>OY720117.1:0-10000000 GCA_963082685.1 Cyclophora albipunctata | reverse complement strand
AAAAAGCTGATATTTTGACGTCAGAATTTTCAATTGAAAATTAGGGTGATTTTTTGATATTAAGTTAAAATAAGGCGAAAAAATAAATATTTTTAATCAAATAAATTACAGTGTATTTGGGACATAATAAGGTAAGTTTTCACCAAATTTCGTAGAAAAAAATTATTTTTTGAAAAAGATATAAATAAAAAACCAAAAACTTGGTTTTTTGAATTTTTCACCTAAATTTTGAGGTTATTTGAAAAAATTGCAAATACAAAAGTTGTAGATCTTTTTATTACCTACAACTTTACCATTTAACTTTTTTCTACTTATAGGACTTGTAGTTTTGCCGGAAATCAAGATAAACCATTTTTTACCCTTAAAAACTCACCCCCTCCCACTTCCCGAACTCGGATCGTCTGTAATTTATTTTTCCTTTCATTTTGATCATATTTCCCTCCTTTTCCAATGGGTTTCATCCTACTGTAATTTTTTTTCGTTTTTTACCATTTTTAAAGGCTTCGGCCCTGGTCTATATGTTGTATGTAGCCAATCTTCTTTGTAAAGCCGTTCGCACAGGCTGGGCATGTACCCACTAATCAGTCCAAAAGCTAATACTTGTAGCAACGGATATTACGAATGTTGATGTCAAACCACCTTAATTCTTCTTCTTCATCGAGTGGATGGTCAACCTGAACAATCCTAGTGTCAGAGTTATTGAGCAGCCGAAGGCCTCTGACATGGCTCATGTAACGACTACTATCCGAAAAGTAGCATAGCTTTAACCCTTTGAGCACCCCATTCCAAATGTTAGCTATATTTCTTTAAAACAAGTAATTAATTAAGGTTAGTGGCCAACCCTGGCTTCGGAGTTTTAAGACATTAAGACCTTCGATATTTCTTTAAAATGAATATTTCTTAACACAGTTTAATATGAACTAATTCTTGTTCTTTTTAACTTTTTAGTTTTGATCTTAACTACACGTAAAATCACGAGTTTTATTAGGTAACTCATTTTAACTTAACATAGTTTGTAACAATTAACTAATTCGCAATTATAAGCGTAGCTTGCCCTTGAATTAACTTTCCATTCCATTATAATACTTTATGCAAAGAACATTTATATCGCGGAATTTACTTCGAATTTAAATATAATCAGGTGACAGAATATCTTTAAAATGTATTACTTAAACATAAACATCTAATTTGAAAGTTGTTTCCAATTAATCTTGATAAAACTTATCATTGTTCTAGTTTTATTAAGTGTGTGTTAGGAAATTATCGGTGATATTTTCATAACATACTATTCAGATCAGACCGGCACAAGCAAATGTTATCTAAGATAATAGTTTGATGTTAAGGTATGTTAAATTAAAATAGAGATAGAGTAGAGCTAACTCCAAGGTCCTAATCAGTCATTATCTACTATCAGCACTGCTTACCATTTATACACAACTAGCAGCGCTCCGCGGTTTTACCCGCGTTGAGCCCGTTCCCGTGGGAATGTCGGGAATTTTTATACATATAAATGTTCTTCTTGAATCACTATTAAAAAAACGCGTCAAAATCCGTTGCGTAGTTTTAAAGATCTAAGCATTCATAGGGACAGACAGTGGAATGCGACGCTCACCGACTTCTTTAATACATACATACTATGTAGTGATCCGGTCATATTCCTAAAACGAAATCAAAACGATCCTACTCGACTGGTACACAATCCTAAAATGGCCTAATATCGATTTCGTATAAATGATTCATTGGTAACCTGGTTTCAGTTGAGTCGCATCAATGGTAATTTTCAGGCAATACTACCCTTCATATTATCTGCTGACTGTTTCTAATTGTATCCAAATCCTTCTTGGGATACAAAGTCCCTAAACTCCAGTTCTATAAGGAAGTTAAAAAGTATTCGTACAGTAAAGTACATTCAACTACCTAATACGTCTTATTTCCTACAACTCCATTTATTCTGTTTAAATGGCCACTAGTTCCCTCGTTAAATACAAATTGTTTGTTTTGGCGAATTTCGTACACAATGTGCTCAAATGCCGGAAGGTTTCTCAAGGACCTTGGAGAAACCTTCGATTGTTTTGATATAACTAATTAATTTACGGCTTAAGTGATGTCACTGTGTTGTATCACTGGGAAGCAAAACGCGTTTTTGTACGAGTACGCAAAATAAATAGTATCTATTTTTGTTGGTGAGGTCAGTATACTTTATTTTAATTGAAGTCCTAAATACTATATTCTAAAATTTCATCGAAACTTGTAAGTAATGGAAAATGAAACCTTTACAAGGTAATAAAATTATTTGTCTGCAATTTCCCACTGCGAGGAGGCTTAGGCGGCCTACATAAAGTTTGTGATCGTAAACCCGAAACAGAAAAAGAAACATGTTCCGGTTACCCTGGGAATAGAACCCGAGACAGCCTTGGCGGGCATTCCACTGTGAAAACATTAATAGTTTCTTTTATAGTATGGGCAGTAGGTTTATTATCGTTATTTAATTGCGGGAATCCGCATCTGTGTCTATGTTGTATGTACGAGTGCTCGTAATCAAAATTTTATGACATTCCTAACTTTATCGTCTTATAACTGTAATTACAAAATAATTAATGTTTTTTTTCTAGTAACTCACTTAGTTAACTATAATGTAACCTTTTCGCAACAATATTAACAATAACGAAGTTATTAGGTATACAAATAATATCGTGCAACGAGATATAACCATATTTTTAACTGATACGTGAACTGTGGTAATGTTCGAAATCGTTTGAAATCAAAATGGTTTCAAAAGAATCAAATACAAGAAATTACGAAGAAATTAAAAATCTGAGAAATTCTGCGAATATTCGTTTTCTCCTGAAGTTCGAATCTCAACCTGAATTCCTGAACCAAATTCGCGACCTACAAATATAAAACTAATAATGATAACGAATCTCCCAGATGTTTTCGCGAAAAATCAACGGTTTCTTGTTAACTCTACTATGTCCACCTTATGGGGAGCGCTGACCGTGTTATCAAATTAGTTTACGTAAACATGGGATTATTCTGCGCTACTATAACTAATGGTGTGTTTGTTAAACTCTATATATTTAGGCCGCGAAACTTAAGAAAACATTTCAGTATTACGTTGATTGATTTTATAATTTTGGTCTATTTGGCTTTGATTTTTGGTCAACGAACTACTAACAATTTTTAATTTGAAGCAAAACAATTTGTATGGACAGTACGTATGATATAATGATTCAATGCCTTTGCTTTAACAATAGTTAAATATAGATCATTTTAAGTATTAGTAATCATATCTAGTGAGTGAACTCATAAGCCACAAGCGGCGCGCCGAGTGTGCGCCGGCGCCGCTGCCCACCTGCCGCCAACCAATGATTTATACCAACAACACTTACACAAGACACTTGAAAGTTACTCTTGCGCCTGTCTTACACAGTTTTCCCCTGTCCGATCTAAATTTAGACGTCTCTATACCCCATTAATATTGAATCTATTAACTAAGTACCTACAATGAATTCCGGTTTTTTGAATCAGCTGATTTGCTTTTGGAAGACTCTCTCTCAATTGAAGTGACTCTCTGCCAATATCTGTTTTACTCAACTAAAGTTGCTCATATTACTCAACTCAAAATCGGCCCCCAGAAAAGGCGTGTTTGTTTCTAACTTAATTAAATAAAACCTTATGAAATATAGCATGGTTTCCACACGGTGACATGTTGATAATACGACTATTAGAATTCGTAATATATGGCTACTTTCATCATGTTTGTTACGTTGTTTTTTATAACATCAGCTCTCGGTGGTTACGACATTCGATTTCTTTATCGAAAGTGGTGATCTTGAACCTGGCTCCCGTGGAAATATCGAAATTCGTCGGAGCTTTCGCACTCTCAAAACCGGTAATCTTTCCGAAGGTGGCCGATGAAAGGCGAATGTTAAGTTTGATTTTGTCCTACTCTTTAATTGAACGTAACTGTTAATATGGCAGAGTCGTAAAATAACAGTATATTGACCATAATTATTTATCTCTAATTTCAACCTATCCTCAAGTCTATGCTTCAAGGTACAGAGAAACAATAATGGATAAAATGATATGACCTAATTACCCAAATGGCGCATTAAAATTGCTCTTATCGCACAGAATAAATGGCGTACATAACGAATCTGTTAAATTAGCATAAATGGATAATAATTGTAATTTTACGAGTATTGTAAGTAATTATTCTTCTGATTAGCATAGCCTCACTCTTGAACCAATTAATAATATCTATCGATACTTTTTAAATAGGTATTTTATGTATTTATTTAATCACGAGTAGCATTGACCTCGGTGACCTAGTCGTAACATACTCCGAGTCAATTTACTAATACTCTATTCAGTCTTAATTTATTTGATGGTACAAATCAATTTCTGAAGCTCTCTAATATTTGGCCTTTAAAACAGTTCTCATTATTCCTTTACGAGTTATGAGTTATGACCTCGCCACATAAAGTTGGGACGTTACATAACAGTGCACAAGGAGCGAAGCTATAATGGTTCCTAAACGACATTTTAATGTTTGTAGGAAGTGTAGATTAGAAAATTGCGATTGCTCATCGTTCTGCGAGCCCGATCAGAGGCACTTTCACTGACATTGAAACTCGACCACTTGTTGATTCAGACAAATTCAGATGCACCGGAATCCGATAACGTATTGAATATTGCATAGTAAGAAGGTTAAATAAAAAATAAAAAAATAAAAAAAAGAAGGTGATGATTATGTCGATTTAAGCCTTCAAGCGATTACTTTAATCCGTAAAAAAAAATTGCAATTGTATCAGCAACGACAAATAGACCCCAGTTAGTGAATCTTATCGATTAAAAATCTAACATTGCTCTTATTTTCAAAATGTCCGACCCCGCCCCTTAAAAGTAATTTACCATCCTCGGCGTGAATGACTAGAATAAAACGGATTGATCGCACACCTCCGAGCTCCGCGCCTTATCTATTCCAATATCTCGACCATAATTGCTAAAATAAAACTTAAAAATAGAAGCGAGCATAAAATATCTGAAGAATCGCATCATGATATCTCTAATAATTTATTGAGCAGAAAACATTGAATTTTACATCGGAAACCACGTCACGTTTCTTGAGGGAAGCCGGAATGGCGTGAAAAATATTATTAACCATTGATTGGTCCGACGGTGTTTATGGAGCCCCGGAGCCCTGGAGGCAGTGCGATGACCCTCCACCACTGGCAGCAGTGGAAAATCACAAACCAATTGTTGCCCGAACTAACCATCTCCACGTAAACTGTACAACAGAACTAATCGATTACATCATAAAAGCACTTATTGTCGATAATATAGTATTTCTCTAGTAAATATTCTAAATAGATGTCCCAGAAAACGCCACCTAAATAGATACGCTTTACATTGCAATACGCTAACTGTGCCACTGAGAAATGCAACACGACCGCTGTGAAAATTGAATGCGTTCCTAATATTTATTATCTGCTATATTGTCTATTCAAATCTGGCGTGTTATATTCTTACGTAAGTAATGCACAGCCTCTATGGGAAAAGTCGGCTATGCTGTCATTATGTTCAGAAAAAGTGTAGCTAATCTATTGTAGTTCAGAGTCCACGGTTATTGCAAATTTTTGTTTCCTTTTGTTGCAAAACTTGTTTTTCTTAGTTTCCTTTCTTTGGTTTCTTCTTTAATGTTAATTGTGTTCTCGCCGTGCTGTGATTGGTACATGTGTACATTAGTTTCATTTCATGTCTATTATTTTAACATTATTAATGTAGGTTAAAGCAATAATGTGGTGATGTTCGCTTGGTACCAACCGAATTTAATAGTAGGTTATGTATTTCATGTAGTATTTGTGTTATTTGTTATTGTGCCGGTAGATTTGAGCCCTTTCCGCCGGAGCCGTTATTGCGCAAGTTTGAAAGCGTTTCAGAAGCCAAATGCATCGTGTCAGCGGTCACTCGCAACTCGCAACGCATCGGTGCTATAATTGCTCTGTCTTGTTCATATCTTATGATCCTTTTGTTCATATTTCAAGAAAAAACATTCATTTTAATGTTACAAGCCACAAACCACTGGCGTCGAACTATATTTTATTTAGTCAGAAGGATCCTTGTTATTTAGAAACTCCGTTTTGAAAGATGAAAATTGTTACAACACGAATGAGGAGCCAGAGTTAATATCGATAAATATCTTAATTCATAGCATTAGTTCCACCACAATGCCGTGAATCGTGCGCCGAGGTGCACTGATCTCATAAACAGACGGATCGACCAGCTCGTAACACTGACGTCCAGGTTATAACTAAATGGTAATTATGCTCCACTCAGAATAATTCACGCCCAGAAATAATTTCTGGGCAAAATCCAATTATACACGGCACACTATATTCTTAGATGAAAATTACAGATTGCTACAAAAGCTTCACCCAAACTGTACCTGCATTGCATATTTGACTGTGCTAAAGTAAATGACATCAATATCTCAATCTGTGCCGCCTCTGCTATTCGTCCAATTAAAATCGTGCACAAATTACGCGAGAAGTGTTCGCTTGGCACGCGAACGCTACCGAGCGTCTGAAATGAACGACACGGGAGTCCCGGCTCCACGCCACACTGCATCACAGGAATGTTCGACGAGAACACATTTCAGTCACACTTTGATGAACTTAACTGGCGAAATGCCCGTTTAAGACGCAATTTTCCGTCACCGAAACGACCTAAGACAATTTACACCGTCTAGGAAACAACTTTAACGGTAGTCCGGTGACACACGCGATTTTCATAACCGCTACCGCTGACAACAAACGATGTAACACGTAAACTAACGACTATAACACGTTACATAACAACCATTGCGCGGTCAAAATGCCACTGTTACACGTAATAGTAATTTGCCCGTAACCGACAGCAAATACACTCGTAAATCAATGGAAACATGCTCGCCCCTGTCAAATGATATAAAGCGTTACGATTTATCGCCTCGTCGTTACATTACAGTCATTTCGTGAGATACATTTAATGCATTTCGGTTTTCACGTGACGCCGAATTAAAATTGCTTACATTCCGACATGTATTACACGAAAGCCGGTGTTGTGCAAAATTTATTGGAATATTATGATATTAATACAACTTGTTGCAACGTTTCTGGTGCCGTTACACGTGTTTACAGATATGTCCATAAATTGTTGCTCATTGCGATTGGGCCTCCAAATAAAGTTATATTTTTCGGCATTTTATGTTCTGCACGGTCGCGACCTCAGATAGCCTTCCTTCATCAACCTGCTGTTGTAGCAAATGTTACTTAACATCGTGTTTTTACATTAATGAAATCAGTATTACGGGATATTTGCGAGTCACATTACCTGGTTAAGCCATTAAGTCATCAGCGAGGAACCAGTGTTGTCTTTTAGACATGTAATTAGGGTCAAGCCCCCAATGACCTGGAGGCAATCAACAATGATGCCTTCTAGATTACAGTGTCGAATTAACGTGTTATGGTATTTGATTACGATTGTTATTCTCGGGTTTGACTTGTTATATAACGCTGTTCTCATAATCCGCGACTAATGTTTGATGGCTACTTTAGTTGTTTTAATATTGAGTTACAATGTTACAATTCACTGAAAGGCAAGCTAGGTTCAGAAATTTAATTGGTATTCTAATGCAACAATAATACGCCTTCTCCAATGAGCCGGATTAGCATCATGCGTGATTCAGACACAGTTTTGGCACTCCTTTTCCATTCCAGCATGAATTGCCCATTATAAACTTAATTTATTCCAATCCTAAAAATCTTTCGCCTTATGACTAACATGTTTTAAAAATATACGATTTTAAAGGGGTCGAAGCTCGTAAACTCTACAAGGATTTATGCGCGGTTAAGTGTTGAGTGTCTTGGCAATATTTTATGGTCGAGAGCCGGTCGCAAATGTACGGAGCACGTACCAATTAAGCAAATCAATCTATCATAATGATATCTATCAGATCGGTTGGAGTTCGGTGAACGGCGATTGTCGACAAATGTGTCAGGGTGAGAGGACTGGTCCACTCGACTCCACTTCACGGCTGAAGGTCGGAAAATGATGCTCGGAAAAATTGTGATCGGCTGCAACGTTATTTTATAATATCGTAAATAATGCTATAAACATATCTAAAGATAGTTAACTCGCCCGACTCGTTAATTGACACCGTAAGACTGGACATTCGACAGGATATTTATAACATACCTTGCACACTTAAAATAGAAACTGAAGACAGTCGTAAACGGAATAATACAAATTAAGTGCCCATAGCCATACATTCATTGCAGAATTGATTTATAAACCATTTCATTTAGTTTTTATAGAGTTCAATTATACTTCACTGGTTTAACATAACATAGGTACGAGTCGTGTATATCTGTTGGATATTCGTACATCGCAACGCCCTGTAGACTCTTGAATGCAACACGGTACAACTGCAACAATAGTGGTCCCAAGCTGATGCCCTTAGCTTGGCTTCGATAATGTCTTGCAATTCATACAGGGTGTTCTCTCAGACTGTTTTGAAGATTATGTTACGTAACGCTTTAAATCACAGAGAAACTAATGAAAATGATTTATGGTTGCTTTCAAATGGGATGTAGAAGATTTCCCATGGATGTACTACTAGAAAGCATGTTTGATTTTGACTTAATCGTTACTAATGTGATTTAGTGAACGTGGTTTGATTTTGATTTATCGTTTGCAGTATCAATAGAAAGGTCTGATGTATGTAGAGAATAGGTAGATCCTTACTAAACTTTAAATTGTCTGTAAGTACAGTCGACACAAGATGCAGAAAATTATGAAAGTTCATTGTACATTAATATACAGGCGCTTTACATAATCGGGCTGTATACGTAGGACGGGGCATGCGCCGGCGCCGACTAATAATAGTCGCATTCCTTGCCCTGCGCCCTGGAAGGGCCTACCACCACCTGACGCACTTTCCTTTTCCATATGCTTTCGCTACCTAGATGATGTTATTATGATTGCCACCTACATTCCGTTTCGTTGAAGTAAGTAAACAAACGCACCACGTTTTAGTGCTACGTGGGTTGATCTCGATATGTATATATTGAGTTTTAAGTACTGAGACATTCGTATATCCTTTTACGTGCGTTATGTAAACTTTATGTTCTGTTCGTTCGTTCGAATCCGAGACAATTCTAAGTAAGAAATTCATGTTAGGCGTAAGAAGTTCTAAGGATTAGGATTTCGCTTGTCCTGTGGGACGATATATCTTAAAAGCAAAAAAGGAATTTCAAAGTTTTAAAAGTTAAAAGGCTTTCAAGGGCAACGATCTTAGGACCTACCATCTGTCGCAATTAGGGCGTTCAGGGTCCGTGGAGGGTCACCCGAGTGGAACCTCACGGCAGCGAGTAACGAGTACCGACGCCATGGGAACCTCTCGCTCATGGATATTCATACACGTTGATACTGATCATGAAGGATCATGTAAATTAATGTAATGAGAATAAGTCAGAAGAGCGTGATTTAATGGTAATTATTAGGAAAGTAGATGATAACATGAAATTATATTGTATTTGAACCAAAAAGAACCAGTGTTAATTACTAATTAATTTAAATGAAGCAAGAGCCAAAAGTTAATCCTCCATATAATATAAATATTCCACTACAAGCCAATTAGCGCCAAATATATTAAGAAAATAAAGTAATCATATTTTTAAGTCGCAACGCCATTGAATTTATTTATGTATCAGTTTATTCACTCAAACCCTTTGATGTTAACTATATTGTAAACAAAGGTGATAATAAAATGTGTTTGTAATGTATTGTGGTATCTTGACAATATTATTGTATGGGAGATAGCTGAGATGATGTCATCGGATAGAAATGCTTTTGCAATTAAAAGGTTGCAAGGCACATCTGTAGCGCTGTGTAAACATTTAATTGTTTGTTACTTTGTGTATGTATTCTTTGAGTGTGCTATTTGAATGACATATTTGCTTTTATAGAGTGCGTCTCCATAGTAGCTGTGCGGAGAGCATTATGAAAAGATTTTGACAATGTCATTGCGTTGTGTTGCGCCGCTCCGCTCCATGGAAATGCACCCTTATATCTATAATAAATTTCTTTTGGATTGGCACAAAATGTGGATAAATGTCGTCAATTTTCCAGCCGAAGACGATTGCTTCTGAAGAGAAAAAAGGTTTAGAGATAGGGTAATAATGAAATAAAATTACTAAACCTTCGTCTTCGGCTGGAAAATGGACGACATTGGTCCACATTTCGTGCCAATCCAAAAGAAATGGAGTATACATAATTCTATATGTATCATCGTTAGTACCTTCTATCAGTTGGCCACTTACCTTTTATCTATATCATCTCTTATATGAATTTATAAATAAATGAAGATCTAGCCTCCATATTTATATTCCTTTATAACGTTTTCTTCGTTTTGTTTGTATCTTTATATTACCACTATTTATTAATCTCAGTATAGTGATTAAGCCTAATCCTCTTCACTGTACTGATATCTTCAGTGAGATGAGAGTCCTTTGCTAAGCAGTGGGACATTACAGGCTTATACTTTTACTTATTAATCTCTTTTTCATTACTTCACAATTCAAATCCAATATCTTTTCCCGACTTTTGCCTCGTAATTTCTTTGTTCACGAACAAAAGAATCTCTTCATATCTATTGGCTGGTTCATTCACTACCGGCTACTTCCTCCGCGCACCTTCACAAACGCCGACAAGTGTACTATGAATATTTTATCTTGTTTGTATGCCAGTACGTTAATTAGCCATGTTTATTCCCCTCCGTTGAAGTGTGCCGGAAGACTGGCTTCCGTTTGCTTTCCCGGCGACTCCAGGGTAGGACAACGGGACTCGTGACTATCTAGGACTAGGATGTTGTATCAGAAGAGTTTATGTCAAAGTTAATGTAAAGTTCTATTATGAAGAGGATTTATTGAACGTATCAGATCCTGCCTTATCGCTAGTAAATTACTGGTCCGGAAATGTATATATATGTTACGGCTAATACCCGAAGTGCGGCTACACCTAGTTCTAACCGGCTAAAACTAGGTGTAGCCGCACTTCGGGTATTAGCCGTATGTCATTTTAATGAAAAGAGAGAGTTTAAACATGAAAAAAAAAATAACCCTAACCTACCGAATTACTTACTATTCGGTAGGTTAGGGTTATTTTTTTTTTCATGTTTAAACTCTCTCTTTTCATTAAAATGACATATATATGCACCTAGTTCTAACCGGCTAAAACTAGGTGTAGCCGCACTTCGGGTATTAGCCGTAACATATACATATTTAAATAAGTACTGTAATATAATAATTAATTAGTTAAGAAGAAGTTATTATTATTATCTTCTAAGTCCGAGAGGTGGCCTCAGTGATAGGTCAACTTAATAAATCGTTACACAGCAAAATTGATGTTACTTAATATGTCATATTCAATTATAATACCGGGTTTAGTAGTTCACATTATCACCGCTAGAAAATTAATATAATCGTCGTATTTCATTACACGCTGATAAAGGTAATAAATTCGATAAGGCGAACGCAAACAAACCAATATATTTTATCTCTCGTTACGACGTCAAACTATCGGAAAAACACACCGTTTTACTTACCGTTGGTTTCCCTACAAAATGATAGATAACAGACGAGGTTCGAAGTACTGCGCACGCGCATAGACAAACTCGTATCACGAGACAATCGTTTAGCTACGTTATACACACTCTTACTATTCTATGGTTTGGTTTTACATTATCAAGTCGCCGACTATAAGTTACACCTGTTTTACGCTAATGATTGTGATAAATCTTAGGCGATAGTTACTTGCAGACTCCTTTTCAGTATACAAGTGTACGTGAGGGCCAATTACAGTTTTACTTACGACACTTTCAAACACGTACACCTTTCGGACGTCAAACCGAGCCGATACCGGTCCGGTAACACACTATGGAAATGTCACATACCCTGTTCAGAAAATACGAGTAGCCGACATCATGACACCGTTGGAAGTTTTCAATTGGCAATGAATTTCTTGCTTGGGATCTGTGCTAATTCGTGACAGACTTTAAAGGATCAGGGTTATTGACAGATGACTGTCGGCTGTCAAATCTGAAAGCTCCTGTCAATGCGTTGACGTCGAGTTGATGCACAGAAGCCGGCGCTCCACCGTGCGTGACCTTCACAAAGGCGTTGATCGATGAATCATTCATATTAGCGTTTTGTTTAAAGCATAATAGATGTCCTTATGCAGGCGCGGCTGTTTGGGCGCAGTCGTCGACCCCGACATCTCGAATGTTCCTTATACATTTACATTTCATACAATTCGTTCATTCCACCCCGCTAATATGTTCTCTTGTTGCATTGGTGACCTTGTTGTAACGTAATATTTAATTATTCTTATTTCGTTTCATTTATTTATCGTTTGTACGCTCAGAACATAAGGTTCCCATCACAACTGTACAACGGTCACGTTTCAAGATGTGTACACGAAAATGTTGTGCAATTATACATTTCTACGGAAAAATTGATAATATTCTCACGAGTGGCCGCGCTAATTGGTCCGCACTCCGCTCCGAGCTGCGCCGACGCTCATGCCCGGGCGCAGGCGAAGCTTCTCGCCCCGTTTCTGTTATTTAATTTTTCGCTCGTTTAACATAAGAGAGTCGACGGCCGTTTTTTGTGTTTACAAATTAAGGTAATTACCGTAATACCCCTGTCACAACCTTTTAAGTTCAACGCACGAATCATAAGTTACGTCGTATTCGGTCAAACATCAATTTTAACTCTTATACTGTAGGCGTTAAGGTGTTAGCCGAAACTTTTGGAATCTCATGTGGTATATTGTTGCAATGTGCGCCCTTGAGTGTTCAGTTCCGGGCTTTTAATGTCGTTTAAATAAAAATATGCAGCGTGGTCGGCGTAAACGCGTAATTGCTTGCTGTGAAGCTGCAAATCACGGTTGTGTATTACTCTGTAGCACGATATTGACATGACGCCATTTTTGGTATTAGGTATATTACATATCAAAAGTCCATTTCATTTATTTATGTCTCATATGAAAGTGGTTGTACGGCTGTGACTCCACAATGTGGACGCACCACCCACTAAGCCTTTATTTCCCGGGGCGAAAGATGCATGACTGGAAATTATGTCGATTACTCTCTATTCATATATCATTCGATATTTACAACTTCCTAAATCTTGAAATGTAATAAAATGCCTGGTATTAGCCGTGAGATTATCTGAACGGATACACGCCTCAAATCGCTGGAGAAGTATTTATGATAGGTTATTCTGGCGTTTGTTTGGTGTTCCCATAGCTATGGTCTCGGGACGCGAGATGCCTGCTACAATCTCGCATCTCGAATATTGCTATTCCGACACAACGCACTGCTGATACGATCGTGTTTATCCCCGACAAGACCAATAATCTTTATGCAAGCCTCGATAAAGTTATTTACACTGAGAACATCACAGATCGTTTAGGAGTCAACTCGCTACTTTGTATTCTGAATTCTGATGCGGTCTGGTGCAACGTAATCCGATACAGTAATACTGGTACGTAAGTGAATCACGTGCGAGAGCGGCATCGACCTATCGACATTCTCGGATGTGATGTTTGCTGGAATAATGCATGTCACAGGTGAGGGTCACGGCGTCCAAGTTCAGGCAACAATGACTTGCTGACTGGTGACCCTGGGATGCCGTCACCTCTCTATCCACTACAATAATACCCAATTCGCGAAGTGTCAGTATGGCAGTGACCCAGTTCGGGCGCCGGGAGTGGGCGGCCGAGGCCCACCGGTCGCTGCAGCCTCTCGCCCGAATGCTTCACTTGCCAATTAGAACGTCTCCTACGCCGGTCTCACACAACCCATGTGACAACATGTAGCGAATTCTCGTTTCGCTCTGTCAAATTCGACTATCCCGTTATTTCTCGTAATTGAATTTGTCCGTACCGTTTTTCGATTATTTAGCCTCAACATAATGCGAGTTTGCGCAACCGAATCGGCGCGGTAATTTCGAGGGGGTCATTGTTTGTAACGGGCCCGATTCGGGTGCGTACTCCCGCCGCTGTGCAATGAATTCCATTAAGTCCTCCGCAGCCGCATTCAGGTCGTTTACATCCGTCAGCCATCAGTGCGCAACTAACTAAACGGCAGGTTTCTTTCGTTTCGTGAACATCTCGCTCGGTCGGCAAATAAATGGCCAATTTAGTTCCAGTTCCGTTTCGAAATATAAACATGTTACATTTTGAAAATTAACTTGTATTCGAAAGCGTTCGCCTTGACATAAGGCACTATTTCAAGTTTTACATTATGTCTGTCAACTCGTAACGCTATTGATATTCTACGTGGGTTTGTTTTTACTCCAGCTAGCGTTACCTTCTACTGCCAAAATAATGGTGTTCATAACGCCACTAACAATGGTGATGTGAAGGCGGCCATTCGCAACGAGCTGATGATTAATCGAGGATGTGGTTATGATGATGCACTCGTATTTGTATTCGGGCGGAGTGCGGCTCGTCCGTCATTTCGCCAGGCTTTTCCTAGAAAGCGAAGTGTCCCACTTGAAGGCAGGGACCCGATCGCCGGATGTTGCCGTCATGTTCGGCTAACTGTTTATTTTCACTTTTATCACCCTGTAATAATAAATGCGGTATGTGAATATAATGTTTATGATAGTGATGTCGTAATTATCTTATCTGGTGGGAAGGTAGACAATGAGGTTGGTAGGTGGAGCGTTATCTCGGCCGCATAGGGCGCAGGGCCTCACAACTACATTATTACACGCAACATGAGCCTACATAAGAAGCTCAAGTTTCCCGGAATACTGCTCATCAATATCGCGCGATCAGACCTATAAAAATTCCAGAGTTGCCTACAACCACGCCTAGAAATAGCTACAAGTTTAACATCACATATAAATGAGACTCAATGCTTCCATGAATTCCTTAATTTGTCGTCAACACCTCGTTTATTAGACAGTTAGTGCAGTCAACTATGCAAATTATTACTTTACTGCCACTACGTGATGTTTAATTTTCTACAAGCTGTGTCGAGATTATCTCGGACTGCGCAACTGCTTCGAGTAAGAGGAAAACTACTTATCTCGTTTTGTAATATTAATAATCCGTTTGAAAAATGTATATATTATTATAATTGCCATCGTATTTAGCATAAAATATCTCAATTAGATTGGTCGACTGATTAAATGGATTCATCTGTCTGTGATGGAAGTGATAGGTACCTCATTAGAATAAGTAGCTGAATCTATCAGTGGGTATGAGCGGGCTGGCTCATATCAGGCACAACCAGCTTTTATCTGGATTGTAATAAATCGGTGTTGATCGCGATCGGATCGCGGCCGGCGCCTGATTAATGACCGAACAGTTTTTAATTAATGCGTTTGCTCTCGGAATTATTGGTTTACCGTCGAGACGTCCCAGGCCCTGCGCATCGATGTTGTCGCTTTCCTGCCTCTAAATTATACGCACGATACCAACTATTAATTGATTAATGGACTTTCCGACGGCTGAATTAAGTTGCACTATTTGTCAAATGTGTTGGTAATCAGTAGGTAGCAGTTTACCACGATACCTAGGTATATATAGGACTAGCAGCGCCCCGCGGTTTTACCCGCGTTGTGCCCGTTCCTGTGGGAATTGGGGGATGAAAAGTAGCCTATAACCTTCCCGTTCAATGTGTCTATCCATAACAAAAAGAATTATTCGAATCGGATTGGTAGTTTCTGAGATTAGCGCGTTCAAACAAACAAACTCTGCAGTTATATCTGCAGCAGCTAATATTAGTATAAATTTTAAGTTTGCTTTGAACAAAATAATTTATTTTCAGCACAGTTGTTTCAAGCAAATTATTTGCTAAACATTCTATCCTTATTGTTATAGGTAACATATTGTCGCTACGGTCTGATGACACATATTTTTTTCATAAATAATTTTATTTCGCATATTATCCTGAAATGACACTGATTTGTGTTTCACAAACAGAAAAATTGAATCGTTAACAATATTCCTTTCGTATTGAATTGAGTGTTCTTTGAAAATAATGGCCAGTATTCAATGTTCCTTAGAGTGCTCTCCAAGTCTTGTGAAACGTTTGATCGACACTTGGCGTCTATAGCGAGGGCCATTAGCGGACACCTTTACAGCCGGGAACAAACGCGGGACACGAAGTCCCGCCAGTCCCGGAATCTAGATGTCTCGTCTCGGAGCATAAAGTGTTCGTTAGCAGCCTTTCGAGCATCGTTCACGCATGCCAATGATAATTCACACTTACCTATTGTCATTCCGCCATTGAGAACGCTAAAATGTCTTTTCATTCAACGTGTGAAATATAATACGGACAATAACTCATTAGCATATGTACAAGTTGTTTAATAAAAAGATTTATTTCATTATTTAATGGATGAAGTTTAAATAAAAAATGTATTTAAATTTAATGCTGAATGAGTGGAAATTAATGACACATGTATTGTAGTAATATAAATGATTGGCCTTAGGTGCCGAAGGAATTTTTCAATTAGATTCAGTATGTTTCGCTTATCTAATCAGTGAAACGTGACACGAGTTCAGAAACAAACGGTTGCGCCACCGAGCGAATGTTACGAATCAACCGCGGATTATATGCCTTGAGCTCTACCGTTCATTTAGCATGCTCTTGCCCAACTAAATGTTCTCGTAAATGTTTCGCTACTGATAAATTTTATATCTAATCCAATTATAGCAAACACATGTAAATGTCACATTGACGAATTGCGCTCCCCGTGCAATGACCAATTGCAAAACCAACCTCCCAGTTACCTGCCAATGTATTGTCGTATGTACGACTATACCTACTTTGATTTAGCAATAATTGCGTATTTATTTACTCTTAGAAATATCATTTGAGCCTCTCAAGTTGAGCAACGGACACCGGCGATGGTGTTATAGATTAGTTTACATCGGTAACCGTTTAATTCCATCGTATCTCTACATTTATCACGGAGATAGTATCGAAAATGTAAATGTGTTGTAACGCAATAGGAAATCTTATGGTTGTTTGTTTCTTTTCAGGTAAGATCGAGTGTTGTGGAGTGGAACGCTTTGGGTGAAACACGGACATGTGACTATAAAGGGTGAGCGGTGAGTTTGAAGCATCAACCCACACGTTGGTTTGACAGCGATGTGTCAGAGAGGCACGGCGCTCGTTAGTACCGTGGGGCGCAGGCGCGGGTGTCCCTGCGCCCGTGCCCCATCAGTATGCGCCCGCGCACCTAACGCGACACGATTCACGCATGAATCACTCCGATTTTCTAGGTACTATCCAAACACGTGACGTCACGATTTCGGTGTAGCACGCGTTCGGACATAATCAAAATTATGATAATTATGCCATGGACAGTTTCCGGTTACATTAAAAAATCTACGATGGTAGATATCTATGATGGTGTTTATAGTTTGAATTTAAATTTAACTAATGCTACTGAAATATGTTCACGGTATTTCCATTGCAACATGCACACGCAGAGATAGGTACTTATTTAATAATGTTATGTCGGATGCTGCGGATTCCTCATGTTTTGTGCTCCTTCACTTGCGGTGTACGTGCTCGTGTTAGATCCATTCGTGATCCCGAGTCGTGCTTCCTTACATCATGACATTTTCTATATTTAGCTCCTTCGAATCAACGTTGTTGCTTGTTGCTACAATCCAGTCCTTCCATACCACTTTGTGGTTTTTTGATTTGTTATTGTTCGGCGTTAGATTGCGTTCGTAATGGAACGTTACTGATGTTACCATTGTCCTATCGCGAAATAACAGTGTGATGTGTTCAAACTTGAGTAATATATTGCCTATAACGCTTTGCCAGAAGAAAGGTTTGTGCAGTTTCAAACATGTAGTTGTTTTACGAGCTATCTGTCAAATGAGACGCGAACCATTATGTCCAAGTCGTGTTTTACAGCTGCCATTGTGTCGTCCGCCGGTTATTCTATCGTTACCATCTGAGTATGCAACATTAAGCAAATGAGTGTTCCCATACATTTCTCTAAACGTTATTTAAAAACCTGTCGTATGTTATTATGTGTATAATAAACGTTTTCCAATCTACCTAGGTGGTGCAAATGACTCGATTGTTTAGCAAATGGCCTGGCTGGACTAGTTTCCGCCATCAAATTAGCTCAACTTCATTAATCTCCGTCGAGCATCGGCCGTATCGCTGAAAAATGCCCGCGAGAGAGCCGGGCGCAATGAGCCGAGGTAGCGGTCCTACCGCAGGGCTCCAGTAAGTAGGCCGGCGTGATTGTAACGTTTCCTCAAAGTTATTAGCCGTCACAGAGGCCGCGGTGATCGCCGCGTCGCCGCCCGCGGCTCGCTCCTCCAACGTTCGAGTTACATATCCGCCATTGTCGCTCACCTGAAACTGACACTGGTAACTAGACACCGAGTTCCGAGCCGCTCTCTCCTCTTACCACACAGATGGTAATGCAGAGCGGAACGTTTCCTAGTCGACTCCTGCGGAACTCTCTTTTGGGGTATTGTTACGAGGCGCGGAGGGCAGCCTCCGTGACGTCGCCGGCCCGCACAATGGAGGTGAGAGTCGGCTCCCGTGGACGCTTCCGCAGATCACTATCAATCTAAGACCTCTAACACGTCGCCGACACACTTCCGGAATGCATGCACTCTCACCCGTCACCATAATGATGCACTTACCTATATTTACTCAACGCACGATAGCAATTCCATTACAATTTACCAACATTTCAATCCAACTGACTAAATCGTTTTGGCATTATGACATTTAATGTGGCAAGACAAATGAAAACAGTTTTATTGTCAGCCTTGATTTGTCTCAAAGTAATGATTGAGATTGCGACTTTTTTGATTGTTTTATAACGCAATAAAAAGTCAAATTGGGATTATATAATAATAATTTGTGATTTTAGAGGCTTTCGGGTTTTTATATGGTCGCCCTTGTTTGAAGTGAGTGCGTGGGCATGCATGCTCAAATATTAAGTCATATTCTGAGTAATGTGTCCCTAAGAATATGCTACAGGCTAGCAGTTGACCGAATATGTTTGTGGATGGTGAGCGGCGGAGTTCGGCTCTCAAACGCTCATTATTTCGTGGAGCGTGGTCGCGTGAGGGCTCCATGTATGGGCGCCTTAAAGTGGCTAACGAGCCACGTCGCGCGCGGGCCGTGGGTGAACGCTCCGATATCGCCAAGTTTTTGTTAAAACGGATGTCACGTTGAAGGTCACGATTAAGATCTCACTCATATTCCTGGAGGCCGCTGTTTGTTTGTTTTCGCTAATTTTGGTGTGGCTGATGATAATCGACATTGTATGTCGACGCTCTGATTCATCTGAATGTATTCAACAAATCGTGTTGTCATGAGTCGATAGTATTGGCATTGCAAAACAGCATTCGGATACAAGCCTTTAAACATAATATTCATCTCGGTTGGCGCAATATTCCGTGATATTTCAAGTCGGGAGTGCCTCGAGCACGCTCGCATTACATTAGACGGCCACCAGGACAGGCTAGGACTACTAAAACACGAATATTGCATACCCATTTATCGGGCGCTCTCCGCTTAAACACTCGATACGCTTGACTGACATTGGCCATTTATAAGTAATCAGGTCTTGATAGAAACACCAATCATGGTATTAATGTACCCACTCTACACTTTTCTTAAGTGTTTTTTTAGTTGTCCATTATCTGCATTCATTTGTAACATTATTATTCCTTATGAGAATATGATTTACGAGCTCATCCATATTTGTCAGAAATCATGCTAACACGAGCAATCCTCTTGTTTTTTGCGCCGGCGATCTTACATCACTAATTCTTTGAATACAATGGTAGTTTGTAACCTCTGATTACTAGTAGTGCTTGTCTCGTATATTTTGTACGGCCTGAAAGTCCACGACCCCCTAACCATTGTTTTCCACAAATTGAATGGCTAATAATGAATGGGCAAGTTATTTCTGAAGGCTTTCGCAAGTGGAACGGTGTTTAGAAACTTTGTAGATATTTTCTGCAACGGCTGATACTTATGTTAAACCGTTTTGTGGTTTGTGGGTCAGATTCGAGATGAGAGAACAATATCGAGTGTGCAAACATTGCGTCACGGATGTGTTGCGAGTTGCCACAACGTGTGGTATGTGCGAGGCTCGGAGCCTTCGAGGGTTGGTGGTCACCGGCTGCTGTCAGTGACCCACGCGTCGCTCCGACGCCGCGTCCATTAATTATTCTATTACAGCAATGGCACTCGTGATCGCTGCGCGCACGCATGCCTTTGATCCAATCCCTACGATACATCACTCCTTACTTGTACAAAATCGTGTCTTCAAACTCTTCTTTTTAAACCTTAAAAGCTAAGGCCGTTTTATATGATGCACTTATAAATTCCAGTAGGTCATTATTATCTTTCAAACAACTTCTAAAGCACATTACTTTTATTATCACTGCCGTAATAATCTTCCTCTAGGCAAAGAATAGTGATAGTAAATCAACAAGGTATTCCAATGTTGCAACCATTTGGCTCTATTTGTTACCTCCGCTCATTATGATCTTACAGATTCAGTATAATTGTATGATTACCAAGGTCTTGAGCATCAATTGTGACCTTAGATAATTCGTAGTTTTAATGTATTTATCGGTTTAAATTATAATAATAAACTCGAAAGGTCATTGGATTGTCGGTGATCGTTCGCTTTTCCCTTCGCAGAGAGCATGTGTATATGTACTCTACGTAAATACGATAATAAATAATGTTCCTTCATGTACTAATGACTCTTGAATAGTGCCGTACGTGACCTCTATGATTTATTGAATCATCCGCGGGAGGGAGTGCGGGCGATTAGCGATTATTGTGTAAGCTAACGTGTTTGATAATAAACATTGCGACACACTACAATAAAAGTGTTTTGTGAAGCAACTGTTAACTAGTATCTCATGCACTAACAATTCTGTGACCTTTCTTGTTAAGTTTTATTCAAGTAAATATTTTTGTACCAATTGAAAGATAAATAATGGTCAATTATCTGAATACTTGCTCATTTGTTTTCGAGGTTAAATTTTATAAAATATTAATAGATAGATGGATCGTTAGAACACCAATTATTTTTATTATTAACTTATTAGTTATCAATTATTGTTGATTGACTTTTTCGTATGTTATGGCGGGATTATACATGTATGTTGCGGGCACACTTGCACAAAAACTCCTTGCACGTTTATCCTGACTACTACGATATTCTATGTTACGTGGTGCCCTTGGGCTTGCATTTTGTCGTGTTCCCGCTCGCAGTGCGGCGCGCCACCGAGGTGAAAGGCACATCGTGAGCTACGCGAGCATCGCACGCTGGCCCAATTCCGCTAAGTGGCTGCCCCGCTGACGAATGGCGATCAATTCCATTCCCCAGATAAGGCGATTTATTGTCCATAAACCCGGGAGCCCGCCGGTAAAATCACCAATTTGTTCTTGATAGTAAAATAGGCCACCGCGGTTACATCTAATTTATTGGACTGTTGCAAATTTCGTATCCAATAAGTAGCCTAGAAGTTTTATGCGTTTATAAATAGAGCTGGTACAATGTCGATCGAGTGAATGTAGTGCGCGGTGCGCTCGCGCATATAATTACAGCGCGTAGTGCACACGCGTTGGCGCATCCTCATCGCGATGGATCAGCGTCTAATTGCGCTAATGAGCCGTATCCTGCGCATCGGCGCCGGCGCACAACAATGCCAACTCGAAGCGTATTAACATAATATTGTATACAATTTGTAATTAATGGTGGGATAGTGAGCGTAAACGTATAATTTGAATATAGTAATTGTTGTTAAGGTTACCAACGTTTGTTGTCGATTTTCACGGAGTTATTAACGAGTCGCCGAGAGACTTGCTGCAACCTTCTGCGCGTTGTTCAGTGAGTTTAGTGCCGGTGTCGCTCGGAACAACACAATGGAATATTTTTCGTCTAGTATTAGAATACAATGACAAGGTCGATACGACTAATTCGTTGTACCTGCATCTAATAACAGTGGTTTAGCGATATGTTTTCCACAGTTCATTTATCACGCTTTGTTTCATAATGTCAACTATTGTTTGTACGTCAGGAAGAAACTGTCTGCTTCTGTTGTTAAACAACTGTTTAGAATATCTCAGTTTGTTCTCAATATATCAGTGTATTCACTTATAAATATTCAATTTGAAGTAATAAAAAACCTAAGAAGTAAGTGAATTATGTTCTAACGTCACTCAGTTCCCTATTAGTAGGGTGTAGTTAATAGTTGTTTGCAAGATTGACATTTGAATGACTGGTAGCTGCTTTCTGTTTGCGCATGTCCAGTAATTAGGCGGTTCAATGTCGGCAAGCGATTGTGTGGGCATCAATGGAAGGACGTGCGTCTGCGCAACATCGGCATCGCGATACTAATCGCCGTGTTTACGTTCCGATGGATCTAATTAGAGATGCGCAAAAATGTTGTCGACGCCAACGCGCGCTGGTTTGTTGTCGCTTTTTTTGGACCATAATACCTAAAAGTGCTTGAGGTCAGCTCGTAATGCGTGTTAGTGTCGGGTGCAATGCAGCTCCACTCAAGACCTCTAACTAGACACTTAAAGTAATTAACACTCTCATCAGAGTAAAAGCTAATGCCAGTCGTTAACCTTTACGACAACAGTAAATCAGAAATGAGGCTGCAGTTTTATTTTTTCTAAGTGAACATGAAGCGATATCTCGTTGAACGACTCCGAGATTTGTGAATAAATAAAGAGACGTATACCAAAACTTGTTGCGGAGATATTCAAACGTTGTTAGTAGGTTGATGCCAGTTGCCACTGTTGCAGTGTTTTTTCACAACCATGTTGTAAAATGTAAATAAGTTGGAGTGAGACCGGCGGCCCACTGACATGGATTCGCGCATCTATCGACGTTACTGTGTCAAGATCGGTGCGCTTACGCACCCAAAACTTTGCTTGCTGCCCGCATATTTGCGTGGCATTGATCTCGCCTTTGTTACATAAGCTTTACTTGGTAACTACGTAGTTTAGTATTTTATAAGAAATGCTGTTTGGTAGGTGTCTTTCAATTCTCGTACATTTTTTTAACCGGTTGGCACTGAAGAGTATTGTAGAGTATGATATATTTTATTTCCATACAAACCCCTTATAGAAGACATACCATCCATAGAGGAGTACCATTATTTTTATTTGCTGAAAAACCAATTAAACAGTGTGATGTGTTTGATAAAGTTGGCTTCATAAAAGTAGATTGAAACTGTTAACTAAAGCTCAGACAATAAGTCAAGCGATAC
Organism: Cyclophora albipunctata; assembly: GCA_963082685.1. NCBI lineage: Eukaryota > Metazoa > Arthropoda > Insecta > Lepidoptera > Geometridae > Cyclophora > Cyclophora albipunctata. The sequence continues at coordinate 9,976,642 of OY720117.1, read as the reverse complement.
GCATCAACATATCGATCATCCGCTCACTGCACGCAATTGTTAATAAATAAAGTTTTATAGTTGTCATAAGCTGTAACTTGCGCTATTTCTCAGCCAACCAATCCGATACGATCTTAAAATGAATAGTTCTGATCAAAATATTCCCACTCAATAAGGAAATCGTACTAAATGTTTCCATCTAGATGTAATGCGAACTCGGACATACTGCGAAGTAAAGGTGCGGTCCAAGAACGTAGCCCTGTGGTACGCCAGACGGTAAATCAAACATCAGTTGTGTTACATTCACTTACAGCTCATATTTGACTAATATACATTCCAAGGAATGAAATACATTATTAATTAGACCTAATCGTAATCGCGGCTCCCGACAACATGACAGCAAAACTAATAGATAGGTTTTATTGTCATTAGAATTTAATTAAGAGTGCCCCGAGCTACAAATCAGTATCTATAGGCTTATTCGATTATGCTGGCTATAAACATTTTGTAATTACTTAATTGAAATTATTTATGATCATTGGTTATACTCGTATTGCCATCTACAGTTAGATACGCGTGTGAGTTGTGTATGTGTGTCACAGCGGGATGTCTATCGGCTGTTCTAGATTTTAAATTTGCATGGACCTTCGCGATGCGCGTGCACCTCCTAAAGTACTTTCAAGACATTGTGTTTGACATTTTCAATGTACGTTTATCCTTCTCTGTGGGATGCAATTGCCACAAAAGTCTCAACGCTATTCGCTTCTAAACGATAACATTTAGTCGGTTGTGAATGTTTATTTACTTTGGTTAGTATTGCTTTGTTTTGAATACAAATCGTTTCGGGGCCGTTTAAAGTCGTTAATTTAAATTTGATACTTTTCAACGGTTTTGCGATTCAATTCCGCGGTGATTCACGCGAGGTTAGTGGTCGGCTCCTCTGTTTGGTTGTCCGGTCACATTTTTGCGTATAACGCGGAATAACAAGTGAGGTTTGTGACAAATACAACGTGTTCTTGCCAATTGCGCAACATGGGAACCTATTGTCTTTTGAATTAATTAAAGTGTGGAAAAGCCCAGAGCAGATTAATATGAATCAAATGGTAGAGCATTGTGTTAATTTGTTTTTTACTGGTATTTACCATGAGCATATATGTAAAAATATCATATTCATTCTTAATTTTTGGTATTTGAGGTAGGTATAACTAACTGATGGAATGTATAGGTCTGGAGTCTTTAATGTTCACATCCATGAGTCGTTGTTTGCACAGATGTGTACGGTTGTGGACATTAGGTCTCAGCGGGTCGGCAAAACAAATTCCACACCTTGCAACAATAGCCCCGTTGACATTTCGACTATCTTACTCATCCGAGCTATACCTGAGCAACATGCTATTGTTTCGAAGAAATTGTGACTTCTAGTATCAGTACTGGAGTATCAAGGCGTTGATCTGTAAAATTATAGAGTTTACCATAAGTTCGTAGATCGTCTTTTAATTAGACAAATTAAAAATATTCGAATTAGTTCTCTCTCTCTCTCTCTCTTCCTGGCTATGTGTCCCACATGATGATGGGGTCAGCCTTTCTTGTTTGTCTCCTTCACTTCGCTCTTCACTGAAATTGTATTAAGGCCTTTAGGCGGCCTAGAAACTCCTGACACCGCTATTGGCCACTTATCTACTCCACCTTACCAAAATAGTTTCTATAGATGTTGAAATTACATATTTATCAACCATGTTCTATGTGTAATCGATACCGTACGACCTCTGCACAATCAACGTGTAGATAGAACAGTTAACACTGCGAGGTGATAACTGGAGACTCGCAAACTTTTTCTCGTGACTCATACTGACACTTATTTCGCCTCCTTACAATCTATGCACGTTGTAAATTGTGGCTTTTTTATGTCCACATCTTGTGAGACATGTCGGCGGCGAGGAATTTTCGACGCCTTTGTTAACCATCATCGGTTCTCGGTATTTTTCGAAAACACATGCGCTATACGACAAAGGGTATTGTCGCGCAATGGACGCATATTTGCCACCGCTTGTTCCCACGATACGGAAATTACTTTGAGGCTCGCTCAGACTCACTTCCGATACATTTGTCAATAGCGGCAGAGCTTGACAGAAGAATGTTCACTTTATGTGATTGAAAAATTATGCAATTTTTTAAGTTTTACTGTAATAAATGAACGTAAAGTACGACCTAATTGTCTCAAAGTCGATGCACTTGCAGATACGGAATGTTTGTTGCGTTTGCGCATAAATCTATGTTGCCTTAATTGTAACACAATAATGTTAATTTGGAACACGCCAACACCACCGTGCGAGCCGAGTGGGCGACCGTACGCCCAATCTGGAGACTCGGAGGCTATTTCCACTCTTTCGACATGCTCCAAACGACCATCGACTTGGCCGTATGCAAAAGATCTCTTAAGACACCACTTTCGGATCTTAACTACAGTATTTACGATTATTTGCGAAACTACTTTATGAATATTGCTTTTTATCTATTAGCAAATAATTCTCGGAAAACACGCTTATAGTTTTCCACTAAACTTTACTGAACACTAAAAAACATAGTTTAATGCGAGGCATGCGTTTGCGCAACATGACACCGTGAGCTTGCGCCAGAGCGCACGCATTGTCTCCGCGCATCTAGATCGATGATTCGCGACACACGTTAACGCCTACCATCGACGGGTTACGCAAAACATTAAATAAATCGCACTAAAGGGCATCGTAATGTACTCCATCTCCGCGCTTTGTGTACCGCACGTGTACTTGATAGCGGCACTCGGTACCTATTACTTGAACAAAGTGCTCCACTTTAGTCGTGTCGCAATATTTGCGCAGCTCTCATGGGATACGCCGTCGTGTTATCATCGAGTGATAACGCCTGAATAGGTACTCTTGCGACACTGTCCCGTAAGCGCCGGGATTAAACTTGACTAATTGAAACGTCCACGGTTCTCTGTAGGCGGGTGGAGTTGGACAGCTTAATTACGTCTGTAAACAACTCGTGAACACCGCGCCTAAACCGTTGTGCAACGAGACAGTGACCGCGGGAACCTACGCCCGCGATGTGCCAACGCAAACATTGCGATACACTAACATCAGTCGCACTTGCATTTGACCATAAACGAGACCATAAACACGCTGGACCTTTCCATGAAATACGCTCATTAAAAGACTCGCCAAAGCTATGTATTGTCGTTTTTATTGCCCTTCCTTAATGCCAATAGCAGTTAAGCTTAAAGCGTAAATTGAAGACTTTATATGCAAAATTAACGGCACTATCGACACCGTCGGCTGGTGCGGAAGGCGGCTTCGTATCGTAGAGCGTGCGCGCGCGCAATTACCAGGTTGACACCGCAGCCTCGGGTGACCCCAGTTAATGTCACCGGCCGCCGCGAGCCGCCTGAGGTCGTGCCAAATGTAAACAGGCATCGCCCGCGCCCCACAGACCTCAGGGTCTCACTCCGCACCCAAACACCACTTCCGGGAAGTATCACCTTAGCTTTGTAACACGCTGTTAATTATAAAACTGACCGCTGACGGGCCTGTTCTCTTCTCATGGATGTTACCACGTAAAATGCAGGTGTTGTTAACTAATGATAGCCTAGAGATGTTAGGCGCTGTCACATATTATCCCTTGTCAGGGATGAATATTCATGGAGCGTGTAATTAGCACTTCCGACCATTGCTATTAATTTATATTAAAAGATCGCGGTATAACGCTGCGAGTTGCGTGCAGAGCCCACGCGTCGCGCGCTCGCTCGAAGGAGAGTCGGCGCGCGGCGTCAGCGCGTTGGCGGCGTACTAATAGATACAATCATTGCAGCTATTATGTATGGTTATAACCACCTAAAGCTACCTAAGCGACAGGTCAAGGATATCGAAACGCTAAATAGTCGAACAAAGAGACAATAAACATTCAATATTCTCTAATTACAAATGTCAAAGTCAAGTATGACAAATTGACTGAAAGAGTAGGTCGTTCGAGTTTAGTTTCTGATTATTGGTTGGATTTAACGGCGGTTGACGATGGTAGTAGTGCTAAATTGCCTCGAGTTATGCTCATAAATTAGCCGTCATTTTGTGCTGTTGATATCGACCTTACGTTCACTGTGATGTCGATTTCATGTTGGAATTTTATTCCAACATGAAATCGACATAACACAAGACAAACAATAGTTAGTGTCACATTGTACGGCTCAAGTATACATTCAAAACTTTGTCAACTCCGGAACTCTCCGGAACTTCTTTGTCAGAAAAGAAGCACAGTCCAAACAGTTATCCATGTTTAAGTGTCCATAGTTTGAATGACATAAGTATCTTCATATAAAATTTTATAACATCTACAAATACATAAAGTATTGTCAATAGTAATACTGGGTATAACTATATCAAGGATGAATGGCTGTTGTATTAGCAAGGCAGGTATAGTTTTATCTCATTCCCAAAAATAAACAGCTTTTTTGCCAACCGGGTGTGTTATCGCGAATAGAATACAGACAAGACCATTCTGCATGAACATAACAATGAAATGTCACTTCCAGTTATTGGGTGCGACCTTCAACTAAATCTTCGACAAAGGCTGAGCGTTGAGACCGGTGCTCTTTGTTACACATTTCATTGTTAACTATTTGGTTATTTTTTGCAATTATTATTACATTGTCAAGGCGTGTCTGTGGCAGACATGTTGGCTCCTTTCAGAAATATTGCTGTACTGTTTTTTATACCTTTCGTGGCTTAAGCACGGCTACACTGTTAGATGTTCCTAATCGCCCCATAATTGGCAGTTATCTCAATACTTTTTTATTTATTGAATCAAAACTAATTGCTACACCTCTGCATAATATGAGCTGAAGTACAGAATGTTATCGGGTCTTATAAAAACATACCTAATTGAAATTCCATAAAGTATGTTTTCAATTGAATACACTTCTTTCTTCGGGTGTTGTATGTTTCTAAAAGGTCTGATTATCATAGTGAAGACAGTAATGCAGTATGTTGGTTCGTATATGGAGTTGTGTTGAGGTGCAGTTGGATGCAGGGCAGACGGTTCCGTCTTGTGACCAGGTCACACTTGAGGCTTGTCTGCCTGTCCATTATGAGTTGGGTTCTGTATATAATTACGGAAATAATAGTGTGTATTACGATAATTAATTCTTTGAACTGGTTTAGTGGTATCCTTTTACAGATGGGAACATTTGTTATTCATAATTTTGAGTGAATTTGTACTTAAAATATTTTGCAAATTAAATACTAACAATCGCCACGTTTTTTCTATAGGTATTTTGGCTACCTTTATTATACCAGTACAAGTTATATTTATTTAAAATCTTAGTGGTTCCTAGGTCAGGTACACGGAACCCTTCTCTTCGCGGTATTCACGCTTAGTTCCATTTTTTCCGCCATCGCTATGAGCTCTCGGAAACGTGAGGCGCTAATTGTTAGGCCTCTCGCGGCGTTTTTGATGAGTTTTTGCTCAAGTAAAAGTCGTTAGAACCATCGGGGATGGACTCTTAAGTCCTACTTAGGGAAAAGAAACTTTCAAAGATAATTTTTACCCTCATTGCTAGCATTTAAAACTCTGCCTATATTATATTGCAGTTGTTGCTCTGCGGAAGATTCTGGTCATTTTTTATGATATCTTCTTAAGTGCAAAGGTCAATCGCTATCGTCATATTGAGATGAACACAAACATGTTAGCAACATCGAAAATGATTCATGATGCAATTAACAAAGAATGCTGCATTATATTTCCTGGTATTTCGAAGTATCGCAGAATTGAGGTGTCGATGTGCAACCTGATAGGTGTTTGTGACTGTGTCAGTTTTTATCAGGTCTAGATGACCTCTGATCATTTCTCAGATGCAGATTGAATAATAGTTGCACCATCTATGATCCAAGAATTGTCAATCACATTTATTAGAACAGCAAATAATGATCTAGACTCAAGCAGGTGGTTGGACATAATGCTTCGCTTTGTTAATTCAAATGGATTGTTTTAGTTCTAACAAGTTCATTGTTACATCTCCATTCCCAAATTCCAAAGCCATTTAATACATTTTAAATTTTCATGTTTTATCACGCCATTCGTCGTGAGTAGTCGTGACAGTTAATTCTAGAAAAAGATTGTCCTGGTTCGCCGTCAGCGATGACCTAGTAGATATTATATTTCAAGTTAAGCTATTATTTACGATTTATTGCTTTCGCAGTCTTGCCTAAGATTTAAATCTTTGAAGTACTTGATTTGTCTGTCAACACCTTTCACTAACTGTTAAAGTTTTGAGTTTTATTGCAGTCACTAGCTTCGCCTTATATCTGGACTATATCTTGTGCCTTGTTCTTTTTATTACATAACATAGCCAATGCAAAATTAATGAGATTTAAAACACTCTGTAGAATAAAGTTATTATGACTTCTCATAATTCATAATTCAGTTTCAGAACACGTTTGTATTGAAGTACTTCGTCTTTCGTAAATCACAATCCTATATTCCCATGTGAAACTGAAACCGGACCGCCGCTACACATTACACTCGCACGCCCATAAACGTAGCCCCCGAGATTTCTGCAAAAGGAGAAACAAATTAGTGCACTTTGAATTCAATTGCTTCCTACTCCGGAATAGATTTCTCCCATAACACTATTGTTTCCATTCCCAACGAAAGTAATGATTTTGCCTTATTTAGTGCATGCTACCTTTGCTCTTTGACGTTGTGATATGCTGTTACAAATATAGCTTATTTGTATAAAATGTGCTGTAAAGCGAGGGCACTAAAGTGTTTTATGGTCGTTCGAGGCGCGGTATCGTGTCCCAATCTGCGGGTGCGCAACCGGGGCCCTTTGAACTGGCCGCGGGCGCAGCCTCGGACCCATAAAGCTTGCAATTTGACTGAACCGTTGTGCACGATTTGTCTTAAATGACCATTTCTGGGAAAGTGCATTTCCACAACATTGTCTTATTTTATTATAACTAAGAAATGGGTGAGAGTTTACGCTTAATCACAATGTGTTTTACTGTTATGGTGTTGTTAATTTTCCGCCGCTGTGTGTTTGCTAATATTATATGTTGTGAATGTTTCGTAACTCGTATCTGAGTTGGTGATAGGCTAGCGCTGCCTGTTCGTGCATCGGTTATGGTAACAACATTCCATATAATGTATTATGCAATTCCCATGGTCCATGGCGATGGAGAAGCGGCAATTTTCAAACGCGCTTGTTTGGAAAGTATATGCCGGATGTCGGGTATTAACGTTGCAATGCGCACGCGCATAAATCTTGCATCTGCGCGAGCGACAGTGGCGCCCCCTTGTCGCCCGTCCAACCGCTCGATTGTAACCATTGTGAGTTATAATTAAAGTATGCAAACGTTAGTGTATAATACTAACTACCCACTACACATACATATCGTCACTTTAGCATAAAAATAAATTGTCTTAATTTCATATTGCAAAACTGTTTTATCGTCTCACCGTGGTCGTTTTGCAATCGCTTTTCGTTCTAATTGCACTGTATATCGTTAATTTTAGTGTCTAGTTAAGCTCAGTTATGTTTATTTGTGCCGTAATAATAATAATATTATCTTTGTTCATGTAATACCCGTAACGTGTGTATGTGTACGGATATTATTAACGCGACCTTCTTGCGGCGAAGGCTACTGGTTACTTACTCATATATGTACAATTATTATTGAAAAGAATGCTTTAATTAGCGTTTGGTACGAGTGGTTTTTATAACAACAATAGTCTTTTGAAGGATTTTCACAACACATTGCATTTGCGAAGGAATCTTGCGCACCACAATGTCACCGAACTGCGCGGGCGTCGAAATATTATGTTAATTTTAAAAATGTATACTTTTATGGGTGTAATAATAAAAACACATCAAGATTAAAACGATATGGCTTCAGACAATCCGGCAGGGATTAATTCCCCAATAAATTGCTTAGATTTTATGAGTTAAAGCTTAAAAATGTTTTGAAATTCATGGGAGATTTAGATAAATTCCCCTAAAAGAATAAACACTATTGTAATATATTTAATTTCATTGTATAACACGTGGCATGTTCAATTGACAATATATTTCACGGCTGTTACGATAATTGTTATGTATATTCAAACATGTGTTTTAGTTTTCAATAAATGGTCGTCGTTTCGTTAAAGGCCATCGGACAAGTGTCTGCATTGTGGCTCTTCTATATCCGATTTGACGGTTTAATTTGTTTACCGAGACGTGATTTGCATGAAGAGTACGCCTGTTGAATACACGACTGTTGCACACTTCGCCCATTGTTACAGGCTTGATAAAGATTGAATACAAACGGCGCGTGCGCAGGCTCGTAGCACACTCCGAGTTTCCGGTATACTTGACCTGTTTTGTGCCTTCATTACATATCTTTACAAATAACTAGCGTTGGCGAAACAATAGCACTGTTACAGTAAAATTTTGATAGAATATTATATTCTCACGGGAAAGACGATCGAAGGTCGATCCAAATCGCGAATACGGAGAATTAGTTGCAGCAGTATGTTTGATAAATTGTGGGCTGTGTGTTGTGCAATGCGCGTGCGCGAACAAACGCGCCGCCCGCGACTCTTGCGCATTCAAAATATCATGAGGAAATGCGAAATTGAAGCACGTACTTTGATTTCGGGTTAATTATCTTTCCCGAAATTGTTTTCGGCAACTCTTTTCGGTGACAAATTCTTGAGAGCCGAATTCAGTACTTTGTGCCATGAAAAACGACAGAAATTATAGACCACGTATAAGTATTTTTCTTCAGAGAAACTTGCAGATATCGAAGGAAACCTTCAACTTTTAATTTTGGCCGTTGCTTGGTTAATAATTTCTAGCAATCAACAAAAAGCCCTTCGCCCTGTCTTGTGTATCTCAATATCTCTCGTACTTATTAGGTCACTGTCTCTGTCGAAACGTCAGCTCTCTGCCAGCATTCCCTGGCACGGTGACCGTCTGTCTTCGTCCAGAACTGAACAGCTTTGACCTACTACGTTGGCTTTATCATTGTCAATTTGAGGGATGAGAAGAATTTATATTTATGAAGATATGTTCCCCCTATTTTTGCTGTACGGTCAGCCAAATATGTGGTCTACCACCCTACGGTTGAGATTCATTTGAACGTCATGAAACAACAAGGTCAATTTTAAACGTCATAACATAATTGTGCATAGAAAAGTCAACCTTAGCGATCGTTACATCTCGCAGAAACTTTTGTCAAAAGTGGTAGACCACTTTCGTCAAAAGTGGTAGACCACTTTCTTGGCCGACCGTACAGTGTTGTATTTCTTCTAAATCATCTTTGCTAATATTTATCTTTACTATTATTATAAAGCTGCAGAATTTGTTTGTTTGTTTGATTGTTTGAACGCGCTAATCTCAGGAACTACTGGTCCGATTTGAAAAATTATTTTTGTAATGGATAGCCACATTCAACGGGAAGGTTATAGGCTACTTTTGATTCTGAAATTCCCACGGGAACGGGCACAACGCGGGTAAAACCGCGGGGCGCTGCTAGTGTACAATAAAGGGATAATGAGGAAAGAAGAATGATGAACTTGGAAATCACAAGTGGTTACTAAATTACATTTAACACTGTACTTATCTCGTATACCATACGTTGTAAATCAATGTAGGTACGTCAAAGGAATGTACGAGAGATCATTAATTTAATTCAATTAGTTTTGAAGAGTAATTAGTGGATACATTCTATGCCGTAAACATAACCTTACATGACCGTGACCGACCGTTTCCGTTCGGATCATGTTTGAATATTGATTGACGTCAAACTATGAGTGGCACCGATCAAGATCTCTATCTGTTCTAACGAATGCTAGCAAGTTTGGTCCTAGTAAGTAGATACTTATTTTTCGAATTTCAAACATATTGCAGCGGTCTTGTTTAAACATTTTAACATATTTCCTACTAAATGAAATACTCGTACATGGAAATCCATGGCTTCTTTTGTTCTTTGTTATTAAATATTCCGTTCCTTTCTGTAATTATGTAAACAGCCTCAGGGCAAGTTACTCAGAACATGAATTATTGAATGTCCGTGTGTTGGGAACATCCAATGGTGCTCTTATTTCTTCCTTATCACAGACACGGCCGACAGCGTCCCTAACACATGCGCATCTAATGTAACCCACGGCCATAAACAAAATAAATCCCCTTGTACCCAATGTAAGCACAAGCAGAACACAAACTTGGTATACCCGATAAATCTACTCTGTGCTCGTTCGCAATCACAATGCATCATTAGCTGCGTACCCACCTAGCGCACAGGCTGGCTCGCGAGCCATGGCTCGCGAGCCAGCCTCAGTAGTTTTGTTCAATTTACACGAGGCCGCCTCGCGAGGCAGGCTGAGCCATCATAAGTCGTGTATATTCAGCTGCAGCTATTTTCCTAGCTTCGCGCGCGAGCCAAAACATAACCGTACCCACCTAGCGCACAGGCTCGCGAGCCATGGCTCGCGAGCCAAATGCTCGGCTGGTGTGGACGTGCCTCGGGCTGCCTCGGGCGCGCGTTTGCTCGGCTGAGCACGGCTCGGCCCCGAGCCATCTGTTGTCGGTAAACTTGACGCGCTCAAAGGTGCCTCGGTGAGCGCTGTGTGTTAGGTGGGTACGGTTATGTTTTGGCTCGCGCGCGAAGCTAGGAAAATAGCTGGAGGCTATTTTCCTAGCATCGCGGAGGCTGGCTCGCGAGCCATGGCTCGCGAGCCTGTGCGCTAGGTGGGTACGCGGCTATTGACGAGTGTGTGCGTGTGGTCGCACCATATAAGGTCGTCGGACTTAAAAATTGTAACAATTCATGCAGCAATATTTTTCCTATTCTCTATAAGGGTTTTAACGGTCCGGTACGTTGTTGACAAGCGGTAACCGCTGCCCTATCGTGTTACAGATTGATTCCAAAATGGATTTTTCCACGGCGATCACAGTCGCGGTACGACAAAACAGTTAAATGTTTTGAAGGATCCGTGTTGTGGGTTACGCGTGATTAGATTCTGATGTCGAAATTGTAAATTCCACGGATGAATTTCCCACAGGTTGAGTAGTGGCATTTTTAGATAATTATAAAGTTCTAGATGGCAATTTGTTGTTCATAAACCGTGAATTATAAGGGCATGTGCACTGGACGGTGGTGCATCCGCTCTTGTAAAAGGATCTCGTTGCACCTGGCCTTTGACGGATGCGAAGTCGCCGCAAAGAGTAGCAGATTGATCAATCTCTGTGATGATTTGCCGCCAACATAATAAATATCACTAGAAATTATTATACTTTGCTGCTCCTGTCCCTTGCTCTGATATATCTTTTGGTGGATAAAATATCTGCTTGTCATTGTAGGTGTAAGTTTGATTTAATTTATATTTTTTGTTCCTTATCAAACTAAACTCATGTTGCCTGTCAATGTGTCAAATGTTGACAGCTTATCCAATTGTGCTTAAAACTTCCTTGATAGTCTCCAGTATTGAATATTACCATTGTGAGAAATCAAGGATGTATATTTTGTGACTACTTTTTGTCAGATGCAAAAAAAATGAATTATTTCCATTCAATCGCGAAATATGAAATCATTGCGTGACGACTGTTGATGATCCAACCCAAAAGTGGACATAATGTTTTAACCAGTTAATCTACAAAAAACAATAGCGTAATCTAATAATTGACTTAGGCTCATGAAATTCAATGCGGGAATCGTCACGCGGACAAGCCATTTACTATGAAACCAATAACCACTTATTACGTCGGTGTGCGAAGTTAAATTATAGCATATCAATAAAGAGCCGTGGCCGTATGCATTGTTATGGCAGTAATCGTGTTAGTGTAATCAAATACATGCGCGAGCGCATTGTGGCTGGTTCCGGTTCACTGCCTAGTTAAAGCATCGAAAACGGGTCACAGATAAGTGTTTTGTGCTCAACTTGTAACTGTTTAATGCTACTGGAGTTGGTATAATCTGTATTATATGTTAATGGCTTTATTAGAGGCTAACCTTTGCTAGGGCTTGGCATTTTTAACACAATTCCAAAACATTCAAGGTTTTCAATTTGGCGTGTATGAATTTTTTTGACTTGTAACTTGTAATTTTGCTGATCGTTATAACCTAATTACAATCATTGCATATTATTCCTATTACTATACCTAGTATAATTATATATAATACTGTTTTAGCAAAGGTTTCCACACAATACATTTCTATCTCTTGCATTGTGATGAAATGATGGACTAACAGCTATATGCAATTTAGATGCGCACGAGTTTTGTTTCAATATTAGTGAGATTATTGTCTAAATCAATTGTTTTAGTAATTTGTTACGTTACAAGTATTTTTAAACTCACGAGTCTCACCATAAAGGTGAATTAGAGATATTCAATCATGGGATGTTTAAAATAATATTGTAAGTAAATGATTTACGAAGAAGTTCTATCTTGATCTCCGATATTTAAAACTAGTCACGATTGTTATTGCTACCGTGGAGTTGATGACGGCTTTGATTAATCCTTTATCCCTGGACGTTTTACGATATATCATAGAGGTAAAGTTTTGAGAGGTTATGATTTTGGTGATTGTTTTAATCGTATAACCCTATTCCTCAAATGGAGCTATTAACATTAATATAATTAAGATCATTGTTTCTTTCATTCCACGTGTTTTAAATGTGAAATGCACATGGTAATTTATACTTGGGCACAAACACGTAGACTGATAGATAATACGAGTTTTATATTTTGCCTCCTTTGTTTACTTTCTAAGCATAAATTTTTGTACAGTATTATTGTTGATAATAAATTGCTCTTTTCACTTTAAAACGACACTTTCATCCAAATTCGACATGATTCATTTTGATATTTCATTGTAAAGTAATTTTAATATTTGGACTATGTACTACTTTTTCAGACATGACAATTTATTTTGAGTTGGGTCGCACGGTGTCGCGAATTAAACGTAATATCAAAGTTGACATACAAACACACAAACAGATTCTATTAGGTCCATTAGATATAATTTCCCGACATAACGAAGATTTTTTTAGGGTACAAAAGTGTTTTACTTGATGCTATTTTGTATCTGTGAATGTGATTAGGAACATTGAAAACTAATGAAGTAAACCCTCATTCAAGACTTGGTAATGTGTAATATGATGTCCTACTGATTTGCTACCCTTATTATAGAAACAAGCGAAATAACTTAGCTACTGTTGTAAAACCTTCAAAGAAGTATAACTTCCTACAATTGTATGTATCATTTATTGTTTTTTTTTTATAAGTAATATAATGTCTAGTGCTTAAAATAGCACTCTTGCAGAGTTCTGAAATATAGCAATTTAAAGTGCTCTTCCTAGCATCACACAAGTAGAGTTTACTACACATTATATGTCTTTACTGCGAAAGCGACTTAACTTTTTTCCTGTATTTCTAATGTTATCTTTGTCTTGTTACAGGTAAGCGGAGACGCTTGGTTCTCTGATCCTCTCGGAGCTTTTCAGTAAGATTGATGGTGACTCAGTCAGATAATATATCAGCCGGGATTTATTCTTTGTCTCTTTAAATATGGTCCTTTGATCTGAGCGAATTGAACAATATCCCTTTATGTGGATTGTAGTGTAGGCTTAGGTTATTTAGTTATTTATTTCCAAGTCGATGAAGTTTTTTTGTCATTTTGGAATACAGATTTGAAGCTGAGTAATAACATTATTTTCAGTTGAAAATTGATTCAGACGTACATAATTAACTTATAATAATAAACTTCCAATGTACGACGTTAAACGACGACATAAATTGTAGGTATCGAAAACTTTCTTGTAATTTGTACTTATTGCCATGTGCTGGACGGAGTAAAGTATACTAAATTCACTTTACGAATATAATTTTGACATTTATCAATACCCTATGATATTGTCCGTGTACCCGCCTGTCTCCACGCTGCTATTATAATTTGCGCCCCCGGTCACTCTCGCCTACAATTATAGAGGCTGAAGCGAGTCGACTCGATCCCCACCTTTCCACAGCATCATGTAAATACGCTCTGAATATTAATCAGGTCCTCGGGAATGCGAAATCTCACAACAAGAAAAACGGGCTAGGAAAATTTTCCTTACTCGTATGATGAGGAAACTCAAAGGCCGCGCGAATTAACATCAAGATCACTCGCAGGTATAAAGTGTTTCCTAATGTGATTAAACTACGACTTAGACCTTTCGTGGACGGAATCTTCAATTGAATCGACGTCAGGAAAACATATGACAAAATTCTTATGCAGAAAGTTAGTCACACGCAGAAAGTGAAAATTGTCTAATTACAATAGCCGTCGACCAGCGAGCGAAGAGTAAAAACTGTCATAATTGATGTTTATATGAATAGCGTTATGTCGGGTTATGCGTGTGTTCTGGTTTTATTTTCATTCCGGAGTCGGTGGTGCGTTGAGCGCCGGCGCATCTCGGGTTGTCGTCGGAACGGTATCTGGTTGCGTGCGCGCTGGCGATTATGCAACTGACGGGCGACGTCCTTGGCGGCGGGGGCGGAGGCGCGGGGCGAAGGCCGCGGGGGCCGACGACCCGCCACGTTCGGTAACAACCCCGTGTTTTTATTGCGAACCCGACAAACCCGCCTACAGAACCTGTCCCGGCGAGTTATGTGCACCGATAAACTAGGCGTACTTGCATGCCACAACTACATACACCACTATCCCCTATTCGTGTTTTAAGGCGAGATTGATGATGCCCCGATATATTTGTCTTCAAGAACTGTAAATGCTTGGAAGATTGTGGGTAATAAATAGCTTTGACACAACCAATCTGTTTGTAATTCTATCGTGTCTCTGGGAAGGGCCTGACTTACTGTCTGAATAGCAGATGAGGATCGGAAACTAAATGATGATCAGGCATTCCGTTTGATCTGACTCTTGGCTTTCGAGAAATCCATTTCATTAGAGCGTCAAAAGAATCAATATAAAGTATGAATACAGTCGGTACATATCAAATAGTTCTTTGCTTGATTTTCTAGAAACCCGAAACCCAAAGTCCAATACAATACATTCCTAAAGATTAGATGTTACAAATGTATGCGCATGCGCATCTCACCGCGCGATGGCGCCGCAATAAATAACCGCCAGATACATTTGAACATCGAAATCTCTGATACGCTCTTTTGGACATGCCCTTAGTCCTCCACCATCCTTCCTGCTGACAGATTTATCTGTTCGCTTCTCAACTATGTTTTAAACAATTGAATTTCTATTTCACGGGACAGTAATGCCGTCTCTTTCTCCGGAGGTATGTAACGTAACCCTACCTGCTGCCATGTATATAAATGATACGAAGTTCTCCAGTAATAGGGATCGGTGTTATGCAAATAACGCAATTTCAACTTCCCGTTAATGGCGTGAAAGTACAACCGCTAAAAGTCAACAATTTGTTGAACACGGTGTTTAGTCGCAGACTTTTGAACATAAAGTTAAATAAATTACTGTTATTTTATTTGGTGGCCAGTTTGGCACGGGTTACACGGTTTCTGCAACATTTTTACAGTGATTCATTGGGAGCCGCTCCAAGACTGACTTCGCGCGGTTAATGTCTCTTTTTTGCCAATTTCGCCGACAACATGCGGCAACGTTTTTATGCCTCGCGCCTGGTTCTTATCTCTTAAATGGTTACTTTTTTTTAGAAAACCACTCGAACGCGTAGTGTGGTCCTGTGGTTTTTCTTCTTTTTCGCATTTTTAATAATATCCCGGGACGAGCCGGTATAACTTAAATAAGATGTGTGACATTCGATATCCCCGCGGCATCCTTGTAATGATTGCGGGGCTCTTTAAATATTTTGCAAAAATAAATATTCATTGATCAAGTTTTCAACCACATATTTGAGGGCAATTCAGTAGCTTGTTCTTTAACAGCGATCACAAAGCGAAACTTAAGACGTTGATGAGGTTTCGCCCTTCTTGTGGCATACATTTCAAAAACAGGATGATTAACTTGAAAAAGCAATTAAGTTGTCGAGTTGCTTGAAATGAGGGTCAAGGAAAGTCGTTGTTAGGATTGTGTTCCCGGGCCGGTCGTGAGTCGACCCTAAAACGTCAGTCGTCCTTCAGACGTCGCCTCGCGTCCGACAACGAGACGGAGACGGGATCCTGGCGCCGTGACGTCATACGAACGGAGCCAGTATATTATTAACTGAATCGCCCTAAATAACCGCTGATATAGTCAACAGATCGAATAACAGAAAGGATATCCTCGATGCAGAATAAATTTACTCATTCATTCATGAAGAGTTAGTGGCCAACCCTGGTGTTGGAGTTCTTTGACCGCCTAAAGACCTCCGACATGGTCTGACGATTGAAACAAGCGGGACTGACTGCTTAACTTGACTGGTCCATATTGATTGCTTAGTTAGCAACGCTTCATGTTTTGCGTACACTGTCGTACCAATTTTTGGACAATAGAGGCCTGTGGCATTTTTGGTCCAAAATCAGCAACCATAATATGCAAAAAGCAGCAACATGATGTATCTACAAAATTCACATTCAATGTAATTAAGTCACATAAGTGACACTCCGCAAGGGTGTTTGCAAAAACAATGGGTGACTATAATATAACATAATGAGAATTATTACAATTATTAAATAACATTACACTTAAATTATGTAGAAATAATATTCACTACCTTACCCAATACAATTATTCGTTTGCTGTTCGCTTATCGAATCCTAAACTTATTTTGTTTATTGAAATATTCATCCTTTGTTGCACAAATAATAATTTAATTATAAGTCCATGCGATATAGCATTGACCCTATTGTTTGTTTCCATTGACGCACCTACCTGGTTTTCCTCGTTACATCATTTCCAATAATTCTCTATTTGCGTATTATTATTGTATTACAATTTTAATCCTATTATATATGGTGGAATATTCCATGCCTATAATATGTACTTTTATTCCTAATTTCCTCGTGATTTTACCTTATATGTTAATCGTTCTTGAATAAGCAAAGTAAAGCTAATATATAATTCTCCTCGACCTCCTATACCTTGTTCTTAAATTACACCTGACGCCAAACCCAAAAACGTTATCCACGCCCGTCGTGTCACGGTGGAATTTGATTAATTCCTTATTTTCCACATCTTCTCCATTAACACAGTATGGAATGTCGATTGTCCATGGGTTTCATCGTAGATCGGCTTCGGCCCCGCGAATCGTTACCTGTTTCCCAACCTCTGCCGTGCATTTTGATAGCAGGATATTGGGAATACATTTTTGAATAGTCGGTCCTTTGCGCGTTTCGGAGAAGTCCCATTAAAATTCGATGGATGTAGGGCTACCGATATCTATTGAATTCAACGTGTCTGTAGAATAGATAATATCTCCAATACAAATGTTTGGTACCATGTCTTGGGTTGAGTATTTAGATTCTTTATTGTTGTCTAGGTACCTACACTCTGCCAAGAATTAACCTGTGAAATACATACGTTACGATTGCGTTTTGGTCTAAATACCTTCCTCAATATTAAAGAATCTTCTATTGCTTGAAATTACATATATCTAAGAGAACGATGACAATTTCATACAAAAATATCTTTATTGCTACATCAAAACCTCATTCGTGTATCATTATGGCAGCTCTGTGCTTGGCCAGTTATGTCCTTCACACTTGGAAATTGCGGCCTTCGCCGGGCCCGGTGCCTTCCTATAAATAGCGCTGCGCCCTTGGGGATACCGCGGCCGGCTGGATTTACACCCACCACGCTCCTCCAGAGAACACTTTTATGGGCTCCTTTTGATATTTATTAGAAAACGAATAGCGGAATTCAACAATTTATTCATCACTTCTTAGGGTTCCGTAGTTTATAATTTATATGATATTAAAAATACTCTGCATCGTTTATTCCATAGGTGAAGACTGCTAAATGTTAATTGACGCAAATAAAAAGTATTTTAAAAAGAATCATTATTTCCATTACCGAGATGTCGTCAATTTATCTTCTAGTAATTGTAATTAATGCGCTCACGACATCCGCGTACAAAAAATATAAAAATTGCGGTGTCACTTACTGATTTCACTGTAAAAGGTTATTATATTAATAAAGTATTTTTCATTTAACTTCTGTACGGTTAATAATATTTCTTATTTCCGCATGATTGGGTCTGTTATTAAGCGTTGTGTCCACGTGGCCACGTCCATTAGCGGGCAGCCTCGCCCGCGGTCGCAGCGCATCGGTAATGCGACGCATACACGCGTGCGCTTGCGCACCGACATACAAATTAACCGTTCTACGTGCCAAATATGGCGATCATACGTCATTTTCTTTGTACATTTAGCTCTGTACGGTTAAGTAATAGTTCTCGAAACGTATTAAGTATAATAGAAAATGGTTTATTTCGTAATGTTCCTCTTCGTTTTGGATAGCAACCATTTTCGTGTAATAACTATTCGTCATCATCAAATGTTTTGGTTGGATGTTCTGTTTTAGTTCGTTCTATCCATTGAATTACAAGATTTATATTGTTTGTTTCATGTTTGTTTGTATTAGGTTCAGTCGAAGATATACCAATTCGTTCATTGTTATAATTACAACACAAACAATAACCGCTTATTGTAATATTAACTTTCCAAGCAATCCTTCCCAAGCCTCATGAACTTGTCACTAAATTAAGGTTAATGTCGAAACATAAATATGTTTAAAAATATGACATGCAATTGAGAAGGTATGCAAATTTTAATGTTCTATTCATTCTGGAAGTAGGTTGTATCTGTAACGGGCCCGGTGGGTGTTACAATGGTAATGGCATTTCACGAAACTGGTATTCCATTACAATTCGTTTTTCCTAACGGATCACCAAGAAACTTTGCTGCGAAAACTGGACTTTTGTGTTAAGCACTTATTATCTTTACACTTTAACGCAAGAGAGCTCAAAACTTAATTGCTTAGTTCGTAAAGTGCCTTTGAAATATTTCCGGCGCGTACTGACTCATGTTGTTATTCTTATATTTCCTTTGGGACGCTTAATCTCTCCAATTTTTCTTTTCAACTTTCCAGATCATTGAACCCGATAAATTCCAAAAATGTTTTTGTATTTACAGTTTAATGAACAAACAGATAAGTTTTATTTGTTGCTCTCACATAAATATTAAAGGGGATGCAATAACTTTGGGGTCGCTAATGCAAGTAATGCATTAGAAGGTTTTGTGATTAGTGAAGCGTTTAATATAAACATTGGGATTTGTTTGGTCGTATTTGAAGGAGGGTGAAGACACGTGACATGCGGAGTTATATTGAGTTGGTGTGTGAGGGCCCCGCGACGTCGCGACGCCTCGCTGGCGCCCAACGCGGTGCTGTTTACTCAACCATTACCGCACTTATGCGCACCCTCGAAATGCCGATCTGTTTGCAATGCCCCAACTTAATTGCACCCTGTTATGAGTACAAACACGCTCCGTATCAACATGCGAATCATCTGCGTTTATTTAGGACGAGAACGACATCAGAAGCGGCCATATATTATTCGGGGTCAAACCATTGTTTACCAGTTCACCGGTTAACGGTTTACAAAACATTTATAGTTTCCATAATTCTTATATTATGCGTAACGGTCTTTGTGCGGCTCTAACGAGACCGCGGCCGCAGTGTAAACGATCACCTTAATTTACATGAATGTGTTGATGTATGGCAGTTTCACCCACGTGTTGAACAAACGATCACGTCGATTGATCGTACGCTGTCATACGCCACGTGCGAGCTGCGACAACCCGTATAAATCATATTGCGCAATTATTTTATATTGCCTTCATCTGATACCGTCGAGTTGTTTATTGCTCGGTCGGTAATTGAATATAGCGAGACAATGCTAATTCTAATGCAAACCGATCGCCGTTTAATTTGGCGTGGGCTGATTGTGGTCGGCTTCTGTCGGAAGTGGACGAGGTGAACAATGAGGGACGAGGCGCTTAATTACGACCTGCCTCCGATGATATCTTAATTATATTATGAGCCGGTACTGCCATAACTTGTCTCGGATTACTAACCGCTCCGTATCGACAGTCGACACGTCAGTAGCATTGCGTCGTTTGTTTACTTTACCGACTAGGTGCCGGATGCCCTATCTCGTTCAGCAATCACTTGTGCTGATAACGGCGTCGAAGCGCAACTGTTTATCTTCTAATCCAAAAAAGTGGACGTCCCGTCCAGGCGTAGGCGCACACGACAACTCGTGAGATTCCTAACTGTACCGGCACACACTTTACTACTTCGACATACTGACTGGACTAAAACCCGATAATAAAAATTCAATTCGCCTATTCCGAGCGGCGTCGGTGTTTTTATGTAAAAACGGTGTCTGGTTACGTAAAGAAACATTAATGTTGGCGCCGCATCTTTTGAAATGTATTTAGTGCATATTCTGTAAGTTTTACCATTTACATAGTTTTGTCATTTCGTATGAGCTGTTTGATAGCGTGACTCCGCCAAGTAATGTTTTGTTTACACATGCCGGGGCTGAGTCACTCCTTCATTACTCCAATGGCATTATTTTAACTAATAAAGTAATACAAGTTATAGATAATAATCGATAAAGGTCTCTGAGCTCCATATAGAGACGAGAAGTGTGTTCCGCGTCCGAGGAAAGTTATGTGATATTAAATGGTCCAAGTGACGGTAGAGCATCGACGAGCGCCGCCCGCGCCAGTGATGTCACTACAACATATTGAATTTTAATCTCAAAGTCACGTTTGTAATTTTTCACCGCAAAACTCATTAATCATGTGAATCAACTGAGGTTCGTGCTACGTTTTTTGTTGCGTCTCTGTTTGTTGCGGGCTATTGTCTGAGGAGCACGGTGCCGTATGTTCTTGATTTGTAACACAATTATCATTTAACTTTTGATTGAAATTAATTTATGTTTTGGTCGTTTCCGTGAACATTAAGTAGTACAGCCTTCCACCGTGGTCGACTCATAAATCGGCGTCCAGCTCCATCCGGGTCCTGCGCATACAATATAACAGAAGTATACTGCCCCCTGAGCCCATAAATACACGAGTGAACTACATTACCGGCCGAACGCTTCGGTTAACCAGTAAACTAATATATTCGCCAGTGCGCCAACGCGTATAAATCCTCTTAAACAAGCAATAGCGGCTCGGAATCAAGGAAGGCATTAATTAAAAGGTCTCTAGTATACTTTTTGTGTTGATTAACAGCTTTTAAGTGTGAATGTGATGACTGGTGTGTCGTTTTATTCTCTCTGCGGCGCCTCTTGGAGGGGTGTTAATTTTTTTGTGATCGTAAATCTCCTAAGTTCTGGTCGCCGAGTTGAGAGCTATGATGCATGTCCTAGGAAGAATTCCCGCAATTTATGTGAGTCGCGCACAGAAATAATGATGTTTGTATAAGTAAATTCACGTCTGGCTACGAATTCCTCTTACTTTATGCGTCTGTGTTTATGTTTTGTTTAGCTTATTTATTATTGTGTTTGAACAAATAAATTTTATGAGTGTATGTTTGTTTAAATGTTTGCGGAAGTATAATGTGGAGATTGCACTGCCTTATATTTGGAACGAATGTTGCATTGATATTGCAGACGTTGTTCACGGGGATGTGTATTGCGTACTGTTGTTGCAATCAGCATGTCGTAGGGGTACGGGGTGCATGTGATAGGGTGCATACGAACACTAGGGTTGTTCAAGTGCACGCACCGCCGATTATGGAAAGCTTTTAAGGGAATGTTTTGTCTGGGGAGTCTGGATTAGAGATGTCTAGACTACATTGCTTTTATGGCACAATGTTGCCAATTCTCTGATGAGAATAGGAACCTTTTACGTCTAATGACTGTGACTGTGTGTATATTTGTAAGCAGACAATTGTTGTAATGGTTTTAGTTGCCGTCTGTTATCATACCGACAATCAAATTGAAGTTATTAAACTTCATTGATTAGTAAGTATAGAAATCTTTTGTAGGATTGAAAAACTTTTTTTTACGTTCTTTAATCAACTAACAATGTTCAACGTAATCATTGAACGAGAAACAAAATGCCGCTACAAGTTGATCGATGTTTCGAACAATAGAACAAATTAACAGCTACGAATACTTGGAATGGCGAGATTTAATGAGACTTTATTGAAGACAATCATGTGAAATGATGCGCGGTTCGGAGGCAGGGCAAGGTCGCGTCACAATGGGGAATAACTATTAACACATTCATTCAATGATATGTGTGGTTTCGATGATAACTAATTACTCACTTAGTAAGATTTTCAGTTAATCCTACTTTAACTCTCTTTAGAATATCCTTTATTAGAAAGATTTCTATTAATGTTTGACGATCTTCTGTAGATGCTTATTTGAGAGTTATTACCTGCACAATCGGCCAATCAAGGCACTCAAAGTACCTTAATAGGTAATAGCTTATAATTAGTCATCATTGTAATGATATTTTGCTTAAATAATGAACTTGATGCAATGAAATACATAATGAATCTAATCAGAACAAATCAACTGGATAACTCGAGATAACGTCACAATGCAAAACACAATTACTTAATCTGTACTACTACTAATTATTTCACATTTCATTCAACTTTAAATTAATAACTGATCTTTTTGCGTGCCGTGGGAATGTTTGAATAGCTCGTTTATACGCAATTAGTGAACCATTAACCGTTTGTTATGCCCGCGCCCGCGCCGCCGCCGCCGCCACAATCACTACGCACTTGTACTCTTTTTCGTGTAATTTACCAGTGTTTAATGTGACTGAATGAGTCTTTATCGCTCACGGGGCATGCTAACAATGTCCATTCAGGAGGTAGACTAATAACGGCACTATTTTTAGGCCGATCGCTTCCAACCCCAACCGTTAGGCTGCACTGCTCAGTACTGCTCGACGGTCGGCGGCTGACTCATTCCAAAGACCCTCGGAGTGGCTCCGCCTAACGCCATAAACAGTCATACATACATCAAATACATTTTTGTGCCATATACGCCGAGTACGTGGGAATAAGTGGAGTCGATTGTAACGTGGCATATTGCCAACCGCAATTTGCCACGGAATGCAACGCCGGGGCTTATTGTTTCGCAACTCAATCGACGTTGACATTATGATGTTGTTTATCTGTGATCTGATTTTGTATCGGATGCTATACGTCATAATTATGCGTTGTGTACGTTGGTTGATAGCGAGATTAGTCGGTGGTACAACAATGGCAGCAATAGAGCGGCGATAAATCCCGAGTACGAGGTCTGGCGCCGCGCGCCGCCAGGGTATTGTTGCAGACGCCATGTTGTGCAACTGGAGACCGTCTGCTGGCTCTTTGTTATGTCTCCACTCCGCGAGCCGCCCGACCTATTGCCGCGGCAATAGGGCCTATTTGCAACCTATTGCAACATTTGATTCAATTTGTTGTCGTTACAAAAGTGAAATTGATACTTTTTGACGCCACCTTATTATCATAATTGAATTTTAATTTTGAGCATTACAAATTGATTAAAATATTATAATAGCGACTATTTGTGGAGGTAGTCTGCTCCACATAATGGTTAGCAAATGTTGCAAGCAGCATCCTGTGCATCTGAAACATGCGCAACGGCGCCATTCAGTGCGTTCAGCAAACAATTAACCGCATTTAGGTCCGTCGCAGCTCAGCGGCGCTTCCTTTAACCGTTTCTCCGGAACTATAAAATTACACCAGAGCTATTTCGCCCCCGCCTATCTCAACGCAAAAAATCCGTAATAGCGGACAGACAAACTAAAAAAGAGTTGCATCTCCCATTATACGAAGGCGATGTTAATGAACACGATGACCGATCGATCTCGGCTGACAACACAATAATGGATGAATGATATTATACCGACCTCACGTCAACTTAAAATTATGAGCATTCCATTCCAAACCGATTCAAGTATAAAAGCGGAAAAAGTAAGTGCAGCCGGCCTTTTGTTTCGAATGTGGCTGCCTAATGCAGTGTTGCGCAAACGCAGACTGCAGCGTGCGGCGCCTAATCCCAACCAGCCATTTCGATTAGATCGCCCAACTGAAAACGACAATTGTTACCGATCACGATTCATTTCGCAAACGCGAAAAATACTTTGAGAATGCCACGACTTGTCATTATGGAGTCACGAACCGCGCGGTTTACTGAGAAATGTCATCTTAGAGTGTGTACGACTGTCGGCGCGGCCGGGACGCATGCATATCCCGTGAATGGATTGCGACACAAATATCCACTAGATTTAGCTCTTTGAGTATGTTTATGATAGTGGCAGTAAAACTGAAGAATGTCGTATTTAATGTCTCGTTTAATCTAATTGGAAAGCGTATCCCGCTGTTATTAGTATAATGAGATTGTTAGCGGTTGGAGAGTAACGACTTCCTGATGGCATGTCGGGTGTCCAGGCCGGGCCGCGGGCATGTGGGGAATAAGGTGACCGTGCGAGTGGGTCATACATGGAATCCAGCACAGCGCATCACTCATAACAACTGAACGCTCTTGCATTCAACTGCATCTAGGACATTCTGTACACAAATAGTACAACGTTTAACCTTAATTATAAAGTGTTGTCAAGTGCCTCGCTTGTGAAATGTATGTGAATGAACTGAATAACTCGAATATTTCAAGTGTTTGATCACATCAAACGGCCTTCTTGGAAAGTGACACTATTTTTTAATTAACATAGATTAGGTATTTTCTTTTTTGTCTGGTAAATGTCCTGTGTTCAGTTGTATTTATTTTAATTAAGCGAGGTATGTTGTTAATGGCGCTTGTTTTGATGCGATCTGGCATTTAAGTTTTAATTGAGTTTAAATGTTTTGGAGCAAGGGATACACCACAATTAAACGAGACACCTTTAAAGTAATGTGATATGAGCGAGTTTAAAATTGAATCTAAGTTCTTGCATGGTGGCTCAAACTGTGTGTGGTCGAATCTAGAATCTAGTGCAATGTGTCGTCCTAAATGACAATTTATTCCTATCTAAGACACAGTTGGAACTGTACTGTATAACTTTTGATTAAACTTATTAACTTGAATTCTCAACCGTAGTTTATTGTTCTTTGTTTTATTTGAAAACTAGCTGTGCCCCGCGGTTTCACCCGCAGCGCCCCCGTTCCCGTGGGAATTTTGAGATTTTTATTACTTATTTTTCTACACTAATATTATAAAGAAGAAAGCTTTTTTTGTTTGTAATGAATAGGCTCAAAAACTACTGGACTGTTTTTAAAAATTCTTTCACCATTCGAAAGCCACATTATGCACGAGTAACATAGGCTATTTTTCATCCCGAAATTCCCACAGGAATGGACATCTTATATAAAAACCTTGTCCTGACAATAAGGAACACATTAAAAAAATAATCATCTAAATTGGTGTAGTCGTTCTGAAGTTATGCGCTTAGCAACAGATTCAGCGATTCATTTTTATATTATAGATATTGGTTTAAGTTCTTTATACGAAGGGATGCACACACACACACATCGATGTTTTACCACCCTCTTTCGCATTGGGGCTTAATAAGGGAACTGGAGAGTAGGTCAGTTAACTGAATGTCAAGTATTGTACAATATTGATACAGTATTGATATTTGTGTGTATTTTGTGATATTATCTCGGTTAGCGTAAAATTATATAGACGCTTTGTCGCCAAAGTAAGGCTCAGATTAATTAATCGATGATAAGAATTGAATTAGGTAGGTAATAAGACTTTAACGAGTAGAAGAATTGAATTAGGTAGGTAATAAAACTTTAACGAGTAGTACATACATATTATTATTGCTTGCAAAATATTGAACGTTATTCATGTTATAGTGTTTAGTATTGCATGTTATCTGTTTATAGTCCGCGTCTCGCACCACTGCCGTGCGGGTCGGGTGCACGGGGGTGTGAAAGAGATAGAGCTCCACGCGATAACAAGGGAGCGAGCGAGAGGTCGGGTCGCGCGGCGTTTCTGACCGTCCCGCCGCCATGTTGCGAGCCGGCACACGGCGGCGCCGCGGCCAGTCGCCGCGCGCCTCCCCGCCGCCGACCACGTGCTCCCTGACGTCACGCGACCTCGCGGTAAACAAACGATATGCCGCCCCGGAGGAAACGGACCAAAACAGATACCACCGATACAAAGGCGTCCGGCTCTCATACCAAGTTAGTGAAAGTAAAAACAGAATGTATGGAGACTGAGAGTCATGAAGTCACAGACAATAAGGACGATCTGAAGGAATCGATATTGTACAGTATGCTTGCTACTAAAGAACATACAACGGATACGGCGGCAAACTGCCGCTTCGACTTTGAGAAAGTTAAAGTCAAATCAGAACATATTGTATCAGAAGTAAACATAATTAAAATAGAAATAGAAAAAGAAGATAGCGAAACGGAGAGTGATGAGGAAATAATAGAGACCGACGAAGAGTCGTTGGATGAGGAGTGCCCAACGCGAGAGTTCAATTGGACGACGAATCCAGACTCCATGAAGAGTTTAGAATTCACAAAAAGGCCTATGAGAGTACAGTTACCCGAAAACCCTTACGAGGCATTTGGTGCCATGTTCACTGAATACGAGTTCCTTGAACTCATGGTTCGAGAGACCAACGCCGTTGCGAGGCGACATGTGACGTCATGGACAGACGTCACTATTGAAGAGATGCTCGTATTCATAGGACTGCTTATCCACACAGGGACTATTCGGATTAACCGCATCTCAGATTATTGGAACGAACACTGGCTGTTCAATTTGACCTGTTTTTCCAAATACATGACGCTAGAACGTTACGTTAATTTATTGGAATACATCAGTTTTACTTCTGAAAAGGCTAATAAAAAGGAAATAAAAGTTGAACTAGTGCAGCCGCTTATAGACCATTTCAACGAGACTATGAAGCGGCTGGTGCACCCCAACGCGGAGCTGCTGGTGCAGGAGCCGTTCCCGGTGTCGGAGACGCGGCGCGGCGCGCGGCTGCACTCGCTCTGCGACGACAACGGACTCACGCTAAAGTTCATACTCACTCCTGAAACACATTCCAAACACTTCGAAAAAGTCGTATTTGACTTACTTGAAGGCCACTTGGACTGTGGCCACAGCGTCTACATAAAAGACCACTTCCTGTCATATGATCTGGCAACGAAACTACTGGAGCGGACGACGTACAGCACAGGGCCGTTGAAAGAGCACGCGAGCTTGTCTCCCATGATGATATCGCTACCTAACACTCCGTACAATTTCTTCGCAGACAGCATCCATATCGGCAGATGGCAAGATCTAATTTACATTACTACAGAACATAAGGACGAATTAATGGAAGTCGTGATACCAAGAACAGGAAAGGTTACAATGAAACCGAAAGTAGTCATTAAATACAAGAACGCGATATCCAAAATTAACAAGAGTGACATTTCTGACACGAGAAAGAAAGAAAAGAGTAGTTTAGAAAGTTTCACAGCGTACTATCCTCACCAAAGAAAGGATATGAGATGGGATGAAAAGGTTTTCGTACATATCCTTAATCAGTGGATGATAAACGCGTACCTACTGACTCCAGCTGAACCCTTCAAGACTTACTACGACTTTAGATTGAATATTTTGGAAAATTTATTGCCTGGGGAGCAAAAAATAAGGACAGAAAGTCTACGTATTCCTCATACGTTGACCAAGATTGAGAACGTTAAAATTCGGCACAGGAATGAAGGTGGAAAAATGGTGATGAGGAGAGAGGTGGTTAGGAAAGACTGTAAGGGATGCAGAGCTTTGTCCAGGAGGGGTACTACTTGCTTTGAATGCAAGGAGTGCGAAGGATCCCCTGGGTATTGCGTAGGTTGCTTTGAAACAGCACATAAATAATATCTTTTTTAATAAACGTAGTTATTTTATTTTAACAAACATATGTCTTCAAAGTGGGTAGATGTAGTAGAATGTGGAAGTAAAAGCGCCTCGCGGTAAAGCGTGTTGTATTTTATTTAACTGCTGATGATTGAAATATTCTTGTGTAATGCGATACTGATGTGATGACGTCTGATGAATATTTTAATATTAAAGTGATTTTGATTTAAATACAAGTGTTTTATTGGTAGTTTAAATATGCATTTATACGTTATAAGTTTTTAGATATTTGTTTTTGTCCAGATTTCTTATTGCTAGGTACGATTACACATTATTTTTACGCATTAGTACACACTGCTTTGTTGATAAGTAAAACTATATTATCGTCTAATAAAATTATAATAGTTTGTCTTTATTTGATTAACTATAAAAGTACCTCAAAAACCTCTGTCTATTCGCTGACATCATAATAAAAGAAATGAGTGATCCGACCTCGTTACTTCAGTTATTACTTCGCACTTATAATTAACTCTAATAATGTTCTGAAAGTGTATATTTTCTAAGAAATATTAAAGGGCTTTATTACTTGCTGCCTAATTACTTTTGAAATAAGAATTAAAGCTGCCGGTTTGTTATAAACCTTTTTTTATTCCTACCTCCCTTCTTAATTACAATTCTTAGTACACTCCGCTTGTGTCGTTTTCAGTTGTAAACACCTGAACTGATTTTTATGATGATCTAATGATATAAATATAGTAACGTTAAGACCTTGGAGATAATATTATCCCGAAAGAGCTAGAGTATGCGAAATGACCTGAACTGGCTTCAGTAGTTATTTATATATGTATAAGTAAATGAAATTAACGATCCATAGTGTTGTCCGTAACAATGATCGTTAACGGTGATCGAGTTGTATCGACGGGCAGTTCGCACGCTCCAAATTGTTTCTCATTTGACCGCGGCGTGCGTGCGCGTGAACAACGGGTACTTTCCTCTTTTACTCTACATTTTCATTGTTTTATTATATCTATGCTATGCCGTATGAACTTTTATTACTTACTTCAGTCGCTTTTAGTACCCTACTTATTGTTCGATGATGTTACGATACGAGTACTTTACTATTTCGTTACTTTAACGAAATAGATCTCATTTATCTTCACACGTTAAACATTAAAATTCACATTTATTTTTATTTTAAACTCATTAGTTCACTTTAATAAAGGTAGTATTTATCGCATTAGAACTGTTTTAACCTGCTACATTGTTTTGTGTCACTTTTAAAGACCTCAATAAAACATCGGATAAAACAATTAGGTGTGTGTATACACACACAAAATCATATACTCGTAAGCTTAATGGAAACTACGAAACTGTAATCTAATACTAACAGCCATACTTAAAAGACTCATACATGAAGAGGGAAAGTTATTCAATTAATACTCGTATATTAAAGTGTTGAATTTAATTAGTAACTGAATTCTCGGGACTAGTTTACGGTGTAATAAATGCGGTGAACGCGGGAGCGCTATCGATACCGGCACCTACCGCAGTTGCCTTGTGCCATTGTTTCGTTATAGTGCGCAACTAAAGCAGTTAGCAGGTCTCCGATCGGCCGAACACTGCGATAAATATAATTAAACCACCTGTCCACGCCCGCGGCGAGATTGCACTATCTACAACCTTTACAACTTAGCAACTAGTCCGATACGAACGGTACGTATCGGTGAACTAGTACGAAAAAGAATACGGAAAGTTTATCATTAATGGACATCACTAGCCGACTAATGAGAACACGAATTGTCGATTAACCCTTAAAAGGTGGCAAATGATCATTTTATTTTATTAACTTTTAGTTGAGTATGATGAAAATAGTTAAGTATATTTTCATATCTTTAAATGTAATATCGTCAACATAATCACTTTAACATATTTTTTACTCGTAAAAACGTTAACAAATTAAAATATTGTCGCTAGTTGATAGCTATAGCTACTCCACAGCGAAAGGAAAAGTAATTATAATCCTATATTAAGAACGTACACATGTAAGCTTTCATTAATAGTGAGGATAACGAGGTTGCTCCTTATTTTTATGTTTTGTTACGTCCTCCCGTTTCCGGCTGCTAATGAGACTGAAGACAGTGGCACCATTTGTCTGTGCAACGTTTCCTGAGGGTTATTGTTTCATTTGTAAACCTTTTAAAATAAGGGAGCCGGTTACACGTGTGGTAACACCCAATATGTGTAGCTAACAAGTATAATTTAACATGAAGTTTGATACAATCTAGTCTCTAAACTCCTAGGGCCCTAGCACTCGATGTAAGTATGAGAATAAGAGAAACATATTCTATGTTGTAGCTCATATAAGAGCAAAGGTTGTTGTGCCATTGATCTGTCGGAGACACTTCATACCTTAATTCAGAACGATGTTTCAAATGAGTGAAAGCAACACACGATTAATGGATTGAACAAACATACACAAGACAGATATCATCGTACACGTCTAATACACGTTCGTTTTCACTATTGTTGCACTGGAGGTTGCTTTAGTTCCTCGAGAAAGTTGTCCAAGTCCACGACCAGTACCAGTTCAAAGGGCACCCGTACATTATAACTGTTGCGTAAACATCGTTTATGCACCCAAAACACGTGATTGCGATACCGGTGATGTAATCGATATATAATCGATTGAATCGTCTCGAGCGGACAAATCGATTCGACACACAGCAGTCGCCCCGTTTTTGTCCGTTTTCCCGAGATGCCGCACCGGACGTTTCGACTCCATAGATTTATTGTGAGTTCGTGATGACATTTAAACTCTGCATCAATAATCTTTGACTCTATCAGTTTAGTTTACGATTTCCAATTTCGTTGAGTGCCTATAAAAGAAATGGACGTTCCGAATCTGGGTCGGGCACGGTTTAAGTGGAAAATTGCAACCGCACCCATTCAGTATGGTTTGACAGATTGTTGGGCCACTTTGTAACCCTCGAGACCCTCGCATTTTGAAATGGAATAGGTGAATGTGGCATAACTCATTATCTGTGGCCGTTGTCTCCTACATATGTCAAGCTGTCAGATGGAATTCGATTTTCAATACGACCCCTAACCTTTGCGCCACAGACTATCGAATCCGGTCACGATGGACCTTGGGTTCTGGTTGTCTGGGAGCGCGCGGTGCCCCGAGCCGCTGCTCTGTGTCTTTCTAATCGTGACCACCGATTTGGCCTTGGGTCGCGACTACGCCGCTCCCTTTAGATTTGCGATACAGATCTCGCGGCGCTATTTGTGCTTGCCTTTTGTTGTTTAAATACTGTATTATGGGAAAAATGTTACTTTAACTAACATTTTGTGGGAAATTCGTTTTTGAAAACTTTACCGTTATGCCTTTGTTCGACTTTCTTGCTTTAGACAATGAAGAAATTTCGTGTCCTGCATTGAAACCAACTTGAGTACGGTAGTTTCCCTTACTTTGGCTGTACTTTGAGTTTAAAATAATTTATTAGAAAGGTATTTATTAATTAGCTAGCACCCCTATTGTTAATGTTAATTAACTGTGACAATAATAGTGCTGCAATGAAAGTCATTACTGCATTAAAAATAGGTTAACGAACTCACTTGCTTATATTTTATACTTTATTACGTTTTGGGCCTAACCCCTTAACTGTGGTCACAGAAGAGGGGCTGAGTGTATCTATACAATAAAACATATTACTTTAACTTCCAAAAATACCAAAAACGGTTGACTATATGTGGCTTGACAACAAAAACTTTATTACTTTCCGGGTAATAAATTCTGACCTTGTACTTGGCTAACCCTAAATCATTCTAATTAGCAACGCTCCGTGGAATCCGCAAACATACCGTGTCCATGATTGATATAAAAACAAATTATTAAATTCTACCAACGATTTCTCGGTTCCTTAATATGATCGTTAGATAATTATAATTAAAGAACCCACCCAAAACAATCTTCTACGACACACTTTAATTGATCAACCTCTCAAAATCAACATAACAAACGAACCATATCAAAATCGGACCAATAAATATACCAAATTGAATTAAAAATATTAAATTTTCAGTGCGCAATTTATTCGCTGTGCCATGCATGGGATTGTCGCTATCGAGTGGGAGTAGCCAATTAGCGCCTTACAAGGCAGTTTTCCGTAATTAGGAGAAGCCATTTTAGCGAGGCATGTAATCTAAAATTTGCAGATCTTCCGCGTTAGTATTGTAGTGGCTAATAACATTGAGGGCGGACGAAGCGTGATTATTGTGAGTACCCGCAAGTGACTCCACGATTCGACGCGCCTCATTAACGTCGGAGGGTGTAATCGCTTTGTCATTCATTGTGCTTGCTACTTTAAGATGTGAGAATAATTGCATGGAATTATTCGGACGGATTTGTTATTGGTAGCCTAGGCTATTAGGATCAAGAAGTTGAATTGAATTTTAGCTATCGTAACTCATAATTAAAATCATGGAAATGAAGTACTGTGTCCAAAAATCTTCTCATCAATATAGTGAATCTGAAATTTGTCGACGATGTCGATGAT
The DNA here is from genome assembly GCA_963082685.1 of Cyclophora albipunctata. Taxonomy (NCBI): domain Eukaryota; kingdom Metazoa; phylum Arthropoda; class Insecta; order Lepidoptera; family Geometridae; genus Cyclophora; species Cyclophora albipunctata. Next base: position 9,944,285 of record OY720117.1, on the reverse strand, counting down.
TTATACCGAGTATACCCGGTAACTGACGCAAATGAAGTTTTTAACATTTAATTGGAATAAATTATCCGAACATAAACATTTAATTAACGAATACTAAATAATAAACACATTTAATTATATTAATAAAATGCTCCATTTACAGAGTTAATTATCATAATTGTAAGTTTATTGTTTTTTTCCGTGGATTTAGAGGTTGGTTCATTAAAATATTTGAACAGTTTATTGGTTGCTGGAAGCTTTTTTGAGCTTGATGTTGTGTTTAGATGTTAAAGTTATCATTGGAGTATGACCATAAATTCTATTGTTTTGTTTCCGTTGTGTGGCTCATTTATTTTATTATTATATTCTCATTTTATTATCTTCTGTAGTATGATTCATAACTTCTCTTTAAATATCATCTACTTTATTAAGTTCAGATTCAATGTTAACCTCAGTGTATTCTTTTACGTCAATGTTAGTAGCGTCAGTTGGTTAGTCTTTTTGACCTGGGGTTAAAAGACCACACATGTAGTGTTTCTCTTCTCTGATCACCTGTATACACAGATCCTTTGAGTGCCCTGTGTGGTCTACGGAGGCGTTTCCCAAAATTTGTATTTGAACTGGCATGTGTACGACCCTTGTTAGTCCGAAGCTATAAATGTTTGAGGGATGTACGCATGCGCCGTTAAACGATCTCTGACACTTTACATTTGTTTTCATTGTGATGGATTGGTGCGTAGATAGTAAAGTTTTATTTTTAATATGTAGAGGTTTTTATTTTTCTCAGAATTTGTTACAAGGTTTTGAGTGTCTTAAAGATGTTTCTCTTGTGTCATCTTACTTATCTATCACCATCTAAATGTATTTTCGATATATGAACCAGTTTTTTTGTCCACAACACAATTTTTTTCTCTAAGGCACGAATTTTGTTCCGTGTAATTGACCATAAAGTTGATTCTTTTTTCTTTTTTCACAGGTAAGGGCCTTTTGCCACACACGACACTCCTCTCATGTAGCAGTGAATTAGGTGAGACGTCTGTAACATATTATACACTTTATTGGACCCTGAATTTGGAATAAATCGTCTGCTCAAAGGAGCTGAATAGGAATAAAGGTATTAACAATAAAAAGAAAGATTGAATAGTCATTGTAACAATTATTAATCGGACAAACATCAGATAAGAGCCGAGTCCAGGTATCCTTGACCCACGGCACCTGCATCCTTCCACAAAAGCAGGCTTGCATGGACATGAAACAATAGGCCCTAATGCCGACAACCGCAGAACAATGGCCGCTAATTCCATCCAGCCAGTGATGATGCCCATTGTGCGCACACAACATATTCTCATTTTATTTTTAAAGACTTGTAATTACAAGTTTGAAAGGTGCCCTCGACTTTGGTCGGCGTACTCCTTTAAATTAGTTCGGATGTCTCAAGGTTGAACTCTCGAAAACTTTGTTTTATTTTCGGATACCTTCTCCGAATGGGGTATCAATATCGAGTTGTGTGTATTATTATAATTATCGTCCCTTGTTTGGCAGTGGCCGCGTTACTGTGCTCTCGATCTCGGGAGAATATTATCAAAAAGAAAGCGTCGATATCTCGTCGACCAATCGCTTGGATCCTAATTACCCTTTACCATAAAATGATTGTCATAACACCTTTTACACGTGAAGTACTTCATCATCATCAACGTTACCGTTATGAATTAAATACAGCTCGAGTATGTTATTACCATCATTGGGGTAACCAACAATTTGACCATAAGCTTTTGGTTAATCTGATGCAAATAGGTCCCCGGAATTTCTCTGGTGCAGATTTATGTGTGACCTGAAATCTTGGGTAATGTTAGGGTCGTGTTGACGTGATCGATGGGTGTTTCCACGAGTATGACGATTATTCTTTTTAACATTCATTATTTTATTCACTTCAACAATTTTCACGAAATATAGTGGTGTGTATCTTCAGCGGGAGGTCTTTGTAGATCTACTACCATCGAGCTAAGAGGTTCTACTCTTGTTGATCTTAACTATAGCTCCTACTTAATCATATCTTATTATTATGTTATCGAATTATGTCACGAACAGAAAGAACAGCGAGCTACAGCTAGTTGCAGATAACCATCATAGTATTTGTAATATGGAAGCTACGTTGTAAGTAAACAAACGCAGGTGTGTTAGATCGAAGTACAGATAATAGTAACCTTATGTAATGAAGGAATACGGGAATTGAATATTAAGGCTATTGTGCGAAAAAACTTGATGCAAACATTAGGAGGAAAATAATGATTGGTGCATATGATTGTTTAATTGTGCATTTTCCTGCATATGTTCGTCATTTAAGTTATGTTTACGATTAATTTGTTCTAATCTTATAATCTTTGTGTGTAAGTGGTTAAATAGATGTGAGACTAATAAAACAATAAGTTGGATATTTAAAAATTAAACCTTTATTGTAACCTATAATAGTGGTAGTCTCAACGTACGTATGTACGTAACGTACTGTTTTTGATTTGCATCGTACATTTCTATGTAATTATTTGATTCTGATAGAATACAACGAATATTTTCTAATGTTGAAGTCCACTATGACAGAACTGTTTCAATATCCTATTTTAGGTATATATTTGGTAAAAAACTGCGATGCTGCAGACTCATAAAGGCGTCAAACTTATGTATGTATACCTCTCTTTTTGTGAAAATTCAATAGTTTTATAGATATTTTACAAAAATAATAGTTTTATTAACATATTGTTTTTATCACTACATAGTATAAAATAAAGTCGCCTCTTTTTCGTGTCTGTCTGTCTGTCTGTTTGTCTGTCTGTATGCTTAAATCTTTAAAATTACGCAACGGATTTTGATGCGGTTTTTTGTAATAGGTAGAGTGATTCAAGAGAAAGGTTTTTATGTAAAAAAATTCCCGAAATTCCCACGGGAACGGGCACAACGCGGGTAAAACCGCGGGGCGCTGCTAGTAACAATATGTGTGTCATTTAGGTTTCACATTAGTATTTCATATGACTCATTTTATATTATTGGTAGAAATCACGCGTGTTTTGTATTCTTTACGATAAAATATCTTTTAGATGTTACGTAAAAAAGAAAAAGATCCTGTTAGGATATAAATGAGTGGAAAACACGCATTTGAATAATAAAAGCTAACCATTATAGGCTTAAGAGTGTACACTACCTCAGTTCGCGTATTCAGATTTTCCCCTGAGCCGAAGCGGGACAGAAACACCTGAGCGCTTGGTGTTTCGGCCCGCGAATTGTAGGTATTTGCTCCCTACAAACATTATGGTACTCATTTGAAAAAACCGCAACATATGAATTGTTCTGTAAACCCTATTCAATTTACTACACTTTATTTTAATTCAACAACTTTTGTATTTATTGAGATATTAAGATTTTAGTAAAAATTTAGAGATAACTTTGCGATTTTTTTCTATCGAGAAAATTTCATGGAGTCGTGTTTTCGAAACATATGATCGATAGATTATATCATGAACTTTACCATACATACGTTTCAAAGTTAAATATTGAGTAACGAGGAATATATGGAGATCCCGCCGAGTTGAAAATAAGCGATTTGAGGTAGTATACACTCTTAAATGCGTGAATTTACATAACTTTATCTCTATTTCTTATGTTCGTAAAAAGTATACTTAGAATACCTTTCTAGTAAGTTATGCAAAATTTCTAATATTACTTCTTAATTTTTTTAAAACTTTTTCGAATATAAGTTTTTTTCGCTATACTGTTCTGTACTAGCCTTTATACGACATAACGGTTCAGTAATATTTATTTTATCGATATCAATTATAGGAAATCGATTCCGTATCGATATAACGATCTGAATTCGAAATCATATCAGTAATATCGATTAAATGCATTAAAACTTTTAATTGAACTTTAGCAGACGTATTAAGGGCACATAAGTAACCGAAGCCAACTAGTTTTTCAATTCCACTAACCCCGATTAAAGCTGGTATCGACTTCTTTCATTAATTCTCGATTAAAACTACCGAGTTACCATTCGATGTAAATTCGATTCAACTATTTACGTGCGTGATCTCGTTTGTATTTACATCAATTTATTGTTATAAATAATAACGAGATATATATTTGTCGGAGCGTGGCATCAGTGGCGCCACACCAGATAGCGGATTATAACGTCACTACATTATTTTTAGTCTGTAGAAGTTTAAGAGTAGTTTGTAAATTCAGTTGACTGATGGAATCGGTAGTGTTGTTATTCCGTGACGTGAGTTCTACCTTCGTGGTGTAGTCTGTGGTATGAGAATAGACTATGTTAAGTCTGTGGTGTTACGCACTGTGACAGATGACAGTTGTTCGATAGAGGGATGTGAGCTGGTTTGGTAGTCTGTGGTAGTGAGTGAGTGGGGGAGTCTATGATAAGTAAAGATGGCGTACATTAGCCTGGTGGGGACATTAGACGTGATGGGACGAATGGAGATGGTTGGATGGCGGATTACATTGGAACGTAGATTGGAGGAAGGATGGGTTGACGACATCACGATCGTATTGCGAATCGAGTATAGGATTAGGAAAAGATTCTATGGCGTGGACAGGACGACTATGGGGTGTAGGGAGGTCGTTTAGGTTCCATCAATTAATTGAATCTAGACGTATCCTAACTGTAATGTGTAATCCATGATGATCGTGTGTAAAATACAAGCAATGTCATTGTAATGAAGTCCTGTGAGTTATTATTTCAAGATCAAGACCTAAGAATCCTAAGATATCTGATGTGACATTATAATGCTCGTGCTTATCCTGATGTGACATGTCCCCAATATCAAAAGTGGGGTAAACATCGCTGTTCCCCGACATCAGAAGTGGGATGATTATCGAGGTTACCCGACATATTTATATTTTATTGAATCTTTATTCGAATCATGTGTAAATGTTTAACTAAGAATGAATATGGCAATAAATTATTATATCGTTATTATTCATTGTATCTATATATTACGATCGAATGGTCAATCAAGAGTTTTTTAAATCATTCAATTCACGATAGCGTTCCAATATTTATATGATCGAGAACAAATAAAAATCGATAGCGATTTAGAACTCGGAAGCAACAGGAGCTATAATTTGAAGTCAAACGAAACGCAGTTAAACCTACAAATGTAAACTATCAAGTACTATAATGAAGACTATTCCCATTATGCGTTCGGTCGGACTTCGGTCCATACTTGCGTTTCTCGTCTTTCCCGCTTTTATTGCCAGCTGTCACATTTGACAGCTAGTTACGTTTGCGCATACGTCAGCGCTGAGCGTCCAATTGAAGGCGCCCACGCTTACATACACGCCGGTTTCTAAGTTTCTAACTTGTAAATAAATTTGTAGAAAACTTTCCAGCTAAAACATCTATAAATTACTTCATATTTATGGTCATTATATTAGCTGTCATTGTGTATTGATTGTTCGTCAGATCTAAGTGATGCTTAAACTAGGCGTTGCCGCGCCGGCATTGCTTTGACTAACTAATACACAAGGAGGTCGAGAATGTATTGATAGTCTCTTTAACTGATGGTCATTATAATAAAACATTAAAATTAATGTCCATAATTATATTGAAATTAATAGAATTTCTAGCAGCGTCCGCGGCTTCGCTTTGTGTCCGTTCCTGTGGGAATTTCGGGATAAAAAGTAACCTGTATGTCATTCCAGACTCTAAAATCTCTGAGTCAATTTTCATTCAGATCCAATCGGTATTTTTAGGGTCAAAGAGGAACAGACATTCATACATAATCAACTATTACTGATATTAGCAGGATTATAAAGAGATATTTGTTGTTGTATAGATGTGTACGCATAAAAAGCCCACTAGGAATATTGCAACGAAATGTCTGCAAAAGCCATCAAACAAAAAAGTCTTACCCAGTGCTACCTACTTTAATGGTTCTAATACTATTAAATTACTTTTTACGCAAACAATATGGTTAGAAATCACAGATTAGTTCACATTTTACGTAATCGTTCCGTAGGCCTTTGTCCTGTAACGCGTTAATAAATACGGCCATTATGCTATCACCCTTCGAGTGACGGCAACTGGTTGTGCGATTCGAAACGCAATTTTCTATTTAATTTACTCGCATTGAGTAATTTAAATCAACGTTTCATTGAAATAGATGTAATTTCTTCACTGTGGTCAGGTTTTTCTGTTTGATTTATATATAGGTTGGTTAAATTGAAAGGCACAGCAATTATTTTAATTGTATTTATGTCTGTGCTGAAACGTGGCAAAGCTGGATCTGTGCTGAAAAAAAATTTTGTTATGTCACTGTCTAAGATTACTTTTTATGACAGCTTCTTCCCAAGTCCCAATTTGCTTTAAGGCCCATTTAGACGGGGAGAGTTTCTCGTACGTTTCCTTACGAGAAACCATACGCTACTATCACAAGCAATAATCGCCATAACACAATCGTATCAAAATGTTTACATACAGGCAAGAACTAAAATCTCGCCTACGATTATGTCATACGAGATTCGCTTGACTTATCGCTAGGCGATAATTGCCTATGTTTGTTTACACAACAAAAGTATAGTAAGCAGATTCTTGCTTAGGAGAGTCTCGACTTGTATAAACACGATCTCCTGTGACATATTTTCAAGTTGATACGAGTATCGTACAAATCAGCTTGAATCGTTTTAATAAAATCTCGAAATACGATTTTTGCTTTGAAATTCTGTTTACACGGACATAATAATATTCCATTGCAAGGCGATTGTCGCCCAAGGCAACGAGCGAGGAGAGCGATTGTTTAGACGAAAAAAATGTTTTATATTCCTTCGATAATTGTATCTTCGAGACGAGAAACTCTCCCCGTCTAAATGGGGCATTAGAAGGTACTCGTTCGAAGGAATCGTTTTCTGAAATAATATTTTCCTAGAACATGTTCTAGATTTATTTATTAAATAAATAATAGAGTATGTATTGAAACGCAAAGAAAAGTAGCAACATCAACAAATGTACGATTTCATTTGAATACTATTTATTCAAAGGAGTGTTTTGATAAACACCACTTGTTATTCTTGTTAACCATTTAATCTCGATGAATAATCCTACGCGTTAATCATTGCGAGATTACGACACAACCGAACTAATGACGCAGGCACGAGTCAAAGTGACAGCTCAGATTGTCAGAATGACATTTCGGAATCTGCCATTACAAAAATAATTTCAAATTATGACATTTCGCAAATTGCAATGTAATTACAGCAATGAGCATTGACGAGTGTACGATATGTGTTATTTTGTGTACAATTACACGGTCCTTTCATCGAATTGTCCAATTTTTCTTTCGTATTTACAGCCTTCACTTTCGTTTTGTTTTGAAATGTTTTCGGCAACGTCAACCAAATTACAAAATTGCACAATTATTATTGATTTTTTATGTTTATTTCAGTTACAAGTATGAGTTATTGTTTAACACGTATTATTTCCAAATCATCTGGTATCATGTGTACTTGCCAGCAAGTAAACCACACAAGATATACAGATATACTGTTCTAGCACGAAATCGGTAATTCTCATCGCCAAATTAAAAACATTGTGATTGTGAGAACGTTTTGTTTAACCCGTTGTATGTTCTCCGTTATCTTAATTATCCAAATAGTCAGGTTTTTTAAGCACACGATTTCTGTTTATTTAATTGTGTAACTGTGTAACATTTTAAGGAGATGAAAATACATTGTTTTACTTTTTTAGTAGTTATACAAACGCAAACAACTACCAAATATTAGAAAAGATAATATTCTATTCCTGTCCCAATAGATAGACAAATAGCAATCACTACGCTTCTGTCAAAATGTCACGTGATAGTCACATGGTCCGGTGGATTTTATTTTTTGTGGTAGCGAAGCGAAATCGAATGCGAAGCGACAGTCATATGTCTATAGGAGCTGTTTTATTAGTCTACTAGCAGCGCCCCGCGGTTTTACCCGCGATGTGCCCGTTCCAGGGAATTTCGGGATGTAAAATAGTCTATAACCTTCCCGTTGAATATGGCTATCTATCACAAAAATATTTATTTAAATATAATCAAACAAAAAATGTAAAAATCAAACTCTTCCGCTTTATTAATATTAGTATAGATGGTACATTCTTTACCATAAATAGCCGCGTACCCACCTAGCGCACAGGCTCGCGCGGCAGCCTCGGTGTCCAGATCGCGAGCGATGGCTCCCGAGGCAGCCTCAGTAGTTTTGTTCAATTTACACGAGGCCGCCTCGCGAGGCAGGCTGAGCCATCATAAGTCCGCGTATATTCAGCTGCAGCTATTTTCCTAGCTTCGCGCGCGAGCCAAAACATAACCGTTCCCACCTAGCGCACAGCGCTCGCCGAGGCACCTTTGAGCGCGTCAAGTTTACCGACAACAGATGGCTCGGGGCCGAGCCGTGCTCAGCCGAGCAAACGTGCGCCCGAGGCAGCCCTAGGCACGTCCACACCAGCCGAGCATTTGGCTCGCGAGGCTGCCGCGCGAGCCTGTGCGCTAGGTGGGTACGGGGCTAATAACTAAACCTAAAACAATAGAGCAACGATCCTCACTAAGTATTTAATTAACAGACAGTTATAGTACAACCTAGACACAGTACAGACACAGGCACTGTTATAAGTACTAACCTTTAACTAAACCTTGTTCCTATTACAGTAACGTTTAAAATTAAACTAAACATGAATGATGTGTGCTAAGATTTATGCGGAAACGAGTGTTTGCCACTGAAATGGCTCGTGCCCATTCTAGAGGCTATTGTGTCTCATATTATTATTATAATAACATTAATAACGTTTGGCGGGGAAAATGTTTATCTTCTCAGAAAAGGAGGTACGAATTCATTTGGTATGCCTTATGTCAAGGAGTGTGATATAGAACTGATCGATCAGGGACTGAACTATTAACAAGTGAACATCGTAAGTAATTGGTAATCTATTGCTACTAGCCTATAGGGACTGCATCGTCTAATAGTCATTTTTATCTTATCTTTCATAGAAGTGTTTTTCTCGTTAATTATTTGCAATGAGGTGTAACTTAAATTGACGTAAGTATCTCTTTGAATACGATTGGAACATTTTGAGCTGTCTTCCTCCGCTAAGGGCCGTCCCATTGAAAAACTTGTTTATAGTTTATTCTAGCAACATTGTTGCATTAAAATTATGTCATTGAGTTACCATTTTGTTTAAAAATAAGCTTATATACATATAAGGAATATCTAATGATTACTATTATTAATAACTGGCTTTATTCTGCGGGTTTGCTTGCATTCAAAATGCGTATGAGAACCTACTTAAAACAGTTTATTCGTTAGATTTAAATAATAGTCCACGATACCACCATCACTTCTGAATTATTGCGAGTGTTAAATATGATCAGCTCACGACGCTCGCATTTGTATAGTTTAAGGGCCAGACTCTGTTTTATATTGTACAGATACTGCTTATAATGTCGTTATTATGATGTAATTTATAATGCGGTTACATATTTAACTGTCTCGTAATGTTCTGCCTTGCATCCGTGTAGTCGACGACATTATTGTTGGCAACCCGGGACAGTACGCTCGTAAATTACAAGTACCCAGACTGTTGCGAATTATATCGATTTTTATTATCATTGAACCTTTTCAGTATTTAATGGACACACACATGGTCAATAATTCGATTTATTTAGCAGTTTAATGACTATAATTGTCTGTGCCATTTTGCGACATAAAATGGCTACATATGTAATTGTAAATAACGTTTACCGTTACCATTTACCAGACTCCACGTTATTTATATAAGAACCACACATTTCAAGCTAAACGGTGTCTGGCTTACCCGTATTTAAGTGAAATTATCTATAAAGAATAGTAATTATTCTCTTGAAAAGCAGTTACGTATATTCTTAGTATGCCTGGAGTTGCATAAATCATTCTATAAATAAGTTTAGTCAGTCCGGGACATACAAAAAGCCAACTCACCCGTTCAACCCCGGCTATTGTGTTAATTGCTCTCCGACAGACAGACGGACAAAAAATGCATTCGAATTTCAAATTAAGACCCACGGAAAACGATAAATAAAAGCAATAAGACAAAGGCACCTTTTGCCCTGTCGCGGTGATTCCTGGCTATTACATGCGACGTTATAAAAAGGTTGGTGTCTCCCCGCCTACATGGTCCAACAAAACGCAAAGGATTGTCCTGCGCTCTCGCACGCTGCTATTGAGTAATAATAAGTGTCTCTTGGAAGTTTCGTAAATGTTTTGAATATTATGTCATGTCGCTCGTTTTATTGCCGGCCTCGGTGTTAACACTTACTATGTTATTGATGGAGAAATCAATCTGACGTGAAGACATCTTGTCGGAATTCGGAATTCATTAATCATTAATTTAAAACAATAAATACTTCGAAACTCTCGTTTGTTGAAAATATTATTCGATTTAAATATTATAGAGGCTGTAGATAATTCGTTTTCGGGATCTGCTCCAATCATTTATCTAAGACTCAAACTAAATTCTCTATTCAAACTAAATGTAATTAAAAAAATCGGCTAAGTGCGAGTTGGATTCGCCCCACGAAGAATTCTGTACCACTATAGTAGAAATCGGTCCTGTTTACACTTTTAGTACGAAACTATAAAAAGTCGAGCTAAAATGAATTATGTTTTGGAAATGTTCAAACTGGTATTAGGATTAAGGATGTAAGTTTGTCGCACTTTCACTCTCATATGTCGTACGAAGTAGATGAAATTAGATAAACCGGGATAACTTAATCCAGGATGTCAACTCGTTCGAAATAAACCGATACAATGTTAACGTTTAACAGTTTCACAGTTAGTGTCCAATGGGTATAAAGCTGCGAAATGTGCGTTTACTGTTGTCCGTTTATGGCGGATTGTGGATTGAAATCTGTTTCAATTCAATGTTCAAATATGTATTGAAACTTTCACCCATTCGCGCCTCGCTCGGACATTTATTGTATTGCAAACACGCCTCGCTGGTTTTGAGAGAAAATCATTTTCTTATCTATTCTCTACACTAATATTAACACCCGCTAATCTCAGGAACTACTGGTCCGATTTGATAAATTCTTTTTGTAATGGATAGCCACATTCAACGGGAAGGTTTTCATCCTGAAATTCCCACGCGAACTGGTACAACGCGGGTAAAACCGCGGGGTGCTGCTAGTTTTTTAATGTATCAAATGGAAAATGTTTATAGGTGTGTTGAAATTGAATTGTTTAGTGGCTGAGTTCCTTTATTGGTATTATTGAGTATATTCGTTTCTACATAAATATTTTAGAAATGCTTCATTTTTGGAATTGGGACTATAAAGACTATAGGTAATGTGGTATTGCTGTTAGGAATCTCTGGTTTTAAAATAAAGACTATCGATATTTGGTTCATAGTTAAAATGTTTTATATTTATACGCAGATAATTTTCAATAAATCTAACTTTCAAACTACATTTTAAAAGGTTTGAAAAACAACAACAGCAACCTTAATATTTGGTAATAAAACAACACTTTTGAGTTTCAAGAAAGATTTTCTTTAAAACACAATATTTTCTTCGAACCAGTCTCTCGACCCTGACCTAGCTGAAATATTACGCCCGTCAAAATGATGCAGTTTTATGCCTTTTGTTAAGATACACACAACAATAGGTGGTCTCGCTGACTGACACTCCCGTTACAACATTTTGCATATCACGCCATCTAAATAGATCCGCATTTTGTTGGTAAATCCGCTTTCATATAGAATACCTCATATATATACACATAGCCCGGAACTAAAGTTACAAGTTTTGTCATTGAGATATTATATTGTCCTTGCTATGGTTTACTACGTTTTATCAAGATTTCTTATAGGAATACCGGGATTTTGGAAAAGTTCATGTTGTTCTTCAAGATTTCTTCTTCTGTGTATCAAAAATCGTCGAAATCGGTTCCGTGGTTTAGGGAGCGTTTCCGCTGAACCGGAGTGGAGTTGCGCGGACGGAGCTCAATCAGTCGCAACCTTCGATCAACAATACACAACTAGATATCGGGTCACGTACAAAATCAAAGCTAAATACTGTCCGCGTGAATGACGTGTAACAGTATATTTTGTTTACTACCGAACTGAAATAAAAGTTGTATAACAGTTCGAAGTTCAACCTAATTACAACCATGACACCTAGCAATAAAGTAGCAAATCTTATGAATAAAATTAGAGCTCACTTTTCAAATGAGGCCTTATTCACCGAGACGTATTTTTTACGCCGACCCGACATCTAGTTGTGTATTGTTGATCGAAGGTCGCAACGCATTGAAATAGTCAAAGAATGCACTGACTGTCCAAATCTTTGATCTTTTGCATTGCGATTGGTCAACTGAGCTTCGCACAGCTCTTCTTCGATGGCAATGCACCCATAGACATTATAAGCATTTTCATTATTTACACTTGCGCCTCGTTGTTTCAATAATCAATCTTTATTTCATTGAAATATGTTTCTCATATAAAGAATCGTGCACATTCTAATCCGATCTTGCCCTTGTATCTGCAATGTATTAACAATACGGGTTCAAAAACTGCCACGATTGCCATTGAACTTGTCACTTCAAGTGCCATTGTCCAATTCATCAATAGATACTTGTGATGGTGAGATAATCATCTCGATTGCGCATGCGCAGTGCGCAGTCATCATTATACATTGTTCGGCGCGGAAATAACATCTCATTCATATTGTCGGATTGGCTGATCGGATTTTGATTCGGTTGATAGGTCGTGGAATGTTTGGTAAGGTGTGCTTCGTGTGAATTGTTTAAATTAAAAATATATTAATTGCGCTGTGTGGGATAGAACGTCTTTATAACAAAGAGATCTTAACAATAATTGATAATGCACCCTAGATGAACATTTTGATACACGTAGGTACACAGCGCCATTGTGTCCTGCCTGTCATTATTTTTATATACATACTTAATTGAAACATAACTTAAAACTATATTATTTGTTACAGGTACGTTTCGGAGCTTCTAACCAGTCCAATGACCACCATTAGGTAAACTACCATAAACTAGGGTTTCCTTATACAAACTCGCTATCAGAAAGATGGTTTATGGTTAACCTCTCCCAAACCTCTTTATCAAAACATCCGTGACATAAGAAATTGTACAGCTATAACAGTTGATAGTTTGTTTGCTCGCGGTCAATCGTAAATATTGCGTGGCTGGTCCATTCCGTCCATTACACGCTTGTTTAGCCATCAAATCCCGCTCGCTGTATGAAATTTCATCGCGTTTTTTTTCACTGAAGCAAGGAGGTTAGTGACCCTCTGTGACCCAGAGTTCGCGACCCGTTACGGGACTGTCAAGCAAAAAAGTTATCCTAATGATTTATCAAACAAATATAAGTGCTCTTCTTTTGAGAGCGGAATTTGTGCTGTTATTCACAGGATATATGAGGTCGGGCTTAAAGATTTATGGATGTGGTTTTGGTAAATGTTGCAGGGCTTTTAGCGGTCTGTCATGTATAGAGGCTGGCCGTAGGGCTGCAATATTTATAAATAAAATTCTCCTTCCTTCAACATTGTCAAGTATCACTACAATTTTGTCACAGTTCAATGTAAAAAGTAAGTCACAACACTTCCTAGTAAAATGTTTCACTACAACAATACTATCATTATCGATACAGCTGTAAGAACGAGCGTGCGGCGCGCCGGCGCCTGCGCATCTCATACAATATTAATGCACTAATAGACATGTATCTATCATGAGCATTTTTAAATTGTCCTATTAATTGTGTTAAAAATATGTCTAGGTTATAATCAAACGGTCGAAGGCAAAACTTTTATTGGTATTACACGATCGATGAGATAATAAAGCTTTGACATTTCCTTGACAGCTATACAATGTCAGCTTTATAGACAAACAACTTTATTGCTCTTTTATGAGTGAATTAAAGATAACAATAAATGTAATATAACTAAACAGTGTTCCAAGTTTAGCGACAACTTGTAATTACTACCATATTTGCTAATGTCATGCGCCCATTCTTAATTATCGAGCGATTACTCACCTGTCAATCTGACACTTGACATTAGGCTGACATCTGTCAACGACTATCATTACCGCATAGCTTTTCTAGATACGCAAGTGCATAAGTTACCTACTCCTTTATGCGGTCGCAAAGATTATTCCAACAATATTATTGAATCAATTAGTTTATGAATTACAAACAGAATGCACTTTATGTTTTTGCTGTATATTTTAATATTTATTATGTGAACGTTGCAATTCTTTGAATACGTTAATCATGCATGCGGTTCTGAAATGGCATGAGTAGGAGTGAGTAGATAGAGATGTGTGTGACTGAGTGTGGTAGGTACTTAATGTTTTTCTCTTTGTAATTGGCTTGTAATTCGAGGATCACCATGATTCGGCCGCAGACAGCCTCCGTCCACTCGCCGGCGCCATCGAAGGTTGATTAATCAGAATTCGCGTCGTCATCAACTCTTAAAAATTCAATTCGTTTATTGTCCAAAATTGTTGTCATTATGTTTAAGCGTGCTTGATTGAGGTAATGACGATAAACAATGGCTTTCTGTGCGCCACGCCCCTGAATTACCAGGTAATCGGTTTGTGAGCGTTCTAATTGAATCCATACTAATATTACGAAGTCGCTTCAAGCTAAACCGCAATTGTATTTTTTTTTAGATGTCTAGTTTAATTCCAAAAGTGGTATCTTAAGTGGTAGGTAATCATCAATTTTCCTGCGGTCAACGGCCAACTTTTACAACAGCTTTAATCACAAATCCATTAATCAGAGTTTAGGCACAGCTTATTAAATAGTTACTTCGTAGTTTTGGCTTTGTGAGCACGAAGCGGAAAAAGCGCTTAAAGAGGAAACCTCAAAGTTGTGGACAAATCAAGCTGAAGTTACGTAATGGAGTACTTTGGATTGAATGTCAATGGACTATGTTGTAATAGTGATGGGTCGGAGTATCCAGGATGGGCATGGTTGACCGCCCAATGCCGACGACCGCCCTTCAACTTGAGGCAAAGTGAAGTCTTCGATTGTCACGATTGTGTAAACATCGCCTTATTAGGACTGTCTATATGGACTAATAAATATGGTATATTACTTTTAAACTTGTCTAAAATGTAAACAAATCGTTCATGTTTATCCGAAAAATGCAAATGTTTCACTACTAACCTCAAAACAAACAAATATTCATTTTACTAGTATTTTAGAAAATGTCCATGGCAATATTATTTGACCTCCGAGGCCAAGCGGTAACCGCTACGCCGCGGGCGCATGAGGTCGCATGTTCGATCCTTGGCCTGTGTACTTTAATATTAAATCTATTTACTAGCAGCAGCCCGCGGTTACACTCGCTTTGTACTCGTTCTCGTGGGATAAATGTGACTTGGAAATAAGGTCATAGTGAACGTATATTTTGGCTAATATCTATAAAATACTTTTTTTGGCTCGGGTTTGAGATCACAAACCCGCATAAGGCAAGCCTGGTGATTACGCCTAATCCCCCTCACTGTGTTGATATCTTCAGTGAGATAAGAAGCCTTTGCCCAGCAGTGGGACATTAAAGGCTCATAAGTAATTTACTTTTAGAGGGAAATTTGGTATACCTATATACTTATGCCGTGAGCAAAAAGCATATACTTAGCCATACCTATTAATTAAGCAAAAAACGCTACTCCGACGCTTTTTGTCAAGACAAAATAGCCTATTCCTTAATGTAGTATGATGTGTATTCACAACTCATACCTACATGAAACACAAAATACCAGGTAACAAAAACGAAACTTGAACTAATAAAGTTTTTATTACAAACAGCAGAACAAAAACAAAAGTTCATTCATCAATTTACTTTAGTTGATCGGGTTCGCTGAATGAAACCAATTAGCTGAGTAAACATTTCATTACGAGTTTTATATTCTCGTCTGTCTGTCTGATTACGTATCAGACAGGGTCGGATCCAGCGTTTGGTTTAGGAGTGCGGGCTGTGGGATTCGATTAAGAGGCGGCAATCAATCTTAGGTCCTTTATTTTAACCGGACTTTCAAATTATAGCATTCAGGGGAGGGGGCAATTGGGGTTGCCCCACTCCACACTCCCCGCCTGTTATAATAAACTGTATGACTGGTATATTAATAGAGCGTTTTATTTTCTATATGAGAAAAACTTAACGGTCAATACACAATGCAATGTACATTTGGCAAACTCGAAAAAGGCAATTAAAACGTACATATAAGAATAAAATAACATTTAAATACTGCAGCTTTATATTATGTGTATTTGGCATCTCAATTTGGCATTAATAAATTCACGAAATATTTAGAAAGGTTCACAAAAAAAGCTTCAGGATTTAAAAAGTTACTCTTTTGATATTGAAAGAGGTCTTAAATACATTTTCAGTAGTATTTCACTAATCTGACTTCGTTAAAAACTATTGAAAGGTCGAAATTATGGAAATGCTCAGATTATGAGAATGGTAATGAATAAAATAAAACATGTAATAAGGGAAGATAGGTTTTTTATACAGTTTTTTTTATAATTTTTACAGAACATTATTAATTATGTTTGAGTGCAAATGAATATTTTTTCTCGCATTTTCCGTAGAACTGTGATATCCTCAGTTGATTCACCGTTTTCTTCAGCCCATTGTATGCAGGTGTTGAAACAATGCAATGCCGCATCTGGTTCTATTGTCGGGGTCGTCATCAGAGGATCCGAGACTTCACGATTTTCTTCAAGTTCTCCATCGTACAATTCTTCCTTTATCATCATCGGTTCAGCTTTTATAATCCCATCTGACTGGGTATTCAAACCTTCGCTCGATTGAATTTCAAATGAATTGTTCGTTAAACGAATTCCAAATCGTTTTCTATATTTGTCCAACCATCCAAGACTTGCTTGAAAATCATCTTTTTTGGTGATATTTCTATAAAGTTCGATTGCTTTTGCTCTCATCATATCTGAAGTTACATGAATTTGTTTAGAGCGTTCTTCTATCAACCATCTGTAAAGAATGTTTTCCATCTCTGGGCAACTGCCAACTTTTATCGTTCTGCGGTCCCATAGTCCGGGGTCCCTCGTCGACACGTAGTCGATAATCTTTTGTCTATTCTTCCTAAGACCCTGCACGGTAGCGCGGCCGACTCCGTACTCTTTTGCCAATTTGGTGATGCTGTCTCCACTATCAGACTTCAAAATTATTTCCACTTTGTCTTTTAAAGCTAGAGTTGTGTGTTTCCGTTTTCTATTCATTTTGACTACACTATTATTACTTAAAAAACAGCGTTAAGCAAAACACGTGTTATACTGACTAATTTTGTGTGGCTACTGCAGACAAATGCGGAGCGCGCGCGGGGGGAAGTAGGGATGAAGGGGCGCGGGAGAGAGGTGCCGGATTACAGAGTACCGGTTTATGGAAGTACCTAGTGAGACACACACTGCTGTTATTGCTATATGAGTATCAAATAATTATTAATAGTATAGTTTAGGTACAGATAATTTAATTTATTATTATTTGATCTACATAATAATTTATGTTATAAATATGTTAACAGATTAGTTTTGACTAGCTATTGGAATAACAAGCCATTACTTACTACCAGGACTTGTTCCATACCTCAAACCAGATCTCTCCAAACGACTTAATCATCTTGACAAATTATCACAACTTTATATTGATAACAAACATCATAACATTTTTTATATTGATGCAAAAATAAAACACCATAAAAAGGCGTCGAGTGATCCGTCTTTTATGGAAACATAATTGGTCTAAGGTCCATTACCGCAGTTATTAGTTCGGAGCCAACTATTATGTCTGTCGATAATTATAAAATGGTAGGGGTACCCTTTTATGGAGCCTCTCGTACACGTGATTCGGCGTTGACAGATATGATTTAGCAATGGCCAAGCGCGAGTCGAACCCGGACACAACAGTGCCTACGTTGGTGTAGTTGTGTATCTGTAGCGGCACTGATAGACTCATTAGACAAGACAAGTGACTGCCTTTTATGGATTCGAATGACAGACTAGATAATAGTTTGTTATTTATAGCAAACAGATTATTGTTGGATGAAATGTAAGCAGTAATAAAAAGTTGGTTGAATATACGTCATACAAGTGTTTGTGAAACCCGTTGACACAGGTAGCATATAAGCGCGCTTCAGTGTTGGGGGTTGCGCGTGTATCACTACATAGTACTTATACTCGTAAAACAAAGTCGCATGTCTGTCTGTTCCTATGTATGCTTAGATCTTTAAGACTACGCAACGAATTTTGATGCGGTTTTTTTAATAGATAGAGTGATTCAAGAGGATTGTTTATATGTATAAAAAATCCCGAAATTTCCACGGGAACGGGTACAACGCGGGTAAAACCGCGGGGCGCTGCAAGTAAGGTATAAGTTAGTTAGGTTCCGTAATACAAGCTTAGAGCTAAATAGGTCTAAATAACCGTGTAAATGTGTCTATAATATATTAGTTGTCACCTCACATACTCTTAATTCTCATTAATCGTAAGATTTTGCTCCACCTCCGGAGTAAATATAACAAAATTTAAACACCTACCTATCTACCTTTACATGCATCTTGAAATAACATTACCGTTGGACCCGACTCACAGTGTGTCAAGAACAATGTATGTCTGTATGTCCATTCAAGCCAGCGACAATAAAGAGAAGCATTCACGCGCATGCCATTCATGTGCCCACGCGCGTTTGACCTGCGCCTGCGCAATGCAGGCTAAAAATACTTACCGATATATTGGGACATTTCTAAAAGCGATAACTAAGATATACGTATACAATAACGTTTTGTTTTACTCGCAGTTTTCTGACATACTTTGACGGCAGGAATGCATCGAATTTGTTTACCTATTGTGATATTTTATAGTCTTTCCACCTTATTCATAAAAGCTCTAAAACCAAACCATTGTTATAAAATGTTTTGTCTCTTTCACATTTTGGGAAAATACGGTCTGTCGGAGAGGGACAAACTGTTTTATAGCTGAAATGTTGTTAATGAGCGTTTATGAATAGGACACTTAATCTTTGCATAATATAAAACGAAATTCTCCGCTTTTCTCGTGTCTGCCTGTCTGAATATTCGGACACTAAACTTAAGAACTACTCAATGGATTTTCATGGCGCTTTAACTATCAAACAGAATTATTCAAGAGCCATTGGTTTTTCTCTCAGAATTCTTACGGGAACCTTAACTAAATCTTGATTAATTGAGGCGAAGTGAGGGTCGCTAGTAAATAATTAGAGTAAGTAAGGTGATATTTCCAAGTAATACTCGATGTTAGTCCCCTTACTTCAGTTCTCTGTAGGTATTATCGCTGCTGAAACGATCAGAAACAATAAAGGCATCGATATCGGAGTCTTGCGAAGAACGTAAGAAAATGGAACAAATTAAACAAACGGGGTCATGAGTGAGATACGGAAGTTTTTGTTCGAGTTTATTATAATAAGTACATACTTTATGTTCCCGATGGGAGGTCTTATTTATTTATTTCATTTTTGCTCTGAAGTAGGACATTCCTTCTCCAACTTACTGTTAGTAGTGTTAGTTTATATGAGAAGATTTAAAAAAGAGTAAAAGTTATGTCCCACTGCTGGGGTACAGTGAGGAGGATTAAGCTTAATCACCACGCTTGCCTATGCGGGTTGGTGATCTCAAATCCGAGCCATGTTTGATAAGTATGAAAAAGTTTTCGCTCGACCCGGGAATTGAACCCGAGACCTAAGTATTGGCAGGCAAATGCACGTGCTATTAGACCACCGATGAGAAGATTTTTAAGAAATTAAATTTAAAGTTCTGAGAAATATTGAATTTTTAAAGAAAATTCTGAAGTCTGGTAATTCTGGTATTTCTGGTAACCCAGTTTCGTATTATTGTATGTCTATTGTACATGTGTTTATTTTCCAAGTTTCTTAAAGGTTTGTTTTGATAATATGGTTTCGGGACCATCCATCCTAATAAATTATAATACTCGTGCATCAAATATACTACAAGTTTCCTATTGTAGTTGTACAGAAAACTAATGACTAGGTACTAATGAATCAAATAACAATAACACAATATTATCACTTTTATTCAGATAACAATCGGTAATTAAAAAATGCAATTGAATGACGAAATTATACAAAATTTAAAAAACAATGCAACTCAAATTATTGGTAATTTGGATCAAATAGATTCTTCTGCAATACGTAGTATGTAACATTCTTTGTACTAATATAACATCATATTTTGGGCTCCTAATTATATGATCCCTTGTACTTCTTCTTATACGAGTATATAAAATTCTCGTGTCACAGTGTTCGTTCGCGTACTCCTCCGAAACGGCTCGACCGATTCTCATGAAATTTTGTGAGCATATTGAGTAGGTCTGAGAATCGGCCAACATTTATTTTTCATCCCGAAATTCCCGCGGGAACGGGTACAACGCGAGTGAAACCGCGGGGCGCAGCTAGTAATATTATAAAATCTATTACATGAGCGAGTTATATGAGAGAGCTTAAAGAAAAGGTGTCATGTCGTATATAGATGTGAAGGGGTTTGCATTGAATAGGAATATATGGAGAAGTCTGCATCGGATTGACAAGAGCCTAGCTCGTAAATTTATAGTGATGATTCAATATTGTTTGACACATGAGCGGGTTCGAAGCATCCCGGACAAAATCCCGGGGACTTGTCACAGTCTTTACACTCATAAATAGTTCTTTGCACTTTCCTGAACTTTCTGCATCTCATGCAGTCTTTTCTCACAGGTTCTTTTCTGAACACTCTCCTACCGCGTTCCAATTTATATACGAACTTCGTCTTTTCAACTTTGGTCAGTGTATGAGTTACACCTTGGCTGTCTGTTATCCTGGTTTTAGGACCCTCGGGCAGTATGGTTTCTAATAAACTTAATCTGAATTGGCTGTATGTTCTGACCGGTTCATCTGGACTCAATAGGTATGCGTTTATCATCCATTGGTTTAGGATATGAATGAAAATCCTCTTCTCCCATCTCATTCCCTTTTTCTCGAACGGATAATAATCAATGAAACTCTCTTGAATACCGTTTTCGTTCTTTCTGGTGCCAGATATAACATTCTTAGATATTGCTTCTTGGAATTTCAAAACTACTTTCGGTTTTTTTGTGACATTGCCGGTTCTTGGGTTTGCGA
The DNA here is from genome assembly GCA_963082685.1 of Cyclophora albipunctata. Lineage (NCBI taxonomy): Eukaryota > Metazoa > Arthropoda > Insecta > Lepidoptera > Geometridae > Cyclophora > Cyclophora albipunctata. The sequence goes on along the minus strand of OY720117.1, from coordinate 9,923,097 downwards.
CTTCTATTAATTCGTCCTTATGCTCTGTTGTGACGTAAAGTAAATCTTGCCATCTGCCGATGTGGACACTGTTTAAGAAGAAGTCACGGAGAGAACTGGACTTTATTTTCATTGCGGGAGGCATAACCATAGATGGTCGCAAGCGGCCCGTACAGTAAGACTTCCGGTCCAATAACTTCCAAACGATGTCATATGTTAGGGTTTCCTTAGTGTAAACGCTGCGACCACAGTCCAAGTAGTCTTCGAGAAGCTCCATTATAACATTATTCACTTCAGAGCCGGGAGATATTGCGTATTTTAACACTATTCCATTGTCGTCATACAAGGCGTGTAGTTGGACGGCACACCAACGCTTTGACCGTTCCTTGGGCTCTTCCGAAGGGAAAACCCTTCTCACCGACAGCTCAGCCCCAGGGATCACCAAACGTTTCATCGTCTCATTAAAATGGTCTATCAGTGGCTGCACTTTGTTAAAGTTGATCTCATATTGATTAACATCACCCAGTTCCGAATTAAAAGTAATATACTTCGATATCCCAATAAAGCGGTCCCGCGTCATGTACTTCATGAAACATGTCATGTATAACAGACGGTGCTGACTCCAGTAATAGTGCATGTAGTTCATGCGTATAGTTCCCGTGTGGAGAACGAGTCCTATGAATACGAGCATCTCTCCAACAGTGACGTCTTTCCATGGCGTCACATGCTGCCGCGCCATTTTGTTGGTCTCCCGTACCATGAGCTCGAGGAACTCCTCGGTGAACATGGTGCAAAATGCCTCATAAGGGTGTTCTGATAACTGATGCTTCAGAGGTAGTTTTGTGAACTGAAAACTCTTCATGGAGCAGGCCTCCGATGACCACTGCGCCTCCTTCACTGAGCATCGACTATCTTCCGCCTCCGCCCCTCCCCCGTCTTCATCAGTCACCTGTGATCAAAATCATTTCAATTAAAATCATTTTACTTAAGTAAAGTAAAACTATTTTATTGCCTAAATGTTTGGGGAGACCTTTACCGCACAAGTTGCGCAAAAATGTTTGAAAGTTCGTAGGTAGGCCACTGTGGCTACTAATAAATATGAACTACCCAACTCAATCCTAACTAATATTATAAATGCGAAAGTAACTGTCTGTATGTCTGTCTGTCTGTTACGCTTTCACGCCAAAACTACTGAACCAATTTAAATGAAATTTGGTACACATTAGTCCAGAGCCTGAGAAAGGACATAGGCTACTTTTTGTCGCGAAATTCCTGCGGGAACGGGTACAACGCGGGTGAAACCGCGGGGCGCTGCTAGTGATTAATAAATAAAAATATTACCTCGTCCTCACTTTCCGACTCGCTGTCGACTGTTGGCTCCTCATATTCCTCGACCTCTGTTTTCACACTGACTATTTCGATATTCGCGAGGCAGTCTTCCTCTGCAGCACCAGTCGCTTGGCTTAATTTCCTTTTAGGCGGCATATTTATTTATCGTTGATACCTAGCGTGTCGCATTGTGAAAACACGTGATCGCCCGCTGCCCGGCGCGGTATGACTCGAAACAACGAAAATGGCGGGAGCCACTGCTATACGTGTTGTCTCGCTCGCACTCTCATAATCGCAAGTAGTTCCGTCTATTTCGCACCCTTCGCTTGAAATCTATCGTATCGTACCTGTATGTAACGCGAGAGGAACTTCATTATCTATACTAATATTATAAAGCTGAAGAGTTTGTTTTGTTTGTTTGTTTGTTTGTTTGTTTGTTTGTTTGTTTGTTTAAACGCGCTAATCTCAGAAACTACTGAACCGATTTGAATAATTCTTTCACTGTTAGATAGTCTATTTATCGAGGAAGGCTATAGGCTACATTTTATCCCGAAATTCCCACGGGAACGGGCACAACGCGGGTAAAACCGCGGGGCGCTGCTAGTAATACATATTACTATTAATTATTATAACTTAAAAAAACATTAACGAATAAATACTTAGAAATATATTAACTCCTAAATTCAGAATAAGTAGGCATGTTTAGTTAGTTACTTAATTTGCAGCAAAGGTCAATAAACTGAACACTACCTATTAATTACTCTGACTTTAGACTTGCCTACTTTATCAATGAAACTTATATACACTTCCCAATAAAAGTCGCTTCGCTATAGTTATACTCAGTACAAAATCCTATAACGTAACTTGGTATGCAAATGTATACCTACCTACTAGGAAATAAAGAATATCTGTATAACTTCTAAGTAAGGGTTCAAATGCACCATTAATATAACAATTTTACTTTTTCAATATATTTTTAATATCAAAAACATTCATCAGTTTTATCATAACAAATTGAACAACATACCTACTACACATTAACAACAACATATTATAAACCGAATACAATATGACAATATGTATCACTCACTATAGGTACATACGTGCTAATTTAATCTTATCATAATAGGTAGTTGGGATATTTTTTAAACAACTTAAAAGTTACGTTAAATAACTTTTTCTAACAAAAAACCGACTTCAATTCAGGTTGTCAATAGAAACACCGCCTTTTTTATATCGGTTAAAACGACCAATCTCTAAGCATACCCCTTTCATATACCGAAATATTTTTTGAAATCCTACTATCCTACTAATATTATAAATGCGAAAGTTTGTGAGGATGGATGTATGTATGTATGTATGTTTGTTGCTACTACAAAAACTACTAATACTAGTAGCAAAAACTACTAAACGGATTTGGATGAAACTTTACAGTAATATAGGTTATACATCAGAAAACACATGGTATACATTTTATCCCGAAATTCCCACGGGAACGGGTACAAAGTGGGTGAAACCGCGGGGCGCGGCTAGTATGTTCATAAATGACGAATATAAAAATCAGATAACAAACGTTAGAAAAAATAATTAAAAACATACAGATGAATTGAAAGAACCTCCTTTGGTTTTCAAAGTCGGTAAAAAACTTTAAAAATATTACATTTCAAAACACGCTTATATTATTCACGTATGGACCTCGGCAAAGCATCTCACACAGAACCCAGGAGACCCCTCGCACTCCTTGCACTCGAAACACGTCGTAGTCCTGACGGACTTGGCCAGGCATCTCTCACAGTCCTTTCTCACCACTTCTTCTCTAATCACTATCTTTTCACCATCGTTCCTCGGCAGTCGTCTGTAGTTGTCAATTTTAGTCAACGTGTGAGGTATACGACGATTTTCCGTCTTCATCTCCAGATCCCCTGGTAGTAAACATTCTAAAATCTTTATTCTGAAGTCGTGGTAGGATTTCACCGGTCCAGGACTCAGCAAGTACATGTTTATCAACCACTGATTGAGGATATGTACGAAGACCTTCTTTTCCCATTTCATTTTTATTCTTAAGTGCGGGTAGTAAATGAGGAAATCTGAAGTGCTTCTTTTTATTTTTTTCCCTTTATATTTTGCGCCGGATAAAATATCACCTTTTTTTTTAAGATTCACATTTAATACAGCGTTCTTGTATTTGACTACTGCTTTTGGTTTCATTTTGACTTTTCTCGTCCTTCGGATCATTACTTCAAGTAATTCGTTCTTATGCGCTGTAGTAATGAAGAGTAAATCTTGCCATCTACCGATGTGAATTCCATCGCAGAAAAAGTTGGAAGGAGTCTTGACTATTGACATCATGGGAGGCAAAGTAGAGTTCTCTTTCAACGGCCCTGTGCTGTACGTCTTCCTCTCCAGTAGTTTCGTTGCCAGGTCATATGACAGGAAATGGTCCTTTATGTAGACGCTGTGGCCACAGTCCAAGTGGCCTTCAAGTAAGTCAAATACGACTTTTTCGAAGTGTTTGGAATGTGTTTCAGGGGTTAGTATGAACTTGAGCGTGAGTCCGTTGTCGTCGCAGAGCGAGTGCAGCCGCGCGCCGCGCCGCGTCTCCGACACCGGGAACGGCTCCTGCACCAGCAGCTCCACGTTGGGGTGCACCAGCCGCTTCATAGTCTCATTGAAATGGTCTATAAGCGGCTGCACTTTGCCGGTTTTCTTGTTTTTGACTACCTTTCTGGAAGTAAAACTTATGTATTTCAAAATTTCGAGGAAACGATCGAGCGACATGTATTTGTAGAAGTAAGGCAAATTGAATAGCCAATGGTCGTTCCAGTAATCGGAGATACTGTTTATGTGAATAGTTCCCGTGTGGAGAACAAGCCCAAAGAATTTGAGCATTTCCTGAACAGTGACGTCATGCCATAGAGGTAGGCGTCTCCTCGCCACGGTGTTGGTTTCGCGCACTATGAGTTTGAGGAACTCTTCAGTGAACATGGTACCAAATGCTTCTGTAGGGTTTTTGGACAGCTGCACTTTCATTGGCGTTTTTGTAAACAGGAAACTCTTCATCGAGGTGGAACAGTTTGACCATTGTAACACTCGCGGGCTGGTTGACTCTTGATCTGACTCTTCGGTATCGGTTCCTGTCAATTCGTCATCACTTTCAGTCTCGCTATCGACAGTATTATTTTCCTCCGGCTCGATAATTTCCGTTTGCACATGAACTACCTCATCTTTTGATTTGTAGTCTTTCGTTGTCTCTGTTGTACTTGCTGAAGGAAAAAGCATTTTATACAGTAACGTTTGCTTCAATTTATCTGGTTTATTCTTGTCTGCGAGGTCATTCTTTTGACTCTGAATACTTTCTGATTTTACCTTAATCCTAAATATTTCCAGATTGGATGTGGAAGCCTCTTCGTTATCGATTGGTCTGGGTTGTTTTTTAGGTGGCATGTTGTTATTAACATTAATTTTCCGTCGATAACAATTATGTATAAAATAATGATATAAACACGTGGTAAGACGCGGGCTGGCGCGGTATGACTGGGGGCAATGGAATTTAGTTCGCGCGTCGCACAATATGGCGGACGCAAGCGCGTTATCCCGCTCACGCTCGAATAACCGCCGATAGTCTTGTCTCTTTCGCTCCCTCGCTCACTCAGTTTGTTTGATACGACGCGGCAGTGGCGCGACTCGCGACCCGTACACAAAGGATTCGAAGATAAAGTTACGTCACGTCAGAGTCGAATATGATTGAATGCTGAATTTAGTATAGAATATTAATATAATTTATTTTAACAAGTGGACTAGTCAAGTACTTTCTTATATTGTGGTGGTTAATTCTATGCTATAATATAACTATACAAAAAATCAATGGTTTCAATGTAAGTAAGTACTAAATGAACAATGCTAATCACTACATAAGTACCTAGTATAAAATAAAGTCGGTCTCTTTTTCGTGTCTGTCACACTGTTTGTCTGTCTGTATGCTTAAATCTTTAAAATTACGCAACGGATTTTGATGCGGTTTTTTGTAATAGGTAGAGTGATTCAAGAGGAAGGTTTTTAAGTAAAAAAAATCCCGAAATTCCCACGGGAATGGGCACAGCGCGGGTAAAACCGCGGGGCGCTGCTAGTAAATAATAATAAAATAATACACAACAAAGCTGTCTGAAATAACAACAATAAAGTTAGAGACAAGTAATAAGATTCAAGTTATTAACTTATTTAAATAAGTTTAATTATTAGCTGCCATTGCAGTACGGCTTACTTATTATTGTGATAAAACAAAGTAGGTACTTAATCTACTCGTGTGTTTTTTTGTGTTTCAAAATGTACTGGATGCGCCCCTCCGTGGTTTCGCCGTTTTAATTTCGACACAAACTATTTTTGCCCCAAAAGATGAAGGTATTTGTATTTAAATAAACTGCTACCTAGATAAATGGCACATCGAACAGTTTTCTCAGTAATGTATAAATAACTGATATAAAAAAGGTCATAATATAGATAGATTATTAAAAGCAATAACAAACTAATGTGTATAATGTGTATTTAACACTAGCAGCGCCCCGCGGTTTTACCCGCGTTGTGCCCGTTCCCGTAGGAAATCCGGGATAAAATGTAGCCTATAGCCTTCCTCGATAAATAGACTATGTAACAGTGAAAGAATTATTCAAATCGGTTCAGTAGTTTCTGAGATTAGCGCGTTTAAACAAACAAACAAACAAACAAAACAAACTCTTCAGCTTTATAATATTAGTATAGATTTATTTATTTCAAATAAAATTTTACATTAGGTACATTAATACTTCTTAATCATTAATTATAAACTATGAAGATTTTGGACACTTCGACCAAATTAATTGAATCTTTTGTTTACAAATAATAATAAAACAATTTGTTACTAACTATGGAAAACTACAAAGCACCCCACGCAGAATCCAGGGGTTCCTTCACATTCAGTGCATTCGAAACTTGTTGTCACCCTTTTGCATTTCGCCATGCACCCCTTACAGTTTCTCCTGACCACTTCTCGCCGGGACACCGTCTTTCCACCCTCAACCCTCTGGCGAAGCTTAATTTTCTCAATTTTACTCAGCTTATGAGGAATACGGAGATTCTCAGTTTTAAATCTGGTCTCCCCCGGCAGTATTGCCCCCAGAATGTCCAGTCGAAACTCGTAAAAAGACTTGTTCTCATGAGAACTCAACAAGTAAGCATTGATCGTCCACTGATTGAGAACGTTTATGAAGACTTTTTGATCCCATTTCATTTTCTTATTCTCAAACGGGTAGTAAGCCATGAGATCTTCTTCATTCTTCTTCACGCTCTTAAATTTCTCCGAAGACACGACGCTTCTGTGAAGTTTTGATAACGCTTTATTGTATTCGACGACGACCTTGGGTTTCATTATGACCTTTTTATTTCTGGTCGTCACTAGTTTCACTGATTCGTTGTTAAATTCTGTGGTAATGTAGAGGAAATCTCGCCATTTGCCGATGTGGACATTGTTCAGGTAGAACGAGCTTGTAGCATCCAGTTTCAACTCTGGAGGCATGGTCATGTGCTCGTTTAATGCAGCTGTGCAAAGAGTGTTCCTCTCTAACAATTTCTTGGCTATATCGTATGTGAGGTAGGAGTCTTTTATGTAGACTTTGTGTCCGCTGTCAAAATGGTCTTCAAGTAGTTCTGTTAGGAGATCAGATATATTTCGTGTGTCAGATGTGAGCGCGTATTTGATGGTGACTCCGTTAGTATCGCTCAGGGAGTGCAACCGGACCCCTCGCTTAGATTTCGTGAAGTCCCCGGTGAGAACGTCTTGGCAAACTGTCAAAGATTCTTGTATTAACAGCTCAGCGTCAGGATATACGAGATACTTCATAGTTTCGTTGAAATGGTCTATAATCGGTCGCACCGTTGAAAAGTTCGCTTCATTTTTCTTAACAACAGGTTCGGAAGAGAAGCTTATGTACTTCAACAGGTGGAGGAAGCGTACTCGTGACATGTACTTGGAGAAGCAAGTCAGGTTGAACAGCCAGTGTTGGTTCCAGTAGTCGGTCATGCGGTTTGTGCGTATGTTTCCCGTGTGGAGGAGTAGTCCTAGGAATGTAAGCAACTCCTCTCTGGTGAGATCTTTCCATGCTGATACGCGTTTCGTTCCCGCGAGGTTGGTTTCTCGTACGATAAGGTCGAGGAACTCGTCTGTAAATAATGTACAAAACGCGTCGTAAGGGGTCTCAGGTAATTTCATCTTGATTGGCTGCTTCGTAAACTCGAAAGTCTTCATAACTCCAAGATCGGACGACCAAAAGAGTTCTCTTTTCTGTCCCTCTTCTTTCGGCGTCTCAACCTCATCACTTATCTGGCTTTCCTCATCGCTTTCAGATTCGCTCTTGATCATGACCTCGTTCTCCTCAAGTTGGTTTAATTCAGATTCTATTGTATTAGAGCCGGATGCCTCTGTATCTGTTTTGGTCCGTTTCCTACGGGGCGGCATATCGTTTGTTTACCGCGAGGTCGCGTGACGTAAGGGAGCACGTGGTCGGCGGCGGGGAGGCGCGCGGCGACTGGCCGCGGCGCCGCCGTGTGCCGGCTCGCAACATGGCGGCGGGACGGTCAGAAACGCCGCGCGCCCCGACCTCTCGCTCGCTCCTTTGTTATCGCACGGAACCCTGTCTCTTTCGCTCCCGCACACCCTATCGAGACACGGCAGTGACGCGAGACGGAGCTCGCAACCACTCCAAACAAACTATACAATACATTATTAGTATTATTACATTCTTCAATTACAATCAACATCACCAAACAAAATAAATTCAATACAATCATAATTTAAATCAAATTAATTGCGTCAAAACATTAAATAGTTTTACGCAGGCGGAGCCGCGGGCAATAGTGATTCACAAATACACCGCAACAAAAACTCGATAGTTAATTAATTGTTCATTAAAATTATTACGCCCAAACTGACCAGCTGTGGGCAGCGTGGGCAGTGGCCGGCCAGACTGTTGGTCAGAAGCCCACGCGCGGACAAAACTATTAAAAAGATTTATCGGCGAAATTTTAACAGATCAATGAGTCATGTAAAATACTGTCAAACTTATAACGCATTTTAATTTTGTATAATTTGATCCATCCATATCAATAAGATTAAACATAGATAGGAAGTCAGTAATAAATAGGTTTATGTATATATGATTAATGTACTGAACTAACACATATTGTACTGAAACCATTGATAAAACCCTCTACCAAGAAGGTGGAACAGTATCAACCAAAAGTGTCTGTTCTATAATACGAATATTATTCCTACAAAGCTACAAAGTTAATACAGTTTCTGTATTACGGACTAAGTATAATATCGAACGCACGTGCCGTGAACATGAATGACGATTATTGGCCGAGTCATTGGCCAAGTAGTTGTAGTTATTGGCCATTGATTGACGCCTAGTCGCGGGCGCCGTACAGACGCGACAAACTTACATTATGGACAATGCCACCTTGTAGCCAGCCCATTGATAAAAGTAGCTTATCTATTCATATGGAATTTAATTGATATGCAACCGCTAAGTGGCTAAAGCAGATATAAATAAACTGTTTTGTTGGTTATAAAGTTGTTTATGAGTAGGGTGCTTAGATAATTTGCATTCAGATTTTTATCTCGCTTAATAAGAATCGCATTGCATGTCAAAGCAAACTTTATTTATGTTAGACATAAAGATACAAAAATAATCGAAAATTTATCTTTATACAGATAGCTATTGCAGCATAGCATGCTTTAAATGAAAGTATATGTTAAAAAAATACAGTAGGAAGGGAATCAAAAAATCTCGTGCATACATAGTCTATTTTAATTTTTCATTTATCGTTTCCTTCTTTGTTACAGGTTTGTAGCTGACAGCAGTACTTAAAGATAATTTATCGGTAAAAGATAATTTATCGGTAAAACGTACACATTTGGCAAGTACAATTAATTTATATTTCTACCATTTTTTGTGATCAATGGAGCCAATTTAGCTCGTTACAGGCCAAACTGACCGTTAATGAGATATTTTTCTGTTGCCATGTTTTTTATGCGGTCCGGTGTAGGCGTCAGGGGTACCAACACAATAATTTATGCCAATTTGTTCGCTAAATCTTTTAAGAGAAACCGTTTTTGGCTGACATCTAAATTGGCCGTCACACTCATAAATATTGATTTGTAAACTGGCTCATTTATAAACGAAATTAGAATGATTGGACCAATTTTGATAAATCGAAAACATTATTATTTGGGAGACCTTTCTGTCCGCCCATTAAGATGTAAATAATTTAACAAAAGTTGTATATCGCTTTAAATTGAGTGGTGAATAATAAAACCGATAAATTTTAAGTATGTTTTTAATTGAACTGACAATAAATATGATTGTGATCGAATGCCAAGGTTTGACATTCATCACAATTCACAATAACAGAAAGTAATCAGAGATACGAAAACTTCACATTTACATATCGTAGTGTTGGACAATTGAGAAATTACAATAATTGATGGAAGCGTGAAGTAATAATTTTCACTTGGAATTAATTGCTGTTTAAATGACAGCTTTGTTAAAAGAATTAATTTAATTATTTATACGTGACCAGTTTATCTGTGCTTTCCGGTGCGTCAGCTTAGATTAAACCAATCATTGTGTATTAATTAATAATGACTAATTAGTAATTACCACAGAAATATTTAATATTTTATTACATGTATTTATTTGTAGTTTATGCGAGCAAATCAAGTTATTGAACTTTCTTTTCCATAAATCCAGTTATTGGCATAAAATAACTAGATGATTGAACGTCCTAAACTTGTCAAAACTTTGGCAAGATTGCTAACCTTTGAAGTTCACTTCGGGTTGGTCAAAGTTTAGACTTCTCAGGATCAGTCGTCTAGACTCTAGACCAATCGATCTGGATACGTCACCGATCTAGTTCAGTCACCCGAGAAGGAGAGTGATGCGGCGGCACGACGCGGCGGTTGTGCGGCTTCAAATCCCGGGGGGCAGCGGGCGCATTCCTTCCGCTCAAGTTACGCGCACACGTGCCTCCGCGGAGACTTCATCACACTTTCACTCTCGGGAGCCCCGGCCGCAGCCCGGCCCGCAGCCCCGGCTATTCTCGCCCAGTTCGACGAACTTAAATTATGTTTATTTAACAAATCGTATGGCGCAACCCGACGACGCCGAGACGGGAATGCGCCGCTTTAATGAACCATAAATCCATTAGATATTCAACGCGAAACAAAATTAAAATATGACCGCTGAACGAAGCCCCATTCATGCGAAGGACGACAGGAAAATAAAGGTATTAGACGCGCGTTGAGCACGCACCGCACGTGGCGGTTTCCGTTTGGTCTAAATTAGAAATGGTGAAACCAGACGCCTCGGATGTCCCAACAGCGGCCGCACGAAATAAACCTTATATCAGTCGTGTTAAGAAATGCGCGAGTGACAGGACAGGAAAAATCGCAGCGGGAGTCATCACCCGCGACTCACATCCAAATTACACTGTGAGTGATGCAGCGTGCGTGAGTCAGAGCGCACTCGGCGCACTTTTATTAGACTTACTACAGACGGGAATATGCGTCTTGAAATTTTGCCAATGGTATTTTAGCCGGCGATAATAGTAAAATTCTACGAGCGTTGTGGCAATGACCGATATTGGGACAGGTCACGGCCGAGGGAACACTAATAGAAGCGGTAACGCGAGGGTCACACTGAAATAGACGCCATTCATGAAGTCAACGAACTCGTCAACTTCGACTCGAGCGATTTGCTCAACTTGTGAACTCTGCTTTAGAATGCACTACACATGAACACACCAGTGTGTAGACGGGGCCGCACTTCACTCGCAGAGGGACTTCGTCCAAATATTTACGAAGCATATTCCTCTGTAGTGCCGCGATATTTAAATTGAATGTACTCGTATGTTGGAGCAGTTCCCACTGCATACCCTCGTGATTACCGTCTCGCCGATCCATCTTTGTGGCGCCCGTTATTCCTGTAGCAGATAAGCATATAATTTATGAGGTCTTTGATGTAAAGCGGTGGTTTGTAGGCGTTTTACTTGTATCTCGGCTAAGCAGGGTACAGTTTTGTACAGAGATATCTATTGTTTGAGTACAGTTAGGTTGGCAAGTGCTCTCGGCTTGAGCCGTCGCGAATACGGAGAAAATTTCTTTGAAGAAATAATCGTTAATGACAAATATGTTGGTTCTTGAGAGCTTTAAGACTTAGCACTTTAAGCCACATCAAGGTGCTATTACGGTACTATATGCTATTTAGGTACTTAAAGTTACCAGGAACTCTCATTTAATCGTACTTAAAACAATCCTATTGAAAGAATATTTTTGAATCCCAAAACTCCTATGGGAACGGTTACGTGGGGAACCGCGAAGAACAGTGTAATAATCAACCATGCAATTATTTTCAATACATGAACGATATCTAATACACATAAAAGACAGTCGTGTTAGTTACACCACTTATAACTCAAGAACGGCTGGACCGATTTTAATGATTCTTTTTTTGTTTTATTTGTCTGGTCAGGAATAGGATAATAAGTAACAAAAAATCCTGATATACCTTCGGGAACGAGTGCGCTGCGGTTAAAACCGCGGGGCACAGCTAGTTTACTATAACAATAGAACTTTTAAAGCCATTCAACATAATTAGTACAGTGAGGAGTAACGATGCCTAATCCTCCTCACTGTACTGATAACTTCAGTGGGATGAGAGGCCTTTGCCCAGCAGTGGGACATTACTGGCTAATACTTACTTACAACATAATTATTCATACTAGTTACTCGAAGTAACTCAACGTTTTATAGTGCATCTATTAGATGGAGATGCATCTATTTTATGTCCCCACTAAATCCTTGCATACGAGTATATTAAAGCGCAACGGTTCGAAGTAATTACGGCATTTCCATTCTATAGGCAACTTGTCTTTATTTCAAACTATTTCCTTATAGCTGCTGGCTTCGAGAGCAAGTATTTCTACTGAAAACCTATCTGTAGAGTCCTTTGTTTTATGTGCAGTTGTAGTAAATATAATTATAGGGCTTAGGATAGTTAACTGTACCTGACTGAATAATAATTATATGATATATAGCAGCGCCCCGCGGTTTTACCTCCGTTATACCCGTTCGCGTAGGAATTTCACGATGAAAAGTAACCTATAACGTCCCCGTTGAATGTGGCTATCCATCACAAAAATATTTTTTCAAATCGGATTAGTAGTACCTGAGATTAACGCGTTCAAAGAAACAAACAAACTCTGCAGCTTTATAATACAGTATATCTGATACTAGCAGCGCCCCGCGGTTTTACCCGCGTTGTGCCCGTTCCCGTGGGAATTTCGGGATTTTTTTTACATAAAAACCTCTTGAATCACTCTACCTATTACAAAAAACCGCATCAAAATCCGTTGCGTAATTTTAAAGATTTAAGCATACAGACAAACAGACAAACAGACACGAAACAGAGACGACTTTATTTTATACTATGTAGTGATATTTGTTGGTACCTACGTATTTTTAAGAATCTATTTTAGGGATAAATTGAATAGTAACATTATTTTACATCACTATGATTGGTGGTCGATAGTGGCATTTTTGACTGAGCGCTACCGTGTTTCGGAAGGTTCGTCCCGGTTGTGTCAATCGTTAAACCACGTCAGAGGCCTTTATGCGGTCTAAAATCTCCGACTCCAGGGTTGGCCACTGACCTACCGAACTTGCTTACTTTACCATGTATTAACACCGACATGTATGTAAAAAATATATATCTAAAAGCTGTTGATTGATATGAATATTTAGGAAATATTGGAAAGCTAACTTAGTGCATATATGAAGGTACTCGTAATACGACTTCATATATGTACATAGTGAAGTCGAATCGGGGCGTTAAGTCAGGAAATGAAATAAATCTCCGTTCGAAAGAAATTTAAATATTAACACAAAAGCTCTTGTCTGTTACGTATTTTATTGATTCTGCCGACAATGACAACTCCCGCGCATACAATGGCCGACCTTGCGCTCTTTCCGCCACCATCGACACATCGCAGATAGATCACTTGTGAAGCACAATAGAATATCGATAAATAATATAATCGATATCGTGTCTCGATTCTGTATTCGATGTCTTGTGTTGATTTATTTATACGATGTAAGAAGTTATGTTCGATGTTTGTTTTTCTAATTTTATTGCCTTTTGGACGTCACTTCGTTTTCAATAGCTTAGTAGCGGGAGAATGGGATTTATACATAGTTTTCTTTTTAAGATTCAAACTTGAACTATCATTTCTTAAGAATTTTAGACAGAGCATCTCATGGTATACCTTTTAAACCAACGTTGAGTTAGGGAATATTTTGATAATTTGAAAAATTCGACTTATTTCTTTCGAAAAATTCTTGTGGAGTCTGTACTCGTGTGTCCTTCATTTTCCTTGACAACCATAGCCAACGTGAAGTTAAAGAATCACAAGATGGCGGAAACGAAACAATCGCAGCGGCGCGGTGCACTTGACATAAATAAACTAGTTATTACGAACAGTCTTGAACTTGAGTCGGATCTGTAAACCTAGTTCGGTTAGCGGCGGATCAAACGAGGCGAGCAGTGTGGGACGAACTAATATAATTGTTCCGAACACTTCCGCATATGCGCCCGCGCATAGCTAAATTGTTTGTTTATTTAATTGTATTTATTGGTTGGCAACGTGTTTTTCTTTACTTTGGTTAGCAAACTGGATTAGTAAATACGAATATAAAAACTTTTTTGTTCGTTTTTTTGTTGTTGAACGTCAGCTGCGCACGCGCATGGCAGGTGCTCGGCGCAGCGATTGCGCGCCCCTCACACGAAACAGTCTCATTTAGTTTTTTTTGTATTTATTTTAATTTTTATGTTCAACACAGTCGTGTTGGTTGTATTGGAGCCCTAGGCATCCCTAGACAGGGAATTTTAATTAATACAATTTGCATGTTGGCAGGGACACGCCCGAGAGTGCTATAAAATTAACATTTTGTGTGTTGTTCGGCGCTTGTGACTGCGCCGGCGCATGTAGCCCGCGAAACGAATGTCCTGCACCAATACTATTTTACAAACTACATACATTAAATGTTAATGAATAAATAATTGGTCTCTTTCTCATTTAAGTAGATTAATAGATGGCCATACTTTGGCTTTGTTTTATCGGTAATGGCTTTAGATTTTAGATAAATGTATCGATCATGCTGTATTTCAGTTATCTCAAAAATATGTTTCCCATTACCGAAACTCTACTTCAGCTGATAAATGGTTTCATACAAATAACTCCACTCGACTCAGCACCGTCCTCTCAAGATAAGATAAAGAGGTGTACTGTTCGCAATCGTACCGTTTATTTATGCGTTGCGCAAATGAAGCTTTCAGGCTCCTAGATTGTTATCGATATGAAGCAACTCTTGCGCACCACTAATTACATGTTTGTAAGATATACGCTCTACGATGACCTACAAAATAGGATTTGATAAGTCGTATAACATCATGATTACTCAAATTACGTTGACTGAACAACAATTATGTTGTTAATAACCCTCTCGTCCATCCCTCTTGATTCTACGACCCCCCTGGGGATAATATGAACCCCAGTAATATGAGCAAGCACGTACTTATGCAAACCAATTCAAAATTTGATTAAATCTCTCAATCATCATTGCGGCCCCTGTGTTTCCCGATGTCGGCTGGACTCGTCTCCGCAGCGGTCGGTCGAGTCGAGAGCTGGCTCGTGACCCCGGCAGCCGTCATTTGCATGTGCCGCAGACGATACAGTAAGCAATAAAGCTTTCTATAAATCGAACAAGAGGGTCCGACTTAAGTAATAAAATTTTACGACTTCCGTCCGCGAACGCGGGTCGCCGACCACGGCTGGCATTTGCCCGGCTTTCCGCGCGCCAGCGACATGCTCCCGACACCTCCGTGATGCATAAACCATCCGCTCCAAGGTTCCTCATCTACTGCACTTTTTGCAGCAATTAATCGACCGCAAGGCCGCCGCCGTTTGTCATTCGATCTATTAATAGACGCCAAAGCATTTATGCAACCAAATCTGGCCGGCATACGTTGCTTATACCTATACGTATATCTCCGACCAGATACCAGCTATCGCCTTTTTTGTTCGACGTATAAACGCCGGCGCCGCGAGGGCACCTGCCGTTCCTTATTTATAAAGAAAACATGTGGACGCGAATCTAAAACCTGCGACGTTAGAGGCGCGTGAGTCACTTGCGAGCGAGGCCTCCCGTCCGCCGCGCTTGGCTCGTTATCTGCCGAAGTGCGATTAAGAAATATCGAGATGATGGATGGGGCAAGATGCATGTCCTGTTGCGGGCCGATGGTCGGCGCTGATAGCGATGCATATCGCGGCGTCGCTCAATCTATCGACGTCGAACGGTTGCGCAAGCGGTTATGAATAATTTATCGGCGCGTAATGACGGACGCGCTCGGTTCACTGCCAAGGACGCCTTTTCGCTTTTAGGTGCGCGTCGGTTGCGCAAGCGGCGGCCGTGGGGTTTCGCTGTCGGGCGCGCCGAGCGCTCGGTGCGTGTGCCTAATGATATGTTGCTCAACGCTTGCACGCCGAGGGACGCCCACAAATCGCTTTATTATGCAGAAAGTGAGTCGGAACAAATGGAGGTGCAGTGCAGCAGGCGCGGGCGCCGCTCGGGACCCGCTCACCGCCGCGCCGCGCGTCACCGAGTCATAGCGGAAAGTGAATGCGGATTTATGGCGTCATGATTGTGAATTATTCATCGCATCATCAGACTGCTTTCATTTAGAAAAAATATGTTTTAAATCAGAGTGAACGCATATTCATAAGTTGCGGAGGGGCCGTGCGTTGATGAGTTGAAGTATGGCTCTGTTATCGGACAGGACGTGGCTCGTAAATCGCACAATTACTCAGGCCCGTCTGTTGTCGGCGGAGATTATGACGTTTTAATAGCAGTTTTCCAATGTGCTGCGTCCTGCGGTGCCTCAAACTGATCAGTTTATGATGCTTGACTTTGAACCTGGTTGCCGAGCGCTTTCAATTTTAATTTCGACCACGCATGATACACGTGTGGCTACACATCGTTCTTATATCATATAATTCATATCTTCAGTATCACGTACTTATCAAACAAACAAAGAATACTCTCACGTCATATTTTTTCGGCGACCAATGATTGTGTGCAATCCAGACGCCTTCCTTTGATGAATCCTGCCCTCAAATTAAGAGGAGCCAAAAAAACCAGTTCTGTCTCCGGTGAAGCGCCGCAGCTGTTAGCGGCAGGTGCAGACTTTTTCGGTGAATTTCGCCGCTTAACGTTCGCAGAGAGACTTTCTTTCTTATATCAGTTCAAGTAAATGGATTACTGATGTTATTTAATTTTATAGCGTCCGCTGTTGGGTACCATCTTGATTTTTTAACTCTTTTGATAAGGTCTCGAAAATTTTGATGATTTGATGTTCTCGTTCTGTAATTAAGAATTGTGGTAGCTAGAGTATTTATTTGTAAGCTTACTCAAGCACGCGATCGCACATTGCATCTAAAGTCTGTATTAGATATTTCTGCTTAGCATAGGCAATGTCCAACATACATCGAGAAGTTAGTGATATTTTTATCTGGACGCCGTGTTTCGAACTTTAAACTGGCTGTCCTGGTTGTTTCAATATTTTGGCCATCTATGCGTCGTTTAGGCGGTCTAAAAACTGACCTGAGTTGATCAATATTCTAATTTACAGTCACTTATCTACATCTACACTATCTACCTACACTAATATTATAAAGAGGAAAACTTTGGTTGTAATGAATAGGCTCAAAAACTACTGGACCGTTTTTTAAAATTCTTTCACCATTCGAAAGCTACATTATCCACGAGTAACATAGGCTAGTTTTCATCCCGAAATTCCCACAGGAAAGGACACAACGCGGGTAAAAGCGCGGGGCGCTGCTAGTTAATCAATAAGTTTATTTTGATAAAGAATTTACTTCCAAGTCTTCGTTTACCAATACAAGCTCACAACCAAATAGAAATGTATGAATAGATAATGCCTGGAGATTATGAGATCGATACTGCGGCTTCTGACCCAGTATACTTGACACGCCCATTGAGCTCTAGCGCAAGTTGTCAACAATATCGATCCGAGAATACTTACAAATGTTTAATTGGTTTTATTTTTACACATAATTTTTTAATTGTTTGCTTTTAATATTCCGTAATACATGCTTGGAGCTTAGTTTGGGTCTAACAAACCTTGTGAATTTGTCCTTTATTTATTTTATAACTTTGATGTTTGATAGGAAACATCTTGAAATCTTCGGGGTCACAGAAGACCACGGTTCATTTAAAAGGGCCGAAACGTCAAGAAAACATGAAAAATAAAATCGAAGTGCATCTTTAAACATAGTTTCAATTCAAAATAAGTAGTGTTCGCTAAAACCTAAGATGCCAGAAGATAACATCTATTGTAGAGCAATAAGAAAATAATAATATACCTAAAAATAGTATCAACTAGCTCAAAATATTGAATTTCAAAGTGTAACTATGTTTAATAATATTTTTATTAACTCGGTATCCGTAGTTTAAATTCAAAATATGTAGATGTCGCTAATTCGTTTAATCTAATATTACCTTTACCTATCTTTAATTCCATCTAAGATTGAAGATATTATTTATGAATCTGCAACTTTGTATAGAACCTATTCCTGTTGGCCTGGACATGGTTATGAAGTAGGTAGATATCATCGGTATTACTGTGTTTTGTTTTTGATTTTTTTGTCATTATTGAGTCAAGGAGTAGGATCAAATTGGTATATTGGGTTATGATAAAGCTATGTCTGCATTTTAGTTGAAATCATAAGTAAAATAATGTGCCATTGTAGTATAATAAATAAATAAATGCATGCAGGTAGTATGCTTATGGCTTAATTCTTAGGATGACTTAAAGATGAAATGAAATAATAAAAATAAAGAAATATGACTTTAAGGGATTGCTTCAGCTTACGCTCACGCACAAGTAATCGTTAAAACAAAGAATAATCAGTTTCAAGAGACTTAAGAAAATGAAAAATCGTCGCTCTCTACTGACCGCCCGAATAACTTAACAACGCTTAGTATTTAACTTGAATTTAACAGCGTAAAGATTCGTGATTTTATTAACTAACATTATGTTACCCTAACTATAATATTATCTCGATAGGAAAACGTATTTTTTTCTATTGAACTGCAATATCAATTAGATCTCTATCACCTCAATACTTATTAACCAAAGTAACAGCATCCTTACTTTTATCTCCGTAAAGCCATACCTACGTATCCACAACCCGCCCGTGCCCGTGACTATTGACCGGGTCACACAACTAGGGCGGGGGTGGCCGCCCGCCCTGTACGCACGCGCCCGCCCTGCCACGTGCTACTCTGACCTATATAGAGTAATGACATTGAACTCTGTAACCTGACTTGCACGAGTTAAGACAATCGTTTTGTTCTATGTTTAAATTTTTTGATTTAAATATAATTATATGGTATAACTATTGTTATACTTATATTTCAAACTAGCATCTGAGGTTTAGTGGCATGTGCTCTCGCTTGCCAAGACTGCGGTCCCGGCTGTAATTCCCGGGTCGAGCAAAGCATTTTAACGATTTACTTTCAAACATGGCTCGGGTTTTGAGATCACTACAGCGGGCAAGCGTCTAATACTCATCAATGAGCTGATAAGGGATGACTTCAATTAAATGGGTGGCTTTTGCCCTGCAGTGGGATGTTGCAGGCTAATACTTGTTTACTGGTTACTTTATACGTTTTTGGTGGTCAATCGTCCGCAGTCGTCCGGGTGCATGAATGTTCTTTTGTTTCACAAAATACACGTAGAAGGGCGACCAAAAACGCAATTGGAAGAGTTAGTAATGTATTAAAGGTGTCTCAAAATCAAATACAGTTATCCGATAGGTAAGTACCGAGTTATAGGCGAGGCGGGCGCCGGCGTCTCACCCACGGGTAAGATCAGCAACCCGGCTCCTACTCGCTTCTCTCACGTACAATATTAATAAATATGAGCGTGGCCCACTGGGAGAGAACGTAGGTAGCAAGCATTTGGTTTACATTTACATTTTTGATGTAAATGGCATTTATGGAAACTGGAACTGTTGGTTCGGTTAGGAGTTATGACTGCATTTGCTGTTAAAATTATTAGGTGTTGAGAATTGTGGAATTATAAGATTGTACAAAACAACGAGTTAGAATGTCTTTTACTAAGCTATGCGATGCTACGGTGATATGCGATTGGTATACACTGTTTACCAACCATATTATGTTACATTGCTATAGTGACTGGTGGTATTCGCTAATCTTATCCAACGTAGCATAGCAATGTAGCTTATTATAGTTCTGTTAAAGGGGTATATTTAACGTAGTCTATCGTATGTCAAAGAAAGAGACAATTTTATGATTGAAGAGGAACTAAATGAGGTTTTTAGAATGTAGTTCGAGTTATATTATTTGCACTGATACTTTCAGTTAAAGTGGCGTTTTCAACCAGTCCTTTGCTTCCGAATTACGTAATAAAGTGATTGCCAAATTGTGTCGTGTTTGATATCAACTTAGCGCCGATACTTTTAGATAGTTTAGCCACTTGAGTCAGTTTACATAACTTGCAGTTTTTTCGCATTTTGCCCCCGTTTCCGAAGTGGTGCATCAAGTATATCAAGAATATCTAGCCTTCTTATGTTTACATCATTTTGTATTTCTCCTTATTTTTTATATATCTTCAGATTCCTGAAGATATAATAACTGTGCGGCATTTTTAAATATTTTTCTATTAAAGGATACACAGTTTTCTAATATAGTGTTCCAAATATGTACATATATAACAAATACTAAGCTAATAATAAGCATAAACTTTTGTTAAGTTGAATAAAGTTATGTCCCAATATGAGTGAGTATTCCTCCTTACAGTTTTGATATATTCAGTAAAATGAGAGGCCCTTGCGCAGCAGTGGGACATTACAGTACTTTCCCTTTTCCTCGGTTTCTTTCAAAATATCCTGCATATTCATGATGCACAAGACCCAACTAACACCAAATTTCTCCTTTTCCAGAGGCAAATTCGCGTCAGTCCGCAAGATCAGACACCTGGTGTCGGGCGAGGAGTACGCCGCCAAGTTCATCAGGAAGCGGAGACGTGCCGCCGACACGACGCGCGAGATCCTGCACGAAGTGGCCGTGCTGGCACTGTGCGACGACTGCACGCGCGTCGTCAGTCTGCACGAGGTAAACTAATGACTAACTTATTGCTACTACTTATGCTAGTTCGAGTAGCCAACCCAGGTTTCGGAGTTTGTGAACAGCCTAAAAGCCTCCGACATAGTCTTACGATTAAAACAACCGCGACCGACCAATTTAACGTGCCATCCTATGTACGGTAACGTTCAGAAGGAAATGCCACAGCTGAATTCATAATATTTGAATTTGTTACCAACGAATATGAAAAGTGTTTTATATTGTTTTTGGTCTTTGTTTATGAACAAACGTCAATGTTGTGGTTGCAGGTGTACGAGACCCGCACAGAGGTGGCCATAGTGCTGGAGCTGTGCGCTGGCGGCGAGCTGCAGCGCCTGCTGGATGAAGAGGAGCGCCTCTCTGAAGGTAACCATGAAGTTTACACTACACTGAGTTAACTTCAACTTGGTAGAATTTTGAAACAAATATGTTTCAGTAAAGTCTGATTCCTGTTGCGAATAATATTCAGGGACCCTTTTAGTTTTTTGTTGTTACTTAATTATTTAAGAAAACTGGCCAACCAGCAGTAGCAGTTTTCCAAACATTTAGACATATTCAGATATACCTAATGTTAGCAAACCACTTACCGTCAATCTTGATAGACCATCTCTCTACCGACATAGTATGTCTACCGTCAATTTTGGTAGACAGATAGACAGATAGACAGATAGTCTAACAAGATTGATGGAAGTTTGCGATCCTCTGCGGTTGCGCTCTATCGGTACCTCATGCTATCACGCCCCCATGCTTTACCCAAACCCTTCACCAACGCCCCCAGGCGCGGCCCGGCGAGCCCTGCGGCACGTGCTGGAAGGCCTGGCGCACCTGCACGCGCGCCGCGTGGCGCACCTGGACCTCAAGCCGCAGAACCTGCTGCTCTCCGCCGACGGGGAACAGCTCATCATCTGCGACTTCGGCATCAGCCGCGCCATCCAGTCCGGCGCGAATGTGCGCGAGATACTCGGCACTAGGGATTATGTTGGTCAGTATATAATTATACATAATTTTACCCGTTCCCGTAGAAATTTCGGGATGAAAAATAGCCTGTAACCTTCCTTTGAATGTGGCTATCAATTTCAAAAATAATTGTTCAAACAAACTGTTCAGCTTTATTATGTTAGTAGTATAGATATAGATTAGACTGTGATTGCAGGCAAAGACGTTATATCTCACGGGAGGTATTAATACTGGGTTAGTTAGGCTTGTATCTCGTGCTCGGTATGTAGTTTTCATATCATCATCATCTTGTGATATAGTCTTATGAAAAACAACTACAAGAATCGAATTTTTATCTTTTATGATTTATTCAAGCGTCTCTCCCAGAACAGCAGTAAAACAATCCAATGTCCATTTTGCATCCTTAACCTTTTTCTATTTTGTATCTTCTCTGAGCGTAGGAAGATATTTAATGTAAACGTATTAATTAATTTATGTATCCCAATGTTTATTTACATGTAATAACTCTTCCGAAAACGTCGTTATGTCGTATAAAACAGTCATCCATCTCCTATTTGGTAGTTTGTTAATAAAATAACAATTAAAGTAATATAACAAATTAATTTGTAAATCATTTTAAGGCATATTGAATTTCTGTTTTGTTTATAATCGTCCTTGTCGTGTTGCCATACGAATAAACCTGATTAAATACAAATTATGATGTCTTTCCTAATTGGTTGGCAGGACGGAAATATTACTGTTTGGGTAATTAATTAATAAGTTCTTTCTTATTAGGAAGTAAGGAATTCCGTGAGATATATTAATATTGTTGTCGATTTGGCCTTGTTCTTGAAAGTGAAATGATAAGAGTTGCACATTATTTATTATTTTAATTGGACCAAGATATTAATAGGTAGAACAAAGTGCAATAAATATATGCAGAAGGGAGTGGCTTGTCACCATTATTTTTGATGAGGTATAATGTGGCTGTCGAAATAAAAATGACCTTTTCTAGTTTATTTTTTCAGTTACTAGTCTTGGTTATTTACATATGCTAGCTAACCATGACCACTACATCAAATATAATAGATTTACATATGACATTTTATTATATACCACATAAACATAAATGTAAGACAGAAAACATTAAACATTAAATAAAAGTTGCACAATAGGCGGCCATATTACTAAGAACAATGTCTGCCATGTATCCTGAAATGCTAAACAATAAATATTTTGAATTGTTAGTCATTCTATTAATGATAAAACCTATTAGTATTAAAACTTTATTTAAAGCTCATTATTAATATTATAAAGACACTAGCAGCGCCCCGCGGTTTTACCCGCGTTGTGCCCGTTCCCGTGGGAATTTCGGGAATTTTTTTACATAAAAACCTTCCTCTTGAATCACTCTACCTATTACAAAAAACCGCATCAAAATCCGTTGCGTAATTTTAAAGATTTAAGCATACAGACAGACAAACAGTGTGACAGACACGAAAAAGAGACGACTTTATTTTATACTATGTAGTGATTTTCATAATTATTATATGTATATAGAGACCCGTCCTCGCTTCGGTTAGTCAAGAGTCACGTGGGTAATTTGAGATAAGCAAAGCGTGAGATAAACAGTCTTGTCCTCGCGCTGCGCATTTTTACTTAATTTAGCGAGCG
The DNA here is from genome assembly GCA_963082685.1 of Cyclophora albipunctata. NCBI lineage: Eukaryota > Metazoa > Arthropoda > Insecta > Lepidoptera > Geometridae > Cyclophora > Cyclophora albipunctata. Next base: position 9,899,864 of record OY720117.1, on the reverse strand, counting down.
AAATTTGAGAAAAAACATGTTTCCTACTTTTTAAACATGGCTCGGGTTTGAGAACACCAACCCGAATAACGCAAGCGTGGTGATTACGCCTAATCCACCTCGCTGTATCGTCCTGTATCGTACTGTATCGTCCTGTATCGTGCTGTATCGCCCGCTATATCTTCAGTGATGAGTGGCCGATGCCCAGTGGGGCATTACAGGCAAATACTTTTTTGTAAATACATAATTTATTAAGTAAAACCTTATTAAGAATACTTTAAACCATTCCAGCTCCGGAGATCCTGTCGTACGAGCCCCTGTCCCTGGCGGCGGACATCTGGTCCGTGGGCGTGCTGGCGTACGTGTTGCTGAGCGGGTACTCGCCCTTCGCGGGGGACACGAAGCAGGAGACCTACCTGAACATCGCGCAGTGCCAGCTCTCCTTCCCCAAGGACCTGTTCCGGGGGGTCTCGCAGCGCGCCATCGAGTTCATCACAGAGACGCTGGTTGTTGATCCTAAGTAAGTCTTTAAGTAGTCGGAGCCGGTTCTTTTAATCGTAAGACCTGAAGGCATTTAGGTGATCTAAAAACTCTGACACTGCCCACTAACCTACTCGGAATGAATAATAAGTTGTAGGAAAATGGCACACTATGGACAGAGCACTTTTTACTGATGATTGCTTGTGTTGTGTGGGTTGTATTATCAATCTTTGGAATGCTCTCTCTTGCTATCTTTACAGACATTTTAGTATTTACTTGTTACTTGAAGATACTTTGCTTTATTAGCAGCTTAAAAAATTTTTGGGCTTTTGTATGAAATTACACCCGAAATATCATTTTTTTTTGTATTTCCACATAATTGATATTTTGCCAACTTTTCTAGCACATATATTTTCTAATTGTAACACATTTTTAACACATTTTCTCGTTGTATTCCAGGGGTCGTCTTACAGTGGAAGAGTGCCTGGAGCACCCCTGGTTGAAAGACGACGCGGACATCCCGCGCGTCATCGTCGGACTCGGCTTCGACGCGAGCGAGGCGGCTAGCGACGGCGAGGCGTCCGCGGACGAGATGCCCCACGGACACGGCGGACACAACGGACACAACGGACACAATGGACACAATGGACACAACGGACACGCTAACGGACTTAACGGACACAATGGGCACAATGGAACTAATGGAACTAATGGCACTTATGATAGTGATAAAGGTGAGACAAGAGACATGCACATTTGGCAATCTATTTGAATATACTTTTCTTCCCAAATCCTATAAGGTTGTAGAGCTCCGAACCTACAAAATGGTATAGAGATTAATAATTTGTTCTCGTGACAGTCACTTGGTTGTTCAAGACACAGGTTGCGCAACCCGTCGTCCTAATGAGTCGGAGCTTGTTGTCTGTTGTATTGTATGAATGGAATGCTGATGATGTCGTGTTGTTGCAGAGTCGCCCTGCGCGTGCGAGGAGGAGCGCGGGCTGAAGCACGCGCACGCGCGCGACGCCGAGCCGCGCTTCCCCGACGCGCCCTCCACGCCCAAGGTGCGCGTATATTACTTTCCTCACTGACTTCTATCATCCGCTCTATCCAATGGTTGTACCACGGGTGAAAACTGCCTACGGTTAAACTGTGTGTCAATGTCGTTCACTGACGACGTCCCAGGGATCTGTCTCCGTGACATGACTTAGTTTAAATATGACTTAACCTAAACCTAAATGGTCAACCCGACGAACAGTCGATCAATCCGTTGGGCTATAAGTAATGCGTTTCCGTGGTACAACCAGTTGGACACAGCATCTGTAGTGAGAAACCTCGTCCTGTATAGAGTGTTACAAGTGCAGTCGTTGCAGGTGTCGCGCAAGTCGGGCCCGGCGCCGTCGGTGCTGGCGCTGTGCAAGAAGTTCCAGCCGGACTACGAGAAGCCGGCGTCGCTGGCGGGCGAGGGCGGCTGCGCGCTGCAGCTGGGCGGCGGCCGCCTGCGCGCGCCGCCGCGCGACCGCGCCGTGCTGTGCTAGCGCGCGGGCTGGCGCTGCTGGCGCTAGTGCGAGCCGCGTCATGCTAGCGGCATGCTGATGTTAGTGCGAGTCGTGTCACGCTAGGGTTAGTGCGAGCCGTGTCATAAACGCGTCGGTGTTCGTGCGAGCCGTGTGATGCTAGTGACGTGCTGGTGTTCGTGCGAGCCGTGTTATGCTACTGGGTGTGCTAGCGCTAGTGCAAGCCGTGTTATGCTAACGGGCGTGCTGGCGCCAAGCTCGCCGGACTGTGACTCGTGTGCACGCGTGACGGACGCGAGGCCGGATGTGTTCAGGTGTTCGACTCCAACTTGTAAATATTCGAGATGTGCGCGGAGTTATTTATTGCGCCCGGGGCGGTCCGCCGCCGCGGGTCGAGGAGCTTCTATTTTGATAGTTTATTCGCGTCGCGAGGCACGCCGTACGAGAGGGACCAAAACTTGTAGATTGATAATATTTGTAAAGTTGTTAATTGGTATTGAAAGTTTTATCGCTTCGAGTGAATGTTCGACTTGTTGTAGATAGGCATTAATTGTTTACGTAGTATCTTATACTATACATAATAATTATAATTGATTGATTAAGCTCAAATGTTGAGTCTAGTTCGGGAGGGGCCGCGCGGTCTGTGACGAGGCGCAGAGTGTTCCGATCCGGTGATTGTGATGTGTCTCTTTCCGAACTATCTTTATAAATAAAACTATTGTATAGTTTAGATGAATTCATCATTATGTGCCTTGAAGCTTATAATGATTTTAATTTACTGAAATTGTAATATCTTTTCGTTCATGTGAAATTTCTTTCATTAACTTTACAAGATGCCCTGTGGACACTTATTTGTTTGTAAAAATAAATTATTGTGATATAAATTATGTTTTGTTATTTGATAACCATCAATCAAAGTTACCTTTCTGGTCAGAATTTTATAAGGTAATAATTTCATCTAATTATTATAAATCACCGTACAAGGTAGTGGTAATTTAACTAACATTACTTTTTTAATTTACTTTATTACTCTTCACGCAAAAACTACTGAACAGATTTGGATGAAACTTTACAGTAATATAGGTCATACATTATTATAACAAATGGGATCACAGACCAGGAAACAAAGATGCAAAACAAAGATGCATGGGATACATTACTTTCTGTTGTTCCGGTACCCTGTAGATATAATTTGGTTCTGGCAATCCCCGACCGCTGCCGCAGAACGATTTTATTATCTCTGCTTGAAAAGAAGGTTCGTAATTCATCTTGTATTACTTGAGATTAATTTAGTTGGAATTTGAAGAGGTTGATAAAGAAAATAAAAGAAATTATTTTTGAATATTTTTATTCAAACCAACAACAGTCTTAGTGCATTCTCTATACAATTCAAAACACAATGTTGGCACTGGTAAATATAACTTACAATTATTCATACATTTTGATAAACCAACTTTCAATCGAGTAGAATTTTCTTAAATAAACAACAGCGCTATTTTACATTATTGTAATCAATTGCTACTCTACAGTATCAAAATTTTCACAACCGTGAAAATGCCTAATGACCACCACCGGGGTGATTTTGCCACTTCAACTCTAGCTTTCTAACCTACTGGATAAACCTGCCGGATCGTCGGTCTAGATATAGACTGATTTTCCTGTAACGCTAACTGCAGGTTGACGGTGCACCTATGTACTTTAGATCATTGTGTACTTATGTAGTTCAGTTATTTATAACGTTTTTGAGATGCGCTGGTTGCTCGATGCTGACGGCCGAGCAATGAGCTACGCGCTCACCGTCTGCCTCGGTCAGCGTGACAGGAAAGGTAATAATTAATTAACCTGTAATGTCCCACTGTTGGGCAAAGACCTCTAATCTCACCGAAAACATCAGTACGTTGAGGATTATAAGGGATAATCATCACGCTTGCCTACTGCTGGTTGGTAATCTCAAACCCGAGCTATGTTTGAAAAATAGGAAACATGTTTTAGCTCGACTCGGGAATTGAACCCGGGATCCCATTCTTAGCAGGCAAATGCACGTACCAATATACATTGAATTATAATGTACTCCGTTTTGACTATTATAGTCTATACCATCGAGGTGTAAACAGGAAAATCAGCCTTAAATTACATTACAACGCCATCTAGTAGAGGCAGTGAGAGACATTTAATTATTTCTAATTGGCGCTGTTTCCTACATCAAACGATGGAGAAACATGCTAGCTACTACAGCCAAATATTAAAAGACTGTTTTATTTATGTTTAACTTATTAATATTGACACAACTCATTTTAATCGGTACTCAATACTTGACTTAGTTAAAAAATGATAATGACCGTTTAAATGTAGTAACGTAATAATGTAAGTGTCAGATTTGCACAAGTTTTGAAATGTAAAGTTTTCTATGGCAGTGTGTTTGCAATATGCATTGTTCAATCGCTTGAATATTTACTGATCTAAAGACATTTAAAACATTAAATACTGATTTTCAAAAGTGAATTGAACAAACTCACATAATGCCACTAAATAAGAGCAAATAAAATTGAAACGATTTTGACAATAACATAAAATGAAGATACATATGTTTAAAAATAACGTTATAATTATTAAGCCTTAAATTAATTCTGATAAAACACAATATATACAGAAATATGACAAAATTAGAATACAGGAGAAATAATATTAATTATTAAATAATTCTCACACAAGTTCAATCATGATGAAAACACACACACATAATTCACAACCAAATTCACAACAAATCGACTAATTTGGATTTAACTAATGATTTTACATTTTGAAGAGTTTATTAAACATTTTGAGGGTGTATTTTGTGAATAACATACATACTTTAAAACATAGAAATAATAAAATTACAATATTTAAGAACAATTTTTTTCCAGATTGCGTGAATAATGCATTCGTTAAGTTATGCTTGTATGATTTACAATAGTATTAATTAATTATAGGTATTTATTTGTGGACAGGATTACTAACATACCCTCTCTATTTTGTTATTAATATATTCATTTTATTAATATCAGTTTTACGTAAGATTTTGTTTCGGCAGTGGCAGCATTCGATATAAACAATTACCTACTTAATAATTTTAATCGGTCATAATTCATCAATAGGACATCGAATGACTAGAAACACAAGGACTTTAATATATATAACATGCTGTTTTTAAAATCTGTTTAATATTGGCCACATCGAGTTGTGAAAGCTGTTGAATTCGTTTACACAATGTTTTAATACGACATAAATAAATATTGTAAATAAATAAAACCCAAATTCATAGATAATACGACAATTTACTGGATACTCTAAACAGGCGGAATTTTCCAATGAAAATTAAGGAACCACTAACGCTAATAATAATTATTTAAATCCTACTAATATTATAAATGCGAAAGTTTGTATGTATGGATGTATGGATGTATGGATGTATGGATGTTTGTTACTCTTTCACGCAAAAACTACTGAACGGATTTGGATGAAACTCTACAGTAATGTAGGTTATACATCAGAATAACACATGGGATATATTTTATCCCGAAATTCCCGCGGGAACGGGAACAAAGCGGGTAACACCGCGGGGCGCAGCTAGTATATAATAATATGTTCATAATTCTATCCTACGCATAATATTACTATATTAAGGCATAAACACTTGATTGTGATCAATCCTACTATCCTACTAATATTATAAATGCGAAAGTTTGTGAGGATGGATGTATGTATGGATGGATGTATGGATGTATGTATGTTTGTTGCTCTTACACGCAAAAACTACTGAACGGATTTGGATGAAACTTTACAGTAATATAGGTTATACATCAGAATAACATATGGGATACATTTTATCCCGAAATCCCTACGGGAACGGGTACAACGCAGGTAACACCGCGGGGCGCAGCTAGTACATACATACTAAATAGTGTTTTTATTCTAAACTACTAATATCTGAATATTTTGCCCATTTACCCTCTCATCTATACAAATATAATAAGGCTGAAGAATTTGATTGTTTGTTTGAACGCGTTTATCTCCGAAACTATCAATTCGATTTTAATAATTTTTATTGTAATGGATACATTCAACGGGAAGGTTATGGGCTATATTTCATCCCGAAATTCCCAAGGGAACGGGTACAGCGCGGGTATAACTGCGGGGTGCTGCTGGTACATAACATGTAGGGTAACGTTTGTTTTAAAATATCCGAGTTAAACAAGGATACAACTATATACCTCTGCTAGTCATCACTACATAGTATAAAATAAAGTCGTCTCTGTTTCGTGTCTGTTTGTCTGTATGCTTAAATCTTTAAAATTACGCAACGGATTTTGATGCGGATTTTTGTAATAGGTAGAGTTATTCAAGAGGAAGGTTTTTATGTAAAAAAAATCCCGAAATTCCCACGGGAACGGGCACAACGCGGGTAAAACCGCGGGGCGCTGCTATAATACATAAAGAGATCTCACCCTATCGTAGAGCACAACATTCTTACATTAACAACATATTTCCTATCTATCCCTGGATTAAGCCGTGTTTTCACTAAGTATTCCGAACAAACATTTTGTTTTTAGCAAATGTTCTATGTTCAGCCAATTTTAGTTCAAAGAAAGCACTTATTTTCTATCATTAACGATATGAAGAAATGTTTCTATATAATCATCATTGAACGAACATATTCGCTCGCTCAAGTGTTCATTTCACAGAACGAACGATTTCCGCTTAGAACTGTTCAGAACGGCATGTGAAAACGCAACTTTATGTGTTTAACAAACATGTATAAGGCCTAGTTACCATTATAATATCATCTAATATATTCATAAGATATTTTTGTACGCCAGATGAACTGTGAACCTTGTTCCATAAAAATTAAAGGTGAATTCAAATTCAAATATCGTAGTGTTGAGTTGACATGTGTGTGTGACATTTTTTGACATTAGGATTGACAGATGTCATGATTATCATCTTAATATCTGTCAGTTCAGTGTCTTCATCTTTTCTCAAGTTCGAGTCTTCGTGATAGACACTATTTTATGACATTTTCATTTAAAATACATGTGATATATATGACAAGTGTGACATAAGTTCAATCATCTGTGTATGACTTCTATTTGACTGTGATTTTGACAACTGTCACGGTGACGCTGACACTGATAGCTGTCAGTATCCATTCATGACGACGTCTTCTGTAGCACTGGTGTCGTTGCTGGCTTGTTTGAGATCTGCTAGCTGTTCTGAGTATTCGGAGTATAAGCGTTGCCACCTGAGTTGACGCACTAGGATGGAGAGCATTTCTGTGAGGATGTCGTGTTTCTTTATACCCTGGAAGTAGACGTGAGGTTTTTAGCAAATTGTAAAAGTGGTTATGTAAATAGTGATACTCTCTAGAATACTTTGGCCTATATAGTAGGAGGCACGTTATTTTATAGATTTGTGACAACTATTTTTACAATAATTTAAAGAAAGAGCAATTGTCGTGTTGGACGAACTGCTGAAGAGGGTGACAGAAGATGGAGAAAAGTGGAAAGAACCTCCATCGACAAGAGGCCAGCTCTTTAGTTTAAAAAGAAGATTTGTGTAAATTGTGATTAATTTGAGAGTTGCTTGAGTATTCGGCAATTTTTATTAGGCTGTTGCAGCGTTAAATAAATACTTACTAATACAGTTGATTCCCATTTCCTGGGGGTTGATGTACAGTGGCTGGGGCCCATCATATCGTCTAATATTGTTCTTAGTTGTTCCTCTGTACCTGTACAACAAACGAAGGCTCTGTTTAATAATGTTACCATATAGATTACAGAGCATAGCATAAGTTGTATGGAAAGGCATCATATGCTTATTGTTTTTAAGGGTTGCTACATACATGATCGGGCATTCGGACACTTTAGTAATAATTGCCGGGCAAAATAGCTAACCCGAAGCAATCACTCAATCAATTTGGGTAGGTTAGTGGCCAACCCTGGTGTCGGAGTTTTACACCGCCTAAAGGTCTCCGATCCGACATGGTCGAACGGTTGAAATAACTGCTTAACATGCCCTCCGAAGCATGGTAGCACTCAGATAGAAAGGCCACCATCGGCCACCCATCAAAGTAAGAGCAGAGCTGCACGTTGCTTTACAATCGCAATGACCTAACATCGTTTAGTCAAACTACGCCACGAGCGCTACACCTGAAGCAATTACTTGTTCGTTCGGTTTTGCCGATTAATGCCGACCCGACAATGCGTAGCTGTAACGTACCATGATTGACTAAATGTTCGAAGAGCTTCGTGAGCGAGTGCCTGTACTCTTTGTCCATGTGTAGATGGAGACACGACGCCACTTGCGCTTCCAGCCAGCTGCGGGCCGCGCCGCCGGCGTAGCTGAACAGAGATACAGGTGATGCATTCAGCGAGGATGAAATGTTAGTTACGGTGAGAACAGATTAACTGGACAATAAAAGTATAAAGAAAATTCGGACAATAATTATAAAAAATGGTATGGTTAGGTTGTGGGGCGTGTACCTGGCATTGTGATGCGCGTGCGCACCGTGCAGCGCGGCGGGCGCGGCGGGCGCGGCGCGGCGCGGCGCGGCGCGGCGGCCCGCGCGCCCGGCGCACGCGCACACCGGGTCGCCCGCGTCGCTCCACACCACCCTGCGCACCACCATTACATGATATACGAGAACAATTCAAACAGGAATACGGGGACAAATAACTACTATGAACTTAGTTATCGGTACTATACACATGTATTGGTACTGATAGTACTCACCATGAACACATTTTCTTGCTATAAATATAAGTCTTTCCGTTGCTTAATGAGATCATTGGATTACCGTTTTCTAATAGTGAGAAGTTTGAGACCGTCACTGAAAAACAAACAAACATTTTTATGAAATATGCAATTGAAATCTTCATCTTGAGTTTTATCAAAGGCATTTTTGATGAAAGGATGATGAAATGAGTTGTCTGCCGAGAGGTCTTACAGAAGTTTGAATATCATACATTCTAAGTGCGGCCTGCATAAGAACACTTGTGTGGTCTGTGCGTGCGTGCGTGTGTGTGTGTGTGTGTGTGTGTGTGTGTGTGTGTGTGTGTGTGTGTGTGTGTGTGTGTGTGTGACTCACCGCCGGGCGCTAGCAGGTCTCTGAAGCTGAGCGGCGGCAGCAGCGCGGTGGCGCTGGCCAGGTCCCACGCAGCGACTTCACCGGCTGCAGACACCAGCGACAGCGTCGACCCCGACAGAGACAGCTTCACGGCGGGAGTGCCGAGCGCTGGGAATTATATGTAATGTGAGTCTACAATATACATGAGTAGAATAGTTTAGTAGGATTAAATAAGATAAAATTAAATAAGAGAGGTATAAATTTTTTGTCAGTGTTGTACGCGTTCCCGTGGCAATGTCGGGATGAAAATGATCCCATTATTTTCTTCTTGAAGCCTCAGGGGAAACCCATCATAAATATTCGAACAACAAAATAACTATGGCGGTATGAAGTAAGTTAGTTTATTAGTACTTACTTCTACGCGGCTGCAGAGCCCAGGTGGACCATAATTACCACGTTTACGTTCGGATCGGTGATCAATGTAATGATCGTCTGTGATCGCCCCGTCAATACGCAAGCATCCACACGAAAGCCGATTCCCTTTTGATGGCGGAAAGCCGACAAGCAACGGGCCGAGGCGATCACACAGACGATCATCGAGTACTCGGTCGATCGTGAGCGTCATATAAGATGGAGTAGTTACCGACGATGGGCAGCGCGCGCGCGGGCGCGGGGCGCAGCGCCCAGGCGTGCAGCGAGCCGTCGGCGCAGCCCGCCGCCGCGTGCCGCGCCGAGCTCGCCACGCACACCACCGCGCTGCCTGCGCACACACACTGTTACACTATCCAAATGGACCAACAACATTCATTAAACTAATCAATTCAATAAACATTCTTTTAAGCCTGTTTGAGACAAAGGAAGTCAGATAAAAACAAGACTGCAAAACACTGATTTATAATTTTGACGATTATCTACGGGCAGGTAAGTCTTTCAGAAACAATTAAAGTTGTGCAATCAACCCTAAAAATCTTTCTTATAGAAACAAGAAATAGAACTTTTCAACTATGAAACGTTTAACTTACCCAAATAAGTCTCCCATACCGGGTCGTTTGACGCCGAATTGTTCGGTATGAGCTGCAGCCGCGACAGCGAGCCGTAGTGAGTGTTGAACGCTTTGTTCACCACCTGTTACATGATGTTGTGTAAGTCGTTGTGAGTAGATTTTTCATTCAAAACCAATTGTTGTGAGGTGGTTTTAGCTATGTTTGGCAAAAAGCAGCTTGAAGACTATTAGGGCTCCCACACAAAACTGCGATGCTATGCGATGCGAATTCCATTTAATATATTCATCTCTTTTCTTTGTACTGTAGTAATGGCGATAGATATAACTATTTCAGTTCGCATCGCATCGCATCGCAGTTTTGTGTGGGAGCCCTTAGCTCTTTACCCAATTAAAAATGATTGTGGTCACAGATAGACATTATCTTCATCTATTCTGAAGTGATGTGTCTACGGTCGGTAAAGGGGTCGAAACGACAAATAAAAATGTTAAATAAAAGCGAAGGGTATCCGTCAACATTGTTTCAGATTTTAGTTTAATGTTAGTTGAAGAGTGGAGGGGGCGGCCTTTGCCCAACAATGGGATGATACAGGCTAACAGTAATAGTTGTAGGGAGTATTTGGTAGTTAGGTAGGGTGAGGTCATGGTTTGCATATGTATGTATGTGTCTGTCACCTGCAGGCGGTGGTCGCCGGCGGCGCGCACCACGGGCCCGGCGGCGCCGAGCGCAGGCGGCGCCAGCGCGGGCGCCCGCGCCGCCGCCGCCGCCACCGCCGCCGCCACTGTCGCCGTCGCCGCCGCCGCCGCGCGCCGCTTCAGGCGCGTGGCGCCGCATGATCTGGGGATAGATACACATCTATAGGACCTCGGGCTAAATCAACTCAACAAGTGATCCAACCTCGAACTAAATAAATGGAGAATGCAAAAGGGTCACAAAATATTACTATCAAATACACCTACAATCGGAGCTTAGGTCATATACAATGTGTAACATAATACCCCTATAAGTACCGAGGCAGGGCATTCTACTCGTCATGGCGAACTACGTTTATTCTACCCTAATTGATATTTCCAAGTTTTTCATTCATGTATTTACTTTTAAAGTTTCCTTCAGAAATACACTATCACAAGGATGAGGCAACCCTACAACAGCTGTTTATTTGACGAGATTTATATTTGGTGAGATTTATATGTACGATCCGTCGCGTCAAACCGATCGAAACGACGAATCGATGGTGTATGTCAAGATCGTTAACGATTTACTTAATCGAAAATGATGTCGGAAATCGCAACCAAAACATTAATTTGAACACGTCCTTAACATTCAGCTTCAAACAAGTAAATGATCGATGGTTATGACCAGTCGTTTCGAGTATGAGCGACATTTTTGATGCAATCAATCGTCACGATTTTCATCAGATCGATCGTATAGACGAATCGTGCCGTGTATGGGGCCCTTTAGTACGCTATGAAATGAGGTTGGCAATCGACATATGATTATTTATGGGTAAAGTTATACCCATGGACTTATTATTATAATCTGGACAGCGGACTGTTAAAAATGAAAAATACGAAAGCACACCTTACACCTTTACATTATGATTCAATTTGGGTTACCAACATAGACAGAGGCAAAACGAGCCAAGAGAGATAGCGAGTACCGAGGTCGTTTATCCCTTTCTAACACTTGCCATTCGATCGAAAAGTGGTATTTGGTAGCATGTTGGTAGAAAATTATTTCACAACGCTGACTTTAAGAAATCCTTTTATTACATAATAAAGTAAATATTGAATTAGATAAAATTTATTAATTACTTACTTAGCTTTATAATACTTCCATTGACTTAATATTCTGAAATACCTGCAGAGCCATAATTATTTAGAACTATTTGGTAAAATTATTAATAATTTCTCTAGTAACCCTTTGAATTTGTCATGGCGACTTTGAATTCTCGTCTTCTCGTGAATATCTACCTATTTGTTTTATTTTATGCAATTTTGGGAGATTAGCTTATTGAAATGGTTAAAAAGTGCTGTATTCGTTTCTGTTAAACTGAATCCTATGGTGGTTGCGGGATATCCTTTCACAGGTAAGCCAAATAAGGGAAAAATTGAAAATTTGTTATGTAGGGTGACCATAAGTGCAAGCAATCACTCCTCGAATGATTTATCAGGATTAAAAATGGGTTACTATATATTTATAAGTAATATTTTTTAAGTGTTAATATAAATTTATTTAAATTACAACAATTTCTTTTATTTAAACATTATGCTAGTAAAATCGGACTATCTTTTTTTAGTTTCACCTCAGTAGATAGTTCGATTTCAAATTCACAAAGCACCATCTATTCACTACATAGTATAAAATAAAGTCGCTATTTTTGTCTGTCTGTTTGTCTGTTTGTTTGTCTGTATGCTTAAATCTTTAAAATTACGCAACGGATTTTGATGCGGTTTTTTGTAATAGGTAGAGTGATTCAAGAGGAAGGTTTATATGTATAAAAATTCCCGAAATTCCAACGGGACAGGCGCAACGCGGGTAAAACCGCGGGGCGCCGCTAGTAAGCTATAAAGAACAAAATTTTCTTCAAGAAAACGCCCCTACGGGAGATTTTCTTACATGCACTTATAAAATAGATGGCGCTAAAACTTGAACGTAACTGCAGAGAATTAAATTAATTGGAAAGTTCCTCATTGTATTTTTTAAAACAAATATTATTTCATTATAATATTTGTCCCACCTAACGAAAAAGTGTGGTCATCCTATTAGAAAGTGACAAACAGCATCGGCTCTCAACATCTCGCTCGGCTCGTTTTTCGGCTGCTAGAGCTCAGTCCAGATTATAATAATAAGTCCATGGTTATACCTTATTATTGCTCAGCTCTTGACAGCTCTTGAAAGCTGCCAATATGTAAACAACTATTTTTAAGCTGATAAATATTTTTGTAGGATTTAAATATTGTCTTCTTATGAAGTGATGTGTGGAGACTGTGGAGTGTCTTGTCTGTTGTGTACCTAGTGTTGTGTAAACTTAATCACTGATAACAAAATCGTGTCAATATTCAGTTGTTAAACCAGTGATACAATCGTACCTACCTAGTTGTTTTTTTATGTGTGAAAACTAGTGTTATTTTTTACGATAGTGGCACACACATCAAAGCGCACGTCTTTCCTAAAGGCATGTGCTGGTTTAGGGTGCGTCCAGATCTAGCGAATGCGTCGCAGTCCGTAAATAAAGGTTCGTAAATAAAGGCATTTAGGGTTGTCGCAAATTTCTAAGATTAAAATAATTTTACTTTTGTATGGGAATTTTAAATACGATGTATTCTACCTTTGCACACGTAAAACAATTTACATGCTTTATCGAAACAAACCGGCTGAGTACTTATAGGGCCATACATATACTCCTTGTATATTAAACTAGTTTTTATTTCACTTCAATCCATGCAGTATTTCCGAAGTTATAACGACGAGAAGTTCAAACCCTTTTTTGAATTTCCGATATTAGGTGCGCTTACGCTATGACGTCACAAGACTGCTCAGCCGCGACCGCGAGACGGGCGGGGCGCGGCGGTCGGTCGGTCCGGTGAACTCATGTAAACTTTGGTGCGTTTTGGCGTCTCGTTTCATATTGTTTTGATTGTCTTCGTATTTATAATACCTATAGTGTGCTTATATTTTAAAGAAATAAAGTAAATTATCGTTTATATCCGATTAACTCAAGTGAAACGTGAAGTGTGCAGAATGGAAGAAGGTATTTTTAAAAGGTCAGTCGGACACAGGAGTGGATAGTTTGATGGTGGCACAATATTTCATGAAGAACCAGGATTTTACGGCTGCCGAAATTCGTGGAATAAAGATGAAAAGGTATTTACGTTCTGAGTAAGCATTACCTACTCTCGGGTAGGTATTTATTAGGAAGTGTGTGTTTCATTTAGTAGGTACCTACCTATTATGGACGGCGATAAAAAAATACTACCAGATACTCCCAATCTACATCTCGAGGTTTTCGATGATTATTTTACCTCTATGTTTTATTAGTACATAAGAAAATGTCACTATTTACCCATATACAGATGTAGGTAAGTTCTAGTAGGTAGGTATTTACGTAGTTATTACTTTTCTGAGTAGACAAATAGGTAGGTAAGTACCTACCTGCCTATTATTATACTTTTATAATAAACCAGATATTTTTTTAATTTTATCCAATGTCCGCTTTAGTTTATTCATTCACAGTTGTTTTTTTAATAAAAAAAAACTTGAGAGGTATCAAGGGACACCCGGATGGAACGAAGTTTACTTATTATCAACTATATCAAAATAATCGTCGCGACACCACACTGTTCAATGCGAAATAGAAAGACGAAACGAAAATATCTAGCTTGCTTTCTATAAGAGAGAGAGAGAGACAGAGTTTCTCTGTCTGTCCCTCTCTGGCCTAAAAATGTCGTTACCATTTTTTCCGTCTAGCCCCCTTTCGCAACGCGCGATAAGGAACTTCGTTCCAATAAATAATACTTAGTTAAGAAATCAGTGGTGATCAACTTGCGGCCCGCAAAATTTTACTTTTTTATAGGGGTGTTGCAAGTTTAAACGCTAATGTGTCTGTCTGCGTGTCTGTATGTTTGTCTGTAGTAACGTAGCATATTTTTTTCCGCAGAGAACAGTTAAATTTTGATTTTTAATGCGCGACGGCGTGCGAACGAGAGCGCGACTGCCGAATGAGCCGAACTGTGACGTCATCGATTAGAGAGCGCCCGCCCGCGTTTTTAAAATCCCACGGCTGAAAATACGCACTTTGATCGTTAATATCTTAGCCATTTATTGAGATATGGAAAAAGTGAAAACACAGTTTTTGGAACGAAGTTCCTTATCGCGGGTTACGAAAGGGGCCAGCCGGAAAATGGTAACGACATTTTTTAGGCCAGAAAGGGACAGACAGAGAAACTTGCGCACGCCAGAGAGAGACAGACAGAGAAACTTACGCACGCCAGAAAGAGACAGACAGAGAAAATGCGCGAGAGAGACAGACGGAGAAACATGTGTGTGCACATGTTTCTCTGTCTGTCTCTCTCTCTCTTACAGAAAGCAAGCTAGATATTTTCGTTTCGTCTTTCTATTTCGCATTGAACAGTGTGGTGTGTGTGAATAATAAATAAAATAATAGTAAATAATAAAAAATAATAACAATAACAAAACCTGACAGTGTTTAATTATTATTTGCACACGTTCCGGATATTGCTGATGGAGTTAGGTAAGTAGAGATTTTATACAGACAATAATAAATGCTTTTGTATTTTTAGCAAGTACGCATTATAACCTCTCTTTACTATTGTGCTAACCAAGTCATACTATAATCTCTCCATTATTGTGTGTTTAGCAAGTGTACGTGTCATAACATATTGCAATACAATAGTATGAATGAATGAAACTTACATACCTATTTTTCCTGCGTTAGATTGAGAAATGGCCGCGGCGGTCGGACCGCCGCAGTCCCGCCAATTATGCCAATTTTATTTTGAAATGTTTTATTATTTTATTCACCTTAATATAGTAATATTCATTTAAAATCAACTTTCTTAACATTTACACTAACAATACACACACTGTCTCACACGGTATACTACCACAACTACTAATAATTTAATTTTGTAAACAAACAATGCAATTGCCGTGACAAATGCTAATTAGCGTAAGGTCATTCATCCTTGATTCATTCCCGCGCCCGTCTGTCAAACCTCGCGCGTTGCCGCCTCGCGCCGCGCTCGAGAATATTCGGTTCGCCGGCGCGGCGGCCGTGCGGCGCACGAGACCGACCTAATTTCGCCATACATCCTATCCTACTAATATTAAAAATGCGAAAGTTTGTGAGGATGGATGTATGTATGTATGTATGTATGTAGGGATGTATGGATGTATGTTTGTTGCTCTTTCACTTATTACAACACTTTATTAGAAAGAAAGAAAGAAAGAAAAACATTTATTCAGACGAATCACACAACAAGAAACGAAAAAACAAAGCAAAGACAGAAAGAAAACAACAGATATTACATATAAAACAATTACACGGACAGAACTACTGTGTGAGGTCTGAATAGGCCTCGTCTCAGCGTAATGCCGCCACGATCGTGTGACCCTGGCAGCGCTGATTTTCAGACGAGGCCTAGAGGTACGCCACTATTAAAAACAACACATATACCTACATATAAATACATAATAATAAATACATCAATATACTACATACAAATACCCCAAAGTAATCCCATTACATATACATACATAAATACACAATGTAAACTAAACCTTACAATCGTCATTCATTCATTCATCGTATCAAGCACCTAACAGCTATCTGTGGTCATCTGTCACGCCATTCACCAATCACTCAGGTCGCTCACTTATTACAAATAATCGAAAGGAACTTCGTCCCAACCGGGTGTCCCTTGACACCTCTCAAGTTTTCTTTTAATTTTGTATATATTTATTTGGTGTGTAAAGTAAAAAATGTTTGCCAGATCCATTGTCAACATATCTGAGACATGACTTATTTATATATGACTGGGGGGAGGGGTCGATGAGAAGGGGGCGGTGGGAAGTAGAGTCGATAATAGGTAAGTATATAGATAGAATTACTTACTTTTCCGAGGTCTTTGAGTTGTTAGTCGCGTGGTTGCTAACGTTGGGGTGTATCACGATGTCATCCCTCACTTCCACTCTGATGCGGGACTTGCTCTGTGAGGATGTGCTGAAGCAGTTCTCGGCTCCGCCGGGCAGGGAACTCATTGACTCGCTGGGAATTAGTGAAGATGGTTTGTAAATATTTGTTTGTCCTACTAATATTATAAATGCAAAAGTTTGTGAGGATATGTATGGATGTATGTATGTTTGTTACTCTTTCAGGAAAAAAATACTGGATGGATTTGGATGAAATTTGACAGTAATATAGTTTATACATCAGAATAAAACATGGGATACATTTTATCCCGAAATTCCCGCGGGAACGGGTATATCGCGGGTAATGCTGCGGGGCGAGGCTAGTAAACTATATTAACGTACTATGTACTAACAAGAGATTGATTGGCAAACCTTTGATCTACAGGTCGTCAGTTATTCAAATAAATGACATTATATTTCACTTAATTTAAAGTATTAATTTATTTTATTTTATCTTTACAAATACTAGCGCCCCCTTGTTTTATCAAGATTGAATCTTCCTTTTAAATGTAACTATCACAAAATATTCTTTTCACATGCGATTTAGGTCTAAGTCTAGACTAGAGTGTTCAAACAAACAAACCAATACTTCAGCTTATTATATGAGCTATCTATTATATTTTAAATTAAAAAGTATTCCCTAAGCTGGAAGAACGAACTTATCTCCATCGACAGCGACTGGTGGGAAACCGCGGAGAACAGGGAAGGTTGGAAGCGTTTGGGACAGACGTTTGCCCAGCCGTGGGACGAAGAGAAAAAATAACTACTCAGTATACCCTAACTAATATTTGGATGCAGTTTGTTTCCACATTGGTACTAACTTGGCTAACAGCCTCCGTGGTCTAGTGGTTTGAGCGCTCGGCTCAAGATCCGGAGGTTCCGGGTTCGATTCCCGGTGGGGATATCTCACAAAAATAACTTTGTGAGACCGTCCTCAGTTTGGTTAGGGCATTGCAGGCTGAATCACCTGATTGCCCGAAAAGTAAGATGATTCCGTGCTTCGGAGGGCACGTTAAGCCGTCGGTCCCGGTTACTTTCTACGGACAGTAGTCGTTGCATGAGCCATGTCAGAGGCCTTTGGCGGCTCAATAACTCTGACACCAGGATTGGTCAGGTTGACCGTCCACTCGATAAGAAAGAAAGACTAACTTGGCATCGGCTTGTGTTAAAGGTATGAAGACGGGCGTTATCCTTCGCTTGCCGTCTGACGTGCGGGTCTCGATCTGACGGTCCACGGGCCGCAGCGGCGTGCTGGCCGATGACGATATCTGGAGGAGGAATTAGAATGGAAAAGATTTTTAAAAAATTGTATAATGTATTGCCTTTTGAACTGAAACAACATTTACGGATACAATTAGCTTTTATTCATAGTCTTCTGTGACGGTTCCTGTGCCGGAACGTCAGATAAAAATCTATGTATATATATAAAATTCAAAGTCCTGACTGACTGATAATCAACGCACAGCCTCAACCGCTACACCTAGATACATGAAATTTGTCAGGAAGGTTCTTCAAGTGACGTAAGTGCAC
Organism: Cyclophora albipunctata; assembly: GCA_963082685.1. Classification (NCBI taxonomy): domain Eukaryota; kingdom Metazoa; phylum Arthropoda; class Insecta; order Lepidoptera; family Geometridae; genus Cyclophora; species Cyclophora albipunctata. The sequence goes on along the minus strand of OY720117.1, from coordinate 9,881,538 downwards.
ACTAAGAAAGGTTTTTCGAAAATTCCTACGGGAACGGGCTCAACGCGGGCAAAGCCGCGGGGCGCCGCTAGTGTAAAATAAAAGCGAAGTGTATCCGTAAATATTATTTCAATTCAAAATGAGTAGTGTCCGCTTAAACTTAAGAAACCAGTATAATGAATTGCTGTTAAGAGCGGCCAACCCGTCTTACTTTTCATACAAACGCTGTTACGTGATTACGGCGTTGTTATAGATATTTCTTTGAAACTTTTTAGCTAATAAGTATCTTATGCACTATATCTAGGTTTCTAAAATTTTTAGAAACAAATTCAGTATAAGCCTCCGAAAACTGGCTTTTTGCACAAATTTTACCTAAACTTTGGGCGGTCATATTGTACTTATAAATTGTAAAATTAAAGAAAATATTATGATAGAAACCTCGTAAATATAATGGAGATTTTAAATAACAATCATTTATTTTACAAACATGCAAGGTTTTTTAAAAAACACGTATATCCTGGAACATGTTTTATGAAGATTCCGCACACTATATTTTGTTCAACGTTATCGCGGTCTCCCTTGCTTGTTGTCAAGTGACGGAAAGAGGTATGCGGGGGGCGAGTCTATCTATGAATGGCGCACTCGCTCACTAGCTCGCTAGTTCGGTCGCTCACTCGCTTCGTATAGAACTTTCTTCGTTCTTTGTATTGTGCCTACGATATATATTTTACTAGCTGCGCCCCGTGGTTTTACCCGCGTTGTGCCCGTTCCCGGGGGAATTTAAGAACCGCTCGACCGATTTTGTGCAAACTTCACATAGACCATCTACTAAATAGTCCGAACAAAGCCTAAATATTTAGTTTGGATGGGTCAGCCCGTTCCTGAGTTATAAAATTACAACGAAAAGTGGCATTGATTTTTATATATTTCCATAGTATCCCACACGTATGCTTTCGCGAACTTATTTGTACGCAATAATGAGCAATGAGCAATGCAACGCAATGTTGGACATAATCAAAGTTTGATTATGTTGAACATTGTTTTTATGTATCACTAGCAGCGCCCCGTGGTTTTACCCGCGTTGTGCCCGTTCCCGTGAGAATTTCGGGAATTTTTTACATAAAAACCTTTCTCTTGAATTGAATCACTCTACCTATTACAAAAAACCGCATCAAAATCCGTTGCGTAATTTTAAAGATTTAAGCATACAGACAAACAGACAAACAAACAGACAAAAATAGCGACATATACGATATCTAGATTTACTGTGATATTATTAGGCGACGATTACACGTAAAGTATTTTATCTACACTAAATGATGTTATAATATCCACATCGATATCAAAAAATCTTATTTTAACATCATTATAATGCGACCAATTAACCTGGCGAGCCTTATATCAAAATCCTCATACAAGTTGTATAAAATTTTGATATTAGGCTGGCTTTTGAAAACAGTTGGGTTATACGTGAAAACTTCGTCGAAACTACATACACAAAACTCTTTGGTAAGGTCTCGCTCGCTCCTGATTGGCCCTACGCGCAGCTGCGCTCTCATTGGTTAGATTTGAATGGCGGCAAGTTCACTGTGACAGACAATACACGTACGCGTGAATTTAATGTTTCGCAATGTGTTTTGTTTTTAAAATTTTGTTAATTTTAGTGAAGATTAAGTAGTGAAGATAAAGTAGTGTATGCAACTGCATATAACACGGGTATTAAAACACTCGTTACTATTATGAAACTCGCTGCGCTCGTTTCATAAACTCACTCTTGTTTTAATACCCTTCTTTATATGCAGTTGCATAAACTACTATAATGTGATCCATCAGTAAATAATGACGTATCGTGGTATTTACTGAACGTGTAACCTAATGTATTGATGGATGTCAGTATTTATTGATGGATTTCTAGATTTCTTGATTCTGTAATGATGATCCGTCGGATTATGATTTAAAAAGGTGTTACTATTGTCAGAAGTTCTTCAAAGCAGGGTTCAGGCATTCGAAAATAATTCTCGTAATCATCCATTTCACCATGTAATTTAATTTCTGCCATTAAATTCAAATGTGTGTACCTTTCCCTTTTTGCCCATCGCTTTCGCTTGGACTTTTTATTTAAACTAAGTGCTAAAATAATAGCCACGCAACCTTTAATTTTCAGCTCTGTGGCCATTTTAGACGTGTAAACAGCAGGAAACCGGACACAATACTGACGTAATAAATACTGTACGTGTAGGCCGGTGTATTAATCCATCAGTAAATACTGAAATCCATCAATAAATACTGTATTGACGGATCACAGTAAATACTTTACGTGTAATCGTCGCCTTATGAATGGCATCGTACGTAACGTCATCGGCCGGCCGCCCCGACTGAGCGACGAAAGTTATCGAATGCCAAACGAGCGCTCAGGCACTTGCTCACTCTTTTCGCAGTGCCTCTTTTTCTAACATTGCGCTAGTTGAAACAACAAGCTTTTCAATAATGTTCGCGTTGGAGATTGACGGCCCGGGAAGGGCCCTCTTAAAACAACAGTATTATAAAAGTATTTGTATATAAATATATTATGTAGACTTGTAGAATTAGCCAAAAACTCCGACAACTAACGGTCGCCCACTAACCGACTAGATTAGACTTTATATTTGTACTAGCAGCGCCCCGCGGTTTTACCCGCGTTGTGCCCGTTCCCGTGGGAATATCCCGTGGGATTTTTTTTACATAAAAACCTTCCTCTTGAATCACTCTACCTATTACAAAAAACCGCATCAAAATCCGTTGCGTAATTTTAAAGATTTAAGCATACAGACAAACAGACACGAAACAGAGACGACTTTATTTTATACTAGCAGCGCCCCGCGGTTTTACCCGCGTTGTGCCCGTTCCCGTGGGAATTTCGGGAATTTTTTTACATAAAAACCTTCCTCTTGAATCACTCTACCTATTACAAAAAACCGCATCAAAATCCGTTGCGTAATTTTAAAGATTTAAGCATACAGACAAACAGACACGAAACAGAGACGACTTTATTTTATACTATGTAGTGATTTGCTTCGGAGGGCACGTTAAGCCGTCGGTCCCGGTTACTTTCTACGGATAGTAGTCGTTACATAAGCCATGTCAGAGGCCTTTGGCGGCTCTATAACTCTGACACCAGGAGTGGTCAGGTTGGCCATCCACTCGATGAAGAAGAACAAGTAGATTTTTAAAGAAATTTAACTACCAACCCGCGTTAGGCAAGAGTGGTGATAACGACATACTCCTCACTGTACTGATACCTTCGGTGAGACGAGAGGCCTATGCCCAGCTGTGGGACATTACAGGCTAATACTTTACTTCATTACCTGTATCTTATCAGCTTTGGGCGTGACTTCTTCTTTAGGCGGCGGTTCTTTCTTGGCCTCTTGTTTCTCCCTAGCCAACAGGATTTCCGGACATTCTACGAGTAGATTCGACGACATATCGCCCCCAGACTCATTGACTAAACACTTGCCGTATATCTTTTCGTAGAAGGAGTTCTGAAATAAAAAGTTAGAATTTATAATGTGTGATTTTTGGATTCAGTTACACCAAAGATCTTATTTATCCTACTACTATTATAAATGCGATAGTTTGTGAGGATGGATGTATGTACATATGTATGTTTGTTTGTTACTCTTTCACTAAAAAACTACTGGACGGATTTGGATGAATCTTTACAGTAATATAGGTTAAACATCAGAAGAACACATAGGAAATATTTTATCCCGAAATTCCCGCGGGAGCGAGTACAACGCAGGTGAAGCCGCGGGGCACGGCTAGTACTTATATAATAGATCTGAAAAGTTTGATCTCATGAACGATCAAATCAAATCCGATTTAAATTATTATTTTTGTAACGGACAGATTTAAGTTTAGTATTCGTATTCTGGGGGTTTATTAGTTTTCTAAAGTTACCTTTTCATCTATAGTGAGAGGGGTGCCTATTTCTTTGTTAGTGAACTGTATACACGCCACGGTCCCATCTGAACTACACGCTAGGAGATTCAAACCTGTAACATGGAAATATGACATCGATTCATATCTTTACTAGTATATTAAAGCTGAAGAGTATTTTTGTTTGTTTGAATGCGCTGTCTCAGGAAGTAGTTCCTGATTTGAATAATTATTTTTGTAATGAAAGCCACATACAACGAGAAGGTTATATTATAGTAGTATAATAGACTGTGATATAGGCAATTTATATATAGGCTATTATTAGGCGGGTAAACCTGTGGGGCACTACTGGTTAAATAATAATCTGTGTAAGATATATTTACTAAAGTAACTTGCTGCTTCGGTTAATCAAAATTCCCGCAAGAAAGCGGTATAATAATAATATGTTTATATTCAAGATTTCACTTCTCTCTTATATCCAAGTCTTAACAAAACCACTCCGTTTTTGAGATAGCTTTAATAGGGACAAACGATATAGTTCAAATACTCACCATCTGAGCTCCAAGAGAGATCCAGCACGCTGTCGTTGAAGAGATCGTGGACGACCACGAGCGGCCGCTTCAGCGACGTCAGCCAGATGCTGAGCGCGCGGTCGCGGGACCCCACCGCCGCGCAACAACACTTCTTGCCTTCCTTCACGAATATGTTCGTATTGAACCGCTGTAATCAAGTATATTGACGCTCTAGTCTTCTTCTTCTTCTCCATCGAGTGGATGGTCAACTTGACCAATCCTAGTGTCAGAGTTATTGAGCTACCAAAGGCCTCTGACATGGTTCATGTAACGACTACTATCCGTAGAAAGTAACCGGGACCGACGGCTTAACGAGGCTTAACAACGACGCTCTAGTATATTATGGTCACGGGTATAAAGTCGCTTCTCTGTTATAGTATGTATAAAATGATATATTTTTAAATTTAGTGTGAGTTGTGCCACCGTCTCGATAAAGTAAGTAAGTACGTCCGAGTAGGCTAGTGGCCAGCGCTGGTGTCGGAGTGTCGGCCGCATACAGGCCTCCGACAATAAGTCTTTTAGGCAAAGCAAGAAAATGTCGCAAGGCTGAAGGCGGGTTATAGAAATATTGGAACAATGAATTTTAGGTAACTTATGAGCCGCGCCCCGCGTTGTACCCTTTCCCGCGGGAATTTCAGGATAAAATGTATCCCATGTGATGTATTAACTATCTTACTGTAAAATCCAAATCCATTTAGTAGTTTTTGCGTGAAAGAGTAACAAACATACATACATCCATCCTCACAAACTTTAGCATTTATAATATTAGCAGGATGGGTCAGGTGGCGCATCCCCCTGTCCTGTGGCTGCTCACCGCGCAGGTGACGGCCTTGCGATGCCCCACGAAGTCCTTGTCGATGCGCCAGCCGTCCCGCTCCACCACCTGCGCCGTGGGCCCGCCGCCGTTCATCGCGTGCGCCGACAGCACATACTGCCCGTCCGGGGACCACGACAGGCGCAGCACGTGCGTCGTGCCTGCGACAACACCTTGCGATATGGACTGCACTACTCGTGCTCACGGGATCATACGCCCGGTCGTTTAGTAGGAAAGCAAATTGAGTTAGTTTAAAATGTATGATAAACTAATTATTATGTACTAAATGAAACGGGTCTGTATCGCGTTAGATAAAATAAAAAAAAAACACGGAATAACATCAATCATTCCGAGACCACGAGCGGTATAATTCGTTCGAATCGTCGGGTACGTATATTTTAATAAATACGTTAAAATGTCTAACGCGATACAGATCAATTTTAATTAGTGTAATGAGTGCAAATCGTATAAGTTTAAAAAATATCATAAATTAATGCTGTTTTTTTTTAAATTACTCTAGGTAGGTAGGAATTAGGTATCTAAGGTTGTGTAGGAAAAAAGCTGGCAGCTTGTTGTCATTGGGGATGAGTGTCATTAGTGTTGGTTTATCTCTAACACATTTTATAAATAGAAACTCTGCAGTAGCTATCGGCAGATTATCAAGTTCAAACACTTTATTTAAATGATGACAAAATGTTTAGTCATTTAGGTAAATTATCAGGATATGTCAGGTATAGCCAGGAGACTCAAACCCGGCACAATCGCTTTCTTGCTTGTTACTTGCTTCATTTCTCAAAAATTGCTAATAAACAACCAGGATTGACTCTAACATTATGAAACAAAACAGAACTAAATATTATACTAGGATCAGCCATATAATAAATAAACCAACAAAACCTAATGACATTAATGATATTGTTACCTCCACACTCCTCAAAAGGCTCAGTGATCACAGTCTCCTGGGCCCAGTCAGCTGTCTTCCACACCCTCAGTGATTTATCATCAGATTGTGACGCTAGATATTTGCCAACCTGGAAAAAAGACATGAAATAGTTTCGAAAAACATAAAAAAGAAACATATCCCACAAAGTATACTCCTAACATTATTTAGCCATTGGAAAACTGAAAAGATCCAGTAATTCTGAAGCTATGTAATACAGAATATAAATCTACACTAATATTACGAAGAGGTAAAGTTTCTTACTTTGTTTGTTTGTAATCTCAGGAACTACTGGTCCGATTTGAATAATTCTTTTTGTAATGGATAGCCACATTCAACATAAAGGTTCATCCCGAAATTCCCACGGGATCGGGTATAACGCGGTTCAAACCGCGAGGCGCTGTTAGTATGCATATAAATTGCTAGCTCACATAAGACAATCATAAAATAGATAATAGTAGATAATTACCGGATCCCAAGCCACTCCTTTCACTAAGCCTGTATGTCCGTTCAGAACACAGACCATCTCGGGAAACTTCTCTGCATTCCATATGATGATGGTGTTGTCCACACTGCAGCTGGCGAGCCACTTGTCTAGCGGAGACCAGGCCAAGTCTAGGACATCGCCTGAAGTAAAAAAAACATTGATTTACAGAAACAAACTTAAAAAAAGAGTTACATGATTTTTGAAAACTATCCAATGTTGTAATTATTTTTCAGTTTTATAATTAGTATAAATAATATTAAAATATAATTACTTCTGAGGGTAATTTAAATTTATAATTAAAGTTTACAAAAAAAAGCAAATGACAGAGATAATATTTCAATTACTTCTGAGAGTAATTTAAATTTATAATTAAAGTTTACAAAAAAAAGCAAATGACAGAGATAATATTTCAACTTACAGTATCTATAAAAATAATGAGTTATGGAAATGCAATTATATATATAAATATCTCACAAAATGAGTATGTATTCCTAATAAAAAAAAAACAATCTTACCAGCATGTCCCCTCAAAGTTGACAGGCACCTCCAAGTCTCGGCTTTATGTTTCCCCGGCCCCCCCGGAGCGATGCTCAGCCCCCACACCATCACCAGTCGATCGTCACCTCCAGACGCCAGGTATTTACCACCATTACTCCACCGAACACAGTTTACACAAGCTGAAATCAAGGCATTTTAGTATCCAGTTTTAAGTATGAGATATATGATAAAAATTAAGTTGATGAGAGTTCCAACATGAGTAGAGGTCTATAAAGGATGTGTCAAGATGTCGTTGAAGTTAAAACAGAGCTTATTTGTATTGTATAGTTGGTGAAAAGTACTAACCTAAATGGTTATCCATTTGGCACAGCATCTTAGGAATATTAGGGTCCACTTCCACATTTTCGAAGAGAACGGAGTTCAAGTTCCACACCACGACGCGGCCCGAGTCGCCGCCCTGCCCACCGGTCGCGAAACGCTTCCCCGTAGGGTGTATGTCCACCGAAAAGATTGGTTTATCTGAAAGTTTGTTCCGTACAAAATTATAGTAATTACTTTCAAAATACGAAATAAACATAAAATCAAACTACTTACCTTCATGATTAACCCAACTGGGCTTTAGCAGCTTCATTTAAAATGTATTATTGTTGTTATTTTTAGTGAAAAATAAGAAATAAATACCGACTGAAAACAAATACAACCCAGCGCGAATTCAACAATCAACTTTGTGAAGTTTGTGAGGATGACAGTGAGTGAAGTGCAATCAACTTTGTGAAGTTTGTGAGGATGACAGTGAAGTGCGTGATACGACAAATGACAATCTGTGAACTGTGACATTGCATTGTACGTCACGTTAAACGTCAATGTCTTTGTCAAATTCAGTCAAAACTAAAACCAACCACAACAAACAAAGCGATTGTTTGCTGTGATTGTTTGTTCCCTTCATATGTTCCCTTCCATTTTCCGTTCTGCTAAGATTAAACGAGAATTACGAAAATCCAGTGAAAGTTCAGATTATTGACTGATTACAGGTCCAATGACCTTTGAAAAACTTGGAACAATATAATAAGAAGGGATGAGAGGCGCAGATACCTTGATACCGGCTCGTTTTCTAACACTTATTAGTCATCTTTGTGTGATTATTACATTACTATGGGAGAGCCATCAGACAGTACGGTATTGTTTGCCGAGTCAATTCCACGACAGCTATCTCCAGATTTATCACAGCCGGTGAGTAAAAGTAACCATTAGTGTCTTGAGCATTGAGTTTCATCATTTGCAAAGTAGTCGGTCCTATAGACTTGACTATAACCTTACGATGCTTGCTCTCCCAAAAGTTTTAACAAAAAAATCACTGAAACAGTCGCATTACGACATTGATCATTTTCCGTGTATACGTGTGTGTAGTATAAACGTTTTAAGTTACGTTGTAACTTGTATCAAGCAGGGCAAGGTATTCTGCAATGCAGGAAGTTGAGGCATGCAGGATGCTATAATTAGATTTTTCCCGCGCCCCCATTTATATGAAACGCCTTTAATTTTTAATATAGCAATATTTTTCGTTGCATATGCACCTTGCTAAAAGTTTAAGCCTATAATGTCCCACTGCTGGGCGAAGGTCTCCCATCTCATTGAAGATATCAGGAGGGCGAAGAGAATATTTAAGACTCATGATTGATCACATCAATTGATGTCTTGCTATGAATAACATCATATTTTTAGGATAAGCAGCAATAGTAATTTAGCTTAGGATAGGATAGGATGGATAGGCATTTTTGGTCTTCTTTTTTGACATTTGTATTGATAATGTAATTCTGCTAGAATAACTTTATTACCTAGTTAATTTAAAGACTCGATAAATAAATAAATAAATATGTACAACCCATCATATCAGCTTTTGTTACCAAAAAATAAATATTTTTGTTGAATTCTACTGATATTAATAAACATTTTTTTTTATATATGGACGTTGATTGATTCTCACAATTGTGACTGTAGGCAAATTCAAATATAATAATGTACCATGGCTGTGAGAACCTGAAATTATGGCTTTTGAAATAATTTGAAGAACTGACTCATCAAAAGTTTTATCTGCACAAATAATAACATTTCTTTTTATACCTAATAAATAGATAAACATACAAAAAACTCACTACCTTAATTTTAGACATAATTACAAAAATACTACTACTAATATTATAAATGCGAAAGTTTGTCAAGATGGATAGTTATATGTATGAATGTATGTATGTATGTATGATGTTTGTATGTATGTATGATGTATGTATGTATGTATGATGTATGTATGTATGTATGTTTGTTAGTCTTTCACGCAAAAACTACTCAACGGATTATTATGAAACTTTACAGTAATATAGGTCATACATCAGAATAACACATGGTATACATTTCATCCCGAGATTCCCGCAGGAACGGGTACAACGCGGGTAACACCGCGGGGCGTGGCTAGTTTATTAGATAACAATTAAAATACCAGTGGAAGTTATTAAATATGGTTTAAATAATAAAATTTCATTTCAAACCTGATCCAGGTGTCTTTGTTGATGGTAAGCGGTTAACGGGACCGGTGTTAACCAGTTATATGAAGTATTGAACTGCAGTCTCTGTAGTTCATGTGGTATGTTTGATATTTCACATACATTAGCCAGTGTGTGTGATTGTGTTTATAAAGAATGGTAGGGGTGTGTTGAGTTTTAATGGGCTTTTTTTAAATGTAGAGTTTTCAATGTTTGTACTGTATTGACCCTTGTTTTGTAGTGGGATCTTCTATTAGACTTGTAAGCGCAATGCTTACTGCGGGCAGTTCGGCTTATGATTACGCACCAGTTAACGTTATCGCAAAATGTCAGTCTCATCAGATGTAGATGAAAACATCTGATGAGACTGACACTGACTGATGTAGGCTTTCTACTTGCCGCCCAGACTGACTGGCATTTATGTATGAAACATCGCTTCACTACATAGTATAAAACAAAGTCGCTATTTTTGTCTGTTTGTTTGTCTGTATGCTTAAATCTTTAAAATTACGCAACGGATTTTGATGCGGTTTTTTGTAATAGGTAAAGTGATTCAAGAGGAAGGTTTTTATGTAAAAAAAATCTCGAAATTCCCACGGGAACGGGCACAACGCGGGTAAAACCGCGGGGCGCTGCTAGTTATATATATTTAACAGACATAACATTCTGGTTTCTTAAGTTTAAGCGAACACTACTCATTTTGAATTGAAACTAAGTTTACGGATACAACTAAACCGTAAATCGTCAACTTTTGAATTAACGTACGTTAAGATACCCTTACTTAATAAATGCTAAAATAAAACTTACAGCAGTACTTCTATTTTGCCCGCTTTGTACCCGTTCCTGTGGGAATTTTGGGAAAACTCGTAATATAACTCGCCCTTAATTGCAAACTTGCCCTTAAAAGGAAATAAAAAATTTCAAATAAATTTTTATAAAAAATTTAAAAAATTCAATTCCAAGCTTGTGGTTCTAGAAATTAGCATGTTCAAACAAATAAAAAACAAACGTTTCGTATTTATTATTATTTGGTTTAAAATTATAAGTATCTCAATAACTAAATATTGATAAACTGCAACTTCTTATCTTATCATATTGGTTGAACAAAGCTTTTGAGTAAATCACTGTGATATACATTAAATAAATATTGTTTTATTTACATTCAGATTAAATAATGCTACCTCTTATTATTGACTACCAATGTCCGCGGTTACACCCGCTTTTTGCCTGTTCCTGGGGAAATTTCGGGGTAATAATACGCTATGCCAAGTTTCATGCAAACCTGACAAGCCATTTTAGAATTGAAACTACGTTTACGGATGCACTTCGCTTTAATTTTACATTTTTATCTGACGTTTCGGCCCCTTTACAGCAACCGCGGGCACATAAGATTTCTGTAAAAATCACTACATAGTATAAAACAAAGTCGCTATTTTTGTCTGTTTGTCTGTATGCTTAAATCTTTAAAATTACGCAACGGATTTTGATGCGGTTTTTTGTAATAGGTAGAGTGATTCAAGAGGAAGGTTTTTATGTATAAAAATTCCCGATATTCCCACGGGAACGGGCACAACGCGGGTAAAACCGCGGGGCGCTGCTAGTGTAAAATAAAAGCGAAGTAAACGTATTTTCAATTCAAAATGAGTAGTGTAAGCCATTTTACCATAAAAGAGCCTTTTTAATCCTAATAATATATTTTATTTAAGTTCAGATTAAACTAATTTGCTACCGTATTTAATTGATGATTTATTACTTAGTGATACTAGAAACAATATATCGTAATTGCCATATACATATGTAGTTGAGCTCAAATGATTTATTATATAATATAATATTTTGATAATATATTACTTTACTTAGTGAACGTGGATACATGACATACATAAAATAATAAAATTAGTAATAGATATTAATTTATCTCAGCACTCTCATGTTTTTAGCAAAGCGCGAAAATGGTCGTTCTCAAAAATGCCTGACATCACATACACACACCACAAGGACAGTAAATTCACAAAATATATTTAATTGAAATACTGCAGGAGTCGAGCATAATTTAAATAGTCACGCTACGAACTAAAAGCTAAATTGATTTTCCATTTTATTTCTTATTGAATTTTAGTAATAAAAGGACGTATTTTCAAGTGGAACTTAATCCAGAAAGACGATTTTCATATATGTAGTAAGGATTGTATTTCTAAGGGTAAATCGTTGGTGCCTTTCTGGTGATCTCAAATCTCGGATATCAGGGTCAACCAATGATTTGTTATACTGAGTGAGTCACTGAGTTTCTAGTTATATAGTTCATCTCAGTAGGTGACAGGTTGCGAATTGCGAACTAACGTAAACTTAATTTTAAGCTGACGATTATAAATGACCGTATGATCTGTTATAATAAAGATATATTAATTACAATTATACCGGTAATAGATTAATAAAGTAAATTATTATTTTTATATAAAACTGCTCCTCTGCCATCCATGAAAAAATTAGACCTACCTCAAAAACCGGTATCGGCCGGCTTCAGTCGCTTCAGTTTCAGTTTACAAAACATTAGTCGATATTACCAAGTGCGTGCGCGCACCGGGGCAGTGCGGTCCCGATCGGTCGGTCAGCGACTCGGCTCGGCCACATCTCGAAATAACCAATTTCACACATTACAACGTTTTTATCAACAAATTAACTTCAGTTTTTGGCCATAAACCTGTAGTTTTTGGCCATAAAAATTATTCCTTAACGTAATTATATTTCGTGTGTGTTCAATTTCAAAAGTATTTGGTAAATCGTTTATTCTTTGCTACCTTTGGAGAAAAAGTACAAATTTCATCGTACTTTTTCGAAAATACTCCATGAAATTATGTTTTTGCTTAAGAATATTGTTTGAATTGATCACCTTGATCAGTAAAAAAGTATAATCCTCAATTTTGTGCCTTTCTAATATTTCTAAACCGTTTCTATAGTAACGTCATTGGATAGCGTCGATCGTCGAATACCTTCCATCGGACATTTAAAAGTGCTAGTGAAAGATATATTTTAGTACAGTTTTCTGTCCTCAAGTGTGTTTTAAACAAATATATGGGGTCAACGGCCTCTAGCGAAGTAAGTAACCATTATTTTATTACCACTATTACACACCATTCTCATTAGTTAAGTGATATGTTAAATATTTAAATACTTGCAGGATATCGGATTAATATCTCATCATAATATTTTTCTTCTTCGAAATCGATTTCACAGTACCTAGTAGGGTTTAAAAAAATATAATTTTCGAATTATAACGTACGTTGTGTGTGTCATTTTGAGGTATGTTATTATAACTATCTTATTTTAAATGAATTCTTAATAATTCATTAATACTATCTCAACGCCTCGGTGGTCTAGGGGTATGTGCACTCGCCTGCCAAGACTGAGGGTCCCGGGTTTAGTTCCCGGGTCGAGCGAAAACATGTTTCATACTTTTCAAACATGGCTCGGGTTTGAGATCACCAACCCGCATTATGCAAGCGTGATGATTACGCCTAAAACCTCCTCACTGTACTGATATCTTCAGTGAGACGAGAGGCCTTTGCTCAGCTGTGGGACATTACAGGCTAATACTATCTAGCTTCAATAAGTACTCACTCTCCTAGCACTCGTGGCTTAGTTTGAGCTAGCGTTGTTACTGTTGTTAGCTCATTGCGATTTTTAAGCATCGTGCAACTCAGCCCATACTTGGTTGGGTGGCCGATCTTCTTCATCGAGTGGATGGTCAACCTGACCAATCCTGGTGTCAGAGTTATTGAGCCGCCAAAGGCCTCTGACATGGCTCATATAACGACTACTATCCGTAGAAAGTAACCGGGACCGAACGGCTTAACGTGCTCTCCGAAGCACGGAATCATCTTACTTTTCGGGCAATCAGGTGATTCAGCCTGCAAAGCCCTAACCAAACTGAGGACAGTCTCACAAAGTGATTTTTTTTGTGAGATATCCCCACCGGGAATTGAACCCGGAACCTCCGGGTCGTGGGCCGAGCGCTCAAACCACAAGATGACAAGACCACGGAGGCTGTTGGGTGTTCCGGTTGTTGCAATCGATAGACCATATCGGAGGTCTTTAGGTGGTCTAAAAACTGACGTAACGGATTGGCCACTAACGTACACGAACTTACTTACTTTTTAATGAGTATCTACTAATTTATTTTTAGTATTTTGTTGTTTAATTACTTCTTAAGGCAATGGTCTTATCACTAAATTACCAATTACTCCCTGTTATTTTTAAAGATTAGTTCTTAAGTATAAGGAAGAAAACGTAGATCAAACGGGCTCTCGGTAATAATTCGATATTTTATAAGACTTTTTGTACTCTGATTCATAGTACAGCAGAGTCCACTAATCCGGCATTCCAGTAGCACTCATAGGTCATTCATCACTACATAGTATAAAATAAAGTCGTCTCTGTTTCGTGTCTGTTTGTCTGTATGCTTAAATCTTTAAAATTACGCAACGGATTTTGATGCGGTTTTTTGTAATAGGTAGAGTGATTCAAGAGGAAGGTTTTTATGTAAAAAAATTCCCGAAATTCCCACGGGAACGGGCACAACGCGGGTAAAACCGCGGGGCGCTGCTAGTAGTATATGTATTTCGACTGGACCAATAAGACTATCGATCTTGCGTGTTCTGTCTGGTACATCATACATCGCCTCCTTCGACACTTGCAAGTAATCCGACAAAAATTTGCTACTCCAGCAATGCATCCTATGTCCCTGTGGCACCGACCCTTATAGCTGTCCCAAATCCCAATCTACTGTCATAAGTTTTCATTATAGAGCGGTAGTAGTATACACTAAGGTGCGTTTCCATATCACAACACATTTTCAAACAACGCATCGACATTGTCTCATCGAATTAACCTTGTTATGTAAATAATTTATTTGATTGTCAAAAAATTTTCCTAATGCGTTTTGGTTGGTCATAGCTCCACCCAGCTCCTATCCGCTATAATCGAATCGCATCCGGAGGCCATATGCTTTCATCTAACTTATACAGGAAGGGTAAGAGTCCTCTACTTCCGCGTTCCACTGTTAGCCGTGTGAATGTGACTCTACCAAACTCTACTGTGTAACGTGTAATATGACAATACTGAGATCTTTGTCGAAACCCAAACAGAAGATCATTATGACGTTACCGCAACCGCCAGCCACTAACTATGTTTTGTCACACATGTGTAATAATAGCCCACGTGTTGATTTCCATACATTTCCAAGACACGCATCTAAAAGAATCACTACATGCGTATGAAAAATATTATACTACATAGTTTAATGCAGAAATTTTGAAGCCACACCTTTTGTAACTCAGAAACGGGTTTTTCGTGTAAACCAACGGGATTTTATTATGTTAGCTTAAGTTTGCTAAGTTCAAGGTTACTCAGCCGCGTGGTTGGGTAGTGGTAGTGGAAGTGCCAGCCAGTGTACTCGAGATTCGTGTGGCAACGGTTGTGTTGGTTAGTGAGCAGGAAATATATGTTCGTAATAAGTCAAAATGGTCAGAGAACACGGCGAAAAGAAGGTAGTTTACGTTTTTATATATTAAAGCTATTATAATGTATGATTCATGACGCTATTGTGTTATTTTCTAATAATAAAACCTGTTTTTTTGTTATTTACGTGCGTATATTGTGATTCAAATATCTGGCCCTTGACCGTAAAGTAGGTGCGGAATTGCAGTAATTGCATGTTTCCCTCTATTTAGGATATATCTTGGTTGAACTATGCTTCAGAAATGCATGTTTATCATCTTGTTTTGAAATTTCTGGATTGGCGCATGGTATAAATGCTCTAATAATATTTTCAGTAATTTTTTTTATGATACTGTCAATGATATTTTACTACAATTATATTGCAAATTATCTATTTCATTATTTTGCATAAGGGGGTGTGGCTCAAACGTGTTTTTCATTAATATTCTAATGAATAACGAATCAACGTCATTAAATGAACTTACAAATGAGGTAAAGTTTTATAACAATTGTATTACCTATATAGGTATAACACAATTTGGTTGTATGAATGGATGATTGTCTTTACGCTATAAGATTTCTAAACAAAATCACATACCTATTTATTTAGTAACTTGAAATTACACTCAATAATACTTATTCTGAATTTAAGTTCTAGAAAGATGCGACGCAAGTCAAACACCGAGGCATAGCTATATGTCACTTGTACGTCAAACGATTGTATTTGATTGAATCACTGTATAAGTTTTACGTACCTATATGGTTTCTTTAATTTGTTATACATTCATCGCTTTGCATAGTCACGTACCTACTTGAGGCACATTGGGGTCCTTTTTGAAAACAATAGGTTATTAAGAGTTATTCTGGTTATTTCGTTTATAAAGAAATGGATATTACTTGTATTTAATAAAATAATGTATAATTTATAATAAACGCCCCGCGTTGTGCACGTTCCCGTGAGAATCTCGGAAATTTTTATACATATAAACCTTCCTCTTGAATCACTCTATCTATATAAAACCGCGTCAAAATCCGTTGCGTAGTTTTAAAGACCTAAGCATACATAGGGACAGAAAGACAGTGGAAAGCGGCTTTGTTTTATACTACGAGTATGTAGTGATGAAGAAAAAAAGAAAAGACGAATTCTATGTTTAAAATATTTTTTTTAAACAAAATATTTTTTTGTTTAAAAAAAATATTTAATAATTGTGACATATTTTAAAAACGAGTAGTGGTACCTGTCATTATATTGATTTGATTACAAAAGGTTCTGTAGCGGAAAATATGATTGTTATAACCGACGCATGCCGACGAAATAACTGTTTTGTCATTAGCATAATTTTATTCAAATCGGCGAACGTCAATTTGTTGCCATTTGGCATGGCACTAAAATTTAACTGTATTGGGGTTGATGGATTTGAATTCAGAGTTAGAAAAAACGTTTCAAAATCTTCGTTATTGCAGCACTTCAGTTCTTATGATGGGAGAGAGTATACTAATAAAGGAGAACTGTTCTTATTTTTTTCCAGTTTTTATTATGAGACAGAGTAATAAATATGTGTAGTGCACTGACCTCTGTTATGTAAATAATAGAGGTCAGAGGTGTAGTGGAGGAGGTGAGAGGTGTAGTGTTATATTATAAGTTTTGTGTTGTAGAAAAAAGTGCATTTAAACTTTTAAGGAGTAATAAATAAAAATGCGCTTAAAAAATACTGACACATTATCACAAGTTTAAAAATAAGATATAATAGCGTTTGAATGAAGTTACAAAAAACAAGTTATCAATATTATTCTAAACGTTTTCGAAGGCCAACCGGTACTTTGATAGCGACTAGGGTCACGCGGGTTAAACATTACTTAATAGTTGGTTTAGTTACACTGTAAAATTACGCACTTTTATAGTTGTGTGAGTTTATGCTTTAAAATAATTTACAAGTGCTTGGTGGAGCATGTTTGTAGATTGTAAATTACTTTTCAAACAAGACTCTGGTTTGCGAATAAGTGTGAAGCGGAAATCTTGTATAAGGTTACGTTTTCGCAATTGACCAATCACGTCGCATTACGAAGAGATTTTGACAATTTCAATGAGTTATGATTGGTCGCTTGAACTCTTCGATCAACAATACACAACTAGATATCGGGTCACGTACAAAATCAAAGCTAAATACTGTCCGCGTAGATGACGTGTGACAGCTTATTTTGTTTACTACCGAACTGAGACAAAAGTTTTAAAACAGTTCGAAGTTTAACCTAATTACAACCATGACACCTAGCAATAAAGTAGCAAATCTTATGAATAAAATAAGTGAGAATAACGCCTCACTTTTCAAATGAGGCGTTATTCACCGACACGTATTTTTTGCGCCGACCCGACATCTAGTTGTGTATTGTTGATCGAAGCTTGAACTCCTCACAGGTTCGCTCCACTTTAAAATACACTCTTTAGACAAACGCAATAAACCTAACTTACGTAATTCTTCCTACACTAGAATCTATCTGATACATAGAAAATAATGGATAAGATAAGATGAGAGAGGGAGAGAGTTTAGTTCAATAAAAAGGTCTAATTGAAGATAGGTAATGAACACAAACCATAGTTTTATAAATTTCCTAGGTTTTTGTTATTTTTAGGAAGCCATTTTATTGTTTTTTTTTTGTTTATACTCGTACACTACGGAATAATTTTGTTATGTAGTAAAATATCTTGAACGGATTTTCAGAAGCTTTATGCATTTTATGAAATACTTATTATTATTTTTTTATTAATATCAATATGATCCTTAGTTATTTTAATGTCGACATTAACCTTATAACTAGGTAATTGTGCTAATTAAGTACATAACCTTTGTTCGTCGCGTACGCACTTGTTTACATAGTAAGATAATGAATCACTTGCATTCAGTCGGTTCTAATCACTTGGTTTTTAGAACCTTGTGCCATTAAAGTTGACCTGTTTGGAGTTCTAATTATATTATTGAGTTTCTACGGTTTTTATTGAGACAAAGTACTTAATTTGTTTGATGCTTTGTATGATGATGTTAAAAAGACACGTGTATTGATGAGAGCATATCCACTGAAGCTGATCTGATTCGATATTGATTATGCTTTGGGAGAAATTAGAAAATTATTTATTGCACACATGCCTGTGTTTCTGCTACAGTGCATTTTGATAGATGCCATTCCATCCATACTATCCATACTATAATACTATATACTATATACTATTATACTATATACTATATACTATTATACTATACTATAATACTATTACTATTTACTATTTACTTATTTACTATATTTACTATATTTACTTTTACTATATACTATATACTATATATACTATACTATAATACTATATACTATATACTATATATATATACTATATACTATACTATACTATACTATATACTATACTATACTATTACTATTACTATTTACTATATTTACTATAATATTATATATTTACTATATTACTATATTACTATATTACTATTACTATTTACTTTTACTATATTTACTATTTTACTATTTACTATTTTACTATAATATAATATAATAATATTATAATATTATATTATATTATATATTATATATTATAATATATTATATATTATATATAAATTATAAATGCGAAAGTAACTCTGTCTGTCTGTCTGTTACGCTTTCACGCCAAAACTACTGAACCGATTTTGTTGAAATTTGGTATAGACATAGATATGACCTTGAGAAAGGACATAGGATACTTTTTATCCCGAATTTCCCTCCGGATAAGATACTGTTACGCTTTCACGCCAAAACTACTGAACCGATTTTGCTGAAATTTGGTATAGACATAGATATGACCTTGAGAAAGGACATAGGATACTTTTTATCCCGAATTTCCCTCCGGATAAGATACTGTTACGCTTTCACGCCAAAACTACTGAACCGATTTTGCTGAAATTTTATACTTTGGTAAGATCCTAAAGGTTAAAAATAAAACTACTGTCCAAAGTAACAATCTAATGCGGACGAAGTCGCGGGTAAAAGCTAGTAATACATAAATGAACAAATCATTACATAGTATAAAACAAAGTCGCGTCTGTTTGTCTTCTGTTTGTCTGTCTGTATGCTTAAATCTTTAAAATTACGCAACGGATTTTGATGCGGTTTTTTGTAATAGGTAGAGTGATTCAAGAGGAAGGTTTTTATGTAAAAAAATTCCCGAAATTCCCACGGGAACGGGCACAACGCGGGTAAAACCGCGGGGCGCTGCTAGTATGATATTTTACCGATTTTACCACTTCAAAAGGTTATTAAGTTTATATGTAGGTTATCAAACATTCTAATCCATCAGTATAAACATAAATATTGTACTAAAAAAATCAAAAATAAGAGAAAAAGGTTATCTACTAATTGTTTGCGATTTTATAATTTGACGTTGTAATTTTTATTACAGTGATAACGCCTAACTGATAACTTCAGTGAACTTTAAGCCATCCATACATTCTGACAATGACTGACGGATTGGCCTCTAATCTAACCTTTATGATAAGAATTAGCAGTAAAACAGACCTTTGCCCTGCAATTAAAGCTTACAGGCCTTACATTTATATCATTACGTTTAGACGTTTTCTAGAAAGTCGGGTTTAACATATGTGACTGCAACGTGAACTTATCTATATACTAGTATATAAAAGGCAAACCTGACTGACTGACTCACTGACTTATATTTATCAAAGCACAGCCGAAACTACTGCACCTAGAAACTTGATTTCCTAGAGTTCCTTTCATTATGTAAGTGAGCACTAAGAAAGGATTTAGAGAAATTCAACCCCCAACAGGGGTGGCCCTTTCACCCGAAGCGAAGAGCAGGCTTCTAGTATACTATAATGATAGTATGGTGTACATTATATAATGAAATTAAAAACAGTGTTTGATTAAATAGTTTTGGTAATAATATGACTAATTGTCCCTTGTTACTTTAAATTCAGAAGTTATCACGGGTCGCAAGGTAGCCTCGGGTTCAACTAACGCTTTGTCAGTGATAAAACTCAATGCTTCCAAAATATTAGTGCATATTTATGTAAATACATATTAAAGACCCTTTAAATAGTCGTAGTACTCTCTATTTCTTGTAAATATGACTAAAATTTCAACAAATCAGTGTCGCTTTTCGCTATTATATAATTGTGAAAATTCGTGTATTTTTCAATGAGTGGAATAATATTACGTACCTATAGTATAATATGGCAGACTTTTTGCATTTGTCGAAATGTGTTATTAACCTATTTTCAAAGAAGGAGGTTCTCAATTCGTTGGAGTTTTTTTGAGGACCCCAAGGGC
Source organism: Cyclophora albipunctata (assembly GCA_963082685.1). Classification (NCBI taxonomy): domain Eukaryota; kingdom Metazoa; phylum Arthropoda; class Insecta; order Lepidoptera; family Geometridae; genus Cyclophora; species Cyclophora albipunctata. Next base: position 9,860,975 of record OY720117.1, on the reverse strand, counting down.
AAAAATATTGGTGTTATTAGTTGTTTGTGTCTGTCTGTATGTAGCATCGTAGCTCCTAAGTGAATGAAATAGAATCTTGTTTTTTGTATCACGGGAAGCTTCCTTTATTATTAAATTTTCATTTTGCTTGACAAGTAAAAAGTGCGGTTTGTTGCCATTTTAGTCACGTGTAAAAGTAATATCGCCTTCTTCATAAACATTTTTTAACTAAAACACGGTTTCAATGTCAATTTTCCACTTTGAAAAATATCGTAAGTCGGACATGGACAAGTCATTTAATAGCTAAAATGCTTACTAATTTCTTAGCCTTAAGCAAACACTTCTCATTTTTAATTGAAGCGTTTACGGATACACTTCGCTTTTATTTTACACTGGCTGTGCCCCGCGGTTTCACCCGCAGCGCCCCCGTTCCCGTGGAATTTTGAGATGGTTATTCCTTATTTTTCTTATATAAAAACTTTGTCCTGACAATAAGGAACACATTAAAAAAAGAATCATCCAATTTGGTGCAGTCGTTCTGAAGTTATGCGCTTAGCAACAGATTCAGCGATTCATTTTTATATTATAGATTTTTGTGACGTTTCGGCTCTACAGGAACCATGGTCACAGTAGACTGCAAAATAAAAGCGAAGTGTTATTCGTAAGCTTAAATACTGTTGATTATGAATAAGGCCCATAGAGTTTGTTTTTATGGGTTGGTATCTATAGGACTTCGTCTCGATATGACTAGGAAGCCGATACGACATAATCGTAGTTTGACTAAATATCGATTGGACTCGATCTCGATTGGACTTGATCGTTATTTGACCAGATCTTTGTATGACTATTTATCAGATTGACCACATATTTATATGACGTACAATTGTATCAAAAAGTATTAACTCGATCGGATTATTTGCCTTCATGGTCATCTGATCCCACATAAAAATCGTCCCGCGGGCTGAATGACCCCTTTCGATGTTTTGCGTGGGTGAGTCGTTCCACCTGTCTGGCCAACTGAGCCCGCGAGTTCAGTCGACCACTCTCTACCGCTAAAGGGTTTACTGAGCCCGCGGGTTCAGTCGACCACTCTCTTCGGTAGGTTAGGGTTATTTTTTTTTTACGTAACTGATACAAAAAAAAAATAACCCTAACCTACCGAATAGTAAGAAAATTGTTTTTACGTACTATTCGGTAGGTTAGGGTTTTTTTTTTGTAGTAGTCGTCTAAGCCCGCGGGCCGAGTAGATCCTTTAGTTGAAAGTAGTAGTCGTCTGAGCCAGAGAAATAAAATATTACATATCATCATATTGAACACAACTGTACTCCCACAAAACAATACACTGAGTAGTCATAACGCTATCTAGTCATACAAAGATCTGGTCAAATAACGATCAAGTCCAATCGAGATCGAGTCCAATCGAGATTTAGTCAAACTACGATTATGTCGTATGGCTACCTAGTCATATCGAGACGAAGTCCTATAGATACCAACCCGTTTTTATGCATAGTGGTGCATGTTCGCAGGTTGGTAGCGGGGTTCGCGGCGTCAATAGCGATCATTTTAGTGGAATTGATGGTGTTTTTGTTTGGAATAACAATGTTTTCACCGCTCGTAACGCTCATCTGTATCCTTTATTAATTCTTTTGTGTGTTTTGTTCATATATATGCCTTATTTAGTGTTTTTTAATGGTTAGACGGTCTTCCCTAGCTGTGGCAATCCACGTGGTTTCCGAGGACTAACCGTGCTTCGGAGGGCACGTAAAATTGTCGGTCCTGGTTGTTTCATCGATAGACATCGGAGGCCTTTAGACGGTCTAAAAACTCCGACACCGGGGTTGGCCATTAACCTACCCGAATTGGCTCCACACAGCTCCACTTCTATGTAAACGTAGAGCCAATTGCATTCATTCGATACTTTTAGGTTCTCGTATCTCCTCCCAAGTTTGCATGACGGGAAATAAACATCCTATTTTGCATTATTCATTGAAATGTTTATTTTGTATTAGTTTACCTTCCTCCAAGTCCTACATTAAACACAAACAATTAAATTCTATTGTTATCTAAACAATACCATTTATTATTTACCACACTGTAGCAAATTGGCTTTATGGGTTACTATCGTAATAGCATAGTTAAAGTAACGTTGTCTGTGTTAGCATTATAGTTTGTGTTATATTTTATGTCTATGCGATAATTATTTGTACCTTTGTGTCAGTGAGATTGAACGAAAGGTCTTTGCACAGTAACTTTCCCTATTGTTCACGTACAGGAGACACTAGAAAATTGTAAACGCTGTTGGTTTTGCTATGAACAGACAATGAACTAACTTAAAATTATACGGTAAATTGTAAGGTTTGTACAGTTCATAATCTTTTGACAGTTGATAATCTTACTAGTTGTATAAACCAACGGGCGTTTACAATAGTCCGACATAGGTGAGCGCCCAGGCGCCTAGTCCTCGTCAATCACTAACCCTGCAGATATCCTCAGTGAGGTGAGAGACCTTTGCCCTATACTGACCAAATACTTTTTTGGATTGTAAGGTTAGTCTGTGATGCTTTTCTGCAGTGGGAAATAAAACGTTTTCACTCTATTCCAATCCCATCACTGAAGCCTACTTCTCAATAGAAGAAGTATAGTCTTTGATTGAAAATATCAGTCATGATAGTTTGAAGTTTAACTCTCGTAAGATGAAATAATATTATACATTGCTACACTACAGTACCGCAGTAAGGGTCACCAATACTTGTCTATATTTTCCTTAACTCTTCAATCAGCTATTGGCAGTCATGGCTCCGCGACCATAGCGCTAACGTACTTCGTTCTTGATCGGTGGAAATGTGGGTGGTTCTGGTGGATTTTTGCCACTTGTACAGTTGTACCGTTTCTCTTTGACGCGGCCGTGGGCTTGACTGTACTTTGTGCTAGGCGTTGATTTTTATATTGGTATAGTGAAGTCAATTATATTTAGTTAAAAGTCAAGAATATTTTCAAGTAATATGTATGTCACGTCACGAGTTTAAAGTATAGTCCAATATGCAAGAAATCTTAAGATTTTTTGTGTAACGGTACAAATATGTACGTGCGAGTTTTTTTATACATACATATAGCAATTTGCAGTCAAGTCAATTATATGTTTGTAAAGTCCAAAATATGTGCAAGTAATTCAGTTTTTGTATGTGGTTAATAAGTGCATGCATGTAACTGTTTGTGACAGTATTGGAATATGTGCATGACGCTTTTTGTAAGGGTCTTGTAACATCTACCTTATATTATGCAATAATTAAAAAAAACTAATAAATTTGCACTGTGTGGGTTTTGGAAACGATCGTTTCGAAACAAATATAATAGCTGTATCTCTGTATTTTTATTGCATAAATAAATGTCATAGAGATTCGTTAGATTTTTATCGAATCATTTTCAAACTTTTTAAAAACTTCAGGATACATATAATCTTTTGAAAATAAACGCACAAGTAATATTTAAAGTAGGTTGGTATGTAAATCAACCTCGCAGTATATCATTCTCAAGAAAATAGCTTATTGTATTTATTCAGTTGCCTGTAAAATATAATATATTTTAACTATACGAGATTACATAATACTTATTTTTGTTTCACTCACTAATCTCAAATTCTTCATTAATAATGGACATAGAGTAGCAAGTAGTGCTACTAAATGTTTTGTACTTTTAAGTACATATATTCAAATTAATTAAAACCTTTTGCTAATCGTTCTATGTAACTTTATCTCTATTGTAAAGAGTGGCGTACTTTCTGTGTGAAAAGTGTTAGTGTTAATTTGTAATTTTATGTCGTCAAAATGAGTTTCAAGAAGATATTATGTTTATGTGTAAGTGTTTCTTTGTAACTAAGTAAATTATAATACCGCTCGTGATGTGACTGAGCGATGTTTACTCATCACGAATGTAAAGCTAGGTGCAGTTTGAAGGCTATGCATGGGTGATAGTGACATTTATGTCTGAGCGCTACCGTGCTTCGGAGGGCACGTTAAGCGAACTAAAGGCCTAACAGTCCTAGATATTTCGATAGTTCAAAACACCTTGGGCGGTCTTAAAACTCCGACACTATGTTCATTAACTTACACGTAAATTAACCCCTCAATTCATAAACGTTCTTTAACTAAACCACTGTTAAAAAGTGTTTTGTCTCTTTTGCTCTTTGGAAAATAGTGTAGGTCGAAAAGGGACAAACCATTGGACAGCTAGAAGGTTGTTAAAAGGTCACTTTGCGTCTTGACCCAATACAATATTTCGCTAGTGTTTTGTCAATGACAAAACTGATTTTTTTTCACTAAACATGTAGTAATAAAGCTTATGTAAAATGATATTATTATGTAATTCCTACCTAAGTAAAATGTGCCTTTGTAAGTGCGTTATTCAAATAAATAAATTCGTATTAATACACATTTTTCGTTTGAATCCTCATAAATATGTTTTACAGCTTCAGGCAAACGCGGTGTTGTGAGTTCGGTGCCAGTTTAATCAAAAAATTACATTTTTGGAAGTAGTTTCTTTAGGAAAATGTCAACTTGTCAATATTATTCAATGAATTAACTTTATTTGGTTACTAGCAGCGCCCCACGGCTTTGCCCGCGTTATGCTCGTTTCCGTGGGAACTTTGGAAAGAAAAAGAGCCTATAATTCATTACTTAATTAATTATTCGAATCGGATTGGTAGTTTCTAAGGTCCGACCGAAACTGGTTTTCCAGCCGAAACCGAAACCGAAACCGAATATTCGGCCGTGGCTTCAGTTTCGGCCGAAACCGAAACCGAAACCGAAACTCACGTGGTCAAGTATAAAATTCCGTAAAATACTGAAATTTTGTGTATTTTACCCATTATTCTGCATTAATTAGGACATTAAATAGAAACACAGTAAGTATATTAATTTTGTTGCAATCATTTATTTCATATAATATAAAAATATATTAATAATATTTTTATATTGAAAAATAAATTAGTTCTCATAGCAAAATGTTTATCAATAAAATTTTTTTAACTCACACGATTTGCACTCATCATACTAAATGAAACGGGTCTGTATCGTGTTAGATAATTTAACGTATTTACTAAAATACGTACCCGACGTTTCGAGTGGATTACACCGCTCGTGGTCACGGGAAGACTGGCTGGAGAGGCGAATATTCACTGCACAATATTGTTTTTTCCAATTACCCGCACAAACTACCCGCACTTAATGTTTATCACCAAATTGTTAGTCATTAAGTTGGCGACACACCACGCTCACTACATCCGAATTTTCGGTCAATTTGCGTGATGCCGACGACCATTAATTACCGGATTCCACATGGAATTTTAAAATCGTATTCCATAAACACCATATTTACTCCTTTGTCGAAAATAGCACAGCAAGTGAGGTCACCGAAGGACACGATCCCTTACCAGACTCCAGGCGTCTATAAAATTGACTGTAGCTGCGGTAGTTCATACATTGGACAGACCAAGCGCACGATAGCGGAGAGGGTCAGAGAACATATCGCAGCGGTCAAAAACCGCCAGGTCGAAAAGTCCGCGATTGCCGACCATTTATTATCATCAGGACCAAACCATTGGATTGAGTTGCATGCGCCGAAAATCCTTTCCACGGAACGACATTACTACTCCAGGATTGTTCGTGAAGCGGTGGAAATCAAAAAACACTTGAATTTCAACCGGGAAAGTGGTTTTAAGCTCTCGTCCATGTGGAATCCGGTAATTAATGGTCGTCGGCATCACGAAAAATTGACCGAAAATTCGGATGTAGTGAGCGTGGTGTGTCGCCAACTTAATGACTAACAATTTGGTGATAAACATTAAGTGCGGGTAGTTTGTACGGGTAATTGGAAAAAACAATATTGTGCAGTGAATATTCGCCTCTCCAGCCAGTCTTCCCGTGACCACGAGCGGTGTAATCCACTCGAAACGTCGGGTACGTATTTTAGTGAATACGTTAAATTCTCTAACACGATACAGACCCGTTTCATTTAGTATAAAAATGTTTATCAGTTATCAATAAATAATCAAATTATTTGTAACTGTTTCATTAAATACTACTACGTATTGTTATTTTGAAATCATATTAATTAATACTTAGGTTTTTATTTGTTTGTATTTAGAAGAATCATCAATCTCTTTTATGTATGTAGTTACATCTTATAAAAATAATAATTACTAAAATTACTATTATACTCTTAGTTCCAGTCTCAACAAAGATAATCATATCACACATTTAGAAAACAAAACATAACCTCTAAAGAATGTTTGCGTCGGGCGATAACGCACTGACTAAGTTGTGTTGTGTTGCTACAGAGCTTTCCGAACGGCGCACGACAATTCCCGAACAGGGCCGCCAGCGCCCGCCAGAGCGTTGCCGCGAGAAACGAAATTAGGCGAGCGTGCACGACAACTACCGTAATCAGTTTCGGTTTCGGCAAAAGTTTCGGCCAATTTTGGGCCGAAACCGAAACTGCCGCCGAAACTTGATTTTTGGCCGAAACTCGGCCGAAACCGAAACCGAAACCGAAATTTCGGTCGGACACTAGTAGTTTCTGAGATAAGCGCTTTCAAACAAACATTAAACTCTTCAGTTTTATTATATACTAGCAGCACCCCGCGGTTTTACCCGCGTTGTGCCCGTTCCCGTGGGAATTTCGGGAATTTTTTTACATAAAAACCTTCCTCTTGAATCACTCTACCTATTACAAAAAACCGCATCAAAATCCGTTGCGTAATTTTAAAGATTTAAGCATACAGACAAACAGACACGAAACAGAGACGACTTTATTTTATACTATGTAGTGATGAAGTGTAGATTTAATCGCCGTACCCACTCAGAAACGTCAAACAAATCCCTATATGTAATTTACGAAAAATTGTCTCTAAGTACGGTTAATAACATTAATGAACTCTTAACTATGTAACCTACTTTAGGCAAGCGTGGTGATTATGCCTTATCCTCCTCACTGTACTGATATCTTCAGTGGGATGAGAGGCCTTTGCCCAGCACTGGGTCTTTACAGGCTTATACGTTTTTTTAACTAAAGTACATTAACCGTGGTTCCAGACAACCAACGAGCATCAACAGTTAACCCAATCTAACGAGTACAAAGGCGGATGGTCGTTTTACTTGCTGCTGGCTGGGATTGTCACCACACTAGGGTCTTCGTTGCCTGTCGGATATAACATAGGAGTTGTTAATACACCCGCTGACGTAAGTACAAACTATAGTTACCGCTTATTCATAAACGCTCTTTAAAACCAACACTAAAATACACTTCTTCTTCATCGAGTGGATGGTCAGTCTGACTAATCCTGGTGTCAGAGTTATTGAGCCGCCAAAGGCCTCTGACATGGCTCAAGTAACGACTACTATCCGTAGAAAGTAACCGGGACCGACGGCTTAACGTGCCCTCCGAAACACGGAATCATCTTACTTTTCGAGCAATCAGGTGATTCAGCCTGCAATGCCCTAACCAAACTGAGGACAGTCTCACAAAGAGATTTTTGTGAGATATCCACACCGGGAATCGAACCCGGAAAGTGTTTTGTTTCTTTTGCTCTTTGTAAAATAGCGTATGTTGGAAAGGGATAAACTATTTGATAGCTAAAATGTTGTTAACCGTTTATGAGTAAGGATAAACGCATCATGATTCACTTCATTTGTATTGGGCCCTGTTGTGCCCGATCTTGTATGAATTTGAAGATAAGAAGTAGTCTTCGAATAAAACCTTCCTTTTGAATGAGCTATCCAATACAAAAAGTTAACCAACTTAAATTCGGATCAGACCAGGCAGATTCCAGAATAGCGCGTTCAAATAAACAAAAGAAACTCTTCAGCTTTATTATACTCGTATATAGATAGTATATTCGAAGATAGATAATTTGTAATGAGCACGATAAAAATAATGTAATATTTGTGATCGGTATTTATAAAGGATTTTTCCTTATTAAGCAACTAGCCACGCCTCGGGTTTCACCTGCGTTGCACCCGTTCCCGTGGGAATTTCGGGATGAAAAGTAGCCTATAACCTTCCCGTTGAATGTGGCTATCAATCACAAAAAGAATTATTCAAATCGGACTGATAATTCCTGAGATTACCCCGAACATACAAACAAACAAACTTACAAATTTTACCTCTTTATATATTAGTATAGATAAGTAAAGTATTTTTAATGAACACTTGGTAAATTATGGGTTACCAGCGGCTGGTAGCAGCATTTCTATCTGAGCGCTACCGTGTTTCGGAGGGCACGTTAAGCAGTCAGTCCCGGTTGTTACAACCGTTAGACCATGTCGGGACCTTAAGGTGGCTTAAAAAATTTGATACCAATGGTGGACACTAACCTACTCGAAATGAATGAATGAATGAATGAGTGAGTACCTACTATATACTCATTCACTCCGTGGTCTTGTGGTTTGAGCGCTCGGCTCACGATCCGGAGGTTCCGGGTTCGATTCCCGGTGGGGATATCTCACAAAAATCTCTTTGTGAGACTGTCCCCAGTTTGGTTAGGGCATTACAGGCTGAATCACCTGATTGCCCGAAAAGTAAGATGATTTCGTGCTTCGGAGGGCACGTTAAGTCGTCGGTCCCGGTTACTTTCTACGGATAGTAGTCGTTACTTGAGTCATGTCACAGGCCTTTGGCGGCTCGATAACTCTGACACCAGGATTGGTCAGGGTGACCATCCACTCGATGAAGAAGAAGAAGACTCATTCACTTCTCACAACTTCCCTTATTCTCTAACAACTTCGACACCAGGGTTGACCAATAACCTTTTCGAAATTAATGAATGATTGAGTACTATGTCATACTAACCTTATCATTATACTAACTTCCCCTGTTCCTTGCAGGTGATAAAAGGGTGGTGCAATGAGAGTATAATCGAGCGGTACTCGGTGCAGCTGTCGGAACAATGGCTGAACGTGCTGTGGTCGAGCGTCGTCTCCATCTTCATCGTGGGAGGATGCACGGGGTCCGTGCTGGGCGCTATCCTCGCCAATCGGTTTGGAAGGTACAAACGAACAAATCCACAATTTACGTACATAGATTGCTGAATACATTACCCTCCTTTACCACCCGCAGTCGGGTAAATAGTAGTAAAAACAGTAGATACAAACAAACGGATTGAAATATTGGCTTTGGCTTTGGAATGGAGAAAATAAGAGATGTTGAAGTTCAGAGACGATCAAAGGCGTTGTTAGACACTACAAAGTATTTACTGGAATACATTTTCCATTTTCCTTTGGTAAACTGACAAGCATTTGGAAATCGTGGTGATTATGCCTAATCGTCCTCGCTGTACTGATATCTTCAGCGAGATGAGAGGCCTTTGTCCAGCAGTGGGACATAACAGGCTATACTTGTTTTACTTTACTAAACTCACTGAAACTGCTTGTAAATAATTAACACTTTTTTGCATTTATTTCCAGGAAAATAGCAACAATCCTCACGTGCGCGCTGTCGGTAGCCGGCGCGTTGTTGTTCGCGCTGTCGCGTGACGCGAACTCGGTGGAAATGCTCATCTTAGGGCGTCTTCTAGTCGGCTTGTCCGGAGGTACTACTATTACATACACTTAATACTCGTAGGTTCTTAGTATTATAAGTACAGCCGAAGATGGCAAAATTGTTGCGTCTAGAGTCGATCAGAAGACCATCCCTAGAATCAAATTATCCTCCTTCGTGTCGAGTCTGTCAATGGCGAACCTTGGGTTTAGGCCCATCTCGTAGCCAGATTTGGTAGCTAGCTTCCAAATGGGAGAAATAATCCCGATTCGAAGCTGGCTACGAAATAGGAATTCGAAAGTCAAAGATTTAGGATTTTTAACTAGTAAAAAAAAAATAACCCTAACCTACCGAATAGATCGTTCCCATTTAGTAGCTAGCTACAAGATGGGAAAACACTTTTCTCATTTCGTAGCTAGCTACCAAATCTGGCTACGAGATGGGCCTAAACTGAACCTTGGGCTTAAGCCCGTTAATGAGCTCGGATGTGCGAAGTCAAAGTTTGTTTTGAAGGTACCACAGGGCGCGTAATCCAACTGACTATCAGTATTGAATGTGTAGGTGTAGGAAGGTTTCGGACGGGTCTTTCTGAGAAGGCGTCAAATTGACTAAGTTGCCGACGCAACGTCAATATATGGAGGTAGCTTATTTGTGCCAAAAGTGTTATTGATTTTTGCAGTCGTTTCTAAGCAAAAAAGGACCATTGCTGCGCCAAAGCATCTAAGAAACACTGAACCGAGTAAATGTATTTTTGTCTACATAAAGAATGAATTTTGAATTGGTCCTACGTTTACGGATACACTTCGCTTTTATTCACCACTAGCAGCGCCCCGCGGTTTTACCCGCGTTGTGCCCGTTCCCGTGGGAATTTCGGGAATTTTTTTACATAAAAACCTTCCTCTTGAATCACTCTACCTATTACAAAAAACCGCATCAAAATCCGTTGCGTAATTTTAAAGATTTAAGCATACAGACAGACAAACAGTGTGACAAGACACGAAAAAGAGACGACTTTATTTTATACTATGTAGTGATTTTTAGGTGACGTTCCGGCTCCTTTGCAGGAACTGGTTTGAGGTGTTATGCATACAAGAAAAAAAAATCTTGTATAGACGCATATCATCTGCCTTCTGTATCTTGTGTAAACGTAGTTTCCATTTAAAGTAGTAGTGTAAAGAATTAATGTTCGTGAGTCTCATTCGTTCGTTTGTGCTTCGAATGGCACGTTAAATTGTCGGTCCCGATTGTTTCAATCGTCAGACCATGTCGGAGGACTTAAAGCGGTCTAAAAACTCCGACGCCAGGGTTGGCCGCTAACCTACTCAAAATGATGATAATGAATGAACATTCATGAGTGTCATTCGTTCCCGTAGGTCTAACATGTTCAATGTTCATGAGTGTCATTCGTTCCCGCAGGTCTAACATGTTCATAAGTGTCATTCTTTCCCCAGGTCTAACAACAAGCATAGTGCCCATGTACTTGACGGAGCTAGCGCCGCTGTCGCTGACGGGCCCGATGGGCAACTTCTGCCCGCTCGGCGTCAACATGGGCGTGTTCGTGGGGCAGCTTATGGGACTCGACTTTTTGTTAGGTGACCATTTTATTTAATTCACTTTAAATTCTTCTTGTTGGCTTTGGAGACGATATGGTTAATGATAAATAATATTAGCTATTCAATATGGTTAATAACATGTTAACAACTGTGTACCGATTTTTTGTTTGTGTTGTGTTGTATCGAAAGTATCCATAATTATGTAATTGATAATATTTATAGCTGAAAGTTATGCCAAGGTATGGAAGTTATGAAGGGTAATTTTCGTTATTTTATTTGCAGGTCACCCGGACTATTGGCCTTATCTACTGTCCGTCTACGCAATTCTAGTCATTATTTGTATACCAATACTGTGCATTTTGCCAGAGAGCCCTAAGTACTTATTTATAGTTAAGAGAGATGAAGAAACTGCGCTTAAAGGTAATTATCAAGCTTTTTTATTTATGTACTTAAGTTACCTTGTGTGATCATTTAATAAGTATAATTTCAAGATATTATGAAGTTTGTAAATGTATTAGACAACAGAATTATTTTTACCACCTGTCAACCAATGGTCGAAATTCGACCATAGTCCTACTAATATTATAAATGCGAAAGTTTGTGAGGATGGATGTATGGATATATGTTTGTTGCTCTTACACGCAAAAACCACTGAACGGGTTTGAATGAAATTTTACAGTAATGTTGGTTATACATATATCAGAATAACACATGGAATACATGTTATCCCAAAATTCCCGCGGGAACGGGTACAACGCGGGTAGCACCGCGGGGCGCGGCTAGTTAACTTATAAATTACAAATCAGTATATTCTGTCAATGATGAATTATAAAAAATATATAGGTATAGTACTTATTTTTACCCGACCGATCAATGGTCGAAATTCGACCGTGATTTTTTATTGCTAATCTAAAAAATCTATATGTCTAGTCTTACTACGTTACCCGTTTACCAAAAGGTGGTATTTAAAAAACGGTTTAATTTACTCGATTTTTCGATAGCTCGGTCGATTATTTACGAATAATATACACTTCCAGAGCTAAGCCGAATCCGCGGCGTGTCCCCGAGCCTCCTGCACGACGAGATCGAGTTGCTGCGCGCGGAGCTGCAGGCCGAGGCGAGCGCGGCGCGCCACGGCCTGTTCTCGGTGCTGAAGGAGCCCGCGCTGCGCCTGCCGCTGCTGCTCACTGCGGCCATGCAGGCCGGCCAGCAGACCAGCGGGATTAATGCGGTAAGGCTTCTATAAAGTTTTATACTATAGCCTACTAGCCGCGCCTCGCGGTGTACCACATTCCCGCGAGAATTTCGGGATAAAATGTATCCCATGTGTTATTCTGATGTATAACCTATATAAATGTAAAGTTTCATCCAAATCCGTCCAGTAATTTTTTTTGTTGAAAGAGTAACAAACATAGTTACATCCTCACAAACTCTCGCATTTATATTAGGACATTCTAGTCTTCGATAAAGTAGATATAGGCTAGATTCCCGAGCTCGCAAAGCGTGGCCGAATAAACCAGTGCTTATGAACGAAACAATTTTTAGTAGCATGCTAATCGTCGCGCAGTTTTCTTTAACAGAGTAAATTAATTGAAATGTTTGTACTTACTACGTTTCTTCCTTATATTCCTAAGGAACTGATCCAACGTGTGATACCGCGGTTCGCTTCACTTGGTACCAGCTAATTGACAGATTTTTAAACGAACTTTTTATTAAACTTTAATTAATTCCAGGTATTCTACTACTCAGCAACGATCTTCAAACAAGCCGGTCTTTCCCAAAAGGCTTCCCAGTTATCAACAGTCGCTTGCGGCGGTATTAACGTGGTAACTGCTATCGTGATGTCGCGACTGCTGCCGACTGCCGGCCGTAGACCGCTATTGCTGTCGTCGACTGCTGCAGCTGCTGCTATGCTCGCATCGCTGGCGTTGGCTATGCATTTTATGGTATGTGTTCTACTTTCCTACCAAATTAGCAAAGCAATATAATTACGATCCAATACAAATAGGGTTGTTAAAAGTTTGATGTGCCTGAAGCAGCATAGCTCATAAACGAAATTAACGATTTTAAATTTAATTTTTTGTTTGTCTAGAAAATAATTTAAGCTGAAAAGTTTTTGTGTTACTTTGAATTCTCTGTAACTGCTTATATTTTGATGCAGCTATTTCTACTTCTGTCCCGATATTTTTCGATTGTTCCGAAACTTTCCGAAAGAGTATATTTTTGCATTCGTTCATCATCTTGCGACAGTGAAGTCATCTTGCACCGATAAACAAAACCATATTTCCTTTTCTTCCAGGATGCCTTCACATGGATGCCGTACGTGTGTATGGTGGCCGTGTTCCTCTACGTACTATTCTACGGGTTCGGACTTGGACCTATACCGTACTTCATCGCTTCAGGTACAATATCAATACTTACTTTGTATTTAAAATGTGTTTTGCAACAACGTGTATGGCCCGGCCTCACCAAATCTGAGAACAGAACTGTGTCAGATACTGTTCCAGTGACGCCATGGTCATGCGTGGTGTTCAGTGGTGTCAAGGTTCAGTGGTGTCAAGGTCCAGTGGTGTCAAGTGGTTTTTTAAAGCCAGAAACCTCTGTCAATCTATTAATATAACTGGCTATGTATCGCAGAGTTGTTCGAGGTGGGCCCGCGGCCGGGCGGCATGTCGTGGGGCTCGCTGTCGAACTGGGGCGGCAACTTCCTCGTGGGCATGCTGTTCCCCGTCATGAGGGAGCACATCGGACTCTACTCCTTCCTGGTGTTCGCCGCCATCACCACTGCGCTCTTCGTCTTCTTGAAGTAAGTGCTTTTTGTAGAGCTTTTAGAAATTGGCCTAGTTTGACTATACGCTGTTAGCTGATTGCGATTATTAAGCAACGTGCAGCTCGGCCCCTATTTGGATGGACGGCCGATGATGGCATTTCAATCTGAGTGCTGTTAACTTGAACGTCTATAAAAAGTTGTGTTACTTTCATTCCATTAAAATATTACTGCTTTATTTTTAAATAAACTATATTTGTTTACATTTTAAGTCTAAGAAGAAATAAATTGGCATTCACTATGACCTTACATATGTCCTCAGCGTTGGACGTTCATTAAATTTGCCTGATAACAATGCTTAATCCAGACTTTGCATTCAGGTCTCCAGGACTTTATCACCCAAAGAGGTGATATTTTACATTTGATTCTTGTCTTCTTGCAGAATATACTTCCCGGAAACCCGTGGTAAGACTCCAACCCAGGTGACGCAGCTTTGCAGCCGCGGCTTCCGATCCAAGCCGTTACGAACAGCCGCCGTAGACCTGGACGACGACGTTCCAAACGTTGACGCTTTCGTCAAGGCCGTCGGAGTTTGACGTACGACTGGCCACGTCGACCGCTGACGTCACGTCAGTTTGACGTTACATGACGTCTTTATTCATGTAACGTAATATCAGCCTCGTCGACATTCACAAAGTATATTCTATTCTTTCTTACAAGAGTTAAAATTCAAATCATGACTAATCTTTCATTAAGGAAAAGGGTTCAGTGATGGGGTAAGAACGGAATCAAATCACTGAACATTATTCCTATTCAGAAGGTCACATCTTCAGCTGGAAATCAACCACGTTAGTTCATATTTTAACGCTTAAGAAAAAATAGGGTATAGGTTAACAATTTGACTGTACATCACAAGTTTTGCCTTTTAAAATAACATCAATAAGCTTGACATTTGATTAGCCACGTCGACGTCTGACGTTACGTCGGGCCGACGTTACATGTCGTCGCCATTTACAAAGTATGTTATTATCAATTGACTTTACATCACAAGTTTTGCCTTTTAAAAGAACATCAATAGTTTGACGCTTAACTGACCACGTCAACGTCTAAGGTTACATCGGTTTGACGATGACGCAGCGGTTAAAGTTAACTGACGTTAATATCACACCTTTTGCCTTTTCAATGATCACTCTTTGTACCTACATTAATAAGATATTATATTTGTCTTACAGCTCAATTAGAATAATAGAACAAAAAAGTAAATTATATTATATATTCTTCCATCCATTTTTGTGAATAAATTCGTGCTAGTCTAGTTAAAGTAGATAGGGATATTAAAATGAAGATTTTTAATAAAAAATGTTACTCTATATCTCATAGATACTATATAGATTACATAATTATAAACGTCATAGGTAAGAATAATATTATTTTTTCCTTACGGCATCCGTAAGGAAAAAATAATATTCTTTCAATGTGAGGTAGGTGCTGGTAAATTATAAAACACTCAAAAGGAATCTCTGTAAAATCCCAAAAATGGGCTAATGCACTACATAATATCTAATAATAAATGCTATCTTCTCAGTAATCAGTCAATTCTGCCAGTCCATACACCTGTATCAGTTTTGTAAACACCATTTCGTCTAAAGTACAAACGTTATTTATTAATTTATAAAATGGTTTTACTAATGATATCCTCAACACACAATTAATTGAACCTAGTGTAGAATATGTCAAGTTTTTGCCCGCGGTTCTATGTGTGGGTAAACCTTTCTTCGTACAAAAATAGCGAGAGCCAATCAAATGAAAGCTGTGTAATTACTAATGTACGCACACATAGCGCTTCTCGCAAAAATGTTGAACTATGTATAACAGATATAACACAGACATATAAGTTTATTATTTTATAAGAGTAATAGGATAGATATAAGTCGGACTTGTTTTTTTATTTTAAGTAGCTATTAAATGTTTTTTTGTAAGTTGGATATGTTATATAACAGCAATGGTACTTACAGTTCGTGAAAATATTTGTATATTTTTTTTGTAATAAAATTTGAAAATTATGATCTTTTTTCAATTTCCCCTTTTAAGACATTTTGTATCTTCAGTGAGATGAGAGGCCTTTGCTTAGCAGTTGGACATTACAGGCTAATACTTATTCTTATTAAGACATTTTGTAAGCATTAAGTAGCAAAAGTAACTTACGATTATCTCTTTTAAAATGATTCAATACCAAAGTTGCACTTAATTTATTTGAAACATAAATTATGACAATGATGGCTGCCTAATTTTAAGGGGCGTTTAAGTATTCGTGTATTAGTGTTAGTTATTTTTGCCTAACAGTGCCGCAATAAGAGGATTATAATTTAGAACGAAAACCTTTCTTGAACTCGGAGAATGATGAAATAAAACAAAAGCGTTATTAACAGTAATCTTATAATTATAATACATTACATTACCCGCGTTGTGCCCGTTCCTGTGGGAATTTCGGGAATTTTTTTACATAAAAACCTTCCTCTTGAATCACTCTACCTATTACAAAAAACCGCATCCGTAGCGTAATTTTAAATATTTAAGCATACAGACAAACAGACACACGAAACAGAGACTACTTTATTTTATACTATGTAGTGATATAAGTATAGATAATATTTAAACTTTAAATAATGATTTGAAGGCCTTGGGCCACCAATAGGATGATACAGGATAACAGTAACAGTAACATAAAATAATGATTGGTTTTTACATTCATAGGAATGAATGATAAAGACCAAATTTAAATATAATGATTATGACAATAACAATACCACTTAAAAAATACCACAATTAATTAAATTGCAAATCTCCCCTTTTTTAAGTCGGTTATATGTATACCTAAGCTCGTCTTGTTAAGTTATTTTATACAATCGAAAAACAAAGGATTCATATTTGTTTATCATTTACAGTCAGTTCATAAAATTGTTAGACTTTGATGGTGGTCACATCATGAACATTATGTTATGAATGACACGATTGAAAGCATGCTTAACATTTTCATATTGTTTCACTTAAAAGTACTTATCAACTAAAAAGGCATTTAAAAAGCCGAGTCTTCACTTAATGTTCTTGCACATATTGCTTGCTCGCTCTTTCATGCAGTTAAAGAGCAAGCAATCAAATGATCACACTGTTCAGATCATTTCTTCGGGATGATCCTAACTTTAAGTGAAAACGCTGCTTTCCGAGTGTCTAACTTATCGACTTCTCAAATATCCTTCCAATATCTTGAGCTGGTCCCAACAGACGAGCAACAACACCGTGTGAGGTCCAAGCCTTAAGTAGTTAGCACCGACTCCTTTGTAGAATGAACTGATTCCTTCCTTCTTGGCCATTTTGACGAAGCAATCCACCATACCGGAGTAGAGCTTGCCTTTGTTTTGACTGTCGACCGCTGTGGGAATAAGGAAGTATGTTATTTACTTTTTAAATTGTGGCCGTTGACACGGGAACTTGATCTTAAGTAGATGGCACTCGGTTCACCGGGCTGGGCGTTCACAATGTTGACAAGTGACAAATGACAGCAAAATTAGTAAAAGTATATAGCAATATATTTATAATAGTTTCTACTACAATATAGTTTTTATCACAATACCCCAACAAATCTGAAAAAATAACAAACTTGGTCTAACTTGCATCCTAGAGCCATCTATTGAGTCATGGGTGATGTGAAATAAGATAAGAAGATAAGAATTAGCCAGTAATGTCCCACAGCTGGGCAAAGGAATCTCATCTCACTGAAGATATTAGTACAGTGAGGAGGATTAGGCATAATAAGTGAAATAACGTCACAAAAATGACAAATGCGTCAACCATAGTAGTTGTTTTGAGGGGATTCATTCTAACCTTAGTCATCATCATCATCGAGTGGATGGTCAACCTGACCAATCCTGGTGTCAGAGTTATAGAGCCGCCAAAGGCCTCTGACGTGGCTCATGTAACGACTACTATCCGTAGAAAGTAACCGGGACCGACGGCTTAACGTGCCTTCCGAAGCACGGAATCATCTTACTTTTCGGGCAATCAGGTGATTCAGCCTGCAATGCCCTAACCAAACTGAGGACAGTCTCACAAAGAGATTTTTGTGAAACATTGTCCTCACCGGGAATCGAACCCGGAACCTCCGGATCGTGAGCCGAGCGCTCAAACCACAAGACCACGGAGGCTGTTTTCTAACCTTTGTAAAAACACAAAATAAATAACACTCATTTTGTGGGAGTAATAAACTTCCTTATCCCTCATATCCCTCAAAAGTCGCCTTACCATCACTCCAGAGCAAACAACCTCAATAACCAAAAACCAAGCATCGCAGCAGGCGATAAGCAATATCAAGTCCAGACCTTGATTAGACAGGCGGGTAGCCACCACGTCGAAGGGGTTGAGACAGGCCGTCATGACGAGCCCGCCGAGCCCGGCCCCGACGAAGGACAGCAGCAGCGGGCGGGCCTGCAGCGCGCGCCGCGCCGCCAGCTGCTCCTTGGCGAACGTGAAGCTCAGGATCTGCGCGCTGCTGCCCACGGCGCCGCGCGGCACCTGCGGGAACACCCCGCGGAACAGGCCTGCCCGATGCCAGAGTTGGTTTTATGAGGCTTGGGGAGTGAGTGGCTTGATCTTGAAATATTTTATCAGTGACTACTAGTATGTAGCTTTTATTGTAGTATAGTGCGGTTTATCTGTAACTTTACTTAAGAAATTATGGGCCCACTCTTTATGAGAGATATTGGTAAAACAAAATTATAAGTTGAGCACGACTTGTTATTTCAATAAATGATTTATGACTCTTGCCTTGATTGATAAAAAAATTACAATAATTTAGAATAGTTTTTTTCTTTACACAGCGGTAGTTATACTAAAGTATGAATACTCAAAGCCTACCTCTCACCCCCTCCCTGGAATAGATATCACGTATCGCCGCCAACATCCCAGCGTGCTTATGCTGATGTCCCACCGCTATAGATTTCGAGGCTTGTGCTTGTAGCCGTGTCTTGACGAGGAAGAACGGAGTCCCCGCGATGGAGCCTAGCGCTCCGCCCACGCCCGCGGCGGCGGCGCCCTTCAGTAACGAAGTGTGGCCCGTGGAGTCCGAGGTGAAGCCGCGGCGCTCCGATATGCGGAATACGCCTAATCTGCAATGGTGAGTTATTTTTTTATTTATATTTTATTTGAAAGGTAACACCAACTCGGATAGTTACTCTTAATTAAGGATTGAGTTTCTTACAATTTGTTGTTTTAATAATGATTTTTGTAAAACATAATCATATAAAATTCCAGGCTAAAAACAACAAGATTTAGTAATGTTTATCCAATAATATTTTTACTCGTTGCCAAGATACGACAAGCCGTTATACAATTAATTAAGAAAGTTAAAATAGTTAAATCATCTTACCTAAAGGTATTCAAACAGAACTGAAAGCCCATCATAGCCGGCAATCCCCTCTGTAAAGCAGTTATTCCTTCGCTCTTTGCTATCACAAACAATCCATGTGGTACGTTTCTATAGAAAACGACATGCTCTCCTCTACGTTTCAGCTCTCCTTGTAATTGAAGCCTCGTTTTGACCACTTCTATGGGGTTTGTGAACATGGTTGCGAACATGGCCGAAATCCCACCCATTGCTAAATCAGTGAGGTCACGACCGACGCCATCTTGTTTGGCGGCCATTTTGTGTTACTTTACTGTTGCAAATGCGGATGTTAAAATCTGTAAAAGAAAATAGATTTATAAGTTTAAATATTTAGATCCACAGACATTTATTATGAAAAATAATGAATCACTTACTGTAATGTCCAGACAGGAAATGTTCACAAGACTTGATGTCAATGCAAGTTGTGTAGGTTCCTAGAAAGACCATTAATTTTGTATAGTAACAAACACATTTGACTAATTGACTAATAATGTTAACATTTGTTTATAAAACATGTTCAATTTATAGAATCAGGTTATTTTTGTTACTTTAATAAGAGTTTATATTTATATAGATAGATATTTTATATTGATTGAGTTATCTATATCTATTTCATAAAATAAACTTACTCAATAGGTCATGTTAATAAAACGAAGCAATTGTTAATGAATTATTTATTAGCACTAACATTTAGATATAGCACTAGCATAGAAAACATTTCAACAAAAAATATATGTAACAATAACAAACATCCACCATATTGGATTAGCCATAAACTATTAAAAAATGACTAAACACATTAGTTTCATATCTTCAGAGGCTTTGCCCTGAAGTGGGTATTCAGGCGCATAATTTCACATTTTGTACTGGTGACTATACATTATATTAATCTAACTACGTTTTAGTATAATTGAGGAACTTTGGTTCAATACTAACATCTTCAGTGAGAATAAAACTTGAGAGGTGTCAAGGGACACCCGGATGGAACGAAGAAACACTGTCAGGATTCATTATTGTTATTATTGGAACGAAGTTCCTTATTTTTTATTATTTATTATGTACAAAAAACCTGTATACACTCAACAACAATAATCGTCGCGACACACACTGTTCAATGCGAAATAGAAAGACGAAACGAAAATGTCTGGCTTGCTTTCTATAAAAGAGAGAGAGACAGACAGAGAAACATGCGCATGCCGTGCGGCGTGCGCATGTTTCTTTGTCTGTCTCTCTCTAACGGCGTGCGCATGTTTCTCTGTCTGTCTCTCTCTAACGCAAAAAGGTTCGTTACAACTTTTCGTCTTAATTTTTTCCGTCTAGCCCCCTTTCGCAACGCGCGATAAGGAACTTCGTTCCAAAAAAGATTTGGTAGTACTTTGTTTTAACTGTAAAATACTGGGGTTTTTATAATGGACGATTAGTATTTACAAATTGATATGATCTAGATTATCCTACACTTAAAATATTTGTATCAACTAATAATATATTTTTGGAAGAAATATCGCCGATTTTGAATAAGGGGATTGTATTATTACGTATTTGGTTGTTGGCAAGAACTAAACATATAAAATGTAATACTATTTTCAACGTAGGTATAAAATTAAACGTAATATTGAAGTGGTAACGTAGATACTATAGAGTAAAGGTTATTTCTACGATAACAATGTTAATGGGATCATGATGGGATACACGTTTATATTTTTAATTTTTCAATCGCAGTTGATAACTTTGAAAAAAAAACTACCAAGGACAGGGGTAATATTATTATTTATGTTGGCCATGATAGCTATATAGTGGTAACCATGGTATAAATTATAAAAATGCAATACAATATGGTGTTTCAACAAATAAGATACTACAAACCATACTATATATTTGTTCTATTATATATTTAATTATTATTAACTATTAAGCTTTGGTATATAACTCACATTTTATATAACGATGCCACATTACAAAAGGCACTTTTAATAATACACATATAAATAAATAAATGCTATTAAAATATTACATTACACCTACAATTAAAACATTAATTCCCAAAACACAACACAAATTAGAATGTTCTTATGTACTGAAAATTTCATGAATGTTTGTCAAAAATTGAAGGCTTTTAATTTGTCCGTGTTTGAGTTCTCGGAAATAAGTGTTTACTTAATATATTAAAAACATTATTGTACTAAGTACTAGATTAATAGTAGTTTATGCAACTGTCATATAATGAAGGGTATTAAAACACGAGTGTGAGTTTATGAAACGAGCGCAGCGAGTTTCATAATAGTAACGAGTGTTTTAATACCCGTGTTATATGCAGTTGCATACACTACTTTATCTTCACTAATGCAATTAATCAAACAAAATTTTAAAACAAAACACATTGCGAAACATTAAATTCACGCGTACGTGTATTGTCACAGTGAACTTGCCGCCATTAAAATCTAACCAATGAGAGCGCAGCTGCGCGCGCAGGGCCGCAGGGCGCGCGCCGCGCAGGGCGCGATGTTATAATGATATTTTACGATATCGATGTGGATATTATAACATCATGTGCAATTGCTTAAATTGAGTGTTTTAGTTGTCTGCGCTATAACAGTAGTAATTATAAGTCAAGTATTGGAAACATAAGTAGAATGTTACAACATTAGTGTAGATAAAAGATTTTAATAAACTATCATTAATTTATCTTGAAGATCAATATAAATAATTAGCTAAAAAGTTAAATAAATAAATTATACTAGTATTGTACTAACTTTTCTTCGATGCCCCATAATTGGGGCTAGGCCGTATTTGATTGAGTCACTCACTGGTACCACACATTTTCAAATAAGTATTTTTTTCTCTAAAACACTAGCTAAATTATTTTCAGAAATAATAACTTGTCTAATAATTGAGATTCTACATTATTTAATTGAACTACCTATGAATGTTTTATAACAATAGCTTGCACTTATAGTGTTAAACTAATAAAAAATTTAAAAATAATTTGTACTTTGATATTTATGACAGAATCCATTAAGCTGATAATGCCGGATTAAAGTTTATTTCCTTTTGAATTTTAGAGTTCATTGATATCTACGATAAGATATTTAAGTCGACTTACAAAAATAAAACTACTGTGCAACATAGCCTTGCAATTTTCGTTCAAAATTATTCAAATGACTGTCAATCAAATCGTATGTACCCGAATCGGTCTAATATATTAACACATTCACTGCCGACGACTCGCCTGGCGAGTCGACTTAAATTTCGTTCATGTGCCGGCGACTCGCCTGGCGAGTCCATGTTTTTCGCCAATATAATATTGGTGGCACCTCAGAAGGAATTAAGGAAATAATAGTGGCAGTGAATGTGTTAAAACCTATTCTGATTTCCTGAAACGCTGACGTCGCGTTGTTCAGTATGCCACTGAGGTCAGTGGTCAATTATTCTATACAAGTCACGACCAAAACGACAGCACAACATATCCGCTTTGAAAAAGAAACCATCTAAAAATCGATTCATATTTAAAAATACAGTAACATAAATCAATTACATTTTTTATTGCCACTGGTATTAACAAACTTATTCTTAACATTGACATAAAAGCAATAATAAATACAAAACAATTTGCTTTTGGTATTACTGAATGAAATCACAAAGTGACTTTCACACACTATTTGGCACTTTAAAGCACTAGAAAATATATTAATGAATCCATCGCTTAGCAGATAAAGCGATTTGTTCCAGAGGTTAGTTGAACGAATGTCTATGTTTTGGCTATATATTTCTTTTGTAAATCTTTAAGTATATCCCAGAACACTAATAGGAAAACTGTATGAGGAGCTTGTCTCAAGTACGTGGGGCCCATTCCCTTGTAAAAGGCAAATATTCCTTCAGTTTTCACTATTTTGTTAGCACAGTCAACAATGCCGGTGTAGAGTTTGCCATAGCCGCGTGCGTCTACGTCTGAAGAAGAAAAATATTAATTAAAATCCAGCCTCCGTGGTCTTGTGGTTTGAGCGCCCGGCTCACGATCCGGAGGTTCCGGGTTCGATTCCCGGTGGGGATATCTCACAAAAATCTCTTTGTGAGACTGTCCTCTGTTTGGTTAGGGCATTACAGGCTGAATCACCTGATTGCCCGAAAAGTAAGATGATTCCGTGCTTCGGAGGGCACGTTAAGCCGTCGGTCCCGGTTACTCTCTACGGATAGTAGTCGTTACATGAGCCATGTCAGAGGTCTTTGGCGGCTCAATAACTCTGACACCAGGATTGGTCAGGTTGACCATCCACTCGATGAAGAAGAAGAATAATTAAAATAAAGGAAAATTAAATTTTTTTAGAGTTTGGAGTTGAAGCAAGTTTACGTATCTGACCTTTCGACTCCTTTATGAGGAACCAAGATAGAAAAGTGGTGTTATGCGTTTATACAAGGCACAGTTACCTAAGAAACCAGTAAATTTTCAGAGGAAGTAGAGTATTAATAAAATAATTCCGCTAGTTACATCAATACTGTAAAATATTACACTCAAATCAAAGAAAAATATGAAGTATCAAGGTCTTAACAAATTGTCACGTTAGTTTACATTTCTGATTAGATATCATTATCAAATACTATAACAAATACTTAATATAACAGGAAAATATCAAAATAGTTATCTTTATGTATGAAATAAATAGTTTTAGAGTATGTCGGAGTAGGTTATTGGCCAACCCTGGTGTCGGAGTTTTTAGTGCGCTTTCAATTTATGCGTTTCGTGTCGGACCGCTGCGGTGCCGAAGCGGTGCGTTTGTCGTATTGTGTACGTACGTACGATCGTGTGTTTTCATACAAATCGAGCAGCTCGGCAACAGTGCGTAATAAAATTATTTCGCGGTACCGAACGCCGCACTGTTACGACAAACGCACCGCATCGGCACCGCAGCGGTCCGACACGAAACGCATAAATTGAAAGCGCCCTTAGACAGCCTAAACGCCTCCGATATGATCTTACGATTGCAACAACCACAACCGAAATTTTTACGCTTCTTCCGAAGCACAGAAGCGCTAAGATAGAAATGCCACTATCGGCCACCCATCCAAGTAAGGGCAGAGGTACACGTTGCTTAACAATTGCAGTTTTTGTGTGATATCAACAGACATCCATCCATCGTCACAAACATTCGCTTAGTTGGATGTATGCAAAAGCTTTTAGTTTTTTTTTAATTCCCATAAACATAACACACTGTTTAATTTCTAGGTGACTGCATCACAACGAGGCTTAAGTTTTTAACAACTTATTTCAAGTGTCAAAGCCGCAAATGCAGACTTAGGAAAAGCAAAGGAATATAGTCTTTATTACCTTGATTATAGAGTCTGGTCATAATAACGTCCATGGGAGTAAGGAATACTGTTTTCACGGCAGCGCCAAAGTTGCTAGCGATGAACGCAGATAGATATTTAGACTGTTGAAACATGTCATTTGCGTTCATCCATTCTTTTGAACTGAAATAAAGTTATAGATAATCAAAAAACCGCAAATTAATAAGAAAACACCTACTCATTCATTAATTTCGAGTTGGTCAGTGGCCAGCCCTGCTATCGGATTTTTTAGACCACCGAAAGGCCTCCGACTTGATCTAACGATTGAAACAACCGGGACCGACTGCTTAACGTGCCCTCCGAAGCATGGTAGCGCTCAGACAGAAATGCTCCTATCGGCCACCCATCCAAGTAGGGGGGCCCAGCTGCATGTTGCTTAACAATCGCAATGAACTAACAACGCTTAGACAAACTATGCCACGAGCCTGCCTACTGAAATCAAGGTTAGTTCACTATTTGGAGTTGATACATAGCAAGAGGAGCCTATTTTAAAGAGGTGATAGAACAAGAACATGTCTCTTACACACAATATACAGATTGAATAAAATTGGGCACATAGTTATAAGTTGCTCAATTCCTAGCTGTTGCGATAAATAACTATATTTATCGCAACAGCTAGGAATAAAAGCTACTTAATAATTATAATTCACAACTTACAGTGCAAAAGCAGACAACTGAGACGCCGAGCCGATTGAGTTCCTGATCATCATTCCATGGACACCTCGCCACAGACCAACCAATCCGTTCTTTCGATAAATTTTTGACATAGCGTATATCATTCCTCTATGTGCATGCTGCGTTCCAACTGCGATTTTTTCAGAGGAATACGACATTAGCTGTGTTTTGATCATTTGGAATGGACTACCAAAGAAGGCCCCTGCTACTCCAGATAAACTTCCAATTAATAAACTGTTCAAAAACTTGGTTTTGTTCTGTTCATCTCGTAAGAAGCCTAGGGTATCGGCTTGTTGGTATATGCCTAATCTGAAAACAGTTTTACTATGATAAATTAAGGAACTGATAGAATTCAAGTGAGAAGCATATACATTGAACTTAATAAAATGGAAACTTTTCGATGATGATGAATTTGATAAGTGAAAAGGCTTTTTTTTTTGATAAAGAAAATTACTTTGAAGGTAACCAAAACAGTCAAATGATATTGAAATATTATGTTTTGAGTATTTTATTCTATGGAATATACCCTCTATTGCAAATGTCAGTTTGAGTTCAGCTTCTGCTATTTTTCAGTATTCAGTTCTGCTATTGCTGAACTAGTTTGAACAGAATTTTAGATAACTTAAAAAATAAGAATTCATGAAGATTTAATAAGAATATTTACATGCTGTTAAACTACTTATCTAACCAACTAAAAGTTAGTTTCAAAATTAAATAGAACATTATTTACAAAACTACATAAATGGTCCTAATATTTGGACATTAAATAAATTATTGAATTCATTAAATAAGTAAATACTGATATCTTCAGTGAGATGAGAGGCCTTTGCCCAACAGTGGGACATTACAGGCTAATACTTTCTTTCTTTCTTAAATAAGTAAATAGTAATTATACCGTCAACTCACTTAGTCTGCTGATAAAAATACTACTTAGATTTGATGCAAAAAATATGGAATTACATACATGCAAAATGAAAAAGAAATGGAATGCCAAGCCAAAACAAGCTTACCTTACACCATTGACCACCCATTGAAACCATAGAGCAGGGACTAGACCTTTTTGAAGTGCATAGAAACCATCATGTTTGACTATAGTATATATTGCATGGGGGATGTTTTTGTAGTGTACTGCATGTTGTCCACGAGCTTTCAACTCCCCTTGGAGTTGCATGCGAGTTTTCACAACATCGAAAGGGTTGCTCAGGAAACCAGCCGCCACTCCGGCAATCCCTCCAATGATGAAGTCCATCCTCACTATCACAGTTTTTTTTTTAAGTTAGCATACAACTTTTTTTAATACTGACGCAAAACGACGGTCTTTTAAGTTTACGGTGCGTATGTCTGGCATAATCATCTCATGGTAATGTAGCTCAAAAATTGGGGCTTAATTTTGATATGTAGATTTTTTTAATGAAAGGTAATCTAATCATAAATAAAATTTAAAAAATCTAACAAACATAACAGTCTCAAAAAATTAAAGCGCCTTGAAATTTCGATAGGTATTAACGCAATTATACGTTTAGAATCACGAGGTTTAATGTAAATAAAACTCATGTGATGAAAGAAATTTAAACTATTAACCAATAAAACAATACATGTTGCACGACTACATCCAACTATTACTTTAGAAATAATAAAGAAAAGCCAACGGCGTTAGACTAAATTAACTTTATTTAAATCATAAAAGCGTAGTACTCGTGTAGGTACAAAATATCATAATATTTTCCATACCTATTTAGATTTATCTGCGCGCGGTTCGTGCCAGATTTTTGGTCCATTGCGTAACACAGTCTATTGATGGCATTCGGTTCATGTTAACCAAACTGCTGGAGTAATTGTTATTCCTGCTATTTCAACACGTGGGATGATTTTAAAAATACTATTATTTCATAACAGGTGTCCGGTTTGTTCGGTTTGTTTGACTAATGACTGACTAATTTATTTTGATTTGACTGACTTTGCCTCGGTTCTTGAACGAATGAACTAGACATGCCAAGCCAAAGTAATCGATATATTAAAATACCGATGTTTTGATCGATGTTATTTAATGGTTTGGTTTTTAATAATTTGGTATTTGACAAGCCCGTTGCACAGTGGCATGTGAGAGCGCTTACTGTGTCGGGGGTTGTGCAGGTTCGATTCCCGCCCGGAGTCAACAATATGTGCAGACATAGTTGTTGGCGACGACGTCTGAGTAATCCTATAAACAAAGTCGCTTTCCGCTGTCTGTCTGTCTGTCTGTCCCTATGTATGCTTAGATCTTTAAAACTACGTAACGGATTTGCGGTTCACCAAAAACAATGTTCTACACAATCAAAGTATATATAATTGCAAACAAATAAGTTCGCGAGGGCATATTATGTCTAACTATTCAATAACCGTTTTAGTTAAAAATTGTAAATGATTGTAAGTAGGTACTTAAATGATATTCATATGATGATATTAATCCATATCAAAATAAATAGCTCTAAAATCAAGATTGATTAAGTTACTTTAAATACCTCTTTGAATTATTAAAATCGTACTGTTAGTTTCAGAGTTATGATGAGAAATTTATAAAATAATAATGTCTGTTATGTTATGCCTACTGTTTCGTGCGGTCAAAGCGCGCGAGGATATACATAGGTACCTACCTATGAGCGACGAAGAAGACGCGCTATGTATT
Source organism: Cyclophora albipunctata (assembly GCA_963082685.1). Lineage (NCBI taxonomy): Eukaryota > Metazoa > Arthropoda > Insecta > Lepidoptera > Geometridae > Cyclophora > Cyclophora albipunctata. The sequence goes on along the minus strand of OY720117.1, from coordinate 9,833,025 downwards.
ATCCCGAATTTCAAGGTTAATTATTTAACTTTAAATATATTAAATACCTACCTCTTTAAATTATTAAATACGAGCGATATATATATATATGTACCTACTAGCAGGAAGACACGCTTTTTTATCCCGCATTTCCCACATGAAATCTTGATTACCCGAAGCGAAGCGAGGGCGGGTCGCTAGTATTTTAATTTTTTATCAAGATGCGAGATATTATTTTCCCAATTATATCAGTAAACAATGTTATAATTTTATTTATGACCTATTTAGAGGGACCTATATAAGTTTCAAAATTTGAAACTTTTTATATTATAATATTTTTTACTTAATATCGATTACATATTTATCGATGGACAAATCATATTAAATGTGATGGCGTGCATCCCTATACGGATCCGTCCACAGACCACGAAACAAGGATCCGTCAATCAGTCAGCTAATCAGCTGAGCACACCAAAGTGACACTTGACAGTTTGACGTTACCATGTAATTTTGAGTATCTTAGTGTGACCATGAAGTTAATATTGTTACATCTCTAATTGAACGAAACCTAGAAAGATATTTGTATATTTTTCTATGAGAGTATCAGACTTTGTACAAATCAAACGATTTCCAAATTAAATAAAAAATATTCTAAACTAGACTACTTAGGTGTTTATACATTCCAAGGCCGAGTGTGTTAAATTATATTATTTTAGATTAGAGTTGGTATACTAACCTTTACTTATAAAATAAGGTTACTTAACAATTAACTATAATCAAGGACTTTATAGGTATTAAATCCACGAAGAGGTCAGTGATCCACGAAGATAATCTATACTAATATTATAAAGCTGAAGAGTTTGTTTTGTTTGTTTGTTTGTTTGTTTGTTTGTTTGTTTGTTTGTTTAAACGCGCTAATCTCAGAAACTACTGAACCGATTTGAATAATTCTTTCACTGTTAGATAGTCTATTTATCGAGGAAGGCTATAGGCTACATTTTATCCCGAAATTCCCACGGGAACGGGCACAACGCGGGTAAAACCGCGGGGCGCTGCTAGTCAAGTAATAAAAACCTACATAAAATTTAAAAAGTGAAAACATGAATGAATTGTCTTTTATTTATTTCGTTTTTTTCTTTTTTTTAGAAAAATAATTATTATTTTATAGGAAAAAATGACATTGACAATGTTTGTGTAAAATTATTTATTCCTTTGCTTTTCATTTTTAGTATCAAGTTAGAATCAAAATTCATGAGTAATAGATAATAATGTAATTTTGTAATAAAAGGTTTCCTATAAATAAAAAAAGCGTTAAAATGGCGGTTTCGAATGCAATGTTTATATTTGAGGTGGTTGTTGATAGCGTAAAAAGTTTTGTGGAGAGCAGGTATCTCATTATCAAATGTGACTTTGGTGATATATTTTCTTTAGAATTGAAAGATCCTAAACAAATGCACATAGTGATACCTGACCCTCCGCCCTTGCCACCAGACCCTCCGGGAAAGAAAAAGAAGCCCCCAAAACCGAAAAAACCAAAGAAAGGTAAAGTAGAGGCGCCTCCTCCGGAACCGTGCATCCAATCGGGCCAGTCTGTACTGTTCACGAGCACAGCCGAGTTCATAGTGCAAACCATGAAGGAGTTCCCCATGGACTTATCCTTGTGGAGTAAAGAAGACAGCCTCGTGTTTATTGGCTCCAGTTCTATACCATGGGATGAGAAATTCATAAGTTTTTTAGAAGGTATTTACAATAATCTAACGCCAGAGCCTCCCGTGGTTAAAGATGATTACAACATATTCGAAGAAGGAACAGCCAAACTTATGGCAAAATTGGGTTTACAAATCAAATTGTCATATCTCGGCGAAAAGGTCTCCACATCATTTCGCACTCTTTCTGAAGATCCCGCGGTTAAAAAGTTTTTATATACCGGCATCAATTCGAAGACTACGTCCTACATTTGCACCATGAAGACTACAGACGAAGTTTTCGCAGAGAACAGCAATAAAATAGAGAATAACTTCACAGTTGACAAGCCCAAGACGAACAAGGTCGTGTACGCGGATTATAAAAACGCTCCTGGCGCTAATTTGACGTTCTTCAACGACGGCGATTATTGTTGTATGTCACACGCCGATAAGCCACCGGAGTCGATATACAAAGCTCCAGAGACTTGTCCCGATATCGACCACATCGTAGACTATGTAAGGAAGATAATTGTGTCATGTAATGACAATATGAGGATGCTAACACCTCGGCCGGCAATTAGGCCTAGAGTTAAAGCAACGGATATTGACCGCCTATGCTATTGTAGAGAAACAGGATGGCCACCAGGAAAGTTATCTGAAAGTCTCAAAAAGGCCACCCAGTCCGAGCCATGCCCCATGTGTATTGATGCAGGTAAAAAATCAAAAGGTCCCCGACCTACGACAATGGATATAGAGAACATACGAGGGCCTTGCGGGAGATTTGACTGCAAAATAGCTAGAGATATGAGAGCATTCATTGAAAAAATTGTAGACGAAGATAACGAAATTATTGATCTCGAATCAGTAATTGGGCCGTGCGGAAGCAAAAATTGTACCTTGGCTTCAAAGATAAAAGAGTTTATAGCACATGAAGGTCCATTCAAAGAAGGAGTTACACACGAAGGACTGTCGACTCAGTGTGGATGCATTACAAAAATGCAACGCGCTTTGACCTCAGTTTCATCATGTCATTCTGGCTGCCCTGAGAAATGTGACGAAGAAGATCCTTCTTCTGACGACCCACCTAATTGTGGCGGGCCAGAGTGTCCTTTCAAGAAACGCGAATCACGAATTAAAACGGATCAAGTGTACAATGTGTATTACTTTACTGTAGAGCTCGACTCAGCAATAGATCCTCCTTCGGGTAAAACATCCGCTAGTTCACCATCAAAAACAACGCCATCAGGAACATCATCACCTAAATCGGTAAAATCTGAAAGTTCTGCAAACAAATCAGGCGGTATACCAAATGCGTTCAAACATTGTGCATCAAATTGTCCGATGGCGCAACCTTTCACGGAGAGGGAGAAGATATTATGTTCTCAAAGCACTTGTGCTGTGGGGGCCAGGAAAACTCATAGTGAATCCGACTTAATATGCAAGATGCCAGTATGCCCTGACTTTACGGTAGGAAAACCTAGTCCCGCAGACGACGATATTGTTATCAAATTCGATGATATTCATAACCCATGTTGCGTTCAGTCATGTGATATGGCCGAGCGAATAAAAGATTTTATCATGGACGGGGTTACAAGTCAAAAACGCAGAGAGCATCTAGACCCTAATCCATGTTACTGCGACTGTGAATGTACTTTCAAGTTCAGTAAGAAGAGTACATATTGCCCTATTTGTGGCGGCTACGAGTGTTTGGGTGAAGACATGAAGAACGAGCCCGAGTTCGCGAAGCCTCACCCTTGTCCCATTTACCACAAACTTTACGATAGAAAAGTGATACACACGCCCAATGTCTGGGACGACGATGGAGACAAAACCGATACAGATAGTGCTAAAACATCGAGATCGAGCCGTTCTTCCAAACCACTTGTAGCAGGGCGGAGAACAAATACATCCCGCCAGTATAGAAAGAGTGAAAGTCGCAATTTTGCAGATGTAAAAGTAAAGAAACCAAAAAAGGAATCCAAGATAGTTGGAAAACCTACAGCTAAAGTGAAAGATGTTGAGCGTACGTGTCTATTACTATTTTTAATAGTACTTAATGTTTATGATTATGTATATAATTATTTCTGCCAACCCAATTTAACTAATCTCACGTAGTCTTTAGTACTTGTGAAATGAGAAATTGTTTGATTTGTTTTAGCTACAACTGCGGTCGAAAAAAAGGAAGTTAAATATTCAAAATATCCATATCCGAGTGTCCCCAAACATATGGGCTGGAACTGGACAGCGGACGATATACCGGGGATGAAGGTACTTAACATTACTAATAACAATTTGTTATATCCAAATAAATTGACATTATTTGTATAAGACACGTGATAACTATTCTTTCATAACCTACCTATTTCTATAGTTAGTAACATTTTCACATGCCTGCAAGCGAATCTCCTTTGAGCTTGAAATAACGAACTCTGATTTACGCATTATTTTATCAAATAATTATAGATTTTTAATCTTTTATACTAAAACTCACAATGTACGTACAGGTTCGGCCGCAGTGGAAGCCTGGTGCAGTTAATAAAATTCTAGTCAGAAGATACAGGGCGGTGCGAGAGGGTATCGATATCATTGCAAAGAAAAAACGCGCTATGATGAATAAGAAAAAGAAGTTGGAATCCAAACCAGCACTCACCGTCACTAAAAAAGATGGCGAATACACAGTGTGCATGGAAGTCTTCAAAAAGTTTTCCAAGGAAAGGCTTCTTTTCCAATATCCTTACGAAGAACAGCCACCTTTCGTGTACTCTATAGGAAAGACTGAAGAAGAAAAGTTGAAGAGACAGAAAAAAAGGCAGAGAAAGGAACGCAGAGAAGCCAGAAGAAAAAGCAAATTGATCCAGTCAACCTTCCGGGACCGGTGTCAAGAGATTTGCCTGAAAGCGTATAATCAAGCTATTGGGATACTTCCCTTGCCGAAACCGAACGATCCTGAATGCCCATGTGTGACGACGGAGGTCGAGGACGACGGCTCGCCCACGGACTCGTGCTCCTGCTCCGATGCAGACTCTATCTCCAGTAGCGACACCGATGGTGACGAATGGGTCATCGAGTTCAATCCACCTGCTTCAAAATATGATCCTAAAGCAAAACATCCCCCAGTTACATCAGAAAACGAAAGCCAATATACTTATTTAGACTACAGAGTTAAACTTCTTGATAAACAAGGTAACCAGCTACCTAGATTTTTCAAAGGTCCTGATGGGAAGCAAGTGTGCAGTGACCTTGGAGGATTTTGGGGTCCAGATCATGTGTGGATGGAGATTAACAAAGATGGTTTTATAGGACCCGATGGTCGATGGTTTCCACTGAACTTTATAGGACCGGACGGAAATCAATATAACGCCGAAGATGGTGGATTTGTGGATAATACTGGCACGTACTTAAAGGTCGGCGTCGATGGCTTTATTGATGCTAATGGAAAGTGGGTGTGGTATAGGCGGAAACCGAGCGGAGCAAAGGCTTCGAAAACGAATACTAAGAAACTGGTAGGAAACACCAGTCCACTCAGGTCTCCGAAGGGCAGCCCGCCGAAAGAGGGGAAAACAGACAAGTCTTCATCTCCAGTGAAAAGTAAACCAGGTAGCCCCACAAAGGCTACTGACAGAAAGAGAAGTATAACAAAAGCCAAAATAGGTGGTAAAAACGCTTTAGTAATGAATATGTCTACCGCTGGTAACTTCTTGGGAGACACGCCACTGTCATATAGGTCGGATTTGATGAATCTAGACGCGAAAACTATAGCTAAATATAATGATATTATCAATTGTTTGCAAATGTGTGATGAATTTTGCGAGCTTCAATCCCCGGTGAGGAATCACCGAGCTTGCAATACCTCGAAGAAGAAGGGGCACTTTTCGAACATCTCGCCAACACCGATGCCGTTATATTATGCTAAGACTAGTAATACAAACAGTTACAGTTCAAATTGTTATCAACAGTCGAGGTATGCGGGTGACAATCGTTACTAAAAATAAAGTAATTTTTGAGTTTTAAACATATTTTTTATTTGCTTATTTTGGTTATTATTAACGCCTCGGTGGTCTTGTGGTTTTTGCACTTGCCGGCCAAGACTGAGGTCCCGGGTTTACAGCGGGTACACATTGGGCGTTTTGAAACTGGTGAAACTGAGTCTCTTAATATTGTTGAACTACCCGTTATGTCAGCTTTTATAACACTCAGTAATTCATCAAATGATTTCACAGACATTCTAAAATAATTAAAGAACTTAGGTCCGTGTTGTCTTAATTTTGTATACAATGTAACAAACATCCCATGCGTTAGCCTATCTCTTAGTATTGTGTGCACCCAATATTCTCTTTGTCTTTGTCGTCGTCTTTTATAGCGACGGTAGAGGAGCCACACACAAGCAATCTCTTCAACGTCCATTTTCGAACTGAGCCAAAAGTATGTTCGCCCTACTAACGCGCGTTGAATGCCGTCCTAAGCGCGGTGTGTGTACGCGACCAACGCGCGCTCAACGCAACGCCGAGCGCCCAGTATGTACTAGCTCTAAACAAAAATAAAATTACGTATTTATGTTTCCACAAAACGGCTACTTCAGAACTAGGAGAAACCAATATTAAGATACACCACCAGACGTGCCTTAGACTCGTACTAAGAGCACAAAATATCTGGGATTTCATATTGATGAAAATCTTTCATTTTAAAATACACATTGAAGCTCTTTAAGAATTAGAAAGGTTCTAAGCGTGATGAAATGAAAAGTCTAGCGGCAGAAAGCGACTTAGTTTTATACTATGTAGTGAAGATTACGGCATTGCATAATACTCCGGTCAAATTAAACATTCGAGGTTACATAAAGTCCCAACAAGCTGAAAATCAGGAAAATTGTTCAAAACATAATTATAAACAATGTCTAAAAGTTCCCCATCATTCCCGTGTATGGAATTTTTTTTATTCAAGGTCAAAGGTAAAAAAAAATGAATTTTTCGCGATTTTCAGCAAAACGGTAAGTTTTATCATAAAAGTACCTGGGAAAATAAAAAAGCTTATAAAATTTTCTATAACTTTAATTCTATTCACTTTTTCCATATTCCCAACCGTTATTGAACTACACGCTCCAGAAATGTAAAAATTAAGGACCTCGGGCAGGTAACTATGGAGCCTGCCCCAATGCTCAACAGTGACATGACCTATGTCATTTGAAAGGTCTTGAAGAGTTGTACAAGTTACTCCTAGACAGTTATATCGAATTCGACGGCCAACTCGGTGTTTTCGACCACCGAAGAATTACCACTGGAGGTGCTGTGGAGACTGGACGGAATGCTCAACAGTGACATGACTTACGCATTTGATAGCCCTTGAAGTCCAAGTCATTCCTTGACATGTATATTGAAATTGAAGGCCAACTTGGTGTTTTCAGTCATGTCACCGTTGAGCAATACGATCAGGGTCAACTGCACATACACCTAGTGTTTCTTCTTCGGTGGTCGAAAACACCGAGTTTGGCGTCGATTTCGATATAACTATCAAAAAGTGACTTGTGAGAGCTTTCAAATGCGTAAGTCATGTCACTGTTGTGTTGAGCATTCCGTCCAGGCTCCACAGCTCTCCAGTGGTAATTCTTCGGTGGTCGAAAACACCGAGTTGGCCGTCGAATTCGATATAACTGTCTAAGAGTAACTTGTACAACTCTTCAAGACCTTTCAAATGACATAGGTCATGTCACTGTTGAGCATTGGGGCAGGCTCCATAGTTACCTGCCCGAGGTCCTTAATTTTTACATTTCTGGAGCGTGTAGTTCAATAACGGTTGGGAATATGGAAAAAGTGGATAGAATTAAAGTTATAGAAAATTTTATAAGCTTTTTTATTTTCTCAGGTACTTTTATGATAAAACTTACCGTTTTGCTGAAAATCGCGAAAAACTCATTTTTTTGACCTTTGACCTTGAATAAAAAAAAATCCATACACGGGAATGATGGGGAACTTTTAGACATTGTTTATAATTATGTTTTGAACAATTTTCCTGATTTTCAGCTTGTTGGGAATTTATGTAACCTCACCCTCAATTTTTGGTTTAAATTGACCGGATTATAATGAACAATTACCTACTTGGAATTGTTCATCATTACATAGTATAAAACAAAGTCGCTTTCCGCTGTCTATCTGTCTGTCTGTCTGTCCCTATGTATGCTTAGATCTTTAAAACTACGCAACGGATTTTGTTGCAGTTTTTTAAAAAGATAGAGTGATTCAAGAGGAAGGTTTATATGTATACAAATTCCCGAAATTCCCATGGGAACGGGCACAACACGGGTAAAACCGCGGGGCGCTAATTGTTGTATTATATCGAGATTACCTGTATTGAAATAGTTAACAGGCAAGGTTAACTTTTTACCTACAGTAAATTTTAATATAAAAACTTCTAGTTAAGTGTGGAATCCTTAGATTACATGTAATCTAAAGTCTTCAGATAATATATTTGAGTATTAATAAATACTCAAATCAGTTATAAATCATACCATCGAAATGGCTATATTATCAAGGAATTACACAATTAACGTTAAAAAGGTTTGTTTTATTGAAGTATATTCTTTTTGCAAAACGTAAAAAAATGCTAAGCATGGCTGTCTTGATATAAAAAGTATAACACAATTGTTTTGGTAATCGTAAAAATTTCAAGTTATTTTTTCTGTATTTTTGGTTTTTCATAAATTATATTCCCAATGAGGGGATAACATTAAATTAGTAACAAACACGTTAATTTAAGTTAAATAACAAAATGGCCTTTTCGGATTCAATGTTTTTAATAGAAATAATTGTAGAGGATCTGACCAGTTACATTGCTTGTAAAGAATTTCGGATCTGTAGTCAGTTTGCAAACGTTTTCAGCCTCGTGTTAAACGATCCGAATCAAAGCAGTGATCATGATGATGAACAGTCAAAAAGGGAAAAGAAGAAGCGGCTTTCTGTGAGGGGGAAAGGGGAAAGGGTGGACGAGCCTTCACTCCATGGGAGTTCGGGGAAGTCTCTCCTGTTCTCGTGTGACATAAACGTTCTCATGGACTTGATGACCAAGTACGACTTACAACTGTCTTTGTTCAACCAACATAATGTCCACGACAAGGTCGGGTACACCTTCATCCCCTGGAACAACGTCTTCATAAATTATCTACACAATTTATACTTCAGACGAAACAAAATGATTAAACCAGTAAGTGCCATTGAAGAATACAACGTGTTTGATGAAATAACATCAAAACGAATGGCTCAAATAACGTTAAATATAAAGCTGACATACATAAGTGATACAATTATATCTTCGTTTAGAACTCTTTCAAAGTCCGGTGATTATCAACATTCGGAGTATTTATCTATCCTCAGTACAATAAGAGAGATATTAACCAAAGCAGGATCCCACGCTGGTGTTATTACAACTAATGTTGGCGGTCACAGATGTGTAAACTGTCCGATGATATATTCATATAACAACAATAGGGAAATAACCTGCGAACAAGGAATACAGTTGAGTATACATGGAAAGGATGAAATAACAACTAGTGATGGGGAACACGTAGAAGCCGTTAAAAATCTAAACAAAGTGAAATCAAGCGTCCTCAGCTTGATCAAAAGCGATACAGATTTAAATATAAATAGACAGTTGGAAATTGTGAAAAGTAAGTCCTGCTCGAAATTAACTGATAAACATATGAGCGTTTTAAGTTACATTTTCGGCAATATCAATGGACCTTTTGGAAATCAGGTTTATTGTGTGGGGTATTTTAGTGTTCATAATGATGAAGATGGAACGAGCAGCAAAAGTCCGGAGGCGTCTCCAGGTACTAAAAGTCCACCGAAAGGCTCAACGGGCACTCAAAGTCCGGCAGCAAGCAATAAAAGTGCAGATACGGGAAAAAATACTGAAAGCACAGATAGTAAAAAAAAATCTGTATGTAGTGGCCAAGTATGTAAAAAATTATTGGAACAGGACGAAGAAATGTGGGGAGATGAAAAAGATAAAGTAGTAATCACAAGATGTACGCAACCTACTTGTTTAGGTAGAATATATAACGAACCTCCTCCGCCCCGCGATGACAGAATTCTTTTGAGATTGAAACCCAAAGAAAAAGATACTTGTCCTGATACTATTCAGAAAGTTGAGACGATCACCGGTGGGATGAAAGCAAATGTAAAAATGAGCAAAGATTCTTGCTACTGCACGTGCGAATGCACATTCGGTATTCAAAAGACGACATACTGCAAGATTTGTAAAGGCTTTGAATTCATTGGCGAAGATATGACAGGTTCGCCCGACGATGTGTTCCCCTGTCCGATTTATTATAATTTGCAAAAAGACAAACCTCCAGTAACCGCAAGGAAATCAGAAAAAAATAAGAACATAGAATCCGACAAGTCCACCAAAACAACTGTCAAGTGTAAGAAAAAGATAGATGACAGATTTAAATTTAACTACGGCTATACAGGTATACGTATGTACTTATAACTTTTTTTTAAATCAAATTGTTTATTATTTAAACAAAAAGTCTCATATATACATGACATTTGGTGATGTTGCAGCGCCACAGATTGGACACGGACTCTGCACCGCGCCGTGTACGGGTGCGTTAGGGAATGTTCCCAAGAATATGGGCTGGTTATGGACAGCCGAGGATGTCCCAGGAATGAAGGTAATTACGAAATTATTGTTATTTAATTCAATTTTCTTAATTTTTTTTATTTTTGTTAATTTTTTTTGTTTTGTTTGTCTTAGTTCCGAGCGAACTGGAAGCCGGGCTGTATAAATAAACACGTACTACGTTTGCTTAGAATGGCTAGAAATCCAGGTCAAGTAGTCAAAAAGAGGAGGCGAGATACTGGAAAGAAGAAGAAGCCATTGAAGAGACCTTTGCTTGTGGTGCACAAGAAAGAAGGAGAATTCGCTATTACTATGGAAACTATGAGACAATATACTAAACCTAGAGCGATTAATCAAATACCGTACGAAGATAAAGATGTATTAACGTACACTATCGGCAGAACAGAAGAAGAGAACGCTGAGCGTCGAAAGAAGAGAGAACGGGCACAAAGGCGCCTTGAAAGAGAACAACGCGACTTCATCCAGAGTGCCTTCAAAGATATGTGCAAAGAGATTTGTCTCAAAACTTATCAGCAAGCCCTCGGTCTCCTCCCCGATGCCGAGGATCCTGCGTGCGCTTGTTATCCAGCGGTGCCGGGCCCGGACAGAACTAATTTGGATTGGTCATGTTCGTGTACTGAAGATTCGGCTTCTCTTTGTTCTGATACCGATAATGACGAGTGGACGGTAGAATTCACACCACCTGTGGCATTGTTCGATCAATCGTTTAAGTCGAAAAAGGTTTTGAAAGTTGACAACAGCACCCAATACACGTATTTGGATTATAGAGTAAAACTGTTAGATAGGTTCGGAAATCAAGTCCCAAGATTCTTTAAATATCTCGATGGGAAAACGATGTGTAGCGATCTTGGCGGGTTTTGGGATCCTAATAAGAAATGGTTGGATATTAATATAGATGGATACATTGCGCCAGATGGCCGATGGGCCCCTATGAACTTCACGGGTCCACACAACGATCAAGTTGATGCTGAAACAGGGAAATTTATATCCAACGGCACATGGTATGTAGTTGGTGTTGACGGCTACGTTGACGCTAATAACAAATGGAGAAGGTATCTTACTCCTAAAAAGTCGCCTCTGATAAAGACTCCCAAACCAAAAGTTAAACGACAAGGTGGAGCCGGAGACAAGAAAGATAAGAAAAAACTTGAAGTCAAGCCGTCTAGAGGAACATGGAGTTGTTTCGGAGACGTGGACCCGGTGGAGTTATCTAAACTGGGTATAGTAGGGCATGGCCAGGATAAGAAATTACTTTTGTCCACGTTAAAGACCTTACGGGGTCAAGGTCAAAAAGTAAATATTCCGATGCCATCCACCGTGCCTCGCCTTCCACCACACGTGAGAGAGTTGGTGAAACGTCGTATGATGAGACCCAATGCTTATAACTCTCGGACCTATTTCTCGGACAGATCCACATGTAAGCACCCAACACCCTCTGACAAGGGTATAGTAGCAGTAAACGATCATGGCAACAAGACGTATTTCAAGCTCAAGGGCCACAAAAACCTAAGACCGAATCAAAGGAAACATGATTTAGTTCATCAGGGAATAAGTTTAAGTTCTTTCCACGTGCCTTGCCTTCGTTCTTTCATTAACAGTGAAACTTTAAAACAGCAGTTGCGTGCAAGACGAGTAAAATTGTATCAAAATGCACAAACTCAATCACATAGGTAGCACATAGTCCGTGGCCAAAAAATTTTTTTTTTCGATGTAGGAATTGTTGTAATTTATATCAGTTTAGTTAAGTGTATATCAGTTAAGTTCTTTTGGTGTAATTTAATAATGTCATTAAGTTAAAATTTGTACTGTACATGTAAAGTAAGATAATATAGTAAATAAATATTAATTTATAATGAACTGCATCTAATTCTGTTAATTATTTTCAAAACTAAATACTCACGCCATTAGTGCATTGACGCTACCGCATGCGTTACATCATATGCGTACTGCAACTGTGCAACCGGAGTCTACGCAATGTATCGTATGCGGTAGAGTCTGTGTATAAGAGAGGGCGCTACTATTGATTGAGCGGAATGATAACTTAAGGTATGATAGCTTTTTCATAATCTTTTAAGACGCAATATTAAGTATCACCGTACTTAATCTTTTTTTAATTTTTAGGTGGCCCAGGGTTGGAAACCAGGCGCAATATCTAAGCAGCTTCTCCACAAATTGAACAAAGCGAAGCTTCGGAAATCAAGCGACGCTCCATCGAGACCGATCAGGAATAGGCATAAGAATGTAATTGAAAAACCAACGCTAATCGTTTGCAAACGAAATGGAGAATACATTGTTGAAATGAAAGTTTTGCCAGAGAAAGACGAAGCGCGCGATAGTTGTGTTCCGCTCGTTTACAAAATTGCCAATGAGAACAATGCTGAAAAGATCAAGAAGAGGGAGAGGAAAAAAAGGCGTTTGGTCAGAGAAGCAGTTCGGAAAGTGTGGTCTGATCCTTTCAACCCTGATGCTTGCAAGTTGACTTGCTATCAAGCTTATAGGCAAGCGATCGGGATCGTTCCCTACGATCCCAATAATCCACACTGTTTCTGTCCTGATGATTACGTGGAACCGGAGAGGGCAGAGATCTTGGACAGCTGTTCGTGCAGCGATCAAGATGAAATGTCTGATTGCAGTTCATTGGACGTGGACTGGGAGATGCATTTCTCTTTGCCTACAGCTACGTGTAGTTCGTGATAGTTTATTTTGAGATTAAAGTTTTGATTGATATTGCTGTAGTTATTTGTGAGGGGTAAGTCGTCTTATTATCAGACAGAGCGGTAGTCAACGGCAGAGGCAGCTGAGCGGATGACTGTTGTCCACGTAATTTGCAGTTGCCGTTGAGATTGATATTTGGTAACGGTTGTTAGCCTGGCGCAAAAGTGCGGAATCCGAATTCGATTTCCGCAATCGTTTTCCTCATGCGGAATTACTTGGACCTAGCGCAGACGTTTATTTTTTTACATTAGGAATTCTATACTGCCAGTGTGATGTCAGTACGTTCAGTAGGGACTTTGCTTTGATTTGTTTTAATTCCAAACGGAAATTTCCGAACGTGTGCGGTGGTACGTAGAAAATATACGGAAGTGCTTTCGCATGACGGCATTAGATTTTTCCGTATGGTGATTCCGAGCGCACGGGTCCACATTCGAAACATTCGTACGAAACGCGCACGGAAAAAACGAATGTGTGTGGCATGCGGATCCGCATGCGGAAAACGAATGCGGAAATCGAATTCGGATTCCGCACGTATGTGGTCAGGCTTAATGTTGGCATACAGGTGTCTCTGCCAATGGAAAATTGCCAGTGTATGCAGTTTTCTGATCTTTGTTCCTCAACGAAATAATACACAGACGAATTTCAGTTATTCTTTATATTTCTTCATTAAAATGGTCAATAAGTCCCATATAATAAGTGAGGCAGTTGTTTGGGGCGCTAACCTCAGGTACAGAGGCCATATGCCCTTGTAGAAGGCTAATAGGCCTTCAGCTTTGTACGTCTTGGTGAAGCAGTCCCATAATCCGGTGTAAAGCCGATTTGATGATCCTGGGAACAATGAAGAGTAAGCTTTGGATAGGTACTGTTTTCTCTGTAGGTACTTCTGTAATAAGAACGTATGCATATAGCAATGTTACGTGTTACATTTTCAGTAGGCACCTAATAAGTATGTTGTATTTATACTTACCCTGATTAAAGAGTCTAACGGAGATGACATCTAACGGACAAATTACAATGGACACGGCGATTCCACTCAATGAACTGCCCAGGAATGCCAGGCTGAATGGAGAGGCTACACAGATCCCTTTGGACAATAACCATTCTTTGGACCTGGACAAAAATCAAATATAGTTATTGATTATGTATAGTAGGTAAGTGGTATGAGAAATAATATTACTTTTGTCTTATTTTATTTCCATAAAGAATTGACAGCCTATAAGGTCTGGTTTTAGGCTACATGAGCTTGTAGATTGGCATATTAATAGATCTTTTAAAGTATCCTTACTTAACAAAGGTAGTGAGTTGTGCTGGACTACCAATTGCGATTCTTGCACAAGCGGCATTCAAACCAGCGAAGAAGCCTCGCATGCCTTCATTTCTATATATGGTTTTAAATCCATCTACCATTCCTGTGAAGAATATAAAAGTTCAGTAATATCTACGTTAATTAAAGTAATTGCGGATATTATCTGGCATTGTTAGCTTCCGTACAGGAAAGCGCAGAAATGTGATCAAGTGTAGAGTGTAATATTTCCTTCGGGACATTCAATTTTCTTTCAAAATTCTGATTTTATGTCCTACCTCAATATTTTTGGCTTTGCCTACCGTCATACACATGTTGTCTCCCAACTGCAATGCTCGGGTGTGCGCTAGCTTGTATCCTAGTCTTTACAACGGAGGCAGGATTAGAAGTCACTCCACTAAGGATCCCACTCACACTTGACCAGAAAGTTGCTTTATGAATGGCAATTTTTCCATCTTCGTTTTTTGTCCACCCTTTGACATCGGCTACTTGGTAAAGACCCAATCTAAAACATCTAATCTTTGTAGTGTTCAGCTATTTCCTTGTAGTGCATATACTGCCAATGAAAGTGTTGGTCTTACCATCTTACATAGTATTTTGTTCGATTCAAACCTTTCAATACTAAAATAAAAAGTCAATAAGAATTGTCAAATGTGTCTGCCAACCAGTCAACTCAAGTACATAGGGTTTGTTTGACATCCAATCTTCCAAACCCGATAACAGAAGGACGGATGGGTACTTTTTTCATTAGTCAGTTCGGTACTGATAAAATTGCTCGGACATAGCAATCAGGATAAGTGCCATGAGAAAATCAAGAGTTTAACACAAAGGTTGGTTGGTTGGTTACCAAGGACCTATACTTCAGTCATTATTCTTTCTAACCTTACAGAGTTCATAGAAAACCCAAACAGCATGGCCGGCACCAGTCCCTTCTGCAGCGCCATCACTCCGTCGTTCTTGGCTATGACGTAGAAGGCGTCGAAGATCCCTCGGTACCGCTTCGTCTGTTTAGCCTTTGACTCCAACTCTCCTTCGAGCTGCATCCTTATTTTAACCACGTCTATTGGATTCGTTATAATGGTCGCCCCAGCACCAGCTAAGCCACCGATTATGTATTCCATTAGTTTTATTGGTTGTTAAATTATCTGATTGTGTAGATATTTAATGATTTGAATATGGAATGTTGAAGTCAGAATTTTGTTTTGTTTCGTTATCACTATGCGACCATGAAACGTTTTTTCCAAATTGTGATTGTTTATATCATAATTTGCGTAAATTACAATTTTTTTCTAATTAAATCTAAGTTAGTAATTTTTTTAAATACGATGATACTTAAAACCTTAGGCTTGTTTTGTTTTGGAAGCCAATTTAAATAAACTAAACACTAACAAAAAATTCTAATTTTACTTTTTCTGACAGATTAGTTATTATTGATAGAATAGTTATAATATTTTGTCTATAGCAATTCACAGACCTAAAAAGGCCATGATCTAGCATTTAAGAGCCCTCTTTCTGCTGAGGCTATGCTATTAGATCAGCTACAAAGTATTCTGGGTATGGATGGGTCGTTCCTACATTCACATGATTGGATGTTAATATTATACGAGTATTCGTGTCAAAGGTAGAGGCGACAACAGGTGCAATGCAGTGCAGTTTATGGCTATGCCATTTGTCAACGTACCGCTCGAGCAACGAAGGTGCCATGGTGCTAGTAACGGCCACAAAAAAACAAAATACTATTAAAACCCGCTTTCTCCACCATATCGATCAACATGGAAGGTTTTTATTTAAGCGAGAGCCTATTCAAAATATTTTCTGAATATTTATTTAAAAAAGTATATACATACAACCATGTCTGCTCGAGAAGAAGAAATCGGCCACACTAACTCTTATATTGTTTAATTTAAATTATTTGTTCATAAAATGGCTTGCCTGCATCCTAGCACCGTCCTAACACGGTAAAAAAAAGCGGCCAAGTGCGAGTCGGACTCGCCCATGAAGGGTTCCGTAGCAGCGAGTAACATAATAAAGAAGTTCTTGAAGTTCGTTGTACTTACTACTACTTACTTACTTAGCGTGTGGGTTGTGATCGATTAACGACCTCACAAACCAAAAAACTAAAAAAATAAAAAAAACTACTAACTAGACCTCGTTCAAACCAATTTTCGGTGTTAGATTACATTGTTATGTACATCATATATTTTTTTTAGTTTTATCATTCTCTTATTTTAGAAGTTACAGGGGGGGGGACACACATTTTACCACTTTGGAAGAGTCTCTCGCGCAAACTATTCAGTTTAGAAAAAAATTATATTAGAAACCTCAATACCATTTTTGAAGACCTATCCATAGATACCCCACACGTATGGGTTTGATGAAAAAAAAAAATATTTTTTTCATTTCTAAGTATGGGAGACCCCCCTAAAATTTTATTTTTTTTCTATTTTAGTGTGAAAATATTAATGCGGTTCACAGAATACATCTACACACTAAGTTTCAACAACATAGCTCTTATAGTTTCGGAGAAAAAAGGCTGTGACATACGGACAGACGGACGGACAGACAGACAGACATGACGAATCTATAAGGGTTCCGTTTTTGCCATTTGGCTACGGAACCCTAAAAACCACAGTGAACATTTCAGCTATTCTTTTTATTCTTCATAACATTATTTAACATATCCCATATGATCAGTGAGAGGGTGGTGTGTGGTGCCATCCTGAGGTACAGCGGCCCTATCCCTTTGTAGAAGCCGTAAAGCCCTTCAGTTTTGTACGTCTTGGAGAAGCAGTCCATGACTCCGGTGTACAGCAGATTAGAAGACCCTGGAAATATTGAAAGAAGGAAATCATTATGCATTATTCATTCTTAATTGGAAGTGTATGTGTGTTGAGTGTATAAAGAATGGCTTTACTAAGGAAAGGAAGCTAAATAATTCATTTAAATATAATATAAAGGAATCCATTTTATTGGATATTTGTAAACGAAAGGGTTTATTAAGACAGACAGGAAAGGATACATCCTAGAAACAAATCTATACCAAAACCAGTCGACGAATGGATCGAAAAATGAATAACCAAGCTCCATAGCATAGGATTGAAAGACTCTTCATACCAGTACGACGAAAGCAAGCGTTAAAGTGGATCAAACAATGTTACCCTGGTTGTAAAGACGAGTATTGACTACATCCAGGGGATTTTCGACTATGGTACATAAGACACTGCACACTAGACTGGCCAACAGAGCTCGCATTTCAGGGGAATTCTCGCAGTATCCTCGAGAGAGCAGCCATTCCTTCAGTCTGTAAAATGTAGAGTCTGTTTAATGTAAACTATTTACCCTGGTTAAAGAGTCGTACGGCGATTACGTCCATAGGGCAAATGAACACGGCAACGACAATTCCGCTCATTGCGCTGGCGCCGAATGCCAGACCCAATTGGGATTGTATGACCCCTTGGGACACCAACCATTCTTTGGTTCTGGATAAAATAATTAATATAAATATACACCCGGACAAATTCACACACGTTAAATTAGATCGAACTAAGCTCTAAGCTTTAACTGATACTTACTATTATATATATATACATACACAAATACTTTATAATTATATGAATATATAAATGACACCAATACGCCGTCGCCAACACCCATGTCTGCACATGTTGTTGACTCTGGACGGGAATCGAACCCGCAACCCCCGACACAGTAAGCGCTTGGCACAGTTGCCACGCGTTTGTCAATATATTGTGGTTATGTACAGCCAGTGACAAAAATGGAAAGCGATATAAAGATATTCAAAAATAGAATTAAACTGTAAGATCCTCTTGCATAACAAAAGGCCTCTAGATCTAGTACATGGATTTAATGACAGGTATGTTCTGAAGTTCTCAATAACATCTTTGCTAAATATCTTATACCCTGGACAATTTAGACATTCGAGAGTGCATAAAGTCCCAACAAGCTGAAAATCAGGAAAATTGTTGAAAACATAATTATAAACAATGTGTAAAAGTTCCCCATCATTCCCGTGTATGGAATTTTTTTTATTCAAGGTCAAATGTCAAAAAAAAGTATTTTTCGCGAATATCTGAAAAACGGTGCAATGTAGCAAAAAAAAGTGTATGATGAAATGAAAGCTTATAAAATTCTCTATAACTTTAATTCTATCCAATTTTTCCATATTCCAAACCGTTATTGAACTACACGCTCCAGAAATGTCAAAATTAAGGACCTCGGGCAGGTAACTATGGAGCCTGCCCCAATGCTCAACAGTGACATGACCCATGTCATTTGAAAGGTCTTGAAGAGTTGTACAAGTTACTCCTAGACAGTTATATCGAATTCGATGGCCAACTCGGTGTTTTCGACCACCGAAGAATTACCACTGGAGGTGCTGTGGAGCCTGGACGGTATGCTCAACAGTGACATGACTTACGCATTTGAAAGCTCTTACAAGTCACTTTTTGATAGTTATGTCGAAATTGACGCCAAACTCGGTGTTTTCGACCACCGAAGAAAAAACACTATGTGTATGTGCAATAATGTGAAGTTGACCCTGATCGTATTGCTCAACAGTGACATGACTAATGTCATTTGAAAGCTCTTACAAGTCACTTCTTGACAGTAATATCGAAATCGACGACCAACTCGGTGTTTTCGACCACCGAAGTATCGACACTGATCGTATTGCTCAACAGTGACATGACACATATCATTTGAAAGCTCATAAAGAGTTGTATAAGTCACTCTTTGATAGTTATATCGAAATCGCCGTCCAACTTACTGTTTTCGACCACCGAAGAATGGAGTTGGGCTATGCCATACCGAAGTATCGACGCTGATGCTAATGCTCAAAAGTGACATGACCTATGTCATTTGAAAGCTCTTGAAGAGTTGTACAAGTCACTCTTTGACACTTATATCGAAATCGACCGCCAACGCGGTGTTTTCGACCATCGAAATATCGACACTGGGTGTATATGCAGTTGACCCTGATGGTATTGCTCAACAGTGACATGACCTATGTCATTTGAAAGCTCTTGAAGAGTTGTACAAGTCACTCTTTGACAGTTATATCGAAATCGACCGCCAACGCGGTGTTTTCGACCACCGAAAAATCGACACTGGGTGTATGTGCAGTTGACCCTGATGGTATTGCTCAACAGTGACATAACTTATGTCATTTGAAAGCCCTTGAAGAGTTGTCCAAGTCACTCCTAGACATTTATGTCGAATTCGACGGTTAACTCGGTGTTTTCAATTTGACAAAAAAAAATATATAACTTCACTCTCATTTTTTGGTCTAAATTGACTGGATTATCAAGGAGTGACTTGGACAACTCTTCAAGGGCTTTCAAATGACATAAGTTATGTCACTGTTGAGCAATACCATCAGGGTCAACTGCACATACACCAAGTGTCGATTCTTCGGTGGTCGAAAACACCGCGTTGGCGGTCGATTTCGATATAACTGTCAAAGAGTGACTTGTACAACTCTTCAAGAGCTTTCAAATGACATAGGTCATGTCACTGTTGAGCAATACCATCAGGGTCAACTGCATATACACCCAGTGTCGATATTTCGATGGTCGAAAACACCGCGTTGGCGGTCGATTTCGATATAAGTGTCAAAGAGTGACTTGTACAACTCTTCAAGAGCTTTCAAATGACATAGGTCATGTCACTTTTGAGCATTAGCATCAGCGTCGACACTTCGGTATGGCATAGCCCAACTCCATTCTTCGGTGGTCGAAAACAGTAAGTTGGACGGCGATTTCGATATAACTATCAAAGAGTGACTTATACAACTCTTTATGAGCTTTCAAATGATATGTGTCATGTCACTGTTGAGCAATACGATCAGTGTCGATACTTCGGTGGTCGAAAACACCGAGTTGGTCGTCGATTTCGATATTACTGTCAAGGAGTGACTTGTAAGAGCTTTCAAATGACATTAGTCATGTAACTGTTGAGCAATACGATCAGGGTCAACTGCACATTATTGCACATACATCTAGTGTTTTTTCTTCGGTGGTCGAAAACACCGAGTTTGGCGTCAATTTCGACATAACTATCAAAAAGTGACTTGTAAGAGCTTTCAAATGCGTAAGTCATGTCACTGTTGAGCATACCGTCCAGGCTCCACAGCACCTCCAGTGGTAATTCTTCGGTGGTCGAAAACACCGAGTTGGCCATCGAATTCGATATTACTGTCTAGGAGTAACTTGTACAACTCTTCAAGACCTTTCAAATGGCATGGGTCATGTCACTGTTGAGCATTGGGGCAGGCTCCATAGTTACCTGCCCGAGGTCCTTAATTTTGACATTTCTGGAGCGTGTAGTTCAATAACGGTTTGGAATATGCAAAAAGTGGATAGAATTAAAGTTATAGAGAATTTTATAAGCTTTCATTTCATCATACACTTTTTTTTGCTAGATTGCACCGTTTTTCAGATATTCGCGAAAAACACTTTTTTTTGACATTTGACCTTGAATAAAAAAATTTCCATACACGGGAATGATGGGGAACTTTTACACATTGTTTATAATTATGTTTTGAACAATTTTCCTGATTTTCAGCTTGTTGGGACTTTATGCACTCTCACCCTCATTTTTAGGGTTCCGTAGCCAAATGGCAAAAACGGAACCCTTATAGATTCGTCATGTCTGTCTGTCTGTCCGTCCGTCTGTCCGTATGTCACAGCCTTTTTTCTCCGAAACTATAAGAGCTATGTTGTTGAAACTTAGTGTGTAGATGTATTCTGTGAACCGCATTAATATTTTCACACTAAAATAGAAAAAAAATAAAATTTTAGGGGGGTCTCCCATACTTAGAAATGAAAAAAATATTTTTTTTTTTCATCAAACCCATACGTGTGGGGTATCTATGGATAGGTCTTCAAAAATGGTATTGAGGTTTCTAATATAATTTTTTTCTAAACTGAATAGTTTGCGCGAGAGACTCTTCCAAAGTGGTAAAATGTGTGTCCCCCCCCCTGTAACTTCTAAAATAAGAGAATGATAAAACTAAAAAAAATATATGATGTACATAACAATGTAATCTAACACCGAAAATTGGTTTGAACGAGGTCTAGTTAGTAGTTTTTTTTATTTTTTTAGTTTTTTGGTTTGTGAGGTCGTTAATCGATCACAACCCACACGCTAAGTAAGTAAGTAGTAGTAAGTACAACGAACTTCAAGAACTTCTTTATTATGTTACTCGCTGCTACGGAACCCTTCATGGGCGAGTCCGACTCGCACTTGGCCGCTTTTTTTGGTTTAAATTGACCGGTGTATTAATTGTTTCAAACTGAATGATATGAATAAGACAGACATGAATAATATACAACCTCGAAGGTCGCTAAATCTTAAAACAATATCGAGTAATATACGTTATCTAAGAATAATACTCATAACTAAGTAAGACGAGGTATTATAATATTTTACTACCTAATTTTGCCTCACTGTGTTATCAGTATCACCTATAACATAGAAACATTATGTATATTCTGCCAATATTTTTCGCATCGTATCGTAAGAGAGATGAGATCATCTCTCTTAAAATTGGTGCATTTAAATCAGATCCCTAGTTTTCTGTGTAGCGTGTATTCAATTAGATTGAGCGATTTATTTGACTCTTACACACACATACAACACAATGAGACACCCCACATGGCCACAGCTAATTTCACTGAATCTAAACGACGTGCACCTTACGTTTTTTGAGCCGTGTTGCGTCCAATTCGATTCCCATATTTGTGATATTGTACACTAGCAGCGCCCCGCGGTTTTACCCGCGTTGTGCCCGTTCCCGTAGGAAATCCGGGATAAAATGTAGCCTATAGCCTTCCTCGATAAATAGACTATCTAACAGTGAAAGAATTATTCAAATCGGTTCAGTAGTTTCTGAGATTAGCGCGTTTAAACAAACAAACAAACAAACAAAACAAACTCTTCAGCTTTATAATATTAGTATAGATAAGAATATAGTCTTACATCGCAATAGAATAACAGCGAATAGCTAAAGTACTAATCTACCCAACTTACTTGGCGAAGGTAGTGAGTTGTGCCGTGCTGCCGATGGCGAGCCTCGTGCACGCCGCGGTCACACCGGCGAAGTAACCCCGCATGCCTTCTCTTCTGTATATCGTTTTGAAACCATCTAACATACCTGTAATGAAATAATATAAGTACCCATTGGTATATCTTATTATTATAAATGTGAAAGTTTGTCTTTGTATCTTTGGTACTCTTTTACGCAAAAAATATTGAATTGAATTGGATGAAACTTTGCAGACATATAGGTCAGAATTACACATGGGATACATTTCATCCCGGAATTTCCGCGGGAACGGGTACAACGCGGGGCGCTGCTAGTAGGTGTAGCCGTGTTTTAAATTTCTAGTTGACTTTTCAACCCGATCCTAATCTTCCCTAAGTATTTAATACTTATTCGGCTCTGCTTACCATTATAAACGTGCTGTCTTCCAACAGCTATGCTCGGGTGTGCGCTGGCTTGTATCCTAGTTTTCAGCACAGAGGCAGGATTAGAAGCCACTCCACTGAGGACTCCGCTGACACAAGACCAGAACATGGCTTTGTGAAGTGTTGTATCACCGTCTTTTGTTTTCGTCCACCCTTGAACATCAGCCACGTGGTACAGACCTAATCTAGAACAAATGAAGTTCATTTCTTAGCCGAGTTCAAAAATGGAAGAGCTTCTCAATTCGAATGTCCATGTTTTTTTTCATATTTTAATAAACGCTCTGTAACTAAGGCTGGCCTCACACAGCCGGAAAACCTATCTGAATTAAGAATCTTAATTCAGACTCTTAATTCCGGCTCCTTCAACTCACATTATCTTAAAAATTGAGATAGATCAGTAGTCTCTTGTTTCACGACACACGCAAACGTCTCGAAATGAACTAGAACTAGCAGTGTGAACTGAGCAATTCATAATCTGAATTCAATATGTGTGTGTTGCTCTATGCAAATGTATGGGATTACGTGCGTTATGAAGTCATAATCTTAAATATTCAGACCAGGAATTCCGGACGCACATCAGAATCATTCTTACAGATCGATTTGAGAAATTCATTATCTGAAAAAATCAGAATGTATGTGGATCATAAAGACTTTGTATGGGATTCCGGCCTTTCTTAATTAATAATATGAATTCAGATTATGAATTCAGAGACGAATTCCGGCTGTGTGAGGCCGGCCTAAAACACGGTTATAAAGTGTTTTGTCTTTTTTGCTCTTCGGAAAATTGCGTATGTTAGAAAGGGACAAACCATTTGATATCTAAAATGCTGCTAGTAAGCATTTATGAATAAGTCCTTGAGTGTTTTGTCTCCTTTGCTCTTCGAAAAATTGCGTATGTTAGAAAGAGTGAAACTTATGTGTTTAGGCTATGTTACTATTTCCTCAACGGAGAAGTTGTCCCTGGTTGAAAAATCAGTCCTGATAGTTTTCGTTTTAAGTACTTATCGTAAGAAAAAAGCTCCTAATCCTTACTTAGTTATACTAACCTGACAGAGTTCATAGTAAAACCAAAAAGCATGGCGGGTGCCAATCCCTTCTGCAGCGCCATCACTCCGTCGTTCTTGGCTATGACGTAGAAGGCGTGGAAGATCCCTCGGTACCGCTTCGTCTGTTCAGCCTTCGATTTCAGCTCTCCTTGGAGCTGTAGCCTCGTTTTGACCACGTCCATAGGATTCGTTACAATGGTCGCCCCAGCGCCAGCCAACCCTCCAATTATGTAGTCCATTATTTTCTTTTGATTTATCTGTGAAATTATACAAGAACTGAATCTACTTTCACGGATACACTTAGCTTATATTTTACATTTTTATCTGACTTTTGGGTCCTTTGCAGGAACCGTGGTCACAGAAGACTAAGGTCTAATTTCACCGTTACAACTGAACTCGATCAGTTGAACTTAATTTTAGTTCACGAGCTAAACCGACATCAAAAGTTCAAAAATGATTCACTAAAACCGAGTTCAATAAACCGTGGTTTGAGATTAAAACGGTGAATTTGGAGCTTATCCGCCTTAATCATAAACGATATTTAATTTAAACAATGTTTTAAAGTGTTTTGTCTCTTTCGCTCTTTAACAAATAGCGTATGTCGGAAAGGGACAAACCATTTGATAGCTAAAGTGGTTAATAAGCGGTTATGAATATAGCCCTAAGAAACCCAGCAATATACAAGAAGTATAATAATAGGTTTGTTTGTATACATTTACTAGCAGCGCCCCGTGGTTTTACCCGCGTTGTGCCCGTTCCCGTGGGAATTTCGGGATTTTTTTTACATAAAAACCTTCCTCTTGAATCACTCTACCTATTACAAAAAACCGCATCAAAATCCGTTGCGTAATTTTAAAGATTTAAGCATACAGACAAACAGACACGAAACAGAGACGACTTTATTTTATACTATGTAGTGATAGTGAAGTATAATAATAGGTTTGTATACATTTAAGCAAAGGTGAATTCCCTGCGTCCACTGTTTTATTTTTAACTAGCTGTGCCCTGCGGTTTCACCTGCATTTTTTCCTCACTGTTTAGCGTTTAAACCTTCCCTGGACTTTCGTGAATATTTCAAGACCAAAATTAGCCAAATCGGTTCAGCCGTTCTCGAGTTTTAAGCAGACTAACGAACAGCAATTCATTTTTATTTATATAGATTACCTGTGGACATGTAATGATGATAATTAATATTAAGTAGGTATAAGTAAGTAGGTATGGGGTGGGGTTAAAGAAGAATTCCCCGCGTGATATTATACACATAGGTACCTACTCGTATAATACACGTCAAATGACACGCTTGAGTTAAATCATCCATACAAAACCGAAACTAGCCATAAAATAAAGCAAGGTAATGATATTAAATACTATATTGCAAAAGATTATTAAACAAAAGACGAAAAAATATATAAAGTAAAGTATTTTATATATTTCTTTACATGTGATATAGTCACTAGGAGAATACCTACTAAGTATTTATAATGTAGTCTCAAAATATTCAATCAATATTTAATATTTAAAAACTGACTCACCTTGGGTACTACTGCACGACTCCGGCAAGATTCAACTATTTACATTAATATTACTAAGCATCACAGGACAATACCACATAAAACAACTATAAATTTGAGTTAATTTAATATCTTATTGTCGCTTGAACTATCGTTTTTATTAGTTTTATTTACAAACACAACACTTTTCTATGTCTGAACTGAAATAAGAACTATTAAGTAATTTTAGGCGCGAAATTAAGCAATTCACATAACGATCGATATCACTTAACCTTCATAATTCACTTCACTTATCTATTAACTGTAACTTAACGATAATGTACAAAATTAATGAATAAATTAAAACTCTTTTGTAACAAAAAGGTGATTAAAACTTCTTTCAAATAATTATCTTTGATTTTTTTTTTATTAAAGTGATGTATCTGTCACACACTCAAATTTAGAACTAAATTCGTGTCTTGGCGAGTTTTTCCGTACACGTGATATGACGTCATGCCGTGACGTATGTAATATCTGTTCAATGGTACAGTCGTAGAAAAAACTCGTCATTCATTCGGTAGTGTGATGCTTGAGTTTATTTCAACCACTAACGTGAAGTGTGATAATATTGGTACACTGCCAATGTTTCTGAAAGGTAGCTGAATGATTTTGTTGTTTTTATAACTTACGTAGTAAGCTAGTGAGTATTAGTTTGTTACATTTAATACTTATTGAACTTGGTAATTTTTGACGAGTACCTTTATCAAGTAAGATTGACGATTAAAGAAATATTTTATAATTTTATTCTATATTAACCATTGTTTAGCGTTGCAGGTCAATATTATCTTTTCTTGTGTATTTTTAATTTATTTAAGAGGGATAAGGAAACGTAAGATATTACGATAGATATTTTTTATTTTTGACGTTAACTGTACTTTGATATATTTGGCGCGAATCGCGTCACGTCGCGTTCGGCTGATTACAATATGTTCCATTCAATGATAAGATTGATAAGAGAACAAAACGCCCATGGAGCAAGTTCACAAGCAATTATCGGTAGCAACAAGCAAAAATCGCTATTACGAGCAGTAATTGACATATTTTTTTTATATTAGGTATTGACATATTATTTAGAAATTTTTGCACAGGCAAGGCATACCAGGCCCCATGAACCACGAAATTATTATATTAAAATATTTCCACGTTATAGTAGAGATAGATAATAATGGAAATCGTGAATACAGGTAAATTTGATTTCATGAAACGTAAGATTAAAGAAAAAGGTAAAGTAAAGTATTAGCCTGTAATGTCCCACTGCTGGGCAAAGGCCTCTTGTCTCACCGAAGATATCAGTACAGTGAGGAGGATTAGGCGTAATCACCACGCTTGCCTAACGCGGGTTGGTGATCTCAAACCCGATCAATCCGTAATAGGTAACATTCAACGGAAAGGATATAAACTATTAATCTATTAATAAACTATTTATCCCAAAATTCCCACGGGCAGAACGCGGGCAAAGCCGCGGGGCGCTGCTAGTATCCTACATACATCATACTGGTAATGTATAGGATTTTAAGTAACCATATTACTTGAAAATGTTCTAAACAACTAACAATAAGTCCCACTCAAGATTGTGCGCAGTTATTCACATTGTGTAATTCTTGAATGATGTATAAATTAAATAACATATTGCATACTTAATACTTACACTAGAACGCCTTGCGGTTTTACCCGCGTTGTACCCGTTCCCGTGGGAATTTGGTGATGAAAAATAGCTTATAACCTTCCCGTTGAATGTGGCTATCCATTACAAAAATAATTCTTCAGCATTTCTCG
Source organism: Cyclophora albipunctata (assembly GCA_963082685.1). Classification (NCBI taxonomy): domain Eukaryota; kingdom Metazoa; phylum Arthropoda; class Insecta; order Lepidoptera; family Geometridae; genus Cyclophora; species Cyclophora albipunctata. The sequence goes on along the minus strand of OY720117.1, from coordinate 9,805,847 downwards.
AGGTAACCCCGAACATACAAACAAAATTACAATTTTTACCTTTTTATAATAAGTGCACGTGTGTGCGAGTTATAATTCTTTTAAATTAATATACATATTCATTCATATCTATGCAGGTATGATGTACTTAATTGTATTCCTACTTCAGTCTTTGAAGATAATTATATGTCTAAGGCACGTCAAATTAGGATATTGAAATGGGTGTATAGTGCACTTAGTGCATTGTCTTGAAATTATATTACTACTGAATGAGCACTAAATCGTATTAAACAATAGACGGGCAGAAATTCTAGAAACTGATTGCTATGTTTCTCTAATTTTGTTATATTATGATTATGTAGTACCTATAGATAATATTATCTCGAAATTCCAACATCAATGGGCAATGGTAGGCAATGTCGAGGGGCGCAACTAGTATACAAATAAACTAGCAGCGCCCCGCGGTTTTACCCGCGTTGTATCCATTCCTGTGGGAATTTCGGGATGAAAAATAGCCTATGTTACTCGTGGATAATGTAGCTTTCGAATGGTGAAAGAATTTTTAAAAACGGTCCAGCAGTTTTTGAGCCTATTCATTACAAACAAACAAAGTTTTCCTCTTTATAATATTAGTGTAGAAGTGTAGATGTAGAAGTGTAGATAAATCAATTAATTTGTAAAGTACCCGCACTTAATAATACGTAAGATAGACTGAAGAGCAAGTCGGTGACCCAGACACGGTTTTGTCACGAACTAGCTGCGCCCCGCGGTTTTACCAAGTCCTGTTAGAATTAGGCTAAAATGAACTCTATAACTTCTTCGTAAATAATTCTTATGAATTACACCGTCTATTGGTGAGAACCTTATGAAAACCCGACGTTTGTGTATATACAAACGACGTAGGGGGTGTTTTATTGTGAAAGAATTAAGGTGCATTTCATCTATATATACAAAATTCATTCCTGACTGACTGACTGATAATCAACGCACAGCCTCAACCGCTACACCTAGAAACATGACATTTGGCAGGAAGGTTCTTCAAGTGACGTAAGTGCACACTAAGAAAGAATTTTCGAAAATTCCTACGGGAACGGGCTCAACGCGGGGAAAGCCGCGGGGCGCTGCTAGTTAACTATATAAACGGACAATTACGAACGCATGTCGATGAACTGGTCAGTTTCGGCCACGTATGGTGACCTTTTTCAGGAGTTAGAGCGATCTGCTACCGTCTTCTATGGTAGAAGTCTTTCGTCTTTTCAAGAGATCGAATTATATATTTAATCTGCAGTAAATTATTTTAGTTTAGGCCCATCTCGTAGCCAGATTTGGTAGCTAGCTACGAAATGAGAAAAGTGTTTTCCCATCTTGTAGCTAGCTACTAAATGGGAACGATCTATTCGGTAGGTTAGGGTTATTTTTTTTTTACTAGTTAAAATCCTAAATCTTGGACTTTCGAATTCCTATTTCGTAGCCAGCTTCGAATCGGGATTATTTCTCCCATTTGGAAGCTAGCTACCAAATCTGGCTACGAGATGGGCCTAAACCATTATTAGTTTAGGCCCATCTCGTTTTAGATTCTATGTATTAAAAGACATAGAAACACACCCGCAGTGTTTAAGCGTGGTGATAAAGCCTAATCCTCACTGTACTGATATCTTCAGTGCGGTGAGAAGCCTTTGACCAGCAGTGGGACATTACAGGCTAAAACTTACTTACTTTACATACTCGCATTTCCAATTTATTATTAGAGAGATATTTAGCAAATCAATCGTCTATGTTCTTATCTCGGTATCATAAATAGGCATGAGGGCTTACCGTTTTCCATAATGCTCTAGTATTTCATTATCTTACCACGATTAGGCATGGATTTTAAATGGTGCATAATATTTTTCAATTTAATACATTTAATATGTTGTGACCCGGTTTATAAGCATAAATCGTATAAGAATCATAAAATATATGAAATACATGGTCAGGACACGGTGTTGGGAGATTTCATTAAAGATGTGAATAAGGAATATGTAAGTTTCATATAATATTCTCCAAAATTTAGTTAATTGTCTTCATTTCCTAAAACATCTTTGTCCCAATAAATATTTTTGTAATCTATACTAATAGAGGTAAAGAGGTAAAACTTGTAATTTTGTTTGTTTGTATGTTCGATCCATTCTCGGGAATTATCGGTCTGATTTGAATAATTCTTTTTGTAATGGATAGCCATATTCAATGGAAAGGTTATAAGCCAATTTATCCCGAAATTCCCACGGGACTGGGCACAATATGGGTAAAACCGCGGGGCGCTTCTAGTAAACTATATTCTTATATAGAGTAAACAGATAGGTAGTATTTAAGAGGTCTTCATTGAACTGCCATAAAGGTTAGGTTTATTTCAGGAATTACCGTTTCTAGCAGTGAAAGGTACAAAGGCAAACATTCTATTAGCTCCTGAAATTGAGAAGGAGGTGACAGATCTGGCCCTGAGAGCTGGTCTCGGGTCTACGGTAGTTGTCGAGGATTGTTCCAAGTAAGTGCCACTCAATAAGTATTATTCCTTCAGACTGTATTTTGGTATTTTGCGATGTGATTGTCCATCAGTCTTTATCGTGGTTCGTTTGTCTCACTAAAACTCGAGAACGGCTGGGTCAATTTACCTGATTTTGGTTTTGAAATGTTTATCGTAAAGGGTATGTTCTTCTTCTTCTTTCGAGTCAATGGCGCAAAATAATTGTATGTAGTATGTTTAAAACTATAAACAGTGACGGACTGAACGCGGGTGAAACTGCAGGCCACAGCTAGTTTTTCTATAATATAAAAATGAATCGCAAAATGTGTTGGTAAGCGCATAACTTCAGAACGACTGCACCAAATTGGATGATTCTTTTTTTAATGTGTTCCTTATTGTCAGGACAAGGGTTTTATATAAGAAAAATAAGGAATAAAAGTCTCAAAATTCCCACGGGAACGGGGGCGCTGCGGGTGAAACCGCGGGGCACAGCTAGTTGAAAATAAATATCCCAACAAGACTAATTTCCACTCAGTGACTTTCTATCGTCCATACTCACATAGTACTTGTTACAAGACACTTTTAAGGATAATTTATGATCTAATAAATGACGAGGGTTTTTTCTCCAGATTCATCGAAGCGGAGAAAATATCCCCTCGAGGCAAATCGTTCTCCTGGACATCTTACTATGACGTGGATGATGTAAGATTTGGTTTCTGGTATTTTTAGATTTTTTATTGGAAACTGTCAAGCTAGCTATTTAAGGGTACGTTTCCATTGAAGCTGAGCGAAGCTATGCTAGTTACGTAGCTTTTAACTAAGATGACTTCAATATTAGTTCATTGCAATTGTTACAATGTGCAAGTTTGGCCCATACTTGACGGGTGACCGATAGTGACTTTCATATCTAAGCGCTTAGGAACACGTTAAGCAATCGGTCCCGGTTGTTTATTTTTTGAGGCGATGTAACCATCACTAATCTACTTGAAAAGGATGAATAAATGACTTCCTTACAGATCTACGACTACATAAGAAACGCAAGTGCGTCCGAATCGGAATGGTCCGAGGTGATAGTGGGCGGGGAAAGTTATGAAGGGCGACAGATCCTGGGCATCAGGATCAACACGCCCTACAACACTCCTGATAAACCAGTTATTTTTATTGAATCAGGTACTTTTAAGGAATGACTCTTAGTTATAGAAAGAATTACGGTGAGAATAAAGGTTTTAAGAACGCCGCCTTTACGGAGGGAAACTTATTGATAATAAAAACGGGGATTTTGGAGGGGATGGTTAATACATTACTTTTTGATGGATGGAGTTATTACGGATGGACTGATTTTGATGCTGTTAGTCGAAAGCCAGTTTCCTTTCGTTGTATACGTTTAGTAAAAATCCAATAGTTGGAAGAGCATTCAGCTCTTTTCCAAAATGATTTAAGGCATTTTGCGAAGGGTTTTAATTTAGTGTTACTTTATGTTAATGATATTACAGAACCAATTTCTTCGTCAAAATAGGTATCCACGCCCGAGAATGGATCACCCCGGCCACCACCACGTACTTCATCAACCAGCTCCTCACCAGCTCGGACCCCGAGATCGCCTCCATGCGGGACCAGTTCGACTGGCGCATATTCCCGGTCGTCAACCCTGATGGATACCACTACAGTTTCAATTGGGTACCTTCTTCTTTTTCTTCTTGTCAATCCTACTAATATTATAAATGCGAAAGTTTGTGAGGATGCATGTATGTAGGTATGTATGTTTGTTACTCTTTCACGCAAAAACTACTGAACGGATTTGGATGAAACTTGCGGTTGCGCTGCGAGTGAAACTGCAAGCACACAGCGCACAGTTAGTTATTTATATATTTCTAGCTGCGCCCCGCGGTTTTACCCGCGTTTAGCCCGTTCCCGTGTAATTTTAAGAACCGCTCGACCGATTTTGTGCTCGAACTTCACATAAACCATCTACTAAATAGTCCGAACGAAGCCTAAAAATTTGATTTGGATAGGTGAGCCCGTTCTTGAGTTATAAAATTACAACGAAAAGTGGAGTAGGTATTTATTAACTGTCGGTTATTTCTAGGATCGAATGTGGAGAAAAACTCGTTCAAAAACATCAGACCGGTGCTACGGAACAGATGCTAACCGCAACTGGGATTACAATTGGATGAGTATGTGTGCACTATTATACTTATAACTTAAGTTAGGTTTAATAAATAATTCAGTTAGTTGGTCTCAGATTGCATATAACAGAAAAAGTAAGATATTTATTTACTAACAGAAGAAAATGATTGTATGAAGCGTATCATCTATTCATATTCCTTCCAAGTGAAATAAGTACTCAGTTGGTGTAATAGAAATTTTGTATATTAAGTATATAGGTATTCTTAATTTTCTTGCTAGAGCTAAAATGTGGATTGTTTCTTTTTGTAGCCGATATCAATTACTACTGAAGAGAAAAAAAGGTTTAGCGATTTCTATCCATTCTTACCTCACTGAACCCATTTCCTCTTATCTAGAAGAATTCGTTTTTTGGTTGATATATCAGTCACGACTGCTTAAACTTTAACTTTCTTAATCTATCTATAATATAAAAATGAATCGCAAAATGTGTTGGTAAGCGTATAACTCAACAACGCCTGGACCAAATTGGATGATTCTTTTTTTAATGTGTTCCTTATTGTCAGGACAAGGTTTTTATATAAGAAAAATAAGGGATAAAAATCTAAAAATACCCACGGGAACGGGGGCGCTGCGGGTGGAACCGCGGGGCACAGCTAGTCTATAATATAACAATGAATCGCTGAATCTGTCGGTAAGCGCATAATTTCAGAACGACTGCACCAAATTAGATGATTCTTTTTTTAATGTGTTCCTTATTGTCAGGACAAGGTTTTTATATATTAAGAAAAATAAGGAATAAACATTTCAAAATTCCCACGGGAACGGGGGCGCTGCGGGTGAAACCACGGGGCACAGCTAGTAAAATATTAAAATAAACAATTAAAAAGAATATAGCTTCTATTTTTCAACTCTTTCAGATTACAGCTCCTCAAACAATCCTTGCGACTACCAGGTATACGCTGGGTCTAAGCCCTTCTCTGAGATTGAGACGAGGAGTCTGTCTGAATACGTGTCTCGTATTGAGAACCTGTTGGGCTACGTGGCCTTCCACTCCTACGCGCAGACCTTGCTGCTGCCCTACTCCGATTCTACAGAACATGTGGACAATTATGAGGATTTGGTAGGTATTCTGATTTTGATTTGAGACTATTTGAGACTTTTAAGGATACACTTTGCTCAGATTTTAACTTGAGATGGTCCCTTTGGTCTTAAATATTAATTACATCAGTTCATGCTTTTAGAGCTTTTTTTACTAAAAGCTTTTTGTTCTCTTCCAAAGGTACGAATTGGTAATACTTCACTGGAGTACGGAAAGGCGGTGAACGGTAAAACATACGATGGTCCAGACACGGCTGCTAACATTCTTTGTAAGTATTGTTTTTTTTTAACAACTTTAACTTTAAATTACTGAGTCATCTTATATCCATTCACCCTCCAACGTCTCCAACTGTCCTTTACTACTACTCATTGTCTACAACTCATTCTTTATATACAATCCACAGACAAAGCATCAGGCGGCAGTATGGACTGGGTGCGGTACTCTCTCGGAACGCGGCTGGTGTTCACGTACGAACTCCGAGGGTACTACTTCCACTGGCCGTCCAGCAGGATCAGCGAGCAAGGAGACGAGGTTACCCAGATGATGCTAGGGCTGGTTACCGAGGCTGGCCGGCTGGGGTACTATTAAAAGACTCCTTGGTAGTTATTCCACCTGTCTGTATTGGCATTCGCATTGGTACCAGCAGAACCACACCACCGGTGGTGTCGTTTGGAACCTGATGATAATTTTTGCATTATTGCAGGATATTCCTAATAGTCTGTAGTGTCCAACCGAATAATGATTTGATGAATCTGACGACAATGGAATAGTGTATTTTCGATGACACTACCGGTGGTGTCATTTTGGTGGTATCAAATGGAATGAACATCTGAATTTAGTTTTAAATAGTAGTTAGTAATTCTAGCAATAGGATGCCAAATTATTTGGTTAATCAGAAGCCATACTTCTTCCTATTAGGATGCTAAAGGATCCTGGCATCCTAAATATCATTATTTTAATATAATTAATACACAAAATATATAATATAATACAAATATATTGTTTTATTTAAAGTTTAGGATACTATGGATATTTTAGGAACTATGCTATTTTTGTACCCATGGAATACTATATGAATAGTCAGGTATTTAACTCTCAGTGTTCACTTGGATCGTTATGTATCTCTGGTGTTACAACGAGTCTCGAGTGCCGTTGAGACTTCCTGTCGACAGCTCCTGATGCTGAACTGGCTCTTCTGCTGCGACGAGCTTCGAACACGTCGTTGTCCTCTATTACCATATCAATCTGAAAAACATTACTTAAAAATATAAAAGTGGTACCAGATGATAAAACACACTTGCAGTGCCCCTTGGTTTTACCTGAGGATTAATTATAAGGAAATATTGGGGGACTCGTGTGGTTGAGGGATAGGGAATGGGGGCTTGAGCCTAAAAGCTGTTCCATGTATAGTTAAAACGATGGTTGTTTTACTTTGTATGTAAGTCCAAGTAGGTCAGTAGCCAACTCTGGTATCGAGTAAAGTTTTTAAACCGCCTAAAGGCCTTTGACGTTTCGTCTATCGATTGGAGCAACCGTTACCGATAAGTTTACGTGCCCTCTGAAGCACGGTAGCGCTCAGATATAAATGGGTCACCCAAGAAGGGGCTGAGCTGCACGTTAATTGACAATCGCAATGAGCAAACATAGCTTAGTCAAACTACATCATGAGCGCTATTGCTTTGTGAAGCAAGCATACACTTTACATGGTCGGTATTTATCATGAGAAATAGAAGGTTGGTATTATGTATGAAAGCTGTTGGGTTTATAAAATGTATTTAAATGATTATACCCCATCGTCGTCAGCGCCGGACATGTTGTTCGAACGTTTTTGACTTTCTCTTCTTTCTGCTTCTTTGCGCTGTAAAAATAAATTGTAAACGTTACAGGAATAAAAAAGATAGATATTGCTATTCTCATCCCGGTATTATCCCCGTAATATGCCTTTTAACATAACCCGAATGAACGCGTCGGGACGAGGCTCATATACTCCGGTTATTTCCTCGAACTATGCTTATTATTTTTGGTTTTTATTGTTGGATGTATTCTTCATACCCAAGACATAATAATTAATAACCAACTAACTATCATAAAATAATAATACGGTCGCATATATACGGTCGAATTGAACCTCCTCCTTTTGAAGTCGGTTTAAAGTAAAGTAAAGGCCGTTACACACGGCTAAGAATATTAAAATTTGAAAAGAATAATAATTAAAATCATAAGTATATTAAAATTTGAAAAGAATAATAATTAAAATCACTTACAATGCTGTGTCTCCTCACGGAACGTCTCAGATTGTCCAGTTTTTCTTTTTCCTTTCGTTTGAAATATCCTAACTGTAACAATGTTAGGAAATTAAATGGAAGCTGTCCAAACCATGTCTCAGTCCAGTGTCCCAACAGCCCCGTTTTATGCACTGTGGAGGATCTTTGGAAGGCAATAGACCTGACCAAATTTTGTCGCATTCGTAAATTCAAATTAATACAACAGGAAAAAAGGTAAATGGTTGAGTCCATTCTACCACAGTAAATAGTAAGTAAGGTACATTTCCGGCCAATTTGTACGAAGTTGAAGAACTCACCGTATAGAGAACGATCACAATAATGATAATTAGTAAAATGGCCACGGACACACATATCACTATTATCAATGTGTAGTTATTTCCTATAGTCAGCTCTTGCGGGAAGGACACTGTTGAATTCACACTGAAATACAGAAAGGAGATGTCAACAATGTAGGTATTTATTTATGAAACGGTAATAATGTATATTTGTATAGTATACCTTGCTGTAATCTCGTTGTATGAATTTGAAACCATCAACGATAAATCCGAATAAAGGTGTACAGATGGAGAACCAACGCCTGAAAAATTGTACAAATAAAATAAAATAAAATATAAAAAAATATATTAATATTGTTTATATTCTTAAAAATCATTGATTCATATCAGTTATTTGTTAGTTTAGTTTAAATATATTCAAATTTCTTGTTTTTATCTTGTACTAGTAGTGTCTCGCGGTCCTACCCGCGTTGTACCCGTCTCCACCTGAATTTCGGGATAAAAAGTACCCGACGTGTTATGTGATGTATCACTACATAGTATAAAATAAAGTCGTCTCTGTTTCGTGTCTGTTTGTCTGTATGCTTAAATCTTTAAAATTACGCAACGGATTTTGATGCGGTTTTTGAAATAGGTAGAGTGATTCAAGAGGAAGGTTTTTATGAAAAAAAATCCCGAAATTCCCACGGGAACGGGCACAACGCGGGTAAAACCGCGGGGCGCTGCTAGTAACCTATATTACTGTAAGTCATCCTAATACGTTCAGTAATTTTTGCACAAAAGGGCCACAATCGTACATAGTACATAAATTATTTATAAGTTAATTGTGATTAGTGCAAAGTGCAAAGTGATTACATATATTGATGTGCTGTCTAATAAATAAATAAATTACAATACATCCTCTCAATCTTTCGTATAATATTAGCAGATTATAATATTACTAGCAGCGCCCCGCGGTTTTACCCGCGTTGTGCCCGTTCCCGTGGGAATTTCGGGATTTTTTTTACATAAAAACCTTCCTCTTGAATCACTCTACCTATTACAAAAATCGCATACAAATCCGTTGCGTAATTTTAAAGATTTAAGCATACAGACAGACAAACAGAAGACAAACAGACGCGACTTTGTTTTATACTATGTAACTAGCAGCGCCCCGCGGTTTTACCCGCGTTGTACCCGTTCCCGTGGGAATTTCGGGAATTTTTATACATATAAACCTTCCTCTTGAATTACTCTACCTATTACAAAAAACTGCATCAAAATCCGTTGCGTAATTTTAAAGATTTAAGCATACGGACAAACAAACAGACAAAAGTAGCGACTTTGTTTTATACTATGTAGTGATGATATAATAATAGACTTACTGATATTAGTCTTAGATATCTGTAAATGTGCGGTGATCTTCTCGCGTGCGTTCGGACTGAGATTTAGACGACATTTGTTTATTATCGAGTCGCTGCTATCTACTCTTGTACAGATCAGGGAATCTGGGATTATCTAAAAAAAAAAAGACTTACAAATGATCTACTTATCCAATGCCGGTTAGAGGCTAACCTTGGTGCTGGAAATTTTACCGGAAATTTTACTTTTAACTAACGGCCTCCGACATAGTGTAACGATTAAAATAACCGGAACCGACAGATTAACGAACCCTCCCAAGCACATAAATAGATGTCAAATTTTAGCGGGAAAATGTCCAGTTTTGCAATATTGTGAAACGTTGAATGTCAAACAGACTTTATTAATCTGAGAGCACTAAGTATCTTGACAAAAGGAATATTCCGGTGCAAAGTTTTCTTACCAATACATTTTGGATGAAGGGTTGCTTCTTGACGGAGAAGGTGGCTACCATGTCCAGCCAGGGGAATTCACATTCATTCTCAATCTGTAATAAGTTCATTCATAGGAATAAAATAATTATGTTAGTCTGTTTTGCTCGTTTTCTGCTTGTTGGTCGAGGGTTGGGGAGGGGGGGATTTTGAGGGTGAGAGGAGGATTTTGGAGGAGAGTGAGAAATGCTCGAAATATAATTACCATATACTTGTGATCCACACCGATTACTGAATTAGGATCTGACATTACTGTTTCCGTGACATTGATCGAATCGCCCGAACTGGAATAATATTAATTATGATTTAGTCATCGCCACGTCCTAGCTAAATGGATATACATAGTATGCTAGTTTCAGATGAGACGATCACTCAAACAAAAGGGACAAAAGTTGGGTAAGACAACGAAAATATAATGTTGCTCACCCGTAAACTTTAATCTTATCCACTGGATGCAAGTAAGTCACGTTTAAATATTCAGTTTTAACCAGTTTTTGATCACATTTTTCATACAACTCAACCACAATCAATAATTCCTTATCCAAGTTAGTTAGTTTTTTCATATTTAACACAATACTTTCTTCATGCTGAAAAAACAATAAGGGAATAGTAAATTATAGGCCAAATCATGGTCATGAAATCAGCAGGTAAAACCGCGGGCGCAGCTAGTAATATTATAGTTATAATTAAATTCGAAATGGCAAAAACTTTCAATCTACACTAATTAATCTATTTGACCATCGTCGATGCTATTATTCCACGATCGATAAGTATTAGCCTGTTTCGTCCCACTGCTGGGCATAGACCTATCATCTAGCTGAAGATATCAGTACAGTGAGGAGGATTAGGCATAATCACCACGCTTGCCTAATGCGGATTGGTGATCTCAAACCCGAGCCATGTTTGAAAAGTGGGAAACTTGTTTTCGCTCGACTCGGGAATTGAACCCAAGACCTCAGTCTTGGATATCACTAGACTACCGAGGCGTCGACGTCCACGATCAATAAATTGGTGCAATAACCTAATAAGTGTATGATATTGATTTGATGTTACCTTGCTGTTTCTTTTAATGGAAGGCTTCAAGAGACACGTGTATGTAGAGTCTGCCTTGTCCCCGCAAGGGTCTGTGGTAGGAACTGCTCCACTCTTCAGATAGATCTTTAAACACGGCTCGTTAGCACTGTGCCCTTCGTTGGTGACCGTCAAATTAACAGTCTCTATACTCGATTTACCTATAGTGTAGAGATCGCTGAGGAAAAACAATATGTAATTTTATAATAACTACGAGTAATATTATAAATGAGAAAGTATGTGAGGATGTATGTGTATGTTTGTTACTCTTTTACGAAAAAACTACTGGACGGATTTGGATATACATCAGAATAACATATAAGATACATTTAATTCCCGTGGGAACGGGTACAAAGTGGGTCACACCGCGGGGCGCGGTGAAAAAACATATAGCTTTCTTTTTATCCTAAAATTCCAGTTTAAACGCGGGAAACGTTGCTGTTACGAAAATAATGCTGCTAATAAAGAACTCACTCGACACCCGACCACAGCACGAGTAAATCCAGCTTGGGTTTACAGTCCAGCTCACTGTCACAGTCGTGGCTGATTTCAACTGAGCTCTCCGTTACACTGTACGGACTCAATACTACCCAATTCGGGTCAAAATCTGCGAAGAAAACAATGTCATGGCTTGAATATTTGTTGGGTCTTTGAGTTATGAAACGGCCCCGTTTAGGGGCCGTTTTATTTATTTTTTAACTAACGTTGGTAGGCGTATCTACACAAAGATGATTCCTATTAAAGTTCGTAATAAAAAAAGTTACGACAAAAGTCTAAACTTAAATAAGTTTGAACAGCAACACTGTGATGCTGACTAATATCTTACGCGGCGCGTAGCAACGTGTAGCGCGCTACGAATGTTTTCATTAGCGTCGTAGCCAGCGTGCTACTCGAGTGATGCTACGAGCTCGAGTCGTCAGTGCCATAAGAATTTATGTCTTATTTTATTACACGGAGATTTTGAAAGATTAGATTTGAAGTTTTGAGGAATTTGAAATAACGTACCAGTACTTTCGAATATATCGACTGGGTTAACCAACGTAGCTTTAGTTGTAAACTTATAACGATTGGGATCAGAGTCATCCTGAAAATAAATTGAAAATGTGTTAAAGTTACACCGTACACGATACATTTCTAGTTAATTTATGACTATTATTGGTTCAAAAAAAGAGACGTTGAGAACACTCAACAATCCTCCGAATAGTATCATATTATGTAAACATACAAAATATTTTAGTACTCATTAAACTCATTTGAAAACGTGTTGACTCGTGAGACACTAGCCGACTCGTTTAACCCCGCTTCATACCGATGTAAGTGCAAGACTGAGTACGAAAGAACAAGCGATCCAAATTGGATCGTCTAGTGTACTCCATATATTTAATTCTATATTTAAAACTAGTCTAAAATATTACTTACAAACACCACAGTGATGTTCCTACACTTCGTACCCTGATTCGCGGGCAAATCAATCTCATAGTTAGGATCAACAACATGCGCTCCAATACCAACTATCGCATTACTGATATTTAATTTACTGCCTGAAACCAAGTATATCAATTAAGATGTGTGGACATGACACATGGACATTTTGAAAATAACTGAAAATAATGTTATTACTTACTTCCTTTTAATGTTTCTTTAAAAGCCAAACTTATGCAAACTGTTACATTGAAGATTTTGTCTTGTTCTCTAACGTTCTGAAATAAAATAATTTTCAATGTAATATCTTTGGTGGGGATAAGAGGCTTTTGCTCAGCAGCAGGACATTACTGGCTAATAATACTTTTTTTAATATCCTTACAGTTTATATCTTCGGTGACATGAGTAATAATTATTTTTGGTTTGATTATTTTCGGTAATTTTTCATCCCGAAATTCCGACGGGAAAGGGCACAATGCGAGTAAAACTGCAGGGTGCGGTTAGTAAATGAATATGAACCATACCGAGCCCCCGACGACAGCAACGTCCACAGTGACGTTAGCGACTGACGGACAGCGCAGCAGCTGCACGGCTGCAGAGCCCGGCGCACCCACCACCAACTCTACGGGCATATAGTGATGATTTCAAGGTATTACGATTGGGGGACAAAGAGAGAGAGAGAGAGAGTCAGATAGAGGGAGAAAATAGAAAGAATGAATAGATCTAAGTCTGTGTCTAGGTGTGCATCTGTGTCTTGCGAGGCAAAGGCTATGATCTTTGACTATCTCTCTCTCTCACACACATACACACCAACCAAGAAAAGAGACAATAGATAGAAGTGATACCCGTTGTGTTTGATGTGCATCATACGTGAGACTACGGAAGAGCAAAGTACTAAGTAAGGAGGGCCAAAATAATTAGACAATAGAAAATAATTCATTTATTTACACAATAATTCCCCCTTCTACTAAGAAACGTTATGAATGTGACTGTATGTATTAATAAAATAAAATAGAAACAAAATATAAATAAAAAGCAATGACGACTTAACCAATGCTTATTTAAGGTGTGTTTTCGGTAGAGACACAGCCGCAGGCAGCAACTGCCGACGGAAGCACCACTACCGGTTTCTATGAATCTATGAAATATTGAGCGCGTCACTGCTGCTTGCAGTCGGCAGTCGCTACCGAAAACATACCTTTTTATACTTCTTACCATCGCACCCATTATTGTCCATATCGGGAATTCTCCTCACGCTAAATCCAAATAATACGAATTTTCTATTCCTAATCTTCTGAGTCCTCTTGAGTTCAGTAACATATTTCTGTTTTTCACTTTGGCCGAAGAGAAACTCTTTCAGTTCGTACCCAGATAAGATGTACACCACTCCTGTGTCTTCATATGGTGCACCGACTATGATTTCTGAAAAAACCAGTCTTCATTACATAGTATAAAACAGAGTCGTGTCTGTTTGTCTTCTGTTTGTCTGTCTGTATGCTTAAATCTTTAAAATTACGCAATTTTGATGCGGATTTTGATGCGGTTTTTTGTAATAGGTAGAGTGATTCAAGAGGAAGGTTTTTATGTAAAAAAATTCCCGAAATTCCCACGGGAACGGGCACAACGCGGGTAAAACCGCGGGGCGCTGCTAGTATATTATATTGAAATGTTTTCTTTTCACTTCCGAAGGCAGGAAAAGTATGGCGGATTGGCGATTTGTTGATTCAATAACGGTTATTAACAGCATTTTAGCTACCAAATGGTTTGTTTCTTTCCGACACACGCTATTTTCCAAAGAGTAAAAGAGACAAAACTCTTTTTAACAGTGTTTTAGGTATAAAGCGTTTATGAATAAGATGGATAAACTAGACAAAACATTCCATTGGAATCGGGCCAAAAAGATAGTTCAGGGATGTTAAATTACTAATACCCGGATCAATTCACACACGGTTACTGAGATCCAAACCAAGCTCTAAGCTTGTATGGAATCTTGAACCCTAATTATTTCGCAGTATCTATGACTGATTTGCTTTACGATCTATTAAATACAAGACGTGTGTCGTTAAGGAAAGGTTTTTTGACAAATTACTATATAGAGCAACTAGCCGCGCCTCGTGGTGTTACCCTCCTGCCTCCTGCGGGAATTTGAGGATAAATTGTATCGAATGTGTTATTTTGATGTATGACCAATATTACTGTAAAGTTTCATAAAAATCCGTTTAGTAGTTTTTGCGTAAGAGTAACAAACATACATACATACATCCCTCCTTCGCACAAATTACAGACTTTCACAATTATAATATTAGCAGGAAGTTCAAATAATGTCGTTACCGTTGATGTAGTCCCCATCAATGTTGGCGACCGCTACAGCAGCCCCAAATCGACTCTCTGCTTGGGACCCAATAATAGTGCGTTTCCTATCATTCAAAGATTCCTGTAAAATAAATTCACATTGATAACTCAGGCTGAATCACCTGATTGCCCGAAAAGTAAGATGATTCCGTGCTTCGGAGGGCACGTTAAGCCATCGGTCCCGGTTACTTTGCGGATAGTGGTCGTTACATGAGCCATGTCAGAGGCCTTTGGCGGCTCAATAACTCTGACATCAGGATTGGTCAGGTTGACCGTCCACTCGATGAAGAAGAAGAAGAAGATTTATAACTCGAACTTCTACCAATATTGGAGTCAGTTAGTATCAATTAAAATTAATTGATACCTATAAATATGGGAAAACATGCTAGGAAGCGCCAAGTAATTAATTCAAATGTATAGTTCAAATACCGAATAGTTAAAAAAGTAAGTATTAGCCAGTAATGTCTCTCATCGCACTGAAGTTATCAGTACAGTGAGGAGGATTAGGCATAATCACCACGCTTGCCAAATGCGGGTTGGTGATCTCAAACTCGAGCCATGTTTGAAAAGGAAACAATGTTTTCGCTCGACCCGGGAATTGAACCCGGGACCTCAGTCTTGGCAGGCGAGCGCACATACCACTAGACCACCGAGGCGTTATCGAATAGTTACCGAATCTAAAACCTTGTCCCTAACTTATGAAAACTCTTCTTGTCTTTATCTATCTATACTTATATAATATGAAAGCTGAAGAGTTCGTTATTTTTTTGTTGGTTTCAACGCGCTAATCTTCGCGGCAAACCGGTACCGACAACTGAAAGTGCCCTTCGAAGCAAGGAAGCGCCCACATAAAAATGCCATTATCGGCCATCCATCCAAGCAAAGGCCCAACTGCACGTACCTTAACAAAAGCAAAAAGTTAACATCGCTTAGCTAAACTACGCCACGATCACTACAATTAAGAAAATTGTAAGTAGATTACCAGGTCCCCCCCAATATACACATGTACGGCTCCAAACTCCTCGTCCGCGGGCCGCGTGGGCGCGCCCACTATCAGCTCGTCCTGCCCATCCAGATTCAAGTCTCCGAACACCATCGCGTGCCCGAACATCGAACCAGAAACGTCATCTGTCACCACAAACTCTTCGATCCTCTTCAAACCTTTGGATTTGCTTGCGAACATTATCTGGAAATGTGTATAAGTATTGATCGCAATTTACAGGATGGGTTTAGGGCAGATCTATCCTATCCTACTTCCTACTAATATTATAAATGCGAAAGTTTGTGAGGATGGATATATGGATGTTATGTTTGTTGCTTTTTCACGCAATAACTACTGAACGGATTTGGATGAAACTTTAAATTAATGAAGGTTATATATTAGAATAACATATGGAATACATTTTATCCCGAAATTCCCGTGGGAACAGGTACAACGCGGGTAACACCGCGGGGCGCGGCTAGTCTATCTATAATATAAAAATGAATCGCTGAATCTGTTGCTAAGCGCATAACTTCAGAACGACTGCACCAAATTGGATGATACTTTTTTTAATGTGTTCCTTATTGTCAGGACAAGGTTTTTATATAAGAAAAATAAGGAATAAAAATCTCAAAATTCCCACGGGAGCGGGGGCGCTGCGGGTGGAACCGCGGGGCACAGCTAGTACTTATATAATAAAGCCTCTATGAATAAATACTCTGTGAATAAAGCTGACGAGTTTGATTTTTTTGTTTGAACGATGTTTGAACGTGCTTATCACAGGAATTACCAGTCCAATTTCAATAATTATTTTTATAAAAGATAGCCACATTCAACAGGATGGTTATCGGCTATTGTTTATTCTGAAATTCCCACAGAAACGGGCACACCGCGGCTAAAACTGCAGGGCTCTGCTATAAGGATCTAAAATATAACTCGTTCAGATGTCCATAGATCTCTGTGCTTTGTAAATATAATATACATATACAAGTAACTGTACTTACTGTACCCGTCCGGTTAAAAAATTCTGAATTGAATGCGTAAGTATCGGAACCTGGAATAAACTCCTTGCCAGAAGCCAACCCGCATCCTGAAAATTAAAGTAAGAAAAATGAAATTACCTTCTCATTACAGAACCAGACTTAATGAAAAGTCTCAGATGCTGTCCTTCTGCTAACTATTTTGTTAGTTTATTGGACCGGAAAAAATTAAATGCCATTGACACGAAAGAAGAAACAGGACCACAAATGGCAACTGATGGTTGCCGTATTTCCTTGTCTTCTTGATAAGTGTCCGGATTATTCAAGACTTTCGTCTAGTTCTGGGTTTACCTACTTAAAAATAAGGCATTAAGGTTATAAGCATATGAGGATGTGAGAATTATGAATTTAACATTGTAACAAACAATTGGTTTATTCAACATACCTGAGTTTATATTATCAAACAACTTATTATTACTCTTCAGTTTGATCCGTATGTTCTTTACAGGTTGTTCAACGTCGCTTATGTTCAGGTAAGATATAGTCCATACTGACGTGTGTTTCGGTATGATTATGAACGTTTCATCAGCCAATAGAGACCACCCTACGCCCCCGTTAACAAATATAGTGTCAGCTTTTGTTTTCCGATGTATTTCGTAGTTGCCGTAGTACTGAGCAGTGGTGCCGTTGTTGTATTTTATGAAACACGTCCCGAATGCGACCTGTAGTTTGTTGTTGTATTTGTATACTGAGCTCCAAAGAGGCGCACATGTCTGTGGGATCAAAGAATTGGTGGTTATTAGTAGTTTGCGACTGGCTGTTGATTTGCATGGGTTAATAAAGATTATGTGAGGGTCAACACTGCGTTAAGCGTGCGCACGCTACGGTTCATTTGTGTATGAAGACACACGCGGCGGGCGCACGCCGCAGGCGCCCGCGACGGTTCACTTTTGTATGGAACCGCGGCGTGCGCACGCTTAACGCAGTGTCGGCCCGAACTTCCTATAAAAGTCTCTGAGACTGAAAACTGCGTAATAAAATTTGCTCTGTATTTTTTGAGTTTAGAGCAAATAAATATAATGGTGAAGAGGAAATTTTTGCATTAAGTTTACAAATAAACTGTGATTGTACGAGTAAATTTTATTTGTATTTTAAATCAATAAAATTAACATTAAATGAAGTAGGTATGCCCAAAAAAAAACAAATTAATAAAACTAATCTATACTAATATTATAAAGCTGAAGAGTTTGTTTTGTTTGTTTGTTTGTTTGTTTGTTTGTTTGTTTGTTTGTTTAAACGCGCTAATCTCAGAAACTACTGAACCGATTTGAATAATTCTTTCACTGTTAGATAGTCTATTTATCGAGGAAGGCTATAGGCTACATTTTATCCCGAAATTCCCACGGGAACGGGCACAACGCGGGTAAAACCGCGGGGCGCTGCTAGTTATAAATAAATGGTTATGGACTAAATTCAAACTATTATTATTAAACTAAGCCACCCCTAGTCATTCTTGGGAAAAGGAGCCCAGAACACTGGCTGCTACCCCTCTGGAGAGGTGTGGCCAACCTTTGCACGAGTATCGAGCCAGAGCGAACTATCATTCATACTTCTTCAAATTAAAAGGTTCTTACCAGATAATACTGCGGAGTGACAGCAAACGATGCCCCCATGTAGAAATTTTGATCTCCCTCTGCAAAACCATTATGTAGTGTAGTACATACCAATTATTGTTAATTTACTGAAAAGTGGTTCGGTTACACCTATACTTTTATATAATAAAACTGTAGAGTTTGTTTGTTTGAACGCGTTAAGCTCAGAAATTAACAGTCCGATTTGAACAATTATTTTCGTTATGGATAGCCTCATTCAACGGGAAGGTTGTCTATTTAATTAAAAAGTACTGTTTAAAAGAGTTTTGTCTATTTTCCTCTTTGGCTAACAACGTATGTCGGAAAGGGACAAACCATTTCATAGATCATAAGCTGTTAAAAAGCGTTTATGAATAAGGTCCTTTATTATTTACTTACGGCGTATCGGTTCGGTTAGCTTTGTAATATTGATGTCATCGTGGCTACACTTCACGGGATGACGCAGGTCTTTCAAGTCACAGCTGTACACCTTTCCATCGGCGTCCTCCGAAGGAGCCCCTACCACTGAAACACGTTGTTTTAAGTGCGGTTAGTACGTTTTAATAGTGTACATTAGTAGAATTAAATCAAACTTTAATATTGAAAGTGTGCACTGTAAATTATTGCAGCTGCCTATACGCCGACCATAAGCACTGTACAAAAATTGTGAGGAGATTGTGAAGGAGCCTTTACTTTAATATAAATTAAGTTTAAGAATTAGGTAAAGATGGAATCAGACGGTTCATTTTCCGTTCATTTTCTTGTTTCATTTTGACATGTCTGACAACAAAGTGAAACAAAAGTGCTGCCTGACATTCATTAGTGAACCGATCCATATTTCTTTTTCATACGGCATTATACATTTCCATGCAGAATGAACAGAAAATCGACGCCAATTGTTAATTTTTACGTAATTTCCACATCATTCCAACTAAGCCAAGTGAACAAGTCATGAAAAATATTACAGCGGACTTGATGCGGCGTCCAGTAAACTTGACACTGTAAGTAGACTTGCACCGTCCAGTTTACCGGACGTCTCATCAAGTTCGCTGCACACTTGATGGTCTTGATCGTGTACGGCTGCATTATATTGTTATCTTATTTAACTCACGTATTTTCTTCTGGCCGTCAGCTCTGTTATGATAAGCGACGGAGTATCCAAAGTCTGTTTGTATTCCAGGGTTCTGTTTGATCGGCTCAAGCACCACCGCCGATGGTTCAGGGTAGTACACATCGCCAACCACATATAGTATTTGTAATACAGCTATTATGAGTACTCCTGTAACAAAGGCAAATATCTATACTTTACAAGAGTTGGATTTTTGTTGGTTTGTTGGAGTCCAAGAGGAAAGTGTAGGCTGGTTTTTTATCCAATTTCCACATGAACTGGTACAATGCAGGTAAAACCGGGTGCGTGATATTTATAGCTGAACAATAGCTCAGTTTTAGGGGCGTTGTACCCGTTTCTTTGGGGATTTTAGGGAAAAAGCAACCTTAATAAATGAATACAGTCATGAAAGCGTATTTTTATTACCTATTTAGGTTACAGATTTAGCTTTTTTCCTGTACTTGTCATCATTATTGTTAGCATAACTTTATTCTCTTGGGGAAACCTACGCGGTAAAAGTACTCGTACAATTAAGTACTGATCGTAATAGGGACTAACAGAATATAATAATTTGGGTAAGCAACATTGATTCAACAGGGTTAATCTGTCAGACGATTTATAACAGGAAGGTTAGAGGCACTTTATTACCGGTAAACCCGCGGGGTGCTGCCTTGAGCGGTAGACCGTTGCCCAACAAAAGACACTTGAGGTTTAAAAAAACAATACAACGTTTTATTACACATTATAGTAGTACAGTAGTTCCCTATAGTGTCCCACTGCTGGGCAAAGGCAGCATATCTCACTGATGATATCAGTACACCTAGGTGGTTTAGCAATTAATTATTACAACTATGTGATTGGAACGAGTTGGCTATGAAAAGAATTGGGGGAGACCTTTGCCCAGCAGTGGGACAGGTTACGTAAAAAAATAAATTTGACTGGTTTTGAAAAACAGATTAAAAATATACATACCCCACATATTCGAAATGAATATTTACCGTCTCATTGAAACAGTTTTATTTTACACAGAGGTACGTGCGTTATGCGCACAGGTTATGCGGATATCATGTCTACTAGCGTTATACATAATGGAACAAGAAGGAAAATATGTAAACTAATTAGCAACAGAAAGGAAAAAACACAGCGCTCGGATAAATACGTGGTCTCGTTAGTGGGTGAATAACATCTAAAACTGTAGTAGCGCATGACGTAGTTGGACTAAGCAATGTTAGTTCATTGCGATTGTTAAGCAACGTGCAGCTTGACCCCTACTTGGATGGGTGGCCGATAGTGGCATTTCTATCTGAGCGCTGCCGTCCTTCGGAGGGCATGTTAAGCAGTCGGTCCCGGTTGTTTCTATCGTTAGACCATGTCGGAGGCCTTTAGGCGGTCTAAAAACTCCGACACCATGGTTAACCACTTAATTAGTCGAACTTACTTTTACTTTATGTAAAACTAGCTGTGCCCCGCGGTTTCACCCACAGCGCACCCGTTCGTTCCCGTAGGAAATACGGGATAAATAGTATCCTATATCCGTCTCCTGGTTCTAAGCTTCCTCCCCACCAATTTTCAGCCTAATCGGTTCAGCCGTTCTCGAGTTATAAATAGTGTAACAAACACGACTTTCTTTTATATACTCGTATATAGATTAATTAAAAAGAGCTCAAGTTTTTTCGTTTGTTTGAACGCGCTAATCTCAGAAACCACTTATCCAATTTGGATAATTGTTTTTAAACGGATAGTTAAGCGCCATTTACATGATGCAAGTTTCTTGCCTGTTGCATATAATAAAATTGAAGCAATAAATTACTTGCATGGTCTAAACAGTACGTAAGATTTTTGATCTTTTGCGCAAGTTTTGCTTGCCAAAATTGTCTTGGTGTAAACAGCACATACAAAAATTTCTTAGGCGATTCTTGCATTCAATTTTCTCTTCGTCTAAATCACGCGAGCGTGATTTAGACGATACCATTTTCTTGTACATTCAAGTGCAATTATTGAATGCAATAATTGAAGTGCGATAATTGCCCTTCAAGAATTGTACGCAACTGTTTACACGTGGATATAAGTAAAAAAATTGAACGCAATTATTGAATGCAAGTCTTGACAAAAAATAGTTGCAAATGTCTTCTGTTTAGACCAATACAATAATGTTTAGGAGATTCTTGCTTTCAAGTTTTGACTTGTCTAAACAGAGAGTTGTATGTGCTTGTACCATTCATTGGCGGGTTGCTTCAAGTATTGCACGTATTTGCGTTGTCAAATTTTTCATTCAAGTGTTGGAAGCACTGACAAGACACTGACACTGCAAGAAAATGGCCACAGCAGCGACGGCGAGTATTTTGTGTAATATAATTTTATTTAGTGGTATTTAAGTGAAATTTCATATTTAATTGTGAAAGTTGAGCTAAATAAACATGATAAAATGTGTGTTTTGTAAAGCTCGCTAAAGAAAAGGGAGT
This sequence comes from Cyclophora albipunctata, assembly GCA_963082685.1. Taxonomy (NCBI): domain Eukaryota; kingdom Metazoa; phylum Arthropoda; class Insecta; order Lepidoptera; family Geometridae; genus Cyclophora; species Cyclophora albipunctata. The sequence continues at coordinate 9,783,742 of OY720117.1, read as the reverse complement.
AAAACGTCATTTCACAGGTACGTGTATTTTATTGTTGTTTTTATGCAAATTTGTCTTGAAATTGTGTTTATAGCATTGACTAGCGACCCGCCCTCGCTTCGCTTCGGGTAATCAAGATTTCATGTAGGAAAATCGGGATAAAACATTGCGTGTCTCCTGCATGAATATACACAATCAAAATTTCAAGTGGAAAATTGGGGATAAAATATAACATGTCTCGCGTGAGTATATATGTATACACAATCAAGATTTCATGTGAGGAAGAATTCGGGATAATACCAATATAGTGCGTCTTCGTCGTTCGTAGTTCGTAGGTAGGTAAGGTATATCCCCGCGCGCTTTGACCGCACGAAACAGTAAGTAGCCATAAGAGACCCGCCATCGAGCATTATTATTTTGTAAGCAGCGCCCCGCAGTTTTACCCGCGTTGTGCCCGTTCCCGTGGGAATTTCGAGATTTTTTTACACAAAAACCTTCCTCTTGAATCACTCTACCTATTACAAAAAACCGCATCAAAATCCGTTGCGTAATTTTAAAGATTTAAGCATACAGACAAACAGACAAACAGAAGACATATACTATGTAGTGAGGCGCCCCGCGGTTTTACCCGCGTTGTGCCCGTTCCCGTGGGAATTTCGGGATTTTTTTTACATAAAAACCTTCCTCTTGAATCACTCTACCTATTACAAAAAACCGCATCAAAATCCGTTGCGTAATTTTAAAGATTTAAGCATACAGACAAACAGACAAACAGAAGACATATACTATGTAGTGAAGCGCCCCGCGGTTTTACCCGCGTTGTGCCCGTTCCCGTGGGAATTTCGGGAATTTTTTTACATAAAAACCTTCCTCTTGAATCACTCTACCTATTACAAAAAACCGCATCAAAATCCGTTGCGTAATTTTAAAGATTTAAGCATACAGACAAACAGACAAACAGACACGAAACAGAGATGACTTTATTTTATACTATGTAGTGATATTTCTCATCATAAATCTGAAACTAACTGTCCGATTTTAATAATTTAAAGAGGTATACAAAGAAACATAATTAACCTTGATTGTAGAGCCATTTATTTTGATGTAGATTCATATCATCATATGAATATCATCAACTTAACATTACACTCCTTTTTTAACTAATTAATTTTAACTAAAAACGGTTATTGTGGCTTAACTATAATAGTTAGACATATGCCCTCGCGAACTTATTTGTTCGCAATGATATGTACTTTGATTGTGTAGAACATTGTTTTTGTGTATCATCAATAGATTTAGTAGCGCACGCCAATAACCATTTTTTTTAGGCATGTTTTTCATACCTTGGGTTACATATACCCGCTTTGTGCCCGTTCCCGTGGGAATTTCGGGAATTTTTTTACATAAAAACCTTTCTCTTGAATCATTCTACCTATTACAAAAAACCGCATCAAAATCCGTTGAGTAATTTTAAAGATTTAAGCATACAGACAAACACGAAACAGAGACGACTTTATTTTATATAGCAGCGCCCCGCGGTTTTACTCGCGTTGTACACGTCGTTCCCGTGGGAATTTCGGGATGAAAAATAGCCTATGTCACTCAGGGATAGTGTAGCTTTCGAATGGTGAAAGAATTTTTTAATTCGGTGCAGTAGTTTCAGAGCCTATTCGAGACAAACAAACAAACAAACAAACAAACAAACAAACAAACAAAAAATCAAACCTTTCCTCTTTATAATATTAGTATAGATTATTATTAGTATAGATTACTATCTGAAAATTCATTGCAATGATATCTTAATAAAATAATGATGTTAAACTGATGAATTTCGTGAGAATTGATGTAAAAATTAGTTTTATTTATGTTATTGTTTATGCACTAGGGATTGATAAATTCTTATCGATAAAATGTCGATATTCAATACTAAAAGTTGACATACTTACTTAGTATAAGCTCAGTAATAAATATATGTTATGTTATGTATAAGTTATCAATTATATTTTTGCAGATTTCCTTCCGAGTCGACGCTAAGGGTGACAAATCAACATCGAGCTGTGCTGCGCTGTACTGCGCTGTGCTGTGCTGTGTTTCTTAAGCTACGTTTTTTTAACAATTAAACGAAACTGCGCTGTACTGCGCTGTGCTGTGCTGTGCTGTGCTATGCAGTGCTGTGCTGTGTGTCTTAAGCTACGTTTTTTTAACAATCTAGCTCAGTATAAAGTAATCAGCAGCTCGTGTAGTCGTTTATCTCGTCAAATATGACCCTATTTTCAAAAAACGTAAACATTACGACATAATTGAATCCGATGAAGATGAAAGTGAAGAAGAAGCGGATATGGATATTTTATGTGTTATTTTGTCGTTAAAAGAGTCCAGTCACGGTATCTTGTTACCACACACCATACATGAAAAATACGGAGAATTTAATTTTACTCCAAACCTAGCATAGCTCGACACAGCGCAGCATGGCAGAGCTCTATAAAAAACATAGCACAGCTCGGCACAGCGCGGCACAGCACGGCGCGTAGCGCGCCTCGCTCGAGTCTGTTGCGTTTTTAAACAGAGCGCAGCCTCGCACAGCGCAGCACAGCATGGTTTGTTTGCATCCTCATTAAAATATTAGACGAGCGAGTTGACCAAACATAGCACAGCGCAGTACAGCGCAGCTCGATGTTGATTTGTCACTCTAAGAAACGTGTGGTTACAAAATATGAATGCCTTAAACTGGACCCCGAAGAAAATAGATTATCTCTGTTCCAATTAATATTATTTTTTTTCAATTAAAATGTGAAAGTATTTTTGTTTTTTATTTTGTCTAAGCTACCCAGTTATAATTGTGTTGGTCTAGTTCGTCCCGCCAACATAACACACAATAGCCCACAATAGCTCAGGATAGGGATCAGTGGAAGGAGGGTAGGGAGGCCTTTGCCCTGCCGTGGGACATTTATGGCTAATTAATAATATTAATAGACATAGCAGTTTGCAATACACATAACCTCCAATACAACTGTCATAGTCCGTAACACCACAGACTTAACAAAGTCTATTCTCATACCACAGACTACACCATGAAGGTAGAATTCACGTCACGGAATAACAACACTACAGATTCCATCAGTCAGCTGAATTTACAAACTACTCTTATACTTCTATAGCTTGATTAAATTGACTACAGACTTATTTCTTTATTTATTTATTTATTTAAGGACAGCCAGTGAAATATACATCAAACTTAAAAATAAAACTTACGACTAAATTAATGAATTAGATGCACTTTCTATAGGTGCCACAACATGCATATCTTAAAATAATAATAAAACTTTAAACAAAAATAATATGAACTTTAAGCAAACTTTAAGTGATAACATTTCCATATCATGGGTTAACGAATATTAAAATGACAAACAAGTTAAACAGAAAAAAAATATAAACTCTTAATAAAACAATTAATAAAAATGAAAATGAAAAATTAACTATAATATTAAGGGATTAAAAAAAAGACGTGTGGCACTCGGGGACTGCCGCGGTGAAGCTATTGCATAGCATTTTGTATCAACTTATGCAATTATATTTGATATATTTGATATCTCTTCTCTCTCACCCCACCCGCCTCCTCTCTCTCACCCCTCCCGCCTCCTCTCTCTCACCCCTCCCGCCTCCTCTCTCTCACCCCCTCACTCACACCTCTCTCTCACCCCCTCTCTCACCCCCTCTCTCATCCCCCTCTCTCACAGCCCTGTCTCACCCCCCTCTCTCACCCCTCTCTCACCCCCCTCTCCCACCACCCTCTCTCACCCCCCTCTCTCAACCCCTCTCTCACCCCCCTCTCTCACCGCCCTCTCTCACCCCCTCTCTCACCCCCTCTCTCACCCCCCTCTCTCACCACCCTCTCACACCCCCTCTCTTACCCCCCTCTCACACCCCCTCTCTCACCCCCCTCTTTCACCCTCCTCTCTCATCCCCCTCTTTCACCCTCCTCTCTCATCCCCCTCTCTCACCCCCCTCTCTCATCCCTCTCTCACCCCTCTCTCACCCCCTCTCTCACCCCCTCTCTCACCCCCCTCTCTCACCACCCTCTCTCACCCCCTCTCTCACCCCCAACGCACAATCGCACACAACGCCGTGTCGAAGACTGCCGAACTGAAACGACGTTAGACGATGCACGGCCTTCAAGCCACACCTCCTTCCCGTCGGATCGGGTAAGCGTGAGGTTTTTTCGTTACGGAATTTTTGGATTTGGTCCCCGCGCTCAAGCCCGCGATAGAAGCTATGCAATAGCTTAAAAATTCAGTACTTATAATAATCAATAATCAATAAATTTATATAAAAGTAAATAACTTATTAATTGGTGAGCAATATTTTGCTTTTGACTATAAATAATGTAGTGACGTAATAAACCGCTATCTGGTGTGGCGCCACTGATGCCACTCTCCGACATACTATTGATGCTCAGAACGAAAAATAAACAATATTTATTTATTATCAGAATATAAACTACGGAATCAGATATTTAATTAAAATAGAAAAAAATTACACGTTCAACCACACGTTTTCGCTGTCTTGTTTCGAATACGGGGATTCTAGTATTGGAGTAGAGTTTTGTCGTTCTTTTTCTCTAAGATCTTGCAGTTTATATTTTGATAATATTGCTTGTATTTCGTCCTGAGCATGTATGCTATTTTCGGTATTCAAAATTCGCAATGAAGACGCTACATATTTTCCGAAATTGTCCAAATCATCGTCTTTTTTTCAAGTCTTGCTCTTTTTTCAATATTGTCCAGTTTATTTAATGGACCAAGAGCCCGTGAACCCCAGACCTTCGTTATTTTATAAAAGCTGAAAGTTTGTCAGCGCATGCTCCCAACACAGGTAAGAACGATGGACTATTATGAAGTTTGGGTTATCGTGGCTTTGGCAGGTAAACGGTACTAAAGGTCAATGGTCGAAAACACCAAGTTGGCCATCGATTTCGATATCTCCGTCAAAGGGTGACTTGTACAACTCCTCAAGAGCTTTCAAATGACATAGGTCATGTCACTGTTGAGCATTAGGATCAGCGTCCATGGCATAGGCCAACTCCAATCTTCGGTGGTCGAAAACACCAAGTTGGCCGTCGATTTCGATGTCAACGTCAAAGGGTGACTTGTACAACTTGTCAAGAGCTTTCAAATGACATAGGTCATGTCACTGTTGAGCATTAGGATCAGCGTCCATAGCATAGGTCAACTCCAATCTTCAATGGTCGAAAACACCAAGTTGGCAGTCGATTTCGATATCACCGTCAAAGGGTGACTTGTGCAACTTGTCAAGAGCTTTCAAATGATATAGGTCATGTCACTGTTGAGCATTAGGATCAGCGTCCATAGCATAGGTCAACTCCAATCTTCAATGGTCGAAAACACCAAGTTGGCCGTCGATTTCGATATCACCGTCAAAGGGTGACTTGTACAACTCTTCAAGAGCTTTCAAATGACAATGTCATGTTGCAAAAATCACACTTTATTATTTGATGAATTTAGATCGGTATTTTACACACCTTTAGTACCGTTTACCTGCCAAAGCCACGATAACCCAAACTTAATTATTAGTCCATCGTTCTTACCTGTGTTGGGAGCATGCGCTGACAAACTTTCAGCTTTTATAAAATAACGAAGGTCTGGGGTTTGTAGGTGACCTCCACTTAAACATACATTATAATTATATTTTATTTACACACAATAATATATTAAAAACCACTTACATACATCACACATTCATATCCCAGTAACATAACATTCATAACACAAATAAATAATTTCTAACCAAATGTAAACAAACAATAATTCGGCAAGCAAACCCGCGCGATATGCGTTGTTCCGAATTTGTGCAAATCTTGCATTTAAGTTAATTGTGGAATGTGAAGCCACGCGGAGGCGCATCGCGCGCGCGCAGTCGATCACAGCGTATGCTACGAGAGACACATACAACTCGTTCTCACGCGCACTCGCGTTTTGCCCACGCGTGAACTGTTCACTTACTACTTTGATTAATTACATGATATGTATTATGTGCTACATTGATCCTGTCTTGCTATCCTTCTAAAAACTAAAATAGTGTGTGTTGTGTGTGGCTAATAAACTTTGGCAATTCATCTTTGTGGTTTAATTCAACCAATATTACCACGCACACCCCCCTAAAACTGGTGACCCCGGAACAAACTGAGGAACACGGAAGACAAGGAGCAATTCGCAGCCTGGATGTCGGCGTCGAGTGGTTCAGATACCACCGGTAACGTGGACACGCGTCCACGACGCCACTCCAAAATCAAGATGGCGTCTCCCGTCGTGCCCGCTTTAACAGTTGCAAGTAATCCAGTGAGCATAAGAATACCACCTTTTTGGCCTGAAAAACCAGCAATTTGGTTCGCACAAGTAGAAGGACAGTTTGCAATCATGCGCGTGACAGACGAAGCAGCCAAATTCTACCACATTTTGGCTTCGCTCGACCGTCAGTATGCTGCTGAAATAGAGGACATCCTCACTGGTCCTCCCAATTACCAACGCCTCAAAGAGGAGTTAATCAAAAGGTTGTCTGCGTCGAGAGAAAATAAAGTCAAACAACTTTTGACCTACGAGCAGCTATGTGATCGCAAGCCGTCACAATTCCATGACATCGCAGTGCCATCTCATCAAGTTGCTGCAACCTCAACGGTACCGTCATCATCAATAGCTGTTGAGGAGCTCACACGCCAGGTAGCTCAGCTGACGCGCCAGGTGAGCGCTTTAACTATCCAATCGCGACATCGACCTCGACCCACCGAGCGCCGCAGAGATGCGCAACGCAGCCGATCGACGTCACGACGTTCAGCGTCGAACTACCGCAAGTACCCAGTTTGTTGGTACCACTCACGGCATGGTTCCAAAGCTCGTCGGTGTATCCAGCCGTGCGACTACAACCAGGGAAACGAGAGAGGCAGTCAGTGATGGCGACTGATGATTGCCACAACCCCAGCTCAGGTCGCCTCTTCATCACGGATCGTGGTTCACAGATACAGTTTCTAATAGACACTGGAAGTGACATTTGTGTGTACCCGGTTTCAGCCCTTAAAAGGCAACTTTGTAAATCAACATATCAGCTCAGTGCTGCCAATGGTTCGACTATCGACACTTACGGCTACATGCAATTAAATTTGAATTTGGGTCTGCGGCGTGATTTTCCGTGGCGTTTTGTTGTTGCTGACGTCACAAAAGCAATCATAGGCGTAGATTTCCTTTCTCACTATCGTTTGGTTGTTGATGTTGGCCAACAGAAGCTTATCGATAGTCTAACCAATGTTAGCACTGTAGCTTGTTTAGATTTAAGCGACAATGCTGTTTTAAGTGTTAAGGTAGCTAGTTTTAATGGTGATACTGTGTATCATAAAATTTTGTCTAATTTCCCGGAAATTACACGTCCTTTTGGAACTCCTCAAATCGCAAAACACAATACACAACACCACATTCGCACCACACCAGGTCCACCTGTATCATGTTCTCCTCGCCGTCTCGCGCCTGATAAATTGAAGGTAGCTCGTCAAGAATTTGACGCTATGATTGCTAGCGGTATCGCACGTCCTTCTGACAGCCCTTGGGCATCACCTCTTCATCTCGTGACTAAAAAAGATAATGGGTGGCGTCCATGCGGCGATTACCGCCAATTAAACGCTCGTACTATACCAGATCAGTATCCGATTCGTCATATACAGGATTTTTCGCAAAACCTGTCGGGTTGTACTGTATACTCGAGTATCGATTTAGTGAAAGCATATAATCAGATTAGTGTTAATAGGGCAGATATTCCGAAAACTGCAATAACAACACCCTTCGGATTGTTTGAATTTTTAGTCATGACATTTGGACTTCGTAACGCAAGTAAAACCTTTCAGAGATTTGTTGATGAGCTTACTCGTGGCTTAGACTTTTGCTGGCCTTACCAGGACGATTTTCTTGTGTTCAGCCGCACGCCACGTGAGCACGAAGAACACTTGCGTCAACTTTTTACGCGAATGAGAGAATTCGGTATATTAATCAATCCGGCCAAGTGTGTCTTCGGTGTGTCTAATATTCAATTTCTCGGCTACGAAATCTCTGAAAGCGGCACCAAACCTCTGGACAGCAAGGTAAAGGCAATGTCTGATTTCCCTCTACCAAAAACCGTCCGAGAACTCAGACGATTTTTGGGCATGGTAAATTTTTACAGGCGATTTTTACCCAACGCCGCTCAGATTCAAGCACCCCTGAATGCCTTACTGTCCGGATCGGTTAAGGCATCCGATCCGATTGTTATGACTAAAGAATCATCGCAAGCGTTCGAAAACTGCAAGAAGAGTCTGTGCAATGCAGCACTTTTAGCTCATCCTGATTCGCAAGCTAAATTAGGATTGGCCACTGACGCCTCAGACACGGCGATAGGTGGTGTCCTGCAACAGCTCAAGGATGGAGACTGGCAGCCATTAGCATTTTTCTCTCGCAAGTTAAGCCCGTCACAAACGAAATACTCTCCGTATGACCGTGAGCTCCTTGCCATTTACGAGAGTATAAAATACTTCCGCCATATGCTGGAAGCTACTCACTTCACTATCTATACTGACCACAAACCTCTTTGTTACGCATTCAGTGAACGTAAAAGTAACTGCTCACCACGTCAGTATAGACACCTTAATTTCATCTCGCAGTTCACCACCGATATCGTTTTTATTGCTGGTAAGGACAACGTGGTTGCCGACACACTATCACGCGTCGATGAACTGCAGGTACCAGTTGACCTTGAAGTGATGGCTGAGCTCCAAGGTTCAGATCCAGACCTTGCGGAACACCTCAAAGGTGACACTTCACTTCGCCTTACACAGACGAATATACCTGGGAGTCGTACCGTTCTGTACTGCGACGTCAGTACACCGACACCCAGACCTTTCGTCCCTAAACAACTTCGAATGCAAGTTTACAACAGTCTCCACTCCCTCAGCCACCCCGGTGCAAATGCTACCGCCAAACTCGTTGCACAACGTTTTGTTTGGCCACTGATGCGAAGGGACTGCCGAGAATGGGCTAAGTCATGTTTGGCATGCCAGCGCTCGAAGGTAACGAGACACGTTGCCTCACCTTTAGGTACGCACGATTTACCTTCAGCACGGTTCAAACATGTACATCTAGACCTAATCGGCCCACTACCATCATCCAATAATTATCGGTACTGCCTCACAGCCGTCGATCGCTTTACGCGATGGCCGGAAGCTGTGCCTATTACCGATATTTCCGCGGAAACAGTGGCCAAAACGTTTATTTCCTGTTGGGTGGCACGATATGGTTGTCCTACCGAGATCGTAACCGATCGAGGCGGACAATTCCAATCGGCACTGTTTCAACAGCTTTCTCAGTCCATCGGTTACGATCACCGTAGGACAACGAGTTATCATCCGCAATGCAACGGATTGGTGGAGCGTTTTCACAGGCAACTAAAAGCTGCAATTACCTGTCATGCAGACACCAAGTGGACCGAATCACTTCCACTTGTGTTGCTAGGCATTAGGAGTGCCTTTAAGGAAGACCTCCAGACTTCATCAGCTGAGTTGGTGTACGGTGAACCACTTCGTCTCCCTGGCGAATTCTTCGGTCACGATATTGCGTACTACACCACCGACATCACCGATTTCGCGGCTCGGTTGAAGTCCTTTGCGGAAAATATTCGTCCGGTTCCCTCCCAACACCACTCAAATCGCAGAGCTTTCGTATTCCAAGATCTAGCTACATGCAGTCACGTATTCCTTAGGGAAGAAGTGATGCGTGGCTCATTCCAGCCTGCTTACACTGGTCCATACGAAGTGCTCAAAAGAAGGAGTAAAACATTTATTATTCGCGTTAGGAACAAAGATCTCACAGTAACTATAGACCGCCTTAAGCCAGCCTATATACTAGACGTTCGTGTACCCGTTCCTCGATCCTACACTGCAACTCCAGAACGTGTCCCTGTTCATCCACCGCAGGAAAAGACCGCGCTAACAACTACGCGTTCAGGTCGTACAGTACGGTTCCCTGACTTTTATCGCCCTTAGTCGGTCTCTGGAGGGGGATGATGTAGGTGACCTCCACTTAAACATACATTATAATTATATTTTATTTACACACAATAATATATTAAAAACCACTTACATACATCACACATTCATATCCCAGTAACATAACATTCATAACACAAATAAATAATTTCTAACCAAATGTAAACAAACAATAATTCGGCAAGCAAACCCGCGCGATATGCGTTGTTCCGAATTTGTGCAAATCTTGCATTTAAGTTAATTGTGGAATGTGAAGCCACGCGGAGGCGCATCGCGCGCGCGCAGTCGATCACAGCGTATGCTACGAGAGACACATACAACTCGTTCTCACGCGCACTCGCGTTTTGCCCACGCGTGAACTGTTCACTTACTACTTTGATTAATTACATGATATGTATTATGTGCTACATTGATCCTGTCTTGCTATCCTTCTAAAAACTAAAATAGTGTGTGTTGTGTGTGGCTAATAAACTTTGGCAATTCATCTTTGTGGTTTAATTCAACCAATATTACCACGCACACCCCCCTAAAGGGTTCACGGGCTCTAGGTCTATAAGGCCGTTTCTATGTAACCTGCTCTTTTGGTTGTTTTTTTAGGCATTGGACACGGAAGCACATCATCGACGACTTGTATATTTGCATTTTCCGTATTTTCATTTTCAAAATACAATAAATGGCGCCGGAGTAGCTCGACTCGCGCGGCGCACGCGCGTAAAACGAGCGAGTCGAGAGTCCCGCTCATTGCATACGTTTTACGCGCGTGTGAGGTGACGCGCGAGAGCATCTGGACGGAATGTATGTAGCTCTAGTAACTCGAGAACGCGCGAGTGCCTTCGCGCGAGTGGAACCGCGCGTAAATCGCGCTTTCTGGACAGGCTCTAAATGTATATTTTTCATAAATAAATACTTACCATATTTGATGTTGTTTCTCTGTGTTCAGAAGTTTTCCTTAAAAAAGAATCCATTAAATAATACCAAGAGATTTTGGACTTATAAATATCAGCAGTACCGGAACCAGTGCTCATTGAATTTTTTATCTTTTTCCTTTCCGCATGATACTGCGTTCTTAAGTTTTTTATTTTGTTTGTTATTTCCTTGGGTCCCAAACCGTCAACTCCAAATTCTTGGGCAAATGCTACAAGTGCAGCATTTCGTGCATCACGATTCTTGTAGTTTACATTTTCAGTGTCCCACAAACACTCATGGCTACGGTAAATCTCTATAAACTTTATTAAGTCAGCAGAACCAAATTTTAATATTTTTTGACTCATTTTTTGAATAAACAGACTCTACAAAACCTCCCAACACTTGAATGAAAAACAAGGAACATAATACTCTCTACCGAGAGAAGAACTGTAACTCTATAGTAAAAAAAAGCGGCCAAGTGCGAGTCGGACTCGCCCATGAAGGGTTCCGTAGCAGCGAGTAACATAATAAAGAAGTTCTTGAAGTTCGTTGTACTTACTACTACTTACTTACTTAGCGTGTGGGTTGTGCTTGTGATCGATTAACGACCTCACAAACCCTGGCGCGACTTATAATTTCTACTCATGGTGTATAAGTATTACAGATTACAGATTTATTATAAGAAAATAATGGTTCAGGGTTTATGCATAAGATTAATGTTTATTAAAATAAATGTTTTTTTATTTACATTTGAGTTATTGAATGAATAATCAGTATTTTTTTGCGGTTTACGATTTATGTCGTAAAAAAAAAACTACTAACTAGACCTCGTTCAAACCAATTTTCGGTGTTAGATTACATTGTTATGTACATCATATATTTTTTTTAGTTTTATCATTCTCTTATTTTAGAAGTTACAGGGGGGGGGACACACATTTTACCACTTTGGAAGAGTCTCTCGCGCAAACTATTCAGTTTAGAAAAAAATGATATTAGAAACCTCAATACCATTTTTGAAGACCTATCCATAGATACCCCACACGTATGGGTTTGATGAAAAAAAAAAAAATTTTTTTCATTTCTAAGTATGGGAGACCCCCCTAAAATTTTATTTTTTTTCTATTTTAGTGTGAAAATATTAATGCGGTTCACAGAATACATCTACACACTAAGTTTCAACAACATAGCTCTTATAGTTTCGGAGAAAAAAGGCTGTGACATACGGACAGACGGACGGACAGACAGACAGACAGACATGACGAATCTATAAGGGTTCCGTTTTTGCCATTTGGCTACGGAACCCTAAAAAGCAACCATAGCGTTACACATCTACACTGCTAGCGCCATTGCGGAATAGCAAGAAACAAATTTGCGAGGGAATATTCGAAATTTACACAAAATAAATATGGCATTAGGAGGATTGTTATTTGTATGAAGTAATACGTTAATAATAGTTATTATTGTATTACTTCATACAAATAATATCCTCTTCATGCTGAAGTTATAATGTAGTTTTATATTAAATGGTATTAAATTATCGTGGGACATTTTAATATTCACAATAACAAATTTAAATGTAGTCCGGAATGGATACATAAGAATTATTTTCAATAAAATTTTATAAACTTCTGTAACACAATCAAAACAACCAGTCAGTATTAGTTTAACTCGGCGGGAAGCGCACCTCATATACCTACCAACACTGACTGTCGCTACTGGGTAAAAAATACCACAATAATATTCATGCAAGAACTATAGTTATTTTTTGGGTTATTAAATAAAACCAATTTTTAAGCTATTGCATAGCTTCTATCGCGGGCCTTGAGCGCGGGGACCAAATCCAAAAATTCCGTAACGAAAAAACCTCACGCTTACCCGATCCGACGGGAAGGAGGTGTGGCTTGAAGGCCGTGCATCGTCTAACGTCGTTTCAGTTCGGCAGTCTTCGACACGGCGTTGTGTGCAATTGTGCGTTGGGGGTGAGAGAGGGGGTGAGAGAGGGTGGTGAGAGAGGGGGGTGAGAGAGGGGGTGAGAGAGGGGGGTGAGAGAGGGCGGTGAGAGAGGGGGGTGAGAGAGGGGTTGAGAGAGGGTGGTGGGAGAGGGGGGTGAGAGGGGGGTGAGAGAGGGGTGAGAGAGGGGGGTGAGACAGGGGGTGAAAGGGGGTTGAGAGGGTGGTGAGAGAGGGGGGTGAGAGAGGGGGGTGAGAGGGGGGTGAGAGAGGGGGTGAAAGAGGGGTGAAAGAAGGGTGAGAGAGGGGTGAGAGAGGGTGGTGAGAGAGGGTGGTGAGAGAGGGTGGTGAGAGAGGGTGGTGAAAGATGGGTGAGAGAGGGGGGTGAGAGAGGGGGGTGAGAGGGGGGTGAGAGAGGGGTGAGAGAGGGGTGAGAGAGGGGTGAGATGAGAGAGGGGTGAGAGAGGGTGGTGAGAGAGGGGGGTGAGAGATGGGTGAGAGAGGGGGGTGAAAGAGGGGGGAAAGACGGGGGTGAGAGAGGGGTTGAGAGAGGGGTGAGAGAGGGGGTGAGAGAGGGGGTGAGAGAGGGTGGTGAGAGAGGGTGGTGAGAGAGGGGGGTGAGAGATGGTGGTGAGAGAGGGGGGTGAGAGAGGGGTGAGAGAGGGTGGTGAGAGAGGGGGTGAGAGAGGGCGGTGAGAGAGGGGGGTGAGAGAGGGCGGTGAGAGAGGGGGGTGAGAGAGGGGTTGAGAGAGGGGGGTGAGAGAGGGGTGAGAGAGGGGGGTGAGACAGGGGGTGAAAGGGGGTTGAGAGGGGGGTGAGAGAGGGGTGAGAGAGGGGGGTGAGAGAGGGGGATAAGAGAGGGGATGAGAGAGGGTGGTGAGAGAGGGGGGTGAGAGAGGGGGTGAGAGAGGGGGTGAGAGAGGGCGGTGAGAGAGGGGGGTGAGAGAGGGGTTGAGAGAGGGGGGTGAGAGAGGGTGGTGGGAGAGGGGGGTGAGAGAGGGGGGTGAGACAGGGCTGTGAGAGAGGGGGATGAGAGAGGGGGTGAGAGAGGGGGTGAGAGAGAGGTGTGAGTGAGGGGGTGAGAGAGAGGAGGCGGGAGGGGTGAGAGAGAGGAGGCGGGAGGGGTGAGAGAGAGGAGGCGGGTGGGGTGAGAGAGAAGAGATATCAAATATAATTGCATAAGTTGATACAAAATGCTATGCAATAGCTTCACCGCGGCAGTCCCCGAGTGCCACACGTCTTTTTTTTTTTTATTTCATCAAAAGATAAAATACAAATGTTTTCTTCATGTGTTTGTTTCTCAGTCATTTTTTTAAGAGATGTAAATATGTGTTGATTAATTCCTGGTTTCAATGGCACTCTATTAAGCAATTTATTCAGACTGCTTTGGCATGGTAATGTGAACATTCGTCTGAGTAGTCTGTAGCAGGCAGGTGACTTTTTATAAATTACTAGAGACATGATTTTTTCATTTAGAGTGTATCTTCTCCCTTTTGGTTTTTTGGGGCAATTTCTTAATTGGTTTTGTAGTAAAACTACAAAAGAATTGCTAATATTTAAATCACACAGTTTTTGTAGATTTTCGTCTTCAGTAACTGCTCTAACAATATTTGTCTTTTTATTATTGAATTTTTTTCTGAGTCTAATTATTTCTCTTAGCTTTTTTTTGCAAATATTGTATAATTTAATTTCTCTAGAAGTTAAGTCGCTAACTTTAGACACATTGATGGCACTCAGGATTCTATTGCATTTCTTGGAAGCTGATTTAGCCAAGTGTGACTCGTCATGGTATGGCAAAACTTGACTCTGCACATTCTTTGTTGATGTGGATTCTAAAGGTAACATTTTTTCTGGTGCATTCTGCTGTAACAAAAAAATTTATTATTGTTATGGGTTACACTGAGTTTCTCAAAAATTAAATTATCGAGATGTTAAAGATATAGACAAATCATCACCAGTTATCTGCTGTGATTGGCTGTCGAAAATTCATTTAACTAATCACAGCAGATAATGCATGCTTTACATTCATTCTGCAATAATTTAGCGGTGACAAACCCGGCTTTGGGGTATTTAGTTCTTAGTAGGTTCATCATTAGCATACATCTCTATTATTTCAGACTGAAGTTTAGGAAAGGATGAAGTTAAAGCATGGTGAAAACTAAAATACTTACCTCTTCATTGTCAGTTGATTTAGATGGCTGTATTGGCAATATATTTGTTGGCTTAACCAAAATGGGTGCTACCAGGATGTTTTCAATTTCTGAAAATGGTACTCTTGACTTTTGCAGTCCTGCTACACTTGACTGTGATACATTCTGAAAATAATGGTTATTATAATTAAAAATGCAAATGTGTTAATAGTGAATACTACAATTAAATAAATTACTAATGGCATACCTCATGAAATACATTGGTTTTATCATTTGGTATTTCAGTTAGTTCAGGCACAGCAAATTTACTCAATTTTTTTCGTTCATTGTCATAAAATTGAGACGAATGAAAGTGTCTTCCACATTCTTTTCCTGGATTTGGAAACATAAGATAGGTTACCGACATATCCTCAGCGCGTGTTCTACCACACTTTGCACATTTTCTATGATTGTTGACCGACATTGTTCACAATTTACACACAAAATCAAAACATATCAAGGGAAAACGTCCTGTGGTATAATATATAAGTCCTATAAAATATAAGTCCTATAAAATATAAGTCCTATAAAATATAAGTCCTATATAATATAAGTCCTATAAAATATAAGTCCTTTAAAATATAAGTCCTATAAAATATAAGTCCTTTCACAAAGAATAATATGTAACACAACAAAAATGGAATCTGGAAAGAAACAAAATTATCAAACAACAGCAAATTCTTTCTTTGATTTGAATTTGAAGTACATACTAACCTCTCGGCAGAGAGTATTATATTCCTTGGTCATGACAGTGTGGCCAGTCACCCAATGTTTTAATTTTTGACGTCTCATCTTATTTTTTAAAGTGGTATACATTAACAACAAATACATAGAAAAGATCGATGTGTGCAATCGCAAAAGATAACAGACCCTGATGAAAAATTTGACAACGCAAATACGTGCAATACTTGAAGCAACCCGTCAATAAAATGGTACACGCCATACAACTCTCTGTTTAGACAAGTCAAAACTTGAAAGCAATAATCTCCTAAACATTATTGTATTGGTCTAAACAGAGGACATTTGCAACTATTTTAAGTCAAGACTTGCATTCAATAATTGCGTTAAATTTTTTTACTTGTATCCTCGTGTAAACAGTTGCGTACAATTCTTGAAGGGCAATTATCGCACTTCATTTATTGCATTCAATAATTGCACTTGAATGTACAAGAAAATGGTATCGTCTAAATCAGCCTTTACATTCAACGGGAAGGCAATAGACTATTTTTTATCCTAATATTCCCACGGGTACGGGCCCAACAAGGGTAAAACCCGCGGGGCGCTGCTAGTACTTCTTATAATAAACCTGAAGTGCTTGTATATCTGTTTGTTTGAATGCGCTAATTTATGAATCCGAGATCTCAGAGATCCGATTTGAATAAATGTTTTACGAGTATAACGGATAGCAGCGCCCCGCGGCTTTACCCGCGTTGTACCCGTTCCCATGGGAATTTCGGGATGAAAAAAAACCTATAACCTTCCCGTTGAATGTGGCTATCTATTACAAAAAGAATTATTCAAATCGGACTGATAATTCCTGAGATTACCTCGAACATACAAACAAACAAACAAACAAACTTACAAATTTTACCTCTTTATAATATTAGTATAGATAATAACTACATTCAAGGGGAAGGAAATAAACTATTTTTCATCCTAATATTCCCACGGGAACGGGCACAACACGGGTAGGTCCGCGAGGCGCTACTAGTATCTAATGGATTCAACTAAGCAACTTGATGGAACAACAATATTTGTCCCAAAGTATCCCCGATGCAAATTAAAATCCCAAAGATGGGCAAAAGCTTCTCAGTCCCTGAAAATTTAACAAATAAGATAAATCGTAATCACTGCGCTTGCCTAATGTAAAGATTTACGTAGGTACATGATCTCATATACAATCGACGTAAATAAGCTGTTAGTTTGATATTTTCCTTCCCTATTTGTAAATCGATTCAATGTGTAACTTTTATTTATAGTAACTAATTTAACGTTGCATATTATCCGCCATTGTTCGGACATTACATGGGTGTTCAAGATGTACTGTAAGTGATTTTGATTTTATTATCACAAATTATTTAAAAAGTTATCATTATTTATTTATATTTTCATATGCTCACACTTATAACTGCTTTTAAACTGAATATTTTTGTTAACATTTGTTTAGATTGATTATGATTCAAAAGTTCACTGAAAAAATAACTTAGGTTAAAAGTTAAAGTTAAGGTTAAAGGCTAAACAATAAAACTAAGGTTTAAAAAGGCTACCATTAATATAATATATATATACAATATATATAATGGTAATTCTGTCCTAACCTACGGTATGTAAAGTTAGTTCTGTTCACTAATCGTAAAAAAAAACGTTTTATCGAAGCAGCTAACGGAAGTTGGTAGTGACTGTTTTAAGAACGAAATTACAAAGCACTTCCTCCTCTCTCCCGGTTTTAAGAGTTCCACATTCGAAGTTCAAACCAGCTTCGACACATTCACATAAGTGGATAATAAACTCCCCAACCATATTGACAGCAGTATCCTTGTTTCAGGGTGTAATCTAACGGCGTGTCTCCTATTACTGACCCCAGTCTTAGGAGTGTATCATATACTATCGTGTATGAACTTCACGCAGGATGCCCGCAGTTTCGGATATAGCTTGACTTACGAACCAGGAGCTAGACGGTATGTGCATGTTGATTTGAACCATGAACCAACGCCCATTTATGTATTACTAGCCCCGCCCCGCGGTGTTACCCGCGGGAATTTCGGGATAAAATGTATCCCATGTGTTATTCTGATGTATAATCAATATTACTGTAAAGTTTCATCCTAATCCGACCAGTAGTTTTTTAGGTGAAAGAATAACAAACATACATACGGCCAACTTCACAAAACTTTCGCATTAATAATAATAGTAGGATAAGCCTCGTTTTTTTTCATAACGATCTAAGTATTTTTTCTATTGATTTTAATAAATACGACCAGTCTATCTTCTAGAGATATACTCGTACGTATAAAAGCGAACTTTAATAATTCATATGAAAGTTTATATGCAACGGGGTAGGCTGTAGGCTAGAGTTCCTGATTTCTCCTGAATTTAACTAAACTTCATACATCTATCCCGCCCTTGCTTGTTAGATCTGAAAACTGTACCATTGCTCTCTCTCTGTATCCCCCCCAGCTTAGTGGTAGGCGCTCCTTTTGCAAATTTCACCGGAGAAGTTTTCACTTGTGACGTAGAAAAAGAAAAGTGCAATGCTGTGAAAAAAAACATTGAAACAAAACGTAAGTATTAAAGTAAATACTTTTACATTTTACAAAGATTTTTGGAATAAATATACAAAGGAGCCTTGCACGTGTGGGTTCGTATACCATCCTCGTCGCCAGTGTAGTGTCAATGAAAGATGCGAGTAGCAAGACTGATTTATTGTTTTTTTTCTATCCTACATCATTATGTTCTTAGACTACCTACTTACTTAATATTGCTTAATATGTTATAAAAGTAATTTTTGTTATTGATATAAATTGTATAGAATTATGATAAACCTGAGTTAAGGTACTCATCTAACGGCCCGGCACAAAGGCCCGCCCGCCCTCTCGCGTGACGTCAGCGTATCTGTATCTATCTTTTATTTTGTCTCATCTGTTTTTCTTCATTTCATTTGCACGCACAGATACTTCCATTACTTTCATTTTATTTTTCAGATAACAAAGTATACGAACAAGATATTTTATTTGGAGTAAATGTTAAGGGTGGATCTAATAATTTTTTGGTAAGACTGAATTTTTATTAGCATTCAGAACATTCAACATATCGCTTGCTCACTCTTAAATTCAGAGAGAGTATCGATAAATATAATTTACCGAACATTATTTCTGCTAAACTGGTTTTCTTTTTCAGACTTGTGCACCACAACATCTCAATGTCAGTCTAAATCCCGAAGACGGTAAATATAATTTTATTAATAACTAGTAATTAATCCCACGTCTTTACCCACGTCGTCCCACCTACTAGTTCCTAGTAAATTTTCGAGAAGAAAAGTAGATGGACCCGCTGGCGCAAGTGAAGATGTGAGACGCGAAAGACCATCTATGTTTGTAGAGTGGTCAGTTTTACATACATATATGTAAAATGTATCTTCCAAAAAGTGATCGATCGAAAACATATCGATTTCAGTTTGGACTCGATTCAAGTATACTATGTGGGTTGGATGGATAGACGAGTAGCGCTCATCAATCATGCTAAAACCACAGAACTGATTTTAATAAAATGGGGGGCACAAAGAGCCTAATTTCCTATATCTCTAATAGAACACAAGTCTCGAAAATTTTCAAGTTGCAACTCAAGTGGAACTGCGAAGGTATACATATATTTTCACTATTTAACGTTAAAACACTTTTTTACAACTTTACAGACAGAATTGGTGTTTACTCTGATTGCTATAAGTGTGAAAATTCAAAAACCAAGATGTCCGAATTAAACGAATACACTTGCAACAAGATCAATGTGTATGATGACTCATTTCGAAAAACAGGGGAACACTTCGGTAAGCATCTTATAAAATTGGGAATTTATTTAAATTTAATACACCTTCGTTCTTATTAATAAACGTGGTGTAACTTTTTAGTTACTGTTACAGTGTTTTGTCTTTTTTGCTCTTCGGAAAATTGCGTATGTCCGAAAGTGACAAACCCCTTGATAGCTAAACTGTGCTTAATACACGTTTATTATTATGACCCTTAGTGGTGGCCCTAAATCGAGTAGAGTAGCGGGAATGGGGGGTGGCATTTGCCCAACATTGGGACGATACGGGCTAACGGTGACAGTAACATTAAGTGTGGTAAGGATCCAGTCCCCATCCCCAGTTATCCCGACCCAACTTAGTATAACGTCCCAAAAGCAAATCATTTTATATATATATACCACATATTAAATCTATGGTTCAATCCAAACAAAATGTCAATGATGTCTATTAACTGTCACCAGTGTTTATCACGATTATTGTGTTTTAGAAATATAATTGAAATCATAGAGTTAGGGGAATATTAAAAGTATTAGTTTGTTACACTTTCAGAGAGAGACTTTCTAAGCTTTGGATGGAGTATGGACATGTTAGATGAAGAATTCCTTATTGGAGGCCCCGCCATGGGAACAGGTAAATACATTTTAAGAGTGGCTTGCACAAAAACTGTTAAATTTATTTAGTAACTAAATCTTTATATATAAAATTCTCGTGTCACAATGTTCGTTCCCGTACTCCTCCGAAACGGCTTGACCGATTCTCATGAAATTTTGTGAGCATATTGAGTAGGTCTGAGAATCGGCCAACATCTATTTTTCATCCCGAAATTCCCGCGGGAACGGGTACCGTGGTTGAACTCCTCTGAAACGGCTCGACCGATTCTCATGAAATTTTGTGTGCATATCGGGTAGGTCTGAGAATCGGACAACATTTATTTTTCATCCCGAAATTCCCGCGGGAACGGGTACAACGCGGGTGAAACCGCGGGGCGCAGCTAGTATCATCTAAATATGTACCTATATCATAAACAAAAGCTGATCGTACAAAATCGATTTCCACCAAATAGAACAATATTTAAAACGTACGTCATTTGTGTATTAAATTCAATAAATGCATCCTGTATGTATCAACCAAAATATATATTTTTTAATTTCAGGCAAAGTCCTCCACTATGCGGCAAGGGATGAAAGCTACAACATGATTAATACTGCCGATGATATTAAATACAACTGGGGTTTGTACTGCACACATCACATTAAGCTGCGTTTTCACTTCTATTCCGAACACATCATTGCTCGCTCATTCAGTAATAAATCGAGCGAGCATGTTACATTATTGAGACTATCACGATATAAACATATTGTTAACTCTTGTGTAGACGGGATTTAACCAAAACGCTAAGAGTATTTGTTAAATTTCTATTTCATACTGTACTCTGCGCGAACCGGAGCCATGTTAACAGTAAATTTGAAACATAATTGGCTTCTCATCACTTGGTTTGAGTTTGTGGTTTGTTAATGGTTATTATTTGTAGGTTATGGTGTTGCGCTGGGTGATTTTGTGGCGGATAGAAGACACTCGTTCGCTCTCAGTTCAACATACGGATTTGGTAAGGTGAGTGTTTGCAAGTTACAGCTAATGCAAGCCGGATCCTACGCCTCCCACATGAAGGGTCCTAATCGAGACATAAAATAAAATAGTGCCTGAAGGCACGTGTAAATATTTTTATAAGATTTTTGTGTGCGAGAGATCGATCGTTAACAAGAATTAAGAAGCGAGAGACGTGATGACAAGAATAGTCGTAGTAGTAAAATGACGTTGTTTTATTTCAGGTGCTGATTGTAGACAGTAAAAATATTAAAACTTCGTTGAACAAGGGTGAAGACAGCGACTTATTGGGCTCCCTGTATGGGGCCGTGCTGTGCGCGGCTAACCTAAGGCGTCCTGAAGGGAAAAGAAAGAAAATGGACCTTTTTGTGGGGGCCCCAGCCTTCGCAGCGACGTCCAACACTAACGACGGCGCGGTGTACATTTACTCCTTTATTAGAGGCATACGGGTATAGTTCTTTAAAATAAAAATATTTTTAATCTAAATTTTGTCCACATACATAATTACTATTAATGCTTACTTACGTACAGTCACGTGCAATGAAATGTATACACGGGCAGATTTTCAAATAAATGTCCACTCTGAAAATTACAAAAACATATATATAGCCACTTAACAATTCATACTATATAACCACTCGAGTTTCTCACAATAATGTATATACATTTTTGTGCAAAAATACTTAACAATACTATACCTAACAATACTTAACAATCATACTTAACAATTCATACTATATAACCACCCGTTTATATAGTATGAATTGTTAAGTGGCTATATGTTTTTGAAATTTTCAGAGCGGACATTCATTTGCAAATCTGCCCGTGTATACATTTCATTGCACGTGACTGTACTTACGTATTTTCAAAAGTACGGCAAAGTCGGGAAATAAAATGTTAGTTGATTACTAGCTTGATAAAGTCTTTTGCCGCGATAAAACCGTGCATGTACGGTAATATATCAAGTATTAGGATTTGATGAATTGAGGGGTATCCCTTGGTGTGTATGTGAAAGGATTATTAATTGTTGTTTCAGCGACTACCCATATTCATAGGCAGAATCAAAGCTCCACAACCGGAATCTTTGTTTGGCGCTTCTATTGTGTCCCTCGGAGACTTGAACAATGACTTCAGGGATGGTGAGTAACTTCATTGAAACATGGTTTGTAACCTTTTTACTGTGTAGTATATTTATCTAAAAACAGGTATTAATCAGAGAATGTAATAATTATATAAGGTCCAAATTCCAAAATAGATTGTAACCTGCGTGGTAGATATTCAACGAGGGGCCCCTGCGCAGTGGTTTGCAATCCATATTTTGCAGTATTTATTTATCGGGTTGTATTCCTCACTTATCCACTAACTAATAGTGTATTAAAGAGTTTCTCATTCTTATTCGCATATTGTTATATCAACATTCGCGTTTTCCTCACTATACTGATATCTTCATCGAGACGAGATGCCCTTGCCCAGCAGTGGGACATTACAAGCTAATACTTAACTTTTTATTTGCGTCTTGTTGGACTTCATTCACGATTTTTTTTGAAAATATCGTATAAAACCAGTGTTGTTAGGTATAGCTAGATTAATATGAATGTGTTCTTTCCCCAGAAATTGCTATTGGAGCCCCGAGCGAGAACAACGGTACAGGAGCCGTGTATATTTATTCAGGAGCGGATATTGTTAACGGAATCCTAAATAACTATATTCAGAAAATAGTTCCCGACGACAGTTGGAAGTCGTTCGGAGCGAGTCTCACTGCGCTCAATGATTATGACGACAACGGGTGTAATGGTAAGAATTATTTTACACCACCCGAGGCTAATGGGGTGAAAATCATTGTAGATCTTTAGGGGCCATACTGCGATAAGCGTGCGCACGCCACGGGCGCACGCAACGGGCGCACGCTTAACGCAGTGTTGACTCTAAAGATGACCTCAACAAATATGGTGGTTTTGTAAAGACTAATATCGTGAAATAATCCCAAGATCACGAAAATTTAAAAATACTTTGAATCTCGTGACGTTACAACAAACCGCTTATTATTCAAAAATAATATTCTACTTCGTATCTGTGGTCTTGGTTTAACAGAAAAAGCTAACAATGGATTGCTTTTTGCTTGATAAGAACTTGATTAGTATGTTTATCAGGTACTAGCAGCGCCCCGCGGTTAACCCGCGTTGTGTGGTGTGCGTTCCGTGTTCGGTATAAAAAATAGCCTTTAGACCTTCCCGTTGAATGAGGCTATCGATTGCAAAAATATTTACTAAAATCAGATTAAGTAGTAGTTTCTAAGATAAGCGTTCAAATAAAAAAATCTAATTTTTCAGCTTTATTATAAGAGTGTAAACTAAACTTCAATCAAGCTTTATATATTTTTTAAAAACACTATTTTATTTTTCAGAATTAGCGATCGGCGCCCCGGAAAGCAAAGAAGTTGTTCTGCTCAGATGCTTGACTTCTATTGTTGTCAAACTTGATCCGGAGTTCCCAGATTTTGCGGTAAAATCTTTAAATGAACTATTTAATTTAAATCAGTATTTTTGTTGGATTCTTGGGGCCTGTACTTGAAGGGATAATGAACGCCTAACACGCCAATTTACTCTCTAGTGAATGTTCTGCCCTATCAGAATAGGGCTGAATTAATTTAAATACTATCTACTGTGTTTTGACTTATGATATTTTGATGTTATCATCTCTTGACATCATCATCGACTTCGTTCACTAGTATAGACACACTAGCCGCGCCCAGCGGTGTTACTCGGGCTGTACCCTTTCCCGCGGGAAATTCGGGATAAAATGTATCCCATGTGTAATTCTGATGTATAACCTATATTACTGTAAAGTTTCATTCAAATCCGTCCTGTAGTTCTTTCGTGAAAGAGTAACAAACATACATATATATACATTCTCACAAACTTATTATAAATATAATATTAGTAGGATTATTTGGGCAAAAATTATCTTCAATCTTGGTCCGTATCGTTATTTTCTAAAGCAACTAGTTGCAGGCGTTAATGTTCTCAATATTTTTCTTGTTACATGCTGCTTTAAAGATATTTAGAATCTTCTTCGTGCGTAGATTTCTTACTAGTATTATGTTCATTTCAGAAAGAAGATACAAAGCAAGTAGAACCTAGGAGTAGTTTTGTATACAAGTCATGCTTTAAAGTAACTTATCCTAAGAAACCATCGAATATAGAGACCAGTAAGTAAATTATAGTATTAGGCTGCCAATAGGTCGAATAGAAACAATATGATTGTATAAAATGTCTGACCGGAAATTTAATGCAATCCTATTGGTTATTTTATAATATAATATATTTTCCTATTTAAATAAATAAATAAATTTGACAAGCCCGTTGGCACAGTGGCAGTGAGAGCGCTTACTGTGTCGGGGGTTGCGGGTTCGATTCCCGCCCGGAGTCAACAATATGTGCAGACATAGTTGTTGGCGACGACGTCTGGGTGTCAATTATATATTCTTATAAAGTATTTGTGTATGTATAAGTAGTAGTATCAGTGAGTTAGATTCCATAATACAAGCTTAGAGCTTACTTTGGGTCTAATTAACCGTGTGTGAATTTGTCCAGGTATATTTAGTTAGTTTAGTTTAGTTTAGTATCTATTTCTACGTTTCTCTGCTCCGCAGCTTCGCTCACAGTGGCCAGGCACCCTAATAGCTTACCTATAAATCGGCATACTGCATTCACACATCAACATTGTACCGCTAGTAGTTTGATTGTGATGTTAACTCATCTCATCATCCTTGTTAAGCAACGTGCAGCTACTAAATGTGGGTGGCCGGTACTGGCATTTCTACCTTTACGCTAGCGTACTTCGGAGAGCATGTAAAATAATTGTTAAATCCAATTATTTCAATCGTTAGGCAGTGTTGGAGGCCTTTAGGTAGTCTTAAAGCTCTGACACCAAGGTTGGCCACTCTACTTGAGTTTACTTTTAGTTTTTAATGTTAGGACCGTAACTGCGTTAAGCGGGTGCCTGCGCGGTTTCATACAAAAGTGAACCGTCGCATGTGCCCGTCGCGTGCGGTTTCATACAAAAGTGAACCGTCGCGTGCGCCCTTCGCGTGTGGTTTCATACAAAAGTGAACCGTCGCATGCGCCCGTCGCGTGCGGTTTCATACAAAAGTGAACCGTCGCGTGCGCCCTTTGCGTGAGGTTTCATACAAAAGTGAACCGTCGCATGCGCCCGTCGCGTGCGGTTTCATACAAAAGTGAACCGTCGCATGCGCCCGTCGAGTGCGGTTTCATACAAAAGTGAACCGTCGCGTGCGCCCGCTTAACGCTGTTTCGACCCTTAGACTTACCAATCTACTGGAACTTACGTTGTACTCAGAGGTGTCAAAAGATTTAATGAGTTTGACATGTAATGAATATTACGTCCGATATATAGTTAATGAACCATTTTATGAACGTCCCTGAGTGCGACAGTTACTTATTTAACTGAATAAATGTTTTAAACATTGATTGCAATTTCAGCAATAGAAATCCGTACGGAAATCGTACATCCGCATGCAAAACTAGCGTTTCCTGATGACGGCATATATAATGTGACCATCATGAAACCTGTATCAAAGTACTGCAGGAATATCACCGTGTCAATGCCATTGGTAAGAAATGGAGATGATTAATTCTTAGAACCACAAAGGGCGTAATATAGTGGATGTGCTCAATTATATTTCTGATTAAATTGTATTCTTACAGGGCGGTAATTACAATATTAAAATTGATATCAAAACGAAGGCGAGTATTATAAACGACCCAGAGAATGAGCCAAAATTCAACCCAAATCGCGCAAAATTGAGCAGTTTAAGTTATTTAGAACACAAATACCCGTTTCACGCAGGCAGTTGTAACGGCAAGGAGAGGTGTGAGCCAGTGGTTGAACACCTGGGCACTACGCTTTCCGAACCGTAAGTCCGCCGTCCTTATTGTCACAAGCCTAGAGCTTAGTTTCGGTCTTATTAACCTTGTTATTTAAATAAATGATTTATCATTTGTTATTCGCTTTTCACATGGCTCGGGTTAGTGTATCACCAACCCGCATTTGGCAAGCGATTACGACTAATTCTCGTCACTGTACTGATATCTTCAGTGAGATGAGAGGCCTTTGCCCAGCAGTGGGATATTACAGGCTAATACTTTAATAAATAATAACTATCACAAATAGTTAAACATAAAATCCTGTCGCAGATGCCATAGTGGAAGAAATATAACATACATTGTACATTATGTAATCATTTTATGTGGTACCTTCATACAGGAGGCACTTCATTCGGGGTTTCAGGGGGAGCAAACAGGATTAAATACTCACTATCATAAACACTAATCTAGACGGTACTTAATCGCGAACAAAACATTTAATGCTCAAGGTTTCGGTCGTGTCGTAACGGCAAGACCGAAACGTTGAGGTAGGTATGTATTCATATCGTAATAATTTAAATAGTGAGAATGTTAATACTCATTATCTTTGCAGATCTCCATATTTAATCGGGTCAACAGCATCCCTCGCGGTGTCTGTTCTAACTAAGAACAGAGGGGACATCGCGTACGATGCGTGTATGTACGTTTATATATCGGCGCCGCTCAAACGGATGCCGCCCGTATGCGAGGACTCTGACCTAGATATGTACACCTTAAAGTGTAAACCGATACAACTCGTGCGCACTAACTCTTCTTGGGTAAGTTCATCAAACACAAGTCTATACGCGATTCTCTAATTCAAGGCAGATTGTGATAAACATGTCAAGTTAAATCAGTGCCAATATTCTTTTTGCAGAAGTATTATAAAATGTATCCCAAGTGTTATTCTGATGTATAACCTCTACTACTGTGACGTTTCATCCAAATCCGTCCAGTAGTTGTTCCGTGAAAGAGTAACAAACATACATACCTCAAAAACTATCGCATTTATAATATTAGTCGGATTTCGCTATTCACCGACGTTGCTGAAACTTCTATCTTTATATTGTACTTCAGAGTATTGATGACATCATCATTGATACTGGCAACCTGACCAGCGAAAGTGCTGACATAGCAATACAAGGAGTCATTTACAGCGTCTGTGCTGATCAAGGGTTGAACTCGACTTTTAGCAATCTTATAGCTCTTAAAAATGATAACGCTTCTGGGGTCCAAATAACAAGGTGAGTTATTTATATTCTTACTATTTTCTTCGGCTTAAGAGAACGCCATATATTTTAAGTAGACACTACGTGTTCGGATACACTTGGCATTTATTATTGTTTTTTACAAACGAAGTTTCAATTCAAAATATCATGGACGAAATTACGATTACAGTAATGCTTGGCTTTTACTATTCGTATATAACTAACGGCGGATTGCATAACAACTCTTCAACCTACGAGTATTAAGAACCTAAATATGCTCAAGTCACAAAAGCTGTTCGTTCATATTCAAATTCAAATTCAAATCTCTTTATTATATCAGATCATTACAATCATTTATATTCAAAACTGTATTTTATATGTCACCAAATAGTACACAATTCAAAACGAACCCGTAGCATCATGCGTAGTCGGAGTAAACCGTAGTCGTATCAAATCGTAGCAGAATTCGTAGCAAGATTTGTAGTCGTAGCAAATTGTAGCAGAATTCGTAGCAAGATGCGTAGTCGTATCAAATCCTAGCAGAATTCGTAGTTATAGCCTTTCGTAGCAATTTTTTTATAACTCTTTTCTATACTGATTTAGGTATATGCAATAAATAATTTCGATTTAAAACGTTCAATTATGTGTATGGTCTATTTATTTTTGAACATTTCCAGGGCTGTTGGAGTGGAAAGCTCAAGAAAAATAGAACATCGATATATGGTAACATAATTATAATACATTATATTTATTGTGTAATTAGACCCTTCTTTATACTATATAGGATATCTGGGATAAAACATTCTAACTCACAATTATCAAATGTATATAAGGACCGTGGTAAAGTCAACATTCATGTATTTACAGATATACAACAACGGACCTACGAATTGGGCAAAATCAAAATTGACACTAGACGTGGAAAAGCAACCGTTTTTTATGAAGGAAAATATACATGTAAGTCTATTGGTTATAGATGCTCAATCTATATACAAAACTAATTTTATAAACAGGATGATTGTTTCCTGTTCAATAAAAATATTTAATCTGGGGAAAATAACGTAAGCGAGATCAACAACTTTTCACCCTAGCGCCATCTACTAGATTGCGGGTGGAACTACCGCGCGGATAAAATTTTCGTGCAGTAACGAGACATCTTTAAATGTTAAAATTAGCCAATACAATTAATCTTTATGTACGAGTTTATAACGTACATTTCGGTATAATAAGCAGTAATATATTCTTTGACAGCTACAAGTCGGCGACAACTCCACGTGCGAATCATTCGACAGTGATGGTGATAAATATCGGTTCCATTGTGAAATTAAGACGATAATGAAAAAGGCACCGACCCCGATCATTATAGAAATTGATGTGTTAGCCGAGAAGCTAGGTAAGTGAATAAATAAATAAAACATTATACAATACCCCCAGTGACTTAAGTATTTCATTCTTACTAAAAGTCACGGGGCAAGCCCGGTCTTTTTGAGAGGATCCAACTCGTAGAGGCCCTTCGGAGATGTTTAATGTAATGGATTACAACTGCAGGGACACATTTCCGACCACATCAGTACAACATGTCCGGTAAAGCATTAGATTTGACAATGTCAGTGCCTTGTTTGACAATTTCAATGCTTTGTGATTCGTCGGTTGAACTCTGAACAATTCTACTCCGCTACAATGGAAATGTACCCTTAGTCACAGAATAATAACTAGTACTACGTACAGAAGCTTTACTTCGCAATGGTTTTCAAAGAAATATGACTCGAATCTGATAAACAATATGATTTAATTTAGCTCGCGGTCCAGTCGAGCACGTGTTCATTTACATACCTACCAATTTCTTTTTGAAGGAATATGGGCCTTAATTCACTATACTACGGTTCATAATAAGTTATACATGGTTATACGTATTGAAAGAGCCGCGGACTAGGGTTGCTTACTTCGAGAAACTACTTATGCCATCTAGCGCACAGCACGAGCGTTTACTCCTACTTGTGGCGGGCAACGCGCAGCAGGCAGCGCCGAGTAAGTTCATGTAGTCTTTAGGTAACCAAAAAAAAGTTAAATTCTCATCACGATCCGTATTTAAACAATTAAATACTGCACAGTATCTTTTTGCTTTTTTTCGTTTTGTGTCCATCTTGCAATAATGAATCAATCAAAGTTGAACGTGGTCGAACATATAGCGCGCACGCGTGT
Source organism: Cyclophora albipunctata (assembly GCA_963082685.1). Classification (NCBI taxonomy): domain Eukaryota; kingdom Metazoa; phylum Arthropoda; class Insecta; order Lepidoptera; family Geometridae; genus Cyclophora; species Cyclophora albipunctata. The sequence continues at coordinate 9,754,182 of OY720117.1, read as the reverse complement.
GTTTTCTTTCGCTTGTGGCAGCCTACTAGATTGGCCCTTGCGCAGTGGCCGCCGCCCGTAGGTATGTTTTTAATACCTACACGCGGAGTGACACAGGCCTGCCTTAGTGTCCTAAACCCAAATAAACAATACCATGTTCCGCAAATTGCAATTTTTCCAGTGCTATATTATGGATTGATAGGTAACAAATAAGGCATAGTATAGCTCTGGTGAATAGGCAACCTCAGAGTCAGAAGAGACAGTTATTTACATAAACATTAATCTAAAATTTTCGTTTTTTAAGGTATAATAAACACTAACGACAATTTAACCGTGTCATCACATATCTTGTTAGAGATGAGACAAATTAAATTGGAAAGCAGGTAAGTCACGTTTCATAACTATACAATAGCTTCTCTATCCATCAATTCTATACAATTTTATTTCGATTTCTGTCGGTAATGCAATCATTTAGGAACACTACGTAAGCACCAAATAAAATAAAATAAAACTAGACTATATCGGTCCATTAGCTATGCAGTGACGATGGCATAGACAGATAGGTACATCAACACTCACACATACCTATGATATCTGGCCGGAGATTTTATGCAATCCAATTGGATAATATTTCTCCGTTTCACCGCTCTGCAGCCTCGCTCCACTTCAATGGACAGGCACCTTTACAACCCTATGTTAACGGAGGGTGAATAGCAGAAATTAATAATTGCTTACGGTCGTATAATAGTGCAATAATGGTGCAATATTCTTCCAAGGAGTCAAAACTGAGTAAAAATATTGTTGGTGTTGATTTTCGAACATAACTTTTTTTCAGCTTGTTCAGTCGGCTACCATTCACTCCTCTATGGGTGATAATACTAGCCTGCATCATAGGGCTTGTGGTCCTCGTTGTATTGGCTTATATCTTATACCGGGTATGTTATTTATGTTAACCAATATCTTTGCATTCACTCCTATTCCTGTTAGACTACAATAGTTAATTTTGTCACTGATTTACAGTACGGCTGCCTACGAAGGAAGAATAAGGTTATGTTGAGACAAGTGCGGCAAAGCGTGCGACGACAGACTATTATTGTAAGTAACGAAGCCTTGCTTCCGGTTTAGGCCCATCTCGTAGCCAGATTTGGTAGCTAGCTTCCAAATGGGAGAAATAATCCCGATTCGAAGCTGGCTACGAAATAGGAATTCGAAAGTCCAAGATTTAGGATTTTAACTAGTAAAAAAAAAAATAACCCTAACCTACCGAATAGATCGTTCCCATTTAGTAGCTAGCTACCAAATCTGGCTACGAGATGGGCCTAAACTTTGCTTCCTTCTCTGTTCTATTGTGTTTACTACATTAAACCCCGCATTTTGTTTGTTTGAAAGCGCTAATCTCAGAAACTATCAATCCAACAAGAATAATTATTTTTGTAATGGATATCCACCGTCAACGGGAAAGTTATTGGCTATTTTTTATTCCCCGAAATTCCTACGGGAACGGGCACAACGCAGTTAAAACCGCGGAGCGCTGCTTTTACTTTATACCAGTGTTTTAGTCACAGCAATGGATCGGGACTATCCATTTCTGTTTTAGTTAAGTATAGAGCGTTCCATGTCATCGACGCACTACAAGTTCGAACAACTGTATCACAGAAAAATCAATTCGAATGACTATTGGCTCGACGACGAATGTTGGCCATTTGGGCCTTGGTTGCCTGAAAACAAAACGTTGCTTTAAAAGAACTTGACAGATAATAATATACCTAAGTATTATTTTTACCAGCGGTCGTGGCGTAGTTTGATTGAGCAGTGTTAACTCATTGCGATTGTTAAGCAATGTGAAACTCGACCCCTACTTGGATGGGTGGCCGATAGTGGCATTTCTATCTGAGCGTTCCCGTACTTTGGCATTAAACGTACTAAGGCACGTTTAATTTTCGGTCCAGTTTTTATCAATTTTCAGACCACGTCGGAGTCTTGAGGCGGTCTAAGAAGTCCGACACCAGGGTTGGCCACTAACCTTCACGAACATACTTTCTTTTACCATCACAGAGGATACCTATAGAACATTTTTTTTTTCATCTTACAGAGAGAACGACAATCCAGGCTTGGCAGCCACAGCCGATCAGGCCAGGGCAGGTCAGACGACGACGACATCATAATAGAAGGCCCCAAGATCTCAGACGAAGCCACGATTAATGAACTCAAAGAGAATATCAAAAAGAGAAACGCCGCTAAGAAGGACAAAAGAGTAGTGGTGGATTAGTCATAGATTATTAATTATAAACAAATAGGTTTATTAAGCATTACATTTCTTTATTCAATCAATATTCCGGCTCTTGACATTGTTAGTTATTTCAATAATTTATAGGTAAAACAATATGAATAAATAAGAATGAATTGAAACTACGTTTATCTACACTAATGTTGTAACATTCTACTTATGTTTCCAATACCTGACTTATAATTACTACTGTTATAGCGCAGACAACAAAACACTCAATTTAAGCAATTTCACATGATGGTATAATATCCACATCGATATCGTAAAATCTCATTATAACATCAATAAAACGCGACCAATTAACCTGGCGAGCCTTATGTCAAAATCCTCATAAAAGTTGTATAAAATTTTGATATTAGGCTGGCTTTTGAAAACAGTTGGGTAATACGTGAAAACTTCGTCGAAACTACTAAACTTACATACACAAAACTCTTTGGTAAGATCTTGTGCCAATTAAATAAAAAAAGAACAGCGCGCACTCGCTCCTGATTGCCCCTGCGCGCGCAGCTGCGCTCTCATTGGTTAGATTTTAATGGCGGCAAGTTCACTGTGACAATACACGTACGCGTGAAAAACTATTGTCAGCTTTTACTCTTGTTGTTTGATTAATTGCATTAGTGAAGATAAAGTAGTGTATGCAACTGCATATAACACGGGTATTAAAACACTCGTTACTATTATGAAAATCGCTGCGCTCGTTTCATAAACTCACACTCGTGTTTTAATACCCTTCATTATATGACAGTTGCATAAACTTCTATTACGGATACACTTCGCTTTTATTTAACATTTAACATATCTGACGTTTCGGCCCCTTTACAGGAACCGTGGTCACAGAAGACTGAAGACTATTCCAGGGAGCGATTTACGATTTACAAAAGTCACATTCTACATTTTCTTTATTTCCTTCTCGCAAATGAACCCGTATTCCTCGGAGCAGTTCACGTCGTTGAGAGCCCCCGTCTTCATGTAGAACGAGCCGCAATACTCTCGGCCATTCGCGTTGTTTGGCTCGCCGGGACTCCATTCGTTGAATCCCGCTTGAGAAAGATTCTTGCCTGAATTATGAAACATAGGTATTATAAGTAGGTACAGTAAAAAGTAGGGGCGAGGACCACTAACTCATTGCAGTAAAAAAGTGAGGAGGATAAGGCGTAATTACTACGCTTGCATACTACGGGTTGGTGATTTAAAATTCGATCCGTTGTTTTGTCTTTAAGTGTAGGGCCACATCTGCGGAACGTACGGCGCCGAACCTTCCGCTGAATACGCTCGTAGTGTATTTCAAGTTATCTATGACACATCAGTACGCGGCGTAATTTCGACTGATGTGTCATAGAGCGGAAGGTTCGGCGCCGTACGTTCCGCAGATGTGGCCCTACACTAAGGCGGCCCCTAAACGATCAATTATATTGCGCAATATTGAATATTGTGCAATATAATTAACCGTCTAGGGCTAATATTGAAGACTGCGCAATGATTGAACGAAAGTTTGAGCGAGTTTAATTTTTATTGTACAATATTTAATATTGAACAATATTGCTTCGTGTAGGGTCAGTATTGCGCAATATTTGACATGTTGCTCGGGATCAAACTATTCTCCGACTGAACAAGAAAACATTGCACAATTTTCTTATTGTGCAATATAATTGACCGTTTGGATCCAAACGCAATTCAATCTTATTGCACAATTAAATATATTGTACAATGTTATTGTAGGTCTAGGGGCCTCCTATAAAGTAAATCAGAAACATGGCTAGCTCGAGTAAAGGAAATTAAACCTAAAACCTCAGTCTTGGTAGGCGAGTGCTCGTGCCACAAGACCAATTTATGTGAACCTGGTAAAGGAAAGTATTAGCCTGTCCACTGCTGGGCTTCTCATTTCACTGAAGATATCAGTAGGTTCAGGAAGGCGGCCCCTAAACGATCAATTATATTGCGCAATATTGAATATTGTGCAATATAATTGATCGTCTAGGGCTAATATTGAAGACTGCGCAATGATTGAAGGAAAGTTTGAGCGAGTTTAATTTTTATTGTACAATATGTAATATTGAACAATATTGCTTCGTGTAGGGTCAGTATTGCGCAATATTTGACATGTTGCTCGGGATCAAACTATTCTCCGACTGAACAAGAAAACATTGCACAATTTTCTTATTGTGCAATATAATTGACCGTTTGGATCCAAACGCAATTCAATCTTATTGCACAATTAAATATATTGTACAATGTTATTGTAGGTCTAGGGGCCTCCTTAGGAGGATTCGGCTTAACCTGGTAAACAATTATAATTAGTAGGAAGGGCTTACCGAAAATAGTTTCAAAGACAAAACGTCCATTTTCCACTGGCTCTTTTGCTCTGAACCCTACGTGGAAAAACCAGGGTTGCAGCGCGTTGGTGACGGTGGCTGTTTCGGTAAGGTTCTGAAGCACTCTCCGTTCGAGATCAGAGTTGATGACAGCTAGATGGGAACCTTCGGCCTTGCAGTAACCGTACGCCTCGTTCCAATTATAAGCTACTGAGGGAATTTTATAACAGCTGCCTGTATGTGTGAAGGTGTAGCCTGCAATGGAAATAGGAATAGGTTTCGTGTGTTTGCGTTATTTCAAAGAATTATAAGTACAAACTAAAGAGGCTTATTAACATCATTTTAGCTCTATCAAATGGTTTGTCCCTTTCCGACATACGCTATTTTCCAAAGAGCAAAAGTGACGGAATACTTTATAACAGTGTTTTCGTTAAGTAACGTTTATTTATAAGTAGGTTACACCAGCAGCCAGTTATCGGTTCCAATCCGATTAATTTGTAGCACAACGAAGCAAATACAACCAACCAAACGAAATACAATATACATTTCACCAAATTCACCTTAACATGTGTGGAGATTCAACATACGCTGAAAAGGACTCAACATTTTAATATCCTTTGTATAGTACTTACCTACTAGAGAACAACCCAAGACTAGCATATTTAAGTACCAACCTGACCCATAAACTTTACAACCATTTGATATAGACACGTTGCTTGCAGATACTTTACAGAAGAACGGCAGGTGGTTGAAGCAGGGCGTGGTTTCGATACGCCCCGCGCGTGTTACCACTTGGCACTCGAATCCCATCGGCCCCTCAAATGTATCTAATGCGTCTGGCACTGAAAATAAGAGTCTGGTAGTAAATGTTATGAAATGTTAAGCACTTAAGAGGTTTACTTTATACAATTTGAAAATTATGACTACATATAGGCACCTAGGTATTCTACAAGTATTCTATAAAGAGTAGTGTGATAGTCTGACAGACCATGTTGATAGAGACAGTATATGTTGGGGTACCTAATCGTCGAATCTATTTATTCATATTCTAGCTGTATCCTGCAGTTTTACCCTCATTTATTCTGTATATCTCTGGACTAGGAAAAACGTTTAAAAGCCAAAATTAGTTCTATCGGCGTAACCGTTCTCGAGTTTTTAGCCAGACAAACGAACCACGATTGAATTTTATCTCGCAGAAGATTAATAAAAGATCACCATTATCCTTTAGCTGTTTAATTCCTTACATGGTAACCTACTAGAATTTACTATCAAGAAAGTCACGTTGCGATCGGTTGGTTTACACATGCCGATGCATCAACGTGTACCACCCAAACATTTTGATAGTGGCGAAGCAAAACAATACGCAGGTTTGAAAAGCTTAAACGAAGTAACGAGTCGCTATTGGCGTACTAGGATGTACGCCAAAGACGATAATCTCTTCTCTTCATATAGAGATAGAGACGTTTTTAAAAAGGGAACGAAAACAACTTACTATCAATAACTGGACTTCTCTCGTCTCCGCCGTATTTACTGGCTCTTTCATTTGAAACGTACGCATAGTTTCCAAGATCTGGGTACCGTTTCATCATGAGATTGACCTGGGCGAAGTCCTCAGGGTCCGAGGCTAACAGCAGCTGGGTGCCTTCAGCAACACAGATGCTACTAACAGTATACCCCCGTCGGGGCTCCAAATGAATCTTGTAGTAAGAATCTGTGATACTGCTGTAGGTGTAATCTGATCTGAACATTATTACTTCAGTACTGGTCAAAGCTGGAAGGTATTTGGTTTTGTAAGTAACTACAACAATGTGATCTGTTAGCTATTGTTAAGTATCGTGCAGATCGGCACCTACTTGGATGGGTGGCCGGTAGTGGTATTTCTATCTGAGCGCTGTCGTGCTTTGGAGGGTACATACGTTAAATTGTCAGTCCTGGTTGTGACAATCGTTAAACCGTGTCGGAGACCTTCTTCTTATCGAGTGGATGGTCAACCTGACCAATCAAGCCGCCAAAGGCCTCTGACATGGCTCATGTAACGACTACTATCTGTAGAAAGTAACCGGGACCGACGGCTTAACGTGCCCTCCGAAGCACGGAATCATCTTACTTTTCGGGCAATCAGGTGATTCAGCCTGCAATGCCCTAACCAAACTGAGGACAGTCTCACAAAGTGATTTTTATGAGATATCCCCACCGGGAATCGAACCCGGAACCTCCGGATCGTGAGCCAAGCGCTCAAACCACTAGACCACGGAGGCTGGAGACCTTAATAAGGTCTAAAAACTTCAACACCAGGATTAGCCACTAGCCTACGCGAACTAACTTACCATGTACGTAGCGGGCGTAGCATAGTTTAACTATGGTATGTGGAATTTATATCAGAGCGCTACCGTGCTTGGGAGGTCTGAGAACTTAAGACAAAAAGGAAAAATATCACTTACTTATTGAAAATACCAATAATAAAGAGCTTCCAATAATTATGGCCGACATTGCGGAGTAATACGAATTTGTACTACTTATGTTAAAATCACAGAAGTAACTGAATTCTTAAAAGACAGGCTCGTATTGACAAAACTAATTACCAATACAATAACGTACGAGTAATGTTTAGAATACTTTAGAGGCTATATTGACAATATAAAACGAGAATCTAAGTAATATTTACGAAAGATAATCACCTGAATGCTGTGGTTCGTTCGGTGTCCACAAACCATATCATATCAGAGCATGGACTTGTTTATAATAATAAGTCCATGTATCAGAGATATAACATAAGTAACATAATCCATATTGATTCCCACTAAGTTCGTTATCTATACAAATGAATAAAATTTAAGTGTCTGTTTGGAATATTAAAATAACCGCTGTTTACTAAGTGCATTTAGTATAGTTGCATATACACACGATACATAATACCAAAACAACATTTTTTATTTTTTTGTCTGTTTCCGGCCATCTTTGAAATGGCGGGACCGATTTTGACAGGACTTTCACTGGCAGATAATTTATGTAACAAGGAGTGACTTGGGCTACTTTTATCCCCAAATTCCCGCGGGGACGGGTACAACGCGGGTAACACCGCGCTAGTTAATTTATACTAATAGGTATTTAAAGAGATTTTTATTTGTGATTTTATATATTAGGAACTATCTACTCGATTTCGTATTTTTTTGTATATAATACGCTGGGCGCTGCTAGTATACACATATACAAGAACGCCCTTCCCATTAGAGCTATTTGTTGTGTGGTTATCCTAATATTATGCGAATGCGAAAGTAACTCTGTCTGTCACGCTTTCACGCAAAAACTACTGAACCGATTTGAATGAAATTTGGTACAGTTAGTCCAGAGATTGAGAAAGGGCCATAGGCTACTTTTTAACGCGAAATTCCCGCGGGAACGGATACAATGCGCGTGAAACCGGGGCTAGTTAATAATAAAAAACATATTAATTATGCAATAGTTTATTGTTACACAGTGACGAGCTCGTACCACATTCCTACGGCCGATGCTCTGCTAACTACGTACACAAAACCGAACGGACAAGAACGATCCAATGTCAACCTTATTTACATCAGAACAAAACATTAATCAAATCATCAATACCAAGCTTGGAATGCCAATAGTCAACATAAGAACCCATCCGCAAGATCAAGGGTACGTCACTAACATTACATTAGTTTTGGCAGTTTGCATAAGTTTTGAAAATGCATTCTGTAACAGAGGAACATGTTCTGTTCATATTTACATTTTTGTGTGTGCATTTGAAATGAAAATGGTACGTTTACCGGTTAAGGGAACTAAACATTTATTTTATACATGAGATGCGACAGTAGCGACATCTCTCGCAAAGCGAATTCAACTACTAAGTCTTATAGTGTACGCGACACAAGTCGGAACTGACACGAAACTGTGTGGTGTGCGAGTTTCAAGAAAACATCACTTTCTTTAAAAAGTGGAAGAAATGTGTGGTGAAAAATGGCGTTATTTCGCTATCAAATTGGATTTAACAAATAATTTCAAACTCGCACTAATCACAGAAAGAGAATGTCCGAATGACTCGTGCGCACGGTTACAATGTCTCGAGATACAATGACAATAATGACAGCCATTTCATTTAATTAATCTAAATTTAAGAGTAACTTAAAAACGACTATCAGTGCACAAATACCTACTATTTACACGTCGACTGGTAAACACTAAAATTAAACGTCGTATTAATATGAAGAGTACAAATCGTTTTCTTAATATTTTGTATTTTTTTTTATGTAATATTGTATGTAAAGTTACAAAGTAAATGAACACAAACTATTTGCAGAGGCGACTAACACATCAAACTAAGTCTTATCAAGTACAATAAGTATACAACTATATTTACAACACGTACTAAATGAATTTACGAATATCTTATGCCCCCATTAATGTGTGCGACAACTTAGAAATAAAAAGAAAAGCATTGGCTGACTGGCCATCGAATGAGTCGTAAAGTACAAACGTGATGTTAACTTAAAAACTAAAGATCACTTGTGTGTTAAAAAAATGAACAGTCGTGTACTTAAAACTTAAAATAATTATACGAGATCTCTGAAAGTCTGGAAACTCAATACGTACAATTACATAAAGTAAGAAGCGTGTTCGTTGGATGCGCGCGGTGCGAACGGGACGGCGACACTAGCTGTCTCCGTCGCGCGCCTATACATGAAGCTGTCCTTGTCCTACGCCTACTCTCTCAACATACACTAATTTCACTACTTATCATATCTCTATTTACAAATTATCTGAGGACGCATATGTATAATTAATACAGCGGTTATACGTTAACAAGCGAGTAGTGTATTTCATTTTATTTACCACTCGTCTACATTATAATTATATACAGTATATTATCGACTTGGTGTGTACAGGTTGTGTTTATATTGACCAATAATTACGCCTAACGGATCACAGAGACAGTTTTCTGAGATAAGGCAAGGTGGGGACTGTCGCGGCCGCGTTTGGTCGTTCACAAGCTTCGCGACGAAACAATGACTGTTGATTTCAACTCAACCTCGGTTGAAATATGAAACAAAATAAATTCATACTTATTGAGCAAATAAAATGCAGGTACGAAGTTGTGAACGTGACAAACGCGAGCACGCTTCCTTTGTACCATCAAAACGTACTTGAGGTATTGCGCTGTTCGTAAACGCGCCATTTTAGGTGTCATCGACATAAACAAAATGGCGGCAATGGAGAAACGTCAATTAGTTGTCGTCAAACAACACAATACTCACAAGTAGGCTCACCTACTTGTGCGGCATACTACATCAGCTTGCATCCCATACTAGATCTAAACATTAATACTATTTTTTGTTTATTTACACTTTTTTTGTTTATATATTGTAATGTAACTTTTATAATAGTTTTGAACTAGTTTTAAGGCTACGACGTCGCTTAACACTCACACAAAATATTACTATACTATAAAAAAACTGTATTTATATTTAAAGTTAGCAGCGTGATGAGAACTACAACACAAAATGTTTCATTATTAATATAAAATTTGGTAAATGAATACGGAATACCAATAAGCAATACAATAACTAATGTCAATACAATAAATTCACGCACACTAACACATATCGAGATACATTTACATCAATATTCTAAACTATTAAATGCTTGAATTACACAATTACATAGAAAACACATTTTTTTTATTATTATTACAATTACATTATCTCACTACACTGCAATGATGGAGAGTTAATTACATAATAAAATCATATTTTTTTTATTATTTTTAATTTATAAAATCATTTCCTTGTTTATTTATTTATTATTCTATTCTACGGCTACTTAACTACATAAAAAATGTTCAGTCGATGTTACATACAAATGGTGTTAGGATTAAGCTTGGTTACATTATTTTAAAGCGGTGTACACACGATCGATCAAGAGATTCACAAGTTGGCACACGAGTGGGGTTGGAAGTGGAATTGATCCTTATAATAAATGCGTAACCTTGCAACAAATCAAATAAAAGACCCAACACTTCAAAACCATAATAATCAAACAGTTTCAAAGTATCACAACTAACTACCGTAATTCTCCAAAAGATACGCATTTTGTAATAGTAAAATACAAACGGTCGTATGTACACAGCTTTACATACATTAATAGAGAACACATAGAAATAAAAAATACAATTATAAGTCTTTTAACCAATTTCATTCGACTGATGGACAAAGATTCAAGTTTGTATGAAATATGGCCCAGCAGTGGGATGCATTGGTTAAAAAAAGTAAATTAAAACTAATTATGTATTATATTTTAACACACACATTATTTTATATTGCAACTCTTATTGCTTGCAACGTCCGTACGAAACACAATCAGGCACACATTAAATTTTACATTATAAAGTTGTTTTACTATACACAAACGTAGCTATCTTTAACCGAATTATTAGATTGTTAATAAATTTCGAAAGCGACAGTTATCGCGTACGATAGCGCATTGAAAGCGAATAAATGTTTCACGTTATCTCACATTTCACACAATATATCAATCACATTCTTTATTCAAAATGAATAATCATTACGAGATGTAAAAGTGCAGAATATTATACTTAAATGTCAATTTTATAAAATTATTGTTTTTTTTTTATTTTCGCAGTCTCGCGAGCTCTTATTAGTTTGTGTAGCGAGTGCAAGACATTAATAGCGACGATTTTCAACTTTTAATGATTACGACATAAAAATATCTGTCAAATTAGTTGTCAATAAGACAGATGTCATTTTCGTTGTATTTTCTGCAACCAACACTCCGATATCGAGTAATTATTTACACAATCGACCTACACACAACGCTACACGCTACGCAACATGTAGTACATACAAGATTATATATATATATATATATATCATAGATTTTTTTTTTTTCGAATTATAATTTGACATTCCGTGACAATGTCAAATTTTGACAGATGTCAAATCTGTCTACGATTGGGGAAAAAGAAGTCATAACTTCCTTCCTTGTACTCCAAGATTTACTGTCAAAATGCTCAATTTCTTCAATTATTAAGTTGTCAAAACCCTATTCCCAATATCAAACGAAACATTAGCCTCATTTCTAGCCTACATCCAATATTTTTATACAAATCGCGTAAACACCAACATCTAATCTATGACAACATTTAATTGCGCCTAGAAACATGTAGAACAAATGCGTAAAATACACGTATACGTTGCGAACGCGCACGCACAATGCGTATACGAAGTAACCGACAAAGTACGAGATTGTGTTTCTTAATTAATTATGTACATACGTACGTATGTTTCGCTCCACGGCAAATATCTTTGAGGTTTCGTTTCAATGTTATACAATGTCTTTGATACGTTGTAAATGTTACAATCGACAGAGGTATCTTCTATAGTTTGTTTTTAACGGTGCAATATTATAACAAGCTGTTTGACTGTGTATTTATTGTATCTAGATTAGTTTGTGACATTAAAAAAAATGATATGACAAGGCTTGTTTTCAATTACCGTGTCTTCAGAATACAAAAATACGCCCGGAAGTGCCATTCAAAAAAATCATTCTTCGTAGTTCTGTTTAGCAAAAAAGGTCTACAGTACAATTCATAAAATTCCTGGGTTCCTGATTCCTGATTGAAAATTCCTGATTCCCAAGAAGATCAGATTTCACTTTTTTTCGTAGTACTGCACCGTTAAAATACTGTCTATATACAATGAATGATTGCAATTCTTGGGTATCTTCCAAGATTAAAGAAAGCCTTACTATAACATAACATATCATAAAGTTCCAGGGTTGGGGATCCCAACCATATCGACGGTACGTTAGTCTATCTGGCGTCATTGGCGGCGCGGCGGGAGTCGCGCGCGGTCTCGCGTCATTCCCACTGGTGCGGCGACGGCGGCAGCTCCGAAGGGTGCGCCACTGTGGAGCTGAGCGGGCCGTCAGTCACGGACTACAGAGAATTACCCACACCCACGCCACTGCTACACTCGTGGACCGCACGTACGTAGTCACTGTGTTTGGTTACATGGGCGATTCCACTGAAGGTGAAATGTCTCTTGATTTTTGATGTTATATAGTTACTGAGTTATACTTCTTTTGAGTCGGTAGTTTCGTCTCCATAAAAATATAGTTTAGAATTGTATTGGTACTACGTACGTATTCAAAATCCATGAGAATAGCTCAAAATCATGCAAGAGATTTCAAAGAATTATTTTTCAAAATGGATATTTTTAATTTCAACCATGATAATAAAATAGAATGTTTTCAAATAGCAAAACTGCATCACAAACTACTGAGTAGTAACTCTACTACCGAACGTATCACCACAACCGCATGGCACTGTGCTTTCAACGTCTACGCATGCACTACCAAGCCACCTCAGAGTCTCGCACTTCAAATGCAAACCTAATCTCCATTGAAATAAGGCAGCAATCCGATCACGATATCCGAGATGACATACGACCCTCTACTGAATAAAAACCTCGTCATGTTCTGAATAAAATTGCCTGTCATTTCAATCTGAACACAACACACCTCTTAAGTCGATTTTAAGTTGGAACATTGTCAAAATAGTTTGCACTACATTTTTTGGGAATAAAATAAGCGTTCACAGAGCTTTAATAGTAAGATAATATCTAACATCCTATTGTATATTTTAAAACTAGAAAATAATTAAGAAACCTTTCTAATAATGTTGCCAACTTCAAATCAAGTAAGAGTTTTAAGAAATTCAAAAAAGGAACCATACGCAGGCATGCACTGCAACCGAACCGATATAGTACTGGGAGCGGAACGAACTAACGATCAACCCTTTTGAAACAACATACGAATGTCTCGTCAGGACAACATTTTGCATACAAAAACAAAGTACAAAAGTTAAAAAAAGGCTAAATGTTGTCTTAACGATCCGCGCATATCAATTTCTCGTGGACATTGCCTGTATAGTCAGCCTGGGAACATGTGTGTAATGTACCGGGCTATGAACAAGACAGTGTGCACGAGCGGTATTTTGATCGAGCAGAGTATAGCGTGCTGAGGCGCTTACTGGGCGAGTGACGTTATGCGGCGCACAGAAATATCACGGGCGATAGCAGTAGTATTTTTGCCGCTGTCTTGAAAGGGGAACATACTTTAGTTTTCGTACCCGTTCTAGAGCTGTCGCAAAACACACAGAAAAAAAGCAGAATGTTATTACCACAACTGAACTACGTAAGGCTAATGTGAAGCGTGAACACATCACCACATTTCAAGAGGGTTGATTTTGCAATGGAATAATCTTCGGCGTGGTATGTGGTGGACTGTCGCTCGGAGCGAGGGGGTGATGTAACACAAAACTCATGCAGAGTTCGGGCTTTGGCAAAATCGACCCGTGCTGAAAGTGTTCGGAGAGGCGAAGTAACACGGCAGTACTAGGAGAAGGGGAAGAGGGGGCAATTTACATCTGCGACCAATCGGGGTCCAACTCAACCCTGCGGCCTATATACACCGATACAAGTGACACATTCGTGCACACACTAAACTGATCGCACCGTGCCACGTTGTTGTGATGACTGTTTGCTTTCTGCTTTATTATCTTTGTTTGCAGTGGAGACAACACTGAAATATCTTTAAATAACAACAATAATTTCGACATTCAGAATTACTATACACTTTAGAAAAAGTCGCTCCGACAACCATACGTTAAAGAAAAGGATTTTTTTGTCATATGATATTTTGACTAGTGTCAGTGTTGCCTGCACAGCGGTCATTGTATCGTGGCGTCTGGGTGCGGGATATCGGTAAGCGTGTTAGGTAACGTATCGCAAAGAAATCACCTAGTGTTCGGTCGGTTGCGGTTGGTTGCGTTGATGAGCAGCGCCTTACCTTGCGAAGCTTTTGAACGCGGCGGATTGTGGGTTAATGCAGAGAGGCACGCGGGACGTTTGGAGCTGCTCCGCTATGAACTTGTGTATCTCTTCTGCGGAATTTTAGAGGCGATATGGGTTATTTAACGGTTGGAATTTTATTCTTATATCATTATAAAGATACTTTTAAATATCAGTAGACAGTCAGGACTTGGCCTGGGGAATGACTGGTTTCATTTAGACGAAATTAATTAGAAAAAATAATAATATTCCTAAAATTATCTTTTATTAGTAAAGATTAACAAACCTCACATGAGTAAGGTATCAAAACCAGTATTATACCCTATAGTACCCCCTAAAAGGGGGGGGCTACGACTGCTCCATAAACAGACGCACATAAACTTAGACGCGAGCTATTTTTTTTTCGTAGCAAATCCTCACTCGCACTAGTTTGTACCCATAACTCGGTACACGCAAGTGACACAAAGTATAGTCACACCTACAGTGGACGCACCGCAGTGGCAGTACCTTTGACTTGATGCACAGAGGTGAGCTTCCTCTCCCAGGCGTCGTGGAAGGCGTGCGGCGCCGCGGGCTCCAGGTCGGGCGAGTAGTGGCGCGCGGCGGGCGGCGCGCTGTAGCAGCACTTGCACATGCACGAGTGGTAGCGCAGCCGGCCCTCCTCCAGGTACGGGTGCGCTAGCGCGTCCACCACCGATATGCGCTTGGCTGGGTCGAACACGAGCATCTGGAATTATTAGGTTACGTGTTGGACAAGTTACAAATACGAGTATATTCATGTCTCAGAAATCCTTCGAAGCAATTCTTTAACGCCCTCTAATGTTATTGTCCTGTTCTACGAGTAGAATCTTAAACATATTGTGATGGCTGGTGCATTCGGATCGCCGGTGTTTTTGGAACGTGTAGCAATTGCGTAGTTCCTTCGGGGCCGGCTGACTAGATTTTTGAATTTCATAGACTAACCGAAACAAATGATTATATATGAATAAGTACATATGGCAAATATAACTATTCACAAGTGCCTATTACCTGTGCGAGCAAATGCCTATAGGCTCTCGATACATCAGTAAATAAGTATTAGCCTGTAATGTCCTACTGCTGGTCAAAGGCTTCTCATGTCACCGAAGATATCAGTACAGTAAGGAGAATGTTTCAACCTCCACGCTTTCACATGCGGGTTGGTGATCACAATGATGGAAATGAAAAGTAGGAAACGGTAAACGATTAAAATGTATCTGAATACGCAACATTCGGATATCCGAAATAAAAAAAAATATCCGTAACCGCACCGAAATCAATTTTAGATGAGGGTGGAGTCCAAATGGGACATCCGGAATTCCATATACGTAACCTCCTAAATATTGATATAGTACCTGTGCGAGCAAGTGCACGGCCTCGTGCGTGGCCTGCACGGAGAGCGTGTAGAGCGCGGCGAGCGCGGGCGGGCGCGGCGCGCGGCGCAGCATGTGCGCGCGCGCGCCGGCGCACGCGTGCCGCATGTCCTCCAGCGACGGCGTGCCCAGCAGCTCCGTTATCAGCTCCAGCTAGAACCGAAGGTAGGGTTGTAGTGTAGGGTTCGGTTATTAGCTCCAACTCAAATGATGGGTTGTTGGTTTGTTAAGTTATCGATATAATATCAAAATGAAGTCAGTTAAAAATATATTTTAAATGTTCTTAAAATGTTCCCTTTGCTACTTGGTTGTCAAATAACGATATTGTTGTGCTAATGCTATGGATGGATGTGTAAATAAAGTAAAAGAGTTAGATGTGGAAATACTATTCCGGGTAGAGCTTTTATAAATCGGTCAGAATTGCCTGAACTACACTATAACAGATACAAAGATTTTTCTTAGGAACCTTGCTCATGATAATTTCCTCTGCTCATGATTCCCTACAATAATAAACCCTTGAATCACCTGTTGCACAGGACTCTGCGCCTGGAAGAGAATCCTCCTGCCGAGGAGCTCCCCGAATATACAGCCGACCGACCAAACGTCCACCGCGGCGGTGTAATGGTTCGCTCCCATCAGGATTTCTGGCGCTCTGGAAAAGGTACAACAGTTTCTTAAGTTACTGTTACTGTTGGCCTGTATCATCCCATTGTTGGGCAAAAGTCTTGCTCCATTCCCGCCGCTCTTCTCGATTCGAAGCTACCAGTGGCCAGTCTCTCTTATATTAAGTATTTCATAAAAAGATGCTTCATTGATTTGGCATCGGCACTATAAATGTTATATTTTAACTCATAAATTCACTTCCAAGAATAATCTAGACTAGGCTAGACAATTTATAACTTTACGGACATCCCTTGCTAAATCTAAGCGACACTTGCATTCATTAATTGTTTCAATCATCGTTACACCAATAATATCACATTTTATACAATATGTAAATCGATTGCTTTATTCTCAGTGATCGGTTATAACTTCGTAGATTGTAAGAAATTGCTTAAGGCGCTGTCCGATACTTTATAGAACAATAAAATATCTTCTCAGCCACCTGTGCCGCAATATCGAAAAAAACCGATAAAAATGCCATAAAATAAGCCTATATTTTAAAGAGCTAATCATAATAGTCATCATTAAGTATCCAGTATAAAGTATTGACTGTTTAGCGTCACCGCATAACTACGGTCTTGTTATAAACATTTATGGAATGCTGTTTGTAACACAGAAGCAATTTCAATGACGTGCCATCGCCGAATATGGATTTCCGTAAGATGACGCTCGAATACAATACATTGCTGTACGTATATCGCATTATTACTAACACCCAACAGGATATTGCCTAATAAATTTTAATCACACTCCTTTAGTAAGTAATGTATGTGGTAATGTTCAAAGGCTATGAATGTTCGAACCGAAGGGCAGACTCGCAATTTATAGCTTAGGAACAAAAACATTAAAGTTACGGAGACAATATACATACAAGTTAAGGCGAGGCAGGAAATATTTTAAAAATGCAAAGACAAGACAAAGAGGATGAATATGAAACTGGTTATGACACTGCACCGTAAAGGAAACAGGTAAACAAAGCTATTCCATTTTATGTCTTAGATTTATGTATTTTCAATATAGGGGAACTTGCGCTGCATCCGAGCTGAATTTAATATTTTAATCCGCAACCTCAGTGGTTATGCATTTCGTGCATAAATAAAAATCATAACCATGCACGGAAAGGTCATGGACTTATTTGCATACACATTATGATGCTCTTATGAGGCATTCGATTTTTCAATTTAAAATCAAGACGTTTCTGGCAAATGAATCTTAAAGGAATAAAAATTCCAGTCGCGTCTGAAAAAAGGCAAAGGAGACCGAAGGAAGAAACGGAGGGAATTCACAAAAGCAGTCCGCTCCGATGTAAATGAAAAATGAGCAGCGGCTGTGTCATGCACGGTGTCTCAAAGATATTTCTACAAGAGCAGTGTGAATTCATCGTGTTTCTATGTTTTCGGGAAAAATGCACGGCCCGTGGCCTACTTTCGAATCTGCGGTCAGCATGCTGAGGTCGTCCATACAAAGATTACCACAATTACAAGTCGGTTTAGTAAAATTAGGCTTTCGTAACATTGCAAGTAGCGCGTGATTATAAAATAAGTAAACACGCGTAAAACCCACTCTTTAACTATTTGTTACAAAACTTAATTGATACTTTGACGTATAATTGTAAGTGCTGAAGTTTATGGCTATAGCCGCTGTAAAACTTAAATGAGCCTTCTCTTTCTTTAGTTGTAAAACAATATTTCTTAAGACACATTGAGTACACCTATTAAATTCTAATGTATACATTTTATAGCAAGCTCACGTGTTCGTGCTTGAACTAAGGGCGTAGAGTTGGAGTATTTTAAAAGTATTTTCTGTTAATTTTTGTTATCAATCATCATTAGTAGGTAATCTAGAGAAGCGTCCTCGCCTGACTGAGTATCTCAGGGTCGACTAACACTAAATAGAATCTGCCGTCATTCATACCTACGCAAAAACATTGCGTACCTTGAACAATGTTTCTCTGAAAATACTTCAACTATTGTTATACCAAAAAACACTGGCCAACTTAAAAAGTATTTGCCTGAAGGTATTCCGAGAAACTGTACGAAAGGATGTTGAATTCAAAGAATTTTGGCTTTGAAATGGGAAACAATGTCGAAGGTGCATCGAAGCTAATTGGAGATGAGATATTCGCCTTAGTATATACTGGAAACCAATCCAATCTAATGCAAAGAAGTGCGGCGAGAAGAAATTTAATTGTAGGTTTCCATGAACAACACAAGAGACTTCCAAGCACATTGCATTACTTTAGGTTCAGATTAACTTAACATTCACGCCATGGGGATGACGAAGCATTAGTTCGTTACTGCTCGAAAAACTCTTAATTACAAGACTTGGGTCCGGAACAGGTAGACGAAATTCGAAACCATTTAAATACACCTTTTTCCTTGTCGAAAAAAGTATTTGTGATCCCTTCCTATTGAGATTCTGAGGGTAACCCGAGATAGAAGCGTACGATAGAGACAGGGGTTCTAGTATCGGTAACCCATTAATACCGTAGGTAGCGATTAGTAGTTTCGACAGAACTATGGTATTGCCGTATTGGTACATTACTGTCAAACCATTCGTGGCATGGACATTGGACACTACTGGTATGAGTTGCCGACATTTGTGGCATTTCTATACGAAATGATATCGCCTACCTTTGGAGGGCAAGATAAATAATTATTAGTCTTGGTTTTTATAATGTCAAGACTTTTGGGATGTCCAAAGTCTCATACTATACTAACAACGGCGATTTCGAAACTTGACAAGGTATTTGTGGTTAATGCTGTGATATAATTGGTGGAATATTTTAAAATTGAGTTTTTATCAACCAACACACAATATTAATTATGTCTTGTCACGTATGATGTCATCATGTCTTGTTGGTCGTTACACTAGGCCCTAGGGACGTAAGATAACCTAACATAACCATACCTACCCAAGGTATTCTATATTTCATTTAAATTAAGTACTAACCTATAGTACTGCGTAACAACTTCTTGCGTCATGTTCTTGCTTGCGTCAGGCTCCTCGACTCTTGCTAGCCCGAAATCGCATATTTTGAGTACACAATTGCTGTTCACTAGAAGGTTGCCCGGTTTGATGTCTCGATGAAGGATCCGTGCAGAGTGTAAGTACTTCAATCCTGTGGAGAATAGAAAATAGGAGTGAAAACATGTTTCCTACTTTTCAAACATGGCTTGGGTTTGAGATCATCGACTCGGTAAGCGTAGTGATTATGCCAAATCCTCCGCACTGTACTGATAACTTCGATGAGATCAGAAACCATTGTCCAGCTGTGGTACTGATTAGAGGCTAATACGTTTTTTAGTTCTAATTACCATTAGGTACATACAGTAGAAAACAAACTCTCCCGGCCTTTGGTTGTAGGTAAACTGCAAAACTAAGGAATGGATTTCTTTTACTAGGGAAATTCAGGAGGAAAATTTAGCTCATTTTCATCCCAGAACTCCTACTAAAACCTCACTCAATTCTGATTAACCGACGCAAGCGAGGGCGGATCGCTTGTGACTGATAAAATGACGAAGATCGACGAGTATATTCTGAATGACATCTAACAAGACACATTTAATTTATAAAGCTTCCATTTCCTACAAATGTAGCTTCACATCTCATTTAATCAGATTTAATTAGAAACATGAAACATGTTTGTTGGGTACTATTTATCAAACTCGTATTTATCTTAAACCGAGCCCACAAATGCCGGGGCATGTCTTCAACGAGATTATATATCTTATTAGTAAGCTATTAATGTTTGCGTTAACGTTATGAATCAAGTCTCGTATGTAATTTAAACATCAACATTAATCATAAACATCATTGAAAATGGATACGCTGTTAATGAATCAATGAATTTATTGTCGGAATCTATTGACACGATCAGCAGTCAAGGTAATGAAGTATGGAGAGGTTCCAACCGGCGGCATCTACTTCAGAATGGAACCCGGTTGGAAACAATAAAATATGTATTTTGTCACTTCTCAATCCGGTTTAATCTACTCACACTAAGAATATTCCAGCTATATCCTAGATTCGTTATTTTCAGCTCTGCAATCACAAAGGCGCCTATCATCCTAACATGCCATACAATTAGTGTGTGCTCTTTGTTTAGTTTCCATTATCCATTTCATACGGTCTCCGCTTTATTTATTAAAGGAACTTCTGATTCATTATAGTTTCGACACAGGCATGTACAAAAACGTAAAAGAAAGAGCTCTTGAAATTAATGTTGAAGAATAAAACTTGCACTCCAGAGCAATACAGAGATTAAAATAAAAAAGCGTTATAAAGGCGAGTGCTCCGGGAGGCTTGTATAAAGTCGGTTTCATCATAAAAAAGTAGTTGAGGTACGATTCGGAGCGGCTTCCCTGTTCCCGGCCCGCATACAGACAGATTTCCAACACTATAAATAATAGATGCGTATAGCTTGTGCCTCATTAGAGACAACACGTCAACACCAAACTTTTGGCCTTTTCGAGATGGTGATAAAATAAATCAACACCTGAATACCTAATACCAAATACAAAGCCTAGGTTTTCACTGTACGAATGAAGTAACATACAAGCGTAATTAGATCTTTTTGCATAATCAATTGGAATCAATTTGTGTGTAATGCACTTCGAAACACCGCTTTATTTGATTGGACATCTGAATCATGCTTATTAGATTAACATTGATTTGGTTCAATTTGTTTAATGAGCCCTAAACGGGATTGCGCTTCGTGTGCATATAGGTAGGTATACCGAGCTACGTAATAACATGTGGTACAGTACGGTATGTCTAAGTCGAGTGTCTACTAACAGAATCCGTGAGCGGTGAACAGTTGGCAAAGCCACATTAGACGTAGACAATTTCGTTGGGAATTTGAAGCGCGTCAGACATTTGAGCGGTGCAAAGAGCTAGCTTCGCCTCCCAACGCTGTCTGCGATGCCAAAACAAATTAACGACACCACACAGAACGGAGCCGCGAGTTTAATTTCCCAAAGGGTACCCGCAATTTTCACATACATTCAGAACGCCATATGGTATGATAAAACCTCGTAATGCTCACTACTCAAGGTGAAAGGTTAAATGAACCATCAAACTTTGTAAAACGTCATTCCGATTACAGCCAGAGGACGCGACGAAGGCTTTGAATAAAATTATTTGACGCGTATGCATTTAACGACACGTTATTACAACTTTCACGTACTGTCGTAATTGAAATTTCTGTTCTTAGGACATTAACGTAATGCTCCTCGTTTTTCAACAGATAGTACTTGTATGGGGAGATAAAAACCGGCAGGACGAAATAAAAAGATCGGTTGACGTAGGGTTGGAAAGTAGGCAAAAAGTATAAAGTAAGTATGGCGCATTATGTTGGGTCGTCGTCCGGTGGGCGGGCAGCCGCCCGTGACGCCGCGCTCCTTGTCCCACCAGCTCGCACTGCCCGCAGCCGCGGACGTTGCTCCTATACAAACTAGCAAACAATCAAACTAATGCCACCGTTAATTGATACTCATTCAAATGTCATTAAGCAGGCCCGATTTAGCAGCGGAATGCTTTCATCCAGGTTCGTATTGTGAGTGTGTTAATGGAAGAAAACGTTCCCGTTGTCCTCCAATGGCACCGGTGAAAAATTGTAACAGTCGTATTTTAGATGAACAGCAGTAGCGGGTATCTGTTTGTTTGTTCACGGTTCGGCGATGGACAAACAAGGCTCGTGATTCCGCGGACCTGCCTCCCATTGGGCATTCAAAATCAACGCACAAGAAATATATAACTGTTTCGGTCTACTCTTTATTTACTCAGGCTTGTTCACGAAATTCTGATTTAAACTGCCAAATTACCGCTATACACTCGAGACCGATATTTCGTTACAGAAAGACGAATATTAATAACAACTACAGTTACATCGAAGTCGGATGAATTAAACATTTTAAAGCGAATACTAGAAGAGTTATCTTTGTATTAGAGATTCCTTAGAAGTGGGATATTGTGATAAAATAAATCACGACATAGGCGCATCTACCATTAGATACACAAATAGCTTGCAAACGTTTAGATAGCCGTGATCGTGCGCGCTTACCAAGAAAAGATTAAGATTAAACTTCCGAGTAAGTTATGAACACACTAGTACCTACTGTTAATATAAAATGAAATAATAATGCTAAAGATAGACGTTCGGAATTACCTCAATATTCAACGAATATAACTTCTTTGAAACAAAATAGAACATTGGAGACTTATTTAGCGGAAAGCGGCAAGACGTTTCAGAGCAAATTCCATTAGTAAGAATGAAGGAGACACCAGCAGGCTCCCACTTAGTGGTTTTTCCGTCGACCGGCGCCGCTCCCCCTCGCATGTGTACACTGTCAATACATTTCCTTCTCTCTCTCTAAAAGCAATTATTTTCAGAAAATATCGTGAGCTTTACATCTAATTAATTTATTTTGAATACTTTTGAAATCCATTTTAATCAATAGCATGACACCACGGTTACGAGAAGGAAGGCTGGCATTTATCAGAGCAAATCCCGAGTAGCTTTACATTAGGGGTGTGCGTGGAGGTGATTTCCTGAACGAAAAAGCTCGAGCATAAATAATATTATAGTCGGAGGCAGCCGGCGCGAGCGATGCGGCACATTTCCATAATTCTACTCGTTACCGACGCGCCGCCGCTGCGAATCCTCGCTCACAAGTTGCCGGCTCTAGATCCTATCTATTCGCTTTATTCGCTAAATAAATAAAATTAATTAAAATACTCTCCGTAATGTCAGTCGGGTTGATATCGCACCAGATACGCCTCGATGTGCATTCATTTAAACATTTCGTGAACTAGCAGGTAAGAAATTAGTAAACGGAGCAAAGGTGTTCATTGTTCAAAATATTCTTACAACACTTTATACTTATCATTTATACTATCGCGTACTACGAGTATGTTTAAACAAAGCAATCGACTTAATTTTCCAATCAGCAAATTACTTATATGCACTTACTATCTTTCAGTGTTGAAGATTGAGTAACATCGCTAAGTAAAACTAGTTATGATTAGATAGAGGCAGGTGTTTGCGTATTAGTGTGCTATGTCGCGCTCTACCGCATCGCAGTCCATACATTATTAATATTGAATAGATGGGAGGGCCGAGAGGTAGCGTCAGGGGGCTATTAGCATAGCTGTGCTGCGGACAGCGGCGGCAGTCGCCCCGTGCGGACCGCGGACCACTCATGTCGAAGACGCGCCAACCATGCACCATCGACACCCAACTAGCATCGCTCCTAAGCCGAGTCGCATTCTCTACAAGCCATTTGCCTTTTTGTTCACTTCACTATGCAGCTGTTTGAAATACGTTTCCTGCATTTCATACGTTATGCTTATCGGGTAATGAAGGCTATTTAATCAACATTACTACATTTTTCTTCGATGAATGCTAGCTACATTAATAGTTAGTTTTGCAGTGAACATTTCTTCGTAAATGTAAGTGTACTGTAGGAGTACTTTAATTAAAATGTTTTCTCTTGTTTACCGTCAGCGTCACCCTACACAAAGCCACGAGCGCTAAGTTTTATATAAAAGAGAGCGCGGAATATTAAAACTATCAACGTCGCATGTCGCCATAATCGTGGGGATTGTATTCACTGGCACGAACAGGACAATCATTATCCATCGTATTTCAACACCGAAACGCCCAAACTTATCGAAGGAACAATAATAAAAATAACTTTTTATGTAGTTACGTAGATTGCATTTAGTAAATCGCTTGTTTGCGTCAAGTCGGTTAATCGTCTATGTGATTTGAGCCAAATCCAGGAGCCATCAAGGCAGTGCAACACTATAGTTTTTAATTAAACGAGAGAAGCGAAGCGCTAGAGGCTTAACGACCGCATTTTTCTACATTCCCTTTGCGAGTTTCACTCCCGGGAAATCTCTTGGCAGTGCACGAATAATTGCGCAAATTAATAATGCGAAATCGGGAGCCAGCCTGTCGCCTATGACACGAGGACGGTGCTCTGACTAACGAGTGCATTAGCTAAGCAAACTTTAAAGGTAATTTAATGCATAAACTAGGTTGTTTAAATTGTTGTGTACATACTTTTTAAATTGAACTTGAGTCTGAACTTAACTCGGTTTGAGTAATTCTCTAGAGGCGTCTGTCCCAGCATATGGCTGGCAGTTTTTAATTGATTCACGGGCAGGCAGGTGGGTCTGAACGGCGGGCGATGTACTTGGTATTTGTATCGGCAGGCCGGAACCGCGCTAATGTTATCGCGACTCGAAATGCCCCAGTCGCTGCGGGACCCGGTTTGTGTAAAACTTCAATTTATAGACAGTATTTCTGCCCCCATCCTCACATAACCGCAGCCAACTTCCTCTGTTTACCAACTTGTGCGAATCGTGTTTTTATTCGACGTTCTCAATTCTCATGGAACATGGTCAAAGTATAAATCTTTGTTCACTTATTTGTTGTTATTGCCGCGGTGCGTAATATATTAAAACTTTGTTCAATACTTTATTATTCTAGTTAAGTAAAATATCGGGCGGTGCCTAACGTAGTGCGGGGACATTTATATGCGGAGCAATTCTCTAGAATCATTGAAGATCTTAAATGATCCTCGAAGGAATTCGAGTGGAGGATGACGGCCGGAGACGGGAGACCACCCCCAGTTATGAATCAGCCTCTGAACGCTGCCAAATGTTATTGTTGCGTTCCAGCAATAACAGCTTCCGTTTGATACTCTCGAATTCAGTACACGCGAGCTCGATAACTATAGAGACCCTTCTGTTGGATTAGAGGGCACTTTGCCATTGATGTTACAAAAGATAAATTGAAATACATACTCTTTTGTATAGTAAGCATGTTTCTAACGTTTTATTGGGCCATAACATTAAAGCTGGGTCAAGTGTGAGTTGTGTTCGTGAAAGATCTGGGTTGGACCCGGTTAAATAACTATTAGGTAGCGTGGGCGACTATTTGTGAGTTGACAGATTCATGTTTAAAGTTCTAACTACTTTTACAATGTCATATTACGTGCTAATGGTGTAACCAGTCTAAGTAATGATAATTTTATAAGTAATTAGTGTAATGTTGTTAAAATAACAAAGTGATAACTTACCTCTTAGTATCTGGTATAGGAAGACTTTGATGTGGTCCGCGGAGAGATGCTGCGGCGACACAATGATCTTATGAAGGTCGCTCTGTAGAAGCTCCGTGATCACATAACTGTAGATTCACATGTAGTTGAGGAAATTCATGAAAACTGTTGTAGATTTAGAACAAGAACACAAAGTATTGACCGTCACAGATGGTACAGAAAATAAAACTCAAAATTGTTCCCAGGTTAATGTGCAAGTTAAATTTTAGAATGCGAACATTTCCCAATATCCACGGGCGTTATAGAAAGGAATAAACTGCGGGAAACAAACTCGATATTCACGATAATGTAGAGTCGTTCAGGATTTTAAGCAATATCACAATTTGCAATATCGTCCCTGTTATGTGTGTGGTTAAGGGGTGTTTAAGATACATTTTGTACAAAGAAAACGTGGGAAGGATGTTACGAGTTAGGTACAGGCATAAAATAAAGCTCGCCAACCATAGCCCGCCAGGGGCCCGTGACAGACAGACCGTAATTTGGCCGCCTACGCGCTAAGGGTGGCTCCGGTTTCGTTGCCACCCTGTAACTGAAGGCTCGAGATAATACAAGTACCCGCCTTCAGATAACACGCCAACGTTTTTCGAGCGAATCCTCCCATTTTTTATTTTCGCTTTAGATAACTAGTAACTACAATATTTTATAAATTCAATACTAATTTCGTAAACAGTATAAGCTTTGAAGTAGATAGAGTAACTTTCAAACTGACTGAGCACACACGGAATAGAGTTCGGATAACTATGAATATAAAGCATCTAGGTAAAAGGATTGGCTGAAAGGTTGTCGAAGAAGTCCGATATCGGTGGTGTTACTAAAGTCCAGGGTCGCAGCCTTGGGTTTTCGTTATCTCTGTTATCTGGGGGAGCACGCCCCGGCGGCCATTATTAAAATTACTGGACGCTCGCACTTGTTGCGGTGAAAGTACATTTATAGCTCGCTCCGTGTAACGCGCATAGAATAACAATGAGCGGAGATTAATTCTGAATCACTGTCGCACGAACGTATCGCTACAAAAGCATCGAGTAATTCAGTAATTCTGTCTCTAGTTAGTCTTAATGTATCGGACATTACCACTAATTTCAGAGTAAGAGGTTCTAGCTATAAATTGAATTGAAACGGCGACGACCTTGCTTGGGAATTGGATGAGTTTATCAAGGCAATAAACCAGATAGAAATACTTAATAGAAGCGACTTATCATAAGCTTACGTATTTCAAAGAACCTTATCATATAGATACAATATACACTGACTATTGGCACGTTTAAATTGATAGGTTTCGAACCCGGCGACCTCGGCAGCCGTCGGAACAGCTACTAATCACTTGACACTTCGTTAGGCTGCCTTGTGTTTAGACAGACAGACAGATCTGTCCAACATAATGTATTAATTCCATGTTGTTAATAGACTAGAACCTAATCTTATCTTGAACTATAAATAAATCATCGAATAACTTAAACACAACATGATATTTATATCGAGAACCTTACATTATGAAACAAATTATAAATAGATTGAGTTGTAGAAATAGAAGTTATCCGATCTTTCAATACATATGTACTAATAGACGTGACAGTAATCATAATTCAGAGCTTTAGAGGTTTCAGACCAATAATAGTCATAGATAAATGAACATAAAGTGATCATACACATCACACGCATATGATGTGAAAGAACTCACACACTTAGTTCACTGTAAAATATGATTACCAGCCGTAATATAAGTACGTGGGGAGCATTAGTCGGTGGCGTGTGGGTATCCAGTCCTTTGAAGCCATCTATGATGTCCATGATCAAAGAGAAGGCTCTCGGAGGCGATATAGCAATAACACCGCACTCGTGGAGCACGTACCGGATTGTGGTCAGTTGCTTAATCTATTTCAATTCGCTGCAGGTAGTCGGACCGAGTTCGATCTCCGCAACCATCCCTAGAGTATTCATCATAACACGATACGCTTTATACGAATAATACATTGTAATGAAGATTTATGTACTATCAAAGTTTCCATTTGGCACACTTTCAATTTTCATATCAACTTATAGTATCGCGAAGTTTGTCATGTGTACGTACATTTGTATAAGTTCAAAATGTGTTTAGATTTGCGAAAGTGCAGATGTATCAGATATATGTTTTTGAAGGGAAAACTCGTAAATAACTATTTTAATGTTTCGCAGCGCACATTCATCGGGGAGTTGTGTTACATTTTCTGTTATTGGATAATATTGCTGAAGTTAGACCACAGCGCTGGCGAGACAATTAAACAAAGACTTAATATAGGATCGTTAAACGGAAACAAGGCCGGGCCAGCATTGTAAACGTAATAAAGATATTTCATAAGTTCATTTACTTGATTCATGTTACGGATTATGTGATAACCACATTGTTCGTCATAATCTCATCTACACAAGCGTTTTATTATACGGTCCTTGTGTCCGACCGCAACGTTTCGCAAACGGTAATCAACGTCATTTGCTTTCTGGTTCTCATTAGTTGGATGGAAAAGAAATGTTAAACACAGCGCAGTTCCCAGAAGACTGATTTAATAATCAATTAATTATAAATATTGTGTAGGTAATGACGTTAGTGTAGCGGAGCCGTCGCCGGAGCGCCGATGGGGATGCGCCCTCGTACGCGACACGACGCGGTAATTATTTACCGAGGGGCTGCCACCCCCTGGATTTTACCCGGATTCGAAACACCGCGCTAAACAACACAAGATAGTGTCTCCTTACAAAAAGCGGAAAATTTCTGGTAAATAAGGAACGAAGGCAGCAACGTAATATAAAACAAAGACAGTAAATGAGAAAACGTACGCATTTAGGATGAAACAAAGAAAATTCCTAAACATAGTGAGTCACGGCGCGCGTAGTGTAGTGTAGTTTTATTTCGTTTTACACTACATGGAGTAATTATTGTAGGTAGTTGATGCATTGAACCCTTTGCGCGGCAAACGGAACACTTGTGCATACATTTGTGTAATGTAACATAGACAAATATAGCCCGAATAAAATGTACACACAGTGTAGACAAAGCCCGGATGTTCGGCAGCTGTGTGCACCCTAACTTTGGAACGGTTTGCGGGCGTCCTGTCACAAACAAAATATCCGATACAAAAAACCGTAGTGCTATCCGATTTATGTTCAGCGAACGTAGACAACGGTCGAGAGTCGAAACATAAGAAGTTTATTTAACTATCTGCAAACGAACCAAATGCCTTCTCCAAACTTGTCGTTCTATATCAGTCAAAAATTTTGAGTGCCAATAAATCATTTAGTGCGCTTGGCTTTTTTGCGTCAAACGCGGTTTCAAAGTGAATTTGATTTATGTACTTTTGCGGTATAATTTCATGCTCGTCATGGTAAGAAACGAGCTCTTTGTTTAAAAGTAGAGATTTAAACGCAAATCGAGAGTGACGAATATACTTATTATAATGACTAAACAAAAGTCATAAGATAACAAGATATAAGTAGAAATTATCAGATATTGAGCATTGCAGCTATAATCCTAAGTACTCATAGCATTGCCCACATACAAATGTAATGTAATATTCATATTGAGTGTAATACCCTGTTACCGTTGTAATAAAAGGTGTGTTGTGTAAGCGCGCCGTAAGGTTTTCCTTCTAAGTGGCGGGGTATTAGCGCAATAGTTGAAATGGGCAAGTTTAACGCACATTAGCGAGTTCTACTGGTCAGAGTGGCCGCCATTGTTTGGCCGCGGCATAACCGGGCCCGAACAATGGACACTTCGTCACTGCCCTCCACTGTTGCACTCACAAAGATAACGTAATACCCGTGAAACACACAAATAATCTAGTTCATTATGTTCTAGGCCCTGAAATGAAGGAGTCTCAAAAATAAATCAAAATGCGAAACGGTAATGCTAATTTACGACAGTCACACCGATTGTGACTAAGTGGCCTTTGCAAACTCCACATTTCTCCGGGCGTGATGTTTTATATAAATTCCTGCTTTGGAGACGAAATCCGAAAGATCGCCTTTTGTACAGTAAATATGAAACATAGACGTTTTAACTTGAGGTTTCTTATAAATATTTATATATTTTACGATACTGCGTGCCCTCTCTACCTAAAGAACCAAGGTACGAAGGTGACATTGATGGATTATTGACACTTGTTCATTATTGGAAGAACGGACCGTGTCTACAGCCCCGTCATATTTGTATTAGACGTGTATAATATCGTGTTCAGACTGTATTTCTCACAAGTCTCACAACTCTAACATAATCTAGCCAGCAATCGTATTAACTCAGAAAAAGAAAAGTAAACAAAGGATTGCGGTCTACAAGTTGAAAAACTCATTGGAAAAAGGAGTAAATAGCCCAGTGCCAGATTCAAAGTGACGCATCGCAGAGTCAAATAAAAGGAAAACAGACAATATGGACGAGATATTTGCCCTTGAAAGTAACTGAGGAATATTTAGGGAGGCGATAAAAGACATTTGCAGATGGCCGGGTTGGTGCGAATGACCACTCCGAAGGACGCACGCGGAAGAGAGACATTGATAAATGGCTCTACATCCTGGCTATGGGCAAACAGACACAACAATCTATACATAAATATGTATACCTGCTCCCAGTTTTATTATACGACAAAAGGAGAAATAACAAACAGTTCGTCTTATCTTTTAATAAAAACAATCTTTTCTGTCCTCTGTCACGGTCACACTATAAACAAATGTTATATTTATAATGTCTGAATTTAAATCCCTGAAATATAGTTCTGAGATGTTAAGTCATTCATACTTTCCATTGTAGTGTCTCTCACTACTTACATCGTATCGGTCAAATGACACTTCATTCATAACCACAACATATTATCGGAAAAATAATGCTAATGATCGATTAAGCCGAACAAGTTTATTGATACGATAATGGATGGAGCTTCAATAACAACATCGGTAATTGGCACTAATTTCGTAATGCCTCAATAAAAACTTCAAACAGGCACATCTGGTCACAATATTTGAAGTTTATGTTCAGATATTTCATCAGCGGTTCTGTTGAAAAAAGTTAATGAGTAGCTTTATCTCGGGTTTGTAATGAATCCAGTTGGTGTGCCCACCTGCGCCGAGCACGCAGTTGGACCAATGTGTCTAGGTAATCCGCCCGAAGCGTGTCATCCTCTCGTCCCACTCTTCGATATCCGCCATCCATCAGCGCGGCACGCTTTACTAAACTCCAACGCGATATTTTCGAATAATATCCAACACAATAATCCTTCAATCCATTGTAAACTGTCCCCAATTTAAAACCGCGCAGGGAATTCAGAATATCAACATTGGGAACCATTGATCGATCGTTTGATTGGTATCTCGGAAAGGATAACATTTAGTTTAGTTTACCAATCATTTAATTGAACAGCATTCCGTAAACATTAAACAAATCATATCGGAAACCAGTTCAGTGTGTTGCCTACACAATCGTTATTCAGTTAACAGGTACACTGCAACGAGTTATTTTTCAATTTCGATACAGCTTCCGAGTAATAATTCTTCGTTTAGAAATTTAATTTAAATTATGGGTCAAGTAAACAGTGGTATTTCAAAGTGTATTGTTTTATCAAACGGAATGTGTACAGAAATATTTCAATTTCTCGTGGGGCTCAGGTGAAATGTTAATGAATATTAAAATGCGTCGGTTGTGTTCCGAGGCGGTATTTGAGCGAGCGCGCCGTGAGCCGTCCGCTGCCGAACGGACGTTGATGTATAGCGGCTTAAGGACCGAGCCGGACAAACGCTACCTTCCTCTTACAAATGCAAATCGTACACACATACACACCTACAGCTACAGCAACAACATACAGAACGTATTGACTTTACAAATAACTCCGAAATACATTCCAAAGGGATTTCATAGAAGCTGTAATCGATACAATACATTTCTGTATTCTTATTTTTGACAAGCCTGTTGGCACAGTGGCAGTGAGAGCGCTTACTGTGTCGGGGGTTGTGGGTTCCATTCCCGCCCGGAGTCAACAATATGTGAAGACATAGTGGTTGACGACGAAGTCTGGGTGTCAATTATATATATTCTTATAAAGTATTTGTGTATGTATATTCTTATAAAGTATTTGTATGTATGTAAATGTAGTAGTATCGGTTAGTTACATTGCATAGTAAAAAGCTTATGGTCCAAGAGCTGGCTGCAAAAATCCTGGCCGATCAGTTAACAGAATGAAATGTTTTTTAAAAGTTAGTACTTATATCTAGAATGACAAATATCAATGTGTGCCTGGGCGGAACTTGTGCATAAGTTTTATATGTGTTGTCTTTGGAGCTTTTTTCGTACAATAACTGTACCAATGGAGTAACACTTTCAAATTATTTTCAAAAGTTAGTTTTCAACAAGTAAAATAAAATTATTTTTGTGTGCCTCATAAAATCCTGTGCCCATGCCTTGGCACACCATATTTAAAAAAATTTTTTTTGTTCGTTTGTGTACCCATCGTGTAACAACTTCAAATTAGTACCAAATTAAAGTTTAAACATTCCTTTATTTTAAAAAAAAGGTGTGCCACGCCTATGCCTGTTACTAATACATGGCACACACCATTTCATGTTGAAAGTCTTATACTATGCCTACTTTCACTGGTATTCTTCACAGGTATTCTACACGCAGGTAAGTTTCTATGCTCAACCTTTACTACGAAAAGAGATTCAATTCTTCTTCTTCTTCGTGTCGATGGCACAAAAAATAACTTTTAAGATACGCCCGCTCCAGTGCTTCGCTGCCCCCACGCCCTTATAATTGGCGCACATGAGGTCCCTCAATGTGCAGCTGCAGTGCAAGAGATACAATGCTAGAGAAGGATAGACATAGACGCTGTTCAGCCTTTACAGTGCTTTACGCTAACGTTTCACGTCTCAGTTATTAGACCATTTCTAGTGCAGTGCATAACTGACCTGTTGAAGCGTCTCTTATTTTTGTAAATTTTTAGAACTTTTCTTTCAATAAAAGTGCTACGCATCTCTCAAAATGAAGGTGTGTTTTTTGTGTAGTTGTGGTGACAATTTGATAGAATTTAGTGAAGAAAACTTTGAGAAATGTCGACGAATGAAAGTGTTTCGTGAAAAAAAAAACTTTAAATATCACGACATTGAAATCCCTAAAACGAAAAACGATGCTGCGTATCATCTTGAGTGCTACAGAAAATTCGTTGTTTTAAAAGGGAAGTACAAAGATGAATACGAAAAGATGTTTCAGAATGAACATGTAAGTAAACTGCAACCATAGACGTACTATTTTCCATTAATAATTATCTATTGAGGAGAACAATATATTATTTTTTTTCGCTATTTTCATTTATTTAATCATTAACTTTGCATGAAAACACAGCATTTTTTTCCAATAAAAGATGAACAGTCATTGAGCATCCAATAATTTCAGATTTTACATGGCACTGCTAATATTGACCTTGAAAAACAGGGTCACAGTGAAGGTGGAGAGCCACTGGGTCACTCACAAAAGGTCGGAGGTTCTAATGCTGGTACATCTAATCTGGTGGGTATTTATGTATAAATAAATGACAAAAATAACTGCCTACGAAATTTGTTTCTTGCTAACATAACTTGATTTTCAGATTTTGCCCAGGACTTCTGGTTCCACGGAAGACTGTGAAGAGCAGAGACGGGATGAAGAGTTTGAATCTGCAGATATTGCAGAGTTTGAATATATTGAACCGTTTTGGTTCGAAGGTGATCCAACACCGCTTTTAATTGAAGACATTGTGTCAGTAGAATTAGAATACGATGAAAGTGATAATGATAATGACGATTATAATAACGATAATGATGATAATGCTGATGATGATCATGATGATAGTTATGACGATGTTTGATAAGAACAGAAAGGTATGAATGTGCTAACGTATGTTTTTAGATATGTATATTTTTATCACTTTTATGAATATATGTAAGACTAATTTTTTTATATTATAAATTCCGACTTTGTTTACATCAAAATAAATGAAAAGTTTTGTTTTTAATCATTTTGATTCCTCATTCCTCAATACTTCCTCAATAGATTATATTAGTGATAGTATAAGACTTTCAACATGAAATGGTGTGTGCCATGTATTAGTAACAGGCATAGGCGTGGCACACCTTTTTTTTTAAATAAAGGAATGTTTAAACTTTAATTTGGTACTAATTTGAAGTTGTTACACGATGGGTACACAAACGAACAAAAAAAAAAAATTTTAAATATGGTGTGCCAAGGCATGGGCACAGGATTTAATGAGGCACACAAAAATAATTTTATTTTACTTGTTGAAAACTAACTTTTGAAAATAATTTGAAAGTGTTACTCCATTGGTACAGTTATTGTACGAAAAAAGCTCCAAAGACAACACATATAAAACTTATGCACAAGTTCCGCCCAGGCACACATTGATATTTGTCATTCTAGATATAAGTACTAACTTTTAAAAAACATTTCATTCTGTTAACTGATCGGCCAGGATTTTTGCAGCCAGCTCTCGCTCTATTAGAGCTTTGTTTGGGCCTAATTAACCGCGAGTGAATTTGGGTATCTTTATTTATACCTATTATATTCCTGGTTCATCTCTGTTGCTAATTATATATTATGATGATATATTTTCCTATTGACAGAGAAAATAATACTTGTGCGGTGTAAACGTTACGGTATGGTAAACAGCGAAGTCCGTTCGACTGTAATAAGAAAAGTTTGTGATAGAATCCACAATGAAGGCGGTCCATTAGCCGAGGGCGGCGATGGCGCTCGCTCCCGGGTCCCGGCGAATATCCGCCAGCGTCTCCCTGCATTATCAGCAGGATGCTAATCTCCACAATGGAAATTAACTGAAAAATAACAACCACGCATACACAATTCACATTTTCATTTAGATAACGGTAACTTCATAATATAATAAGAAAGTTCCCGGAAAACTTGACCTTTCAAAGTTTCCAGTGGAAACTTCTGTCAATGAATAAGAGCACGATTGCTCAGCCGCGGGAGGCTCGCGCGAAATTACTCTACACTTTGAATGGGCATTAAATTAATTTGAAACTCTTCCAGAAATATCATTTCAAAGAACGTTAACAAAAACTTGTGTTTCTATTGTTAAAGAGATACAGTTTTTTACCTCCTAGCCCATTACCGATATAGATACGTACGAGTATACCTGAATATGGAAATTTGAAATATTACACTTTTTACAACGTATGTACTATCGTATATGGAGGTAACCGTCCAAATCAGCAAATTGGCCGTATCGGCCGTTGGCAAACGAGTAGCGAACTGGTTCATAGCTGCCGGGTAGAACGTAGCCATCATGTTTTGAACTGTGTCGACCGCAATAATTCTGAGTAACGAACTACAGTCCGCGCGCGCTCGCTGAAATATACCTCTCAACATTTCAAATCTAACTTCAGCACTTTGTGATTTTGTAAACGCAATGAAAACCCGGTACAAAACTTTAACCAACACCTGAGTTCAATGTTACGTCAAATATCTTCATTCCGACATTAATGTACATATTAGCATTTGTAATGAGAGAGGAATTTATGGATGGGCAGGCTGCAGCCGGTAGCATTTGTATGGGAGAGGTTTGTTGAAGCAAAAAGAGTCGAGGTTCGGGAGCCGCAATACGCTAGCGTTTATCTAAAGCCTATCGGGCAGGGTTCCAAGACGTCATCGAGACAGGCGGGCGCACAAGGGGCTGCGCCAGCAGACTCCCTGAGAGCGACCCCAACATCTCCCCGCGTCAACCGTTTCCAACATAAGTTAGACTAAACTTATATATCGAAATATGAGTACCTAATGGTCTATACACTATGAGAATCTGCAAAATTTTAAATTACGAAGCAATGAACATAAATTTATAAATAAATTTATTTGACGACAAAATATCAAATTGATGCATTGCCTAGAAAGCACACAGTTCAATAAGTAGAGAAATACCTACTAACGGTAGAAACTATGGAACACTAATTCCTCGTGCCTATAAATCATCAGGGAACACCGTCAGTTTGCGAATGTTGGTGATCAATCGAGGGCTGATTAATCGCTGCCCCAACTTCAACAAAAATAATTCCAAGACCGACAACTACAAGTTGATACGTGCTCTAATTGGATACCACGGTATTAGATGGATATTATTACTTTGGTACATTATGTAGTAAAGAATAAAATAAATTTATCGTTGCAATAATACTTTAAGTGGCAATAATTTTGAAATATTTAAATACTGGAGATGAAATTGGTATAAAGGTATTGTTGCAA
Source organism: Cyclophora albipunctata (assembly GCA_963082685.1). Lineage (NCBI taxonomy): Eukaryota > Metazoa > Arthropoda > Insecta > Lepidoptera > Geometridae > Cyclophora > Cyclophora albipunctata. The sequence goes on along the minus strand of OY720117.1, from coordinate 9,718,274 downwards.
AATGTTATTACGACATTATTATAGTTCAATTAAGTGCGGTAATTATTTATGAAGTAACACCGAGCATCCATTCCAAAATATAACCTGACCAAGCCGTAATTCATTCTGTATTAGCGTCAATTTAAGCTATTAAAGTGAAAACGCAACTGAGAAACAAAAAGTTACGTTAAGCAGAAGGATACAAATTTAATCTAGGGCCTATCTGAGGCTCGGGATCCCGGGAGGCAGCCGCGCCGAGCGTTGGCAAAATTGCCAGAATACATTAACGGGGAGAGGCGGCCCTTCCCGCCCTATCTCAACAACCGGCCCAGTAAGCTACAACTTACATTCTGAATAGCAAATTAGTAAAATTACAGAATTCTGTATCGTCCCAATCTCCATAAAAATTAACATCATTTTGAACAAATTCATACTTTGTGACACGACAGTCGTTACAAGGAGAGTATATATCATTGAAAGGCATAATGAAGTCGTGGAAATGTCATAAAAGCGGGTTATTTACGACGAGATTCTTCCACCTTAAATGGACGACGCAGTAAATAAAGCCAAGGTTTAATGTTTCACGAACGCCCTAACGTTATATTACATGCGTAACGTCATTTTTGCATGCCTTTGTTCTTTATATGCTCGAAGGCTCTTTGCAAAGTTTCACGCCAAATGTGCTACTTAAAATTATCGAGCGTTTAATACTTGGGATGCCAGGCGAAGTTCTAAAGAAACAGTGCAAACGAGCTGCCTTCATAAGGTTCGCAATTCATAAGGTTCAGATAAATCTTTAGAGTAATTTAGCCGCGGTTATGAGAGCCTTAAAACTTTTGTGAAATAAAAATGATACGCCTAAGGAATGCTTATCTACAAAAACTCAACCAACAGATTTTAGTACGCATCCTACAAGTTTTATAGCATTTTTTATACCGAGGCTGCGGCGAGGCGTCAATATTTTACGATATTGTGCTTCGTGTGTTTAGAATTTCCAGATGCTTTTTAGTCCAAGACTATTTTTTGAGCTTGAACTTTGTTTGGGATCCTTTTTCGGTTGTCAGATAGGTATAGTAGATATAAATAAAAAGCACGAATGTAACATAAATAACGTTACTGAGATGGATCATAAACATAAAACGTGTTACCGTTCCCTTGACGGCACAGCTCGTGTGCCATACAAATACCATTTCGAGGAACTAACTTTCCTTTATATTGGTACTCGGAGGAATGCAAACATTTCAAAAGCATTTATTTGATTAGGTTAGTTCTCCCTTATCTGAATACTTATGACACAATTCTTTGTTTTCTGTCGGAGCTCGAATAGATTTATACAATCAATTCACCGAATTTTGGCCGAGCAGTTGACATCAATCGACGTTATTGATCAATGAAATTGGAGACTAATTCATTTCGAGAACATAAAACAGTTATTTCGTTTCTTTCCAGTTATATTGCGAGCGGTATAAGTCTTAACGGAATAAGGATACGAAGACGCCATTAATTTAGTTAAGTACTCGTACAAAGGCATAATCCCGATAGAGGATCGAGTATATCTAAATCGAATCGGACTTTTCAAGTAGGTGCTTTGGCAGTGTAGCCAAAGGTAAATTATATTACGTGCCTTGTACCTGATGCCGAGTCCCTCATGTAGTACGCACTGCCTACGCCGCCTTCGGAACAAATCGAATTACTAGTTCGCATCAACAAGACCATTACTAGACTATCGGTCAATCTACGTCATTTCTTCTACAAGTTATTCCAACTTCATTATTTGGATCACTTGTTTTACAAAAAATACTCTAGATTTTTCTGTGAAAACATTATTTTGGACAAACATGGTATCTTGTTATCGTCAGAGATCGATAATTAAGGCTCGTTGACCTTGTTTGATGGTGTGAGAATAGCCGACAGTTTAATAAGATAAACTATGATCTCGTGAGTGCAATAAATATGCGCTTCGTGCCCAACTGCCATGCTATACTGCCTATCTATTTTATATCGTGCGCTTACGATACCACAACCTGCGTAGATACCATAAACCATAAAAATGTTTTTAATTATTATTCAAGTCTTACTTGGCAACATACAATTATTTTTTTGTAATAAAAATGTTAACAATACCTTTCCGATACTCCATAAAAACCATTCATGAAAGTTTCAAACATAAGGATCTCAATTTCGAGTTTACGATATGTGGGGCAAAAGATCGGGTACATCGGGCGTGTGTATAAAAAACATAAATATGTTGCTATATTTCGTAGGACCCATGTCGAGTTGTGCTATTTACGGTAATATCTGCTGCGTGACCGACGCGACTCGGTTCCCTGCCAACTTCCTAGACCTGATAAATTGACCATGTAATAATGTTCCCATCTTTCGCATGCCGTCATATAAATTCATAATAAACGAATGTAATAACAACTAACTAATCTTCCCGTCCGTTGTAACATACTGAGCCGTAAACAACATATATAAATTATCATCAGTAATGTATGTTTCTTTAGACATTTTAATAGTTCATATCTGTGACGCTAATGCACATAAGCAAAGTATTCATTTAATTAAAAATTAGTGATCACTAATACAGCGATAAACACGGATTACAAAAGTTATCATGTCAAATCTCACGTAAGTAAACATCACGATATTTAATCGCTTGATTCAATATAAGTATTTGGTTAACAAATTAGATGTGTGTACGTAGGATAAGTAATAATTACAAGGGAAGCATTGACATCAGGTTCAATGGCTGAAGCACCTTGAGTGACGTCACCACGTCATCGCTACATCATAATGGATGGAGAGAAAGAAATGAATCACAAGAGATACGAACGAGCCGAAGCGGGCCAAACGTCGTATTTTACAGTCGATAAATCTCCACCATTTTAATAACCTAACCGGCGACGAAATAAACGACATTCGAAAGAAAACCGTCACACTTATATAGGGAACATAAAACTAAATTACTTATTCGAAATCTATGCAAATATTTACATATTTCACGATATTTTTTCGCATTTCATGGAAGCTACTCAAGTATTTCTGAGATGTATGCAAATACGGCAATTAGAAAACAATAGGTATTGTTCGTGTTTTAGTGTTTTATATCGTAATATCACGAAACTATGGGCAAGGTTATTTAATCGATACATAAGTAGAGTAGGTAATTGATAATAGAGTTCTATCGTATTTTCTATTGTTATGGGAGATAATTATACGCTTAGTATCGAGAACAAAATCTAGAGTGGTCGTATTGTTGATGAGATGCTGCGTAAGGTCATTCACAAAGGCCGAGGCTCTTATTTTGACCATTCCCAAACGGTTGGATGTCAAACGTTGCGTTAGTCGCGTGACAGGGCCCGACCTATTGACTTTCAATCAATTTATATTTCGCCCACGTCATACCCGCTCATAAGGTACAAACTTGCCTAATATTACTAGACAATTGTAAACCAGGCATGCGAATGACTCCTATTCTTATCACTGAATATTACTAAATATTGTAAAGCTTGTCTATATTTAGAATCGGCACGTTGATAGATGTTTAAGGAGTAGGTAGGCAGTTAACATTTGTCACGGAGTGCATTGTGTGTGTTTTGTTTAAAGTTATTTCTAAATAAGGCACAATGGGAGTAACGATCGTGGTCGGAGGATATCGGTAAGAGCACGGCGAGGCGTGACGCGACCGTCGACCGGCGAGGTTAAATCGGAGCCAGCGCTGCCCACGCAAAAACCGCTAATTAGGAAGCGCTCGCGCAAGGGCGCTGCACCGCGCACGATGCGCCTGCACACAACACGCGCTGCGAGCCCAAACAAAGACGAGGCGACAAAGAACACTACTATACTTCAACAAAACAAAAGACACTGGCCATCTAACAAAAGAAATGGCCAGAGGACAGAAACAATGGCAAGTCAGCGAGCATGGCGCTGCAGTTACACACACAAAAGGGTGTTATAAGAAAATGTGTTTTGTTTCGAGCTGTGACGTACCGTAACGAGCGAGGAGTGCCAAGGATTACAGCGTGTTTGTGTTCTATGAGGCGCTAAATTAATTCACGCAAATAGTTTACCCAACAACGTTTAATAAATAGGAAATCTTGAGCCGAAACTTGAACAAATACGAGTCACTCTCACTCGCTAGAACATACTGTCGTTTACTTGACGAATAATAACTTAAGGAATCTTTGTTCCAAAAGAATGTGATTCGAAAGAACGCTTAATTTGAATGATCGTCTTATATATCAGGACGAGTGGCATTTTCCCTTCTTCTTTTTTTTACGGCTGGCTGAGTTTTTCACAAAAAAGATGTGACAGTGGAATTCATTACGATTCTTTAAATTGTCATTTCATTCAGGCGTCGTGTCGTATCGTTTGGCACACGAGTGTGTCCTGGCACTTTCTTTATTCATTCCCGTGAACACTCCGCTGAAATTGACGACACAATGAAAACGTCCAAAGGTGTTTCATATGTTGCTCAAATTCGTATATAAAATGAATTCTTGCAAAGAAAACTTTCATATTTCAAAAGAAAAGAAATGTTACTTACAATTACCTACTTTAATTTATTCTTTGTGTAATTACTGCTTAATTTATGTGCGCAAAAAGTCTTGAGAAAATAATTGAATTTATTGTTTGTTGTGCGCTCTTTTTATTTTATTAAGAGAAATAACACATTCTTCATGACAATAAAAATAATCAAGAGTATTTGGGAAGCCTTATCTAAGTTACGGACAAGTTTCATAAATTATATAGATGTAGGTCTCAAGGTTGGCCAACAGGCCCTTAATGGTTATGTTTTCCCTCCCACGCGTATCGAAATCCCGAGACAGAACAACTAGGACGTAAGTAGGTACATAAATTGTAAGCAAAAAATGTAAGAAATATTTCATATTGTTATCAAAATTAACTATAACAATTCGATTGTATGTCTTTAGAATTATTCTTCTAGTATTATTATTTAGATAAAGTTTTTCGCTTGGTGGTCAACTGGGCCCGCAGAGCACTGAGCCCGCAGGTTCAGTTACCCACTCCGTTTTTTTTCATAGGTGACTCGACCCACACTAATCACACGACTACTATTTACCGATAAGGGCCTGCTCAGCCCACAGGTTCAGTCGATAAAAAAAAAATAACCCTAACCTACCGAATAGTACCTACGCCCGCGGGCTGAATTGACTCTTAGACGGTAAGTAAGCGGGCTGGGTTGACCATTGGGTCGAGTCGCCCCTAAAGAAAAAAAAATGGTCAACTTAGCCCGTGGGCTCAGTGCTCTGCGGGCCCAGTTGACCACCTTGCGAAGTTTTTTTGTAAGTAAGAATTATTTTTACCAAACTTCTAATAGCAACGGTTACAAATTACAATTGGATCGCCATTATAATTGGAATCAATATAAATCAAATGCATCCGAAAAAGCAGTCAACAATGTTGCTGAGATACAAATAACAAAGCGTGTTTGATTCTCAAAATAGTGGAATAATTTCATAAATAGCGACACAGCATAATATTCAACGGAAGCACTTAGTTCTATTTCGGTTATTCTCTTGAACGAGAAGGCGCCGAATCCGATCCGAATGTTAAAATATCTTTATTATTTTCTTCATCACATAAAACTTTATGATAATTAGTTTTATAGACATCTCATGTAAGAGCATCAAATAAATCGATGGCAATCACGTTTAGTATGTTTCTCATTACGAAGGTAGATAATTGTGTACTTAATAGATTTTTTAAGAAGAGTCTTAAACATTTAAATTATAGTTCAATATCCTTATTATTTTTGGCTCGAATTTTACTACAACTTTATCTCGAATTTCAAAACTAAAACTGTTCAAATATCTAACTTTAACTAACACTAATTCAATTAAAATATAAAGTGATACTTTTCTGAAAACATTTCTTTATGTAAAGAGTATTTTCTCATAAAAGTGTCAAGAGAGGTTCTCAACCCGGTGATTTATTGCAGAAAGAATTCCTCCTATTTCTCGATCTCGTGCTAACAATTTGTACGAGTATTCGATTATTCCTATTGTGCGAAACGAATGTGAAATTGATTAATGTGTAGTATATAATTAATTATTAAATAATACTCGCGTAGTCACGGCACGGATGTTAGAACAACAATCCCATTGTATAACAACAGAGGAGTAAGTTAAAACCTCGCGAAAAAGTGTCTAATGATATTATCATAGATAACGCAAATTGTATTATATATTTTATTTACCTCATAATTAATTTTATTTCAAAACAGTAATCTACTGAGACTAGACTTCAAATCGGAACAGTAATATTGTATTCCTTTTTTACAAATAAAAATGTTAACAGCAAAATATAAGGTAATGCGTACTAAAAAGGTGCCAACCGCTTCAAAAACACAAGGTAACAGATGTAAATCGAATTTACAATATTACTGAGGATAAAAGGCGTTCAATTCCATCGCGACTCTCATATCAGTGCTTCAAACATTCCGGATCAAAAGGAATGATTAAAATTTAAATGTAGGCAGGATCTTGAGAATGTCGCGCGGTCCGAGACCTTCGAGTGTTTTCCTTTTGGTGCTCGGTCTAGCTTCAGCCAGGACGAGTGCCATTCGAATTTCAATAAAACTTCAAGGGGAACAAATCGCCTGCCGCGGCCCGCGGGTAGGAAACCCCGCTGTATTGTGCACCCACACAGCTGACGCGCAAACCGCCAACACACTCAAACATATACTTTAATACTATAAGCTTAAGGTTCAGGGACGTCGTTCCTATTCACTATAATACCAGAAAAATCGTACACACTTAGTAATAATTTAATTGGCCATATTTGTTTATTTATTGAGCAACACATGTGCTTTTCACGAGTAATATTTTATATTATAAGTACGGAGTTTAATAACTGAATCGGTAGTCTTATCTAAACAGGAAAAATAAAAATTAACAAACGTTTTAAAATTACACTTATTATTTGTGGTAATTAAATCGCAAACGTTACCAGCTCATTGTATATGGCGGTCTTTGGAGTGGAACGTTTACAGTAGTCGATGAAAAAACACTATTAGAGCAATAGAAGCCGAGATGGGAGACATAAAATCAGAATTGCGAGCAGCGCATTAAACTCGAAACATAAAATCGACAGTTATTTCTTTGGATAGTTTACTTTATACATAACCAGTTGTATATAGCGAAGGATGAAGTAGATAAATTGCGGTGGTATCGATGCGCGAGGAAATTGGACGATAACCGAGACCCGGCGAAAAGTTGACGGCAAATTTCGAGATCAACCTTCATTGCAATATGATTTGACAGCGTGAAATTAAAAACCTACAACGCGAAGAATCTACTAAATAAAGTTTAAATGATTTTACAAAATTACAGGATCCACAAAACCATTATCACTCCATATTATAAAAAGTCCCCGGCCGCGTCTGTCTATCTGACTGTTTGCGATAAACTGAAATACCTACTACTGCACGGATTTTGACACGGTTTTTTAAATTGATAGAGTGATTCAAGAGGCAGTTTTATATGTATTAAAACTCCGGAAATTCTCACGGGAACGGGCACAACGCGGGTAAAACCGCGAGGCACTGCTAGTTCTATAATAAAAACATATTTATTACCATTCCTTAGTCAAACAGGTAAGCTCGTTAACAATACGCGCACTGATAAAACACAACGAAACGAAGGTAAAGAATAAAAAACCACGCGATAACTCTCAACAAAGGCTTGCGTTCAAACTCACCCTTGACACATTTACAATATCTACAATGAAAACATCAAACTTATAATAAACATGAGGACGAGTAAGTAAAGTAAGAGATATTCGTAATAAATAAAATGGTAGAGAGATATACACTACCGTAGAGTCGAACTATATTTTCTATTCGCGAATATACATAAATCAGAGTGGGAGATAGAAATCGAACAGAGATAAAGTATCAAGTGTTGAGGTGTATCGGAGGCGGTACGACTGGCTGCCGTAACTCAATAACGCGACTCAGATAAAATAATAAAGAATACATTGTATGGGACCGTTCAGTGGGCGCTCTAACAGTTCCCTCGATTCTAAGTAGAAATGCAATCTTAGGACTCACGTGTGAGGTCAACGTGCCCGCTTCACCGTTAAAACAACCCAAGCACACACACTTACCGAACGATTTATTTGAAAATGTTATCAGATACGTATACGTTGCTATGTGAGTGGTTGAAAAGGATACATTTCTTGGAAGAAGTCGAGGCTGGGCGGTTGCAGGATATCTAATGCCGACAGTACCTGGGAACATGGAAAAAGCATTCATTTACCCTGCATTTCATTACCTATGTATATTGTACGGCGAACCAGTGACTAAGTGTACGCCATTCAACTGTTTCCAATATCAGCTTGACACATAATTAAACTTAAAACAATGGTTAGCGCGGAGGCTTTTCTCGTTTCGATGCAAATCCATGTTTGTACGTGGATGTGCACAACCGCAAACAATACACATTGATCGATAAAACACAGTGAAAATGAATAAATTATGAAGAGAGCGCACGCCGCATTATAATTATTTCGTGATAATGTCCAATCCAAAACTCTATTATCATAATAAAGAGGTTTGAGACAGGTAAATTTATAGATGGTGCACGACAAAATCACTAGTGATATAATTGATAATTCGGCTCCAGTAATTAGTAGAGCGGTGATCACACTAGCAGGTGTGAATTTAAGAGACCTTAATTAACATTCATAAAGTTACACACGACTGGAAGGTCTAATTACGTAAGTAAAAACGAACGCGTCCTATCAGTAATTTATTCCACTTCATAGTCTCAACGAGCGTGAGAAGGTTTCCAATTTTGAATATCGATACAAGTGCTAATGTTTTCACAAACAAACTCGACATTTGAAGTAGCTATCGAAAGATTACCAACTTGGAACAATACTAGTTAGTATGTAAGTAACAGTTATAATACCATAGAGTTTGGTTACACCCAACTTCAACTAGTTTCGAGTAGGTACGAAGCTGTAGGAATATTTTGGCGACCTTGTAAACCATCCACGTCTTCAGTTAACGGTTCTGACATAATAACTTTGCAATTCTCGTTAGTTTTGAGGTCAGCATGCGAGATGGTTACTGAAGTTTTTCAGTCCTTGGCCTCAAAGTATTTAAAGTGCGCGAAAAAATATATTAACAGTAACGCCGCACTTAATTCTCATTTCAAGGGAAAGAGGAAAGGAAACTCCTCGAAAGTCGACGTTTAATTTGCAGAATTTTAATAAACTGCGACAAATTCAATTCTCTCTGGAGGTGGTTTAAGTGTTCAATTAAATTCGTCGTATTTTGTGGAAATCCTTTGTGACAATGACATACTTTCAATTAAAACGGACATTTCGAATGTGGGGATAATGTCAATGATAACGAGATTAAAGAAAGCTGAGTTATTAAAATGGCAGAAAGGTTTGCGATAAATAACCATACAGACCTTTTTACCATTATTTACTTAATTATTAAGGGATTTTGATAATTTTTGTGGGATTAATTATATGAGTTAAAAAGGAGTTTTCATCATGGGCTGACACTGCATTTATCAGCGGCCTACTGGCGTGCTTATATCTGGCAAACCTATAAGCTTGCCTCTCTGTTTTACAGACATATGTGTGTATTCCCATCCTTACTTACAGTCGTTAATCCAAATGTGTGTAAAAACTATTATTAGTACTACTAACTATTATAATTAATCTGGTAAACTTTGTCATATTGGACGTTTAAACTAATACGTATACCAAAGTAACTGTTTCATCACACAAATAGCAGCTATCATTTCGATATTATTTTTACTTGCATGTGATAAAAATTGTATGCGTTAGTATATTAACAGCTGACATTACAAATTGTAACTGTATGACTTTAATTTGTTTAAAATTGTAATGGTACAACAGCTGCGATTTCCGTGATCTTACATCAATTTCGATAACTTACATTTTCATGTTTGAAGAAGCACAACATCTTGAGCTCCCGGAAGACTCTCTTCGAGGACACGAGTGATTGGAACACGTTCGGCAGTTTCTTGAGGGCGACGCGCCGGCCATCGCGAGGGTCCGTCACCGCCCTGCGGACAATAAAGACGGTGTTATGAGTTTTACGACGGACATATGTATTAACGCATCGTAAATATCATGTTTAGTATTTATTATATTATTACGTGAAGGTTTGGTGGACTTGTTATTAAATTGTAATGTGAAGTTAAAGTTAAGCTTTATGGTAGTACTGTAGGCGATAAAAAAATCCAATAGAGTTGGCCACTATCCTGCTAGAATTTGGGTATTTATAGACTCACAACTATATTGTAGGTATACAAAGAGACAAGTTTATAAAGTAGAGTTCAGTGGTAGAGCTGATTGGTTCTTTACGATTTCCTCTCCTATTGCAAACTAAACCCTATTTTACTTATGGAAAGTAAATGCTAGAACTAGTACGGGTATGTATTCTATTCTAACTTCGTAACGCTTGTAAAATCTCATAAATTTAGTTCTCTATACAAAAAATCTACAAACTTTACAGACAATTTCGGATATTGCAGCTCATTTATTTTTAACACAGCTTGAAAAAAACAGATATCATTATATTTTGTTTACATAACATCTTGTTAGAATAAGATTCTACTTTGAACAAGAGTCTCGAATATTAAGTTTCCATTCGATATTTTTTACACGAAACTGGAAAACAAAACCCATTTACATTATAATTAGGATTGAATCACATTCGTGGATAAATATGTAAACCGTGTGTTTGTGTGGTAACGTCATTACGATCAAAATGGCGGGATTTTGTGGGCTGTATCCAATTATGCAGATTGCAACCGAATCCTTTAAGCGTGGACACGAAACGATAGATGAGATAACAAGATTCCGGGGAAAAATGATGAGATCATAATTAAGAGTAACGGTAAATTAAATATTATCTTTTTGGCTGAAAAATACCCGTATTTATGAGCTAACATCTCTTCACTGTTCTTTTGTGAAGCATAGAGGCCTTTATTCTGTAGTGGAACGTTACAGGCTTTATATTTCTGTACGAGATTACATGATTGATTACAGTTTCATTAAAATTTTCTATAAATAACCGAAGCCCCGGCCTGGTATTAAGTCCTACCCTAACAATTAATGACGGGAACTTCATTAAACTTCACATTGTCACGGTCAGACCCCGCTTCTAAAACAGGGCATTGAATTTTTATTCTAAGTGATGTAAAATAGAAAAGGACTTTAACTAAACCGAGCTTATTTCACAACGGTGCATGTAAAATACAAAGTAGTTTCTAGTCTACATTCTCGGTCCTTATTCATTCATACTATTTGATCAACAATACATGATTACCATGACAATAATGAAGGGTTTACTAAACTGTAGTTTGCTCGAAACTCGTGACACGTTACACGGAATACATTAGGAAAGCTTACATATTGATAAACAAACAGGCTACAAATAAACATAATTCATCATATGTGTACCTACTTTAATATTAACGCCGTGACTAACACATACACGATACACGTTGGGTAAGATTGATTATGAGAACAATGCCTCGCTTTATTATCCTTTTGCTCAAATTGCATTTTTATTTTTCAAACAACGCCACGTAAGGTAACTTAATATTATAATCGTTAGCAATCCTATTCAAAACTTTAAAAATACATAAAATCGTGCACCTTTAAATGCTCACATCTAATTTGCAAACAAATGCATTTTAAACTGCACCGAATTAACAGGCATGCAAATGAGTATAAAGCGAAAACAAAAAGGACAGTATGAGAATGGATTCCATTCGGCATTGTAGGGAGTAGGAATGGATGGTTGGTACCCTCGCATTAAAGGGACCGTTAGGGCTGGCGTGCCCTTGCGATTATTATCGGTCGGAGCGCTCGGAGCGATAATATCCGTCGCAGTGCCCAGGGAAGCCGAGCCGGGGTACAACGACCCAAGCTGACGCTCAGAGGTAGCCTGCGCCAACATTTAGGGAGCTTTCAAATTAGGTACTGTCTCACTGATTTATGATTCACGGCTCAACCGAACCTTGGATAGAACACGAGATGAAATGAATTGGAATTATGAATTATTTCACAGATTTAATAAAGTTATTAAAGTGCTAAAGAAAGGAGTATTTAAAAAGAAGCGTTGAATAAAGTTTTATTTTAAAAAACACGTAATAATGCAATTAACGAACACCGTCTAGTACCTATTAAGAACCGGTTATATCGGTCTTTTAAAACTGCAGTACTTGAATTGCAGACAGACATATTTCACACGAGTTTCGTATCAAGTGCAGGCAGATTAAAAAAATAAGTTTTGAACAAACACGTCAAATGAATAATTCATAAGAGAGCGAGGTGTGCGCCAAGGAGCATTATAATATTGGTTGTTAATATAAAACGAGGCTCGAATCGGCAAGCCGTTTCTACCGCACAATGACAGGAAATCGCGTTTGTATCGAATCGCACGTATTGTCAATCCAACTGTTCTTTGTAGTGCAGTCTTCTTGAAGAAACGATTTCTTTATGATAAAATAAAGACTGTTACAGACTATTACAGAGAAAATAGAGTAAGTGAATAAATTAACGTGGCAACGACCTCATTCGAGTTCCTAATTAAGTGCATACTGAGAACTGCTTCTATAAAACACGATGAATCACAATAACGCTGTTAGTTTTGGCTCTACAACACCGACCGGTAAATCCATAGTAATGTTATTAGTGTCGCACTTAGCTTGGTTTGCCTCTCAATGTTGAAGCTCACTGATTTGGATGACAGTTCTAATGCATTGGAACTAGCTAGATGTTTGGAATTAAATAGGTACAATCTTTTACAGAAAAAAATATTATCGTGATGGTATCAAGATTTAAATTGTTAACATATCCGATGAATAATTATAGTAAATTCAACAAAAGTACATAATTAGTAATACGAGTAACTTATTGAGCGAAAAAATCTATTTAGTAAGCTGCTCAATAACAATAAAAATGGCGATACAATAATTCATTAATACCCACTGCAGTTATAAGTTATAACTGAAACACTTATCACTATAAATATTGGGAATAAATCTGTATGACGATAATACAATCTTCCAAAACGGATCAATTTCAGACCGTAGTTTCACAGATTTTCTAAATAAATGCACAAAGAAACTTTAAAAATATGCAAACGTCGCAAACCAGGCGATATTAGCCCAGTTCCAAGTTTATAGCGTGCCGAGAACAATAAGTTTAACTCGCACGGAAACACACTAAATATTTTCATAACGTTTATTATAATTTTAATGGCGATTGTGTTATTTGAAACATTATTTAACACTCAAATATTTCAAAGTAAACATTAAACGCAGATTTATTTAAAGGTAAACTCAACTCGGAATGGACATGTAAACATAAACATTTATGGAAAACAGTTTGGTAGGTACGCGGACCCGGAACAAGTCCGCGTTACCTTTAAAAATGTTAATTCTGTCGTTTCCCGGACACATTAATCACGGACCTCATTACTTCGATCAATAGAATTAATATTTTCGTCGATATTTTGGATAGTCCCCGTTTTAATTAATATCGATGTCTGAACTCATCTCTGGTTTAGACAGCTCAATGTAACGAATAAATAAGTATGAGATTAATTTTCTTTTACAGGTACCTATTGAAAAACTAAGTAAGGGTCTTCTGTATAAGAAGCCAGTTCGCATTATCATACTTTTAATTCAATTTATATCTTTGCAATGCGACCATTAGCAATTCTTAAATCCAAAAAAACAAAATTACAGATCACCTAGTCTAATCTAAAATTGCAATCTATCACAATCTAAAATTGCAGCGTTCACTAAAATACGTGACCAATCCTACAAATGTGGCAGACTAATCAATCCGCCGGTCAATCTAATTTAATATTACAATCGCGATTCGATCACTATTCAGATACGTGTAATCCCATCGTGTTAATTAGACAGTTCTTACTGAACGGCACACATATAACGAATACATCCACGAGGCGAAGCGAAGGCTTACGAGCGCTTAGTTAAAATGGCGTCACGCGTTATTAAAGCAGGAGTTAGGAGTATAATTCACAGGCACTAGGGGCACCTGCGCAAGCAAACATTAGGAAGAATGGTCCTAAGCTGCGTGCAGATAACGTAACTCAAACACGCGTTAGGAAAACAAAATTCGGGGGACAATAGAAATAAATTAACGTTATGAAACTGGGCGGCGCTTACATTGTTTACTTAGCCGGGGACCACCGCCGGCACAGCATTATATCACATACACCCTTTCACATTTACCTCTCGCTCCCATAATATGGAAAATATTTCAATACAAAATCTAGATTCCACTTCACATACGCATCACGAATGAATAAATAAACGAAATACGTATTTGGAATGGTTTTTTGCATGACAAAAAGAATATTATTCAGTCTTTTAAATACTGGGTTAGCTTTATTTAAATTTGTTGTTATTCACGTCATCGCTATAACAAGGTATACGTAACAATAAGTTAATAACTCACATTTGAAGGGCATTCCGTTCAATATCAAGCTTAACTTTTCACAATTAAGTTTGTTTGTGAAAAGACGAACCAACCGTTGGGAACAAAGTTGCAAAGTAAGGGTTCCTTTAATGTAGGCAAATAACATAATGTACTTAAGAAAACTTAACATAATTATGAATGAAATACTGTAAGTCTATTTTAGATGTGTGTAACATTTAGTGCTAACTACACTTGTACGGTTTTACCACAAGGTAAGAAAATCTAAAGTATCTCGAATATGTACTTTGAATTTCAGACTGTAAACTAATCAAATCAACTGAATACTAATCTCAAAATAGTTGCACCACGTAACGAGAAACTTATTTCAGCCCCATGAATAAGTATACGAGTAAGTATAAAGTATATAATAAGTATTAAGTCTAGATCGTTTTATCACACGTACGGGTGATCCATAGGACGAATTCAAGTAAAAACTATAGCATGTAGAAGTTGAAGAGTTTTCCGATAGTAAGTCGCAAGTTTCGTATCCGCTGCGACGCGTCGCCGCGGGCCTACCCCCGGCTCCCATCCCCGCTAGCCATCCCTTCAACACCCTCGTTTAACGCCGCACCCGACATGCCAACCAACTTTATGGCCACACTAACTCTAATACCAATTTTTGTTAAGTAAACAGAAGTTTAGTCAGAAGTTTTAGGCGTTTAGGTTTCACAACATCTACTTCAAACTTACTCAAGGAGACAGTTCAATTAAGTAACTTTTCAATATTTATAAAAGTTAGACGTAATAATTAGTATATCTAGTTTAATTTACGGTTCTATCTTGGTTACTGAAATTCAGAGAAATGTTTTTGAGGACAATAGAAAGAAATGTCAAGCTCTTTTATCTGAGTGCGTCAAAAGCGTTGTTGATAAAGGATGGCAATAATATATCTTTGTGCTGTATTTTTCATCCAAGGATTTCCTGCTGGGGAATTTTCCCGGTCCTATATTCTCGGCTAGCGGTCGGTGAAGAAGATAAGGTCCAGTCGTACATAACAAGGGTGCTATATAAAAAATAATGATACACTTAGTGTATAGCGGGGAGGAGTCAATTTCCCGTGGGCGGCTTCACAATCAACTTGCAATATTTATAGCCCGGCCAGTGTACACAGTGGATGGTGGATGGAGGCGACTCAGCCAGTACGTAAAACTGTTGTACTCACGCGACCGGCTTATCGCACGAAACCATTTTAGTTATAAATGCCAAAACCTAATTGGGGACAGATCTTTATAAGTATTTATTTGATTACCAAAATACAATAAGGTAATTTTAACGAACGGGTAAATCTAGAGCCGTTTCGTGAACAAAAATAAAACGTCCAGTTTAAAAATACATTTAAACGTGTCGAACAGTTTACCGGTTAAATACGTACGTACCATGCCGATCGGAAAACACTTAAAACATCAAATAACGTACCTATTCGAAGCGTGTGGCCAGCGAACTCCAATTGAAACCAACAAAATGAATACAACGGCGAAATTCCAGCGAACGTCGTTGAAAAGCGGTTCAGATACGAAATAAAAGGATGAAAAAATATATGAAATGACAAACAAATGGAAAATGTCGAGTGCGCAGGAAGTCCACGCGGGGAAGTGTGTCAATGTCACCGGCTATCGGGTGTTTTTACGTAGTCTTCGTGAATTTATTGGTGTAAGTGCGATACCGTGGCACCGACACGGCCGATGTCGGCGATGTCAGAGTCGAGCGGAACATGGCGCGACCGAGCGCTGGGAAAAAGACCATTCACAATACAATTCATAAGCTCAATTAGCAAATCTCACATGTACGCACGCCGATAACAATGTAAGTAGGTGGGTGTGTGTTCTGCATATTACAATTCCAATCGATGCAGTGCTGGTTGGTTCTACATTTTAATGATTTTCATTAACCAATTCGATATGTAACAAGTTCGGGATCCTACCGTGACATGTACTAGTTACATGCATACGAGGTATACTAGGTTGTCTCATAACGATATCTGACCAGGTTTCTCGAAGCCGATAAAACAGCAGGGTAACTAACTAAATAATAATAAATATACCTGGACAAATACTTGGACTACATCCAATTTGCAATAAAGTATAGTTTATCGATACTAAGAAGCCATTCTAAAGTCTCCGGCTATATGCCTTGACGTCTGTCCTGCCAACAGCTGGAACCGAATACTCTATGAAGAGAACTAATCAGTTAAACATAATTAAATGCCAGTAGGGTCAGTAATGTAAGAAGCGATAAGTGAATCTTTGGATTCTGTGGTTTATCTGAGCAATGTCCTAAACCCGAGATAAGACCAGCTGCTGATTTACATATAAAATTAATAATGTATCAGTAAAGAGAGCCACATTTACGCTACGGTCTCTTATTATTAGCAATGTGCGTTTGTAATTCTGTACGCACAAGATCAATACTTTCAAAGAATACGTCTCTGTAGTAAGTATTGATCTGGTAAAAACTCGACGAGAAATTCCAAAAAGTCCTAAAAACTAAATACTCATTATGATTTTCCCACGGTTGCTATGAAGCCACAGCGCTTAGTAACTAGCTATTAAACACGTTTAAACCACATCTCGACTTCACCGGAAATCGCAGGACCATTGACGCTTGACCTGTTATACACGAATTAATTGCTCGAAAACAATGAACCGACCAATAAATTCACTCCGCGACAAAGATACCGGTTCGCCGCCTGCTCATTGTGGAAATGTAGGAAATTAGTTTTTTGCCCCCAAATAGGTAGTTTAACTAACTACCTACAGTTGCAGTGAACGCTGTTAATTCAACAGTTCGGTTCAACTGTCGTGTCCGCTGTTCTAATGGAAGCATTTAAATATTTGATAATTGATTAAATTACTTTTAACTGTCCTTTTCGTTTTTAGGTCACATTTTACTTGCTTTAGACATGCAAGGACATAATCAAGTGCAGATGAATCACATAGTAGTTTCAGTTCAGAATAATAAAGGAAAAGTATTAGCCTGTAATGTCCCACAGCTGGGCATAGGCCTTTCATTTCACTTAACATTTTATAACTATACAGTGAAGAGGATTAGTCTCCTCCTGCAGTTCAGAATATTATGATTTATTTTATGATCTATTCCGATCTAATACCAAAAACTAATACCACTTGGTATTACTTTATTTCTGAACTTATTTTCCATTCCCAACGAGTACCACATTGTAAACCAATACCAAAATAAGTTTGAAGGAATAAAGTACAGTCAGGTTCAGTAAAATTAAAATGCTTATTTACAACCACTAGTTAATTTTCTCATAATGTTAATTAATGTTAACCGATAACTATAAAACTAGTAAAAAAAAAATAACCCTAACCTACCGAATAGTAAGTAATTCGGTAGGTTAGGGTTATTTTTTTTTAGCTGACTGTACTTACAACTAATGTTTTGGTATTCGTTAGGAATACATTTTTTGTTTAAAAAAACGTGGTACTCGTTGGGAATGAAAAATAAATTCGGAAATAAAGTAATACCAAATGGTATTAGTTTTTGGTATTAGATCGGAATAGATCTATTTTATAATATCATCAGAAACGTTGGTTTTGTTTGGTCTAAAAGATAAATTACTAATTCGTCACATCAGAGGTTTCAGGTGGTTTCTTTCAAAGGTCTAGCAGTAATAGACACATGGCGTGCCCTCATTTCAAACTATACGTGGGGCTTCAGTTCAAGCATGCTTGCCACCGCATTTGGAGACGAGTAACTTGTAGATTTTGTATGTTAACTATAGCTGTAGTATATTAGAGTACACAACATGTGTAGGTAATAAATGTTATGTGTTACATGTTCTCGTAAAATATATGATAGATTTTATGAAAATAGAAAGCTTATGGTAAGAATATACAGATAGATAGTATGAATTTGGCTAGATAGAATGGCTTGTAGCTCTCTAGCCAAATTCATTACAAAAAATATTATCTTAAAAATCCCGATAAGCTCGACTCAAACCGTAAAACTAATCCAAGATGGAATATTTCTACTCTGTATCTCTACCATACGTCAACTATAAAACATATCATCTTCACCATGTGTGACGGCCTTAAATCATGTCCAGAGGTACACAACTATCAAGTTAATAGTATACAAGAGTCAGTGTACCGGCTAGGCGGTAACCCGATACGGGTTCTGCGGTCACAGCTGCCTACTCCACACATCAACAGATTACACATATCACATAACTGACAATATAACTCCATGTACACGACATTCAAACCCTATATTGAATTCAAGGTACTTATGTGAAACCTATAGGTCATACCTATATTATAATCTAATTGTGATAACAGACAATACATGGTTATGTGTTATGTATTCATGCGGTTACTTAGATGTAAATTGAATGATGTTATTGACGGTGGGGTAAACAAACAAATATTTGCCGAGATTGCTATTGAGCCGCGTACAGTCGGAGCGAGCACTAAACTGGATTTATGAAGTGTTAAAATTGGCAATAATGTAACGTAACTAGACGTTTTCAATGTCTGAAGACATGAAACGTAAGTATCAAGATAAACATTGTAGTAGATTGCTTGTTAAAATTAGAATATGAATCTTAGTTATATATTACCTGTTAAAAGAGCTCTTAACTTTTTATGTAAGGTCTGCTAATGTAAAACGTCCACACGATCATACGAACTTGCAAAAACACTTTGATGTTTAATAGCGCGTTCAGAAATAGTGAAAGAACATAACTATACAATGAGAGTAAGTAAGTAGTGGCAGACAAGGCACTATGCGTTAGGCGTGTGGAGTGTGGAAGCAAGAGGCACACGTCACTCGGTGACGCGCGCCGGGCGGGGCTCGATCGCGCGACCACGTCACTCGCACAGCTGATCGCGCCAGCCACTCTACCGGTGTAAACAAATCATAGTAACGCTCCCACGCTAACACTCGCAACTCTATACACACTATTATCTAATCTACGTCTATTATAACACGCCCACATAACGACACACAAAGCCACATCAATATTTATCCCCTTTCCAACAGAATTAAGATTTGCTAGACAATTTCTGAACGAAATTTCAAATTACGCAGCCATACCGCCGCGCTAAATGCAAAGCCCTTTGTGGTTGGGCTATTTTTATTCATAGTATGTATATAGATCGATATTATAAAATAAACGGCGATAATTGGGTTAACTATTTTAATCGTAGAGTTTAGAACCGGTCGGTGTGTCGGTTTAATTAGCTTCGGGCAAAAACGGCGTCATTAGAGCCGTTAATATCGGGGTCATAGGGGCAGGCCGTGGAGCGGCTGCGGGGCTCCTGCCGGAAAACCGTCCGCGATATGGGTTTAATACCACCAGTTAGATATTCGGGACGAACAGATGTATCCCATAAGGCGAAGTAACTAGAACAGCCCGTATAAACTCCCCGACGAGCGAGTTCACGGAAACGACCTCGTAAAATATACTTACTTTACATACTCGTCTTTTAACACATTACTGGCAAAATATAGTGAGTAATGTTTCATACAAAACTCTAGTTTTAGAACGATAAAGAGTTTTTACTATGACCATCTAAAAGGTTACGTCAAACTTTTAAGACTCCAGCTGAAATACAAGAGTAATTTAGTTTATCATATCTCAGCAGACAAGAATATAATATCGCCCACTATATTCAAGGCAGCGAATACTCGTAATATATTACGAATTGGAACGAAAATACACTTTACGATACGACTATTGCAAGTTGCAAGTTGCATCCGAAGGAACAACATATATTTCACTAACAATAACATATTGTAGCAAACATGCTCTAAATGTAATAGTACTAGTAACTAGTAATATAGTAGTACAAGACACTTTTGGAAAGAATTATTGTAGAGTCTATGTCGCGCGCTACGCAGACATATCTCGCATCTCCAGCCATCGGCCTTATGCGGTTTATCTCCACACTTCCTCTGCTGCAAGCCTCTTAGGGGAATAGCGTGCGATGAACAAAGAAACATAAGTCTAATAGATAACACAGAGCGCCGCAATTTTGCATTAACAACCCTGATATAAACCGAAGCGTGGTATTGAACACGGTGTAATTTCACCGTACAACATTGCTCAAGGCAATAATGATAAAAAAGTGTAAACCAACCTACCTACCTACCTAAAGGTTGAAAAAATCTGATTATAGGTAAATGTAGGTGTTGAACACTAAACGACACTTATAACGTAGCGAGTTGCGAGAGAGGAATTCAAGTTTGGTAATCCTCCAGCCGCTGCCCGTCAGAGATAGGGTAGTTTCGACGAGGGTCAGCCGGTCCACGGGCGGGCGCTCTTTGCGATTCGATGGCTCAAAGAGGGGTTTAGACCAACTTGGCACAAAGAATAACTACGGGTAGGCTTTCAGCGAACAGGCTTAAAATTTAAACGGGACGGGCGTCGTGGGGCATGCGCGAGCAACGCTCATTCGATAAACGATGCCAGCCCGGGCTCGGCCAATAAGTACGCTGCTAATATTTCATGGTTTACACGCAAACGTGCTTGCGCTGCTATTGTGTGTAAATCCAGCCGAGCACGTCGACCTAAACAGATTAATTTGAAACGTTCTGCATCGATATTATGTGTTTGACAGTGGTATATAGTAATATATTTTTAATAAGTATGTTTGTTAACGTATCTTTGGAGAAATAAATCAAAGCTGATTACGTTTTCCCCAGGGTGGGAAAGTCCCAATTTTCTTAAGTATAAAAGCAATGTTTTACGTAGATCCCTTTTCCGAAAATTTCTGTGTGCGGAATTTGGGAGCTTTGAGTGACACGACCGCTTTCTCACTCGACGGTTTTAGGGGGAACGAGCCGCCACAGCGCGACCCCTCATATTCGTCGCTAAAGGGTAAGACATATAATCCATACGATACCGAAGAATATCACATTTTTGCAGAATGGCTGAACGCAAAATTAAAACGTGAGACTTATCAAGTCTCATAAAATTTGCAAATGCTGGTAACAGCAAATATTTAAAAATCCCTTTTTACCGAAATTCATGGTACAGATATTAATTTAAGAGTATAAAAAAGTTGTAAAAACATTTTATACAATTAAAGGTACTCAAAACAAGCAGAATATTTTCGCAACAAGCTTCGTGAAAGTAGCTGTATTGGCAACGTCCGTAAAATTTGAAAGTATGGCGCCAGTCGCCCTAAGACACAAAACTGATGAATAAATTACGTTTTAATATTTATTAGTCGCCTAGAAAAATGCGTTTCATTATTTATTGCAAATGTGTTGGTATTTTTTATCCAGAAACAACCACGCTATGTGAAAAAACGATAACAAAGAATAATCAAAAAACTGTTTTGGTTGCGTGTTCCAGTTCGTTGTTAAATTCACAAAGTTTAAATCGCTTCCTCTGGGATATATGTTTTGTTTTTGGGTGTCCCCATCACTTTTTATTCCCAAAAGATAAAAACAAAGTAACCAAGGGGGCTGAAGTAGAGGTACCTAGAATGACATTAGATTCTTAATTGGACGATAAAACAGGAGTTTAACCGGGGATTACATCGGAGACAATGTACGTTCATAGAAACCAAGAAAATGGGCCATGAATATACAGATAAGGCCGCTTGAAATAAAACTCGAGTTAGTTTTTTACCGTCGAACGGAACATTACATACTCTGATAACAATCGAGATACGGGAAATGGGACTGTGAGAACTTCAGACGAATTACAAATGAAATGAACTTTTCACAACATAACTTTTTGGACAAATATAACTTTAGGTACAGTAACTAATTAATGGAGAGATGTTTGTGAAGAGCGTAGAGCTTTAAATGTAAAATAAGTATTTTGATAAACCTGCGACTGTATAAGATTAATTCACCCTTATATATCGCAACCCCAGAACCATATTACGGAAAACCAATCTGTTTGTTAGCACCAAAAATTACTAATACAAGGACAAAACAAATATTGGACGGAGACATAAGCACATCCTTATATCAAGATATTGAATGCCGCCTTTTGTGGGGAAGATAAATATAGGTAAAGGTTTTATGTAATAACAGGCAAGTGTAACCGTCAGTTATCAAATTTTCTCATGATGATTAAAGATTTTCCACCAAACAGATGATATTTTCTTTGATTTGCTGTATCTGTTTTTGACAAATCATGGTCGGAACTAGATACTTATATTACAATAATAACCTTGCCCGATGAGATTACCTAGATAGTAGTATTTGCACGAAATATTCAACTGCAATTGAGGAGGATTAGGAATAATCATGACGCTTGCTACGGAGACATATTTAAAAAGTAAATCAGAACCATGATTCCATTGATTCGGACTAGTTCGAAATATAAATCTGTGTATATTCACGCACAAAGTAGCTCCTCCATGCTTAGCATTAGACACTACAATATACATACAGTCCAGGCCATAAAGGTCACGATCATACAAGAATAATAATTTTTACATCCAATCCTTTCTCGTTTGAAGTTCATGCACGTATTTTTCATTAGTAATTAGTAACAAAAACATCATACATTTAAAAAATAAAATCCTATATTCATTTTCAATTACAGGACAACAGGTCCTTCTCACGTTTTATTCTTCTGGGTTGGTAATGGCAGTAATAAATTAATTTAAGAGAATAATTTGATTCGCATTAAGTATTATTATGTGGTGTCATGTATGAGTCAACTTAACTGGCACTACGTATAGTTTCGGCTGTTGAGTGAGTCATGTTGTCTGGTGGTTCGTGCCTCGGGCGACATGGTACCAACGTGGCTTGCAATCCATGATACACACCCATGTTTAAAACCGATGCAAGATATAACTAGCAGCTACAGCGCATTTAAATGGATTAAGAACATTAACGGCTAGAGAACATAAATTCAGTCGCAAAAAAGTTAACGACTAATAGGGGGTTTACACGGGTGACTAAAGCCGCACGATTTTTGCCGTGCGGCGTAAATCGACCATCTAAATGGCAATTCGGCTAAGTTGCAAGCGACTAAAGCCGCAAGCCCCAAAGTTGGGTAGCATCCGACTTTTGCCGCACGGCAACCGGCCGCATGCGACTGGTGACTAAAATCGACCGTGTAAACGATCAGTTGCAGGCGATCGCCCGCCGCATGAAGGTGTTTCACTACAGCGTTGGAAATGACAGAGTTGGATGGAAATGACAGAGCCGCATGCGATTTTAGTCACCTGTGTAAATGGGCTAGCGATGCGGCTTGGTGAGGCAATTAGTGAAGCGACTCGCCGCACGGCGAAAATCGACCCGTGTAAACCCCCCTTAACCAAATTGAAAGTAGTTAGTGGCATTACTTAAAACTTTTAATTTAAGTTTGTCTAAAATATTTGGAATTGGAGAACGTTTTGAAAGTTTTAAACAAATTTTCATTTGCGTTTATACTCGTCTTATAGAAAGAAATTTTAGTTCGTAAATTATGAACACAAGAAAAACCCATTTCGTCTACAATGCCATCTTTATGCTAAGCAATTAACTCGCCGCAATTATATTTTCCTTATTATTTTCTAGAAGAATATTTCTTCATATTATTTTTTCCGAATTTCCTGTACACTCTCACATTTCGCGTCGGATATCCCTTCGCACCCGATCTGACCATCAATTTCGAAATCACGCGATCTCGAAAGAGAACTAATAAGAATTCCGTGTAACTACATTCTCATCAACGTGATGGGTATTATGTATCATCATAATTGCACATTTGGAACGGAATGGAATATGCTTTACTTTCTCCAATTTCTACTAAGAAAACAAAGCTTTTGTTGAGTAAAGCCTTAAAACGTTGAAATTCGAATGCCGTCAAGATGAATTATGAATCCCATTGTGATAGGGAAGAAGGCAGCCGGTAGAGGTGGCATAGAAAGCCGTAGCAGTTAAGTAATGTAAGCAAATTTGCAAATCCCGGCGTTACGTGGGTGGGCGACAACGACTCCAGTCCGTGAGAACCGAGATACAGCCAGCCCTCATTGTATAACTAATAGAGTTGAGAAACCGTACCGATATCGATCCTTAGCATTGATTTTATTCTAACTGATTTGAACACAAGCACGTCACTTTATTAAACTAAATTAGCTAGCGTTACATAACTGACTGACCCAGAAAATTTTGCTACACACGCACTTCTATATTAGGTATGTATGTTACGTGTTCATAATTATCTGTTGCTATGCGTTACTTTGTATATAAATGTATGAATAGTTTTGTTGTAGCATGTAAAAGCCACAATGCTGGTAATTGAGTCGGTCGGCGACTGAGGCAAGTGTGTTCGGAGCCAGATGGGCAGGTGCACTGCGACCGACCGCCAGCTGTCACGGGAATACTGCATTAAAACACCACCTGTGTACCACGAGGAGTATACATACATGACTTGTTTTTAATTCTTTACCATTTCCATTGGCACAGTATGAATGCAGTTTTCAAGTTCTGCTTCATTACTTTTAGTAGCTTGATTTAAATATTTAAAGAATATATTAGACAAGTTCGTGCGATAAAGGGGCAATTATTTATGCACATGCCTGGCTTAAAAAACTGATATAGCTACGTGCATTTAATACAAGCCCGTGCTGGGGATAATATTCCTAGAACTACATCGTTGTTAAGTGTATAAATCTTACTTAGCTGGCTTACGGAGTCATAAACGCAGTTACAGAATTGTATATTGCACTGTTACAAAACCAAATTTACCTTGATAAGATAAATCTGAACAATTATTAACACCGGTGGTATATCGAACCAAATATGATGTTGATTGTTTAAAAAATGAACAATCGAATTATTCGGATGACTCATTCATTATTCATTAACTACGAGGTAAGTGTTCGAAAGATTATTCATTATTCGAACGAAATTTGTTAATTCTATATTCGAATGAATTTTGATCAAAATAACTAAATCAAGTGAAAAATATAGTAATCAGATAAACGATTTTACTATGTGTGTAAAATAATAAAATTAAAATGTCTGCCTCATCGAATCATTTATAGTCCCCCATCACTAAAAAAATAATTATAAAATTGCCCAACGCCGATCGTTAAATAAAGTATTTCGTCAATGTGGCAATATGGAAAGCAGTCAGGTGCAGTTTTTGAAACACTTGAGCGGAAATGTGCCCCGAAACGATCTCATGCCATTATTTATGGGTCCATATTGGCTCAACTAAAGTTCTTTACCCGAAATTGTTCTTCCTAACGATTTGTAATCCGAATGATCACTCTTCCTAAAATTTTTCATCCTAAAGTTTTCATTCATACTATTTGTAGTGCTACCGGCGATGTTCATAACACTCATGTTTCCGAAAATTGTAATTAATAATATCATTAATGTAAATATATTTAAACTCCTACTGTTTTTTATCATAACGCTTTAAAGGAAAAGGTTTGTTTTTAAACTATTTCTTGTGATTACAAAACGGTTCCCTATCCATTTGCATAAAAACTTTAGACATAATATAACATGGCATAATTTTGTTGTAGCGCTCGCCGGCCGCTGCCGCGGCACCGCTCGCTTCGCTCGCTCGGCTCGCGCGTAGTTGGTCACAGTTCTAACCTAACCTAACCTATAAAAAGAAATCTAAACAAAAAAGATATGACTTTGAATAATAGTATAAAAGAAACATGAGTGTTATGAACATCGCCGGTAGCACTACAAATAGTATGAATGAAAACTTTAGGATGAAAAATTTTAGGAAGAGTGATCATTCGGATTATGAACATTAGAGACAAAGTAGTTAGGAATTGTGATTGTTAGGATGAAAAATGTTAGGAAGAACATTTTCGGATTTCCAATTATCGGAGTTGAAAATTTAGGTGAACTTTGGCGCACCCATTATTTATACACCATATTGCTTTTAAATTGCAATTCAAAATACTATCACAAACGTTCCACTTAAGTGAACTTCCTTTAACAAGTAAGTCCATTGTCCAATTGAGATGATTTAGCACCGTACATAATACAATTTATAGTGATACACTTACATTGTAAAATAAATATAAACTTTCAGTGGCGTTAAATAAAGTTAACGTTCGAAATAAATGCAAAGAAGTTTGAGTGTTTAACACTTTAATTTCAATATTTATTCGACTGTTTGCTTGTTAATAAAACAGCATTTAAATATTGCAATCCAATTTACAGTCCACTAAATGGACGAGGCGTTCCACCTACATATTTTTTAAAAAGCCGGTCTGCAACCGGTAGCCGGCAGTGCAGTGAAATGATCCATTTTAAACAACTTCAATAGGTGCACGTACCTGAAGTAAGTATGTAATGGGTATAATTAAGTGCACTAATGGTGGACGATTAACCTAAAGACCTTTGTTCAAGATATCGTGTTTAGCGGAGCTCTTGGCTGCGAGCTGTGGGATGTTGGCATCACCGCTCTGTAACGACCTACTTCAAGACAATAGTAGGCAATACTATAAACGAACAGATCATACGTCGATTGTCCGTCATTAAACATAGGATTAGTAGTGTTTATTACATACCCGGCAACAACAGTGCGATAACACGCAGATCATCCATTTGTGATCAAAACTATAGATCTGTGCCAATTCACAGGTTCGCATAGTCAGTAAACTTGCCAATATATTTGGGGTCAAAGCCCGACTATCATTAAATACGATATCGGAGACATTACTCATACGATAAACGGAAGGTGGTTTTTAAAGTTTAATAAACTGTAAATCAGATAACTACTAACATATGAAAAAATCTTTAGTTAATTACGGAGCAATGCTATATATATAGACAAATGTGTACCTATACTTTGAATTTTGAAACTACATAGAGTGTAATACACTAACGTAGGGCCAAGCACACCGGCTCACGACATTGTAAGCTAAATCCGTCGTGTGCCCGCTCGGGGCGCAGTTAACCCACATCGATGTTGCCAACTGGTGTTGCGGAAGTGATCCGATACTATAGAGCTAGGATCGAGCCATTGATTAGTTGCCATCATGATAAATTGAGACAGGTTAAATTAATCCTCGACACGCAAAAATAAATAAAAGAAGAGAACTATTAAAGAACATGCATTAACGGCCACTGAATCTATTATATTAAGAAGAATGAGTAATTAAAGCTGCGGCATCTAGTGACGACACCAGTGCTCACAATTCATCTCGCAAATTGTCAACGGCAGAGACGTAGCAGACACCCAACATGGAAATTGAATTACAGGAATACAAACATAAACGTTAATTTCAAATATTGTGCGCTCACGGAAGCGGGCTAACATGTGAATTAGGAAACGTTTCAGACAGCTAAATGCGACAAACACACCAATTAAAATGGTCAAACATTATGCACAAGTTAATGCGAGTAGCACATGCAAATACTATTTTTTTTAATGACGTTGCTTTTGAGACAGTCTCTAGTAAGCGTTTTAAATATTACTTTTATTTTAATGATTTCAGTAAGTCCTTGCTCAAACCTTGAATGCTATTCCCACAAAATTACATGGATGTTAAAGCAAGTGTCAAAATTCACACTACCAAGTTTTTACACGAAACAAATTGAGTAATAAAATAACTGCGTGACAATGTGCACTGCTATAAAACTATAATCGAATCGAATCGCAGAAGATTTAACAAAGACCCATCCGAGTAGAATACATTCGGAGATAGACGATTATATTATCGAGCCATAAGGAGAATCGAATAATCGATTATTTATCCTCAATTAGACTGCACTCTTACTGCTCTTCAGACCGTTGAAAATTGAAAGGCGTATCGTATATTACGAGTATAGTTCGAAGTGAATGCATTTTCGAATTCTACTCTAGCTATAGAAAAGTTTGACATTTGAACAATAGGGCATAACTTCATGAACCAACTCAAAACGATCTAACAAGTGACATGATTTGAATACTCGCACCTAAATAACAAACGTAGGTATTTTTAAATTCTAAAGGTCTATGAACATCTGCCCTCTTTCCATTTTAAGGCCGCGGTCTTAAAGGGCACAGTTTCTGAATGAGGAGGTGATAAAGACCCGCGCGGGGGCGGGTGGGGTGGCGAGGGGAGGCATCATACACTTACACCCCACTTTGCAGATCAACAACCCCAAAACCTTAATCAAGATGAACTGACTCAACTTTTTTCGGGATTAATTAATATGCATTACAATTTTAATCAACTCTAAAAGCTTTAAGTAGGAAAAGCGTTGACGATCACGGCAGTAAATCACGTTTTGTTCTGGATATAAAATGTCGTTGGCATCGTGTTACGCCTCCTAAACCATTAACTATACCGAGGCCATTATTATCCAAATAAAATACGTTCGGTTCGATGCGAGCCTGGGACTGCAAACCGTTTGAGTTGAATAATTCTAATGTGTATTTTTTGCAGCCATCGAGCGCGATGCATGGGCGCGGGTCGAACGACCGACGATCACCGTGAACAGTCATCGTGGCACTCGTTTCATAGGATCGTTTTACCTGATGTGGTTTCCGGCGGGCATTCCAATTGTAACATGTAGAATTCGAGTAGGTACTGGATCAAATGACTCGTATACATCGAAACCTACATGATTTTACACGAGTATTCAGAATAGCAAAAGCGATTTGAAAATTATGACGAAATCTTCACATAATAAAGTGTTATTGTATTAAAGATAAGGTGGTGTTAAATGAATATAATTAAAATCATCTCGCTTATTTCATTTGAGATCCTGACGCGCTTATCCAAGCTGTTAAATTGAGAACCATACCAAGGTCTGTGAGAAACGGCGATTTACGAGCGAACATGAAAAAAAGTTATAGGTAAGTACATTAAAACAAAATTAGCCTTTATGAAGTGGACATATGGATAGGTTTTATGATCTTGATATCATGGATATTGAATCTTTTGGCATAAAGGGCCATTATTGAAAACCAATAGTAAAACCAAACAATACAAAAATTAATTTGTACAGAAAAGGTAAGAAAAAGATTAACACGATTTACCGTTTTATTTTTAGAAATACCATACGCTGCATAGAATTTGGTGTCAAGCGAAGCTTAAGCTGGAATGTGCTTTTGTCAAAGACTCATTCTAAGATGTTGAAATTTGGGTCTGGCTTTGTCTACGTATAATATTTAGCCGTATACCTGTAGCAAACCAGTTTTATGAACCGTCCGTTCGTAGAAGTGCCCTCGGCACTCGTCCTTTTATCTCGGCCTCCTCATTCCCGATCAACATACCTTAATAGGCGCAGTTGGCAAAATTACCAACAGCTAAATCGGGCCTGTTAAATATAATCAACCGACACCCTTTCAAAGAACGTTAAGACGACGTGAGTCCAGCGCTTAGCTGCTACGGAGGGGGTGGATGCGGGGCCTGCGGTCCGACCGCGGGCGATCTCCCGCTCGCGCGTAGTTTGCGCGCTAAGTTTGAATATGTCACTCATTGAGATGCCACAGTGTAGTGACTACAGTAAAAAAAAGCCCATCAAGCAAAACTAATCGTAGATATTACGAAGGTTAGTATTATATTGTAGGTAGCCTTGGGAAAAATAACTAAAAAGAGATAAAAGGTTTAAAAAAAATATCGGTCTTATCACTGGGTGAAATCATTTTTATTGTCTAATATTACGAGCAGAAATATTTTTAAGTGTTTGAATTTCCAGGTTGGTTCGACCTAAAAATATATTTCAATAAGTTAGTATAAAATAATCGTAAAAATACCAAAATAAAATGTGCATGCCACCGAGTTCATAAGCCACGTCTTAGGAGACAAGTCTTGTCCTATACTCGGAATTTTAATTCGATTCCAGATTTGACATTAGCTACTGTCATTTTGTGAAATAATGATACCACATATAATAGTGTAGTGATGTGATGAAGAGGAAAAAATGAGTAGGCTAGATATGTTAATTGACAATATCACAGACACATTTATAATAAATGTTACAGAAAGTGACAGCGATAGCGATGACGGCGACAATTTATAAAATAAATTATTACCATTATACATCTATCTGTTTTATTTGTCATGTTCCTTCATGATCACATTTTTTTATTTATTTCACACACAATTATAAAAGAAAAGTCTAAGATCGTTAATTAATCGTCAAATCTAAATTATCGGTTCAGAAATATTTAATTTCCTGATATACTTAGTTTACGAGAGTAAAATTATAAGCGAGAAGAATCGATCCAGAAATATTCCATTTCCATATCGAATAATTTCGCAACGTCACTATTTAGTACTTGTCATAATGTTGCAACACTGAAATTGTCAAATCTGGAATCGAATTAAAATTCCGAGTACTTATAGGTATCCCCACTACCAACATTGCAGCTGTATAGTTGTTCTGCTGATATTCTTATACTGTGACACAACATATTTTTTTGTTTTTTTTTTCAAAGCAATAATCTACTAAATCTATAATAGTCCGGTCAATTTATACATTCGATGTTACATAAAGTTCCAACAAGCTGTAAATCAGGAAAATTGTTCAAAACATAATTATAAACAATGTCTAAAAGCTCCCTATCATTCCCGTGTATGGATTTTATTTTATTCAAGGTCAAGGGTAAAAAAAAGAGTTTATCGCGATTTTCAGCAAAACGGTAAGTTTTATCATAAAAGTACCTGAAAAAATAAAAAAGCTTATAAAATTCTCTATAACTTTAATTCTATCCACTTATTACATATTCCCAACCGTTATTGAACTACACGCTCTAGAAATGTAAAATTAAGGACCTCGGGCAGGTAACTATGGAGCCTGCCCCAATGCTCAACAGTGACATGACCTACCGAGGTCCTTAATTTTTACATTTCTGGAGCTTGTAGTTCAATAACGGTTGGGAATATGGAAAAAGTGGATAGAATTAAAGTTATAGAGAATTTTATAAGCTTTTTTATTTTCTCAGGTACTTTAAGAGAAAACTTACCGTTTTGCTGAAAATCGCGAAAAACTATTTTTTTTACCTTTGGACCTTGAATAAAAAAAATTCCATACACGGAAATGATGGGGAACTTTTAGACATTGTTTATAATTATGTTTTGAACAATTTTCCTGATTTTCAGCTTGTTGGGACTTTATGTAACATCACTCTAAATTTTTGGTTTAAATTGACCGGATTATACTTCAGACAGTTCTTATTTATATTAAAACCTCATTTTCACGCAACCGTCATAGTTCAAATTTATTACTGCGAAAAAAGTTTTAAATTTTGCATCTCCGCGCTCCAGCAAATATTTGGCATAGGTCCGTCCTCCACAAGCGCTTGAGCGCGACTGATCACGCCCCGCGTCACCCGCAACACGGCAAATTCTCGATTTTTTTTAGGTATTTTGAAATTGTGTTTAAGAATGAAATGAAAGGTTACAAAAAAATACCTAATGCCCTAGCTCATGCTACGACCTATATTATAGTTGTTTTTCTTTGGGAAAAATCTGTTTATTTTAGCCATAAAATTATTTTTAAATTAATAAAAGAGGCAACTTTGTGATTTTTTTCTATCGAGGGAAATTAATCCAATCGTGTACTGAAATACCTTTGCCACTAGAATATATCCTCAACTTTAATATAATAGTTTTTTAGAATCAAAATTGTGACAATTTATATGAAAATAGTTGGATGGAAAAACCGCGTTTTGCGAGTTGCTGAACTCACCTCACCTTAAGTAAATGAGAAATCATGACAGAGAGATGTTTTTTTTTTTCGTTTAAAAAGTAAGCTACACAGCTACAAAAAGAACGAATTCAATCAATGAATGGTGTGTGTGTGGCGTGACGGAACGCACTTAGAGCATAGAGTAAGAACCGAAACCACAAGTTGATCGGGAATAATGGAGGCTGAGTATCGTGCACGTGGGAAAATACGAGTGTTACCCGCGTCTGAGAGCACTTACTTCAAGCGGAAATATCAATTCATTCAACTCGATTGTTTTTCATCAGCTTTAGTCGCGAAATTCTAAGGACCGGCATTAATGTTAAATATGAATGCTTGAATTGAGAGAAACCCCTGAATTGGCCAATTCCAAGCAGGGTCTGGTAGGTGGGTCTTTGTACTTTGTTGGCCCGGGGCCGGGCATCGATCGCACGGCTGCGGTGAACGCACCCCAAACTCCAACCGCCGCACCCGTTCACCAACTCAACGAAGGGGCTTAAGCACGTTCTTCGCATCGCAAAAACCATATCGTTTCACTGATAAAAATACGTTTTAAACTACGTGACTTATCAGAAGCCAGCAATTAAAAGATAAAGCATGAAAGGAGTCCGACCAGCAGATAAGTTCCTCTTTTGATATTAATGTGCTGCATTTAAACTATTATTAGTTAAGGTACACAAGTTGGTGGTATGGTGCATGCATTTCCAGTTAATGACCGTGCGACAGACGTCCCTTGTCCGTGGAATTAATGATCAGTCGAAACGAGAAAATTACCCACACCGAACCGCTGCCATCGACCGCATAGACAGTCCGAGTCACGAACCAACCACAGGAAACTAGCATTTTGACTGTTTCGTTACATATGCCTCGCTCGTAAAAAAAGCTTTAAAATTACGTAGATTAGTATAAAGCGCACGACTTAAAGAAACACATTTCGTTAGTAAAAAACGTGGATCAGTATTCTTCATACGTTCATAACTCATATCACTTTTATTGACACTTGAAATAGTTATTTCATTCGTGTGATTAATATATTCTGGGACGTCTCCCGATAGTCCCGATGGATCACAAAAAGCCAGTTGTCGGTATAATATCCAGCTGCGGCAAGGCGAGTGCGGTGACCCCTGCCTGCCGCATCTGCCGCTCCACTGCTAGGCTTCACTTCACACGAACCTAACCATCACAAATCTACGATGATATGATAAAAGTACCATTATAGTCCACGAATGCTCCGATTTAGAACATAATTTGAAAAAATTCAGTCCAATTGCCTTCAGAAATCAAGGTAAATAAACGAGGAAAATCGTCACGTTCCCGGCAGATGGTAAACAAACACCGAGGCCGAAACACGTGTATCGAGCTATGGTTCCAATTAAATGAGAATATTTAACAGAGTCGCGTTTTCACGTTGTTTGCACAATTTGGGGCTTTTTGATGTGGGGATTCAGATGTACTCTTGCATGCATTTATTTTCTTTCAGTCACGGAATCAAAAGGTTTCAAAGAGAACTAGTCTTTTGTGAGACAAGCGAGGAGGAATTAGAATATAATTTACATCCAGTAGAACGGGCTCCATTCGGAGGCTCGGTCGGGATTCCATTGTGCGAGTGTCTCAGAGCGGCGTCACGTCGCGTCGACGCCGAAACCTTACACCCCTCGTAACTAGATAGCACTCCACGAGATCCGGAATTGATCAGAAAGCCGGTTCTATTCCCTTGAGCATGCCGAGGCAGGAATAGCCTACCCCGTCGGACCAGCTCTCTTTACATGCTGCGTAATTACCACCAAGCGTTATAAATGGCTACAATACAATAGTTATAAAGCGTATAATTATAGTTCTTCAAATGTTTCAACTGAGCCTCGATATTTGATCAGAATGTCTAAATTACCCAAGAGACGTTGTCCGTCGCCAAGAGAATTTTAATTACAATCGATGATTAAAAATAAATATTCTTTGCCTATGCCTAGCCGGAACTTAAAAACTATATGGAAAGTATTATTATTATATACCTCCACGTAGCCAGTTTGTATACAAACCGATCGGTCGCCTTGAGAATGAAGATATTAATCTTCTAAACAGTCTTACATGAAGCAGCTCTTACCTGAAACAACAGAACACTTAATTAGATTCAACGATATTACATCACTATTAAATTCAATATACCAGCTGACATTAACCCCGAGGGTAAGTGTTAGGTGAGGTAAACTCAACAGCGTCTGTCGAGTACATTTAGATACCAAAACAATTAATTTAGAGGTTCATTCGATGGAGAGTCAGCAAGCAGCATATGAAGTTTTAAATAAGTAAATGTAGAGATATGTAGTGAGATACGGCATTAATTTTGAGCTGTCGAGAGTGGTGCGAATGCAATCACAGGCGGGAAGCTCATTCCGGCTGCATCTCCGGCTATCGAGGAGCACCAAGCAGTTAAATTAAGGATTCCGAACGTACCGGATCCGCGACGCATTGGAACGTGCACTTCTCTCACTGCAATATTATACATCAAGCCCAACTACATTGTTTCCCGGGGCGGAGACGGTGCCAGCCTATATTATTATACCGCATTTACCTGCTAGGCGCGTGAGACACTCCAGATATTTTTACATATGGAAGTATTGCCCCTTCTTTATTGTAGGGCAAAGATTTTCTACTATTTCAGTCGATATTAAATAGTTTGGAAGGTACACAGTGGTTATCTTCTTATGGCATATAGAACCATCTGCTATACCTTTTTTACAATGGTTTGAGTACAGAAAAAACATTTTCTATTCAAAAACGCAAACCCCAGCAGTCTGCCGTTTCGTAATTTCCTAAATTTCGGAGTCAACGTGACTTGAAAATTGTTTTTTTCCGTAAGCCACACGTCTATTACTAAATGTCGTAATTATAATTTTGAACGGCATTTGAAATATTTACGAAACTTTATTGGTTGAGTGAATAGGAACCTATCGAGTCTGCGTTTATGGTTATCGCGTCTCGAGGTACTTATAAGGGATTAACGACGTACTGACGCACTCTTCATTAAGACCAGTAATGGATGCGATATCGATTAATCAAACTCGATTCCCAGCAATCGGATAGTGGTGTTATTCGGCGAGATTTTATAAGATTTAATTTTAACACCGATCATCAAATTGATTTCAGATTCTGTGTTAATATAAACTTATAATTTTAACAGTTCTGTTGCAATTACTACATTATTGTGACGTACCCAATCCATATATCTCTGTACTTATTGGACCTTAGTAAATAAATATCTAGAATAAGAATACTTTATCAAAAACCTATTAAACTCTCGGTACGGTTCCAGCTCGTGACTTCCCTGCTTTGTAAATACCAATTATTGAGAAACAAGCACGAATATAAAACCGACAATTACTGTACATCTCTCATCACTTTCCCCCGAGATTACCATCACATACCGACTAACTATACTCCAAATAATACATTTTTGCAATCCTCTGCGGTCATTAGCAGATACGAACAATGCCCGCATATAATAATGGTAACTTTATATAAGCTTTTAAAAGTATCTACTTGCTCGTAATTCAATGGATTTGCATACTTGTTCATAAAAATAACAAAGGAAAATAATTTTAGAGAAACATCCACTGGAACAGATGCTAATAAATATGAAAATACCTAATTAACTACCTTTAGTTAAACCAATGTTTTTTTTTTCCACAACGTTAACCCGTATAACCTTGCATTATGCAATAATCCATTAGAAATACGTACAATACATATTTAGAATCTTAGTAATCAATACGTTACGTATCAAAATACAGCTCTAATCCCTGACATGGGAAGGTCCGCCACGGAAGCAGTAATAGAAGTGTAACATTATGATGTATCTAGAAGGTCTAGGAGGTTCATAAACTCGATTAGGAAGTGATTGATGCGTAGGGCGACATCGGGGAGGGGGGCCAGCGCCCGGCGCCCGGCGCCCCGGCGGGTCCCGGCCGTGACGTGACGCACACAGAGCGGGAGCCAACGTGCCCAGCACAACACGTGATCGATACACGTTTCTTTATTCAAGCTACACTGAACCGACGTTAATTGATGTCAAAATTATATCTACCTCAACTCAACTAGTATTTAGAGCGACTTTACTGGTTTTGATTTAAAAATTATATTCAAATTAACTAGTATCTAACTAAATGAATCAACTTTACTAGTTTCTCAGGTTTCACCATTTTGAATTGAAACCACGTTTTCGGATACACTTCGCTTTAATCTCACGTTATATCTGAATCTGATGTTGTGGTCTCTTTACAGGAACTGTAGTCACAGAAATCTTCTGTGCCCTGTAAATAATTTCTATGACCTAAAGGTGTCAAGAAAACTAGCTACATTAAGGCTAAGGACTCACGAAGCGGTTTTCACCCGTGCCCGCCGCGGTTGCGGGCCCGCAACCTTTGTAGAATACAGATATTTATGTAAAAAATTAAAGCACATTTCACGACGCGTTTTACGCCCGCGGCGTGTGCGATTGTTTGCGGGTCCCGCTGCTCCAGCGGTCATCTTGTACCGGCGGGCGCGGGTCGCGGTCCCGCAGCCGCGGCGGGTTGCACCCGCGCGTTCTGCGGTCGGTTGGCGGGCGACCGCGCGTGGACAGCGGGGGGCGGGGTTTTTTTTTTAATTCTTCTGTGAAGGAAGTATAACGCAACAGCTCGTTTCTGGTGTGTGTCCATGACGGTCTGGAACTCAACTGATCGTTTAACCGCCCGTCTTGCAACCGCCCGTCTTGCGATTATCAACCGCCAAGTTTGCGGGCGATAATCGCAACCGCGACGGCTGCGTAACCGCACAAAACTCCGGTCTCGTGAGTTTTGAAAATAAAACTCCATTCCGCCACCGCGGCGGGCACGGGTGAAAACCGCTTCGTGAGTCCTTACTCTAATTCTGTCTAACTTGTGAAGTTTGTATAATAAGCTTTAGCTGTGGGTTAGAGCAACAATCTCATTTCAGTCTAACTATCCAGATTTTCTCACGGGAACAGTTAATACTGCGGACTATGAAACGCCAGGTAAACTATGTAGCTAGTGGATAGAGGCTAACGGGAGGTACCTACGTTATGCTTTTGGAAGCTGTACCGTGGTGAACTAGGTAGATGAATGATGTAATCAACGTTCATTAGTCGAATTCTAAATGATTTAGTTGAACACATGCCATGCCATACCCAGAATATAATTAATTTAAATCATCTAATTAAATCCATTCAAAATTCAAAATGGGTGTATGCGTTTACTGTTACTTTCACTCGAATAAAATATTATGGCCACGTGTCACTATTGATCGCGAGTTGGAGCTAAAGAACTAAATGAAAATGTTATCAAAATTCAATTTATCACATGGTAGGCCTATTCATTCAATAACGTCTGATAACGCAACCAACACACGATGAAAATTGTTCGCGGTTTTTGTGTCAACAACCTTTATCGAAAACTAAACATGAAACAGATTGCATTTTGATAGCGCGACGGAAAGGGAGGACCGTTCAAATAATAAAATTCAAAAAGCGATTACGTTCCATGCTTCACCTATTTTATGGCGAGCATTAACCACAAAAATATTGCATTCATTTCGTTCATATTCTTTGGTATAGTTTAGCCAAATCGTGTTGTACATTAACGCGCATAACACGTTTAAGTAGGTTAATTAGACGCTCGACAAAAATAACATGTTTCATTTGTGTTATGAAACGTTATAAAGCGCGCTACTTGGATCGCAGTTTTGCAGATCCTTGTACGAATGTCAATGGCACGTAAACTGGTGTACGTAAACACAAGAGAGCCGAATGCGCGGCCGATCATAAACAAATCGTGGTTGATTGAACTCGCGTGCTAACACTGAGAATCTGCAGAAAGCTGCCAACCAATTAAACTCTAACAATGTCGTAAAATATAACTACGCGAAATTTTCTCGGTTGTTTGGCTAGATTTACAGGTGTTAAAATAGTTAATAGTGGACATGTACCAAGCGCTTTCTTTCTATATGTAGACACTTTATAACTACTAACTATGCGTGCCTTAATAACTATGGTTATCCGTGAACCAAATGATTCTTTAAACACATAACGCACGCTTCAGCACTGCTGATATTTTGAGCCTTAAAGGCTTTAAAATATCATCAGAAATATCTAAATAGTAGTTTATGCAACGTCATATAAAGAAGGGTATTAAAACACGAGTGTGAGTTTATGAAACGAGCGCAGCGAGTTTCATAATAGTAACGAGTGTTTTAATACCCGTGTTATATGCAGTTGCATACACTACTTTATCTTCACTAATGCAATTAATCAAACAAAATTTTAAAAACAAAACACATTGCGAAACATTAAATTCACGCGTACGTGTATTGTCACAGTGAACTTGCTGCCATTAAAATCTAACCAATGAGAGCGCAGCTGCGCGTAGGGCCAATCAGGAGCGAGCGAGATCTTACCAAAGAGTTTTGTGTATGTAGTTTCGACGAAGTTTTCACGTATAACCCAACTGTTTTCAAAAGCCAGCCTAATATCAAAATTTTATGCAACTAGTATGAGGATTTTGACATAAGGCTCGCCAGGTTAATTGGTCGCGTTATAATGATGTTATAATGTTATATTATAATGATATTATAACATCATGTGAAATTGCTTAAATTGAGTGTTTTAGTTGTCTGCGCTATAACAGTAGTAATTATAAGTCAAGTATTGGAATCATAAGTAGAATGTTACAACATTAGTGTAGATAAAAATACTAACCACATTCAAATCAGTTCCGCTGAAAACTTTCCCCGCGTTTCGCAATTATATTACACTAACTGTTTCGTTAGTTACTTCTTTTTAACTTCAAAAACCAGGAGTAGGTTCTTCTTGTGTATTTTTTAGATGTTTACTGGATACTTAAGATCGTCCTTTGTAACAGTAATTTGTGATATCATTGTTACTTTGTTAATTGACGATATAACAGTTACTACTCGTACCTAATTGCGTGAGAAAGCGTGACGGACGACATGGATGACGATTTCAACATTCCTGCCGTCAGGATACTGTTAAAATACTGTAGCTCAAAGATTACATTGAAGAAGAAAGAACCTTTCAAAATATACATAACAATTACAAAAGAAATTTGGGTCAATGTCATTTATCTCTAAATAGAAAACTGTCACTCAACCTACATCGTTAATTTTAAAATAGACTTACACTTGGCATTCTGTAATATTCAACGGAGCACATTCAATTTATTTATAAAAAACATGTTTGGAAAGGTAAATAAATTAAAAGACGTCATACGTAAATCAAATTGCGTAATGTAGACACGTAGCTGTATATATTCTTATTATGCATAAATAATATGGAACCCGGGGTGAATGTTGAAAACATCCAAGTTATAGGGATAGAAAAACATGGGTCGTGCCTACTCAATATGCAAACGCAGCCGTGACGTCACGGCGTGCCACTAGCCGCCGCCCGCGGTCGCACCCGGACGAGATAAGGAATCAGGCATTTTATTACGGAGACATGTTTGGAGTTCGATCCGGTATTTGTTAAACTTTGATTATCGGATCGTGTACGGAGAAATATTTAAGTGTGTCAGAAATTCTCAGAATTTGGCTTCAAATATGTTTGAAATGTTGTCCTTCGGTACCTCCTTAACTTCACCGTAGTTAGTTTTGAATTCTAAGGGGAAAATAATATTCGAGAGTTTTGACTAACATTAGCTTAAACATAAGTTTTTTGAAACATAACTTCTGAAAGATCTACAGGGGCTATACTTGGGCATAGGCGTAAGAACCCTAATTGCAGGTTGGTGATTTACTAAAAATATATCAGTATTGAAGCACATAAAGTGAAATTAAACCTTATAATATTTCCGTAGGTTTTCTGTTCCCAGTTACTGCACATTCAGGAACCTGTTCGTCCATATTATCTAACCTAGTAATCAAACAATTAAATTATGTCAAGTCACATAATGCACGCACGATAACTCCGCGATACGTTCCTCGTGACCTGGATATAACGGTAACCAGGCCAGTCAACTGCCAGTGTATACGCCATCAGGTACCTCCGTTATCTTATCCTATTGGCAAATACCTAACCTTGCCTTTAAATTCTCGTTCTAATCGATTTGCCAACAGATTTAAGCGCCACCGTCCATAGCCGAGCCGTAATAATAAACCTCATCTCAAGTGTCGCAATCCAGTTTCATTTTTGCACAATAGACGTTTACGCACAACTTCGAATTTAGAGAGTAGCTAGGTAAGCAATAGTCGGTGCTTACAATAAACGCTGCATGTGATCACACCGCACTAGTGAAATCTACTGATTTACGAATGAAACCGACACTGGCGGCAAAAAACTCGTACCTACGTAACGCAGACTCGGCTCGGCACATTAATCGTTGACTGCTGTCATGCTTTCTTGACCTAGGTAATACACAATGATAGGCAAACGCTTAACGAATTACGTCAGTATGCCAAGTAGCACAACAGATAAGACGTATCAATATTTTTTTTTAAATCTTTCTTATTTTTAGCTATCAGTCTTATTATCATAAATTCTTAGGCGTAGAATTACCTACATTTCAAAAAGTCTACAAAAACCTTGACTAATACCTGAAAAAGTTGAAAGAAACTTGCTTTTTTGCTTCGAGTCTGCAGGTAGCAACACAAAGCAGGTACCGCGGTACAGTTTCTAACAGGCAAACTAGATACCCAAAATGTATCATGAAGAATCTTCAAAGATCTTTCGCAACAAATTGAAATGCCTCAGAAAGTTGTTCCGTACTTTACTTTGTTTCGCGTCTTCGCTTCGACAAAAAGCATTTAGAGCTTGAAACTCTCAAAGTTGGATATAAAGGCGAATGGATCAAGTTTTTCAACACGGCTCGGCGCAATTAGACACGGCAACAAGGGAGGAGACTAGGCGAGCACGGTCCACACCCCTCTACTATCAAGATAATTAATTTACAAACGTGCACTTAACTCGTATCCAAGAATATTTAAATCGCCGATCTGATTATCGCTAGCTATAAAATAATTTGGTCGAACGGATGCACTTTAATGCACTTTCGCGAGTATTAAGTGCGAATCTTAACGGTATCCTAATTGATCCAAAGAAATCGAGATTGTCGCTTAGAGTAAAGTAAACGTGGGAACCGTTCAGGTACAGGCTAAAAATCGGCTTTATCTGATCTAAATGTGTCTCTTTATCGACAGTGTAAGTTTTTGGAGAGGAAAGTTTTTACATTACGATTTGAAGTAGAGACGGGCGGCGCCATTCGTCGAGGGGATGCGAATGGGAAATATTAAATCGTTACACGTTGCTAACTCGCTATCTACATGGGGCTGGGAAAAACTATCTACTTAACGACTTGTTTTTGCTGCCTCAAATAACTACCTAGTCTATTCATAGTTCTAGTTTATTAGCAAGCATTGTAAAACATAACTGGTAAATAGTTAACTGTCTGCACAAAACGTTTCGCTTTCTAAGACATTCTGTTTATTCTTAGGTAATGATGATGCCTAGTCGTCGCGTCGCCGCTTGTTGTTAATGATGAAAGATATCATTACACACAGAGATGAGCATAATAGCATCGTAACTACATCATAAAACGAGCCGTCATCGTCGTATTAACATTTAATGTAGGTATTTCTTACGGCAATAAAAATATTGAGACTATAATGTAATGTGATCTACATTACAGATCTAGCTTGCATTAATGCTTAGCGGTCTTTTGTAAACAGAGCGAAACAAAATTAAGTTTATGAAGTTCTAGATTTGCATTCAACCGGCGTATCTAGTGTAAACCGAGTCTGAAGTGAGCGCAGTCAGCTTTTGGAGCGGGTTTAGGGCTCTCGAGCGGCGATCGACACGATCTCAGAATAATCAGGCGCGCTCCCCTCGTAGCGGTCGTTCACATAGGTACAATTGAGCATACGCCGCAACGCCCCTGCCTACGCGGTACGCACCACGACTTTACATCACACAATGCTTCCACCCAACCTTACAACTACCCTCGCTCGCTTCACGAACATTGCACTAATTCACAAATCTCGCTACACATGTCAACTTTACTCTGGCGTTGTAGGGTTCAATATCCTTCACCATACAGTGCAATGTGTATGCATTCGTTGCATACATTTTGAGAGCAGCAAGTCTACAAGTCATAACAAAAACGAGTTAAAACTGAAGCCATAAAGAACAAAATTGCGCGCAGGTAGATAGTGGTCTGTTGAACGTGTGTGCATTTGATTGAGGAAAGGTTTGAATATTGAAAATGGCTCTTGTGTTGTACAGAATTGAATTGAATACACATAATCGACGAGGCGGGCACCACGTGTTTACAAAAGCCAACTGTCGCAGATTGCGACCGGAGAACTAAGTAGGTACGACAAGTTTTTATCGCTCTCAAGTTATATTGAAAAAGCCCCATTTCCATAAAGAAGACTGAAAGGTCCTTTTCAAAAGAATACCCCAATAATAATAATTGCAAATGGTAGTCAGCGGAGCTCTAAAATTATGAAACAGAGTTAATGATATCAAAAGTTTTTCTGGTGTTAATGAGGAGTCCGTGTTCAAGGGTTGTAAAAGCGATTGTTCAGAGAATAGCAGTGGCTAGAAATAATTGCTTTAGTTCGGTGTACGAAGTCTCGACATTGCAGATAAATAAAGTTGTTTTGAAGTTGTAGCACTTGGGAGCCGATTACACGGCATGCGAAGTAATGAGTGCACTTAGCTATTATGGCGTTAACCTTTGTTAACCTATAGAATGCTGGATTTATGATAGTGTATAGACTACCTGGGACCCGAATATATAGTTGGTATTCAATTTGAACATAGGTATCTATAAAAGTACCTATTTATAGACACAGTGTTGAATACATTATCAACAATAGAGTAAATTAAATAATAATTTGTCTTCCTAACCCAACTAATTTAGAATACCTACTCTTTTCAACAAGTTAATCTAAGGAACTTATCGATTATTTGATTTACTTACCTCAAAAGCGAAACCCTAACAGTTAACAGTAACTTCTGTGTCCGTGTATATTAACTTAAAAATTGTATCAATTTAGCTGTAATTTGGTACACTTAACACATAGTTAGTAGGACTACATTCTATGTTGGTGACCCGAAGAATAATGTTATTTATGAACTTTATTCATGGTGTTCCCAGCTAATTATTTTTATTAAATTAGAATTATATTACCAGAAAATTTATAGTTAAGTGGTATTTAAAGGGACATAGAAAAATTAAAATAATCAAAGTATGGAACTCTCTAAGTGAGGTAATTCTCACAAAGCGGGTTTGATAACCTAATCTAGATGCCTTTTGTAATATCAATAACTAATGAAATTTCTGAGATAAATGATAACTTTTCTTGGACAGATATTAAAGAAAAAGAAATAAATCTTGGAACCTATTAATATAATTTGGTTTTCCTAGCTGAAATGTAGACATGATAAATATATCATAGGTAAAGCAGTTAGGTATATAATAATTTATAGTATAAGTAATGCTGATGGCATTTAGTCATGATTTGTCCAGGTATATTATATTATATAGAATCGGATGGAATTTTGTCTTTTTTCAATGGAATTTAATGTATTTAAATGTTAAATTTTAATCTGATTTGCATATTTTTTTA
Organism: Cyclophora albipunctata; assembly: GCA_963082685.1. Classification (NCBI taxonomy): domain Eukaryota; kingdom Metazoa; phylum Arthropoda; class Insecta; order Lepidoptera; family Geometridae; genus Cyclophora; species Cyclophora albipunctata. The sequence continues at coordinate 9,674,549 of OY720117.1, read as the reverse complement.
TCGAAATTACATTCTAGGAACGGCTGTTGGCAATTAACAAGCCAGCTCAGACTCATTCTAGACATGGCCATGTTAAAAATTCAGTATTTAAAACGTTTTTATTTTAAACTAAAATTTTACTTTTAAAATGACATTGGAAGGTAAGTATCTAGGATATTACATATTAGTCTTCAGTGCATATGGCAAAATGCAGAATGAACAGGGTAAATTTGCTTGCCTATTGTGAAGAGGAATGGGCAGAGTTCTGAGGGAGGGAAAACCCACCAATAGGAAAGCAGAAAATCTCTAATCTTTGCTGTTTGAAATTATCTTACCTCATTTATCAATTTGCTACGATGAACTGGCAACTTTACTCTTGCAATTCATTCAAACAAACAAAGACTATGAGGTATTTGCAGATGAATGACCCAAAACTTTTTGGACAGTATTTAAGTTCAGGTCATTTAGGTATAGTTTGGTTTGTTTATTGGACATGGAAGAATAAGGTCTGAGAACAGGAAGATTTTCAGGGTCAGCACTTGGAAGAACTTTGACACAACTGTTTTAAATTAAATATTAATTTGAAGTAGGTACCTACCTAAGTACCTACCACTACTACTTGACCTCATAGCCCAATTATAAAACAATTAGTTATTTAAACAGTTTCATAATGCCCATGCACCAAAAGATATCTAAAAATAACAGCCATTTGTAAACCCATCAAAATGAAGGTAGTTTGAAATTTTTATGGCTAATCAATTGATTTTGTAAATGTTGTTGCTACGTAAACAATACAATGAATTATAAGTTCAGTCAATGTAAAGGCTGGATATACTTTTAATAATACCCAATCATGTGTGTGAAGTACGTAAACAATATTTATTTACAAATACTCACCATACAACTCCGAATGCGCCATATCCGATGGGTCTGTCGGGCTGCACGTCCGTGGGGATGGCCGGCGCCTGGTAGTAGGGCGCCGCCGCCGCCAGGATGGCCCCCTGCGGCGCGCTCTGCGTACCGCCCTGCATCAGAGACATCGACACACTCATGGAGACGCGAGAGTGCCGCGCGGGGCCGCTTACAGCCGCCATCCAACCGCTCGGCGGCAACTCGTCACCGCACTCTTGTCGGCATCACACGTCCTCGATCACCGACGGAGACACCCTCGATCACCACTCTACTTTCGTTGGACACACGAATTTATCACCAGTTACTTCTTTATTATTCATGCTCGGTCGACTATGCGGGAATCACTAACAATACACGGAACACCGGGATACCACGTATTGATTGTGCCGGTTACTTCTTGATGAGTTTGCAACAGTTAAATTAATATGTTTGCTTGTTATTGTCTTCGCTCCTGACTTCCTTTTGGACAAAGGATGATACCGTGATATTAAAATTTAGAGCGACGCACGGTCGTCCACTCTCTACGAGAATCGAGCGAAACTGACGGGCGGAAGGCGAGGCACGCGGGGGAGAGGGAACACCGCTCGTTTGAAGGGCGAGGGACGCCGTGAGGAAAAGAGATAGCAAATGACAATGGCAATATGGCGATGACACGGTAAACAGCTGAATGAATCCTGGACAAAATATTTTTCAGTCTGCCGCAGTAATGATTATTTGTATTTGCCTAAATCAGAATAGCTATTATTATTAAACAATAATAATGAATTACATTTATTCCGCACGGTAACTTTAATTTTTTTAATTAAAAGGATGTGATATGATTATTTATATTTTTTTAAAGTTTATGATCAACGGCCATTGGCCAGTAATATTTCGAATATACGGGGTGTTCGTTTGGTGTCTTGCAAAAGTTGCAAAACAAAGGGAACGTACCTACCTGAAGTATTGGGCACTAATGGGCACTTTTTTTGAAATTTCACGCCATTTCAATCAATTATTCGAAAATTTTTGTTGAAAAAATAGGTAGGTACCTATCTAAACTAGTATAATAATGATAAAGAATTTACATTTGGTAGGTATTGGATACGTACTTTGAAGAGAAAGGTTATGGTCTAATTTTTTATCCTAAAATTCCCACGGGTACGGTTACAACGCGGGTAAAACTGCGTGTTGCGGCTGGTAGTACCTATAAAAATACTAGATGGATGTGTTTTATGCACATTTTTCCCGATTCGATTCTCCGGGTAAAGCGCGTTTTAAAATCTTCAAAGAGGGGTAGTTAACTAGTAAAAGTTAGAAAATAAATCAAAAATTTATTTATTTGGACCTGTTTTACTATTATAAACCGCCATTAAAATAAAAGTACTTAGGTACTTATTTAGTGGTTCAGGAAATCAAAATAATATTTTTAATGATTTCAAATCTGTGCTTCATGGACACCCTATAGTTTACACTTACTAAAAAAAAGGATGAAGTTACATAATGAGATATAAAAACTTTTTGTTTTACCCACTATGGGGAATCACTGGGGAATGGAATACATAATTTTTAATTGTGATTTTTTTTAACGTTTAACGACTTCCCTCGCAAACTAGGAGGATGGCAGTGGTCCCAACGCCGACGATGAACTAGACTAACTAGAAGAGAACTATAAACTATAAACGAGTTGGTGATCAGCGGGAAGCGAGTGTGTTGTTTCGATATTTTTGTCGTCGGGTTATAAGCGGGTGTGCAAGTACGACGAGTGATTACTCGCGCCATTCGCCCGCGGTCGCTCAGTCCTGTCATCCTGTGCAAACCTGCTACTATCTACCTTGTTTTGTGGTCTGTGCTATCCATGGACTTATTATTATAATAATAAGTCCATGGTGCTATCTACTTTCAATGTCGCACTGTCACCGCACTGTAAAGAAATGAACATACGAGCGAGCATCGCTGAACGAGTATTGCTGAGCGAGTTTACTTTTGAAAGCTCTTTGCTCGGCTCGGCGACACTAGTAAAGCGAGTCGTCGCCGGCAGTGTGAACAGTCCGCGAGCAACTTTTAATATATGCATCTCTTTCGTTTACACGGAATGTACAATTATTTATTGTGCGTTTCCTGAGAGAAAATCGCCGATAGTTAGTCGTTTTCTCGCTGGCGGTGAGACCACTGCATATACTGCATTGTAATTTCTCTTTGTCGTTTATGAAGTGATTCCAGATAACCTATACCAAGCTTAGCCAATTCAAGCATGGTATAAAATAGTAGTGTATACTATGCCAGATGCCTCGATAAAAAATGAGTCGATAATATGTATATACAACTTGCTATGCATTGTCTTTCCTCAAACGTGCAGTACTGTTAGCATGTTATTTAATTTTATCTCGTGTTATTTTATTTTGTGGGTGGCTAGATAATAAACAAAACAAACTATGCATCATAAAATAAATAAAACACATATAATAAATATCAATTATATTTATCACAGAGAATCACATTGTGTTATAAACATCATTTAGGTGGCTAGTACAAAATACCTTATAATGATTATTCATAATGCAACATATAAATAAAGACGATAATAAAGCAACTTCCCGGAAATAATTGTATTGAAAAAAAATTTAACAAAATATATTGTATGTACCGTAACATAATATTAATATAAATTATATATAAACTAGTGACTTAAAACGCATACTTATAATATATATTTGTAAGTATATTAAATTAACTCGCAATGTGTACAAACATTTTGACCTACACAATAAACATTAATGAGTAAAATGTATAAATTGATTATTAAAAACGAATGCCGGGGTTTCACATGACACTACAATTTAGAAACCATTGCTCTCGAATCGCTACTACTATCTTAATTTATACAGTATGAATGAACTTTAGAATAACCAGTACCAATATTGATTCTCTCTATATGTAATACAATCTCTAAGTGGGTAACTTACCCAAGAAATCGGGAGATTTGTTAATATACAAACAGTTATTTCTCTTGTATCCCCGGCGATATTTATACAGAATTATACAATAAAAATTACACACACATTTAATAATACTAATTAAAACGAAATAGATAATTATGTGATATAGATTGTCGTATACCTGTAGTTAAATGGTGAATATGTGATTGAATAATGTTTTAGTAAGTACTTACTATTAAATTTTTCAATAAACTATAACCACTAATAGTATAAATGCGAAGGTTTGTAGGAACAGATGGAAATATATTTTTGGTGCTCTTTGTAGCAGAAAATTAAGCAAGAAGGTAACATTTAACTTTACCTGGAACAACATACATTTCGTTCCGAAATTTCAAAAGAAACTTGGCCTAAACAGGTGAACCCACAGGACACTGGTAATACATAAAATGTGACGACAATTACCAAACTAACCGAATTCTATTTAAAAAATTAAAGCATCATGTACTTTTACAATGTACATACATACAATTACATACACTTAAATTACATTCATACAGATTTACGATCTATGTTATTGTCTATTTACATGTACAATTTTAATAATATTATGGACTGGATTGTGTTACTGTTAAGTCCATTTTGAGGGACTTGTCACACTGCATACAACTTGTCACAAAAATCGTGTCAAAGAAAGTTCAATTCAATTCAATTATTGTTATTGGCTTCTGCTGACATTTCGTCGCAAACTAAGAAAGTTCAAGTCGAGATAAAGACTTATGTTGACATAACGCGTGGCAGAAATTGGAACTGACATAGTACAAGTACCTACAGCTACTAAAGTCTGTACCAACACAGCTGTCAAAGATGATAAAATACTAAATGGTGATTGGTTGAAAACACAAGCATTCCATATAGGTACAGTTCCTTTTATATGCATGCGTAATTAGAACCGCCAATTAGCACGCAGTTGACAGTAAGACGTCATTATATTACGTAGTCTAATTGACCAAGTTCTAGGATGTAAATCCCACGCAGTGTAACAAAACCCTAAATATCTAATTAAGGAGATCCAAGTAGACCTGTCCACACCAAAACCATTGGAAAGAGACAAGAACTTCGTACGAGATCTAACATTCTTATTTAATTTTTTTGGGCTCAATAAATTTATATTTACTATACAAAAAGTGTATCAAACTTTAGCCTCTTTTTATGTTTTTTTTTCTTGTAATCGAATTTACATTTTCCTGCAATTTCCGTTCAATGTGTTTGCGACTAATTAGTTGCCAATGGACCATTTTCATGTGAAATTCGCCCAAGAGCACGGCTCTTAAGTTTAAGAGAGAGATAGAGAGAGTGTTAGGCGGTATGTGGTAATAATCACTCCGAACATAAAGCGATTTCCCAATAAAACTGGTCGATCGACAAATTCTCTAAAGGATTTACTAATAAGTTAATTAAATTCAAAATTGTTAATAACATTTTAAAGGTTTCTGTAAGTTATTATTAAAGAGTAGTTATCATTAATTTTAGTTGCATTTACAATTTACTTTCCTAGGCCTTGTTTATTATTTTATGGCGTGCACTTGAATAAGAGTGCTCACGATAGATACATACATATTTCAAACTTTTTGGTCATGCAATTTTAAACGTTTCAAATGACAGCACCTTTTAACTGTCACTGTCAATGTCACTAATTGACAGATCCTAATGTCAGTTGATTTTGACATTAGACTCGAGGTTCTATTTTCAAATATTTCTGATTTTATTTCTCCGTTTTACGATAGTTCAAATCCAGTGTTGCTATTGACAGCGTAGCGCAGTTTATCGCGAAGGGTGCTCCGTTTTTGATAATTCGGCAATTTTAGGAGATTGAAACATGTGGATGAGGTAGGCAGCCTGTTCAAGGGGTCCTTCTTTCTGATTGTGAAAAAGCCTCTGATGACGCTGCCTGTAATCATAATAAAAATATAGACTAAAATATAATAGTTAATTCTCCAACTGTTTACTATAACTTTAAAGATTCAAGAAAGAGTACCAACTGCTATCGGCTTTCATTTGCAAAGATTTTCACATTAAAGTGCTATATCAAGAATTTTAGTTTGGATTGAAACAAGTGACTTTACTCAGGACAATCAAGCTATTTACGTATAAAATATTTTTCGTTTATTTTTCCTACGGTTAACTAAACATTCCTTTAAATATAAAAACGCTTCCTTTTTTAACAAATATATGATCACACTCCTAAGAAATCTGATAAAATAACGATAGCGTATCCTAACTTGCATCCTAGTGTCGTTGCGGACCTACGGAGCTAACCTATTAACCTTTTGTTTGCCGGGATTAGAAACACAATAGAAAATCAATTGTGTCTGGCTTGGATCCGCGTTCCGGCATAGGAGGGGTTAATAAAATACCTTACCAATAGTATCTCCCGTGTCTTCATCGTCTCCCACTTCGACACAACGTATCGAGAATGGCGGCTTGAGATGGGCGAAGCCAAGCACGGGCGGCTTGGAACATGATGTAACAAACTGTAAACAAAATTAACTAAGACAATTTAAATCTGATGTTTTAAAAGTTCTTAATATCAACAAGGGTCTGAACCGTAATACAACTAAAAACTAACGCCGTGCGGGATCCCTCGTACAGCAACAGCCGAGTAGCAGCCTTTTGTCAAGTGCCTTGTATTTTAATTTTTTCGCTTTGTATATATGTAATTTGGGTGATATTTTTTTTCTTATTCTTATTATTCTTACTGCTGCTTCTGCTGATACAACTGCTGCTTGATACGGACAAAAACTAAGTCCACCTTAACTATTTAAGCTAATACATATATATATAGTAGTCACCTTGAGGAACATAGCGCGCTCCTGCTCCGTGAAGTCGCGCTGCAGCACGTCCCACAGCCAGCACACGACGCGGTGCGAGTCGTGGAAGCCGCCGTAGTACTGCGTGTGGCGGCGGAGGTCGCGCAAGTCTAGGGGGACGTTGTCGCCGCTGATCAGACGTTGCAGCTGCGGATGATAACGGAGAAAACGTTATTGTTTGTATTGAAGATCTCTCGGTGATGATCGTGACGCATGATCGTCATTAATCAAACACGCGTTCATCATGCAAGCGCTCTCAATCTCCGATCATTCATTCAGTCACTCGGCAAATTATGCGCGAATTTCCCTTGATGTATGCCCGAAAACCTGACAAATTACGGATCGCGGCGATCACGCAGAGGAATCATTTGAATCGGACTAGTAATTCCTTGATTCCTATGATTGTTTGAGCGTAATGCATTTAATAAAAACTTTTTTAAGCGTTTAAAATATATGTCAAAGTTATACTTATAAATCTTTTCCGTCCTACCGATTTGGGAAATATAAAAAATGAGCATAGTTAGTTTTTATTAAAAGGTTTACTGCAGAAGGTATGGAAAAAAATGTTTAGTTTGTTACCTCAGGAGTAGAAAATAGGGATAGCCATTCGGGATTGATGATAGCTCTGAATCCTTTGATGAAGGCGTTGGTCTGGTCCTTGATCTGTGTGTGCATTCGGAAGTGCGCCATCAAGTGGATGTAGTTTATTCTGGAACCAAAGGATATTATGTAGTTTTTAATGAGGGAAAACGTGTTTATTAAAATAAAAATCGCCGGAGAGGTAGAGATATGCCGACGGGGGTTCCAGTAACTTCTCCCTACCGGCAATATTACATAGATGAAGGTTTAACACTGTTTTATCAAAAAAATATTGTCAAAACTAGACCTGAATTTAGTTTTAAGTATTGTTTTGTGATGATATTGCTGGACCGTCTCAATCAATAAATAAATTGTAGGAAAGCTCATTTTTGTATAGTTAATGGTTATTATATAAGTTATTGTTTCAACTCACTTGTTCTCATTGGTGACTGGTATGGCCTTTCCCCCCGGAACTAACTCGTGCGTCACAATCTCTCCGAGCCGCTCTTCGTCCACAGAGAATGTCAGCTCTAGAGATGACACGTCTCCCTGTCAGTGAAGGATGGATAATTATTATTTCAAGTTAAGTATAGAATAAAATAGTCAAGGTTTCTTTTAAAGAACCTCCATTTTAGGGGTTCACAGATATAAAATGTCCTAGATATCTGTCAATCTACGATCAACAAATTCGAATCCTATTATTTTGGAATTCCAATTCAAAAGTGATTCTTGTCAAAATCCCATAAATTGTCGGTTTAAACTTTCTACGTTATAATAATCTGTATACTAAATGAGTACGTATTTTAGAATTATTTTCTATGGAACCAAATTTTCCCGTCTGTCTCTTACTTAGGTCACAAAAAGTGTTTGCTACATACCTGAAAGTGTTTGATGTACGTGAGGCTGCGGTAGAGGTCGCGGTCGAGCGAGGGCAGCTCGTCGATCCAGCTGTACAGCGCCTGCGCCGTCTGGCCCAGCACCTGGCTCAGGAAGAACATGGCGAACGGCACGTCCACCACTATACCCTGGACACAAACGATGATAATGATGATCAATGTTTCTGCTGGGAATAGGTATAAGCATTTTTGTTTTATTAATACCAGCAAAACGCTTTTGCTTACCAAAATAAAAATAAACGACCAATGGTAAACCCGAATAGCATATATACACATTATTCCAACGGTTTATTACCAGTTTTACTACAGGAGCATCAACACTTGACAATATTATCCTTAAAATAAGAATCCACCAATTTCCAACCAACCTCATAAACCGCCTTGCCCAGCATCCTGCCGATGAACTCGAACAGCTGCAGATGGTTCTCTTGCAGGCACGACGTCGGCGAGGGATACAGTCTTTCCTCGCTGGTCGCCCGGAACAAGTTCAGCGACGGGTCGAACACTCGCTTGATCGTTTCTTCCAGGAATTCTAAGGGTGAAAGAGTTAGGTAAATTAATGAAGGATTTGGTTTGCAGAAGGAATGAGTGTTGAAAATTATATTTGATCTCTTAATTCGAAGGTTTTAGGAGGGGAAAAGCGAGTGATAAAAAAAGAGTGGTGATGAAGGTACGATGATTAAGTGAATGGTGATGACACGTGTAGTGATATCCATATCATCACATTCGCGAGATTGTCATGGTATTCAAGGTGTAGTTTATTTCAATAATCGTTCGTTGGCTTAATGTGTTATGAAGGTGATCAGACTGAGCATAACAGTGTGATGACGAGGATGTGATCATGAAGTCGCGGTTATCGCGTGATGAAGTTGATTGGGTGGCGTAATGGGTGGATGTGTGAGCGGTGACGTACTAGGAAGGACGTTCGGGTAAAAGTGTGAAAGGAATGGATGTGAGGAGGGTCGGTGTCGGTGTAGTGATGTGTGGTGGCGGTACCCTTGAAGACGCCGTCCTGGTCGATGCCGGCCTCGTCGAGCCCCTGCTCGTTGATGAAGCGCACGCGCACCTGCGCCTTGAGCGCGCGCGGCGGCAGCGCGCCCAGCTGCCGGTAGCCGTCCTCCACGAGGCGCGCGCGCCGCGCCATCACCAGCGTGCCGCCCGCCGCCCCCGCGCCGCACGCGCGCTCCGTCAGCCCCAGCACCACCTGCACTCGACGCGACTCGTCACTCGGCCCTGCCCTTATAACTATACATTGTGTTGCAGATGCAGGAATTTGGTTCCGGACATCTTTGTTCCGAGATGATCATCTTAATTTGTAGGGTTTAAAAACCAAAAATGCAAGTCAAAAATGTAGTCTTAAAATTATCGTCTTTTTAATTCAAAGAGACTTACTTATTTATATCTTGTTCACGTACCTTTTCATCGGCCACAGCTCTTCGAAACAATCTCACTCGCTCGCCGTGAGCTATCATGTGAGGCGTTTTCTGTACTAGTACCTGTAAGCAGAAAAATCTTTATAAAATGTACAGCCATAAACAGAGAGGTTAAATAAATTTACGATATTTTGGGGGGAGAAGTCCGTCACTCACAACACCGGGGTTTCATGCTATGTTAGTACTTTTTGTGGTTTACCCTAAGGTTGTAATGGATAAAGACATTTAAGAGGAATGCTATAGATAATTGTTTATTCCGTAATCCCCCTGGGATTTTTAAAACGAGTGTAAAACCACGAGGCGTGGCTAGTACTTTATATTTGCCTTCACAAAAGAGTGATAGCCCACCTGCTGCGGTTTCTTGCCCTTCTCGAGCTCGTGTATGAACTGCGAGTCGCGGATCTCCTTGGCGAGCCAGTGGTTGGGCGGCGTGTAGGCGCGCCGGCAGTCGCGCCGGTACAGCACCAGCAGCAGCGTGTGCAGCGAGCTGAACAGCTCGTTGCTCTGGATCGTTTTCAGATCTGCAAAGTATAGGCAATTTTTTTAGAAGTTTTGTTCGGGGACTAATAAGATAAAGCTGAAGAGTTTGACTTTTTATTTGACCGCGCTAAACCCAAACAAACAAACTCTGTCTCCTTAAAAAACTCACCAAAAAGTTGGCCCATGATAGATTTGTACACAAACATGTTCAAAAACAGCGACATGTTGATGAAGTCTTGCAGTTTGAACGGGTCCTGTTGTTCGTACATTTCCATGTCGTCTAATATTCTGTAACATAATACATTAAAAAGATTTAAAATAAATTCAAATTTAGTGTAAGAATGGAGTATCAGTCTATGAATTTTTCTAATCTTTCTATGGGTCTTACAATTGAAAAAGCTCTGATATATGTTCTCTTTTAATCGAACTATAGAGGGAGGAGAGGTAAGAGGTAGTACTGATGTTCGGGCATAACTTTGCCATTTAATGTCGGATTTTCAACATTATTCCTTAACAGCATAGCAATGTAGCAAAGCATATTTCTAGTAGAAAGGCACACTTCAAAAATTTAAATAACCGAACTTACGTAACATAATGCGTCATGCAGTCAGCGAACAGAATCAACATTTGAAACTCCGGCGCAGACGTCTTGGTGTTAACAGCTAACAGATCGAGGAACGATTTCAATCCGCAGTTTGGTCCCAAAGTGCATAGGAATTGCCATAGTGAGTAGAGTATCTCGTCTTGGTTGCATAGACCTGTAATTAGAATGAAAAGGGGTCAAATTAGTTTAAAAATTATATTTTTTATAGATATACTAACTTTTATTAGACATACTTAGAGATTAACTGGCAGTGTCCCGCGATTATAACCGCGTTGTACCCGATCCAGTGGAAATATTAAGATGAAAAGTAGCCCACAACTTACAAGAACGTGAATTCGTGAGCTGTCTGTGAATCCATGTAAATTTGTAGAGTAGACAGAGTAATATACGTGGTGGGGGAATATTTTTTATAATATCTCTCCGTCCTCATTCACTTCCATTAGTGAAAATATAATGTCTAAATATCAATTTTAAAACTATTGACATGGCTGTCGTTTCGCAGATTACACACATACAAACTCTAAATTAGTAAAGAACAGTAACTATGGAATATAATTAATCAACATACCAGTTAAAATATCTAGTTTAACTTGCGTCAAAGTCTGCAGCGCAGTGTGGTACATCGAACATATTAGTGCAGCCTTCGTGCAGTCAGGAGAACCTAACTTCCTGAAGTTTTTGTTCGAATTGCCCCTATAAAAAATAATAAAGTTCAATAGTAACTGGTAAAGTAACGTATGTATATATATATAATATGCCAAAGTAAAAGTGTGTGCATGCGTGTGAGTATGTGGTTGTATGTGCACCTTCACAGGACGGTGCGTGTGTTGACGTGTGCGTTTATATGTTTCTGAGAGATTCCGTGTTTGTGTGTGTTAGTATCTTTGAGAGAGAGAGGGAGAGAGCATAATATGTGTGTGTATGTGTGTACGCGTGCACGTGCGCGTGTAATTGTGTATCTGTGTTAATGTGTGTATGTCTATGATCGATCTGCATCCGTAAACCGCTGCATCGAGATATTTTGCAGCATTATTTAAGTTGTAATGTTCTTTTGTGTAAATAAATTTAATGATAGTGAGATGAGGAGTGGTACCGGTTGGCGCGCGCGTCGAGGGCGCGGCGCAGCAGCGCGGCGGGCGTGGCGGGCGGCGGCGCGGGCGGCGCGGGCGCGGGCAGCAGCGCGCGCAGCGCCCCGCCCGCCGCCGCCTGCAGCAGCGCCCCGCCCCACAGCAGCGACAACTGGCTGCGGAGGTTGCCTGCCGCAACAACAACTTACTATAGACCAACCTCATACAGATTTTACACGGATTAATTTTCTCCCAACTATTTCAAATACTATGTAGGACCACTATATACGATTCGGTAAGTGCGAAAACTCAAAGCTCAACGCATCATAGATGTTTTACATGAGTCGATTTCCGATCGCCTGAATTTCATATTACATAGACGATTATAAAACTAAGGTTTTTTTCCAAATATGTACTATTAAAACTCGATAATTAAAAGAAAAGTATCGTTACATACTTTGAATATTGTATAAATAAATTCATAAAATCATCACTGTACACGAACTTAAGTAGGTAATTTAGTAGATTGCCATTATAGTTCCTCACCCATAGCCGGAGGAAGGTAAACATCGAAACTCTGCGAGAACCAGCCGAGTATCGGGTGCCAGTTGCTGAGGTTTCCCTTCTTGCACACCACGTACTGCTGACACGAGTCCAGGAAACGGGTAACTACTAGCTGAAATTATAACAGATTACTTATTAACTTCCTACTTAGCAAACAAATAGTCATAGAAAACTTTCATTTTAGTAGCAATGTATAATTTGAAACTAGAAAACAAAGAGAAATTGTTAGTGAAAGAAAAGACAGAGTACAGTAATAATTGTGCTATCAAAATATAAAAATACATTATTCATATGAGCCCTACGTGGCCCATTGTTGAGTAAAGACCTACACTTCTTCAATACGGCTCGGTCAAGAACTTGCTTAAACAATCACCATCATCATAAATTTAAGAGCAAGGCTCTTGTCCGTGAGTCCGATGCAGACTTCTCCATCTATTTCTATTCAGTGCAAGTTCCTTCACATCTCTATAAGACATGACAGACACTTTTTCTTTAATCTGACTCATGTAACTGATTCTAGGCCTTCCCCTACCTCGCTTTTCTTCAACTTTACCTTCCATGATATTATTAATGTATCTGTCATGTCGTATGAGATGTCCTATCATCTTCCCTCTTCTGTTATCTCAAGTAATGTTCTACTCTCTCTCACCAATAGATAAGTATATCTATACCAGTCTAAACTAGTTTCTAAAGAGGATGATTTTTCCTACACAATATAATGTATGGGCGACCTCACTAAATCTAGAAAACAAACGTAAGCGCGACCTACAAAATGTTCACACTAGCGCCATCTATAGTGTTCAGCCGGAATAGCTAGTAAAAAATAAAATACATACCACAAACAAAGGATAGAACGTGTCCGGTTTAGCATGGTCCCTCTCCGTATGAGCCAGTTGTATGAGATTAGCTAACAAGCAGAGCGCATAGTTTCCTTCAAGCGTGTTGAAAACGATGCGCATATTCTGATCAGTGCTCAGGAACTCGATGCATTTGTCGAACATCGAGTGAGTTCGGAATACCGCCATTGACTGTGGAAAAAGTACACAATGTTAGGAGGCATACCCGGGCAAATTCACATACTAACTGTACATTAGACCCTAACTAAGCTCTAAGCTTGTATTATGGAATCTAACCAACTAATACTATTAATACATATTAAGGCAGCGTGGTCGATGACGTATACAAATATTTCATTTGAATATAATTGACACCCAGACGTCGTCGCCAACAACTATGTCTGCACATGTTGTTAACTCCGGGCGGAATTGAACCCGCTATTGTCTAGGATAGTTCGAGTCAGCTCAGCTCTATGTGTGGTTTACCCCTTGAAACAAATCTTTGTTAAAAAAAATGTGCGAAAAGAATGTTGTGTTGTTCCTGAAATAAGTTTGTTTGAGTTTAAATTTATACTTTCCTCTGTGATAAATACAATACACCACATTACATTTCATGTTTATAATAATACACTTATGTCTGTATTATCCATTGTCCATAAAGTAATTATTTATATATGTATTTCATCTGTTGCACATGTGGTACCAATTATATTATATTTTATTTACTATTCATTAATTTATCTTTTAGATTTTCCTCGTATTAAAGAAGATCACTACATAGTATAAAACAAAGTCCCTTTCCGCTGTCTGTCTGTCTGTCCCTATGTATACTTAGATCTTTAAAACTACGCAGGGGATTTTGACGCGGTTTTTTTAAAATTGATAGAGTTATTCAAGAGGAAGGTTTATAAGTATAAACATTCCCGGAATTCCCACGGGAACGGGCACAACGCGAGTAAAACCGCGGGGCGTTGCTAGTATTTTCATATTTTGCAATAATAATGAGGATAATGACCAAACATCTGTTATCGAATGAAATATACTTAAATAATTGGTTTTAATAATGTATTTATACTCGTATTGCATCTTATTATTGATTGATTTAAGAAGTATTTATTTTATTAAAAAGTCTAGCCAATGTTAATATAGATGGAACTATGTAGAGACCATGGCACAACATTTTTCGGTGTAGCAGTTTCATCTCACGAGCGCCATATTTGTGTAAGTGAATATAAATAATACATACATATATAGTCTAAGTGTGTATCATAGTCCGCGAAAAATTTTTCTTTGAAGTAGTGACACCATGTATGAGTAAACAGAGAAGTTATTCGTTGTGAGTAAGGACAAATGCACATAAACAATGATTTTGACAACGGTACCTTGAATATGCTCACAAAGACGCGTGACAAGTGATTCTATATTTTATGTTTCAACTAAATGGCCCGTGTAAGCGCACATGAAATAAAACTACTGTATATGGAAATGATTCCAACTACCATTTTCTACCAATCTATAAATATTATAAAGCGGTAAAAGTAAGTTTGTTTGTTTGTATGTTCGAGGTAATCTCAGGAATTATCAGTCCGATTTGAATAATTCTTTTTGTAATAGAAAGCCACATTCAACGGAAGGTTATAGTCTATTTTTCATCCCAAAATTCCCACGGGAACGGGTACAACGCGGGTAAAACCGCGGGGCGCTGCTAGTATTTAAATAAATATGGTAGTTTTAACCCAATCTAAACTTTGTATCCTACTACTATGTCCCATTTGTAGAGAATTGAAGTCCTAGAGAATTGTTTGAAGTTTTTCTTACCTCAGGCGATATCTGATGCATATGGAACACAAGGGTAGGCACCGATAGTATCTGTATGATGTACATTGTCAGCAGTTTCTCGGAGAACTGAGCTGAGACGAGCGGCCGGAGGGAAAGGGTCACTATGGCCGTCAGAGATATATTCTTCAGGTAGATCTTCTCACGGCAGAGTCCTCGGAGGAGGAGTGACTGAAAAGTGAATAGAAATTGTAATTTTTGGTCATAATGTCCCTGACTTCACATACCGATCATATCAAAAATAACATGATATTTGCAAAACACTGGGTTGGTGTAATGTATATGTTTTTGGGGTTAATCCATGTTTTTCACAATCCTACAAATATTATAAATGCGAAAGTATGTGAGGATGGAATATGTATGGATGTATGTTTGTTGTTCTTTCACGTAAAAACTACTGGACGGATTTGGATGAAACTTTACAGTAATATAGATTATACATCAGAATAATACATAGGATACATTTTATCCCGAAATTCCCGCGGGAACGGGTACAACGCGGGTGAAACCGTGGGGTGCTACTAGTTTATATGTATATTGTAGTTATGTAGAGCAGATCTAAGCAATTAACCCTGGACAACCTAAAGTAACCTTCTATTAATCTCATACATTAATCTTTTGTTTGCTGGGATTTTAGAAACAATAGAAAATCAATTGTGTCTGGCTTGGATCAAAGGTTAAGTAACAACAACCAACATTGGCAAATTAATACACAAATAAGTCCTCTCATTTGGGTAGAATTCCAGTAAGTATGTGGTCAGAAGGATGATAAACAAGTTACCTTTAAAGTCAAGTAATATCCCTTATGGAACAGCGAGCCCATAATATTAGCACAGAGCTGCGTCATGCCGCCTCGGAGCTTCTCGAAGTTCTTAGAACGGGTCAGTGCCCAGGTGTTGGTGGCTGTGAATTCCACCAAGGTGTGAAGATGGATGAGTATACTCTGCATGTCTATAGGAGACTCTGGTTTGAGCTCCTCGAGGTATAGACAGCATTTGTAGAGGAGGTCCTTTATGTGGGCTATCCATCGGAGGCTGGAATTAAGATTTATAATTGGTATTGATAACTGGGGCATATAATTACTTATTTAGTCAGTATATGTATCAATATACATTACATATGGTATTGCCCATTTAAAAGAGCAATTATGTGTTTAAGGTATGAATAATTTTATAACAAAGTAGTGTGGGCATGTTAGGAGATATTAAGCTAGATATTAATTATCATAAATTGAAACCTGACATTCTTAATTTGAATATTATTCTTCTCTTATTTATATTACAATATTTAATGTAACTCCCTAAAATAGGCCTGAATGATATTTGAATAATAATTATTAATTACATAATTAAGTAGAAAGTGACCCAATTTACAAAGATAATGATTTTTTATAAAAATATGTTTAAGTTTTACATGTTGAATCCGATAGTTGAGGTCATTTTATGAACAATATTTTACTTATAAGAAAAATAGGTCAATGTAAACACTTACCTGTAATCTTTGTTCAAAAACACCCCCACATAAGAAAGTTTCACAGAATCTGAATGGAGACTATGGACAATATATTTGCACAGTCGCTCAAATCTTTTCTTGTCTCGTTGTTGTTTAAAGATGAGAAAGAGACGGCAAGTAATCCGGTATGCATCTAGAGCTGGGATCAGCTCCAGGGGCTGAGGGTGCTCCTCTTGAGCCTGGGCAGTAGCATCAGGGAATGCCTTATCAAAGTCATTTCTAGAAAATAATAGTAGTTATTTAGTACAGCGGGCCTATATTATAATGAACTTGATTTGTAGTTGTAGGGGCATGTTTATCTAGACTTAGTCAACATAGATTATGATAATATAATTACGTAAGGCAATAATATGTAAGTTATGTATATTGGTAGGTACTCACAGAATAGTTTCAATGAATCTTTGCCTTTGAAGCCAGCCCCTGGCAACAGCTTGTATTTTAGTCGCTGATTGTTCCCGCTTTTTTTCTAGAGCTCGCTCCTCTCGCGCAGCCTTTGTTTGTTCTAAGAACGAGTCTTTCGTCGTCTGAGATTTAGAAAACATAGCGGTTTGGCTCCCGACGTACACTGCACAAAATATCGCTTTGTTTTCCTTTTGCTCTTTGGCTGTCACAAACTCTTTACTCTTGTATAACTTATTAACTTGCTAAGAACATAATTTTATACAAGCAAACTTTACGGTGCACATAAAAGATCATTTCAAACCATGATTAAAACTAAATTGCAAGTGATTTTATAAAATAATTCAATAAATTGAGGAGATACCCCTCAACGAAAACTATTACCTATTTTGACATTTTTTTAATCGTTCATGTTGCTCTGTGCATGCCATGAAAAATCTACCAAACTTTAGTAGTTTTTAGTAACCATTCCTTTTTAGGCCCATCGCAGACGACAGACTTTTTGTGCGATCGAGTCTGCGGCGCACAAAAATTCGGTCGCGGATTGTCGCAGATTTTTGCGCGTCGTGTGCGTTACTGCATATAATTACATAGGTTCTATTTTCACAGACTAAAAAGTGCGTCACGGATAGTCTGTCGTCTGCGATGGGCCTTAGGGTTTCGTATTTTTCATTATCTTTTTCTTCGATAAAACTGTCATTTGATAGTGGTTTAATAAGTACTTCGTACGTCTATTCAAATTGTTATAAGTTATTAAGTTTATTTCAATATACGCACGATTTAGATTTATTGTTATAAAATAAACTACATACCTACAGTACATTATATTTTATATTATATGCCATTTTATAAATATAAATTGATACTAGCAACTTTGTACAATTTATGTCATATGAATAGTTCTGTAAAAATTTCAAAGATGGCGTTACTTGTAATTGCCTCGGTATATATCTTTAATTTTTTTAGTCACAGGTCACAGATATTAGGCACTATTGATTGCGAGCTTCGATTGCGTTTCCACGTGTCGAACGAATCGTTATTACTAGGTATAGCCACGGACCAAATGTGGTTTAATGGTATCGCTAATAAAACTACTTTCATGTTATAGTAAGTTATGTTATTTATTACGTATACCGCTAGCCTACCTAGGTAGAACATGCACTTAGGTAAATTTAGCTCTTTCTACCTAGCTAGCCGGTACTTACTGGTTTGGTCTTTCAGAGAATTCCTTTTTGAAAATTAAGGTATTTTCCGCTGGTAGTGGATAGAGCTGGTGTACCTAGTAGAGTTTGGAGCGTAAAGTTAGTAGAGCGGCAGATAATTGGCTATATAGGTATGCCAGTTATTATGTAAGTATAAGTTGTGTTTCTATGTAAAGTATGATGTTTAGCTACCAGGTATTTACTCAGAGTGAAAATGAATTACTTAAGACATACTTAATACGGAAACTTGATCGCTTCAAGTACTAACTAACTTTATCTCAAGTCATTAGGTATAGGTAGATTTGTGAAAATCCGACATCTATCTAAGTATACGAGTATATATATAAAATTCAATGTCCTGACTGACTGACTGACTGACTGATAATCAACGCACAGCCTCAACCACTACACCTAGAAACATGAAATTTGGCAGGAAGGTTCTTCAAGTGACGTAAGTGCACACTAAGAAAGGATTTCCAAAATTCCTACGGGAACGGGCTCAACACGGGCAAAGCCGCGGGGCGCTGCTAGTTGAGGTATAATGTACTAACTCGATCCCACTTTTGGGCCCAGATTTTGACAGGATCTCTAGTAGTATCTATCTAGTATATCACTACATAGTATAAAATAAAGTCGTCTTTGTTTCGTGTCTGTTTGTCTGTTTGTCTGTATGCTTAAATCTTTAAAATTACGCAACGGATTTTGATGCGGTTTTTTGTAATAGGTAGAGTGATTCAAGAGGAAGGTTTTTATGTATAAAAATTCCCGAAATTCCCACGGGAACGGGCAGTGCAACGCGGGTAAAACCGCGGGGCACTGCTAGTACTTGATATATTATGCATCTGATTAAAACCAGACTTCTTCAGCCTGGTTTTAATCAGACGCCTTGTCAGTTGATACCAAATTTAGAATAATATAGCGTTACTGATTACCTACATTGAGGACAAATACTTATGTCTGAAGTCAAATTCATAGACCTGCAACACAACCTGATTTTGACATGTAATCCATACTTATAACTTATAAGTCTTTTATAAGTATTGAATTGTATTATACCCTTATTTAAAAAAAAAAGCCAGCAGAGTTTCATGCCCTTTATTCCCTGTTGATGTTCTTCCAAATATTTGACCAAATATTTGATATAAGGTGATGAGATGGTGGGTCGACCGATTTACCGGAACGACATTGTGTCCACGAGTGTGCCCTCAGAAATGGGCGTTGTTATATATACCTAAATAACAACATGTGCGTGGCTCTAATGAAATGATGCCTAGGTGCAGTGACAGCGACGACGACTGGCGATTATTTTTTTGAAAAACCAACGAAAATTCTAGTTTACAATATATGCGATGTTTCTTAAAAAGCAACTCCAAAATTGTACCTATGTAATACGTATCTAATGTTTTTTCTCAAAAAAAGTGAGTCATATAAGTAGCTAGTTCACCATGACAACTCCTTAGTATTAAGCTTTCGCAGATATTTCCTCACTGTACCTACTTAGATACTAAGGAAACGATAACATTATGTAGGTACGTTTATCATTGCATATTTGTAAATCCAGTCACGCAAAAGTGAGTAATTGTCACTATCAATGCTAATTACAATTGATAACCGTAACAATAGGCCTGCCTACTTTCGAGGTAGATAAACCCACCAATGCAATAATTAGTCATTCTTTTAAAGTAAATTAAAAGTTCATTTTTGAGGAAATATGAGCTTTATAATGTGAGTACTTAAAAGCTTCTAATGATTACTCATCGTGAGAAATAAAAGATTAAATAAATAAATTAATAAATTTAGTATGAATACTCGTAAATTAAGTTTTAGATTAATGTAAATAAAAAGCTTTTGATTCGGTCTCTAATGATTACTCATCGGGAGTAGTAATGGTACCTTTTATCTTAGATATCTTTTGTTTCATAAAAGCTAACTAATCACCGGCGAGTTTGATCAGATAACTTACTTATGTACTTCAATAAGAAGGTGACGGTTATAGGCACTTATGCAACTTACATTTTAGTTAGGTACCACCCATTCCTATTTTCCCAACTATTTTTTCAACTCGAGAGGTCCGTAATAGATCAATAGGCTAATTAACTGAGGTAAGTATTTTATCAATTTATAAATTTAAAAATTGTTATTGTAAACTTAGTAAATATTGTAAAATGTTGAACGTGACAAAGTTCTTAGTATGCTCTGCAAGTCGACTTTTCGAAAATTAAATGCTGAGTAACTAAAACCATTACCTAAGATATTCAAACTTCCACAATAAATATAGAAAAAATATATGTACAAGGTATAAGGTATAGGTACATCTTTTTTTCATTAAAAATAATAAATCTATTTACAAGACATTAAAGTTTCCGAGAATTTATAATTAGACAAATATACCTACTAAAGCGTATACCATTATAATTGACCGACTGTACATGCCCTTATACACCATAAACAGTACCTAAGGGCTCCTTCAAATGAAGCGTTTACAGTCGTCCAGCTACGTGCATATTTTATGAAAAACAATAGAACATCCACGCAAGGTTGCGCACTACTGCAGAGCGTATTCGGACGCCTATAAACGCTTTTTGAAGAGTCCGATTCCACTTGGCTGTCGGACCTGATTTTTAATCCGGTGTCGGTGCCTCTGTTATTTCTTACTAGCAGCGCCCCGTGGTTTTACCCGCGTTGTGCCTGTTCCCGTGGGAATTTCGAGATGAAAAATAACCTTTAACCTTCCTGTTCAATGTGGCTATCTATTACAAAAATAATTATTCAAATCGGACTGATAATTCCCGAGATTACCTCGAACATACAAACAAACAAATTTACAAATTTTACCTCTTTATAATATTAGTATAGATAGGCGCCGACACAAAATCAGTAGTACCAAGTAAGAACGTACAGGTTGGTGACCAACAAATTTTACCTCTTTATAATATTAGTATACAAACTTACAAATTTTACCTCTTTATAATATTAGTACCTATAGATAGGCGCCGACACAAAATCAGTAGTACCAAGTAAGAACGTACAGGTTGGTGACCAATCCTGATGTCGGAGTAAGTACCTATATGGGCCGCCTAAAGGTCTTCGACATGGGTTGTCAATTGAAGCAACCGGGACTGTATGAAAAATTACGTCTAGTTTACTTACTGTCGATTACACCTTACCCTCCTCACTTTACTGCTATCTTCAGTGAGATAGGAGGCCTTTGCCCAGCAAGGGGACATTACAGGCTAATACTTTTTTATGTCGTGTCGATTTAATGAACGTCTCATTAAACTTAAAAATAATAATTCAGAGTATGTATAGGTATAGGTAAGTATAAGCTTATCCTTCCATCTTGACATCTCCTTAGATACATAAGTAAAACGTTATTCCGAAGTTATACCGCCATAAAACAAGTTATAATAAGTATTCTTAATAATCTAATTTTACATCCATTAAACTCTATCATTAAATTTTAAAATTTACTAATTAGTAGCTAATCATTAGTAGAAACGTATGCGTCTGTGAATAGCAATATTGGAGACAAATTGGGCAATGTAATTATCGAAGATAACTTCAGCAACATTTTCCTAGGTGGAAAACCTAGAGGAAAGTACCTAAGTACTCATAGTTTTTTAAACATATTCAACAACGATGGTACCTTTTCTTTACCTCGTAAACCTACTTAAGTCGCATTCGGTTTTTTTCATATAAACAACTTTTCTCTAAAGGTTCTCTAAATCAATAAATTTTATCAAACCACGATTGCATTTATTCCCTCAACAATAGCATCGATATATGCGCCTACGCACCACAAAAATTCGTGTGTCAATCGACATAACAATCGTTACCTGTCCGACGAGTGGGCGGCGAAAAGCTCTGGGAAAGCGCTACACAAAGAGACTACCCTGTGAAGCCTCCACGAAATCACCTCATTGGCTAAAAATCGACCAATGGCGTGAAAGGGGCGTGGCGCCTGCGCTCGCGCCGCCTGCGTCGCTAAAACGATTCAGTGTAAACTCAGCTGTCGTTGTGTTGTCACGCCACGGTATTCTCCGCACGTTTCTTCCTAATTATGAACTTTTTGTCATAATTGCGTAATTTGTTGAAGTTTGTTATAATTTTGAACTAAATATAGTGGTTTTTAAAGAACTTGGACTATTATGATGTTATTGTGAAGTGACTGGGATTATTAGTTGGTTTATATTTGGTGATATCTGAAGTCAAGATGATGATGGATCAGGCTCACTTCGGTGAATACTTGCTGAGACAGCAAATGCTTCATGCTGCATCTTTGAGTAGTCTGCGTAAGTCTTTGAGTAACGTTTTTATTTTCCACAACTGACCAATATTTGTTAACAAATTGTTTACCATCTTCCCCTACAAAATAATATGGTCAAAAAGCAAATTAAAGCTGACTTTTATTCCTTGGTTTATGCGTACTAACTATTAGTTATTTGATTAATCAATAACGTTTCTCAAAAAATGAAATAGACGAGAAAAACTTTTCTAATGCTATAGTTAGAAACAGATTCATCTTATGAAGGATCGCGTTGATGTCTTTTGTATGAAAACATTGTTATTATGGTTTATGTTATCAGTTAAAGTTTTATCTATCCATGATAAGACAAAAAACTACTAAAAAGACTATAATAATATGAACTGATTGATGTATTGATTTTTTATCCTCATTAGATGAATTAAATTAGACCTAAATACTCAAAATAAAATTACTATACCTAATACCTAGAATAAATTAACAAGAACTAAGATAATGATATCTAGTAATTACCTAATAACTGGTTCCAATTCATAGAACTTTTAATTAATTTAATAATGTCCTAGTAATCGAGTTCGTTAATTAATAAGCTTCGCCGAAGCTAGTATATAAGCGCTTATCTAGTAATACATTTAGGTCTCTACCAAGACCTAGTTTTTCATTCAAACAAACATCAGAAATAAAACAGCATTTCAATATAATTAACATTTTAACATTTAACTTATTACTGCGAATTTTACAAAAATAGCAAATTGTCTCTTAACGTTTAAGTTCAAAATTCATTGTGTTAAACAAATGAATATAAAAAATTAGATGACATTTGTTCAAACAAAAAATATGTATGTTTTGAGGTCAATTTCTGCAGAAGAATATTTTTGTTCTATTTAACTTGCGTTTAATTAAACGGCGGACAGCAATTGGTTTCAATATCTTGGAAAACCTCCCCTTTGCATGTTTCTTGTTATTTTTATCATTTATTATCCATTTTAGGCTTCTGGTGACATTTTAATATGTATTTTTTCATTAGAATGAATGAAGAAATTGTATTAGTTACCATGATCCCCTTTGCGCACGCGCCAATAGCCATAAATGTTACAATTTCTTTGTAAAATCTAAATATAGATGTGTAAATTTATATAAAGGGTAGGTATAAATTACTTATTTTAATTGTTGCGGGTTGGTTTCGCATTCAAGTGTGATATAAAGCTCAGTTTTTATAAAACTACCCCTTGAGATGGTTATATAAATACGAAGGAGTATTTTTTACCCTAGTATTTATTGTTTACGTTAAATACATGTTTACTCTATGTAACTAACCAACTAAGCAAGTAATTGTTAAAATTTTACTGAACATAGAGCGTTTTATGACGGAAATGGCAACGGGTACACCCTGGAAAAACCGCGGGGATTACCAAAAGCTTATATCCGCCTATTTTTTCCAAATATCTACTTAGTTTTGCTCATCTAATTTGAGCTACAGTTAAAATAAAGTTTGAGTGCATCAATTAATAAATTTTACCTGAGCCTTATGCACACCTAAAACCTAAGAAAGAGAATCATCTATTAAATAACACAAGTGAGTTAGTACACTCATAATATATTAATTATAGAAACCCGAATCAAAATATGTAGATATAAAGTAATCTAATAAATAACTCCAGTTTAAACTATGAATATTGCATAACAGATATCGTAATCTATTTGAACTACTGTGACAAACCACTAGCCGGCCACACATTTGAATAAATAATTTCACGGCTTTTAATCTCAAACGATATTATGAGACATTTTATACATCCAGCGGAGTGCCTCTTAGCGTTTTGTCGGCGTTTTTGATTACCAATACTTGGACCGACAACTTGAAACTGCTAAAAAGCAGTTAACAGTAAAAATACACGAATAAAAATGTATTTAACATCGACGGACGGACATGACTTTGGCCTTTAATTTACATACGAAGTAAGGTGATATGTTTTACTAATGATTTCTGTGTTTGTAGTTCGTGTGGATTTGGTTGTGTTACTTTTGTCGAAAATTGTATTTCTCTTCTTAAGCGCTCTTGTATTCTTTCTAATATACGATTCATCTAATATTCATATTCTATGTATTTATTGTTTATTTGAAATGATTTACCTACTGTTTGTTTACTGGATATACCTGTAACCATAACCATAACCATAACCAAAGTTAAGTATTTATTAGGGGGCCCAGCGGGCTCTGAGAGTTCAATTTGGATCTTAAAGCCTTTATTGAATTAGCATTTGCAATAATTAGATAAAATTAACAAATGCACTTACTAAATTACATTTAAATATGTCACACACTTGATTCAATGTTTTTCTTCGCCCAAAATCCCTTCCAAGGAACACCCAAAAGACCGATATGCATAAAATATACATAAGCATGACTATTGCCCAAACTATGGTATAAGTAGGTTTGGAATAGATCTGTGGTCTTGTCGAAGACTTTATATTTTAATATTAACCACCTTATTCATAAACACTATAACTAAAAAACACTGTTATAAAGTTTTTTGTCTCTTTTATTGTTTAGAAAATAGCGTATATTAGAAAGGGACAAAGCATTTGATAGCTAAATGATTTTAATAAGCTGTTAATAATTAGATCCATGGGTCTTGTTGAGCTTAGTTTCATGAGCTTATTTAAATCTTTTGTCAAATTCAAATTTCGATAACTGTTCTCTAACACATAAGCATGCCAATAAACAACTTATTATTTTAATAATTTGACAAAGTACAACAATTTCGTGTGCTGACTGTACAGTCACATATCACTTGATATTAGTTTATATTAACATCTTGGTGACGTTCTTATACAGCGTATGTACCTATAGTATATGTAGATAGATAAAGCTAACGGTAAAATATGTTTATAACTTCCGTCCGTCGTAGGCGTTTAGGCCGATAGATATCTCATATTTGCACTTTAGTGTTAGTTCAGTATCAATTACAATTTACACCTGTGTATATTCATTTGTCTGTTTGTTTATCACATTGATTTGTTAAGAGAAAGACGAACGGTAGCTTCAATTTCAACGGTATCAATATATGTTGTGTCGTAGCGTATGATTCACCTTTTCTTCTAATCATTTCTATAAGAAAGTTTTTGAATTTTAAAGTTATTTAATAGGTACTCTTTGAATGTATGCTTGTTTTGATTTTTTTACTAACTTTTTCATGTTTTTTATGATCACGGAAGTGATTGCAATCTTGGAAGGTGTTGCCATCACGGCAGAGGTTGTAATCTAGAACGATACACTAAAATAGGTTTTGAAATCAATTCAATTTTGGTAAGGCTTCTGCTGACATTTTGTTTCGGTATTGAAATCATAGAAAAGGATAGTCTTTTTTAAACTTACATGATTTTAACCACAGAGCATAGAAGCACCGCGCTGTGGCTGGCGGTGCTTCTATGCTCTGTGATTTGAACACATAATGTAAACGTACTCACACAGTATTTTTCGCGTTGGAAAGTTAACAAAGCAAGTAATAACTTACTTTTTATTTCCCGACGTTTCGAGGGGATTGCACCTCTCGTGGTCGCTGGTGAACTGAGGCTACTGTTGAGAGTTCCTCAACAGTAGTCTCCGTCGTACGCAAGTTCCCGTTTAAATAAACAATAATAAACATTATTGTTTTTCTTTGAATGTTGTACGTTCCTTTAAAAACGTCTCACACGGGAATTTAGTTTGAAGAACATTTTTACGAGTATTATTTGTGATGATATTGCTGGAATGTCTTAATAAATAACAAACACTTGATTGCCCCTTGGGTTACTTGTTACTTTGCCTTCGGATGAAAACCTTTGTTTCATTGCAGAGCACCGCATGGGCGCGGACGCCGACCCCCCGGCATGTGAAGCGAGGCTGCTGAACGGAGACCTCTGGCAGCGGTTCCACGATATAGGTACCGAGATGATCATCACCAAGGGTGGACGGTAAGTTTCATTATGTATACTTATATTATAAGGAGACGTATCATTTGTAATTTTGTTTGTTTGTATGTCCCGGTTCGGGAATTACCAGTCCGATTCGAATAATTCTTTTTGTAATAGATAGCCACTTTCAACGGGAGGGTTATAGGCTATTTGTTATCCCGTATTTACAAAAATAACGTACACTTTCTGTATTCTGAGCGTATACACATTGTTTTGAACGGATTACACCACTCGTTGTCACGGAAAGACTCAAGGTAAGTTCCATGTTCGGCTAAGTACCTACTATAAGACTACGGATATAGGACGAGGGGCAAATATATATGGAACCTGGTGCCATCTCCAATCAAAATAAATAATTCCCATCCTTAAAAAAATTGGAGATAAACAGGCACAGGTAGAGCTATGAGTTAAGATTGGCTACCCTGAAGCAAATTCTGCATTTGCGCCTGGCATGTCGTCTTATAACAGATTAGCTGTTAGCCGTGGCTCCCCCCACAACCAAAAGAAGGCAATAGGATATAAAATAGAATTTGCAATCGTTATTTTTCGAAAAACGACAAAGTTTTGTCCGTATATTTGACTTACCAAGTATAATCTCCCAGGTCAATTCCCTGGTCGAGCGAAGCAAGTTTCTAATTAACTACTTTTCAACATGGCCGGTGTTTGAAATCGCCAACCGGAAGTAGGCAGTAGACACGCGTAGTGATTACGTTTAACACTCCTCACATATTTTCTGCCTTTGCCCGGCCGTGCCAAAACGCAAATTTTCAAAAAGTAGTGTATTGATTATTTAAATCCATCTTTTTTCAATTTATGATGGAAAATTGGAACAAAAACACAGACCATTATTATTATAAGGACTTTAGGACTATTTACATGGATGAAGATTAGAAATTCTGTCACCGAATATCAAGCGCACTGAATAATATGTATATACATAGGTACCTATGCACTATAAGTAAGTAAGCAGAATTAATTAGTATTACACTAATATATTGTCCATCTTTAGAAAACAGATTATATTGTCTTATAGTTATCTAAATGTAAGATTCATCCTGTGTCATCTTATACCATTAAAACCACTTGAAAAAACTGACCGCAATTTAAAATGGTTGATGATTTTATGCTAACAAGGGCTTGTTAGATTAAATGGGTATAAAAAATAACTAGCTCTGATAAAAGTAAAGTTTTTAAGGAACATTATTTTTCCTTTAAAGTATTAAAGATACCCTTTCTATTTTGTAAGAATATCCGTAGAAATATAGATAGGTATTTCATTAAGCAAGAACATTCATAGATAATAGGCTTCCACTAATTTGTAAACATGTTTGAAACACCTATATTTGGATAAGTAAAACTCTTAACATTATTTAGATCAATTAAGTGTAATAATTTCAATTACTTAGTATTTGTCCTTGTGCATACACCTGCCGTGGAACTCGGTCGGAGTTAACTTTATTAATACACTAGCAGCGCCCCGCGGTTTTACCCGCGTTGTGCCCGTTCCCGTGGGAATTTCGGGATTTTTTTTACATAAAAACCTTCCTCTTGAATCACTCTACCTATTACAAAAAACCGCATCAAAATCCGTTGCGTAATTTTAAAGATTTAAGCATACAGACAGACAAACAGTGTGACAGACACGAAAAAGAGACGACTTTATTTTATACTATGTAGTGATTTCCGTGAAATTCGTGTCGGGCTCTCGACGAGGGCAAAGGAGCCAAACTCGTAGTCTACTCGTTAGGCACTACGGTGTACAGGCAGCGCCGTGACTAAGACAATGCATCCTACATACGAGTACTTGCAAGTTACTATTAGCGACATAAAAACAAAATCGATTCTCACAAACCGACAGTAATCGACTCAATTAAATGTTGCATCTGTCGAATCCAAGAATCGTATTTACAAAAAAACATTACTCGTAATAAATTACAAAGTAATAACAAAAACTTAACGAAAACCCATTAGGGCTGCCGAATCTGACGCGAGGCTTGTTAACGGATAATTTGGGGATACGGGGCCGGACCTCCGTCATAGACAAAACAAACAGCTGCCACGACGGTAATTTGTGCATTTCTCTAAATGGCCGAGCACAAATTACAGCTTATTATAAGCTTGTTTGCTTTACGACGGTACCCCTTCAATTATTTTTTTTTCGTGATCGATAATGTGGGACGAGCAGTGAAGAAATTATAGAGTGGTCGCGATCTCGGCGCCTCCGCCCTTCCTCGGGCGACCACCGCGCGCGCTGGCTGCGGGCCGCCGCGCCGCTGTCATTACGTTGCGTCTCGTTACGAGCCCGGCCCGGAGCCGGCTCTCCGTACCTCATGCTACATCCGCAACAACTCGTCTCCCCTCCCCGCCACAGATTAATGTCCGATACTTATCAACCGACTGTAAAGAAATGCCACCAGCGAATTAGGAACATACCGGACGTTTTGTGTTCGGCACAGTTTTATCCCTTATGTAGATCAACAATGAATGTCACGTCCGTCCGACTTTTGACAGAATTACAATAAAATATTCGGTAATTAATGGCGTGTAATTAGCTCCCGGAGACCGCTTCGGGAGTTCGTCCACCGATGTTATTATGATGACGACAAAAACGGGCGGGAATGGTTTTCTGAAACAAATGGCTATCGTGCGCGAGCGCTGTCCCGGCGCGCCTGCGACCGCGCCGCGCCGTTTTTGCCCGCGCTGGTAATTAGCCGGGTTCATCCGAGCTCCTGTCATCTCCTACACGTTTTTTCCGCCGGCCTCCGCCGCGGACCACCGCGAGGTCGCTAACATTTCGATAAATTTACCGCTTTATCCGACGTTTTGTGAATCTCGTTAGCTTAGCCGGGGTCCGTCTAGAGGTCACTCTTGTTTGTTTTGTATTAACGATGCCGCGCGCGAGGCCGGGGGCGCGCCGGCGCCGTCCCTGGCGCCAACCGAACGAAATGGGTCAGAAATATTTGATGCATTTCTCGTATTGAGCCCTGGCCGGGCTGGCCCTAGCCTGCGCGCGGCAGTGGCCACGTGTAATTGAGTTATTCCGTGCTGGCTAGGCGCTTTCTCTGAGAGTGTAATGACTCAAATTGGAGGCAGCGAGTGATTGTTCAAACAGTGTTAAAAGCTGTTGTTGAAGCGATGCTTTATCCCGTTGTGTGTCGGAGTGGGGTTGGCTTTAAGTGTTAAATAGTAAATGCAAACAGTAGATTTGGGCGGTTCGTTTGTGCGGCGGCGCAGGGCTCCGAGTCAACACCTGCGCCGCCATCTCGGCCTCATTATATACTCTCCTATATATTTGCTCCAGCGTTGGTTTGCAGGAACATATACACAATTTCCACCTGCCCGTTGATAGAAACCAATTAGAGGGTCCATATTATGTGCACACAACAATATAATGATGTTGTTCATTCTCCGACGAAATTGCTCACGTAGTAAATAAATGGTCTACCTTTACAGTAGCTAGTTTAGAGGTGTACTTATTTATCGAGTACTTATTTCACTAATTAATTAGTGCTAGCCTCAAATTTCTTGGTTTATTATCGTCTATCTGAAGATAACTCGATGTATCATTAGGAGCATTTGGTTCCCCTCGCAGCGCACTGTGTGTACAACAAAACGTTTCCAATCGAGACACGTTCCATCTGTCCGAGCCGAGAGATAATACTTAACCCTCAATAATCGTTGTACAAACAAACACTGGTTGGAATAGAGTATGTTATTTATTTTTTCTCAAAAGTGAAATATGACAAATGGGCGCGGCGCGCCGCCGGCGGGTCGCTGGGCGCTCGCGTGTCGTCGCTCAGACCTCCCGCCATTTTAACAAACAAACACACTGTATAAAAACTTGTTATTTATTCTTGTGTTATTCGATGGGAAGGGCGCGCCCGAATTCGCCCGTAATAACCATAAGTTATAATTAAAAAAGTCTGCCTCGACTCGACTGATACGAAGGCCCACATAATATGCAGCCAAGTTTTTGTAATCACTCACTCAACGATATTGCCAATACCCAAGTAGTTCCATCCATAGTAACTTTCTTGAGCAACGTACGATGAAACCAAATGTAATAAAATAACGAAAACACATAATATCTTAACTAATTATACACCTACAACTTCTGTGAAACTATAAAATCAGTATCCACTCACTCTATAGGAAGCGTAATCTCGTCCCGGATCTGATCGACCCGAGAAATCTTGTAGTAATCGAGTGTAAGCTCATTCGGCGCTTGTTTTAACTGAAATACCGATTAATTGATTTGATCTGTGTCGTAATTAAAATGGGTGATTAGGGAGCGCGGGGAGCGGCGCCGGCGCCTCAAAGCGTCGCCGGCAACATTCCTTTTGTTTTACCACGGGTCGTTTGTCGCGTGGAGGCGCAGGCGCAGCGCACTCGCTCGCGCGGCGCGGCGCTCGGGTGCGAGCGAGAGGCGCGCGGGCGCCGACCGCCCGCCGCGCGCCGGCCGCCCGCCGCGCCGCGCCCCGCCGCCCTCGCCCCGCCCAGCCTTCAACCACCAATAATCACATTATGACAGCCGCCTGTCTCCTCCGACGTTTACTCTACTCGTCACTAGCTTTCCTGAAACACTGACATCAGAATTTACATCTCAGACTCAACTAGTCAGATCGTGAGATATTGATGCGTACCGCTGACTGCAACGGCGTCTAATGGAAGCTGACATAATGTTCCAGTACTCGAGAACCGACGTCACAGTAGGATCTGATAGGATGATTGATTAGACTAAAAATAGTTAAGCAGTGCCCTACTGTCTCACCCAAATACCAACTAGGAACCTCAACATGAGAATCACAATATAATAAAATAATCAATAATTAGACAAAGTTGTTGTGATACACATTGAGAAACCGCATCCAAAACTAATACCGATTTATTTTCCTCTTAAAATTGAACACAGCAGCCAGCCTCTCGAGAGCTCGAGAGCGCAGCACGGAGTACCGAGGCGAGCCATTATAAAGTGTGAAGGCGGCCGTTAAGTACAAAATTACTCGGCAATAAGACATTGGTCTAAAAGCAATAATATCTGTGGAAGTCTTGTTTGTACAATTTAAGTTGATAGAAACGTTTACTGTAATAGAGGTTCAGGAGAAATTGTCTTGTGATTGAAAACGTAGTGTCATCGAACGTAATGGTTAATTCCGAGAGTCCCGCCCCGCCGCCGCGGCATGTGAAGCACGCGCCCAGCAGTCGCCTGCAGCCGATCATATCGCAATATCTTCTGGGAGAAGCCACCGCGACCCAGCCCCGCGCCGAACACACCATCGCTGTCATTAACTAAGTGTACGTGTCACCGTCCCTGCCCAGCCGTCGATGTATCTCAACCCCTGATAACCACATCAAAATTCACCGTCAAATTCCCGAGTTTGAGCGATCACCAGAATCGCGGAGTCATCGTTGGCTCCCGCGGTTTTTTGTCCCGCCACAAGCTAAAACAATCGACGATTGAAATAAAAACAACAAAACGATAATTCGAATGTTGAATATAAAAAACGCGCTCCGACATCGCGCTCGCCGACCGACATGATTCGTTTTTTGCCGGACGACAGCGGGTCTAATGATAATTTCTCATTAGGTTATAACATTTTTGTCGGTTGAAACGTCGTAAATTCCACGAATAATTTAGTAAAGAAAGTGGTCGTGTTGAAGATGTTTTGTTTTTATGGCGCCAACGAGGAGTTCGGGTTAGATCGGTATCTCCAGATACAAGCGTTTAACCCATGTTACTCGGAACTCGGGAATTATTCTCACGGGTTCAGTCCGCTACCTAACAAATTATAATGTGATCTGATGAGACATCTTACATTAATTCCACATTTCATGTCCTGCACTGCAGTGCTGAACTGCATACAAGCGCTCCAACTGGTTTTAGGACTGCAACTTAAAAATGTTGTAAAGTTCATAACAGTTTATCACCTATGTAGGTAATCTTACCGTTTGGTAATATGATATCTAGTGGCTACCAGTCTCCGATCTAATCGGTAATCTGGAGACATGAAATTACGGTGTCACGTTTTATATATTTTGTGTGTACGTGTCCATAGTGCGTCTCGTGGAAGAAGAGCCATAATGCGTCTCCAGCGGAGCCCTGGGTGCGTCTTCCATCATAAAACACATTCGAGACGACGTGTCACGTCCGCCGTGACGCTCCGGCCACTGCGATCCACTTTGTTAAGGATTTGTTACATTTCACGCAAGATTTGTCACTAACGAGGCGTACATTTAAACGTTTTTATAAACGCTATTATAACAACCTGTAGTTAGCCGAGAGAACCCGTAATTGTGTTTTATTTGAACATGTAATTAGTGCTTCTTGCGAGTATTGTTTTTAGTTACGGACAAGTTACTCTCATTGCAGAAATAGAATTCAATGAATAGATAGATATCAGTTATGCTGCGTGGTATTCTCTCTGAGCGTGAGTTATTATGGGCGAATAAAAACGCAAAGATCTGCAATAACCAATAGCTTGTTAATAAGCGTCAACAGAAACATATCCATGCAAATGAACAAGAATTTCGATGGGAAACATGATATTATAAACAGTTAGCTTCGCACAAGGAAACGTTAACGAGAAAGCATAACTAACTTTTACTAAGAAAGTGCTTCATAGTCATATCTGGTGTATGAGTTGCGGGCAGCCACCCGCGCGCTGCTCGTGCGGCGATAGCATCTCGTGGCTGCGCCCGCGCCGCCCATCGCGACATCGCCGCGATACCATCGCGCCGGTAGCGACCGCGCTGGGTGCAACATACCGCACGATTCTCTAATAAAAGTGTCGCCACCACGACATCCGAGCCCACTCACCCTGGGAACGACTCCTCATCAGATCGTGCCACACTCGCATACTAACCAAATCTAACTAAGAAATCCTTATACGTTTCTAACGGAATCCACTTTTTACTTCCTAAATGTCACAAGTCCTACTCGAAAGGCATGTCTTGTCATAGGCATTTTTATTGTTCTCAGAAATTGAATTAGATAATTACACATACATGCGTATGTTTTTTCTCGTAACGTATTATAAAGTTCCCTTTGGACGTCCTTTTGCGCATAAAAATTACCGACATTCTTCGACTGACCAACGTTAATTTTAATAGGTACTTTTAAATTGTTCTACTGTTTAAAACTGCTTGTAACCTTTAAAGGTATCGATAGAATCCAAGAACACGACTTACGAACGTAGCAACAAGATGTAATGAGCGAGTTATGCGACGACAATGTTTTACAAGATTAAAGGGCGTACAAATTGGCCAAGACGTTTCCATGTAGACGCGACATCAAAACACAGTTCTGTGAAATATGTAACAACGGTTCAATGTCAATAGAGCTGATGTCGCAACGCCCACTAATTGCGTGATGACGCGGCGCGGCGCGTTTGAACTGTGCACCCGACGTGGTGTGTCCACACGGTGCCGCGGGCCGGGGGGACCAGCTCCGCGGTTCTCGGTACCTCGTGGATGCGGTGGAAGCGGCCAGCGACTCCACCGCAAAAAAACTAAACTTAATTGTCTCTCTAGAACTCATTTAGGTCACCGATAATTACCGAGTTATGAAAAATATTGTCAACATCAGGTTAATAGATTCCGCATAAGGATCGAACACAATTTACTTAACTTAAAAAACATGTTCCAAAAACAAACAGGGCAGATGTTAAACAATACTACACATAATTATAATAATAGAGCTGGTTATAATAAACGACCAGTTTCGTAAATGATATCATCAAATATCTGTTGGTGGTCCGAAATGATGCGGAAACAATCATCTAACAACCAACTAAATTTTATTGACAGAAATTTTGGATTGAGATCATCTCGGATTTGTCTCGGAAAATCGTGGTTCCTGAGCATTTACATGTTTATTACTGCCGCGGTCAGGCGAGTTCGATGTTGATATTCGCTGGCGGCTGTTTGCTTACACCACTCGCATAGAATTAATATCAATTAACACACACTGGCTTAATTGTGAATCGGGCTCGGATCGCGTGCGGCGGCCTCTTTGTCGGCGCCAGTGAGCCCGCGCCCGCGCGGACGCAGCTTTAATTCGCACCAGTAACTGAAGCTGCGTTCACACTGATACACCAAAAGGAATACCGCACGCCATCGATCCACTCGACCATAGTTCGTAGAAACGCGCAAATTGTTGCGAAATCTCGCTTCTGCAAGTCCTCAACTCTTTCTCCGAAAAGTTTCCTAAAATAGTGGCGCCGTCTGGTGGCTTCCGCTGCAGGATAATGAGCTGTAAATTCGTTGTCATACGATGGTAATTAGTTAGGTCTGGAGGCGGTCGGTTCTAGGTAGTGCGAGTCGGCTTTACGCTAAGAGGAGCGCAGATCCTGTCGGTGATTGATCGGTAGCCGCGCGCTTCACTCACCCGCGAACATATTGATAATCAGCACTTACTGGCATTGCTTATGGTACTTGGTGAATATGGCCCAAAGAGGAGTTCACCCAATAAAATGTGCCGCTAACTCGTAAAAATAACGGTAACTTTGAACAAACAAAATATGTCATATTAAAGTTGTAGAGCTACTATCTCTCTGATCGCTGTTGTTTTAGATAAAAATCACCGCATTTCAGGCTATCATCAATTCATTCGTTATATTGGAGCTTTGACAGGATTATAATTAGAAACTGTCCGTCCTTATGGCTTGTCGTTTTTAATGTCGCTAGTCTGGTCCCATACTGCGCTCGCATTTCATTAACTAATGTTAAAAAAATGTGAGTTCTCATAAAACGGCGTGATTTATGCGGGGTCGGGAGCTAACGAGCGATCGCCACCGCCCGCCGCCCGCCGCCGCCGCCCGCTCGCTGCACCTCGCCTAGTCTCTACCGCTCACCAATAAGACATACAATGAACACACTCGCACACCAACTGCATCAAACTCTGTATAATGATATTAAAGTGATCCCGATATCACTTTGTCCTGTGATCACCGAATAATTGCGCATATATCTTTTATATAATTTAAACTGCTTGTGAGTATTCTTCTCATGACAATAAGGATCGTTTACTGGGTTACTACTATTTTTGTTATTTCTAATTAAATATTATAAAAATTCTGATTTGAGGTCCGAGTTTTTTGTGTTCTGTCGGTAGATAAGTGCAACTCGTTTGTGATTTTTTTTTATTGGTAATGCAAAATGTTAACGATCTGTTGTTCGGCGTCAAGCTCGTAATAGTGTTTAGATGCGGGCGGGAGATAAGCTTTGTGGTACGCTTGCGCGGCGCGGCGGGCCGGCTCGTCGCGGCGACTGTCAACTAAATTACCGCTCCGTTTGTCGGCCCTTCCATTTGCAATTTACGAGCACCGAGCCCCGGGCCGCGTGAATGCGGCGCCGGCGCCTAAAAAGGATCCGCTGAATTAATTCCGCACTTTCACCGAACCAAACGCATCCATATTCATTCGAATTTGTTAGTTTTGCCCTAATACATACCGTGAGGTGTTCCGAACGTTGTCCACCGCCGGCCAACAATCACGGTTTTTATCCTTCATGCATTATTAACTAGCTGGACACATTATCCAAAAACGGGGCTTGATGACATTCCTCATTGTGTTTTGGCCGTTTCTTAATTACCTCCATCTTCAAATTAACATGGCTGCATTATATTAATTGATAGTTTGTATTTCAATCGATAATTTTACGCATATTTAAGTAAATATGATATTAAATACATGTTATTATGTAAAACCTTTTCGTGTAGACATCCGCTTCTCATCATGCACATAATTTTTAATTAACAAAATTGCATTCCGCTTAATATTAACGTTAACCTTGTTGATAAAAGCAATCAGCGTGAGGCGGAGGTAAATCGATCGAGGCGGTTACCTTTGCGTACAATCAGTGAGGAATTATGCTGTATTCATGTTGGAAAGAATTAACAATTATATACGTAGGTTGTGGAGTTGATTCCGTTGCTAGTTTATTGCGTAACTGGTTGTTAAGGAAGGTTTCGATTTCGATTTCCGCGAGCGGCTTGTTAATGGTTGTACGGTGGCAGTAAATTTTGCGAACAGGACATAAACATATCACGCAGGTGCTACCTCCGCGGGGTGGCTTTGTCCCACTCGCCCCCGCCCACTGTCGGGGAACAGTTTGATAAGCTCCCATAGAAAACGTCACCGTAATGTTTTCCTACCAATTTATTGTCTTTAGTCCTCGGGCGGGGATCCTTTTGGAGATTTCTATGCGGTAGTTACTTATAATTGGCTACTTTTTATCAAGATTTCAGATATAGATTTTTTATTCATATACTTTTAAACTAAATACTTACAATAAACATTTTAGAGATTAAAATATCTTTGATTTATAATTTCTCTCTTCTTGAATTTCAAATAGCGCAGAAATAAACTTTTGATTATTTATTGGAAAGGTGTTATTCGAATTTTAGGCATTTTTATTATATTAAGATTCACACTTTACGATCAATCATTAAAAGAACAAACTGATTTATAACAAATTAATCATTTTTATGCATTCCGTTTGTTTTTGCATCAACAGTTGCGACCTGCAGGTCCCGCCACCTGCGGCGACCCGGCAAAAACTAGCCAATGAAAATAAAACGTTTTTTATCGCGATATCTTATGATTGAGGGCACTGTCGCTGATTTTAAACAAAGGACACCAGATACTCGAGCCATCAATATGCTAATACAAGTAGATGCATCTCAAGATCTCTGATATTTTTTGTGACCATACCCAAATTGGTTTATTTGCTTTGTTACAAGCGTGTTTCTTTATGATCGCTGTTTGTTTGGTTTGCGGAGGCGAGACAGATGCATGGAAGGGTGCTCTGGGAGATTCAACGTTTTATTTGTACACGCAATAAATGTTTGTAAGTGTTTTGTCATTGTTGTGGAGGCTTTCCGGTGTGTAGCCGACGCCTTTCATATGTTACTTGTGTTAAGTTCGGCTGTGGGAGAGCGAGTATCGATCACTTGTTAATCTTCGATCGTGTTGCTTGAAGGAGTAAAGTTGACTGTTACAATATCGCGAACAAGACCCGCCATCTTGTAACAAATATCTATCTCGTTTAATTAGGTAACTCAGTTCAATTTTATACTAAACTTTTTGCTTCTAAGTACCTATGCCTATACTCTGTAAAGACACTTTTCACACTTCAACAGACAAAATCAGACTAATTACGAAATGAGATCGGTAACATGAAACACTTCTAATTGAAAAAGATTTTAATTTGTCTTGTAACAGATGTAAAACCTAATTCCAAAGTACATGTAAACACACAATACAAATATTAACACAAAGTCCTCCGCGATTCTCACGGAGCGCTCTCACAGTCCGAGTGAACAATTTGACACTTCCAGGTGTATGATTTTTTATATCACTTTACAATGGCGGTGGTGTTTATCCAGGCCCACATCTGGTTGGAGGAAAAAACCCGCCGGACCTCTCGTGTGAGCGCTAATGACGTACCCGCACCAAAACTCTCAAGCATTCTTGTATCCGACTCTCGACATTGTTTATCGTGCGAGTTAGCCTCTAAAGCTAAGCTTGTGTACACACTCACCCCGGCCAGATGTCGCAGCACAACGCCGCCGTTGTCTCCACATCCTTAACATTGAACTTGACGATAAAACACCAATGAAATTAGCAGTAAAGATAACTCGAGGGCTAGGTTATGGTCGCGCTGACGACATTAAACGCGAGCGTTTACTACTCGTCTTTCAATAGTAGTCGTAAATGGCAGCTCGTGAAACATTGTCTGCAGTGAATACGCCTGGGTGTCGAGTCTGCGAGGTAACGTTGGCATGTTAGGGTCAGAAAGGATGTTTATAATATTTGGCGCGAGGTCGGAGCGTTTATAGATTTCGAGTGCGGATGCTAGAGCGGATATGTCGGTTTCTTTCCCGCTGTTAGCGCCTCCGTGCGGCAATTGGCATGTTGTTACCGATTTATGGCCCACTCTAAAGTTTATTCGATGCGATTTTGGTGGTCCCATTGTGTTCGGCGAGGTTGCCGCGGCGAGCGCTCTCGAGGCCTTTTATGGAGTCCTCTTTTTATTGTATCTTTATTGTATTAACTATATCGTAAACAGAATTCCGTGCGTTCGATTTAAAATTCCGTAACATGGATGTTTGACATGATTCTTCGCTTAAACTGCTATCGGCGGTATCGCGTATCAAATGGCTTTGTTTTGCGGGTCCGATGCATTCTATCGGGAGCGGAGAGTGACTCCGATAGTGGCGGAGTTTAAAGAGTTTAATATATATTGCGCGTGGCTCGTCACCTCTTTGTCGGCGCGGTGGCTTTCAAACAGGCCGATAAGTGGCCGGCCGCTGATAACGACTACTTGCCGGAACGGTAGCCGAGACTACGGATTTGTCAAAGTACGGTCAACATGTTAAATCACAATACTGGCCACATATTTGTTCAAGTTAAATCAACCAATATTTGTGTGTCATGTATTGGTGTTTGATTTGAGCTCCAATGTGTTAATATTGGACATGAGCCCGACATGTGACACAGTGGCGTTATTAGCTCATCGATGTTCATATTCATCAAACTATCTATTTTTAATACACAATTTGTTTAATAACAAATGACTGTAGTAACTAACGCTGTCATCATTTGATTGACACTATTAATCATTTAATCAAATACGTATTTTAATATCCGCTACTACAACTTTTTCATGTCTATATATTCGTAGATACCTACACTTGTATCTCCTCAACAACTCAATGTATCTCTCAAATTGTCAAAATTCATCAAATACTTCTTCCAGATTCTTTCATACTGTTCTCATTTATATAAACTATTATATAGATAGGTAAGTAGTCATTAAATACAAATTGGCGATAGTTATTCTGTCTGTACACCTCCTTTCACGTAAGGCGGTAGCGGTCATCGTAAACTTTAAATGGAGGCTAATTTAGTTTGTTGTTAATTGAGCTTCTGTCGGCGCGGCGTTATCGGGTGGTTGCATTAGTGCGCCGCGAGCTCGCGGGCGGCCCGAGACCCGATAACTCCGTGTTATGACTGATGGAGCCCTAGCCAGATACCGCGCGGTGCTGCTCCATTATCTGAGCACGTTGAGGAGTATCGAGAGAGCCTTGGAGAGGTTTATGTTTCAATAAGTACTAAGTATTTAGACCTATTGAATGTAGTAGAGAATATGTAGTAGCTTAGTATACAATGTAAGAAATAATGCGTGTATGTATTGATTTCAATAAAATATTTGATTTGAGACTAGACATAGAGGTTAGGTTAAAAATTACGTTAAAACATTTATAGGCCAAATATTCACTATTGCCTATTGGGGTCTCGGTTCGGTGAGCTATGATAAATTATGATTATAGTATTCTTGGAACCTTCACCCTCAGTTATGTAACACAAAGTATATTTATAAAATATTAAAATCAACATCCAGTTAAATACCTTTTAGTTCATACAGTTTAGTGACAACCTCTTTTTATCTATATGGTGTTGCTTTACGACTTTCCCATCAAAACGCCAGTACAGGAATCCATATTAGTACAACCTGCCTAACATTCAGAAAGAATTCATAAGTGATATGAGCATTGAAAGGCTTCAGATAAGCCGAGGCGCCACCGAATCCAAGTTTTATGGTTCCCAACAACAATTTATACGGTCCTCGAACAAATGGGTGCCAAAAGCTGATCCGTGGACACATTACCGCTATCAATTCGTTTACAACCGTGATAATACGATGAAAGAAACCACCGCTATTGTCTCTGTAATTTCATTATCACCCTCTTTGTTTCAATTTCTGAGGGAATGCCGTGCGGTGTACCGTGTGAAGTATGTTGGATTTTATTGTTTTTGAACATAATCTGAGGATAGCGTTATTTGGAATGTTACCTTTGACATTTTCTTGTGAGAATGGATTAGAGAGTTATCGTTTGTTAATGTGGTAATAATAGTTCGAACTTTTAGGGGTTGGTGGTAACTTTTAATCTTAATTGTCAGTATTCGGGTAATTTCGTATGTTTATTTATTATGTACTGTCTATCTGTACTCTCTAGTAAGTAGGTATAGGTTCAAATAATAATTGTAATTAACATAAATACCATTATCACATCATTACTCAACCTCATATCGATACTCTATGCGGGAGATTACGCAAATTAATTTTTGTTTTTAAAAAACTTCGCTCAATAGCTAACTTTAACCTAACCAGACAAATTTATCTGGCCTTATGTCAATCTTTATTAACTTATTGCATCACATCATGGGGTGGTGCTGCAAAGACTACAATGCTACCTGTCGAACGAGCCCAGCGAGCGGTTCTAAAAGTAGCCACTTCTCGTCCCTACCTGTACCCCACTAACCAGCTTTATAAAGATTGTAATGTACTAACAGTGAGACAGTTATTTATCCAGTGCTCAGTACTCAAATATCAGCTCGCACTTCCTTATTCTCATAGTAATTTATCTAACACAAAGAGGCGAAACGTTGTTGTTTGCTCTCAACCTACAATTTTAAAAACTTCCTTCTCATCTAGATTTTATGTCTTTCTTGGATCGTTACTTCATAAAAGATTAAATTACAAAACTAGCATTTATCATCTTAACTCGTATAATTGTAAGATTCATCTTCAAGATACACTTAAAACTTTAAACTACGAAGAAACGGAGAATTTGTTGTCGGTTCTTAAATAACTCCAATATAATATAGTACCTTATAATGTAATCAATTCACTTTAATTAATTATACCTAGTTCCTATTTTTTGCATATGATGGTTGTGCTGTATTATGCTGAGACATCTTTTTCAATTATTAATTATTGTTTAGCATATTTATTGTCAATACCTAATATTTTATAAGTTTGTTTTATACTATTAATTTGTAGATTGGTTAAAATATTAATTAGAATTGTATAGAATTATTTTCGTATCATAGTCCGGTTTTGCCTGAAACACAGGTTCCTTCCTAGTTCAGGCTCATGCTTACTCCTGGCTAGAAATATTTATTTTTAGACTTATTAATATGTAATAGAAGTAAGTTTGTATGAATAAAGATTTTATTTATTTATTTATTTTATTACTGGACAGTTACTTTACTACTCAATGTACTTAAACCACTACAATCTACATTTATACTTATAGGGTTCTTCATACAAGTAGCATAACTAAGAGTAAAAAAACCTTCCACTAACCTCCAAAACGTATTGTTACAGCCGCATGTTCCCATCTCTACGCGTCTCCCTCTCTGGTCTGGACCCTCGCGAGGAGTACTGCGTGCTGCTAGAGCTGTCGCTCGTAGGGCGGCGGCGCTGGCGCTGGGCGGGCGGCGCGTGGGCGGCGGCGGGCGGCGCCGAGCCGCAGTCCCCGCGGCGACTGATGCTGCACCCCGACTCACCAGCACCGGGCCATCACTGGACGGCCAATCCGGTCTCGTTCAGCAAACTGAAGCTAACCAATAACACTATGGATGCGCAGGGGCATGTAAGTGTTAGATTTTTTAGTGTATTGAAAATTAAGTTATTTGACGAGTAGAGTAAAAAAGGCAACATTGAGGGAAATGCATCCAAACATAGTCTGGGCCACAAATCATGATATTCTAGGACCTTGTATTATTATAAGGAATTTAGTAGTTAGGTATGTACCTGACAAGAATTTACAATCGATTTTAAAATTATTAACCTAGCTATAAATTTACGACGGTTTACCTTATGAACTGTAATCCCTCTAATATTTCTTACACGAATAAGTACCATTTAAAACTAATAATGGAATATTTATTACCTATCTAGTGTTTACTATCTGATTGAGTATTTAACGATAACCCCTCATCATAAAGTTGTTGGGCGGTCTGTTGTAAACTTAAAGTTATCTATTACTATCAATGCTTATTACGTCTCTTAGTCTTATCCGTTTTCAGTAGAAACGGAATAGAAACGTAACGTCGGGAAATAAAAAGTAAGTTATTACTTGCTTTATTAACTTTGTAACGCGAAAAAACCCGTGTGAGAACGTTTACTAAACGTGGTAAAGATAAACCAATTAATGACTTCAGATATTTTAGTGCAAAAGAAGCCCAAAGAACTTCAAATGTTTTTGTTTTGTATAAAAATACGTTACCTACCTACTTTTTTTATAACAATTTGTGAAAATAATGAACATTATTATAAATAAAAAAACAGGAATTAAAACACTGTATGACCTTTTCTGTTAATATCTTTGAAAATCAATGGTTAACTGAAACGATCAATATCTACCTAGATACAATTTTCTAACATGTGTTTCTTCAAAGATACAATTTTCTTATACTTATGTGTTCGTTCTTAGAGTCGCACATTGTAACTAATTGCTTACCTAGAATTACTCAATCAATTGATGTTAATTGCCATCTCTATAATCTCTGGTGGGAATAGTCTGTAGAGATATCTATTGTCTATGCTGCGGTGGTCGAATAAAAACATTTGTCGATGATTCGTCGTAATTGCAAACACTGTTAATTGATTGACTTTGCCGCTATTAGATGTATTTTAATGAAGGTGGCTGGTGTTTTATAAAGTGAAATTAAATACGAATTTTTGGCTTTATTATAGAAAATAACCTCTTATTCAACTAGAAAGAAGAAATATGTTAATGATAGTTAGCTGGGTTAGGTCAAGTCTTTTTGTTAGCCGTACTGCGAAGGACGTTTATGTTATTTCATAAATAAATGCAGTTAATTGCAGAGACCTACATAAGTTGATTAAATTCTTACCTTATGAAGTTGTTGAATAGCTAAGTTTTCCGTGTCAAGTGTCTACAGTAAATTATATTCATTTTCCGTTATACGAGTATAAAGAATATTTCAAAATATTTCCAAGTTAAAAATACTCTGTTATAAATTATATAAAATAACAAAAATGTAAAGGTCTCAATGTTTACTTTAAATCATTTTGAATACTATAATCTTTTTTAAATAACTCAAAACATAAAGGCCTATGCACGCTGTCAATGACACATCCTGCGACGAATGTCTATCGTCATCGCCGTCTGACAGATAACGTTTTGATGATTTGCAAGTTTGGCACGTCGGAATGTCACAGTAATTGTGTTACCTATCTAAACAAAACAAATGGCTGCCACAGTTGACTCATCTCGCAAACATTGTAAAACTTTCTTTACTTAAAACGAGAAACAATAACCGTCAAGTGGATGTGACTTAGATAATACATATTTGTTTGTGTGGGTAGAGTGTTCGCTCAAGTTTTATGGTATCACGATTTATGCATTCAATGTAACGATTTAATAAGGGTAAATACCAATTAACCGAATCATGTTCGGTCTAATCGCAATAAAAAAAACGAAACGAGGCCGATAAAACGCTCTAGTAATTTATCTCCGATAATAAAGTACGGTTACAGTTTTATTGCAGAACCCACATTCATTTTTATTCCGAGACAATCGTGACTTTATCCATCGCATGTCTTGCTAGATATGTACTTTCAAGTTTCAAAGGAAACGCCTACCATGACACAACTTTCATATAACAAGTACACAACAAATTGTGGTTCGATAAACAACTCTGTTTTCTAAAGAATAAGAGTGACTGTTGTTAGGAACAAAAATGTATCGCAATAGCCGAGTAAAAAACAAGTTGT
Organism: Cyclophora albipunctata; assembly: GCA_963082685.1. NCBI lineage: Eukaryota > Metazoa > Arthropoda > Insecta > Lepidoptera > Geometridae > Cyclophora > Cyclophora albipunctata. The sequence goes on along the minus strand of OY720117.1, from coordinate 9,630,653 downwards.
ACTTGCATTCTCAAAGAAATATCGAACTTAGAGTGTGGATAAAAAGCTGAGGTTACACTGCGCTGTTTGACCGCGTGATGAGCGCTGCAGGAGTCTTCGAGCACAAAGACGTCTATAAGCATTTCGTCAGTCGAACAAATACGATGAAAGGCATTGTATAGAGGCTTTGTAGCGGCAACTAACTGTACTTCTTTATTCGGGCGGCCTGTTTGGACAGGGCGGTTGACGCCTCGATAAATGATGCCTGTGGGAACACGGCCTAGGGTTAATATTTATTTAACCTGTTCATAATGATATTTTAGATTCGTTTAATTTTATGACTCATTTTCTTCATGCGCACAGATTATTAACTTCAACATAATCAAATTTATAAATTAATCATGTGATTTACAATGCAGTAAATTAAACTTTTATTACTCATAAGTTTAGTACTTTCTTACCCAGGAGTTATTAATTATCTATAATCATAATTACTTAGTTGCACGTTACCTATTAAAAATTAATAGACAAGCACCAGCTACACATCAAAACAAACGTTTTACATCGCACTACGAAACGTCATAACATATCATGGCTCTCTAAAAAAGTTTAGAAATACGCACGCATCAGTGCGTCAGTACCAGAAGGTGGAATTAATCGCGACGGGGCGGCGCGCCTTTGTGCACGCAGCCTTACAATAAAGCTACCAGCACAGGAGCGGTACATTCGCACGGAAAATCTCTCTAATCACTTGTGCACTTGAGTATCCTTCACTTGAGAAAAAACCGCCTTTCAAACCATTGTTACGACATTTTTGTTACTTTTTTAACGCGACTAAGGTTCGGTTCGAACTTACTTATGGGAAAGAGGTAATTAAGATACGGATTAAGAATACTAAATGAAAAGCAATTACTGGGAATGGATTATGAGGAATATTTTTAAAGGATTGGAAGTGAGAAATAGTTTATTAAGTAGGAGATTAGGCTTAAGTTAATGGGTGAGAATTTTGGTAATTGTCTCAAGTGTAGCTTTTGTCAAACTCTGATGTAATGTACTTGTCTTAATTGCATTTTCCAAATTCAAATAGGGCATTATCAGGTAATGTGAAGGAGATCTACCTAAATTGCTTTTTCATGTAAATGATAGGAGTTTCGAAATAATTTATGCTAGAAAGCCTCCGACTTTGTCTTCCAATTGAAACGCCAGTTACTAACAATGTAGGTAAGGTAAAACATTTTATAAAAAAATTGGCTTACAAAATTAAATCCCGCACATATAGGTACTATAGAAAAAACGACGTAATCTACTCCTATCGAAGGATTCTATCTTTCCCTTTTACTAAGCTTTCGTGTCCCATCAAAACCGTTTGGGGTCAAAACACATGTAAAACCTAATGTTTCGAGACACCACTTTTATCTGATCTACGGAAGGATAGCGGGTTCGATTCCGCGGAAGCATTTACACGCGACGTTACCTACCCCAGTTTTTATTTTATCGCTCAATCTTAACTGGTTAATTGAATTAGTTGAAAAAATATGTTCGACTTTTTAATGTATTTCGAATGTGTGTAACGATATGAAAAGCGCGCGTTGAAGTCTTTTGTATGGCTTGTCTATATTTTCATTGTACAGACATAATGTTAGAAATGTTGTTGTCAAAATGTAATTCTTAATACTACTTAATCTATATCCATACTAATATAAAAAGCTGAAGAAATTAATTTTTTGTTTTGTTTGAACGCGCTAATCGCAGCTCTAAGTCCAATTTAAATTGTTAGTTTTGTATGCCATGTTCAAGAAGTTATAGAATATGTTTTAATCTCAAATTCCCACGGGAACGGGCACAACGCGGGTAAAACCGCGAAAATATAAATAAAAATATATAATAAATTGATTTTATAATAATATTATAATAAAATGGATTTTTCCGAATATATTTTGGCTGTGCCTTCGTAGGCATTCATCTTTACAAGTAGGTATTTTAAGGACGTGTACTCACTTAGATAAGTTACAACTAAACACGTCCTAATTATGAAATTCCAATTTTAAAAATATATTAACAAAAAACGTTAAAATATCTTTCCCATCCTCGTAGCATCAGATCGATATCAGCATCCGATCGAATCGAAGACAATCGATTGATCGACGAGCTTCCGAATAAGAAATACTTTAAACTGTCTGTTTGTCTGTCACGAATCCACAAGGCGATGCTACATCAATCATTAGCGACCGAGAAATACTTGAACCATAGACTATACTAATACTTAACTTACTAATAATGTTATAGAGAGGTAAAATTTGTAATTTTGTTTGTTTGTTTGTTCGGGCTGATATCAGTAATTAGATCTCAGATCTGACCTGTGCGACCATCTCAGTTATAATTATTTTTGTAATGGACAGCCATATTCAAAAGGATAGTCTATTTTTTATTCCAAAATTTCCACAGGAACGTGCACATAGCGGGTACAACCACGGAGCGCTGTTAGTATTAGATATTTTAATTATATTTAACTAAACTTCCGAAGAAGTTGAATATTATATACATTTACTCGTTATTTTATTATATACTAATAATCGTAAGTGATTAAAGTTGTATTAACAGTTATCCTTCCTTTCATTAACACACTTGAGTATTTGTGCAATTAAATATAAAAAGAGGCGTTTGCAAAGTATTCATTGTGCCATATTTTTACATACCATTTATGTGCTCATAACTTATTATTTCCCAAAGTATACTTAGTATATATGATTATAACTATGATTTATAAGAGAATATAACTATGATATAATATGATTATAATTATGTCGATATTATAATTGAATATGTATAAAGCTCTCCTTGACCCATAACGAAACGAACAGTAAGCAGCTAATTCTTGTTTATATTTATGGTAATAATATAATCTGTTTTAAACCAACAAACTGTGGATATAAATCACGGCGGTCCTCGGGGCGGGGCGGTGTCAATATTTCAATATTTAAATTGCGTGCACACTTGTCGAGTTGCCGCGACCGAAACGCAATCAGCAACGTCTAGACAACTCCATCGAGCCACACGCGTCGCAAGTAAATTACGTACCAATAAATTAATTAAATGTACATACATAGGCATCCTGTAAAGATATATTTTATTACCCAATATTCAGACGTATGTTTTATTTATCAACAATTGATTTTAATTGGTTACTCTTAATTAGTTTTTAGTTGGTTACAACCGCGTCGGTACTTACTTACCCTGTAAAAAATAATAAACTTTTAGTGACCGTATCCTAATCTGTTCTTTTATTTGCGAGAGTATTATACAATACAAAGGAAATATAATTACTTCAGATCAAAAGGTAGTTAAAAAACGAAAACGGTTTCAATTAGGGCTACCTTTTTACACTTCAAAAAATAGTAAGACAATGGGATGGAACCCCTTTTTCCAGTTGAAGTGGTTACAGTTGCGAGTGCGCATGCACAGGTAGCGGTTTTCGCGTCAAGTGGTTCAGATAAGGGTCCTTGTAGGCTTGCCAGACGCCGCCCGCGCCCGCCGCCCGCCGCCCGCCCGGCGCGACACCGCTGTCGCCAATCTACACGCCTTTTTACATTTGTGTGTTTTGTTAATTTAAAACTCATTTTCGTTTCAAAAATGACATGTTGACGGATCCTGATTTTGAATAGGTTTGTGTTTTTATACAGGAAAATAATAAGCACTTTGGTAAACTATGTAAAAAAAAAAATCGAGGATACTAATGCGGAAATGGCTTCGTAAATATAGCTATTTATTAGTAAATTAGCAGTTATGTTTTATAGACATCCCGTGAACTCAAAGGGTTTTACTTATAACCATGGTGAGAACAGCGGTTTTCATATTTTTTCATTCTCCACTAGACTTTTGTAGTTTGGTAAACGAAACTGAATGTTTCAAGTAATTATTCGTATGGGTTAAACGAAGGTATTTCTCTCATTTTCATTACCATTTAATTTTTTGACTCATATCCTCATAAAATACATAATATAATAATTATATACGTATACACACGCTAAACTCTCTAGCTATATAATTATGATTAATTCAGTTGATTGAAATCACCAGTTTTAGAGCCCGCGTACGGCTGTAGGTTAAAAATATATGTTAAGCAATACCGTTATTCCACAATTTTCAGATATTTTTTGTAAAATTTTGTAGATAATTTTCAGACAACGAGCTGTCTTTTCCCTACATATATATTCAATTATATATTCTTATAAAGTATTAATGTTTGTATATGTAGTAGTATCAGAGAGTTAGATTCCATAACAAAAGCTTAGAGCTTACTTTGGGTCTAATTAACCGTGTGTGAATTTGTCCGGGTATAACATACTTGTTTCACACCGATACTTTACCATCACCCCCTTTTCCAGATGGTCCTGACCTCGATGCACAAGTACCGGCCCAGGGTGCTGGTGGTCCGCGCCAGGGACGCGGCCGCGCTCGCTTGGGGCGCTCCTCATGCAGCCTTCTCGTTCCCAGAGACCGAGTTTATTGCTGTCACCGCTTATCAGGTAAATTGTCTTTACGATATACCAGCATTTTACTGTCTGACTGTACAGACAGATATCTTACTTTTACCGTCTTACTGTACTGGTATCTTACCGTTTTACCGTCTCACTGTACTAATAGTTTGAGTGATATGAAAAGCCTCTGACTAGCAGTGAGACTTAATAGACTTTACCACAAGGTATACAAATCACTTTACGTCTGTGGAGTTGACAATTAACGTTGAAACCGGTTTCCCGATAAGCGCCAAACTCATATGAAGAGTATTTAAATTAGGTACCTATTTATTAGGCGGCTTTATAAATAAACACCCTGTAAATAATACCTATATTGATCAAAAATACAAATATAATACTAAGTCTTTAAAAATGTAAGTATTTACTGGATTCAAAATAAGAATAAATACCATAGCATAATGCCCAAATAAGTTATGATCATAAAAAATCACGTTAGACATACATATTTATCCATCCTGTTGTTGCCATAAAATATAATGTAATTTTTTAATAACATAAGTATTCCAATATATCGTACCTATCGAAGGGTATTCCCGTAATATACCATGCAAAGGTTCCAAGAAATCCTACTACGTTTCACCGAAACAAGACGATTGGCACTTATGACGACCGCATTTTTTATACACAAATCAAGGCGCCAATGCTTTTACGAATATGCATAGATATCACTTGCAGAAAAAATGCGACAGAGATTGCGACGGGTGGCAAAAACATTTGTGACTATTGTGTAAGCACCCTTACCGAAACAATAAGATTTTAATTTAGAGTTTTTGTCTGAATGGGCGGTGTCATTTGTTCTACTTCCGATATCTACGAACGGTATCCTAAAATCCATGAAACTGTGAATAGGGGCCGTTAGTTATGAGTCATATGCCTATTGCTAATTTAAAATTAGTTTTATCTTTATGCCTATTAAGATTTTGTTGTGAAATGTATGTAAATATACTTGCTTACCTATGTTACGTCAGTTACAATAATTTAGGCCACAACATAGGCAGTTCACTTTAACTGAACTCGGCAGCTATGTAAAGCAAGATAGATCGGTACCTAAAAATATTTTTTGTGATTGAATCTTCGCTGTCTCCAAAGTATTATAATATTAAAGTATTTTAAGTTATCTTCTATTCTGCGGATAATCCCATTTAAATCAATACTGCAGTATCAGTGCTAGAATAAACGTATGTATATACATTGCACAGTACCTCCTGCTGTTTGTTTTCCGACATTAAATAGCATCCCTTTGAACGCCAGCGCAGCGTGACGTTTCTTGCATAATCCATCCCTCGATAATTAGCGTGGATCGTTGTTAGGGCGGCGTCTTTGCTCCCGCTCCGGCCCGCAGTTGACTGCAACGAGGCGCGAAAGTTTTCTCGCGTCCATTTCATCGGCGGCTTTGAAGGATAATCCGGATATTGTCCGCGGTAACGGGACCCGCCGGACAAAGCCCGGCGGCACGTATCGTTGCGCATTATCCCCGGACAAGCGACCGATCGCCAGCTCAACTATTGTTGCGAATTACCAACGAATTATACTCCGCTTTCATGAAAGCCGAAAGCTTTATTTGAGCGCGTAGCTAGGTGGCACACCGGTACAATTATTGAGATACTGTTGCAAAAAATTAAGATGCGTTTATTTATTCAATTATCCTTAGGTAGAAAGTCCCGGTACGTTATGCTCGTATTTAAGTCTCCTGATAATTTTAAGTTATCCACTAGATAAATAAAAGCATTTGCTCAGACCCTAATTACACATCTTGAAAAAACTGGCGACAGTCGCCAATATGTGAAATAGTTCCGCAAAAACGCTCGGTGCAAGTTTGTGTGGTGACGTCACGGGCGACAGGGCGGGCCGGGGGCGGCGCCTCGCGGGGCTCCGCTGCCCTCGAGTATTAGAAACAACGGGCTTTTAGCACTTTCTATCTGACGTTAGGTTTATCAGGTGGCGGCGAGCGCGGCACCCGCCGGCGCCGCCTTATCTACCAAACCAAACAAACATTTACAAGTGCCTTCGCGTATCGCGACTTATTTGCGCTTTGGAGTCCAATAGATAAGCGGGAGCTCCTAAAATCATGAGCGAAGGAAAACTAACAAAAAACCTGTATTTGCAGTCCGTTAGAAATGGGTGCTTAACCTTTTAAAATTAAATGATGACGGATAAGTATCTGGTTACACTTCACGGTTGTGCAAGGGAGGATGTGGTAGGCGCCGCCGCGCACGCAGAACCAGCGGCGGGCGTCACCGCGGCGTCGCCCCGGTGTCGCCCCGCGGAGGGCTGCTAATTGGCCTGTCGCCAAGCCATGTCATGTCACATGTGTTACAATTATCCCTTACAAGCTATTAACGAACCAGGGAATATATGCGGAAACGGATGTTTAAATTGCAGTCTCCAAATTAGATAAGGGAATATCCGTGTGAGACGGTACACTAAATTGTATGCAAACACGTTAGCTTAGAGATGTGGGACGAATTTGTTTAGTGGGGTAACAGTTTTACAATAATCTTCTTATGTACTTACTAGGACTGGATGGGTAGATATTTAATCGATTTAATAATGTAGGTAGGTAGGCACTTTTCAGAAACCACAGGGCAATTCTTTTAGTTAACACATTTTACTGAGGGTACCTAAGGGTAGGTAGTTATTGATGAAACTTTATATAAAGAAAACATTCCCTAATTTCCCATTTCTCTTGTCCACAGAACGATCGCATAACAAAGCTGAAAATCGACAACAATCCCTTCGCGAAAGGTTTCCGCGCCTGCGGCCAGTCCAAGTGTAAACGAAAGAGCATCGACGTCGGCGAAGGTAGCGCAGAGCCATCTAGCGGCGAGTCCACTGAACCCAAGCGGCCATGTTCCGACGCGGCATCCTCTTGCTCAGAAGAAGGCAGCCTAAGGTCTTCGTCCCCAAGATCCCCCCCACTGGTAGACTCACCTGCTCCCATAGTTGCCCCCTTAGATCCAACGCCGTCTTTCTACCCCCCCGAACTCCCATACATATCTCCACTGCACCTCCCGATGCCCCTAGGACTCTGGCCCAGTAATCCTATAGGCCTGTCGTGGGGTCCTGCGTTACCTCCCCCCGCGCCCGAGGTCGCCACCCCTCCCGCCCCCGCTCCGTGTCGTAAAGTCAAAAGTTTTACGATCAGCGCTCTATTAGGCGAGGGGTGACTCGTCTATGTTAATTGAAACTGAGGTGTATGAATATGAAATGAATAATTTATGAATTTAGCACGTTTAAATGTGTATGCGACGGGCAATCGCAATATTGAGTAACTGATAATTCATGTAAATAATTATTAAGTGAATGGTTATGTATACGCCAGCCGTCGGCTATTTATCTACCTCGTAATTTAATAATAATTGTAGCACTAGAGATAATTGTGATACCTGTGCCTTTTATTATAAGATGTCATCAATGAATTGCACATCTGTAAAGTATTTTAATCTTAATATTATTGTATGTTATCATTAATTATTTTATACTGTAATTCATACCATTTCTTGTAAATTAGGTCAAGTAAACATTACTATTAGTATAATATTATATAGATTAGTTGATCATAATTCGTATTATGTTAGCTGTGTGTACATAATGTAAATATAAGCATATTTTTGCTATAAATATTCATATGACAATAAATATGTAATAATTATTATGCAAGAGTTTTAATCACATAGTAAGTTCCACTTGCATGTTATTAATTAGAAATTCTGTTATAATTCTATTAACAGAAAACTGACTAAATTAATACCAAATAAGGGACTTAAAAATATTAATAAAATAAAACATGTATGAAAGTTGTACATTAATTCTTATTAGATAGGTGATGATACACATTATATTAAAGCGTTTCACAACATCAAGAAACATACAGAAATAAACTCAGATAGTAAAATGCTTCAATTCTACCCAGCTATTAAGTTCTGGAGCTCGGCACTTAGTTCATTGGTATCGATGACCTTAGTGGTGTTCTGTGCGGGCGCTGGCGCACTGGTCTCTCTGTTACATGCCTTCTTGTGCACAAACCAGTGCAAACGCTGACATTCCCGGTCACAGTACTGCACTGACTTGCATTTAGAACACTTCTTAGCTGGCTTCTCTTCACCACAAGTGTTGCAGTAGGGAATGGCATCCACAAACCCTCTTTGCCCATTGATGGTGCAGTTAATGATTGACAGAGCGGTTGGTGGGTCTTTGCTAGTCAATGAAGACACCATCTGGTGGAATGTGGTACTTTCCCTGTAAGGAAACTCCCTGACGCAATCCCTCAGGAATGCATCCATCAAGTCTAGAGATACTCCATCCTTGCCAGGCTTCAGGAGCTTCTTGGAGAACACTTCGACAATATCATATTTCTTCTCCTCTTTTTCTGCGATAGGCTTCTGCTTGTCCTTAATGTTATGAATTTCTCTAATAATGTAGGCTAGGTAATGGTACTTGAACGCCATTACCTCATTGGTTTCACTGCCTCTGGTCATTTCCTTCTTGCACAACATCTCCATCACTTTACTTACTTTATCAGCATTGTCTAAGAGGCCAGAGGCGTGCTGCAGGTTCAGTGCTAGCCGCACAGGATGAATGTTTACACCTAATACAAACTTATGCAGAGGATCCACTAGAATAGGAGGTAGCGAGGGCTCGGTCTGTAGGCCTTGAGGGACAGAATAGTAGGCTATCTCCGTGCGAGGAACAAAGTTGTTAATAGTTGCTACAGTGTGGTGGTTACCAACAAAGGCAGCCATCTGAGAGGCTGTACGTCCAACTGAGTTAGTCGCTGTAGGTTTGGCGCCAGCATCCAGCAATAGCTTGCAAACCTCCGAGCTTCCCGACAGAGCCCCGAAATGCAGGGCGGTGTAGTTATACTCATGTTTCCCTGAAGTGACATTGGCTCCCTGAAACATGTAAAAGTAGGTACTTGTTATTTTAGTAAGCTAGATAGTGGCCAATGTGGCCATAAGCCTGACCTAATGATGGTCACGTACGTACCCTATCGAGCAGTAATTGCACCATGTCCTTGTTCCCTTTATAGGCAGCGTGTTGTAGTGCGGTCATACCATTTTCGTCAAAGAAATCGACAGTACCTTTATGTTGAGACAAAATAGTTTTAAAGTCGTCCAAGTTATTTTGAGCTATGGCATCGAAAATAGTTTTCTCTGGGTTTGTACTTTCTTCAGATTTCGACTCCATGGTCTTACTATTATTAACTTTGTGAATTATCGAACGCAAAATTACAGGCAAACACAACCCAACCTCACAAAAGTTAATGGGTACTAAATGTCAAATTGATTGATATATGACACTTGATTTCTTTGAATTGTCTTGTCTGTCATCGATAGTAGCGATATGCCAATGTTAACTAGTAACATGGAGGAAGCATATTATTGGTGAAATGGTAATTCTACTATTCAGTAGAAAATTTTGGTAGAATTTCTGTAGACCCGCGAAATTCAAATATTTACCTACATCGCAGTGCACATTCTGACCGAAGACTCTATCATACATTTACATGGCTAGACTGGACCTAAAATAATTTTACCTTAATAAGGGAATGGCTCTTTATGGTATAGCTTGGGTCTAGTCTAGTATGTCCATAACTCAACACTAACCCTCTTTTTTATATTCCTTTTAAATTATTACGTTAGTCGCTTGAAAGTATAAAGATATTTCTTGATTTATGTATAATTATTTACCCCTTTGAACCATTTTAGAATTTGATGTAAGAGTGTATTTATATACAGATAGGGTGTATTTATGTGTACATAAGTAACAAAGTTGTAGGTATCAATAGACTAAGGTTAGGTTAGACTAGGCTTAAATGAAACAAAACCACATATTCCGGTATAAATTTATTTAAAAACCAATTAGTCATAATGGCTGGTATGACTATTGATCTTAGGAGTAACATCAACTACAATATTATTTTAAAGTGGTATATATTTGGGATTTTGAAGTTCTAACATATAACATATTGATCAAATTTCCTACTTCTAAATAACATGGGAATAGTAAGTAATAAGATAATATTTAAAAGCATCAAATACCTGTCTACATTATATAAATGTAGGACTGGCGTAACGTGCGTGGAACGTATTCATTCATTCAACATGGAAGAACATGATATCAAACCTTTGCCAAAAAAATATTTAAAAAACACAATTCATCATTCCGCATTGCCCAGCGCGGAGTGATGGATTGTTGAAAAAAATAAAAACAAAATGGAACACCAAATTTTTTTTCTACGATACAACATCTAAACAAACTTTTTAAATGTGGATTATTAGACACCAAGAATTTCAAAAATCTACTAATGCGTTTAATGTGGGTATATGAACGTTCATAAATATAATGTAGGTAGAATTTTCTCTTGAAAATTCTACTTTCAAGTGATTAAATATAAGTATTATCTACCATTTTTAAGATTTAACATTTTTCTCTATTCTATGTTTCTATTATCTACACAGCATCGTGTTTGATTTCCTTAAAATCTAAGTACTTAAAATATACTCTAAACTACTTAGTAAATACTTTATAATAGTAGCAGACATTAATAAAAGCTTCTTTAAGCTCATAGTCTACATCTACTAAAATATGATATAGGTACATACTTTAATTCGAGTAACAGTATAGGTTTTTCTAAATATTTAATGCTACGATACACGTTTCATGTCATTTACAAATGCTTATAGCTCAATACTTAAATTGTAGTACAAAATCATAAAATGTAAAGCTAATGGTAGGTACTTACATAATTGTAGCAAAAAATAATACATTTGAAATTAATGAGGCATGAAGAATTATTGGATCCTACAGATATTTAAGAGATCTGTCAAAATAGAGCTTAAAAAACATTGCAATAGACTAGAAATTATTTTTCATTCTATTTCCATAGATAATAACTTGTTCCAGCATCAACCTTAAGTTTTTTTTTCTATACATCTAAGAGCTACTGAATCCTAAAACATCGACGGTTTTCTGAATTAGTACATCTAGTTTTATTGTTATTTGCTAAATTAACTATGTATTATATAAGTAATATGATTATCTATCGCTAAAACATTTTATTTTTAGTGTTATTTATCTACCAAACATTAAGTTTCACTATATAGATCTAAGTTACTAAATATTCGAATATATTTCATCTTAAAACTTAAAAACTATTACTAATAAGTATTCTACTGCAATTAAGATTTTTTAACTTGGGAGTGATATATCTTACCAAGCATAGTAAATATTTTTAATCTTACATTAATCTCGGCATATTTTTCTTTACATCATGTTATCTTAAGTTAAAACCTATAGCCTAAAGTCCATCAACAAGATCTTTAATCACTTACAAACCATTTATTTCGACGTCTACGACTGTTCTAGTACAAACCCTTTTCAAAAACCTTTCCATACAATATGTTACCTAGAACAGTTCCTTGCGGTACTCCTGCCTCATATACCTCAAGTTAAAGGTTCATACGATTATTTACTACTAAAAAAACTGTTTAAACTTATTTATTGGCAATAATAATGTTCCTTCTTTTTGCTTTTATTTCCTGAAACATCACAAGTCTGATAAACTCGTACGAGCAACAATATCCAAAGCTTTTTATAAGTTTTTTATCCATTAACCGAAGCAAAATGCTTCGAAATTCAATATCATTGGGAAATACAGAGTAGTAAATAGAGATTGGTTGTATTGAAGCTAATATACAAAATAAAAGCGTTACGTGCGATACCTATGATATTTCGAAATTCGCCTAACCCAAAGAAACTAGTAACTTAAAAACTAACTTAACGATAACCAGCTTATCGTACTTAAGAACTTGAGAAAAAAATTACTTAAACTAAATGACAATCTTCTCCTAAAAGCTGCGCCTTTATAAATAATCGTAAGAACTGTTCACACGTAGTAGACGTCAAAAGAGAGCGACGCTCAGACGAGCGCCGGGCCGGCGGGCAGCGCGCCGGGGCCGCCGGGGCCGCCGGGGCCGCCGGGGCCGCCGGGGCCGCCGGGGCCGCCGGGGCCGCCGGGGCCGCCGGGGCTGGCGGGCGCGGGCGCGGCGGGCGGCGCGGCGGCCAGGCGCACGCCGCCGCTCTCCGACACCACCACGCCCACGCCGTTGTGCGCCGCGCGCTCGCTGTCCGCGTACGGGGTCGTCAGAATGTGGATCCGCTGGAAGACCCAACATGTTCGGGGATTCAGAGATAAAAGTCGTATCAATACTATGTGTCCTAAATTTATGTCAATTCTAGAAAAAAAAATTTAAAACAACTTTGCTCGACCAAATATTGCTTTTTAAAATTCTGTTCCTTTATTTGAAAGCTATCTCCCCAAACATGCAAATAATAATATAAACTCAACTACAGGTATCAGCTAGATACTTATGACATTGGCTCTACCTCCTCAGTAATGGAAAGAGGTAGAAAGTTCGATTATTTCTGATATCTAATTATATCGATGGCTTAAAGATAATGAGGGCTCTTGGTTTGTCAATCATCTTTCTTACCTCAGCAAAAGTGCCCTTAGTCGTCAGAATTTTGTAGATAGCCACAGTTGGAATGCACAAGACGCTAGAACCCGCTATAGCCCACCCGATTGCATTAGCCCAACCCGGATACACATAGTTCTCGTATTGCAAAGGCTCGTAGTCCAAGAGGCCGTAAGCGGTGATGCAGAGCAAGAATATCGGAGCGACGTAACGCCAGCATACTCTCCAGTAAACACCGGGGCGGAAACCGATCATATCGCGGATGTCTTCGCAAAATCTTTCAGTACCTGAGAAGGACATAACATTATCAGTAATAAAAATAGAAATCATCATAGAACAATTATACCTCCTGATGCTATAGTGTAGTGTAGATACAGAAAAAAGATACCTTTAATAAAATTATTAAATCCGCCTTACCATAGATCCAGGAAACAGCAATAGTCTCAAAGAATACAGCGACCAGAATGGAGTACCCTGCAGCATATCGGTCCAGCAGTTGGAAGAAGTAGAAACCTCCTTTAGTGCAAGAGGCAAGACCAACGATGAAGTATAGAGTGAAGAGACATGCCACGAAGATTTCTCGGTGACGACCAATGGGTGGGAATTCGTCGCTAAGAGCTGTTATTATAGCTTCTGACCCGCCAAACTGGAAACAAGACCAACATTAGATTATACTTACGCCAAATAACCAAACCAAACTGATCAGAATATCCTATAAAAACCTGCATAACTTACCGAGCTATCCAATCCAAGAGTCAACAGCATCATGAAGAAAATTAACGCCCAGAATGTAGACCCTGGCATAGTTGCTATAGCTGCAGGATACACTACAAAAACTAATCCCGGTCCTTCAGTTGCCACATCCTGTATGTCTCTTCCGGAAGCTAGAGCCATGTATCCAAGTACGCTGAATATTACGAAGCCGGCGATGAAAGAGGTTGCTGAGTTGATCAAGCTGGTTAGAAGCGCGTCCCTGGAGAAAAACAGGTTAGTTTAACGAAAAATCATTGGAATCTCAACCTTAGCTCCTCTTTAAGAAGGGTCTTTTTATAAGAGCAGAAGTAATTTGTTTTAAAGGTTTGGTTGATATTTACTTGTACACATTGTTATGGTACTTGTTGTATGATGCATAAGCCAATAGAACACCAAATCCAGGACCAAGTGAGAAGAATACTTGAGTTGCCGCGTCCACCCATACCTAAAAATTAAAAAAATCAATTTCAAATTGTCTACGGTAATTCATATCATAGTCAATAAAGGTACAAGGAAGAAAATGCTTTGCAGATTGACTGCAGTCATAGCTTATCAAATAAATTGTAGACATTACCTGAGGTTGGGTAATAGCTTCAAAATTGGGACTCAAATAGTATTGGATGCCGGTAGCCGAACCAGGGAGAGTGATGCCTCGAAACAGTAGGATCAGAAGAACAGCGTACGGGAACAAAGCGGTGAACCATACTACCTGTAAACAAAATGATAAGAAAGATATGAAAGAAAATCCAAAAAAAATAATATAAATACAAAGTTGTAGATTAACGTACAGATGGCTTCGATCAACAATACACACAGATGGAAACAATTTGAATGAAGTCGAATACATAATCAGCTTCAACCGTATATCTTTAATCTCAAAAATCCTACGGGCACGGACCGACCTTTAAAACAGCAAGATACAAATTTTAGAGCAACTCACTTTGCCAGAAGTGCTAATTCCTTTCCAAAGAGAAAAGTAGCAGATGATGTAAACAGCAAACAAACAGAGCGCCATGTCCCATTTTATAGGCCCGAGGTCGTGCAGGCCTTCGCTTCCTTGCAGCTCCAGAATAGCGCGGCTGTAAAGATGACGAAATAAAGTCCAAAAGTAGTCCAAATGGATATTCTTAAAATAAGAAGTAAGATTGCCAAAAAAATGCTTTGAATTGGTCGGAAGATACAAATGTTTTTATTGGTAATCGGACCTTTTTGCTTCTTTTCCACTTACTTGAAATATTCCGAAGCAGCCGAAGTGTACGGAGTGGTTGGCACTGCGCTGATCAATGTATGATTTCTGGTACGAGTTTTGTTCAATGCCCAACTTGCTTCGAACTAGAGGAAATACGATGTTATTTGTAAGACGTGCTTCAAGAAGACAAATCATTAGCGAGGACGATTTGACATAGACGACATTTGAGAGGAATTTATTGGTATCTATTTCGAACATTTATTTTTTATTGTTGATATGAAAGTAACTGAGTAGAAATAAATAAATAATAAACGCCCCAATCAATATTAAAACATGCGAATATTTAAAGTCCATTCACATGTTTCAAAGGGCCTAAAACAATTTATCAACAACTAGGTATAAATTTAAGGTAAATTATAATGCTCAACCTACCGGCCGACAAGCTGGAGTGTTCCATTCGTTGTCGCAGTTGGTCCAGGGCAGCATGGTGGTGAAGGAGGCGAAGAAGAACCTCAGCGCCCACGCGATGATCACGTTGTAGTAGAAGTCCACGTAGAACGCGATCAGGACCACCGCGTAACCGATACCTTGGGCCAAGATTAAGTAAACACTAAGGTACCGTACCCATGTGAACACGGCCGTTCACTTTCTGACATACGTAATTTCCGAATAATTTGATAGGTAGCTAAAACTTTCTTAATACGCGTTTATTAATCAGGCTCTAAATGTTCTCATCTCACTGAGTAAGTGTTATAACAACCAGAAGTTACTTATTGAGAGTAGATACTTGTATAGGCATTTAGGCACTTATATTAGTATATTTTTTTTAAACTATTTGGATCTTGCAAGAAGCCTTGTCGATATGAAAAGGATTTCTTAATTTATTTATTATTTATTGTATCAAGACAAGTATATGAGGTAGGTACAGAAATAAATAAAATCCAATATTAAAATAAGAAGGGATTAAAGTTTTGTTTTAAGCTATAGAAACTTTTAAGAAAAACCGTTGAATCATGAATTTATTCATTCACGCCACAAGTCGTAAGACACAACTTTTGTTTTGTCTTCACTCATAATCTTAACTTGTACTCAACATCCATTGAAATAAAATAAATCTTCATCGGTCACTCACAAAAGTCTATTTCAATAAAAAACCCCGCTTTCTCTCCGAGTGATTTCAACACCTTTCCACTCCATTACCAATTTTATTTCCCCTCAAAAATCATATCGCAGGGAGAGCCACTCAGCGCAGACGTGACAATCGGGTAAAGTGAAATCAGGGGCATAAGCCGACCTCACAAATCTAGGAGGCTTTGACTCCGTATGTGAGCACTTAAGGGGAGCTCTGGAAATGGTGTCAATTATGACCGTTAAGTGAAGGGAGGCACCGCGCCCACACCCCGCGCCCCTACTCTCTGTGCTGTCACGGCGTCCAGCTTTGTGTTACAAAGACGTGACACTTGATGGTCAACCCTTTTAAATTTAGTTGTAATTGATTCTTATTGTTTTAGTGTTTTAGATTTTTTTGTTCAGTTTTAAGTCTAGTTTGTGAGTAGTGAGGCTGAGGTACGGACTTAGTTCTCTACAGTTGCTCTAGCGAACTAGTTAATTTAGATTAGTTAAGAAGTAGAACCACTGACACGCTTTGTGAAGGCCTATACTTGCGCTGTTAAAGTTCACTCACGATTGTAAATGGTTCTCTAGTTATTACTCATTTTTCATCTAGTCGTAAGCTGTCGATTCACCGAGTGATTTCATATTAGTGATGCTTGTAAATTTATTTAATCTTAAACTTTTTTACCACGAATGAACAAACATTTATTCACTATTCTATTTTGTACTTTAATAAATTCTTATCGTTGAATAAAAAAAATTAAAAAATAGTTCGCATCTGACTTACTATCGTAATTGTAAGTATTAGTAGTTTAATAATTTTTCTCTTCTCCTCTTTGCCCTGCAGTACCGGTATTACCTTTAAAGAGCGGCACGAGGCGGCCCCAGCAGGTGATGGCGCCTTTGCGGTGGAACTGCCCCAGCGCCAGTTCCATGTAGAACAGCGGGATGCCGCCCACCACCAGCATGATGCAGTACGGCACCAGGAACGCACCTGACACACAAAATATGCATACATATAGGAGTAGTATTAGCCTGTAGTGTCCCACAGCTGGGCAAAGGCTCCTCATCTCACCGAAGATATCAGTATATTGAGGAGGATTAGGCGCTTTCTAATCCATGCTTGTATCAAACTCTGATTTAAAACTCAAGCTTTTGAAAATTAGGAAACTCACACGACATAATAGATACACCCAGGACACATGAACTTCACTCATGTAGGTACAGAATAATGGTATAGAAACTTATTTTTTTTATTATTTAAAAACAATAATGAAACACACACAAAGTTTAGATAAGTATTTTTTTAATATAAAGATTTGAGCCATAATATGTTATTTTGTCACTTGAAAACATGGGTACAACTTGCAGCAAAAATTGTATCGTACAACAACAATATCTTCATTTGCAGAATAAATGCCATTAGAAATAGAGTCAAAAGAAAACATTTTATTCAATTTCATAGAAGGCGACGTTCGCATCGCGATAGCGGTACGTAGGTACTCGTGCTTTACTATAGGCAATAATTTGATATCGGTCTCGAGAGAGCAGGCGTCGCAAATTGTTCTGTAATTGGCCTTTTAAGACGCTCTGCCATTTACAATAAGAGTCACTTGCCACTTTGAAACTTTGATATAAAACGTAGATAATGGCTATAATGAATACCTACTTGTAACAGCGTAAAAGTACTTTTAAAGTTAAAAAGTATGAAATGTGCATTTAGAGATGTTGTAAGAATAAAACTATAGATAAATCTTGGTACAAATAATCTATCGGATATTCGTAGCACCGTAGCAAACATCCGTAGCAACAACCGTAGCCATCTTGTAGCATCGTAGTTACCAAACAATCCGGCAAATTGGGTACATCTTCATTTTTTTAAAGTTGGTTCAAATCGTTTTTAAAATGACTTGGCATTTGAGAAACTTTGGAGAGATAAATCATTACTTCATTAAGTAACAGACTACGGTTAATGGCTGTAATGGACACAAGTGGTTAATGAACAGTTTCCGTATTCGTATAATAAACGAACTGTTGATTTTACGTTTCGTTCTTAGCTTTGAGGTTAAATTAACGTTATTTTTAACGGTCAATTCTAAAGAAAGTCTTTAGATTTAGGACTATGTAGACATGTTGAAGGCTGACTTTCAAAGGAAACGTCTAAACGAATTATCGCAGGCCCTAAACGAAAATACCAACTAATTTTCAAGCCCTTTAAAAATATTGTACTTTCTTAAGTTCGAGAAGGTTAATGAACGTTATAAAAAACCTTATAATAGGAGTTTTAGACCGCCTCAAGGCCATCAATATGTTCTAACCATCATAAAGTCGACAATGTGCCCCCAAAGCCCTTTAAAATAAACCAATGTTCATACCAATACAAAATCCCAAGTACTCATATTTTCTCCAAGGACTCAAGATGAAATATTGGCGATATTATCCCAAAGGGAGGTAGGGGGTGGATTTACTTTATTGCCGGATGCAACAGGTCGGGGGTGAAAGTCGAGCTACTTAAGTTCCGTGACACTTAAGAAGATAATGGAGCTTTGAGAACTGGGAGTTAATCGGATCAAGTTTTTTACAATAAAATGGTGAAGGTAACATGACATTCGATTGGGGAATTGAGATTTTTAATTATATTGTTCATCGTCATAAGAGCTTGAGGTAGAAGTAGGATTTAATATTATGTGCGTTGGGAGTGTTTCACGGCCGTTCAATTCATTTAATTATCCTAATTTAATTACTGTGTTATCAAATAAAAGGAATAATTAATCTCGGGTACTTAACTTACTTATGGGTCACTTACCTAATGGTTCATATAAATAAACGCGTATTAAGAACAGTTTAGCTATCAAATGGTTTGTCACTTTCTGACATACGCAATTTTCCGAAGAGCAAAAGAGACAAAATACTTTATAACAGTGGTTTAGTTACAGAGCGTTTAGTAATAAAGCCCAATATGTATTTGTTCAGTGTCAAATGTATTGACAGAAACTAAGAAAATAATAGTAGCGGTGTAAAAATTTGTTCGGCCTGTGATAGCTGTTAGTACTACCAGTATTATCACGGGTAGTTTAAAAAATCCTAATAAAAATATATGTCGTAAATATATGTAAAAATGTGTGTCTCGCCCGCATTGAATTGCAAGTTTTGAACTAGCAGTCTACTACGTACTCTTTAATATACCTCTTTTGTCTAGTGGTATGTGCAATCGTTCGAAGTCAATACCCCCGGTTAAAATCCCTGGTCGAGTGAACTTTAGTTTATAAACTTATAAAATTTAGTTTATAAGCTTCGGTTTGGGATCATTAAAACGCAGCCTGTAGGTAAGCGTCGCCATCACTGAACCAAGATCTCAAAAGGGACCTTAGAGCCCTTTACCTAGCCCTTTACGGCCTTGCATGGCATTACTACATTACTACGTTTAAAGAATGTGTCTATATACCTATCCTAAAATCAATATACCTATTTAAAAATGATAGATAACTAAAAACATAGGTACAAACGAAAGTGTGAACTCCTCAACAGTCTAAACTAAATTATAAATCGATGAACACAGCCCTATTGACCCCAAATCGGCGTATTGTATCGAGATATTGTAATTGAATCGCCTCGGCTCCCGGCGGACGTCCGGGATGATTGGGTATTACGAGATTTCGCTGGATACCTATTAAGTCGTAGGAAATACGACGGCGGGTCTTGAAGGAAATAGCGGCAGTTACTGTTCTGATGATTTTCCGAGAATACAGTTTGTAATTTAAGCAAAAGGAGAAAATATATATTTTTTTTAAAGTAAAGTATTAATGTAATGTCTCACTACTGGGCAAAGGCCTATCACCTCACTGATGATATCAGTACAGTGACGGAGATTAACCTTAATCACCACGCTTACCTAATGCGGGTTGGTGATCAGAAACCCGAGAGCCATGTTTGAAAAAATAGGAATATATAAAAAATTGTGAAAGAAAAACTAAACATCATAGTAGATGCTTTTAGACATCATCGGTAATATACAATTCAAACGCTGTACTGTAAATTACTGTAAAATAATAAGTAAACAAATAGAGAGACAAGACAAACAAGACAAAAAATCCCACAAGAACAGAATTAAAAATATACATTTTTAAACCAGGAAAACAAATTCAAATTAACTTATAAGATAGTCAATCCCTCATGTATCCAAAATCTAGTTATTTATGTATTACTTAAATAAAATTGTTGGTCCATGTTAAATTAACCAATACCTCCGTTTTATCATTAATTAGGTACGAACACCTCTCGGTTAATGAGTAGTACATGTAGTGAAGTGGTCGGACCCGCGTCACCGCGTATGATGTATGGGGAGATGGGGAGGGTCCCGTGATGTAGTGCGCACTCAATTACCCAAGGAATCAGGACCCGTGGACAGCAAGCTTTATGACGAACGGCGTGGACGAGAAACATTATGGACAACTTGATTATACATTGCAGAAAAGTAAAAGTAATTAAACTTTTCAATATCTTATTTTGTACTCATGTTAATGAATGTAACAAGAAAATATTTTTGGTGAGCGATGGTTTGCGAAAGCACAGTGAGTGTGGTAAGTAAATTGAATGTTTCACGATGATAGTATAATTATTATACGTTTTGAATAGGTATAACATTTTATGAAGACTTGATGGAATGTTTGGCGCCTCTATAAAGTATATTTTTTTGCTGTTTTCATCTGAACCTTGTAGTTAAACGTAGCTCATTCCCCTCACCTAAACACCGTTAAAGACTTTGATGGTCTAAAATACAAACGAATAGCCTATTAAAGCTGTTTTAAACATATTTCCCGGAGCAATTTCGCAGGCGGACCGAAGTCTAGATCACATTTCCTCAGCGGCAGAATTGCCATATAATTCGATCAGCGCTCGATCGCCGGGCCCGTTGACCTTACTCACTCCATTATATTATTACCCTAACATTATTGCGTTACTAATTTTCCTGTACATCGAGTAGCTAACTAAGTTTTCTTGGAGCAAAGGGCCCGTTTTGATTGTCAATTAAACGAGTCTTGGAGAGTTGCAGCAAAGGGAACGTTCAAAGCTATCGCCAGGATGTAATTAGTCGACGAAACTTCGTGTGGTTACGTTTTGTGTTGCTTTAGTGTGAGTTTTTTTAGTTTTTAGTGATGGAACTGATGTGATCTTGGTAATATTATATATAGATAAATTAGTATTAAGTAAGAAATGGTAATCAAAATATGTATCGCCGTGCCCTAAAACATACATGCGAGTCAAAACTCAAAACGATTGTCCTTGTTCGATATCACAAAATAACATAATCACGGACTTTAATGCACAAGCATTCTTAATTTTATTTAGCTTCTAAATGAGTACAAAAAGAAATGACGCTCGTTTGAAATTATGCTCTATTAGGTACAAAATTAAGTTCAATTTTGAATTAACAGCTTTAAATTGATTTAAGAGTTCTTGTGCAAGCTGCCCTAAATCCATGAACATATAATACATGAGTGGATAAAACTGTGGGACAAAATTGTTCTTTTTAGAAAATATCATTATTATAATTATTGTCATTATCAATTATTACGGCCAAGGAGTAATTCCATGGATTTAATATAAAGTCCTTGAGTAATTCTCTCTTTGGTATTTACTCCGCATATTTAGTCATTTACTTTGTCTATTTTTTATTTTTTAAAAGTTTTTTATTTTTTATTGATGTTTACTTTTGTTACATTTTAACTTTATTATTTTATAAATTAATATTAACTTAAATAATATTTAAAATGTCCATGAGTACCTGCGGTTCTGAGGAAAAAATAGAGACGGTGTTTGTGGCGGCCGAGGTGGAGGAGGCGAGCTCCGGGGAGGATGTGCCGAAGAGCGAATGGTCCTCGCTCATTGTATTAGCAGAAGAAGTCAACCGAAAGAGACTACTGTACTCTGAAGGTCTCTACAACCCAGGGAGTGGCGAGATATGTGCCAAGTGCGTTACCCACTCGGACAGTGATGTGTCAAACCACGTGTACTACAACTACCCCGCCGTACTCGACCCGGGCACCACTGAGGCGCTACTGGCTCCAGAAAAACCGATTCTTTACCCCGACAACGGGCAAGATCTGTATCTTGCGCTCTGCAAGGAGATGCACTTAGCGCCAGTAGGCTTGTTTCACAAAAATCTATTAAATGATGAAATAAATCTGAACTACTACTGTGTGAACCCTCTTAATGTCCGAGCTATGGCGATAGCTTTAAATTACAATAAGTTTGTGAAGAAGTTCAGCTTGGTGGATAGTTTTCTGAACGCCGACGCTTGTTACCATTTGGGAGTGATGCTGAACTCCAACGTGACCCTCAGAGAGTTGAATCTGGGCGGATGCCGAATAGGTAAAGCAGGTATATTGCAACTCGCAGGAAACTTGTATGTCAACAGATCTTTGGTGTCTCTGAATATATCCAAGAATAAACTTACTGATGGCGGTGGGCAATGTTTTGCCGAACAATTGATAAAAGGAGTACCTACCCTGACGAATATTGATATGAGTAACAATGGCTTGAGTAAGGAGACTGTTTGTGCGTTTATAGAAACATTTGAGCGCAGAAACTTATATACACACTTAAACCTTTCCTGGAACAACCTCTTCTATCACGTACCTTCGTTTGTCAAGATGGTCGATAACTTAGCAGAAGATAATAAAGCACTCAAAGAATTAAATCTCTCATGGAATTCATTGGAAGGAATTCGCGCAGGCACTGCCGTTGCAAAATTTTTATTGATACTCCCTGATACTCCCTGAGAGAGGAAGCGATACACGCAATAGGTTCCAATATAACAAGGGCCAAGAAGTTATTGACTCTGAACTTGTCATACAATCCCCTGACTCCAGAAGATGCGTTCTTCATTTTGGAGAAAATGTTAAATCGTCGCGTTAAAATAGAGAAACTCTTAATGGCTGGGGTCTGGGTCAGGAAAAGCTTTTTGGAGATACTTAAAAGGGTAAAAGATATGCAATCTCGTGCTAACGTCCAAATAGTGTTTGATGGTGTGTTGTCAAATTATACCGTCGTCGGGCCGGACGCTAAACAGCTGGTGATGAAAAGAGCAGACTTTCTAGGAAACGCGAGTAAGAAAAATAAGATCGATGTTGGTTTGTACTTTTTGGCTTTGAAGAAGGAGTATAGTAAAATTTCATTAACGGATTTGCAAGACCGTATGTCTGCTGACAATGTGCCGTTGGACAACGATCTGATTGCTGAGATTGTAAGTGAGTTTAGAGTGCCGGAGCCGAAGACGGCCAAAACCCTTCACCTGAACCTGCTGGTACTCTGCGACTACATTCACCAGTTGTGGCCGGATAGGAAGCTCCCCCCCACTACAGATCCAAAACCAGAACCGGCCCCAACTACCGAGTCAACAAAAGGATGATAAAAACTTCTTGTTTTATATACCTTTACCATATTTCGAAGTGTATTGTTTAGTTATTTTTATTAATATGAATGTTTTTATTAGCAGTTTTATTTTACTGTATTTTTTGACACTTTTTTCTTTGTATAAATGAGATGTAAAACAAATCTACCTTGAAGACGTATTGTTATTTTACCAAGTAAACACGTCTATGGAATCTCATCCACTAGTAGCTAGATAGCAGTTAGACTTAGGGCCCTACGTCACCGAGACGCCATGGCGACGTCATGGCATGGTTACCTCTGGCTACCTTCGGTTGCCAAATGTAGTAGCCGTGGCAACCATCTGTCAGTTCAGTTCTCACTCGTATCGAGAATGGACGCTTCTTGCATAGAAGAAATCGCACTTATTTATTATGTGCGTCGCAAAAAGTTTAAAAAGAAGAAAACTAAAAAGTTATGTGTCCATCCTTTTATATCTGATCGAAGCTGAAATGGTGTT
Source organism: Cyclophora albipunctata (assembly GCA_963082685.1). Classification (NCBI taxonomy): domain Eukaryota; kingdom Metazoa; phylum Arthropoda; class Insecta; order Lepidoptera; family Geometridae; genus Cyclophora; species Cyclophora albipunctata. Next base: position 9,606,713 of record OY720117.1, on the reverse strand, counting down.
TTTTCAAAACTATATGAAGATTTAAGAAAATATCCTTCTAAGTTTTTAACTACGCGAGAATGTCAGTATCATCTTTTGCTGAATCCCATAAACATGGTTGATTTTGAATTTCTAAAATGAATCTTTCTGTATCGGAAACTCATTATGCATCCGTCTTGACCACGAGTCTTGACGGCCGGTTGGACACTGAGTGAGTGAGACGCAGCTTGCTCGTGTACATTTTATTTGCGACGTCGCCAGGTCGCCACTGTTTCCAGGCTCCACACAGCGAGCTGACAGTCGTGGCCACATCGTGGCTACGCTTCCAAATTGGCGACGATGCCAAACCATCGCCGAGTGAGATAACTGTCATACATTGTAATTATGAATTGTTTGGATACGTAGCCGGCGACGTCACCATGGCGTCTCGGTGAGGTAGGATCCATAGGACCATAGGGCCCTTTTATATGGAGGTTATCGACTGCTGCTCTCTTACAGGACTGCATATGGACTAAGTATTACAACATTTCGAATAGATCAAAACAGTCTATACTAACGTAATAAAGCTGAAGATTTTATTTTTTTATTTGCATGAACGATAATTATTTAACTTTAAATCAAATTATACTTGGATATTACGTTTCGGAGCTATGCTGAGAAATACACAAAATAATGAACGGGCGCGGGCGTGCTGTACTATATAGTGCGGGTCAGGCGCGGGGAATGGACGAGCAGTAGGTATTTACGAGGACGAACGTGACTATCCATATTAATATGTAGACTAGGATGTACTTTTTTATCCAGAATTTTCCACATGAAATCTTGACCAACTGAAGCGAAGCGAGGGCGGGTCGCTAGTACTAATATTCAAATATGTCACACGTAGTGATTATTTCCTCTATGTATGTCATAGAGGAAATAATCACTACGTTCTATGTATGTCGCCGTGTGACTTTTCATAAAGATCCTATTTTTTCTTTATTTATTTTTATGTTTCATTTATAACTACGTTTCCCGATTATTTATATAATCTTTATTGGTTTTTCCGCTGCACCTTGAAACGATAATCGAAAATGTCGAGTAGTAGCGGCAGTTCTAAGGAAAAGGTGGAGACGGTGTTTGTAGCAGTAGTGGAGGAAGAGAGCTCCGGGGAGGATCCGCCGATGAGTGAGTGGTCCTCGCTGGTCGAGTTGACGGCCGAGATGAATATAAAACGATTGTTGTTCGCCCAGGACCTGTACAACCCAGGGAGTGGTGAAATATGCGCCAAGTGCGTTACCCACTCGGACAGTGATGTGTTAAACCACGTGTACTACAACTACCCCGCCGTACGCGACCCGGGCATCACTGAGGCGCTACTGGCTCCAGAAAAACCGATTGTCTACCCCGACAACGGGCAAGATCTGTATCTCGCGCTCTGCAAGGAGATGCACATAGCGCCAGTAGGCTTGTTTCACAGAAATCTATTAAATGATGAAATAAATCTGAACTACTACTGTGTGAACCCTCTTAATGTCCGAGCTATGGCGATAGCTTTAAATTACAATAAGTTTGTGAAGAAGTTCAGCTTGGTGGATAGTTTTTTGAACGCCGACGCTTGTTACCATTTGGGAGTGACGCTAAACTCCAACGTGACCCTCAAAGAACTAAACTTGAGCGGATGCCGAATAGGCAAAAATGGTATAACGCAGCTCGGAGATAACCTGTATGTCAACAAAACATTGGAATCTCTAAATCTATCTAGAAATAATCTACAGGACGAAGGTGGTACAATTTTTGCCACACAGTTGTTTAAAGGAGTTACCGTAAAGAAAATTAACTTAAGTAAAAATGGTTTGGCCAAGGAGACTGCAATTACGTTGATGGAAACATTTGAACGTAAAAACATGATCACACATTTAGATGTTTCCTGGAATAACTTCTGTAATCATGTGCCATCATTTGTTAAAATGCTCGACAAACTTGCGGAGGACAACAAGCGGCTCGTAGAGCTGAACATCTCATGGAATTCACTCGAAGGAATTCGTATTGGGAACTGTGTTATGGTTATGATGTCAGAAATACCCTCCTTGACTGTACTAAATTTAAGCAACAACAGGTTGCAAGGTGAAGCTATAAAAGCTATAGGTTTAGGCCTGGGAAAATCGAAGAAAATATTGACTTTGGACTTGTCTCACAACCCTCTGTCTCCGGAAGATGCTCTATTGATATTAGAGAAAATGTTGGTTCGTAAAGTTAAGGTAGAGAACCTTCTAATGGGCGGGATCTGGGTTAAGAAACGTTTTTTGGAGGTACTGGAAAAAGTACAAGGAATGAAGTGTCGTAAAAACTTTAAAATCGAGTTTGATGGTGTATTGTCCAACTATACTATCGTTGGTCCCGACCCTAGAGAAGTGGTGTTGAAGAGAGCAGACTTTGTGGGGAACGCGAGTAAGAGAAATAAGACCGATATTGGTTTGTACTTTTTGGGTTTGAATAAGGAGATTTCAAGGATTGGAGGGAAGGAGTTTTTGGACCGAGTGAAAGCGGACAACGTGCCTTTAGACATCGACCTTGCAATGGAGATAGTGAACGTATTCCAAGTGCCAGCGCCGAAGGGGACCAAGAATTTGTTCCTCGACGTGTCTTTGCTCTGTGATTTCATCCACCAGCTGTGGCCAGACAGGAAGCTCCCCCCAACTCCACCTCCGGAACCAGAATTACCAGAACCACCGCCGCCGCCACCCCCGCCCACAAAGGGAGGCAAGAAGAAGAAGTAATCTGCGCATTCCGTATTCAGGAGAATATTCCAGAAGTGTGCGATGCGAACTATGTATTACTTTTATTCTTGTTTGTCTTTTTTTATCAAACTTTGTTGCATTTTTTTTTACTTTACTTATAGTAAAGTTTAGTAGAAAAGTTTATTTTATAAAAAACTATATTTTTAATTCATTTAGTTTTTAATTGTATTGTATTGTATTGTTATTTAGACACGTGTATTTTTTATAAAAAAACCCCTAATTTTGCTAAATTTTTCTGAGGAATATTATGTAAGGTTTTATTTATATTAAAGTTTCTTTGTGAATAAAGAGAAACAACGTTTTGATTATACCCATTCGTCCCATTACTATCGTATTCTTCTTTAGTTGGAGAAAAATGACGTCTTGTAATGTCATTTGTTAAAATAAAGTTGCCAACCTTGAGATAATAATGATTAGGCTAATTTTAAGTTCAGTAGCACTGATCACACGCTATGGTGTATTTACCACTAAACGATTTGATTAATTGTCCCGTTTGTAAATACGTTCTAAATGTTATTGATGGTGCCGTGATACTCGCGGCTCGTGGGCTTCCAGTATGGTTGAAAGTGCAGATATGCAGTAACTACACCCAACTGAACGGCACCGAGCAAAAAAAAAATTGTCACGTTGCGTATACCGCACTGATATTTTTTCACATTTATATCATCCCACTGCAGGGACAAGGTCAAAATGACTAAAAAATAGTTCACTAATTTGGATCACTTTGGATCAGGATCAGGATCCTTATCTGTGATCTAATCCATATCTAGGTCTTTGATCAGTTAGAATCAAGGACTTTATACTCAAATCACTACATAGTATAAAACAAAGTCGCTACTTTTGTCTGTTTGTTTGTCTGTATGCTTAAATCTTTAAAATTACGCAACGGATTTTGATGCGGTTTTTTGTAATAGGTAGAGTGATTCAAGAGGAAGGTTTATATGTATAAAAATTCCCGAAATTCCCACGGGAACGGGTACAACGTGGGTAAAACCGCGGGGCGCTGCTAGTATACCTATAAAGTCCTTGAATTAACCATAACACTCCAAGACAAAGATCTACATACATAGATTACATTATTATGTCTATATGGTTTATCGAAGTTATGTCCACTACACACTACGTAAGTATTCATGCTAGTGACGTTCCATTGCCTAGTTGTCTTTTTGTCGTGATGAGTGCCGTTCACACAGATGCTGGCAATTTGCTTGGTTTCCGGGCCGCCGGCCGAGCGGCGACCGCCAGAGGCGACTCATTTCCTCTGCCATTACATTCGCAGAAGTCTCGTTTTAACTTGACGTCCGCGTCGTTTGCATAACGCATGAGCCATAAGCTGGGGGTGTGAATTCAATTTGAAACTTACGTTTGAGGAAAGTTGGTGATAGCTTTCTGGGAATTAATATTGTTTATTGTTTTAAGGACGTGGATAGATTACCGTCGTTGCGTTGTTTTTTAAATAGATTCCCCAATTGATTAATTCATCAAACGCATAGGCTTGGCATAAGCATTTGTCCAAAACTGGAATATGAAACTAAGGGCGGCTTTCGAAGAAATCTTAAATCTATTTAGTAACTAAATATATTTAAGAAAAAGAAGCTAGCTGTTCATTCAGAATTGTATTTATTATTGCACGAATTAGAACACTTATTGCACGAATTAGAACACATTTGAAAACGAATGTCATTTGTTTAGTAGACATATTAAGACGCTAAACAAAATTAAGAGTAGTTGTGCAATTCGCCCTTAACAAACTAAGGATAGCTAGACACTGTGTTGTGCACAGTGAAGAGGTAAGCGAGGACCAACGAGGAGATTACACTTTACCCGTAAACGTTTTAAACTAAAATCAATCCACATTACAATACATTCCAAGTAGTTACTACACAAGTGTGTACTCGACTTAGCCTGATCCTCACCATACAAGCGTTCAATTAAACGCGGCAGGTGTAAAGCACTTGAGCCGCAAACCTGTCGGCAGTGCGATTGTTAACCGACTATTATACGAACCAGTTGAGAGGCTGCTGCACTGCAATCAACGCTCTTAGAACGTGCCCCGTTTCTACATACTGGGAAACTGAATTTGTGGCTGCAGTGTAATATTGTGTACCTAAGTGTAGGTGTAGGAAAAGTGACGGCGACTTGCGAGAATCTAGGGGTTGGACTTGGAAGGATGCAACTGTGCTGGTAGAGTCGATTTTTTGTGACTATTTGATTGGTCTACGATAAGTCTACGCAATTAGTTTGGTTTCAATTGATTGTGGAACTTGATAGTATTTTTAGTGTTTGTATACTATCTTTAGTTTTAAAATATAATTAACATAGTTTTTTAAGAGAAACGCCCTGGGAAAGGAATTATCTAGAAATAACAATTTTATTTGGCTCTATGAATTGGAGTTATTCGATAAATCTTCAAACCAATTTTCTTACTCCTTCATAGGTACCTAGTTAAGTGAAAAATACGTTACTAAGTTCTGAAATTAACTGATTTAAAGGCACATAATGCTCATAATGTATTCCTATCGGACCTATCTCGTATTTAGACACTTTTCTTCTAGTTACGTGAGTTGCATTGCGATGGAGCGAAGATGCAATTAGTGGTACAAGAGGCACTTACTCGTTCCTACGCCAGTAATCTAGGCTACCAGTAGGTTTATGAGTAGGTGCTCTAGTACCTAGATCTAGGAACGGTATTTATAGTTATGTGTCTATATTAACATGGTGAAATATGCATAGTACCGTATTTGATAAACCCTTCGGCACAGTGGCAGTGAGAGCGCTTACTGTGTCGGTGGTTGCGGGTTCGAATTCCGCCCGGAGTCACCAATATGTGAAGGCATAGTTGTTGGCGACGACGTCTGGGTGTCAATTATATGTTCTTATAAAATATTTGTGTATGTACATATATGTAGTAGTATTAGAGAGTTGGATTCCATAATATAAGCTTAGAGCTTAATTTGGGTCTAATTAACCGTGTGTGATTTTTTCCGGGTATCTATACTAATATTATAAAGCTGAAGAGTTTGTTTTGTTTGTTTGTTTGTTTGTTTAAACGCGCTAATCTCAGAAACTACTGAACCGATTTGAATAATTCTTTCACTGTTAGATAGTCTATTTATCGAGGAAGGCTATAGGCTACATTTTATCCCGGATTTCCTACGGGAACGGGCACAACGCGGGTAAAACCGCGGGGCGCTGCTAGTATATTATATTATTATTATTACCTATAGACATTTTTCGCTGTGTTAATTGTACCCAACTTGAAAAAAAACAAATGCTCTGAAGTTAAATAGATAACGTAGGTACATAGGAACTTATGTTCATAAAATTATACTTTGATGAGAAAAATAGTATCTCAAAACCTTTTTATTCTTTTTGTATTGGCACGTTAGGTAGAGTTCCAGCACAACAATGACTATTGTATCATCCATTCTCCAACTTTAAGAGCAGATGATATGTCCAACCGTCGCAACAACAATCATTTAATTTCATTCCATTCAATTCCAAAGTGATATTTTGTATGTTGTATGGTCAACAAACGGCAATTTTTTTAATATTATTTAAACAGATGTAAATGAAGAATGTAATTAAATTAATATAATGATGTACCTACGTTTAGATATCATAAGTTAAATTATGTTATCACATAAGTGACAATTTAACCTAAACCTAATATATAACTATTCGAAGATATGAATAACATCGTTTAGGCACTGCGTTTAAAAGTCGTTTTATAAATCATCGCAAAAACATAAGGTTCAGTTCCTTTTGTTTTTTTTTATATCCTTTAGAGTAATATTATAAATGCGACAGTTTGTGGGGATGGATGTATGTATTATAATGTATGTGTTGCTCTTTCACGCAAAAACTACTGCACAGATTTAGATGAAACTTTTCAGTAATATAGGTAGGTTATACATCAGAATAACACATGGGATACATTTTATACCGACATTCCCGCGGGAACGGTAACACCGCGGGGTATGGCTAGTCCTAACTAATATTATAAATACGAAAGTAACTCTGTCTGTCTATTACGCTTTTACGCCAAAATTACTGAACCGATTTGAATAAATTAGGTGCACTCGGGGCGCTGCTAGTCTTCTATAATATAAAAATGAGTCGCTGAATCTGTTGCTAAGCACATAACTTCAGAACGACTGCACTAAATTGAGTGATTCTTTTTTTAATGTGTTCCTTATTGTCAGGATAAGGTTTTTATATCAGAAAAATAAGGAATAAAAATCTCAAATTTCCCATGGGAACGGGGGCGCTGCGGGCGAAACCGCGGGGCACAGCTAGTATTCTATAAAAACCACTTACCTCCCCCATTCTTGTAGCAGAGGTACGGGAACCGCCACACGTTGGCGAGGTCCACGGCGAACCCGATGACGGAGAGCAGGAAGTCGACCTTCTTGCCCCAGGTCTCTCGCTCGCCCACGCCCGGCGTCGGCGTCTTCACTGCCATCCTACTCGACACCTACAACCCGCCAGGATCTGCGCAAACGCATGGAATGTGAGTCCAACTGAGTATGGTAACATCAAGCAGTTAGAGTCAGTGAGAAGTATGTAACTTTACATCAAGCGGTAGGATCAGTTGAATTGAGAATCTGTACATTTTGTTGTTCAATAAAAAAAAAAAATTATCTGCTCAAAAAACGTTTAGGCGGAACCCCACTAAACTTGGGGAAATAACGTAAGCGACATCTGCCAAATTTTCATCTAATGGATTATCTATTAAATAAAACATGCACTTTAAAAACCACCAACCGACATTCATTAAATTTCAACGGGATCACATTGAAGTAATACCCAACACAATACTGAAAGAATTGAATCAAATACGGATCAACTAGCACTAAACCCGGTAAACATAAAGGAAAACTTGAAAATTGAGAACCTCCTCTTTCTTTAGTCGGTCAAAATGTTCCGCAAAGTAGGGAAACCAAATCGTTAATGTCGAACAATGCTTTGCTTACTGCACCTTGCATTTCTTTAGATGTCTCTTTGTTTGTTTAAGATTGTTTTGCAATATGGTATGTTAAATATGGATGTAGTATGTTTACGGTAGGTGCGGATTTAGCATGTTTTGAAGACCGAGTTTCAATCTTAGAACTGAAACTGTCGCGTGCACCCGTCACGTGCTTCCGTCACGTGCGCCCGCCCTTCGCGGTTTCATACAAAAGTGAACCGTCGCGGGCGGACGCGGCAGGCGCACGGGACGCACGCGACGGGCGCATGCGACAGTTTCGGCGCGTTTCGGCCCTTAGTATGACGCGACGGCGATTACAATTTCATTTCATTCGGCAGGCACGGTGGCGCAGTGGCAGTGAGAGCGCTTGCTGTGTCGGGGGTTGCGGGTTCAATTCCCAACAATATATGAAAACACAGTTGTTGGCGACGAGGTGTGAAATACTATATATTCTTATAAATTATTTGTGTAAGTACTTATATGTAGTAAATAGTATTAGTTAGATTCACAAGCTTAGGGCTTACTTTGGGTCTAATTAACCGTGTGTGAATTTATCCGGGTATATTATAATACATATGTTATTGATACCGGAAAAGAATTCAAAGATTAGATACAGACCGCAACCGCATGCGTGCCGCCACGGCGCTACCATTCTTCGCGAATCGCGTGCGAGTAGGTACGTTGCGACTAATGTTGGAATAGTATTTAAATGTATTTTATCTACACTAACGTTGTAACATTCTACTTATGTTTCCAATACTTGACTTATAATTACTACTGTTATAGCGCAGGCAACTAAAACACTCAATTTAAGCAATTGCACATGATGTTATAATATCCACATCGATATCGTAAAATCTCATTATAACATCATTATAACGCGACCAATTAACCTGGCGAGCCTTATGTCAAAATCCTCATACTAGTTGTATAGAATTTTGATATTAGGCTGGCTTTTGAAAACAGTCGGGTTATACGTGAAAACTTCGTCGAAACTACATACACAAAACTCTTTGGTAAGATCTCGCTCGCTCCTGATTGGCCCTACGCGCAGCTGCGCTCTCATTGGTTAGATTTTAATGGCGGCAAGTTCACTGTGACAATACACGTACGCGTGAAAAACTATTGTCAGCTTTTACTCTTGTTGTTTGATTAATTGCATTAGTGAAGATAAAGTAGTGTATGCAACTGCATATAACACGGGTATTAAAACACTCGTTACTATTATGAAACTCGCTGCGCTCGTTTCATAAACTCACACTCGTGTTTTAATACCCTTCCTTATATGACAGTTGCATAAACTACTATTATTGCCCGTGATTGTACGACAACGCATCCATTACAGATGCACTTGATATCGATTGTACATCTGCAATTCCGTCGCCGACCTTAACTATTGAGATTGAGATTACCTTAGGTTATGGAACACTTGGTACGCGAAAAGGAAACATTTTAGGCTCCTGTTTTAGTCATACACTCATTCATTTCGAGCAGGGTAGTGGCCAACCCTAGTGTCGGAGTTTTTAGACCGCTTAAAAGCTTCTGACAGTTGAAACAACCACGACTTGCAATTGTAAGTGCCTTCCGAAGCATGGGAAGTAATCTATATATATAAAAATGAAACCCGTTTTCCTTGGTCGCGGCATCACGCGTGAATGGCTGGACCGATTTCCACGGTTTTGCATTCGTTGGAAAGGTCTCGGGCTCCGTGAGGTTTATAGGGTATAAAAATCAAAATTTCCACGGGAACGGGGGCGCTGCGGGTGAAACCGCGGGGCTCAGCTAGTATTAAATAGTTAATTAAAATAGCCAAGGGCACATATCGTGTCTACAATGAAATTTGAATACCGGAAATAAAAAGGGGCTATGTACCAAAAACAAAATGTGGAGGAATTGTTGATTAAAATAATAACTCATCTTCATAATCATATTTTTTATTATTTTGAACGGAAATTGTACTAACATAACGATATAATCTCTTTATGCAGAAAAAATAAAGTGTTTTACTTATCAATTAGTACAATTAAATTACATATTAATTGTCAGTCTAAAGAACTCAAACTCCAATTCTCACTAACTTAAACCGTGCTCTAAAAATGTAGTCCTCTTCTGGACATTGGGATATATCAACAGAAATATTACTTAGGTCAGAAAAGTATTAATTCCGTTGTTGACTTTCATTATACGTTTTTATTAATGGTCGGCGTCAAATGATAATGACGTCACTCAAATCTGACCACTGATTACAAACACAGGGTTGGCACGGTTCGCCTTATCGTTCGGTTATCTATCCAATAAAAGTGAGAAACCAACAGTGAGTGACATAAAACTCGTAGGATAAAAGTTCGTCATCTAGTCTAAAGTAAGAAAAATTATGTACTTTCTTAAAATATAAGTACTTACCTAACTTAGTTTTTTCGTCTTCTTAGAGTAAAGATATTTTATACATTTCATCTTGGCCCTATTTCTTTTCTACTTTATTCGAAATAATTTGAAATTTTAATAGTCCACTAATTGATCTCAAAATTCGTGAAACATCACACAGCCCTATCGCGTGGGCTCTTGATGCGAGGATCGGGCCTGGAGTGGCTGTCATGTCCACTGCCACTCCACTGAGTTGAGGCTAAAAACCACGTCACACCGACGCGGCAATGGATGACAAACAAATTGGATTTCACACAACGTGAAGTGATGAGTACAAATTGCATTCGGACGATCGAATTTTGAGTTGAACAAAGGGTTAGTGTGTATATAGGTTTTGTAAGATTCCATAATAAGCTTACAACTTATTTTGCCATTTGGCTTAACAAATCGTGTGTTAAAATTAGTCCTGTGCAAATTACCCTATGCCTACGATCCCCCGACTGCTGATGCAAAGTCTCCCTCAAACATTGCCGCAACTCCTTCTCTAGTGAGATCGCATTAATAATGTGGGTAAAGAAAGATTACGATCGATTACACGACTAGTTTCTAGTATGCGGTCCTTTATAGGTCTCATAATATGGTGGATATTCTAAATCTAAGAGTCCAACTCGCTCATGGTACCTCGCTATACCAAGACACTAAAAAGGCTCTGGCACGCTTTGGCTCAACATAAAAAGTTAAGTAAAGTATTAGTCTGTAATGTCCCACTGCTGGGCAAAGCAATCACCTCGCTTGCCTAATGCGGGTTGGTGGCTCAACATAATCAAGGAAAAACTTGTTCAATTTAAATAATGTAACACCTGGTTACGCGCCCTTACTCCAACCTATTAATACCTTGAAGGGTCCTAACCCTTAGGTTAGGCTAGGGAAAAAGATAAATCTCGTTTTAGGTGATGTAATCAAAATCAGAAGTGAGGGGAATTTCATCTTCTGTGACTTTTTAGTACACAAATAACGTAATGGAACCAGTCCTCGACATGTTTAGGTCCGTGCGTGAAACAAACTTAAGTAAAACAAAATTTCAAAACGTTACGATACTAGTTATTCTTAAAAACGATTAAGGATAGATTAAAGTTACATGAGTAATAGAATTCATTACTCTCTGATATATGAGCTTACGAAAAATTTAATGCAAAGTCAAATTTATGGAAATCACCACTAACCGACATTGAATCTCCATAGCTCGACCCCCAGTATTCAACATATGCCAGAAATCGACTACCAGTATTCGACATATGCCAGAAATCGACTACCAGTATTCGACATATGCCAGAAATCGACTACCAGTATTCAACATTTACCATTAATCAGATTTAAATTTGTAAATACTCTTCAACCAATAAACCAATTTGTTGACGCTTGTCAATTATGAGATATATAACAGGGCAGGGCAAAAATTAAAACCTTATTGATTTTTTATATACTTTAATCAACATTTAAGTACCTTTAGGTATACTAGCGTAATTCTGGGTACACCATATTATTTTAGCTATCTTTTCGCTTTGCCTTACCGCTTCCATTGCCCACCGCATTTGTTCTGGGGTTTTTTTTTGAGCCATCTGGAACAAGTTTCTAAGTATTTATAGAATTTTACTATTAATTGAAACGTACGTTAATGCCATTATTATTTGTTTAAACGGGAACTTACGTACGTCGGAGGCTACTGTTGAGAGTTCCTCAACACGTTTCGGTCACATTCGGTGACCTTCATCAAGGTCACCGAATGACCTTCATTGAGGGCTGATTCCCACCACACCCCTCGCACACCGCATCGGTTCCAAGGACACGAATCAACAGAGCCCTGAGATTATGAAATCCCGAATTAGGACGCCGAGCTCTCTCATATGCGGGGAGTGCTAGAGAGAAACGGTTACAGCTGGAGACACAGTCTACGGGTTGCAAATACGTCGTGCCGCGTCCAGGAGCCCCCAGCAGACAGAACGCTGATGTACCTGCCTTACATAAGGGGTGTTACTGAAAAAATCTTAGACGAGGATCTTAGCCCGGGAAAAACGAAAAACGGAAAAACGGTCACCATTCGCGAGGATTCGCGAGGCCATTGAAATAAGTCGTTGTCCGAACTTTAATCGAAATAGTGGATGGATGCTGCCTACGGCCTGGAAACCATGTCTTCAGCTATCTTCGGAGAGAGTCACAAACGGGGTTAGTGTAGACACCGTGAGTTCGTTCTGCGTTTTGCCTCTACATGTAACGGACTCCGGGAGTACGGACAACTCCAGTGAAGGCTCTCTCTCGCCTATACAGCGCGGACCCACTCGTACGCAACCTCCACCTCAACAACCACAACAACAGCTCTCTGCGCGCGTGCTCCGCACGGCGGCGCGCTAGGCGTGAGCCCCGAGACCAAGAGGTGGGTGAAGCGCTTCACCCACCTCCTGATGAAGGGCCGAAACGTGTTGAGGAACTCTCAACAGTAGCCTTCGTCGTACGCAAGTTCCCGTTTAAACAAATATTAAATATTGGGTAAAAATTGTGTCAATACTTTAAATTTTAAAGTATTGACACTATTTTTACCCAATGATCGACACTAATTATAACCAATGTTCGACACATTGTCGTTCACTGGTAAATGGACGTCAATGCATAAAATTCAAATACAGATTTGTTTAGCATCTCCTGCAGAACAAAGGCCACATGATAACTTAGAAAGTCACAATTAACGTAAGAATCGACACACGTCGAACACTAGAGAACTTCAGTATTCCAAAACCAGTAAACGACATCAACATCAACTTCACCTAAAAACAGCTATTCGCTTTGAAACTACATTCTATACCCTTGAAATCTCAACACCAAACCCCGAAACAAGTAAAAGTTCCGCTACAAAACCTATATTTTTTTAGTATTTGTGAAAACAATTTACTCACCTTCTAATCGATTTCACTAACAAAATGGATTTATATCATAACGCGCCAATCGCGAATACATATTTTTTGACCAAAATGTCCGAGTGCTGTCAACTCATTGTCAAAGTCAGTGGTACGTCAGCTGTCACCCATCGCAGTGTTGCCATATTAATAAAATAAATAACTACTCTTATTTTTGGCGATGGACCAAAAAAAGTGTCGGTTACTGGACCTCGTCGATAACTGGATCCATCACGTTAATTGAACGATTATTTATCGAGTGGATAATAATCAAGATGATCATGTGAACACAGTAATGTCCGAATTAATGAGTTTTGTGACGCTGGCTGTTGTAGACAATCTTCTAATATATAAAATTCTCGTGTCACAGTTTTCGTTGCCATACTCCTCCGAAACGGCTTGACCGATTTTGATGAAATTTTTTGTGCTTATCCGGTATCTATGAGAATCGGCCAACATCTATTTTTCATCCCAAAATTCCCGCGGGAACGGGTACCGTGGTTGAACTCCTCTGAAACGGCTCGACCGATTCTCATGAAATTTTGTGTACATATCGGGTAGGCCTGAGAATTGGACAACATCTATTTTTCATCCCGAAATTCCCGCGGGAACGGGTACAACGCGGGTGAAACCGCGGGGCGCAGCTAGTAGATAAAAAGATTTTTCTTCCGTAATACGTGTGTTTCCCCGCGGGCTTTTTTGAAGTTTGACTTGTTTAACGGAACTGTGTAAGTACTTTTCGTGATGGGCAATTTTTTTAAACTCGCGGAGGACACGTGACCTTGATGGAAAATTCGTTCGACAGTTTGACGTTAATATTCAAGTTTTCACTTCTGCTGGCACTCCCGGAGTGCAACCTATTGATTTTTTCCTATTATTCTAGTTTTTGCTTACTTAAGATGAAACGCAAACGGAAGACATTTCTGTTGTATGAAAATTACTAACAAAGTTCTACTACGGTTATTAACCAGGTATCAGGTTCAAGTAGTTAGTGATCGAATGTACCAGCATCGCAAACTTTTAAGGAGAGAAAATTTGTTGTTAACTTTGATTAACTAGTATACGCCTGCATTAAGCAATGTGTCAATGTAATGTACTCGATAGTTCGTTCGGCTAACCGCATTTCATCTTTGCTTTTGGACTGTGCTTAATTATATAAATACTAGCAGCGCCCCGCGGTTTTACCCACGTTATGCCCGTTCCCGTGGGAATTTCGGGATTTTTTAAACATATAAACCTTCCTCTTGAATCACTCTATCTATTTAAAAAAACCGCGTCAAAATCCGTTGCGAAGTTTTAAAGATCTAAGCTTACATAGGGATAGACAGACAGACAGCGGAAAGCGGCTTTGTTTTATACTATGTAGTGATAGTGATTTTGCGCCGACGGACTTAACATTACATTTGAAATACTTAGGGGAGTGTAGTGATAGTTTTTTTATGATAAGGGTCAATGATCAAGAGTGTACCTGCGCTATACTTAGAGCGGCTTAACCTTACGATCACGCATTAGTAAACGTTACCACAATATGTAAGTCTCAATAGATGTAAGAAAATGAAAAAGTGTGCCCTTTTAATAATAAATGAAATAACATTAAATTAAACAATAATCCATTACAGTTGTAATCCATTACATTAAACATCTCCAAAGGGCCTCTACGAGTTGGATCTGTATCCCCTCGCATGCCTCTCAAAAAGACCGGGCTTGTCCCGTGACTCCGAGGAGAAACAATATTAATAAAATAATAAGAAAAACACGATTTTTTGCAAGTAGGCAACCCGAATAACTTAAACACACTGTCATTTAATTTATGAAAGAATTTAACAGCGTATAAAACTTTTTAACGAACGTGTGTTACGATAACCAGCCGTTTAAAGCAACCTGCCCTAAATTTAAGAAAATATTTTATTCAACTTTTAGTTTTTATTCTATGGTGAATTAGAATTACTCGTAGTATAGGTACTGCAAGTAAAAAGCGTCACGTTGCGTTAGCAGTTCTATTCCGAAAAAGAAAAATATCTTATAAGTAGGTATATAAAATTCTCGTGTCACAGTGTTCGTTCCCGTACTCCTCCGAAACGGCTCGACCGATTCTCATGAAATTTTGTGAGCATATTGAGTAGGTCTGAGAATCGGCCAACATTTTTTTTTCATCCCGAAATTCCCGCGGGAACGGGTACCGTGGTTGAACTCCTCTGAAACGGCTCGACCGATTCTCATGAAATTTTGTGTACATATCGGGTAGATCTGAGAATCGGACAACATCTATTTTTTATCCCGAAATTCCCTTGGGAACGGGTACAACGCGAGTGAAACCGCGGGGCGCAGCTAGTAAGTATATAAAATTCATTGTTATTTGCTCTAATTAACATTTTATGTTTGTAAAGTTATCCTTGTTTTGTTGTTTGTTATAAAATATTATTTGTAATAAAGTAAACTCGAGTAGATTATACCTAGTGGTCGACCCTGGTTGGACTTTTTAGATCGCCTAAAGGCCTTCTGCGTGGTCTAACGAGTGTTATAAATTCGTCGTCTATTTCTTACTAATAAAAGGGAAAATTAAATAAGAGGTGAATGACACTAATATTTCAAAACTGTCGTGTTATTGGCTATGGCTTTATTTAGTAAATCAAAGACCTCTCATTAGAATTATCAAAAGCATGATAATGATCCTTATGTAAGTTTCAATAGAACTTATTTCCAGAGAAGAATAATGATAATTTTCCTAAAAGAAAAACAAAAATAAAACATTAAAGATATAAAGTGCGTGGTACTCACGTGCGGCTGGCGGGGCGCAAGAATCGCGCCATGTCCGCGCTGCGCGGCGCCCGTCACGGAATGCCAGCGGCCGCGGGCAGGCGCCGCACGTCTGCGCCCCGCCTATCACCACCCACTGCATGTCACATGGAATTAACACCGGCGCTCGCAGACGATTCTCAATTCAAAAATATAATAGAATTTGTGTATTTTTTTTGCATGTTTATTATTTTTATACACACATAAGAATCCTTAACAGTGGGTAGGTGAACATAATAAAACTGTATAAGTAGATATTCATTAGATACGGGAATAAAACATTTTTTTGCCTTTATTTACGGAACTTAGATAAATATCTGCCACGATTAGGTGTGAAAAAGTCTTGTACTTTTTGCCTTAGTACTTCTTCATCAGATTATGTACTTAACATAGAACTGATGTGGTCTACAGTCTACTCCATAGTATATCATAACTCAGTAGCCTGCTTATCAAAGCTTATTGGCTAGCTTCTATAAAGGATCTTAAATCCCAACTTACTACAAAGATAGAAAGGTCAGAACTTAGAACAATAGACTTAGAACTACGAGTAGATACTTATACCATGTAGGTAGCCAGAGAGCTTAAAAAATCTTCATTTTCGCCGGAATAAACATCCACCGACTAGAGACCTTTACCACTATTGGTAAATTGAATAACCAACTTTCTAAGTAATTCCTTAAAACATAAAATAGGTACGAGGACGTTAAATAACTTTCCAAAATACCTCATTACACGCTTCTTAAAGGTCAAAGCAATCATTTTGTATAAGGCAGTTAATATGTGACCTTTACGTTAAATTAATTATTTTAAATATAGGTTCCAATTAATCGTCGCTTCGTGTGAACAAGTCTTGGTGATCGAATCAATTAGCGGAGGGCGGGCCGCCCGCCCTGTCGCGGTAGGCGGGCGGAATTAGGCCACGCCCGCCCGCCCTGGCTTCACTTAACAAAAATACTTGATCCTGTAATAAAATTGCTGAAATCTATCTGAAAGTGGGTGAGATATAAGAATCTATTATATACGTATAATTACGTTGTAAGTACACGTAAGTACCTAGTGGTTGGTAGGTTGGATGTTTGTTGAGTGGAAAATGAATTAATGGATGACACTTCCCTACATACTATGTTTAAGCAGCAGCCGTAGTTTGATTGATTAATCGAGTGTGTGTTCGTACCTTATAATGACCATGGTTATTTATAGAAACCTCTCCACTTCGCTTGTACCTACCTACCTAGGTTATATCTACGGCCATCACTAGAAAAATGGTGAAGTGAACTTCGATAGTGAAATACAACTCACACGAGTTGCACTCATTATAGCGTTGGAATCTTTGTTGGAAATAATAAAATACTGGGTGACAATCATGAGTCACGAGTGGTATAATCCGCTCGACACTTATGCTTACGGGTATGTCCTACTAATATTTATAAATGCGAAATTTTGTGAGGATGGATGTGTGTAGTATGTTTGTTACTCTTTCACGAAAAAAACTGCTCGACGGATTTGGATGAAACTTTACATTTATACATCAGAATAACACATGGGATACATTTTATTCAGAAATCCCGTGGGAACGGGTACCTACAACGCGGGTAACACCGGGGCGCGACTAGTATTTTAATACGTAAGTATACGTGGAACGCTATACGTACTTACAGTCCTGTTTTGTTCGATAGTGAAATTTTAATTCTGATCATTATCACGGTAGGAGAATAGGTATCGTAGGAGTGATACTTATTAAAAATATTTTTATTATATTTTAATAAAATGCACGTTTATACATGGGACGGACAAAAATGGCAAGGGGCCAAACTCAGCTTATGCTGCTTTGTACATGGCTTGGTACCTGAGTATCAAGCAGCGCTGTTTACTAATCAAGACGAATAATATTAACCGTCGCAGTTCATAGCTCTGATGAAAAGGTACCCTTAGGCATTGCGCTGGCTCTCAGCTAGAAATTGACGCGTTCAATTATGGATCCAGGTTATTCCAATAGTCAGTCAGATTTATACTATTCAAAAAATCTTGATTAAGTAAAGTAATAAGTTTAATTAGTAATTTTAACTTAATCATTAAATTCTCTTTACTACCTTATTTTTCTTCTTCGGCTGTTGTAATATTCTTTATGAATGCGGATTACATCATTTACATCTAAGTATAATTGGTGTTGCACACCGTATTCGAATACATACTACTAAATTATTAATATCATGACGTGTAAACGCAGCTGATGTAACAATTAAATAAATACTTATGTACAATAGGTTGACGTCGCCCACCCAATTTTACCGTCGCGAATGATAGATGTCTAAATGCAGCTTAGCTATGTACAACCAATAAAATGTGATATGTAAGAGTCGATGTGATCAGTCTTTCCTTACTGCACGTTAAGGCAGGCAGGCAGTAAGTTAGATTCCGTCTGGCTGTTGAGAATTTTTTACCAAAATAGACATGTACCTACGATTTGTTTTGTGGCGAACCCTGGTAAGTAAATTCGAGTGGCCAACCCTGGTGTCG
This sequence comes from Cyclophora albipunctata, assembly GCA_963082685.1. NCBI lineage: Eukaryota > Metazoa > Arthropoda > Insecta > Lepidoptera > Geometridae > Cyclophora > Cyclophora albipunctata. The sequence continues at coordinate 9,588,360 of OY720117.1, read as the reverse complement.
GAGTTATTAGACCGCCTAAAGGCCTTCGACATGGTCTATCGATTGAAGCAACCGGGACCGACAATTTAACGCGCCCATCGAAGAACGGTGGGATTCATATAGAAATGCCACTATTGGCCACCCAAGAAGGGGTCGAGCAGTACGTTGCTTAACAATCGCAATGAACTAATATCGCTTAGTCAAACTACGCTACGAGCTCTTCGAGGGAACCCTGGTCTAGAGTTTAAAACCGTTCTAGGCCTCCGACTGGTCTCAGTATCGATACAACCAGAAAGAGACCGATGAAAAAGTGCACTGAGATTACACTTAATCCTCACTATCATCATCGGCGAGATGAGAGGCCTTTGCCCAACTGTGGGACATTACAGGCTATTGTTTTAATTTACTATGATTTTATGTGAATCACGGTATGTACTAGTGATATGCTAGGTACTACTTCTTTATAAAATATTCGAGTAGGTACCTACATATCTAAATAGATTGGTAACGACTGTCGTACTACATAATACATCACTACATATTAGTCCCCGGCCGCGTTATAAAGATTCCCGAAATTCCCACGGGAACGGGCAAAACGCGGGTAAAACCGCGGGGCGTTGCTAGTTTGTTATATTGTAGAGCTCCATCAACACTCATAATGACTTATTGACATGCCAAAGAGACTCTAGATACTCTTGGCTGCTGGTGCGAATAAAGGTACAATAAGGTGTTACATTGTAAGTTAAGTTCAATCAAGTCGATATTGCCGCAGAAGTTAGTATTTAAGGATTTTTTTCCAAAGTTTAAATTCGGCATGACTCCGTTGCAATGGGAATGCCCAGGAAGATACATAACATTGCTTCTTAGTCAAGAAACAAAAAAATCTACCATTTTTAATAAATATTTTGACATAGCAATAATTTTGTTCAATGACATGGGCACCCAGGCACCCTATGATTGGTTGTCGTCATTTATTATCTGCCACTAAACAACCAATCACAGCGTTCCAAGCATACATTGAAAAATGTCGTCGCTAGTGTAGTTAATAGGTAGTTGCACCTATTTTATCAAATTTTAGCGACAAAACGCAGGTGCAATAGCTTCATACTTTTTAATTTAACTAGTGTTTGTGTTCTACTCCTTGTGCAATATACACAGGTATGATTTTTTGCTTTATCCTGTGAAAAAAATGTTTCCTGCTGCTGACCAGCCTTGACCAATGTTTTTTTCATTTTGTAAATAAAAACAATAGTAGAGCTCCATTGCAGATTTCTATTATTTGTCAGTACCAGTATTGAGCCAGGTGGCATACTAGACTATTGAATATCTTAAGTGGCTGTTTAAGAGTTTTATTACGTTAATATAATTGAAATAATATCGTGGCCTAATTTTTTTGGAAACTAATGGAAAGTTACTAGTTCATTGTGTTTTGTTGTGTTCTGTATTTTTGCGTGCTAGGTTTACACCAAAATACAGTTGCTGTGAGACGCGTGGCTAATTTTATTTTGTTATCGGTGCAGTATGGGTGACGAAGTTGACCCTTGTGAATGTCTATGGAACCATGAGCTTGCTATGCGTCGCCTTATTTCAATGGTAAGTTACCTTTATCAATAGCATGTAGCATGATACTGGGCGTTACATCCAAACATACATTTAATTCTTCAGCTGTTTATGTCAGTGTTATTTTATGTTTACACAACAAAACAGATTGTCTGTATTAGGAGTACAGTTCTGATTAATTAACTTCTTTCTTTATTTAACCATGTTCCAATTAATCTTTCACAGTGAAGGAAACTTTAGTTTCACTCTTAAAATTATTTACAAATACTGTACATAAATATTTAGTTTTCAAACAGTAAACAACTTTAGTAAAGTGACTTGAGGAAAGTTCCTTATGACTTGATACCTGTACAATCGTTAATTTACTGCTTTTCAAATGGTTGAAATTCCAATTAGTGCAGAAATAGGTAACTATCCAATGGCTATTGCAACTATAATTACCCTGTTATCGTAGAAAAATTGCAATTATTTTTTTAGTTTCACACAACTATATGAGATTTACCTACAATTTTATATGGATAAAAATTACCATACGTTTTTAATGAATAATTTAAACTATTGTTGTGATAAGACCACCCACTATGTATCACATTTAACTTATGTACCTAGTTATCTAATGTAATGTAAATTAGCAAAACTTTTATGCAAATATCCCTATTTAATGTGGTTATTACATGTTGATGCAAATACATTTTATTTATTTATTTATTTCCTTTTTATCAAAGTTTTTGTTCAGTTTTTGACTCAAAAACCATTTTGAACAAGATAAGTTGATGTTTTTTTCTGACCCACTTATACCACTGAAGTTTTAACTACCTACCCATCTGTTATGTCCTTAGGCCTGCAAAATTTTAAATGTAGCAGCACCCTGTGGTTACTCTATTGTAGGTAGCCATTCTCAGGGATATTGAGGCCAATCACAATTGCCTACAACTAACATACTTTCATACCAAATGCAAGCAATTGCTTTCTGAATGGCATGCCTGTAGTCTAGCCTGTGTCTAGCATTTATCTTGCAGTTAACCGATAGCATAGAAGTTTGCTAAAATGCCCTCCGCATTGAATCGGTTAACTAGCATGCTAGATAGTTGCAACACCATTTTATGGCAAGTGTATTCCTGCCTCAGCATTAAAGTTACTATGATTGAAAGAATTTATCAACAACCTTAACTTAGCTATTTGAAGTCTAAATAGTAAGTTGTTTACAGTAAATGATTCAGTATCATGCTACAGTTGAATTTCAGTAATGATCTGAATTATGCCGTCATTGTGTTCACAATCATGTTATCATCTTCATAAGTGGAACAAATCACATTCACTTATCAGTTTTGTTATCACAAATTCACAATAGCAGATGTACTTACCAATCAGAATGTGACATTGATAGATAGAATTTATGTAGGGTATATAACTATGAGATTTAGTTTGAGATGCATAAACAATATGGCCTTTGTAACATTTATATCTAAAAAAGCGAAAGGTCACTGACTAACTCATCACTCACTAACAGAAACTAGTAAGTGCCTAAATTTGCATAGAGTTTCCTTTTAGGACATAGGTCTTCGCTGAGAAGGAATTTTGCAAAATTCAAACCCTGCTAAAGAGGTTGCTCTTTCACCTGAAGGGAAGCGAGGGGGGCCGCCATATATTTTTTTCAAGGCGCTCAAATCTGTTATTGTAAACATACCTCTTGAACTCTCTAAATTTAACTTGCCATAGGAATGCATTGCATCTAGGTAAAGAGTCATACCACACTATAGGATGTATATGTACTATTTTAAAGACAATTCTGTTCTACATATCCAGGGTATATCCACCATTATGTGACACCTCCATTCCTCAGCTCCGACAAGGGCAGTCCTACTGCACGGACGCGGAATGCCTCGACGAGTTCGGCCAGCTGCCGTCCCCGGAGTCGGCGGGGAGTAGCTTTCTCATGGTTTTCCTGGTGATGGCCTTCGCAATGGCAATGTACGCGATGCGTCCGCGTCGTAACCAGATACAAGACACCGCTAAACCGAGTACAAGCAATTCACAGGTAAATAAACTTAGACTTTAGAGGTAGGTTAGTTAGCTAACCATGGTGTTGGCAGTTACAATCATCACTTCGTTATCTTAGTGGCAACCCTGATATCGAAGTTTTTAGACCACCGATTTATTCTAACGATTGAAAAAACCAATCCCATCTAAGCATGGTAGCGTTCAGATAGATTTACTACTATCGGACGCCCATACATATGGCCAATACGCACGTTGCATTGACAATATGTTAAAACCGCTCAATACGCCACGAGCAATCCAAGTATAGTGGATCTATAGTAATGGTTTGTATACGAAAGTCTGTTACGCTTTCACTTGTAACTGGCAGAACTGATTTTGAAAAAGTGGATATTTGGCTTTGCTTTGAAACTAATCCGACACACCAGGGTTAACCAGTAAGTCTGATGCTCTATTGACTCGGCTCTGAGGCAAGTCCAATGCATCCATTGCATTTTTTAATAGACTATCAATGCTAATCTTTCAATCTTTGATATATCTTAAATTCTACTGTGTTTTAATTACTTATTATACATATAACGAATAAAGACACATGTTGATAAAAAATACAGTTTAAAGTTTAAGGTCTGGAAAGACACAAATTATGTGAATAATAAACTCAAGTTGCCGCCTGAGTATATAAAACAGTATCGCTAAAACCTTAAGTCTTGGCAGGTGTATATAACATGTGCACATCATGCAATGACTTCATACAAAATTACCAAACCTGTTTAATTACGAGCTTCTAAGGAAATCTCCTTCCGCCTAATACCTAATGATAGCTTCATTAATTAATTATCCTTCTAATGATAGACCTTTTTTCATGCTATGACTATGTTTATAAGTGTTATCGTAAAATATAACGATATAACTATTCAGACAAGCATTTGCCTGACATTTCAATAAATATTTTGCATAATTTGTAATAATAACATGGCATATTTATGCATATACAATTCATACATACAAAAGCGGTTTAAATTTTAAAGTATCTAGTCACTAGATACATATGAACACTACTAGTTACATAACACTAGATTCTAGTGTTATGTAACTAGTAGTGTTCATATAAAATATATCCATTTTAGATAAGTAATTTTAAACGACCTTCAGCTTTTAATTGTTATTTGATTGGGTTTGTTTTATTTACATAAGTTTGATTACAATATTCGAGCAGCGCTCTGCAGGCTTACTCGTGTTCAATGTAACTGTATGTTTTTTTATGAATAGTAAAATCCTTATTGCTGCAAGACCAGCAATACCAGCAATACAAAATGTAATCAATATCGGAGTTGTCTAATCGTGAAACAGATTTTCACATTACTAACTTATTTAGTTTATGATATTATACATTTGGACGGATGTACCTACCTAAAAATAAAATTGACTGACCAGCAACTGTTTACCATTTTAGCATAAGACATTTAACGCCTGAATGTCTAAATAAGCGTGTTTACTTCAACAGGACCGTGACGGGGCTCCGCCCACTCCGCCTCGGATCTAAACTGTCGTCGACTGCTCTAGAATGGTCAAGTGAACGCCTACTATTCCAGTTATTGTATTATAAATATTAACAGACGCGTGTGACATCACACCGTACGAAATGAACTACACATTGTTTGGTGATTTTAAGAAATTATTGAAGAGGTTGGAAACCGATTAGTTTCCGCCACGAACGGAACAGACTCATTAATGAATTTGTTTAACTTTTAGTTGTGTTTTTGTTTAGATAGTGGCTAGCCTTAACAAAAAACAGAGGGACTATTTACGGCTACTCATACAAATAATGACCTCTAAAGTCAAAGTGAAGGCTTATTTTTCCACTGCCTTTTACGCCAAACGATCATACGACTAGACTGGCGTTAGTGTGAAAGGTCTTGGTCAGGAGTAGTCGTAGAAGTAAATTGGACGTGGAATATGATTATGGACGCAAGACTATGTGCGGTGTGTGGTTCTCGCGTGGTTGGATTCAGAACTGTCGAATAAAATTAACAAAACAGTTTTAAATTGATAGAAAATTATGCCAAAAATATGGTTTGAAATTGTGGCGGTTTCTGAATCTAACTGTGTTCAAGATCTTGTATAGGTATTTATTACTGTAAGTAATCGAATAATATTTGTCTTATATGTATAGTCGAATAAATAATTTGAGTGTAACGCCGATATTTTTCAATTCAGCGAGTATACAATCAAATGTATTAGATATTTTTTTGTTTTGGGAATCTTAGATTCTGTAATCTGTGATGTTATCTCATCGTTCAATCTGTATGTAGTTTAAATCCCAAATATTTACATATTTGGCGTTATATATGGTTTGTGTATTATTATTTCATTGATATTTTATAATTGTCAACATTTGTCATGAAACTAAATATGTAACTTCATTTTCCTCGTAATATTTTAAAAGTATTACTTTTAAATCTCAATTAAATTGTAACTTACGACCTCTGCATTGTTGTTTCTTTTCAAATGTTTATACATAGTTGATAATAATAATATTATAAAACTTGTACCATATTCCCACAACTAATAAAGGACATTTTACATTCCTTTTTGTTTCGACATTTTTGACAATTTTGTTATCGCAAAATGTTGCCAAACTTCTGATACAGAATAAGATGTTGCCATTTTCTGTTATATGTAATCCATTACTCGAATCATACTAACCTTTCTCATTGTGCAGTCGGTCATAATGTAAACCATTAATGAATTAAGTTTTTATCGCATAATTTTTGTTTTCTCGCACATAGTACAATTTTGTTAAGACACAATTTAATTTTCGTTAACAAGCTTAACAATTCCTTTGTAGCCTTAAATAAACTAGTTACGATAATAATTATAAAATACCGCAGTTAGGATGGGAATACAAACAGTATCTATAAAAGCCCTACTCGCCACAACTCTTAGGGTGTGTTTCCAACGGAGCGGAGCTCAATTCAATTTTAGTTGGATGGCCTCTGCTGACATTGCCGTAGGGCGTAAAACAAGATGAGGAAAGCTATTTAGTCGGGAATGATGTCTTGGACGGTAGATCATGAATAACCCGAGCAGATTTTCCTAACGCAGAGACAATAACAAAAAATATTTAGTTTTAGTTTATTAATTCACTAGCTGCGCCCCGCGGTTTTACCCGCGTTGTGCCCGTTCCCGTAGGAAATCCGGGATAAAATGCCTTCCTCTATAAATAGACTATCTAACAGTGAAAGAATTATTCAAATCGGTTCAGTAGTTTCTGAGATTAGCGCGTTTAAACAAACAAACAAACAAACAAAACAAACTCTTCAGCTTTATAATATTAGTATAGATTCAAAACGCAATACGAAAAGATTTTGACAATGTCAATGCCTCGTTTGACAATTTCAATGCTTTATGTGATTGGTCGATTGAGCACCGCTTCGCTTCAATGAAAACGCACCCTATTCGGCGGGCTAACCCGCTAAGGTTAGAAATTAGCCCACCAAGTATGGATTTTATACGTTAAAATCACACTGGGTTCTGAGGTCAGGTGAAAGCGAACGCAGTCCGCATCAAGTGTGAACAACATCGTGCGATCTGCGGACATGAGCAAAGAACGGGAACTTCTGAAGATTTTAAATGTCATTGGTCAGACACAATTGCGCAATTTCAATCACCAGAACAACTCCCCATAAGGATTCATGTTGTAGTACGTTGACTTCTCACCTCAGTTATGTCAATACAAAAGCGTGATTGATCGGTGGCTTGGCTTGATTGCTGTGCTTGGATCCTTACTTGCATTGTATTCTCATCCATACTTGTGATATAAAATATTATTTAGATTTAATTATCACATTTTTTCTCTTTTTGAAGCTAATTATTCCATTAGTTGTAGACACTATGCTTTGGGTTGGGTTTCCTTTACCTTATAGGACGCGCCGCATCGAGATTGTATTTCTATTTGTTAGGTATATGATTTTGCCTGCAAAATATAATTATAGACTTTAAAATTACATTTTGTTTTATTTATTAATATAGGGTCTAATTCATGTGTTAGATTGGGGTGCGTTGCAAGAAGAGAAGAATATCACTACATAAGCAAAGTCGCTTTCCGCTCTATCTGTCTGTCCCTATGTATGCTTAGATCTTTAAAACTACGCAACGGATTTTGACGCGATTTTTTTAAATAGATAGATTCAAGAAGAAGGTTTATATGTATTAAAAATTCCCAAAATTCTCACGGGAACGGGCAACGCGGAAACGCGGGTAAAACCGCGGGGCGCTGCTATTATACAATAGAATTGCATGCAATGCAATGAATTCAAATGTATGAAGTCAAAATTTCATCGGGCAATTGAGTACACATACGGCGTTTTTGAAATATCTTACTGATATAATAAATGCGAAGATATATTTTTGGAACTTTGTATGCAAAAGCTACTGAACTAGTTTTGATGAAACATTGCGGGAATAAAGCTAATAAACCAGAGTAGAATAGCTAGCATGACATAGAAAAGGAAACAGAAAGAGATTTACTTACGATTTTCTCGCTATGCTTTTTATAGTAGAAGAATTTCAGCATAAAATCATGGTTTTCTTGTAAATAATATCAATTTTCCGAGTACTTTAGATACCGCAGTTTTCAAGATTTGATGTTTATGGCATGACCATAATACAAATAAAAACCAAATATCATAATTATTTGTTTACTTATTAAAACTGAGGACTCATGTGTTTAAAATGAAGTTAAATAAAAAGATTGGAAGCATGGTATGGCCACAGACGAAAACTAAGTAAAATTATTTAAAATTAACACATTAATTTCGAAATGCATTCTTTAAGAAATATTATTGTTTAAGTCTTCTCATTAAATTGCTGTCTTAGATTCCAATACGGACACTAGTATAAAAAAATATTTATGACTTAGTAAAAAAGTACTTTTTATAAAATGGTATTTACAATATGTAAAAACCGCCTCAAACCAAAGCGGGTCTCTAATATCATGACTCCTGTATCCTATCTACTTCGCCTTTTACCTTTTTCAATAATGTACTTATTTTCTTGTACTTTCCTACCGAATTCGGTAGATTTTCAAACGTTATAACGTCGGATATATCTTTGGCGAATTTATCGTCACTTGGTAACTTGACGTATGGCGATAATACGTTGAGCACCGGCGTACCATATTCGGTAACTTTTACGCGTCCTGCCTTTGAGTCTGGCGTTGTTACTACGTCACTGTCTATGCTCTTGGTTTCTATAATTTGGGTAACATCTGAGTCTTGGCTGTCTATGGTTTTTGTCTCTATAATTTGTGTGATTATAGAGTCCTGGGTGTCTACGCTTTTGGTCTCAATAAGTTGGGTAGTTATGGAGTCCTGTGTGTCTCCACTTTTAGTGTCTATGCTTTGAGCTATGATAGAGTCTTGAGTGTCGTGATTGGAGTCATTTTTTTCAGTTTGTTGGGAGTCTTGGCTACTAATACTAATTGCATCCGATTTCTCTTCGTCCTTCTGTGGTGTGATATGTTCGTTATTGCTTTTATTGTCATCTTGAGTTTGTTTGTTACAAACTTTATTATCTTTGTCTCCGTTAAGAGCCTCCATTAGTAACTTTTTCTTTTCTTCCAAGTCATCCAAACTTGGGCTGGCGCGATCGCTGTCCGATTCCTAGGACGAAATATAATCACAATAACATAGATAAAATAATTCAGACTACTTTATTAATATGACATGTCTGCTGCCCGTAATATTCCACTGCAAATCTCATCTCACTGAAGTTATTAGTACAGCGCAAAGGATAAGGCATATAGCTCGCCTACTGCAAGTCGATAATCTCAAAATCAACTCATTTTAGACAATGTACTTCTTTAATATTATCTATTTATGATAGGTCTTTTGGTACTAGTTTTGTATCGCTTATCGCCAATAGAGAAATAGTAAACACTTACGCCTTCCTCATCAATGGTGATCAGATCATCAATGGGTATCGGTATGTCGTCTATTTTGAACACTTCTACTATTTCTATGTCATCGCCTTCTGCCTTTTGAGTGCTCTTGCCGCAATCCGCAGAGGATTTAGGAGTGGGGGGTAGTGGGGGCGAGGACGGCTTTCGAGGTGATTTAGGGGGAGATCCGGGAGGTAAAGGAGGAGGGGAAGATGGTGGCGGCGGCGGCGGAGGCGGCGCCTCGTCGGGCAGTGGCGGCACAGATGGGAATACTGCTAATTCTGCAAACATATGGATTTTAATTGCGTATTGGGGTAGGTACTACACTATATATTTTTAAAAGGGTGAAAAAGATAGTTTTTGAAGAAACAAACTATTTATCAAATCTACTTCAAAAACCAAGTGATCTTGTATGGGTTCCGTTAATTCCTTCTGATGTACGGAACCCATAAAAGGAGTTACTGTATGCCTATAGAACTCCATGCACTATTACTGCATAGATAGAAATAGGAAATAACTGCCATGATTGTTACGATTGTCATTTCTCTATCAAAAGTCAGGTAAAGCTCAATTCTCACCATCTCCACTATCCAGATCCATCTCCACCTGCCCCTCTAGCGCCCCGCTGGTGTTAGCCGAAGGGAAGAACGTCAGTTTCTTCCGCTTGTACGCCTTCATAGCGTTAGGCGCTAACATTTGAAGCATCATCATTTTGCTATCTTGCTCTGACATAGGCGGTAGACCTAGTTTCTCGGCCTCCTGAAAAATGAGTTAATAAATGTTTTGAATATGAAATAACTTCTGATCCTGAGCCATCTTCTGAAATGTTTTAATAACCAGAAAAAAGCTGAAAAATGACTAAATTCACCATAAAAAAGATAATGATAACAGTCATTAAGATCAAGTAAAGAGTACAATAACATTCTTGTTTCATACTTTAACTTCTTAGTTAATTCCAAAAGTTGTATAAATGTATTTGTTCCCAAATAAATAATTTTTAATTTTTTAATTTTAATTGGATAGAATAATAAATAACACAGGTAAATCTACCTACCTCTTTATATCTAGAACTGGCTGGCACATTGAAGCCGGGGAAGTCTAGAATCTTCTTAATATCAAACTTGTCCTTACATCCCGGCTCACATACCTCACCCTCTTCCTCATCCGGGTCTAAAGTGGCTTGACCCTGGAATATTTGACAAAGGGTTTTGATTGAGGTAATCTACAACCACAGATGGAGAAATAGTCAAGTCAATCAACACACAGTAGTCGTGGGTTACTCATGAGTGAGCGATTCAAATGAGTTAGTTCACCACTCCTAGCTCAATCACTCTTTAGTTCAGTGTAGTTCTTCTTAGTTCATTTAGTTCATCGGCTCATTTCGTTCGCGCGTTGCGTGGGGAAACGAAGGGAGGGATGCAGCTCACTCAACTCAGTAACTCAGTAGGAGAGTGAAATGAAAGCGCTATATTTCTCAAAGTTTGCGTTACTACTAACTTACAAATCTTACAATCGGATTATTGAAACGCTGTTATTCATACTCTGAACAAAATTTTTAAAGCTAAAAATATGCAGGCAAAGCTGAGGGTGCAGCTTCTACGATTCGTTCTTATTCAATTTGAATCAATTAATAATTGTAGTTCTGTGAACTAAATATCATTAAATCGCTCTTGAGCCAAACTGAACTAAATGAACTGCTGAACTAAATGAGTGATTCAACTCCTTTAATACAAAAGATTCAAATCGCTCTGCTCTTCAAAGTGATGCATAGTTCCCACCTCTAATCAACAGGTCCTATGAAATAAGACATGTCAACATAACTAACTTGGTTTGTAACAAATTAATTTATTTTATAATGTAACCATCTTTTGAATATCCACTAGAATGCAGTAGCAAGAAATTGAGGAAATAAAGTCATACCACATAGGTTTTAAGCAGTGATAAAATAAGTAAAAGTATTCACTTCTAATATAATACTGCGGGGCAAGGGCTCAATACCACCAGTACAAGAGCAAATCTGATTAGAATTCTTAACTTAACAAAATAAACATATCTAATTCTACTAACAGAAGAATCAAACAGAGTAATCCCTGAATGTGAAATCCTTGCTTCTTCCAACCAGCCCGGCGGGTACCCGAGCTGCCTCATGCGGTAGATATGCAGTGGCATTTCATTTCGCTTCAGCCCAAGAGCATGACGGAGCTGCCCGGAAATTCGGCCTGGGATCAGGTGGCCATATTTCTGTTCATCTTCAACATGGTATCGTCTACAAGAGAGGATTCATTGCAATTAATTTTAAATAAAATGTTAAATTATTTAAGGATACTTTTTAAAATTAAAGCTATGCTATTTGAAATAGAGTAGACACTTAAGATAGTACTTAGAGGTGTCCATCAAGTTCATCAAACATACCTACAGCAACATCTGATGGAAATGCACCAAGTATTTATATAGGTGCTCTCTCTAATAGGCAGAATCCATATTAAAATTATTTTATTGAAATCTGCATACTATTCAAATAAAAATAATTAGCAGGTGACCTAAAATGAAGAACTACATAGTAAACAATCACAAACCCGAGTCTAGTCATTTGTTTTCTTCTCTCTGCAATCCGAGCATTATTCCTAGGCAGTTTACAGTCTCTAATTGGATGGTCCCCTTCACAGTTGAAGCATATCGGACCTCGACGGAATATTGGTGCTGGTGTTGCCTCTGTTTCTGATACATTTGATATCATTGAGGTATTCTGAAAGAGATAATAGAAGATACAAGGTGATTGGGTAAATTCTCGCTCAGATGAAAAATATGTTTCTCCCCGAAAATTAATAATTTTAATAATTTCTTTTACCTGGCTGTAAGTTGGAACTTCTTGAGGCATACTGACACCAGGATCGGTATCAACGAAAAATAGGTCATCCTCAACAGATGCGGTGTTTTTAGTGAACGAATCATTAACACAATCCTCCGGCCAAATATCAAGTTCCAAATCTGTCTCATACCCATCCACACTCTCATTGTGATGAAGTTTTATCAACTTGAGCATAAACTCCTTGATTTTCTTCTTGTAATTCATGGCTAGTTTACTGTCTCTGAACCGCACAGTCACCAAAGGAGTCCTATTTTCACAACCAACGACACCCAAGTCACTATTCGACGCCGGAGAGTCCACAACAATATCTTCATTTAATATCGTCGTATTATTGCAATCTGTACTTGTTTTCTTTCCATCTCCGCCTGGAACGGTCGTTGCACTTGTTTTGACGGCTGCTGCGTCGTCAATTATAATAGGCTCGTCTGCAATTTTCCCTCCATTATGTACATTGCTTGTTGAAGACACATCACCGATGATTTCCGAAGAACTATCAATATCGATAATATCATCACATATTATTGGAGTAGTGGAGTCTATTTTAGACTCGTCGGAGTTTCTTTTCGCTGTTTTGCGGGTGACTTTGGGTTGTTTAACCTCCTCGTCGCTGCTAATCTCGATATCTTCGTTATCCAATTCATAAATGATATCGTTGACGGCGGCCTTTCTCTTCGACATTATTACATACTATTTAAAAAACTCTGTCACTGCAATTAAATAAACAATGTTTATTGTTGCTAACTAAACAGAAAGTTAAATTATTTTTCCAATTCCCAATAAACACAGCAGAAAACAGAACAGAAAGTAACACAGACAAAAAATTCCAATTGATCAAATATTATTATTCCTTTCGTTCGACATCATCCTTTTTGCATCAACTTCATCGTGACATGCATGAAAGGTTTTTTTGATGCCTATGTCTTGTCTATCTATGGTGAGGTTTTATCACGATATACATACATCTTCCATGTCTCACTCACCTCGCACATGCTATATTATCTGCCTGGCCCTGCATTCAATCGAATCAAGCATTCAACAATATTTTGTCTCCTCCCTATTCACAAATACAACTACTCTGTTTTTTTATGTCAAATTGTCAATGTCAATGATGTCAATTGTCAGATCAGTCAGATCAGTAAACCAAAAAATTGAGGTTATAATTAAGTGAAAAACATTTTAGTGTGAATTTGATAATTAATTCACATTATTATTGGTGAAAATGTCGCTATTATTTAGAAAAATAAAGCACAATAACATACGTAATATTATTACAAGAACAAATGAAACTCAAATACTCCTAATATCGTGCCGGAAACTTAGTTTGGTCCCTTCCATATACGGTAAATATAAACAAAGTTTGAATATCCTTTTATTTTACGTAATGATGTTTTTTATGCAATATTTACCATTTTTTAGATGGCGAACAAGATCCAGCGCTCAAATTCTTCTCTCCGGATGTCCAAGTGTTATTGACGAGACTAACTAGGCCAGATTTCAACAAGGTGTTTCGTAAACGAACCAACAGCGGTCTCTCCGCCTTAAAAACTCCAAAGTTTAAGTTTTTGACTGACGAAGAGCTGCAAATAGAGATAACTAAGGCTAATGCGAAGGCTGATAAGTTGCTGCAGATTCCTCCAGCTGTAAAGGTAGAGAAAACAGACATATTTATTACATATTGTATTCATATTCATTTCATTACTTTAATTTATTATTTTCTAAACTCCAGATCCGCAAACCGATTAACGAGGTATTATCAAAAGACCCGGCTCTGGTTGGCTATGATGAGTCCACATATCTATTCACCGACATTTCATTTGGAATAGATAATCACCACAGATTGATTGTTCAAAGGTACTTAATTTTTAATATAAAGTTATTAATATTTAATGATTGTTTATGTCATAAAGTAAGCATATAAGTAGTAATAAAGTAGGTATAAAACATTAACTGTAATATTATACTGGAAACCCCTGTCATCAGTAAAAATGATTTTTTGTAATGACCCTTAAAGAAATCCAATTTTCACTGATGATATCAGTTCAGTAAGGAAGATTAGGTATAATCACCATGCTTGCCTACTTTGCAAGTTCATCTATCCTAATAGCTATGTCCACACTGTGCCCTTTTTTGTTCATCAAGGGCGTGCGTCATAACGCAGTCAACAGCGCAAGTCGGGCATGCCCTTGACGCATGCGCAATGACAGTTGAAAGCGTAGCGCGCGCTGTGTTAAACGTCATTCCGCGTCGGATGGATTTCTGTTCCACAAAGCGTTCAACAACAAGATGGCAGACGAAATTACATTGAATTTTATTGAAGATTACCGAAACTTTCCACAGCTCTGGGACCCAAATAACAAACTTTATACAAATAAAGTAAAGAGGAACGATGGTTTACAAGTTTTGGCTACTAAATATAACATGGACATCGATGGTGTTAAAAAAAAGATAAAAAGTCTACGCTCATATTTTTCCAAAGAGCATCAGAAAGTTATGAAGAAAAAGAGTGGCTCTGGATCCGATGAGATATACGTTTCACCGTGGTTTGCCTATAAACATCTGTTGTTCACTGCTGACAAACTACGACTGAACTAAATGACTATATTGGCGTTGCGTTCGTTAACGCATTCAATTATTGAAAGCGACAAACGAAAGTTGAATAGAAAGATGAAGACGAAAGTTGAAGATGAAAGTGCATAGTGTGGACATAGCTAATGCATTTCAAACCATAGCCATGTTTGAAAACTAAATTGTATGATAATTAAAACACAGTATGTTGCATTTTATAGAGACCCAGATGGAACTCTCCATGCCTGCGACCATGATATAAGAAAGCGATTGAATCAGGTATACTTCCCAATCAATGGTCGCAAGATCCGTGAACCGATGATGTTCACTGATGATGAAAAACTGCACAGTCTGCTGGATCGAGAGGAGTACGAGTTTGTGTTGGACCGTGCATGTCTGCAGTATGAGCCGGATGAGCCTTCATACCAGAGAGTCACTAGCATCGCTTACCAACATGTTGATGCTATGAAGAAGTATGATCTGTTGAGGTTGGTTTCACAAATTTTATTAATATCTCTTGCTGTTTATTCATCTCCGAAGTTTCCTCAATCAATGAAACAAAAATGAATTTATGGATAGCAGACAATGATGATTGTATTGTATTATTGACATTTTATATTATATCTACCTGAGTGTCTGACAGTTGAAGGCTTCTGTGGAGTCTTACGCCAAAAATATTATAAGATTGCCCATAGCTTCTTCTTCTTTTCGAGTCGAGATTATTATTACCTATAACCCTTTTTCACATATTACAAATTTCAAATAAAATGTGTCTAATGTTTCCAGATCCACTCGCCACTTCGGCGCGCTAGTATTCTACCTTACATGGCACCAGAATGTGGACAACCTGATGCTGGAGCTGCTACAGAACAGTGTTGTCAGGGAAGCTGTGCTGTTAGCCGCGCTGAGACATGCTATACTTGGAGATGTGGGCAACGGAACTGACGCTCAAGGTCTTGCTCAGCAGGTGAGGGTTTGAATATGTAAATAGTGGTTAGGTTAATCAGTTAACACAAAATTGAAGCCCTATTTGTACTACAATGTTCAACTTATATCCTTCACTCAGAACCATGTTATTATTAGTAGAGAGGTCTTTGTCTTGCAGTGGGACACCACAGACTCCTAATAATATCGCCCACACCGATGTTGCCCCCTTGCCGTCTTTACGTCGGCTGTTTTGGGGGGCCCATCTAGTGGGCGACGAGCCACGGCCTGCCGCCGATAACTTGTTCTCTGCATGTTATGGCAGGTGCCGACCTCTCTGCAATAACCCATTTCTAATCCATCCTAACTTCATTCCCATAACCTAGTCATTTTCTTTCATTTCATACAATAGTCCCTACTTCTGCAGGTACACATTCCCGGACATGTTGTACTGATGTGGTCGGGAGTGTGTCCCTGCAGTTGTAATCCATTACATTAAACATCTCCAAAGGGCCTCTACGAGTTGGATCTGTATCCCCTCGCATGCTTCTCAAAAAGACCGGGCTTGTCCGGTGACTCTGTGGAGAAACAATATACATAATACATAATAACAAATGCCAAATCTATACAAATGTATTAAAGCAGAAAAGTTTGCTTTTTTGTTTTGTTTATCCGATTTTAATAATACTTTATGTAATGGATAGCCACATTTATGGGGGAGAACCCAAAATTCCCACTTGAACGTACACAATGGGAGTAAAACAGTTGGATGCTACTAGTGAAATATAATCACAAGCTAACTTATAGCCAAAATCTGACGGCGCAAACCTATCGTAAATTAGTATAAGAACCCTTAGTTTATGTATAGCATAACCTTAACTTCCAAATTAATTTAGTATACTTTTTTCCTTAGGTCCTCAACACACCAATACAGCTATCGAAGCCCGAACAACTATCAGAGGACGACGTTCAACTCGACAACAAATGCGTAGAGTGTATTGAAAAGTATATCAAGACCACATCCTCTATAAAAAGCCAACAGGAACTAGCGCTCCAAGGATTTAGGGAGTATTATCAACAGCTGGTCGAGTTAAGCAGAGGATTGGCTAAGGCGCATGGAAAATTGTAAATGTTAGTTCAATATATTTATAGTAGTGTAATGTGGTTGTTTTACTCTAGTGGCTTAGTGGGGCGTAAGTAGTGCTAGTGGTGTAGTTTGACTAGACGATGTTATTTCATTGCGATTAAGCAACGTGCAGCACGGCCCTTACTTGGCAGGTGGCCGATAGTGGCATTTATATCTTAGCGCTACTGTGCTTCTGAGGGTACGTTAAGCGGTCGGCCCCAGTTGTTTCAACCTTCAGACCATGTTGGAGGTCTTTAGGTGGTCTAAAACACCGGGGTTGGCTACTATCCTACTGGAAACGAATGAATGTCGAAATCGACGAATTCAATTGCTGTTACGCAGACAATTTAAATTATCATAAATGATTTCGTATAACATCCTTATGTAGTAGTTATTAACCGACTTCAAAAAAGGAGGAGCTTTTTTTACTGTATTGTAGATAATGGAAACGAATCAATAACTTAAATTGAATACTAGGAATCATAACTAAACTCTGGTTAAGAGGCTCCTTGAGCGACTCCACCTCTTCACTAGTAAATTTTTTCACCCTAATGAGGAACGATAGATTCATTGAAAGATTATATCATTCAGCATTTTGCTAGAAACAGTCGTAAGTGAGACTTTTCAGCGCCAAGGAAGTCTGGTGATCTAAATATAAGATTCATCTATATATATAAAATTCAAAGTCCTGACTGACTGACTGACTGACTGACTGATAATCAACGCACAGCCTCAACCGCTACACTTAGAAACATGAATTTTGGCAAGAAGGTTCTTCAAGTGACGTAAGTGCACACTAAGAAAGGATTTTCGAAAATTCCTACGGGAACGGGCTCAACGCGGGCAAAGCCGCGGGGCGCTGCTAGTTGACCTATAAAAGAATAAGATTGTTAGAGATACCTACATAAGTTATAGTAGCGTAATTATAAAAGCAAAACCGACAAAACCCCATGGGACGAAAGACGGCACGAAATGTTTAATGTTCTAATAGAAAAGACTATTTATATTGAGTGGGAAGTCTGAGGGAGAAATCGCAATTTTCTTATCACTGCAACAATGCAAATTGAGGTTTGGACACGACTGAAGTCTACAAAACCTCCTCTTGTCAAAACTCTATAGTCCACGTTGTGCACGTTGTGAATTTCGGGAAAAATAGCTTACAACCTTCCTCTTGAATGTGGCTATTCATTACAAAAAAAAAACGAATCGGCCTGGTAATTCCCGAGAGTTGCCCAAACAAACAAAATTAAAAATTTTACCTCATTTTAATATTATTATAGATGATATACCGATATGATATACTCTATCTGTATTTTTCCCCAGTTTTAGTTAAAACTAGGAGGCTGTATCTAGAGTACACACATTGTTGAAACTTGAAACAATAGGTTGCGTGTTTTGTTTCATCAACAACAAAAGATTCGGTCGCGGTTTCTATGAATTGTCATTCGTTCGCTGTAACCGCTGAAACGATTCGTTTTGGTCAGTTTTTAACAAAGCTTCGTTTTTCTACCTATGGTTTTTCTGTACTGTTTTTAATGGGAATATTTTAAGTTAGGTATGTACCTAAATGTTTAATACGTTCGTGCCTTCGTGGTGGTATCACTACATATTATAAAACAAGGCCGCGTCTGTCTGTCTGTTCGCGACAAAAAAAAAACTATTGCACGGATTTTAGCGCGGTTTTTAGGGTTCCGTAGCCAAATGGCAAAAACGGAACCCTTATAGATTCGTCATGTCTGTCTGTCCGTCTGTCCGTATGTCACAGCCTTTTTTCTCCGAAACTATAAGAGCTATGTTGTTGAAACTTAGTGTGTAGATGTATTCTGTGAACCGCATTAATATTTTCACACTAAAATAGAAAAAAAATAAAATTTTAGGGGGGTCTCCCATACTTAGAAATGAAAAAAATATTTTTTTTTTCATCAAACCCATACGTGTGGGGTATCTATGGATAGGTCTTCAAAAATGGTATTGAGGTTTCTAATATCATTTTTTTCTAAACTGAATAGTTTGCGCGAGAGACTCTTCCAAAGTGGTAAAATGTGTGTCCCCCCCCCTGTAACTTCTAAAATAAGAGAATGATAAAACTAAAAAAAATATATGATGTATATAACAATGTAATCTAACACCGAAAATTGGTTTGAACGAGGTCTAGTTAGTAGTTTTTTTTATTTTTTTAGTTTTTTGGTTTGTGAGGTCGTTAATCGATCACAACCCACACGCTAAGTAAGTAAGTAGTAGTAAGTACAACGAACTTCAAGAACTTCTTTATTATGTTACTCGCTGCTACGGAACCCTTCATGGGCGAGTCCGACTCGCACTTGGCCGCTTTTTTTTAAAGTGTGAGTGCGAGTGATTCAAGAGGAAGGTATATATATATATGTATAAAAAATCCTGAACTTCCCACGGGAACGAGCACAACGCTGTTACCCGCGCGGGGCGCTGCTAGTCTAATATATAATAAGTAATTCTGGTTTCACGACGTCACGCACGTCTCATATTGCAGTTTTGGAAGCTCGAGATTTTATAATACCAACATCCCTCCATCAGTGAATACGTGACTTAGGGGTGCCAGAGCTCTGCAACCATATGTTGTTGGGCTCCGTTTGATATCCACCAATCATATCCGTTGGATAGCATAGGTATCACAGCACTGATGGATTAACTTATTTAAGCTATTTTTAAATTATGTTCTTTTTCAAACCATCATAACTGATTTTTCAACCAAAGTCAACTGCTTCCTCTGCCAATGAAGTTACTAAACCTTTTTCCTCTTGAGAAGGAATTGTCACGGGCTGAAAAAAAATTATACGAGTCCTCCTTGCTCAGCCACTTACTAAGCATATCACCAGTGGGAACTGTCACATCACATAGTTATAACTTAGTATGTAAAGTAATATATTAGCCACTTATGTCCCACTGCTGGAAAAAGAATTAATCATCGGATTAAGATTGAGGAGGCTAACCTCAATTTTCATAGCATAGCTGCATAGCTCGGGTGGAAACGCACCCTCACGGCGGCGGGCACATAATATTAGCATTTTTAAGTTAAATAGTATACAGGCAAATTACCCGACCATCCCAATTAGCGGTTAGTAACATAATTTTTAGAAGACCATTAAAAGGTCGTCATAATAATATTGTTGTGGATATTATAGGTAGGTAAGTTTCTACTGTCGCTATTTTATGTACCTTTAAATATCCAATTAAAGCAGTGCTCTAATCTCAAGTCATAACATTGTGGGCCCGACCGTCCCGAACGCCCGGGAGTAACAACAATTACAAAACGTTCAACATTGCGATATCCTTGACCTAAATACGGTCTCTTTGTTCGGGAACCTACTTCGTTCGCCCCGAGCCCGACACAGGGAAGGCGGGAAACGGGCCCCTTTTGTAAATCGATATGTCACGGATATTCATCGGTTATCAAAAGAGATTGACGTTGTTTTTTTTTACTGGCCGCAAAATGGCCGGGGAATAATAATAAAAAAATATGTAGGTTAAAAAAAAGAAAAAAATTTACTTCTAAAAAACAAATAAGTTTTTGTGGTTTTAAGCCGTACTTACAACAACAACAGTTAAACAAAGTTGACACAAAGTTATCGCAACTATTACGAGTTCAGTCAGTCGTAAAGTTTACTTTAGTATCATAAATCGTCGACAAAATAACAACAACAATCAACAGTCAAACTGTGTAATAGCTTTAGTGAATATCTGTTGCATTCTTGTGGTGGAAGATGTAACGAAACCTCTATGGGAAACCAACGCAATAAACCACACAACCGAAAGATCCAAACTAGTATGTATACTGTATCGAGGGAACATAATGTTGATTAAATCTAAACTATTAATGAGCAAATGGTGTTTGGGCTCCGGAAATTTATCGGGGTCTCTTAAGAGGAAACTCAATTTAGTTAGTTTAAAAGTAATAGGGACTACACTAGGCGAGTGTCAAACTACTTTAATTTGCTTAAATATTCTATAATAGTAGCGCTCGCTGTTTTACCCGCGTTGTGTTCGTTCCCGTAGGAACTTTGGAAAGAAAAATAGCCGACAACCTTCAACCTTCACCTTGAATATGACTATGCTATTCAAATCGGATTGATGGTTTCTGAAATTAGCGCGTCAAACAAAAAAAATAACAAACTTATCAGCTTTATTATCACTACATAGTCACTACATAGTATAAAACAAAGTCGCTACTTTTGTCTGTTTGTTTGTCTGTATGCTTAAATCTTTAAAATTACGCAACGGATTTTGATGCGGTTTTTTGTAATAGGTAGAGTGATTCAAGAGGAAGGTTTTTATGTAAAAAAAAACCGAAATTCCCACGGGAACGGGCACAACGCGGGTAAAACCGCGGGGCGCTGCTAGTATTAGTATAGATAGTAAGAGTAGTATATTTGTTGTTACAAACGTGTAGTTATGCAACATTTTAGCTCAGCTCGATCTAATAATAAATAATATTAGGAAATTATTAAGAAATTATTTAACACATTTTAAAAATTAAAAGCTAATTTCATACACTTTAGCATAATATTAAAACACCTACATAAGTTACTTACAGGCACGTTAATCCATACTCATTTTTATTTTAATTAAACTTAGTCGTGATGTTATTAAACTGAAAGTGAACTTCACAGGGTGACGGAACGTAAAAGTTTTGATTGCTTGTATCGGACATAGTTACGTACTTTGAAAGAATTCCGAGAATTTAATAAGAATTTTTTTGTTTGCCTCCTTCGAGCTTCATCATTTTAAATATAGGTTTAACGGTTTTGTCCAAAAGAAAAAGTATGTAACGAGCGTTATACAGGATTAATGAACCAAATTAAATAGAAAGAGCATTATTCATAAACCCTAATTAACAGGATTTTACCTATCAAATAGTATGTCCCTTTCTGACTTACGCTAATTTACAAAGAGCAAAAGAGGCAAAACACTATAACAGATTTTTACTTAACAGCGTTTATGACTTAGGCGGAAACGGTCTATCATGTCATAAGATTGATAAAGGAACATAAGGCCTTTAAGCGGTCAAAAAACTCCGACACCAGGGTTGGCCACTATCCTTCTTGCACTTACGTACTTACTTAGGAGCATGTACACAATAGAAATAGATGCCAATAGATGAAGAAGTCTACATCGGTTTCCCCGACATATCAGCCTAGCTCTTAAGTGTTTGACGTTGATAAGCAACTGATGCGGGATAGCTACTGTTAGGTAAACAAAACTTTGATGTCCCGAATGCAACCAAAGTCAATCTGAGAATACTCTCGACCGGTCAAAAGTCTGTCGTTTGATTAAACTCATACACCTGGTTAAAATGATGGTATATACAATTGCAAAAGCGCAAAGGCAAGGAATATAATACTCTCTGCCGAGAGCGCAAAGGGTAGAACTTTGCGTTTAAAGATATAAAATTTGCCTCGGTAATGCCAGACAAATAATGTACTGTGTATGTACACCACACGTATGTACAAGTTTCAACTTCTTTAATGAATTTTTACGTGAACTCGGTAGCTCCATCATGCATTTTTTATATCCCATAAAAACATAAAATACCTAAAATATTTTTAGACAAAAAAATTATAGGTACGCCTTTAAAGATTACGCAAGAAACTAGAATACGTTTATGTCTTAGGGTACTCACATCAAAAGTTCTTAACTAAATTGGATATCGAAAATTACTAACATTATACCTACAATAATTTTCGTGTTTAAATATTCTCGTCTGAAACTACCCTCCATTGGCAAGGGTAGCCCGTCCTGTGACGTCACGACCCTGACCTATCTGCCTCGTGTGGAGCCAACTATAAATACAGGTCAAGGGCTGTCAATCGTGTGTTACAGACTTTACCTCTCGGCAATTTGAAGTTAGAATGTAGTATTTGAATTTTTTGCTTCTATTTTACATGCAATTTAAAAGTTTAATTTTAGAATTTGCTTGTAATGTTTTTCTGTTATTGTTTATGGTTCTTAGAGATTTGCGAACCTTAAATGAGTTTTCTTAACGAATGGTAAGGTAATTTTTCTGTATAAAAATGTGCAATGCAGCTCGGAGCAAACATCCCACTGTTGTTGTTATTTCATTAAAATACTTAACCGGCTAACGAATACAGCAAAACGCTTAATAGTTTTAGTCTTTTTTACGAGAGGTGCAATCCCCTCGAAACGTCGGGAAATAAAAAGTAAGTTATTACTTGCTTTATTAACTTTCTAACCCGAAAACAGCCTCCGTGGTCTAGTGGTTTGAGCGCTCGGCTCACGATCCGGAGGTTCCGGGTTCGATTCCCGGTGGGGATATCTCACAAAAATCACTTTGTGAGACTGTCCTCAGTTTGGTTAGGGCATTGCAGACTGAATCACCTGATTGCCCGAAAAGTAAGACGATTCCGTGCTTCGGAGGGCACGTTAAGCCGTCTGTAAAGGGGCCCGTGCGCAGGTGGTGATGGCACGGTAATAAAGAGGCGAGTGGACTGTATATAATAGGTCTATATATTGAAAGTAGCAAACGTACAAAGGGTGTCGCGTCTACGAGACGTAAAACAAACAATAATTCAAAGTTAGGATGCGCGTGCGCGTGTGTTCGTTCGAACGATGTGAGACGAACTGCCTCGGCCAGGGCGCGGGCGATGACCCGAGACAGCTGATGCCGCCCCGCGCCCCGCGCCCCGCGACGGTTGCGTTGAGAGTATTCTCAACATACTCCCCCCGTTGAAGTGTCTTCAACAGAAGTGGTGGCTGCGACTGGAAGAGGACAGATTGTTGAAAAGGCTCGCCGAATGACGCCCTTGCGTGTGCGTATGTCGGCGACCCTCGCTATGCCGTCTCTGCCCGGCAGCACCTGGATGATGCGGCCCATGAGCCACATAAGAGGAGGAGATGCTTCATCCTTGATGACGACCAGGGTCCCTGGCTTGAGTTCTCCAGACGATCGGCGCCATTTGGTCCTTTCCTGCAGCCATAGAATGTAATCAGTCTCAAAACGTTTCCAGAAATGCCCTTTTATGAAGTCTATGCGGCGAAAACGTTCCAAGTTGCTGATGTTCAGGCTCTGGATCTGTGAATGTGGCAGCATCGTTAAAGATCGTCCAATAAGGAAATGAGCTGGGGTTAAAGGAGAGAGGTCTGAAGGATCGTCGGATAAAGGAGTTAAAGGCCTGGAGTTTAGGATGGCTTCCACTTGTGTGAGACATGTAGTCATCTCTTCAAAAGTCAGATTCGCTAATCCTAATACCCGCCTAAGGTGATGTTTTGTGGATTTAACTGCAGACTCCCATAATCCACCAAAATGAGGAGTATATGCAGGAATAAAAGAAAAATGTATACCGGGATCGATGCTATTAAGATCTAAGTTCTGTGACAGTAATTTAGCTAATTCATTATAAGCACCCACGAAGGTAGTACCATTATCAGAGGTGATGGATCTTGGTTTTCCCCTGCGAGCAATAAACCGATTAAGCGCGGCGATGAAGGCTTCTTTCGTGAGACCCGACACAAGTTCGAGGTGGACGGCCCTGGTAGCTAAACACACGAACACACAAATAAAACATTTAATTAATTGGCATCCTTTGCCCTTACGATTGGCTATCATGATTGGTCCGGCGTAGTCCACTCCTGTGTTGAGAAATGGAAATTCTAAAAGTACGCGTTTTGCTGGGAGGTTGCCCATGACTGGTTGAACAGTGGCAGCCTTGATCCTGCAGCACTTGACGCATTGATGTGTCACCCGCTTGGCCAAACTTCTGCCGCCGATAGGATAATAGTGGTGACGTATCGTCGTTAATAGAAGTTGAGGACCAGCATGCATGAGCCGTAGGTGGTACATGTTAAATAGTAGTTTGCAAATTATGTGAGAACTGGACATGATAATGGGATGTTTGACGTTATAATCATAAAATGAGTTTTTTAATCTGCCACCAACACGGATCAATTTGGTAGACAAATCATAAAATGGAGATAGAGAAAGAAGTTTATTTTTAGCTGGCAATGGCTTACCAGCTGCGAGTAAATGGTACTCATCGGGGAATGATTCCTGCTGACTTTGTTTCAATAAAAGGTTTAGTGAGTTGTTTAATTCTAAAGTAGTAAGAGAACCAGAGTTAAAACATTGTTTTTTGCATTTGTTTACGTAACGTATTACATAAGCCATAACACGTTGTAATTTATTGAAATTGGAAAACCTTGCGCATAATGAAGAAATTGTATTTTCAATAGGTTGTATTTTATCGGCATGATGACAGATAATCACTTCAGGTAGGCTTGACTGTAGTTTACTGTGTGAGTCAGGGAACAAAGGCCAAGAATCTGATTCTTGTTGAAGAAATTGTGGTCCCGACCACCACAGCGAACAAGATAAAAGCTCACTAGCTTTGAGTCCACGCGAAGCGAGGTCTGCGGGGTTTTCAAGTGACGGAACATAGCGCCAAGATTCAGACCCCACAGAATCCTGAATTTCCGACACACGATGTCGTACAAATGTTTTGAGCTGCGCCGGTGAGGAAGACAGCCAACCCAAAACAATGGTAGAGTCACACCAGAAAGTTACTCTGTCATGATGTAATGTAAGTGACTGACGTACCTTTGTATAAAGTCGTGCACCAAGTAACGCGGCACAAAGCTCTAGACGAGGAATGGTTGTTGACTTTAGAGGAGCCACTTTACTTTTAGCGGTAAGAAGCCGGACAAGAAGCGCCCCACTCTCCGACACGCTACGAACATAAACACATGCACCATAAGCCTTTTCGGATGCATCGGTGAAGACATGTAGTTCTATAGAAGACGGCGAATCACATGAAACCCACCGTGGTATACTAAGTTTATTTAACAAGGGTAAAGTACTCTGAAAACAATTCCAATCTCGCTGAATGTTTTCAGAAACCGGTTCATCCCACGAACACTTGTTAACCCATAGTTGTTGCATGATAATCTTAGCCTCTACGATGCAAGGTACAACTAAGCCAATTGGATCAAAAATCTGAGCTATGGTAGACAAAATCTGACGTTTCGTAACCCTATCTGTAGCGGTTAGATTAATAAGAAAAGAGAAGGTATCGCTAGAGCATCTCCAATTAATACCCAGCGTCTTTGACATTTCATTGTCACTTAAGTCGACGAAATCAGAAGTGATATCGCTGCTGCACAAGCCCTCCAGCACCTCCCTTGAGTTAGATTGCCATTTTCGAAGATTGTACCCTGCCGATTGAAGAACAGCTACCACTTGACGACATTTATTTATAGTATCTGTAACCGTGGACTCGCCAGATAGATAATCGTCGACGAAGAAATCGTGTGCTATTGTAAAGCGAATTGAGGTGTCAGAACATTCTTCGGACAGCTTAATTAAACATCTAGTGGCCAAAAAAGGGGCAGAAGCAGTACCATATGTTACTGTGTTGAGAGTGTAAGATCGTAATTTATGACTCGGATCAGCTCTCCAAAGGATCATTTGTAAAGGACGATGAATGTCCGAGACAACTGATTGACGGTACATCTTCTCTATATCGGAATTTACTACGATTTTGTGTTCACGAAATCGGAGAAGAATTGACAATAAGTCATCCTGCAAAGTCGGACCTACCATTTGAATGTCGTTGAATGACTTGCCTGACGTAGTGGTGGCTGAAGCATCGAAGACGACACGGAGTTTTGTCGTAGAGCTCGATTCCTTGATAACACCATGATGTGGTAAATAATATTGCACAGAGTCGTTTGTTTGAGGACTGACGACTGACATATGTCCTAACTCTAAGTATTCAGTCATAAAGTCTACATACATCTTTTTTAAATTTAAATCCCTGGCTAGCCGACGTTCAAGTGCTAAGAACCTACGTTTAGCCATAAGGTAGGAGTCACCCAAAACATTGACTGGTTCTTTAAGTGGAATACGTACCACGAAACGTCCATCTGAGTTGCGGTATGTGGTATCTACAAAGAGTTTTTCACATGCTCGCTCTTCAGAGGTGAAATTATGTTTAGGGGATATCGAATCTAGTTCCCAAAACCGGGTCAAGTCTGTCTCTAAAGTCGGTGAATTATCGGCATGCATACAGATTGAAGAAGAAGAAGAATTCGTTTGATGAATTACTCCCGATATAAGCCAACCCAGTTTGGATTCATGTAAAGTTGGCATATTTTTCCCTAAGTCGATACGATTCGCGCCTATGATACCCCAAAATACTTCCGCACCGACTAAAATGTCAATAGAAGACGGAATAAAGTACTCAGGGTCGGCAAGACGAATGCCCGATGGTACTTGTATTTGACTAACATCAATAAATGTGTTCGGAATCGAAGCCGAGACCTTTGGTAACACTAGGCATTGAAAATTTAGTTTGTAGCTCTTGTCAAGAGATTGTAATGAAATAGAACATCCTTTTATGCAATTGGAAATGTTATAATTGATACCTGTTATCTTGGATTTGGTAGCGAAGGTACAAATATTAAGTTTGGAAAGAAATTCCTCTGAAATGAAGTTAGCCGTACTTCCATTGTCTAGCAGGACTCGCGCAGTGTGGAGTCCTCCCTCAGAGTCCAACACCTGCACGAGCGCTGTGGACAGTAAAACAACCCTGGATGAATTATATTGATTCGCAGACAGTGCTATGTTGTGTGTCTCAGATGAAGATTGATTGTTGTCCATATGCAATAGAGTGTTATGCTTTTCACGACAATATTTGCAATGGCCTAATCTACATTTAGCGGCGCTGTGACCAGGCCTAAGACAATTCATGCAAACATCAAGACTGTGTGCCCTTTTGATGCGTGCTTGTACTGGAAGGCACTTGAATTTTTCGCATTGAAAAATGAAATGATTTTGTTGACAAAAAGGACATGACATTAATTTTGTTTTGTTCTCACTACTTGATGCGAAGCTTTTATGCAATTTAAGGTTGTTATTATTGTTATAGTGAATATTCCCATTAATTTTTGAGGTTCCAGATTCCTCTAATGTCTCTAATAAATCTGCCCTAGACTTAAGAAAATTTATGAAAATATCAAGTGTGGGGGAATCAGACAGTGTATTTCTGTGCTGCTCCCACTCACGGCAAGTTATATGATCTAATTTATTTGACAT
Source organism: Cyclophora albipunctata (assembly GCA_963082685.1). NCBI lineage: Eukaryota > Metazoa > Arthropoda > Insecta > Lepidoptera > Geometridae > Cyclophora > Cyclophora albipunctata. Next base: position 9,560,318 of record OY720117.1, on the reverse strand, counting down.
TATAAAAATAATTAATGTGTCCCAGTGTTGGACTGGTTGACCAAGCGTTGAGAGGGCTCTAAGATTTTTATTAGTAGTATCGATAACATGACGTAATGACCTACTGGACTCTTTGCTTACTGCCTGTATATTAAACAGAGCTTGTACGTGATTGTTTACAAGCAATCTCTTGTTGTCAAACCGCTCACAGAGCAACCTCCAGGCAGCGTCATAGTTATTAGAGCTGAAGTCCAAGTTATCAACCACGAGTGATGCACTACCCTGTAAAGATGCTCGTAGATAGTGTAGCTTGTTAATTTTATCGATGTTGTTATTATTGTGTATAATTGAAATGAAGGTGTCTCTAAACTCCAGCCAATCATGATAGTCACCGTTAAATTTAGGTAAATCTATTTTCGGTAAACGAATAGATGTGTGCTTGTGTAAGGTACCAGAAACATCGACATCGGACGCGGAGTCTCCCGTGTGACGTTTGCGAGCGCTGCTGATCAGTTCACGCGCAGCCGCCACCAAGCCGTAGTACTGCTTTTCAAACTCCTCTCGCTCGGTATATTGATCGCAGGGGTCTTCCACTAACGCCTCTAACTCGGTCTGAAATTCATCATATTTATCGTATAAGTTTTCAAATGTACTAAGACGATATTCAATTTGAATGAGATGTACGTCACTAAGCTCATCACAAGACTTGGCTACATTCAAATATGATGAAAATTGCGTAAGCTTGGCTTTTATTGTAGCACGCTTTTTGATTAAAGCTTTAACGTCAGTCATGGTGTAATAGATAGGTGCAGCTGAAGTTGAGAAACAAAGTTGATGCAGAGATAAGAAAGTAGTCGAAAAAAAAGCAAAAAAAACAAAAGGTAAACAAACAAGCCCTTTGAAAAAAAAAATTTGCGACGCAAGCGCAGTTGCTATTAAAATATGGCAAGGCGTTACACTTTGTTAAATTATTATAATTTAAACTAATAAAACGAAAATATAACTGTAAAAAAAGATTAATTAATTATTAGTTTATATGATGATGAACGTTTTAATGTTGTGATAAAATGGAAATGACGATGAAAATATATGAAATGATGATAAACAAATAAGTGAATTGGTGAATTTATGACGTCAATGACTTGCACTTTTGATGTAATGATATTTGAATTTCTGATGAATAAATGACTTTTTAACGTGAAAAGGGATGATTTTAATGGATGATGATGATGATGGAATGATTGTGAAGTGATTATAATAAGGAAATGGAACGATCTCACGGTTTTATGGTGCAAACCACTGACGAACTGCGGCGTGGGGATTCTTCGATTACGTTTGAAGTTCCCGGTGCACGAAGACAATCCTATGGCGTGATTTGCTTCCACTGATGAGATGGGATGGATGTTGATGTCCGTAGTCCTGACGATCCGCTTCCTTGTGGTCGGTACGAAGAAATCAGCGATGACGGTTAATGTTGAACCGTGCCAATGTCCTTTCCGGAAAGCCAACAAGAAACAGTGCGTGGATCTGAGGTGAAAGACGACTGGAACGCACAGTACAGTTTGAAATCTTCAATCTTCGGTCCAACGGTCACTTTCTGTGGCCGTATTTTGAAGGACCAATGTAAAGGGGCCCGTGCGCAGGTGGTGATGGCACGGTAATAAAGAGGCGAGTGGACTGTATATAATAGGTCTATATATTGAAAGTAGCAAACGTACAAAGGGTGTCGCGTCTACGAGACGTAAAACAAACAATAATTCAAAGTTAGGATGCGCGTGCGCGTGTGTTCGTTCGAACGATGTGAGACGAACTGCCTCGGCCAGGGCGCGGGCGATGACCCGAGACAGCTGATGCCGCCCCGCGCCCCGCGCCCCGCGACGGTTGCGTTGAGAGTATTCTCAACACCGTCGGTCCCGATTACTTTCTACGGATAGTAGTCGTTACATGAGCCATGTCAGAGGCCTTTGGCGGCTCAATAACTCTGACACTAGGATTGGTCAGGTTGAACATCCACTCGATAAGAAGAAGAAGACCCGAAAAACCCTTGTGAGTACGCTTGCCTAATAGTTTTCATATATTTCTCATATTATGTATTAATTTTTACTTTTATCATATCATATCAGTGCTCAAAAAATGAAAAGTTATAATAACAGGCCATTATTGACACCTGACTGATTTAACAGCGGAGGTAACGTAATGTCCTTAAAAACAACCCATTACCGTCGTTTATGAGGGAATGCGAAGTATATTACGCAGATAATATTAAAATAAATGATAGGTATCAACAGCGGCCCACATAACCCCCCAGAGAGGAATAATGGCGTCCCCCCTTCGACCTAAACCAAAGACAACAGACACCTACAGAGTAAGATTAAGGGCTGAATTCCCCCTCTTTGTTTATGGACGCCGAAATATGTATTTTTAACATCTTTTAGGGTTTTTTTATAGTATATTTTACGTCGTAAAGTTTATGCGTATTTATTTGAAAGGGTTTTTTGGAACGCGGCTGATTCTTAGGAAACTTAGTAATATTATTTGTTTTAGTACACTGTTACTTGTTTGTTTATTATGAATATTTATTACTTAACGAAGTATTTTGATGTTTTGTTTATGAATGTAATTATGTACTTGGATGGATTAAAGGGATTACAAAGTTCGAGAGAGTTTTGAACAAATCTTTTCAAACTGGTAGGGTTGCCACGGTTCAGATGAGCGACGACTAGCAACAGTTTGGAAATAAAACACAAAGTTATAGTAAAGTGAGTACGTTCGAGTAGGTGGTCAACCCTCGGAGTTTTAGACCGCCTAAAGGCCTCCGACATGGTCTAATGGTTGAAACAACCGCGACCGATAATTTACCATGCCCTCCGAAGCACGGTAGCGCTCAGATAGAAATGCCACTATCGGCCACCCATCCAGGTAGGGGTCGAGCTGCACGTTGCTTAACAATCGCAATGTACTAACATCGCTTAGTCAAAATATGCCATGAGCACTACTAAAGTTACAGTTGTGCTTACATTTTAATTATAGTATAAGAGCTGATCATTATTCCTTTTTCAAAAAATTGGCTAGAAGCCATTGCCGCCCCGAGCCGCTTGCTCATTGGTCCGTGAATGTCAATAAAACTAATGGTTATTAATTACCAAGTGGGCGTTATTCTGATCAGAATAGATTCTATTTATGGTCTAATATAAACAATATAGTATGTCTTTACTAAAATTAGCTTGAAGGACAAACATCTCTTCCTAACTTGGTAAGAATATCTCATTGTAACTAAAAACAATCTCGATGCATCTACTTCTTAACTAAACAGCTTTTTTAGAGTGCTACGACGCCACAGTCAGGCACAAAGACTAATAAACAAAATAAACACATTTTCCGTGTTTCATCAGGGGTTAAAAAGGGGTTGAAACAGTATCTAATCACATGTTATCCCTAAACAAACGATACAGCTCTGGACAACAATATATATTAATGCGATCGTACAAATAGCCATACTCATAACGTATGCTTATGACCGTTTCTATGCAAATATAGTTGTAACTATGTCAGGATATTCTGCTCTAGATTAGTTACGAGATGACGTCATGTCATGATGGTTTAGTGTAGATTATATGACGGTCATATATATGTAAAATTATGTACCAACTCACTGTGCCAGTTTACTCGTAATCTCGTGGTATTAAAAGCAAAGATATTATAACTTTTTTCAACAATAGATAATATTAAATATACAAAGCTCTCTGAGAAATAAGAAAATTATAAGGTCGTAAAGTACTGGAAAGTTTTATCTAAATTCTAAACTTTTATTTCTATTCAAAGACAATTTCGACATCGTTTGGCTTCGCAAAATACTTAAGACTATTCGAAACCTTATTCATACAGTAACGTTTATTGAACAAGATCATTCAAATTTTCCAATAAAATATTCATCTCGAAATGCTCCCGACGGTTATTGCTTTTATAAATTGCAACGGTTCAATCCATGGATGGAAGGTCCCCAGGGCTGACATAAAACCAGGCAAAATGTCTGGAGGTCGCCTCTTAAATTGTCTGTGTCATAGAATAGAGTAGAGTAGATGTCATAGCCAACATAGAGGCGTATTTAATTTCTTTTTAAGTTTTCAAAATAGAACTTTTTTAACTAGTAAGTATCTTTATACTTGCTTTATTTGAGGGCTTTCGGTCTAGACGCAAGATTAAAATATTATGTTAACAAAATACCGCGCATTTCATACTTGTAAATTATTTTCACTACGAAAGAATTATATAAAAAGTACTAATCTTTCAAAAACACCTACATCGAAAAATAGTTCTTTTTAAACCTGCACAAGTTATGACAATTCAAACAGCAATGATACATGCTTCATGAATACACAATTAGTAAATACGGGGGATTAGCAATTCAATTAACAGACGAAATTGATAATTAATAGCTCCGTTTAAATTAATCCGATCATTAGACAGGTTCATTATGAATTTAATTGAGATCTGTAAAGCTGGGATATATCGACTTTATGATTCTACATTATTAATTAAACATTTCCTTCTTAGTGGAAATTGTCTATAAGTATGTGGATATATATACATATCGTTATAGGTATATATTAAAAAAAATATATTTATTCTAAATATTTCAAGCAATAATTTTTCACTCTCAGAACTCATCACTCAATTCAGACCTCTCACTCAAATCGATTTCAACAAAGCCGGATTATCCTGGTCAACATTTACTTCGTCCATTTCACAATTTTCTGCTACGCCGTAGCTCAACCGTAGCATATGCTACGGCCGCAGCAGCTACATCACATATCATGCTACGCTCGTAGACGTTTTGTAGGATATTCCACTTTTTTATTGTAGTACGTTATTTTAGCTTAAAATAATATTAAACTTGAAATGTTGTACATACAAATATATTGTTAACCTTTTATTATTTGATGTTTAGAATAATTTAATTTATAATATGCTAAACAGCCTTCAGTATAGTTTACAATATCAACAGAAATTAATGGAATACTTAATTAACTGTCGACAACAACGGTAAAGTTTCCATTAAATGAATAATTTGACTAACAGAATGAACGGAGAATATATTTTATTTGACGTTTGGAAATGACACCGAAACAGTTTCGTCGTCATGTTTCGTCGAACAATTTTTTAACAGCCTCTGTGGTCTAGTGGTTTTAGCGCTCGGCTCACGATCCAGAGGTTCCGGGTTCGATTCCCGGTGGGGATATCTCACAAAAAATCACTTTGTGAGACTGTCCTCAGTTTGGTTAGGGCATTGCAGGCTGAATCACCTGATTGCTCGAGAAGTAAGATGATTCCGTGCTTCGGAGGGCACGTTAAGCCGTCGGTCCCGATTACTTTCTACGGATAGTAATCGTTACTTGAGCCATGTCAGAGGCCTTTGGCGGCTCAATAACTCTGACACCAGGATTGGTCAGGTTGACCATCCACTCGATAAGAAGAAGTCGAACAATTTTGCCATTCCATTTCAATTCGCTCGAGGAATTTATTAACGATTGTTTAGTTTTTAACGTAGCTCTTTTGTATGAAACCGCGCGGGTGCCCGCTTAACGCAGTCTCAGGCCTAATAAGGAGTGTTAAATGTAGTTATAGGAGATGCCTACATCGTTGCGCCTTGACTTGGCGAAGATATTTTGCGATTCTATATAGTGCAATAAAACTATTAATTATTTCCAGTTAATAGTTTAATGATATCTTAATATTTAGTACTTTAATAATAAATTATCTTAATTATAAAATATACCCAACGAACGAACGGATAATTAACAAAATTTTCATATCAGCTACAATAACACGAGCTTGCTATCATAACGAAATCCGCGATTAATTGTAACGTAATTATAAGCCTAACGAGTATGAGACCTAATATGATCGCTGTTTCATTATCAATTCCAGTGTACACTTACGTATATATATTGCTACTAGCTGCGCCCCGCGGTTTTACCCGCATTGTGCCCGTTCCCGTGGAAATTTAAGAACCGCTCGACCGATTTTGTGCAAACTTCACATAAACCATCTACTAAATATTCCGAACAAAGCCTTAAAATTTGGTTTGGATAGGTGAGCCCGTTCTTGAGTTATAACATTACAACGAAAAGTGGCATTGATTTTTCTATATAGAGATTCATAAAGTCGGGTTTACATTGTAATGTATATTCTGATCCTTACTATGGAATTACATATAATGTGCACTACTACAAGTGTGACTCAAGGGCGCTCCTGACACAAAACTACTAAGTATAAAAAACTAACTGTGACCCGCGGCTTCACCCACAGCGTACTCGGTATTTTTATAACTATTACTGACCTAAATGAATAAAAGATAAAAAGTAACATTAAAATCAGTCCACGACACGACTTTCTTATATATACATATATGAATTAATTCTTACTAGTATGAATAACGAATTCGTTGAAACTCGATTACTGGTATAACGATTCTATCAAGCTTCGTCGAAATAAAATGGCCATAACAACTGGATTTTATGCAACAATATTTTTTCTGTTCAAAGCAATTCAAAAACAAACAGCGTTGGTAAATATTCCCTATTTATTTGTATGTTTGTGAAGTGAATCGTTTCTTTTTCACCCTTTTTTATTCAATAACAGTGTTCATTTATATTTCTGCCTATTCGTGAGTCTCTCAGTTTCTTAGAGGGAATTTTATATTTCAATCTAGTATCTTACATTTTTAATTAAGAAAATTTTAGTAACTGGCATGCCACGGTGAAGAAACTGCATTTTCTTTTAGGACACTATAATTTTATAAGCAAAAGAAGCCAGACTTTTATAAACTTAAAAAAAATGCTTGTCTTGTAGTTACCGTCACGCTGTGACACTTTCGATGGGTCCAATTCAAAATGTAATTTTGAACTAACAACTGCAGGTAAAATATATAAGCTGTAAAATTATAAATCTGGGATTAAAGAGATACGAAACAGTTATTTCATTACCAAAATTGATCAAACGATAAATTGATTTCCCTACATGACGTGAAAGACATGTACTAACTCGATTCCGCCTGAATAGTGATAAGTTAATTCAATTCCTTTGATCGAACAATACACCAATTGTTTTGGGTTGTGGACTGAACACCATGTAACCTTTGTAGTCGATAGATCTTTGTATAAGATAGTTTATCTTTGTGTTATTATGTTGTCTGTGACTGGTATTTTCAATGATAATTAACTAGCAGCGCTCCACGGTTTTATCCGTGTTGTGCCCGTTCCCATGGGAAGATGATTTTTAAGATGAATAATAGCCGTTGAATGTGGCTATTCATCTCAAAAAGAATTACTCAAATCGAGTGGGTAGTTTCTGTGATTAGCGCGTTCAAAAAAACACAAAAACACGCTTCAGCTTTATAAATTAGTAAAGACTAGCAGCGCCCCGCGGTTTTACCCGCGTTGTGCCCGTTCCCGTGGGAATTTCGGGATTTTTTTTACATAAAAACCTTCCTCTTGAATCACTCTACCTATTACAAAAATTAAAATTTAAATTAAAAAACCGCATCAAAATCCGTTGCGTAATTTTAAAGATTTAAGCATACAGACAAACAGACGCGACCTTGTTTTATACTATGTAATGATATAAATAAGCTTTTTTTCTCTCAATCAACCCGCTCCAATGAATCATATTAATATTTTTTCCTAACTGAACATTTACCATCTGCCAACCAAAACGTGCTAAAACTATCAGTACCAAACTCCTCTTTGTGATTGAGACAATAGGATGCTGCGGAGCTTCGTGTTTGCATTTAATGTTGGTTTTTCATTAAAACGTGTGAGAGGCGTGTTGTGTGTCGCAGGAAATTAATGTGGACACGCCGACAGGACATGTGGCAAACGTTGGGGAAAGTTATACGAATGCTTGCATTATTTAATAAAGGTTGTTGTTGGCACGTTTAGCCGTCGGTCCCGGTTACTTTCTACGGATAGTAGTCGTTACATGAGCCACGTCAGAGGCCTTTGGCGGCTCAATAACTCTGAAACCAGGATTTGTCAGGTTGACCATCCACTCGATGAAGAAGAAGATAAAGGTTGTTGCCGTGTGGGATCTTAAAAAGGATTATTAATATAATTAAACTGAAGACTTAGTTTTTTGTTTGTTTAAACTGGTTTATATCAGCAACTACCCGTCCGATTAGAATTATTATTTTTGTATTGGATGGCTACATAGAAGAAAAAATCCATTGGTACAACGCAGGTAAAGCCGCGGTTTTAGTTACTTTTTCTAATTTTTTATCAAGATAATAGGTTTTTCTTCGGTTCCTCTATAAAAGCTCTCTTGTTATTACTTTATATACCCATACGCGATCTTCTGTCTATTCTACACGTATATATGAACAGTACACCAATAGGTACATGAATGTAGCTATATGAAAGTTCTTAAAGTTCGGTAATTCGCCGCAGGCGCCAGGCGAGACAAGCTATAACGAGTTAGTTACACCAATTAAAACATTTTGAACATAAATAATTGGACTACAATTAAGGTTACGTCAGTCCTTAGTTTCAAGGGTGTACCATGCATACTTTGAAATAAGTTTCAGATATACTCGTATATGTATTTACAGGAAAAAAAGATTATATTTTAGATTCTAACATAAGTCTAGACTAGGTACAGAGATCTAAAATCTAACATTGAAATTACTTTTTTTTTCACTTCATTTCTTCCTGCGCGCACACGCTACCTTACTGGAGGGTACGTTAAATTATCGGTTCCGATTGTTTCAATCGATAGACATTGTGGCCTTTAGGCGGTCTAATAACTCTGATCCCCTCCAAGTTTGGCCATTAACCTACACGATACACTTACACCTATACTTCTTGACGCCAAAACCGCCTAACCGTTTTTTGATATACATACCTAGGAGTAACAGTGTAGCCTTACTCAAGTTCTCGAGAACTTAGAATGAAATTTAAAAAATAGAGCAAAGCGAGGAGTAGTGTAGCAAAATAATTAAATTTAGTAGCTTCGCAACAAAATAATTAACATTCTTGTAGGTAAAATTAAGCTTAAAAGACTAATTTATTTAAAAGAACATCGTTCGTGAAAACAACCGAACTTCATTAAAATAACGTCTGGATGTAAACAGATATAGAAGTTCTAGGATTAAGAAATATTTATTTATTTATTACATACATTGTACATTCTGCTCGGCTCCTTAACATTTTCTCGTTATATTGTTTATACAACTTTTTACATACCAACTTTAAAAAAAGTGTTACGGATAAATTCAGACGATCCTACAATGAGTAATTAGAATTAATCTTTGTCTGTAATAAACCCAAACTAAGATCCAATCTATGTTATTACTTAAAAATACTATATTAGTATTAAAAACAACACTTTTTTCAGGTACTCAAAAATAACAAAATGAAAGCTGTATTGTTCATGCAGTACTCTAAGTTTTCTTACATGCGGATACATATCGTGACTGTCTTCCAAATGTTTATTTTAAGTACTATATAGTACTGAAAAAGCATGCCAAGAGCGTGCCAATTAAAACAAAGTACAGGTAAGAATACGAAATACCCATTTAGTTATGTCTGCCGCAGACACAACCGCATAACGGTTCCTTGCACGTGAAACTACTGTACTTTATATAACCCGCACTCGGTAACTGACATGAATGTGCAAGTGTGCTTTATAAATAAGTAAATTCGTCCAGAACATTTGAACTCTGCACTTTTGGTGTACCACTACTACACTGGTGTAGCTGTAGTTTATACTACACAAGTGTCAAAGTCAAAGATGTTTATTCAGTTTTGGCCCCAAAAATGCTCTTTTGAACGTACCACACATTTGGAAGAACGTCAGCAAAGTATAATGGGCAAGAAACTCTGCTGGTTGAGTGTAGTTTATACAACACCTACACGAGTATTGTAATTTGATTCATGAGGTTTTGAATCCAAGCGTCGTCCATGCTACGTACGGTGTTCGGCTCACGCCCGCTACGATCTAACTTCAATCATCCTTTAAGATGCGTTGACCGTGGAATTGACTAATCATAACGCATTACGGAGAGATTATAACAATTTCAATATGTTGTGATTAGTCGCACGCATCCTTAAGTTGACTCCGACATTCTAATGTACTCATTGTGAATAATCTTAGACCGTGTCTTTACAACAACAAAATATATTTCCTCTTTTCCACCTAGCAATACCGCTGACAAGACAGATAACGTTCGATAATTAAGATATAACGTAAGACTAACCATAACAGTCTACCATTTACAATAGGTCAGGTAATGGAACAAACATGAACATATTTGGTCCGCCATTTTTCAACCCTTAACATCAACCCTTGTAATTGAGGAAGGGAGCAGCGTCACGTTTTATTGTAGTCAGTTCCTGTATTTTTCCAGGTACGGATGATTAATTTGATTGTAGACTTTGTGTGGGATGTTGTAACGATTTTATGAGTATGTAGAAGTGTCTCGTTTGTTATTCAATCATTTTGAGTAGGTTAGTGGCTAACTCTGGTGTTGGAGTTTTTAGACCGCCGAAAGACCTCCGAGTCTGGGGCCGAGCTGCAAGTTGCTTAACAATCGCAATGAAGTACATCGCTGAATTCTTCATCTATGGTTTTCCTAGCTTCATTCCCAACTAATTTTGACTGTTGTCGTACTTTATTTCCAATCCAATAACAACCTTTAATAAAACACCGCAATGGCTGCCGAATTGTATTATGTGACACGTAGAACGTTCTAGATTAGCAAGTCAAATGTTTCGGTCAGCACCGACCTGCACGTAGCACCGACCATCAAATAGGAACGTTTAAATCGGACACAGTAAAACACGTGTAAAATACAAACACGGGACGTATGCAAATCGTGCAAACGAGTGGCTATTGTTTCCGTTGCCCTTACCATGTTGTCGTAAAGCGGTTAGATTTGTTTTATTTCGTTGTGTTTTTGTTAGACTCTCTCTCTCTCTCTCTCTCTCTCTCTCTCTCTCTCTCTCTCTCTCTCTCTCTCTCTCTCTATCTCTTCATCGAGTGGATGGTCAACCTGACCAATCCTGGTGTCAGAGTTATTGAGCCGCCAAAGGCCTCTGACAGCCATGTCAGAGGCCTACTTGAGCCATCAAGTAACGGTTAGACTCGTATAGTGACTTAATAGGTATAGAAATCTGTTAGGCTGTTTCTTAGCGAATACTACACATTTTGAATTGAATGTCTTCTGTAAACACGGTTCCTATATAGGAATTGAAAGAATGAAAAAGGATAGCATGTGACTCCCGCGACTCGACTCTATGTCGACCGCGACTGGACTCCGATCCACCAGCGCTCTGACTTTTCACTGAGCTTTCAGTGAGCGCCTACAATGTTACGGTAGAATTTTAGCGTTGTTCTAATTACGCGATTAAATCTCGTTTGATTAATAATAAAAATATAAGAAGCTACTGCTTTTACTTTTCAGCTAAAATCTCCTTTACAGGATCAACACTCCACAGAAAACGGAGTGAAAATCTAAAATCAGGAATTTTAAATTCAGACAGAAACGAATGTAGCTTCAGCATTTCGTTAAACTTGCTGCCGATCAGGAGCTTGCATAATAACTAAGTTACAGAATAGTACAAATTTTATAGCAGAGGCTAGTTAGGTCGAGTTTATATGATTGGAATCTGCGTTGAGTCTGTACACCATGGCTGTAAATAAAGGGGGTCTTGTTGAATTTGGAAGAGAGAAGAGTTGAATTGGGATTTAATGTAGTTTCAATCAAAAATGAAAAACAAAATTAAATCAAAAGCTCGATTCGTTTAGAGATCAACCTTGGTATCAGAGCTTAGGCCCCAAGGCTTCGAACATGATTTGTCGACACTACACCAATGAAATTCAACTGTTAATGTTATTTCATTCTTTGAAATTTCTCCTAAAGTAATAAAAGAAAATAGTTACTTTGTAAAAAGTTAATGTATAATTAATGTATAATTCATTATGAATTATACAATATTCTCTTTTGTGGTATTCCGGGAAAGTAGAATTGAGATCGCGTAATATTGAATACGCAGTAATTGAGTCGTATAACAACAGATTGAAAATAGACAGTTCAATGGAATCTTCCTTTGATTCAAACATGATTTAATAAGCACCTATTTATTCTTTGTATAACTAGGAGACAACTAAAACAAAATGGTGTTGTAAGGGCTAATATGGGCCTCTGGTTATTATTGCATGTCTAATGCCTTTAATAAATGATTTCTATTGCATTCTACAATATTCGATGTTTTTTTTAAAGATCAATCTGCAAAGGCGATTACGCCTAATACTCTCCATTGTATCTAGATCTACTGATATCTTTAGTAAACTAATAAGTCTTTGCAGGCTGGAGTGGAAATTTACTGGTTAGTACTTTAAGATGGAAAACAAAGTTTATTCGACTTTTTCATTGTGTATTCAGTCAAAAAAACAACGGGTTGAATATTAACGTTAAAACTTCTTACGAATTTTGTGTCCCGACGCGAGTGTAATGTTTTTTACCCATCATATAAAAGTGCAAAAAGCCGCTACAGAAGTTTTACTTAAAAAAATTGTATCTTGCAATCTACTTTAAACCCAATATGAATAAAATCAATAAGAGAACTTAATCTTTCGGGTCGCAGAGTCAAGTGTGACCCAAATATGATAACCAAGGGTCGATCGTGCCCTTAAATCCCTCGGGGCCCCGTCGCGGCGGTACGTAGACAAATAGCCCTTATCTATAACCGAGCCGCGACATTGCGATATCATTCATCTTACTGTTGCCAGCGTCTTTGGAACATGGATTAATATCCAGGCAGGGTTTTTTAAGACATGTGTGGTTTTCTTAGGATAAGTTTTATGTTTACTATTATAGATTTACTGGGCCCCGCAGTTTTGCCCGCGTTATGCCTATTAACGAAGGCATTACGGGATAAAAATAGCCTATAACCTTCCTCTGGAACGTAGATATACAATACAAAAAGTCTAACTGCCTTAATCATAAACGCTCTCTAACTAAAACACTGTTAGTGAGTTATACTAAATGAGACGGGTCTGTATCGCGTTAGATAACTTAACGTATTTTACTAAAATCGGGTCGTCACGGAATAACAGTCAGTTATAACTGACTGTTATCCCGTCAGTTATAACTGACTGTTATCCCGTGACCACGAGCGGTGTAATCCGCTCGAAACGTCGGGTATATATTGTAGTAAAATACGTTAAATTATCTAACGCGATACAGACCCGTTTCATTTAGTATAATGAGTGCAAATCGTGTGAGTTTAAAAAGTATACTGTTAGTGAGTGTTTTGTCTCTTTTGCTCTTTGGAAAAAAGCGTATGTCAGAAAGGGACAAACCATTTGATAGCTAAAATGCTGCTGGTAAGCGTTTATGAATAAGGCCTTATGTCTATGTAACAACAAATTCGCCGGTAGAAAGATTAAAAAAATTAGGAAGTTTCTCTATCATTCGTGAGTTTCAGCATAAAATAACCTTCATAATAAGCAGACTAAAAATGTATTTATTGAAAACTTCAGCTAAACAAAGAGGTCGGCATCATAAACGGAGTTATAAAACGTGCCGTAAATCTTTGAGAGCATTTAAAATTCAAATTTTAATAATTCTGTATAATTATGTTGTTGAAGGGTAACCAAAATGTATATTTAGCAACCATCTTAGACTGTAGGTATTGAAATATTTTGCAACGTAAATGTACCCCTTTGATCCCGGCTGACTGTTTTTATCATAATTAAGTAAAAATGTTGAATAAGGGTACATCTACACGGACCAACTGCCACTGCCAGAAGCTGCGACTGCTCAATATACAGTCTTGTATTCGTGAACGTATAAGTAACCGGTAAGTGCAATTTTCAGTGCAGCTCGGTAATATTGAAGACGGTTACTATTCTCTTTCGTTTATTGTATATCGCCTTTCTGTCTGAGCGCTACCGTGCTTTGGAGGGCTGTTAAGCTGTCCCGGTGGTATCAATCTTTGACCATGTCGGAGGCCTTTAGGCGGTCTACAAACTCCGACACCAGGGTTGGCCATTAACCTCTTCGAAATGAATAAATAAAATAAATATTTACAGGTTTGTAGTCTATTCGTTGATCGACGTCAAGCACTCCGTGTAGCACTGCCTAAGAAAAAGCTTTTCATTCTTTTTAAGTCTATATTTCCGAGTAGCATTTTGAGGGAACAGTAAGTATACCATAGTTAAAGTATCCTACTAATATTATAAATGCGAAAGTTTGTGAGGATGGATGTATGTTTGGTGCTCTTTCACGAAAAAAAATTGGGCTGATTTGGATGAAACTCTACAGTAATAAAGTTATACATCAGAATAACACATGGGATACTTTTTATCCCGAAATTCCCGCAGGAACCGGTACAACACGGGTAACACCGCGGGGCGTGGCTAGTACATTATAATCATAACTCATCTTAGCTCTGCCATAAGTTTATGTCAAGTAACAACTAGATGACGGTTACGGGTGGAAATAAGCAGTTCCCTTGGTTTCACCCGCACTGTGTCAGTTCCCGCGAGACCTTCGGCATGAAAAATAGCTTTATAATCTTCGCGTTGAATGTAGCCATCCATTACAAAAAGTCTTATTAAAATAGGATTGGTAGTTTCAGAGATTAGCGCGTTCAAAGAAACAAAAAATCTAACTATTCAACTTTATATATACGTACTCATTGGTATAATACTCGTATACATAATATATACTCGTACACATATAAATAACACACACATCTTCAGCTCTGTGTTTTTTTAGGACTTTTTCGCACTCAATTTTCATAAAACTACTACTATAATAAAATAAACACGGTCAAATAAAATATTATTCAATCTTTAGTACGAGCTACAGAAGTAGAAACCTCTTCACTTGAACGGGCATATACCTACTTAAAAATAATATTAAGTGCTAAAATAACGTAAAGCATATTTTGTTAAAAATCTTAATGGATGGTAAAAGCCTGTCAATCGCGAATCAATTTCTTCAGAGTTGCATACTCTGGGGTAATGAAAGTTTCACACCACATTAGGGCGCTCCGCATATTCTAAGTAAATATACTAGTATTTACATTTTCTAAGTGGCTCTTCAAATATGTTCACTCACGTAGACAGATTTATTTAACCCTGGTGTGGGTGTTGAACTAAGTACCTAAGATTTATGTAAGTAGGAGTAGGTATGGAATTGTGCTAATGTCATTGCTCCTGAACAACTGAAGTAGTTTCAGTTTTAGGAAGTTAACATACTACATCGCAACCCATTTTTGTTTGCTTTGAACGCTTCAATCTCAAAGTCTACCTATCCAATTTGAACAATTGTTTGTGTAATGCATAGCCACATACAACGGAAAGCTATAGGCTATTTTGCACGCTGAAAATCCTATGGGAACAAGCACAACACGGGTAAAACCAAGGGGCGCTACTAGTATAGAATAAACGCCTAGGACAACCCACTGCCGAACGCGTCAATGGACGGGAAGGCGTCCCACGCGCAAAATCTGCCAATCGTTCGCGAGGTATACATCACCCATGATTTATGCGTAAAAACACGACGATCAACGCCGTAGTAAACATTTGAGTTATGCGGCGCGATGTTGTGAAACAAATTACACCGCGAGGTGAAGCCGGCCGCCGCGTGTGCAATATGTCACTCCGCGCACCGCGGCCGCTGTCGAAGTCGGAGAATCGTCATATATAGAGTGTTGCTCCTGTCACATTACTGGTGTGAAAATGCCGCTATATTAGCAAAGATGGTGCACCGTAAGTCTATCTGTAAGTCTGTCTCTCTATAAAACTGAAACAAGCTGATTATATCCCCCAAAGACTTTATATTCAAACATACCTCCAAATTACGAGGAGCACGACATTCACCCGCTATGCTTTACATACCTATCTCCTTTCTTAATGCACGTCCACACGTTAATATTATCTGGGCATGTAGTTTGTAACTGATTGTACTCTATACTTGATCACCCAAGTTTGAAACTATTAAAGCGAGTTTCAGAACGCGTTACAGCCAAGTTTACGCCCTATCTAATAACTTTAATACTTTTACTCTACTTTAGTTAATTGGGGCTCGGATCCCGTTAGGACCCGATTACTTTACACATTAGATTACTTAACTATAGTTTCCAAGGATGGGTACAACACTAAAAGCTTTTTAACCCTACCATTTGTTTGGTAGCGTTAGGTATATGTTTCAGTTTGTGAAATGAGGCAGGTAACATAAAAGGCACCCTAATGGTAAGAACAAGGTAGGAACCACGTACGCTACGTATGCTACGCATTATGACACCTAGATTCTTGAAATTGTATGACATTTCAGGACTTAGAAACATACTTACATGGCGTATTATAAGTATGTTTCTAACCTCTATATTCCGCTTGGTGGTCAACTGGGCCCGCAGAGCACTGAGCCCGCAGGTTCAGTTACCCACTCCGTTTTTAAGCTATTGCATAGCTTCTATCGCGGGCCTTGAGCGCGGGGACCAAATCCAAAATTTCCGTAACGAAAAAACCTCACGCTTACCCGATCCGACGGGAAGGAGGTGTGGCTTGAAGGCCGTGCATCGTCTAACGTCGTTTCAGTTCGGCAGTCTTCGACACGGCGTTGTGTGCGATTGTGCGTTGGGGGTGAGAGAGGGGGTGAGAGAGGGTGGTGAGAGAGGGGGGTGAGAGAGGGGGTGAGAGGGGGGGGGGGTTAGAGAAGGTGGTGAGAGAGGGGGTGAGAGAGGGGTGAGAGAGGGGTGAGAGAGGGGTGAGAGAGGGGTGAGAGAGGGGTAAGAGAGGGGGGTGAGAGAGGGGGGTGAGAGAGGGTGGTGAGAGAGGGTGGTGAGAGAGGGGGGTAGAGAGGGGGGTGAGAGAGAGGGGTGAGAGAGAGGGGTGAGAGAGAGGGGTGAGAGAGAGGGGTGAGAGAGGGGTGAGAGAGAGGTGTGAGAGAGGCTGTGAGAGAGAGGGTGAGGAGAGGGGTGAGAAAGGGGGGTGAGAGAGGGGGTGAGAGAGGGGGTGAGAGAGGATGGTGAGAGAGGGGGGTGAGAGAGGGTGGTGAGAGAGGGGTTGAGAGAGGGGGTGAGAGGGGGGGGTTAGAGAAGGTGGTGAGAGAGGGGGTGAGAGAGGGGTGAGAGAGGGGTGAGAGGGGTGAGAGAGGGGTGAGAGAGGGGTAAGAGAGGGGGGTGAGAGAGGGGGGTGAGAGAGGGGGGTGAGAGAGGGGGGTGAGAGAGGGTGGTGAGAGAGGGTGGTGAGAGAGGGGGGTGAGAGAGGGGGGTGAGAGAGGGGGTGAGAGAGGGTGGTGAGAGAGGGGGTGAGAGAGGGGCTATTGCTACGTTGTTATGCTACGTCCATCTTATACCTTTGATACGATGGGTGAATATCCTTAACACTTCAACGAGGTTTAGCTCTGAGGAAAGTCACCAACCAAGTAGATCAACTCAATCCACGTGTAAAACAAATGCCTCCTCCATCCCACAGACAACAGAGCTGACCATTAAACCTTAATGCCTGAATTCATCAAGCTAATCCCTAAATCTCGGGGAGGTACGGGTAATTAAATTACGTGTGCTCTAATCACGAGCAAGTTAAGCGCTCAATAAATCTACATCAAACAAAGTCGATCCATCATCTGAATTGAATTAGAAAACATTAAGAGAATAGATTTTTAAGGGCATTTTGGTCGGAAAAAGATTTATTTATTATTAGCAGGAAAGTAAAGGGAGGATGTGTGGATATCGCTTGCACCACACGGTGATATGTTATTGCCGTGCTTGCAAGACACCCCTCTCCCTGGCTTGCGGCAATAACATCACTTTTTTATGATAGTTTTCTATGATCAGATTGTATAGGAACATTGTCAAGACTAATTCCCATACGTTTTGACAATTAAGTGTCAATTTTTCAAAGGAGCAATAAGTGCTGCATGCCAGTAGTTACCAAAAGCGTATGGCATCAAAAAAGAGTTTTACGAATCATAATTATATGTTTTTATCTTAGTCATATTCAACGTATGCTATACAATTTTATATAAAAGTAATTATGCTTTAGTGCAGAAATTAATTAATAAGTTAATTCGACAATACCTAAGTACGCTAAACAATGGTACGGTCAATATTCTATCCAGCTAGTAATTACAACCAGCTAACAATCCATCAACGTTCTCCAACACTCGACCAATCAAATTAATATTTAGGTACGAACCGACATCCATTATCGTCTAGTATGAAATCGATTAAACGTTTTTGGTAATATTCCCTTGCATATCTAACACAAATATGGACGGTTCCTGTCTTTTTTCTGAATGTACTTTAATATACGTGCTACATAATATACATATAAGACCACTGTCTGCAGCCACCTAATTAGTTGACAGTTACTATCGCTCGCCCAATGCGTCCACCTCGTTAGATGGCAGCTGCATGTGACCACCTAATTAGATGACAGCTGCAGTTGCTCGCCGAATGCGGTCACCCAATTTTTTACACTACTGCGGTCACCGCAACTTACATGCGGCGAACGACTTAACCTAAATACGCCACCTCTTTAATAATTCAGGATATGATCTCGAAAATATTTATCAAAGCAGATAATCACAATTGAGCCGGACTACATCGCGACAGCGCAATCCTTGGGCTTTTAAAACCATTTGTTCTCATCAACTCTGGGAATGGCTGTGATAAATTAATTCTGGTGTTTAAGACCTGTTCGTTCTGATGTTGGGCTTAGATATTAATAACTGGGGTGGGTTTGATGCTTGTTTGATGTATGTTAGTGTATAACTTGCAAAGAGTTATTTATTTTGAAAAGAGACAGTATGTGTGTTACTTTTATTCAAATAAAATCAAGATCAGTAACTCAGGTCTTGAATACTTTGTTAGTATCTTTATTATGTACTTTTTTGCTTCGGAGTGCACGTTCAGCAGTCGGTCCCGGTTATTCCATCTTAAGACCATGTCGAAGGACTTAGGGCGGTTTGAAAACTCCGACACCAGAGATGGCCACTGAACTACTCCAAATGAATTCCGACTCGAAGTTCCGTATTGAGTTTATAGGTAGAATAGATATAGGTATAGTTTCATTTCAATGTGTGATTTAAAGAACGAATCCGGTCAGTGACCAATTTTCTAAACATATAATAAAGAGAGCTGGGTTTCACTCGATCAAATTTCCCGCGAATGGCGGTGATGAGAGACCGAACGCACGAACGGCGCGAGTGAGACCCCCGAAGACACTTCGTCGATTTGAAACGGTGAATCGTTACGCGCTCCACCAAAAAATACAATCTTTCATGTGTTTTCGCGATTTCCCATAAAAGGTGCAATTACTTTGTGTCGTGCGTGTGTGGAATTACAAAGACAGCCTGGAAATAGAACTGCTAGCCCCGGTGGAAATTCATGTGCGCTAAGAAAGACGGCCGTCTCCCGCATGACATCGCCAGGTGTTGTTTAGGCGAGCCCAGCCTCTTTCATAGACAATAAATAAATTAAAACCTCTTGTTAATTAATAGTACAATATTGTTATATTGTAGTTTCTTGTCAAGGTGTTCATCGTTTCTTTTGATCGGATTTTTAAGCTCCCAGTCTGTTAATTTTAAAGTCTTCGAAAGACTATTTTGTTTAACACTTTGGTTCTCTGGTATATTAACTTAATCCAAAAGATGCCTGTAGAAGAATTTTCATTTTATTTTACGTCGACTCCACACCTAGACACTCAACCAACATCTTCAACCTAATGGAAATATTTGAATTTTGATAGCATCCAATTTGTAGGTCGAGATCTTGAAGGAAAGTGCTGAATAATGATAGGAGAAAAATGGTTGGAATAAGTTGCAAATGGCTGCCAACTGGTAGGAGTAAACTCGGAGATTATTAATCTCGGAAAGAGTGCTGTTAATGATTTAATCAAATTTTAATCTATTTTATTAAGGTAAATGGTATCTCAGCTGT
Source organism: Cyclophora albipunctata (assembly GCA_963082685.1). Taxonomy (NCBI): domain Eukaryota; kingdom Metazoa; phylum Arthropoda; class Insecta; order Lepidoptera; family Geometridae; genus Cyclophora; species Cyclophora albipunctata. The sequence continues at coordinate 9,540,387 of OY720117.1, read as the reverse complement.
GGCTCATCTGCACTGCATTATGCATTTGCAATGAAGTTCAGATCTCGTTTACATTTTATGGAGATTGAGTTTGTATTTTATGATGATTACTTGCATATGACGTAAATAACGAGACTTCAATAAAACGTATGTGACACAACCAGCTAGCAGCTTGCATTATTTTATGTTATCTACCAATCCAAATTAAGCTGAGAGGATTAGCTTAAGAGAGTCTAAGCCCTCCTCAACTACATAGGTCAATTAGACTAACATTTATCTCTTTCCAAAATGACTGATAACGCAATTCCTTACAAGCGAATATCTATCCAAAACTTAGCTCCAACTCATACCTACATTTAGTAAGGCCCTACTAGCTACTAAAAGGTACATTGACTTTTTCAGCCTATAAACCCGTAGTTTTTTCCAGAAACACATTAAAAACCGACCCAAACGAAACTCGGTAAGGTGTATATTAGTTTGCGGTCGTAAATATCATTTTCAGCCAGTGTTAGTGACCTTAGGAGTGTACAATTACGTAATATGGCTGAAACTCTACGGGTCCACTTAGTTAATTAATGTGTTTATGACATACTAGCAATGCTTGCGGTTTTAACGACATTATTACCTTGAGAATTGGCATAAAAAGAAGCTACTCAAACACTGTAATATCTACTGTAATATTTCTCCGTTCCAAATATTTAGATATTTTCAGTCGTTTTAACAAGAAGATACTGTGTGTGCAGTGTTGGATACGTTCACACTACAAGGCCTGTACGTCCACAAAAGTAATTTAACTAAATTATGTAAGACTAGCATCGCCCCGTGGTTTTCAACATAAAATCAAACTCTTCAACTTTATTAAATAATAGTATGGATAGGTATAGATTTATAAACTAGCAAACCATCTCCCCATAGAGGCCGAAGCGCAGGATGTGCTCTGCTGTTCTTTGAGGTATTATCAAGGTATTAGGGTGCTTGTCCATTGATGCTGAGCGAGGCTGCGGAGCGGAGAAACTGACAAATATTAATCAATAGGCTTGCATAAAATATCTGACCGGAGATTATATGCAATCCAGCCTCGCAGCCTCGCTCCGCATCAATGGACAGGTACCCTTATCAAGTTATTATGCACGTTTGAGATGGCACAGATAAGATAAATGACAAATGCTCATTTCAAAAAGAGGTTTAAGCCACGTTTAAACTACGTGTCTGGGTTTGCAGCTAAAGTTTAACGGATCAATAAAAATACTGAAACAACAGTCTCGGACGAGTCGGCCGTGTTCTGTAATTCAAGTGAGTGCACTTCCAATGCACAGAGATAGAAAAATACACGAGACTTTGTACTCGTATTTACTTAGTTTAGAATAATTTATTTTCACATCACTGGATACCTGACTGATTATAGTCCGCTTGAACATGTGTATAATGTTATAGCATACATAATATAGCACATCTTGAAAATTTAATGTAAAAGTAATTAAAGCGTAATTAATTTCGATTCGTTAATGATGCGTGAGTTGGCGTTTCTACTTAGACAGCAGTACCTGACACTCGTTTTCTATTGAATTTGCTAGCTTACAGCTTGTATACAAGTATACTCGTATACCCGCACAGTGTCAATAACGCAATATAAAAAAATCTAAAGGTAATATGGATGGCCAAGGCATCGCTTCACAAAATCAGAACAAAAATACTAAACCAATGTTGCTTTCCTTTTTCTGTTTCGTGCTAGTGAAACAAAATCTCCTATTCTTTATTGGTACTCCGGTCAATTTAAACCAAAAAATGAGGGTAAGAGTGCATAAAGTTCCAACAAGCTGAAAATCAGGAAAATTGTTGAAAACATAATTATAAACAATGTGTAAAAGTTCCCCATCATTCCCGTGTATGGAATTTTTTTTATTCAAGGTCAAATGTCAAAAAAAAGTGTTTTTCGCGAATATCCGAAAAACGGTGCAATCTAGCAAAAAAAAGTGTATGATGAAATGAAAGCTTATAAAATTTTCTATAACTTTAATTCTATCCACTTTTTGCATATTCCAAACCGTTATTGAACTACACGCTCCAGAAATGTCAAAATTAAGGTCCTCGGGCAGGTAACTATGGAGCCTGCCCCAATGCTCAACAGTGACATGACCCATGCCACTTGAAAGGTCTTGAAGAGTTGTACAAGTTACTCCTAGACAGTTATATCGAATTCGATGGCCAACTCGGTGTTTTCGACCACCGAAGAATTACCACTGGAGGTGCTGTGGAGCCTGGACAGAATGCTCAACAGTGACATGACTTACGCATTTGAAAGCTCTTACAAGTCACTTTTTGATAGTTATGTCGAAATCGACGCCAAACTCGGTGTTTTCGACCACCGAAGAAAAAACACTAGGTGTATGTGCAATAATGTGCAGTTGACCCTGATCGTATTGCTCAACAGTGACATGACTAATGTCATTTGAAAGCTCTTACAAGTCACTCCTTGACAGTTATATCGAAATCGACGACCAACTCGGTGTTTTCGACCACCGAAGTATCGACACTGATCGTATTGCTCAACAGTGACATGACACATATCATTTGAAAGCTCATAAAGAGTTGTATAAGTCACTCTTTGATAGTTATATCGAAATCGCCGTCCAACTTAGTGTTTTCGACCACCGAAGAATGGAGTTGGGCTATGCCATACCGAAGTATCGACGCTGATCCTAATGCTCAAAAGTGACATGACCTATGTCATTTGAAAGCTCTTGAAGAGTTGTACAAGTCACTCTTTGACATTTATATCGAAATCGACCGCCAACGCGGTGTTTTCGACCATCGAAATATCGACACTGGGTGTATGTGCAGTTGACCCTGATGGTATTGCTCAACAGTGACATGACCTATGTCATTTGAAAGCTCTTGAAGAGTTGTACAAGTCACTCTTTGACAGTTATATCGAAATCGACCGCCAACGTGGTGTTTTCGACCACCGAAGAATCGAAACTGGGTGTATGTGCAGTTGACCCTGATGGTATTGCTCAACAGTGACATAACTTATGTCATTTGAAAGCCCTTGAAGAGTTGTCCAAGTCACTCCTTGATAATCCGGTCAATTTAGACCAAAAAATGAGAGTGAAGTTATATATTTTTTTTTGTCAAATTGAAAACACCGAGTTAACCGTCGAATTCGATATAAATGTCTAGGAGTGACTTGGACAACTCTTCAAGGGCTTTCAAATGACATAAGTTATGTCACTGTTGAGCAATACCATCAGGGTCAACTACACATACACCCAGTGTCGATTCTTCGGTGGTCGAAAACACCGCGTTGGCGGTCGATTTCGATATAACTGTCAAAGAGTGACTTGTACAACTCTTCAAGAGCTTTCAAATGACATAGGTCATGTCACTGTTGAGCAATACCATCAGGGTCAACTGCATATACACCCAGTGTCGATATTTCGATGGTCGAAAACACCGCGTTGGCGGTCGATTTCGATATAAGTGTCAAAGAGTGACTTGTACAACTCTTCAAGAGCTTTCAAATGACATAGGTCATGTCACTTTTGAGCATTAGCATCAGCGTCGATACTTCGGTATGGCATAGCCCAACTCCATTCTTCGGTGGTCGAAAACAGTAAGTTGGACGGCGATTTCGATATAACTATCAAAGAGTGACTTATACAACTCTTTATGAGCTTTCAAATGATATGTGTCATGTCACTGTTGAGCAATACGATCAGTGTCGATACTTCGGTGGTCGAAAACACCGAGTTGGTCGTCGATTTCGATATTACTGTCAAGGAGTGACTTGTAAGAGCTTTCAAATGACATTAGTCATGTCACTGTTGAGCAATACGATCAGGGTCAACTTCACATTATTGCACATACACCTAGTGTTTTTTCTTCGGTGGTCGAAAACACCAAGTTTGGCGTCAATTTCGACATAACTATCAAAAAGTGACTTGTAAGAGCTTTCAAATGCGTAAGTCATGTCACTGTTGAGCATACCGTCCAGGCTCCACAGCACCTCCAGTGGTAATTCTTCGGTGGTCGAAAACACCGAGTTGGCCATCGAATTCGATATAACTGTCTAGGAGTAACTTGTACAACTCTTCAAGACCTTTCAAATGACATGGGTCATGTCACTGTTGAGCATTGGGGCAGGCTCCATAGTTACCTGCCCGAGGTCCTTAATTTTGACATTTCTGGAGCGTGTAGTTCAATAACGGTTTGGAATATGGAAAAAGTGGATAGAATTAAAGTTATGGAGAATTTTATAAGCTTTCATTTCATCATACACTTTTTTTTGCTAGATTGCACCGTTTTTCAGATATTCGCGAAAAACACTTTTTTTTGACATTTGACCTTGAATAAAAAATTTTCCATACACGGGAATGATGGGGAACTTTTACACATTGTTTATAATTATGTTTTCAACAATTTTCCTGATTTTCAGCTTGTTGGGACTTTATGCACTCTCGAATGTCTAAATTGTCCGGGGTATGGCGTGTAACAGGTGCTTTTAAATGCACCACAATGGTTCTTAAAATGTTGAGTAGACTGTGAAGGACGGAACATTTTACCGTTTCATCTCTCTTTTGTGGGTGGCCTGCAGTGTACGTACAAAATTATGGAGAAAAGTGAGGTTTCTTAACAATAATAATTATAGGTTATTGAGTTTTAATGAGATGCATACATTTTTTTAAAGGTTTGATAAAAAGAAAATTTAAATATTATCATGGCACTTACACACGAATTTAGAATCTCCTCCTGGTTTTAGTATGCGATTTTAGGTGTACCTTTCCATCGGAGCTATGCTATTCTACGTTGATAAATCTACCAAGAATATCCATTAGATAACAAAACATAATATTTGTGGAAACTGACTTCGCTGCGCTACGTTATATGGGAACATGCTAGCTCCGGACACGTACTACGAATGCGTGCTACGTGCTACGAGTGCCTGCTACGGCTGTGTGCTACGACATCGTACTATCACATTTATTCTCAATGTTGCGCTACGCAGCTACGCATCTTCCTCGTATAGCCTAGTTATTATTCTGTGGTATAGCTAACTCAAAGGACGGCCCGTATGTTTTCGTAGCAAATGTGCTTGGCGTACTTTAAGGTCTAAGTCACATTTAACGGAAACTCTGTCGCGGATCTCCAGCTCGATCCGGTGCGAGCGGATGGTCGGAGCGGCAAATCTTCCGCGTGGTGTACCCACTATTAGAAAAATACATGCAATAAATATCGGAGGAAGACCCGTGACGGTGTTTTCGTCAAGCGTAGCGCTGGCCTAACTCTAAACAAAATGTTAATGCTAGCCATCTCAAACCTTTTGACGCTTCACAGATTCGGTCACGGCACAGGATTCTGTTCGATTCCCAATGTTATTGCATTGAATTATTTCAGGAACGGGAAGAAAGTGGAAAAGGTTCCCGAGGGGATTGCACGCTCTGTTTACCACACAAATGTACGAAACTAACGTTAGTCTAACCTCTACTTAACCCATAAACCCGACATTTATTAAATTAAGTTATATGTAATGTTTTTTTTAATATTATTTTATTTCTTTTTTATACGTACATAAGTGTTACTTGTGGTGGTTTTTAATAAAAAAATACAATGAAAGTTTTAAAATCTTCTATATACTCACAATTTTACCTGCTCTCTGAAACTCTGCAGAATGCTATAGAATAGAAAAACCAGACATCAAAGCCGGTGGCCCAAAGACCTTTTTATAAATTAGTTACTAAAAAAGTTATCAGTGTGCAAGGAACTAAAGAAAAAAAATAGAAACCTCCTTTTTGCAGCCCGTTAAATGAAATCTCATTTAATTTATAGTTATAAAAGAGAGCGAGTGCTCTTTCTTATAACATTTTCAGGAAAATATTTTTATTGGCCTTGTACGAGTATAACGTAGTTAGTATTATTTTAAATTAATAGATTCGTTAACATCTTTCATACGCGTAAACTTACTTACTTGCCTTAATCAGGGACTTCATTTATATAAACCTATAATTAGGCCGGTTAATTAGTTTAATATAAAAAGATAACGGTTAATTAAGCCCAAACTAAGCTTTAAGCCTGTAATATGGAATCTAACTGATACATTGGTATATGAAGTATTTGTGTATGTATTTGTATTGACAAATACATACACAAATACTTCATAAGAATATATAATTGACACCCAGACGTCGTCGCCAACAACTATGTCTTCACATATTGTTGACTCCGGGCGGGAATCGAACCCGCAACCCCCGACACTAAACGCTCTCACTGCCACTGTGCCAACGGGCTTGTAAACTAATTGACGTAATTAAATCTACATAACTGACGTAATTGCATAGTTACGTTCTGAGTGCATAAACGCTCGCTGTGTAACATGTTTCATTACGCCCTGTAATCGTCTGTAGACGCCAACAAAACGTCAAACATTTGTTATTAATCCCCGACTTCCTCTCCAGTGTCAACAATCGCACTCTGATATAATGCGACTTAAACCAAGTGCAATAACTAAACAAATCATTCAATCATCACTAAGTATGTATTACACATACAAGTATATATGTATATATTGTCTGTGATATCCCAACACAGCGCAAAGGCCTCTCATCTTCCTGAAGATATCAGTACAGATAACAGTAAGAATATTTTTATTTGTTATGTGTCCCTGAACTAGATATCATCACGCCTGAACATCAGGTGGTAAATAACAAATATAGGTATCATCATGTTCAGCCTGAACATCAGGCGTAAAACGTTGTTGATAAAATAGACGAAAGATACTTACAAAAATAAAATCCGACCCATGTATTAATTTTCCTCGTTTATTTCTTGAAAAACTTTATTTATCTCGGCTGGAATGTATGTACGAGTAGAATTTCCTCGACATTTTGAAGGTCTTTATCATATTGTAAAGGTGAATGACGTCGGGAAGGGTGTGTCTAGAGGCCACGATTAGAAGCGGCTGTTGCTAGCCGAGAAATGAAGGTCAATTTAAAAATGTTTTTCAACTCGAAGTTTTATTTTATTTGGCCTTTATTCAATCACGCTTTTATTTGTATACAAAACTTTATCTATCTACAATACAAGTATACATATCTTGTAACTATACTAATATAATAAAGCTGAAAAGTTTGTTTGAACGCACTAATCTCGGAAACTACCCATCTGATTTGATAAATATTTTTGTAATACATAGATAGCCACATTCAACGGGAAGGTAATATGCTATTTTTCATCCCGAAAATCCACCGAATTTGGGTATAACGCGGGTGAAATGACCGGCCGCGATTTCTGGCGTACTTAGTAGCGTACCCAGTGCTGTGGGAATTTCAGAGTTTCTTCTAGGGACTAGTTTACAAACTGAGTAATGAATAATAAGCGGCTGCGTTCGAAGAACGTTAGCAGTTCTAATTAAATTAGGTCGGCGGACAGTGTAAAGATGTAGTTCGATAGCCAAAATACCTAAACTGAAATAAGTTCCGTGAAAGCTGAGTGCAATTGGGACTAATAATAAAAAATAATTATAATATTAGTAAAAAAAGTAATAGTCTGTATTGTCCCACAGTTGGGCAAAGCTTCTCATCTTCGCTTCGGTGAGATGAGAGAGGTGAGGTGTGAGAGGTGAGATGATGAAAGATGAGAGCCTTTGCCCAGCAGTGAAACACCTTAATACACCTTGATAGCCCGGAAATTATTTAGCATCTTGTGAATAAGTAACTTTGTAAGTAGTTGAGTTAAATTGGCACAGATTCAATAATGAGCAAAGTTTACTAATAAATGTCGCTCAAGTTTCATAATCTGCTTGATTTCTTTTTCACAGTCGAGTTGACTTTCTCTTTAAATCTGTTTTATTCAACTTCGGTATTACTTCGGGGATAATAAACTGATCCTAAATTAAAACAGGATTTCTTAAAATTAATAGGCACATTAATTAATATATTAAAGCTACTTACTTTATTTTAATGTTGGCTTTAATGTTGATCTATTTTGTGATAATTTGGAACTCTCACTACCTCCTGGAAAGGATTACGAGTATTACGCATCGAACAAACGTTTGCTATCCAATGCGAGTTACGAGCGATCAACTTTGTGCAAGGGAAGTGCAAGTTGTTTGCTGCAAGTGATATGCGCTGACCGAAGCGTATTGAAACAAGTACGTTGTCCGCATTAGGTTGGAGAACGCCGTAGCATAAATGGGACATTAGTATATAGAAGAAAATATTTACCACTAGCAACGATATTTTTTATGCCGAAATTCCCACGGGAACGGGCAAAACGTGGGTAAAACCGCGGAGCGCTGCAAGTTCATAATAATTGTAAGTCAGTCGCCATTTCGATTTCTGAATGCTATCGTTTCAGTTTTAATCACACACCCTAACCTAACAAGGGCCCAAAAAGGCGCCGCCATTTAATTATGACCCAAATTTTGATTTGAATAAAGGTCTGTACAGACCGGACACTATAGTTTGTTTGCGTTGACTCAGAACCCCGCGGTTCTGTTACGTTAACCAAACGACCCGAAGAAAGTATTCCAAAGATTAACAAAGTTCTTATTCCTAAGATTTTTTAACATTTTTATAGAAAACGAGCCGTGCCCCGTGGTTTTACCCGAGTTGTACCCGTTCCCATGGGAATGTCGGGGTGAAAAATAGCCTATACCTATAACCTTCCCATTGAATGTGGCTATCTATTACAACAAAATATTCAAATCGGACGGATAATTCCCGAGATTAGCTCGAACATACAATCAAACTTACACATTTTAACTCTTAGTATAGATACAGGTCAAATAAATTCTACCAGCATAGTCTTTTGAAATATTTTTTCTTTGAAGTCTCCCGTCAGCACACCCCTTAATTGAACCGAGTAATAAAATCGTAACTTAAGGCTCGACTCAGTTAATGTTACATCGGAATTGGAATAAAATAGCGGGATTTGTTCTCGATTTGGGTGACAATTTATTTATATGGGGTACTTTGTGCCAATTCGTACATTAGGCAGTTTGGGAGGTTCTATTCGTAAAATGCTCGGGGAAAGCACTGAAGTAAGTACGTACTTAGGTTGGTATTTAGGTAAGTTTATAGATAAAACTGAATAGAGAAGGAAGTAATTACTTTATTGACAACTACCGTCGCCCCGCGGTCTTACCCCCGTTGTGCACGTTCCCGTGGGAATTTCGGAATGAAAAATAGCCTATTACCTCGAACATACAAACAGACTTACAAATTTTACCTCTTTATACTGGTATTAGTATTAATGATGATAGCGTAAATGGAGTTCGAAGAGGCTATTAGAAAAAGCTCCATCGTTAATTCTTCAATAATAATAACCCTCTTTGTGACAGCGGAGTCGGGTAAAGGACGCATTTATAGGCGACTATAATAACCTAAGTATAAAGTGGTTTTAGTTAACACATAACGGATAGAATGATATAGATCGGTACTTATATGAAAAATCTTTAAGAAAACTTAGGTAGTTTAGTATTCAAAGTAATGACATTAACATGCAATGAAATAAGAATATACCTACTTATCTAATTACCATTATCTTATTAATTTATAACATCTCATTTCTTTCACTTATCTAACCTTTTATCAATTAAATCGATATATTTTATATTGTAGTATCCACGAAACAGACTTACGGAGTAAGTACTTTCCTCCGTGGTAGAGCTTATAAGTATGTATTTAATACAGGCAAAAGAAAACGATTTGATTTGAGCTCTTGCCGTAATTATATTCATCGAGCCTCGAGTCCGACGAGCCCTCAAACTCAAGGGGCTGCGAGAGATATTAAACACAGTTAAATTAAAACGAAGTTTCATGTTCTTTTTTCAGTATCATTGTAGAAATAATAGAACTCAAAAAAGCTCGTCCATTCTTTTAAAGCTGTGCTTTTATTCTTTCATTTTATAAGCATAGTTAAAAGCAATATTTATTATACGAGGAAAAAAGGTACAAATAAAAACTTGAAATAAAGTTTTATGTACGAAGTAGAAGCCCACCTCATTTTTACCCGACTTGTAAATGGGAGATTCTCATTTTGTCGGAAGATTATGTACTTGGTAACTAGTAGACAATAATATATTACTTTAATTTTTCAGATATTTATGGTGGTTACATACTAGCGTTTTATTCTGCGATTTTACGAGTTCAAAAATAATACAAGATGCGCGTACACGTACGGCCTATTCGGGTGCATTCGTTAATACTGATAGTTGTAGTATTTCGCGGCTCCCACTTATACGGTCTTTTAAGTGCGTATAAACCGAACATCTGTAACGGCCCTAATAAAACATATCCTCGCCTTTTTTGAAATCGATTCATTAAATCTAAAGACTTCTTCCAGTAACAGAGAATCAATTTAATCGAGTAGGTGCCTCATATCTACATTATGAATCGGGAAACGGCATGAAATTTTATGAAGTGGAGGGTGTAATATCCGTTACGGTGACGCAGACGACGGCGGAATGGAAACACCTTGGTAATGATTTTATGTTCGAGTATGAAGGTATTTATTTATTGTAAACATCTTATAAAAGTTTCTCGGCCAATTAGATGTACTACGTTCATCACATCGATCGTTCAAATTAAATATTTAAATATTGTAATTAATGTAGAAGTGATATCGCGCGTGTTTTGGTTTCATACTTTTTTCGCCACTCAACGCTACGCTATGTGTCGCGGAACGCTGAATATAACTCTGAAAATTGCCTAAGAGTTTCTGCTAAGTAGACCTAACATTATTTTATGTCATGAAATTCTATTAACTGTACAAATATTTGTTATCCAATGAATAATGGTTCTATGTCAGCTACGCCAAACAGTAGCCTAACAAATACAAAGATACACTTGTATACAGTTACGAGAGTAAGGGTATCACCACACGTGCCATAACCACACCACATCGCAGCGAGAAAATGTGGTACATACCTACGAGAAAATTATACGAGTACTATTCATTTTCAATCACGGAAGAGCTCACTTTCCAATACAAAATATGCGCTTGCCCAGGTGGAGTGGTTGTGATCGTGTGGAAACACCCTAAAAGTATACTAATTCGTAATTGTCAATTATTTTCATGTTGATATTTAAACAATAGGCCGCAACTAGCCCAAAACAAAACAAACATTCGTTGACTTATCTCCCAAAGTCCCAATTAAAATAAATCAACAGTTTTCAAGTTTTTGCGGTTTGATGGATTGTGATGGAAAGTAAACATTGACTGTGAATCGATTCCTTTGGGAAACAGGTAACGCAAAATTGAAGCCAAATCAATAACATCTATTGAAAAAATAGGGATTATAACACGGAAAACGGAAGTACTTGTTATATAAGAATGGAAGTAGTACATGAGCGAGACCCTTATCGGCACGAATTGACCCAATCTATGATTGATTGTGATTTCATTCGGTTTGACCTATTGGTACTCACCGCACTAGCACTGTTACGTAAAGTTCGCACGAGTGACTTTGGCGAAAGAGACTCATATACATATCTATACTAAAATTTAAAGAATTCTATATTTGTTTGTTTGTAATGAATATATAGAACTATCAGTCCGATTTGAATGATTTTTGTAGTAAGTAAGAGGTAGGTCACAACGCGGGTGAAACAGTGTATAGCTAGCGGGTGGATAAAGGGTCCATGCTTAAATAGAAACGCTGGTTTTAATAGAATCCATCATATACCAGGTAATTCCACTTTCTTCCTGGGTGTTAAATAAGAACTTTGACTACACTGTTATGAAAGTATTTACATAACACAAATTAAGGGTCCCGCTCTGAATATGTTTGTACAGAAGTGAGTGCAAACATTACAGAATCTAAATCAAAATTATAATAAAACATTGCTGACTTTGCCAAGAATGTTCTCCTTGAACCAAATACGATTTTCCTTGTGTATATTTTATAAATTGTTCGCATTTTATTCCTAGAGAGACAATTCCAATGGTTTGCTTGCTTCAAAGCTTTTTGAATAAATATTTTATATCTGGATGGATTGGTATTCTATATCGTGGCTATCCTATTCCAGAATGCTGCCATTCATCCAAGATAACGTTTGATTGTTGAAAACTGGTTGTTCAAGTCGTCCTTTATCGAACTACTGCCGAAACGGTGGCTTTATAATTTTCTGTGTGTTTGGAATTTGCAAAATAAAACATAATAAGCCATCAATGACATCATCCTTTATGCATCCTAGTTGAAAGTATTTTTCCGGTTTTACTACAAACTTTATTACAAAATGCAAAGACAAGTAGTTAGTTTTATAAATGCTAAAATATATTAAAATAAACTTAATAAGGGCACTGAAGACCCGAGTGTAATCTTCCTTAAGCGACTGTAAGGTGAGTGTGGGCCTGTCCCAAAAGTTAAACCACGGGGTTGTGTTACAAAGGAAGTTTGAAGCAAGATTGTGAGGGACTATATTATTATTATACGGTTGTGTTTTATTTGATGCTGGCTTACCGGCCACAGTCGCCATGGCAATGCAAAATTGAAATAAAAAGGGTAGAACCTAAAGGTATACCCGTCAGTAGCTATTTTGTCATTTTCTTAGTAGTAGTTCTTCTGATCCTGTATTGACGGTAAGTTGTAAGATACAGTATCAACTTTAGCCCAAGGCTTTACTCGTATTGTAGGTAAAAGCTTCAAGTATGACCCAAGGCAACGTTTGGTTCGGGATTAAACGTACCATTATGTATGTAACCCCTTATTATCTTTTTAAAAGTGAATTGTAAAAATGTTTATATTATAATTATACTTCAAGTTAAGTAACTGAGTAAGTTGTCCTCAGCTTTTTATTAAACAAGTTGCGATTTACTGCACGCTGGCTGTTACCGCAACCATACAATGTTATGAAGCTTCCCTGTGGCACAGAATAATAACTAGTACTACGTACAGAAGCTTTACTTCGCAATGGTTTTCAAAGAAATATGACTCGAATCTGATAAACAATATGATTTAATTTAGCTCGCGGTCCAGTCGAGCACGTGTTCATTTACATACCTACCAATTTCTTTTTGAAGGAATATGGGCCTTAATTCACTATACTACGGTTCATAATTAGTTATACATGGTTATACGTATTGAAAGAGCCGCGGACTAGGGTTGCTTACTTCGAGAAACTACTTATGCCATCTAGCGCACAGCACGAGCGTGTGTGCAGTATTTAAACAATTAAATACTGCACAGTATCTTTTTGCTTTTTTTCGTTTTGTGTCCATCTTGCAATAATGAATCAATCAAAGTTGAACGTGGTCGAACATATAGCGCGCACGCGTGTGTTTTCTTTCGCTTGTGGCAGCCTACTAGATTGGCCCTTGCGCAGTGGCCGCCGCCCGTAGGTATGTTTTTAATACCTACACGCGGAGTGACACAGGCCTGCCTGTGGTAAATGTCTGCGTATAAATATAGACAGTAGCTGTAAAAGCTTTAATGCGGCTTTACGGCTTTCAAACAATTAAAACATTAACATATTGTGTTAATTAGGGATATACAGCAATCCATTTATGCAGAATGTAATAGGTATAGGTACTAAGAAAGTAAATTCAAGTAGGTAAGTAGCCTTAGAATACAGAAAGTACTAGAAGCCGCGAGCGCGACTAATACTGAAGCTACTCAAACTAGTCTTAAATAGAGTAGTTTGATGTGCAACCGATCAGTCACTTTGTGACCGTCGGAACGCGCTAACGTGTTTTACCGGTGACCAATTTAACGAAGCTATGCCGTCTTGTGTCGTTCCTACCTGTAAAAATGCAGCGGGTCTGAAAAAGAAACAGGATGGGATCACATTTCACGTGTAAGTATCGCATTTATCGTCTTATTGTGAGGGAGAAGGGTAGAGGGGGAGCGGGTATATGTTTCTATATTAGCCATCTCAAATTTTAGCTTCCCTGCTGATGAGGAAAGGAAAGCGGTGTGGACAAAAATAATATCCACCTTAACACCGTATTTTATTTAATATATCTATTTCTTGAGATAATCAGGTACCTAGGTATATAGTTATATAGAAAAGGACAATTTTTATTCTATTAATCATATTACCTCCGAAACTCCCAAAATTTACCCCAAAAATGGGCAAATAATGCGAGAGCTAAACACTACGCGAGGGACTTTGTTCTGTTTTTGGACACAGCGTGTAGCTTGTAAATACATTTGAATGCTACTTCTGGTTCTTTCTATATTCTGAGTAAGTGGCTTATCCTGATGTCGGGAGTTTTTAGGTAGGCACTTATAGGTAATGACTAGTAGCGCCCCGCGATTTTACCCGCGTTGTGCCCGTTCCCGTGGGAATTTCGAGATATTTTATACTTTTATAAGCCTTGAGTTGAATCACTCTATCTATTAAAAAACTGTATCAAAATCCGTTGCGTAGTTTTAAAGAATTAAGCATACAAAGGGACAGACAGATAGCGGAAAGCGACTTTGTTTTATACTATGTTTAGTCAACGAGCATCTCGGTGCTACCTAAATAAGTCCTTTAAGTTCACTCTCCAGTGCCTCATGCTCCTAGAACCTACGTACGGTGCGGTCCACTAAATGGTGGCATTACTATTTACGCTACCGTGTTTGGATAATACCGGTTGTTTAATTCGTTAAACCAAATCGGAGTTTTAGAGGCATATAAATTATTCTGCATCAAAGTTGGCCACTAACCTATTGAAACCCATTGAGTACGTTAGTACATATAACCACAGAATAATAAGTACAAGATATAACTCAATGTTGAAGCCTACCTACTTTATCAGAAAAAATATTTATAACAATTCAAAATATTATCTAGTAGGTACAGTTAAACCAACTGAACGTAAAATATTATTCTTTATTAAAAGCGCTAGTCGTATTCTGAATACTTAATTAACTTACTTCAAGCATACCTAATTTATTTTGTTAAATAAAAACATACCTATTTTTTTAATAGGTTACTTAGTAAAATGAAAAATTGTGTAGGCGTATCTAAACTAGACTAGCCTCGTTGGAAATTACATTTTGCAGGCAATTTTTAAGCTTAGCACAAAATAGAAAATGTTTTCTAGAAAATACGAGCCGCACAGGTCATCAGTTACCTGCTTATTACAGTAAATAAGATGCTAACGAGCAACTTAGCACTATCCTGTAAACTAAATGCAAGAGAGGTTTGCATTTCAATATCGGATTAAACTAAGTAACTTTGTAGATATCTACTATAGCCAGAAAGTGAAATGATATGAAAAGAACAATATACATAGGTACTATACATAGGTATATTGTTCTTTACTTTGTTCATACTTACTTATAAATTAGGAAAGATGGTCATTTTAATGAAGTGTTGATTCGTTTACCTAGATATTTCATTGCTTATTGCTGCGATAATACAAAGGTACCTACAGTAACGTCAGTAACGTAATGTTTCAAATTCAAAACAATTATGTTATGTTCCTGTGTGTAATAACGAGGTTCGTGTACAACATAAATGATCGTATTAAATAAAACCGATGTCCTTTCGTAGCTTACCAAAAAAGTTTTAGTAAAAAAATGATAAAAAATGTTTCCCTTGAAACATTCACAATGAAATTACAGTCTGATGGCCAGTTTTTCTTCGGATAAAAACAACTGCCGCCGCTGTAAAGGGATCGTTATTTGATGGCCCTAATTGCCTTTTCTATATAGTTACTGGACTATAACGACACAGATTACTTAAGTTGCTACGTAACGGACAGTAGCGGCTATAAGGGACAGTTTTGCCTTCAGTCCTAACTATAATATAGTCAGGAATACCTACAAATTCCAAGTATCTGACAAGCTCGTTGGCACAGTGGCAGTGAGAGCGCTTACTGTGTCGGGGGTTGCGGGTTCGATTCCCGCCCGGAGTCAACAATAATGTGAAGACATAGTTGTTGGCGACGACGTCTGGGTGTCAATTATATATTCTTATAAAGTATTTTGTATGTATATGTAGTAGTATCAGTGAGTTATAACACAAGCTTAGTGCTTACTTTGGGTCT
Source organism: Cyclophora albipunctata (assembly GCA_963082685.1). Lineage (NCBI taxonomy): Eukaryota > Metazoa > Arthropoda > Insecta > Lepidoptera > Geometridae > Cyclophora > Cyclophora albipunctata. The sequence goes on along the minus strand of OY720117.1, from coordinate 9,524,430 downwards.
AATTAACCGTGAGTGAATTTGTCCGGGTATATTTATTTATTTATTTATTTATCTAACTGATCGTTCGCAAATTCGAATAGTGTGTACTTATTTTATTTTTAATATGCGCCTCGCGCTTTTACCCGCGTTGTGTCCGTTCCCATGGGAGTTTCGGTATGAAAAAAAGCCAACCTTCCCGTTGCATGTTGCTATCTATTACAAAAAGAATTATATAGATCAGACTTACGAACATATAGTGCTATATAATTTGGTCTTAGGTTAATCTCCCGTGAGTGAATTTAGGCGATATTTCCATTTATATACGAATGCTATCAGGATAAAAAACAGCATCAGTTCGGCCTGATCCAATCGGCTCTCCATGTCTGATACTTTAGGCATCCAGACGCCCCGGGCGGATAAATTTTTGGCCATAACATCCTTTATCATAGAGGATTTTAACATGATTTGCTCACCCAGGATCCTGGCGCCCCGGGCGGCCGCCCAATTCACCCCTACCCTATAACCAGCCCTGACACCAAACATCGGCCCAATTATATTTGAAACCCGGGATTGGTCGAATGTCTTTGATTTTATGCGAGAATTGTCGATAGGATATCGTTAAATCTTCTGTGTAAAACAATAACAAAATGATTGGAAAACATGTTCTTGGACTTAACTAGAGACTAATTAAATGACGTAAATGTATATAGGGTAGGGTCATCTAGGTTTACATATCACGTATACCTATCTGCTATCGTAAAACTTCTATTTTTAAATCCCCGCGCCCACGCAAAAACAAGAGTGCTTTCACTGTGTACCACGGCTGTATATCTGATCATCTGTATCACTCGGAAATAGAGTTTTAAATTAAAAGTACCCATAATCAACTTTGTACTATTTTACAATCAAGTATATTTATGTAGAAAATTAATAACCAAATCAAGACTGGTCACCCATTTACCTCCTTTTACGGTTCACAGTCGAGTAAAAACCAAAGGGAAGAAAATAATATCATCTGCAGCTCAGTTAAGACAACTTTACAATCAAGTATTTATCGAATTATCGAAAGAAATTTATCGAATGTCGAAAATAAATAACCTAATTAAGTCATAATTAAGTTTCCTTTTTTAAACTCAAAGTTTAAACTCATTTTTCTCCTTTTAAGTTTCACAGTCGTCAAAAACAAAAGGCAAAAATTAATATCATCTTCAGTATCGTAGCTCAGTTACAACATATAACTTTTTTATTAAGCTAACACGTCAATAAAACGGAAATTATCCGCCGCTACCCTGAAAGTTTTCCACTTGTAGTAACGGTCCCCAATCATGTATCCCCGGAGATTACTCTCAACTCACTCTTGCAATTGATCTAGAAGTGTTTCTAGTTTTAAACCCAGTTTTATTTGTTATTTTATTTCTTGTTTTTATACGAGTAGAGTTTGTTGTTTGTTTAAGCATTTATTGAATTCTAGCAGCCCTCGGGGTTTAGCCACGTTGTGCTAGTTCCAGAGGGAAGTCTGGGATTAAAAACCTTCCTTAATGTGGCTGTTAAATACAAATCAAAATCGAATCGCTAGTCAAACTATAATAATATATTAGTATATCATTAAATTAATTTATCTCAGTTTTGCGGAATATATCTAACTATACACATAATGTAATTTGAGTCAGTTATTAGTCCCTACGTGAGACTTGAGCTTATTTATAGATCTGTAAGAATATAGGAGTTAGAATACAATCAGAAACAACAAAAATTCTTTTGATTTGATTTATTTTCGTAATATTCAACTGTTGACAGATAACAAATGATCTTACAATATCCAATTTGTACATAATGACTTAAGGAATATGGCAACACACATATTTTAACAACGAATGCATGAAAGGAGTATGGTATTACGATATTTAAGATTAATTAATTAAAACAAAAATATAAGACCATAGATATTAACAATAATAATTCAAGAATTTAAGACAATATCGAACTTTAAAAAGTTTCCCGCGCAAAAAATTGTTACAGCTCAATTTGACAACTAATTATGGTATATTGAATACTTAATCTGTGGGGAATAATGTTGCTATAAACAAAATAGTTACCCGTACTATGAGTAGTTTTGTATCAGACTGAATAATACTACTTTTTATTGTTAAAAGCTTATTTCTATGGAAAAACACGATACGTAAATAAAACATAATTTCATAGAAGGATTACGTTCCAGAGTATAAAAGCAAGATACTATTAAACATATAAAAAAAGCAATATTTTACAAAATAAAAGGAAAAATAGCGTCGACAACTTATGGAAATAAAATTCATGACAGTTTAATTTCTACTGACGTTATTGAATGACAATTTGATTTAATCTGATTAACCTTTTAAACATTATTTGATTATTGGATACCGATGTAAATGTCAATTACGTAAAAATGACATCGGTAAAGGAAAATATGCCGAGAATGTTTGCCATGGACAATATTTTAGATTTTCATATTCCATCATTAAAACATCAATTAAGACAATATTTAATAAATCCTCTCCATTTGATAACGCCAAAAAAGTCACATTTATTCTAAAATACATTCTCCAAACTAAAGAAAGTTTTTACATACATATAGAATCTATAAAGATTAAAAATTCATCATTTTGAGGCGTATACAAAAATATTTGACATTAATATTACATAATATTTGCATTTTCAAGAAGCCGATTTAAAACGAATAAGATTTTTTCTATTTACATATAGAAAGATTGGAGTTATAAGAGTCAAGGAAATGGCATATTTAAGTAAGGGTGTTGACACACTTATCGATCGTCATTTGCCGTAGATGAAAGTTGAACGATCAGTCGCTTTGAAATTAAAATGATCAATATTCGAACAGATTACAATAACAAAACAAGGAAGATTGAGAGAACGGTCTTAGGTTTGCGCAATACACACTGTCAAGTTATTTTAGGGCTTCACTTATAATATCGATATACCATTCGATAATCGTTCCATTAAAGAACAAAATATCATCGATACAAATCGAATAATGCGTCAACACTCTAATCGCATTAAACCAAACACTTCGCAAGTTTCCATATTATTAAAGTAACTAAATTAAAAAATACATCAATAATTTCTATACACTTGTATTAAAGGCCTTTACACATCGGGGCGGCATGGTAGAGATTCAGTGGCATGACGTGTCATCGAAAGTGATGCAATGGAATTTGTATCGTATGCCCAACTGATATGGTTGAGTGTCGGTTAAAACAATCTTCTGCTATACCGTCCAGATTTGTCTAGACCTTAATTAAACATTAATGATCGAATCTTACTTTTACTTAAACTCGTAGTGTCGTTGAAGGGACGACTATATGTACTGTTAAAATAGAATAATGACAATTATTTTTATTCTAGAATGCTCCCTAAAATAGTTTTAACAAACAACTTTTTATCAAGTCTTAGTATAGAGACAGAGCGATGGCCGCCCGCGCGGGGTGGCGACACACTGCATATAAGAAACTGTTTAAGATATCAACTAAAATATACATAAAACATGTATTTAGTATTCACAGTTGTAGCGTGAGGCGAAGATGTCAGCACAGTGGGAATTAGGCGTTAACACCACGCTTGCCTACTAAGTGATAGTGATGTCAAATCCGCGAGAATATACCAAATTCTACTCAATTCAAATACTGTTTGAGTATTCGGTGGGTAAGTAACGTCTTTACCCGACTACGAAGAAATCAATTGGAGAGCATAAAACAAATTCTCAGACATTACAAACAGTCTTGAAAAGTAACGAATCTTTGTAATATAAGTATTATATTTTTGAAACTAAATGTTTCACCACCCCGCGAAATAAGTACCACATTAGTACGACAATGAAAACATGGGCACAGTTAGATAACATTCTAATAACATCTTATAGACAATAATGTAACAACATAATTCGCCCGCCGCCCTTACCTCTCTCATATCACGACCCTTACCAAGACAGCCCGTCTAGCACAATGAACGTGACAAATCGCGACCAGACATGATACGATAAATACTGTGTGTTAATTGGTTGACAGAAAATTCGAAGTTTTATTATTCAACCAATCAACATACAGTATTAATTATAAATAAATACACCCGGACAAATTCACACACAGTTAGACCACCCAAACTAAGCTCTAAGCTTGTATTAAGGAATACTTTATATAAATAAATAATTGTCACACAGACGTCGTTGCCAACAACTATGTCTGCACATATTGTAGACTCCGGGCGGGAATCGAACCCGCAACCCCCGCAACAGTAAGCGCCCTCACTTGCCACTGTGCCAACGGGCTTCTGGATGTATATCTTGTCTTGTCCTCTCCTATGACGTTCATTACGCTAACCGGACAGTTCGTTGAAAAACTTGGTACGAACATCAAGTAACCAACATCGAAAACATTTGATATGAAGAACTACTCTAACTTCATCTTGTGCGCCAAAATGCATAACGAGGAAGACGATTATATCTATTAATAAACCATTGGAAATATTCAAGTTTTCCAACGAACGACTTTCAGCTTGGACTTACGATGCGTAGGAGTGACGTCACAGTTCAATTGTCATTTTTATATACCATATTATTATGACCTTTGAAGGCGCCTTTAGACATGCACTGCTACGATGTTCAACCTAGTTTGCTACCCTCCAATCATATTGAAAGTAACATAACAGAGTTTTAGTGGAAAAGCTCCCTGTTTGTTGTTAGGTTACATATTGACATTATCATAATGTCATTTGGTAACCTAGCATCGAAAATACTTAGTCTTCATTTTAGAATAGAAGGGTTTGTGTATGGTGTTTTACTTTGATAATTCTTCCACGTTCACTTCGGAAAATCAATGTAATAGCTTTTATGCCTCTTTATTTTATGCTTGTTTTGCTTTAAACGGAATCAATGTCTCTCGCTACGTATCGTATGTCCAGGCTTCGCCCACAACAATTACAATTATAATAAATGTATTCGTAAATCACATCAGAATTAAAAACAGCAGTGCTCTATATTGACACGGTGACACCTCAAATACATTGATTCGAATGTAAAAATATTTACACCATTTCGTTTAAATGCATCGTTTCACTGCAACAGACATTCGAGCAATCTAAAATGTATTGTAGATATTTTCAAATAAGGTTCAAATTCAAATACCCGAATTTTATCGATTGACAATATTGATGTGCTACTTATTTTAATAAGAAGATTTTTGTTTGTGGTCCAGGCTTACAGGTAAGTGACAGTTGCTTTGCGTCTACCAAATTATATAGCAATGGCACATTCCCATATTTATATCGAATACCACTTATCAAGAAATAGTTTTTAGGCATTATGTTTATGGGTATGAATAAACTCTATAGACCAGCAGTGCATTATTGCTGTCAAGACACTGTCTACTCAAAAAAATCCTTTTTTTTTTACATATCAGTGCGGCATATTTCCTCCCAAATGGTGAGCATCTCTTGCAGTTAAACGAGACTTACAATCTACCCACAATACCGTTAACTCGTACAATAATGGTCGTTTACTGCACTCGACATAGAAACATTTATCAAGTAGTATCGACGTCGGGCGGTAGAGGACTTAACACACTATACTTGATAAAACTCTCGGGTTATACTTATAGGTTTCTCTTTAGTTAACACCAAGTAGGTCGTTTCTCAGGTGTCGTGTATAAAGTCCTTTACCTAAGCCTCGTAGAATGTTCAACGTTACCAAACTGTCTTGGGACCGTTCCAAATTCAAATCTGAAGTTTCTCTCGAGAATGTGATTGGTGGGATTCGATTATTCGAATCATATTTTCTGATCTCGATCATTCAACGTCGTAATCGAATGCATGACACGTGTCGTCACTAAGTTAGAGTCACAAGAAGTATGCGACCCACGTAAGTGTAAAATATCAAACTACCGACAGATATCCGCACGACGAACACTTACTGAACAATATTGTAAGACTAGGTATTTTTTTAACGTTTATAAATTTCCGAAAACTCCTATCTATCATACTAATCTACAATTCATTACACATACCGAATTCTTACCAACTTTAGTACTAACGTTACGGTCCAGTCACACCGTTACCAATTTTTCTTTTTTTAGAAACTTACTCACAGATAATAAGTGTCGAAGGAATACAATTGTTTGGCAGTTGTTACAATACGAAGGAGTCCATTATTATGCATTGTTCGACTATACAAAGGAGTTTCTGACCTGTAGAGTTCGCAAAAAAAAAACAGCTTAAAAAACGTCCTTTATTTTGCGTCTTTACAACATTTTCTAAGTTTAGTGCAGCTATTTTGCTGCCGAGCTTACCTCGACCTTGTCTACGATCGAAATAAGAAAACAACAATTAAGAAATTAAAATGATCGTCCGAATGTCGATCCGTCTAACACATGTCGCATCGATCAATCTACGCTACACTTTACGACACAAGGGAAATGCGACCTTAACATAAACAACTTTTGATTGCTACTAGTACAGCTACAGTACTAGTAGTTCGATTGAAATACTTAAATAATACATCATGATGGTTAACAATTAGCTTTGGTTACCCGACACCGCGGAACAAGGTATACTCCGATATATTTCAATTAGTTTTCGTGTACAATACTGGAATAATAATTTCCGACTATTTCAAATATTTGACTAACTTTGTATGTGACATTCGATAAATGAAAACATAACTCTAAAATAGCTTCATTTAGTATGTTATTGATCCTGGACAAATGAACAGATAAATTACAATTCATTACAAAAGAGTTATGACAGCTATGAACTTATGATTAATATCAGAATAACATGTAATTTTAAAATAGCACGAAGATATGGTAAAATATAAGTCACGCTAGCCAATCCGTGCGGTAGACTAAACATACGTCACCAATAAATATGTTAATCGGAGGCAACTTAGATCACCAAGTCGTATAATATGTTCATTGGAGTATACTCTAACCATATTATATGTCAGAGTAAACTCTAACCACATAGTATGTCAGAGTAAACTCTAACCACATACTTAGTATACCAGAGTAAACTCTAACCACATAGTATACCAGAGTAAACTCTAACCATGTTCGGAGTAAACTTACTCACGCGTGCGGGGTGATACGCCGCGGCGTGGCTTACGCTCCTTCGTTCAGCCTCTTGAACAGTAAAGTCTCCTCGAATATGTACATCTTGAGCGTCTCCTTCGGTAGGTCGTCCAATTCCATTGCGAAGCGGAATGGCTCCTCCGCTACGGGCTATAAAATAAACAGGAGGCATCAATAATAGAACAGAGATACGTGCTGATGTATTGTCAGTCATGCTTGGGCGGGAAGTGGGTGTTGTTGTTAAAACCTGTTTAGATGGAATCGTTTCGGTCGAAGAGCAGACTGTAATAGCCTTAAATGAGAGCCTGCTCCTTTTTTTGAAGTCGGTTTAAGAGTAACCTTCATTATAATACACAAACATCTATAATTATCCTACTGATTTAATAAATGCGAAAGTTTGTGAGGATGTATATATGTATGTTTGTTACTCTTTCACGCAAAAACTACTGAGGTTTAGGTTATACATCAGAATAATACATAGGATATAACACATTTTATCCAGAAATTCCGCCGGGAACGGGTACAACGCGATTACCACCGCGGGGCGCGGCTAGTATAATCATAATTATAATCCGCCCAAACAAAAATAATTGTATATTGTACTAGTATTCACTAAGTAAGAAGCATACCTCACAAATTACCTTTCACGCCAAACTCGTGCTATACCTACTCTCCGTTCCAACGGTAAAAAAGTTTAATCTAATTTAAACTTTGTGTATACATATTCCAGGGAGCGAGACTCCCTGTAGTGAAATCTTACAGGGCTTTAATTTACTTATTCGCAATAGACAGGGCGAAACGTGTTATGTAGACTTATTTGGGTTTTTGTACTGGCCGAAAGTTCTGAAGGGAGATGGTGGGCCAATATCAATATTACTCCCGAACGCAAAAAAGGGTGTCATACGTTAAGCCGCAATGTGTGTCTGTCTGTAGACTCGTAGCTCCTAAACAAATGAACCGGTTTCATTCGAGTTTATTTCGTTTGAAAAGTGTTCGCAACCTAAAGTGTGGTATCTATTTAGATCTAAGCTAGCAGCGCCCCGCGGTTTTACCCGCGTTGTGTCCATTCCTGTGGGAATTTCGGGATGAAAATTAGCCTATGTTACTCGTGGATAATGTAGCTTTCTAATAGTGAAAGAATTTTTAAAAACGGTCCAGTAGTTTTTGAGCCTATTCATTACAACCAAACAAACAAAGTTTTCCTCTTGAAAAGTGTTCGCGACCTAAAGTGTGGTATCTATATATATCTAAACAAATATAATAAAGCTGAAGAGTTAGATTTTGTTATTTTGTTTGTTTGAACGCGCTAATCTTAGAAACTACCAATCCGGTTCGAGTCTTTTCTGATGGATAGGCACGAAGACACAGAAAACATGTTATTGATATTAAAATAAAATCTCAACTATAAAAATCGCTGTAAGGCGACGATTACACGTAAAGTATTTACTGTGATCCATCAGTAAATAATGACGTATCGTGGTATTTACTGAACGTGTAACCTAATGTATTGATGGATGTCAGTATTTAATGATGGATTTCTAGATTTCTTGATTCTGTAATGATGATCCGTCGGATTATGATCGTGTAGCCTCGCGTCAAAATGTATCACGTCAGTACGCAGGAGACCGGACACAATACTGACGTAATAAATACTGTACGTGTAGGCTGGTGTAGTAATCCATCAGTAAATACTGAAATCCATCAATAAATACTGTATGACGATGATCACAGTAAATACTTTACGTGTAATCGTCGCCTAAATAATCCACTACCACAAATGTAAGGCTTTATGATAAAGTATGTATTCAGATGAAGTACTACCTTCTAAAATACAGTGGAAACTAGTTTAGAAGGTAGGGACTAGTTTTGTTTATTAGCCTAAGTTCAAATTATTACTATTTTGACAAGCCCGTTGGCACAGTGGCAGTGAGAGCGCTTACTGTGTCGGGGGTTGCGGGTTCGATTCCCGCCCGGAGTCAACAATATGTGCAGACATAGTTGTTGGCGACGACGTCTGGGTGTCAATTATATATTCTTATAAAGTATTTGTGTATGTATAAGTAGTAGTATCAGTTAATTAGATTCCATAACACAAGCTTAGAGCTTACTTTGGGACTAATTAACCGTGAGTGAATTTGTCCGGGTATATTTATATTTTATTTATTTATTTATATAAGCACTTTTTTTAATATTCATTCTGTGTATTAGGCATTTTTATGAAATAAAAATATTTGTATTTGTACATTCAACGGGAAGGTTATGGGCTTTTTCATCAAAAAAATCCCACGGGATCGGGTAAAACCGCGGGCGCTGCTAGTGATTGAATAAAAACTATTAAATACATTTTAAAATTTTCGTTTTACCTTTAAAGCATTTACACCGACTTTCAGAATTTAACTAATGTGCTGCAGAGGCAAATCCCAAACAGGCTCTCTCCAATAATCGATTGATTACTATTTCAACCAACGTGTTTTCAAACGTGCGAAGACCGCCATTTTGAAAAAAGGAAAGCAAACGCGTGGCTTTACTTTTAATTAAAATCAAACCGGTCCGTGCACGTGTTGGTAAGTACGAGTACGGGTATCAATTAGTGAAATAGCTCGTTCAGTAGCTAGGGTTTCAGTTGCCGAGTACGTCGACCATTCAGTTTTTTCAATAGCGAATGTTGATTTGGTTGAGTGCTTTTGATTAGGTCAGGCTTTCTCAACCCGTAGTTTAAAAAATGGAGGAATTATATTTCTACATTTTTCATCTCTATTGTCAGTTTTATCATCAAACGAGCAGTGCTCTACGGTTTTACCCGCGTTATACCCGTTCCCATGGGAATTTTTGTATTCGGTATGAAAAATAGCCTAAAGCCTTCCCGTTGAATGGGGCTATATATTACAAAATGAACTATTCAAATCGAATGTGTAGTTTTTGAGATTATGTAGCAGGTGTAAAGCTTTGTTGAAGGCCTAATATCTAGAAAAACCATTTGATAGATTCTATTCTTACAAAAGCTTTCAAAGAACGTTTTGTAGATTTTGGGCTAATTATTTAAAAGAATCCTCAGCAAACTTATTTCTTAAGTTGATGCTACTTTTATGTACTAGAAAAAGTTTGAGACACACTGTATTACATAAAGAACATTTTGGCACGGTTTATTGAGTATAGTCTCGAGAGATAAACGAAAACGCCTAAAATACACAAGTTCTTTCTTTTAATTCTAACATAAAACTTGTACAGCCCTGTTGGGAACGCTAAAGTAAAGTAAACTATATTTGAACAAAGTAATGAATACAGTTACTAACTAAATTTTAATTTACATTTGTGCCATTAAAACTAAAAGTCAGTCGGTAATTTAGTAATGATAACTTTTTACGGAGTTACTCCCTACGGTTCAAAATAATGGAATAGTTTAAATAGTTGACCATTTATTATAAGTCTGTAAACTTGTTTTAAACTTTATTAAATATACTGTTTTAAATCTCCCTTTTGGGGTATCAAAGCAAATAAAAACTCAGACAGTGTGTTGTCAATGGTTAGGTGAAGCCGATTTTGTAAATATATTTGCACCATGGTTAATTCTATGAAAACGATTATGGAAAGTGCTCTATTGGTTTTGTTATTAGACAAGCGCTGTGATTACGCCTAATCTTCCCCACTCTACCAATATCTTCAGTGAGGTGAGAGGCCTTTGCCCAGCAGTAGAACATTGTGTACAACATATTTCAACTTGTATGCATAGGGTGTAATGTTAACGTGTTAAGTTTAAGTAGCGGTAGACTTTTTGTTCAGCCTAAGTTTGAGGTACAATTTAGGAAATAAATAAATTGTCGATTCTAAAATGAGACTCGTTATTATGAAACTAGCAGCGCCCCGCGGTTTATCCGCGTTGTGTCAATTCCTGTGGGAATTTCGGGATGAAAAATAGTCCACGACCTTTCCATTAAATCTGGCTATCCATTACAAAAAGAATTATTCAAATCGGATTGGTATTTTCTGAGATTAGCGCGTTCAAACAAACAAACTTTTCAGCTTTATTATATTAGTATGGATTAAGTCTTCAGCCAGAAATTGAATAGTAGCGAAGTTTGTTTAAGTTTTATTTGGAGTTTCTCTCTAAATTAGTGTTGCCTTGAGCTGGATCTCTGTTTATTTTTGTTTGTACTTCTTCTTAGACAAGGCCTTATTATAACGTGTAGCTATATTTAAATAATATCTTAATTAAGAATGAAGTTTGTTGGCAAATGAAATTTTAATAAAAATCCACTGGTTTTGACTAAGAAAATGTTAGTCTGTAATGTCACTGAGGGGTAGAAGCATCTCATCTCATTGAACATCAGTACAGCAAGGAACATTAGATGTAACCGCTTGTGTTAGTGCGAGTTGGTGATCTCGAACCGAGCCACTAAAATTGTAAAAATGGTATCCATTTTTACTATTTTAGTGGCTCGGTTTGTGATAGAAAACTAATATGAACTATTATAAATAACTTAGATGTCATTTACTTTCGCTTTTATAAGTATGGATTTTAAGCCATACAAAACATTTATCAAAACAAAAGAGATTGCAAACGTAAGCATGATAGAAAACACTAAATTACGATGTATAATCAGTCCATGAAGAAATAGAGTAAACTTTGAGCTTCATCATATTTAATCATATTCAAACTTTTCTAACACCCATCAATAATAATTTTCAAACATAACATGATAAAGTACCAAAGTACGTTTCCATTGGCTGACTGTACACAACCGAGCATTACATCAACCGAATCTACATCCTAATCTATACTAATACTAGCTGCGCCCCGCGGTTTCACCCGCGTTGTACCCGTTCCCGCGGGAATTTCGGGATGAAAATAGATGTTGTCCGATTCTCAGACCTACCCGATATGCACACAACATTTCATGAGACTCGGTCGAGCCGTTTCAGAGGAGATCAACCACGGTACCCGTTCCCGCGGGAATTTCGGTATGAAAAATAGATGTTGTCCGATTCTCAGAACTACCCGATATGCACACAAAATTTCATGAGAACACGAGAATTTTATATATTAGAAGATTACAAAGAGGTAAAGTTTCTGACTCTATTAGTTTGTTTGTAAGGAGTAATCTCAGGAACTAACGGCCAAATTTGAATAATTCTTTTTGTAGTGGATAGCCACATTCAACAGGAAGGTTATAGGCTATTTTTCATCCCGAAATTCCCACGGGAATGGGTAATAACGCGGGTAAAACCGAGGGCGCTGCTAGAAGTTAATATAACAGGTATTCCGTGTGATGCGGTCTCACCGGCTAACTTATTCATACTGTTATGACTTGTCTCAAGTTCGCTTTGTGTTAACTTGGAACAAACTTAGTTCGTGACGCATTAATCAAGATTGGTGTTACGGGTGGATTAACTCTGCTTTATTTAATGTATGTACGGTTTATGGAATATGGAAGTGGGCGGTATGTGTATGTTACATTGAATCTGACGCAGTACCAAAACGAATATTCTAAACTGACTGACGAAAAAGGAATATTGTGTGCAGAGAATCTGACTTAAGAATAAAAGAAGACTTCAGACTATACGTATAAATAACTAACAAAAGATTATTATTTGTCTTTTTTAAAATAAAATAATAAAATGTCCAAGCATTAACAAGTCAATCAGTTCAAACTTGGAAACTCTCTTGGAAAGCCGAGTGTCCAACTACAACAATTCCTTCTAGTTTTACCTTTAGCACTAGCTAGAACTTTTCCTCCTGAGATGTGGTAAGAATGAAAATCAGCTAGCATATTCTAATCCCGAAAGAAAATATAGAGTATTATAGTGTGTGGTAGAGTGTGTGTAGTGTGTATAGGTGTATAATCTTACCTCATCATTAGGATCATAGTACTGCTCGAGGTAGGGATGCGCCAGCGCCTCCTCCACGGTGATCCTCTTGTGAGGGTTGAAGGTGAGCATGCGGTGCAGCAGGTCGAGCGCGCGGGGCTCGGCCCCCGGGAACAGCTCCGACCAGGGCACGCGCGGCTTGAACGGCAGCGACTCCATGTAGCCGCGGGCCTGAGGGTTACGTCATTAGGTGACTGATGCCATCATGTATAGAGTGCAAAGGATCGTTTACTCTTTGAACAGCCAACAGGGTACGTAAAATTTTGGGTCCTGGTTGTTTCCATGGACCATGTCAGAGGCCTTTATGCGGTTAAAACTTCGACACAAGGGTTGGCCGCTAACCTACAAGAACTTACTTAACAGGCCTTGAAGCGAATGATGAAATAATGTTTAAAAATTAAGTCTCACACGGAAAGCGGACGATGTTGACAATTTTAACTCCAATACATTTTAAAAACCTACTTAAAACACTAATTCTAGATACAGAAAGATAATGTTACAACAAGGACTCGAGAAGATGAACAAAATCCTCATGAAAATATCTTCAATATTCCATTGAATAGTGTTTCCTTGGAGATTATTTCTAAACTGACAGAGACCAGTCTTTCGCATTACTCCGGATTAGCCCCCAGCCGTTACACAATGGAAACAAACAGGCACTGAAATAGCAACACAGTACGCCTTTGCTAATCGTCTAGAACACCGACATTTATAACACTATCAACCTTTATTTATCCCGTTTTAACGCGGTTACGAACCGCGGTAAATGTGGTTACGAACGCGTTTAGTGATTATAAAACAACTTTTGTCATGGAGGCGTGGGAGTCCATGTTCATCTTGTATATAGATGTTAATATGCTATTATATATAATAGTTTTTATTATTCTACTCGTATGCTATTCTTTATTATCTATTTACTACGATCGTCACAATGATAAAAACTACAGGGACCGACAGTTTAACGCGTACGAAATACGGTAGCACTCAGGTAGAAATGGCAATCGAACACGTGCCTATGTATTAGAGTAATTTTATTTTTCTATTCACCTGTTTATTTATTAGAAGTATACAACCAGTTATAAAACAGAATGCCTGGTTACCGAAAAAGTGTAACATCCAATCAAATCAACCGGAAGGTCTGGAAACATGGATACAAAATCCACGTAAACTTTGTTACCCAAAATGGGAGTTTAACAATGTAATGTACATTAGACAAACTAACTTATACTTCGTAATTAGTGGAAAAGTTGTGAATTCAATATAATATTGCTATTTTCTTACGTTATAATACCTATTGATAATCTTATATATAAAATTCTCGTGTCACAGTGTTCGTTCGCGTACTCCTCCGAAACGGCTCGACCGATTCTCATGAAATTTTGTGAGCATATTGAGTAGGTCTGAGAATCGGCCAACATCTATTTTTCATCCCGAAATTCCCGCGGGAACGGGTACAACGCGAGTGAAACCGCGGGGCGCAGCTAGTAAACTATAAGCCACTAAAATTGTTTCTGAGCAGACCCCTTGCTCTATGCTTTTAATCCCATTCGAGTTCGGACATATTTTGAAGTAAAGACCGTTTCAAAAGTAGTAATTTTGGAAAATTATCATGTCACGGTTCCTTATAAGCTTCTTATCACAATATTATCACAAAATTAAACCAAAATAACAAATTATTCACACAAACGTCAAATAACAACATGAATTTATTTAACACAGTAACTAAGTAGCAACAAAAACTTTTCTTATTTCATTGTTACACGAATATGCTTCATGAACTGTGAGGCTCGAGTATATTTCCAACGATAAAACAACAGTCCTAAATAAACAGAGGGGCACGTCGAAGTTTTAACGAGAAACCAATTTTATGGTCGAAGAATTATCGAAAAAATAACTTTCCCCAATTCAATATAAAAAGGTGACACGTGAAAAATGATTGAATCGGCCGCTTTTAACGATATTTCGAACGTATTGATGAATTTTCAATAGAATTAAAAGTGTTTTTTCAGGTATGGAAATCACTTATTAGCAAGTTAAATAAACAAGCATCAAACGTTACGCGATTTCGTAGCTCTAACTACGACAGCTACGCGTCGTAGCAAGAAGCGCTACGGGCGTAGCGTAAACATAAGTATCGCTTAGGTAAAAGTTAATTGAGAAAACTGCTTTTCCGTTAGAAACGCGTGCTGTGTATTATTATCAATAAAATCATTGATTTTCTAAGCTTTGGTAATCTAGCTCATTGGAGGAAAAAACATAACAGAGACGTAAATCGTAAGTATACGGTTATGTTACCTTTTCGTTTATGATGCATTCCAGGTCCTCTTGGCTGGGCGATCCAAGAACGCCCAGGATATGGTTGAGCTGGTCCAAGTAATGCTTCCCGGGGAATATGGGCCGGTTGGAGAGCATCTCGGCAAGAATGCATCCGACTGACCAGATATCTATCGATTTTGTGTAGCCCTGTGGAAAAAAATAAAACATTATTAGAACGAAGCTAAATGTGACGACTTTGTAAGGTTTTATATTTGTTTTAGGTCACTATCTCATTAGGACGCTAGGACACCATTGTTGATTCAATCGCCTGCAATAATTTGGTTGCGCAACCGCGCTGATACCCACCAGTTAGGTAACCACACTGTTTATATTTTGTGTGCCACTTGGTGTCCTAATGATAAGGTCCAATAACATAGAGTGGTAAAGAGACCGTTCAAAATTAATTAAGGCCCGTACTTGGATACTAATTTCACAATATTGCTCAACACTTTGGGCGGAGCAAATGAATGTTTTCGGCTGTGACGGCGTAAAGGGTAATATTATCGCGAGGAGACGACACTGCGGTAATCCCACCCTTTGTCTTTAAGACGCGACTATAATCTAAATGCCACAAACAGAGCCGCGAGTGAATTCCACTAATTCCTACTACCCCAGCGATATTGCTCTCACAATAAATATTTGGTTATTTGCCTATACCCCACTGGGGATCGTATTTCAATTCGGAGTGTTATAATTTCCCCGAATATAACTTTGGGTAATGGAATGTAAAAATGTAACGCTCGTTACGTAATTACGTTTATTATTTGATATAACAACCTTTGGAGGTAATTTTATTGGCCTAACCCACAGGGCGAATTATTCGAATCTTCGGGATTAAGTAACGGGATTAAGGATTATTTATTTTTATTTATTTAATTTTTTGTATATTTTATTTGAAACCAATATGTAATCCAATTAACGTAATATTTCGTGCGTTTGTTATTTCATTTTACAAGATTTTATTTAGTTTCTCCTGCCCCGCCCGATGTCTCTCTGTAATGTCTATCTAATTTTGCATGCGCGTGTGGTCTAGATGACAATGCATGATAAACATGCCTCTAAATTATACTCGTGGGGCTTTGATATATAATACTGGATTTACATCAATTTACCTAGCTGGGTTCATGTCAAATAACGTATGGTTATTGTCAGGTCAACATCGTAATATATTGCTTGCATGATTTATTTATTGATATGCATAGCCGTGTTGCCATACTCGTCCATTGACATATATTGCCGGCTTGCTAAACTAATATTTAAAGATACGCATAATTCCTCCAGCCACCAAAGGAGCGATCCCACCAAATTTCAAAACATGACAATAACGTTCGTACCTAAATATGTGGTTTTTAGATATTAAATAGATCTGTTTCTTATATGTGTTATATTAATGCGATAAATACATATTTAAAAACAACTTTACTCCAGCGCCATCTAATGAGAGTGCCGGTGAAACAGCACTATAATAATTAGTGGATGTGGCTGTCCCGTTTCTACTATCTTAGTGAAACAGTAATATAGTAATATGTAGTTGTCTCGTTTTTACTATCACTATCTTACCTTGGAGTTGAGCATGATCTCCGGGGCGCGGTACCAGCGCGTGGCGACGTACTCGGTGAGGAAGCCGGTATGGTCGTGATCGGGGTCAGCCACTCGGGCCAGACCGAAGTCACATATCTACAACAAACAGTTTAACTGTAACACGGCAGTAACTTGGTTCAGTTCGAGTTCGAGCCAACCCTGGTGACCCTGGTTTATTGGCCACTTTTATAAATACAAAAGATTAAAGGACGGATGTTATTATTTATTTACTGTCGGAAATAAGAACACAACGTTATCAGTTGGTCTGAATAGAAAGATGGCTAGATAACTATGCGGCATTTTCTTGTAGCTATCGGAACACGATTTTTCCTCTCTTTATTGAGGTTATATAATATTCACTTTCCATATTACGTTTACACAATATAAACAAAAATGTTTACGTAATATTACTATGTTGGGGTGCTCCATGATATTTTGAAGAGTGGAGTGTCAGAAGAGTAAATAAGATCCAGATATGAAGAAAAATGTCCTTACGAATATATAAATGTGTCATTTTAATTGTGCTACGGCTCCTCACTGTACTGAGATCTTCAGTGAGATGAGAGGCCTTTTTCCAAGAAGTGGGACATTACAGGTTAATTCTTTTCTTTACTTTACTAACGGCTATACGAATAGACTAATTACACAAATATTTGGTAGATATAAATAGATATAGCAAACAAATTGGAGAATAACATAGGGTACATTTCATCTCGAATCCCCAAACGTTAAAGGAAAGTAGGTAAACCCGCGAAGCACTGCTTGTTAACTAATTTACTTTAAGGGTCAAAATCTATATTTAGCTGTAAGTTCGCGAGTATTCTGCGGTTATAATTGAACTAGCCAGGGTTGGAACCGGCAAACACTTTGCATATTTTGGCCAACATTGTATTGTCCGCTAAAACGACCACTTGAAATCAAAGTCGTTTGACGGCCATTGTTGATCGACCCCACTTCGATCGAGGGTCATCAAGAAACCATTTGAGCTGTACCTAATGGTGTCTACTGACAATAACGTCAGCTGCTTTCATTGGCTATAAAATATGATCTGTAGTAATGATTGGGTATACATCAACGATATTTAGTTTAGGACTAGCAGTGCCTCGCAGTTTTAGCTTAGGCTTGCGGTATTACCCGCATTGCACACATTCATAAACATTAACATGTTTTTGAATTAGATCGCCAAATATAAGGGGATTTACTCACTGCTGGGCAAAAGCCTCTGATCTCACTGAAGACAGTACAGTGAGGAGGTAACTACAAGCCTAATAAATAAAAATGCCTTTGGAATACTATTAAAAGTGGATATGACTATGACAGCAATTTGGTTGACTGGATTAGATAGAAAGGTATTTGGGCAAGATTATACTGTCGAATAGAAATCAAACATAGAAACAATACAGAGTAAGAAACAGAATGTAGAAATTACTGAAATAGTGTAAAAGTAATTTAATGTAATGAACCACAGCAGGACGAAGACCTCCCAACTAATTGAAGGGTTCTATAATTTAACTTAAATTGGATAGAAGGATATTTACGTTCGTCGGCTATATTTAGTAGAATTAGGAGTAATTAGCATAAATCTACAGCTTCTAATAAATCTCGTTGAAATTAATCATAATTTTCAATATTTGTTTGATACCCAATTCTCGTTACGTATCCTTTAGAAAACTTTTAATCCACCTTAGTGTTTTAATAAGATTATGTTAAACGAGAGAATTAACTGAAAATATTTTCGCCCATTAGAACATAAATTTAGTATAATTTATTCATGGGAAGATATAATATTTTATTTACCTAAGCCGCATTTATCTTTGATATTTTAATTAGACTATACGAGGGAAATGAAACTGTAAGTTAATTGTTTTAAACTTTTTTACACTATAAAACTACTATTTAAAGAGATTAACCGCGCGACTTCGAAACAAGATTTTAAATCTTATATATAAAATTCTCGTGTCACAGTGTTCGTTCGCGTACTCCTCCGAAACGGCTCGACCGATTCTCATGAAATTTTGTGAGCATATTGAGTAGGTCTGAGAATCGGCCAACGTCTATTTTTCATCCCGAAATTCCCGCGGGAACGGGTACAACGTGGGTGAAACCGCGGGGCGCAGCTAGTTTAGATTCTAAAGGTGAACGCTATCTTTGCCGACCGCATCGAAAGAATCGAATGAAACTAATTTTAGAATTCGGTTTATAATGAACTAGCAGCGCCCCGCGGTTTTACCCGCGTTGTGCCCGTTCCCGTGGGAATTTCGGGATTTTTTTTACATAAAAACCTTCCTCTTGAATCACTCTACGTATTACAAAAAACCGCATCAAAATCGGTTGCGTAATTTTAAAGATTTAAGCATACAGACAAACAGACCAACAGACACGAAACAGAGACGACTTTATTTTATACTATGTAGTGATACTCGCACACTTGTTCGCGCCGAATCGTCAAAATAGGAAGAACCTCAGAAATCCTATGCCAATTCAGATGACGCTATCAAATTCGATGCGGCTTATGCGAATCACTCGAACGACGCGCTCGCATTCTATAAGTTTCGTACGACAGAGCAACGCGCGAGTGCTACCTACTTCTTCTTTCGACGCGGTCGATTCTTTCGGTGCGGATGTGTTCGAGGCCTCCTTGACTTTAAATCGTTCCGATAAGTGTGCATTTAGCTTAAAACACTTTCCCTTTATATCTTTATTCATATTGTGAATAATATTTATGAAATCTACCCATCGTTATAACTAATATTTTAGTTTATAAATTATATACGAGGGCGGGTCAATAAGTCCGTGACTTTTGCAATAAAAGATAGATTTTTTTATTAAAAATATATTTTATTTTTCAACGTAGTCTCCCTTGAGCTCTATACACTTTGTCCAACGCTTCTCCAATTTTTTTATCCCTTCCAAAAAATATGATTTGTCGAGGTCGTCAAAATAGGCCTTTGTTTGCGAGATGACTTCATTATTGGAGTCAAATCTTTTTCCACCAAGCCATTTCTTCAGGTTTGGGAACAAGAAGTAGTCGCTCGGAGCCAAATCTGGAGAATAGGGCGGATGAGGGAGCAATTCATAGCCCAATTCATGGATTTTGGCCATGGCAACTGCACATGTGTGCACCCTTGCATTGTCTTGGTGAAAAAGAACTTTTTTCTTGGCCAAATGAGGTCGGTTTCTTTTTAAATCGTCATTGAATCGGTCCAATAAGTTGGCATAATATTCCCCATTGATTGTTCTTCCCTTTTGAAGGTAGTCAATGTGGATTATCCCGCGTGCATCCCAAAAAACAGTCGCCATAACTTTATTGGCCGACAATCCCACCTTGGCCTTCTTTGGCGCCGATTCACCCTTGGAAACCCACTGTTTTGACTGTTGTTTGGTCTCTGGTGTGTTGTGATGGATCCACGTTTCGTCCACGGTTACAAAACGGCGCAAAAACTCCTCCATATTACGATTAAACAATGCTAAACCTTCCTGTGAAGTTGTTACACGATTGCGTTTGTGGTCGACTGTGAGCAAACGCGGCACCCATCTTGCGGACAGCTTTCTCATGCCTAAGTGATCATTCAAAATTGAAACCACTGAGCCATGCGAGATCCCTACTTCTTCCACAATCTCTCGCACATTCAATCTTCGGTCGGCCAACACCATATCGTGATTTTTTTCGAATGTTTTGGGTGTAGAGACCTCAACTGGGCGTCCAGGACGCTCGGCATCTTTAGTGCTTGTACGGCCACAACGAAATTCAGTAAACCACTTTTTTACCATGGAAATCGATGGTGCAGAGTCCCCATAGTATTTATCAAGCTTTGCCTTGGTCTCGGTAATGGTTTTTTTTCGCAAGAAATAATGCTTAATAATCACACGAAATTCACTTTTGTCCATTTTCTCGTCAAATTAGTGAGTAGTCTGATAAAGATAGCTGTAAAACACAAACTAACTGACGCAGCAAGTTCAAATTTTCAGAGGAGTCAACTTACAGATGCCTGTTGACGGGACCAGTATTATTGTTTCAGTAAAGAGGTCGGAAATTCAAAAAGTCACGGACTTATTGACCCGCCCTCGTATCATCATAACACCAACGCGTTGACAACTAATGTTTTTCATTAGGCAGTCAGCTCGTCTCGTCTCTGTCTCTGGCTCTCTGGCTCGTCTGAATGTGAACACGTGGCAACTTAATAGGTACTTAGTATCTAATTAAATTAAAGTCATAACTTGAGGAGTAAGGGCCGTTAACATTGAGAGTCACATATAAATCAAGGGTTTAGGGAGACGGCATATTGTAGCCAAGTGTTGCTGAAAAAGAGTTTTTATTATTCGCCAAGCTTCGCCGCGACTGACCAAAGCGGTGATAATAAGTCTGCAATGTCTTTGTTAAAGGTTATGCTCGTAAAGTGGTTGCCCTATAATCCTAAAGGACCTACAAACGCACTCAGAGACGTGAAGCGATTACTGAGATGAGCGTAATGAGTAATTTTAACATGTATCGGTTGTAACGTACAGCTCGGATACTAGGTTCTTGGATAATCTAATGATTATAACGGTAATAGTATTTCTATACGAACACTATAGTGCTTTAGAGGTCAAGTAAATAGAAGATTTTGATAATTGTAACATTTGATACAATTATCAAAATCTTCTATATACTTTCCATCTGTTATTTCCATCTTATGAATTCATGATGATGAAATTGATCAACCAATTAAAAACCAAGATACTAAGGTTTTCGTCTAGAAAAGATAGAGATCCTTATCCCGTACTAACGTGAGAGAATGGTACATAAAAACTTATCACATGTTTAATCCAATGTCGACTTCAGGCGGATAAGTGTGGTGCCTCCCTTAATGGCCGTTGTAATTTACCCAGCATTCGCAATCAACGAATTCCTTCACCCTCCTAATGAAGGTAAAAGGTTACAAGTTACCCTAAAATGTATTCAGAATTTACAAACAAATCTCAAGATTATTTTTCTGAATTAATAATTCGGACACGAAGTCGCGCCACTAAATCAGATTCTGTTAATGAATTACATTATTATTTTAGTCCGAATCCTAAAAGCTGTGAGATTGTTGAGCAGATTACGTCTAGACTATAAATAAATGAGAAGGTTTTATTAATTGATCTACTTACACTAAAATAATTAGTACACCTTTTCGGATTACAGGCAACTCAGCTTGCTTGTATTTACTTTGACCTTAAGTTCACCACATGTCCTAAAAGACCTTTCCAGGTAACAATACATGTAGATACAAAAAATACTAGCAGCACTCTGCGGTGTTACCCGCGTTGTGCCCATCCCGGCGGGAATTTCGGGATAAAAAAATTTATAAAAAGAATTATTCTAATCGGACTGGTAATTGTTGAGATTAGCCCGGACATACAAACAAACAAAATTTTATCTCTTTATAATATGAGTATAGATAAAGCTGATAACATAATAGAATTAGATTAACTATGACGATGTAGTTAATTGCGTACTTTATAAATAACAATGCATTACATTACCCGAGTGAACATAAGCATTACTAGTTCTGCGGTGATGTGGTTTAGTTAACAAGCTGAGCTCACGTTTGCTTTGTAACAAGTTTGACGCAACTTATACTTGTTGAACACGTTAGCAAAATTGTATAAATGTATGCAAAATAGTGTTTATTAAACTTTCGCGACTTAACCATGTAGAGGTCATTAGCTAGTCCATACAGAATATTTATAAAGCTGTCTGTCGTATGTAATTGATTTTCTCAAACTAGTGAAAGGATGATCATTCGGTTTTCACCGACATCCTCCTCACTGTACTGATATCTTCAGTGAGATGAGATACCTTTGCCCAGCAGTGGAACATTACAGGCTTATACTTTACTTTTCACCGACATATAGAGTGATTTCTAGAGGAAGGTTTGTAACTACTATATTATTAAAGAGGTTTCGTGTGCAGTAAAAAAAGTCTAACGCGTTAAATTCGAAACCTCATAAAATCATTATTGTACTTTTTTATTGAAAGAGTTTGTCAACAACTATAACATAATAAAGGTAACACAAGCTGTTTAAAATTATGTTGCAGTAGTCATTCCTGAGAAAATGCACATATTTTACAAAGCAATCTTTTGCATACACTACTTGCTTGAATCAAACCTTTTGCAACAAACAATCTCGTAAAAAAATGTATTGCAATGTAAAAAACGTACTTTGAATTGGCATTGGTAACACTATGCAGGAAAAAAGGTAGGTGAACGTCTCAATAGATACTTTAGAAAAGACATGAACTCAATACGTAAAGAAAATCTTTACAAAATACATTTATCTTCATAAATCCGCAGTGAAAAGAAATAAATCTGATAAAAAGCGGATCGCACTGCACAAGGCATATATCGTATAATCCACGGGATTTGAACTGAAGC
The DNA here is from genome assembly GCA_963082685.1 of Cyclophora albipunctata. Classification (NCBI taxonomy): domain Eukaryota; kingdom Metazoa; phylum Arthropoda; class Insecta; order Lepidoptera; family Geometridae; genus Cyclophora; species Cyclophora albipunctata. The sequence goes on along the minus strand of OY720117.1, from coordinate 9,501,173 downwards.
CAAAAGGCACAATTTTCTTCGGTGTTTTACTTTTGCCTAGGGTGCTCTTAAACACGTATATTCCATTAGGCCCGCTATAACATGGGTTCTAGAGAAATGGCTACGTTACGTGGTTGCTTTCGCTTTTATGAAGGACAAAAATATGTTAGGGTTTCTAGTACAATGCTAGAATATACTAATGGAAATAAAATTGTTAGAAGCCTTTAAGACGGTCTACAAATTCCGATATATGTTGCTTTAACTTAATCAACAAAAACTCCATCAAGGAGTCATTACGGAAATGACAAAATTAAATTAAATTAATTAACTATGCTAACCAACAAATCTACGACATTAGTGTGCCCAATTTAATCGCTTGTATCGTCTGACTGCTAACAACCCCGTTGGCACAGTGGCAGTGAGAGCGCTTTCTATGTCGGGGGTTGCGGGTTCGATTCCCACCCGGAGTCAACAATATGTTAACGTAGTTATTGGCCACGACCTCTGGGTTCCAATCATATATTCTTATAACGTATTTGTATATTATATGCAGTAGTATCAGTGAGTTAGATTCCATAATACAAGCTTAGAGCTCACTTTGTGTCTAATCAACCGTGTGTGAATTGTAAATGTACCTGCTAACATGCACATACCTTTAAATCACATGTGGTGTTGAGGAGTAGGTTCGAAGGCTTCAGATCCCTGTGGAGCACGTTGGCCGAGTGGATGTACTTCAGTCCTCGCAGGATTTGGTACAAGAAGTAGCAAATGTGGTCGTTACTTAATTTCTGCAAACAAATGTTTCTGTAAACTTCACTTCGGATTTTGGAAACAGTATGATTGATTACGGTATTAAGATTAACAGTTCTATCCATACTTCGCTTTACTTATTAGGCCGCATACAGAAAGAAATAAGCCAGCGCTGGTCTATCAGAACTTACAACAGTCCGTTCCGTTTTCTTCTAAGTATCTATAACTAGCAGCGCCCCGCGATTTCTTCCGCATTGTACCCGTTCACGTGGGAATTTCGAGATGAAAAATAGCCCATAACCTTACTGTTGAATGTGACTATCCATTACAAAAAGACTGGTAGTTGGATTACAGATTACAGATTGGTAGTTGCTGAGATTAGCGCTTTCAAACAAACAAACAAAATAACTATTCAGGTTTATTATATAAGTATAGATAGTCAAAACTTCAACTAGCCAACTCACCTGTGTTTTTAACAACTTATATAAATCGGTCTCCATTAAACACTGCACGATGTAGACATCCTTCATTTGATCAATCGTTTCCGCCCTTAAAATGTCTCGAATATCAATTATCTGCGAACAAAAACAAACATCAATATTACCTCCAAACAATTTAACTTCAACAACAAATACAAACTAATATAATTAATACATAAGTCTTGGCTGCTACCCTTAAATTTTACTGAACCAAGTTTAATGTCGGTTAAAACTAAGGCCTCTTCAATTTTAGCGTTTGAGTCGGCCGGCTACGCGCCACAGTAGTGCGCTGTGTCATCCGCGAACACTATGTTCTTTTATTTTTCATACAAAACACGTAGCAGCACGACTTAAAACGCTAATTTGAAAGAGCCCTAAAAGTCCGTAAAAGCAAACTTTACGTATCTTAACTTTTTTAATCTTCTTACGGAGGTTGCTGTGTAACTGTTTCAATCTGGTATTACTATATATTTCTATCCCCCGCAATCCCCCGCGTTTTACCCGCGTTGTGTCCATCCCTGTGAGAATTTTGGCATGAAAAGTAGTCACACACCTTCCTCTGGAATCACTCTATATGTAGGTGAAAACCGAATGAAAATTCTTTCAGTAGTTTATGAGAAAATCAATTACATTACGACAGACTGTATATTGTGTACGGACTAACTAATGAGGCAGTTACTGTTTATTCTTGATCAAACGTTTGTTACAACCTTGTTGACATTCGGTGTAATAGTTAATAGTAGGTCTGGGCGAGGATAGATTTACATCAAGATAAATTGTTATGAATTGATTGTCAATTTAGTTAGCGGAAAACTACATTGGGTGAACTATAATTGAGATATTCTATTAATTTCCTAGATAAAGACAATATATATTATTTTTAAATATTTTTAGTCATAATAATTACCGAAAATTTTATCGGAATAGATACAACGCATTTTAAACCTCTAATTTAATTAAAATAACTTACATTTTCATGCTTAAACCGCGTAAGTATTTTAATTTCTCTTAACGTCCTCTGGCAATATGTCTGGTGTTCGAACGGCGATATTTTCTTGATGGCAACTTTGCTTTTCTTCACGTTGTCTATGGCGGATCTGCGGAACAAAAAACATGATCAATCATTCACTTTGACAAGTATTAGGCAGTGTACACACTAGCTGACACGAAGGACTAAGATTCCATAATTCGAAAATCAGTTTCTTGGAAGATCTCAGATTTCATGTAGGTGGTATGTACTAGTGGATATATAAAAGCGTTAGAGGCCCAGTGTGTACGCCCCCTTACGTCTCAAAAAGCTTCCTTTTCCAAAGGCTTTATGTCACGTTACACTGGCCGGATAACGACGATAAATAACGTAGTAATATAATACGCACGGATTTCTATCCCAAAGGATTTCCTTAGATCCTTTGACACAAATAATTTACAAACATTTGAGCCGAAAAGTTGTAATATATGGGCTTGAAGTGTAAAATGTCAACAGAGGAAAAGTATGCGTAAGATGTGTTCGTACTTGTTCTATGTATGGTACAATACGAGTTTGTAGACAAAATGTTTTAAATAAAATTTTACTAGCAAGACCCGCGATTTCACCGCCAGATGGAAGCACTGTACACAGGATTGTAAATTAATAATTTTACTAATCCAGTCGATTTAGCGTGAATGCTTAACTAATAAATACATATTAAAACTCTTCAGCATAATATTAGTAGTTATTAGTAACAAATAGGTATACGTAGAATTTCGTAATATATCATAGACCTGTTTGCATATAGTTCGTCATGTGTAAACAAGAGTTGATTGTCGTAACAACCACAATTCAAGGACATGTCACAACTTGATTCAAATTAACCGTGCAATTAGTATTTGCAATAGATACAATAGTACCTATTACGTGTTCTCTTATTATTTTAATTTACGAGAGTTAAAATGTGGAGTAATGTGGTAGTTCTAGCCGAAGACAATTCCTTCTTAAAAGGAAAGAGGTTTAGTGATTGCATTCAAATTCTTACCCCATCACTGAACCTTTTTCCTAAATGGAAGTTGTCTTTGGTAAAAAAATCAGTCGTGATGGTTTGAATTTCAACTCTAATATGTAAAAATAGAGTATACTTAATGTGATACGAGTATAAAGTAACCACATCATATATAGAGTTTATGTCTATATTGTTTGTATATAGTCTTTTATATAGTATCTGAAAAATCTTAATTATATATTTCAAAATATATAAGGAGCTCAAACCAGAGACAAGACGTTTAACTAGCTTTTTTCTGCCACAGACTTTTGTCTATAGAATTATCTACAGCTTGATAACTTGTTAGACGTAACTAATGATAGTTTTATTTACATCGAACAGCGTCAAGACTGTTGTAACTGCGGTGGATAGACTCTAAGGGTCTAGACAGACGGACTGCAATTCAACTGCAATCCGACTGCCAAATGGCAGTTCAGATGCAGTTTGAATGCAGTTGGCTCGACTGCAATCAAACTGCACGTCGACGGGCAGTTGGCGTGCAGTTGGATTGCAGTCTGAGTGCAGTTACAACGACAGACTGCAATCCAACTGCACGCCAACTGCCCGTCGACGTGCAGTTTGATTGCAGTCGAGCCAACTGCATTCAAACTGCATCTGAACTGCCATTTGGCAGTCGGATTGCAGTTGAATTGCAGTCCGTCTGTCTAGACCCTAAGTAAGAAAAATATTAAGATACTTAGAGCGGCTTGAACAAGAGCTCTTGAATCTAATAAGTACCTAAATATGTTTAAGAAACAAAAGCTGCTTGTTCGAAATTGTATTTTATTTGGCATGAAATAGAACACTATTTAAAACGAAGAAAAACCTAGAATAGGTGAATGTTAGGGCGGGTCGCCAGTGTTATATTCCTAACTCAGAGCAATTCTTTACAAAACAAATTTCTGCTTAATAAATGGTCGGTCTCTTTACGATGAATAATGGCTGGAGAAACAAGTAATATTTCAGCCGAATATTGTATTAAACCTTTCCTGAAATACACGTGGAATTTGAATATAATAGCTAGTGTTTTATTACAGAATAAATGGGGCTTTACTTAGGGATTTTCTTGAAAATACATAATTTTTTCAATTAAAAATTGATGCAAAATTCTTTGAAAGCTCTCAACATAGCTTTTCTTGAAAACAGAACCATATTTTAAACTAGTTATAAACTATTTTAAAGGTTCATCGTGAGTTCAGTAGTCTTTCTGTGATAACAAAGCAGCTTCCAGCATTTGACGTTTCGCGCAATAGAACACTATTTAAAATAAACTGCATTTGTTCATTCATCTTATTTAGGTGTTAAATAAAATCAAGAATGCTAGTGCAATTCACCCTTAGCTTACTTTGCAAGTGTGCAGTTACGTCAAAGACCTCCGCGCTTGCGCCCTACACCGCGCCCGCCTCCGCGCCCGCCTCCGCGCTCGCCTCCGCGCCCGCCTCCGCACCCGCTCTCGGCATCGTGACCGCGCGTTTAACGTGAACATGCACTAACATGGTATTGAACTAGTGATTCGACTTCGGTTCGCGCATTAAGTACGTCTCGAAAATAAGATCGAATTTACACTTCCAACCAATTTACTTAGAGAATTGACTTATTTCTTCCGAATTTTCTCTTAGACGCATGTGTAGAAGCAATCCAATTTGTCCCGTATTGTGAACCGAGCTCGACGGAAGAGATCGAGTGTGTTTGGGGAGGATGACATGTTTTCGATATTATCGTTATCATATTATACGAGATCAACCTTAATGTTTGTTTACTTTCGCAAGTGCGAAGTGCTTGTTGAGGGACAGTTTACATTAGTAGAGTGGTAGAGTATAGAACAAGTGGAAGAATAAATGGAAGAATTGGGCTTTTGAAAAAAAAAAAATGATTTTTTTTATGTATTTTAAAACTTTATTATTAATAATATTGATATTTAATGCAAAAAACTTAAAAAAAATAATTTATCAATTAATTATAAACTATATAACGCCTCGGTGGTCTAGTGGTATGTGCACTCGCCTGCCAAGACTGAGGTCCCGGGTTCAATTCCCAGGTCGAGCGAAAACATGTTTCCTACTTTTCAAACATGGCTCGGGTTTGAGATCACCAACCCGCATTAGGCAAGCGTGGTGATTACGCCTGAAACCTCCTCACTGTACTGATATCTTCAGTGAGACGAGAGGCCTTTGCCCAACAGTGGGACATTATAGGCTAATACTTTACTTTACTTTCTTATTAAAAATTGAATAAAAATCACGTGACTATAAACGCGCCATAATTGGTCACCGTGGTTGTGACGTGATAATGTATAGCTATTTAACCATAAGTACGTACAGCGTTTACGGCTATTACACGTGTAACCGAATGGGGCTATACATTATGACGTCACACGCACTCGGGTTTGTTCGGGAGTAGTCCGAGTGTTTTCGGTACTGGATTCAAAAATTAATTTTTATTTTGAAATAACTTTTGAATTATTGCGAAAAAAATAAAATAAAAATAGTTTTGTTATAAAACTAATATATAATCTTTCCATATATCACAAAAAAAAATTTTTTTCAAAAGCCCAATTAGTAGTGTCATTTTGGTGATTCGGAGACTCCGACACCAGGGTTAGCCACTGACCTATACGATCTCGCTTACGTAAAGGTTATGTAGGACTCGCTTTATTGAAAAGGTAGTTTCAACAACCAGTCAACTTTCTACGGAACCAACAAACGAAATTTAGAGAGCAATTGTTATTTTACTATTTAACTTATTCATAGGTATTTAATTAAGGTGACGTGAGTTCAGCGCTTAGCTACTACGGAGGGGGTGGGTGCGGGGCCTGCGGTCCAACCGCGGGCGATCTCCCGCTCGCGCGTAGTTTGCGCGCTAAGTTTGAATATGTCACTCATTGAAATGCCACAGTGTAGTGACTACAGTAAAAAAAGCCTATCAAGTAAAACTAATCGTAGATATTACGAAGGTTAGTATTATATTGTAGGTAGCCTTGGGAAAAATAACTAAAAAGAGATAAAAGGTTTAAAAAAAATATCGGTCTTATCACTGGGTGAAATCATTTTTATTGTCTAATATAACGAGCAGAAATATTTTTAAGTGTTTGAATTTCCAGGTTGGTTCGACCTAAAAATATATTTCAATAAGTTAGTATAAAATAATCGTAAAAATACCAAAATAAAATGTGCATGCCACCGAGTTCATAAGCCACGTCTTAGGAGACAAGTCTTGTCCTATACTCGGAATTTTAATTCGATTCCAGATTTGACATTAGCTACTGTCATTTTGTGAAATAATGATACCACATTATAATAGTGTAGTGATGTGATGAAGAGGAAAAAATGAGTAGGCTAGATATGTTAATTGACAATATCACAGACACATTTATAATAAATGTTACAGAAAGTGACAGCGATAGCGATGACGGCGACAATTTATAAAATAAATTATTACCATTATACATCTATCTGTTTTATTTGTCATGTTCCTTCATGATCACATTTTTTTATTTATTTCACACACAATTATAAAAGAAAAGTCTAAGATCGTTAATTAATCGTCAAATCTAAATTATCGGTTCAGAAATATTTAATTTCCTGATATACTTAGTTTACGAGAGTAAAATTATAAGCGAGAAGAATCGATCCAGAAATATTCCATTTCCATATCGAATAATATCGCAACGTCACTATTTAGTACTTGTCATAATGTTGCAACACTGAAATTGTCAAATCTGGAATCGAATTAAAATTCCGAGTACTTATAGGTATCCCCACTACCAACATTGCAGCTGTATAGTTGTTCTGCTGATATTCTTATACTGTGACACAACATATTTTTTTGTTTTTTTTTCAAAGCAATAATCTACTAAATCTATAATAGTCCGGTCAATTTATACATTCGATGTTACATAAAGTTCCAACAAGCTGTAAATCAGGAAAATTGTTCAAAACATAATTATAAACAATGTCTAAAAGCTCCCTATCATTCCCGTGTATGGATTTTATTATATTCAAGGTCAAGGGTAAAAAAAAGAGTTTATCGCGATTTTCAGCAAAACGGTAAGTTTTATCATAAAAGTACCTGAAAAAATAAAAAAGCTTATAAAATTCTCTATAACTTTAATTCTATCCACTTATTACATATTCCCAACCGTTATTGAACTACACGCTCTAGAAATGTAAAATTAAGGACCTCGGGCAGGTAACTATGGAGCCTGCCCCAATGCTCAACAGTGACATGACCTACCGAGGTCCTTAATTTTTACATTTCTGGAGCTTGTAGTTCAATAACGGTTGGGAATATGGAAAAAGTGGATAGAATTAAAGTTATAGAGAATTTTATAAGCTTTTTTATTTTCTCAGGTACTTTAAGAGAAAACTTACCGTTTTGCTGAAAATCGCGAAAAACTATTTTTTTTACCTTTGGACCTTGAATAAAAAAAATTCCATACACGGAAATGATGGGGAACTTTTAGACATTGTTTATAATTATGTTTTGAACAATTTTCCTGATTTTCAGCTTGTTGGGACTTTATGTAACATCACTCTAAATTTTTGGTTTAAATTGACCGGATTATACTTCAGACAGTTCTTATTCATATTAAAACCTCATTTTCACGCAACCGTCATAGTTCAAATTTATTACTGCGAAAAAAGTTTTAAATTTTGCATCTCCGCGCTCCAGCAAATATTTGGCATAGGTCCGTCCTCCACAAGCGCTTGAGCGCGACTGATCACGCCCCGCGTCACCCGCAACACGGCAAATTCTCGATTTTTTTTAGGTATTTTGAAATTGTGTTTAAGAATGAAATGAAAGGTTACAAAAAAATACCTAATGCCCTAGCTCATGCTACGACCTATATTATAGTTGTTTTTCTTTGGGAAAAATCTGTTTATTTTAGCCATAAAATTATTTTTAAATTAATAAAAGAGGCAACTTTGTGATTTTTTTCTATCGAGGGAAATTAATCCAATCGTGTACTGAAATACCTTTGCCACTAGAATATATCCTCAACTTTAATATAATAGTTTTTTAGAATCAAAATTGTGACAATTTATATGAAAATAGTTGGATGGAAAAACCGCGTTTTGCGAGTTGCTGAACTCACCTCACCTTAATAAGTACTTCATATGAATATATACTCGCAATTGACATAAGTAATATTTGTTTCTCCTCGACGGTAATGCAATACCAACGATAAATTCAACCTCCGTTAAAATGACGTAAAACTTTGATAAACGCTAAATTTATTTTCTAGAACTATTCAGTCTCTAATTCAATTTAATCTTGACAAAAATAGAAGCAGATTTTGATATCCTTCTCTACCTTATTATTTGCAGTGACCCGCCATTTTACCAGCGTACCCGTTCCCGTGAATTTCGGTATAAAGCAACGCAAAAATATTTGTCAAATCTTTCAGGTAGTTCTGAAAATTCTTTCAAAAACACTTCAGCTTCATTATACGTATACTAGAAGCGCCCCCCGGTTTTACCCGCGTTGTGCTCGTTCCCGTAGGAATTTCGGGAATTTTTATACATATAAACCATCCTCTTGAATCACTCTATCCATTTTAAAAACCGCGTCAAAATCCGTTGCGTCGTTTTTAAGATCAAAGTATACATAGGGACAGACAGACAGCGGAAAGTGAAGTTTGTTTTATACTATGTAGTGAAGCGTAGATTAGAACCAGAATATGTATGCAATAACAAATTGATACAATATTGAAAACAAAAGACCAGCTGTTTCAGATACATAATAAATAGAGAAACATGTGTTTTAACAAAATACAACATCCACGTTCAAGGTTCCACGATAATGATCGGATCTCATTTTAAAATCCGAACTCTTTGCTCATCTACAAAAAGGTTTAATATAACTTTTGATTGCAACCTCTTTAGTCATGGACCTACGAGGTAGGAAAGATAAAAGAGTACCTAGCAGCAAACAAAACGTATAAGTCCTCGGGGAAAGTGCTTTTAGTCCCAAACAAATATTGGCGCGCCAAAGTTGACAGGGCTGAAAGTTAAATTAATTAAGTGTGCAATAAGTCTAATTACGGAAGATTTTCAACGTAATAATTTTGGGGCAAGGATAATCAAATAGGCAATTAAAGTTACCATCTTGATAAATACTTAATAACTAAATACGACCCCGTCTCGCTTTGGTTAATCAAACGGAGAAAAAGTTGCCAAGAACTTACTACTTTGGAGTCAATGGCTGTTGGTAAAAACCGTATGAAAATACAATTGCTTAACGCAAACAGACAAAGTCATACTTAACTACTAATACCGTGTACTTTTAAAGCCCCTATCAACGGGGGATTAAAACTATAAAGCTCCATTAGGTCCGCACTATGAACCCGGGTATTAACTCGTTTAATTAATAACTCATACCGCATTCCCGGTGCATTATTAAAGCATTACAGATTAACGGAATTAAAATTTAAAAGCATTAGAGTTCGAAAACTGCGCCCAGTTTAGCGCAATTTCCTATTAACGTCATGCATAAGGTAGACCCACTACTGCGACCACGAAACGAGGTCAACTACACAATGTTTAATTAAAGTAATATATTCAACCAACAATTTAATATTCAACGAAAGATTTACTGCTAAAACGAACATCGCTATTACGGTCATAAAAGCACAAAAATGCGATTCAAAAATTCTCTTTATAGCTCTAAATTTCGAAAAAGTACGCATTTTATTTCCTATAAAAAGTAGTTTAGTTTGAAACAGGAATCAGTTTTATTGGTGATGTTAAATTGATGTACACGAGCAATCATTCTAATTGGACTTTGAAACAACAACTGGCACCTAATTCGCTTTTTATTTATTCACAACACAGGAGAGAAAAACATTCATTGTTGATGGTACTATACAATTCATAGAGTTGTATGATTGAAAACAAATAAAAAAGGGTTGTTGGACAAATAAAAAGTAGAGACAGTCTCATTAGACGGTGACGTCGGCAGGATGATTGTGTTAAACAAACGACGAGCGAAGAGATTGGTTCAATACCTCGGGGCAGCGTTGTAATACTTTAGTAACTTGAAAAATGAAGTTTAGGCCCATCTCGTAGCCAGATTTGGTAGCTAGCTACGAAATGAGAAAAGTGTTTTCCCATCTTGTAGCTAGCTACTAAATGGGAACGATCTATTCGGTAGGTTAGGGTTATTTTTTTTTTTACTAGTTAAAATCCTAAATCTTGGACTTTCGAATTCCTATTTCGTAGCCAGCTTCGAATCGGGATTATTTCTCCCATTTGGAAGCTAGCTACCAAATCTGGCTACGAGATGGGCCTAAACCAAAGATGTTTCGAATTAGAAGTGAAAATATTACAAGACTTCAGAATCATACTCGTGTTATAATTGGATTTGTTTGTTATATCGATATCTATACCTATATAATAAAGCTCAAGTTTGTTTTATATTTTTCTGTTTGGTTGAACGCACTCATCTCAACAATTAAAATACGATTATGATAATTATTTTTCATCGGGAAGGTTAAAGGCTATTTTTCATCATCCTGAATGTTCCACGGAAACAGGCACAACGCGGGTAAACCCGCAGGGGATATATCACTAACTAATTATCGATTTAACAATATAAAAGAGCCAAACAAAGTTATAATCAAACGTAAACGTACACTCTTTTTGCGTCGGAGGTCTAATAATATTACGAACCGACATATTTAATTTATCGAGTAGACGTTTCATATTTTATCGTCTTATATTATCACTTTTTTCCAGGGTCAAGAAATTCATATAAGCTATAATTACAGTCTGGATTAGATACCTAACTCCAGTAAAAAACATGGCCCTATGTCTAGAAAAGTCTAAGTATAAGAGCCACTTGAGGTCTTCAAAACGTTTACAAAGAAGAAAATGTATTTCAATTCAAGTTGAAGAAAAAGATTGAAAGTTACCAGTGGAAATGAGAAAACTTTTCTATTGACATACACTGAGTTAACAATAACTTCGGCGTTAACCAAAGTGAAGGTAATTCAAATAAAATTGTTATCATAAATATAATTGTTATTTTGGTATTTCATATACCAAAAAGTTGGCGACCACATTTTAGCTTTTCAATTTCAAACTATGATTGATATTTGGTTTGGAATGTTTGTGGTTCCAAACAGATGAACAAAGTTTCCCATGACCAATCCCGAATAGAAATATGTTACGATTTGTTATTTTGAAAGCTTAACGCGAAATTGTATTAACATTTGACTGAAATTTCCTAGCTTCCTAGCTCAAAACTTTGTCAAAAAAGTTGAAGTTCGACTCACAGCCTGTACAGTATATGATACTGGCGTGATACGAATAAAACAGCAGAACATCACTGGTCCTACAATAAAATGCTCATTCAAAACAAACTTGACCTTTACGACACCATAAAACCTCTATCATCCGATATTGTTTCTGTTCTGGCCATAAAATATTCATTTCGTGGCACTTAATAGCATCATGAAAGTAAACCGTGTTCTTAATATGGGTTATTTTATTCAGCCACACCTAAGGCTTGCCACCTCGGAACGTAGGCCACGCGATAGCGAAATTTATGTTCATAAAAAGTAAACCTTATTGCCCCAATTCAGCGTTCAGGGTGGTGCTAATGATCATACTTAATGGTCTTCCTTCCTTTCTAAGGGCTATCTGCAAGTATTTTAAACTATGATGATACGGTTAAATAATAGACAATAGTAAAGCATTGGAATATGATTGTAAGTCACTGTTCTATTTGTTTTATTTCGGCACTTTTGGGTTGAGCGGCTTCTGGTGGCATTTCAATTAGAACGCCACTGCATTGAGGGCACAATAAATGGAAGGTGTAGACTGTAGGAGGGTAGAAATGTATTGCTGGGTAGAAGAATCCGAAGAAGGCTGATGAAGATCTCCTAAGAAAGGCTTGTAACGGCATACATCTCTCGCTCACAGAACATATCAGCAGTTACAGAAAAAAATATAGTACAAGTTAGAGGACAAGGTATTGCCGCTACGCAAGTACATAATAGACGCTAGCATTAGCTATAATAGCTTAATGTCTAAATCTCTTTGATCGTACCCTCAAATTGATGAAACTGTTCCACTTGATTAATAGCCACAGACCGCGATTCAAGAAACGGTTCACGGATGAATGACTCTTAAAATAACCGCTGCTTGGAAAGCTTTGAAAGAAACCAAAGTCACAGATGATAGGACAGTTACTAGGTATAAACGTCGTGTCCCGATACTATGCAACGTAAAGAGTGGCCTTAAATATCTAGGTTATACAAATAAGCATAAAGGGAAGAGCCCTCCCAGTTAAAGGAAATATCTCTCACCCTCTAAAGATATCAGAATCTTGAGAAGGATTATTAATGTGCATAATTTAAATCCCTGCTCAGAATCCCGCACATCATCCGCCAGCAAATGCCGAAGGCCTTATTTTGGGATAATCTGGCTAACATAAAGCCAGGCGGAACCACCGAGCGAAACCGACGGCTTTAGTGAGTACATTGATTTAACACCAAAACAGTCCAATAAAATATGGAGACAACATAATAACAAAACAATAAAAGAACATCGTGTAAATAACCTCGACATCACAGTAGAAAATAATCATATAAATAATAAGCAGTTATACTCGTATTCGTACCCTGTCAAAACTAATCGAGAAACACAATAACAAAAACCATCCCTCTATCATAGAAATATGTTTCTTTTAGTACATCTTTTATCTAATTACCTAGGTAATAACGTTACTTGGAGGTAATATTTAACGTGCGAGATGATAACGTAACTTCGGACGGTCGCCTCTAATTTACCGAGTTATTTTGCTTAGCTCACGTTGAGTTATTAGGAAGGCCTTCCGGTCAACTCATACCCAACTTGAAGGCGAAACAACCTCAACCCAAATGTAAGCAATTTACTGGAAACCCTTGTAAAGTTCAAACTTTACAACGTAGATTGAAGGTTTCTGAATGCTCCAAATATTTCAAGAGTTTGGGAAAAATTTAAGAATTTATAAAGTTTGAACGTTTTCATCTTGGTAATGCAAAAAAGGAAACCTCCCTAAACACTACGGACTACATATTTATTTATTGAAAAGCTCGGTGGCTTAATACCACTGAATGTAGCTTCCAAATAAGCGATTTGGATTCATGTGCAAAGTTTTTAGCTGCATGCTACTTTCACTGGTTGCATGGTTGTCGAAACAGCCTCCGTGGTCTTGTGGTTTGAGCGCTCGGCTCACGATCCGGAGGTTCTGGGTTCGATTCCCGGTGGGGACAATATCTCACAAAAATCTCTTTGTGAGACTTTCCTCAGTTTGGTTAGGGCATTGCAGGCTGAATCACTTGATTGCCCGAAAAGTAAGATGATTCCGTGCTTTGGAGGGCACGTTAAGCCGTCGGTCCCGGTTACTCTCTACGGATAGTAGTCGTTACATGAGCCATGTCAGAGGCCTTTGGCGGCTCAAAACTCTGACACCAGGATTGGTCAGGTTGACCATCCACTCGATGAAGAAGAAGATGGTTGTCGAAATATGAACATTTTCATGTAAAACGTTGCCAAGACGAGAGCATCTTGACAGAGTCTGTGACTTACACTTTCAATAAAATATCAGAAACTACGTAGAACCTCTAACTTAACACATTAAAAAACTACTTTTTTTGTCATAATGCGTGGCTTGGCCGTATTCCATTCAGATGTTAACGAGTTACTTTTTCGGCACCATAACTATATGGCTATAACATCCGTCAAATGTGATCACACTGTCATTTACCGTATTTATCACAGTCCTAAACTATCAAATAATGGTAAACTATTCCTTAGAATTTTATATGATAAGGAAATAACATGGGAACCGATACAGATGCTATCAAATAAACAGGAAGAGGCATTTATTTACCGGGAAAGAATCCGTTAGGGTTCATGTAAATTCCATTGGTTATTTTTAGAAAGACTAGTCGCCTGAGGGCCCGTTCAAGTAAACCCGCTCGGATGTAAAGCATAGCTTTCATCGCATCTGGTTTAAGTATTGAAATTAAGGTAGGAAATACTTCCTAATTTTCCAACTAATATACTATATAGAAATGTTCATGATAATGTATGTATATTTGTTGATCCTTAATGCCAAAACAATAAATCTGATATTTTCCAAATTGTACAACTCGATTGATTTCACGGACCGCTGGTAATACTTAAATAGATGTCACTTCAAAATCTGATGTCTAAGGATCATTAAGGGTGACCAATTAACTACCAGTTGCACGAAGGGGAATAAAGAGGGTATCAGAAGGGTGTAGGGTTTCGATTCACCCGCATCAGACCCTTGTCGGGTCTCAGATGGCAGCGTAGGAACATGTAGAAGGGTCGTATTGCTCATTACATCAGCATTTCTTAACTGATTTATGAGTCAAATTAAAATAAAAGTTTTAATCGACGTGATTTATCATTTATATGAAGGTTAATATGGCCTGCTTAGTTTGTATGGATGTCTATTAAATCGACTTCAAGCGTGGCGACACTGCCGTCTGTAGCCGCGCCGTGCAATGACCGCAATCTGCAGTACGAATTTGATAGAGATTCGTAGAAACCGGTACCTTCATATTACTAGTAGTGGATATGACATAAGGAGTTACACAATTGTGCGTGCTATATTGACTGTTTTATATACGTCATAAGAACTTGTTGGTATAAGAGTATTATGTATACGGCTCTTTAGTACCAATCATCAAAATTTTCTCCATAGGGACTTCTGAGAATCAGATCTTAGATTGAAGGTACAGACGTCAATAACAGTGAGAGCGTTTTTATATTTTTATGAGAGTGTTTTTCCACTATTACACAAGAATAAATTATAATGTGTTGGATAGTTAACTGCATAACTAAATAAAGCTAAAATATGAATACTGGGCCCCACTGCGGGGCAAAGGACTCTCATCTGACTGAGGACAACATTACAGTAAGATTAGGCATAATCACCATGCTTGCGTATTGAGGGTTGATGTCAAACCCGAGCCCTGCTCTTACTCCCTCAATAATGTTATCTGCAACGTCAAGGCTAATTAAGCAAACCTTTTACCGCACACATTATATATCAGAGTTCTGAGCACGTCCCTCGCATCCGTAGATTAGGAGGAAAACATGCCGCGTCGAGGCGACTAACAATTGGTGAATCCGCGACGCTAATATGACGCAATTGATATGACAACACGGTGACTCACTACGTTGGGTTGCGCTCGAACAAACTGTTGAACAATACGCCTTGGGAATGCGGCATTTTAATATCTAGCTATGAACCTATAGTAGATTAGAGGCTAATGATGGAGATTTTAGCAATCCTAATGACCTCATAGATGAGGATAGCGGAGGACAAAGGAAACTGAAAAGGACTCTAACGATATGAGCTTAGCTCTTAGTTTTAACAAAAAAGGCCTCAATCTGGCGTTTGATAGAACCTAGATTGACAATGTCTTCATAAAATATATATAAGGCTATCCAAAGGTTAGGCCACCACCATCCGAGCTGTGTCCGAGCTGCAAGTTGCTTAACGTTCATAATGCATTATCCCTCTGGAGAGTGCGTCCAAGTACGCCATGAGCGCTACTAGTATACAACAATATTAAGGTCTCTTAAGTTTAAACGAACACTACGCATATTGAATTGTAACTACGGATACACCTAGTTACGTTTACAGTCTTCTGTGACCACGGTTCCTGTAAAGGGGCCGAAACGTCAGATAAAAATGAAAAATAAACCAAAAGTGTATCCGTAAACGTCAAAAATATTAAGGTCAATAAAAAGTCTACTCAAATCTCAGTACTGAAATGTTGTGAGTTGGTACAGAGAAAATCGAGCTACATTTCACCGAGCAAAGTACATAGCGGTTTCAATACAGAATGGAGAGGATTATGGACGGTCGGAAAATCGACATGGCTCTATCCGATGCTCATATTTCATTCGAAACGTACCGCATTGGTGCAGTTCTTTACCCGCAACGCAAAAGATTGACCTCTAGGTACATTCCACGTCATATATATTTTTACACACTTTCCTTTTTTTCCATTATGACCATGTGATAAAGTGTAACATAGTATACCGTGGACTGTACATGTTATTTTGTGATCATGGTAGCTCCTAAACAGGTAAAAAAAGTATTAGCCTGTAATGTCTGCTGGGAAAAGGCCTCTCAGCTCACCGAGATATCAGTAAAGTGAGGAGGATTAGGCGTAGTCACCACGCCTGCCTAATGCGGGTGAATCGATTTTAAATAACTTTTTGTTGAAAAGATGTTTTGTTTACTTATTGTCTAAAATACAGTAGCCGTTAACAAACGAGCTTATAATTTAAAATGAACACTTACCCTAATGGTTATTATAAAACATCCACAACGTTGCTTGAGCAAGCTTAATCACCGCCATAAATCATTATTGTCATCGCGGTCGGGTATTAATTTAATGTCAGACTGGGTGCGGTGAGGCTAGATCCAGGGAGGCGTAGTTCTAGACAAAAGACTGACTCATTGAAGCCGATTCGACGTTCGCTCTCAAAGCCTTAATTAATAGCCTTTCCTATAGGCGCTACTAAAATAAAGCTGAACAGATTGTTTGTAGGGTCGCGTAGCTCAAAATTAAAAAAACTGAACGTTAATATGATCACTTTGCTGTCTATCTGTCTGTCCATCTGTCAAGTCCTTTTTTCCTAGGAAATCCTTGACGTATCAAGTTGATATGATAAATATGAACGCTCCAATCTCAGGACCTTCCCGTCATATTTGAATAATCTATAATATAAAATGAATCACTGAATCTGCTGCTAAAGCTGTCTACACACCAAAGCCGCCGGCCCGGCGGCACGAACCCGGCGGGCCGGCGGCTTTGGTGTGTAGACAGCTTTAGCGCATAACTTCAGATCGACTGCGCCAAATTGGATGATTATTTTTTTAATGTGTTCCTTATTGTCAGGACAAGGTTTTTATATAAGAAAAATAAGGAATAAAAATCTCAAAATTCCCACGGGAACGTGGGCGCAGCGGGTGAATCCGCGGGGCACAGCTAGTTAAAAATAAAATAAATAAAAATAAAAATTCGTTCATTGCTTACAGAATAAAACTCAAACAAACAGAAGGATACAATAGTTTAATATTACAGCAAAAGGTGGTGGTTCAGCTTCAATTGTTTTTGTATTTAACAGCCACGTTTAAGAGGAAGATTATAGGTTAGTTTTTACTCCGTAATTCCCACAGGAACGGGTACAACAAAAGGGTAAATGCGGCCTAGTCACACTGTTTATTGTATAGTCAGAATCCACCCGGGTATACACAAACAATTCATAGTATTTAGGCTAATTGGTATCTGTGACAATAAACCTTTGCTCACTATAACGAAAGTAATGGCCGGTTCACATTATTCCAGTCCAGTGATCCAGCGAGCCAATCCAGTCCAGTGCTGGACTGGAGCATATCGTTTACATTGTTCCAGTCTTTTAAGAGTAGCTGGATTGGTCCCCAAAACAATTGACTCGTATTCACTGTTCAACGTTCAATCTAGCACTGGATTGCAACTGGAATGGCTGTCTACACTATTCCAGTGGCGCTGGATTAGGTGAGCTGGAATGAAAAGTTGACGGTCTCTCCAGTCACTGGACTGGAATGCTCACTGGAATGGGTACGTTCCAGTGTCGGTTCACATTATTCCAGTAGCATTCCAGTACTGGATTGGATTGCTGGACTGGAATAATGTGAACCGGCCATAAGGTCATTTTGTATAACGCGTGCCATTTAACTAACGCCGATGGCTGTGTTCGTATTACATATTCATGTTTCGAATAAATTGATACTTTGGAAACTGAAGGACGTAAATAATACAACTTACACATATTAAGTTTTCTTACTTCCAATTAGAAGTAGGTGGATTGGATTATGTTAATGACGTAAGATTTTTACAATAATTCTCTTGGTCTAAAGAGGTTTATTCCAAAATGGTCCCAAGTTATAAGTTAACATTGCAATCGGTTATCATTATCACTACACATAAAACAAGCCCCCCGACCGCGTCTGTCTGCCTGTATGTTTGTCTGTTCGCGATAAACTCAAATACCACTGCACGGATTTTGACACGGATAGATAGAGTGATTCAAGAGGAAGGTTTATATTACAAAAATTCCCGAAATTCCCACGGGAACGGCCACAACGCGGGTAAAACCGCGGGGCGCTACTAGTTTATTTGAAAAGAATTTTTATTCATATTTCTAAATAGCGAAGTATTCAATATTATTATTTAGTTTCGTACATTAACGTCACGCAGCAAAGAAGCCGTATTTAAGGGCATTCTCCGATATTAATAAAATTAAACTTCGGTTCAGTTACCAGTGCCTTAAGTTTCCAGTTTGAGGGACAATAAGCTTTTGAGATGGAATTTGATAGCGTATTAAATAACATGCCATCGCTCTTGCGGAGATATTTTAATCACCCCCTATTGAAAACGAAAGTAATTCTCAGCGTTATTTACGATTACAAAGCTCCTTGAAACTAAGACTAAGTGAAATTTCCTCGAGACGTTGTTCGTTGAATCTTTGTGCTTTCAATCAAGTTATGTTAAACAGTGAATACAGGTTTAATATCCGTTAAACGAATAAAACTAAAAAACACACTCGCATTTGATTCACTATGGGAAATCATAAATAATAAGTTAGATTAGGAATAAAGACGGAGATTAGGAAGAACAGAAAAACCACTTTTTGAATCACACTGTCTATTGGTCTACTCTTTCAAAAACCGTTCAGCAGTTTACAAACATACCGACAGATACATACGCGTCTGAGTGTGTTAATCTATGCTTATATTATAAAGAGGTAAAATTTGTTAGTTTGTTTGTATGTTCGAGGTAATCTCAGGAATTATCAGTCCGATTTGAATAATTATTTTTGTCTTTGATAGCCATATTCAACGGGAAGGTTATAGGCTGTTTTTCATCCCGAAATTCCCAAGGGAACAGGCACAACGCGGGTAAAATCGCGGGGCGCTGCTAGTACCCAATAAAAAGAGTAGAGAAATCGAAAGTCACATAAATTTCCTCTTAAAAACTCTTCCTCTTAAATTCCCTCAAACGAAGATTAACTTCAAATACTTTGATCGTAGTGCCGAGCTAAGCTGGGGATCGAACGCAATTTGCCATGTCACACGTAGCTAAGCCCTAGATATCGGACACACACATCGTATAGATGTTATTAATATGAAAATTGATTAGGCGAACGTGCCCAAACCGAATGCGTGATTAATTTGGCATGTCGCGTGCAATCACAGTCGTTTCGTTGGGTTAAGTAAATTGATGTTTGTTCGCAAACCACATTGCTGACGGATTCGTAGCGCTAATATTAAACCTTATATAAGTAGTTACTTATACACGACTATGTAACCCTCTCTTGTTACTTTTACCTATACCAATCTATTTATTAAGCGAGTAGTATTTTTTATTTATTTACTAGCAACGCCCCGCGGTTTTACCCGCGTTGTGCCCGTTCCCGTGGGATTTTCGGGATTTTTTTACATAAAAACCTTCCTCTTGAATCACTCTACCTATTACAAAAAACCGCATCAAAATCCGTTGCGTAATTTTAAAGATTTAAGCATACAGACAGACAAACAGTGTGACAGACACGAAAAAGAGACGACTTTATTTTATACTATGTAGTGATTTGTTTCTTTGAATGCACTATCTATCTATACTAATATAATACAATTGAAATATTTTATGTCTGAATGCGCTAATCTCAGAAACTACCAGTACGATTTTAATAATTATTATTGTAATGAATACCAAATTCTACGGGAAAAAAACAAATTTAATTTTTACCATCCCAAAATTCCCACGGGAATAGGCACAACGCGGATAACACCACGGGGCGCAGCTAGTAAACTATTTACACACATCAAATAGCAATCTCTATCTCTGGACTACCAATCCTATTTGGGAATTCTTTTTGCAGGATAAGTCACATTTAAGAGGATCGTTAATGACTATTTACATCCCTAAATTGCGACGGGAAAAGGTACAAAGCAGACAAATCCCCGGGGCGCTGCTGGTTTATCATTTAGCTAAGTAACTTAAGATAATAATTGAAACCTTCATCTATCAGAGATAAAGGATATTGACTGAAAACAAAACTAATTGAATAAACTTAATTAGTATGGAACTAGCCTTCGCGTCAAATAGAAAGTAATAAATATGACCCAATGAAAATAAAGTTGCGACACCTAATTATATGATGTTTATTTTGTCAACAACCTACGCGTTATCACTACATAGTATAAAATAAAGTCGTCTCTGTTTCGTGTCTGTTTGTCTGTTTGTCTGTATGCTTAAATCTTTAAAATTACGCAACGGATTTTGATGCGGTTTTTTGTAATAGGTAGAATGATTCAAGAGGAAGGTTTTTATGTAAAAAAAATCCCGAAATTCCCACGGGAACGGGCACAACGCGGGTAAAACCGCGGGGCGCTGCTAGTGTTATTTATAAACATATTACATATAATTTTCTATAGAAACGTGGTAAACACCAACTTTAGTAGGACGATTTAAATGGTAATTCTAGACATATGTTTGTGGACGTAGTTTCGATAAAAAGAGAAATTGTACCATTTCATTTGATATTTATTCATGCATCAGAATTGATTTAGTGCTATTTTTTTATTCTCGTAGTTTAGCATGTTTCCATTTCAATCAAGCTTGAGTTTGAAATCACCAACCCGCATTAGGCAAGCGTGGCAGTTATGCCCAATCCTTCTCACTGTACTAACTATCTTTGGTGAGACGAGAGGCCTTTGCCCAGCAATGGAACATTACAGACGCGATACAATGAGTATTATCCTTTTTATAATGGGTGTAAATACTGTTATTGTATTGTTCGTATCTTTATTCTTTGTTCATTTTTTTCTTAATTAACGCTTTTCTCTGATTATGTATTCCTGTAGTTTCTAATTATATTATAATTTTTCTAAATTAGGTAAAACAAACTATGTAAGACAATAAATGGAAGAGCGGTGCCTCCTGATACAGGCTTCGTTAGCTTAAAAGGAGGCTCCAGCCACTGTTAATATATATTGTACCTTTTTAAAGTAATAAATATATTCTTTTTTTTTTTTTTTTATTATATTAGTAGTTAGCTCATCTCCACAATTTCGTAATGGCCTCTACAGGCCTTTGCTACACTATCCTTTGTGAATGCTGTACTGTGTTGCATTTAAAAATGACACCAACTATGCGTTGTCCGAACACATGTGCTATCACATTCATAATCGATAAGAGATATACCCTGGTGGTACTGAGAGATGATCCTTTAAGGACAAAGAGTTTTACAACTAAGAAGAAAAGTATTGTTGTTGCTTTATATTTCTACACTGGCAGTTACTTCTGGGATTTTTTTAAAAGTAGTCACCTTCGTCTTAAATCACTCTGTATGTTAGTGAAAACCGCATGAAAATCCGCTCAGTAGTTTTGAGACAAACGATTACATACAGACAGACGGCTTATGAGGACTTGATGAGACTTGATGAGTCTCATCTATCACTCGAAGACCGCATTTCATCAGATTTGTTCCAATTCGGACATATGTTACTATATTTTGATTGTTGCCACGATATTTCGTTAAACCAGACTCTGTTCAGGGTCGTCTGAGTCTCGAAGGTCAACAGAGGGGTGTTCAGTGTACCGGAATATAGTATGCTCAATCATACGTAAAGCACACTGCATGCCGCTCTCGAGTTCCACGCCTTAAGACGACGTGAGTCCAGCGCTTAGCTACTACGGAGGGGGTGGGTGCGGGGCCTGCAGTCCGACCGCGGGCGATCTCCCGCTCGCGCGTAGTTTGCGCGCTAAGTTTGAATATGTCACTCATTGAGATGCCACAGTGTAGTGACTACAGTAAAAAAGCCTATCAAGCAAAACTAATCGTATATATTACGAAGGTTAGTATTATATTGTAGGTAGCCTTGGGAAAAATAACTAAAAAGAGATAAAAGGTTTAAAAAAAATATCGGTCTTATCACTGGGTGAAATCATTTTTATTGTCTAATATTACGAGCAGAAATATTTTAAAGTGGCGGTGTTCATACACGTTTTAACAAACAACAGTAAAGTACACATAACTGAAAAATATGAATATCTACGTATTGTTAGGTTTCAGTGGCGCCACCTTCAAAAGTAAAAACAAATAAATATATTGTATCATACCTCTTATTATCACTCCTTTTATTTAGGACTAGGCAGATATTATAAATTTCCACCGGCCGCCAAAAAATGTGCATGCCACCGAGTTCATAAGCCCCGTCTTAGGAGACAAGTCTTGTCCTAGGTATCCCCACTACCAACATTGCAGCTGTATAGTTGTTCTGCTGATATTCTTATACTGTGACACAACATATTTTTTTGTTTTTTTTTTTCAAAGCAATAATCTACTAAATCTATAATACTCCGGTCAATTTAGACATTCGAGGTTACATAAAGTCCCAACAAGCTGAAAATCAGGAAAATTGTTCAAAACATAATTATAAACAATGTGTAAAAGTTCCCCATCATTCCCGTGTATGGATTTTTTTTTATTCAAAGTCAAAGGTTAAAAAGAAGTATTTTTCGCAATTTTCAGCAAAACGGTAAAATTTATCATAAAAGTACCTGAGAAAATAAAAAAGCTTATAAAATTCTCTATAACTTTAATTGTATCCACTTTTTCCAGATTCCAAACCGTTATTGAACTACACGCTCCAGAAATGTAAAAATTAAGGACCTCGGGCAGGTAACTATGGAGCCTGCGCCAATCCTCAATAGTGACAAATGACCTATGTCATTTGAAAGGTATTAAAGAGTTGTACAAGTTACTCCTTGACAGTTATATCGAAATCGACGGCTAACTCGTCGGCTAACGGTGTTTTCTCTCAAGTTGTGTTTAACTCTTCAAGACCTTTCAAATGACATAGGTCATGTCACTGTTGAGCATTGGGGCAGGCTCCATAGTTACCTGCCCGAGGTCCTTAATTTTTACATTTCTGGAGCGTGTAGTTCAATAACGGTTGGGAATATGGAAAAAGTGGATAGAATTAAAGTAATAGAGAATTTTATAAGCTTTTTTATTTTCTCAGGTACTTTTATGATCAAACTTACCGTTTTGCTGAAAATCGCGAAAAACTCATGTTTTTTAATAAAAAAAATTCCATACACGGGAATGATGGGGAACTTTTAGACATTGCTTATAATTATGTTTTGAACAATTTTGCTGATTTTCAGCTTGTTGGGACTTTATGTAACATCACTCTCAATTTTTGGTTTAAATTGACCGGATTATAATTCAGACAGTTCTTATTTATATTGAAACCTTATTTTCACGCAACCGTCATAGTTCTATATAAGGCGACGATTACACGTAAAGTATTTACTGTGATCCGTCAATACAGTATTTATTGATGGATTTCCGTATTTACTGATGGATTAATACACCAGCCTACACGTACAGTATTTATTACGTCAGTATTGTGTCCGGTCTCCTGCTGTTTACACGTCTAAAATAGCCACAGAGCTGAAAATTAAAGGTTGCGTGGCTATTATTTTAGCACTTAGTTTAAATAAAAAGGCCAAGCGAAATCGATGGGAAAAAAATTGGTTACAACAAAGGGAAAGGTACACACATTTGAATTTAATGGCAGAAATTAAATTACATGGTGAAATCGATGATTACGAGAATTATTTTCGAATGCCTGAACCCTGCTTTGAAGAACTTCTGACAATAGTAACACCTTTTTTAATCATAATCCGACGGATCATCATTACAGAATCAAAAAATCTAGAAATCCATCAATAAATACTGTCATCCATCAATACATTAGGTTACACGTTCAGTAAATACCACGATACATCATTATTTACTGATGGATCACAGTAAATACTTTACGTGTAATCGTCGCCTAATTTGTTGCTTACCTTATTTATGCTTCTTTCGGAATATATTTCTTTGAAAGTTTTCGTTTCTTTAAGTTTCCGTTTTGCCAATTTTGATAGGACCTTCTTATTTTTTGTATTTCCCATTTTCAATCACACGCTAAGTGCAGTAAATTACAAGTTATTACTGCGAAAAAAGTTTTAAATTTTGCATCTCCGCGCTCCAGCAAATATTTGGCATAGGTCCGTCCTCCACAAGCGCTTGAGCGCGACTGATCACGCCCCGCGTCACCCGCAACACGGCAAATTCTCGATTTTTTTTAGGTATTTTGAAATTGTGTTTAAGAATGAAATGAAAGGTTACAAAAAAATACCTAATGCCCTAGCTCATGCTACGACCTATATTATAGTTGTTTTTCTTTGGGAAAAATCTGTTTATTTTAGCCATAAAATTATTTTTAAATTAATAAAAGAGGCAACTTTGTGATTTTTTTCTATCGAGGGAAATTAATCCAATCGTGTACTGAAATACCTTTGCCACTAGAATATATCCTCAACTTTAATATATAGTTTTTTAGAATCAAAATTGTGACAATTTATATGAAAATAATTGGATGGAAAAACCGCGTTTTGCGAGTTGCTGGACTCACGTCACCTTAATGACGAATACAGATAGTCACTGGCTGAGTAACTTAGCGAGTTGATCGTGTTTATTAGTGTTGTAGATTAACTGACTTCTTCATAAACGATATTTAACTACAACAGTGTTTTAAAGTGTTTTGTCTCTTTCGCTCTTTGGCAAATAGCGTATGTCGGAAAGGGACAAACCATTTGATAGCTAAAGTGCTGTTAATAAGCGTTTATGAATAAGGTCCATTGTTGTTAAGTAAGTTGTTTAAGTAAGGCATACTTGGGTAAAAGTCCCTAAATATTTTAGATAAAAAAAAAATTATAGCAGAAGTCCAAGGTTTTACAAGTGCTGTGCCGTTTTAGTGAGACGGAATTACTCTATATATTTCCTTAAGTAATGTTTGAATTGTACCCGTTCCAGTGCCAATTTCGGGTAAAAAGTTAAAAAGTGACTCTTCCTCTTGTTTATGGCTATCATATAAAACATCGAAATCAGATTGATAATTCCGGAGATCAGCAGCGGCTAGACTTTTATAATGGTATGTCCTCTTAATATAGACTTCCGAAACTGCCAACGGTAAATGGACTATATATTTAAGTACTAGGGTATAAAGAATAAATGAAAATATTACCTTACAATGTGTAAGTAGTGAATATAATTGAATAAGATTACTGAACATAATAACATTATTGAAAATCTTATGTTTCTTTGACTAATATCTAACTACTGCAAAAAACCTAGCAAAATATCATGAGAGCCGCCTTTAGGGAACCACTAGACATGGCAACTAATCTTAATTCACAAAATTACCTGCTGACACTTCTCAACATTTTTATTAAGGAAAATAAGCCTAATAAGATTAGCTCCAAGCAGATCCGAGCAAAAACCTTGGACTGGGCATCTTATTTGTTTTAAGAGAATTACTGAACAAAATGAAACAGAGTAAATTACTTTGTGCCCTTCTTTAAAACATTAGTCAAGTTAAAAAGAACTATAGGATTATGACTAGCGTAACTTGGTACAATATTTTGGATAACAGCCAAGAATAAATTGCCCAGACTTAGTGTGATAATTAATTGTGAATACTATTCTATGAACTAGATATTTATTCTAATGTTGTCTCGGATATTATTCTGGAGTCGTCGCTTAGAATTTCAAATTCGTTGCTAAGTAATTTACGCTACTATAACGCCGAGTATTCTGCTTAGTACTGAGAGAGCATTCGTTCCGTAAAATATCGGCTTTGATTTTTCTCTAGTTTAAGCGAACATCGATACCATTTGAACAAAACAAATGTTTGTAAGCATCAAGTGAAAATTTGGCTAAATACACTAGGTATAATATATACGAGACACATATAACTTGAAATGCAACTCTCTATTAGTATAACCCACTGCACTATCCTCAAAAACAAGGCTTTGGTATGATATTAATATTTCGGTAAAAATACTTGTCGAACTTTATGTTAAAATTGTATTCTTCTTCTTCTTCTTCATCGAGTGGATGGCCAACCTGACCAATCCTGGTGTCAAAGTTATTGAGCCGCCAAAGGCCTCTGACATGGCTCAAGTAACGACTACTATCCGTAGAAAATAACCGGGACCGACGGCTTAACGTGCCCTACGAAGCACGGAATCATCTTACTTTTCGAGCAATCAGGTGATTCAGCCTGCAATGCCCTAACCAAACTGAGGAAAGTCTCACAAAGAGATTTTTGTGAGATATCCCCACCGGGAATCGAACCCGGAACCTCCGGGTCGTGAGCCGGGCGCTCAAACCACAAGACCAAGGAGGGTGTTAAAAAAAATTATATTAGAATGTCATCTATACTAATATAATAAAGCTGTAGAGTTTGATGTTCGTTTGTTTGAACGCGCTAATCCTTCGATCAATAATAGACAACTAGATTTCGGGTCGGCGCAAATCATACGTCCAGGTACTTAGCGCCTCTATTGAAAAGTGAGCCACTCTTATATTTAGTTCCCTCGAACCACAGCCAATGTAAACACGTGTCACAATGCCGCAATGTTTATTTAAAAGTTGCAAAAATAATGGCCGGAAAAACAATTTAACGGCCGGAGTGTCTTACTTTCGGTAAGTACATGTAGAATAAGTTATATTTTAAGCTAACTAATAAATAATATCAAATTTTTAAAAAAAATATTGTTTTGAAGTCACCGATACAAATGTTTGGCCAACGTTGGCGCAAAATTTTGTGAAACAGAACAGCAAATCCATGGAGTACATTTGTAGTAATCATTTATTATATATAATTAATTTATTATAGAATTATATATATTGTAGTAATAATTTATTTGTTTATATTATTTACTTTTATTATTAAGATTATAATCATGAATATAAAGATGTGGAATTTAAGTATATTTTTATTTTTGACATCCAGCGATAGACACCTTGGCCAAAAACATACACAAACACAACAGAACACTAGCAAAAAAACAAGTATGTATACTATCAAACATAGATAGCCCAAAACATAAATAATTTTAAGTAAACTTTTACGTGCATAATTACAAATTATTTAAGTGTTCAACACGACTCCATTCCATCTGTAGTTCTTCAAAAAGAACGAACTGTTTTAAAACTTTTTTGTCAGGTTGGTAGTAAACAAAATAAGCTGTCAAACCGGACAGTTTTTAGCTTTGATTTTGTACGTGACCCGACATCTAGTTGTGTATTATTGATCGAAGCGCTAATCTCAGAAACTTCCAATCCAATTTGAATAATTATCTTTGTAAAGGATTGCTACATTGAACGGGAAGGTAATCTGCTTTTTCATCCCGAAATTTCTACCGGAAAGGTTACAACGCGGGTAAACATGCGGGGCACTGCTAGTGTGTTCTAAAAAAAGTTAAGAGTAATTTCCCTATAAAAAAGCATGTTGTCTGAACATGGTACAGTCAATTCCTTTTCCAAAATCTCCTTAATCTATGATTAAAAGTGGAGTCCAGTCAATTATTGGCCCGCAAAGAAAAGAAATGGAATGAAACTTTATGGGACCAGTTTGTCGGCAGTAATTTGTTGCGTAGAAAAGTTGTTTGGAACGAAAACTTTTATAGGACAATTCGTGCCAAAGAAGATAGCTCTTTTGTGACCATTTCCAAAGAATAGAAAAAAAAGAAAATTAAAAATGTTGTAAGAAATATATCTTTGAATATTCTTTTTAAAACATTTTTTTTAATAACTATATCTCAAACAACAAAAAAGAAGCATAAAAATCTCAATTTGTTCCAATTTCTATCATCTAGCTAGAACTTACTATTAGATAATGGTGGTCTAGCTATAGTCAGAAATTCCTCTTATAGCTTCAACCGAAAGATAAATATTTCGAGTCGTTTTTAGAAGGATTTTGTTTAGTTTCCTAAACGAAACCAAACTTGATAAATAGAGCAACTATTTGTGCCATTTCCAACAGGAAATTTACTCCGTACAACGTGTACTACAAGCACTTGTTTTGAACTCCATAATTCACTACTCATTACTCTGCTATATTCCACCAGCAACTGTGAAATTAGTTTCGGCCAACCGCAAACTATTTGTTGCAAAAACTATGGCCAAGAAGTTTTCGATTGAGCTATATTCACCCGTACAATATTAACTATGTTTTTTGTAAAAGTTTTATCCCTCTAAGGGAAATGGGAAGTTTCTTTTACGTAAAAGAGTGATGGATGGAAAACCCATTAGAGTAAGCCGCTAACACACTTTCAATTTAACAAAAGATTGCGTGGAAGGCGAATTATCTTTTCATATCGCAACTGTCGGCTGTCGGGGGGAGTATTCAGAAAATATTTAGATAAAGGTGCCTTCGGGGTTCAAGACGCTTGAAGGAACATCTTACTTTTTTGTGGTTGACATAAAACGTGTACAAGTGTACCAGACATAAACCTCGGCGAGTAATAACAAAAACATGCCTAAAATGTATTCAAAAACATATTCCGCAATAAAAAGGATACAGAGAAACAACGACTTTTATTTGCAGTAAAAGTTTTATGCAAAACATATTGTGCTTTCACGCAAGAGTTGGTTATGTTCTAATTTTAATACCTACAACCAGAAATGGGGTAAATTGGATCTGTTAATGGAAACGGGAGGAAGGGGGGAAGCACTGATAAAATCCACACTCAACGAAATTAGCGGTCGAGTTAACCATCGACAATTTTCTGTTTCCAATCTAAGTAAAAATAACTTCAGGCTAATTCCGATGCTAATTCGCTCCGTTTAATTCAAACCTGAATCAACGAAGTTCTAACATAAAATATAGAAGTAAAATAATACATATTTATTATATTATTTATTATACTGATTATACAAGCACCTAAATGTCGGAATTTAATTAAATTCACATTAAATTAAATTACGAATATAAATCCACAAATAGAAATGCAAAAGACGGTGATTTATGCAATGCTATTGATGGATTTTTCCTATTTTTTTCTCTATCGTGGACAGACATACTTACCAACTGTCTTAAAGTTAGCAGGTATCAAAAAACTAGGTATTTTCTCCATTACAACCGATCAATTGATCAGCTATCGACATTTCAACAGACCATTAAACCTAATAATATCAAAGCCATTTGCAGATTAAATGCGAAGATAAAAGCATTCTATTTCATTTGAGAGGATCCGCTGAAATGGCCGTTGGTTAAACAATTTCCTTGTTACAAGATCAGGGAAATACAATCGGGAATAGCTCGGAAGGAGCGAAGATTACTGTCCTGTAGTGTTCATACTAAATCAACTTGGGGATCTGTTAATGTTATATTAACTTGTAATCACCCTGGGTTAAGCAGTGACGGATCTAGGAATTTGGGATAGGAGCGTAAGAAATTTTAATTTTATGATTTTTTTTTTTAATTCGAAACTTTTACCCCAGTAGTGTGCACCACTACGCACTAACTTGTCCAATTTGAATACAATACAAGAGACAAAATATGATTTTCGACATCAAGTCATCTGTGATATTATTTATCATAGATATTGTTATCCATATTGCGTACTTACTATGCTAGCTCAAACAATAGAATTCGTTATACGAACATGATTATTCCGGGGTAAGAGAGGGCTACGTGACCAGAATTGAGAGCCCTTAGCACATGGAGCTAGTAACTAACTAGGTACCTACTGAAGCAGTCTTCCGAAACCAACTTAGAAAGTTAGTACAATTGCATTCTGTAGTTGGGTATAGTTGTGAATGCAAGTTTATGTCGTTCGTTGTAAGTGTAACTAACAGCACAACGCGAAACCTGATTGCCCGAAAAGTAAGATGATTCCGTGCTTCGGAGGGCACGTTAAGCCGTCGGTCCCGGTTACTTTCTACGGATAGTAGTCGTTACATGAGCCATGTCAGAGGCCTTTGGCGGCTTGATAACTCTGACACCAGGATTGGTCAGGTTGACCATCCACTCGATGAAGAAGAAGCACAACGCGGCTTCACTTGTTTCGCCAAACATAATAAGAGTAGAAACACTTAAGTAGGTAACATCGGCAGGGGCGAATTCCCGCGCACTCGCAGGTTTTATTGAATTGTCGAAAGAGCGAATTGGCGAACAAATTAAATTTACCCTAATAAAAACAAAAATGGTGGAAAATACCGTAAATTATTATTATAAATCACTGTAAAAATACCTAACTATATAAGTTGTGCAAAAAACCGTTTACATACCGCCATCTTTCTTATTATAATATAAAGACAGCAATGAATACATTTCCTCAGATCAACTGAAGCATATTCTTAAGTTGTGCAAAAAACCGTTTACATACCGCCATCTTTCTTATTATAATATAAAGACAGCAATGAATACATTTCCTCAGATCAACTGAAGCATATTCTCTGAGAATAGTTTGATATTTCTAGTCAATACGAGTTTCTAGAAAAAATCATGTTCCAAAGACGTGAAAGAATATTTTAATACCCTTCCTAGTAGAGTGGAATAGGGTATTTCAATGGATAATTTTATTGAAGGGGTTCCAAAGTAGGGATATTAAAATGTTGGATATTGGGACTTGACTGATATGGATTGATTTTTTATGTAACTATGTATTTAATAGAGGTGATATTAGTTACACAGAATTACTATGTACTTTAAAGTGGTGCCAAATATTAGAACATATTTTGGACAACCATAGTTTTACTTCAGATAAAGATTTTTTGTTTAAAATATAAAGGCAAAAGGCTTGAAACAAAGACATTTTGTAGATAAAAGATGGATATGGATTTGTACATGCATAACATACAAACACTTATACTATCATGGAAAATAAACCGCAAACCTCAACACACCTTTATTGGCTGCCCAACAATAAAATACAAATTCTATGCTTGTACCTTCCAGGGTCATCTCATCAAGATCCCAGTTCAACATAAAAAGGATCCCAAATTAAGCTACCCCTTACTTGTACCTTTATAAAAACTTGTTGGGTAGTAACAAGGTTCATATCCTAGTACATAAAGTGGCTGATATCTATAGTTTTATTAGAGAAAAGTACTTCTACAGATGTTATTTTTTATTTCTAAGGCATCTGTGTATTTGTTGGAACAAGGAAATATTTTTACAGGTATTTTAGGTACCAAGTCAGGCCATCCATCTCACTGTAGATATTAGTACAGTGATGTGAATTAGGGGTACCTAACCACATTTTGCAAACTTTGTTCCTTAATTTACCAGCTAAATAATTTATATTGATCTAAACAGGACAAAAATAAAAGTAAAATTGTGACAAAACCCTTATGAGACAATAGTTGAAACTGAAGGTACAGTATGTTTAATAAACCATGGAACGCAACCAAATATTATCTAAATACTAGCCGCACCACGCTGTGTTACCCGCGTTGTATTAATTCCCACGGGAATTTCGGGATAAAATGTATCCCATGTGTTATTCTGATGTATAACCTATATTACTGTAAAGTTTCATCCAAATCTGTCCAGTAGTTTTTTCGTGAAAGAGTAACAAACATACATACATCCATCCTCATGTTAATAGGAAGTAGGATTATCAACTACTTTGCTGTATGAGATGACTAATATTTATCAATATGTTGATATTGGCTAATAATAAATAAATTTATCATCAATTTATCATATTCCTAGAATCCATGCAATTATGCCTAAAGAAAGTATGTTCTAAGTCCTTGAGTGAAGTATTGCATAATATAACTACAGTATGTTTCAAACTATGTATTTGTTTACTGCCAATATTAATAGCCTAAAATATCTTGGTATCAATGTCTGTGGCTGAAATAATATATAATCAAAGTTAGTACTACTTGTAACTAATTACACATTAAGTGTAGGGAAGTAGTATGTATGTATTACATCGTCAAATACTTTCCTATTTACCGTGTTATTTACACAAACATTCAATATATGAACAAGGAAAATAAATACAATCCACTGAGGAAAATTATGAAGAAGTATCAACCTAAACGGACAAACCAAGATATATATAACACATAGTACAATATTAATAATAGTTAACAACAATATACTTACTTTATAGTCCTTCATTTGAAGTTACTCTAACAATTGGTATAAGGAAATATATACACCGGGTACTTAACAAGTACTCCAAAATGTTATTAAAAAGTTTCATTATCTTCACACAGATACAATGTTAGTACCCTCGCTCCAACCAACTACAAACCTTGATAAGATAGCAAGATAACAATTACATATATCATTTTCTGTTTAAACAATTGATGTCATAGATTAGCCATAATATTAGAAGAGTGATCTATGACAAATACATGACATGAAACCTTGGAAAGTAACTAATTAAACATTCACACAACAAGGGCTGTAGTTTCATTGATATGTTGAATGAAATTGAGTGTTGTCTAAGTAGATGGTGTTGTTAAGTGAATAGTACTCACACAACCATGCCATATGCTCCCTCGCCGATGTACTGCAGGCTGGTGTACCGAGGGCCCACCTCGAACACCTGCCCGCGAATGATCTCCGCGTTCGGGTTAGTGCTAGCGGCACCAGCTGCCTCAGCCATAATGATGCACTACTTCTTTAGAACAATGTTTCCAACAGATACCGCAAGCTGTCCATACAAAGCACAAGCGGCGCTCCGACAATATCCTCAGCAACAAATCACTGTAATCACGATCACGTCAATAACCAAAACAAACGATCATCCGACCCACATATCCACACGGAACAACCGTCAGCTTGTCACTCACGCTCGCATAACATTCTCGTTGTCTATTTGGTCCAATTTTGTACGGACACTCCCGTATAGACGCAGTACCGTTATAAAAATGAATTTCGTCAAATTCACGACTAGCTTGGTCGGTCAACTCGGAACTTGCTTGGTTGGTTCATTTCATTCAGAATCGCACTTTATGACGTTTGATATAACACTCACTCTTGGTGTCAATGTCACTGCATCCTGCATTTGTGTTGCGAGCACATCACTAGTTTAAAGTCTGGTTTCTCTGATTTTGCTCAATTATAGTTATAGATTTTGGAAAAATCGATGATTTTAAATCTGTGGAAAATGATGCCATACTACTCTATGCATTCTGTGCCAATTTGACATTGACATTAAGGATAAATGTTACAGCTGAATTTTTGACTTTGACTGCCGTCTGTAGACCGATAGATTGATTGCTTAATTCAATAATTGTTTGCTTGCTTGGCTTGTTTGTTGGCTGGTTTTAATTCATCAAATTAACTTATTTATCCTATTTTTTTGTGAATTGTTATGCAAATCAAGATTATAAATTATGAAATACCATTAATGTGAATCTCCTGATTACCTAATTAATTTATGTAAAGACAGTTTTTATGGAGAGACACGCTATTCGTGTACAATTGAGTTTGTGACCTCGTCGTCGCTAGAAATCGAAGGACTGTCGTGCATTTTATTTAGGTATGTCTGTTTGGTCAGCCAGTACAGCTGGAAATAATTACCAATGTGCATTGCCAAGCAGTCATTACGTTCCCTCTAATAGCTGGTGTCCGAAATTAAGCAAGGTATGGTATAGTACTCGTTGCGATCTTGATGTGAACACTAGTTTGTAAATATTGTACCGCCCGTTTCAAATTTATTTGTTCTAACTTGTATTTTACTATCAGTTGTATTGTGTTACTTATCTATAGAGGTTATTTTGCAAATTATCCACCTTGTTTTGTTTCACTGTAAGTAGTTTGTTGCAATGAGTGTTGATACAGTTATGTAGTTGGTTTCTATTGTTGTACCACATCATGGGTATAACTGTTTATCAGTTTAGTTTTTTACCGGTTGCACGAACACGTAAATAGCAATCTGTTTATACCCCAGTTATTTTTTATGTGGTTTTTAAAAAAATACCTTGCATAGTGTTACATCAAAACATTGCATTTATTTTCTTTTCTTTTTCACTGAACAGTTGGCAGATCTATAGCAATTTGGTTTAGCACATCAAGTGGAAGATCTGTGTACTTTATTATGTAAGTTTATAACTGGCTAGTGGGTAAACTGGGCTTATTTTATGTGCTTTTAATTAAAATACATGATAAGTGTTCTAATCTCCTTTTCTACATTAGTTGGATGGTTGTAGTTTATCTCTGGTAATATAGGTGGTCTGTGATAATTAACAATTGTGGTGTAGGGTCAGTAGACTGCCATCTTTTTGTGTGCATTTCCCACAACACATTAAATTAAAACTCCAAGAAATTAAGTTAATATAGGTAATATGAACTACAAAGTTTATTAAAAGTTTAATAACAGTGAATTCCTCATAACATTTCACCTGCATTTCATCATTAGTTATCAAATTCAGAATTTCAATGTTCTCTTTTATTCTTTTAATAAAATTGTTTTAATGAATACACAATTATTGTAAAAAAACATATATTTAACCATCTGAATTGCATTGTGTTATGAACATTTTAGCAGATTTCATTATTCCAATTATTAAATTAGTTTTTTTGTGCATAATTATTTATTAGTCATAACAAAATTTAATCTGTTGTGGTAATTGTTTAAATCGTCATTCCATTATGCTATATAGTGCCAAATTGGTGTAATTATAAAAATCATCAACATTATAAATATCATCCTTGGTTTTTGGGTAATACAGCTCATTTTTGTGTTACTGTGTTTGGATGTCTTTGAATTGTTTACTTCTCAGTTTTTGTAAGTTATTAATATTATGTAATGCTATATCTATTTAAAAAAATATGAGTTGATAAATTGATCATTTTCAAAGAAGTCTATGTTATGTCATATTTATGCTTTATATTTCTTATTATATTGTATATAATTATTTTCCTTAAATTGCCAAAACTTTTCTCTAATGTACATTTTGACACCAAAGCTAAAACCTTCATGATAATATTTTTTTACTTTCTTGCTTTACTCTATTCTACATTTCAATGAATGATGACAGCCCAAAAAACTGTTAATAAATTGTCACTGAAAGAAAAAATATCCTCTACCAAAACTATAACAAATGTAAATCAATATAATATTTAAAACCGGCATTGTTCTCAGTATTGTTGAGTGGTCTAGCTGAATCATTAGATGTAAAGTTTACACAGATGTCTAAATCCTTTTTATGTTATGATAATAAGACTAAACAAAACTAGCTAATGATCGGAACAATGTCCAAGGTCGTGCAGAGCTGGTACTTGATAATGGCAAACAACAAACCGAACTTTACACAGATTAGTAGCATATCCTGGTGTTTTTAGAGTCTAAATTACAACATAATTTGACAATCTGTATAATAGTTTACCAGTATAGGTGATCTATAGTAATGCCACCTACACAAGCAGTGTGAATTTTGCATTTTTTTTTAAAAGCTTTAATGATTTATTACAGTCTATATTAATGGGTATAGGTGGAGTCCTATTCATTGTTTTATGTGTTAAATACTTTACACGGGTGTTAAAAAGATATTACTTTCTAATGTTACATTAGAAAGTTAGAAATACTTTTAAAATAAGTCCATTAAATAAGTACATATTTCCTTAACCTGCCACACTCAGTGCCTCATTATGTAATAGATGCAAATTTTACATACATTAAGGGCCATATTCATAAACGCTTATTTACGCATTTTAGCTACCCAATAGTTGGTCCCCTTCCGACATACGCTATTGTACAAAGGGCAAAAAAGAGAAAACACTATAACAGAGAAAGAGTGTTTGTGAATAAGGTGGTAACTGTAAAAAACCACCACTCTTAAGGAATAGTGACTCTTAACAAATTGATGGTTATTCTGACTCTGAGTGTGACAGTTTCTAAATGGTGCTACATACTTTATTAGTACAGGCCTGGTACATAACCGTGGTATGTGTTGCAGCACTGCACGATGTCAGGCGAGACCCCAATCCAGTCGGCCGACGGGCTCCACACGCCCGCCTATCTCTCCTGGAGGAAACTCCAGCTCAGCCGCGCCAAGCTGAAGGCTTCAAGCAAAACATCCGCTCTGCTCTCAGGATTCGCTATGGTATGATTCTTTGGTAACCTTGTCTAAAGTCTATGGGCCTATTCATAAAAGCCTTCCTTTCCGACATATGCTATTTTCCAAAGAGTATAAAAGACAAAACAGTTTATAACGGTGGCAAAGGTTCCTCAAATACTTCCAGCCCTATCTACTCTATCGCGGTCTTCCACCGCTCTCTCACTGTCGAAGGAGACAATGTTGTCCTTCCAGAGTTTCCTCGGCTGCTCACGGCGCTCACGGTGCTCAAGTAATTAGGGAAAATCAGATGAAATTTAGTCAGGTTTAAAGGAAATAGACCATATGTTAGTGGCATAGCAAGCTAAATTTGATCAACTGCAGTATAGTCTGTAATTATTTAGATTAGCGGTAAACCTTATCATCGAGAAATGTAAAAAAGGATATTTAAATAAAACTTTTTTCAAAGTCATCTTAGAGCTAAATTTACATAAAATCCTTGGTTAAAAAAACAAAAGGAAAATGTTAAGGTTGCTTTTAATCGATTTCCGTTGAGTGCGACATTAAAACCGATTATTAAACGTTCGGAAATTACTTTCCTTCTCGGATAACAGATACAATATGTCCAATTAATATCGAGATGCCTTTTAATTAAGGTCACTGCACTCACTGGCTTGTCAATATGTGTTACTACAGTACAAAGTGTGCATCGATTAGGCTTGCGGTGGCATGTGGTCATTTGGTCATGTTACTATAAGAAAACTATAACTGACTATCCGTGTCCCTCGGTGTTACCCGCATTGTACCCGTTCCCGCGGGAATTTCGGGACAAAATGTATCCTATGTATAATTCTGATGTATTATGTATCTGACCTATATTACTGTAAAGTTTCATCCAAATCCGTCGAATAGTTTATTCGCGAAAGAGTAACAAACATACATACATCCATCCTCACAAATCGCATTTATAATATTAGTTGGATGTAACAACTGCCATATCGTCGCTCTGCGTCCCTTTTGAGAATTGATATAAGGGTGACACACTACCACTCAATACCCCTCTCTTACGACGGGGGTTAAAAAAGCACATCAATATTATTTACTACTAGCAGCGCCCCGCGGTTTTACCCGCGTTGTGCCCGTTCCCGTGGGAATTTCGGGATTTTTTTTACATAAAAACCTTCCTCTTGAATCACTCTACCTATTACAAAAAACCGCATCAAAATCCGTTGCGTAATTTTAAAGATTTAAGCATACAGACAGACAAACA
Source organism: Cyclophora albipunctata (assembly GCA_963082685.1). NCBI lineage: Eukaryota > Metazoa > Arthropoda > Insecta > Lepidoptera > Geometridae > Cyclophora > Cyclophora albipunctata. The sequence goes on along the minus strand of OY720117.1, from coordinate 9,463,729 downwards.
GTGTGACAGACACGAAAAAGAGACGACTTTATTTTATACTATGTAGTGATTATTTTCAGCCTGTCTTGTCCCACTGCAGGGCAAAGGCCTCCCTACCCTCTTTCCACTTATCTCTATTGAGTGCTAGACTGGGCATATCCTTCGTGAAGGTGTCGAACTCGTCTCGCCATCGCCTCCTCGGTCTGCCGCGACGTCGTTTCCGATCTTATGGGACCCACTGAGTGGTGACTTTGGCCCACCAATCATCCGACATACGGCAGACGTGTCCCGCCCAGTTGTACTTTAGACTAGCTGCCTTTTGGGCAATTTTTGGGCAATTATGTACTAAACATGCCAATTTGTTCCAGGTGGCAATGGTAGAAGTGCAACTCAACCCTCCTGAACACACAGCTGTGCCAAGCCAAATGCTTGTCGCGTTCACAGTATGTACTACTTTACTGGTAGCAGTGCACATGTTAGCTCTAATGATCAGCACTTGCATACTACCCAACATAGAAGCTGTGGGGAACCTCCACAGCATAGCATTGGTCCACGAATCCCCTCACGAAAGACTGCACTGGTACATCGAAGTAGCATGGGCGTTTTCTACCCTACTAGGTCTCATATTGTTTTTGATAGAAATAGCTATACTTTGTTGGGTGAAGTTTTATGATCTAAGCCCTACAGCGGCTTGGTCGGCATGTGTAGTCCTTATTCCAGTCATGATAGTGTTTCTAGCATTCGCTATACATTTCTACATGTCTTTAGCGACGCATAAGTATGAAGTTACTGTAACTGGAATAAAAGAGTTGGAATTGCTCAAAGAACAAATAGAAATGGGCGATCATGACGCTCGAATGAATAATTTGACGCTCATCGATCAAGCTCGCATTGTGTGATCGTTAATCTTCCCCCTATGTCCAATTTTGGAATGTTACTATCTATTGTTAACGTATTTTGAATTTTATTAAGTGTACTTAGAGTTTTTTTATAGTACTTAAGTGCCTATATGTATGGCTAGTATTGTTTTGGTAAACATTTTGATTTTATTTGACTTTTTGTTTTAAGTTTTGACATTATAATCTCTGTTAGGAAACTGCTGAATATCTCTGTGCATGTTTATATGTAACATTTGTACTGTACCTGGTCGTCGCAAATACCCATCGATCTATGGAGGGAGATGGGTTGGGTAGTATGTTTTAGTTTTGTAGGGCAATTTCTGTCACACACACTACCAATGTGCTTCTTTGTCAGACTCTCTTTAAAGATTGATGCGTATTTGTTTCGGCTGCGTACTGTATTTACATATATTATTTCCCCTTAAAAGGCAATATAAATTAAAGAAACTACCTTTAACATTCTAAAGGAAATATTATATTTAAAGGTACAGAGATGTTAGCTTGAACATGACGATAGAATCTCTTATTTTAAATCCAATAATGTATTCAGGGTACGAATACTAATGACTTAATAGAAGAAATTAGAATGATTGCAAAGTAAGAATAATCAAATTTGGAAGGCCCATTTTCTAACTAAAGTTCCTTTAAATATAAATTGTCGTATTTCATCATATTTCTCAATAACTATAATAAAACAATTAATTGTTTTCACAAAGGTGTACACAAAAACATTTCAATGATACTTAAACAAAAAAAACTTTGACATACATAAATTATCCAAAGAAATGTATTTATTGATGATATATTTATATTGTTCGTTTATTTAGACCAAGTAGAAAGTATTCACAATAAAATTAAAAGTCAATTTACTGAAGAGACTCGCTTTGCTTCTGTTATTGGTGGGGTTAAGTTGACCAAGGACAATACTCTTCTATTATTTATCTCTTTTCTTGATATTGATATAAATAACAGAGAGATGTCTTTGAAACGAAGACAAATGTTTTGTCTTGGCGTGACCCTACTGATAACTTTTTCATGGCGACTTCAAACTACCTATTTTTAAGTCGGTTTAATAATACGAGGGCGGGTCAATAAGTCCGTGACTTTTGCAATAAAAGACAGATTTTTTTATTAAAAATATATTTTATTTTTCAACGTAGTCTCCCTTGAGCTCTATACACTTTGTCCAACGCTTCTCCAATTTTTTTATCCCTTCCAAAAAATATGATTTGTCGAGGTCGTCAAAATAGGCCTTTGTTTGCGAGATGACTTCATTATTGGAGTCAAATCTTTTTCCACCAAGCCATTTCTTCAGGTTTGGGAACAAGAAGTAGTCGCTCGGAGCCAAATCTGGAGAATAGGGCGGATGAGGGAGCAATTCATAGCCCAATTCATGGATTTTGGCCATGGCAACTGCACATGTGTGCACCCTTGCATTGTCTTGGTGGAAAAGAACTTTTTTCTTGGCCAAATGAGGTCGGTTTCTTTTTAAATCGTCATTGAATCGGTCCAATAAGTTGGCATAATATTCCCCATTGATTGTTCTTCCCTTTTGAAGGTAGTCAATGTGGATTATCTCGCGTGCATCCCAAAAAACAGTCGCCATAACTTTATTGGCCGACAATCCCACCTTGGCCTTCTTTGGCGCCGATTCACCCTTGGAAACCCACTGTTTTGACTGTTGTTTGGTCTCTGGTGTGTTGTGATGGATCCACGTTTCGTCCACGGTTACAAAACGGCGCAAAAACTCCTCCATATTACGATTAAACAATGCTAAACCTTCCTGTGAAGTTGTTACACGATTGCGTTTGTGGTCGACTGTGAGCAAACGCGGCACCCATCTTGCGGACAGCTTTCTCATGCCTAAGTGATCATTCAAAATTGAAACCACTGAGCCATGCGAGATCCCTACTTCTTCCACAATCTCTCGCACTTTCAATCTTCGGTCGGCCAACACCACATCGTGAATTTTTTCGAATGTTTTGGGTGTAGAGACCTCAACTGGGCGTCCAGGACGCTCGGCATCTTTAGTGCTTGTACGGCCACAACGAAATTCAGTAAACCACTTTTTTACCATGGAAATCGATGGTGCAGAGTCCCCATAGTATTTATCAAGCTTTGCCTTGGTCTCGGTAATGGTTTTTTTTCGCAAGAAATAATGCTTAATAAGCGCACGAAATTCACTTTTGTCCATTTTCTCGTCAAATTAGTGAGTAGTCTGATAAAGATAGCTGTAAAACACAAACTAACTGACGCAGCAAGTTCAAATTTTCAGAGGAGTCAACTGACAGATGCCTGTTGACGGGACCAGTATTATTGTTTCAGTAAAGAGGTCGGAAATTCAAAAAGTCACGGACTTATTGACCCGCCCTCGTAATACTTCCATTTTTATATAGAAGAACTTAAACCTTCCGTGGGTAGCAATAGTGGCTGTTATAAAAAGCAGCAACAGAGGTATTAATGTTAAACTTAGATTTTTGTTCATCAATATTTTTACAAGATCATTTAAAGTGATTTATGTGTTGCAAGTATAGAAATTTTTGTAAAACTATTACCGTCAAAATGTTAATTCCACTTGTTCAATATGTCAAACAACGATTTTAATTAGATTTTCTTAAATTTAATTTTTTGAATTCTTAAAACAAGTTTTATTAATAACTCTAATTTATATAATTTATTACTGTACTTACCAACCCATTATAACTAAAAGACCATGTTTAGAAATAAGTCAACTAATATTATCAATACTTATTCACTGTTGGTTTAGACTTTAGGACATATTTTTAGTAATTAGATTTAATCCTATTTTAACTTCTCCTAATGTACGAATGCTTCAATATTATTAAAAAGTATATTTATACTGTTTTATCCTAATATTTTTACGCAATGGGTATAAATGGTATACATTTCAGAATGTTTAGTTTTCGTTTGGCTGATAATTTGTTAACATATAATTATCTACGACCGCCCGCGGTTCCACTCTTGTATACCTTCCCGTAGGAATTTTGGGATAAGACTTTAGTTACATTTAGAGTTCAAACAGACACAATTTCTCCAGCTTTATTTATGTGAGTATAGATATTTCTTTCGTCACGAAGTCGTTCCGTGAATATAACGTTGTATTATATTTATTATTTAATCTACACTTATGTTGTAACATTCTACTTATGTTTCCAATACTTGACTTATAATTACTACTGTTATAGCGCAGACAACAAAACACTCAATTTAAGCAATTTCACATGATGGTATAATATCCACATCGATATCGTAAAATCTCATTATAACATCGCGCGCTCGCTCCTGATTGGCCCTGCGCGAGCTGCGCTCTCATTGGTTAGATTTTAATGGCGGCAAGTTCACTGTGACAATACACGTACGCGTGAAAAACTATTGTCAGCTTTTACTCTTGTTGTTTGATTAATTGCATTAGTGAAGATAAAGTAGTGTATGCAACTGCATATAACACGGGTATTAAAACACTCGTTACTATTATGAAACTCGCTGCGCTCGTTAACTCACACTCGTGTTTTAATACCGTTCCTTATATGACAGTTGCATAAACTACTATTATTACCTACGTCAATACTTTTGAAACACTCCGGAAATAGAGTCGAGCAGAATCAAGAGTCACTGCAGTTTAAACTCTTTCTCGTATCAAATCAGTCGCCCTATTCACAAGCACTCTTCAACTAAAACACTGTTTTAAAATGCTTTGTCTCTTTTACTCTTTACATGTTGGAAAGGGACAAACCATTTTAGAGCTTATATGCTGTTATAAGCGTTTATGAATAAGGTCCTATGAGCAAAGATGACTTTCCACCAGTGGTCTGCTATAATGTAAAAACGTAGCATAGCTCTGATGGAAAGGCACTTTAAATCGTTGTGTAAGTTCGGCTCTTGATCAATTTCAGTGCCAAGAAGTTTGGCGAAAAGTACAGTCAAATAAGTTGCTTTTGACCAGTTTTAAAAGTCATTACATAACTTATTAAGAAATATTGCTTGTGTGTAAGAGGCTTTTGGTTAAACGCCGTTCTTCCTGAAATTAATTTTACAAGATTATGGGGTCTATTCGAAAATTGGTCAAAATATTTTTTTTCCTGCATATATATGTGTTGTATTGTAGTGTATTTAAATGGCAATAACAAATTGGACTGTAATGTATATAATATACCGTAAATAATAAGTACTGTGATATGATGAATGACATTGTATAAAAAAATAATGAATTTTTCATTACAAATATTTTATTTTCCATCAAATAAACTGTAATTACAACAATAAATATTAATAGCAAGTGTTTATCATTAAACACGTAGAACATATAAAAATTGATAATATTTGATTATGAAATTAAACAAATACAAACATTTTATTGGTCTATGTCTACTTTTTGATTCAAAATCCTTTTTGTATGGTGAAATTTTTGTATGAGGCGTCCGCTTCCATACAAATTAAAAATGTAAAGATTTAAGATTTGATAAAAAAACAAACTTAGTAAGAGGTAGCAATAAGCAAGTATTAAATTAATACATGTATTGTTTATATGAATTTAACTTACTTATATAAATTGCCACGTCTGTACGTACCCTAGGTGAGAGTTGTAAATGTAATTTGCTCATAAAACTAATACATTTGTTCGATACAAGCCTTTACTTTTTGGTCTATTTCCCCGGTTTTTTGTTTCAGCCAAAATTCACTCTCATTTAATATCTTCCTAGAGTCTACTATGCGTTCCTGTTGAAATAAGATAATGTATTGCGATAGGTACAGAAATATACACTTATTGTTATCAGGCCCCACTTATTATTACTTATTAGTTATTACCCCACTAACGCCTCAGTGGTCTAGCGGTATCTGCACTCGCCTGCCAAGCCTGAGGATTCGGGTCCAATTCCCAGGTCGAGCAAAAACATGTTTCCTACTTTTCAAAACATGACTCGGGTTTGAGATCACCAACCCGCATTAGGCAAACACGGCGATTACGCCTAATCCACTGTACTGATATCTTCAGTGAGATGAGACGTCTTTACCCAGCAATGGGACATTACAGGCGAATACTTTTATTATCAGGCATTACTATTCCACTGCAGGGCAAAGGCCTTCCTTCCACGTAGTTCTGTCTAAGGCAATTTCTCGCCGATCCTCTATACGAGCTCGGCGCGCCAACACCAGCGAGCTCTGCCGCTTATCTTGTAGGTAACAAAACAACATCAAAAATGAAACTCACCGGCGGCACAGGATACTGAGTAGGTAACTCGCAGAACTGCCTGATGATGATATCTGACATCTTGGACTTGACGCAGACGTCGCGTACCCAGCACCCCTCCTGCAGCTGTCCGGTATGCATGTGGTAGAAACGACCTATACCATTCTTGGTGTTAGCTTCCCAGTGGCCTTCGTAGCGATTGCCGTTTTCTGCAGATTGTTGAAACTTTAAATAATATACCTACTTACTATATAAATACCCGGACAAATTCACACAAGGTTATTAGATTTAGAGTAAGCTCTTAGCTTGTATTATGGAATCTAACTCACTGATACTTACTACATATGCAAACAGTACCTAATAGGTAACGTAACATAAAGCAATGAAGATTACTTAAGTTTCTATCTACCTAGGGCCGGATCCAGGATTTTTATTTGGGAGGTAGATTGACTCTAGTTAGGGTAAGGATTCTGGTTTGGGAAAACATTAGTTATTAAGGGAGCATTCCATTAGGACACTTTAGATAACTTAACACCCCTATGATCCGCCTCTGTAATACAGATGTGTTCGCTCTATGGTCGATCTTTCGTTAAATGAAAAGAAGATTACATGTCCTCTCCTTAACTGGATAATGAGTATATATCCAGTAATAAACTACCTATTTATTATCGATAAATACTTCTACTAATTCTGATAAATACCTAGATAAATGGCCCAATAGCACCTTAGTTACCTTGCACATACATTCCTAACCCTTCTCTTTTGTCCATGTTCCAGTATCCAACATAGAACGCGCCTCCGGGGTACCAGAGCTTGCCGAAACCGTGTCGTTTCCCTTGCTTCCAGTAACCGAAGTATACTTCTCCGTTATCATAGTACCACCAGCCGACGCCCTCTGGCTTCCCTCGTACCCAGTCACCAATGTAAAGCAGGCTGAATGTGCCGTTTGTCTGACGTATACTTAATTTTCCAAAGCCGTGTCTGAATGATTATGAGGGCTGAATGAGTTTTGTATTGGCGAGAAGTTGAATTCAGTTTCATTTATTACAGCCAATAGTTTAAAAAAAGTAAGTATACGCCTGTACTGTTCCACCGCTGGGCAAAGGCCTCTCATCTCACTGAAGATATCAGTACAGTATGGAGGATAAGGCGTAATCACCACGCTTGCCTAATGCAGGTTGGTGATCTCAAACCCGAGCGATGTTTGAAAAGTAGGAAACGTTTTCGCTCGACCCGGGAAATGAACCCTCAGTCTTGGTGAACATGCCACTAGACCACCGAGGTGTTAATAGTTAATAGAGAATGCTAATTTATGATAACTAACAACTACCTAGTACGTACTACCTAGGTACTAACATGTGCCAACCAGAAGCAGTTTGGATATATCTTTCTACTCTAACTTGTGTAACGAAATGTATGTGCGTGTTCTATCAATGATAATGTATAGATATCTGTACCTATGTAGGTATCTATCGAATGATTGTCTAAGTTTCAAAGTAAACAATTTTATTATGGTTATGGACTCAGTTTTATTTTAAGAGAGATTATCGGAAAGCATACGACTCACGTTATCACGAGTCTATTTGCACGAATGTTGACTCAGTTTATGTACCTAATAATGTGCTCGTTTCTTATAATGTTGCCTATTTACTAAGTAACTAGTTATGCTAGGTATTTCTATTGGAAGTATGGTACATACCTAAATCCTTTGTGCCAGTCTCCTTCATATAATTTTCCCGTGATAGTCAAAAAAGTTCCTTTACCTATTTGAATGTAACGGTCATTATGCGGTACTGTCTACCCTGCTTATTTAAGAAACTCTAGGCCTAGACCTTCTAGGGGAGGGAGGGTGGAGAGTGGAGAGAGGGTGCTGCAAAAGCCATATAGGTACCTATGGTCCCTGATGATTGATGATATAAACCAGCCTAGATAGCTGCCCTTCTATAAATTCAAAATGCTGGATTTAAGGCAGTCGCAAGTACCTATTCGAATTACCCATTACCCTACCCAATTGAGTTTAGAACATATAACTCAATGACCCTACCTTGTTTTAAATCTTTTTCCCAATCACCACGGTACATATCAAATCTTGAAGTAAATATAGTATGGTGTAAACCATTTTTAATTGATCTTTTAAGAGCATTCACATACAATGGTTTGAATTCTTTCGGTTTATGGTAAAGGGGCATTGTTTAATTTTAGTTAAATAGAATTAGGTAAATAATTAATACATTTCAACGTAACTTAATAATGTACCTAATATGAATGATTATATAAAGTAAGTAATTTATTTCGTATTAGTTTTAGTTGTGACTTGTTTATTATTATGACATAGGACAAAGCTAATCCTAAACAAAATATTTATCATAGAGATTTATACATCCAAGACGTTTTTAGAAAAGAGTATGCATACCTCATTGGATGAATGTCACCAATGAGTCTTTGTGATTTTAATTAACTTGTTAATGTTGTACATCAGATTGTTAAGTAAATGCATTTTGTTAGAGGGTCTCTTATGCACACCATGAATAGAAAGTGCCTTAAATATTGTAAATAGATTATTTTCCTGAAGAGAAACATTATATATTATACTTTTTTTTAAATAAGTAAGACTGCATTCAAGGTTTCTTAACCGATTCATTGCTGATGGCACGACAGGCGTGTCATCAATTGTTTTAACTTATGGCTTATGACACGAGAGGCGTGTCATTTTTTCATCGGTTGTAACAGCCTCAAATTAAGTTTTAGAAGGGTCTGCCCAGGACAAAACTATCAAGTTTTTCCACGAAAATCTAGTCTGTTGTATTAGTTTCCGGATATTGTGTGAATTTCGAGGTTGCAGGGGTTGTCAACCTTTTTAAATTTACATTTAATTATTTTTTAACGTTGCTGATGGCACGACAGGCGTGTCATCAATTATGTTAACTTATGGCTTATGACACGAGAAAAAATATGGAAGGCACTTGATCAATTTTTTGATCAGCAATTTCTGTGCATGTACCACTGTCCTCAAACTTCTTTTGAGGCTTGAAAGTTCCATCATCTGAGTATGATTGTGAATTTTGTTCAAAAATATAATTCATCGTTTCTTCTTCATTTTCACATTGAGTCTCATCATTGTCATAGTCTTCTGTTTCCGGAATGTATTTGCGTTTTCGTGTCGATTCTAAAATAAGACTGTACCGTCTTCGCGGTATTTCGTAATGCACGTTTCTAAACTGCTTCTTCGACCTGGAATTTGAACCAATGGGAGCACGTCTTTTTCTATGACGTGCAGCGCTCGCATTGGTTAACACAGACAGCCTGGCGGGAACAACACCTCGCCACTTCCGCACACGTTAAAAACATGGCGAATGGTGGTTCATCTTAAAATCTATAAAATTCGTTTTCCCTATGCAAATTCGAGCTTCTTCATTATATACGTCATCAAAGCGGCGCCGCTGAAGGACTTAAACTGTGGTGTGTGTGGTGTGTCGTGCGCATTCCAAGGAAGGACCTAAACTGGACATTCCACGAGACCGCAGAAGGCAAGTCAGGTGCGTCTTATTATCCTGTTGGTTCAAAGTCTAGAGAGCTGGGGTTCTTTAGAAACGTGCAGACAGATATATTAAATACCTAATATCAATCGTCTGAACAAAATGTTGAAAAATCATACAAAGACAGTCAATTTAACAAACAATCTGAATATTTAATTTTATGCACTTCCGACAGCTATGACGAGCTACAAACTAATCTTGTCCATTAATTGTAATTATTTAAATTATAAGCAAGATATCCCACTCAAATGTTACCTCCCCCACGAATTATTTTTTGTAAATAAATAAACCCTAAGTCGGAATATTTTTTTGTAGAAATAAGTTTAAAAATTAAAACAACACAAAAGGTTTGAAACACCTGATAAACCGTGAAAACACAAGAAAAAACATGTGGTTTATATACATGGCTGATGGCACAATAGGCGTGCCATCAACTTCTATGGCGCTTGACACGCCAGTCGTGTCATAGAAAATTTGTTCACAGCCACGGCGAAAAGTTTTAAAAAATGGGTGCCGCAATGAATCGGTTAACATACCAATACTTGTAGGTAAACCCCTAACGCGCGAGGCGAGACGGTAGATCGGGTTATTATAATTATAATACAATCTCCATACTCTTATTCTATATCTACAGGAGAAAAAAGCTTTTTGTTTTGCAAACATTGAATTTTATCTCAGAAATGGAAATTCATAAGTGATTTTCTAATTCTAAATAACTAATAACAATACTACTCTATAATATTATATTTTATCTATAATATGATTTTAAAAATATTTGTCCATTCTATCATGTAACTAAACCATGTAACTAAACCAAATCTATCTTTTATGTATAAATTGCTAATTGGGATGAATAATTTTTTTTTTTAACATTTGCTTATTTTGACAAGATGGCTTACAATCTAAAATAGAGAAAGTTAATTTTATATCATCTTTTTGGGATTCTGGCGTATCAATGGGTTAAAAGGGCCTTTTGTTTCTGTATTGATTTCTTTTTATTTTAGTCTATGCCACCTATATTTTTTTCTTAATTTCCTAACCACTATTCCAATCCTTCTCTTTTCTTCCATTCACTCTTCAACAGTGCCATTTTCTTCTTCTTATACTCATTGTTTTTGAATTTCTTCTCTCCTATTTTTTTCTTCTGGGCGGCTACACTTTCTTCTCCGTTCAACATATCATCTAACTTGGCTATTAACAATTCTCTGGCAGTTTTTCTATTTTCATCTTGACATCGACTTGTGTGACATTTAATTACGGTCCCTGAAAATAAATATAATAATATTTGTAAGGCCATCAGTCTATGGTTTTATTACCAATAAGCAGCTTTAAATTTAGTAAGGCCTCTCATCTCACTGAAGATATCAGTAAAGTGAGAAGGAATTAAATTCAGAACTTTTTAAAATTGATTAACCTGTTGGTACATGTGTTAGTACAACACAATTGGCATTCTTGTTGACAGCAGAGCCTCCAGGGCCACTGCCTCTCACAAACTGCTCAACTAAGTCACATTCGTTGATCGTAGGCACTTTACTGTAGTCCACATTCTTGCTGTATGTAGCTGCGTGAGTCATCCATCTTGTAGGTTTCAATTTAAATATTGTGTTTATATAAAACATTGTTTATTATTAAGTATTGTTTTACTGTTATATAACACTTTTGCGTGTAAGTAATGCTTCGCCTTTCTGAAATTGAAATGCATATGATATATTAATTAATAGGTGCATTTTGTTTATATGAAAGGTAAACATAAGTTTTGTTTGTTTTTTATGTTAAACTAGCAGCGCGTTTCTGCTGTTCCCGTAGAATTTTGGGATTAAAAAATAAAAGCCTAAAACCTTCCCGTTGAATGTGGTAATCCGTTATACAAGTAATTATTCCAATCACACTGTAAATACTGAGATTAGCCCAAACATACACACAAGTATTTATTGATTATATACTAGTATTTATTTAGCTTTATTACTAGCAGATCAAAGTTTCACTCAATAACACCATACTTGATCACTTTCACTCACAATTTACTCTTATTGATGCTTAAAGTCTTAAATTCTAATATTTTTTAAGAGTATCAGACAAAGTTATATAGACAACTAGGGAAGGGAACCTGGTGAACCTGCTTTATTACTGCAAAAGAAATAGGTTGTTTGAAGGTTATAAAAATAATTACAACAATAATACATCCACGCTACATTTACATCACCTGGTAAGCAAAGTTAATATCTTGAGTGCGATACAGTGATTTGTTGTTCTCAAATTCAGCTCTAACCCTTCTTCTGAAGTAAACGGGGTCGGTAAGAGTCAATTGCCGGGAGTAGTGCAACAATTCCTTGTACAATTTCAGGACGTCGTTCCTTGACGCGTTCATAGTTTTTATCAGTGCTAATCTAGAATAGAGATATACAAATTATGCACTGGAGGATTAAAGAACCGCAGCATGGGCAGGACAGCTCGGTGTTGAAAAATTTGTTTTGTTTGTTTTCTATTTTACTACATACGATTTCTATCTTTTTTGTACTTTGATTGATTGATTGATGGATGAATTGTCTATTATTATCTTGCCTTGTTGTCAGGTTGCCAGTTTGGTTGTATAATAGACATTACAATTATAGAATTAAGACAAGATAAGTTACAATGTGTAACTATTTTTTTTGACCAACCCGCGCGGTTCGGGTCTGTTTTTATCAGCAAATGTCAAACTTCAAAGTGATTCAAGCTGAAACTGTCAATGGATGGAATCCTCTGTGTTTTGTGTTTTGATACTTGACCAGGCTTTTGTACGGGGATTTCCACAATCCACTTATCATTTGCATTCCAAGAATTTAAGACGTGTCGTTAATAATCACCACTCACCAGTGTTTCCATTGTAGTGAAGTTCCCAATATTATGTTTAAACATAGCTTAAAAATAAATTCAAATTCTTCAATCCTGTCCTACTAATAATGGAAATGCGAAACTTTATGTAGGTACCTCTGTATGAATATTTTTTAGTCACGCAACAACCACTGACAACGGATTTAGATGAAACTTTACACTCTTCTTCTTCTTCTTCAAACTTTACAATAATAATTATATATATAATAGTAGATAATACATCAGAATAACAAATGGGATGCATTTTACCACCAAATTCGCACCGTAACGGGTAGGACGCGGGCCGAGGGTAAGACCGCGAGGCGCTTGACGCTTCTAGTGATTTAAGTACATATAAATAATATTTTCTAATCTTCATTGACGGGCAAAATATAAATTTATTTATTGCAGCATTGTGTTGCACAGCTGCGTTGGTTGTCTAACTGACAGATAGATACGTCTATAGTGACAAAAAACTAACTAAGAAAAGAAAGAAACCTGCGATGTTACTTGGATATGACATTTGTTTTGTTTTCTATTTTAAATAAACATACTGCATCAATTTAGATAATTTAAATAAGTGTAAGTGATTATATTGTGTGACTAATACCAATGCCAGCTATGGTTGGTAAATCAATGCGATAACAAACAATAATTAGATAAGTACATAAAATGTATAGATCTGAGGCGCAAGGGCACTCGTCAAAATTGAACGCTGTGATAGACTCCTTAAACGATGATGTTGTGTTTCAAATTGAAAATGAATTGCAGGATAGCCCCAATGACATGATATCTCTAGTATTTCTCTTGTATGATACTCCAGACACTGCACTACAAAAACTTATAGTCTTTCAAAGAATTTCAAAAGATTCCATCTCAACGAATCTGAATTTGCTACACGAATGGTTGAGAGACGCAAAATCAAGGAAAATTGAATGGAAACATGAACTCTTAGAAGCACTTCTAATATGTCAGCTTTATGGAATAGTTCAAAAACTGGGATTCCATCTAGCCAGTGTCCTAAAACACTACCAACCAGACAACATAGAAACCATCATGTATGTAAACCCACTAAAGAAAGCTCTATACAAGCTGTGTGAGGATATGGACACAGAAACCTTCAAAATATTCAAAAGGAGCTTGATGGCCATGAAAATTGATATAAACCAATATGAAAACTGTGAGTTAATATTCCTAAAACTCATGTCGGAAAAAGTGATAACTTACAATCAATTCAGCTATGACAAAAAATTACTTGGATTTAAGTTTAATGCAGAAAAACTAATACAAATTATTGAGAAACTTCCCAATATGCAAGTTAGTTTAAGAAAACTTAAAGAATTACAATCTGAATTTAATAATACAGCAGAAGATATTCCGGTGGCCTCTACTGTTCTAATGGCGGAGCGAACATCTACACCAAAATCAACTCGGCCATTCGATGTAAATGAATTCAAGGAAACTATGGACATGTTCACTGAAATTGCCAATGTGAACTTTCAAAGTGACAACAAGGCTAACAGAAGGACCAACTACGCTATCAAAAACCCACAAAGAATGGGAGTCTGTATTATTATAAACCAGGAAAACTTTCATCTTTCAGAAAAAAGTCTTCAAGATTCCAACCTTAAGTCTGTACTTAATAGAAGAGACGGATCATCTATTGATAAAGCTGTGCTTGACAATACAATGTCGGCATTACACTTTGATGTCATAACGGCTGATAATTTAGGCCATGTTGACATGATGCAGTTCATAAGAGATACAATTAGAGGCAGGGTCTATGATTCAGACAGTGTATTCATGTTGTGTATATTGTCTCATGGTGTGAGGGGACATGTGTACGCAGCAGACTGTGTCAAGGTCAATGTGGATGACATTCAGAGCCTACTAGATTCTGATGAGGCGGCAATACTGAGAGAAATGCCCAAAGTTCTAATAATACAAGCCTGCCAAGTGGACGATTCTCCAGTAATTACTTTAGTGTCTGATGCACCTAGCTCTAGTTACCATTTGAACAAATCAGACTTTATTATCTACTGGGCTACTTCACCGGAATATGAAGCTTATAGACATGAGGAAAAAGGGTCCATATTTATTCAAATTCTATGTGCAATAATCCAAAAAAATGCTAAGAAGGAACATTTATATGACATATTTACTTTAGTGAATAAAGGAGTTATCAATTTTTGTAAAATAAATAGAAAATATCAACAAGTTCCAATATTTGCATCTACACTACAGAAAAAAGTATATTTACAAGTGCCTGATGACATTTAATTATAAGATTTTAAATAACTTTACTAATGGTATATGTATAAAACTGGAAATCAATTTACATTTGTATAAATAAATTAAACAATATATTTACGATATATTATCTATGTTTATTTTGACATCTGTTTTAGTAAAATCCATTACAGCCGCTTCTAACTGTCTTCTCTCTTCATCAGTCTTTAGTTGTGACCACATTGAGTCCAAGTATGCTCTTTGATGTTTTTGTATGAATTTGAAACTGTGTTTCAGGGTAGCTGCTACATGTAAAGTTATTAGTCTCACCTCCAAATTACCAATTTTGGTGATAAAAGGCAAACTACTGGTCACAAAAATGTGGGGTCCATGTCGACACCTCAATATTGCTATTCTAGTATTCTCATTGCAATATTTAGTCAGGAATCCAGTTTTAATTGAAGCAACTCCTAAATCGCCATGTAGCTCTTGAATTTTTTTTATTACTGTATCGTGGAAGATACTGGATTTTAATGATAGTGGTCTATTATCTGGAACCATTGGTGAAGTTAATTCAACTGTAATATATCTGGAAAAAAAGTATACTTTAAACTCTAACCTACCTACGTATATTCCATTAAAGTGATAAATTAAGCTATTAAAACAAACTCTTACCTATTTTTAAAACGAACCATGGTATTGTTAAGTTTATTGTTGAAATCCTTGGGAAATAATTAGATATTTACGTAGGTATTTGTTTGCAATATAGATTTCAACACAATGTTTAAGTTTTTAAAACTAGATTTGATTTTAAATTTTATCAAAACTACTGTGCTGTGCTCTCTGATAGTTCACAACACAAATCACAATGTTTTGTTTGTTTGTTTGTCACAGATCAGTCAGTTGGTTTGGTTCGTTTGGTTGGTTGTTGTGATGATTGATTGGAATTTATCTGTATTTGGGTGGTATTTGGCGAGTTTGATTTGATTTTGTCCAATTATGCCACTGAATTATGCCTAATGACAATGACACATTTGACAGTTTAATGGGCAGAGCAGACTACAAACAAACAGCAAAAATCCATTCCATGCACTTGAAGGTTGAAAAATTTGTAAATCCTTGATCTTGTTACATACCAACATCAATCAAACGGCCTGTAGAATCCAGTCTGTGGTATACGATAATATGAAATAGAAAAGTTGTTCATTCTCCACTACCTAGATTGTCAATTATTTAGGTACCTACCTACTTAATTTTCCTAACCATTTGTTTACTTAACCGGCCCGGAACCCGGATAATCTGAATATGCTGATATAATCAACATACACGGTTTTATAAAAAATTAAGTGATAATCCATTCAACTGTATTCTAATGACAGCAAACTATAAATAACCTGTGCCATCTAAATTACAATATTGTGATAATAAATAATATTGATATTATATTATATAGTGTAGATATATAATAATTATGAGTTAAATATTAACTGTAATATGACTAGTTATATTCTGATCTACTTATAATTAATAGATCCAACAAGGTTTAAGAAAATAAAAGGTTATCTCGTTCCATAAAAGCAATTTGATAAGTGGATTCCTCCTTCAAGGTCGCGATTGTTTATTTCATGTGCAAACCGCGGTTGATAAGTTTTATTAGCTCGGATCATTATTCTTATGATAGAAGTGAATAGTCCCTCTATTATTTCCACTTTAAAAGTGTAGAAATAATTTTAATAAGTTTAAATAATGTGTTCGAACGTGTACTTTATTGGTGTTGATGTCGGATCCGGTAGTGTCCGAGCGGCTCTTGTTGACGACAAAGGTCATGTCGTCAACGCAGCGGTGCAAGAAATACAGACATTTAAACCTAAAACTGATTATTATGAACAATCCTCAAATAATATTTGGGAATGCTGTATGTCCGTGATGAAGGTAATCTACTTTTAAATTAGCACTGATGAATAACTTATCGTGCGCGCAGCCACGTACTTAAGTACGTATCTGCAAATTATAATAATATAACTGCGACAATGCGACCTCAGTATAGAAGTAAGTACCAATTTAATTAAAGTAATACATGTTTCAGGAAATTCTTATCGGTATCAATAAAGAATTAATTAAAGGAATAGGATTTGATGCAACATGTTCACTAGTTGTTTTGGATAAAAATGGCAAGCCGATATCGGTTGGTACGAATAATAATGAACAAAATATTATTATGTGGATGGATCACAGAGCCCAGGCTGAAGCAGACTTTATCAATAAAACGAATAACGACATATTAAAATATGTTGGTGGGAAAGTCAGCTTAGAAATGGAAATGCCCAAAATATTATGGTTAAAACGAAACATTCCGTCTAAATGGAATGAAATTGGCTACTTTTTCGACCTTCCCGACTTCTTAACTTGGAAAGCCACAGGTTCTGAATCTAGATCCTTATGCTCTTTGGTTTGCAAGTGGAATTATGAATGCTCTACTGATGGAAAACGAAGATGGAACGATAATTTCTTGAGTGAAATTGGTTTAGAAGATTTGATACAAGACGATTACAGTAAGATTGGAAATAAAGTGTTGATGCCCGGGGAAGTTTGCGGAGGACTCAGTGACGATACAGCTAAAATGTTGAATCTAAAGCCAGGACTCCCTGTGGCTACATCTATAATAGATGCCCATGCAGGAGGTCTGGGAATGATTGGTACATTTGCCAGAGACGTAGATATGACAATGTCATCACGACTTGGTCTTATTTGTGGAACTTCAACATGCCATATGGCTGTAAATGAACGGCCAGTTTTTGTTCAAGGAGTTTGGGGGCCATATTTCAGTGCTATGGTACCAAATATGTGGTTAAACGAAGCCGGCCAAAGTGCATCGGGGATATTGCTGGACTTCATTATATCTAGTCATTCTGCGGGAGCTTCTTTGTTGAAATCAAAAAGCACGGGCGAGTAAGTAGTATCTATATTATCCATTCTTATAAACTTTTATTTTTGCTTTGGTATTTATTTTAAGGAGCACGAATTTATTTAAAAGGCGCCTATGCTTTATTTATTTTTCAGAGTACGAAATTATTTAAGAGAACTTCTTTCGAAATTGGCGAATGAAAAAGGCTTATCTGATGTGAACTTTTTGACTAAAAATATTCACGTATGGCCTGATTTTCACGGTAACCGATCGCCGTTAGCTGATCCACTGATGCGGGGCATGATAACGGGACTGTCCCTAGACAGTACAGAAAATAATTTGGCTCTGCTTTACCTTGCAACTCTGCAAGCACTTACGGTAAGTATTAGACGTGTTCGTTTTGGTACTAAGTGACTGAATTTTTAAAATTAATCATTGTCTTTCTTTCAGTATGGAACACGGCATATAATAGACGCGATGGTATTATCAGGTTATAAACCGTTCAAGTCGCTACTTATTTGTGGGGGAATTACCAAAGATCCCTTATTTGTTCAAACACAAGCTGATGCTGTTGGTTTACCGATCCTCAAACCGCAAGAAAAGGAATCTGTTTTAGTTGGATCGGCTATTCTAGGAGCTTGTGCCTCACATCATTTTACTTCAATGCAGGATGCCATACGTACCATGGGTGGTACGGCAGATGTCGTCCATCCAAATAATGTTAGTAAAGATTATCATGATAGGAAATACAGGGTGTTTTTAAGAATGTTTCAGGACCAATTAAAATACAAGACGATAATGAATGCCAAATAAAATGCACACACGGAAAGTCTTTTATGAAAAGAATATATCAACCTTAAAGATTAATTTTACTTAGGTAATTATTTCCTAAGTATATTTAGGGTTCAATTCTTGGAGTACGATAATCTTATGATAATGGTTTGTATTGTAACCAACGCACAGTTGACAATCATAGTTTTAACTTTTAAGTACGTTCGTGTAGACCAGTGGCCAACCCTGGTGCCGGAGTTTTTCGACCGCCATAAGGCCTTCGACACGGTCTCTCGGTCATAGTGATTAAGTCTTATCTTCCTTATTCCATCGATATCAGTCCTAGTTTAGTTTAGTAAGATCAGTAGTCTTTATCTAGTAGTGGAACATTACAGGCTTATACTTTTTAAAACTTTTATAACATGTATTAAAATTAAATAATAATAAAATGGAAAGTGGAATTGCGTATTTGTTTTATTGTACACTTACCTCAGCAAAAATACTGTTTAGAAGTATTTCAAGTTGTTTTATTAAAAAATGTTTATGGAAGTTTTTAACGTAAAAAAAGATTTAAATATCTTACTGATTTTTAGCTTGGTGGGAATTTATGTTCATAATTGACCGGATTATGTTATCTGGGTATGGCTAGTAGCATTGACGTAAATCATTCCCGAGGTGGTTCCACTTAGGGTCAAACTTATGGCTAGGCTGGTGGCCTAGCCATAAGTACTTATTCAATGCCCATATCAGAATCCACGGGTTGTCTTACAATGTCTTCCGTAGCCGCAAGACCACTTGAAATTTAGTCGAGCTATAAAGATTATATAGATGTATGTATTTAAAATAGTTATTAATAACCACAATGACAGCCATAATATGGTTATAATCTCAGAATACAGAAAGAACAATAATCGTTGGTTGTATGTTCAGTCTTTGGACTTAATATTATTTTTGCTATCTGTGGGTTTAACAAACCATGAAGCAAACACGTAGCAATTATACGCAATAACGCCACCTTCATGTTTGTTTTTGAACTAGAAGCTTAGCAATCATGGTATGTGCTTAGCAAACAGCAAAAATAGCAAGCAACACAGTGTAACACAGCCAACTGAGCCAACTCTAGGAAGCTGGCTGCTGGAGGAAAGAGGAATTAACAAACATATTTCATATTTCGAGGGCGTTGTTTCCAATTTCTATTTGTCTATTTCGATATTCGTATGTAAAATAAAATGATACCCACTCTAGGTTTTACAAACTGTCCTGTTTTTACAGTTTTGTAACTAAATTAGTGTCAACATTGACAAGAAGTTGAAACAGGTATGTATAACCCCAGCAAATTGCAGTGTTTGGTGCCGGCTACCGAAGCATTCAGCACCATTTTCGTTTTACAGTTGGTGGGGTTATCTAAATCAATAACGTCGATGCTTTTTCACTACAATTTTCATTTCATGTATTCTTGATGCCGATCTAATTTTTAGAGTACAAAATGTCTAAACGCACCGCTGAAGACAGCGGCAATGGCACGAACCAGCCTCCGATCAAGAAGGTCCACTTCGAACCCCACCTCATCGGGCCCGTTTCCACCCTGGAGGAGATGGACATCAAAGTTCTACAATTTCAAAACAAGAAATTGGCTCAGGTTTGTATCGATTAACTATTCAGTAGTTGCCTAAATAATGTAAAACAGTAGCTAATTGGAAAACATTGTATGTCACAATCAGCTGTTTAGTTGATAAAAACAATTCAATGTCATACTTTTGTGTAAATAGTTAATGCAGCAATACAAAATGTCCTTGTTTTTCTTGCCCCTTTGAACCTATTTATCATTTGAAATTGTAATACAAGGGACCTCAAACTAACATCATATTGGAGGTCATATCTATAGTATTCATTATTGTTACAAGTCACAAACTGAATATTTTATGCTCTTAAAATCGAATAAACGTGTAAAAAGTTTGTGTAATAACAAAATTGGGTCGTACAATCCACAGAGCCTCATTACTAAATAAAAATATTTTCTTTGACTATGAATTACATCTTTACAGAGAATAGAACAACGTCACCGGTGTGAAGCCGAGCTGCGAGCAAGAATAGAACAGTTAGAAAAGCGACAGACACAAGATGATGCAGTCCTGTGCGTTGTCAACCGATACTGGAACCTTCTCAATGAAGATATCAGAGTATTGCTGCAGAGATTTGATGCGGAAACCGCTGATGAATCAGAAAACAAGAGTAAGTTGTTGGAAATAAGGGGTTTGGATTGATATTCTCCAATTCGAGCTACATTTGTCAAATGTAAATTAGTTGTAGGAACAACTTGTTACTTGCTATTTGATTTCTACTATTGGATGTTGGATTATTATGATTTCTCTGCTGTTTTCTATTACCCGTTTATATCCTCTTGATACTTCTTAAGCTAAGTTCCGTGTATGTGTGTTTCTTGCTACTATATTATAGACACTCGAGACAGTTAACTTACACAGTTATCTTATTCTCTTGGATGCTGAATTTCTTATGATAAGTAAGTTTTAATATAAGTGATAATAAAATTGCAGTAGTTAGCCAGTATGATGATGGTGCTTAATCAACAACACTGTAAATACTGTGCAAGGATTTTATGAATACTAAGATCTTAACTTATAACCTGGTTTTTACCCCCCATCTATATAAAAGGGATGTTATAGGGGTGATGTCTGTGGTTTGTTGGCCCAAAGGAATAGATATATTTTAGTAAAGTTTGTTTTATGAAAGTTCTTTCCATGGGGAATGTTGATAGTTACTTAAAAACAATGTATAGGTTCAAAATTATTCAATTATCTTATTATAATATCTTTGTTTCAATTTCATAGATGAGAATGAAGCAACCACTTCATTTCTTATGCAGCTATCGACGTGGGATAAGGAGGAGTTGGATGCTCAGCTAGCGAACCGGGTGCAAGTGAGCAAGCGAGCCGTAGCCAAAGTGTTGCAAGCGTTTGACAGACTGCAGCAACGGAACGATAAGATTTGGCGGGCTATCAAAGGAGAAGGGGAAGGTAAAGTTTTGACTTTTATTTTTGTTAAAACTGGCTGATCTCAAGAACTACCAGTCGGATTTGAATAATTCTTTTTGTAATGGGTAGCCACACTCAAGAGGCAGGTTATAGGATTATGTCCTGAAATTCCCATGTTTCCAATTGTTTTGTGTAAGTTTTGTAAGTTTTTCTCTTAGTTCTTCTGAAAATATTATCGAAATAACACATTAATCGTGGCTGCCCGTCGTGACGATGACTGCACAGGGTAATGTTCAAGGAATGACCGTAGTCTGTACCTTAACAAATTAAAATATATTTCTTACAGAAGGCGCCCCAGCTCCAGCACTAGACGAAGTAGTCCGAGCGACCAACGAGGAAGTGACAGCGGAAAACAGGCGCCTGCAAGGACTGTGCACTTCATTACAAGAAGGTCATCACGCGATGACGCTCAGAGTCGCCCAGCTGCAAGACGCTGTCAATAGCAGGGATACAGAGAATGCAGAGTTGAAGAATCAAATCGATGATCTGCAATATGAGTTGATGAAGGTTTGTTTTGGGTGATTGAAGTGGATGTGTTACTTAGGAATGAATGGATGGGTAATTTTGGAGATGTTTCTGTTTTATTTCTGCCCAGCTGTGGGACATTATAGCTAAATACCTTATTTATTAGTACAAAAGTAAAAGTACATATTGTATGAAGATGGTAGGGCAGAGGTTTTCGCTCTGTAAGTAAAAATTAAGTAATGTTTTGTAATGTCCTACTGCTAGGGAATAGGCCTCTTACCTCACAGATGATATCAGTACAGTGAGGATTCGATCCCTTAAGTCACTTTAAATTATTTGACACTTTTACACTCCTCAAAATTGCAACTATCTTCACAGGTCCGTTCCCGTAACGACAAGCTAGAAAACCACTTAGCTGAAGCTATAGAGAAGCTCAAAAGCTACCACCAATCGGGGGCGAGCGTGACCACCCCTACAAGCGGCGGCGCGGGCACCGGGGGCGGAGCCCTGGCGGTCGCCAAGCTGGAGGACATCGCGGCGGAGCTGGAAGAGCAACGGGAGCTCGCCAACAACCGGCTCGCCGAGCTCGACCGGTTACATAGACAACATAGAGACACGCTGAAGGAGGTCGAGAAACTGAAGATGGATGTAAGTCTAACTTTTTACCCGACTCCGGCGAAGGTTAAACGTCTGTCTACCGAAATGACAACACTACTTCAACGTTACATAACAATTATTCAGTTCTGCCTATATTCAATCCTTATAATAAGCATGAGTTCCAACTAATGCAACAACTTAATAAATAAGTTTTTTTTTAATATTACGGTCACCGTCAGTCTTCTGTGACCACGGTTCCGGTAAAGGAGCCGAAACGTCAGATAAAAATGTTAAATAAAAGCGAAGTGTATCTGTAAATAAATTTCAATTCAAAATGACTAGTGTCGCTTGAACTTATTACGTTTTAATCCATTACAGATCCGTCAACTCCCAGAATCAGTGATAGTGGAAACCACCGAGTACAAGTGTCTACAAAGTCAGTTTTCGGTGCTTTACAACGAGTCGATGCAAATGAAAACAGCGCTAGATGAGACGAGGTTGCAGCTACAGAACGCCAAGAACCTACACATGAGACAGATTGAGATGATGGAGGTAACAAATTGATATTTTTGTTGATGATATACAGATAGCTATAATATTAGTAACTAGCAGCGCACCGCGGTTTTACACGCGTTGGGCCTGTTCCCGTGGGAATTTCGAGATGAAAAATAGCCTGTAACCGTCCCGTTGAATATGGCTATCTATTACAAAATGAATTATTCAAATCAGACCAGGTTATCCCGGAGATTAGCTCGAACATACAAACAAACAAACTTACAAATTTTCCCTCTTATAATATTAGTGTAGATAACATTATGAATGTTGCAGAGTGAAGAGCTATCAAGACAGAAAGCACTCCGAGCCGAAATGATTCAACTGGAGGATGTACTCGGTCAGCTTCGCAAAGAATATGAAATGTTAAGAATTGAGTTTGAACAAAACCTCGCGGCGAACGAGCAGACCGGCCCCATCAACAGAGAGATGAGGCATCTCATCACGTCGCTGCAGAATCACAACCAACAGCTGAAGGGAGAAGTGCACAGATATAAGAGGAAATATAAGGATACTAGCCAGGAACTTAATAAGGTATGTTCATTAGTCACGTTGTACTCAGCAGGTAGGTTTTCTCACTTCCCTTGATATACATACATGTATTTAGAGTATAGTAATGCCTTGCTGTTTCACTTGTATTGTACTCGATTGCTTAAGAATTTCATAATTAAAAGTAGTATATATACTAACACCCTCGATTTCACCCGATGTCCCCTTTGTACACGTTCTTTATGAGATTTTTGGCATATGTCACTGCTTACCTGTCAAGACAACCTTGTTTTGTATGATTTCAATTATTTTAGTAATTCCCTAAAAACAATTTATTCTATCTGTTATTCGCATAAAAGCACAGTAAGTCTAAGAAGAAGCAACTAAAAAAATACTTACATGAGGCTATTGTAAATGTGTGACAAGTGCGGCAGGTGTAATGTGTGTGTGTTGGCAGGCGCGCAAGGAGGTGGAGGAGGCGGGGCGCGGCGCGCCGCCCGCCGCCGCGGCCGACGACAAGCCGCCCGCGCCGCACAAGGACGAGCCCGACGCGGAGGTATGTTACTCACTCACCATTCAAGGAGGTGGAGGAGGCGGGGCGCGGCCGACGACAAGCCGCCCGCGCCGCACAAGGACGAGCCCGACGCGGAGGTATGTTACTCACTCACCATTCAAGGAGGTGGAGGAGGCGGGGCGCGGCCGACGACAAGCCGCCCGCGCCGCACAAGGACGAGCCCGACGCGGAGGTATGTTACTCACTCACCATTCAAGGAGGTGGAGGAGGCGGGGCGCGGCCGACGACAAGCCGCCCGCGCCGCACAAGGACGAGCCCGACGCGGAGGTATGTTACTCACTCACCATTCAAGGAGGTGGAGGAGGCGGGGCGCGGCCGACGACAAGCCGCCCGCGCCGCACAAGGACGAGCCCGACGCGGAGGTATGTTACTCACTCACCATTCAAGGAGGTGGAGGAGGCGGGGCGCGGCCGACGACAAGCCGCCCGCGCCGCACAAGGACGAGCCCGACGCGGAGGTATGTTACTCACTCACCATTCAAGGAGGTGGAGGAGGCGGGGCGCGGCCGACGACAAGCCGCCCGCGCCGCACAAGGACGAGCCCGACGCGGAGGTATGTTACTCACTCACCATTCAAGGAGGTGGAGGAGGCGGGGCGCGGCCGACGACAAGCCGCCCGCGCCGCACAAGGACGAGCCCGACGCGGAGGTATGTTACTCACTCACCATTCAAGGAGGTGGAGGAGGCGGGGCGCGGCCGACGACAAGCCGCCCGCGCCGCACAAGGACGAGCCCGACGCGGAGGTATGTTACTCACTCACCATTCAAGGAGGTGGAGGAGGCGGGGCGCGGCCGACGACAAGCCGCCCGCGCCGCACAAGGACGAGCCCGACGCGGAGGTATGTTACTCACTCACCATTCAAGGAGGTGGAGGAGGCGGGGCGCGGCCGACGACAAGCCGCCCGCGCCGCACAAGGACGAGCCCGACGCGGAGGTATGTTACTCACTCACCATTCAAGGAGGTGGAGGAGGCGGGGCGCGGCCGACGACAAGCCGCCCGCGCCGCACAAGGACGAGCCCGACGCGGAGGTATGTTACTCACTCACCATTCAAGGAGGTGGAGGAGGCGGGGCGCGGCCGACGACAAGCCGCCCGCGCCGCACAAGGACGAGCCCGACGCGGAGGTATGTTACTCACTCACCATTCAAGGAGGTGGAGGAGGCGGGGCGCGGCCGACGACAAGCCGCCCGCGCCGCACAAGGACGAGCCCGACGCGGAGGTATGTTACTCACTCACCATTCAAGGAGGTGGAGGAGGCGGGGCGCGGCCGACGACAAGCCGCCCGCGCCGCACAAGGACGAGCCCGACGCGGAGGTATGTTACTCACTCACCATTCAAGGAGGTGGAGGAGGCGGGGCGCGGCCGACGACAAGCCGCCCGCGCCGCACAAGGACGAGCCCGACGCGGAGGTATGTTACTCACTCACCATTCAAGGAGGTGGAGGAGGCGGGGCGCGGCCGACGACAAGCCGCCCGCGCCGCACAAGGACGAGCCCGACGCGGAGGTATGTTACTCACTCACCATTCAAGGAGGTGGAGGAGGCGGGGCGCGGCCGACGACAAGCCGCCCGCGCCGCACAAGGACGAGCCCGACGCGGAGGTATGTTACTCACTCACCATTCAAGGAGGTGGAGGAGGCGGGGCGCGGCCGACGACAAGCCGCCCGCGCCGCACAAGGACGAGCCCGACGCGGAGGTATGTTACTCACTCACCATTCAAGGAGGTGGAGGAGGCGGGGCGCGGCCGACGACAAGCCGCCCGCGCCGCACAAGGACGAGCCCGACGCGGAGGTATGTTACTCACTCACCATTCAAGGAGGTGGAGGAGGCGGGGCGCGGCCGACGACAAGCCGCCCGCGCCGCACAAGGACGAGCCCGACGCGGAGGTATGTTACTCACTCACCATTCAAGGAGGTGGAGGAGGCGGGGCGCGGCCGACGACAAGCCGCCCGCGCCGCACAAGGACGAGCCCGACGCGGAGGTATGTTACTCACTCACCATTCAAGGAGGTGGAGGAGGCGGGGCGCGGCCGACGACAAGCCGCCCGCGCCGCACAAGGACGAGCCCGACGCGGAGGTATGTTACTCACTCACCATTCAAGGAGGTGGAGGAGGCGGGGCGCGGCCGACGACAAGCCGCCCGCGCCGCACAAGGACGAGCCCGACGCGGAGGTATGTTACTCACTCACCATTCAAGGAGGTGGAGGAGGCGGGGCGCGGCCGACGACAAGCCGCCCGCGCCGCACAAGGACGAGCCCGACGCGGAGGTATGTTACTCACTCACCATTCAAGGAGGTGGAGGAGGCGGGGCGCGGCCGACGACAAGCCGCCCGCGCCGCACAAGGACGAGCCCGACGCGGAGGTATGTTACTCACTCACCATTCAAGGAGGTGGAGGAGGCGGGGCGCGGCCGACGACAAGCCGCCCGCGCCGCACAAGGACGAGCCCGACGCGGAGGTATGTTACTCACTCACCATTCAAGGAGGTGGAGGAGGCGGGGCGCGGCCGACGACAAGCCGCCCGCGCCGCACAAGGACGAGCCCGACGCGGAGGTATGTTACTCACTCACCATTCAAGGAGGTGGAGGAGGCGGGGCGCGGCCGACGACAAGCCGCCCGCGCCGCACAAGGACGAGCCCGACGCGGAGGTATGTTACTCACTCACCATTCAAGGAGGTGGAGGAGGCGGGGCGCGGCCGACGACAAGCCGCCCGCGCCGCACAAGGACGAGCCCGACGCGGAGGTATGTTACTCACTCACCATTCAAGGAGGTGGAGGAGGCGGGGCGCGGCCGACGACAAGCCGCCCGCGCCGCACAAGGACGAGCCCGACGCGGAGGTATGTTACTCACTCACCATTCAAGGAGGTGGAGGAGGCGGGGCGCGGCCGACGACAAGCCGCCCGCGCCGCACAAGGACGAGCCCGACGCGGAGGTATGTTACTCACTCACCACTCACTTCACTCACCATTTCTATCTGACGAGTAACGTGCGTAAGAGTTCGTCAGATTGCTCCTGATTACTTAAGTCTTCTGTGATCACGGTTCCTGTAAAGGGACCGAAACGTCACGACGAAAAAAAATTTTTGCTAATAAGCGACCTCTAGTAGTAAAAAAGACGCTACCGGAGGCTATCGTCATATTACCAAAATCATCACAATTTTGAAGCCATAAATAAGACACGGCAATTCTCAATTTGTCTGTAGATTTATGTTTATTTCAAAACTGTTTTTACGCTGTTGCGAATGTCTTAGGTGTATTCCTGAATTCCACAGGATGAACGAGGTATGCTTTGTTCTTATATTAGTCGTGTGATTTTTGTGGCCAACTGTACATTGTATACTAACTACATTCATTGGTTACAGGGAGGTGAAGGCGACAGCGGCACCTGTGCAGCGGCCAAGGAACACGCGCGCGCCAAGATACAGGAACAAGACCAGATTATAAAGGATCTCAAGCAACAACTTAAGTAAGGATTACTTTTAACCCCATTTCTGAGAGATAAACTCCATCCACACCACCACTCCACTCCACTGCACATTTCCATAGAAAAAATAGAGTGTACAGTCTTTGACCGTGTAGCTTAGTGATGGTATATCCTAACTAATATTATAAATGCGAAAGTAACTCTGTCTGTCTGTCTATTACGCTTTCACGCCAAAACTACTGAACCGATTTGAATGAAATTTGGTACACAGTTAGTCCAGAGCCTGAGAAAGGCTTTTTATCGCGAAATTCCTGCGGAAACGGGTACAACGCGGGTGAAACCGCGGGGCGCTGCTAGTTATCTAATATGTACACAATCTCATTGTACCGCTCGTGGCGTAGTTTGACTCGATGTTAACTCATTGCTAAGCAACGTGCCCCTCGGCTCCTATTTGGATGGTAATGGCATTTCTATCTAAGCGCTACCGTGCATTGGAGGGGGGTACGTTAAATTGTCGGTACCAGTTGTCGGAGGCCTCGGGGCCGTCTAAAAACTCCTGACACCAGGGTTTGCCACTACCCTACTCGAACTTCCAATCCCATTGACTCCCCACTATTGGTACCAACAGAAAGGCGGTGAACGAGCAGAAGGAGCTGAAGCTGTTGCTGGACATGTACAAGGGCGTGAGCAAGGAGCAGCGCGACAAGGTGCAGCTCATGGCGGCCGAGAGGAAGGCGCGCCAGGAGCTCGACGACCACCGGCAGAAGGCCAAGGTGGCGCAGGTGGGGCATGGGCAGGGCAGTCAGGGGGCATCGCGCGACCACCTCGGCCAATTCAATTAGGAAAATCAAGAAAAAATTAATAATTACTTAAAAAAGTTTTTCCAAGGAGTTTTAAGAATATCTATGTCTATCTGTAAAATCGATATAAATCTAGTCATTGTTTGTGAACAATTTGCTCTCCCTCCATGTGACATTATTTTGACTCACCCTGTATACAGTGGAAGCTCACGGATAAACATATTCTATGCTTAATCCTTTATTAATAAACGCTCTGTAATTAAATCACTGTTATAAAGTGTTTTGTCTCTTTCGCTCTACGCGTTTATTAATATGACTCAATATGTATATGACATTTTGTCAACAGGAGAGTAAACGCGAGCGCAGACTAGCGGACGAAGACGCGCTCCGCAAGATCAAACAGCTTGAAGAGCAAAAGTACGAGCTGCAGAAGCAGCTGTCGTGCGCGCGACCCAACGCCGACCCGCTGCACGCCTTCTCACGACCTTTCGCGGGGTCACAGGTAATTAGCGTTAGTAACATCATTTATTATAACTTACGTCACTAACCTTGTTATAACAACATTATTTAATAACAAAACCCCACTGTAATCAATGTAGCATTTTTCAAAATCGGCTATCTATCTATCTATAACATAAAGGTGTTAACTGAGCCGCCACCTAACCGCCACATTAGATATCGTATTGGTAAACATTGTTTTGGTGGAAAGGAACCTTTAACTCATACTGCTTTACTAACAAAAAATCGCAATCATTCTGTTAACTATAATACCTTCTCTGTTTTATGTTTTCTGATGCAAAAAATAGATTTTAGTGAGTATCATCGCGGTCGGTAGATTTTAAAGGATTGAAACAAAAGGCAAATGTTTATTTTTGTTTCGTTTCCGCCTAATTTTAATAAAATATTGCAACTATGTAGTTGGAATCTGCCATCTTACCCGCTCCGAATTGACTAATTTCATCAAAATAGAAAAAAGAGTTATAGACAGATATTTTAGTTGGGATCAAAATCACTACATAGTATAAAATAAAGTCGCCTCTTTTTCGTGTCTGTCTGTCTGTTTGTCTGTCTGTATGCTTAAATCTTTAAAATTACGCAACGGATTTTGATGCGGTTTTTTGTAATAGGTAGAGTGATTCAAGAGGAAGGTTTTTATGTAAAAAATTCCCGAAATTCCCACAGGAACGGGCACAACGCGGGTAAAACCGCGGGGCGCTGCTAGTATTAAATATTTTGAAAACATCAATATCTTTATTCATTGTTAACACGCTTTTATTAGCTTGGCCTGTATGTACCTATGTATGTAATGTACGTATGTAATGAAATCTTTGAACATCATTTTCACCAACTTCCAGAAGTCTGATTAATTTGAAACTTTGCATATGTATCAAGGACCGATGACAATGCAATAATTTAATAACAGTTTCCCGTTATCCTTAATGGATTTGCCAGATTTACTAAAAAATTATTACTTCATATAAAAGACATCAACGGGCGCTCGCTGTGGGACGGAACGGGAGTTCTGTTTTATTTTACTAAATGGTACTAGACACTAACAGCGTCCCGTGGTTTTCCCGTGATGGGCCCGTTCCCGTGGGAATTACGGGATGAAAAGTTGCATATAATGTTATGCTTACTAAAAAAAAAAAAAAAAATTATAGTTTAAAAAAACTAAAAAAACACGCTTTTATTGCAAATTGAACTAAAACTAGAAAATAATTTTTCTCCTCAAATCAAAATTATAATAAAATTTAAGTTGTAACACAATGATTTAATTCAGAGTAAAAAAAAGCGTGGGGTGCTTAATATTTTTAAATATTACAATCATCATTGGTAACTATCTATGAGAGGATAGTTATGAACTACATTAAAATGCACCCCACGCTTTTTACTCTGAATTGAATCATTGTGTTACAACTTAAATTTTATTATAATTTTGATTTGAGGAGAAAAATTATTTTCTAGTTTTTAGTTCAATTTGCAATAAAAGCGTGTTTTTTTAGTTTTTTTAAACTATAATTTTTTTCAAAAGCATCTCCAATAGTATATTGGTATACCAAAAAGAAACAGTTTTTAAATAACGCGGTAAGACGCCGCGAGAAAACCCATCTGAGTACGTTAAAACTATAATGTTGAAATCCAATTTCTGAAGTATGAAATAATTGCAGGAAGAAGAGGCTCTTCTGAACGAGATGGAGGTGACGGGGCAGGCGTTCGAGGACATGCAGGAGCAGAACTCGCGCCTCATCCAGCAGCTGCGCGAGAAGGACGACGCCAACTTCAAGCTCATGTCAGAGCGGATCAAGGCCAACTCGCTGCACAAGCTGCTCCGGGAGGAGAAGCAGCTGCTGCAGGAACAGGTGCGAAGCAGACACCGTCCTAACTAATATTATAAATGCGAAAGTAACTCTGTCTGTCTGTCTATCACGCTGACACGCCAAAACTATTCATCCGATCTGAATCAAATTTGCTACACAGATAGTCCAGAGCCTGAGAAAGGCTACTTTTTATCGCGAAATTCCTGCGGGAACGGGTACATCGTGGGCGAAACCGCGGGGCGCTGCTGGTAGAGAATAATCTTTCAATATTAGAGGAAATAATATAATAAACGTAGGACGGAGGTCGGTGTTGCGTGTGGTGAAGACGCTCGGTTCGCTACATGTGGGGTGGTGCAGGTGGTGACGCGCGACCAGCAGATCGAGTCCATGGGCGCGGTGGCGCGGCGCCTGGAGGAGAAGGAGCGCCTGCTGCAGGCCACGCTGTCGGCCGTGGAGAAGGAGCTGCTGCTGCGCCAGCAGGCCATGGAGATGCACAAGAGGAAGGCCATCGAGTCGGCGCAGTCCGCCGCCGACCTCAAGCTGCACCTCGGTGCGCCCTCCACTCATTCGTACCCATTTACATGATCATCTTCACACTTTTTTAACTCACAAGATTTGCCCTCATTATATGTAGTAAACTAAACGGGTTTTTGTCGCGTTCGATTATATGTATTACTTATTTATTAAAATACGTACCCGACGTTTCGAGCGGATTACACCACTCGTGGTCACGGGACGGTGCACTTTAATAAACGTTATTTTATCTAACGCGATACAGGCCCGTTTCATTTAGTCTATAATGATAATCTTCAATCTGCACATGTGGTCATCGATCAATTATTGTTTTTAGTGCTCCGGTGTTTTGAGTTGACTATATCAAACATACACTTTTATCATGTAACTTTTGCCCTCACTCCATCTACCTAAAGGTTACCACTGACGATACGTCCATTAATCCGAATGGAGTAGTCGTTGTCCAAAATCGTCCCATGAATGGTAAAAAAAATATTCCATTTGGATGGACGTCGGGCAGCTCTGGATTTCCAAACGGATTGAAATCCATGCGTCCAGGCCAAATGGACGTCATCCGCGGCCGTCCGTCAATGTAGGAAACGTGCGCCACGCCATATGGAAGCAGTCGGAATTGTCCGTGAATGGGCGAAACGGCGTCCATTTTTTTGAGGTTATTGTTTCACTTTATGTTTTGATGTCGATGGTGGTGCGTGTGCTGTGTATTTGTCAAGCGTTATAAATATTTTTTTTTATTATGTCTACGTCCGCGCGTGACTTTGTGTTGGAAGTAATAGAAAAATATAAATCATATCCATGTTTATGGCAAGTAAAAGTATTTTTTTGTTTCAACCAACCCTTCATCCACTTTCTCTTAGGTTTTTTTTGTCTTTTTAATGAAATACACACAGCTGCTGCCACCAGTAAAGTATTGTTATCCATAGTATTATTTATTTCCGTTCCGTACGATTGCAAAGTTCGAAGTGACGCCATGCATCCAAATGGAAGTATTGTGAATGGTACCGTATCTGGATACATTTTCATTTGGAGTGCATCCAAAAGGAAGTCTACTAAATGGACGTATCGTCAGTGGTAACCTTAAGACTCTTTCAGAAACGAATGAATGCTTATGAAAAACCTATTATGATTCCAGAAAAGTACCACGCGCAAATGAAGGAGGCGCAACAAGTAGTGGCGGAAAAAACAAGCGCATTGGAAGCGGAGGCGTATAAAACAAAGAGATTACATGTAAGTATACATTTTAGTTGAATCCCTATTCTACAGTTTTCTCTATTATTGCCGACGCTTTTTCATGGCAGGGAGAGATCAAAGGGCCACGAGCCCTCCAAATTTGTTAAAAATCTTACAAAAATATAGATTTTCAAATGATTGAAAAAACAACTTCTAAATGTGTGACAAAAAAAGTCAATATAATGATCTCACTAAATATAATATTTAAGCTTATTTATAATTATGAATGCAAACAGTTTTAATACTTCACAATCAACAAGAATAGTATAAAATCTAATAAAAAAAAACTTCAGAGGTGTCAAGGGAAACCCGGATGGAACGAAGTTTATTATTATCAACAAAAATAATCGTCGCGACACCACACTGTTCAATACGAAATAGAAAGACGAAACGAAAATATCTAGCTTGCTTTCTATAAGAGAGAGAGAGAAACATGCGCGCCGCGCGGCGCGCATGTTTCTCTGTCTCTCTCCCTGGTGTTCACATGTTTCTCTGTCTGTCTCTCTCGCGCATGTTTCTCTGTCTGTCTCTCTCGCGCATGTTTCTCTGTCTGTCTCTCTCTGGCGTGCACAAGTTTCTCTGTCTGTCCCTTACTGGCCTAAAAAATGTCGTTACCATTTTCCGGCTAGCCCCCTTTCGTAACCCGCGATAAGGAACTTCGTTCCAATAAACAACTTGATATTTCAGGAGGAGCTAGCGATATTGCGTCGTAAAGCAGAACGGATGAAGAAGATGGAGCAGGCCGGCAGCAGTATGGACGAGGTGCTGCTCGAGGAGATACGGGAATACAAGGAGACGCTCACCTGTCCCTCGTGCAAGGTGTGTCAGAGTTGAATTATTTTATATGTGTGTGAATTCATATATATCTGAGTGAAAACCCGACTTGAAAGTAGATTGGTACCATTAATAGAATCTATTATAGTGGTAGGATAAAGACGAATCACTTACTTTTCTGTCATTAAACGAAATAAACTTTAAATCGGTTCATACGTAACGGATATATGAGGAGGTGTCAACATAGAAAACAAGATTTGGAAAAAAAAACTTGGCTCTTCAAGTCAGTAGTCGGCTCTTGTAGTTTATCTAATGGCTAAAGTTATTTGATTCCTTATTCGTAACTTTCCAGGTGAAACGCAAAGACGCAGTACTTACGAAATGCTTCCACGTATTCTGCTGGGACTGCCTGCGCACTCGCTACGAAACCAGACAACGTAAATGTCCCAAATGCAACGCGGCGTTTGGAGCTAACGATTACCACCGGCTTTACCTGTCCACCTAGAGATATGTTATCACAAGCAGGATTCTAATAGGGGTTAGTAAGGACCATTTGTATGGCGTCGAAATAGAAAATCATATGTTCAATGTTACTTATCAAATGATTCGTGCTTACCGTAAGCCTGATTTTGTAATACGCTGAGGTCGGCCGCGAAGAATAGCAATGAATTCGTCTCTGACGTGTGATTAAGGAGTTTATTCGCCACTGACGTCAATATTGCAGTGCGGTACCACGTAGGAGTTTTTTTCCGACGACCGACTTCAGTGTAGGAAATCAAGCCTTAGAAAATGACACTACACACGTAAGTGAGCGTCTTACCTTGTAAATATTAACTCTAGTTGTAAATAACCGCCCGCCGGCAAACCTTTACTAATTAATATTAACTTGATCAAAATGGCTGCGTCCAGGACTCCATTTAAAGTGAATTAAGTTATTAAAATTGATCTTGACAGAATTAACTATTGAAATATTGAACGTGTCTGTTTTATTAGTTGTTGAAGCAGTGTTAGTTAGATGTAATTTATTATATAACAGGCAACCTTTATTTACACCTTGGCTCGTCTTGTTCTAGGTTGAGGTGGATCGGTATATTTGTATAATACAATAGTATTTCCTACGCTACGTTAGGAGCTAAACGTTTAGAAACATTCATTCCTTTGTATTATAATAGAGTTGATTTGTTCGTAATGTCTAGTTTCCATGTATTGATGAAGAGCGAGCGCGCGCGCCGCTGACGAATGAATTTATAAATGCATTTCGCAGAACTTGTACATTTGTTACGTACGTGATTTTGTATAGTTAAATATCATGAAATCGAACAAGTGCGTGTATAACCTGTATTTATTTAAGGATATGAGGTGTGATTGACTACTGAACGAAAGAAGGATGTGTTTTTTCTACTTTAGTTAGGTGAATCTTTGACGGCCCACTACGACTGATATATTTATATATTTTAGGTTAAACGTGTAATAATTGGGCTCGGGAACGCGTCAGTTGGTTATTGTGATACTCGGTCTGTAACATTACCTTAAATATTGGACATTTATCTGATAGAACTATTGTAAGAGAGAGCGAAGTAGTTATGGTTTACGTTCTATAAAGGAAGCACTCGAAAATAAAACAGTTATATGTTGATTTATATAGACAAATATATTGAAATTTGATTCCTGTAAAATGATTAATAAATATATTAGATGAGTTCTAGTCATATGGTACTTTTAGCAATATCGATGAAGGTAAACACCAAACTTTCTAATCGACAATGATAAAGGTCCCATGTTGGGTAACAGAACTTGTCTCTATGAACTACTTATAAAAGCCGCCTGATTTAGAAAGTATTGTAAATCTCGTGCTTGATTCATGTATGTTAAAGTGTATTCCACAGTAGGAGTGTGTAATACCTAATATAACGCAGTATTTACATGTCGCATCGTCGTAGCCTGATAACGCAAAGCCCTCCTAAAAGTATTAGCTGGGTATGTATAGCAAAACATATAAAATATATATTACGTATTCTCTAATAGTGAATTGTAAAATACTGGGCCCACTAGGAAATTTAACAGAATATTTTTCTACTGTTCTTGTTACATTATATTATAATTTGCATTATATAGGTATTATCTTCTTATATCTACATTATTATATAAATAAATTGTTTTGTAACTTTTACATAAATACAGTTTCTATTATTGTTATCAAATTAGTATGTACCTTAATCAGTAGTACCGTAAGATTTGTGTAACACACGACCTATTTGGATTTACTAAAATTATGTGGCTCAAAACATGCTAAAATATATAAATAAATGAATAGAAATAGTTATGTATCTGGCTACAAAATAACTTCGTTTATGTATGTAAAATAAATGTCGTTGTAAACTAATAGTTTGTTTCATCTTCCCTAGTTAAAGTTTAAATTGCAAAATCTTGTTGGGTAATATGCTCGCCAAATACTTTCTAATAAACATGACAATTAACTTAGCATGACAATTAACGTGCGGCTATTATTTAAAAATCAGGCGAGCTTTTGTGTATTCTATGGATGTTTAAAATTAATAAAAATGGTGACCATGGGAGAGGCGGGAGGATTATCAGGAGAGATAAATAAAACAACGGAACTTCAATAGAATCTCAATAATTTTATTTACATCACATATTTTTTGACAATTATAAATTCTTTATGTTTTTTACGTATGAATAAGATTGGTTTGGACGATTTTGACTGAACAGCGATTACATATCGGAGTAAAAAGTGCAAGGATTTACTTGTATTGAATTGAAGTAAACTTGCATAATTTTCTCATAAATTGCATGTAACCAGCTGAAAGCATTCGCTTCTAATATAATAAAATGATTCTACATTAGCACCGGAAGCATGGAGCGGTTTGTAAATGATTTGATTGCAAAACATATAAAAAGGCAATAAGTTAATTAATTAATAATAATGTGCTAATTAATTCAACTCCGTCAAATACTAATTGTAGCTTACAATTCATGTATTTATGCTCAATCATTCATTTCATAATTTTACATCAAAAATTCAATTTACATCATTCAACATAAATACGTACTCAGTCTCATTATTTTTATAATTTTACAAGTTGGTACCGAAATAATAAATTGTATTCTGCATAAATTGCCTCGAAATTTAAAAGAAAAGGCAACATTGATGGTTCTCATGTCGAATTGTAAAACATTATTGACTAGATCACAAAAATATATCATGATTTTACGAAGTTTTTATTATGTGATGTATATTTTTAAGTAGATTTCACACTACACAGTAGAATAAAATATATGATGTCGTAGGTAACTAGATGCACTTCATAATT
This sequence comes from Cyclophora albipunctata, assembly GCA_963082685.1. NCBI lineage: Eukaryota > Metazoa > Arthropoda > Insecta > Lepidoptera > Geometridae > Cyclophora > Cyclophora albipunctata. The sequence continues at coordinate 9,427,215 of OY720117.1, read as the reverse complement.
CTTATTATTTTCTATTAAAATTTCTCATTTATCTACAAAATCATATATTAACTCCCGTTAGCACTAATGGCACTATTATTATTTGTTCAATCAAGTTGTCATCTTGTTCCGCTACATTTAATAATTGTTAATTGAAGATTAATATTTAAATGCTTTTAGGAATGAAAATATATATTTCTTATACTAAACAACATGGTTAGTAAGGAATATTTGCATTGAAATGATATCAAAGACCAATTGATTTTAATTTGTTCCTGAGATCAATAATTTAATCATTTCTTAAAGACAGACCCATAAGAATTAATTCTGATTTAATTCGCGTATTGTCTGATGGACTACATTTAGAGTATCGTCATATCGCGGACGGACGACAACACATATCAACACTAAACGAATATTAGTTCTAACTCTGGCAATGTGTCGGTTAACTTATCGTTATGTTACAGTTATATCTTAAACTCTATGTTATAATTATGCGAACCCGCCTTTAACGACTCGACACATCAAATAAAATTGACAACTGGCAACAATTTTCTCCACTACTCCTACATTTTCAGTTCTAGCAATTGTACTTATACTTTGACTATTGGCATTTCTTGCCAAACTCATAAAAGAATAACCTTAAGGTTAACCTAATCGGCGAACTCTTCGACCTGCAAACAGTCCAGCCATTCGTTCTTTTCTTGATTCATTTCGCTTTTCCCCCCAAACACACAGTAATTGACAAAAGTGCCGGCAGTGCCATATATCAATAAAGGTGACATTTACGGATGTCCTGTTTAGCTCACACAAGTGACGAGTAGTGGTCGCAAATAACGATTCAACTGTCAAAAGTGACGTATCAAATCGTCAAAAGTGACGTTTTAACTGTCATAAGCGACGTTTAACTGTCAAATATAGAGTTGGTATGGTGTGTTAGGGTGAGACGGTGACTTGTGGCGGCGCGCGATCTCTGAGCAACGCCAGAGCAACCCGTTCGAGTTGTCTGCGCAACGCGGCGAGCCGAGGAGCCTTCGCCGCCGGCCCGAGCGCGCTCACCGCCACGTCTACGCTCGCATACCATGACAAGCGATCGCTCTCACTCACGCCGGATAACTCCTGTGAATGAAATACAAAGTAAGTATGTGTATTATTATGAAAGTAGAAGTATGTAGCTGTAAAGTAAAGTAAAGTATAAGCCTGTAATGTCCTGCTGGTCAAAGGCAGTGAGGAGGTACAGTGAGGAGGATTAGGCATAACTACCACACTTGCCAAATGCGGGTTTGAAATGGAGCCATGTTTGAAAAGTAGGAAACATGTTTTCGCTCGACCCGGGACCTCAGTCTTGGCAGGCGAGTGCACATAGACCACCGAGGCGAGAAGTAGCTGTGACTAGGAATATGTTATTGAAAGCTTCGCTTACGCTACCTTATTTGAAACATTACCACCTTTAATAACCGAATTTAAAATAGGTCTATTCATTAAAGTGTTAAGATATTTGTTTTGCTGCGCTTGAAACACTAAAACTAATGTGCAGTGGTTGAGCACTTTCATCGAATAATAAAAGTGAGTTAAAAGTAAATTCTTACCTCTTCAAGTACAGCTAATTCTTCTTCATCGGTTTGTGCCAGTTGCATTTTGAGTATCTGCGAGAAAGAGAAAATAGATTAAATAAAATGATACAGACACGTTGATAAAACTAACATTATCTGTATTACTACAAACCTGAACCATTGGTGAAAAAGTGATATGTCAAAAAATAAAAGACAAACATAGGTTGAACTTCTGTTAAGCAGTGGGTCAACTTGTAACTCTGCGTTTGTAGTAACACGGCATATCTACTGTACAAAGCATGAAATTGAAAAATCAAGATTTAAACTGTGTAAAAAAAGAGTCACTGTGTCATTTATTTAGTGTTTATGTCATAATAGTTGCCAATAACAGATGCTGATTGGTTGTAAAGTGTATTGTGACAAAATGGCGTAATACTACGACAATGATTGATGACTTAGCAATATTGAGAGTTGCAATAAATGAGTACAAATGACAGACACACGTCAAACTTATGACACTTCCCTTTTCTCAAGAGACAAAATGCAAGTAAGTGTTTTATTTGAAACATTTTCTTAGGTCCCATAGATAGTAATAATGTTGTTACTCATAAATCTCAATTTTTTAAGGAAGGTAAAGTGGTTAAGTTTAAGTTAAACCCTCTGTGGTTAAGAACTTTCATTCCATAATTCACTAAACCTTCTTCCTCCACAGAAGCAATTGTTTTGCTTAGAAAATCAGTTATGTGGTTTACATTTCAAGGCTCACGAAGAAATAGATTGTATTACGCTTTACCGAGTGTCTTATTGACAATTGAAGAAACCGAATAATTTGCATATATTAGTGTAAATACTAATTAGTTTATAATCTTGCTTTCTCCATTTCATGAACAACAGGTTTATTATTTCAGTTATAAACTAAAATACAAACAGCTTATTAGAGATCATTCAACATTCGAAGTGCCAATATTAAATAGACTTTATTGTCGAGACATGAAGATATAAAGTTGAATGTCATATTAATAAAGTCATATTAAATGTTGACATTATTTTGAAAATGTATTTACAATTAGACATAATCATGATACAAACAACCAATACATGTGGTATTTAAACAATTTTATTTACATTTTTAATATTGTCAGTGAGGTTTATTTACAAGGTGCGTTTTTTAATATCACAGAGTGGTTTGAAGCTATCCCGCCAAGAATACGTTTGGATTCATTATATTCTCTCTTGTTTTGGTACGATTAATGTGTAAGGAAGTTTTAATTTTTTTAATAATATTTTTTAAATGAAAAATTTTATAATGACTTTATATATATTTCTTTTTTACAAATCGGTTTAAAAATAAACGATAGAGGTATATTTAAACTATTTAAACTAAATGTAGAATTCAGAACCTCATATTTTCTGTAGTCAGTTAAGTCCAAGCATTACAAAAATATTAGAACAATACATCTAAGTAATACAATACTAAGAAGACTATTTTTTAAAGTTACAGTTTCAAGCATTCTACATATTTATTTTCAAGATTGCTCAAAGCTTTTTATAACAGTATTTAAAGAGTTATTTTCTAAAACACTAATAAATAAGCACTAATTTATATGAGTTTATTTTTAAAATACTACGTTTTAGGTTAAATGCTATTAAGATTTATAATAACCATTAATATTGTAAGATATAGTATAAAATTTAAATGAATACAACGAACATATTATGAGTGAGCGAGACAGATAATAGAGAGAGTATAATGAGCGAGCGAGTGCAACTATAAGCCAATGTGATATATAAATGTTATATAACGGTTTAAACACGTTATGTGTCATGTTATATTAACCTTGACGTTTTATTCTTGACTGGAGATCGCCAAGCAGGGCCTGAATGGTGTAAATACCTGTTTCATATTAAAATTATTAACTGTACTAACAAAAATGAAAAAAATAAATATTAAAAAAAAAACTATGCAAAAACCATAGAGAAATCAGAAAATAACAAATTCAAATTAAGAACGTAATTAATAAAATAAAACACAAAATAAAATAATAATTGAAACCATACCTAAACTACAACTACTTAAATGTTGTCTGTAGGTTATGGTATCGGGACGGAGCCATCGGTACTGAAAGGGGGGCTAGCGGTATTCCAAGGGAGGCGATGGTACCCAGCAAGGACTGACGGAATCCAACGGTACATCTGACGGTATCCCACGATATCTGACGATACCTAAAGATATTTCACGTTTAATGGGACGGTATGGTCTTTTGTATAATAGGCTAGTTTCCTGGGTATAAGATGTTGTATTTTGCCCGTAAGATAGGAAAAACACATTTTTTGCATTATCAGATTTATAAAAAAAATCTTAAATAAATAAAAGGCGTCGCTACTTTACAGCTAGCGATGAAACATTAGATATGATATGCTGTCAGCATCAGCAGACACGTCTCTTTTTGCTGCATTTTAGTACAAATATGATTTTATTATTTTTTCTTTTTGAAATTGCGGCAATAATGATTATTTAATTTATTAACTATACTTTGTAATAGTCCTTTTAAGGTAAATGAAACTGGAAACTACCCTATTAGACGCAAAGAGACTACACCGGTGCCATATTCGCAAGCAGGCGACCCGTTCGAACTTACTTCCACATTCTGCCGGTACTGCTCCATCATGTGCTTGCTGGCGTCGAGCTCGGCGAGCTTCTTCACCACTACGTCGGCTACGTTCTTTTCGGTCACCTCTAACCGATCTCTGCAATAAGCGGATGACACTAGATGAGGGCGTGATAATCTATAGGTACTATTATATTAAAGCTGAAGACTTTGTTTTTTTGTTTGTTACGCGTTACTTCAGAAACTACAAATCCGATTTGAATATTATTTTTGTAATGAAATGCCGCGTTCAACGGGAAGATTTTAGGCTATTTTTTATGCCAAAATTCCCACGGGAACGGGCTCAACGCGGGTAAAACCGCGAAGCGTTGCTAGTATAGTCGTGAAACTAGCACTCTAAAATCAATTTCTGTTAAACGCGACTAAAATTAGACCTTTATTCATAAAGGCTCATTTTCTCTCGGCTCGGCGGCATTTTAGCTATCAAATGATTTGTCCCTTTTCGAGATACGCTAATTTCCAAAGAGCAAAAGAGACAGAAAGCACTTTATTAACAGTATTTTAGTTATAGAGCGATTATGAATATGGCAGTTAGACTTCAGTGAAAAATTGATGGTTACGTAGTGGATTGCAAAAATAATATAACGAATCTAATTAGTATTTTAGCCGAAATTAAGCGTCATCTAGCGGCAAATAATAACTATGTTGTACTTTTGCAGCAGATTATAAAAATGAAGAAATTATAAAGTCCCATTCGTATAGTGAGATTTTACATAAAAAAAAATTGAACTAGATAAATGAGCTGAAAATTTGGGCAATAAGATAGTATGCAGTAATACTCGTACTAACTTGATAAGTTACACGATTAGTCCTAATAGCTTTTTTCAGTAGTACTAGAAGATTAATTCATTTTATTTCAAGTGTATATCGATAGTCTAGTCCGACAAGACGTGACCAAATCAATTAGCTTTACTGGAAAAAAGCTATTTTGAATTGTAAAATTGACGTCATATATGCTATTCACCTTATGCTATTGTAGACTTTCGTACCAGATTTTTTACTTTATCAAAATGACATAAAGTGTAAACAGATAGTGAGGTCGAGTGTCGCATCGCATCAGTACCGTACCTGAGCTTGCACACGAGCTGCTGCCCCTCGGGCTCGGCCAGGCTGTGCGCTCGTCGCAGCGCGGCGAGTAGTGCGCCGAGGCGCTCGTCGAGGCGCTGCACGCGCGCCGCCAGCGCGCCGCGGCCCTCCTCCGAGCGCTGGCGCACCGCGATGGCGGCCGACAGCGTGCGCAGCGACGACCGCTCCGACGGGGACGAGCCCTCTGGACCACACATTACCATTTACAATCTACTTGATACTACCAACGGATACACTTCACTTTTAGTTTATTTTCCTATAACGACAACTTGTCGCAAGACAAGTCAGAAAGCATCGGCGAGAAGTCAAAATGACTCCGGGCGAAAAAATCCACCCGATTCCTCCTGAACCAAATTTTCTTCTCCACCTTTTCCATCTTTCCTCCTGTAGAAAACATCTCCAGTTAGAGCAAAACCTACAATATTTACACCAGCATAGTATCCATGATAGTGTGTTACCGTTACACTGTAATGTACAATAGGTGGTACAATGTGCCCCAGCGCGTACCTCTGTCGCGCGTGTCGGGCGCGTCCCGCTCGGGCGACAGCTCGTCCCCGCTCCAGCCGCCCGCGCCCTCGCCCCCCTCCGCCCCCTCCGCCCCCGACCACCACTCCTCCGCGTACTCTGAACACAATGTTACAACAGTCAATATTACAACTTACGCATTACGACAGAATTAGTATTACTAAAGAAGTTATGCACTGTACTAAAGGAAATACGGACTTGTATAAAAATTATTGAAGTTCATGTTTGCATGGATTGACGCTGGTTGGGAAGCCCGCGTGTGACGCGGCAGCAGTCCGGCTCCGGCCGGCAACTCGTGCCGAGCCCGAAGGGTGGCCCTATTGGCTCCAAGTTATCGCCTCGGTTCCACAACACACCAATGTTCGGATCGGTGCGATCATGGACTGACTGAGATAATATTTATCGAAATTTCTAGTATTTTTCTTAAATTTATTTTTGGAGGAGTCAGAGCCGTCAGTGGTAGTAAGTGTGGCGGCGCTCACCCGGGTCGGTGACGAGGCACGGCTCGGTCTCGGAGTCCAGCAGGTCGGCGGAGTCGGCGTCGTCCGGCGAGCGGTCGTCGTCCGCCGCCCGAAGCGCGCGCGCCACCGCGCCCGCCAGCCCCGGCGCGAACTCCTCCTCCGGCGTCAGGGCTTCGCCGCTGTCGCTGCGGCTGCAACCGAACATTACTGGTTTAGGCGGATAATAGATTTCTAGTTTAATTTTGATGAGTATGTATTTTTGTATGCCGTAAGATTTTACAATATTATGACGCAATAGAAAATGAAAATATATGACATGATTTGAAAATGTTTGCATGTCATTCGGTCAATTTTTTATTTACAGGTCATGTCGGCTGTTATTTCATTAAGTTCCTATAAAACTGATTTATGGCCATAATATGTTTCTATTAAATTTTACATTAATTCACTTAGTGTCAATATTTGAGTCGCATCTGAGTGAATGGTGATATGATGGAGGCTGGTGTGTCACCTGTAGGCGTCGTTGTAGTAGACGGTGGGGTCGGGGTCGGGCGGCAGGCGGTAGGCGCGCGCCAGCAGGCGCTGCAGCGCGCGCAGGCGGCCCGCCAGCGCGTCCAGCGCGCGGTGCTATATATGATGGAGGCTGGTGTGTCACCTGTAGGCGTCGTTGTAGTAGACGGTGGGGTCGGGGTCGGGCGGCAGGCGGTAGGCGCGCGCCAGCAGGCGCTGCAGCGCGCGCAGGCGGCCCGCCAGCGCGTCCAGCGCGCGGTGCTATATATGATGGAGGCTGGTGTGTCACCTGTAGGCGTCGTTGTAGTAGACGGTGGGGTCGGGGTCGGGCGGCAGGCGGTAGGCGCGCGCCAGCAGGCGCTGCAGCGCGCGCAGGCGGCCCGCCAGCGCGTCCAGCGCGCGGTGCTATATATGATGGAGGCTGGTGTGTCACCTGTAGGCGTCGTTGTAGTAGACGGTGGAGTCGGGGTCGGGCGGCAGGCGGTAGGCGCGCGCCAGCAGGCGCTGCAGCGCGCGCAGGCGGCCCGCCAGCGCGTCCAGCGCGCGGTGCTATATATGATGGAGGCTGGTGTGTCACCTGTAGGCGTCGTTGTAGTAGACGGTGGGGTCGGGGTCGGGCGGCAGGCGGTAGGCGCGCGCCAGCAGGCGCTGCAGCGCGCGCAGGCGGCCCGCCAGCGCGTCCAGCGCGCGGTGCTATATATGATGGAGGCTGGTGTGTCACCTGTAGGCGTCGTTGTAGTAGACGGTGGGGTCGGGGTCGGGCGGCAGGCGGTAGGCGCGCGCCAGCAGGCGCTGCAGCGCGCGCAGGCGGCCCGCCAGCGCGTCCAGCGCGCGGTGCTATATATGATGGAGGCTGGTGTGTCACCTGTAGGCGTCGTTGTAGTAGACGGTGGGGTCGGGGTCGGGCGGCAGGCGGTAGGCGCGCGCCAGCAGGCGCTGCAGCGCGCGCAGGCGGCCCGCCAGCGCGTCCAGCGCGCGGTGCGCGGCGGCGCCAGCGCGCGCGCCCGCCGCCAGCGCCAGCGCCTCCTGGCGCCGCTGCTCGCACATGCGCACCAGCTGCCGGCACTCCGACCGGCTGCCGACACACACATACACATACACGTGCTTAGATACAATCCTAGTTCATTGCGTTATCGGTAGCACGATCGATAGCGCATTCGAACGAACGAAAACGAAACAACTTTTAATGTTTTTTAAGTTAGTACATGGTAGGATTAAAATATAAATCTACTATCAAAATATGTCCACTTCCAGAACATAGATTGAAATTGAAAAATATTTCAGTTGCTCCCCCAGGTGTAAGGCATGAAGTGCGAACTGACCTCTTGTCGAGGTCGGCGGTGAGTCTGGCGACGTCCGCGTCGGCGTCGCTGAGCGAGTGCTGCAGCGCGTGCGTCTCGGCGGCGAGGAAGTCCTGCATCTCGGCCGCCTCGCGCTCCGCCTCCGCCCGCCGCGACTCCGCCGCGCGCGCGCGCCCGCGCTCCCGGCACGCCTCCTGACGAGGTCACACACGATATACGGTTACTTCACCGAACAAATTTATGCGAGTGGTAATATGCTTTAATATTTTATTGTAATCCACACAGTTATCAGAACTCATAGTAGTATTTAATTTACATTCGTATTATGGGGTATTACCTAAAATTTGATAACATTAATATCAAACTACTTATGATTATCACGGATAGAATGATTCAATAACGATTTTGGGTACTATTTTATTAGGAAACTACAAGAACTGGGCAATCTTGATAAGCCGAAGTGAAGTGAATGTGGGTTGCCAGTACAACATGAACTCACAGTGTGCAGCTTGTTGCAGCGGTCCCGCAGCTCGTCGATCTCGGCCCGGTTGCGCGCCGCCAGCTCGCCCGCCGCGCGCAGCTGCTCCTCCAGCGCGCGCAGGCAGCCCTCCGCGTTCGTGCCCGCTCCTGGAGCGAGAAGGGGGACTTGCAGTCAAATTAATCGGGTGTATGGACAATGCTTCATTGAGTATTTAAAGAAGGTACTGTTCCCCAAGGGGCTTTGAAACATCCCCTTATTGTAAAGGAATGCCGAGTACGTGTCACGTGATGTGGTGGTGTGTTACCTGCGGCGCCGGCGAGCTCGAGCAGGCGCTGCGAGTTCCGCTCGAGGTCGGCGAGCGCGGCGTGGCGCGCGGCGCGCTCGGCCGCCAGCTGCAGCTCGGCGCGCTCGCGGCGCGCGCGCTCGTCCGCCAGCGCCGCCGCGCGCGCCGCCTCGGCCGCGCGCCCGCCCGCCTGCACGCCGCGGTGACACACGCCCGCGTCCACGCGCCTGCGCACACCCAGCGTCACTCGCCGCCCCGCGCGCCACACGCGGGCTCGCGGGGCGGGATACTCACGTGCGCACGTCGGGCACCAGGCCGCCCAGCGCCGCCTCCACGTCTTCGCCCACCAGCACGGTCTGCGACGTCTTCTCCGCGTAGATGCGCACGCGCGCGCGCGCCGCCGCGCCGCGGGACGACGCCGAGCGGGCGACGGTCGGCCGCCGTGCCGGCGCCGCCTCGTGCTTCGGCGAGCCGTCCGCGTCTGCGTCGCGGCGACGGCGCGGCAGCGTGCCGTACTTGTCGGCGGCGAGGCGCGCGGCGGTCGCGTCGGCGACGGGCGCGAGGCGCGGCCCGCTCGTGGGCCAGCGGCGCTCGTCGCCGGGCGAGCCGGGCGTGCGGCAGCGCGCCGCCGACGTCTTGGTGGGCTTGGCGCGCAGCGCGGGGCTCTCGCGCACCAGCGGCGGCAGCTCGCCCGCGCCCGCCGGCTTCAGGCGCGGCTTGGGGGTCAGCGGGCGCGGCTTCTCCGGCGGCGTGGGCTTCTCGCGGCTGCGCGCGCGCTCGCGTGTGGCGAGGTTGGGGCCGCGCGGCGCGGTGGCGGGGCGCGGCGCGGCGACGGGCGGCGGACGGCGCGGCTCCGGCACGGTCACGGTGAGCTTGCGGCGCGGGCGCGGCGGCGCGGCCAGCGACGAGCTCTCGGAGCCGCAGCCCGAGCCGCACGACACCACGGAGGAGGCGCACGAGCGCGAGCCACCGCCGCTGCTGAGCGCGCGCCCGCAGCCCTCCACGCCCGAGTCCGAGCCGGCCGCCAGCGCCAGCTCCTCCACGCGCAGGCTGTCCAACTCGTCCACGGAGCGCGCGTCCTCGTTGCCTTCCACTCCCTCGCCCGCGGGGCTGCTCTCTACCCCCTCACCTAAGGGGCTACCCTCCACCCCCTCACCTGCGGGACTCCCTTCCGCCCCCGCGGAGCTACACTCTGCCCCCGTGGGGTTGCCCTCCGCCCCCGCGGGGCTGCATTCCGCCCCCGCGGGGTTGCCCTCCGCCCCCGCAGGGCTGCACTCCGCCCCCGCAGGCCTGCCCTCCGCCCCCGCGGGGCTGCCATCTCCTACTCCACTCTCATCTTGTTCTTTGGTCCCGTTCACATTGTCCGTCTCCCCATTCGTTACGATTTCCTCTTTGACCACACTATCAGTACATTCGCTCAGGTCTGCGTGTTTGTCGGACACGTCTCCGTTGAGGCGCGGCTCGGCCGGGGCCGCGGGCGCCTCCACGCTGGGGGTTTCGTCTTCCATACTTAGCCTTACGTGTTACATGTTCTGGAACAAAGAAACATACAATAAAGCACCTTATAATGTAAAGTAAAGTTTTAATAATCGTAGAAGTGAGTCGAGGACGTCTGAATATTAATCATTGCCGCGGCTGGTGTTATTGTGCGCTACGTCTATTGTGTGCTGCCCTAGGGCTCGGACCGCTATCTTCAAATCCCACAGGACCAAATATATTGTTCATCGTCTGCATTGCGCTACTGTATTTTATTCATAAAAAGTTGACTAAAAATAACAATGAGCTCAACATGTTCAAAATTAATGAACGTCAGTGAAGTTTGCATTTTGATATCATACAAAATTAAAATGCTGTTTACATTCCGACGTCAAAGTTCAGGGCTAACACTTGCAACGTCGTTACCTATATGGCTTCGTCTTTTCGCATCACAATGACATTTTATTGTTACAACCGGATTCTAGTAAAACGAGGATAAATATGATAAATTATGTATAAAACAAACAAGCATCTCCTTACGGTTTCCATTTCTTCTTGCGGAGTTTTTGGGTTAATGTCAATATTATAAACCTAGTGTGCCGAACGAACCGTCCAGCCATTTAAACGTATAGGGCAACATAATATGTTGCATATAATATGTACATACGCGCATCCTTACTAAATCTAACATTTAGATTAACAGAATAAGAATAAGATACGTTAAATTCACAATGTTTGTGGTATTGAATCGAAACTAAAGAAAAAGCAAATGTATCGGTCGTTAATACTGCGTTTCACCATCAACAGAGATTGGTTCTCATGCCGCTCTATACAAGTTTCCTTTCATATCTGTGATAGCTGTGATAACAATAACCTTTTTGTTTTATGTGCAGAAACGTTAAAGTTATTGAACGCTAGAGAATTGTCGTTGCTGCATTGTTGGTAACTAGCAACTTGTTGGCTTTGCCTTGAGCGTTTGTTTTGCGGGAAAATGGAAAGCAGGGAGGTCTGAAACAGACGTAGACCTCTGGAAATATTTATTATTTTTCAGGAACTTTTAGGGCATAGTTGAAAAAAGAGCAAACACAGAACATACACTCTAAAATCAAATTTTTAGGTCATGCAATATAATGCCATGCATGTCGGACATATGCCTAAAAGCATGCTACCAAAAAGGGATAATCGTTTGTATAACAGTTTTATAGTGCCTTCAAGTCTTAGTTACACTAGAAGTGAAAATGGAATATCGCTTCAAAGCATTCAGCCATACAAAGTACCTTATTCTATCTCGATACTAAAATAAACTATTATCAAAACAAAACAAGGAAACTCGATTACAAAAAGCAGCATTAGTTGATAAAGTAAATTGAAACCATCGCCCGATAAAAACACTCTTTTGAAACCACAATCTACACTCTACCAGCAGTAACTATTTATTTATCTGTGACTCCACGCCACTTCTACCGATAGCTTATCAATGCAGCTAAAAGAAAGTTACAATTAATTATTAGAAGATTTATAACCCAAGTTATAGCATCAATAAAATTGTGTAAAGTTACATTAATTCAATGCAAAACAGATGTTATGTAATGTGGAATATTAGACAGATTGTGATTTTATGCATAATAATAATAAACGTATAAATATTTACATAATGTTGTTTTGTTTCTATTCTCGACTATTCTCTCTCTCTACTAAAAACCTCTTGACTACTTAGTCGTCGAAGTAACTGCCTAGTTTTTGTACATATGAGCTAACCGTTTGTGATTGAATTCTTAGATTCAATGAAATCATTGTACAGGTATTTCGTCAAACTAAAGATGAATTGTTTAATTTAGTACCATATTAGTTTATTAATTTAGATACCTTTAATAGACATTTCATAATACAACAATCAATAATATAATCCTAAACGGTGATGACTAAACCACTCCTACGCAACGGAGAGTTCATCGCACTGCGATCCGTATGGGAGTACCATGATATAACCTAACCTATTTCAAATGCATTGCACATAATGCGTGCACTATTAGAAAGGTGACGTTCCAATTTGTCACGGTAACTACGAGACGACGTGTCTGCGCACACCGGTGTTACATACATACACATTTACCAATCTATACAAATAATAATAAAGCTGAAGAATTTGTTTTTTTTTGAACGCGCTAATCTCAGAAACTACCAATCCGATTCAAATAATTCTTTTTGTAATGGATAGCCACATTCAACGGGAAGGTTATATGCTATCTTTCCTCAAGAAATTCCCACGGGAACGGGCATAACACGAGTAAAACCGCAGGGCGCTGCTTGTCGATTTATTTAGTAGTGTCACAAAGCTGCATCTATTTTGCAGAAGTGTTATAAAATTACTAGCAGCGACCCGCGGTATTAGCCTCGCTGTGCCCGTTCCCGAGAGAATTTCGGGATGAAATATAGCATATAATCTTCCCGATGAATGAGGCTATCCATTACAAAGAGAATTATTCGAATCGGACTGGTAATTTCCAAGAGTATTCCAAGCAAACAAACAACAAAATTACCTCTTTATAATATTATTAATATAGATATATTTACCGGTCAAAGCAGACTAGTTGTCTACTAGTAGACTATTTGTAAAGGTCAATTGATAGAGGTCAAAGCTAAGGTCTACTGGTGTTATAAATATTAAACTTCTCACGTTACCAGTTTATAGACAGATGTGTAATTAGAATGATTTATTGCAATGCTCAAGATATGGCCTCACTTCGCTGTTTGTACGCGTTCTTTAATATCATGTATGGTACTTACGTTATATTAATAACTTCCGGATGAAGTTGTCTGTCTGTCTAAACGGAAACTGTCTATATAGTAGACATGTATGATTTGGTAGTAAATAAGATCTGCTTCTAAATCGTTGTAATTGCATCTTGCGAAACGACTAAGCCTTTAAAAGTAGTAGGTTTTTGGTAGCAATCCCCTTTTTCTAGGTGAGGGAAAAAGTATTTACTTATTAGGTTTTCAAAAGGTTGAAAAATTAATTTGAGGATTATAAACACTATACATTAAACAATACAGATACTTTAAAATCACTTATTGAAATAATTCTTAGCATAAGTATTTAATTTAAGCCATAATTTATTTGCAAACTGTTATATTCTCGCTATGTATTTACTACTTTTCTAAAATGCCTGAAGGCTTCAGGCATTTTAGAAAAGTTAAACATTGAGAGAAAGCTCGTTGACGGACGAACAGTAATCACTGTTATTCATACTGAGTACTTCAGCAGATACTCAGATAGTTTATTGAAGATAAAAACGAGGAAAGTAAAAGTAACTACCAATAGTAATATTTTATTATATTACAGTATAGTATAGTATACTGTACTAGCCCCGCCCCGCCCCGGTGTTACCCGCGTTGTACCCGTCCCCGCGGGAATTTCGGGATAAAATGTATCCCATGTGTTTATTTATTCTGATGTATAACCTATGTTACTGTTAAGTTTCATCCAAATCTGTCAAGTACCTAGTTTTATCGTGAAAGAGTAACAAACATACATACATACCATACATCCTTCGGAAGGATCCTTCCTTCCTCACAAACTTTCGCATTTATAATATTAGTAGGATACTACACTATTGAAGTACCTAGGTTCACTACAACAAATTCCAACGATGTCTATAAAGTTAACTCAAGATCAAATAGCCCTCTATTTATTATTATGGATACAAAAATAATCCCCAAACCCACCAAAACAGTGTACTCAACACAATTAATACCTACATATTTATCGATGGTCACAACAAAACGATACTTTCGTCTGGTTGAGCAAGAGCCTGCATCTAATCACCATAACTTTCTTGACGCTGTACCGCAGTACATACAAATAGATTATCCGAAGATCCGACCAATTGTTTGAAATGCCGTATTAACAATGATTGGTACGAAATCGAGGCACGTTTTTCGGAATTACCTTTGGAAAGTACGTACGATTTCTATATTTTTGTTGCATTTAAATGGGAATCGTAGCGTCGGTTTACCTCCGTGATGCGGTAGTTCAATCGAAGAGGTTTGAAAAGTTTTTATTGCAGATTAGCAGCGCCCCGCGGTTTTACCCGCGTTGTGCCCGTTACCGTGGGAATTTCGGGAATTTTTATACATACAAACCTTCCTCTTGAATCACTATTAAAAAAACTGCATCAAAATCCGTTGCGTATTTTAAAGACCTATCTAAGCATACATAGGGACAGATAGCGGAAAGCGACTTTGTTTTATACTACGTAGTGATGAGCTAAGGCATAGGAATTCTGCATTTTTGTATTCCTCTTCACTTGAATAACATTTGCCATATCAATCTTATATCTATCTTTTGCATTGTTAGACCATCTATTTATAGGTAGTTCATTTTTTATACATAACTAGAATGAAAACAAATATGGAAAACTTTGCCGACTAATTTATTAAACAATGCCTGTGTTTGGGAATAGGAAAGAATGTGAGAATGTGTTTTAAAAAAAAAATAATGTGACGGGTTTGTTACAATTCCATGTAATAAGTGTTTTGTCTCTTTTACTCTTTAGATAAAAGCGTCTGTCGGAAAAGGACAAACCGTTTGGTAACTAAAATGTTACGAAGCGGGCGCACGCGACGGTTCACTTTTGTATGAAACCGCACGCGACGGTTCACTTTCGTATGAAACCGCGCGGGCACCCGCT
The DNA here is from genome assembly GCA_963082685.1 of Cyclophora albipunctata. Taxonomy (NCBI): domain Eukaryota; kingdom Metazoa; phylum Arthropoda; class Insecta; order Lepidoptera; family Geometridae; genus Cyclophora; species Cyclophora albipunctata. Next base: position 9,412,200 of record OY720117.1, on the reverse strand, counting down.
TAACGCAGTTTCGGCCCTAGTGTTTCCTTAAGCCTCATTTTATCGACTATTTCGTAAACAATCAGATCGTAAGATTCACAAATAATTGTCTATTGTTTAGGATTTTATTCACTGCAAGGGATGGTAACAAGCTCAGGTAACAAGACACGAGAAATAAACTGCTGGTAGTTATTGCATCAATACTAATTTACTAAAGCCAGAGATTTATTTTTGGTTTTACGTTTGAACGGGCTTATCTCAGAAATTAACAGTCCGATTTGAATTATTCTTTTTGTAATGGATAGCTACATTTAAGGGGAAGGTTATAGGTTTTCCTCCTACTCCTTACTCCTTACTCCCACGGGTACAGCCACAACGCAGGTAAAACCGCAGGGTGCTGCCATTCTTGTTATATGCACAGAAACAAATAGAACGCGAGTAAACCCGCATAGTCCATATTATATTTATATGTTCATGTTGTAATGTGTAAGAGAATATAATTTCTACCGCCTAGTTATTAGACGCATATGCGGCAGTAAATGAAACCAAGATAGGACGTGACGGCTTCCTATACTGAATCATAAAGGCGATAAAATCTTTTATGATATCATATTTACGAACAGAATATTACATTCATCATTTAAATTCTCTTCGTTTTATTATAACTGTTAGAGGCGGCTTCTTTTGAGGCTGCCTGGGTAATGTAAAGTTTGTTGTACTAACTACCAACTAGTAATTTTGAGAGCTAAATTACTTTCATATTTTTGGCTAAGATTAGTAAGTCTATGACGAAAAAAATAGTATGAAATAACCCTAACGATATAAAATCTCTTAACCCTCCAGAGGTCGCCAAAGAGTACACACATAAAATGTGAGTCGAATAATATGTGGATGGATTTTCGGGAAATCAAAAATATTTGGATTTTCCCTAGGGCGGCCAATAACAAGCAAACTGAGGATAACTGTGGACGACAAATACTATGGACCGAATGATGTGAACTACCCGAAAAAAGTATATTAATTGCTTTGGCATTGCCGGTCGGCACATAATTCTTCTTATCGAGTGGATGGTCACCCTGACCAATCCTGGTGTCAGAGTTATTGAGCCGCCAAAGGCCTCTGACATGGCTCATGTAACGACTACTATCCGTAGAAAGTAACCGGGGCCGACGGCTTAACGTGCCCTCCGAAGCACGGAATCATCTTACTTTTCGGGCAATCAGGTGATTCAGCCTGCAATGCCCTATCCAAACTGAGGACAGTCTCACAAAGTGATTTTTGTGAGATATCCCCACCGGGAATCGAACCCGGTACCTCCGGATCGTGAGCCGAGTGCTCAAACCACTGGACCACGGAGGTTGTGGCAATGTATGTCGGTGTCTGTGTTGCAGCCGTGGAGACAGGTCGTGCGCAGTGTCCGACACAAGTGTCGCGAATTTCGAACTAGCGCAAAATTTTGAGCTAGACCAATAACCGACCAAATGTTCATGGCGAGGAAATGTACCACACTGAATTGCAGTGTCTCCGTGTAGACAGCTAACCACACATAACCGGGACATTAAAATGTTTACACCGATGTCGACACAAAAAATTGCTTACCATGAGGACGCAATCTACACTAGTGTCGACATTTGTGATGAGTGTCAGTGTCGCCGTGTGTCCTCAGCATAATGCAATGCTATGCTATATGAGAAAATAAATTAAGTAAATATATAGTAATATACATGTGATAGTAAGCAATTAAAAAGGATATTGCTGAAAAGATTTTGAAAAAAATAGCAAGAATTAACATATAAGGGTTTAATCCAAAAATTTCAGATTTTTTATTCCTAGTGTTTCAATCGGAATTCTTTCAAAATTTAAATATCTAGGTATTAATTTAAGGCGGGAGATAGCACAGGAAAATGCTAGTAAAAATATATACAAAGGTACAAATAATCTTAAAATAATATGCTTAATGGTTTAAATCAAAATATGTTAAAAAAAATTAAAACTAAATATAGCACAAAAAATCTAAAATCTAGAAAAAACTAAAAATTTCGTTGTTTCATTCTTAGAACATAATTTAAAATACAATTAGGTATATACACGTATCCTTACACATGGCAATATTATTCATTATGGCAAGAAATTGAAAATCTAAATATTTTACACATGGCATCACTATTTGCAGAACAAACAATAAAAAAATTATACTTAAAACTATCCTTTCATTTTGAAGTTTCAATCGAAATCATAACCTCTTTTTTATTTGGCGAAGTCGGGTAGTTTTATATTTTCCATTTAAAATCTTAAAAATTATTATAAATGCGAAAGTAACTCTGTTTTTCTGTCTGTCACGCTTTCACGCCAAAACTACTGAACCGATTTGAATGAAATTTGGTACACAGTTAGTCCAGAGCCTGCGAAAGGACATAGGCTATTTTTTATCGCGAAATTTCCGCGGGAACGGGACAACGCGGGTGAAACAGCAGTTAGTTAGATTCCATATTACAAGCTTAGAGCTTACTTTGGGTCTAGTTAACCGTGAGTGAATTTGTCCTATGAATATGTATTTATATATTTTGCTCTACAAATAGCAACAGATGTGTATGCACCCTTATTTTTAAAACTAAATTCAAATTAAAAGTCTACTTTATTTCAAAAGAGCCTGTCAGTTGATATTGCTTATTTTATCACATACTTAGTATATAATAAAGCTGAGAGTTTGTTTGTTTGTTTGAACGCACTAATCTCAGGAACAACCAATCCGATTCGAATAATTCTTTTTGCATTGGATAGTTCCATTCAAGAGGAAGGTTATACGTTATTGTTTATCCAAAAATTCCCACCGGAACGCGGGTAAAACCGCGGGGCGCTGCTAGTGTATCATATAAAAGCTAACATTTGCCCCTATTGTATATATTTCTAAATATATTAACACGGGTGATTCCGTAGGGCACAGCTAAGTGTAGGGCCACATCTGCGGAACGTACGGCGCCGAACCTTCCGCTAAATTCGCTCGTAGTGTATTTCAAGTTATCTATGACACATCAGTACGCGGCGTAATTTCGACTGATGTGTCATAGAGCGGAAGGTTCGGCGCCGTACGTTCCGCAGATGTTGCGCAGCGCAGCGCAACTTGCGCTACACTTACATACACACATAAATACATAACTATAGTATTGTACTGTAGTGCGGATATTTTAAACATATTTTACTAAATTAATATCTACTATATACAGAATGAGTCAAACCAATGGAAAAAGTATCCTAAATCACTACATAGTTAAAAAATAAAGTCGCTTTCCGCTTTCCGCTTTCCGCTTAATATTTTTAAATATTACAATCATCATTGGTAACTATCTATGAGAGGATAGTTATGAACTACATTAAAATGCACCCCACGCTTTTTACTCTGAATTAAATCATTGTGTTACAACTTAAATTTTATTATAATTTTGATTTGAGGAGAAAAATTATTTTCTAGTTTTTAGTTCAATTTGCAATAAAAGCGTGTTTTTTTAGTTTTTTTAAACTATAATTTAAGCTATGTTTTAGTCGCTATATGAGACTCAACGAGTCGACGAAGAAGGGTAGGAAGAATAATGTGGAAAGAAGAAGGTCTGGTTAATTATTTTGAATTATGAATTATTGAAAAAGGTTGCAAGAGGAAATATCCTCTACAAATATTCGTCACGATAGGTTAGTTAGTGGCTAAGTTAATATTGGAGCATTTAGACAGATGTATTGAAAAATGTTCAGTCATTAAATGTAAGGTACAAAGGTCAAATTGAAACACTTTCCTTACTACCAACTCTATATCTACTTTTGTAGTCGATTATACTAGTTGTGACTAGCTGTTGAACTCGTATACTTGTGTTTATGTTAATTTGTAGTAGAATTCAAAATTGAAGCGCAACATAAGTAGCAATTGCAAGCAATTTAAAAATAATTATCCTTAGTGACTAATTCGTATTATATTTCCATAATAATTTACCTAGGTTTAAGGTTATTTGTTTTCAATTCATATCTACTGTTTTGTTTAATATTTTCCAATTATTAGGTACCTACCTACTATTGTAAACGAAAGTGAATGTTACGCTTTCCCGGTTAAACCACAGAATTGTTCTAGATATTTGGTGTTAAAGTACTCTTTAGGATTACCTAAGCTCGAATTTTCTCGACCTTAGTATAATGTAACCTACCATATCTTATTGTGCAAAAGCCTCGCTAATTGAGGATAGAGTAAGAAGAAACATGTCCGAACACTCAAACGCGGCTTTAATTTAAGTGGCACTTAATTTCATACAAGATTGACAAATGTTGTCAAATATTTAGGAAACAAGTTCAAGATAAATGTGTTGACGTCTAAAACCCACTGTACTGATGTATTAGGTGAGATGAGAGGCCTTTAAGCATTGGGACACACACAAGTCACAGCAGCCTAACACTTGACATTTAATTAAGTATTGTATGTTAGTATTCCGGGACTTTTCAAAAAACAATATATGTTCGTTCGTGAATGGTCAATTTTCTCCTATATTTCTCCTCCTCCACATGGCTAACCAATAAAAAAGTCGGTTAACAAAATACCAGCACTTTTAAAATATCCACCAAATGTTAAGTTCATTACACCCGATGATAAACATATTAACGTAAACAATCGCGGGTTTATTTTAACTCCACTGATTCGGTTCAATATTTATTTTAGTAACATTTAATAAACGGATGTTCGTTTCGCTTCTTGTCTAATATTGTTATTAGGTAGACTGACGGTTTCATTATAGTGAGACGTATATAATATAAGGTTAGTTACGTATCTATTTTCCCATATATTCTCTCATATATATAAAACAGTGAAGAACTGATTGTTTTATAATATTATAAAACAATCACTTCTTAGTCTAGAATCAGTGCGGACATATTATGTCAGTATTAATCTATGGTAATCTAATATATAAAATTCTCGTGTCACGGGGTGCGTAATTGAACTCCTCTGAAACTGCTCGACCGATTCTCATGAAATTTTGTGTGCATATCGGGTAGGCCTGAGAATCGTACAACACCTATTTCTCATCCCGAAATTCCCGCGGGAACGGGTACAACGAGTGAAACCGCGGGGCGCAGCTAGTACTCGTATACAAGTTTGATGAGTTTTGAAAGAAGAAAGTAAGAGTTTGATTTGAATAATTATTTTACGTAATGGAAAGCCACATTCAACGGGGACGTTATAGGATATTTTTCATCCTGAAATCCCTACGGGAACGTACAATGTCGGTAATACCGCGGGCCGCTGCTTGTTAATACATACATACTCGTACATTGCCGCGTTAATCCATCTGTTTATCAGCCTGTTCGCGATAAACTTGAAAACTAAATAGACAGTGTGATCCACGAGGAACTCGGGGAAGGTTAATACCTAGTGATAGTTAAATTGATGCTGCTGATAGTTACGTATATTATACCTTTTACATCTAAACTATAAAACAACAGCTATGTTGTAAAGAACTTGGACCGATTTCTATTTATAACATCAATCTTTACCTTCTTCAATTCTATACGTGTACAAGAGTACATCTCAAAGTCTGATAGACAATAGAGCCGAGTAATAGACAAAAGGTACGAACACTCGTGTCGTGTCTATGACAGGAGAGGCACCGCAGAGGCAAACCAACCGCCACGGGGGACTCACAATCACATCACAGACATATCAAACATACGAGATAGGGGTATCGGTGGAATAGAGCCCTCAGGCAATTTAGATCAACTTCAGAAAGGTAAATAGGACATGTAGAGTAAGATATACAGAGTTAAGAATGTGTTTGTAAAGTTAAAATACTTTTGATAATCAATCTAATCCGTTGGATAACATAGCATTCGTTTACTCTGCTCGTACATTTACGTAAACTACGTCCTAGTGGAAAGTCACCCTAAAACGAAATTGTAAAGAGTGAAGTAAGATAAAGAAAAAGGTTTTCTTAACTACACAATAAAACTACTGCGTTCGGCTATCTCAAATCTATCTCTTAAAGACGTTACGGTATATTTAGATAAGGCGAAATTCTATTTGGGATAAACGGATCCGTCTAACAGTGCTAACAACCACTAACCGTAGTAGGCATAGACAACTATGATTCAGAGATGTTAAACAGTAACTCTATCTCCCACTTAGAAACCCGAAAGGTCGCCCAAATGAAGGAGTTTGCGTACCTACTTACTCTTAAGCAACCCAACCGATCTGATAAACTTCGAAATGTAAATGTGTTTGACCATCTCGATCCGTGGGAGTACCGTTCTCGTATTTAGGAAGTACCAAGAAGAATAATATTTAAAACTCGAAGCGAATTCTCATTATTGTGCTGTTATGATGGTAATAAATCTTTGTGTCATACGTAGGAAATGTTTAACAATGTAGAGATGTTGTATGGGACAAGTGAAGATGAAAAATGGTGAATGAAATTAAATAAATCGTTATCAGGAATATCGTCCACCCTACCCTTGATATAATATGTAACAGTCTGTAGAGACAAAGGCTTAAGACGACGTGAGTCCAGCGCTTAGCTACTACGGAGGGGGTGGATGCGGGGCCTGCGGTCCGACCGCGGGCGATCTCCCGCTCGCGCGTAGTTTGCGCGCTAAGTTTATTCAAACTTAGCGCGCAAACTACGCGCGAGCGGGAGATCGATGAGTGACATATTCATGTCACTCATTGAGATGCCACAGTGTAGTGACTACAGTAAAAAAAGCCTATCAAGCAAAACTAATCGTAGATATTACGAAGGTTAGTATTATATTGTAGGTAGCCTTGGGAAAAATAACTAAAAAGAGATAAAAGGTTTAAAAAAAATATCGGTCTTATCACTGGGTGAAATCATTTTTATTGTCTAATATTACGAGCAGAAATTTTTTTAAGTGTTTGAATTTCCAGGTTGGTTCGACCTAAAAATATATTTCAATAAGTTAGTATAAAATAATCGTAAAAATACCAAAATAAAATGTGCATGCCACCGAGTTCATAAGCCACGTCTTAGGAGACAAGTCTTGTCATATACTCGGAATTTTAATTCGATTCCAGATTTGACATTAGCTACTGTCATTTTGTGAAATAATGATACCACATATAATAGTGTAGTGATGTGATGAAGAGGAAAAAATGAGCAGGCTAGATATGTTAATTGACAATATCACAGACACATTTATAATAAATGTTACAGAAAGTGACAGCGATAGCGATGACGGCGACAATTTATAAAATAAATTATTACCATTATACATCTATCTGTTTTATTTGTCATGTTCCTTCATGATCACATTTTTTTATTTATTTCACACACAATTATAAAAGAAAAGTCTAAGATCGTTAATTAATCGTCAAATCTAAATTATCGGTTCAGAAATATTTAATTTCCTGATATACTTAGTTTACGAGAATAAAATTATAAGCGAGAAGAATCGATCCAGAAATATTCCATTTCCATATCGAATAATTTCGCAACGTCACTATTTAGTACTTGTCATAATGTTGCAACACTGAAATTGTCAAATCTGGAATCGAATTAAAATTCCGAGTACTTATAGGTATCCCCACTACCAACATTGCAGCTGTATAGTTGTTCTGCTGATATTCTTATACTGTGACACAACATATTTTTTTGTTTTTTTTTCAAAGCAATAATCTACTAAATCTATAATAGTCCGGTCAATTTATACATTCGATGTTACATAAAGTTCCAACAAGCTGTAAATCAGGAAAATTGTTCAAAACATAATTATAAACAATGTCTAAAAGCTCCCTATCATTCCCGTGTATGGATTTTATTTTATTCAAGGTCAAGGGTAAAAAAAAGAGTTTATCGCGATTTTCAGCAAAACGGTAAGTTTTATCATAAAAGTACCTGAAAAAATAAAAAAGCTTATAAAATTCTCTATAACTTTAATTCTATCCACTTATTACATATTCCCAACCGTTATTGAACTACACGCTCTAGAAATGTAAAATTAAGGACCTCGGGCAGGTAACTATGGAGCCTGCCCCAATGCTCAACAGTGACATGACCTACCGAGGTCCTTAATTTTTACATTTCTGGAGCTTGTAGTTCAATAACGGTTGGGAATATGGAAAAAGTGGATAGAATTAAAGTTATAGAGAATTTTATAAGCTTTTTTATTTTCTCAGGTACTTTAAGAGAAAACTTACCGTTTTGCTGAAAATCGCGAAAAACTATTTTTTTTACCTTTGGACCTTGAATAAAAAAAATTCCATACACGGAAATGATGGGGAACTTTTAGACATTGTTTATAATTATGTTTTGAACAATTTTCCTGATTTTCAGCTTGTTGGGACTTTATGTAACATCACTCTAAATTTTTGGTTTAAATTGACCGGATTATAATTCAGACAGTTCTTATTTATATTAAAACCTCATTTTCACGCAACCGTCATAGTTCAAATTTATTACTGCGAAAAAAGTTTTAAATTTTGCATCTCCGCGCTCCAGCAAATATTTGGCATAGGTCCGTCCTCCACAAGCGCTTGAGCGCGACTGATCACGCCCCGCGTCACCCGCAACACGGCAAATTCTCGATTTTTTTTAGGTATTTTGAAATTGTGTTTAAGAATGAAATGAAAGGTTACAAAAAAATACCTAATGCCCTAGCTCATGCTACGACCTATATTATAGTTGTTTTTCTTTGGGAAAAATCTGTTTATTTTAGCCATAAAATTATTTTTAAATTAATAAAAGAGGCAACTTTGTGATTTTTTTCTATCGAGGGAAATTAATCTAATCGTGTACTGAAATACCTTTGCCACTAGAATATATCCTCAACTTTAATATAATAGTTTTTTAGAATCAAAATTGTGACAATTTATATGAAAATAGTTGGATGGAAAAACCGCGTTTTGCGAGTTGCTGAACTCACGTCACCTTAATACTGACATGAAAATCAGTACTGTGCGACCATTAGGCGCAATCAACTCTATGTTCTCTACACATTCCTAATGTAGACCACTCACGCTACGGTTTGCGGAGAGGTTACCTGTGCAGGTTTGCCTGTAGCGTGTATGGGGATGCTCCAGTGTCGGTACGGTTTACCGGAGCGGTCTTCAGTTCTATTTGCGATGGCATCGAGTGAGGACGACGCTCTAGCACTGCTAGGTCTATAAATAATCTATTTAGTCGACTTCCTGACAACTGACGGACGACCTGCGCCGTGCGCTGTGCCGCACAAACGCACAGGTTCACCGTACGCGCGACCGGAGCAAAATCGATTTTCGAATTTGCTCCGGTCGCCTGCGCAGGTCTAAAAAACTGCACAGGTCGGTCGGCACACACGCTCCGGACGACCTGCGCAGGTACACCTGCACAGATAAATATCTCCGGTAAACCGTAGCGTGTGTGGCCAACATAACATGGTGGCTAAAATTGGTCCGCCGTTTACGACCATCTTTGATGATTGTGCCAGCAATAAACTAAACTACCCACCATTCATCTTTACTAATATTATAAAGAGGTAAAATTTGTAAGTTTGTTTGTATGTTCGGACTAATCTCAGGATTTACCAGACCGATTCGAATAATTATTATGTATTGTAATGGATAGGCACATTCAACGAGAAGGTTATAAGCTATTTTTAATCCCAAAATTCCCACGGGAACGGGCATAATGCGGGTAAAACCGCGGGGCACAGCTAATAGAAAATATTGTAAAACAGAACAACAGTTCATTCTACGTGTAACCTGAAACTTTGCATAAAAAGCTACAATCTATTGAATTAATTTTAAGACGTTCGCTTGGGTCTAGGAATAGATAAATTAACATATTCTAGCTTCTACGCATTGTTCAGTTTTCTGTTTCTACAAAAACAATGTTTATTGATCACTGTTTAGGTTTACAATACATTATTTTTTACATTACCTAGCAGCTTAATAACGAGTAAGTAATCTTATTACAATGAAAATGTAATAAAAACACAACACGTCCAGTTGTCGATTAAGTAAGTAGGTACTCATATAAAACATGTAAAATTGAAGTTAAGTATATATATAATCACCGCAAAAAATATCACAACACAAAAACTTAAGTCGTAAACAAATTATTTATATAAATTGGCTATTAGATATAATTACACGATCTATTCTACCTCAAAACATACCTACACTACGCCACAAATTTATGTAAAAACCATTTAAATATCATCTAAAAATCCTTCGACTGATGCCACGGTCACAGTTCGGTGATCTCATGTTATGTCGAATAATGAAAAAAATAAATACACATCTAGGTATTTGCACAAAAAAGTGTTCAAATCATTTAGTAGGCATGATAATTGAGGCAAAGTAGCGCTTATTTTACATGTGGCGATAAAATATATTTTTCAAACTAATCTTTTATAATGCGAATAAGGTGTGGCGTAATTAGTATTATATATTGTCATGTGAGTTGTAATGAAATATAAACTAATCCTACTAATATTATGAATACGAAAAGTTTGGGAGGATGGATGTATGTTACTCTTTCACGAAATAACTACTGGACGGATTTGAATGAAACTTTACAGTAATATAGATTATACATCAGAATAACACATGGGATACATTTTATCCCGAAATTCCCATGGGGACGGGTACAAAGCGGGTAACACCGCGGTACGCGGCTAGTAGAATAAAATTATAAGACTTTTTGATTGATTGGATGCGATAAATAATTTGGAAATACCAGTTGGATTTTAGGTATTTAACTCCTGGGGGAACAGACAGAAAAGTATAACTTCAGAACTGTAAAAAACCTGGGTCAATGGAGTCCCACAGGAATCCTACTAATATTATAAATGCGAAAGTTTGTGAGGATGGATATATGTACATCCATACATACGTATGGATGTATGTTTGTTGCTCTTTCACGCAAAAACTACTGAACGGATTTGGATGAAACTTTACAGTAATATAGGTTATCCATCAAAATAACACATCCGATACATTTTATCCCGGAATTCCCACGGGAACGGGCACAACGCGGGTAACACCGCGGGGCGCTGCTAGTTCATAATAATTATGCGTCCATTGAAACCGGTGCATAGCAAACATAAATTAATAATCATCGTGAATACTTGTTTTAATTGGGTCTTGTAATTAGAACATAGATGTGAACTAATTAGTGGAATTAACTGGAGTTATGTCTACTCGACTACGAGGGATCAATAAAAGGGATGTTATTTTAAAATAATGTTCTTACAATAAAGAAAATAAAACATAAGTCATTTCAGTACAATACAATGGGCAAATGTTTTTATCTTCGATGCATCTTTAAAGTTCATACATATTACACACTCATACACACATCACGTCACGTGCCTTCCCCTTTTTAAGCACAAGTTGAAATGTCAACTTACTCACCGAAATAAAGATGTAAAAACCTGATGTTTGTACAAGTGTTATTATAATTCATTGTGCAAGGGTTCAACGAAACGATTGTTAACCCTTTAGCCATCAGTCGCAGACAGGGCGGGACCGGAAGCAAAGGGCTTGTCACTCCGGCTACTGAACAACTGAATGTACCTATAGTAAAAGCTTTTAAAAATGTGAAATTTAAAAAAAACTAGCTAATTATTGTACTAAATTATAATATAGTGTCGATATTTTTGTCAACAAGAACATGTACCTATCAAAAAATGACGTAGCGTAGAAACATTATATTATATCCAATATCATTTATTGATTAAAAGAGCATAATAAGAGATAACATAATGTAATCGTCATTTCCCGATAAAACAAAATGTAAGAACATGTGAGACTGAGCTATGGGTTACAAGTAAATTGTGAACCCGTGTCCCAAATCCGGGCTCCACCCTCCGGACTGCGCCCCTGGGTCATAACGACCCCAGTAACAGTGACAGTGTTACATCCATTACAATACAAGCTATAAAATATTGTCGAGTGATGGCCTATTGGATAGTACGTAGGGGAAAGCTTAGTATTGCACTGAGATTGTGATTATTGGACCACGCCTGTCCAGTGTCTTTTCAAACGACGTTAAAGGCCGAATGTTATGTAAATCAGGTAACGATCCTAATCGCCAATCCTCTATCCTTCGTTAAAAAATAGCGAAATAGTATTGTAAAGATCTAATGAAAATTTAATTTTATAGTGACCCAATATTGTTTGTATGTTAGTTACTAGCTCTGGTATAAAAGCTTTTAGCGCCTATAATAGCTTATTAGTAGTAATAATCAGCTGACCACATCTACGATAGGAATCAACAGATATCTTTTACCTAGTGCTAATATCTACCATGTTTTATAGTTCCGGCCAAGGTATTGGCACAAGCTATTAAATACTATAAATGACATACACCTTGCTTTTCATGCAAAGTTAAACACTAAAACAGCGAAACACGACTAGTTTACTACACGAGCAATCAAAATAAAACTTCTCAAGGACACCATTTAAAGGTCTACTAGGTAAAACCAAAGGTAATAGACCTTACTGGTGCGTAAAACATTTTTATTATTGCGATAAATATCTCATTTTTCACACACTTCGACACCCGTTAGTGAGTTAAACTTTTTCGTAATATTATAGATTTATCTTCAGAGCTGTGAACACGTGAAATGTCGTGTTATTATGATTACTGGTACCCGCATATTCGACCCCCATTTTGGACCCTCAATTGTAGCAGTATTGAGCTATAAAATTACTTTTACAGCAATATTGGTGAACCCCAGACGCAAAAAGAAGGGGTGATAGTTTAATACGTGTAGTATTTCTCTGGAGCATCGTAGTTGTTATATGAAGAACGAATATTTAGGTGCTTTTGTTAAGCCGTGAATTGTGACTAAGGCACCATACTAGATATTATTTTGTTTTAGATAAATAGAGACGATTTCTTTAATTTTAAATATTTAGACTTAAAGTTGTCATATCAGTTCGTCTGTATATTTTTATTTTATTATTCTGCTATCTGATATAATATATTACGTATCGTTAATCGTTATGATATAAATATTTCATTGAAAACATATCCCAATTAAGTTTTATGGCAGTACTATAAAGTAGAAGAAAATATTCTCAATGATTGCTTTAAAAGATTTTAATATAAACATCGCCATAAAGTTAATTAATAATAGCTTTCAATTAATTTAACTAGTTACGATTTGAAATCGATGAAACCTTGACTTTCGCATATAATATTAAATATTTATTTACCCAGGAATTTACTAAGCTTGTATTCGATAACGTTTATCTGATAAGCCAAATATATTATGCCGTGACTCTACTGAAAGCAGTTTATAACAACGAGAACCAATTTATACGAAAAAACAAATGACCCAAGCACAAATTAGCCCCTTATGAAGCAGCCTTTCAAGCACTTATAATCAGCTGACGAAACAAATTAAACCCTTACGGAAGCTTATTCAAAGCTTTCGTGACACTTTTAATTAGCACAACTCAAAATAGTATTGTTATTAGTTTACCTCAATGTTGACAGAACTACAGCCAATATACTTCTTAATATACTAACTATAGTCCAACACTGTTTATAACCATAAATTAATCATAAACTTTCAAAAATCCATGCGGTGTGCAAACACGTCGATGTTTGAGAGAATCGCGGTTGGAACTGTCGAAAGGCCGGGCCGGCGAGGGGCGCGGCGGCACATCACCTCACCATATGTAGTAACTCCTACAAATTCACACGTCCCATTCCCCTACAATAACCCAAACTAATGCACGACATTCACAAACGACCAGCATTGCAACTGCACGCCCCACACATGATCACAAGCCCTTGCAGCTGTGACGACGAGCGCAAAAACAATCAAGAACTCACTCCACACCAAACCGACTTGACATTCTGATCTCAATCTAAAAAGTAAATTCAAGTAATACGAGACTGCATCGAGAATGTTTACAAACATGATTATGATTTATCGCAGCCATTTTAATTCAATGGAGTATCAACCTTGCCCTTAATTTTACGCAAAGAGCAACTCTATTCGGATAGTAATGATTACAAATTGCCAATCCGTTTCGGTTGGTCAATTCAATTGCGTGTAACGAGTTGAGATCGATCGGATGCGCAGAATCAGGCTGTATCAGCGGCCAACAGATGCAATAACAGATTTTCCGCTAGCTGATCATTTGCATTTTACTAAAACAATTTGTACAAGTATTTTCTGGTTCGTTAGCTCTAGTTGTTAAGAGGCCCGGTTTAGATGCAGTTGTAATGTTTTGATGAAAGTCAGATAGTAGTACGGCCGTGGGTGCCGTGAGACGTACGGTACGAAAACACAATCATGGTGAAACGTTGCTCCAAAATTGTGAATTATGAGAGACAACAAATGAGAAATTAGCTTATTGTTTGTGAATATCGCATCATATAAAATAATTAACCCAAAATACAGTTAAACAAAAAACAAGTTGGCCCTCGACTATTAGCGTTCACCATTTCCTACCTATGACCAATATCCTGTCTAGACAAGGCTTATAGAACCAGTAAATTCATTTGCCCATCACTGCAATCAAGGGTCGTATCGTGATTGAATTGAAACCGTTCAGCGCGCAGCGGCCGGCAGTTTCTCACTAATCAGCGGGAAATAGAATCACCGGTTCGCTTTACACAGCTGTTGTGTGCAACCAATAGCTTTTCTATTGACTCTACAGCGGCTAGTAAATTGGAATCCAGATAAAACACGTTTTACTAGAAAATAAAATACTCAAGATTTCAATTTTAATTGGAATCAATTAATGATAAATCATAAAGAGATTGACAGGTGATTATGTAGGTCAGAACGTTTACGAGAAAGATAATGTTCCTTTGATGTGCTGAAGTGGATCCGCTGGCCTTGACCACCGGCCATATGGTGTTCAGCCACTCTGGTGAACTCGCCTTATACGGCGGCGTATCATGATCATCAACCATGACAGGTTTGGACTAAAGGTCGTAAGATAAAAGCTCTATTGTACTTCAATACTGCATGTAAAGGCAATTTACCGGAGATTTCTATGGAAGCATACATCTTACATCTTTGGGATTTCAAACATCTGGCATCGACAGTTACAAAATGGTCCAGAGTATTCGGATCAAGGCCGGCCCAAAACTTCTCGATGTGGTTAAAATAATGGAAACACACAGAAATGAGTTATTACAAAATATAATTACGGCGCGAGCCTTACATAACGGTGAGCATCTGTGTTAATAGAACGTTTTGTTTTATAAATATCAAGTATTCAGAACTGTGATTCAGAACCTGCCTTATCAAATACTATTAGCCTTGTTTTACAATTTTGTTCGTTTTCTGTAGAAGGATCGAAGGTGACTAATTTTAATATGTAAACAACACCAATTGTTTATGAGGCTTCGTTACACAAACGAATATATTGACTTTGAAAACTCTGATGGAAATTACCTGTAATTTCCATATTATTGTTTTACTACTTAAATAACGTTAAAATTGAACCGTGAAAAACGGTTGCCGTGGACCAATCATATCGTCTCTTTAATTTCAGAATGAGTATTTCATGGATGTTAAAACGGAACAAGAGCCATAATGTCATAAATAAATGTTAGTTCCTATTGCACATAAACCGTCTGAGCGTAACAAATTATTATATCTCATTACAGTTTAACAAACTCTAATGCACATGAGTCATGTACACAAGGCATGAGACCGTGACCGCCGACTCGGGCGCGCGGATGTGTACCATACCTTGTTCTAATAACGAGCTCTTGGACTTCATAACAGCCTTGGATCTAGCCTCAAGTGGATAACCACACTCTTAAGTGCCTCCAATGAAACGGCAATTGTCGATCAATAGCATTTCATAAACAATACGCTTCAAGTAGTCAATTTCACTTTGCATGTTGATAGATGTTTGAAGGTAATAAAATTAAAGTCGGTTATAATGACTTCATTCTGCATTCAGGCTTCAAAATTTATGAACTGTAATCAGGCACCTCAGTGCGGGCTACTGGAGCGTTGAAGGTTACGTTTACAATCGCAAAGTGATATAAAATTGAGTGTTGTGGCGTGAAAAGAATCAGTTTATCGGGCAGGCGTGTTTTTGATGAAGTACCGGTACTGTCTTTGAATCCAGTTAGGTCTAGATAACTAGATAATCCATTAGATCCGTGTCAGTGAGCTTCGCGACCAGCAGATGCAATCAGATCCTCAGATCAGCGATCGAACATCGACCCACGGGTATAGAGTTCAAGAAGCATTTACATTATTTTTCCTAATCAAGATACCTGAAAACATCGCATGACATGTCATGTCTTGAATAAAAAGATGAAGAAACAACGAACTAAGGGAAATTACTCATACACCTACGTATTTTGAAGAAGGCAGGTTATACATACTAAGTCCTAACGTTAACGTAATTAAATCAATCAAACAAACGCACATGCCAGTCAGGTGCAATCAATTACAAGCCGAATTAAAAACGCAAGTTATTACGTCGCTAATTAAGCTGTCGATTGTTAAGTTGGCCTAATTCGTTTTAATGATCTATTGCTGATTGACTTTCTTATAAGGTAATGCAAGTAAATTCGTGTGATGCATTCGTAAAATATTTTACAATTTGGTCGTTAACAATGTACATAGTGGAAATAACATTTGTACCTGCATTCATAGCAGTTATACTTTAATTAATATCTATTTTATATCCACGTTTCATGTTATAAATGTTAGATACTCCACATTAAAATATCAGGAAACTTGAGCAGTTCCATTTAGGAACAACTACCTAATTGTTTTTACTTTCTAAAAATGTAATGCAACTTGATTGAAGCAAGAACTGGTGTTACCCGAACAGATTTCAATACTGCTTTCACCTTTACCCTTTTCTGTACAACCTTGGTCTGTTAGGGCAGGATAAGACTTGTATTTATAAACGCACACATATTTTATGTCCAATTCGTTCCGGTGACTGTTGAAAATAGGACTAACATTCGTGTCGTGCCGGCGTATCTTGAATCAAGTATTTTATTAAAGCTGCCGTTTCATCTGAGAGGTTAAAGATTTACAAGAGCTGGTGTTCTAATTATACCCAGCTTGCTGGAGTCGCGTGCTTGGCGCGCCGACGCAGGGACATAGGGGAATGTCAACTATGAGGCGACCAACTCGCGTAAGCATACGTCTGACAGAATATATTAGGAACATAATTGAGTTACCTTTTCAGACGAGGGAGCTAATTCCTATTAATTTGACATGTGCATTGTTCATACTCAGTGGCTTTTGGGTGACTAATTATCTTGCTAAATATAACTAAGAAATTCCTGACTTAACCAAGAGTATAATAATACGAGACCCAGGTGCAATCACAATAAACAATAACAAACGCCGCGTCTCATAATTGAAAAACATTATACAAAACTAAATAACATTTTCTCAGAAAGAAATTAACTACTGCACCGTTCGCATAAAACTTTCTGTGTACATTATTTACTAGATGTCCTTTCAGAAAATGAAACAATATTATAGCAAGAACCACTTTAGTGGAATTAACTCTAGAATTAATTTAGTCTTCTTGTCCCACAAATACGTATAATGTTATTAGTCAGATGTGTGAGCTAATTGCTTTGAAATTCACGACAGAAACTTAGCATTCCACTAAGAATTAATGAAGAGTCTGTGAGATGGCAGAATTTAAAATATTCAGACAGCATTGCTCTCGAGCAAATTGAAAACTTTACTCGTCTTGTTTGAAATGGTATACTTAGCGAGAGTTATTCGAATAGTTGGTCAAATAAACATGGACGGTGCATGGATCCTAATAACATATGTATCCGATGTGTGTCTGTCGGATTGAGTGCAGATTTCAGCGCTGCAACTTTCATATAGTTCGTGTGAATATGAGAGCAGTCCAGTTTTATTAATACAACTTGATCCGTGAGAAATTGGATAGGCTTCTGTTCGCTTATTTGTCTTGGAATAGTGCCTATGGACGACGGAAGATTTTGAGAAAATACCAAGGGCTAAGGTAAATATTTATATAGAATCCGTCATTACGACATAGATTTCACAATATTAAGATTGGACCGAAGGGATCTCGACTTAGGAAATCTCTGTTGCCATGAACGAACATTTACAGAACAGGTATTTGAAAAAAGAACGGGCGGATGGAAAGGAAGGTTACACATCATCCTAATTAACTATAGTATAAAACATCAACAAAGGGGAAACTGTGTGCAAAGCTAATATTATTATCTGTAGCTAATCATGCAAAGGTCACTTGCGTACAGGGAGGGATACACGTTTGTAAATTAATAAAAGTTTTAAACGATGTTCTGAATTCGTGATGGGCAAAGTTTACACATTCACATAAGTAGATATGGATGTGGTATAGCGATGATACAGTTAAATGATTTACAGACCATGTTAACGTACGTTTACAGTATAAAAATATATCACCTCTTAAATTATAACGATCAAAATAATCGTCTTTGAACTTTCCACGGCGCTGTTCAAATTAATGTGTTAAGGAATTTATAATTTTTGGTGATGATATTTTTAATGGACCAAATAGGTTACAAAATGAACGTTATATTTTATGCGGGCTCGCATAGCAGAGTTAGGCGTAGTATAAGAGTTGAATACAATAAAGTAGCGGTACCAATAGGCCCCTCTGGGATCTAATATCGTTTCGGTGTCATGAATGATGATCGCATGCATGTCAAAGTGGTCTCATGATAGTTTAATGGACGCAAGCAACGGTTAGCTCCATATATACAAGTACTAACATTGCTGATTCTGATCGTATTTTAAGGTTTAGTTGGGATGCCTACAGACTACAGTAACTGTAGACTCCAAACGAAGTCTTAAATAAAAATGCTTTCGTTAAGATCGAGGATTACAAGCAATACTTTAGTAACCTCAGACTAACAGGTTTGGCATTTGGCTTAAGCAACTCGAATAAAACGATAATTACAATAACTTGCAAAACCACGCAGTTAGCAAAGGAAATATACAAACCAGTTGGTGTATATGATATCCCCAATAGTACAAGTAGAAGCAAGAATCGCTAAATAACCGACTTCCGTCGATTCGCGGTTTGCGCCCGCGCAGATATGGTCCGACCACACGCAAACATCTATTTATTACGCGATCACTTAGCTATTACACTAAACCGCCAACGGCCATGTGCGAATCATAATTTATTTGGCATTTAAGATGTTTTTCTGCCCAACATGGAATTAATATAATCTGGGCATACTTTAAGAAATGAACTGTTAAATGTTGGAGCAGACGGCTAACTACCAATTTAAAAATAACCGTTTTTATACTGCTGATAACAAAAGCTACATCGTCGATGACGTAACCAGGAAAACGAATTCGCTCGCCGGGTTTTTATCAATATCTCGTGGTTTATAATTAGGAGCATGCACATAAAGAGCCTATTATTTTAATTACATGTTTGTTTAAACGTGCTAAACTTTGTGATATTAGGATGTGATGCAAATCTTTGTAGATTATACTATTTGTTTTCATTAAAAATAAGTTTACCCTTAAGTACGTTTCTTTACTCTTTAACCAATCACAAACATCTATTTCCAAAAACCAGACCAGAAATAAAAATGTTACCCAAACCGGGGAAAAATTGATGCAGTATATACAGTTTGAAAGGCAGATGGCAGCTGTGTCAAGAGCACGTGTTTAGTGTACACTAACGACCGCACACGTGCGTACCCGATAGATAATATAAACAAGCAGCCACCACCAGGCATGTTCAGTTTATGTTGCTGCCGTTATCGAAACAAAACTTCTACGAGGGCCTTGAAAACTTGAAAACAGTTATCCGTTTATAGACAGACAGAAGGCCTTAAAAGCTTTGAAACTTTCACTCCAACCAACAGGCAAGTGTTTTATGCTTGAGCCTACTGACTGTACTGATATCTTCAGTAATCGAGACTTTTGCCCTGTAGTGGGAATTTATTGATCATAGTTTTTACCCGTTTATAACCAAGCTGTGTGGCATAAACCTCCCGAAATAGAACATTCTAACTCATGAATCACTTTTCCGACGCATCGGTTTATGGTGCCAGTACAGTACCAGTTATGGCAAGGAGTCTTCCTCCAAGTTCGTTGCTCTGTTGTTTTGCATTGTAGCGACGCCGTCTGCATACTCAATTTGTTCAATTCGTATTTCGAAAAGCATCTTATGGGTCGTAGAGCATTAATGCACTTTAGAGAATACCAATATGGTTTAGTAATTGCCGTTCTATGTTTACTAAAAGCTTTTTCTGATATAGAAAGCAACAAAAGATCACTCATGAAAATATTCTACATTTTTCTACATTTTGTGAAGAATACGAAACAACACAATGGCCCGCTGAAAGCACTAAATGGACACAACATCCGGGAAAGTGGCTTTGCTGGAGAAACGATTCAATTGAGACAATTTGAGGCAACTGCCTTCGTATACACGTGCTACTTAAAAAAACAATAGCGATCGACTCAGATACGTCGATACGAAACGGATATAGCTCGTAACTGATGATATAGTACGTGACTTTCTGAATACATTATCGAGTTTACCTTTCTAACATTATAAAAAGCTCGTGACAATACGCAGGCAACTAATAAATAATGCTATAAATGCTATATCTCGACCTTTCTGTTATCAGCGCCTAGTTCCATAAATGTATTTCCCAAAAGATTGCTCATGAAAGGTCGCGTAACAATAACCCATATTGGAAGGTTTTCGTAACTTGCGGCTTCTGTCGCGACTGTATGGCGCCACGGTGGACAATGCTTTGAAAAGGACATTAAAATTAACCCATTAATTGCGATTCGGAGTGAAAGTCGAGAGTGTTGGAACTACGTTGTATGTTCCAAGTTGGGCGAGTTCGACCGCTACGGTACGATCAACCCGATAGCTAACAGATAAACATGTCCATTCCGACGCTCAAATACAAGATGCCGCACAAAAATACCCGCCGATAAACAAACAGATCTGTTAGATAACTATATATGTTTGCTATGTCGGCTCTGGATCTCGTAGCCTATGCAACTCGTTAAAAAAGGAATTGTTTATATTGAATCGCATTGGCGCCCGGCCAGTGCAAGCCGCGGGCCATGTTAATTAAACGGATTATGTAATAACCGAGAGACCATATTGCTCAAACCCCTACAGCCATCATGATAACGACCCAATGGACATAAATAAGAATGATAATAAGGAACAATATAATTAACTGTATGTTTGTTAACATGAATGATAGATAGTGTAAGCAACACATGTAACAATTAAAGTCTCGGAAAGTTAGCCTTCTGAGAATAATTTACTTGTTTTATGCATTATGAAGTTACTTTTTATGCATGCTTCAATAAATTATCATAATGGTAACGGTATGTAAAACAAAAGTGGCGTGAAATGGGCTTAGGGCATCGGGTCATGGCTCTTATAACGGAAGATTAATAGGGAATCATGTCTCGTGGAATAATGCGGTCCAGTTGTGGAGAGAAGACAACTCTTATGAGCCGTTGCGAGTGGAAATTAACAAAAGCGACATTGATAGAGTGGCCGAGCTTTAGGAAGTAACACGACTTGATGGCGAAAGATAACTCAGGGTGTCTTAAAGCCGCGAAACCTTAAAACAAGAACAAACTTAAGATGTTAGAGTGATGTAGTTGGGGGAGACACTTGAATGGAAAATAGGCCAACGACGACCGACGACCGAGAGAAAACCGCTCGGCGGAAATTGTGAAGAAAAGCGTTCATGGAAGTTGAGAAAATTAATAGGCTGGTACTCTTTATTGCAACGCATTTATAAAAACTAGACGATCGTTTGCACAAAGGATGTTTTCATCCTCAGGATTTTGTTATTCGTTTTTATTCCATTGTATATTTTTTGTTACCAACGTCCAGTAATAAAAGATGTGTAAAATAAAGGCGGATCTAAATCTAGACTTGCTTATGGTATTATGGCGTCATCTCTGAAAGCGGTTGGTTTTTTGCGCTAAACTTTAATGTACACAGTAATATAGTCGGCAGATTAACTACACAATTACTCAGCTCATAAGTCGAAAAAAACAGTTACAATAAAAGCTATAACTTTTTGTGTATAGTGTAACTTAATAGTTAAAGTGCACTGCCTAATTCCAAGTATTGGTACGCAAGGTCGTCGCTCTAAATAAAGTGGGTTCGATGCCCGTTCAGCATTCATGATTTTCATCTCAAAATATCTGATTAAACTAGAAAAAGGGAACAAAAAGCGTCAGATAGACATTCTTGGAATAAGTTATCAAGTTCTAAGTTTTCTTTTTATCGTGGTGACTTTGTTGGTGTCGTTTTTCTTTTAAAGAATATTGTCTAGCTCACATGCAACATGGTTGCTGGCTTAAAAGCATTTTTTAAATTTAACCTGTGTTGTCCCACTGCTGCGTAAAGGTTTCCCCTAATTCTTTCCTTAGATGGAAAGAAATCTATCGTTTGCCTTCAGTGCCTCCAGTGCTAAAAGTAATTGATAAATTAAATATACTGATGGACGGAATACAGAATTATTTGGCAGACAATCAATTCACCAGCTAGAAGGTATAAAACTACGATTTAATTGAGACTATGATTAATTTCAGATAGATTTTATGATCTGGTGTCTGGACTCGAGTTTTCACACCGCCAAAAGGTCTACGACCACTGTCTAGCGATTTAAACGACCGGGACCAACAGTGTAA
Organism: Cyclophora albipunctata; assembly: GCA_963082685.1. Lineage (NCBI taxonomy): Eukaryota > Metazoa > Arthropoda > Insecta > Lepidoptera > Geometridae > Cyclophora > Cyclophora albipunctata. The sequence continues at coordinate 9,389,565 of OY720117.1, read as the reverse complement.
TTAAGGCTTAAGCAGATGTTATACGATACGAGCTGCGGTATGTAATTGTGCGTTACTTGTGGTTCTATTTACTGTTTACATTAATCGGGCCGGTTTCAGCCACAAAACCCCCTACTTTCCAACCGGTCTAGAACACCCGTCGCGTGTTCGAATCCAACTGTAAGCCACTGCAAATACTTGTACGAGTTTCGGTACATAAGTGAATATTAATAGGGCCATTAGTCAAACAATTATGATATACATAACTGTTAGGGAAAATGTCATTAGAGCGATGGACAAATATAAAAGTAATACGCCTTCGTTCCTTATTATTCGTACATTAGTTTGTTGTATGTTAGAAACGGGTAAGGAATATTGTGAAGTTATTGTTGTTGAAGCAGAAATAACATAATATTTTATACTGTATCTGATTATATTTTAAGCTTACCTATCTCTAAAGACATAATGGCTTTGAAGGTTTTTGAATGCAGCTTTACGTTCGTAATTCATTATATTTTAAAATATATTTAATAACTTAGGGACCTATATTTACTAAAGAATATACTCCTATGTTATTTATGAAATTAATTTAAAGAATGTAATTATACATATAAAGAATACACATAAGGTACTTACACATTCACAATCAAAAAGAACCAAAACCACACGCGAAATAATAAAAACCGAAGAACTTAAAAGTCACAGTTTCATTGAACCGATTTAAAGTTCACAGGAAGATGCACAAACATTTATAACGAGACTGTACTCGGTACAGTTTGACGATAAAGTTCACAACACTAACGTCTGCAGTAGACGCAGGGGTGAACCCGACTGTACGACTACAACAGACTGTCGGCGATTGTACCGATCCAACTGAAATCCGACGAGACAAACTTCAAGCTTGTAGTTTTATTTACGCCACTGCACCAACGATCCTCTTTTAAGTTCCAAGACAGGATTATAAAGAATTATAGGCTTACCATATGAAACAGTCCGGATATTTATTGGAGACATAAATTAACAGTAAAAATATATCGTCTAAAACCTAAACATAGGGAAGACAAAGGATTACCGAGATACTGTCTCGAATCTCGATTCTCGAACAGTTGCCAAATTATCGTTTTACAGATCGATATTGGAGAAAGCAAAAGGAGCAAGCCTCGGGCTAATTTTAGGCGAATGTTTGACAAGAGAGCCGAAGTGAAACACCAGTTCTGTTACTCGATATTTAATTACCGTCTCGGCCAGCAAGGAGGAAACAAGAAACCACTGAAGACGGAGTTATTGCGGATAATGGAGAGAAACAGACGTAATAAAAATAGATATCACCTTCACATTTTAATAGTTATTTAATTATAATTTAATAGCAGGAAAGAATAACCAAGATCATTTTACAATTTCATATCATCTACTTAAAGAATAACCAATTTGTTTAATTGGCGTGAAACAGTCGCACAGTTGGACTCGATTGTCTGTTTCGCAAACGGTCTAGTTTAAAATGTTACAAAAACACTGTTTTTATCATTTTTTGTTTTATTATGAGCACTGTTTCTAGATCGTTACATAACGCAGCAGTTGTATACGCTATTTGTCGTATAAAACTATGAGAAGTGATTTACGCGGCCGTTGCATATTGCATAAGGAAATCGTAAAACACGTGAAACGTTGCTGGGAATACGTGACCTTAATTGGAACGAAACACTCGCCAACCGTTCGCTGTTCCATGTGAAAACATTTGTCCTATAAATTCCCATTGGATGTCATTTGATGCCGGCACAAAAAGATGCATTGATGCAAAACCGTAATGTGAATAAGGACAGTGAGTAACATACGAGATCAGCACGTGGTGCATGACACAGGAAATTGTTGAGCCGTTAGCAAAACTTTATTGAACGATCGCTTTGTGTCTGACTTTCCAAATATAAATACGACTAAAAGTGGTGATTAAGCATTTAATGACGAGTTTTTTGGCCTATTTTCTGTGACATGAATAATAACATTAAAATCCTCGTTTCTGGTAACTTTGACACATTTTGCGCAAACTTTTGCCAACATTTAAATTCCTGACACGACTCTGCTGACTTCTGGACCTCCACTGCATTTCGTGTACTATTTTCGGCAAACTTTCGCACCTAAGCCTTAGTTTGATTGCGGTGAATGCGGGTCAATATGACCCAGATGTGATGCGGCTGAGGCTGCGTACATCGAGAGGTCAGCGACGAATTGCAGCGAGTCCGTGACACGAAAACAACCGAATAATTTGTAATTATAACGAAACGCCATTATGATACGACGCGAGAGAAATGAAGCTATCGTATAATGTGGACGCCTCACGCAATGTCATCATTCATCAACTTTTAGGAAAGAGTGGTTTTGGTCGACAGTTTGACCTGAAAAAACTGTAATAATATAGAGACAAGGAATCTATTTCGTCACATTCTAGTGAGTATTTCCAATAGCCTTCCCCACGACTTAAGCTGAAGGCTGTTACCAGCTGTTAAGACACCCGTGAGTTGAACGTAAAAAAATCATCAGCTTTCTTTTGCGTTTTAGAATGTAAGATTCCGATCTGATATTCTATTCACAGGGTTCAATTCAATTCTCGAGTGCAAAAAGCAATAATTACGTATCGCATCAGAAAATGTAACTATGAATCATTTGGTGACAATATCGAGACGAGATTCAAGACTAATCCTGAACCCAATGTCTAGACGAACATCTCTCAAAAAATACATAAACATGTCATGCTTAATTTAGTTTTGAATCAGCAGGGTACGAATTTTAACATCTATCTAGTTTTATATCAAGCAGCCAGTATTATTCGAGAATATCTAAGATCAAAGTAATATGGAAAGTGTCTAAACATATTTCCACTCAACTTCGTATCTCTTTGAAAGATTTTCATACTAAAACTTTTAAACTTTCAGTCAATACAACTTTGGTACAAAATCATAAAATATTTACGAAAACACTACGTTTACTATTTAAGAAAGTTATTAATTTCATTATTGGTATTTCAAAAGGTACATTTTATCCGTTAAATATTTTTATATGGATACAACATAACATTTTATGATAACTTTACTCTCACGATTTAAAGTATAAAATCAAAACTGCCTTCAAGAAATATTTTGTAATTAGATATTTAGGACTATATTCGAATTTATATTGCTCTTTGTTTTTAATAGTTATAAACACCTCTATAGTTTGAATCGACAAACCATCTATCTGAACCGAAATAGGAAATAAAGCTTTTGTTTGTCAAACTGTTCTTATATCCCAATATTTTACAGGTAACCAACAGAATTGAATCTACGCTTTCAAAATTCTTCGATGTTGTTTTTGCTATTTTCTCTATGGTTCGTCCCCGATGCAGTTTGAGTACAAAAACACACTTAGTGTGTTCCGTTAAAAAACGAAGAGCAACTGAATCGTGATTTCAATCAACTAACTAAATAAGGTATTCAGTTACAATTCTATTAGGTTCCATAAAATTGCTTCATTCTGTTGACATAGATTAGTTCTCACGTTGGTTAATGCCGGGTCTACACGTTTACGAGACCTCGAGGCATATGAAGACAAAACTTGAAACCTATGCGTAGATGTGACCAAAACGTATCTTGCGCAGTATTCTAAACGCTTTTCAGTGCAATTGTAGCAGTGTTTTGAGTGGCATTTTGAAAAGTTAATTTGGAATTAGCGCCGCCGAGGGATGAACATGTTTAGAATAAAAAACTTGACATCTATGCGATAAAAATAAACAAATAAACTTCGTAATAAAACATACTTTAAAAAAACAAAAATATCTTTCAGTTATTTTGCTCAAGAATTCGGGAAGTGACGAAAACTAACACTCCGTTTTAGTTATCTTGCCCCCAAAAACAAAAAACTTAATTCCTCGGTCAAACCGATCTCGGCAAGAGTGTGAAGCCGGCATAACGCTAAAAAATCAATTACTATAACTGAATCAGAATGCGATACCGTCTATGCATTGTTGTAAGTTCCCATTGAAGGTGAAAGTTCGTTTCAAGTTCCTAGTATCATGTAACTTACTTTGAATCGACTGTTCTAATTAAATAGTTAACTTTATAATGATCACATAATATGATTGATATGACGCTGTTAAATGGGTATTTTTTTTGCGGTTGGTTTGTATGTAATATTGAAGGAAGATAAGAAGAAATTCATTGTTGACAGGTATCTTGTATGTATTTTGTATGAAAAATGTGTGTACGGTTATCTAATTCTATTGTGATGTTCTAATACCGACGTAATCAATTTTTTGTTCTGCCGGATTTAGGTATGTTATACTTTTTTTGAGACATTGCAACATCTTGCCAATGAGGAATTGAAAACATAAGGAACTCCCATAGTATCAATCACTTTAGATACTTTCCATAATAATTTAAGCATAACACTACAAGTGACAACCTACTAACATTGGTTGAACAAAGACATTAATCGAAATTTAAGTTAACCTATCCAAGTTAAGTAAATGTGAAAGAAGTAAAATCTGTTCATGAATATAACAAAAAAGAATGACTACTTTCCTACACTCCACAAAACAATACCGAACAATTAATTATAAACTTTTAATAACACATCACACTGAATCAACTAGGTAACTATATGATAGCTCACCTAACCCCTTTACCTACTACATAGATCAATGCACATTCACACAGATTGGTACTTTAAATGAAGCAAGTCATTTTTAACTTTCACCGGCGAGGTGCAATTTGGTGCAATTATGTGAGCGTCAATTAGAGGCGCGGATGTCGCGTAAGGAGCGCACGCGCATCTTCCTGGTTCTGTTAGACAGGAAGGAAGACTGATACATCGATAAGAGCAATGCAATGTAATGCAACTGTAAGTAGTTATTATGGTTTCATACAGTCTAGCAACTTGGCAGGTGTATATTACATACCTACTGGCAGCGCCTGGTGTTTTTATTTGTGTTGTGCCTATAACCTTTCACTTGAATGTGGCTATTCAATACAAACATAAGTATTTAATCGGAATGGTATTTTTTGTTTGTTTGTACGCGCTGATTTCACAGACTGCCAATACGGTTTAAATATTTTTGTAATGCTCAGACATATTCAACGTGACGGTTATAAGCTATATTTCATCTCAAAATTCCTACGGGAACGGGCTCAACGCGGGTAAAACTGCGGGAGCTGCTAGTTATTAATAATGTGTATACTGTGCGTATTTCCAAGTTGTGTGAATAACATTGTTGAAACTTAATTATGCTAAGTCATCTTGCTAAGCATCAATGATCTATGAAATACGAGTAGTCATTTGTATTGCATGTACATTTTGGATAGCATCATACATTGTATTTTTCACGTTGTTATTGTTAAGTATAATTAAGCTAAGCCTATCAAGATGCTCGTTAGTGTTCGTACTTATTTAAAGATCAGGTCAAATGAAACGGAAAATATGGTTATCATCATGAGAAATGTCAAACGAACAATCTTTTTATCTAACGAGATTTTCCGTCAGTTAGTTTTGCCGTGGGAGCAATGTATTGTTTTGCAATTAAAATCCAATTTCCAATCATAATTTGACATGAATAACGAAGTGATATAAATACGCAATAGTTACACAAGAACTCATAACAATGTGGATTTCAATGCGTTTGTTACATAAAATATTCAATCTCTTTATAGAGATACTCTTACTTGTACAAAAAATGTTTCATTAGTTTGCCATTGGAGATCATTCGTTATTTTTTACTTTAGTCTTTCTGACCCAAAAACTAGGAGAGGCTGGACTTTTTTAAACATATTGTATTTGAGTGTTATGTTGCAGGGATGGTTTATAAACAAAAATTGACAAAATTCTCATTAAAGGAAAGGTAAGCGCTGAAGAAACCACGGTCGCTATAATTTTATGAAAGAGTATCTTACGAAATATTTCCATATTTTCTTAGCTTCATATTGAAATTCCCTCTCATGTTGGTAAAGGCTGGGAAAGAGCTTTTCATGAATGCCAAATATTAACGCAACAAAAAGCTTGGCAGCTTAAAAGCAGTGTTCTAATTTTTTTGTAAAATGTTTAAATATTTAATGCAGCCAGCAATTTTCTTTTCGATATGCTAGTTTTAATGGAAAAAATGTGTCATATATTAAGGTTTTTAACTAAAAAATACTGAAGAAATATCCTTGTAACAATACAACATAAAAACTAAAAATCTCCGAAGTTTTATTTATTTTATGAACACATAATATGTAAATATTGATGATGTGCCAGCTATTTTTACCGTTACTGTATTTGAACAGAATGACCGATTGAGAACATATTTCACGTGACCATCGAGTACACTCATGGCATTTTCATCATTTAGTCATAGATTTAGTCAAACATGACTAAAGTTAAGAAATGGCATAAAGAATCAATTTTATCACGGTATCGGGTTACACTGCGCTTATCACAGTGGTTTAAACACACACACGATTTCCCACAATAGGTAAACTGTTATACATGTCGTGTCTCTCGATTTCACTCGGGTAGGTGCATCGCGGGTTTTACCCGTTACCTCGGGAAATTCAGGATGAAATCTAATGTTAGCGCAACGTAATCTTCTTGCTGAGGTATCAAGTTTGATCAAAATCCATTCAGTACATAGTTTGTTCTAGAACATTTACAAACAACAGAATTTAGCGTTTGAATGTTCGGTGTTACACCAAATATTAGAAAGCCGGAAAGTGATGTACAGATAAAATATTTTCTCCTTTTTCAATAAATTTATCATAACTTTTTCGTGAGAGGAAAACATATTAATCAGAAAGAAGGAAAAGGCTTGTGATAAACAGTTTTTTGTATTTCTTTTTAGAAGTTACTAAGCGGATGTCATCATCATTACAGATGATAAATTGGATCTTAGCACTCAAATTATTGATGTTGAAAAAGTTATAACTCATAGTTAGATGTAGTGACTCATATATTTATGACGCCGCAGTATTCTGTGACACGGTTCCTGTAAAGGGGCCGAAACATCAGATAGAAAATGTAAAATAAAAGTGATGTGTATCCGTTTACGGAAACTACGTTTACGTAGTTCCAATCCAAAAAGACGCCGCGCGAATTGAACCCTATGTAACAGTGACAAACCGCGATACCAACGAAGTTACACAAACTACCAGTTTAACTTGTTGGCTCCAGTAAAACACAATCACTACATAGTATAAAATAAAGTCGTCTCTTTTTCGTGTCTGTCTGTTTGTCTGTCTGTATGCTTAAATCTTTAAAATTACGCAACGGATTTTGATGTGGTTTTTTGTAATAGGTAGAGTGATTCAAGAGGAAGGTTTTTATGTAAAAAAATTCCCGAAATTCCCACGGGAACGGGCACAACGCGGGTAAAACCGCGGGGCGCTGCTAGTACATACTAACGCTAAACGCATATTAAGCTTTAACAAACACCAGTTTTCAAGTGTTACCAACGTAGAATTTAAATAGCCACGCATATATTTTTCGTCCATTACCAACTTGCCAGTAAAAATATCGACTGAAAGCATTGAACTATGAATACAATACACATACAACCAGATCGCCCAAACTAAGCGTGAATAACAAAGAATAACCTTTACATATTCATAAATATATTAACAAAACAAATACACAACTCAAAAACCAATAGAAAGTATGTTTCTGACAAATCTGTGTTAGGAAAGTACTTAAATAATACTTAAAAATAAGCCAGTAATCGTAGATACAGTTAGGTTTAGCTCATAATGACATAGTTTGAAATCTAGTGTTGATTTGGACGTCATATAGATATAATACCAACACTAGAAGTTGTTTTGGTTGGACATGGATGAACAGTTAGTAAAAATACTTCAAAGTACACTGTAGTACGAGTACAGGAGTTACCTACTAGTAGAAAAGCAATTACAATGAACCATTTTACTAGCTACTAACATTAAAATTGTCTGTAAAATTAACTGAAATGTTACCTTCATGCTCACTAGCCAGCTAACTTCGATTATCAGTGATTACAATAGCTAAAGTTATGAACAGAATATATCTGCAGATAATAGCCGGTTTGATAAAAACCTATATGTAACAGAGGCATTAAAGTTATTTAATCAAGCCGTCAAATGAATAGTTTCTAATACAATTAACAAATTAACGTGCACTGACTATGTTAAAACACTATTAAACTGAGATACAAATTAGGCTAATGTTTAAGCTACGTGTACACGATTCAAAATCAACATAGAACTGTGATTGAGGTCGAAACCTCGTGTAGGGTTCATTGATTAATAAGACAGCAGACAATGGTGTGTAACGGTCTTAATTTAACATGACTGAGAATCATGGTTGCCTTATTTGTCGTAGAATAGGAGTGAATGATAAGTTCTTATCGTACTCTCTAACTGGCCGAGATTTTTATAATTTAAGAGCAATTGTTTTAACCATTTTAAAACTAACTAGAAACTCCTACACATACATTATTTTATATGGACAACAATATTTTTTTGAAAGCTACGCTGACGTTAACACAATGTCCTTCTTTAAAGACTTTTCATAGACCATTTATAGTCTGACTATAATTATATTATCTATCATCCAGATTTCTTTAACACTTGCGTGGTAGTTGAGAAAACAATGTAGATATTATTAAATAATACCGAAGAGAAAGAAAGACAGATCACGCTATAACTATTCATTATTTATAATTAAACTTACTGCTCACAATTAACAAAGTTGGTGGCGATCCTATTCATTCGGACAGAACCAAGCGAAGCTTGAATACTTATCATCCTCAATTTTACCTTTACATAGATCTCGATCATTTCAACTAAAGACACAAGCTAAACTGAGATCAAAACTTCGTAATTGATTTAATAAAACCGAGTTCAGTTTATCGTGATCTGATATTGAAACGGTGGCTTTGAACCTAAGTTTACTTAACACATAACCGTTACTAATAATCTTGGACAATATAATCCACTAAGAAAAAGTTTCGTGAATCGTGGCCAATATGTCGCGGTTTTTCCACAAACTAACCACTCGACAAGAATGTAAACTGCGGTAGAGGCCGCTAATAATAACCGCAGGGCAGCCGAGTCCGCGTTCCGGACATAGTTATACGTACGACTATGGACAGACAGAATGGAAAGACATGCTCAAATGTATATGTGTATACTCCAGTACAGTTCATATTTTACCCCTCTATTGTTATAAAAGGATAATGAAGCTAATTTTCCAACCAAGTCTTAACTTATTTTATTTAAAAAACTGCGAAAATCTAAACGTGTGAAACCGATTTTCTCACTGCAGAGAACTCCTAAATATTTAAGGAAAATATTTAAGTGATTTCATTCCATTCTTACCTACAACTAAACCTACAAATTTTAGTGGGAAAATCGGTCTTACTGGTTTACTTTTCACTTTTAAAACGAAATGCAGTATAGTTTATTTGTAATTTAATTGTTTTAGTTAGACTATACGGAAGAAACGCTTGTTGTTATGCTCCGTGTTACGACATCATAAAAGCATTTGACCTGTGTTGTTCTGAATTTAAGGTATTTGGTGATATACGAATATGCGCTTTTTAAGCTTTTAAGTTTTCTTATAATTATTCCTTTCCACAGAAATGACACCTAGGACAATTTAGCGTCGTTTATTATTCTTAAAAGTAAATTATTCCTTTACATAGAAATGCAAATACCTAGGACAATTTAGATTTCCGAAACGGTCTTACGATAAGAAAAGTAATTATGTTTCCAAGAAAAGATGACCTATAACTTGACTTCCGACATCGAAGACACTACCACCCCTTCTTAAATCACTTCTGATTTACAACAACCGATAATATCGAAGATGATAATTTGATTGGGAGTGTATAATCGATTTGACAGATTGTGAGCTGTATCGACGGTGATAATTCAATGAGTGTTTGGTCGATTCGATAGACGGTTCATTTATTTTAGGGGCGAGTAAACAATTGTTATTTATGAGGCATTTTGTAAAACAGTCCCCAAAAGCTGTCTGTATGTGAATGATTTCCTCAATAATGAACGGATTTTTATGCGGATTTCACCAACATAGAGTGATTCAAGAGAAAGGTTTGTGCCATGCTTATCATGCCAAAACTCCCACATGAACGGGTACAACACGGGTAAAGCCGTGGGGCATGTTGTACAATAATAATTGTATAGTATTAAACATACCTGTGAATAACTTTTTTGTTTGAATTACCTATCTCACTATTATTTTTCCTTTTTTTACAACGTTGTTTATCGTTCTTAAGTTCATAGAGTTCAAATCTTAGCACAATATTTCCACAACAGATTTATAGCCACTAGTCTACGCTCTATAGCATCATATAAGTCTGCGATACCTTTCTAAATCTATAAGCACTGAGACGGAGCACAGAAGCTCATAGTAAAGATAAGCTTCTTAAATCAACTACAGACGTATAAAGACGGAGTATAAAGCTCACTCAATTTGGTCGCTTTGCTATTATGAGTAAAATGTCAAAGTAGGCGTCCCAGGACATCGACCTCATACATTTAATGTTTTCTAACAATATGCCGTAAATCCAGGGCGGCGTTAGCCGGGCAAGGCGCGAATGGAAAGTTCATATATAAAGGTTAATTACTTCCTTGTTTGTATATAAAAGTGTATGTAAACGGGTGGGTCATGGAGAAAATTGTAACGTTATGGAGTTACATTAGTTGGTAAATATTACATATATTTTGCTTGAATATTTATTTTGTGACGTTTCAGCAAATCTAATACATAAAGTAGGACAAAAAAAATCAGATACAGGGCAAAAGTTTTTGTTTCTCAGAATTTAACAGTACAGCTAATAACCCGCCTTTACACAGATTCATCGCACAGAAATTAATACTGAAATTAAAGCAAACCTCGTTAAAATTAACATTTCAAGACCCAAATCCATTACGGACCCGAAATTTTCGTTCAAGAGCACACGAAAGCGGGATCTTAACTAAGATCCGCAAAGACTACGAAATGAGGTCCGAAAGGCCCAAGATTTTATCAATTTCGTTATATAAATATGTGGTTGTAGAAAGTGCGTATTTCGAGGCATTTTAGGGTTTACGTTTGGGCACTAAGGCACGTAACTGTACAACGTGCGCCCACGCATCGGTTACGAGACAATCGTACCCAATTAAGGAATAAAAGAAAGGATTAAATTAAATGCAGCGGGCACTCAAAAGTAGTTCGAATAATATAACAATTTAATTTTTATTGGTGCGGAACACATTAGGTAGTTACATCCATTGAAGCGAGGTATGTTACTTCAGATAATTAACGGTTTGTATTTACAAGTGCAAGAGTTTCACCCGCCTATTATTCTTTTTTTGCTTTAAATTTCGGGATGAAAAATAGCCTAATGATTAATGGTTTACTGCTGAAAAACCTGTCTGAGACAATGTGGATACTGCATACTGTGTCCCAGACAAGTTTTTCAGTTGATAGATGACAACAATTTGTCTAATTCGATACAACCTCCAATCGGTTCAGCTGTTGTATCCAAACGTGACGAACTGCTCAAGGTTAGACCTTTGGTATTGACCAAACAGGTAACTATTATTAGTTTACCATTACGTGAGATAATGACGATAACTACTTATATATTATATTATAATGCTGCTAAATATTGTGACGGATATTCTAGGCAGTGTATTATTTTATTTGCAAACGCGGTTCCAGCCGTTCGATTCGGAAAATGATCATATTTTGAGAACCAGATTTAAGTCGGGAGGTACTTATGGGATTGTTTGTGCTTGTTTGCTCATTCCTACCAAACTATAAAGATAACTAAAAAAACAAAAAAATTGTCAGTTGATTTCTTTGTATATCCCAGTGTTCACTAAAGCAACAACTAGTACCTTATGTTTCCACAAAAGTTTAGTAATCACCACGGGATTTCTTCAGGGATTGCCCTGAAGAAATGTTTAAAAAATAAATTAAAATTCCTCCAAACTATAAATAAAGGCATCACGTAGTCTCATCGCCTCGGCTAATGGGCCGAGTAATCGAGAGAGCCGTCCTCAACACACGCGGGTTTCGAAATCTGCCGTCATTCGACACGTCATCGAGTTGCAGGCCGCACTGTTGGCACGTATTGCACGGTTACAATCTGTAGGGCTTTGATGCATGCCATAGACAAAATATTTTATCTCTTCTCTTCGTATAGAAATTGAAAGGTTTGTAAGAGAAGTGTTTGTAGAGGGAACTTACTTTTATCCCAAAATTCCCACGATAGTAGGACCAGCGCGGCTAGAACTGCGGGGCTCTGCTAATAATTTTGTAAACCATAAAAACTGCTATAAATTCTTATGAAACAAGTTCTCAATTGAGTAATAACTACACAAGGTAATTACTTTTGGTTGTTTATGCCATTTTACTGTCGAAAATACGAGTTTTACATCATCAAAATATGCCCTTAATCTCTAGAATACGCGGAACTACCATAAAACGGTGTTGTAGAATATTTTACGTGCCTATACTAAGACATATAGTTGTATGGTAGCTAACAATCTATATACATTTTGGTATATGACTTCTTTGACCGTAAATGTTATAAAATTTACTTTAAACATTAATTTTTGTATTAAAAGATTTTATTGAACTTCAGACCATTTCATTTCTTATTATAGATAAATGTTGTATTGCAATTCAGAACCAGTTGAACTCATCATTTAGAGAGAATTAATTAGTTAGTTTTATGACAATACAATCATGTGTAGGTAATCAGTAAGCTTGTCTTTTAACATAATATAGTAACATTGCATGAATTAATATAAAACTAGTGACCTGCCCTCGATTCGCTTCCGTCAATCAAGAGATTTCAAGTACTCTAAATTTGAGTATCGTCCCTACATTTTTTTGGAATGTTTTGTAACATAAATCTTGGGGAATATATTTGTAAAAAATATTGCAAAATCTGCATCAAAATCCGTCACATGGTTTAAGCTTAGAAACAGACAGATAGAGACGAAGGGTAACTTTGTTTTATGTATGCTATACAATGTGTAACATAATACCCCTATAAGTACCGAGGCAGGGCATTCTACTCGTCATGGCGAACTACGTTTATTCTACCCTAATTGATATTTCCAAGTTTTTCATTCATGTATTTACTTTTAAAGTTTCCTTCAGAAATACACTATCACAAGGATGAGGCAACCCTACAACAGCTGTTTATTTGACCTTTCACTTTGAACTCTAGACCAAAAAACCAGAAATCAAAAATAGACAAAACATAGGTAGAAAAGTAAAATATTGACATTTCAAAGAGTATTATTTAAAGAGGCCGTCATCAACAGTAGCTCTTAAGAGGCCCATACACGGTGAGATTTATCTGTACGATCCGTCGCGTCAAACCGATCGAAACGGCGAATCGATGGTGTATGTCAAGATCGTTAACGATTTACTTAATCGAAAATGATGTCGGAAATCGCAACCAAAACATTTATTTGAACACGTCCTTAACATTCAGCTTCAAACAAGTAAATGATCGATCGTTACGAGTTACGACCAGTCGTTTCGAGTATGAGCGACATTTTTGATGCAATCAATCGTCACGATTTTCATCAGATCGATCGTATAGACGAATCGTGCCGTGTATGGGGCCCTTTAGATACGCTATGAAATGAAGTTGGCAATCGACATTGATTATTTATGGGTAAAGTTTATAACCTTATTATTGCTCAGCTCTTGACAGCTCTTGAAAGCTGCCAATATGTAAACAACTATTTTTAAGCTGATAAATATTTTTGTAGGATTTAAATATTGTCTTCTTATGAAGTGATGTGTGGAGACTGTGGAGTGTCTTGTCTGTTGTGTACCTAGTGTTGTGTAAACTTAATCAATGATAACAAAATCGTGTCAATATTCAGTTGTTAAACCAGTGATACAATCGTACCTACCTAGTTGTTTTTTTATGTGTGAAAACTAGTGTTATTTTTTACGATAGTGGCACACACATCAAAGCGCACGTCTTTCCTTAAGGCATATCGACGGGTCCTACGTATACTGGTGCAACTACATTTGCCTAACTTTACAGTAGAGCGATCTAAACGTTCTAATGGTTGTAACTTTAACATTACTAAACATACATATTTGAAATTTTAGAATGTTATACTTGAATATATTTGGAAAAAGACTGCATTCATAATTTTTAAATATTTTTCGTAGTTTAGAAAATAGCTTCACTTGCATTCACGTTCAATGTTTTCCTTAAAATGTTACAACGCGTATACTGGTGTAAGTGGCACTTATACCAGTTTACACCGTTCTTTTTTTCATATAAATTTAACTTAATTAAATGATAAATCATTACTTAAAATATTGTTTGCTGTTTATTGATTAATACGGAAGCTAGTAATATTCGCAATTTTTATTTTTTGTTCAACTTTTAACACTTGCTTCAGTTTACATAGTTCTGCAGACTACTTGTACCAGTTATCCATGTTCATACATATGTTTTCATAGTTAAATTAATCAAAAATATTCAGAAATCAAATAGTTCCTAATAATCTTCACGTACAAATCAAAGAATAAACATCGTATAAAACTAAAACAATATTATTTTTGAGTCTCTTATGAACTCTAGTTAATCTTATTACTCGTATTGGGTAGTATTCATAAATTCAGTTTGATTTATTACACAATAAGTTAAGTAAAGGCTTATTTTAAGTAGTGTTGAAAGTAAGTATGTGCTCTCGCCTGCCAAGACCGAGGTCCCGGGTTCAATTCCTGGGTCGAGCGAAAATATATTTCCTACTTATCAAATACGGCTCGAGTGATAGCTAGCTTGGTGATTATGCCTCATCCTCCTCACTGTACTAATATCAATGAGATGAGAGGCTTTTGTCCAGCAGTGGGACATTACAGGCTAATACTTTACTTTACTTTTAAAGTAATTAGTGACTTGATTATGTCACAAAAAAAACTAATTCTCACACAGAGTGAATGTATTACTCGTATTGGGTAGTATTCATAAATTCAGTTAGATTTATTACACAATAAGTTAAGTAAAGGCTTATATTTTAAGTAGTGTTTAAAATAAGTATGTGCACTCGCCTGCCAAGACCGAGGTCCCGGGTTCAATTCCTGGGTCGAGCGAAAACATGTTTCCTACTTATCAAACACGGCTCGAGTGAGAGCAAGCTTCGTGATTATGCCTCATCCTCCTCACTGTACTAATATCAAAAAGACGAGAGGCTTTTGTCCAGCAGTGGGACATTACAGGCTAATACTTTACTTTACTTTTAAAGTAATTGGTGACTTGATTATGTCACAAAAAACTAATTCTCACACAGAGTGAATGCTATCACCCTCCCGCTGCGTGTGGCCAACGACAAAAAATCTATGAGTGATATTAACTTTAAATTTCCAAGCAGAGTCCATTTCCATTTCCATGAGGTAATTTTTTTGTTTTCTGAAGGTTGAAAGTAACTATAGTTTTATCATCCTTAGACGTTTGTCAATTTTTAGGGTTCCGTACACAAAGGGTAAAAACGGGACCCTATTACTAAGACTTCGCTGTCCATCCGTCTGTCTATCACCAGGCTGTATCTCAAGAACGGTGATAGTTAGACAGTTTAAATTTTTACAGATGATGTATTTCTAATGCCACTATAACAACAAATACGAAAAATAAAATAAAACAAATATTCAAGGGGGGGCTCCCATACAACAAACGTGATTTTTTACCGTTTTTTAAAGTACGAAACCCTCCGTGCGCGCTTCCGACTCGAACTTGGCCGCTTTTTTTAGCTCCCAAGCTGTAGTTTTTTCTTAATGCCATCTGTACGATTTTGTAAGAATCGAATGCGTGAAAATATTCACACTTATCTCTTTGTGGAATGTGGAATGAGAGATTAATATGTTTTGTGACGATGCCTCTTTATTGCCGCAGCGTTTTATCCCTGCAATCAGCGGAAATGTTTCTTTCATCTCACCATTTTTGGTAAAAATTAAATATTTGTCAAAAGGCACAAAGTGACCAAAGTCTATGACCAATCTCAAAAGATTTTGCTCGTTTCTTTTTCAGTGTAATGAGACTTAAAGGGTGGTAACATCTTTACATGAGAGCAAACATTTTCTTTGGCAGACTGGGGTATCTTTACTGGGTGAATTGAATGTTTTCCCCTTCGATGACCTTCTACTATCCCTAAACCTTGCCCAAAGCCGTATTAACCCATTTAGACCTACCGTACCACATAGGGTACAGTAAGTTTAAAAAAATATATTTCGTGGCTAACTTTTATTTTTAAAAGTTTAACTTTTTTATTAGTTAACTTGATTTGTTAGCTTTATGTAAAAAAATATAAAACATAGTTTTTACTAGTGGTTTTGAAAATACTTGTCAATATATGGAGCTGGAACGAGAAAAAATATTTGCAATGTTTTCGAGAAGGTAAGTACGGAATTATTTCTGGTAAATAATATTATTTATTAGTTATATCCTAAAGTTTATAATATAGTCAATACTATAACAACTAAAAATGATCGGTAAATACAGTTTTGTAAGAATTATACTGGTCGAAAATAGGTGTACCATATACGGTACAGTAGGCCTATACGACATCGAAAATCTCTAGTATTTCATACATTTGAAAAATACTTGGTTAGTGCCATTTTTTTTATAATTTGGAGTTATTTAAATGAAATTTGGTATGTATAAGGTTCTTACTTTTTTATGTAATATTCGCAGTTAATTATCCTGCAATTCCCACGGGAAACTAATATTGGGTACTATTTTGCTCAAATTATTATTACAGTCTTTTATGCAATTGTATTCTAGGTTTTTGACACTGCACGATGTCGCATCAAACTTTGAAGAAGAAGACGAATACCAGTAGTCATGAGCAAGAATATAATATTTTCGTACTGCCACCTGCAACTGCTAATGCAGATCAAACCGATTAAGATTTCCAGGTGGACCAGGCAAGATTAGAGGCATGTACCATTTTTTGCCCTGAATTCACATGCGTAATGAATGCTTTGGTCATAAGTCTTGCCTATTTCATCCATAAATCTTGGATTCTTTTTGTAAGGGCTCTTTAGATCCAGGAACTACGTTCTAATCAACCTCTGGACCTCCTGAACCTCTAGCCACTTCAGCTGGTGCTCGAAGCAAACTAGGAGGCAAATTATGGATTTCCTCGTGATTTCCACCGTTTGTATTGACATGTGTGTGCAAATTGGGTGGCTGCTGTGCAGAGATACTGGTGGGAAGATGATTGCAAAATGTTCGATGTCTTATTATATATCCGAAATAAAATTAACTATGTCAAAAATCGAGTCCTATTCGTCCACCATCAATAGCATCTGATCATCTGATGGTCAAGAACACCATGTTACTGAGCAAGGAAAACGGATGAGATGTGAACAACGTCATAAACTATGCGTGACAAAATGTGCCAAGTGCGAAATATGTATCCAAATAAAATGTTTTATTATGTATTAAACAAAAACTGAATAAAATTATTTGCTTAAAATATCGGACTTTTTGTATGCGTATAGTCCTACCGTACCACATAGGGTACGGCCCCCCTACGACCCTCCTTTTGTTACAGATTTTTTTAAATGTGATTTTCCTGATCATGAGACTCCCTTTGATAGATATCAGCAATAAAAACACAAAATTTTAACAAAAATAATTATCGGTCTAAAATTAAAACTGATATAGAAGGTATTAAGGAACATGACTATTTGCAGTTGCACCAGTATTGTACGTGCGTGCGGTGACGTTCGCCGCACGCATACTGGTGTAACGATCACTTGCGCTCGAGCGCCGCGCAAATCGCAACTACGTACACTGGTGCAAGTGACTTACACCAGTGTTCACAGTTCTTTACCAAAAAATAGTGTTACTTGCACCAGTTTACATCTTTTTATCTCCGAAACTATATGATTTTTTAAATATATTATTTCAGGGTATAAAAGTATGGGTTATTTAAGTACAAATTATGCAAAAAAAAGGTTTTAGGTATTTTGCTGGTTGCACCAGTATACGTAGGACCCGTCGATATGCTGGTTTAGGGTGCGTCCAGATCTAGCGAATGCGTCGCAGTCCGTAAATAAAGGTTCGTAAATAAAGGCATTTAGGGTTGTCGCAAATTTCTAAGATTAAAATAATTTTACTTTTGTATGGGAATTTTAAATACGACGTATTCTACCTTTGCACACGTAAAACAATTAACATGCTTTATCGAAACAAACCGGCTGAGTACTTATAGGGTCATACATATACTCCTTGTATAGTTGAAACCTTGCGTACTTTTTACCTGTATTAGTAAAAATCTCAATAAACCTATTTCTCTAACCCTTTGTATAAATTTCCTTATATATCTAGTTTATTTTGGATACATAAAATATTAACATAAAATTTACTTCATTTTCCTGAATTGTTATTGAATTAATTACTACTCATATGCTGTGTTGTAGAAAAGTAAGCTTTGTTTTTAGTGAGAACAAAACAATTATCATTTCATCTATAAAAAAGAACTCGTAAATTTTATCGAACTAAAGTATTCCATGTTTTTTTTTCAAAGATATTGTTGGACCTGTACAGCAGATTTGGAAAAAAATCAATGCTCGACAGGAATATTATAAAATATTCAAAACATACATTAACATGTATAACCTTAACCTAACAGGCAACATTTATAATAAATAATATATTTAAATTTGCACTTTAAATACACCATAATTTCAAAAATTAAAAAATGCAACAACAACCACACACGACTCACAAGTAATTTTTCAATTTGATAACTTAAAACTACAATTAATATGGCTATTATGATACTTACATTGTTCCCCGAACTAATGATGAAATAACTGGAGTCTAAACAATAAAATCCGAATATTTTTATAAACACTTTTTGAGATAATCATAAAATAAATCAATTCAACACTGCGCGATGCGATTGCGAAACGAACCTGAAACGAACCGAAACGAAACAAAATGATTGACAAACTGACTGACGCGACCGACGCGACGCAGACACTGCAGACAGATGAGACAGATGAGACAGTGTTCGTGCATTGTTCACAAACACAGATCATAAACGGACAGACACGAGAAACACTGACAGAAAAGTGATAAGTCAGATTACATGTCCGTCAGTGTCAAGTTAACATAAATTTCGTTAATGGCTGACAGTGACGGTGTCAATCATCATTGTCTCATTGTCAAATTAAGAAAAACAGCAAAAACAGTAACAAAATAAAATCTTTGTTTCCTTTCCTGGTGGTCTGTCTGTGATTCTGTGAATAAAATATTATGAACATTAATTCTTTCTTTCCATCTACAGAATAATAATGGATGTGAATCGCTATTAAATAACATTTTTATCACACTATACCTAAAGTTTTCTTTGAATATAACTATGGAGGCAGATTCTACCACCTACGACAATAATTCCAAAGATTTGTTGGATGTTCCTAGTTTTCCATTCAATACTTGTCCAGGGTGAGGAGATTAGATATTTAAATGTTCTTTTATTTAACAATTTATTACTTTATCCGGGGCCGCAATTAGACTTTCAGGGGCCGAAGGCAAGGCACTTGACATTTTGGGCAAGAAACCATTTTGCTGGCTTTAATTTGTATACGCAAATCATTGCCATTTAATTTGTTTTTACCAAGAGCCAAGCTTAATATATTTGTTTTGCTTTTAGGAATTACAGGTTATATCAAGAGTTTATGAGCAATGGTAGTGATAAAAGCTTAGAAGCTCATTTAGTGAGTAAACTGCAAGAGTATGGGTTGCTGCCGAGAAGTTTGAAGTGCCCTTCAAATAAAGATGATTGTAAAGTTATATGCAAAACTGCAAGAGTTGTAGATAGGTAATTAATTACTCTTTGATTTGTCTTAAAAATATAACATCCAATATCTTATCTATAGAAAATAACTTCCACATTTAGAAGTCCTTACTAAGTTTTCCCTTATACATCAAACTAAGGTAAAGTGAAGGCAGTTATACTGTACTTTACCTTGATCACCAATCGGCAAGCAACCATGCTTGCTACTCTACTGATATCTTCAATGTCAAGAGGCATTTACACAGCAGTTAGACAGACAATACTATACTTATTGTCTACTACTCCTATTACCTTGCCTTGCCTTTTCCACATTCTATGCAAGTATGCAAGAATGCAATTCAATAACTAAACTTATCTAAAAGACAGCCTATCTTTTAGATATGTTTAGCCATCTCTACTAATATTATAAAGCTGCAGAGTTTGTTTGAGCACGCTAATCTCAGAAACTACCAATCTGAATCCAAAAATTGTTTTTGTTATGGATGGGAGGAACGCCTCGGTGGTCTAGTGGTATGTGCACTCGCCTGCCAAGACTGAGGTCCCGGGTTCAATTCCCAGGTCGAACGAAAACATGTTTCCTACTTTTCAAACATGGCTCGGGTTTGAGATCACCAACCCGCCTTAGGCAAGCGTGGTGATTACGCCTGAAACCTCCTCACTGTACTGATATCTTCAGTGAGACGAGAGGCCTTTGCCCAACAAGTGGGACATTACAGGCTAATACTTTTTTTTTTTTAATGGATAACCACATTCAACGGGAAGGTTATAGGCTCTTTTCATGCCGAAATTCCAACGGGAACGGGCGCAACGTGGTTAACACCATGGGATGCTGCAAGCTGTATATAATATTGATATTATAATATTAATGATTATACTCAAACAAACTTCAGCAAATTGGGGTTTAGTCTAGCTTAGGCTACATGCAGGACTTATATTGAGATTTCTACTAAATCTATTATCTTTATACCTCATTTCAGGGTACAATGGTCGTGTGAGTCTTGTGGAAAAAGGCAGCCAATCAGAGAGGGTTCATTCTTCCTTCGTCTGCAGTGTACCATGCCACAAGTAATGCAAATGATGCTGGCCTGGTGCGAGGACGCTGACTGTGAGGTCGCTGGGGAGTACTTTGGTAAAGAAACTGATGTTTTTAACTGATTTATTTATAGTTTTCCTATATTCCTATCTTCTTATCGAGTGGATGGCCAACCTGACCAATCCTGGTGTCAGAGTTATTGAGCCGCCAAAGGCCTCTGACATGGCTCAAGTAACGACTACTATCCGTAGAAAGTAACCGGGACCGACGGCTTAACATGCCCTCCGAAGCACGGAATCATCTTACTTTTCGAGCAATCAGGTGATTCAGCCTGCAATGCCCTAGCCAAACTGAGGAAAGTCTCACAAATAGATTTTTGTGAGATATCCCCACCGGGAATTGAACCCGGAACCTCTGGGTCGTGAGCCGGGCGCTCAAACCACAAGACCACGGAGGCTGTTATATAACTATGTCATACTCTTAACTTTTCATACTGTTTTTCCTTTCTCTCGTAATGATAAAACTATTTAGTTAGTTGAAATATGCCCATATTTCATGCCCATATGCGTTTAGACATATCTCCTCTTATCCTCTATCTATCTTTTTCTTAAGAATCCATGGTTATTTATTTATTAAATGGATAAGAAGAAGAAAGCAACACTGAAATATTGACTTTAAATTGTATTTTTCATGCTTCCAAAATATAGTGGTATGGTGAGTATCAGAACATACATTACATAGGAATTTAAAATGATTCTAAAGAGCTTTATTTAGTGTAAGTAGGTAGTTAGTGTGCTAGGCTCATAGACTATGCTAGAACACACTACACACAGTATAAATATAGTAAATTAATTATCAATTGCAATTCAAGTATATTTTAAATGACAATATGCATAGTCAAATTATGTTCCTAATGACAATAGTACAAAATAACTAAAAAAATCCATCAACAGGTGTAAAATCAAAGGTAGCCAACCAGATCTACGACAAATTGGATGAGCTTGCTATAAAAGAGTACAACACGCTCAAGCTCGGAGGGCACAATGTCGTGGTGTTGGCAGAGATGTACCCCAACTGCCTGACGAGGCTGTCACCGGACACGACTGACCAGCCGCATGTGCATCGGATACTGATGCTGGCTGATACTAAGGTAGATGGTAGATTCCAATAATATTCTTTACCGTTGTAAATACATATATGTATAATCAATTAATCATATATTGTCCTCCTTGACGTGTCCATCAATGGCGAACCTTGGGCTTAAGCTCGTTCATGAGCCCGAATGCGGCTCGCAAAGACAAATTTTCTTTTCAAAACATGTATGGATGATATGAATTGATGTTTAGTTTATAACACTTTATTGCAAAAACTACTTATTGGATTTTGATGGAACTTTCCATTAACTTATAAATCAGAATTATGTAGAAGTTTAACATAGAAATTAAACATATTTTTTATCCCACAAGAACAGGTATAAAGTGGGTTTCGAGAGGATATGTTTTGTTCTAACAGGATTTGTAAGTTTCACTCACAAGCTAGAAGAGGTGCCATCCATAGACTTTTCCTCAGATTATATATTTAACAAACGTCTTTATTATTTTCCAGCACATTCCAACACGTTACCGTTTGCATATTATCAAAGAAGATCCGAAGAAAATTAACAACAGTGATGAGGTAAGTACCACAAGTTCATCTCAAAAATAAGCACACATTTTAAAGCCCAAGCACTGCAACAACCTCTCAAAGAAATACAGCGCATTTGTAATTGTTTTTTACGCTAATATACTTCTAATAATACATTAAACCATTTAACCACAACTATTTAAACTTTTTCAGATGTTGAAGAGTCAAATTCAAGAAATAATTAGCACTTGTGTATTGGAGGGATCTACCATAGTGACGGGCACCACCTCGCCCGCCATAGACGGCGCGGTGACTATACAGCAGTTGGCACAGCACTGTGACGCCGATATGCAACATTTTTGTAAGTAACACAAAGTATTAGCTTGTATATTGTATATCCCACAGCTGGGCGTCACATCTTAATACAGATATCAGCACAGTAAGGTAGATTAATCGTTATAAACATGTTTTCCCATTGTGGGACGTGGGTTGGTAATCTCGTACCCGAACCATGTTCAATACAATGCTTCAATTACTCATTGCTGTATCCTTAAGCCTCTCGTTACTAACGAAAAAACCGTTGTTGTAATTAATTTGACAAAGTGTTTCCTCAGATGAATCATAGACTCTTGCTGGGCGCGAATCAAACACTCCATCTTGACAGGGAAACCCTTATAACATGCCTCCTTTTAATGTTAAAAATACTCATTAAATCCACTTACCCATTCCAGTGTCTACTCGCATATGGCGGCACGCCGTGACCATATGCTCGGCGTCCCGCGAGCTGTGCATTTCATCCCCGCTGGCGGCGGCATGCGCGGGCGCCGTGTCGCGGTACCTGCGCGCCGCGCTGGGCCGCCGCCGGCTCGGCCACCAGCTGTACCGGCGCGTGCTGCGGCGAGTGGCCAGCGAGTGTACCGCTGGGAATGAACAAAGTTGACTTGAGATACTGAAAAATAATATTGTGATAGTGAAAGGTTTGGTGGAAATTCCTAAGAATTGAAAATTTCCTTTCGGAAATCGGTTAGAAAACTAGCTAATAAAGTCGTTAAAAATCCTCTGGATATCACGAAGGTAGTTTACATTGTTTTAAGGAAATTTTGTGGTAAGAACCAGTATAGATATTAAATGCAGATGACCGCGTCGACGGTACTCTTTAATGTTCCTCAGAAGCCGTTAGTGTGTGATCACTTGATCAGCTTTAATGGGAAGTTAACTCTAAATTAATATTTTAATTATTTGAAGTTGTCTATACTTAGATCCAGCACAATTATTTGATAGTTATTAAAATAAGTTTTTCTTTATAAAAAGTATTAGCCTGAAATGTACTGCCTACTGCAGGATACACGAAGGATATCAGTAGGAACAGTGAGAAAAATGTGCTGTAGATTTATGTTAAAGCATGATTTGATTAATGTACTCTGTTAAAAGATATTGCAATGTTGATATTATTCAAAGTGCCTTAGAATATTGTCTTCCTAACGCCCGTACTCCGAGACAAATGCTTATTTAATGACTGATTTTACTGTCTAATGTATGAAAAATTACGTCAAATAATTAAGCGTTGATTTAATGAATATCTCTGAGTGTGGAGTAAGTGTCTTAAAGTTGTGCCTTATTTTATACTGTTAACAAGAAACACACTGTTTTGAAACACTTATTAGTGATAATGTAACTATTTTATTTTAAGTTTAAAATCTTTTTTGGGAACTCTTATTATACTAATTTTGGTTCATCCGTTAATTATATTTTTCTGTTATTTCAGTTGTAATAACTAAGTTTGGAATAAAACTTAGTGATTATATTCTCTTTATTTGAAATGTGTTTAAGATATAAGTGACGATTAAACATTTGATTGATATTATTTAGCATAAAATAAGTTTTCGTATTTGTTTCGTTTAGTTACGTATTTACATACTTTTCCATCAGAGCGAGCGATACTACAACTAGCAGCGCCCCGCGGTTGTACCCGTGTTGTGCCGGTCCCCGTACGAATTTCGGGATGAGAAATGGCCTATAACCTTCCCGTTGAATGTGGCTATCCATTACAAAAAGAATTTTTCGAATCGGATTGTTAATTTCTGAGATTAGCGCGTTCAAACAAACAAACTCCTCAGCTTTATCTACAAAATAAAGTCGTCTCTGTTTCGTGTCTGTTTGTCTGTATGCTTAAATCTTTAAAATTACGCAACGGATTTTGATGCGGTTTTTTGTAATAGGTAGAGTGATTCAAGAGGAAGGTTTTTATGTAAAAAAATTCCCGAAATTCCCACGGGAACGGGCACAACGCGGGTAAAACCGCGGGGCGCTGCTAGTTATATTATATAGACTAGTATGATCGCTGAGCATGCGTTGTTTGACAATTTTAATGCATTGTGATTGGTCGATTTCGTTCCGCACAGCTCCAGCCCCTATGACGGGTTTTTCGACTGCGTGAAAAACAAAATCTTAGTTTAAAGTTTTTTGGGGAGCATTTTGAAAAATCCTACTAATATTATAAATGCGAAAGTTTGTGAGGATGGATGTACATACTTATGTATGGATGTATGGATGTATGTTTGTTGCTCTTTCACGCAAAAACTACTGAATGGATTTGGATGTAACTTTACAGTAATATAGGTTACACATCAGAATAACACATGGGATACATTTTATCCCGAAATTCCCGCGGGAACCGATACAACGCGGGTGAAACCGCGGGGCGCAGCTAGTAATTAATAATTATCATGTCATCTGTCAAAAACCGTCTTTCAATTAAATCAAAGTTTAATGTAAATTAATACAAATATTCATCACCGCGAGACGAACTGTTACGTTTTTATGAATAAAGAGAGTTATTCCAAAGACGCGTCTTTTTATTCCAATGCTATTGACCGTCTGCGTTGCGCTTCATTGAGCGGAGATCATTCTCAGAAAAACTAAGAGATGGACAGATTAACGGAGTAAGTAGTTAACTGGATATTGGATCTCCATTTCCAGTAAGTTGGACTGGAGGCCAAACCTGGCGTCAACGATTTTTAATCGATTTACCCCCAACTAAGATCGGCACAGCAAAACAAAGATTGAACTATGTTAGATTTTCCATAAACTCATAAAACGTACTTTGTACTCTGTACCGACTTCGATCTCAGGCTTTAAAAGTAAAACTTTTATCCACTAGCATATTAACTACTAGTATGTCATATATCAAAGTGGCTAGGTAAGTCTCCTCTATAAGCATAAAAGAAAACTATAGCATCATGTTTCTAGAATAGAAAGTTTGTGAATATAATACCTAGTATTATGGTAGATACCTAAACATAATACTCTAGACAGCGATACGTACTTACCTATGTAATTACAAAAACAAAAGCTTAGATTGGAGCGTATAACCGCCTTCGTGTAGTCTAGAAAGTAGCTCAACCATAAAGAAAGCATTTCAATAATATCGCAGTTTGTGCCTTCGTACGAGCCCCAATGCAAAATAGTTCGTCTAGTATGAAAAGTAGTGCAAAGCGTAAAATATATAGAGTATATATTGGTAAAATAATTAAGAATGTTTAATAAAAAGTAAACCACAATTTAATGAATATTTTAAAGTTTATTTTAACTTAACTGAAATTCTTTAATGACTTAACTTTACATAAAAAAAAATAAAAAATATCCTAAAAAACAAAAAGCAAAAGTATTCGTCTACCCTTGTTACTGACGCAAAATAGTTCGTCTACATGTCTTCACCACTTAGTTGTGTCGCCTTTGCTCTCAATAACAGCTTTAATGCGAAGAGGCATGGTTGCAACCAACACTTCACACTCCTCAGGCGTTATGGACTCCCAAACTGCCAGTAGTTTAGCCTTTAAGTCGCTCTTTGATCTTGATGGATTTTTACGGAGAACTTTTTTCATTTTCCACCATAGGGTTTCAATCGGCGACAAGTCCGGGCTGTTAGATGGCCATTCGATTGTAGGGATGCTTTTTGCCAATAGCCACATCTTTTTGTCCTTGCAGTATGGCATTAAGCACCATCCTGTTGAAAAATGAATGAATCTTGATGTTTGAGAGCGGGAATTGAAGGCAGTAAACTCTCTTCCAAAAGGTTTTGATACCTCACAGCAGTGATAAAACCATCCACAAACTGCATACAACCAACACCTTGTGCAAACATGCAGTCCCATATAATTAGAGAAGCCGGAAACTTCACTTTTCGTTTGAGACAATCAGTATGAAATGCCTCATTTTTGTTCCGAATCACTTTTTTCCTTTCATCACCGACTGTCACTTCAAATTTTGACTCGTCACTCCAGATGATACTACGCCACTGATCGGAAGTCCAATTTAAATGATCACGAGCTTTCAACCTCTTTTTCTTTTGTACAGCAGTCAACAGTGGTTTCTCTTTAGCGGTGTAAAATCCGTAACCCATTCTTTTAAGGACTCTTTTGCATGTATCGACTGAGACGTCTTTGTGAATCATGTCCCTCCATTGCACCGTGAGCTCTCCAGCTCGAGCACGACGATTATTTTTGATAATTTTCTTCAGAACTCTGTTGTCTGCAGCACTTGTGATGCGTGGTCGACCAGTTTTCTTCAAACAAGAAGTCGTTTTATTCTTTTTATAGTGTTGAATAATAGACTGAACTGTAGATCTGGGAAGTATCAAGTCTTTAGATATTTGGTAACTTGATTTGCCAGCTTCGACCCCACAAATTATTCGCTTTCGCAGCTCTTCACACACGGGTTTGCCACGACCCATTGTTATTTGAAAATTAATGAAAATTACTGAAATTTTCTGAATTTATACTCTCTCATGTGACAAATGGCACAGAATTACTTTAAACATTTTAAATTATGGAACATCATGGTACAAAGAAGGAATAATTTTATTTAACTCAACGATAGACGAACTCTTTTGCATCAATTAACAATTAGACGAACTATTTTGCTTGTAAGTTCTTCGAATTTAAAACAGAATATCTATAAATTGAAATAGCCAAAATAGTTTATTAGTACATAATTTTAAAAGGGCATAAGTAACGCGACATGTGATGGTAGAACAGCTTAATCTTTTTATATGTATAGACAAAAAATAAAGTTGGAAAAATCTCACAGTAAAAAAATTCGGACTAGATGAACTATTTTGCATTGGGGCTCGTATGTACAACTGGTAACGACAGCAGACGACCGAAATATGTAGGTACTTAGCGGTATTTTAATCTTACCCTATCTCTAAACCTTTTTCCTCTTCAGGAGTAGTCGTCTTCGACTGGAAAATTGACGACATTGGTCCACATTTTGGGACAAGTAAGAAAAATAGAGTATACAACCAGTTGTATTAACGTAGCCTGGAAATATACTCAAACCTGATGTAGATTTCGATGGATGATTGTCTATACCGGTATAGAGTAGAGCCTAGAGGATTAAAACATATAATCGCGTTACATTATAATCATTGTGTTCGACGAATACTCCACTGTTTCAGGTCAAATTCGGTTTTTGAGAGAGAGGCGTTTTAACCCAACTGCTTGTACCCTAGGAGGGTACCGTTGGATATAGTATAATCATTTATGCGAGACTTAATAGGTAAGTGGTGCTTATAAATTATAATCTTGCTTCATATTAATCAAAATTACCCTACTGTGCTACGACAAGTACGATACGACTTATTAAAATCTGTCATGGATAAGACTAGATACCTAGGTAGGTATCATGTATCAACCCACAAATTTCTTTACACTCGAACCGAATCGAGAACCTCTTAACTTTATAAGTCTGTAACATAATCCGTTCATTGACTCGGTGACATTCAGAATAACATCTTCGATATATTTAAGTTAATGTTATTTATACTATCTATACTAATCTATACTAATATTATAAAGAGGAAAGGTTTGATTTTTTGTTTGTTTGTTTGTTTGTTTGTCTCGAATAGGCTCTGAAACTACTGCACCGAATTAAAAAATTCTTTCACCATTCGAAAGCTACACTATCCCTGAGTGCCATAGGCTATATTTATTCCCGAAATTCCCACGGGAACGGGCACAACGCGGGTATATGTAACCCAAGGTATGAAAAACATGCCTAAAAAAATTGGTTTTTGGCGTGCGCTACTAAATCTATTGATGATACACAAAAACAATGTTCTACACAATCAAAGTACATATCATTGCAAACAAATAAGTTCGCGAGGGCATATGTCTAACTATTATAGTTAAGACACAATAACCGTTTTAAGTTAAAATTAATTAGTTAAAAAAGGAGTGTAATTTTAAGTTGATGATATTCATATGATGATATGAATCTACATCAAAATAAATGGCTCTACAATCAAGGTTAATTATGTTTCTTTGTGTACCTCTTTAAATTATTAAAATCGGACAGTTAGTTTCAGAGTTATGATGAGAAATATCACTACATAGTATAAAATAAAGTCGTCTCTGTTTCGTGTCTGTTTGTCTGTATGCTTAAATCTTTAAAATTACGCAACGGATTTTGATGCGATTTTTTTGTAATAGGTAGAGTGATTCAAGAGGAAGGTTTTTGTGTAAAAAAATTCCCGAAATTCCCACGGGAGCGGCCACAACGCGGGTAAAACCGCGGGGCGCTGCTTACAAAATAGTAATGCTCGATGGCGGGTCTCTTATGGCTACTTACTGTTTCGTGCGGTCAAAGCGCGCGGGGATATAGGTACCTACCTACGAACTACGAACGACGAAGACGTGCTATGTAGGTATTATCCCGAATTCTTCCTCACATGAAATCTTGATTGTGTATACATATATACTCGCGCGAGACATGTAATATTTTATCCCCAATTTCCCACTTGAAATTTTGATTGTGTATATTCCTGCGGGAGACACGCAATGTTTTATCCCGATTTTCCTACATGAAATCTTGATTACCCGAAGCGAAGCGAGGGCGGGCCGCTAGTTATTTATATAAATAAATATGATAATCATGAATATGATTAATCATTCACCTACTTTGGTAAAACTTGAGTCATCTTCCTTATCTGCCACGGTCCTAGCGGCGACAGCGACTAGTGAATTTAAAAAAGTACAAACACGTTGGAAAAAATGCTATTCGCGGATAAATGAAGTCCAGCCAGACCCCCTTATCATAGGCAAACACCACTGAAGCACAGACTGAAGTCTCCAAACTACCTCCCTTGGCCAAGCTTTAGTTACACCCGTGGAGGTAATCTGGTACTCAAACCTACCTTCGCCTCCGTGTTGATGGGTACCCTCAACTTTTTTTAACAACAGGATCTACCCTCCCCCAAACAACTAGGTGCTGCCTACTCCTGAAGTTTTGCTTAGGGTAGGGTTCATCTTTTTTATAACATCTCAATAATTGTTAACAACTAGCAAAAATCCCCAAAAGTCTCTATCTTGATAATCTATTTGAAAGAATAGACCAAAAGTTTTGTTAATATCAGATGCAAAGTAGCGCTAAGATACATCAGAATATTCATCAAACAGTCTATCTGTACTAATACTAAAGTATATATTTTATGTATAATACAGTAAGTTGAGTACCGTAAGTAGGTTAATTATTTTGTAATCGTTAAGGGCAAATAAAGCGTTCCAAGTTTTACCGTTCCAAGCACAAGTAGGCGCGTAGTGGTTCGGTACAGTTAGTCGAAAGCTGCGCCGGCGCATCTCGCACTTAACAGGTTGTATTGACCGTAAAACGATCTGTGCCACGATACACATTAATTTGTATAAGCTCTACCGTTTGCTAGTTAAATAGTTTCCTAGTACTTTGATGTTGTTGACGGATTTAAGATCATTTTAATGTTGCTTCGACTACCCTACCTAATGCCATTTGCCTACTTAGTAACCTTCTTCGTTTTGAGTTGAGAATCTAGATGGGAAATTCAATAAAAAAGGATGTAAAATAAAAAAATGGGCGTGGCTTGAGATGGACTAGAACTTAGTACCCTAGGTAGGTGCATAATTTTTTTTGGACGCTAGGTAATTTTCCGGATTTAAAGTGATACCATGTAGAGGTGCTCAATCCTCTACCATTAACTTGGCTGTTTATTGTTGTTATTGAAACATAAACAATGCGAGCCGGTCGTGTAATCAAGCTGTTCCTTTCATTGTTAGCTCCATCGATCAAAAGCTTTTCACCCGTCGTAAAAGTAAAGTCGAAAGTTCTAGAACAAAACGAGAAGTCTCTGGGTCATTAGGTTTCGCGAAGAGTTGTTTGTTTATCATAAAACTGGTTTTAGAAATTAGGATACTTTGTTTTGAGACTGAGTGTAGAAACTGTAGCAATTGTAGCTATCTATAGTCACTGTTTTTCGGTATCCAATCGTATAGACATTCTAGAAATATGTAGTAGGTATCTAGGTAGGAGGTTAGATGACGAGAAAAAGGACCTATCCTTTTTGATTTTGAGTACAGTTATTCGTGCACACATTATGAAGGAACGTGTTGGCAATTAACTAATATGACATGCATTTAAGTGGGTACATATTTAATAGATACTCTTAAATTGTTTAAAAAGCACAACGTAATCTCAGCCATTCTAGTAATCGAAGTCCACATTTGGCCGCGGCTAGCGGTACTCGGAGGTACCCGCAGTAACATCCGCTACCAGTATCAAATACCAATCTATTTATTGCGAATGTGTACTGCATCGATTCCAGTTTAGCTAGTGCGGTTAGTCGGGAGTCAGGCTGTACCGCTATCTGAGCGAATAAATACAAGATGCAGTGGAGAGTGGGTACATAGCGGGACCCTGCCGAGCGGGGCTCAGTGGTCGATCGGACTCGCAGCGCGATGGTCAACTACAGACGAGTGTGCGAGGTGCTGGTGGCGGTGCTGGCCGTGGCGGCGGCGGCGCCCTGCGAACACGAGCACGGCGCGCCCGAACGCATCTACGACCAGCGGCAGAACGGCACCGAGAACTACCGGCTCAACATCGACGGCGTCGTCATCGCGGTCGCGCCCGCCGACTCCCTGCTCTCCGCCGTCTCCGACATCGACATCAGCGACCTCTTCGATATTGACTCGCTGAGCGAAACACAACTGCGGCCTAAGCCTCCTGTCACCACCGAAATTCACATTGGAGAGTTTAACACTAACCCTGAAAAACCTGCCGACGGAAAGCCTGAAGATAAACCAGAAGCTATGCCCTTGGACAAGCCGGAGGACAAACCGGAGGGGAAACCGCAGGAGGCGAAGCCAGAAGCTGCCCCTGAGAAAGAGGAGAAGATACAGAAGAAGTCGGTTATGAGAAAACAAGAGCAAGCTCACAGGTACCGAAACCGTTGATCGATTAATAAGTAACTTAGTAACTCCTTACTTTGTAACTTAATGTAACCTAGGTTATCGGCTCCTAAGTCCTATCTAACTTGGATTTACAAGTAATATAAGCATGCAATAAAGTAGTAAAGATACCAAAATACCTAACACGCGCCCAAACAAATCTAATGCGTGTCATTATCGTAGTTCTAAGTTCATATAAGTACTAAAGTCACCCTTGATCTAAATTAATAGTCACTCGTATCATTCATAGTAATAGGTTAGCTATGCAAAGGTCATTAGGATGAATTTGTAGATGCACATTATGTTGCATATCTTAAACTCCGACACCTGACCAGGGTTGGCCACTAACATACTCGAATTTACTTACTTACTTTAGTTGCTAATCTTGTTTATTATTTGTCCACAGATTAAAACAGCGCCTCGCCACCCTATTCTTGCCATTCCTGAGGAAAAGGCGTCACCAATGAATCTCTGAGGACTTAAACTGATTAATTAATGTTTAGTGATATCGTAGCTTCATGTACTTAACTTTGAACGAAATAAAGTGATGAAAGATGCATTTATTGTAGTGATATAAGATAATTTAAGTAATTGTAAATTGTTATGTTGAAAATAAAATGAATTCTTATTGAAAAATTACCAAACAATGTTGTTTTTGTGTCCTAAGTAAACCCATGGTAGGTACTAGGTGTAAACTGAATGAGGAGGGGTGGGTAAGTATAAAATCCTAACTAATATTATAAATGCGAAAGTAACTCTGTCTGTGTTACGCTTTCACGCCAAAACTACTGAACGGATTTGAATTAAATTTGGTACACAGTTAGTCCAGAGCCTGAGAAAAGACATAGGCTACTTTTTATTGCAATATTCCTGCGGGAACGGGTACAACGAGATGAAACCGCGGGGCGCTGCTAGTTGTATTATACTTATAACTTAAACTTCATCCAGTCTACTTAGACAGGATGAAGTTAGACTGGATGAAGTTTTAAGTCTACTTAGACTGGCTGAAATTTTCTATCCACCATCCACCACTACTAAGCACATCCACTGGATCAGAATCAATGAAATTTAAGTTGAAACAACACAGTAAGTAACCTACCTACCAACTACCAGTTACCTAATTCAAACCTATTATATTACAGACTTTATGAAAACAATATTTGAAGGTAGTTTGTAACGTAATCAATCGTGTTTAAATATTGATGTCTACTATCTACTGGCTAGAATAGAAAGTACTAAAAAAACATAATTATATTGCTTTTAAGGATCACAAAATGACTGATGAATATACTTACTTAAACATTTATTACTTTTTAAGAACATAAAATGATATAAGTAGGTATCTTATAAAAATAAGAATAAAGAAAGCAATTAAGTATTTATTTATATCCTACACACCTTTAACTATGACCCTTCTCCATAAAACCGCATTTAGGTTAGGAATTGAATCCACGACCTCTTGCAACCTAAGGCTTTTGCACAGGCGTGCCCAGACGGCCTCTTCGAGTGTTCGGTCGCAATCTCTACGAACTTTTCTTTTCACAATTTTCTCTTGTAAATAAGTTGTTGGTTGGACGAGTACCAAACCCAATAATCAGAATTGAACCCGGGTCTACAAAGGTTGATTAAGTTATATGCCACTACTAAATACACTCCCATTCTGATGTATTACCATACTTATAACTGCAAAAAATCATCCAAATCCGTCCAGTAGTTTTTTCGTGAAAGAGTAACAAACATACATACAGTCACAAATTTTCCCATTTATAATATTAGTAGGATGTGTTGTCTGGGCAATTACATTTATCGCTCTACAAAATCAGATTGTGTATAAAGGTATTCGCATCCCTAGCTACTAGTATGTGCGATATGCGCTGCACTCTTCATGTGACTCCACACCTTTGGAAAATCCTTCTACGCATAATTCTCCTCCCGCGCAAATAGGCTTGCTCAAAATGAAAACGGGCTAATTAATAACATGATATTAATGCTGGCAATAATGTTTAATTTAGCTCGGAACTCGGGTTAATTTAATCAATATTCGCTAAAAAATAGGAGATCATTCGCCGACTTGACGAAATTATATAATTGAAGCAAATGTAACTGTTTGTCTATGTACGAGTATTCATAATTTTACTGAGTATCGCGATTCTGATCTGTGTGAATCTATGTATATTCAAATGTAAGTAGTAAGTAAATATTCAAAGTAGGCAAATGCACTAAAGTGCCGTTGTTGAATCCGCAATTTTATTTACTTGTAAATTGGGCCAGCGCATTCGCGTCATTTTCCCTGATCTGTTTGCTGATCTATTTTTAGATATTTATCACGAAGAGTTACTAAATATTATGCGCATTTTATAAAGTGTGCCGTTGTGTGTTATCGGTGACCTCTGCCCCGGGACTCGGTCGTGGTCACTGCCATCCCTCGCGCAGTCCACATCTCAGTGTCAAGAATCCATTCAGCTGTCACACTGGCCAATCCAACGCGTAAACTATTACTAACCTATATTTTCCCCGTTCCCAATTCGAGATCTCGTTTCGAGTTTGTGTCAGTGCGCCGCCAGCCACCTTCATATAAGACTAATTGTCGACAACAAAGGATGTCATTAGCCGTCCCGCATTAGAGACAATCTCTCAATCACCTCGGGTTTGTTTCAATTGATCATAAAAGCTTATGTTCGTAGTATTAGTGTCGTGTAAACCGTTACAGTGTGCTCGTTTCGAGCGGACTGGTTCAGTGGTGGTTGGTAAAAGCGGCGCGGGAGTGTGTGGCGCGCAGTCAGCGCGACGAGAATCGACCGCACGCACGCGCCATGCTGCTCCCGACGACCCTAGTGTACCTGGCGCTGGCCGCCGCCGCCGCCGCCGCGCCTGCCGTTCTCTACGACCGCCGGCAGGACGGTGAGCTCAACGTTAGCGCCGACATCGAGAACGTGGTGCTTCTGATCGCGTACCCCCAAAAGATGTCTGTGCCCCTCGACATCCTCGACTTCCTGAAGAACCACAAGCCGACTAGGAGTAACGAGATCCAGGACCGAGCTGATCATGTGATGGAGACGTTTGTGGAGCCGAGCACTCCGTACAGGGTGGAGATCGGGTCGCGAAGTGCCGAGGACGGGCGCGCGGCTGAAGTGGTGATCGCCGGCAGACGTCCCCTGGAGTCCGATGTTCAGAGTGAGGATAGTGATGAGATAAAGCTGCTGGGGGCAACTGAGCAGTGCGGGCCGGACCGCGACCGGGACCCCATGACGCTCATGTGCCGCCTGCGCGCCTCGCAGCCCGAGCCGCCGCCGCAGCCGCAGCCGACCGTATTCCCGATCCTGGCGCAGCCCGAAGTCGTCATCACATAACTCTGATCTCCCCCTACTAGATTAAGTATCGTAGCATTTATTTTCATGTCTCATCTCATCAGCCATCATAATTTATTGTGTATATTCGAATTAAGTAAAATATTTAAATTTTATTTCTGGTTTTATTTTGGTTTGGTTATCATCTTTCACAAAAACAAACTTCGTATAGGTTCTTAGTGTTGCGGCCACATGTTAACTCTGGCAGAGCCGATATATATGTAAGTACGTATTACCGTGAGTCCTATAGAGTACGATGACGTGTCGAGTGTTCCCACTTTTTGAAGAAATATAAATCCAACTTTACTACTTCGCCTCAAATGAGTTAGGACTTTTTATATGGAATTATATAAATATCGCGGCACCAACAACTGAAATAGTAACCCCAAGTAGGTAGTACACAAATGCCGTCATAACATCCTTCCGCTCAATAATTCAGGAATCAAGATGTTCGCTTGAGGGTAAAGAGGAGGTCTTTAAAGTATTTCTCAACAGCTAGGGAAGCAACACTTAACTGTCATTTCACTCCATCGTCTTTACCCAAGATAATCAAATAAATATATTTAAATCTAATGAATATTCTACATGCATTCGAGTCAATTGATTTGCAGATCATCTACTTAGTTAACTAGATAGATGCTTGATAGATAACTTTCACACTTTCGTCACACGGACCGTGTTTGTTCACGCTAATTATACTGAATTCCTCATTTTATTGCAAGAGATCTTGTATAGATACATTACAAACACGCATGCATATAAGTAAATAATGTTATATAGGTATATTTAATATTCAAATTACTTTGTAACTTCATACTAAGAAACTAATCTACCTGACTGAACTAAGTGACCTGAGGATAAACCCGCGTTGTAACCCATCCTGTGGGAATTTTGAAATAAATAAAAAAAGAGAATTGGTCGAAACCCGACTGATACTTTTCACGTCCCACGTCTAGTGTACATAACAGGGTATATATGTATAAGTACAAGAGTTACAAACAGACCTACTTATTAGTATTACTTTGTTTTGACAGACCTTGTACTGGTACGTTCGATGCGAGAATGAATAACCAAATTGACTTTGTATGAATTTCACACACATCCGGATTTTTCAGATATGTAGTATTTTTTTCTGAAACATCTGTAAAAATGACTGACAAGCGCGAGGCAAAGGTCCCGAAATTCAGTTTCAGTACGTTTTGTTTGCGTAGGACAAGTCTGCAGTGTTATTAAGTTATAATTGTCGTGGTTGTGACCAAACGTGACTACAGTGAGCTCTTAGATGAAATTATATATCGCCATTGTTTCTAAATAGATTTTGATTTACTCTAGTTAGTTGATTAGAAAGCGTTCTTATCTTAACCACAATTTAATATTTATTATGAGTCGTGAGTCAACTTTCATTGCAGTGTTTATTTTAGGAGTTGTGTATAGTTAATTTATTCACATTTTATAGATTCAGAAACGCCATACTTCGAGCATTTGAAAGAGGCATGGGTTCTTAGGAATCACTTCAATAACATATGTTGTTCATATACATATTACGAAGAGTTACAAACATCTACAATAGGCATTGTTCCTTTTATACATATATTTTTATCTAAGTGTTTATCTATCTATGAGACAGCAACTAAGGAGTAATTTATTGTCTAACTTTTTAGTTATCAAATCTATAGAATAGCAAATTGCACATTACATTCTAAAGAAACTGATTGAAAAAAATATTGACATTAAATAATATTAATCGCCTACAATTTAAGATCTTGCAACACACTATCCGTCGCGTGGCGTCATTAGGTAAGGAGTTGAGTCAGGCTCAGGAGGACCGACCGTACCACCACCTCAGCCTGGGCAAGGAAGAACAAATCAGTTAACAACAAGTACCTCCGGGAATATGGATTGCGTGCTGATGACGATTACTTGGTTAAGAAAGGTAACTTATAGTATACGCACTATAGAGATGAATAGAGGGCACCACATCACTCTGTCATATCATAAAGCCTTAAATTATAAGAACCGTGTGATTCGACTCTAGACAAAATGTTATCGCTTTGTTTTATAAGGTTTCTCCATCATTTTTAATCATCTTAAATCGTCTTAACACAGTACCTACAATGTACGTACTTATCAGCCCTCCACCGCATCTATTAATGCAGTTTTTTATTCAATTAAGGCGTAAAAAATGCCGTGATAGGTTTTTAGCTATAAAAGAAATGGAAAAGATGGGCGCGGCATTAGCTCTATTTGTCACCAATACCATAATAATATTTTACAGGTAAATCCGGCGGATGGCGTGAGTATTTTGATGAACAGAATAGATGACTGCGGAGTCTGAAAAATGGATCGCAGAGAACCTGAAAGGAATAGGCTTACGGTTTTCAGTGATTCCTGGGTAATTATAAATGAAACTAACTTTGATTTGTAAACTTTGGTTAGTGTAGCACACGTAGGGTAGTTTGACTTAGGGTGGGTTATTTCAAACGGTTGGCTACCGTGATGACGTGATGTTTAACCTTTTTAAAAAAATATGAAGATGATATTTAGCTTTTTAACAATGTAATTTTTGTTAAAAAGTTAAACATCACGTACGCTATTAAATATCTGTTAAATTCAAAGCGTTGTTTCGTAATATGTTATAGAACAATAGATTTTTTTTATAACATTTATGCGTGGGGCAAGTTAACGGAAGGAAAATATTTAAAAAAGGGATTCGGGCGACTCACCCCGCCGCGCCGGTCCATTTTATTGCGGGCGCTGTCGCCGGAAGCATCAGCAGAAGCAACCCGCCCTAAGTGACGTAAGTAACATGCAGCTCAACCAGTGCTTGAATGGTTGGCCGATAATAGTAGCTTATATATGACCGCTTACGTGTTTCGGCACGTTATATTTAAACCATTTATTTCTACACCACATAAAATAGAACATGAAAAGAAGCAATACTTATACACTATTACTAAATACTAAAATATATGAAATTAAAACTAGGTACCTACAGTGGCGGTGATGTAGAGGACAGACTCAGTGTACGCTATGGGGTTGTTACACCCCACAGCACTGGTTTTCAGTCTGCCCCATTCTCAAAATATTTTTACATGGAGGGTAACATTCTAATTAATAAATGAGATCACATGTAAACAAATAAATAATCTAAACAAGTGCAATGACAATGTTAGTGCTAAAAAAGAAAAAAAGTATTATAGAAATTTAAATTATTATAAAAGGGCCCAGATTGTTGTAATCGTTAGACCATTCTGCGGGTCAGTGGCCACCCTCAGCCTCGGAGATTCTACCATATGCTATACTAAACGTAGAATCTCCGAGACTGAGTGTGGCCAGTGGCCACTTACCTAAACGAACTTACTTTACTTGTAATTAAATGAATTTTTTCAGAGTATATAACAAACCACTATTTTTTTTCTTTATAGTTGCCAAGTCAATAACGCGCTAACAACGTTTTAGCGGCTATCAATATACTGATCAAATTTAATTATTCAGTTTGTGTGCATAATTAATTATAAGTATTAATTATTTTATTATCTTTTATTTAGGTAGGTATATGCAAGTCATTAAATTACAAATAATATTGATTAAGTATGAGCTGTCATTTTCTTTAATATCTAGTTATGTGTATTTGGGTTTCATTTATATGGAACATAACCAAACAAAGTCCATCCCACTGCTTGGCTAAAGCCTATCATGTCACAGAAGATATGACTACCTACACAGAATTTAACGAATAAATTTTCTTTGCAATACTAGGTTACTTGAGGAATTGTCAAACTTAAATTTTTGTGAACTTTGAAACGATAATGACTTGGGGACTGGGCATTTTGGGTACTTAAGGACTTAGCGAACTTAGGTACATTGAAAACTTTACATCTGATTGAGTCATCCCGTGATCACGAGTGGAGTAATCCGTCGGATACGTTATATTTATTTTAATGAATACGTAACTTCTAACGCGATACCATGCGATACAGTCCTGGTTCATTTAGAAAGTATAATGAGTGCATATCGGGAGAGTTTAAAATGTATATTTGAGAACTTTATTACTTAAGGACTTGTTCAACGTATTTGGGGACTTCGCATAAGGATTAAGTGTAAGTTAGGAACCCTTTGTGCGAACGGCCGATCCACACCATGTCACCGATAATCTTAACTAGGTATATTTATTTACTTCCAATTTTTAGCAACTACCTATATCAGTGATCACTGATCAGTTATGTAATAAAGTATGTCATTATTATAAAGTTTTTTAGACCATGTCGGAGGCCTTGAGGTGGTCTAAAATGTATAAATGAATGAATAAAGTTTGTTCAGTACCGATACCTAAACCTTATTAAAAAACGTTAACAGAAAACGTTCTTACAAAAAGAAACGTTTGTTGCCAAGGAAAATAAACATCTGGGGGCACGGCAGTGCCCCCGCCAAGTCGAGCGCGAAGCAAACACTGCCGTACCATCCTTTGCTGGAACCATTTCGCCGCATTTTCAGGCCCCTATTTGAGAACCTCTGGATAAGACCAGAACGTAGAAATTTTCGTCATCCAGTAAGCTATAATCACATACGTAAAATCCAAAATTTCAAGTCTGTAGGTTATTTAGTTCCGAAGTTAAGCGAAACCAAAGTTTCGCATTTACGACACTCACTCACTCATGATCATCAAAGTAGAACTAGTACTTCCCATAAACTAAGAGAGCTGAAATTTGGTACAGAGTTAGAGGGTTTAATGGCCAAATACAGGGAAAATTATAAAAACTAGGATAAACGAAGATCTGGAGTACCTACCTGGTGACCCTGATTAGAAAACACAAAAGCCCAACTAAACTAAAATATTGACATATACCGCCTTTACAAAAAATATTCAACCTGGTGGGCCGCTTCATTTGATGTTAAAAAACTGTGTCAAATAAGAAAATCTAATAAAATAAATCAATAAGCCCGCGTTTCTACAAAAAGAAGTGAAATCCCATCAAAAACATTCTGTAAAAAACAAGCCAAGTCTCGATGGAGCTGCTTGTTTATCTCTAAAACTAGCAGCGCCCCGCGGTTTTACCCGCGTTGTGCCCGTTCCCGTGGGAATTTCGGGTTTTTTTTTACATAAAAACCTTCCTCTTGAATCACTTTACCTATTACAAAAAACCGCATCAAAATCCGTTGCGTAATTTTAAAGATTTAAGCATACAGACAGACAAACAAACAGTGTGACAGACACGAAAAAGAGACGACTTTATTTTAAACTATGTAGTGAAGTAATGAAATCTAGACAAAGTCGTGCCAAGTTTAAGGTTCCTTACTGCGATTTCTTTATTATTTATAGTTAATGTTGTGTGACTTGGCCGTGCCCTTGTTGTAAATTCAAATATTATTTGTACGATAACCATAAAAGTCAATTAGTTAGGTATTATGTATTATAGAAAACAAGACTTTCCGATAAAGATTGATAACCGAATCGAAATAAACACAATGTTTTACAAAGTAACCCTGACTTATAATGATGTAGGTATTAAAATATAATCGGATATGCAATAAGAAAACAATTATTCAATCGTCATCGTATGTAACCTACTTAAATATACAGAAATTTCCTATCAACTATCAGTGCCGTATCAACACTCAGCGGTAACATATAAAGTTGTAATTGGCAGTGTGGTAACAGATCTTGGAGGGAAAACATCGTAAAAAAAACGAAAAAAATGATTTCAAGAAGTGAAACTTTATCGTACCGGGATATAACTCCCGAAGAAAAGGAGTTTATAAATAAATTGTATGATGGTGAGTACTTATAAAACACATTTTAAACGTTGCGGCATTGACCAACTGACTTAAGAATCGCTTTTTATACTACGTTTACATTCAGCCGAAGTGAGCAGGGAAGTGGGCTGGACGAGTGTGT
Source organism: Cyclophora albipunctata (assembly GCA_963082685.1). Lineage (NCBI taxonomy): Eukaryota > Metazoa > Arthropoda > Insecta > Lepidoptera > Geometridae > Cyclophora > Cyclophora albipunctata. The sequence continues at coordinate 9,348,604 of OY720117.1, read as the reverse complement.
AAACACAATACTTCTCACGCCACGTCTTCGTCCTGCCCACGTCCCTGCTCACTTCCCTGCTCACTTCGGCTGAATGTAAACGTAGTATTATTAGTAGTACTTGTTTGCAATCACGGCTGTTTCAAGTCAGTCCTAAGAACAGCACTTGAGTCTGCGTCAAGTTTTGCTCACGCCCTAAGAGACCCTTTGCCCTTTGATATCCTTGATATTTAAGTCAAAATACAACCACAAATTTAACTGTATATACAAACGATGTAAAACCTAATTTAGGTACGTAGTAAGTTTGTCTGTAGACTTACTAAATATACTTAACAACTGGGATCAAAGGACAACTATGAAACACTAGCCGCGCCCCGCGGTGTTACCCGCGTTGTACCCGTTCCCGCAGGAATTTCGGGATAAAATGTATTCCATATGTTATTCTTAAACAACAAACAATACAATACAAATAACAATACTTGAGATAATAGAAAATAGGAGAGGGAAGATGATAGGACATCTCATACGACATGACAGATACATTAATAATATCATGGAAGGTAAAGTTGAAGGAAAGCGAGGTAGGGGAAGGCCTAGAATCAGTTACATGAGTCAGATTAAAGAAAAAGTGTCTGTCATGTCTTATAGAGATGTGAAGGAACTTGCACTGAATAGAAATAGATGGAGAAGTCTGCATCGGACTCACCGACAAGAGCCTTGCTCTTAAATTTATGATAATGATGTTATTCTGATGTATAACCTACATTACTGTAAAGTTTCATCCAAATCCGTTCAGTAGGAAGTAGGATAGGTGTATATCATGCGTATGTATGTATGTATGTATTGACGTGAGATCAGAACAAATGAATGAGTAATATAGAATGGTGATCACGTCAAATGCATTAATGCTGTACAGGCCCAGATCTACCCATAGGCAAAATTAATATATTTAGTGAACGAGAGACCTTTGCCCGGCAGTTCGATCTCAAAGTCTAAAGTAAGTAGGTTACTTTCTTTGTGTTATTAATGCATTTTAGTACAAGATCAGCCACAAATTAAGATTGGCCCAAAGGGCTACCTCGTGCCCAAACATTACCTGACGATGGCGCAAGACGTGTACGACATGGAGATCAGACCTGACGACGTGGCCGTTGTTACTTATCAGAGATCAGGTATGAAAATGTTTTCAATAATAGGGTTTCTTTAATAAATTTGAAGGGACTACGAGTATATGAGATTAGATAGTATACGAGAATTAGACCTTAAACCCCCTATAAGTATATACTGAGTTGAGACGAACTTGACACATTTCTCGACAACTGGAGGGAAGTGGCCCAGGACAGGGATGCATGGAGGGATAAGGCCTTCGCCCAGCAGGGGGCAACAGCAATGGCTAAAATATTAATAGGTATATATAATTATACAATAGTCTTACACAGTTGGAACTTGGACATAAACATGTTTTTGTATTTACCTTTAGATTGAGATAAAGTAAGCCCCCTAGAAAGATAGCATAAAAAATAATCAATATAATCGTCAAGATAATATGTAAAAACCCTTATCTTCCTGTTGTTTTGCGTCAAATCTTTAATCTAGATACTACCATGAACTGAAAATAAAGATTTGAACCATGTATAATAACGGTAAACAGTTCATTTTATTTCAACCAGGTGGGGCAACGGCTTCGGAATGCCTTCATTTGTACTAATATGAGTAGCATATTCCTTTGCAAACCCATCAAATACCCGACTATCACTATAACCAAGCTTGAACCGTATTTCAGGCACTACTTTGGTTCAAGAACTGACGTGGTTGGTCGCCAACGACTTCGATTATGGAAGCGCACGAGTCCCTCTCACTGCCAGATATGAATTCTTAGAGTAAGTACCTATGTACTTTGAAGTACTTTACGTTATCAACGTAGTTACAACAGATATGTAAGATTATAAACATCGTTAGTTTATAATCTATTTATCTAACTATCTTAATATATAGTTTACACCTAGACGTCGTCGCCAACAACTATGTTTGCATATATTGTTGACTCTGGGCGGGCATTATACCCTCAACCCCCGACATAGTAACTCACACTCTCACACACACTCACGCTCTCACATGCCACTGAGCCAACTCAAGCTTCTCAAGATGGCGGAAAGCACAGGAGGACTTCGAAAAAAAATTGTGATGAACAAATAGCAAAAGAGAGATTTAGCTGGAAAGAATTGGGAGACCTTTGCCCAGCGATGGGACACCACAGAATAAATAAAAAATTAAAAAAGCAAACCCTGACTTCTGAATGAACTTGAAAACTACGTCTAGCTTACTTTTGTTTGTCCCGAACAATGTTCGAAGGATTTGCTTAACGTTATGTGTGCGCGACTTCACACTAATATCTCCACAGACTCTGCATGTTCTTCAATGAAGAAGCCAAGAAAAAGATGGGAAAAATAGCAGGTGATTCAGATGAGATCAAACAAATTGTCAAGTTTTTGGATATTACGGGGCCACAGAAGCTAAAGGGCAAGCCCCGCAATTCCCCGAGGTTTATCAAGTCGCACCTGCCACTGAGCCTGCTTCCTCCCTCAATGCTGGACTCCGCCAAAGTGATCTATGTAGCGAGAGACCCCAGGGATGTATGTGTCTCATCCTATCACCATTCGAGACTGTTTAAACTTTATGGCTATCGAGGAACTGTTGAAGATACTTGGGAGGCCTTTAGGAAGAACCTATGTAAGTAACCCTGATTTTAGAATAAGTAGACAATATTTAATAAGAAGAGTATAAGAAAAAAGATTCCGTCGAATTGTTAATCTATTGTCGAAATGTTTATTTTATATTATCTCCTCGTTTTGCGGAAGTCTTTTTACATCTATAAGGAGCCGATCCACATACATGAACGCGCGTTGCTGTGCGAAACTGCCCTAAAAACACTAATGCTCTTTTATCTGCTTATATCCGAGGCCATTACATTAAGATATCTACATTAATCTTATCAATTATGTGATGACAGTGGCTCAAATGTAGTATCGTAACATAATGAATAAAAATGAAATGAAGTTATCGCTTTCTATCAGGCGGATAAGAAATAATAATTCACAATAAAGGTATTTCCTTAGCAAGCGTCTTGACCGATAACAACTTATTGTAATTGTTGTCTTCAGTTGTGCAGACTCCATTCTTCGAGCACTTGAAGGAGGCTTGGAATGAGAGACATAACAAGAACATGTTGTTCCTGTTCTACGAAGACGTCATCAAGGTAACAACAGATTTACAAACATAAACTTTTTAAAGTGGGAAACCTTCTTCCGACCAGGTTTTATTTGGCTACCCTCTTTTGAAATACTTATCAATAGATTTTTTAAATCGGTTCATATACACAATATAATATGGTAATAAACACACAACAATAAAAAAAAACATTCTATCGAAATGAGATCCTCCTCTTTCGGTTTCTGAAGCTTCAATTTGGATAATGGATCATGAAGCAAGCACTGATCCAATATGGATTTATCTGCTGCACTCCCGACTAATTATATGTAGTTTAGGTCTGACTCCCTAAATAATTTCCGATTAAATTCCACAGGACATGCCAGGGACAATCCGCCGAGTGGCCAAGTTCCTCGGCAAAAGCGAGCCGAGCGCGGCGCAGACGGCGGGTCTCTGCGAACATCTCCGGATCGACAACTTCAGAAACAACAAGTACGTCAACATGGATGAAATGGACGCCCTGAACCTGCTGTCCAAAGACGAGGTCTTCATTAGACAAGGTGGGTACACGAGTGATGTTAGCGGAATTTTGCGAACGGGATAAAAAAAACTATTTTTCGTCGACCCGTATCGTGATCACGCACGAGGAGATTCGTGGTCAGAAGTCTCCTCATCAGAGAGAGAGAGACAGAGAAAGAAAAGGGAAGTCTTTAGAAAACTAAAACAGAGAAAAACGAGGCCAAAACGTGCTGATTATAATGTGTGCCTTCCAGGGAAGGCGGGCGGGTGGCGCGAGGTGTTCAGCCCCGAGATGGCGGCGGAGGCCGAGCGATGGATCGCGGACAACCTCCGGGACACCGACCTGCGCTTCCCCGCTCACAAGCAAACCTGACTATCCTGCCAAATATTCTGCATCATAAACATTGTCATTTGGTTATTTATACTTAATATTTATTTTAAAATGAAAAGGTACCAATAAATTCTTTTATTAATTTGAATACACCTAAGCACTTACATAATTAACTACCCGAAAACCTGAATCCCTCTTCCGGCTCTATGATCTCTATGGTTAATACCCGTGATATGTACGGACAAGCACGAAATATAGAAATCTATGTATTTGAATTGAATGTTCCTTGTTAACTACAAGCTTAAACAAACATTATTTGGAATATAAGCAGGAATTCTTGTACAATTCAGTTCAGTAGTGTATAACATTAATTGTGTATTAAAGAAATTAAGATTTTCCGATGAACGAATCGAAATGAAGACAATTTTTTGAAAAGTATGAAAATATAGAACACCTCATCATAGAATCTATACTAATATTATAAAGCTGCAAAGTTTGTTAGTTTGTTTAAACGCGCTAATCTCAGAAACTACCAATCCGATTCAAATAATTCTTTTTATAATGGATGGACACATTCAACGGGAAGGTTATAGGCTACTTTTCATCGCGAAATTACCACAGGAACGACACAACGCGGGTAAAACCGCGGGGCATTGATAGTTACACATAATTGGAAATGTTGAGTAGGTAATGAAAATAAATTATTCAATCGCTTACGTAAGGACCTAGCTTACTGAAATAAACAAGATTCACCTATCAGTGGCCATCGATTCCGATAAAACAGTGTGTTATCATACCTTGAAGAGAAAACATTGCAAAAAATGACTTCAAAAAGTGAAGCTTTATCGTACCGGGATTTAACTCCTGAAGAAAAGGAGGTTCTAAATAAATTGTATGATGGTGAGTACTTGTACAACAAATATTAAACGGCATTGAACAACATAGAGAAATATCCTCTCTTGTCATTTTGACGAGTGATGTATAAAAAGTAACATCAATTAGTCACTAAGTAGTCTAGTTAACGGACGTCTTTAGGTGCGGTCGTTAAGTATAAAGAATAAGGATCATCAGACTATACAGTTCACAATCTGACTTGTTTCGTTGCAATCACGGCTATTTCAAGTCAGTCCCAAGAACAGTACTTGTGTCTGCGTCAAGTTTTGCTAAGGCTAACAAAATATAATAAATGTAAGCGGTGAATGCCCTGGACCTGTGAAGTCCCCAATTGATGACTTCTTCTTGAACTGATGCTTCCGTATGTTGAAGTACGACAATCAGGCAGGCGCGAATTCAGCTTTTAGTTTAATCCAGCTAATTTAATTAGCTTTTACAATCTTACTCCTCACTGTATTGATATCTTCAGTGAGATGAGAGGCCTTTGCCCAGCGGGAAATTACAGGCTAAACATAACTTTTTTTTAAAACTTTTTTTGCAGTGGACATATGTGGTCGATTTTCCAGCCGAAAATGATTCCTTCGAGATCTTTCGATTCGAAGAGGAAAAATGTTCAGTGATTTCATTCCATTCTTACTCATAACTACTTTTCTTCAATAAAATAATCACGATGGTTTGAATTTTAACTCTCTATAAGAAAAAATAGAGTACGATTAAGACATTTTACTTTATGTGTAATGTATCCATTTTAGTACAAAAACATCCAAAAATTAAGATGGGCCCAAAGGGCTACCTCATGCCCAAACATTACCTGACGATGGCGGAAGATGTGTACGACATGGAGATCAGACCTGACGACGTGGTCGTTGCTACTTATCAGAGATCAGGTAACGTTGTATGATTAAAAGGGTTTTCTTAATAAATTTAAAGGGATGATATTCGAGCCAAGTCAATACTGAGTTTTACAATAGTTGTAAATACAATAGTTTTATACATAGTTGGAACTTGCTAACAAAAATGTAAAAATGTATTTAGGTTTGAGATCACCAAACCGCATTAGGCAAGCGTGGTGATTATGCCTAATCATCCTCACTGTGCTGATATCTGCACTGAGATGAGACGCCTTTGCCTAGCAGTGGGACATTGCAGGCTAAACTATTACTAGGTTAGGTATAACTATTGTGTATTGAGGTAAAGTAAGCCCCCCTAGAAAGATAGCATTAAAAATTATCAATATATCGTCAAGATAATACGTATGGATAAATCCCTTATCTCCCTGTATTGTTTTCGACAAACCTTTTTGATTAAAGTAATCTAAAACATGAACTGAAAATAAAGATTTGAACCATATATATGTATGTATAACGGTAAACAGTTCATTTTCTTTCAACCATGTGTCATATGAGTTGCATATTCCTTCGCAAACTCATCAAATACCCGACTATCACTAAAACCAAGCTTGTTCTGTATTTCAGGCACTACTCTGGTACAAGAACTGACGTGGCTGGTCGCGCACGACTTCGATTATGAAAGCGCACGAGTCCTTCTCATGGAAAGATATGACTTTGTAGAGTAAGTTTAGTAGTAAGATGATAGTCCATAGTCAACATTAGTGTCATTGTTTTGTCCAAAGATGGCGCTAGTGGAAAAAATGGAACACGTTAACGTCGTGTCGTGTTCTCGAGGTTTAATCGTCCCGCTCCGGACCCTATCAGTTATCAGTCCTACTAATATTATAAATGCCAAAGATTGTGATGATGGATGTATGTATGTTTGTTACTCTCATGCAAAAACTGCGGGGTACAACGCGGGTAGCACCGTGGGGCGCGGCTAGTCTATAGTATTTTAGTTACAAGGTAAATAAGTGAATCCTCAATAAGTCAATGGCTAGCGCGGCAACCTCGAGGATGAAGTTGTAGCACGCGGCAGACGAACATTACTAAATTACTGAATTAAAATGAAGTCTACAGTCTTAACCGATGTTTGTCCCGTACAATATGCGAGGAATTGCCGAACGTATTGTGCACGCGACTTCACACTAATATCTCCACAGATTCTCTATGTTTTTCGACGAAGAAAGCAACAAAGAAATGATGAAGGGAGCAGGTGACTCAGATAAGATCAAGGAAATGACCAAGCTAATAGACATTACGGGGCCACAGAAACTGAAGGTCAGGCCTTCCCCGAGGTTCATCAAGACGCACCAGCCCCTGAGCCTGCTTCCTCCCACAATGCTGGACACCGCCAAAGTGATCTATGTAGCGAGAGACCCCAGGGATGTCTGCGTCTCATCCTATCACCACGCGAGACTGTTTAAATTTTTTGGCTATACAGGAACTGTTGAAAATACTTGGGAGACTTTTAGGAGAGATCTATGTGAGTATAACAACCTGATTTAAGAGTAAGTACTGCTAGACAGTACTAGAGTATTAGACAGTATTCGTAGACAGTAGTACTAGAGACGGTTAAAAACTATTAGAAGCGGGAACATGAACGCGTGCTGTCGCGTGATAGTCATATCAGCACAATTGGTGGGTTATCCATATATATTATGATATCCATCCACGATGCTTAAGTTTATGTGTTTTTAGGATTCCACACCCAAATGGCAAAAACGAAAACCTTTATAGATTCGTCGTATTCGTCTGTCTGGCCATATGATAGCTGCACCAACTTATTTGCGGTTGGTGCCGGGCACCGCAGACAGGTCGGGCCGCAAAGTTAACTTTGAGTAAATTAAATAGATGAGACACCTCACACAGGTACGAGGTCCGATTACTTATTGTAATTGTTGTCTTCAGTTGTGCAGACTCCATTCTTCGAGCACTTGAAGGAGGCTTGGAATGTGAGACATAACAAGAACATGTTGTTCCTGTTCTATGAAGACGTCATAAAGGTAACAAAATAATCTAGCGAATATGTGATTTGTTACGGCTTTAATCGGGTTCCAGTATAAAATCATCGTGTGTGGCTTGCGCGTTCCATAAGCTAAGTAGTTTTAACCAAAGTACCGCTCTGGATCACGGATCACGAAGCACAGATTTTAAATGAATTTACTGATGTGGTCCATACTAATTACACAGAACATGAAGAACTAATTATGTATAGTGTACTGAGTCCCTTCACACTAAATAATTTTACGATTAAATTCCACAGGACATGCCTGGGACAATCCGCCGAGTGGCCAAGTTCCTTGGCAAAAGCGAGCCGAGCGCGGCGCAGACGGCGGGTCTCTGCGAACATCTCCGGATCGACAACTTCAGAAACAACAAGTACGTCAACATGGATGAAATGGACGCCCTGAACCTGCTGTCCAAAGACGAGGTCTTCATCAGACAAGGTGGGTACATTGTGGCGGACTTTTCGATCATAATAAGACTAACGTATAAAGAATGGAACAAACCTTTCGTATTTCGATTTTTCATTGAGCCGTGATCACGCACGAGGACACCGATCACGAGGCCATGACTCTCCTAATGACAGAGGAGAGAGATACAGAGTGAGAGAGAGAGAAGTCGTCTCGAAGAGCATTATGATGCGCGTCATGACATTGTGTTCTGATCATAATGCGTGCCTTCCAGGGAAGGCGGGCGGGTGGCGCGATGTGTTCAGCCCCGAGATGGCGGCCGAGGCCGAGCGATGGATCGCGGACAACCTCCGGGACACCGATCTGCGCTTCCCCGCTCACGAGCAAACCTGACTATCCACCTGCCAAATATTCTGCATCATAAACCTTGTCATTTGGTTGTGTTTACTCAATATGTATTTTAAAATGAAAAGGTACCAATAAACCGAATGTCAGATATTATTTTGAATTTAAATAGGTACTGAATTTATGTGTTAGGAGTTATTTCTTGACTTGATCCTTCATCAATCAATCATAGCACCAACAATTAAAATATGACTTCAAAAACCAATCTGGTTCAGAAAATAAAACACTTTTACAACATAACATATTGGTTTAATTACGTAGTTAGAACAGTACCAGAGCCCATGACCTTCGCATTAGGCCATAAAGAGTTTGAATACTGCGACAGAAAGGTACCGGGTAATAACAATGACGGAGCTTTGAAGAAGAATTCCAAATAAAAGGACACGGGTCCCTCCTCCCCCCCACCATGCCGACATGACAGCCAACCTTTCATACATTTATGTGATTACTTTATTAATTTTCCTCAACCGACATTTATAGATCTTTAAAAAAGATATGAGATTTCATTTAAGGGATCAAATAACGATATACGAAGTAGTTACGTACGACCGGTACGAGTAAAACGTTGATACACGTCTTAGTATGCCAAAAATACCTTTGGAGCCATGACTCTATTAAACAGTGGAAGCAGGCTTTAGCACTAGATTTCCGGTAATAAAAAAGGCGCCTCAAGTGTTTCTATTCATATATCTCACAGAACAATTAAATATACTTAATGTATGAGTAAGTACCTACTTAGTAAGAAAATCAGATAATTAAAATATTTTGAAAGACACAAAGTCACCTAGTTCACTTATTTTCACTTGTTTTTCTCAAGCCATTTAACGGTAAAATATAAACAATAAACAAAAATAAATAAGATTAGAGATTTAGTTTCGTATATTAACAAAGTCTCCTTTGTTAAGAGTCGTGGGTTAGTTAAAATAAACCAGACTGCGCTCGCGCACTTAAATGTACGCAAACAGTGTTCGACCGCGATCGTTGACGCTCGCTTTCACTTCACAATATTTTTTTATTTTCCAAAAGTTATAACTCGTTTTAAGAAACAATGACGGCGGAGAAAAATAATAATTTCCCGTGGGAATTTGAGGATGTGGAGCCGAAACTGGCAGAGGAATTGATGAAGCAGTTTACAGGTAAGTGACATATATTATTTTATTAATCGAATGGTTAATGGTTGAATGACCGAAGTCCATCAAAGTTTATTTAATTATTTTGTATCAATTTAAGATAAAGGTACCTACATAATTTTGACCGTGGGATCTTCAAAACCAGTTGTTTAAATGCCTACCTTGACATGCCTATGGTATTTTGTTGTTAAACCTAATTCAAAATAACAAATAATCATAAAATATTTATAACTTTGAGATATTCAATCGTCAAATTATTCGATACCCAAAATACTCGTAGTTAGTAAGTTGAGCATTTTTACATAACATAAACAAATGATATAAATAGATATTTATCATATTTTAAAAACACTCATGGGAAAGTTATGGTTTGTTAGAGCTTTCTAAAGATATCGCTTAACTATGCCGACGACTACTATTAATTAAAATTTTATAGATTTAAAAGTTATTAAAACACTAGCAGCGCCCCGTGGTTTTACCCGGGTTGTGCCCGTTCCCGTGGGAATAACGGGATTTTTTTTACATAAAAACCTTCCTCTTGAATCACTCTACCTATTACAAAAAACCGCATCAAAATCCGTTGCGTAATTTTAAAGATTTAAGCATACAGACAAACAGACAAACAGACACGAAACAGAGACGACTTTATTTTATACTATGTAGTGATTAATCGGTATTTTTAATAGAATCTATAGTCTGTTTCAAAGTTTCTAAACAATGAAATGTCAAGATATGTCACCGTCAATGTAGCAGGTCAAATGTGTCGAACCTTCGAGTAATTTAATTTAAAATTAATATATTATTACTTAAATACTTTTTTCCCACGAGCCACCCTTTCTGAGATAATATAACGATTCAAAAAGTTGGAAAACTTGTAATGGTTATAATATGCACACGTTTCCACGCCACCTATGAGGTAGTGTACTTAGCGCGGTTTTTTGGAGTTCGAAATATGAACCACGAAAAAAATAAAAAGCGACTCTAAAAAAAAATCCGCTTTTCTGTAGTGTTCGATGAATAAACTGCACACAAAAAAAACTTTTTAAAATTTAAATTTTCTTGAGAATAACAATCGTATAGAAGTCAATACTGCATAATAGTTTGAATAATTAGTAGTTAGAATAGCTATCGCCTTATTTTTTTAAGATACATAAATACCGTGAAATCGTCAAATTAACAACTGCATTTTCGTGCAGTTATTTTGCTCTGTTAACACCTTTGTTTACAAAAAAATATCTCAAAGTTTGAAATAGACTATAGAACAATATAATTTACTTACTTATCTAGACTAGAACAATATTAATACTAGGTACTATCTACCTAAGTACAAATCTCGACCTAACCATATTTCAAGATAGCAAATAAGGATGTGATAGCAAAGTAAATATTATGTGTTGTAAATGTAAACTAGCAGCGCCCCGCAGTTTTACTCGCGTTGGAACCGAGCACAACGCGGGTAAAACCGTGGGGCGCTGCGAGTCTTATATACATTTTGTAATCATGACTACCTACTTGGTAGTATACTATCAATTAACGCGAATATGTGTGAGGTGATGGTTGATATTTATTGATTGGCTGGATTAATTCGGATATTAGGTTCACAGTGTGCAGTTTACTTAGGGAAGGATGTCGGAGGCCTTTAGGCGGTCTAATGAATAAATGAATAAATGACTTAGGAAAGGTTTTAACACGAGTGAAACCACGAGCGCTATTAGTTTAGTAAACTATAACTTGACTAGATAAATCATGTAAATCACTCCATTAACTAACTACGCAGTATGCTGCAGTATTGCGTGTACCTTCATAGTTTACATTGTTTATGTACCTATTTTGAATTTAATAATGCATATCCGATACAAAAATAATCGTAAATAACAGAGCTATGCGTTTCTATCTATTATTATAAAGAGGTATAATAGTTTCTAACTTTGTTTGTATCTCAGAAACTACCATATCCGATTTGAATAGTTCTTTTGGTAATGAATAGCCACATTCAACGGGAACGTAGTATTTTTCATCCCGAAATTCCTACGAGAACAGGCACAACGCGGGTAAAACCGCGGGGCGCTGCTAGTTGTTTATTAATAGTAGAAGATCCGAGCCTATATCGACCTTTACCGAGCTGATAATAGAACGCTCGGCTCGGATCTTAGACTATAAGTTATTTATTTTATGTATGTGTATGCTAAATCAAAGTAGATAAGTAAAACCGTATGTAAGTTCATGCCAAACCGTACGTACCTATGTACTTAGTACTACCGGGTATAATAAATACGTCTTCACAGGTAAATTGCTGCGCAAATTGTAATGTTTGATAGATGTCTGAGTTTCCATACGCTTCTGCAGTAGATAAACTAATATTTTTATCATAGAAGAAATTGTAACAAATAAGTAGATAAAGTTAAGATTGCAAGCAGATTTGTACTTTGTAAGTGTATGTTATCGCGACAGAATTTCTCAATATCTAACCTAAATTAATTTATAAATTAAACGAAATGGTGTTTATGCCCTGTTATCGGTCAATGTACCACAATAACTTTATTACAATGACATATATCAATAGAACATAAGTTACTACGTAAGGCACTGACTATTCTAATTGTGGAATTTGTGGATTCATTGTGTTTGCCTTAAAATTCATATTTGTTTTATAGAACCTTTCCACCACAACTATGTATGGAATATTTTTTTTACCAAGTGCTACTTACAATTATTATGAAATCACCGCTTAGATCAAGGCCTCAAACTCAGGAAATTAACATTCGATCATTGAAATCACGTCGGTACCTTCGAATTTGAGACCAATAACAATTTAATTGTTGCAGCAAGGCCATAAATTTAATAGAATTCGTGTCAATTAAAGGATTTTGTAGAAGGAATTTTTTTAATTAATTCCTAATATTGTAATGGATTGTTGTTTCGGTCACACTATCTAATATTTCAATGTACTCATATGTTTGGGTCACCTTATCTAAGGAAATGTCTCAATGTTGACTTAAATGACAACTACACTGGGTATTCTGGGCATGGATTAGCATGGGATCTCAGTCAACAAACAATGTACTCATTACTTAACTTATCATTAACAAAGGCAAATTAAATATTAAGAACAGAACAGAAGTGAAATTAGGTTTTTTAAAAGATAAGTTATGAGAATCAATCTGAACATATTTTCTGAGAAAATAATTCCAAAAGAAAGTCCACTATAAACTCTAAACCAAATTAATTTTACGAAATGAACCACTCCGTACGAACGCTACGCGCAGAAAGAAAACGAGGCTAATTTTTAACACGCTTTTATTAGCTTGGCCTGTATGTATGTATGTATGTACGTATGTAATGAAATCTTTGAACATCATTTTCACCAACTTCCAGAAGTCTGATTAATTTGAAACTTTGCATATGTATCAAGGACCGATGACAATGCAATAATTTAATAACAGTTTCCCGTTATCCTTAATGGATTTGCCAGATTTACTAAAAAAATATTACTTCATATAAAAGACATCAACGGGCGCTCGCTGTGGGACGGAACGGGAGTTCTGTTTTATTTTACTAAATGGTACTAGACACTAACAGCGTCCCGTGGTTTTCCCGTGATGGGCCCGTTCCCGTGGGAATTACGGGATGAAAAGTTGCATATAATGTTATGCTTACTAAAAAATAAAAAATAAAATTATAGTTTAAAAAAACTAAAAAAACACGCTTTTATTGCAAACTAGCCGCGCCCCGCGGTGTTACCCGCTTTGTTCCCGTTCCCGCGGGAATTTCGGGATAAAATATATCCCATGTGTTATTCTGATGTATAACCTACATTACTGTAGAGTTTCATCCAAATCCGTTCAGTAGTTTTTGCGTGAAAGAGTAACAAACATCCATACATCCATACATCCATACATCCATACATACAAACTTTCGCATTTATAATATTAGTAGGATTGAACTAAAAACTAGAAAATAATTTTTCTCCTCAAATCAAAATTATAATAAAATTTAAGTTGTAACACAATGATTTAATTCAGAGTAAAAAAGCGTGGGGTGCTTAATATTTTTAAATATTACAATCATCATTGGTAACTATCTATGAGAGGATAGTTATGAACTACATTAAAATGCACCCCACGCTTTTTACTCTGAATTGAATCATTGTGTTACAACTTAAATTTTATTATAATTTTGATTTGAGGAGAAAAATTATTTTCTAGTTTTTAGTTCAATTTGCAATAAAAGCGTGTTTTTTTAGTTTTTTTAAACTATAATTTTTAGAAGTTGGCTTCTTGCAGCCGTACCTTATTCAGCTGTTCGATCAGTGATGGGGTTAAAACCAATCCCCTCGAACCTAGAAAATAATAAAATAATATTAATTTAACTGCCTACTAGATTGACCTTAAAATAAAAAAACAGCCCATTCAGTTCATCATTAAATTTTACCCGAGTATAAAAACATGTATACTTAGGTACTTTCGGTTCCTAATTTATTTTTGACCGACTAATTAGGCTCTTTCACTTTAATTTCCAGGGGAACTAACCGGTTTCGTCCGAGTCGGTCCTAAGGGCTACTTCCTCCCCAACAAGTACAAGGAGGAAGCCAACACGATATACAACATGGCCCTTCGGCCTGATGACGTGTTCGTGGCCAGCTACCCTCGGTCAGGCACCACGTGGACACAAGAGCTGGTCTGGATGGTCGCGTCCGATCTGGACTACAATACCTCGGATGCTATACCTCTGACTGAGAGGTATCCTTTCTTGGAGTAAGTATATGTTCGCTCGCCATCATTATCATAACATAAGGCGATGAAATTCTTAGAGCAATATCGAAATTGAGAATTGCTATTTAGTTGCTTTAGGATTTTTGTTGTGAATGTAACCAAGAATGTACCAAAGATGTAGGTAACATGATTTGAAGCGAATGTTCGGGATGTACATAATTGTTTTTGATTACTACGTAAGGCCGAGAAGCCATCCAGATTATTCCAGATACATCAAAAAACCTTGATAGTCTACTTAATTAGACCTTGATGGATACCTACTAATCTACTTGTAGTAGTTATAAAGGATTATTATATGACTTTTAATTTATTTAACACTATTGTCAACAGATTCTCGTGTTTCGTCCATCCTCAAATGAAGGAAAAGTTCAAGCAAGAAAACAGCCACGACAACAAGAAGCTCGAGCTGCTGGACATAGTGACCCAGCCGGGCACCACGCACGTGTCCAAGCTGCCCTCCCCGCGGTTCATCAAGACGCACCTGCCCATGTCCCTCCTGCCCCCGAACCTTCTGGAAACCTGCAAGATGGTCTACGTCGCGAGGGACCCCCGAGATGTGGCAGTCTCATTCTATTTCCTTAACCGACTGATGCGCACTCAAGGATACATTGGAGACTTTAAAACTTATTGGAACTACTTTATTAAGGATCTTCGTAAGTACTAATTCAGCTACAACTTCCTTAGTATTTTTTAGGTCGGTACTTCAAGTACCTTACAACTCAAAACCTTTGGATATTGAACTAACTATAAGTAAGTACTTAGATACTTAGATAGCTTCATTTTGAACCATATCTGTAATCATTTAATTTTTGGTTGCACTTATCCAAGTTTTGAGTTCAAAAACAGTCAAAAAGTATATAAATAATTAAATTAGGTACCTGCTTACATAAACCAAACGTGTAGGAGACCAGTCTCATCTTGCTTTTAAATCATCAGATCACTGGACACCGTATTTTGAACACTTAAAAGAAGCGTGGGCCGAGAGAAACAATCCAAACATGTTGTTTTTATTTTATGAAGAACTGTGCAAGGTATGAAAACTAAATATTCTTTTATACATATTATATAATGAACCTAAAACTAAAAGCCTAATTTCTAAAACCGCGACATTACGTGACATTACTACCCGCCCACCGCCGATTATTATCGTGTTAAAACCACAGGTAAAACCACAGACTTTTTAAATATTATGATCGTGTTATAACTGTGCTATACTATAACAGACTAAGTATTTGAAATTGTTGACAAAACCTGCAAACCCTACCTCGGCAAGGATTTTTTTTTACTATGACTATTTTCGTCATTTTCTTGGCTTGGCTAAAACTATTCTTCTTCGCAGGACTTACCCGGCTCCGTTCGCCGTGTGATGGAATTCTTCAAAAAATCCTTCACCGATAATGAGGTGGTCGAGTTGTGCGACCACCTCAGCATCGAGAACTTCAAGCATAACAAGTCTGTCAATTATGACGATATGAAGACTTTGGGTATCAGCGTAGCGGGCGAACAGGGTTTCATAAGAAAAGGTGAGCATACGTTACTAGACCATCGCTTCACTAGTTTTCTTACATTTAAGGGTCATTGTTTAGCCAGAGATGATAAATTCTTATTGGCTTGATTTTTATAGTTAGCTCAGGAGCTGGACCTGATATCTGAATTAGACAGCAACAATATCTTTATATGCCTTTTAAAACATAATTTACCTGTAACTCTTATTCCGTTTGACCAGGTAAAGCCGGCGGATGGCGCGGTCACTTCGACGAGGAAATGACGCAACAAGCAGAGGAGTGGATGGCCAAAAACTTCCAAGACACAGACTTCAGGTTTCCGCATTTAACCGCGAATTAGAGATAACGCCTTTTTACATTTAAAGTAGTGATAAAAGGTTTTATACTTACAAAGTGTTGTAATGCGGCTCATTCCAATGTAATATTAATGTTAATTGTAATGTATTTTAATAAAATATTCCTTAAATTCCACTCTGTATTTTAATTTAATGGTCGATACAATCAATGAATGAAAGAAACAACTTGGACATACCTTTGTAGCGGTGGTCCTGACGGCCCAGCTTTGACTGTGATCCGTTTGTTGGCGAGGTCCTTGCTCTGCTTGTCAAGTGGGGCCCACGCAGCGCGAGTACGGGACCCCACTCCAGGGGGCCCGGCGCTGTCGGATAAGTGGTCGAATCTTTGTTTCCCACGTTTCCAACACTAGGCGAACAGACGACATAGCAGTGGTTTAGTGGGTAGTCACTGCGGTGGGTGCGATAAGCCCCGGCAGCGGGGGCAGCATGCCTACTGGCACCGCCGCCCGGACGACGTGGAAGCGTAATACATATCCTCTGATAAACAAAAAATGGCTGCGCTCGAGCACTGAAATGTACGCAAACAATGTTCGACCGCGAACATTGTCACCCGCGTTCGCTTAAATATATATTTTTTATTTTCTAAAAGTAATACTTAACTCGCTTTGAGATACAATGACAGAAAAGGAAAATAATAGCTTCCCTTAGAAATTTGAGGATGTGGAACCGAAACTGGCAGAAGAATTGATGAAGCAGTTTACAGGTAAGCGAGTTATTTTACCGAAGTAAAAGTTTATTTATTTATTTTGTATTCTGTATAGGTAATCTAATTTTTACCGTAGGATCTTCAAAACCCGCAGCCATACCATGACCTCTTAGCGCGATTCAAATACGCACCTAACCTAATTCACTATCAGTTTTCGTTATAATATGGGTCATTGTTAATGAATTGCCGGAGATGATCAAGTCTCATTGGCTTGTTTTTTGTAGTGAGCTCAATCTTACATTAAAAGTTCCATAGCGCGCGTTGCGAAAGGGGGCTAGACGGAAAAAATGGTAACGACATCTTTTAGGCCAGAGAGGGACAGACAGAGAAACTTGCGCACGCTAGAGAGAGACAGACAGAGAAACATGCGCGAGAGAGACAGACAGAGAAGCTTGCGCACGCCAGAGAGAGGATTATTTTTGTGGTAATAAATAAACTTCATTCCATCCGGGTGTCCCTTGACACCTCTCAAGTTTTTCTATAGTCTGTCGTCTGCGCTGGGCCTATGGCCCAGCGCAGACGACAGACTATCCGTGACGCACTTTTGTGAAAATAGAACCTATGTAATTATATGCAAGTAACGCACACAGCGCGCAAAAAGCCCGGAAAAAAATCCGTGTAATTCGGGCAGACCGCACCGC
Source organism: Cyclophora albipunctata (assembly GCA_963082685.1). Classification (NCBI taxonomy): domain Eukaryota; kingdom Metazoa; phylum Arthropoda; class Insecta; order Lepidoptera; family Geometridae; genus Cyclophora; species Cyclophora albipunctata. The sequence goes on along the minus strand of OY720117.1, from coordinate 9,330,852 downwards.
GCCGCGCCGCGCCGTTCCGCACAAAAAGTGTGTGAAAAAAATTGATGATCTTTCCGAAAGTATAGGATGTACATACCCAAAATTTTCTGTTTCTTCTTTTTTTTCTGTACTTCATGTACAAAATAATACTTCGCGATCTCTGCACGATTTCCACAGCGTCTACGTCCCTACAGCTCTGCCGACAGAATGATCGAAGATGTGCGTCGTGTGCGTTGAGTGTGAAAAATCCGCGACCGACTTTTTGCGCGCCATGCAGACTTTTTGAGCGCCGCAGACTCGATCGCACAAAAAGTGTGCCGTCTCTGCAGGGCCTATACTTTTAGAAACATAATTTACTTGTAGCTCACAATTAATTGTCAATACCTACTTAGAGAAGCAGTCTAAAATGTATAACCTATGTTAGATAGTATTCCTGACCAGATAAAGCCGGCGGATGGCGCGATCACTTCGACGAGGAAATGACGCAACAAGCAGAGGAGTGGATGGCCAAGAACCTCCAAGACACAGACTTCAGGTTTCCGCATTTAACCGCGAATTAGAGATAACGCCTTTTTGGATTTAAAGTAGTGATAATAAAACGTAGTTTTTTACTTACAAAGTGTTGTGATGCGGCTCATTCCAAATTTATTTTAACAAAATATTTAGTAAAATCCACTCGGTATTTTAATTTCCTGGTCGATACAATCGATGAATGAAAGAAACAACATACATGGATGATAATCATTTATTCGATTAACCCATTAACGGCTAGCGATGCCATATTGCATCACTAAATAGTAGTTCAAATATTTGCGCCATTCTCGGTAAAAAATATGTGATTTGAATTAACCAATCATAGAATTGTTTACTATTGAGACGAAGCCGCGGATTGGTTTTTGTTTTATTCAATTACAGCCCGATTTGGATGCACCATCGTTAAGAGAAGTTCAGTGTAAAAATAATTGCGCCAAAACATGGATGCCATTTTCAAGTTAAGTATTTTTTTTATTGTTTTTGGTACTTTTCCGTGCTATTATCGGTTTTGGTTTGTTCGTATGTAAGTATGTAATAAGAAAACAGTTGAATACAGTGTGATTTGGTGTCCATTTTGTTTTTATGAAGTTGTAAATGCGGTGGATGCAATATGGCATCTCTAGCCGAATACGATATCACTTTTTGTTGAATTGGTGTGAATGCTTTGTCTTGCATGTTTTTTTTATTTTCTGTGTTTCGTACACAAAGGGTAAGCAAGGGCCTCCCCTTGTACGAAACAAATGGATGGGTGATCTTTATTACAAGAGTAAAAATAGGACCATTGAAATTTCACTAGCACTAGGTACTAACTGTAGGTATGTCTGTCTCTTTGTATGCCTGTATGTCTATCTGTAGTCAGTTTGTCTGTCTGTCTGTATGTCTGGCCGTATGCCTTTTTTATGTGTGATCGACTCTCTGTCTGTTTTCTGTATATATACCTGTCAGTCCCGCAGTATGAATACCTGTCTGTCTGTATTTGGCTGAACGTGTCTTTGTTTGTGTCTCGGTCTGTAAGTATGAATGTCTGTTGGCCCGTCCGTTAGTTTGTTACCAGGCTATTTTTTATTACATACAGTTATTTTTCCCGTACAGAAATTGTACACTGCACGACGCACTTGCTATTCTAATTTGTATGCCTCAGCTAGATTTCAGGCGACACATTGTCTACACTTATCTAACAAAATAAAGAAGCATCCCTTTGTCTGCTGGCCGACCCGCAACATCAAAGTTCTCCGTGAGTTGCAATCGAGTACCAGACAGCATTCGTAACGATGGAGTTGCGCATTATTTGATACCTAATGCTGAAAGCAAGCGTCGCACATGTGCATTTGGGCCATGCAAAAGCCAAACCCGATCTGAGTGTTCGAAGTGCGGTGTAGGTTTGTGCTTAGAGTGCAATTACCTCTTCCATAATTAATTTTATTACTTATTTATATATATAATAAAAGAAGTTCCTTCCGGATTCGTGTTTCAATTACCAAAATATATATAGACAAGACAATAACTACATAAGTTTCAGGCATATCTAATGTAGTAGTAAGCTTATAAAAAGACAACATATTAGGCTAGTGGTGCAATATGGCATCACCCCATATTTCCAAAAGTACATTATTTTTTTTTTAAATTTCGGTGTATTCATATAAATCTAACCTATATTAACAATATATTAAAATTTCATCAAATTCGGAAGAGGTCAAGTAATCTGGGCGATAATGGGTTAATATGCTCTATTTTAAGTATTTCTTTGTAACACCATATTTTAGTTTACAGCAATAATGAAAACGTTTATAAGATCTAGCAATTAAGTAAACAATATTACTTCTAACCGTATTCAATAATAACTTGTCCTAGCTCCTAATTTCAATTCAATTCCACATAAATAAAACAATGTCTCAGTCCTTCCTCACATTTTATTAAATAATAATACGGTTATACAAAGAAAATAAATTAAAAGCCAGATTTATCAATCATTCGTTGGTAATATAAAATTCTAAAACAGACTTATAATCATAATAATGGATAATAACGGTCGCGCGGCGAGCGGCCGCGCGCACGTGCAGCCGCGCCGGTCGTGCAGCCGCGGCCGCCGGCCGCTCGCCGCGCGCTCTAACCGACCGGCAACATACACATCTATAAAAAGCGACTCTATAATATTATAGTGGGAGCAGGCTCCCGCACCTAACGATCCGCCGCTACTAACGGCGCCTTAACTATCGTACACTTATAGAAAATCACAAAATTCAAGCGGAAATTATAGGAATCGTAATGTTGTGTCTACGCAATGACGTCGGGCAGCAGCGCGTTGTCAAGCGGCGGCGACGGCGGCGCCTTCGCCTCGCCGTTCGTGAGCCCATTCACCTTCACCGGGGACTCCACCTTCTTCACGCCGGGCTTCGGCACTGCGTTGCTCTTTGTGCTCGGGGGGACCTGCATACAAACATCACCATGCTACACTATGTTTTATTTAGATTTTAGATCATTTACACAATTGAAAGTAGTCAAATATGCAAGATTTCATTAAGGGCAGTCACAGCAACACGTGAAGGTAATAATTAGCAAAAACATCTAGATTTACCTTTGTAGAGGCGGTCCTGGGCGGCGCAGCTTTGGCTGTGATCCGCTTGTTGGCGAGGTCCTTGCTCTGCTTGTCCAGCGGGGCCGCTCGCGCCGCCGGCTTCGGGGCCGCCGGCCTGCGCAAACATTCCATATGAACTTCACTTGACGGCGTATTGACAGTATTAAGTGTAGTCCTTGCAAGGAATTGTTTTATACAGAAAGATTTGAACTGTTTTTGAATTAAAAATATTTTGTTTTCTGTTATTTTAATGTTAGTTATTTATGGATACTTCACATTACATATTGTGTTTGTGTGCGGTTATCTTGTTAAGTGCCGGTGGAAGGTTTTTCAAAAGTGACTTACCGTGAAGTGGGCGGTGCGGACGCGGCGGGTCGAGGCGGAGCGCGGATCGGCGCGCGTGGTACCGGCTTGGCTTCCTTCACGTCTCCGTTGGTAAGCGGCTTCTTGTCGGTCGTCGGGGCGGGCTTGCGGGGCCGAGGCGGGGCTGGCGCCGCGCGCGGGGCGGGGCGGGCTGCCGGCGCGCTGGCGGGCTTCGGGGCCGGCGCGCTGGCTGGCTTCGGGGCCGGCTTGGCGGCGCCGGGGACGGGCGCGCGGATGGGCGCGGGCCGCGGCGCCGGGGGCTTGGCGGCGGGCGGCGGCCGCGGGGCCGCGCGGGGCGCCGCGGGGGCAGCCGCCTTCACTGCGGGCTTCGCTCCGGCCGCGGGGGCGGCGGGCCTAGCGCCCGCCGGCTTGGGGGCGGCGGCGCGCGGCGCCACGGAACTCTTGGGAGCGGCGGGTTTTGGGGCCGGTTTGGCCGCCGCCGGCGGTGTCGGGCGCGCGGTCGGCGTCCGGGCGGTGGCCGGGCGCGGCGCCGGGGAGGCCGCGGTCGCAGTGCTGGTGCGTTTGGTTGCCGAGGCGGGCGTCCGGGCCGGCGCCGGCGCGGCGGCGCGCGGGGCGGAGCGCGGCGTGCGCGTCTCGGGCTTTGCGGTAGGTGTCGTGGGCGTCTTCTTCGCCGGGGTCTTGGCTTTAGAAACAGCGGCGGAGCCGGCGGCGGCGACGGCTGCGGCGGCGGCGGCGGCGGTGAGGCCGGCGGCCGCTCCGGCGGCGGCGAGCGGCTCGGGGCGCGGCTCGGCGGCAGGCGTGGGCGGCGGCGTGGCGGCGGGCACGCGCTCGCCGTCCTCGGGCCGGATCTCGCTGGTGACGGGCACGCAGATCTCCTGCGCGTGCAGCTCGGGCACGAGGTCCGGCGCCGCGCTCGGGGTACTTAACGCTTCTTCGGCCATCTCGGGAACATCGATTTCCTCTCTGTTTTCAAAATCGGCTTCTTGCTCCGTCCTGACGACTTCTCTGTGTTCGAAAGGAGATTGTTCCACTGGCGCCGCTTCTTGTGTACAAGCAGGTTCGATGGGCGCAGGCGAGGCGGGAAGCGGGGAGATGCGCGGAATGGACTCCGACTGAAGCTGGACCCGCAACTCATCTAATAAAGGAGATTCGCTTTTGACTGGAATTTCTGTCTCAGTCGGGATAACTTCCTGGGGTTCCGGGGAGAGAACGGTTGTTGTCGGTTCGCAGATAGGTGACTCCACGGGCGCGGGGGATTCCGCCGGGAGTCCAGCGTCGGCGGGAAGCGGAGACTCCGCGGGTACAGTTTCGGCTACGAATGACTCCACCGACTGGGATACTCCAACGGGCTCGGGCTCCGCAGGAATAGGTTGTTCCGGGGTCGACTCCTCCGCGGGGATGGACTCTACGGGGACGGGGGACTCCACGGGTAGCGGGGACTCCGCCGGGAGGGGAGCTTCCGCGGGGAGCGGGGACGCTGTAGGCAGTGGGGACTCTGTCGGGAACGGGGACTCTGTGGGGAACGGGGGCTCTGTGGGGAGTGGGGACTCTGTGGGGAGCGGGGATTCCAGTGGCAACGGGGACTGTGCTAGCAGCGGCAACTCCGCGGGTAGAGACTGGATAGGCAATGGGGACTCCACGGGGAGGGGAGAGTGCGGCAACGGGGACTCCACAGGAGCCGCAGTTTCTTGAGGGAAAGGAGAAGCAACTACGGGGGATTCACGATCAGCCTCGACTCTTAGTTCAGGAGCCTTAAGTTCATTGACAACAGCCGCCGCTTCCTCAGGCATGCTCTCAAAGTTATGTATCACCTCATCACACTCCTGCTGCAATACCTCAGGGATATTTTGTTCTTGTAGCAAATCATTTGATTCCAATTTCTCTTCATTGTGTTCGAGTTCGGGTTCTGACTTGCATTGAAATTTGTTAAGTTCATTTTCCTTCAGAGTTTCCGGCGATATTACACGTTCAGATTCCATGATTTCATCTTTGCTTTCCAATTCTATTGGTTGTTCTTCACTGGGCGAGTCGTCCATTTTACTGTCCATATCAACGTCCTGTGATGTTTCATCTTGTGGGGTGATAACTCTGACATCCCTCTCGCTCTCCGAGGGATCTTGAATGTCATCATTAGTAAAACCTAATTCTGAACTCTTCCCGTCCGGTATTTCGGGTATTTGTTCAAATAGGAGTTTATGAGATTCCGGTGTGTCAGTCTGTAGAACGGTGTCTTGAGGAATGTTGGCGGTTTCGAATTGTGTGTTTGTATATGAGGGGATGTTGTTGGCGTTGTATTGCGAGTAGTTATCACCTTGGCCGAAATCGACGATGTTGTTCGAAATGTCTGTTCGGTCGTCGAACCTCAAGATATCGTTGTTGGGTTCCTGTGTGTCTCCGAAGGGGTCTGCGAGTCGAGTGGGGTTGATGTTTTCCTTGTCGCTCTCGCGGTCACAGACCCCATTTGCCTGAAGCTCCTCATCGTCACTGTCTGGCAGAGACTGCACCGCATTCAGATCGACATGCTGATCGTTTCTGGCGAATCTCTCACATGTGTCGTCATCTTTCTCCTGGTAAAAACTCATACTCATTGGATCCCTTTCTTTGTTTTTGAGTCTTTCAAACAGTTCATCATTAGCTTCAACAGCAAAAGGATTTGTTTCAGTTTGTGTTTGAAATACCTGGAACATGATGGAATTACCTAATTTATATTTAAAGTAAGAGAACAATGTTCTAATTTTGTTTCACCTAAGAGGATTTAGGAATAAAATGCTAATATTTCATTTATCTAACTTTACTTTAAACTGGTGACTTCCAAACCTGAATATTGCAGAAATCTGTAGTGTCTTTCTGTATTCTTTCAAAGTCTTGAATGAGGCTACTGTCCTTGACTTTTTCAGGTTCAATGCCTACATTGAATCCAAAGCCCAAACTGTCCATGGTACACTTTTCATTGCCATTGAGATGCTCTTTTGCTGTGCTATCGATTGATACATTCTGGAAACATACATAACATAAATACATTAGCTAAGTATTAGTTTATTAATTCTATCTTAACATTTATCACCTCTAACAAGAATGAATTAGTGACATTAGCTATATGTACTCTTCATTAGAATGAACAATAATGTGTGAGAGTACATGAACAAGTATCAAATTCTATGTATCATTCTTTCTAAGGTTATCACTTCAATAAAATTGTATAACCCTACTCACATGATGCCCATTGAGTTGATCGCAGTTATCCAAGTCTAGAAGTTCAGCCGGTCTGACTTCGGCCTCCGACTCAAACTGTTTGACATCGGGCAGCTCGATGTCGTCCATTGGCAGTGGTTTGCGAGGAGACTCCGCGAGCAAGATGTCTGCGCCGGCAACTCCGCCAGGCACGAACACCGGGGCGTCCGGGTTCAATGGAGAACTGTTCATATCTACCGAGCTGCTTTCCCAAGCCGACTGAAATCATAAATATGATTACTAAATCAAGTGACTCATATAGACTGGGGCAACACAACTTGGGTGTGTCAAAACCTGCTCACTTTTTTACGTTGTCAGACTAATCACTACATAGTATAAAATAAAGTCGCCTCTTTTTCGTGTCTGTCTGTTTGTCTGTCTGTATGCTTAAATCTTTAAAATTACGCAGAGTGATTCAAGAGGAAGGTTTTTATGTAAAAAAAATCCCGAAATTCCCAAGGGAACGGGCACAACGCGGGTAAAACCGCGGGGCGCTGCTAGTAACTTATAACTGAAATTGTTTTTAAATACATAGTCATGTTAGTTACATCAACAAATTGTTTTGTGTGACTGTAGCTGCCTAATGAATGAGTAATAATAAGTTAGAAATGCTAACAGGAAAAAATTATCAAACAAGTTGGTAAATACAACAACAGAATTATGTGTTAAGAGAGGTAAGTTGTTATGTAGGTAAATTATACAATTCCTTTCTTTGCAATAACACCATTTTAAGTGAAACAAGTTAAACATTTTACTAGATAAGACTATTATTGGCTTGTAACAAAAGTCTAGTGAACGGCCTTGAACTATAATATAAAATGTGAGGCTATAAATGAGATAATACATGTAAATTACCTTACTCATACCAGATAACTATTATGGGAATATTTTTTGGTCGGCAGGAAGGTATAAATGTTATAAAATTAAGGGTCTGTGTTGAATTACATTTAGAATTGTAGGTTTGTTTAATACTTATCAAACAAGTTTCAAGTTTAAGATAAACACAATTTGTAAACTAGATAGGTATCTAGTAATCTTCATCACTGGACTGTACTTATCTCGTACAGCATGTTGAAGACCAGCAAAACACATTGATAAACATAGGACATAGGCCTTACAGAACCTTACACAGTTAGTTCTGTATAATGTTCATACTCACATTATCCTGGCAGGGAGTATCTGAACGCGGCGGCTCGTCAGGTTCCTCGCTGGGGTTCTGTTCACGCTCGCCTTCGCCCTTGAAGTAGTTCCACTCGTCTTCTGATTCGTCTCCGCTCTCAGCTACATTATCCACCAGTGCTCCGTCGACGTGGCCCTCTTCCACTGCACAGACACACAATACAGGTCATCAACAGCCACAACACTCCGCGCGGCGACACGCGAACGGCTCACCCTCCAAAGAACCCCCTCGGGCCCCGACTCGACATATCAACAGGTGACACACCCTCGAAACAATATACCTTCGACCATACCAGTCCAATAACTTAACTAACCGCCGAGAGAATCATAATTAACAATGTTTGACAATTCAAACGGTTTGTTTACGGAGATCGCGTATCGTATAAATTGACGTAATTTTACCGGTCGCGAAATTCAAACTCGCGAGACGTCTCCTCGGTCGGACGCCATTTCAACAATGGAGGTCCGCGAAGACACGCCCGACGTTCGATAAACAAGGGTTCGGTAAATACGTGAGCCTGCAGGAATTCTCCACGTCCCGACGACCGAGGGATGCGCCTTCAGTCGAAACGATCTATTTCCAGACCACCACTCCGCATGAATCAACACAGAAATAACCTTTCACAAAGCATTTGGAATGTGAAATTATATCAACAACGTTCGCTACAAATCACATACCGTAAACGGTAATTTCACTGCACAGATTATTATCTTCACTGGATTCGTAATATTCGAGCCGTAAAAATGTAGACAAAGGCCGATTACAATAGGCAAAAATTGGGTAGAACGGCACAGATCTGTCAGACGTTCAATGAGCGACTGCGAGAGGGAGGGGAGGCGCGCGCGAGCGGGACGGGCGCGACCACGAGGCATGGGGCGCCGCCGGGCGGGGGGCGGCGGCCCGCGGCGCGCGCCGCCCGCCCGCCACCGCGCCGGCAAACGTCAAAGTCAACACACGATAGGGATGACATTGCCTAATCACGGGAATCAGAATCACCCAAATACCTATGTACCCGACAACAAGGAAAGGATTATATTTTGAGACAATTTGAGTCGCTAATAAAAATTCAAATGAATTACACGATCTATTAAGGAAAATAACTCAATTATTACGTTAAATAAAAAAAATAAGGAATCATGTAAATAAATGGTCAATTTCCTTAATTAAAACAATAGACTCTAGTTGTATTGTAATAAAAGAAAACAACAGAACGATTTAAAATTTCGAATACAATTTTGCCCGCAAGGTTTTTTCGCAAAAATGAAACAGCTGTTCGATCAGCTGTAGTCTATAATGAGAAGGGACCATTGGACCATGGAGGTAGTTTACTCTTGTTTTGTTTTTATTTAGCCGCCTGCACAATGCATATCCTACCTTAACCAAAACAATTATGAGTGCATACTTTGGCCTTTGTTTTTGTTAGTTTGGATATGGCTCATACCACTTTTTGTAAAACAATCGATTCTAACCTTAATGTAGCTAAGTCTGCAGGTTAGTTTTTACATGTTTAATTATTATTTTTGGCCACACGGTGTGTTTAAACCCTGTATTTATTTATCCTAATTAATTTTTAAGATGTTATCTGTTACACAACGCATAGTACCGAGAGCCGTGCGTCATTTGCATAGAGCCGCATCTGGCACCGTATCGAATCAAACGGATCGATCGCTTGGATGTGGGTGAATGTAACAATTGATGACACATTCACTCCTTGTGTTGTGGCTTACTTACCTTTGAAACGACTTCAACTTTCTTTTATTGCGAATTGCGATAATAGCCCGAATGAAGTAAGTTACGCATTTATTATACGAAACAGAATTGGTAGAATTTTTAAAGCATAAGTTCCAAGTTACGAGTGCAAATAATTTAATGCTGTTTTCAGATATATTTCGTATTATCTATCAATCTACATTTAAACTGCATCCACAACCTATGCAAATAAAGCCCCAATCAAAAACGCTAAAAGCCAAACAATGCAACCAAAACACTTGGATAATGCTTGGACAAGATCCAATACTTTTTTGGCACTTAACAAAAAAAAGACAAACATGACATCTCCGGTGAGACGACAGGCCTTTGCCTAGCAGTGGATCATTAAAGGCATAGGACTTCACTATTAACTAAAAAACATTATTTTCTTACCAGTATGCGCCGGAGGTGTAGGAGCGGCGGGCTCGTGCATCCTGGCATCCGCGTCAATGTCGTCTACATCGACGGCCGTCTCGGGGCCCAGGTCCTCGCTGTCACTGTCGGAGTTGTCGACGCCATTGTCGGCCGTGTCGGCGTCAGCTTCCGCGTCGGCGTCAGGGTCGGTAGCCGCGGCAGCGACTTCCACTTGACGCTTGCAGGCATCAGCCTCGCCGGCGAACGGTGGAGCGTTCGCCAACGCGTTGTCCAGCCTGTGACAAAAATTGACATGTTAGTCAAGTATTTTTCTATAGAACCTTCCTGTGGTTTCTATGGTTACTATTTTTGTTTATGGTTTAGTAATATTATTGGATGTATGTATGTATGTTTGTTACTCTTTCACGAAACACTAATGGACTGATTTGAATGAAACTGGACAGTATTATAGGTTATACATCAGAATAACATATGGGATATATTTTATCCCGAAACTCCCTCAGGAACGGGTACAACGCGGTTAACACCGCGGGGCGCGGCTAGTGGTTTATATGTATGTATATCTAATAGCTCAACCAAAAAAATACTTTATTACGTCCTCAAATATACGTAGGTGAAGCATTTTTTGTAGCTATGTCATTACAGCTAATACCGGAGGCCTTACTCAAACACATTTAGGTCTTTGTTTGCAGACTGAAAAGTTCCACTAAGCGTCTGAAAAGTTTGTAAAACACTAACTAATCGATATTTTACTTATTGGGCGCGAGCCTGCGTTTGAAGGATCAAACTAAAGTGAAACAATCTTATGACATTCAAACTTTGTAGGTGAAAGTCAGGTCAATACGTCCCCATTCATCTGAATATAACGACTCATTGTTTAATAAATCATACACAATTTGGCAACATCTCAACACCCATAATATAATTGTACCCGTTATAACGTGGGTGGATTATTTAACCGATGAAAGTGAATAAGGTCTAGTACTTTCGTTTTCTGTTCTCCGGATTAGGTGATAGAGATAAGAGTGCCCAAGGTCGAGTGTGAGTTAATGTCACGTTCGTTTATATTCACACTTTTGTCTAAACCGGTTACCTAGATATCAAGGCTGGCCACTCAGTTTTTGAAGCCTCATATAACTTGTCTATGCCCACACAAGAGCTTACCTTGAAGGTAGGATATGTGAAAATGTCCACCAACAGAGCAATGAAATATTTGGCATAATATGCGACGACCTAATTCCGGATTTATTTGGCGAGTTCAAAGCATATTTGTTGTAAAGTCGACGAATTGTGAAGGGTTGGTGAAATGACGAGTGTATGCGGGTCACTCGGGTCCCCATTTCATAACACAAAAACTCTTTATATGGGCCGTTTGAAATTAAAAAGCCAGTAACAGCCCTCGTGTCGTTAGGCATTTTATTTACCATGAAGAATTTATCAGAATTTTGACAAGTCGGCCGATGCGGTGCCTATACTACATGATTGCTGATTTCCTGCTGACAGGAACAGCATAGTGTCAAATTATATTCGTACTAGCAGCGCCCCGCGGTTTTACCCTCGCTGTACCCGTTCCCGTGGGAATTTCGGGATGAAAAACAGTCTATAATCTTTCCGTTGAATCTATTACAAAAATAATTATTTTGGATTGATAGTTTCTGAGATTAGCGCATCATTCTAAGAAATCAAAATTTTCAACTTTATTATATTAGTATACATAGAGAAATAAGTCGTATAAGAAAGGAAACAAGAAGTTAATCGAATAAAAACATTTTTTTATTATTTAATAGATAAGGATGTTTACATCATCTTGATATAAACATTTTATCTTTTAAAGAGAAATGAATAGCATTCATCGATCAATGAAAACCAACATAAAATATAATATTTTTAAATGATTACACTTTTATATTCAGCTTTGTTTATCACAATGTAAACGATGTCAATATTATATTTAGACTTTATAGCTTTTAGCTAGACTCTAATGACATCATATCCATCAAATCGTCTAAATCTGCAACACCAGCGTTGGCCTACTCAAAATTAGTTAATGACTCGGTGGTACTCACCCAAGGTCCATGGGCGGGGAGTTGTCAGCGGCGATGTCACGCGGGTCCTTGAGGAACACCACGATAATAGAGATGTTGTCTGCGGAGCCCTGCCGCTTAGCTTGCAACACCAGACGTTTGGTCACCGCTTTCAAGTCATCTGCACAAACGAAACATCATACATTAGTCAACAGGCGACTCTAAGACGTGAACCTAAAATTAAATATGGTTTCGATCAAAACTTTGCTAGGGACTGGATAGGATGGTTCTTGTGTTTTGACTTCCTTAAAAGTTTTTTTAAGTAATTCAGTATAAACTTGTTGGCTCAAAGTATATAATTGTAAGGTTCGTTATTCTTACTTGTTAATACCATTGAGAAAAACGACAGACAATTCTAGAAATTCAGGGATATACAATCTACCCAACGATGGTAAAGATTACACGTTCACATTCCCATCGGAACGTCAAAATTGCTAAACAAGTGCTAACTTAGTTATTATCCTTAAAATATCAAGTGTGTCATCTAGCTCGTAGTGTTGCAAACTCGATTAAGTCTGCAATTTGTTGCTACACAATAGTGCCGACGGATATGGAGCAACTATGTTTATGTTTCGGTTTGGAGACGGCGCCCGGCGCATGTAAGGATGTCCTCGATCACTCTCAAGCCGTGACTCACCGGCCACCGCTATTGTGCCCCACAATATGCAAACGTACGTGATGTGCCTTCATTCAACTACCATACCCTTAGTACCACTTAACATTGAAAGAGACACGCCAAACAATGAGCCGACCTTGACTGCCCGAAATAATTGCGTTTCATTATCAACCCTTATTACGTGTCGGCGAAAATAAAACACAATACAATTACCGTGCGATATCGGTGAAGGCGTGGAATTAATTAAGGTCATTAAGGTGTGCAAACGCCTAATTTAACTTATTGAATTTTGTAACGATATTGTGGCAAGTGAACTATCAAAAGTTAATGTGTTTAATTGATGTGTCTGGCATGTAGTAGACACGGCCGCGGCGGTCGCACCCAGTGGGCGCGCCTCGGACTCTGGTTCATAATCACACTTACAACAACACCATAACTTCACTGTATTTTGCCACGAACATAAGTAATTCGTGTTCAATTGACTCTAAAGTTCTAAAAACACGCCTTGACTTTGCTCGCTATTTCGGGGCGCGTCGTCCGCCGCCCTTGCTTTTTTTACCCTGCTTATTCTGGCTCAAAGCCAAAGTAGACGGCATACTTTTATTACTTAAGTATGTCTCTCACATATCTAAGTAACATTTCATAATTATAATGACATATTATTATAGAGCCCCATATTATGACAAATGCACGTGTAGATTGTAAATTGCAGATTGCGGAAGTGATGGCTTCACTCTTGGATAAATGACCGGTGCCCGCCATGTCCGAAGTGACCGATGGTGGCCGGCAAATGGAGTGGGCGATGATCGGCGCGATTACCGTCCGGCTAACGGTGACGATGGAATGCACGCCGGCCATTGTTCCCTAGCCTCAAAGCAAAAACAGATCGCGGCCCATCGGCGCATAATAATCATCGACCGCGAAACACCTGCCGTTTATTGATATACACACTAGCACTTCTATAAATACGAGAATACTGTCTATACAGGACCATACTAGCGCAGTTATACATAACACTTAGTTACAAATGAAATGGTGAGATCAGAATCGATAGGCATTTACTATGGCACGAATAATAGATATGGGTAGATGTTGAGGCAGGTCGGAAATCGAATATAGTGGAGTGGTGCGGCAGACAGGGTGAGTCGCGGGGGTGGGGGAGGGCGGCGGATCAAGTGCAATTTTCCACCGAGCCGTCCTGCAGCGCTGTGAACACAGCACTACGGCCCGGCAGACAGTAAAAGATTATTTCCATGTCCGCTCTATAACTATTCAATCAGTGCCGTTTATAGCCGCCGGAAAGCAATTTATGCAGGTTGTTTTATTATAAAAACATAATCCTGCCTTTGATACTCTCAGCTCGGCTGGAGAAAAATATGTTTTTCGTTTTATGAATAGGGAATTTCAATACAATTGCAAGTCTATCAAAACACTGAACATGAATCAGTGTGCCGATGTTCATCAATGACATCAGGTGATATTAATACCGAAGCCGCATAGCGTTGGCTTTGTCGTATAATACTAAAGATAACACACGTTATTTCTGGGTAATCATTAATCCTGTTAATCTGCAATCTATGACTCCAATAACAAAGAAATAAATATGTAGGAGCATACTAATGTGAGCTAATCTACTGCCATCACAAAATACGAGAATATGTTATGGAGTCAACCAGTGGAACGAGGGAACCGGGAAGGAGGCACCAAGGAGGCGGACTCCCTCTCCGCCATTGCTGCTTTCAGATTAAATTTACCTAGAATACTGTAAGCCGTCTCTTGATTGCCAAGGACGAGCGCATAAAGGAATAACAAAAAATATATTAGAAAATTCATTTAGCAGCAGCACGGAGAGAGTTGCTAAATATCTGTGTATTTATTTTATTGCAAAATATATCTTCCTTTCAACAATACTTCATCTGCAGAAAAGTTTAAATGATGTTTTAATAACAATCGTACAATTCGTATCTTTCCTAAGAAAGAGATCAAATTTCCTTAGAAATCTTAGCAAGATTAGATTGATTTAAGTGCTGGAGTACTATAATCACCGATTAAATGAAGATTGATAAGGTAAAATCATTTAAGTGCACATAGAAGTACAGCTTTCGAATCAGAAGAAAAGGAAACATAATATCTCGTCGGTTTGAAAAATAATTACTGCAAATGCTTCAATATATTTAACATTCAAGTAACGTATTACAAATATGATGCAAACTCCAATACAGATACAACTGCCTAACTGTATACCGGCAACAGTACCTCCATGAACACCCTTATTGCATCATAACTATTTATAAAACATCGCACTGCACACCACTTCAGATAAAGCCTGCAAAAGATATCAAACACTGCAATGCCTTATCGGTTAGTTGTTTTAATATGCGCGGCTCGGCTCAGCTCAGACGTTGAAGTGTTAATTAAATGTATACGTAAATAAGCTTCGGAAAGGGGTGATATTTACAGAGCCATTACTGTAGGAAAACAACTTCTACTTAAGAACACGTCGAGGATGGAGTTAACGTGAACCGATGCGACACATGACAAGGTATAGAAAGCTGATAAAAGCTTTTAGACACGACAATATGTCCGATACCGGCGGCCATGTTGTCTGCGATACCAAGCAGGTCTATTTAAAGCTATTAAAACCATTTAGAAAATGGAATCTCCTTACGTCCCTCCTGTATCTAGCTAGAGATACTAGAGTAATTAAAGCGAAATGTAGAGTAAATATTTTATTGGAATAAATGGATCGATCGATAGCGATTGTATAGAAAACCTCTCTAATTGTTAGTGCGCACAACGGAGCGTAATAAAATTGAGTGGGAACTTTCGAGCACGCTCAGCTCTCATCAGTTGGCCGGTAATTGGTTTACAGGCGGACTAACGTGGATGCAAAGAGTTATAGCAACGTGGAGTCTTGTCGTGTGCCACCGGGGATCCTTCTAATTAACGCCCGCACTCGAGCGCCTAACCTCCCGTTGCTTTTATTTTATAATTGAAATACAGTCCAGCATCATTGCACTGTTTTAACTGGGTAGTGCTAAATATTTATAGCTATCGCCTTTAAAAATATTCTTTAAGAATTTTTAATTTACGTTGCAGTTAAAAGAAGCTGTTTAAAAAGTATATTTTTAAATAAAAATCGTGTGCTTGCGTTACTCAAGAAATTGAGCCTCAAATTGAGGCCTGAACTAAATTGTGTAACAGTCTAGGTACTGAACACGGAGTATAATCCAGAGCTACATCATTTGGGGACATTTGCAAATGAGCGCGTGCAACACACGACTAACACAATAAGGAAACGTGGCATAAACGAACCATTATGCACCGGCTGTATCCTTTTTCAACACAAAGCGACCTAAATTTCGGAACGATATGAATGATACATGAAATATGAGAACTGTGCCAATTGTGAAACTTCATATAAGCTGAACAATCCAGGATGTAATATAAAATACTGTCAGTTTTATAACAAACACAAATAATTAAAAACGAGTATTAGAAATTGTGGAGCTTCGATGAAATTTTTAGAAAACAGTTCACAAACGAAACTATCTATGTATCCAGACAGTAGCCAATTTCAGCCAAGTTCACAAAGTAAAAAAAACGGCACATCACGAATCGTCTAGTACTGTTGAACTCTAGGAGAAAATCAATTGACTTTGATTCTTATGACTATTACGGTCTTCTTAGAATTTCTCAAACTATTTAAGAAACTTATTGTTATGAGAAACAGTTTCAATTGTAATAGTCTGGTTACCGACAATTTAATGTATTGTAAACGAAGTTATGCATTTATTTCATTAGCGAAGGCGAGTTGTTTAGCGACAAATCACGCCCGCGACTTTCATTTATATGCAAAGGTTCGATCCTACGCAACCAGTAAGCTTATTTAATACACTCGATATCAGAAATACAAAGCTGCTTTTTGTATTTTTATTATTAGGTATCCTGTCGAGGACTAAATTACATTGAACATCTGTCCCTCGATGTACCGAATTTGGAAAATAAAAAACATAAGTTAGTGCTCGTGTATTCACCAAAAATGTTCAACATTTTGTTCTTTACGCCCAAAAATGTCTTACAATTCGGCAAAGAAAATGTTTATTCAATTACTGTGTAAATTTGGTTTGAAATATTCGTAGTAGAGCTGTAGAATTGAATTTTGTCTACAATATACATATTGTGGGCGACTGTATCTACATCTCGACTCAATAACTTCGCCGTCTCGACCCTACTCCATATTTCTATCCACGATTTGATCGATCGACATTCATTTATCAAGATAATACTCGGTTTCGATGAAACAATAGCCTCAAAATATCATAATCTCGAAGATACGTAGATAGCATTGATAAGAATGCAGCGCAAATAATGCGTTTTGGTATTTTAATTTTACACGAATTGTGTTTAAATGATAACGTAAATTAAGAAGTATGTATTAAAAAATAGTTTTACTGATTTCTATTGTGTTAAACATTTCTATTGTGACAATTAAATATATCTACAATATTTACAACGATGAAATCGACAGATTACAACCATATTTATACATATACATATATATACATAGTTAAAGTCAGATATGGACTTATTTTTAATTAAAAACCATTTGAGATAGCAGATAACTTCAACTATTGGTGTAATGGCCATTACGGGTTAATAACCAGATAAATAATAAGATGGTTTAACAAAGTTTATAGGTGCGAGCGTCGAGCGCGATACAGCGAGCAAGCGATACAAGGAGTCAATGCTCTGTCGGATGTCGGACATTTTGAACGCGACACTGCGCGCTCCGAATTCTACCTGACATGTGCAAAATATTTCACACAAACGTCATTGTACCTTTCGAATGATCCGCTCGATAAAATTCGGAATAAATTCCAAAAATTCACGCCAATTCTCGATTCCGGTAATAGTGCACGAACATCACCGAGTCACGAGCGTGCCGGCTCAGGTGGCGGCCATAGACCCTCCTCCGACACAAAATATGTAATTTAAAGACTCGTTAGCTCGTTACTACACACCAAATTATTAGGTACAACCTAGTACAACACATACTTCAATTTATTCAAATATTCGGTACTTTACGACATACAATTTCATTTTAGACTTGATTTGTTACGAGGAACAGCGAAGATGATATTCCAGTAGATTAAGAACGGTAGCGTAGTTAGTGTCAAGGAGATTTGCGGTCAAACGTACTTGCGAGACACAAACGAATGACTCATGTAAGTGGATTACGAATGTCTATTGTACGAGAAAATTAAGATCAGAGAATTGTGCAACAAATCTTCGAACATTATGATAATGTTTTATGCAATTATGTGGGAGGAGGCTTGAAAGCAGATAACTGCTGACATTTAGTAAGCATAAATACAGTTCAACCGCCGAAACATAAGTGGCCAGTCCGGTCCAGTAGGTGTTAATGCGAAATCCTTGTATCGCTGCAAATATTTGTGAAGGCGGGGGTCAGGGGTGGGCGAGACGGGGGTGCGGGGGATGGCGCTCACTCCGGAAAGAAATATAAATAGACATTGTTGAGGGCTCTGACACAACTTCATAGAGTTAACGCTGCAAGCGTTTCAGTAAGTTACGTAAAGTGTTGCAGTTGCAATCACTTAAATTCATCTCTGCCAAGTCTGTTGTGTGGAGAAAGTTTAAGGCAACTCTGAGATACGGACGAGATATGTGATATGTAGTATGATTTATATAATACAGCGTTGTGCATAGAATTTGGTGACATTATCCTGATAACCTTGCCGAGATGCAGCTCGATGTGCGGCGAGCAAGCGCCGCGCCGACTGCGGGCTCATCCGCCTGCCCCTCCTGACCTGGCGTCGCAATCATTTGCAATTTCCGAATGGCACTAGCGATACGGTTATTGAATTATGCTCTTACAACTACGGCCGTGCGTCCAATCAATTTATCATTGATCACCCGATAAATATACGAAGGGTAGATATGGAGAAAATTGGAATCAAATTGCGAGAATAGAAAATATTACGGCAATTCGTAGTTTATTGAGTTGTTTCTGCAGAACATGGGAGATCTAATTGAGAGGAAGGAGCAAACTCGCCGGTCTTAACGTGGCTATAAAGGGATTAAGTTAGTACACTGTAACCGGAGTTATAGTCACTGGTGATGTATAAAAACACTCACAAAGGTAAACATCTCTCAAAATAAACGGATGTACATCTTGGAAACTTGATCTTTTTTGGTCGTGGATATTTTACTCGGTGTCTTAATAAATATTGTTATTTTGGTACGTGATGATAAACATAGAAAGAGCTACATTACGCAACGGATGGTTTATGAGATTTATGACTTTGGGAGTAAATCAGTACACAATTTTTGATTATGATAAACTGAAATTTGTGTTTGACATGGTCCAGCTAATGAATAATGTATCCTTTTGTGCGCAATGCCTCGAAACATGGTAGAAACAATCCAACCCCACGCCGGGTGCGACTGCTGACGCCATTAGCACACAAATTGGGCCGCCGATGACAGCTGTGCAAATGTAAACGCCAATTTGAATTGTATATTTTCCAATAGTAATTTCTTTTCATATTACTAATTATTAAATAGCAATTTTTATAAATAACAACTTCTAAATAATAGCTCAAATATCATGCAGCTTAGCTAAAGATTCAACGGAACTGGTTAAGATAAATGATGCATTGTAAAACAAGATTTTGCAATTTTTCAGTGTTCTGGTAGAGAGTACGTTTACAATAGCAATACGTTTAATTTTGCAAGAGCATTCATACCTAGCTGACGGTTAATGACCTGGCCAGTTAAAAATATACTTGCGTCTCTCTCCCACGCGGGTCAAGGTATAATGCGGTGTTATGGTGCATGATTCCTTGCAAATATTCAGAACATTCAACTCCGAAGTGATTGCTTAAATCGTCATGACACAATTATAGTCTCACTGATAATAACGGTAAAGCATTAAATATCTAATTTGCCACTCTTCTCAGCAGCACCAGCAAGTCAATAAATCCACATCCGAATCCAACAAGCCCAGTTCAGGAATAAAGCCTATCATTTCGTGAATCAACAAGAAACAACATCACGACACAAATCGTGAGGAAGACACAAGCCATTAGATAAACAGTGCGCTTAAAGTGATCAAAACACACGACGACTAAAATCGCAATCGGAGATATAGAAATGGGAACCGTTAGTTTTTGAATGACGGTGTTGTGTTGATTTAATATCGTCAGGAAGGTAGAGGATATACAGAGAGACAGTGGGCGCCCGCCCGCGCCTTCTTTACATACAATTGTACAATGCGCCGCGGAGGAGCTAGCTCCTCAATGTGCGCCGGCGCAACGCGGCCCACATCGCAATTGTCTGATTCACCGGCGCCAGCGTCGCACACGGGTTTGTTTACACTACACTCAATAAATTACACTCGCCAAACTCGACTCATAAGTGATCCGATACTATTGCGAGATAACCGCAGCTACCGCACGTTACGAAAATCACATTTAAGATACAATGACCCGTATTTATCTATTTCAAAACATTAACTACCGCACATGTCAGTACTAAATTACTGGGAAGTATTGAATTACCGTTATTATGCTATTTAATTGGTGTATAACAAAAGAGATAGCTTAATTTGTGTTAGTAAAGGCAACATTCAGCATCGAAATCTAAATCAATGTCTCAATCGTCAGCTCTTCTTCACGGGCCGCCGGAGCCACGCATTCGTATTAAATGAGCCGCGACCGATTCAACTCGGTCCCTATTTGGTGCTTACACTAAATAAATTGCTTAACTATTCATAATTAATTTAACCCGAATAATAACAGTGTGGTAATACGAGTAAGTACTACTACTAAGTAATTTTGAGAACTATAGTCTTAGGAAGAGTTTTTCCGAATCGCTTTACATCATTTTTGATGTTGTTACAGAAAATATTTACAGTAAGGTAACTTCAAGTCCAGACCCTGTACGGCACGGTCTCAAATCATTGACTGTTACAAATGGAAGCTTCCGTAATACATCTCACTTTATGGTGCACTGTTTCTCCTTATTGTTTCCTGGACGGTCGATTAACGCCCACTATTGAAGCTTTAATTCATATATTAGTTCTGGTTAAACGATTTCTGCGTATGTTTACGATAAAACATGTTATAAAACACAAATATAAGCAAATTATACATATTGGTAATATTAGCAAGACCCTTATGGTACGATACTTAAGATGCAAGATAAGGGTCTTCATAATTGTGATGGTTATGTAATGGTAAAGAAAAGTAGCAGCTTGATCGATTACTATTTCCTTATGCAGAGGAAAAGTCTTCGTTATGTGTGTAGGGCCAAAGTGATGACTTTATCTGAAGCCAAAAGCTCGAAGGAAAACAAACAAACTTTATCTAATCACGAATCGCTCAGCTCGCGTGATTGTAAGTAGAGCCGAAGTGTGCTCAATGCGTGCTGGAGGCCGAGGTTAAGAGAAATCTAAACAAACATTATTAGTCATAACTCTCAAGTGCAAACCAATTATTAATTTAAAAAAAACTAATATGACATGTTCATATCGATGGCAGAATATGTTTTTGAAAATATAGATTAATAGCTGCGCCCCGCGGTTTCACCTACGTTATACCCGTTCCCACGGGAGTTTTGGGATAAAATGTATCCCATATGTTATTCTGATGTATAACCTATATTACTGTAAAGTTTCATCCCAATCCGTTCAGTAGTTTTTTCGTAAAAGAGCAACAAACATACATCCATACATCCATACATCCATCCATACATACATTCATCCTCACAAACTTTCGCATTTATAATATTAGTAGGATAGTAGGAAGTAGGATATCGGTTATTCTAATCGCGTATATTTATCTTCTCTGCTTAATGTAAAATGAAGTCCATTAGCGCGTCTGCATATTTATAATAATCACAAAGACTACTTTACGGATTTAATGTGATTATTGCCAACGGACAGAGCGAATCAATACGTTAGTTATTGGCTATTTTTTATCCCAGAAATCTTAACTAAAAGCAATTTTAACCGATCGAAGCAAATAATGGTCGTTATAGTATTTTATAAATAAAACGAATTAATTAAGTGTTTAAAGAGATAATACATTGCTCCGAAGATTAAATCTAAATCCATGTAACCAACTATTGATTGATCTCGTCTATTCCTAATACAATTAAGGCGAGGATATGTGGCGCTCGGGCAGATCTGAGGTGGTGAGGTGCGGGGCAATCAGCGGGGCGCTGCCCGCGCGCCCCGCTACAAAACATCGCACAAAGCGCGCTGAATAAATTAAAATTACCGTTGAAACTTTTTTATTATACCCTTCGATCAACAATGCACAACTAGATGTCGGGTCGGCGCAAAAAATACGTCTCGGTGAATAACGCCTCATTTGAAAAGTGAGGCGTTATTCTCACTTATGTTATTACTTATGTTAGACTAAATTATGATTCAAGTTTGCATTCATTCTCAACAAGTTGGATTTTTGTGCAGACCTTGAATACGTCATTACAAATGATATGTCAAAAGTCCCTATCGATCCCGCTTGTGCGTTGTTTTTAATTCGAGGTCAAAGGTCACAAATTTGCGTTTTTTGCTTATATCTCTGAAACAATGAGAGCTACCGAAAAATGGTTCAAACAAAGTTTGTAGATCGTAAAATTGTCTACAAAAAAGATCTCAACACTTTTTCTTCTACGGTGCACAGTTCTCGAATTATGGCTATTTTAAACATAGAAAATACGAATATGCTCTCATACGTGGCCAGTCATATTTGAGTTTTGTGATAAATACAAGAAACAATAAGAGAGTGCAGTTATCTTGTCTCCCTCCAACATCTGCTTCTGCTTATCAACACTTATTTCGTGTGTTCTACCAAGTGCAAGTGTGGCTAGGCAATGATCTAAATCCTGAAGATTGGGGCTGGAAACTGATGAATAATAGTTTGGAGCTTATTCATCAGTTTCCAAAAAATTACTCAATACAATTTTTTGTAATTGCAAAAAAGTAGTTAATTTTAATTAAATTTAATTTTTTTTTAAAATCATCATAAAAATAGTGTCCCATTACATTACTGGGGAAACCACGTTAAAAAAAAGCGCCGTGTACACTACTTCAGAGGTGGGGCGGAAATGTGTGCATATTATATAGTCGAAAATACGACTTTCCTGCGGTCTAAAGTCACGATATCTCGAAAGCGATGCTTTGTAGAAGAAAAGTGTTGAGATCTTTTTTGTAGACAATTTTACGATCTACAAACTTTGTTGGAACCATTTTTCGGTAGCTCTCATTGTTTCAGAGATATACGCAAAAAACACAAATTTGTGACCTTTGACCTCGAATTAAAAACAACGCACAAGCGGGATCGATAGGGACTTTTGACATATCATTTGTAATGACGTATTCAAGGTCTGCACAAAAATCCAGCTTGTTGGGAATTAATGCAAACTGGAATGTCTATTTTAACTGGAGTATTTCCTAGTAGTATGTGTAGTATGTAGTACATTCAATTAGGCAATATGAAGTGTAGGTATTTTTATGACTTACTCGTTTTGTGCATGAGTTGGTTGCACGGGAACAAGTTCAGTTAGTGTTATTGGTATATTATCTGACTGTTTATTCTGACACCTCAAAAAATAAACAAGGCTATAAGTTACTAATTTACTCTTTGAAACTTTACTCTTTGACCAGCTTTGACTATTTATTTTACTTTGAGCTTTGACTATATTTATTAATTTTACATACTTACCTAAACATACCAGCATGTCTTTTTACCTTCCTTTTCCGCTTCCTTGTGCAACAGTTTCTGATTTTATTGATACTTTATTTTACCATGATGTAAACAATAGTCGATTTTATAGATGTGAACTCACGAAGCAGAGCGTCCGGTCCACAACCGTACACTACGAGCTACGCTCGTCGACTGAAGCTAGTAAACAATCTGATGCGATGCCTGCGTTCCATAAAATAAGGTTGAGATTTGTGAAGCAAGACTCAAGTGCGTGAAACATGGCGGGCGAATATTTCGTTTTATTTGAATTCTTTTGCGTTTTTATAGAAATTGGCGGGTCTAATGAAAAATGTAACTGATTTAGAATCTAAGTGAGTATTAGGAAATTGATATTCCAAAAAAAAAACGATGAATATCGCTTCAAATAACGAGATCTAGGACGAGAAAAAAATATTTTTACATAATCTTGTGCATCTTATTTCTACATTATTATAATGAATTTTAAAATTCTACTCGATTTAGTATTTTATTGAGGATATATTCTTTTAATTGGTATTTTTATTTTTTTGATAGAATCTATAGAAGTGTTAATATTTGATCGTCAAAGTAGCGACTATGCGCGTTATTTTCACATATCCTCGCCTTAATTAAAGTACCGTAACTCGGATAAAGGGAGCATTCACCGTTGCATCATTTGCTTTTTGTATTACGTTGCAGTTACTTTCATCATTATTTTCTATATTATTAACATTAGATACTTCCTCTTTTATACGTCTTAGAAATCCACTTAAAACTTCAATAACGTAGTTAGGAAAATATCTTTTATAGCAATCGATTTTAAAGTTAACACATTTTAATTTCACAATTGCATGTTGAATAATAATAAAAATGCAATGAAAGTTTAATCAGAAACATAACGGGCAATAGATACCAGACGCCGCGATCGGATTACTGAGGAAAGTGTCATTAGATTAACACATGCAGGTTTCTAATCTGTATCGTAAAGTTGGGTAAATGTTTTCAATATTGATGCACTGAATAAGTTATATTAAATGAACTTCGTATTACAAGGGGTTCCAGCTGCGAGGACCATGACAGAATTATTATCGGATAGCACGCGTGGGGATGGCAGGTTATTTCTGTACAATTCGCGAGAAACATCGTTAACCACAGAGTGGAAACGACGATGCATAACTTGCGGAACATCGACCATACCCTGAACATAACATGTCGCTCTAACGTGCAAACCATTTTGTCAATAAATTCAGGTACAAGAATGAACGCTCAATAGGAATAAACGGAGGTAACGTGAATGTAGATAGGTAAGCTAGTCATTATAAATGGCAGTTTAGGAAGAATCGTCGTAAAGAGTAAGTTATTGAATCCTAAATTCAGTTAAAACCATACCAAAGGCATTGAACCCAAACGAAATACACTCATACAACCATTACTCATACTTACATCTAAATCTCGTAAAAAGTTAACAATCCATAAATCACACAGGGCGTTTCGAATCCGTTTCAGGCATATAAGAAAAATATAAGGAAGTGTTCAATAAAAATTGTTCTAAAACTGGAAGAACAACCAGTAACTACTCTGAATACTTTAAATGACAGCTTCACATCACATCAAAGCATTGTTTTATTGCTCACTCAAAACGTTCGAAACACATAAACGTTTGACGGCTTTGACTTGTTCGTTTTGCTCGCGGCGCGTATCCTGTGGGGAGCTTTTCGGTCAACTTACTTAATACGCACGCTGAGTATCAAGAGTAAAGCAAGAAATAGTAAAGTATAGTAAGAAAATGCGAAGAAAAACATATTCCTTGAAAGCAAAACAAACAATGTAATGCAATGCAAACATCTGCCAAACCAAATGTACCCAACCAGTTGAGAGGATCATAACCTTATCAGACAATACTCCGTATCACCGATTACTTTTCGCCAATGTAATATAACTCGATAAAAACTCACTGCAATTATTATTACAAAAGAATCGCATACAAAAGGCGAAACGTTTCGAAACCTGAACACATGCGAACTGTCGCTATACAAAAACGGCGACTTTCTGCCGAAAGCTGCACGACTGGTAATTCTTAATCTGGGAAATCAGCGACAAGCTCCTTCTTGGGAATCGCAAGACATAACTTTAAAACACACGATCGAGAAAGTAGCAGTTAAAACTGAAATATACGACACAACGGAGTGGTTACAGTACTCTGTTTACTTTTAGATATGTTTGAATATAACGAGTAATATCTGTGGGGGAGGGGAGGGGAGGGATCAAATGGAGCGTGCCTCGATGCTCGCTTCCACTCGCGTATAAATAAATACGAGGAATGCAAAAAGACCGCAAGAATCACGGAAGAATGCGTATGTCTCTATTACTACGTACTTTAATCATATTTCTGTTTCGGATATTAAAATTGTTGGATGTAGTCAGTGATGGAAGTAAACATTCTGAATCCAAATAGTTGCTCCACATTTATTTAAAGAACGAATAACACAAACAAGTTTTATATGGAACTGTATCAATTAAATAGTTACAACGAAGTGTTAAGTCCAATGATGTCATTGGTTTAATTAAAGGAATTTCAGTGGGAGAAACTCGGCGACACTCGCCTACTGCACCAAAGGGATCGGCCGGGCCGAATATATGCATAAAATAAATGCAATTGCAGCCCAATGGTATTCAGAGCCAGCGTCACACCACGATTCCAATTCAGAATAAGCCACGAAGCAATCTGGAAGTATTTAAATTTATACGCTAGCATTTTAATTAAAGTTTTGAAACTTTAAAAGAAATTCCAAAGATTTAGTAGTAGGAGAGAATTCTGTATTTTTTTTAAATAAAATGATTGCAATTGGTGTGACCCCGAGAGGCGGATGAATCAGTCAGGCACGCGACTCTATTTGTTGATTCAGCGCCCCTGAATGATGTATTGTTCTCGATGAATTATGGCGAATAGAAACCCACTTGTCCCCACTATAGAAACAAGTTATAACAATTTGAAAACGTGGTGATTGCTCTTTGAAATTGTAAATATGTATTCGATTGTATCAGAATGTTTGTTAAACTTGAGGTAAATTTTTCAATTGCCAGACAAAGGCTGTCATTCATCGAGGATCCTCGATGAATGACAGCCTTTGTCTGGTAATTCTAACAAGTTTCTTATACCAACATTTTGATAGATTATCCGGCAAAACTAACAATTATTATCTCCTTGAAAATATTCTGATTTGAAAATCGTCCCTTAACTGTTTATTAAATGAGGCAGGGAGGAGAAGTTGACGTCGCGTCGCGTGGGTGTGAGCTCTACTGCCACAGGAACCTGTTTAGGTCATGCAACTCACGCCGGTCTATTTAAATCCCAAGTATTTTTCTGCAATCGCCTAAAAGCCGGCATAAACTTATAACCTGTAGAACGGCCTTCGACTATTTATAAACCAGCTACGATATATTGTTTACCAACACAAGGAAATGTGGCAACCCAGGGCCGCTTTATCACTACGGTTTTATAAAAGTTTCAAATATAATGTTGTACTACCAGTAATAGGTTACACGAAACCGTTATGAAAGTTATGAATATACAACTGTAATGCTATTTAATTAGAAGATACTAATATAGCACCTACTTTAACAGATTTCCATTAGTTTTCAACTAAGTTAGCGATGTGGATGTTAAATAAATTATGAAAAGTAACGATGAAATCGCAGATTGAACGAGTTGTTAATATTATCAGCGGAGTGGATCGCATATCGGTATATCATACAGATAGGATGTGTCAGCTTTGTAATTACGATGGAGCAATACAAGCTGGCTGCGAGATATTACTTGATATTAGCAATGAATTCACGGAGCACAGGGCGGCCTACGCCGACCAATATGCGTGGGAGGAAACCGAGAATTATCCTGCAAAGCCTGCTATACTTAACTCGGCTGGTATTTTACAAACCAGTAACACAGGCATACTGCACAACAGCTATTCAAATGAAAATGCTAATTAATAGCACACAGTTTGTTAAATGCCAATGCAATGGCACCAGTAGGCGACAAATCAACAAATCTATTCGGCAGCTCATGCAGGAGCGACAATGAATACCGAAATCCTGTTACATTGTATTCGACAATGAATGTAGTTTGTTGTTCATTGTTTTGTGAGAAAACCGACTAGTTAATTAAGCTGAATGGAATTACTAAAGTGTGATGTCATGATTAGACTGTGATTAGACATATTCATGAACAAGAGTTAAAACTGTAAAAACATTCTCATAAAGATAAATAAACTAAGTCACATATTGTCTACTATTGCATTTACCATAACTTAGTTCAGCTAATATGCAAATACCACATGAATGTAATCTAACTGGAGACCACGTATGAATGCAAACATAATATAATATGTGTGGATCTGTAATAATTTTCTAGGAAAATGCTCTGAAATTATGTTAATGGTATGCGTATTTCGGTATTTATTAGTGTACATGGCAAGCAGATGTTTGGTGCGCAGATGGGGTTGAATCGCGTGATTTTATATTGGTCGTTGATGTAGAAAGTATGAAAGGGGGGCATGAGGGCAGAGTTGCAGTTAGTTTGACGTCGACGCGACAAGCTGACTCATTGGACATAAACACACGCAACGCCACGTCTGGAGAAATCTAGACGGATCGCGTGAACACGATGCTCGGACACCACTACACAAACCCGAAGCTGAGAGGATAATTACGTAGACCCCGTTACCATGCTGCTTGGAAACTATTAGCCTAACAAGACGCGACGGATTACCCATTGCTAACCACACTAAAACACAGTCATTTAGGTAAACTTCACTATCTAAATGAATGTCTAACATTTCTAATATAACACAATTCTCGTTAGAACCGTGTAGGTAGAACATTGCAATCAGTTTTTACAACGTTATGAAATAAGATCGTGATGGCATTTAGGCACTCTACAAACCGTAGATTACCTTTCACAGTACGAATGGACTGACATTTAACACATATTGCAATTACTCTACCTTTAACCATATTTAGTGCTATTACTGTATTCCTTACTTTTATACTTTTCTCATCTTAGAAATAATCGATAACGATTAAAAACAACTGCCTATAATATACTATTAGACAAAAAAAACTATTTCAAATAATTAGGCAACGGCTGTTTATTTCCCTCTTCTGCTAAGACAATACCTTTTTTAGTAATCTAGGTTTTCACGCAATTAGCGGTTAGTCATTCGTACAATAATGGTTTTTGTTTTAGTTCTTACGATATCGACCGGCCTCATTGCACACAGATTGGAAAATGTTTTCTTTTATTCGGTCTAGACGTGTAATTGCAATGGAACAACAATTGGTGGATGACCTTCAACTGTTGCACAAGACTGAGCCGCGTCACCGGCCCCCGCGACCACAACAGGCGGCGTAACTTCCGCCAAGAACCTTCTAGACTTCACTTATATTTTTTCACCATCATTTAAATCACCAGACCATATACCTTGCACAATGTTTAACTATCCACAATCGCTAGCAGACTTTGCTATGTGCGATTTTAATTCTTAAAGTGACGCGAGGCTGTAACAGATTCTTTGAAGACGTGACTACTCGGATCTCTCACTGTCATAATTGCAGCCATTAAGATGAGTCACGCTTAGCGACGCGACGGAGCTCCGCCTGCTTTATCAATCGCCATCGTTGGAGACTCCTCCCCAACTCTCAAATGATTCAGTCAAGTGTTATAAGTGGCTTTGTAGAACCCTGAATCATGTCAGAAATGAGACAAAAGATGGAGGTGGTTAGTAGTTGTTGCTGAAACTGCTGGTTGTCAAAGATGTGGTCAATGTGGTAGGTATTGCTGCAAGTCAGAGAAAGCGTCGGTCGTTGTCGTTTCCGCGCGAGGGCCCCCGGTAATGGTGGACGGCGCGAGCGCCGGTGACGTCACTGCGGCTAATTAGCAGGCACTCGGGCAGGCCGCGGCCGCGCCTGCACCGAAGTGGCCTGCGGTGCGAAGCCCGCAGGAAACTGCGCTTACATCATCGTATCCTACGTGACGTGCCGCTATCCAGTGTCTAACCTCGTGCCATCATCACCCAATACAATAGTCATCGTTTTAACCATACTAGCACCAAAACTAGTGTTCACAACCACTTTAATTATGCATTTCTTCAAACATAAAAACTCGTATCTGGACAAAATGGTGGTGAGGTGTGAAGATATAAACGACTGGTCAGCTGCATACTTTAACGTCTCACCTACAATGAAAAAAAAAAACAATCATTGGATTGAGAGAGCGATGACAAGAAAGGCGCCAGAGCACGCGCCGTTTATTTACATTCCTCAACCCTTCCGAATGTAAACGTATTAATGATCACGGGCGCGGCGTCCCAAACCAAAATAATTTACGAGACTTGGCAGATGTTATTTTTTACTTTAATCAAATATACGTCTAATTTGTGATTATACTAATATGTCAATTAGTAGATATCGGTGGTGTCAGTGTTTTCATAACAAATTGGTGCCATTGGCCGAAACGAGTCTGCACTTCGTCAAGGAAATAGTGGCGTATCAATCACCCTCGCAGTCTTTTGAAGTGAGCCCCACGCACGTCTGTATTGACCAATAAACCTTTCTTCAATTAATCTTGTCAATTCTACTCTATCCTAACATATCTCGAGTGTCAAGTGTAATGAAATCAGGGTTCTTTTGACGATATCCACGAGGAGAGCGCAGCGAATGTTACATGTCCATTTACGGCATAAAACATTTTAAGTCTGGAACGATGCGAGGCAGCATCGCGCGGGCCGGGACCGAGATACTGCTCTAAATAAGGAGCGTTATAAATATCCCGGCTCCGAGCAAGAATGGATATTCGAAGGGAATATTGCTCACAGGCGTCCGGAGAGCAACAAAATAAAATATCGTGTGACATATGACAGAGCACTAATTTAAGTCCCCGCGGCTGGAGTCTCGGAGGCGGTAAATCAAGCCGCTCCCGTGCACGAAATGTAAATACAATTATGAGTGAGCACGCCCAACATGCAACGACACCTCATGTTAATATACCCGACACATGAATATTAATATTCACAATCTTAACTTGCTGGAAAATTGTATTAGATTAGAACAGAAAGGGATAACATAACCATAAATACCCGACGATACTAAAAGTAGCAGTTGATATAATTAAATAAAAGGAAGAAATATACAACATGAGATTATAACTGGTTTTGTTTTTTTACTGTGGAGAAGTTATAACTGTATCCTTTTACGATTTATGACATTATCTAATTCTTCATATAGTTTTTGCCACTGAACGTTTTAGAGAAGTTATTACAAGAGTGCGATAAGCAAACCAATAAATCAATGAACATCACACCTAGCACATTCCATTAGAAGGCGAGTAAGTGAAGAGGCGTGTCGTGAAAGGGCCTCAATCATAACAGATTGCGCGGCCACAACCACCCATTGCTCTGCTCTAGTACACCAATCACCGGCCATTCTTTCACAGATACCGACCGTATTTCTCCAACACACCTGACTTTCTTATTTCACACTTTATGAGCTTCCAAGATAAGATAAGTAGCTGTTGTAATGGACATTAGTTCTCGTTTTCCCTTTTTTTGAAACGATTCCGAATGGAAGTAAAAAGTTACTCGAGATGATAGCTTCATTACGTGTGCTACACGTTTGGTAGGTAGCCAACGAAAAACATAAACTGAGGATATCGTCCAAACACTGTAAATCAAAGTTATTGTGTGCTATTCTGGAGCCGCCGGCCACGATCCGGTTCCAGAGATCATTACTTACACGCGTACCTACTGTCTCTTTAGACGGCGCTGTAAAAACTTTAGAGAATTTAAATCGTCATTCTTTCGATTCATCGCTGTTGTAATACAAATAAGTGCATCTATTTAAACAGGAATTCAATCATTAAACATCTTACATAGTTCCCAGTAAGTCCATCAGACAGATATGCTGATTATGGTATATAAAAAGTTTACAACTCCGGACGCAATTAAAATCCTTGTCAACCGCGCATTAGCAATGGCAGAGATATCTTCAATTAGAGATGGAATAAATAAAAATAAACTTTATGTTTAGCTTTATTGTTCGTAATGTTCGTTATAGTTTTAATAGCCGAAGAGAAAATATTAGAAAATGTGGAGCGCGCCGTTAACTGTATCAGACGAATGTGCTCTACTTGGACGGCGTATCTGTTCAATAGAACACTGACGATTCGAACGTGAATTTGGAAGTGACGTACTTGTTTATTTACTAACAAAGGAAGAGGAATGTTTCGTGGTTATTTCGTGTCGGTATTACAGAGTTATAAAAAGGTAAAGTGGACCCTTGATCGATAAACGCCCGCGTTCGAAGGGACATTTCCTCACGCACTGAGACAGCCCCATTCAGGGTTCAACGTTACGTGCACGAAATACACAAAGCTCAATCAGACAATACTGAGAAATCTAATACAGACTCAAATCAATACGCGCCAATAGAATTGTCTAGAAAATTAACTGTAATACTGAATCATTTGTTGTTTTAATACGGTTTCGAAGTTGGGATAGTCTTGATGGGAAAAATGTTATTACAAATAGTTTTAGTTTCACTGGTTATGAGATAAGGACTTATTTACATTGGTAGAGTGGTAGAGTTTGTACTCGCCATTACTCGACCTTTAAAAAGACTCCAATGAATGTTTTAGAAACTCCACCTTTTTAAAATTGGTTAAAAAATTAAATTACATTAGTAAGTTAATAAACTTACACTGATATTTTAGTTAATGTTGTAATTCCAGTTGATGATGTTATCATTTTCAATATTACTTTAAATTCCTCCTCATCCTAATGATATCTTCGGTGAGAATTGAGCGCTTTGCCCAGCAGTGGAGCATTACAGATTATTCATTTTCTTTTATTTATTAAACTATTCATTTTCTTATTAGAATCTGAGTAGCTTAAGATAGTGTGTACCTACCTCATACAAAATCAAGAGATGTAAATGAGAATATAATTAAAGTACAACATGCCAAAATGCAAATCGTTAAACATTCATTGATTTTCAAGAAAAATACAAAAAAAACAAACACCTTTTAGAAATACCGTCGAAATGTCATTTGTGAGGGATAAATAGATATTAAAGTCAAAATACGAACTTTTCTTACTTATTAACAGTAACTGTGCAACTCCCACGAGAAATTTCAAAATCAGGTGGGGTAGGAATAGGCAGGGGTGTCGTGACATTACACCACCGAGACAAAAACGCATTCGATTCCACGTTACTTCATAAATTGCAATAAAAATGGGGGAACTTTTACCAAAGGTGCTCCTTTCTTTACTTTAGTAAATAGGTACTTTTGAATTTAATGCCGCCATTACAACCGTTGATAGTGTAGATTTAACAAAACAAATTTGTTCGAATGTTTATAGTGTTCTAGAATAGAATATAGAGCATTAGTAGTAGCAATGTAAGAATTATCTGGATAAAGAATGACCAGACCAGACCATCTGCCGGATGAAAGCAAACATAGTGGTGGAATGTTTCAGCAAAAACAGGATTGAAACATTCAGGAGGAGGTTGTCGCAGGTCGGCGAGGAGTAGGCTTCGGATAACACCATAAGATATTCATTAATGCAGCAGGCAGAATGTAGGTGCGGCGGCGGCGGGTGCGAGGGTTGCGCGGGTCGACGACCGGGGCGAGACGTGACGTCACCCGCCCTACAGCTGGCCATGACGTCACCACGACACCCCCACACCAAACAAAACGCTACCACAAACACTTTAAGATTCAATCTCATCCCGAAATGTGCCCGCCATATGTTCCTAATGATAATTCATACTTGATATCATGTGATCTGTTTGCCATACGAAGTAAACGAACACTTATTCCGGTGAGAACATAATTGGGTTAAAAGCTCTCCCAACAAACTTTTCAAAGGCTTGGCGACACGTTAGATTGATTGAGTGATACTGTAAGGGAAAATATTTTATGTAATCGCTTTTCGTATTAATATTTCATGAGTTCGAGTGGTTGAGAAATAATATTTGTAAGATTCAACCGCCGAGAGCCACATACATAACGAACCTCGGAAAGGAATTGCAATCACTTAACTAGTGACAATACAATACCTACAGCTATAACCGATGACTTTTAAAGCCGTTAACAATTTATTGCCTTCCCGTAGGCTGTCAGAGCAAGTAAAATATTGTATCCAGCGAAGGAATAGCCGTACAATAAGAGTGATTAATTGACCGCAGTGGTAAAACAAAACGCATGAAGAGAAGCTCAGAGCCATAGAAAGTACCGTAGCGATGAGTAGCGGGACCTCATCACAGCAGCAACGAGAGCGAGCCGCGGCGGACAAACACCCGTAACACCGAATTGTGCTCTCGAATAACTTGGAGAATATTTCACGTGCAACTGTAGTTAATGACGGCCGCGGCGGTGCGGCCAACAGCCTGGGAATCTAGCCCACAACTACATGCAGCCAGGTATAAGATTATAACGAGATAACTGAAACAATGGTTGCAACGATTCTAATATGCAAATACAACACAGATATTGCAAAAACTGTGAGCGCCGTGAATCGTTCGCATGAAACAACACCGCCTCTCGTGCTCTTAGTAACCCCGCTCATAAATAAATTTTCATGACAGTGGATTCATGGTTGTATGACTAACGCGCACTTTGGGTATAACTACCGTTTTTGTATTAGGTTGTTAGTTTCAGCGCTTAAATAACAAATGAGTAATCTGTGTGCTTACAGTATGTGGCGTCGGGAGTACATTAATCGGTTTATTTTTGTATCCTCCATACAAGGATGAGAACATCACAATTCCAGAAAGCATTAGGTATAAGACATGACTTCAATGTGAGAATTATTGGATATGACGCCATTATTGTTTTAGGGAAGCCTAGTCTGTTAAAGTTACAGAAAATAAGTACGAAGTTCTATCAACTATTTGAAATGTGAATATTAGCATTGCATAAAACTTTATTTGATGGAGATAGTTTAAAATCTAAAATTACTTGGTCAATCACTATCCCAAAATATCTAAACATAGTTGATGATACTGTGTCATCCAGGAAAACCAAACAGTTCTACGATCTCGCAGACAGGATGAGAAGTCCAACATTCCGGAACTAGCACGTCAAGTATCAAAGTGATCCGTTTAGCCTCGAATCAACAGGGCTATCGCTCAGGTGGGCCTTTGTGTAGTGACAGTTCAATAGAATACGTCTTGTCTGCCTGTCTGCTTCGAAACGGGGGCGATTGGATTGCCGGATTACAATCCATTTGAGGCTATAAGATGCAAGTGTAGTTACTGGGTAACTTGCTATAAGATGCATCTTGGCGGTCAGATGTAGTTGCATGATTAAATTCCATAAGCTAGTGAGAACTTATTGCGGTCTTACTAGATTTAAACTATTGGACTATTCTTTATATTCTCCAGGGTGAGGAGGGCCCGAAGCATTCCCAACATCTTATGTATAATGTTCATTAAAGCTTTATTATCTATCAGCTAATGGTATTATTAACGTTAGAAGGTTTTATAGAAGTTTGAATATGACTAAATATTCTAAAAAAATATAACTCTTGGACCAATTCAAAATTGTGCTGGCAATAAATTATTGAATATTTAGGAATAGTTAAGAATATTTATGTAAGAACTGAGCTTGTTGGAGACAGATACATCAGAGATGATTAATAATAAACAGAGATGATTGTAATCTCATTTATCCAATACGTGATTGTGATATCAAACTCAAGCTATGTCTAAAAACTAATATGCCAACATGCTTTGTTAGAATTGAACTAAAAGCATACATTTTTGCAACTCGAAAAAAAAACTGTTTTGAGGCGAAGAAATTAGTTAAATCCTAAAGAATTCGAAATTAAGTCTAACACAGTTTTATAAATCACATCGCTTTGAGGCAGGATGAAAATAATGGTAACAGAAAGATTATTTTAAAAGAGGCTTGTAAATATCGGGAGAAAATAAAGGTAACAATAAGATTATTTAAAAAGAGGCTTTTGTAAATTTCGGGAGATTAATTAATGAGGACAAAGAATCCGAACTGCTAAAACGATGTTAATAAGGCTTAAACAAGATACAGAAATGAGATTTAATGGGGAGAGAAACGCCGTCGATGGCGTGTATATTATCCCGTTTATATTTAAGTTATAATCCGGCTTATGTGGTGACGGGGCTCGCGTGCTCGCAGCCAACCAACGGTTGACCGCCGGCGCCGCAGCGACTATCCCTAACACGGAACCACCTTAATTAACTTAATTGAAAACTACGACTACATTATAATAAATAGTCCCCGCGGTACTCTATTGTTAGCCCACTCTTTATGGACGACGGAATATTTTACTCATAGACAGTAATTACTAAAACTTATTATTCCTATAACAACCACCCATTAATTAAATCTAACATCTTAATTGCTATTCTTTCTCACACTGTTACCTATTGAATCAAGCCAACCGGCATTCCATAAACCATACTGCAGCTGAAATTTAAAAAGCACATCACTAGATTTCTTCTTAAATATGTGAATCCTATAAGTTAATTCCTGGTCACTGTTGATGAGAGTAAGGTTATGTTTTGCCGGCCGGCTTCTGTCTGTCAATTGTTTGTAATGCGCAGTGCGTGTGCGGGGCCAGTCGGTGGCAGGTATGTGAAGGTGTTGGTTGGACTCACATGTGAACAGAGCGGAGGGGTGTGAGCGCCTGGCGGCGGGCGGCGGAGAGAGCGCGCGGGACACGAGAGGGTCGCGGTGGCCGTTCGCGCGGCCGGTGTCTCGGGGACTGGCGAGCGACCGCCGGAGCGCCGCGCCGCACCCTCCCCGCGCCCCTCCGCGCCTCCCACACCAGCCCTCCACATGTTCCAATGTGGACCCAACACCGGCTACATGCACTATTTTATGCACATTGTACATTGCAATTCAGCCCATAAGTCCATATTTCATCCAAATTTTGGGTAAAAGGAAACGTTTAGCAACTGCTCAGGAGCATCGCCGCTACGTTTCGCTACTTTCAATAAGAAAGCTTCAAGTATGCTGTGTGTTCATCATGTAATATCTGATAAAAGTCATGCAAGTAATTGCAAAGTTGTTTATGATAGAGATGGGTATAGTGTTGTAGTGTGTCCGAGCGGCAGCCGCGAGCCGACGACCCCGGCGGCCACGCTCCGCCGGCTCCCGGACTTGCATCGCGCCGCGCCGAAACTTCGCACTTCGCTTTTCCACTAGGAACAGTTCGAGGTACGCGAGCCGTGAAATTACCGCAAAACTGACGTAACTACACTCAAATATAGACACATTAGCATTCACAAAATCTACACCAAACATTCTGAATATTTAAATTAAGTTAAAACATTTTTGAAAAACTAAAGGTGACATTCGTGCATTACTATTGCCGCTTAGTTGAAAAGGTGACGTAAACTCTAATCATCGCCATTCATGTGTCGAGACCGTGGCGAATAAATGTCGTGCTTAGACTTCGTTATCATGCAGAACTCTCATTGAGCAATTAACTGCACAAATGCAAGCTTTCATTCAATCTAGAAATCGTACCTTACAGTCTCTTGTGCTGAATAAAATGTTGGGTAACTTGAGGAGTTGGGGAATAAAGATTATTAATGTTATATTAACATTTGCAAATATTCCTAGGTGAAGCAACCTGAACAATGGAGACATTACAAAGTGGCCGGATAAGGTGAAGTTTGGCTCATACAACGTCGTGTTGAATCCCAATGAGGCAGAATCGCTCGCGGCTCATAAATGTCTAGTTCACTCTACACACTGTGATGTGACTCATGCATGTTTAATCGATCACTTTTCGCAACACCATGACTGTATTATGTTTGAAACTGGTTCCGAGATTAAAAATGATTAAACAATGTTAGTTAGAAGTTAGACTTAAATAAATAAATGTGACATTATATCATATTCCTAAATTAAAACAA
This sequence comes from Cyclophora albipunctata, assembly GCA_963082685.1. Classification (NCBI taxonomy): domain Eukaryota; kingdom Metazoa; phylum Arthropoda; class Insecta; order Lepidoptera; family Geometridae; genus Cyclophora; species Cyclophora albipunctata. Next base: position 9,293,492 of record OY720117.1, on the reverse strand, counting down.
GAGATCATAAGGGTACACCTTGATAACATTAACAGTTAGTCGGCGGATGTCACGATGTCTTTATTTAATAGCGATAGCCGCACTCGCCAATTAAGGAGCATTACTCACACGTGATATGTATTAATAGGAACAATAATAAATAAAGTATCGACAACACATAACTAAAAAGAGAAAAAGCAAACTACATTTAAATATCGATAAGGAAATCCGATACAGATGTTCTATAAAACACAATTGTTATTTATTATTATTCAGTAATCATTCAAAAGTCTAAGCTGAACTAAGTAATTGCTTCGTCTTAATAATTTGGAGGCCGGCCGTACCGAAATTGTGGGGCCGTTGAACCAGAGGCGTTCGCAAAAAAATAACAACAATCTATTGTGGTAGCAGTCTCATGGAGCAAGAATTGCGAATTACGCACATTCGATATTCACCCGCTACTAAACATCAGTTCACAAGTTGAGAAGAAAAGAAACGTTTCAGAGAACACATCGTACGGAACAATCTGCCCAAATCGAATGGCAGGACAATAGAGACAGACAGCAAACACGGATCAAACAAACATTGCTCAAGACAGTCACCGCCACAAATAAGGCTGTATGCAAATTCGTTCGATAAAAAATATATTGCAGACTTGATTTGAAAACCAAAATTGTTTACCCTATATGGAATTCACTTCTTGACGAGACTTAATCAATTGACATGGACTCGACTCTTCCATCTAAAAAGATATACAGGATGTTCAAACAAAAAGCGTTCGAAAAAAAAGATAATTCTAAACATAATTATTACGAACCCAAAAAACATTACTGAAAAATTTAGAATTTATAACGTGTAAACACTATTCTGAAAGATACAAATGACGCAGTGTTGAAATATAGTTCATGAAATGTCATTATTTCTTTGGGCGTCTCTGATCCCACGCTAGGCTCATACGTCACTGCACGTTTTCTTCTAATATCATCGTCGTCATCTTTATACAAACTCATGTACTCATGTACTAAGTCATCTTTTTTCACAATCTATGCATCTGTTCGAAATAACTCAGTGATTAACAGAAACATCCCGTACACAAGAAGCAAAGTATAATGGCTTGGTAAATTTGATTGTACGTGTCCAAACGATTATGCAAACTAGAGTTAATGGATTCCAACTGACATCCGAGGAAAATAAGAATTTAAAGTCACTTTGGTAGTTCTAGGAATCGGGTTTATACCGATAATGCAGCAGGAAAAAGTTATTGTGGTCACTATTGTCTGACCGGAATTATCCTTTTGAGATCATTTAATACGGAAGATAATCTGAGAATGCAACATTATAAAGATGTCAGTAATTAGTGGAAATAGGAAACAAAATACTAAGGCAGAAAACAGAGAAAATACTAACAAATACCTCGGAATTCTTAACACTTACAAGTAATAATATTAAATCAATTAATTGGACTACATCCCGAGGACTAATCGCTGTTTAAAATAACGAAGATTAATGCTTGGAACCTGTCAGATGCAGTTAGGAGTAGAGGAATTATGGGCAGTTCTAGGAAAGCTGATGGTCGAAATAAAAAGCGGTGTTCAACGGCATCGTTAACAAAAGAAAACCCGTTATTCCACAGGAAGTTCAAAAAGTATATGAAATTAAATAAATATTTAAAGACATTTCATAAATATAGCCTTCATTATTAATAAGAAAGCAATAATCATTAATGCGCAAGCAACAGTGATTGATAACACCTTAATTAAAGATGAAAACAAACACGATTAACGCCATTATATTATTAAAGTAATAGCGGTAATGGTCGTGGATGGCATTCTGCGTCTCTGTTCATGTGTGAACTCAATTAGATAGTTTCGCCGAGTGTCGTGACGCCGGCCGGCGCGACCGACTGCCGGCGATGCCCACAATCAGTACCCGATGTTCACTGACTTAAAGCCTATTGAAGGACCGACCTGCATCACAATAACCAACACCGAATGCCCAATAATACACCATTTCAATTCAACACACAACCAGCTTTCTCCTTACATAACGATGTAAAGTCGTTAACCTTTAATTACTCACTTATTTGTTAATATCCAATTATATTGGTTAAACTTGGCGAAACTAAAGGCGTTATAGAGTCGATCGGCTAATTTAAATCTAACATGGTCCCAGTAAACTGTTAACGAGCAACGAAACAGCATTGCACGCGAACATTCATTAAATGTATGCACACAGTGGCGAAGAACTTTCACTTAGGATGTTTTTAATGAAGATCACGAACAGAATTACTGCTAACATGAGAACAACTTGTTGTGACTAAACAAACGGTTATTGGAGCAATAAATACGACTTATATCTGAATACTTTTAAAATGAATCGCTTTATTTAGGACAGTAATTTAAAGAATGAAAATAAATTTTGTTTTAAAAATGTATAAGCATTCGAGTAATTCCATTCGAATTTGTTATAAAAACGCTAAATCGGCCATATGTTATCCTAATTCTGATAGAACGGAGGTCAAACCACCTGACACGGCGCGGTAAATCCGGGGCAGGGTAGGACGGTCGCGTTACAGAAGACTTCGGGCACAACATACATCTGATACATTATTTACGTTGAAAGGTTTCGCCTCTACATCATCCGGTTATAAATAGACACCACGGAATTCAGACACGAAATATTGCCCTTGACTTTTACGATTGGATTTGTCTGGATTCGGTTAATCCTGTACGAGAAATCTAGGGTTCCATTATATGAGATAGCAAACTAGATGTTTCTGGCTCATTTATCATTCCATTTAGGGAAGAGATTGACAACAATAGAGACAGTGAAGGGTCAATAGAAGGAGCCACTTGTTGCGTCCGCGCAATGCTGAGCGCCTCCGCAGTTTCATAAATGTTGATCACAATATGCAATCTTGTTGTCATTGTTATTGTGAGATACGAAGCCACCCACGTGGTGCCGGAACACTCCGCCACATCTGGACGCGATCCAATACACAATATACGACGGGACAAAATTAAAATTGCACCGAGTCTCCACGTCATCAATGGCCATGTGATTTTGCACGTTGATTTTATAACACTAATTAATATTAACGACTTTTTGTATCTAAATTGTATTATTTTCAAGAATACCATTTCCCAATTCAGGGTTTTTGGTATATATACTTAAATAACGCATTCTTAGTTTTATGGATTTACAAATGTATTCTCGTATATGTATTCTAAACAAATGATATGGTATTCACATTGGCATTCGTGTCCTATAAGAGAGGATGCGTAAAAGCTTGAATAAATTACGGTACAGTAATCCCCCGTTATTCGATTGAAAGGATTACGATGTTTAGCCCCAGGAAAAGGGGATCGCAAGATACAAATTGAGGAGATATCTTCGGTTACAAATCTAACATTTATTTAACAAATCCAACTGAATTTTCATCTTGTTCAAGCAATTTAAGGACACGGGTCCCTGTTTCCCTTGTTTTGTTAATATATGGCATATTTGTTTAGCAATAAATAATGTTCGGATAAAAGGAAAACATTATTCTCGAGAGTATAATACGATAAGTTAAAAGAACTTCAGAGTAAATAAGTATTAAACTATGAAATTCCGGGAGGAGATTCAGTCGTAAATTCCGAGTATTCTTTTGTAAGCGTACTAAAGTTTTGTTACGAAAAAAGGTCCGAGGAACTACAAGATTGGGGGTTGGGGGAGTGAGAAGGGTGGTACAATAAATGTAATGACGTTATACCGCGCGGAGGCTCGGTAACGAGCGAGGCCCTCTACAACCCTACGTTTTTATTGCAAAGCAACCCCTCGCGGTTGCACCGACGAGTCCACTCGACTGGGAAATGCATAATCACTACACGAATACCTACGCAACGCGGCGGGTTTTCTTTATAAACATAAAAAAGGTGTTGCGTCAAAAAACTCATTTCATTTATTGCTCACTAGCTTTTTACCACAGCTCCACTTGAATCACTAATTAAAAACTAACTCAATGAAAATGGCCAACAATATAGTCAAATGCAAAAAAAATTTACTGCATCATTATTTAAACTCAAACCATTTCCTTCAAACAAATCCACGCAAATAACTCGATTATACATTGTTCTCACTCAAGTGTGAACTGCTTAGTACAAATTATGCCGTTTACCGTCAAACTCGTTGCAAGTGTCAATATGTTATTTGAGTAACACGCTGCAATATTCAAGAGATGCTATCGGACGCTTTGGCCAGTGGAAGCCATGATGATTTACAATGCAAATTCATCTAGCGAGCGTATAGAATCGACTCAGTTGTCATATGGAGCGAGACTGAATACATACATACTTTCGTAGGGCGCCATCATACTTTCGACAATTTATTAGCTTTTTTGTTATGAACATAATGAATTAAGTACTGTTACTTAGAAACCTAAGCACAAAAAGCTATAAGTTTAAATACTTAATTACTTTCAAAATTCTTCTTTTTATAAGCTGTTCTTGTCGGAGAAATTGGTTCTTTTGATGGAGAAATATGCGCCAACTTCCAAAACGATATTGCTTTTCTTTCTAAATCATGATGAATATCATTATATCATGTAGAGGTATTCGTTTTTAAGACCTGCGCAAATGTGGGACTTCAATTTACGGAGGACAAAATTCCTTAACTTAAATGTTCTTTTTAAAATTAACGTTTAGTCTATTGTGTATTAATAAGTTGAAGTTTTTACAGTTCTTTTTTGACGGACAGACAAGTTTGCTGCCGGCGGATATCTCGTCTATGCAAGCCTAAATAAATGCCTGAACACTGTAAAGGACTGTAAGTCAATCAGACAAATTCTAACTTATAAAATTTGCGTCCTCCGAAAACCAAAAATGCAATAGGGAGGATTAAAACAAAGATGACTTGTGGAAATTATTGTATGGAACGGCGAAGGAAATGGATGCAGAAAGGATAGAGACTAATTAATGGAATGGAGCAAGAGGAAGGAGGCAAGATCCGGTGGGGATCTTCCATCCTTCATGGAGTTGTAGACATAGAGACCTGTTCAGTAATGATATGGAAAATCTAGAGATCGGACACAATTTTAAAAAGGAAACTATTTTTTTACTTAAAAATTACATCTGCTTGCAAAATTCTTAAAATGACTTTATGGAGCAGCCATGCGTAACATGGGTAACCAAATCTATGTAAAATGTACTAATTTTGAAACACCTCGACTCTTGTACATACCTACTACTAAAAAACCTGATACAAACATTTCTTATTATAAAGAATATCTTTTTCTTTGTGCCAGAGAAATGTCCCTGATTATAGAATTGAATCTTAAAGGAAATTAAAATTTATAGGACAGACGTTTACCAACTAATAGAAATTCCATTATAAATGATAGAGTAGAGAGCAAATCTAATAAGTAATTAAAATCAATGACGCCTCAATATGAGCAACGAGATAAATTAAGATATTGCCATTTACTGTTATTTGAATACAAACAAGGCAATAAATATTTCACGATGCAATCTGGTTAATAACTTAATCTAATAGCTGCAGGTAGCATGCAGGAGATCATTCCGATTTCTAGACATCGGACGTGTATCGCATTTCTCAACATTCTACAAGATAGACGATATAACGATTTATATATAACGATTAACTAGATAACGATTTAATTATTTATAAAACCAATATATGTTTTGCAAACAATCCGAATTAATTGGATTGGCACTTGGAAGTCATCTCCAAACAGACAGCAAACGTGGTAGTAAGAAGGAATCGTTTTTCGAAGATAAAAGTTGATGATGGTAATTTAACAAGGCTAACCAATTTTATTTAATAAATTTCATTACTGTACTTATCATATTTTGACTTTGACTATACGAGATACACGGAAAGTTAGTGAAGATTAATGGTAAAATATTCTTATATTTTCATTCAAACTTATGCACACCAACAATTGTCATACAGCTACTTGGTTAAACATAAAAAAATTAACTCGTGCTTAACACTTTAATCCCGAAATTCCCAGAACGCTGGACTCAACCTCTATCATTACAATTCAGTTCGTTCAACCTAATGAACACGAAGCTAGACAATACAAAAACAAATTCAATTTACTATAACTTCTCGGTATAATTGCATGGAATCGCGCACAGAATGTTGTTAATTATAGTTAATGTGAATAGGAAAGGACCCATCTCGAAGTACACATGCTAATGAGCTTGGTATGGGTGTGCCTTAGACCACGTAAAAAATCCTGAGTGCTGGCAGGCAACAGTCAAGTGAAGCTAGTTTAATAATTATGTGTGCATTATGCGTTAAATTGCGTTATTGACGGTTCTATTGAAACTAGTAAGTTGTGTAATCATATGAGCATTGACTGTTTAAGCAAAATTACCAAATTAAGGCGTAATTTGGTGATAAATATGTCAATGTGACGTGTATGTTCAGGGCGTAATATTCCATGCATCAGTGTATTTTAGGAGAGCTCGGTTCGGAATTTTTATTTGGTCTGAGGGCTTTACGGCTATGGCTTGTTTACTAACTAGGGCCTTTTCATTTCGTCTGCACATTCTCTATGGTATAAATAATTCTCTATGCTATTAATATTTAAACGGTTTTTGGTTTAAATAGTCATCTTCACACATTATCTGATGGACGATAAGACACAATTACTTTCAGCTTTCTGCCGCCAAATTGCGATTAGGTTTTAGTTGTTTTGAGTGTTTATGTCTTTCTTTAAGATTTAGGGGGAAAAGGTGTGAAGTTGATTTCCGTTAAATAATCAATACTGTATATGGAAAATAACAACAAAAATAAAGTTTAGGGATCGAGTTATATTGAAATATATGTTAAAACTTTGCGTCGGCATGTCTCCAAAACTTTACGGGTTTCCATTACCCATAAAAGATCAAACATTCGGAATTTTCCCTAAAAGAAAACGTTCGAGCAATCTGCTCCACATTTTTCTATGTTCCAATTCACACAGTAGCTCAGCTATTACTCTATAGGAAAGTTCTTAATTACGCCGATGCAGCGGTTATCGCAGTGATCGCAGTGATCAATCGTAATTGCATTAGCGATTGGACTGCAAATGAACCTCGGACGTACGAGTATCTTAAAGCGAAGTTATCATTCAGAGTTGGTCTGCAGATAGATCGCAAACAATGATGACATTCTGCGTTTATGATGCGTTGTGCGGCAGTATGCGTTCCGCTAAGGTTCGGGAATCGGCAGTTGTCTGCAGCTGTCTGAATATTACCTTAATGCAATAACTAGTGAATGAAAGTGCAGTCTGCGTAATGCTAATGTTTTTAATAGTGCAGTTGCGGACTGCAGTGCAGTCCAAATACCTTAATACTTTATCTAGTGCTTATCTAGTGTTGTTTGCGTTCTGCTTATGTCTTTTAATAGGTAGTCTAAATAGCTATGGTACCTTAATAAAATAACTAGTGATTGACTACATACAGTCTGCGTTTTGCTTGTGAACCGCGTGTAGTTTCCGACTGCAGCGCAACCAGGAATGGTACCTTAATGAGATTAGTGTGATGGAAGTGGAGTGAATTAAAGAATGAATGGAGTGAATGAAAGTGGAGTTTCCGCTTCTCTAATTTTCGTAGACAGTGCAGTTTCGGACTGCAACGCAACTCGTAATGGTACTTGAATATGACAACCGATGAATGAAAGTTGGCAGATATCATGCTTGCAATGCGCAAAGTCAAGGTTAATGCGTGCCATTAGTATTGCTTCCTCTGCCAACAGTACATGACACACTGCCATGGTACGTCATATCAAATCGATATGATAACGAGTCCAAAATGAGTCAATATGCAAACAAGAGATACAAGACTGGATTCAGTACTTTTTCAATTATTAGGTATTAAAATGTGCTGTTAATTTTGCAACCGATTGTTGTTTATCCGCTATTTTCTCTAAAATGAAATGTTGAAGCATCTGGATGGGGTTTTGGGGCTGTTAGCTAAACCTGATTATACCCATAAAGCGTTTGATGGGTGTGATTAATTTCCAATATATACATATATATGATAAGTATAGCTAAGAACTACGATACGACTTCCATCATCACACATAGTAAGTACTTTCATTTTTTTATATCCAAACAAAGACACAATTGCAACATCTCTAAAAACAAACGAAAGCTAACTTGATAAAGTAAACGCTATAAAAAGCGGCCAAGTGCGAGTCGGACTCGCCCATGAAGGGTTCCGTAGCAGCGAGTAACATAATAAAGAAGTTCTTGAAATAAATGTTTTTTTATTTACATTTGAGTTATTGAATGAATAATCAGTATTTTTTTGCGGTTTACGATTTATGTCGTAAAAAAAAAACTACTAACTAGACCTCGTTCAAACCAATTTTCGGTGTTAGATTACATTGTTATGTACATCATATATTTTTTTTAGTTTTATCATTCTCTTATTTTAGAAGTTACAGGGGGGGGGACACACATTTTACCACTTTGGAAGAGTCTCTCGCGCAAACTATTCAGTTTAGAAAAAAATGATATTAGAAACCTCAATACCATTTTTGAAGACCTATCCATAGATACCCCACACGTATGGGTTTGATGAAAAAAAAAATATTTTTTTCATTTCTAAGTATGGGAGACCCCCCTAAAATTTTATTTTTTTTCTATTTTAGTGTGAAAATATTAATGCGGTTCACAGAATACATCTACACACTAAGTTTCAACAACATAGCTCTTATAGTTTCGGAGAAAAAAGGCTGTGACATACGGACAGACGGACGGACAGACAGACAGACATGACGAATCTATAAGGGTTCCGTTTTTGCCATTTGGCTACGGAACCCTAAAAAAGACTGTTAATTATCAACCCGACACGCCACAATTATATACATTACATTTGCATATTACTATCTAAAAGTATTTAAATATATTTAAAACGTTATACATTCATGAATTAACTTAACGAATAAAATGCGTAGTTCATTGACGTAAGGACCTGCAAAAAATATGTGTAATAAAGAGTAAAGCGAGACCTGAATTCCTTCGAAATAATATGGCAAATTAAATTGTATTACATAAAAACAGTTGTTGAAGAAAAACTTCTTTTGGTTTGCGCAGTGTTTTGAGCATACATTAATCAACTTTTTTGTGTCGATACTTCAATCATAACAAACAATGTAATAACATTAGTTCGAACTATGTATTTATGCTAATGTGTTCGTTATCATATTTGCATATCGGACCATGTTGCAATCCATAAACAAAACAATAGTATCGATCGATGGCCGTCAACCGGTAATTGTCACGGGCCGCGACATACTCGCGCGCGATCACCGTAAATCTTCCTAGTTTACACGACGTATTTGCACAGTTCACACACGTCCTCGCCACCTCAGCTTATCTATTTACACAAACAGACTAACAGCGAAAGTCAACAACATCTGAATCCTACAAACATTCCTGTGTATAAAATCAGCTACTTCAAAGTGAAAGTGTCATGTGATATTAGGGCTCACATGAACGAGAGTTTACCTGGATATAACGACGGTTAATTGAATGTAACCCTCTATGGTTAGGTAATAAGAGTTAAAACAATTTGTCCGCCGATGTAGGGGCATATAACAACCGCTCCCGGGCGTATTAGTGACGACTGGCCACCCCACTTTGAGTAGAACTCACGGCTGTTTAAACTCTCAAATCGCTTAATCCAATAAAAAGGGGTCTGATGTCCACTGGAGCTAAAAGTTTGAACTCGTTGAAAGGATTAATAACCGAATGAATATTAAATTATAGTCCGACGGGCTTTACCTAGGCTTCGAGCTAGACTGCGAAACTACAGATGTGAAAGTATGTAGTTACTAACTTTACAATTTACAACCCTCTGTTATAAAAATCTTGGTGTTAACGTTTAGTGTACAATGGTAATAAATTAGAAAGGCTTCATGGATGCATGGGAGGGGCTGGTCGCAGGGGCACACGGAGTATCAAATTTCTCTAGTTCCCCACTTCCGAGGCAATTACAAGAGGCCGCAGTGGCGCGGTGGCGGTGAAGCGTCGCCGCGCGTCGCCACATCACCCGCGCCCGCGCAATCTCGTTACGGAACATAAAGTCATATATAAAAGTTATACTTATTGTTCACTCAAAAAGTTATACTTATTGTTCACTCAGATTTTTCGCAACAACTACATTCGAACAAAGAGACCTGTAACGCAAGTACGCCGGCCGAATTACAGGTGTTTCATACACGAATAACATCTCGAGAACAATAAACTCCGTATTGCCAAGCATCCGACACGAATTTCGTAAAGTCCGGAATACGGACAATGGCCATTTACTTTCACGTATCTCTATGAGAAAGTAATCCGATCTCGTAATTACAGCTATCATTTAATCAAAGGATTAAATCAAATAATAACAGATAATTTGTGGCGTCCACAGAGACATGCCGTTCCGTATTGAAGTGTCAAATCACAACAACGGCGAATACTGAACATCACAATTTACAAATGCCCGCGAATGATCTTTTGAGGGAGGGAAGGCCCCTTTGTGTGACGTGTCAACAACGTCAGATTACAATATCTACGACTTAATTACAATCCACCCCAATTTTAATCGCAATGCGAATTCTAACCGTGGAAAATATGTAGTTAAACTCGAGGCATTTTACAATGGCCCATTCAAACCCGTCGAGTGTGAAAGCGAGAATGAAAAGCACCAATATTTGCAGAATAACAAGAAAAAACAGGAACAATATGAAAGCTCTTATCGCCGGGAGCCGTGGGTTCCATTAGAGACACTTTACAGAGATTTGACGAGGGCAAAGGTACTGTTTTAACTGAGATACAAAGGGCTGCCCCAACTTTACAGCGGGCGGGGGTTGCGGGTTGGTAATGTGTCAAGTCTCTTCAAAACTTGTGGGGCACTGGCACAACAACCCTGTGTTACAGTGATCAACAACTCCATTGTTACCAACAACTAAACATTAGTTCGCGCGGTTCGACCAAACGATAACTATTACTTTTTAATTGGTTTTTGAATGTCAAACTTTAAATTGCAAAATAAAATGGCACAGTTACTGTTCACAGAGAAACGGAATGGGGTTTCCGTTCTGAATACAATTTTAGCCGGCGAGGAAGCGCTAAGGAAGTCGCTGGTAAATACTATAAAATCGGAGAAACAAAAAAATAAAGTTTTTCGTACAGATTAGTTGATTTGTTACGTAATACTTCGCTTTGGAATCGGTAAGAAAACCTTCAAATGATCGACAAAAAACCACGAATATCACAGAACTTTAATTACTACAATACGATTTCTTGTCCGATTTTTTCTCGACACTAACGTTCCGTCATCGTATCGTAAGACTTGTTGTGACGGCAATATGTTCTATTATGTCTACTGTACTATGAATAGAATGAGTCACAGATGTAGTAATAGGTATTCCGTGGACATACTTTTTAAAGGTATCCGAAGCTCGAGGTCAACAGTGACTGATGATATGATAGCAATCTTAGGACAAATCTAGATTTATGGTTTTCTAGATTTTATTAGCAATAAAAATCTGTCAAAGTCTGACATCATACTACCAACATACTAATAATGAGCAAGACCTTCAAATAGAAGCACGTTTTAAAATCATTAACACCTAGCAGCGCCCCGCGGTTTTACCCGCATTGTGACCGTGCCCGTGCCCGTGCCGTGCCCGTGGGAATTTCAGGATAAAAACTATTGAATAACTTTCCCGTTTAATGAGGCTATCCATTACAAAAATAATTATTCAAATCGGACTTGTAATTCCTGAGAGTAGCCCGAACATAGAAACAAACAAAATTACAAAATTCACCTCTTTGTAATATTAAGTTGGTATAGAAGTATAGAGCAATATGATTTATAAACCAAAATATCATCTAACACAATTATTAAGATATACTTTAATTCTAATACTATGGCAGGATAAAGGTTGCTTGCTGAACAAAAATAAAAGCAATGTCGTTTTAATGCTACTATGAAGGAATATAAAGTTTAGACAGTTAGGGTGCCTTTCCATTTGAGCTTTGCTTCGCTATATATACGTAGCATACCACCATAGGAAAGCATATATATTTTCTTTTGAAACGAGAAAAAATACAACACTTCTCCACGGACTTCTCTGTCTTTGGTATATGATGTAGATATAATTATTCTCACACTAAACATATGAAGATACAAAAACACGACAGCTAATAACGCGACCAAACTTAACACTGAAGGTACGGAGATGAGTGCGATTAGTCAAAAATACCCCCAGTGAGTAATGTAAGGGATTATTCATAGCGGGGTTAGGATTGCGATGACGCGCACGGCAGTAAATAACTTATGTTTCACACAGTAGGGACTAGGGACACGACCTGGGTTTGCCTAACTAACATAATACTCGTATGTTGGACTGTGAATGTTTTGATCAATGCAGCTTTACAATTTTGGTACTAGTTTCTAAGGTTTAACCAAACACTACGATTTTGGTAATTCTGATTGATGATTCTTCCACATGTTTAACCTTAGAACAGGCATATTATATTCATGTTATTGTTGAAATAATGCGTATAGATATAAGAATAACAAACTATCCATATACCATCTCCTAACGCCTTGAATTAACTTTAGAGCAAAACGCTAACGCATTTGCTTAAGTTAGGGTAAAGAACGAAAGATAGCTATTAAATCTATATCTCTATTATACATTTTTTGCGTACTACAACATCACTGGTCGCATACGCGATCCTCATTAGACAAAAATAATTATATAGATGTTATAGTATTTACCCCCGAACAAATCTAACGTCCTTAGACCTATTACTCACCAGGATCCGCCGCCAGTTGTCTATAGACCGCCAATGCCACGTCATCTTCACTGACGAAGTCCCAGAGACCATCGCAGGCGACCACCACGAAATCTTCGTCACCGTCCAGGTCCACTGTGGCGATTTCTGGACGAGCGGTCACGTAGGGCTTGTATTGTGCGTCACCTGGGTAAAATTGTATGGTTTAATGCTTAATTGTGTTTTTGTACCTAAAAAAATATTAGCCTGTAATGTCGGGGGACAAAGGCCTCAAATGTCACAGAAGATATCAGTACAGTGTGGAGGATAAGGCATAATCACCATGCTTACCAAAAATGTGAAATGTTCGATTATTCGAAATGTTATTTTATTTTTAAATTCGAAAAATCATGGTAAACATAAGGATGCAACATCATTTATTAACGACTAGCAGCGCCCCGCGGCTTTGCCCGCGTTGAGCCCGCTCCCGTAGGAATTTTCAAAAATCCTTTCTTAGTATGCACTTACGTCACTTGAAAAACCTTCCTGGCAAATTTCATGTTTCTAGATGTAGCGGTTGAGGCTGTGCGTTGATTATCAGTCAGTCAGTCAGGACTTTGAATTGTATCACTACATAGTATAAAATAAAGTCGTCTCTTTTTCGTGTCTGTCACACTGTTTGTCTGTCTGTATGCTTAAATCTTTAAAATTACGCAACGGATTTTGATGCGGTTTTTTGTAATAGGTAGAGTGATTCAAGAGGAAGGTTTTTATGTAAAAAATTCCCGAAATTCCCACGGGAACGGGCACAACGCGGGTAAAACCGCGGGGCGCTGCTAGTATGTATATATAGATATAGGTATTTAGATACGTGCATTACTAAAACTGCATTTCATTAGAACTCACTGCGTGTAACAATTACACAAGAGAATGTTCGCACATTATTACAACAAGTCAAGGAAATCATGTACAGTTCATATGAGATAAAACACAAGAAATATTAGGTACACGTATGGTTATTAAAATAATAATTCAGAAAACATACGTATAAACCGCAATAATTTATTCATTAAATTTTTGCAGTAAACCTTAGTAAACATAACTTTTACTTCTTGTTATTTTATAGTAAGTAATGCATTAATTTATATACCTTTCTAGCTTTTTATTGAATGTAATAATAGTATTGACTAAATAAGTTATCTTACGCAAATGATAGAAATTCAGAACGAGGTACTCGTTTATAGGAGCATAAAAGACCGACTTTGCTTAAATAAAGAGATTTATAAAATTACTAACAGCGCCCCGCGGTTTTACCCGCGTTGTGCCCGTTCCCGTGGGAATTTCGGGAATTTTTTTACATAAAAACCTTCCTCTTGAATCACTCTACCTATTACAGAAAACCGCATCAAAATCCGTTGCGTAATTTTAAAGATTTAAGCATACAGACAGACAAACAGTGTGATAGACACGAAAAAGAAACGACTTTATTTTATACTATGTAGTGACTATGTAGTGAAGCATGCTTGTAAATCGGAGCAGTTATTAGCATGCTAGTTAACTGCAACTCAACGTGCGCACTTGTCAGATACAGGCATGCCAGACAGCAAGCACTTGCTAGCAGCTAAAATGCCAGTATTTCAGTTACAAGTTTGTGAATCCTAGGCTTCTTTGATTAATAAACATATCCGGATCGCGAGAAAATAATCGGGATTCAATCAATATCCTGGTAGTCTCTATTTATAGCAAAGTTTGACGTGAAAATGTATTGAATTCAAATTGTGAATGAGTAAAAATAACAAAACTTAGACATAATGTTAACTATCGATTCATATGAAACCAAACCAGAATGTTTCCGGTTTATTTATACAAAACCAAATTTCCTAAACAAATCGAAGCCCATCAAAACAATCCTGGAAGTAAACAGCAACTATAAAACCTATAAAGGGAAGGGATAAAGCAAACATTGTGTAACTAATCGCCCGTGATACGAGGTATCGATAAAACTACTCTCAATCGACGGGGATGTTTGGAAGGAATGTGAACAAAATGACAATATTCCACCGTAATTATACGACTTCAGATACTCGTCTCAAAAAAAACGTAAGAGTAATGAAAATGATAGTGTTGTCTGTGTGTATGTCGATATCGATAAAACGTTCTTGGTGCAGTTTATACAATGTTTAATTGCTCGTTGACTTTTAACTTTAGACGAACTTAAGGTTTAATTAAGATACATTTTTATCAGCTTAGCCTAATAACAAGAATAAATTAATTCTTTCTAACACTGAGAAAGAAACAATAATTTGCATTCCCCTTTGTATCGACACACATATGCGTTACCATCAACAGGCTGAAACAGTATTAAAACATCGATAAAACAACAGCAGCACCCCAACCCTAAAGCAAGTAGTGTCCGAATGTGATCGATAGTGGCGAGCGTTGCATACAGTGTAGGTACAATATAAAGTGGTGTAGGAAACTAGGGGTCGCAGCTTTAGGGCCTTTCCACACGAAGGGTGAATGGAGTTGGCGGTCGACCGGTCGACACAGAGGCGCCAGGCGCGCGCAACTTTAATACACTTGTAAATTGATGCTCGGTCTATTGTTTTGTGCGACACTCGCCCCATGAAATATTCAACATTGGTAAGCAAATAATATGGTAATGGCGACGGACTTTAAATAACTTTATACACATTATTGTATACACTTGGGAATTGCATTATGGGAGTGCATAATGATTCGAGATTCAAAAATGAGCGGTGACGAGATACTATTAGGTAGAGGTAATGATTTGATGTAGGTATTTCTTTATGTATGGATTTCGTAATACACACAAATATGCATAGAAATATTTATTAATTACATAAAATAACTACAACACAGTAGAGATAGGAACCTTTAAGTTATATAGTCCATGTGTGACTAACCTTATTTGAAATGTAGACATCGCTTAAAATTTGTTCTCTAAACTAACTACAAGAAAAGAACCTTCACTTTTTTAAACCCGGTTATTACAATACTTGATGTTTTTCGACTTAATGATAACTTTTATAACACAAAGAATATGAGTTTGCAGTACCCAAGTAAATTAAAATGTGCCCTCAAGAGTACTTAGATAAATGGTATAGTAGCAAATTATTGCCATCATAATCAGTACGATTTATGATCGTATAATGAAAGTCATGTCCTTATTGTAGAGAAGGGGATCTATTCTGAAAGTCATTATATCCCAAGTCGTCCCGTTTGGGGATAAATGTCAGACGCATTTCCGTGCCACAGTGTGGTAATGTACAGTAAGTCCACGACTACATTGGGCACTTTCCTTATTAATTACACTATTTAAACTATCACGATATGACCACATTGTAAACACTAATCTTGACGGGCCTTAATCCCGAATAAAATATTTAATGCATACCTCAACGTTTCGGTCGTGTCGCAACGGCAGTGTTCACGAGGGTACTTTCCTTAGTAATTTGTCACAATATAGGTATATTTTTTTAATTCTTAGTGACATGTTGATAGATAATATGGAAGAATATGACAAGTTTCCATGTATGTTAGGAGTTAACAGTTTTGCCAGAATATTTTTCTAATAGTTACTGCTGCGCTCAAAATCTAATGATTTCTTAGAAGGATCAGAGATTCTCAACATTCATTATTGCCGATTTAAGTGACGTCTCTGAATATGGCTTTTAATGCCATGACATATTAGTAGGTTTAATAAGACAAGGTTTTAAGTACGACTTCTGCATGTGAAAAGAGAAGACAAATATGAAAAGAGTTTTAAATGGCTGTACGGTAATGTTGCACCAATTAAAAAATATTGTATGGCACGAAGTTATGCGTCACATTAAACTTTATATTATGTTACGTTCATAAACTTAAAAACACGCCTTGATACAATCTTTATGATTTTCATAAAAAGGAAATGTTTAAGTGTTTCATGTAACAGTTATGACTATTATTCTGTGGTGATAACTTTCCGAAACTTTGTTACGAGGTTATGTTCAAAAGAGACTCTATATAGGGTTTGAACTGAATTTAAATACAATATCTTTATCTTTGACTTTGACAAAACTATTAAATGAAACCCGATGATAGTATAATGTCTTCATAAAACTTTTCAAGAAATATATTTTCTGTGAGTGAGTTCTCAGAGTGAATAAAAAACAAACTCAAAGCCATACAAGAGGCTGATTTTTATCGCGAAATCCCTATAGAAACGGGCACCACACTGAAACCACAAAGCAGCGCTATTCATATTTGTCACTAGTAACCTACTGCATCAACTGTGTCCCAGTATTTCCGTGCAACTCCGCGAGGGCGGGTAACGAACGATTTAATGATCAGCGCACGCCGGCAACGATGTCGCTCCATTGTGAAATGACCGCCAGAATATTGCAACACTAATAAAACAACCGATTGAACATGCTGTGGGGTGCGGGTTTAGACAAATTTGTCACAAGTTGATAAAGTTATTAGCTTAATGAAAATAGCGATTTATTACATATAGTTTTAAAGTCCTTTTTAGATATTAAAAAAATGGGGTCTAAAGGTGGTTCAAAAACGCCAGATTTGGCCTCAGTTTGTGTATTTTTAGTGAGTCAAGAGACATTTGACCTCCAGTGGGACATTGTGAGTTTATTATGCTGAGACAATTGCAAGTGACATACTCAGTGGTTGAGGTACTCGGAATATAAAAAAGTATAATGGAGTAAAGAAATATGACAAAGAGTATCATGTTAATTGTAGGTCGTGATTTATTTGATAACTTCTTGTTTTCAATCTAGAAAGTCTCTTTGCGCCCAGCAGCGGGACATTGTAGATTATAAGTTTATGCAATAATGTTTATACTTTACAAAATATGGAAATGTAAATCCATGCAAAATTTTACGATTGTCCATAAAAGTTTAAAGTCCATATAAATTCTAATACGCACCGTTTCGTACATTCAAAACAGATGTTACTATTTATCCGTGCCTTTGTAATATTTTGCAAAATACTTATTTGGTGTAGGGTGATTATCATTATTCAAATTCTCTTTGTTAATATTTTGCTTAAAAACATTGTTTTCTTCAGAACTATAGTCCTCTCTTTATCTAGAGATATTTCAAACAAAACCTGAACTATAGAAATATTTTTTTCAGGATATAATGGCTCGTTTACATTAGATCGACACCGAATCCAGCGACGACTTTCGGTTATACAAATCCTGTTAGTTAACCGAATACGGCAGTCATATTTCACCGTCTTCGGTCTCAAGTGTTGTCATCAAATACTGGTTACCAGCGAAGACACTGTGGCCGATAGTGGCATTTCTATCTGAGCGCTGCTGTGCTTCGGACGGCACGTTAAGCAATCAGTCCCGGTTGATTCAATCTTCAGACCATTTCAGAAGCCTTTATATGGTACAAAAACTCCCGACACTAGGCTTGGCTACTAACCTAGTCGAAATGAATACCTTTTCACACTAATCGCACGTCGGAGACCGAATATGGTTTACCGAATACTCGGTTACATTTATTAGTTACCTGGTACTGTCGGTACGGTCTGTATCAAATTCTTTCAATTCGAATTACTTCAGCCGTACCGCATTCGATCTAACCGAATCGGAATGATGTACTTTAGTTTGATTATATATAGGTATATTATATAGGTAGTATAGATCGGATACCACGTACCTATAGCTCGGGAGACCGCGAGCTGTCCGTTGACGCGCCAAGTGCCCCAATACATGACGGTGCCGCCAGAAGCTTCTATTCGATCTTTCTCGTCCTGTAACAAACGAATAACGTTAAAATAATTGTCATAGAGCCCACAAAGAGTACAGTTCTACCAAAATGTGTGGTAAATATTTTGAGCCATTTATTTGTTGTTGTATTTTATTATTATTATTTTTATTTATTTTCTTGAAATTGTATTTGTAAATTCAAAACTTAATCAATTATTATTAATATTATATAATTATTACCATTAGTTTAATAAATTCAAATTTGTTATATGTTTAAATTTAACTTTGTGGAAGAGCGATGTCACCTGTTACAGGCATATTCTGCTTACTATGTGACTTCGATCACTGTTCATGTAATGATGTAATATTTATTTATTTTTATTTATTTATGCTACATATAGTATCCACCAATCACAACAATGCTATCTATTCTAGCAATAAAGTTAAAATAATCGTCATAGAGCCCACAAAGAGTACATTTGTGGTATACTACATTTAGTATCTACCAATCACATCAATGCAATCTAATCTAGTGTTATGTAACATAGCAATGATAAGAAACAACCTGAGGCATGCGAACCGTAAGACTAAAACCTTCCTTTAAAACGTTCCCTTCTGGAACCCATATTGATATTTTTCAATCTCGTAATGGGACAATAGTTTGAGTAGCTTTTCTAAATGTCTACTTTAATATATATTTCTTCGTAAGGCTCAAGTAAAATAATAAATCCAAACTAATATCCAATCAGGCAATTCTTACTTTAAAGGTAACATATTAAGTGATGTCATTCCATTTTGACCTCGCCTAGTCATGAAATCAATCTTATGTATAAAATACATTGACTTAGGTTGAGAAATTGGCCATATTAATGAACGATAGTTTCTTAAACAAGGAATAACATAAGAAATTGATACAATACCAGCCAGAAACCATACCATAAGAAAATGAAACAATACTCTTCTTTTCTCTTCTTCTTTCTACTTTTTACTCATTTAAACAATGAGCTTGAATACAGACCTGTCTGCTCGGCTTGTGCGGGCGGACGAGCTGCATGAGCCGCATGCGCTTGGCGAGCAGCGCCAGCGAGTCGCCCGCCCACGCCGCCAGCAGGCTGCGCCCGCGCACACACACGCACACCGCCGTGCTGCCGCCCACCGCGCGCTGGGGGAAACACCAACACATCACGTTCATCAATATTTACAGGAACAATTCAAACACGGCTAATACATGTAAAAATATAGTTTTATATCAATACTAGCTGCGCCCCGCGGTTTCACCCGCGTTGTACCCGTTCCCGCGGGAATTTCGGGATGAAAAATAGATATTGTCCGATTCTCAGACCTACCCGATATGTACACAAAATTTCATTAGAATCGGTCGAGCCGTTTCAGAGGAGTTCAACCACGGTACCCGTTCCCGCGGGAATTTCGGGATGAAAAATAGACGTTGGCCGATTCTCAGACCTACTCAATATGCTCACAAAATTTCATGAGAATCGGTCGAGCCGTTTCGGAGAAGTACGCGAACGAACATTGTGACACGAGAATTTTATATATAAGATTTTATTATACACTTTTTCGTATTTATATGTTATACTGTGATGTATTCAATCATATCATGTAAGATTAAAAAATAGTTTTTAACAGCTTTCGAACTGGACGCCTACTAGAGCAGCACTGGCAATTGGTGACCATAAATCAAGAAGAATGACGGGAATGGGGGGAGGCCTTTGCCTTACAGGACGATACGGGCTAACAGTAACAGTAAGAGCTTACCTCCTGGTTACTCTTCCTGATGAACTCCGCGTCAGTCCTGAGGAAGGCGTCTCTCATGGCCCTCGTGAGATCGGTGCTGAAGTGAGGACTCTCCACCAGGTACTGGTGCAGGTGAGCCGCGCAGTACACGGCGGCGGCGGAGCCTGCGTGGCCGTCGTACACGGCGTAGAAACTGGTTGACTCCGTCGCCTGGAGAGCACAAATAGAAAAAAATTAATTACAATTTAGATTGGGAAACTTTACCTTAACCAAGTATAAAAGGAATAGAAGTAAAATGTAAGATTTTACTTCGACTTACTTCTTTCTATACTTTAAAGATTGCGAAACTAATAAGCCAAGATCTATATTGTATTGTACTAGCAGTGCCCCGCAGTTGTACCCGCATTTTACCTGTTCCTGGAATCACCTGATAAACTTTTCTTTTCTATGTAGCTATTATACACAAACATGTTTTTTTCATACCCAACATGGAGTTCTAAATAATCTCTGTGAGTTCTAAATAATCTCAGTGCACTACCTGTGCATGCTAACAAACATCTCTCTATTATATTCATTCCTATCTTAAGCTAAACATCTATTATGAAATTTATGAAATATTATTCGTAATATGGAAAACGGTAATAAGTAGCATCGAAAGCCAATCTTTGATAAACAGCGAATGCTCTCACAAATATATTATTTACAAACGAATGCGTGTCACCTATCGAATAAGTATACACGATACATAATTAAATGAAACAACACATTAAATTTAATCCTCTGAGGAAACAATAAATTCTACACAGACAAACGCTTAATTACCCACACATATTAAATCGGTTATATATATAAATATTATAACGTTCAGAGATCTATAGCTAATAATAACGCTGAAGTTTGATTGTTTGTTTGTTTGTTTGTTTGTCAGAACGAACTATTTCGGGAACTATCAGTCGGGTTCCAATAGTTCTTCTTTGTATTGGAAAGGGACATTCAAGAGGAACATTATAGGCTACTTTTTATTTTATTTTACTCCCTCAGGAATAGGCAAAACGCGGGTAAAGCTATGAGACGTGGCTAGTCTTGTATATCTATCTATACCAATACTAGCTGCGCCCCGCGGTTTCACCCGCTTTGTACCCGTTCCCGCGGGAATTTCGGGATGAAATTGATGTTGTCAGATTCTCAGGCCTACCCGATATGTACACAAAATTTCATGAGAATCGGTCGAGCCGTTTCAGAGGAGTTCAACCACGGTACCCGTTCCCGCGGGAATTTCGGGATGAAAAATAGATGTTGGCCGATTCTCAGACCTACTCAATATGCTCACAAAATTTCATGAGAATCGGTCGGTAATAAAACTGAAGTTTTTTTGTTTGAACGGGTAATCTCAGCAACTACCAATCCGGTTGGAATAATTCATTTTTTAATGTAATGCCACATTCAACGGGAAGGTTATAGGCTCTCATCCCGAAATTCTTACGGGAACGGGCACGCGGGTAAAACCGCGGGGCGCTGCTAGTTTTTTATACTAAGCCAATATGTTGTGTTGTGGATAACAATACGTATATTATCGTTTGGCATATATTCAAAATATTGAGAGCAAATATAGACATGAGGTGCTTAGTACTATTTGAATTATGAAATCAATCATTTAATTTTATTTGTTTCCTGTTGTCACCTGTGGTTCAAATATGGGATATAAATAACTAATGCAGGTTATAAATAAATTAATTCTCACACGGTTAATACTAAAAAATAATAGTATGCAGAAGTTTGTAAGTGTAATGTATTAGAAGGAATAAATTAAACAAATTTATCTATTGAAACGAAAATAAGATTTTCATCAATATAGAAGTTTTAAGTGATTCCACTACTAATCAAACTTCTACCACTATACCTCATGGTATTCAATGGTATCTATTAATGTTTTCTCATGATTTTCTTGCTAAATTAACTAATTACTCAATGCAAAGTAAACCGAACCGCTTTAGTACAAAGTACGCTAAGATTTCTAAGCATGCCCAACTGTAAAACACAAATGTATGGAAGAATCGCATGCTTACCAAAACAACTGATTGCTAGTTCTGCATACAGATGCGTGGAATATTTGCAGACAATAAATAAATTTTGTTACACGCATGTACTAATAAGCAACTAAGAGAATCATGTTACTTAATAAAACAAAGAATGATTTCATATTATGTACTTTGAACAATGAACTAAATAGATTAATAGACAAAGTAACTTTAAATTGATAGACAGCTAAATATGGAAGCTATAAGCACCTATAATGAAGACCTAATAAGCACATGTACCCTTACAAAAAAAAACATACTTGAAGCACAGAATATTAAATAGTTACTTCGTCTTGAAGTCTTATGAAAGTCTCAACAAATCCCATATCTCTATATTGTCTATAGAATGGGGCTCAACACCCCAAGAACCCATAAACAACGATCATATTCTCACCTCAACACCGAACAAAGCTTCCAAATTCCCAATCTCCACATGGCGATCCTCCATAACTCTCCGACTATTCTTCGTGGCACATGATACAGTTTTGAGGTCGCGTTGGGCGGGCGGCGGCGGGGGCGGCAGCGTGTCTAGGCGGGCGTTGTCGAGGTATCGCAGGCACACGTTGTTGATGAGACCCGTGACTGCTTGCATTAGTCTGAGCGCTATGTACACTGGAATTGACAAGCGGACGTGTTAATAATAAATAATGGATTATCTGACTACTGTCTGACTGTCTGGAAATAGGGTAAAAGGATTTTCTGTTTTCTAAGATAGTTGGTAATGAAGTGTGGGTAGTTTTGCTTAAAGGTTAATGCTTACCGTCGGAAGCTGTTAAGAGGCTAGAAGTTTATTAAGGTATTTAGATTATATTACTTTATTGTACAATGTCTATCACTCTGTTGAACTGCATAGATGCTTTTGGGTTTAAGAACTGTTAATCTTAGGATGTTAAAATGTGTTAAAATTCAGCATTAATCTTCAAATATCTGGCATATCAACTTTACAAAATCACTATTAAGACCTTGAGCATAAAAGGTTATTTATTAATTTCCACCATTTCAAAATACACTATCAATATTGATTGAATACAAACTATCAGGAAATTAGGCTTAACCCTTCCAAATGTAAACGTATAATTTGCGGTCTCACACAAGAAGGGAGAGCAAATAAAAGGAAACTTTCAACGAGATGAAATGGATTAAACTGGAATACGGGTTCGCCGTTAGGCGCAAAGGTTCGACCCTACCTTTATAATCAAGTTACCTTCATACCGAGTTCCACCCTAATTTTCTACCAGAAACATGCAATATACATTCACAAATAAACATTTGTGAATGTGTACATAAACATGTATGTAGTTTATTCCGTTGACATACCGTAGTTTCTACGTTATCATAGATATTTGTACATAATAATATATATCATTAATTTCGTAGTTAGTGCTACAGTCCCGTATTAGGTCGAAATTGTTAGCGCAAATTGCTTTAATTGGATATTTCTAAGAATTTAATAGTTGGTATTATCTATAATTATATGTATTTGTTTCAACGTCATGTCTTAAAATATAAATATGGAAATATTATTTATTGTGGAGTTGAAAATACCTAAGGACATCCATCTATCTATTTGTTAAACAAGAATTAGCCTGTAATGTCCCTGTGTAGGACAAAGAACTCTCAGCTCACTGATAATGACAAAAAAAATCAGCCTCGCATGTTGCACCAAAAGTCAAATGCCTCTTATCTCACATCATTTCATCCTAATATCAATTCTCCATAATCAAATGTACCAAAACAGGGACTTGAATCAAATATATTGATCAGCGTTTTAAATGTATGAAATAGACTATAACCGAATACCTTTTGCATTCTAACATGGACATACATCACGAGAAAATATGGCTACACGAGACGCCATGCTGGTAAAGACAAATTAAGAATGCAAAACATAGTAGGTATCGATTCATTATATTTAGCTTGAACGATTGGGTCTGGAGGCGGTTATTTACCGACGATGATGTAACAAAACAAACGGGCCGATTGTCTGATATCATGTGCCCGCTCTCTTGTCTTATTAACAACATGTAATGGATGAACACAAAAAACAAATTTTGGGATGATAAGGTTAACGAACTCTCCTAACTATACCAACATTACTGTATCATCACGGAATTGTACCAACACTAAAATGCTGATAGATGCCATTCTAATACAATTAAAATCAAAGTCAAACAAGATAAATTTGTACCGAAATACTGCTGTTTTTTCAGTGATATTACTTTGATATAAAAATATTAATTGTTTTCAACGCTACAAAGTTTGTTTTGAACAGGCTTGTCTATGCCCTAGATGGAACAGAAAACAATTATAAAGATCCCCTATTCAAGATAACATTTAATAAACAGTTCTGCGTCAGTGTTTCAATTGGTTGCGATGGCAATCTGACAATAAGGTTTTATTGAAGGTCATTGTGGCAAAACGATGCGTATGTCCTTTGAAGCAATTTGCATTTAAAAGACCCTACATTATTATTATGCATGAGAAAGTAACTGTCTTCTATCGGCACTTTCAAGTGTAAACCATGTAACATTAGACCTTGGATGTGGATATACTGTGTGACCTTGGATGTGGATATAATGTGGATAGGTTAGTTTTATACTGATTTTTCCATGAAACCGTGAGGTACAGCGAGTAAAAATAATAATTCTTAGAACATGACTGTAAACTACAAGAGTAAGGAAGTAACTTCGAGTTGATAAGTGACCATCCCTAGAGTCCATTCAGTCCAGATTACCCCTATGTTAGAGGTTTGAAACCCCTTAATAGCCTCTGATATGATCTAACAACAGCAATGTTATTTTTCAACATATCTTTTAATATCTACGATGTTGTATACTTCAATGTGCGCAAATTGAAATATAAATATGTTTGATAAGGTGGATTCGAAACTGCAATTAAGATAACAGAGGTTATTAGAAACGAAAGAGGTGTGCAATGATCGCAAGGACTTTAAAGGCATCTCACTCAATGAAAATACCAGTGAGAAAGGTTAGGCGTAACCATTAATGACCTACTTTGTTCTGCAGCAAAGAATGTCGGAATTAAGTAAATAACAGACATGCGTCGAACGACTAAAGAATTGGAAACCAGGATCTTGGACGTGTACTGAGCAAGCGAACTTCATTTGGTTTTGTAGAGTGCTGACTCTGTCACACTGGCCGGTGTGAATTTTTTCGGTAGTTTGTCAATAAGTTACACTTTACATCAGTAGTACCTACGTGGCAGAGAAAATTATCTGTAAAACCAAAACAAGCCGACCATTTCCTTTCGGCAACCGAGCAAAACTTTTACTTACCATAAATTACAAATTACTGTTTAAATGATACTAATAATATTCCTATTTCAGTGTAATGTAATGTAACCCACCTGATTCTTCGGACTTGTATCCGAATTCGTTGGGAAAGTTTTTGGCGGCGAGTCGCACCTCGTCGAGTATCTGCCGCCGCAGCGGAGTCAGCAGTGTGAGAGGACATTGTCTGGAAACAAGAAATCATCATCATTATTATCATTATTCAATCATCTTCTTCATCGTATCAATTTCATATTTACAGAGATCACAATAAGTGCTGGGTTGTTTAGGTCTAAATTGGGATATCACTTTGAGACTCCTTTTGTAATGGTGCCTGTTTGGGCCGTCAGTGATATTGTGCGATCATGGTGAAAGGATAGGCATCCCATTTCAATAAAATTATTCATTATCATCAGATAGAGACCAAATCCTGGTGTCGGAGTTTAAGGGTAACTTTATGCTATGCTGTTTGATATGATGGATTATACCATCACGATGTCACGCTACGTTCGGTGCAGTCATTCGTAATTTATCCGTTGTATATGTAACATTTAGGTGATTCATTTATATTAGTGCATATTAAGCACATAATATATCCTTATTATATTTACAGACAGGACGCTGTAATGCTGTGTTGATTTCATGTTGACACTCAATAAAAAAAAATCACGTTGTCGGGCGACATCGGATATCGACCGGATATAGCGAAATGGGAAAACTATATCGAAGAAGTTCAGCTAAGCCGCCAGTCTACGTCGATAATTGTGTTACGTACGTCAAATTATATGCCCTTTCTGAGGATTATTTGGGGGAACCTCGAACGACCAAATTGATACAAATTAGGATGGTATGATTCCATAAAGATATTGGATAATATATAATATATAATATAAATGGGGGACATTCTTCAAAATTCAGAACACCCTTCAAAAAAGATCTCTTTATACGAATTATCTTATCTGTTCTAGGAATTACTGACATAGATAGAATTTTCCATATTTTTGCTCAAGTAAAAAACAAAACCTGATTTAAACAAACATTACAGTACTTCTGTACTGATAACGTTATCACTGGAACAAAGATTTTTATGATAAATGCCACGTTGATTACTTTCCTTGCCTCGCCTACACTTATCAGAATATGAGACTTACTTTGTATGAATCATAATATAACTCGTAATTTCGCAGTCTTCAGCGTGGGACGATAATAATCATTCTCACTTTTACTTTGTCGAAATCTTTTGTAGGTGTTACAATGATGTGGTGATCAAATAAATACATGAATCGTTATTTATAAATTGATTCGTTTTCTATTGAAAGAGTTTAGATATTACTAGCCGCGCCCCGCGGTGTTACCCGCATTGTACCCAATCCCGCGGGAATTTCAGGATAAAATGTATCCTGTATGTTATTCTGATGTATAACCTATATTACTGCAAAGTTTCGTCCAAATCTATCCAGTAATTTTTTCGTAAAAGAGTAACATACATATTTCCATACATACATCCATCCTCACAAAATTTCGCATTTATAATATTAGTAGGATAATGGCTTTAGTTAATGGATAAACTAAGCAGCCTACTCACCTATTGAAAATAGGCTTTGATGTTTGAAGTCTCGGATTGCATAAAATAATTATGTATGTTAGTCTACGATCTTGTATTTTTGTACTTTAACTAACTAATTCCAATCCTAATTGCAGAAATAATTCCATTATGCACACTTCGAGCAAAACCATGACTTTTAAATTTATACAAGAACTAAAAATACACCTGTTGTAAACTTTTTTATATCAGATCGATAACCACACTCTACCGGCCAGTAGTAAATAAATAAACGAAACGGACATTCACAGTTCCCTTGAAACTGACATGTGGTATTAGTAACCCTCGGTACCAAATAAAATGCGGACGTGTTCGTCTGTCCGTACAATGCATAAAGAGTTCAGTGCCCTTTCAGGGTATTCTTTCCTATCCGTAGGATTGACAGACTAGCTGTAACGTTCGACTTCTTAGAAATGAGGCGAAAACCATATGATGGAAACAAGAGAAAATAATTACGAAATGTTTTTTAACTGTGAGCCATTATTCAATTCAGACTAATGGATAAATTGTATGGCAGCGACTTGTTGCGTAAAATCTGTTTTATTTTGTGTTGAGACTGTTGAGTAGTCTACTCTGTTTTTTTTCAGACTTTCGTGATTTTTACACATTATTAACGTATTATAAAGGGTTTTTTCGCGGCACAGAAGGTTGTTTTAGAAAGTAAAATCACCTACTTTGATTTACCGACGTTTCGAGTGGATTGCACCACCCGTGGTCGCGGGCGAACTCTCGCCTGCGACCACGGGTTGTGCCTCAAAAACCCATACTAATACGTTAATAGTCTACTCTGTTAACGTTGATATTAAATGAAGTTTTCCTCAAACAATTACGTGTTTAATATAAAATATAAGTACCTGTAACTAATCAAGCTAAATACATAAGGTAAAAGTAATGAAAACATTGTAGATTAGACGCAGTGCGCCGATGATTTCTAAGAGGAACAGTGACTCGAACAAGTAATATCCCCGTGAAAGTCCTTAGAAGTAACTGTTTAAATAATATAAACCAAAATTCATTCACCTACGGTTTGTTACACTGAAACTATAATTAATTTCTAAGCTTGTAATCTAATTAGCTGATTATCTTTTTGCAACGCCTCGCAGTTTTACCCTCGTACACGTTCCCATGGGAATTTTAGGATAAAAATTACCCTATAGCCTTCCTCTGAACCGCGGCTAAGATCATTCGGCAGTTCCAGAGATTTTTGCATCAAATAAACAAAAATAAACCTTATCCTTTTTGTTTATGTAATTTGCGTACTTAAAAAGCAATAAATGTTTTTTTAATTATACAAGCATAGATAGAGCTTATTTTTTTTAATTATACCCGAGTATATTTTTTTACAAGGATAAATTAGTTGTAGGTGTAAAAAGAGATTATGCAAAGGATAGTGTCATGATCAATTATCATGTAACAGTGTTCCATCGCACTTGAAGAGGACACATCAACATAAGCAGTACAATGACACCGCACCGCGTGCTATCGAGAGCATCCGCATGCGCCCACGCTGCGTCTCGCGCCAATTTGCTCGCAGGGCTCCAGCCCACGACCTCAGCCCACAGGCCCTAGGGTAACACAAACCGTGATACACTTACACACTTTTACATCACGTGTGTTCGTTAAGTAATACATTGCCTAAGAGAATCTCTTTAATTTACGTCATTAAAGATACACTAGACTCTACATTTCCTTTAAATCTATACATATGTATATTAAGCTGAACAGTTTGTTTTTCTGTTTGTTTTAACGAGCCAAAGTACGAATCCGATTTATATAATTATTATTGTAATGGATAGCCACATTCAACGGTAAGGTTATAGGCTATTTTTCATCCCAAAATTCCGGCTACAACGCAGGTAAAGCTTCGGGACGCTGCTAGTATGATATAACTAACGCTTTCTATAGCGACTAGATAAATAACTAAGTACCTTTTTATCCTTTTTAAACGGCAACATAACCGTACCGTAAATATAGTTTAATTCAACATGCGTAGTGTACGATCAATAATAAGAAATCATTATGCCTAGCTGTTATTTTATTACTTTGAAATATTATATACACATCGCTGATCACATGGACTTATTAGATTTGAATAATTGAATAAAATCATATATCTACTTCAAAGATAGAAAAGTCTAGTCCTTTAAATCTGTCTGAAATGTAAACAAACTGCACATTTTTCTTCAAAAATAACACATTCCAACAAATGTCAATAGTACATGCAATACAAACTATATGCTTACAGAGTGTATGCATGTTTGTATTCCTAAATACAAACAGAAAACACATAAATTGTTTAATGAATTAAGTCAGGAAACTCTTACCATATTTATATACATAAGGTATATTTAAAAGGAATAAAGTTTACCGGCATTGTTCATATTAAAAACATTCGTTATTTTGATAACATAATTAACGAGAGTGCTCTTACAAAACGAGCTTCACCCCATTATCTTGAATCAGGTCTTGCTCACTTCCTCAAAGCATAAACAAACTCTGAACTACATTCACGACTAAAAATAGAAATAAGCTAGAACTGTTACCATTAAGGGAAGCATCATGAAATCATGACCTGTTTCAGAAAATGCAAACGCTACGGATGCACGCGGTAAAAACGCGTAAACGTCAGTTGTTTGGAAAACTCTCTCTATTTTCGAGATAAATGATTCATTTTTCCTCTGAATCTAAAGGTGACTCGAAATTGGCCGAATAATTCGGTATGATGACCTCAATGGTCACATTGGCATGATTCTCGTCGTCTATTTCGAGGAGTTGCAAGTAGTAAACATACTTGGTCGTGGCGATTTACACCTGAGCGATTACATCTCAATCGATAGAGGGCTCGGCCAAATTACTAGCAGACTAGTTACCCTTTGATTGGGCACGTAGGAAACGTATGGCACAGTATAGTGGATTGTATTAATTGGGTTTGCGCCGAGCATCACCATTTGTAAACCATTCTGATAAATTATTAAAATGGAACTCCTTTCAAAACTGTTCATGGTCATATTATTTTGCAAGAACCGTAGACAGTTAAAATAAAAAGTCGTCCAAAACATTTCTTCTCGTGAAATATTTGGTAAGATGAATAACATAATAAGTTCTCTTTTACAAATTTAAAACGGCACTCAAGGGTTCTTGGGAAGAGAGTGGGAACATGTTTTATCATCGCCGCGAATGCAGACACCCGAGACGGGTCGTCCATTTATCTAAGAGGATTATAATATCGCTCACGTTACAAATAACTTGTAAACAAAGGCTTTTCACACGGTCCATTATGTTAGCTTACACAACTGGTTTTCACAACTGTACCGAATATTTAAACAATTCTTATTCTTCGACGTTTCTAGACAAAAACTAAGTAGAATACATAAGTACTATACTTACTTTCTTTTTAAAAGCTAAAAAGCAACACGTTTTATTTGAAGGACTAGCGATGCCCCGAAGTTTCACCCGCGCTGTGCCCATCCTCGTAGGAGTTTCGGCAGAAAAAGAAACTCTTCAGCTTGAATACATACTTTTAATTACAAATGAATTAACTAAAAGTAAAGTTTAAGTTGATAATTGCAGTGGTTTCGTTACGCAACACAATCAAGTTGTATTATGGTCAATGAACACACAGACAGTGTGCAACCTGATTCATGTTATTACATAGTTGAATTAAATGGAGCGTTTAGATAACTACCACCTCATACATGTTAATTTTATAGTGAGGTGTTATGTATGATGTTTCACTTATTACAATTTAGTAAGTAAAAGTATTATTTTCGAAGATAATATCTTATATGTATGGTATTAGACGTAATCACCAAGCTAGGGGATTTCAGATTATTCCATATCTGAACTGTACTACTGAAGGTATCAGTGTAGAGAAGAGAGAATTAGGCGTAATCACCGAGCTAGGGCGACGAATATAAATAGGTACCAAATGTGAAGTACTTGTCTGAAGACAGTTCAGGGACACGTCCTGATTTCCCTAATGAGAACAGCTGATAACGCCAGAGTTAAGTTATGGCACCGTGCCAGTAACGAAACGATATATTTAAGCCTTCTTAAGATTAAACGACATTTATAAGAAGACTATATTTTTTAAGGAAAAATATTGAGAAACTTTTGGCCATTACTAAAAAGATAGGACATAAAACTGACTCACTAGCTAATATATCCTTTCATAGCCGATTTCTGCTGCAGCGACTGCAATCTGTGTTAATTTATGGACTCGATGTAGTGTCATGCGTCCTCACATGACTGATGTAACCAATTTTCGCGGTAAAAGTGCGAGCACAGTAGTTACATATGAGGACTCCAGGTACATTAGTTACATATGACACAGTAGTTACATATGAGGAGAGATTATATGAGATGTTAGACAGTGGTTTAACTTAGTTATAGTAGTAAGTAGTTAATAGATCGAATCGAGTAAGAATGTGCTTGCTCATGCTCACGTTCCGTATCGGGTATTTAAATTATCCTGTAGGAAAATCGAGAAGAAAATGGGTTATAGTTACAACAGACAACTGTAAATATTAATTGAAATCGAGTAGATTCTATCTTACAAACACCTTTACTACAACATTAGGATGTTGTCGCATAAAGCTGGAGCACGACTAGGTATAAAAAAGGTAACCTTAATTCATATTATACATTAGTACTGTCACAATACTTACAAAGTACTAATACACAACAATATTACTTTTTGTTGATGATCGTTGTAGTATCAGCTTCCTCCTCGCTATTACATCAACGTCGCGCGTCGCTATTATACCAATATAATAATTAAATATTAAAATTAATAACACTAATACCTGCGTGGATGATTCATCATTGTGATGATAATGTTCCATTTTGTGATGCGTCATCTCTACTTGTTACTCGGTAACGGTTTGGTCTATGTTGCGTAGTTTTCCATACCATAGTAAGTATAGGCAAACGCAAAAAAATAAACAGACTAAGTAACTGTGTAAGTAATCATTATAACTTTGAGGAAACTGGTGCCTTGTAGATATATATAGTTAACTTATTTATATAGTTTCGAATATTGTTTCTACTCGGTTGCGGTTCGCAACTGGCTTCGTAGTTCGTCGCGAATAGGTTCGCTGGGGGACCCAACTCATAGCCCAATGGCTGGAGAGGTTTAATGTAATGAAGTACAACCGCAGGGACACATCCAATTATATTATACAGTTAGAATACAGTAGTTATCAAACAAGTTGCCCACCGATGGAATAACGAAATAAACATTCGTGATTTTGCCCCTGACTGTACCTTCCAATGTTACATGCACCAAAGGTAGATAGTAAATATATACGTATATGCCCGAATTTCATCACCTTTATAATGATAGTAAAATTATATAACAATTTAATTGCTCTATTTAGTTACCTGCCATGAAAAGCCAATGTTACTCAAACTATTTCACATTCATGCAGAGTGCATACAATTACCTCGTACAGTGTATAATCCATGTTATCTGACATCAGCGGACAATGGACACACGCCACTAGCACGAAATTAAAACAACTGAACAAATGTTTAATGTTTCGAACAAAAGCCCTTGGAAGCCTTACGGGTCATTCAACTTCTGGTTCATTGATGTTTATTGTTGGCTAAAGCTGATTTTTTACTCAATTTCCTGTACTAATGTTGGGATAAAGAAAGCTTGTATACGAAAATTTATCTTGTATAGTAGCATACATATTTCTAAACTATTGTAAGTATATAGTAGGTATATCATCAAATTATATTCAAGTAAGGGATAGGCAAATCTGTAAATTCTGACATAATTCACTATTTTTAGTTACCTATTTCATGAGCACTATTTAATAAGGATTAAGGAAGCCCTAAAAATTACTTGTAATGTTGTTAGGTGTCAAGGTTGAACAATGATCATACCAATGATGGATTTCAAAGTATCAATATAAAAAACAAACATATTATTAGTCAGTTAACAAATGTTTAGATAGCTATAGTGTTTATCATTCTCTTCTATTACTTCTAACACCGATAAAGCTTTAAGCCCACTTTCCGTACTCAAAATCACAATCCAGCTAGTTAAGTGAGTAGAAGAAGAAACATAATATCAGCAAGACCCTTTAAAATGGATTTCAAAATATGGTTAGAAAGAATCTTCATATTGGATAGAACTTCTTTTATATTAAATGCATTTTAAATACTGGTTTGGTCCTCAGAACCTGTATATTGACCTTGACCCTCTAGAGTTTAATCACTTGGCACAGACTACCTTAGGGCATAGACAACTAACATGCTTTGCAACATGTTTTAGATATAAATAATAGACTATAGACCATGTTTTACCTTTTAGCTTAGCTCTGGATAATTTATGAGTGTAACTTTAAATGAAAGGTTTAAAATTGTGGAGTGTATTGAGAATGTCTAGTAAAATAAGATTACTAATAAAGAATCGATTTTAGGAAGGTTTAATTAATACAACATTCACAATTTTAGTGGATAACTTACAAATAAATCCTAGTAACATGCGGCTTAGAGGGCACTAATATGCTATGTTTATATTATAAGATGTAGGGATGACAAGATGATTTATATGTTTTGGGTAAGCATTTAGGCAAATATATACCATATAACCAGGCCCAGGCAAAAAGTTCTTGATGAAAACACATTTTATATTGCAGGACCTGTTTGTGCTGTGGAATTTATTGGAGAAATAGAGATCCATTATTTTTAGCAACAGCTTTACAATAAAAACCTATATAATGAAAACCTATCACTGAGTATGGATAAAACCAAAACTAATGACCAACATTCATTCAGCAATGTAAGTGAGAATGGTTTCAACATTATGTTTTTATTATATTTTTCCATTAATATTGCAAACTCTCTTCAGGTACACACTACTATGACCTATTATCGTTATCATAAGCAAGTTAAGTGATTACTATTCGCTGTGGGCTTGTCTTATCAGCATTAATAATATCAAAGGATTGCATGAATGTATGAACCACTATGCATTGTTTTATAAACAAAAGATGTTTTAATGACATTGTATTATGTTAATACAGTTTGGAAGTTGTAGGGGATGTAACGAGAAGTGTGTTACTTACTTTTCACCCAGATACTGGGTAGTCCAGCTGAGCACCTCGCCAGTGAGCTCTGACTCAGTGATGGTGTACCCAGCTATTTGTATGGGTAACTGGTCCTCCGGGTTCACGGTCGCCGCAAAGTTCTCGAAGAACACACGATAAGAAGTCAAATAGTCTTCCTTGTCACTCATTTTCGTTATTTCCACTTAATAATACGATTAAAATCGATCAAAACTTTAAAGCTTCACAACTTAATAAATCTGACACCTTAATCGACCAATTTTAATATTCACTTCTTAGCAAACTTAATATATGTACTGGACTTTAGCTGCACTTATTGTAACAATGTATTTTAACAAAATAATAACAATTTTCTATGTAACATTTTAACGTTTCAAAGAATCAAAACAAAATTCACTCCTCCCTCACGTCCATCGCAATCATTTATGACTAGTGTTGCCATGACGTTGAAATATAAAGATGCCAACAACTAAGCAAAAATAAAATGGCAATATTTAACGACGTGTCTATCCTGGGTTTAAAGTACATTAATGTCAACTTGACAAGATAACTTTGAAATTGACAATCTATTTCATATTCAAATTGACAATAGATTGACATGACATTTCAAAAACAAACATCAAAAGGTTTGTTTGTGTTGTGAAACTTTAAAAAATTTATTCAATCGATCGTGAATCGGGAATTCGTGACTGTGAAGTTAAATTAATTTACATTTACTTTTGTAAGTATTACCGTACTCTAAAACACATAGTTGCAAATAAGTCATACAAGCGACAACATTCCGGGTTATCGGTTTTAATCGCTCTGATACGTTAATTAACAACTTATCGGTATAAGTTTTACGTGATTGATAATATTCATATAAGATAAGAAGCTCATTGCAACGAACCAGCCGGTGGAACGTTCTTTACGATTCTATCTTTTGTAGATCTCACAGTGGAAGTGCGCTCCGAACAAAATGCCTTCGATAGCCGGCAAATATCAGCACTACAAGAACGAGAATGTGGATGACTACTTTTCTGCTGTGGGTATGTAATAGAAAGTGATCTTATTTGTTTCAAAGATGACTGTGACGTCATTGCTAATCTTCTAGCTTGGGCCTTACAAACCGTGTATATCAAAGACTAGCAGCGCCCCGGCGGTTCACTGAGCCCTTTCCCGTGGGAATTTCGGGATGAAAAAAAGCTTATAACCTTCCCGATGAAATTGGCTATCCATTACAAAAAGTTTTATTTAAATTGGACTGGTATATAACAAAAGTCAAAAAACAAACTCTTCAGCTTTATTATATGAGTATAGTTGTGTAAAGTCATTTGATTAATTAATGCATCCTTTATTTTTTGCCTATCCATCATTGTAGTTCATTAAGATCTAAGTATTTAACTGAAATCATGGTATTCCAGGTGTCCCCTTCATGGGCAGGAAGATGATGTCAATGTCTTCTCCTTTGATGGAAATCACCCTGGACGGAGACTTAATGAGCATCAAGAATGTATCTTTACTGAGAACTGTTGAGTACAAGTTCAAGCTCGGTGAGGAATATGAAGAGAAGATGCCTAACACCTCTATTAAGGTTGGTGACAATAAGCACTGTTTAATTTCTATGTAAATGAACCTTCAATTGTTTTATTATGTCATTCTCCTTCACTTGACTTTTGTTATTAAGTTTTATCTTGGTCACCAAAACCTGTTTGTTGCATATGTGCTTCACAAACAACTTCTCTTTAAAGTTAAATGAACAAAATAAAATTAGTTGTGAGCTCATTCATAACATAACTCATACTTAAATCTTTTCATTGAGATTTATGAACAGAGCAACAACTGCCATGATAAATATTAATTTGAGGATGAATATAGATTTCTTATCAATTAATAAAGCACATTAAATAAACATACTTAGCAAGCAAATATCACACTCCTGACACCTGTCCAGGAGTATACAGTTTATTGGTTTTGATTTTGTTAATTGTTATCTCAGTCTCATACATGTAAAATTTGACTAGCTGAAATATGATGCATCAAAAGCTCAGCATGGTAGACAACTAAGCTGTTACTAGAACAATAGTACAAACACAAACTTAATATACTTTTAGTACTTTACACTTTAACTGTTGAATCCCTGGTAATGGGCTTGAAGAAAAACATAGATTATTCCAGAATTCTTACGGAAATAACTGAAGCACATACATTATTTTACGTGTATGCAAGAAGGTTTGAAACATTTTCATGCAAGACTGGTTAACTATATCGAATATAACATGCATTATATGTTTTTCAGAGTGTAACTACAATACTGAATGATAATGAGTTGGAGACCAAATCTGTGATCCCCGAGACTGGTGTCAAGTGTGGACGGCATTACCTCTTCACGGACGAAGAGTGTGTTATTGTAAGTACTTAATTATCAATATAATCTTTTGTGCAAATAATGAATCGCTACTTCCCTCAGTCATGCCATCAGTGCCAAACTCGGAGCAAATCAGCCCATTCTTTTTCCATAGATATTTCGTGGTTGTTCTATTTAACACATTCAGTGCCGACGACTCGCCTGGCGAGTCGACTTAAATTTCGTTCATGTGCCGGCGACTCGCATGGCGAGTCCATGTTTTTCGCCAATATAATATTGGTGGCACCTCAGAAGGAATTAAGAAAATAATAGTGGCAGTGAATGTTAATTTTAACCCTCTATATCATGATGTAAGGAAAGGGCGCCGCCATTAACGTATAACTTGTTGTGTCTCAAACATAAATAATAGCGTGTTATACATTACTTCACTCATAACGACAATCATGCTATGATACTGCTGTCTAATGTGCATTTAATACAATTATACGAGTAACGAGCATAATAATTTCTTGAACACCTTAGATTCGAATTGAACATTAAATGAAGTGAGTACAAATTAGCAATGTAATTTGTACTCACTTTATTTACACCTGTATTTCTGTAGCTTACCCCTCAGTAAGGCTGCTTGTCCATTAAAGCGGACCGGGGCTCCGCTCAGCGATTTTACCCTATTAAATATTCGTCATTTTTCGTCGTTTCTCTGCTCCGCAGCTTTAAGCAAATGATATTTAGCCCGGGTTTTCTATTTCAGACCCTAACCCATGAAAAGGCATCCCCAGGCAAGCGTTACTTCCGCAGAGTCCAGTGAACAAACTTCTTTATTTTAAGATACTTAAATGACACTACATTTTATTCCAACAAATAGTAGGTACTTAATGTTCTACAGTCTTTGTATATTTTGTTATAAGTTTAAATCTTTTATATTTTTGTATATCGTGCTATTAAATTGTTTTATTGTTTTCTAATTGTCTGAGTTATTTCTTCGGTAATTTAACACTTTCTTTACTATTAAGAGATAGCAGACTCTGTTCGTTATTCCTGTTTCCTGTTCATTAGAGAGCGATAGGTATGTAATAAAAGATAATAAAATTTCGTTATTACTAATTAATTACATACACACTTTTAAGAGGAAAACTAAAATTAAAATAGCTATACTAACCATACCTACTTCATCAATGATATTAATAAATATGACATTGTCCACATATCGCGTTGACCATTTTTTCGTAAAATTCAGATAAAAGTTCGATACCCAAAAAGCTGGTCTAGCTCACAGCTTCATTCAGATTGATATAACGCAACTCCCGCGCTCTAAAAAAATGTTAAATCACTATCATAATCAAGGTCGCAAATACCTAACCTCCGACATTTGTAACCTATAATTTCATGCGATAAGAAGAACAACAAAAAGTTCAACAGTTAGTACATTATTGTAGTAAGTATTCTGTGAGCTGAGCTGTGCATCAGTCAATTTTAATATTTAATCTAATTATTTAATTATTCAACCAATTTTGTGCGCAACTGGATAATGTTAAACGGATTACAGAACTTTATTAAACACCGGGGTACTTAATTTGTTTTGTTTATTATAATCTGGACATTGTGTTTGTTGAAGTCAGTTAGGTGTATAGTGTTATCTACTAAGTTTATAGATAAGTACCTACTAACCAATAGATTCAAATCATAGATAGGTCAGATTAGCAGATCAGGCCTCTTAGGCAATGCTGTTTCGGACACTGCCTGCCTGACATTGTTACATCTATACTAATATTATAAAGCTGAAGAGTTTGTTTTGTTTGTTTGTTTGTTTGTTTGTTTGTTTGTTTGTTTGTTTGTTTGTTTAAACGCGCTAATCTCAGAAACTACTGAACCGATTTGAATAATTCTTTCACTGTTAGATAGTCTATTTATCGAGGAAGGCTATAGGCTACATTTTATCCCGGATTTCCTACGGGAACGGGCACAACGTGGGTAAAACCGCGGGGCGCTGCTAGTATTAGATACATATGGGTGCGATATAATATAACATAAGTGTTAATTTATTTTATTTTATTAAGTACTTACTCGAGTTATAAGAAAAATACGGAGCTAACTATATACCTACATTTAACGTAATTCACGTTAACCTTACGTCGCTTTTATTGATTCAAAATAATAATACCCCTCTTAGGGAGAAATTATAAAATGGATTTAAGTAAATATAAGGTCCTAACAAATTAGGTACCATGTTAATTAATTTGTAAGCACCATTTATTTACATTATTATGTTACCTACCTACGTACAAACTTAACTTTATCTGAATTACCTATACATAAGTAAGTACAGTACCCGGTAGAAAGCATTCCCACATGACGTTAAGCTACAGTTCAAGAACGAACTATTCGCTCGACTCTATTTACAGACGCCAACACCATTTGTATAACTAATAATATTAAAATGTTTCATTGAAATAATATTGAGATTTGGGTTGAAAATTAACACTCGCATAGTAGGTTTTAATATAAATCATGATATGTTATTAATATACTCTTAATTACAGTTGTGGATAATACAGTAGAAACAAAAAATCACACAATGTCTTTAATTCCGGGAAAGTATCAACACTACAAGAATGAGAATATTGATGATTATTTCTCAGCCATAGGTAAGTTTTTTTAATTTACTAGACAACGTTGATTGACGTGGGAGTGATGATAGCTGATTACGATTTCATTTTTGATTTTATCGAAATGTGAGTAAAATTAGTCAAGTTAACCGGCTATTTCACTCCAGATACCGAGAACTCGTGAAGTAAAACAAGTTGACGTTTACTGTACGTACCTAGTTAGGTGGGCGCCGTCAGGTAATGCCTTAATTTATATAAATTATAAATTATCCTTGTTTTTTACAGGAGTGCCATATCTTGCACGAAAAACAATCCCACTTATATCCCCCGCAATGGAAATAACGATGGAAGAAAACAAAGTTCATGTGAAAGTATTGAGTAGATTATGGACATCAACGAACACTTACACACTCGATGTAGAGGAGGATGAAGTGCTGCCTCGAGCTGTACTCAGGGTATGTTGCAAAAGAAGGTGGAAACAGGGGAGGGGGCAATCTTCCTTCCTCCTACTAAATTAATGTTAGCATTGCTACCAACTGTTTTTGTTTTTGCTGAAACCTTCCTTCACCCGCAATTTTTAAAAAGTAAAAATACCTAAGTAATGACCTAAACTAAGTGAACATAAGTAAATAAATAAGACCATTTTACTATTAATTGAAACGTACGTTAATGTCATTATTATTCCTCCGTCGTACGTAAGTTCCCGTTTAAACAAATAATAAATAAGACCATGTTTGGTTCCAGAGTAAAACAACGCTTGTGAATGATAACGAGTTGCAAACAGACTCCTTGTCACCTAAAATTAATGTAAAACACACACGACACTATCGTTTCACTGAAGATGGACTTATAATGGTAACTGAACGATATTTTACATTTAAATTATTTTTATTAAGTGTTATTGGGTGATGTAAATTTCCGTTATATTTTACAGACACTCAGCCACGAAAAGTCCGATGTGAAAGGCAAAAGATACTTCCGAAGACTGAAATAATTGGGGATCCTGATAACTTACTGAATACTTAATACTGTTAATATGAATGATATATTATTTAAATAAATAGTAAATGATTACTTAAAAATGGGTTTATTTTTACACCAAACACGTCGACCAAACAGCACTAAATCACAAGATGTTAATGAATTACCTACAGTAACTCGAACTACCCGCACTTTGCTCACGATATAACTTCAGGAAAAGTCTGAGTTCATGGAACTACCACTATAACACCGTGAGTAGCACCATTTTCATTTTAGATAGGTCGGTAAATTATTATAATTCGAGTTTATTAAAAAGACCCGGGATAACCGCCTTGTTGGGCTACACTACCACACACTTATTATTATGTACCTACAGCTTCTAAAGTTCCTACCTCCATGACAATTAATTACATCTTTAAAAGAAGCAATTATATGTCAATGTCAAACAGTCATTGAACTCATCATTAAAATCAATAACAAAATAGGGTTAACGATTCAAGTCAATGTTTATTCCCAAAAGTCAGGGTAAAATTATCTGGATTGAGAATATTGGGTATCATTCAATATGCTCTATTATTATAATTATTAACTCATAGCAATATATTGATTAATTTAGTGAAGTATGGAGTCGGTCCCATTACAGTACTTTTATGTCTGATTTTATCATATTTTATACCATATGTGACTGCAGTGGATTGGTGGTGCTAACATGATTGTTTATTAATATTTTTGTATTAAATTTCGAAGCATAATTTATAATGGTAGGTACCTATGGGATAAAATATAATAGATTTATTTTTCAACCTCCTATAAAAAAACTCAACACTTACCTAAGCCTTTAACAAAAAGGATGAGATTGTTTTTGCTTTTTAAATGGTAGCACTTGTATTACCCCCTCCCTTTTCAATCGATCGCAAAGCACCTGTCATTCTTTCTGTCAAAGAAAGAAAATCAATCAAACAAACAAAGAAAACGAGAAAGAATTTCGACTTTCGTTCGTTTTATTTGTAATAAAATTGTAAATTGCAAAAACCCCGGACAGTAATAAACCGAGGCAGCTATTTATTTATAATATAAACAAGATATACAGTGAGCAATAAATAACAATGGCCAATTACGTTACACCTGATCAGGTAATTTCAAATTATCTAATGATTTTATATTTCAGAATTTTGAAGTTTATTTCTATTACCCACTTTATGCTTTCCGCTAAAATTTTACTCTATATGATATGATTTGCCGTAAATTTACTCCATTAAATCTAGCAACATACGCACAAGAATACATAATTAATTGTATTTTCTTATTAGGAGGAGCAAGTGCAGAAGTTGAGGCGGTTACTGGAAGGCTGGCGGATGGCGCTCATTACACTGAAATCTATCCTCCTTTGGGAGCAACAATGGCACCCCGGAGTCATATTTGGATCTGTATCATTTCTTTATTTAATAATTTGGCTTTTGGACATGAATACCCTGGCTACATTTGCTATTGTTGGTTTGATACTCAATTTCGTCGATTTCATTGTGCCCATTATTTGTAACATGCTGTATGGACCGAGTGCCTGGACTGGCCAGCATGAGAAAATGTTCAATGATATATGTAGGACCATGGTTTTGAATTACAACAAGGTGATGGAGAATATAAGAACATTCTACTCATTGCGTGAATCTAGCCCTATGGTGGTGAGTATTTTAAATTGAACAGATACAATTTGCTACAGAATTCTTATTGATCTATGACAAAATACATCTTAACTGGTTCAAATCAAATGGGCACTTTTTCCAGATTTTTGATATAATGGTTCATAGAAAATTTGAATAGATTTAAATGCTTAAATTTTTGTTTCAGTACCATGTGATATCCATCAGCATGCTAGCATTATTAATATGGCTAACATCGGCCATAAACAACACATTTCTCCTGTACATCCTCACCATGGGCACTCTGTTCTGGCCTGGCCTGCAGCGAACTGGCATCTTCAACCCACTGCTCTCCGTACTCAACATGGCACCAAAAATGCCATTCCTCAAGTCGGAATAAACATTTTGTAGCAAGCCTAGTTATTTAGCTTTTATTCTGTGATGGCCTGGTCATAAGTATTAATTTTAAGTTTAGAAATTGTGCTTCTTAAATTTCTGTTAATGTGATATTAATAAAGAGCCAAAGCTGTTTTTTATACTTTTTTTTATTTGAAACCCTGACTAGCAAATATTTGCCATTGCAGGCCTGGCGACCTCTTGCGACAGTTTAGGCCGTCAGCCTCGCCTTAGTGTAGGGCCACATCTGCGGAACGTACGGCGCCGAACCTTCCGCTCTATGACACATCAGTCGAAATTACGCCGCGTACTGATGTGTCATAGATAACTTGAAATACACTACGAGCGTATTTAGCGGAAGGTTCGGCGCAGTACGTTCCGCAGATGTGGCCCTACACTTAACATGCCATGGCTACTTTTCAGGCCGTTACTGGTATATTACCTGAACTGAACTATTGGTTTTCTAGGAAGTAAGATCAAATAATTTTATTATTCACACTAAAATGACAAGAGGCGGGTTCTGGATAGAATTGGACTTAAATTATAGTTTTAATTAACATACAGGCCGCAGATGCAGCCAATGTAAGAGAAAACTATTGGTAATACTACTAAATGAAAAGTGGGTTAGTTTTGTTTCTCTTGATTTATTATAGAAATATTGGTGTTCATACTTATTGACATGAACAACTCTACGATCTGGCTACATACAACATTGATATAACATAAATAATCTAACGGAATTGTATAAAAAAAGCGAAACATATACATAATATCATAAAACAATCTAAACTTATAACAAAAATGTCACAGTATAAAATATGCTTAAATATACGCTAGTCCTCAG
This sequence comes from Cyclophora albipunctata, assembly GCA_963082685.1. Taxonomy (NCBI): domain Eukaryota; kingdom Metazoa; phylum Arthropoda; class Insecta; order Lepidoptera; family Geometridae; genus Cyclophora; species Cyclophora albipunctata. Next base: position 9,250,392 of record OY720117.1, on the reverse strand, counting down.
CGATGGTGAATCCAGGTTTATTGGTCGTGTTTTTCGCTATTACAACGGGCGGGGGCGGTGCGTCGGGGTTGTTATTCGACGAACTTTCAGCCGGGGTGCGGATCACTTCTTCAGCAACTATAGTGGTCTTGAACCTACTGCTAGCCGCGACTAAGTTGCTCTTCTGTGCGCTACTATCGCTGGGTCTCCTGCTGCCGTTATTGAGAAGCTCGTTCATTCCTTCATTCTGGTTGACTTCCTTGCTGAGGTTCAAAGAGTCGAGGTTGGCTAGGTATTGAGTGTCTGTCTTGGAGCACTGTTTGACAGTGTCTGTGTTGAAGTTCTTGCTGCTGGAAGGCACGTCTTTGTGGAAGGTTTCCTTGACGTTGAGGATGTGGAAGTCGAGGACCTCCTTGCTGGTGGAGGGCTGATCGTGTGGGAGGCTCAGGTCATTCTTGATGAGCCTCATCGGGGAACCGCACTCAGTGGATAAAGTTTCCTCGTCATCTTCGCCTTCACCACTCTGGATAACAAACAGAATTAAATTTATCTTCGAGAACAAACAACACACATGATTATGTTTCGCTTATACTTACTAAACAGCCGCATTCATGAACGCTCTTTACTTGAAACACCGCTATAAAGTGTTTGTCTCTTTTGCTCTTTGGAATAGCGTACGTCAGAAAGGGACAAACCATTTAATAGCTAAGTGCTGTTAATATTAATAAGTAAGGGTTTATAATAAGGCGGTTTGGGCTGTTAACATACCTACACCCTCGTTCGATAGTTTCACCTATATACTAAGAGTATAATTTATAAAAAACTAGCTGTGCCCCGCGGTTTCACCCACAGCGCACCCGTCCCCGTAGGAAATGCGGGATAAATAGTATCCTATATCCGCCTCCTGGTTCTAAACTACTTCCCCACCAATTTTCAGTCAAATCGGTTCAGCCGTTCTCGAGTTATAAATAGTGTAACTAACACGACTTTCTTTTATATATATAGATAATATAACAAGATTTCACTTTGATCGAGATAAGTTTTTTGCTAATTAAATTATTGTTTCAACACCCACCATACAAGTTATCCGTAATTCATAGATCAAAATTAAGTTAGCAGTATTTTTAATGTGTTAGTAAAATACGTGAAATGACCAATCACATGGTGGCTAAGTGTGATAACAACATAATAATACTAGAATAAATAATATTATGTGCATGTAACTAACTGGTCCTCACTCAATCGGCATTATATGCTGTTAAAAGCACTCATGTATAACTACAAACAAGCTGCATTCAAAAGGGGAAAATAAATAAAATCTTATCTTTGAAATACCTATACAAACCAAATGTAACATAATAAATAAGTGGAACTGTATTGCAAATGAAATATAGTGTAAACTAGCTATGCATTAATCGAACGCCCTGAATAATAGGGTATTTGACTGATATTAAAACTAAAATTTGAGAGATGTATTTGGTAAAATAATTAAAATTATGGTCAAAACTTAAATCAGAGTCAAAATGGATTAAACAATAATAAAGAAATTATAAGCTCTGAAAGATTATCTCCTGTCCCTTTTTTGCAAAACGATTTTATGTACGCGACGCGACGTCTACGGCGCTACAAGTTTGTGAGGTCACAGGCTGTCTCTGTCTAATCAACAACTTTGACCGCCTGTAACTATAATATAAAATTCTCGTGTCACGGGGTGCGTAATTGAACTCCTCTGAAACGGCTCGACCGATTCTCATGAAATTTTGTGTACATATCGGGTAGGCCTGAGAATCGAACAACATCTATTTTTCATCCCGAAATTCCCGCCGGAACGGGTACCGTGGTTGAACTCCTCTGAAACGGCTCGACCGATTCTCATGAAATTTTGTTTGCATATCGGGTAGGTCTGAGAATAGGACAATATCTATTTTTCATCCGCCCGGGGCGCAGCTAGTAACGATATAAAAAACGGATTTTAGTCTCTTACACGTGATAAAAAGACGAGTTAATAGAAAGAATAAAAAAACTGTCAAATACCCTATTTACTGGACTCCTTCATTTCCACACTATGACTGCTATGACTCTCATGATTAATTTAGTAATGTACTGGCGGCGAACATTTTAATTACACTATCCACTACAAGAGTGAGTTCCATTAAAAAACTGAAACGTGCCGCCTTTTTGGCAAGAGAATGGCACGGTGCAGAGACAGCGACAAGCGAGTGCGTTTTAAAAAATTGAACTACAAGCACAGTCTTAAGTACTTTTTTTTTTTTTAGAAAAATGGGTTGGTGGCCACACAAGCACCATAACATGACATCCTCTTAGAGTTAATACAGAACAGAATAAATCTTCTAGAGTAGAACTTCAACATCGAACCTTTTAAATACGTACCAATAAGTCGTGGTCCGTGATGGAGCCGGCGGTCGCCTCGTTGCTGTTAAACTCCAGTTCCGAGGCAATCGACACCGGAGTCACGTCGCCGCTAATAGACGAACCTGTTGGGGTGGTCATATAACATCATCACGTCACTGCCGAGATTTATTAGGAGATTTTATTTATTTACCGTTAACTTTCAGGGAAGATCATTTAAGGCTGGGTTGAACAAGAATTCTTAAACATTGATGTACTTAATAGATTTAAGTACTGAAATGAGTTAGGTGTTGTCATTTCCTGTGGTCTCAATATCTGACTGACTCAATATTCGGCAATAACAGTTTTAAAACCTTTGATAATCTATACTAATAAATAAAGCTGAAGGATTTGATTTGATGTTTTTTTTATGTATTTGAACGGCTTTCTCATAAACTACCTACCAGTCAGATACGAATTATTTTTGTAATGGGTAGCCAGATTCAATAGAAAAGTTATATGGCATTGAATCCCACGGAAATACGGGTAAAACCGCGGGGCGCTGCTAGTTAGGGATACAATTAAACTATATTAAAATAAAACAAATATAGCCCGGATTATGTATAAATAAATAAGTATACGAAAATAAATAACTTAGGTACATTTCTGTGTTATTTTTACAACTTTTCTGAAAACAATCATTGGAATCATGCATAGAAAAATGAAGTTGTTAACCGATATTAATAGGATTATGTTATACTACCATAAACAAGGATACGCGTGCAAATAGGTGTCCGTGCAGTTAGCATCATTAACACGATTTGAAAATACATCATTTTAATTATATAACAACACTGTACTTCTATTAAGTCTTATTCATACGTCGCGGCCTGTCATACAGCCTCGGTGGTCTTGTGGTTTGAGCGCCCGGCTCACGATCCGGAGGTCCCGGGTTCGATTCCCGGTGGGGACAATATCTCACAAAAATCTCTTTGTGAGACTGTCCTCAGTTTGGTTAGGGCATTACAGGCTGAATTACCCGAAAAGTAAGATGATTCCGTGCTTCGGAGGGCACGTTAAGCCGTCGGTCCCGGTTACTTTCTACGGATAGCAGTCGTACATGAGCCATGTCAGAGGCCTTTGGCGGCTCTATAACTCTGAAACCAGGATTGGTCAAGTTGGCCATTCATTTGATAACGCGTCGTGGGTCGAGTCCATTTTCTATCGATTTTGGAATTAGAAGAAAGAGTATTCAAAAGAAGAAGTCGGACGAAGGTGTTATTTATGCAAATATAACATGTTTTAAATGTTTTTTTGTTTCATAGTATACGTAAAAATATACGTCAGATTTATTTTCACATTTATACCTAATGTCCGATGTTATATAATTAAAACATGTTAAAAATATGCATGAAAGATTGATATGAATACCAGCGAATATTTTGATTACTTAGTGTATTTGTGCAACAAAAATATATATACCTAAATTTATACAAAGTTTTTAAGAAAAATAATAATCAATATTTTCTTTTTTCACTTTTTAAATATGTACATTTGTTTAATTAATATGTGTAGGTACGTTAAGCGTTCGAGTGGTGGAGTAGTGAGGCTACATAATTATTTGTTGAATAAGAAGTATTTTTTGAACGGATCCGCGGGCCATTTATTACAACTTAGTAATCCCTCTAGTAAAAGGTAGTGAAATCCTGGTGTAGTGTATATTCTATTTTTTCTTACGAGAGTTTAAATTCTAATTGCTGATTTTTCAAACAGCGACACCTTTTTCACAGTGGTAAGTGTTTGGTAGCGATGGGGTAATAATGAAATTGAAACACTAAAAAAAACCGCTTCAGAAGGAAAACGTTTAGTGGTCTTGGGTGGAAAATAGACTTAATAAATCAACATTTGAACTCTCGTAAGGAAAAATAGAGAGTATACCTGGTCGCGTGCAGAGATGCGGCGGGTGGTCGTCGCGCGCCGCCTCGTCCCACGCGCGCCCGCGCCGCCAGCTGCAACCCCAGCCACACGCAATGTACACTGACCACGCACTCAGCGGCATATCACTCTCTCGCTCTTTCATTCAGTTAAACACCGAGCAAGTGTTCAGAACACTGAGTGAAACGCGGCTTTATGTACAGCGGAATACATGAGCAAGCTATATCATGAACGGTGAGCACGGTTATGAACGGTGAGCACGGTTATGAACAGTGGGCACGAATATGAACAGTGGGCACGGGTATAAACTGTGATTTCGCAATTTTCATATAGCGCATTCATCGTAGCAGTAAGCTCAAATAACGTGCCATCGCGATCTACTTACCTTGATATGAAGCGGTGCAAGCTATAGTTTGCTCATGTATACTCTACAAGAAGTGACATTATGTATGAGACGGAACGATATCACGCAACAAGACAGCTAGACATTCAAACAGGAGAGTAGACAGGGTACCAGTCTGGGGGCACGGGTTAGTAGGCAGAAGTAGTCTCCACGAAGTCTACTTCTTTAAAACGTGACTAAAATTCCAACATCGTACTTATAACCTTACACACTAACATATCCTACATAGTACTGTGTTTTAACAGTCAGAAGACAGTCCTATTAGTTACGGTATTTGCTGAAACTTTTTATCACGGAATTTACAGATCAAAGTAGTATCAACGAATGAATCGGGAAAAACGACCACATTTGTTGTTTAACACAAAACACATGAATTTTCTCACTAATAAACCGCGTCCGTACTTGTTAAAATTTTAGTCACCATTAAAAGAAGCAGAGCCCCCGCTGTAAAGAGTAGTGTTGTACCTGTCGGTGGGCGTGGGCTGCGGGGTGGCGTGGTCGCGCGGGGACGAGGGCCCCGAGGCGGGCGCGCTGGGCGGGCCCGAGTGCAGCGGCGCCGCCGCGCGCTCCAGGAACAGGTCGAGCTGCCGCAGCGACAGCGCGTTGTGCAGCGTCTCCAGCGGACGGATGGCCGGCACGCCGCCGAAACCTTCGAGCGCGGCTGCAATAACGCCGTCTCAGATTGGCCTTTGTCCCTTCTCTACAGAAAGACTTTTAATTCGTGATCAGAACCATTTTTTTTATTTAGCAAATGGTTTTATTCAAAAAGATTAAATCATCATTTTCGTGTTTTTTTTTTGTGAATCAGCAATTGATCACTAATAATTAATTTAACGCATTTTATTATCAATTGCTAGCAGATCATTTGCTGAGAAAAAGTTATTTCGAACCACGAATTAAAAATCTCCCAGTATACTTACCGTTTAGTGAGTACCAGGGATGTTACGGACCTTCGACTTAAGTCGGAACTTTCTATCCTATCCCATCGGAGGTCTTAATATCTGTTGCAGCAGTAGAACAGATATTACATTCAAAGCGTAAATTACATTTTACAAGCATTACTTCGATATCTGTTCTGAAAAGTCAGAACTTTCTAAACTTAACATGGCCCTATCTCCAAATCCTGAAGGAACTCCTTCGATAAAACCACGACCGTAACATCCCCGGCATGATCCAACTTACCATTAGAAGCTGCGGCCGGTATCATAACACGCAGATTGGGCGCGGAGCTCGATCCCGAGATGACTGCCGTACTGAACAGGCCCGCGGCGGACAGTTTCCCGCGCGCGCCCAGCCCCAGCATCTTGAGGTAGCTCATCTGGCCGGCGATGCTGTGCCGTTGCCGCCGCCCTGCGCCGCCCGCGGCAATTAGTAGCGGGGGGACAGTGTACCACGGGGTGACAACCAAATAGATACGTGTATAAATGAATAAATAAACATATTTATATTGGAATGTGTAACCAGTGCCGGCTCTAGGATTGTGTCGCCAGGGTTCTAAGGGCACTATTCGACCAACACAAATTACTTTATTCGATGGAGACGTGAGTTTAGTCGACGTCAAGAAAAAAATCCTTCTTTCGAGTACACATTGATTTTTAATTATTAGCAAAACTATCGAGTTAGACTGTATGTTAGAGCTAAAGAGTTTAAGCTTTAGAAAACCTCTGTAAGACAAGAGAGTGTTTCGCCCAGGACGATACCTAAAGCCGCTACTGTGTGTAACTAAATGTTAGTAAAAAATATAATACATATATAAATATTAAATAAATAAGTGAAGGGTGCATGTAAGCGTGCGGATGGAGTCCGCAGGGGGCGGCGCGGCACGCCAGCGCCGGCCAGCTGAGCGCCTCAGACACACAAACAATCCCCATACATCACAACACACATGACACAGTAATCGTAGTATACTGTACAACGATACATCACGCTAATGACAACTGTCATGCCTGTACAATTTTAACACCGTCAACGCCAATTGTGTCATATTTGTTAAACATTGAATATGTTAATTATTGGTTTGGCAGTGAGGATGTCATTAAATAATTTGACTTTTCAAATAAGTAATACTTGTACCGAAATGACAACAGTCATATACGTCATGTAGTACGCTGTTAATTGTATAGTGACACAACTGCTTTCTATATATTAATTATACATACACAACCGGCCTACATACTTGACAAGTGAAATTGATAATATAGTGGTATGATATTGGACACAATGAATATTCTATAGTACTTCCAAGGCAGCGATCACATTGTTAGTCGACTGCGGCGCGACAGCAATTCCAGCGAATCTGCGTCGCGTCGCATCTCAACAGTGTAGCCGTGGTCTTATAACTTTTTAGTGGTCTAACATGTAGAACTGCTAATATATTAATTAATAACTAACTAAATTTTCGTAAAATTGTCTCATATACAGAATGATATTTTCAGTATTATCTTTTTTCTGCAATACATTTAAAAATTCATCCTGTATACTGTGGTATTCCAAGATATATTCTTCTTATTATATTATCTTCTATATATTCTTCCGATTACTAATATTGCTAAGATGATTGCTAGACGGTCGAAACCTATTCCCCTTATATTTGACGGAAAATAATCAGTGAAATTTGGTTTTGTAGAACGTTAATTCTGTCCCACGGTTTGGTGCTACTTTTACAGTCGTTGTGAGGGAGAAAGATAGCACTCTACAAAACCATAATACGACTATCTCCCTCTACGGTTCAATGGGAACTGTTTTGTCACTACAACTAAAAGTGACAGTAAGATGTTTGAAAATGACGCTACGTAGTTTTATGAAGTTGGTAGTCGCGTGGCAGTGTAGTGTCTACGCTGAAGCTAGAATACTGTCTTATAGTTACTGTGTGAACGCCGGGGTGAGCGCGGGCCTCCGCTGCCGGCCGCGACCCTCGCCCGACCCCCTAACGAAAAGTAACGGTCTATGAACCCACTGCAGGATACAGCTGTAGCTCACTGAAGTTATCAGTATGGCGACGTTTAGTCGTAATGACCGTTTGCCTAATGTCAATTCAACCGCTATTGGCAAGTGCCTACTTTGTAGTCACAAGAACGCAAATATTAGGTAAAAAGCATAGCTGGGCATTAACTCGTTAATCCGTTAATCGTTAATTAACGAAGTTAACATTTTGATTAACGAATTAACTTTTAAGTTAACTTTTAAAAATGTTAACGGACACGTTAACTTCCGTTAATATGCAGAAGTCCGTTAATCGTTAATCTAATGCCTCTGTCGTCTGTTTTCTTCTGAACTTCACATGTTAATGTTCATGAAGGGGAATATGCATCTTATGCCCGATGATTAAATTACACATTTGAATTATACAAGTATTTTGTTTTATTCCTAATCTGTTAACTTCCAGAACCTAAACCAACAAGTTGTATAAGTTCACTAAAGCAACGATATAAAAATGCAATTTTACACATATTAACGGATTAACGATTAACGTTAACTTGCGTTAATTCTTCCGAAATGCAACGCTTTAACGCTTAACGAAGCTAACTTTTTTTGTAGCGGATTAACGATTAACGAAGTTAACTATTTGATTAACGGTGCCCAGCTATGGTAAAAAGGAAGTCCTAATACCTAAAACATTAAAAAATATTTTACCGCTTGCCTTTCCCGATGACATTTGAATACTAAACGTACTATTCGATGTAAGTAAGTGAACACGTCTGCAACCTCAGAATATTATTCCAGTCTCCATACAGCCTGAACATGGTTAAAAAGCTAAAAAACAGCGTCAATCTATCTCAGCAAAATAAAATACATTCCCAAAAACTTAAATCATGACGTGACTAAAACGTGACAAAAATAAGATACGTATGAACTGAATAGTCATGACTATGGGAGTACCTTCTTCTTGTCAAACGGTTTAAGTCTAAACTTACAATATTCGCATGATGGTTCTTCTGAAACTGAGATTTAATATACAAAAATGCATTAAAATCAATATTATTCGTAGGGCCTTATTCACAAGCGCTTACTAGCAGCATTTTATCGAATGGTTTGTCCCTTTCCGATATACACTATTTACAAAAGAGCAAAAGTGACAAAACACTTTATGACAGTGTTTTAGTTATGAAGCGTTTTTGAATAAGGTGGTAATAGTTATGAAGTAAGTGTTTGTTTCTCCTTAGTGTAAAATATCATAACCGTCATACAATAAGGATGCCATTCCACCACTGCTATGCTAAGCTAGGTTTGAAGGATACCATCACCAATATGTAACGTTGCTATGGCCTATGCTACATTTGATATGATTAGAGGATACCAAATGTAGCAAAACTTCTGTGAAAAGGTACCCTTATACATTGTATACATTACCTAACCTTAGTTATTATATCTCCATACTATGTCATGAATCATGGACCACGTGACAAGACAAGTGTCATCTCAGCAAAACTTCAAATACACAAATCTCTGACAATTGAACGTACCTTCCGAAGTACCGTAGCGCTCAGATACCACAATCGGCCACCCATCCAAATAGTGGTCGAGCTGACCGCTGCTCAACATTCGCGATAACATCGCTCCGTCAAACTACGGTTTGTAATAAACTTACCGTTGTCGGTCTGTTTGTTTTGGTCGTAGCTTCGCGCGCGCGGAGGAGGCTCCTCGCTGTCTTTAGTTTCTTTTTCATCGCACTAAAGTAAGATAAAAAAGTGTAAAACAAGTATGAGACTGTAATGTTCTACCGCTGGAATGTCTCTGTACTTCGAATCAAATTCAAATGTAATATTTTTTTACTGAAATATAATCGTAGATATGTCTATCAAAATCAATGCCAATTCCTTCTACAGGTTGAGTTGACGACTCTATCTGTCAATATGACAGTCGATATGACAATATAACTGTTAATATGACAATGAAGAAATAGTAGTAAGTTCGATGGTAGGTCAATGGTTAACCCAGGTGTCGGGAGTTTTTAGACCGCTTAAAGACCTCCGACATGGTCTAACGATTTGAAGAGCGCAGTGTATACCTGAGTAGTGTCGATGTCAGTGCGCGCGCGCAGCTCGGCGTTGAGCCGCGCCGCCAGCGACGACGCCTCGTGCCCGCTCACCGTGTGGTGCAGGTTACTAGTATACATTATACATTAACTTGACATATTCCTTTTAATACATTCAGCTGCCGGCAATCTCAGGTGTCAAACTTTATCAATATTATTTGCATGTAAATAAAATATGTATAATATTATTTCAATTTACAATCCGTTCGTTTACTAGTAAATATGTTTATGACTTTTTTATATAGATATATGTCAAATTTTGATCTGAGTTTGCCAGGTAGAGATAGACAGATAGGTGATTGTGTCCTGCCAATAGATTATAGTCCTTACCAAATTGGTATAGGGTCGCTGGGCTTGAGCTTGCTCCTGGCCTTCCTCCGTGGTGAAAACGTGCAGTCCGACTCGTCGTCCTGTAACGTATCGTCAACCATCACCTACAGGACGGGACAACCGTTACAAACAAACAAAATGGGGCGTTACTTCATATAACAAATAGACTGATATTACTTGACAAGAAAGGAGATAACTTCAGAGAAGAAAAGAGGTACCATACTTTATAAGATGTGTAAGCATCTAGAAATGGAGGCAACTTAATCCACATGTTCACTTTGAATTGGGACATTTTACTACTGAATGAGATATTTCATTAAAAAATGGAAATAATAAATTAAAATAATTCAATTAATTAATTTTTGCCGAATTCAAAATAGGAGATATTTTAAAAATAAATTCTAAAGGGTGAGGAGAAGTTGTTAAGATTATGAAACAAGTCTCACAGCCTGCAAAGTCTCTTGGCTCGCCATCTGATCGTCTTCACTTTCCTCCTCGATGCATTTCACTTCTTCAGGCGAACTCTGCAAGAGAAATTTAAAGAATGAGGGAGAGAGATATGTTTACAAAATTATTTACAATCTACGATTTGAAGAGGTGGCAATATCCCATTCGATTTGGGTGATTTCACTGTCATTTGTTCGTTACCATGGGTGTACATAGTTGTTTAAAAAAATAACTTGCCTTGGCGTTGCCCATTGCCAAATCTCCCACCCTCCTTCGATCAGCACCAGTGTACATCTGTTTTCCACCCTTGTAAATATATTGCCTTACTATTGTCCTAAACGTCATAAACTTCGTACCGAGTTATTGGTGGTGGAGTGGTTGCGGCTGTGCGGGCGGAAGCCGGGCCCGGGCGGCAGGTTCTTCTGTACGCAACAGTTCACACCCGGGCTGAAATGCAGCTCCACGTGGAATCTGAACCGAAAATATTATTTTAAGCGTGCCACCATCCCAAGAATACCACCATCCATTGTAAGATGTCATACGAGTAATGGATAGATTACATTATACAAGACCTGAAAGCTAGAAGCAGGCTGAATCAATATATTAGGGAAAAAACACATAAATATTGCATTAATACAGTAATCGATAAAGCCGCTATAAAAAACAATCTCTTCAAGTATTAAAATACTCAAACTCAAGTAAACTGAATTATTTATACATGGTTAAAACCGTGAACAAAAAACCTGGTTCAAATTAAGTTAATAATTATGAAGAGGTATGCTCTTACCTCTCTTCGGAGCTGGGGTCTTTAGTAGGGTCTTCGTATAACATCACCACCACTTGCGACATGTAGTTCAGCTCCGACACCATCGATACGTATTCCATGGCGCGACGCCATTGTTCGTCTTTCATCACCTATACAACACAAACTCGTTAGTAATAGACTACAAACGTTGCAATAGACGACAAACTTTTTCTTTTACAAGTCTTAAAATGTAAACTATCATGGCCGATTTTCGAACCAAAGACAATTCTTTATATAGAAGAAAAAGGTTAAGTGATGTTTTCCCTCTATAAAAAAGATTGTCCTTACCTGGAAACCAGCCAAATCCATATTGGTGTAAATAACACACAAACAATATGTTATAATAATACGAGTAACTATATATTGACGTATGTTGCAACGTGTTAACAAAATGTTGCAACGTTACATTCGGAAAAAAATCCTATTAAAAATAAATATAATCTTTCATGTGATAATCAAAATCATGACGAAAGATCTAGACTACTGTACAAAACCCTAAATAACGCATTTTGAAGTAAACTACATGCAGAAGAAGAAGAACTGAATAAAGCTGTATACTCACATCGAGCAGCCCGCCGAAGCGCAGCACGGTGAGCAGCGAGTGCACGTGGCTCTCGCTGGTGAAGTAGAGGCGCGTGCGCACGTGGCGGCCCGGCGACGACACGCCGTGGCTGTACCTGCACAGGAACCTGGCTCCACACACAACTACCACTGGAGGCGCTACACGCATGTGTAGGCGGCAGTAGGGTAAGTAGGTCTCGATCGATGGTCTAAGATCGAGTAGGTCAGTGGCCAACCCTGGTGTCGGAGTTATTAGACCGCCTAAAGGCCTCCGACATGGTCTAACGATTGAAACAACCGGGACCGACAGTAGAAGGGTAATATATAGGGAGGTTTTTGCACTTTGAAAGTGCCGCTTAAGGGCCATCATTTTCAGCCTTTTTCACTTTTAAGTGAAGTGTAAAGGGTCTGTGTATAAGGACCTTTATTGTCAGCCATTGTTACTAGTAAGTGTAACAGGGGGCCGTGTACAGGGACCTATATTTTCAAGCTGCTTTTACGTATAGCGGCATTAGGTCAGTATACACAGTAAAGGCACATTTGTTATAGCTTTTCACTTCTAAGTAAAGCTTACGGGGTCTTTGTATTTATAGGCTATATCCACTCTGAAGTTCTAAGGAGTTGTAGTAGTAAGTACTAGTAACAATTAATCAAAAGCGGTCGATGGGTAACAGCTGTCTCAGTAGAAACCATCGTCATTGAAAGTGTATAGTAAAAGTATCTTAGAATCTATGGTATGTCAGTCCAAACACAAGAGAACGATACACAAGTTAAAACTATACTAATCTAATAAAGCTGAAGAGTTTGTAGTGATAGTTATATTGTTGAACGCGTTTTAACACAGTTATCGCTGTAAATATTTTATTCATGTACCTTTCACATCAAAGATGAAAGTGAAATTATTCCAAAATGTCCATTGGAACAGATACAAACGCGGGTAAAACCGCGGGGCGCTATTAACAAATATGAAGTCTAAAAGGCAAGCAATTATTACCGAATCACCACGCTAGCGCCATCTACTAAAAACAAAGGTGTTAGTAAACATTCCATAACATCATGTTAGTCTCATTCAAGCTAAGATGCACGCGAAAACAAAGATGTGAAACCCATTTTTATGTTTTCTAAGGACATCTCTCTCTTTCCCTTAGAGAGAAGAATTAAGAAAAGAAGATATTTATATGAAGAAAAGAGATAAAAGATAGATAGCGTGCATCTTATTTTCAGTTGGATATTGAAGAAAGTTCACTGCGTACCTGGGATTGAGTCTGTTGACGGTTTCTTCGCCGGATTCTTCGATATTTCTTTGAAGGTCGGCGCGGATTTTCTTCAAAAGCGGAGTACAGATACCCTGACCTATAGTCAACTTTTCTTGCATTGTTAGGCCGTATTCCTGAAAGGTATGAGAATAAAGTTAAGTGTACTTTTTAAACTCACACTCATTATACTAAACTAGCAGCGCCCCGCGGCTTTGCCCGCGTTGAGCCCGTTCCTTTAGGAATTTTGGAATATCCTTTCTTAATGTGCACTTACGTCACTTGAAGAACATTCCTGCAAAATTTCATGTTTCTAGGCGTAGCGGTTGAGGTTGTGCGTTGATTATCAGTCAGTCAGGACTTTGAATTTTATATATTATTATATACTAAATGATACGGGTCTGTATCGCGTTAGATAATTTAACTTATTTTACTAAATTACGTACCCGACGTTTCGAGCGAATTAAACCTCTCGTGGTCACGGGATGACTGACTGACTGACAGCCATCAGTGTAATTACTATTTCCATCTCAAGATTCTCACAGAAACAAATACAAAGCAGATAAAACTGCGAGTCGCATCTAGTATGTTATGCTCCTTACCTGTGGTATTACAATATCGGCTAGATATTTGGCATAGATGTACAGTTCCTCTGCCATGTCAAACTGTAGCGTGTGTTGGTTGTGTTGCAAGTCGTATTTGATGCAGTCGTAAATGTCCGGGATTTTGGAGATGTCATACGTCTTGTTTTTGGTACAAAAGTCCTTTTCGATCTTGCCCCATCGCCGGCCCATCAGCTCCCATGTCTCGCCGTGGTACAGTATTGTGTCTGCGAATTGTATACTATACAGCATTATTGGTGCATTAGAGCCTTAAGTTATTACTAGCAGCGCCCCGCGGTTTTACCCGCGTTGTGCCCGTTCCCGTGGGAATTTCGGGTTTTTTTTTACATAAAACCTTCCTCTTGAATCACTCTACCTATTACCAAAAACCGCATCAAAATCCGTTGCGTAATTTTAAAGATTTAAGCATACAGACAAACAGACAAACAGACAGGACTTTATTTTATACTATGTAGTGATTCATAAACCTTTATTCACAACACTTTAGCTATCAAATGGTTTGTCCCTTTCCGACATACGCTATTTGCCAAAGAGCGAAAGAGACAAAACACTTTAAAACACTGTTCAAGTTAAATATCGTTAACGAATAAAGCGGTTAGTCTTTTATAACTTTCACGTGATTGGTTTCACATAAGTGGTTAAGTTGCTTGCACAGGACATTTATATTTATTTACACCTTGCAACTACGGAAGCTTCAACTCATATTATAGATGATGTTAGGATGTAAATTAGAATAATCTATTGTTTTCTAAGATTTGGTGCAGTATCCATGCAGTTTATTGACTACTAATGTACACGTCAGATGATTCCTATGATCCCTTCGCCATGACTATCCTGACGAGCTGGTGTATAAGACGAAATAATAATACAATGTCGTGTTACCTCTGGTCTTGGGGTCGTCCCTCTTGGCCATGACGATCCTGACGAGCTGGTGTATGAGGTGGTGCAGGTGCGTGCAGACGCGCGCGGGGTGCCGCACGAAGGCGAGCGCGGCGGCGATGCTGCGCGAGGCGCACGGGTTGATGCGCGCCTCGTCCTCCGCCGTGAACTCGCGCTCCGCCTGCAGCGCCTCGTGCAGCCGGGCCTTCGCCCTGCACATGTCAATAGATTACTATCAACGGGTGTGCCACTTATCTTTGTATATATAACTAGCTGTTGAACTTTAAAAAAATAAAAGTAGCCTTCCTACGGATAGTAGTCGTTACATGAGCCATGTCAGAGGCCTTTGGCGGCTCAATAACTCTAGACACCAGGAATGGTCAGGTTGACCATCCACTCGATAAGAAGAAGAAGCCTCCCTGCCAGTAAAAGTCCCGTTAAAATCGGTCCAGCCATTTGAGAGATTAGCCCAAACAAACAGACAGACAAAATAAGAAAAAAATGTTATTTTGGTACACGTACCATATACATAAATTCACTAGTAGCACCCTCCGGTTTTAGTAGCGGAGTAGTTTTTTACAAAAAACCTTACAAACATACAAAGTTAGAAACTTTACTAGCCGCACCCGGCGGTTTTACCCGCGTTGTCCCCGTTTGCGTGAGAATTTAGAGATAAAATGTATCCCATTATTCCGATGTATAACTTATGTTACTGTAAGTTTCATCCAAATCCGCCCAGTAGTTTTTTCGTAAAAGAGTAACAAACATAATTACATCCATCCTCACAAACCTTCGCATTTATAATATTAGTAGGAAGGATGTAGACTCCTCATCGTAACGCTGTAGGGTGAAGACACATATATCAGCATCGAATCGCATTTAGCTGGATGATTTTGGACACACTATACGTATCGGAAGTTAAAGTATGCTGTTACATGTGTTCAGGTGCTAAAGGGAGCTAACGCACGTTTTTAAAGCTGAAGTATCATTTAGCATGGTTTCATCCGCTAAAGCATGCGATCGCAAACTAGTGCACAAACTAGTGCACTTCGCTAGATGGACACGTTGTGATAAGATAATGACGCGGTCGTCCGCCCGCACTCTGTGAATACCATGCTTAAGCATGCTTTCTTATTCGCAAGCTTCCCGGCTAACGCTTAAGCAGCCTTTATCAATCGCAAGCGTTATGTCTCACACGTAATCAAGTATTCTCATTCGCAAGCATCTACTTTCACGTCTTAAGCAGCCGTCCTCATGCTTTATCATGAACTAGCAGCGCCCCGCGGTTTTACCCGCGTTGTGCCCGTTCCCGTAGGAAATCCGGGATAAAATGTAGCCTATAGCCTTCCTCGATAAATAGACTATCTAACAGTGAAAGAATTATTCAAATCGGTTCAGTAGTTTCTGAGATTAGCGCGTTTAAACAAACAAACAAACAAACAAACAAACAAACAAACAAACAAAACAAACTCTTCAGCTTTATAATATTAGTATAGACTGAGATTAGCGCGTTTAAACAAACAAACAAACAAACAAACAAACAAACAAACAAACAAAACAAACTCTTCAGCTTTATAATATTAGTATAGATAAGCATTCTTAAGTATGTTAAATGGATAGCTACACTTATACGCATTTAATGCTGAAGCTGAATCGATGCGGAAGGGTGAATTGATGCGGACGCATCTCCATATAATATTGCGTTTTTGTACTACAAAATGCGATTCGATGCTGATATATGTGTCTTCACCCGTAGCCTACAAAAGGTTAAATTTTAATTCTATATGGATGGAGTTTAAAAAGCATTTAATTGCCTTCGCAACTAAATACTTCTTGAAAACTCGTTCAAAAATACTTGTATATGAAGCGCGATTTACAAGATATATAAGAAGGTAAAGGGAGTAGGAAACACAGTAAAGGCCACTGATTTCGAGAACACAACGTTAGCGTGTTCTAACTTGACTGCAACGCCAATGTCACTGAACTTCTCCTAAACGGCTGGACAGATTTGAATGTTTTTTTTGTATGCGTTTGAATGGCACTCTGGATGGTTTGGATTCACATCTATTGGGTCGCGGGTGGAACCACCGCGTGGGACAGCTAGTCTAATATATTTTAATCTGCTTGATTTAGAAGTTCAAGGGAGTATGACGCATCGATTGGTTTCTAAAGATCAAACTAAAATCTTTTCTTAATAATTCTCCCAAAAAGTCGGTGAGATTTGGGATTTGGTTTCGAGACTGGGATGGTTGTCATAAATATTTATGAATTTTATATGTTGCGAGTTTTATTACTATATCGTGCAATGAATACTACTCTACATATTTTGATACATCTCTTGAACAATTCAGTATCTAAGTTATAACATATACTTTATCCCAAGATTTCCCCAAAAGCAACCAACTGCAAGATAAATACTCACATATTCTGCAACTTCGATGAATCACAGTCATTATCGAGCAGTCCGTTAGTATTGGCCGACTTGACCATTTGCACCAGAATAGGGGTGAGTTCGCCCTCGAGCGCCAGCAGCCCCTTGGCGAAGGCGGCGGCCGTCATCTGCACGCGGCCCTCGTCCGACGCGTAGATCTTCAGGTCGTGGCGGAACGTCGAGTGGAGCCGCAGCAGGCCTAGGCCTTGCGTGCTGCCTTCACCTGCAACGGAAGGATACGTAAGTAAAGTCCCACTGTTGGGCAAAAGCCTCTCACCTCTGTGAAGATATGAGGACAGAGACTCACCGGGTATGTGCCGGCCCTGCCCCCCCGGGTACATGCAGCGGAACATCCGGCCCAGCTCCTCGGCCTGGATGCGGCCCGCCGGCGTCAGCTCGCCGCCCCACTTCAGGATTAGCACCAGCGACGGGTCGCCGTCGCCACCTACTGTAACAACTCCATCACTTAGTGTGGGTAAGTGCCCAATCCTACTCTAATACATGGCTAAGGGTGTGTGTCCATTGAAGCGGAGCGGTGCGGACTCCAATTGATCAATCGCAGCGCATTTAAATTGTCAAAATCTATTCCTTATACGATTTTCTCCGCAGCGCTCCGTCCACCGCCGTACGATACACTTTGGACACTATTTAAGTCGCGTAGCCAGTAACTTTGTAGCTAAACGTGTCTGAACACCGAAAATACTGTCGAGCCCATCGATGGCTTCGTAATCTCACGCCGACGCCAATACCACGCTTGACTTAATACCACAAAACGAACATGGGCGACGCCAATCAGCCAGAAAATATATACCAAAAACTAAATTATTGTGTGAGGGAAAATATTACCAATAGCTCAATTATTGTGCAAGGTTGCATATGATCGTGTGTGATAATGTGTGGTCACCGGTCGTGTCACGTGTGTGACTGTGCGTCATTACGAGTAATGATGTGTGCTTACCGTCATCGGAGCTGGAGCCCCGGGGGCGGCCGCGCGGCTGGTACTTCATTTGCACCTTGCGGTTAATTCCCGAGAAATGACCGTACCTGCGACAAAACATTAACGAAAACTTTAAAACTCTTATTACAAAGACTTAATAAAGTGACGGTTTGGACGAAACTTTACAGTAACAAAGGTTAACATTAGAATAACACATGAGATACATTTTGTCTCGGTATTTCCGCGAGAACGAGTACAACGCAGGTAACACCGCGGGGTGTAGCTTGTATTAAATATGATTGTACTTTCACTGACATTTCGAGTACACTCTTCAGCTGTTCTAGTTTGCCTTGCTTCTCCTCTATCTCGGGGTCGGCGTGGCGTGTGTGGATGTCGGAGAGCAGCGCGCGCGCGATGTCCAGTATCTCCTGCAGCTGTTTGGGCTTCTTCAGCTTCACGTGGCCGCGCTTGTAGCCGTCGTACTTCTCGAATATCTCGAAGAATCTGGAAATGTTGCCAATGTTAACATTTTGTTTGTGACCATTGGGGCCAAATTTTAGTATTTTATGATGGTATCGATATGATAAGCCTTCTGAGATCACGAACGGTGTCACCTGTTTAAAAATGTCCGCAACTTTTTTTGAAGATTTGGGAATTAAGTGAAAGGGTGTTACCCTTTCAATTTAATTTTGTCCATAGTTTCAATATCACACGCCTAATTATTTTATCATTTTTATTACAAAGAAAGAAAAAGATAGATCTTATCGTAATTTTAATCTTAAGTTTATAAAAGATATTCCATGCAATAATGATTATGTTCATACCTAGGATGTCGCACCTCCACCTTCATCTTCTGCTTGGGCGTGCGGTCGCCGTGGCGGATGACGGCGACGACGCAGCGCAGCTCCATCATCTTGCCGAAGGTGGTGGGCACGATGGGCGGGTCGTCGAGCTGGAAGGGCACGGACCACGGGATGTGCAGCGTGGGCGCCAGCTCGCGCAGGATCATGTTGCCCAGGATCTTGGCGCAGTCATCGTAGTACTTGTTCGAGTTCTTCACGAACGAGAACCCGTTCACGTCGCACACGAACGATTTGCCGTTCGCTCTGACGATTACAATTTATTATAGCTTCAAGCCGAAAGATGTTTTTATATCATAAATTGGAGGTAAAACTTTCGTGCCTATATTATTGAATAGGTTTTGATGAATTATGGCATAGATATAGATTAAACCTTGAAGACGGATTGGTTACCTACATTTTTACTGCGGGTAAAATCGCGGAGAACCAATGAAAACTAGCGGTTTTATCCGCGTAGTACCCGTTCTTGTGGGGAAATGGGGGATTAAAAAACCTTTCTCTTGAAAGTATCTATTCTATACAAAAAAAAATATTCAAATCGGACTAATATTTCTTGAGATAAGCACTATCACACATTTTTTTAAATACCTCCGTATAATATTAGTATAGAAGTGTAGATAATAATAATGCTCAACATAGACATCCTCACCTCAACAGATCAAATCCACACACCGTCTGCTTGAAGGCCAGGCAGACTTTCCTAGAGATGAGCTTCTCTTGGTTGGACAATATCACCGGATATCTGATCTCCTTGCCTTCAGAGTCGCGCTCCACTTTCCCGTCCAAAGCTGGACTTTTACGCGCTTCTGCGTGCGCGTAGTCGGGGCCTACTGTGTACACTTTAACATCCGTCCCTGGAAATAAAACCCTTACATAATGGTAGAACTTGTTAAATGAAAAACTGATTTCAAACCAGGTATTTTGAGAATTACTACTTTTTCAATAGGTAAAAATCGGGTCTTTATGTAAAAAAATTACGTGTTGTTTGTCCGCGATGGACTCCTAAACTACTGAACCGTTTTAAAATTTGAGTGTGCAATTTGATCCAACTTGAAAGACATCTTAATTTATAGTAAACTAGCAGCGCCCCGCGGTTTTACCCGCGTTGTGCCCGTTCCCGTGGGAATTTCGGGATTTTTTTTACTTAAAAACCTTCCTCTTGAATCACTCTACCTATTACAAAAAACCGCATCAAAATCCGTTGCGTAATTTTAAAGTTTTAAGCATACAGACAAACAGACACGAAACAGAGACGACTTTATTTTATACTATGTAGTGAAGTAATTTTATATGGCAAAACAACGTTTGCCGGGTCAGCAGTATGGTACAGTTATGGCTATTAAAAAAAATCGAAATCAGTTCATAGATGACGAATATATACTCTTCAGGTAGCTAGATATGAAGGTATCAAACATACAACAAAAATATACAATTCAAAACAAAATAAAGCATAAGGGGTGAGCAGCAAGGAACATATGAAACTGATTATTAAAAGCCAAGGCCAAGGGAACGCATAAAATGGTAAGTTTTGAGATTTAAAACACATCCCAAACATGTAAACCACGTTTCAAAAACATCATATTTCAAGACATTTGAAAAAAAATCCAACTACTTCAAACCAGGGCATGGTGTAACTGGCATGCCTTGTTTGGTTAAGTCCCTAAATAATTTCAGGTTAAAAAAACTTCATTAAGTATTTCTTTTGATAAAGATTTGTAGAACACGAAAGGCAATGTCTGAGATGCCTTTGCCCAGCAGTGGGACAACACAAATTAATCAAACCAAACCATTATGTATATTAGTAGAGTACAGAAAGCGGAACGTAAAACTGCAACATTTGCTATGTACGTACTAAGGATCCACTCACCATCTGTTGGCATAAAGTCTTCGTATATGAACGAGCCGGTTTTCCTTACTCTTGATTCTGGGGAGTATATACTACTGCGACTGCCGATCTGCGAAATAATACAGACTATAGAATTTAGACATTTAGGCCCATCGCAGACGACAGACTTTTTGTACGATCGAGTCTGCGGCGCACAAAAATTCGGTCGCGGATTGTCGCGGATTTTTGCACGTCGTGTGCGTTACTGCATATAATTACATAGGTTCTATTTTCACAGACTAAAAAGTGCGTCACGGATAGTCTGTCGTCTGCGATGGGCCTTACTAGCCGCGCCCCGCGGTTTATCCGCGTTGTATCTGTCCCCGCGGGAATTTCGGGATAAAATGTATCCTAGGTGTTATTCTGATGTTTGAAACTGTAAAGTTTCATCCAAATCCGTCAAGTTTTTTTCGTGAAAGACTAACAAACATACATACATACTAGTACATATGGATGTACGAGTATGAGTACGAGTCTTCAACCTAATTTTGTGAGGATGGCCTCCATAAATTAGGATGATGAACTAGCAGCTCCCCGCAGTTTTTATCCGCTTTGTGCCTGTTCCTACGAGAATATCGGGATGAAAAATAGCGCATTACCTTCCTAATAATGGATAATGGATAAATACGTTAAAAGTACCTTTCTAAAGAGTCGCTGGCTACCCCCGCCAGCTGAAGTGGGGTAGTAAATATAAATATTATGATCCTCGGCCGACACGGGCTTCTCAACGAATGGCTTGTTAAACACCACGCCGTTTACCTCCACGTGGTCTTCTGATTCCACTAGCTCGTGGTCTACAAACACAAATGGACATCATCAGAAAAAATATTCATTCGGGAGTTCCACTACGAACTACGCTTTATAGAAAACAGCGCACGCACACATATATGCGTGATTACAAGAGCTTCGGAAGAAGTCATATTGAAACAAGCGGAGATTTTTACAAACAACTAGCTGCGCCCCGCGGTTTCACCCGCGTTGTACCCGTTCCCGCGGGAATTTCGGGATAAAAAATAGATGTTGGCCGATTCTCAGACCTACTCAATATGCTCACAAAATTTCATGAGAATCGGTCGAGCCGTTTCGGAGGAGTACGCGAACGAACACTGTGACACGAGAATTTTATATATAAGACTAGCTGCGCCCCGCGGTTTCACCCGCGTTGTACCCGTTCCCGCGGGAATTTCGGGATGAAAAATAGATGTTGTCCGATTCTCAGACCTACCCGATATGCACACAAAATTTAATGAGAATCGGTCGAGCCGTTTCAGAGGAGTTCAACCACGGTACCCGTTCCCGCGGGAATTTCGGGATGAAAAATAGATGTTGGCCGATTCTCAGACCTACTCAATATGCTCACAAAATTTCATGAGAATCGGTCAAGCCGTTTCGGAGGAGTACGCGAACGAACACTGTGACACGAGAATTTTATATATAAGATAAGGATCTTTATAAAGCCAAACTACGGCTGAAAGTGTAACATTTTAAATATACTTACGTTTAGGATCAGGTGAATCTCTATCTAAAACAGCATATCTAGGTATTTCTATTCCTTCACCTTCTAATATTGCGTATACGCGTCTACGATCCTAAAAACGATAAAATCAACATCAGTTCACGCGTATTAATAGTATAATTGTTTTAAGAAAAACTTGTATAAAACAACCGGTAAAAATAGTTAATATTACCTGAATATCATACTGCATATGCAGATTATTTATCACATAGGGCTTCCTTAACTTCTCATACTGTATAGCCTTGTCCAAAGGAAAGCCTTTAGAGTGGAATGAGATCAAACAATCACAGATAGGCCACTCCTCCACTGGTTTCTAAAAACAACATACACAATTTTAACAATACTTCAAAGTAAACGGTTTTACCCCCATTGTGCCCGTTCCCGTGGGAATTTAAGAACCACTCGACCGATTTTGTGCAAACCATCTATTAAATTATAGTCCGAACAAAGCCTAAACATTTGGTTTGGATAGGTGAGCCCGTTCTTGAGTTATAAAATTACAACGAAAAGTGGCATTGATTTTTATATATAGAGATAGAAAATACATATATACTTTTTTATTTGATACTTTACTGTGATGGAGCACAAGCAGATGGCCAAGGTACACTAATAAGCAAATGTATTGACAACATACATCGTTGTAAGTATGTTTAGAAAAGCATTATGTACAGATACTATGGAATCGGTAATGCGAACCCCATTATAGCGAATACAACTGAAGCCATTCAAATGAAACGTTTTCTAGCAAATTGGTAATCTAATATAGGTGGAAGATGGACGCTCCCAGTGTTAGTCTATGGAACGAAAACAATATCGTTATATGTGAAACAGTAACACCAACACTACTGTTAGAACTTTCAATGTACTAAGTACTACTTGAATAGGTATTTAGGCATTTCTGAGGCTACCATGCTTGGGAAAGCACGTTAAATCACCGGCGAGTTTTGTTACAATATTAATTCATTAATTATTTGTTTTTTAATTAATCTTTAATGTACTGTGATATCTTCAGTGATATGAGAGGCCTTTGCCCAGCAATGGGACATTTATAGAGGGTGAAAATGTCGATATTAGTGTCAACAAATTATTTTAAAGTAATTATTTTCAACTTATTTATTAACTATAAATTATTAGTTATTATTATTATAGAGTTATTAATGATCTATTGTTTTTTAAAATTAATCTATAGGAGTTATTAAGGCATTTCAAATTATAAATTAACATTCTTTTGATAACAACTTTTTAGAAAATTATAAACAAATACATTTCTATATTTAATTTACTATAATTTCCGTGCAGTGAAGAATACTTTATAGTGATGATATCTCAAGTGAGTGAGGAATAAGCGGCGTTTCCAGCAGCTGATTCCGAGTATCAACCAAAGATTTTAATGGGCAAGCAGCATGGACATGAAAATTTATTAATGCCTGCCACAAGCTGTCATTTTATAGATGTTGCCTCTAATTCTATAACTACAGACCCTACCTAACTATCTATAGTCTATTTATTTATTCCTCAAAATAAAAGCCTATAGTACTCCAAGTAGCAAAAAACCAAAGAAGATAGTCAGCTATTTGATCATCAGACAATTACCTAAAGTGTAAGTGACGTGTAGTGTTGGTGTTATTTCACACAGTATGGTTAGACAATGACGAGAACCTTAAGGATAACCTCCTCTGGGAAGACCAGCATCTTGATGTACTCGAACTCGTCGAGGCGGGTGAGGATCTCCTTCATGGGCTTCGACTGCGACTTCTTGGCCATGGCGCAGACGCCGACCACCACCTTCTTGCCGCCGCCATCGCACTGCGGGTCCGACTCGCACAGGTCCAACTCTCCCTGTGGGAAAATTAGAAATTGTAAATCCCTGACTAGTTTTAGTTATTCAATGCCAAGAACACTCCTAAAAATTAGCGGCGGAACAGGCGGCCTAAATACTCCAGAGTTGGCCACTAATCTACTCGATTAATTACTTACTTAAGAATGCTGTATTGTAATTGAAGGACTTTTCAATTAAAATTGGATCGACCAATGTTTAGGAGCTACAATGCACAGACAGAGCACAGAAGGTAACATTAAACTTATAACATCCCTCATTTATTTTAGCAGTGGGAGTAATAAAATAAAAGCCAGTATGTGGGAATCTTTTCAGATCATAAGGCAATCTCAATCACCTAAAGGCCTTATTATAAACGATCACTAGCAGCATTTTAGCTATCAAATGGTTTGTCCCTTTCTGACATACGCTATTTTCCAAAGAGCAAAACTCTCACTAACAGTGTTTTAGAGTGTTTATGAATAAGGCAGTAAGACTATAGGAATGGCCTAATTTAGCCTAGAATCGGGATGCTTGGAAGATGTTCAGATAAATCTTTGTTTAGAAGAGCTAAGACATTCATCAAAACAAAGGTTTTATATGTATCTCTTCTATAATAACATCCCCTCTCCATTTTTATATTATGAGAAGATAACAAAAGGACAAAATCTATATGTTAGAGAGCATCTTAGTCATGTAGGAGTGGAACAGTTTAGGTTGATGAACAAAATGTAGCAAAATGCCCCTGCAGAGATAATAATAGGCTTCTGTAGTCACCAAAGATGTCTAAAATCAATGTTAAGGAACATGCTCACGAAAAATTATATCTTTTGTATCATCCTATCAACTTAGAAGAATCTATGTGATATGAGGGAGGTGCAAATTGGTTTAATTGGTTGATCTCTATTCCATGAACATTTTGTAGCCTTCAAGTATGACTAACTAATTTTATAATATTTGGTATCTATGATTGTATAAATTTTTGCACCAATACCAGGTAGAAAAACATTATTAACATATCCAGTAAATATAAAATTATCGAAAACTTTGAATTATATGAATTAATGCTAATAAGTTATTAAAAGGATCTCTTATTAAACCATGTGATGGACTAATTAGAACACTTCACACACTGCTATGTTGACATACATGGATGACTATCACAATTATGAGATAACAAATTGTAATAGATCACATAAACATTGTGGTTGATAGTATTTGAATGGTATTGATCTTACATCGGGCAAGCAGTCATCACAATAACATATATCGTCATCATTCTGCACTGTCTTGCCTTTCCTCCATCGTTTGAGGCGCCACCAGTCCTTCAACCATTGCCACTCCATCACTACTATATCAATCTACCAACACAATGATACCATCTCTTGATAACAACTGAGGTAGCCTTGTCACTGATTGGTCACCGAGTAGCATGATAAGTATGATAAACTTGACATAAATTAACATGTTACATACATTACCTCAATGAACATCATAAACAATTCTTGTGTTGCTATATTAGCTAATATTAAAATTCTAAACTTGTAAATTGTAGTTAACAGTGGAAAATTCTTACTTACTATGAAAAATGTGGGATTAGTCTTTATCATCTGATACTGGAAATATTAATAGTGCTAATATTTAAACTGGTCAATGTTTGCAGTGATTATAAACTGTGATAACATTGCTAAAAGTAACAATAAATCTAAAATAGAGATAGTGTATGTCAACATTCCAGACAAAGGAGTAGGAAGGCATTAGAGCGGCTGTTTTATTCTATTTTAGTACAAAAATTGGCATGTAAACGCGGAAGATGTTATCAAAATAAATACACTTACGGATGATCTTATTGGTACAAGATTTCCATCGTCTCCGACGTAAAATTGTGGTTGTGTAGCTTGCCGCAACCCTTGATACCCATGTTCTAGCTCAGTATAGGACATTACATGCACTTCTTTTATAAATATCAAATGCAATCTCACGCATCTGATGTTAATTAATCGTTTCAATAATAAGTTTCTAACTATTTGAGTGAAATAATATTTTTTGATGAATTCATAAAAAAATCGTCAACCTCATCCGATCATTTTACTTTTTTTTAGCAAAAGGGAACATTGAATTGAAAGAAACTTAACAGAAATTATGTAGGTCTCGAATCATTTTTGACCAGGAAAGAGACAAACCAATACAATAGCCCCAAGCATGAGTGAGAATGCTGTGTTTACGTAACGTCATGAAACAATGATCTTTAGCATAAGTCACAGATGATAGGCCACGAAGCCGATATTATTATATTTATTTACATGTGGGCATTGACGTCTGGTGTCAGAAAGGCGACATAATAGAATTCAAAAATTCAAAACAAATGTCAAAATTATGATCAATCAATTTCAAAGTCGTTCAATCAATCAAAAATTAATCAGCTGTTTTTCAACTTTTCAAATCAACAATCTCGGCACTCGGATCTAGAAATAAAATGTTTCATTAAATAATTAAGGTGTGCATTGTTTGTTTATTTCCTGGTTCCTATTCTGTGTGAACTGTAAAATAATTTATCCATATCTATTAAAATTGGTATGGAAAATAATAATGGCAAAATGGCATGCGATAAACATATTGATAACCAAACCACATGTTGTGAATAAAAGGCTTTGGGGGTCTATTATATTGAAGAGATATAAGTGTAAGCATAGAGACACAAGTACACTAGAGAAACCCCCAAGAATACAAGGGGAAATAACAGAACAAAATGTAGAAAATAAGTTGAAAACTTACCTAAATCTTCTAAATTTCGAACCATTAGAATACGATGATTCAAGACAACTGGAGATAATTTTCTCAGAATTACTTCCTAAAACTGTATGTGAATATCAGATACTCCAAATGATAGTAATCAACAAACCTGATTCAGTTGTTAATTTCTATAATATAACCCAGGAGAGTTTTGGACAGAATGTATGCCCTGACTTTTCTTATCAATTTCAAATTAATGACAATAACCAGATATTTTTAAAAACGAATTGTGGTAAGTGTAGCTAGCTGTATAGTTAGTTGTGTATTTTGTGGAGAGTTTCATTAAAATATGTGTAGTTAAGAAATAATAACAAACACTATATTATAGTTATTTTGTTTATTCTTACAGAACCAACTGATAAATCCCATGTATGGTTGGCTAACACAGTTTTACCACAACTCTCTAAATGGAGCAAAGAATGTGGATCCTCATTAAATCACAGCTTATGCACAGAGTCCCTGGCTTTGGTTTCACATAAGCAATACTATTTAAAATACAATGAATTAAAAGAGAAATATGGAAAAGAACTGGTGAAGGTAAGCAGATAGAGACATTTTAATATACTAGCTTCTTAAGTTTAAGAGAACACTACTAATTTTGAATTGAAACTATGTTTACATACCATTAACATACATTTTACAACATTTTTTCAATACATTTTATCATCCTGAAAAATGATTGGAGATATTATAAAAAATGGAAGTTTCTAATTTTTCATGATTTTTGTCATATACTATGTAGCTAAGTATTGTAATGAAGATGATTACTATCTAATAAACTATTCTAACTCACACAACAATCATAAAAATCATCTTTCTTTTTCATCAGAAGACCTCAGATATCATCATTTTTTAATGGACAGTGCTGGATAAAGGTCTCCCCCATGGATATCCTAGAAGTCTATTTAATCCTTAACACTTATATCTCTATTCTCTACTAATTACAGATTTGGCCGGAATGCACTGACCCATCCAAGTTTGTATATGAAGATGTAGCTATAGCCACATACCTGTTACTCTTGTGGAAGAATGAAAGTAACTCTAAACAAAGATTTGTGGACCTCGGGTGTGGTAATGGCTTGTTAGTGTACATTTTAATAAAGGAGGGACATAGCGGAGTAGGCATTGATGTGAGGAAGAGGAATATTTGGGATATGTATGGTGAAGAGGTGGTTTTACAGGTCAGAAGCATGTTTAATATATCTATACTATACTAATGTAATAAAGCTGAAGAGTTTGGGTTTTTAATTCTTTTTGTAATGGATAGCCACATTCAACGGGAAAGTTATAGGCTATTTTTCATCCCGAATTCACAGGTACGAGCATAACGCAGGTAAAACCGCGGGGCGCTGCTAGTATTGAATAAAAGTATCTTGCCTTTAAGATAAATGGTATGGAGTAGATGCCTAAGTTAATTTAGAAGTTAATGATAGTTTTTGAATAATTATTAAGACATTTCTATTTCAGGAAAAAACTATAGTACCATCAGACTCATCACTCTTTCCTGACACTGACTGGCTGATTGGAAACCACTCGGATGAGCTCACACCCTGGATCCCAGTCATTGCAGCTAAGAGTTCATACAACTGCAACTTCTTTGTACTCCCATGCTGTGCTTACAACTTCGACGGCTCAAAGTATCAGAGAAAAAACGCAGTTAAAAGCCAATACGCTGACTATATGGAATATATTGAAAACCTAAGTAGAGAATGTGGATTCAATGTTGATATGGATAGGCTAAAGATTCCTAGTACAAAAAGAATCTGTCTTGTTGGTAGAGGCAGGAAATATCATGTAGACAAACATGGAAACAATTGTGATATGATAAACAAAATCATTAATAGAGACACAAGTACAAATAGCAATGAAGAAAAATGGGTTAGTGATTTCAAACCAAGGGAAGCAGTTGAAAAAGTTAAAAACTGTACTCGAATCAATAAAAGTATTGTTAATTCTATTGTAAATAGTGTTACTGATTATCTCCTTGAAAATTTAGACACAAATTCAAAATGGAATGGTGGAAAAACAGTTGATTTAAATGAGCTAATAAAACTTATTACTCAAGACCAGTTGAAGGAGTTAAAATCAGAATGTGGTGGATTACAAACACTTCTCAAGAATAACCATAATATTTTTAAGGTGCAAAGTGGAAAAGTGCAGTTGAGGTACCCAAAAACAGTGGAAGAAGTAAATAAGAACAGCAAACCAGGAAATGTTAAAATCCGGCAGAGACCATGTTGGTTTTACAATAGTCACCCACAAGGATGTCCTCTACAAGATGTTGAATGCAGTTTTTTACATATAAAATCTAGTTAATAAGTGTAATAAATAATATAACATTTTTTTAACAAATTATACAAATTTATTTTATCAGTCATAATAACATGTGTTTCTCTTATCAAAGCAAGAAAACATTATCATTTATTAATGATAAATGTCACATTATCACTAACTTCTTAAAATTTGATAAAATATGTCATTACATAACATAAAGATTCCCGTTTTACACACAAAATTATATTTACAATACCAATTACAATATCCAATGAAAAAGATCCTGGAAGGTCAAAGGTCACTGTTCTACTTCGAAAAACTTATTTAATTCAGCAAGCTTTCTGTCATCAACTAGCTTAGCAACATCATGTTCTCCCATGAAAGAACAGACCATTCTCAAAGTGGTCCAGATGGTGGAGGAACTGGTATCAGTTGATGAGGAGTCAGGGAACAAGCTTCTAGCCTTATGCTGTTGGTTGAGAGCCACCAGGAAATGTTCTGCGGCCTGTTTATGTGCCCCCAAGTTCATACAAGTAATACCTACATTATACCTAGCCCTGATGAACCCTGGTTCCAAATTCAAAGCAGCATGATATGCATCTACAGCCTCTTCAGACCTCTCGCTATTGGCTAGCGTTGCTCCAAGTCTGTTCCATAACCTTGGGTCATCACTAGCGACCATCAGTGCTGTTTTGAAGCAATCTACAGCTTTGTCATATTCTTGATTTATATTAAAAATAACACCGAGTGCATTCTGGACATCCGGGTCTATTTGAGAAGGGTTTAACTGGGCAGCTCTCAAAAACAAGGACTTTACATAGCCTTCAAGTTCTTTTAGGTCAAACCTTTTAATGTCTACATCAAGAGGATAGAGGTCACTGTATTTTGGGCTAGCTTTCAACCATTCTAACAGAGATGTGAAGGCATATTTTGGCATGTTTTCATTTGTGTAAGCAGCTGCTAAAGTGATGTGAGCTTCTAGTTGTCTGGGGTCTATGGCTAGTGATTTCTTCAAAGCTGTAATGGCCATGGGATCCTGTTCATTCTCTGTCTGTGTAGTTCCCAACAGGAACCACGCTTCAGCTGAGTCTGGCTGTTGCTGAGCAGCTGCTTCGAAACATAGCACAGCTCCTGGTATATCACCCATTTTCAACTTTTCTTTACCCAGCTCTAGTGCACTTTTATTCTCCAACATGACATTGCCTTCAGAAAACTGATACTCTTCTGAAATACCATTAGCAGCTTCAGAGCTCCAAATATCAGTTACATCACTGAGTTTGTCCCATTCCTCTTTATACTTTTCAGCCATTTCATTCAACATTTCTTCTTTACTTATTCTCCTCTGACTTTCTTGTGAAGGGTCCAAGTTTAACTCTCCAGCACTGATCTTCTTCATGAATGACATGAACTGGTTGTATGCCATTTCATCATCATCTTTGACTGCGTCAACATATTCTTGGGCTTTAGCTCGCACATCATCATTTGTTTTTTCCAAATCTGATTCATTTATGTACTGTATTTGTACAGAAGTCTGTGGGAGTACTTGAGGCTTAGGGGGCATGAAGTAATTCCTCATCATAGGCTGAGTAGGAAGGAACGATGTCGAGGGTCCCGCATGCATCCAAGGAGCAGGCATTTGTGAACTAGTGGGAGCATGGTGTACTATTTGATTTGGGGTGTGTTTAGTTACAGTTTCAGTGTCATTAATGCTGTTTAACAGTTTGTTCATGTTGAATGTTTGCGGGAGCTGTGAGCTGCTCTGCGCCATGAACTCGTTGACGAACCGGTCGGCCTGGGACAGGGGCTGCGACAGGGAAGCATCGCGACCAACAATATTCGACAGTTGCACTAATGAATTATTACCACCGCAGTCCCCTCCAACCAACTTATTCAGCGACATGGTAGTTTCCCTGCACTGTTCTTTTGTAACGATTTATTATTTATTTGTTCAAAGGTCACAATTATTCGAGAATAATAATGTAAACAAAAGATTGCACAAATCACTATGTTCTTTGATTTTTTATTTTTAGTTCATTGGTAAAGTGAAATGGACTAAGAAGCATACACTAAATTATTATTCAACATACAATTATTTCATTAATTTCAACAAAATCACTTTTATCAACTTTTATTTCACTTGTATGAGGAAATTATAAATTCATTTATTACGTTTATTACACTGCTTGACGTCATGACCAAATACCAATCACCAATGACGTCGTCAAGTTAACACATTGACATTGACGACTGCTATTGATTGTCAGATCTGACGCTGACAAATACCAACTAATGACATTGAAAGTATAATAGTAGCATCAGCTGATTTCTGCGGGCTGGCTCAAGACCTGACCGATTTTTTTAACATCGAGTAGTATTACAAACAATTAAAAATTGTAAATAGTGAATGAAAAGTTGCATTCATGGTGTTCAATTAGCGCTTGCCGTTACAAAGCCATTAATTGCAAGCGACAATACTGTTCTAGGGATTGAATCTAGTTTTATTCTAATATACGTTACATAATTCAGCCTTCGTTCGGTGTCCTCAAAGAGGTTATAAACATTCATCCAATCCAATACAGTAATTCCAACATGACTGGAGATAATAGTTCAAATTCTGAAAAACCAGAAGAGATTCAAAATGATAATGAGCCTACTGAAATACCGGCCGATGAGAAATGGATGGTAAAAACATATTTATGAGTACAATCTAACAATTACACTCAGACAACATCACTCCTAACTTTGCTTACTTATGGTTACAAACCTCCTATACTATACTATATTTATAACTAATAACTTTAACAATTCCAGATCCGTGACTGTGACACATATGATGATGAATACAGTGAATGCACAAGTTTTAAAGCGCGGTTTAATCAGTACTTCATACACGGAGAGACCATTGACTGTAACCAATGGAAAAAAGACTACGACAACTGTTGTAAGTGGACCAGCAGTGGAGATGTGAAAGCTGGGGTAAGGTTTAATTGTAGATTTTTAAGAGCCATTATACTATTATTTATTTTTTTATTAATATACTAGCAAACCCTAATCTCCCAGTTTTAATTGGACTTTTTATTTATTATAGCAGCGCCCCGCGGTTTTACCCGCGTTGTGCCCGTTCCCGTGGGAATTTCGGGATAAAATGTAGCCTATAGCCTTCCTCGATAAATAGACTATCTAACAGTGAAAGAATTATTCAAATCGGTTCAGTAGTTTCTGAGATTAGCGCGTTTAAACAAACAAACAAACAAAACAAACTCTTCAGCTTTATAATATTAGTATAGATTTTATTTGTAAATAAATAATGAATAAAAAATCTACTTAGTCTGCTTTTATCTTTAAATGTGTTCACAATAATGAAATGTTAAATTTTTCTTACTAATAGCTGTACAAATATTGTTTATCTTTCCTATGGATGACCATATCTATACTAATATTATAAAGCTGAAGAGTTTGTTTTGTTTGTTTGTTTGTTTGTTTAAACACGCTAATCTCAGAAACTACTGAACCGATTTGAATAATTCTTTCACTGTTAGATAGTCTATTTATCGAGGAAGGCTATAGGCTACATTTTATCCCGAAATTCCCACGGGAACGGGCACAACGCGGGTAAAACCGCGGGGCGCTGCTAGTATTTAATAAAAGGGTAAAATGATTTGATATGATTTTCAGTTAGCAGTAATCAAAAGTGAAAAGGAGAGAAGATTAGAAAGATTAAGAGCTCACTACAGAAATGATGTGTGGAAAAGAAGAGATGCCCCTCCGCAGGATTGGGACAAGCCTCTACCGGAGTGGATGGTGAAAAGAGACGAAAACACTTATCTAGCTTTCAAGGCCCAAGAACACAAGGAGGGGAAGTTAGACGAGAGAGACAAACCATTCTGTTCTATAATGTAGTACAATATTAGCTGTGATTAAAAGTATTTTCTATTAATAAATCTATTGTTACCATTTTATTTATGTTTTTTGTATTTGCTGTATGTACTCTGTGACCAACTTTATCATTATATATAGAGAGATTAAAAAAGGTACCAACTGTAAGGATAGTATGTCTTTAGAGCAGGGTGTCTTATTTTTAAGACATGTTAATTTTGTTTTCAATGTTCTGTATTTATTTTAAAATGGATGGGGAAGATTTGGGTTTTCTGATTTATATGCTAACAATACTTCATTGCCTCATCTTAAAATAGGCAGGTGGATTTTGTTTTAGTAACTAAAATTTGGGGTAAAGGGTAAGGTAAAGTAAAAAAACTAAAATTCCGCTAGGGGCCCACATCGCCACCCAGTGGGCCCCTAGCGGAGCGCGGCGCCGCGGACGGCCGAGGAAACGCTGGCGGGATGACCTTGTCTCCTTCGACAGCGAGTGGTGGGAAACCGCAAAGAACAGGGAGGGTTGGAAGCGTTTGGGAGAGACCTTTGCCCAGCAGTGGGACAATACAGGTTAAAAAAAATAAAATAAAATTTAGTTTAAATTTAGAAAGGTCTAATTATCATGTAATATTAGCTACCTTATTTAGGGGTCACACCATACATCACATTAGACTAATACATACTTTGGAATTAATTCCCAAAATATATGAATGCAATCGAAAACTCAAAATAAATAAATCCTAACAAATGTGCAACATGAAATCACAATTAACATTTCATTATGTTATCAATATCAATAAACCAATAAGTAGTTATATAACCTATTTGACCCAGCAACTCGCATGTTATCACTGCTGATAAGCACCGAGCCTTTAATTGTTCACAAATACGATAATAGCACGTTATTTATCTTGTTTGTCGGTTGACTTGAGTGGTGTAACATCTTGCACTGATGAATCAACTACTGTCCCGTTCAGTGTTTTCTCTGAGACTACTGAGGGTACCAATGGCGCGGAACGCATCAGGTTATCTCATTCAAGACCCCAAATATTCCTTTTTAAAGGAATTGGGCCTGACAGAGAAGAATGTTGGTGTTTTTAATGGAAAATGGGAGGCTAGCGGTGAGGTGAGGTCATTTACAGTTCATGCTTATTAACTAGTTTTACTTAGGTACCCTAAATCTATCTAGTGAGAATTCCTGGATTAAAAGTGAAAATGTAATTACTCACTATACCATGAGCTATCCCTACTCAATTTCATTCAAATAGGACCAGTCGTTTATTCGTTAGAGTGAAACAAAACAACGAATTGACTTAGGTACCTATTTCAAATAATTTTATAATAATAACTTTAAAAATGACATCATTTTTAGTGCCTAATTTGGTTTTTAAATAAAATTAGGTAGGTAGATATCATCTAATCATCTACTTATGTAATGTTTACAGCTATTAGCAACTAACAAATATTTAAGACACAACTTGGAAATGTCTATTTAATTTGTGATGGCAATCTGTGTTTGCTTGAAGTTTGTTTATTTAGCATATTATGTTTAGATGCCCTAGAATACCTAAGTATTTTGTACCTTCCTACCAATAAAAATATGCCTATGCTACAAGAACTTCCAGCAGTTTTAAAAAGTAAATAATAGGAGCATTTTGAAACCATACCCCATGGTAAGTATAGGTTCAGGGTGAGTCAAAACAATGCCTAGACTGGAGGAAAAGTAGGCAAGAACTCTAAATACTGAAGATTGTAGTGAAGATAGAAAATCTTACTCAACGAAAACTTCTCTTGAAGTTGCTTAAAAATCGAAATAAATTCCAGTTGATCAAGTCGTACAGTCCAGCGAACGGTGAGGTAATCGCGGAGGTGCAAGCCGGGAGCGCCGGCGACTACGAGCGCTGCGCGGCGGCGGCGCAGGCGGCCTGGCGCGAGTGGGCGGAGCTCCCCGCGCCCGCGCGCGGCGAGGTCGTCCGCCAGATCGGGGACGCGCTGCGGGAGAAACTGCAGCCTTTGGGACAACTCGTTTCGCTGGAGATGGGTATGTCTCATGTCAAGTACTAGGGATGTCAGGAACTAACCAAGCAAGACTGATGATTAAATATCCCGTTAACTATATTATTATCATCTTAAGTAAATATTCGTAACGCACGTCACTTACTTCAAAAATTCTTGTTAACTCCAGGCAAGATCCTGCCCGAAGCCATCGGCGAAGTGGTGGAGTACATTCACGTGTGCGACCTAGCACTCGGCCTGTCCCGCTCGCTGCCAGGCACCATCTTCCCGTCGGAGCGGCCGGGACACGTGCTCATTGAGAAGTGGAACCCGCTGGGGCTGGTCGGCATCATCTCCGCCTTCAATTTCCCCGTCGCGGTGTTTGGGTGGAACAGTGCTATTGCAATGGTGAGAAAGTACTCTTTGTCTATGTCACAATTCCATATCATCCAATCTATATTCACCCACTTCAGTGCCTCGTCACTTCCATACTAGTCAATGGCGAATATGTTGTTATTCAATGCTCAGCTGTAGGATAAAAGTCCCCTCAAAACAGGTATTTTTAGAGACTACCCTAATATACTGAATCAGATGAAGGAGTACTCAAACAAAAACATTTTAAAATGCGGGTATACAAGTAACTACCTATTCATGATTGTAAAATAAATACTGTAAGAGAAGGAAAGCAGATGTCACTTACCTCTTTCCTTTCTTGACTTTTCAAACTAAAAAAAAGTCTCTAACCTTATTAAACTAGGTGTGCGGTGACGTAAGCGTATGGAAACCCTCAGACACCACCCCACTGACAGCACTCGCAGTCACCAAGATCGTAGAAGGAGTGCTCGCTAAGAACAACATCCCTGGGGCTGTGGCATCCCTGTGCGTGGGCGGAAAAGACATCGGCCAGCAACTAGTCGCCGACTCGAGAGTCAAACTGGTGTCCTTCACTGGATCCACTGCCGTGGGACAACAGGTAACAGAGAGGAGTAAGAGCCTTAATCTTAAATGCTTCATAAATATTAACAGCATTCTAGCTTTCAAATGGTTTGTCCCATTCTGGCGTATGCTATTTTCTAAAGAGAAAAAGAGACAAAACATTAAGTTAATCATTATAAATTTTAAACGCTCTTTAACTATAATTTTTTTTTATAGTTAAAGAGCGTTTATGAATAGGGCGGTAACAGTTTCCCATTATAATTTGCTATTGGGCCATACTATATACTAGTTGCGCCCCGCGGTTTCACCCGCGTTGTACCCGTTCCCGCGGGAATTTTGGGATAAAATGTATCCCATGTGTTATTCTGATGTATAACCTATATTACTGTAAAGTTTCATCCTAATCCGTTCAGTAGTTTTTGCATGAAAGAGCTACAAACATACATCCATACATACATCCATCCTCACAAACTTTCGCATTTATAATATTATAGTAGGATAGTAGGATTATACGAGTATACAATAGTGAAGTAGTGGAAAAAACACCTTTATCTCGAATAATAGAAATCTACGATTTAATTGTAACTTAATCGCGCTAGTCAACAACGACAGAATCTATTAAAAACGGTTGGATACACAAATACCTATGTATGTATATCTAATCTATACCACCATGGTCTCACATTTTTATAATTATCAAATCAACAGTAAGATAAAATAAAAATAAATAGCGATAAATAATAATAAGCTACTATATAAAAATAAGTCGGGTTTTCCTCCCTGACGCTATAACTCCAGAACGCACGAACCGATTTCCACAGTTTTGCATTCGTTGGAAAGGTCTCGGGCTCCGTGAGGTTTATAGGGAATAAAAATCACAAAATTCCCACGGGAACGGGGGCGCTGCGGGTGAAACCGCGGGGCACAGCTAGTTATATATATAAACAGTTGTACTGCATTGTACTGCGATATCTTCAATAAAACGAGAGGCATTTGGCCTGCAGTCGGACATTACAGGATTCAGATTACAGTATAGACTTCAGACTAACGTACTTATGTACTGTTTCCTAAGATAATACTTTTTTATAAACAGGTGGGCGTGGAAGTTCAAAAGCGATTCGGGCGCCACCTGCTGGAGTTGGGCGGAAACAACGCGATCATCGTGAATAAAGACGCGAATCTCGACTTGTTGCTGTCGGCGGCTTTGTTCGCGTGCGCCGGCACCGCGGGCCAGAGGTGCACCACGACAAGACGACTACTTATACACAAGAAGGTAATAAGCAAAGCAACAACTGCAGAAAAACGGTAGTTATCAAGTCAATCAAGTATAGTCAAGTGATACATTGCAAATAATAATTTGAATGAACCTTTCTCAGTCATTATAAAGAAGCTCTACTATTAAGGTAGGAATTATGCCTGTCTACCAGACCAATATAAATACAACGTGGAATCGACAATTACTTGCTCAAGGCTTGTTCGGTAGGGCGCATAATAAATAAATAACTACATAGAACTATAAAATTGGCTCTTTTAGCTCTTATATATATATAATAAACTATTACCTTCTCCATGTCTCGATATTTCCCAGGTGTACTCCGAAGTAGTGTCTCGCCTGAAGAAGGCGTACGCAGGCGTGGTGAGCCGGATCGGCGACCCGCTGTTAGCGGAGTCGCTGATTGGTCCGCTGCACACACCGGCTGCAGTGGAGGCCTACAAGAAGACTGTGGCGGCCGCCGTCAGCCAAGGAGGGAAGGTGGAGTTCGGAGGAAAGGTATCACAACACTACGTTAAGAAGTAACTACCTACAGCTACAATATGGGTTTCGATTCGACCAAATTATTTATGAACTTTATTTAAATAGATAATATAAATATAAAATAATACACTTAAGTGTTATGGTCGACTAGCTTCAGTCTTATAATAGGAACTGTACCTACTGTATATTATACCTAATCAAATTTAAATTGTCATTAAGCTAAAACTCTCTTACTGACTCCCCACTCATCACCATTCACATTACCCAGGTGATGGACCGCCCCGGCTACTTCGTCGAGCCGACCATCATCACGGGCCTGCCGCACGACTCGCCGCTGGTGAAGGCGGAGTGCTTCGCCCCCATCGTGTACTGCGTCGAGGTGCCAGATCTCGACACCGGCATCCAGTACAACAACGAGGTCGACCAGGGACTCTCCTCCAGTTTGTTCACAGAGAACTTGGGAGATGTTTTCAAGGTAATTTTATGTACATACATACTTACCGCCTTATTCACAATCGCTAATCTTTACTGATCTAATAGCGCTCCCCTAAAATAATTGGTCAATGGCTGAAGCTTAGTGTGCTATTCTTGCATCGAAGCTTATGGACCGCCTTGGACATTTTCCAACGAGCAAAACTAATGTCTAGCTAGGAGATACAATTGCCCTTGCAAGTTTTGGCTAAGATGCACATTTGTAAATGTGCATCTTAGCCACTTTTGCAGATATTTTGTGATATAACCATATCACCAACAAAATCTAACACGATCTCATACTGCAAACGAATGTTTCAGTGGATCGGCCCTCTCGGCTCTGACTGCGGCATCGTGAACGTGAACATCCCGACCAATGGCGCGGAGGTGGGCGGCGCCTTCGGCGGCGAGAAGGCCACGGGCGGCGGCCGAGAGTGCGGCTCCGACTCCTGGAAGAACTACATGCGCCGCTCCACCGTCACCATCAACTACTCGGGCGCTATCAAACTGGCGCAGAACATTAAGTTCGGCGATGAGTAACTAGGTTGAAGCGATTTAATATCAAGCAATATCAGAAATACTATGTCAAGTAAATGTATGTACGAATTACTTGAAATAACTGCAAGGAAAAGATTATTTAAAGTGAATTTAAAGTGAAAATACATTCTGATGTGAAATAAATAGAATGTCTTTGCCAATTCGCATGCCATGGAAATGATTTTTCACATTATATAAACTACAATTCTGACTACCATTCTGTTTTGTGAAAGGCCTTCCCTTCATTAAGCCTCAATGTTTTGAATATTTTAAAATATGTATTTGTATGTTTTTACATAAATGTGTACAGAATACAAAATTTACGAATAAGTTAATGCTTATGTACTTATGTAAACAGTACTGAAGACTGAAATATATTTTTAAAATAAAAACTAAAAATATGTATAATTATTTTATTTACCTTCCCGACATTTGATTTTATTTATATATTTTACATTACTTATGTATTATTTTAAGTCAATTTATATATTTTTTTGTTCAATCTCAAATCGTTTGTTACAAATAGTGGTAAAAAAACAATATGGTACAATTTAATTACCTAATTAAATTCATTTAAACATTTAAAATCGGCGACAATTCCCAATAATTATTGTAATTACTTTCAATACATCAATTTCACTTTCCAACACGAAGATTACTTATCCCTTATTATTGACCTGTGTATTTGTGTTACTTTTAAATAGAATTATCACTACATGGTATAAAACAAAGTCCCCGGCCGCGCCTGTCTGTCTGTTCGCGATAAACTCCAATACACGGATTATCACACGGTTTTCACCAATAGATAGAATGATTCTTCCGGAAGGTTTATATGTATAAAAATTACCGAAATTCCCACGGGAACGGACACAACGCGGGTAAAACCGCGGGGCCCTGCTAGTCTAATATATTACATGCAGATTCATTTACTTATTCAATTACTCAACCCTAGTACAACTTATCTACACTTGTATATTACAGAACCTAAATTTTAAGTTATGGTCATGTATGTTCTAACCGCCACAGGTCTACAGCTATATCCAGTGTTTGTTTCTTGTGAAACTTGTATGTAGCAGGCAGATCGTACCGTAGCTCCGCTATGACACTGCCTTTCACGCCCCATTCTTTGATCTTGTTTTGTATGTGATTCCTGATGGTAAAAGGTGTGCTTTAAAATCTTATGAATTTTGAATAAAGCCTTTTAATTCTTGTTGAAAGATATTTATTATTACTAATTTATTTTTAGCCTGAATTGTCCCACTGCAGGGCAAAGGCCCTCTTTCCACTTTTCTGTATCGAGCACTGGACTAAGGCTTATTAATGATATTAAATACCTAACTGGTAATAATGACATTAGAGAAGTTTATAAGAGCTTATAAGGGATGTTTTTTGACGCTATGACGATTTTCCGTACAGCACATTGAATACGAATCATGCGAACTGATAATGCGAGAATTAAATTTACACAAAATTTGTATGCAAAGGCCTTAATTATAATAATTAGTATTATAAACTACTGTTACTGACCTTGTGGTTGTTTTATGCAGAGAGTATACAGTATGACCGCTGAGATTACAACCCATCTGTAGGAATTTCAAATCCATGCCCGAATTATGTTTAGTTCCAAAAGGGGGATTCATTAACACTGTGTCAAAGTAGTTCAACTTTCTGAAATAGAATTATTGTTTTGTTGAAAATATTTTTTTTGGTAAATTAGATACTTAAAGTACATTTCAAATTTTTTGCCAATTCATGTAAACAAACCTTTGATTTTACGAAATTCACGTATTTATCTCGCCAATGCAAAAAAAATCGACTATACACAAAAACTAATTAGTAATGTAGAACAGATTTTTTGTTTAATGTCTTTGCTTCTAGAAATATGTTATATAAAAAAAATACTTAAATATAACATGTATTTTTCATAAGTTATTATGTTCAAACCTCAAACCCAAATTACATAAATAATTTTCTTTCTTTCACTGAAATACTTTATTACAAGAAGACCGCAGTACTAAAATTTCAAAATGTACTCACTGAAATGCTTGCCTATTTAAGTATTTTAGAAGAACTGATTAAATATTACATTACTAACCTAAAACTACTACTCTCCAAAAAGTCCCACTGCACCGCATCAACATTAGTGACCTCCATTTCTTCCACATTCTCATTGAGCACCTCTAACGCGTCTTCGTCAATGTCCAGTGCAGTCACAGACCCTGCTTCAAGCAGTGCGGCACCAATGCTCAGGGCTCCCGGACCGCAGCCTGCATCTAGTACTAGGTTACCTTCAATATCTTCATATTGTGTCTGGAATTTAAGCAATTTGAATATGCTTAGCACTTATGTAAATTAACAATAATAATTCAACTATAAAGCATCAATAAATCAATGAATCTCTGTACTCATGTAATTAATTAAAGCTAATAAAATGTGCTAATCTCTGAAAGTACCAGGCATAATAGTATTTTTTTGTGTAACTAAAATTTTGAAGAAATGTGCTTCATGCCAAAATTCTAATAAGATGAGCTTAATAAATATCATACCTGTATATTATACAAAGCAATAGCAGCAATATGAGGTGGAGTCACATATTGTTCCAATTTAACCTTCGGTTTATTGAAACCATTCAACTGCTGTAAATGGCCCTGCAAAGTCTTCATCTTCATCACAGCCCCCATGATTGTGCATTAAAACTATTTATTGTCAAATCTAGGGAGTACTGGCAGAATCTGGTTGCCAAATGAAGAGTCTTGAGAGACGAAGAAACCACAGGATGTGGCGTTAGCGTGTTGAAGTGCAGCTCTGTGGCTTGTGTTTACTATGTTCGCTTCTGGTAGTTGCGGGAAACCCTGAAATGAATATTACAACCTCTTAATCTTTAACCAATAGTATTGTACTTATAATTTAACATAAAAAGTTCATAAAAACTGACATCACATTTGACTAAAATTATGTCAACATATATGTTTAAATTAGGTTAATAATGTATATTATAGCAGTTTACTAACAGCAGTAGCAGAAACTGGTGGTATTGAGCACATAGGCAGCTGACTGACAGGACTGGGCTGCGTCAGCGTTAAAGAGGTGGCAGTAAGGGGGGCAACGGCGCCCTGTTTTAGAAGCATCTGTTTCTTTAGCTGTAACTCCTCCAATATTTTTCTATTAGTTAGTTCTAAAACCAAAAATAATTAACAATGAACAAATACATACAACATCATTCAAGCGTATATTCTAAAATTTCACAAACATAAACCAAAACATAGGAAACAAATTCTAACCTCTCTGTGCATTGGGCTGAGGAAACGCCATCTAATAAAAAGTTATTTGGAAATATATTTTTAACATTCGTCAAAAATAAGCAGTATTTAATTTTAAAACTTGAATTATTGTATATTTTTCAGTGAACAACTAACAAAACTTTACTACTTTTTTACTCTAATTCAATTTTTTTTCCACAAAATCCACATCATAAACATTTGCTCAAATTCTAAAGAGACAGTGTTGTTTTCATCGTCTGTGGAGACAGTGACAGTGCTCAAATTTTGAAGTTTTAAAAATAAGTGCACATTGCACAAGTACAAAAAAAACTGCATTCCATATTTTTAGTAGAATGGAACGTTAAAGAGGTCAATGATCACAAAAGTCATTTTTTTTCTTGCGGAACTTATCGATTTATTTCTTAGCATGTTGGTCTTCTTTAAATTTACGTAATTTCCGGTAAAAAGCTCATTGTTGTCGCTTTACATTTTTTTCCATTTTCTATTGTTGATCGAAGATTTTCTACATCTACCCTAGTTTCTTTTCAATCTTTTGAGAGTTTTGGTTTCTACTATACTCCTCTCCGTATAGGCTCCTCCTTTCCCCTAGTAATAGTGGTAGTTGCTCTCGCTCGTCTTCCAGTACGATGGAACCGGCAAAGAAGACTCATGAATGACACATGCATGAC
Source organism: Cyclophora albipunctata (assembly GCA_963082685.1). Classification (NCBI taxonomy): domain Eukaryota; kingdom Metazoa; phylum Arthropoda; class Insecta; order Lepidoptera; family Geometridae; genus Cyclophora; species Cyclophora albipunctata. The sequence goes on along the minus strand of OY720117.1, from coordinate 9,207,764 downwards.
TATTAAAATAATTACCATTAATTACCTTGCATATTAATATTACTTGAGCAGGAGTAATCCCATCCCGAGTGCTCCTGTTCGACTTGCAGTGGGCGGCGAGCATTATATTATTACTATAAGCGCCCCGCTTGCTTCAACTTCTAACACCCACCTACCTTCTACTGAGAGTGAGTGCAGCAAACGCGTTAATGAAATTATGACAACTTCGTTGACACTGGTTGCTGGTTGCCACGATTGCATTTCACAATTGCATTTTATATTTTCATTCAATGAAGCATTAGACAGAAAATACCTAGGTGACAGAGGCCAATTTATTTTTAAGTTTAAGAATGATCAAAAACGCACCGTTTGATTTATTGTAGTAATTATTTAATGGCATAGCAAGACGCATAACAGTATAAATTAACTGCGAGTGGGGCAGGCATACTCAGAACAGTCAGTGAGGTCAGGAGTCTTGACATTGGGTTACTTCGTCCATTTAATTTTACCATACCTATACACATAGGCTCAAGCCAAGTATCCAGTAGGATGTATGCAACAATTGACCCACGACGTGACGCTCTACATGTACGGCAGCGTTGCACAACAGGGCGCAATGGGTTGCTTAATGTTAGATGGTGCAACTTTCCTGAGAGTTGCGCGTCAATTATTGCCTAGTGGATGAAAAGCTTTCATAGAAAACAAGCTATGTATTACGCACAATTTAGAATTGACATTTGATATTGGGACCGGATTTCTAAGGGAACCAATTAATATGGATAAAAAAAATTACATGTATTAGGTAATTTAGGTATTAAAAAGAAAAACAATTATTTTATATAAAAGCATTTATTTTAAAACAATGTAGGTAATAATATACTTTCTGATTCTTGGCAAAACAGTCTCACATAAGCAAGTCAACATTTGGCCTCTCTTAGAATAAACATAAGACTAACATGCGCTGCCGTTACTCACAAATGAATAAAACTGAATATATCAGATAAATAAATCATAAAAAGGACAAAACGTAATTAATTCATCATGATTATGTCTACATTGCAGTTAGCATTGCATCTCAGTTGAGCAATCTTAGATTATTTTGTTTATTAAACGTAAATTACTCTAAATAAAGGGAACATTAACTTTACTACAATTGACTCACAATATTAGCAATATATAAAAAAATCCATCTACTGTATCTAATTAGGAGTTCACAGACGCAGACATTACAGTCCACAATGAGTTTGTGGTTTTCATTTCATAAAATTTGATAATAAATGCACAACAAAAATATAATTTAAGTTGCCTTTGTCTTTTATGTTTATAAAAATATTTATTATACATATGTAACATTTTAGAAATAATTTAAACAGCGTATAAAACAATTTGGAATAATATTGCACAAGCTACAAGCTAAATTATTATGTGCATTTTATATAAATATTATAAAAACAACTCTGTATATACAAACCAACACAATATATAGCGAAGCAATAGCTATTATGACTCGTTTACTGTTACTGATTAACAATACACTATATTAAAAATATAAATCGACAACTAATAAGCATGATATAAAAATCATTTTCTAAACAAAATGTTTTTAAAATATAGTCTTGTATGAAATTAATTTTACATTAAACATTACATTAGTAGGACTGAGATCTGGGACAGCTCATAGTTGTCAACCTCAACACAATGTGGTCGAATAACACAAAGCAATCTCCACCAAGTATTATGATACATACTTAGGTACAAAATATTGCTTATTACATTACGCTATGAAATTCGTTAAAAAATTACTGTACAAGAGAACTTAACTTAAATGACTAATTATTAACAGTGATCCGCATCTCTTTAATATAATTTTATTAATTTTAGAACGCCCTTTTAATTATGAACGACGGTTATATTGTAAATGCGCGTACACTGACTTCAAGTTAAAATTTAAAACGGTTTTCAATGCCTGACTGTTGAGCATTCCATAGCCAATGATAACGCTAACTAACCGTAAGGCATTGAAAAACTATTTTAGTCAATACAGCCGTACAGTGCAAAAAGCATTGATGAAATTCACCATAGTTTATAAGTAACAGGGTATGTTGTCAATATAATGTGACATATTAATTAAGCTAACAACCACATTGTGCATGCCCAGCCACCAAGAGTGTTGGTTTGTCAAAATATATTTCACAGCACAGGAACAAACACATTCTGGACTAAATAAAATCTGAAAAATGATAACAACATTTGTTTTTTAAGACTAGTACGTAATTTTGGCACTACGCTGTGTCATCTCAGAGCACAGTGGCATCGATGTTGTTCTTTATAAATGTATAACAATTTAGAATTATAATTATAGTATTTTTAAATGCTCTGTGAATGTCGGCAGAGTTAACGGACCGAGCCGGAGACTAGAAATATTAGATGGAAGACGAGAGGATGTAAATGGTAACAATATCGGATGCTAGTCGTAACACACAGGCGCAGCTCCGTTAACCTCGCGACGGTAGGGTTCCACAAAGCCTCACACCGAAACGAATATAATAAGGAACAATTCTGTTTTCAATTAATATTAACAATAGCAAGCAAATTAAATACGAGTAAGCACATTATTATTTCCTCTTTATAATATCAATCGATCAATCAATACATATTAGTTTGTGCCCAATGTGTCATGTTCGATGTATCGTTTCTAATTTATTTATGAAACCCTAAAACTAGTGATCGATTCAATCGCTCACTACATGGACAGCTGCCATTACAATAATAAAATGCAAAATAATGTATATTATACAATTTAGTGTAAAAAATTAATAGTAAAAATTAAAAAAAAAACTTATTTGAGTAAATAAATTCTCTTGTTCCATTGCTCATTCAGTGCTTTTCCTAACAGAGTGTAATAATAACTGTGTGTCAATCAGTTGATTCGTTCATTCTCTGTGGTCGTTCAAGATGGAGCCTGGCTCGGGATCGCGGCGCCTTCTCAAGGCGCGCGTCCTCGCACGTTATTTTTACACCCCGTCGCAATGAGTATTATACCTCAACAACACTCTTTAATTCCAACAACTGTACATACCTAACACTTTCCCTGTATAAATATATTAGAGTCTTGTAAAAGAAACATTTCGAAACCTCATAGGTCATTAACACTACGTGAGAAATTACACAAGAGCATTAGGATACAATATATTGCTACGAGTTAACTTATCATTTGGCACTAAATTAACATATTGCATCTCGAGCGTTCGTCACATACTATTTAATTTTATTTATACTTGCAAAAATTAATTTAATTCTCAATTTTATTAATTTTACTAATTTTTTCATTATAATTAAATTTTGTTACTAATTTTACTAATTAATTACATTTTAGTTTGGCCGAAACTTTCCATTCATTTGTTAAGACATATTCCATCGTATAAACATAAATACACATTATTTTTTACAATTGAGCAATCTGTTCATTCCCGCGGGCTCGGTCACCGGTCGCCGCCGGTCCGTCGTTCAGCGGAGGGGAATGGCAGTTAAATGGATTAAATAAATAGACAACACGCGTTTCCGGCAAGTTCAATTTGGCAAAATTGAGCATTATGACTTTCAAATTGGCATCGTAAACAAAGACTCCGCTACGTAGCACTGCGTGACTACTCGATATATCCTAAGTCTGGTAACTGTAACTTATTATAGGTACAACGATCTCTTACAGTTTTGAGTGTCGCGGGACGCACACGCAGACATACACTTGATACCACATGATATGTATATTTTGATATAAATCAACATATAATCCGGCTTGCATGTTGCCATTATATGCATGAATTGTATGAAAAACGTATGTGTATATGAGTGTGCGCGCCTCTACAATCGACTACGAAATAAACATGTAACATGTCAACGTCGGATAACTTTAACTGTTCAACATTTCACGAGGTCTGGGACAGTACATTATTGGCAAGACGTAACATGTCGCCCTCTAGCGGCCAAGAGACGAGAACACGCCCCGAACAACCTCTAAACATTACATTACTATTAAAAATCATTAGATTTAATTTGACACAAACGATACGTACATTTATCACTCGTTAAGTTGTGTCGACAAGACTCATTGATATTGACATTCTTATTACAACTGCGTAGAGTTGAGTATGCCTTGTCAATGCTGTTATCGATGTCTGCGGTTAACGCGGGAACTACCCCTCGTGTGACATCAACGGTGACAGTTAGGTATGTTTCCCTTACACCTAACAGAAAAGTGCATTCCATTTAACAACATTAACATTATTTTTACGTTTACATTACGTTTTACGCATCCATTAGCCTCTTTATAAACATACCTACGTGCGTGCGAGTGTGTTTATTCATGTGCCATCGGCCCTTGAGTGTTAGCGGTTTTTCGATACATTTTCCATGTGAAAAGCATCAAGCCATAGATAATCATAGATTTGATATGTATTAGTATGATTCGATCGCCGCGTGCGCATCAATGAACACCCCGCACTACAACTGACAATCCTAATTTATGTATTTGCATTTTATATACAAAATTGTAGATAGTGAAAAATCTAATATCGTAAAATTTGATATGACGTATCTGAGAAACATTACAATTAAGAGGATTTCGTTATCGTTCAAAAGAACAATAGAAACGATAGTGGACTTTTCAAGACCTTTTAGTTATACTAACTACATTTTTATAACAACATGGTTAAAATATTTTTTTATTATAAATGAAATATTATTTTTTCTTTAATATCAAATGATAGTTATTGCTTTATTTTGATATGATACCGGAGTGCGGCGCGGCGGTGCGCTCGCGCTTCTCCGCTTCGCCCACTTCCACTCCGTCGAACATGCGTAGTAACTCTTAATATATACTTTAAAAATATGACTGCTTTATATCCATCATGATCACAGCTCTCCGAAGACTTTACAATATCCAAACCTGACGCTCCAAAATAAATTCTTTATCATTACACCTATAAAACGAAATGACTACGATATACCTAACGTTAGCTCTAAAATTATGCCATTTTGATAATATTACTTTGCAATTGCAACGGTCCCTCGTACAGCACTTAAATGCCTCATATACAAATTTTAACGTAACAATGAAAATGACTCGTTTACAATCAAGAAGACATTAAAATAATATGTGAAGCGATAACGTCGTCCGTAAACAAGATTATATTAAAAAAAACAAATTTCGAAACAAAGCGGCAGTGTTCGCGAAATATTCGTGCAATAGAAATCTAACTACGAAACATTGTCTTAGGAACCTGATAAATTATTGCTAGAGCTCCGGCCTCCTCACTAACAATGCGCCACACGGCGACACATAACGAGATAAAATCTTATCAGTAGCCAATAGAAAAATATCACCTAAATAAATATGAATATGTTGGGGCGAGAGTCCGTGGCGCGGCGCCGCGAAAATATACATCTGTGGCGAGCCGTGTACACTCGCGTACACACGGATACACTCGTGCACACACGCATACACTCGTATACACTCGCGTAAACTCGTGTACACACGTTCACTGCGCGTCTTCCGGCTCGTCGCGCGCGCCCTCACCGCCCTTGCCCGCCTCACTGTAACACAAAACGACACACCGTTAGGATTACAACAACACTGTCATGTGTCATTGTCATCAATGTCACTGGTGATCTGATAAAAGCGAGATTTAATCCGAGCCGAGGTGCTCCAGCTCCCTTAAGTCTGAGTCATCGTATAACAACATATTTCCCTTAATAAAACTTACCCTCACTATGATCAAGACCCTAAACCAAAATCCTAGAGCCGCCACAGAACATGCCTCAGTATTGACATTCCAGTTTGTATTATCAGATCAGTACTGACTAGCCTTTATAATACACATACTGCCTTATTCATAAACGCTCTCCAACTAAAACACTATTGGTGAGTGTTTTGTCTCTTTCGCTCTTTGGAAAATATCGTAGGTCAAAAAGGGACAAACCATTTGATAGCTAAAATGCTGCTAGTAAGCGTTTATGTAAGCGTAATAAGGCCTTTATAATACAGAGACACTCAACAAACCATTATTATTAAGGCGCGTTTCCATTATGCAAGTGACTTGCATACAAGTTGCAAGTTGCATGCAAATTGTATAGTGGAAACCACAACTTGCAAACAAGTTGCAACTTGTATTAGGTTTGAACTTGTACGCGCAACAATCAAGTCAGCTTATTTGCATACAAGTTGCAAGCGCATGTGCTCGTGTATAGAGGGAAGTGCAGGATTATTTTGTAAAAATGACTGCTAAGTGGAAAACTAACTTGTATGCCACTAAAATCTTGTATGCAAGCTGCAAGTTGAACAAATTCGTGTTTCCGATTCAAACTCCTTGCACACAAGTGTGACGTCATACATGCATGCAAGCACTTGCATAATGGAAACGCTCCTTTATAATAAGAAGGAAGAAAGCTTGTATACCTCAGACAGCTTGAGTCTAAGCATGAACCAAATATACAAGAAGACTGACAGAGTCTAACAAAATATCGTACTTCCAGTTTTAGTACCTCAGGTCTCGCTAGATGTCGCTCGGTGTATCATATAGTTTGATTATCAGGCACGGTAGGTATATAATTATCATGAATTCAGCTTGTGGCGAGCTGTTGGTGAGTAGCGACACCACGGGCGATTCCCGAGTGCCCCAGAGAGTCGGTCAGGGCCCTCGTCTCCGGCGAGCCTTCCCCGGCCGGAGTGGACCCCAAGGGGGCCCGCAGGACTCTCGGCTCTGGCTTGCCTTCACCGGCCGGCCAGAGGGGGGTCGTTAGAGGCACAGTCGATATCGGCTGTGTGATCCGGGGGTGGAAGTGTTAAAGGGCATAACGCCGCGAGTAACGTTTAGAGAAAGCGCAGCACACCTCTCTACACCCCCGAGTCGCCCGCACCGATGTTGCCCCCTTGCCGTCTCTATGTCGGCTGTTTCGGGGGGCCCATCCAGAGGGCGGCGAGCCACGGCCTGCCGCCGATAACTTGTTTTACACTAGTTATGGCAGGTGCCGATTCCTTTGCAATAACCCAGTTTTACTCCATCCAATCTTCATTCCCATAGCCCATTTTTATTTCTTTCATATCTTGCAATAGTCCCTACTTCTGCAGGTACACATTCCCGGACATGTTGTACTGATGTGGTCGGGAGTGTGTCCCTGCAGTTGTAATCCATTACATTAAACTACTCCAAAGGGTCTGTATCCCCTCGCATGCCTCTCAAAAAGACCGGGCTTGTCCCGTGACTCCGAGGATATTATATTGTAAACAACATTTTGTACAGTCAACTATAAAAGTTGAATACATTCAATATTATAGAAGATAGCGACACTAAAAGATTCCATAAATAACTTTTGTGACGAGAGGAGAAAATAATAGGTAGGTACAATAATATTTTTATGTGTATTAGCTACATCCCGCGGCTTCAACCACGTTCTAATCTATTTTTATTCTGCGGGAAAAACAAAAGCAGTATTTTGGTTAGATGACACTAAAACTCTCCAAATGTCATCTGAACCAAGTTTCAGAAAAAAACCGGCCAAGTGCGAGTCGGACTCGCGCACGGAGGGTTCCGTACTTTAAAAAACGGCAAAAAATCACGTTTATTGTATGGGAGCCCCCTTAATTATTTATTTTAATTTATATTTAGTATTTGTTGTTACAGCGGCAATAGAAATACATCTTCTGTGAAAATTTCAACGGTCTAACTATCACACCGTTCTCGAGATACAGCCTGGTGACGGACGGACGGACGGACAATGAAGTCTCAGTATTAGGTTCCCGTTTTTACCCTTTGGGTACGGAACCCTAAAAACAAATAGCTATTGAAGCTTATTCCGATCGAATACAAGTATTGGAAGATTATATTCAGTTATACCGCCCGGTTTTGCCAGTGAATACAATACCGCAGTTACCGGCCCTGGTTGTAGCCAATTAATGCCGGCCCAAATATTTGTGTAACAACCTTAATTTATTTTATATGAGTGCATGTGAAGTATGCACAGGTCGTAATTTTGCATGCTTCACTGACTGTTTCGCAGTATTGTCCGGACTTCTTATTAGGTTTGAGTTCTATCAGATTAGCATGACTAATCTTTGCTGAAGTCATTGCAAGATAACGTACGACATAACCCATGGCAACATGTTTCTTGTAATCTCTCTTTATTGATAGATTACGAGTATATTTTCTGTTCTACGACAGATATTGAAGGAGTATATCGAGGCCATGTTAACAAGGATATTACGCAGGTTTTACTTACATGAAAACGATTTTTTGTTAATGTTGTAACCGATCGATTTTTATTCAATCGCATTCTCTATTAAATCACCTTTTGAAACGTGATTAACTAAATTAAAATCGGTGAATTGGTAAATTTAACATGTGTGGGAGCTTCGATCGCTGATAGTAACACATACACACATCTAGTTATCATATTTAACCCATTGCTATTGTTAAGCAACGTGCAACTCGGCCCCTCGATACGTGGATGGGTGGTCGATAGTGGCATTTCTATCTGAGCGCTACCGTGTTTCGGAGGGCACGTTAAACTTTCGGTTAAGGTTGCTTCAATCGTCAGACCCCGTCAGAGGCCAAGAGGCGGCCTAAAGAACTTTGACATCAGGGTTGGCATCAACCAACACATTCTCGACCCACATTAGGCAAGCGTGGTGATTACGCCTAATCTTATTCACTATACTGATACCTTCAGTGAGATGAGAGGCCTTGGCCCAACAGTGGGACATTACAGCCATATACTTTACTTTACTTACATTAAGCACGCTTTTTCCTTCAGGACGAAAGATATGGGAAAATGAGCACTAAGGTTTGTACTTATTCTCAAAACTGTTCTACAGTTCAAATCACGAGAGTTAAAAGATGTACTTACTAGTTGGCATAGGGCGGGCGCGAGCCCGAGGGCGCGTCGTCGCACGGGGGCGGGCGGGCAGCCGCGCTCAGCAAGTAATTGGTCGAGTCACTGAAACAGTTCGACAACCTGCTTCAAATTGAATTACTGCCTCGGGTCGCAGCGTACAACACAATACATATCATACGTACTAGGTTAATATACACGATTCACAAAATATACAGTAGTTTACATTACATTATCGCGATATGAATATTGCTAATTCACGATTATTATGCGAATTCTTAAGTTGCCTTCAATGCCATATAATTTTTAAAACGAATTATCTTAAACATATGAAATAAAAGAAGTACCTTTGTCTTATTTTGAGTATTCTAAGGATTTTGAGTTCCTATTTATGGAAATCCCCAGTAAGTTAGTAAGTGCCCACCTGCCAAAGCTAAAAAATAAACACTCGAGTCCTACCCAAACTTATTTGAATCTAACAAGTACATACTTGAACTATTCCAAAACATGAAGACGTAATATTGGAACTAAGTTCCTTATCGGGCGTTGCGAAAGGGGGCTAGACGGAAAAAAATGTAACGACACTTTTTACGTGTTTCTCTGTCTGGCGTGCACATGTTTCTCTGTCTGTCTGTCTCTCTCTCTCTCTCTCTCTCTCTTATATGTAGAAAGCAAGCCAGATATTTTCGTTTCGTCGCGATTATAAATGTGATGGGTGGTCGTCGATATTGAATGTTAAGCAACGGTTATCGCGATTATGAATATGATGGGTGGCCGTCGATCTTTAATGTTAAGCAACGGTTGTCGCGATTATAAATCTTCTTATCGAGTGGATGGTCAACCACCTGGTGACCAATCCTGGTGTCAGAGTTATTTATTTATTTTATTTATTTACATATTAGGTTTCCCAATAATAGTTACATTATATCATGCTTCTTATGGCTATTTTGTATAAAAAGTTAATGCACTATTTATCGAAGGGAAACACAATATACAACTAATACGTGCAAGTTTTCACAAGGAAGTAACAATTATTACTATACATATCTCTTACATGAGCCGCCAAAGGCCTCTGACATGGCTCATGTAACGACTACTATCCGTAGAAAGTAGCCGGTACCGACGGCTTAACGTGCCCTCCGAAGCACGGAATCATCTTACTTTTCGGGCAATCAGGTGATTCAGCCTGCAATGCCCTAACCAAACTGAGGACAGTCTCACAAAGTGATTTTTGTGAGATATCCCCACCGGGAATCGAACCCAGAACCTCCGGATCGTGAGCCGAGCGCTCAAACCACTAGACCACGGAGGCGTTACGTTGTTACGCGCCTCATGATGATCATGATTGTGATGATTGTGATGGGTGGCCGTCGATATTGAATGTTAAGCAACGGTTGTCGCGATCATGAATTTGATGGGTGGCCGTCGATAGTGAATGTTAAGCAACGGTTGTCGCGATCATGAATGTGATGGGTGTTATAGTAAGACATTGTAAGCCGTGCGGCGTGCGCATGTTTCTCTGTCTGTCTCTCTCTCTCTCTCTCTTATAGAAAGCAAGCCAGATATGTTCGTTTCGTCTTTCTATTTTGCATTGAACAGTGTGGTGTCGCGACGATTATTTTTGTTGATAATAAATAAAATTCGTTCCATCCGGGTGTCCCTTGACACCTCTAAATTTTTTTTTATTCGATTGATAGTTAACCTCTTCTTTCCAAAACAAACATTATCTCTGTATAACATAAACAAGCGTAATTCCATGGTCACACGTCACCTATAATGAAAACAATGGTTAGGTTATCGCTATGTATTTTTTAACAACGTGGCAAGATCAATGTATTGACCATAAGTAGATTCATTTATAGTAAAATTAATAAGGGGTTTCCTAAACCGATTTGTGGTTTAGTAATTGAAACAAACAAGTCATAAAGATCAGAGGAATAGTATAGTATGGAATATTACAGTTTACAACACTTGGTGTATCTGTAAACTTTCCGTTCGTATAAAAAATACAGGAAAATTGTAAAATTTCCGTTCGTATAAAATCATCATCATAAATTTAAGAGCAAGGCTCTTGTCGGTGAGTCCGATGCAGACTTCTCCATCTATTCCTATTCAGTGCAAGTTCCTTCACATCTCTATAAGACATGACAGACACTTTTTCTTTAATCTGACTCATGTAACTGATTCTAGGCCTTCCCCTACCTCGCTTTCCTTCAACTTTACCTTCCATGATATTATTAATGTATCTGTCATGTCGTATGAGATGTCCTATCATCTTCCCTCTCCTATTTTCTATTGTCTCAAGTAATGTTCTACTCTCTCTCACCAATTCTAATACTTCTTCATATAGGAAAATTCGGAGGGCTCGTTAAATTGTCGGTCCCGGTTGTTTCAATCGTTAGACCGTGTCGGAGGCCTTTAAGCGGTCTAAAATCTCCGACACCAGGGTTGGCCACTTAAACGAAAATCCGCGACGTCGTATCATATTTTGCCTGAACGATGATATCAACAATGTTAAGCAAGGTTTCACTTTGGATGGTAGGTTTAGGGTAGCTACATGTATGTTAGGACTGGGTCAGTCGGTTCAGCACTATAAGTATAAGCGCAATAGTCTCATGGGGAAGTTCTACGTCCATCTTCTATATAATATTCGGTTTTGCCGCTCAGTCCAGCAAGACTGATTGGTGCCGGCCCGAATACGTGGTTCTACTCTAATATTTCTACACCCTACTTTGGAAGAAATGTTAAATTACAGGACCCGGTTGTGTCATCTGTCATATTTATTCGGTTGGTTAGTTAAAGTTAGCGATGTCAGTTCATTGCGTTAATCAACGTGCAGATCACCCCCTTCTTGGATGGGTGGTCGATAGTAGCATTTCTATCTGAGCGCTACCGTGCTTCGGAGGGCACGTAAAGCAGTCGGTCCCGGTTGCAATCAATCGTTAGACCATGTCGGAGGCCTTTAGGCGGTCTAAAAAACTCCGCCATCAGGGTTGCCCACTAACCTACTAGAAATGAATGAACGAGTTGGTGAATTTTATTTAAAACCTAACAATTGTATGGCATATCCAAATAGGTAATTGATAACATCAATGTAAATACTTGGACTTTATTTGTGAACTGATAACAGTGGCAAACAATACCATAAATTACTATGACGTCTGGTGCGGTTCTAGGGAAATACCTAATGAGGGGGGAGACTCGACCTCCCTCCAGATAATTGGTTATCTTACAAACAATATTCATTTTGACAAGCCCGTTTGCACAGTGGCAGTGAGAGCGCTTACTGTGTCGGGGGTTGCGGGTTCGATTCCCGCCCGGAGTCAACAATATGTGCAGACATAGTTGTTGGCGGAGACGTCTGGGTGTCAATTATATATCCTTATAAAGTATTTGTGTATGTATATGTAGTAGCATCAGTTAATTAGATTCCATAACACAAGCTTAGAGCTTAGTTTGGGTCTAATTAACCGTGTGTGAATTTGTCCAGGTATATTTATTTATATTTATAATATAGTCTGAGTGTCAATGGCTCCTAACCCCCAAAGTCCAGATCATCTATAACCGCCTTTCCGTGACCAACTCGTTCTACAGTCTATGCCTTACCCCTCCTTCGACAGTAAACCCCATATTCTATAGATGAACTTTCAATATATGGTCGACTCCGTTGTTCTATAACTTGACTCCTTGTGCTATAGTTGACCCCTCGTTCCATGGTTAAACTAGTTCTAGACTCCACGTTCTATAGTTGACCCCTCAATCCCCGATTCCCAATTCTATAGTTTCTCCCTCCATCTTGTTTATCCCCAAGTTTATACTTAGAGCCGCGCCCGTGTGGTCCATTATCTATATGTGACGTTAATAGTCATGACAACAGACTTTATCTGTGGCCCATGACAGAGAGGAGTACCGTAATCGACATGGTTTATATAAATAACGTGTGGATGGTGCAAGAATCAGTCGATATCGTTTAAATAATTATTATTAATATCGTTCGTACTAGCGAAAATGTATGTTTGTTAAGGCCTATTCAGTTATATGAGATATTCGTTACCGCTGTAGGTAGAAAAAACCATGTGGCTGACTATGTGTGCATAGTAATATGTGTGTGTGTGTACTCGAGGGTGAATACTGAATATGGTCCGGTATATATCACGTGGTATGCACTTCTATCCACAGCGGCAAAGAATACCGTTCAGGTTGTAGTAGTTAAGGAACTTGATACTAATTACCTTAGCGACACCCACGCGGTATGTATACTACCTATAGCGGCAGCGAAGCATGTCTGAATAGACCTTTAACTTTTCAGGCAAAATCTACTAAATATTTTAACATTGGCATAAAGTTAGAAAAGAGTATGGAAGATGACTTCGACTAAAATGTAAAAACATGATACGAGTGAAACCGCGGGACGCAGCTAGTTAACTAAAGTTTGTTGGACTATGCCATTGACTTGATAGCGCCAATGTCGCAACTGTAAGGTATTTATTTATGGTGATAAGAGCATCATGGCACCACACGCGAGATAGGGCTGGTATACTTTTTCCTTTTATTTGGATTTGATTGGAAATTATTAATTTGACATATATAGACGCATTTTGGAAAAGGTTTGTTCGTAAATCCTTTTTTTTTTAAATTATTTGTCGGTATTATAAAAATATGTACTATGTTGTTTTTTTAAATACTGTACCAGATTTAGAGGCGTTTTATTATATGTATTGTCATCATCATAAATTTAAAAGCTAGGCTTTTTACGGTGAGTCCGATGCAGACTTCTCCATCTATTCCTGTTCAGTGCAAGCTCCTTCACATCTCTATAGGATATTATAATTTTATACTATTAAATAAATTTTAAATACAAATGATGTATAATTTCACTTGAGATACAGTTTTCACTTTATAGGAGATAAATATTATGTAATATTTTACGAATATTCATTAATACTTTAGTCATTTTTATGATTCTGCTAATAAATTGTGGAACATTTAACATAATTTAATTATAAAATAAATGAATAATGAGTCTACCTTCTAGCGTCGCGTCGGTTGTAAAAATAAGAATATCTTCGAGCCTCTTATGACCAAATACAATCAACAAAGTAAAACTAGGTACCTCCGAGGCCCCGGCACCCGACCAGCCCCGTCTCGCGTGATATATCGTATCTCTATCCTTTAATTTTCTTCAGTTTTTTATCTCATTCGCACACGAGCGCGAGATTGAGAAGGGATTAAAAATTAACGCATTACTGGTAGTAATAATAATTATCACTACATAGTATAAAATAAAGTCGTCTCTTTTTCGTGTCTGTCACACTGTTTGTCTGTCTGTATGCTTAAATCTTTAAAATTACGCAACGGATTTTGATGCGGTTTTTTGTAATAGGTAGAGTGATTCAAGAGGAAGGTTTTTATGTAAAAAAAATCCCGAAATTCCCACGGGAACGGGCACAACGCGGGTAAAACCGCGGGGCGCTGCTAGTTGCTAATATTTGTGACATTATAAACAGCTTAGGCTTTTGCCTTGATAAGTTGTTAATTAATAAAGCGGAACAGTTTGACTTTGTGTTTGTTTGAACGCGGTAATCTAGGCACTACCGGTGCGATTCGAATATTTATTTTTGTAATGGATACCGAGAAAAATATATTATAACGTAAAATGGACAAATCACTTTTTGCACACAACAGTTCGTAGAATAGCGTACAGAACCATTATACAGAACTCCATTTTCCCCGTTAGTGGAATTAAATAAACGAATGTAACTATACCAACACTTTGACCTTTGTCCAAGTATCCATAGTAAATAAACCACAATGAATAACATGATGAGTAATATGGTGACTGGCACTTCACTAAAATTGTTAATCGAATTAAAATGTATTCCGGTATAATAATGGATTTTTAACAATTAAGGTGCACATAATGTCACTTGGTGTTTTGATCAAGAACCAGAAGTGTCAAATGACATCCAAGGTTTCATTATCCGATTCTAAAAGAAAAAGTAGTCTTTATCTTATATATAAAATTCTCGTGTCACAGTGTTCGTTCGCGTACTCCTCCGAAACGGCTCGACCGATTCTCATGAAATTTTGTGAGCATATTGAGTAGGTCTGAGAATCGGCCAACGTCTATTTTTCATCCCGAAATTCCCGCGGGAACGGGTACAACGCGGGTGAAACCGCGGGGCGCAGCTAGTATTATATGTTGCAAAGTAAATAACATATTTTCAAAAATGGAATTGTCTTTGGTTCGGAAAAACGGTCATATAAGTTTTTTGAAACCCGTAAAAAAAAACTTGGTTCTTACCGAATGATTCGCTGTTTTCATGTTTTTTTTACTTCGACTTACGACCAGTCTCAATAACCTATATCTATTGGCAATCTCTACATCCTGCAGTCTTTATAGCTAGATCAAATTTTGGCATTTTGTTAGGAATGGCTGATAAATGGCTCTTAAAATCGTATTTTTTATTAAATATTTATTAATAGCTGGCAGCCCTAACACATGGTATTGTACATCGATAACCCCAGAATTGCCATGTCATGAGATAACGTTTTTATTAGAGCTTCTTAGAGTATCATAATTATGTAGCTCCAGCACAAGTTATGGTATGACAATAATATGTTTTTGTATTAATTAACTGTATGTTTTTGTTATTGCCAATTATTTTTATATTGGGTTAGTGAATGAGTGATAAGACTAGACTACTGCCCGCGGCTTAGAAGTCGAAACGGTTTAATAGGTTTAACGTCTTTATTTTATTATTTTCTAACCCCGTTATGGGATTAATTTCAATAAAAAAAGACGTGTGGCACTCGGGGACTGCCGCGGTAAAGCTATTGCATAGTTATTTTTTGTATCACTAGATGGCGTTAGTGGGGAGCGTTAGGTTTTTTTGCGTGAGGTTTTTTCGTTACGGAATTTCTGGATTCGGTCCCCGCGCTCAAGGCCCGCGATAGAAGCTATGCAATAGCTTAAAATATTATGTTAAAAACTGTTTATGCAAAATTTTAAATAAATTCGAACAAGGAATCATATTGTCCCAAACGTGGCAACACATTCAAAAATTTGCCCCCATTTTTACCGCTTTGAGGGAAGAGTTTTGGAAAATTATTTCTTATCGGATGCCTACATCATACAAAGAACACACTCTTCTAGTTTCAGTTCTCTACCATAAGCGGTTTGGGCTGTGCGTCGTTCAATACAAAGTTATGTGTATAGATGTTCGCGTAAGGGCACACACTTATGGCTCGGCAACCTTTTTCTCCTATATGGTTATTCCACCTACCAAAATTCCGTCAAAATGGTTCAGAAACGTAATCCAGTTAAGTAAAATAGCAATTAAAAGGTAGGATTTTACACAGGAAAACATATGGTAACTTTTGATTGAGTATTGAGTAACTGAAGCATCGATCTTATAAGTAAAACTATTTAGAAGACATAAAAAACTTTTTTTTAAATTTAAACTACGTTTACGGACACACTTCGCTTTTATTTTACACTAGCAGCGCCCAGCGGTTTTACCCGCGTTGTGCCCGTTCCCGTGGGAATTTCGGATTTTTTTTTACATAAAAACCTTCCTCTTGAATCACTCTACCTATTACAAAAAACCGCATCAAAATCCGTTGCGTAATTTTAAAGATTTAAGCATACAGACAAACAGACAAACAGACACGAAACAGAGACGACTTTATTTTATACTATGTAGTGATTTTTAACTGTGGTTTCGGCCCCTTTACAGGAACCGTGGTCACAGAAAACTGAGTGAGTATTCTGTATTAATTGTAAAAGACTGAATGAGTCTGAAAAAGTCATATAAAAATGTTAAATAAAAGCGAAGTATATCTGTAAACGAAGTTTCAATTCAAAATACATCAACTCTTTTTTTTTCGATGTAACTGTATTTTTGTTGGTAAGTAACTAACGGAACGTAACTGTATTCTGTAGGCAAGTAGGTAAATTAGTAATTGAATAAAACGGTCACCTGGCAGTCCTCATCCTTAGCGCCGCGCAGTTCTCTTTACACTTATAGGCCAGCACTTGTTTGATTCTGCTGACTTCGACGTCAGGGAAATGCCTGCTGACGTACGAGATGAGAGCGTGGACTCGGCGGCGGTCTAACGGCGGCTTAGTCGGCCTCGACTCTTGCCCGGCCCGGGACCACCTCTGGCCCGTAACGGAGCAAGTTGCCAACTCGATTGGTGAAAATAATGCCGCGGCCAGACCTCGCGTCACCTTCCTGTAGTCACCCCACTTGACGCCGCGTAGTAACTCTTCGCGTATCTCGACGCCTTCGCCGAGTTTTATCTAGAATTTTAAAGGTTTTATTGTTTAGGGATTGCGCAATTGAGACACTGAAACTTCCATTGTATATATTTAGGTTTATGTGATAGTTTTTAAACAAATAATATCGCTGAAATCATAAGTTGAATTTGAATTGAATTTAAACATTATTTTCATTGGACCAAAACTAAAGTGATGTATTTTCGCCTTAAAAGCAATATTAATGAATGAGTGAGTAGCCATTAATTTTAATGTCTGATTAATATGAAACAAACATCGTGTCATAAGAAATGCTCAACCAAATGATATTTAAATGATATTCCTGTCGTGTGGTACGCGATCTATGAAACCGAAGAGAAATTCAATTAATTCAATGGCAGTGCAGTGATCACCTTCACTTACTAACTAATATTATTTTTTCAAATTTCTATACGGCCATTAATATCTCACTACAGGACAAAGGCCTCATATTGTACTAAAGATATCAGGACAGTGAGTAGGATTGGGCGTAACCATCAGTTTTTACATTTATACTAATACTAGCAGCGCCCCGCGGTTTTACCCGCGTTGTGCCCGTTCCCGGAGGAAATTCGGGATAAAATGTAGCCTATAGCCTTCCTCGATAAATAGACTATCTAACAGTGAAAGAATTATTCAAATCGGTTCAGTAGTTTCTGAGATTAGTGCGTTTAAACAAACAAACAAACAAACAAACAAACAAACAAACAAACAAACAAACAAACAAACAAACAAACAAACAAACAAACAAACAAACAAAACAAACTCTTCAGCTTTATAATATTAGTATAGATAGGCAAAGTTTCTAAGCTTTGTTTGTAAGGGAATCTTCGGAGCTATTAATATGATTTCAAAAATTATTTCGCCAATAGGTAGAATACACTTCAGGTACGGACATAGGCTATTTAAAAAAAAGAAATAGGGATCTGTACTCTAATAGCAATAATGTAACCCTAGGTATGAAACAAATGCCTTAATCGATTTACAGTTATTGGCGTGCGCTACAAAAAGTATTGATTATACATAAACATAATTAAAGACATATTTAAAGCACTTATTTCCTACAAAAAGTCCAGCGATGTCTTACTATTATAGTAAAGGTACAAAAATCGCTTTTATTAATAAAAAAGGACTCTATTTTGAAGTTGATGATATTAACGTGAGTATATCAAAATAAATAGTTTTTTAAAATCAAGGTTATGGAACTTAAAATACCTCATTAAATTATTAATATTGGAAGTTTTGTTCGGTTATCATGAGAAATAGGTACTCAAAACAATGTACGCGCGCCGTGTACGGGCGGGCTGTACTAAATTGTGCGGGTCAGGCGCGGGGAATGGGCAAGCAGTAGGTATTGACGAAGCTAGTTAAAAAATAAAAAGAATGTACCGTTATATGCCTAGATTCATCAAACCCGTTCAGTACTCATCGCGTAAAAGATTTACAAACATCCATCCATCACTGTAAGATTTTTCTACATCGGAAGTGGAAATTCGCTGATATTCGTATCTGACCACGTGCGTAATAAAAAATCTATATCGAAAATACATATCCATAACAAAATCAGTACAAAGTTTATCATTTTTATCGCCACACCACGCCTACCGGCGTTTTATTGGCCAAATTCTGTTTGAACTCTTTATAGTAGGTATGGACGAAACATGAAACCAATATTGCAGTAGGTTAACTGTTAAAACTTATACATATCTATATCTCTTATATCGAGTGCACAGTATACAATTATAAAATATACAGAGTAATCTTTAATAAAATGTATGTTACGGAAATGCAGTACATGTATTCAGTACAGAGAGAACACCATCTATTTATAATAAAAACTAGGAGTGCCCCGCGGTCTTACCCGCGTCGTACCCTTTCCTGTAGGAATTTTGGCATGAAAATTTGACAAAACATCTCTCTTGAATCACTCTGAATCTTGGTGTAAACCGCATGAAAACCCGTTCAGTAGTTTTTGGGAAAATTACATACAGACAGACAGCTTTTATGGGCTTTGTTTTATAATATGTAAGATAAGAAGATAAGAATTGACCAATTTTGGTAAACATGGTCAAAATACGGATGTAGATGCAGTTGGACTTATTAATCCAGACATCCGACTTGAATTAAAATGAATAAAATCATACAAACTGAGTTAGGAATAAACAAAATATTTGGCACATCCTAATGAGGCTAGCGCTAGTCGGTTCTGGAAATAAGTACCCAAGTAGCTTTAGTCCTCTATAAAAAAACTGATTCAATTTTCTATCAGGATTCCATAATCAATCTCTTACATCTCCAATCTATGGAAAGTTAAATATCATAACAGTGGAAGTCACAATAATATTGAGCGCATTAAACAGGCAAAATAGAAATCGCTTGGCTAATTAACGTGAGTCTTAAACTATGTTCATAAAGAAGTTTGCTAGTCCGGCCGTTTGCGGTTTTGATGCCTTCATGGCTCAATGAGTTTACGAGCTATAGGAATAGCAGCTCCGTCTAAAATTAGAAACAATTAGTTCTCTCACATAGAGACTATGTTTTTCCTATTATTAGACACAATTTAAAACATAGTTTCTCAGACACGTTTCGGAATGATATAGAAATAATGTAGGTATATCATGCTTATTGTTGTACATGCAGATAATTATGAAAATTCATTGCGTGTTTCATTAATGATGTACAAAAGATAATCCGAAGTAATTTTAGATTTTTTTTTTTAAGTTCGAAAATTGTTTAGTTATTACTTATTAGTTTCTTTAAGTTGAACATATTCAATTTCCGCTTTCCACTAAAACCAAGTTTACCTACAAGTAGTTACATAAATATTTATTTACCAACACGGACGTAAATAAATAAGTGAAATCACAATTACGACCGATAACGAATAGATAAGGGCCGAAGACTCCGTACGTACTCCCATAAAGATGCTTCGTATCAGAACATTATGTAATCTATGTGTGTTTATGAACATCAAGTGGGGAAATCAGAACCAAGCCTATATATGTAGTACGTGATATACTGTGATGATGGATGGATGTTTGTTGCTACTGTTGTCATAAAATCAATGCACAATGATTACTAAGTTATTTGATTTTTTTTACAATAACTAATTATAATATTATTTTTTTCAATAACTAACAAAGGACATGCCTTTTAAAGATGAGCGGTCCGCCGCGCCGTTCGCTTCGCTTCTGGAGAAAGGGCTCCCACACAAAACTGCGATGCGATGCTATGCGAATTCCATTTAATATATTCATCTCTTTTCTTTGTACTGTAGTAATGGCGATAGATATAACTATTTCAGTTCGCATCGCATCGCATCGCAGTTTTGTGTGGGAGCCCAAAGGGCCAACTTTCTAAGTGCTCACTTACATCATGAAAGGAACCCCTGTATCAAATTTCATGTACTAGGTTCAATAGTTTCGGCTGTTTTGATATTATGTCAGTGAGTCATTCAGTCCGGTTTGCCTTTTATCTTTACTATACTATACTATGTAGTATTATAAATAGGTAAAATTTGTAAGTTTGTTTGTTTGTATGTTTGAGCTAATCTCGGGAATTACCAGTCCGATTTGAATAATAATTTTTGTAATAGAAATTCAACGGGAAGGTTATAGGCTATTTTTCATTCCTAAATTCCCATGGGAACGGGACAACGCGGGTAAAACCGCGGGGCATTTCAAGTACACATGTATATAGCCTTTAACGCTCATCACATCACACACCATCACATTTCCATCATTGAGACCGAAATCTTGAATAATTAGATACTAATACCATCTTGCTCCAGCAATTTACGAATTTACGACAAAAAATACAACTTCACCTTTCGTTAGGCAAAACTACATATCTACTGGTGTGTATATATATATGTATACTAGCTGCGCCCCGCGGTTTCACCCGCGTTGTACCCGTTCCCGCGGGAATTTCGGGATGAAAAATAGACGTTGGCCGATTCTCAGACCTACTCAATATGCTCACAAAATTTCATGAGAATCGGTCGAGCCGTTTCGGAGGAGTACGCGAACGAACACTGTGACACGAGAATTTTATATATAAGAAGAAGATATCTCTTATGTGCATAACAAAATATGTTCTCCATACTGTAAGCTATTTTTACACCGATCTTAAATTTAATCGGTGGAGCGTTTTTCCATAGTATTACATACAAAATGACTTTCACATTTGTTAGTGGGGATTGACCTGCTATCAATAATTTAATTCAAGAGCATTCAGTTTTGAATATGTCCACGTAAACAAATAAAATTAATTGCCTATGGTAGCGGGCGTCGGGCGTTCGGTCCGAAGTCCAGAGATTGCACAATAATACTACACAAATCCACACGGACACAAAATAATTACCGAAGCAATCACTTTTTGAGTAAATCGTTATTTAATTAATTTATTAATAACAATGTGTATTGAGGCATTTTGATGGTAAATTAATATTGTTTTTATCTGGTGTTTTGGCCATACAGGAACCATAGTCACATACAGTCGCATTTCTAATACAAATCTTATCACTGAGGTTTGTGACCATGGATCAATGATTGCAAAAACTACAGATCTCGGTACAATTTGGCACAGAGATACAATAAAATATGGAATAGCACATGGGCTACTTTTTATCCCGAAATTATCGCGGGCACTTGTAGTATTATAAATGCGAAAGTTTGTTTGTTACACTTTCAAAGTTAAATCGCTACTAGTTGGACTTTGGTTACATTTGGGACCTTGACCTGAGGGCCACTAGATCACTAGTTTTAAGTGGAATTTCGGGATAAACTCTAGGCTAGTCACTTTTTGCCTAAGGATAAATTCGGGCCTGTATGTCGTACCAATTTTCAGAGGTAAACATGTTGAGGGAGACCTTTGCTCAGAAGCGGGACAGTATGGGTAAAAGTAAAGTATTAGCCTGTAATGTACCGCTACCGGGCCAAGGCCACTCATCATCTCTCTGAGGATATCAGTACAGTAAGGAGGATAAGGCATAATCACCACGCTTGGCAAATGCGGGTTGGTGATCGTTCTCAAACAAAAGCCATGAAAAGAAGGTAACATGAAAAGTAGGTAACATGTCGCTCGGCCCGGGAATTGAACCCAGGACCTCAGTCTCGGCAGGCGAGTGCACATACCATTAGACCACCGAGGCACAGTATAGGTAGACAAAACAAAATGTGGTACTCACAAGTCTCGGCGCGGCGACTCCGCCCCGCTCGTTCTCCCTCTTAAGCACGAAGGGTAGCGCTCGCCGGTGCTGCTCGAGCCAAACCGCATCCGGCACCGGCCGGTTGCGGCGCCCGTCCCACCGCCCCACTATACCTACGGACCAGGGTGAATAGTAATGGGGAAGGTTAACGAAACACCTGCTTTGGAGCAGTTGAAGTAATATTTGGGATATGGACTGGTCCAAAAAAACATAGTTCTTAGATACCAGTCCAAATAATAACGAGGATTGTAAACATACTTTTGGAGCGGCCTGAAATACAAATTGGGCAAAGATCGTCTTCCTATTTTTCAAGCTGCTGCAGCGCTGCTTGTAAATCCATTTTAGTAAAACACAATAATGCATGCGCTATTGTAGTACGCGTGAAGCGCTGCAGTTGCTCATATTTAATTGATATGGATTTACAAAGCCGCTTTACAGTAGCGTGACAAACTTGATGACGTACTTATATACCAGTCTAAGGGATATACAAAAAGGTAACAAAAATAAATTGTTATAAAGGCAACATGAAAACAAAGGACATAAAGATTATGTACATCAATTAATAAGAGGGAACATAGCACTTCTGGACGAGTCTATATAATAATCAAATGGGGACTATAAACTATAATATATACTATTTAAAATATAAGACTATTTTCGGACTTCGGTTCGGCTTGGATCGTCCACATCCAGATAGATTAATAGATAAAATCATTAGCCTTCCTTCATTAGCACTAAAGTGACCAGTGCAAATAATAATGGGTACAAAAAAAATACTACCCTATATTTGGACATAATTGTGTCTATATTTTCGAAATTCATTAATACAATATATCATTAGTCATTCATTTCATTACCTATAAAACATTCCATTAATACTCTCAAGCCCCACCCTTTGAGATCGAGACATTCACTAACCTTTCCAATGTCGGGAAAGTCATCAAAGGACAATAACCCATCACCGAATTAATAAAAGACGGCCTTATTTCTCGACTAGCATTCTGTATATTGGTAAAAATCGTCGATTTATGAGAAAAAGTATTGTTAGAACTATATCACAGAAAAAATAAGCATAAAACAACTTATTCATGTTCACAAGAGCTCTAAAAAGCTCTAAATGCGCTAAAAATGCTTGTAGGGCCTAAAACTAGTATTAACAGAAGTGTTTTTCCGAACTCAACTATAATAAACCTTGTCCATAAACCGTACAAGTTAATGTATACTAATATTATAAAGAGGTAACATTTGTAAGTTTGTTTGTATGTTCGAGCTAATCTCGGGAATTATCAGTCCGATTTGAATAATTCTTTTTGTAATAGAAAGCCACATTCAACGGGAAGGTTATGGGCTATTTTTCATCCCGAAATTCCCATGGGAATAGGCACAATGCGGGTAAAACCGCAGGGCGATGCTAGTGAAGCAATAAAGTCATATCGACATCGAAATACAAATAAAATGGACAAAAAAAATTAGCAACAGTTAATTAATCTCAGACCATTTTACTGTAACTTTTAATTAATAATATTGTTCAATAGATCGTAACCGTATAAAACTGAAAACGTAGGTATTTCACGCAAAATCGTTGAATGTAATCATGCGTACTAAGTCCCCACACAATAACTATCGATTAGGCAACCTAGGAACACTAATTAGTTAATTTTACAAAAAAAGATTGTTTCACTGTGTTGGCAAGCTTGAGATTTTAGTAGGTAACCCTAATTGAGATAACTGTAGTGTACGGAACTCTTAATGCTAAAGGCTGATTCGATTTTGATCCGTTTTTATGTGGTTAATAGGTAATGATAGCCTTTTTTACGGGTTAGATCCGCGCAACAATAACGTGAGGGAGGTGTCTAAATGTACAATGTTATAGGTCCCCGGTCAATGACCCTCACGAAGAAAGTATTACGAACGTTACGTCCATATACTTTATCAAATATTGCTTTATATAGTTTTAATACTAAATGTTATCATAGCCTAGAGATATATCATCGTTAATCTCAAGAAAAACACTCAAACAAGGTAAACGCATAAGATTAGAAAACAAATTAAAGAAAGAAATATTCGCAATACTTTATTTTTTATTTAGTAAAAAATATACATAAATGTATGTACATAAGGTTCGTTTCTGCACAAGCGATGCACAGAGGAAAGCGGTTGTGTTCCCAACTAAGAACAATATATTTTATTGGACAATTGTATATAGTTATGCTAATATTATAAATGCGAAAAATCTTAACTCTGTTGCAGGATTCCATACTGCAGCTTAGAGCTTAGTTTGGTTGTAACAACTGTGTGTGAATTAGTTAGGGTACTAATTAAATTCACATCAGCAGTTGGATCGGAATGATATTATGATTTGATTGAATAACTCGCAATAACACAGAGATTTTTCTTAATAAAACCGAGGGTAAAACCGCGGGATATAGCTTGTTGTATATAATGTAACATTAATAGTAAATAACCTGTGTGTGGGTGCGGATAAACATCTGGGTGTCATTTGAAAATTATTACAAAGAAAAAGGCAACGTTATGGAATACACTTTCTGTACATACAGGGTAATGTAATCAGGACCAAACGGGGGGGCGGGGTATAAGTTATATAAGGGCGTCACTAAAAGGGGAAGTGGGCAGGGGACCACTGCTTTTATTTTTATTCGCCTTATTACATCCCTGAATTTAAAAGATTATTACCACTTCTATTCACTGAAGACCAAAGCTTTCAGTCGTCCTGATCTAGAGAGATTTATTGAGCCTGGTGGTTGTCCGGCGGCAAACTAAACCGGACTGATTTACCCGCCCCAACCGGCGACTTTAGCCTTAACCTCTAATTGAAGTTGTAAAACGAAAAATTCTTAGCAAATTCTCAGATGCCACCCATATGACATCGACGCTTACTGTATGTAGGTAAGTATTTCAATTAACTATGTGTATAATATTTAACGTTAAAAATAACATTGTATATGTATATATGGCAGTAAAATTCAACAGTTTGATAAATATTTATTGCATTTGTGTTATTTTCCTATTTGATCCTGTGAGAGATATTAAAAATAAATCTATTTAAACAACCAGCTATTGACCTTATACTATTGAGTTTGTAGTTATTTTATTATTTATTATAATACCACCATAAACATTTTAACGAACTATTTAACTATATGTTCTATATTCAAATTTAGCAGTGTCAAGAGATTCATTTTTATTACATTTTTAATGGCAAAAGCTGCGCCTTAACTTATCAATTTGGGATTAAAATTATTGTAAGAAAAGTGCTTTTACAATTACTAATATGTACGTATAAGCGATTAATTTTAAGATTAATAATTTATTATTGCAATTTAATTTTCGTATTCTTTTTATTGATTAAATATCGTAAAAATAAATGCAACGTTTTAATTTAGAGATCATTGAAACTAAATCACATGAGATCATACCGTATCCACTTATTTTTCAAAATGAGACAATATATTATTTCACAACCCTAATCATACCTTCAATGAAGTCACATTTCAATGCTCGTATTTTTTACAAAATGACTAGACGTTCCGTATTTTCATGGCAATTTTAAACTATAATTACAATAGGATATAAATGAAACTAAATCGACGATAAAAAATAAACAAATCGATATAAAAATATAAGCAGTCAAAATACACCTTTCCTTATAAATAGTCGTGACGTTCAAAGACACTGGTACCGCGGAGTCATGGCATATTTATCAATGGAAGCGACTCGCTATCATTACTTTGCCATTATCACCATTTTTCAATATCGCTGCTATATTTAATCCATGATAATCATCATACAAAATTACTTTATAGTCGGGGACATTCATTCGCCCCAATCACGTTCCTAAAGAATAATTATAGATGAACTTAATAATTACCGAATGTTGCGTTTCTATCGCAAATGGTTTATTTTAATACATTATTATATGAATTAGAAGATCTATACGTGTATATCTTCGTTCCTTCTCTTTATTTGTACAAACTATTTACCGGGAGCCATTGAATCATTCAACAATAACACTGTGTAAAGATAAAGACTATTGTGTATATAAAAATATGTATAACTATTGGTGTAGATGGCGTGCGCTCTCGCCGCCGGCAAATAAACCCGATGGTCGCGCGCTTTCCATCGCTCCGCGCCATACAAAATATTATATCTCTAATACGAAAATACTCCTTATATACACCTCTATGGAGCGATGGAGAACACGCAACTTTATAATATGGTCAACGTGTATATTGTGTGTATGTGTATAAAATATATAATGTAACCAGTAAATAACCTATGTTTATGTAAAATCAGCACCCGGTCGCAACAAATGCTTTAACAACAATCAGTCTATTGTCAGAAAGGAAGGTGTGGGGCGAGGCGGCGCGAGCCCGCGCGCGGCGGAGTCGCGCGGCGTCGGCCACACGCGGGATACGGAAAGGCACACGAGAAGCGGAGTCGAGTGAGCGGAGTGAGCGGAGTGAGCGGAGCGGGCGCCCCGGCGGCCCGGGCGCCTACTGGTAGGGGGCGGGGAAGAGCGGCGGCGGCGGCGACGGCGGCGCCTTGGACAGGCGGGCGTGCTGCGCCAGCGTGTGGCGGCGCAGGTACAGCGGCGTCTTGAAGGAGCGCCCGCACACCGCGCACGCCACCGGCTGCGCCTCGTGGATGAGCCGCACGTGCTGGCGCAGGTTGGACGCGTTGCTGTACCGGCGCCCGCACACGCCGCACTGCGCGCCGCCCGCGCCGCAGCCCGCGCCGCCGCCCGCTACAACAACACACGTGCCAGCACTCGACCGCCGCGCCCCGCGCCCGCCGCCCGCCCGCCCCACACACACCGATACTATGTACAGAGACCGACAAACGTGCTCGACATTTTTCACTATAAAAAATCAAGGGTGTATCTTGAAAAATCACAGAGATACAAGCTTGTTGTGTTGATCCGATATCCCCGCGTATACATGGTCGGCCGCGCCGCGTTCAATGAACCGATTGATAACGTAGCACAGCACACGGCGTTTAGAACGAAATTATTTGGTGAAACGATGTTTTACTAGAGTGTCCAACTTGTAACAGTTTAGATTATTTTTGGGAAAAAATATAACGTGGAATAAACATTGTTGGAATCGATTCAGTAACTGATTCTGAACAATTAGTTGAAAAAGAACCCTATTTACAGGAACGGCGGAGTAAGAAAGCTAGTGAAGTAGTCGGGGGGACGCGGCGCATGGCCGGGGTCGGACCGGGGCCGGGCCGAGGCGTCGCCGGGGCGCGGCTGTCGGACGTGTGCGTGTGACAATGACCGTGGTGACACTCACCTTCTGCGCTCTCCTCGCGGAGCTCCGACGTCATGCCGCCCATCAGCTCCATGTTACCTGCAACAGACACTCCGTCAGCGGGGGCGAGCGAGCCGGCCGGCTAGTCTCGTGACTGTACGCACCTGGCGTGAGAGTGGCGAACGGGTTGGCGAGCGCGTTCGTCTCGCTGTAGTACATGTGGGGGAAGCTGGATCGCTCCTCGTCGCTGGCTTCTTGTTCCATCATTTCCATTTTTGGTTCTAGGAGATCAGACGCGTTAAAATCCTGACTCTTGTCTCGGTCCGCGTCCCCGGGGTCCATGAGAATTTCTCTTTCGCTCTCTTCATTTTTCACTTCAGGCGCTTCGAGATCAGTTTTCACCCTCAGAGTGGGGTAGTTGGGCATTTCACTAAAGTCGTCATTATTAGGCCTCATTTGACTAGAAGTTTGAAAGGGAGCTTCTTCGTTGAGATTGTTTCTGGCAACATCGGGAGAATTTCTGGTCGAGCGTCGACTCGAGCTCTGTTCCTGGTCGTCGACGGAGGTCGTCTCGACGGTTTGGCTTGCGGCTTTGGAGGAGGAGGTAGACTGTGGCGGCTTGGCGCTGAGCAAATTACGTAGCTGGGAAGGAGGGGACTTTCGATTCACTTTCTGCAACAACGAAACATTAGGTCAAGTCAAACCATTCAAAAGACGAGTTGATTATCGTAATGCGTCCTCTTCACTATCGCCCAAGATCGTATGTGCTCGTGTGTCATCGGCACATTACAATCACGCAAATTCCCTTTCATGCGTAGCACCTATGAAGTTGCGATTACGCAAAAGACGATGATCGGGACAGTGAGAAAGCTTTCGGTAAGCCTGAGTAAGCTCTCAAGACTGAAAAAAAGAAGTGTGTAAGCCACACGATTGGTGCTCGCGTACAATCATCTTTTATCGGCAATTGTGAAGAGGAGTCATAATTATGTAATCCACATTGGTCATACTTTGTCGTTGTGTTGCGAGCAGTCGGTGAGGCCGCGTATCTGCAGCGCGTCGGCGGTACGCAGGAACGCGCTGAGCTGCGCCTGCGCAATGTTCACCTGCCCCACGTACATGAACTGCAGGAGCGCGCGCACGTGCGACACTTCGCAGTCGCGCATGAATATTATCGGGTGCGGACATGGATTGTTCTGGAACAATACGTTTCATTCAAATACCGCTCTTTGGAAATCTGTGGTTGAGTACACAAGTATTTTTGAAATTGGAAACATCTATGTCTTAGCCTTATTTTAACTAGCCGGGCCCCGCGGTGTTACCCGCGTTGTACCGTTCCCACGGGAATTTCGGGATGTATAACCTATATGACCGTAAAGTTTCATCTAAATCCGTCCAGTAAGTTTTTCGTGAAAGTGACAAACATACGTGCAATGCATACCATACATCACATCCATCCATCCTTAAAAACTTTCGCACTTATAGGAAATATTCTATAAGAATGAAATGAAAAAAATTGTATTTTCTTTAAACGCACTTTTAAATGTGGAACTACTAACTCTTTTCGTGCTGTAGGAAAAATTTACGTCGCCCAAAACTGCCTCAAATCCTTAATAATTTATGAAAAATAAAATACTACCACGGACACCACCCGTCACCGTGACATTTCGGGCTAAATAGTAGCCTGGGACCTTCAATTTCAATGTATGTAGTTATAATTTTTTTTACAAACACACTGGTAGTTTCAGAGATTAGCGCATACAAACAAAAATAAAAGAAACCTAAACTCTTACATTATAAAAGCAAAGAACAGTGATTTTTTTCCTAAAAAAAGGTAAAACTTAGCGCTCTTGTTAATACTTTGTGAGAGCTGCGCCGGAACGCCGCATTTCTGTGTGGCTACATTTTATTCAAGAACTAAATTTAGATCGCGCCTTTTGCGTCGCCGATTGCAATGTTATTTTATATACATATCGTAACATAAGTTCAATGGCAACTACTATCAACATCAATACAATAAAGCAACAAAAATACAGATTAATAAAGAGTTACTAGATAAAACTTTAACAGACTGGTACACGAGTAAATTGTACGTGAATGAATCATTTACATTATTAGTACGAAATTCAAATATTCAAACAACTAAAAATCGCTGGACTCTAGTCAATGATTACTTGAATCGTTCACCTCACAGTAGTATATATTTAACTTTCTACAACAATAATATAAAATGAGTGAAATCCTTTCAATCACCAAGCCACATCATTCGTATGTATTATGTTAAACACAAGGTCCAAAATATGTTCGTTACCTTGATCTCAATAGTCGATATATATTTTATTTCACGTTAAAATGCGAAATTACAAACAAGTTTCCCACCATAAAGTCGAAGTGGCAAAATAATAAAGAGACCACTTTCCTTTTTTGGCGCTTTTGATTAATAAATGTCTAAATTGTGTTGACTTCTTGAGTTCAAAAGAGCCATCTAAAATGAGACAATGACTTGCTTTATCAAATCATGGTATAGATTAATGGACGTTTTTCCCACTGTATAACAGTATAGGTTTAATTAGGTGAGATTTAGTTTCAGTACAGTATCTAAAAACAAGCGATGATCAGTAAGTTTTATCTGATAATTAAATTTCGATTAATCAACTACTGCCAACAAAAGCATCATGAGATTCGATCTGGGACAAATAAATAAAAAATCTTTTTATCACCATCGTCAGTATAATTTTGTAAAAAGCTATTATTGTGTTACTAGCAGCGCCCTGCGGGTTTACCACATTGTGTCTGTTCCTTGGGATAAAAAACCTTGCCTATACCGTCCTTCTGAATGTGGCTATCCAAAACAAAAGGAATGCTTCGAATCGGACTAGTACTTCCTGCGATTAGCAGGTTGTTGTTTTTGTAATAGGTAGAGTGATTCAAGAGGAAGGTTTATATGTATAAAAAATCCCGAAATTCCCACGGGAACGGGTACAACGCGGGTAAAACCACGGGGCGCTGCTAGTAGATTATAAACAATGGCTGTATAATATTATTATATACAGATTGAAATAAATAACAACAGGGGGGCAATCCTACTCAATACATTGTGACTCGATTAGATCGCAATAGACGACCAAAGCGTTATTTCCAAAATAACAGACATAGCTTCAAATATTCGTCAAACAAGACAATTATCAATGTACATTGAAACAATAAACAAATACGTATTCGCAGCAATAAAACAAAGTAATTCAGCTTAACAAAACCCATAAATGTATGCAAATAAATTATGCATATGATACATAAATAATAAACATTTTAACTGAAACCAAGTTAATTAAAATGAAGTATTTAAATTCCACGGCAGAGCCATTATTTAGCATAATATTTAAACCTGTACTGACCATGATGTCTGGCAAAGATTATTAAAATCCATGGTCAGTTAGTTTCAGAAAAAAAACACATTTAATTCACTTGAAATGACTTGTATTATATTTTCATTCGTATTTTGACCGCTCTTTTAATGCGTTGCCGTATAACTTAAGACCTAACTTAGTGCTGAATATTATAACACTGAATTCTAGGTATTACATTTATAATAGCTACCTTATATTCAGATATTATTCTAGACATTATTAGATCAAGTTCTTCTTTTAATTTGGATAACGAATCAAATTATAGAATAACTTTGAAAAGGGGTTTGAAGTAACTGCAGATCAGTATTACATGCCAACGAATTTGTCCCAGCTCCCAGTCCCAGATAATATTAAAAAGTTTACTTTAAAATTACAGTGACAATTAATTAGAAGTTCACGGAGAAGACTCACTGAAGTTATCAGTACAATAAGGAAGATTAAGTATCATCACCATGCTTGCCTACTGCGAGTTGGTGATCCCAAACCCGAGTCCCGTTAGAAAAGTGGAAGAGAAGAAAAGTGGAAAAGAGGAAGCATGCTTTCGCTCGAGCTGGGAATTGAACACGGGACGTCAGTTTGAGAAGGCAATTTCTCATGCCACCACACCACCGAGACGTTTTACGTAATACCTATCTAACTAATATTTACTTTTAACAACCATGAAGACTGTGATTTGCTGATGTAATCAGTAATAACATTGAAATTCCTATCAAATTGACAGAAAGGTAGAATTTAACAATTTTTATTTGCATCATCGTACGGCGAGTTAAAAGTTTAAACTAGAAATCTATTGTACTAGTAACACCCTGCGGTTTTCGGTAATTTCTCGATAGAATTAACATAATGCCTCACCTTCCTCTTGACTGCTAATCCAATACTCTATTATTCGGATGGTATTCCAAATTAGCGCTTTCAAACAAACAAAAAATATAGTTTTCAGCTTTATTTTATTAGTAATTATTAAGTGTTAGGTCGCTTTTCCACTCAAGTTAAGCTTTGCATTGCTCAAGTTTACGCAAAAATTATTTTTCCTATTCTTTGCTATTATGTAGGTACAAAATAATCTTGGTGATGATGGTGTTTTTAATGCTTAAAATGCCAATTAGTAGAGTGCTTGCAATAGTTAATTTATCTATAGTACTCGTCACTACATAGTATAAAATACAGTGGTCTCTGTTTCGTGTCTGTTTGTCTGTATGCTTAAATCTTTAAAATTACGCAACGGATTTTGATGTGGTTTTTTGTAATAGGTAGAGTGATTCAAGAGGAAGGTTTTTATGTAAAAAAAATTCCCGATATTCCCACGGGAACGGGCCAACGCGGGTAAAACCGCTGGGCGCTGCTAGTATAATATATAGTAGAAATAAATATTACGTAAGGTGTCTGTCTACAATAGGGGAGAAACTCGCTCCGTTATGAGGACAAAGTCACGTGATTAAGTCATAAATATTTTATAAACCTCTGGAATGTTTAACGGTCGTTGAAATCCGCACTTATCTCCTTAATAAAGAGATCAACAAAACCTTTGTTATTATTCAACCACCATAACAATAACCTATCTTACGTTCAACATAAACATTGTAAAATATTAATGAGTTATATTCATTATATTTATTATTTAGTAAATACATTGATAACCTTGGCAAGTCCAAGAGATGCTTTTATGAATTATTTTATTATATCTTTTTATACACATGGGTATAATAAAAGAGGATGCTATTAATGTTCATAGTATATTATACCTATCTAAAGTACATACCTACATCGAATTCTCGGAAGTGGTTTTGCCGAATATGATAATTGAAGTAATTTATATGACCATGTATGTATAGCCAAGGATAATCGTTACCCTTTAGTAGTTATAATATCTATACTAATATTATAAAGCTGAAGAGTTCGATTTTTTGTTTGTTTGAACGCGCTCAGGAACTACTGGTCCGATTTGAAAAATTCTTTCAGTGTTCGATAGTCCACTTATCGAGGAAGGCTATAGGCTATTTTTCATCTCGAAATTCCTACGGGAACGGGCACAAAGCTGGTAAAACCGCGGGGCGCTGCTAGTACCAATATAAAAAAGCTGAAGCGTTAGATTTTTTGCTTGTTTGAACGCGCTAATCTCAGAAACTACCAACCATATTTGAATAATGATTTGTGTAATAGAAAGCCGTATTTAATAGGAAGGTTCTAGGCTATTTTTCATCCCGAAATTCCCCCGGGAACGGGCACAACGCGAGTAAAACCGCAGAGCGTTGTTAGTTGTTAATATTTCGGTAAATTGATCAGTCATGCCCTTGAAATTCATTACGTAAATTGTATATATTTAGATTAGACAATAAACATTTTCAATCTGATTAAATTGTGGTTTTTATTTCATAACATGATCCCTTACAGCAAACCATCATTTTCTATGATTCGAGATGGAGAAATGGTCGCAACCGACTGATTCCCGTGAAACTTTGTGAGTACGGATATACTTAGCTTTTATTTTACATTTTTATTTGACACTAGCAGCGCCCCGCGGTTTTACCCGCGTTGTGCCCGTTCCCGTGGGAATTTCGGGAATTTTTTTACATAAAAACCTTCCTCTTGAATCACTCTACCTATTACAAAAAACCGCATCAAAATCCGTTGCGTAATTTTAAAGATTTAAGCATACAGACAAACAGACAAACAGACACGAAACAGAGACGACTTTATTTTATACTATGTAGTGATTTCAGGCCGATTTGAATAATTATCATTGTATAATGGATAGCCACATTAAAGGACAAGGCTGTATTGTAATTTTTATCCCAAAATTCTCATGGGAAACGGTACACGCGGGTTCAACCGCGCGGCATTTGATTGGTGGACAAAAAGCACAGCACAATTCTAATAAATCATAAAAAATACCTAACCCGCGAGATCTACAGAGGCACTAGTTGTAAACAAAACGTCAAAAGAAAGACAAATAGTTAAACTACCTACATCATATAAACAAGGTAATTCCTACACAATGACAACTGGAAACACATAGCATGATTAGTCAGAGAGCATGATGTCTGACTTCCATGATGAGTCCAACCTCTAAGAAAATATTATTGTTTATACCATCAAGTTTAACCAGTACTATTGTCACCAATATTACATCAGCTATGGTCAAATTTGATCATTGATATGTTGCATTGTTTTATAAATGCAACTACTAGACAAACATTTTATTGATTAACGAAACATTGTTTGGAATTAGATCACTTCATTTCATAGTGTACATTGTACAGTCATGTGCAATGAAATGTATACACGGGCAGATTTGCAAATAAATATATACTCTGAAAACTTCAAAAACATATAGCCACTTAACAATTCATACTATATAACCACCTGAGTTTCTCACAATAATGTATACATTTTTGGCAAAAATATGGACACAGGTTCTTTTTCAGATATTTGTATACCTACACGATCACATGCAAAAATATGTATCCATTATGAATTACAATAATATGTAAACGATATTATTTCATAACGATGTAAACAATAGTATTTCATTATAATGTATACACTTTAGAAACTGTAGCAGTTTTCACTATTTTGACAAATCAGTATTAATTTCAATAATATGTACACAAATGTAATTTTCCAATTCATTCTTCCAAAGGAATATTTTGTATGTAACTTATTGATTATGTGCATTCCGACGACAAAATTTACTTAAAAGGTCACCACGATCATGGTAAAAGACATGTTTTGTTGTTTATTTTTTAAGACATTGCAAAAGCATATGACAGAACAAAAATATATTAGCCAACATCATAAATTAATTAAATATCAAGAACACTGCATTCTAAATAAACTCACAATCACCCACAACTGTGTATATGTTCATAGTCGTGTAGCTCATTGATTTATCACACCAATTAAGCTAATCACTCTTAAATAGCCATTATGGTGTAATTTACAAGATACCGATGCTTTATATTATTAAAATACCACATATTTGACTAGAGAGTGTGCAATGTTTTATTTATAGAGCTTTTATTTGTGATCTTTAACTTGATAATGTATGAGGTACACTCAATGGTTTAAATAAATGTTATTAGGTACGGAGTAACATTAAAATAATGTTGAAATGTATGCTTAAATGAGAGAAAGGTTAATTCAAAATGCATCAATTTTATAGCTTTGTCTGCGGATTATAATGTAATAAGTGAGTGGTACTGGTAGCTACTGGTTGAAAGTTCACATGGTATTGTAATATATTGTAATTTATGTTTCAACTGATGTAGTTTTCATTGTGATATTTATAATTTGTCAAGTTAGCAGGCATGAGACCAACCAAATTACCCCACAATGAAACATATACCAATAAAAATATTTCAAAATATAATTTAATATCAAATTAGGAAACCATCCAGACAGCCATTAATATGCATTGTTACATTAGTGGGAGTGAAGAATGAATATATTATATACTTTCAAGCATACATGTAATCTATACCCTCAATGGTAATGAGTTAATTAGAAATTGTGAAACAGAATTTTAAAGCAGGTACAAATAAATGAAATCACGAGTACTTAACCGGAACGCGAGACATGGCATTTGTAAGTAGATCAAGTGTTTTATACATAACAACTTTCACTACAGTCATTGTAATGGTGACACATCAGAGTGTGGCGAGTGAAAGATGGACTTACTTTGAATAATTCCTTGAAATATGGACTACATGCCGAGAGAACCACTTTGTGCGCCTCCAGCCTGTGTCCCTCGCATGCCAGGGTGACATCCACGAAGTCCTCATCATCGCGCAGTGCCTCGAATTGAGAAGTGATATTCGCTTGAAAATTGTTCCATCTCAAACAAAATTGCTGGTCGCCACCCAGTTCTGTACCTTCCATTACTTATAGACATAACTCGATATCCCTGCTCATTTAATTGGTTGATAAGAATAGATAAATAACGAAAATAAATATATCACAGTAACTTGCAATTTCAGTCGCCGTCTGGCCGAAAATCTTATGAAAGAAAACAATCAATAAAATCTCGTACCAATATGAGAAAAATAAAACTTATTTTGTCATTTCGGTACATTCACTTTAACGTTCCGTTCTACCATGCGCAAAGTGCCGGTTTATTATTATTTCATAGCAGAAAACCGATAACTTCCGAAACACTATTTAAAACTAGAATACAAGTCGCTCTAAATAAACAATTTACCAAATTAAATTACCGGATATTATACATTCACTTTAACGTTCCGTTCTACCATGCGCAAAGTGCCGGTTTATTATTATTTCATAGCAGAAAACCGATAACTTCCGAAACACTATATAAAACTAGAATACAAGTCGCTCTAATTATACAATTTACCAAATTAAATTACCGGATATTATGCTCTTAGCTTGAATCATAGATCAACTCTACAGTATGATAAATAATAAATCGAAAGGAAAATCACCTCCATTTCAATCTCAAATACAATTTCATTAGGTCATTCACCCCAATGTTCAGTGCGACAAATTTATCTGGCCCTGTGAAGGTGTCGCTGTTGTCTACGCAGAATGTTAACAAATGTATTGGAAAGCAGCTAGTTCTAATTTTGCTCACAGTACCAGATAAGTTTGTATAACTGTATGTTCCATTTTACGAAGAATGATTACAACCAAAGAAATGTTCAATATTTTCAATAGATTAAAAGTAGAAGATGTAAATAAATAAAGGAATAAATGTATAAAAACAAGTATATTTAATTTAATTACAAAGCCTGTTCGCCTTCTACCATTTCTTTCAGATTCAGTAGTTCAAACTGTCCTGATCCTTTGGTCTCTGTCCTTACAAGCTCATCTAGAACTCTGAAGTTCCCTGGATCTATGAGACATATTATATTAGCTGTTCCTGAATCCCAGTTTTCTTCTTCCACACTCATAGCCAACTTAACAACTTTGTCCTTAGTTTTTCTTGCCTCTTTACCCATCAGTAATATTCTAACTCTCATTTGAGTTCTTTCAAGGGGTATTTCTTTTTTCAAGAGTTGAATAACATCTAGAGCTTGTTGTTTGGCACCTTTGTTGACATTAACAGAAAAATGTAGGTCTTTCATGGCCTTCTCTATGATGGATACAGGGTAAGGTCTTTTAGTCTCAGGGTTGACACATTTGTCTGCTACTGTTGTGGCAATGTCTTTAAATAGAGAATCAATTTGGGAATGCCTCTCTTTGTCTGTGACTTGCAGTTCACCTTTCTCAAGAATATCTTTACAAATTTCTGTTTGATCATCCTTACCAAATATTTTTACAAGTTCTTCTTTTTTGGCCACTTGTCCTTTAGACACATTTGTGAATACTGTATGTGTCTGTAAAACTTCATCAATATCTTTTTCCCTGAAATTAAAAAAAAGAAAAAGTGAGCTAAAATTAGATATAATTGGTATACATTTTAGATACTTATACATATTTCACAACTATGGGTAATGTTTTATATTAGTTGGTTTAATAGTTGCCTACAACCATTGCCTACAACTAATATTTGTGAGCAATGTATCCGAGTAGTAACAAATATGAGGTCAGTTCCAATGACAAACGTACAATTTATTCCTCCAAGATAGCACTTTGTTTCTATAGCAGGCTATCTCGAAACGTTTTCCGCCTTTCTTTAATCTTACTATTGCAACATTTGTTAATCGTATCTGATTCGTGGGTGTAAATATTTTAGACATTTTTGCTAATTACACTGTCTGTTTGTTTTTAGTAATAATCAATCCACAAAAATATAACTTCAGAAATTTGCTTCGATTCTAGTTTAGTTCTATCAGAATTTGTTTTTATTCAAGAACTGACATTGACAGCATTATTTTAAAAGGAATTTCACTTTTGACAGTTGCAATGCTGTCATGTCATGACTAATTTTTCCTTTCTTTACCTACATTTCCGGCTTATAAATTTTCGAATGGGTGTGTTGTTGAATTTTATTTTAATCTGTGATACTCTGTCTGTGTCAAACGCAACGC
This sequence comes from Cyclophora albipunctata, assembly GCA_963082685.1. Classification (NCBI taxonomy): domain Eukaryota; kingdom Metazoa; phylum Arthropoda; class Insecta; order Lepidoptera; family Geometridae; genus Cyclophora; species Cyclophora albipunctata. Next base: position 9,169,728 of record OY720117.1, on the reverse strand, counting down.
ACGACGTGTATTTCTCGAGAAATTAGTCGTCATTTTGTTATATTTGTGTTATTTTGCCTGCGATTTTATGTGATTAATCATCAAAATGGCGAAATTGGTTGATGTATATAATTGCGAAAAAGAACCTGTGATAAAAAGACGACAATTACCGTTAACTATCTACGAAAATCTTACTGTAAGTTGTTACTGCACTTTGACATTATCACAAATAAGTTTAGATTTATTCCTTTTTCAGTATTTATGGGAAGTAATACAATGTTTATGTCTTTATTGTAAGGCTTAAAAATCAATAAAAATGTAATTTTTTATATTACTGTTGTAATAAAAAATAATTTCTGCAAACAAAATCATTGCATGAATCCATTTGATGTAATGACATCTTTTGATTGACCTTATTTTGTGGTTTTTTTCCTTTGTTATAAGTGTTTTTGCTATGTTTTCGTTTCAGATGATCATGGATTTAAACACAATGGGTTTGATTTGCGACAATCCACAAGTGAAAGGTCGGGAATACGAGGATTTTATGCGTAAATACAAAATTCTAACGACAGACGAACTGAAAGCGGCGCTCAGAGTAGATGCCTCAGATATTTTTAATGTATTAAATCAAAGCATTCCATGTGTTGGCTGTCGAAGAAGGTAAGTCTGTTACACTTTGATTTGTTATCCTCATATTTGTCAACTATGAACAGTCTTCTGCATTGAGAGTATTGTCGGGAAATGTTCAATAATACATTCACAAGTCACATAACAGTACCTGTTTGCACTCTTAATAAACTCTTTTAAACTCTGAACTTAACTGCAATCTCTTCCGTGTCTTGTCTTCATATAGAATTGAGTTTATGTTAATAGCTGTGCCCCTCGGTTTCACCCGCAGTTCGCCCGTTCCTGTAGGAATATCGGGATTATTATCACTTATATTCTATTCCTGACTGAGATAAATAAAAAAAGAATCATTAAAATCGTTCCAGCCTTTCTTGAGTTATAAATAGTGTAACCAACACAACTTTTTTATATTAAATATACTAGCCGTGCCCCACGGTTTTACCCGCATTGTGCCCGTTCCCATGGGAATTCTGGGATGAAAAATAGCCTATAACCTTCCCGTTGAATGTGGCTATCTATTACAAAAAGAATTATTCCAAACGGACTGGTAATTACTGAGATTAGCTTGAACATACAAACAAACAAACAAACTTTCAAGTTTTACCTCTTTATAATATTATTATAGATAGATTACTATATTGGTCATGTTTATGTACTATGTTATTTATATTTAGAATTAAAAAAGTATTGTTATGTATATTGTTATATAGTTAATAACCTTTTAACTACATTGGGCTTTATCTTGAACTGGTCACCTTTAGATAGCTATATTGCAAATTTTTCTTTGTTCATCCTTGTGTTTGCTATAAACCTTATTATTTTAATTAGCATTTAACTTACGTTTGTGTTAAATTATATTGGTACAAGAACTGTGTTTGACTAATATAGTTACAAGTTTTTTTGTTTCAAACTCATTTGGTCACCGAGTATAGTTGATGCACTACTAGGCTCTTTTTCATGAACACTTATAAACATCATTTAGCTATCAAATAGTTTGTCCCTTTCTGACTTTTGCTATTTTCCGAGGAGCAAAAGAGATGAAACACTTTACGACAGTGTTTTAGTTAAAGATCATATATGCATAAGTCGAGACCCTTAGTCTGTCGGCATTCACGTATGAACACCGTATGTACGCTGTCGCTGAATGCAGCTGTGAATGAATGGTATTCTTATTTCATGAGATAAACCAAATCTCTGACATAAAAGTTTAAGAAATATGTAGAATCTTATCTACCTACCTATACTAATATGTATTATAATTATCATGAAAGCAAAGATGTTGTTTCTAGCCAATTAAAAAGTTGCAATCTCAACAAATCTGAGAAAATGTTAGCGGCCTATTCTTGCATCCCTGCACTATATATTACAAGTGTATATGAAAACTACAGGAAACTTCCAGTTCTATTTTAATTTTTAACAATATATTTTCTAAGTCCTTCCAATTCCATATGAAACATTCAATTTGATATTCATCATTATTCTCACCTAAACAGTAGATTATTTAATCCACTTCAGTACTTATAACTTAAATATTTACTGCATTGGAAATACTCAAAATGGTTACCTCATATTCAATTATTTTATTTTGTAAATTCATCCATGTTTAGACAAAAGACAGTTTTGTTATGAAAGAAGTTTAAATATTGAAGAGTTACATCTCTAAGAAAGGGGCAAGCAAAAAAACATTTTACTTGATATTAGCTCTTTTTACTAGCCATTAACTTATCTATTTGTAATGCTTCTTGGATATTACTTATTGTACTATTATTATTAACTAATCTATTTCTAATGCTATTTAACTATATTTTGTATAGTTGGTCAAAAAAATGTTATTCCATTATGCTCAACCAATCATTGTCAGTTTAGCCAATATTGATTATTATGTTAAAAACCTTACAGCAGGCATGTAGGTAATCACACAACATTGAAAGTTCAATAAACATAATTCTATCTAAAATTGTCAATGGATGACTCTTCAAACTTTTATGGCTATGATATTTATTTATTTAAGGACAGCCAGTGAAATATACATCAAACTTAAAAATAAAACTTACGACTAAATTAATGAATTAGATGCACTTTCTATACGTGCCACAACATGCCCACAACATATGATTCTGCCCTGTCGTTGATGGTTGATATGACCCTTCAGTAGCATTAATTTACTAAATTAAGTAATTCTTGTTACAGTGTGGAGCGCTTATTTTATCAACTGTGTAAATCAGGACATCCAACATTGGATCCATTAGTTCTTACACCAGATGAAATAATGACAATAAGGGAAGACAAAATCACACATCCACAGTCACTCGCCACATTGCTCAATGGTCACAGGTATGTATTAATAATATAGTTAAATAAGTATTAGAATGTAGAGAGACATGGAAAGAACTCAACAAGAGCTTGGCTCTTTTAGTTAAGAATAGACAAAAAATTAGCCTCTAATATCCAAAAGCTAGGCAAAGGCATCTTACCTCATTGATAATATCAGTACATTTATTATATTGAGGAGGAAGTAGAATACCCATATTATGTTACTGCACTATAGTAAAATGTTGTTTTTGTAAGTTCTACTGAAAGGATTGATAGTTCCAATCAACAGACCGTCTTACACAGAGTTAGCTATGGATACTGTACAACTCGTGATTCCATGATTACTAAACTATACAATAAGAGTATGAGAATAATAAATAACAGTCTGCATGTTGTATGAGAGTTTAAGGCGGGTTCAAAAACTGCCTACATCAATAGTTTTATATTATGTTATGAAAAGAAAAACAATACAGAAATGATAGTGAAGTTGTTTGTTATGTATTGTTAACATCGACTCAGTGTTTCATAAATCAAGCTTTAATATACTAATTAATGTTTTTGAGTGTAGTTTCTTTGGCATATTCTGTGTAATACTACAGAATATGCCAAAGAATAAATGGCCTGATTTGTATCAATTAGATTCGTCTTAATTGTGAAAGTGACACTGTTTACGAATTGTGTTGCAGTTGAATCTATATATAACCTGCGACGCAAGATTATGGGTGTTATAAGTTTAAGATTCGGAAAAGGGAGTGGATATATTTACTTCTATTTGTGTGGGTTGATCTTAGTATAGTGGCGGTTCCAGGGGGCTTAAGGCTCAGGGTCTTAAAATCATCTGTATGCATCCACAAAAACATGTTCCTCTTGATAAATGCTCCCCAAATCAAAGTATCGGCCACTAAAATTATGCATTTGTTTACAGTAGCGGCATAGAATGCCTGATCGTGAGCCAGCCGCGGTGGAAGAAGTCGATGCGGTGCGCGCTGCACTCGCTGGAGGCGGGCGCGCGCTGGGGCGCGGGCGCGGGCGCGGGCTGGTGGGGCTGCGGCCGCGCGGCCTGGCGCGCCGCCTGGGACCACATGCGCCCGCCCGCGCGCGACCACGTCACGCTCGTGCACTTCAACACGCTGCACGACACGCTGCACAACTACCTCAGGAAGCACCGCTTCTGTGCCGACTGCAAGACTAAGGTATACCTCTGACACCACACTAGATACATACAGTAACTATCCTCCTACAGAAGGTCAACATCATATACAGTTTAGACCCCATGGAATAGGTGATCTCTGTCCAAAATCTAGCCATGTGCCTTTAAACAACAATCTACATAGATAGATAAATGACTAATTCATTTATTTACAATACAAAACACCTGTATTTAATCTCCAATGGCTGGTGTATTATATTGAAATACTTGTCAGATTTTTTCTATAATGTCATCAGTGTGATAAGATAAGAACTTGAATAACTTGATAAGATAAGAAATATTGTTATAGATAACTAATGTTAATCTTACAGGTGTTACGGGCATATCAGCTGTTGGTTGAAGAAAAGGAGCCACAGAAGGAGAAGGGCTATGTTGGCTCGCTGTATGGAGGCATCAAGCGATGCTTGTTGGACAAACACTTGCACCTGCAGACCAAGACTGAGTACATTGCACACCTTATCGCGAGAGCTGAGCCCGAGCTGCTTGGAAACCATAGGGAAAGACATGCCAAGACGTTGGAAATTGCACAAGAGGAGGTGAGTTGATTAGAAGTTAAATAGCAAGTGGTATTATTGAATTCCAATAAGGTTCACAATTTGACTGAAATCCCTAGTGACTAACCCTGGCGTCGGGTTAGTCACTAATATTCACGAACTTACACGTTATAAATAAAACTACATACATTTTATTTTCCAAAATTGTCAACAGGTATTGATATGTCTCGGCATCTGCATCTACGAACGTCTCCAACGCATATCACTCCGCCTTCGCGAAGAGGAAGGCACATGTCAGACTCTCGCCGCCGTCGCCGTTGAAGCGCTGTACCGCAAGTTCGAAACGGCTGTTGAAAAGAAAAGCGGCGTTTCCAAACTACAGCTCTTGTACGATGAAATCACACAGGAAGAGCTGACCAGACAACAGAGGAAGGAGCAGAAGAAACTCAAGCGACGCAAGAAGAAGGAGCGGCAGGCTGTTGAGGGCAAATGCAAGGTAATAGCGGGCTTCAGCTTTAGCTATGGGCTGAAATACGCCCTATATTTTACTATGTGGCATATTAAATAAATAAGTTTGCAAAAATTAGGGTTTGTAGGGTTCCACGGATTTTCTAGTCGACCAGCTAGCTACTGCTTCCATTCTGCATGCGGCGTAACCCAAAGGAATGTATTAATTATAATTATCACTTTCAGGAAGTGGACTCCGAGGAGCCGGATGAGAAATGCCAGTGCGAGGAATGTCTCCAAGAAGAGCGGGACACACCGACCGACCTTTTGTCTCCGCGCGACTTCAACTACGAGGGCAGCGGCGACGGCTGCCACTCATGTCTCGAGGATACCGCCGACCGCCGCTCACCAAAAAAGACGTCCAAAAAACGCACCAAAATCGGCAACATGTCGCCGAACGATCAGTCAGCTGATTGCGGTTACTCGTCGGGCACTAACGGCGGGTGTTGCGAAGTGTTATCTGGCGCGTCGTCGTTAAGTTCTCCCGAAGGATCGGACGTGGCGTGCTCCGAAGGATTCTGCAACCATGACCGAGGCGACTGCTTAGATAATAAGCCAGACAAATTGTTATGTACCGACTTCACGCTTTCTCTACAGGACATGTTACTGGTAAGTATTTCTTGTTTTGATTGAAATAGAAACCACAATTTACAGTAGAGATATGTGCGTCTATTAACTTATATTTGTAACAGCCTCCGTGGTCTTGTGGTTTGAGCGTCCGGCTCACGACCCGGAGGTTCCGGGTTCGATTCTCGGTGGGGTATCTCACAAAAATCTTTGTGAGACTTTCCTCAGTTTGGTTAGGGCATTGCAGGCTGAATCACCTGATTGCTCTAAAAGTAAGAAGATTCCGTGCTTCGGAGGGCACGTTAAGCCGTCGGTCCCGGTTATTTTCTATGGATAGTAGTCGTTACTTGAGCCATGTCAGAGGCCTTTGGCGGCTCAATAACTCTGACACCAGGATTGGTCAGGTTAGCCATCCACTCTATGAAGAAGAAGACTTATATTTGTTGTTACATACATTAAGAATGCAGTTAGCACTGTTCTTACTCTGAAGTGTAAAAGTATATTAAATAATTCATCACATTAAATTTGCAGGATAACTGTTCATCAGACGAAGAACAAGACACTAGTTATATTCCAATGGAGGAGGTTTTGGAGTTCAAGTCGCGTATAAACATCACCGAGAAGAGACAGGAGTTGCGGCAGAACCTACGTCAGAAGTTCGCGCAGTTCTGTGTCAACACGCCGCGGTCGCAGGAAGACAAGCAACCCGTGTAGACAACTGCCAACCATTCAACTGCACTACGCAATACGCAACCTACATGTATACATAACACGCTAGAATGCAGTGATCTCATGACAAATCTTTCTTATTTAATATCGCCGGTTTCAATTTGACTATGTGCACTGTCCATGAACTGTCATACCAAACCAAGCGTAGTTCTAATTATAATGCTTTGCGTACAACTGCTTGCTTATGTAGAAGATCATCTAACTGTAACAAGGACATTGGTGTGTCTTAAGCTTGCATACGCTCATTACACTAAGCATACAAAAACGATTTCGCGTTATGATGAGATGACTGGACAGTAGACAGTGAGCCCTATACCCTCAAAATATATGAGTTAGATCTGTACTTGATTAGAAATGTAATTCTGAAGGTAGCCTCGCGGCAAATATCTGTATTCATTATTTGATTATACCAACCAATGCCTACTTATAACTACTTACTGACTAATGTAATAATAATAAAGTTGTAAATCATGTAATATTTTGATTGAATCAAATTGCATGATGATTATTATCATTTCTGGTTTACATTGTAGTGCAATATTGATTTTTATGAGGATTTATTTATATTAATTATTTATTACAATTTAATCGGTTTTGTATTTATAATTTATGAATCAACAATCATGGTTTCCTTGATGTTACTGCATTCTACTGTTCTCCGGCACGAAATAATCATGATATTAATTAGGTGAAATATTTGTCTGTTAGATAGAACCTATTGCTACAGAGTAATTAGTTACAATAGAATATTCAGTGTTAGCATCACGTAGCGGCCAGGTTAAGTTATTAGACAATACTCAATAGTTGTCCTGATTATATATATATATATCTATAGGTTTCTTGGTCCTATTTGTCAGTCTTTCAATGCTTTCCAATATGGTAACTGCAATAGTTATGTGAAATAATATTTATAACTAAAGTGCAAGTTTGAATGAGTCCGACTATTCCAACAATTTGAATGATAATAATATGTATGTATATTGTATGTGTACATCTCACTGACTGGAAGAATTACCAGCATTTAAAATATTTACTATTTAAAGTGTTAGAGAAAGCTTAGTATCAAATATTTAAAGTAGCATTTTTTGATCAAATTATTTTATTTGAATGCTTTATGTCACTCAATATTATGTGGTACATGATGAATTATTGCTCGTTATTGGAAGCTTATTTAAACAGAGGTTCGGAGTTACCTTGGCTGTATTGCCGTTGTTAAATTCAAATAAACATTTGTAACTCAGTTTTAAAATAATATACTATGTAATACATATTTCTTTTATTAATTTCCCCATTAAATGACTAGATATTAGTACTTATTCTATTACTTGTGCGATACAAAGCGTTGCATTTGTTCCACCAAAACCAAAAGAGTTTTTTAATGCCACTCTTCTTTTAGCTTCCCATATCTTTGGTTCTCTAGTGACATAATTTAAGTCGTCAACTGGCTCTTCTAAATTTATGATTGGTGGAATGATTCCTTCCGAGCAAGATAGAATGGCGAAACTAGCTTCTAAGTTACCGGCAGCACCTAACAGATGCCCGTGTGCACCTTTAGTTGATGATATCAGTATTTTGGAAGCATGGTCCCCAAACAATGTTTTGATTGCAGTTGATTCAATGGCATCACCAGTTGGTGTGGATGTGGCATGAGCATTGATTTGCGTCACTTCCTCTTTCTCAATACCTGCATCCTTCAAGGCTCTACTCATGGACAGAACTGCTCCGCTGCCATCCTCTCGTGGGGTTGTTATATGTGAAGCATCACCTGACAATCCGTACCCCAAAATCTCTGCGTATATCTCAGCAGATCTGTGTACAGCATGTTCTAATTCCTCTAATACTAATACTGCAGCCCCCTCACCCATGACAAACCCATCTCTTTGTTTATCAAATGGTCTTGAAGCTTTGGAGGGTTCATCATTGAAAGATGTACTTAGGGCTCTCAGTCGGCAGAAGCCAGCTATTGCCAGTGGACTAATACATGATTCAGCTCCACCACACACCATCACATCGGCATCTCCATTTCTTATGAATCTAAAAGCATCTCCTATGGAATGAGCCCCTGTAGCACAGGCAGTTGAAACAGCATGGTTTGGTCCTCTAAATCCATATTTTATACTAATATGACCAGCAGCCATGTTAGGTAAAATTCTAGGAACAAAATAGGGACTTACTTTATTGTAGCCTACTTTTAGTGCTTCATTGGTGTTGCACACATCTTGAAGGTCTATCATTCCCATTCCAATAGCTACGCCTGTAGCTTCTGCATCAGCAGCGGACCTGGGCATCCAGTTGGCATCAGCAAGCGCTTCTGACGTAGCGAGTAAAGCAAGACATGTTGCTGGAGCCTTAGATCTAAGATTGGCTGCAGATAATGCTTTTGCTACTAGTTCATTCTCGTTAATAACACCGGCCACTCGACATGGTAGAGAGGAATATTCTGGAGTTGCGAGAGATATAATCCCGCATTTTCCTTCTAATAAATTTTGCCAAGATAATTGAGCTCCGGTTCCAATGGGAGATACTATTCCTACTCCCGTTACGACTACTCTTCTCCGGGGAGGATATTTGGAAACATATCTTAGATGCCGACTAATGTTTTTTGCCATTTTAACTACTTATTGCTTTACCATGATTTGTTTTGTAAAAAAAAAGAGTTTTTTTGAATTTTACACGAAAGCTGATCAGTGGCTGTCTGGTAGCTGTTCTGTTCACAGGTTCTGTTTCTACAGGACAGGACAGGTGTTTTTGTTTGTTTCGTTCGTTTGTTTTGTTTTTCCTGACGTTCGTAACAGCTGATTGTGAAATTTGTTTGACACGTTTGACGTATTGATATCATCAAATATTGCCACATTTCAATCATTCATTCATCGGCAAACCGCATCCGCTCCAGCCATAAAGTAACTTATATATACGGCGCACTCCAGCCCACCCACGTTTATTTCCAGGGTTTATTTCGAGAAGTTGTTGTGTTGTGACGTGACTTGAAAGAAAACCACAACAAACCGTACCCAGTATTATTTAATGGTCGCCCGGACGTTTGAGCGGCTAAAAAACAAATTTAGTGTATTAATAATAATGTTAAATTACTGAAGTAAAATTTAAACTGTGATTCTGAAAACGAGTAGTTAGTTAATATGGCTTTTGAAACACAATTAAAAATAATAATTCCTCTTACAATTTTACTTGTAGGATTTAAATATCGTGAACGTCTCGAATTTTATTATAAAAATATTTTAAATTTTGAGGAGAATTTCTATGCGGATAATGTATTTTCGGCCTGGAGATTGGCTAGGTATAATGGGATAGAAGAAAAGAAGTTGTATTTGTCTGTTTTGGGTACAGTATTTGATGTTTCCAAGGGCCATCAATATTATTCTGAAGGGTCATCATACCACTACTTTGTCGGTAAGTTTTTGCCACTTTAATTAATTATGGAAACTATTTAATAAGTGGAATATAATTATTTAAAAAAGGTATTATTTTCTAGGTAAAGATGGTTCAAGAGCACTGGTTAGTGGTAACTTTAAAGATGAAAGTAAAGACAAGGATCATGTCCTTGATTTGACTTGTGCAGAAATTTTCACTATAGTGGACTGGAAGCATACATTTAAAGATAAATATGAAATTGTTGGTAAGTGGCGAATCCCAGGCATTAGTTAAATTATTACCTATAAAGTGAATGGTAATGGAGCTTGAAAAAGGTCACTCTCACTGAGATTTTCAGTACAGCTTGAACCTTACAAATCCTTAAAAATTTGCAGGTCTTCTACATGGACGGTATTACGATAAGAAGGGCAGAGAAACCACATATACCAAACAGTTGCGCGATCGAATAGAAGAATGCAGAGATGAGAAGGAATTGGCTAGAAAACATGATTTGAAATACCCTCCCTGTAATATAGCTTGGAGTGAGTTGGAGGGTACTACTGTATGGTGTTCTAAGAATAGGTAAGTCGGTGGAATCGTGATCATTCGTAACCATTTGACCAGTCAAAAATAAACTAAGTGTGTGCCATATAGCATTTATCTAATATAAACAAATCTATACTAATATTATAAAGCTGAAGAGTTTGTTTTGTTTGTTTGTTTGTTTAAACGCGCTAATCTCAGAAACTACTGAACCGATTTGAATAATTCTTTCACTGTTAGATAGTCTATTTATCGAGGAAGGCTATAGGCTACATTTTATCCCGGATTTCCTACGGGAACGGGCACAACGCGGGTAAAACCGCGGGGCGCTGCTAGTATCTTATATACAGCCATCCTTATAAAAAATGCTAATGCAGGATGGTTGTATAAAGTTTATTAGGGAAAGGAACTCCGCTTTAGTTAATCAAGAAAACAAAGTACAATCCCCGAACACTGACCAGCCTGCATGATAATTATACATAACAAGTGATTAATATAAAAGTGCCAATATTTCTTAATTATGTTATTTAAAATGTAATAGATATTTCGATTTTTCATTACAGTGGCGGTGTTGCCAGGAATTGGGTTGGAGTTCCTCGTCAATTATATAGCCCTGGTCAAGAGAAACCACAATGTGTATGTTTGAATTTAGAACAAGAATATGCTGAAGGACAATTCAAAGAATATGACAAATGTCCTAACACTTCAGCCAAGTGTGTTGTAAGATAAAGTTATTGTGATCAACTAGTTAGCATTGTATTAACAAGATCTGCATTTATTTATTGTATACACTTTTTATTTCTAAGGTTTTATGTGATGTTTCAAAATAGTTTTGCTTATCAGTTTATTAAAATTATGTTTGTAATCTTTTGATTTATGATTTGTATGTTTTATACGTTTAATAAACTATTGACTTGCATTATTTTCTAAAGTAATAAACAAAATGTTGAATTAATATCAAAATTGTTTTTATTGCTATAATACGTTGACATTACAAGCAAACACATTAAATAATAATTATGGCTAGAAAAGTTCAATTACAAAAACAATCTTATAATTATAAATTACTGCTTGTCTTTAACATTCCCTATGTCAACTGTTTGCACAGTCTCATCTAGTTCCAGACATTCAATTGTTTTTAGAAATACTTGCATAGGAATCTTCTTCCTATTCAAAAATGTTTTGTTACCCAGAAGCTTCTTTATTTTAGCTCTGCGTTTCTTAATCTTTTCCTTAGTATACTGGCTACCTAACTGGAATGTGAGCAGTCTTTTAATCTTTCGTCCACCAATAAGGGTTTCAGTTGCAGTGTTATTAGGCTTAGGCTCCTCAAAAATTGTCTCGAGCGTCTGAGATGTTGAATTAACTTTTTTATTGAGGTATAATGCTTCAATTTTTTTTGGGGTGGCATTTTCTGCCACTACTACGTGTTTCCGAGGCTTCATGCTCACTCTACGATTAGTAGGTTTACTCAGTTCTGGGGCGATGGATTTCCTTTTTCTGAGCACTCTTGAACCTAACTCAGGTACTTCATTTTTTGCCTCAGCCGCTTCGTTATTACCATCATCTACCTCCATTATATCTAGATGGGCCATTTTAGTTGGTAGCTCAGTTTCTACTCTATAAATAATATAAATAATAGTTAGAACAGTACAAAACTTAATAGTTTTAGAACTTTATCAACACGATTGTATCTTACCTCGAGGCTTCCATGGTTAACTTGAGAGATTATTTAGCCATACTTGTAAGAAAATAACTTAAACGTAGAGCTTAAGTTGTAAAAATGTAGATTTTTTGTCTCCATCCATTAAAAATTAGAGCTTTTTCAATCTTTCATGTATTTTCAATCAATTCGACTTTCGCTGAGAACTTTTGGTTTAATTTTGAATGTATGTATGTCTGTTAGTTTGGTTGGTCAATTGATCTTGTCATTGTCATTTGCTAACCACAGATTATAATTACATTAATATTGCCAGTAAATTATATTGTTTGCTAAGGATATAGTAGATAAAATACTTTTAAAGATTGGTCCAGATAAGATCGATACTTTATGCTTAAGGTCTCTGCACACCTAAACCATTCGGTAAGGTTTTGTAGGTAGTTAAAAAGCAAAACGCAAAACAAGCCCGGCGGTCTAACCTTGGATGGCACCCAAAACCTGGGTAAGGGTTGCCACAGGAACTTGCATGTTCTTTGAAAGGTCCTGAATCCAAGGCAGGTCACTTAGTTATAAAACGAGATCTATTCCATGTTCATTAGCAGAACTGTATGGTCTCCTGATATTTTTCGAAATAATACTGCTAATAAAAAGATAAATCTGTTTGTTTTGCTAAGATGCCTTATGGGCCCATAAAACCCCCACACAAAACATAAAAGAATGGTCTATTCTAGTTTTATTTCCTTTTCGTAAGCATTTAATGTTAAACTGTTGCAGTTTTACCCATTCTGATAAATGTAGTTGTGCGTTTACTCTTTTCAGTTCAAGTAACTACTTTCAGTTATATTAAATTGTTAAAAGGTGTATAGTATGTCACGAAAGGTGTGTCTAAATATAATAAATCCGAAGTTTGATTAGAATTTTATCGTTAAATAGCTGAACCGATTTTGATGAAATTTGGTATGAAGATCATACATAAGTCAAACATGGCATATTTGCTACTTCTGAGCTATATATAATACACCAGGCGCTGCTGACGGACATAATATTACACACCTCAATCAGGAACTGAACCTTTGTTTTATTACCTACCCATCATGTGGAACTGGACGCTGGTATAGACAACAATAGACAGACGGAGTATATTGAATGAGGCAGAAAAGTCAAAGGGGTTATTGAAACACGTGTCGTTTTATAACGATTTATTGTACAAAACAATAATACATTAAAATGTACAGGTATGTTTAAATTTTTGGACTCAGGTCCCAAACACTGGACAATCATGAAATTATCCTTCCCTTACAGACACCATATTGCTCGTCGAGGCGTCAGCACTAATAGAAACAGACTCGGCTCTAGATAAGCAAACTAGATTATACGAGAATAAAAATATAACAATAAATTAATAAAGTGCTCTCAACTTAAGTACACATCGTCTATCGCACTGTTATGTCGACGGGCACCATGTAGTCTTTGATAAGAACAACGTAATATTATAACAAATCGATTAAACCTCCTAAGCATACTGTAGTATATACACATTATGAACAACATTAGTCCTCTCTGGTATGTTTGGGTCGCGATGGTGGCCGCTCCCCCGCCGCCGACGGCTGGCGTCGCGGCGTGACGTGCACCGTCACCTACTCGCGTCAGTACCACATCACATCACGAACACATCTAAAGCCAATCGGTTACAACATCGGGACGAGAGACGAGAGCGGAGAGCGGTAGAAGTAGCAGAGAGAAGCGGGTGAGGAACTATGTATGTGGTGGCGTTTACCACTTGTCAATGACCACCTCGTTCACTGCAAAACAACCAGAGTGTTAGTGTCGCGGGCGCTCGACCGGAGGCTGCCGTCCGAACTTACTGGGTCTTATGCAGATATATCACAACCGTGTCGTAGTTACTAAATGTGTAGTTTCACTGCGGGATCACAACAAACAATGAGTGTTCATGGAATATGTGCGTGCAGTGGCGGTATGACGGCGTCCTGACGCCGCCGCTTATATCTTCCACGTCGGCTGGGCTGGGGGCAGAATACTCCACGTTAGTGCATGCGCGGGCGCCGGCGCTCTCTGCCGGGTCCGGGACGGCCTGCAGCTTGGCAAATATCGAGTACTATTCGCACTCACTACCGTGCTAACTTATATTGCGTTCATTCACAAGAGTATTTCACTCGAATAGTACTGGTTCGTTTTGCAAAACTGTATGACCGCGTTAGTATGGAAGGAATAACAAACATGTATACGGACAACATTGCATTGTGTATTGGTACTGGAAGGTTCAATAATATTACTTTTGAGTATAGATAAAGTATATAGGTACATTCCATAACAGGGATATCAGTGCAAATGCTGGGAGAGTGCGAATGTATTTGTTTCATGATATAACAGGGAAATAATGCAATTAATTAATTCTTGACTATTTTAATTATATGTAAAATAGTATAATATATAAACAACTGTACAGTTAATTAAGTTATTTGATATCATATCATCCAGTTTAGGGGGGTCGGGACAATCACAAAAAATGTTTGAGCATGCCCTGATCTTGTGCAGTGTACTGAATATATCCGAGGGACTGGCTGACGGCCTCCTACCTTACATAATAACATCGTAATCAAATAATATAGTATAAAGTATACAATATAAATACATTTCACTCAATAACTTTGCTGTAGCACCTTCAATACAAGTGACTTAAAAATAAAGTGCTTCCAAAACATACTCAGTTATTAAGTAAAATGTTAAAATCAGATATTTGTTATGTTATATAATCACTCCAGACTGCACTCATTAAATAAATCAAAGAGTCATGCAAGCATACATGCTTCACTATTATAACTATCAAAATCAAAATTGATGTACGTACGGACTTGCTTCGTAAGACAGATTCAGTTTAAATATGGACCAATTTTACCAATTATGTTTTTAAACTTAAATTAATATTATGTCTCATTTAATGCTTGACGTCTTATCCTCAATCCACATAAGAGATGAAAACTTAAAATTACTTTCACAGTAAGTATAAAAAATAAGAAATGCAACAAACATTTTCACACTATGTATTTTGAAACAAATTCATTTATCATTAATGTTTCAAGTGTGATAAAAATACATAAGATCCCCAAAATGTGGACATGAAACTAATCTACATATTTACAGTGAAAGTTTTATTTAACCTTTTTAAATCACCACGCAATTTGTGCGCATATAAAGGTATGTATTTAAAGTCAACCGATGAACCTATCCCCATATCCTTAAGTTAACGTTACTTCTAATAAAATTCATTTAATAACCGTTGAAAAATTTAAAATCTAATGAAAATTATTCGTTGCATTCCTACAAGTAATATATAGAAAATAAATAAAATATCTACTTATACACCAATACCGTAATATTAAATATTCAGTTATACTAACCCTTGTGTTCGTACATACATTAGCAGTATTGCATGGTTTAATGTAAAATGTAAACTTGCAATAATTTCGAGTTGGTGTTGACACAGGGTAACAGTTAGGTATTACAAAAAATGCATCACTAGTAGATTCAGTAATAAACAACTAAGATGGCCCGCTCACAAGTCGAGCGAGCCCGAAAACAAAAAGTACAGTTCTGTACCCCAATTACTGAATCTACCACATCACTCGGGTTATTGAACTCAAACAGGGAACATTCATTAGTAAGTTCGTGGTGGTATTAGACACAAGTGGTGTTCACATATTGAGATTACATTATCAGAAAACTGAAACGCATTAAGGAATGTTAGAAAGCGACCACAGGTGAAAGGACATTCATTTCGTAGAATTCGTACAGAACTATCTCGAGATATACTAACTATAACCACGTCCCTAATAATACACTTAGTTATAAATTACGCTAAGCTAACAATGCACATAAATAGTAGTTTAACAAGTCTGCGGTGTTCGCAGGCGGTGAGCTATGTGCGAGTCGATAACGCTGCGACACGGAGCCACATGTCACCACACAGGGCTGTTATCGATACAATAAATCTAACTTAACAATTACCATTTGAATAACCCAATTTTTGGTGTTTTGTGTTAGCATTATGAAGGTCTTCACAGCCACTTCACAAGAAATCGTATAATTAATAAATGTATAAATGTACTCGGTAGACGAAGAAAATATAAATACAAATAGCTCAGTAAAAACTGAATGAGCTCCAAATAATTTATTGTCTCGCACACACGTATCGTATATAAAATGCATAATAGAGGGCGCGGGCCCGGTAAGATCTACTCGTAAGCGATAGAGAAACACTAGAGAATGTCCGCGGGGGGTGCGGGGGCACACGTGCGGTATTAGAGGAGACAAACGCGTCGCCGGCGCCGCTTATAGCGGCCCGTACAGGATGATGCCAAAGAACACCGCCCACATCAGCACAATCCATTGCATGCCGTTGAGCCAGTGCGTCACCGAGCGAGCATTACCGTCGGAGATCTTGCGCGCGACGAACTTGAGCACCTCGTCGAGCAACACCACCGGCACCGAGAACTTCATCACCGTCAGCCACTCGTCCGACGACAGCGGCGTCACTTGGAACACGACCTGCGCACACACGCGTCACGTACTCTTATGTTAGTCATCAAACGAAAACCAATTTCAATTATATTGTTGGGTGAGTTCGAATATTTGTGATCGTTGCATTAATATTTAGCCATCATGAACAAAGATATGGCTGTCGACAACTACTAGCATTATAGAAATAAAGCATCTAAAAATTTAAGTTGAAGCCAACTGTAATGATCTTAATGAATCCAATGATTTGAAATCTTCCTCTTGTCCAACCTCCTTACCTAGTAAAAGTTATAACTCAATAAAACCATAATAAATAGAGTTAATAAAAAGCTTCAATCCCAAACTCACCGAGAGAACCTCGACGTATAAGATGACGAAGTGAAGAGTGAAGGAGAGAGCCATGGAGCCGACGAGCCACATGTTGGACCAGGGCGGCATGGACACGAGCGACTGGTTCTCGGACAAGCTGTTCATGGCGTTCAACATCTCGATGGTCACCAGCACCGACAGCGCCATGGTCATGGGGTGGGGGTCGGTGAAGATCTTGCAGTCGACTCCCTGGAAATGTTTCATAAATTCGTATAATATAGTATCCTTAAGCTGATAAGGTTATTGT
Source organism: Cyclophora albipunctata (assembly GCA_963082685.1). NCBI lineage: Eukaryota > Metazoa > Arthropoda > Insecta > Lepidoptera > Geometridae > Cyclophora > Cyclophora albipunctata. The sequence continues at coordinate 9,152,578 of OY720117.1, read as the reverse complement.
AGACATAGTATAAGTGTATGCAAAAGAGGACAGTCCAGATTTCTGATTTAACCACTGCAATATCTCCGAAAGCAGATGTATATTGGCTGGTTAGCTTCAGTTTTGTAAAGTATTATTTCACAATACCAATATGAAGTTCGTTAGTTTGTCAGTCATGTCCAGTCAATCATACCAGCTAACTATTCTGCAGAACTCATCGTAAGTTAAAATATTTTATCTACACTAATGTTGTAACATTCTACTTATGATTCCAATACTTGACTTATAATTACTACTGTTATAGCGCAGACAACTAAAACACTCAATTTAAGCAATTGCACATGATGTTATAATATCATTATAATATAACATTATAACATCATTATAACGCGACCAATTAACCTGGCGAGCCTTATGTCAAAATCCTCATACTAGTTGCATAAAATTTTGATATTAGGCTGGCTTTTGAAAACAGTTGGGTTATACGTGAAAACTTCGTCGAAACTACATACACAAAACTCTTTGGTAAGATCTCGCTCGCTCCTGATTGGCCCTACGCGCAGCTGCGCTCTCATTGGTTAGATTTTAATGGCGGCAAGTTCACTGTGACAATACACGTACCTACGCGTGAATTTAATGTTTCGCAATGTGTTTTGTTTTTAAAATTTTGTTTGATTAATTGCATTAAATAGTGAAGATAAAGTAGTGTATGCAACTGCATATAACACGGGTATTAAAACACTCGTTACTATTATGAAACTCGCTGCGCTCGTTTCATAAACTCACACTCGTGTTTTAATACCCTTCTTTATATGACGTTGCATAAACTACTATTCACACATTTCCAAATAATCTACAACTCATTGATTGAACTTGGAAATGTTTTTAAATTTAATTTGAGTAGACTGTCTTGTTTTGATCAGAGTTCTATATTAAATCAAATAAATAAATGCACTTATTATTATCCTCGTGGCATGAAATGTCAGTATACCTTGAATTCTTCTCCACCGCCGATGCACTGCAAGTGGTGAGTGAGTTGCCAGTAGTTCATCTGAGGTCCGTTGGGCGAGTACATGAACCACCAGGAAGCGGCGCCGACAGTGGCGGCACCCACGTAGAAACCGATAGCCATGTACCTTTACGGAGAACAAGTCGAGTGTTACAAGATATTATTAACGGTAAACACCATAGGTCAACCATATGTGAGGGGTACCAGTACAATATCTATACGTTGTTTGTCAAAAACAAGTAAACAGACATTCTCTTAAACTGCTGGACGGATTTGAAGTATTTTTTTTAGTTAATTAAAGGCATTTTTAAGACCACGGTTCATGAATGTAAAGCGGGTATATCCGTGGGACATAGGCTAGTTTCATAATGAGTGTAATCATAATGACCCGCTTTTCATTTAAAATTAACTTTGTCTTCCAAGACAAAGTCAGACCGTCTTGCAAATAAACTAACAGCCTATCTCAACAAAAACAAATCCTTACTTAAACAGCAATAAAGTAGAAGACTAAAATGTAACAATCAGATAACACAAGTTTAAATATTTTAAACATTTCGCAAAAAGTTTATTCAACTCGGTTGTATAGAATTTCCGTCGACGAGTGTCAATATTATCATTCTTTCGACATATTACGCGTATTTCTCAATCCACGTATTTCTTAACTTGAAACGCTAACGTTGTTGATGATGTTCATTTTTCTCATACTTAAGTAACGTAAGATGAAGTTCTCATAACTAAGATACCTATGCTCGATGATATAAGAATTTTAGAATGATAAGTATCCCAAACATTTCTCGTGATTCTGTGTAGCAGCGAAACCCATACAATCCGTTCATTAGTATATTGCTAAGAGATATAATATGTTAATGACTCCATCGTTGAAACTACTATACAGATCCGTTGAGTAGTCTTTGATTTGATCGAAGAGAGCCTTGGCGTGGACCTAGATTTATAATAAGTAAGGGTTGGAAGGGGTACTCCTGGGGGTATACCTGAAGAACAGCCACCCGGAGATGAGCCCCTCGTCGGCCTTGCGCGGCGGCTTGTCCATGATGTCGAGGTCGGGCGGGTTGAAGCCCAGCGCCGTGGCGGGCAGCCCGTCCGTCACCAGGTTCACCCACAGCAGCTGCACCGGGATCAGCGCCTCGGGCAGCCCCAGCGCCGCCGTCAGGAAGATGGACACCACCTCGCCGATGTTGGACGAGATCAGGTAGCGGATGAACTGCTTCATGTTGTTGTAGATGGCACGACCTGGGGAATTTTGTTTGATTATAGCATTTAGAATAAGACGATACTTTGTATCGAGTCAAAGATGACCATTATTACATCACTATCTTGTTAGATTTTATATTTAACTTGTATAGTTCAATATAGTTTTCTTTGGATTAATACGTGGTTTATTTAGAAGTTCTAGGGTGACTAAGAAATTAACAAACCCAGGCATTTTGTAAGCCAGTTTTGAAGCCTTCAATGAAACTATCGAAAGCTATCAATATGGTTATGCAATAATACAAACCTTCCTCAACAGCAGCGACAATGGATGAGAAGTTGTCGTCAGCGAGCACCATCTCGGCGGCAGACTTGGCGACGGCGGTACCGGATCCCATGGCAATACCGATCTCGGCCTTCTTCAGGGCGGGGGCGTCGTTCACACCATCACCAGTCTACAACAAACACCACACCTAAGTCAAAGCAACCTTCGGAAATTACCTATCTAAATGTGGTCACAATTTTGATTGATATACAATTCTCGTGTAAATTTAGTGAGATTCTTTAGTGATCGACGATTATTAACAGTTTATAAACAGCAATATCCTGTCATAAACAGGTATGCAGTAAATATCAACTGTAAACATTGTATCTTAATAAACAGATGCAATAAACTGTTGACATTTACGTTAAATAGTAAGATAGATTTGTTACGTCAAGTTTTTGACTTATATCACTAGTTTTCGGATGGGAAATAAATATTTAACTATTAATTGAAACGTACGTTGATGTTATTATTTTTGTTAAAACGGGAACTTACGTACGACTGAGGTTCCTGTTGGGAAATGAATAGTTTGTTAGAATACTTACCATGGCGGAGATTTCGTTCATGCTCTGGAGGAACTCAACAATCTTGGACTTGTGAGCGGGTTCCACACGGGAGAAGAGGCGGGCGCGAGCGCAGGCAGCGCGTTGCTCGGAAACGGACAGGTCGTCGAATTCGCGACCGGAGTAGGACTTGCCAGTAGTGTCTTCATCCTCGGTGAACACACCAATGCGTCTGAAATAACACATAGCCAAATAAGCCATACGTTCCATTTTATACGATGCATGTCTTTAGAATGTTTTCGATGATAGTTACCTGCAGATAGCCTCAGCGGTGGCCTTGTTGTCACCAGTGATGACAATTACACGGATACCAGCGGCGCGGCAACGGACGATAGAGTCGAACACTTCCTTGCGGGGAGGGTCCAACATGCCCACGACTCCGACGAACGTGAGGTTGACTTCGTAGGTGTAGAACTTGGTGGAGTCTCCGAGGTCCATCTCCTCGGGCTTGAGCGGGCTGTCGGCGGTGGCGAGCGCCAGGCAGCGGAGCGTGTCGCGTCCGGTACCGTACTGGCGGGTCAGCTCGAGGATGCGGTTCTTCAGGGTGGAGTTCAGAGGCACCTTGCTGGTTCCGACACGGGCGTGGCTACAGCGGTCGAGCACTCCCTCGGGCGCTCCCTTCACGAACAGCTTGGGTCCGGTTCCGAGGCGGGAAGGCTTCAGCGGTGTGCAGTAGGTGGACATGGACTTCCTGTCACGGGAGAACTCGAGGGTGAATTCCTTCTTCCACTTGGTTTCGATTTCCTGGCGGACGACGATGGCGGTGGAGCGGCGGTCGAGGCCGGTCTTGGGAACGTTGAAGGGGTTCATCTTCTCAGCGAGAACGATCAGGGCGGTTTCGGTGGCCTCACCGACCTTTTCGAAAGCCTGTTTGAATTCGTTAAAATCGATGGCGGAGTCGTTACACATGACGCAGATGGTGCCCAGTTCATGGAGGGCGTCGAACTCGCCAGCCTTAACCTTCTGTCCCTTCAGGTAGACGTCGCCGATGGGTTCGTAGGTGGAGCCGGTGATCTCGAACTCGAGGAAGTTGCTGTCGCCGCCTTCGATCTTCTCGAAGATGAACATGCGGGAGACGGACATCTGGTTGGTGGTCAGAGTACCGGTCTTGTCAGAGCAGATAACGGAGGTGCATCCCAGGGTTTCGACGGAGGGCAGAGACCTGACGATGGCGTTCTTCTTGGCCATACGCCTGGTACCCAGAGCGAGACAAGTGGTGATGACAGCGGGGAGACCTTCGGGAATGGCGGCGACGGCGAGGGCAACGGCGATCTTGAAGTAGTACACGGCACCCTTGATCCAGCTGCCACCGTGGGCGGGGTCGTTGAAGTGACCGATGTTGATAGCCCAGACGGCGACGCAAATGACGGAGATAACCTTTGAGAGCTGCTCACCGAACTCGTCGAGTTTCTGTTGCAGGGGAGTCTTAATCTCTTCAGTCTCAGACATTTCAGTACGGATCTTACCAATAGCGGTGTTGAGACCAGTGCCGATGACAACACCGCGGGCCTTGCCGGCGGCGACGTTGGTACCCGAGAAGAGGATGTTCTTCTTGTCCTGGTTGACGGCGCGGGGGTCGGGAATGGCATCGGTGTGCTTGATCACAGAAACAGACTCACCAGTCAGGATGGACTGGTCGATACGGATCGTGGTCGAGAAGATCTTGATAAGGCGGATATCAGCGGGAATTTTGTCACCGACGGAAACCTCAACGACGTCTCCGGGAACGATTTCTTTCGCTCTGATCTTTTGTACGCCAGATTTGTCGCCTCTGATTACTTTACCCATTTCGGGTTCGTATTCTTTTAAAGCTTCGATGGCGGATTCGGCATTTCTTTCCTGCCATACTCCTACTATGGCGTTAGCGATAAGAATAAGTAAAATAACGAAGGGTTCAACGAAGGCGGTAAAAGCATCTTCGTGTTCTTCAAATAAAGCTAAGACCTGGAAAAATATTCTTCCATTAGCTATCACATTTTGAGAGATTTCCTATATCATTTTATGAAAAAATTCAACATATTACTTACGAATGAAATAATAGCGGCTAATAGCAAAATCTTGACTAAAAGGTCATCGAATTGTTCCAGGACTAACTGCCATATACTTTTGCCTATAATGGTAAAAAAATATATAAAAATAGTTGTCTTGACGTAAATTGTAAAAGATAGGTTGCGAAGCGAGCTCCTCAGTGGTTTTTAAAAGAACAAAAGAGCCATTCGAGTGTTCTTCAGTCATAAGAAATTGAGCGAGCGAGGGGAGGAAACCGGGTCGAGATATTGTGAGTAAAACTGTCCCCCGAGCCATTAGCTTTCGAACGGAACGGCTCTTAGCATTATTAAGTTACTAGCCGCGCCCCGCCGTTTCACCCGCGTTGTACCAATTTCCGCGGGAATTTCGGTATAAAATGTATCCCATGTGTTATTCTGATGTATAATCTATATTACTGTAAAGTTTAATTCAAATCCGTTCGGATTTTTTTTCATGAAAGAGTAACAAACATACGTACATCCAAACATACAAACTTAAGCATTTATAATATTAATAGAATTTCAGGCATATTTGAATCCTATCGTTTCACCTCTCGCGATAACAATAATTAGTAAACATGGCACTATCGATTATTGCATATATAACGTATTATATTCTTTATTTAATGACATACATGTTTAGATTTATTTAGCACAACACTGATAAAGTTTAGCGTGCTACTTAATACTGCGTACGCGCTACAGAAAGGTGAGCATACAGCGTGTTAGATAGATGTCGTATACTCGTATATCACCCATTTTGCATAGGTACATTATTACTAAGTGGGCTTGTACGTTATGTTTGCGTAGTTAAAGCGCCTCCAAGGCTACAAAGGCATGATTTAAACGAAGTGTCTCGATAAACCTTGGCATTGTTACATTTGTTCCGCTAAGTAAGCTCGTTTCGGCAACAGATCTCTATAAAACATTTGAATACTATTTCGCGTAACGATGATTCTTACCTTCCTCGGCAGGCAGTTCTGGAAAGAGAAAAGACCTGTGATTAGAATTTTTAATGAAACATCAAAGGAGTTAATTTTAGTAGATAAACTAGTCAGAACAGACATGCGATCTATATCGGCAGTTACGATCGAACATAAATACGCGTCTGTAGGTGTAGTCCGTCCAAATCAGAGTCGGCAAACTATACTCTAAGATTGTTCGGGCGCCGAACACCCGCGGTGACGTCATAAACAAATGTCGGCGCCGTGTTTCAATGGCGTAAGACAGAATCACTACTGGTTCAACGTTTTGATACATGTTATCAATAACACTTAAACTGGTTCAACTACGCAGACATCGCATGATAAAATAAAGGCTAAAACACGTGCGTTATTTGCATGTCCAATCAGAACTAGATAATCGAGTATCAATGCTGGAGATTATAATTAGTTAGATCGATAACACATTTATCTGTTGTAATGTTAGCTACAATCTGTAGTGTGGTGACTGACAAGAGTATGGTTTTATTTGCTTTGATAATTATAGTATTTTTCTTTGTTGATAAACGGTATTTGTTATAAGAACGGTTTGTAAACCAGTTTATACTGAATCATGTGTGTAGCGTGATGTTAGGGGCCTGTGACATGGAGTGAGTACGCGCCGCGCCGTGCGAGTGTCGCGGCGGCGCGCGATGTGTGACCCGGCGCTGCCCCGGTGCCGGGGACACGTCACAAAGCCTGGCTTACGTTCATTACAAACGAAACGTCTTTACATCCGCACATTCATTATAACCAATCAATAAACCAGCACTTAATTGTTTGATTGTCTATATTAAGACGTATTGTTTGTCCGGTAAACGTGCGAACATATTTCCAGTTGGAATAAAGATTATGTTAGTTAATAAGGATGATGTTGTTATCATGTTGGGAGATAATTTTTGTTTCTAGCGTGTATTGGCTGGTGTAATCAGGCAACGTGCGGTGAGTCAATCGTTGTATCGACTCTATTTGCGTATTCTGTACGTCTGTTAGCTGCCGCTAACACCAATGTAAGCAATTAGTCAACGCGCCGGTAACGCAGTGTCAGCATCTGTTGATACTTGTAAAGTGCAAGTCGGAAACATGGCTTCTTCGATCAATAAACTCGCGACACGCCTAAGCTTGAAATGATCGAGAGAGTTCGTGGTTTTTCTTATGAGGCCCGATAATTATGTCCATACTTAAAAATCATTCTAATTATAAAAGTGCATTTTTACACGAGTAAAGACGTAATAATAGATAAAGATTAATTTATAAATCTCATTTACATTGTATAGCAACCCATCTATATTTATGTTTAATGTGTACGAGTATGACACATACATTCTATTCAACAAGCCTATTGGCCAAGCGACCGCTAAGCAAACGTGTTCAAATCCTTTATGGACACGTACAAATAAAGACGTCATATTTATTTAACGTCCCATCCTTTTGTGGTTCATATAATCCATTGTAATAATCAATATTCTCGAAGATAGATTAAAAGTTGTCAATAAACTGCGTGACATTTTCGACGTTAGCTGTAGTTACTTCCTACTTGAGACAAACTTCACGGGAGCTCGAGTACGTGATACGATTGTCAATAACCGAACACAATAGTCTGTCTTTGATTATATTTTAGATCTAAGGTATGCGTTTTAAGGTTTCCATCGGATCGTATATTTAGAATTTATTATAGCAATCCACGAGAAAATAATATAATTTTAGAGCGGGGCCGTAAAGTGGCGGTCCACTTAGTGGAATACTACACCACAGGTGATCGCGCCGACCTTGCGATATGTTCGGTTAGATCAACCAAATATCTAGCAATATTTCCGGTACAAAGAAAAATAACTAACGCTCAATTGAAGATCTCGAGATCATGTATTAAACTCGGGACATTTTTATTGTCTGTATGATTGATAAGTGTGTGAACAATGATAAAGTGTACGAAAGGTGAAAGTCCGATAACGAGGTGATCGCTGATTTTACGGCCTCGTATCGACTGCGGAGTTGACGAAGGTTTTGCAAAACAATATTTCTTTCAACACTAGAGAAAGTTGAGAGAAAACGATACGAAAGTAAAGCAAGAGCCTTCACAGAAACATTCACAAATGAGATAACGCTCTCAACAAAGTAAGTTGCGACAATTCACCTTGTGATCGTGAATTTTAGTACAAAGTGAGTAATTATAACAATGTGGCGGAAACAAAGCAGGAAAATGGTATTAACGAACGTCAATGTATAAATTATTTTGTTTGAGTTCTATTTACATAAACAAAGGCGACTCAGTGACATCATTTCGTACTCGAGAACCGCGGAACAGTTTTGGGTAAAATTTACCTTAACTAGAGTATCAATCCTTATTCTATCTGTTTTGTATTTTATACCGAGTACTACCCTAAGAATATCAATTTATTACTGTTTTTTTCTATTACTTTCCTAAACATTAGTATGTGTAAAACGCGAGTAAAATAGCTCTGGATCGCTAGTTAATTTTAAAACTAGATAGAATATCTGAGCTAAACATGCCTGCGATATACCTGGTTTCAACGAATTCGCCGGCAAGAGTTTTAACGCGTCGCTGGTCAGTTATTATTTTTTAACATGTGCACGTTCAGACGAGCCGTCGGTTCAGACAGAACGCACCAACGAACTACCGAAATAAACCAGGAACATTAATTTCAGTGGGCACTTAAACGATGTAATGCCATGGCAGTATGCAGGCCGGTAACGCGGTCCCAACATTGATTTTAATTTCTTAATATTGCAACTAAGTGATTACAAATTTCTACACTCTCAGCTGCTAAAATGTATAACGTCTTACGTCTCTCGCTAACGAATATACCAACGTATAAGAGGAAAAACCTCAAAGTCTTCAAAAGGAGGTCTTTGTTGCGAATTGATTAAAAAACTGGGTTATGTGATAAGGTATCTTTAAATAAGGCAATTTCCATTTAATGTTTGCAAACTATTGATTTATAATTCTAAAGAATTAATAGAAGTCTTTAGAATGTTGCGAACATTTTGGTTTGGCTTCTTTGATTACTTTGTACTTTGACTGTTTCTGTTCTGTTGGACTTCCCTTTTAGGAAAGTATTACTAAGGCTACATCAAAATATAAATTAAATCTCTCTCTAAATTTTAAAGTTATAGCAATATAGGAGTATATTAATTTATACATATATAAATTTTCACTGGCATCATCACACTCGCGCTAATTCTGCGGGCAGATGTGGATGTGACCCACTTAGCGCTCCAGTAAAGTTAATATACCATTATTAGGCACGCTCGGGGCCCTTGACCGACCCTACAGGAAGGGTTTAATTAAGGTAAAAGGATCTCCATTTTTTTTGGTCAAAAGCACTTGACATGTCAGAATTGACAGATTTTAATCGCAAAATATCGATGAGAGTTTTGTCGATGACTTAATTAAGGCTTTATTAATATAAAGGACTTGACCTTGATCTGTTCCCAAGGGAATAACAAGATAAATATTATATGTGGGTTATATCATGCAAATCATCTAATCCGAATAGAATTCCGCGCGTACAAACCAAATCCTTCGGTAGTCTGTGTAGTTACTGTGATCAATTCCTTTAGATTTGATAAAATAATGAGTCACATGGGGTGCTTTATACATATTACGATTATGAAGCCCCGTAAGCGTCAGCTGCGGTCGTTGGTGGGATATGAGGGACCCCTTTATGGTTCCCATTGAAATCCCATTCCTTACTACATGCTATAAACCCCCTTCTCCTCTACGTGTCCCACTAATGATTTATTTTTTTGATTTATCTTTCGGGAAGACATAGGCCGTGATAGCTTGCGCTACTGTCACGGAATTAATCCCATTCGAATCCAGGTTAATTTAGTTTCAGTTCAGTTAGTTGGTTTATGACTATTATGAATTATCATGACCTCGGAAAAATGTTTAAATTAAACAAGATACGGTTTAAAAGTATCGAATGTTTGGTTTGTATAATACGGTGCAAATATGGTCTTTATCAGGCAAAACACACTGGGGTTGTACTACCTACCTACTATATCTGAGTGTAGAAAGAATCATAGATTATGTTTGCTACAGCGAAACTAATTCACCAACAACTAAAGTATTTTCTTCAGTTACTTATTCCGTAAAATCTTCTTTGCTAAAGTATTCCCTTTAAGTTTTGGGATTTGATCAAAGAACTCTCTTTGGCATTTTATACTAGCTGAAAACCTGAAGCTTAGTTAACTTGTAATTAGCCGACTCTGTAATCAGTTTACATCAATTAGATGGAATTAAATTGTGTGAAATTAACTCAATATGGTAATATAATTTTATTATCTAAGCAGGATAACCCATAGACATTGTAATTTCATCATTAGTGGAAACTAATTCAATTCTAATTTATGTATATTACGGAAAACTATAAATAGTTAATAGGTACTATATAAACAGGTTTAATAATGAATTTTGAACGTCGAAAAAGAAGAAGAAGAAGAAGAAGATCGGATAATTCATAGACATAGTTAGATACTAACGATGGCGATAACAAATTCGCAGCAAAATTCCTTAACATGTTGAACAATAATTATTCGCGTGAACTCCACAGGCGTGCAATGAAATATTAGTTCAAGATCCTCCGGTACTGTGAACCCGGCACAGATCGTGTGGCTCAGGAGATTGACATCCAGTTTACACCATGTTTTCCGCAGCCGAACAATCATCAGCCGGTACGAGCCAAAATAATAAACAAAAGAAAAACGAACTAGATACCGAGTTATTCGACAATGTTAAATATTTCTGTACAAACAGTCCTGCACTAAGTAATAAAGACACAAAATGCAACATCAATTAAATGTACAGAATAAACAGTAGCAGACAAATTGAAAGAAGCCGAATCAGAACTACCATACGGTATTTGGCGTTCTATTCAAACGTGACGGTAACGTGTAAGATTCTGTTTTTAGGAGATAACTGTACTTTATATTATCATCGAGGCGTTCAACCTGTTTACTAAGGAGTTTTAATGGTTTGTAAAAATCTATATGCGAAGGTGTATTTTTTGATCCAATTTTAAATATATCGTGAGGGGTGAGGGAATATGTATCAGGTACGCAACATCGCATCGGTACGCACGAAGGAGCCCGGCCTCCGACCAGCATTGCTTAAACATACGCACCAATGGACGGTACATCATTGTGACCCACAACTAAGCCCTATAAATAAACATCACACCGAACCTTTTTACACAACCTTCTTCATATAAAACCTCAATAGTTCCTAATAAAACTGGCTTATAAATTGCTTTTTAAATCCCTCTTCAAAGGAGGTCTAACTGTATAGTGTGAGAATGCCTCGACATTTTTATCGTTCCCTTTCTGTTTGTAACATAAAAGAAAGATCCTAATGTACCTGCAATTATATTTATACCTTCATGTCTCAAAGTTTGATTAGGCTAATTTCATTGGCACATCAAAGGAACCACGATATTACAAGCACCTTTAAAACAGCAACGATTACAACATGAAAGGAACTCGTATTTTACTGACACGAACACATGGTCTCTAATGATTACTGAACCTTTTAGATATCTATTTAACTTCAGAATACAAAGAGAGAAAGCTTTGCGCTGGTTAAATTTAAACGCCACTAAGGTTTCTATTTAAAAATACGGCACTTGTAAATAGGTGCGTTCTTCTATCTTAGAAAATATAGTTGAATGTATATATAAGAAAAAGTGTAGGACGTAATATAAAAATATTTAACGTATTGTGATTGTTAAAATAATATTTTGTAAATATGCCAAATAATACCAGGAGCGCAAGATCGTGGTGGAGGTTTGTGTTGAATGTATGCACCAGTTGCCAAGATATAATTGTAATTGGAAATCAGTTCTTATTTCAAAAGCCATAAGAATACAACATTGGAATAATTTCCAATAGTACTAATAGATGATGAGTGACTGGGATATTCATAACTATTTCAACAGTAAACTTGTTTCAAAGTACATAATTTTATTCATTTAAGGACTGACTCAGTTTTAGTAATTCAGTGAACAAAAAAGGTCATGTGTAAGACACCTTACAATACTATTTTCTAGGTGCCCTACACAATCTTGCTTATCAAAATACTTTACAACATGATAAAAATGTTTAGTTGCATAGTAACAAGATCTAACTAAGTAAATGATACTAAGCTGGTAGAAATTGTGACAATATGTAATTATGGTAGTCTTTTTACATTGTAACATTTAGTAAATGTACATTAAACAAGGCATTATTTAATAAATTGCTCAAGAATTATATAATTTTAAATGAATAAATTACTACATAATTGAATGTTACGTAAAAAATTACTGGCAATGCCAACTTTCAATGATTCACGGTCAAGAGAATAATCTGGCAGCATTTCAAAATTATAGGTACTTTTATAATTGGATTTATTAAATAAATTATTTTTAACGTTTTAGCTTTTATTGCCAACCCTTTAGCGAGACAATGTAAAGATAATGTTTATCTACAACACTTACGAAGATAAAAATGTATTATCAATTTTGCACAGTTCCATACTACGCTGTAACTCATCACACCATTTAGGTATCTGCTTCCTTATGTTTCCGAATACTAGCACAATTACTTTTTTCTTATATATTCTTTGTTTTTGTTAGTGACTCACAAAATGCCCTTGAAATTATCTAGTGCTTTTACAATTAAACAAAATAGCATAGGTATTAAATTTTCATTTAAGTCCAAATAAATATTTATATAATAGAACAGTGGAGAACAATAATGTAATTTTTTTTGTTTAATATTATTACAATTCTTTCCAAAAAAACTATCACCATTTAACCCAATGATAGAGAATCTGTGGCAACTTGTGTAACATTTGTCATGGACTTTATGGAAATTTCTTAAACAATACTTGTATATAATACTACTTGTTTAAAACACTACTTGTTTTTATTTATTGTTGTATATTAAACTGTAATTCTCAATTAGGTTCTCCAATGTAAAAGTAACAAAACAGTTGATTCACAAACAGTAACCATTAATGTAAGCCAAACATTGGTTATAATTTCGGTTTAACCTTAAATCTACTGCATGTTCTGACTAGTATAAAAAGATATATTAACTATTATTGCATGTGTATAATTAATAAGGTAAACAACACTTACCATTTGGCCCATATTTGTCTTGGTTTCTTTTAACTTGGTCTGGACTAAGACCTTTGTCTGGGTCTGTACCAAAATATCCTAAGACTTCATCCACGGTTTGTGAGTGAGCGTCATCCATGGTGGAATTACTACGTTGCCGTCAGTTCTAGAAGCAAAAACAGAATATAGGTTAGAAATGACGAGTCATCATAAACTTTATTTATTTGAGGTTATGTGGATGGATCCCCAAACCAATGAGTATAACAAAATCTATTCGGTAAATTTAAGAATTCTGAAGCTCTAACTGCAGTTAAGATGATTAGATGGTATCAATAGTATTTTGAAACTAAATTATCATTATTCTAATTCATCAGATTCTGCGACGAAGGTCCTTCTCGCGTCATAATGGATAGCAAGTTTTTAATACGTAGTAGGACTTGTTTACCAAAGGATCAATATTATTTAGTGTATTGATAACGATCCCCGTATAAATAGGGTGAACAACACATAATATTTTACAGGTAATGAGCAATATCCTAGTTTAGTGCCACCGTTCTCACTGCACCACTCACCGAATTATTTATTTTAATTACATGAGATACAGTCGTTCACAAAAAAAAACTCCACTTATGTTATGAAACAGATTCCTAATTAGTATATTTTACAACTAGATTTTGTACTAATTTTAATACTTTTTCTCGTAAATATCATAAACGACAAGAACACGTATCCAATCCAGCCGTCATTTTTTTACAAACTGACGTACGTTAATCGGACGAGAATGACGAGATACTAGCGCCACCTCTTATCTAGGTTACGAACCAATATTATCAAAATAAATTCTTCTAATATTTACAGTTTAAGAAAAACGCGAAAAAATAGGATGAATAGTGGAATCAACGTATTTTATTTCGTAACACTGAAATAATTAATTTTTATTTGGTTTCGGCTTTTATTTAATAACTCTACATTGGATAAATGTGGAGCTCTCCTATAGGTCGAAAGTGTATCACGTGACGCAAAGCTATTTTGGTCGGAGGGCGCCGACAAAATGCGGTATTTTTAAAATTAAAAAATTCGCTTCGCGTTATGTAACACTTTATCACTTAAAAATATTATCACGAACTTTGTTTTATAACATTTACCACTTTATTTACACTTGAGGATACTACACTCACGTTAATTTCGTTTTATGGTAATTAGAAACTTACTGAAATATTTTTTTTCCGGCAGCGTCGGGAAGGAAAGAAGAAATAAAAGTGACGCGGGAGATGTTTTCCCGCCGCGCCCCGAGTAGCGACTCCCGGGCGTAGAGCGACGATTTTAGAGCGGCGCGGGCGCGGTGGAGGGACACCGGCGGAGATTTCTTTAATTATTTTGGCAACAGTACTCGATGGCACAGGCGAGTCGCTTTCCAGGGTTGCATGTCGCACGGCAGAGGCAGTCGTCGGTCGTCCTATGATGATCTTTTTATAGCGGGCGCTGCCCGGCTCGAGCTCCCGGCGCTCGCGCAGCTTTGCGGTCACTTCTGTTTACGACTATTAAAATACATTAACTATATTGTTTTTTCCACATTAAAACTCCTTTCATGATTTCGTTTATGCATGACTTATTGTAACTTGCCTTTACCAGCCTGTTATTGATAATGCTGGGTAAATACCTAAATTGGTAGGTACCCATAAGTGAATCAAATAGTCACTATTACAAAACGTCAGTCGTAAGTTTACTAAAAAAACGTCAGTTGAGCGTAAAGTTTGTTTTTTACTCTGTTCGCTGCAATGCAATCTGCAGGTAATTTGTCACTTAAATCGTTACTTAGTATTCCAGCTAATAGTAAAAGTAAACTCGTCATAATTAGGTAATCCAAAAGTATTAAACCTTGTTTAGATTAGTTATCTTTTATATACCTACTTTATTTATAAAACAAAAGTATTGAGTTATATATTAGGTACATTAGGTAAACGGAACTCCTTTTACACCTTAATAACTGATTTGGGCATAGTAAACGTATTCACACGGGTTTTTTCGCGGTAGAAAGTTAATAAAGAAAGTTAATTACTTACTTGTTACTAAGTTTGGGCAGTTATAAGGTTACAATAATTGAGTTATGTAGTTAGCATACACACAGGGTGGTAAAGAGGTTAGATATCCCTCTATTCGTACTCCTCTACACGGCAAAATCTTCCCCGCCTCTGCCTATAATCTATGTTTAACTATGGTCGTGCTAATCTTAAAAAATACTGGGTGGATTTATGCGTCTTTTGCCAACAGACTGCGTTATCTCAAGAGGATTTTTTTTGGATATTATTTACTACCGTTTACTACAAAACCTAACACATGCATTGAGTTTTATACCGCAATCTAGACTACCGAAGTGTAGCTTAGAGCTATCTATACTAATCTATACTAATATTATAAAGCTGAAGAGTTTGTTTTGTTTGTTTGTTTGTTTGTTTAAACGCGCTTATCTCAGAAACTACTGAACCGATTTGAATAATTCTTTCACTGTTAGATAGTCTATTTATCGAGGAAGGCTATAGGCTACATTTTATCCCGAAATTCCCACGGGAACGGGCACAACGCGGGTAAAACCGCGGGGCGCTGCTAGTATTACAATATGATCTTAGAAGCTCTCAAAACATATTATTTATTTACATTACATTACGTATGTTTTTTTTTGTTCGCCACTGCTATACATAATATTATAAACCAAAGACCCCAAAAGCTGTCTGTCTGTATGTAATCGATTTTCTCAAAAACTTCTTTACGTATTTTCATGTGGTTTGACCGACATAGAGATTAATTCAAAAGGAAGGTCTGTGACTACTTTTAATGTCATAATTTCCACAGTTGTACCCGACAACGCGGGTAAATCTACGGCGCACTGCTAGTTAAACCAGAATTTCAATATTGAAATAAACCCTTTTACGTGCATCAAAAAAGTTGGGTACAATCTTTCTTGTAGTTTTTACTAGCCTTCCTGAAAATTCGATTTGAAGTTAACTGGAGATAGGACGATGTTCGTAACCTTATCCTGCGCTAACTAATTGAATTACTGTTAACCCAGAAAGTAAGTGACTCTGTCCAATCTTATTCCAATTTTGTATTTTCAATATCTTTCTTAAGTCTCGTACTCGTATTAAAGTGTTGTTCTATCTTACGTACGTATCTATGGTACGTTCAAAAGAGCCGCTATGGGGCCAAAACTGAATAAAAATATATGACTTACTTTTCAGAGGCAGAGCTTTTTATTACTAGTCTATACTATAATATTATATTACTGGTTCGATTTGAAAAAATCTTTCAGTGTTGGATAGTCCACTTATCGAGGATGGCTATGGGCTATTTTTCATCTCGAAATTCCTAAGAGAACGGGCACAACGCGGGTAAAACCGCGGGGCGCTGCTATTTAGTGTAAACTAGCAGCACCCCGCGGTTTTACCCGCGTTGTGCCCGTTCCCGTGGGAATTTAGGGGATTTTTAAACATATAAACCTTCCTCTTGAATCTATTTATTTTAAAAAGCCGCGTCAAAATTATGGATACATCGGAAAGCGACTTTGTTTTATACTATGTAGTGATTCTCATTCTAATAAAATATAACGAGGCGGATCCAAGATTTAGGTTTGGAAAACTAGAGGCTGGTGAATATACGTTTCATCAAAGGAAAACATGTTATGATTTTCATTACTATTCTATGTTTTGTTACAATTCAGGGAGTTAATTAATTTCGTTCGGATCTCCACTAATTAACCGAAACATAAACACAAGCGTAATGAGTGAATTCAATTAAAGATGTAAGATTTATCGCCAGCAAACTCGACTAGAATTTTAAATAGTTACACAATAAACCGGTGAATTGCGGCTATTTAATCTGTGAACCGAATTATATTAGATCACTGTCTTGAAAACGGTTATTTTACGACACACGCTTAACGACAACCGCGAAAAATGTCAACCTTGCTGTTTCTGCTTTCGAATATATTAAGAAAGTGAAAATAGAAAATCGGAAAAGATTCTGAATGCCAATGTTAACATTTATTTTGGCCGGACTTCTAAACATAACATAGAATATTTTACGCAATTTCTGTGAAATTGTATAATACGATTTTTATCTGGCTCACTTCTGATAGATCGTTAGGAAGATATATTGCATCGTCGTAGGCAAATCAAATAATTTAATGGACTCCAGATGTATTACAAACGTTTAGCAAAACGATGCTGATTTGTTTGAATGTTGACGGTTATTTGATGATTTCAAGAGATGCTTTCTGTGTATAGGTATTGGTGGAGCTGGATTTTATAAAAAGAGGAAGGTAGAGATTTTAGATTAGAACACATATTAATCATTTTCAATTCTTATGATAAAATTATAGGTACTTCATGTTCTTAGAAATTTTATACATAAACAGACAAATTAAAACAAGGAACATATCACATAATCAATTGTAGCTAAATATCGTATTGATCATGTCACTTTTCAAAAAAGAAGAAAATCATCATAATTATTACGTTAGTCAAGTTACAGAAACCTCACCTTTTAACTAATCTTTTTACGTAGCTTTATGTAGGGGGTTAATATTTACGAGTTCTAATTTTGAAAAATATATTAGTACCTACGTTTATTTGTTTTAATTTGCATTATGAAGAAGAATTTGCTGTATAACTTGTTTTGAAATGGAATAAACAAAAAGTTTCAAAAAAAGTTTTAACTAGCAACACATTTAGTAACGTTTCTATTTACTGAGAAATTGTTTGATTTAATGATTACAGCAACGATTTAACGACCAATATGTCTAAACTGAAAACAAACACAGTGTGTTTACTATAGCACACACAGATTGAGGAATTTATGGAATTAATGTTCTGATTTCCTGCCATGAAGGTTTCATATAAACGGAATAGAGATTCAATTGGCACCATTCGCCATTAATAAAACGAACATGTACGTTTAACGAGCGATTAAAAATCACTTTAGTTCGACTAGTGTAGGATTTACGATATTTTATAGCCCATCAATTAATACATTAAACAATTTTAGGCACCATACGTCACAGTCGTAAAATTATTAGGTAATTAGCGTATAACTTATAATAATACATCGATTGTAATAATAAATCTCGAAGGCGAATAACAGGATAATTAGGATCGAACTTCACTTGTAAGTTCGTTTGATCATTTAATAATGGGGTATAACTATCTATTGTTCTTTTATTTCCATTTTCTTCTAATAAGTTATCGATCAATTTATCATAGAGTATATTGATTCAAATTAGGTCATAGATAATAAAGTGATGTTTTTCTTTTTACCTTTATAACAAGATACGCCACAAGTTCACAAGTTGCAAAGCGTTAAGTACGAGGTCGGAGGCACCATTCAAGTCATGCCCCAAACATCAATAAATAATATACATCCGCGTTAATAAACACCGCTCCGATTCACGAAGAAACCGATGGAGTACCAATTGGTATAAGCTTTTAAAATTCCTAGATAATGTAACGAGCACATGCGAATGTATTTCGATACAGTACGCACAAACTATTACATACACTGTACTAGTAGTGTTGTGAGGCTATTCGTCATCTACAAATAAACAAGCGAAGGTAATAATCGAAATAGAATTATCGTGCCGTGTGGCGTAACCATTGACGATGCCAGAATACACCTAGCGCAAGGATTTCGTACACATCAATACACGTTCAGCAACGTCTTTACACAAACAGACACAGGTGATTAATCAAATAATTATTGGACTTCGATATTGATGTTGCTACAGTTCGTTTGTATTGACTATTTATTGAAAGCACTTTTATGTGGAATGAAAAATGGCATGTACTTAGTTTAATCGATCAAAGGTGATCGATTGAAAACGTTTTACGTTATTAAAAGGAATATTAAGTACTCCTTTTAAGTACGTTATAAATAAAAGATAGATCGCCTTTTTAAGGTTATTCTTTATTACGAATTGGATGGAATGATGTTTTTTCTAGAAATATGCTATTAGCATAACTTATAAATGAATCACTGCCCAAAAGTGCTATGCAATGTGATTCGTAGCATATATCAACGTAGCATGTCAACGTAGCATAACTACGCAGCATGTGATCGTAGTTTGATAGTACGTAGCTTATAGAAATGTGGCATAGCGATGTAGTATGGCAACGTAGCATAGCATCGTAGCATGGCAACGTAGCAATGCACTGTAGCATAGCAACGTAGTAGCTCTGGTAGAAACAGACCCAAAGAGGGCGTTTGTCGAATTTGGCAACGAAAATTGTAACGCTTGAAAGCGTCTCAGTGATTCAAATAGTGGTTTATGTACTTTGAACTTTATTTGAAATCGTTAACTCTTAATATCTTATATTTATTTGTCAAAGCGTATCATCAGATCAAAGGCAGCTTGCCCACTGCCTCGTGACTGCCGCATTCTTATATTTCTGGAATGCTAGTTATTACGTCAGTAATATATTGCTGTTTTTATTGTAAAAATAAAATTATTATCTAGATACGTTTGTCTATGGACGGCATTGACGTCAGAACATTAGGGGTTTGTTTCACTCTGTGGCTTCGTAATATTATTTAAAGTATTTTTACAGCTGCCAATAAATCTATAATGTAAATATTTTTTGAAAGCGCTTATTCAAAATTTATGTGTTTTATTAAGTATCTAGTACTTTCATGGATATTGTTTTTCTAGTTCTTGGGATAATTTAGTAGATTTAAAAAGAGTATACTTATAACTTTTGAAGCTTTACTATTTCCATTGCATGTAAACCAGATATATTTTAGTACAGTTTTTAGACTAATTAATCTATAAAGTCTTAACCTAATCTACCGGAAGCCTTTAGAAAACAAGGTTTATGAATAGTAACAAACCTTTTTATGAATACTTGAAGCTTCAAAATAACTCTATAACAGCTTACGTTCTCTGTATCATTATCGTGTTCTTCGTTTGAATATCATAATATATGTGAATATGCGTTGTTAAATTATCGTAGTCCGTCTGCCCACCACCTGTCCCTTGCGACGTCATACGTGTTATTTAAAACGGCCGTGACAGTTAAATAGTTGGCGACTGAACATCTAAATATAAATTAGGCACATACCTACGTGAGACTAGTGGCTAGATCAAAATGTACCGAGCGATGTTCACTGCCAATTTCTTGGAGGCCGTTAGGCTCTGGCGTTTAATTGGACGGCTTTAGTTAACACTTCTTGTACGTTACATGTATGATCTATAATTAGTTTATTTTGGACATCATGTTGGACATTATATTATACCTATTACATCGATGGAAGTTTTCAGAATTTCAGCAGTGGTGCATTGAATGGATTCCTTATTTATTTATAGTAAAATATTATGTAAAAATAAGCTTTTCAGGTTTTTTGTTCACCTCTATTTACAAAGTTTGATAATAGTCGGTGTTTCTCTGTATTTTATAATATTGTACTTTTTGTGCTTTTAGATATTGACTTGGTGTATGAAAAGGTGAAATAAATTTATACACAATTATACACAAAATTTGCTCATTTTCCATATGGTAACACCGACTACTATCCAACACAACAATCAAAACTTCTTCTAAACCCCGATTCAAAAAACGGTTTCAATCAAGCACTTGTAAAACTCGAGCATCCATAATTCTGTCCACAATTCCTTGACGGGCAACACTGAACAGTCACTGGCACATTGTATCACAGTCCTCTGCTGGTAACACCGTCACAAACAAACTTACCGTTTCACTTATATTTGTAACACTTGGTCCCAACTACTGGTATACATAAAATTGTATTTTTGTTTGTGTACTATATGAAGTTTGCGCGCCCCATGGGTATTGGGTCGGGAATGCGACGCGCCGGGCGTCAGACCAGATCGCCGCTCTCTTTTATAAGCTTCGGTGTGGGCAACGGGACGGTTGCCAGATACACAACACTCGCGCACCCAGCTACCGTTCTAGTCGACCTTAACGCAAAGCAATAAGGCTCAAAATATTATCTGATTTTGATACAGTTAACAGTGTTGCCAGGTTACAGATCACTTGTTGAAAGTTGAGTAAAAGTTTTGGAAAATATTGACTAAATAACTTTGAGATTTTCCAAAAGGTGTAATCATATTTATGTAAATAGATTTACTATTTAAAAAGTATTATTTAGAAAAAAAGAAAAAGAAAAGATGTGGTAACTGGTAATAGTATTTCAACAAATGTAGCTTATGTTCTTAAAAATTACATTGTTTAGGTTAAGCTACGTTACTACGCCGTTGACCCTCTATGTTTGACTAGCTGCGCCCCGCGATGTTACTCACGTGGTACCCGTTCCCGTGGGATTTTCGGGAAAAATGTATCCATGTGATTATGATGTTTTATATAAATCCGTTAAGTAGTTTTTGCGTGAAAGAGTAACAAACATACATCCATACATAGATACATAGACATCCATACATCCATACATCCATACACCCATACATACATCCATCATCACAAACTTTCGCATTTATAATATTATGTAGTAGGATTATAGCCTTAACAAACAAACAAATTATTTCCTATGTTTAACAATGCATTGTTTACTAATTTTTTTTCCTGTTCAATGGACAGAAATAAAAACAAAACAATAAAATGTACTGATTTGGCTTTATGTTCTTGCAAAGAACGAATAATAATAACTTATTACTAACCTAACCTAACCAAACTGAGGAAAGACTCACAAAGAGATTTTTGTGAGATATGCCACCGGGAATCGAACCCGGAAACTCCGGGTCGTGAGCCGGGCGCTCAAACCACAAGACCCCGGAGGCTGTTAGATTCACCATAGTATAGTGAATTAAATAATTTTTGGGGCCCAATATGTCATAGATCATAGGGGTTTATAACTATGATTGAGTTTAGGCATGGATAAACAGGAAACTAATTTGTATCATGATCTTCTAGTGTCATAAAATAGGCACAGTTTAATTTAGTAACTCCTTTTTTTTAAAGTACGCCTAGATTCGATTAGAAGACAGCCATACCTAATACAGCGAATAAAGAAATAACATAATAAAAATAAACATATTAATAAGTTCTTTGCAATTTGTTATATGGGATTGCAAAATTATTAAAATAACACTTACAAAATGATATGAGTAATATACGAGTACACTTTATATTAAAATAGTAGTAGTATCACAGGCTATGTGATGAACCACTGCAGGGTAAACGCCTTTCAGTGGAGATATTGATACAGCGAAGAGAATTAAGGCTTAATTAGTTAGCACGCTTCTCAACTGTAGCTTCGTGATCAAAATACACAAATAAAATCGCGGCTTTTCAGCAGTTTTGTATTTTGTTATATTACTCAATCTTATATATAAAATTCTCGTGTCACAGTGTTCGTTCGCGTACTCCTCCGAAACGGCTTGACCGATTCTCATGAAATTTTGTGAGCATATTGAGTAGGTCTGAGAATCGGCCAACATCTATTTTTCATCCCGAAATTCCCGCGGGAACGGGTACAACGCGAGTGAAACCGCGGGGCGCAGCTAGTAAGCTATAAAATAGATTTAGTGCACATCGGGCTAATTACTACGGACGAAGGCAAACATTAAACAACGTTCCTGCTACGTCGTAGTAGCCAAATTACTACGCCGTAGCAGGACCGGAGTCGCGTCTACGAAATACTCGTAGCACGCTACGAGATATTTAGCCCAAATTGACCACCATATTTTATATTCCGGTATTTTCTAACTTATAGAAATGTTTCTGTATTTTACTCACAAATATACCCTGATCTTACAAGAGTATATTTTGCTCTAGATACTAAATAAAAGAATATCTATGTATTTTCCTTCGTGGTATTTTCTATTGATACAAAAATCCCATAAATTATCTCTCTTTTCGAACTTTTACTAATAAGATAAATATAGCTAGTATGTTTGTGAAAAGTTCTGCTCAATTTGTTGATATGTAGTGTGTGTGTATTTGTCTAACTTTGAATGAAATCTGTTCTATTACACAAATGCTGAATAGTTTGTTCGTTTGAATGTTAATCTCTGGAACTTTTGGATTAAAAGCATTCTTAGAAAAAAACCTTCGGTGACGGATATACTTCTTTTAGGTACTCTGTGACTACGGTTCCTGTCAGATAAAAATTTAAAATAAAAGCGAAGTGTATCAGTAAACGTACATAGTTTCAATTCAAAATGAGTACTTCTCGCTTCAATTTAAGAAACCACTAACAAACTTTTATATATGGTAGTTGATGCACATTCCAGAGAAAGATCCTTTTTATGCCCAAATAAGTACTACTCAGGTAAAAACATGAGGTGCTGCTGTTTAAAAATAACGTAATATTGCTTCGTTGTATTAAGAAAATATAAACTTTATTTAGTGACTAAAACACACAAAAAATAATGACGTTGCTCACACATGTCTGTATTTGTATTGTTAGACATTGTTAAAACATCACGTTGAACGATTAGCCTTAAATCTTTGTCATGTTGCTTTGTGCTTATAATATCTGACATTGGCCATACATTATTAGAAACAAGTGACTGTTGCCACCTGCAGCAACAGCGTCCGAATATACTCGTTATAAAACAATATAAGGCATCAATAAGTTATAACAACCGTATTGGCTAATTGTTTCCTGGTTGGAGTTGGCTTCCTGAGTCGTTCATTTGGCATCGAAGGCAGACCATAGATCTGCTTTCGTTTGGCACCGCGCGCCCAGTCTGCATTGCTGGCATCTCCACTCAACTTGATATTTGCGCAAGTGTCTGTCACCGTTACTATTAATCTTAAAACCAAGGTTTTTATGAAGAAAGTTAGGTTTTTTGTGAGGTCAATGGTTTTGGTTGCTAGAGACAGTCTTGTCTGGTTTTGTGTTGAAGCATGTATGTATATACAATTATGTTTTGTCTGAGCTAGAAACAAATATAAGTTTTGTCTAGAATATATATTTACAGTTTGTTGCCAAGATAATGCCTTTAGGGTGAGATAAAAGAGATTGAAATGTATTCTGTGTTGAAGGCAGCCTGAAGTATTTAAAAAATAAAATAGGATTGACAAAAAATAGAGAAGAGAGAAAATATTCTGACATTTATCTAGTCGATATAAGCATGAAATCTAGGCAAAATACAGATAACGTGACGTCGTTTTATTATATACCAATAAAATATTGAATGCCAATTCGGCTCGAGCAGTAGTTATTCAATGTTTATTAATATAAACTTTAGATATATTGACATGTGTTTATTTGTACAGTAGAGAATATACATCAGTAGTGTAGAGATTCCTCAATAACGGATCTTCTGCAACAATAAGTGCGTTAGATACTGCTGTAAATAATGTTTGGCTTTATCGGTATACAAGGGTCGTCAGGTGATTCCTGGCGCGCGGCCAAGAGCCCACGCACTCAGCTCGCCTACAGCCCAGCATCACCCAACCGAAACACAGATCTAAGCCGCTATAATTTTAGGTCCGTTATCGCCTGGTCAGAGCCTAAATCTTGAAATTGATGTCCAAATCTCTAGTGGCATCTGCCTTGAGCTATGTATTTTTATTTAATCGCGTTTACCGCAGGGCCATCGCAGCGAGCCACGTCCGTCAATAAATCACGCCGTCTGAAGTGTTGACATTGCTTTGAAAGGACTGTTATGAGAGATGGACAGACGGACAGCTCTACTAATAGACGATTCGTTCTTATTGATTTTATCGTTTGTTTTTTTGAGTAAATATTTAGTTTGTTACATCAGTCAGGGCTGGTTCGTATTTCAGTGGGAGTCGGTCGCGGTCCGCGGGCCGTTCGACGGGCAGGTGTCAATTTGACACTTTTATTTGTTCCGATCTGAAGTGGCAGGGCACCAGGGCACGCTGAACGCTCCAATACTAATAGAGAGCAATAAAAATGCCTGTTCGTTAATTAGCTCAAGACGTAATAGTTTGGCTCTCAAAATAATTGAGGTCACTCTGCTAATCCAAGTATTAGGTAATACTAATATATTGGTTTTTACACCATTAGCTAGATATTAGAAGTTATCTTATAATTCGCCAATTGTTAACTAATTTTTTTTTAAACTAGCAGCTATTCAGATACGTTGCTATGCATATTAATTTGGAACATATTAGAGTGTGGAAGCTTCAAATGTGAGTAGAAATATAGTTACACTCAAATTGAGTGTAATTTTCCTTCTAACTGAGTGAAGTAAGTGAAATGAAGCAAAATCCGTCGAAGTCTTCGCACTGATATTACCGAACCTTTTTAAATAATAGGGATGTGAGTTTCTTTCGTTTATATTCTGTCTGGAATTTTCCCAGTGCTTAAGTTTGGGCGTTGATGAATTCGTCTGTTCTGTAATTTTAGAAGCCATAGACTGTACATTAAGACAATGATTGATGTTGAAATATGGTGAAGACAGATGACTGAACGAACAGACATAGATAGCTAACATGTACTAATGTAATTTTTAAGATAGACAAAAGAAAAACGTTCCATTAATATCGAATTTCCTTGATTATTTCTAAGAAACAAATACAGCGTTTTTAATTCAATGATACTCTCCTACACCCACTGAAACTATACAGATCAATGCTATTATACACTATACTGTGTATACTGTGAAATCAAAACCATGTGAAATACAAATGACATCACAAAGTTCACACAACGCAACGTCATCACAAACTTGTTATAATAGAAAATAAATGAATCATTAATCTCCACTACGTTCAATGAATAGAGTTTATTATTTCAGTTCCCGTTTATTATTAATAACAAAAGAGCAATCTGTTTATAAGCTTTCAATAACTATCGGCTTTAAAAAGCTGCAGCTTTCACATCGCTCGCATAGTTTCAGGGGAAAGAACTTTGTTTAGTCTTCAAAGTGTAGAGTATTGTATAAGCGACAGTTTATTTAGCATTAGTTCTCCATGTTGATTGAAAATTGTGATCGGTTTCACGAGCGGGTAAATGAAAATGTCGTAAACTCTCGACTCCCACTCGTAACAGTGTTGTTATAAAATGCTTTAGAGTGAGTATAACAATAATTAATTTAAAAAGTGAAGTGCTGGCAAGCGGCCATTTTAAAAATTCCTCGTTGGTGTCGCGATGCCGGAGTTTGTCCGCGCTTCGATATTTGATAACGGTACCTATATTTTTTATACTCTGATCCTTCTAGTATATTTAAAACAATAATTTATTCTTTTTATCGCATAAACACGTCTCGAGAGTAAAATAGTGCCTGAATCACTCCAGGAAATATGTATTTAATCCTGAAGATAAGATGGAATAACGTCGTTTAAATACGAGTATAAGAAGATGATTAACTCGAATATTAAATTGTAAGTTACTGTTGAGTTATCGAATAATTCATCCTCATTATTATTTATGTCGTAATATTTTGTAATTCATATTTTGCTTTTAAAATATTTATAACATTGCTAGAAATATGTACATACAATTTTCGCAATATTGTTGTCTAAATTTACTTGTTTTGGCACTAAAAATAGTCTTCAAGAGCGTTTGATCCGATGCAAAACTATCTAATTTTATACCCAAGGTAAATTGCATTTAATGTGCATAATATCGCACCTTTAGAATTATAGGGACCTAATTTAAAAATCATGATTTTTGACTTTATTTCAATAAACGACCTAAAAGGAATACAACAATCTATTTTCATTAAAACATGGACCGATTTTGGCGAAGAAAGCTACATAACGTATACTTGTGTCTCTCTCACTCCCCTCCACTCGCCGCCATTATTCGGTTTTAGACGGACGCAAGCAGTAACGCGCCGCGATTGTTCTGAGCAGGTCGTTACGTGTTTAGTTTTAAAGTGACCTAATCCCAAATAAGCCGCTTTAGGATTAAATGTAAAGGTAAGTACAAGTAATACTTTTCAACATTATAAAGACTTTATTATCTTAATTAGCAAACCCTGCTCGAAAAATTGATATTCAAGCAAAATATGATGACCATCTAAAGGAAAAGGAGTTGTGTCGTCAAGAAAAACGTTTAGATCGTCAGAATATAGACGAGACCCATATTTGCGCGGTCTATGATTTGCAGGCTGTTATGCAGTGCCCCACTGGAGAAACGTCATCTTTTTTTTACAAATCGAAACTTAATTGCCTTAATTTTACCATAGTGGAAATGATGAAGAAATCAGAAGTAGTTAAAAAGGGTAAGAGAAGCGATAAAGAAAATGTGGATGAGATACGGGCATATGATAATGTTTACTGCTATTTCTGGGATGAGGTTCAAGGCAAAAGAGGTGCTAATGAAATTGGTTCATGTGTTCTAGATTATTTGCACCTTTTAAATGAGCAAAATCCTAACAAAACTCTTCACATAACTTTTTTTTCCGATAATTGCTGTGGCCAAAATAAAAATAAATATATTACAACATTATATTCTTATGCTGTTTCTAAATTCGAAAATATTCACACAATTACTCACAAATACTTAGTAAAGGGCCATACCCAAAACGAAGGGGATAATGTTCACAGCCTAATTGAAAAAGAGATTACTAGAAATAAGAAATCCGGACCATTATACACTCCCTACCAATACATTACGTTAATTAAAAACTCTCGCAAGAATGGTAAACCTTTCACCGTCAAAGAGTTGACTTATGATTTTTTCATAGATTTAAAGATTTTGCAAGAGAAATGGGCCTACAATTTTAATGAAAACGTAGACAAACAAAACATCTCATGGAACAATGTAAGAGTTCTTAAATTTTGTAAAACAGAACCATTCGTGTTTTCGTATAAAACTTCATACACTCAAGAAGAATTTATTACGGTTAATATGAGAAACAAACGTAAGAAAATGGAAGGTATGGATGCCATAATGGTAACCAAAGCATACTCACAGAGATTAGAATTAAGTGACCGTAAGAAAACTGATTTACTTGATCTCATAAATAAAAACTTAATTCCTAATTATTACGCAGATTTTTATAATTCAATTTTTTAATTATTTACTTATTGTTTATTATGTTTTCTTATTATGTTTTAGTTGATTTTTAGTACAGATTTATAAGCTATTATGTTTTGTATGTTTCATACTATTTTATACGTTGAACTAAGTTCTTGTCAATTGAAATATTGTTCAAAGTTAATGATTATAACTTTAATGAGACTGTTATGCTAAAGATTGTAATTAGAATATAAGTACCTAATACAAAAGTGTATGATTCTAATTATTCCAAGACTGTTATGGTTAAGATTGTTAAAAACAGAACAAGCAATGTGATTTAATATAAAAAAAATACAATAATTAGAATTTATTCTAAGAAATGTTATGTTTAGGAAGATGAATGTTTATTTTGCTTTCCTTTACAATTTGTCTTGCACATTTGATTATAAACTACTATGATTATGGTTAACTTCAAACCTGTAGTGATTATTTGATAAGTTCAGTTTCTAATAAACCTTTTTTATTATTTTGAATTTGTTTTTGTTTAACGCAACCCATAAAAATTATCTAAAATTGAGTAATACAGGGCCACATTTATGAATACTTCCAAGACTTTGGCAGAATATTAAGAAATAGAGAGACCTATTTAACAAAGAGTCTTTTTAAAAACTGGGGCTTCAATATTGTAAAGACCTAAAAATGACACCTGTTTTAAAAATGTAAAAAAAACATGCTTTTTCAAAACCTATTAATTTACTTTCTCATAATACATGTAGTCAACTAAATTAACAAACAAATTAAACAATTATTTGTATTTGTTGTATGAAATTTCAAAGTAATAACCTTCATTTTTAAAAAATATCTTGCATGTGTCTAACTTTATTTAATGTTTCCCAAAAATTAACATTTTTGGAATAGGTCACTATAATTCTAAGGGTGCGATATGTATACAAGAATAGGCAGGCATATAAATCTTAAAATGATCTTAAGGAAACTGGCTTTGCTACCTACTTCTCATCTATATAAATATTAGCTCTATGCCACGGTAGCACCGACGATGGCGTAGAAATAGATGAAAGTAAGAAGTAAGGCTTAGAGGAAATTAAAAGCATATTTTATTTCATTGACCTCAAATAACAATTGCTTTATTTCCAACACTCAAACATCGACCGTTATGTGTAAGGTTTTATGTCGTGAGCGCGTTAGCCAAAGCAAATAAAAGTCTATAGCGATGACATTCATATTTATATTCTATCAAACATTTCCGGCCGGTTCAATCATCAAATAAAAACGAAAAATCAAACACCTTCAACAGATATAATCAAGTTTAATTTCAGAATATTTTATTTCAGCCAACATCAAAAAAACAGGTGGCCAAGCGTGTAAACATAACCAAATTCCTTTCTACTGAAATGCATGATTTATTAAATATGATTGTCATTACTTACGGATGCGTTTCTTTAAATAACCCTTAGAGGCCTTATCATACACGCTCTTTAACTAAAACATTGTTAAGTGTTTTGTTTCTTGCAAAAAAGCGTATGGCGGAAAGGGACAATAAGCGTTTATGAATAAGGACCAATGTATGTATCATAACACCTAGCTATGGACTAGGTTCTAGAAACCATTATTAATGAAAGTTATGACTTCTAATTACATAACGAGTGATTTAATTTTATAGGCAATTATGTAGTAGGTAACCTTTTAGTTATCGCAATTTTACCTTGACTTTGATCTTTAATGACTTTGACCTACTTAATGAGGTTATTTAGGTACCTATTTAATCGTAACGCCTCTTGTTCTTTGTTCCTGGAATGGAGTTACACAGTTATAAACATATATTTTTTAGTTTAATACTTGTAAGATTGTCAGTACCAGTTATTTCAATCGTGATACACTGTCGAATACATTTTGATGGTCTAGAAACTCTACAAGCCGACACCACGGGTTGGCTACAAACCTATAAGAAGTTATTTACTTTTTTACTTGTGTGCGTTTCAATCATATCTGTCCTCGAGTTTTATAGATTTGGTTGGCAACCATTAATTCGCCCAATAATCATTCTATGAGCTTACGAATTAATATCTTTTGGGTAGCGAGGATTATCTCATACGAAAGGCAAGCAATATAAATATATATAAAAGCAATTATCTTCTCATAAACGAGCCCAAAGATTTCCTGAACATGTAAATGTGATTTCCGAAGCTCAATAACTGTTATTTAGAAACGGTTCGCGTTTGTTGACGATTCAACATTTGTACCAGTAATTGCTTTCGAGGTTAATAAAGGTAACGCGCCATGTTTACTAAACTACGCTCGTTTCGGTTTTGGAACAGGTTAGTCGGTACATTAATCGTGGTGTGACTAACTAAGACATTTGTCGAGATTTGCTTACGAAAAACCGCTTATAGAACTTGGAAGCTTCTCATTTGCCAGGACTTTTGTCGATACTACGAAGCTTTGGGAAGCTTCAGTAATGCTCGTCATTGTATGTCATAATGAGATTTTTTGTGGCTTTTATTGTATAATATGTACATATCTTCATGTTTAGTACATATGTATTTATGAAAGATCATGTAGGTTGGAATATGTATTTAACATTACCTATTAATATACTTACCTCAACTTTCGTTGAAAAAGTTTGAGAAATGGATTCCAACTATCCGCTGACATAACTTAGTCTCGATTTTCGATATCTATCGCTATTTACTTATCATTTGGATAATATTATGTACGAACAATGTACATACATATTGCTCACAATATGTAATTCAACGCATCCATGAGTTCCCTGTAAACGCATTGTATTTATTGACGCTCATCGTTGCTTACATTACAAAATAATCATTAGAAACGATACAGCTCGATCGTGTGAACTGATCAAAGAATATAATGTACCTACTCACTGAGTAATGTAAACTTGAAACGGAATGATAACTGCGCATAGCTTTCAATATGTATGATATAAGTTTGTAAATAATGATCTTAGTTTCGTGTTGGTTTTATTGACTTCAAAAAACGAAGGAGGTTTGGTCTGTATTTTTTTGTTTCATTTATGTACATTGGGTTTTTCATCTGATTTACGTGATTATTTCTTAGTTGAGTTTTATGGTGGTTTTGGAATGATTTTTCCTATTTTAGTTATGCTTTTAGGGCAAAAGTAGACCATGGTCATCCCTTTCGTAATACTGACTCTTGCTCTATGAAGAAGTGTATACTGGAGAGAAAACGTCTCACGGTCTTTTCACAGAAAATCGTCGGTACAAGACTAAACTGACTATAGTCTGCACTTACTCTTATAATATTTGACTATTAAAATTCTTGTAAGTTTAATAGCCCACATACTTTACCATAAAGTACATATTTATAGACATCAAACGATATCGTCATGAGTTTAGACTCCGAAACCTCAATATTTGTAATCAACACTGCATCCTTTTATATTTTAGGAAAGATACACAATTTTGACTTGAAGACTTTTTGTGATTTAATGTTTGCCATTGCGATCAAAGATATTGCGTTTTCGACAAATATTCATTCGATTTTCAAATTCTTTAAAAAAATTGAAGAAGCAATCATTTTTCTTTTCTTTTTCTTTTATTTTTCTTTTTTTACCCGGACAAATTCACACACGGTTAATTAGACCCAAAGTAAGCTCTAAGCTTGTGTTATGGAATCTAATTAACTGGTACTACTACATATACATACACAAATACTTTATAAGAATATATAATTGACACATTGAATCATTGACGGTTAGATTTTATTAGTATTTTGAACTGTGCTAGTTAGGGCTCCCACACAAAACTGCGATGCGATGCGATGCGAATTCGCATCGCAGGAACTTGCGATGCGAATTTCTGCGATACGAACTGAAATAGGTATATCTATCGCCATTACTACAGTACAAAGAAAAGAGATGAATATATTAAATGAGAATCGCTAATTAATGGAACAGCATCGCAAGTTCCTGCGATGCGATGCGAATTCGCATCGCATCGCAGTTTTGTGTGGGAGCCCTTAGATCAAAATACTAAAATACTAATTAAACCTTACCATCCACCAAACCTCCACTGAAAGATATTTACGATTCTTAGAAGGATAAGGATCTTATCTAAGGACCTTCAGTTCGTTACCGCTACAAAACAGTTTCGGTAATGTGTAAGTGGATGGACTACTGGACAGCGGCCGGGACTAAAATAAAACAATGTAAGCTTTCAGGAATAGTCGATGTCGGAAATAGAGTGGACGGTGACGTGTCCTTGGCTCGCTCGGAGCCCGAAATATGTCATAACGGAGCGCCGGCCGCCGCCGCAGCCAGTGCAGGCCGCTCGCCTGCTGCCGGCACAGCTCGCACCACTGAAGAACAGTTCTCCTCAACTACCCCATCCTTAGAATATTGAACATGTTATTGACTTGTTGGGACAGCACAGCTCGCATCATTAAAGAGTTCCTTTCATATACCCTCTGTCCAATTTGAACTTTCAAAATACTGTCTTTGTTACATACTTTATGACATAGCTCTTCCTTATCTTATCTGCATTTGAAATTGTTTTCAGTTGAGTAATTTCGAGTAGGTCAGAGGACAATCCCGGTTGCGAAGTTTTTATACTGCCTAAAGGACTCGTGACATGGTTAAACGATTGAAACGACCCACAGTTAAACTAGCGAAGCACTCAGATTAAAAGGGTTCAGGTAAAAAGAGTTTGGTGTGACGGATGATATGCCGACGGATGATATGCAGTATAAAGAGAACATCCATCGATCGTTATGATCCTCATTCCTGAGGTAATGTTTACGTTTCGCAGAGATTTACTAACCCATAAAAACACAAATATTTTCGTGAGAGAGAGCACGTAACGTGGATGTGTCGTGGGCGGAGATTATTATTGTTCAAAAAGGCATTGTTGCTAGGCCATCATCGATAACGTAATTTCAAACCTACATCAAGTAAAATCACTAATAACCTAAAATGAGAGAAGCCAAGAAAAATGTTAATATTATTAGATGTTGAAGAACATTTAATTTTAAATGTACGCGGAGGCCCGTGACAGTTCTCGTCGCAGCCACCTGTTCGCAGTTATATCAAACATTGTCGTATCACTATCTTGCATGTTCCTGTTAAATGTATTCTCATTGTTTGGCACCAGCTCCACGCGGAAAATACGCCAACATGTTAAATTGATGGGATTCGTTGTGATTGCTGGCTTTAGCTGCCAGAATTAGAAAATCTGGTTATGGAAGATTTTCAGTGTTACACGAGCACCTGGGGATTTGCGGCGCCCTTGAGATGAGACGAACTACAACACGCAGTCGCCGCTCGTTATTATAACTCTATTTATAAGTTTAAATGTCTATAAACTCGTTATTCACTAGTTTTATCGCTGTGAAGTATATAAAAGCTTCAATCAAAGTGTTTATTTTTAATTTCGCCAGAGATAATAAAAGATAAATGGACACTTGAGGTAATTTTTATCAGGTACGAGTGAAGCAGGAAGTGCGTAGACGCGGGATTGCGGTCACTCGTCGGGTGCGTGATCTACTAAAATATACTACTACGTCTATAAGTTATTTGGCTAGCCTTGTGGACAACGACAACGACACAAATACTGACCATAGATATTTCAATATTTTACGAGAAAAAATATTGTTCTACAAAATGCTCCCCATTCTCCATATGTTATACTGGTATTTAGCTTTATCGCACTGCACGAGGCATAAAGTTCCTTGAGCTTTATACATTTAATTTTATAACGTTTTAATATACCATTGTAAATGATGAGGCCAATAAATAGTACTGTTCTGGATATTGTATCGGACAGCTTCCTAAGTTGTAAATTAAAGCATAATTTGCATGATTTATATTACTCCGTTAGGATTAATGAATGACCAGTAGCCAGAGGTGAGGTAAAGCGTGCGTCACTCTAGTTTAATTTGCCGTTAAAAGAAATATTACATTTGTTCGGTATTTAAAAGTTTTTCGTAGTTATTGTACCTACCTTGTTTCAGGAGTTATACTTATGATCTCGTGTACTAATTGATCTAATTAAATTCAAGGGTCGCATAGGAATAGGTATGTTAGGGAATATTAAGGTATCCACTTATCCAGTGCCGGTCGCCGAATCCCCTTAAATGTAAGATATTAACGAAGCTAATTACATTTACCATCGAAGGTAAGGAGAACAGTTCAGCAAATATGTATCTTTCCTCTATAATGCGTTTACAATGTTGTCTTAGGCTGGCTAGTGGAAGGTATGCGCACGCATCATTAGGCAGGCCTTGTCGCCGTCGCCGTCAGACGGTCCACTGGCACCGACCTCAGTACGGTCAGCATTTTCTCTGTCACCCTCCCACGCAGCCCGCTTTATCGACGACTGATACCGCGAACAAAATATGACCTCCCCGATATATCTTAGTTTTATTTAGCACTGTCTGAAGTACATTTTTATGAACTCAACTTATTTGAAGGTTCCCATGGAATCTGTTTCCTGGATCATCAGAATAACGAAGGGCATGCCGAATGGAAATTGAGTATTGTTCCATTTGTTTTTTATTTGTGGACGCGGACCAAAGGCCGTCGCTTGCCGCCTTCATCTCCCCGCCGTAGTGTGATTGACAGACCGGGATTATAAAACAGATCAGCACGTCATGTTGCGAGTCATGAATCATTCTTTATAGGCACCGGCAACAGACCGAAGTTATGAACGAAAAATGTTGTTTATCGCTACCGACTCTACTTATTCAATCGTTAAAATGTAAACGAAAATAGGGTGTTCATACGTCAGTGTAGCCTATATTTATTTAACAAGTCAATAAAACAATGCTGCATCACAAACATAATAAAAATCATTTTCAGTGACTAGCTATATTGGAACATGGCAGCCCACGCTGCGGCCAAATGAATATAGAGAATATACTTGACAGCGGCAGCTGCCAAAGAAATTAAATAGAGGAGATTTTTCAACGGGACAGACGTGCGGTGAACAATGGTCGCGGCAAGGGAAGGCCGCCGCTGACGCCCGCGCCCCGTCCGCCCGCAGCGGCCGCGGCGCGCCTTCGATAATAACAATCGACACTCCGCCACTTAGCAATACATTCACATCTTTATATTCCTACAGCCTATCAACAACTCAGCTAAACTTCTTTTACTCTAATTAACTGAAATTTATTTAGTTGTAAATGTGATTTTTATTTTTGTAAATATCTAATCCGTGCCTGACGCGATATGTCTAAAGTCTAATTTTTGTTGTATAGAACAAAAATATATTTTCGAAGAAAGTTCTGGGACTGGGTAGAACAAAATCATGGTGAAATTTGTTGGGATGATTTCATTTTGTAATGAGTGTTTGCGGGCGAACTCATTAAAATTCCCGCGCTGGGATGAACGTCCTAGAGTAAATTCAGTGTAGGTAGGTGCGAAGTGATTACCTCGAGTACTAATAAGACGGCGCGATATTTGCGGAAACGTGAAGAAACTGCGACCCATTTTACGTTCAGAGTGCGGTGCATCTCCGTAGTTTCCAGGAATAAGACAAATTAGCACAAAATTGTTAGAGCTTCATTTAGTCGCTGCACACGACCTGCGTTATTAATTTAGGCTAGTTAATTTTCAGATTTTCACCTGATTACACATTATACAATTCTTATGACAAACAAGTAGAAATTATATTTTCAGCTTACATTTTCATTAATCTTTAACGTTCCAGGTTTTCTAATTGTCTGACCCTCGAATCTCATTTTGTAACTTAAGAAATTCCAAGTCTCATTTCTTCATCCCATCTTGGACTCCAGCCTCTTCTCTTCCTGTGACTCAAGGTCGTATCTTAACTCGCGACTCAGTGTCTCACCTCGTGTCTAAATCTCGTACCTGAGTCTGAATTTCGAGACTCTCATGGCTCAGTCCCAAGTCTAACTACCTATTTACAGTTTTAAAGTGCTCCGAAGTTCCAATTTCTTTCCATTACAGAAAAATGAGGTTACATAATCACACATCGCTTTATAACAACATTAAAGCGAAGTATAACCATAAAAGCTTCAACACCATTTCTAAATATAAATTGCGCTTCATTATAATAAAAATAAGACACACGAAATCACAGCAAAGTCACTACATTACATAATACTAACAGCTGATTTCGAAGCTGAAAAAGCAAACACATGTTAATATTAATTAATGTAAAATAAACTACGTCTATCAATAACGTCGTTCCAGGAAGTCTGACTGCGTCGTCTTCTACAACTGAATTGTAAATCAACAGAGCTCTGCTCTGTCATAATGTTTGGCGGTATTCCTGCAGAAGCTGTAACGTCCAACATCTGTATATTTAAAACGGCGAAGCTTTTTTATTTATTACTCGTTTTGACATTTGATTGTTGGTAATCAGGATTTCCTGTTTTAATTCAACGTATCTTATGATTATTTTATACCTGATTTATTATTGTTTCGTAAACTGTTCGGTTGTAATTAGGTAAGTTATTTATTGCGAAAGGTTATGCGTCATGTTAAGTATTGATAATTTCATTTATCTCAGGTATTCTTACTGTAAGGAAAGCAACTGGAATTAGAACGTGCCGAGTTTTCTATGAAAGCCAGTGTCCCCAAACTCTCATTCAAACATTACTGTATTAACCAGTATTTAAAACAATGACAATCAATGTACCCCGTACGTCATTTTGACATATTAAGTGACACAGTCATACAATAAGCACCCTCTCCCAAGTAATACCCCTGTCGTTCCTATAAGAGTAGGTACCTACTATTTCCATTCTTACGTAGTATTTTGATACTCTCTGCTTGTAAAAATTTTGAAATATTTGGTCTTCCAAGCCAAGAATATGATATTTTTTCTGCCATATCAATTACTGCTGCATCAGATTTTTCTGTGTCCGGTTAATGTGTAACTGTGTAATGCCTTGGAGTGGCATGTTGTTACGTCTTAATGCGGTTAATCTCAATCGTTCCGCAGCTGCTTTATGATACACATTACGTTTATGTAACGTGTTTGTATTGCACTTAGTCGACCGTGTTTGTAATCAAGCGGTTAGCACAGAAACGAGATCGAGCTTTTATTTTAGGATTGGGGCTCGGTACAGTTAATGGCATCTTGTCTTACTTGTATGGCAGGAGGTAACAGTTGGCTAAGTTTGTAGACTTTTAGAGCATTATCTTTGACTAGCAGCACCCCGCGGTTTTCCCCGCATTGTATTCGTTCCCGTGGAAATTTTGGAATTAAAAATAGCTTATAACCTTCCCGTTGAATGTGGTTATAAATTACAAAAAGAATTTTCCAAATAGGATTGGTAGTTTCTGAGATAAACGTGATCAAACAAGCAAGAAAAACTCTTTAGCTTGTATTAGTTGAGATATACAGTTCGACGACAACTGCTGAGAAATTTCACGTAAGGTTATCGAAACTCTATGAATAAGGCCCCCAGTAGTCATTTACTGTACTTGCTTAAAGAGGTGATTTGTACCAACTACCGACTATTTGTGTATGTACTACTTACTAGAAGCGCGCCGTGGACTTACCTGCGTGATACCCGTTCTAGTGAAAATTTTGGAATTAATGTCGCTTATGTGTTATCATCATCAACTAACATGACAACTAACGTGAAGTTTTGCGAATATGTCAGATACCTACGTTAAGCTTTTATTAATTTTTTAAGAGACGCTTTGGCCCTATAATCTTTAGAATGGAAACAACGTAATATAGCAAGCAGTAGACTAGTGTCATGAAATAATATTATTTTATTATATGAATAAATAAATATATCAGTGTTAAGCTTTAATGTCATATTGTAATTTATATAAAGGGCGTCCGAACAGGGCGTCGAAAGAAATGAAGGAAGTTACGAGACGCGTGTAAAGGCGCGTTATCACAATCTACATTTGAGCAAATGTTTGCTGTTCTGGCGATGTTCGCTTAAAGTAGAACAAGTATTTTCATTCAATGAGACAATGAACAGTTGTTCTCAGTCACTGAGCGAACATGTTCGA
Source organism: Cyclophora albipunctata (assembly GCA_963082685.1). Classification (NCBI taxonomy): domain Eukaryota; kingdom Metazoa; phylum Arthropoda; class Insecta; order Lepidoptera; family Geometridae; genus Cyclophora; species Cyclophora albipunctata. Next base: position 9,114,464 of record OY720117.1, on the reverse strand, counting down.
TGCGAACCATTCAGATTAATAACGTCCAATCCCAATTACCTATCTCTACGGAAGATCTCAGAGAAATATTGTTTTTTTTTTAAACTATTATATATGTCTCATTATTGTACAAAGCAAAAGAACGAATTGAAATATGAAATCTAGTTACATATAAATAATGTCAAAAACTATCTGACATCTTATGTCTCGAGGTTGGACGTAAGTGAAAACGCAGCTTTACACAATTGGCGTGTGTTGAACATGCGCTAAACACTCCACACTAATAAATGCTTAAAACGATGTTTACAATAAAATATGGACGCTGTCACGAGTAATAGTGTTTACGCGGTCTTCAAAATATGTCTTTATACACAAAACATTGTTTTCGAAAGACAGACAAAACGAAACGTTGTATTTCTTTAAAAATGTGACAGGATAACAACTCAGGGACAGGTGGTAATCATCTATCGTTATTGATATTCTTCTCTTCTCATCGAGTGGATGGCCAACCTGACCAATCCTGGTGTCAGAGTTACCCACCAAAAACATAAATGTAAAAAAGGAGAGCCAAGTTCAATACAAAAATTATGCATGGCTATGGGCTTCGCTGCAAAAAGAATGGAGATCTAAATGAGGGCCAAGTTCTAGGCAATATCTCAATATGTATTTATAGGAACAAAATAACTAAGGTCCGACCGAAACTGGTTTTCCAGCCGAAACCGAAACCGAAACCGAATATTCGGCCGTGGCTTCAGTTTCGGCCGAAACCGAAACCGAAACCGAAACTCACGTGGTCAAGTATAAAATTCCGTAAAATACTGAAATTTTGTGTATTTTACCCATTATTCTGCATTAATTAGGACATTAAATAGAAACACAGTAAGTATATTAATTTTGTTGCAATCATTTATTTCATATAATATAAAAATATATTAATAATATTTTTATATTGAAAAATAAATTAGTTCTCATAGCAAAATGTTTATCAATAAACTTTTTAAACTCACACGATTTGCACTCATCATACTAAATGAAACGGGTCTGTATCGTGTTAGATAATTTAACGTATTTACTAAAATACGTACCCGACGTTTCGAGTGGATTACACCGCTCGTGGTCACGGGAAGACTGGCTGGAGAGGCGAATATTCACTGCACAATATTGTTCTTTCCAATTACCCGCACAAACTACCCGCACTTAATGTTTATCACCAAATTGTTAGTCATTAAGTTGGCGACACACCACGCTCACTACATCCGAATTTTCGGTCAATTTGCGTGATGCCGACGACCATTAATTACCGGATTCCACATGGAATTTTAAAATCGTATTCCATAAACACCATATTTACTCCTTTGTCGAAAATAGCACAGCAAGTGAGGTCACCGAAGGACACGATCCCTTACCAGACTCCAGGCGTCTATAAAATTGACTGTAGCTGCGGTAGTTCATACATTGGACAGACCAAGCGCACGATAGCGGAGAGGGTCAGAGAACATATCGCAGCGGTCAAAAACCGCCAGGTCGAAAAGTCCGCGATTGCCGACCATTTATTATCATCAGGACCAAACCATTGGATTGAGTAGCATGCGCCGAAAATCCTTTCCACGGAACGACATTACTACTCCAGGATTGTTCGTGAAGCGGTGGAAATTAAAAAACACTTGAATTTCAACCGGGAAAGTGGTTTTAAGCTCTCGTCCATGTGGAATCCGGTAATTAATGGTCGTCGGCATCACGAAAAATTGACCGAAAATTCGGATGTAGTGAGCGTGGTGTGTCGCCAACTTAATGACTAACAATTTGGTGATAAACATTAAGTGCGGGTAGTTTGTACGGGTAATTGGAAAAAACAATATTGTGCAGTGAATATTCGCCTCTCCAGCCAGTCTTCCCGTGACCACGAGCGGTGTAATCCACTCGAAACGTCGGGTACGTATTTTAGTGAATACGTTAAATTCTCTAACACGATACAGACCCGTTTCATTTAGTATAAAAATGTTTATCAGTTATCAATAAATAATCAAATTATTTGTAACTGTTTCATTAAATACTACTACGTATTGTTATTTTGAAATCATATTAATTAATACTTAGGTTTTTATTTGTTTGTATTTAGAAGAATCATCAATCTCTTTTATGTATGTAGTTACATCTTATAAAAATAATAATTACTAAAATTACTATTATACTCTTAGTTCCAGTCTCAACAAAGATAATCATATCACACATTTAGAAAACAAAACATAACCTCTAAAGAATGTTTGCGTCGGGCGATAACGCACTGACTAAGTTGTGTTGTGTTGCTACAGAGCTTTCCGAACGGCGCACGACAATTCCCGAACAGGGCCGCCAGCGCCCGCCAGAGCGTTGCCGCGAGAAACGAAATTAGGCGAGCGTGCACGACAACTACCGTAATCAGTTTCGGTTTCGGCAAAAGTTTCGGCCAATTTTGGGCCGAAACCGAAACTGCCGCCGAAACTTGATTTTTGGCCGAAACTCGGCCGAAACCGAAACCGAAACCGAAATTTCGGTCGGACACTAAAAATAACATTATGAACAAGTATTAAACTCTATTTCTTCTCTTTATTCGAAACCTATGACAATTGCTGTTATTTAAAAATGTGAGATCTTAAAGTGAGTTAGATTTGACTTGACCAGTTTTCATTACAGCAGTCATTTTATAAAGTTATTCAACATATAACAACAAACTGGCCAAGTTAAATCTAACCCACTTTAAGATCTCACATTTTTAAATAACAGCAATTGTCATAGGTTTCGAATAAAGAGAAGAAATAGAGTTTAATACTTGTTCATAATGTTATTTTGTTCCTATAAATACATATTGAGATATTGCCTAGAACTTGGCCCTCATTTAGATCTCCATTCTTTTTGCAGCGAAGCCCATAGCCATGCATAATTTTTGTATTGAACTTGGCTCTCCTTTTTTACATTTATGTTTTTGGTGGGATATCATTACTTTTTGTAAAGAAAACTAGGTATTGATATTTATTGTTTTTTCTTGCGTTTCCGCTGCATAGGTACTTTGGTTCGTTCGCATTTTAAATTGTATCGTATAGCGCTTGTGAGCCGCGCGCTGCCCCCGCGTACGAGTAAGGACTCACGAAGCGGTTTTCACCCGTGCCCGCCGCGGTGGCGGAATGGAGTTTTATTTTCAAAACTCACGAGACCGGAGTTTTGTGCGGTTACGCAGCCGTCGCGGTTGCGATTATCGCCCGCAAACTTGGCGGTTGATAATCGCAAGACGGGCGGTTTAACGATCAGTTGAGTTCCAGACCGTCATGGACACACACCAGAAACTACTACGCAACGAGTAATAACAAGTCACTGCAAAATGGCGTCGGATTTCTAACCTCCCCCCCCCGCCCCCCGCTGTCCACGCGCGGTCGCCCGCCAACCGACCGCAGAACGCGCGGGTGCAACCCGCCGCGGCTGCGGGACCGCGACCCGCGCCCGCCGGTACAAGATGACCGCTGGAGCAGCGGGACCCGCAAACAATCGCACACGCCGCGGGCGTAAAACGCGTCGTGAAATGTGCTTTAAGTTTTTACATAAATATCTGTATTCTACAAAGGCTGCGGGCCCGCAACCGCGGCGGGCACGGGTGAAAACCGCTTCGTGAGTCCTTAGCCTACAAGTGCAAGGCGCGAGCGAGTTCAACCAGCATTCTTAAATTAGTCAATACATACATTATATCGGTAACAATAATACCGACCCGCTAAATTTTTACCAAATCGCTACCGCTTATAATTGTGTACTATTCATCAGAGCGTGACGCTGATTGGCTGGGGCGACGGTGGACCGACCGCGTCATAAGTACCTACCGCGCGCCGCCGACGACACACCGTTGGCCGGTTGTTTAGCGCGAAATTTAAGTTTTTTTGAATGGGGACACCACTTATTTTTTTTACTTAACTTTACGTTTATATTGCAGTTAAATAGCAAATATAATAATACATATATTGGGATAGTTTCAAATATCTGCTAGTAACGGTTCCAACGCTACAATTAAAAAATATATTTTTTGTATGGGGACCCCCCCTATTTTTTAACTATTTTATATTTTTAGATTTTTTCTTACGCTTACACACAATTACCGAGCTAGATTCCAAATTTCATCCTTCTAGGTCATCTGGAAGTAGGTTAGGTTTAGGTACTATATGTCAGTCAGTCAGTCAATACTAAAATTTACGACTTTCTGACGTTCATATCTTAATAACCGTTTGAGCTAGCTTCATGAAATTTGGGTTTCTAGATGTCCTAATGGATATAATTAAACACACGAAGTTTCATGTGTTTACGTTAAATAGGTTTTGAGTTATAGAAGGGTCAAAAGTGGCACCAAATGGTTCGTGTAATATTACACTCGGCGCTGGCTAGCCGTTCCTTTGCTTGAACTTGGCTTGACACGCTGCCGCGTGTCTAGATAGAGCCGCCAAAGGCCTCTGACATGGCTCATGTAACGACTACTATCCGTAGAAAGTAACCGGGACCGACGGCTTAACGTGCTCTCCGAAGCACGGAATCATCTTACTTTTCGGGCAATCAGGTGATTCAGCCTGCAATGCCCTAACCAAACTGAGGACAGTCTCACAAAGTGATTTTTGTGAGATAACCCCACCAGGAATCGAACCCGGAACCTCCGGATCGTGAGCCGAGCGCTCAAACCACTAGACCACGGAGGCTGTTATTGATATTAAAAATACGGAATAATGTCTGTCCGTAATATTTTTTATGTAAATTAAACATTCGTGCAGTAGTACTCACTCCTACACAAAGTATACTAACTGAAATGGAGAGGCTATAGAGCTATATGGCTTGTCAAAAAATGTTCTCCATTTTTCTCTTCTCGATAATCCTCTCTTTCTTTTTCTATATGATGAGAAGAGATAGAAGATAGAAGAGGCGTCTTCAGCGTAAATCTTAGTTATAAGGTATGCTATAAACTGTCATGGTCTAATGAAACAACAACAAGGATAATCAATTTCTCATGTCTTCTGAAGCGCAGTTAATTTTGACATTCAGTTATAAATGGATGAATATTATGTCACAAAGCTGTTTTTTTTATGAAAAGCTTCGTAAAATCTCCACTACGTAACACTCCCAATACGCTTAAAAACAAATATGCCGCATTTAATAAATTTGCGATGAAAATATCTATTTTCGGATGAGTATAAATAGTATTTAGGTATTGGAGATAAAGGTTGCATTTACAAAAATCATTTTAAATAACTAGTTTATTATATATTTACTCTTAAAATTAAGTTTTACAAAAGGTCACAAAACACTTTGTGCTAGGAAATAGCAGCCTGTTAATTACAGGACAAAGGTCTAAACTAAGAAATGTATAATTTATACAGCACTTAACAAATATTGATTGGTTTCTTAAGAAGAACGATTTCATTCTTCACTATTAGAATGCAGCACTTTGTACCAATTTAATTATAATATTAACAGTACTTTGTACATATATGATGAACAAATACTATGATACAACCTTCATTTTCTTATTAATAAGAAGTAGAACTAGACTCCCGGTGAGTAACGCGCCTCCCCTGAAAAGAAAAGCATTTATGAAAATAACTGTAGAATTATAAAAAGCACAGAGATGTAAATTGTGGAATGCAACTGCATAGCCAAGACGGGTAACACAACCAACTGAATCCTAAATCATACTGACTGAATTTATCAGTACAGGAAAAAATAGCTTATAAAGTTATAACAAATACCTTTTCTTTTAAAATACGAATAGCTTATTCATTTGTTTTTAACAATCAAAGTTATCAGTTCAAAAAGACGTAGGACAGTAAGATAATTCTAAATTGTTGTTTGAATTACATAAGAAAATACCGGATTAATATTTCGAAATTAGAATATTTTATTACAAACGTCATGATTGACACCTGTCAAAACGTGACATGTTTTAGAGTAGGTGTCATTTCATTCCGTAAGCACATCTTAGTCACGGTCGTGGGAATGTATTTAGAATATAATATTTTCAAGGTTTATTAGGTGTTCTATTTTTATTTTGAGTGCTCCTATTTAATTTACAAATTATTTTCGTCTATTGGGTGTTATTTACCCCGGTGAATAGAAATGTATTGCAAGTTGAATTTATTTGTATATTTTAGTATGAATGTAATAATAAATTCATATATTTCATCAAAGCTTTTAAGATTATTTTATGATAGTAAATAATTATTAGTATAGGTATCCCTACCCTACCCTGATCTAATATCTTAAGGAACTTATAGGAAGTAAGTTCTTGTAGCTTAGTGGCCAACCCTGGTGATTTTAAGTTTGGATTAATTTAGATTTGGATTAAGATTATAAACTTAGGACAGATTATGAACTTTACAAATTAGCGTATTAATTTACAATTACAATTTAATAATTTAACGCATCATTTTTCGTATGTGTTCATAATCTGTCCATAGCATATCGTAAAATTGAAAAAAGATGTCTACAGATTGATATTGTTATCTATCGCCATCTTACTAGTTGGCTTATAAACCAACTGCGATTACAATTCATCGATGAAACATACATATATAAGTAAGATAGTGAGATATGAGATTGCATTGCTTAAAGAAGGGTGAACGCTATCCACCATTCCTGATATCTTTATAGAATCAGCCTCAGCCCTGCGAGGATATGACACTACACCATTATAACATGAAACGACGAGTACAGCCGTATAATGTGTTAACAATAAGATCTCGCGAACTATTAATTATAATGCGGCCTAGATCAGATAAAGAACTATTAATCACCCCAAGGTTCTCGATGGTCATGCCAACAATTTTTAACAGGCACATATAAATAATTACATTTCTAGATTAATTTAGTACATTCAACGCATTTGTACGTCCGCCTGTTATACTTGATGTACTTTTAAAATATATTTTTTGAGTTTGCTATCATTTTTTGTATCACTTTCTTAATTAATTTTTATTTCAGATTTTAGTACAACCGATAATATTTTTTTCCCAATGGCCCCAAAAAGGGCTTAATTATGATTAATTATTAAATGTTTAAATATGACTCGGCCAAAATTAGTTTTAACTTTTAACTTTCATTTCAGCTAAGTTGGTGTTACCTAATTAATATCGCCTGCCAAAGTACTGTTGACCAATCATATGTAACTTTCAATTATATTATAGACTTGTTATGACTGAAGCTCCAGTTACTTAAACTGATTTTGCCGGTCAAAAGTTTGACTGTTACGTAGTATTTTCTTTAATTACCATTTATTATGGTATCATTATTTTCAAAATATATGATATGTATCCTTACCATAGAACTAGCCTCCCAGTTGCAGTATGTTTGTAGCTAAAGCTTGTCACTCTGTATTCGTGGTCGTTTTTAAAATTCTTGAGTATCCTGTCCACACTGGAAATAAAAATGACAATAAGAAATATATACACAGTTAAACATTAACTGCCTTATTCATAAACGCTTATTAACAGCACTTAAGTTATCAAATTGTTTGTCCCTTTCCGACATACGCTATTTGCCAAAGAGCGAAAGAGACAAAACACTTTAAAACACTGTTTAAGTTAAATATCGTTTATGAATAAGGTGGTTAATATCTACATTAACATATTATGGGTCAGTTAATTTCCATAGTACAGTCATGTGCAATGAAATGTATACACGGGCAGATTTGCAAATAAATGTATACTCTGAAAATTTCACAAACATATAGCCACTTAACAATTCATACTATATAACCACCCGAGTTTCTCACAATAATGTATACATTTTTGGCAAAAATATGGACACAGGTTCTTTTTCAGATATTTGTATACACGATCACATGCAAAAATATGTATCCATTATGAATTACAATAATATGTAAACGATATTATTTCATAACGATGTAAACAATAGTATTTCATTATAATGTATACACTTTAGAAACTGTAGCAGTTTTCACTATTTTGACAAATCGGTATTAATTTCAATAATATGTACACAAATGTAATTTTCCAATTCATGTAAACATTCATTTTTGTCTTTTAAATATAGTTAAGAAGGTGCGTTCAACAGTTCAGTTTTATTTCTTCCATCTTTTACGGGGCAGATTCGTAGATGTACGCTCTGTCTGCCCAAGAATGTATCCCAATACTTCATTACATTAAACACCTCAAAAGGACCTCTATCTCTCTCCTCGCAAGCCTATCAAAAGACCAGACTTGACCGTGACTCTTAGGAGTAACACTGAAATATTAATTTTTTTGCCCCACCCGCATACTCGTGTAAAGTATGAATACTTCCTAATTTTAGGCGCGGTGGGTTAACCAGACTGCATGCAACGCTAGTTAATCGAAATACTATTATCTCATAAATATTTAATATTGACTATTCAATAGTGTAGACAGTATAAACATAATATTATGTAAACAGGCGAACACTCACGTATGTTTGGAGTTAGCGGCGATGAGCGCCGTCCTTCTGCCGTAGGGCTTAATGTCTATATTGCCAAAGCTCGACAGCAGAGTAGCCACCTACAATAAAACATAATGACATACTTATGGTGCGCTATTTGGCGTCATATGCCGTTGTAATTTCTATATATAGACTGCGACATTAGCGCTCACTAAAATATAGCGACGAACGACATTCGCTCCGGGAAAAAATGTATTTATAACCTAACCTTAAATCAACCTTGACAGTGGCATGAGGAATGAGGTTTTGTGCGTTGGTTGGGAAATGAATACCGGCCGGGTAGGGGGTCGGCGGGGTAAAAATATATCCCTTGGACACTTGGGCATTATCAATCTGGTTTAACTGGCACCGGGAAATATGCGAGGTGCGGGCGTGTGTGGGTGTCTCGGTGTATGTGGACGGGTGTTGGTGCGCGTGTGTGCGCGCGCTGGCGCGGAGCCAGCCGCACGTGGCGGCCAGGACTCGTAACCAGAGCTCACCGCCGGATAATAACCGCCGCACACATCACAACGCACAGAACAACGGCTAATATTTAGATTAACATTTCTGATACCTATGTTGTTCTGATGGAATTAAAAACATGCAGTAACAGAAAGTATTTTTAATTCGTGTGTAAAATTTTTAACGCTTTTCTTAATCATTCTCTAGTATCGAATAATCAAGCATTTTGCAATATTTAGTTTCCGCACTACTGGTCTACAAACTAGATTTTTCTCTGACACTAAGGTTGGACACTAACTCTAACTTACTTCGTCGTGTAAATGTATGTAAATGATTATTCCAACATATTACCATCTACTTATTATTAGTTATTAACAGTATTTCACAAGTAAGGGGAATCTGTTATAGTCAATAAACAAATCAGAACAGACAATTATTGCCTCTTTAACTGCTGCCTAACATATGGATGCAACGAGAGCTATTTTAAACCGGTAAGGGACACACGTACCGATGGTAAATAACAACCAAAATAGTTACACAGACAAATGGTACCTATAAAGTACTGTATTTTAAAAGTTAGAACTAACTGGTAAGACTATATTATTATAGTAACACAGCCTATTCATAAACGCTTTTAACTAAAACACTGTTTAAAAAAGATTTTTGTCTTATTTCCTCTTTAGAAAATAGCGTATGTCAGAAAGGGACAAACCATTTAATAGCTAAAGTGCTTTTAATAAGCGTTTATGAATAAGGCCCTTAGTCTGTAATATCTCATTGCTTGGCAAAGGTCACTCTGGCATTATAGCCAAACGGCCATATTTTAAATCGCGTAAAAAAACTGGTCATAATGATATTCTCCCTTCTTCCTACTAAATAAAACTCTGGTTCTATTGGAACGAAGTTCCTTATCGCGCGTTGCGAAAGGGGGCTAAACGGAAAAAAATGGTAACGACATTTTTTAGGCCAGAGAGGGATAGACAGAGAAACTTGCGCACGCCAGAGAGTGTGACTACAGAATTCTACTGCGGGTTGGTGATCTTAAACCCGAGCCATGTTTGAAAGTAGGTATCGTGTTTTCTAAGACCGATCTAAGCCACATAGAAATGTAAAATGAAAACCATTATTTAACCCCGACAAAGTTGAATGTTTTTATGCTAGTTATTTTCCTGACAACTTTCAATGCACACTTGTCAAATAGCCATGCGAGTGACCACATACTAGTAAATAAGCATGTGCTTATGTGCTAGTAAGCTAGCTAAAGGGATGTTTATTTCGGCCTGCACATCTTTTTCACAAATGTACAACTCTATAGTTCCAATGATGACAGGTTAATCTTCAAAAGTCTTTAATAATGTCCCATTAAAAGATCCATTTATAAAATGTGTTCAGACATTTTATTTCGGTGCATCTAAATGTCTTTTCTGTGCATTAATTAGGTGTGGTGGAGAAAATATAACAAACTAATTTTGTTGGTCAAAGAATTTATTCGGAGATTTCTGTATTCATAAATAGAACCAGAGTTTAAGAGCCCTTATAGTTTATTTAGTAGGAAATAGGGAGAATCATTATAACCTATTTTTTCTTATGCGTTTTCTAATATAGACCAATTCTAAACCATAGACAATTCATTCGATAGCAGTTTATGAGATGAGGTAAGAGTATTAGCCTGTAATGTTCTACTGCTAGGAAAAGGACTCTCATCTCACCGAAGATCAGTACAGTGAGGAGGAAGGATGGAATAAAATTATTAAACCCTTTCTATTTGTAGAAGGAATTGATTTTAATTTTAGTTCTTAATTATTATCTAGTCACAAACACACGATTGCATATATGCCAGTCTTTATTAGGTAATAATTAGGCAATAAATATTTTTTATTTTTAATATTGCGGTAACATTTTATCGTCTTTTCCAAGTTCCGCGCTAGTCAGTGTAGCTAACCATTTGTCTTCACTTTTATTAGTTGTCGTTACAATGTAGTAAACATAATTAATGTTTACTGGTTTCTGATGGACATTAAGTTTTTATTGCTCCATATTTTACGCGCCTTTAAATATTTTAAGAGAACATCTCTGTTATTTATATTTCAATAATTATCGGTTTTGCGAAACAACATAACATGTGCTTTAGCTGATTTTATCCTTCGCCCCAGTTGTTAAAAGTTGAATGTGGTTATTTGTCAGTCATATGTGTGTGAGTTACTTAGAAACTAGTGACAAAATTCACATAAGTGACAGAACAAAAGCTTTACAAAACTTCGCTACATAGTATAAAATAAAGTCGTCTCTTTTTCGTGTCTATGAAAAAGTCACAAACTCTTGAATCACTTTAGCAGCTGGTGAAAACTACATGTACATATATCCGTTGAGTAATTTTTGAGAAAATTGATTACATATAGACAGAAAGCTTTTGGGGACTTTGTTTTATAATATGTATAATAAATGGATGTGTTCAAGTTACCTTTCCAACATTAAGTATGCGGTCTTCCAACGCCTTGATGTGAAGCCATTCAGGACGGTTGCGTGGCGGGTCGTGGTCGGATAAACACTGGAAACATAAGTCTATTAGTTGCAACCTCCCAGTTTTACTTGAGGCACCCTACCCCAAGTTGAATTTGATGCCCCTCGGCATGCTTGAAGAGTCGTTTCTGCTCTATCGACTCGATACCGTTGAACCGTGGTCACAGATGACTTCTGTGACCACGGTTCTTGCAAAAGGGGCCGAAACGTCAGATAAAAATGTAAAATAAAAGCGAAGTGTATTCTTTAACGCAGTTTCAACTCAAAATGAGTAGCGTTCGTCACTACATAGTATAAAATAAAGTCGTCTCTTTTTCGTGTCTGTCTGTTTGTCTGTCTGTATGCTTAAATCTTTAAAATTACACAACGGATTTTGATGCGGTTTTTTGTAATAGGTAGAGTGATTCAAGAGGAAGGTTTTTATGTAAAAAAATTCCCGAAATTCCCACGGGAACGGGCACAACGCGGGTAAAACCGCGGGGCGCTGCTAGTTTAAACTAAAGAAACCAGTAAAAACAATCTAGATAGGTTTCTAGGATGCATATAGGAAAGCCTTACCATATAAGGTATAGCTCCTCTGATAACGTTTACTTTGTTGCAGTAAACATTGAGTGCTGCTAACTTCTCCGTAGGCCCCACTGGACGGTACTTGCCGCTGTTCTCACACGCCGCCCAGTGGCCGAGGCGGACGAAACAATACGCTGTGGGTTTGATAATAAGGTAGTTATTAGTTTAATATGGTTATCCTACTAATATCGTAAATGCGAAAGTTAGTGATGATGTCTGTATGTTTGTTACGTTTTCACGAAACAACTAGTGAACGGATTCGGATGAAACTTTACAGTATACATATATATAGTATATAGGTTATACATCAGAATAACATATGGGATACATTTTATCCTGAAATTCCGGCGGGAATGGGTACAACGCGGAGTACGGCTAGTCCTTCTAATATTATAAATGCGAAAGTGTGTGAGGATGGATGTATGTTTGTAGCTCTGCCACGCAAAAACTACTGAACGGATTTGGATGAAACTTTACAGTAATATAGGGTATACGTCAGAATAACACGTGGGATACATTTTATCCCGAAATTCCCACGGGAATGGGTAAAACGCAGGGTACGGCTAGTACGTTATATATTCCAACGTGATACAGTTCCGTTTCATCTATACTAATATTATAAAGCTGCAGAGTTTGTTTGTTTGAACGCGCTAATCTCAGGAACTATTCTCGATTCGAATAATTCTTTTTGTAATGGATAAACACATTCAACGGAAAGTTTATAGGCTACTTTTCATCCTGAAATTCCCACAGGAACGGGCACAACGCGGGTAAAACCGTGGGGCGCTGCTAGTTTAGTATAATGAGGCTATTTCTTAATTCGATTTTTTTTGTGTCGTACCTGAACAATAAGAGTCCCAGCCCGCTTCGTGATATGATTGCTTGATATTGAACGGAGTGCTCAGTCTTATCAAGTTAACACCGCTTTGCAGCTTCTGGCATTTGCCTTCAGAGAAAAACTCGTATAAACTGAAAAATAAAACAATTTACAATAAGAAATTAGTGAATACGTTAGTTAGTTAAGAATAAGAAAAAAAATTAAAATGTTAGCTCAAGTAATTTTTGAATTAAAATTAATCTGTCCCACAGTTGGGCAAAATTCTCTCCCAACTCTGTTCATGATTCTCCAAGCCATAACTAACAAAACTATCCAACTCACTCTTGCAAAGCGTTCGATTTCCAAACTTCATCATATGTCAACTTCTTTGACATTTCGTGTGAAATGTACTTTGTGTCAAAAATGCGCGGCAACATTCCATTAATATTTTTCTTGAATTTAACATAACTATTTGGTAAAGGTCCTATGAACTGATTGTGCAGTAGAATAACGTCTAGGAATATGTTGTGCCCTACGAGCGGTTTTCCATGAGTGGCCAGAAGGTCTATGATTTGTGAGAAACCTAGAAGATGGCACATTAGATTATCTTCGAGTATACCCATCGGAGCGCTGTTGGCGCCCTCTACGTATTTATCTCTGTATATTAGGACCTGAAATAAAAAATGCGGTATTTCATAAACATTGTAAGCGTTAAAGGTGTAAATAGGTAGAGATGGTCGATACAGACTCAAGTAATAAGCTTAAGTAAAAAAAGTAAGTAATTTCCTGTGGTGGCCTATCCTGGAGTCGGAGTTTTTAGACCGTTTATAGGCCTCCGACTTGGTCTATCGATTGCAACATCCGGGACCGATAAATTAGCCACAGATAAAAAATGCCACTATCGGCCACCATCCATGTAGGGTTCGAGCTGCACAGTTAAAGTTAACTTGGTGATTCCTTAGATAAGGAGTTTTAATAGTAGTTTATGCAACGTCATATAAAGAAGGGTATTAAAACACGAGTGTGAGTTTATGAAACGAGCGCAGCGAGTTTCATAATAGTAACGAGTGTTTTAATACCCGTGTTATATGCAGTTGCATACACTACTTTATCTTCACTATTTAATGCAATTAATCAAACAAAATTTTAAAAACAAAACACATTGCGAAACATTAAATTCACGCGTAGGTACGTGTATTGTCACAGTGAACTTGCCGCCATTAAAATCTAACCAATGAGAGCGCAGCTGCGCGTAGGGCCAATCAGGAGCGAGCGAGATCTTACCAAAGAGTTTTGTGTATGTAGTTTCGACGAAGTTTTCACGTATAACCCAACTGTTTTCAAAAGCCAGCCTAATATCAAAATTTTATACAACTAGTATGAGGATTTTGACATAAGGCTCGCCAGGTTAATTGGTCGCGTTATAATGATGTTATAATGTTATATTATAATGATATTATAACATCATGTGCAATTGCTTAAATTGAGTGTTTTAGTTGTCTGTGCTATAACAGTAGTAATTATAAGTCAAGTATTGGAATCATAAGTAGAATGTTACAACATTAGTGTAGATAAACATTATTACCTATATTACTTGAGCGACAATTGCGATGCGTAAAAATATAAATATAAAGTTCTATTTAGATTTGTACGGAAATTACTGGCAACACAATTCATGACCAATTTAATTTAGTTTAATACAAAACAACTAAGAGATATTTTATACTATATATTATATACATCAACAAATAATTAATTACATAAGGTGTCTCAAAATGAATGCCCTTCTGAACTTATATACACAATTTTTATAATTCTTCAATGAACCCCTCAATACAGTTGCATTAGAGCTTAGAGCATTGCAGCTTAGAGCTTACTTTGGGTCTAATTAACCGTGTGTGAATTTGTCCAGGTATATTTATTTATTAATTTCAAAACACCCTATATAAATCACCCAAACCCTGAACATGAATAAACACATAACTACAGCTAATCAAAATTACCTTATTGCTATTACCTAAGCTATCGGTGGTGAGGACGTCGGGGAACCGCAGCCGCAGCTCGTTGTGCACCAAGTACCGGAGCACCGGACTGTCTACGTCCAGGTACATCGTGTCCTCTTCTTTAGCTATAAGCCACCTGAAAAATGTACGTCAACTTGTTTAAAAAAGAAACTAAAATATATATAAAACTAGCCGCGCCCCGCGCTGTACCCGTTCCCGCGGGATTATCGGGATACAATGTGTCCCATGTGTTATTCTGGTGTTAGTTTCATCCAAATCTCAAATCCCTAATCTCAGAAACTACCAAACAGATTTGAATAATTCTTTCTGTGTAAGATATCTACATTCAACGGGAAGGTTATGGCTATTTTCATCCCGGAATTCTCACGGGAAAGGGATGCGGGTAAAACCACGGGGCCTTATCAGTTAGGGATAATCTAATATATAAAATTCTCGTGTCTCGGGGTGCGTAATGGAACTCCTCTGAAACGGCTCAACCGATTCTCATGAAATTTTGTGTACATATCGGGTAGGCCTAAAAAAAATCGGAGAACATCTATTTTCCATCCCGAAATTCCCGCGGGAATGGGTACCGTGGTTGAACTCCTCTGAAACGGCTCAACTGATTCTCATGAAATTTTGTGTACTGTATATCGGTTAGGTCTGAGAATCGGACAACATCTATTTTTCATCCCAAAATTCCCGCGGGAACGGGTACAACGCGGGTGAAACCGCGGGGCGCAGCTAGTACTAATATAACAAAATGTACAATATGAATATTTACTTGGAGACAGCTGAACAGTACTGCTGTATCTGCCTCTCATCCTCCATTTCCAATTCCCTTGACAGATTTGTAAACAAAACTTTGTCTTTGATCTGTTGGCGGAGTATTGCTTCTTCGGCTTTGCTCAGGTATGGCAGTCCATCATATGTGAACTGAAATATGTGAAGTAAATCTATACTTAATATGATAAAGCTGAAGAGTTAGTTTTATGTTTGTTTGAATGGGCTAATTTTGAAACTATCAATCCAATATGAATTCAATGGGAAGGTAGGCTATTTTTCATCCCAAAATTATCACAGGACACTGCTTGTAAATAAATAAATAGATATTTTCAGGACAAATTCACACAAGTAATAAGGGTAATTACCTCAAAATCAAAAATACTAAGTGTGAACATGGTTTAAGTAATGAGCAAAACATATGGTATTTATTGGAATAAAGATTGTGTGTACATCCAGTTGTATTCATACTTGCCTTGCCAGTTGAGCGCTGGCTACAGTGTTTTTATTTACTTACATAATATTAAAGAAATTCTCATCCTGCTGTATGCTAACACTAAATCCAATATAAAAATGTGCAGTTATCAATAAGAGCCAAAAGTGTATGGTTTATTATGCCAGAACTCCTAGCAAAATCTTACACAATCTTGATAAAATACAGGGAATGAGGGCTGGCATAATATTACCAAGTTATCATACACACCTTATTAAAATTAAAGTTATGTCTACACAAGAACCTTAGTGTAGAGGCTTGGAATATGAAGCTCTGGTCAATATCTCCCACAACTTGAGGACACAGATGGAAGGTGTAGCCGGTAGCTACATAACTATCCAGGTCTCGTTTGTACTCAAACAGAGTCAATCCCACTTGGGTCATGATCATCTTGCTCACTTGTCCTTTGATTTTGTTGTACCTCTCTTCTGAGGTATCAAATAGCCTGAAATGTGAATAGAAAAAATATATATTAGCCGTCGATATTGCAAATTTAATTAGTACCTATTAAATTTATCTTTTACAAGCTGTACAAGAATCATCAATCAGCCAGCTCGGCCCAGCCGTTCTCAAGTTTTAGCGAGACAAACGACCACGATTGATTTTTGTAAAAATATCTTTATGATGGGTGTTTATAATAGTTAATTTTACCTGTGTTTAAAAGCTTCACCTGAAAGAATGGCAGTAAACTCCGCATCGAAACCAATGAAACAAGTTTTCTTTAATTTTTGAACTATGTTTGGAAGCTCTTCTACAAAGTTTTTCTTAGTTATCTCCATGATTTATGAATTAGTCTTGGCTGGGAAAGGGATAGTAATATGCTTGAAATTCGAGTTTATCAGTAAATTTCATGTGTGGCTGGGTAAGATTTCGAATTATTGAAAAATCTAAACAATACCCTCTTCTCGGTAATGTTTTGATTCTCAATTTATTTTGATTTATTTGAGGTTAGGTGTTTATATTATACGATGACTTGTCATTTTGACATATGATAGTAGCAACAAGTTGACATTGATAGTAATTGGAAGTTAATGTTAATGGAATAATGTCACTACTTTGTTTGAATTAGTTTAGCAATCTCATACTAGATGGCATTGCATTCATTATTTTCAAACCGAGCCGTAATTTTAAAACAAAGGCTTTTCATGAAAATGTGTGTTCTTGAGAAAACGTAATTGTATCCTTTTGTGGGTAACTATCTCGATAATTATTTATACCAACTACTAGGCGAACTCGAGCATTGGTTTATTTATCCAGTATCGGGAAAAAATCTACGTCAGCACGGCTAATGTGTGTAGGGTAGGAAAAAATTAAATATCCTGTGTAAAAAGGAACATCGGATAGGTGTTTATAAGTACCTAAGTAGTACGAATTCCACTGTGGTGCTTGACTGAATTTGTGCTAATTACCACAATTTTGATTACCCACTCCAGTAATAATATGACACAAGTTACCTAATACAAATTATGTTGCTCCAGTTAGATATAATTAATATCATATTAGGAAGACACGCAGTTAGAATGCGTAACACCGCAGTTGGGTAAATAGGTACCCAGTACCTGGAGATTAATACCGGCGACGGTTACACAATATCAGCGTTGCATAACTGCAGAGAGAGAGAGTTCTGAGTCTCGCCAATTTACTTCCGAATTGGGTAGCCGTCGGAGCCCTAGGCTGTGGGTGCACCTCGTGTTGCAACCTTGCAAGACCAGCCGCACCAGTCGGCTCTAGCTGGTCGACTCGCGTGGTCGCGCCGAAGTCATCGCCCTACATTCTCATAAAAACAACCTTTCGTTTTCAACAAACATGTAACTAGTGTCTCAAACTTACGAAGTTAGTTATATTGGCAACCATGGAGACTGAAAAAATTGTGAATGAAGTTCAAAGTGTGGGGGTTATTAATAAACCGAATTATATGCTTATGTCCTTACAGAGGATATTTGTGTTAATAGTTATATTGGTCAGTGTTATTGTTGTGGTTTATTATACGCCGGTACCAGGTTTGTGTTCATTAAATTTAGTTTTAATTAATACTTTTAATTAACTTGGTGCTACCAATGTTATGAAATCGGAAACATTAATTAATGTGGTCGTGTTTTTTGAATTAATAATGAAACGATCGAAAATTATCTCTACATTCGATACTTCGAAACAATGGTAATTGCTTGTGACCTATCACAGATGTCGCAAACGTTATAGTAGTATGTCAAGAACTGTAGGTAGGTACTTATAACCTTACCTAGATAGATACTAGGTACTAAATGTTATTTGAGTAAAATACCGAGAATATCTATTATAAGCCTTGTTTCGAAACAGATTTCGTTATGTATTTCCATTCCAAGCGATCAAAGTTAGTATAATATGTCATTTATTAATAACTTCTAGGCATTGTGTATATATATTTTTGCCTTTACTACCTTTTTAACATAAGTTATGATAGTACGGTAATATACGTTACGTTGATCATGGCAGAATTAAATGATTTTGCCAACAAACATCTTCGTCACTTTGACAAGCCCGTTGGCACAGTGGCAGTGAGAGCGCTTACTGTGTCGGGGGTTGCGGGTTCGATTCCCGCCCGGAGTCAACAATATGTGCAGACATAGTTGTTGGCGACGACGTCTGGGTGTCAATTATATATCCTTAAAAAGTATTTGTGTATGTATATGTAGTAGTATCAGTTAATTAGATTCCATAACACAAGCTTAGAGCTTACTTTGGGTCTAATTAACCGTGAGTGAATTTGTCCAGGAATATTTATATTATAAACATCGTATTGCAAATTATTTGTTCAAGAATGTCGGATGAATTGATGAGTCAATAAAAAAGTTGAGAAATCGTTTTTTGTTTATTTCCAGAGGAGCACTTCGAGGCATGCGATCGCGAATGTCACGAGCTGGACTGGCCAATGATATGTCGCGTCAAACTGGTTGTCGAAGTTTACAAAACACTTAGCAAGTGAGTGCTAATCATGTCGTAATGCCCATTTTTCTCAAATCTGTAATTTACTTAATATTTCTCTTTTGTTTGTAGATCATGTGGGAGTTGCGCGGAGACAGGCGGTGAATGTCCGGCGACGTGTATATCAGGCGATGGGCGGGTTCGGGGGGTGCTGTCTGCGAACAGGGGCCTGCCGGCGCCCGTGCTGCACGTGTGCCACAACGACATCCTGGTGGTGGACGTGGTGCACCGCGCGCCGGCGCACGCGCTCTCCATCCACTGGCGCGGGCAGCCTCAGAAGGAGACTCCCTTCATGGACGGCGCGCCCATGCTGACGCAGTGCCCGCAGCCCGCCTACACCACCTTCCAGTACAAGTTCCGCGCCTCCGCCGTGGGCACCCACATGTACCACGCGCACTCCGCCGCGGACGCCGCCGACGGGCTCGCCGGCGCGCTCGTCGTCCGCCAGTCCCCCCGACTCGACCCCCTCAAGAAGATGTACGACATCGACGCGTCCGAGCACACGATATACGTCTCAGAATGGGGCCACTCGATGGGCCCTCTCGCCGGCGTGACGACCGTTCCTAACGCCGAGTCTCTTTTGATAAATGGCAAAGGTCATTCTACCGATAATTCGGAAGCTCCATTATCCAAATTCGTCGTGGAATACGGTAAATCGTATCGGTTCCGGCTGGCGTACGGCGGGGGATCTAAGAGTTGTGCTATTAAATTCTCAATCGCTGAACACGTGCTGAAATTGGTGTCTTTGGACGGTCACGTGATCGAGCCGGAACTCGTGAGTTCGATAGAGTTGGGGCGTGGGGAGCGCGCGGACTTTATACTGCAAGCGAAGGAAGTGCCCGGAGTGTATAAAATAAGTGTGGTGGCGGATGAGGAGTGCCAGAAGGACTTGCAGGGTGCCGCGGACTTGGTGTACCAGAACAGTGGGCACAAGGCGATGTTTAAGGGCGGCGAGGAGGTGGCGGCGCGGGAGGTGTCCACCCTGCTGCGCGCGCGGTGTGCCGCGGAGGAGCTGCTCTGCCTCCACGAGCTCCGCTCCGCCGCCCGGATCCCGCCCGCGCTGGCCGCGACCCTAGACGAGATAATTTATGTGTCGTTTAATTTCTCCACCAAACAAATCTCCGCGAAGCGAGTGGGTGAGTGCATAATGAGTATTGTTTTAAAAACTTTATTTGCATAATTTCGTTGTTATTTATGGATATACGCTTTCGTAGACAACAAATAATTTATACGAATTTGCTTATTATTCAAAAGTTTAATTAGAAACATTTAATTCGAGAGCAATGTTTTTGCATCTACCTGTGAATTATAATGTCTTACCGTTCATAAACGTTCTTTAACTAAAACACTGCTAAAAAGTGTTTTGTCTCTTTTGCTCTTCGGAAAATAACGTATGTTGGAAAGGGACAAACTATTTGATAGCTAAAATGCTGTTAATAAGTGTTTATGAGTAAGACCCTAAGTACTTATTTAGGTACATACATCACTACATAGTATAAAACAAAGTCGCTACTTTTGTCTGTTTGTTTGTCTGTATGCTTAAATCTTTAAAATTACGCAACGGATTTCGATGCGGTTTTTTGTAATAGGTAGAGTGATTCAAGAGGAAGGTTTTTATGTAAAAAAAATCCCGAAATTCCCACGGGAACGGGCACAACGCGGGTAAAACCGCGGGGCGCTGCTAGTTAATTATAAATAAGTTACCTAGGAATTCAAGTTACCTAGAAAATCAATTACCATAAGTTGAGTAACTTTCAATCAATAAAACAGTTGACATAATTATGTTGTTAACTGCAATAGCTCCGATATTATATAACCGTACTAGCAGCGCCCCGCGGTTTTACCCGCGTTGTGCCCGTTCCCGTGGGAATTTCGGAATTTTTTTAACATAAAAACCTTCCTTTTGAATCACTCTACCTATTAGAAAAAACCGCATCAAAATCCGTTGCGTAATTTAAAAGATTTAAGCATACAGACAGACAAACAAACAGTGTGACAGACACGAAAAAGAGACGACTTTATTTTATACTATGTAGTGATAAACGCTTGAAATGTTCCGTAACTATTAGGTAGTTAGAACATGATATAAAGTAATGGATTTTCCGCCATCGCCTCATGTAGGTACTGAGGTAATAAAACCTAATTTTCTCTTAATTTGGCTCGACATGGCGCTACAGGTAATACAATTTCAGGACAACCTTTTATTAAATCACAATTTTAGGAACAAAAAGAAAAATCAGATAAGTAAATTGAACTTCTGTGGTTGTTTGTTACTTAAACAATGATTAAATTAAATTTATTTATCCTTTCACAAACTAAATAAACCTCTTAACGATTATATTAAAATCACCAGCAGTGCCCCGCAGTTTTACCCGCGTTCTACCCGTTCCCGTGGGAATTTCAGGATGAAAAGTAGCCTATAACCATCCCGTTGAATGTCACTATCCATTTTTTTTTTTTATTTAACCTATATTATCCATTACAAAAATACATTTTCAATTCGGACCAGTAGTTCCTGAGATTAGCGCGTTCAAACAAACAAAGTCTGCAGCTTTATAATATTAGTATAGATGAAATAAATTCATGAGCTCCTATAATTAGGTCCATACAACAAAATAGCCAAAATAATATTACGCAGGTAGATAATGAAAACTTCTTCAATTTTAGAGTCGGTTAAACCTAAACCTGTCTCTACGAATAGGCACCTAATACGATAAATATGGCTCTTTTATACGGTAAAAAATTAAGTACTCGTATGCTATTCAAGTTAATATTAATAAATACTATAGTATGTAAATTATCATATTCTAAATATTTGAATTAATAAACTAAATGCCAAGGACGGGCAATAACGCATCGTTTTGTGGATATCAGTTTCGTCTATATACTAATACTAGCAGCGCCCCGCGGTTTTACCCGCGTTGTGCCCGTTCCCGTGGGAATTTCGGGAATTTTTTTACATAAAAACCTTCCTCTTGAATCACTCTACCTATTACAAAAAACCGCATCAAAATCCGTTGCGTAATTTTAAAGATTTAAGCATACAGACAGACAAACAGTGTGACAGACACGAAAAAGAGACGACTTTATTTTATACTATGTAGTGACTATGTAGTGATTATAAAGAGGTAACATTTGTAAGTTTGTTTGTTTGTTTGTATGTTCGAGCTAATTTCGGGAATACCATTCTTATTCGAATAATTATTTTTGTAATGGATAGCCACTCTACAGGAAGGTTATAGGCTAATTTTCATCCTAAAATTCACACGAAAACGGGCTCAACGCGAGTAGAACCGCGGGGCGCTTCGTAATTTATACAGTTAAGTAATACATAAATGCAATAACAACGTTGAGTTAAACACTTGAAAATATCGCTGTTTCATGTGCATCGGCTGACGTAAGACTTGGCCAACAATAATGTTAGTGGGTCAAATAATTTCGTAACACTTTAATGGCCATTACTTACACTACATAATAGTACCTTCACAACTTCACAACAGAACATCATCCATCATCAGATATTAAAATATTAAACGGGTTATTTTGAATGCGTTTTGATTTGAATAAATTATCATTTTATCTATATAATAAAATGAATTGCTGTTCGTTAGTCTGCTTAAAACTCGAGAACAGCTGAACCGATTTGGCTAATTTTGGTCTTGAAATGTTTATCGTAATCCAGGGTAGGTTTAAATGGTAAGCAGTGAGGGAAAAAATGCAGGTGAAACCGCAGGGCACAGCTAGTTATAAAATATGTATATATTGTTCGGTTCATCGGGCGGTGACTCAGGCAGTCGTAAGATACCACGGAAGAGCTAAGCACTGTCACACTTCTCTACGTGTAAGATACACACAGTGCGGGTAGCGTGACGTTGATTTCCTTGTACTTGTATGAAAGGTGTCCTGCTGGAGTTGCTGTCCAGCAGTGTCCCGGTGCGGCCGCGTCTTGCGCTTTAAAAGCCTTTTTGAACCCCAACGGAAAAGAGTGGTGTTAAAAGTGTGAGTGTTATGCGTGTCTATACATGTTTTTGGCATCTTATAAACAAGGGGCCAATAATTATGCGATTTGTTAAAAGCCGAGATGATGGACCCACCAAACATTCATAAACATATGACAGAAATAATTAATTCTGGGAAATCACCTCTTATGTCCTTATTAGTAGTATAGTAGTATTAGCCTCTGATGTCCCACTGGTGGGCAAATACCTCTCTTTCCCACTGAAGAATTGAAGATATCAGTACAGTGAGGGGGAATAGGCATAATCATCATGCTTACCAAATGCGGGTTGCTGATCTATGTCCTTAATAAACATAAAAATCTACAAACAAATAAACGAGTTCTGGTTTTAAGTCATCAGTTAAGTCAGTCGTTAAATAAAAGTATTTTTAACAAACACTAAGTCCGGAAATGACTTTTAAGCATACTTAATAGAGGTCATTATATTTTCAAGTCCCACCCATGCGTCTCAATGATTTACATACGTGCCTATTATAAACTCATAAGCTACTTAGAGAGCTTTTCCACCACACATAAATTATGCTGTGCCATGTTGGCACGCTACGTTTGATATCATTGGAAGATACGAAACAATATGATGCCTATGATTGATACATCTGAAACGTAGCATAGCGTCGTATATCATACCTCTGGTAGAAAGTCATCCTATTAGTTGAAACTACGTTTTAATATAGCTTGATCAATAAGAAAATGTTTTAAGATACTTGAATCGTCGTTTGAATAAACATTAAATACATTATCTTTTAAGTTTCGCCGTAATTGAATAGCCAAATTAAGAGACGTTTAAGAACGCGTGTTTGTGCAAACACAGTGATTAATCATTATTAATACCCTTTAACCACAGCTTTAACTTCTAAAAGAAAACCAGTTGGTTAATTGTATGAACGCATAGGCAGGCGCCAAGTAGCGCGCAAAGTAGGAAACATGTTTTCGCTCGACCCGGGACCTCAGTCTTGGCAGTCATACCAATAGACCACTGAGGCGTAGGCGAAAAATAAAATAGAGAATAGGTGAATTTAATAGAACTTGCGTTGTATTAAACTCGCCAAATACCCAACTCACAGCTTGCCATATTTACATGGAACAAGTTGGTCATGTAAATATGACAAATTAGTCGCGCCCGCGGTTTCACCCGCGTTGTACCCGTTCCCGCGGGAATTTCACAATAAAAAGTAGCCTATGTCCTTTCTCACGCTCTGGACTAACTGTGTATTAAATTTCATTCAAATCGGTTCAGTAGTTTTGGCGTGAAAGCGTAACAGACAGACAGACAGAGTTACTTTCGCATTTATAATATTAATAGTTAGGATTAAGTTGTTTAATTTTGGATTAAAAAAACGCTTACAAAGATAATATATTTTAATAGCGCAGATACCAATTAGGCACCTACTTACAATACAATAACATCTAATCTCATCAACACAGTGTAATTTTCGTATATAAAATCAACTTTCAAATGAAAATGAAATCTGAGCCTCTAAGCAGATAGGCATATTAACATAAATGGCTCGAAACATAATGTAACTGTGGATGAAAGTGAAGCAATGAGGTGTAATCGTGACCGCAAATAATAAAATGATGTTATTAAACTTGTTATGTATCGAGGTGTAATTTATAACGTGTATCTAAGTGCAATATATGTCTTGAATAGACTTTCCTTGTATTTAAAAAACTTAAACTTATGAAGGAGTATCAATCATCTGTGTTAATTTTTTAGAGATAAAGACTTAATGCTGTTCATCAAAATATATTCCACTAAATCTGGGAAAATAATGTAGGCGTGATCTACAAAATATTCACACTAACGCCATCTATTGGGCTGCACAATCAACGCGCGGAACAGCTTGTCTATACTTCTATGTTAATATTATAAAGAGGTAAAATTTGTGAGTATGACTGTTTGTTTGTATGTTCGAGTTAATCTCGAGAATCAACAGTTCGATTGAATAATTATTTTTGTGACAGATAACCACATTCAACAGGAAGGTTAAAGGCTATTTTTAATCCCGAAATACCCACGGAAAAGGGCACAAAGCGGGTAAAACCGCGGGGCACTTCTAGTTTATTTATAAATACTTACATAATAGATCAGGATACGTGTTTGTCTCACGTATGAACCAGTTTATCTTTTATTAACAAACGGAAGAAATGTTCAAAACGTGTACAATATGTGAATGCATGTCACCTACATTATATTTTAATATAAAGATTTATATACTTCTGAAACATTTCCTTCACGTCACCTACTCAAACTTTCATGCCGTAAAAATAATTCCTATCCACCATGAACAACCGCGATTTATTATTTAGACTCGTAATTAGCTTCAATCATCGACTTTATGATTTTATGTCTATCGTAATCAATACTTTCACAGAAACATGACGAATACAAACCTCTGAGTAAAAACAAAGATATAGAAAATTGAACTTTAACCGAGAGACTGACCACGGCAGTACCTACGCCAAGATGATTAAAGAAGCGGCATGGCCATATCTTTTTTTCGAAGCAGTCCAGGATATTTTCGACCCCTATTACTTCGTTTTGAATACAACTAAAAGCCTGAATTTTAAGTATACATTATACTCATTATAAACCCAAATATAACGTAATTTCCATTTTATACAATTTTGTATTGGTATACAGAGTCAAAATAATTGTAAGGATATTTCTACTCGATAATAAGTTCATTAAAACATACTGAATTGATGAAAATCTCAATTTAGTTTAAGCCAACGGTCAAAAAAGATGGAAAGCATCCCGGCTTAGTACTATACTATACGGCTGACGTGCAAACTAAACAAAAAGTCGACAGTGCTCTAGTAACCTTTTGTTTTATTACTTTGTACGCTGCACTGAAGGTAAACTTATGTTACTATCTGTACATATATACTCATACATATAAAAAAAATATCTTTATTTCGTGTAACAAATATATCCTTATTGATGTAAGTTAAAAGTTCAATTAATACTTCGATAGGAAATATCGCAGTATTCAGCCATCAACTATAAACCGCAATCAATCATGTTCGATGCATTAAAGTAATTCGTGGGACCTACTTTCTCGCGCTGCTGGTTAAATCAATTTGTTTTCGTAACTGCAGATTCGACGGAAATAAGCATTTAATGGTTTATTACACGAAATTTAAAATTAGTAATTTTACACTTTTTGTCGTAACTGTTACAATGTAGCTTTTTCGTGTCACCTTGTACGTAATAAGTTTTACCCTGGAATAAAAATAGTTACAGTCCTTTAGGTGGTCTAAAAACTCCAACACCAGGGTTGGCCACTAACCTACGAACTTACTTATTTAACCTGGAATGACCCACTGTTGGGCAAATGTCTCTCATTTCACTTAAGATATCGGTACAGTGAGGAGGAAAAGTAATTACAGTTCTTCTTTATTAAGCTATTGGATACTGGTTCGCTATCTGAGCGGATGCCGACACTCGATCCATGTCGTATCGGTGTCTCTACTTGACATTAAACACGGGTAAACTATTGAACTTAAATTTATAAGTTCAACGTGTGTATCAGCATTGGAATTATTAATCAATATGATAAATATATACTTTGTTGCAATGTACCCGTGACTGCCATCAGCGCATTTTGAGAAAAAGTCCTAAAATTATGATGTAAGAAACATCACGAAAAGATTTTGATAATGCCAATGCGTTGTTTGACAATTTCAATGCGTTGTATCGGTCGATTGAGCACAGCTCCGTTCTGTGTCAACGGAAACTCACCCTAAGGGTGCCTGTCCAATTAACCAATAGGATTGCATAATATATCTGACTGGTGATTTTATGTAATCTCATTGGTTTATGTTTGTCCGTTTCTCCGCTCCGAAGCCTCGCTCCAGACTCGCGGACAGGCACCCTAAGGGTCACAAGAGACAATATTAATGTTCAATAAATGTTTAAAAAAAACTTTTCTTATACCATAACACCCCAGTAAAAAAAGGTTATGACTAAAATTATTACCAGATAAACAATATTTCCTTCTCCATTTCAGAAAGCTGGGGCCAGACTGACGGGCACCGGTTCACCTACCCCGCATCCCCTCTGCTAACTCAAGGGGAGGATGTGACCGCCAACACCCTGTGTCCAGAGGGCCCGGGCCACGGGGAGGAATGTGTCCACGTCAAGAACATACCCCTGGGCTCTACTGTGGAGATAGTCATGTTTGATCAAGGTTAGTGGAAAGTGGTGATTGCATTAAAGCTCGGTCACTTCTTGAATGAGTGGCCGAAAATGGCATTTCTATTTAAGCGCGTGTTTCGGGCGAACAATAAATTGTCAGTCCCGGTTGTTTCAATCGTCAGACCACGTCGGAAGCCTTTTGGCGGTCTAAAAACTCCGACAACTGGGTTGGCCACTGAGATACTAAAAATTACTTCAGTCAGTAGGTCAGATTTTATTATTTAAAAAGTTTTATTATTTTATCTCATGTCATGGAACCGTTTCGCTTATTATATTATGAATATACTCGTATACCAAAATGAAATAGAATAGTATAATCTCTTTTCTCAGAAAGAAAAGCATTAAAAACTACTTTGATCTCTCAACCTTTTTAAAAAGAATCAAATTAAGAACACTCATAATAATTCTTAAACAGTACGCTCTGATTAATTCATATATTTTTGCATACCATTTTAATTACACATTTATTTCGGTAACTAATATCACATTTTGAGTAAAACTAATTATTCACTTAAACCTAAAATTCTAAAGTGACTAATAAAGAACTTAATTATATAAGTTTTTCTACAACTTTTGTCTAAAAGCATCTTTATATATCCTGTTCAATAGTGGGCCATTAAAAGTTTATCTGCCTTAGGTATTCATAAACGCTCTCTAAAATAGCGTGCGTCAGAAAGGGACAAACCATTTGCTAGTTGAAATGCTGCTAGTAAGCGTTTATGAATAAGGCCCTATATCTCTACCGACTATTTATGGATATCCAAAGCCAATTATCAACTAAGCAAAATATTCAGTTACATGTTAATTTAGCAGATACTTGCTACATCTAACCATGGTCTTAATAGTCGGTATAAAAGTCTGACTGTGCATGTAATAACACTTTCAAATCTCCGAAAGTTAGAAAACGGCACTTGTTGCTCGAGGTTGTATATTTAAGATTATTTCAAGTGTAAATATTCGTCTAAATACACAAAGGTGTTTCTGTTTGAGTTACGTTTAGGATACAATTTGATGGTGTAATGGAGTTTACTTACACTTGTTATAGAGTGTTTACTTCACTCACGCTTTTTTTTGTGTTTTAGCAGTTTTTTGTCTGAAGTTTTAATAACTACTAGCAGCGCCCCGCGGTTTTACCCGCGTTGTGCCCGTTCCCGTAGGAAATCCGGGATAAAATGTAGCCTATAGCCTTCCTCGATAAATAGACTATCTAACAGTGAAAGAATTATTCAAATCGGTTCAGTAGTTTCTGAGATTAGCGCGTTTAAACAAACAAACAAAACAAACTCTTCAGCTTTATTATATTAGTATAGATATGATCGAACAGTTTCATTACATTTATTGTTTCAATCTTCAGACTATGGGCCTTAAGAGGTCTTAAATGTCAGGCCTAAAGGCGATCTAGAAACTCCGACACCAGAGTTGGCCACTGACCTACACGAAATTAATGAATGAATTGGATTTATTGTGCTTCATGATCAAAGCATTGGACTATGAGGTATATTTACATGCAGCGAGCCGAGTTTAGCAGAAGCGAGATTCATTTTGTCTTTAAAATTCGCCTGCTTGTAAACACAATGTGTACAACGCCGATTACCGAAAAGGAAGGACTCAAACATGATTAACATTCAAAATGTAATTATATCAATCAACTTTGATTTCTCTTCACGTTTCTAATATCACATTTTATCGCCTGAAATTGAGACCACAAATGCAAAAATTGCTTATACTCGTATTCTAATATCCGTCTTATAGACTTTCTCGAAATTATTGACCCGCTATTTGGTTGCAGAATGTTCAAATATTAAATGCATCTATGTATTATATATGGACTGAGCATTGGTAGCCCATTGCGATTGTTAAGCAACGTGCAGCTCGGGCACTTCTAGGATGGATAGCCGATAGTGGCACTTATCGTGTTAGAGTTACCGTGCTTCTGAGGGTACATAAAATTGTCAGTCCCAGTCGTTCAGTCATTAGACCATTTCAGAAGCCGTGGAGGGTCGTGGAGGGTCAGAGGGACGTGGTCTAAAAATTCCGACACGAGGGTTAGCCACTAACCTGTTGAACTAACTTTACTTACCATCTGTTGATAAACTATAAGTAGTAGTAGTAAGTAGTAGTTGCTAACTATAACTATAAGTATAATTATAGTTTATAGTATAACTAGCAGCGCCCCGCGGTTTTACCCGCGTTGTGCCCGTTCCCGTGGGAATTTCGGGATTTTTTTTACATAAAAACCTTCCTCTTGAATTACTCTACCTATTACAAAAAACCGCATCAAAATCCGTTGCGTAATTTTAAAGATTTAAGCATACAGACAAACAGACAAACAGACGCGACTTTGTTTTATACTATGTAGTGATAAGTACCTAGTAGGATTTGTAACTCGTTGTCTTTAGGTTACTAACCTTTAAACGGACAGTAATTTGCATTGTTTTACAATAAAAAAAAAAATGATTATCATGAATGGATGGAACAATTGGAGGCTTCACGTTACTGACATTTTGACAGGCTATTTGCGATGATGCACGATTGTCTTTTATGTCGAGATGTGAAGAATTGCGTAATGACTGGCCAATGGTCTTTCAAAACGATAACTGTTAAAGGACTTTGGATATCCATTGTAAAATATTGTTAGTGGAGAAGAGTTGTTAGGAGACTATTGGTTATTTTAATTTTTAACAGATTTTCGGTTGCGACGTTTTTTTATTAGTATATACAGTTTTACTTCTCATAAGGGTTCCACAGTGTGGACAAGGGCCGGCCATAAGCAATTTTTGAAAAAAGAACATGAAATGGTAACGTCTGAAAAGTAAATCGGTGTTAAAAAATCACCAATGACCGTCGCTTATTTCATGTCGTTAATCAATTAGAAAACGGTACCATAACTTAAACTTTACTATTACGAGAACAGTTCATAGTAGGGGCTCAGAACCCCGGATATCTCATGTTACACAGTACAGACGGTCGTTACGAAACTGTATACGTTCCACTCTCTCATACAGCGGACATAACTATATAATAATTATTCCTATACTAATTGCTATTAGATATTATCTATTATGTTACATGGGCGTAATTAAATACGACACAGTGGTGAGGCTTTAGCGGCTCATCTTTGGCGGTGTGGTAGGAACTATTAATTCATCTTTAACACCCTTTCTCGGAGTATGTATGGGAAGTGTTATAGCGAATTTGTTACTCTGTTTAGAAGAAGAAGAAGAAGAATTGCTTCGGTTCTGTGATAAGTTTGGTATTGGATTCGAAAAGAAGATCTATGGCAATTAGCGTTGGTGTCTTGGAATTTTAAATAAAAAGATTTACTCCCAACTTCACCGTTACAATTTAACTCGACTAAACCTAGTTAACGCTGATCTGATATCAAATCTTCAAAATCGATTCACTAAATCCGAGTTCAGTTGACCGTGGTGATGGAAACGGTAAACTTGGCCCTAATTTACTAACATACTCGTAGTCTGTCATTTCAATTGGTACCTACATAATACAGGTACATTAAGAAAAGTCCATTTATTTCTATTCAACTAAAGTAAAGTTCCATAGTGCTTATTACGTCGATAAATTGTTGAAGATAACTCGTACACGATGCATTAGACGTAGATTTATTTTTTGCTACTTATCTACTAAAATAATACAAAAATAAGCTTTTTTCCATCGTCTTAAAGGTGATTTTTCGCCGTTAATATGATCGTATAAGAAACGGTATAGAATTGTACATTATTTTTGCCTTATTTGGTTTGCCCCCGCATATAGAAAAAATTAAGATAATTGTAACCAAATTAAAAATATTACAGTCTACATATCTATCAAATCTATCTATCAAATCTTTAGGGCACATCGATTTTTAGGGTTCCGTACCCAAAGGGTAAAAACGGGACCCTATTACTGAGACTTCGCTGTCCATCCGTCCGTCTGTCCGTCTGTCACCAGGCTGTATCTCAAGAACAGTGATAGCTAGACAGTTGATGTATTTCTATTGCCGCTATAACAACAAATACTAAAAATAAAATAAAACAAATATTCAAGGTGCTCTCATACAACAAACGTGATTTTTTGCCGTTTTTTAAAGTACGGAACCCTCCGTGCGCGAGTTCGACTCGCACTTGGCCGGTGTTTATATATATGATAATGATCAATCATATTCTGCGCTAGTTCGTGCTTTTACTTATGTAATTAAGTGGTAGTTGAAACTCTTGTGTTCCTGTCAATCAATAATAATGCTTGATTAAATTTTGAAAATACATTCTTTCGCCCCAGAAAAGCAAAAAACTTAACTGTTAAACGGGCGCTTCGTGCAATCGTCAATAGAATAGAACCTAACTACAGAAGCTAATTAAACCTAGGTTCGCTTTTTTTTAAACGAATCAAATACTACATGAAAAAAAAAGGTGTAATGCACCCTATTTTTTGTTTCTCTTCCTCAGTGGTTACTTTTTGCTCTTTATTTTTCGCTAAGTAAGCCTGAGTAGGCTAGCCAACCTTGGTGTCTGAAGTTTTTAGGCCGCTACAGGCCTTATCGGTCGCAGAGATCTGAATATTAAATACGTTCATATTACAAGCATCTTTAAAAACAGATATTCAATCTGTGTATTCAACGCACCACAATGTTTATAAGAGTATAAGAATCTCGGAATAAACTCTAACATTTCGTATGAACGTTTGCACAAATTTTGAAACATGACAGTCTGAACATTAATGACGCAGATGTACCCCAATAGGTTAAATGTCATAGGAAGTAAACACATCAAAAGTGGAAATTCGACTTCAAGAGGATAAATAAATAACTTGAAACTGAAAAGACCAATATCCAAAGTATATCCAAAGTATACCAATATATGGACATTGTCACAGACTTTCGCATTAACTATAATAATAATTCTCCATTGTCCATACATGATTAATGATTATAGAACCAACTTGAAACCACAGACATATTATTAATAGACTCGTATCACTTTATGATATACGATTTTATAATTATATGTATTTTCTAATTACGCTTCTTGTTTTTATTGGGACAAGTTGTTATTACCAGTGAGTGAACCTTCGGCCTTTATTACACAATTTGTATTCTATTGTTGTGTGCTGTATTCGTCAATTTCGATTCAATATCTTCGATTGGTTATGAACCCGCAACCTCCATGTTTCTTACCACTTTCTAATTTATCAATCGAACAAGATGGCGTAGAAAGTATTGAATGTTAGCTTCAGTATTTTGCATTGCAGAAACCCACTAACTTATGTCGTTTTCATTGAATTAAGAAAAGTAAAGTATTAGCCTGTAATGTCCCACTGCTGGGCAAAGGCCTCTCGTCCCACTGAAGATATCAGTACAGTGAAGAGGATTAGGCGTAATCACCACATTTTCCTTCTTATAATTGCATTATTTATCGATAAAATTGAATATTATGTAATTATTATTTCCATTCTGCAATTGCTCGTTAACCTAAGATACCCGGATCTAAATAATTACGTGATTCGTTTTTGTACACTCGATGCAAATTATATGGGTTTGTATGGTGATCGGAAATTAGGTATTTACGGTCAAAGATGAACCATTAACTGCAAGCTGCGGTAGACTGCAAACTGCAGGCAACACAATACGTTTCTATGAATATCTATGAGATTGGTACTGCAGTCCGCGGTGACCGCCGCGACTGCAGATCGCAGTGAGGACGTTTGGAACCATTTCATATTCTTAGATTATTAGTAACCATATATTAGAAAGAATAGATTATTAGAAACCAACCAATTTTATAGATTCTAAGAAACTACTGCAGTTTGCAGCTGCAGCTTGCGTCTGCAGTCTGTTACCGACTTGTAGTAAACAGCTGCAACTTCCTCCGATTCTGCGGTTTCTTTGAATATAAAATTATATTAAAAAAAACCACAACATCCTACCAGTTTCGCAATGATTATAAAACCAACACATTCACTGTGCGTGTATTTTTCAGAGCCGGCGAAAGTGTTATTGACATCAATTACCGTTTTATGTAATTTAACCAACAACACAGGTGTTAGGAGTCGCAAATTTTGAAATAAAATAATCGCGTGTCAGTTCATTTAAAAATGTCGTAAATAACTTAAAGTTAGCCTTACGCCCGTACTCAGAGATATAAAATGTTGCGTTGGAAGAGATTTAAAGAGTGACTAATAATTAAGTGTAGATTAATGGATGTCTCTGAGTGCGGCAGTAAGGATCTATACTAATATTATAGAGGTAAAATTTGTAAGTTTGTTTGTTTGTTTGTTTGTTTGTTTGTATGTTCGGGGTAATCTCAGGAATTATCAGTCCGATATAAATAATTATTTTTGTAATGGATAGCATTCAACGGGAAGGTTATAGGCTATTTTTCATCCCGAAATTCCCACGGGAACGGGTACAACGCGGGTAAAACCGCGGGGCGCTGCTAGTATTAAATAAAAATCTAGCTTTTTCGTTACTGTTCTGCATTTAATAAGTTAGCTGTATTTTACTCTTTTATAACTTACTAGCGGCGCCCCGCGGTTTTACCTGCATTGGGCCCGTACCCGTGGGAATTCTGGGATAAAAAATAGTCTATAACCTTCCCGTTGAATGTAGTTATCCATTACAAAAAAGAATTATTCAAATCGGACTGTTAATTCCCAAGATTAGCTCGAACATACAAACAAACAAACAAACAAACTTACAAATTTTACCTCGTTATAATTAGTATAGATGTTTTACACAAGTTTATTTTATTTTAATGAATTCCAAAGTAATTCTGATTTTAAGATTCATCATAACAAGCAAGATGAAAGTTTGATAAGCCACTCATTAGTTTCACTTAATTTCATAGCATGTAATGAGTATTCAGGTCCATTCATTTATTGCTCAGGCACGTTTGTCATAAATATTACCTTTGTCTATCTATTTAATAGTTCATTATATGCAAAAGCTTTAAAATGAACAATAGCTGCATCTCTAATAGCTGCTATACACGCTATGGTTCGCCGGAGAGATTTTCTGTTGAGGTATCGTTCTGTGCAGGTGTCAATAGTGATCTTAAATAATATATGTATTTTTTATCTATATCTATACTTAAGCTAAGAGGTATATGCATCATCACCTGCATCACTGTACCGTACTGGTGACTTATATTATAACAGAACTAGCAGCTCCCCGCGGTTTTACCAACGTTGTGCCCGTTCCCGTGGGAATTTCGAGGTGAAAAATTGCCCATATCCTTCTCGTTGAATGTAGCTATCTTGTACAAAAATAATTATTGAAATCGGACGGGTAATTCCCAAGATTAGCTCGAACATACAAAGAAACTTACAAATTTTAAAACTTTTTATCACTACATAGTATAAAATAAAGTCGTCTCTTTTTCGTGTCTGTCACACTGTTTGTCTGTCTGTATGCTTAAATCTTTAAAATTACGCAACGGATTTTGATGCGGTTTTTTGTAATAGGTAGAGTGATTCAAGAGGAAGGTTTTTATGTAAAAAAATTCCCGAAATTCCCACGGGAACGGGCACAACGCGGGTAAAACCGCGGGGCGCTGCTAGTAACGTAATAACATACAATTATTTCGTTTGTTTATTAACTACCCCTAACTGTCAGAGAGAACTATAATTCTTAACAATCTCTTGTTTTTCGCGTTATTAACATCATTCTCTTTCTTTGCAGGAGGCGAATCTGATCACATTTTCCACCTCCACGGCTACAGCTTCTACGTGGTAGGAGTTCGAGAGTTCAACAGCAGCAAGAGCAAAGAAGATATACAGAAGATGAATGAAGACGGAACCCTGTTTCCTTCTAGAAACCTGGAGAACCCAATAATAAAAGACACTATAGTGATTCCGAAGTTTGGGGCTGTTGCGCTCAGATTCAAAGCGGATAACCCAGGGTATTGGATGATGAGAGATGAGAGGTCTTCTCATTGGACGAGAGGTCTAGATTTTATCCTCAAAGTTGGGCAACAAAGTGACTTTGTCCAAGCGCCCAGTGATTTCCCCAAGTGTGGCTCCTATGTAGGACCCGAATACTTCTTAATATGAAGGAATGCGTAATTGTTTGCCCAGTGTCCTCTGGGGAGTACTGCTCAAATTATTTATTGCTTTGTGATACACTTTTTATTTGTTGTACTTTGTACATATTTGTTAGGTTTGTTGTAAGATTCGTTGTACTGAAAATAAATTGCCTTTTAGATGTAAGTAAGTAAAAACGATATTGATTCGTGTTTCATTTTTTGTGGCGTTCGTTATTTGAAAGTATGTTTTGTTAAAAAAGACTATTAATATCTAAAAAAAACATGTGAACAACGTAGGCTTCAATTGAAAATGTTCTTTGCTTCCAAAACTTTCGCTTTTGCTTTTAAAAGGCACCTATAGGTATTACAATAAGGTTAACACTAACGCCAATTACAAATCAATAAACTCGGATCAAATTATTCAACACACTCACTATCAAACTAATTGACGCATTCCATTAAACATCAAAACTGGCCTTCTTTAATTATAAAAGTGGTCACTAAATTCAGTAGCTGTTTATCACTGAGAGTTTTTTAAGCCGTTGGCGAGTGTCCAAAATAGTGAAAGTGTAAAATACTTGTAGCAAGTACCGTCGGATTGTAGGCCGAGAACCAACAGTTTCTTTCTTATAATTACCACTTTTGGCAATGTTTTGCTTTTACTTAACTGCAGTCTGTGGCCTAAGTGCCACAGACGAAAAGTTTGCGAAACAAGTTTTGAACAAAGAACTAGATTTTTTAAGCCGTTTGGTGTAATTTAGATGTTGTTTCTTTATAGGTGTAATTTGGGATCGAATTCTCTGACCGACTTATTTGGACTGATTTTAATGGTCTGATGTCTAGAGATATTGTAGATATTATCTCCTATAATACCATTTCCTGTTTCACTGTCAATCAATTTTGATGAAAGATTACTTTCGTTATCCAGTTAAGAATCGGAGCGTTAAATAATTATAGTTTTAATTACCTGATAGTGAACTTTAACAAAAGACGTTTAACAAAGAATGTTGTTTCTTTCATTTAATTAAGTAATTTCTGATTTTATAATTTTTGTATTATTGTTTTTATTTTAGTCTTCACTAAGTACTTATAAAGTTTTCGCTGCATGAAACCTAACAATGGTACGTTATAGTCCTTACGCCTCGGGCGTCAATTAATAACTGTCAACCAATTTGCTAGTGTCTGGGTTAATGTCAGATGAGATCCTGACTAAATAGTTATTGCTAACTTGACCTTTTAATAGAGATCAGCAAGACAGAGAAAGAGATAGAGAGAGAGATGGAGAGAGAAGACTACCGGCGGCCACCACACAAAACAGAGAAGTATAAGTGTAAGCCGCTCTTCCGGTGGCCACCGGTCTTTTGAAGATGCAAATGCTACGTTATCTATGATATTTTGTTAAGTTACTATGAATAAAAGGTAAGGCCCTGGTATGTATGATATTTAACAAATAGTTAATCACTGACGCAAGGGTAGTTTACATACTACAAAACAAATAGCAAATCGCTAGTTTACTAGCTGCAAGCCGATAGAAAGCGAGCGTCACACGCGTCAAACGTGCTCGCTCGCAGATCGTAGATTCGCTCAATTTAATACGCCCCTTTTATTTATATAGCCATACCAACCTCAAACACATACAACTGTTTCATGTACAGACACAGTAAGTCAATTAAATATTATATTTATAAGTGAGTAAGTTCCTTTTACACTATTTTTATTCTACTAAAGCAAAGCCCGGTTTATGTCTGAAGTGATCTTTTAAAGAACTGGATTTAGCATTATCAACAACTAGCCACGCCCCGCGGTGTTACCCGCTTTGTGCCCGTTCCCGTGGGAATTTCGGGATAAAATGTATCTCATGTGTTATTCTGATGTTTAACCATATTACTGTAAAGTTTCATCCAAATCTGTTCAGTAGTTTTTGCGTGCAAGAGTAACAAACACACATACATCCTCACAAATTTTCGCATTTATAATATTAGTAGGATTGTAAAACTAGATTGACGTCTTGCGGCCATCTTAGTCTCGATTGTAATTTAAGTCAATACATAGTTCAATAACAGAGCGTTAATCCGCATTGATTTAATCACATATCGCGGTACAGATTGTATATTCGTGCATCGAGTGAGTTGGTATTCATAATGACGTCCACTGCCCCTCGTTAATTAATGCGTTGATTGAACCGAGAACATTATCGTTTAACCAATCGTTATGGAGTTAATGAACGAAATTAGAATAACATATTCACGTTTCATATATTATGAAATCTTTTGACGCGAAAACTAGGGCTGTGTTCAATACACACGTGTAAGTATTTGCGGTTAACTTCAGTGGTGGCATTCAAAAGATGCTACGATGACTTGCACACTATACAATATATTAAAAATTAATTGCAACGTACATTATCGACATTACTATTTGTTAAAACGGGAACATACGTACGACGGAGGTTACTGTTGAGCATTCCTCAACATGTTTCGGTCACGTCCGGTGACCTTCAGGAGTTCAGTGCAATCGCACCACCGTTTTTGACAGATGATGCATGCTGCACTGTCGAATCTAAGTTCCCGTTTTAACAATTAATAAACCAATTACTAGTCCTAAAAGTGCCTCTATCTATCAAATGGTATCATTAAAAGTATAAGTAATCAACAGAATTATTGAGCACCTAAAGAGCACCTGAAGCGATTTCAGGGGGTATTCCATATCTTGTATAGTTTAGAAATAATCTACTGAGATCACTTAAGGTTTTCACATTGTACATGTTTATACGTTAAAACTCCCCTGAATGAAACATGGTAAGATAAAGCCAGTTTATTTTAATTAAAGTCTTAGTCTATGTTCCTATAAAACTTTATACATTTAGTGCTACATCGGCACCAATAATGAACACTGTGCTAACTCAAAAGTCAATTTTATGAGCTTTAAAAGATAATAAAATAAATGACAATCTTTTTTGAGAAAACATTTTATATTATTAGGCAAGAGGTGAATGCCTAACCTCCTCACTGTACTGATGTCTTCAGTGAGATGAGATGCCTTTGCCCAACAGTAGGACTTTACAGGCTAATAATTTTAAGTACCTAAGTATATTTTGACCTTATAGTTAGGTTTAATTTTTTGGCATCAATTAATACTGTTTCAAGTTTTACAACATTAAGGTGAAGTATAGTAGTATGTATTCGGTAATCTCATTTTATCTCTAAATAAGTCGACTATAAAATTGCTTTTTTCGAGTTAGTGCAGTTTCATAGCTGGTACCAACATTCAAGTTACTGTGATGTAAGTAACATTTGTTTCTCTTAGGTGGGCAGTAAGGCAATTACGTGAACTTAATTAGTTTTTCAAGTACCCGTAGAATGGGAGGTAGTTAGGTACCTAGTAATTATTAGTTTTACACACACATTAATGGTAAAGTTAATATGGAGGTAACTGTGGGGTATAACTTGCTTTTAAAATGCTGTTGTGGATTAAATGATGTAAAAAAAAGACAAAACAAGAGCTGAATAGAATTTAGGGTTTAAGGATAGGATAGGGGGGAAGGATAGTTGTTTAACTTACCATGGGGAATTAAAAAAAAAGTATGAATAATTAATAAATAGGCATTGGCAACTTTATCATGGTTAACCTTTTGAATTTTTTAAAGAGAAAATATATAACAATTAAAAACTAGCAGCGCCCCGCGGTTTTACCCGCGTTGTGCCCGTTCCCGTGGGAATTTCGGGAATTTTTTTACATAAAAACCTTCCTCTTGAATCACTCTACCTATTACAAAAAACCGCATCAAAATCCGTTGCGTAATTTTAAAGATTTAAGCACACAGACAAACAGACAAACAGACACGAAACAGAGACGACTTTATTTTATACTAGGTATGTAGTGATGCTTTTATAACTAACCGTGTGTGAATTTGTTCGGGTATTTATTTATCTATACTAATATTATAAATCTGCAGAGTTTGTTTGTTTGATCGCGCTTATTTCAGGAACTACTGGTCCCATCCCAAAATTCCCACGGGAACGGGCACAACGCGAGTAAAACCGCGGGGCGCAGCTAGTCATCACTACATAGTATTAAAAAAAGTCGCGTCTGTTTGTATTCTGTTTGTCTGTTTGTCTGTATGCTTAAATCTTTAAAATTACGCAACGGATTTTGATGCGGTTTTTTGTAATAAGTAGAGTGATTCAAGAGAAAGGTTTTTATGTAAAAAAATTCCCGAAATTTCCACGGGAACGGGCACAACGCGGGTAAAACCGCGGGGCGCTGCTAGTTTATTATATGAGAAACACTCCAATAAATGAACATCAACAATAAGCTATTTTCAGTTTCAAAGTTTAACTCATAACCTCAATAGGTTACGAAAGTTATAACTTTTAAAGGTTACAAAAGTTTTCGTGTTTCAATCTTTGATAACGGATTTTTCGTAAATAACTTTTGTTCATAAAGTATACAGTATTGAATTTTGCCTTCCCAATATGGAAACATCGAGTACGTACACTACGAACAGACACAACATTCAACGGTATCTTGTATTAGACCTCCTTTCACTCTCAACGCATCAACCAAATGGTATTGTTAATATTTTTTCATAACTTCTTTACATAAGATCGAATTTTGTGCAGCAAACCATGGCAAGCTCTATCGATAATTAATATAGAAAGTGCGTCGTATGATTGAGTTAAGTGTTGTGCGTTTATTTTAATAAGAGGTTGTAATTGAAATAAAAAAATGATTGTCTGTGGCCTCTCGGTAAATAAGTTTTGTTCTTTTTTTGATAATCAAAATTAGTTCAAGATCTTTATCTTGTTATCAAGTCATTCATTACTCTTTTGTTGTTTATACAGGTTGTAATTACAAATTGGAAGTTGACCTAGCAATGTTCCGCGGTTATACCTGTTCAGTTGATTTTCTTTTATAGTCTCTCCCTTCCGTACGTGGAAAAGCTACGCGAAATATATAATTACGGTACAAGATAAGTAACAAGTAAAAATAGAAAGTAACAATATTCAAACAGACAGTCTCTTTGATTATAGGTAAAAGAAAATTGTAGATTCCATGATATAAAGAAAATGCATGTAATCACGTTATAAAATATTTACGTAATTAAGTTCAATAATATTTATATTGGTAAGCTTTTTTGTTTATATTGGTTACTAGCTTATCCGTGAATGAACCTGCTACCAATAGATGGCGCCAGTATGCAAGTTTGACGCGCCATCGTTATTTTCTTGGACTTTGTGGAGTCACGCACTTCCTTATATTTTGTTCATCAATAACTTTTTTTAGTATTTTTCAAAGCCTATTTTTCATTAGTAATTAGTCGCGTTAGGTAAGCGAGATAATGAATAGATGGTTTTATGAAGGCGACCTAGGATTTGATTGTGATTTTTCAGTTAATAAGAATGGAATGTAATAGTTATAAGTAAAAATTGATATCTTTTTGGTAGTTAAATATTGGAAAAATAGACCAAATAATCCAATAGCGCAGGTAGGACTAGGTCACACAGTTGACTGCGCGATCAATGACTACGTAAACACCAATGTGAAAATGCAACATTTTCACAACACACGGCCGCCGCTACTTTACATCAACATCGTGTTTTATATTGCAAAACGTGGACTACATTCGTAGTTGTAAAATCATAAAAATGCAAAAACACTAGTGTCGATAAAAGTTGTGCAAACTACAAATATGTTGGATGAACATTTTATGCGGCAACATAAAGTTTATTTTAGAGTCGGTATGAAAACACCAAAGTTGGTAACGATTCTGTGACCTTTGAAGCTTGCAAAAACTGTGCACTTTTAAGAGTATGACAGTTTCAATAAAAGTTTTGCTTACGTAAATGTAGCTTTCTAAAGTCGCGTCTTCAAACTGATCATTCAATTTTATGAACAACTAGCAGCGCCCCGCGGTTTTACCCGCGTTGTGCCCGTTCCCGTGGGAATTTCGGGAATTCTTTTACATAAAAACCTTCCTCTTGAATCACTCTACCTATTACAAAAAATCGCATCAAAATCCGTTGCGTAATTTTAAAGAT
Source organism: Cyclophora albipunctata (assembly GCA_963082685.1). Classification (NCBI taxonomy): domain Eukaryota; kingdom Metazoa; phylum Arthropoda; class Insecta; order Lepidoptera; family Geometridae; genus Cyclophora; species Cyclophora albipunctata. Next base: position 9,073,153 of record OY720117.1, on the reverse strand, counting down.
TTAAGCATACAGACAGACAAACAGTGTGACAGACACGAAAAAGAGACGACTTTATTTTATACTATGTAGTGATGAATCAACTCTACTGTGGTAGCTGTAGCTAAAGAACGATTTTATCTTTTGTTATTGTCTTCAACTAGCCGTTTTTTTTAACATACCTGCCTAGGTAACTACTTCTTTTTCTATTTCTAACTGATTTCTCAGGTTCAAGCGAACATTATAACACTTAATTTAAATAACGTTTATCTATGGATACTTCACACAGGCGCCTTTGTTTTATATTTTTATTTGACGGCCCGTTTCCGGAATCGTAGTCACAAAAGACTTGTTTTCGCGAATAGTATCCGAAAATGTAGTTTAAATTCAAAATATACGAAGCTTTTTTAAACACCACTCAAATATTAATATCTACCCGTACCCGCGGTTTTACCTCAGCTATACCCGTTCCCTTAGACATTTCAGGATATAAAATATAGCCTATAGCCTTCCTCGAAAATGTGGCTATCCAATACAAAAAGAATTATTGAAATCGGCCAGGTAGTTTCTGAGATAAGCCCCAACATACAAACTTACTAATTTCACTTCTTTGTAATAAAAACGAAGCGAGACTATATCACGAGTTTTTAACCAATAAGTAAGTAACCGTTCGTTGCAAGTGGATTACACCACTAGCGGTCATGGGAAGACAAAAAACCACTCGAATACTTAATGAAGTCTCAAACAATCGGAATCATCTCGATTGCTTGTTCGCTTGACGTTTTAAAAGCCAACGCCAATTCACTGCCGGCGGCTCCTGGGGGAGAGAGGACAGAGGGAAGCCACAGTACGGAGAGATGCAGTAGGATGATGTTTACTTTTTTAAAATTGAATCCACGTTTACGGATGCAGTAAAGTTGACTATATATATAAGGAAGTCGAAACGTCAAATAAAAATGTAAAATTAAATTGAAATGAATCCGTATACTTAGTTTAAGGTAGGATCAGAGCTGTTCGCACTCAGAGCTGTTCATTAAATCAACACTTATGTAGCAATTTCATTGATGTAATTTTTCATACATTAGGTACATGTCTCTCAAAGGAATCATTTGACGTCTCAGAGTAAGGGTGTAAGCATCAGTTAAATAAAGTAAGGTAAACAATATGATTTGGGTAAAATTAATGTGGCATCAATTATTTCTGTTCAGGTAAAACCTTGTAAACTAAACGGTTAACTAGTGAAAAAAAACTTGAGAGGTGTCAAGGGACACCCGGGTGGAACGAAGTTCAATGCGAAATAGAAAGACGAAACGAAAATATCTGGCTTGCTTTCTATAAGAGAGTGAGAGAGACAGACAGAGAAACATGCGCACGCCGCACGGCTTACAATAGCTTACTATAGCAAAAAGTGTCGTTACAACTTTTCGTCTTAATTTTTTCCGTCTAGCCCCCTTTCGCAGCGCGCGATAAGGAACTTCGTTCCAATTATGATTACGTTATTATATTAAACTTTTAGTTACCCAGTCATATTTCTGCAATTATTTACTCTATGGCAAGTCTGATGCAATGAAAGCTTGACGAGGGTGAACTCCCCGACTATAAAAAGGGTAGTTTTACGTTTATCTATTCAATAACCTTGTCATAACATCGGTACACAAATGTACCTACGACCTTTCCGCAGTTTCTATACATTTTTTGCTATCTTTACTCAATATCAATGTTTGGTAATAGATTGGATGGTGCTTGTTATTCAAACCAGTTATTGTTGAACCGCTCTCCATATCGGTCTCCATAGTGGTTCGATAAGTACTTTTGTAAATGGTTTATTAACTGTTATGTTATACTGTGACATTTCTCGGAAGATAGAGTGTTGGTAAGAAGAATTCCAGCAAATGGGGCCGAAACGTCAGATAAAAATCACTACATACCTAGTATAAAATAAAGTCGTCTCTTTTTCGTGTCTGTCTGTTTGTCTGTCTGTATGCTTAAATCTTTAAAATTACGCAACGGATTTTGATGCGGTTTTTTGTAATAGGTAGAGTGATTCAAGAGGAAGGTTTTTATGTAAAAAAAATCCCGAAATTCCCACGGGAACGGGCACAACGCGGGTAAAACCGCGGGGCGCTGCTAGTGTCAAATAAAAGCGAAGTGTATCCGTGTTAACGTAGTTTTAATTAAAATGAGTAGTGTTCGTTTAAACTTAAGAAACCAGATAAAAATGTGCAAAAACCAGTAGAGAAGAATGGAGTCATAGTATTAACCTATTATTTCCCACAGCTGGGCAAAGTCGTGTCAGTAAAGATGACTTTTATATTTTTTTTTATCAAAGACAGTCACAGATATTTTGTATTTTTACATGATATCAACTCAAAACAACACAAGAGCACAGAAGTCAGATAATCCGCTTGGATCGTTTTAATAATTTACTTTTACGGAGGAGGTAAAGGTATTTTGGGTTCCAGAAGGGCTTTGTATCACTAATGCATACAGACCAACTTCGCACACAATTTATGGGATACATGTTCCGTATTCACTCTTCCAGGAAATGAGTTTTCTATTTTAATGAATGATATATTTGGGGTCGGTTGCTTCAGCTTACGCTCAGCCACCAGTAATGTTAACGCTACATGTCAGTCTTAACAGATGTAAGAAAATGAAAAATCGTGGCTTTCTACTCGCTACCGAATAACTTTATCAGTCTCTCGTTTAAGTATATTTAACAGATATTTAATGGCGTAAACAAATTGTAGCTTTTTTAACGAACGTATGTTACGATAGCTAACCGTTTCAACAACCCACTTTTAGTGTTTGGTCAAATCAAGGTAAGGATACAGAATGATTGAGAAAACAGGCTTTATTATGATGGAAATTATGTTACACGATAAATGGTTGATTTAAACTTTCTCAGGATATTGTAAATAAAATATATTGGTCACTGGAAAAATAGTAACGATCAGTAATCTTATAGTGACTTGACTACACTTGACTTTTTATAATCTGTTACTTATTATTATTAATACACTAGCAGCGCTCCGCGGTTTTACCCGCGTTGTGCCCGTCCCCGTGGGAATTTCGGGATTTTTTTTACATAAAAACCTTCCTCTTGAATCACTCTACCTATTACAAAAACCGCATCAAAATCCGTTGCGTAATTTTAAAGATTTAAGCATACAGACAGACAAACAGTGTGACAGACACGAAAAAGAGACGACTTTATTTTATACTATGTAGTGATTTAGCCTGGTGTATCCCACAGCTTGGTAAGGCTTTTTCGCTTTTTCTACACTTGTAATTATGCTTACAGCGTGAACTAAGCGTAACTCAGCTTTAAGACAGTTAATGGTAACTTATATAAGACAGCGTTTAATGTCACTTTAACATTGGTTTATGTAACTGGTTGTTGTAAGACACTTATAACAAGTTCCGATGAGGAAGTCGGTCTTGTTAGAAAACATTAAGTATGTTAAATGTCTCTATCTCTAATATAAAAATGAATCGCTGAATCTGTTGCTAAGCGCATAACTTCAGAACGACTGCACCTAATTGGATGATTCTTTTTTTAATGTGTTCCTTATTGTCAGGACAAGGTTTTTATATAAGAAAAAAAAGGAATAAAAATCTCAAAATTCAAATAATTTGAACTAGCGACGCCCCGCAGTTTTACCCGCGTTTTGCCCGTTCCCGTGGGAATCTTGGAATGACAAATACTCTTTCCGTTAAATATAGCTCGTTCAGTTGAATCCACTAAAAATATAATTATTCAAATTGGATTGCTAGTTTCTGATAGTAGCACATTCAAACAAACATAAAATCAAATTATTCAGCATTATTTTATAGTATAGGTGAGAAAGTATTTTTGTCTGTTTTTCATGTAAATCTAAACAGATTTTTATTTTGACATAGATACCGTATACATTTTATCTCAGTATTCCCACGGGATACGCTACGTGTGAAATCGAGCGTAAAATTTAATAAGCTCAATTGCTTTCGACTTTTTAACTTTCCACATACTTTTAAAAGTAATAATTTTGATTTATATGAACTTTTTCGTTAGTTTAGATTAGTGCCGGCTTAATGGATTTTTATGAAAACCGGCACACATATGGTTAATGACCAACATTAGCATTCGTCTTAAAATACTACTCAATTTAAATTGGGGGGCGTTTGACTAGAAAATAATAAAAGATAATTAATACGTAATTAATACGTAATACGTAATTAAGATCTTTTACAATTGCACCTAATTACATATTTTGAATACGGTTAAACCACGCTGTTAAAATGCACGCTAGAAGAAATTAGGTTATTCTTATTTTACATTCTGCTATGTTTTAATAACTCGTAGCTGTAACTCTAACTGTACTGACTTTGACGGGTATTTAACTGTCAGATAGATAGTGTTGTAAGTTAATTGTTTTTCACGAGAGCTATGTATATCCTACGTTTAGTTTGTACCAATCGTATCAAATGCAGCATAGCAACGTGACATAGCGACGGTGATATCCACCAATTATAATCGTTATACGAATGTATAGCGAAGGTGGATCAACCAATCATATCAAAAGTTCAATCTGAGGTGAATCGGCACTCTTACAGAAAATGTTTTTAAACCAATGAGTGTTGTAAGATAGTATAAATTAATGCATTCATAATGCACCCGGACAAATACACATATGGTTAATTAGATCCAAACTAAACTCAAAGCTTGTAGCAATCTAACTAACTGATAATAATATATTTACATACACAAATACTGTTGAATATATAATTGACACCCAAGCGTCGTCACCAACAACTATGTCTGCATATTGTTGAATCGAATCTACAACCCTCGACACAGTAAGCGATTTCACATGCCGCTGTGCCAATGGGCTTGTCTAATGGTACCTTTACATAAAACAAAGTAATTTATACCTACAAACTACAGTAGAACTTTTTATTTCTCAATAACTTATTTCATATCTTTGTACATCATATTTATTACCTGTTCTGTTATTGTACCTTGTTTGCCAACAAAATACATATATTTTAACTTAAAGTGCTATTCTTAGATAGCTTCTTCTAAATGATTCCCAAGTCAGTTGTTTAGTAAAATTTCCTTTATATTAACTCCCAGGATTGTGATTTTTATAAACGTTTTGTTCGGTGTCTTTAAGTTATAAGTTCTTATACATAACACAAGTAATTAATACAATCACTACAAATTATAAAACAAAGTCCCCGGCCGCGTCTGACTGTCTGTTCGATAAACTTGAATACTACTGCACGGATTTTGACGCTGTTTTTTGAAATAGATAGGGTGACTCAAGAGAAATGAAAATCCAGAAATTCCCACGTAAAATGAGCACAACGTGGGTAAAACCGCGGGGCGCTGCTAGTATTTACTTAAATAAAGTAAGTGATACAAGGTTTTTTTTTCAATTATTTCAATGGGTGATACAAAGAATGATTTACGCTCATTACAACCTTATCTAATAATATGAAAGTACAGTGCCATACGACGACAGTCAGTAGGTTCGTTTCACCGAAGATGTCTGGCGAAATGACTAGTTAAAACATAGGTCATGATTTTTGACATTTGATTCGTCCAATTGTTAGCCGAGTGATACTCATAATCGACAAAGATCAGAACATGCTAATCGATGTATATCGGCTATTTCAAATGCCAGATTAAGCTTTCTATTTGTTCTTTGTTGTTTTGCATGACGGTTTGTAATGTAGATTTCAATAAAAGTTTTGTTACCATGGTAGAACTTGATCTTTTATCTTAGTTAAGCGTTATTGAAGATCACAGTTATAAATTAACGGTTATACCCGCGTTGTGCCCGTTAATGTGGGAGTTTTGGGATAAAAATAGCCTATAACTTTCCCGTTCAACGTGGCTATACATAAAAAAAGGAATATCCCAATTGGATTAACAGTTTCTGAGATTAGTGCGTTCAAACAAACTCTTCAGCTTTATTATATTAGTATAGACTAGGTAAGTTCAAAGTATTAGAAATAAACTAATTGTAAAGTATTGTTTTTCTTTTCTTTACTTTAAAGCCAAATTAAACTTCAATAGTCTCTTAAAACAAATGCTTTCCTTGATATATGCCGTACAAATATGGAATCCATTCTACAAAAAATATATAAAAAATAAAAAATACAGTATAAATTCCTAAGATCTATTCATTTCAAATTTTTCCGACATTACTTACCCTACTCCGATTTATTATCCAAATTCAATGTAACTTCTCTTGAATCGCGTCGTACCTACGAGTATCTTGAAACTGTTACTCTATACAACTTAATTCATAACCAATTCGATTGCTCTGATCTGATTGGACGATTATGCTACGTTATTCCTAGAACGTGCACCCCGCGAGAGGTACGCTCTCGAACTCTGTTTTCCCTTAACACATGTCGCACTAACGCGGGTCTAAGATCACCTTTGCGCCGCATGACCATGAATTATAACAAATTATTCATCGACGTAGATATATTTTCTTCGAGACCTAAAGCATTTAAGACTGACATACTGTTGCGTTTAGACATGTAGGTAGTTCTAATATTTGTATTATCTTTTTTTTTTTTGTTGTTCTCTTCCTTTTCACTATTTCTGTCAGTGCACTAAATTTTGCTAACTTTTTATTATTATATTCTTATATTTCGCCGCCCTCTAACTTGTTACACATAATAGAGTTAACATGTGAATAACGCTGTGGGCAGGTACATTATTGTTTTGTAACTTATATTTTCTTTTCTTTATTCATGTATCTGCTGTTTGTTGTTCCTATCAATAAAAAAAAAATTAAAAAAAATATAGTAATTCATTACTCAAATAATGTGCATTATCAAGCACTATCAATGATGGCTGCTACAAACAATGGACCGGCCCGGCGGCTTTACACGACGGGTTTGACCCGCCCGGGAGACTAATTTGTTGGATGTCATACTTGTTTCTGGTTTGTCAGATTTTGGTCATTTAACACCAATACAAGCCTGGAGCAATTAGTTTACAAGCCCGGATTGTGTGTAGATGTTTGGAAGATGTTAAACAAGGCCCAATAAATGATAGGTGTGATTTGACACTTAAAATTAAACTTTAAACTTTTATCTGCGGAACAAACATTGGAGGTATTTTGGGAGTTTATGTGGATGTATGTACGTATGTATGTATATTTGTTACTCTTTCACGAAAAACCTACTGGACATATTTGGATAAAACTTTCCAGTAATATAGGTTATAGGTACATCAGAATTACACATGGGAAACGTTATAACAAGTACATACCTATCTTCTACATTGATAAGTATCTACCGCTATAACTTTTGTATCACGGACTTTTGGTCCTCCGCAAAATAAAGTCTCTGATGCAGACCGAATAAAGAAACAATATACAGCGGGGCAGAGCAAAAAACATATTAAATTACCAGTTCAATGAACAGGAGACGTCTAAAAGCACTATATTTTGAACGATTTTATAATTATACTATCAATCAATCTCTATGTTCGCGAAGTAGCCGACATTTTATTAAGCACAATGATCAATTAGCAAAAATATGTATCACGGCCGTGGTACCAAAAACAATAAACCGTAACAGCATCTTATGGAACAATGGTTACGGTTCGTAAACCGTTCAGATTGTGAGAGACTGATAGAAATCATCTACTTTAAGTTATCATGCTAAAAACATCTGCCAATTGTAATGTCTACTACTGTACGAATTTATATTAATTTTCTTTAGCAGTTGTAAGCTTTCGTAGCTATCGATATCTCATCAAAAATCAATTAGCTAAGTAGCTATAACTTAATTGCCACTCGGCTTACATTATTGTTTTACAAGTTATTGCCCGCGACTTCATCCGCATAAAAGTTAAAAATTGTTTTGATAGGAATTTTAAAAGGTTTTTTTACGTTAATTTTTTTTATATTTTTTACCCCGTTAGGGATTTAATTTCAATCAAATACGAAATATGTCTTCCATAACTGTTAAAATAATGATAAGCAAAAGTATATTGGACACACATTGTTACAAAGCATTGTGACATGTGACATTGACAATGTTCTATAATTATAAACTTTCCCTTTACTTCCCTTACTACTTCTACTTACTTACCCTTGTAACCCCTTTAGGAGTGGAATTTCGGTAAATCCTTAATCAGATGCCAGTGTCATATTTATAAAGAACACATTCTCTCATATCTCGTCTTTACGATCACCGGTATGGGCTTTGATGCGTTGATCCATCAGTCACTCAGGAAACATTTTATATGTATAGATTGATAAGTGAGTTTCACCTTTGAGCTGGCAACTTATATATATAGTAGTCGAAATTTGGGATAAAAATAAAATTTCGGGTCAAATCATATCTTCAAGGCAGAATTGGCCTTCAATGTTCAAAAACTTAAAAACTGTACTTAAAAATCGGTTTAAGCCTCTCGATGAAAATGGAACAAACAATTTTCGTCATTATAATATTAGTAGGAAATAAAAATGTTGTTCATTTGTCAACCAGCCCCTACAATGAGAGGCAGCTTTATGAAGATACATTACATTTTAAGCCCTTTAATTATTTTTATCTTAATTGAAACATTTTTGTGACTTCCTCGTGACTTTAATATTAAACAAGAAGTCCTTTTTAGAATAACTTCACTACATAGTATAAAACAAAGTTGCTTTCCGCTGTCTGCCTGACCCTATGTATGCTTAGATCTTTAAACTACGCAACGTATTTTGATGCAGTTTTTTAAATAGATAGAATGATTCGAGAGGAAGGTTTATAAGTATTAAAAATCCCGAAATTCCCACGGGAACGGGCACAACGCGGGTAAAACCGCGGGGCACTGCTAGTTTGAAATCAATTATTCAATATGTACGAATGGTCGGTGCAGTAGTTACTAGTTACTACGCGATTAAAGAAAGCTTATAAGATAATTATATTATATGAATAAAGAATTATATTATAATGATATGTCCTACTGCACTCAAAAACGTTCATTAAATCGTCACTTAACTAATTAACGTTTTTTTCATACATTACATTGTCATGTCAAAACGTACGTACACGTCACTAAGGTGGCGTCAAATAGGTCTTTGCCCAGCAATGGGACAATGGGATTATATCATAGGCTAACAGTAACATAGTATGAGCATGTCGGAGGTCGTTGGGCGGTTTAAAACCTCCGACACAAGGTTTGGTTGACTGACCTACACGGTTATATTATGAAACTTTTATATTGATTTATGTAATGAATACACAAGATAAAAAGTTATTATTTTTATCTTTACTAAAGCTTTACAATAAAATCGCCTTTTCTAGGTTTGCGTAGTGTTCAACAGTATCGATTCGAACCAAAATTTTGTGGAACCAGTAAACTTATGGCTGACCCTACTATATCAGGATATCATATTGACAGAGGCACATTTACAAGAATTTATTTGACATCTGAAATTCATTGTTATATCCATTCGACCTAGCTCAAACCTTAGTTCTAGACTAGGCCGATATCTTTAGAAAGACAAATAGGATTAAAGTGTTATACTTACCGATTTGCCTAGGTTCTAGAAAAATAGGAATATCTTGGAACCCTGAACTTATGTATTCATCATAGGATAGAGTTAAGTGCTGATAGTAGTTGACTTATCTTAGTCGAGTATAGATCCTTTTTAAATTGAATAAAATAAGATATTTTTGTGTAAGCATAGTGAGAAGGTAAAGCATCGGTCTGGTTGTTGGATGGGTTCTAATAGTTAATATAATTTAACATTCCCATCCCTCTGTCGAACTAATACAGTGACAAGACATGCAGATGAAAATACAAAATCGATCTACTTTGTGAAAGCACGATAGTTATTCATAAGGCGCACCGTCGCGGGTGCCTGCGACGCGCCCACGCGACGCCGCGTTTCGTATGGAACCGCGGCGTGCGCAGTGTCGGCCCTAAGAGTGCCGATTAAATTAGCTCTGGGTGCGGCAGTTAGACTGCTAGAACTGAGCTCAGTTGACCGTTTTTCGAGACCGAAACGGTGAATTGGACCTTCTTCTTCTTCTTCTTCATCGAGTGGATGGTCAACCTGACCAATCTTGGTGTCAGAGTTATTGAGCCGCCAAAGGCCTAAATAACTAAATAATTGGACCTAAGACACAAATCTCATTAACTCTACGTGGGTAGACAGGTTCAATATTATTAGTCTTGTCATGTCATACGAAACTATTATTAGATACCTTTGTAACTGTTTCGTGATTATTTGGCGGCTGGCCAGACGACTACGGATGTCGGTTAGTTCAACAATACTTACAATCGATATATTGTACTATTGAACAAAATATTCGTCTTTAATGTAGAACGAAATATTGTATGTACTTCTTAGTGAATGTTGCGGTCGTGGCTAATCGATGTTAGTTGATTGCTATTGTTAAGCTCGGCTCGGCTCTACTTGGATGGGTGATCAATAGTAAAATTTCCTTCTGAGCGCTACCGTGCTTCCGAGGTAACGTCGCGTCGGCTTCGGTTGTTTCAATTGTTAGACCATATCGGAATCCCTATGGCGGTCTAAAAAGTCCAACGCGAGTAACCTACCTGATTAGTGATTACATGGTGATTACATACTTACTTTGTGAATGTCATTTTCTCAGACATCTAGAGAGAGATAGATAGTTTCTATTTTGTAAAGTGTTATCTCTGTCACACTCTATTGATGTGAAGTAAATTGTCATACTAATCCTCCATTCACTGTAGGACACCTTTTTTCAGGTGTTAGTTATGATTGTAACATATTGTTCTAGGTTTTGAATGGCTTCAATGTATGCATTACGTACGTCATCTCATGCAAATGTTCCATTATACAGTTTATGATACACTGTAGAATAATAAAAATTTAAGCAGAACACTTTACGGAGTATTGCTTTTAATATAGTATAAGGCATTGCTGTCTCCCACCTGTTCTATTGAGTAGTTTTGTTGACAAAACTACTGGGATATTTTCCCCCATTAGTTCTGTGACTTAAAAGACTATGCTTTACACCTGACTTTCTCACACGATAAAATGAGGATATTCCCCCGTAATGTTAACCGATAACTATGGAACTAGTAAAAAATAACCCTAACCTACCGAATAGTAAGAAAATACTGATTTGTAACCAGTTACGTAAAAACAATTTTCTTACAATTCGGTAGGTTAGGGTTATTTTTTTTTTACTATTTCCATAGTTAACGGTTAACATTACGGGGGAATATCCTCATTTTATCGTGTGAGAAAGTCAGGTGTAAAGCATAGTCTTTTTAGTCACAGAACTAATGGGGGAAAATATCCCAGTAGTTTTGTCAACAGAACTACTCAACAGAACAGGTGGGAGTAAACTGTTAAGATTATTATATCATCCAGCTGTGCCCCGCGGTTTTACCCGCTTTGTACCCGTTTTCGTGGGAATTTGAAAAGTAGCCTATAACGTTCCCGTTGAATGTGGCAATCTATTACAATTTTTTTTTTAATCGGACTAGTAAGTAGTTCCTGAGATTAGCGCGTTCAAACAAACAAAGTCAGCTTTATAATATTAAGTAATTCAATTCAATTTTTTGTTATTGGCTTCTGCTGACATTTCGTCGCAATTCCACCAGTGTCAGTGTTCCCGGTAGAAAAAAACACGATGAGTTGGGTAGTAATTTTACTTCTGTTGGCCGGTGGTGGAGAGTTTACCTCCAAGCAGAATCTAGGACAAACACATGACAAACACATACTATTAAGTATAGATTGAATTTGATACAGTGTTTTTTGCTAGTTTGTCAGTGGTTGTGTCAGTAACGTCAAACGTCATCTGTACCGTGTGACAGAGACAACGCTATACAAAACGTCGGTCAGTTTCGACATTTTTGACATTCTATCTCGTTCTAAAAGCTGAGAAGCAAGACATTTCAGATATTTCTCCTTTAACTACACTTCTTGTAGATATTATTTGCTGTAGAAGAAAAGTCATAGTCAGTATAGGTGACCTACATAAAAGCTCGAGTAGGTATACAGTGCCTTTACCCGACACGAAATGATCCCCGTAACGGGTGATTGTGAAGGGTTGAGTCCCACATACCCTGGTTGTTTCCCCAAACAACCGGGGATGCATAAATGCATTCCCCATTCATAAATAAAAGGTATACAGTGCCTTTGGCTCGCCATTAACTCATGCCGCGGGTTAAATCTCCACGGGCAAGAGATACAAGGAAAAGGATTAAACACTTTTTAACCCTTGAACCCTCCTGTATTGTATAACGGGAGCTATCAAAAAACACCGAGATAAGCTGATTAATACTCAATGGACCGATGAGTTTTAAAAACAGTGTGAAGATTTTCACCGTCCAAATTACACGTGCCATGCAATTTGAAAGGGTTGTAATTCTTAACCTTCTAACGTGACAACAAAAAGAGGAATTTAATAAGCGTTTTGATTTTCTAATATCAAAACCCTTTGTCTATAATGTTAGCAATTAGCACGTAGTAAATAGTTTTAAGTTAACTAAGGAGATTTCCTACGACACAGGCCCAGCCTAGTGTAGGGATCGAAACGCCATGGAATGTACTAATACAAATTGTTTACTATGTGAATAAACTATTTGATTTGATTTGATTTGAATAAGTTGAAAGGTGAAATCGGTCTTATGACATACGCGGTTTTACCCGCATTGTACCCGTTCCCGTGGGAATTACAGGATAAAAAGTAGCCTATAACCTTCCCGTTGAATGTGGCTATCCATTACAAAAATATTTTTTCAAATCGGACTAGTAGTTTCTGAGATTAGCGCGTTCAAACAAACAAACAAGCTCTGCAGCTTTATAATATTAGTATAGACTAGTAGCGCCCCGCGGTTTTACCCGCGTTGTACCTGTTCCCGTGGGAATTTCGGGATGAAAAATAGCCTATGTTACTCGTGGATAATGTAGCTTTCGAATGGTAAAAGAATTTTTAAAAACGGTCCATTAGTTTTTGAGCCTATTCATTACAAACAAACAAAGTTTTCCTCTTTATAATATTAGTGTAGAAGTGTAGATAAGATCTAGATGAAGCTAATGCCGCTGTAAAATTATTAAATCAGTAATATTAACATAGTAACAAAAGGAGGTCTTAATAAAAATGTGTATAATTTTTTTTTATCTAGGTACCTAATTATTTCCTTTGACTTAAATAAGAATTAGGTAATGAAATAGAAGTACAAAGTAATAAGTTTTTTCTATTAACAACTTTGAACTGAAATAATTATTATGTTTCGTGTAATAGCATTGCCTTGAAAATGTTTCTTAAAGAAATTTGATCTTCTTACTCTAAATGAGAACTTGATGAAGGTTTCCCTGAAGTAGTTTATAAAGACCTACTCGTTTTCGAAAGTTCGCTGCTTACGTAGGATGTAATTTAAGTTTCGGCCAGAAATAACTACATATTACCTATGGCAAGTTTTAATGAAACAACATCATGTAATTAAATTAATATTATTTAATTTAAACACAAAAGCGAGCTTTTCGAATTATAAAGATGATGGGTCTTTGGATCCGGACAAACATAAACTTTTTAAAAGTCTAACGGTTCTTTCAAATTAACCGTTTTTCGTCATCCTGCCGTTTTTCGTCATCGTACGTTTTGTAGGAAAAACAAAAGAACATCGGGATGTGTGGACGACAGCGCCTGCAGCGAGTAGCTGTGCGACTACAAACGCTTAAATTGAAACACCTCAAAATAGTCTCAAGTTTTCGCTACTGGGCAAAACCATCTAATATCACTAGCTTACATCTCACTGTAGATACTCGTATAAGTACAGTCAGGTAAGATAAGCGTAGTCACCAAGCTTGGCAAATTTGGGTTAACGATTTCAAAACCGAGTCATGCTTCTCTCAACCCGGCTTTGAACCCGGGACCCAAGTCTCGGCAGGCGGAGACACACGCCACTAGACCACGTACATATACTCCAAAATACAAAGTAATCTTATTACTTTATCTAAGTACAACATAACAACAGAACTTGGAAGTTTCAAGTATAACCAGTTACCTACCCTGGTAACGTTACCAAGGAGAAACAATTTCATTACGATTCCCTCATATTATTTAATCAGCTTTCAAAGTTGGTGTAACTTTTACGTTATTGCTATGTAATAATGGTTGAACCTTTAGGCAGGGGCGAATTAAGACGCGACGTGATTTGAAATTCGACTATACTGGTCACTAAGCAAATTCGTGTAGGTTAATGTCAAATCCTGGTGTCGCGTCTTTAGTGCGCCTGAAAGCATCCGATAATCTGACGAATGAAACACCGGGATAGACAATTTAACGTGCCCTCCGAATCACACGGTAATCAAAAATGTCAGATGAAAATGCTACTATCGGCCACCTATCCAAATAGGGGTCGAGAGGCTCGTTGCTTAACAATAGAAATGAGTTAGCTAAACTACGCCACTATGGATGTCTCCGAGTACGGTAAGGCATGCCAGTCCAATCAGATTCACAGGCGATATTGATACTGAAATTATTGATGACAATAATGACATAGGTAAATGACATGACAGCTCTTTGACAGGTTACGTCAGTTTTAGTTGCGGAGCTGGAATTTCTCGCTTCAGCAATGTTCTACGTCAGAATTATGAAAGTACTAGCTGCGCCCCGCGGTGTTACCCGGGTTGTACCCGTTCCCGCGGGAATTTCGGGATGAAATGTATCCCATGTGTTATTCTGATGTATAACCTATATTACTGTACAGTTTCATCCAAATTCGCCCCGTAGTTTTGTCGTGAAAGAGTAACAAACATACATACATCCATCCTCACAAACTTTCACATTTATAATATTAGTAGGACTACTCAATCCTGCCCTGTTGGAATCTCTCAAAGAAACGTGACTCCTCGTTCTGCTTGTCGCTTTGTTTTTCCTCATCTGAAATCATTAGTTTTTACGGTCAACATCCAATTGGAAACAAGAGGAGATGGAAATAAATACCAGTTTTAATGGTCTTCCAGGGGACCGCGTTAAGTAACGACACTTTCGTTCCATTTTGAGTATAATGCCGTTTTTTATTTTACTGTAATTACATGCTGTTTTTGAGGAGAGGAACAATTAGAAAAGGTAGGTTATACGCACAGATATGTAGATCACATTTATGTGATACAAAAATGATAATAACTAACAAAGACCATAAACAATTTTAATATTTAATTTAGTTCATGGAAATATTGTTTTTATTTTCAAACGAAATGTGCGTTGACAATATTAATCAAAATATTAATACATCATTATATAGGTTTAGCATACGAATAAATGCTCGCAATACGTAGGTAAATACGCTCAAACAGATTCAACACAAATACTATGCATATACTATACAGAGTGATTTAATCAACGATCTCTTTCCGTATCTTGTCGATGGTTCACAAAGGAGACTCGTAGCTGCCAACACCCTGTAAAGTTTGATACAGACTCTTTTGTAGAAACATTTTATTGACAACTTTTCCGAGATGTTTTTTCATTGATATCGCGAAGTATTAATGTAAATGCAGTTTGGAAAGTAGAGCAAACGTTTATTTGCCTCACATAGTTATGATACGTGCATTTTCTATGTTTATTTAAGATACTAGTTGCACTTTGCATATGAGTAAAGCAAAGCCTAACAAGTAGGTATATGTTCACACATTTATTGTTTCTTGTACGCTCTGAGTATAGTGCGTATAGAGCATAAAAAGTTTAGAACATTTAGCCAACATTTAACGAGCACTAAGAAGGCGTTAAACGGCGCTCGTGAACGGCCCCCCTAAAAAAAATTCGGATCAAATAAAAATCTATAGCCACAAAATATAGAACATCATATTTTATGCTATAACCGAAGAAAAAATATAGAAACACAGCCTAATAAATTTAAAAACAAATTAATATCTTAAACCTCACGAGAATAAAACCTTACAAAAATATCTGTTCCGAATAAGGATCAGTCAATTATAATGTAATTCAAAATTTTACGAGAACATCTTCAGTTTACTTTTTAATTTCCCTGGCGAGTTATGGAAGCCATGGTTCGAGGAAAAGGGGAAGGAATTGATTTCAATAAAGTATTGGCCAGGTCCTGAGGAGACTGGGTGATTACGACTTAAATCGTAAGGCTCTGTTTTTGCTTCCACTTTCTTGTATTATAACTATTTACCCGAATATGATGAAGAATTAAAACAGTAAGTAAAAAGTATGAGCCTGTAATGTTCCACTGCTGCGCGAAATCTCTCATCTCAGTGAAGACATTACAGGAGGATTAGGCATAATCACCACGATTGCCAAATGCGGGTTGGTGATATCAAACCCTAGTTTTCGCTTGACCCGGGAATTGAAACCGGGACCTCAGTCTTGGCAGGCGAGTACACATACCACTGGACCACCGAGGCGTTAAAATCAAGGTTACTTTTTTTGTAGACAAAATGTGAAAAGTTTTTAAAGACTTAACCTAAACAGCTTTCTTACATACTATGATTGACAAATGCTTTCTATCGCCTAAACCTTAATATAACAGCTTTTATATAAGAACTAATCCTTTTTGGAATCTGTTCCAATTATAAAATCTAGTAAAATAAAATGTAGGTTAACTTGAGACGTCCCATCCCGTCCCATGATCAGGGTGCGGCGGGGAGGAAACAAAAGCTAATCAAAAATTAACCCCAAGTAGGTATAAAATCATCAAATACTTTTCGTTTCCCAGAGCAATCATATTATAAAGCCATATCCGTGAATGGGTATCATTTTCAACGCTACACGGAGGCTGGGGTCGCATGCCACAAGTGGCATACAAGATAAATGTGTGTTGGCACTTGTAAGTATCTCGGCATTATATCGGAATTCAGAGGCTGTTCACTCGATTATATTATTAGGTGCAGATTTATAGCTTTTGTTATTAAAAAGCTGATGTAAAATGTTTCGAGTCTTTCTGTGGGTTAATTAATGTAGACATTTGCAGGCGAAGACTTCAAAAGTTGGTTATTGAGCCTTAGATCTAGTTTCTTTTCTCTATGATTCCAGGTGCCTCCAGTAAAAAAATATTAGCCTGTAATGTCCCACTGCTGGGCCTTTGCCCAGCAGTGGGACATTACAGGCTAATATTTTTTTTTTAGGCTTATTTTTTTTTAGGCTTATTACAGGCTAATATTTTTATCGCCTCTCATCTCACAGAAGATATCAGTACAGTGAAGAGGATTAGGCATAATCACCACGCTTGCCAAAAGCGGGTTGGTGATCAGGTGCCTTCAGACTTGTTAAATATGTCGACTTCTGAAATAATTTAGAATTTGCCAACTCACAGTTAATAGTTTTGTACACTTGTTTAATCTAATTGATCTCAAATGCAATTTGTTTAACGTAAATATATTACCACGGGTACAAAGCGGGTAGGTCCCATAAAACCTAAAAAAATAAAAGCATAGACGATACCCCGACTCTACCAAATGATAAGATAACATTTAAACGGATGAAACTACAGCTCATTTATATTTTCACCCACAAACCTATTAGTTCTATCAGATAGTACGCCGTTATTAATTCACTAACTATCTGTATATTGTGTATCGTTTATATAACTGCGCCCATTTTTGGTCGGCCTTAGATTGTCACTCGGCCCTATCTATTGTAAAAAATGACCAACATTAATCTTGTTTTCTCGAGTTATGTCGACGCAAAAAATTACAACGATAAGCTATCCGTTTTGGTGGGAAATAGGGATAGACGAACAGATAAACCATTTTTTAAATTCATTGAGTGGATATAAATTGTACGGTACCCTAAACTATTACGATTTATGATGTTAATGTTTCATGGAAAACATACAAGTATAACTAAGTTCCTATCATTAGCATAAATAATATTAACCTCTTATTTAATTGATATTTCCTACATTTATTAGAGGATAAGTGTTTTATATAAATTCCCATTTACAATTCGCAGTGCGACCGCGCGAAAGAGTCCATAATTCTAATCACGTTAGACACGAGGACGCAGGAAATGTACTATCTTCCACTACCTACACTAATTTAATTAGTTAATTACTTTGATCCTTATCTACTCACCCTATTTGAATCGGTTAACAAAATATCCATACGGATGTTTACATCGAATTAATGTATCTGTTATTGCAGGTAAAATATCGCTTAATTGTGAGTAACGAAAATAAAATGCTTCAAATCACTACATAGTATCTCGTAAAATAAAGTCGTGTCTGTTTGTCGTCTGTTTGTCTGTCTGTATGCTTAAATCTTTAAAATTACGCAACGGATTTTGATGCGGTTTTTTGTAATAGGTAGAGTGATTCAAGAGGAAGGTTTTTATGTAAAAAAAAATCCCGAAATTCCCACGGGAACGGGCACAACGCGGGTAAAACCGCGGGGCGCTGCTAGTTTTACGATAAAGATGTTCTATTAAGTTTAAGCGAACGCTACTCATTTTGAATTGAAACTACGTTCACAGATACACTTCGCTTTTATTTTTCATTTTTTTTTATATTTCGGTCCCTTTACAGGAACCGTGGTCACAGAATACTCTTCTGTGACGAAACGTCAGATCTTTCTTTCTTTCTTATCGAGTGGATGGTCAACCTGACCAATCCTGGTGTCAGAGTTATTGAGCCGCCAAAGGCCTCTGACATGGCTCACGTAACGACTACTATCCGTAGAAAGTAACCGGGACCGACAGCTTAACGTGCCCTCCGAAGCACGGAATCATCTTTCTTTTCGGGCAATCAGGTGATTCAGCCTGCAATGCCCTTACCAAACTGAGGACGGTCTCACAAAGTGATTTTTGTGAGATATCCCCACCGGGAATCGAACCCGGAACCTCCGGATCGTGAGCCGAGCGCTCAAACCACTAGACCACGGAGGCTGTGAAACGTCAGATAAAAATGTAAAATAAAAGAGAAGTGTATCCGTAAACGTAGGACCAATTCAAAATATGTTCTCTTCAAAAACAACCCATTCCTTGGAACTTAACAGCGTCAACGGGTTAAATTAGAACATTGTAAATTGTAATTGAAGAGTAAACTGGCAGTTATAACAATATGTGAACAGTACAAAAGCTTGAAAGTGTGATAAAATCGTAATAACAACCCTTAATTTAAAGTTGAACCTTTCATATCATATTCATGTAACGGCTATAGTTAAACTTTGTCGGAAAGGTTCTATTGTGAACAATGGTTTTAAGTGTCACAAAGGGCGCGAATACTAAACGAATGGAGGCTTGACGGCGAGCGCCCTGGGCGGGCGGGGCGAAGGCGGGCGGGAACCGAGGGGTTGCCAGTGTGAGATACCTGCCGGGCGATAGGGAAAAATGAGGTTTATCGTTTCGGTAGCAGGGGTAGATATTTTTCTATAAACACCATATTCGTAACGCTTTTTTTTGGAAAGTGAAGCGATATGGGGTTAATATAAATGTTTTAAAACATTAATTTTAAATATTGATTTTATAATGTGTAATGAGTGCGACGAAATAAGTCATATGAAACTAAATTATAAAGCTATACATATAATTAAACATTAAACAGATTGAGTAAAATCCGATCACGAGCAAAACCGATTCAAATTTCGGCTACAAATTCATAAATCGAATATTAAAGACATTTTTCCATAACAAGCGAAATTAATTTTGAAACATGGCAACATAATACCGGCGCGGGCAGACCTTAAGCGCGACATCGGTCGTGCGAACGCCGCGCCAGCCTCCGCGACCGCCATATCCATAGTAAAACAAAAACAAATTAAACCGTGGTTAAAACTAACAAACTATGACCCCCGTGAGTGATTCCGCCTGTTGCCTCTCTGACTAGCTGACACAACCCCAGACCGCACAATTTTGGGACCTCAGTCGATAAATTCGTAAGTACCTTTTTCTTTTGTTATCTTTGAACGAAGGATCAACGGATTTTTGTAAGACGGACTTAATTTGGAATCGGGCTAGATTAGCTAATTAACAAAAAGTAGTTTGGTTTATAAATAAAATACTTATATTATTAAATATTATTGAGAACTTTTTGTGAATTTGTTCTTATGAAATTTTACGTATTACGAAGTATTTTTTTGTATTGTTTTGTTTTCAATAGTTGCGCAATATAACGGTTCGTGTTCACGTTACGAGTAACAGGCGGATTTATTTTAATTATCTACTTTCGTAACGAAACTTCGGTTACGCACGCACGCTATGATGTTAGCGTTATTAAAATTCGGAGGTATATTCTTTTTATAACCTACTTCTAAGGTATATTATTAAATGAAAAGTTTGCGTATTTATGTTATCTAACTACTACTTTTCTTTGTTTCTTTTGCAGTCGGATATTGAAAGTTATGCAAGGACATGTTGCATGTATTTTTTTGACGAACATTTTTACATAGTAGGTATAAAATTAAATCCCTCATTACGCCTGATTACCGAGCCGTACTGAGCGGATTTTAATGCGGTTTTCATTTACTAACTGTCGCACTCAGACCAGTCATTAAATCAACTTAATTATTTGACTTAATTTTTCATACATTACATGTCAAAATTAGTTATTAAATCTTTACTAAGGAAGCATTTGTCGTATCTGAGTTCGGGAGTAAATCTTGACTAACCGGAGAAATTCGAGTACGTTGTTATATAGACAAATTAAAATGTGTAATCTAGAAGTATGCAGCCAAACACGCAGCCTTCATATTCACACATATGCCGTACGTTGGCTACACCCTTTGAGCCAGAAATAGCCCATTGTCCTTCAAAATTAGCCCTCCATTCAATTACGTCGGAACCCTATTTTAATTGTCCATGAACTGAACAACATTTGCGCCACTTGCAAAGTTATGGCATCAAACCATTACCATTTCCCGTGTGTTCCGTTACCGAGCTAACTTTGAAACATGGCTTCCTTCCTGTGACCACAATGACGGCACATTACCACCAGTTTGTCAATAACAGCTAGAACGTATTAGGCGTTTTGAAACTTTGCTAACTTTAAACTATAAAGTTAAATGCAAAGATGCAAAGGTGTAGCCACGGCAAAGGCGTCTCCCTTTATTGAAAGAAGAACTAAGCTCTTTCTTAACATTTGAAGAAAAGCTTTTATCACACCGTAACTTTGTATTCTTTTTTTAAAACAATTTCTTAGTTGTCATAACTTGCCTTTACCGTGGAACTCGAATAAAGGCACGCGAATCTAATGTGTAATGTAACTTGGATGTTTCACTACTTCGTTACTCATATAATGTAGGTAGGTCCTCCAAATTAGATTACAAATCCTTAGGGTACAAAGAAGCGAATTGGGATAATTTATTCAACTCGACTCGCAATGCATTGCCACTAATGATGCCCATACAACATCCCATTTGCCAATTACGTCATTTTGATATTCAAAGCGGCGATTTGGGCCAACACACCCTGAATAGAATTCAGACCCTCGAGCCCTCAGTACTACGAAATCACCGTACCGCTTGTTTAGTTCAAATTGTTGTGAATTGAATGTATTTTTAACACACATACTAGCTATTATTGCCAAGTATGTGAAGGAGTCTTTGAACTTCCAAAACAAATAAACAGGGGTATTCTAAGTTTTTCAGTTTTCCGAAACAAAAAGAACGAGTGTTCGAGGTTAAAAGAATGTCAATTAAAATCAACCCTTTCGTTCAATATCTAAATGCTTAATTGTTGCATTGCATTCAAGTGTCTACTTATACCCAAAGCAAAGATAGTTTTTCGAGCTTTATTAATAAACATGTTTTTCCATTAGAAATAAAAAGTTTTAATATCGGTGAGTGATTCAGAATATGTCCATTATCATTTTGTATGTTATTATTAGTTTAGGTGAGTTTGTTAAGGACAATGTCTACTACAATTGAACAGGATTGTCGTATCACTAACACGATGCGACAGATACTAAAGAGTAGGATTACCGACATATGCGTTAGGGGAATTGTCACTAGTGTTACTGTTGGTACTTTCCTACTATGAAATCGAATATCCATGGCAAATATCCTATATTCTCGATATTCTTCAAAAAGTTTGTTTATATCCAAATACTTACGAATATTTCAAATTCTTGCATATTATTCCAAATCTTAATAAATTTAGTACCAACCTAACCCGCTTAGTGGAGATAAAATGCTTCTAATACTCTTTTTAAACAGGATAAAAATATGACTCCCTACTTATTCAATTATATGTATTTCTAATATACCTATGTATCTTATATGTTCATAAAATGCACTAGAACTGGCAACTCTTAACGTTCTCCAAACTTACGTAAACTTCAAAAAGAAACCCACAACGGTACCTCCAAGTACATTGCATGCTAGGACCGCTTAAAAATCGATCCGGAGTAGTTTGATCCGCAAACAAATAAGCGTAATCTAGATGTAAGCGAGCGGAGTCGCGGTATATAACGATTATTCAAATGAAGTAATCCGTGTTAGGTTTATTTTGTTGTCCGAATGCGAGTGTTGTAAAACATACTCGAGTGGCGAACAAAAAATATTTACATAACACAACCTTCAGTGCTTCAGTGCTTCAGTAAACGATGTAAAATATTCTTGATTTATTCGAGCATTAATATAGTAGAGATTTGCATTCTACGTCGGTGGAATAGATGTATGGTTTGTTATCTTACAAAATTGTACACTGAAATTGCTTTTACCTGGTACAGTGTAACGTCTATGCTTACCTATGGAAAGTTTTGAATTTACTGTCAGTCTACCTATTTTGAATGAAATAAACAGATATTAGGCACTTTATGGACAGACTCATAAATCCTTTGCACCAGAGCTAAGCTATTCGTGGTTAGCATCAGATATTAGCTATTTTATATGATTCGTGAATACCAAACATAGCATGGCATTGTCTGCAAAGTTCAGGTAGAAAGGCACCCTTATACATGAGATAACTTTTTATTAGTAAAACTGATAGACTTGATTTTTATCCTGTGTGTAATTGAGTCTGTTAAATCTGAAACAAGTACTTTATTAAGTTATTGATATGAGAAATTCTATAAATAAAGCAAGCTTTTACCTTTTAATTCAATACCTAAAACGACGTGTATCCGTAAACGTAATTTCAATTAAATTCTGAATTCGTTTCAACCCAAGAAACCAGTATGGACTGATTCGTTATATTTCATCGTCGATTCGTAACGATATTATTAAATTAAAAACGACTACCTTGCTTGCTACACTTCGGTTAATTAACTGACAAAAAGGTTAAATTAATTAATTTTTAACCTTTAACCTTTTTGTTTATAGAAAAAGAGCATTAGATGGAGATAGTGCAAATAGCGATAAAGTCTGTTTCTGTGATTTATGTTTTTTTAATGGAATAAGGAAAACATGTTGAATTGTTTTATTCTTTGGACACCACTTTGGGTGAGGCTTCCAATATTTATTGTGATTATGGCTTTTCGTTCTCAGTGTTCTTATAGTTATAGATAATTCCTATTGTAAAGAAAAAAGGTTTACGATGCTTCAGTTTACGCTGACTCACTAGTAATCGTTAACAACAAAAAAAAATAGTTTTAACAGACGTAAGTAATAACTAATATAATAAGTAAGAGACGAGCTCGACACCTTCACGAAGGATTGGGCCAGTCTAGCACTCAATAGAGAAAGGTGGAAAGAGGGTAGGCAGGCCTTTGCCCTGCAGTGGGACAATTAAGGCTGAAAATAAATAAATAAATAATAATAAATAAATAAGTAATAACTGAAAAATAGTTTATTTTACTGACCGCACGAATAACTTTAACACATTATAATTTAAAAATGAAACAACCATTAAAATTTGTGTGTCATAGACATTAACAAGGTAAAAAGTTGTGCTCTTCTTAACGAATGTATGTTACAATAACCTACCCCTTGAAACAACTCACCCTTCGTGAGTTTATTAAATTGTCTTGATCACTTATAAGATATTGTCTTGAGTGAACATTTTTAGAAACAATTTATGTAAGGAAAATCTTTAGTTTGATTTAATAAAATATAGTTCAACTTATATGTGACTACAGTTTTCTACTCTGTTTTTTCCTTTGTTAATGCCGCACTCAGAATGTCCATTAAATCGAAACTTAACTAACTGACATAATTTTCCATACATAACATGTGAAAATCGTTCATTAAATCCCTAAGGAAGCATTCAACGTCTCTGATCAAGGGCGTAATTGTATAAAATATTTGAGGGACACGAGGTATTTCCTAAATATTTTATTCAGGTACCACGCTGCTCTCAAGCAGAATGATAACGTTTTTCCACTAAAAATAAATATTCATTCCAGTTTCTAAAATACCAAGAAAGTTATAAATGTAAAATTATCAAATTCATCATCATTAAATTATTTATGTATCTTTTAACATTTTCCTGAAACTCGGAAGAAGTATTTTTTGTACTTTTTTTGCGGAAACTTTTTACGATTCCGAACGTGCCATTTATTTTAATTTGGAAATAGGGAAATCGGTGAGTTGTTTAATAAAGTTGTATCACCGAGTCCGACACTTGACGCGTGATAAATCGCTTTATTGACGTTTTGTGTTAATAAATCTGTGTGATATTGTGGGTCAATGTTTTAACTTTATAATATGTAAAAGCGATATATCCCTGACTAACTTACCGATTAAAACTAATAGAATCATGAAGTTTTGACATATTTTAGTTCGTATAATTTAGATTCTATAATTCTTAAGCACGGATTTTGGAATATTCATGAAGAGAAAATGGGAAAAATAGATGGTATGAAATTTAGCTCGGGTCTGTAGCCTACTTCGTAGCAAAATGTTGAGTCTGTAGACAACTACGTAGAACGGACAAGATATGATGGGCAACTCTGTAGCAAAATATTGGGACCGTTCGTAGCCATCTTCCTAGCAAGATGTTGGGTCCGTAGCTAACTGCATCGAATGAAGAAGCTTCGATGGGTAACTTTTTAGCTAAATATCGGGCCCGTAGCTAATTTCGTAGCTCGGACAGGATATCATAGTTAACTCTGTATCAAAATATCAGGTTCGTAGCAAACTTCGTAACCACGGAAATAATTTAATAATGCAACTTCGTAGCAAAAATTTCCTGTCCGTAGCCAACTTCACGCGACCGACGTATGCGACTGATGTCAGGATTAGGGGTTTCCAGGTTAAAAATCATCAGCGCGGACCATCGTCACTTAAGCATTATTTTGAGTCCAAAATGGGTGGTAAGTTCCTGTGGTAAGTTCAATGAGACTTTCATAGTAGGCACATAAAATGAATATTTAAAAAGTTTGGTCCAGCCATTTCTGCTCTCCATCCAGTATTCATAAAATTGGCTCCACAAAATCAACGACACTTGGATTTTTGGATATCTTTTCGCATTACAATAAAGAGCCTCCCGATTTATATTCTTAAATTATTTTTAGAGTAAGGTGTATTAGTAGAGAATTGTACAAAAGCATAAATATTCTTTTGAAGGAATATAAACAAATTCCTTGGCACTTCTGTGTAGTCTGTATCTTGAAAAAAATTACTGCAGTTTTCAAGAAAAGAAATACTTTACATTAGTAGTACAAGTACGTACTTTGAACATACAAATGTTCTTTCATATTGTAGACTATGTACTGAAACAAAACTGTAGCGCCGAGCTAAGCAGTCACAAACTAAAGTTGATGTTTGTCAAAGTGTCTCCATGAGTTTTGGTCAACTAATTGCCAGTTCACCGCACATAGTTCCACTTAGTAATGGAGACGGCATGCGTGAGTGATGCTCGGTCCATCAGACCGCGAAATAGGTAATTTCCCTCGCCCCGAACATTAACCGAAGGAATCCCCCACACGTTCAAACATAAAGCACACTTTTTCATCAAGTTTTTACGCTGTTTTGTTGCAAGCTGGGGAATTCTGAATTTTTATTAAGTCACGTATGCTTTTACATAGAACCGATAAAGATTTACGAGTATAATGGAAATGAGAGTTGGATGAGGTCCGATAAACTATTAAAGGAGAGGATGTCCAGTACGTTACATAATATAAAGCGAAATTAAAGCCAACTGGGAGGTTAATTGGGCTTTCCGGACTTCCATTACGTTAAATGAATAACGAAATCCAATCCATTACTAAAAAAGTAAAGGTTTTCCTGAAGCTTCGTTATGGAGCTCATTATCATTTTCTTATTTTACGAAATGTAATGTAAGATAATTGTATTTAATGGCCGAGCTTCGAAAGCAGCTTTTTAATGATGAAAAAGATGGGTATGAATAAATCATGTCATGTGTTTGAACAGCAAATATAGGAATATACAATTACATACCTACGAGCACAGATTTTTTCGTTGATATTAAGATATAAGGTTCTGGTCTGGAATTTCTGTGGGTAATTAAATCTTGCAGGCCGTAAAGGCTTTACTAGCCGGGAACATAGAAATAGAAACCTCTTCGCTTGCCGTTGAATTCTAAATGCAACGTTTGACATTTGACAAGAGCGATTCAGAGCGAAAGAAAACGAGGATTACAAACGTCAAACGTCAAACCTTGTATTTGAAATTGTCCAATTTGCACCCAACCTGTAAACTCCACAATCCATCTCGCACAATGTCAATAAAATTCAGTCAGGTATGTAAAGCGAAGCTCGCAAAATAACATAACATTCAAGATACAAATGAACAGTATTTTTTAAAATATCAGTTTTAATTGGATTGTTATAGTCGGGCCGTTATTTTGCTTTATTTGTTAAAAATATTCAAACAGTGGACGTTTGAAATAAAACGCTTTTATTTAGATGTGGAAGAAATGGCGCCTGGATTTCATTTTTGTTTGAAATAGTTTTGAAATGTTATAGAAATGCTATTGCATTTGTCTTTGTCATGAGATTAAATAATAACAGATGTGCAATAATAACATGAACATACATATGCATATAATGTACATGTTTACAATCAGTTTTATTAATGAAAAGTTATTGAGAGTATATTATGTATCATTGATTTTCATATTTCGCAGATAATATTGACATTATGCTGTACAGGTATCTTCCTCATGTTATTCTGAGTATAAGTATACCGAAGATAACTATTTTAGTAAGACTGAATAAACTTTTGTATCCGCAA
This sequence comes from Cyclophora albipunctata, assembly GCA_963082685.1. Lineage (NCBI taxonomy): Eukaryota > Metazoa > Arthropoda > Insecta > Lepidoptera > Geometridae > Cyclophora > Cyclophora albipunctata. Next base: position 9,046,133 of record OY720117.1, on the reverse strand, counting down.
ATAATTGGATAATTACCTCCAAACCATTAACATAAAAACAGCAGTAAATAAATAAACAAGTATGAAGCATTAGTTCTATGATAAAAATATTTCATTTATTATCTTCAAAGTTTTGAACAAGAAGAAAATTAAGCCGCATCGAAACCGCAAGAAAAAACGGATTAGAAGAAAAACTTTATGAGACTTGAGAAACTTGTGGTATTAATAAAGTTAAGAATCGTAAAATAAAACGTTGGAGTAGTTTTACGGACCAAATTCATAGAAAAACTTTTCTGTCCTTATCTTTTCAAAGCTTCCCCAATTAACAGATTATCAAAGTACACTAGACTTTAATTTCAAACAAATAAGGTTTCTTTTCATACGATATAACGCACCTAATTTATACACAGGATTTGGAATTTGCCTCACGTAGCGAAGTATAATAATGAACCGAGTATGTTGTTGAAATGATATGATAATACAATATGCCACGTTTTATTACGAGTTTCCAAATTAATTTACTAGTTTTCAAATATTAGGACTGAAATGAACAGTTATAATTAATTTCATAGATAATAAGGTTATTAGAATTCGTTTTCAAAGTTCGCTGTATTCACAAATGATGACAGAGAGATGCCACACTCACCCTGAAGGCTGTTGGTGGGTTCGCCTGGCTATCACGACATATCACGTACTGATACAACACCTCTACTACAACATCATAAAATACCCTCGCCGATTAAAATACTAAATTTAAAAACAAAACACACGATTAGAAAGACCCATACTACGCTTTAAGCCCATGCTATGAAATCTAACTAACTGATACTATTACGTAAACATACACAAATACTTTATATGAAAATATAAAAGACACCCAGACGTCGTTGCCAAGAACTATATCTGCACTTATGAAGGCTCCGGGCGAGATCGAACCAGCAACCCCCGACATAATAAGCGCTCTCGTATGCCACTATGCCAACGGGCGTGTTGGCCGGCTATCCGTATAAAGGCCGACGAGTAATGATCCATATACTCTACTACTTTCGCCTAATGTAGTCACCGATTATTTTTCAATTCTACTTCAATCGCCAAACATCATCTTTACTCTAGGTTGTCCGCCTACACCGAACTATTTGACACCTGCAGTCGACTATAACAGCTGCAGTCGTTCGCCAATGCGGCCGACTGTACCATATCTCATTGTAGTCGTCACCGATATTTAAGAGTGAAATGACAAAGGTTCAAACAATATAGATCAATTTATGATAGGATACACGTTGTCGATATGAACTATAAAACGTACTGACGCAAATTGAAAGGGATTACAACACAAACAGGACACAGACTCCGCTAACGCCAGTATTTGCTTTGAATTACTTTTACAAACACCGGGACTGATAACGTTGCGATGTTTTCTGAGCTCAGCGTTTGTATGTTTTATTGATTTCACTGATCTTTTTGTAAAATATTCAACGTTACGGATAATGTTAAAAGAAGACATATTTGTAAACCTAAAGGTACTATTCCGCTGTGGGCTGCAGAAGGAAGCCGCAGGTAGCGATCTGTTCGTGTAAAAGTTGATTTTTCAATGTTCTCTTTTCATATAAATAAATAGCAGCACCCCGCGGTTTTACCCGCGTTGTGCCTGTTCCCGTGGGAATTTCGGGATGAAAAATAGCTTATAACCTTCCCGTTGAATGTGACTATCTATTACAAAAAGAATTATTCAAATCGGACTGATAATTCCCGAGATTATCTCGAACATACAAACAAAAAACTTTCAAATTTTATCTCTTTATAATATTAGTAGAAGTAGATATATACCCCGGACAAATTCACACACGGTTACTTACCCAAACTAAGCTTAAGCTTGTATTATGGAATCTCACTCACTGATACTATTACATAAACATACAAAAATACTTTAAATGAATATATAATTGACACTCAGAAGTCGTCGCCAACAACTACATATGTCCTTAAAAATTCCGAGTCATGTTTGAACCATAGCACTCTATTTAAAGTGTAATTTTTAATCAAGGATCTAACTCTCAGTTCGTTTAGAAAGTAACTGATATAAATAAACTTTTATCCTACAGTCTCAGGCATATTAATAGAGTTGCGTACGAATATCAAACTAGATACGAGTTTCCTGTAACTTGATTTTCCCTCTGCAATAAGTAACATTGACTCGAAACAACAAAAGTAACTTTTCCGGCAAGTATAGTCATGTCACATGTAGATAAGAACTTAGGAAAACTGTCTGTTAAGTTACGCCTTATTGGTTTGGTTTTACGGTTTATTTTTGTAAAGCAAAAGTTGGGATAGCCGTATCCCTAAGGTCCATGGGAACTCTGAAGTCGTATTTATTATTTACACATATATATTTGCAATTCATGAGTTTTTGAGGGTTCCATTTGTGATCTTGATTACGGGACGAGAGTTATCACTAATTATTTATTTTTGCATTTACTTCAAATACTTAATACTAGGGACTTTTACCGCTATAGAAAAAAATCTATTATATTATTAGCGCAACTGTACAGCTTATTCATTGTTCATTGTCTGTTTATTCTCTTCCGTCACTACCGTGCTCTATTTAAGACGTTGACAGCTACCTATTGCTCCCACTATGCATTATTCAAACTCAATGTAACACTAGCGGTGTGAAGTTTGTTGCTAGGTTGTCGCTTGATAGAGACGATCTATAAAATGGAAATTTATTGACCTCCAGAGGTTGAAAGCAAGAGATGTTGCTCTCTACAGCACATTTGTGTAAAAAATACATGGATATTACTTTATATTAAGTTTCACAAACTTAATTTGAAATGTAAATATAGATTTTTTTTAATCTAACAATAAAAAGAACAAATCAAAATATAATAAATCTCAAACAAAACATTACTCTTAACAAAATATTTCCACAGTTACATATTTGATGAAGAAAAATTTTTATTTCACGAAAGCACACGAATTTCCTGAATATCTAACACGAATTCTTGTTGAGAGGTACCAACACGATGTATTTAGAAATTCCAAAAGTTTATTTTAGATTGAGTAAGATATTATTTCGGATTTTGGTACGCTTTTGTGTTTTTGATTTTAACTTGGAATAAGTAAAGTTGCGATTTCACTTAGTGAATCTGAACAAACATTTTCAAATATGGAATTTATAGCTTGTTCAAAATATAAAAAACGGAGAATACTGAAAATTAGTTCGTAATTTATGACAAGTCCGTTCCTACAAAGTTCAATGAAAGCTAACAATGTCGGGGGTTACATGTTCAAATCCAAACGGAATCAAAAATCAAAAAGTTCAGATCTAACTATCCTTGTATGTATGTCATTAGTTGTAATATTGTCTGTCTACCAGCTTTGTCGAAAATTAAAATCCAAAATAAAAACAATCACACTTCCAATTTCCTAATAAGTTGTACAAAAATACGAGAAATACAAAAAAATGAGCTATTCGTTACACAAACAGACGATTCATATATTATGTCACGGTAAAATAAATGTATGTTACAGGAATAATATATGTCAGTCTTCCTTAAGAACACCCAGAGGGTCCGATGTTTGTGTCAGGACACGGCTAACAAAAAACATTTCTTAATGTAAACGATATCAAGGGAAAGTGTATATTTACTTAGCATAATAGTGTTGTGTTTTAGGTCTCTGTTTTGATACAATTTTTTTGTAATTTGAGTGGCTGGTAGCCTTTGTTCAGGACTTGTGTAGGTTAAATTTGAATATCTATTTCAATAATGAGCGTGGGACGTATAATAATAAAATAATAGTTGTGTGGGATGTTGTTTTCAATTAATTTAATTCTATTAGTGATATCTATAAATACTGAAAATGGCAAATTTATATAAACCTAAGTAAGAAGTTTGTTGAACAGAAAACATCTCCCTCTTTATAAAATAAGTAAAGATTACGGTTGTCACAATAAAATCACAATATGTTTCAACAGAGTGCTAAAAATGTTAAGAGAAGAAGGAATAATAAAAATATTTATTACCTACATTACTTCGTAACAGGAAAATAATATTACTTTATATAGTAACGTGGTTATGATTTAGAGAGGTTTTCTTTGTTTCGTGTGGTAAATAAGGGAGGGGTGGGTTGGCGGCGGTTCCTGGCAATATTTTAATCAAATGAACACTTCTACGGGGTTGCTACGTGCGTACAGCGACAAGACGCTTTTTTTTGTAAAAGAACACAACAAGTGCGAGAAAACTTTTTGTAGAGTGAGTCTATAAGCTGAGAGCCGATGAATTCCAAAGACAAAAAACACATTTAGTTTGCATTTTAAACCATAGATATAGAAACCTCTTTCCTTTTTAAACCGACTTCAAAAAGCAAAAGAGGTTCTCAATTCAACTGTATGTTTATTGTGGGTATGTTTTATATCTCCGCCGTATATGAACCGATTTTGAAAATTCTTTTATCTACACTAATGTTGTAACATTCTACTTATGATTCCAATACTTGACTTATAATTACTACTGTTATAGCACAGACAACTAAAACACTCAATTTAAGCAATTGCACATGATGTTATAATATCCACATCGATATCGTAAAATCTTAATATAACATCATTATAACGCGACCAATTAACCTGGCGAGCCTTATGTCAAAATCCTCATACAAGTTGTATAAAATTTTGATATTAGGCTGGCTTTTGAAAACAGTTGGGTTATACGTGAAAACTTCGTCGAAACTACATACACAAAACTCTTTGGTAAGATCTCGCTCGCTCCTGATTGGCCCTACGCGCAGCTGCGCTCTCATTGGTTAGATTTTAATGGCGGCAAGTTCACTGTGACAATACACGTACCTACGCGTGAATTTAATGTTTCGCAATTTGTTTTGTTTTTAAAATACAAATTAAAAGTTAAAAATGGATAGCGACGATGATATTTGTACGCCTCCGGATATTCTAGAATTGGCAACAAAAGTAACTCACAATCTTTTGCCAGAAAAATCTAGAAAATTATATGAAAAAGAATATAATAACTTTTTGGCATGGAAGATCGAAAAGAAAACTACATCATTTTCTGAAAATGTCATTCTTGCGTATCTCAAAGACCTCTCCGACAAATTCAAGCCATCTTCTATGTGGGCTAAATATTCTATGCTCAAGTCCACACTGAGTATCTACAACAATATTGATATCACGAAGTATTCAAAAGTCATAGCGTTCCTGAAACGCAGTTCAGAAGGACACAAGGAAAAAAAGTCCTTGACGTTTACAACAGGTCAAATAAAGATGTTCCTGGAAGATTCACCAGATATTTTGTATCTTTTTGAAAAGGTAAGTGTATTTTAGTTCTGTTATTTAATCTACCTAGTACTTACGTACTACACATGCAAGTTATCTAGACACTCCGTTTAAGCGCTTTGTGTATAAATTTGGTAGTAGGTACCTACACTTTACTACTTCATAAATCATAGTTTTTGCCTTGGCTATGTACATCAAGCTTATTATATCGTTTATTGTTACAGGTTGCACTAATCTTCGGCATAATGGGGGCATGCCGAAGGCAAGAGCTATACAACATCCAGTTCGATGAAGTCTCTAAAGTAGACGACAGTACAATCATGGTGAAAGTTTCGAAAACAAAAACGAAAATAAATAAACTATTTTCAGCTTTTACTCTTGTTGTTTGATTAATTGTATTAGTGAAGATAAAGTAGTGTATGGAACTGCATATAACACGGGTATTAAAACACTCGTTACTATTATGAAACGAGGTGTTTTAATACCCTTCATTATATGACAGTTGCATAAACTACTATTATCATATGAAAGCGGATACAGATGTAGTGAATAATCCTTTCCTATCGGCAAAACTCGGAACAACGATAACACCCGAATGGTGCCGATGTGTCTATGAATTACTGTATTATTAAATTACGTGTAGGTATCAAATAAATCGCATACTTTATTTATCAATGTCAAATGTCAAACTGTTGTATCGATGGGTACCATGGATGGGTACTGAGTGCGAGTGAAGTAGTAAGACAAAAACGAACATTTCCGAGAAAATACGAAAGGAAAGGATTATTCACTACATCTGTACTTGAAGGTTGGTTCGGTATTTAACCAATAAAAAAAAAGTGATAGGTTTCATCAGTTTCCGCTTTAAGGTTATTTATTTATTTTGTTTTTATCGATGCTCGCTTTCTATTTAACTAAAAACAACAGCAACGACGTAAGTTAACGGTATTGACTTCAATACTAACCTTATTAGTAGTTTATCCTGAATCTAAGAACAATTAATTGTTCTGCGCATACCACTATAATCACTGGACGTCCTATAATCCTGTTACATAATTCGTTAGACCATCCAGTGTTACAGTTTTATCTCTATAATCAGGGAAAATCCGAGCTCCGGGAGTCCAGGAAAGTCCGAGAAATTACAGTAACGAGGAAAAATTAAGGCGATTTGCCTTCACTGGGACCTCTGTATATTAACGTTTACGTTAGTGGAGAAAACTGCTATCTTATTCTATACTCTGTATACTAATTTGGAAGCTGCTTTGTTTGTTTGTTTGGGCTTATTTCTTGAACTATCAGTCACATTTGAAAATTACACCTAAATTATTACGACCGGTATAGTTGATACAGTAATTTATTGGTTAAAACAATTATCATAAATTGACTGATTTGAAACCGAAAACTTTATGTTTAAACGTGTTCTACTACGATGGTATGTTCTTAGTTTAAAAAGATGCTAATTCATTAAAAGTCTTCTCAAAGAAGAAGAAAATATTCTTCCTGTAGATATGATACTTGATAGGTTACTTTAATTCCTAATCCATGGGAATGGGTACAAAGCGAATAAAACCACGTGGTACTTACTGTACCTGTTCTAAATATCATGTTCTAAATAGAAATGTAATTATACATTCATTTTATATTCTCTTTTAATTAACAGGAACGGTAATTAGCACAATGTTATGATTAATTTACTTAATTAAGGAAGCGACCTACTATTTATGAATGTTGTAATTTTTTATTTCAATTAGCAATGAAAGAAAGCTTCCTCTAACAGAAAGGAAACACACCTCGTTCAGGGAGATGTGGAGCGAAGAGCGGCGCGAGTAGCACTTTTGCCGAGTTCAAATCAAACATTATATACTAATACATGTATAATAAAGATAAAGAGCTTGATTGTTTTTTTAGTTTGAACGAGTTAATCTCAGAAGTTACCAATCTGATTTGAATAATTCTTTTTGTTACGGGTAGCCACATTCAACGGTAAGGTAAGGCAACGTCAACGGGTAACAACGTATGTATTTTGAAGGCGTGTGAAGATATGTGGGTGAATCTTTCTTCATAAAAACAATAGCCATATAAAATGTGCCAAACAAATGAAAGCTTTCTAATTATAAACATACCAAGACAAAGTCGCGTTGAGCTATCTCATTTTGAGAATGTTCATGTAGCAGCTTGATCGCGCGTGTTTTGTTTTTATTTTATCACACGCGACGCTACACGCGCCGCGCAATGTTCCGCGTCAGTGTTAGAATTGAAACATAACGAAAACAGGATGTCAAAAAACCACATTTCTATTATACATGTTGTGAATACGTCGATTCCATACCGCGTGAAAATACACACCAGAAGCTCGTAGCTCGCACATAAAATATGAATCAATATTGAGAGACGTGAAAAGTTGGTCGTGTATTCGTGTGCACGTTTTACAAAAGCCGTCACTGGTTACAAAGACAAAGTTGTGGGTTGTGAAATATTTATTCGATTGAATGGTGAAAAATTGTCAGGCGGGTTCGGCCGGAGAGGATGCTCGTAGATGGAGTTAAATTGAACGTCAGCGGAGCCGCGTTTGTGCTCCGATGCACTCTGTACCAACAAACGTGATCTAAGGCAATCTAGATTCATACTATGTCTGCGATCTAATACGATGCCGTATATGTAACATGATCAAACTATTAAGGAGCTTACATCGAAAATTTAGAAGGCGTATAAACAAGTTACGCTGGCGCATTGTACTAGCACTCGTAATTCTAAGTATGGCAATATAAATTAATACATGTCCTAGAATCGAATATGATTGCGTACTTATCATAGAAATAACGTGACTAACTACCCTATTCAGAGTCGTCAATTAAATCGACATTTAATTTTACATACGTTACATGTCAGAAATCAAACGTTGATGATTTAGTAGGGGTATAGTCAAAAATCCTAACTAATTATCTAAAATACAACTTGCTGACTAGCTTACCGTTAAATAAGGGTAATCCGTGCTTCGGAAGGCACGTTAAGCATAATTAGTGGTGGGGGTGATACCCATTACCTTACCCGTGTTATTATTTAGATTTTTCAAACTAGATCAAAATCGGTACTTCATTTCGATTTCCATTTATTTCAATTATATTATACCATTGTTCTTTGTAGACGGAAGAGGCTGAGGCTGCCAAGACCAACTAGATTTAAGAGTTATAACGACTCATTTGAATTCACTGTACTCTCCATTCGGATTTTGATAAGGGTGAAAAATTTCAGTGAATTCGTTTTAATTCAATTCACAGGATATTCAGTTATATTCGTGTGAAAGACAACTGTAATAATTAATTAAGTAAAGTACGCACGTACATTAATTAGTGTCAAATAGAAAAATAGCTGGTGGGCACAACCCTTATTAATGTATAAACATAAATCAAAAATATTAGTTGGTTTTTAAACTAGAATAATTTAAAAAAAAAACAAGAGCTTTTTGCATGAGTATTTTTAAATAAAGAACGTTTGAACACTCGATAACGGAATGGCAAACATGCCGTTTCTCAAAATAGCTGTTAAAATTTTAGTTAGATCATCAATGAACAGCACTAGCATTTATTGTCATGCATGCATATTCAAACGTTCCATATTCGAAAAAGCTAACCTGATAAACGGGTGATTCAATTTGAATTGAACGGATAAGCGGCAGTTAAAAATGGAATGAAAATTTAAAATGTCCCTACATTTTTGTTGAACTAAAATGTAGCAAGGTCGCGATAACATTGAAATCTTTCAAAAAACATTTCATATTTAGAAATGTTCTCCCGACGTTGGTTGTCAAGTAATTTGCGAAGATAAATTCAAGATACTATTCGGGAGTTGACCTGTCTATCACCTGCCAATGAGAAAAACGAATTGACTCCCGAAATACACAATTTTATACAAAACTGAATTGAAATTGTACTTTTATCTCGTCTTCTTTTTACATTGTGTTCTTAACAGCACAAGATCTCGAAACCACTTTGAGCATGAACAATTTTTTGTATTTGACTTTTTGCTGACGGAGACAAATGTTTGTATTTCGAAGTCGAATACGTTTTTGTCTATTGTATACTAATTAGACAGTTTAACATTACGATCATTTGTTTTTTGTGATACGAACACCATTTTTGAATTAAGAACAGAACCAACTCATTATTCGTGCAATTCGTTCACTCCCAACCAACCATAGATTATCAAAACAAGTTGCACAGCAGATTCGTCAATCAATCAACACCATCAGCCTGTTAATGGACGCTGGAAACTAATTAGTATCAGCCCTGTGATTACCTCATAGCCCTGCACCGGAGACGGAACCAGTGGCTAATTGTCATATAACGAATGTAGTGTTTGGATGACTGTTATTCTGTTACGTGATTAGAGGGTTGATTTGTCGTGTAAAACCTTTTTTTAAAACGACTTTCTTACACTTCTTTTATGCACACTTTTTACGTAGGTACCTTTTTTGAAGTGATACATTTTGGTTAGGTTCAGTTATTTTTAACCTTACCTGGATAAAGTTGTCAGCGTTGTGATAGTATGTCAATATTTTTAATGGATTAAACTTTACCATGCCAATATTGGTTGCCATTTATAATTCTAAACTTGTCGTATAAAACCGTGAGAGACAAAAGACGTTATAGCCTCTGAAAACACATATTTATGCTAAGTTACGTTACGGGCGTATTCTGTACCGCACTATTACAAATCAAACCTTAACTACGATACAGAATAACCCCATTTCTCAACACCGAACCTATTTTCTTATAGCAAACTTTAAATAGCTCCCGAAGTTCTCTGATATTTTTCACGATAATACCGACCGTTTCGTAAGCATCGCTTCGTTGCTACGAAGTTGTGTAGTTATATCACCGTTTCCTGAAATAGTGAGATTGTTAGTTCTAGAACAAAGTAGCGAACTTATTCAATATAAGTAAGTTGTTGTCTGTTCGATTTATTGACCGGTTTCGAGATGTTGTATTTGTAGGTAATATAACATTGTCTTTTTACTAGAGGGTACATATGACTGGCAATTGATATTTCTATTAAGATGTTGTGTTATGCGATGATGTGATTGGTCGAAATTACCATTGCTATGTTACATTGTTTTGCTATGTTTGATGTGATTGGTGGATATCATGGGTGTGATCTTATGTTGTTTTTGCTACGATAAATGGTAGATGCCATAAGCAGATCAATGTAGCGTAGCCTAGCCATGGCGAAACATATATTTTTATAATACTAATAAAATCTTTTAGTTTCATATGAACAGCTAAAGAGGATGGTTGAGGTTAGGGAAAATTGGGAAGAACTCCATCGACAAGAACCTAGCTTTTAAGTATAAGATAAAAAAGTCAATTTTTGGAATAATATTTTATATGAAAGTAGGAAATTGTACGTATATCTTCATAGATACAACAACGCCACCACAAAGCCGAGACAAGCCTTATATTCAGCACACACCACTAGATCCGTATCGCTTATTTACGATGATAAATATTTCCTCATGAACCCTCGACAACTGTCGTCCCTTTGACCTGAATTATATCACAAAGCCCTCTCCATCCCCGCTATAAAATCAAACGAGTGACCCTGCAATTAAACCTAGCCCACCCTTAAAAGAGCCCTTTATCAATCGGAAGGAAAATTTGCCTAAAATTAGGTTAGAAGTCTTTGTGTAAACAGTATTTTTTGTTAAAAGGTTGCGTCGGTTTGTGGTCCACCCTGATGTCGGAGGTTTTTGACCGCCTAAAGGCCTCCGACAAGGTCACATGATAGGAAGGAAGGATTAAATTCAAGGTCCTTAGGAAGGTTACAATTCTTACAGCTTTGTGCCACTTAATTAATGAAAACAGATTTATTTCAATGTACGAGTACACTCTGTCTAATATTAGAAATGACGATACCAAGGTCAATATTTATTAAATGTTGTATACGAAGGAATGCCAAAATTAAACAGTAGATACTGTATAAGTCCTCGTAAATATACCTTACTTTATACTTCGAAAAACTGTTTATTTAGACTTACTTTGTAACACAAGTCCGGTCTTTATCACCCAAAGCCTTTTAACAGGTTGATACTTGAAGTAAACTTTGTAGGAACCTGCTTTGTTTAATTATTGAAGAACAGAAAATACCTTTAAATACAGATACTAGCTGCGCCCCGCGGTTTCACTCGCGTTGTACCCGTTCCCGTGGGAATTTCGGGATGAAAAATAGATGTTGGCCGATTCTCAGACCTACTCAATATGCTCACAAAATTTCATGAGAATCGGTCGAGCCGTTTCGGAGGAGTACGCGAACGAACACTGTGACACGAGAATTTTATATACATATAAGAAGATTATTTTTTATTTTTTTTGTAACTTTATAAATAATGTAACAAATACATCCTTTTATATTGTTAGTGAAACGAAAACCGTGCGTTCGATTATTTTCAACAAAAAAAATTTTATATACGTTAAAATTATGTAACAATATTAAAATATACAAATTCAAACAAAATTATAATGGAATATGGCATGACAAAAAGAGTTTCATCTGGTTTCATGTTCATTAACTATGTTTTATGAAAATACAAAGAGGTTTACAATGACAAAATAGCAATAAACTTTTTAAATAAACGTATCGGTATGTATGATATGTACCAGTTAGTATCACTACCTATTTAAAACAAAATAATTCCATTGTGTCACAAGTACCAAAGAGTATTCATAAACCACAAAAAAGTAATTATAAAGTGCATAAACCTTTTTATGATTTAGATAAAACATTTTATATGTTCATAAAAAACTCTTAGCAACAAAAACTTTTCAGTCAATAAGGCTTACTTTAGCTTGTTTACACAGTGTAAAAGTAACCTACACAACGTTATAACATTCACTAAAGTTACGAGTATTATTAAGTTAACATCCTTAATTAAAGTTTATCTAATATTATTACATACAACTGACCAAGTCACTAAGTACAAACTTGACTATGTTATTTGAATATAGCGCACTTAGCCGGGATATAACAACTGGATTTAATCACTTAACACAGCTTTGCCGCTTTAACTATGTTATGCACAGACGCAGTGACTGCAACATTAGAATTTATGGTTAATTTAGATAATAGTGACAATACTCGTGTGCCATTCTGTACTATATTATTATGAGTCAAATTCCTGCACCTACATAACAACATAGCCTGATTTTGACATGTAATCTTTACATATAAGTAAAAATTATACGAAGTATATTATATATGTATACTTACCCTTATTTAAAAAAATAACAGCAGAGTTTCTTATCCATTCTTCTATGCTGATGGTCTTCCGAATGAGTGGTACGTTCAAAAGAGCCCGTTTGGGACCAACACTGAATAAAAATATTTGACTTTGACTTGACATTATGAAGCTAAAGAGATATTTGTAGTTATTTTTGACTGTCTGACAGTCGGAAAAAAAATATTTTTGTGTATGATAGTTACATTGCGTTTTGATGACTAATTTCCATCGCGTAGTAATTAAACCGCAAGGCATTACTAGTACTTAATTATGTGAGCTCTGCAACCATATGTTTTTTTGAGCTTTACGCTATTTTGTTAAATTATCCTAATTCTATTGATTAAGTTGGTACTTTTATGTTTAAAAAAACAAATTCGATTAGTTTTAATTGGTGTACGGTGTATATAGCAACATTAATGTTTTCTGGTTTACAGACACAGCTAATACATTCTCAGTGGAAAAAAGCTCCTTCCTTATTTATCAAAAAACTAAAATTGCTAACCATTTTCTCATTAAAACTTTTTCTAAGCCCGCGTAGCCTCTTTATATAATTAGATATAATTATACACTTTGGCCAGACTTCCGAGAAATAGTGCCTCAGGCAGCGGGTGTGGTGATTACGTCATTCAGCTCTTTGTGACGTCTCAGCTTGCCTTCAGCTTTTCGGAGACATTAGCTTAAACTAGGTTAGCTACAGGTTAGCTGCTTTTATTTTATGGAAGCTTTATAAAGAGATCTTGTTTCAGACGTTTTGAAAGAACTTTTTCCGTCGATGTGCTTTTGTTTTTATTCTCATTTTGTTGGACGTCTTCGTGTCTTTGTTGTGTAAATTAATTAATTAACCGGCTTCAAAAAAAGAGAGTAAAAAGGAGAGTCTTACAGATCGTCTGTAGGAGGTCTTTGCTTCTATTGTCTTTGTCTCATTGCAATTTGTTTGCAATAGTTATTTTCTTAATGTTTTAATGTAAATAAAGGATCTCTTTAGCAGTATTCAAAAGATAAACAATGAAGACATTCTGAAACAAACTTCAAATCTCAAGCAAGGCTCAAATAATTCGTAAAGGAGGAAACATTATAAATTCTCATGGGGCCTGGAGTAATGCCTTAATCCAATGTGGACTGAGGAAGGTATGCCAGAGATTAGTCGCGGGACGGCCTTTAAGCTTAACTCTTGTTTTATTACAAGCAAACAGCGGATTATATTGTGTTTATCAGGTGGTAAAGTTAGAACAATGTTTTACCTTAATAGCATAATTCGTTCGCCGCATGTTATATGCGACGGCTGCAATAGTGTTAAGAATACGGTGGGGGAAGGCATTGCGCGAGGCACAACAATTTATATGATTACTACGAGTAGCAGCGCCCCATGGTTTTACCCGCGTTGTGCCCGTTCTCGAAAGAATTTCGGGATTTTTTATGTACATATAAACCTTCTTCTTGAATCACTCTATCTATTTAAAAAAACCGCGTCAAAATCCGTTGCGGAGTTTTAAAGATCTAAGCGTACATAGGGACAGACAGATATCGGAAAGCGACTTTGTTTTATACTATTTAGTGAAGGTCTAGGGCTAATTAGTTCACCTAATTAGACTACGCAGTCGACGAAGACAGTCGGAAGACGCACGTTTGATGATTGAAGTAAGTTGAAATATGTTCGACTGCCAAATTAGGCGAACGCAGTAATGTAATTGCACTATTACTAGGTAGTTCGTTGGTATGTTAAGCTAGTGCTTGCATTATTAAACCTATTCACCTTACAGCTAGTGGAAAATTAATGTGCATTTCGAGGCACGTCTGCGCTTGAATAGTAACACCAAATAATAAATGGCTTTCATACGGCCATTGTGGGCCATGAATATTTGTGTTGTACCTATAGTGTGTTGTATCTATATCATAAATGTTATTTTATTTTATAACAAAAAATATATTAGATCACCAACCCGCAGTCAACCGTTGTGATTACGCCTAATCTTCATCACTGTAGTTTATCTTCAGTGAGTGTGTCTTTGCCCTGTAATGAGGCATAAAGTTCTGATATATATAATGTGAATTTATTATTGACAATGAATAAAACAATGTGTTGCTCTGTAAACAAAGAAACTACATTTAATGTTTATTTTTCACAATCAATTCTTATTAATTTTGTAAATCATATTTTTCCAATCTTCTTTTCTTAGTCTTGTCAACATGACACTGACAGTCTTGACAAGACTGCACTGCTTTATCGCCACAGACCAGGAAACTAAAGATTTAACGCACTGCTTTATCGACAGTACGTACGCTACTTTACCGACAGAGAAGGTCGCAAACCTGTAAACTAAAGAAAGGTTTAACTATTTCTTTACATCTCCCCCTCCAAAGGAAGAAAATTTTCTGTAAAATTTTCGAGAACATCTCTCGCAACTCTATTCTACGTCTTCTTGACTTCTAATTGTAGAAACTGGTATCAGTTTAGTGATATGAAAAAGATTTGACTCCATTTTTTTGTGGCTTGTATCTATTCTGTATATAGAATTAGATATTTTTTCTACTATTTTATACGGTCCAATTCTTAATTCGTCCAATTTCTTCCTATTCAGTTTATTGCCATTTTCCACGTATACCATGTCTCCTACATTAAATTCATAGTATCTTCGTTTTTTATCAAACATTGTTTTGTTGTAATCATGCGATTTTATGGTATTTTCAAGGGCAATTTCTCTGTCTCTAATCCAATCACTGTGTGACTTTTTTTTTTAAAATTCTGTTGGTAAAATTGTGACATCTGTACCATGTAAAAGATAGGTGGGTGAAAACCCAGTAACTGAGTGACTGGTTTCATTGTATTTCTTAACACATTCATGGGCTATTGTTGTCCAAGATTTTTTATTTTTTTCTTCATTTATTTTGCATCTCATTTTATTGACCAATGTTTGGTTCAACCTTTCATTTAGACCATTGGAAAACGGAGCATTCACTGCCGTAAAAACCATAGGTATTAGCTTGTCCTTTAAAAATGTTTTAAATTCTTTTGAATTTATTCCAGGATATTGGTCAGTTAAAATCATACCAATGTCATCTACGTCTTCTATGCTCATGACAAGTTTTACAAAATCATTGGCACTCTGAGTTTTCGATGTTAAGATGAAAGCATACCGAGTAAAATGGTCTACCAAGAGATGCAGATATTTCTTTGTAGATCTTGAACCACCGAAGCCTCCAATTGTGTCTATAGACATTATTTCAAATGGCTTCGTGGCCGGGCCTAAATGTGACATAAAGCCAAATTTTTCATGTCTCCTTGATTTATTCTTAATGCATATTTCACAGGTCCTGCAAACTGTTCTTATGTTTTTTGCTAAGTTTTTGGTTGCAAATAATGGGCTCATTGTCTTCTGCATCTGTCCAATTCCAATATGACCTAAGTCTTTATGTACTGTTTTTAAAAGTTTTATGCTAAATTCTTCTGATATAACTATTTTCTCTTTTTTCTTTGCCTTTTTGAAATATATCTTGTCCTTTACAATTAACTTGCTTTTATTATTTTTAATTTCTTCATTCTTATACTGATCTGTTAGAATATCCTCCAGTTTCATAAAGTTCACAACTTTGAGTTGCTCATCTACATTTTCATTTGACTCTAATACAGGATTTCTGCTAAGGCAGTCTGCTTCCAAATTTTGTCTTCCTGGTGCATATTTTATTTTAAATTCATATTGTGATAGATAATAGGTCAAGTCACCTAGTTCTTCATCCGTTCTTGATTTCAAATTCATGTTTTCTAGCGGTTTATGATCTGAATAAACCGTGAATGATTTTCCTATTAACCAATATTGCCAGTACTTGACCGCTTCTTTAATAGCTAGGCATTCCAGATATATTGCTTTTTTTTTCTTTTGTGCTTCATTAAGTTTTTTTGAAAAGTATGCTACTGGTTTTTCCTTTCCATCAGGCTGTATTTGTTTTAAGATTGCTCCAACACCTTCTAATGAAGCATCAGTATAAATATTTATAGGTAATTCTTGGTCAAAAATCTCCAGTATTGGTTGAGTACATAGTAACTTCTTTATGGATTCGAATGCCTTCTGACATTCTTCCGACCAAACGAATTTTTGATTTTTTCGCAGTAAGTTATGCAATGGATCTAATATTATTGCACTCTTAGGTATATATTCGTGGTAAAAATTGATTTTTCCTAAAAATTGTCTTATATTCTTTTGCGTTTTGGGAACCGGAAAATCCTTTATTGAAATCAAGTTGTCCTTCACTGGTTTAACAGAGTTGTTCTGTATAATATGACCTAGATATTTTACCGAGTCTGAGGCAAATGTACACTTCGTAAATTTTAACCTAAAACCTTCTATTTTGATGGCTTCAAATAGTTGCTTTTAAGTCAATAAGGCTTACTTTAGCTTGTTTACACAGTGTAAAAGTAACCTACACAACGTTATAACATTCACTAAAGTAACGAGTATTATTAAGTTAAAATCCTTAATTAAAGTTTATCTAATATTATTACATCCAACTGACCAAGTAACTAAGTACAAACTTGACTATGTTATTTGAATATAGCGCACTTAGCCGGGATATAACAACTGGATTTAATCACTTAACACAGCTTTGCCGTTTTAACTATGTTATGCACAGACGCAGTGACTGTAACATTAGAATTTATGGTTTATTTAGATAATAGTGACAATACTCGTGTGCCATTCTGTACTCTATTATTATGAGTCAAATTCCTGCACCTACATCACAACATAGCCTGATTTTGACATGTAATCTTTACTTATAAGTAAAAATTATACGAAGTATATTATATATGTATACCCTTATTTAAAAAAATAACAGCAGAGTTTCTTATCCATTCTTCTATGCTGATGGTCTTCCGAATGAGTGGTACGTTCAAAAGAGCCCGTTTGGGACCAACACTGAATAAAAATATTTGACTTTGACTTGACATTATGAAGCTAAAGAGATATTTGTAGTTATTTTTGACTGTCTGACAGTCGGAAAAAAAATATTTTTGTGTATGATAGTTACATTGCGTTTTGATGACTAATTTCCATCGCGTAGTAATTAAACCGCAAGGCATTACTAGTACTTAATTATGTGAGCTCTGCAACCATATGTTTTTTTGAGCTTTACGCTATTTTGTTAAATTATCCTAATTCTATTGATTAAGTTGGTACTTTTATGTTTAAAAAAACAAATTCGATTAGTTTTAATTGGTGTACGGTGTATATAGCAACATTAATGTTTTCTGGTTTACAGACACAGCTAATACATTCTCAGTGGAAAAAAGCTCCTTCCTTATTTATCAAAAAACTAAAATTGCTAACCATTTTCTCATTAAAACTTTTTCTAAGCCCGCGTAGCCTCTTTATATAATTAGATATAATTATACACTTTGGCCAGACTTCCGAGAAATAGTGCCTCAGGCAGCGGGTGTGGTGATTACGTCATTCAGCTCTTTGTGACGTCTCAGCTTGCCTTCAGCTTTTCGGAGACATTAGCTTAAACTAGGTTAGCTACAGGTTAGCTGCTTTTATTTTATGGAAGCTTTATAAAGAGATCTTGTTTCAGACGTTTTGAAAGAACTTTTTCCGTCGATGTGCTTTTGTTTTTATTCTCATTTTGTTGGACGTCTTCGTGTCTTTGTTGTGTAAATTAATTAATTAACCGGCTTCAAAAAAAGAGAGTAAAAAGGAGAGTCTTACAGATCGTCTGTAGGAGGTCTTTGCTTCTATTGTCTTTGTCTCATTGCAATTTGTTTGCAATAGTTATTTTCTTAATGTTTTAATGTAAATAAAGGATCTCTTTAGCAGTATTCAAAAGATAAACAATGAAGACATTCTGAAACAAACTTCAAATCTCAAGCAAGGCTCAAATAATTCGTAAAGGAGGAAACATTATAAATTCTCATGGGGCCTGGAGTAATGCCTTAATCCAATGTGGACTGAGGAAGGTATGCCAGAGATTAGTCGCGGGACGGCCTTTAAGCTTAACTCTTGTTTTATTACAAGCAAACAGCGGATTATATTGTGTTTATCAGGTGGTAAAGTTAGAACAATGTTTTACCTTAATAGCATAATTCGTTCGCCGCATGTTATATGCGACGGCTGCAATAGTGTTAAGAATACGGTGGGGGAAGGCATTGCGCGAGGCACAACAATTTATATGATTACTACGAGTAGCAGCGCCCCATGGTTTTACCCGCGTTGTGCCCGTTCTCGAAAGAATTTCGGGATTTTTTATGTACATATAAACCTTCTTCTTGAATCACTCTATCTATTTAAAAAAACCGCGTCAAAATCCGTTGCGGAGTTTTAAAGATCTAAGCGTACATAGGGACAGACAGATATCGGAAAGCGACTTTGTTTTATACTATTTAGTGAAGGTCTAGGGCTAATTAGTTCACCTAATTAGACTACGCAGTCGACGAAGACAGTCGGAAGACGCACGTTTGATGATTGAAGTAAGTTGAAATATGTTCGACTGCCAAATTAGGCGAACGCAGTAATGTAATTGCACTATTACTAGGTAGTTCGTTGGTATGTTAAGCTAGTGCTTGCATTATTAAACCTATTCACCTTACAGCTAGTGGAAAATTAATGTGCATTTCGAGGCACGTCTGCGCTTGAATAGTAACACCAAATAATAAATGGCTTTCATACGGCCATTGTGGGCCATGAATATTTGTGTTGTACCTATAGTGTGTTGTATCTATATCATAAATGTTATTTTATTTTATAACAAAAAATATATTAGATCACCAACCCGCAGTCAACCGTTGTGATTACGCCTAATCTTCATCACTGTAGTTTATCTTCAGTGAGTGTGTCTTTGCCCTGTAATGAGGCATAAAGTTCTGATATATATAATGTGAATTTATTATTGACAATGAATAAAACAATGTGTTGCTCTGTAAACAAAGAAACTACATTTAATGTTTATTTTTCACAATCAATTCTTATTAATTTTGTAAATCATATTTTTCCAATCTTCTTTTCTTAGTCTTGTCAACATGACACTGACAGTCTTGACAAGACTGCACTGCTTTATCGCCACAGACCAGGAAACTAAAGATTTAACGCACTGCTTTATCGACAGTACGTACGCTACTTTACCGACAGAGAAGGTCGCAAACCTGTAAACTAAAGAAAGGTTTAACTATTTCTTTACATCTCCCCCTCCAAAGGAAGAAAATTTTCTGTAAAATTTTCGAGAACATCTCTCGCAACTCTATTCTACGTCTTCTTGACTTCTAATTGTAGAAACTGGTATCAGTTTAGTGATATGAAAAAGATTTGACTCCATTTTTTTGTGGCTTGTATCTATTCTGTATATAGAATTAGATATTTTTTCTACTATTTTATACGGTCCAATTCTTAATTCGTCCAATTTCTTCCTATTCAGTTTATTGCCATTTTCCACGTATACCATGTCTCCTACATTAAATTCATAGTATCTTCGTTTTTTATCAAACATTGTTTTGTTGTAATCATGCGATTTTATGGTATTTTCAAGGGCAATTTCTCTGTCTCTAATCCAATCACTGTGTGACTTTTTTTTTTTAAATTCTGTTGGTAAAATTGTGACATCTGTACCATGTAAAAGATAGGTGGGTGAAAACCCAGTAACTGAGTGACTGGTTTCATTGTATTTCTTAACACATTCATGGGCTATTGTTGTCCAAGATTTTTTATTTTTTTCTTCATTTATTTTGCATCTCATTTTATTGACCAATGTTTGGTTCAACCTTTCATTTAGACCATTGGAAAACGGAGCATTCACTGCCGTAAAAACCATAGGTATTAGCTTGTCCTTTAAAAATGTTTTAAATTCTTTTGAATTTATTCCAGGATATTGGTCAGTTAAAATCATACCAATGTCATCTACGTCTTCTATGCTCATGACAAGTTTTACAAAATCATTGGCACTCTGAGTTTTCGATGTTAAGATGAAAGCATACCGAGTAAAATGGTCTACCAAGAGATGCAGATATTTCTTTGTAGATCTTGAACCACCGAAGCCTCCAATTGTGTCTATAGACATTATTTCAAATGGCTTCGTGGCCGGGCCTAAATGTGACATAAAGCCAAATTTTTCATGTCTCCTTGATTTATTCTTAATGCATATTTCACAGGTCCTGCAAACTGTTCTTATGTTTTTTGCTAAGTTTTTGGTTGCAAATAATGGGCTCATTGTCTTCTGCATCTGTCCAATTCCAATATGACCTAAGTCTTTATGTACTGTTTTTAAAAGTTTTATGCTAAATTCTTCTGATATAACTATTTTCTCTTTTTTCTTTGCCTTTTTGAAATATATCTTGTCCTTTACAATTAACTTGCTTTTATTATTTTTAATTTCTTCATTCTTATACTGATCTGTTAGAATATCCTCCAGTTTCATAAAGTTCACAACTTTGAGTTGCTCATCTACATTTTCATTTGACTCTAATACAGGATTTCTGCTAAGGCAGTCTGCTTCCAAATTTTGTCTTCCTGGTGCATATTTTATTTTAAATTCATATTGTGATAGATAATAGGTCAAGTCACCTAGTTCTTCATCCGTTCTTGATTTCAAATTCATGTTTTCTAGCGGTTTATGATCTGAATAAACCGTGAATGATTTTCCTATTAACCAATATTGCCAGTACTTGACCGCTTCTTTAATAGCTAGGCATTCCAGATATATTGCTTTTTTTTTCTTTTGTGCTTCATTAAGTTTTTTTGAAAAGTATGCTACTGGTTTTTCCTTTCCATCAGGCTGTATTTGTTTTAAGATTGCTCCAACACCTTCTAATGAAGCATCAGTATAAATATTTATAGGTAATTCTTGGTCAAAAATCTCCAGTATTGGTTGAGTACATAGTAACTTCTTTATGGATTCGAATGCCTTCTGACATTCTTCCGACCAAACGAATTTTTGATTTTTTCGCAGTAAGTTATGCAATGGATCTAATATTATTGCACTCTTAGGTATATATTCGTGGTAAAAATTGATTTTTCCTAAAAATTGTCTTATATTCTTTTGCGTTTTGGGAACCGGAAAATCCTTTATTGAAATCAAGTTGTCCTTCACTGGTTTAACAGAGTTGTTCTGTATAATATGACCTAGATATTTTACCGAGTCTGAGGCAAATGTACACTTCGTAAATTTTAACCTAAAACCTTCTATTTTGATGGCTTCAAATAGTTGCTTCAGATGATTCATATGCTCAGCAAAAGTTTTTGAAAATATGAGAATGTCATCTATGTAGTTGACGGCGAAATCAGTAAGCTTGTATTTTCTGAGTATATTACTTAAAATCCTCTGGAAGATCGCAGGCGAAGTCTTAAGTCCAAATGGTAGACAAGTCCACTGGAAATGTCCTTCTTGTGTTACAAATCCTGTTTTTTTTCTGTCTTCAATTCTCAAAGGTATAGACCAAAATGCAGAGTTGATATCTAATGTTGTATAAAATTTACAATTTCTGGTCTTCATCATTAAGTCTTCAATTAAGGGAAACGGTTGAGCTTGAGGTATTATTATTTTATTTAAATCCCTGAAGTCTATACATAGCCTGGATTTTTTGTTGTCCTCTTTCTTGAATGCTAGAGTGACCGGTGCAGCAAATGGACTGTAAGATTCCTCTATTAGCTTATTATCTAACAATTTTGCAATTTGCTCTTCTATCTCTTTTTTATCTTCTAAAGTACATCTGTAAGGTCTCTTACTGCAGTATTTATCTATTAACAGATCTATTCTTGCTTCATATCCGTTGACAGTGCCTATATCGTATTTGTTTTTCGCAAAAACTGATTCGTATGTGCTTACTAAATCGTTTATTTCTGATTTTTGTTTTTCATCTAAATGGTTTATTTTCATTTCAAAGTCGTCTTCTTTTATGTGTTCGTTGAAATTAATTGTGTAATTTTCCGGAGTTTTAATATTATGCTCATTGATAATTTCGCTTTTAAAATACATCTTTTCTCCGGTACCAATTTTTTCCAGTTTGTTTGTATTCTCATAGTTCAAATTTAGTCTCTGAGTTATTCTCAAGTCTTCATTCTGTGTCAACCTGAAAATTTGTATTAAATCAAGTCCTATTAAAAAATCATACTTGAAGTTTTGTTCCTCAATAATATACACATCCACATTTTCCTCCAAGTCTAAGATTTTTATTTTTAAATTAGTCGAACCACTTGTCTTTTTCACACCATTAATTGTTATTAAATCTGCTTCATTTATTTTATTTCCTTTTCCTTTTATTTTCAATAATCTAGAATTAATTAAGGAAACATTAGAGCCTGAATCATAAACTCCTTTTATTTCTAATATATCATTTACTAGTAGTTTGACATTTATTAATGGTGTGACTATTCGTTTTTTTGATCAGCATCATTTAACTCAGTTTCAATCACAGAGTTGTTGACGTGTTTAATGAAATGTTTCTTTGTGTTATTCTCTTCCTTTGGTCTAAACCAACATGTAGCTTCCGGGTGGTAACGACCGTTTTTATTCAATTTCTCACAAATTTTACATGGACTTTTTCCTTCATTTTTATCATTCGTCTTCATTAAATTTCCATCTCCGAATTTCCTTTTTGGCAGTAAATTCTTCTTATTTACCATATGTTCATACTTGCTTACCTCGTTAAACAAATCCACAGTGTCTATGAGTGCTTCTCGATCAATTTTATTCAGAATGAATTCGGGCAAACCAGCCGCAATGAGATCTACCAAAGTACCTGTATCAATCGATCTCCTCATATCCAACAGTAGTTTTTCTTTTCGTATGGCATAATCTAATAATGATCCATCTTTATATTTAAATAAAAGTGCGTATGTAACCGGACTCCAGCCTTTGTTTGCAAATGAATCACAAAATTTGTTCTTCCATGTTGACCACTCCGAGTTGATAGTCAATTTAATAATCATGGAACTGTACCAATCTACACAACTTTTATCCATAAACAGTCGAAGTAATTCAATCTTCTTCTCGTCTGTTGTAACATCAAAGCGGACGCATTCTTTTTCAAAAATATCAATCCATTGTTTTGCATTTGGGTTCTTACTTGTAAACTTTTCAATTACAAACTTTTCTGCAATATATTTGAGGTTTTGCTGTTTCGGTTCCTGTGTGTTTTCCAATAATTTCTCAAACAACTTTTCCACTGAATCAATTCCTCTTGCACTCACAGCAGTAGGTTGTTCTGGGTTCATTTCTTCTAAAAACTGATCCCCGAATTGCAAGTTACCATGTTCGTCTAAGTAAATTTCTTTCAGTTCTTCTGTCAGTGTAATCCAGACTCTTCGAGTTTGAAATCTCTTTCTTAAGCTGTTTTTCACTTTACTGTAGGCCGATGTCATTAATATCTCTTTGTGATGACCAGCTGCTTGTAGGGCTTCTGGTATCGCATACACCTTCTCATCGCTTGTTGTTATTGAGGTTATGGCCAGTATATTAGTTTTCCCATCACTTCCCGGCAACATGGTAAATTCGAAACGTAACTTCTCCATTTTCAACTGACTTCAATAAACAAGAATGTAGTTTTATAATGTGAATTTATTATTGACAATGAATAAAACAATGTGTTGCTCTGTAAACAAAGAAACTACATTTAATGTTTATTTTTCACAATCAATTCTTATTAATTTTGTAAATCATATTTTTCCAATCTTCTTTTCTTAGTCTTGTCAACATGACACTGACAGTCTTGACAAGACTGCACTGCTTTATCGCCACAGACCAGGAAACTAAAGATTTAACGCACTGCTTTATCGACAGTACGTACGCTACTTTACCGACAGAGAAGGTCGCAAACCTGTAAACTAAAGAAAGGTTTAACTATTTCTTTACATATATTTTTTTGATTAGAAAGATAGAGGTCGTGGGGCATTAGAAGCTTATATATTTTTTGATATGAGTTTGATATAAAGGTTTCGGTTTCAATTATCAGGTAGCATATTAATTAACTTTCTAAATATGGTTTCGGTTTGAGATTGGTCTGAGACTGTCGACTTTGAGTCAGTCGCTTTTTGAGATTAGTAGCCATCTTTCCACTTTAGTGCTACTCTAGTAAGTAAGTGTAAAGTGAGCTAATCTAGTAGCATCTAGAGTAAACTAAAAATAAATTACAAAAAATCATAAATCAACCCGGAAATCAAAATAAAAGCCCTTCTTGGAACAAACCACTGAAATACATTCCCTAACACCGACCCGGAAATCAGATTCAACACTACCCCGACTATTAAGTAATTGCATTTTCATACGATCTTTTCAAAGGCACACCGTATCAAATGTTGGCATAATTTCGTCGTTATAACATCCACGCTGAGGATCGTAACGACTAATGTATTGCCTCTTCTGTTTATTACCTCCTAGCGTTACGAGAAAGCTTGGATTATGTCTTCTGTTATATCATCAAGTTGCAGGATTTTACTTCAAATTTTGCCGAATTTTATTTTTAACATTTTAATTACGCATTGGCCATATTTGGCACAGAATTGGGACGCTTGGGTGATTAAGAGAGAGTTTTGCCCAGAAGTGGGAAAGTATAAGTTGGTTAGCAAAATAATTGAATATATATATCAATTGACAAATAATTGAATATTAATTATATTTCTAAGGGTTAATCGATCTGAATGGAAAATAAAAGAAACCCGCGTATTCCGTATCACGATGAAATCGATAATATCGCTCGCCGTTCCGAATCATCGTATGAGCAGTGTATTATATCGTTGACCGTGCTTAAATCCTGATTCGGAACTTTTCGGAAAATTCAAAAATTGGAACCGGGTAAGAGTTTCTGTAAATGTAGTTTCAAATCAAAATGGTAGGTAAGTATTAGCCTTAATAATGTTTACCTGAAGTGTTTTGTCTGTTATAGCACTTACTGTAGATATCTATGACGATCTATCTACTCATTTAAATTATTTTCAATACAAGTGGGGTCATTCTATAAAAAAGTCAAGTGGGGTCTAACGAATTTCCAGATACAAGGAGATAAGAATTAAGTTTCGTATTTGTTGCATAATGTTTAATATTCTCTTACAACATATTTCAAACGTTGTTTCAAAGATTTTCGCGTTCAAACAAACAAAGTCTTCGTCTGTACTTTATATAGATTTAATTATTTCCGTTTTCAGTTCAGGAGTTCCTGACAGGTAATTAGTATTCCAAGTGGTTTCGAGGAAAGATACTCGTAAAAGATCAGACAACTTCAAAACCATTGAAATATTATGTTATTTTAAGTTACAACGAGATTTATTGTTGTTATTAAATATTATTTTGCCAATAAAACTTCGGAGGGCACGTTAAGCCATCGGTCCCGGTTACTTTCTACGGATAGTAGTCGTTACATGAGCCATGTCAGAGGCCTTTGGCGGCTCAATTACTCTGACACTAGGATTGGTCAGGTTGACCATTCACTCGACGAAGAAGAAGACGCCATTAAGACACATGCGACTGGTGTGACGCCTATCATACAAATACAAGGAATACAATGTCACGCACCCGCGCCCGATCAGCACCCGCACTATGTGTGTCTTGCGGTTTAACCGCGATATTTTTATACAAAAGTAATCTATTTTAATAAAGCATATTACTTTTTATTAAATAGAGATCAATTACAGAAACAAAGATACGGTTTCTATCCCGAAACAATAAATCATTATCAAAGTTATGACATCGAATTGTGGAAACTTTGCTAATATAAATTGTAATGCGTCAATTCAGCGACGGCTGTGTTTTAAAAACGAGATTTATTTTAAAAGGAAAAAGTTTGGGCGTGTATTTTGTTTGTGGTAATCTCGCCGAGTTGTGTGGCCAGACTCGGAATGAAGTGCCACTTTACGTGTTTTTCGCTTTATTGTTTGTTTTAAGAGTTCAGTGAAACATGTTTGGATTGAGTTCTTTTTACAACCTTGTTTTAGGTTCACCTGTCGCTGTGTAAGTTAACGACCCGAAATCCCAGTGTATGAATGAACTGAAAGAACATTAACACAAACAACGTTAATTATTGTGACAATGCAAAGTTAACGTACCTCTAACTCTACATATTAGAAATATATAGAGTAAATATAAAAAATAACTCTATAATTGAGTACTTCTAAGCAAGTATAATTATTAATTATATCGTCGTAATTCCGCCAGTTTCAGTATTCCCGGTAGAAAAAAACACGATGAGGGTTAAGTGGTATCGTCTGTTGGTCGGTGGTGAAGAGTATACCGCGATTAATTATATACTAGCATTGTTATTTTTTAAGTCGGTGACATCCAAGTGGCACCAAATGGCAACAGCTTACCGCCAATTATTATTGCAACCCAATGTTTCACGTCAAAATGTGTTTATTTCCGAAAACGAGGTTTACCTTTTAATTTATTCTCACCGCTGAACCGCTGTGCAAATGAAAGCTGACAAATATAATTACCAGCCGCGACTGTTCCAACAATAACAACTTTTTCACTATTTTGTGATAGACTTTAATTGAAGTATACTTTCAGATTTAAAAATAGTGTAGTTGTTAATGAGCTCTGACTCAGAGACGTTCATGAAATTGACACTTAATTATTTAACGTATTCTTTTCATATAATGAACGCCTGGTCTAGTGGTATGAGCACTTGCCTGCCAAGATTGAGGTCTCGGATTCCATTCTCGGGTCGAGCGAAACATGTTTCCTACTTTTCAAAAAAGGCTCGGGTTTGAGATCACCAAGCCGCATTAGGTGTGGTGATTACGCCTAATCCTCCTCGCTATACTGATAGCTTTGGTGAAATGAGCGGCCTTTGACCAGCAGTGGGAAATTACAGGCTAATTACTAACATGTCAAAATTAGTCATTAGATCTACTAAAGAAGCATTAAGACGTCTTTGAGCTTAGAATTTGGGTCGGTGCATGAATTAGTTCTGTACTCTTTTTTATGACTACAATTCCGAAATTTCATAGTTTTTCCAGAGGTGGTATTGAAAAAGTCATCGCTTTATATTTTAAACCTCATAAGTATTAAGATTTCTATGAATACCAGAGTCTACCATTTCCAGACGCAATTTAAACTTCATCTATAGTTTACCTGGCGTAGATTCTAGTTTCATGAAAGATAGTTGATATACACATGTAATTTAAAGTTGGTCTGACCTCGGAATCGACTCGCTAACACGGCTACCTCCTTGTTTATTACTCGTGCTAGAGACACATGAATAGAAATATCGACCTTCGAAGTTCAAAGTATATACATACTTGAATAAACTTTGTGCGTAGTAAGCTTGGATTTACGTTAAGGGTGATTATTCTTTGAAGCGGAGCGGAGCTGTTTGGAGCTCAATCGACCAATCAAAGCGCAATACGAAAAAAATTGACAATGTCATTGCCTTGTTCGACAATTTCAATTTTTGACAAGCCCGTTGGCACAGTGGCAGTGAGAGCGCTTACTGTGTCGGGGGTTGTGGGTTCGATTCCCGCCCAGAGTCAACAATATGTGCAGACATAGTTGTTGGCGACGACGTCTGGGTGTCAATTATATATTCTTATAAAGTATTTGTGTATGTATATGTAGTAGTATCAGTTAATTAGATTCCATAATACAAGCTAAGAGCTTACTTTGGGTCTAATTAACCGTGTGTAAATTTGTCCAGGAATATATATATTTTTTTTTCAATGCTTTGTGATTGGATGAGCTCCGCCCAGCTCCACTCCGCTTCAATGGTAACGCACCCTTATGGATAGACTTTACTTTATTTTTTTATAGTTTTAATTTAAATTGTGTTCGATTTAATTTTATATTCGAGCGAAAACATGTTTCCTACTTTCAAAAATGGCTCGGGTTTGAGACCACCAACCCACATTAGAAAAGCACGGATCTTGCCCAGCCGTGGTGAGAGGTATGAGAGGTCTTTGCCCAGCCGTGGGACATCCAGGCTAATACTTTTACTATTAAGACGCTTAAATTTAAAGAGCCGTATGTTATCCTTTGATTTTTACATTTTATACAAAACCCAATAAGCTCAACAAAGATAAGCAAAACATATGTCGCCATTTACGCTGCTCGGAAGATACTCTTTCTGTACACAATATTTCCACTATATTGTTATCTCAGGCTATGAATAACAAAGTACTCAACGTAAGATAAAAAGTAAAATAATATGGAGGGTGAAAAAACCACATATTTTTATAAGTGAAAATGTTACGTTTATTCGAAGCTGGAATCCTTTTGAAGGAATCGTTTTTGCGTTATACTTACTTTTGGCTTTTGTTCATATTGTGTGATGTGAGTGTTTAGGACATTATAACGCATAATAAGATATTAAAAGCCGGGCGGTCATAAATAATCTATATCTATACAAATGTAATAAATCTGAAATGTTTGTTTTTTCTTTATCTATATCTTAGCGCGTTCAAGCGCTTATTTAAAAAATAACAAATCCGATTTGAATCATTCATTTTGTAACAATTAGCCACATTCATCGGGAAGTTTATAAGTTTTTATTCTGCATACCTTAATTCCCACAGGAACGGGCACAACGCGGGTATACAATGCTCGAGAAGTAACTGCCTGTCAACAAAATAAATCTCAATCTGAAATCGCAGATGCAGTTTTACCATATTCCTTTGTAAATACATAATTTAAACGTACTCACACGGGTTTTTTCGCGTTGGAAGTTAATAAAGCAAGTAATAACTTACTTTTTATTTCCCGTTAACTTACGTTTCGAGGGGATTGCTCCTCTCTCTGTGTGAGTACGTTTAAATTATGTGTTCAAATCGTGCAAGTTTAAAAAAGTCCTTTGTAAATAAATGTCATATTTACTAATTAATCATTAAACTTGAAGAAAAGGTTAATAAAGTGTAGGCTCTAATGGGTATCAGACTGACATGTGAAAAGATAGACTTTAGAACGCTTTTAATCCGAACAAAATAGTATTTTGTTCGGATTAAAAGTGACTAACCATGGCTTGAGTGTATTTTGAAAATACACTCAAGCCATGGTTAGTCAGAAATACTCTTCGTACCTATAATTCTTTGATATCGTTTTAGCCGACCCAAGTTTCAAAAGGTTAAACTCTGCTACCATTTATCAATCCGTTTCTAACCACTAGCCGGACCGAATGGAACTCTCAGTTAAATGCGAGCAAATAGGTCGAAGCAACGAGTTTTCATAAGTCTTGTACCGTACCTAACCTTTAAAATATCTACAGTCGATTCGTTTTCGGAACTCCCAAGTACTTGTATATTGGATTACGTTCGTAGTAATGTATTGGAAATCAATTTACTTGCGTATTTGTGTTAGGTGGTATATAGGCGCTTTCATCGTATGTTTTTAGAGACGCCTGAATGGAAAATAATTAAGTTTCTTGTTCAGACGACATTGCGTTTGTTTCCATGAATTACCTTCGCTTCTTCTTCTTATCGAGTGGATGGTCAACCTGACCAATCCTGGTGTCAGACTTATTGAGCCGCCAAAGGCCTCTGACATGGCTCATGTAACGACTACTATCCGTAGAACCTTCGCTATTTGATATTGATACGTTCGTTAAGATAAACCAAGTTTAATAGTGATACTGCTGCACTTAGAGATGTCCATTAAATTGAAACTTAACTAATTGACGTAATTTTTCATACATTACTTGGCAAAATCACTCATTGTAACTCTTAGGACGATAGACCATAAGAGACTTCGAGACTTAAACTAGAACTGCAGGTTATGGGCTACTTCAATCTAAATTAAAACGAGAACGAGCGTGTAACACCTACGTTGGGCTGGCTATTACCGGTTCAAACCTGCTTTGGTTTGCAGAAGAATCGACACTGACTTGTTGAATAGTAACAAAGAATCACTTAAACTAAAGCCATTAATAAATGAACCAATTAGAATCAATTCACGTCACAATATAACGACTACTAGTTGTTCCACGCGGTGGTCCCACGTGCGATAAATTAGATGGAGCTAGGGAGAAAAATTAAGATCTTACTTACGAATACAATCATCCCTACAAGCATCATGAGCAGAATAAAGTCATCCCCTTTATATAATTTGTATAGATTAATAGTTCACTTAAAAATGCAACAGAAAGACCTATAAACTTAATTTGCCACTCCACACCTCGAACCTCTACAAATATAACGGTTTAATTAAATTTTAATCGTATCAATTTGAGCGTTCAGCTGTGAAGGCGAGAGGTGTTCTTTGTGGAGTGTTCGTAGCTATGACGTCACAACGGCGCTCGATAATCCTCCTAAAGCTGAACAGCATAATAAGTAGACAGCTAAAACGAAGCTGGAACTAACAGACAGCTTAAGCTTCACTGAAGATTTCATCCGTTCGCAGTTTTCACGATTTATCTCACTTTGAGAATATAATAGCTTTGCTTTTAATCCTTCCCTATTGTACAACTGAATTTATTACTCCGGTTTGAACGGTTTTATATTTTATAGATAAGACACGTTTGCGGTTCCATCGGTTTATTATTTCCGACTATTTTTGTTCCGATATAGCTGATAGCCCAGGGGTGGAGGTTTGAGTTGATGAATGGAAAAATTATCATTATCATTACATAGTATAAAACAAAGTCGCGTCTGTTTGTCGTCTGTTTGTCTGTTTGTCTGTATGCTTAAATCTTTAAAATTACGCAACGGATTTTGATGCGGTTTTTTGTAATAGGTAGAGTGATTCAAGAGGAAAGTTTTTATGTAAAAAAAATCCCGAAATTCCCACGGGAACGGGCACAACGCGGGTAAAACCGCGGGGCGCTGCTAGTATACTAATATAGGTTACCCGGTACGGTAAGGGGAGGGCTTTGGCGTCGCCCTAATTAGTCTGTTTTGTTTTAATATTCAATGACTTATCGATCTCTACATCAAAGATGTTCGAGAAAATATATAATACTAGCAGCGCCCTGCGGTGTTACCCGCGTTGTACCCGTTCCCGCGGGAATTTCGGGATAAAATGTATCCCATGTGTTATTGTAAAGTTTCATCCAAATCCGTCCAGTAGTTTTTTCGTGAAAAAGTAACACATACATACATCCTCACAAACTTTCGCATTTATAATAGTAGGATAGGATGTTAATACGGACTTATTCACATATCTTTTTATACATATAGGTAGATTAGTTTCCATTTTTTTTCCTTCAAAGTTTAATATATATATATATTTTATTGTGGTTTGATTACATCCACAACACATAATACATTAAACATTTTTACTAAAAATGGAAATGTGTTATCTGATACCACTATTATGCTAATTGGAATTCGATATTGGACATGCATGCGTAGTATTATCTGTTTACAGCTGAGGTAATACCAATGTATAGTGCGGGAGGCCAACGTGCTAAATGTGTATTTACTTCAGCGTTGTGGTAGCTATCTGGAGTTTGAGATTCATATCAAGAGAAGAAAAAATGTTAAAAGTACTTATTTTTAACGGTTTTAACGGTAAACGTTTTTAACGGTCAATGGGCTGTTAATAATGTAAACGATATAAAGTCCTAAACAAGCCCGTTGGTACAGTGAAAGTGAGACACGTACTGTGTCGGGGGTTGCGGGTATTTGAAGACATAGTTGTTGGCCACGACGTCTGGGTGTCAATTATTTTTTCATTTAAAGTATTTGTCTATGTATATGTAGTAGTATTAGTTAATTAGAATCAATAATACAATCCTAAAGCTTAGTTTGGGTCTAATCAACCGTGTGTGAATTTGTCCGGGTATATATATGTATTATATTATATAAAGTCGTTCATTACTATCCATCTTTCTGGAAAGTGGAGGAACGCTGTTATTTTACCTTTTGAAAAGGTTGTCACAACGTCGCGGCACGTAGCTTGTCCTTTTAAAAGCCTTTTTAGGGCTTATTTAATGTCCCTTGAGAGTATCAGAAAATGTGCTACACTTTTTTTACTATTGCTGTGTAAAAAGTAGTCAATGTGGAAATATATTTACGTTAAATGCCTAGATTATATATATGAAAGTTAAAAAATTGATAACTTAGTTAATTAACTAGTCTAGATTATTCTTTTGTTATCAGCTATTCACATCTAAATCAACCTCCAAAAGTTTCGCTGACCTTAGAAGCCAAATTTCTAGTGGTTGAAATAATTCAAAGACAAGGTGAAAATCCATTGTCACCTCCGATCATACTTGACATTGAGTGTCCGACGCCAGGTGATATCACAAAGAGTAATCGCCCTTGTTGAAACAAGGCTTTATTGTGTCACACAATAAGCGAAGCGACGCGTCTGATATAAATCCACCCAACGCTTTATTATTGGACTCCCCACCGAGACATCTCTGTTCGAATTCTCTCTTGTTGTCTTTGAATTCGTTGAACTATTGTTCGCATCAGAATTAAATTTTTCATCAATGCACCAAAGAACTTTATTGAAAATTTAAAACACGTTCGTATCAATAGGACTGAAGTTTATTGGCTGTTAATAAAATGGCAGGAAAATGTCTAAAGGCATACTTGCATGCGCGCTCTGATTCGCGGTGGCATTCAATTTGAAGAATAGAGAGGAAGTGTGGGTAGACGCAACTTGGTCTTCACAGTGTACCCTCTAACTTAGCTTAGTTTCGCTGTGACAGTCGCAAAGTGTGCACGTCTTAGGTGTGTTGAAAATAAAGTTCGTTTTAAACTTCAAACGTACTGTGTAATGAGAGTAAGTTTGTAGCAACAACTGAAGCTTAGAATTGAGTGTTTGTACTAGTTTTAAAATCTTTATGCGTTTACAAATAATTCGATAATTACATTTAAGCCAATTATTATCATAGGTATTTTTAATAAATATAAACCCACGGTTTAATAGCATTACCTTCGGGATAGAGCATATTTTCTTACCTTACTTAACATTCGCGTTGTGTCTCCAGTTCGTAATAAGGTAGCTTGGGATTAGAAAATTGTTTAATTTAGTGAGATGGCGTGTTGATAATTTATATTAGAAATTACCATTTAAAAGTGATATTTCTATGAAATTAAAATGATACAACTAAATGGCAATATATTTCTATTTATAATGAAGAAAATCCCTTTTTCATAACATATTTTAACCATTTCAAATTAAATATATATTTTGCGCAAAAACGAAATTAACCTTAATAATAATAAAAATATCCTTATCCTTGTTATAAATAAAGTGTGTTATTATCCGTGAAAACGTTACAAATAACTCCTTTTCTAATATACGAGTATGTCACCTTAATAAAAGACAAAATATAGCCACCCATGAAATTATACGTTCAATATATAAAGACGTCGAAAGGTTTGTACAATGGAAGTAGGGTAAATGTGTAATTAGAGGTCTCCAGCCAACGTTTTGTGCTAGCTCAGTGGCCATCTTTTCTTTGACATTGCCTTAACGTCTCTGTAACCGCGACGGAACAGATTTTAAACTGTGGAGTTATTTGAGGGCATTCCTTTTGTTTCCAGGAAGGAATTATGGCTGTAATTGAAAAGTGATGTTGAATAAAGTAGACTATATTGTTTTTTTTTGTTTCTATTTTTAAACGCGACGCAATTTGCGAAGTGAGTTGGGGGATACTTGGGTTCTAAGGGCAAAAAGTGGAAAGGAAAGCCTCTAGTTATTTTTTTTAAAACAAATACTGATAATTAGCTCTTACACTATAATTTTGTAATAGTTTTTTAACGCCCTTTGTTGCTGGTTGCTTGCACCAGGGCTCACTCTTAATTGTACTTATTTAAAACAAATAATTATGATTTTCAAACATTAAAATATCTCTATTTTACCTAACTAAACTTTATCTAGTATGCCGGATATGTCATGGACGGCAGGTATCTAAAAGTTTCAAGAAATCACACAAGGAGAATACTAAAAGAGCTTATTTATAGAGGAAAGAGTCCCTTTTCATTTAGATTCAGCTCCAAAATTATTTCCTCAATAAACTTAAAAGGGATCTTTTCTACGTTTTTAATGTTCAGGTACTCGTATATTTCACCCCGTCGGAAAAGATATCCGGACTTTTTTTCATCTGGGAAATAGAAGAGCTTTGGAAGCTTTTTTATGCCTTGGTTTTTGGGGTTTAAAGTGTAAGAACTTCCATGCCATTAAGTTGTTCAAAATCCAAGATACCTATCCTGTAGACAAATGACCATCGCTTTGCATTTGTTTCGCTTTGCCTCAAAATGTAGTTAAATATGTTATGACCACATAGCTATCATGTGACATTGCATACATAGAAGCAAGGACTTAGGTATAACAGACATTGACGTAAAACTTAACGCCTCCATTACTTTGGGGGTTATAAACAAAGCAAACACAATTATATACAAAAAAATAATCAAAACATAATATAATACAATTGCAACAAACACACGAACAATGACGAGCTGTCGTAACTTCCAAACAACTTATTATGCCATTAAAACAGACAAAACATGTCAGAACAGTCAACGTACATAAACATACCGTCAATATTTACCCCAACATTAACCAAAATTAGGCAAACCACTTCCATTAAATAAATGACTTCATCATCAACTAACTAATAATATTAGGGTAGAGTGCATATTAATAAGCGGTGTTCGCTCATGCTATCGATTGGACCCAAATTGGATGGTGACGTCATTCGGGATTACATAAGAAAAACATTGGGACGAAGGGTAATGGGGAATACTTGGATAGGCGCAGGTGGTGGACGCGCAAACGACCGGCTTTAATATGTTTCTATGCGAAGTTTTATGTGGGAGACGCTGTTTGTGACCGACGGTGTAGCACTTTCCCTTACATGTTCTATTCTGTAGGTTCTCATTTTGTTTACTATGAAGAGAATTTTGATGGTAAAGTGAGTCCTACTAATATAATGAATTCGAAAGAGTAAGAAACTTACATAATCGTACACCCTTAAATGTATATAAGTTTGTTGTTCCTTCACGCAAAAACTGCTTAATGGATTTGGATGAAACTTTACAGATATATAGGTTTAATAACGGAATAAAACATTGTATAAGTTTTATTTCGGAATTCCGCAGAATCTGGTGTAACGCGTAAAATCCCGAAGGTACGGCCCTGAGGCGATTCTAGTCTGAAAGTTTTATTTAATTGAATAGCTTTATTTGTACTGAGTTAGTGAATAGTATAATTGTAATAAAACCTTTAAAACATTACACAATTAAATCACTTATGGCCAAAGTAATAAATGCGTACTAAGAACAGGTTAGCTATCAAATGGTTTGTCACTTTTTGACATACGCAATTTTCCGAAGAGCAAAAGAGACAAAACACATTATAATAGTGTTTTAGATACATCGTGTTATTAATAAGGCGGATAAATATTAAGACTTTAAGGCCCATCGCAGACGACAGACTATCCGTGACGCACTTTTTAGTCTGTGAAAATAGAACCTATGTAATTATATGCAGTAACGCACGACGCGCAAAAATCCGCGACAATCCGCGACCGAATTTTTGTGCGCCGCAGACTCGATCGCACAAAAAGTCTGTCGTCTTCGATGGGCCTTATATTCACAAACCTAAATAACCAATCATATTGTAATAGTTCACTGAATGCGCTTGTTGAACAAATATATCAAACCAATTTTCCCATTCTAGAAACTCCCATCATAATTTATCTGAAGCATGTACACGTACGCACACAAATCACAACAACCGGAATAACTGAATTCGACCTACGATGTTAATTTCATCCTATGACAATGTACATGTTCCCTGTATTTCCTGCTAAATGTCAATTACGACAAAACCGGTTGCTAGATAACTGTAAACAATATCTAAGTTGATCATGACGAGTATTCGTAACTATTGGCAACTGTTCGCAACTCTAGAGAACCCTCGAACAGTTGATTTATCTCGACAGCCAATCAGTGGTGGTAAACATTGTTTCGAATCTACAAATGAAATTATCTGTTTAATTCACCGATAGATGAACATCGATATGGAATGATGTGTAGTCTTTTGTTTTGGGTTATTGATGTACGAGTGGATGAAACAAACATGATTCGGGTTTGCAAATAACAGTGCTGTAGGCAAGAGTAGTGATAAAGCTTATCGTTCTCACTATACTGATATCTTCAATGAACTTAGAGGCTTCTTGCACGTAAGTGGGGCATTAAAGGATAATCTTTTTTAAAAGATACTAGCAGCGCCCCGCGGCTTTGCCCGCGGCTTTGCCCGCGTTGAGCCCGTTCCCGTAGGAATTTTCGAAAATCATTTCTTAGTGTGTACTTACGTCACTTGAAGAACCTTCCTGCCAAATTTCACATTTCTAGGTGTAGCGGTTGAGGCTGTGCGTTGATTATCAGTCAGTCAGTCAGGACTTTGAATTTCATATATGTATATAGATTGTTGA
Organism: Cyclophora albipunctata; assembly: GCA_963082685.1. Lineage (NCBI taxonomy): Eukaryota > Metazoa > Arthropoda > Insecta > Lepidoptera > Geometridae > Cyclophora > Cyclophora albipunctata. The sequence continues at coordinate 9,009,305 of OY720117.1, read as the reverse complement.
AGAAATAGTGTTTCAATAGATATCACTTGAACAGATAATGTCTTAATCTACACTCTAATTTTTCTTACGAGGGTTACAATTTGGACTAATGTCGTCGATTTTCCATTTTAGTCGCAGACGATTCCTTCTGAAGTCTTCAGAAGGAATCGCTTGCGACTAAAATCGAAAATCTTCAGACTGAAGAGGAAAGAAGTTTGGTATTAAATTCCAATCTTACCCCACCAATGATCCTATTTCCTATGTGGAAAAACTTGAAATTGGTTGATAAATCAGTCGTGACAGTTTGAATTTTAATTCTCGTAAGAAAAACTAGAATATACTAGAATATCGTTAAAGCATAAATTAGTGATATTTATGCCAACACCTAGAAAACTTCATAAGAATTGTTAAACCATTTTATAGTAAGTAATTACGGCAGTTAAGTGTTTACTTCCAACTTTTCCATAGACACCAATTATTGAGAACAGCTGTTATATTCACAGTTCTAATCTAAGGAACGAAAAGAAAATGAAAGGTATCACGTTAATTATGAAACGTATTAAAAATGTAAAAGGAGTTCGTTTGCATTACTTAAAGCTTGTTTAACGCACGGCGAGCGAAGGTTTAGACTATGGTTACTTAATAGGGGTTAAATGGAAAACCTTAGTTTTGAGGTAAAAACTACAGCAAAATATTGTCGTACCAATCGGTACAAAGAAAGGTGCAGATACTATGAGAATTCCTTATTTAAAATTGGTAAAACAAAATACAATATGCGTCACAATAGTACCAAGATATAATTGAAAATTTCCTTATATAAAAAAAGTTTAAAATAATAGTCTTCTTCATCGAGTGGATGGCCAACCTGACCAATCCTGGTGTCAGAGTTATTGAGCCGCCAAAGGCCTCTGACATGGCTCATGTAACGACTACTATCGGTAGGAAGTAACCGGGACCGACGGTGTAACGTACCCTCCGTAGCACGGAATCATCTTACTTTTCGGGCAATCAGGTGATTCAGCCTGCAATGCCCTAACCAAACTGAGGAAAGTCTCACATAGAGATTTTTGTGAGATATTGTCCCCACCGAGAATCGAACCCGGAACCTCCGGGTCGTGAGCCGGGCGCTCAAACCACAGGACCACGGAGGCTGTTAGTATTACTATAATAATGTTATTTTAAAGAAAGTTTGCACTTTTTGAAGAACGTTACAGCTTTTGAAAAAAAAAACGAATAAGTACAACAATAACTATAAATAACTAGCATTGCCCCGCGGTTTTACCCGCGGTGTACCCGTTCCCGTGAGAATTTGAGGATAAAAAGTGCCCTATAACCTTCCCGTTAAATGTGACTATCCATTACAAAAAGATTTTTTCAAATCGGACCAGTAGTTCCTGAGATTAGCGCGTTCAAACAAACAAACTCTGCAGCTTTATAATATTAGTATAGATTGTCCATTGTCTCTGAGTGTGTGTAATGAAACTAAACACTTAGAGCCATGGGAAACGAAGCAATATGGAGTAAATTAGTCGTAAAAACTAATTTACGAGTGGCCGTAACTTCACTATTGTCTGTTTTGAGGAAAAACAGACGAAATGACGAGATATTAATATTTCCTTGCGGCGTTTTACCTTCGTAATACTAAGATAATAATCTCACTGGAGGAATAAAATAAATAAAGGAAACTGGGTCATTTTAGTTATACTTTATGAAATAACCGCCTTTTAATATATTTCCTATTCTATTTTAAATTAATCTTTATATTTTTGGAATCAAAACAAACATTGAAGTAAAGAAGTCGTTTTGTCATCGGTTTAAAAAGATTGGAAAAATAATAGTATGAGCAGGTACATACATTGCAAGTTAAGCATAATATAAAGTAAATGATAACTTGTGAAAATCCTACTTTTCTTAATTAGAGTCTGCAGTTTGCACTGCTACGTAGCGTAGTTTGACCAAGCAATGTTAGTTAATTGCGATTGTTAAGCAACGTGCAGCTCGCCCCCAACTTGGATGGGTGGCCGATAGTGGCATTACTATCCGAGCGCTATCGTGCTTTGGAGGGCACGTAAAGCAGTCGGTGCCGGTTGTTTCAATCGTTAGACCATGTCGGAGGCCTTTCGGTGGTCTAAAAACTTCGACACCAGGGTTGGCCATTAACCTACTCGACAAGAAGAAGACTTATATAACTTTACTTGAGGTCTTAAGTTAATAAATAAATAAAAATAAAAATTACGTTTATTGCCCTTATCTTAAAATTAAGTACAATTTAGTGAATAACGCAAACTTAAAACAAAAATAAAAAAAATGTAATAATAAAATAACTAAAAAATTAAGAAGGGCAAAAGGAAGATGGCTCAGCTGTGCTGTCTGCTGGAACAGCGCTGGTTTTCAGCCACCCCAAGTTATAACACAAACTAAGCTACTGGAGCTAAGTTTCCTTAAAATCACTCATCGATTTTCATAGTACGTTCCACTCACCTTCGCCGGTTTTATCGAGGTAGCTTGCCAATAACTAAGCTCAAGTCGAACTACATAAAACATTTATTTTGGTATACAGCCAATACATGCAGCTCTCAGATTTGAGTGCCGTTCTCGTGGTAGCTTATAGCTCGAGGTTGAAGCTAATACCTACTTCTTCCTATCGAGTGGATGGTCAACCTGACCAATCCTGGTGTCAGAGTTATTGAGCCGCCAAAGGCCTCTGACATGGCTCATGTAACGACTACTATCCGTAGAAAGTAACCGGGACCGACGGCTTAACGTGCCCTCCGAAGCACGGAATCATCTTACTTTTCGGGCAATCAGGTGATTCAGCCTGCAATGCCCTAACCAAACTGAGGACAGTCTCACAAAGTGTTTTTTGTGAGATATCCCCACCGGGAATCGAACCCGGAACCGGAACATGAGAAAAAAAAACAAATAAAATAAACCCTCCAGCATTATTATATTAGTCTAGATATTTTATCCGTGTAACTATTACATTTAAATAATAATTTAGAGCTCCTTTTTACCAAAATATCCGAAATAAAACGAGTTGAGCGTGGGTAAAACTGTGTCTGTAATATTTCTATAACAAACGCCTTTTAGTGCTCAAAAAATCTTTCTTTTTTTTGTACCAGTGTTCTACGAGTAAATATCTTTCTCTGCGCTTACAATGAAAGTACTTGAATTAATTTGAATAGTAGGTAGTAACAGTATGGTTGTACGGGTACGAAATTGTGGGATAATTGAATGATTGAGAAGTATTTGGTATTCCAAATGTGAACGGGGTTCTATTGACGGCTGAGGCTTGTGTACAGTCGGCGAGAAAATAAGTTGTTACCATTTATAATAAGGGTGTTCGAGACTATAAATACTTGTTACAGCTTGTTCACAGTTAAGTGCGTTGAGTTGGAGTGGCAGTAGCTATCCTCTTGGAATACTCCTATTTTGAGTGAACGCTCATAAGAATAAGCAGAATGGCTGACAACCTGCAGTTGACGTTGATACGTAGGAACGGGCTCTCTTCTTGGATCGTTAAAGCATTTCTTTAAATAGATAGTAAATTAGATCTTAGACTTAGAAGTGTTTTTGATGATATTCGATGGAAAAGGTGAATCCTTTTTTATAATTTAGGTTTTACAATAAGTGAAGTGAAAAACGTAATCGTTTCAATCGATAAACCAAGCTTATACTTAAATTATGTTTAATAATATTTTCGAGTTCATATATATCCAAATACAGTTGACATGACTATAATTTTCACGATGTTCTTGTTTAATAAAAATATGAAGCCCTTTTGTACTCGACTGTACCTAACTTTCTCAATGAGGCGGCGGGTCAGAAGAAGGATCGTATTAACCCTTTTCAATAAACATTCGCCGGCAGCTTTTAACAAAAACTGTTGAGAAAAAATGTGTTTTACGTTCTACGCGTTTTGATAGTAAACGGGTTAGAATACGATAAAATTTAAAACAAATTCAAATTGGGTCAAATTAGTGTAAAAACTAGTATTTTAAACCACAGATCGCCATATTAATAAACGGTGTTATTAAAACACTATTAAACTGTGTTTTGTCTCTTTTGCTCTACGGAAATTTGCGTATGTCAGAAAGTGACAAACCATTTGATAGCTAAACTGTTTTTAATACGCGTCTATTATTATATACAACGCGGGTAACACCGCGGTGCGCGCCTAGTAATAACAAATAAAACTATCGCATCAAATGTAAACATTAAATATAAAACGCAATAACTCGAATTTACATTGAAATACTCGTAAAGAAAAATATTGAATATCATAATACCCGGAATAAGACTGCAGAGATTTTATTAAAAAACAAGGATTGTTTCAATTTGCATATAAATGTAATGTATTTTTATGAAAAGCTGCCCGGAAAAAAGTTTTGGTCATCTTGGGTGAGCAAACGTTATGAAAATAAGCTTTCGCAACAAGCCTACCATTCCATTGTTACTTTTTGGGGTTCCGTTGCTTAAAAGGCTTTCTTTTTCTTGAAGTTTCTATTTAAAAACTGCTTAATTGGTTCCTTTACCAATTAAAGCTTTGAACTTGTTCTTTTTATTAGTCAACTAGCAGCGCCCGTTCCTGAAAGATTTTCGGGATGAAAAATAGCTTATAACCTTCCCGTTGAATGTGGGTATCCATTACAAAAATAACATGAAGGACAAGTCTAAGGTATTTTCGCAGTATTTAAACTTTATGCAAAATGTATAGAGTACGAACGGCCAACAGATCCAATAACACAAAGCTTGGTTTCATAGGCAAATAGCATTTGGAACTGCACAAGCAACGGACTATTTTAGGTACTGTTAGGTAACAGGTACAGTTAGGTAACTTTACTCCAATTAAGGACGTTTTCGATGTTATTTACGGATTTTCGTGTGCAAGAATACTTTGTATCGTGAACTTACTTATGTTATTGGTTACTTAGTTTATTCTGCCACTACTTATACTTTGTATAAGTACTTATCTAATAATTTCACTAGTAAAACGAAATCAGGTAAATTAATATCATGCGGAAAATTGGAAACCAAAAAATACTACATTAAATAGCGTGTGATGTGGCACTGTCGATAAATGGAGACTGATTTCATTACTGTATGTGCTCGTTTCCGTAGGAATTTCAGGATGAAAAATAACCTTTGTGTTGAATTTGGATATCCATTACAAAATAATTATTGAAATCGGATTGGATATTCTTGAGATAGGCACCTTCAAATAAATTCAAAATCAAACTCTTCAGCTTTAATAATATTATATAAGTAGATATAGATTATAAAACTACACGTATAGATAAGTACGGAAGGTACACCAACGCTCTTTGTTCAAACAATACAACTGAAAAAAATATGGCTTCCCGCATCCCTATCCACTACACTCATATTTCTCATTACTATCAACAGAAACTATCGGAAAAACAGTCTTTAATAAACAATGTGACTGTTCAGGTGGAAATTTAATACTTAAGGAGTAATTAAAAACTGGCCTCGGCGTTATACGTTCCTGTTGTACTCCCAATTATGTGTGTGTAATGGTGAGGGGTGGGATGGTGTGTGTGTACGGCTAATTAACGATTGTTTTTCTCATTTGTGCGGGTCGGGTCAACATAAGATGGGTTTCGGTACGAATGTTTTGTTTTAAGGGATGCGTTAAGTTTTATTGATGCAATTATCGATATTTATTTTCGTTCGGATGGTTTGTTGGGATGGATATGAAGTTCGAGATTGTACCCATGGGCGTGTTTAATATGACTTTGATAAGGTAGAATAATCTTATTTTTGTATCCTAATTTTTCTTCTCAAAAAGTTTTTCAGTGTTCAACCCAATATGCGGGAATAAAAAAATAAGCCTGTATTGTCTAACAGCTGAGCAAAGACCTCTCATCTACCTGAAGATATCAGCAATATCAATTTGAGAAAAGAGACTTATAACTAAGAACCAAATCGCAGAACCACAAAGGTTCAGAACCAAATAGGAGATCAACAATTCAGTTAGCAGTATAATAGACTTATCAATACATTCCTTTATATTTCTTCCTTTTCATCCAACGTCAAAACGATCGATGATAAAAAACTCTTCATATCCAACGAGTAACAAGTTGGTGTTTGTTCTGAAATGTAAACGTTGATACACCGTCGGCGTGTTTTTCAAAGTTACCCGACCGTGGTTTTAAGCCCGTGCCGGTTGAAAAGTTCTAACGAGTACAGTTTAAATTGTGAGCTCACTTCCATTTCGTACACACTTTTAGAGGAATATAGGTGGGCTAATAAACTACTGTCTTTGGTGAACTAAAGAAGACCTTCTAAAATGAAAATATTACAAAGATACCATTGGAATTATAACACACATTTTTGGTAAAAACATCCTATCAAAGAAGCTTATCGGTCCCGTTAGTTTCAATTGTTAGACCATATTGTAAGCCTTATGGTGGTCTTAAACATCAGGACTGTCTATTAACTTATTCGATTACTTATTTACTTTACGTAAGATTAGTATACAGTAGGGGTTTTGTACAAGTATATGTTAAATGTCCGAACAGACTTAAATAATTTCAATATACTTACTAGTCATAAAAACGAATTTCGTTGCTGCAAATTGATATTAAATCACATGTCAATGAACTTTATAAAACAAACGAAAATCATTGATAGAAAATCTTTCATTCCCGCATTCCAATTATGAAATCGTTATTACAAACATCCGACTGAAATCCACGAGAAAAATTCTCGCGTTTCACTTGTTTTTGTAAAACAAGGTTTCAATTAATCTTTCGCAACGTTTCAGCTGGTTTCAGCTTTCAGCCGTCACCCAGCGCAACCGTCACCCGTTAACTTTACACATTCTAAAACAATACCGAAAATGCAGTTTATTTTTCAGCTAAATTCTGAAATGCGAATCTGGAATTATTTTGTTAAGTTTTGTGAAATATTTTCGCGTTTAAACGAGAGTTGTGATGTGTTTTTGTTTTATGAATATTTTAATTACCAAAGAAATATTCTAACGAGTCTTTTTACACACATTTAAAAAGTTTGATAACTGGGTCTTCAGGTGAATGCTAACCATACCTCCAACCAATTATTAAAAAAATAGCTATACGTAAACTACCAAAAGAGTTTTTCATTTCGAAATGTTCTTACGAAAATAAGTAGACTTTAGGAGCAATAAACAGGAAAATACCAAAGCGATGTCATCTATTATTCAAAACAGCACCACTAGGAATTGAACATTAATATTACGGATTGTCCTTCTGCTTGCCGTTTTATAGAGGTGACTCTTTTGGTTGAATACATAAAAGAGTAGTAAAGTACTAGCAGTGCCCCGCGGTTTTTCCCACATTGTGCCCGTTCCCGTGGGAATTTCAGGATGTTAATACATATAAACCTTCCTCTTGAATCATTCTATCTATTTAAAAAAACCGCGTCAAAATCCGTGCAGTAGTATTTGAGTTTATCGCAAACAGACAGACGCGGCCGGGGACTTTGTTTTATAATATGTAGTGCAATGTTCCACCGCTGGGCCTCGCAAAATAACCATTAAAACATAACTAAAACTTGAAATCATAACTAGGTAACCACAATCATAACGTATGAATAGAGGTACACTTATATTATTCTATGTAGGTTGATAAAAAATAGATTTATGTACAAAAAAAACTTGAGAGGTGTCAAGGGACACCCGGATGGAACGAAGTTTATTATTATCAACAAAAATAATTGTCACGACTCCACAATGTTCAATGCGAAATAGAAAGACGAAACGAAAATATCTAGCTCGTTACCATTTTTTCCGTCTAGCCCCCTTTCGCAACGCGCGATAAGGAACTTCGTTCTAATAGATTAATGTACCTCATAATAAAGTCTCTTAAACAAGATCTTTTGTTACAGATTGCAGTGAAGTGAATTATTTAAAACCAACATTTTGGATTTTAAAAGGTAAGTCCTAGAAATAAATTTATTAAAATCATGACCACGAAATACTAACAGAATTGAATACTTACTCTATTGTGAAGTCGGTTAGAATTAAATTTGAATCACTCCAGCGGTTTCTAGTTTCAGCGAGACTAATAAATGATGTGATTATGAGAGAGTATGTCATATGTATATGGTACGAGTGTCACGGGTGTAGGAAAAATTATATGAAATTATGAATATAGATTATCATTTTCATCTCAACTTTTTTGTGTCATAGTCTACCAACCTACTGACATCTGTTGTTACGCAACATTTTTATTCTCATTCTACAAGTCACTTTAAAAACTATTGTCTACACTCTTTTTTTTCTTACAATTAAAATGTGAACTAATGTAGTCGATTCTCCAACCAAAGACAATTCCTTCTGAAGAGGAGGAAGAGTTTTCCAGCCAAAATCGATTTCGTCTTAAAAGCAAAAAGAATTAGTGCTTTCATTCCATTCTGAACACTAAACCTTTTTCTTCAATGATTAAAGTTGTCTTTAGTATACAGTATTCGCCGGCATTTACACAAGCTAAGATACATTATTTATCAAAAAATTTCCCTTTAACAGTTACCCTTTCAATTGTGAATTGTTTGTAAACGTAACGTCCACTCCCGTAGGGCAGTAATTCTTTTGTGGTGCGGTGTACCGTAGTTAATTGTGACAGGGTGCGTAAGCGACCCTCTCGTCTGATATCCAGGATTATATTGAACTAGTCAAGTGAACAAGCAATGGATAAGATAACTCACTCTGATGTTATATTTAGTCGTTTTACTTTGAGTTTTTGATGTGTGGACGGTTGATATTGAGTAAGTTGAGTATTTGTGTATGAGGTTGAGTTCTGTTTGCTATGAACCTTCATTATTCATCATTCTTACTCTTCTCCTGCGAACTCTACTCATTTTAAATTAAAACTACGTTAACGGATGCACTTCGTTTTAATAAAAAAAATATCTGACATTTCGGCGCATTTTCCATCCAAAATCTATTCTTATTAAGCTTAATCCTAATTACCTCATTTAAATAAACTATAAGCTCCTAAAACTCCCAATGAACTAAGCTAATGAACTAAGCTAATGAACTAATATTTATTCAGACACAATTACCTTAAATCCTTTCACGAGCTTGGCATGACTAAGTTAGAACTAATCGTAAATTATAGAATTCTAAAAAAACGACGGAGGCAAGTTACTGTTTTTTAATGGCCTAGGTTGACCCGCCCTATAAAAATCTGCCAGTTAACTTGCACGCGAACAAACCGATTTGCATACCACGCGTTGCAGTACTTACGCAAGGGCTATCCGCAAACATAAAGCCTAGTCTAGATTCAGACATTGTACTAGAACTTAAACTTTTAAGGTGAAAAAGTGGAAACATTATACAGGGTGTAATCGTTAAGTGTGCACAGGCGATTATTCCGTAACTATTGCAGATATCAAAAAACTTTAAACTGATATCGAAAGTACTTTACCTAATGAGTAAAATGACATTAATAACTTTTTAAAAATAAAACGAGAAATATCCAAAAAAAAACATTAATCACTCCCATACATTTAGTATGAGATAGTAGAAAGGTTTTAGTTTCCTTATTTTAAGTGGAATAGTACCTACTCATTTTACCCTTGTCATTTTATAATTATGTACGATATGAAGGTATTAATGAATTTCAAGTAGATACACGTGTAGATTAATTATCTTACCACTTCAAATTTATAATAAACCTTGTTTCAATATTGTATTGATTTGAACTAGCTGAAAAGCAACATACTAAATAAAAACAAAAAGAAAGATACTCATTGGTGTTCGTTCTAAATTCAAATTCTTTATCGCGGGTTCTCGTTCCCGCCAATTTATTGTATTTTTCAATTTGCGTTAATAATCGTGATTGTTGCATTTATTGATTGAAAAATGGCATATTCCAATACAGAAAAGAGGGACATGTTAAAAATGTACTACAAACATGATTGTAACAATAGGGCGGCCATTATCGCCTACAGAAGAGAGTACCCAGATAGAGAAGTTCCTTCTGGTACGTATTTACGTAAGTTGGATAACAATTTGATATTTTAAAAAAGTTATTAATATCATTTTACTCATTAGGTAAAGTACTTTTGATATCAGTTTAAAGTTTTTATCTACACTAATGTTGTAACATTCTACTTATGTTTCCAATACTTGACTTATAATTACTAGGTACTGTTATAGCGCAGACAACTAAAACACTCAATTTAAGCAATTGCACAGGATGTTATAATATCATTATAATATAACATTATAACATCATTATAACGCGACCAATTAACCTGGCGAGCCTTATGTCAAAATCCTCATACTAGTTGCATAAAATTTTGATATTAGGCTGGCTTTTGAAAACAGTTGGGTTATACGTGAAAACTTCGTCGAAACTACATACACAAAACTCTTTGGTAAGATCTCGCTCGCTCCTGATTGGCCCTACGCGCAGCTGCGCTCTCATTGGTTAGATTTTAATGGCGGCAAGTTCACTGTCACAATACACGTACCTACGCGTGAATTTAATGTTTCGCAATGTGTTTTTTTTTTTAAATTTTGTTTGATTAATTGTATTAAATAGTGAAGATAAAGTAGTGTATGCAACTGCATATAACACGGGTATTAAAACACTCGTTACTATTATGAAACTCGCTGCGCTCGTTTCATAAACTCACACTCGTGTTTTAATACCCTTCTTTATATGACGTTGCATAAACTACTATTTGATATCTGCAATAGTTACGGAATAATCGCCTGTGCACACTTAACGATTACACCCTGTATATGACGTCGACTGTACTCTACTAGATAATAAAAAGTATTTTGAAGTTCAAAAATTAGTGGTATAATTGACAGTGACAAGCCCATTACACAGTGGCACTGAAAGCGCCTACTGTGTCGGGGGTTGCGGGTTGATTCCCGCCCAGATTCAACAATATGTTCAGACATAATTGTTGACAACGAAGTCTGATTATCAATTATATATTTATATAAAGTATTTGTGCATGTATATGTAGTAGTATCAGTTAGTTAGATTCCATAATACAAGGTTAAAGCTTAGTTTGGGTCTAACTATCCGTGTGTGAATTTGTCCAGGTATATTTATATATTTATTTAATTTTGAAACTGATACTATATTTGACGATATTTAGGTATTAGGTTCTTTTAAATACCGGTAATTATACCTAAGAAAACTGTTTTACTAGGGTTGTCTGTGTTTACCAATATTATACTAAGTCTATGCACATACAATATCTGCATAAGAGAAGTTCTCTCAGAAGACATACAAGTCAGGGATTAAAGTCTCAAGGCCGAGCGTATGCGTAATCAATGTACACATCTAGTATACCTATAGGTAATCAACTGTTTCATCATCATAGTTTTCATTACAGTACTATTTTTACTTAGAAATATTTTATATACGGTTTGATTTAACATTTCGATGTCAATAAAAGGACACGAAAAACAAGTCCAATTCATTAATAAAAGTTTCAACTAAACTTACTTTTCAACTAAAAAGTAATAAACTTTTTAGTTGAAAAGTTGTAAAGCTGAAACAAGACACATTTAAGAATTTGTCTCAGATATTTGAATGATACGATCGTCATTTTTTTACCAATAAAAGGACATGAAAAACAAGTCAACCTATCAATAAATTCTGAAGTAATAAACTTTTCAGTTGAAAAGGTATATACTCAGAGGAGATACGTTCAACAATTTGTCGAAATTTTCAGATGTTCGAATGACAGAACCGTTTAATGGAACGTTTAATATTCAAACGATTCTTGATATTTTTCGCATATTTATTAAAAAGATATCTGATGGTATAATGGAGTACTTTTAATAGCAGGATACCGGATAATGTTTGTCGGAGCGTTTTATTCATCTGTACTGGAGTGGAATCAAATATTCGTCATAATCTCAGCCGGTTCTTTGTTGCAAAACCTTTGAGAATCCTTCAACCGTATGGCTGTCTAGCTTACAGGAACCGGATTAAAACGGATCTATTTTTATTAACCTCTGACGTGTAATGAGGATCACTTTTTCTTTTTTCTTTTAAAGACGATTTGATCGAGATCGAGACATATATTTTTGATGAGACTTACTTCAAAAACAAAGTTGCTCTCCGCTGTCTGTCCCTATGTATACTTAGATCTTTAAAACTACGCAACGGATTTTGATGCGGTTTTTTAAAATATAGAGTGATTGAAGAGAAAGGTTTTTATGTATAATAACAACGGGTACAACGTGGGTGAAACCGCAGGGCGAGGCTAGTGAATGATATAGTAGAAAAGTCAATATCGATGTAAGATTTACTCTCAACTTCACGGTTTGCTTTGGAGAGAAAAAGTCTGCGTTATATTGTAAACTAGTTGTGCCCTGCGGTTTCACCTGGATTTTTTTTCCTTACTGCTTACCGTTTAAACCTTCCCTGGACTTTCATGAATATTTCAAGACCAAAATTAGCCAAATCGGCCGTTCTCGAGTTTTAAGCAGACTAACGAATAGCAATTCATTTTTATTTATATAATAGATAGATGATTTGTACACAATCTGTTAACAGTTAATAGTCTTATGGCGACTTGCACAAGAACTGTTAAATCAATTTCATTCCTAACTATGTTATAGTAACAAAAGCTGTTCATTAAAAAATAATTTTATTTTGTACCTAATAGAGCATAATTTCAAACGAGCGTCATTTGTTTTTTAAACTTATTTAGGGGCTAAATAAAACTTAGAATGCTTGTGCAATCCGCTCTTACTAGTTGGATTATAAACCAATGGCGTTTACAATTTTCCGATAGTCTAGATCATTTAAAAATGGAATAAAGTAATTTGCTGCGGTGTGCTGTTCTTACGACGCTTTCATTAAACCATGAATTTATTAACCTTTTTAATGAATATTTGTTGTGTTAAAGGATTAAAATAGAAGCTTCTTAAGTTTTATAATCTTACTCCTGTACCGAGAAATAAACTTTTTGTTTGCGCAAAACTTTATTGGATCTTTAATATTTTATTACTACGGTACAACACGAACTCGTCAACAACCCGAGCCATCCAGACATGTACCTATTTCATAAGTTATTTTTCCATGAAACCGCAAATTTGCAAGTTTTTTACGATGTTTTTTATAAACAATAAAAATGTTTCTATTAGTCTAGCGGGTTTTATTATATATGTCATGTTCTTATTATTACAAGTGGCAACATTGTCTTGTTGGGTTTTGGGAGACATTGTTTATGGGAGAATTTGTTTTTTTTTATAGTTCTAATTTCAATTTTATCAACGTTCCTTTTTAATTTATAACAAAACAGATGTGATAACTTGAACTCTCTTTGCTAAACCAATAAACAACAAGATCACGGTATAAAACCTTTTTAAATCAATTGACAAAATAGTTTTTAATAGGTATCTATATTCTATAGCGAACAGTGGTATTGATTTTACACCATGTTATTCCTACACGGTTACATACTGTGGGTTGGTTAGTGATGTTAAATCCGAACGAAAAACAAGTCAAATATAAAATAAAAGCCCCCAAATAAAAAAATATATAATTTACGCATAAGCGGGTGGACCCATCGCGGAAAAACTTTTAAAAAAACAGCATCGAAATCGGTTCATCCGTTTGAGAACTGCACCACGAGCAGAAATACATACACACGGACATTGACGTCAAATTTATAACACCCCTGTTTTGCTGCGGGGGTTAATATAGTGAGGACGGACGAACCGGCAGTCATGACGAAACTATAAGAGTTCTTTATCCACTACGGAACCCTAAAACCCGCCATTATTCCATTAAGGCATAGTGCAGGAAAACGTTTAACATGAAGGGCAATACGAGAAGACGAGATGCTTGTGTAAGGTGGGAGTATGGGGTTTCAAGTGAAACGAACGAAGCACAGAGCAAGACTACTTTTATTACGCTAAATACCTGGATTATATACTGTCACAGAATACATACTTACTTATACTACTACACCATCCATCCAAGAGAAAAAAAAAAATTACATAGGTACATTTTTTTTTACATATACCATAACAATACAAGATTACATATATTTTTTTTTCTTTTTTTTTTTTTTACAAAGCAATACATGATAATGACAATACAAGATTACAAAAAATACCTTTTTTTTTTTTTATTATTTTTTTTTTTTTTTTTACATTCACCATATACGTTGGTTAAATTATTCAATAAAACATAGTAAAAGATAATAATAACTTCATAATTCATTGTATATATAACTTTGTACGATTTTTATGTACTATTTCTATTTTTCCATTTTTTAATATTTCTACATTGGGTGTTTTATCGTTAACTACTTTATAAGGACCTGAGAATACTGAACATAACTTGTTACCAGTTTCATTTTTAACCAACACCATATCATTAGGCTGGTAAATAATTGGATTAGTATATTTATCATAATTTAATTTTCTATTTTGTTTACATTTTAACAAATTGTTCCTAGCTTCCTTTTGTGACATCTGTAAACGATATTTTAGTTCACAAGGGTAGTCATCAAGGTTATACAATGGTTCTAAATGTGCGGTTAAATTACTGGGTAGTGAACATTTCTTTCCAAATACTAATTCATAGGGAGTAAATTTTGTTTCTGAGTGGACCGTTGTGTTGAAAGCAAATGACCAGAATGGAAGCCAACTACTCCATGTTTCAGAGTGATTGTCGGTTTGAATTCTAAGAAAAGAATTTAAATTTTTATGAGATACTTCCAATGCGCCTAACGATTGATGATGATAAGCTGTAGAGTTTAATTGTCTTATTTGTAATAAACTACATACCTCTTTAAACGTAGCTGCGATAAACTCCTTTCCTCTATCTGTAGTTATTTCTTTCGGCACTCCATACCTAAGGATAAAATTATTAACAAAACTTTTCGCTACTTCTTCTGCTTTTTTAGATATCAAGGGATATGCCTCAACATACTTGGTTAGTTCACATTGAAGGGTTAAAATATATGAGTAATTATTATTATCAACTTCAAATGGACCTACTAAATCGAGATATACCTTTTCAAACGCCGTATTGGCAGTTGTTGTTATATTCATTGGTTCCTTTATTGGTAAGGAATGTTTCTGACGTTGACATTTGTCACATCGTTTAACATATTGTCTGACATCATTATCTAACCCAGGCCAATAATAATATCTTTTAATATTATTGATCATCCTTCTCATGCCAGCATGGCCACTGCTAGGCAGGAGATGGAAATCGTTTAAAATTACTCTCCTATCATCTCTGTTATAAATCGTTTTTACATTATTTATTATACAAAGGCGTGGGCCTTTCCTATTCTCCATACTCTTTATTTCTTTAATCAATTTCTTAATAAAATCTTTATTACCATCTTTCTTTATTATGCATATTTCGTTTACTTTAATATCATCACAAAATTTATCTAATTCATTCACGAATTCGCGTCGCGTCATTTGTGAGTCTGAACTAAGATATTTTATATATATTACCTTTTTCTTTGAATCATAACAAAACGTTTCATTTTCTTGACATATATGTCCTAACTTTCTCAACTTTATTAAATCATTGGCATTCACCATACACATCTCTACTGATTCTATCGGTTTAACATGAGTACTCACAACTTTTGGTTGATCAGGCCTCGAGTCAGTGTGTACCATATCCAACGAGGAAGAATCTGGAATGTTATTCTTCTTTGATTGAGCTCGTGTCAATACATTAATATCGTAACACATATCCTTCAATTCTTTCGATGTTAAACAGATTCTAGATAAAGCATCTGCAGCTGCGTTATCCGAACCTTTAACATACTCTACTTGAAAATTATACTCTTCTAATAATAATCGAAACTTCATAAGCCTACTTGAAGGGTCTTTCATTCCGAATAAGTAAATCAATGGTTTATGATCTGTTCTTATTTTGAAATATTGACCATATAAATAAGGGCGAAAATGTTTAACGGCCCAAACTATAGCTAATAGCTCTTTTTCTATGACCGGGTAATTAGACTCTGCTTTATTCAATGTTCTACTAGTAAATGCTACGGGACGTTCATTTTTATTTGATAAAATTGCTCCTATTGCCTTATTAGAAGCGTCAGTTTGTAATATAAAATGATTGTCTTGTGAAAAATCTGGGTAATCTAAAATAGGAGGTGAAATAATACGTTGTTTAAGTGTATTGAATGCATTCTGACATTGTTCATTCCAAATAAAATTTACATTTTTCTTACAAAGATGATTCAGGGGATATGCAATTTCGGAAAACTTTGGAATAAACTTTCTATAATAGTTTGTGAATGCAACGAATCTTTTAACTTCGTCTACATTCTGGGAACAAGGGTATTTTTCGACTATTGCAACTTTTTCTGGGTCGGGTAGAATACCTTCATTTGATATCAAGTGTCCTAAATACAAAATTTGTTTCTTTAGAAACGTACATTTAGAAGGGTTTAACTTTAGATTTACTTTTTGTAATCTTTCGAATACATTCTGCAAATTTCTATTATGACACTCTAAATTACGACCAAAAACTATTAAATCATCCATGTAAATTAAACAGATTTCATTGTTTAGACCTGACATTGCCAAATTCATCAGCCTGGAAAATGAACTAGGGCTGGTTTTTAAACCCATAGGCATCCGACACATTTGGTATTGACCCGAACAAAAAGCTGTGTATTTTCTACTCTCTTTTTCTAATTCGACATTATAATAACCTTGGTTTAGATCTAAATGTGAAAAATAGACACTTCCAGACAACGACTCTAATATTTCTGTAATGTCGGGGAGCGGATGTTTATCGTCTTCTATGCAATTATTCAACTTTCGATAGTCTACCACTAAACGCCATTTTTTCTGTCCAGTAGAATCACATTTTTTAGGTACTAATAATACAGGACTCGACCAGTTGCTTCTACTAGGTTCGATAATGCCTTGTTTTAGCATTTCACTAAGTTGTTTCTTAATTTCCTCTTTATGAACCCTAGGCAATCTGTAAGGTTTTGCAAAAACTGGAGCAACATCCGGTTTTAAAGAAATATCGTGTTTATAAATATCCGTAACAGTCAATTTATCTCCTGGCAAGTAAAAAATGTTTGCATACTTGGCACAAATCTTTTTTATACTCTCTGACTCTTCGCTATTAAGATCGTTTAAATTTAATAAAGAAAATAAAGATTTTACTCTATCTGAGTTATTCTCTGACTTATCAAAAGAGCAAATACTATAATCACTAAGACTATGGACTACTTTTGGACTAATACTAGCTAGTGAAATATTTTTATCAGTGGTATTCAAAATTCTAATTGGAACCATGCCATTTATCGGACTTGCAATCGAACTGGCAAGATAAAGACCATCCTGTAATTCCTCTGAACAAATAATACAGTCCGTTTTAAATTCAGTTTGAATAAAATGCACCGACTCACTGCGAGATGGCATATAAAATTCATTTACTTTACAACTACTGTTAATAGGTATCATAACGTTTTGTGCCAAACCAAAATCTAAAGATAAAATGTTTTCATTGAAGTCTACGGACGCCCTAAATCGTTTTAAAAAGTCACGTCCAATAATTCCATTAGATAATATGGGTAATGAATTAAATACAAAGAACTTATGCTTAATAACTTCTCCTTTTATAGATATTGGAATGTAAACATATCCGATAGTTTGTACTTTGCCCCCGAGTCCATTTATTGTAATACTATCTTCATGAAATGGGATATTCAATTGATTTACATGTTTAAATGATATAGCTGATAATGATGCACCCGTATCGATTAAGAATGAATAAGTTTTATTAAGTGAAGCTATAGACAAATTAACAAAACAATCGCTACTACTGCTTAAAATGGAATGATATTGATTATTCACGAAAAAATTTGTCCAACTGTGGTTCTACATCCGAAGTGGGCTTCTCATGCTCATTAATAATATTTACGTAATTCCTATTCATCCCTCTACGCGTATTTCCACGATAAGATCTGTTGTACATACCTCGACTGTAAGCTCCGCGCTGTCCTTGGCCTCGCGATGACGGCGAGTTCCAACCGCGCTGCGATCTCCCTCGGGTCGCGTGTCCTCTATGTGAAGAAATTGGACGATTGGGTCTTCCACGGGTATACCTAAGGTTGTTATTAAAATTTCTAGATCTATAATTTTGGTTATACATACCCATTACCTCACCTGAAGAAGAGGGGGACGAAGTTTCCTCATCTTTGGCTGCCTGTATCGCATCTTTCAGCGAGCTGAAATTCCTAGCCGCTATCAAAGTACTGAGCCTACGATTTCGCAAGCCATCGGAAAACTGCTTAATCGCTTGTTTTTCATTGATAGGTTTCAAAACATTGTAGTTTTCAGTATTTCCGTCGGCTTGTGCAATCGTAAGGTTCACAAACAACTCCGTGATTTCCTCTCCGAAATCTGAAATAGACATGTCATTTTGTTTTGTAATATGTAACTTTTTTTGAATAGCCGTAGCCCCTTTACTTGGTAACAATTGTTTTTTCATATCAGTAACTAAATCTGCAATGCAAGAATAATTATCTCGGAGACGTAATTTGGCAGATTGTGATAGTCTGCTTTTTAATACAAATTTAATTAAGTTATTTTTGCAATCAGATGATTTGAGCAAGGAATCGTAATACTGAATATTATCTATTAACTGCTTTATACTCGCTTCATCGTTTGACATAACGGGCATTAAGGTCAAAGCCGTTTTTAAATCAAAAGTATCCATTTCGTTACAACCTTTGTTTTCAACACAATCGGCACACAAGTGTAAAATATCCTTATATAACAAATCGAACTTTCTACATGAATTCTCATAAAGCGATATATCCTCACATTTAAATTTTCCCTCACTTATCTCTTTTTTGAAATTTAATAACCAACTGGTATACTCATTAAAAATAACATTCGCTTCCTTTAGCTTAATTTGTAATATATTCCCCTGTCGTCTACTTGGTCCAATTTTAATTAAATATGATTTTACTTTCTTTAATTCTTCATCTAACTGATTTAAAACAAAAGCCATAACTTACCACCAATATAATATGTAGTACGCACGTAAATACATCAAGAGTAAAAAACATTTTAAGTGATTAATAATTTTTAAAAACAACACAAAAATGAGCGCATAATTATACGATAAAGTTCATTAGGTACTTAAAAATACGGTCCATGGATATGTTTTCCCAAGACGTATAATAATATATTTGACACTATAATACACGGCACTACGCACGTACGTGCTACGATTTAATTATTTTCGCACTGCACTCACACTTTCGCCTTGGAGTATACGGCCTGGCCTGGCTGGTAAGTCTCGTCTGCTGCGGCCATGGGAAGAACGGGCTGCTGGAACTGACGGAATAGGGACCTCCGCAACGTATTCCGGGTTATTTCCGACGATATCCACTTCATGTGGCACCTCTTATACGTTCGATAAACGCAATATATTACTCCAACACATATGATCAGTACAATTATTCCCAATAATATGTTAATAGTGGAAAGGTGTACTCTGACTTCCTCCAAGTGTGAATTATTGTCGCCTGCTGCTGCATTTTGCACTATTATTGTCTCTTCTTTTGATTGTTGTTTCCCCATTTCTTTTTTTCACGTATAGTTGCGGGCACGAATAAAGTATCTCTAACTCCATGATTATTTATTTAGTCCATCAAATAGTTCCACAAAAATTCCACTCCTAAAAAGGGACGCGCATCGCGTTACCGAGCGGACTCCTTCTTCGGCAGGGTCGCCATGTAAGGTGGGAGTATGGGGTTTCAAGTGAAACGAACGAAGCACAGAGCAAGACTACTTTTATTACGCTAAATACCTGGATTATATACTGTCACAGAATACATACTTACTTATACTACTACACTTGAAATATGAGGCTCCTGTCACCTGTTGCCGACCATCTTCAAATTGAGTAATATTAATGAAGTTGCGTCGCCGGAAAATGTCATTCAGTTTTTGAACTTCTACACGATTTGATTTGTAAAAATCGTATAGTAATAGTAGTCAAATTAGGTACTCTTAGGTATTATCATGAAATCTATCTAGAATAATTTAAACGCAGTAAGGTCTTCGCTGAATGATGCTGAAGAGTTTGTTATTTGGTTTTTGGTTGTTTGCTTGAACGCGCTAATCTCTTAAACTACTTACCTATCCAATCCTACCTATTTAATCCTACCTATCCAATCCTACCTATCCAATCCTACATATCCAATCCTACCTATTCAATCCTACCTATTCAATCCTACCTATCCAATCCTACCTATCCAATCCTACCTATTCAATCCTACCTATCCAATCCTACCTATCCAATCCTACCTATCCAATCCTACCTATTCAATCCTACCTATTCAATCCTACCTATCCAATCCTACCTATTCAATCCTACCTATTCAATCCTACCTATTCAATCCTACCTATCCAATCCTACCTATCCAATCCTACCTATCCAATCCTACCTATCCAATCCTACCTATCCAATCCTACCTATCCAATCCTACCTATCCAATCCTACCTATTCAATCCTACCTATCCAATCCTACCTATCCAATCCTACCTATCCAATCCTACCTATCCAATCCTACCTATCCAATCCTACCTATCCAATCTTACTTATCCAATCCTACCTATTCAATACTACCTATTAAATAATACCTATCCGATTTGAATAATTCCTTTTGTAACAGATAGTTCCCACGGGAACGGGCACAACGCGGATAAATCAGGCACTGCTAGATGGGTTATAATTTTTGATTTATATACAACCTTTATATCAACTTACTTAACTCAACTTTGATTTATATCAACGTACAACTACGCTTTATTTTGTGGCATATAAGTTTATTTTAGCAAATTTAACACTAACTTTGATTTGCCGACGTTTTGAGTGGATACACCACTCGTGAACTCTAGCGGGCGGTCTATCCAAACGCGACCACGTATTGATACGTTCATATTGTGGACTAATCGCGAAAGCTTTAGGCACTCTAAGAACTCATACACCAGGGATGGTCAAAAACTTACTCGACTTACTGACGATAACATTTGCTCGAACTTAGGTACCAAAGTACTATAAAGAAGCTAAAATGGCCTCTAAAAAACTTTGACAAAGAAACCAAACTTGCGAATGTATTAATTTATTTTAATTGTCTTCGAAATGGTCCTTAGTTGTACACTTTGCAGACGAATAAAACTTTAAAGTTTTTTAGTTAAAGCATTGAATTCATGTTACTTTAAAGTTTGGCGCCAAAGAAATTAAGTAAACTGAAAACCTTTGGAAGTTTCTTTCGAGAAAGTTTCTTGATTAATTACTCAAGTTATTAATTACTGATTTTGAAGTTTTGTTTGAAAATATCTATTAGCTAGGTATATAATGTAAATGTGCATTCTGTCATAGTTACAAACAGACGCGTAGACGGTCCTCCCGTGAACACGAGTGGTGTAATCTACTCGGAACGTCGGTTATGTATTTTAATTAATACGTTAAATATTTTTATCTACACTAATGTTGTAACATTCTACTTATGTTTCCAATACTTGACTTATAATTACTACTGTTATAGCGCAGACAACAAAACACTCAATTTAAGCAATTTCACATGATGGTATAATATCCACATCGATATCGTAAAATCTCATTATAACATCGCGCGCTCGCTCCTGATTGGCCCTGCGCGAGCTGCGCTCTCATTGGTTAGATTTTAATGGCGGCAAGTTCACTGTGACAATACACGTACGCGTGAAAAACTATTGTCAGCTTTTACTCTTGTTGTTTGATTAATTGCATTAGTGAAGATAAAGTAGTGTATGCAACTGCATATAACACGGGTATTAAAACACGAGTGTGAGTTTATGAAACGAGCGCAGCGAGTTTCATAATAGTAACGAGTGTTTTAATTGACTTCATTATATGACAGTTGCATAAACTACTATAACGCGACAGAGTATCTGTTTGTTTATTTAAAATTAGTTCAAATTGAGATTTTGAAAAGTATGTTAATTTCGATAAAATAATTTAATATGAAAATTTGACTATATTTTAACCATTGTTAAATGCATATTTTATCATTATGATATCGTGACACAAAGAAAAGAAAGAGACAAAATGTCTACTTTTTCAGAGGATTCTCAATTTCCTCTGTCGACTTTATTCAATATTAAAGAAAAACGGATAGGATCAGCTATTACAAGTTGCTTTGTTACATTATTTGCATACGTTATTAATCCACAAAGAACGACATGGCATAGAATAATAATGAATGACTTTTACAGCAAAG
The DNA here is from genome assembly GCA_963082685.1 of Cyclophora albipunctata. NCBI lineage: Eukaryota > Metazoa > Arthropoda > Insecta > Lepidoptera > Geometridae > Cyclophora > Cyclophora albipunctata. Next base: position 8,987,051 of record OY720117.1, on the reverse strand, counting down.
GGCAGATAAGGAAAATAATATTTCACCACCAGCCCAAAAAGAGCGGTATTGTAAGTTTGATCGCTTTCTGTAGGTTTTTGTTTAAAAAATGCTTACAGGGGGAGTGTAAGCTAAGCTATGATTGAATACAAGTTAAATTAAAAATTTCCAACACCCCTGCGCAGGAACGTCGGTACCGATTTTTACCAAACATAGCTAAACACCACCGCAAGAAAAATGGCTTTCAAAATTCCGCATTGAAACCGGTCCATCCAGTTAAGAGTTACGGTGCCACTGGTAGATACACACATACACGCACATACAGACTGACACACACACAGAGAGAAGTTGACGTCACACTAATAACACACCCCTCTTTTGCGTCATGGGTAAAAAGGTCGTGAACGTTATTTTTATCACTATTAAGAAGACATTGTTAAGTCACTCAACGTTTAGTACCAGAAAGTAAAAAAGCCAAATGAGAACCCCTATCCTCACGTGTCAATGTCTCCCACTGAACATATTAGCACAGAAAGATCTCCAAGACATAAAATAAAATTTCATTCCAGTTTAATTGAACACGATAACATTAGGTCTATTCTTGGCACATTTTATGGTGGTTACCTGACTCCCGCCGAGGTTACGTTGAGATTGGTACTGTCTCTAGTAATAAAGCGAGAACAATTTATTTGTAGGTGTAATGCGCGTGCTTTTGTCTCCTTGTGGACCTCTTTGTTATAGTTGGAATTGTTTCAAGAAAAAGTGGAAATAAAGTTGCTTATGTTTTCACCCAAAGGTATTGAGGCAGTTGATTGTATTTAGTTAGTTTAAAATGGGTTGCAAACTGCATGTCTGGTGTGAAACTATTTAAAGGTTGAATCATCGAGCAAATAGTCATCAAAATTTGTTTTGGAGATGGATATAGACCACATGAGCTCTAATAACTGCCGCATTCAGAAGACGTTCATACATATTTGTACAATAATTTTCAAATTACCCATTAAAACTCTACTAAGGAAGCGTTTCTGAGTACGGGCGTAAATTCCCACGAGAATACCCACTCTGTCCTTAAATTATCTTTGACTTCTTTTATATTTAGCTTTTCCAGGTCATTAGAATATATTATATTATTTTTAGAGTTTAGGCCCATCTCGTAGCCAGATTTGGTAGCTAGCTACGAAATGAGAAAAGTGTTTTCCCATCTTGTAGCTAGCTACTAAATGGGAACGATCTCTTCGGTAGGTTAGGGTAATTTTTTTTTTTACTAGTTAAAATCCTAAATCTTGGACTTTCGAATTCCTATTTCGTAGCCAGCTTCGAATCGGGATTATTTCTCCCATTTGGAAGCTAGCTACCAAATCTGGCTACGAGATGGGCCTAAACCATTTTTAGTACACTGATAAAAACATATACATATTTAAAATTATTTGTTGAAATAATAATGATATCTAAAAGAAACACTGATAGACGTCTGATAAACAATGTCTAGACAGTCACAAAGTTAACTTTGGAACATTTCAATAATAAACCCTATTCAAAGTTAGGGAAGGTCGAGGTAGGTTTCAAATAATGTTGATTAGGTAACTACTAAACATAGTTTCTGAAAGGTAAATACGTTGGATATCGAAGTTATTACTTTTCTTTGATTTAAGTAAAGTATACTTACTTGATTATTTGGATCAAGTAAGTAGAGAAACTTGTTTTCTGTTTGTTTTTTATAGTTTTTTTCGTTTTGCTTGTGTCTGTCAATATAAAACGTTTGCTTTAAGCGCAAGACTCACATAAGTGCGGATGCGAGTCGGTTTAGGGTTGCGTTAGGTTGTGTATAAGGAATACAACGTATTCGTATGAAAGATGTCACACTCACACTTAAGAGTACTTACTGTTACACTTCTCTATTTCGTGGTCCCAGTGACCGCAGCGGCCTCGCAAAGGGTCACGACATCTATTAGACTGTTTCTCGGTATAAAAAAACTATGAAAAAGACCACCCTAGAGACATGTCTATCAGATGTTTTCGCCTATTACAGACTTATTTGTCTAGAGAATTGTACCGACAACTTATGTTAGAAAACGGACTTGAAGCGTCGAACAAGTTTTTCTTTCAAGAACTTCTCTAAACTTTGTTCACATTAGACAAACTTTGTTTGTCTAATTTTACTACAGTTTTTTGTGCCGCGAATAAACCGTAGTAATGCAGTCTAATTACTCTCTGACCCTCTCTTCTTCTTCTTCTAAACTTAAGAGCTGGGCTCTTGTCGATGGAGTTCTTTCCCCCTCTCTTAAGTATATTAAAATGTTGCTGTCTAATAAATTCTATTTTTGTTGTTAAATAAAATGTAGTATTTGGTTTTGCTCAAAATGCCGCGACCCCACTTAGTAGCATAAAACTGCACGATCTAGAATTTTTTCACACTAGTGTCATCTATTGGATTGCGAGTGGAACGCACACTGAACACCTACTTTAATATATATGTTTTTGGAACCCATCGTGCAACCAGCCTAAGCTGATTCACTACACGTTAATAATAAATGCAGTGGACTTTTCGAGTTCCAGCCAAGCTTTGTTCCTTTCACAACCCACTGGGTTACCTGTTGCTGTGCGCTTGAACACAATATCTACCGACGTAGTTCTAACAAAAGATATTCTCCAGGTTTTGTTTGCAAATCCAACTATACAGTTCTGCTTGTTCTTCTATGAGAAACATTTTTTTGTAGTCAACTAAGAACGGGATCTTATTTTAATGAATTGATTTAACTGTAAGTAATTTATTTAGATATAAATTAGCCTTAATGTTTATTTTTACCATTAAACGTGCTAACAGTTGCTGTATTCCTAAGACAACATTATATTATGATATACTCGTATATATCTTTTTTTTTGTAATGGAGAGCCACATTCAACAGGATGGTTACAAGTTATTTTTTATCCAGAAATTCCTATGATATAACGTGGGTAAAACCGCGGGGTGCTGCTAGTAAGGGCAGAGCTATAGTAAAGGTTAGAATAAATGACATAAAAGAGTTTTTGAAACAGTAATTTAATCAATCCAACGCTTTGTAAAACGACGCAACCGCTATTTTAAATATAGCGGCAAATAAATTGAACCTGTAGCTTTTTCAGGTTGTTGATGCACGCAGAGTATTGGCATTTAACATTGTAGGTAAATGTCAGGACTCGCGCCCACGCCTTTTCATCAAAGAATGGAACTGGAGTTAATTGCTGTGATTTGTCAACTGTTATACTAGTTTTGTCTCACGACCGCCCTGGGGCATTTGTGTAAGTGAATGTACATGCACATTATTACACATTGGCCTGACATTGTCTAGTGTCCACATGGATTTAATATAGTGTGCATTATAATCCGAGTCAAAATTGTTTTTGAGGTACTGACAGCTGATAAAAAAATAGTGAGTTATGTCAAATGCATATTAACAATGATCTTGACAACGGTACCGATATAGCTACGCACACACAGACGCGAGACATTTGACTCATATTTTGCTTAACAACTATAAGTATGGCCCAGAAGCGCTTGTGAAATGAAACTAGGTACTATACTTATGTACTTTTTAAACTCACACGATTTGCACTCATTATACTAAATGAAACGGGTCTGTATCGCGTTAGATAATTAAACGTATTTACTAAAATACGGGATAACTCCCGTGACCACGAGCGGTGTAATCCGCTCGAAACGTCGGGTACGTATTTTAGTAAATACGTTTAATTATCTGACGCGATACAGACCCGTTTCATTTAGTATAATGACTATACTAATGTAAAGATGATTTTCTATGCAAAGTTTTGGATCATTGTTTAGTTTGAGGGCTATAATCATAACAACATTTTAGCTATCAAATGGTTTGTCTTATTCTGACACTAGCAGCGCCCCGCGGTTTTACCCGCGTTGTGCCCGTTCCCGTGGGAATTTCGGGATTTTTTTTACATAAAAACCTTCCTCTTGAATCATTCTACCTATTTCAAAAAACCGCATCAAAATCCGTTGCGTAATTTTAAAGATTTAAGCATACAGTCAGACAAACAGTGTGACAGACACGAAAAAGAGACGACTTTATTTTATACTATGTAGTGATACGCTATTTACAAAGAGCAAAAGAGGCAAAACAAGACAAAACAAGAGGCAAAGAGCTTTTATGAATATTGCTGTATATGCACAACTAAACCACTGCACTGCTATTTGCCTTCACCTGAACAGGAAATCTCTTTACGTCGTTCCTATTAGATCAGCAGTTGTAAATATTCAAACACTCTACAGGAAGCAAGGTTAATGGAATTTCAAATTACATACCAACAAACATGTCTACGTCTCTATCAATATACTTCCGCATTACACACGGTAATATTCTCTTTGTAGACCGTCTAGGTGAAGCTATATAAATAAGCAATCGATGTTTGGTTGTTCGGTAATAGATTTGAAGATTCGATGAGAAGTACGTCTTATATATATATATATATATGTAAAGTAAAGTAAAGTATTAGCCTGTAATGTCCCACTGCTGCAAAGGCCTCTCATCTCAGTGAGGATATCAGTACAGTGAGGTAGATATGTGAAGTATAAAATTGGGAGAGAGAAGAAAATTAGGTTAAACGCTTTGAGCTTTTAAGTTATTCAGATTAGTTGTTTTTTATTGTCTTGCTACGTGAGTTTTCTATGAAAATTCATTTTCCCAATTCTGTTGAGATTAACATTTGACGTTAAAGTTTACTGGCGCGTAAGCGTAAACTGAAGCAAACCGCCTTAAATAAAACAGACAGAAGATCTTTCAAAACATTTACCATTTAGTTACAAAACAACCAAGTCGTTTAAATTCATAAATCACGAAATAAATTATCAAAATAACTGCAACATAAAGTTAAACGGTCACATTCGTAGAATCATAAAATACAAAGTTGTTTAAAGCGACGCTGTGATGCATGCTACCTAGAAACTAGACGTCGTTGTAACTTCGTGTTGGTTGCAGGCACATAGAAGAAACTTAGTGTAGGTGTGGCTTAGACATGTACATACAGGTAGAATATTCACAGTAATGTCTGCTACAAGTTATGGTAATCAAACACAGCAGTTTATCATTTGTAAGTTTAGTTCAAAGATACTAATTATCTAACTTTAGGTATTCCTAGCAGTAAAGTTTAATGGTCATTAGTTAAGTTTACTGTATCTTAGTTATTTATAGTACTAGCCGCCCGCCCTCGCTTCGTTGGCTGGTTAAGAGTTGAATGTCATAAAATCTCTTTTTGGCGACCACCTACGTCCTAAAAGGATCACCTATGCAAAATTTAAGGCTTCTGATCTCGTGATGAGTGTGTCAGTGATCATTCGCTTTTATACATACTTAATGCTTAATATACTAACTTAAATTGTTAGGATTTGTTAAAGTGCTTCTTTTGTAAAAACCGCGAAGGACAGGGAAGTTTGGAAGCGTTTTGGTCCTTTGGGGGCGTTTGTCCAGCAGTGGGACTATATAGGTTTGAAAAGAGTGCTCTTTAATACTTTATTACTGCGGCAGAAACGTCCATTAAAACGACAATTAATTAACTGACGTTATTTATAATTCATTATAATTATGAAAAAAATAATCGGAAAACTCTACTTAGGAAGCATTTACGTCTTTGAGTACGGGCGTTAGTCATAATCGATCTATCCTTCAGTAAATTAGTACATGAAACCCAAAACCAAATCAGTGTTAATATTACCATTACGGTTACGTGCAAGCGTTCTAATTGATCTAGAAGTCCGTTATTATTAGTTAAATTGAGATTTTAGTGTCGTTATGAACACACTAAAGGGTTAATACTCTATACGAGTCACGAATAGAAACGGGACGGGTTATATTTCAATGGTCATTGGTACAATTTCGTTCCAGGAAACCGGAGACATGAGGGTTAGCCAATTAATGAAGTAGTGCTACTGAATGACTTACAGTTAACATGGTCCAGGTGAAATACGGTATGTAGTACCTGTGGCGAACTCGATACTTTTAGGTAAATTGGTACGGTTCGAATTACACGGAAAATTGTGTAGGAGATAGGTATAGTAAATGTATAGTAAAGGTATAGTAAAAGTACACGTTTAATTAGATCAAAATTAAGCTCTTACCTTGTATTATGGAGTCTAACCAAGTAATATTAATACAGAAATATATAAATATATAATTGACACCCCTTAGCGCTCTCACATGCCACCATTTTGAAAATGGGCTTGTCAAAATCCATAGACAAATACAGAACTTCTGTATAAATAACTTTGTTAAAAATCATAGTATAAAAATATTTTTTGGGTTTTCGTATTGTTATGTGCAGTTTGTAAAATAAATATTTACTGCCTATATTTACTTTGTTATAAAAACAAATGGTATTCCCATTGTGTTCTTTTTGGCACTTAAATACCAAATTCTAATTTTAAACTAACCAATTCTCTTTTTAACATACCATTGAAGTTGTCAAAATAAACATTATCATTTTATCAAACATTATACAGATTAAACGTCAAATACACGCCCTATTAACGCACTAAGATTTGTGGCTACTCTACTTACCTTATTAATTACAATTTATACATTATTCTGACCCAGTCAACGTGCTTCAACTAGGTTAAATACCTCAATTTATTATCATAATGTCCGACGCCGTGCGACAATATTGTTCTAAGTTCACTAGCTGTTGACGTTTTGCATGAGAGAGTGTAATCTGTTAGGCCGTGCGGGGAGCGTTGGTTAACTGCGTCTATCGGACCATGGCGATGGTGTATTGTTTATTGAAGGCTGGGGGGATGGGGCAAAGTGGGATGAAAAGGTAACACATAATTTGGTGCTGATTTTGAAGAATTAGATTAATTATTGAATAGGGCTTTATATCATTGAGTTTAATTTTTACTTTTTGTCTTGGCTTTTTAGATGAAAACGCAATAATGTATTGGTTTAACAACCTGTTAAAAACCCTACAGACTTGAAAAATCATGAAAATATATATTCTGAATTTTAAAAATTTATAGGTAAGTAGCAAGAAAGAACTAAAAAAAATCTTTGTTTAAAAGCAGATTCGGTTTTATTATTCAGAATAAGGATAAAGCTTAGTATAATGGTTATCTGCTTTCCTAAAAGAAAAATGAGAATTTGAAAGGTAAAAGGTATTTTTTGTTAAAAATATTGTAATAAAGGCTTTAATGTTCTGAAGCGGAAATGAGTTCGGGTCAGAATCATCAAGGAAAACTGAAGCTTCAAAATAAAAGTTCATTTTTGGAAACCATTCTTGACATACAGCAAGTTTACAAGCCGTGAGTTTACAAGCCGCGAGTTTACAAGCAATCCGTGGCAATATTAACTAAGCCTTTCAAAGTTCATTTTCATAAAGCCACCAAAGTGTTTTTTCATCCTTTTATTATATACTAGCAGCGCCCCGCGGTTTTACCCGCGTTGTGCCCGTTCCCGTAGGAAATCCGGGATAAAATGTAGCCTATAGCCTTCCTCGATAAATAGACTATCTAACAGTGAAAGAATTATTCAAATCGGTTCAGTAGTTTCTGAGATTAGCGCGTTTAAACAAACAAACAAACAAACAAACAAACAAACAAACAAACAAAACAAACTCTTCAGCTTTATAATATTAGTATAGATAATAGGCCTTGAACTCTAAATTGTAGTTCAAAACCAAATTAATTTAAACTTTCCGTGTAACGTCTTTTGAAATTGGAAAGCACGGAACCCGCACCCCAAGTACCCCGGGTAGGGTTCTCGAGTGCAAATAGGGGTCAAAGCTCGGCAAGGCGTGCCAAAGTGTTTGCGCGAGTATCCTTAAACGACTCTTGAAGATTTTGCTTAAACAGATAGTTATAAAATTTGGTAGCTGTCCAATTTGGTACTAAATAACTGGACGGAATTCTTGAGGGTTTGAGTTTGGTAAGGTATTTGTTGAGGCGTGAAGCTTCTATATATATATGTTACGGCTAATACCCGAAGTGCGGCTACACCTAGTTCTAACCGGCTAAAACTAGGTGTAGCCGCACTTCGGGTATTAGCCGTATGTCATTTTAATGAAAAGAGAGAGTTTAAACATGAAAAAAAAATAACCCTAAAGGGTTATTTTTTTTTTCATGTTATCACATATATTCATGTGTCACATATATATGCACCTAGTTCTAACCGGCTAAAACTAGGTGTAGCCGCACTTCGGGTATTAGTCGTAACATATAAATATTATTCCAACATTATACTATAACATATAAAAATTGCAAGTTTCCTAAAATATATTTTTATTGCCAGGTCTAAGAATCTATGATTCAGACTTGAGAGTCTAATTTTACTAAAATCCTAACCTGATAATGCTAACCTCTTCTGCCCAATCGTTATATTAACGAAGCTAATTTACCTAAGTGATTACATTAAGGTTATTATGGAACAAGAACTTTCATTAATTTTCCTTAAACTCTAGAGTTTATTATGATAAATGTTGTTTTCATATCTAGGTCTCTCATTTTTGTAATTACCCTGAAGTTACTTAATTAAGGGTACTTTCTGATACTTAATTTAATGTTTACTTCGAAGTGGTTCATGATGATTAATATTATAATACCTAGTCCAAGCAGTATTTGATTCTCTTTTTGATACACTTGGAATTCACCTGGACAAATTCACACACAGTTAATTAGACCCAAAGTAATCTCTAAGCTTGTATTATGAATCTAACTCATTGATAATACATATATGTACATATACAAATACTTTATAACAATATATAATTGGTATCCAGACGTCGTCGCCAAGAACTATGTCTGCACATATTGTTGACTCTGGGCGAGAATGGAACCCGCAACCCCCGAAACAGTAAGCGCTCTCACTGCCACTGTGCCAACGGGCTTGTCAAATATGATACCCTACAATTTATTGTAAACTAAGGAATATATTACATTATAATCTCTTAGCTATACAAAGTTGATTAATGTTAATAACATTGACGAAACATGTATTGATTTACGATATAATGTACAAAGCTTAGCTTCCTAAATAGTTAATAAGAACTTTATTACTCTCTGGAGTCTTATTAACTCGGGGAGCGATAATTAATTGGTTCTATCCGCGACCTTCGATAATTAATATATTACGTTATTGTTACAACAACGATAAGTTATGTTGTTAGATAAAGGTAATATTGGAAGGTATACGTAACCTCCATAAATACAAAAATCAATGGGACTTTTCGCTGTAATTTTATATTTAAGAACGGGCTCACCTATCCAAACCAAATTTTTAGGCTTTGCTCGGACTATTTAGTAGATGGTTCATGTGAAGTTTGTACCAAAATCGGTCGAGCGGTTCTTTAATTCCCACGGAAATGGGCACAACGCGGGTAAAACCGCGGGGCGCAGCTAGTATGTTATACTAGCAGTTTCACGAAGTATCACCCGCGTTGTGAACATTTCCGTGGGAGTTATGGTTTAGAAGTAGCCCTCAACCGCTCTTAGAAATATAACTATTCAAAATAATAACTCTATTCGGATTGATAGTTTCAGGAATTAGTAAACCTGAAATTCAAACAAATCAAATCTAAATTTAGCTTTTTTTCAAAGTTTAACATTTATAAAGGAACTAATTACATTAACGAGAGTACAGATTAAGTAACAGTATGTGATTTAAAACGTCCAGTTTACTCAACACTAATAGCGCCTCGCGGTTTTAACTGCGTTGTGCCTTTTTCCTTAAGAATTTCGGGATAAAAATAGCTTATAACCTTTCCGTTGAATGTGGCTATCCATTACAAATAGAATTATTCAAATCGGATAACAAGTTTCTGAGATACGCGCGTTCAAAAAAACAAACTTTTAATCTCGACTCGCAGTGCTTATTAAAGTAGTACTTGTTAAAATACTTAGTAAAAGCTTACCAAAACTAATTCAGATTTTGAAGTGCACAACTATCGTAGTTAACCTAAGGTTAATGTCAACAGACCTTGTGTAGACACGACTTAATTACCAACACGAGCCGTGTAGTTTGAGCTTACAATGGAGTTGGTAACAGCAGGGAAGCTTTTTGGAAAGCTCACACGTTTACGGACATTGCTTGATTAAGGGAAACTTAATTAGGGAACTAGCTTCGCCGGACAGTTTCAATCACTATGAATCCATTATCGTGACACATAAAGTTTTCCTAGACTAACAAGTATATTTGGATACTTAGGGCCGACACTGCGTAAAGGTACTGCCAGACGTGCTCATTACTAGCACATAAGCATGCTTTTATTGAGCAAGTGCTCATTAGTAGCACGTGTGTAATGTAATGAGCATGCTTATTTAGAGCATGCTCAAAAATCAAACAACGTTTGATTTTCGAGCATGCTACCTGAGGCGCGGGTAGGGGGGGGGCGTGATCCGAGCAGTTTTATTCAATTAATTGATGTAATTAATTAAAACAAGCATGCTTATTTCTGGCAAATGTGAACAGTTTGCAGAGCATGCTAATTTTAAGCAAGCTTATTAGCATGCTTTTTTTGAGCACGTCTGTCAGTACCTTTAAGCGAGCGTACCCCACGGGTTCATACAATAGTGAACCGACGCGGGCACCCGCGGCGTGCGCACGTTTAACGCAGTGTTGGCCCTTACGAATATTAGAAAAGTCGGAAATGTTGCATATTTTTTGTGGCGACGAAAACGACGACCGACACGTAAAAACGACGGGAAAAGCTTAATATAAATAAAATTATTATAACACCATTTATAACTAGAGAATGGCTGGACTGATTTTAATTATTCTATTTTATTTGATTATTCTTGGTCAGGAACAGGTTAATAAGTAATGAAAATCTCGAAATTCCCACGGGAACGGGTGCGGGTGAAACCGCGGGGCTCAGCTAGTATTTAATAAACTATTCTCTAGTCCAAGTTGACGACAACTATTACCGTTTCTCAAAGCGGATCGTAAAGGATGATAATAAAAATGCAAATGATCTGACAGGTTCTTACATCAGTAGAGTCAATCTTTGTCGGGGAGTGGATAAATAAAGGAAAGGAAGTGACTTCAACGTGTCTTTAACACAGCTCGTAGTAGAGTCCAATGAAATAACGGTTATGATAAGAAATTCCTAAAAGTACTGTTTCATGTTTGTGTTGCGTTGAAATATTGTATGTAAGTTTTTTTCTCCGACAACCCAACGACCGAACATTAATTCATTTTTTGGACTAATCATTCGTTCGTTCAGTTCGAGTATGTTAGTGGCCAACCATGGTTTCTGAGTTTTGAGACACTCTAAAAGCCAAATAGAAATGCCACTATTGGCCACTTATCCAAGTACTGCACGTTGCTTAACCATCGCAATGAATTAAAATCTCTTAGTCCAACTAAGCCACGATAGTAATTGATATGAACGTATTTTTTTTACTTTTCAATTATGTTTTAACACGATGGAATGAAAATCAATCCATCCTTATAGGAGCTATGATATAGCACATAATTACACGCACGTCAAACATATAACACTTCTCTTCTTGCGTAGGTGAAAAAACCATAACAATATACATACATCGAAGCCGACCGCAAGCCCAAACAAATTCAATTGGTCGAATCTTCGACCAGGGCCGTACAATGTTATTTAGATACGGGGAACACACATAATTGCTTTTTCCTTGTCACAGGAAATCGAATTATTTCCACAACGTGTCCAGAATTCCTGTCGTGAAACGAAAATATTACCAACATACTACGTTTCATTCGTCGGACTTATTCGATGGCAGTTATTGGTTTGTTTTGCGAGAAATGTGTGGAATAGAATTGTTTTGCGGAAAATTCTCAATTTTTGTATCTGTCTATAATGCTAATTCAATAAACTGAAGGCCGTTGGCCTGCCTGTTAATGGATAGAATTAGCTTTGTAGAATAAATCTGCGGGATAATCATCTATTTATACCGTGAAAATCCTGTTCTTGTTATAAACATTCAAAACGATCCTAATTCTACGTTACTGCAATCCTAAAACGATACCATTTGTGCTATTGTCATATGCGCATTTTGATAAAGGATCAATATATAATTGGTCCGCTTGTGTGTCATTAAATGTCACTAATATACAAACATATACAAACACTAAGTTGTAATTTTAAGGTATGTAAAAATAATAGCATATTACGTTTCATGCTCTATGCTAAACTAATAACCTTGCAGGATTTTCACCTGCAATAAAATCTCACAGACGTTACATTCTCGTATGAGTTAAATAAATGCTTTTGCTTTTACAACTACATTGATAATGAAACTAAAACTGCACATAGCCTGAAGTGGTTCTATGTGTATTTTAAGCATATATTAACCTCAGAGAAACTTTTAAATGAACCGGTAAGGCTTCAAAGTAGTTTCATATTATACGGCGCGCTGGATGAGTCGAGAACGTAATGGATACCACTGCTAAGTGCGAGGGTATTATCATCTTGAATAATGTATGCCGCAAACTTTGTGCCTAAATTACTTGCTTAATTTGTTTCACCGAGGTCATAGTTATAAATGTAAAGGTTTTCATGAGAATGAAGTGGTTGGAGATTAGTTTTAATTTTAGTTGTGTGAGTTAAAGTTAAGTAGACCGTCTAAAAGATTCCGACATATTCATGGTTGACCTACCCGAAATGAATGAATGAATGAATGAATGAATGAACGAATGAATGAGTAGATACATTTCAACAAATCTCGAATCTCGGTTGTTGTAATTATAAGATGACATTCTCCGCCACCAATCATGATTACCTGTTACAACAATTGGGCTTTTGAAAAAAAAAATGTTTTGTGATAAATCGAAAGATTATATATTAGTTTTATAACAAAACTATTTTTATTTTATTTTTTTCGCAATAATTCAAAAGTTATTTCAAAATAAAAATTAATTTTTGAATCCAGTACCGAAGACACTCGGACAACTCCCGAACAAACCCGAGCGCGTGTGACGTCATAATGGTAGCCTCATTCGGTTACACGTGTAATAGCCGTAACCGCTGTACGTACTTATGGTTATTAGCAGCTCTATCATTATCACGTCACAACTATGGTGACCAATTATGGCGCGTTTATAGTCACGTGACTTTTATTCAAATTTCATCAATTTTTAATTGTTTATAATTAATTGAAAAAATATTTTTTTTAAGTTTTTTGCATTAAATATCAATATTATTAATAATAAAGTTTTAAAATACATAAAAAAAATCATTTTTTTTTTTTCAAAAGCCCAATTAGGTTCAATCAACCCATATGAACTGTTTTTTAATTTAAGCGTCGTTTTTCTTTTGTTTTTCATAAAACGTACAATAACTAAAAACGACACAAGAGCCGAAAATTATACCCAAAGCCTTTAATGTTAACCTATCTTATATTAATATTGATATTCAGTAATAAATACACTATTAAGATAAAGCTTACACCTTCCAAAAACTTTAATTCATTCGTTATCAATTCACAAGCGTATTTCCAAATAAATCGCGCTGCCCTGTTTTGTGTTGGAATTCGGGAATCGTACTCGATCGAACATTATTCTCAATTTGGGTTATTTATGTGTTTGTCCTGAGGGTAAATCGGGATGTAATGGAAATGCAACGTGCCTTCCCACGGGTTCTGCTAATGATCACCGGAAAATGACAATTTGGTTTAATAATGAAAGTTTGCTTTTATCTCCTTCGCTAAGAGTCGTAAAGTATTTGATGGTGTCATAAAATGTATGGAGTTTGATAGCAAATTCGTATTGAACAAGCACTTTGAAAATATCAACCGACTTTTAGTTTTATTATTAAAACCTTGTTCGAAACAACTGACCCATCTTGTTAGAAAAAGAAACGAAATATTTTTGATACATAAATTACAGAGCTGAGCCCTCTTTCCATTTTTTTATAGGTTATAATTAGATACATACATACATTCAGATCAAATACATAACTCTCCTTTTGGGCTACGCCGCAGTCGAGTTAAAAACAAACCCACGAAGTGGTTAATAGTCTTGTTTTTGAATTCAGTTAATAGAAGTCGTTATTTCAGAAACAAGATTCAATTTTAAAGTCTTAATAGAAACATTTTAACGTTATTAAATAAGACTTTTGTTCAGACTGTTTCGTAAATATTTTATTAAGACTTCGTTTCAAAGTTCAAACCGAGTTTAGAATGATAAATCTATTATTCATTAACAGGGTTATGTCTTCTCTTTATAACTGTTGGAAATAGTTAAATAGTGGTATAATTACGTGATAAAATTAGTTAATGAAATAATTCACTTGATACATATTTAAATCGTTGTTTACTGTTACGTACATAGATGTCGTTGACATTTCAATCTGAGCGCTGCCGTGCTTTGGAGGGCACTCTAAGGTCCAAATTCACCTTTTCTATCTCAAACCACGCTCAACCGAACTCGTTTACTTAGTCGATTTTGAAGTTTTGATCTCAGTTTACGCTTGTGATCTAGGATTAAGTTGAACTGATCGATTGCAGTTGTAACAGTGAAATTGGGGCTAAGCGGTCGGTCCCGGTTGTTTCCATTAAACCGTGTCAGTGGTATTTAAGCGGTCTAAAAACTCCAACACCAGGGCTGACCACTACGCTATTCTAAATGAATGAAAGACGAAGGTGTATTGTGCTACAAGCAATAAACGTTTATTTGAGAGTAACTTCTCTTCAATCGAGGAAGTTAAGTTGGTTTTATACGACTCTCTTGATTAAATATTCAAAGAATGACCGTGTCTCCTTTGCGATCTCGAATGAATGAAGTAATCAGATTTTGCAGGATATTTTAAAGAAAATTCCTAAAAAAGGAATTTTTGATCAAATGTCAACATCAATGTACGTTTGAGGATTGAGAATTTATATGTTAAGGCGAGGATATGTGAAAATAACGCGCATAGTCGCTACTTTGACGATCAAATATTAACACTTCTATAGGTTCTATCAAAAAAATAAAAATACCAATTAAAAGGATATATCCTCAATAAAATACTAAATCGAGTAGAATTTTAAAATTCATTATAATAATGTAGAAATAAGATGCACAAGATTATGTAAAAATATTTTTTTCTCGTCCTAGATCTCGTTATTTGAAGCGATATTCATCGTTTTTTTTTTTGGAATATCAATTTCCTAATACTCACTTAGATTCTAAATCAGTTACATTTTTCATTAGACCCGCCAATTTCTATAAAAACGCAAAAGAATTCAAATAAAACGAAATATTCGCCCGCCATGTTTCACGCACTTGAGTCTTGCTTCACAAATCTCAACCTTATTTTATGGAACGCAGGCATCGCATCAGATTGTTTACTAGCTTCAGTCGACGAGCGTAGCTCGTAGTGTACGGTTGTGAACCGGACGCTCTGCTTCGTGAGTTCACATCTATAAAATCGACTATTGTTTACATCATGGTAAAATAAAGTATCAATAAAATCAGAAACTGTTGCACAAGGAAGCGGAAAAGGAAGGTAAAAAGACATGCTAGTATGTTTAGGTAAGTATGTTAAATTAATAAATATAGTCAAAGCTCAAAGTAAAATAAATAGTCAAAGCTGGTCAAAGAGTAAAGTTTCAAAGAGTAAATTAGCAACTTATAGCCTTGTTTATTTTTTTAGGTGTCAGAATAAACAGTCAGATAATATACCAATAACACTAACTGAACTTGTTCCCGTGCAACCAACTCATGCACAAAACGAGTAAGTCATAAAAATACCTACACTTCATATTGCCTAATTGAATGTACCTACATACTACACATACTACTAGGAAATACTCCAGTTAAAATAGACATTCCAGTTTGCATTAATTCCCAACAAGCTGGATTTTTGTGCAGACCTTGAATACGTCATTACAAATGATATGTCAAAAGTCCCTATCGATCCCGCTTGTGCGTTGTTTTTAATTCGAGGTCAAAGGTCACAAATTTGTGTTTTTTGCGTATATCTCTGAAACAATGAGAGCTACCGAAAAATGGTTCAAACAAAGTTTGTAGATCGTAAAATTGTCTACAAAAAAGATCTCAACACTTTTCTTAGATATCGTGACTTTAGACCGCAGGAAAGTCGTATTTTTTTTCGACTATATAATATGCACATATTTCCGCCCCACCTCTGAAGTAGTGAACACGGCGCTTTTTTTTAACGTGGTTTCCCCAGTAATGTAATGGGACACTATTTTTATGATGATTTTTGTAAAAATTTAAATTTAATTAAAATTAACTACTTTTTTGCAATTACAAAAAATTGTATTGAGTAATTTTTTGGAGCAGGTGACAGTAAAGTCTGTATTGGCTCCAAACTATTATTCATCAGTTTCCAGCCCCAATCTTCAGGATTTAGATCATTGCCTAGCCACAGTTGCACTTGGTAGAACACACGAAATAAGTGTTGATAAGCAGAAGCAGATGTTGGAGGGAGACAAGATAACTGCACTCTCTTATTGTTTCTTGTATTTATCACAAAACTCAAATATCTATACTGGCCACGTATGAGTGCATATTCGTATTTTCTATGTTTAAAATAGCCATAATTCGAGAACTGTGCACCGTAGAAGAAAAAGTGTTGAGATCTTTTTTGTAGACAATTTTACGATCTACAAACTTTGTTTGTACCATTTTTCGGTAGCTCTCATTGTTTCAGAGATATACGCAAAAAACGCAAATTTGTGACCTTTGACCTCGAATTAAAAACAACGCACAAGCGGGATCGATAGGGACTTTTGACATATCATTTGTAATGACGTATTCAAGGTCTGCACAAAAATCCAGCTTGTTGGGAATGAATGCAAACTTGAATCATAATTTAGTCTAACATAAGTAATAAATAACATAAGTGAGAATAACGCCTCACTTTTCAAATGAGGCGTTATTCACCGAGACGTATTTTTTGCGCCGACCCGACATCTAGTTGTGCATTGTTGATCGAAGGGTATAAGAAAAAAGTTTCAACGGTAATTTTAATTTATTCAGCGCGCTTTGTGCGATGTTTTGTAGCGGGGCGCGCAGGCAGCGCCCCGCTGATTGCCCCGCACCTCACCACCTCAGATCTGCCCGAGCGCCACATATCCTCGCCTTAATGAACTGTGCTCAGATATTTTTCATTTAGAATATCGATTGATTCTGACACTGAAATGTACTGCATAGATGACGTAGCAGATTTCACGTAGCGCTACGAGAATTGAGCTTTCGTAGCGCCGTAGCAATTCGTAGTAAAATTCATGGAATGTGTCGATATGCAATTTGGAGATCGATGATATATCTTTTATAATGTATAACGTTAGTAGTTGTAGACTGTATAAACCTTTATTTTGGTATTTTCGACAGAGAGGTAGAATATTTAAAATATGTGTTAAAATGGTTTAAAAAAACGATTCTATTTTAAGCAGAGATAAAAGAAAATTAAATGTCATCATGTTATTCTTTGAGAAACTAAAACTTATTACTAAGATAGCGTTCTTAAAGAAACGTTCTTAAAGCATAATTGAAACTTTACTGTTGTTGAACAAATTGTTTTAATAACGTTTGCGAAAAAATAAACTAATCTAACATCATTTTTAGCGAGGGGCAAACAGAATAAGAAGATGAAAACATTCATCTTCTAGTTGTACTAAAATAAAATAACATAACCAGGAAAACTGTGTAAGAAGATAAATATAAATACTGAATAAAAAGCCAGTAATATTTATTGAAAATGTAGCAAAAGCTACCGAATTGAATATGAAACAGTTTTACAAAGTTCCAGTGAAAATAACATCGCTCTAATTAAAAGTTGAACTCCTGAAATTAAATAACCCGCGCCCTAACTAAGAGCGTTAAAACGAAGTTACAAGTGATACAGGAAATCGGTTTTGTTGCATAGTTTTTGGGTACATTTGGGATACATCCCTCGGGACGCGTGTTAAAGGAAGCTTGCCTTGGTATTGTTTATAATCTTCTGATCGAATACTTCCAACTTATACATGGTATGAGATACCAGAATTGGATAAAGGTCTTTTAGTATTCCGCAACAGGCAAGCGTGGTGATTACGCCTAATCCTTTTTACTGTACTGGTATCTTCTGTGAGAGGTCTTTGCCCAGCAGTGGGACATTACAGACTAATACTTACTCACTCTTACATTGTTTAAGCAAAGCAAAGTCGCTTCAATGTATCTTTGATATGTCCGTATTATCTTAAGCAACAATTTTGATTCTTTTATTTTAACCTAAATATATTGTCTTACGTCTCTCCAAATCTCCCTCAAACGTTTACAACCGTCCTTGACCTCCATCCCTTTAGTTCGTTAAGTTAATTGCCAGTTCATTAACGTTTCATTGAAATATAATGAAAACGTTATAAACTTTAAACCTCAGCATTAGTTTCTGACCAAACGTCAAAGCTTAAGTTATCAGCGATAAACCTTAATTAACCTGACATGGTAATCCACATTCAAAATCCATGCTTTTGACACTACATGCATAATAAATATTTGTGCAGCCTGTCAACTCATGATAAACATCGCATACGTAACATGAGCTCGTGAAATAAATCCACGGACAGTTATAGCCAACATTGACGAGGTACTTTTGTCCGCGGACAAAGTCCGTGAAAATATGCTGTATGAAATTTAAATATGGAAACATATTCAAAATGGCCACGGATCTGTGTTCGTTGTTAAAAAGCCCGGTTAAAATAGAGGTGTGGGAATCTATTCCTGCTGTACCTAATTGATAATTTAAAATATGTTAATAAGTTATTATAATTAAAATAAAAGATGTTAAATATTAATACAAACGATGTGTCATTGCGTTGTTCTCCATTTTTCTGTTAAATACTTAGTTTTAAAAATTGCTCTTCATTCTGTTATATATTAGACTAGCAGTACTGCGGGGGTTTTACCCGTGTTGTGCCTTCCTTCCTTCTCGTGGAATATGGCTATCCATTACAAAAATAATTCAAATCGGATTGGTGGTTTCTGAGATTACTTAGCGCGTGCAAACAAACAAACTCTTCAGCTTTTAATAAAGCTGCTTATATAATTATTAGTATACATTGTTTTCTTTTCATTAAAATTTCACGGATCTAAGATATTTTATATGTATTTAAGAATATTTTCGATTCTTAGGCCCTATATTAGATAATATTTTTTAGGGACAAAAAATTCTTCAGACTATATCCCGCGTCTATGCACTACGCTAGTACTCGTAATGTCACAAAAACATTTTTGTTTTTATGGGCATCATATACGGAGACCCTGTGGAGTAATATCTCGCCGCCCATCGCATGTCCTTGATTTATATTATCACTCATTTATTTATACAATAGGCTGTATACGGTGCTATTTATATGGTCTGTTAATATTCATGTACGTTGATTACTTATATTCTCTGGTTTGATGTCAAAAATCGCAATTGAACCAAGAAGCCATGAACAGATTGAACCACATAAGATTCCATAAGCCATAATATTATCAACGTGTTTTTTATAGAAAGACTTGATTGAATATAGAATAGATGGGGCATATCCAAAATTTTACATTTAAAGATGTTCCTAAAGCATAGCGTTTCAAATTAAACTTAAAATGAACACTAATTGAACTTATACGAGCCTCAAGACATTTCGAAAGCTATCAACTCGGAATATATCCACAAAGTCAAAAGCTGTTACTCAGTTTATATCATTTATGTGGTTCATAGGTATCTTATTAGACGTGTACCTTCAAGGTCAGTTTAATAAAGGACTCCTGTAACTTTGACGCTGTGTTTTATGACCCGATTCAAACGCAGTGACGTCAACAACTGAGATTAACATAGATGAGTTGAATATTGTTAAGGATAGTTCGTGGTACAGTTCATAACGAAAATGTTTAGTTTAGAAGCTGGGAAGTTACTTGGAAAGTGGTTTTGTTCTTTGCGTGTTACTTTTATGTGCGTGTATCTATTACGTATATATTAAGTACATAAGTATTAACATATGTTATCATATCTAATAATAGTAAATACAGGTACTATAAACTCTACAGATAAGGTACCTTTTTCGCTGATATCATCAGTATAATGAGAATTCCTCGTCCTTTAAGCGCAAGACACACAGGTTTTAATATAATTATAATAATAATAAACAATTTATTATAAGGCAAATTTAAATGAGTATATTATTAAGTACTTTGCATTAAAATGTAACAATAAAACCAATAATTATTAAGTTGAAATAGTAAACCAATTAGACTGGCCGACTGTCAATTTCATGAAGCTACTGGTCAACAACCCCCATGTTGTTAGTTATGAGATAACCAGTACAAGTCTGTTTTAATGGTTCTTTGCTTGTTCAAGAGGACTCGTTTCAAAAGGTCTGCATCCGTTCAAAGTGGTCTGCAGTTCTCTACTTCGTATTGTGGAACAATTGACGTAGAGTAAAATATGAAGTAATATAACTGTATGACCAAAGGGCTACGCGAGTTGTAAGAGCCCGTATCAACTATATTCACAATATATTACATTGTCTGTCTTAACTTTATTGAACAAGACAGATTGGTTCGCAGATGGGCAGATAGACAAAAAGTTAGTAGTAGTAGACACTGTTAGTAGACATAAAAGTCGGTTTAACGTCTTGTCTCTAGCATGCGCATATGTCTATTATAAAATTCTCGTGTCGCGGTGTTTGTAGTTAAACCCCTCCAAAACTGCTTGACCGATTCCCATGAAATTTTGTGTGAATATCGGGTGGGTCTGAGAATCGGTCATCTATTTTTCATCCCCTAAATGTTAAGGGTGGTCCAATTTTTATATGGCAAAACAACGTTTGTCGTGTCAGCTAGTATACATAATAATATATTATACACCAAAGTCCTGAAAACCTGACTGTCGGTATGTAATCGATTTTCCCAAAAACTACTCTACGGATTTTCATGCGGTTTTCACCAACAGACAGAATGGTTCGAGGGAAAGATTTCTGCCAAAATTTCCAAAACCAAAATTTCTGCCCCCCTCTGCAAAATTCCCACAGGAACGGGTACAATGCAGATAAAACTGCGGGGCACTGCTAGTGTATTAATAAACCACAAGACTATTCCACTAAAATTATACCTTTACTGCTTTATTCATAAACGCTCTCAGACTAAAACACTGGAGTAAGTGTTTTGTCTCTTTTGCTCTTTGGAAAATAGCGTATGTCAGAAAGGGACAAAACATTTGATAGCTAAAATGCTGCTAGTAAGCGTTTATGAATAAGGCCTTTAGGATCTAATTGAACTAGCGGCTGAAGAACCAATTTTTTTTTGGAGAGAAATAATTACCCGTTGTCCCTTCGGCTTGTATATAAAAGAGTATATTCAAATAAAAGTATCTCAATAAAGTATACTATAAATACCTGCCTTAGACATATTTTTGCTTCATTGTTAAATTAATTTAGTATTCTACATAGCAACCTCTGTTTAATCAAAAAGTTTTCTGTGAATTTACGTGCAATATACGTATGTATGTACATACATTTAAGATTAAACCTACTAATTAATGTAACCACCTCTTGGAAAGTTGTTAATTACTTAATTGCAAAAGTTACGAGTTTTGACTTCCACTGTACTTGAGAAATAACTTTACATTACTCAAAATTGCATCATATTAACATATATAGAAGTTTATTTATACATACATAAATAATTATGTAGTAGCGTCTCGCTGTCTTACCCACGTTTGTGCCCGTTCCCACGGGAATTTCGGGATATAATGTACCCTATGTCTTATTCCAATGTACAACCTATATTACTGTAAAGTTTCATCCAAAATCGTTCAGTAGTTTTCGCGTGAAAGAGCCTCATATATACATCCTGACACACTTTCTCATTATAAATATTAGATTCTCGAAGGTTACAAAATCTCAATTATTGAATTATGACGCCATATTAGTTTGTTTAAACGCACTTAAGGTGCGATTCGAAAGCGGAGCGCAACGCATTGTTTTAGCCTGTAATGTCCCACTGTTGAGCAAAAGCCTCTCATCTCACTGAAGATATCAGTACAGTGAGGAGGATCCGCTCTGTTTCAATGGAAGCGCCCTTACCCTTAAGGGCAACCGCAAATGCTGTTTTTAAAATCAATATAAATTAGTAAAAATTGCAAACTCGCGAGCGGCGCGACGTCGCGGGCTTCGTTTTTCTTTTTCGAAATCTTCTTCGAACAAGGGGGTCTTAACCCTTATCCTTGGAACTAATCACACTTCAATAGCCTTCACAATCCTTCATGAAGCTTGTAAACTCGCTATAACAACAACGTTTCGCATTTATAAAATTAGAGATTTAACTATCTATGTTTTATGAAGTCCATACAAATTTTTATGCCATGACCTCTTTATTGAATTTTTGATTAAAGCCCTGGAGTCACGAACGAGCTTCAAGACAATAAACTCCAGTTTGGCTGAAAACAGTTGTTTCATGTTTTATTCAGAGTAATATTTTTGCTATTGTGATGTCATTTTGTAGGCTGTTATTCATTTTTAATTTTGAAGATGAACTAAAATGTTATTATCCTTTTTTATGTTGTTGGGCAGCAAATAGAATCGTATTATTAATGTAAAACGATTAGATATCCAGATATTAAGTCTCACTATCTACAGACTACAGGCGGCTTGCACCAGAACTATTAAAATATATTTAGTACCTTAATTAATACCCATTTAGTCATTTAGGCTTTACACACCCTCCAGATATAACTGAACTTTGTTTTGGAATTAGAAAGTGTAGATTTGTTTTGTCCTCACTGTACTGATATCTTCAGTGATATGAGAGGCCTGTATATATAGCAGTGTGAAATTACAGGCTTATAATACTAATACTATATAGGTTTATCTCATTAGCTAAAACAAAATATAAAATAAACTTAAGATATTAAGAAAACCATTTCAAGTGAAGCACCTCAGCCTTCAGTTACTTATATAAAAAACTGCCAATGTCTATTAAGAAACATTTCTTGTAAATTTCAAAACGTTTTTCTGCCTTCCTTTGTTACGGCCTTCCTCTCTAAGTAGACAGGTCTAAGGTTTCACAGAAACGAATAAAAATAATTCAAGAGTATTGTGTTTTTGTATTTTAAATGACAATGTATTTTGTGATAAGTTTTTCTTAAGCCTCTGTAGATAAGTGGCAATCGTTGAGAATTGTAATTGGTGGTTTACTATAATTAAATGTTAATTAAAAAGTAAGTCACGTGATTATTTTTCATGCCCACTTCTCCTCACTGTACTGATGATATCTCCAGTTAGATGAGAGATCTTTGCCCAGCTGTGGGACATTATACGGTATAGATTTTATGTGGTCATGACACATTCCCATAAATTTTGGTACGCGACAACCAAGAATGCGATGCGATTGCCACTTGTAAACTAGAACTGAATAATATTTAAATTCCCAACAATACATAGTAACTAGCCGCATCCCGTGGTGTTACCCGCGTTGTACGCGTTCCCGCGAGAATTTCAGGATAAAATGTATCCCATGTGTTATTCTGATGTATGATCTATATTACTGTAAAGTTTCATAAAAATCCGTTAAGTAGTTTTTACGTGTAAGCGTAACAAATATAAATACATACATACATCATCACACACTTTCGCTTCATCACTACATAGTATAAAATAAAGTCGTCTCTTTTTCGTGTCAGTCTGTTTGTCTGTCTGTATGCTTAAATCTTTAAAATTACGCAACGGATTTTGATGCGGTTTTTTGTAATAGGTAGAGTGATTCAAGAGGAAGGTTTTTATGTAAAAAAAATCCCGAAATTCCCACGGGAACGGGCACAACGCGGGTAAAACCGCGGGGCGCTGCTAGTTTATAATATTAGTAGGATGGCAATTCCTACGGAGACGTGTTGTAACACGACAGTTACTTTTATCAACAATCTGAAGTGAAATAAAAGGTCATTCGCGTTCCAATTGAGTACAAAACAAATCGCTTTCAATACATTTGAATTACAATTTTATATTTCATAACTTTTTACATTCTAATCTACTCCAATTAGATGTCAAACCGGGCGAGGGCCTCCGCGACAGACCCCGCCAAAGCCGTTAAAATAAAATATTAATATGGTTTTTGGTCACATGCCTAATCTGTACAGTGTCAAGGATTACAGCCGAAACCTTTTTAAATCCCACACGAAAAGCCGTGTTGTGTCATTGTTTCTTTATTTTATGTTTATTTCAAATTAGCGTCAGATTTTGATACTATATGTAACGTTTTTGTGAGGTACATGCGTGTTAAATTAAAAGCCGTTTGAAAGATTATTCAATTTTTATTTTTAATTCGATAATTTGGGATTACTCATATATTTGAATACAAAATAATTAACTTCATTAACAAAACCAAAATTGTATTGTATAGACAAGGTTATGCTACATATTTCGAAATATGTAAAATTAGGGCCTTAATCAAACCCTTATTAACATTTTAGCTATGGCATGTCCACGTAATGATACACGTTAATGCAACTATAATGTTCTTTTAATAATGCAACACAATGAAACTCAACATCAAAATAATAAACCAGAAAAAACACATCTCAGCTGTAAGCTCTACAATCAGCGCAACTGAACAGCACAAACGCTGTCAAAAAGATAGTTATTTTAACTTTAATTAACGCTAATAATTTTAATGAAATTACTTCATATTTTCCGCCAGCATTCAACCCAACGAGGCGTGCCGCGGAAACGGCTAGAGTTCTCTCACTATGAAAATTACAGCGAACTTATAAACTGGTTTAAACTGAAATTAGCTTTTAACAACCCATTGTAGAACTGAAATAAACTATTGTTTTTATGTTTAAAACGCAAATAATAAACGCAAAAAAAAGCTTTAAAACAAAGCCAGAACATAATTATGAAAATGAAATCTTATCTATACGGAATTTAATTAAAATAATTAATTAAAGTGTACGAATTGCTTTTATTTTAATTTATTTAAATAATGAAAACCATGGACCAGAAAATTATACCATACTAGCTGGGACCGTGGTTTTACCCGCGTTGTGCCCAATTTAAGAACCGCTCGACCGATTTTGTGCAAACTTAACATAAACCATCTACTAAATAGTCCGAACAAAGTCTAAACATAATATGGTTTGGGAAGGAGAGCCCGTTCTTGAGTTATAAAATTACAACGAAAAGTGGCATTGATATTATATTTAAAGATTTGAATTTGAGCATCGGTGCAACTTTAAATTTTATTTTTATTCATTCGCTACGGAATAAATACAAGTAAAAGTATACGGAACTGAAAACTTTGTGCAGTTTTCAGCTGCAGGATCAAACGGAGGTGAAAACAGTTTCAAACATAATGAGGTCTGGTGCAGACTCGAAAAGAATGGAAGGTAATATTTACTGCGATATTTTATTCAGACACTTAGAAAATAGTTTTTCATACTAAGAAAGTTTATTAAATTGGTTACCACTACTATCTACTTGAACTACCGTTTGGGTGCCACGGTGATGCGATAACGACGTAATTAGCAAAGTTTTTGGAAAATTGTAAAAAAAATATTACGAACGATTTTCATTTGCACTAGCGTTGCTATTTTAACAAAAAAGCAAGTAAGTATACATTCCAATTTACTCTAAGACTTATCAGTATTTTTCAAACAATTACAGCCCTATTATTTAAATTGTTAAAAGAAAAAAGACACCACAGCTCCGATCTTTTAAATATTTTATCACACAGTACAATTTTCCTATACCCAAAATACACGTAGTGTCTTCAGTAATTATCGGTCCATTAAAACGACGATAGACAACTGAATACTTACCTTTATTAAAAATGTATAGGTAGAGGGTATAGCGGTTCAAGGATAAGAGCTACGAAGGTATGCCTGGCTTGGCCTCGATCGATACACCTTCGGCGGTACGCCTCTAAAATTATCTGATACGTTTGAGCCCATTCGCCCCGAAAGACTCAACATCATATCGAGTGGAATAATTTTTTATGGGAATTTTATTGAATATTAAAGGTTTTATAACATTTTTACGTGTTAAGCTTTATCTAACAAAGCTGTTGTTGAGTAGGTGTAGTACACAAGTTTGTAGTACTTACTAACTTTTGTGGTAATTTATTATGAATAAGGGCGCTTTCAAATTATGCGTTTCGTGTCGGACCGCTGCGGTGCCGAAGCGGTGCGTTTGTCGTATTGTGTACGCACGATCGTGTGTTTTCATACAAATCGAGCAGCTCGGCAACAGTGCGGCGTCGGTACCGCGAAATAATTTTATTACGCACTGTTGCCGAGCTGCTCGATTTGTATGAAAACACACGATCGTACGTACACAATACGACAAACGCACCGCTTCGGCACCGCAGCGGTCCGACACGAAACGCATAATTTGAAAGCGCCCTTAGATTGAAATAGAAATTATATACTCGTAAAAATAGTTAAGTATTAGCTGATAATGTCCCACTGCTGGGCAAAGGGCTCTCATCTCACTGAAAATATCAGTACAGTGAGGAATACTACTTCTCGTAGTTGTATTAAATTCCTTTTTACAATTGGTCAAATTTTACTTGCAGGATTCACTTTAGCGATAAGTAAACTTAGTTTAGATAAATAAAGATACTACTAGCAGCGCTCCGCGTTGTGTCCATTCTCGTGGGAATTTCGGGATGAAAAAGTCCTTAACCTTCCTTCTCATTGAATGTGGCCATCCACTGTTGGTAGTTTCTAAAATTAGCGCGTTCAAACAAACCATCTCTTTAGCTTTATTATATTAGTACTAGCTGCACCCCGCGGTTTCACCCGCGTTGTACCCGTTCCCGCGGAAATTTCGGGATGAAAAATAGACGTTGGCCGATTCTCAGACCTACTCAATATGCTCACAAAATTTCATGAGAATCGGTCGAGCCGTTTCGGAGGAGTACGCGAACGAACACTGTGACACGAGAATTTTATATATAAGATAAATTATCTTATGTATACTATTTGATTCATTAATACTAATAGGTATTCAAAAGAACTTAAACCTGAACGGTAATAACTGTTAGTATCTACTAAAAATGCAAAGTACCGAACTAACTTAGTATTTGAACTCAGTGAACCCAGTATCGTAAATCGGTACTAAAATGACAATACATGCAAGCGCAAGTCAATTATGATTAATGTCTGTATGTCTGTCTGAACTTGATTACGGTTCATCTGTGATGTATTGTCAACGTGTCACGTGACAGACAAACGTGACTGTATGCATTATGTATTAGGAGTAACGAGTAGCAGAGTTTATGGGCTTCAGTTGTTTAAAAACAAAAGATGATCGTTCTTAATTGAGCTGACTAAGAACTCCGAACTGTTTTTTTTGCAACGTGCGGTTTGTATTTCGATCAATACTTAGATGGGTAGTGGTAGGTAGTGGTAGTGGGTAGTGGCATTTCGATTTAAGCGCTACCATGCTTTGTAGGTCACTTTAAATTGCCGGTTCCGGTAGATTTTCAAATTAACCTAAGCAAAACGCCTAAGCGTTCTTTTTCATTTAATTTCATATCTTCTGATGTAATTATACAGATTATATATGAATACAGAAACGCATCTTTTACGTTGAGAACTGGATATAGGTACTGCCAGTTTAGTTAAGTATTTTTGAGTTTAAGTAAACTTGTATAATGAAATGCACAGATAGTTTAGTAGCTACAATAACCAATAAATAGCCACTAACTGCCGCACTTAAAGACGTCTATTAAATCGATACTTATTGACGTAAGTTTTTATATAGTCCATGTGTGTACACTGTACACTTAGTAAATCTTTACTAAGGAAATATTTGACGTCTCAGTACGGGCGAGTTAACCAAGTGGCTCTCTCTCTATTTCTTAAAATATGTACATTACATACTACTATGTATGTTCTATGGAAATACCCAACTTCTTTGAGCATGTAAAGTTTATAACATTACTAGCCGCGCCCCGCAGTGTTACCCGCGCTGTACCCGCTCCCACGGAAATTTCGGGATAAAATGTATCCCATGTGTTATTATGATGTATAACCTATATTACTGCAAAGTTTCATTCAAATCCGTTCAGTAGTTTTTTCGTGAACGGGTAACAAACATACATACATCTATCCTCACTAACTTTCGATTAGGATTACCAAAAGGAATTAATCATCAAAAGAACAAACCTCACAGCACGTAAGCATGTGATCATGTTCGCAGTATCATTACATCGCGTTTGCAAGGTCTACAAGTAAATTTGGGGTTCGCATGTGGGGTCTCGACGGCCACCGTATTCCTGGTGGCTATTTTTATATCTATGACGTGTTTCTTGCATGCCAAGGGCCCTACAGCACGAGGTCGTGATAAACGTAACGTTATTCTCGATTATGGGGTTTGTACGTGCAGTGGGTATAAGTGCTTTGAAATTCGGCTTGAGTTACTTTTATGGCACAGAGGTAACAATAGGTATAGGCAATGGAAAAAACGATCACAGTATAGACTGTGATCGTTTTTTCCTTCTTAAGTCAATTTTAATTCTAATTTTAATTATAGAATTAAAATTGACTTTAGAAGGTTTTTGCTGATGAAAATGTATGATATGATAAGTCTGTGAGACACTGCGAACTTAATTTAATAATGTGTTAAAATATGGACATAAAGGACAGTAGGAGCGTTTGCAGATTTATGACAGATCACAACAGCTTCATAACTTTTGTTTTACTTAAATCTATAAAAAGTTTGAAAGAGACTACAGACCTGAAACTACCGACTACCGTATGTAAATAAGTCCTAAAAATTAATGTATTATCTTCCTACAAACGTCGAAAGCAAGCAATCATTTCACCAATCGATTGTTATTTAAAAATATTAATACGCACATATCATCACGAACTACTAATTACAATATTAAATATTGATCATAATGATTGCCCATAATTACGCATATCGTATATCAAATCGAATATTATCAGACAATAATTACTAAATATTAAATAGACTTTGACCTTTAAACTGTTAACTGTTTTAAATATTCGTGATAACGTTAGAGTAATAAGATTCTTGTTGATTATTGGCATATTGGCATTGGAGTTTTCTTAAGGTGTTCGGAACTTGAGCGTAAAATTCTTCCAAAAATGCCTTCCCTGCGGATGATGATAAATCAATCATAATTTTTGCATAAAATCATTAAATAACATATAAACGACACCACTTCGCACAATGACTTAACCGAACGGAGATGGCCTATCAAACTATAATAGAGTAGAATCGAATGAAGGGGCCACGGCAGTGTAGCTGCGATATGCGCACAACCAACATGTATTATTTATACATAGGATTATAAACCCACTGTGTTACAACTTAAAGTGCGTTTTTATATAAACTTAATGGTGAAAACCTACTGGGTTACGTTTTATAGTTACTAATACTTTTTGTTCGAGAGTGTTGTTTGTGTTTGAAAAACAGACAGATTTTTCAACTTTTATAAGCTTGACTGTGACAGAGTAGTATTTTTTTTTGTATTTGTGATAGTGAATTCTTTGTTATTGGATTTGAAGTGATGATAATATTATTAACTATTGATAATTCTACGTGTTTTTTTGTTGTAACATTTATATTGGATTATATTGGATATACCCTGCAATTAGTTTAAAGTAAGTTAACATCTACTTCTTTTAGGAAAGTAAGTTCACATCTACTTCTTTAAACTCGCCGCGCCTCGCAATCTTACCCGCGTTGTACCCGTTCCCACGGGAATTTCGGGATAAATTGTAAACCATGTGTTATTCTGATGTATAACCTATATTATTGTAAAGTTTCATCCAAATCCGTCCAGTAGTTTTTTCGTGAAAGAGTAATTTAACAAACATACATACATCCATCCTCACAAACTTTCGTATTTATATTTCTACTTCCCTTTACGAAAGTAGCTCGGTCTTTTGGTCTATCACGTCTAAAACATTGACAATATATTGATGAAATTTCGTATTGACAGATTTAGATTAGATTTTAAAGATGTATACGCTACTTTTTACTTTTCCTAAAATTCCTATTCGGTACGTGGATGAGACAATGTCTAGAAATACTGTATTGATCATTCACATGATAGAAGAAGAATGCAAAATATTCCCTTCCCAACACAGCATCCCACGCTAAATCACTGCACCACGCGATAAATTCTGCAAGTCCTTTGTTCCATTATTTATCAAAAAAAGGTACATGTCTAGAAAAACAATTTCCTGCAAACATTGATAGCATAAAATGTATAGAGAATTAAAACAATCAATTATTAATAGGTATATGGTATGATACTTTTTAAAATTCAATATAAACAACACTCATATAAGACTCAACTCCTACGCATTCTCAACGCGCGCACCTCCTTCATCTCAACACCTTTACGAAAAGCCCACGCCATCGTGCGTACCATCCTCCTTATCACCAAACAACACTAACCGCAGCAGGTACCTACATTACCAATTAGTTACCACGCAACAACACTGTAACCACACTCGCCATCCATAAATAGTTACTATGACACGTCACAGAATTACCTAGATTACTAAATAGTCACTACGGAACTATGACGACACACCTGACACTTTTCATAACTATTTTCAACATAAACTGAATTCAACCTCCGTATTCTACTTATAACAGACTTTCGGTGGTTCAGAACAGCTATAAACACACTACTATCGCTAGTTCATTACACCTATATAGCGCTCGTGACATAGTTCGACTATGATTTAGCTACCGATTTTGCCATATTGCGAAACGTGCAGCTCAGGCCCTACCTCTATAGGTGGCCGATAGTGGCATTTATTCTGAGTACTGCCGTGCTTTGGAGGGCACCTAAAATTGTCTCGATAGATAGACCAAGTCGTAGGCCTTTAGGCGGTCAAAAAAATTACTCCGACACCCGGGTTGGCTACCAACCTACAGGAACAAACTTATTTTGCCAAGTTTATTAGAAAATCTGAACGCAGCTGTCCTAAAATCTTTTACCACTTTCTCAACACACTTTATCAACGTGGTTAAAACTAACGACCTCACGTTCCATTCACTGTAGATATTTAAAATGCATTAGCAACGTCCATAATACTCGATATGAAGCTTTTATTAAATTAAGTTACGTTTTTTTCATCCCCGTTCCATTATATTATTTTAGGGATGAAACTCATATGGCTTCCGGGAATGTTTCGGGAACCCTCTGATCGTAATATCTTGAAAGGTTTATGGTAATAAGTTAAAATATTTGATATTTCTCTGTGTTGTTTCTTTGTTTCGTATTATTTTGAAATCATAAAATAACACTTCGTATTAATTTTAAGGAGCTGTAGTAATTATGTTAACAGGACATTTTAATTTGAAGCTCATTATAATAAATAATTTTAGCGTCGTATTTAAAATGTTAATAACATATTTTACAATACGGTGTCCTTCGACAATGTCGATATATATTCGATGAAGCCTCAATTACCCGTACATTAATAAATAATTATACTTTACATAGTAACCACGAGCTTCAGTGGTTTACTTATATATTTACGGGTATGTGACGTCATATGTAACAGAACATAACTATGCATAATCTTATATACAAAATTCTCGTGTAACACACTCGAAAAAGGCTTAAAAATCTTATTTGAACATTTTGACTTCAACGCGGACGGAGTCGAGGGCAATAGCTAGTTATTATATAAGAATGTATGTGGAACCGCGAGCTAAAGTCTATTACTTTAGCTCGCGGTTCCACATACACGTACCTATATTATATAGCTATATATATAAAAGTATAAAGTATTAGCCTGTAATGTCCCACTACTGGGCAAAGGCCTCTCATCTCACTGAAGTTATCAGTACAGTGAGGAGGATTAGGCATAATCACCACGCTTGCCAAATGCGGGTTGGTGATCTCAAACTCGAGCCATGTTTGAAAAGTAGGAAACATGTTTTCGCTCGACCCGGGAATTGAACCCGGGACCTCAGTTTTGGCAGGCGAGCGCACATACCACTAGACCACCGAGGCGTTCAGCTATATATATATATATAGATATATATTTACGAGTATATATGTTTTCGTTTCGTTTCGATATATATGTTATATGAAACACCATAACTTTGCATAATCTCTTGTAACATCATAAATAATGTAGTATAGATGGATAATACTCGCATATTATATATACATACTGTGAGTATTACATGTTCCTAAACACACACAAAGTGTTATATTGACACGTCTGACGAGCGAAGGCGAAAGCCGTAATGTAAAGTAATTTCAACTTTGTACATATAACGAAAGGAAAATATTATACAAGAATACCCTTTTTATGCGAAATATTGTGATGGAAGCGGAAAGGTTTAACGTTTTCGGAAATCAATTTGCTATGAATGGAGTATTTGAATTATATTTAAACGTATCTTAAGAGTTAAAATGTGGTGGTATATTTTTGATGTGGAAATAAATGGTTGTTAGAAAAGAAGTATAAAGTTGTGTGTGTTTCAGTATTTCTTTACATTTACATTCGCAGGATAAAATGTTAGTATAAAAAATGAACTTTTAATCGGTTTAGACTGTTAGGGCTCTAAGGACGCTATCAATTTAGCGATTGTTAACACTAAACAGGCTAAGAACCCAAGTTGGTCGCTGCAGATCTAACCTGGGGAAGTGGGGCATGATCCGTGTCAGACCCAGTGCGACTGCGGGGCGCCCGAACAGACCATGCAGCACGTTCTGACTTGCCCCTCGAACCCTGAAAGCTGCACATTGAATGACCTCATGTGCGCCAATGACAAGGGCATAGGGGAAGCGAAGCAATGGAGCGGTCTCATTTAAAAAAAAAAGTTAATTTGTGCCATCGACACGAAGAAGAAGAACATTGAATGAGTTTATGAGCTGTGAGTTTGCGAATTCTGAAGGCAAAGTTAGAAATATGACTCTCGCTTTCCTTTGAGTATTTTTTCTTTCCATTTAAGCGCTTTAAGTCGTCCAGCTACTCACCGCAAAGTACGTGCGCATTGATGTTCTTTTGTTTTTCGCACAAAACATTCGTAGCAGAACCACTGTAAAAGAGCTATTAGACGCCACAGAATACATTAAAAAAAAAACGAGAGACAAAGTTTGTATAATGACTCATTATACAAACTTTGTCTTTCGAATTCGACTCGCAGCTTTTGAAGACCCCCAAACACCTTAGATAAGTGTAAACACTTTAGCAAGCTCTCAATACCCTTATTTTTCCGTTGGCAATGAAAAAGGCTTCCGTCAAAACAAGCAACTGATCAGCTTCTTAATAAATGAAGTTACTTATATTAATAATCCCGTATGAGAAAGAAACCACATAGGAAAAATGGAAAGAGCAATGAATAACATATTTTCCTTCCAATTAATTTGTTTGACGAATGCTAACACCGCTTACACAAATATAGGGCGAAGGGAAACAATGGGAAAAGAAGAATTCTATCAATAAGGGTTTTGGTGAATACCCCAAAATATTTCATATAAAATAACAGGCTCTACGACCGGTAGTAATCTTCGTAGAACAATTGAATCAGAATTTAAATTTCCCAAAGGAAAAAACGTATCTCTTTAAATCTCCTGCTTTGAATAAAAATTGGCCTCAGTTTTTAGTTTACTTTTATTTATTTAAAGGAAACGTCGGGCTTTCCCGAACTAATTAACTTCAGTTAATTGACTTAGGATGTTAAATGCAATTAACCCTTTTAATTCGTTGTTTTTGATTGATTTCAGCGGTTTTAAGATGGTTATTGATATAAAATGCCCTTTGAGTTATTTTTACTGCATTGGACTCACCGACAAGAGCCTTGCTCTTAAATTTATGATGATGATGATTTTATTACCAGCATCCCAAAGTTTTGACCTAAAAGCTACAGCGTAAACAATTTATTTAATTACTAGCAGCGCCCCGCGGCTTTACCCGCGTTGTGCCCGTTCCCGTGGGAATTTCGGGAATTTTAATAATAAACCTTCCTCTTGAATTACTCTATCTATTTCAAAAAACCGCATCAAAATCCGTTGCGTAGTTTTAAAGATCTAAGCGTACATATGGACAGACAGCGAAAGCGATACTTTGTTTTATACTATGTAGTGATACTTACAACGTTCAGCACATAACACATAAATACTGTTTTATAATCCAATACCTAAACTCAGTTACCAATAGATACGTACCATGTATCTAATGTAGGCTAAACAACTGCAAGAAAACTGGCTTTCAAATTAAAACAATCGCATCAAAATCCGACCGCTTAAGAGCTACGGTGCCACTGACACACACACACACACACACACACATATACAGATATCGACGTCCAACTTTTAACACGCCTCGCGTCTGGGGTTAACGTGTTGAACGGACCGTTTAGAAAGTGAAAATCAATGACCATAGAAAAATAACTAATGTGTTTTCGTTTGTCTACAGGCCGGCCCCCGAGGTACCCGTGATCATGACCTAGTGCCCCGTGACTCCGCTCCCCTCGCTGAACTATCACCGACCCGATACATTATCACTCACATGTAAGTACCATCGCTTCATCGAATCTACAATACAGTTCTTACACTGGTTTCTTTGACGTAGTCAAGTTTGTCTTTTGTTTTTTTGGTATTTAGTCTAACATTCTAGTTTGAGTGTGTCGATTAGGACAGATTCGTTAATCTGTAGTTAAATTATATGGTTGAATATTGTATGATTTTTCAGTTGTTATTCGCAACCATTGCTTGCTTAACTGAGGATCTATAAACTGGGTTTTAATTCTGTATTTTTACTATTTTAATAGACAAAAGTACCGACAGAATTGAGAACCTCCTCCTTCGGTGTTTGTAGTCTTCTTCTTATCCAGTGGATGGTCAAACTGACCAATCCTGGTGTCAGAGTTATTGAACCGCCAAAGGCCTAAAAAGAAGTTATACATTTTAAAAACAGTCTGGACAATGGCCTACGCGGGTTACAAATAATAAATGGAGATACCTGGTCATATATCCGTGCATTTGTTTTCGTGATGGAATTTCGAAGTGATAGAAGGATGTATTTTAGAATAACCTCAGATAAGTGCCATAGAACAAAACCAATTTTAAAATTTTAACTAAACATACGTAATTCGTTTGAATCGATACACAGTAAAAAAGTACAGCACAGGAACAGTTAATAATGAACAGGAACAGTTAATAACGGAAGATAATGTAACTAGTCCTGTAGTACAGTAGATTTCAAAATAACCGTACAGATACACTCGTAGACTACATTTTGTTTCCGATTTTGAATCAAACCCGTTTTCGTCACAATTATTGCGGTGAAAAACCGCGGTACAAGCTTGTCGTATCCAACACCTAGCTCATGTCATGTTTTCAAATTGCATAGCAAACAGTTCTATATTAGTTTAACATTTTGGTGGGTGCAAATGCTAATGTGAATGTGTGAGGTTCTTTTGCTAGCCGTCAGTTCGTTTAACCTTTCTCAGAGTCTGTAGCATACTACAGATAATGAGATACAGAGATGGTTAAGAATATAACTTAGTAAACCCATATCACTAAGTTTTAGTATTTGTGAAAAACAAATAATGTTTTTTTTTATGGAAATTATCACATTTTTGCAAAAGGTTAAAAATGATCTGTGAGTAATCAAACCATGTAATCCTGTTAGCATAACACTTCATATACCTTATTTATTAATTTAATCGATTCGTAAATCAAAGAGACACTTGCAAGTGGGTAAAAAATATAAATAAACTTACTTATGTCGTTTGTTATTTAGCACGTTAACTATGCATAAAATACACGACAAATAAAGAAAAACGTTCTTTTAACAAAAATATTTAACCAACAATAGTTAAGCTCGTTTGTTCTAAGGGTCTAGACAGACGGACTGCAATTCAACTGCAATCCGACTGCAAAATGGCAGTTCAGATGCAGTTTGAATGCAGTTGGCTCGACTGCAATCAAACTGCACGTCGACGGGCAGTTGGCGTGCAGTTGGATTGCAGTCTGAGTGCAGTTACAACGACTGCAATCAAACTGCACGTCGACGGGCAGTTGTATTGCAGTCCGAGTGCAGTTACAACCACTGCACACCGACTGCAATCAAACTGCACGTCGACGGGCAGTTGGCGTGCAGTTGGATTGCAGTCTGAGTGCAGTTACAACGACAGACTGCAATCCAACTGCACGCCAACTGCCCGTCGACGTGCAGTTTGATTGCAGTCGAGCCAACTGCATTCAAACTGCATCTGAACTGCCATTTTGCAGTCGGATTGCAGTTGAATTGCAGTCCGTCTGTCTAGACTCTCAGACTGCAATCCAACTGCACGCCAACTGCCCGTCGACGTGCAGTTTGATTGCAGTCGAGCCAACTGCATTCAAACTGCATCTGAACTGCCATTTTGCAGTCGGATTGCAGTTGAATTGCAGTCCGTCTGTCTAGACCCTTACGGATATGAAAGTGCTTTTACCAATAAAATGAATTGTATTTTATTCATACGTTCGTTTACAGAACTGTGGTTGACATATATTGGAGTTGGCTTCGAATGAATTTTTGATTTTGTTTCATTTATTTATCAATATACTAGTGCCCTGCGGGTTCATCCATTTACTTCGACATTGCTTACCGTTTGGACCTTTCCTGGATTACGCCAAACATTTCAAAACCAGAATCAACTAAATCGGTCCAGCCGTTCTCGAGTTTTAGCGAGACTAACGAACCACGATTGATTTCTTATATAGATAGATTCATACAGGTTTGCCTTTGAATAAAAGTGACGTATTATTATGATAATCTATTTATTCTTACTATTGACTCCTTTTAATAAACTTTTTTACAAACTTCTTTTTACAAAAAAAGAGCCTTGTAGCTCTTACATAACTTTAATTAACTTTTGCTCTATATTCTAATGTTATGTAATAGGCACATTATCTAAGATAGGTAGATAAAAGTTAAAGTCACAGGTGGTCACTGATAGGATTGAAAACGATACGATATTGTCTCCAGAGAGCAATTCGACCAATCTTATAAATGTTTCACAATTTTTTTTTTATTTCAATGATATGTTACTGTAATTACTCAAAAAAAGTAAATCTTATGCTAATTTATTTATATATTGTAATAAATTCGAAACTTCGTTACCATGTCCATAATTAATTGTTTGGGGTCTCATTAACACAGTAATAATAATTGCTTTATAGCATTCTGTCACGATATCAAGCGCTGAATTTTAAATAATAGTTTAAAATAACGATACACGAAACTGGTTTAAGTAACGGTTTTAATTTATAGTTACGTATTTTCTTCAATTCTATATTTGTTGTTCCAAAAGCTTTGGAAGAGACACATCCCTCTTCTTTTCCTGTGTTTGTGTATATACTATTATGTATATTATGTGGTTCATAGACGAGTGTACCGGTTTTATCTAGTTTTACGTGTGGCAAGTAATTTTCTAAAAGTGTTTTCAGCATAAAAAAATGAATAAATACATAAGTATTTATGAAAATATTTTCAGTCGCGGGTTATAACTTTTTAGACTTTGAAGACAACAGTAAATTATAAAATTATTATTCTATTTTAACGTACCACTTTACTATTTTAACGACCCAATCATTTTATCGAGGGTTTATTATTCCAATACATATCACAAGCAGAGCACTGAACAAAATAATTCACTTAAATATAACAGACAGAGCTACCTAGAATAAACCTCTCAGTTCAATCAGTATTCCTGCTTCGTCGTCTCAATAGAATATTCAGGGTACAGACCTCCTGCCGCCGTCCCTCAATCCAAATGTGTACTGACATTATTTTTGGCACGTGTTTTATGCCTTCGTGAGTGGTTAGGTAATAAGTTGTGTGATATGACGTCATTGAATAAATTTCAGGATTACAGCGGGTTCAGGAAATGGTATAGTTGATGTGGGGAAGGTTTGGTTTGATGATATGAATGGATTGGTTTACTGCACCACATTCAAGTTTATGAATTAGTTAGATACTGTTAATCAATGTGTCTATATAAGTTTGAGATTTATTATAAAATAGCTCTACCCCTACTACCCTACTCTACCCGTCTGTTAATGTGGCAGGTAGTGTGATTTCTTACAGTTACAATTTACTTAAAATTTCATTTATATAGGTATCGTTTTCAATGAGCAAGTTATAAGTTGCTTCTGAGTTGAATAATTGATATCATTCTTTGCCCATAAGTACTCTCTCTCTTACCTTAATCACTTTTACTCCAATATACATAACTCACAAGGTTCGTATTCTGCAGTGAATCAACAATGAAGGCGCGTTGGCTGGTTGCATGCTGGCTGGTGGTGTTCGCGCGGCCGGCGCACCCCCAGGGCGCGCAGCAGTGCCCTGCCCCTAACACCATCACCCCCTGCAGCTGTACCGTCAAGAAGAATGGCCTCGACATACTCTGCGAGTTTACTGAACAACAGCATATACAGAAGGTATGTCACCTAGATATACTGTGCATAACATGCCTAGAGCTTATTTAGGCCACAGAAAGAAATATGCTGTATGTATATATTTAGCATCAGTCGGCGGAGACAGGCTTAAGGAAAAATCAGGAACATGCTTCGCTCGATCCGAGAATTGAATCCGGGACCTCACTAGTTCACCTTTACGCGGTCTTAAAACTTCGATACCAGGGTTGGCTATTAACCTACTCGTATTTACTTACTTACTATTTCTGTATGTGTGCGGCTACTTCTTTAAAACTATTTGGTTTGACTAAAATTTTGTCGGCAATGACATTACAGTATGATCTTTTTTTTATCTGGAAAGTTTCTGTATGTTAATGCTAAGGAAAAGCACGGGTCTCTATATTATGAAGAAATAAAAAAGATTTCCATAGATCTACTGTTATTTTTCTTATTTTCTGTACGTAGAACCTTTAACCTGCTAGCTTTTTGTTATTTTTTTTATAATAACTTTATAACTTAATAACTACAGAAATAACTTAAGCTAATTTAGGTACTTAGTTAATATGTCGTCGGAGTAAGTAAACAACTAACAAGCTGAGTTAAGTTACCGTCATATGCAAGGAAGGCATCAGTGTACGTGACAGGTTAGCTAAGTATATTCAACCAGTATTAGTAACTTGTGGTTTGAAATACCTAAGAGTTCTGGTTACATTTGCAGATCATCCTAAAACTGGCAGTGCGCCACGGTTTTGCCTGCGTTGTACCCGTTCCTGTGGGAATGTTCTCTCTTTTGAATCACTCTGTTTGTAACCACATGAAGGTTTTCATTGCATCCGTTCAATTGTTTTTGAGAAAAACAATTACATACCGACAGAAAGCTTTTACATTAGAGACTTTGTTTTATAATATGTAAGATATTTTGCAGAGTTATACCATCAATTTTAAATCCAGTGCTAGTCCTTTGAACTATCTGCTAAATCATGCGTAGTGTCATTTTTAAACGCCAGTTTTTTTTTCAATTAATTGACCCGATTTCAATTTGATCTAAAATTGATAGCGTTGAATAAAAAAGACGCACTCGGGGACTGCCGCGGTAAAGCTATTGCATAGCATTTTGTATCAACTTATGCAATTATAATTTAATACGTCTAATCGCACACAACGCCGTGTCGAAGACTGCCGAACTGAAACGACGTTAGACGATGTACGGCCTTCAAGCCACACCTCCTTGCCCGTCGGAGTGGGGAGCGTGATGTTTTTTCGTTACGGAATTTCTGGATTCGGTCCCCGCGCTCAAGGCCCGCGATAGAAGCTATGCAATAGCTTAATAGCCCTAGGGCTAGCCTATGTACATAACAGATCTATATATAATTGCAAAACTCTTCGGTAAACAAACTAGCCGGCCCCGATGGACGTAATCTAATTGAAAATCTTGATCAATATCGGTTTAATATGAAGCTTAATGTTGCCTCAGCTTTTTTGCATCGAATCAACCTTAACGAGATAGGATTTTTTTATCTACTTCCGCTAAGTAAACCCGAGCGGGATAATGAATATTCTAGCTTTAATAAAATTGCATCGCGTTATTAGAAGGTTCAAAGTAGTAAATGTACGGGTTTCATAAAACATTATTCAAGACTGTTAGCACAGTGGTTTTGTGAAGCGTGCGAGTTAGGAGTTGCGGGTTCGAGTCTCGCTCGTTAACAATATTTGCAGACATAGTTATTGGGGACATGCCGTATGAGTGGCAAAATGAATTACTGAAACATATAGTGTGGGCAGTCAACCCATGAAAATACTGTTGTGAGAATCATTTTAATTAAATTTAATTATTCTGACGTCTTAGTTTAAAACCAAACGCATGAAAAAAATAACTTTTTAAATAATTTCACATCAACCAAATTGTAAACAGAATTTATCGTTGGTAAACGAGTTTGTAAAACAAAAAATATTGCACAGAACAATGGCCTATTAATAAAATAGACCATTAAAAAGTTTGTCGGTTGTTTGTCAATAACTCGTGTGAAACAAATAGGATTACATTTCCACGGAAATACAATTTCAATTAAAATACTCATAACTAAGCTTTTTGGGGTATTCACGAGTGTATTTTTTATAAAGCGACCACCGATAATCGGCGCATTAAAAACATTTTGAATTATGAAACCAATTATTTTCTGTGAAGGAAGTTATTTCGTTTATAATGAAGCAGCGAGAGAATTTACCATAGACATAGAAATCTCTTTGCTACATTTTATTTCTATGGAATTTCTACGCAATGAGCCAGTCAATTTAGAAATCGGAAACTAACGTTAATCTAACACATTAGGGACCCGTTGTAAACACACTTATTTAATTTTGGCAATGCTTTAGTTAATTATTAAATTAAAGTTCGTTTTTAATTAATTGATATATCTATAGATAAAGTGGCAAGAACGCCATCGACAAGAGCCCAGCTCTTAACCCTTAATTAACTTCCTGAGTCCCTGGGACTCACATCAAAATTTCAAACTTCCATAATTGTAACATTTGAGCGGCTAGATTCCCCCCCGTCTCAGTACCTTCCTGCAGTGTCGCGGGCTACGCGGAGGCGAGAGGACGTGTGCCGGCACTGCGTATTTGGTGAGTTATTGCGTCGAGTGAGTCCCAAGGACTCATACAAGTGAATTATGCTATATATTTTTTTATTTGTTTCAATTTTCGAATGTTGCTTATTTGTCGTTATTATTGATATAAATTATATTTTTTATATGCTTATAACATATATCTTTTTGAATTTTCTGAAAAGCATTGCAGAAAAATTAAATGAAGCCAATTTGATGACACGTCTGCACAATACTCGCCTGCCACGCAAAGTTCGCTGCTCGGTTTCATCTATATTGAAAAAAGACATTCCTGAAGATGCGAACCACCCTGAAACTGAAGACAAGCTACCTAGGAATGAAAGAAAATACTGCTATATGTGCCACTACAAAAAAATAACAAAGACTGCATATCTATGCACCAAATGTCTGAAACCAATATGTTTGACCTGCTCGAAAAAGGTATGCCGACGTTGCCTGTAAGCAGTGCCAAAACCCATTGCACCTTTTATTTTTTTGTATCGGAACATACATTTTTGTTTTATTATTATTAATTTGTATATCTTTGAGAGTCCAAAAACATAAAAACATATATAAGTTACGAATATTTCATAGTTTTGTAGAGGTTTTAAAATACCTTTGTTTTTTGAGACTGATAAAATTAGTTTCTTTAATTTTTAAGAGGATCTCTGAAGTCTCTCCAGTTTTGATACTTTTTCCTAGTGTCTTAATAAATATTTAATATGAATAATAATAAAAAATTGAAAAAAAATTGTTTTATTTGAGAATATCACGCTTAGAAAATATATGAGTCCCACTGACTCATACAAGTTAATTACGTTAGTAAATTTCACGAAGTTAATCAAGGGTTAAGTTTTAAAGATCTATAGATAGCGTAGATTTTTATACATATTCACCTATATTAGAATAGTTACAACCATAAAAGGCATTTAAACTAAGATATTATCACTAATTTAGTAAAGTGGTCTTTAGATAATATCTTCAAAGAATATTCTCCCAAAACTTACACTTAGAATCTGATTAACATATAGAACGGTCCCAATAAGGCCTACAATAGTATAAAAGTTTTCCTTGTTCGGCTCAGAATAAGATCTCGATATTGCTATATTATAGAA
Source organism: Cyclophora albipunctata (assembly GCA_963082685.1). Classification (NCBI taxonomy): domain Eukaryota; kingdom Metazoa; phylum Arthropoda; class Insecta; order Lepidoptera; family Geometridae; genus Cyclophora; species Cyclophora albipunctata. Next base: position 8,945,012 of record OY720117.1, on the reverse strand, counting down.
TAAACTGTTTCCAACCGCAATTCTGGACATCACTTTATTTGTCTTTTGGGATATTTTATCTAAGTTTCCGAGTCAATAGATACATTCACTTTAAGGTTTTTGTACCTATATGTTGTGGTTATGTGTTCATCTCGTTATAATTTGTAGTATGATAAAATGTAATTGTTTACATTGTGCTACAAAATATTTAGGAAGATAAACGTGTCTGACACGGTTCAAATATAAATCACGATTACCCTAAAACCTAATGAATGTGCTGCATCAATAGAATTGCTAAGAAATTCAAGTGGTAAAAATGATATATTTATTTCATTTATTAGAGTTTCAAACTTTTTACTTAAATATAAAAATAGAATTAGTGCTAATTTAATATTTTGTTCAAATAACAAAATTTAACTACTTTTCCGTGCTTGTGTCCTGTGTCGAGACTTCGTAGCGCAGAAACTACGTGCGTAGCATTCGTAGCACACAGTTGTAGCCTGAGTTGTAGCCAGGTGATATGGCGTAGCACGAAGATTATAGGGTAGCCGCGTAGTAATTGTAGAATAGCATATCTATAGGTAGAGCTTCAAAGCGAAGTGTCTTTGACGGCTTGACATGTGAAGACTCGAAACGACGAAAATGGAATAAAACGTTAAGATTGAATGAGCTATAAGTAAGAAATTTCGTGTAGGTAAGTGGCGAACCCTAGTATCTGAGTTAGTTATTGGGCTTACTTATACTAATAAGCGGGTGAGCAAGCGATAGTTTGCAATAATTTGGCATGTGTGACGCTCGCTTTCTTAAGTCCTTGCCACCTTGCTCTTAGTAAACTAGCTTTATGTAAACGACGTCTTAAGATACAGGTGTGCACCCTTATAGTAGAAATGCAAACAGTTGAAATGGTAAAAGCAGCATAATATAAAATATAAATGTTTATATAACATTCATTGCATTTTAAAACACAAACATTCTAAAGTTTTATTGTACAATAAAGTTTTGTTAGAGTTTGCGTTAAGAAAATGTATTTCGTTCAATTTTGCACTGTAACCCAATGGAATAGAAATGTTTTTAAAATGTAAGATTTTCTTGAAAGCGTAAACCGATACAATAGTGAATCGGAATTGTTTTAATAATGACTTTGTGTTACAAATGTTTCAAGTTGTTGTTTCAAGTTCGCAATGTTTTCGAGTATTGAAGGAAGGAGAAGTTTCATAAAGCATGTACGAGTAGGTTAGTGGCAAACCCTGGTGTCGGAGTTTTTAGATCGCCTAAAGGCCAAAACATGGTCTGACGATTTCAACAACCAAAACCTTCAATTTTGAGTACCTTGGTATGCAGCAGGTTTGCGGGCATATAGAAATGCAACTATCAACCCCCCCACCCAAGAAAGGACCGAGCTGCAAGTCGAAAGCACAATCGAAAGCGCTAAAAGGTCCAAAAATAAGGAATCTTCCAACATGATATAATGAATAGAGGACAAGATTAGATTTTTGTAATGCCTATTGTAAGATTTTTATTTATAAGGTGACTAGGTTCGTATGTTACTTTGACTGCTTGCCAACTGATGGTGTAGCCGTAAATTCAAAATTCGTAGTTGCAATTCAAAATGGTCCCTTTACTCAATACAACCATTTGATCCCCAGGCAATGAACACTCTCCGCTCCAAACCGATGATCATATTCTACCTGAAGCTGCGTCACAACAACTTGGCCAAGCTGCCCTCGTACATCTTCCTCGGCCTCGACATACGTCACTTGACGGTACACAACAGCAGCTTGGCGGTTATAGAAGACTCTTCTTTGAGTTCTATTGGTAAGTAATATAATAATTACGAAGAACTAAAGAAGAAGAAAAAGAGTTACTTAAACACTAGCTGCCTTATTCTTCTTCATCGAGTGGATGGTCAACCTGACCAATCCAGGTGTCAGAGTTATTGAGCCGCCAAAGGCCTCTGACATGGCTCAAGTAACGACTACTATCCGTAGAAAGTAACCGGGACCGACGGCTTAACGTGCCCTCCGAAGCACGGAATCATCTTACTTTTCGAGCAATCAGGTGATTCAGCCTGCAATGCCCTAACCAAACTGAGGAAAGTCTCACAAAGAGATTTTTGTGAGATATCCCCACCGGGAATCGAACCCGGAACCTCCGGGTCGTGAGCCGGGCGCTCCAACCACAAGACCACGGAGGCTGTTAATAAGCTGCCTTATTAATAAACGCGGTGAAAAAAAAGTGACAAACCATTTGACTATCAAGCCGTTTGACACTTTCTGACATACGCAATTTTCCGAAAATTTAAAGACACAGGTCACAGTGTAACAGTGCTTTAGTTACGTTTATTAAAAAAGGCTTAGCTGCCTTATTCATATACTTAATATATAAAATGTACAATACCTTAAGTATATAATACAATAAGTAGTATTAGTATGAAAAATGGTAATGGTATTTAGCTATAGCTACGAGAACACTGTTAGAAATGGTACTGTCTCTTTTGCTCTTTGAAAAATAGCGCGTGTCGGAAAGGGACAAACCTTAAGATTTCAAAGCTAAATAAACGTTACGTTTATGAATAAGGCCTTACATATTTATATATATAAACTTCATCTTGTATTACTTATGTCCAAATCTGGTGTCAGTGTTTATATATGCAAAGATCTTTTTTATCATGTATATTAGTCATTTGGTTTAACTTTGTTATAAAAGTTTGATTTTAAGTGTGAAGATTTAAATGAATAGTATAAAAAAAACAAAACGTTGGTATTGACCACTGCTGCTAGTTGCTTTCACACAACCAGTCTTATAAACAAACAAACCTAAAGTTATTTAAAACATGCAAAAAACTTCCGTTTCATGCAAAATGTTTAATTACTTCTCAAAGCTTGAATACCTATTCGTGGTACAAATTATTATAGTCATTATATAGAAAACTAGCGTGCACTTCCGTAGCACTTCCGTAGCACTTCCCGTGGGAATTTCGGGATGCAAAATAGCCTATAACCTTTCCGTGGAATGTGGCTATCCATTGCAAAAATAATCATTCCAATCGGGCAGATAATTCCCGAGATTAGCTCCAACCTACTAATGAACAAACTTGCAAATTATGACTCTTTATAATATTATTATTACAGACATTATAAACGGTCATTATATATAACATTACTCTAATTATTATGATCGATAGGACATTATAATTATACTTTTATTTGCAGGTAATAAACTAACACAGCTGGATGTTTCGCAAAACAGTCTGGCGACGATACCGACGTCGTCGTTTGCGCATTTAAATCACCTCCTTATTCTCAACATGAACCATAACAAGGTGATTATTTCGTTTCCCTGTTGTTATACGATCGTTATTAGCGTTGTAATGAGACGGTAAAGTAATTTATTATCTTAGATTTTGATGTCATAATGGCCGGAGTACTCTGGGTGTCGCGTGGTATTGGTGTTTAGGTTTGTGTAGTATACTAGCAACGCCCCACGGTTTCCCCGCGTTGTGCCCGTTCCCGAGGGAATTTTGGGATAAAAATTGCCTGTTCGTTGAATCAATTACAAAAATAATTATTCAAATCGGTTTGGTTTCTGAGATTAGAGCGTTTAAAAAACAAAGAAACCAAACTCCTCAGCTTTTTATAGATTTTCAGGAGTATTAAAGTGATATTTTATTTTATTCACCTCGCTGAATCTTAGTAAGTCAGACTAAATATTGTGTGGTGGATAAGCGCTTAACTTAAAATATTATTGTCGGATAAGAAACAATAGAAAGAGTAAGTGTCTTTGAATAAATTTTAACCAGTACAAACTTATATCAAACCATGAAATTAAAATTAAAACTAACGATAAATACTAAGTACTTGAACTTGCGGGCCAGTGTGAGACCATTCATACAAATATAAGGAATACGACCCGCATCCGGCCCGCGTCTAAGCTACACAAGTATGTGTGTGAAACGAAACCCAAGAACCGTATTCCATTCATCAATCCAACTAACTGGGCTCATTCCACGGATTAGCCCCAGTTGCACTACTTTACATTACACCTCTCTAGAGAGCTTTGTGGTTTGGATTACACTCGCAAGCCTACTCGATGTGAGGGGCGGATTTTACTTACATTCTACGGGTGATGAAACAATGTTTGTTTTGTTTCAACACAGTTGAATAATTAACGTAGTCAAACGGGTCTTTTCGCGGTAAAAAACGGTTTACAAAGACAGTAAATCCCTTACTTTTGTATTCGAAACTCAAATATTTTAAAAAGTTTTGGACTAAAAAAGCATTATAAACGAACACCCATTTTGGATATCAGCAGAGAAGAATGGGCAAGAAAGTAGTAAAGTTACAACTATATCATTTCGTCATGTATGTACAGATAAAGTAATGTCTCAGTCACACGTACACTAAAAGCGTTTTTAAAACGCTGACCTGTGTTTTAAAGGCTTTGGGAGTAAAACATGATCCGACTTATTATTATGTACACGAGCGTTAATAAAGTGCTAAAAAAGAGTTTGGAAAGCGTCCGTGCGACAGAGGCCTAACTAACTGAAAGATCAACTGTAATGCAAATTAGGTATTTAGCTGTCGTTCTAAGAAATTATCGAGGAAGAATGCCGCGTGTTGCGTGTAGGTGATATTAAATCCATTTCAAGTAAAACGAGAGTCATAAATTATTGTTAAAACACCATTACGGCTTTTAAAAAAGGACTCTATAATATACTCGTATATAGATATAGTTTAATATCACGTCATCACTTTAACGTAATTTGTGTTTTTGTTGTTGGAGCTAGTGGGTGGTTCAATTAAAAATCAACCACTAACAAACAATTCCATTTGTACAAATATGTAGTCATGTAAATAGAAAATCAAAGCAATGGAAAATGAAATTCAAATACTCATTTAACATTCTAACATATACATTGAATAAACAGTGTTTTTGAAACAAAACAATAATAATTCTATTATTCTAGGTAACTGCAGTGCATAACCGCGCATTCGTTGGTCTGGACACATTGGAGATTCTAACTTTGTACGAGAATAGGATATCTGTCGTCGACGGTGAAGCTTTCAAGGGACTAGAAAAGTAAGTAAAAATTTATAAGATAGAGGAAATATGTCGGTGACATTCCTCCGTAATGTACCCTGATTCTCTTCGTGTCGTCATGGCCTCCTTGAAATATAAATATGGCGGCCATTTTTGTACCGGCTGATGGTCGTAGTAAGGAAACTTATTACAACCTTTTTGGTGATATGAAAAAAGGTTGTGTTTGTTCTAATTTGAAATATTGGGCACGTAGTGCTAGTCTTTATCTGGTAGATTTAGGTCTTTATGTATTATGGTAGATGTGACTTACTTTTACATTATACAATAAGTAAATTGTAACAACCTTTCTGAACTCTACAGACATAATTTTAAAAGGCTGCAAAAGGTTTATTTGTAAAAATATTTCAATTTGTTAACATAAAGTGTGCTACTTCAAAATTCACTTCGCTTTGAGCTCCATTTTTCCTTTTTAAAATAAATTATTCAGTATTTCTTTCTGAATTTCTTGAACTCAAAATAAACCTTGAAATAAATTGCATTTTTGCTAAGAAGCGCGCCAGATGTTCATTTGTTTTATGAGAAATGTTTCAAGACATAAACAGGTTTTTACTTGGTAAAATGTTTCTTAAAAAAATCGCGTTTTAACACCAATTTCAAATCTTTCAAAGAAAAGGCATTGGACGTCTACAAAGTCTATAATTTGTGTTGTTTTCCGGAATAGAGAGGTATAATTTCGAAGCACAAAACACAACTGTAGGCGACCTCTGAAGTTGTAAACGGTGCCAAGAATATAGGGGTCAGATAATTGTGATTTACGGTCTTTTGTTGTTGTTAGAATTTAAACTTGATACTTTTATTATTACATTTTGCTATTAATGCAACATAGTTATTAAATTAAACTATAGAACAGAATACATAATAATTTATTCCCAGCAAAATAATAAAAATCATCAACAGAAGAAAACACTTCACAGATTACTGAATAAATAAAAGCAGAGTTCTGTAATTAATGTGAGAATATTTGTATCACTTAGGTAAATTTTTATACAGTATAGATTCTAAGTAGTAATTGTCCAAAGTATTCTGACCACGATTCTGACATAGGTTAAAAAAATTGCAAAAAAGTCTCTAATTCCTTTGTATGACGTCCGCTTATAATGATGTGTTTGTCAATTCCCTTCGATGTCTTTATAGACGGATTCCACTGTACTAAGGTAAATTCAGATAAACAATAATTTAAATATTATAATGTATTTTGAAAAGGAAACTGAAGAGGTTGAATCTGGGCGGTAATGACTTGACAGCTGTGCCACAAAAGGCTCTGGCCCTCTTGGAAAACTTGAAGAAACTCGAAATGCAAGAGAACAGGATCACTACTATTACTGAAGGAGATTTTGCAGGTAACTTCATTATTTATGATACCTTTATTTGAGTTACAATAACTAGTGATAGAAGTTGGATATCGTATTGAAAATGAATACAATTAGGTCAAATTTAAATGTAAGTATGAACGTAATTGGAAGCGAATTTCCCCGCCAAGTCGAGCAAAAAAGTGGCAATACTGACCCACCCTTTAAAAGCCCTAAAATATTGTAATAACATTTATTCAATGGATTGTTGGGCCTACCAAGGTTTAGATAATACTAATGGCTATGAAATAATTAAATATAAACACTATTCGATTAATATATTAAAACGAAAATCAACGGTTCATTACAATATGTTTGTCATTTAATCGATAACGCTGTTGCTTACTACCACGATCATTAGAAATACTAATAGTGTACAATAACTGCGGTCAACCCTTGTGTCTATAGTTCAATATCAATTTGGACCAACACCCTTACCAATATAAATACATAACTGCTTTCCTCGGCATAGCTGGCTCTATTTGCTGACAATGTTTCGACAAAACTCTTTTGGCAATTAACTTTTTACAAGATTTGATGTAGTTTCACCAGTTTCACAGATGAGCGAAGTACTGACTACACTTCACTATTTCGTGCGTCACGTTGTTTGTTTGTAATCAAATCTTAAAAGTTAAAGATTAAAGTTAAAATTAAAAGGTTGCCTAAAATTTTGCTTCAGGCAATACATGATAAGGGAAAAAATCTAAAATTAAAGTTCTTTTTTTGTACGAAATACTTATTTTATAGAGTTGAATATTAACTAATGCATTATCCTATGTATTTTTGTTAAGGTCTTCGGAGCCTAGATTCCCTAGGTCTAGCCCACAACCAGCTGCGCGAGGTACCGTCTCAGGTATTCTCGCACCTCACCTTCTTGAACTCGCTGGAGTTGGAAGGAAATCAAATCCAAAGGATTGATGAGAAAGCTTTCGCTGGACTTGAAGGTAAGTTGATTATTATTGAACCAGATTCTAATTGGACCATATCAATGACCAATGAATTCAAGGCTCTTTCCATAATATCAAAAATATTTTTTCTCACGTTATCGTGAGTAAAAGTAGTCCGGTGGAACATTGACTTAATAAAAGTCACCAATTTTGCCCAACTAACTTCAAGCATCTTTTTCTCCATCCCAGAAAACCTGCAATACCTTCGCCTGGGAGACAACCGCCTGCACGAGATCCCCTCGGAAGCGTTACGCCCGCTGCACCGCCTGCGCCACCTGGACCTGCGATCCAACAACATCACCCACATCAACGAAGATGCTTTCACTGGCTACGGAGATTCCATCACGTTCCTCAACTTGCAGAAGAATATGTAAGTTGTTAGAATATAGACGATTGACGATTGACGATTGAAAATTGACGATTGACGCTCGTAACGTGACTGCCTCGGAGTGACCGTTAAGCGATCGATCTTGATTATGATAATCGTTGCTATATTGGAGGGTTTCCAACTACCAGGGGTTGGCTACTTCAACTTAGTTAGTTAAGAGCCGAATCGCAAGTCAAGTTACCATGACAATGCTCATCAAACGAAAATCATCATCAAATTCAAATGAACTGTAACCATTAATAAAACTAAGCTGTGACTTAAAGTTTCGTTTTGTTAAAGGATTCATCAGCTGCCTACAATGGGTTTTGACAACTTGAACTCGCTCGAGACGCTCAACTTGCAGAACAATAAGCTCCAACATATACCCGAGGAGATTATGGAGCCTATTCTTGATACTTTGAGAGTGGTTGATATTATGGGTACGTAACTAGCTTTTTAATGTACGAGTATCATAAGGTGTGCTTAGACGATGTACTAACATTTTCAGTACCTAAGTACAGTTGATTCCTCACTTAGATCCTTCGTCAGTTTTACTTTGCATCTGTTTTATCATCGTTACTACTACATGAGTGGATCTATCGTATGAGTTTTATCTCTTATTTCAACCGACTACAAAAAGGAGAAGGTTTTGCGGTGTATTTTTTATAATGTCCATATCTCCCTTTAGATAATCCGTTGGTTTGCGACTGCGAGCTCGCTTGGTACGAAGCCTGGCTGGCCGGCCTTCGAGACAGGGACGACGAAATGATGCAGAAGAAACGCACAGTTTGCACCATGGCGGCTGAACACCGCGAGTACAGCGTCGCCAAGATGCCGCTCGAGAGAATGAACTGCAAGAGGAAACCGGCTTACGGCAGAACAGGCACAGCCGCGCAAAACACATGCAACCTCCTCACTAACACAATCATACTCCTTGCCACGAAATGGCTGTAAACTAAAATAAGTAATAAATAAAAACCAACCTCTTTCACCCTAATAATTTATAACCTCTTTTAAGTTCAAAAATGGAACGTCAAGCTAACTGTGGCCGGATAGCTCGACGCGACATGCAATTAATATTCAGTTGGAAATTAATGAATTTGTGCAATAAACTACGATACATATCAATGTGGGGCTAAAATAAAACATAAAATTAGGATATGGAGCGGTAGCTTTTATTGTAAGATGGATTTAAGGGAATGTGGAGTAAGTTAGTGTGATACAGTATTTTTACATTAGAAAACCTCTCGGTATGCCTTACTATAATGTACCAATAGCTCTTCGTGTCAACATCAGCTGTCTAGTAGGTATCACTAGAGATGAGTTTTACTATAAAAATTGCAATCAAATTAGATAAAATACAATTCTGAAGCGTTAATTGACATTCTTCGCTATAATTTACATGAAATTGGTAAAGTAACATGTTGGTTTCAAACTTGTAACGTTTTAAATATATATTTTATATGATTTACCCCGCCTTACGATTTGATGTACTATCGATAAGCTTATACGTATTTACGATGTTGACTATTACCATAATGTTCTATATTTAATATTATTATTAAAAACTATATAATTATTCCATTTATGAGCTGTTTGAAAAACCATAATTATAATCTGCATGAAGGATGTTAGCCACGTTGTATTTTCCAGCTATTCTGTTATAGTAGACGCCATAGTGATTGACTCGTTCGTAACATACTTGCTGTTATCTGAATAGTATCAGTAAATTTTAAAATTCGATTTGACGTAGATATAAAGTAGTTAAGTGTTAGTTGGAATTTTGTCGATATTGGATTTTATTACGAAGGTTAATTTTAATTCTTAGTCGTTATATTTGTTCTTAGTTTGAATTTGATTTTATCGTATCTAGTTGTTTTAGGTTCATAGCTTTATATTAGTTATTTTATGAATAAAATTTAATAAATTACGTTATTATGCTTAAATATATAATTATATATAATAATAAATGTGACTTTAGATAAATGTTAATTTTATTTTGCTGTTGCTTATTATTAAAATGACCATGCCATTATAAAATAATATATACATTTTTAATATATTTCATATTGTATTGCATTTAAAATCGTATTTAAAATCGCAATAAAATATCGTAAAGTGATACGCATGTAAACAAAAACATATCCTTTAGTCTGAATTAAGATAAATATAAGAAAAATATAATATTATAATATACATAAATATCATAAAAATTTATTAAAATATAAAGGGGATGTGATAATAGAAACAATTTTTGATAAAGTTTTGAAGTTTCGATCCCGATATTTAAAAGAAAATTGTATGAATGGGCTTAAGCCAGTTTGATAAAAATAAAGGTTCTAAAAAGTTATGGAGTCGAATTAGTTTAAAATATATCTTTTGGAAACATCCGAGGTAAATTAAAAAATGATGAAAAGTTGAAATTTGTGGAAATGGAATCGGCTCTTTCTATTGAAAAACATACTTATATAAAAATACGCATAAACTCTATAAAATGTCACTTATTATGTATGACGCGAGATTGAATACACTTTGTATTCTTTTACATAATATGATAACATTTTCACAAAACGCACCAAAGATAAATGTATTTTGCACTAAATATTAGTAAACACTATTTCGGTAAAATGTATTGATAAAATTTAAAGGAAATCAGAGTCGAAGGAACCTGAGTAGTTAAGGATTTCATGCATTTACTAATTGTGTACTAGATCATATACTTCACCTTGTCTTAGTAAATTTTAATAATATGTGTATTTTCATGTTCACGTCTTTGTGGTTTTTAATCGCTTATTCGATTATTATAGATCTGACGCAAGATTTTATAATATAACCTCATTAAAAGAAATTCCGTTACTGTTACGTTAAAATATTTTTCATATTATACAATTTGTTTGAATTTCGTTACTTATAAGTTAAAATATTTTTCATACAATATTTTTTGTGAAAGACAACTCCATCGATTTCTTACTCCATTGAGATTCTCATGAAATTGTTCGACTCAAAGAGAAAACGAGAAATCTAATGGGCTCTCAATATTTTTACATAATTTGTATTATTTTTTATTTGTGTATACTATTTTACTCAATTTTATCAATATTTACTCTCATAATCATCGGAAAAAATGGTATTTAATCAAGTTATCAATGTTTATAGAGTTAAACAATTTGAACCACGATATTGCATATCAATTGTAGTTAATAAGTCAATGTATTTCAAATGTTGTCTAGTAGTTGTATTGTTGTTCATTGTTGAATGTTATCGATATGAATGCTTAATGGATTAAAACTTTGCGTTCGCTTAGAAAGCGTGGGATGGTTTAGGTCTTTAACCGTCCCGTCGGGCAAATGTCTCCCGCATCTTACAAGCATATCATATTTTAAATTTGCTACAGTTTAGTGGAACCACTTCAACACAAATTTGTTCTTGAGGGTTTATAATTTTTACTAGTGACCACTACAAGTTTGCGTAGCGCTATAAGCTATTGTGCGACCGCTTTTGATCGAGTGTTATATTCCAATTTCAAACAAAGAAGGATTCTTAATAAAAAATACCCGAAGTAATCTAAGATCTTATTATAGAAGCGAATACTTAATGGTTATTTCATTAAATACCAATATTAAAGTCAACTGAATGAAAATTGTATGATCAGCAATAAAAGTCATTTCATTATGAAAAAAGGATAGAAATATAATGTTGTCTCTTGTTAAATATAACTCGAAAAAGAGATTATAATCAAGTTTGTACAAGAATGAAGAAAATGTTTTATATATTATAGCATTGAATCTGTTTATAGTCACATTTATTATTGTTAAAGAACTAAATGTAAGTAACTTTAATCTACTTAGTAAAGAAAATTTGCTGTAAAACGTGTATTTATTTAAAAACTTTGGTTTAAATAAAAATTGAAATATTGAATGTTGTTTTATTCTGTACCACCCATAATTTGGTACAAAATCTCATACATATAATTATTTTAAAAATTTCGCCTTTAACATGCCGAAAAAATTCCAAAAAGTGTAAATTCTTGTGATTTTAAAGCAGGCCTTTTCTGGCGCTCTGCTAATAGATGAAAAACACATTTCATGCCCTATTCCCAATCGCCCGGGGCAAAAATTACAACGCCCCAGTGCAGTGGGTACTTCGATAGCAGACGAAAATCAAATAATTCTAGCCATAGGCATCATAAGCTTAACACTTTAAGTCACACTATCTGTACAAACTTTTGAAGGTTCATGCACTATCACACTTGAGGCAAAGCATTAATTTCAGTACTAGATCATTGCGATTCTTAAGTAACGTACAGCCCGACCCTACTTTGATGGGTGACTGAAAGTGGCATTTCTATCTGAACGCTACCGTGCTTCGGAGGGCACGTTAAGCAGTGTCGGTCCTGGTTGTTTCAATGATTAGACCATTTTGGAGACCTTAAGGCGGGCTAAAAATTACGATACCAGAGTTGGCAACTTACCTTGTAAAAGCAGGGCCTTTTTATATTTTTCTTGTTTCACAATTCCCTTAGAAATTACAAGAAATTTGCATACAAAAGACGTAACCTTATTCTTCCAAAGAAAGCTAGAAAAGCTTAGTAACTCGTGAATATGCAACCTCTAATGAGAAGCTTTTTAAAATGGTGATTCTACAGAATGCATGCGAACTGAGCTACCATAACATGACAACTCTCATTGTAAATTACAAACTCAGTTACAGTAACTAAAAGCTAAAACAGAAAAAAAATATTTAAAAAAAATTTTGCAAATCTATATTTGACGGAGTTATGCCCGATTAAACATAAAAAAAATACAAACATCCGAATTGAGAACCTTCTCCTTTTTTTGGAAGTCAGTTAAAAATTAAAATTAATGAGAGAAGGGATCCATCATTGCCTGTAAAAAAAAATTGACGTTTCGCCTCCTTTATAGAAGTCATCTGTGACCACAGTTCCTATAAAGGCGTCGAAACGTCAGATAAAAAACGTAAAATAAAAGTGACGTGCTCCGTCATCGTAGTTTCAATTCAAAATATACGTTCAGTAGTTTTGATTTAATCAATTACATACAGGCAGTTTTTGCCAAGAAGACTTTGTATTATAGTATTTAAGATACAATACAATCCAGTTTTTTATAATATTCTAAATTACCTACCAAGCTTATAACAATTTCAGTGGCAAAGCAATATAAATAGTTAGTACAGAGAATAGTCCGCTACAGGAAAGGAAAGTTGACACAAAATTAGCATTGTAAAGAGGAAATTTTAAATTCACGAGAGAGAAAAAAGGTAACTGTGGACTTCCGGCACAATGTTTGTTCAATTTTACTCGGATATTTATTGCTCAGATGCGGTTCCGTATTGTAGTTCCATTTTGAAAAAAACAGTCCACAACGCTTTATAAAGATTGGTTTCTGAAGTACGTTCAGTAACGTTCCTACGAGTATAGTGTCATGATATGTAATAACTATTAAATAAATATACCCGGACAAATTCACACACGGTTAATAAGACCCAAAGTAAGCTCTAAGCTTGTGTTATGGAATTTAATTCACTGATACTACTACTTATACATACACAAATACTTTATAAGAATATATAATTGACACCCATACGTCGTCGCCAACAACTATGTCTGCACATATTGTTGACTCCGGGCGGGAATCGAACCCTCAACCCCCGACACAGTAAGCGCTCTCACTGCCACTGTGCCAACGGGCTTGTCAGTTGACTATTGATTTCGTTACCTAACTGTAATTGTAAGGTAACGTAGAAATCAAGTAACCCTCATCACTGCACGGTATCTTTGGTGAGATGAGAGGCTTTTGCCCAGCAATGGGACATTACTGGCTAATACTTTATTTTTCTTTACTATAATCGCAAGGTAACGTACCTTGTTAAATTATGATTATAGTAAGTCGTTCTTTTCATACGACATGCAACAGAAGTAGTCGACCGCATTCGGATAATAACTATTGTCGGCCTGTCATAAACTACGGATTAGTGACGATGAAGGTTGGCGATCGAAGTAGATTGAAATAAGAACGGCGACCGCATTATTGAACGGAGTTTTATTTGGGGCATACAGTCAGTAGTTAGTAGTTAGGGTTCACAAAAAAAAAACTTTATCGTAATCTTTAACAAGGTTTATCTTTTTATTATCTTTAGGATAAAAAAGTAGCAAAGAGTTTTCAAAATTTGGGGTTTATTTTGATCAATTATTAATTTAGCTATCGAAGAATTTTATACTAATATTTGGAAACGATGGCCACCTGGCTACAGACACCGTTTACTCTACCTATAAACTAACGTCAGCCAGGCACAGCAATATCTCATGGCGACACTTTGATATATTATATTTCCGCTCTAAACTTGAACGGAAAGCCTATCTCTAGGCTTGTTTCCTTTGATTTTATATACCTAAGTAGTTATATAGTTTAGTTTACTTGCAAGATTCTATCTCATGTTTATATTCGATCACTCATTCGTTGACTAAGCGAGTTTACAGCGAGCTGACAGTCAATATCAATAGTGTTCAATTTTCATAGAATTAATAATCTACTCGTGTAATCTACTCATTAGATGAAGTAGATATGAATTCTATAATGTCACTCAATGTGTAGATTATAGAATGATTCGTTAAATATTAAATTACAGAACAAATATAAATTCAAATAATGTTCGGTTAAAAAAAATATCCGCATCAATTCATTAATTCAATCCATTAATAAATAAAGTTCCAAGTTTGAAAACATAAAATCGAATAAAGCAATCTTTATTCCAATTTTAAATCAAGTGACGTAAATTGTGAGTCGGGTGCTATATTAAAAAGTATCAGTGATTTTGTAGTTCGCTACATTTGCGTTCATTGCCGCGGGACTCGTGTTACAGTAAAAAAAAAATGGAAAACATATTTTCATCAAGCGCGGGGTGAAAGGGTGGGAAGCAATCACGGGTCGAGCCCCGGATGTCTGGTTATGCGTTGGAATTTCCCACGTTTCATCAATAACCACGGAACTTGGAAAAACAGAATTGTTTAATTTGAGCTTTGTTTAAAATAGTTGCAGTTCATTTGTTTTCTGGGAATTAAAGTCAATTTAAATATGCATAATACATATATCTTTATTTTTGGTATGATAATGAAGTGATCTATTTTAGCAGATTAACAGGTAATTAATAATGGTAAGTACCTACAGAGTCTAGGTATAAAGATCATCATTTATCTTAATCTATCGGGCATGATATAGTCAGCATAGCTTTAGAAACTGTCAGACTGTCCCTCAAACTCAAAGTCGGGGATACAATAAAAAACGTATAACTTTCATTAAGGCTTAACCGACCAATCTTGGCCGAAAAAGTAGGTAATAAAACGAGATCCTTTCCCATAAATTTTCCACAATAAACGTCACGCTCAAAAGTTTCCTGTGACCTTAATCAGCCTCTACATCCATCACCTGGACAGGGCCAAGTTCAAGTCGTACGATTGTGGACACAACTTTTGCGATTGAAATCGGAATGGAATGAGCAAAAAGTATTGATGGTCATATAGAATAAACATGTAAAATAAATGATGTTCACATATCATCATAAATTTAAGAGCAAGGCTCTTGTCGGTGAGTCCGATGCAGACTTATCCATCTATTCCTATTCAGTGCAAGTTCCTTCACATCTCTATAAGACATGACAGACACTTTTTCTTTAATCTGACTCATGTAACTGATTCTAGGCCTTCCCCTACCTCGCTTTCCTTCAACTGTACCTTCCATGATATTATTTATGTATCTGTCATGTCGTATGAGATGTCTTATTACTACTTGACATTATCACTGCATATTATAAAACAAAGTCCCCGGCCGCGTCTGTCTGCCTGTTCGCGATAAACTCAAATACTACTGCACGGATTTTGACGCGGTTTTTTAAGTAGATAGAATGATTCAAGAGGAAGGTCTAAAAATTCCCGAAATTCCCACGGGAACGGGCACAACACGCGTAAAACCGCGGGTCGCCGCTAGTAAATAAAAAAATGGTGTCTTATAATTACCTTATGACAACGGGATGTAAAATCTCGCTTCCCATGAAATACTTAATAGTAGTTTATGCAACGTCATATAAAGAAGGGTATTAAAACACGAGTGTGAGTTTATGAAACGAGCGCAGCGAGTTTCATAATAGTAACGAGTGTTTTAATACCCGTGTTATATGCAGTTGCATACACTACTTTATCTTCACTATTTAATGCAATTAATCAAACAAAATTTTAAAAACAAAACACATTGCGAAACATTAAATTCACGCGTAGGTACGTGTATTGTCACAGTGAACTTGCCGCCATTAAAATCTAACCAATGAGAGCGCAGCTGCGCGTAGGGCCAATCAGGAGCGAGCGAGATCTTACCAAAGAGTTTTGTGTATGTAGTTTCGACGAAGTTTTCACGTATAACCCAACTGTTTTCAAAAGCCAGCCTAATATCAAAATTTTATGCAACTAGTATGAGGATTTTGACATAAGGCTCGCCAGGTTAATTGGTCGCGTTATAATGATGTTATAATGTTATATTATAATGATATTATAACATCCTGTGCAATTGCTTAAATTGAGTGTTTTAGTTGTCTGCGCTATAACAGTAGTAATTATAAGTCAAGTATTGGAAACATAAGTAGAATGTTACAACATTAGTGTAGATAAAGAGAATTATAGTATAGTGGATGAGTGACTGAAAAACAAAGACCTAAAACATTGTAGAAATAACATATCTTCTATATTTACCCACCGTAAATATAGAGGATATGTTATTTCTACAATGTTCCCTCCGTCTAGCATAGACTTGAGAAATTCTGTTTAAAAACTCTGATATGGACTCATCTATGCCATTCAATATCTATGGTTAGCTAACTGAAGTTTTGAGTTGGAATTTGCACGAACGAGCATCGATGGCCTCGGAAACTATGGAAATTGGCTTTCAATTTGTATCGCTGTTCAGTATGTTACATAAAATATCCCAAAACTAGGGTTCTAGCGCTACACTATTCTTATCATTGACTAGTTGTTTGCGGCAGATGCGACCCTTGTTTAGGATTTTTTGTAGATGTTTCAAGAAAAAGGTAGTCTCATTTTTTTCTTTCTTCTTTCTATTTTTTTTTTAATTTCAGTGTCTAGCCAATATTCATTCTACCAAAGTATCTAAGGTTCAAAATAGATAAATAAGTTATACGATGTAATACAAAATACGAGAATAGTACTTCCCAGATGATTAAGCTTTGTTGATATTGAGCAAATTTAAAAACTGCGACTCAGCGATTTAAACAGTTAAAACATTTTGAAAACCTCACTCAGTGTTAGCTATTCTTTAATGATGCTGGACCAAAACATATTTGACGTTGAAATAGCTTGTTTATTACATACCTTTCACTATAAATAATTCAATTTCAAGCCATCTAAGCTATATTTACCTAAAAGAGATTAGGTAAGATTGGCTCACCCAAAAAAATACGCATAAAGTTCCCCCAGAAAAAATATAACAAAACCATATCTTCCTACCCCACGTTATATCAGTGTGTCTCATAGAAACTCCCAAAAGAGTCCATTCATGTTCTGTATACGGCTCCCATGTTGGTGCTAAACCTTAGCAATATAGTACAACAAAATAACCGCGGGGTGTTTCGGCTGAACAAAGGAAACTTGGACCGCGTTAAGATCAGCGATACCAAGTTTACGAAACTAGTGTCCAATTAGATAAGACTGGACTGATGTAACTTAGTAGAAATTGGTTGGAGTGTCATTTCATTATGCACAGTTTACAGGCTATTTGATAGTCTTACTGCCATTATTTAATTGATTTGATTTAGTTTCTGATGTAAGGATTCCAAATGATTCGTATTCGATCGTACGGAACCACAGTTCTTGACCGATAACCATTTTTATTATATAGTTAAGACAATTAATTTGGATGAAACTTTACAGGTATATAGGTTATACATCAGAATAACACATGGGATACATTTTATCCCGAAATTCCCACGGGAACCGGTACAACGTGGGTGAAACCTCGGGGCGCGGCTAGTTGTTATATACCTTCCTGATTGTCCGTCGTTTTGACAAAAAGTTTACCCAATTTAATTTGGTTTAAATGTCCCGTCGAGGTAGTATCAGACACGATATAGGACTATGAGTGATTTAATTAAAGGGTGCCAAGTAGTCGAACGAGATAACAAAATTAAACGTCCTGTCGTGTCGTATGAACAGCTGAAGAGGATAGATGAAGATAAGAGTGGAGACCAGAGCGAGAGTCATAACTCATTCGAGACTAAAGAGTGTGTATATTTTAACAGCATACAATGTTGATTTACCTTATGTACTAAGACCTACGTCTACATAATAATAATAGTTTACAGTCCAATACAATAATACAATACGTGTACGACGATACAAGATACAAAGTGATAATATGTTGCTTCCTAATTCCTGTTACCTCAATAGGAAACAGTGGAAGGAACTCCGTCAGAAGAGCCCAGCTCAAATCTAAGAAGAAAAACGGTCGCGTACGATAGGCACGCGATGGTGATCAGCTAACTAGGTAGGTATATATTATTTTTTTTGTAAATAATAAAATATCGTACTAAATTTCAAATTCCGTAAACTGTAACCAATATTCATATTTCCAAGCCATATTTTTCCAATACCACCGAAATCCTATGAAAGATGGTGCATTGAATCAGGATTCTCAAACCGGTATTAATGTCGTTCGGGAATGTCCGAAAGTAATCGGGCGTAAGCCGATTCCAATGACACTGTTCGTTAAGCCATAGCTCTAAATTCAGTCATAAAATAACATTGGTTCAATTTGATTGAGATATCAATTTATTTATTGGTTTTATTCGTAGATTTGACTTTATGTAGCATTTACAATCAGCTTCGTTAAACTGAATGCAAATTATTCGTGATAATTTACGTCATGAACTTCAGCTTAATAAGCCATCGACGTTTATAGATTATTACTAGCCGCGCCCCGCGGTGTTACCCGCGTTGTACCCGTTTCAAAGAGAATTTTGGGATAAAATGTATCCCATGTGTTATTCTGATGTATAACTTATATTACTGAGTTGCATCCCAATCCGTTCAATAGTTTTTTCGTGAAAGAGTAACAGACATACCTCCATCCATCCTCACAAACTTTCGCATTTATAATATTACTCGTAGTAGGAAAGGATAATACAATACATGACTCGATAATATGTAATCTCTGATCCTCATACTTTATCACAAACAGTTGAAATACTGTTAAAATTATGTAACTAAAACCGTTAGATAATTTTAACAGTATTCCACACTTGAAACAATCAAAATATAATAGTTATGTAACCAAAAAAGGCATGTAGGATGAGACATTATAAGCTACTTTAATAATAATTATCTTCCTAGCCGATTTCGGCCACAGAAAATGCTTATTTGGCTATAAAAAGGAGGATGGGCTTTGATGTTTATCTCGACGGTGAGCGCGATCATGGCGTACCCAACTTTATTAGAAAAAGTATAACAGTACTATAGTACTATCACTACATATTATAAAACAAAGTCCCCGACCGCGTCTGTCTGTCTGTTCGCGATAAACTCAAATACTACTGCATGGATTTTGCCGGCGATAGATAGAGTAATTCAGGAGGAAGGTTTATATATATAAAAATTCCCGAAATTCTCACGGAAACGGGCACAACGCGGGTAAAACCGCGGGGCGCGGCTAGTATTCATTAAATAACCAGCCACAAAAATCATTTATCAGCAAACACCTCATGTGATTATATTAACACGCAAAAACCAAATCTCGCTGCTTCACATGATATATTGCTTTTTAACCCTCCCACCGCCCTTGCCCATGAAATTAGCCTCTCAATCATTATTTGTTTGCCGTTTTTATCATTCTAATTGCTGATACACGTAACAGTGACAACGCTTATCAACTATTGGAATTATAATGATGTATTATGAGTCAGTTAAATGTTGTGATCCGTTAGTTTGTGTTGTTTGGGACATGAAAGTGATCCGATCTAGTTCGTGTCAAAAGCAAGCGAATTTTGTTAGGTATGTAGTCAATAATTGTTACCTCAATCAAATAATTTGTGTTTCTCAGTGTGCATGATTATTTCCTTAATGCTTGTTTTACCCGCGTTGTGCCAGTTCTCATGGAAATTCAGGATCAAAAATAACCTATTATCTGTTGAATGTGGCTACCTATTACAAAAATAATTATTCAAATCGGTTTGGTAGTTGCTAATATTAGTCCTTACAAACAAACAGAGTTCGAAACTTTCACTCTTTATAATATTTATAAGTATACATAGATATTAAAATTCTGAAGCGTCATTTTCAATACATTGAATGAACTTAATACTGTTGTTTTATGGATCTCTATTTTAATGTAGTTTTTCGTACAATACTTTGGTTAAGCTTAACTAAGTTAGCTTTTTGCCTTACTTATCTTGGTCTAACATACTTAATATTTCATACATTAATTACGTAATCTAATATAACCCTGAATACTGGTATGTGTAGTTAGCTATTACTGTAATGTGGTAGTTAGCTTTCGGTCTATAACCCCTTACTTATCAGTTTTTGATATTGTATAAAAGTGGCAAAAAAGTTAACACGTAATATGAGCTGTATGTTCATCATATCATGGACTCATCTTCATTGCGTAAAAAGATAACATCGATAGCTAACAATAATGACGGGTGAATGTTTAGTAAATTGACACTTAGGGCGATTATAATAACTCTTTATTCTATTAAGTGCCGAAACATGTTTAAAAAACAAATGACGTTCGCTTAAAATGGTATCCTATTTGGTGCACTATAAAGTACACTTTTGAATGTACAGTTTTTGTTTCTTAAATACATTGAAGCGGAGTGCAGCTGTGGTCAACTGACCAATAACAATGCATGTTTGATAATACCAATACGCTGTGATTGGTGAATCGGGCTTAACGTCTCTCTGCTCCGGTTCTTTGAGAGCGCATCCTAGCTCATTGTTCTTGTCCATAACTAAATAGTTTGACTCTATTTTGTTAAGCTTTCTATCAGTGAAAACGCAGATAAAATTAAATAAAAGGCAATGAAAGTCTAGCCTACAATTTATTGAAGTAATTTATTTAGTTACTTAATAAATTGTAGAGAATATACTGTTCGAAATATTTTTGTCTACAGTTTATAGAATTTATTTTGTCAGTCCATACTGAGTCTCAGTTATCCGACATCAGCTACCGTATTTTGTGGCGGGATGAATGAGTCGGATAAAGATCTAGAATGTTCGGAAGCGACAGAGAGACATGGCGTCCTTTAGCCCGCGCGGCAATCGCGGGGTTAAGTCACATTGAATTGTCTTTGACTTGGATTTACGTTGTACGGTAGATTTTGGAGAAAATATATAGTCGTTACTGCTATTGGTTTTTGTTTATCTTTGTAGACTTTATATAAAGATTATTTACACTCTAACGTTAAATACAAGTTTAAATAAAACAGATGTTTTAGGGTTCCGTACCAAAAGGGTGCAAATGCGACCTTATTACTGAGACTCCGTAGCTTATCGGTTAGTTAGTTAGTTACAACCAGCAAATAAACATAGAATTTAATTTCAATAAAAACAAGTATTGTTAAGCTATGAGATAGTCAATGTTACAAATATTAGAAACTAACAACACATAATGTCTAACAATAATAAAAGTATTGTATGCTAATAAACCAATTACTTACAATGACAACTCGCACTTAACCTAGCTTTCAGAGCTGAGACGTCTTACATACAGATTATAAAGTTTACATCTATTGGGGTCAGAATTTGGCAAATCTATTGCATTGCTACTCACTTTCCAATGATCCTTCGCAGGCAAGGCACGGTACATATACTATGCATAAAGTGGGCTATCCCTGCATATTATAAAACAAAGTCCCCGGCCGCGTCTGTCTGTCTGTCTGTGCGCGATAAACTCAAATACTACTGCTGGGATTTTTTTAATAGATAAAGTGATTCAAGAGAAAGGTTTATATGTATAAAAATTTCCGAAACTCCCACGGGAACGGGCACAACGCGGGTAAAACCCGCGAGGTGCTGCTAGTAATTTATAAGTATTGTTAGGAATATTCGTTCACAATACTATGCTTAATAATTGTATACCGATAAGCTTTATAAACAAACCTGTTTGCTTTGTATTCACTATTATCGGTAATGAGCGATACAAATAGATTTAAAGTTTATAAAGAGTGCATTAGTAGTCACATGCGTTTATTTGAGTAAGAGTTTATTTATTTTACTTTAAACTATATTTTAATATTCTTTGTTAACTTTTGTATATGTCCCTGCCAACCTTTTTAAGAGTATAAGCTTTATTTAGATTGAACGAGATAACAAGCTCCAAGCCAGTGAGAGCCACACTTTACGAATACTCCGTTGGGAATGTTCCGTCGATACACGTATTGCATATATTATACAAATAGGTACATTACACAAAAGACTTCATCTGATTCGTAAATTATATGCAAAAACATGTTTTGGACAATATTTCCGTCAAGTATAGCCGATGGCTTAAATAAAGTAAAATAAAAAGTAAAGTATGAGCATGTAATGCCCCACTGCTGGGCAAAGGACTATCATCTCATCTATACTAATATTATAAAGCTGAAGAGTTTGTTTTGTTTGTTTGTTTGTTTGTTTAAACGCGCTAATCTCAGAAACTACTGAACCGATTTGAATAATTCTTTCACTGTTAGATAGTCTATTTATCGAGAAAGGCTATAGGCTACATTTTATTCCGAAATTCCCACGGGGACGGGCACAACGCGGGTAAAACCGCGGGGCGCTGCTAGTTGAAGATAATAGTACAGTGAGGAGGATTAGGCGTAACCACCACGCTTGAATGCTTAAGAGTGTATACTACCTCAAATCGCTTATTTTCAACTCGGCGG
The DNA here is from genome assembly GCA_963082685.1 of Cyclophora albipunctata. Classification (NCBI taxonomy): domain Eukaryota; kingdom Metazoa; phylum Arthropoda; class Insecta; order Lepidoptera; family Geometridae; genus Cyclophora; species Cyclophora albipunctata. The sequence goes on along the minus strand of OY720117.1, from coordinate 8,922,330 downwards.
GATCTCCATATATTCCTCGTTTCTCAATATTTAACTTTGAAACGTATGTATGGTAAAGTTCATGATATAATCTATCGATCATATGTTTCGAAAACACGACTCCATGAAATTTTCTCGATAGAAAAAAATCGCAAAGTTATCTCTAAATTTTTACTAAAATCTTAATATCTCAATAAATACAAAAGTTGTTGAATTAAAATAAAGTGTAGTAAATTGAATAGGGTTTACAGAACAATTCATATGTTGCGGTTTTTTCAAATGAGTACCATAATGTTTGTAGGGAGCAAATACCTACAATTCGCGGGCCGAAACACCAAGCGCTCAGGTGTTTCTGTCCCGCTTCGGCTCAGGGGAAAATCTGAATACGCGAACTGAGGTAGTGTACACTCTTAAGTAAATTGTGAGTGTTACAATATGTCATACGAGTAATTTATTTTGACTAATTATTAGTCAAAAATTTATTTTGACTAATTATTAGTCAAAATAAATTACTTAACTACATTAAAATATATGAAACATAAAAATAAATACCTACTCGTAATGACACCCCAATACCGCACTCAAATCATTGCTTAAATCATAATTTTGTGCAATATTATCGAATTAATTGGTCTCTGATTACGGCATGCACTTTTTATAGTACCATTATTACCTATATACGTTTTGTTATTATGAGTATTTCATAGGAGCCAACGTATGCCGTTGGGTGAAACAGAAAAGAAAATATTGTAATTAAAACATAAACCCTCGCTAGAACGATAATCCTAGATTACAGTGCCTCTAATTCTTGTTTAATAAAAATAAAAGGTATAAAAATTATGCAATATGCAGCTCAGTTTTTCAACCTAATTTTTATTTCTAACTCTGTAGTAATATACAAAGCTGAAGAAAGATGCTTATCCCGTAGCAATATAAAGTATATAAGACTGTTATATCCCACTGCTGGGCAAAGGTTTTTCATCTCACTGAAGATATCAGTACAATAAGCAATAAAGATAGACTTTAATCGTAAAAAAGCAAACACTTGACAGGAAGTGCTACTGATATTTACCTACCTGTTGATATAAAGCCTGAGGTATTAAAAGCAATCAACATCCAACGCTGCTTGCTGAAGTCAGCTGATAAATGTGGCAGTCAAAATAATATACACACACCATAAAATGAATCCTTTACTCCAATTCTGCAATATTGTATTGTATTGTTTATGTTAAGGTTCAAATCTGGGAGTTTATGAAGAAACTAGCAGCGCCCCGCGGTTTTACAAGCGTTGTACCCGTTTCCGTGGAAATCTCGAAATATAATCGCTCAATCGACCAATCAAAGCGCAATACGAAAAAAATTTACAATGTCATTGCCTTGTTAGACAATTTCAATTTTCGACAAGCCCGTTGGCACAGTGGCAGTGAGAGCGCTTACTGTGTCGGGGGTTGCGGGTTCGATTCCCGCCCGGAGTCAACAATATGTGCAGACATAGTTGTTGGCGACGACGTCTGGGTGTCAATTATATATCCTTATAAAGTATCAGTTAATTAGATTCCATAACACAAGCTTAGAGCTTACTTTGGGTCTAATTAACCGTGTGTGAATTTGTCCAGGTATATTTATTTATTTATAATATAACCTAGATATATAATGAATATACTTATATCTTAGAATACAGAAAGTACTAGAAGTAGCATTCAAATGTATTTACAAGCTACACGCTGTGTCCAAAAACAGAACAAAGTCCCTCGCGTAGTGTTGTTAGCTCTCGCATTATTTGCCCATTTTTATTGCCCATTATAGTGCTTTTAGACGTCTCCTGTTCATTGAATTGGTAATTTGAGAAGATATTTTTTCAGCCCCACTTATTCTTCTTATCGAGTGGATGGTCAACCTGACCAATCCTGGTGTCAGAGTTATTGAGCCGCCAAAGGCCTCTGACATGGCTCATGTAACGATTACTATCCGTAGAAAGTAACCGGGACCGACGGCTTAACGTGCCCTCCGAAGCACGGAATCATCTTACTTTTCGGGCAATCAGGTGATTCAGCCTGCAATGCCCTAACCAAACTGAGGGCAGTCTCACAAAGTGATTTTTGTGAAGTATCACCACCGGGAATCGAACCCGGAACCTCCGGATCGTGAGCCGGGTGCTCAAACCAGTAGACCACGGAGGCTGTCAACTGCTGATATTTGATTGAAAGCTTTTATTCAACGTTATTTTTAGAAGTGGCAATAAAAATCGAATGTTACAATATTCGTTAATTGGCGTCCTTCAGTTAAATATTCTATCGCTTCTTCCCATTTTTTTAACTCGAATATTTTAATGTATTTCGCGAACAATATCGTTTACTTTGTCTCGACATTCCAATTATTTCAAGTGATATGCAATTGAATCCGATGTTTTTGTCATTTCTATTTAACTTTAATACAAGTTCGACTGTTTCTTAGATATATTGTGCTTTTGATATGGTACGGAAATAGTTTCTGGTAATGCAAGAAAAAGGTTACTTTTTAGGGTCCCGTACCTAAAGGTTAAAAACGGGACCCTATTACTGAGACTTCGCTGTCCGTCCGTCCGTCCGTTCGTCCGTCTGTCACCAGGCTGTATCTCTAGAACGGTGATAGCTAAACAGTTGAAATTTTCACGGATGTTGTATTTTTATTGCCGCTATAACAAAAAATACTAAAAATAAAATAAAACAAATATTCCCAAACAATAAACGTGATTTTTTGCCGTTTTTAAAACTACGGAACCCTCCGTACGCGAGTCCGACTCGCACTTGGCCGGTTTTTTATTTATAAGATTTCTCTTTCTCGAAGATATATAAATAATGAGGTAATAAGTAACTTCGGTAAATAATGAGACTCACGGGTATAAGCTAAGTGATCATTTCTTTAACTTATATTGAAGGGAAATTTTCGTACAGTCCGATAATCTATTACAATACATTGTTTTGTCAGTTTCTAGTTTAGTGATGTAGAAAAAGGTGCGCATTATGACAGTATTTATTTCGTTATGTCACATCGAATTATATCTGGTCCCGTGGGAATTTCGGGATAGAAAATAGCCGTTGAATGTGGCTATCTATCGCAAAAATAATTATTCAAAGATGGTAGTTTCTGAGATTAGCGCAAACAGAAAGACACTTTAAAATTATATTAGTATAGTTTAGATTCTATTACCGTGGTATAGATAATCACCGACTCCCTTCCCACAATTTCCAGGAAGCGACCATGCAGCCCCGTTGGTCTTCGTATCTGCATCCAAACCATATTTGCCATCATCACCGTGGTCAGTTTCATTATGATCGTCTCTACGACTATCAAACCTTCGTCTTCGGGTCCTCCGGGTCCTCCGGGAGAACCTCCGAAGTGTGTGCTGCAAAGTTGCACCGTCATCTGTCATGGTGCGCCGGACTATGGAAAATATGAAGAGCATATCTTGGTGACGATTGCGGTAGGTTTTAGTTTATGCAGTTTCTGATAGATGGCGTTGACAGTCTAATTAACATGAGCTGAAAGTCATCACTAGTGGAAATGGAGTGAAAATGCTTATAACCAAAGGGCCATATTAATAAACGCGTATTAAGAACATTTTAACTATCAAATGTTATTTGTCACTTTCTAACATACGCAATTTTCCGTAGAGTAAAAGACACAAAACGTATATTCCTTATTTTTAAAGGTGTACCATATTTATTATCTGTAGAAAACATTTTAATATATGAAATATGTATTAGGAAATAGATATACATAAAGTTGGATATTTTAAAGGTAACGTAACAATTAAACCGTACAACGTTTCAGACAAACTTAATAATACAATACAATTCCATTTCTCTGTTCGCACGTATCGCTATTTATATACCTCCCGGGAATAACCCAACTTTCCTTCTTAATAGTAATTTACGAGTCATAACCACGACGGTTTTCCTTTGTGGAACAGTTAACTTGGCTAATACCATGGATTATACGGGGCGATAAAGGCGTCGAATAGAAACGTTGGAAAAAGGATTGATTATGTTGTTAGAAAACTTGAGGTTTTATCGATAGTGTTAGTATGGTTTAGTTAAACGAATGTGTCGTGCTTTAGTAATTCGGTTTATTGGCATTTCTATCTACTGTTTCTTAAAACTATTGTTTCAATTGTAAGGCATGCAGCAGGTCTTTAGGAATTGTAAAAACTACTCAAACATACCTATTATGCAGTACTAGCTGCGCCCCGCGGTGTTACCCGCGCTGTACCCGTTCCCGTAGGAATTTCGGGATAAAATGTATTGCATATGTTAATTTGATGTATAACCTACATTACTGTCAAGTTTCATCCGTTCAGTAGTTTTTGCGTAAAAGAGCAACAAACATACATCCATACATCCATCCATACATACATCCATCCTCACAAACTTTCGCATTTATAATATTAGTAGGAAGTAGGATAAGATCATAAAAATGTAATCTGACCAAAGTTTCAAAATAGCAGTAGTAGGTACATTTTTTAGATCAGATTTCTAGCTTTAAATAAAAGTTGGTTTATATATTAATTTTCGTATTATTTTTACAGGAAGGCGGTACCAAATGTCATCGTTTAAATCTAGAACTAATAGCACCAAATTTTGAAAACAGAAGACTACCAAAACATTTTCTTTCAAGAAGCCGATCTGATGTCATCTACAATCTTTCCATAAGAAGAGGAAACCTAAAATACTTGACAAATGGAGCTTTCATGACTACATTTGGCGGCAAAATAGAAATACTGGCTTTTGATAATTTAACCATCGCTTGGGAACCGTTCAGTCTAGTTGGATTATCAAATTTGCAGATTCTAACTATAACTGAGACGAGAATTGAATATTTAGGGACTCACGTAATAAGACCTGTTGATGACACACTGAAAACGCTAGTCGTGACTAAAGGTGGGAATTGGGATCCAATGAATCTTACAGGTTTCAGAGGGCTTGAAGTTATTACGACTGTTGATTTGTCGCAAAATGACTTCAATGATGTTCTCACTAACAATACTTTCAATGGACTCGAACACTGCAAATTCTTATATCTAAATAACTGTAAAATTACTTCTATAGCACCAAATACGTTTGACGCTTTAGTAAGTATAGAAGTCTTGTACTTGAACAGTAATTATTTGACACAAGTTCCTCCTGGTTTGTTCAGTACAATATTAATGATAACTAACCCTAGGCCTCGAATTAATATCCATAACAATTTGTGGCATTGTAGTTGTGATTATCATCATCTAGAAGAATTGGTAATGAAAGAAGTGCTACTGGTAGAAGCCATATGCAGAACCCCAAAAGAAGTACGATTCACAACCTTTACAGATTTCTTTGCATCTTGTACTAGCATGCCACCGAACATATTCGCCCAAAAAAGTAAGTCACAGAACAGGAAAATTAAACCTAACAGTCCAAAAATCACATCTTCTTTCGCTCACAGCTATATAAAAACTGAACAAGGTCTTTACGGCAGTTACTGTGAAGTGGAAGGAAATAGAGATCGATCTAAGTCTATGCTAGTTATTTCACCAGATACATCAAGTAAATGCACCTCTTTGTCTTTGAAGAACGTTAGTAATTCCTTCTCTGGTTTAAGGCAATATAACGAATCGAATAACTGGAGCAATTGGTTAGAATTTTCTTTACTTTTGCAAACCGAGACTTACATAATGCTTCAATTAGGTACTACAGTCAAGTTGCCTTATGGTCTTTTGTGGTACCAATCCATGTGTCCTAATGAAATCTACTGCGTTGACACTGTGCCATCGCTATTTAGACTCTATAATGTAAACTTTAATATTAAATATACTTTTTGTCCCTTTGACACAAAATCAGGATTGGTAGAAAATTATAACTGTGTCAACTACGATACTACTGCCATAAAATCATCACCACAGTACAAAAAAAGTCGCTTCGCAATTACCATTTTAGCTTACATAATAACAGGCCTATTGAGTTTATTGTTTGGTGCTGCTATAGTCTATGGGGTGATAAGGAAAAATCCTAATTTACTAAGGGGAAGTAAGAGGATCTTGTTTGTTAAACATAAGACAGTTGATGCTCTCGTGATGCCGCCAAAGGTTCCCCTGAGAACAAATTTGCTCGACGAAAACAAAGGAAAACTACAAGAGAATATTTTTACCGTTTGCACTGCTACTGAGAGGCTCCCGGTCCCAAAGTTCAACACAATGAAATCGATTAAGAGTAACCAAAGCTATTCACCGAGCTACATATCAGCGTTGCAACCAACCGAGGACCAACTAGCAGAATGGCGTAAAAACAACACCGATTTAAACGACAATTCATTTAAATCAGAAACGTCCTCTCTTTCTTGGGTTCGCAACTCCTCCTACTATTCACTGGATGAAAGCGATACGACTTATGAAAGCTTAAAGTAGCATGATCGATCACGGAACCTTTTGTTGTCGAAAACGGCTATTCATCACAAAGGATCTTTCACTTGTTAAGTAAATCGGTAAGGGTTAGTTTGTAGCGATGTATTTGAGTCGTGTTGATACGTCCGCGGGCGGGGCTTGCTCTCCCGTGAATCAATTGTATACAGCTGTTTCTAATTCGTGAGCCAGATCTCGCGCTCACCGCGACATACATTGTCTCGTTCATTGGACGACTGATCTATTTTGAAACATATTTAAAATCAACTATAGGCCTACACCAATTAGCGCTCGAGATCGGCATTTATAATGTCACATAATCTAACATTGTAAATTATTAAAAGGTATGCAGAGGCATTATTCTCGTTTAAATCTCTATATAACCCATTGGTTATATAGAGATTTAAACGGTTAGTTATTTAGATAACATTGTGACGTAATGTCACTTCCTAGGATTTTTAACGTTTTGTAATTAGTTGCGCTTACTAATGTTGTGTATTTATTTACTGTATGTATACTGTACCTAAATATGTAAATAAATTAAAAGTACCTAAAATAATTAATTTCATTCCGTTTCAACCCTATTGAAATCTATTATCGCTAACGGCACTATATCTGTCATCACATCACTGGCCGTTGCAGAAACAATACTAAAAATTTTAGCCAATCACAATCACTTATTACTGCGGTTCAAATGCCAAATTTAAATTCGGAAGTGTCTTTACTAGGGAAGTGCAAGGTAACAATATTAAAACGGAGCTGATAGCTTGTTTTAAAGACAACAATAGTTCGAAACGGGCTGCAATATTGTTGGCAGCCATACTTCTTCCGGCGACGCGGCAGAACAATGCACTTGGCATTCACGCACTCAGGGTTGGCACTTGGTAATGGGATTGTCTTTTATTAATGAGTAATAGAGATTTATTGTTGATACGCACGATTGGATACTAAAAAATGTCTGTCTGTAGGTATTATTATTTTAATGTGCTGTATGTAAATACATAGGAACGCACTATACATTCGAACATTATATTACATTACAATAATACCTCATTGTCTATATGAGTAGTTCTCAATCAAAACAACAGAGATATTTACTGCACACCGAGACAAATTAATTGACGTATTCTTTCATATATTACAAGTCAAAAATCTCCCATTAATGCCTATTAATGAATCGTTAGTAACTATGAGTGTGGCAGTATAAACCACATTATTATTTTAAGTAAGTATTAAATATGTAACATCATTCATACACTAATAAGATCGCCCATTGCCTAAGTTTTCGTCGAACTAAGAACTAATCTTGGATAATTTGCCAATTTCTGCCGATTATTTAGGACTTTACTTTGTTCAGAAGTTAAATTAACCTAAGGAACTTCCGAACATTCTAACCAGAACTAATAATGAAATCTAGATTTGTCTACGCAAAGTTCACAGAAAAATATAAAGTAGCACGTTTTATTTCCTAACTCTAGCTCTAAGGTCGAAACTTTTATCTAAAGATGTCGTAAAACTGATTTTATTAGTACTAACTACGGATTAGTTTGTCGTTTCGTAGGATTTTTCAAAATCTTTGGTATTTACCTGTTCAGTTAATGAACGAATACAAAATACAAGGTTGATATAAAACTTTTTGGAATAACACCTAATAGACATAATTCCAGCGATGTCACGTGATAGTCACGTGTGACACTTTCCAATTTCAAATTAGACAACCAAACAGAATGTGAAGCGATTGTCATTTGTCTACAGCACTATCGTTATAGCAACTGAGATTATAAATACAACTTTTGTTTCACTCCCGTTTACTCTTACACTCACATAAAATATAACACGTTGATGGACTCTATACCATCATAGCGATGTATCCTCGTAGTGATGTATACTCGTAGACTATAGTGTCAAATTGTCTATGACATAGTATACACTGAATACGTTTACAAGTTGCAACCAACGAGTGCAATACAACTCGAGCGCTACACATTCCAATCTTTCACGTTTAGAACTCGTCTCCCAGCTCTAAACTCATTCAGTCAAAAAGTATACCTATCATTATCTTATCGAGACATCAACTATAGAGACTAATAACTACACCTACTTAATAATACATAAAATAATCATCATATAAATAATCATCACTACCGTCCTTGAACAGAAGTGATTAACAAAACCCGCCCAAAACACTCGTAAATCTACCTAAAGACTGCCGAACAGCAGTTGTGACCTGTAACAATCTAAAAATAATATAAATCGATGAAAACAATAGTAAGGCGGCTGACGTGACAACGCTCTGCCAGAAATGTATCAAGTTTACACACATTTTGTAATTGTAGAAGTTAATTTTGTATGCAGATGGACTGGCAAATCAATTTGGTTAGTTTGTTTTGGTTTACAGCTTATTTCGTAGAGAAAGAAGTTTTGTTTCAACTGTTTTATTAAGATTATTACAAAGTTATTTCTTTTAGTTTGATAGCTGTTTAATTTTTTGCATATTTTTGTATGGATGCAGGTTCCTTCCTATGTAATTATGTGGGCAATATCTGGAAGGAAATGGTTTTGAAGATTTTTCCCCAACCGATTTTCTAAATCCGTGAAAGCATCTTCCTGAAAGCAGCAAAAATCTAGATAAAAAAATTGTCTATCCATTCAGGAGATAGACAGATTCATAAACATTACACGTCAAAAATATTTAGCTTTTAAAAATCGTTACATAAAACAACATTCCAAAAATAGAATCAAAAAGCTCCACCTTAATACCACGATATATTGGTACTTCAATAACTCGAATCCTCTCAAGTGTGAACATGTAATATCTATGATTTTCTCTCATATTAATGAATGTGAATCGGTTTCGACGTACGTTATCCGTGACGGAGATGTCATAGTTTAATAAATAGCAAGTTAGAAGCCACATATAATTTAACGTGTACGAGATATTGGTGCAGGTGGTCGATAATTAATAGCTGAGATTATAATGAATATTTATATACTGTGACCATTATTACGTCGCATCTAGATTTTAGGAACGCCCTGTAATGTTGGGCTATGTATAGCAATGTCATGGGCCATGGTTAGTAATGTTTATTATTTTTTAATCTGTTGCAGAACTTATTAATAAAACTGTGGTCAAGCAGTATGAAATCATGGATTAGTTTTGTACTGATTTATCGGAACGACTTTTTTTTCGAAATAGGCATTTTAATTAGACTCTAGCGCATGATCACGTATGTGGTTCAGAACTTTTAATATTGTAGGACAAAAAATATATCTTTTTTGGGGCAGGGGTTTTACTTTATGATCTTATTAGTTTAATCAAGAAAAACCTAAACTGCTTAATAAGCTCAGCATACTATTACAAGCTTTAAGCTTCAAAGTAAAGCTCTTAATGACAATGAGAACATTAGTATCGAACTTCTGTTTTGGACAACTGTAGTCGCTCATTTGGTATTAATAAGGAGATATTAATAGTATTACCGTCTTGACAGCCTAATGCTATGTGCTCAGGGCAAATGCGAAGTCAAGGAGGTTGAATTCAATTCCCCGGGACGAGTCAAGCGAGTTTGAGAAGTGTTTCCAGGGTCCAATATGTCTTTTATGGTAGTTCTTTTGATACTATGAATATATTGTCACCAAAATATTACAAAGTATTCTTCTTCTTATCGAGTGTATGGTCAACCTGACCAATCCTGGTGTCAGAGTTATTGAGCCGCCAAAGGCCTCTGACATGGCTCATGTAACGACTACTATCCGTAGAAAGTAACCGGGACCGACGGCTTAACGTGCCCTCCGAAGCACGGAATCATCTTACTTTTCGGGCAATCAGGTGATTCAGCCTGCAATGCCCTATCCAAACTGAGGACAGTCTCACAAAGTGATTTTTGTGAGTTATCCTCACCGGGAATCGAACCCGGAACCTCCGGATCGTGAGCCGAGTGCTCAAACCACTGGACCACGGAGGCTGTTACAAAGTATTTAAAGTTAGGGGTAACAAGTTTGCAGCAATAACAGTTCGTATCGTGCAAGATACAAAGGGCTTTATTCATAAACGCTTACCAGCAGCATTTTAACTATCAAATGGTTTATCCCTTTCTGACATACGCTATTTTCCAAAGAGCAAAAGAGACAAAACACTGACTAACAGTGTTTTCCGTTAGAGAGCGATTATGAATAAGGCCGTAAGAAAATGAAGATACACTACTGACTTTACACTTTACTAATGAGTCAGAAAGTACAAGTAATTTAGCAATCCAAGTGGCCGAGTTTTTAGACCACCATAAGGCCTCCTACATAGTCTAACTATAGAAACAACTTCTACCGACGCACTAATGTAAACAATACTTCGATCAGTTAACTCTTAATTACGAAAAGTGTTTCCTAAAAGTCAACAATCATGATAAACTTTTACCCAAAAGGGTTGATCATATCAAGAATTAATAAAGGGCTCTTGAACATGAACGTTGTAATTTAACAACGTATAATATACTGTATTTACAAGATATAGGCTATTACATATGATTGATGAGTAGTGTTGTTATTATTATTTGAAAATATTTTGCTGACCATATTAAAGTAGTATATAATCATATTTTTTTAATAACAACCCATTTTAACAACTATTTTTTTTAAACTGTATAAATAGTAGTTTCTGACTTGCCTATAGTTATTAATGTAACTGATAAACATACTTTTTATTCATGATAATATAATTAAAACGACTTTCATTGCAAAGCACTTCTTCTTGAAAGTACCATATAAACACTACTAAAACATTAGGAAATTGGTAATAATTTTCACACCTCGGATTTATTTAACATTGTTATCTGACGTTTCGGCTCCTTTACAGGAACCTGCTCACAGACTACATTGTTTCACTGTGCATAATTTTAGTTGTTATTATGATATTATTACTCCTACGAACACCTTATCTTAATCTATACATCTATGCACTAAACAAATAAAAAAAAATGTAGTGTCTGTTTGTAATATTAAAACACATACACATGATAAAACAACATTTTTTTAATGTTGTCTGTCCGTTTGTTCCGGCAGATAACTGATGTAAGTAGAGTACTTTTAAAAATAGGAACTAAAATAGGAACGGGTACTATAGGGGTAAACTCGCTGGGCGTTGCTAGTTATACACAACATATAATAAATAAATAAATAAATAATAAATACCCGGACAAATTTACTCACGGTTAATTAGACCCAAACTAAGCTCTAAGCTTGTAATATGGAATCTAACTAACTGCTACTACTACATATATATACACAAATACTTTATAAGAATATATAATTGACACCCAGATAGTTGTTGGCGACGACGCGTCGTCGCCAACAACTATGTCTTCACATATTGTTGACTCCGGGCGGGAATCGAACCCGCAACCCCCGACACAGTAAGCGCTCTCACTGCCACTGTGCCAACGGGCTTATCAAATGCTATGAATGGCTATGAAACCATAACCTACACTATGACATTGTAAATAACAATAGCTTGCTTACAGCTGTTTATCAATATCACAACCTAATGATATTGTCAGGGCTCATTATCTTTTAACTGGCAGTCAAATAGACTTGGCTTTGCTAACCAAGATGATTCAAAGATTAAATGTCTAATAGTAGATTTGACTCCTCGAGTTTAAACACATTAAGCGTTTATTATACGTACGTCATAGACGTTAGGATCGGCTTCAAATGTCATGAAAAATACGCTGCGTATTATCTACTACATATACGAGATCTACTCGTATCTTATAATATAAAAATGAATCGCTAAATCTGTTGCTAAGCGCATAATTTCAGAACGACTGCACCAAATTGGATGATTCTTTTTTTAATGTGTTCCTTATTGTCAGGACATGGTTTTTATATAAGAAAAATAAGGAATAAAAATCTCAAAATTCCCACGGGAACGGGGGCGCTGCGGGTGAAACTGCGGGGCACGGCTAGTACTAATATAATAAAGCTTAAGAGTTTTATTTTTTGTTTGTTTGAACGCGCTAATCTCAGAAACTACCAATCCGATTTCAATAATTCTTCTTGTAATGGATAGGCATAGTCAACGGGAAGGTAAGTTCTCTTAGGTTACTTAACTCATAAGCAACCTTATAATATTATATTATATAACCAATAGTCTACCGCTTGATAAGAACACCATCTTCTGAATATATACCCATTACTTTGTGAACCTCGAAAGTTATTCGAAATTCCACCGCTAAGAACAATGTAGCACATATTGAGCTGTAACCAAATTAGGATTCAGTACTGCAGCAATATCAATACAATGTAATAGCGTTCGTGGCGTAGCTTGAATAAACGATATTAACTAATTTTGATAAGAAACGCTAGCTTAGTTAGGATGGATAGATGATAGTGAAATTTGTGTCTATGCGCTACCATGTTTGGCGGTCCTGGTTGTTTCTTTTAGATATGTTAAGTTCTTTGGTGTAAAAGCTCGGATACCAGCAGATGTTTTAACCCTACAGTGCATCCGGTGCCTGAACAGTCACAACCAATTTAATAGCCTGTACTAAAAAAATAATGATAATAATAATGTACTAAAAATAATAATGTCCTTTATGTGTCACAACCATTAAAATTGTTTTTTTATGAAAATATCGACTTTTATTTTTTTCTTTATTTTTCCCATCATCTACTCGCCCACTAAAACCGTATGTATTTTTCTCACCAAAAAATAAAAAATCATGCATGGTAGGGTTAAGTTCTTTGGTGTAAAAGCTCGGATACCAGCAGATGTTTTAAACCACTTCAAAAAGTGCAGCTTATCATTAACCAATAGGATTGTATAAAATATCTGTGAGCAGACTTTATTAATGCAACCCTATTGGTTAATACTTTATTGGTTAATACTACTCCGTTTCTCCGCTCTGCAGCCTCGCTCCTCTTCAATAGGTAGGCTGCCTAAGAAACTTACTTTTATAGTATGTACAATCTAATAACTGCATATTACTTAACAATAAATATGCTAGTGAAACTAATACCTACTAAGTAAGTTGTTTCTATCAAGAAACCAAAAATTAATATTGCAGCTTCAAGGATGACGCCAAGGAGACTTTAATATTGTTACTTGTGACTATGCGCCCTACTGAGCATATTACACATACTATCTAATACCGCTTGATGCTTACGGAGCTTTTGACATATAAACGGGCTTATAATAAAATTAAAATTCAAATTCAAATTCAAATTCAATTTTTAAATTCAAATTCAAATTCAATTCAAGTTTGACGAACTGAAACAACTAATGAAAGGCTAGTAACAAAGTTTATACCGGAACTGTGATAGATATACGACTATGTTTTTAAATAGGGTTTTAAATAGGTGATTGGTTTGATATGACAACAGAAGTTTTTTTGATAAATATTAGGGAGGCAGTTGTAGTTTTTCATATTTGTCTCTCTTTCTTATTTTGCAAGCTAGAATTATTTTGCTTTGGTATTGAAATTTAATCCAAAATAATCACGTAGAGAAAAATGCGAGGATATTGCAAATATTTAATGGTATAATACTTTCAAACAGTTACAAAAGTTTAAGTGATTTTATTCGATCCGACTCCATGCCACATTTATTTTGAAAAATTATGTAAGATACTACGAGTATAGAAATGAAAAATAATTCTTATTAATATACCATTATTAAATTTAAAAAATATGTTCAATAACAACTCTAATAAACATCACATCTACATCCAATCATCTCTAATCTATACCCACACCCCCTTATTTAGCAATAATAAATTCACCAAAAATAAACACCAAAAATTATTTGACAAACAGCGTGGCAAAAATCCAGAGGAATCGACTATGTTGGTAATTAATTTCGTTAATTATTGCAGGCGGTGCATTTGGCTTGTCGAGTCTTGTGTCCGGGTGTATCGGCCTTAAGGAGGATAGTTAAAACCGTTTTGCCGAGTCGTGTTGTAGTTTATCTAGTGGGCAGACGGGTCGGGTGCCAACCTGGGTGACTACGCAGGCCGAGTACGTTTAGTCGCTCAATCCATTCAGTTAAAAGGACTTGTGTTCTTACTGCTTTGGTTTTCGATTGCGTACTCACTAGTTCAGTTTCTTGCGCCGTAGTCAGTGATTATATACAATGGTGAGATATTTTATTTTTAATTTTTGGAAAGTGATTTTTGTTTGATTTTTGGTGGTGATTAATTTCTTTTGTTTGAAATTTCAGGAAGAACTCGGTACAGAACAGATTGCCAGTAAGTATCTTTTTTTTAAATCATTTTTTTATAAATATATGAACGAACAAATTGTGGAAATACCTAAGTGTGTTAAAGTATAATAAAAAATTAAAAAGGAACTTACGTGTGAAACTCGTTTGATCGTGAGAAAAAGTGAAAAGTTTTAAAAGAACCTACATCTTCTAAATCCTCATTTTAGCACTTTGTTTAAAAACTTTTAAAGCTCAATCACTTTACCATTCCAATTTTAAAAGCATAAAGGTATTGTCGTTGATCAAACCAATTCTAAATTCAAACAAAATCTTGAAAGCTCTCGACGTTAGTTTGACCTAAAGCTTATAAAAGCTTCGACCTGACTACTAGAGCTCTAAGCTCTCCCACATCTGTTGAAGATTTAACTTAAAAATGTTGGATTATATTTTAAAAGTGGGTGCTTATAATAAACGTTCTTTTAAAATACAAAGTTAGACATCTCAATATAAATATAAAAATAATTGATGTATATCATGTTGACTTTTAATATAATATTTATTTTTTGTCTTGCTTTTAATCTCTCTCCTCCTCACTGTACTGATCTTCGGTTAGATCAGAGGCCTTTGCCCAGCAGTGGGACATTACAGGCTAATAATTTCTTACTTTTAAGGTGTAAATCGAGCTTTTTTAAGGAATAAACATTGTATCGAATTGTATCAGGAATATAAATAACTCAAAAGTAACGAATATTTACGAAGAACAAAAGGTACATTTCATTATTCATTAGACAATCACATATACCATTAAATACAGTTAATATATTTACTGCTCAATTGAAAGTAAAATCATGAAACAGTAAAACGATAAAGTTGGGTTTAAATTATTATTAAATCGATGCGCCAATAAATTGTGTCTAGTAATTAAACGCGCAAATAGCTGTGCGCGTGGGAGTAAACATTTAGAAACATCAATTAACATCTAACTATCTTTCCGACAGATACTATTCTTGAAATTGTAATAGGTTGCGATTGCTTTCGCTTAAAATAGGTACCTTAATTCGGCCCTGTATGCAAGTGGTAAACAAACCACATTGATACAGCATCTATGAATATTGAATCAGTACTTTAAGATAACTTAATGCGACCCTGTTCAAATTAAATTATTGTTATATAGCTCGATTTAATATTGTTTTTATTACTTTAGGTTGGCCCTTTCTCAAATAAAGTTAGTTGTTAACTTCACATAACTTAGTTTGATCCAGTATAATTGTTGAGAAGAGTGAGGAAGATCGAAAAATAAGATATTTTCATACTGTTATTAAAGTGTGTTTGAGATATGTTTATTTAAATCGGCATTATTTATTAAAAGATTAATGTCAAAACGATTTAAAAGTGATAATATACTGAATATTATCTTTATAAATTGATAGACCTAAGGCTGACCCCACCACCATGTGGGACACATAGCCAGGAAGAGAGAGAGAGAGAGAGAGAGAGAGAGAAAATAAGCTCTTAGTATTATTTTCTTTACAAATTAGAGGGTTGTTAGATCTAAAATAAACCATAAACTTATATTACGAAGTTCAACAATTGATTCTATCAAATAAAAGCTAAACTTTTGATTTCTAACTGTCAAATTGATGCAATTAAAAAGTCAGTGGTATTTGCATTTATAAATAACGAACATTTAAACAAATTCACGAATTCTAAACTGTTGATCAAATTTAAATCACGTTGAACAAAACAATTTCGATCGAAACAAAATAGAAAATTTTCTCGGTCAATTTGTTTTAAGAATAATTGAGTTGAGACATTAACGTTCGACTTTACAAGCTCTTGAGTCGATTTTGTTTTTATTGTGCAACAGATAAAATTTATTAACGTAATTGGTTGTTATTAGTTTTGTGACATGTTTATTAGGAAAGATCGTAGAGAGTAGAAACGACAAGGTGTTTTAATAACATTCTTTATATAATTATAGTAGTCTTGAGAAAAAAACATCGTACAAAATAATAACACCTACACGTCGTTCGTCTTTCGTCTTCGTCTCGTCCAGGCAGTTTTTGAGTGATTGTGATACGCAGTCAAGTCTATTGTAGTCAGTAGAAGTCAATGTATTAAAAAACAAAAAGAGTGAGGCAGACAAAAAAGTATGTCTTGCTCTCCTAATCTATGGTTCCAAAGACCGTAAAGACCGAAGTTAACCGCACAATTGCTATAAACATATGTTCTTCCTTTCCAGTCCTGAGGAAAGCCTTCGAGGCGTTCGACCATGAGAAGAAGGGATGCATCGGAACCGTCATGGTGGGCACCATCCTCGGGATGCTGGGTCACCAGGTCACAGACGCATCGCTCAAGGAGATCATCGATGAGGTCGACGTTGACGGTACGGATTCACTTCGTTTGTCCGGGTTTATATATGTTCATTAAGTAGTAGGTTTTTGGCCAGACCTGGAGTCAGAGTTTTTAGACCGCGCATATGCCTCCAACAGGGCACAATGTCAATGAGATCAATAGACCGCGAGCTAGCGAGTAATTTTGTGTGATATCCACCTTTTATTAAAAAACCGGCTTGCTTATTGTAAACTAGCTCAAACTTAACAAACGCCTTAGATAAAATAAAGCTTTAACATACAGGTATAATAACAAAAACTTATATTATAAATTAGTAAGGTAGCATCAAAGACAATCTCTAACAAAACCAACATTAAGTTCCTAAAAGTCTACGAAGAACTTCAAGCGTATTAATCACGCAGCAACCTCAAGAACTGTTTATAACTTTGTCCATTAATCTCAGGTTCCGGAGAGCTCGAGTTTGAAGAGTTCGTGACCCTCGCCTCCAGGTTCATGGTTGAAGAAGATGCTGAAGCGATGCAGCAGGAACTCAAAGAAGCATTCCGGTTATATGACAAAGAAGGTTAGTATTCAAGAACTTAGGACCAGTTGTCAATTTTTGTAGTCAAAAGTTGTCAGTTGTCAGCTGTCGTTTTAACTATTTGTTGATTCCTGAAACCCATTAGAAAGGTTGTGACTTTCTATCGGAGTTATTCTATGTTTCCTATGGTAAATTTGTGGATATCAAATATAACATAGCAACTTGGCATAGCTCAGTGAAAACTCATTCTGAAGGTCAATAGTAATTTCTGGTAAAAAAAACATATGGTATACTTATATACTATACCCTACCAAAACACATGCCACAATTTCGCCAATAACTAGTATTTTCGGGTACTCTGTATCGTAATATCAATACACTAGCAGCGCCCCGCGTTTTTACCCGCGTTGTGACCGTTCCTTTAGGAATTTCAGGATGAAAATAGCCTATAGCCTTCGTCGATAAGAGGACTATGCAACACTGAAAGAATTTTTCAAATCGGACCAGTAGTTCCTGGGATTAGCGCGTTCAAACAAACAAACAAACTCTGCAGCTTTATAATCTATCTATATATATAAAAACTAGCAGCGCCCCGCGATTTTACCCACGTTGTGCCCGTTCCCGTGGGAATTTCGGGATAAAATGTAGCCTATAGCCTTCCTCGATAAATAGACTATCTAACAGTGAAAGAATTATTCAAATCAGTTCAGTAGTTTCTGAGATTAGCGCGTTTAAACAAACAAACAAACAAAACAAACTCTTCAGCTTTATAATATTAGTATAGATGAAACCCGTTTTCCTTGGTCGCGGCATCACGCGTGAATGGCTGGACCGATTTCCACGGTTCTGCATTCGTTGGAAAGGTCTCGGGCTCCGTGAGGTTTATCTATATATATAAAAATGAAACCCGTTTTCCTTGGTCGCGGCATCACGCGTGAATGGCTGGACCGATTTCCACGGTTCTGCATTCGTTGGAAAGGTCTCGGGCTCCGTGAGGTTTATAGGGAATAAAAATCAAAATTCCCACGGGAACGGGGGCGCTGCGGGTGAAACCGCGGGGCACAGCTAGTATAAGTATAGATTTAGCAGTATACTATGATGTTTTAGAAAATATTTAAAAAGTGGAATACAACACATCTATAAATACACTTCCTTGATCTAACATTGGCTATCAATGAGGGATTCTGGGACTATTTGGCAATAAGATAATGGTTTTAGA
The DNA here is from genome assembly GCA_963082685.1 of Cyclophora albipunctata. Taxonomy (NCBI): domain Eukaryota; kingdom Metazoa; phylum Arthropoda; class Insecta; order Lepidoptera; family Geometridae; genus Cyclophora; species Cyclophora albipunctata. The sequence goes on along the minus strand of OY720117.1, from coordinate 8,903,661 downwards.
TGTCTATTAAATTAATCGCCCGGTTGACAGCTTAATTGCGACACGGTTGTAAATCATTCGGTATTAATCACTTGTTTTGTTTAGCCCTTAAACTATTCTATTTTGCTTCGGACCGTTTCCATTGGTCTGTCTGTGTCGGTATTAAATAGATGAACGGTCTTGAAGTTAACTTGTAAAATAGATTAGTATATAGTTGGAATGGTGAATAGATGATAGGATAGATTCATTAGTTCATTTCGAGTAGATTAGTGGCCAACCCTGGTGTCAGAGTTTTTAGACCGCCTAAAGGCCTCCGACATGGTCTGACGATTGAAACAACCGGGACCGACAGCAGCTTTATAATATTAGTCTAGATTTCTCTAAGAGCAAGAAAATATTTCTACACAGCCTAACAAACCAATGTTTGGATAAAACCTTCGATCAACAATACACAACTAGATAACGGGTCACGTACAAAATTAATGGTAAATGCTGTCCGCGTGGATGACGCGGTGACAGCTTCATTTGTTTACTACTGAACTGAGACAAAAGTTTGAAAACAGTTCTAAGTTCAACCTTATTACAACCATGAGGCCTACCAATAAAGTAGCAAATTTTATGAATAAAATAAGACCTCAATTTTCAAGTGCGCTGTTCACCGAGACGTATTTTTTGCGGCGATATCTAGTTGTGTATTATTGATCGAAGGAATAAAACTATTACTTTATAAAATATGACGAACGACCAAAACTACTAATAAATAATGCTTAAATAGTCATACCGATAATTTAGTGCATATTAATCTCAAAGGACAGAAAGTTAAATTACATTTTACTTTGTTGAAAATAATGTAATTTTGAAATATTATATGAGCTCGGGTTTACGGCCAATGAATGTCGCCACCGTTTAATGATATGTACCTATGTAATTTTAGTGTAAACATGTCGAGTATATTATATTATACTAGCAGCTCTCGTACCCGGTTTTACCCGCGTTGTGCCCGTTCCCGTGGGAATTTCGGGAATTTTTATACACAGAAACCGTTCTGTTGAATCACTCTATATATTTTTAAAAAACCGCGTTCAAATCCGTTGCGTAGTTTTAAAGATCTAAGCATACATAGGGACAGATAGACAGCGGAAAGCGACTTTGTTTTATACTATGTAGTGATATTACATGAAATAACAGTTGTAATCACCGAAAATAGAATTCATTTTCAAATAGAATGATTTGATAATAGGCATATGTACCTATACTAGTAGCGCTCCGCGGTTTTATCCGTATTGTGCCCGTTTCTGTGGGAATTTCGGGATGCTAAATCTATAATACATATAAAAATGAATCGCTGAATCTGTTGCTAAGCGCATAACTTCAGAACGACTGCACCAAATTGGATGATTATTTTTTTAATGTGTTCCTTATTGTCAGGACAAAGTTTTTATATAAGAAAAATAAGGAATAAAAATCTCAAAATTCCCACGGGAACGGGGGCGCTGCGGGTGAAACCGCGGGGCACGGCTAGTAGTCTATATAACCTTCCCGTTGAATGTGGCTAGCAATTACAAGAATTATTCAAATGGGATTGGTAGTTCCAGGGATTAAACGTTCAAACAAAAAATCTAAAAACAAACTCTTCAGCTTTATTATATCAGTAACTAGCAGCGCCCCGCGGTTTTACCCGCATTGTGCCCGTTCCCGTGGGAATTTCGGGATTTTTTTTACATAAAAACCTTCCTCTTGAATCACTCTACCTATTACAAAAAACCGCATCAAAATCCGTTGCGTAATTTTAAAGATTTAAGCATGAGACAAACAAACAGACAAAAATAGCGACTTTGTTTAATACTATGTAGTGATACGAGTAGATACTACAGATATGTGACTACAATAAAACTGGTTTCTTACAACACTACACATTTCGAATTGAAACCACGCTTACGGATGCACTTTGTTTTTCGTTATTATCCTATTATCTGACGTTCCAGCTGGAACTACAGGTACTGTGGGCAAAGAAAACTAATACAAAAGAAAAATAAAAGCGAAGTGTATCCGTAAACGAAGTTTCGATTCCAAATACAATAAACCTTTTTACAAAGATCATTCAATAGCTATGTGTGCGAATTTTGCTATAAAGTTAATGATATCGTAGTGAAGAAAACTATTACATTAACTTTATTGTGGGTTTTGGTAATAGTCCTGAAACTCAAGTAGAATCTATAAAAGGGTCTGCCGTCTGGCCTAATGGTCTAATTTGATTTAATGGTTGCCCGTTGGATCAAATAGCACCTATTTTCATATTACTAAAGTATGTCTATAGTTGACTGTTCAGCACGGGTAGCATGAACACTGGTAGACATATATCTCTATAGGGTTAAAACTTTTGTCTTGTCTACGGGTTATGGCGCGGTTGCGAGCACATAATGACAGGAAGCGAAAATCTCTACTGTATACAAAACTTTCGCTACGGAAGACATAGAAATATTGCCCTTTACAAATATATTATATTTTTAACATGGTCACACATGATTACCGATAAATTTGTTGAAGCACAACACCGTCACAACACTATTTCATTCATTCGCCATTCATTCATTTCAGTGCGTTTTTGTCTGTGGTTATTGTTTCTTGTTTTCTCTCTGACGTAGACATAATATGGTCGTCATGCTCAAGGGCGTAGACATTTGTATACAAATGACGTACGCGACAAGACAAATCTATGTCGCGGTAGCTACTGTAGACAAAATCGCGATGACGTCAAACTTGCGCCATAGATGGTAGACATATTTGTATGTCTACTTGTCATGCTACCCGTGCTGGATTTGTATTTAAAATACCATAGAGAGAAAAAGTATTATTACTGATTTATTATTTCTATCAAACACAGAAATACGCAATCCAGCCTGCCTAGCACAACGAATGTCACTTAAGGCGACAAGTCATGCTATGATAAATTCTATGTTGACACTTTGTCGGAGAACTCGAATTTTGAATATTCAACCAATCAACTCACAGCATTTATAATATTACTAGCAGCGCCCCGCGGTTTTACCCGCGTTGTGCCCGTTCCCGTAGGAATTTCGTAATTTTTTTTACATAAAAACCTTCCTCTTGAATAACTCTACCTATTACAAAAAACTGCATCAAAATCCGTTGCGTAATTTTAAAGATTTAAGCATACAGACAGACAAACAGACAGACACGAAAAAGAGACGACTTTATTTTATACTATGTAGTGACTATGTAATGATGATGTCTCTGTGATATTTGTTGTTATAGCTCGGCAAGTGATACTAGATTAGGGAAAAGGCCATTCGCTCCCTCTATTTAAGTTTTTGTAGTAGAAGTATATGCGTGCTCAATACCTGTACTATCCAAGGTCGTATCTCATTTAAGACATTCACATTGAAGACTTGGTCAATAACAATCTTCTCAGATATTAAGGCTCTTAAGAATGATAATTTCCATAATGACCGTATTTGATGTACTTTCCAGGCAACGGCTACATCACCACTGCAGTCCTCAGAGAGATCCTCAGGGAGCTGGACGACAAGATCGGCGCAGAGGAACTCGACATGATGATTGAGGAAATTGACTCCGACGGCTCGGGCACCGTTGACTTCGATGGTACGTTTCATATTATTAATAGGAACATTGAAGTAGACTAAGAACGGTCTTCACAAGCATGCATATGGCGGATTGTACAAGCATTCTTAATTTAATTTAGCGCCCTAATATGTTGAATAAACAAATGACGTTCGTTTTAAATAGCGTTCTATTTCGGGTAATATAAAAACCCATTTTGAGTGAACAGTTTTTGTTTCTTAAACATACTTGGGTAAGAGGTATCTTACATTAAAGGTGATAATGTGCAGGTGAAAGGCATGGAAAAAAAATGTTTTTGTAAAAAGAACACAACATTGTAGTGGCCATTTTGTAATATAAACAATGTTCTTCGCCGCCCTTCCCCGGGTGCTTCCATAAAGCTGCTAGTCTATAAAATTCACTGGAGCGAAGAGAGATAGAGAATTGCATAAAATCTGAGGACGGGGATTTAAAATCCCCATGATATTACCTGAGCTTATAAGCTACAAGCCGGCGATTTTAATCGAGCAATTATCACTTACAGCGAGTAGAGAAAGCCGGGTTTCTACTACAGTTTCATTAAATACATGTTAACAATAACAACTTCAATAAACTAACTTCCCTAAATCACATTCAAACATCGCTTTAGCAACTAAAGTTTCTGCAAAATAAAGAAGATTTGAAACTTAGCCGCTTTCGGCAACTTTCTATGTTTGTTGACAGTTTGATTACTAAGAATAGGAAAGGAATTAAGAAAGTAACTAGGCGATGTCCGAGTTTGAAAAACAAACGAAAGTACCAAAGTTTTACGGAGCTATAGGTACCTACTTAATATATACCAAGCTTAAAAAGTTTTGTTTGTAAGTCTATTAGCTTTATCCCATTTATATGAAACTTAACAATTAGAAAATAATAATGTCAGCTAAATTGAAAAATTGCGGAATCGCTAAAACGCCTAAATGAATAAAGGCTCTTACTCTATAACTATAACTCTTACTAATAACCTCTTAATCAGGCGGATATTAAGTTTAGGCCTTCGTTTAATCTAAAATGAGATGAAAGTTAAATGTCAACATGGCAATTTATTCTATTCTATCAGCTTATCGTTGACATTAAACAAGAGTTTAATTTGAACATTAACAAAAAATATTTCAGGACATGAGTGTGTTAATACTTCTTGCCATACATTATTTATTTTTTTATGAAATTATAGGCAACTAGCAGCGCCCCGCGGTTTTACCCGCGTTGTGCCCGTCCCCGCGGGAATTTCGGAATTTTTTATTCAAATAAACCTTTCTCTTGAATCATTCTATCTATTTAAAAAAAACAACGTCAAAATCTGTGCAGTAGTATTTGAGTTTATCGCGAACAGACAACCAACCCGCATTAGGCAAGCGTGTTGATTACGCCTTATTTTGTACTAGCAGCGCCCCGCGGTTTTACCCGCGTTGTGCCCGTTCCCGTGGGAATTTCGGGAATTTTTTTACATAAAAACCTTCCTCTTGAATCACTCTACCTATTACAAAAAACCGCATCAAAATCCGTTGCGTAATTTTAAAGATTTAAGCATACAGACAGACAAACAAACAGACACGAAAAAGAGACGACTTTATTTTATACTCGTACTATGTAGTGATTAATATAGTATAAGCCTGTAATGTCCCACTGTTGAGCAAAGGTGTCGTCTCACTGAAGTTATCAATACAGGAAGGAGGATTAGGCGTAATCACCATGTTAATATAATAATACTAGCAGCGCCCCGCGGTTTCGCCCGCGTTGTACCCATCCTCGCAGGAATTTCACGATAAAAAGTAGCCTATGTCCTTTCTTAGGCTCTGGACTAACTGTGTACCAAATTTCATTCAAATTGGTTCAGTAGTTTTGGCGTGAAAGCGTAACAGACAGACAGACAGACAGAGTTACTTTCGCATTTATAATATTATAATATATATAATATATAATATAATATATAATATATATAATATTATATTAATTATATTATATATATTATATATATTATATATTATATATTATATATATATTATATATTATATTATATATTATATTAGTTAGGAAGTTAGGATTACTAATAACCAATGTTAAATACCTAATGAACATTCTGTTAATTAATGTACGTGTTTCAAACCCATTAACTAAATATTATTTGTAAAACATTATTGAAAATGAAATGGTTATTTACTCATTAGGTGCCAATTATTCATTCACTATTTGCTTAATTGTCGTTACATTGTCAGGAAAAACGTTTACTGTTTGTTCATTAAAGCAAATAATATCGTTATTTATACCGTTATTTTATGATAACATCCTAACTAATATTATCCTCTCGTCTGGCACGCAAAACTAACTATGTCAGTCTGTCACGGTTTCACGCCAAAACTACTGAACCGATTTGAATGAAATTTGGTACACAGTTAGTCCAGATCCTGAAAAAGGACATAGGCTACTTTTTATCGCGAAAACAGGGTTAAAGGGGTTGAAAGAGGCGTTGAAAGGTTGTATGGATGTGTGGCTACTTGTAAAACTACAGGACGGATTTGAATGAAACCTTACAGTAGAATAGGTTATACATCAGAAAAACATATGGGATACATTTAATCCTGAAATTCCCTCGGGAACGGGTACAACGCGGGTAACACCGCGGGGCGCGGCTAGTGTTGTATAAATAACAGATGTTAGTGGGAACTAAACAACTAATAATAACAATATCTCTCGTTACAGAATTCATGGAGGTTATGACCGGAGGAGACGATTAAACATCCCTACAACCGACCCCAAATAAAGATGGTTCTGCCATCCCTACTTCACCAACATGCCAACAAAACAACAAAACTGAAAAGACAATAAAGCTAAAACAGCAGCAAATGCAATTGTTATATTTTAATTTATTTTTAATTTACTGTTAATTTAACTGTATTAAACAATTTTTTGTTACATATTTTTGTGGACTTATTTTCCTTTACCTAATAAATTAACGAAGGGTTTGTGCTAATATCAATGAAGCTTTCAAGATTTCATTAATTTAGAAAAAGTTAGGCAGCATTAAAGCATTATTAATATTAAACAATTACTAGCAATAACTACTTTTATCACCCGAACATTTCGTTTATTTATGTGGTAACGATTTCGGAAAGGACTCTAACCGTCGCATTCAGAGACGTCTAAAGGTCGATTTATATCTACAGACATTGAGCGTGGCAGACACGTGCCGTGGCAGACAAAATGATATTCTTCCATACAGTAACTATTAACGTATTTATATCTATCGTAACGCGGCCGTACAGACGCGTACAGACACGTGTCGTGCCCGGCCAGTATTCTCGGAAAGAATATTTTGTCTGCGCGGTACATGTCTGTACGTGTCTGTGGCTCCTTGCCGGGCAGTGTGAATAGAGTATCGGAACTGCGTACTAACTACTCCGGTCAATTTAGACATTCGAGGTTGCATAAAGTCCCAACAAGCTGAAAATCAGGAAAATTGTTCAAAACATAATTATAAACAATGTGTAAAAGTTCCCCATCATTCCCGTGTATGGTTTTTTTTTTATTCAAGGTCAAATGTATATGAAAAATTTTTTTTCATCGTCAACCAGTTCTTTAAAGAGTGTCCAGTATTCTCCTTCAAATTTTCTTTTCTTAAGCATAGGATGTACAGCCATGCGTTTTGCTCTTTTTTTAGTTTTATCTTCTTCTTCTAACAATAATGCAATTATGGACAAATCTTCAATAGAGAAGTGTTTGAACATTTTCAATAACATGCTTTTTCTTCTAAAGCTATGCAGTAACTGCCAGTGAGAGCGGACGCCGATGACGGTGTCTGTCGGTAGCCGGGGTGTCTGTCACAGCACGTTTCGATACGTTACATATAAATAAATGGTGTCTGTGGGTGTCTGTCACGGCACGTGTCTGCCACGCTCAATGTCTGTAGATATAAATCGACCTTAAAGCTGCCTAAGAAGAGATTTAAAGAGTGTTTTGACACATAATGTATGTAAATTTACGTCAATTACTTAAGTGCCACTTTTTTGAGAGCGGTAGTTAAAGTAATTTATAGTGTATCCACACAGTACTATTTGCATGCTATACATACAAATGACATTTTTAATAGTACACTGAACAACTATTTAATGACAATGTACATACGTACAAGCCATAGTAATGGGTAGGTTTGTACTTTCAAAATAATATCTTCTAACAAAGATCATATTCCTAGAATGTTTTTCCCGAAATATCTAATGTATGTAAATTCTCAGTAATTTAACTACATTTATAACAGACTAGAAGCGCTCCGCGGTTTTACCCGCGTTGTGTCCTTTTCTGTAGGAATCTCGAGATGAAAAATAGCCTATAACCTTCCTATTGAATGTGACTACCCAATGCAAGAAAAATAATTATTGGAATCGGTTTGTTGTTAGTTTCTCAAATTAGCGCGTTCAAACAAACAAACTCTTCGGCTTAAATTTATTAGTATAGATGGATTTATTTGTAATTGCCTGACTACGATAATCTTTGAAGTCACAAAGTAGATGATTGATTGTTCAATTAGTCGAAACAACGCGGCGTCTTCAAATAAACAAAACAAAATATAAGTAAGAAATTAACTATAACAAGACGACGACAAAAACAAACTGAAAACATAAATTCATTCTAGTACTTTGAAGGGTACATAGTGTAAACAATAATAAACAGTAAGTAAAGTGATAGTCCAATGGAATCTTCTCAGAATTTAGATCAATGACATAAGCACTTATAGATTTTTTACCAAGGAGAAAGAGTACAAAAGCAAACTCTAAAGGACATGGCATTATTTATTTACTCTACCTCGGTCATATTAAGCAAAAGAGTTTGTTTGTTTGAACGCGTTTATCTCAGAAACTGTTAATGCGATTTGAAAAATTCCTTTAATTAATAAATAGCCACATTCAACGGAAAAGTTATGGGCTATTTTTCGTTCCGAAATTGTCACGGGAACGGGTACAATGCGGGTAAAACCGCGGGCGCAGCTAGTATTTTCAAATAACTCGGTAATATTCAGACGGGCGAAGGTTTATGTATGGAACTGAAAGCTAAAGTAAAGTAAAGAATAGTATAGTATTTAGTTCATAGTGTATAAGTAGGTATTGCTTCTTTTCATGTTCTATTTTATGTGGTGTAGAAATAAATGGTTTAAATGGTTTAATATATTTGAAAGTGTTTGTAACTTCCTAAAATAATAATGCATATTTCTTGGCATAATTTTAGCTGCAGACCATCAAGACACCAGGTACGTTTCTATGATTAGCTCCAATGCAACATTGAGAGCGCTGCTAATGGACAGTATTAATTAATGAAACGTCTACAATATGTTGTTGTCAGATATAACGATGACTGATTTGTTGGTTCTTTATTGTCCAAGTCATTCAAAAGGTATTTGATGTCCATTTTTCTTTTATAAGTGGGGTGTATGTTTGTGTTTAAAAGACTTCAAAATTTATTTGATGTCCGTTTTTCTTTTTTAAGTGGGGTGTTTTTGTTTAAAAGGACTGTCTAATTCAAAATTGGTCATGTGTGTAAAAAAATTAAAATATTTTTATGTTACTTTTACACTCGAGTTGATATAATTAGTTGAATTGTCGGTCCCGATTTCTTCGATCGTTAGACCACGTTGGTGGGCGGACTAGGGACTCCAGCAACAGGGCTGGTCACTTATTTCATCTCACCTACTTCTGCGAGTAAAAAAATCACTAAACTCGATATATTGATATAGTGTGTTCGCGGATGACACTGCAATCTTATTTCATGGTAAATCATGGAAGGAAGTATATCAGAGCGCAGAGGCAGGTTTAAGAATAGTTACTAAATGGCTTGAAGATAATTTACTGACGATCAATGTGACAAAAACGAAATATGTATATATGCTTCCATAACACTATGCACTCCAAACCTCCAGATGACTATACCTTGACTATTCATATGTTCCCATATGTAACAGACTAGACCAACATATTGACAACTGCGTATGCGATCAACTAGAGAGAGTAAAGTTTATTAGATATTTGGGGGTAATTTCTAGTAATTGTACGCAAAGTTCACGAAGGTGGAGTTTGGCTCCCATGACAATTAGATTAAGTTTTGAGGAATAAATGATCTATTACTATTACTATTAATATTAAGACCAGCTAATGGGTACTCTTATTTGGAGTCGGTGAAACAAAGGCAATCTTCATGGTGATTATGCTTCATTCCTCTACTTATACTTTTGCTTTGTGCTTTTAGAAACTAGCACATTTTTATTTTATTCGTATTTCTTTTAACAAAACAATATTTCAGAAGACCTACTGCAACTTATTCGCACTATGATGTAAAGGGTTTTCGCTCGAGCGGTTGAGTGGTCGCAGATGGTTCGTTTCCGCGAGACGCATGCGCAGAAGCAATTATAACATGTTTGCAAATGAGCTATAAATATTGGTGACATGCTGCAATGCACACACAATGTTATTAATGGGACACGCTGAGATGGCACGAGGATATGAACAGATGTTGATACTAGAAATGCATTTTCGAGTAGTTTCGTATGAATTTTGGGAATTTATGCTACGAGTAATTAGTGAAATTAAATTACAAGTGATGACGTTCTTAAATGCCTTCGCAATGGAATCTTATATTTACTCGTACTTTACTAATTGGTTGAAAGTAAAGAGTTGATTGTCGGTTTCAATATGAACGTCGAAAACTACTTCAGATTTAATTTGTTTTGTAAAATTGTTAAGATATTTGTAGTATCCATATTGAAGAGGATAAGGGCGCTTGCTATCCCGAAATTTTGACAGGAACGGGTAGAACAAGGAAACGCGGAAGTTTGTAGTCTATACTATATGATAAAGAGATAAAAAAATTAAGTTTGTTTGTTTGTTTGTATGTTCCAACTAATCTCGGGAATTACCAGTCCGATTTGAATAATTCTTTTTGTGATAGATAGCCACATTCAACGAGAAGGTTATAGGCTATTTTTCATCCCGAAATTCCCACGGGAACGGGCACAACGCGGGTAAGACCGTGGGGCGCTGCTAGTATGGTATAAAATCGGGGGGCACGGCAGTGCCCCCGCCAAGTCGAGCGCGAAGCAAACACTGCCGTACCATATGTATTTACATATTTATATATATACAAACATACTACAGGTTAAATACAGAGCATCGCTGTTAAAAAAGGATTAATATATCATAGTACATTTATTTCTTTACGTACTTAATTTCATTATCCAAGCCTTCATTAAATTAAAGAGACAACTAACAAAGTTATAACTTTAACAACTAGCGAGCTTGAACCGTCCCTATATTCATGATTTCATATTCATATTCGTATTGAATATAAACTCGTTACAGACAAGTCCTCTCCGACTGTTCTCGTATATGAAGAGAATTCCGTCCAATAAATTATAGACACGCTCATATTATAGTTCTAATTCTAATCAGATTGGACTAGAAATTACACTGTGATTTGGTCTAAAGGTGTACAAACGATTCGAGATCATTCTCTCGGTTCTTGGATCTCGAGGTCTCTCGGGTCACCTTTCGGTTTGTACACGTGTAAGGATTTCGTTTTGATAGTTTTTCCTTATTTTTTTCTTTACGTAAGTAGTTATAAATAGAGATATAGAATATTTATGAATAGATAGATTGTACAAATTAATAGACAGATATAATAGCTTTGTATTTTTTATTTCTTGATAAGATATTGTTTTTTTTTGAAGGTTTTGAACAAATCTGCAGGAAAGTATCAGCGTCCCGCGATGTTACCTGTGCCCTTCAGAATTCGAGGATAAAGAAGTTAATATAACCTTCTTAGTACCGAAAATTCGTACTAATTTCACATATTAAGTACATTTCAACAGAACACACAGATGAAAATGCCTCTCATTCGCTTATTTAAAAGCATCAAACAATTTATGTCAACCACAAAAGCACAACGACGCATTGTTCAAGCATTCTAAATGAAAATACATGCTGAAATACAGGCATTGACTTATTACTTCATTCATACGATACGAGTTCCACCGGAGATCACATCACACGGGCGGAACAAAGGTGTTTCCGGAAAGGTCCCGGTGATTGTCTTCGTGTGTAGACAGCCTTAATGGACGTTACAGTCGGCAGATCAATTGCTTTTATATTTTTTTCTTTTATGATTTGGAAATGGGTGTTTGACTTAACTTAGATGTTACATAATAAAATATTAGCTTATAATGTGTGTCTGAAGGACAAAGGCCTCTCATCTCACTGAAGACATCAGTAAAGTGAGGAGGATTAGTGTTAATCACCACACTTATCTGCTTGTTCATTAATATATTTTAAAAAAACTATATTTAATTGCATACATCAACGATACGTTGAACTACACATTGGTAAAGTGGTTAAAAGTGCTGAGATCTCGATAAACTAATGAGATTAATAAAAGTATTAAAAACAGAAAATATCCCTAAGTTTTCATAATACTTCAAACTACCTTAAACATAATAATTGAAATTGTTTAAACTATTAATATCATGTATAAAACATTTTCTTCATGAATAACGACAACGTGATTTATCACTCGTATCTTACCGCCATCTATTGGTCGCGGGCGGAACAGCGAATAGCAGCTATTCATTAATATTGTATATACGCTTGTACTATATTCAATCTAATACTTGTCTCCCTAATTAAAAAACATGATTCATCAGTCAGACCTACATTCCCGACCTTCCAAAAATATCCCTTACAGTTATTAACAAACACAAAGTTTAATTAGAATTAACAGACGTTGCTATAATGAAGATGTTATGACAACCATTATAATTATAATGTATTGCACGGTGCGATGTTGTGTGTATGATATATTAATAGCCCTTAGTAAATACGGCCGTGTCGATATCATTGGACGTTGCATCCTGCGATTCAAAGTATGCAGCACTAACACTGGACAGGGGTTGAAAACCGTTTCGGTAATTAGAAGTTGTAATTTGTGTATTTGTAGTAATATGAGGCTAATTTTCAATGACCACAGTTTAGGCAAGCTTAACAGGACCAGTATGTTCATTGTTTTAATGTTGTAAAAAAGGTAAAACAAACCTCCTTATTTTAAAAGCGATGTTAATGTTCCATGTTCTTTTTTCAAACAATGTTATACTGCGGCACTCCAAAAGCCAAGTAGCTTTAAAATGTTTTAATCACAACGAATAAAGAAATAAATCTTGTATTTATGTCAACGAATAATATAATCAACGAAAAGTAAATAACTGTTAAATGTTACTACGACTTATAAATAACTAGAAAACATTCAAATGCTTTTCTTCGGAAACCTTAAAAAACTTTAACTCGAAGTTAATACAAATAATCAAAGTTTCAATAGAAGAAAATTTCATTTAGAGTTAACTGAGAAGACATACAAAAAGAGTATTTGCTTTAAACGCCTACCTACATAAGTGCTAGAAAGGGCTTCCCCCGCATGAAACCCAGGTGAAAAAAGGTGAGCACCTTTACACAACCCTTCACAAAAAACAAAAGTAAACTTGGTAGTCATTTTGTGCGTCTCACATCAAATTAAAACCAGTATGAAAAAACGTTAAACAAATCAATTCTTTTTCGTAAACTTTTCTGTTATTTAACTGCTAAAATATACCGTGCCTCGGAGGGCTCGTAAAATTCGATAAACCAAGTTTTAGGAGGTCTTATAACTCCGTCACCACTAATATACTATTCTGAACTTACTTTTGCTTACTCTTCTTCTTCTCATCTTCTTCTCTTCTTCTTCTCTTTTTCTTCTCTTCTTCTCTTCTTCTCCTTCTCTTCTTCTTATCTTCTTCTTCATCGAGTGGATGATTAAACTGACCAATCCTTTAACTTTAACTTTTATTTACTGCTATATTCTATACTAGGTAATTAAGATAAGTTGCAGATTTATTTTTACTAAAACCAAACAATTTTAAAAATATTGTTCTCTATGTCAGCCGCATTAAAAAGATTATAAATTACTTTTCATTCAACCGGAACGATAAATACATAAATACCAGCAAAGATTAAGTGATAATGTAAGTGAGTAATAACAGTAATAATGTATCAGTTTATTTCCTTTTTTATCTTACCTATAATAACGTAGGTATTCATCTGATAAATTAATACGCATTGAGCGCCACGCAATGCTAAGTTAAGCTGTTAGGATATCAATTAACTAGTATTGTACGAGTATGTCTAATGATCAAGTGTTAGATAATGATATTAAAGTTATTGGAGACGTTCGTTATAACGTCCTTCAACTTGTTGAAGTATCACAAAGAAAGTTTTGCTCATTGCTATAATATCAAGGAGTTCTTTGTCACATAATGACTGTGTTATTGAATTACTATATTATGACTAAAGAATCTTTCTATTTTTTTTGATTAATCAGATTAAGGTACCAAGTTTTCTTTAGAAATTCTGCTTTCAGAAACCACCTCCTTCTTAAATCACTTTGTCGGTGAAATCTTATGAAAATCTGTTCAGTATTTTTTTTATATAAGCGCAAAAATACAGACACAGACAAACGCGCCAAGAGACATTTTTTGAAAGATATTTTAGATTATGGTTCTGAACAAAGAGTTTTATATAACACCTGAAATTCAGGGAACTTTCTGATTTTTAGAAAGCTCTCGAACAGATACAAATGGAACATCCTAAGCTTTAGGTGAAGGATAAAACTGTTAAAAGCACTAGACAAGCTCGCTCTGAAAGCTCTTTTTTGAAACATGGAGTATTACAATTTACAAATACATTTTAGGGAAAATTCTTTAATTAAGAACTCTCTTTTTAAAAGTTTTTTAAAACCGTACTGCTACACAGAGCAGTCAGATGTAATAATGCAAAATCTGTAGTAAAATATGACTTTAAAGATTATCTATCTTTATTATTATTGATCTTTATTTAGTATTTGAATAAAACATGGAATAATTGATAAATAGTCGCGGTACCTACATAGATTATAGCTTAGGTGATAAACTTTACCTACGTCTCTCCTATGAAACCTAGTTACTGCGGCAGATATTTTGAATGTAGTTTTCTCCAATTAAAGTGAAGCTTAAGTTAATAATAGGCAACAAACTTTGAACTTTGGGGATTATACGTGAAAGTAATCAACATGATAAGATAGTTATTGTGCTTTTTAAAATATTTTATTTTTAACTATCTGTTCCGCGCAGTGATTCCATTCGCAATCCAATAGATGGCGAGACAGCAAATTCGATATTTTGAACGTTCGATGTTTTTACTTTTCGATAAATAGTGCTCGATCATTTGATTTTCGGTCAATTGGCATTTTATATTACGTCGGTAACCCAGCGTTGTTCATTTATTACCTTTGTCTACCTGGCCATGTTTTATTTTGACAAAATGTTGTGAACCCCTAAGTATTCCATTAAGGCGGAACCTGGTTGGACACAAGATATAAAACGGCCTACATCCAGTAAGTCTGGATCAATTCATGTACATACAGGTCTAAACACAGTCAGACTTAGTATTTTGACGGCAATACATCAAAATGGTGCGTGAATTCATATTAAAGTCGGCAATTAATATCGAAATAACCAATAACAAATCGGTTAATCGAACTTTGATCAAAGTCACACGAATTTTGAGATTAATTAGTTTTGTTTAATATTAAATATTGGAAAATACAAATGTGTTTTGTGCTATCTGTGTCGGAATCAGTTGTGGTTGACTGGGATTAATTCGGTTTCCAATAAGATGAACATTTTCAAATTAAAATGAGTAATTTGATTCATGTTTTGATTTGTTTGGTGGTTTTAATGTTTGTGTTTTGTTTCATGTCGGGGGCTCAGGATGAACTTGACAAGGAACAATTGCAACGTAAGTACCTAACTACATTTTAATATTTCCTATATAAATATTGTTTCTTTAAAGAAAAAAATGTTGTTTTGTTTGTTTATCTGTTAATATATAAATAAAATAAAATCATTTATTTCGCTAAATATCATACATCATTCCATGAAAAGTGATCGAAGTCAGGTGACTTCGGTACTAGGTAGTAAGCAGAATATGCCTGTAACAGGTGACATCGCTCTTCCACAAAAGTTAAATTTAAACATATAACTTTGAATTTATTAAACTAATGGTAATAATTATATAATAATAATAATAATTGATTAAGTTTTGAATTTACAAATACAATTTCAAGAAAAAGAAAAAAAAATACAACAAATAAATGGATAAAAAAATCATGAAAATAATTTTGGAAGTCATTACTACACTATAAAATCGAATCTCATAAAATTTTATTCGATAAGTTCTAATGCACAATCGCTTCAAAAACTTATAACTATTTTTTAGGGTAGATATGTCGCATAAAGTTTGTGGTGTGTATGTGTAATATGTCCAGTATGTATGAATAGTATATGTAGGTATGTAATGAGGTGCATGAATATTATGTGAGTTATAAGATTAAGTTATAATGCTTTTCTATTGCTGACCTCTATAGAGGTCAGTGTTTTCTATGGAACTAAAAGTACCATCCGTTTTGAAAAATATTTTGATGCTTTTTTAAATCTAGAAATAATTAGACTTTTCTTTTTTTATTATTTCCGTACTTATGATTGCCTGATTCTTAAGGAATATCTTTATCCTTATCCCAAACTTACCACGGGAACAAGCACGACGCGAGTTGTACCGCGGTGGGCTGCTAGTACGAGTATTTTACAAAAACCACTACTGTGGGACATATATCGTTTTACTCTTAAAACTCAAAAGTACCTACGTTTTGGAACCTAGATCAATTTGTTCTTAAAACCCAGATTCATGACATAACATTACTATGTAATTTCAGTTCTGAAAAATGCCTTCGACGCGTTCGACCACGAGAAGAAAGGGGTGATCAGTACAGACATGATCGGCACCATCCTGGAGATGTTAGGACATGAGCTGGACGAGGCGACGCTCAAGGAAATTGTCACTGAAGTTGATTCCACAGGTAGGGTATTCTTCATCTATACTAATATTATAAAGACGTAAAGTTTCTTTGTTTATATGTTCGAGCTAATCTCGGGAATTATCTGTCCGATTTGAATAATTATTTTTGAAAGGGATAGCCACATTTAACGGGATGTTATAATTTATTTTTCATCCCGAAATTCCTACGGGAAAGGGCACAACGCGAATTGAGAAACCTTCTCATTTTTTAAGTCGGTTAACAAAACCGCGTGGCGCAGCGTATAATGTACTCGTTATCACTTTTGTTATTATTAATTACAATAAATGATTAAATATACATGGTTTTAATTTACTGGTTAAGCACATACCTAGTTATTTTAGATCGGTTAAAATTTCCACCCATTGATCATTTCAATGTTAAGGCCAAATACGCATCTGTTTGTTTAATCTTGATCTGACAAAGGATATTTGCGTATCTATAAATTAGATTGAGACAAAGATTAATGGGCCAAATCATTCGAATGACTTAGATGCCATTAAAATCGTCATGCATGCTTGAAATTGCTGAGATACATGGAAGTAAATCGGACAACGTCGTTTTATTTTGAGATTTCAGTACTTCTTAGTGCTGCCATCTAGTAGAAATGTTGAATATCATTTCATAATGCTTGTTTGGAACATGGCGGTTAGTCTTAAGTGGAGTTAACGTTGTAATGTTTTAATGGTTTATTTGTTCTTCAGATTATTAATCTAGTCGAAATAGCGATAACATTCTAAAAAGTTATTAATTCTGTATAATGTGGTTCTCTGTTTTAAATAAGTTAAATGAAATCAAAAATACTTTATAACATATACGTGAATGCTTCGGTGCGATAGTAGCGCCATCTATGTTAATTTTAGTTTATAAGAAATCGGATAGATGTCGCTTTATTAGTAAAATTACTTCAATGAACTTTATAAATCGAATTAAAATTACAAATGAGGCTGATAAAATACCAACTGTTTTAATAAACTAACTTTTAACAAAAATAAAGCAAAATATATGCCTCACCGTGACAATGTTTGCACATTGCCGTGACCAGGATTCGAACCTGGGTTACTACGGCCACAACGTAGGGTCCTAACCACTAGACGATCACGGCTATTGAGGCTTGTTAACCCAGGTCGAATTTAAAGTCCAGTATTGATTGCTCGTAAACATTTAACATCTTTTTTCAGGATCGGGTACATTGGAGTTCAAAGACTTTTGCAATTTGGCTGGTCAGTTCCTAACAGAAGAAGAAGAAGATAACGATAAATTAATTGTGGAATTGAAAGAAGCTTTCAGATTATACGACAGGGAAGGTAAAAAACTTCCAATTTTTATAAAAAAACATATTTTTTTCAGAATTACTCATTCTGAAACAAAAAGTTACATAAATAGTACCTAGTTTTCTTCATCTAAAAGTTGACTCGCTCTCAATCAATTAAAAAATTTTTGATTATAGCTAGTCACCATACAGTAGCTTATGCCATGTTTCATTGCTAAGCTATACAGTACTAAACATAGCATAGCTAGGGTGGACATACGACTTTATCTACTCGAAATGAATGTATTAATGAATGAATATTATACATTGTATGTTTTCAGGTAACGGCTACATAACAACAGACGTGCTGAAGGAGATCTTCAAGGAGTTAGACAACACGATCGCGGCTGAGGACCTGGACGACATGATTGAGGAGATTGACTCCGACGGCTCCGGGACAGTGGACTTTGATGGTAAGAACTCCAAACAACATACGAATTATTCCTTCTTAAAACAGTTCAAAGACAAAAATAACTTCTCATAATACATGAAAACACCTCGGTGGTTGTGCACTTGCCTACCAAGACTGAGGTCCCGGGTTCAATTCCCGGGTCAAGCGAAAACATGTTTCCTACTTTTCAAACATGGCTCAGGGTTAAGATCACCAACCCGCATTAGGTAAGCGTGGTGATTACGCCTAATCCTCCTCACTGTACTGATATCTTCAGTGAGATGAGACGCCTTTGCTCAGCAGTGGGACATTATGGGCTAATACTTTTTTTAATAACATCTCGAACTATACTTATCTTGAAATTTAAAAATAATACAGTGTTTGTGCATCAATAGATAGTTTGTCAATAGGTCTCTCACAGGTTAAAACATTAACTGTTCTAGATTAAGCTTTTTAAGTATTGCGGAACATTGATTATTTTAGACTAGCAGCGCCCCGCGGTTTTACCCGCGTTGTGCCCGTTCCCGTAGGAAATCCGGGATAAAATGTAGCCTATAGCCTTCCTCGATAAATAGACTATCTAACAGTGAAAGAATTATTCAAATCGGTTCAGTAGTTTCTGAGATTAGCGCGTTTAAACAAACAAACAAACAAACAAACAAACAAACAAACAAAACAAACTCTTCAGCTTTATAATATTAGTAATAGATTTCGTAAGACCTAAAGTGCATACCCATTATATACTTGTATTATCTTTTTTTTTTACTTGTTAATCCAATTCTCTTATTTCTTTTCTTTTCAGAATTCCTAGAAGTAATGACAGGTTAGTACTGGGTTTTTAAAATTAAGCTACACAAAGTGATCAATGAAATTCTTCTAATAAAATATAAATATAAATTAAATATCTCAGATGCAAAAATAACTTTAAATAATATCTGAAACCTTTCTATAAATTACTCCATCATTTCAATATTGATATATATATCTGTCATATCAGTGATCACATAATAATGTTGGTATACTTAAGTATGTTTTAAAAACTTATTTTGGTGTTTCACTTAAGGATTTTGTTTTTTCCATTTCGGAAGGAAACGGCTTTCCTTATATTTGCTTAGTTGTTTAATTTAGATGAATTTCGTAATTATAATTTCAAAATAATTATCTAATTAAATTGTTAGTTAGGAAACAAGCTAATATTATGTATCTTTTTTTTAAGGTTAAGAATATTAAGTTAAGAATGATTGCAAAGACACCGCGCGCAGTATTTTTGTAATTACTATTTTAAATTATAATTAAATAAATTAATTAATTAAAAATAAACTGTGTTTTATTCATATTTAAGGTTACGTATTTGATTCTTACGAAACAAAGTAAGAGTTGGAACTTCTGCTTAGAATGTATTTGCGAATTCAGATACCGAGGAAAGAAAAATGTCCTCTCTTCACAATCATGTCTAGGCAAGTCTTGTACATTATAATTTATTACATAGCTAAACATACGACTTGTTAGACTCAAACTAAGCTCTAATCTTTTATAGGGGAATCTAACTAACTGATAAACTATTACATACAATACATACACAAATATACATACGAGAATTTACATGAATACCCAGACCTCGCTAGCAGCAACTACCTATTGCAGCACATATTCTTGACTCCTAGGGGAAATCAAACCCGCGAGAAAGGAAGTTCTCTCGCACACCACTGTGCCAATAGTCTTGTTAGCTTGATAATACGTATATAAAAATGCCAGCATAAAAAGGTTTCAATATACTTTAAATATGTATATAAAATATGTAGTTCCAATATACATCTAATTACTATTATAACTATTGCTAGTACCGGTTGTTTGAATCGTAAGACCATCTCGGAGGCCTTGAGGCGGTCTAAAAACTCCGACACCAAGACTGGCCACTACGCGAACTTACTTTAATTCGCAGTCAGTAGGTATCTTAATAATGAACCTAAAAGGTTAACAGTTCCCTACATCTATTATTGCTTTAATATAAGTGACAGGAAACAGGGTTACAAACCAATTATTTCCTACAAAAAAACTGCGGATAAGTCGCATTCACATTTCAAAATATCCTGCCTCAATCTCCATAAGATATCAAAGTACTTAAAATCAGGAAGTTCATACCAAGAGACTTATTAAGTCCAGCGAACAAATTACTAGCACCTTGATTAGTAAAATGTGATTTTGTGGTGAGTTATACGCTGCCTACTGCGGTCGGATTGGAGGCTTGCGTGATTGAAAATCATAGTAATACAGGAAATTGCATTGCATTTGAAAATTTTAAGTATATGGTGTTTGGGATGGCAAATTAGCCTTAGGTGTCTGCTAAGTATAGACAATGTTTGTCAATAGAGGCAGAGCTTAGTAGTTCTACCTTCGTTGCAAGAATTACCCTAGAAAATTTGGAAATTTTGAAGATAGAAAGTAAGTAGCCTGTGTCAGAAGTTCTTAGGCCATTTATTATTTTCAGCCAAATACTGCCTATGTCTTATTCCACCGATGTTCCATTTTTCAGGGAAATAAGGCATGGGTCATTCGATACTTCGATGAATTGTATTTGGAAGGTCAAACGTTTGCCATAAAATTCGACTTCGTTGCCGTAAAATAAGTGTAGGTAACAGTTGTCCAATGTATCATCTATCTTCAAAACTAGTTAATATTGATTATGCGGTTTTGTCTTAGTAATATTGCAAACATACTTCGGTATTTATTATATTCTTATTAATATTGACAAATATCGATAAACGAGTGGGTGGAGTTAGGTGGACATAACATGGCTCAGTCGGGTTTGGTTCTTTGATCTATTGCGCTAGTTAGGTATTTCAATATTAAATTAGATTTAAATATATCTAAGGCCCTAATACTACATTCTGTGATTTAACGAATGGTAAACTCAAGAAACTTTTAAAGTATCTACTTAAGTTTTGCGCCAAATTTAAACTTGTCAAAAATCAAACATTCACCCTTCAAAAAGTGTTTCCTTGCATTTTTACAATTACCTAATTATGTTAAGATTCGGTGTGATTTATTCATTTATTTAATTTAATGACACATCAACAGTGTTGCATAATATAAAACAATTAAATCTAGAGTTACAGAGAGCAGGATGTGTACATACGTACAGCATTCATTTTTTTTTATTTGGATGTAGCTTTACAGTTATATAGGTTATACACCAGAATATAACATGGAATAAATTTTATCCCGAAATTCCCGAGGGAACGGGTATCACGTGGGTCAGTCCACGAGGCACTAATAATTGGATCTAATTCTACTTCTGAATCGTTACCAGGAGAGTAAGTTACAACTAACAAACAACTCGGAAATGCAATCACGGTTTAATTACTTTATTATTATCTCATTTTGAGTATACTGACTACACTTTATAACAGACTTACGTAAAACTTTCTAGTTTTAATTAATGCTTTTGTTAAAAGAAGTGTTAATATTATACGATTACTTAACAGTTAACTTATTATACGCAGGCTGGGCATCGCTTTACAGAATGATGGATGGATGTTGGTTGTTTGATGTATCTACTAATATTTCATCAGATCATCATTATCATTGATTCTTTTTAGTTTAGACCAAAATGACCAGAGCAGAGCCAGTCTGTATAATGTCCCGTTGCGGAGTAGATACCTCTCATCTCACTGAAAATCAGTACAGTGCTGTGGATTAAGGCGTTATCAACACTCTTCCCTACTTTAGTACTTGGTTGGTGGTTTCAAACCCGAGCCATGTTTGAACCTAATTCTGCAAAAACCGGGCCGCTGTATATTTTTATTAAAAGAGTTAAAATCTAATATGACTGAGTTTAAACAAAAAGCAACCTCTTCGGTAGAGGAAAAATATTCATTGATTCCATTCTTTTTTACCCTATAACGAAACAAATGTCTATGTCTAATCTTCAGGCATATTAGCTAAACCTCTTTTAAAAAGAAATTTATTGAAGATATTTTTCATCTATAACATTCCACTCTATATTATCATATCGTAGGCGAAATTCCTTCTTAATTTGACTTCCCAATACCGCCCCAGGGATTTGTTGCCTAATTTGTTAGGACATGGAAGTCGTGACGTCGTGACCAGTCCACGCACGTTGACGTAAAGACTTAATTAGAATGATCTTGTAGCGATGCAAATGGAAGAGTGAACATTGCGTTCAGTTATCAGAGGTTTAATTTGACAATAGATAGGCATCGAACATTGCCAAGTGAAACTGCGTGTGATGGAATTTTTTAAAAGACCATAGTAAGGTAATGTTTTTGGTATTGCTAGGGATGAATGACAAACCTGTGGCACAGTGGCAGTGAGAGCGCTTACTGTGTCGGGGGTTGTGGGTTCGATTCCCGCCCGGAGTCAACAAAATTCCAAAATTCCCACGGAAATCGGCACAACGCGGGTAAAGCTGCGGGGCACTGATAGTGATACATAAGTTGTTAGGATGTCAGTAGATGTATGTATTTGTACTTTATTTTCCCACTAGCAATTACAATAATCAGCACAGATTATCATATTCCTAGCAATCAAATACATATATTATTACTAGCTGCGCCCCGCGGTTTCACCCGCGTTGTACCCGTTCCCGCGGGAATTTTGGGATGAAAAATAGATATTGTCCGATTCTCAGACCTACCCGATATGTACACAAAATTTATGATAATCGGTCGAGCCGTTTCAGAGGAGTTCAACCACGTTACCCGTTCCCGCGGGAATTTTGGGATGAAAAATAGATGTTGGCCGATTCTCAGACCTACTCAATATGCTCACAAAATTTCATGAGAATCGGTCAAGCCGTTTCGGAGGAGTACGGGAACGAACATTGTGACACGAGAATTTTATCTAAAAGATTAATCAAACGGTACTTAAATAACAATAAATGTATCTGTCAGCTTTAATAACCACAAACATACGGTGTAACGTTACACTAATTAACAATTTCGCCATACTTTTATAATGATCTAGCTAAAGTATAAAGTAGCTAAGTACCTACTTTCATTACTAGAGCATTACATCATGTAAGGAATCATAACACTACAATAGTAATATCAAAAGTGTAACAAATAATTATGCGTTCATGTTTGTGACTTCATTTGTTTTTTTTTTCGGGTTAATTGACAACGATATTAAGCTAGTTTCTGAGCTGCGAGAAGGAGAGTTAATTATAGTGCAAGCAACTATTTATCCGACTTTCAAAGATGAGAATCTCAGTTCTTTTGGAATCACACCTTGTAAAATCTCGCTCAAGTAAAGGTTGCTTGTCGAGTTAGACCGCCGTATACCACAATGGTCTAAAAAAGGTATAAAGTATTGGCCTGAATGTCCCTCACTAGGCAAAGGCCTCTCATTTCAACGAAGATATCAATACAGTGTGGAGGATTAGGCGTAATTACTACGCTTGCCTAATGCGTGATGGTGATCTCAAACGCAAGCCATGTTTGAAGAGAAGGCAGTAGCGATTCAAAAATGCTCTCATCCAAAAAAATCATATAATCTTTCCAATCCTAAACCACAATATTACCACACATACACATGTACATTACCAGGAGTTCATAGCCGTGTGGTATGTCGATCCAAGGTCAATCGTAAGAGGTCACGAGATAAGCTCAGATTGACGTGAACACTCACCGACAAGGCTGATTTATCGTGCCCTTATATAAGTTCGGCTGGTCATTAATTGATTTAAATTGAATCCTATTAGTATGTGTTAAGTTGATTAAAACATAAGCTACTGGTATTGCGTAAGATAAGGCGGTAATGTATTTTTGCGCACTTTTAATTGCATCTAGTTATGCTTCAGGCGATGGATAGAGAAAAACATCACAAAAACACGAAAGAAAACAGCTGTACGTTATCAGTTCAGTTTAATGTACATCATGTAAGTAATCGTAACATTACAATAGTAATATCAAAAGTATAACAATACTAGCAGCGCCCCGTGGTTTGATACGCGTTGTGGCCGTTCCCGTGAGAATTTCGCGATGAAAAATAGCCTTTCCGTTGAATGATGCTATTCATTACAAAAATCATTATTAAAATCGGATTAGTAGTTTCTGCGATTAGCGCGTTCAAACAAACAAGAAAGAGTATTTTTCTCTTCAGTTTTATGATATACTAGCAGCGCCCCGCGACCCGCGTTGTGCCCGTTCCCGTGGGAATTTCGGGAATTTTTTTACATAAAAACCTTCCTCTTGAATCACTCTACCTATTACAAAAAACCGCATCAAAATCCGTTGCGTAATTTTAAAGATTTAAGCATACAGACAGACAAACAGAAGACAAACAGACGCGACTTTGTTTTATACTATGTAATGAAGCATATGTAGATAACACGATAAACTTTATATTAGGGTTTCGACGGTTCACAGTTTTATAACTGGATGAATATTAAGAAACGGTTTCCATAAGATCTTATAACAAATACTGAGACAATTCAACAGTAAGCTGTTAACTAGATCATGTTTATAGCTACCCGACCGAATAGAGCACAGTTATGTTAGTCTATGTCAAAGCGGGCGGGCGTAAAGTTCAAGTCAATGTTACTGCACGGTTCACCTTTACCCCGACACTTACTTAACTTAGCTCATTCATATTCGACTTGGTAACTGTTTAATACCTAGGTCTATTGAATAGGCTGGTAAGTTGAAGGTGTATTATTGTGCTAAATACGAGTACTATTATATTTGCTATATAATGCTGGTTTAGTTTAGCATAATTGACGCAGCATCGGGGACATCGAAATTCGAAATTTTAGTTCGTTGAATTCAAGCATATCAACCATACATTTCAAATACTTATGAACTTTCTTAATTTTTCACATATTTCATTTCAAATCATTCATTAAATCTCTACTAAGGACTTTTGACTCTACGAGCGTGTTTAGAGTAATTTCACATATAATATTTCACCATAGGCGTGCCCATGCCCATAGACCTACTGATACAAAAAGCCAGCTACTTAAACGTTACGAAGTAAAACAATGTAACTTTTTGTGTCTTGAGAATTGTGTTATCATCGTCTAATCTCCGTCAAATAGATGATCAAATTGTCACATACTCTGACATGTCCTTGACTATTGACACCTCAATGCAACACGAGAACAGCTATAAGATTCATACTGCGTAGTAGTTGGGCATTTACTAATAATATAATTTGTTCACACGCTCTTTTGTGATGTCTACTTGTCTTATGTTTGTTTTCTTTGATCCTGAAGTTTCTGGACTGATGGAGTTAATAAGCTACTTAAATAATATTTAGATTTAGTAGGGGTAGCGGGTAGGATGCTAACCCCATGTTACTTTAGATGAATTATTGAAATATGCTAATAATAGGCTTGTGAAATCGCGAGAGAATAAGAGATATATGTTTTATGTTAAAAATCAACATGATCATCTTTCCATTTCTCTCGCGCTTACGACTCTACATCCGTACTGTTATGTGATCATATTTAATGTTTCCTATATGTTGGTGTTCAAATGTTTTTCAACTTATGAAGCTCGGATGCTGCCCTTCGGCTAAAAAAATACTGGATCGGAAAAATTTAAAGGCCATTGACATTTGCCACATGAAAGAAGAATAATGTTTTTCAAGCTCCAAGCCTATTTATAATTTGTTCTCATACCAACTACTACACCTCAAACAGTAACACAATCGTGTAAATAGTGTACAGACCGAGATTACATCTCAATACGTAGTCTAAAGTTGGCACGGCCGAATGATCTCTGATATAAGTGACATGGTCCGTAAGCGTGACATGATCCGACTGGTAGACATTAGACGGATGGTGCTGTAATAGTGCTCATATCTTTGCAATAGCAGCATCAAACAGTTTAAAGATGTTATTAAAAAATTATGAACTAATGTTATTACCACATAGTTTTAGGATTACTAGAATAATACTTATTTTATTAATCTTATTGAATTTTTATCTGACGTTTCGGCCCCTCTACAGGAACAGTCTTCTGTGACCACGGTTCCTGGTCACAGAAGTAATGAGTGTTCGCTTAAACTTAAGAAAGCTTATTGTATACTAGCTGTGCCCCGCGGTTTCACCCGCAGCGCCCCCGTTCCCGTGGGAATTTTGATTTTTATTCCCTATAAACCTCACGGAGCCCGAGACCTTCCAACGAATGCAAAACCGTGGAAATCGGTCCAGCCATTTACGCGTGATGCCGCGACCAAGGAAAACGGGTTTCATTTTTATATATGTTCTTCAATATAGGTACTTCAAAATATAAACAAATGACTATGTATAAGATGTTTGAAACTTCAGAGTGTATTTTCACCACATTTCTAAGCAGATAAAGTTCCAAATAGTCTGAATCGAATAATCTAAAGTTGCGATTACTTGTAATTGATAAGGTATCTCAACGAACTATTTCCACTACTATATAAGGAGATAAGCCATGGTTTTTAACTATGCTACGTTTATTATAAAAGATACCAAAAGTATAGCTCAGATGGAAAGACACCCTAAGCCTAACAGGCCGTATATTGAAAGACAAGTTAAAATAAAAAAATACTGCTCTACATTCATTAAATAATGAGCTGTTAGGCATTGTGTATGTATTTGTCGGAGCGTAGCATCAGTGGCGCCACACCAGATAGCGGTTTATCACGTCACTACATTATTCTTAGTCTGTAGTCAATTTAATCAAGCTGTCAGTTGATCTATCAGTCATTCTGTTTACGTTCAGAAACGTCAAGCGGGTAGCTTGGGTGAGGTCGATGCGGGGATGGCAACACTGGTTTGATAGAGGACGTTTAATCAAGCTATAGAAGTTTAAGAGTAGTTTGTAAATTCAGTTAACTGATGGAATCTGTAGTGTAGTTATTCCGTGACGTGAGTTCTACCTTCGTGGTGTAGTCTGTGGTATGAGAATAGTCGGTGTTAAGTATGTGGTGTTTAACACTATGATAGTTGTTGAACAGAGGGAGGATAGTCGATGATATAAAAAGATGGCGTATATTGGGGTTTTATGAGAGAAAGGGAGATGGTGGGAATTGGATTGGAAACGTAGATGGGAGGAAGGATGTGTTGACGACATCACGATCGTATTGCGAATCGAGTATAGAATAGGGAAAAGATATTCTATGGCGTGGACAGGACGACTATGGGGTGAAGGGAGGTCGTTTAGGTTCCATCAATTAATTGAATCTAGACGTATCCTAACTGTAATCTGTAATCCATGATGATCGTGTGTAAAATACAAGCAATGTCATTGTAATGAAGTCCTGTGAGTTATTATTTCAAGATCAAGACCTAGGAATCCTAAGATATCTGATGTTGTATTGACAGTATAATGCTCGTGCTTATCCTGATGTGACATGATTCCCGATATATTGTATACAAGACAATATAGTCATTCGAAAGAATCTTAAAAACTCACAAATCTTATCACCCGCGTCAAAAACGATAATATTATGACTACAATATATCTCATAATTTAATTACGTGATTATTTATAATACAAATGCACGAATTAGTCTAACTATCCGTGAAATACAATGCATTTATAACAATAGGTGAGGCTTAGAGTATACGTCCATTGTGTTGTAGTGAGCAAGGTGAAAAGTTGCGAAATATGTGTTGTTTTGATATTAAAGTTACAGAGAATATGTTTATGCTAGTTTTCTTTAACTTATTAACACGTTACTCTCATACTGATCCATAGCATCAGGCAAGATTAAGACCTCACTCCTTTTTGAAGCTCGATGAGTGATGATACTTTTAAAAGTAAAAGTATAAGCTTATAATGTCCCACTGCTGGGCTAGCCTGTCATCTCACCGAAGACATCAGTACAGTGGGTTAGATTAGGCATAATCACGACGATTGCCTACTGGAAAATGATCTGTAAGATTAGGCATAATCTCCACGCTTACCTACTGCGGGTTGGTGATCATAAACCCGAGCCATGTTTGAAAAGTAGGAAGATTCCTTTTTATTTTTTCTTTGATTCTTTTCTTAAAAACAAATATAGGAAATCTGTTGGAGAGAACGGTTGGATTTCTTTATATGCTAGATTTGTAAGAGAAGTAATAATATGAGTATAAAAATGCGTATTATGCCAATATTATAAAGCCAATCTGCTTGTAATGAATCCAATTTTTGATAATTAAATTTTAAAAAATAAAACTTTGTACAACCTTATCTGTACTTCCGTCAAAAATATACTTTCGTTTTTTCAATTCTTTTCCGAATTGAAGTTTTTTATCAATACATATTATTTACATACCTAGTTTTTATAACGTTCGTATAATTAAAAGTAGATAGATCGTCACACTTAACTATAATGTTTAATAATAGGAAATATTACAAGAAGTAAGGAAACAGTTTTAATTTTATGACTAATCATACCGCTTTCTGTGGCTAATAGTGTTAAACCGTGTATAGATTTTTACTTTCTATGCCAACTGAGATTTAAGGCTGAACGCACATTAGCAACTTTTGTTGACCTGATAGTATTGCGGTCAAAACGAATACTCGATATTATCTTATCTAATAAAGGCCTTATTCAAAAACGCTTATTAACAGCTAGCTATCAAACTGGTGGTCCCTTTCCGACATACGCTATTTTCCAAAGAGCAAAAGAGACAAAACATTTTATAACAGTGTTAAGTTCAAGCAGGAGTGTTTATGATTAAGACGGTATGTATTTAATAAAATGTTGTAGTCGATGTCTTTAGTGGAATAAACCTAGACTGTACCTAAGCAACAATAGTTGCCTGTGTGCGGCAAACGTTTTCAAATAAAAGGCATGTATAATTCGCTGATGAGAGTGAAAGTCGAAACAATAAGCGTGAAGATTAAAGCGCAATGGAACCTGATATAATGTTATTGTTTTCTTTAGCCTCTAAAACAATACAGTTTACTGTTTTTTCTGGTTTGAAATTTCAGAATGGAAGCCTTTATTATTAAGCTATTGCATAGCTTCTATCGCGGGCCTTGAGCGCGGGGACCGAATCCAGAAATTCCGTAATGAAAAAACCTCACGCTCCCCACTAACGCCATCTAGTGATACAAAAAATAACTATGCAATAGCTTTACCGCGGCAGTCCCCGAGTGCCACACGTCTTTTATTTTTTATTTAAGGACATTTGAACAACTTTGATCATCAGCAATTAAATAAGATCATAAAGTCTTAACTTAATAAATAGAAAATTCATACAGCACACCTAAAAGTAGTTTAGTTACTCAAACTGCATAGAGTATGAGTAGTATGATACCTAGAGACGTCAATTAAATCGTTATTCATTTCAAAAATCACTCATAACCTCAAAAAAATACATTGTTTAATGCCATAGTCTGACGTCTCTAGCCGTTTTGACAGATATGTATTTCCAATACAATATTATGCATCAAATTAAAGACACTGAAGACTATTTTTATTTAAATGATAGCTGTGATTTATGACTTTCTCGTTTAAAATCACACATACATGTTTTACTCATTATAAGTGTACAATGTATGTACATATGTCAGGGTTAAACAGACCTACTAAACAACATGAAATGTAGTCTAAATCTATGATTAATCATTACAAAAGTGCTTATTGGTGCATATCACTGCCGTCTAGTTACTTAGTTAATGATAAATATCCGTTTAGTTATTTCATGTAGTACCAATTTGTTAGGAATGTCTAATTATTAGGTGCCATTCGTGTCAAGTTCAATTTCGTGAATAACTAGTCTTTGCATGCTACTGGCGTAATACTGATATGTGAGCAGAATTTTGAGTTGGTATGTTAGTAATTATAACTTTTAATCTTCTTAAAAAGGGGAAAGCACCTAATAGGCGCCCGCGGTTTTGCCTGCATTATGCATGTCCCCGTGAGAAGAAAATACGTCACAACTTTCCATACAAAACTCGTCCGAACCTGACAGATGTCAAACATGAACCACGACCACAGATCAGCATATCAATAGACAGCTTAGATCATTCAAATCAAAACCACAAGAATACTATAGCTCTACTTGATGACATAAGGCCCAGGACCGACTATGTCGAAACGTTTGCCCACAATCGTGAGCGGCCACGAATGCCCGGAAGCTATGGCCCACTTATCATTTTTCGTGGCTACAATTACTTACATAAACAAAATTTTGTCCGACTTATCTGTTTGTGAGATCGTTTTTCATTCCCATAAAAGGTAACATGCTTTCCATTACGGTTTTGTGTTGTGTTTATTATTTTATCTACACTAATGTTGTAACATTCTACTTATGTTTCCAATACTTGACTTATAATTACTACTGTTATAGCGCAGACAACTAAAACACTCAATTTAAGCAATTGCACAGGATGTTATAATATCATTATAATATAACATTATAACATCATTATAACGCGACCAATTAACCTGGCGAGCCTTATGTCAAAATCCTCATATACTATTTGCATAAAATTTTGATATTAGGCTGGCTTTTGAAAACTGTTGGGTTATACGTGAAAACTTCGTCGAAACTACATACACAAAACTCTTTGGTAAGATCTCGCTCGCTCCTGATTGGCCCTACGCGCAGCTGCGCTCTCATTGGTTAGATTTTAATGGCGGCAAGTTCACTGTGACAATACACGTACGCGTGAAAAACTATTGTCAGCTTTTACTCTTGTTGTTTGATTAATTGCATTAGTGAAGATAAAGTAGTGTATGCAACTGCATATAACACGGGTATTAAAACACTCGTTACTATTATGAAACTCGCTGCGCTCGTTTCATAAACTCACACTGGTGTTTTAATACCCTTCTTTATATGACGTTGCATAAACTACTATTGTAATTTGGTTTTGTTTGTGTGTATGTAATGTCTAAAGTAATATGCAGCCCAGCAGATCATTACAGCTAAATTCTTTTTTGTGTGTGTTTTTATGTCAAATTAATGACTCAAGTACTGAATACGATTACATTTTATACACTGATCCTTCATTCATACATTTCGAGTAGGTTAGCGGCCAACTAGACCGCCTAGAGGCCTCTGACGTGGTCTGATGATTGAAACATCTGGGACCGACATTTTAACGTACCCTCCGAAGCACGGTAGTGCTCAGATAGAAATGCCACTATCGGCCACCCATCCAAGTAGGGGCCGAGCTGCACGTTGCTTAACAATAGCATAGAGTTAACATCGCATAGCTAAACTACGCCATGAGCACTACATTAGACCCTAATGGCGTAATATCATTAAGTAGTTCGCTGCATACAAGCACTGGTGACCACACCATTGTAAAGAATACAACTGCAATCTGACTGATCGGTTGCATTCGGCGAGTTACTGTAGCTGTCACCTAACTAGGTGGCCAGTTTAGTACAGTCAAAATAAAATTGATTTTATATAAGTCCACACTTAGATTGAAGTAAGTTTGGTAAACATATTCGTTAGTTAGACGATGTAGTATATTGAAGAACAGCATCTCTGCGAAGATAAAACTACCCTGCCTTATTAATAAACGCGGTACTTAAACACTGTTATAATTAATGTTTTGTCTCTTTTGCTCTTCGGAAAATTGCGTAAGTCAGAAAGTGACAAACCATTTGATAGCTAAACTGTGTTTAATACCAAGTGTAGTCCATATTTTATGAAAATGATTTCATAATTCAAGTATAATCATTGTCATCCATATTGAGCAATAGATTGTTTTCTTTGCGCCCATTGTACTCGGTAGGACAAATTAACCGGAGTTCTTGACATAATTACTCGGTTTAGTTTTATCTCCATACGGTTACAATGGCGTTTTATAAGTGTGTTGGGAAAATTCAGAGTACTTTGGAGATAATTATTGAGTGTAATATGTGTAAGATTTGGATTAACCAAATCGTGCTTTGTTACAACG
Source organism: Cyclophora albipunctata (assembly GCA_963082685.1). Lineage (NCBI taxonomy): Eukaryota > Metazoa > Arthropoda > Insecta > Lepidoptera > Geometridae > Cyclophora > Cyclophora albipunctata. The sequence goes on along the minus strand of OY720117.1, from coordinate 8,871,554 downwards.
GATTTATAAAAATAATTAATGTTAAAGTTCTTCTAGTAAAGAAATGCGTGTGATGTTAGTCTTCATGAGAATATTGTTTAGTTTTTTTTTTATAATACGTTCAAAACTGAAGCTCAACCTAATACGATAGTAGTTTTTTAGAAGTAGTTTTTTACGCTTTGTTTTATGGTACATACGTCGGGTTCTTATAAAAATCAAACTATACTCTAATAAATTAATGTAAAAATAAGTAATGAAATTTAATTAATGAATATACTTTATAAAATATTTAAAATAAATCAATTCAGCCCCAACTATATCTACAAACAGTAAATGCAATTAACGATGAGTTCGATCAATCCGAAGCAACATCGGCGGTGACCAACCTGAAAACAACAAAAACTAACCTTTACAAACCGCTTGCTAAAGAACTTGAAAGTTTGATTTGATAACTAAAATGTAACTGTTACATCCATTTAGGTTAAATTTAATAAGATGTAACGCTTTACGGTTGACTTGGTGCGGAAAAAGAAACAGCTTTTTTGTCACAATCTAGACTGTTGGCACCAACAATAAGATAAAAACTTTAGGGTACCGTTGGCGTAGTTCTGTAGACACCTTGGCAACAAATAGTTTTAAAGGAAAATAAAAATGAATTGAGGTTGTATAAGGTAACGATAGTGTGAATAAAAATGCCTTGAGTTTGTGTATGGTGAAGATAGTAAAATATGCTAAGTTTCTAAGTAGGTTCTTGTAGGTTAGTAGCCAACCCTGACGTCGGAGTTTTTAGACCGCCCAAAGGCATTCGACATAGTCCATAAATTCAAACAATGGGGACCGATATTACATGCCTTCCGAAGCACGGTAGCGCTCAGATAAAAATGCCAATAGCGCCAATATATTAGCGAACTCATTCTTGTAGTTATCTTCTATCTTCTATCTATGCTAATAAAGCTAAAGATTTTTTTTGTTTAAACGCGTTAATCTCAGAAAAAGGTTATAAACAAATTTTCACCTCGAAATTGACACGGAAACGGGCACATCGCGGGTAATACTGCGAACACTGCTCTTTTTTATAGGTATCAGAATATTGTACGGAACCAAACTTATTTAATCTGCTGCAGATTGAGTTTTTCATGTTTAACCAACAAAAAATAAATATAGGTCATAAAATAAATGAATTCAATTTAATGGCGAATTAATTATGTTATGATCTGATGATCTCAACATTCTTCGGCGCATCATTATAAAACTAAACAAATTTTAAACTTTTTAAGATATTTTTTGCCAAAACATTTTTATTTAATTAGATCGTAAACAATATAAATAAATAAAATCTCCTTTGGTCCTTTTTATCAGATGTAATTCCAATTCGGGGGGACAGGCCTCGTTAGCATGGTGCTGCAACCTGTCTAGGAGACGGTAAACTCCGAAATCAAACCTGGGGAGATGGACCTCATCAGCTATGGACGGCAACCCGTCTAGGAGAGGGACACTCCGAAATTAAACCAACTAGTACGGGGCAGCAGCCGTATTAAAACTGACAGAAGGCCGAAGGAAAATAAATTCGGTAGGGCTTCTGATCAGACATTAAGAGCCGGTACGCCGGCTCTTAAACTGCGGTGCAGAAAGCAACGGGAAACTACTGCACAACTCCTTCCAAACAAATGAAAATGATGCAGACACCAATAGAGTAGTCTGCATCGGACTCACCGACAAGAGCCTTGCTCTTAAATTTATGATGATGATGAATTCCAATACAATATCAATCAAATTAAAAGTAAAAAAATCTACCGACTTTTTTGTTTAAAAGTTTTTTTTAAATCGGTTAGTCTGAAACTACAAGAAATCCAAAGTTCTTTTCTTAGCAACTATGTCATCGATTTAAGTGACAATAAAAAATGTATTCATGGTTTTTTTGCTTAGAGAACCTAGCTCGATAGGCTAAATGAAAAGATACAATATTGACGAACGTTTTATTAATAAATGATGATATTTTTATTTTCAATTTTTTTTACTTGTAGTAATCATTGATACAGGTCTTCTTCTTCGTTTCTAAAGTCAGTGACATATTTACTAAGAAAAATATCTTCCAATTTCTTGTAGTTTCAAACTTACCATACTGATCATTTTTTAAAACGCCATTCTGTATAGTAAATTCCAATCTCTCATCTGGAATTTGCACTCAACGTCACATAATATAACAAACAAAACAATTGACATCTCTCAAAGGCTCAGCAGCGCATTGCAATGTCAATTAGATACTTACAACATGTTTGGAGATAATATCCTGTTTAAAAGACAGAACAATACCAGGAATGCACTGATCCTTTCAACTGACTTTTATTTAAATGCTAATCAAAGCATACGGCTTTACTTGTTTGTAAATATGTATTGACAAACTGTCACCTGCTACTTACTATCTCACACGATCATGGAATTTATATACAAACTACACGATTGAACATAAACATAGTGTCAAAAGTAGTATTTTAAAATGACACTAGTGCGCAGTTCATACATTGAATCAAATAATGAGTGGTCTTCTTCTTCTTCATCGAGTGGATGGTCAACCAGACCATTCCTGGTGTCAGAGTTATTGAGCCGCCAAAGGCCTCTGACATGGCTCATGGAACGACTACTATCCGTAGAAAGTAACCGGGACCGACGGTTTAACGTGCCCTCCGAAGCACGGGATCGTCTTAGTGGTAAAACTGTTTCAGAAACTTTCGAGATCCTGTGACTGTTTATACCAGGAAATAGAGAAGAGTAAGTACTTCGCTCCTCTGTAGTTTATACGACTCTACGTTTGTCCTTTTTTCAGTTGTTTGTCATATTCTTATTCCTCTTCCTCTCTTTTGTTTCTAAGGTTTTTAATATTGTTTTCCTCCACTGTTCTAAATCCAATTCCTACTCTTTGCCTCTCTTCTCGAGGTGAATAGATAACTTAGCTTCACTCCTCCGTATATACGACTTCTGTACCACATTCCTACTTCTAAAGTATTTTCCAATCTCTTTGACTCGATGTCCACTGTGTCATAAGTTGGTTCAAGAAAATACACTCATTAAAGTAACCCAAGTGAAATCAGAACAAGAGCAGTAGCCAAAACACCTTATAATACGCGGTTACATAACGTATCACATAACATGCGCACGCGACGGTATGCTAATACGGATGCTGAACCAAATAGTCCCTTCATTACTACAGTCAAATAGCTACACGCTTTAGTACCTTGTCAAATTATAAATTCGAAAACTCTCGTTTGAATGTAAGTAGCCAGTGCAGAAGTTTGAATATGACAAGGTTCTTACAAGTAGCTCTGCATTTAGATGGGTCGACTTGCTCTATACTATCACTGTTGTATCACAGATTTGTACGCTTACTAATAACTTTCTAATAGATCCGAGATAAGAGCTTTAGCTATTATAGAAGACGTTATTGATATTAATGCTCGCTTAACCGTTAAATTGTAGAAAATCAAGTTATTGGTGAGTGTACGGAGAAAATAGTACTTGGGCGTTCAAAACCTTCTCCTGTTTTTGGTGTCGTCCAATAATGATGTGCAATTGTAATTTACAGTACTTATAACAAATTTAGTCATAGGTAACGTTTAGTATAAACAAGGTGTTAACTTCACATGTAGGGCTTCTATCCATTAAAGGGTACACAAATCTATGTGGAGTTACAGATTGTTAAAACATCTGTAATAGGGTACAAAAATAAGCTCACTATATGAGAAGCTTTGCTTTTAAATGGTTTTAGAGGTGTGCCATGCTAGTGATTTTGTAGCTCCGAAATTTATTGATATTAATATTTCAATAAAATATTTACAGTCAATCAAGATATGTCACCGTCGCCATCGTACTCAGGCACCCCTGTCTCCAGTTACTCAACCCATTGGCAAGACTCACTCACAAGACTAATTAAACGTTCAAAGTCCTTATTAAATAATAATGAAAATGAAAGATACACACAATGCAATTTTTAGTTTGATTATCAACAGTAAAATAAACCCGAACTGTTTCGAGAAAAGTATGATACGGCGGTGCCACCTTTTTTCGCTCGACTTGGCGGAGGCACTGCCGTGCTCCCAGATACAATTAAGGTCAAGGACACATAAAGAATAGGTGATAATTGTGTCACCTAACATGAAGGTGACAAATAACTGTATGATTAAAAGCATGTCAATAACTTAGTGATAACGTTTTAATAAATTATATGTTAGTTTACTTAATTTATGTTACATGTCAAAAAGTACCCGAGGCGTTAACGTGTTTAGAGCAAGCTTTTTAATTTTAAGTGTGAATTTAAAGGTACCTAGTTAGTAACGTCATACAAATATTTTTCTTGCAACTTCATTTTCAAAGCTGGATTTAAAATATGAAAAATAATTGAAATACTACCTACATACAGGTCCTAAAAATGTAAGTGAATTTAAGAGCTTAAAGCTTAGGTTCAAAACTAAGCTCTGAGCTTGTACTAAGGAATCTAACAACTGATAGGATAACACACACATGCAAACAAATATTTAATATGAATATTATATTGACACCCTTTCACAATAACAATTTATGTTTGAATATGTTTTTGAGTTCGCGCGGGCATCGAAGTGGGTACTCGCGACACAGTAAGTGCTCTCACACACATTTACCAAATGGGTAGCTTTAAATCGAATATTCAATTTGTGTAAAAATATTTTTTGTAGGGATATACAGGGTGATTTCGGGGTCGTGATCCCAACCATTTTTTTCTGACTCAGTAAATAAATGATTGCGATGCTACCTGTATTTATTTTAATTTAAACAAAGATGATTCGTTATTTACGTAATTTTATTTAAAAATTATTATTGACTCAAAATGCGTGGTCACCCTACTTTTAATATTACGTCTTGAGGGCTCCCACACAAAACTGCGAATTCGCATCGCATCGTAAAAATCTGCGAATTCGCACGACGCATCGTAAGAATTTCCGATCTGCTTCGCATCGCACATTCCTGTCATATTACGTCATCCTTGGTGACACCATTTCAGGAAATTTCAGGACAGGAATTGGGCTTTTGAAAAAAAATTTTTTTGTGATAAATGGAAAGATTATATTTTAGTTTTATAACAAAACTATTTTTATTTTATTTTATTTCGCAATAATTCAAAAGTTATTTCAAAATAAAAAATAATTTTTGAATCCAGTACCGAAGACACGCCGACAGCTCCCGAACAAACCCGAGCGCGTGTGACGTCATAATGTTAGTTTTCACTCCGCCGTTTCAGCCGTAAACGCTGAACTGTTATTAAATAGCTATAACATTATGACGCCACAACTATGGTGACCAATCATGGCGCGTTTATAGTCACGTGATTTTTATTTAAATTTTATCAATTTTTAATTGTTTATAATTAATTGAAAAACATTTTTTAAAAGTTTTATGCATTAAATATCAATATTATTAATAATAAAGGTTTAAAATACATAAAAAAATCAATATAATAAATGGATGAACCCAGAATCTTCTTTTTCTTTTATATCTATTGAACAATAACAGCAGTGCAATAATCTTTTTGCGATCCATCTTACGCTTCCTAAAAACACGTCCAGTACGGCCTACACTTGAAGGAATGGTCACCCTACCAAACGGTTCGCCGCACTAAATCGCATCGTAGAAATTCGCATCGCAAGTTTCTACGATGCGAATTCGCATCGCATCGCATCGCAGTTTTGTGTGGGAGCTCTGACATAAGTTTTCTTGGGAAATAGTAGGGTGACCATGATCTCGAATTATCGCAGTTTTTTTGCTGACTAAAATAAGTTGCTGGTGTACTGTTAGTCCTAACCTATCGTGATGCTTAGGAGAAAGTAAGTTAAATGCTTCTTTCTTGCTCCACGACCCCGTAATCACCCTGTATAGGGTCGTATATCTATACTTAATTAATACAATAAAGCTGAAGAGTTTGTTTGTTTGACGGCGCTCAGAAACTACCAATCCGATTTGAATGGTTCTTTTTGAAATAGATAGTCACATTCAATGGGAAGGTTATAAGCTATTTTCATCCCGAAATTCCCACGGGAACAGGCACAACGCGGGTAAAACTGCGGGGCGCTGCTAGTGTATTATGTCCACTATCTAGTGTACAGAAATAGTCAAATTATTAATATGTACTACAAGTAGGAACCACATTTAACAGCAATTTATCAAATAATTACACGGTATGCTAAACATTAATGGTCTGCGTTGAATTTCCGTCATTGCGGTGTTGATACATTTTCATATTGATCAACGTTACGATTATAATTATAGTATAAAATGGTGAGTGTTATGAAAAGTGTTGTAAGAGACACAGATAGTTGCTAAAGTGAACCACTTTTCAATATTACATTCTAAAGAAATTGATATTTGTGTAGCTAGCTAACAGTTGATACTGATAAATATACTTAATATGCCACTAACTTTTCTAAGGAGATGTTAACGTTCGTTAGAGTATAGGTTAACGAGTGATTCCATATGTGAGATATGAAAAATTACATCAGTTAGTTAATTTACGATTTAATTTGTCGTCACTGATTGCGTTAGTTAGAACTTATAAAATTCACATTTAATTTTACAATTAGTTTATTTATTTATTTGGTGACACAACAGATTACAATCAAAGCCTTATATCACTAATTACAATTAAAGTTAATTATCTGGATTGTAATCCTAAAACGTGTTCACACTACATGTACATAAAAAATACACTCATGAGAGAGCTATAAAAATATGGAAAAGGTAAAAGTTATAAACTTAGTAGTATACCTATTACAAAAAAATAAAAAATAAAACATAATTACAACATAAAAAGCAAAACAATGTTCTAGGCACCTAGATATGGAGATATTTGTTTATGTTAAGAAGAGAGGCTTATTATTCTTTCAAATGTGATTTTTGGTTGTCCTAAAGTTGTATCTCTAAGGTTTTAATGAATCATATTTCTCTCTACATTGAACATAAAATCATATGACTCCTTACAACTTCTTGCTCCATTAGAATTGTTTTGTTCTACTTGTGACGGACGATACGACGATTTACGATACTACAATTAATACTTCTTTGGGAGGTAAATACTTTCGAGATGAAGAAAATAAGCAATTATGTTACTTAAAAAAATAATATATTCATTAATAAATATTTACACAATGTTAATCAAACAGAACAAGTCTTATTTCAATATAACATCGAATTAATAAAGATACATTCGCCAACGGAATAGCAATAGTGATTTATGGCGTCGTAACGATCGCAAATTCTACTCGTTTTAATTCAATTTATTAAATTAACTGCAACGTTGTCAGTTCTAGTATAATGTAGTCTGCAATGAAACTGTTTGAGGGTATTATCATAACATGATATATACTCGTAGTCTGTTATTGGAATTCGTTTTAAGTAATATCTGATAGAGATGTTTTAATGGACTTATGGCTACTCTCGACCGACTCGAAATAAATGAGTAAACATTAAGGGCCGACACTGCGTTAAGCGTGCGCACGCCACGGTTCCATACAAAAGTGAACCGCCGCGGGCGCCCGCGACGTGCGCACGTCGCGTGTGGCTTCATATAAAAGTGAACCGTCGCGTGCAACCGTCGCGTGCGGTGTCATACAAAATTGAACAAAAGTTAACGCAGTGTTGACCCTAAAATGATGTCCGTTCAATCTATTATGAAAAACCGACTGACCGTAACTTCAATAAACTTTGAAATAGACCAACAAATATACATTAAATTATATCATACATTAAAAATCCTATCACTCGAAATAAGTATATTCTGCTCTTGGTTTTCCAAATCATAATAACTACCTATTTTTTTTTTTCATCCTCTACAAGAAGATCCTATAAACATTAATTAGCACTTATAAAATTCTTCTGCTGTACAAAGTATTCCAACAGTGCAGCAGGCATTTATAACTGCCGCATTCAGATACGGTCATTAAATCGATACTTAACTAATTGGCGTTATTTTACACACATTACATGTCAATCTCATAAAATATCTAATATGAAAGCATTTGACACGTCTGAGCACAGCAGTTATATGTTATACGTTACTAACAATCGATGAACAATGATAATTTAAATGGTTTACCGTAACTCAACTAAAAAAATATTAGATAAAATGTAATATTCCTAGTGAAGCCTCTAGGGTCGTGTACTAAAAATAAACCTCAAACCGTCATTAAAGAGAACCACATACAAAAATGTCAACCCATAAAGCATAATAACAGACAATAAAAGCAATAAAAACCACATTGATATCAATACTAAATCAATTAAGCCACCACGCCTCTCAGTAACTACGCGTAAGAAACAAACTCCATCGAATATGGCTTAAGGTCGTATAGTTACTGCAGAGCAATTTGGTCTGATTATTGATTGATTTTTATGGTCTTACTTCTCTAAATCATGGCCATATTGTTGTAAAATGGTCGTTTATCAAGTAAAACCGGTGTTAGTGGTACAACTCTCTTTGACTTTGATGTTTTTTATTACATTTGTTATATATTTATCGTTTTTATCGTTTTTTAATCAGGGCGTGAGAAAATATTTTTTTGTTTTGTTTGATTTGGTAATGGTTTGTTTATATATAGTTTGTTGGTTTTGCATAGAAAGTAAGACAAGCCATGATGTTTACTTACGAAAATCAACCAATAGGAAGTACTTTAAGGGTCTTTGACTGCAGACGAACACAGTTGAATAAAAAGCTAGCTTCATACATGGGTTACCATGTAGTAGTATCAGTTAGTTAGATTCCATATTACCAGCTTAGAGCTTACTGTGAGTCTAATTAACCGTGAGTGAATTAGTCCGGGTATCTTTATTTATTCACACTCGATCTTGCACAATCTTGTATCTAATATTATCTTACACTACCACGATCCTAAAAACATTCGTACTCCATTTACGTCATCAATATCATACATCGCTTTACTATCGTTTTCAAACGTCAATTTAGGAGCTAAATTAATCAGACTTCTACTTGGCATAAAACCGATAATGCCTGATCATCTATTAACACGACTATACCTGAATGAAACCTGAATGTTACAAAACATTATATATCTTAGTTAATTCAAATATCGACCTTGACTTATGACTACAAATAATTAAGCTACAGATAGAACGCGGAGGTTACATCAGACAGTCAGACACAATTGGATTTATTTAAGAGTATTGTTAAAGTTATGCGTAACATGTTGTAATTTGGACACAGGTCACTGTCATTGACACTGGCTAACATATATAGGTCACCTTACCATATATGCCTACTACAAAGATACTACATTATGAGTATATAAAACCTTCGTAACATACAAATTCATATGAGTATTGGGTGCTAAAACCGATGCTAATCATCACTTTAAATAAATGAACTAGGTGCTTAATGTTTCGATTACTAGGCATGCAGATAATGAGTGCCGTTTAACTGAAGGACTAAACCTCCTAAAACATCAGTTTTGACGGAAAGTTCGTATAGGTTAGTGGCCAAGTATGGTGTCGAATTTTTATACCGCTTAAAAGCCTCCGACATGGTCTAACAATTGAAACAACCGGGACCGACCATTTTACGTGCTTTTCGAAGCATGGTAGCGCTCAGATAGGTATGCCACTATCGGTCACCCATCCAAGTAGGGACTGAGCTACACGTTGCTTAGCAAGGAATGAGCTAACATCGCTTAGACAAACGCCACGAGCGCCATTAAGATAATGATGACTTGATATAATAAATATTATTGTTACTTTACTTCAAATACATTAATAATATCATGGAAGGTAAAGTTGAAGGAAAGCGAGGTAGGGGAAGGCCTAGAATCAGTTACATGAGTCAGATTAAAGAAAAAGTGTCTGTCATGTCTTATAGAGATGTGAAGGAACTTGCACTGAATAGAAATAGATGGAGAAGTCTGCATCGGACTCACCGACAAGAGCCTTGCTCTTAAATTTATGATGTTGACTTCAACTTTAAAGTTTACAGTTTAGAATTATTGTTCATTGTTGTTAGCATTGCTAAATCATAAATGGTCAAATTAATGGCCAATTCTAAGTAAAGACATTATCAGCACAAAATAAGATTCTTATTTCTTACAGTTTGTGATATTTTAGTGTCTCAAATTATACATTTAAGGCACCTCTACGTGATACAAATCTATTTTAACCTTTGCGCGTGTGAAAGATTAAATCTTGTCACTAATTGAACTTAATTAAACAATTGCAAAGGTCCGAGAATAGTCATAGAATGGAACAAAACGTTATTGAAGGCGGTTCACAGAATAATGCAAGATATTGTCTTCAAAATATATACGATATAATTTTATACGAAAACTGATTTTAACTGGGGTACTATAATAATAAAACTGTTATGCTTTTTTGTTATTACAAAAATTCATTTTTGATAAAATCTTTTAAAATCCTTCAATGATCCAATTTTGACTAAACAAATTTTGATTAAAACGGACAGCGTCCCGTTTTACTCGCGTTGTGTCCCTTCCCGAGAGAATTCCAGGATGCAAAATAACCAGTAATCTTCCCGTTGTGTGTGCCTGTTAAAAAATATTATAATTATTCAAATCAGATCTGTAGTTTCTGACATAAGCGCAATCATACAAACAAAACATAAAAACAGCTTTATTATATATTAGTATAGATTGATAGAATAAACCAGTCTGTATATTTTTCATTGAATAAGCAATGTCGTCTCTACTACAGACTATTTTGTGTCACCTACGACCGCCAGCAAAACACTGAATATGACCGAAATGCTTTTCAAATGCATTACAATTTGCATCTAAATTCAATGACATAACATAATGATTATTCTGTGTAATGATTAATCACTGTTAAATTGAAATGATCTCAAATGACCACGCACGCGCCACCCTTGAACTCATTTGGTATTATTTATTGTTTTTTTGACAACAAACATTTAGATTAACTATTCAGATGAATGTAGTGTTAATGTTCTACTATTATTAATCTGCAACCCATACATGAATCACGGGTTGCGGGATAACTCTTTATCCTGCAGTAAAATAGGCTTTCATCAAGAATCTAGAATCTAGACTCTAGATCGATCTAGATTCTAGATCGATCTAGAGTCTATTGAGTTAGTTTACAATCTGCGAGAAAGCGAAGTGACAATGAAGCGTAAGCATGTCGTAAATAAAATTTCAACCCAATTTATTATTCATTAAATATTTTATCTTAAGTTAATATGATATTAAAATAAAAAACATTTAAACAAAACCACAAACTCCTGCAAGGTGTCGAAACGAAAGATATCAACTTACTTAAGATTTAAGAACAATTATGAGGCAATGTTCAGTTTTAATCACTCGTTTTATTTATTTAGAAATAAGGAGCCAGTCGGCCATGGATTAAATGATGCAGTTTAACAATCAGACTAATTGATTTAAAAATAATTATTATCTACTGAAAGAGGGTGACTATTATACATTCTATATCTGTTACGAGAGTTATATAAAAACTAATGTGGTCGGTTTCCAGCCGAAAACGATCGAGGGTTAAGGTTCAGGCGGAATTTCAGCATAAAATGTATCCCTTGTGTTATTCTGATGTATAACCTATTATAGCCCGTTGGCACAGTGGTAGTGAGAGCGCTTACTGTGTCGGGGGTTGCGGGTTCGATTCCCGCCCGGAGTCAACAATATGTGCAGACATAGTTGTTGGCGACGTCGTCTGGGTGTCAATTATATATTCTTATAAAGTATTTGTGTATGTATATGTAGTAGTATCAGTTAATTAGATTCCATAACACAAGCTTAGAGCTTACTTTGGGTCTAATTAACCGTGTGTGAATTTGTCCAGGTATATTAACCTATGTTACTGTAAAGTTTCATCCAAATCCTTCCAGTAGTTTTTTTGTGAAAGAGTAACAAACATACTACATACATTCATCCTCACAAACTTTCGAATTTAAAATATTAGCAGACATTCCAATGTTACGTATTCTGTGATAGATACTCGGATGTCTAGAGAAGTATCTATTGCTATAATAAGTTAACATATACTTTAAAAACTTACGTACTAACCTAACCTAACCTAAAGGATATTTTAAAGTTTGTACTTATGTATTTTTATATTTTATAATAGTCTAGAGAGTGCCTTGATAGCGAGTGTTTGAAACAGGGACTGAGGATGGTGATGGATGAAAATGATTACAACCAAGGTTCATAACCTTAAACCTGTACAGTTCGATTCCAAAACACGATCAGTCCCACTTATGCAGTAATCTGTACTCCATCAGGTGTACCTCTACACTTATCCATAATGAAACTGGCAGATTCTTACCAATATGTAAGATTATACAATAAAGTATATATTGCATAACAGAATCGATACAAGTACACACATATCTCCGAGCCATTACCTAACTTTCATTGAATGAAAATAAAAAGAAAACGCCTAAAGAATCTGAAGGCGAAGGCTACTACTAATGGCGTTACGAGTAATAAAATAAAACAACACACTTCCTATACAATTTGATTTAATCAGTTATACCAAATTGAATGTGTAATGGGTGTTTGATAGGAATCTCATGAATGGATTGCTATAATACGGCGATCAATGAATGGAATGTTATTGGTTTTTAATAAAACTTGCAAACGGGTTTACCAGCGTTGTACCGTCCCTGTGGTATTTATTGCATGAAAAGTAGTCACAAATCTTCCTTTTATATCACTTTGTATGTTGGTGAAAACATGACAGACATGACATGATACATTCAAAACGAGAAGTAAAATACGACTGTCCAAGTAGATTAGACATTAATGCACTCGGTCCGAGCATACTTGGACCATGGCAGGGATTTAAAATAATGTTTTTTCTCCATTAAGATGTATAGAAAATACGGAGCTAAGACCTGGATGAACCGTGTTATATCTGTGATTAAAGTACCTACTAGGTTTCATTAAGGTCATTGTCTCTTCACGACCCAGATTTGGCTCCAAAAAATGTAGAAATACCTTACATTTTAATCACATACAAGCGTCATTAAAACCGTAACCACTTATTTGGCGAATTGTCAGTTTTAGTTCCTAAGAAATGGGTTACATATCATTATGGATAACTAGTTCAATTTAACCATGACCAATTTCGTCTAGATATTACAACATGGATTTGTTTTTGAAAGTCAAAATAGCGAAGGTCAGAGTCGCGTGTCTCTGAATAAGGAAACGTTGTATAATACGAACTATCATTTTGTTAAATCAATTATATTCAATCATGTTGCAATGCCAAACAAACGCCTTTACTATTAGCAGGTTATTCTGATAGTAGAACCGGCGGTTACGTTTGTTTTTAAAGTGTCATGCGATCCTCTTTATAAACTGTCTATGTATGTAGTTACTTCTAAAAGGATAAACATCCATTTTTATGTCCTAATTGACACTAATAATATAAGTTTGCAATTACTAGTAAGTCAGATTCCGAATGTGTGAAGTTTTGTATTGGTTAATAATTATTCAACATGTATTTAAAAAATGTTTCTTTAAAGATTATTGGATGCGGTATAAAGAGGGATAAACGATTGAAAGGCTGTGACATTCGTTGTGATAGCCGGGCTGGGCTGATGTAGCACTTTTCTCCATTTCATCAAAGTACTGCCTTATCACGATGGTTTATCCGTCAACGTACCGAGTATCAATACAAAAGTTCTTTTCCCCCGAAACTAGTCAACCATCATCTTTCCGATTGCAATTTAAGGTACGATTTCCTATCACTTACGTACCATGGATAATTGTATTACTATTAAGGACATTCAATTGTTAAATAAACCTTAAATAACTAGTTCAAAACGACAATTAGTACAGCGTAATAAATTATCCTAACTAAAAATTAAACCACTTCGCCCAGTATATTAAATTGAAATGATTGCAATTTATGGAGCTTAAGAGTGTATACTACCTCAAATCGCTTATTTTCAACTCGGCGGGATCTCCATATATTCCTCGTTACTCAATATTTAACTTTGAAACGTATGTATGGTAAAGTTCATGATATAATCGATATCGATCGTATCTATCGATCATATGTTTCGAAAACACGACTCCATGAAATTTTCTCGATAGAAAAAAATCGCAAAGTTATCTCTAAATTTTTACTAAAATCTTAATATCTCAATAAATACAAAAGTTGTTGAATTAAAATAAAGTGTAGTAAATTGAATAGGGTTTACAGAACAATTCATATGTTGCGGTTTTTTCAAATGAGTACCATAATGTTTGTAGGGAGCAAATACCTACAATTCGCGGGCCGAAACACCAAGCGCTCAGGTGTTTCTGTCCCGCTTCGGCTCAGGGGAAAATCTGAATACGCGAACTGAGGTAGTGTACACTCTTAAAGACAATATTTGTGCAGCGATACATTACAAAGTACCTAAGTTCCAATATCGACGTTATTATTAAAATTCTAAGACTTAACTAAATCATTTACAATTCAATTTTTTATCATTGAGAAAACGGCTTATCAGGTCTTTTTAAGGAAAATCAAGTCGTTAATAAAGACAAATTTAATTAAACAAGTGTACAGGAGACCCTTAATCTTAATTTAGGTTTGTATAAACATATGTTGTATGAAAAACTGGTTCCTCACTCTTGTCGCACCTAATTTGTTTGGTACATATGAATGGACCGTAAGTGATACTTGTAAAAAATATGTAGGTAACATTAAATGATAAAGACCTTGGTACCTTATCGGCACTAATTATACATGCAATAGCTCTGTCGTGTTTACGGATAAATGTTTGTTGAATGTAATACTGTGGTCAGATCGGAAAAATATACAAAAACATTGACTACCGCAATCAGAGACGTGCATTAAATCGATACTTACGACTTATCGACGTATGAAAAATTATGACTCAAATTTCAACTAAGTACCTAATCATTTGACATCTCTGAGTACGTGCGTTAGTTATTATCAGGCGTTATTAGAATTTGCAGTTCGTAGATGTATGTATGTGATCATGGTGACAAATTAAGTGCCAAACATCTTCCAAAAACGTTAAACCATTGTGACGAACAATACATGTTTCGCCGCATGCAAATTGCAGTTACCGCAGTAGTCAAAAAAATCGGCTGCGTTCGGCAAGTGACAGCAGCTGTCATCACATAGGGTGTCTGTAGTCGGCGGAGAGTACTTATAGAAAGTAGTGTTCTTTATACTTTTGATCACACGTTTGGTGACATGACTTGACACTTGAAACTACGAGTTAGTAATGTCTGACACCTCAAATCCCAACTCACGTCTATCAAATATTAATACAAACATCGCAAACGCCTACGACCTGCGCGGTGTCAAAATTAAAATCTAGATTATAATTGCGCTAAATTTTATTGCTATAAGTTGCAACAGTAGAGCTTGAACTCTACTCAAATATTAAGAAATTATTTCACTAATTGTGGCCTGCGGCTCCGCCTACGACTACTAGATGAGGTCATGTAACTTGTGACCATTTGGATTCATTTGGATTTCAACTATAAAGCAAGTAAGTAAGTAGCCTGTAATGTCCCACTGTTGGGCATAGGCTTCTCATCTCACTGAAGATATCAGTACACTGAGGAGGATTAGGTGTAATCATCACGCTTACCTAATGCGGGTTAATGAATTGACAGTCAAATAAGTACCAAAATGAAAATTGTTACTTTCGTTAAAGATAGTGCTACATAATTAATGGTATTAATGATAATGTTTAACACAAATTAATTTATGTAAAACATTTAGATAACACATGATAAGATCAAGATCTGATAGATAAGCGATGTAAATCGATTTATCAACTTAAAATTAAATCGGTTAATTAACGTTAACGTGATAGAAACAGTACTTAATACGCGCTTAATATCTTACTCATTTCGAAGCACACTGAATTAACGAAAAATGCAAGCAATAGTAGCCATTAATATTATTTTGAAAATGGAACATTGAACATAGTCTCCACTCAAGGCCTGCTTCCTCCTTTTAAATGCGGAACTCCGTAACAACTTTTGTTTTAAAAAAAAGACGTGTGGCACTCGGGGACTGCCGCGGTGAAGCTATTGCATAGCATTTTGTATCAACTTATGCAATTATGTTTGATATATTTGATATCTCTTCTCTCTCACCCCACCCGCCTCCTCTCTCTCACCCCTCCCGCCTCCTCTCTCTCACCCCTCCCGCCTTCTCTCTCTCACCCCCTCTCTCACCCCTCTCTCTCATCCCTCTCTCTCCCCCCTCTCTCTCCCCCCTCTCTCACCCCCCTTTCTCACCCCCTCTCTCACCCCCTCTCTTACCCCCTCTCTCACCCCCCTCTCTCACCCCCCTCTCTCACCCCCCTCTCTCACCCCTCTCTCTCACCCCTCTCTCACACCTCTCTCACCCCCCTCTCTCACCACCCTCTCTCACCCCCCTCTCTCACCCCCTCTCTCACCCCCCTCTCTCACCACCCTGTCTCACCACCCTCTCTCACCCCCCTCTCTCACGCCCCTCTCTCACCCCTCTCTCAACACCCTCTCTCACCCCCTCTCTCACCCCTCTCTCACCCCTCTCTCACCACCTCTCTCACCCCCCTCTCTCACCCCCCTCTCTCACCCCCCTCTCTCACCCCCCTCTCTCACCCCCCTCTCTCACCACCCTCTCTCACCACCCTCTCTCACCACCCTCTCTCACCACCCTCTCTCACCACCCTGTCTCACCACCCTGTCTCACCACCCTCTCTCACCCCCCTCTCTCACCACCCTCTCTCACCCCCCTCTCTCACCACCCTCTCTCACCCCCCTCTCTCACCACCCTCTCTCACCCCCCTCTCTCACCCCCCTCTCTCACCCCCCTCTCTCACCCCCCTCTCTCACCCCCCTCTCTCACCACCCTCTCTCACCACCCTCTCTCACCACCCTCTCTCACCACCCTCTCTCACCACCCTCTCTCACCACCCTCTCTCACCACCCTCTCTCACCCCCTCTCTCACCCCTCTCTCACCCCTCTCTCACCCCCTCTCTCACCCCACTCTCTCACCCCCCTCTCTCACCCCCCTCTCTCACCACCCTCTCTCACCACCCTCTCTCACCACCCTCTCTCACCACCCTGTCTCACCACCCTCTCTCACCGGGGGGTGAGAGAGGGGTCTCTCACGCCCCTCTCTCACCCCTCTCTCAACACCCTCTCTCACCCCTCTCTCACCCCTCTCTCAACACCCTCTCTCACCCCTCTCTCACCCCCTCTCTTACCCCTCTCTCACCCCTCTCTCACCCCTCTCTCACCCCCCTCTCTCACCCCCCTCTCTCACCCCCCTATCTCACCCCCCTCTCTCACCACCCTCTCTCACCACCCTGTCTCACCACCCTCTCTCACCCCCTCTCTCACCCCCCTCTCTCACCCCCCTCTCTCACCCCTCTCTCAACACCCTCTCTCACCCCTCTCTCACCCCCTCTCTCACCCCCCTCTCTCACCACCCTCTCTCACCCCCCTCTCTCACCACCCTCTCTCACCCCCCTCTCTCACCCCTCTCTCACCCCTCTCTCACCCCTCTCTCAACCCCCTCTCTCACCACCCTCTCACCCCCCTCTCTCACCCCTCTCTCACCCCCCTCTCTCACCCCCCTCTCTCACCACCCTCTCTCACCCCCCTCTCTCACCCCTCTCTCACCACCCTCTCTCACCACCCTCCCTCACCCCCCTCTCTCACCCCCCTCTCTCACCCCCCTCTCTCACCCCCCTCTCTCACCCCCCTCTCTGACCCCCTCTCTCACCCCCCTCTCTCACCACCCTCTCTCACCCCCCTCTCTCACCCCCTCTCTCACCACCCTCTCTCACCCCCTCTCTCACCACCCTCTCTCACCCCCTCTCTCACCCCCCTCTCTCACCCCCCTCTCTCACCCCCCTCTCTCACCACCCTCTCTCACCACCCTCTCTCACCCCCCTCTCTCACCCCCCTCTCTCACCCCCCTCTCTCACCCCCCTCTCTCACCCCTCTCTCACCCCTCTCTCACCCCCTCTCTCACCACCTTCTCTCACCCCCCTCTCTCACCCCCTCTCTCACCCCCCTCTCTCACCACCCTCTCTCACCCCCTCTCTCACCCCCAACGCACAATCGCACACAACGCCGTGTCGAAGACTGCCGAACTGAAACGACGTTAGACGATGCACGGCCTTCAAGCCACACCTCCTTCCCGTCGGATCGGGTAAGCGTGAGGTTTTTTCGTTACGGAAATTTTGGATTTGGTCCCCGCGCTCAAGGCCCGCGATAGAAGCTATGCAATAGCTTAAAAGTTAATAAATTTACTTTTGAATTTGGACTGTCAAATAAATTTTCAGACCAGGGACCATACAAAAAATATGCTCTTATGTGTCCATTACTACGCTCCGTTAAGGATAAGATTTAAGTTTTTCATATTTCAGTCAAATAGACAAGCTAACTAGCAAAAATACCGTTTACGCAGGCAATAAAACATGATAAGAATCTTATTTTAACGATGTAAGTGAATTATTTATGAATTTGCGTAAGCTTAATCTATTTTTTCCTTTTTTGCTAAACCTCCTTGTTAGGATAGAAAAAGTGTGTGTAGAAACTATTTACCTAACTTTTTTTATTTCTACGATATTTCGTACTAGCAGCGCCCCGCGGTTTTACCCGCGTTGTGCCCGTTCCCGTGGGAACTTCGGGAATTTTTTTACATAAAAACCTTCCTCTTGAATCACTCTACCTATAACAAAAAACCGCATCAAAATCCGTTGCGTAATTTTAAAGATTTAAGCATACAGTCTGTAATGGTGATGTAGAGTAGCGTCTAATCAAAAATGATTGAGTATTCATTTCGAGTTGGTTAGTAACCAACCATGGTGTCGGATTTATAGATCGCCTAATGTCCGACATGGTCGATTAAACAACCGAAACCGACGGCTTAACGTGCTCTTCGCAGTACGGAAGCGCTTTGATAGAAATGCCACTATAGCCACCCATCCAAGTAGCCATCAAGTAGCGGCCGAGATGCGCGTAGCTTAGCAATCGTAATATACTAACAACGCTAAGTCATACTACACCTCGAGCACTACATACCATAAAATATGATGAGATAGAGTAATGTAACGCAACTGCTAACAGTGAGGCGGAATTAAAAAAAATGTTTTTTTGGGAATGACCCACAGGCATAATGGCGGGTATTTCTTTGCCATATATATATTTATATATATATAGAAAAAACTATGTACAGAGATACAACAAAGACTTTTCCCCCCAAGACATTTGTCACTCACTGACACCTCCATTACCTTGTCTTTTTAGTGAAATACGTTGAGTCTAGACTTACTAACCTATATTACTAGAAACCATTATTTATCCAACTTTGACGTGTGATTGACAGAAACTAAATGGCACGATTAGGTGGTAGACACTCTGTCAATGTACATTAAATTCTTAATTTAAATACTAATTCTAGGAAAACGGCTTGAACGAAACAGGCGCTGCTTTGTATTTGATCCTTTCAAACGAAGGTTTGAGGAGAAATGGAAATATTTACATACACACTTGAAACTTTATTATATGTACAGAAGTGGCGTCACTGAGCCAACTTAGAGAGCGCTAACCGTGTCGTTGGTTGCGGGTTCAAGTCCCGCCACACGCCAATTTCTTTCCCATATAGGTTGCTGGCAACCTATATCAATCCCATATAGGTTGATGGCACCCATGGATGTCTAAATATGTATTTATTAAGTTTAATATGCAATAACACATGACATTATAACGGCTATCAAATTGATTGTTTTAAAAACATAATAAATCATAGAGAACATTACGATAATTGATATTTAATATAGTATCGATGATAATCGGATGTTTGGAAATGTTAATACTTGTTCTAACTTAGTTTTAATACCGGACATGTCAATCAGAGGTTGCAAAAAGATTTACACATTTGTGTTCGTTACTGGCTGAGACATCCTGAGGCAAGGTCAGAAAGAATGTATTTTATTTCTAGTTTCAACACGTTCGTGCTTTCCCTGAAAAAGCTCGCTATCCTAAAGCTATTTCTCAAAAGTGTAAAACTCTCATTAAAATCGTGGTGATATTTGGTGTTACAGGAGATGCTTTACGTACTAAGAAAAAATATTTATTGCCAAAACCTTACATTTTATTCACAATAACCTCTTTATTTTCACAGTTGGTACACATGTACGTACATATGTGCAATAGAAAACAGCAATATGTCATTGAAATACACTAATTCATACATATACATACACAGACCTAAAATGACCTACTAAACTAATATAATTATGATAACGCAAATCGTGGGAAAATTTCGAGTACAATCTGTTTATTCAACGCGTTCGTTACGACATGCATTCTGGTCAGGCCTATTGACACTGCCACACTTTGCCAAGGTGACCACCACGATCACTTTCGACGGACATAATCTCAGTTTATTTTATTAATCATTGATAGTTTGTTCAGACGAGAGTCATCTAACTAAATCAGACTACAGTCCTCGAAATAAATTGTGTCACAAGTTACCGTACTTGAAGGACACGTTAAATTGTCGATCCCGAATGTTTGTCTTTGAGCCGGTCTTAAAACTCCGACACTAACCTACAGGATCTTACGGACTTACTTAAATTACGCTGCAGTAAAGGAAATTACGATCTCATTTCATAAAAGAAAGTTATTGAAAAGATTCGTCGATTTGTAGTGTAGTTAGTTACTTTAGTAAATGAAAAAAAAATGATGAAGTAACATAATTATGAATGAATATACAGAACAGAACAAATATCTGTTTGCTCACTTATGATTTAGTACAGTGAGGATATTTAGGCATTATCACCACGCCTATTATAGATTGTTAATTACTAACGCTACTTCATTTGATAAGTATTACAATCCTGTTTTGCTCTTCCTAGGAATTTAATAAATGAGTAAAATGGCAATTGCATACCACTCTGTGTAGTGTTATGCACCTAACCTGCACCCAAACGCTTCTTTAGGCAATTAAGGCTTTCTCTGAGGAAAATTGTCGCGTCATGTGATTCATTTGGTACATTTGCTAAACTAGTCTTTCAAACAAAAAGTCCGCACGGACTTAGTTCCCTCGTCTACCCAGGCCATTAACATTATTATGGGCAGTTAAATACTGGTATCGGTAACCCTGCTGTGATTAGAATAAATAGTCTAGTAATAAGTTTTTATTGAACCGCTATTTAGTTGACTGGGCTATAAAAGAGTTAGTGGATTTTAAGTGTCTTATTGCTACGGATAATTGATGCCAAAGCTGGATAGTTAACTAAATGCTTGCCTGTGCTATTTACAATTTTATCATCATGGTATGCTCTTCAATACTTATGTATGTATATAGAGAATGATCTATATATGTATAGTTATTTTTTCATATAATTTCGTTGCATGAGATATTTTTTTAAAGTAGACCATCACTGCGCCCTCTATATTCATAGCTGTAAAAATTATTTTTTCCAGATTCAGTGTGGTCGCGCCCAAACATATTGTTGAGCAAACAAATCTTCCTTTTTATAAAATTCATAAAATTAGATAGACCAGAAAACTGTCTAACATCAGTCGTGACTACATTGTGCTTAGGCTCGTAGACTCTTAATTAACATATTTTTTTACAATTCTTAACATTATCATCTGACAAATACCTATAGATTGAGACAAATAACACAACTGTGAAATGAGTGTAATCATTAAAAGAACTGATATGAATATGATGCCTGGGGCTCTGTGATAAATAACTGCCAACGAGCTAAAACATAGTTTAAATCTAAATCATCTGTTAAATACTTAATCCGAGATTAATATAACGTCTTTAGTTCACAGATAAAGTAGTGATGTAAGACAATTAATGAGAGAAATCTATTAGGTGACGTACAGTGTAATAATAATTGTGCAGTTAGTTTGAAGTTGTAATTTAATACTCCTGTTGAGATAAGCTTGGATTTATTCTTTAAAGAAATTAAGCTTATAAATCTTTCACTTTAGAAACTTTGATATACTTTTTAGATAGTGCTTGATATTCGATTTTCTTTGATTCGGAACGACTTTTACCCTGTGTTGTGGTGATTTTACTATGGTCATGTTTTGTGGGCCAAATGTAGTAAGTAATTCAGAAGCGTCTTGCTAACACACTACACTAAATACTTCAACAATAATTACGAAAAATGTCATTGAAAGAATTTTCCAAAATATTTTTGAATAATCAATTACATATTCCAAATAGTAGTTTTTATGCGGTCGTAATGGCTATCAATCAAATATAATTACAATCAAGTTAAGGCAGTAACGACGTGTTTATTAGGCCGGCTATACACGTGGGCCGAGGTAATCCGAGATTAGCTAAGAAAGCAGCAGGCCTAGCCAAGTTGCAATTCTATGATCGCAAACGCTATAGAAAACGAAAATAATGTATGGGAATGACATTTCTCTAACGTTCAGAATAAACGAATAGATAAAAGTTTACAATTTATCGTTTCGTCAAAACAAAGAGAATAGAAAGTTGTCGATTCTACAGTGTTGATCGCTTCATCCCATACAAATGGTAGCCAAGTTGCACTTTTGACAAGCGCAAACGAAACGAATTCTAAGTTTGTGAACGCTTGGGAAGCGAATGGGAAGCGATCGCTAGCACCTTGTAGAAAACGCTAGAAAATGGCGGATTTACCATCAGCTGTTACTGTTTTTGAGTGGTTGTTTATGAAAGTAATTGAGAATTGTGACTGGGAAGTGAAAAAACATTGATTTTTTGAACACAATTGCCTTCTAGCATCTTAAAATGCATTCTTTAAACATTCAATTCAATTTATTGTTCAATAATGTTGTGGTGTGCTCACAATGAAGCAGTGTGGTTGAAACGCCGGAGAAGAAATTTGTATCAAGAGTGCACAGAATCCATCCGGGAAATGTCGGATACTCTATTTAGAGAGCGATTTCGTTTCGACAAATATCCTGAATGCAGCACAAGGGTCAGGGGAAGAGCTATATACGCAAAGGCATATTCAAGCCCGAAACACCATTGAACGCTGCTTTGGATTACTCAAAGGACGGTGGAGATGTTTACTGAAAGACAGGGTTCTTCATTATCACCCGAATGTGGCTAGCAAAATAACAATGGCATGTGTGCTACACAACATCGCATTGAAAGCCGAGCTACCACCACCAACACTACCTCCGGCTGCCCACGAGGATGGTCGAAACTCATCTTCTTTCGTTAGAGAAGGCACAAAGAGCCTTGCTCAAGATCTGCACCTTCAAACCGCGAATATACCCCACCTTTGAACTATACAAGGAATGCAAAGTGCTGAGTATTCGACAGCTCTTCATCTTAAACACCCTACTAAAAGTGCACTCACTCACACCCTTAACTAAATCCATTTCCAGAAGAAACTTCACCGTATGTCATGTTCCAGCATCAAAATACGCATTCACAAGACACTTTTTCTACTTCTTAGGCCCTCACCTTTACAATAAGATCAATAAAATCATTTCCCACCATTCCTTAACCTACCCACGTTGTAAACAAGTGCTGACCGAGTGGCTTACATCAAAAACCTATGACGAAATAGAGACACTCCTAACCTTCTTATCTTAATCACACATTAATATCCATCATTATCCTAAATTCACTCTTCTACTACACACACAAAATCCTGCTTCTAAACTTGTGTAAGTAATATGTATTCATAATTAATATATAAGAAACCCATTAGTACTTAAAAAGTTGTGTAAACCGCTGTTTTATAACTAGCTTTAAGTATTCAAAATGTTTAATGTATAAAGGCCAATGTAAACCCACCTCATAATCTGTTAAACTCTATAGTAAAGGCACTCAACGAGGGAATGGGACTGATATCCCTACATACAGATTATAAATAATCTAGTTAGGGGTCAGTTGTAACACTACAATTAACTTCTTAGCCTTAATCTTAGTAATTATAAGCACATATGTACACAACTTCTATGGCAAATAAAGATTATTCTTATTCTTATTCTAATGATATACCCATGCAAGCTTCCACCTCCGATCCTGTGGGTAGTCAAAATGAGGGAATCCAGGGAAGAGCCATGCTAAGATGTTTGTTAAATAGATTACAATAATAGCATTTTAAGTTGTGATTAGTAAGTGGGGAAATTACTAGTTTTAGTTCTTATGTTAATTTTACAGAATTTGTTTAATAAAAGAGGATATTATGTAGATAGATATTTTTTATTGTTCACACCATTAAATAATTACCGATAATATTTTTAATTGACATCTCTATAAGAAAGTACTTATCAAAATAAAATAAATTTGTTAAACTATTGTTTATTATTTCTTTAATTAACTTGTGGCATAATATATGATAATTAGTGTAATAAAATTTTAATATTCGTTATAATATACATTAAGTAAGAAAGGTAAGTAGGTATATAACTCTTTAATACAACTGCACATTAGTTAAAGAATAAAAAATTAACTTAAAACCCACAAACATTAGCAAAATACAACTGCACATTAGTTAAAGAGTAAAAAATTAACTTAAAAATCATAAACATAATTAACTCAAAATGTTCATCATGGCATTTGAGGTGATTCGAGGCTACAATGGATCTGTTGAAGGTAGTGATGGCCTCAACTGTGGTAATATTTCTGCCAAATTATTCAGAACCAAACAACATAAAGTTTGGTTTTGATTTTCTGCCATTTCAACTCTCCGAGCTTCCAGTCGTAACCTTTCCATCTCCTCCTGAGAGAGAGCAACTTCAGAGAGAGTGGGCAGCGGAGATGGGACAGGAGATGCTGAGGAAGTAAAAATTATACCTATTACACACAAATAAATGTAATATGTAAAGTAATATGAGTTAGTTTGTTGTTCAGTAAGTAATAAATCAAATTGTTACTATTACGTGTTTGTTTGTATGTCTTCCAAAGTATCTCTAACATAGGAGATGCCTGCTCATGAGCTAATAAGTGTGGTTAGTTTGTTTTGTTTATTCAAAGCTGGATAAACATAATAATTTACATCCTATTTCAATATGATTTAATTGGTAGATTTTCATGAGTTATTGAATAACTAATGATATGTATGGTGCTTACTTTTTTCCATTTATTCATTGATTTATTTACCCCTCCACCGGAGTTCATGAACTCTGTTAGTTCTTACCCCAGACGGTCAGCTTTTATTCTGCCTTGTGCCCCTTTTTTGGGTCTCGTTATATCACCTCGGCTAAAAAAAGTTTAAATGTTATAATAGAGAAACAAAAGGACTACATGATGAGCAATATAAACAATCATCTTATTAAGTAGGTAGTCAATGTTGCATCACGTCATTGTTTATGTTTCAAGTTCCGAAGTATTAGAAAAAGCAAGATTTTTGGGTAATTATTTGATTTTGCTTCTAATTTATGTACCTCGGACTGCTCCAGGCTAGTTTGAGATCTCGATTCCATCTTACAAAAGTGATCAGTTTAATAAAATTATAACTCGTGGCTTACAAAGCAAAAAACATGTTCATGCTATAATAATCCTACAATTATGTTTATAATTATGCAATGTATTAACTTAAAAATGATAAAAAGAGTATACTTTTACCTTATTTCACTCATTTTCCAGCACAAAACAATCTATACTAATATTATAAAGCTGAAGAGTTTGTTTTGTTTGTTTGTTTTAACGCGCTAATCTCAGAAACTACTGAACCGATTTGAATAATTCTTTCACTGTTAGATAGTCTATTTATCGAGGAAGGCTATAGGCTACATTTTATCCCGGATTTCCTACGGGAACGGGCATTAATAATAATTTTTCACCCGCGCCGTGTAAGTCGGTGTAGGAATTTCACAAGAAGCAGTGTTGCCGTCCGTTCTACAAAATTAAAAGTCCCTCCCTAGTAATATGAAAAATTCCGCGAAATATTGGTAAATATATATTTTTTAAATCCGCTAGAAGTCGCTAAATCTTATCGCTGACGTTCAAGTCTAATCTCGAAGTTCGGGCCTTATAAATTGGGGTTTTGAGAGGGCGCCGATCGTTTAATTTTGGCAAATATTTTCATTTTTCACAAAAAATTACAAAAAAATAAAATCAACACATTTATTCAAAAAATCACACAATGTTCTGAATGATAGGAAAGTCACTTTTCTAAGAATTACATAATTTATTATTCAAAATCAAAACATTGTGGGGTTGAAATAGAATATTTTGTGCCAGAACGGATGTTTATGGTTGTTCAGGTGTAGTGGTGGTCTTAAAAAACACATTATTCTTCATATATTTTCGAAAAAAAAGTCACATTTACAACGGCTCAAAATCCGCTAGAAGTCTCTAAATATTTTTTTGTCGCTAGCTCATTTTTTTTGCCGCTAACCACTTATGAATTCCGCTAGATCTAGCGACAAAGTCTCTAGAACGGCAACACTGCACAAGACAGCCTGTGACTTTGACATTGGTTTGACGTTTCAGAACGCTAACCATAGGCAAAAGAGGCAATCTATTCTATCCGTATTGTAGAACGAGCGTTTTTAACAGTAGCGTCAACTTGGCTAGCAAGTTATCTCTTTCTACAAACGCTTACGCTAAAGCGTTAACGTTTGTAGAAAGAGAATAGATACGAAACGTTTGTGATATGGCTAGGCCTGCAGGTACGTATTATAAAGTTGTTTCTTTTTCAAACTCTACTTCACTCGTACTTTAACAACCACTTATAAATGAAAAAATGCTTTATAGAATGTGTAGGTTAGTAGTTTTTAGTGGCCTCCGTGTTTCGGATGGCATAGCGCTCAGATAGCCACTATCAGCCACCCATTGAAATAGTGAGTGAACTGCACTATGCTTAAAAAATTGCGATTGTTTACATTTTGTCTATTTCTCGCAGTATATTTGTATTAGCTAGTTGATGACTTTAAGCTGTTCTAGTAGCTTATAAATTAGCTTAAAGTATTTCAGATTTGACATAACCCCAAATTCTATAACGCCGAGTTAGCTCGATAGATCGCGCTTATATCACGTGCAATGTACGGAGTGTATAGCCAGCTTTATTCTGTTTATTGTAAGTAATAATAATAATATTCATTAAACAATTCGAAGGTCAAAGAGTGTTACATTTTTTATATCGGTGGGCGATCATTGAAACTATTATGAAACATATTTGTTTTAACCTTAATTAATCAAATGAATTCATTTGTATGTCTATGTAATTGGCCTTTTAAAATCACATTTAATTTGTGACATTTTTATGTCTAAAAAAGTATTGTTTATTTCTTTATTGCAGTTCATAGTGTAAATATAGTGCTGAATTCTACTATCTTATAAAGTCATCTGCACACTAAGACAAAGAGTTAATATTCCGTTTTGTCTTTTCTAAAGACATCGCCCTCTCTCTCGCAACAAGTTATTTTGTGCCCTAGTACATTATTAAGGTCGTAGGTATTCATATACCACAGTCTTTCTATAAGCAGAATGACAGAAGATATCTGAAAATATTTTAATTTGGGCATTTTTTGCCAAGGACCTTTACTATTTCAAACAAAGTCTTAAGCTGCTTTCAATTTAAGCGTTTTAAGTCGTCCAGCTACACGCCGCAGTAGTGAACAGACAACTACATATGTGTACAGATGTTTTTTATTTTGATACAAAACGCAGGTAGCAGCTTAATTTAATAGAGCCGTTAGAGCTTTCAACAACACATTATTGGTAAACCTTAACAATAACTCATAAAAGCCTCATAAATATCTACACCGTATCACTAATTGCACTTGTTACTTCATAATACCATTGTCTGGGTGTGTCCGACCAATGTCAAATGTCGGGCCATGTCTAAACACGCCTTTACACCGATCGTGCGTGGGCGGACATGTGACCGAGCTTAAATCACACGTTCTCAATCAAGCTTTACATTCTTACTTAGATCGAAATGTTTTTGTCGATGACAGTGTGATTATGGCCGTAAATTATACTACTTAGTCTTAAGGATCAAAAGGAGCGGTCACTGAAGCTACCATGTCAGAAATTAGGAACCTTAAATTATAGTAAACTAGCAGCGCCCCGCGGTTTTACCCGCGTTGTGCCCGTTCCTGTGGGAATTTCGGGAATTTTTATACATATAAACCTTCCTCTTGAATCACTCTACCTATTACAAAAACCGCATCAAAATCCGTTGCGTAATTTTAAAGATTTAAGCATACCTACATACCATAGTTTACCTACCTAATTACTAAAATCCAATTACTTCCTACTCAATTACAACATTCAGCGTATTTTATTGTCCAAGTCGAGGCTCTAGAGTTAACCCGTTGTTTATAAAGGGATTGTCGAAGTGCTGCCGGCTAGTTTCACAATTGTTGATAAAACGTGCTCAGACATTAGATATCAGACCATTTCCAAGCTATTTACGTGACTAAATACCTAACCATTACGAAACGGTGGCGGGTAATATTGTTTTTACAACTTCCACAAGCAAAATAACAGTTAATTCCCTTATTGGCTGATAAATGGACATTTTCTACACGTTTTTCTGCCAATCCATTCGGTTGGACGTGTTCAAATATGTTTTGAATTAAAATTGGCAGCTTTTTTGTTGGTTGACGTTTGTGAAATGATAAAATATTATATAATTACTAGCTGCGCCCCGCGGTTTCACCCGCGTTGTACCCGTTCCCGCGGGAATTTCGGGATGAAAAATAGATTTTGTCCGATTCTCAGGCCTACACGATATGCACACAAAATTTCATGAGAATCGGTCGAGCCGTTTCAGAGGAGTTCAACAACGGTACCCGTTCCCGCGGGATTTTCGGGATAAAAAATAGATGTTGGCCGATTCTCAGACCTACTCAATATGCTCATAAAATTTCATGAGAATCGGTCAAGCCGTTTCCAAGGAGTACGGGAACGAATATTGTGACACGAGAATTTTATATATAAGATATTACGCGATTTGTGATAAAAGTATTGCGATTATTTTAAGTACTTCCTCATGTACTTACCTAACTACATCTATACTAGTATTATAAAGAGGTAATTTTTTTAAGTTTGTTTGTTTGAGCTAATCTCGGGAGTTACCAGTCCGATTTTAATGATTATTTTAAAAATAGATAGCCACATTCAACGGGAAGATTATAGGTTATTTTTCATTACGAATTTTTTATCGGAACGGGCACAATGCGGATAAAACCGCGGATCACTGCTAGTATTTATATATTTTCTGCCAACTTCATTTGTCCTCGTGTTGTTTATCGTATCTGTTAGTATTATTAGATCTCATAAACCATTTAATTACCGAGATATGTTAAGACAACCTAACGACAGCTTACTGTTTGAAATATTAATTACTTAATAAGAGTCCAATAATTTATTGAAAACTAATAATAATGTAGAGCCAAGTAATTATAACTAAACAAATAGTACAGGGTAATAAGTACTTTTGAAAATTATGGATTGCATTAATCCAATCACATTTTCTCATTTTATCTATATTCATATATAAAGACGTAAAGTTTTTAACATTGTTTGTTTGTTTGTAAGAGCTAATCTCAGGAACTACCGGTCTGATTTGAACAATTCTTTTTGTAATGGATAGCCACATTTAAAGGCTATTTTTCATCCCGAAAGTCCCACGGGAAAGACTATAAAGTAGGTAAAACTGCGGGGCGCTGCTAGTTATTAATACATGTTCATATATGGTAGGCCCTTTGGTTTTATAAACACTTATTAATTTAGCATAAGTTATCACGCAATGCGTTAAAGAAAATTGGCTTAAATAACTTTATTTTCGCTTGCACAAGTAGTCCAAGCTTAATATAAATTAACTGGTAAGCCTCACTAAATATCGCTCTCAAAGATTATCCTTTTAAAAATGGATTACTAATATCGTTATTAGCCTTCATTAGTCTACAATAAACTATAAGATCTTCAAAAAAATGAGAATTCAGTTACTCGTAACTTGTAAGAGTGCACTCACAAGAAGAGTCAATACAGAGTCACGGCACAGACGCCGGAGAGTCGAGGCAGAGTCACAGCACGGACGCCTAACAGCCAATGTAGAGTCACAGCACGGACGCCTAACAGTCAATGCAGAGTCACACCACGAACAACTAAGAGTCAAGGTAGAGTCACAACACGGACGCCTAACAGTCAAGACACAGTCGCAGCGCGGAGTCGACGAGCAGTGAATGTGGAGTAGCGTTCCAGTATAGATTTGAAGAGTTGACTTCTTCTTACAATACCTTGGAATCATTGAACTACAAGGAAAGAATGTCCAATCACTACATAGTATAAAACAAAGTCCCCGGCCGCGTCTGTCTGTCTGCCTGTCTGTTTGCGATAAACTCAAATACAGCGGCACGGATTTTCACGCGGTTTTCACCAATCGATAGAATGATTCTTCCAGATGGTTTATATGTACAAAAATTACCGAAATTCCTACGGGAACGGGCACAACGCGGGTAAAACCACTGGGTGCTGCTAGTTACAGATAAACTAATAATGCTAACAAAGCAATATGTCAATACGTTATGAAACCGAAAGGACTACAATAAATGCCAAAGTATGCAATAGCGGTTTGAAACGCGTGTTTACAAAGAATGGTGTCGTTTTATACTCCGGAACCATAGTCCGAAAACTATATCTCAATAATATCTGTACTGATAAAATAAATGCGCAAAATCTTGATAGCTTTAAAAATGTATGACCCCACCAAACATGATAAAACATCGATACAAAGGTACAGTTAGTCTATAATATTATGAATATAAAAAAGTGAGGTTTTTAATTTTGTTATTTAAAAGCTTGTCCTTAGGACTATCCATTACAATTTCAAAAAATCATCCCTTATATGTAGCTACATTCGTGACAAAGGTACTTCTTTTATCCCAAAATTGCGGGTGCTCATGGGAATATTGGTTTTAACAACGCGAGTAAAACAGTGGAATACTACGTACCAACATAAAACTTAGGTCCACAGAGCAGCAAACAAATAACAATATTTAAAAAATATTGCAACACAAAAAATACAATTACATCACAGTCAAACGGTTGCTAATACATGTCAAATTGTTTATCTCCAATCTAACCTCCAAACTGAATGTATCTATTTAATCAATAGAACTAAGTTATCATATCAAATCTCCTTTTGTTTTAACTAGGTTTCGCAAAAACGCGTTCAAACAATACTTACAAATCTGTATCTTGTAATTTATTATTGGACTGTGGACAATCTATAGCAATATTAAGCTTTCATTTTACTTAGCAATTATTACAAGGACAAATAAAACAATTGCTACCTTATTAGTAATCTATAGGTAAAGGTGGCATGTTTGTAATTAATTTGCTTTTCAAATATGGTTCTTATTTAGACATATGCAAGCGATAGGAAGTATGATATCGCCTAACACTTCACTATGACCTTTGTAAAAACAATAAATTCTAAAATCGACTCTATTTTTCTATTTTTCCCGCATTATATACTTATATTACTCAGATAGTTTTTTTTCAGTGAGAGCCTAAATCTATGTTAAAGTCTGTATTAAATTATAGGCGTATGCATTTTACAGCCTGTTTCCATTTGTCAACTGTCGGATCCGGAGCTTAATAGGACGTGCCTGTGGCAGGTCATTTAATGTGGTATTCACACTTGCCGTGGCGGTAAAATTCTCAATCAGACAGCATTCAATGTGTATTGATTGACTATTTTAATGACAGGCTTCATCATAACATAGTATAAAACAAAGTTTTGTCTGTTTGTCTGTATGCTTAAATCTTTAAAATTACGCAACGGGTTTTGATGCAGTTTTTGTAATAGGTAGAGTGATTCAAGAGGAAGGTTTTTATGTAAAAAAAAATGCCCGTTCCCGAAATTCCCACGGGAACGGGCACAACGCGGGTAAAACCGCAGGGCGCTGCTAGTTTATACTTACACATTAAGCTGAAGAGCTTTTTTGTTAGTATAAACGCGCTAATCTCAGAAACTACCAATCCGATTTGAATTATTATTTTTGTAATGGATAGCCACATTCAACGGAAAGGTTATAAGCCATTTTTATCCCAAAATTCCTTCGGGAACAGCCACAACGCGGGTAAAACCGCGGGTCGCTGCTAGTTCTAGTATAAAAAGATCATCAAATTGACATCCTTTTACCATAATAATACTATACAGATTTCAGACTCATTATATTTACCCAAACATATAAATAAGGCGAAAAATCTTACAAACTATAACTGAATCTTACGTCACCAACTACAGCATTTTGAAACCACTCTGCTACAAATATATTAGTCTCAACGTTTATCTTATTACAAACCAATGATAGATAATGACAGTAATCACAAAATAATATTATCTGTAAGATCTTTCTATCGGATTATAGTAATTTCATCTTTCACAATGTTCGTGTTATTATTACACTTGTTAGATTCGGTTCGGACTTTAGTCAATTAATCATCAACTGGTTTTACTCGGCCATCGCTAGTGGTGTACATTGGCTAAACTATGTAAGCTCATTGCGATTGTTAAGCGACGTGCAGCTCGGCTTCTACTTGGATGTTTGACCGATAGTAACATTTCTATCTGGACGCAAAATCAATTGAGGTCGGAGGTCTTTATGCAGTCTAAAAACTCCAACACCAGGGTTGGCCACCTACACGAAGCTACTTACTTTATTGACTACTAGCAGCGCCCCGCGGTTTTACCCGCGTTATGCCCGTTCCCGAGGGAATTTCGGGATTTTTTTTTACATAAAAACCTTCCTCTTGAATCACTCTACCTATTACAAAAAACCGCATCAAAATCCGTTGCGTAATTTTAAAGATTTAAGCATACAGACAGACAAACAGACAGACAGACACGAAAAAGAGACGACTTTATTTTATACTATGTAGTGATACTCTTACATATCATCATCATCATCATGTCAGCCGTAGGGCTTCCACTGCTGGACATAGGCCTCCCTCATTGATCTCCAAGTAATTCGGTTGGAAGCAACCTGCATCCACCGCGACCCTGGTAATTTCAGGATGTACCCGTTCTCATGGGAATTTCGGATTGAAAACCTTTCCGTTATTTGGCTATGTATTACAAAAAGAATTATTCAGATCGGATTAGTAGTTTCTGAGATTAACTCGTTCAAACAAACAAAAATATAAAAATCAAAGAAACAATCTCTTCAGCTTTGACAAGCCCGTTGGCACAGTGGCAGTGAGAGCGCTTACTGTGTCGGGGGTTGCGGGTTCGATCCCCGCCCGGAAACAATATGTGAAGACATAGTTGTTGGCAACGACGTTTGGGTGTCAATTATAATATTCTTATAAAGTATTTGTGTATGTATAAGTAGTAGTATCAGTGAGTTAGATTCCATAACACAAGCTTAGAGCTTACTTTGGGTCTAATTAACCGTGTGTGAATTTGTCCAAGTATTTATTTATTTTATTTATTTATTTAGCTTTATAATATTAGTGATGATTCGTCCAGGAAACTTAAGCAATCTATTTAACCGAAGCCAAGCGAAGGCGGGTCGCTATAGTCATCAATAAACAAGTTTGGCTTTCGTAGAATCTCATTTAAACCTTCAACCTTTACTTAAAGTTAATCATACATTCATGCAGGGTTAAACATAACATCACATTACGTGCATACAAATACAGTTCACGATTCTAAAAACAATAGATTTAACAATAATAGCGAAATAAAGGTTAGCGTTGTAATAGAATCGGGGTTCATATAATTTCTAAAGATAGGTTAATATTAAGGTCAGCACGTATGGTTTGTATTTGACCAACATGATGCAGCAATTATATTAGAATAGACAATATTATACTTATAGAGCGCATGTCTTGCTCTCCGGCTTGTAGAGATTGCCTGCTATTTCCAGTTTTATAAAGGAACACTGTAAGAAAATAAAGAAAGAGAGTCGCTAATTTGTCTATTGGGTTTTGTGTCAATTGGGTGACCAAATTATCGGTAATATGTAACTGAAACAACGCTCTTTGTAAGTACGAGTACGTTACCAATTAGTAACTAAAGAACCACTGCATGGAAACTGAAACTCTCAAATGAAAAAAGCCGCTTCAAAATCTGTCCAGCCGTTTAAAAGCAACGATACCACATACCAAATTTATAACAACCTTATTTTGCGTCGGAGGTTTAACACTGGAAACTGACTATCTCCATAGAGTAGCCGAAACGCAAGACATTTTGCCCATACCTATATCTCTATGAGTACATATGTTAGGTCATCTGAACATGCTATAAGCTAGGTCATCTTGGTGGCGTGAATTTAGTATTATTATACTAATTATTTTAAACAAAAAATAATCATGTGAATCCAAATAGATTATGTAAGATGGATTTGTTCAAGGACCAAAAATAATAAAAGGTGAAGAAATATTAAACAATGGTTACGGTGTTGATATATTTTCAAAAGATAATTTTGACTAATGTAATCAAAAGGTGGTGATTAAAATGATCACCCTAGATCCTAAACAAATTACAATCACCTCTCTTCCCTTTGGTTATACTCGTATATATAGTACCAAGATGCAAAAAGAGGTCACGTGATAGTGATGTTATCAGCAAAAGGTAGTCGGTGGTCATCAAAACTATCACCCTAGGTCTGATTCTAAACAAATGACAATCACCTCAAGATAAAGAAGTCAATAAAGATGTCACTGAATCAGCCATTATTACTATAATCCGATAGAATTAATCCCATACTTTTTACAGGAGGCAACAAGCAAAACAATGAAAATTTAATAATTTAAACGATTCGATTGAAATGCAAAAGGTGCGTCTTTACAAAAATAGGTGCGTATGCAATGATTCAATCCATAAGAATACAGATTTCTACATATCAAATCATGAAATCAAGGGCGCAATCCAGTGAAAATGAATTTCCACACCCACCAAATATTGCACAATATTATTTAATAACACGTAACACAGCCGTCAATAAAATATACATTCTCTTCAAATGAATGCTAATTTATTTGTTTTAAGATTAATTAAGAAAAATTACGTAAATTAATGGACTTAAGTGTCATGACGAAATACCTCCCACGTTTACTACAGTACAGATAATTTCGCCCACTTAACATGCCATTTGTATAACATTTATCTAGATCCGTTTGCACTTTCGTTTGAGAAATGTGACCATTTTAGACCTTATTCTAGTTGGATTATGGGTCATAGAGATGGCAGAATTCAACTAAATATCTAAATGTTGGGCACGATTTGTTTTTGATTAGAAATTGCCACTTCGTCTGCTTCTGATGTCATTGGCATGTAGTGTTTGATGACAATATGGTGCTACAGCGTATTCTATTCATATGTAAATTGTAGGCAATAATATTTAAGAGGTTATCAATTAATACCTTCCTATGATACATTTAACGGCTATTTTAATATAGCTGAAGTGTTTCTGATCTGATCATGAGCTGATCAGACTGATATCAAATAAGAATATAGTTTATTTTATCTCATTTTTGTGACAACTAAATACATAATGTAGTCTGGGTCTCTTTTATATATTCATACTAGCAACGCCCCACGATTTTACCCGCGTTGTGCCCGTAACCGTGGGAATTTTGGGAATTTTTATACATATAAACCTTCCTCTTGAATCACTCTATCTATTTTAAAAAACCGCGTCTAAATCCGTTGCGTAGTTTTAAAGATCTAAGCATAGGGACAGACAGACAGCGGAAAGCGACTTTGTTTTATACTATGTAGTGATAAAGTATGTGTATATGTAGTAGTGTCAGTTAATTAAATATCATAATACAAAGCTTAAAGCGTAGTGTAGGTCTAATCAACCTTATTGGAAATTGCCTGGATGTATTTATTTTATTCAAATCAAGTTTTTTAAATTAATTTCAAGTATTCTCACGTGTGGCATCACCGCGGGAGTCGATCTCAAAATTATTCAATCAGAGTGCGATCGTTAAGTCATTGACTCCGCTGACACCATCACCAATTTCATCATTATTTATACGAAACGAGCCTAAAATGTTAATAGTGTATGCAAATAAGTATAAATTATACATGCACATTTTCTATTTTGTTAAGATAAACTGCCTATGTAATATTTGCCAAAATAAATACATTTTATTGCACGTTAGGTTTGACGCATAAATATCAAGTCTATTCTGCATATTTCTTCGTTTTAATTATTAAAAATAATGGAACTCGAGAAGGTTAGTGGTTAACACTGATGTCGGAATTGGGTTGGGGGAGATGTGCTATGCTACGTTGCCTTGGACGCGTTTGATATCCACCTATCATATTCATTTGTTCGCATAGCATAGTACTGGTGTGACCAGATTCAGCCAAGCTATGTTTTTATATGGAAAGATGCGTGCTATGGATGTGTGCTATACATACATTCCGATACTCCGCTATACTGTCGGGCTATACAGCTTACGGATTTTCTCCCTCAGCTTCTAAGCATAGCACCAGAAGAAACAGTCGTATAGTTAGCTTGACTTGTAGCTTAACTTGTATTTTTTCGTGACATAACTGCATAGTGCAGCTCAGTGGTAAGGCACTCTAAAGAGACTGCCTACAGGCTTCCGGCGTTTTCTAACAATTGAATCACCGAGTTTAACGATTTAACGTAACGTGTCCTCTGGAGCACGGTATAGCTTAACTACTTTATGATTTAGAATAAAACATTTTATGTAACTTAAATCTCGACATTATTGCATTAAATTACGACTTGGAATGTAGACTAGAACAATTAAAATATCACTTTCATTATATTATTTAAGAATTATAATTCTAAGCGCGTTAGGAATACACTTTCTAAGCCTAAATTTCAAGTTTTACAAGTAAATGTATTCATCACGTCTCGTCAGACTAATTTACTTTCGATATGCCAAGAATCCGGAGCCGAACAAACAATTTATTGTAACATTTTTATGTAAGAAACTAAGTTTATTTATTATGTCTACAGGTAAGTGCGTTGTGTTATGCTACAATTACATTGCTACGTCCTAATGCTGGCAGTATTCCGAATATATCTCAATCTTATTAGGAGCCCAGCGCTTTTTTTCACACTTGCTTGTTGGCCAGCTGTCAACACTCTTAGACAGATCAAACCTCATTATTTGACAGCTACAGTCGTTGTCAAATACGGCCGACTTTGACACTTTGACGGTCATCGTATCTGGCGTGTTGCGAACGATTTACTGAAATTGCAACAAGGTTCTACTATTTTATTTGTACTCATACTGAAAATTCAATTTATTCCTAAACTACCCAACTGACATCTTCAGTGCCACGAGAGGCCAGCGCACATAGAGAGCAATAAAGGCTTATTCTTTTTAGCTCACTTTACTTTACTGAATATCGCGAAGCTTTTAAAATACCTGAATGGGAAGAATGAAACCAGGCTATTGCCTACAATGGGACACCAAGAACTCATATAACGATTAAAAAGGAAAATATATCTAACAAAACCCTAACAAAATTAAAAATATGACTTTGACTTTATTTTATTAACAATAATAATAAGTTTTCAAAGCGGAACTACTCCATAAACAGGCTTCCTAATCCAAGTCGAGATACAGATCAAGAATAATGTGGAACTGAAATGTAGTCAAGGTTTAACTGCTGATAAGTTTGTTCTTAGACTTTGACTTTGGATTTGAGAATTTGTTCTTTCTGCATTCTAGCAATTTGCATTTGCGACTTTTATTAAAAATAAGAATCTAACATGTTTCCTACTTTTCAAACATGGCTCCGGTTTCAGATCACCAACCCGCATTTGGCAAGCGATTATGCCTAATCAGATAATGTACTGATACTTTCAGTGAGATGGCAGGTCTTTGCCCAGCAGTAGGACCTTAACGGCTAATAGTTTACTTCACTTTTTTAAGAATCTAAGGAATAAGGTAGCATCTCCATTTTCAGTTGGATATTATATTCTTTATATCATTGATTCACAAGAACTCTAAAATATGTTTAGTACTTACCTAAATAATTATGTTCAGGAAACAAAAGCTGTTCATTAAATGTCTTTTTATTCTGCATACAAATCAAGTTTCTGAACGTATTTTTTTAAATTCTTTTTTTGTTTTTTTGTTTAAATGCTTAATAAAATTGTTCTTATGCATGAAATGCCCTGGAAATAGCTTACGTTCATATTCAGATTTATTTTATTTGATTTTCCGTTTAAATTCTAATTGAAATTAAATATGTTTCAACAATTTAATGAAAACACTTAAAACCGCATCAACTTAACGCTAATTCTATTCGTATTTTATTTATTATACTTTTAAAACATTTGGATGAAACTTCATTATTACGAAAATGCTAGATTTTATGCAACAACATTTCGATACATTTTCATTAAAATTTATTTGAATCGTGATATCGTGATGCATTTATTTAATTAAAATATCTTTGTTGACATCTTCAAAATAAATTAATTTTGGTAGATATATCTATCAGCGTTTTGTCAGCACTGCATTTGCTTAATGTCACACTTCGGTCTGTCTGTGGTCTCCCAAAGACAACATAATCACTATGGTCACCTACCTAGGTAGTAGTAGCACTCGTGGAGTAGTTTGACTAAGCGATGTTATTTCATTGCGATTGTCAAGCAACGTGCAGCTCGACCCCTACTTGGATGGGTGGCCGATAGTGGCATTTTTATCTGAGCGCTACCGTACTTCGGAGGGCACGTTAAATTGTCGGTCCCGGTGGTTTCCATCGTTAGACCATGTCGGAGGCCTTTAAGCGGTCTAAAAACTTCGACACCAGGGTTGGTCACCCACTAACTTACTCGAATTTACTTACCTACATAGGTAGATATAGCACAGGATTGGACGTTCCTTGTAGATATTAGTACAATAAGCACAACGCAGGTAAAACCGCGGAACACTGCTAGTCCTTTTCTAGTATGTCTCACAATATCTTAATTTATCCATTCCTAGAATTACAAATAGGTAAGAATAATTATAAAGTTACATAAAATAATATTACGTACTCACTCTATAAGTGTAAATAAACTTTATTATAAATTCGTGACAACATTGACCAAAAAGATTGAAGATTAAAAACAAACAGCATAATTCATAACATTTCGTCAAAGTCGGGTTCATATTATCAATGAATAAAGTCTTCGCCAGACAACTTGGTTAGAACACTCTTTCAAAAAAGCAACTGTCAATATCTTCTAATACATATATAAAATTCTCGTGTCACGTTGTGCGTAATTGAACTCCTCTGAAACGGCTCGACCGATTCTCATGAAATTTTGTGTACATATCGGGTAGGCCTGAGAATCGGACAACGTCTATTTTTTATCCCGAAATTCCCGCGGGAACGGGTACCATGGTTGAACTCCTCTGAAACGGCTCGACCGATTCTCATGAAATTTTTTGTACATATCGGGTAGGCCTGAGAATCGGACAACATTTATTTTTCATCACGAAATTCCCGCGGGAACTGGTACAACGCGGGTGAAACCGCGGGGCGCAGCTAGTTTTTATATACAAATGAATGGACAATGTGGTTTAAATAAAAAAATTAAGCGATCTACCGTCTTTAAACTGGATTTTTAAATAAGAACTAAGACTTTTATTTCAAATCAATTAAGTTTGATATTTTTTGTAAGCATACTCATTCATTATACCGAAGTAATTATCGAAATTAGGCCAAAAATGGTGGCTATATGAGGTAACAAACATATAACTCTTCTTGGGTTTTAAAGTCGGTTAAAAATACTTATAAACCGAGTTGTCTGTCAATGTCACGTGTACGAGTTTAATTTGAATACAATACGAATATCCGAAACACATTGGTAAGTAGAATACAACAATATTGTAGACGAACCGGTCGTTTTCAACGTTTACCCAAAAAAAAATATTGAATAAACATCGTAGAAAACTTCAAGTAAGATCATGTCGGTAGCCTTTACGCGGTCTAAAAACATCAACTCCAGAGTTGGCCACTCGGTTACTTAAAATGAATGAATGATGTTTTCATTTCCATAAAAAAAAAAATAATATGTATATGGTTAGGTGTAATTGCCAAATCTGAAAACATGAAAATTGGCAAAAAAATGAATGTTTAGAAGGCGCCAAAATGGTCTAGTTATGTTTTTAGTACGAAAAATATTCCACTGTTACTTTGAACGTACTGGCGAACGTATAGCGGAACGTATGGCTGCGTCGTCTATACTTTTCACACAAAATAAAGTTTGATACATACCTGTACGTTTCAAATCAGTTTCGATAAACATCTACATTTCGTTTAACAAACAATACAAGTGCTATGTGTAAATAAAGAGAGTATAATGCGTTTTGTCACTCCGTGGGAAAAAGAGCAATAACTCTGTGACATTAGGGTTGTCACATGCAATTAAGAATTACAATCAATATCATATTTAAATTGGTTGTAATCCACTTCCTTTCTGTGATTTATTATAACAAGTATTTATGCGATTGGGTGCTCTAATAGCGGTCAAATTAGCTTTTAATTTACATTTAGTAGAGCAATAAAAAAATGACATTGCATTTTTAAATGAAACTTAATTTTTAATTAAGCTTGAAACTTAATCAGAGACATTAATTAAACAATTTGGGTGCAGTATTGCAGATTATATTTATATTTTAATCTAAAAGCCTCCGATAGTTGATTTTTTAATTAAACAACACGACAGCTTATGAGAAGATTTTTTTAAATTTAACTTCGTTTTAACTATCTCTTGGCCTCTATGAAAAAAGGTTAGTTTAATCAAATCATAACATGCCTGCTTTACAGTTAACAATATTATATTATGAACACAATCAATGTTCTTTTTATAATTTATATTAAAAACTAAAAGTTGAATTGCACAATTGCACAATCATTCCTAATTTTATTCACCGCCTAAATATGTTTAATAAACAAATGACGTTCATTTTAAATCATATTCTATCTAGTGCAAAATTAGATA
The DNA here is from genome assembly GCA_963082685.1 of Cyclophora albipunctata. Lineage (NCBI taxonomy): Eukaryota > Metazoa > Arthropoda > Insecta > Lepidoptera > Geometridae > Cyclophora > Cyclophora albipunctata. Next base: position 8,830,646 of record OY720117.1, on the reverse strand, counting down.
CAATTTTGAACGAACAGCTTTTTGTTTCATAAACATATTTATTTTATTTAAGAATTCTTGTAAAAGGCGCTCTATAGTTTGTGTTTATAGTTTATATTATTTTTATAAGTTTGTGGCAACCCTAACCGCGGTCCATATACCCTAAGCATAGAGTAATTTCATACTCACGAATTTATGCATTCTTGAGTTTTGTAACAGACTTGGGTCAACGTTAGGACACTGTTTTAGATGTACTTAGAACTAGAACTTAGAATATAGATTGAATTTGTCGTAACTGTCGTGTACAAAAAGTTAAGAAATAATCTACGAGTATACAATTTTATAAACAGGTTAAGTTTCTAACTTTGTTTGTTTGTAAGAGCTCATCTCAGAAACTACTAATACGATTTGAATAGATATCTTTGTAATGGACTGCCACATTCAACGGGAAGCTTATTGGCTACTTTGATATCGAAATTCCCACAGGAATGGGCACAGAGCGACTAAAACCGCGGGGCGCTGCTAGTCAACAATATTTTACATGTTATAACATCTAGCATGTCAGCTATAAATATGCCATTTTAGCTATGCCAAAAAGTAGTCCTCTTCGCCTAATGTGGTTACCGTTTGTTTCAATCAACTTCGGGCACCGAAAGTTAGTCTACTTTTTAGACTGTTCAGTGTCCGTCGACAACGAATACCTTTAAAGGTGATAGGTGCCAACTAGAGTCACCGAATTCGCCAATTACTTTTATCATTAGTTTGTTGAGGACAATTACGATCGGGTTCAAAATCTAAATTGATAATAACCAATTTAAACTCGATCGATTATTTTTATTTCTGATAAAAGGCGAGACCTTGATAAATAATTACAGATATTTATTAAAAATTCGTGTTGTCCGATATAAAAGTACCAGTTGGTGTCTAGCCTAAAAATACATTTTTATTGACAGTAAAAATAATAACATATAATTTAAGGATATCAAACTGATAGTTTTATCGTATTTAATTCGAAATATCTATGTTTCATCTTTTACCTGACTGGGCGAGCCAAGCATGGTAGTATGTGTATTTATGTATGTACCAATTTATGTGTTTATTCTTTTGTGTTGATCTTAACTTTGTAAGCACGGCTTGTTTTTGACATTACCAACCTGCAGTGATCAAATTTTGATTATGCCCTAATCTCCTCACTGTCCTGATATCTTTAGTAAAAAGAGAGGCCTTTGCATTACATTACTTTTTACTATTAAGAATATGGTAATATTGTTAATCTGAAAGTTTGGATGCTTGTTACTCAATCACGCAAAATTTACAAAATGGATTTGGAAGAAAATTACCACATATGTATATACATATACTGGGGTCTGGAACAATATATAAGTGACTTTGTATGAAATCCCGAAATTTATCTATGTATAAGTTAGTGCATAAACATCTTTATTCATATCTTTAGATATCATAACTTACTTCAATAATTGTATTCATAACTTTATAATAAGCATAATTGTAACGCATAATAGAATACATTGAAATGTCATAACTAGGATACAGTTAGATTTATTAAAGAAATAAGTTATAAAATCATTATAGGCTGCAAAAATATCTTTTACATGCCTAGCTAAATTTATATACGTTAGTAAAAATAGGTATACTTCATACATTTCTGACAACTTATTGTCTGAATTATTTGTTAAAACGGGAACTTACATACGTACGACGGAGTGCGGGGAGAGACGCTGTCGCGAGCGCTTCACCCACCTCCTGATGAAGGTCACCGTATGTGACCGAAACGTGTTGAGGGACAACTCAACAGTAACCTCCGTCGTACGTAAGTTCCCGTTTTAACAAATAATTATGACATCAACGTACGTTTCAATTAATAGTAAAATAACTTATTGTCTGGATTGAAGGCTGCTTGAATTTGAATTATGTTTGAGTAGGTATTCAGCTAGGTTTCAAGCAAAGGTCATATCGTACGAAATGCTGAAGAGGATGGTAGAAGATAGAGAAAAATGGAAAGAACTCCGTCGACAAGAGTCCAACTCCTAAGTATAAGAGATTCAGCCATAGGTCACATTGGGCGAGATGGTTTGCATCTCGTCCAATCTATATGACGTATAAAGTCCTAACCTAAACGGTCGAATTGAAAACCTCCTTTTTTGAAGCCGGTTAAGAACACTTCGAAAGCCCCAAAAACACCGGATAGATCGTGTTAACCCAGCGGGGCATTGTCGTTATTATAAAATTACCATAAACAAGCCTCGAACCCACGATTAATGAGTACGTCGAAGATTAGTTGTGAAAATTCCATACGTCAACACGTCACGATTACAGCGGAACAGGACATGACGTCTACTCTCGTAGGCTCTAGGTCGTTAATGTAGAGCAGTTTAAATGGAGTAGACGGATGCTTGATATTACGGATCTATGGATATTTAGTGTTTCGAATGTTTTGTCTTAGGGATAGTTTGCCTTAAGGTACTGCCAGACGTGCTCATTACTAGCACATAAGCATGCTTTTATTGAGCAAGTGCTCATTAGTAGCACGTGTGTAATGTAATGAGCATGCTTATTTAGAGCATGCTCAAAAATCAAACAACGTTTGATTTTCGAGCATGCTACCTGAGGCGCGGGTAGGGGGGGGGGCGTGATCCGAGCACGTCTGAACATGTTTTATGCAATTAATTGATGTAATTAATTAAAACAAGCATGCTTATTTCTGGCAAATGTGAACAGTTTGTAGAGCATGCTAATTTTAAGCAAGCTTATTAGCATGCTTTTTTTGAGCACGTCTGTCAGTACCTTTACGGATATTTTGTCTTGCGGATATTGTGTCATGCGTATATGTTGTCTTGCGTAGCTTAAAAAAATATGACTTTGACCGTCAACATTTACATGTTATAAATTTAACGTGGATAACGAAATAAATTGAAAAACGATGGCTTGTATAAGATCTTTACAGCCTATTTGAAATCATGTAGACTTTTAAGTAAAGTTATATTTTTATTTTAAATAAACATATTCTTTTGTTGCTTCTTACAATTTTATAATTTCCCATAAAACGAGATCCGTCTATCCTTTTACAGCACATAATAATAATGCGTACACACGCTGTCACAAACCTCCGGTATTTGATATATTAGTTAATTTCTAAATAATATTAACTTTATTTCATAACTTCGACGCGTTTCCCTTTTCGATTTTAATGTAAAGCTGCGTAAACTTGGCCATGTCACTTTTATTGGAGGTAGGTAAAGTTTGTAGGTAAATGGACTAAATTAAATGATTTTCGAAGACTTCCTTTGTCACTTCAAGTTATAAAAGACGTAACGTTTATTCGGTACTTAATATGATTAGCATCGTATATAACTCATCGTTATAACTGAAACAATAACTTAGGTTCTTAAGGTATGTATAGTCCTCTGAAAAGTTACATTTTGATTACGTTTTTTAGAGGACGCAATTTTATTTTTTAGATGTGTAAGAGGGTTAGTGTAAGGTTAAAACCAAGTGTGTGGGGTCACCACCCTTGTCCCACGACCGCCATCTTGGAAAAAAGGTTGAAATGGTTTTTAACTATAATAAGTCTCATAAAAAAATAGCATTTTTGTTGCAAATTAAATTATCTACAACTTTGGTAACATACTCAAAAATCAACCCTACACAAGAGGTTATTCCGCAAAGTCACCCAGCTTAAAAAATCCTTCAAATCAAAAAATACTTTTCGTAACATAGCAACATTGGTGCGTTCCACATTTAATTTTAAATAGGTTCGAATTTTAAATAATATGTACCCATTAAAATGTTCAAACATCCGGCTGACCTCCGCCTAGCCTTGCACCGCGGCTACTTTCTACTAAACGCCAATGTACGCTTGAAAAAAAGTCCATTTTGTTTGTTGTTGAATAATAAATTGCTTCTGTTAAGGCTCACCGGTGTAACAAATGGTATAAAACTGGGCAGTGAGATGCTATTAGTCTGATTCTTGATGATACTATTGCTAATAGACTCGTAGTCAGAGGCAGATATACGCGAAGTATTCCATTTTTGACTAGCCTTACATTCATTGGTAGAGAAAAGGAAGAGTTTACTCTACCTAATCTAATATATACAATTCTCGTGTCGCGGTGTTTGTAGTTAAACTCCTCCGGAACGGCTTGACCGATTCTCATAAAATTTTGTGTGCATAACGCGTAGTTCTGAGAATCGGACGACATCTATTTTTCATACCCCTAACTGTTAAGGGTAGTCCACCTATATTTTTTTATATGGCAATACAACGTTTGCCGTGTCAGCTGGTAACTCTATAATAGCTTCGACTAATGTAAATCGGGCTATGTACTTTTATTGATACATTATGTATACGAGTATAAACTACTCACGTTACAAATTGACGTCATTAGGAGTACGATCACCGTTTAAAACTATAAAATACCTATAAATTCCACCTTTAAGTGTCAAAATCGATAAATCCAAACTGCTTTTGTTAAGAGAATGGTAAATAGGTAAAAGTAGAAGAAAGATATTTATTTACATACAACGTGACTAATGTGAAAATTTTCATTCAAATTCAATGCTCGACTTAACTTGATATATTGCTGTTCGATAATACGGATTATTACACTTAGCAACAGTTAAGGACATTTGTGGTTAAATTTCGTAGCAGAATACCTTCTTGTATTTTGTGTTGCAATATAGTTACTGACTTATGTGTGTGTTTATGTGTGTGTATATCATTAGATGGAAGTTCTGTCTATCTACTTCTGCCCTCCTGCTGAAATGGGACCTAATTGTAATTATGTCAGTGCTTAAAATCTATTTCCAAAAGTCATTCGATAGACTATTAGGCGGTCTGTAAACTCCACCCCAGGGTAGACCACATACCAACCAATAATTCTTATTGATCATGACTATCTTCCTGCTAATAGATGGCGCTAGTGTGACAATGTTGTAGATTGCGCTAACGCTATTTTAGATCGCGCCCATAAATGTTGATAAGCAGTTAAAAATCTTCCTATTTATTCAATCACTATAGTATATTTACATTTATAATCTCATATACTTATACCTAGAACAGTTCATTACTAAAAACATATTTTGTCTTTATTAAGGTAAACCTAGACGTAACCACAAGATCAAATACAATAAATAGTCCACTTCAATTATCCACACCGATCGAATTCTTTGCAACAAACAAATGAATTGCAGTTTTTACGTAAAGTTGGTGTCACGGTTGTGACCACTTGCGTAGTAATTACATCTATTTCAACCAGCTACGTTTGTTTAATTTCTTCAAGAGTTCATAATTCAAGGCGCTATTGTAACTTTGATACAGATTCTATTAAGAAATGATATTGAAAAAGTATGAGAGAAATGGACCGATTAAGTACAAAAAATATATCTTCGGTTTGTAAACACCACATCCAAAATCACTTCTATACTATATTGATGTCTTATTCACATACGTACATATGTACATACGTCTTGGTAACCGTTCCCCATTAATATTACAAAACAACTTTACCCAAAGAAATCTACTGCATGTGGTAATATATAGGTAGTATGTTAATTGTAAACTGTTGTATTTGGTAATTTATTTTTAATCACACTAGCCTTATCAAGAAGTGTTTAAATTAGTGTAATCACTACATAGTATGTATAAAACAAAGTCACTTTCCGCTGTCTGTCTGTCCCTATGTATGCTTAGATCTTTAAGGGCTCCCACACAAAACTGCGATGCGATGCGATGCGAATTTCTGCGATACGATTTAGTGCGGCAAACCGTTTGGTAGGGCGACCATTCCTTCAAGTGTAGTCGGCCGTACTGGACGTGTTTTTAGGAAGCGTAAGATGGACCGCAAAAAGATTATTGCACTGCTGTTAATGTTAAATACATATAAAAGAAAAAGAAGATTCTGGGTTCATCCATTACGATTATGAACTCTGATGGGAACTATTTTACTCAAAAGTACTATGCGTTGAGAACTGAAGAAGATAATTTTAGAATGGGCATATCTTCATTTGAAGAGCTTTTGAGTTTATTATCACCATGCATTCAAAAACGATCGTACAAGGGAAGAATTCCTAGCCTGAAATGTCCTGAAATGGCGTCACCAAGGATGACGTAATATCGCAGGAATGTGCGATGCGAAGCAGATCGGAAATTCTTACGATGCGTTCGTGCGAATTCGCAGATATTTGCGATGCGATGCGAATTCGCGGTTTTGTGTGGGAGCCCTAAAACTACGCAACAGATTTTGACGTGTTTTTTTTTAATTCAAAAGAAGATTCAAAAAGAAGGTTTATGTGAATAAAAAATCCCGTAATTCCCACGGGAACGGGCACAACTTAGGTAAAATTGTGGGGCAAGAAAGGCGCGGGTACCTGCAGTTGTGTAATTGTGTAACAGTAATAGTACATCATAATACTCTTATAGTTGACTTGACACCTTCAATGTAGCTTTAAGCAAGCAGATGAGAACCAATGTCACGGCCGATGTTCGACACTCCAAAACCTGATAAATTAAAAGGATTTAATCTGATTATAAGCGATAAAAGAGTTCATTCGCTGTGAATCAAAGTTTATTTTTTTATTTATTTATTTCATTGAATTTTAAGTAAGGTTAATTTGAAGTTTATTATATTTATTTCCATTTATGTATTCACACTTTAGGATATGAAATTTTTCATTTTGTAATAAAATTTCAAAAGACTCGAAATGTAGACTGGCCAATCCGATCCAAACACCATTAGGTACAATCGGAGAGAGAAATTTATCACCACACTTATTTAAATCACATACAATTACCTGCAAGCGTGCTGCAACTGTGAAATATAACAATTTATTTAAATTGGCCTACTTAGATTCTGCTTGCCTGTACTTGTAACATTTCCGGATATTTTTCTGTAAAAACTGCTTCATATATATATTTGAAAAATCTATTGACAGTCGACATTCTAGTTCTAGATAGTAAGGGCCTTATTCATAAACGCTTCCTAGCAGCATTTGAGCTAGTAAATGGTTTGTCCCTTTCTGACATACCGTTATTTTCCAAAGAGCAAAAGAGACAAAACATTCACTAACAGTGTTTTAGTTAGAGCGTTTATGACTATGGCAGTAAGTAAATAAAATGATTGTCTATCGTATAATAGGGACAGACGAGAGATTAAAAAAAACATGTAGTTGATATTGGTAAACTTTTAAAAAAATAGTCCATAATGTTATAAATAATGGCTGCTCATAATCTCCTGGTTAGAGCTATAATATTGGGTTAGGTATTCCTACTTCACCCATTTTATGGAATACTAGCTGCGCCCCGCGGTTTCACCCGCTTTGTACCCGTTACCGCTGGAATTTCGGGATGAAAAATAGATGTTGTCCGATTCTCAGGCCTACCCGATATGTACACAAAATTTCATGAGAATCGGTCGAGCCGTTTCAGAGGAGTTCAATTACGCACCCCGTGACACGAGAATTTTATATACGAAAAGAAGATAGATTACGTCATAAGAAAAAAAAGGTAACATGATTTAAGGTAACTAATTAACCAATTAAGAATCCAAACTGCAATCTAAATATAAAGTTGCGAAAACATAAATATACCTATCATTCTTATCTTACGTAATTTAATAGACCTGTGAAGTGGTGAATGATAAAAAAAATTGTATTTTAATTGGGAAAAATGTTCTAATTAGTGTAATGTTATATCTTAATTGGTGTTATGTAGTGTTAAACACCTGCATTACGTTATTTTAATGATGGGTTGATTAATATGTATAACGAATGTTTAGAACAATCTTACGAAAACTTACGAAAGCAAATAACTGGATTATTTGTCAAGAGTATCTTCATTTGAAATCAGTATTCTCAATAATTGTACGGCTGCTCTCAGAAACGATAATTAAATCTCCGATTAACTATTGAGGTTTTTCGTACATTATGTCAAAATTGCTGGTTAAATCTCTTCATCTCTACTACGAAAGCATTTAACTGAGTTCGGCGGTTAATGTTTAAATGGCATAGTGCTATTTAAAATTACAATAGAGAATATGGGTGACTCATTTGATATGGTACTACGCCAGTACTCAGAACCGGAAATGCTTCCTTAGTAGAGATTTAATGAGTGATTTTGACATGAAATGTATGAAAAATTGCATCAATTAGGAAAGTGTCGATTTAATGAACGTTTCTAAGTGTGCGAAGATAGTCTTCTTAAGACTTGCAAATTACAGTTTTGATGATATGATGCTCCATTAGGTTTATAAATGCGGCTCAGCGTTTATCTATATATATCAAATTCAAAGTCCTGACTGACTGACTGATAATCAACGCACAGCCTCAACCGCTACACCTAGAAACATGAAATTTGGCAGGACGGTTCTTCAAGTGACGTAAGTGCACACTAAAAAAGGATTTTCAAAAATTCCTACGGTAACGGGCTCAACGCGGGCAAAGCCGCGGGGCGCTGCTAGTAAGTTATATAATCTATCTCAAGAATGTTGCAACAAACAGCTTTAAAGCTCGCTCAGTGTTAACTGATAAAATATGACTAAAAGGTAACTGAAAAAAAAAACCTAACAGTTTTTAATACCAGTATGACACAATAAGCTAATATTAAAAATGGAATACTGAATTGAATCTGATCTATGGTTTTAGAACTGAAAAAAAAACGATTAAAACCGAATAATCGTAACCGAATATTGACTCTGAATAACCGTAACCGAATCGGAGGACGATTGCGCAGATGCACCAAACCGTTGCACCGAACACCCAAATCGGCCATTACGTTACAAAACAGCGTAACTAACCGAAAGATAATGTTAATATAACAGTTTCGACAAATATTTTCCGCACACTTTCATGTCGCAGTAGAAACGTATCAAGGCCATATTAAGCGGAATCAACTAACTATAATATTTAGCAATGGTTACGTCAACCGCTGAGAAAGCTGAATATATGTTTGGATCCGAACAATGAGCAGTTGATCTTTACAATCTGTATCGGAAGTAATTGATTTTGATAATAGTATGATATTAAAAATCATTAGATAAGATTTAATTGTAGTATCGCTTTTGTTTGACCGGGTTACTTTGTTTTAATGCGTAATCTATGATTTCGCATATTTCCCATTTATGAATAGACAAGCTGGATGATTACTGAATATTAGTAAGCTTAGCTAAGCCTTTGCAGTTTGCCCTGAAGACATTAAAAAATTTGGAAGATTTTTCTCAACGACAAAAAAATATGGGTTACTTGTCATAGATAATAATCTTGTCTATAGAAACATTATAAACCAGTTATGTTTATGGTCTCCCTTTAAATCACAATAGTTAATAAAGTAGATCCATATCTATGTAGGCCTGGTTTATTTAAATTCAAGAATGTAAGTGAACTAAGTATTTTGGTCATAAAAATAATTGATGTAATAAAATAGTACAGTACTATTCGTATTTCTTGGTACGTGAACTAAATACCTTATTGTTACACTTACGATTAAATAAAGGTACTTTTCTAGCTACTACTTTTCTAGTACTTTTCTGGCTATTTATTTATATTGGCATGTTTTGAAGTTAGATTCTGTTAGGTAAGATATTTGATTAGAAGTTCGATTTAGGCGGGTTGCTTCGGCTAACGCACGAGTAAACGTTACTACAAAATGTCAGTCTCAACGTCACGACGTAAGAAAAGGAAAAATTGTGGCTTTCTACTGGCAGCGCAATTAACATCAGCCATTTAATTTATGAAACAACGCTTTGTCTTTTACAGCGTTAAGTAGTGAACCTTTTAACGAATGTATCTTACGATTACCAACCGTTTGTACTAACCTACCCTTAGTGTTGTAAAGTGTCGATGACAATGGGTGAGTTTACAAGTTACGAGCAACTTTGTTAGTTCAATGAATATAAGAACATGCTTGCTTTTAATTCTTTTTAAATATTCCTTTTGCTAAAATTTTTTCAACACATTTCGATAAATCTCGAATGTATGCAATTTTACGTAAATTCAAATCCACACAAGATGACATTTCAAGAGAAAAGTAAGTGATTCAAAAATTTAAATGACGAAAAATTTTGAATTAGATTCTTAGGCAATTTTATTCATAAGTTGTACCACTTTTGGTCACTATGTAGGATAATGTAAACAAATGTCTACTTTCCTATATTTTTCGTAAATTTTAATGTCCATCAAAACATGCAAACCGAAATAGTTACACAACTGTATATTTTCTTGAAAAATGTCTCATTTTAATTTAAAATTCTAGTAACTTATGAAATGTTTTTAGGCGGCTGAGAACTTTATGCAACATAGCAACAACCCACATTTTACAAAAGATGTTTTTAAACGAGAGTGATCTTACTTATGTTTTCTAATACAATTCACTTCGGGATACTTATATTAATAAATAGCTGTGCCCCGCGGTTTCACTCTCAGCACACCCGTTCCCGTAGGAATTTCGGGATTCAGGATCCTATTCCTGACCAATAAAATAAAATAAATAAAATCATTAAACTCCTCTCAGCCGTTCTCGAGTTATAAATGGTGGAACTATCACCAATCCGCATTTGGCAAGCGTGGTAATAATGCCTAATCCTCCTCACTGTTCTGATATCTTCAGTGAGATGAAAGTCCTTTGCCCAGCAGTGGGACATTACAGGCTCATACTCACTTACTTACTCTCCAATATTGTTTTGTTATATAGTTTTCAAACCATCACTTTACATACATAACCTCAAATACAATATCAAAACGATAGTCAATTAATTAACATAGTAATAACTTTATACCGCACGATATTTTACTGTGGCATTACAATCCTTATCAGAAACTGTAATAAAGGCTTTTGATATTAACATAATTCTAGATTGACCTTAGCCGAACACTCCCGTGCGATACACTTAATTGTATAACCTCTAATATGCTGTTAGGTTCTTATCGCACTGTGCGTTAGTGTACTGCACGTTTTTCAATAACGTTCATATAGTGCATGAAAAGATTAAGCACTTAAATAATATGTCATATAAAATTTCAATATTCTCAATGACACCTTCGTACCCTTGTAATAAACCATAGCTATAGCATTATAATCTTTACTAATATAACAAAGATAAAGCGTTTGTTTGTTTGAAGTTTGAGGAACTATCTCACTCCGATTGAAGTTATTATTTATGTACTGAAATGCCACATTCAAAAGGAAGGTTACTTTTTATCGATTGACAATGCGGGTAAAACCGTGGGGCGCTGCTAGTTATGCTATAACTATAGTTGTTCACGCCATTTTCAACTCCCCGGTCGAAAATTGCCTGAACTGCTTCAAGAAAAGGATGGTACGGTCGTGCCAGTTTTTTGCTCGACTTGGCCACCGTGCCCCCGTTGGCCGTGCCCCCAGATAATGTTTGAAGATATAAAAAGCTCTCAGTACGCCCAATATCTTTTGGACCCTACTATATACGTCAGTTTGTCATTTCGGCTTAGTACTTGAATGTGTAATTGGTATAAGAATTGGGTAATTCATCATTGACATTGGTATAGTGACGAAATAATGGTATTGTTACATACTTTACTTATGCAATCTTGATACCCAAAAAGCAAAATTGAACCAAACAAGGTATTCTGCGTATAATACTAAATTATTTTCATTAAGATCATTGAGATCATTGATAGATCATGCATTCAGATTATTGATACAGTCTGCACTGTATCAATAACGTTTTCAACTATGCTAAAAATGAGAAAGCACAGCTCAGTACACGGGGAACCTTCTGTAAATTCTAATTACACGTACGTTAGCGTAGCCTTTGTTTTAAAACTAACTTTTTGTATAGATAACCTTGTTAAAGGATTTTGTACGACTTTTTCCATTAACATTGCAAATCAATTAAATTGAAAGCACCTATAGTCTGATTTATTAATCGCTGCTCAAGGTTTTATTTGCGGACTTAATTTTTAGGATTAAATTTGTTTAAAATGTTGTTTTTTCAATAAATAAATAAATAAAAATTTATAACAATTTCCACTCTGCCTAAAAGCAGTACTTTTCTTATTAAAACCTCCTCCTTCGATTATTGAAGTCGGTTAAAAAGTGACTCGGTCTCAATTCCATAATTATTAGATGACTAGCAGCGTCCCGTAGTTCCATCTGAGTTCTGCTTGTTTTCATTAGAATTGTGAGATAAAAAAATATCCATAACGTCCATTCGAAACAATAATTATTATTAGAATAGAACTTGAAGTTCAGAGAAACTTAAAAAGCAAACTTTTCAGCTACGAAGATATCTATCTAGATATACACATGTTAGGCAACTTAATATTGTTTCAGAGTATGCCTGGGTTTGGTTAATGGATCTACTAATTATACTTTTAAATACCTATATTGGTAATTATTGTGACATGAAACTGCAATTATACATGCCACATGTATAATTGCATATTTATTTATAGTTAGTAGTTTTTTAAATGTAATTAATTAAGATTTGCAAGCATACATTATCGTAGCACTGATTAATTGATTGATTACCTATTATTTATTGTTTTGCACTAAAGTATCTAAATAACATTTTTAAAACTAAATTATAAATATAAAAAAAGCAAATTCTATTTATTTTTTCAGATTTGCAGCCGGAATTAGGCAATAAAAAGTAACTAATTATAAAAACGTGCAACTCAATACTGATAAACAAATATCGGGAAATATATCAAACTTGTCATATCGTAAACACAAGTGAGAACATAAATCCGGGTTGGGAAACGAACCCGGCACCTCTTTCTTACTTTCGAGGTCAAAATACACATAAAAAACTAGCCGTAGTGTTTAATTGATTAGAATCGACCACCCGATGATAACATAATTTCAAATCATGACAGAGTTGTTTTTTTTGTAGCGTTAGAAAAAATAACTACCTAATTGTAACATAATTTGTTAATGTAGCAAAAACACTTGACTTATTTCGATTAAAAGTAGGCTTCAGTCGTTTATAAAATAGGTCGCCTTTATTTAACAGAAGTACGTTTGACCGAATTTCAATTTACCGAGTCTTCTTTCGCCGATGTTTCCTTTTCTTTTTCAATGAAGTAATCATAATCATCTCTTGTCCTGTCCTCTGTGCCTTACCACCTACACTAAAGAGGACTTACTGAACGTATCAGACGCTGCCCTCTCGCTTGTGAATTATTGGTCCGGGATAATATAAATACAACAATTATTTTGCGCCATTGACTCGTAAGAAGAAGAAGAATGAAGTAAGATATGTGTCTGAAGCTATATTTTACCAATGAACTGACAAGGACTGCATGTGATTAACAAAACCTTACTAAGAACAGAGCCCAGAAGATGCTTAGAAGATGACGAAGAACTTTACCCAGGAGTAATAGTTAGCATCACCAAATTAAGTAAAAAGTCATATAATTTAAGGTTTCTCCTTAGTATACTGGTATACGCTCATTACTATGACAAAATAACATAAATAAATAGACAATTTACCTTCTAAACGAGGCTAAATTATAACTATTGAGAAAAGTCTTTCAAAATATCGATAATGATGGTTACTAGTTTAACGTTTTGTATTAATTTGGTGCCCAATCGGACTTAATGGTAATACTATAGTATTAAACATCTGTGGTAACACTTAAGTGAAATACTCGTCACTTTAATTGTTCAAAATATTGAAAACCGGTGTCTACTATAAACAGAACACTCTTATGAAATAATTTGTTTGACGCCAACCAAACTGAAAGTCAGTTTCATCAGTCAAACAATAGTTGTCAGTAAAAAATCTTTAGTTCCAGAGACAAAATGCTATTGCAGACTAAAAGATTCCCAAAATATCTCCTCCAGTCCTCAATCTAAGCTCCCAGCAATAACAGACAACGAGACAAGATCATTTCATCAACGCCTTCTCAGTTTAAATATTTTATTTATATTTCATATTTATTATTACTTAACTTTAATACGTAGCTACTTATATTCGTTATACTTATTATAAGTAGCTACTTATATTCGTTACATACATAATTATTTAAATATTATTCAATAAGGGCAGTTACATTATAAATATGTTCCGCATTTAGGCTCGTGTTATATTTAAATCATTCATTTCCTTTTACGTAATTAAGAGATAGGAAATTTAAACTTCGAAATTGTGTACTTAACCGTACTTAACCACTAAAATTGGCGGTCACACAGTTTTGGCGATATTCACGTATACATAAACACTTCAATAATTTGACGAGTCTGTCGAAGGAAATTTCGAGCAATATTCTCACAATGCACTTAAAATTACGTGTCATCTGATGTGTCATGTGTCAATGACTCGAGAGGATCACATCCGGTCCTTCTACCGAAAACGTAAATATTACGTACACCCACTTAGCGGCTACAAGGGACGGCGACCATTCACGAGCAAAAACGACTAAAAACGACCAATAACAAACATTACACGGTAATCATGTTGCAACATTTTTTTGTACAAGTTTATAAATAAACTGAAACTTAATTAGGTTTATTACCTTGCGTGGAGAGCAAAAAATATTGTTTTAAGGTTATTTATAATAATATAGGACTTGCCCACGTGTTTGGACTTGGTTCTAGGTTATGAATATATTGTAACTAATTTAAAACAAATGATATGCAAAATATCTTGGAATAGATAATGGGGACATTAAGGCATCAGTTATATTGCTCGGTGAATAGTTTCAGTAAATTGAGCTTCGGTCAAAAAAAAATACTTGAGTAAAATTACCGAGACATTTATATAAAGTGACATCTTTACTAATTTTATAACTAGGTAGTTTTTTTCCTGCTCAACAAAATGTATGGGCGAGACCCTTCGATCAACAATACACAACTAGACGTCGGGTCGGCGCAAAAAATATGTCTCGGTGAATAAGAGCGCACTTGAAACGTGAGCTCTTATTTTATAAATATTTTTGCTACTTTATTGCAAGGTGTCATGGTTGTTATTAGGTTGGACTTAGAACTGTTTTAAAACTTTTGTCTCAGTTCGGTAGTAAACAAATTAAGCTGTCACTATGACATAGTCATCCACGCGGACAGCATTTAGCTTGGATTTTGTACGTGACCCGATATCTAGTTGTGTATTGTATTGTATTGATCGAAGGCGAGACCCCACTAAATCTAACAAAAATAACGTAAACACAATCTATAAAATTTACACATAAACGCCGTCTATTAAATTGCAGGTGCGGAATAGCTATTTTTATAAAACAATACAGATTATAGAGCTTCCTTTTATTGTCAATCTCTTTGTCTTTGTAGATGCCAATCCTTGTTCTAGAACATATCATGTATTTAATTTACGTTGATTAGTAACTTCAAAATCTAGAACGTTTAAAATTAAAACAAACCAAACGCGGTGAAATTAAAAGGAAATATTCGAAGGTAAGTCTCGTTGGAATTCGACCTCAGACCCAATCCCTTAAACGAGTTCGACCGCTTCTGTTCACATTTGTCAAAGGGGACACAAATTGTCAACAAACTGAAAAGTTGTCGAAACATACTTTTTAATTATTGGTATAAATCAGTTTCAATTGCATAACTTTTAGGCGTATTGCACACGATGAAGTCAAATCGGTTGTGGACACAATATGGCCTAATTTTTAAGATTTTATTCCGTGGGTTTTTTTATACAGCTTTTATGAGTTTCTAGTCTATTTTGACCTGCTAACGAGGCGCACTTAGGCTCAAGACACACATAGTGCAAGTGCGGGCCAGGTACGGGCACAGCTACAGGCTCGCAACGGGCCAGTGTGTCACTTTTCTTACAAAATAAGGAATACAACGTCACGCAACCCGCAACCGGCCCGCACCCGCACTATGTGACTGTGTCTTGCGCTTTTAGTATCTCGTCTGCTCGAACTTTAAAGGAAATTAAATAATGATACTGTTCTCATTAAAAAGAACGACATTTTCTCTTTTACTGTTATTTAATGAAATCTGATATGTTTTTGAGTAGTTCGGGGTAATACATGTAGGTGACCTCCACTTAAACATACATTATAATTATATTTTATTTACACACAATAATATATTAAAAACCACTTACATACATCACACATTCATATCCCAGTAACATAACATTCATAACACAAATAAATAATTTCTAACCAAATGTAAACAAACAATAATTCGGCAAGCAAACCCGCGCGATATGCGTTGTTCCGAATTTGTGCAAATCTTGCATTTAAGTTAATTGTGGAATGTGAAGCCACGCGGAGGCGCATCGCGCGCGCGCAGTCGATCACAGCGTATGCTACGAGAGACACATACAACTCGTTCTCACGCGCACTCGCGTTTTGCCCACGCGTGAACTGTTCACTTACTACTTTGATTAATTACATGATATGTATTATGTGCTACATTGATCCTGTCTTGCTATCCTTCTAAAAACTAAAATAGTGTGTGTTGTGTGTGGCTAATAAACTTTGGCAATTCATCTTTGTGGTTTAATTCAACCAATATTACCACGCACCACCCCCTAAAACTGGTGACCCCGACGTGATTTAAACTGGTGGTGCTAAAACTGGTGACCCCGGAACAAACTGAGGAACACGGAAGACTAGGAGCAATTCGCAGCCTGGATGTCGGCGTCGAGTGGTTCAGATACCACCGGTAACGTGGACACGCGTCCACGACGCCACTCCAAAATCAAGATGGCGTCTCCCGTCGTGCCCGCTTTAACAGTTGCAAGTAATCCAGTGAGCATAAGAATACCACCTTTTTGGCCTGAAAAACCAGCAATTTGGTTCGCACAAGTAGAAGAACAGTTTGCAATCATGCGCGTGACAGACGAAGCAGCCAAATTCTACCACATTTTGGCTTCGCTCGACCGTCAGTATGCTGCTGAAATAGAGGACATCCTCACTGGTCCTCCCAATTACCAACGCCTCAAAGAGGAGTTAATCAAAAGGTTGTCTGCGTCGAGAGAAAATAAAGTCAAACAACTTTTGACCTACGAGCAGCTAGGTGATCGCAAGCCGTCACAATTCCTTCGGCATCTTCAACATCTCGCCGGTCCAGATATCCCTCAAGAATTTCTCCAAACAATCTGGACGAGCCGACTACCCGTTTCACTTCAGCCTATCGTTGCGTCACAGCCTACCCTGGGTCTTGACGCACTCGCTGAACTCGCTGACCGCGTCCATGACATCGCAGTGCCATCTCATCAAGTTGCTGCAACCTCAACGGTACCGTCATCATCAATAGCTGTTGAGGAGCTCACACGCCAGGTAGCTCAGCTGACGCGCCAGGTGAGCGCTTTAACTATCCAATCGCGACATCGACCTCGACCCACCGAGCGCCGCAGAGATGCGCAACGCAGCCGATCGACGTCACGACGTTCAGCGTCGAACTACCGCAAGTACCCAGTTTGTTGGTACCACTCACGGCATGGTTCCAAAGCTCGTCGGTGTATCCAGCCGTGCGACTACAACCAGGGAAACGAGAGAGGCAGTCAGTGATGGCGACTGATGATTGCCACAACCCCAGCTCAGGTCGCCTCTTCATCACGGATCGTGATTCACAGATACAGTTTCTAATAGACACTGGAAGTGACATTTGTGTGTACCCGGTTTCAGCCCTTAAAAGGCAACTTTGTAAATCAACATATCAGCTCAGTGCTGCCAATGGTTCGACTATCGACACTTACGGCTACATGCAATTAAATTTGAATTTGGGTCTGCGGCGTGATTTTCCGTGGCGTTTTGTTGTTGCTGACGTCACAAAAGCAATCATAGGCGTAGATTTCCTTTCTCACTATCGTTTGGTTGTTGATGTTGGCCAACAGAAGCTTATCGATAGTCTAACCAATGTTAGCACTGTAGCTTGTTTAGATTTAAGCGACAATGCTGTTTTAAGTGTTAAGGTAGCTAGTTTTAATGGTGATACTGTGTATCATAAAATTTTGTCTAATTTCCCGGAAATTACACGTCCTTTTGGAACTCCTCAAATCGCAAAACACAATACACAACACCACATTCGCACCACACCAGGTCCACCTGTATCATGTTCTCCTCGCCGTCTCGCGCCTGATAAATTGAAGGTAGCTCGTCAAGAATTTGACGCTATGATTGCTAGCGGTATCGCACGTCCTTCTGACAGCCCTTGGGCATCACCTCTTCATCTCGTGACTAAAAAAGATAATGGGTGGCGTCCATGCGGCGATTACCGCCAATTAAACGCTCGTACTATACCAGATCAGTATCCGATTCGTCATATACAGGATTTTTCGCAAAACCTGTCGGGTTGTACTGTATACTCGAGTATCGATTTAGTGAAAGCATATAATCAGATTAGTGTTAATAGGGCAGATATTCCGAAAACTGCAATAACAACACCCTTCGGATTGTTTGAATTTTTAGTCATGACATTTGGACTTCGTAACGCAAGTAAAACCTTTCAGAGATTTGTTGATGAGCTTACTCGTGGCTTAGACTTTTGCTGGCCTTACCAGGACGATTTTCTTGTGTTCAGCCGCACGCCACGTGAGCACGAAGAACACTTGCGTCAACTTTTTACGCGAATGAGAGAATTCGGTATATTAATCAATCCGGCCAAGTGTGTCTTCGGTGTGTCTAATATTCAATTTCTCGGCTACGAAATCTCTGAAAGCGGCACCAAACCTCTGGACAGCAAGGTAAAGGCAATGTCTGATTTCCCTCTACCAAAAACCGTCCGAGAACTCAGACGATTTTTGGGCATGGTAAATTTTTACAGGCGATTTTTACCCAACGCCGCTCAGATTCAAGCACCCCTGAATGCCTTACTGTCCGGATCGGTTAAGGCATCCGATCCGATTGTTATGACTAAAGAATCATCGCAAGCGTTCGAAAACTGCAAGAAGAGTCTGTGCAATGCAGCACTTTTAGCTCATCCTGATTCGCAAGCTAAATTAGGATTGGCCACTGACGCCTCAGACACGGCGATAGGTGGTGTCCTGCAACAGCTCAAGGATGGAGACTGGCAGCCATTAGCATTTTTCTCTCGCAAGTTAAGCCCGTCACAAACGAAATACTCTCCGTATGACCGGGAGCTCCTTGCCATTTACGAGAGTATAAAATACTTCCGCCATATGCTGGAAGCTACTCACTTCACTATCTATACTGACCACAAACCTCTTTGTTACGCATTCAGTGAACGTAAAAGTAACTGCTCACCACGTCAGTATAGACACCTTAATTTCATCTCGCAGTTCACCACCGATATCGTTTTTATTGCTGGTAAGGACAACGTGGTTGCCGACACACTATCACGCGTCGATGAACTGCAGGTACCAGTTGACCTTGAAGTGATGGCTGAGCTCCAAGGTTCAGATCCAGACCTTGCGGAACACCTCAAAGGTGACACTTCACTTCGCCTTACACAGACGAATATACCTGGGAGTCGTACCGTTCTGTACTGCGACGTCAGTACACCGACACCCAGACCTTTCGTCCCTAAACAACTTCGAATGCAAGTTTACAACAGTCTCCACTCCCTCAGCCACCCCGGTGCAAATGCTACCGCCAAACTCGTTGCACAACGTTTTGTTTGGCCACTGATGCGAAGGGACTGCCGAGAATGGGCTAAGTCATGTTTGGCATGCCAGCGCTCGAAGGTAACGAGACACGTTGCCTCACCTTTAGGTACGCACGATTTACCTTCAGCACGGTTCAAACATGTACATCTAGACCTAATCGGCCCACTACCATCATCCAATAATTATCGGTACTGCCTCACAGCCGTCGATCGCTTTACGCGATGGCCGGAAGCTGTGCCTATTACCGATATTTCCGCGGAAACAGTGGCCAAAACGTTTATTTCCTGTTGGGTGGCACGATATGGTTGTCCTACCGAGATCGTAACCGATCGAGGCGGACAATTCCAATCGGCACTGTTTCAACAGCTTTCTCAGTCCATCGGTTACGATCACCGTAGGACAACGAGTTATCATCCGCAATGCAACGGGTTGGTGGAACGTTTTCACAGGCAACTAAAAGCTGCAATTACCTGTCATGCAGACACCAAGTGGACCGAATCACTTCCACTTGTGTTGCTAGGCATTAGGAGTGCCTTTAAGGAAGACCTCCAGACTTCATCAGCTGAGTTGGTGTACGGTGAACCACTTCGTCTCCCTGGCGAATTCTTCGGTCACGATATTGCGTACTACACCACCGACATCACCGATTTCGCGGCTCGGTTGAAGTCCTTTGCGGAAAATATTCGTCCGGTTCCCTCCCAACACCACTCAAATCGCAGAGCTTTCGTATTCCAAGATCTAGCTACATGCAGTCACGTATTCCTTAGGGAAGAAGTGATGCGTGGCTCATTCCAGCCTGCTTACACTGGTCCATACGAAGTGCTCAAAAGAAGGAGTAAAACATTTATTATTCGCGTTAGGAACAAAGATCTCACAGTAACTATAGACCGCCTTAAGCCAGCCTATATACTAGACGTTCGTGTACCCGTTCCTCGATCCTACACTGCAACTCCAGAACGTGTCCCTGTTCATCCACCGCAGGAAAAGACCGCGCTAACAACTACGCGTTCAGGTCGTACAGTACGGTTCCCTGACTTTTATCGCCCTTAGTCGGTCTCTGGAGGGGGATGATGTAGGTGACCTCCACTTAAACATACATTATAATTATATTTTATTTACACACAATAATATATTAAAAACCACTTACATACATCACACATTCATATCCCAGTAACATAACATTCATAACACAAATAAATAATTTCTAACCAAATGTAAACAAACAATAATTCGGCAAGCAAACCCGCGCGATATGCGTTGTTCCGAATTTGTGCAAATCTTGCATTTAAGTTAATTGTGGAATGTGAAGCCACGCGGAGGCGCATCGCGCGCGCGCAGTCGATCACAGCGTATGCTACGAGAGACACATACAACTCGTTCTCACGCGCACTCGCGTTTTGCCCACGCGTGAACTGTTCACTTACTACTTTGATTAATTACATGATATGTATTATGTGCTACATTGATCCTGTCTTGCTATCCTTCTAAAAACTAAAATAGTGTGTGTTGTGTGTGGCTAATAAACTTTGGCAATTCATCTTTGTGGTTTAATTCAACCAATATTACCACGCACCACCCCCTAAAATACAGAAGTGAAACAATCACATTCTCTACGCTGTAATAAATATATTATGTATTCTTACTTCGAATAACCTTTTATGGAATGACTTTTGAACTTTATAAGGAAATCCATCTCTGTACAATAAAAAAATTAAAACAAGGTACTAGTATTAAAACTTACTTAGTTAATGATGAACTGTAAAACTTAAGATTCACGCCAAGACCAATGGTTTGAACTACGTTTAACTCTTCTTTTAAAACTTCTCTTATACTAAAATAAGGGAGATGAAACAAATACAAGATGCAGTTGGACTTAGTCTGTTCTGATTGTTTGAGAGTTCTCTGTGTAAAAGAAAAGCTATAAAAATGTTACAAGTAAAACAATAAAATTAGTCTACCAACTAATTAAAGCCGGTTAAAAATAAAACTAACATTTCTTTGTCTAACTAATTATTAGTTATCTCAGATCTTTCATTACCTTTACAAGTGGAATGATTAACTAAATTTGAACGTAAAATACTATGACAGTGTGAGAGAGATCCCACACAAATAATAAAGCTTTGTTTTTTATTAGAGAATCATTTAAAACGATTGCAAAGATAAATTTCTAAATGAAACTTTTCTCAATTCTCCTGCGTAGTAGTTGGGTAGCGTTATGATTCTACAAGTTTGCATATATAACGCAAAATTGCGTTAAACATTTGCATGAGTTAAGTGTTTGGCCAAATCATTTGCTTCATCAATACATTTTGATGGAAATAAAGGAGCTTAACTAAAAGCTTTCACAAATAAAGAGCTTTCATTTACGGGTGTGTTATCTTTATTTTCACGCATTTTGTTTGAACTTTAATATCGTCCAGTGATGTTCAAACTTCAACTAACTAAGTACTACTCACCTGTGAAATACTTTCGTATCGGTAGTCATATTATAATGTGAAAGTTTACTTCTCATAGTTACGAATTGTGTAACTTTTAATGTAACATTAAAACTACTTAAGCTTCAATTTTCTTTACAATTCCAAGTTATAATAATGCGTATAGTGCGTTTAATAGAAGTTATGATTATTGTTCAAACTATAGATGGGAAGTAAAGCTTTGTTTACACAAACGTAACATTTTATTGACTTTAACTACTTATAAAACGTTATAGCTATGAATTAAACCATGGTTTAGATTGTTGCTTAATGTAATGTTTATTCATGTATTAATAAGGTAAAGGATATACGCAATCAAATAAATAATAATATTACTACAAATAGTTACAACAAAAAACAACATATAGCTAACATTTACAACTAACTACTTAAATCACCATCATCATGTCACCCGTAGGACGTAAACTGCTGGACATAGGCCGCCCTAATTGATCTCCAAGTATTATTCAAGTATTCTTCTTCATCGAGTGGAGGGTCAACCTGACCAATCCTGGCGTCAGAGTTATAGAGCCGCCAAAGGCCTCTGACATGGCTCGTGTAACGACTACTATCCGTAGAAAGTAACCGGGACCGACGGCTTAACGTGCCCTCCGAAGCACGGAATCATCTTACTTTTCGGGCAATTAGGTGATTCAGCCTCCAATGCCTTAACCAAACTGAGGACAGTCTCACAAAGAGATTTTTGTGAGATATTGTTGTCCCCACCGGGAATCGAACCCGGAACCTCCGGATCGTGAGCCGGACGCTCAAACCACAAGACCACGGAGGCTGTTAGTAGGCGGTAGTTGCTGAGATTAGCCCATTCAAACAAACAAAAATCGACCTGTTCAGCTTTATTAGAATCGATATCATGGTTGGTTGAAGAAAAGATCTTCGTATTTCTAAGGCTTTTATTAATAAATGCGGTGTAACTAAAACACTGTGTTTTGTCTCTTTTACTCTGCGGAAAAGTGCGTATACCAGAAAGCGACAAACCATTGCTTAGCCAAAATGTTCTTAATACGCGTTTATTACTAAGGCCCTAATAGTTTCAAACTTGCCACTTAAAAGCCCTCCTGTATATCAGAATAACAAATCAGCGACTTCCTATAACTAAAGCTAAAATGTTATATTCAACGTTGACAGGTCAATACATATAAAAATAAAATGTCAATCCAATTCAAATGTAAAGTTACAGCATAAAGATCTATAATTAAAATCTCTAGCATTTCAATAAGAACCAATATTGAAAGTAACAATGCAGTTTGCCTTTCATAGTCAGTGGATTGTAAAATGAATTGATACAATTATTTCGAGTTTCTATTTAGATATTTTTTCATTAAAGCTTAGTAGTAACCAGTTTTAATATTTGCTATTCAAATTACTTTAGCACTAGCAGCGCCCCGCGGTTTTACCCGCGTTGTGCCCTTCCCCGTGGGAATTTTGGGATGAAAAATATCCTATAACCTTCCCGTCGAATGTGGCTATCTATTTCAAAAAGAATTATTCAAATCGGACTGCTAATTCCCGAGATTAGCTCGAACATACAAACAAACAAACAAACAAACTTATAAATTTTACCTCTTTATAATATTATATAGTATAGATAAAGGCTAAAAAAACTAGTCTAGTCTAGGTTTTAACATAGAGGGCTGAATCAGTTAAGCCGATCAAGATTGACTAATACCTATATGTTTTCCGGCAGTATAAGTTTTAACAGGTAGTAGTTTTGCCAATACCTAAATTAATAACAATAGACTGGCCCGTGGTCCAACAGGTTTTTCCAATTAGTTGTACCACGGGAAGCAATTATCTATAGTTCAACTGTGAATTGAAAGCCTGAAAATCAAAAGCGGATACGAAACTCAAGCATTTCAAAGCGCAGATAAATAACTCAAATCTAAGCATAATCACATCGTATTTACATTAAGTAAGTTAGTAAGTTATTCTAAGTTATGAGGCTGCGCACACTGTAGTAACTGCAGTCTAGATATAATAAATTAGGTATTCGAACGCCAACAATACTGTCTTTAATCTGCCTAACATCGTTGTCTTGTGATATATACTAGTTCTAGCTGTTCCGCTCCACGAGGTCCAACCGCGATCAGTAGATTTATTTATTTATTTATTAAGGTACACCAACAGCGATACATGTACATGTAATTAATGATAACTTATAAAATAACAGTTCTTACATGATCGCCAATTACAGGTATACACAACATTTGTAATAATTATTAGGCTTAACTTAAATACAATAATGAATTAAAAATTAATTGACAAAATGAGTAACAAATTTGAGGATTACATAATAACATGGAATATTAGAATAATTAAAATAAAAAATAAAAATTAACATAAAAATGAGAATATTAACAATACAATTATTGACAATAATTTGTAGATGGCTCTAGTGTGTTTTTTTTGTTAATTGCATTTACGTAATTTTTCCAGGTTTAGTTGGATCGCGCTAATACATTTTGTTATGCGGCAAAAAAATCTTCCTACTTATATAAAGATGTACATATTCTTTAGTTTTTAGTTTTAAGATTTTTAAACGTATTGTCTCTAGTTAGCACTCCGTTATATGTTTTTATGGACCACATTGACATATTCAAATACCGTCTTGTCTCTTCTTCATACGCCTTCATAGACCAGACTGTCTAAATACAGTTTTGACGACAGTGTGTTCAAGCTTTTATACTTACAACAAAGGTCCTTCGCTCATAATATCTCGATAATAAGAATTCTATTACATAAATTAACTCGGTAAGTCAATGTCTAATTATTTCAGATCCGGTTGTAGTGATTCATTTTTAACCGCACTAGATGATATCCGTTACCTAATTTGCAAATGTGATTATGGTTTGCAAACCAATATTATTTAGGCCAAAGATAAGTGTCACAAAATCTAAAATTTAATGACAGGTCTGCTCTAGACAAGTTTTTTGATTGAGCAATTTTTATACGGTATTTCGAGTAGATTTACATCGACTCAAAATGAGCACATTTTGATTTTTTAATATTAGAAAGTGGGTTTGAGGTCAAGCAGGTTCTTTAATTCAAAATTCAAAAATTAAAATTCATACCATATACATAATGCCTAGCCAGTCCGGGCAGTTATTAATTAGAATCTTAATATCTAGAAAACAGGAGGAAGATTTCGTAATTTTTTTTGTATTTTCGCTTTATTATAATAACCCAACATAAACGTGCTACGAGCCCGAAACTCGTTAAAATGTCGGTCACGGTTGTTAGGTTGTCTTTAGACCATGTTGGAGGCCTCCAGGCGTTCTGAAAACTACAGCACTAGCGTTGGCCACTAACCTACACAAACCTACTCACTTTAACATAACAAACAATAATTAATATCATTAAAATACACCAAAAAGTCCAAGACAGTACCTATGTCGGAAACTATTCACAACATATTTTTCAAGTCAAACCCAATCCGGCTTAAGATTGATTAGGAAATTGCATGTCCTTCTCAACCATGGTAAGTAGGAGATATAAAACAAAAAGATATTAATCTAAATTAGTTCAAAGATTGATTTATAACCAAATTGGTCGTAGCCTACGTGTTTCTGTCATTAAAATTGATTATTAAACTATATTTTATGTTGTAACGCCCACTGGTTGTAATGGCTCTATATCCGTGATTTGTAGACAATGCCGACGGAATAGTGCATTTTAATTAGATGCTAGTTATAATAAATAATAAACCTTACTCTAGTGTAATGCTTAAAAATATGTCTGAATAAATGAAGTATTATTTTATTGTTTATTAGATCTAAATACTGTTATATTACCAGTATATCATTTTGAATGACGTTAATAAACTGTTCTCCAAAGACTTTTGGAATCTTAAAATATAAATACATACCTACATAAAGACATGCTATTTTTAAACTTAACTTTAAACAAGCAAATTAAACGCCTCATGGTCTAGTGGTATGTGCACTTGCCTGCCAAGGCTAAGGCCCGGGTTCAATTCCCGGGTCGAGCGAAAACATGTATTCACGAACATGTTTCGAGTTTGTGATCATCAACCCTGGTAAGCGTGGTGATTATGCCTATTCCTCTTCACTGTACTGATATCTTCAGTGAGATGAGAGGCCTTTGGGACATTACAGGCTCCTTAGTACTACTACTACAATAAACTTTAGGTATAACATTGTAATTCTATGTTCTCTTTCCAAAAATATAACGCCATCTTCTTTTTTCAAAAATGAAACTAGCCGCCATCGTTGTCACGTCACTACACCCCTTGTTACTTCCGCAAGATAGTAGCAGCATTTACTATGACAAATACGTATACTTCATCCAACCAACAATACCTTTGTTCCTGATATAGTACCTACATAATAAACACGATATTTACAAATGTCATAGCTTGACCCATTGACTGACCTCTGAAATAAGATTACAAGCCAAACACTGGCGCAGTGATTTGATAATAGGTGCACGTTTGTAAAGTAGGTTTACGGGAAGTTATGGACTCATTATATGGTATTAAAGTCTTTTAAGGTAATAATTCTGTATGAAATAGCTTCTGGATTTATATAGGATTGTATGGACATGTAAATGATAGCAAATTGAACTTGTTTATGTAATCAAGCGCTTTGTCTTTGAATACCGATTCGTGTTGGTTACATTAGGTCTCTCGTAACCGAAAGCTTTCTGAGGTAAAATATTTTCAAAGAAGCTAGCGCTGTTCTGCACTTCTTTTTATTATAGTAAAATCTAATCAGTACCTTGGTGGTCTAGTGGTATATGCACTAGCCTGTCAAGATTGAGGTTCTGGGTTCTATTTCCGGCTCGAGCGAAAACATGTTTCCTGCTTTTCAAACATGGTTCGAGTGTAAGATCACTAACCCGCATAAGACAAGCGTGGTGATTACGCGTCATCCTCTACACTGTACGTGTCGGAGAGACGATAGGCTTTTTGCCCAGCAGTGGGGCATTACAGGCTTTTACTTTTAATCATTATTCGAAAGAAAACATAACCACTTCTTATGATTTTGAAAGTGAGTTAAAATTAAACTAAGTGCCAGTTTTTGTTCAATGCACCTGTAAAATAATGTCTCAATTAAGTCCTACTCAAAACCATATCTGCCGTCAAAACTCACTTCCAAATACTATAATTATGTTTTAACAAGCTTATAAGGAAACCACTTGAACAATATAATTTCCTTTGACGTTGCAACTATTGGTTCTGCCAAGATGAGGTCATGATTAAATCACCGGTCTAGTTAAACTATTGTCTACGAAAAATAGTTTCGGCGAACATGCTTTTGTTGCGTTACGTAGAATAAAATACAGGGGCGGAATAAGGACTGTGTTTGTGTGTGTAGTAGATAGTAATAAGCTAAGATTATACTATGTAAATTAAGACTTAAAGGATACCTATAATAGTAAGTACTTCGAAAAATGAAAGCTTGTATATGTAAGTTGTATTATCAGTTTAATTAGGCATAAAGCCTCTGTATTAGAAAATCTGTGTTCTAGTACTTTACCTACCAACTCTGCCATTTACTCTGCTTGCGGAGAGTAAGTTTTATTTTTATAAAAATGCCTTTTACAAACATAGATAATAGACATTTAATTCATAGTTCTCAGTATTTGTGACCCTCTTAAAGCCTTCCTTGAATACAGCCCGGTACTAATACCTTTGTTCTACACGCGAGCAGTTCATTTATATCGGCTACCCATTGAACCGATAACCTTACCGAAAAATTAATACCACGACTTGACATTCAAACGTCATAGTTACTTTTATCCGGTCCAATGTAGAATGACCATAATTTTTGACAGTTTGATTAAGGTGTGAAAACTATTTTACTGCTTCTTTTGAGGTCAAATAAAAATATAATTATGTACTTGATTTTTTAATTACCATTAATTGACAAGGGCTAAAGTAATATAAATAAATTAGTAACCCGCCCTCGGTGCGTTTCGGTTTGTCAATATTGCGCAATATTTTTTTGTTTTTTTTTTTAGGTAAAATGTAATTTAAACGTAACTTTTCTCTTGAATTACTCTGTCTACTTATGAAAACGGCTTGAAAATCCGATTAGTACTTTTTGACATAAGTGCGTGAATACAGATGCGGCAGCACCTTGTTTTAAACGAGAATTATAGTTTTTATAGTTGTGTAAAGAAAAAGTGAAATATTCATTTAAAAAAGGAACAAACTGAAGTATCTTTTCACTTGTTTGTAAATATTCCCTGATATTATTGGTAATTTATTCATGACAGCTTTCAAATTGTATTACATTGTTGTAACGTCATTGTGCGTACATATTTTCACATTACAACATTATATTAGTATGGTAAAGTAAGGTTATCTACAAAACTCTGTGCCCACATAGTACAAAAACTGTTAGCACCACTACCTTTCACATACCAAACAAATAGTATAGTTAAACCATAAAATACCAATTGATATTGTTTGCCATAAAAGTAAAATAATATTTACAACGTTCCATAATAAGTATATTTTCTGTTTTCCTAATTGATTTCCTTCTTTGAGAATGTTTTAACCCTTTTATGGTGACTACAGGTTACTTACTTCATACATTCTAAAGTTGAAATATCATGGAAGGAAACTTTAACAAAGTAACAAAAAGATTTTAATGTGCTTCGACAAAATGCTTTTTACCATGATGATGATTTGGGTAACTTACTATGATACGATTCTATACTAATATTGTAAAGAAGTTTTTAAGACGAAGATTTTTGTAATAGATAGCCACATTCAACGGGAAGGTTATAGGATAGGCTATATTTTCATCCCTAAATTCTCATGGGAACGGACACAACGCGGGCAAAACTGCGGGGCGCTGCTAGCAGTTTGATAAACAACATAGCGTAAAGTGTCGCTTTGATTAAGCGAGTTCACCTGCGAGTTTACAAGCTGCAAGCTGTCATGCTTCACAGAACGTGAGCGAAGGGTGCGTTATTTCCATAAAAGAGAAAGGAGCGGTGCGACACGATTTATCCAAACAACGCTGCGCTCGGTATTCCGCCTTTTATTATTTCAATTCGTCAAACATAGTTTTCAAAATATGTAAAACTAGCAGCGCCCCGCGGCTTTGCCCGCGTTGAGCCCGTTCCCGTAGGAATTTTCGAAAATCCTTTCTTAGTGTGCACTAACGTCACCTGAGGAACCTTCCTGCCAAATTTCATGTTTCTAGGTGTAGCGGTTGAGGCTGTGCGTTGATTATCAGTCAGTCAGTCAGTCAGGACTTTGAATTTTATATATATAGATAAAATGAAAGCAAATAAGCATAACAAGATCCGTAATTAATTAACGAGATGAAATAGCCGATTCACCTTGAAAAATGAAGTATGGTCACCGTGTTGGCCGGGGGCGGTAGGCCATGTCTACACTATACCTGATAATTTGACGTACACTGTCACTAACAGTTAACGGACAACAGTTATTGGTAAACTATAGCACATAACATGTAATTACATTGTGTCACATACGCCTAATGTGGTAGGCAGTCAAAACTTTTTGTTTGTTCTACATTTCGCCGCGTTTACATAACTTTTGGCAAATCATTTCGTCAACTTTAGTTATTGCTAATTATTTTGTCATAATAAAACGTTACTGTTTAAATTGTTAAAAAACAGGTTTCGTCTCGCTTAGAATTGATGCTTGCGTAGTTTTTTGTTGGTTAGAATTAGGGTAAATCTAAGTGGGTCGTGAACACTTTTTAAGGTATTTAGCGTTTTGTTAATTAGTATTTCGAGATTAACATGCGTGTCCGAGCGATGTTAATCTGAACTAGATTTAAATAGTTAAGGTGTGTAACTGAGGCACGTGATTGATACACGTGCTTTTTTAGTGTCGTCAAACCAAACCTTGTTTATCTTATCTTTTTACATTGAAAAATATTACATCAATTTAAAAACTCTCATACTTCTAAATAACATTAATAACTCAGATATAATCAACATTTGGATGTAAATACTACATCTAAACCGATGTCATTTAAATAAGTAAGTACATTTTACATACCTTATCGATATCAAGCGTGGGAGTTTATTTACAGGCCGGTGAATTTACAGGCTTTAGATAGACTTTACAATTTTAGATATGCACGACACGCTCAACTCGATTGAACTCGCCAGCTCTCTTCTTTTAAACTTGCTCAATGTTAATTACGCTTTAGTACACAGGCCTTTGTCCTGTAAGCTGTTACGGGCTACAATATGACTGTTTTCAACGTATTACGGTGTGCATTGCGTGTACGAAATTACATGGAACATTGATTGATCCACATATAAGTAAACATCGTAGCATTTGCATAGTCACGCACAATTGCCTATTTTAACATAATTAACTGGTCTTGCACATTTAGCGATACGTAATTTTTTGAGTAATTGTAATTTACAATGATTAAAGCAAACTGTAATGAGTAATCATCAATAAACACTTTCAGTCACGTTTTTGTTTTCCTTCCTCATCTTTGTATTCTTCATAGTTCTTCGTATGTTTGATTTAGTAGAAAAGATATGTTGTAAATATACCATTAAAATGGTTGCATAGGAATGTAATCAAAATGAGAACAATAGGATTTCATTGTAGGGCAAAGATTTCTTCTTTCTTGTAATTAGTTCTTACTAATAAAGCAACTAAAAGTTAATTTAAATACCTGCGGGGGATCCACTATCATGCTGCAATCGACGACAATGACAATTAGCGACTTTTTTGAAAAGAAGGTTATTATTATAGGTATATATTATATTATAGGCATTAACTCTGACGATCTTTAAAAGATCTGAAGATCTGAAGAACTGAAGATCTTTAAAAATACTTTGTGTTTTCTTCAAAAATTCGCCGTCGCTTGCCAGCGATGTGGCATCCCCTATTAAGTGAAAAACTTAATTGTATTACTTTTGGGGTATGAAACAAAAATAGCATAAAAAATCGTGGGATATCAACAATGCTTTTGCTTCTTATAGTTCTAAATAATGTGTGTTAAGAATAAGAATTATATCGTAACTTGCATGCACTTGAATTAAAATATATCATTGAAAATAATACTCGTACATTACATCCGCATTGTACTTTAATAGGATCAACAATCAACAGATAGCCAAAGGCAATATGTCGTACCCATCGGCTTCTGAAGGGGTGTTGTCGACTAGCTTCCATTTTGTAGAGAGGTGACTCTACCACACTATCTAAGTGGAAACGCATGCCTGTCGCCCGGCTGGTGCCAGGCGGCCTGGGTATATGGGACTCAAAACAGTAGGCAAGTTCCCTCCCATCGTTGCCGGGGCTCATCGTCCCTACCAGTGCTTACCCACCAAAACCACTGCTGTGTCTTCTGTGCGCGTATTGTCGGGAACGTGGGAAACAAAGATTCGACCACCGAATCGACGTAAAGTTTGTCGCATGTCTTTATAAATAAGTCTATCTATATTGACACTAGTTATACTGTTTGTGTTTGTAGTGTCAAAATTCATATAGGAAGCGTGTGTCACAGATATCGTTCTATAAAATCTTAACTAGCCGTCAACGTGTCAAATCAAAATAAACATTTCATATTATTTTATGGCACGTGAAATTTTCGGACCTGGTTGTTTCAACAGTAAGACCACCACGAAGGTCTTTAGGCGGTCTAAAAGCTCCTTAATAACCTACACGTACTAACCTATTTATTCTTTCTATCTCCCTCCAAAAGCTAACAAGTAAGACATGTCGCCCTCACCTATACAGCGTTCTAACTATGACATTAATTACAGTTTTAAGAACACAAAAACCCATATCCAAGAGCACAATCAATTTTATATGTAAAAGCCACGAATGTATCGACCTTCGTGTAACAATAAATATTACGAATAACCTCCTACTTGAGATCTATTGGTAATTAATGGTGTGTGCATGTTGAGTTGAGGTCAAACATGGTTATTGATACATTAAAGAAACGCCTCTGGGGTTTACGAAGTACATTGTAACGCCTGCAGGGAATCGAGGGAAGTAAATTGATTGAATATAATGTACTTAACCTCATTGATTCTCATAATTTAGACCCACACTGTACATTTAAAGCTGAGAGCAGAATATAGGCAAGTAAGTTCGATTAGGCTAGTGGTCAACCCAGGTGTAGGAACTTTTAGACCGCCTAAGACCTCCGACATGTTCTAGTCATGGGCAAGTTCATCTTGAGACATACTTTGGCTTAAGTCTCAAGATAGTATTATTATGATTTTTGGAACGAAGTTCCTTATCGCGCGTTGCGAAAGGGGGCTAGACGGAAAAAATGGTAACGACATTTTTTAGGCCAGAAAGGGACAGACAGAGAAACTTGCGCACGCCAGAGAGAGACAGACAGAGAAACATGCGCGAGAGAGACAGACAGAGAAACTTGCGCACGCCAGTCTCTCTCTCTTTCTCTTATAGAAAGCAAGCAAGCTAGATATTTTCGTTTCGTCTTTCTATTTCGCATTGAACAGGTGTCGCGACGATTATTTTTGTTGATAATAATTTTGTTTTATTCTCTTCTTTCAGACAATATTGACATATCGAAATTCCTAAATGTATTAAGGGCATAACTATGGAGGAAAACGGTTTTATTCAATTATTAAGATGCAAGTGAGTGAGACGTCTTGTCACTAGTGTAAATACATCAAAAGTCAGGCTATTATGCCGTATAGTCAGCGCTCTCCTTAATAATGCATCGTAGGTCGTATCTCAGTATTAAATTACATTATTAATATCTGTGAGTAGGATTACATATATTATCATAATTTTGACATAAATATTTTTTTCAACAAGGCATCTCACCCCGCCTTTTTGCCTTAAGAGGCGTAATATTAAAATATAGCCTCCTTTCCACAACTATTTAAAATAATAAATTATTTACACAATAAAACTAATGGCTAATTAATTAACTTTACACGCCTAATAATAATAACGCAACTTCCCAAAGTAATCACTAGTGTTGTAACACTTTTTATAATATGTAAATTAACTATTGTACCCTTGAGCGTTCTGTGTCTACACCTCATTTGGTGTTGAAGTTGGTATACTAGTTGTCACGAAAATTACAAGTAGTTGAAATGTAAATGAACCATCGGTAGCAATAGAAGACCCAGTTCTTACCTTTACCTGTTAACGAGTAGATTAACTTGTTAACATACGTTTAATAATCGTAATTGACAGGTACTTTCAAAATCTATAGGGAAGTGCAGTATTTTTATGCATGATAACAGCCTCCGTTGTCTTGTGGTTTGAGCGCCTGGCTCACGACCCGGAGGTTCCGGGTTCGATTCCCGGTGGGGATATCTTACAAAAATCTCTTTGTGAGACTTTCCTCAGTTTGGTTAGGGCATTGCAGGCTGAATCACCTGATTGCTCGAAAAGTAAGATGATTCGGTCAGAGGGCACGTTAAGCCGTCGGTCCCGGTTACTTTCTACGGATAGTAGTCGTTACTTGAGCCATGTCAGAGGCCATTGGCGGCTCAATAACTCTGACACCAGGATTGGTCAGGGTGGCCATCCACTCGATGAAGAAGATGCATGATAGAGTAAGAACTAATTATAATTTGAAATTGGATTAAATTAACAAATACTATACTTAGTGTTGGTCTTGTATGTTTGTGTACTTACGCCCGTACTCAGAGTCAAATGCTTCCTTAGTAGAGATTTAATGACAGATTTTGATATGTCATGTGTAAAAAAATACGTCAGTTAGCTAAGTATCGATTTAATACACGTGTCTTAAATCGACACTTATAACTAAGAGACGTATTTTCCAAATATCACCCGGTCAAAATAACCGATTAATCTCCACTAAGGAAGCATTTCACGACTCTGAGTATAAGCGTTAGACATGTATGGTTACTTGTTCTGATATAGCCATAATTCTGCTTCAGTCATATTTTGTATTCAAAGTGTCTACATTGTCGATGCTTATAGAGAACGTTAGGTAAGTCTTCTGTGGCCACGGTTCCTGTAAAGGGACCGAAACGTCAGTTTTTTTTTTAACCTATATTGTCCCACTGCTGGGCAAAGGTCTCCCCCAAGCATCGCCAACCCTCCCTGTCCTTTGCGAGCTCCCACCAATCGCTGTTAAAGGCGTTTAGGTCGTCCCGCCAACGCTTCCTCGGTCGACCTCGACGTCGCCCTCCTTCGGGGACCCAGTGAGATGTGATGTGGGCCCACTTTTCCGGGTTCATCCGACTCACGTAAAAATTAATAAAGCGAAGTATATCCGTAAAAGCGAAGTATATTAAATTCAAAACGTTAGGTACGAGTAAATTCACAATAATTATTAATCAAACTATGATCCAAGAAGTTACGTTATTGCTCGTTCCTTCCGCTTATTGCTTAGGCAATAGTTAGCTCTTCAGCCCGGAACGAAACACACGCGATCGCGTGATCAGCTAATAGTCCACAGAAACATAGCCAATGATAGGATAAAGAAATGCATCGGTTATTCAGTTTTAAACACATTTTGTCTATATTGCTTGATTGATAGTTTGTTGCTTTGAGTAATGAGGTAAAAAACTACGAACGGCATACATACCATTTATTTTAAATTGAAAAACATAATGTCTGAATACTCAAACGCAACTCATAGCAGCCTTTAATCCATCCAATTTTGACAATACGCAATATGTTGTACCATACAATAAGTATGTATGAAAGTAAGTAGTCTACTAATTTGGTGATTGGGGGTAATACTCAAGTATTTGTTGTTAAGATATCGATAGCGGTGTACACAATACTTACTTTCTTAAATCAGCTCACCTCCGTACTCAGAGACTTCAAGTGATTCCTAAGGAGGCTTAAAACTTTTGAGTAAGGCTATAAGAAAGATTTCATTCATGTACCTGGTATTTTAATAATAGTTTTAGCAATATGGTCAATCATCATCATAGTATAAAACAAAGTCGCTTTCCGCTGTCTGTCCCTATGTATGCTTAGATCTTTGAAACTACGCAACAGATTTTGATGCGTTTTTTTTATTAGATATAGTGATTCAAGAGGATGGTTCATGTGTATCCCAAAATTCCCGCAGTAACGGCTACAACGGGTGAAACCACGGGGCACGGCTTATACCTTTTATAAAGCTACCTTTCAATTACAGTAAGTAGTATTTCTGACTGAGCTAAATAATTCGTTTCATCATTATTTTAAATCGATTAGTCAATAAACACTTTCACAGTTTTAATTGGTTTCGTTAAAAAAATAACTTAACCGATCCCGATAATTTTTATAATATCGACTTAAGTATCGGATTGTTGAATTAAGAGCCCGTTAACACTTTTCTGCTATAGTATCCGTTAATCGGGACGCAGCGCTTCTGTTATTTTTTATAGGCGCTTACATAAAATCCGAATGCGATAAGTGATAATAGCTCATACAAAATGCTCCGCCGCTGTGAGGTCCGAAAAATCTGAACCAAACAATGAATAAGTGAGAACGGCCCGTAATAGTACATTCACAAGCCCTTGCTCTTAAAACCACGTGTCACCCAGTTTGGTATATAAATAACAACAGTATATAAAGTTTCGTAATCGAATTCCTGTTTTTACAAGTGCTCCAGTTTTGTAAAATCGAGCAATCTTAATGAAAGTCTTGGTTTTACAACTCAAAACATACTGAGCAACATTCACTTGGGCTGCGAATAAAACTGCATTAATTATTGTTGCAAACCTTATGCAGTTTATTTTTGTAATTGACGTAATATCAAAGTGTTTATGCAAGACTTTATCTGATAACGCTTGAGTGGAGTAAAAGTCTGTGTAATTGAATATCGTACTAATTAAACAAGTGCCAATCTAAGCGCAGCCAAGAAGTTACTACATATGTCTATGCAAAGGCTTGAAATAATGAATTTTATACTACCGAGGTAGAGTAGCTGGAAGAATTAAGACATGACCTTAGTTTAAAATAAAATTATTGTAAGACGCTCTTAATTACAGATGCCATTCCAAACGTAAGATATCTTGTCTAAATTTTACGTCAAACCTGTCTCTGAAATAGGTAAAACAAAAACAATTCAAGAAAATTTTAATTTAAAAAAAAAAAAAAAATATTTATTGGGCCCAAAAAAATACAACAACAACAAAGTGTGATTTTTCCAGTTGATTCCAAAGGTTATTTTGTAACATAAATCGTTGGATATAATGGTTAGATATAGTTATATCTAACGATATATGTTACAAAATAACCACACCAACACCATAATCAGTAATTTTCATAGAAAAACGTATTCCATAGGATATCATTAACTTAGCAGCCTGTCATTCCCATAAAGTGACAAAACACCAATAAATTGCTCAGCAATTGACCGTCTTATTACATTTTAATTGGAATGTTTTTACATAAATCATCACACCTGATTGGTATTGTGAAATATTGCACTCAATAACGTCATGCAATGACCCGGGACTGAAGAAATCTGCATAATATTTGATTTAATGATACAAGTAGGCAATAAAGTTAAGTAATTAATATGTTTTATATGTATACTTATAGGGAGAAAATGTTTGTTTTGATATAGAGTTCAGAGATGTGAAATTTCAATAGACGAGCTCTTCTTTTTCTTCTTGAATCGATATGGTTATTTTAAATTAAACTAGCAGCACCCCGCGGTTTTTCCCGCGTTGTGCCCGTTCCCGTGGGAATTTTAGGATTTTTTATGCATGTAAACCTTCCTTATGAATCACTCTATCTATTAAAAAAAAACACGTCTAAATCCGTGCAGTAGTATTTGAGTTTATCACGAACAGACAGACAGACGCGGCCGGGGACTTTGTTTTATAATATGTAGTGATATGTACGAGTATGTAGGTATAGACCAGAATTTCGTCAAGTATATTGCACTGTCATTTGCCTTCCAAAGATCCTCCACAGTACATGACACGGGGCTAGTCGAGTTAAGTGGAGAACCTTTATCAAACCTTTAATAATAGCTTGACATTTGCTCGATAAAAACTTAGATATGGGGTCTAGATCTTCATTACTCTTATTATCTTCAATGATTGTGATTAGTGAAGTGAGCTAAAAAGCACTTCGGTCCGATCTATGTTTTATACGGAATGTCTAACACCACTCCGAGATCTAAACTATAAATCATAAAAACCAAAAGCTTGTTGAAGTACTATATATTCTTTATATCTAAACGGAATAAATAGTTAATTTAATCGCCATAGTAACAAACTCCAAAAATCTAATCAAAATTTTACAAGTGTAACAGTTAAATATCTTCGGAACCAATCAATAATCATGATATTGAACATTTGAATGTAAACCGTTACAAGCGGTGCGATGATATGTTGGAAGAGTTTGAACAAATTAAAAGTCTACTTTATGCAACATACGCTTTTGGAATAGATTCATTTTTTGATCCACATTGAATTGATGAAGTTTTAGACAATTTGGAAAATGAACATTCAAAATAAAAGTTAAAATTACAGCAGTTTATAAAAACAGTCTTCCTTAAATGAATCAAATCTGTTGCAAAATTAATGATCAAAGTTAATTACTCAATTGCAGACTATGTAATTCATGGTTGGAGAATTAGGTAATTAAAAAGTTGACGAACGAATTGAAAAAACAATACACCTAATCACAAACTTCAAAGCAAAAATATACTAAGAAGTAGACTACTTGCGATATTGACTAATATGGATATTGACACAATGAATACACACACAAAGTAGACGCATTTAATAATAGTAAACTCAGAAGTTGACAAACTACGACGTAAGAAAATTATAGTTTTAAGTTTGCCAAGACAATGACACCTCAATTATTATGAATCATTTGATATGTTGGTCAATACTTATGATAAAGAATACAATAAATCTCCACCCAGGAAATGAGATTTCTTTCAGATCAATTTAGAGAATGGCTGCCAATTAAAAATATTTACATTACTCTCATAATAACGCGGAAATCAATGAATGTTATACAAATATTTTCAACACCGAACTGACATAAATTAAGTGTATATCGTGAAGTGATCATAACATTATTTGATTAATAATTTATTGCAGTGAAAAAATGTTATGTTCATTCGGTGATAAATGTTTGCGGTAACATATTTTTGAAACAATTAATCATGATTTTGGTAACATTACTATTGATAAATTTAAACTCTTTTTGTTTTCCATTTATCTGCTCTCCTTGAGTTTAGAAGGTAATCAGTCATCAACAAATTGATTGCAGAAACATCAAAATAAAATTGCGATTGTTAGGTATTTTCATTTTATCGCTATTAGTCCAAATACTAGAATATATATTGTTTATTACAATTTTATCGCCATTACTCCAACTACAAACTATCATTATAGTTGAAGGCAAAACATGTAATGTGGGAAACTCGAATCATGCAGTAGATCACCATTATTATCAGAAATTATATAGAAGTGCTTATAAAATGGCTTGTTGTGGACAACCTGACTGACATTCAATTGAATCTGCTCTAACTTTAAACAATTAGCTGTCTTTTTGAAGATATCACTCCTTAA
The DNA here is from genome assembly GCA_963082685.1 of Cyclophora albipunctata. Taxonomy (NCBI): domain Eukaryota; kingdom Metazoa; phylum Arthropoda; class Insecta; order Lepidoptera; family Geometridae; genus Cyclophora; species Cyclophora albipunctata. Next base: position 8,792,161 of record OY720117.1, on the reverse strand, counting down.
AGACGTGTTATAGAAGTATTAATAAAAACGACAAAAATAAAAAAGAAGCTTATTCCACTTCAATATGGAAATCGAAACCGATCCCCAACCAAAGAAAAAATACAAACCTTTTAACGACACATACCCACAGTGCGCGTTTTCCTTAGCCTTAGCCTTTCTCTACCCTAACAGGACAAATGCACTGAAAAGAGCATTCTTCATCACCGCCATCATAACATTCAATGGGGGACAACTCTTCTGGTTTTTCACGTACACCTTCAAATGTCTTTACATTCTCGACATCTTCAACTTTGCCAGAAACATGTCTTTATTAGTAGTCCTACTACTGTTCTTCTTCAAAACTTACTACGTCATCTATGCTACACAAACTTTTTCTCCGCTCCTCTCAAAAATTTCTCGAGATTTGTTAGCAGCTAACGATTTAGAGGAAGATTACCAAAAAATATACGATGAGTATATTGAACAATGTAAGTTTTCTCAAACTTTATGGCTTTTTGTTCCTGTCGGCTTGAGCTCCCAGTTTCCTCTGTATGCCGGTTTGCTGATGTCAGTTGAAAGCATAAAGACGGATGACTTTAAAAGGCGTATGGTACATGACATGGATTTGAAGTACGTAGAAAATATTCAGAGTGAGTCTCCATTTTTCGAATGCATGTTCGCATACAACTGTCTCCAATGTATTGTGCTGGTACCAAATTACTGCGGATTTGACTGTTCCTTCTGCATAGCAACAACACACTTGAGAATGAAACTGAAACTGATGGTTCACAAGATACACAAGGCATTTAAGAATGCTAAAACTCGCGAAGAGATCAGAAGTCTTGTCAACGAAGCGACAAGAGACCACCAAGATGCTCTGAACTTTTTCTCCGATATCCAAGCCTTATACGGCCCGTGGTTGTTTTCTGTATTTCTGCTTACTTCCTTGATTATATCGTTTAACTTATATCAAATATATTTACTGCAAAGAATTGATCCTCAATGCACTATGTTTGGGTTGTTCGGAGTCCTTCATATTTATGTGCCTTGTCATTACACCAGCACGTTGACTAAGGTAAGTCTCAGTCATGACTTTGAGTTTATATTGAAGACGGTGGAAACTAATGAAATAATCAGAAAGGCATTTCAAAGAAAAGAGTTACTTTGTTACTTTTAACGTGACTTGCCTCATATATGAGTTATATCTTTGGTACGCATAATGACATGAACAGCTAAAGAAGGATGTGGCATAGGTTAGGGAAAACTTGTAAAATTAAAAAAGTGTAAACTCAACCCAGTGGGTGGTAGGCAAGAAACTGGTATTCAAATAAAAAAACCGCATCGACGCATCACCTCCAAATAAGAAAAAAGGCCTTATTTGACTATTAGTTAAAAATGGAATAAAATACTGTCAAAATATTTTTATCCTTATTTCAACATACAGAAAATCTATTCACCATCCAGCGTTTCTAACCTCCCTTCATATTGCAGGTTGGTGAAGAAATAAGTTCAGATATCTACTCAGTTCCGTGGGAGAAGTGGTCGGACCCTGAGCTCACGAAGAGCCTGGTCTTCATGATCGCCAGGGCTCAGAAAGACCTGATCATCACCGGATGGATCGTCGTCTTCAACATGGAACTCTTCAAGTCCATTCTGCAGACCTCTTACTCCTTCTTTACTTTGATCACTGCTTAGAATATTCCAATTACGATTCTAATTTTCTTTGTATCATTCGTTATAGCATTACTTAATTGCACATGTTTTCCATTTAATACGTAATTAAAGACGCACATGCGGCTGTACTCAGAGACGTCAAACGATTTTGACATATATCGTTTGAAAAATTTCGTCAATTAGTTAAATGTTGATTAAAATGGACGAATCTGAGTGTGGCAAATAGTGCGGGTGTGGACCCGTTGCGGGGCGAAGTGTGACACCTTTGATACAAATACCGTCCAGTATAAACCAACAATCCGCCCTCACCCGCACCCACACACGCTGCTGTACCATGTGCCTTTAGCTTTAAGGAGGTCCATTGGCATTAGAATGCCCTCAAAAAGAGGTTTAATGATAGGTAATCAAATATTTAACTGTCACAGAGGTTACATTCACAATACGTTTAAATTAGTATTCGATTAACTTTACTGTCAGGTGTTTTGAAACAATGTGCCCTATGTAGCTATTTTATTTCTTAATAGATTTACAGCATTTAATTTTAAAGACGCAATTACAGTATGTCGTCCGCCGCAATGTAACATGCTGTAAACGTAACAGTGTAACGAGCAGTAGTCGGCTGTATTCGATGAGCAAGAAGCTGTCAATTCATTAGTTAGTAAGAAACTTAAAAATAGTGAAAAAAATAAAAATATTTATTGACAAAAAAGCTTAAACTAAAAAATTACATATCCAATGGCTCCCGCACTAGGGCTAGCCTGTATCGCGGGTAGCCGTTAAACAGTTTAGCATTAAGGGCGCTTTCAAATTATGCGTTTCGTGTCGGACCGCTGCGGTGCCGAAGCGGTGCGTTTGTCGTATTGTGTACGTACGATCGTGTGTTTTCATACAAATCGAGCAGCTCGGCAACAGTGCGTAGTAAAATTATTTCGCGGTACCGACGCCGCACTGTTGCCGAGCTGCTCGATTAGGGAAAAGAAACACTGACAGAACAAACATACAAGAAATCAAACTAACAATAAAGCACTGATTTAAATTATTTGCGATTTGATTATACAAGCCAGTTTATCAAAATAACAGAGTCTGCAGCAGATTATAGGTATATACAATACAATGCTGGTGTACAATATAATGTCATTGTTAGGAAAATCCTATGTACGAAAATATATTAAGTATGTTAATAAAAATACACTTTTTAGGAAACAATTTTTTAGGTAACAATTTTCAATAATAGTAAATGATACGTTTTATTTTGAACGCAATATAGTCCCTTTATTTATAATATAAATAAAGGGACTCTAAACTTCTTCTTAGAAGTTTAGACAGTCTAATGTGATGACAAATGTTTTAGAAAGAAGTCAACGAAAAAAGGTTGAGCATACTCGAACTCGAAAGTGTAATTGTAATTGAATTAAATTAGTAATTAAACATCATTAAATAATCTTATACTTAATGAAATAGAACGCAATACGCTGAATTATGTAAGTAAGTAATACTATTTTAATTCATTATATGTAGATTACATCCGAATGTCAATCAAGCTTGTCACTGCACCACAAACTATCATATACCAACCGTGAAAACTTACACCTAATCAAAACACACGCTAATTAGATATCAACACGTATCAGTTACTTACTTGTGTAACATTTTATTTTATAAGGTGTAATTTACACACTTTTTTTAGTAATCTATATAAATAAAAATTAATTGCTGTTCGTTAGTCTGCTTAAAACTCGAGAACGGCTGGGCCGATTCAGCTGATTTTGGTTTTAAAATGTTTGTCGTAGTCCAGGGAAGGTTTAAACGGTAAGCAGTCACTGAATAAATGCGGATGAAACCGCAGGGCACAGCTATTACTATAATACTAAGCGTATCTTATAACTTAATTAATAAAGTCTGAAACTGTATTTATTTTCTTCTCCTTATTTTATTCATCTTCGGTGGAATAAAAGTCATTACCTAACTCTGAAACATTACATGATAATAATATCTACTTACTTACTTACTCCTGACTATACTGATACCATCGGTGAGAGGAGACACCTTTGGAAAGCAGTGAGATATTAATACAGGCTAAGGGCCGAAAGTGCGTTAAGCGGGTGCACGCGACGAGCACACGCGACGGTTCACTTTTGTATAAAACCGCGACGGACGCACGCGACGGTTCACTTCTTTTGTATCAAACCGCGACGGGTGCACGCGACGGTTCACTTTTGTATGAAATTGCGCGGGCACCCGCTTAACACAGTTTCAGCCCTAATACTACAGCAAGAAATAACTTTCCTTTATAAGCCTGTCGAAATATATTCAGAGAAGACCAATCGACCAGATTCATTATTATATTGCTAATTAGTTTAGGAATTTCTGTCTGAGCGCTACCGTGCTTCAGAGGGCACGTAAAATTGTCCGTCCTGGCTATTTCATCGTCAGACCGTGTCGTGACCTTTAGGCGATATAAAAACTCCGACGCAAGGGTTAGTCATTAACCTACTCAGACTTATTTACTTTTTTATTACAATTAATAAAATAAAGAGATGACTAAGTATCACTACATAGTATAAAACAAAGTCGCTTTCTGCTGTCTGTCTGTCCCTATGTATGCTTAGATCTTTAAAACTACACAACGGATTTTGATGTGGTTGTTTTATAATAGATAGACTGATTCAAGGGGAAGGTTTATATGGATAAATTTTCCCGAAATTCCCACGGGAACAGGTACAATGCGGGTAAAACCGCGGGGCAATGCTAGTTATGACTAAACTACATCCTTTAACCGTATTAATAAATCCATACCGACAGAATATATCACATTATACATTTTTGCGTGCGGTTTTTATACTATCATAAACGAAACGGTAGTAGAAAAAAATGCTTGACTCACACACTCTTATAAAAACAGAGTTAATTCATAAAAAATGACAACTTGGCAATTAAATTTGTCGTAGTTGTGTGTTCCGCGTTAATTAAATACTTAACAGTTAAGTAGTTGTGTATTGCTGTTACTGTGGCTACTATAATAGCGTAAAATAATCATTTGATAGCGTAAAATAGTCAAAGCAAAGTAAGGTCATAGAGCCATGTCAGAGGCCTTTGGTGGCTCAATAACTCTGACACCAGGATTGGTCAGGTTGACCATCCACTCGAAGAAGAAGAAGTAAGATTAGCTAATAATACTAAATAATACTAACTACAAAACATATTTATCTAAAACAATACTAACTTTACTTGCTAGGCATTTGTAATAATGATATAACATAATAAAAATCACCACCAGAGGAAAAATACAAAACACCTAAACTCTATTTCTACAAGACTCAACATTTTTTCATTCTCTTTACGCTCTTTATTCTACGCATCGTTTTCAAAATATACATTCTTAAATTCTCATAAATGCTGAGTATACTACGAACCTTGTCATAATAAATCTTATAAGTTTGACGAAAACTTCAACAGCAACTAATTACTGATATGTCAATGAGAAATTTGAAATTCATAATTTGACAAAGTATTAAAATGCGTGGATTATGATTTTCAAACTGTAGTTAAGTGTATAAAAAATACATAAAATAGCAAATGCCTCTCATCTCAAGGATATTATCAGTGCGGTGAAGAGAATGAGGCATAGGTAATAACCACGCTTGCCTTATGCGTGTTTATGATCTCAAACCCGAGCCATGTTTGAAAAGTAAACATTAATGAAATCTATATTATTTATTTGAAATCCCACAAACCTCTTTCACAATAAATAAATAAACCAAGATTACATTTGATATGAAAATGCGCTGTCTCTTTAAGTATACTAATGGCTTAGAAATTAATATTCTTGAACAAGGATTGGTAATATAGTACTGCAATAGCCGTAATGTAGCGAATTAATTGAATCTACTCTACTTGAATTTATCATCGACTCTGGATATCGTAATACGGACATTTATCATAAGAAGTATTAGTAAGTAGCCGCGCCCCGCGGTGTGACCCGCGTTGTATCGGTTCCCGTAGGAATTTCGGGATAAAATTATTGCATGTGTTATTCTGATGTATAACCTGTATTACTGTAAAGTTTCATCCAAATTCATCCAAAACATACATTCATACATACATCCATACTCACAAACTTTCGCATTTATAATATTAGTAGGAAGTAGGATAGTTGACTTTATTTACCTGGTAATTTATTTACATTATAGCTCAATGATACCGAAATTTTGGACTGTAAAATTGACACTATAGCTATTTAGTAATCTGTGACTATAGTTAGGTATTAAGGTCGATATTGGAATGATAAATAGGGGACTACAGGTAGGTTGTCTAGGTACCACTGAAGGAAGGCTAAAAACAAGTAAAATATAAAACGCACTGCGTAAAAAACGGCTGTAACAATTTTTAACCAATATAGCTAAGAACCAACGAAAGGAAACTGGCTTTTAAATGAGAAAAACCGCATCATCACACATCAAACTTAAAAAACTAACACAAATCTATCTCTACCTATAACAAAATGTAATATTATCTTCAAAATGTCTTCAATAAAAAAAAACTTTAACAAATCTAGAACAACCAACAATAAAACAGTCAAAACCGAACCATCTTTCTTCCAAATCAGTTAAAAAACATCAAAAGAAACCAACAGTTTCAGCTATACGTGCTACAGATGACGTAACAGTAAAACGGTACCAGCTACGACACGATAGTTATCTCTCTCGTCGATAGCAAAAGTGTCTGCCGACCCTGGCCCCCCTCCAACCAAGGGGGGGGCGCTCCCACTTCCAACTCCCTTCACCTTCGGAGCGCTGCACTTCGACCAATGACCGCCAGCCTCAAACCGGCGAAAGGTTTTATATACAAGTGGAATTTGCACGCCAAATTGCTATACGTCAAAATATAGGGTAGTCGGGCGGACCACTCGCCAAGAGTTGCCCGGACGCGATCGTGTGAAAAAAATAATAATAAAAAAATAGAATTCGGATTTCGAACGCATGCAACTGGAAACTTTTTGTTGAAGTCGCGGGAAAAGTGTTAAAATGGGGTGCAGTGGAAGATACTGTTTGACTCTGGTTCTCTTGTGCCTTGTGACAGAACTGGCTACCGGTGTGAGAGTAGTGCCTAAACGGAAGAAAGGTAATTTTTTTAATTTATTATTACATTTTTTTTATCAATAATATTTTAACTAATATTATTTTTACTTTTTATATTAATAATTATACCATAAATTATGCCAGCGTGCTCCATTTTTACTAAAATGATTTTCTACTGATATTGATTTTAAACTAAATTAGTATGTCTGCATAGCCCCAAAACTGTCCCCAATCGGAGCAAAAATTATATTTTTTCAACAAACAAACGGGATTATTTTTCCCGCCCATCCTAAAAGAATCCGCCTGACCTTAATTTGAACATACTATGCGTAAAGTAAGTACTCACATTTCGTATACCAATGTGAATTATAGCCACATTTTGCAAGTCTCAGTTCATTCATAGACAAAATTCACATGAGTCTAAATACCAGACAATTTGAACATAACTAACATTAGTTAGTAACCATTGCATTGTTTGCACTAGTTTATATCACACAGAATTATAAGAAAATTAGATTCGATACAGGTTTTATGTGTTTACTGCGAATTCATAACTATGGTATGTGTATTGTCTTGTATGACTAAAATATTATTCCGAAAATAATCACTATTAAATTTAAAAAAATAGTTAACATGCCTTTTTTATTGGAACTAGCAGTGCCCCGCGGGTTTATGCACGGTGTGCCCGTTCCCGTGGGGATTTCAGGAATTTTTTATACATACCAACCTTCTTCTTGAATCACTCTATATATTTAAAAAAAATCGCGTCAAAATCCGTAAGTAGTACTTGAGTTTATCGCGAACAGACAGACAGACAGACGCGGCCGGGGACTTTGTTTTATAATATGTAGTTATGTTAGGTTTAGAAACTGAATGCGTTTCTATTTTCATCTACATTTATCTATACTTTATTTGAATATATTGAATTAAATATAGATTACGTTTTCTTATTATCAGATTTCTATTTATAAATTAAAATATACTCGTAAACTTCTAAAAATATCTAATCATTAATATTCATTTTAAAAATAGTCGATGCAATCTTTATTTAAAACATTGCTATCACGATCACTATTCCACATTTAAAAAATGTTTAGCATAGGTAAGAGAGTCTGCACGTCGTTCTGTATTCAAAATTTTATGCATATAAGTTGTTATAAAAAGACTAGCACATTCTATAGCATTTTTAAACAAGCATTTTTCTGACACTACCGCTACATGACCGAAATAGTAAAAGAATATTTTAATTAATTTAATTCACCTTGACAAAAAATGTTCATATAAAAAATGTAACAATGCACAATTAAAAGTAATTCGGCATTCCCGTTGTTTTCACTTTGTTTTATCACATTGTTGGCATTTCACGTACACAACGGCCATTGTACTTTATGAATGAAGTTTATAATTCAAATGTTAAAATATTTGGGATATAATTATGTTTTGGAAATAATCATCAAAAAGTCAGTAATTTACTTTCAGTGAAATTCTCGTTGACCAAACTTGCAGTCTAATGGATCGGACATCTAATTAATCTAAAGAATTTGAAAAGTAAATCTTAAGAATTTAAAGCAAGTGACCATAATTCGTATCATACTCAGAAAAAGTCGTAAAAACGTCGATCGTTGGTATTCAAAAGTAGTCCGTATTTTTTAATCAAATTCTTAGTTTCTAAATAGCTGTATCTAATACCTAACTAGAAATACTTATAGACAGGATGAGAATATTTAGATGAAATAGCTGCCACTGATCTACACAGGAAGTCCACTACCATAGATGTAAAAAGTTGTATATCTAGAGTGGTTCGAAACTTAAAAGGCAAATATTCAAACATGTTCCAACTTTAATGACTCATTCGTTCATTCATCAAACGCATTCGATTTTCGAAAGGATATCGAGTTGAGTCAATACTCATTAAGGATTTCTTAACGTATTTAAAATTAAAAGTAATGAACGTATTCCACATGTCATGGCTGAATTATTTTTTGGAATATTTCATTATGTGGTGCAATTTAGAAATTAGAGTTTTTGGAATTAACATTTTTTACTGTTGCGTAATCAAAACGAGGTCAAAAATGTGAACAGATGTTTGACTAAACCACAATCAAATAAGAATAAGTGTTTTAATTTTCAACGGTTTATCCTTCAACCACAATAATGCCATTACGCTTTCTAATCTATCTATCTGTCTAAACTGTACAGTAGCTGAAGTTTGATTTTTGAATTTTATTTGTTTTAACGATTCTCGGGAAATATCTCGGGAAATATCCAATCCGAATTGAATAATTATTTTAGAATGGATAACCATATCCAAGAGGAAGGTTAAAGGCCCTAAATTCCCACGGGAACTGGCACAACGTGGCCAAAACCGCTGGGCGTTGCTGGCAGAATTATAAAATTATATTTTGAAAAAAACAGTATATATAGACAGTATTTTTATAACTATTTATCACTATTTTATATAAATCATAATATGCTAATTAATAAGATAAGTAAATAAGATTATGTTGCTTAACTATAAATCCTTTTCAATGTCAGATTATAAATCACTGGCAAGCTAGAATTGGATTTTCAATCATGGATTTAAATGAAGTTTTTTCTCGGTATATTCAAATTATTTTCCCGGCCCTTGTTCATACCATCACATACCTTATTGTATAAAACAATGAAGACCTATTTTTAGTCCTACCTAAAGTTTAACAACGCATAGAGTAAAACACGTCATAGAGTAAGAAAATGTCATTACATTCTTTTTTCAAAATTAAGACGTACCCTAATGTCACTTTAATTAAAGGACGTTGTTACCAACACAACACCGACATTTTTATTTCGTCTAGTTACTAGTATAGGTTCTGTTGGCACTATGAGAATGTCATCCGGTTATAAATGAGCACTGTCCTCTCTATGAATGGACTCCAGAGAGAATCTCGCGTAACTTCCTTCCATTCAATGCATATTGTGACATATTTTGAACCTTATTTACATCGGAAAAACGGAACTGGTATTGTAGGAAATCACTTTCGTTTTTGATGTTGTTCGCTATTTACATTTGTTGTACATGATTGACGTTTGTTAGGTACAACAGTTATGTACAAGACAATCTTAGATCATACTTATTAGTAGCTGCTTCAAGTCGCGGTTATAGTTAACGGCAATCAATACTTTTACAATGAAGCTGTGGCATACAATGAAGGGTGTGTTTGTTCTCTAAAACTGTTAGTCTCTGGTATACTCTATGAAACTCTATTGTCTACCACAACCGAAAGAATGGTTCTAAGCTTATTTTCATCATGAAAATTTCACGGGAACTGATACAACAGATACAACACGTGGTGATGTTAGTATACAATATTCAACTTACTGTATTATCTAGTAATCAAAAAATCTTAAATAACTTTACCACTACAACTCCCATTCATAGTGCTCTTTATTGGTTAATCTCGAGAAAAATACAGAAAATGAGGTTAACTTGTCATAATCACGTCACTTGAATCATTTGTCCTCTATTTAATTTACAAGGAAAATGTCACGTCTTGATTATAGCACAAAGTTTCTTATAATTGTGCATTTATTGGAAGAAAAAAAATAATGTTGGACTCTATGGTATAATTTACAGATAAAACTGGCATAAAATAGAACATTGCATTCCATTTTTAAATTGTTCTATATCTTTTACACTATTTATAACCACAGATCATTGAGTGTGCCATAAATTTTATTTTATCATAGAGTTTACCATAGACTATGATATGTCAACTTCAGCTGGAGAGAGTAGTGCGTCAGATTGACCAAGTTTTCCAAATAATTAGTTTAAATTACATCTTCGGATCGCAATGGCAATTAACTGACACTAAACGATCGTTTAGAACCGCCGACATACTCGTAGTATCGGAAACACGAGCTTAGTTAAGCGGATGATTGCTCAATACCGACACAATTTTACTAATAAGTAGGTATACTTAACTCGATAATGAGATAAGTAATGCAGTTTAGTCGTTATTTTCATATGAAATAGTACAGTAATTATATTTATGACTGATCCATGACCTGTTTTAAGGTACATTCTAAATTTTTTCAGAGAGTTTTTGTATTTTGTTTTATATGTCTTCTTATTATCAGATTTCTATTGGGTGCTAATTAAACAGGCTTCTTTTTAATATCATATTTCGCCCCCAAAAATGTATGTTGCCTTCTAAATTACTAAGTCAGCCACAATTAACGAGCATCTAAATAATACTATCTTAGCCACTTCCAATCTTCTAAATAAAAATAACCCTAACCTACCGAATAGTACCTACGCCTAAGATAGGCCACTAGTTATCTTCTAAATAAAATAAAAAATAACCCTAACCTACCGAATAGTACCTACGCCTAAGATAGTATTATTTAGATGCTCGTTAATTGTGGCTGACTTAGTAATTTAGAAGGCAACATACATTATTAGAGGCTGTCATTTTCCCGTTGCTTAGTTATAAAATTAGAAGTTTAATCACGTGTCCAATAAATAATTTTGTGGCTAGACTTATAATTTCCCATTTCTATTTATGAATTTAATAAAAATCACTACAAAAAAAATCTAATTTTGAATATTGGTGATGCAATCTATATTAAAAAAATTGCAATCACTATTCCATATTTAAAAAATGTAAAGCATAGATAAGAGAGTTCTCTGCACGGCGTTTTTTTCTTTCGCAAAAGTTGCAAGTTAACTATAAATCGTTTGTTTCTTTTAAACATAAATTATATAATTAACTAGTAAATATGATTAACATCCACCACGTTAACAAATTAATTAAGAACCCAAATCATAAAACGATTAAATTAATTATCATAATTTGTAAGATTTCGTCCATCACAACTATAATTACGTTATGTTTGCGTATAAAAATGTCTAGCCTTATCTCGCCGTTGTATAACCAAACGGTACCAAATATTTAACAGTTAATATTGAATTAATACCAATAAAAAATAAACCGGTATTATAACCCAGTAGTTCGAATTCGCATATCGAATTCAATTTGCATCTTAATACGTATTCAGAAGATGCGGTAAATGTGTGAATAGCATATAAAATGCATTTTTTTAATGTGCTGATTAATTCTAATATTTAAATGAAACCTACGAATAATTTTGAAATTTAAAAACTTTTTTAATAGTCAACGGTTGCTTCATTAAATTCGACATTTGAAATTTAAAAAATGTATTCTGAATTTTGAGTTCGACTTTCAAATTTTGAAATACCTACATAATTTATTAAAATATGCCTACAACTTAATTTTTGGGTTATGCAATGGTCAATAATATGATCAAATCACAGTTCCTTGTGTAATAGTTGGTAACAAAAGTGAAAATTAAGTAAAGTCACCTATAGATTACACTTGCGGTCATAAAACAGTTTGTAAATGGCGTTACTGCTTCATTTACATAGAAGAAATGTGAGATGGTATTAACTGTTTCTAACTCAGACATTTAGATATTTTCTCACCATTACTTAAACAAACATAATAAAGTTACACAACATTTTCCATTTATGTCAAAAATGAAATTTTATGGTATATTTGAAACGAGAACTTGTAGTTATCTATGGTACAATCTTAGTCGCAAACGTGCACAGTAATTCCAACCAAATATATGAAATATATGTAGGCACCAACTTGATAAAACTCATTTTGGTAAGGATGGTCAAAACAACACAGTTTATTTTTTAAGAACGTGCTAAGTGCATTTATTATTCCAACATTCAAAATTGAAATCATACGTAAAATGGCGTTCCGTAGAATTACTTATTTTTAATGTACTCTAAATAAACTTATAAGGTCAATCTGTCCCACTTAACTAACAAACAAGACTCGTACTATCAAAAGTGGACGACCGTCAACTCTGTCCACAGTTCAATTGCTAACAAATCAATTTGGTCACGTCATTGTGATAAACTTAAACACTATCGATTGGTAAACACTATTGAATGAAACTTACGAAAACTGACAAACTTGTTCCGTTTTGTGCATTATTGTAGATTTCTTAATTCATAGACTAACGGTTATTTGGAAATGTTTATTTTGTGTGTTCTTGCTTCAGTTATATTAGGCACTATCTTAACTATCTACAAGAGTATCTAGATCACTATCTATACTAACGTTACTTGTCGATAAAAAACGTCTTATGATCTTACTTAGGAGTTGTTTAAAATGAGTGCCATTATTATTTGTTAAAACGGGAACTTACGTATGACGGAGGTTACTGTTGAGCATTCCTCAACACGTTTCGGTCACGTACGGTGACCTTCATCAGGAGGTGGGTGAAGCGCTCCAGACAGCGTCTCTCCCCGCACTCACTACATTAAGCACATTTACAAGCTGTCAGCATAGCAGACAAGTTCCATGGAACGAGAGCGACCAAGCGATAATTTCACATGTGTGCCGCACAATTTTATGGAACTTTACTTGATTGCTTCCAATTCGTAAACTTACTCAATTTAAACCAAGCCTTATAAAACTTGACCATTATAATTCAAAACACAAAGGCTTAGAACACAACGTGAATAATTCATAGCATTCGGTCCGCTTGTTATTTACGAGGACGAATTGTCTGCGGGACCAATTTTATAGCCAATTTAATGACGCTAAATACAGAAATATGGCCAAAATGGTACGTTTAACACCAAATAGGTATTCATAGCATTGATCAGTGTACTGATTTAGCACTTTGTCCTATAAATGATGTACTATTATTGTTATACCTACTTTTTAGTAAGTTAGTCAAGTTGGGCAAAGGCCGTCTCACTGAAGATATCAGAACAGTGACAAGGTACACCTCACTGCACTGATAGCTTCAGTGAGATGAAAAGCATTTGCCTTGCAGTATGACATTAAACAGGTTAATACTACCACTATATTAATTTTACTACTCCCGGTTATTTCAATCGGTAGACCAAATTGGGGGCCTTTAGGCGGTCTAAAAATTCCGGAACCAGTTTTGACCGCTAACCTACTCAAACTTACTTATTTTATTTCTGATGAAAATCAGGTCTATATCTTAACCGCAAATTATGAGTCGGCGATTTCACGATGATATGTGGTCGTCAACAAATGAGGTAATTATCTACACATTATTATATTTTACATGATTTCAATTCGTTAGTCAACATATACATAGTTATACTTGTGGTTATATTTAATTCATTTTGTTTTATACAATGTGGTAATATTGCTTGATATATTAAGCAATAGGCGTTTTATGTCCGTGTTTCAACCATTTGTTTCTTAATTTAATTTTGTGGAGTCAGGTTTTGTAAGATTAAATATAGAGTTTTTTTTTTCATTCTTTTAAAAATCTAAGACAAACAAAAGAACATCTAACATGTTGTCTAATTATTCCATACCTTGGATATTCATATTGTGATACACCCTGTATATTCATACGTAAGATTCAATCACCCTGTATATTCACACACAAAATAGCCAAAGCATTTCTCCTAAATATTATAATCATAATTACATACGAGTAAACGCTTATCCCGCTATCATTTCGGAAATACGCGAGGTTTGCTCGCAAACGCAATATTTAACGGTTTCCTTTTATAACAAACTGTTTCCTAATTACATTAATACAATTACGATAGCTCTGACCCGCGGTTTCGCTTGAGAAGATTTCTACTTTTATTTCATTAATTTACTAATTGGTAAATACTTTTTCTACCTAAAGTGACTCATTGCATATAAACGAACCGGGACTATAAAGTACCTAAGTATATAAAGACTAAAAAATACATACCCGACATTTTGAGCGGATTACACTACTGGTGGTCACGGGAACACTGCCTAGAGCGAGTTATCACTAAGCTCTATGTTCATATCAATTTCAAAAATTACTACCCGCACCAACTACCCACATTTATTAAAATTACATTTATTACATTTATTCACCTGCGTGAAGTGAACGACTTAAAGTAATTGCGCCATTAGCTTCATAGCTTTAATCGTGTTTTAAAAATATTAAAAAGAATGAGAAAACCTAGTTTTTATTTATTACTTTTTGACCAATTGGCGAAATTATGTCTATATAGTTAAGTGAAAACTTATTGTACTTATTTCAAAATGAATCCCAATTCCATCACGCTCTTATCTTTGATACTTCCTAATGCGTGACCACTATAAAGATATCTCCAAATTGAAATAAAACACTTTCTTTTCCATCAATAATTCTAAGCACACGCATATTATTGCTAATTCTAACGATTTTCGACTTTTTATAATGTAAAAAGTCTATTCGGTGACTTGCATGTAAAGTAGAATGAGGCACATTAGAATATGGCGAATTTCTTTTTTTGTTTAGCTCTTGTTACTACTTAGAAGAATGAGCTCGAAATGATTCGTCAAATTCTTAAAGAATTATTATGTTTTTACTTAATCGGGTGACATTAAATAACTTAACTTGAATTTTCTAAAGCGCTAACTTTAAAGTGTTTTCATTATATTTTCATTCTTTAAATTCTTTACTCGATACAGTCTAGTTTTGTCCATAATGCGTGCAAACAGTTTAAATTAACGTGTTTTTCATTTCCTAACGTTTTTCGTTACTAAAACCGGAATACCCCATATAAACGCTTAAATTCCTCAATGTGGGTAACTGAACCAAATCTGTTGTACAAGAATAATTTAATGTTCGGACTCCTTAGTCAACCGAGCGTGCACTGCACTCGTATCTAATGAAACTAAAAGCCGTTAACACTTCAGTTTAATGTTGTGAAAACATTTGCGAAAAAGTTTACGCTTAGTTTTAAAGTGAGTGATTTTATGTTCTCGTGTAAATTACTCAGTGGTTTTCACTTTGACATACCTTCCATCTACTTCAAAGTTCTTCACTTCGGTCTTTTAAAAATGGAATACTTTTACTCTCTTTTAAAAATTTGAATTCGTATTTACACCTTTATAGAAGTTCGAACACTTAAATAATGACAGTAACTTTCGCATTTACCTAACGTTTCGGCCACTTTGCAGGATCAATTCATATGATTTAAAAATAATTTGACACTAATTTGGAACGTCAATTTAACCTTTTACAAATCAACGGCTAAGATCCGTTATTTATTCAGCCTTAACTCTTTGAAATTTCGAACACCTGTCAATTAATATGTAATACTAAAGTGTAAGATCCAAATCTCATCAGCTTTTTGTCGATATATTGACGATGATTAATATTGATCGGTTGTGACGCCACGTTTGATTAACGGCATTCTTCAGTTAAATATGATTAATGATGGACTTTTGAACTTCCAAACTGGGCGATAAATTATGTTGATAATATTTTATGGCTAACTTTCGAGCCGATCGGATATTTGTTTACATACCTTTTACGTCACAACGTAGATGTTACGTCAAAATAGAGATGGTTAAAACTAAAGTGCTACATAAATAAATTAAAACTATTTCAAGTGACGGTTTCTAAATCAAACTACTTTTACGGATATCGGTACTGAGCATTTACATTTTCTAACGTTTTGTTTCTTTGGTAGAGACCGCGAATATGGCCCTGTACTATAATATATAGAACATAGAAATAGTGTGATTTAATATGGTCATTATACTTAGTAGATTTATTAGTCTTACTATAGTGTAAACAATACCAAGTAGGTAATATAGTGTCTTTGAAATGACCGCATAAACCTTTATAATGTTCTACTACAACATTGTTTTAATTCACCTTCGTAATAACGACTGCGAACACAATAATTAGTATCACACAATAATATTATTAAAGAGATGCATATCTCTGAAGCATTGTCTATGATTCTAATTACGAATTGTTTTTTAAAAAGTTCTTGAAAACGTGAGCTTGAACTTGGACTTCCGAATTTAAAATAACATTTAATTATGGAAACCGGATGCTGAGTTTCTTCTCATTTATACATAATAAACGCATAGACTGTCAGTATTTTTTAATATAATATTGACAGCTAGGTATTACAAACTCCTTTATAATAGCTTATCTCCACATATGGCTGCTTTTTAATCCAAACCACCAATAAAAAACTTATAAGTAGCAAATTGGATTTCGAACGGGTTCTTCACCTAAAATGTCAATGCAATCAATTAAACTTTCTTTTTATAATGCCATAAATCACATTACATATGCACTCAAATTGCATCTTTCAATCTATGAGAACATAGAGGTGAAATTCATTTGTCTATTTTGGGTTATCTGTTCTTTATAAGAGGTCCTGTAGATCAGTTGTCTAGTCTTGCGACTAGTCCACTCGTTGTGTATAATTTAAAACTTTCTCTAAGACTTTACCTCGAGTTGGTCATTCTGATTTCCCTTGTATAGTGACGCTTCATTGAACATATTATTTTATAATATTATAGCGGTTATAGAAGTTTCTATTGCCTTAATAGTATGCAGTAATATAGTGTTGTGTAATAAATAAACATATGTGTAAATTATGCGAGGTTTTCTATAAGGTAGAGTTAATATGGTAATAAGTAACCAGCCTATTTTCATAGTAGAGCATTTATATAAGGGGACAACTTTTTTTTGTAGTATTTTGTGACTGATAAACTTAATTACTTATTTAATATGTCAGGTTTGTAAAACTCTTCCCTTGCCGTCAAATAAAGGAAAGAAAAAGTTAGGGAGAAAAAATCAAGTTATAAATTAAAAATTAAACTGCCATATCTTTGAATGTTTAAAATTGCATAAAATCAATAAATTACAGATAAAATCTGACATTTTGTTCCGTTATCGGAACTGGTCATTCAGGTTTCGGTTCATCTTCACGTCGTTCATCTGTAACTACAATTTACTGTTAAAATATTTCCTACAAAATTTCTCATTTTAATTAAACCTAACGTAAGCAAACTCTCACTCTAAGAAAACCTATATAACAAATAACTAGTACGTGTAACCACAGTTTTAATGTTACATAACTCAATTCTAATCATAACTGTATTGTGCTGCGATATCTCATTAAAACGCTATACCGAACTCCATTCAACATTTCAATACATATAAATGAACTAATAAAATGAAAGAAAGCGTACAAAACGTAAAAAAGTCAAATAACTCCGGCGAGAGCTATCGCAGAGTTACAAAAATAAAACGACGCCACACTTTACTTGCACGCTTATTTTCTATTTGGCCATGATAGTTCGATTTTGCAGAGAAAGGTATAAATAAAATAGAGTATCTGGCCTTGAATATTTTTGAGTCATGCGCAAATAATGTGAGTCACTGTGTAAGATAACTAACAGAGAATAGGCCAGGATATTATGAGTTCAATGTTAGCTGAAACCATGCAATCCAATCAGCAATTTAAAAGATAAAAGTAGTATACCGATTATTATCAAACAAAATACTGGTTCCTGTATATTTTATCAAAACTATAGCTTTTACAAACATAATTATCTTAATTATCTATTAATTTCCTCAACATCTCTAAGTTAAAGAAATACACGAATAAAAATTATTAACTTTTTGTTTTATTAACAACAAAGAGTACATTTCATATCTACAAAAAACCTCAACATCTTCCCATCTTCTTCTTCCTCATCGAGTGGATGGTCAACCTGACCAATCCTGGTGTCAGAGTTGTTGAGCCGCCAAAGGCTTAAGACATGGCAAAATCAATCTTCATCAATCAATCTTCCCATGACTAAACTAAATAAAAAATATATAAAAAATAGAGAAAGTGATGTGACAGGTAGGTTCGCTATCTTACGCAATCTTCGCAATCTGACTTTTAAATCGGCTTGTTAATCGATTGTTTACGAGTTACGAGTGATGGCTCGGCGAGCCTACGGTGGTTCACTGGCCTAGGTCAAGTGCGAAGCGGCCGTGGCATCGAAAGTGACAGTGTTGACATTCATATTAAACCATACTTATATCATACTGCGAAAGCGGCCCTGACTGGTTTTGTATGAGTAATGACGAGATTAAACGTAATACTCGTAGATGGTCTGAGGGTGAAACATGATAAAAAAATGGGTTAAGTATGTACGTACCTATGAGAAAAAATAAAATTGGTATACTTGAATAAAAAAAACTCATGTCAATGACCATAATATTGGTCATCCTTCTCTCACAATTCCTCATTAATTTCATTCTGTGATAGAAAAACATTCATAATTGAAAGTTTAGAGAATATTTACGCTAACTATGCTAGAGGAGAACGAGATCATAAAATCAAGACATTACATAAAGATACCAAGTACCCGTTTTTTCTAGGTTTTATTTGACATCATATTTGATATAATTGCTCGTCAACAATTTGTCAAACGATGATAAATTATCTCGTAAGCAAAATTTTAATCACCCCACAATCCGTACCTCACAAGCGATCAATATTAATCGGTCAATTTACCCGATTCCAACACACTGTAAAACAGTTCTACAACCGTTAATTTCTTTCAATCTATTAACACGAATTAATAACCGTTTTTCACTTGTACCAAATTTGGACAGTAACATAACCGCAAATATGTGTGTTAACTGAAAAACGTACCGATATGCTCGTTGCATAGTTATTTACAACAGTTAAACGTATAAGGCATTAAAATTGATTCAGAAATGTGTTTCGGTATTTATTGGTATGATCTAGTTACTGTCGCGCAGCTGTTGCGGACTGTTCCCATGACTACGGACCTAGAAGTCTAGACTAGAGCTAGTGTCTAAAGTTACCTAATAAAGCTCTCGGGTACAAACAAACGATTAATTTATGTATTTGTATCGAATAAACAAGATATTGAGACATCTGTTACATGCAAATTGGTATTACTGGACTTTATGTATTTACTAATAATATGAGGCAAAGTTTGTCTACTTAAATGTTGTTTGATAAACCAATTTTGATGTGAGGCTAAAGCGTAGTAGACATAAAGCTAGTTTACAGGGTTTGTTTCTGCGAATTAAAAAATCTATTTGACATGTGTCATAATATGTCTCTATCGAACTCGTGCCTCTTAGCTCGTGAACTCGCCCATATCAACAACGTATTAAAACCTTATGTAAGTTAATGCCTAATTTAGGCGTAATACAATATTTATGAGTTTTCGAATTAAGTCACTTTCTAAAACAAGACTAAACCACTGTGATTAACAACTATCATCAAATATCAAACATCTTTAATAACTAATTAATTATATGTCTTTTATTTGCATAAAAATACGGGTCAATTATTTATAAATAACATATTTGAATATACAACAGCTTTCAATAACAAAGAGACAATATTTAAATATGTCTCGTTAAATTAACATTCGATATTGTGACGAAATTATTTTGCTTTTTAATTTTCTGAAACAAAGGCCAGTTAATGTAACATTGTTTTAACGAGTTAAAACGACATTAAAATTTGGTAATTTTATTAATTGAAGCTAAAATTGAACACAGCTCTGATATTGTATTCAATCCAATACAATTAAAAGTTTCCTTCAAGCAAATGAAGTCAATTCTATGCATAATATGTTTGTGGGTAAGCTCTGAGAAACAACTAAACCTAGGTCCATTTCATTAATGTATTACTACGGGTTTTTTTTGCGGCACAGAAGGTTGTTTTAGTAAGTAAAAACACTTATTTTGATTTCCCGACCTTTCGAGTGGAATGGACCACCCGTAGTCGCGGGCTGACTCTGTAATATGGACCTTCATATTGATTGTAGAGCAAGTTTAGAGTATATATTCAGGTACTACCGTCGTTAAAAATGATTATAAAAAATGCATAGAAATCTACAAAAAGTAATATACTGGGTGGGATGTGTCACCTAGAAGGAAAGTACTATGAATACCCAAGATAGAACATTTAAATGAAAGGATACGTTCCTTCATTTTTAAAGAGTAATAAAATTGCACCTGTGCATCACCCTGTATAGGCGTAGTTTGATATATCTACGGTATACAAAAGTAAAATCAGTTTGATGTTAGTGAAACCGAACAACGATGGTATTGTACTGAGATTTGACTCGAACGATGAGTAACATTCGTTTCCGAATGCTCCAGTTCCATTACAATTGAAAGCGTACATTTTGTGAAAGTGATTTTTATTAAATGAACTCAATCTTACGTGTTTCACAATCCCAAGTTTCACTATGCAATGATTTTCATATTTATGTACTGGTAAATTCATCGCAATACGATCGAAAAGTCACTTCTGTCTTAAATAACATAAAATATAATATTGAATGATCAGTTTTTGTTTCTGAAACATATTTAGGTGCTAGATTTAAGAGTTCTTATGCAATCCGCCACTGAGTCAGTGACATTAACGAAATGCAAGCCATGACAAGATGCAAGTAAGCGAATTCTAATTTCAAAGTTTCATATTTGACATGTATGACACTCGCTTTTTATGCAACTTGACGCGACGCATAACATAGGATTACTTCACTTTATCTATTTATATATACTCAGAATACAGAATAACCAGAACCCGTGAGCGCGCATAATACTGTAGCTACTCAAACTAGCCTTATATAGTGTAGTTTGATGCGCAACCGATCAGTCACTTTGTGACCGTCGGAACGCGCTAACGTGTTTTACCCGTGACCAATTTCACGAAACTATGCCGTCTTGTGTCATTCCTACCTGTAAAAATGCAGTGGGTCTGAAAAAGAAACAGGATGGGATCACATTTCACGTGTAAGTATCGCATTTAGGTATCGTCTTATTTAAATATTTAATTATTTTCTCAGATTTCAATTGTCATAGAGAGTGATGCGTCAATCTATGCTAGTGTTGCCAATATAAGAGTTTTGATTTACCCTTCTTTTTATTACCTTTTGAGGGCTTTAATTCGTTGTAGAATATTAATAAGTAATATAATAAAAAATAACCAACTTGAAAAAAGAAGTATAAAGCGTAAGTGCGGCTCCTATGTACCTAACCTAACAATCCTATTAAATAGTAAGTATGTTAGTCTATAGGATTTTTAAACAAATTTTTGGTGTGCGTGTGAGGTAGAAGGGGAGAGGGGGAGCGGGTATAAAATTATGTTTCTATATTAGCCATCTTAGATAGTGAAAAATTGTAATTGGCCCTAAGTTATTATTCTTTTTTTATGTAACTCTTGTACCTAGCTGTAAGTTTTCCGAATACTTTAAAATAAAATAAAAATATATAATTTTTCCATCACCCGATAAAAGTGTGCAAACATCCACCTTAACACCGTGTTTTATTTAATATACCTATCTATTTCTTGAGATAATCAGGTAGGTACATAGTTATAAAGAAAAGGACAATTTTTATTCTATTATCATATTACCTTCGAAACTCCCAAAATTTACCCCAAAAATGGGCAAATAATGCGAGAGCTAACAACACTACGCGAGGGACTTTGTTCTGTTTTTGGACACAGCGTGTAGCTTGTAAATACATTTGAATGCTACATCTAGTACTTTCTATAATCTAAGTATATATATATACGAAAGTTGTTTATTTTATCTTGGTCAGGAATAGGACAATAAGGAGGTAATAAAAATCTCAAAATTCCAACAGGAACGGGTGCGCTGCGGCCAAGCCGCGGGGCACAGCTAGTTTTATTTATAATTCAAAACTAGAACCACTTACTAACTTAGCGATTAACAAAGTTAATGCAGCAATTAACATAATTAAACAATTTTCGAAACTCAAGGACTGTAATTACGTGAACAAACATTAAAAGGCTTTGCCCCAAAAGAATGTATATAATATTGACATAAAATGAAACAATTAACGGCAGGTACGGTTATAATTACGTGCCGACAAATGGAAGGTCGTTCGCCAGTTACGCCGTAATTACCCCTTCAATGAGAACTCCAAGTTAGTTCGCGATTATTAGAAGACGAAAGTGTCTAATTGTCCGGTATGGTTGCTTTTTATTTCCACCAATAGAAAAGTCTGGACGGCTACCACGAAAGCGCATATTTTTACCGTCGCTCTGTCGTTCGCGTGTTGTTGTAAATCAATCATGACCATCAACTTTCATGGTTTGAATTCGATGACGATCACCCTTCCTGTCCGGTTCGAGATCTTGCGTAAAAAAAGTTGTATCGTGGACAGTTGAGTTACATTGAGTATACCAGTTGACGGAGACTTTTACTTTCGCCAAACTGGTGCAGTCGAGTGCAATGGCTGGTGGCGCAACGGGCTCGCACTGGATCACCG
Organism: Cyclophora albipunctata; assembly: GCA_963082685.1. Lineage (NCBI taxonomy): Eukaryota > Metazoa > Arthropoda > Insecta > Lepidoptera > Geometridae > Cyclophora > Cyclophora albipunctata. Next base: position 8,769,299 of record OY720117.1, on the reverse strand, counting down.
GTGACAAGGTTGAGAAACAACTGCCAACTGGTTCCGTACGCACTCGCTCTCCTTACCACTCGCGCCATACCAAACACTCAACCCAAACGCGATTCAAACCATCTCGGATATTTTACAACACTAAACTTAATTAATATAACGATCATAGATAACATAAATATTTAGAACGCTACCGAGAAACAATGTTTATGGCACAAAAACGTTTACGCTGTGTATTACTTAAGTTTAGAGATTTTGATTTTAATTAGAGTAGAAAAATATTCTAACGCTAGACCGCATTAATATAATTTTAGTTGCGAAATCGAGTCCGGTGTCCAATTGCAGCGAGGCGAGGAAAACCGCAAAAACTAAATTAATATCTATATAATGTGCGTGCACAGTGGGCCTGTGGGCGACAAAGGCTCACAATTTCCGGAGCACTAATGGTGCATAGAGCACCACATTGTACAAGGCCAGGTGTGAACGTAGCACGACAATTGCATACCTTGTGACTTTATACAAACTTTAGCAACACAGTCCTTAGTGTTAAAGTTTCAAAGGACATGTCACGATTCGAACCATTGATCGTATGACAATTTTAAAAGCGAATCAAATCGATTTGCAATCGCAAACAAACGTAATAGACGGATATCGACAACGCCCTTGTCATACTAAAATTGATCAACACCTCGATCTGTAGCAGGCATTCAGCAAATGAACTTTGTAATACTTATTTGTCACGACGCCTGTGTCTACTTTGTTACAAGCATTTTGTAACTAAATCGACCTCATTCTTGAGTTAGAAAATGACAATGAATTGGAATTATAACGTGCTTGTTTCCTTTTAACGCAACAAAAACAAATGAACGTTCCAACACGATATTAACCTGATACTTAGTAGCGTATCGTAAATATTCGGATGCAGAATTGAAGGAAAACTTTTTAATGAGTGTATTAACTAAATACACGATTAAATCGAAAACCCGGAGGTTGGCAGCTAAGTGATTCATTATGGAAACGGAACAGTGGAGTCGTGAGCGAACCCACTCCGCGGCACATAATATAAAACAAAACCGTCAGTTTGATTTAGTTATTAGTAAACCTTCGTGTAATGAAATAAACCATTAAAACCTAATCAGTTTCAATACTGAATCTGATTTGCATACCTTACCTTATCTAGAATGGATACGGTTTTGCAAAACTCAATGCAAGGTTTAGGAATTAGCATAAGAACTAACACGGACACGTTTAAAATTAATTGCAACGTTCAAGACAGCCGCCCAAAATTACAACAATTACAAAATATGTATATAATTTCGAGATTAGAACCCTAAAGAACAAACCTTCCCGTTGAATGTTGCCATTCAGTACAAATATAATTATTGAAATCAGGTTGGTAGTTTTTGAGATTGACACATAATAAACTACAAGCAGGCTTTGCCGAACCTAATGATTCGCCAAATCGATGCAACTATGCAATTGCAAAATAGCATATCTAATTCGATAAGCATCATATGTCCCTGATACGTTCGTAATACATGCTTTATCAAGCTTGACACTTTGACAGCTAAATCACAACCAAAATATATTCTTAATTCAAAAGTGCTTGCGAACATGTGAACTTGTCATGAAAACAATGTGACAGCTTGCCGCTATTCTTGTAATTCTCAATGACACAGCTTATCTAATGGAGAAAAGTATGGAAGTAATTTGCATTTCACAAACAAATGTTATTTTCTTGTCTATCTGCAATTTACACATCAATAAACGTTAATGATGTAATGGTGTGAAGTGTTTTCGTATCAGGAACTGCATACGTAATAGTTAAAGTATCAAGCAATTTAACAGCAGTAAGTTTTAATGATTTTCAAAATTTAAAATGTTAAAGAAGTATTACTGGAGCAATGTTTCGGGATTCATTCCCTTTCCCACAACATTAATTTCCATTAATTACATATCGTTTATCTAAAGGACCATCTTAAACTAAACTCATAAATCCCGAATATAAAAACTATCTGTCAATTACATACTTTTGACGTTCCCTATTTGGTGACGCGAGTTGTCAATATTGACAGATGTCAAGAAACAGCTTTCATACGTTACAGGTATTAGAAAAATACTTGTTTCAGTACGTTTAGCATTGATATAAGTAGTGGAATATTAATATTTAATAGGGGAATTAGTAGCAGCGTTATTTTAATACTGGGTTGATAAAAACTAAGCCTTGACCAGACGCCGACCGGTGTGGGGCGAAAACATATGAGAGTTGTAATTGGCGCCGGAGACGAGTTTTCTCGCTCGTTATTGACGTATTTATATGCTATTTGATTAGAATATGGTATATATTAATGATGTGATATGTTAATCTACCTAAACATTACATTCGAATGTAGAAACGATACCATTGGACATACTATTCCCCTTTTTATGCTTTGGTCCTCTTGGAGCTTCAAGCTTTACGTTAGAAACTACTTTGTACCAACGATACTTTGTAAAAAGCAAAAAAAAACATGCATGTAATGGAATCTACTATAATTTTGAATTAGGAATGCATTTCACAGTTGATACATACCTAATGTAGTTAGCATACCTTGTTAAGTTCAAAACTTTGAATTAGGAATATCTTTCGAATGCATAGGTTTTGACTGAGATATTCCGTTTTCGCAAACCGAGAAGCTTTTTTTTTAAATTTATTTATTTTAGGTCGCTTAAACAACTTGGTCATCAGCGACCGACAACCAATATGTACTAACGTATATTTTATTGAAAAATAAACTTAACAAAATAGTAGGAATAGTCAGTTCTTAACTTAAAAAATGTATCGATACAATATGTTACTTCCGATACCCAGTACCAGATGTTACGCAACCATTTAAAAGAAAATATAGGTAAGTGTGGTTATGACACAATGACAATATGTGTGTGAAAATATTTCGTTTTTTAACTTCTCACATAACCCATCGTATTATAAAATCAAGTTGATGTGATACTAAGGTCGTTACAAGATTGTATAATTTAACGACTTGTTAGAAACACTTTCTTATTTTGTCAACGTTTTACTACTGAGCCGAGAAAATAAAATTTTCTAGAGACTTAATCAAATTACGACATTCGGCAATTAACTTTTGACCGATGAAATGAAGACTGAAAGTATATAGCAGTGGCACATTACAGGCTAATACTTTAGGACTAAATGTAACTGCTTAGGGATTTTTTTGTTAGTAAGGAATTACTTCTTATTAAGGTATGCCATAATTAGAAGTAATTTTCGAATTTTTAATAAACTAAATACCTAGTCTAGATCAAATAAATTGCGTGTACTCTTTCAAACTCTCAATTACCTTACCCGACATTGCATAAACGCTAACAAGTTCCACTAATCGGCAAACAGGCAACACTATCCTTTATTAGTTGAATAGCAATTAATATTACTTAACTTAAAATAATAGACGTACACTGGGTTGCCACATTCGGTTTAGTTTTGTCTTATTTTTAAATTATAATATAGAGGCAGGGGCTTAAATGCCTTTTTTGTAATGTTAATCCTTAACTAATGTTGCTTGTATTTATTACATGTGTAATCATTGTAAGTGATATGTAATTACATAACTGTCGATCTTATGTGGTGAAATTGAGTTCAAAGTTCTGTCATCTTTGTAATACTGAATTGTTTTAAGTAGGTAGGTAGGTACCTACTAACTTTAATAATTTTCACCGTAAATAATTTTGATTACAAGCTCCTTACCTTCATGTTGGAATTTAGACCACTTACAGGCTTTTACATAGCCTAAAGATTGAAACTGGTATCTAGCTCTTCATGTCAGATAAAAATAGCTTTAATAATAGATATAATCTATAAATATAAAAATCAATACCACTTTTCGTTGTAATGTTATAACTCAAGAACGGGCTCACCTATCCAAACCCAATGTTTAGTCTTTGTTCAGACTATTTAGTAGGTTTAAGTGAAGTTTGCACAAAATCGGTCGAGCGGTTCTTAAATTCCCACCGGAACGGACACAACGCGGGTAAAACCGCGGCGCGCAGCTAGTAAAGAATAAAAATAGCTTTTAAACGCCGGATACACAAACATATACGTTAGATAAAACATTGCTATGATTTTTAATGTCTCCAAAACCCAAACTAACTACATTATCAATCTCCAAAGACTGAACAAGACATGTCACTCTCTTCTGGAAGTAATTTACACAATTAAAATCAAAAAACTCTGCCAATTCTAATATAACAACTGTCAATTAAAAATACCACCTCTGGTTACAAATAACCTTTAATTGATAATACATTTCTGTATAAAATACGACATTCACGTACATTTCACACGTCTAGTATTGATTGTACGTGATAGTGTTTCTAACTACATGTATTAGGTGTTTTAGCGAAACATGCCGCGTCCGAGTTTCACTGCTCTATAAAATTCTAACACTTTCGCTACGTCATTTGCTTTATGTAGTTATTTAATAGAAAAGGAAAATGTGAACAAAACAAATATATGCTAACTAGCAGCGCCCCGCGGTTTTACCCGCGTTGTGCCCGTTCCCGTGGGAATTTCGGGAATTTTTTTACATAAAAACCTTCCTCTTGAATCACTCTACCTATTACAAAAAACCGCATCAAAATCCGTTGCGTAATTTTAAAGATTTAAGCATACAGACAGACAAACAGTGTGACAGACACGAAAAAGAGACGACTTTATTTTATACTATGTAGTGATGATATAACAAAGAGTAAAGGCCTAAATCATAAATGCCCGTTACAGCATTTTATCTATCAGAATTTATTAGATGGTTCGTCCCTTTCCGACATACGCTATTTACAAAGAGCAAAAGAGACAAACACTTATAACAGTGCTTTAGCTAGGGAACATTTATGAACAAGGCGGTAACAATTTGTCTATTTGTTTTTAAAAATCTTTATAAAAGCTTAAAACGCCGCGGTGGTCTAGTAGCATGTGCATCTGCCTTCCAAGTCTGAGGTCCTGGGTTCAAATCCCGGGTCAAGCAATGTCCAATTTAATTTTGAAAAATGGTTCGGCTTTGAAAACACCGACTCGCAGTAGGCAAGCGTATGATTACGCCCCGGTTTTACTTGCGTTCAACTTGTTTAACAGTTTACAAGATAATGCCTATTGAGAAATATATACTCGAAATTGGAGCACTTTGTAGTACCTCAATTAAGGATATAAATTGATGCATTGTATAACAAACACATTAAGGTAACAAGCCAGGTAGGTACATTAAAGCTCCCACTTCCCACAATTCTTCTCAAATCCCACCAAAAGGAAATAAAACTACACAATGAAAATGTTCAATTATTCGTAATAATTTCATAATCTTATTAAAAAAATGGTGTACAGTGTGACCTTAGAGTTCGACCTTCGAGCACTAAATTACTTGGCTTTGTTGTTTTAATATCGTATATATTTAAATGTGTTATATTTATATAAATTGTTTTATTGTTACCCAATTATTTAGTAGACAAGGCCTGGTATAACTATGCCTAAATTTCACTGTGTTGCTTATAATTGTTCCAAATAATTTGTTGCATTGTTCTATTTTTCTACGTTTCATATCCTCTATCTCTACCTCTGTCTAGTATCTAGATAGCATACTTAACTCCTTCTAATTCTTCTTTTTTATCTTAACAAAGTGTCTTAATAATTCCTTACAAAGTATCAAACAAAGTCACCTCCATCATCCGTAAATTTTTCTGTCTGTACATTTCCGTTTAACAAATTTTGCAACGGATTGTTTTACGGTTTTCACCAAAAGACAGAACAGTTCAAGAGCTAGTTTCAAGTTAAGAATGTATCCTGGGATCCTCACGAGAACGAATACAATGCTTTTATCTCCAAAGGGACAGTTAGGAAACAAAAATCCTATCGGTTCCTAGAAATCTTGGCCGCCAACTGCCTTAGCTTCTTCATCGCTCAGCGAGGGGGCGGCGATACCCAACCCCCTCGTACCAAAGCTTCTATAGTCGATTTGCTATTTTCTATTCTTAAAGAGCAACCAAAGTAAACCTACCACAAAGTGAACTAACACCTCACTTTCACCCACTTGTACTAAGTCCATTGTTTTTTTAATCGCTACCATCTGTTAGTCGAAACCATACACTTTTAACACGTATAGTAAGTACTTCAACCGGTACTACTAATGTAAGGAAGCTGTTTTGTAATCTTTTCATTGAATAGTAGTTTTCATTCGCATAATTGAGTTAATAGCAGCATCAAGATTGTTTGTACGAAAGCGAGGATTTAACGATTGAAGTACGGCGCACCTTCATTTAGTAGTAGGTGATCGCTTGGTGTTAGTGAACAATATTTTTACGTCCGTATTCAGAAACTTTCAATGCTTCTTTAGTAGAGATTTAATGAGTGATTTTGACATGTAATCTATGAAAGATTAACAATTAGTAAATTGTCGATTTAATGGACATTTCTTATTGTGACAGTTACCAAATTCGTAGAAATCAAATATCGCTCGGTAGTGTTCCAATTAGTCTACATATCTACTTAGTTATGTTATTTTAATAGGTGTCTTAAATATAAATACGACAAGTCTTTTAGAAACCTATTCTTCAGTATCTTAATATCGAGCTTGTGTACAAATTATTCTGTCATTCATTCACTAAAGGAATCTTTCTCCACTTTGCAAGTTATTGATATCAACTACCAAACGACCTCTTGATATTAACACTTCAAGCTAAGTTCGACGTATAAGCCTGTTCAAAATAATAGGCACAATTGCATTTATTGTCAGTACCGCAGTCCTTCACAACACCGTGCCGTCACGACAGTTTCCTATGTGTCGGTAAAGCAAGCTACTCACGTCGATGTCGCCAGTTCACGGGTGATGCCTCCTGATCTCTTTTTAATGAGCCCAGTTTCTTCACTCTAACTGTATGAGTGGAACACTTAATTCCTTTGTTTCTTCATAATAAATGAGCTAAATTGTAGTGTAGTTTAATTGTTTTATGTAGAGTAAAGAATGGTGTTCTTGTTTTTTTTGTATTTGTAATGTTTGAGTAGGTGTATGGATTTGTTAAGTGCTGTCCGTTCGTTTTACTTCTTCTTAGACTTAAGAGGTGGGCTCTTGTCGATGGAGTTCTTGTCACTTTTCGCTATCTTCATCCATCCTACGTTTTACTATAAAAGTGAAAAATGTATAAAAGCAAAACTCGCGTGATTATACTTCTTTATACCTATTATACATGAATGACATTATAATTAAGGCGAGGATATGTGGCGCTCGGACAGAGCCGAGGGGGTGTTCTTAATTCCATAAAATAAGGTTGAGATTTGTGAAGCAAGACACGAGTGCGTGATACGTGGCGGGCGAATATTTGAACTCTTTTGCGTTTTTATAGAAATTGGCGGGTCAAATGAAAAATGTAACTGATTTAAAATCTAAGTGAGTATTAGGAAATTGGTATTCCTATAAAAAAACTATGACTATCGCTTCAAATAACGAGATCTAGGACGAGAAAATAATATTTGGTGCTACTTTTACATAATCTTGTGCAATGAATTTTAAAATTCTATTCGATTTAAAATTTTATTAAGGATATATTCTTTTAATTGGTGTTTTTATTTTATATATAGAATCGATAGAAGTGTTGATATTTGATCGTCAAAGTAGCGACTATGCGCGTTATTTTCACATATCCTCGCCTTAACTAGCAGTGCCCTGCGGTTTTACCCGATTTGTGCCCGTTCCTGTGGTAGTTTCAGGATTAAAAATACCCTATAACCTTTCTCTTAAATGTAGCTATTCAATATAAAAAGAATTATTCCAATCGATAGTTCCTGAGGTGTTCAAACAAACACAAAAACAAAAATCATATACCCTTCAAAAATCATATATTACGAGTACAGATTTAACAAATCTGTGTCGGCTTCAGTCATCTACGAGACGGATACAAAACTGATCATTAAACAAATGAACATCGTTTTTTTGCTAACTGTTCTATTCATAAATCAAAGATCAAATTTAATTAAATTTAACAACTGTTGTTAATTGCATTACTTGAGCAATAGTAAGTGACTCCGACTAAGTTAAGTTGAAACTTCCTTCACTCTGAGGAAACACTAATTGATGTCGTTATAAACACTATTGCAATAATTACTATGGGTTTGCAAATCAGCCAAAAATCTAATTTTGAACTTAATTAAATTTGTCATTTATTTACATAACAACAAAAACGCAACTATCTGAAGTTGCCGATCTTTTTTGTGTAGTAATTAGAACCGACAGGAAATAAATACTATCAGAAAAGTCTATTTAATCGATACTTATTAATCGATCAAATTTTTCATACATTACGTGTCAAAATTACTTATTCTCTACTAAGGAAGCATTTGACTCTGTCTCTAAGTACAGGCATTAAATAGGTATCTAAGCTTTTTTCAAAGAGTTGTATTGATCATATATCTGTTGAAATAATATTGAATGATTTAACCAACAACATTTACCATTTCAGCCTACACTATACAAAGCAAAACTAATCGGAATACCATTCAAATATTATTCGTCAAATATCGATTCGGTCATTATGTCTAATCCAGGACAAATGCACATAAACAACAGAAAACGAAGGCGTAACTGTAGGAAGTCTACTTTAGATAATAGTGCGAAACCACCTTTATTACATTATTATTGGAAACACAACCAGTCATTATTTTATTATCTAACTTAAGGTCAGTACTCACATACGGTATTACTCGATCGAGATAAACTGTCGAGTAAAACTCATGGCATGGGCTTTCGTCCACACATTGAGCATTGATCTATCGAGTGAGGCGCGCCGTTCAGTATTCACCGAACCGTTCGAGCCAAAGGATGTCTGTGCAACAAAGGATGTCTCTAAAAACACGTGTTTCAATCACGATAAACAATACCAGACTGACGCTCGCCTCGCGCCACTCGCAGTCACGTACACACGTTCGAGTCAAGATTGACGGCTCGCTTCGAGTAGGTTCGAAGGAAATTACTTTCATTTAATTCCATCGAGCCGGCTCTATGCGAGCCTTCGAGCTGTGAGTTTTGCGGTCCACACGTTGATTTTTACTCGACTTCGAGTAAAACTATCGAGTAATACCGTATGTGAGTACTGACCTTTAGACTGTAATTCGATCGGTTACTGTGACATTTATAATACTCACTCTTGGCGTCGTTTGACTAAGCAATTAGCTTATTGCGATTGTAAAGCAACGGCTCGGCTTACACTTGGATGGCTGGTAGAGGTACAGTCACGAGCGTTAATTTGGGACCCATTTCCATCAAATGTTGTTAGAACATTCATAATGCAATAAGGTTGAAACTTTAGTTTGATAGAAACGTAAAGTTATCGATGGTTAACAATATGACATTGATATTACGATAAAATTAGCTCTAAATAGCGTAAGTTTGCTACACGATATTCAACCTTAGGTGGGTCCCAAATTATACACGATTAACCTTAGGTGGGTCCCAAATTAATGCTCGTGACTGTATTTCGACCTGAACGCTATCATACTTCGGAAAGCACGTTAAGCAGTCGGTCCCGGTTGTTCCAATCGTCAGACCAAGCCGGAGGCCTTTAGGCGGTCTAATCACTCCAGACAACAAGACACCAGGGTTGGTCACTAACCTGCTCTAACATACTTACTCTAATACAATATCTAACTAAATATTTAGCTAAAGGCGTTCCGGTATATTAAAATAGCAATCGATTCTAACTGATGTTGATATTTGATAGAAACGGTGTTATTAGAGTTACGTTGGATAATACAGGGTTGGATTAAGTACCAATAAATAGTAAAGTCGATCAAATTATTTTACTACAATTAAGGTGCATGAAAGCTGCCTTCCCGGGGCTCATCTAAGTCCTTCCACCGCGAATACTACAAGAAGACTACAATATTAACTGTCTCAAAGTTACATATTTGAGTTGGCTTAATTTACCGATTTACAAAACAAGAGGTAACTTAAGATGGTTCCACATTACGTAATCTATAACGACTATAAAAGTATCTATCACTTTTCTATATTAACCAAAACATTCGGATCGTTAGTCAACTTATCTTGATAATAGTGTTTCTAAATGCGTCCCTGTATTCAAGTCTTTAACTCGATTATTATCATATCTTACTGAGTCTAAAATTGAATAATAATCAACTTCATTTAGTTCTCATAACCTTTGCTTGGTATTACGTGTCGTGATACAAACCTTTATATATACATAGTCTTTTTATTAAACCACTTCAAAACGAATTCATTCCACTAAATAGACCGCAAATGTCTTTAAATCATGTTACGTGTATAGTTCATAATGCGAGTATATTAAAGAACCAATAGATACATTAGAACTAATTAATCAATTAAAATTATATTATGACTGTTATATAATCTGTAATCATAACCACAATGTAGAAATGTATCTGTATTATGAGCTTATACGAAATTATTATGTTCAACTATGATATTAGTGCTCGCAAGTAAAGACAAGTGTAAACCCAACTGTGCCGCGTAATTTCGTAACGAATATGCGTTTGGCATAAGCCATGCTTGCCCAATATATGCAGTATATAATTAACATAAATAATTAGTAACTAGAAAGAACATAAATATCGATTATATTAATTATAAAGAACTAGTGCAAAGACAAAGAGAGGCCATGAATTACGAAAGCGTGAATAACGCCGGCGTGTCAAGGTCCCGTTTAGTTCTGCGGGACATGACTCGATAACGATCTGATAAGACAATACATTTATCAGTCACTTATTCATTTTATATTGGAAACTATTTTTGGCATAGCTATATGATAATGGTACAACTATTGAAGGCGGTAGCTTACGACTAATCCGTAGAACAGGCAAAGATGCATTTCAAAGACAATTTATCTTCTTTTATCTCTGTTATTCATATAGAAAGAGATAAAAAATTGCGTAGTATTTTCTTGCTTCTCTTTCTCGCTCTAATGTCAACAATCGTCTGAACTTTACAACACTGTAACTTTGTACTTTTAAAAGTTATATTAATCGTAATTTTCGCCATTTAAAGTGTAAAAGATTTAATACACAGATTACAATCGTGTATGGGCGTCTATAATCTTGCTTAACTCTGCAACAATGTTATAAATACCTATTTTAAAACTGTTCATGTCATATTAACAAGTTTATGGCGATAATAAGTACTGTTAAGAAACCCACGGGTTACCGGACTGCACCTGTCATTAAATTCGTTCTGTCAAGACATGATTTCCCAACAAAGTATAGATAATGAAGTTTTAATTTAACTTTGTCCTTAAATAAGTTATAAATAAAAAACCTGCTACACGAAAACTGCTAAACATATTTTTACCAAACATACGAGCTAACCGCAGCAGCAAAACTGGCTTTCGAGTAAAAACATCCCCATCGAATTCAGTCTATCCATTTGAAAGCTACGATACCACAGACAGACACATAAACGCAGAATAAAACAAAAATTGACTGACCTGTTTGTAACCTAAAATAGACTCGCACGGTACAGTGGCCTATTTCCTAACTTGAGTTATGTACCATATCTAGTTATACTATTGCAAAATATAGGGTCAAGTTAGTATAACCAAAAGACAATCGCTCGACACTTGAAAGGTAAATTGGATGCGTTAAGCAAATACAACATTGCATCAACAGATGCAATTTCAGTTGCGAGATCTTTTCATTGTATATGTTCATGCCTTATTCGGTTCGGTTTTAATTGTTTCCCTCAATGATACAGTTTTATTGTTGGATGATGACGCAATGTGTATATTTAAAAAGTTATTGTTAGTCGTTTGGTAATGCATGAGAAAATACTGCTTACTGCCGCTCTTCAAAGACGTATATTAAATCGACACTTGAGTAATTGATGTAACGAACTTTGCAGTGTATCTTAGTTGTTATCTCAATACAAAGTTCGTGAATTGAAATCCAATTAAAGTTAAACATTGTGGTGATGAGTGTACAGATACATGTTTATTTTCCTTTAATGCTTAACATTAGAATGTAACCCAAATAGACCCACATGGAACACTTTCAAATAATAAGAAAACGAATATCTAAAAGGCACTAGTACAAACATAGTAACATCAAGCCCAAAAGTGCCATTAATAAATCCAATACAGACTACAAAGAAGTCACATGATCATTACATTGATGCAAGTTGAATAATGTTTCTTGAATTGTTTACGAAACGTATGATTTAAATAATAACAATCGCCAACAGATCATTTAAGTTATAAAACATACGTAATTACAACTCGGCTGTGTTGTAATATTGATTGCATCTGTATTTATATTGCTATTATGCATAGCTCTTGTGTATTTTGTTGCAACGGATACAATATGAAATTTTCTTTATTTGTACAGTGTTTGGTGTTATTAGAGCCGGTAATATCCCACTGCTGGGGAAAGGACTGTTTTCTTACTAGCTTTTATTATTTTACGTGTTATTTCTTTTTTGTTAAACGTGTTATTTTACTCCCAAATAATGAATTTTGTTTCTAATACAATTATGTCGGAATTTAATATTTACGTATTTTAATGTTTTCTTTTAATTGTTAAATTAATTTAATTTTCTTTATTTCCAGGTAAATATTCATCAAAATATTATGCTGTTGTGGAGGAGAAGACAATTAAGTATAATTTATGGTTATTCGTCAGTTAAACTCACATAAACCAGCTCCGTTAAATAATGATTCATAAATCAGTAGTCATACGAAACATAAATTACTAAGATTAATATTCAAACTTTCGGTATAAATGTAATAAAATGCTTTGTTTTCATAACAATTTTTATAGTTTACCGAGTATTATGAACTATTCTTTACATTTTTAGTATAAATATTTTTGTGATTATTTTTCTTTTTTGATGATTTTGATGATTCTAATGATTACGCCTGAAACCTCCTCACTGTACTGATATCTTCAGTGAGACGAGAGGCCTTTGCCCAACAAGTGGGACATTACAGGCTAATACTTTTTTTTTTTTCTTTTTTATATACTTATTGCCGTACTCAAAGACGTCGATAAAATTGATAATGACCTAAGTGAGTTAATGTTTCATACAATATGCGTCGAAACAATACGTCAATTATTAAACTCTCTTATGGAATCATAGCGACTCTGACTATGGTAATTAATCCATAGTCACTTCGCATCATTTTACTTAAATTATTAATAACTAGCAGCGCCCCGCGGTTTTACCCGCGTTGTACCCGTTCCCGTGGGAATTTTGGGATGAAAAATAGCCTATAACCTTTCCGTTGAATGTGGCTATCTATTCAAAAAAGAATTATTCAAATCGGACTGATAATTCCTGAGATTATCGAACATACAAACAAACAAACAAACTTACAAATTTTACTTCTTTATAATTAGTATAGATGTACTCTCATTTCGTATTTTCAATTCTCGTTGCTCACGAAAACAATTGTACCAAAAGTGCTTCAGTAATTATTATTCAAGTTAATTTAGAGAGTCCGTGAGAACTCCGCTTAAAAGGAATTCAAAGGAATAATTACTTAAATTGTTAGTTCGTTGCTTAATTTATGCCTTTATTTCGAACTAATTACCTTTAATTGGAGGTTTCTTCATAGACATTATTAGGAAGGAATCTTTGTGTAAACGTAGATGTTAGAACTTGATTAATCTAGGCATTTCACTATATAGGCTGAATCACCTGATTACTCGAAAAGTAAGATGATTCCGTGCTTCGGAGGGCACGTTAAGCCGTCGGTCCCGGTTACTTTCTACGGATAGTAGTCGTTACATGAGCCATGTCATGCCTTTGGCGGCTCAATAACTGTGACACCAGGATTGGTCAGGTTGGCCATCCACTTGATGGAGAAGAAGACTATATACACATACATATGTCAATGTATGAGAGCACTTTATTACATAAAGTTTGTATGACAAGAGTTTACTACTAAAATACTAAATTCATCAGATATTTGACAAAGTTTTCAACGTTTTCAAAGTTTTCAAAAAGTTCAAAAAGTTTTCAAAGTTTTGACATTCATTAAATCGACACTAAACTAAGCGACGTTATTTTTCATACATGAAGAATCAAGAATCATATTTAAATCTCTACTAAGGAAGCATGAGACGTCTCTGAGTACGAACGTCAGTTACTGCATTATATTACGTTACCCCAACTATTTTAAAGCAAAAGACATAAATAAAGTCTAATTAAAACGTTTAAAACCGTGAACATGAAACTATAATTACAAAATATCACTAAAACGATCTAGTTGCAAAAACTTAATTCGGCATGAATTTTAGTGGTTATATCATAATTTTGAAGTGTTTTCACGCATTTTGGCCTAATAACACATGGGCATGCGGTGGAACAATTTTGACATTGCTTTGTCTACCGTAATGTAGTTGTTACGATTTCTTTATTCAACTTTATGTCAGTCGTTTTACTCAATTAGCTGGGGCACCTTGTACGGTAGAGTTATGGAAATACGATCATTATGTTCTTTTAACAAGCCACCGACATTACTGGCTAATTTATTGTAAGCATTTGAGTGACTTTTACTTAGCGTTATTTAAGGTTATGACTAATTGAAATGTTTTTTGGCACTTGTGTTACATTTTAAATGGTAGCGCTTTGAAAACTTATTATGCAGCGCCCGTGGTTTTGCCTGCTTTTACCCGGTATCTTGTTAAAAATAAAACAAAAGTTTACCAAAATGAAGGTATATTTCCATCCTCTTTCGTCGAATGTATCGCGTACACATTGCGTCGAGCGCGTTGATGTCTTTTCCTTGTAACTTTAAAATGAGAAGTAAATACGACGTACAAGTTATATAAAAGCATGAAATTCAAACATTTTATGAACAAAATAATAAAATGAACGTGTAATTACTTGAAATAAACCTGTTTATTAATTTTAATGGTTTTCCACTTAAATCGGGTTGTAAAGCTATCGTCTTTCCGGTGTCTGTGTCCGTATAAGTTCATTTGCCTTTTTTATTTTGACGAATTTTCTAAGAAACCTTTCTGTATCAATACATAGTATAAAAACAAAGTCGCTTGCCGCTGTCTGTCTGTCCCTATGTATCCTAAGATCTTTAAAACTACGCAACGGATTTTGATGCGGTTTTTTTAATAGAGTGATTCAAGAGGTAGGTTTATACGTATAAAAAATCCCGAAATTCCCACTGGAACGGGCACAACGCGGGTAAAACCGCGGGCGCTGCTAGAACTATAAAAGTGACCTTACGTAATTCGAACAATCCGCTAACTAGAAACATTTAATTGAATTGAAAGTGATGATAGCGAGGTATCGGGAGCTGCGCACGCGCCGAGCGTAACACATAATTAATTTATGCATACATTCTAATACGGAACGATAAATATTTGAATAGTGTAGTAGGTAATTATAGTCAGCTTTCGAGCTATTATAGCTATTATAGTTTTTGTTGTAAAGAAAAAACAAATCATTTATAATCGTTCAGGTTATTATATTATTAGTTGTTATTAACTATCGGTTTGTCAGTGAAGCTTCATATTCTTTTTAAAATCGCTTATCGTCTCGACGCTGTTGAGTTGTCGCTATTTGCTGAACAATAAACTTATATTTGACAAGCCCGTTGGCACAGTGGCAGTGAGAGCGCTTACTGTGTCGGGGGTTGCGGGTTCGATCCCCGCCCGGAGTCAACAATATGTGAAGACATAGTTGTTGGCGACGACGTCTGGGTGTCAATTATATATTCTTATAAAGTATTTGTGTATGTATAAGTAGTAGTATCAGTGAGTTAGATTCCATAACACAAGCTTAGAGCTTACTTTGGGTCTAATTAACCGTGTGTGAATTTGTCCATTGTCCAAGTATTTATTTATTATTTATCTTTGAATTATTGTAAATTTTCCAACAATGACATTCCCCGCCAACGAACTACATGGCGAGTACAATCCGAGGTTTATATTATGTTAGTTTCAGTTTTGTAAGGTAAATTAGTCATCATAGCCGATGATCATTCTTCGTATGATCAAACATTTTATTGTTAATATTGACTTATTCATTGTTTTTAAATGGACAATTGTGAAGAGACATTGTTCGGCCATTATGTCAGAATTGAAATCAAAATGCTGTCAACTTCTTTCGTATACCAGATTATTATCACGACATTTTTTCATCATAAAAATATTACCTATACTGTTTTTTAGTTTAAGCAATTGATATATTGAAATTATATCATAGAGTTTGTGTAACAACTTTTACAAAAGAAAAATAAAAAAACTTATTGCTTTTAAAACATCCAATCACGAAGCATTTCAGAGACTCGATTACTCGTACCCATAACAATGATATTAATTTTGAAAACTTATTATCAACTTTCACTCCTCACTTCCGTTAGTATTGTTTGATTTAAATTGCTCTTACCTATTTTATTAAACATTTCGAAATTAGATTTATGATATAACTTGTCAATAATGAGTTGTATAGAAGAAGCTTTATTTCGTCGAGGACTTTTTGTCTGTCAAAATAGAAACAATTTAACAATATTGACGGACAAGAAAGCTAGATGAGATAATATCTTAACAAAACCGTGCGAGTCGGACTCACGCACAGGGGTTCCGTACTTTAAAAAACGGCAAAAAATCACGTTTGTTGTATAGGAACACCCCTTGAATATTTGTTTTATTTTATTTTTAGTATTTGTTGTTATAGTGGCAATATAAATATGTAAAATTTCAACGGTCTAGCTCAAGAACGGTGTTACCGTTCTTGAGATACAGCCTGGTGACAGACGTACGGACAGACAGACAGCGAAGTCTCAGTAATAGGGTTCCGTTTTTAACCTTTAGGTATGGAACCCTAATAACACAGAAGTATTTTTAATATTTAATTTTGAAGACTTTTGTCTTCAGGTCTAAAAGTCTCTCGTCAGCGCAAATTATGATAAAGTATTTGTCAGCAAATACTTGTTCCCTTGTTTGTCTTTATGATGATTATTTTACAGGTGATAATGACATGCAAACGGTGCTCTGATGTTAATTAGTGTTTCGTCTTCCATAGTTTAGGTTTACGTAACAGTTGTGGCGATTTATTTTAGTGCTGTTTTCGATTTATTTTAGTTGATTTGTTTGTTTGATAACTTGTCTAGATCTATAAATAAGTAAAAACAAACTGTTTATTTTCTCTAAAGATATCTCCGTCATAGTTTATGAAGATAAGATACTACTAAGATACTATGTAGTAATGCGAAAGTTTGTGAGGATGGATGTATCTATGGATGTATGATTGTTTCTCTTTCACGCAAAAACTATTGAACGAATTTGGGTAAGAAACTTTGCTGTAATATATACATACATCAAAATAAAACATGGGATACATTTTATCCCGAAATTCCTGCAGGAACGGATACAACGTGAGACCGCGGGGCGCGGCTAGTTCAATATATATATTTAATATATAATTCATCTATATCCATCAACTTTTTTCACCGGAAAAGTAAACAATCCATCAATCTTTGCAAACTTTCCCGTTTATTATATTAGTAGTATGTTATGGGACGATAATATTACGCTAACAGCTTCATGAACATATAACACCGACTTTCTATCGTTTAATTACATTTAACACATTACGTATTTACTTATATTGTATTTAAATGGTTGAATATATTAGAAACTTTATTTAATTTTTTTAAACATTAAATAAATTACATTTTAATAATAACTTCCCTACTTATTTTTATTTATATCGTCATTTTAATTATGCTTATTATCATTTTATTACAATTACGCCGTCTTAAGAGGATATTACGGGATCACTTTCTAAAATATTATTACTTAGATTTCGTTTTTCTCACACATAACTTAATGTTTATTCGACAATTTATGTTTGTAATTAAATTATATTATCATTATCAATACTTTATATTATTATTATCAATAGCAGCAACGCCCCGCGGTTTTACCCGCGTTGTGGCCGTTCCCGTGGGAATTTCGGGAATTCTTATACGTATAAACCTTCCGGAAGAATCGTAAAGTAAAACAGAAGTCGGTACATAAAGCAAACTTTCAATATAACTACAATCTTCTTAATGAACGTTACAAAATAATTCTCATTGAATAATATATTCTAAAACAGCTATTTCGTGTGCAAATTAGTGCATTTATTACAAAATTGGATCTGATATAATTCTCCGAGTAGCATTTAATGAAACGCAATGTAATCGATATTTATGTTGAAATACATTCTTGGCTACCGGTCATATAGATAATTGGTAGATAGTTTTAGTTGCCGCAGTAATAAATATTACACCTAGTAAGCATGGTCGTTTAAAACAGCTGCATAGGGTGAATTTGCATAGTAGCAGAGCGGCATGATGCTGAATTAATAATATAATATTTAATTAGACGGTTAATTATACTTGTATTATGGAATCTAACTAACTGGTACTACATACATATTACGAGAACAAATATTTAATTTAATTGACACCCAGACGTCGTCGCCAACTATGTCTGCACATATTGTTATCTCCGGGCGGGAATCGAACCCGCAACCCCCCACACAGTAAGCGCTCTCACATACCACTGTGCCAACGGGCTTGTCAATTGAGTGATCACAATGAATGACGAAAAGGTTACTACAACTGTCAAAAGACAGTTGACAGTTCTTTGCAGTTGGTCAATTTAGATCCGTACCGTTCCGCTTCAGTGGATATGCACCCTTCGTTTCAAATCGAAATGACGAGCTGCGAGTTGGTGAATTCAATACAAAGATACTGACCGACGTTACGAAGCGTAAGTTGTAACATTCACAGTGAGCAACGAGCAATTTTTCACATCAAAGCGCCGCTAGTTGCTTACACTACGAGCGCCGTGTTTGTTTAAGCCCCGTACTGACTGCACGAACGCTCACTATGTAACACGTTATATTACGCTTACTGGTCAGTGCCTTATTGCCTTTTTTTTAACTCGCCAACTTGTAGTTCGCCAAGTCGCCCAATCTAAACAGCTACTTTAGACAATTCGATCTACTTTTGAACGCACAATGGAATGCTAATGGTCAATTGATCTAAAAAGAGTACTTTCACTATTATCTCCGTCGAGCTGATAGGAATGGCCAGAAAACCCGCGAATCTCCGTCTAGACTACTTACGTAACTTACTTTTGAGTTTTGTTTTAAATATCCAGTTAAAATCTTTAATTACAATCAAGATTTTCGTTAGTAAGACTAAAAAGGTTATTTTTTTAGGAGAAATTGCAGAAAGTACTACTTACTCTTGACGACAACCAATATATCTGATTTTACATTCACTGCCGTGAATTGCCGTCCACTGTTGCCCACGGTAACAGCCGTATCTACGTTAGCAATGTGCCATGTAATACCTATGTAAGTTTTGCAAATAAATCGGATGCATTGTTTGATTCCAATGTACCACAAAAGAACGAAAATAACATAGATATATTAATAACATGACTCATTGCATCGCCCAGTCTGGTAAAACCAATGCTTACAAAATTAAACAGAAACAAAGCGACAAAATACTCTACTAAACAATTTAGTTACCTAAACCCACGCCAGATCAGAACATTAATTTATCATCTCTGAAAGTATTTAATGTTACATTGTTTTACACAATTTCTAAGGTATGTTTGTGGGCGTAATCTTATGTTACTAATGGCCAATTTGCAATCAATCACAGAGTGTTACGAAAATTATTAAATTCATACAGTTAACGAGATGTTTCAAAAGGTAATGTGTGTTTTTATTCAGTTGAGCGTGGCTCGGTATGTTTATTTATGAAGGTTGTTTGCAACTAGTAGTTATTGGATTACATTGTAAGTTAAATTTGCTGAAGTAGTACTTATCATGTCATTATAATGTCTCTAATAGAATCTTTGTCCTGATTGAATTGTTTGTTACATACCTAAACCACGAAATAGATAATTAAGCTGTAAGACGTCATGAAATCATTATTGGAACATTACTATAATCCCTAGAGTATTAAAAAACAGTAAACGGACAATCAAATTACAGACTACTTACTCATCTTATATCAAATTCAGTACTTTGAATTAACCAAAAAAAAAAGAAGTGATATATTTCGCTCGCAATTACTGAAGACCTAATTAGTACCAACTAACTATTTACATAACTCTAACTTTAACTTTGCTTCGATATTTCAAACACCAGTCGTTACATATCGCATGTATTCAATTTGTTCAAAAAAGAAACCAATCCGTATATCATAGAACCAATTTCATAACAATACACCGCACAAAGCCTACGCAATGTACCATAAACTATATGCAAATCAAGAACGATTTATCGTATAATTTTCTTAACCATAAGTAGTAAATGCAGTAAGAGAGCGGTTTCTATTGAAATCACATCAATTTGTATCACGGCCGTTGACTTGAGAAGAAATTCTGTGTCATTTAGTAAATCATAGAGAAACTACACTCGCGGTGAGAACATTGGCAATGACTTGTAATGTAGCATTTATAAGCGTAGAAATAGATATGAGTAGGAGAGATATCGCACGTTAATTATTTCATATCCTAAGGAGCTTTTAACACTGAGAGAGTTTATAATCTGCGGTACAATATAGCGCAAGTTTCACACATATCAAGTCAACTAATAAACATCGCCTATAAAAATTGGCTTCTTGCAGCTTATATACTTTCTCAATGTTAACGATGCCTTATATATATTTTACGATATCTAAGTATATAAGGATGTGCGTATGCATGTCTGTTGCACTTTCTCGCTACAGTGTATGAATGATTGTTGATCAGATGGTATTACGCATGTGAAACTAAGGGGCACTATTAGAATAATAAAGTTATGGAATCCCGTACCTATTCTAGACATTAAGTTCCAACAAGCGTCTAGAATATAGCTTATGGCGTAGTTTGAATAAGCGATGTGAACTCATTGCAATTGATAAGCAACGTGCAGCCCGGCCTCTACTTACATCGGTGACCGATCGTGGCGTTTGTATCTGAGCACTACCGTGCTACGGAGGGTACGTCGGTCCCGGTTGTTGCAATCATTAGACCGTGTTTGAGGCATTTAGGTGATCTAACAACTCAGACTTAGGTGATTTAGGTGATCTAACAGGGTTGGACACAAACTAACTCCCACTTACCGTTTTTACTGACAATTATTATATTCTGATATCCTTATATCGTGATCACTTTACATATACCTATACCTTTGGCACAAATTAAGGTATCTCTATGTTTTTCCTTTGTCCCGTAGCTTAAATACATAAAGTCTTTTTCCCTGTAGTGAGACATTACAGGCTAAGTGTACTTTTACTTTGCCAAGTTTAAGCGTTCATAATTCAAATAGTCGTGTAGCAAATGACCAATAAAACACTAAACTGCTCAAACACAATCAATATCGTGGTATCTAGGAGATATTTCAGTAACAGTCACTGATTTATGCCGAAACTGTCGTAGCGAATTTAACACGTTCAGTAAATGTTTGCCAATAAGGAAATGAAAGACATGGTTCAAGGCTTTTTGTGTCCCAAACGGAATTGAATGGCGCACAAAAAATATTATACTGAACAATTATTTATACTAGGCATTTACTTCCTTGTATAACAAAATTCCCACAGTTATCAATAGATATTATATTATGTGAAAACGGGCTAGAGTCGGCCAATCTAATAGAACTATCAGCTACATCAGAAATGTACGATTTTCAAATTTTTTCTTCAGAATTCGTCTCGAAGCTTCTAAGCCTTCTCACCCCAAAAGACGTCATACACGGCCAAAAAACCCGGTAATGTTCAATATCTGAAAAATATATACAATGTGTATCTTCTTCCCAAATCATTAACATAAACTTACACAACATCGTTAGAATACGATAAATTATTATAAATACATCTCTGACGCAACTACTGTGATCATATCTGAATACATAATGTTCAATTAGGTTAGAAAACTGTAACAGGGAAGTAAAAGTCCCTTTAATTTAAGGACATAAAGTCCCTGCCTCTCGTTACGACAGAACGTCGTGACAGCGTTGTTGGCAACAGATCGGTGCCTATGCAGAGATAGGATAATTTGCATTAGCGTTAGAGCCTGTCCAGTGCCGCTTATCTAATAAACTAATCGCCATTACAAAACCCAACAACCCACTAAGGAATTCAGACGAACATGCTTTATAACAACCATAAAGGCACCCGAGAATAATCGATAATGTTCATAATTCGATCGTTAGCGCAAACATTGTAACGTGCAATGTGCATGTATCAACTCTGCACACAGTAGTCTTCATGGCGAATTGAATCATTGTCTCGCGAATGTAGAACGTGAGAAATATCCATTATCGACCACTTCAAGATATCCTTGAGAACCGATCGCCAGACACATTTCTGTAGATCACTTTATTGTGAAATGAAACCGCTTAGTCGCAAAAAATTAACAGACCTTTGCAGCTCTAAATATTCGTGAAGCGCGACGACCTCCGACATAGCCTTCTTGAAATATGAAATATAGTAACCCTGTCCTAAAATATTTAAATCATTTAGTAATGTGTGTTTTTGTTTGTTTGCAGAAGCTATAAACTCTGATGACCAGTCGACGTCAGCTTCGTGGTGGCAGGCGGGTACGGCGGCGCCGTTCCGGGATACGGGCAGTAGCAGCGTGTTTTCATCCACTCATGGACTAGTGCAGACCCACCCCAGCGGGAGCGATCCCTTCGGATCCTTCGGCAGTGTCGGCAGCACGCCTGGCTCCTCCAACCCCTTCGCGTCAAGCGGCAGCGGTCCGCTAAGCGGCGGGGTCAGGAACAACCCGCTCCCAACGCTCGCAAGAAGCACCAATGGAAAACTGAACCTGAAACATTTGGACTTCACGAGCAGCGCCACCGCTGAGCTCAGGAGAAACCCGGCGCTGTCTGCCCCCGACGAGTGCGCGAGAGCGTGCAGAGAAAATGAACCGCCAAGGATTTGTTACTACCACTTCACGTTGGAACTGTACACAGTGCTGGGAGCGTAAGTAAACTTAATTTACGTCGCGACTAGTGATACCTCTACGTCTTAGTTTATGGTAATTACCCAACAATCGCCTTGTGACATTGCGTGCGGAATGGCTATCTTTCGTAACCTTAATAAGAAGGCTTCAATTGTCGAATTGATAATTCCGAACGATAATCGCAACAAGTGCCCGGAAGCGTCTATTAAATGTTACAATAGTTAAGCGTTCGGCTCCACGATCATAAAGTATTAAGTAATAATCTTACCTCAGTTGGCGTAATGTCTCATTATCTTGAGCGTCATCGCCTTGATCCAGAGGTTGATAAAACATTGAGGCGCTCACGAAAAATCGTGTTAAGACGCGACCCACCGACCGACTTTTTTATTTCGCACACTTTACGCTTTGTTTCACATAAACTGTTAACTGCATTGGTTTCAATGCCCTTGTCGAGTATGCGTCAAGTGATCCAAATTCCGACGAAGCACGTAATTGATAGGTGACGACAGAACTTATGCAAACAAACGGTGTTTCAAACGTATTGCTTGAGGAAATAGTGGCGCAACCGAGCGACATTGATAAGGAAATGAATAGTGCTTTGCGAATCTTATATCACCGTGAGGCTTAGAATAATAAGTACTAATACTAGATTGTTATTGCAGAGCTTGCCAAGTATGTACCCCGAACGCAACGAATGTGGTGTGGTCGCATTGTCAGTGTGTGTTGGCCGATGGTGTGGAGCGTGGTATCCTCACAGCCAACAGAATGTTGCCCGGACCGTCCATCCAAGTGTGTGAGAACGACAAGGTTGTCATTGATGTAGAAAATCACATGGAAGGTATGGAGGTGACTATTCACTGGCACGGAATCTGGCAGAAGGGAACTCAGTACTACGACGGTGTACCGTTTGTGACGCAGTGCCCCATCCAACAAGGAAACACATTCAGGTAAGCAGTAATTTTGAT
This sequence comes from Cyclophora albipunctata, assembly GCA_963082685.1. Taxonomy (NCBI): domain Eukaryota; kingdom Metazoa; phylum Arthropoda; class Insecta; order Lepidoptera; family Geometridae; genus Cyclophora; species Cyclophora albipunctata. The sequence goes on along the minus strand of OY720117.1, from coordinate 8,745,371 downwards.
ATTTGCATCGTTTTGTGCAATACGCATATTCATTATAAATATTTACATCGTAAACAGGAAAGCTACAGGAAGCCAAGCCCATTGTTATCAATGATTTGCACATACGCATTATTACAAAGCTTTCCATTTACCAATAACGGCGTAGTTAAATTGGCAATCGATTTAAAATTCGAATGAAATACGAAACTTAATATTCCATAATTGATTTCCAGATATCAATGGCAAGGAAACGCTGGTACTCACTTCTGGCACGCTCACACTGGTCTCCAGAAACTGGACGGTCTCTATGGAAGCATCGTCGTAAGGCAGCCTCCGTCGAAGGATCCCAACAGCCATCTGTACGACTACGATTTGACAACCCACGTGATGCTCATTAGTGATTGGCTGCACGAAGACGCCGCTGAGAGATATCCTGGCCGTCTCGCCGTCAACACTGGTCAAGACCCCGAGTCTGTTCTCATCAACGGCAAAGGACAATTCAGAGATCCCAACACTGGCTTCATGACCAACACCCCATTGGAAGTGTTCACCATCACTCCTGGTAGAAGATACAGGTTCAGAATGATCAACGCCTTCGCGTCCGTATGTCCCGCTCAGGTCACCTTCGAAGGACACAACTTGACGGTTATCGCCACTGATGGAGAACCAGTGCAGCCCGTTCAAGTCAATACTATCATTTCATTTTCAGGTAATTAAAATCACATCATAATTCACGCAATACATTACGCATATGATTACAACAAAATCAATCAATTAAATCAGTGGTTCCACAGTGTTATCAGTACCGTTAAATAAGATATTATTAGCTTATTAATTGTTATTTAACTGTTATTATTTGTTATTTAACTGTGTTATCGACAATCGAGTGCAGTATTACAAAAAAAGATGCAGTTGCGATGGCGTAACAATGCATCCAGTTAGGAGGTGCTCGAGACCACTGAAGCGAGAACAATTGAATAACATTGCGATGCTTCCTCTTCGGCCTATCATTATTGATAATTTTCCAACGCTAACAAAGGAAGGGATGGTTTCAGAGTTTCATCATATTGTTTGCATTTTCAGGTGAAAGATACGACTTTGTAATTGAAGCTAATAACCTTCCTGGAGCCTATTGGATTCAAGTCCGAGGTTTAGGAGAATGCGGAGTAAAGAGAGCACAACAATTAGGTATTTTGAGATACGCCCGTGGTCCGTACCAACCCTCGTCGGCACCACCCACCTATGACGTCGGCATCCCTCAAGGAGTGGTGAGTGAACCAGCTGTTTGTACAGAAACTTGTAAAAACGAATATATTAGTTAAATGAAGTTGTGTACATAAAATGTAGAACACACATAATTTAACTGGAGTGGTTATCTAGTCCAGCTGACAGTTCCGTCGCTCAATACTTGAGCTTAGGAATTATAATGCATAAACCACATAAAGCTGTTATTAAATAGCGGATATTGCAAATTCTTGGCAACATGAAAGCCTCGGCTTATAAATGCAAACCCGGGCTTACTGTCACTTCGGTCAACATAGTAGCGAATAGGTAGATACTAGTTAATCTTAAGCTGTAGTTTTAAAATGTATTTAGATGAAAATTATTATAGGTTTTAATTATACATGTACAGGACCGGTGACCGGTTTGTAAATACCTCGATACCTTGTCCTGAGCCCTTCGACTATAGTAGACTAGAAACACTCCTTATTACAGATAACATTGTTCCCGTGGACAGCACAATAAATATTATATTAAAAGTAGATAGAATGCACGTAAACATAGTAATTGCACGTACCTTTCTCCCACTAACTATTCAGGTGATGAACCCATTGGATGCAAGGTGTAACATATCGAGGAACGATGCTATTTGCGTTAGTCAACTGAAAAACGCCAGGCATATCGACCCGGCGATTCTACAAGAGAGACCTGATGTTAAGATCTTCTTGCCGTTCCGTTTCTTCGTTTACCGTCCGGAGATGTTGTTCCAGCCTAACACTTATAACAGATACTTAGGTAAGATCATTTGATATAGATACATATTGATGAGATTCATCATAATGGCTTATTCAAATTGATCTGTTATCTAATACGTTGTTAATCCTGCAGTGGCTCCCGGAGGTGATCACGTGATCAGTTTGATCGATGAAATCTCATACATGGCCGCTCCAGCTCCACTGATCAGTCAGTACGACGACGTAAACCCTGAACAGTTCTGTAACGGAGACAATAGACCCGCCAACTGCGGACAGAACTGCATGTGCACCCACAAGGTCGACATACCTTTGAATGCCGTCGTCGAAATTGTGCTTGTCGATGAAGGTATTTAAATCTCTACTAACAAATTACGCTCATAATAACTCAATTTCGGCCACACTTTCCATATCATAAATCAAGCGCCATCACCATCAGTAGTACGATCTAATAACTCGTAATTATAAGCGCATTTCTAATTTCACTTTTCAGTTCAAATTGCGAACCTGTCTCATCCGTTCCACCTGCACGGTTACGCGTACAACGTGATCGGTATCGGGCGCTCCCCTGACCAGAACGTCAAGAAGATCAACTTGAAGCACGCGCTCGACCTGGACCGCCGCGGCCTGCTGGAGCGCCACCTCAAGCAGGGCGACCTGCCCCCGGCCAAGGATACCATCGCTGTGCCCAACAATGGATACGTTATCCTCCGATTCCGAGCGACGAACCCCGGTTTCTGGTTGTTCCACTGTCACTTCCTGTTCCACATCGTGATTGGCATGAACCTGGTGCTGCAGGTGGGCACGCACGCCGACCTGCCCCCCGTGCCGCCCAACTTCCCCACCTGCGGCGACCACCTGCCCCCTATCCCACTACACTGATCCCCCAACGACCCCCACATGTGCAAAATTACGTAGTGCAGTAAATGTTAACTAAGTGTAAATTTATGTTTGTTTTGTGTGATGTGTACGGCGGATCCGAAGTGCTCGATTCCGCCGCTGTGTTTATTTTGTATTTGGATGTATCGACGGAAGATTCTGAATAGTTTATGTTGTATTTATTAATGGCATTCAAAATCCCATGAGTTGATTTCGATTTTGCGATGCCATGCGCGGTGATATTATCTTCGTTGATTACATTAAATCACTTTATAACGTTAGACTCTATCTGTTTCTTCGCCTTTGAATATTCTAACGTGAATCGCGTATCTAACAACTTGCCATTATAATCTTCACCAAGGATATTTATTACTTGTATATAATTTTAAAATTACTTATTAGAGCTTAATTTTCTTAATTATAAGGTGTTCGACGAGTTATGTCGGCATCGGTATCGACACATTACGTACATCCACTTAATGAATATAATTCAATTCGTCTGTAAATATGTTAAAGCTGTAAATACACTCCCTCGTTGTACTCCATACTCCATATCACACACGCGCGGACCAACATGTACATAATCTCGTGACTGTATCATTTACTTATATTTCGCCGTAGTAATAAAGTTACCCATTAATGTTAAGAGTGTGACGAGTTACCAACGTTACTAGATGTGTGATAGTGCCAATATACACAACAGCCACAGAAGATATATCTTGGACTAGTCTTTATTTTTCCATAAACCAGAAACAACGAAAAATATTATGGTTATATTTTTATAGTTATAATATTTTGTAGCATCGTCGCTAACTTTTCTTGCCAAAAAAGGCGGGACTTTACAATTGTATTTTTTTTAAACTTAAGATAAATGAGAATGTAAATTTTTATACCTTTAATAAATACTTAAAAATAATATTATTTTATTACCCTTTCTCATTTCAGGTCTCAAAATTCGGACATTTTTATTTCAGGAATTGTTTTAACAAAATCATAAAAATAATCCTATTAAGAATTATAGCTATACTAACAAAATATAGATTAGATTAGATTAGTTTAACCCAGAATTTGTGTAAATACATTATTATTATAGTAGACCGTGTACATAATATAAATATCTCTCAATAATAGTTGCCCTTTAGATAGAAAATCCTAATAGTTGGGTGTACTAAGGGATACCCGTAGCGGTTAGATCCTACACACACCGTCGAAATAAGGTTGTAATTATTATTTTATATAATTTATTTATTTATTTTATACATTTATACGCTTAGCTATAAAACATATATTATAACATGTTTAATTTTTGCTGTTTTGTTTTCATTGCTACTTACATTATGATGTTCAAAATGTACTGTTTTTATAATTGTATTTATTTTCTTAGGTGATGAACCCATTAGACGCAATATGCAACGTCAAAAGAAATGACGCAGTCTGTGTGAGCAACTTAAAATCGGCAAAGCCGGTGGACAAAGCTATATTACAGGAAAGACCGGACGTGAAAATATTCTTACCGTTTAGATTCCATTTCTACAAACCAAAGGAACTCTTCGAAGAAAACACGTATAGAAACTTCTTGGGTACGTTATGTAACTTTTACTATTTTACACACCGACCATAAAGAAGGTTTTAATTGTATGTTTTTAGGTTTTGGTGACGAATAAATAATGACACATAAAAAATAATGACGATAACTAAATTATTTGAAATAAGAACATTAGTTCTGACTTAGCAATAGTTCCAGCTGCTATTTGGCCAGTTTTTTCATTAGTTGTACCAGTGCAAGTCGTGCACTATAATTTTGTGTTCTTATTTCAAAAAAGTCGCTCACTCCCCTGCGCCAAATGCTCCCGTGTGTCCCCAAGTATTGGTCCCCTAAGAACTATTGAACTTTGAAGAAAAATCTCTCTTTCTAATTATCTTATAAATATTTGTCCATAATAGTGTATGTATCTTCCAGTGGCCCCGACCGGTGATCACGTGCTCAGTTTGGTGGACGAGATCTCGTATCGCGCGCCGCCCGCGCCGCCCCTCTCACAGATGCATGAGCTTTCTCCAGAGCTGTTCTGTAATGGAGACAATAGGCCGGAGAACTGTCCTGTAGACTGCAGGTGCACGCACATGATAGATGTGCCTTTGAATTCTATCGTGGAAATTGTATTGGTTGATGAAGGTAAGGATTAAAAGAGTTTTACTTATTATTATTGTACTGATATTCTCAGTGTCCTAAGTGTTCTGCCTCAGTTTGTATTCTCAGTGTCCTACCTGAATGTTTCCTAATAGCCTTAATTTTTGGCAGACTTAGGGTTCAATCCCGTTCCAAAACTTGAGTCTCCCCATGACAACATTTACACTTCATTTATACTTAGTATTTACACTTTTCCGTCACTGGCCCCAATCGTATATTTTCTTAAGTATTGCTACAAATAGTCCCGAAGCTAATTATCTTCTCCTCTTCCAGTCCAATCGCCGAACTTGTCGCATCCGTTCCATCTTCACGGGACCTCGTACAGTGTGATCGGTATGGGCCGTTCTCCCGACAAGAACATCAAGAAAATAAACCTGAAACATGCGTTGGACCTGGACAGGAAAGGATTGCTCCACAGGCAGTACAACTCGCCGCCCCTGAAGGATACCCTGGCTGTGCCCAATAATGGATACATTGTGTTGAGGTTGAAGGCTGATAATCCTGGTAAGTAACCTATTCTATATTCTATATATCTTGGTCAAGTCAATACTAATGGTGAAAAAGGAAACTATTTTCAGTAGAAAGGGGACTGAAATTGTTGGCTGACTTATCATAGTCATATCAAAACCAGAAGGAAATAAAAGTATTTGTCAAATTTTAAAAATGTTTCTTTTTTTTAACTAAAGAATAATTCTTCACCTGCCATAATACAGTGGGCACAGAAAGAAAATGTCATCATTCTTCTTATTCCATTACCAAAACTGCACCATCATAACCCATGACGGGATATTTAATTACCATAGATCTCGTAAAACTTGCTTCAAATAATTACTTTAATGAACTTACGAACTTTAGAGGAGAATTTACAACGACAATTATTTTTCATAAATGTTCCTTTCTTCTATTCCAGGATACTGGTTGTTCCACTGCCACTTCATCTACCACATAGTAATAGGAATGAACCTGATCCTTCACATCGGGACCCAACAGGACCTGCCCCCCGTACCCCCCAACTTCCCCCGCTGCGGGCACCACCTCCCCGCAATACAACCCCCCTACTTCCCGCCATACTGAATAATCGAATACAACATCGATCTCGATAATCGATTCGAGAATAATCGAATACGTACTGCCATATTTTATTCTGTTGTTGAAATATGAACAACGTACGGACAGCTGAGAGTGCAATAAGGTGCTGATTAAGATCTTAAATTACCAAAGTGTTTTACTTTACTTCATAATTTGATATTAGGGGAGTGTCACAGATCTGGCGAGTGCGGTAAGCGACGTGACTAGCATTTATTTTTATAGAACCCTAATAAATTGTTATGAGCTAATATTCAATTTGATTCCGTGTTCTTTAAAAAAAAATGGTAGTTATCGTCACTGTATCACCGTGGCACTTTCATAAAATTCTTGCAATATCTCTTTTAAATAAATTCTGATTGCATAGACTTTGATCTAATGATATTCGATATCATTTTAATTTCTTTCACCTTACAAAGATTTAATAGACCTTTGAAACCAAAAATATAATCATATCGAACAAATAAATGACAAATTGTATTAAACAAAAATAAATATCAATTAAATTATAAAATATTTAAATAATTAAAATTAAAATAATTTCCAAAAAGTATATTTTTGTTGAAATGGCAACACATCTTAACGAAATGGCTATGAGTTATGCCATTGCAATAAATAATTATATAAATAATAATCTTTTAATTTGTTGTTCGTTGTTTAATATTGTAAATAAATTAAAAATAAGGAATAAAAATCATAAAAAAGTATTTTAAACAAAAACATTAAGAGGAACCTATTTCTAGATATAAATTATAAATAATTTAGTTATTTAATAGGTTTTTGTTTTAATTTAAATTATGAATGAAGTCCTATTTATATATGAAACAATAAATAAAATAACAATCCATAGACTGCAAACTTGTAACCGAGAACTGATGACGGTCAGACACAAACAATACATCGCATCATATCAGTTAAATTAAAGTACTGTGGACGTTCTTCAAATATTAAAACCTAAAGTTAAAATCATTCCACAACATAAATAAATTAATAAATAAATACCCGGACAAATTCACACACGGTTAATTAGACTCAAACTAAGCTCTAAATAAAGACAGCAATATTAAATCCACTTGCAGTCACCTTAATAGGCTTCATTCGTAAACCTAAATAGCAAGTTTAGGCCGAATACACTTGCAACACTTGCTTGCATAGCAGTTCCTTGCACGTACCAAGTACTGTGTGACATCTGTCAATGTGTGCAAATGCTTGCAGTGCTTGCTCTTGCAGTTAACTACCATGCAAGTAACTGCTATTTGACAGCTATGTGTATTCCAGCTTTCGTGTAAATAATAAGTAATTAGCTCAAATTAAATAAAAAAGCTAGATACGTAATATTAATTATATTTTTTCTTATAAAACTCAAGATTGTCTTGAGATCGTAACCCGTTACGGTTCTTTAACTTCACATATTACGTTGAATAGTATGAAATCCTTTGAAAACTATCGTATTTTAGTAATCAGTTATATAACACTCTATAGGACGGGTGCAAAGTGCTGATTGGTTTATTGTTTTGTCTATGATATGATGCTGCTTTGAAATGCGAAAAGCGTTGTACTTTATACTGTAACTAGCAGTGCCCCGAGGTTTTACCCGCGTTGAACCCGGGTCTGCGGGAATTTAGACGTAAAAAATAATCGCAAACTTTCCCCTTCAATCATTCTGAATGTTGAAGAAAACCGAATGACAATCCGTTCAGTAGTTTTTGAGACAATCGATTACGTACAGACAGCATTTGAGCATTTTATTTTTTTATAAATACTTTACTGAAACAGCAACGCCTCTATCGGTATATTGGAATACTAATGGTAATAAAGAAATATTCAAGTGTCTTACTTCACACTCCTACGCGATTATACAAATCGATAATAAGATAAACGCCTTCATCAAATTTATAGAAAAAAGGTTAAATTTCAAAATATGTTACAGAATACTATCATATCATAGACAAAACGCCCAATTGTTGCAAACACTATCAATCGACACAGGGTAATATTTTGTTGAAAATATACACCTGTGATTAGGGGAGTCACATGGGATGTTTACATTTCTTCATAAATTACCCGACTCACAACAGAAGGGTATTGCTTCCTTATAAATAATTCGATATAAATAGTGAATTTATATATTAATTGTTGTATTTTGCTTGTAATGTTATCAGCATCTTTGTAAGAGTTTTAGTCATTATGATAAATAAATATTTTTACAATTTTATTTGTGTTTGATTATTTTTTATAATTATGAATGGTTTCCTTTGACTTCGTGTTTCTTATGTAAATATTCAGAGTTTCCCTGCACTAGGCATTGGTTTGACTCAGCATGTCATCAAGTTCCACGCCGTTCCGCTTCAATGAAAAAGCACCCTAGGGATGTCTTTCCCCCAGAGATACCTACCTGGTTATTTTGACGGTTTCATATTATTTTAAATACTTACCAAAGTATATATCATATTTCTGTTAAAAAAATCTAGCGCACGACAATCTTACGATCAACTAAAACTAATTAATTTTCAATCGGTGTCACCATCAGTTTACCCAAATACCGTCAAAAACGTGACAGCCCAACAATTAGTCACAACAGCACAATTAGATTACATTGACGTGGTACAGTGAACTACAAAAGTTGATGAACACATTCAATATTACAAAACACCTCGACACTTAAAGATTCCAATAATAGGTGTCAATCTAAATGTGTTCATCAAGTTTTGTAGTTGAGTGTACAATGTTCGCTAAATTATTTGGTCGACCCTGTTCTAATATTCCGAACACCCGTATGAGTGTGGCGGTTGTTGTACTCTTGATTCACTGCTGCTGTTATTATTTATTGGCCAAATAACTCCTAGGTCAGAGTACTGGTTAATACTTCAATTTATATTGGGACAGGGGAGATGAACTTTCTTAGTTGACTTGAAAAGCCAGTCATTGAAATTGTCAACCAAAATATGTTTAACTAGCAGCGCCCCGCGGTTTTACCCGCGTTGTGCCCGTTCCCGTATGAAATCCGGGATAAAATGTAGCCTATAGCCTTCCTCGATAAATAGACTATCTAACAGTGAAAGAATTATTCAAATCGGTTCAGTAGTTTCTGAGATTAGCGCGTTTAAACAAACAAACAAAACAAACAAACTCTTCAGCTTTATAATACTCGTATTAGTATAGATTATTTCCGTAATACGTTGTAATTGATTGAATGAGCTCCGCAATGCTCCAATACGCTTCATTGGAAACGCTCTTTAAACTCTGTACGCATTTGTGAGTTTCCACATCTTGGGACTCCTTTCAATTTTATTTGCCGCGTTCCAAATTTAACTTGACAACAGTCAATATTGTAGTACTGATTCAAGAAGACCTTTACAGACACAAGACAAAAAATATTTATTTTCATCTTTCAGAAATATCTGACAGATTCAAGACTATCCTATTTGCATTTCTAATACCAACTTTTTGACTCAGTAGATAATTTTACCCCGTATGTTGAACCCAAACCTAAATACCCCTTACATTATTTTTTAAAACGATTGCATACGAAATGTGGAACACACCTGCAAATATTTCCCGATAAGTTTTAATTGCCGTTTATATATTACATAACCAAGCTAAACGGTTCAGATAGTTATCATGAAGTTATCTGTGATACTCCTACTGTTTACATCTCCGTGTTTTTTAGCTGGTAGGTTATCATCACTTTTGTCCTGACCCTTTGAAATGATAGAGGCATATTTATATCATAGATAAAACATAGAGTTGTTCTATATAATTTTGTTGTTGTAACATACTTAGTGTTGTAACTAAACAAAATATAAAAACATTTAGGCAAATATTAATGTGTTCTGAAGTGCGAAGAGTGGTACGAGCTTCTTCGAGAAGTACGAGTATGCTTCTTTTCTTGCATGGATAATGTCCAATAAGCATTGAGCATACTTGCATATCAATTGCTTGCACGCGACTGTTCCTTTTATTATCTGGTACGGTTATTCAATCCGTGTAGTACGCAAATTACTAATCTACTGCTCCGTTTTAGAAGCACGTGTATTCATGCCTTAAAATGTTTTACCCAAATTAATTTCTTTCATAAGTCTTTTCCCCGGGATAAGCAAGCGTATCTTTAATATAAAAATAAATCGCTAAATGTAATGCTAAGCGCAAATCTCAGAAACTACCAAACCGATTCTAATAATTCTTATTGTAATAGATTGCCACATTCAACAGGATAGGTTATAGGCTATTTTTCATCCCGAAATTCCTACGGGAACGGGCACAACACGGGTAAAACCGCGGAGCACTGCTAGTTTTGAATAAAATAAACTTATGTTTGCTTTATTGTAGTTGGCAGGCGTATCTCTCTTAAAGTAGGTAGGCGGTTGAATCTTTTGAATATCGGTAACATTATAGCAATGTTCTTAAAGTCAACTAGCTCCAACTTACTCAGGACACAGGGAAAGCAAAATCATCGGTGGCCATGAGTCCAAACCCCACAGCCATCCGTACCTCGTCTCACTGCAGATGAGGTTCCTCTGGGCAAGGTTCAGAATATGCTCAGGGTCACTTCTGAATCGAAGATGGGTAAGTACTAATACTACTCGTCCAAAACATACATATTCCTATTATAGGATACAATACAACAGCAACTCCTCCTAAACGGCTGGACCGATTTGAATGATTTTTTGTAGGCGTTTAGGTGGCACCCTGGATGGTTTAGATTCACACTAGCGACATCTATTAGGTCGCGGGTGGAACCACCGCGCGGGACGGCTAGTTTTACTATATTTTTTTTGTAGATTTTAACAGCAGGACATTGCGTTCAAGGATCGTGGATAGTGAACATGTTGGCTATGGAAGCCATATTAGGATCCAATGACATTGAACATCTGGAACCGACTGCACAGAGGGCTAGGATAGAGAAGAGGATACCGCATCCATTTTATTTCGGGTGAGATTTTAACATTAGCATAATTCTTCAACATTTTTGTTGGCCGTAAGGTAAGATACCTTCTAGATGGATTTATTATCTATACTAATATAGTATAGCTGAAGAGTTTTTGTTTGTTTGAAGGCGCTAATCTCAGAAACTACTCATCCCATTTGAATATTTTTTTTATGTTTGTTATGGATTACCACATACACATTCAATGTAAAGGCTATTTTTACTCCCGTAATTCTCTCGGGAACGGACACAATACGGGTATAACCTAATGTTCTATATGAATAAAAATGTTTAACTACCTATAAGTTTAAAGTGTATTGCTATTATGATTTCTACAGGCACTTTAAACTTTAAAATCTTTATTTCACGACTACTCTCGCGTCGCGCTCGTGGTGTAGTTACGCAATGTTAACTCATTGCTATTGCTAACGTGCAGCTCGGCCCCTACTTAGATGGATAGCCATAGTGGCATTTCTATCTGAGCGCTGTGAGACCCGTGCTTCGGAGGGTACGTTAAATTGGCCTCGGCTGTTGTCGTAGGCTTTGAGGCAGTCTAATACCTCCGGCACCAGTGTTGGCCACTGACCTACTTGAACTTAATTACTTTACTATTACCCAAATTTCATAAGTTCTCACTTACAAAAACTTTTACAGAGGCATCGGCCCCTACGACATTGCCATGTTGAAAACTGACGCTCCCATCACGTACACCGACGCAGTCCGACCTATAGAGCTACCATTTCCTTCAAACGATGGAAAACTGCTAGAAAATCTTGTTGTCGCTGGATGGGGAGTGTTGAAGACGACGGTCTTCATACCAGCACTACCAGACAAGCTGCAAGAAGTTGATGTCAATTATATTTCTTTTGAAGGTATTTAAGTGGTAACTTTAATCTATACTAATATTATTAAAAACATCTTCTTTGTTTATTATGTTCGGGCTAATCGTTTCGTGTTCGTGCTAGGCTACTTTTCATCCTAAAATATTTTAAATGGAATTCAGATTAAATTTTAGATGATATGAGTGCCATCAGGATGCTATTAAACGAAATAACTAATGAACTTTTTCTTACAGAATGTAATAAAGCAGTAGATTCTCTCAAAGATGAATTCGAGTCTAATCCCCTAGACAGGAACGCCAACTTATGCACCGGTCCTTTAACTGGTGGCGTAGCTGCCTGCAGTGGCGATTCCGGAGGACCCTTGATACAATACATACCTTATGTCACTGAAGAAATAACCACTACTACAAGAACTACTATTGATACGACTAATAACGCGATAAACGATGACGATTTTGTAGAAGATACCACTGTTATTGATATTGAAGTTACTACTGTCAACACTGAGGTGAATGAAATAGAAGATTATCTATCGAGAAACAATGTTAAGGGTAAAGTAACAGAAGAATATAATAAAGAACATAAGTTCTTCCCAGTCGTTAAAGGAATAGTTTCTTGGGGAGTGACTCCTTGTGGAGAAAAGGGAGCACCGACTGTCTATACTAACGTTAGCAACTACATGGACTTTATTAACGAACACATTAATAGTTAACTAAATTTTATTCATAGTAATTTTAAGAAACAAATAAATAATAAATCACATTTGAGTATGTACACTAAATTACAAATACTTTACTTTGTCTACATGGTTAACTGATCACATGATCATGCAAGAGAGAGAGGCTTTCTTCTTTAACAACAATTGCCTTCTCTATCACATTATTTTTCCCATTATACCTTCTAAATTTAACTTATCTTATCACATCCTTAAAATCAGTCTTAAAATTAGTTAAGTAGGACATCTGGAGGCCTATAGTTGCCACATTTTGGTAGAGCTTGGAGCACTGCTTTGGGTAACGTTTGTGGTGATTGAATGATCACAGCTGCAGGCAAGGAGTAGATTCCACAGGATCTGCATTCTAACAACCAGGAGCCGCGGTCAGGTCGGACTCTGATTATAGCGAAGCCTTTGTTTGCTACGGTTATAGTATCTTTTACAGGCGGATTTTGAAGATTTCTGTAACATATTGAACGCCATTAAAAATCATTGAATGATTTACGAAAATCATTTTAAAAATAACTTGTTTAGAGTTTGAAGAAAATTATATTTGAGAGAGTGAAATAGGGAGAGGTAAATCTTAGTACTCTAAATTACATTGAGTTACATGTTTCTGTAAACTTCATCTAAGGTAGGATAAGGAGGAATTACATGATCTCCAGTTATACCATTAAATAATTCTACATAACAAGAGCAACATTACCTAATAAACTTCTTTTGTTGATCCAGTCTATAGAAGTCGTCTTGAGATAATGGAGTTCCTTGGGGATTCTTCCCAGTTGCTACGACTTGCATTCCGGTACCATGGAGGTGGAAAGTATAGGAGTCGTTACTGCCGAACCCTGGAATTTCATGGAATAAAACTCAGTCATAGTATATTAGAGATGAAAAGCAGACCAATTTCAACAATCTTTGAAATTGTCCTAATAGTGATTGAACTGATTCCCAATAGAACGTATATAAAACTAGGTGTACTTCAGCACACCCTTAAAATCAGTATTTTGAGCCCAGAAAGTTAACGTTGCAACGCACTCACACAACTAATTAAAGTGTGTTTTAAACCATAAAAAAATCTGATACATAGCTTTTTGTACATAATCACACATATGTCCGTAGTCAGACACGATCAAATGCGGGATTTTAAGATGTTAAGTTTGCAAAAATTACGTCAATTTGTTAAGCCTTGATTTAATGGATGTATCTGAGTGCGGCAGTTGGAATAATTACTTCCCTATAATTAGGTAAATTAAGACCAAGACTTCACCAAAAGGTATATTAATACGATTTCTACCTTCATTAACAAGAGCAATCTCCAGCGCCTCTCCTTCATCAACGTTCAATGTCTGGACACACTGAGTCTCCGGCTGTTCCTGTTCGGCGCCAACTGAACATGTCTTATCTGCTGCTACATCTCTTGGCCTCAGGAGTATCGGAGCATTGGGGTACAGGAAACTCTTCTTGTTGATTTGGACAACGCCCTTCTGTTTCAATGCTGAAATTTAAGGAAAATAACAATAAGTAAGTATGTATGTATTAGCATGTAATGTCCCACTGATGGGCAGAGGCCTCTCATCTCACTGAAGATATCAGTAAAATAATAATGCATCACCAAAATCTCTAGCCATTTACTTACCAACGAATGCAGGGAAGAAGGGTTTCTTAGGAATAGCATCACTAACGTATCTGTAATCGTTTTCCTTCTCCTGCACAACGTTCCTGTCTATTCCCAAGTACACAGGTTTGGGTTGTGACAAATAAGGTACATCTTTGAAGGATTCCATCATTTGTCCGGTCAGAGGAACTGATTCGTCCATATCTTGGTTGGTGTTCTAAAACAAATAATAATTTTAGGTTAAGCCAAAAGTTCATTTGCAAATAGGAATGACATCGTTCCAACAAACTTTTGCATCTACGCCTTTAAATAACTAATATAACTTGATGTTTATTATGTATAGAAGTAACACATGAATCTCAATGCTCTCTTAATTAACACAGGTATCTTACAACCATGACCAAGTTGCGCTCATTTCCCTACCATTCACCACTTCCTTTACGCGCCATGGTGCGTATAATAGTAGTTTATGCAACTGTCATATAATGAAGGGTATTAAAACACGAGTGTGAGTTTATGAAACGAGCGCAGCGAGTTTCATAATAGTAACGAGTGTTTTAATACCCGTGTTATATGCAGTTGCATACACTACTTTATCTTCACTAATGCAATTAATCAAACAAAATTTTAAAAACAAAACACATTGCGAAACATTAAATTCACGCGTACGTGTATTGTCACAGTGAACTTGCCGCCATTAAAATCTAACCAATGAGAGCGCAGCTGCGCGCGCAGGGCCGCAGGGCGCGCGCCGCGCAGGGCACGATGTTATAATGAGATTTTACGATATCGATGTGGATATTATAACATCATGTGCAATTGCTTAAATTGAGTGTTTTAGTTGTCTGCGCTATAACAGTAGTAATTATAAGTCAAGTATTGGAAACATAACAGTTAAAGTTTCATATGACAATACTAATAGTTTTTAGGCTGGTTGCTCACTCGCTAAGAGTAGAAACTAATTACTAAGCTGCAACTGGCAGAGGCCAGTGTGACCTTTCATGCAAATACAACGAATATAAGTTCACACAACCCGCACGCGACACGCATTCGCACTATGTGCATCTACTAGCTACGCGCCGCGGTATTCCCAGCGTTATACCAGCGTATATACCAGCGTTGTTCCCGTTCCCGTTTATATTGCTTAGGATTATTAGGATTGCAATTTCATATCTCAGACTAAATTTTCATTAGATAAGTATTTTTAATTTTTATATTATTAGCTTACTAGCTCGAATCAAAATGCTTCAGTTCATACCAAAAGCGATTTTTATCCAATCTCGTTTTGCAACTCAATCTCACCTTGCTCTGTCCTATCATAGATGTATAATTGAATCCCGAATAGACCAACATGGCGTTTGCGTTGACTTCTGCGCAGGCGCCGACACCACGCACCCTCACCCAGTAGCCGCCTCCTTCCTGAGATGCTGTCACTACCACATCCATTCTTTCACCTGGAATATGAAATTATGCATCCTTCTTAATGATTTTTAATTTCAATTCTCGATACAAAATGAGTTTATCTTATATGTTAATAAAGACTTATATTACTTGAATTATTAAAGCGCAATACACACAAAGTGTGGCAGCGGGCCCGCATCGGGCTAATTTGACACCTATCGAACAAATTCAAGGAACCACGCCATGCGACTCGCACGGCTCGCACCCGGCCCGCACCCGCGAAATATCGCGAGCATTACATTTACCGACTCGCACCTTGTAGTATACAATCGACAACATACGTTAATATTTACGTTTAAACATTTAACGCCTTATTCATAAACGCTTACCAGCTGCATTTTAGCTACCAAATGGTTTGTCCCTTTCTGACATACGCTATTTGCTAAAGAGCAAAAGAGACAAAACAAGTTTATGAACAAGGCAGTTAATGTTTTATAGTTAACTAGCAGCGCCCCGCGGTTTTACCCGCGTTGTGCCCGTTCCCGTGGGAATTTCGGGATTTTTTTTTACATAAAAACCTTCCTCTTGAATCACTCTACCTATTACAAAAAACCGCATCAAAATCCGTTGCGTAATTTTAAAGATTTAAGCATACAGACAAACAGACAAACAGACACGAAACAGAGACGACTTTATTTTATACTATGTAGTGATTTAGCTTTAATTATATACTTATTAAACACAAAAAAAGATGAACTACCTCTCTCTTGAAAATGAACTTGTATAGTTTTTTGTGCACATTTCGTTCAGTTGCTACGTGTAAAAGTAAAAAGTTTAAAGAAAGGCCTCCGCACCTTATAAACAGTGAAAGTGTTTTAAGTAAAAGATTTTAACTTTTTAATTGGCTTATCGAATAACTACTTTCGATGGAAAAAAACCGTGATAATATGTTGACATTCAAACATATTTTTCCGTTGTAAATGTCATAAGTTTCTTTCACGTTGGGTGTAAAATTAATCAAGATTAAATAATAGTTCTCAAAAGTTGTTCTCTTAAAAAAGGAATTTTGGCGAGAGGCGCCCTTACAACTTTAAAAAATACCTTTTTTGGAGTAGTGTAAAATATATTGTTCAACGTACCTATATATATATTTTTTAAATGCCTTCGTAAAATATTGGTTTCCATATAATAAAATATAGTTCCTAAAAACTGTTTGTCTGTATGTCATTCATTTTCTCAACAACTACTGAACGGATGTTGATGCAGTATTCACCAACATATAGACTGATTCAAGTGGAAGGTTTGTGACTACATTTGGCATCAAAAATTCTACAGGAACGGGTGCAACGCGGGTAAGACCGCGAGGTATTGTCAGTTCCAATATAAAACTAAGTGTTTCTAAGTAATAGTTTCAAATTAATTCCATGTAAACAGCTCTCGTTTTGCGCTTAAAATCTAAGGCAAAAAAATCAAACAAAAGAAAGTGAAATGAGTAAAACTAAACCCGTTTCTTGACCTTAAACTACAGCCTTTCTCTCGGAGATATCCACTGCAATAAGAACCAAATTGCACTATAATAACACTTTCTTACCATAGGTAGAATTAAACGTAAAGATAATGGAGTTATACAAGATATTACATAACTTGAAGATGATATTTCCATTAATTGGTAAAAAGTGTTTGCAAATTGCTTATGGAAGTGAGATTAAACGCGCCAGTCAGTTGTTGGGTTTTATTTATATGTTTTGATGCGTCTACAGTAATTACCTGTTAGGATCAGACATGAAGATTAGAATGTTTTCATGCTAACGGTTTAAGAGAAAGTACGTTAAGCGCACCCAATTATTTTTAACAGCTTTAGAGCCGTTTTAAGGCGAGGATATGTGGCGCTCGGACAGAGCTGAGGGGGTGTTCTTAATTCCATAAAATAAGGTTGAGATTTGTGAAGCAAGACACGAGTGCGTGATACGTGGCGGGCGAATATTTGAACTCTTTTGCGTTTTATAGAAATTGGCGGGTCAAATGAAAAATGTAACTGATTTAAAATCTAAGTGAGTATTAGGAAATTGATATTCCTAAAAAAAAACTATGACTATCGCTTCAAATAACGAGATCTAGGACGAGAAAATAATATTTGGTGCTACTTTTACATAATCTTGTGCATCTTATTTCTACATTATTATAATGAATTTTAAAATTCTATTTGATTTAAAACTTTATTAAGGATATATTCTTTTAATTGGTGTTTTTATTTTATTTATAGAATCGATATAAGTGTTGATATTTGATCGTCAAAGTAGCGACTATGCGCGTTATATTCACATATCCTCGCCTTAACACTTATTATAACTAGCCGCGCCCTGCGATGTTACCCGCGTTGTACCCGTAACTGCGGGAATTTCGGGATAAAATGTATCCCATGTGTTATTCTGATGTATAACCTATATTACTGTAAAGTTTCATCCAAATCTCTCAGAAGTTTTTCCGTGAAAGAGTAATAAACATACATACATCCATCCTCACAAACTTTCGCATTTATAATATTAGCACGATTGATACTAGCCGTGATGTCCTATAATTGACTTTCTGTTTCTATCCTCTTGTCATATGTTTTATGTATGTTGTTAGATGTACGAAAATAAATAAACAAATACGATTTGCTTAATACCCTAGATTCTTTTTTTGATAAAGTATGTAAGGATATATGTAACTCTACATTGAAAAAAATAATACCCCCCGAACACAAAAACGTCAATAAACTCGTCAATAAAAAGTGTGATTAAAAGTTGGGTAATGTAATTTACTAACATAACCGCAGTACTTTCTCTGAAGCTTTCATTATACTCGTAATACTTAACAAGTTCCGTTCACCTCTACTCGTAGATAATGACACTGTTGGTAAACATACTGACATAGACTATAGTCGGAACATCGCCTGTCAATATGTTTTTTGGCATACCTAATACAACTCCCACATTGTTATGGGTGGGGATTGATGACTTATAAAGTTGGAAGTGTAAACATAGTTTATATGAGACTAGTATAAAAATGAATTGCTGTTCGTTAGTCTCGCTAAAACTCGAGAACGGCTGGACCGATTTGGCTAATTTTGGTCTTGAATTATTTGTGGAAGTCCAGGGAAGGTTTAAACGGTAAGCAGTGACGGAATACATGCGGGTGAAACCGCAGGGAACAGCTAGTATGGCAATATAACTTATAAGATGATTGAGATGTTTCGAATCCTCCTTACTACTTGATATTATAAATGCGAAAGTTTGTGAGGATGTATGTATATATGTATGTTTGTTACTCTTTCATACAAAAACTACGGAACGGATTTGAATGAAACTTGACTGTAACATAGGACATAAGAATAAGACATTTGATACAATTTATCCCGAAATTCCAGTGGGAACAGGTACAACGCGGATAAGACCTTCGTTTTCGTACCTTCTATTTTAATAATATACGGCTAACTCAACAGAGCAAGTCGCGTAACCATTAGCTTCTTGTATCCTATTTCCACTATCTCTATAACTACGTAATCAAGGACGATTACCAACCTGGATAGAGTTGCACGTTTCTACCGGTGACTGGTTTTACTGGCCTTCCGTCGGTTGCTATAGCAACCAGCTCGTGTTTGTCTATGCTCACTACCACTGGACACTCGATAGCAATAGCGTTAATCAATCGAAGCCTATAAGAGAAGCCTGGCGTGACGAATAACCTGTGAAATGATTCAAAATTAGAACAGGGTTACTTCATTGTATGAATTTGTATGGGAAAAGTTTGATTGAATGAAGTTTTTACACACACACTGACGCATGTGAAACAACTGCGAATCAGAGCATTTGTATTTAATTTGAATCAAATTCGGAATTCGAATGCATTCCCTGATTAATAGTGTTGTTATGTTGTAAATCCAGTGACAATATAATTTGTTTGTTTACACTCGAATTTTTAAAGCTATAAATCAGGATATTTTATGATTCCATAATGATGAGTATAAAGCCTCGTATTCATGGTAAACATTTGTTGAGCAACAGTTGATAAACATTGTTGATGAAACGGGGCGAATGTTGCTTAAACTTTGTTTAAATCGATAAAGGTTGTCCACACGGCAGTCTGCGTTTAAATGTTGCCCGAGGAGGTAGTTGCATTATTTTATCATTGCTCCACACTACTGCCATGTTTATAAACTGTTGCAAACTCGTCCACACGCGTCAACATTTGTTGCTAAACTGATGTTTAAGCCTCGTATTCATGGTAAACATTTGTTGAGCAACAGTTGATAAACATTGTTGATGAAACGGGGCGAATGTTGCTTAAACTTTGTTTAAATCGATAAAGGTTGTCCACACGGCAGTCTGCGTTTAAATGTTGCCCGAGGAGGTAGTTGCATTATTTTATCATTGCTCCACACTACTGCCATGTTTATAAACTGTTGCAAACTCGTCCACACGCGTCAACATTTGTTGCTAAACTGATGTTTACGCTCGTCGGGCGACAACTTGTCAACATGCCGTTTCAACTCTGCAACACGCAGTGTTGCCAGCAACATGTTGACAGCAACTCTGCAACGTGTTGATTCAACTCTGTTGCTAAACAAATGTTTACCATGAATACGGGGCTTTACGCTCGTCGGGCGACAACTTGTCAACATGCCGTTTCAACTCTGCAACACGCAGTGTTGCCAGCAACATGTTGACAGCAACTCTGCAACGTGTTGATTCAACTCTGTTGCTAAACAAATGTTTACCATGAATACGGGGCTTTATATTCAAAACGAAAATTATTTATTTTTTTATAATGTAAAGGAAGCCATTTGAATAACTTTACATTAATTATGATTAATAAACATATAATGTAGTCTAACAATAAAACTAAGCCACTTAGGTATAAATATACGATTGATTGGAATATCTTCCCGTTTGTAAATTATTCCGCACCTATAAAGTGACGTGAAATTGAGCCGGCAAATTCCATAGACTAAGTTTGACAAGTGTAGGACACCTATTGAAGATGTTTTAAAAAAAGAAAGCTAAGATAAAACCTTAGTGTAGGGCCACATCTGCGGAACGTACGGCGCCGAACCTTCCGCTCTATATGTGGCCCTACACTTAGCCTTAGCTTGTATCTTAGCTAGCTCTGCAGGATAGTGCGTCAGAACGCTTGTACAAGCAATCGCGCGATTGACTTTACACTCGCGTTCTTTCCCACACGAATGTAGTTTCACGCGCAGTAGAGTCACTTTGTAAAAAGGGGGTGTACTCATCCCGTGACCACGAGCGGAGTAATTCGCCCGAAACCTCGGGTACGTATTTTAATAAATACGCTATATTAAATAACGCGATACAGACCTGTTTCATTTAGTATAATGAGTGCAAATCGTGTGAGTTTTAAAAGTATGCTTAAAGGCCTCTACCCATTACACCGTATCATACCATGGCCGTGCTATGAACGTGTCAGGCAAAAAAGTATTCTTTGTATTGAAAAGTATGGGACTATGCTCAGTAGACCGTTCCGCCACCACCAACAACGTCGACTATTCTCGATGAGAATATTTTGCCGGTGCTGACACGTTCATAGCACGGTCATGGTATGATACGGTGTAATGGGTAGAGGAGACCTTTATACTCACTTGACATTTTCCTCGTCCCCATTTACCAAGAGTCTCTCAGGGCGCACCAAGCTCACATCATCAAGGTTTCCCGTCATCAGTACAGGGAACCTCGCGCCGATGAGCAGGGTGTTGTCTTGGCTTCGATCGTGATCGTATAGGGATGATTGTTGCTCCAATTGGGGAGGTTGGGTTACTACCAAAGAGCCGTAGATGCCGTCGCTTTGATGGGATACTGGAAGAAATGGTAAGATTAAAAATAATTCCTTTTAAAAAGGAAGGAAGGAATGCGTAGCATTTGCTGCATAGATTTTTGTTTGATAAACTATACTTAATAGGTATACATAATTATGTGGAAACTTTTAACTGTAAATTTTAAAAAAATGCTGAAGACTGCTTCACTCGCCGTCTCGTACTACCCGAATGGACATCGGTGTAGGCATGATTCTATTTGTTCTAGGTCATCTATATGTGTATCGATTTTAGGGGGTGTGCGTGGTAAATGTTGGTTGAATTAAACCACAAAGATGAATTGTCAAAGTTTATTAGCCACACACAACACACACTATTTAAGTTTTTAGAAGGATAGCAAGACAGGATCAATGTAGCACATAATACATATCATGTAATTAATCAAAGTAGTAAGTGAACAGTTCACGCGTGGGCAAAACGCGAGTGCGCGTGAGAACGAGTTGTATGTGTCTCTCGTAGCATACGCTGTGATCGACTGCGCGCGCGCGATGCGCCTCCGCGTGGCTTCACATTCCACAATTAACTTAAATGCAAGATTTGCACAAATTCGGAACAACGCATATCGCGCGGGTTTGCTTGCCGAATTATTGTTTGTTTACATTTGGCTAGAAATTATTTATTTGTGTTATGAATGTTATGTTACTGGGATATGAATGTGTGATGTATGTAAGTGGTTTTTAATATATTATTGTGTGTAAATAAAATATAATTATAATGTATGTTTAAGTGGAGGTCACCTACATCATCCCCCTCCAGAGACCGACTAAGGGCGATAAAAGTCAGGGAACCGTACTGTACGACCTGAACGCGTAGTTGTTAGCGCGGTCTTTTCCTGCGGTGGATGAACAGGGACACGTTCTGGAGTTGCAGTGTAGGATCGAGGAACGGGTACACGAACGTCTAGTATATAGGCTGGCTTAAGGCGGTCTATAGTTACTGTGAGATCTTTGTTCCTAACGCGAATAATAAATGTTTTACTCCTTCTTTTGAGCACTTCATATGGACCAGTGTAAGCAGGCTGGAATGAGCCACGCATCACTTCTTCCCTAAGGAATACGTGACTGCATGTAGCTAGATCTTGGAATACGAAAGCTCTGCGATTTGAGTGGTGTTGGGAGGGAACCGGACGAATATTTTCCGCAAAGGACTTCAACCGAGCCGCGAAATCGGTGATGTCGGTGGTGTAGTACGCAATATCGTGACCGAAGAATTCGCCAGGGAGACGAAGTGGTTCACCGTACACCAACTCAGCTGATGAAGTCTGGAGGTCTTCCTTAAAGGCACTCCTAATGCCTAGCAACACAAGTGGAAGTGATTCGGTCCACTTGGTGTCTGCATGACAGGTAATTGCAGCTTTTAGTTGCCTGTGAAAACGCTCCACCAATCCGTTGCATTGCGGATGATAACTCGTTGTCCTACGGTGATCGTAACCGATGGACTGAGAAAGCTGTTGAAACAGTGCCGATTGGAATTGTCCGCCTCGATCGGTTACGATCTCGGTAGGACAACCATATCGTGCCACCCAACAGGAAATAAACGTTTTGGCCACTGTTTCCGCGGAAATATCGGTAATAGGCACAGCTTCCGGCCATCGCGTAAAGCGATCGACGGCTGTGAGGCAGTACCGATAATTATTGGATGATGGTAGTGGGCCGATTAGGTCTAGATGTACATGTTTGAACCGTGCTGAAGGTAAATCGTGCGTACCTAAAGGTGAGGCAACGTGTCTCGTTACCTTCGAGCGCTGGCATGCCAAACATGACTTAGCCCATTCTCGGCAGTCCCTTCGCATCAGTGGCCAAACAAAACGTTGTGCAACGAGTTTGGCGGTAGCATTTGCACCGGGGTGGCTGAGGGAGTGGAGACTGTTGTAAACTTGCATTCGAAGTTGTTTAGGGACGAAAGGTCTGGGTGTCGGTGTACTGACGTCGCAGTACAGAACGGTACGACTCCCAGGTATATTCGTCTGTGTAAGGCGAAGTGAAGTGTCACCTTTGAGGTGTTCCGCAAGGTCTGGATCTGAACCTTGGAGCTCAGCCATCACTTCAAGGTCAACTGGTACCTGCAGTTCATCGACGCGTGATAGTGTGTCGGCAACCACGTTGTCCTTACCAGCAATAAAAACGATATCGGTGGTGAACTGCGAGATGAAATTAAGGTGTCTATACTGACGTGGTGAGCAGTTACTTTTACGTTCACTGAATGCGTAACAAAGAGGTTTGTGGTCAGTATAGATAGTGAAGTGAGTAGCTTCCAGCATATGGCGGAAGTATTTTATACTCTCGTAAATGGCAAGGAGCTCACGGTCATACGGAGAGTATTTCGTTTGTGACGGGCTTAACTTGCGAGAGAAAAATGCTAATGGCTGCCAGTCTCCATCCTTGAGCTGTTGCAGGACACCACCTATCGCCGTGTCTGAGGCGTCAGTGGCCAATCCTAATTTAGCTTGCGAATCAGGATGAGCTAAAAGTGCTGCATTGCACAGACTCTTCTTGCAGTTTTCGAACGCTTGCGATGATTCTTTAGTCATAACAATCGGATCGGATGCCTTAACCGATCCGGACAGTAAGGCATTCAGGGGTGCTTGAATCTGAGCGGCGTTGGGTAAAAATCGCCTGTAAAAATTTACCATGCCCAAAAATCGTCTGAGTTCTCGGACGGTTTTTGGTAGAGGGAAATCAGACATTGCCTTTACCTTGCTGTCCAGAGGTTTGGTGCCGCTTTCAGAGATTTCGTAGCCGAGAAATTGAATATTAGACACACCGAAGACACACTTGGCCGGATTGATTAATATACCGAATTCTCTCATTCGCGTAAAAAGTTGACGCAAGTGTTCTTCGTGCTCACGTGGCGTGCGGCTGAACACAAGAAAATCGTCCTGGTAAGGCCAGCAAAAGTCTAAGCCACGAGTAAGCTCATCAACAAATCTCTGAAAGGTTTTACTTGCGTTACGAAGTCCAAATGTCATGACTAAAAATTCAAACAATCCGAAGGGTGTTGTTATTGCAGTTTTCGGAATATCTGCCCTATTAACACTAATCTGATTATATGCTTTCACTAAATCGATACTCGAGTATACAGTACAACCCGACAGGTTTTGCGAAAAATCCTGTATATGACGAATCGGATACTGATCTGGTATAGTACGAGCGTTTAATTGGCGGTAATCGCCGCATGGACGCCACCCATTATCTTTTTTAGTCACGAGATGAAGAGGTGATGCCCAAGGGCTGTCAGAAGGACGTGCGATACCGCTTGCAATCATAGCGTCAAATTCTTGACGAGCTACCTTCAATTTATCAGGCGCGAGACGGCGAGGAGAACATGATACAGGTGGACCTGGTGTGGTGCGAATGTGGTGTTGTGTATTGTGTTTTGCGATTTGAGGAGTTCCAAAAGGACGTGTAATTTCCGGGAAATTAGACAAAATTTTATGATACACAGTATCACCATTAAAACTAGCTACCTTAACACTTAAAACAGCATTGTCGCTTAAATCTAAACAAGCTACAGTGCTAACATTGGTTAGACTATCGATAAGCTTCTGTTGGCCAACATCAACAACCAAACGATAGTGAGAAAGGAAATCTACGCCTATGATTGCTTTTGTGACGTCAGCAACAACAAAACGCCACGGAAAATCACGCCGCAGACCCAAATTCAAATTTAATTGCATGTAGCCGTAAGTGTCGATAGTCGAACCATTGGCAGCACTGAGCTGATATGTTGATTTACAAAGTTGCCTTTTAAGGGCTGAAACCGGGTACACACAAATGTCACTTCCAGTGTCTATTAGAAACTGTATCTGTGAACCACGATCCGTGATGAAGAGGCGACCTGAGCTGGGGTTGTGGCAATCATCAGTCGCCATCACTGACTGCCTCTCTCGTTTCCCTGGTTGTAGTCGCACGGCTGGATACACCGACGAGCTTTGGAACCATGCCGTGAGTGGTACCAACAAACTGGGTACTTGCGGTAGTTCGACGCTGAACGTCGTGACGTCGATCGGCTGCGTTGCGCATCTCTGCGGCGCTCGGTGGGTCGAGGTCGATGTCGCGATTGGATAGTTAAAGCGCTCACCTGGCGCGTCAGCTGAGCTACCTGGCGTGTGAGCTCCTCAACAGCTATTGATGATGACGGTACCGTTGAGGTTGCAGCAACTTGATGAGATGGCACTGCGATGTCATGGACGCGGTCAGCGAGTTCAGCGAGTGCGTCAAGACCCAGGGTAGGCTGTGACGCAACGATAGGCTGAAGTGAAACGGGTAGTCGGCTCGTCCAGATTGTTTGGAGAAATTCTTGAGGGATATCTGGACCGGCAAGATGTTGAAGATGCCGAAGGAATTGTGACGGCTTGCGATCACCTAGCTGCTCGTAGGTCAAAAGTTGTTTGACTTTATTTTCTCTCGACGCAGACAACCTTTTGATTAACTCCTCTTTGAGGCGTTGGTAATTGGGAGGACCAGTGAGGATGTCCTCTATTTCAGCAGCATACTGACGGTCGAGCGAAACCAAAATGTGGTAGAATTTGGCTGCTTCGTCTGTCACGCGCATGATTGCAAACTGTCCTTCTACTTGTGCGAACCAAATTGCTGGTTTTTCAGGCCAAAAAGGTGGTATTCTTATGCTCACTGGATTACTTGCAACTGTTAAAGCGGGCACGACGGGAGACGCCATCTTGATTTTGGAGTGGCGTCGTGGACGCGTGTCCACGTTACCGGTGGTATCTGAACCACTCGACGCCGACATCCAGGCTGCGAATTGCTCCTTGTCTTCCGTGTTCCTCAGTTTGTTCCGGGGTCACCAGTTTTAGGGGGTGTGCGTGGTAAATGTTGGTTGAATTAAACCACAAAGATGAATTGTCAAAGTTTATTAGCCACACACAACACACACTATTTAAGTTTTTAGAAGGATAGCAAGACAGGATCAATGTAGCACATAATACATATCATGTAATTAATCAAAGTAGTAAGTGAACAGTTCACGCGTGGGCAAAACGCGAGTGCGCGTGAGAACGAGTTGTATGTGTCTCTCGTAGCATACGCTGTGATCGACTGCGCGCGCGCGATGCGCCTCCGCGTGGCTTCACATTCCACAATTAACTTAAATGCAAGATTTGCACAAATTCGGAACAACGCATATCGCGCGGGTTTGCTTGCCGAATTATTGTTTGTTTACATTTGGTTAGAAATTATTTATTTGTGTTATGAATGTTATGTTACTGGGATATGAATGTGTGATGTATGTAAGTGGTTTTTAATATATTATTGTGTGTAAATAAAATATAATTATAATGTATGTTTAAGTGGAGGTCACCTACATCGATACTAATATTATAAAGATGTAAAAGGACAATGGGCAAACTGGTCCAAAAAAATAAAAGTTTGCCCGCAGGGTTGGCACATGGCGCATTTGGTAGATTATTTAATGCATAAAAAAAAAGTACTACACCGGTAAAATTCAACCTACAGAAACCGATATATTTTATTTTTAAGAGTAGTAAAATATGAATATAATACATCCATTGTACATGCGATCTTGAAGGCTGACACACTCCTTGTTTTTTTGGCAGTAATAAGGATTTATTATTATACCTGTAAATTAGTTTGTTTGTATGTTCGAGGTAATCTCGGGAATTACTATTACATTTTAATAATTCTTTTTGCAATGGATTTGACATTTGACGGGAAGGTGATATGCTATTTTTCATCCCGAAATTTCCACGGGACCGGCCATAAAACCGCGGGGCACTGCTAGTATTTAGATATGTTTTTTGTATCAGAGATCTAACAGGAAGACAGAATTTTTCTCGTCAATACGCGATAATCATTAATCTAAACTATGACCCGAGTGAGTATGTAGTCCTTATCACCTATGGAAATACGGGTTTTACTATGAAATCAAATTTTATAGTGCCTTTTTAAGTAAGTAGGTAAGTTCAAATTGAAGATGTTGGAGTTTCCAGGCCGCCTACAGACCTATAATTATTTCATCAAACGCTTGAAAGAACCGGGACCGACTTTGTCTTAGCTACTACTTGCATATCTGTTTCACAACGCACATTAAATGCACTTCCATTAGAAACAACCTTGTTCTTTTGCGCAATTCCTCACCACGATCAAATAGTATTTTTAAAATTGAAAACGCCGGTACAATGATAGTAATCTTATTTACAAGGTAAATATGAAATATTGCTTCAAAGTACTACTGAAACAAAGTTGCTCAATATTCACTGCTTGAACCGAGGTGGCGCAGTTCCAAGGTGTGTGAGACCTTGTGGAAGTACGAGTGAAGTTGGGTGGTTCTTGAACTTGGTATTTTGTTTGGCAGCGTCAATATTGGTCTATGTAGTAGTAGGTATTTGCCTGTAATGTCCCACATCTGCACAAAGGCCTCTCATCTCACTGAATATATCAGTACAGTGAGGAGTATCAGGCGTAATCACCACGCTTACCTAATGCGGGTTGGTGATCTCAAACTCGAGCCATGTTTGAAAAGTAGAAAACATGTTTTCACTCGACCTGGGAATTGAACCCACCGAGGCGTTTCATTGGTATATGTACGTTAATATTAAATTAATAAAAATACTTTAGTACATGCATTATCTATACTAATATTATAAAGCTGAAGAGTTTGTTTTGTTTGTTTGTTTGTTTGTTTGTTTAAACGCGCTAATCTCAGAAACTACTGAACCGATTTGAATAATTCTTTCACTGTTAGATAGTCTATTTATCGAGGAAGGCTATAGGCTACATTTTATCCCGGATTTCCTACGGGAACGGGCACAACGCGGTTAAAACCGCGGGGCGCTGCTAGTCACAGAATAAGATTGTACATTAACTTATGATTGGTTGATCCTTGGTTATGAAAAAACATAAAACGATTACAGTTAATTTAAAAACATGTTTATGGCCAATAAACGTAATAACATGGATTACTCAATAAGGAGAAAGTTTATTAATAATAAGTATAGATATGAAACTTAAACTCTCAGGCCATACTTGTCTAGTAAAATCTTTACCTGCAGTTTTAATTCCTTCGTGAGCTAAACTTCAGCTGAAATATATTCAGAGAAAAAGAGGAGCTGAGTTACAGCCCCTTGTCAAGTGCCTTGAATTTTTTTTTCTTTGTGTACATATCAAATTTTTATTTTTGGCAATCAATTTATCTTATTCCTAAGAGTTCATCGAATAGAAGTAATGGCACTGTTTTGTTTTATTAATTAATTTACTGAATGCAGGCTGATTGCCGGAAAAGTAAGATGATTCCGTGCTTCGGAGGGCACGTTAAGCCGTCGGTCCTGGTTACTTTGTACGGATAGTAGTCGTTAGATGAGCCATGTCAGAGGCCTTTGGCGGCTCAAAAACTCTGACACCAGGATTGGTCAGGTTGACCATCCACTCGATGATGAAGAAGATTAGCTTAATATCATGAAGTTAACTTCAAAATCGTGCTTTGAGATACCTTAAGTATTATGTTTTCAAAAAATATTTTTAGTAAATTTGAAATGTCAATTCTTACCAGAATCAGCATGATAGAAGAAAGTACCAGGAGTCGAAGCTACAAAGGCGTATTTATACTTCATTCCATATGTAATAGGACATTGTGTGACCATTGGCGTGCCATCCATGTACGGTGTTCCTCTCTGCTCGACTCCATGCCAATGTATTGACAGCTCCTGATCGGGAATCCTGTTTTCCACTTCAACAACGATGACGTCATTGACGCAGGCCTGTATTTGAGGACCGGGAGACATTCCATTTATAGTCAAGCCTGGTTTCCCATCTTCAAAAGTAGAAGGCTCGATTCTAAACCGATGAACGCATCTTTTCGGTTTAACGTTGAACTTGCAAGGTCGGTGGCATTCGTCTGTAATGGATAAGGTTATGAAATGTAGGTATGTTTGTTTGTTTACTTAATTATGGTTTGGGTGGTCATAGTGTGTTGCGTCATCTTAAAATGTATTGGGAGCGTGCTATCTGGATTTAAAGGTATGTCTTTTAAGTGTATTTAACGAAATATTCTTTATTATTGTACTAAGAAGCCTTAATAAATATTAGGAGCCAAAATGTCATCATGTTCTTAATATTCTTAACTGAATTATACAATGAATTTTTAATGTGATTTGTCGATAAAATTCACCATATTTTACCTCCCCTAAGGCTCCGACACCGGTGACCAGACGCATTGTTTAAAAGAAATCCCAAGTGTATACGAAATAGGACAGCATTTATATTAATTTCTAAGCTACCCATAGATCTTTAATTAAATATAGCCCAGCGAAGTGAGTATGTTATATATCTACAAGATATATTTATATTTACTTACCTATCTTTTTAGATTCTTCAACAAGCAGATTATAGGTCCCCGGCGCAAAACTTTCCAGCGACGCTTTTCCATTATTATTAATATAGATCAAAACAAACAAACAACACACTAGTACTTTCATTTTTATTTAGTTTACGATAAAATGTAATAAAAATAACTTATGTATGTCCATCTATGTTCATGATTTGTTCGCAACTGAGTAGGCAAAACCTCTTTTGCAGAGTAAAGCCTTTCGGTTTGTGTGTCTCTCTCTTTTGTTTTAGGATGAAAGAGACAGATGTTTTGCTGGAGTTAAATAAAATAGTAGTTGATGTTAACTTGTTTTTACTGCAGTTTGTTGTTTGTCCTTGTTGTGTTTTTGACAATTAGAATGTTTTCAAATCGAGAAACTTAATGTAATTATTAAGTAGTAACTGTTATTGAAGTATTTTAACAACTTATTACTATTGAATTTCAGTTTAAACTTTTAGTGCTGAAATACGAGTATGTGAAATTTGAAACTTGGAAATTGATAAAAACAATATCAAATATCTTAAATAATAATTAGGATTAAAAGTCGACGTAAAATTAATTCCTCATATTAATTGCCACTAAGAATATTAACAATATTATCAACATAAATATAAAATTTGAGTACTGTGGTAGTCCACTGATATCTTCAGTGCCATGAAAGGCATTTGCCCTGCAGTGGGACATTATCGGCTTTTACTTTTACTGTGGACTATACTGATATCTTCAGTGACATGAAAAGCATTTCCCCAGCAGTGGGACATTATTGGATTATACTTTTACTGCGTATATAACATATTGTGACATATATTATAATTTGTAATTGAGATTATTCTGTAATTTTATCAAGATGCTTTACCGGCACTTAATCTATATTGGCTAATCCATGTTCCGCTGCAAAGATGGAAACAGTTACAAAATAACAGCTTATTAACAAAATGCTTTAGAGGTTTATCCGAAGGTTAATATAGAGCACGGTTATAACAATCATAATAAGTTTAATAGGCTTCGGAAAAAGTTGACGAATTAGGGACAAGGCTGAAATGTGCCACGTTCTGTTACACGGAGTGTGAAACTGAATAAATTCGTAAATAGATTTAGTTAGATTTTCATTGGATCTACTTTCTTGGAAAAACTTAATAACATTTTTTTTAATTGAAACTACCTACGTTTACGGATACACTTTTACTTTACATTTTTATCTGAAGTTTCAGCCCCTTTACAGGAGCCGTGGTCACAAAACACCTATATAACCTTTTTTTACATGTAACCTCTTTTGGTAAAATGCTTTCAGTATTCAGGGATATAGTTCACGGAATTTGACATTTTTAACTACCACCACTGCGAAAAAAAATACGCTAGAGTTAATGTATAGTTTATTGAAAGTGTTCTACAATAGGAATTACTACCAAGTATCTTCGTGCATTCAAAAAATATTCCTTAAATGTTTCTAGCATATTCGACTCTATTCGCTAAGTATCTTATTTAAACATCATTATCGTGTATTTCAGCAATTGTGACTACATAACAGAAGTGACTAAGCTTTACCTACATTTAGAATTTCACTACAGTAACAAACTTAAACATATTCTGCAGAGTAGTAGCAAATGTGTAGATATTCACGGGTATGATATCTCCCGCATAAAGCACTTTTGGTTTCTGCGCTTGCCACAGCATAATGAAAACTAACTTTTGCTCTTTTAAGTCAACATTTTCCCACCCACAAGCATACACAGCTTTCTCAAACTCTTCCGCGGCGTTAGTCAACTTCTGGCACAAGAAACAGTATAAAAAGAACACCAAAATACAATAAATCAACACCGGACTGAACGCCAGCCACTCTTGAAAAGACAAGTAAAAAAACAGAGATATGCAGATAGCATTTGACCCAAAGTCTACGCCAATCGGAATGCTGTATAGAGCCTTTAACTTATTAAATACGTCGAGGATGATGATGTGGCGGTAAATCAAAGTCGGTAGTTTCTCTTTGGCGATTATTTTCGGGTCTTCCGTTTGGTTTTCCTTTTTGTTGAGAGCCATTATCTCGTAGGTGAGCATGTGGTACATGGAAGCTGTATGGGCGATGAGGCAGAGGAGAAGCGCTTGGTAGTCTAAGCAGGCCACCATGATGGAGAGCTCCTGGACGCACAGGATGACTAGACAGACCTCTTTGTTGGGTGATGATGTGAGTGGTTCTAATCCTATAAATAAAAATAGATTTTGCAGCTCATCGTGTTTTTCTAGAGTAAATCCTACTAATATTATAAATGCGAACGTTTTTGAGAATGGATGTATGTATGTAGGTATGTATGTTTGTTACTCTTTCACGAAAAAACTGATACACGGATTTGGATAAAACTTTACAGTAATATAGGTTATACATCAGAATAACACATGGGATACATTTTATCCCAAAATTCCCGTGGGAATGAGTACAACGCGAATAAAACCGCGAGGCACGGCTAGTAGTAGATAAAGTGTATTGAACTCCACAGAATCCAAGGGGGGATTCTCTTGCTAAAACACTTTTATACCAGTGCAATGAATGAAACATTTAAAATTTATATAAATATGTATATAATAAATATAAAGGTATAAAGGTCCGAATAAAGGTCACTTACATCAACAACATTTTAGTTGTTTATCGTAGACGTAACCAAAGTTTAGGCGTCACGCATCAGACAAACAGAATACCACGACTTTAACATTTAAATATTGACATTTCCTTACCTACACAAGGCACCATAGAGTAGTTGTTAGTAACATCAACTCTATGAGGCAGATAGATGAAAACTGCATCAATTACTTGCGATGCATAGAACGCTATGATTATATTCCTGATTACTGAAATGTGTCCTTTATACTTGTCGCGGAACACGCTCTCTCGAGCCAACTTGTCATTTATTTCTATCTGGATGAGCGTCTTTCGGAGTATAGGCCTGGGGACGAAAAATCTTTCATGATTTGTGATCGTTTTTAATATAGCAAGGCAAATACATGATGAAACCAAAGCCCAGCATTCGATAGCGATACTTTACTAAGCTAACTTCAAAAATCTCTATGTTCCAAAAGGCGTAATCTTACATATATATATTTACTGATAATATAAGTATAAAGCGGTCTAATCAAAACTACCAGTCCGATTCTATTAATTATTTTCGTAACGGATAGCCACATTCAACGGAAAGGTTACAGGACTAATTTTCATCCCGAAATTCCCACAGGAACAGACTTAACGTGGGTAAAACCGCGGGGCGTTTATAAACGGCATAGCCCAGACAAGTTAGCCTTCAGTCTTTGCTATACGAAAACCAAGTGTGTGAGACGTATTTTCTCTACAGTAAGTACTCTACATTATTACCTCTTTTTGATCCACCAAAAACTGATGTTTCCAATCAAAATGAACAAGGATACGTTTACATAGCTCTTGATGAAATCTTCAGCCCCCTGAGCGAACTTCCATTGGTAGGCGAAGCAACCCATCGCGTATACGTAGAATAGAAGGCTGCAATGAACTATCCAGAATGGTGCTGCAAGAAATACAGTTGTTAGGTAGAGCTAGAGTATAGGTTAATCTAAACGCAAGACAAACATAGTGCGGGTGCGGTTGCGGGCCGGTTGCGTCACACTGACTCGCTGCGTTGCGGGCCAGTGTTTGACACCTGTCATGCAAATACAATTAATAAAACGTCACACTGCCCGTAAAGTGGCCGCATCCGACCGCATTGTGTGCGCTTAAGGATAAAATAGCATTTTTAAGGAAAATCCACAGATATTTTTTTAAAGAAAGTAATTTACGTTAATTTAAAAAAAATACCTTCATTGTCTAATTGTTATGATGCAACTTTCAAGAAGTCTCTATGAAGACAATTCTGAACTGTGTATCTATAAAAGAGGACAATACTTACCTTTTCAAAAATACCCACCGGAAACCTTATCTTTTTTCAAAGAAAAACCTGCAAACTTAGGAGCAATATTGCAGATCCAGATCAGATTATCAAAACTATGCTCTTTTAAATGAAGCTTTATGGCTGCGATTTGGTTTTTAAAATAGTTGATCATTTTGAAAATGTTCTACACTTGCAAGCTCGAAGATAATACAGGCCATTGTAAAATTAAAGCAATATTTTTAATAGGGTGTTAGAAAAAAATGTGAACAATTTCTTTTCCAGCTAATTGTAGTTAATTCACAGTTATTATTTACTCGTCACCTTTTATTAAAAAAATAACGTGTCATTATATTAAATACACCTTACCTCAGGGGTGAGAAAAAATAGTAAAGTCTAAGCATGGTCTAAGCAGTTTATTTCAAAAGTAAAACTGAATTAAGATACAATATTTTGTGAAATAAGCACCTAAAGTGTCAAAGTCAAATTAAACTTTAAATATAGTGACAAACTTATAAATATTCTGCGCAGTAGTTGCAAACGTTGACATGCAAAGAGGAATAATTTTAGCAGCGTGCAGTCTGACTGGTTTTTGCGCTTGTAAAAGCATGCAAAGGACCATCTTCTGTTGCCTTATATTCAGCCCTTCCCAACCACAGCAATATACAGCTATCTCAAATTTTTCAGAAGCATTAGTCAATCTCTGTCCTTGATAACAGTACAGCAAAAACACGCTGGCATAGTAGTAGATTAATGGGCCATAATTCAGACAAACTTCAATAGGCAGAACGCAAAAAAGACACAAAGAAACAACGTTTAAAACGAAATCCATCCCGATGATGGCACTGAATGTATCTTCTAATAACGCTACCGTTCGGAGAGCCGATTCGTGGCGTCGGATTAAAGACTTTAACTTCTTATCTATAAGGTTCGAAGATAAATTGATTTGATGTCCTTTCACGAAATCGTCTGTATCCCTATGGAGTATTTCAAATATGGCTGCGATGTGAGAGGAGAATAATAGAATGATAGCATCGTAACCACTGACGATGAGAACGCTAGTTAGTTCTTGAAACGTTAACATTGTCATGCATATTTCCTTGGATGGTGATGTTGTTAAATTCATGCCTGAAAACAAAGATCAATGGATATACGATAACGTTGGGGTCACAATTGTAGTGTCGTTAAGATAGAAACGTAAGATCTATTAGAATTGTAATTGTTTTTTAAAGAAGCATTTTCAAATATTTGTATTTATGCCACTTTATAAGAGAAATTATCGAGAGTATTATCTATTCTGTCTATCAACATTTTTATATAAGTTTTTAAGGTCCTTACCAACGCAAGAACTAATTGAAAAGCTGTCCATAATAAATATTCTCGACGGTATGAATATAAACACATCGTTCAGAATATGGAACACGTAGCAAGTGAGCAAGATGATCTTGCTGGTCCTCAGCATCTTCCTGTACTGGTCCAGGTGGTCGATCGAATCCACCAAGAGTTTGTCGTTCAAGTCCGATAGCTCTATGACCTGTATGATTGTTTTCCTAAAATGTAAGATTTTTGAAATGTTTAGTTGTAATTTGTCTGAGATATACGCGATTGTGAATTTGTTAATTTTCATATAATAACATGCAAACCTTTTGAAAATAAACCAAAGGGCAGCACTAAACTCCAGCACCGAAATAGGAAGATTGAAGATACTATTAATAATATCAATCCACCCTTTAGAACGGTACATCAGGTAATCAAAAATGCCAACAATGTACAAGTAGAACAGAAGAGAAAAGTGGATGATCCAGAAAATAACTGAAAAAGGAATTTTAAAGAATTTGAATAAGTAATTAATCTAATATATCTCACTGGCTGGAATTGGATGAATTCTGCTTATTGTTAGCCCTTTACGAGACTTGTTATAAAAAGTAAACACATTTAAGCTTTCAAAATGACTTCATCACTGCTATCGCATTTTATCCGAAGTCTTTTTAAAATAGTTCGAGTGGATTGCAGTCAAGACGTTTATCCGAAATAATTTAAAAACAATTAGATTGGATTGCAGTCAAGACGTTTATAATATCAAAAAGAGTTAAATTGTGTTATTGAAGTGTATGCATAGAGATGTGAAGGAACATGCAAGCAATAGAAATAGATGGAGAAATCTGCATCGATTTCCCAAGAGCTTAGCTCTAAAGTTGAATAGGTGCGATGCTTACCACTATACCACTTAATTTCGCCCAAAAAAGAGAATCCAATGATTGTAGGATTTAGGTTCATGATCCAAATCAAAGTATCGTATGAATTTTCACGTAACCTTTCCATCATTCTTCCCATTTTTCTTGCGAAGCTTATTGGGAATATTTCAACTGAGATTCTACCAATAAAACTATTAGACAAAACTAACTCTTGTAGAAACTTTTTTCAGGAACAATCACCAAATTAAACCAAATAGAGAGACAACTATATAGAGACACCCAGTCGGCCTATTTTATCAGTCTCTTCTGTTTTAAATCAAGTACCTATACAATAGTTAAGTTAAATATTAATGAGACTTGTTAGACGTTAATAAAGTAATTAACAACCGATCAATTAGTGCATAAATATTATATTGCGTTTCGGTAACACCTTCCGTGTTATATACACTTTAAACTAGTGGTGCCCATTCTTCATTTCTAAAGGTTAAAATCGAAATTAATACAAACAAATATGGAAGACATTTAGTGATTTCATTCCATTGTTACATGGATTAAATTAATCTGTACACGTTTCTCCTCTGTCGAAGGAAATGTCTTCGGGAGAAAAATCACCAGTATTCATTTCGATTTACACTCTTTTCTAAAAGTAAAGCGTAATAATCAATTTATTTCGAGTAAATACTTTTTATATGCAGCAATGTGTGCTTTGTAAATGTTCTTGTATTATACAGTCATTAGGGACATAGCCATTACACACATTCAGTTTGGTTGTGTTCAATCTAGCTTCTTTCTTTAAGCAAAATTAAAATCCCCCTTAAAATAAGTTTCAAACTTTTGTATCCAACTGTACCACACCTTTCTACGAACATATCCTAATAATTTGCATAATAAAATAATTTGACAGCTGCGAGTTCTCTTTACTATGGTAATTTTATGCAGTTGGTGTTAATTACATGGTCGCAGTTTCAGTAACATATTTTCATTCGAAAGTTATTAGATGTTGATTCTTACTATGGACATACCTAATATCAATAGAAAACATTTTGCCGAATAAACTTAATTCAATTAAAGTGAACTTTCTTTTAAAAATAAAACATTCAATTTTCAAACTTATTTTTTATGTTGGTCTATTATAGCAGCGCCCCGCGGTTTTTCCCGCGCTGTGCCCGTTTTCGGGAATTTTTATACATATAAACCTTCCTCTTGAATCACTCTATCTATTTGAAAAAACCGCGTCAAAATCCGTTGCGTAGTTTTAAAGATCTAATACATAGAAACAGACAGACAGACAGCGGAAAGCGACTTTGTTTTATACTATGTAGTGATATAATAGTTGTTACTGCCATCTCTCAAAAATAGTGTTTACTAAGTTCTAAATTCCTTGTATGTGTCGTTCAAACTGTTCGTTCATATAATTTGTTTTAACTATCTTCAACAGATGGCGCTAGTTGTACTACATTGTAAGTGCTTTGCCAATCCAAGGTCACATACCTTGCAAGCCTTCCAAAACAGGTGTCGTGTTTGCTTTTTACCTGCTTATATTTAGATTTTTCTTGTAACTGTAGAATCGTACTCGATAGATAGATATCAGAGGAAAACATAATAAATATGTTTTTTCCTTGTAGATTTTTTCATTCAGTACTAAGTATCGGTGCATCGAAATCAGGTAAGCAATTTGGGTATACAAAAAAATGACCTTTTTAATGATGCACATTTATTTCAAAGCAACAATTGACCAATATCTCTTATCTTACAAACGATTTACAATCAACACATAACATAAATCACGATCAAAATGCTTTCCATCTAAAAATATAGTTACAATTCTGAAATCTATCTATAATTGTAATATTTGAGGAATGTCTTTGGGTTTTTAAAGCTTTGGTTCAAGTGACACTGAGGGACACCGGGCCCGCCCGGTGCGCCTCCTGTCAGCTGTTGTCTTCACTCCGGACCCTCCTGATCAACTCCTCCACTTGTCTATAAGGACTCTGGCACTCTTCTCCATTCACTTCAATCAAATAAGGACCAGCCTCGCTATCTCTATTCTCCGGCGTATAACACTCACTGGAACCATCAGTTCCAGCTTTATTTAGAAAAGGTTCCACATCTGGTACGACTGGCATAGAATTAGCAACCGCTTTGTTATCATTGACTATGTTGTCCGTTTCTCTTTGGCGCAGCCAGATTGGGGAATCTATGTAAACTCTAGGTCTTTCTCGTAAAGCATTGCTTCTTTCGAGAGCCGGTCTTCTGACTGGTGCAGGAGGTCTGTACGCGGCTGGCATGGGGACTCCTCTCCCGATAATAGTACAGATCAGACCTTTTAACGCAGCACGGAAATCTTTCAAGTGATACGCGTAGAGTAATGGGTTAATTGCTGAATTTAGGTGGGATATTATAATGAAGACATACGTTAGGGGGTTGGGTATGTCCAGCTCTGGCATGAAAGCCTTGATGGCGTTGAGGGTGTAGAGTGGTATCCAGCAGATGATGAAAAAGAAGACGATGATGGAGAGGTTCTGCGTGGCTTTGACTTCTCGTTTCTGCGCGGCTCCGAGGACTCGCAGCATAGTGCCTCCCCCGGGGACCCGGCGACCACCTTCCACTGTCATCACTTCACTCATCTGTAAAGGAATAATGGTAAATTTTGAATCAGTAAACATTTTTTATATTAAGAAAGATATTAAGGAAATGTTATATCTGAAATTTAATTCTAAACAAATAGGACGTATATATTTTTTATTTATGACTATCAATAAAACCTTTTTCTCTCTCAATGTCAAAACCCAACGATCTGAAAGTCAAATTAATTTACGGATCAACATTGTCCTGACCTGTCCCAAACCAGTTTTATAAGGTCTCAAGCCAGTTCCAAATTATAAACACATACACAGTTCACCTTGTCTTTTATGTATGAAAGAAAATGATGCGGAAGGAAGTATACCTATAAGTATTGTCACTCAGATCGCAAGGGAACATTTATCAAATAGATTGATATTTAATAATTGCTAAGCCGAGTTTCAGTAGTAAGTATTATAAAGCTGAAAGCTAGTTTTTGTTCATTTGTACTCTCAGAAACTAGTAACTACCAATCCGATTTGTGAGTTTAATTATTTTTGACTAGCTGTGCCCCGCGGTTTCACCCGCAGCGCCCCCGTTCCCGTGGGAATTTTGATTTTTATTCCCTATAAACCTCACGGAGCCCGAGACCTTTCCAACGAATGCAAAACCGTGGAAATCGGTCCAGCCATTCACGCGTGATGCCGCGACCAAGGAAAACGGGTTTCATTTTTATATTAGACTAGCTGCGCCCCGCGGTTTCACCCGCGTTGTACCCGTTCCCGCGGGAATTTCGTAATGAAAAATAGATGTTGGCCGATTCTCAGGCCTACCCGATATGCTCACAAAATTTCATGAGAATCGGTCGAGCCGTTTCGGAGGAGTACGGGAACGAACATTGTGACACGAGAATTTTATATATAAGATTAGATTACCACATTCTACGAGAAGGTAATAAGCTATTTTTCATCCCAAAATTCTTCGAAAGCCTTTAGATAAAAACTTCGACACAGGTTGACCGTAATTCGAATAAGTTACTTTTTTATAGAAGACTAGCAGCGCCCCGCGGTTTTACCCACGTTGTGCCCATGGCTGTGGATATTTCGGGATGAAAAATAGCCTATGACCTTCAAATTGAAAGTACCTATTACAAAAATATTTATTCAAATCGGACAGGCAATTCTCGAGATTAGCTCGAACATACAAACAAACTTACAAATTGTACCTCTTTATAATATTAGTATCTATAGACAAGCCGTGCGACGCGTTGTTATAACTTACTTATTTAGTTTTGTGTATTTCTGTATCTAAGAATATAATAACATTATCTTTTTAAATCAGATAATTAAAATAGACCACAATGTCTGTGACTATGTTGTCGTGCTTGGACGCATTAAAACCGTGATAACAAACACGTCAGGTCAAAACAGGTTTTATGTAAACTAGTTTGTTATTATTTTAAATAATCTTGTTTCTAACCTACTTAATAATTTTGAACACATCATTTAATTACTTTTTTACTATAAATTGAAACGTACGTTAATGTCATTATTATTTATTTAAACGGGAACTTACGTACGACGGATACTACTGTCGAGAGTTCCTCAACACGTTTCGGTCACATACGGTGACCTTCATCAGGAGGTGGGTGAAGCGTATGTGACCGAAACGTGTTGAGGAACGTCTCAACAGTAGCCTCCGTCGTACGTAAGTTCCCGTTTAAATAAATAATAACTTATTACTTTGCTAAAGATGTGTGTTCCCTAAAGCATAAACTAATTACAAATCTAACGATTCTAACTACCTGCACCGATTCTTTAACGCACCGAAGCATGGCAGCGCTCATTCGCAAATGGCCACCCATCGGCATCCATATTATGGCTGAGCTTCTCGTTGCTTAACAATAAAAAACAAAAGACTACAACATACTTATTTAATAACTTATTACCAGCAGCTTGCTCTAACGTTCCCGTTGAATGTGGCTATCCATTACATAAAGAATTATTGAAATCGGATAGGTAGTCTCTGATATTAGCCCGAACACAAACTAATATCTATACTAATATTATAAAGAGGTAACATTTGTAAGTTTTTTTGTTTGTATGTTCGAGGTAAAGTTGGGAACTACAAGACCAATTTGAATAATTATTTTTGTTATAGATAGCCACATTCTACGGGAAGGTCATAGGCGATTTTTCATCCCGAAATTTCCACGGGAATGAGCAAAAGCTGATAAAACCGCAGGGCACTGCTAGTCATTAATATAGAACTACGCAGTCCCACCCACCTGTTTCAACACCACTCTGTAAATATGTGCATAGAATGCTGCCAGTAGAACGCTTGGCGTCACTATGGTCGCGAAGTACAGGAACAGAAGGTAATTGTAGTCCATGACTTCGACGAAGTAGCACCCGGCAGGGGGTAGCTCCCAGAGCGCGTGCCAGCCGAAGAGAGGGAGGAGCCCTACTCCTGCACCGGAGATCCAGCATACTGAGATTATCCCTGGAAAGAAAGAAAAAGAAAGACTGTGTTAAGATTGATGTTAACGTTTGTCGATGTTTGTATACCTACATTACTTTTAACTTATAGACTAACTAGACTAGCTGGTCAGCGCAGCCATTCCACCTGCGATCCAATAGATGACGCTAGTGTGAACATTTTGTAGACCGCGCTCAGTTTTTTTCTCAAATTTAGTCGGGTCGCGTCCATACTCTTTGTTGTTGATCAGATTTTTTTTTCGCTTTATTAAATTAGTTTAGATTAAAATGTCACAGACAAGACATGTAGGTCTGTTTATACTTATGCACCACTTATGTACGTT
This sequence comes from Cyclophora albipunctata, assembly GCA_963082685.1. NCBI lineage: Eukaryota > Metazoa > Arthropoda > Insecta > Lepidoptera > Geometridae > Cyclophora > Cyclophora albipunctata. Next base: position 8,704,092 of record OY720117.1, on the reverse strand, counting down.
TAAATTTTAGAGGCTATTTTTACGAAAGAAGAGAACTAAAATGGCTGAATAGATTTCAACGACACGAGCACAGACTATGGGCAGGTTGCTTCAGCTTACGCTTACGCGCCAGTAAATGTTAGGTAGAATAACACGACGAAAATGAAAATCGTGGCTTTCTACTGGCCGCCCAAATAAGTTTAACAGACTATCATTTAAGTTATGCAACAACAGCGTAACAGACATTTAACGGCGTAAAACATCGCAATTTTTTTAACAAACGTAAGTTACGATACCCAAGTGTTTGAAACAACCAGCCCTAAGTACAGTCACGTGCAATGAAATGTTACACGGGCAGATTTTCAAATAAATGTCCACTCTGAACATTTCAAAAACATATAGCCACTTAACAATTCATACTATATAACCACCCGAGTTTCTCATAATAATGTTTACATTTTTGGCAAAAATATGGACACAAGTTGTTTTCAGATATTTGTATACACGATCACATGCAAAAATATGAATTGTTAAGTGTTTTAGAAATTTTCAGAGTGGACATTTATTTGAAAATCTGCCCGTGTATACATTTCATTGCACGTGACTGTATGTAGTCAACAGACTGCAGTGTAACAAAGATAGGTACATTAGACAGACTAATATCAGTAGTCATTTAGGTCGCTCCCACACAAAGTAGGTTGTTATCAATCTACGTTTAGCATGACTAGATGACCCTATGATTCAAACTTTACAATAATGGATCTTTTACAGTGACTCATTCAAAAGCCTGTTGAACTAAAGATATTATTGTTACAAGCATATGAACGTTTTCATTTAGTATTCATAATAATATAAGTGAAGCGTTCTAAAACATTTTTCATACACCTATAGTTTTCAATAGCGGTTGTAATAACTATGTATTATTGAATTGTGTAACAATGAATCGTTGGACGCCATTACAAATTCATTGTCTTAAGTAGCGTCTTTCTAGAGAATTATTTCCAGACGATTCTTTGCCAGAAAAAAACTTATTACACTCAATTTCAACAAAGAACAGCTATGTCATTTACTTATCTTACTTCAAAAATAGATAAATTAGCCTGTAATGTCTTATGTCCCACTGCTGGGCAAAGACCTCTCATCTCACTGAAGGTATCAGTACAGTGAGAAGGAGGGGTTAATTAGTTAAAATTATTATTGTCTTAATTTAATAATTAACTCGTAAATCCGATCGAAAACTTAACGTTGCACGGTAGCGTTCAGATAGAGGATGCCACTATCGGCCACTCATCCAAGTCCTACTAATATTATAAATGCGAAAGTTTGTGGGGATGGATGTATGTATAATTTTTACTCTTTCACGAAAAAAAGACGAGACGGATTTGGATGAAACTTTACAGTAATATAGGTTTTACATCAGAATAACACTTGGGATACATTTTGTCCCGAAATTGTCGCGGGAAGCGGGTACAACGCGGGTAACAACGCGGGTGTGATTAGTCAATGATAAATAATCGAGCTGATATATCAGCTCGATCATTTGATCTAAGCTAATACCAACTTGACAGTTCAAATATTTTGGAGACTTTAATCCTTTTGACGTTAGTTCATTACGAATAAACTATGACTAATTGACAAGCCCGTTGGCACAGTGGCAGTGGGAGCGCTTACTGTGTCGGGGGTTGCGGGTTCGATTCCCGCGCGGAGTCAACAATATGTGCAGACATAGTTGTTGGCGACGACGTCTGGGTGTCAATTATATATTCTTAAGTATTTGTGTATGTATATGTAGTAATATCAGTGAGTTAGATTCCTTAACACAAGCTTAGAGCTTAGTTTGGGTCTAATTAACCGTGAGTGAATTTGTCTGGGTATATTTATTTATTTATACTTATTAATTAATAGTATTTGTACTTAAGTACGAGTATCTCGCAAAACAACTTTCATAGACATTTAAACAAACAAAGAATGAGAAAATTTTAAAACATTACAAATATTATTACAGTATTTTACTCATTAAATAAATATGAAGTCATCCAGTGAAATTAAATATGAATTATTTCTTTTTCAATTTTAATCCTACTAATAATATAAATGCGACAGTTAGTGAGGATGTATGTATGTATGGATGGATGTATGGATGTATGTTTGTTACTCCTTCACGAAAAAACTACTGGACGGATTTGAATGAAACGTTACTGTAATAAAGTTTATACGTCAGAATAACACATGGGATACATTTTATCCCAAAATTCCCGCAAGAACGGGTACGACCCGGGTTAAACCTCGGGGCGCGGCTAGTATTATAACTGCGAAAGTTTGTGAGGATGGATGTATGTATGTATTATGTTTCTTACTCTTTCCCGAAAAAACTACTGGTCTGATTTGTATGAAACTTTACAGTAATATATACATTTTAACCCGAAATTTCAGCGGGTACATTGCGGGTAACACCGCGGAGCGCGGCTAGTTATTTTATTCATTTAATAATCATGAAGTCATCGAAAGAAATTAAATAGGTAGTTTAGTTTCCATACTTAAAACAATACTTACCAATTAGTCATGTGTGAAACAGCTGTATTCGTTTTGTTGTGTCGTCGTTAACATGTAAAATGTACTTTTACAGGTGAACTACTTGTATTGTTGCAAAAATGACTGCGATCCTTCAAGCTGATTTCAGAACTAAGGGCCAACATTGCGTTAAGCGTGCGCGTGCGTACGCGTGCGCAAGCGGCGGTTCACTTTTGTATGCAACCGCACGCGACGGGCGCCCGCGACGGTTCACTTTTGTATGAAACCGCGCCGTGCGCACGCTTAACGCAGTGTCGGCCCTAATTCTTAATTACTTTACTGCAATAATTTATGAATAATAGTTTGAATAATATTTATGGTAGATACTAACCGCGTGATTCATAAACGCTCTAACTAAAACACTGTTTTATAAGTGTTTTGTCTCTTGCTCTTTGGTAAACAGCGTATGTTGGAAAGGGTCAAACTATTTGAGAGCTAAAATGCTGTTCTTCTTCATCAAGTGGATGGCCAACCTGACCAATCTTGGTGTCAGAGTTATTGAGCCGCCAAAGGTCTCTGACATGGCTCATGTAACGACTACTATGCTGTTAATACGCATTTATGAAGAAGGCACTTCCCTTCAGCGGGATCTGTACTAATTAGTAAAAGGTCATTCATTAATTTCTAATAGGTTAGTGGCCAACCCTGGTGTTTTAGTTTTTAGACCGCCTAGAGGCCTCCGACATGGTCTGACGAATTAAATAACCGGGGTCAACTGCTTATCGTGCCATCCGAAGCACGGTACCGCTCAGATGGATATGCCACTTTCGGCCACCCATCCAAAGTAATAGCCGAGCTAAACTTTGGTTTACAATAAGCAAAAGGTAATGTTTAAAAACAGTACTGGCGAAGTTTCTCAAAAATGAAATAAAATTAGTTTTTCCTTTACTTAAAGATGTTATTTTCTATGTTATTTTTTCTACTTACTTTTTCGGCTTATGTGTGTCATTGACCGTTTATCATAATTAAATACTGATAAGAAATTAGGTTGACTTGTCTTTCTTCTCTTTTCAAAATTAGCTGCGGTTTCATAACACTCTTTCATAATCTAGTTTACATAACAAGTCATTGAAATTTTAATGCGTAATTAAAATGTCATTTTTATATCTTGGTTCATATTTTCGCCTCTATCGTTCAAAATCTGTGTTGAAAGATACATCAATACTAGTTTATTGGACAATACAGATGTATTTTTGTAGTCATTCTTAATTTGTGTGAAATTAATTTGTCCTTGTCGTAAATCGCGTATGTACTATTATGTATTCTGTACGCTAATAATAGCTACATTTAGAAAACTTAGCAATCATCGACTGAATAAAGGTACTATCCGAGCAATGGCGTTACTACAGGGTGGCAGTAGGGCCCAGCCTGAAGGGTCTACTGAACTACAGGACTATGTATACTAATTATGCAGTATCGGTAGTGACTTACCAAAGTAACATCAATAAAAGGTCATCAAAGTTTACTTGGGTAAATAAAGTTCCCTACCTAGTAAACTGTGTTGGGGTACTCCCCAACAGGGATCCGAGTCCGGCCGGCGCGGCGACCGCAACCGCAAACTATTGTTTATTGTTGCATTATTACGGTCTTCGGCTAGGGCCTAATTTCGACTAAGCGATGATAGATCATAGCGATTGTTAAGCAACGTGCAGCTCACCCTTTACTTGGATGGGTGACCGATAATGGCATTTCTATCTGAGCGCTACCGTCCTTCGGAGGGCTCGTTAAGCAGTCGGTTCTGGTTGTTTTAATCGTCAGACCATGTCCGAGGCCTTTAGGCGGTCTAAAAACTCCGACACCAGGGTTGACCATTAACATACTAGAAATGAATGTATGAATGATTTGTTTGTTAGATAAATCTTAGACATCCTTATCATACTATCATAGTCACCTTATCATAGTTTTTTGACCTAAAATTTGACCTTAATGTCGATAACATTTCATTCCCACATTCTTATCTAACATGCTTTCAATTTTAAACGAACACTTCCTGAGCTAGTAAGGTTACGTAACATCTTATTGACAAAACAATTATCTACTCCTTCACTATATCTAAGTATCACTACATAATATAAAATAAAGTCGTCTCTTTTTCGTGTCTGTCACACTGTTTGTCTGTCTGTATGCTTAAATCTTTAAAATTACGCAACGGATTTTGATGCGGTTTTTTGTAATAGGTAGAGTGATTCAAGAGGAAGGTTTTTATGTAAAAAAAATCCCGAAATTCCCACGGGAACGGGCACAACGCGGGTAAAACCGCGGGGCGCTGCTAGTTATAATATAACTATGACTATCTCTGGTACTATCAATTGTTTTCTAATAATAAAATTATATTTTTTTATTCTTCTTCATCGAGTGGATGAACAACCTGACCAATCCTGGTGTCAGAGTTATTGAGCCGCCAAAGGCCTCTGACATGGCTCAAGTAACGACTACTATCCGTAGAAAGTAACCGGGACCGAACGGCTTAACGTGCCCTCCGAAGCACGGAATCATCTTACTTTTCGAGCAATCAGGTGATTCAGCCTGCAATGCCCTAACCAAACTGAGGAAAGTCTCACAAAGAGATTTTTGTGAGATATCCCCACCGGGAATCGAACCCGGAACCTCCGGGTCGTGAGCCAGGCGCTCAAACCACAAGACCACGGAGGTTGATTTTTTTATTGAGAAGGTTAAAACCGCGAGGCACTGCTTGCCTTGCATAGTGTTTTGTCGATTAATTGTATAGTATAGTTAGACTAGACTAGAAGTTTTCCTGCCATTTCTCGAGAACTGTGTGGTTTCTACTAATAAAAATAATGGGAACATACCACAAGAAGTAGGAACGCATCAAGTAAAACCGCAGGGCACTTGTCAATATTTGTGTGTGTGTGTGTGTGAGGTAAATGCGCTTTCGTTTCACACATATGGTACAACTTTCTCAGTCATCCATCGCTACGGCGGTATTGCAAAGAATTATGATTTTTATATACTCGTAGGTACACCTACAAAATTATTCACACCACTGCAGGGCAAAGGCCTCGCAACTCACTGCCGATCACATCTCAACAGTGAGTAGGACCCAAGACAAAAGTATTTTGGAAGAATGGGTGCTGTGAGCGAGACCCCTATGTCTATTTCTGGTCACTTCTTATTCCTTATTGATTGATTGATTTTATGATTTCGCAGTTTTTGAGCCAATAATTTTCAATAATCCTAAGGTTAATTAAATTAGTTATTCTACACTTTTTTTAATCTGAATTAGCTTAATGATAAATCACGTTTCTTTCCCTTTCTGTTTTCCTGTCAAAAAGTTATTTGTACGATGGCAAATAAATATGTTTTCTCAAAATTCTGTGTTTTCCCAGAAATCTTTTCTGAAAGGACATCCAGATACATATTCATCACACGTAATGTTTTGAATTAACAACTTCCTTTAAAGTATTCCGTGTATCGATGTTAACAGTTTAAACAAACGCATTGTGTGCTACTCGTATTGAGTTTCATTTACTTCCTACTACTGATAAAATTGCATTGAAATACCTCACCGAGTTATGTGAGCAATTGTGTACTTATGATTTATAGCTTTCTACGTAACTTCTAGAAAGAAAAGTCAAGAATACAAACAAATCAATACATATAATTAAAATTATCACAGTTAAATTAAATAAAAATATGATATGATTCAAGTGTGATGATGCGATAAATTATAATAGGCACTCTTACAACTGGCTCTGACTCTTTAACAATAATTAACATAACCGTTTTAAAATACACATTACGAATAAGTACTAATGAACATCCTCTACAAAGTAATTAAATAGTTATCATATTAGTATGCTAAGACCATGGCGGCGACGACCGCCACAGTCGTAAACAGAGGTATGTTTCGAGAGGCGGAGTTCTTTTTCAAAGACTTTTCCGCATACGTCTGCAACAAGCCACAAGGAACGCTCTTCTTCATATTCGAAACCGGCGAGTTCCTAATGACGTAGCAAACCATCCCTGGAGTGACCTCCACTGGCTTTCCTTTCACGTCGAGGGCGTTGGTGGAAGTGGTAGTGGTGTTCGTTGTGGTGACGATCACGGTAGACTGGGCCGCGTCGCTGGACGGCGCCGGCGTGGCATCGGGGCTGGATGCGTTCGCGTTCACCAACGTTCCATTGACCAGGTATGTCCCATTCACTGGCACCAACGTCCCGTTAGGAAGCATCGTGTAGATGACATTGCCCGGAGCGGGCGGGTCGGTCGCCCGTGGGACAGCCGCCTCCCCATTCGTTGAGTTAATCATTGTCACGTTCGTCACGGTCGTTGTCACTGTTGTAATGTTTGTGCCGCCATTTTGCGATTTCTCTTGATCTTGTAATATGAAACTGGTTATTAGTTGACAATCGATCCTCGTTTCTTCGTAGTCTCCGTTTTCTTTTTTCACTCCGAATTTACAAACTTCGCCGGGCTGAGGTTTGTAGTTGGAGTTGGAGTTGGTTCTGTGGATGGCGTAGGCTGTGCCCGCTAAGGTGCCCAGGTTGAGCAGAGCGAGGCCAGCGAGCAGGGTGCCGTACTTGCTGCCCGAGTTCTTGTATTGATAGACGTAGTTCGGAGGCGAGCCGTGGTACACCGGGTAGTTCATTGGGGCGCCATTCATGGGGGTGTACCGGATTTGTTGAGGAGGAGTGTAGTGGTAGTTATTGTGAATGTTGGTCGTATGGCTGTTGTATGTGCCGCCCGTGTTGGGCTTCGAAGCGCTATTTCCTGATAGACCTCCTGATGAAGGATAGCCGTGGTTACCTCCCGAAGATGGGTACCCGTGGTTTCCACCCGATGAAGGATACCCGTGGCTGTTTCCAGACACCCCGCTGCTGGCCGGGTACCCGTGGTTGTTCCCGGACAGCCCACCCCGACTCGGGGGGTAGGAGTGGCTGCCTCCATGTCCCGACAAACCTCCAGATTTCGGGTAACTGTGGCTGCCTCGGCCTCGCGCAGCGTTCACATTGTAACTCTCTAATAGTAAAACTACACAAAGGTACACACACCAAGGAACGTTCATTTTGTCGCGATCAAAACAAACAAACTAGAGACGACTGTCGGTTGTAATCTTGCGCATCGGACTGAAGTTGAATGCGAGACAGGCAGCGCCTGACACAAAAAGTTATTGCCTCCATGACGTCGTCAAACAATTCTCTCGCCGCACTATTCGCGCAGTTTTTTCTCTCTTTCTAGTGTGGTGCAGCAAGAAAAAAATTACCCCACTTTACACCAACAAAACAGATTTGTTGTTTTGAGTATTTAATTTTAAGTATTTTGTTTAGTAAAACTATTCGGGTCGGTCTAATTAAATAAAGTAAACATGTCAATCTTACGTCATGGAAGCATATTACTCAGAGTAGTGAATTGTCGATGACCAAGGCAATATTGAAGGTAAGAAAGAGAGTGAGAAGGTTAAGAACTTTTTTGATAATGAAGATACTTTGGGAGGAAAAGTGCTGTTCGATCCAAATATGTTTAAAAAACAAATTTTAAAGTTGTTTATTCAAAATCATACTTTATAATGTCATTTCTTTTTAACCATATTTAGGCGCTAAATATTTGGTTTAGGCCCATCTCGTAGCCAGATTTGGTAGCTAGCTTCCAAATGGGAGAAATAATCCCGATTCGAAGCTGGCTACGAAATAGGAATTCGAAAGTCAAATATTTAGGATTTTAACTAGTAAAAAAAAAAAATAACCCTAACCTACCGAATAGATCGTTCCCATTTAGTAGCTAGCTACAAGATGGGAAAACACTTTTCTCATTTCGTAGCTAGCTACCAAATCTGGCTACGAGATGGGCCTAACCTAAATATTTAAATGCTTCTTCGATCTACCCCTAATGATGGGACTAGCAAAACTTTGAAAATAATAAAATCCCTAATTTGAATATTGATTGGAATAAAATATTTCTTGAATTATAATAAACTTACCTTTCAAAACAATAAAATAAAAGATAATATTATAATATTAAAGCTATAAACTATAACAAAACAGAAACAAAAAATCACACCGGTATAATATGATATCAGTGTCTATTTATAAATTACACTTAGAACGATGATCATCTAAGCTTAAATACCAAGGTCGAGTAGGTAAACATAGTAGGTAAAAGATCCACAAATTACTACAAAAAATTCCCGAAAACTTTGAAGAGCTATTCTACAATGGCAACTCAACTTAACATTCACACACCATTCACACAGAGACAAACAGCTTTCACTTCGCATTGTCTCACTTACAACCGACCATTCTATACTAAAAAGAGCGAGACAGATAGATGTGTCTCCGTAGTTTATTCTCATTTAGTTCACAGGAAAACACCAATGACGTTTAAGTTATTGCTAAAGTATTGCAACAATTTGACTCTAATTCCTTTTGTGGGGTGAATCATGATGACGTCACAAGCAGCTGATTAACCTACCCGTATGTAGTATGTAGTAAATTCCGCAATAAAGAATATTTTACGTTGTTATTTAAAAATTTGCAGCGCCCTGATTTACGAGCGTTGTGTCCGTTCCCGTGGGAAAATATGGGATGAAATCATGGGCCTGTAACCTTCCTGTTGAACTTGGCTACTACTATCACTACATATTATAAAACAAAGTCGCTATTTTTGTCTGTTTGTTTGTCTGTATGCTTAAATCTTTAAAATTACGCAACGGATTTTGATGCGGTTTTTTGTAATAGGTAGAGTGATTCAAGAGGAAGGTTTATATGTATAAAAATTCCCGAAATTCCCACGGGAACGGGCACAACGCGGGTAAAACCGCGGGGCGCTGCTAGTCTATCATAAAAATAATAATTCAAATCAGATTGGTAGTTTCTGAGATTAGCGTTCAAACAAACACATTTTTCAGCTTTATTACATTAGTACGGAAGTACAAAATACTTTGATAGTAACTTACAGATAGTTAACTTAGGTTAGTTAACAAGTTTTTTAACCAAGGTAACTAGTTTTATCTTATGTAATGATTAATGTAGGTTTATCATGACTCAATGGTTAGTTAATGTTATTTAACATTTGTTTATCAATGGACACAACCCTTAAAAAACATTATGGACTGTGAAACAGAAAATGTTACTTTATTTTTGGTATGAATGTGAAGACACTATCTTGCGCCTATATTTCATTTCGAAGCAAAACGAATGTGATGACATTGGTTTTGTAAAATAAATAGGGGCTATTATTACTGAGGGGCCATTAAAACAATAAAATAGAAAGTAGGTAATCTTAGAAAGTAAACATTTTATTTATAATACTGCTGGATACATACATAGTTTATTTCTGACTCACACCACAGATTAATAAATAGTTACTAACTCACACACAATAACGTACAAACAATGTTTAAAAAAATTACCCTGTAAACCAAATAAAAGATAAATAGTCTAAAACTAATAACGTAAATAACTGGAAAGGTAACCAAAAAGACATTTTGGACTGTAATACCATCGAGTTGTACTAACAAAGTGCATTAACCCAATGTGTAACAGTGTATGTAATACATCCATCTTTTAAAAACGAATAATCCTTCATGAAAACAAATTATATAACATATTTGTAGGTAAGCAAAATGACTGGTATCAAAACATTAAAAACTAACGTTAATTTTGAGTATATCTGTTTCGCAGCACTTTTAGCATCTTGTTCAGGGTTCACCAAATTCAGAGAAGTGGCTTTGTAATTTATATCATTACTTATTACATTGTCTGCATTCATTTCTTTTTTAGGTTCGGGCATTCTGCCATATTCTTTTAGGATCTTACAGTCGATATCGCTGCGCAGGTACTTGTCCCGCGTCTTGATGTCGACGGCGCACTGGGCGCGCGCGGCGTCCACCGGCGGGCCGCGCTCCACCAGCGCCGCGTCCACGTGCGTGCTCGCCACGCACACGGTCACGTTCACCACGCGCCCCGCCGCGCTCGCCGACTCGCTCCTGTACGTCGTCACTTTGCCCTCTCTGTGGACCTTCACCTCGCTCACTCCTCCCTCAGTCTTGTTATTAGGATGAGCCTGTGTTATGTTACCATTTATTACACCGACTGTTGCATTGGCGGTATTTGTAGCATTCACGACAGTTGTAGCATTATTCACACTTGAAGTATTCACAACCACTTTGTCATCAATGTTTGTGGTTTTCTCAGAAGTTACGTTGAGCGGAGAGATCGTAGTCACAGACGTATTACCGGAATTTTCTTTTAACAAAGATGTGTTACTCGATGTTACGCTATTCGAAAGAGGAATGAGGGATGCAGTAGTCATGTCCGAGGTGTTGTTTGATATCATGGGTGTCGTTGTAGCATTAGCTGCTTTTATTTCTATACTTGATCCTTCACTATTACCTTCAATTGCAGTATAAGAGGTTACATTTGTTACATGTATTATGCCACTTGTAGACGTATTTGTAATCGTTTCATTATGATCACTGCTATTACTGTTCACAATAATAGATTCAATTATATCACTCGTAACATTAGCTACATTTAATGCATTAACTTTATCGACATTAATGATGGCGGTTGCTTGTATTGTGTCACTGTCACTTGTATTAATGTTTACTTTTAAAGCTCTGATTACATCACTTGAATTATCAAAATTTGATGCATTGACTTGAATACTAGAGTTATTTGCATTTGTTTCATCACTCAAACTTATAGTATTGTTGGGATCACTTTCAACGTTAAACAATTTTAATGCATTCATGGAATTAGTTGTTTCATTGATAATATCATTTATTGAAGTCATGACGGCAACAGTAGCATTATTAACACTGGTGGAGTTTGTAACATCATTACTTACACTTGAATTTTTATTTAGATCAGAATCATTAACTGCATCTTTTATGACACTTTCGTCTTTAACAACTGTTATGTTAGTAGTACACACAACGTTTTTGAATATTGTTTCATTGTGGACTTTTTTACTTCCTTCTGTAAAGGTGGAGACTATTTCACAAGGCACTTTAAGGATACTGAGCTTTCCGTCTTCTTTGATTCTTAGAGAGCAAGAGGCTTCATCCGTGGGCTTCGTGTAGGAGCTGCCGGTGGAGGATCGTGAGGCGTAGTACCTTCTTCTGTAGTAGTCGTCGTTGTAATAGTGGTCGTTGTGGTAGTTGTGATGCCGGCCGAGGTTGTAGAGCGCGAGGCCGGTGAGCAGGTCGTCGTACGGGCTGCCGGCGTGCCGGTACTCCGTGATGTACACGTGCTGCGGCGCCGAGTGGTACGCCGAATACGGAATATGATACGGCACTGTATGAGATGGTATGTATGCTGTGTTGGTATTGTAGGTATGGCTTGGTTTATTGCTGGTGCCTGAAGAAGATAGACCTGCCGAGTGCATTGGGTGAATGTTTGATCCAGAAGACCCTAAAGATGGTGGCCGTCCTGCACCGGTGCCTGATAGGCCAGAAGATGATGGATAGATAGCGCTCGAACCATGTGTAGTTCCTGCATACGTTGAATGAATGTTTGACCCAGAAAATCCTGAAGTAGGTGGTCGTCCTGCTCCGGTGCCTGACATTCCAGAAGATGTTGGATAGCTAGCGCCTGAAGAGGATGTACTTCCCGTGTGCGTTGACAGACCATTTGACCCAGATAATCGGTTTGGAGGTGGCCGTACTGCACCAGTTCCCGAGAGTCCGGTAGATGGTGGATAGATAGCGCTTGAACCGTGGGTAGTTCCTGCATGCGTTGAATGAATGTTTGATCCAGATGATCCTGAAGAAGGTGGCCGTCCTGCACCAGTTCCCGAAAGTCCGGAAGATGGTGGTCGTCCGCCAGTGCCCGACAGTCCGTGAGATGGCGGATAGTGAGGTCTAGAGTGCACTGGAGGACTTGGTCTATATCTCGAGGAAGAATGCACTACGTGGGATGTTAATCGGCTTGAGCTCGATCTGGAGGGACTGAAGCGAAATCGACATTCCACCACATACACACACACACATAGAACGAATAAACACAGTAGTATTTTCCCGTTGGCCATTTCTCCGACGTCTGGCCACGACGCGAGACAGAACTCGTTTGAGCAAAATCCTTTCGAACGAACCCACCTTATAAATTGGTACAAAATACGTCATTACAGTCAAGTTTTTAGACGCATGGAAATAAATAACATCGTTCGGAATTTAAAACCGGTTCTACACAGATATTATTGCAATACTTATCCTCAATTGACCCATGGGATACTCGTATTAGAATTTATGCAATATTAGCTTCTATGCAATAATAAATTCATAACTTGAATGAATAGTTATAAGTGTGATAATAAATAATGAGTATGCGTAATGAACAATTTACTGGATTTACTTTAGAAATGAGCTCCTATGATATAACGTTTGTGAAATTGTTCGGACATGTTCTATACCAATATAATAAAACTGAAGTAGTTTGATTTTTTGTTTGTTGGAACGCGCTAATCTCGGCAACTATCAATCGGATTTTAATAATTACTAGCAGCGCCCCGCGGTTTTACCCGCGTTGTGCCCGTTCCCGTGGGAATTTCGGGATGTTTGTTATAAATAGCTACATTCAACTGGAAGGTTATTTTTCATCCCGAAATTCCTACGGGAACGGGCACAATGCTGGTAAAATCGCGGGACCCTGCTTGGTAATTTATATTTGTAGAATATATTTTATGAAGTTTGTATTTATCAGGATTCATATTTGGACAGATGCACAGTGACAAATACTTCACAATAATTCAAACACGTTCTGGGTATTGAAGATAACCTTACACCCAAGTTTACTGGAACCGGTATACTGTACTGTAAGGCTTATAACTTCTTAACTTCATTGTAGGAATAAATAGATATGATAACCCGACAAATTATGTTACGAACTTTTATTTAAATGTCATTAAAATGTATGTTTAGACTTAACTGATTGACATACATTTCAGTAGTGGGAAAATGGTATCATATCTTCCAATCCGTTTTCCTGGTATCCAATTTAATTTTGTATGTTTATAGTCGATAATTATTATCAACGACATTATTAAAATTGTATTTTTTTCTTCAAATATGTCAGTATGCTTAATTGTATTCTCTTTTAATAGATAGCTAAAAGATACTAGTTAGCGTTAATTTTTGTCAATCAAGACAATGATGAACCCAATTAAGCGTATTGTTTACGTCACCTCTGGGCCACGCTTATCTCTCACACATAAATGGAGGTCCAAGTCGCGTCTGTAGTTCCCAGTAATAAATTAATATTGTTTACACACACAACGATACGATTCTTTGTATAATCAAGACGCGTCGATTCAAACGGGTTTAGTTTCTCCTCGCGGCCACACGTTGCAATAAAATGGCCAACAGGAAAATACTGTTGTGCCTACTTGTGTTCAGTGTTTTGTATGTGACGGAAAGTAGAAGGTGGGGCGGTGGCAGCAGCCGTTCCTCCAGCTCTAGCAGAGGTTCCTCGTCGTGGGGCAAAGGATGGGGCTCAAGTTCAAGCTCATCTTCATCGTGGAGTAAACCATCATCATCGTCATCTTCCTGGGGAAGTAGCTACAAGCCGGCCTCGTCGTCACATAATTACCCTTCATCATCTTCTGGACTATCAGGATCATCGTCTGGATCACACAGTTATCCATCTTCTTCCTCCGGCCTTTCAGGAACTGGTTCGAGTAAGTACCCTTCATGGCCGAGTTTGTCTGGCAGTGGCTCTGGATCTCATAGCTATCCTTCATCTTCTTCTGGATTATCGGGTTCAGGTTCAAGCAAGTATCCGGCATCAACAGGACTGTCAGGTTTTGGATCACATAGCTATCCCTCATCTTCTTCTGGATTATCGGGTTCGGGTTCAAGCAAGTATCCGGCATCAACAGGACTGTCAGGTTTTGGATCACAGTATCCCAAGTCGCCAGGATTATCTGGCAGTGGCTCTGGAAGTTCATCTGGATCCCCTAGCTATCCTTCATCTTCTACTGGGCTCTCGGGCTCTGGATCAAGCAGGCACCCTTACTCACCAGGAAGTTCAAGTTCTGGGTCATACTATCCAAATTCTCCAGGACTATCGGGATCGGGGACGGGATATGGGTCACATAGTTATCCCACTTCATCATCGGGATCGAGCAAGTATCCTTCATATTCTGGAAGTTCAGGCAGTCACCACTATCCGTCATCAGGCAATTACAGACCGAGTCATACCTACAATACAAACGCAGGCTACGTTCCTCCTCCTCATATAACGTCCTCATATTCTGTACCGTATTACATCCCGTACTCGGCGTACCACTCGGCGCCGCAGCACGTGTACATCACGGAGTACCGGAACGGCGGCAGCCGGTACGGCGACCTGCTCACCGGCCTCGCGCTCTACAACCTCGGCCGGCACCACCACTACCCGGACCACTACTACAACGACGACTACTACAGAAGAAGGTACTACTCCTCCGGATCCTCCTCTGGCAGCTCCTACACGAAGCCCACGGATGAAGCCTCGTGCTCTCTAAGAATCAAAGAAGACGGAAAGCTCAGTATACTTAAAGTGCCTTGTGAAATAGTCTCCACCTTTACAGAAGGAAGTAAAAAGGTCCACAATGAAACAATATTCAATGAAGTTGTGTGTACGAGTAACATAACGGTGATTAAAGAACAAAACACTCCAATTAATCCCATTGATGGCAAAACTGTTGTGAATGCCACCAATTTAAATAACGCTACAAATATTATCAATGCAGTAGTTGGTGTAACAAATGGTAGCATAGATAATCCAACTAATATCATAACTAATGCTTCTTCCACACCATTGATAACAAACAATACCTCGGGCGTGTCTACTGCATCGGTCATTCCTCTTTTGACTAACGTAACATCGAGTAACACATCTTTGTCAAACGAAAACTACGGTAATACGGTGACTACGGTCTCTCCGCTCAACGTAACTTCTGATAAAACCACAAACATTGCTACAACTGTCGTGAACGCTACAAATACCGCCAATGCAACAGTCGGTGTAATAAATGGTAACATAACACAGGCTCATCCTAATAACAAGACTGAGGGAGGAGTGAGCGAGGTGAAGGTCCAAAGAGAGGGCAAAGTGACGACGTACAGGAGCGAGTCGGCGAGCGCGGCGGGGCGCGTGGTGAACGTGACCGTGTGCGTGGCGAGCACGCACGTGGACGCGGCGCTGGTGGAGCGCGGCCCGCCGGTGGACGCCGCGCGCGCCCAGTGCGCCGTCGACATCAAGACGCGCGACAAGTACCTGCGCAGCGATATCGACTGTAAGATCCTAAAAGAATATGGCAGAATGCCCGAACCTAAAAAAGAAACGAAACAATCGGCAATAGTTCCTAAAACAGAAACATTAAAAAGCTGGCTGAGCAAACCGCCGTGGTGGATGTCCATGTTCATATCCGTTTAAAGACAATTAAATTGCTTTATTACTTATCTATTTCAGTTAAAATTATATTAGAATTGATTCAAATGAATCATATAATATTAATTTAATTTGCCTTAAGTTTACTTTTGATGTTACTAACACGACAACTAATAACATATTCGTCATCATTCATCAAGTAAGTACATTTATTTCCTCGTGTTTATTGTTTTCCTTCGTTCGGATTATAGTTTAGTGTTTATTTCATAGTTAGTTATTAAGCAATTATTGTCATTAATCTTTTCCTTATTTTATTCAGCTTAGGAACTTGTGTCTTGAACTCTATTCTAATATCCTAGGTACTCCACTTATTTATTTTCAATTTCAACTATGTATTTCCTTTATACGTCGCTCATGGCTTGTCATCTTGCTGTACCTAAACGATCTCTGAAGTAATTTTATATCATGTACTGTTATTATTATGTATCAGTGATGTATAGGTATAAACATGTCAGTTAGATAACCGAATGTTATGTTACTGATATTAATAAAGCTATGACCAAAGTTAATGTTAAACAAAAACAAAATGTTTTGCATTTAATGATGTGCCTAACTTTTATATTTTTGTATGAATAAATGATAATTTATTTTCTATATTATTTGCATAGGCCTACTAGCAGCGCCCCGCGGTTTCACCCGCGTTGTACCCGTTCCCGCAGGAATTTCGCGATAAAAAGTAGCCTATTTCCTTTCTCAGGCTCTGAACTAACTGTGTACCAAATTTCATTCATATTGGTTCAGTGGTTTTGGCGTGAAAGCGTAACAGACAGACAGACAGAGTTAGTTTCGCATTTATAATATAACTTAGGATTACCTTGGGTTATAGACTTTAAATCCATGTAACGCACTCTAAAATGAGGATTATGTGGTTAACAGCTGTATGTAAGTGTATTAGGTATGTAATGTATGTCATTCTAACTTCTATCAGTCGCTGTGATTAAAGTCTAAAAAGTAATAATTTTTTTTCTTTTTTTGGACAAATTCACACACGGTTAATTAGACCCAAAGTAAGCTCACAAATACTTTATAAGAATATATAATTGACACCCAGACGTCGTCGCCAACAACTATGTCTGCACATATTGTTGACTCCGGGCGGGAATCGAACCCGCAACCCCCGACACAGTAAGCGCTCTCACTGCCACTGTGCCAACAGGCTTGTCATATTGCAACTATCTTACGAATTCCCTATATATCATCTTCCTCACCCATTGCATCAATTGCTAGTAAATAGTCCTTTAAATTGGACGGGAAATTAGCCGATAAAAAAAATGGTACGCCTACAATTTTTTCTTAGCAAAGTGCTTCCGATCACAATGATTTTCATAGTAAGGCGCTATAAGTAAGTACTGGTTAATACTTTTAAAAATCTAAATTAAAAGCGAAGTGTATCCGTACATAAGCTTGATTAAATTCAATATATTGTAATGTATTTATGAACGATAACCTCATACAAATGTTTTCATCACTTCTGGTCACGCTTATCAGGAACAAGTCAATGACAGTGTACAACGGAACTAACCTTCCCAGTATTGAATTAAGAGAAAATAACAAGACGTGTCCACTGTACACAGTGTCCACTGAAATGAGTTTGAGGAAAATAGTCGGGGCATGTCCACCGAAATTTGTTTGGGGGAAAATAGCGCGGACGTATCCTGTGTCCACTGTCCACAGTGTCCACTGTAATTAGTTTGATGAAAATAGCCGGGAGGTGTCCACTGTCCATAGTGTCCACTGAAATTAGTTAGGGGATAACCGCCGAAACGTGTCCACTGTCCACAGAGTCCACTGTAATTAGTTTGGTGAAAATAGCCGGGACAAGTCCAGTGTCCACTGTCCGCTGAAATGAGTTTACATGTGGCGTCTGAAACGAGTGTTAATTTCCCGCCCGATTAAACGTTATACAAATGGCTTGCTAGTGTTCGGTGTTTTGTTCATTTAATTTATATTGATAAACATTCTCCATTTTTTTTAACAGCTAATTAATCTTAACTATTAAATTGTTTGATCGGAACGTATATCTATGTTTATAGCATTTATACATATGTGGTTTATTCAACATTTACGGAAACCATGGTTCTTTTAGTAATAATTACCAGGCAATAAATATCAACCTTTTCATTCACTCATACTCAGTTGACATTCCGTAACTACATATACATAAATTACACCGGAACAATAAATAGTAGTAGGAACCTTCTTGTCACAGGAAATTACATACCTATTAGATTCGATTATAAAACTTAAAGAGAACCATTAGTATTAAAGAAACTGTCATATTGCTTATTAAATATGTATGTTACATTGTTCTTTATTCATCGTTAGTATGTTTATAAATAGTATAGTTAAATAAACAATCTTCTAACGTTTTAATTTCGATTGACACGTACTTTGATTATGAAAGTCGTATGGTAATTACACCTATTAATAAGTTTTTCCTGATAACAATACTAAGTAAGGTTTTATGTTGGTTTTCGTTTTGTCACAAACCTAATACTTAGGTTCGTAAGAAACGAATTGTACTACTTCTCAGAGATTTTAACTACAGTTGATGTGCAGTTAACTAGTCAATAACAAGATGAACATATGGTAGGGACATTGGTCACTCGATCACGTGCCCAATAGATTAAACAATAACAATGAGTTGTAAATCGCGATCTAATAATCTTCTGTAGGTAATGGTTTATAATCTTGTGAAGGCGACTAGACAATTCTGCAACAGTTTTTGTAACAAAGGCTTGGCCACGACATTCATTCAGTTACAATCATGAGTTCGTCACAGAACCACATTTAAAATGTTTGTCAGACTTGTGCTTTGTTTTGCTATATTTAGTTTAGTCTGTGCAGTGAACAGTGAACGAGAAAAGTTTAAGAATGTAGTGTTTCCTATACCTTTTGAGATGCCAAATCGTAACGATAAAGCAGACCAGTGCTGGCTCAGAATAGAAGACGTGGACATTACTGAAACTCTAACCGTGTATTGCACCTTCGCCCAGCAGTTTCTCAGCTACTACATCCACGATTACAACATAAGGAAGATGACTGAAGATGCTGTCGATGTCAGTTTGTGGATTGAGAAGCCTAGGGGGGAAAGAGATGGAGCATACGGTCCTCCTGAAGTAACGAAAGGGATAATAGATTGGCGAGTGACCACTGTGATGGATCCCACTACTCATAGGAGAATTTACATCACCAAAGATGCTATGTGCCGCCTTGTAATGTATAGCAGAGAAGGCATGTCAAACTATGTAGTGGACTGTGCAACTATTTTATACTTTATCAATGAACATAACAACAGTGCAAAATTAAATGCCCGCCATGTTGTATTAATTATTAGCGTTTTGTTCGGTTTTCTCATAAATTAATGTTAAATTAACTGCTATGTTGTTTTGTTTCGAAAACCTTTTTTGCCTAGGTTATTTTGGTACCTAGATATTGTTATCGTCTGGAAGTCTAATTTGTTTAAGTGGGTAGATGCAGTATTGCTAGTAGTTAATCTCTGAACAAGCTATATTTTCGTTCATAATCAATAAAATTCGCATTTATATCTGAACGATATCGTGCTTCGGAGGGCACGCTAAGCAGTCGCTCCCGGTTGTTTCACCCCCCCCGGTTAGCCACTAAACTACTCGAAATTACTGAATGAATTTAATAAAATTATTGATAAGAACTAGTGCTCGTTATATCTCTACATATTTCATGGGCTTAAAAGAAAATACTACTCACAATAATCTTTTCTGACAATGTATCTTTAAAATAGAGAACGAATCCGCGAGTAAAATAAATATTATGAAAACATACTTTTCCGTTTTGAATATTTCATTGGTGTTTCAAAAACGCTTATTATTTCATCAGTTAAGGCTTGCGGTGTCTGTTGCTTGAAGGTCGTTGCGACAATCGCAATTAGTTCCATGTGGTTTACGTTTACAATTACAGAATAATGTACATTAATAAGTAGTTGATCGGCTGAAAACATTGGCCTTTTCAATTTTTAAGTTGGTTAATGAACGGTTGTTATGATCGGTTTGTTCTTATGCAAAAAGATGAGATGAATGTAGAATGGAAGATTTTGAAGATGACTATCCTACTTAATATTATAAATGCGAAAGTTTGTGAGGATGGATGTATGGAAGTATGTTATTGCTCTTTAACGAAAACTATTGGACGGATTTGGATGAAATTTTACACTAATATAGGTTAACATCAGAATAATACATGGGATACGTTTTATCCCGAATATCTCGCGGGAAAGGGTACACTGCGGGGCGTGGCTAGTGCTCTATATACTTACTTCTTAACTAATCTTAACAAGTAAAGCGTCATTGGCATTGAACGAGTTTACAAATACGAGCTGGCGAGTCACGACTCTTTAAATGTCGCAAAGATGATTTACTTATTTATTAGTTACTAGAAGCACCCGGCGGTTTTACCCGCGTTGTGCGCTCTCCCGTTGGAGTTTCGAGATGAAAAAAAAATAGCCTATAACCTTCCCGTTGAATGTAGCTATCTATTACAAAAAGAATTATTCTAATCGGACTGGTAGTTTCTAAGATTAGAGCGCTCAAACAAATTCTTCAGCTTTATTATATTACTAGTAGTATAAAGACAGGGCTTGATTTAGTTAGTTCAGTTCGGTTAACCTAGGAACCAAGCATTTGAATCCCTAGGAGAAGTCATTAGAATAATAATAATAATAAGTACTTTACTAACCGTCTTGGAGCCCCACGGAAGGACCCCGGCCACCCTGGGGCCCTGGGCAAGTGCAGTAAGGGTTAATCCGGAACTGATTTAAGAACTAACTACTTCTTCTTCTTCTTCATCGAGTGGATGGTCAACCTGACCAATCCTGGTGTCAGAATTATTAAGCCGCCAAAGGCCTCTGATATGGCTCATGTAACGACTACTATTCGTAGAAAGTAACCGGGACCGACGGCTTAACTAACTATGGAATATAGTCATCCTCCGTCTTATTAATTTGGATAAAGAAAGCAAAACTAATTTAAATTCTAATCTAATCTAACTCTCATAAACCACAAAATACTAGCTTCGTGGTATTTGCAATAGCGCCTCGCAACTCCGCACACCTCCACAGATTCAATTAAAAGTACAAGTTAGGGTCGGTAAAAATTCCACAGAAAATACGCTTCGTATTTTTAGTTGCGTAACGACAGAAGCAGTTAATTTGTATATTTAAAAAAAGCGGCCAAGTGCGAGTCAGATTCGCACATAAAGGGTTTCATTGCAGGAAGTAACATAAAAAGTTATTATTTATTAACTATTCAGTATAGAAAAAATTATATTAGAAACCTCAATATCATTTTTGAAGACTATAGATATAGCTATAGATACCCCACATGTATGTATGGGTTTGATGAAAAATAAAATTGATGTGCTTCAGTTTTCAGTGTGGGGAAAATTTATTGTTTTTTTTTCTTGTTTCGTGTGAAAATCTTATTGCGGTTCACAGAATACATCTTCTTACCAAGTTTCAACAGTATAGTTTTTATAATTTCGGAAAAAAAGTGGCTGTGACATACGGACGGACGGACATGACGGTTCCGTTTTTTGCCATTTGGCTACGGAACCCTAAAAAACGTTATGTCTTGTACTCTTAACTAATAATCAGTTCGTGTATCTTACTAACTTGACTACGCCCATCTTCTTTAAGATGTTCACCGATCCTTATGTCACCTACATACATACTAGTATTCTTTAGAAAAGGAAAATTAAGTAAGTTCTACTTCGTGACAGAACAACAACGAACACCATTGTGACACAGGCGGTCCCAGACAATCCAATCCAGGCTTTTGACGGTATCTTACAAAGTAGTTACATCACTACATATCACTACATAGTATAAAACAAAGTCGCTACTTTTGTCTGTTTGTTTGTCTGTATGCTTAAATCTTTAAAATTACGCAACGGATTTTGATGCGGTTTTTTGTAATAGGTAGAGTGATTCAAGAGGAAGGTTTATATGTATAAAAATTCCCGAAATTCCCACGGGAACGGGTACAACGCGGGTAAAACCGCGGGGCGCTGCTAGTGTAGTATAAAACAAAGTCGCTTTCCGCTGTCTGTCTGTCCCTATGTATGCTAAGATCTTTAAAACTAAGCAACGGATGTTGACGCGGTTTTTTAAAAAGATAGAGTGATTCAAGAGGAAGATTTATGTGTATAAAAATTCCCGGAATTTCCATGGGATCGGACACAACTTGGGTAAAACCGCGGGGCGCTACTAGTCAATAATAATATGTAACTCAGAACCAACAAAATAATTTTATGACAACTCAAACAAAACAAGTCCTTTCAATGATTTTGAGGGTCAAATTTGAGACCCCCTGACTACCCTTATGTATATTCAGGGGTTGGTCAAGGGTTCTCTTTATTCATTTACCTACCGTGGTAACCTGAATAAGATATGTTAGTGTTGCTTATTTTCGTGCCCAGACTTTTACTATTCTACTGATAACAGTATCTACTGTACAAGTGTCGACTATAAAAATGTTATCTGCTTTCGACTGAAAGAATACATAGTGAAGTATCTATGTATTTTTCAAACTATTTACAAATAGAATTAATGGGTATATTTTAACAAATTATTTTATTTTAATATATACAACGGTAAGTATTCGTAAATATTTTTGTTGTGTATGATAAATATGATAATACTGTTCTTTTCAATGAATATATATCTTGATATTCTCAGATTAAGCTTATACAAATCACAATATATCCAAATCTAACGTATGCTTCACATTTACTTAAACAACCGTCAGAAAAAAAGAGTACATTACATACTATGTAGATATATATTGTACCTAAATATGTATAGAAGTGTCTAACGGTACAAATAAAAGAAAAGTGCTCATGGCTTTCAGCTTTTTTTCGACCTGTCCAATTCAAAAGACCTACTCATACGTGAGATAGTTTTTGTGAGTATTCTGTGTAACTAAACTATTGAGAACAGCTTCAAATTTCAATTGCCTTGTAAAAAGGTTGATTGATAGTCTTTTAAAAGTGCGAGACACACAACAGGCTGTTGCTGGCCAGTGTGAGGCCTTTCTTACAAATTCAAGGTTTACAACGCACCGGGCCACATACAAGGAATACCACGACCTCTCTGGCACTATGTGTGTCTTCAGCTTATGTAGTTTAATTTGATGACTCACAATCTAACATCATCGAAAACAAATCGAAATAATTTCAAACTCAGTTTCAAAACTATAGCACATGATGTCTCTCTCTCTCTCTATAGTGTTTAGAATAGGACGTCTATTAGGAAATGTACTTTGTATTCAGATTTCAAAAATACTTCTTTTTCTTATTCTTATTCATACTTCAAACATACCTCTGGTTTGTTCTATGGGCTTAGGATCGTGGTTCGTATCATGTTATCAAATAATGATTGTTTTGAATTAATAATTCCGAATCGTGTAGAAATAGCAACCCTGTTATAGTCCACACTCCAAATCAATACTCAACGTGGCGATAACTACACGATCGAAATGTAATTTTCAGGCTATTGGTTCTGCACAAAGCTATAAGTACAGATAAAATTGGAAATCTTTTCCTCAATATGTGAGAATGTGTCTGATAAATTATTAAATTCAATAACATTCAAAGTGAGGGTAGTTTATATTCAACGAAGATATTATTAGAATTCCGATGTCAGATGTTCTGTTATAAGTGCAAGCTGAAAAATAATATGAACCTTTTTAAAATAACGTTTTCTCGAACCTAAAATGGTTAATAGAATTACTTTGGTAGGTGACTACTTATCTACTTAATGTTAGTTGACCTAAAAATATTTTTCGCATCAGTAAATATACTCAGAAAGAAATTAATATCTATACTAATATTATAAAGAGGTAAAATTTGTAAGTTTGTTTGTTTGTATGCTCGAGGTAATCTCGAGAATTATAAGTCCGATTTGAATAATTCTTTTGTAATAGATAGCCACTTTCAACGGAAAGGTATAGGCTATTTTTCATGCCGAAATTCCCACGGGAACAGGCACAACGCGGGTAAAACCGTGGGGTGCTGCTAATAAGATATACAAGTACAGACGAGTATTTCATCAAGTAAAATATAGTTAGCATTAATATAAACAACATTTTACTAAGACAAATAGTAATATATAGCAAATATACATATTTGTCTCCATATTGTAAATTAATCCTTCTTGAGGCGGCAAAAGTCACGTATTGTCAACAGAGTCCCTTGAAACTTACAGCGGGAATGAGCTCTCAAAATACATTTCGTCCATGCTATAATTGGATCCATTGTCCAAAATATGTATTTTCCTGTTTAATATACATGAAGGAAAATTCAATAAAAATACCACTGGACCAGTGATATATATAAAGATATATTATAACGTAGTGTCTGGTAGAAAATTCTTTGGCAAGAAATATTTTCCTAATGCCTGGTCAACATTTAATAGCAATATACAAAGAGTGAATTCACTTCTAAACAAATGTTAGGCATTATGTACAAAGAAATTAATACCATCGCATGGGGTAGCGGGATCGGGGGTGATATGTCATCGCTGTGCGTCGATAGATAATTAATTAAACGCAGTGCAGCGCAATAGTGATAAACCTGTGTGATAATATAATAGTAGCTATTAATAATGCGGCCAATATGAAGCATATCGTTTTGTTAGTATGCCTTCTAAAACTAGAATTATGATCAGGATAGAAAAGGTAGAGTAAAAACTTTGTTTCAGGGACGTCCTTTATGTGATCAAATATGATTGATTTTCCGTGTAATTAGATCCTGTGTTTCACTTAACACCAATGCCGTACCTGAGCATGGACGAAGTGGGTCCTTGCCCTCTGCCTCGCATTTTCAGGAGCCTCGCGAAGCCTGTAAAGGCCTCTGAACTTAACATCATATGCGAGCGTACATTACATAATACTGGTACTAATTAATATCACATATCACGGGTGTTTCTACACTTAGAAGATATATGCGTGATAATAAAAGTAAGCACCATAAGCATGCATGCATCAACATGACTGTTTGTGAGTGCATAAGGGTACACCAGAGTGTTTTATGAGATACGTTTCAAACAAAATGTTAAATAAAAACCGTAATTATAATGGTTAAAAGATCAAGATGACCTAAAGAACTTAAATACGTTTACCATCGTTAAAAGCTTATCGCACTCCTGACTATCTGTAAAGGTCCAATTCCCTCGCGCACAATTTGTTACAATTCGGAGAAAGTCACACGTGTTTTATTAATTACTCACACAAATGTCAAGGACAAACCATTTTCCATGTTATCAATTACATTAACAAGAACGGTTTATTGATACGACACTTTTATTTACCGACTTCCAAAAACTAAGAGCCTTTTTCATAAACGGTTATTAACAGTACTTTAGCTATCATATGGTTTGTCCCTTTCCAACATACGCTATTTGCCAAAGAGCGAAAGAGACAAAACTCTTTAAAACACTGTTTAAGTTAAATATCGTTTATGAATTATGAATTAGACGGTAAGAGTTGAGCAAGGTTTGGACGCGCTAATCTAGAACTTCCATTTCGACTTTGTTTTGTAGATCTTTGTGTATGATAGTGCATATTCAAGAGGTGACTCGTAATTCGGTGTGACTATAGCAAGCAACATATCATAAGGGCCCATACCCATAAAACCTTATAGTTTTTGATATACCTACCTAATTAAATAAATAAATAAATAAAAATAAATAAATATTCCTGGACAAATTCACACACGGTTAATTAGACCCAAAGTAAGCTCTAAGCTTGTGTTATGGAATCTAATTAACTGATACTACTACTTATACATACACAAATACTTTATAAGAATATAATATGTAATTGACACCCAGACGTCGTCGCCAACAACTATGTCTGCACATATTGTTGACTCCGGGCGGGAATCGAACCCGCAACCCCCGACACAGTAAGCGCTCTCACTGCCACTGTGCCAACGGGCTTGTCAAAATTCATTAATTTTACAGATATTTTATGTTTGTAATGAAGTAACATAGTGCGGGTGCATACAAATACAAGGAATACAACGTCACGCGACCCGCATCCGGTCCGCAACCGCACTATATGTAACTTGCGCTTTAACGAAATTAAATAATTAAGCACAAAAGCAATTGAATCATTTCAATGTGATCCAGGATAACATGGACAATAGGTATTCATCACATTTTAGACAAAAACTTGGATGAATATGATCACAACAAACAAGCTTATTCATTGTTTTCAAAATAATCAACTCGTGGAAACATTTTTATATCGTTAGCTACAAATATCATTAATCACATTTTAAAAAAACGAGTCTGCTTGTATATCAATAAAACAGCTTTTATATTCACGCGTTAATCTAAACATATTATAAAACAAAGTCCCCAAAATCTGTCTGTATGTATTCAAAAACTTACAAAGTGATCTTACAAAGTTTTCGACCATTAGTTGTTATGCTAAAATTTCGACGGAAACGGGTACAACGCGGGTGAAACCGCGGAGCACAGCTAGTACTCGTATAAAGAGTAGGTTAGATATTATTCATAGAAACTTCAGTTTATGAAAAACGGTTCAAAATCGGATCGAATCCAAGTGAAACTGCTCCTTGTCAAATACATATCTTACACAAAATGCTGACCTACATCATGAAGTATTACCTGAAATACCTAGTGATTGATTGACAACTCCAGTTTAAGACTTACACAGACGAAATTAAGGTCCATCTGTTCATAAAACCCTTGTAAACTTTAGCGGTTCGCAATTACATCAGAAGGGTACTAGTTTATATCCGTGCACAACTCATACAAGTATACAAGAAGTAATCTAGACCCGCAATGGATCAAAATCAGTTCAACGATTTGGGCGTAACAGAAAAAGAGCTTGACAGACTGACAGACAAACAGAGTTGCATTAGATTTTTTTTAATATAAGTAAGTATATGGAAGTAGCGACATATAAAAATATGAATTATAATTATCTAATGATTTATCATGACGTATTAAATATGGATCTTGGGTCTGAAATAAAGCTTATTTATAAATAACACCAACCAAGTCATCTCACTATACCAATGCTTTACTACTTATCCTGGAACCAATATATATTTTTTATCCTCCACGCACAAAGTTTCTCGTGTTCACAAACCTTTATCATGACACATGTTCTATTGTAGAGAAGGATATTTCTTCCATCAGATCATTTTAACGGAAAAAATGTTCTCCGATACTGATCCTCGATGATTGATGATGAAGAGCGACGGAACTGTCGAAACTGGAAAGGAAAGATAAAATGTGTTCGAAGCTTAGCAGAGCTTAATCTTTTCCTTTGACGTTTTGTGTAGTAATCATTTTAAAAGCTTTTTAAGCTAGCGTCAACTTTTTTAAGGAATTTAAAATAAATCTTTGATTGGATAAGTCCTTTAACTTTTTTTTTAAGCTAAAAAGAACTTGTGTTCAAGGTCATCGCTACAAAGAGAGATAGAGAGAGAGAGAGAGAGAGAGGACAAAGAGACACAGTTACTTGACTGTACCCGTAATCCTTACTTTTTAATGAACAGTCAAAACATAAAGAGGGAGAAACTCAATTTAGAAGAAGAAAAAGAAGTATGTCTAAAGAATGTTAAAATTTTTAACCAATTTCAAATAGGTAGTTGTTGCCCTTAGTTTTCATAATACAATCTTATAGCTTACTTTGGGTTTTACTAACCGCGTGTGACTTGTTCCTATATTTTTTTCATTTATAGTATAGTCGGTGGTCTAGTGGTATGTGCGCTCGCCTGCCAAGACTGAGGTCCCGGGTTCAATTCCCGGGTCGAGCGAAAACATGTTTCCTACTTTTCAAACATGGCTCGAGTTTGAGATCACCAACCCGCATTTGGCAAGCGTGGTGATTATGCCTAATCCTCCTCACTGTACTGATAACTTCAGTGAGATGAGAGGCCTTTGCCCAGCAGTGGGACATTACAGGCTAATACTTACTTACTTACTTATAGTATCTAGTACCACCTAATTTTAGATTAATAAATTCTATCTAGATAACGATTTAACCCTGGGACACGTTTCCTTGTCATTGCCCACCCGAAGGCCATAGAAAACAATTAAAATTTTCCTAATCGTTTCCATACCACGCCACCGGCCAATTATAACCCGACGCCAAAAATATATTCGCTACCGCAAGCGAAAACTAATCTAACTTCGCAACACACAATACTTGGTACTTCAAAACCTTGTAACAATAAAAATTGACCTCTGCATGGGTTGACCTTTGCCCTTAGCTGAAGGTCATAAGATATGTGAAACCCCACAGGAACTTGTGTCGGGTTGATTTAGATACTTGTGTGAACTCTGACTTATACATCTGACGCAAGTAGATGAATGAAGAATGAAGTTTGTTTTTTGTTCTTTTGAACCATTGAGTTATATGTTACACTAGCAGCGCCCCGCGGCTTTGCCCGCGTTGAGCCCGTTCCCGTAGGAATTTTCGAAAATCCTTTCTTAGTGCACTGTGCACTTACGTCACTTGAAGAACCTTCCTGGCAAATTTCATGTTTATAGGTGCAGCGGTTGAGGCTGTGCGTTGATTATCAGTCAGTCAGTCAGGACTTTGAATCTACACTTCTACATCTACACTAATATTATAAAGAGGAAAACTTTGTTTGTTTGTAATGAATAGGCTCAAAAACTACTGGACCGTTTTTAAAAATTCTTTCACCATTCGAAAGCTACATTATCCACGAGTAACATAGGCTATTTTTCATCCCGAAATTCCCACAGGAATGGACACAACGCGGGTAAAACCGTGGGGCGCTGCTAGTTTTATATATATAGATTAGTACATACATTATACTGCAATGTTGTGAACGCGCTTTTTTCTGGAACTACTAGTCCGATTTGAATAATTATTGTTGTAATCGATAGTGAAAGGGCTGTTCTCATCCCGAAATTTCTACGGGAATGGGCACCCGAGTAGGTATCTTTATCAGTCAACTAAGACAACGTACAAATATACGTATAGACTTATATAATAAAACTAGCAGCGCCCCGAAGTTTTACCCGCGTTGTACCTGTTTCCGTGGGAATTTCGGGATGAAAAATAGCCTATAACCTTCCCGTTGAATGTGGCTATCTATTACAACAAGAATTATTCGAATCGGACTTATAATTCCTGAGATTACCTCGAACATACATACAAACAAACAAACAAACAAAC
Source organism: Cyclophora albipunctata (assembly GCA_963082685.1). Classification (NCBI taxonomy): domain Eukaryota; kingdom Metazoa; phylum Arthropoda; class Insecta; order Lepidoptera; family Geometridae; genus Cyclophora; species Cyclophora albipunctata. Next base: position 8,674,934 of record OY720117.1, on the reverse strand, counting down.
ATACAAATTTTACCTCTTTATAATATTAGTATAGATAATAAGTACACTTAATAAAAATCTACAAATTTCCATCTGAAGTATTTGTCAAATTAAACTATGATTAAAACTTCTTGTATTAAAACGATTAATAAAAATAATAATATAAAATTGGCTTTAATTGGTTAATAAAGGGTAGGTTGCACTCTTATTAGATCTCCCGGTGAGTCGGGGCGTTCGGTGCTACGACGTCACATAAAAGAAGGAATAATGGAACAGACGGGTTAAGAATACGTAATATCACGTCTTTTTATAACAAGTGCAGTAAAGTGTACCCACAGCTTATACGAGTATAATTGTAAGTGCTACTGTAGTAACTATTACGTAACCTGTGGTGAAACAGAATTTTGCAGACGATAGTTTGAAATTGGAATGTTTTTGGTAGCATGTGGTGTTTCGTTTTGATATATTGTACTTAGTTATTTTATTCTACTCTTTGGTTGGGGGCGTTGGCCTCAGATTCACTGTTGAATATAAGGTTATCTTTTTAGTTTAAGAATTGGTATATTTTTGTTTATACTTACACTATACAATAAGGACCATTAGGTTTAGATGTTTGACACCTAGATGTCACCTTTTAATCAGGAATGCACTCAACCTAATTTCCTTTTACTTTTTAAGTTTTCATGTCAGTGCATTACAAAATTAAACCAAAACCTCGTCGATAAATACGCCTAGTTTGTATTATGGTACAGTAAATGAACTCGCTTTTTATTAGTAAATCAATGGTAGAGTATACTCTACCACTTACCTAATTGACTTAAGGCCTCTATTACAGTTACATAGGCCTACATACATTCTATGTATTAGGAAATGCTATGAACAAACCATACATGGAATCTTCTGTATGTCAGATCAAAGGTATGTCGGTTCACACCAAACGTATTAGTTAACTTAAGTACGGTTTAACCTCACCGTTTTCGTTCCATAATTCGAAATTGGAAGGAATACTTCGGTTTGGTACTAACAATTATTTCTACTGTCGAAATGTTGGCGGTCGAACGCTTTTAGCCAAAGAGTTTTTGCTCGTCATAAGAGGTTCGACTAAAAAGGTTTTCACCAAAAACTATTTCTGTCTTGGTCTCTCTGAATACATGTGATAGAGAAAGAAATATAATTTACGCTATTGACTCACATGAGCAGAAACATAAACTTAACTCCAATCGTAGCAGTAGACGTAACACCTTTTAGTGTATCTATTCACACATTATCGCCATTTCCAGTACTTTTAAGACATTACGTTATTTAAGGACGGTACTGTACTTTTAATATGTCAAAATTACCTAGTCTACGAGTGAATTATCATTTAGCTAATGATAACCAATTATAACCCAGGGATTATATTAATATTCGATTTAAGAAGTTTGGCAACGCTTTTATAGACAGTTCTTCAATACGTATAAATTACTTTGCTATGAAATGGAAGTGAAGTTCAATAACTATATGAAAACAAATATCCATCGTGGCGTATTTTCCGCGCACCGGGCAGTTTCATATCAGCAAACTTGTAACAAAGCCAACGGAAAACTAATGAAACGGCGACATGTGCCGTACTTTCCGCGCCATTAATATTGACTTTCGTGTGGACAGATAAAAACACTTCCATGTTTTTACTATCTATGACATTAAGACGTATAAATATCAAAAACTTTTGCTATTAACTAATTTATAAAATTGCCAGTAATGGTGGCAATTATAAGTACGTCCTTAGTATCAAGCGGTTAGCGCAAGAATGTTTAGTTAAGAATGTTTATGGCAGACTGTCTTTAGTGTCATTGAAACTTTACAATTACACTAAAGGCAGTCTGCCATACTCTGAATACGGTAGTCGGCAGAATTTAGCTAGTAACTACAGCTGCCATCTTCTATCAATATTAAGTGGAAAACCTTACGTCCGTTGAAACAAGTCCTACAGTTGGAAATCTAAAGAAATTGCTCTCATTTGATGCTTAATATCGGATCGTGAATATCTTAACTAGCAGCGCCCCGCGGTTTTACCCGAGTTCTGCCCGTTCCCGTGGGAATTTCGGGAATGTTTATACTCATAAACCTTCCGCTTGAATCACTCTATCTATTAAAAAAACCGCATCAAAATCCGTTGCATAGTTTTAAAGATCTAAGCCTACATAGGGACAGACAACGGAAAGCGACTTTGTTTTATACTATGTAGTGAAATACTCGTTCATATATTTAAGTGCATAATGCCAAAAGAAGACCACGGTTAACTTCTCAATACTTCTTATCTTACGATACCTAGTCTCCACGCAAATACACTTCGCTACATGAATACTGATTCCGGAAGTGCCGTATCATCGCGCCATAACTTCTGCTTGCCCCTCGTAAACGTCAAATATAATTAGACAAGATCATATTTGACACGACAGCTGGGAATGTACTCGCCTATTTCTGGCGTTCGTAATAATATTAGAATATTACAAACTACATATAACTAATTTATCTCGTAGTCAGTTCGTATTTTGGATGTGATTTTAATGTCTGCAGTCGTAGACATATTGACTTTTTAATCGACTTAAAAAAGAGGTTTCTCAATTCAACCGTGCTTTATTTTTTTTTTAACTTTACAATTAGTCAGGAAGTCGACTAAATACATTATTTTTATCTTTTTAGTACTAGATTTTGAAGTCGCTTAGTTTTTTTAAATTAAATTTTAGCTTATTAATTTATAGCGCAAAAAATTCTTCAATTCAGTTGTTTTGAAATTGGATTTTTGAAATCTTATGAAAAAAAGTCTGACTCAAGGGGTAGCATACACACCAACGTGCGCTACCAAAACCCCTAATGTTTTTGAAGGTCATTGGTCAAACACACTACGACTACGTTTGATCAGCTTTTACTCACTAAATTGTATTATAAATACTTATTACTTTTGTAGAATGGAGGACTTAGGAAGTTTAGGGGTATCACTGGTACTCGTATGCCGACTTTAGGGGGGGGGGGAAGTTTAGGGGTATCACTGGTATGATATATGTACCTTATTACCACTACTACACACCTCCATGTATGACACAACATAAACAGGTGTCCGACGCGAGCGAACAGTGCAATCGGTAACGCTGTTACCACGATTCTTAACACGTTGAACAAGAATGGGAAGTTCAAGTGGAAAGTACCAGTATATGTCCCTAATTTATGTAAAACACCTTTCCCTATTTTCTATTGCACCCTCGCGAAAGCCCATTTCCCTGTTCCGAACACTTAACGCTCCGTAATAACATTCATTTCGCGGAGATTTTTACCCGGAATTTTATCGCATGAACGCACCGAAAATATTTTTGTTAAAAGTGCGTCATCAGCTAATGACGTAGGCATTGAATTTTTTTTGTAAACAATTATGTTTTATACATAATTATGACCAAATCGGTTTGCTAGTTTTAAAACATTAAAATCGCATACAAATCGGTTCACCCATCTTTGAGCTACAGTGCCTCTGAAAGACAGACTCACCGATACACATAGCGGTCAAAATTATCACCCCTTGTAACATAAGTATAATTCAGGACAAAAGACATTTGTATGGATTTGTTAATAATAAACTTACTTTTAATGTCGTATTATTGTTCTTTGTAATGGTATCCTTCAGACGACTTTCACCGACGTTGCTTGGAACAAATACGGCTTTATAAATAAGACTAGTAGCGCTCCGCGGTTTTGTCCGCGTTGTGCCCTTTCCCGTGCGAATTTTGAGATAAATAATTGCGTTGAACCTTCCCGTTAAATTCTTCTATCCGTTGCAAAAATAATTATTCAGATCGGATCGATAGTTTCTAAGATTAGGGCACACAAAAACTCTAACTTCAGCTTTATTGTATTAGCATATATGTATATGCTACTTACAAAAGCGACACGCAGTATATACTGCGTGTCGCTTTTGTAAGTAATTGTAAGACAGATCTTGAGTCCCCATAAGTCATGTCAAGAGTGTCAAGACTCAAGTAGTGATTTTCTTACAAGTTAACAACTAACAAAAAACATAGTGTTACCTCTGAAGAGATAGATAAGGCAGTTTTTGCAGTATAGGTGCTAAAGACATGATCGTTTGTCATATTATAGAGTGGCTATTTACGGCCTACTTAGTTTTAGGTGAGATATTATGTAGATAGTTATTTGAAAAAGTAAGTTCCAGTAAGTAGAGATAACGTACGTAGCTCTTCCGTGTTTAGTGCGGGTGCGGGCCGAATGCGGGCCAGTGTGACACCTTACATACAAGGAATACAACGTCACGCGACCCGCACCCGGCCCACACCCGCACTATGTGTGTCTTCCGCTCAAATAATCACACCCTAACACAAATATTGAACGACCTCATAAAATTATCGTTAAAAGTTTATGAGAAACCCTTTCAATTTAACTACAGATTAAAGCATTAAATGAGGATCAAAGAAAAGGTGAAAACGATCAAGATAAGAATCAATTTATAATCAATTTACTTAAGTCTAAATACGTTATGAAATAGTAATACAAAACAGAAAATTATAAGTCAGTCCTCTTTTATTGATTAACTTTTACTGAGTAAAAAGTATTTTATTTGGTGGTCTTGTCACGTGCGGTATTGTGACCGCGAATAAAATTTCTTATAAATTTTTTTTGATAAACTCAAGCTGGGGTTTGGGTAAAATAACTTGCAACTTCTTAACTCAAGTTCAATTTTCAGATTTGTTCAATTTAACTTACAAAGCTAGAAAATTACTTGACTCTTGAGAACAAAACAACCAACGAATTGAGAACCTCCTCCTTTGGTGTTTGAAGTCGGTTAAGAATAAAAACAAATGGGGCTTAGAAATTCTAAAAAAACTGTTTGGTCTCTTAATATTTTCCTTTTGCCTACTTCGTTTATAAGTTTTTTTTTATTTTGTTCTTAATTATTTTCTTTTTTATATATAACTACCATTTTTAATTTGTATTGTATTATGAGTATGGCAATAAACGTCTTTTTATTTATTTTAATTTTAATTTTAATTAGCAAAGCAGACGAAAGTTGAAAGATAGAGAAAAGTGGTAAGAACTCCATCAACACGAGCCCAGCTCTGAAGCTCCAACGTACTCAGAGACTACAAACGTATCCTACACTGCATTAAAAACTACGTCATTTAGTAATTTGTTGATTAAATTATGTACGGCTACCAGAGATATTCTTTTTACAATTTTGTGTAAAACCATTATTTTTCCAAGCATCCATTTTTTATTTTCCGACATAAATCATCGACGATCGACGAACCAACGACGTCACGTTATAATAACTAGGAGGCATATAACCTCGGGAACTCGACCAAACCTTTATGACCACTATAAAAACTTCCACCGCGCCCTCTATATTTACCAAATAAATAACAAACAAGATAGTAAAACTAATATAACTATGAGTTCAGTGGAATGGCTTGTTATGAGTTTGCCTGATGGTTTTCGTGGTGTGTTGGTAGAAAGGTTGAGGTTAAGGCAATAATACACTAGTTCACAGTAACGTATGTATATTATTAGGACACATGTATTACCGTCAGAGGCATAGGAGCGACCCCTCTTATATGGTAATGTAATTAATAACAAAGTACATATTGTATGACGCTAGGCTACATAAGGTAGGTACATGAGTTCAACGGAACTGAACGTCATATACTGTTAATTTAACCCTCAAACCAGTATATATGATACTAGCCGCGCCCCGCGGTTATATCCGCGTTGCCGTGCTAATATAGGTCTAATCTCAGAAACTACTAATCCATTTTCAATTATTATTTCTGTAATGGGTAGCCACATTCAACGGGCAGGTAATAAACTTTATTTTTTATCCCGTAATTCCCACGGGAATAGGTAAATTGTGAGTAAATCCGTAGGGCGCTGCTAGTAAATGATATAAGTATAACTCAACCGAAAGATCCATTGAAAGATCAAAGTCATGTAGTCCCCTTATCGTGTTAATAAATTGAACTATATTGTTATCTGCAGTAATTTATTGATGTTATACCAAAGATTAGAATTTATATAGCTGCTCCGTTACAGAACTAACTCGTGCTTAATCTGTGATAACAGTGTGGTAAACTGTAATTAAACTAAGTTAATAGTACCCTTGACCTTGGTTCTTGGAAGGAAATATTGGGAACCGCATTTTGAAAGTGATAGATTACCGTCACGTCGGTTTGTTTGTTTAACAGTACATTTTGTACATTGTAATGCTATGTAGTGGTTTGCTTCTACTTTTGAAACTTGTAAAGTCCTTATTTTTTATAATCATAGCTCAATAGGTAGCAAAACTTACAAAATTAATAACAAACAATATTCAAACACCTAATATCAGTGAAATCAAATACATTGCCTACTCTACGGTAAGAACAATTTCGTAGCCCTGCTACGAAAGCTAACACAGGCGTAGCGGCTACATTACGGGTGCTACGTGATGCCTACATATTGCTACGAATGTTTGTTTCAGCGACATTGACGCTAACGCTGATTTATCTAGCGTGTGAATAAATAGTTTTAGTTTATTTATTAGGTTATTCGAAGGATACAAATTAGTTTAGGATTAAAATTTTCCAAGATACTTATTAGGTATTATGGACGATTCGCACGAATTCAACTGGCACAAAATGTGCGAGTCGACTACCAAAAATATTTTATCTTAAAGTTTCGATTCGTCAGTACTATTATGTCATTATACCATACCGCAATAATATAAGTTACTTCTTAATCTAGAAATGAAACGGAACGGGTGTAGCGAAGATAGAACCACGGGTACTACTAGTAATTTAATCAATGAAAATCATAGTATTCTAAGATATTAAACAGAACTGGCAACAATGTCTTAAAGACGTTACGACGCTATGAATATGTGTTAATACCGTTGATACTGACCGCTAAGCACACACGGCGCCGACTCTATATAGCATCGGCAGTAAACTTTATAAGTATTCTATTTATTATAAACTTTATGATCTAGGGTTTATGTTCTCCATTCATAGCTATCTGTTGTCAAATAACAATAAGTTGTAAAAATGGGATAATGTTGAGCCAAATTAGACAATAAAGCGTCGTTATCATTGTGCGAGTAGAATATTTTTTTTCAAGGCCAGTGACTCACATGTATTTAAAACTTTGTCTTTAAAATTCGTTGTCTTCTATGCTAGCTTGTAAACACGATTGCAATGAAACTGTAGAGACAAGATCAGATATAACCACAGTAAATGCAATCAATAGCATACCAACAGGTAGGACAAAAGTTAAAAGCTGGTTGTTCAAACGGTTGATCATCGTAACATACATTCGTTAAAAGTTCACGATTTCTTACGCTATTAAACATCTGATAAATAAAAAGTATTGTTTCATTACGTAACGGTTTGTAAAAGTTATTCGGATTGCCAGTAGAACATTTTAAATCTTTTAAGAAAAAAATGAGTGTAGTTGCCCTCATTCGCGACAAGTGTCACCTGACTGCAAGTGTTCGGAGGAGGCGTTGGCAGTCCAGTGACATTCCATCAAGACATGACGTCATTCGATGTGACTGAAATATTGAGACAAACAAATTCGGTAATCCCAACTTCTAAAAAACAAGCAATTACGAAGTATATTACTAAACAGATATGTGATGTTACTAAATAAAGATTATAAAGATTATAAAGATTATAAATATACCCGGACAAATTCACACACGGTTAATTAGACCCAAAGTAAGCTCTAAGCTTGTATTATGGAATCTAATTAACTGGTACTACTACATATACATACACAAATATTTTAATCGTATATAATTGACACCCAGACGTCGTCGCCAACAACTATGTCTACCCAACCAACAGTGTCTCGCCAACAACTATGTCAACCGACGAGAAAAGGTCACTGTTTTAGATCGTTGATCGCTCGAACTTACTTTAGACCCTCAGACCCTATAGGCCATTGTACAGGGTCCATTATTGCATTGTTTGTCATTCAAGCTACACAATTTACAATATTGCAGTTCATTACTGACACTGGAACATGTGAATCTAAATAAAACTAGTTAAATAATAGCTAGGAATGCAAACATTACTTTTCTCTCAACAGTAGGTTCCTCGATTTAACCTAAATAAAATGTATATTTTCCAGAGAGGCATCATCGATACACGTAATGAATCAGCAGGCAAGAGCTATTCATAGAAAACCCCTTCTGATCAGAATTCAAAAATAAAGTAAGTATTTTTAAATATAAACAAATAGGAAAACTGTTTCTAATAGAAGATTGAATGCGAAAAACTAATTCATTGAACTCAAAATATTTGGAAATTATGATCATATTTATTATAAACTAGCTGTGCCCTGCGGTTTCACCTGAATTTTTTCCTCACTGCTTACCGTTTGAACCTTCCCTGGACTTTCATGAATATTTCAAGACCAAAATTAGCCAAATCGGTTCGGCCGTTCTCGAGTTTTAAGCAGACTAACGAACAGCAATTCATTTTTATTTATATAGATAGATTATGTATTGTATTATTAATATATTGATTTATTATGACTATGGGTTTTAGTATAAAATATTTGTAAGGGAATAGGTCATACCATAGTATCAATAAAAGTAAGTATCAGTAAGCTGTAATGAAAGTCTACAATATGTATGCAGAGATAGTTGTTGTCGACGACGTCAATAATATATTACTACAGATAAATTACTAGCCGCGCCCCGCGGTGTTACCCAGGTTGAACCCTTTCCCGCGGGAATTTCAGGATAAAATGTATCCCATGTGTTATTTTGATGTGCAACCTATATATTACTGTAAAGTTACATCCAAATCCGTTCAGTAGTTTTTTCGTGAAAGAGTAACAAACATGCATCCATAAATCCGAACATCCATATCCTCACAAACTTTCGCATTTATAATATTAGTAGGACGTATAGCGTTATGATAGTAGAGATATAACCACTGGTTATAACCATAGTTACACCTAACAAAGCACATATAACAAGAAGGTCGACTCATTATACCTAACAGAGGAGGTCTCGGCTTCCCTCGAGCCTATTTACGATGAGTTTGCAATGCGAGCTTTTTTTCCTTAAGAAAGCCTAATAAATATATCATTATAAATCTCGGTTACCACGACGGTTACTGGACATTGAGTTAAAAAAATAAATAAACCAAGTTAATCAGACTTATATTTTTATTGTAAAAAATCTGAGATATATAGCACAGGATTTTTTTATTGTAGGTATGTACTTAACTTACTTACATCAATAGAGTTCGCTAATGTTGTGATTGTAAGATATTTAATTGAACCTTCGAAGCCATAAAGAATATGGTTTTGTGTATATAGACATCACAATACCAACCACAATTTTACGTGAGTATCTGAACTTGCGTAAAATTGTGTGTTAAACTATGTCTAGTTGAGTTTGAGTAACTACTTGCAATTACATTTGTATAAACAGAATATATCACTGCCGAAGAATTGATCGCGTTGTGAATATACCTAAACAAGGCCTAGACGTTTATAAGTAGTTTTTATTTAAACTTACGTTAATATACAGAATACTGCATTACATACACACTACATTATATTTGGTACATGCATGACATTATTTTATTTACGGGTATAGCTTGCTATGTACAAAGTGCGATGTCCTAGTTAGGTAGGTACACATACTAGGCTAGGTACGAAGATAATTGGCACATGCAGATATTGGTGGACTTTCCATAATATTTTTTACAATAAAGATATTATTGTACCCGAGCAGTATTAGAACAGTATCTAACGACTGGTTCCTGAGTCAGGGGCGTAACTTCTTTGTAAGGCTTTTGTTTTTTAATACACTGACACGTCACCGCGATCACAACCACTATCCCGACCAACGTCGGCAGCCAAATGTGGACAGGGACCCCGGCAGGCTTGATCGTCTTCGCATACTCCTTCAACAAAGCACAGGGGATGACCTTCCTCTCCTTATGAAACGTCACGTTATGCCACAACACACATTCATGATGACTAATTTTAATCGGATCCCCTTCGTTATTCAAATACGTATTAGATGTATTTGAAGCGTTGTAAACGTTTGTAGAGTTGTCTTCTGTACGGACATGGTTCATCTCGGTTCCACTGTTCAGAAACGAGGATATCAAACTACATGGAATAGGGGTTTCTTCGAAATGCGTTTCATCTGTCACTTGTAAAGAACATTTTTCGTCCGGCCGCTGCTGTTCCGAATTGTCTGTTGGAGACATATAACTGCCTCGATAATCATGATGAGCTGATGCTCTTCCAAGATTATAGAGGGCGAGGCCGGTGAGCAAGTCGCTGAATCTAGAATTAGATTCTCGTATTTGGTAGACGTATGTGGGTGGGATGCCATGGAAGACTGGGTAGGAGGCCTGATGCGAACAGTATCGACAGGTGTAACTTATGTGTGCTGGAGGGTGGTACGAGTAGTGAGGATGGCTGGCGCTGACGTGGCTGGAAGCGTGGCCTGCGTAACTCGCGTGTCCCCCGTAGCTCCCGTGGGCGTAACTCCCGTGACCCCCATAGGCCCCTCTAGCAGTCACATGCACTATGTAGACCCAGAGTACGATCAGAATGACGCAGTGCATCGTACAACGCGAAGGGATGTATCCCGACTGCCGTATTTCAGGAGATGAAGCTGGCTGGCGCCCCGTGCAGACTTCGTGGCGCCACGTCTCCCCTACCATGGGGCTTGGAAGGTCATTGTATTAACGATTTTTAGATATGTATTTACTTATACGCTGTTTTGTTATGACAGTCATAAACAATACCCAATACCGCTTCAATTAACAATAATTGAGTTGCTTAGTGCTTACTTACTTTCCTACTATTATTGCAAATCTAACACCAAATAGAGTAAATTTGATAATGAACAATGAAGTCCATTCTGGTACATAACAAGGTCAATGACATTTTATTTTCGTGGCTAAAACCATTACATAAATCTCCAGAATATCATAACAACAATGTTTGGCACAAAAATCAAATGATTTTGAGTATAAACTTTTGAAATATATGACGCTGCATTTATAGTTTTTTAATGTTATTTGGAGTAAGTAAGTTATGGCCTGGAAGTCCCACTGCAGGGCAATGGCCTCTCACATTATAATATAATAAATATGAATCTTAGTACTACCAGCGTCCTACTGCTATAACCGTGTAGGTACCGTAAAAATATTGGGATAAAAAGTTAATGTTCCGAAGACTATACACAAACTAACATTGTGTGCTTTGCTCTATATACTATTACTAGCTGCGCCCCGCGGTTTCACCCGCGTTGTACCCGTTCCCGCGGGAATTTCGGGATGAAAAATAAATGTTGTCCGATTCTCAGACCTACCCGATATGTACACAAAATTTCATGAGAATCGGTCGAGCCGTTTCAGAGGAGTTCAATTACGCACCCCGTGACACGAGAATTTTATATATTAAAAGAAGAAGATATTCGTATAAGGAAAACCGTAAATGAAAAACAATGTTACTTTAACCAACCAAATAGCAGGGTGTTAAAATGTTGTAGTATAATCGGGTGTATGACTCCATGCCGATCGCCTCCGCGACATCAAGTGGTCTTCCTGCGACACAATACACTAGAAATGGGCTATTTCCTGACCGTCCGAGATCCTTGAACAGATTGGAACACGGATCATATACTTTGTATTGTAATGTCGATACGTGTGAGTGGACACGTTTTTCTAGCTTTTATATGATGGCTGTGTATGATGATGGTCATTTTTTTTTTAACTTACGCGATTTGTTAACCGCGGTGTCGGGAATTTTTAGACCGCCTAAAGGCCTCTGACATCTAACGGTTGAAATAACCGGTACCGACAATTGACATGCCTTTCGAAGCACGGTAGCGCTCAGATAGAAATGCCACTATCGGCCACTGATTCAAGTAGGGGCCGAGCTGCACGTTGTTTAATTCACTTATTTTATTACTTATTCAAAATTCTAAAATAACAATACAATGAGATTTTACGAATTTATAATTTTAAAAAGTACTAAAGTACGTAGCATTTTGGTTTGTTAACTGTACCTAATTGGTCTATCATTAAATTAACAGTAATAGTTACGAGTTAGTACCAGTATATTCAAACCAACGTATCTAGCTAAACTGACAACAATATAATAAGTATAAGTATGGCCTGTAATGTCCCACTGCTGGGCAAAAGCCTCTCATTTCACTGAAGATAACAGTATAGGAGGATTAGGAGTAATCAGGAAGTTAGTAATTATTGAAAATAATCATGCCAGACCTATAAGCATTAAAGTCTAGATTCTATATAGATATTTAAGGTTCATGAATTTTAATTACAGGACAGAACCTATATTATTATGATATTATAACTATAGTTGTTAAACATAATATCATATGAGTTTACGAGTAGGTTATCCTGAACTTCAAAGATACCATGTTATTGTTATATCAAATATAAAAGATATTTATGAGACCACCCAACTGAGTGACGTAAACTTATAAGTACAAAAACATCTATAAAATTGGAAATACTTTGATAACATGTCCAGTTACAAAAAAAGGTTTATTTACGACCTTCCGCGGCACATAACGACCGGATTGAAAAACTTTCAATTGACATTCTGTTTTCTTCCCAAATGCTACGCAGATTTACATATTATTTAGTTCTACGTACTGTTTTACGCAGTGACTATTTTATTAGAGCTGTGTTTTTCTTTAGGATTGTCCCATAAAAACTGAGCATATTATGCACAGACGATAATGCTCCGATAGAATGCTTTCAAAGAGAGTTGCATTCTTCTCCACTTAGCTTAAATATCGTTTGCGCATAGTGCATAATGCGATGCATAAAGCAATGTTAACCCATTGAGTTGTAATATACTAACGCACATATAAACTTATATATTATCTAATATAATAAACTTTATTAGAACAGAAAAAGTATATAAATTTTTATCTATAACTATATAAAAGAGGCAAACCTAGGCTGACTGACTAACTGACTTATGTATCAACTTACACCGAAACTACTAAACCTAGAAATTTGAAATTTGGAACAGGGGTTCCTTTTATTATGTAGGTAAGTGAGCACTAAGAAACGACTTTGCGAAATTCAATTCTTTGCATGGGGTGGCCTTTTCAACGAAGCAAAGCGAGGACGGTCGCTAGTTATTATATATAAGCACCTATAGATATACTAACGTACCATAATAACTAAATGTTTTAAACTCTGCCTCAGATCTAGCTTTAGACTACTTACTGTTGCATTCAGACCTGTTATGTGTTATGACTTATGAGGGATAATGTTCTTTAAAAAATATCCATTTAATCCACCAGTCTCCGAGTGAGGGAGATTACCTACTGCGGAAAGTGTACCAAGCCACTTTCAGTAGTAGGTAGGTAATTTTAATTCGACGCGACACGACTGTTGAATTTAACTGATAAAGAGACACGCACATTGCCGAGACTTCCGGCCGAACGGAGATGATGTCTCAATTGACATATGGAAACGTAACACTAACCCAGACCTCGGCTATATCTAGCTAGTCCGAGTATTTATTTGGAAAGATAGCTCAAGGCACCTCACCATTACCAGTCTTCTTCTTCATCGAGTGGATAGTCAACCTGACAAATCCTCTCAATAACTCTGACAGAGTTAATGAGCCGCCAAAGGCCTCTATCATGGCTCATGTAACGACTACTATCCGTAGAAAGTAAACAGGGCCGACGGCTTAACGTGCCCTCCGAAGCACGGAATCATCTTACTTTTCGGGTAATGAGGTGATTCAGCCTGCAATGCCCTAACCAAACTGAGGGCAGTCTCACAAAGAGATTTTTGTGAAATATTGTCCCCACCGGGAATCGAACCCGGAACCTCCGGATCGTGAGCCGAGCACTCAAACCACAAGACCACGGAGGCTGTTAAAAGCATTAAAGTAAAAAGCGGAGTTTAGTTTAGTGTGCTACCTTCCTGAGAACTTATATCTATTTCTAGTGGCTGCCCGAATAACTTTGATATTAATAGACTGTCGTTTAAGTTATTAAACAACGCTTTGTATTGGTTTTGTATTTCAGCGCAAACATTTTAACGAACGTAATGTTACTATAATGAACTGTTTAAAACAACACACCTTTTGTTTGTATAAAAGTAATTCACATTCATAACAGAAAATAGGTACTTAAATACAATCTGTGTTATAGATACTGACTGAAGTTTTGCCTAAAATATAAGTACATTATTTTATGTCTTTTATAATAGGTACCTACTTTTCCTTTGCAGATATTTTCTTTTGTAAAAAAATTATTTGATATCTACTCGTATGTAGGTAGATGAAACCAATTACGTCGTTTATATTATCGTTTCAGGGGCTATGAGGAAATTCTCATGATAGTTGGAATGCTATAATTGCCTTGACATTTCCAATCCACACGGGGACTGGTGATTTACGGCCCTCTCCCGAGAAGGCCAAATGATAGTGGTTGTGGGTTCAGATTGGGATCGCCGTGATCATCATCAGATTATTGGTTTAAGCACTAAGTAGGTTAGTTTTAATGAGGTGTTTAATGTTGTGTGTGTTGGTGAGGTTGAAGTAACAATTATCATGTCTTTGCGGTTTCTCCTCGGGCGTGTTTTCCACCCGTTTTGGGGTTACAATTGGACGTACGATATAAATTGATGACCAAATCGTTTATACCTGTCTCCTTTTTATTTGAGCTCCTCATTCATTAAATCGAGTTGTTTAGCGGACAATATGAACAAACCTAAGTTCCATTCATCCGTAGGTACATTCAAATATAAATATGTTCTTTATGAATGTGTTAAAATGTATAATCCATTTGATATTGTTTTGTTCTGAAATGTTTAAGTTTTCCGTCAGCACCTAGTTTTAAGGAAGAGGAACCTCTAACTAAATAAATTATACTCGTACATCTTACGTCATTCATTGCTGCAAATTGATAAGTATCACTACATCGTTTTGGTTATTTAGTTTGATTCTTATTGTTATGATATCAGCAAAACTTTAAAACAATGTTGCAGTGTTGTTTTCAGTTATATACTTATAGGTACGTTCCTATATCTACAGTTTAGTAAATTCAACAAACTACGTACAAAATAAAGAAAATTAAGAATAAAATTAAGTACTTATAAAAAAGTTAAACACTTTTAGGGATATACCGCTCGTCCTTGATTCGCCTCACTTGTTTCTGAAAGGCATGTGTTCATCGTTCCTTCACACTAATGGAAAACTTTCCGTATTATATATAACTAACCTAATGACTGCCTACTGAAAGAATAATCTTACAATTTACTGTCTCACAAGACCCATTAGGAAAGGTCATCAAGCAGTGTAAATTCAATTAACGAAATGGTTGTAATTATCGCGTAAACACGACATAAGGACGGCGTTTTCAGCTCTTGAGTAAGCGAGTAATAAAGGGGTATTATAGACGTAATGACGATGTACCTTTGTAGGACTGTTGCTACCCTCGGAGGGGCTACCCTACACTTATTTTTTTCTTGTGAGGGTTAATGTCTACTAATGTGGTCGATTTTCCAGCCGAAGACGATTCCTTCTTAAGAGGAAAAAGGTTAAGTGAATTCATTCCATTTCCCCACCACTAAAAGCTTTTCCTCAATGGTCGAAGTTTTCTTTGGTTAAAAAATCACGATGGTTTAGCCTGGCCTCATACGAATGTCTGCGCTAGGTCCGCGGAATTCTGCATGTGGAAAACGTATGCGGAAATCGAATTCAGATTCCGCACGTAATGCTTCCAGGCTTAATTAGAGCTCTCGTTAGAAAAAATAGAGTTGGTATACATATACCATACCAACTCTATTTTTATGTGTCAATCCAAAAAAAAATAGATTATAGTGGCACCTAATGTTAATCTATGTACTACATACGTAGGTATCTCTAGTGATGCCATCGGCCCAAAAAATCGGTTAATATAATGGGATGTGCAAACTCCCTTAAATATGGTCTACTCTACTGCGTCGCACTCACAAAGGCGCGGCTTCAGATCCTATTACTCCAAAATTGACGTCACTTCCATGATAAATGGTGTCAGCCTCCGAAGGGTAACGGAAGGTTTTTTAACAATTTATTAGGCGTTTTAATAAATTGTTTGTTTTGGAGATTAACATTGGCAAATTGGTACTTTCTCTCTTGTTATTAGACAATACTTGATGACAATAGCTTCAGTGTTAATGGTTTTCCAATTTGTATCTACTTATAATTATTTGGAAATTACATAGTTCCTACCTATAGAACTGATATGGTGTAGATACAAAATAGCGTAATACATACACTTCTCTATTTCGTGAGTGTAGATTATGCCTGATATAGGTACATACCACGGCTTGCGAATCTTGGAAACAAAAACAAATATAAAATACCAATTTCCTCGATATTCAACATAATATCCGTAGAATTTCAACGCACATTCCGTTATCAAGAACCATTTTCCAAAGAATTCTTTCGCCGCCCACTGACTGTACCAACATAACTAAGTGTTGGGGCTATTAATCAAACTGAATCAATTCGATACCAACAAGATACCCTCCATGTGCTAGCTAGACTATTACTTACGACCAGAGACAATGTTTTTCAAATAGAAGGTACGTGATAGTGCCTAGTAGTAGGATTGTACGTGATTGCTTGTAAGTTCCTAAGAACTCACAATTCGTTGGTGCTAAGGGTTATTAGGGGAAGTTATTAGCCTGTGACTGTAATGTCCCACAACAAGGCAAATGCCTCGGATCTGATGTTATCATTGCAAGTTAGCAGCTACTAAGTAGCGAGTGAATATATATGATTATATACTAGGTACCGTCCTCACCGTATTGACTGATATCTTGGGTGGTACGACAGGCCTTAGCCGGACGTGGGACATTACAGGCTAATACATTCTTTACTTCTTTAATGTTTAGGTAGGTACATTAGCTTTACATTGATTATGATAAGTACTAATTCACATAAGGTGACATCACAAAATATAGACAACCTTTTTTTGTCAGCCCGCAATGGACAAGTGCGGTGATTATGCCTCCTCACATCTTCTACGCCCACTGAAGATACCAGTAGAAATCTGTGGAAAGCGAAGAGGCCTTTGCCATGCTGTGAGGCATTACTGGGTAAACAGACCACCGACAGAGGGTGAGTTCATAAGCAGATGTGGTTTAAAGACAGCGCAAGTAGCGGCCGGGTTTTGTTTATTTATGAACTTCCATTGAATTGTTCTTGTTATAAAATATTTTGTTAATTCGACGACGGCGCGTTGCGTTACGCTACGATTCAGTCCACCCAGTTGATTAACTTATTATTTTCTTATAGAGGTGAGCTGTGGTTAGAAGCATTTACTATTTACATAATAATGTAGGAAAAATGAAAAAACTAACATATCTACATACTGAATTATTTAAATTATGCAGGTATATTGGAGTAAGAGCTGTTAATGAATGACATCATCATAGAATTGCTGTGAATTCAATGACTAGATAGGTAGTTAAAAATAAATAAACAGTTCGTCACACAATAATATAATAGAAGTGACCCTATAGCTATCTAATCTATACACATGTTACCTATACTATACTATAGATCACGGCTAGTGTGGAGTACCTGCGCATTCGAGTCATGTAAGGTACGATAGTCGTTATAATGAAATATTATTATACCAATAAAATCCCACCTATAAGATGACCTTTGTCGTATAAATCGCTTCTACATTGTTTTATCTCAACATTATGTTCCTATTTTCAAAATTAATAGGTATAGGGGTATAGGTGATACACAGTCGTAAATCACTAATATTATAAAGGTGTAAATTTTGTAATTTTGTTTATTTGTATGTTCGAGCTAATCTCGGGAGTTACCAGTCCGTTTCGAATAAGTAATTATTTTTGTAATGGATAGAATTTTTATCAAGAATTTCCCGCGGGAACGGGCACAACGAGGGAAAAACCGTACGGCGGTATCAATATAAAATAAGTGGTATGTACTTACAAATAGCAGTTCTTGTCCGCACGTTCCTCGAATAGCACATAGGATGCAGTATAGCCCAATATCTGTCCACAGACACCGCCACCAGACAGAAGATGCTTATGGTGCAAAGCATCACGAGCAGAGACACCGTGAAGAGACAAGCGTGGAGGTTCCTCGGAAGGCCGACAGAAGCCAAGATAGCAAAGGGTATTCCCAAGAGTCCAACTAGAAAGTCCGCTAAAGCTAAAGACACTATGTAATAGTTCGTGCGACGCCGCAGTCTCCTGTCCCGCCGGAACACGTAGATCACCATCGAGTTCCCCACCACCGCCACTAAAGCCACCAGGATCTCGAAGGTGGTGTATAGCGCGTGGAGCTCCGGCGTCGGCGACCGGTGCGGGGTGGACGCGGGCGTTGTCGACGCCATCTCCTCGACCATAACTGACCACTCAACAGAATCCGCCATCACGTAATTTATATCGCGATTTAACACGCATCATTTAACTGTTTATTGGTGAAATTGTAAAGTTTCGTAATGTGTTATCCGTATTCGGATCACGTCCCTACGGCGAGGCGCGCGTCCCATCACTGCGGCCGCTGAATGGCGCGAAACCGACTCGTGACCGCGCGTCCCGACGCCGACGCGAACACTTGTTGCAACCACCGCCCTTGAAAAGGGAATCAAGTTCGCTCAGTTACGACCGCATAAACTCACACGATAATTATTTATAATAATGAAACATAATAGTAAAAGGATTTTCGTGTTTCCACGCTATTGTAGCAATAAACATTTGGAGGATTCTGACTTTCAAAGTAGTATCATCAATCATTCTGCTTCATTTACTTTACACTGTTTGTTTGATATTAGAAATGTTGATGGTTCTTATAGATACGGGGTTATTTCATGTTGTTTTCAACTGAAAACAAAGTATTTTATTTGAGTTGTTTTATCACAAACTTATGAATTATTAATTTAAACTAAATTATGAGGAGTAAGGAGCGACGTCCAAATAATAATCCAGTATAGAGATTAAATTCTACTCAATATAAATTAATTACATAATTATTGCAATATGTATTGTTATGCTTTTATGTCAATCCGAGAAACAAACTAATATTAAAAAACCTGAACACAAAAATGGAGCAATAGTTTAAATTAAGTAAGTATTCTTTGTACAAAACTTAAAGGAATACCGATATTTAATAGATTTTGTTTATCTAAATAATCTAGGTTTGGGTGATAATGCATTAGAGCTTCGAAACTTATTTCACTCAGTTTTGGTATACACAGCCACACTTTATACAGAATATTATTCCTGCTTGCCGCATCCTGCTTGGGTTCGATACCGCCAAAAATGAACATACATCCATGAGACGTTACTGTTGATGAGTGGAAATAGAGAGGGTTTGGAAGAACTGTCTTCTTCATCAGAGTCCATTGTAAATCATTGAGATCTAGCTTCCAAATATCATCGAAAACGGCCTGTCCATCCGATCCACCAACCACAAACACTTGTGGACCTGTCGGCGACTCAATCTGGACCGCACTGTGACATTTCCGGGCTAAAGGTGTTAAAATCTGAGTGTCATTGTCATCAGGCTTAGCGTTTAACATTGACCAAGTGTCCGTAGTTAGATCAAACATTGGTATCTCCATTAATTCAAACGCCCATTCCCCGGTGCCTCCTCCGATTATGTACAATTTGTTGTCTACTCTCGCCACCTCGTGCCGGTACCGTCCCATTGGCTCCCCTTCTTGTCCGTTGCCTACGAAGACTGCTTCCCATACCATTGTCCTTAAATCTAACCTGCATAGAAAATAAATAGTGTTAACTTTTAATACTGCATATAACTTTTTTAAAAGCCTGTATTTTAAGTTACTTTAAAATGAGAGATATTAACTAGCAATGATTAATAACAACATGTAAATTACAAATTAGTTTTAAGCAAATATTAATGTTGAAAGATTATCTCAAAACCCTCAAAAGATTTTTTACTAATAATTAGATATAGATCTGTTCATAATACTTTTTATAGAACAATAAATTAAAAGCCAGTAAAGTATTACTTCATCTCACCTAAAAATATCACAGTTGTATGCAAATCCATTGGTGCCTCCGATGGTGTAGAAATGTCCATTATGGCACAGTATGGACTGTCCGTACTGGCCCGGGGGCCTGGTGCCCGTCACTTCCAGTATATCTAGCTTTGAGCTGCCAGTATCAGTCCGCCAGATTATGACGTTATTACTGCACGCCTGGCCAAAGGGTTCACCTGTGCCGCCAAATATCTAGAAAAAAAAAACACATAATCATTCTGGTGAGCTTCTGACTTGGTTAAAAGAAGTTTTGCTGTATCTATTAATTTTAACAGTACTAGTTTTAGTAATATAAATTGGAATAATTATTGATATCAACAAGTTAAAATACGAAGTTCATGCACCTACCATCAAATACCGCCCGTAAACACACATAGCATTAGATGCAAGCTCTTCAGGCATGTTTTCCTGTACTTTATGATGAGTCCATTTTCGGCGAGCTATAGAGAAACTCCACAACTCCTTGAAGAGCGGCCGGGTCGGACTCCAAGTGGGATTATCTCTTTCTATACTCGTAAGTGGCAGTGAAGGGTTGTAGCCACCAAAACAATATACTCGGCCATCGTCGCAGGCTATTCTATGCCCGCTACGAGGCCTAGGACACTCAAAACTCCTATACTTCACGACCGTAACTTTATACGGCTCAAATACATATTCCTTCTTAGAAGACATTATTGATATTTTTACACAAGATCTAAAAATATTGTTTCAAGAATCCGTCATTCGCTAGACAAATATAAATGCAAAATGTAACTTGCTTAGATACTTTGTTACTGCACCATATGTTTTCATACCATGCTTCTTTTATCAATTTCTTGAATAGAATTTTATTGTTTTTTGATTAATTTATTTGATTTTGAAGTGTGGTTGGTGGATTTTTATTTATTTGATTTGAGTGAAATGAAAGAAAAGTGAAAACTTTCAACTTGTCGGTTGTCATGTCACCAGTTATAGTGACTGCTGTCATCTGTTAAATAGGGTAACAGTCACTGTCAGTTCGTGTTCTACAAAAAAGTTCTCATCAATCCACAGTTCATGCACAGTATAACTATGTTCATGCTTTCGTAAGAGGCATACTAGGTACTTATTAGGTCTACTAGATTAGACTAGTAAAGTAAAACGTAAGGGACCCTTACTTTTTTTTACTTTACTAGTCTAACTTTACTAGTCTCGACCCTTAAGGGTCGCCGCACACGCGCCACCGGCCACAGCTACAAAACGCGGCCACCGGCTTTTTTCCTGTAGTTTTCATACATTTATAGTTTAGGCTCAATAACTGTTTCTTGTTTTGTTCATAGTTAAAGAGTAGTTTTATGATATCCATAATATTATGATGATATTAATCTATATCAAAATAAATAGCTCTCAAAATCACGGTTAATTATGTTACTTTAAATACCTCTTTAAATTATTTATTTATATCGGACAGTTATTTTGAAAGTTATGATGAGAAATATACAAAGTTTGAAAGTAGTAATGCGTGATCGCGGGCGGGCTGTTATACCTACTGTTTCGGGCTGGTCGAGCGCGGGGGGATATACCTACGAGCGAAGAAGACGAATCCCGAATTTCCTACATGAAATCCGATTGGTCGAAGCGAACGAAGGCGGGTCGCTAGTTTCGGGTGTGTAACAAATAATTTATTCAGATTTCTACACTTAGTAGTATAAATAAGGAGGTAGGTAACCTACGAGTATAAATAAGGAGGGGAGGGTAAAACATAAAATAAAACCCGAAGTATTAGTATTACTTAATATAATTTATTTATTGTTTTAATTTAAAATATTTCTACAAATCAATGTAAGAACACAATCAAATTCCACATCATAGGTATAAACCAGATTTTGAGGAATGCATTTTCATAATGCATTTTGAACTCTTTGGTAAATGTTCCTCCAAGACTATGTCTTGCTGTTTTTTGTAAAAGTATTTTCTTGACGAACCATTGTCTTGAGACTAGCAGAAGCAAGGTGTCCATAAAAATTACTCTGGCACCCGCCGTCATACCTTAGTGAGGGATTGTGGTAGAATACAACCATTGTTATGCTTCTTTGAACTGAACGTCAGAAGTGACAAGAAAAAAGAGCGTCTCTATTTTCGACGATGGCAATTGGTGACTTCCATAGAAACTAGACTACTGCACTACGCTAATCCTCCTCACTGTACTGATATCTTCAGTGAGATGAGAGGCCTATGCCCAGTAGCGCGACATTACAGGCTAATACTTTTACGATTCCCAAAAAGTTACTCTCATTTTTCAACCAATTCTATCAATGTTGCTGCTGCTGAATAAGACTCAACAAACATATCATTATTCTCATCAATATTCGGAGCGTCATCAGGGACTACATGTAATTGTATTTCATTTTCAAATCTCTCAAGTGTGACCATTTGAGGCAATATAAATATGTTTCGTAAAAATCTGTATGCCGCTGGGTTTTGCTTCATAATGGACAAAGCAATCAATTTTTCCTCCAAAGTGAACCGCCGGCCAGTATAGAATTTACTACACTCCCTCATTTGCATTAAAATAAAAGTCTTGGCAACGCTAGACATATTGTCTAATAATTTTAAAAAATGTGGATTGTTCAATATGCATTTTGATGCCCTTATAATCTTATTTTTTTGCTTAAGTCTTTTACGTAACAACTTCAACTTTCTCACAGTCTGTGTCAGTGTTTGACGTAACTGTCCGTCAGGTACCCGCCTACGTATCTGTGTAGACGAACCATTTCCTGTTACAGCTTTCGAGTGCTCTGAAAGTAAGTTTTTTATTAATGTTATATAGTTATATATATTACGTGTCACGTTGTTTGTCCGCGATGGACTTATAAACTACTTAGGCGATTTTAAATTTGATTTGCACATTGTGTGTAATTTGATCCAACTTGAAAGATAGGATAGCTTACATCTCAATTTATAGTTATAAGGGTGGTGTATTATATATATAGATTAGCAGTACCCCGCATTTTTACCCGCGTTGTACCCGTTCCTTAAGAATTTTGTCATGAAAAGTAGTCATAAAACCGCATTCCGTTCAGTTGTTTTTCAGAAAATCTATTACATACAGACAGACAGCTTCTGGGTACTTTGTTTTATAATATGTAGTATAGGTTTTTCATATATTACTTGTTAAGTTCAACTTTATAGTACTAGCCGCGCCCCGTGACTTTACCCGCGTCATACTGTTTCCCTTGAGAAATGTAGTTTTTTAAAAGACGCCCTATCTTTGACAGCGTATAGGAAGGCTAAAGAGTTTCTTTTATTTCATTTTATAGTTCGAGCACTCATAATAAAAAAAACATTTAGAGCCTTATTCATCAACGCTTATTTAACAGCATTTTATCTATCAAATGGTTTGTCCCTTTCCGACATACGCTATTTTACAAAGAGGAAAAGAGACAAAACACTTTATAACAGTATTTTATAAAGAGCGTTTGTGAATAAGGCGGTTATGATTTAATTCATTCATAAATATATATAAATAATAATTTACGTAGTAACTTACCACCAGGTGCAGTTATTTTAGTTTTTTCACTTTCCTTTAAATAAATATTTGAAGTTTTTTTCTTTTCATTCCAAACCATATTTATAGTTTTGACATTTGGATTCGAATTTCCATTTGTTTTTTTCTCGGTGGGAACTAGATTAATTTTTAAAAGATTTTCGTTTTTAGTTAATTCCAATTGAAAATATTTCAAATATGATTTTATATTCATATTCGACGTATTTTGATTATGGTTGGGCTTCACATTTGGAGATTTTTCCTTTTGATTTATATTATTTATTATAACATCATTTATTATATTTATTTGATTCATATTTGGGGTTTTCTTGAGGTTTAAATTCAAGCTTGAATTTGTTCCAATTCGAATTAAATTCGTGTTTGAATTTGTTCCATTTCGATTTAAATTAATATTTGAATTTGTTCCAATTTGAATTAAATTCGTGTTTGAATTCGTTCCATTTCGAATCAAATTAATATTTGAACTTGTTCCATTTGGAATTAAATTAATATTTGTATTTGTTGCATTTCGAATTAAATTCATATTTGAATTCGTACCATTTCGAATTAAATTCATGTTTGAATTTGTTCCGATTGGAATTAAATTCATATTTGTATTTGTTGCATTTCGAATTAAATTCATATTTGAATTTGTTCCATTTCGAATTAAATTCATATTTGAATTTGTTCCAACTCGAATTAAATTCATATTTGTATTTGTTGCATTTCGAATTATATTCATATTTGGATTTGTTCCATTTCGAATTAAATTCATATTTGAATTTGTTCCAATTCGAATTAAATTCATATTTGTATTTCTTGCATTCTGAGTTGAATTCATATTCGATGTGATTTCACCTTGGACTAAATTCACATCAGAAGGGTTGTCATCTTGGGACAAATTATTATTTGAAGGCTCATATTCAGTGGCTGGCTGACTAAGTGGCATATTTTCTGGCTCCTGCTGTGGTATAAGTAATGGATCTGAAATGCAATAAACATATAAATTAGGCCAGAACATCAAAAAACAAAATAAATGATGTTTTTCTGAAGCATCACATAGTTCTGAAACAAATGAACCGACTTTACGAATGCGGTTTTTTTAAAGAACCTTTTATAACGAGTATATTTTTATTAAGATATTAGTTTTTATGATACTAACCGATATTTTCTTTCACACTATAATCATGATCCATTATTTCCATTTCAGCACCAACATCATCTGCGAAGAACAACACACATTTACTAAAACATGTGAAAATAATATTAATAATCCAATAAAGAGAAAAGGGTTAATTGACAGGGTAAGTATGGAATGGAATCATAGACTATTTCCACTTCATTTTAATAAGTGTACTTACATTTCAACTCTCTTAAAAAAATAGTGTACATTGTGTTAAAGTAGATGTACATAGTAGTATTACTGTAGTTTTGTCTCACGAGCGCACCTGTATCATACTTGTGTATAATTGTATTTATTTATTTATTTAAGGACTACCATACACATATTAGAATGTGTGCATGGTCTGCATCAAACCTCTATCAAAATTGTCAAACATAGAAGTCATTCATTGGACATTGTTTACTGCAAATAACCATCAAATGATTTCTATGTGGCACCATGGTGTATACACACAATGGTCTTGTCCGCAGTACTGATAGTTAAGCACACAAGGATGAGTGTCTATACAAGTATGACTCAGGGGTGCTCCTGAAGTAACTAAACAGATTAAATATGTCTTCATATATCAGTCAGTTTAGGACTTTTCGTAGTTAATGGTTACTTGTTCTTCTCTTGTTCTATGATCTATTTTTTATTACAAAGTTACTCACTTATTAGGCATAGCAATTTTAAAGGCAGATTAAATTAAGGATAGTTACTGGATAATAAATATGCAGAGAAACTTTATAACACTAAAACAATAAATGAACTTAATACATAGAAAATAGGATAGATACCTATAGATGTTGATGATTCACCCTGTTCTTCACATACTATGACTACTTCTGTCATGTCTGGAGGTTCTGAAATAATAAACAATATTTTTGTCTGGTAAGAAGATTTTTCTTAATTATTCTTACAGATTATTGGTTACTCATATCATCATTGAATTAATTATTATTACAGTATGGAAATAATAGATAATTTTCATGCATTAACTATAAGTAAACTGTAGAAGTACATATTTAATATTTTAGGCAGTTACTTTTAATAATTTTAACTGAAACCATTGTTTGTTTCTATAGTGGCTCCATTAAACTTCAGTGCTATGACCCAGTGCATATTATTATTTTTCTTTTACCTGGAGACGATAGAGATGGCATAGACCTATTCATGGTGGTGTAGCAGCACTGGTATTGTGTAGGTCAAAATGTTTGTGAAAAGCTTGTAGGTTTTGGGGTTAATTCCAAACCAACAGTGATTAATTCACCTCCACTATTCACAATCCAAACCTTTCGCAGTTTTTTTGTTGGATTCTGAAATTGATGATGTATTATGTATACCTACAGAAAGAAATATTTTATTAGTGAGTTATTAATAAAGGAACAAGCTTTATAAATAGAAAGAAATGAAAAAGCCTTCTTTACTTTATTTGACAAGAGCTCAGGTATGAAGTTAAGAGTTCATGAGTTTTATAGATACAAAATCCAACTTCACTACATAGTATAAAATAAAGTCGTCTCTTTTTCGTGTCTGTCTGTCTGTTTGTCTGTCTGTATGCTTAAATCTTTAAAATTACGCAACGGATTTTGATGCGGTTTTTTGTAATAGGTAGAGTGATTCAAGAGGAAGGTTTTTATGTAAAAAAATTCCCGAAATTCCCACGGGAACGGGCACAACGCGGGTAAAACCGCGGGGCGCTGCTAGTAAATCATAAATGCGAAGGTAACTTTGTCTCTCTGTTATGTTTTCATACCAAAACAACTGATTCGACTTCGATCAATATGGATAATAAATAAGACCTTGAAGATGGACATAGGCTACTTTTGATACCGAAATTCCGTCGGTCGGAGACGGGTAAGCTATTGATGTATTCGTTAGGAACAGCTAGTCTTTGAGCAAAGCAAAACTGTACAACAATAATACGTGGTACGGACATGAAACATTACTTGTAGACATTGTTACACAGGGGTTAGAAGACATTATTCAATAGCACATTATCATTTTATTCAATTGGACTCTTTTTATTAGGAGTAGATAAATAATCAAAAGATAAATAAATTACCTTCACATAGACTCAGACACGCATTATAGGCTAATACAAACTTACTTAGTTGTTTGTAGATTCAAATATGATAACACTCCAACAGCTCGAATTCTACTAGCACAGCACGTCTAGCCTAGCACAGACAGACCAGGAATGAGGAAACAAAGATAGACCGACAAGTCCGACAACTCCATACATTCAGAGTGACAAGATAGGCGGCCATTGATTTGGTTTGGGGGCAGCCGAGGGAGATGACTGTCACCCGTCTTACACACAAGCAAACAATTTTTGTATACACATTCTTAGCCCTCCCTTGTAAAAAGGCAATGCAGCTTAAAACTAAAAAATAATACAGCACTCACAATTTAAATTTTTTTAATTAACAGTTTGCATACATTTTGTTAGTTTTTTCAAAATACCTATGGCCATTCACAGTAACAGAACTACTGACTATCTCAGATAGCAGATAAAATTATTTAATAGCTATGCTATGCATTATAAAAACAATTCTCAAGTACACTGAGTGAACAATAACTTAACTTTGTCTTTATAAGGCAATTTGCTTGTTTGGTCTAACTTAAAACAAAGTTTAAAACATTATCAACAAAATTTGATTTGTTGTGGTTATTTTCTGCTCGACGAAATCGACCCTAAATGGTTGTATTTACCATCTCCTCAATTGTAATTAGGTTTCATCTCTTGCATATTTGACAATGTTCTGGTATTTTACAAGCATTAGAATGGAGGTGAATAGGCATCACATTGATATTTTTGAGAAGGGGCTTGCTGGGGTGCTTGGTAGATAGATACAACTGCATGAGATCCGCTGGTAGGTGCATTGTTACCTACTGGGGGTCATTGGTGACTTGGTGACTGAGAACTAACAGTTCTGTGTGACTGAAATAAAAGTAATACATATTAGAATATGACAGTAATAAACAAGAAATATTAATTTTAAACTATCAAAGGTAGCATCTATTATTGTAGATTCTACAAGTATTTTCGCCAATTGATTGACATGACAAGTTCACATTATTGTATTTCTTGGATAGAAGGTAACTCATGTTTTAAACTCAACTAAAGCTTTGTTTTTAGTATTGTACTCTGTATATAACCTCAAAGTAAACGACGTTCAACATGGAATTCAAAACAATCACAACATACTGAAATAGGAACTTGTCGTCACGTAATTAACCTTCTAAATTGTAATTGTAATTGTACTTACAAATACTTCCTTCATTTGGTGCATTTCCGATGACTATCAAGCGCTTCTATAATAATATTGTCTTGAAATATTGCATTGTATAAGCATTGTATAGGACACAGATATAATTGAAATTGTAGCCTCTGGAACCATTATTACTTGAAACACACATGAATCAAACACTGGAATTAGGTTTATAACTGTTTTGAACAAAATTACAATGAAGCTTTCCAACCAATTTGCAATTTTTGCCAACGTAAAATCTTTTTGTTCGACAAAACAAAATGCCGGGAAAACAGATTGATTGAATTGAAGTGAAAGAAAACATCAAGATGGATGACGTAAAATACAATAAATACACTCACTCTGACTGTGTGAGTACTTTTGCATGTTCACTCTGTGGTTTCACCCACCAATCACCATGCACCTCGCCCCTGAATCGTGTTGTCCTGCTTAGATTTTCGAACAAAAGAAAGAGATAGATTTATGATCACTATTGAGCTCACCTAGCACTCGAACTTGAGAGGGCCTGTCTACTAGCATCCGCCAAATTTTTTTTTTTTTTTAATGTCACAGACCGACATAATATAAACCAAAGACATGCCAGTTGCCACAGACATAAACGCATAGAAACCGACGTCACCCTTCGTGGACGTCACCCACACGTCACCACCCACACCGGCCAAGGAGCACAGACTACAAAGGAATTACAGACAATGCTTCCCACGGAAGAGCGAAGACGGCCCTGTAATTTATTAATTTTATTATCCGAATTTAGAGCTCCCACACAAAACTGCGATGCGATGCGATGCGAATTCGCATCGTAGAAACTTGCGATGCGAATTTCTACGATGCGATTTAGTGCGGCGAACCGTTTAGTAGGGTGACCATTCCTTCAAGTGTAGGCCGTACTGGACGTGTTTTTAGGAAGCGTAAGATGGATCGCAAAAAGATTATTGCACTGCTGTTATTGTTCAATAGATATAAAAGAAAAAGAAGATTCTGGGTTCATCCATTTATTAGGATTATGAACTCTGATGGGAACTATTTTACACAAATGTACTATGCGTTGAGAACTGAAGAAGATAATTTTTTTGATTATTTTAGAATGAGCATATCTTCATTTGAAGAGCTTTTGAGTTTATTATCACCATGCCTTCAAAAACGATCGTACAAGGGAAGAATTCCTGTTATGCCTTTGGAAATGCTGGGACTGACTATCAGGTAAAGTAAAACAAAATTTATTTATTGACATTTTAATTGTTTTTATTTGCGAAAAATCAAATTTATGATTATCAGCAGTTAATAGTAATTAATATTATGTGGTACTGGATTCAAAAATTATTTTTTATTTTGAAATAACTTTTGAATTATTGCGAAAAAAAATAAAATAAAAATAGTTTTGTAATAAAACTAATATATAATCTTTCCATTTATCACAAAAAAATTTTTTTTCAAAAGCCCAATTCCTGTCCTGAAATTTCCTGAAATGGTGTCACCAAGGATGACGTAATATGACAGGAATGTGCGATGCGAAGCAGATCGGAAATTCTTACGATGCGTCGTGCGAATTCGCAGATTTTTACGATGCGATGCGAATTCGCAGTTTTGTGTGGGAGCCCATAACCCTGGGATCAGCGTTGTAATTTTTAATGTTGAGTTTGGCGACATTGGTTTTCATAGTAACACCACGTAACACTCTTCTGATACGACCACGAAGCTAAAACAAAGAGGAGCTGCCCTAAGCAACTGTGCACTGTGATTCAACTAGGTCCTGACGTCATCCTGGTGGGCGGAGGCACTTAGGCTCCGCCCACCTGAACGCTGATAGCGCTATCAGCGTTCCTCGGGTGCACATGTGACGAGACTCGCATTATAAGTGTGTTTTTTGCGTTTTTAACAAGAAAAGGATGAAGGGTTGTGTTTTACTATGTCAAAGTTACTCAGACAGACGTTCTGATAATATGGGTGGCATCTCATTTCATTTCTAAGTAATTCTATACGCAATTAAATATAAAAGTTCTAGAACATTCTCAGCTTTCAGCGTTAAAATTCTACTACTTGACCCTAGATGGCGACACATTTTGCAGTATTATATTGTAATAATAATACGTAAATACTAAAAACTGCTATACACTTATATTATTAGTCTTAAATAACATTTAGTAGCTAAAACAGTACTTTTATAGTTTTTATTATTATATTATTAACGGGCCGCCATCTATCGTCAACTAGAATAACTATTTTAAACATCACAAATATCCAGGGCCGTATTCAGTTTTTTATTTTATTTTACCAATTAATTTAATTAAAAGTTATTTTAATTATTTTTATATTATGTTCGTTTTAGATTTCCATCCGACGATAATTTAAAATAGCAATTGATTACAAAACTTAATAGACCGGATTGGACACCAACAAAATACACAAAAATTTGTTCTTGCTATTTCAATGATGCGGACTTCATAGTGGCAAAAAAGGCCTTAAAAAATTAAAGAAGTAAAGTGCCCTTACCTAGTTTAAAACTGGATCTATCGGTTTGTTTGGATGTTATTTGCGTAACCGAGTTTTAATTATTTTGGAAAAATAACTAGTTTTCATATTATTTTTTAAATTAGGTACAGCTTAAAAGAAAATTACCAGAGCCTATACATTTATTATCTTGTTTAAATTATTTTCATATTTTAGTTCATTTTATTAACAAATAATAAAAGATTGTTTTAAAAAAAATCTTTTAATTTGATTTATTTCCCTATAAACATTTTTTGAAGCTGAGTTTTGAGTTCTGAGTACGTCCCATCACATTAAGACTTTTGACACCTAGTGTGAGGTAGCTGAACTACGTAGTAACATCAACATCAACCTAAATTAGTAGTTTTGCTATTAGCCGATAGATGGAATATTGAGAAGTGGGCGGAGCTTAACATCACCTCAGTGCCCCCTCACCCCGCAAACTATCACGCGTCGTTTCCTAAGGAAATTGAATTACCACATCCTCTTTGTTTTAGCTTCGTGGATACGACTTCCACTTCTCTTTTTCATGATGCTTCCCATCTATGAAGTGGTTTCTATAACTTTGATGGTTCCTTTATCTAGCTAGGTCTACAATCTATTTTTTCTTTTGTCCCAAAATATCGACCGATGTCGTCAATTTTCCAGCCGAAGACGATTGCTCCTGAAGAGGAAAAATGTTTGTTGGAAAGAAAAAGGTTTTATACAACAGCAGCTTTTATTTATTTGCCTTGTTTTACAGGTTTGTATAATAGTAAAATAGGTTTCACAATTAATTTTATCTTTTTCAAATACATTATTGAATACACGAAGAGATAATGAACAGCAAATATAAATCACTAATAATGACCCATCACAATAAGAACAACTACAATATTTTCTAAGCAACATTATGCGAAACCTCTTTCAAGGCGTTGAAAAACCAAATAAAAAACTTTATTAGAAAAAGAAAACAAGTGTCAATACTTTGTTAAATAAATTAACGCTCACTACAATTATTGTAACATATCACCATACTAACAACTTGATGATACAGAACATTATGGAAACGCTAATAAACATTCCTCCGCAATTTAGTATATAATAATGTTAAAAATGTGAATGAATCAAACGAATTCAACAATCAATAAAATATGAATAAGAGCCTGTCTCAGTAGCACACAATGGTTGCACGACCAAGAGCGCGGAACCAACATTATACATGGATTTGTATGGAAGGTACCTTACTTGAAACTTACACACCAAAATTGCCGACCGGCCGACATAGCCTGAACTTGGCCTTGGTGTCGGCAGCTTCTATTCTTTATTTTAAAGCTACCGACAGCAAACCTCCAGATTATGTCGATGGGTAGGTTTGTTGATGGCGACTGGTTGCGCAACCGTGGTGTCCTAGTGAGATAGAGCTCTAAGTGTCATAAAATCCTGTATCTCAAGGGAGAGAGAACTAGGCTGTCCGTTGCATCCCGGTGGCGAATATGACTTTGGGCTTGGACTTTTTGTTCTTTTTGCCGGAGGGCGAGGGTGCCGCGTGCAGCGCCGCTTCGATGGCGTCGCTGAGCACGAGCGCGCGCGGCCCGGACGCTTCTTCGTCGTCGGGCGGCGGCAGCGCCGCCGGGGTAGGCTTGCGTACACGCCACGTACCGCTTGTACTCGCCATCTGTAATAAGTGCTGATTAGAAACATTGCTTTATGAAACTTAGCTGAAGAATGTTATTCTGTTTCTTTCTACGCCAACGTCCTTTGCCATCAAATTCTTTCCGCAATGCTAGTAGAACTAACGATACTGGCATTGCGTCACCGATTTCGGCGTCATCATATTTGTTGTTCTCCATCACATTTGGTCGAGAACTGTCACTTAATGTCGTAACGAAAATCAAACGCAAATCTACACATAAAACAGATACATATATTTGTTATACCTTGGCAAAAGACAATCCCGACGGTGGTGATCCGACACTAGTGGACGGGCTAGCTGCATCCAATGCTGCGATGGGCGACGGTTCAGACGGGCTCGAGTAAGAAGGTGGGGCGGGCGGGAACACCAAGTCGGAGAAGAAGTCCGGTTTGGGCGGGCCTTCCGTCGCGCGGCGGTACGCGCGCTCGCGTCGCCTCTCTTCGCGCTCGTGGCGGGCGCGTGCGCGGGCTCGCCGGTCTAGCTCGTCTGTGAGAGTCATGTAAGTATTGAACTGCCTGACCCATGGGAATCATCTTTATTGAAGCTGGTATTTATAGACCCATAGGCAAAAGCCTCTGTAACTGTGAGAATGACTAACGGAAGAGAAAGTATCTTGGTTATTACCAGATTACCAGTTATTACAGGTTATTACCAGATACTTTCACTTTTTATTATTTTCTTATTATTCTAAGAAATATGCTTTTGGTACTGAAAATCTGTATTCAAACCATCTGATACAATCACAGAGTGTCTTGGAATGTTCAACATTCAGAATGCATGAATAAATAATAACTTAGAAAAAAGTATTAGCCTGTAAAGTCCTACAGTTGGCCAAAGGTCCCAATAATAAATAAATTAAAAACAACTTGAATATTTACCAGTAAAAGTTTGTAAGGCAGATTCAGATACAAAAGGCGGTAGAAGATCCAATTCCACAATATCAAATGAACAATGTAGGGGTAAATGGGCAGTGCACGGCATGTGTCTCCTAGTCTGAAAAAAAGCAATACATTGTTACAGAGTTAATAAATTGTTGAAGGAAAGTATTTATTTTAAATTACCGTTTTATACTTACTTGTTCACTGAGCGGCAAAGTTTCCCGCTGTAGCACGCGACCACGGATAATAGAGGGAGCAGCCGCCAGCGAACCCCAAGACGCGTTCAAAATGCGAACATTCAGAGTGTTTAGAAATACTTGCTGGCCATCATCAGCTGAAAAAAAAAGTTATTTTACTTGCAAGCTTCAAAAAGTATACTAGTTGAGAGTAATTGACAACATGATCTTTTGAACTTTAGCCATTCCCATGTGGAGTAAAAAAAAACAGTAATTTTAAACGTGAAAGTTGGCAGGGTTCTGTAAAATCGTAGAGAAATGCTATTAGTCATTGTCATAATTATATTGGGGTATATTTTGAAATGTTTATCTAATCATGGTTATAATAAACTGATAGTGGTAGAGTACAAGAATAAACACATACCTTGATAAAAATAAAAGTACTTCAATTGATTTTGCTTATCAACATCAGTCAAATCATTATCTAATGTTTGTGCTGCTTCTGGCAAGTTTTCTAATGGTGTAAATTCCTCTGGTATATTTTCATCACAATGAGTAAACTCAGGGGCATCTGGATTCAAGTCAGATTCCACTTTAAGCTCTTCAAATTCGTGTTGGACTGCTTCAACTGCCGCAGCCCCTTCGTCATTCACGTCAAACCAATCAAGTCGGTTTCCGTTAAGTTCTTGTTTTTCATAGACAATTGGAACAATGTATTTTTCTTCCTCTTTCTCGAATTTAGGGTCTTCAATGTTTTTGAATTCTTCTTCCTTCTTTTTAAGGATATTCAAAGCTTGTTCCATGAAAACAATTTCTGTTGTATCAATTTCAGCTAATATTTGTTTGTTGATTTCGTCTTTTTCCCTTTTTAGGATGTCTTTCACCTGAAATAATATAATGAGGTTAGAACGTTTTTTCTTAGTTTATGAGTAATATTTATATTTTGTAGTGTAATGACTTGTTATAACTTACTTGGTGACGATTAGCAGCAAAGAGTTTGCAATATGGCGAGTCTTTGACGCGTTCTAGTGGCAGGATATGAGCTGGTGTAATTTCCATTATCTGTCCGCGCGGGGGCGCCATTTCTACAGTAGTCGACCCGCGTAGGCGACGCACGAGACGCATTGTTACCTAGAATAAAGTTAAGTAAACTAAGCAAACTAAGTAGTTATAAATTAATGAATGAACAGCGTTCAAGGCAGCCTCAACCTCAAGCCTCATGAAATTATTTTAAACATCCAATTAATTAATATATTTATTTAAATAATAAAGGTGTTTTCCTTAAACTCAAACTCAAAAGAAATCTTAGCTAACTAAGTTCATAGTATTTACCTCTTCAGCGGGCGAGTCCCACTGCACCATCCTAGTTGGCTTCATATCATTGACCTGCATTGGTGTAGTGCAGACTGGACATGGCGGAGGTTGCTTATCATGAGTAGCCGCATAGTGCAGCACACAAGGCCAGCAGTATACGTGACCACAGTGACCCACCCGACCGGCTACAGGAGTGCCCAGGCATATTGGGCATTCTGAACGACCGGTGCTTCGTACCACCTGGGAATTATTAGTATTAGGGGATTGGGGTATTACAAGATTTTAATATGATAGCAATCAACAGTTATTAAATAATCATTAAAATTAAAATACGCCATGCCTTCATTAATTTACAAACACACAACCCATTATCAATTCTTATCTTATAAGTACTCTAATATTACACACATTGAATAATAAGTAAACACACTCACAACTTCTTCAATTTGATCCCATTTCACAGGCACATCCGGGTCCAACAAATTAGCCTTGTAGTCGCCATTTTCATTTACCACAAACTGGCAACTGGAAAATGTTAAAAATAAAATCAACATACAAATTTACGGCATGTGTCACTGTATTATTTGTGTATACAGTTGTATTGGGAAATATATTACCAAGGTGTATAAACTCTACATTTTGCCGTACCAATAGGTACGAACTTCTTACTAATACAATTGAAATACTTTCAAGCTTTGAACAAAGTAAACCAATTTGGTTTAAAAATACGAAAATGTATACTTAAATAGTAAAGCAGAAGAGTTTGTTTTTTCATTATTATATTGCACTATTCTAATAAACTACAAATCCAATTAAAATTTTTATTTTTGTAATAGATTTATTATATTAATAGACATTACAATTAGTTATAGGCTATTTTTCATCCCAAAATTCCCTGGGTACAACAGGCACAACGCAGAGCTAGTGGATAGATAAATACCTCATCCTATAGATAAACCAAAAATTGATAACTTACTAAGCTCTCAAATACAAGTCATGCTCGTGTTTGAATGAAACTCTGTGGTGGTTTGGCCGACGTGGCTGCAGACCTCTTCTATCGGGCGGTGCCCTAGACGGGTACATGAAGTTCAGCAAATGGTTCAAATTCTGCTTTTTGCTTCCAGGCACAAATACAGAGCCTATTTCAGGCTCTTCGTCTTCTTCTAGCCTATAATTCAAAACAAGTAATAAAGAAATAAGGTCAACATGTTTTATTATGATGTTGTACGCCATCTAATACCAAGAATATCATCGAGATGGCAGTGGGGTGTCTGATATTACTATTATAATGTTAATAGTCAAATAGATTTTAAAACTCACTATGTGGCTGTCTTTTAGTTTCCTAATTTATCATGTTGATAAGAGTCAACAAATTTTAAAGTAGCACACATATACTTCAATTGGATGATGTGCACATTGTGGTGGCCATACTGTTATTATTATTTCCGATTCCAAACAGATTTAACCTCATATTCAAACATGTGACACAAAATTATTGCTTCGAAACAAAGTTTGTTGACAACTGACCCGGTGCTCTGCGCTCCACCCACAGCGTAACCGGGACCTCCTCTAGGACGTGGTCTCCTGTCAATTTGTCCTCTGCCTTTTTGTGATGGGCCATTCTTACGGCTAGGGTCGTTCTTGGGTAGAGTGCCAGTTCCTTCGCGTTTCTTGTTGTTCTTTGGCCAAGGTTTATGCGTCAATTCTGTAATACATTAGTTAATAATGGATTGCCTAACTAATAGTTAGTAACTATATAGGGAGTTCAAAAGTTTCACAACAAATATGAAATAATTATGTCAACAGTACTAAACCCAAAAAAAATAATACTAATTCCTACTCAAAATATATAACGCAAAATAATAGCTTAGAATGACAGTAATCAGCAGGTGCAACATGACATCCTGACCTTCAAAATAGAAGGAACTCACCAGAGTTTTTCTTACAGTCGATGGCTGATGCCCTCGACTGTGGTTGAGAAGATCGGTTCAAAGATTTCTTGTCCATTCTGGATTCCTCCAACATCCACAAAAACTACTGAGCGGGACACTCCGCGAGGAGATAACGATAATACGTACGAGGCCGACATTTTAGAAAGCCATGTTTATTGATACAAAACAAAGAAATGAACACTTCTCTTTGCAAAAAGCTATTACCAACAGGTAAGATAAGAAACTAAAACGTCTAAGTAAAAAAGGGAGTATAGATACTCCCTTTCGTCGATTCCGACGAAGATTTTGGAGCCCGAAGATTATTTTCTAGCTAACTAGAAAATATGGCGACCAGCCGGCAGCTAGCCGTAATCTCAGATGCGCACTTCCGTTGAAATATTTTTGGAATTATTTTTAGTCCACCTAGATTTTTCCTGCAAACTTCCTGCAAATAAATTAGTTTGACAATTTTTAAAAAATATTTTTGATAAAATAATAAAATGACATTATACAAAAACTAAAAAGTATTTATTTTCTATTCCACTAAAAAAGTAATGAAATGACTTTATCCACGATATTAATATCTGTGGACGGAATGTGATGGCAACATTCGTGACTAAGTATTTTCTTTTTCATTTCCGGTAAAAAAAAGAAACATAGTCGTGGATGGAATGGCGCCAGCACGATCAAGTCGAGTGGCGGGAATATTCGGAAGAGAGCAAAATTAGAAAGAAGAAATTAAAATAGTTTGTTTGATCACTTTAAAATGGAACAAATTAATTTACCAATAGAAAAAGCATGCGAACCGTCTGAAGAAGCAAGACAACCGAGGGTATGATTTTTCTAGTATATTTCGAATAATTTGACATCATTTTACAATTTATAAATTACCCTCGAGATAAAAAAAATATTTTAGAGTAATACACCGTTTTTGCCCTACTACGTTTTCTACTACGGATTCATTACTGATTTGGTGATGGATACAGATAAATATCGATTAAAAATATTTTTCAGACTGAAACCATGTATCCACCATTGAAAAGAGCATCATCAAAATTCGTAAATGAAATTGAAGATGTTGAGATTGAGAAGTCACAAAAGTCGCAAAATAGCTTGTCGCAGAAAAGCAGGTGATTATGGCACACGAAAGTAATTCCTATGTTAATGATATATTCATCGATTTATGGTAGGTTTGAAATCTTCAGTTAAGTTCTTATATCAAAAATGATGTGTAGGATAATTATTAAATAGGAAGGTACAGATAATTTGAAACCTAGATCAGAAGAAAGAAGTTTGAAACGGACCGTTGAGTCGTTCGGGGAAGAATCGTCCAGCTGTTCTTTTAACAACCTGGGTAACGTAAATACTACTACCTATTTTATTTTTTCAGCTATAAAGAAAAGCTGAGTCAACCGCCACCAGGGATTTCTCATTACCAAAAGTTGCTTTGGCTTCAAAAACGGCACAAACTGGGTTTGTGGGCTCAATGCGATGACTGCGATGCGTGGCGATACCTGCCCCATATTTTAGATAGACATGAGCTACCTAAGAAATGGTTTTGCCACATGAATCCAGGTGCGTATTGAAAAACCCTGCTATGTAACAGTTTGCGCAAATAGCTGCATGTTAGGCATCATCCATAGCTTAGGTAATTAGCTAAACGGATGAACATATGGAAGTTTTCATCTAAAAGTAATATTATACTGTTAACTTGTTCACTGAATTCAGTGTCTTTTGATTCAAAACCAGTGATGAATTAACTATATCCTCATATATTAGAGACGTCTCCTTAAAATACCTGTAAAAAGAAAATAATATCAGTACGGTGAGGAGGAAATAAAAAAAGGATAGGGATTCTATTCTCACCACCTTGCTAACAGAAACGGTAAGAGGAGCGGTGAGAGTAATTTTTGACGTTTCAGATAAAACCATAGCCAGCTGCGCGGTCCCAGAGGTAGGAATCTCCCTCCGCGAGGAGGAGGACCTCGTGCACGCGGAGTACTCGGCCGGGTCGCTGGTGTGCGCGCGCCTGCCCGGCTACCCGTGGTGGCCCGCCATGGTGGACGACTGCGTCGACGTCGGCCACTTCTACTGGCTCGACGGCTTCTCTGATATACCGGTAATCACTGGGTAAAAAGCTGGTGCATAGCGTGTACTGACTTGGTATAAAAAATAGCTTTGAACAGTTTGGGAATTGGGACCAATGATCGGTGTACTCAGATGAAAAAATATAATTGAACCATGTTGGGATGGGAATTGGGACCAAACATTGATGAGTTGGCCGGAAAAATAAAAATTGGACATGTACCCAATAGATTTTATTCAATTCCATCATAGCTACAAGACACAAACATGTCACCTTTAAAAAACCAATGAATAAACTGGTCCTTTTATTTGCGAGTTAGTGTAACCAACATGTAGTTCGATTCATGTGGTGAATAGTATTTGCCAAGCTATGGGAAATTATAGGCCAATATTTTTCTTATAATTGTTGTTTATTTACTTATTTCAGACTCATTACAACGTAGTGTTCTTCGATTCCGAGGAGGTGACCCGAGCGTGGATTGCTCCTGACCAGCTAAAGCCTTATGCAACTTCCAAAAAACAAATGAAGCCTTTTAAAGGCAAAAAATACAACAATAGATTGCAAGCAGCATCGAAACAAGCTGACGACGCCATGAAACTCAATCTCTCAGAAAGGCTCGAAAAATATAGTTTCTTGTCAAGATACAAAGGTACGATTCACCCTCCCAAGCACGTAAGCCAAAATGAATTGAAAAAAATTCAAAGGTCTCTGAAAAGGAAGTACAATATTGACTTTCCTATTGAAGTTTTTTCTGATGAAGAAATCGATGAAACTAGCAAAAATAAATCTCCTAAGAAAAATGTTATTTTGTTGGGAACTCCAAAGACTAAAGCTGCCAGAAAGAGCATGATAGATAAAAATGGCTACACGGAATTTGCTAAACCAAATCACGAAAATGAGACTGAGTCAGAAAATACCTTACCCAATCTATCGAAGCAACCAAATTCAATGGCGGTTCAAGTAGGAAGCACAGCCAACACTTTCACTTTTTCTGTGGATCAGGGTGAGATTAAAAAAAGTTTACACTTTAAGGGCTCTTACAATTAAGCGATTTCAGTTGTCCTACGACGTGTGTTTTTATACAAATGAAGAAGCTTAGCCGGACGACTAAAGCCGCTTAAATTTAAAGAGCCGTTATACAGAAATTTACCTACTTCACCTTAATAATTTATATTAACAATGATTTCAGACACCTCAAAAACGTACGTTCCAAGCACCGAGGCAGGTATCACAGAATCTACTGAAAATTGCACTGATGAAACAGATTCTCTTATAAAAGACATCAACGTGAGAATAGATTCTCCGCGTAGCGATGATTTTGATTTCTAACTTCAGTTATTTTTGTTATTTATTTTTGTTACAACTTTCTTACTTTATAGAGCAACCTACATTGTTAGGAGCCTGCCTACTTAAGTACAACTACTTAGATAAGAAGAAACTTTATTTACCTATGTTTAGTGCTTACTTTTTATTAAATTAGTATAAAAGCATTTTTGTAATTTATTTTGGAATTACCTAAGTCTGTGATTAGGTCTATCAATAAATGAATGCTCCGGCTATTTGAACTCTATACTTACGTTGACTTACTCATAGCGAAATCTCAGAAACTGTAAGTTTTAGCCTCAAATTTGGCATGGGGATGATTAACTGGGCCGTAGGTGCTCGCTAAAGTGAGATTTTTCGAAATTCTACTTCCAACGAAGCTTCCAACGGACCGCCCTCTTGTTGGAATATTGAACCATGTATTTGTACACCATTCAACTTGTCTATGATACTGAGATTAATAGTAAGGATTTATGATTAAATCTATGTTATAAATCTGTCAATGTCAAGGACTCAACTCTAGAAACCGTTCTGTGTTTATTGCAATGCAATGTATCGCTCTCTCTCTCTGTTCTGAAATAGCCCACACAACATGTCCGTCTAAAGCTAGTTTTCTATATCCCATAATATAGTGTTATTCATGTAATGTAATTCCTAATTGTTTTCACTAGGCAATAATAACTATTGTGCTATGTGATTCTGTTCGTTTATTTTCACTCGCCTGCTGCAATCCACCAACCTAACCTACTTCCATCACTGTGCATCCACTGCGTAGGATCTACATAGCCAAGCCTCAAACAAAAGCTAGGCCTACACACACACTGCCTGGCTGGCTCTCTGCTCTACAGGTTATGGGCCCAGTATTAACCTCTACTGATTACGGGCACAGTATTGAAGAAAAGGAAGACGATCTACACTTGGGTGCAGGCGAGGACACGAACACGAGGAAGCGGATTTTATATCGTGTGCAATGTCACTGCAGCCGCAAGAAGGTACCGTTGGCGGGCACACGCCTCATGTGTCGTCAGCAGGTCTGTACACTTTTGATAAATTGGATGGGATTGGCTCGTATCACAACTGGAAGTTCCAGATGCGAATGGCGCTTATCATGGAGGGCTTATGGTCATGTATTGATGGTTCTGAGACTAGCAGCAGCACGGATCAAAAAGCTTTGGCTAGAATATGCTTGGCAGTTAAACCGAATTGCATTCAGTATTTGCGCGATGCTACAAGCGCAAAGCAAGCTTGGAAAAAGCTGCAAGATGTATTTGAGGATAAAGGACTTTATCGGAGGGTTGTGCTTCTAAGAAAACTTCATAGATCTGACTACCATGAATATAATTCAATGGGAGCTTACATCGAAGGAATAATGACCCTAGTACAACAACTAGCAGACATCGGAAGGGTCATCGATGATAAAGAAGTTGCAGAAATCTTACTCAGCGGTCTACCACAGGATTTTGATGTTTTGGTTTCTGGTCTGGAAACGGCAAACCTCTCCGAAACTCTCACGAGCGAAGCAGTGCGAGCTCGACTACTTCAAGAGGAGTTCCGAAAATCCACAAATAATGGCAAATCAAATGATGATGTGGTTTTATTTACGAAGAGGAAACCACTTAAGTGCCATTACTGCCACAAGCAAGGGCATATCAAATCAAAATGTTTCAAGTTGAAGAATGATTTGAAGAAGCAAAGCAGTAGCGATGTCAACTTAGCTGCGGGGTCTGCGGACCTGCTGATGGTATCAGCAGTGTCACTCTTATCTGTTTACGGAAGCGTGGACTGGATAGTGGACTCCGGATGTACTTCGCACATGTGCTGTGATATGGACCTTTTTAGAGACATTGACATAAGTTTTAAGTCAAAAGTGACAGTTGCTAATGGAGAAGCACTGAAATGTCAGGGTCTTGGTGCCGTCTCTTTGAATCTCAATAATAGTAGTGATCTAAAGATTTTGCCAAAAGTAATGTTTGTTCCTAAATTGACTACTAATCTTGTATCCGTTAGTCAACTAACTAGATCAGGTTTTAGAGTAGTGTTTGGACAAGATAATTGCAAAATAATTGATCCTAAAGGCCAGCCTTTTGCTAATGCAACATGTTTCAGGGGTATTTATAAACTTGATTGTGTTTCTAGCCTAAATTGTATTTCAGAATGTAATGTTGCTACCACAGGTGCTAATAAGTTAGCAGAACAAAGTTCTTTAGCAGCTATTTCTAGTGTGCCATTGGAAGTATGGCACAAGCGACTTGGGCATTTGAGCTTGCATGGTTTGTATGCGATACGGAGGCTTGCAGATGATGTTGTTTTTGAAGATGACTGTCATGGTAAGTTGAAAAATTGTATCTCATGTATTAAGGGGAAGCTTACAATGAAATCTTTCCCTAAGGGCCAAGCAAAAAGAGCTCATGATCTTTTAGAGTTAATACACTCAGATGTTTGTGGGCCTATGTCAATCAATAGCTGGGGTGGTGCACGTTATTTAGTTACATTTACTGATGACTTCTCTAGAAAAAGTTTTGGTTATCTTATGTGTCATAAGAATGAAGTCATGAAATGTTTTATACAATTTAAAAATCTAGTTGAGAAACAAGTGGGTAAAACAATCAAGCGTTTCAGAACAGATAATGGAGGGGAATACTGTAGTAAAATCTTTGAAAAGTTTCTGTCTAGTGAGGGCATTATTCATGAAACTAGTATTCCCTACAGTCCTCAGCAGAACGGCGTATCTGAACGCCTTAATAGAACCCTTATGGAAAAAGCCAGGTGTATGCTCTCTGAGGCCAGCCTCGACAAGCGTTTTTGGGGAGAGGCTATTGCTACTGCAATATACCTAAAGAATCGAAGCCCCACGTCTGCTTTGTCCGGCGGTATTCCTGAACAAGTGTGGACAGGATCCAATGTGACCCTAAGCCACTTGAGAGTATTTGGTTGTAAAGCTTTTTCATTGATTCCAGAACATAACCGTCACAAGCTCGATGCAAAGTCAAAGGAGTGTATTTTTGTGGGTTATTGTGAAATGTCCAAGGGTTATAGATTAGTAGATCCAACTGAACCAAAGAAAATAATTAAATCTAGAAATGTACATTTTATTGAATTGACGGACTCTAATGTAAAATCTAATATGATGAACATTAATTCTAATGAGTTGGATTGTGATATAAACACTAATGATATTATTAAATCTAAAATGATAAATAATAATAGTAATGTTAAATCTAAAATGATAAACAATGATAATATTATTAAATCTAAAATGATGAATAATAATAATTTTAATTTGAATGACAAAGTTTGTGTTCCAATGTTGAACTGTGATAATCGTAATTCTAGTGAATTGATACCTCCTTCTGCAACTTCAGGTGGTGAAATGGAGAGTGGATGTGTTGGGACTGAGGCCCCCAGCACAAATACGTCTGCCAGTGCTGATAGGTCAGCATCGCCATTATTCGTCGACTGCGACCAGGTGGAAGAAAATGAGCAGTCTTGGGCAGAGGAGGGTGACTCTATGGTAGAGTCTGAGGGCAACTCTATGCTGGATACTGATGACAGACCGAGCAATATTGAGTTGCCAAGCCAACGTCCTGTACGGAGTACAAGGGGTATGCCACCTAAAAGGTATGGTGACTGCGAGTATGATTATTCTCTCTACTCTCATGGGCAGATTGCGTTTGAGGAACCGTCGTCGTATGAAGAAGCTATGGCCAGTCCTTTTCGCGCGAAATGGAAAGCAGCCATGGAAGCCGAGTATGACTCTTTGTTAAGCAATGGTGTCTGGAAATTAGTCGAGAGACCACTGGGTAAAAACATCGTCAAATGTAAGTGGGTATTTAGAGTTAAGAAAGATACTTCTGGAAATTTTGATAAGTATAAGGCTCGTCTAGTTGCTCGCGGTTTCAGTCAAAAACCTGGTATTGATTACGATGAGACTTTTTCCCCAGTAGTCAGACACTCAACAATGCGGATATTGTTTAATTTGGCAAATGAGTTAGACATGGACATAGAGCACATAGATGTAACTACTGCTTTCCTTCATAGTCAACTAAAGGAGGAAATATTTATGGAACAACCTATAGGTTTTATGAATGATAATAATAAAGTTTGTTTATTACAGAAAAGCATCTATGGGTTGAAACAAGCAAGTAGGGTGTGGAATGATACTGTAAATAAATTGCTACTTACTAATGGTTATTCTCAAACAAAATGTGAACCTTGTGTGTATGTTAAGAGAAACCCTAGCAATTTAACTATTTTGGCTCTATATGTTGATGATTTTTTTTTATTCAGTAATGATAATGTAGAGAAAAAGCAATTGTTGTCCATTCTAAGTAATAAATTTAATATTAAAAATTTAGGCCAAATTAAAAATTGTCTAGGTATAAATATTGTTAGAAATAGAGAA
The DNA here is from genome assembly GCA_963082685.1 of Cyclophora albipunctata. NCBI lineage: Eukaryota > Metazoa > Arthropoda > Insecta > Lepidoptera > Geometridae > Cyclophora > Cyclophora albipunctata. Next base: position 8,630,649 of record OY720117.1, on the reverse strand, counting down.
AAGGGTACTATAATGTTGAGTCAAAAAGATTATATTAACCCATTAACGGCTAGCGATGCCATATTGCATCACTAAATAGTAGTTCAAATAATCGCGCCATTCTCGGTAAAACATAATGTGATTTGAATTATTTATTTATTTATTTATTTACTATTGAGACGAAGCCGCGGATTGGTTTTTGTTTTATCCAATTACAGCCCGATTTGGATGCACCATCGTCAAGAGAAGTTCAGTGTAAAAATAATTGCGCCAAAACATGGATGCCATTTTCAAGTAAGTAATTTTTTTTATTGTTTTTGGTACTTTTCCGTGCTATTATCGGTTTTGGTTTGTTCGTATGAAAGTATGTAATAAGAAAACAGTTGAATACAGTGTGATTTGGTGTCCATTTTGTTTTTATGAAGTTGTAAATGCGGTGGATGCAATATGGCATCTCTAGCCGAATACAATATCACTTTTTGTTGAATTTCTGTGAATGGTATGTCTGTAGGTATGTCTGTCTCTTAGTATGTCTATCTGTAGTCAGTTTGTCTGTCTGTCTGTATGTCTGGCCGTATGCCTTTTTTATGTGTGATCGACTCTCTGTCTGTTTTCTGTATATACCTGTCAGTCCCGCAGTATGAATACCTGTCTGTCTGTATTTGGCTGAACGTGTCTTTGTTTGTGTCTCGGTCTGTAAGTATGAATGTCTGTTGGCCCGTCCGTTAGTTTGTTACCAGGCTATTTTTTATTACATACAGTTATTTTTCCCTTACAGAAATTGTACACTGCACGACGCACTTGATAATCTCGAAGACGAAGACGATGAAAATTATTAATTGAAATATGTAGTATGAAATAGATTATACGATGAAATAATTAATTTTGTTACTTATTTATATATATAATAAAAGAAGTTCCTTCTGGATTCGTGTTTCAATTACCAAAATATATATAGACAAGATAATAACTACATAAGTTTCAGGCATATCTAATGTAGTAGTAGCTTATAAAAAGACAACATATTAGGCTAGTGGTGCAATATGGCATCACCCCATATTTCCAAAAGTACATTATTTTTTTTTTAAATTTCGATGTATTCATATAAATCTAACCTATATTAACAATATATTAAAATTTCATCAAATTCGGAAGAGGTCAAGTAATCTGGGCGATAATGGGTTAAAAGACTGTTATGTCGTTTTGGAATGTCAGACTGCAAAGGTATTTCAACACCAATGCAATTGAATGAAAAATTTTATAAATGTGATATTAATGTGTCTGACAATGATTATAATTTTAGAGAATTGATAGGTAGTTTAATGTACCTTAGTGTCTGTACTAGGCCAGATATCACATATGCATGTAATGTTTTAAGTCAATTTAATAATTGTTTTGATAAGACTCACTGGTTAGCAGGAAAGAGGATCCTTCGCTATTTAGCTAAAACTATTGACTATGGTTTAGTTTTTAGTAAATGTAATAATTTAGATCTTATAGCTTATGCTGATGCTGATTGGGCGAATGATCCTATTGACCGAAAATCTTATACTGGTTTTGTAATTAAGTTAGGGTCTAATACTGTTAATTGGGAGAGTAGAAAACAGCGCTGCGTCGCTATGTCAAGTACTGAAGCAGAGTACCTATCCATAAGTGATGCCTGTAAGGACATTCTGTTTATCAAACAGTTTTGGTTTGAGATAATGAATAGAAATATTGTGTGTAAAGTATTTAATGATAATCAGAGTGCCCAGAATATCTTGAAATCTATTCAATGTCATAAAAGGACAAAGCACATTGATGTACGCTATCACTTTGTAAGAGATTTGATTTCTAAAAATTGTATTTCTGTTTCATACATGCCTACTACGGAAATGATAGCTGACATTCTAACAAAAGCTTTGTCTTCCTGTAAACATAATGACTTTAGGTTTCATTTAAATGTAAGAACTCCATGAAGTTGTATTGTATAACTGTAATCAGGTTTGGAGTTCCGTTGTATGGTGTAAGGGGAAGTGTTGGAATATTGAACCATGTATTTGTACACCATTCAACTTGTCTATGATACTGAGATTAATAGTAAGGATTTATGATTAAATCTATGTTATAAATCTGTCAATGTCAAGGACTCAACTCTAGAAACCGTTCTGTGTTTATTGCAATGCAATGTATCGCTCTCTCTCTCTGTTCTGAAATAGCCCACACAACATGTCCGTCTAAAGCTAGTTTTCTATATCCCATAATATAGTGTTATTCATGTAATGTAATTCCTAATTGTTTTCACTAGGCAATAATAACTATTGTGCTATGTGATTCTGTTCGTTTATTTTCACTCGCCTGCTGCAATCCACCAACCTAACCTACTTCCATCACTGTGCATCCACTGCGTAGGATCTACATAGCCAAGCCTCAAACAAAAGCTAGGCCTACACACACACTGCCTGGCTGGCTCTCTGCTCTACACCTCTTTCACCCGAAGCGAAGCGAGGGCGGGTCACTAGTGGACTTCGATCAATTGTGTATTGTTGATCGAAGCTAGTGGAGCATTAAACTTAAACGTTAATGTATGATGAAATGTAGCTACAGTATTCCGGCCGACCTACACTTTTTATTTGTGGTAGATATATGTTTGGCCCAATTTTTATGACTATTTGATTTTACGTGCAGATAGTTCTTTTAATAGTCTATCTGGGAATATGAAGTCTGTTTATTTAGGCCCATCGCAGACGACAGACTATTTGTGCGATCGAGTCTGCGGCGCACAAAAAGTCTGCATGGCGCGCAAAAAGTCGGTCGCGGATTTTTCACACTCAACGCACACGAAGCACATCTTCGATCATTCTGTCGGCAGAGCTGTAGGGACGTAGACGCTATGGAAATCGTGCAGAGATCGCGAAGTATTATTATGTACATGAAGTACAGAAAAAAAAGAAGAAACAGAAAATTTTGGGTACAACCTATACTTTCGGAAAGATCATCAATTTTTTTCACACACTTTTTGCGCGGAGCGGCGCGCGCGCTCCGCGGTGCGGTCTGCCCGAATTCACGGATTTTTTGTGCGCCGGACTTTTTGCGTGTCGTGTGCGTTACTGCATATAATTACATAGTTTCTATTTTCACAGACAAAAAGTGCGTCACGGATAGTCTGTCGTCTGCGATGGGCCTTAATTATCCCACGTTGGACTGAAACCTTTGGCCATGAAGGTTGAAAACGTGAATTCAATTCAATTTTTGTTTGATGGCCTCTGCTGACACACACAGTGACAATCCTTTGAAAGTGCAATAAATTGACAGTGACATTGATTTGACAATGACTTTAATTCAAATATGACATTTCAGCATCCATCCCATCCATTTCATAGAAAATTCGATCGGTCCATGGGTGTGCTAACTTTTTCCCTGAAATAATTTTATCAAATCAATAGGATTTAAAAAAAACTTTGATTCATTTAGAATCAAATAACGTTTCGATTGACTAGATTGCTAGTCCTAAAAATTTTGCTGTTGATATTAGCACAGCACAAGTTACAAAATGGCTAGCATATCATTTGCCAAGAGTTTGGTTAACCCAGGTGAGTCTTCATATTAAAAGCGTATTTTAAGCCATTATTCTCTCGATAACTTTTGAGGAAACATCAATAAATTTGTATTTATTACTTTACATAAGTAATTTCCTTTTCAATATTTTTTTTTTACCGAAATTACTGGATCTTGCGGTGTTTTGTCTCGCTCTAAACTATTATGTAAAACCAGCTGCCTAAAGGCTGTACAACAAAAACAACTTGAATTAGTCAATAATTAAACGTTTATCATTAATTTATATTCCTTCCGAGTTTCCTCATAACTATGAAAAAATATTTATTCTGTTTACTATTTCGTGATTGGTTTTTGAGGTTAGGTTAAAATTATTGATTTTATCAATAGAGTTATGTTCATTGTCCTTTTCTTATCTGTTAACCTACATAATGTTTTTGATTTCAGCTCTTAAACTGGTACTAAACCCAGGACAATGTTCTCAAATCAAAACAACTTTTGGTCGCCCAATGCTAACATCACTAAGTATTATCCTTCGGCGGAATTATGCTGAGAAGCAAGTGTTTGAAAGGACAAAACCACATTGCAATGTTGGCACAATTGGTCATGTTGATCACGGGAAGACTACCCTCACAGCTGCCATTACCAAAGGTATTTGAAAATAACATATTTTATATCAAAAACCAAAAAACAATTGAGTACAAACCAATGAAACAAAAACAGATTTACACCTTTCTTATTTGTTTATTTTTCTGACACTTACAATCTTAAGAATCTGTAAATTTACAATTTATAATAAATATTCAATCATAACAATATCCCTTTAGCACTCGTACTAATCACCCTTAAAAACTATGTTACAGTATTAGCAGATCTCAACCTTGCACAGAAGAAGGGGTACTCTGACATAGACAATGCACCTGAAGAGAAGGCTCGAGGTATCACCATCAACGTGGCCCATGTAGAGTATCAGACAGAGACCCGACATTACGGACACACTGATTGTCCCGGACATGCCGATTATATTAAGGTAATTAACATCTAGATAACAATAAGATTTATTTAGTAGACATGTTATTGATAGCACACAAGTAAATAGGAGAGATTAAGGAGCAAAGGCATTCTTATAAGTAACTAGCCGCGCCTCGCTGTGTTACCCACGTTGAACCCGTTCCGCAGAAATTTCGGGATAGAATGTATCCCATGTGATATTCTGATGTACATATGACGACTATATTACTGTAAAGTTTCATCCTAATCCGTTCAGTAGTTTTTGCATGAAAGAGCAACAAACATACATCCATCCATCCTCACAAACTTTCGCATTTATAATACATATTAGTAGGAAGTAGGATAGTGATCTCTTCCAGATGTCTTGATTGAGAATTTTTGTTTATTGAACATAATGTAGTAAAATATTTATTGTTGTTGAAACTTCTAGATGATCTTTAAATAAGGAATTTCTAACTGAGAAGCCTTCAACTGATATTTAATCAGCTGTGCCCCATGGTTTTACAATTGTTGTGCCCATCCCTGTGGGAGGAGGAATTTGAGGATGGAAAATAGCCTATAACCTTAATTATGGTTTCTTATGATTTCTAGTTTCTGATATAAGCACATTTGAAGAAACAAAAAATCTCTTCATCTTTTTTATATTTGTATAGATCATGATGTGTCCTGTCATAAAACTTATTTCTTAACATCAATAATTATCTTTCTTTGATAATTTTTTTTTACAAATATCTTGTACTAATAATGGTTCTAATTTCTTTCAGAACATGATCACAGGCACAGCCCAGATGGACGGCGCTATCCTTGTAGTAGCCGCCACAGACGGTGTGATGCCTCAAACCAGGGAGCACTTGCTTCTAGCCAAGCAGATCGGCATCCAGCATGTAGTGGTGTTCATTAACAAAGTGGATGCAGCTGATCAGGAGATGGTTGAGCTGGTTGAGATGGAAATTAGGGAGCTGATGACCGAGATGGGCTATGATGGAGATAAGGCACCAGTTATTAAAGGTATAGTTAGACTATATGTTAATCTATATTAGTAATACTGATATTATTAACAGGAAAAATTGGTAATTTTATTTGTCTGGGCTAATCTCAGGAATTACCGGTGCGATTCTAATAATTCTTTTTGTATCTTTAGTAGCTATATTCAAGAGGAAGCTTTTAGGGCATGTCTTATCCCGAAATTCCCACGGGAACGGGCAAAACGCAGGTGGAGCGCGTCTAGTACATACAATATTTAGAGATGCGATAGTACCAAATTTTGTCTATTTTCTTTAATGCATAATATGCTATGCTAAGTTTGCTATCAAACATAGTATAGTACCTCTGGTGAAAGAAGACCATTATGATTGTATATTTATTAACAGGCTCGGCACTCTGCGCCCTAGAAGGAACTAAGCCTGAAATCGGATCTGAAGCCATCACCGAACTCCTGAAGGAAGTCGACGCGTTCATTCCCACCCCCATCCGTGAGCTGGACAAACCATTCCTCTTGCCTGTTGAGTCTGTACACTCCATCCCTGGACGTGGTACTGTCATCACCGGACGTTTGCACAGAGGTAATTTGGTTGTTGTGAAGTCACTTGATTCTTCTATAGAAAGTCTATAGTTGGAAAAGCTGCCATATTAATTTATAGCTCAGGACTCGCATGAAGAAATAAATTGTTTTTATTTAGAATTCAGAGTTAAGTGGTATTGTTTTGTTGCACTGTATCGACGTATTTAGATTGATAATGTTAGAGCAATGACCTACTAACTCTGGAAATTGGAAATCATGCTAACCCTGAGCGTCAACTTTTGATCTTTTTTCACAGGTGTATTGAAGAAGGGTACCGAATGCGAAATCATTGGACATGGCAAAGTAATGAAGACCACAATCACAGGAGTTGAAATGTTCCACAAGACTTTGGAAGAAGCCCAAGCAGGAGACCAGCTCGGAGCTCTAATCCGTTCAATTAAAAGAGATCAGATCAGGCGTGGTATGGTCATGGCGAAGCCCGGAACAGTCAAGGCTCATGATAACATTGAGGCAGCGGTGTATATTCTGAGTAAGGAGGAAGGTGGTCGCTCCAAGCCGTTCACCTCGTTCATTCAGCTGCAAATGTTTTCCATGACCTGGGATTGTGCCTCTCAAGTTACAATACCCGATAAGGAGATGGTTATGCCTGGTGAAGATGCTAAGTAAGTATGCCTAAAATAATCTATGATTTAGTCTACACATCTGAAGTGCTGAATGAATTGTTATGATTTTTGAGAACATAAATAGGCGAAACCTAGAAGATACACTTATGTTACTTTTATTTAGACGTCCCCATGACTCGATCTAATGCGAAGACGCTAGTATACTATAAATTCATCTTATCTTAACCCGCTATACATACATCTCCTATCTAACATGGTATTGCTCTGGTTGAAAGGCACCCTTTAACTTGATTTGGATTATTTTCAGGTTAAAGTTGCGCCTAATGAAGCCCATGGTCTGCGAGCCCGGCCAGAGGTTCACACTCCGTCTCGCCGACTTGACCCTAGGTACCGGTGTCATCACCAAGATCAACGATAACCTCTCCCAAGAGGACAGATTGAAGCTCACTGAAGGCAAGAAGGCCCGAGAGAAGGCTGCCGCCAAGAAGTGAACTACTGTATAATTTATAATAGGGCTTAGTTGTAGATTACTATTATCGCATTTAAACGTTATTTCAAATAAAAATTATTGAAAACACGAGGTTGGTTTTATTTTATTATGTTGGTTAGGGTACAAAAATATTTACTATAGAAAATACTTTCTTCGCATCCCGTGGAGCCGGCAAGCAAGGTCGTCACTGATTGAACTGGTTTCGAAAATTCTTTCGGCATATAGGTAATAGTATTCTAAAGATTGGTCTCTTATTCGGTCTTTCGCTTAGTTTATCTCATCTCTCACGAGGTAGGTAGTTGACAGATTTTCCCTAATGTCCCACTACTGGCTAAAGGCCTCTCAATTCACTTTAGTTAGTAAGAATTTGGCGTTATCAACATGCTTGCTTGCCTACTGCGAGCCATTTCAAACGGCCCATTTTGAACATGCAATCAGCCCAGGAAATGAACCAGACATTGAGTAGAGATGCACATGCTAACAGATAATAATAATTAGCATGTAATACAACTGGTCCTTCTACCTCATGCCCTGGGCCAACTTCTCTTGTTAACTAAATAAATATACATGATAGGTTTTACAACTTTATTACAAAGTATCACCACATCTTCAAGTGAAAATATTGTCAGTCCTTATAGGCTTACAAGGTAACAGATAGTATTAAATTAAATTATATTCATACTAAATTGTTGACAATGAACATAGCAATGCTATCAAAAATCTAAACATAGGGATGCCAGTACATTTCTAGATTTTATTGTAACTACAAACAAGCTTTCAAATAAACAAGGAACTTAAAAAACAACTGTCTAATACTTGATTGCAGCAAGTCCAAATTATGCATTTAAAATTTAAACAAACAGTAGAATAGGCGAAATTTAAATTAATTGCATCATAATTGAACTCACCTTTACATTATTAAATGTTTATAAAATAACAAATAAACCTAAAATGCTTTGATATAAGCACAATGATGTTAAATAAGTTAATTCCACATTATAGTCACATGTACAACTGGAATCAAATGGAATGAAATTAAGCATAAAATTGTACATGCGAGGACAAACATTTTCGGGTTCCTCAGATCAAAATTAGAGGGCACAGTGAATTTTGGTTTCGTGATGCTATATTTACAAGTCTTCATCTTCTTCGGGCAGAGCTGTGTCTTGCGCCTCCTTGAGATCCTTCTCGATTTGGTTCTGCCATTGTGGGTCCATTGTAACTTCTGGGGGTACCAAAGCAGGCATGGCGACAAACTCAAGGTTGCCATCACCAATCAACTTCCTAGCTAACCACAAGAAAGGCTTTTCAAAGTTGTAGTTTGATTTGGCAGAGATGTCATAGTACTGTAACAAAACATAAGTTATGTTAGAAATGTGCTGATATTGATTGCTGCAGTAATGCATGGTAAGTATGGAATAACTTGTGCAACATACCTGAAGATTCTTTTTCCTGTGGAATACAATTGTTTTTGCTTTGACTTTTCTATCCTTGATGTCTACTTTGTTACCACACAACACAATGGGAATGCCTTCACAAACGCGGACTAAATCTCTGTGCCAGTTGGGTACGTTTTTGTAAGTCACTCGAGAGGTTACGTCGAACATGATGATAGCACATTGACCTTGGATATAATAACCATCTCGTAGTCCACCGAACTTCTCTTGACCAGCTGTATCCCAAACATTAAATCTGATAGGTCCACGATTCGTGTGGAATACTAGGGGATGCACTTCAACGCCGAGAGTAGCGACATATTTTTTCTCGAACTCTCCAGTCAAATGTCGTTTTACAAAAGTGGTTTTGCCAGTACCACCATCGCCGACCAGCACACACTTGAATGTAGGCATATCATCTGCCATGTTTATGGGTTATTTGAGATATTTGGATCTGAAAAACAATAAATCGAACGTAAGAAAATAAATAATGCTTCCTTTGTGATACCGCGCACATCATAATAATTTAACTGTAGGGAATAGTTTATGAATGTAACTTTACAAACAACTAACATTTTTCCGCGAAAATGTTTAAAAACACTAAAAACTGCTAGTAAAGTAAATTGACAAGTTAAAATTAGATTAAACTTTTCATCAAATGGCGCTCAATCGGCTTCATAGGAATTTGGCTCTAGGATACCGAACAATAAACGAAAATGCGCCTGAACTATACAACTATTCCACCAAATAAACCACAATTACGATAGATTAACTAATAAATAATAACTTTACACAAAATAAAAGCACTTATTACCAAGATGGTCTAAATAAATCGAGATTAAACTCGTTGCAACGAAAAGTCGTTACGGCTCACAATGGCGTCACTTGCAAAAACGGAAGAATTCACTGACAGTTGACACTACTGACAGTGACGTTTATGATGACTTTTCAAGATCATAATAGTAACTTTAAAATGTGTGAAACTTTGGTTGCTGTTACATTATTGTAAAATTGAGGACGTAAAAATATTTTTTAATTTTACATACACTAAAAATGAGATTAATATACTTATTACCTAACTGCTTCATTTATATATACTTATTCACATATTTTGTATATTTTGACTTCCTGCACTGTTTCACCGACAATATCTCTGACGTCACGACGACCAATAACACAGCGCCCTCTACAACTTTCTGAAATTTCGTCAGACATGGACAAGTTGAAGTTTAGTTCATTTCGTTTCGTTTCGTGTGTATCGATTTTTTGAGTGAAGTGAACGTAGTGTCCGTGTCCTTTAGTTTAGTGACGTTTGTTAGAAAAATATCTGTGAATGGGATTGTGTAACAAGATAAAACGTTTATTTGGTGTGTGAATCTTTGTAAAGGATGACGAAGGACAGGCTAGCGGCGCTCCAAGCGGTAAGTTGGATGTCTATCATTTCTCGGCATTGCCATAACCAAAGGTCTTGGTGGTGACCTCGAATTCCCAATGGTATAGCCCTAAATTCCGGTGCACTAATAAAAAGCTCATAAAGGAAGGCCCCAGGTTTATAATCGTGGTAGAAAGCTGGTAGCTTCAAAGCTCTTGAGGAAACCAATTTGGGGGAGCATGTTATAATCTCGTCGCCCCACCCCAGACTCGACACCGCTGAATGATAGATGTCATTGAAGCGAAACAATTTGTTGCGTTCCACAGTTTTTAGGAGTGGACCTCTAAATAAAACTCTTATCTGCATAACCATTGTTGTTCCATTAGTAAACAAGATAATGAGTGGCTAACTCAGCCCTTTGATAGACAATGTATTTTATCAGTTCCCCCCCATTACTAGTTCCTAGAGGAATATATATTTCTCTGTACTGTATATTGTCCGGTTGGACATTTGTTGCACCAATGAGTCATTCCCCAAACTAATTCTTAAATACTAGTAGGATTTATGCCTGACTATTTCTTATTAGAAACCAAAGCTCCGATGCATCAGGACCGCTAACAAAGAAGTCATTAGGTTGCTCTCATTTATTTCATCATATAGGTACATTAATTCTGTAGGTTGTATCATTTGGCATGATTCCAGTTAATTCAATATTTGATAGTGCCTTCACAATTTTTACCTTATCCCAGTATTTTTTTTCAAATTTTCCTTTAAACCATGTAGGTGATTGAAATAAAACCAAAACTGCAAAGTACCTTAACTTTAATGAATCTTTTCATCTATTAATTTTATATATGGAAAATAATGCTATAAATATTTCCTCTCACGTTTGTCACTTATTGACCCCTAAACCATTAAATCAATTTTGATTAGACCTTAGACCTTACCAACGGCAATATGCTTCTTTTTTCTAGTAGTACTAGTAGTTTTATATAGTACAGAGTCCTACTTGTAAGAAATAAATAATACTGAAAAATTCAATTCATACTGTTGATTAAATGACGAGGTAGATGCTGAATAAAATACCCATCCACTTCAGTAAATTGGAATATACAGACTAATAAATTGTGAATCAGTCAGGAAAAGATGATATGTAAAGTAAATTAAGTCCTTTCCAATAAAATATGGGTGTATACTTTTCATGAATATATTTAATGTTAGGTAAAATTAAACATTTCGCAAAACTAGGCACTTTATCTTTTGTAAAACAATTACAAACAAACAATTGAATAGCATACAATTTGTAGGTATTTATGCATGTTAAATATACATGTTATCTTCTTCGTGAAGGTCTTTACAACAAGTGTACAAATTAATTCTAGTTTCTATTCAAACATTATGTAAGTTTTAAGACAATCAAGCTCTGTAGCTATGTGGGAATTCTCAACTCCAGTTTTTGTTAAATTATGTTTTTGAAATCTAAAATAATGTTTTTAATAAAGGAAGCTTGCCATTTAGTCTGGGAAGAACACATGTTTTATGACCCACATCACATTACACACATCTAATTAAATGTTCAAGCGCAACTTAGTTGTGTTACTAGGTCATGCAGCTTACTTAAATTCAGGGTAATTATTTTCCATCACTAACTTTCTTGGTTATCATCTCTTTGTTGCTTCATCTCAGGATAAATCCTAATAATAGTCATTATGATTCAATCAAATAATGTTGAATTATGCCTGAATAACTGAATTATGGACACAAAGTAATTAGAGGCATATGTAATGCTGGTAGTAAATTCATCCTATATTAAGTAGAACCCTCCTCTATGATCATTTTACTTCCTAAAGTTAAAGCAGGTATTTTGTTAAAATATTCATTTTCCAAAGTTGCATGTACATTATAGGTATTTTGCTAGACTGTGTCGGAATTTCCGTCTTTGAAAATATATTAGCAATGAAGTTTTAAAGTATTTACGAGGGTGTCTGCGCCCGCCCGCCGCGCCGAAGCCGTTCATTTCGTTCTTGTGCGACAATAGCATTTACTTTAATAAATTCTCCAACAGTTTAAATAACAGCATTTAAATTACATATTTACAAAAGCATGGGCTTCCGCGAAAGCAAGGTAACTGGCAAAGCTATAGAACACATTTTAAAAGACTTAATGTAATAAAATAATGCACCAAAGATGAAAAGGATTTACCTTCGTTAATTTTAGTATCCTGATCATGCACTACCTTCATTTGTATGTACTTAAATAAACGAATGAAAAAGGTAAAATGTCAATTAACCGGTCTCAAAAAATAGTCATATTAAGCTCTTATATAACTCAGGTCTAATAATATGATAATATTTTTATCAAAAGTTAATTAAACAGAAATGACTGAAAGCCGAAAAAAACTGTGCAAATGACTTTTTGTTATAAATTCCGTCATCCCGCCCACACTGGAGACTCACGATTAGATTATTTTATTGGACGTAAATGTTGATAATATTCAAATTAGCTATTTAAATGAGTTGTGTAGACTAGTCGAGTTCCTACGTTGAAAAATGTAAGTCTGTTTGGTTTTGTTTGTTATCTGTAAGCGTTGGGTTTCCGGCGTGTGGCCTTCGTGAAACTTGAATCATAACGATGACGTTTCCGTCAACTTGGTATCATCAATCACCCCGAGCTCCAAACCACAGTAAAACAACATTCAATAGAAGTTATACGACTTTTCCCTCACGAAGATTCGCATGAATGCCCAAATAAAATTGATCTTGATAAAATGTTTTATCTCAGACATTGTTGTAAGACTTCTTATCGGAAAGATAACAATCTTATTCGACAGTTAGGTACTTCTTATTAGAGCTAAGACAACAGGTCAAGTTATATTTTCTATTAAAGTTTATAAAATACCTTTGAAAGTAGAAGACAAAACACGCCAGTAAAAAATAAATTGCTGCTACCTTCCACTTTCCTAAGCCGTTTATTTTTTAAGCTCTTTCCGACTAAAGTTCCCTTACTTAATAACACTTGGGGTTTGATCGCCACATTTTCTTTATAGATGTTTTGCTAAGCCAAGTATAATGATTACGTAATGCTTGTAGTCGAGTTTGGTTTGTTCGTGCCGTTGAGTCACTCATTACAAGCAAGCAATGCTAGTTAATCCCCTTGCAATCTAGTGTTTATTGGTCGGTGTATGTACATTGTTGTCAGCTGACTCCACAAGGCCATTGTTAATTATGAAGATCTCGGAAAAGGTAGTAGTCGGTAGTAGGCTGCACTTACACCAGCTGATTCACGATGCGTATCTATTTTTAGACGTTGTCTCACGTGACGTCTGAATGAATGGACTGTCTTGAATAGAAACCGAGACGTGTTACATGAACACGCCTTTGAAATTTTGGCTGATTTTTCCATTTTTATTTTATGGTGTTTTAACAGCGTAAAGTTCTCAGATCAATACTGCCTGCCTCTGCAACGAATTGTTCCACTTTCAGAGTTGTACAACATATTTTCATTTAAGTTCGTTTTTATTCGATACTGAGTTACCTCGTACAATAATGAGTTTAATGAGTTTACATTAATGAGTGTAATGAATAAATAATGAACGTTTTGATAAAGTAGTGTAGTTAGATTTAACTGTTTACCACAATGACTTATCTATTTATCTATTTGATATATACTTTCAATAAAACATATTCTATAATATAGAAAGTAGTGCATTGCATGATCTTTCATAATAATAATTATTATTTGTTCGCGCATTGTTAATTGGCCCACAATATGTTACATGAAGCGTCATCGATCTGTCCATTGAACTCAATGGAATATTTGTGTTAATGTCACTGGCAGGAGTCCAAATGGAGCCTCTTCTTATGTGGGTCGTTGAGGTCGCAGTATCTATTCCTCTGTGCCATAGCACAACTTTCCTATTATAAATTCACTGAGCATTGGCGCATTATAATAATTCGTCAAATAAAATGATTAGCTAGTTGAAATTTACTTACTATTTACTCAATCTGAGATCCACCAAGTTCAAAACATCCTTGATACACCACTACAACTTAATCTTATCGATCATAGGTCTGAACCGAACTTCATATTTTCCGAACAAATTCGGTAATAATTTATGAAGGCGTTCATATATCTTTGTTGATTAATTCATTTAGTAAATTGATTCTGTGATTTATTGCAGTTGGTAAATGAAATGGATCGCTTAGGGTTTAAAGTTGTTGGTGCAGTGGAAATTTAATTTAGTGCAGCATATCATTGCGGTTGACATTCGACGGGGTGTAGAAGGAAATGGTGTCGGAACGGAACACACTGTCGCTCGAGTGCCGTGGGAAATGTACGTTTCGTATTTCGACATAGTTTCAGATTTCAACTATCAATACATAAATCAGGAGTCGTAACTCATTGCTTTACTTTTAACTCCGTTATGCCCCTGAGATTAATTCTTGTTATCTTTATTGCAAAAGGATGTAATAATCGGATGTGGGATATTTGACATTTCCATCACATTTAAAGAAATATGACTATTCAAAATCGTGATAATTCATATCGCGAGGAATAAAACGAGTAAACACGAGCTAGCAATATTAACCAAAGTAACTCTCGTATTTCATGCAAAATACGTAGAAATGTCAGATTTACAAACTACAAAGTATGTGAAAATAATTTTTGGTTCCATCTTCCCCTTACTTGAAATTCCCCACCACGCGTAGTTACCGTTCGTATTTAATTTTGATTCTGAACATTCATTTCGTGCCAGCTTCCATTTAAAATGTTTCGAATACTTGTGTTATTATTAAAACTCACTCCACATTTCAATTTGAAAATGTATTCCTGATTTATGACTTATGACTGAAACAGAACATGTAAAAAGAAGCTAAACGTAGGCACTAGTTTTTCCTCAGATTAATATTGTTTCAAAGAGGACGAAGCTGGTGTATTTTTTGTAGTTAATGTTGAATGACCATTATTATTGTAATGCTCATTAATTTATATAGTTTTATCGTTAACGACATCATTTCCGACGTTGGGTATCTGTTATACGGCCTTATTACCCTTTCGAATCAATATTATGTGGATAACTGTCTGCTTTTGCGACGTTATGGCGGATTTTATTATATTGTTGAACGTTAACTTCGATTTGATAACTATCTGATCGTAATATTAAATGGGGTTTTGGTTTTTAGAGGATTATGGGACGTTTGCAGAAAATATACTTTGAGGTTTTATCCGTTTTAGTGCAGGGCGTGCTCTTTATTAATCTGTGGCTCTAGTTCCAGTTTTTAAAGGAAAGAGCACATTATCAACTTAATGATCAGGTATCCTTGAATTATACAGGTACTTTTAGGTTTTCATACCCTAAAAGGTAACAGAGAATCCTCTATAGATTTTATTACCTGCTGAAAACCCAAGGATAGGCAGAATACTTGTCGCTCACCACTTGTAGCTGCCTTCAGTCCGCAAAGGGGAATCTCGACCAAATGTAAAAGGTTAAACATGTAGAATATTTCTTTAATACCCAGTGGCCCAATACAGACATTTAGGCTAGACTCTGACAGTGCTACCCTAATTTTACCCGAGTACGTGTTACTAAGATATCCTTGGAAATTTCTAAAAGGACTTGACTAAAGCCACTTCATCTCGCTATATAACTGACGCTTTTTGGCTAGAAATTGCAATTAATATACTTATTTTTATACGATTTCTAAGATCACCACTAATGAGAACCGCGTTAAAATGAAAGCGCTATTAGCACAATCATCAAATTAATTTAAAATTTTAATGTAACGTAATATTTAACACCCACCATTTTAATGCGAATTTTAGTAGCTGTTATGTTTTAATTGTTAATTTTAAAATGGACCATTAAAATGCACTTTTATTCGCGACATTAATTTATTTCTGAAAAAACGGAGACATTGTAGAAAAGATCCGATATTTAACAGGTTCCAAAAAATAGAGAAACGAATAATCTGGGTATTCTTGTAACATTTCAATATTGGCACTTATTAATAAATAAGCACGCAACGAATTTCCTCTAACTAAAGTCGGTTGGTAACAGTTTTCAGTGAATTTTCAATATAACTTTGTCTTTCCACTGTTGCTTGTTGCAGCTCGTTTGTAGTTCCTCGCTTCCGAACGAATCTATATTTCATTTCTTTGTTGCTTTGTTTCCCGTCCGAAACGCCACATTCGCAGGTTTTCTCGCTGTTCATTTTCCTTATCTACTAATATGAGGAACATATTATTGTTTGGTCATAAATTACCCCTGAACCCGTTATTATTTGGATTAGTTACATCGTCCCTTATGTCACGATAAGCTTTATGACAGTTACCTTACTGTACGTTAGTGTAAACACGGTACCGAGCCTCGGGGATCTAGGAGGCAGGCAAATTGTGATGTAACATGGGTTGAATGCGAAAACAAGGCACGCCCGCTACATTGTTATCGTTCAAATTATCTCAACGCGTCGTCGCATTGTAAGCAATATCCTTCTCTCACGCTCAAATTTGTTCTCTACCATAGTATAAATGGGAATTACTCGAACATGTAATAGATTTGTTATTAGTCAGTCAGTCTCACCGTTGAATTACTTCAATTGTCGTTTTATTGTGAGTTGTGAGCAAGTGACTGGCTTTGTCATAAGTTTGTTTTGGAAGGATTTTGTTAATTTCACTTTTCTTACACTTAATTGCACTGATTTTCTGTACCCAATTAATGAAAAGCGTTACTAACTAGTAGTCACACTTTCATTAAAAAAAAGTTTTTATTGATTTCAGATCTGTTTTAGTTACAATAGACAGGTGTCAATAGAATCATGTAGACAGTGATTTAGTTAGTTCCATTATCGTAAAGCTACCCCGTTATTAGGGTCGAGTCAGTTTTGAGGGATCGATTCCACCGAATAGGGAGTAGTTTCGGAATCACTTCTCATTTTTGTCGCAGGTAAAACGAACCTCTGTTTCAGATTGGATACGCAATATACGGGCATAACTAGTTATTTATTCACTGCGGGAAATCCAGCATTTGTTTTATATCTCGGGTTGCGTTTTCTTTTGTTATATTTTCCTCTGAAGCGGGTCTGGTACAGGCAGCGGTTTTACTTCATTTAAGGTCATATTTTAATAAATGAAGTTGTAAGTTGCTGAAGCATACATTGTGCTACATTGTAGGTTCAAAATGTGTAAACTATGTACATACCTGCAATGTATGTTTATTCTTTTTGAACAATTTGGACATATTTTCTTGATACTTTGAGTAGTAACATTTTAACTTCTGTTTGTCGTCTGCGTAATAATCATAATTAGTAGCTAATTGAGAGCAGAAAATGCTGTTGAATATCCAACAATCCGAGGGAGGGAGGATGTATGCGAGTCGGCGGCAGTGGCTGGCGGCGGGCGGGGAAGTCTGGAAGTGCGAAGGTTCGAGGAGGGGGTGGCTGTGGTTACGTAACGTCTGCCGCAAGTCCGCAACCTCCTCGCCCACCGGGTTCTGCCTCCATTAATGCACGCGCTGCCGCCTATTGTCGACGCTCACACGCCTGCTTGCATTTCAGCTCACTGATTTCTATGCGATGCCGCAACTCGATGTTCATCTCTATAACCAACTTTTATTACGTGCTACACTGGAGTTGGAACAACAATGCCTGCCGTACACATACTTTGCATTACACGTTTGAATGCAGCGCGATCCATTAGCGAACTGGGAATATTTCGCATCGAATCACCTTGTCAATTCACAAATGTGTACCTTCATAAAATATTCAGCTCCGAATATATTTTCGGTTCGATGCGAGGTTGTTGCATGTCACACAGATCTATCCATGTATTTTTAATAAAATATCTATGTGGATGGTGAATAGTGTTGTGCTAAAGTTGAACGCTAAATATTTATATATGAGGTTATATTCCAGTTACGTTATTGAAGGGTAGTAATCCTTATGGAATTGGGTTTGGCTTCAGGGTCGTATTCGTAAATAAGGTTGCGATGTCAGCATTAGAACATTTCCTCGCGAGGTTTTACGATGGGCTTGTAAACTAGAAGGATGGGCATAAACGCATTTGATTGCAACCTTTTATTGAAATAGGGTTAACACTCCACTTTGACGGTTACTATGTCAACAGTTGCGTGAACTGTTACCTTCATGAAAGAAGTGGTGAAGGTTTCCCGCAACGGTTTCCGAGCGCAATTTTCCGTGCCAAAAGCGAGCATATTGTATTCACCCTCAGTTAATACGTTCTGTTAATTTATCATTGAAACTCGTTAACTATCGGAACAATACAATGTAATAAGTGTTTTATTTCATTCATTAAGTTATGAATTGCCAATTTCATTCTCATTAATAAAATGGATATAAACTAACAAAACCCCAATTTATGTTCGTTATTATTGAAAGTAAACATCTGACAAATGTGCTAGTCATTATGCGACCGACACTTCAGAAATAATGGAATCGATAATGGAATAAGTTTTCGATTCAATCAAATGCCGCATACTCCTATACCGAAATTATACTTATCGAACTCGGAAGTGATTTGGGTAGGGAGGTTCAAAGGATTTTGTGCGTTAAAAATATTTAAACGAATATGTACGAATATATCTTTAAGTATGTAGGTATTTTACAGCCTACAACATAAGTAGGAACATAAAGAAGCAATAATGTTCTTAGTTAAAAATTATAGCTTTCATGAATTACTTCGGCCGCCCTTTCTGTAGGAGCTGCGACCCTCTGTCGTTATTTTACTTTTCGAATACCTCCGCTCGGATCGTAACTTGGAAGTATAGATCACCGAACCCAAGGGAAATATTATGACTTATAAGATTCATACATTTTAGCATTAACCCGACCGAATCTATCGAATACCAATAATATTGAAGGCATTGAAAGCCTACCTTATATAACATTCTATTCATATTGATAAGAACCTCTATTTGAATGGAATCCTCCCGTTTTTATAATGATTTTGTAACGTACTATGTATGCGGCTAATGTAGATAATCTGTGAAGCTAAGTTGTAACATGACATTGCCTCTATTCAAACTCTTTGAATGGCGAAATTGCTTAAAAGCGCCCTACTGTGTGCTGTACCATCAAAACGTGTAGCGGCCAACATTATTTCGAAATCTGTGCCACCTAGTTTGAAATAAGTAAGTACTAAAAGACTTAAAAAAACTGTTCGTTTCGCCCGTGCGGGCTTTTAGGCAAATCAGATACTTACCAAACTATCTACTTAGTTTCTGGTTGCCTAGCCTAGTCTAGTACGTTCGCAGCGATAGACGATTCCCGGGAGGCAATAAATTTATCAACCTTTCCTTTTTGTAGGTACAGACAGATATAACATTGGGTACTTATTTTCTTCTTATCGCTAACTTTTTAAATGAGGATGAGGGAGAGGGTCTGAATGTCTACATGCTTAACATAATAAAAATATACCTACTGAAATAACTTATTCCGGCTTAATTAACTTATCATCCGCCCGGACTGGACAAAATATTTTATGTTACTTTGTTCTTTTAATAAATTGTACGATTGCGTGCGTCGTGAAATTTTCAAATTTTTCCTCATTTTTGTTATCAAAAAGACTCGTGGATTTTGAATTCGGCATTGATTTGTGAAAATAAACCTTAAAACCCCTATAATCCTGTGAAACGCCTGGCAAGCATTTATCGAGGGCCCTTGAATAGCTGTCGGCGCCCTACGATTGAGACACATCCATTTTAAAATTAATAGCGCGTCGTCATGATATTGGAGGGGCCGCTAATAGGGCGGGTCAAAAAGTTGTAAGTGGTAGTATATCTAGACGGGAGGGTTTGAGTTCGCTGCTCGCTGCTTCCAAGGCTTTGTAATTATGTGCCGAGATTTAGGGATGAACGCGGTCCGTATTGACCCAGATCTCTGTAATCCTCTTTACGTCTCTCGTACACAGAATAATACCCACTTTCATTGCTAGGTCTTGTTTACTTTGAAGCTACTAATAGTGCATACTGCACTGTTATTAAAATGTAGTACCTTTTGTGTCCTAAATAACTGTGTCTTAATTGTACGTTGCTACACATTGAACCTATGTAATCAAACAATCTAATACGTTTACGTGTACGTTCATACATTACTTTTTTGCTTTGATGTGGCCGTTAATGAGTTCTGTGATTTCTTGAATCGTTGCAGTGAAATATCTTGGAAGGTCGTTTTGTAATGTAGGTAGGCGGTTCCGCTTTTCCATGCTACTAACAACAGCTGAATTACGTCACCATTGTTTGCGGTTCTGTTTTTGCCCAATTTTAGTAGGTATCGTAGAAAGCGAAAACTCCATTATAACGGTTAACCATTTTGATAATCTTGAATATTACAATAAGCACAATGATTTGGACAGTCATTGGATTCAATACGCAGTTCACGTATGAACATGAGAGTGAACGATATAACGACGTAAGTTATGCCGGCGGCTAACTTATGGGAATTCTCGTTGAGCTGAGCGTACAATTCATCTCATTCGTATGTGTTTGGGAGGGCAATAAGCTCCTCTAGAGGGAGACAAGAAAGGATTTGCGAGAAGGTGAAGGACGTCACATTGTTCGTTACGTAACTGTCAATAAATTTTCAACCTCAAGTTTCATTTTCAGACGGTATTCGCTGTAATAATGCGAAAGTAAAACTGAGATTACTGACTCACGAAATTTATTAAAACGTAAACGGATAAATATGTAAATTAAGAACGTTAGGGACTAATGTTGCTTGTTATTAAATCAGGTTAACCCCCACAGATCGCCGTACTTATTGGCCAGAAATCGTCGCGTTGCTCATTCGATTTAATTGAAACACGTAACGAGCTTAACTGGTGTACCCGGATTTCGTTACTCGTCCCGGACGGATACCGCCCTTGCTTGCCGCTTGTTAATTAATTCTCGCTAAATTACAAACAATCGGGACACAAACACAATTAAATCAATTAAATATTTTATCTCAGTGTTTGAATATATTGTAACCGCATTTAACGGTGTGATTTATTCGATTACTAGCTGTTTCCACAAGTGTCTTACCCATTCCCCGGAAGTACCCAGAAGTATACAGATTTTTATATTCCCGTTTAGACATTATCTCGTAATTGAATAACAAACGCCTATCCATCCATACATTTAAACGTACCAATCCAAACTATGTGTTACTAAAAATATTCTTCCGACCTGGAAAGTAATACGTAATACTTGACACACAATTTTATTATTAATAGAAGTATTGGTTAAATAGGTCCTGACCGATCAGTCAGCACCAGAAACCCTTACGCCTCAAGTTATCTGATGGTTCGATTGAAATACGTGACAGGACTACCAAATTATGCCTCGCAGCGTGCAGGAACTTTGTGTTTACTCTACATTTTACTGGTTTCTAATTTCTATAGGTTCTGTCGGAGATGTTTAAACTCGAATCGTTATCGTTTGACTTGCCTATCTAATAGTCTGTGTTACTATGCGAATACTACCGAATACTATCTATTGTTATACCACGCTACAATCTCAGAAATTTAAATAAGTTAAGTATTCATAACGATGACAAAGAAAAAATGTACTGGCCTTAGTTACCCTCGTAAAGATAATAATGGTGTCTGAAAGAATCAGAGTCTCAGCGATGTGAAGTGACCTATGATAATCAGTGGAGCCCTTTATCTGGGGTGGCGCGGCGCGGCCGTGACCGAGGTCGTCTGATATTTACAGACAGCCTGGATACAAGTATATTGTCTCCCTCTGAAATATTAACGAGAACATTTAGCGAAGGCCTTCTCTTACGGCGGCCAGATTTCTTTACAGCCTCTTTTAAAGTCTCAATGAAGACGTTGCCTTTATTTGGGAACATAGTTTGTATACTTAGCTATTTTTATCTTATTCAAACTCAAAAGCAAAACCCTAAACATGGAACTGGTACCACACAGGTTCAATCTTACGAAAATATTACAAAAATGAATCTGATAAAGAAATATACACAATAAGAGTTTGTGTTGCCGGAATAATCATAAAAACAATAGATCGTTACATCCGACACGATTAAGTTAAATCAGGATGATTGTGGAGGCAGGCGAACGCGTGTAACGAATGTTACACAATTACGTATTCGTAAATAAAGCTTTTGGACTTGTACACGGGATTTACATGTTTGAACAGCGATCATCCGTACGGGTAATGTTTTGATTTTAAATATTTCATGTTATTTCCCCGCGAGTTTTTACTTCTCAATTAGGAAAGTCAATTTCAATGTTGATCTATAGGAATAAAATGATTTATCTCTTCAAAGGATTTGTTTCATTTAGATAAGGATGAATCAGAGTTTATTCATCGCTTATGACTAAGCCCTGTGTTAAATGTGTTGCTACAATGACTAATGTTCGATCTTTTTATTCCTTTATGTAATAGTTAAAGGTATTTGAGTAACGTAGAGCTTCCGGTGAACCATGACAGTCGCCCTAATTGGGTCGGCTAATGAACGCCATTCTCCCTTAACTTCCCCAAATTATGCCTTAATGGTGTAAATACAACGGGGTCTCATAATTTTGCCAACACACCTACATATATTTCTAACGTTGTATTAAAATAATGAGCCGTGTAGATTGAGTTTGAATGCCTTAAAAACAGGATCGATAACGTCTTAAATTGTTAAGACGTTAAATGTCTTGAAAAAAAAAACGCTTATTGAAGTTAATCCAACGAAGTTACGTTAAGGTATATTCGTAAAACAATCATTGGTACGTCAATGAAAATTGGTATCAATGTTGTTCTTGTAGCAATAAACCGAATCTATTTTCAGTTTTATGTCCGTAAGCACATCCGTACCCCAGGACGGTCCTTTGTGGGTTACGCGAGCCGTGCTACGTCCGTACAAATTGAATAATAGCTAGCTCGCCTCAACTAAGTGGATTCTATTTTGCTTTACGTGCCCCATCCGATGGTGGTTCGCTTTATATCAAGCCATTTTTTGAACATCCACTTATTAACGTTCCGTGTCAAAGCTTAAGTTAACATTGTTTATTTTGTCTTTTCAGTGGGGCCTTTTATCTAAAAATCTTTTAGCTATTTACAAGATTCGACCTTGTAATAACATTTCATGCAAAATGATTCATTTTAAAGCAAGAATTCGCTATCGTTGCGATTCAATGTCATATTGTTAAATTGATAATGTTGTTGTTTTATCTTATCTTTTTTGTTTTTGTGCAGGCGCAAAGCGACGATGACGACGTCGGGCCTGATGACGTCAACGTCGCCGTGGAAGGAGGATTCATGGACGAGTTCTTCAGTGAGGTAATTATGGAAGAACTTTATTTATATTTCTCAAAGCATAAAAGCGAATATGCAACTAGGGCTACGTTAAAAATATTCCAAATATTCGCTAAAAACATGACGTGCAAAAAGTCTCAACAGCGTTGAAGCAAGTTTTTAGTTAGTTACGGATAAAGTCAGTAGTTACCGGGAGAGGCGAGCGGCTGCGGAAATCCCGCCCGGTGGGCTCGATACCTACCGACATAGCATGGCTGGCTGGTGCATCTGCCAGAGATTTCCCGCTATACTTGTTTGCGTGTACCAACCGAGTTATACGTTTTGCAATAACCCAACAACTGCAGTACATAATTTGTATTATTGATTTTTCTGTCCAAAACAGTATTGTACCATCTTTAGTAGATGGCATAGGACAGTCGTGTAGATCGTACCAAGTAGATTCGATGCAATTTTTTGTTCGTTTTAAACATGTTGTGTAAAATGATTTGTATTCATAGTAGTACAAGCTGGTATTGTCAATTGTGCTGGTCTGCCACGGTCATAGCCGTGAAATAGGAGAAACTCTAGCGCCGGGGTCGGTGTTCGTTTACGGGTGACCAATGCTCGTTCAAGTGTTTAATTCGAACATCCTCTTTTCGAAGTCAATGCAATTTGTCGTTGATTTTCCATCGTAACCTATTTTATTAGTTGGAAATTCTGATTTGGCTATCGTACAATCAAAGTCTCGTACAAGTTTTCAAGTCAAAAAGAGCTTTTCCTACTTCATTCTGCTTCTTTAATTTTCGTGCTATTCTAAAGTCTACGTTAACACAACGTTAAAGTAAATCCTATTTATATAGTAGTACAGAACAAGTTCGTGTTAGTTTTTAAATAATTTGATAATAACAGTTCTACGTTGATGGCAACACCAAACGACTTAAAAAGTTTTCTCAGCGAAGAAAATTTGTAACTCCAAGAACTTGGACTTGCAGAACATTTTATTCGCATCTCGGTCCGTGTATTAATATAACTTTTTTATTACCTAGTTTCTTTTATTTTTGCGACATTATGCGTAATTCCCCGAGTTTTCATCCCCTGACGCAGAAAGAGGGTGTTCGCCGTGAGTGTTTTATTTTTTTGGTTTACCTTTGAAACAAAGATAATATATAACAATTTAAGAATGACTCATCTATCAGCCAAGAAGACAATGATAGTGTCCTTTGCTGAGGCTTCCGGCGAAACGGACCGCATTATAAAGGACCGCGGTCCATTTCGCCGGATTCCATTTTATTAAATATTTTTCTTCCGTCAAAACGGCCCACACATAAATGGTATAAGAAATGTCTATTGCTCAAGTCAAAACCAGTACAATCAAATGAAAAAGTGTTAATAAAAATTAGAACAAAAGACACGAAATATTTTTGAGTCAACCCCATTGGTACAGTGTCATGTGAGAATGCCTTATTCTGGATATGAAATACATATGCGATAAAAGTAATATGTACAAAAAAAGCGCCCGTTTTAACGCATCTCATTTAAGTACAAACAAGAGAGATAGCTATAATTATAGCATTGTTTATATAATATAGCTATCCCTTTCTAACTATGGTCCTTTTTAGGGTTCCGTAGCCAAATGGCAAAAACGGAACCCTTATAGATTCGTCATGTCTGTCTGTCCGTCTGTCCGTATGTCACAGCCTTTTTTCTCCGAAACTATAAGAGCTATGTTGTTGAAACTTAGTGTGTAGATGTATTCTGTGAACCGCATTAATATTTTCACACTAAAATAGAAAAAAAATAAAATTTTAGGGGGGTCTCCCATACTTAGAAATGAAAAAAATATTTTTTTTTTTCATCAAACCCATACGTGTGGGGTATCTATGGATAGGTCTTCAAAAATGGTATTGAGGTTTCTAATATCATTTTTTTCTAAACTGAATAGTTTGCGCGAGAGACTCTTCCAAAGTGGTAAAATGTGTGTCCCCCCCCCTGTAACTTCTAAAATAAGAGAATGATAAAACTAAAAAAAATATATGATGTACATAACAATGTAATCTAACACCGAAAATTGGTTTGAACGAGGTCTAGTTAGTAGTTTTTTTTATTTTTTTAGTTTTTTGGTTTGTGAGGTCGTTAATCGATCACAACCCACACGCTAAGTAAGTAAGTAGTAGTAAGTACAACGAACTTCAAGAACTTCTTTATTATGTTACTCGCTGCTACGGAACCCTTCATGGGCGAGTCCGACTCGCACTTGGCCGCTTTTACTTATCTATCTCAAGGTCATGCGGCTCTTTTGTAGTAAAACGAGATTTTGCTTCGCTGGACGACTCGTTCGACCAATCACTGTTATGAAGCATATTGGACATTGCACTTTTTGTATTGTACAGTGTGACGTTAGATAGTTATTAGACACAGTGCTGAATGTTTATTGAGGTGATGTTAAAGTATTTTAATTAAGCATTGGTTAATACCAGAAAATATTTAAACTGATTTTGTGAAGCTATGATTATATTTTGTGTGATTGTTTATTTTTTGTGACTGTTTACTGTGTTTTTTATAAAGGTTACATACAGCCAAACTCTTTAAGGCTAATTATGTGAAGCTGATTTTATGATTGTTAGTGTTGTAAACTTTTTATTTATTTACCTATAGTAATGAATACGTTGACTATTTTTTTAATTATTTGAGCATTTGTATATTTTACATTGTTAACACTGATTTGTTCACAATATAAATACTTACTATTTTTTATCATATGGTTTTATTAAATCATTTACTTAAAACAATATTGCTTTTGACTGTACTGCTTTGACTTGAACAATAAAATTCTCATACCATTTATGTGTGGGCCGTTTTGACGGAAGAAAAATATTTAATAAAATGGAATCCGGCGAAATGGACCGCGGTCCTTTTTATTGCGGTCCGTTTCGCCGGAAGCCTCCTTTGCTATTGCGAAAAGCTCAGCCTGGATGTAGCATAATATGAATTACAGCACATCATTCATTACGTTTACATAATATGTTTCTATAACTATTTTCCTTCCATTAAAAGACTATTTCGAATCATGTATTTTATCAAGCGCCATTAATCAAGTGTCTCAAAAGTTAATGATCCGGAAATAGATATCAAGAGACATCGTCGGTCACTCTTCTAATAAACGGGAGAAACAAAAATGGTTTACCTAATTGGTTCTTATCACGCTGTTTTTGATGTCATTTAGTTAATTCGATAGTATTTAATTTTATTAATGACGTCACGGAGGAAAATTGTTCAAAAGAATAGTGACATTGATCTAAATATCGTTTGTGATCGAAACAAATTAATACCAGACCTAATACATTTACAACAAAATAATTTGGTAGTTTGTAACCAAGAACAACCCCAGAATAAATCATTTAAGTAAAATTTAATGTAGCCCGTAATGTCCCACTGCTGGACAAAGGCTGCTCATCTCACTGAAGATATCAGTACGGTGAGAAGGATTAGGGGTAATCACCACGCTTGCTTGCACCACACAACTAGAACTCTCTTAATTATGCATAAATGAAGCAAAAGATTTAAGGAGCTGTAATTTGATGGACTATTAATTTATGGAATCTGTTCAGGACTACTCATCTTTTGACAAAGCATCAAATTAATAATATCTGCCTCAATTGTACTTAACGCATTGTCTTAAAAATTTAATTGAACCTCGAACAATAAGGCTTTTAAGGAATTCATTTTGAAATTGCCTGTTTTTGATCTTTTTATGGTTATGAATATAATCCTTTTCTTCAATATCATTCCAGTTTTGATAGTATTTTTGATGTTCTAATGCTGAATTTATTTGCCTAAGAAAAATAGACGGCGCTTTATTGATTCTTTACCAAGAAATGTCAGTTAATATTTGCCATACTTGAATTATAACTTCAAATATACTCGTAGTTATCAATGTTTTATTTCGAAAAGCCAAACGACAGAGCCAAAGGTTCTAGTTTTAAGGATAACCTAGTAGCTGTAAATAACCTATAATAAATAACTGAACATGACAATTTGAACGAGTGCGTCATCGGCATTAATACGAGGGCGGGTCAATAAGTCCGTGACTTTTTGAATTTCCGACCTCTTTACTGAAACAATAATACTGGTCCCGTCAACAGGCATCTGTCAGTTGACTCCTCTGAAAATTTGAACTTGCTGCGTCAGTTAGTTTGTGTTTTACAGCTATCTTTATCAGACTACTCACTAATTTGACGAGAAAATGGACAAAAGTGAATTTCGTGTGCTTATATTAAGCATTATTTCTTGCGAAAAAAAACCATTACCGAGACCAAGGCAAAGCTTGATGAATACTATGGGGACTCTGCACCATCGATTTCCATGGTAAAAAAGTGGTTTACTGAATTTCGTTGTGGCCGTACAAGCACTAAAGATGCCGAGCGTCCTGGACGCCCAGTTGAGGTCTCTACACCCAAAACATTCGAAAAAATTCACGATATGGTGTTGGCCGACCGAAGATTGAAAGTGCGAGAGATTGTGGAAGAAGTAGGGATCTCGCATGGCTCAGTGGTTTCAATTTTGAATGATCACTTAGGCATGAGAAAGCTGTCCGCAAGATGGGTGCCGCGTTTGCTCACAGTCGACCACAAACGCAATCGTGTAACAACTTCACAGGAAGGTTTAGCATTGTTTAATCGTAATATGGAGGAGTTTTTGCGCCGTTTTGTAACCGTGGACGAAACGTGGATCCATCACAACACACCAGAGACCAAACAACAGTCAAAACAGTGGGTTTCCAAGGGTGAATCGGCGCCAAAGAAGGCCAAGGTGGGATTGTCGGCCAATAAAGTTATGGCGACTGTTTTTTGGGATGCACGCGGGATAATCCACATTGACTACCTTCAAAAGGGAAGAATAATCAATGGGGAATATTATGCCAACTTATTGGACCGATTCAATGACGATTTAAAAAGAAACCGACCTCATTTGGCCAAGAAAAAAGTTCTTTTCCACCAAGACAATGCAAGGGTGCACACATGTGCAGTTGCCATGGCCAAAATCCATGAATTGGGCTATGAATTGCTCCCTCATCCGCCCTATTCTCCAGATTTGGCTCCGAGCGACTACTTCTTGTTCCCAAACCTGAAGAAATGGCTTGGTGGAAAAAGATTTGACTCCAATAATGAAGTCATCTCGCAAACAAAGGCCTACTTTGACGACCTCGACAAATCATATTTTTTGGAAGGGATAAAAAAATTGGAGAAGCGTTGGACAAAGTGTATAGAGCTCAAGGGAGACTACGTTGAAAAATAAAATATATTTTTAATAAAAAAATCTGTCTTTTATTGCAAAAGTCACGGACTTATTGACCCGCCCTCGTAACATAATAGTATGAATTATGAATATCATATCCTACTAATATTATGCCTAAGTTTGTGAGGATGGATATATGTATATTACTCTTTCACGAAAAAACTACTAGACGGATTTGTATGAAACGTAATATAGGTTATACATCAGAATAATACATGGGATACATTTTATCCCGAAATTCCCACCGGAACGGGTACAACGCGTGTAACACCGCGGAGCGCGGCTAGTACACATTAATACAGTCATCAAAAGAAATAAATCGCATGAATTAACAATTCAATACCAATAGTTATTAAATATGAATCCTATGAAACGCAATGTTTCACTTAGTGTCCATCGACTGCAATCAATTAATATTTATAACCACTGAGAAGGCGCATGTCGTGTCCATTACTGCAGAGTGTTACCCTGTATTATGTAGGGCAGACCTGCAGCTAATTGGTATTGCAATAAACAGGTAGATTATACTTTATACTCCCACGTTTTGTATGCAACAAGGCCTCTGTTGGTATACACTTTAATTAGCAAAGTGTAATGCAGCAAAAAACCTTTTATTATTCGCTTTACGGTGTGATATTACAGAATTCAATTATGTCCTTTTTTGACGATATTACAGATACTAATGCATGTATGTATAAGTATACGAATCTGAAGAGCTGAAAAGTCAGACATTTCTTTGTTGAAACTACCAATTCGATTTGATTTTTTGTAATGGCTGTGGTAATGGATAGGCATATTCAACTGGAAGGGAATATAAAGGCTATTTTTGATCTCGAAATTCCTACGTGAACGGGCATAACGCGGGTAAAACCGCGTATAAATTAATTAGAAACAGTTTATTTTATTAGTTTATACATTTTTGTACTTATTGCATCTGTAAAACGATTGGACCTGTCCTCACTTCTCTTTGGGCAATCGATAGTCCTCGTTTAAAAATAGGAGTTAAATATAGTTTACCCATTCTGAAAGTCCGCTGAAAACATGGAATGGACGTTAAGCGGAGTCATTAATGAGTACGTTTCTGTGGCGGTAGTGGAGTGCCGTAACGCATAAAAATTGTAGAACCTCGGAATCCAGGGCCAGTCAATGAATCTTCATAAAAACTGTTCGATTGCATTGTTAAACGCTCAAATAAAAAAGTTTAAAAAAATAATAATCCCGATCTTGACTGACTGACTGACTGACTGCCTGGCTGACTGACTGAATGATAATTTACGCACAACCTCAACCTAGAAACATGAAATTTGGCAGGAAGGTTCTTCAAGTGACGTAAGTGCACACTAAGAAAGGATTTTGATAAATTCAACCCCCATGGGGATAAAATAAGAGATGATGGAGGATGTAAATGTATTAGTTTGAACCAATCAATACATAGTGATCTATCAACGCACAGCCCAAACTACTGGACGGATCGGGCTGAAATTTGGCATGCAGGTAGATGTTATGACGTAGGCATCCGCTATGAAAGGATTTGGATAAATTCTACCCCCAAAGGGATAAAATAGGGGATGAAAGTTCCTCTAGTTACCTTTACAATTTCTCCTAGCTAGGAGCTAAATTGAGAACTAGATCCGACTTTGTGGCAAATAAGGCAATAACTTTGATTATTATCACTATTTGATGGTTCAGTCATTTTGATAAGAGGCTCTAACAACAAATATTAGTAATAATAATAACTGTTTATATAATGATTAATAATTAATGTTATTGAATTTTACTATAATATATAAGTATATATAAGTTCGTAATAATTCTCCTTTTCAAAATATAACTTTAAAATAATGAAAATAAAAGAAAACTCCGAAAAATTAATAATTATTAATTTTAATAAGTAATTAAAAAATTAAGATCGGGAAAAATATTTTTTTTAACATTGTTCTGTATGCTGTTAAAAACACATTTCAAAAATTTATATGAAGATTCATTGACTGACCCTGGATTCCGAGGTATAAACCTTACGGGCGCTCCACTACGGTGGAAATTGTAACTCGATATCGGAACATTCGAAAAAGATATGTTAAAACCAGATGAGTCGTTTCGATTTATTAATCCTAACGTTAAACTTGTTACTAATTAATATAATTTTACTTTATTTATGGCTCGAGTTAGATATCACCAAACCGCATTAGTGAAAAGTGGTGAATACGCCTAATCCTCCTCACTATAGGTACTGATATATTTTTTAATGAGATGCGAGGCCTTTGCCCAGTAGTGGGACACACAGACACTTTACTTGTATTTAATCACTACATAGTATAAAATAAAGTCGTCTCTTTTTCGTGTCTGTCACACTGTTTGTCTGTCTGTATGCTTAAATCTTTAAAATTACGCAACGGATTTTGATACGGTTTTTTGTAATAGGTAGAGTGATTCAAGAGGAAGGTTTTTATGTAAAAAAAATCCCGAAATTCCCACGGGAACGGGCACAACGCGGGTAAAACCGCGGGGCGCTGCTAGTGTATTATATTCACGAAATTCACCAAAGCGCATTTGACGTGGTTTTAATAAGAATGTACACTAAATTGTCGGTCCCAATTGCCTCGGTCACTAGGTTGATCAATGTTGCAAGCTCTTAGGTCTAAAACTTTGGCACCAGATATGGCCTCGTAACTTATGCTTACCTACCATTGGTTTTCATAAAAATATAACAATTAAAATGATATATTTAAATGAAGTATTCCAAAATGTATGTAGTAATAAAGCAACTGGACTAGTAATGTGGCAAAATATAATAAAAATGATTTAATAGGTAAAATGTATGCCAGCCAGGATGACATACGACAATATTATATTTTCTGAGAAATCGAATCATACTGGTATTATTGTTTTTATTTTGTTTATTATAGTCATGTTTGGATAAATATATAAACATGTGATCAATTTAGGAGAAACAATACTTTTTACATAAATATGTAAGTATTGTTTTTCCTAAATTATTCACTTCATTTTTCCCCGAATTAATGCGATATGGTTTTTGTAATAATTACCAGACACATTTTTGATATATTCATAATCTTGAAGCATTCAATTACTTGAGTAATATCAGTCTGTTTTCATCCGTGATCCGAATCCTACATGCGTTTTCATTAAATCCAAGGCACATCTCACGACTATCATAAATATTCAAGCTCGTATGGTATTCATCATAATCGTGCATTTCATACACATGATATTACACTATGTGAGTTGTGAGGAGCTAAGGCCTACGTTCCCAGCCATACTTAGTCATAGATTTATGTTCGATAACGAATGCCGTTCTCACAACTGCAGTCTTTATTACTGTGAGAATGTAATTTACTTTAATTAGCTATCATTAAACACTTCACACTTGCAAATATTTGCTTTACGTTGGCTTCATCTACTTTTTTCATCAAATTGGGGCAGATACCCCTCATCTACAAAGTTGATGAAACATTTGATTAAATTCCCAGTCTGAAACAATCCCGCCTGCCTCCATTCAGCAAATTGTACCTGCAGATTCATTAGTAATTCATTTGATCCTGGTACTTTGGACATATTTATTTTTACTCTTTGTGGTTGTATTGTTATAATCAGTTTATTAATTTATATTACATCATTTGTAATTAAATTCATAACTCGGAACAGAACGATAAACGATAATTTTATCGATTACTCTACTTGGAATTGAGTTGTAAAACTGTCTTCTTGGAACGAGGCTTTCAAACAGACCTCACAATGCATACCGCACATAATAACTCATGCACTCCTTTGAATAGAGCCTTGAGAGTAAGTATAGAATCATTGAGTATTTATACCGAAAGATGGTTGCTTGCGATAACCTTTGTCTGGTCTAGCTAGGTGAATAAAAACTCACGGCAACCAGATATTAATTTAAATGAGCGTCAGTGTAGGCGGTTTATAACTGTCCATATAATCAGTGTAGGTATTCAAAGGTTAATAATCTCTTTATTTAACCAAAATGTTGACTGTTTATTATTACGGTTTATCTAAATATTTACAGCAAACGATAAACCCTATCTACCAAATATACACACGTTTTCAGACTCCTTTTTTCCACAACATAAAGTTTTATCTCGGTTGATTTTGTATGGTTAAAATCTGTCGTTATTGAACGAACATATTTTGGGATAGATTATACACGTTTTACGTAAAACCCAGTTTATTGATCCTTCTAAGCAAAAAGAAAAGAAACTTAGCTTATAATCTTATCTCAATGAAGATAGCAGTACAGTGCCTAATGTGGGCTGGCGATTACACGAGCCATTTTTGAAAAGCAAATTAGAAAACAAGCGTATAAACACTTACTTCAAAGTTTAAATACTACTTAGTACTTACTTAATACGTATAAATATTATCAAAATTTCATCAGTATTACAACATGAAATCCCGAGTCTCAGTAAACAATATAACAGCTTGTATTATAAATAGCTTGAAAGCATAAGTTAGTTAGTGAAGTATAGACGGAAGTGACGTGTGCTTTGGTAGGGATGCAGAGCCCAGTATTAATAACTCTCTTATTAACCTGCTGCCGGGGATATTGCCAATATGTATGGAACATTTTAATTGCCCCATCTCCTTGTGCATCGTTACTATATCAGCTTGACTGAAACCTGTATTCCATTATCAGAATGAAATTTAAAAAGAAACATATCCCCCAACGGCGGAATAGATTCAAAGAAATTCCGCTCCAGCAGTTTATTTGTTATTAGATTTTACTCTATAAATTAATACTAGAAAACAGTTTAAATTGTTAACAATTGTCAGAACAGAATAATAACAACATTTGGCTTGTGGTGCGGCCGACGCAGCGGTGGTCCTGTTATCGAATGGTTGCCGATATCCGTTATCGACGTAATCTGATTAATTGGCAACTCACAGTGAAGTGTCACTCGGTCCGATCGCGTCTGGTATCGATTCGTTGCCTCAATTCGTCCATGAACTTCACTACAAACTCCAAAATATACTTGCCCGATTACACGACAACACCATTCCGATAATTCCTGTTTGTTATCACGAAAATATATATAATGTGAAAACCCCGATGTGTCACGTTTCCTATCAAAATGTACCCAAGTAAATGCCAGAGAAATATCATTAATTCAAACCTGCACCCGTATCTATATTTGTGTTGAGTAACAAATGGATAAGTCGAGACGTTTTATCCATTGAGTCACGTATGTTATCCCGCACATCTCGCCTTCTTAACGTGAAAATATGATTTATTGTAACGTGTGGTTACCCTCTAAAAGACTCTGGATACGAGCATTTTGAATAATGTTACCTATTCCGCAGAGCCCATTTTACTATTGATTTATAACTACAAAACGTTGAAACAACATAACTTATTTACTTAGGCTGTCCCGAAATATCTTCCTAATTAAGCTCACCTAAAATCTCTTGGTTGATTTAACAGTTAAACCAGTTGGCTCAACAAGCAAGCATTTGTTTTGCGGTTGGAATTCTGCCAGAGATCCCTTAAACTAAATTCAACATGGAGTGCAGCCTGAAAAGGCGGTTACGGGCGCTGGGCGCCTTAAGCCACAACTCAACTATGAAATAAAATTGTCTGAAGCTACTGGTGGTCATTTAGCGACTTACAATAGTTTACAATTTAACACTTTCTCAAGAGTCTTGTGTAAAGTGAAACTATTTCACTGAAACCGACACAATAGATACCAAAGGTTCATACACTTTAAAGCTCGTTAGTTTACTTCCTTAGAAAGGTTATTCGCTCTCGAATAATCCCCTTGGCAACACTTTGAAGCGATTAATCCTCATAAGGTACGAACAAGAACAGGAAAATTAAAGAAAACAAGTTGTTACAAATCGTTATGTAGGCCTTTAAATTCAGTTCGCGCGGCATTACGTGACATTATTCACATTCTCTGTAAAATATTTACGAGGTTCCTTAAATTTTTGTGAAATATACATGAGTATGCACGCACTGGCTGACTTGTAGTAGGTCTCGGTTTCGTTGGCCCCCTGCCAGGCGGCGGGCGTCGCCGCCTCGGCGGCTAGACCCACTGACGTGCCTTGATGCAAAGATAACACACAAACTGCATCGCAACCACTATACTTTACTACATGTACTACTTAGTACTACTTGCTCCATTATTAACATGCACTTGCTTTCTCTTTTTAGGTGGAAGAGATACGAGAAATGATAGATAAAATTCAGGCGAACGTCGAAGAAGTAAAGAAGAAACACAGTGCCATCTTATCAGCGCCGCAATCAGACGAAAGTGAGTAATCGATGTTATCGTTCACATTTCATCGGAGAACAATGGTTACTTTAGAAACGATATTAAACTTTTCCACGGTACTTAGTTTATCCGATACTCTCCAGACCAGTCCAATAAAAATCAAATTGGATCTTGAAAGTATATAATACATACATTTTATGAAAAACGTTAATGTCCTCAGGAGACATTATTTACGTAAACAGCAGGAGAACTTAAAGTATTAAAGAAGGTACCTATTAAATCTGTTTATGTGAATAACGTTATTAAATTCAATAAACACGATTCATCCTCCTATAAATAAGACTATTTAAGTCTTTAAATAGATGTGGTATTTGATTTATCACGTTCTGAGAAAGTTTAGCCTGGCGTAGCCGTTGCTTGGCGTGGGCGGCAAGGACTAAATTGCTTCGTTGAATTCTCCCACAATAGATTGAAGGGTGAACTTATTGACATTTACAAACAACGAGGTACCTAGTCTGGAAAGATTTAATTTGACATTTACCATGACTCACAACAAATATTAACACAATAAACAAATATCAGAATTGTTATTTTAATCTATTATTAGGCAAATATTTTATTTTCACCACAAATAACAAGCTCGGATAAAAACATACGCCCATTTCAGTATATAATATTCCGTTTGTATTCTTCTGTGCCAGAGCTTTCCTTTTCCCTTTTTATCGTGGAAAAAATGTGGGTTCATAATTACCATATAAATCTCGAAAAGTTTGTGTGTGTTGCGAAATAAGGTCTTTAATATGCTGTGTTCGGTTGTATATTGAGTGGCGTGTGTTAATAAATATAGTTACAATTTCTCTTTATGTATAACTAGCAGCGCCCCGCGGTTTTACCCGCGTTGTGCCCGTTCCTTCCTCTTGAATCACTCTACCTATTACAAAAAACCGCATCAAAATCCGTTGCGTAATTTAAAAGATTTAAGCATACAGACAGACAAACAGTGTGACAGACACGAAAAAGAGACGACTTTATTTTATACTATGTAGTGATATCGAAGTAGCTAAATATATGGTCACGATTTCAAGTCTATTACCTAGATTTAACAAGGCCTTTGGTACAGTCGTTACACGCGCTTACTGTACCAAGGGACGCACATTTCGCCTAAACCAAAAATAGATGTTGCAAAATAGTTATCTGCTAAATCAGTAATCAATAAGTATATTCAATCCTTACTAATAAATGCGAAAGTAACTCTGTCTATCTGTCTGTCTGTCTGCCTGTCTGTCACGCTTTCACGCCAAAACTACTGAACCGATTTTAATGAAATTTTGGTACACAATCAGTCCAGAGCCTGAGAAAAGACATTTTTATCGAGAAATTTCCGCGGGAACGGGTACAACGCGGCCGCGTGGCACGGCTAGGCAGATATTGATTTTAAAAGGACCTGTTTGTTAGATTCTATAACACAAGTTTATTTAAGTCTGAAGCCTAGATCACATTAGCTAGCATTAGTAAGTATGTTAGCCTAGCTAGCCTAACCTAA
Source organism: Cyclophora albipunctata (assembly GCA_963082685.1). Lineage (NCBI taxonomy): Eukaryota > Metazoa > Arthropoda > Insecta > Lepidoptera > Geometridae > Cyclophora > Cyclophora albipunctata. The sequence goes on along the minus strand of OY720117.1, from coordinate 8,594,362 downwards.
CTAGCCCAACACACTGGTAGAGCAACGGCAGAGCATTAACTTTTAACACTTTGTTCCACTAATGTAAACTAAAAGTTGGCGTGAATGAGTTCATAGCACATAAAAAACTAAGTTAGTTGATGTATTCGATGACGTGTTACGTCTCGCCGGGGCTGTACTCCGAACTGTGGTCTCACCAGGAGCGCTACGAATAGTCACGATTAGCCATTGACCCGACCTAAATAGCCTCGAATAAGCCATCGTTGCTGACGTTATTATCGAACAAACTCACTATATCGCTTTATTTATACGGCTTTTTATGTCCGTAATACGATTAACTACCCTCAGGCTCTAAACTTTAAATTTGTTTCGTCTGCTATTGATATTTCCATTAATACAGTTCACAATACGTTTATGCCAAAAAGATCCCTTTGATATATAGCATGAAATTTGGATAAGGGTTCCAAATAATATATTTACTTATGAACGTAAAGAAAATATTAATTGACGTATGATTTAAATGGTTCGTCAGCAGAAATCAATGGAATCCATTAAAATCTCTTTGAACCAATTGAAAAGGGCATCAACTTTAATTGGATTTTCTTTTTTACGCTGTGTTTGTGGCACTGATAGACGGGAGCAGACGTTATTATTGCATTCATTGCCAATACAAAGCGTCTTAATTATTCGCGTACACAAGATTTTCAACGTCGCTGTTATCAAACGCCTTCGCTGTCAGATAACACAATACAAACATGACAACGCGTCTGCCTGTTGTTTGTTGCTGGTCGTGATTACACGTTTCGGATTATGTTCAGATAGCTGGATTTATTCGATCGGTCGCATTTATTAAAAGTTAATCCGTGAACAGAGATTACACGCACTGCGCGCAACCCTCCCGAATTCCTTACTAAGTTGCTAAGTGCCTCCAACGACCCGAAATTCGCATAAATGAAGTCAACCGAAAGAGCATTACTTTCAGAACTGTGTCGACTATAATATCCCTCCAGGGAATATGCCTGAAACAACAATGTTGGTCTATTCTCGACACGCGACAATTGCTGCTTTGGACCTTGTTCTAATGTTTACACTGTGTGCTAGAGCTTTTATAACAGGCTTACTATATACCGCCGCCATTGACAATTCATTGCCGCGTTTGCGTATGCATAAGCAAAACAGTTTATGCAAATGTTTCCCGGGAGTGGACAAATCCGTGGGTGTGTGTATACGTGGAAGTACGGAACTGGAAATACAAACTGCCTAAATGTACGCCGAATAATCGAGCGACGGATAAATGCATTTAGCTGACAACATTTTCATTGGGAAACTTTATTTGTATTTCATCCGCAACATATGGTGAATAGTCAGTGAAAATCATTTGTACAGATTTTTAGCTTTGTTTTTATACAATGGCTCTTTGTAAGTAACATGATATAACTCTTCGATGCTTTGTGCACAGTTCTGTTGTAGATTCCCAGTACGCAGAGAGTAACATAAATAGAAATAGACGCTATTCAATTTCAGTTAAAAAGGTTCCTCATTTTTCTTGGGGCTTATCGCAAAAGCGCTTACTCTGTAAGAGGTGCTCAATCCGCTCCTACAGTCAATATCCAGTCACTTACCCGGTTTAAAGACATATATATCTATCTATATAACTAAAAGTATGTTTTAAGCCAAACTGTACGTAGAAAGAGTATAGCCAAAGAAAAAGTGGCACGTGTTTCAGCATAATCCCTTACAATCAAGAGTGAAAAGCAATTTATCTTTCTTTTGCCTCCTATCAGTGTACGACTTCGTATTTCGTAGAATTGTCCGCGCCATACGTTCCTGACGGCTTTTTTACTTACAACACAAATTCGACGGATATTTGTTTTCGATATTTACAGAGTCGTTTATTTTAAGTTCCGTTCGTTATTTAAGTGCCGTCCAACCCTTCCCATTTTTAATAATAGACTTCTACGCTTTATTGTTGACTTATTTTAATAGCATTCATTAATATGTCTAATTCATGTTCTTTTCATTAGCCGTTATAATGAACGGTGAACCTGTAAAATATTTTCAAGAGTTCAATATACTTCTACGTGCGCTAGTTAGTATAGAGTTCACAATTATGTTGATGAAATTCTTTTATCGGCACAACCGCACTTCTTACTACGTTTTTGCACATATACCAATATGTGTCGCAGTGGAATAAACACGTATTTCCCCAAACGAAACTCTTGTAAATAGCTCGGTCTTAATAGAGCTGCGAATGCCGACGCAATTTATAAATAAACTCTCACAATGAAATGGGATTTTACACAAAAACATCATTCTAGCTCATTGAGAGCACATTTGCTGCTATCGTTATGGCAAATTGGATTACAATAGGCAGACAATTAGAGCGCCCACACGATAGAGATAGCACTCGTCTTCATTGTGTGGGTGTTACATTATTCAGGAGTTCCTCCTATAATTAAATAGGACAATTGAATGCCATACGTCGTCACCCGCTCACCATTCCATATTATTTTTGTTCCATCTCTACAATACTAGTACGCATTATATTCCAGAAACAAAGCATGAACTGGAAGATCTCATGGCTGACGTCAAGAAAACTGCCAACAAAGTTAGAGGAAAGTTAAAACGTAAGTTTCATCTAAAATCTCTCGTTTAACATTCAATCTAGACAAGAAATTAAGTTTTATAAACGATATTACACTCTACCCACAGATATAGAGCAGAACATTGAACAAGAGGAGCATTCGAATAAATCGTCTGCCGATTTGAGGATAAGAAAGACACAGCATTCGACGCTGTCGCGTAAGTTTGTGGAGGTGATGACAGAGTACAACCGCACGCAGACCGACTACAGGGATCGGTGCAAAAACAGGATACAGAGGCAGCTGGAGATCACCGGGCGGGCCACCACCGACGACGAGCTCGAGGAGATGCTGGAGCAGGGCAACTCGGCCGTCTTCACTCAAGGGGTGAGCCACTGTTATCCCACACAACACATGTTACTTACGCGTCATATCCTTTCCCCAAAGGGCCCGCCACGAGTGGTTAGAACGTGTGTTTTTATAGCCCTTCTTGTTGGCTTGTTGTACACGTTTTCCCTATTGTTTTACTTTCAAATATGTTGCCGAAACCAGAACATCATGTAAACCCGTTGACTTAATTTATTGCCTTTACTCCGGTATCGAACTCTTTGAATCTTTAATGCGTCGCCCTCTCGAGCCATCCAAACTGTTCTTGTAAACCGTTTCTTAAACTTTATAACGTACAAAAAGTATTAAAGAAGCAACAAGTGTCCAATAAAGTGATTATTTCAATCGACTTATCAAGAAACGGAGTTCCATTAGCGGAATCGATAGCAATTTTAGAATGCGTAATGGCGCGCCATTAAACTTTAATATTGTGATATTCTTGCTGTCGTTATCTGGGCTCTAAAGATTATGGAGACGTGACAAAGTAACAAAAACATTTATCGGTGTAACTTGAATAAGAATTTTGAGTTTACATACCGTATTTCACCTTACATTGACACTTACTCACACGGTTGGACAACTAACGTTATTTTAATTACCTTTGTCATATCAATATTGTATCCCATATTGCGTACATATTCTGAGTGGTTACCCGGGTGGTTCCAGATTATAATGGAGACGCAGCAAGCGAAACAGACGCTCGCCGACATCGAGGCGCGACACGCCGACATCATCAAACTGGAGACCTCCATCCGCGAGCTCCACGACATGTTCATGGACATGGCCATGCTGGTCGAAAGCCAGGTCAAACACTTTCACATCTATCTATCTGGTTACTTATAAGGTTCAAATCCGCCTGGCTATAGTAAGCCAGTAAGTGCGAATGCCTGTCTTGTCTCAAGTTGTCTCTATTTAGTAATATTAGGGATAAAACGGAGGGACGTTAAATACAAAATATTCTCTAGTTCCTTTCGCTGTGACATTACTTGAAAACTGCTGGACCAAATAAGCGAATTCTTTTTCCCAATGATTTATCGAGGTCTGCAAAAGGATAAAAAAGGGAAAGGGTTCCAATTTAAGCGGGTAAATCCGTCGGATACAGCTAGTTAAGGATGTAACCGCGAGGCTTACTGGTTGGTCTTATCCCTACACTATGTTCCAAGTTATCCCTATAGGGGTTAGTTTCCGAAAGAAGTTAACCCCATCTTTTCCTTCGTGACATTATTTCAACCTTTGAATATCATACAAGTTGGAATATCTAATAGTGTGCGAATAGCTAAATAGTTTTCCATTTCGAGATGTTTAAACATATGGAGTTTCTGTTTACTATGTCTCGGTAAACGTTGTGCACATACGCTGCATGCCACGCATAGTAAAAAGGGTTTCGTAAAACCACTAATTTGGGTCACAACGTAATTGGTATAATGTGATCTTAATAAATAGTAATTGTATTTGTAAAATGAATGTTTCAAAAATTACTGAATTGATGAACGTATGTTTAATTTAATGTAAATGTGGTGGTGTAATACAGGGTGAGATGATCGACCGCATTGAGTATCATGTAGAGCACGCTGTGGACTATGTCCAAACCGCGACACAAGACACAAAGAAGGCCCTAAAATATCAGAGCAAAGCCCGGCGGGTGAGTTACCTTTCAGATGTCGATACGATCGTTATTAATCTGTACTTTTTGTTTTGTTTCGTCCCGTCCGCTCCGCGCTCGTTGCTCCCTCTCCTCTGTCCCGTCGAATCCTCTGTTTGTGAATGAATCGTTGCCAAAATCCCATTCATTATTATTTTTTGTTACGTCAAATCCGGTGATTGGTTCACACTTGGTTTTATTACTTTTTGTTTCTATTCCTAACATTATCATCCTGTTATGTTTTATACTGTTATGTTTTATGTTTTATACTTTATATATCTACGATCTCGCTTTGACTGTTGTGTTCTCTATATTTCGTGTCATTGGAACTAACATTCGGTGAAATGGGCTTCTAATCCTTACTGGTTTCGTGTTTCACTTATTATAATTGGTGTGTGCGTAATTTGCCTTCTGTTGTTATATAATAACTGCAATATGTTTCTTGAACATTGTTTTTTCTTTTATTTCACTACGTTATTATGTAACAAATGTTTGGTGTAACTATTACTGTTAACATTACTAACAAAAACCTGTAATAATAATAATAACATCTAATGTGACTTCTACGTGTGTGCTTTAAAGAACTGTGTGAACTCTTCTTCCGTGGTAGGCATCTTCTATATATCTTGGCAGTGTTAACGCTTGGGTAAACGGGTTGTATGAACCAATCGGCGGTGTGATATAGGCCGTCCCGTTCCCTCCCTAGTGGGTTCACGTTAGCGCGAGCAGGGCGAGCTGATAGATCGGATCGAGCACCACGTCACGCAGTCGGCGGAGTACGTGGAAGCAGGACAGGACGATTTAGACAGAGCGCTAGTGTACGCCGTCAAAGCGAGGAAGGTAAATTCAGAGAACACTAACTAAGGGAACCTCTCTCGACAAGGGACCTATCTTCTAAACTGCAAAACATAACCCAAATGAAAACAGGAACTAAGTACTTCACTTTCGCTGTCGCTCTTCCTATCGAGAGCATGTTTGCATGTTGATACTATAATCGGACAAATGACGCATGAAACTTATCTCGGTTGAGTATCACTTTCGATTTCCAACAATAAAACTTTAATCCGTGAAACTAATTGAATAGTTATGATCTTGTGCATAAACGTTCAGTGATAAACTGAGTAAGAATATTTGTACTAATTTTATGCACTTTCGGAGCTATTTCCAGCTTATGCATTAGCACTGTATGTTAAGCTTAAATGTTAATGGCATGGGTTCGGTGGACGGTGGAAATGTCAAATTCTAAGAGTACAGACGAAATTATTAACTGACAATTACATAATTTAAATTCTTCACTCTATTCTGTCTGTTGCTTTTCGTTAAAAGCCTTTGTCAGGCTGTTTACCTCCAAAAATAACTTCAATCTTTACACGCAAATTAAATAATTTCGTTTGTGCCTAAATTTTAAGGCCATGTGCATTATATATATATTGTACATTAATGTATTAGTTGTATACATATTTTTGTGTTTTTTAAGTGCAGTCGTCGTCATATCCTCCTGATATCATAAACGCGAAAGTTTGGATGTATGTCTGTCTGTAATTGACTCTAAAATTACTAGATGAATGTGTGTGAAATACATACATATACAAGTAAAACCTACAATAACTGATCGGATCATATTTTAAATTCCAGAATTCCGGATAAGATAAAATCTTAGGGTCCCCAGTACATTACTTTTTACCCCCTACCCTAGATCTTACTGTTTTCGAGTACATGTCAATAATTTATCTGAAATACAACTTTACATTGTTCAGATAAACATTCTTGGTTTGTATTATAGATTTCATATTCTAATATAATTCTCAGATTACAATCCAGTCGTACCGTATCGCATTTCTTTCGAGTGTATCACGCAATCCGTAGACCAGTAACAACTATTGCCACTTTATCCAATAATTTCGACGGCTGCACGGCATTCCAACATTATTTTTATTTTCTTTTCGTTTCTCCTTTATCATTGCAGAAAAAAGTGTTCATCATAATATGCCTGTCTGTTACGCTGGTTGTGTTAATAATTATTCTTGCGATCGCCCTATCGTAATCGCCGAGCCCTATGACATCACGCGTGACGTCACCGCCCCGGACGTGTCGACGCCATCTTGGATGTATGACTACAAAAGTGACGTCACAACGGCCTCCGACCGTTTAACACTAATTATTATGTTAAACCTCACAATTGTGTTCGGATTATTAATTTATGTTAATTAGACCAAGAACAAATTATTTTTGCGTATGCACTGATTCTACGGTATGTACACCCGCAACCGCAATTTCATTAAGTAACGCCCAGTTAATGAAACCAATTTCAAAGTGATTTTTTTTGCCTTTTTGTCATTAAACTTATTGTCATTTTAAAATTGGAAATATGTGGTTGCAACTTGTTATAGTTTGTATTAAAGGGTGCTTGTATGGGGTTACCTTACAGAATGTACATGATTTCAGAACGATTTAATTTGAAGATTAAAGATTACTTCTATTTGTCATTGCAAGCGACAGTACCTACTATAAATAAGATTGATAGAATCTTTTCATAATTAGAACTATGTGGCGAAAGGAGGAACTAAATGTTGGCTCGAACAAACTGTGCGATTAGTAAATGAAGACACAGTGGCGCCCTCAGTTTTCTTTTTGAAAAGATAGATTATTTTGAATTGTATGAATGTAAAATATCACAATATTCGTCCCATTAATTGTACACAAGATTACATATGAAATTGTAACGACAATATATTGTGTAAAGTGCAATAAAACGATTGTGCTTTAGTTTTAAGATTTTCTGGTGTTACCAGGTTATTTATAAAATAACGTTCGGAAATGTTGCCAGTAAGAAAGTAAAATTGTAATTCATAAAATAATACTTCAAAATGTAAATACAAATATATAAATTTTGCTCCAGACTTTCTCTGGCATTTCATAAAAGATAGCTCTTTTATGAAATGCCAGAGAAAGAAAAATTTATGAAATGATCTTGCTATCGTATTTTCCTCTGTAAATATAAAGCTTAAATGACATCACAATATGTTACAAGTTAAAACTTATTTAGTTTATTAGCCCTTGTTACTTTAGTTAAAAGTTATTTAAAACACAGGGTTTGCCAAGAAAGAGTTGATTGAAATTACATATTAATTATTATATTAGGTTCTTCCATGCTTATACAATTAAAAATATAATAATATGAGTCGGATAGCTGTCTTCATATTATAGACATTATCCAAGTTTCCTTGTAACCTTATCATCATTTCGGGCGGATTGTACAAGCATTTTTAATTTTATTTGCCGCTTAAATATGTATAAAAAACAAATGACGTTCGTTTGAAATAGTGTTCTATTTGGTGCATTATGAAGTACAATTTTGAATAAACAGCTTTCGTTTTTTAAATACATATTATGGTAAATAGATTTAAATGTTCTTGTTTAATCCACCCTTTAACCTATTTTGTTTGTCGGATTGTTAAAAGTATCAAGAATTATTTTTATTCAATATTTAAAGTTTGATTTTCAATTTATTTTCGCTTGTTATACTGTAAGCAAAAATAATTAATGTTGATTTCTTAATTTTAACTTATTTTGTTTACAACTTTGCCTTTTGTTCCTAACTGTACCAAACTTCGAATTCATAGACCATATTAACTATTTTTTTTAATTTACTTAACGAAGATCAGTATTTTGTCTATAGTTCTTAGTCATAACCAAATATAGAACCTCATAGATGAATTATTATTGTACTCCAATTTTCTTATAAAATAATTAATATTTCAATACATACTAATCAGAAAAGTACATATGTATATTTAGTACTATAGTACTAAAGAGAATAATATTTTCTATCTATTTATATTAATCATGTACTTATAACAACAAGCGTTACAGATCTTAGTATATTAATATGTTATAGTTATATTGGACAAAGATATTACAATACATAATCGACTTTATATTCTTACTAATATGTTTGCATTTACTTTATCAGCATTTTAATAAATAAACTAATCTAAAATACCTATATAGTGAAAAGTGTTATACTTTGTTGAATAATAGTAATTTATATCTGTGATTGATATAATGTTGGTGTTAGGATGTTCAAAATATTTAGCTCAATATTATTAGCTGATGTTGTTTTATCAATATGTTTTTCAAACGACTTTTACATACATAATAGAGTACGCACAAAACCCACGTCAGATAGCTTTATTTAGATTTTTTATGTAACATTAAATTCGTCATTCAATTTTGATCCTTATGTGCCGCGCTGACGTGCACAACTCGTTCTGTCTGTAGAACTCTTAAGCTTGTATTGTACGCACTAATTTATTTAATCAAAAGACTGTGAGACATAATTTAATGCCATTATAATGATGATTATTGTACTACATATTGTTCAATGTTGAACTTTAACATCAAGTTACGTTTATGTCATTAATTAATGATTAATGTATAGTTTAGTCTGTTTAGTTCCCTCACAACGAAGGGGTCGAGTTACAAAGTTGTTTATTATTATTATAAAAAAAGTTGAAACTTTACTCATGTTGTAAATATGTTTATAATTATTTCGAAAATTACATTTATTTATTTTAATTTCATTTTTTTTTATTGTTTTGCCATCCCGCCATTGTAAGCAAATGACGCACACATTTGAAAGAAGCGCCATGTTTGTTGAGTGCGATATCGAAGCGATGTCGAGTGTGTGTGAGGTGGGGTGTGGGTGTGGGCTCGTTACAAGCGTATTGTTACATGCTCGCGCTCCGCCGCGGCCGCCCACAGAAGAAGATCATGATCCTAGTGTGCGTGCTGATACTGGGGCTCGTACTCATCGGGTTCATTAGCAGCCAGATCCCAGGGTTGAGCAAATGAGCGCTCTCGCTCGCACACTACGCCAAATGCTCAAAGGTAAACTACCCCGAGTGCAGCGCGAGCGCGCGACGACACCTCACCAATGCTTTGTACTCGCATACTGTCTTGCACTATAGTTTTATTTGGAAAACGAGTAAGGACCGCACCACTAAACTTGAAGGCACGAAGAAGGAAGGACTTACTCGTCGTTGGAGTAAAACTCGAGGCACGTGACGATGTGAGTACGGAGCGTAACGTCGCGCGCTCGCCCGTCTTTATTAGCCACTAATGTGTGTCGTGTTTGTCCACTGCAGAAGAAGATAATGATTATGCTGTGCCTCCTCGTTCTCGGCCTCATTGCGACCGGCTACGTCTATAACACGTTCTTCTAAACGGGGAAAGGGGCAGGTTTGAGGCCATACAGCCGTACAGGCTTAACATTTATATTTAGATTTGTGAATGAATCAATAAAGTAGATTTTAATATGGAATGATGCATTTAGATCAATGCCCGACGTGGCGTCATCATCATCAGATTGAAATTATGTCATTGGGTTCGACTCAACATTTTATTGGGGGTTTCAAATTTGCATGCGTCGAAGATGATGATCGATTAATCTTGGTTTTCATAGTAATGGTACATGAGCGTGACACATTGCATTAGGTGCGTTGAGGCTGGTCAACAAAGGTTCAGGATATAAACACGTCTTAAAACACTCTTGATTTACTTCTTTTCACACTTACACTATGATGACTTACATCATAAATAAATTTATCAGTTTCCTTAAATTATAGCAAGAATTACTTTCGTTTAATTTGACTATTTTTCTTTCAATTAAGACACTATATCCTGAAATAGCTTCTGTGCTGTAAAATGTATCAAAACATCAAACCATTACATCCACCTTCAATATTGTGACATAATTATATAATATTTTATCTCTTAGCACCTTTTATCATTTGCACTTTTTATGAAATTAATCACTTTGAATGCAACTCAAGTAAGCAAGCATAATCAAACGCATTTAGGTTAGGTACATAATATGCATAGGTGCCTTAAAATAAACATACACAACGCATAATCATATGTAACAATGCCATATTTATATAAACATATACATTACAACTAAGTACATAGATATAGACATATTTATACATTATAGATAGAATGTAATATTGTAGTTAATTTTAAGGTAAGTACGCTGCTTGTATTTTTAGTGGCAGTATAGTTTGGGTTTTCTATAGAGAATGATACATTTTTTAATTTCACAGGACCGTCAAGCAAAAATAAAAAGCGACGCGCATTTTTGGTGCCTGCATACAGCCTGGCAAGATCGCTTGCCGCTGCCCAGCGAATCATCCCAACATCGCGATCATAAGTATTCGTCTCTAGTTGTAATGATCACAAACTATACTCAATTATTATCGTACAATGCTGCTGTTGTTGAACATTCATTCTCATGTCGTGACGTAATGTACCATCCGCTTCATCACACTCCGATCAACAATACACGAGATTGTGACACTAATGTCTCTTGACAAAATCATAGAGCGATTGTGACACTAACCGTGTCACTTGATCCAAGTCTAGTGCGATTATGACACTAAAGATGTCACTCAATCCAAGTCTAGTGCGATTATGACACTAACGATGTCACTCGATCCAAGCCTAGAGCGATTGTAATACTTTCGTCAGTTGACTAAAACCAAGAACGACTATGACACTAACGGTGTCATTGAAATTGGATTATATCTTGTCACAATGGTGTCTTGGGCCAAGGCATTCTGTATATAAAATCCAAAAATGACATTGTATTCATTGGAATTTTAAAACGCTTAATAGGTCCAACGTGTATTATTGATCGAAGTATCACTTAAACACCTTATTATAAGAAATAATCCTATGTCAAATTCGGAAGTATAAATTTACATATCCAAAATTATATCGATTCCCACTGTGGTTCGAAATTTGGATTATGAATTATGTTTCCGAATAGGTCCTTAGGGATGCCAAGTGTGGGCTTTACGCACTATAAATGTTTGAAAATTATAAATATAAAATAATGTCACGATACGTCAGTTCGCCTCAGTCGGCTATAATATATCGAACATTTATCATAGACATTTTATATCAATTTATTAATGAAATATTAGCATGCAATAATCAACTAATATAACTACGTTAGTTAGTATTATTATTACACACTAATCACTGTCATTTAGTATTCATTCGTATTTTAGGCCAACGTTATGAAATTTTCGATTAACTAATAGTTTTATATCATACTCATTGACATGTAAACATCAGCCATCATTAACCTATGAATGTTCAAGTCTCATTATATTGTAATGTTTGAATATCATAGATTATAATATAGAATGATGCCATATATAGCTTAATAATAGAGTCTCATTCAATCAACAAGTTGCAATTTGTCTTTCTTATTAATTTTCTTTTAAGATAATGTTAGGTCAGGTCAAGTGTCGGCAATACAAAGAAATCTCTTTTAGATAATTACTAAGAGAGAACAATTGTGTAACAATTATTAGGTACATTTTATTAATAACAATGCATTTACCGTGATAAATATTAATGTAATAACAATCAGTATTTTAGAACCGCGATATCGTTAGGGTTCTACCTCACAATGTTAGTAATAAAACCGTTACGTTCAAAATACAAGTGCCTGCATTGGCATCGGTACTTGTGGTAGAGGTAGAGTAGCGGAGCGGGCGCGGGCGCGGGCGCAGCGCGTCGCGTGCGCGCCCGCCGCCCGCCGCCGCCGCCGCAGCAATAAACGTTCGATTACAATCGTAACATTGTTTTAATCTTTCGAATGTGTGATAGTAGATGCAGTTGTTGTTTAGTTAACTTTATAATATAATAATAAAATTGTTATCGTGAGTGTAACTTTTAATAAACAATAAGAGTATATACTTTAAAATTTTCAATATTTATCGTTCAAATGAGGAAGAAATACATACGTTTTTGGCGCTTTTCGATCGTATTTATAGACGGGTGAATTGGAGGTACCTAATCGTTTTTTTAATACATTCTAAGATGCTCTTCGTTGTACAGTATCTAATACATAATGTAGCTGTTTTAGCTAGGATATAACTTTTTTAAATAAATTCAAATGTACCGAATCTTCAGCAATACCAATATTAATAGATATCTAAAGTTATTCCTGTTGAAAAGTTGATAAATCATTTACGTACACAAAGTAGGAGACTTTACACTTGAAGAAATAAGCACCAACATGTTAGGATTTCCTATAGGAAACTTTGATGTAATTAAGTATGTACCTAACTCGTAATTTACATTGACATTTGTGACGTTTTTTCGATGTGGTAGGTGCGAGTACGAGGGCGTACGTACCAATTGTTAAAGTTATCTATCATCGTCGAACGAAACACTAAACTAAAGGATAACGGCACTAATGAACCCGCGAAAGGTGCCATCTTTCCGAACGTTAAGATTATATTTACTTCTAGTAAGCAGATATTTAAGAACATGAAGCAATGTTAATTTTAACATTATAGCGTAATTAGATTTTTATCCTTAAGAGTAGGATTTCATCTAGTTGCCTTTGTAACAGTAGAGAAATTAGGTGATACCTTTTCTCTGTTCGCTTCATCGGTGTGGCGAGCGAGCCGCTCGGTCGCGTCGCATCGCGTCGCTCGCGGGCCCGGCGCCGCCGCCCGCCGCCGGGCCGCGGTCCATCGCTGACACTGGCTAGCGTCATTTCGTTATGATAGTTATCATATAAGTATACTGGCCTCTCGCCGAGGCCGCGTACCTGACACCAATGTATCGTTAACGTCGGAGCGCGACGACAACCGACACTTTATTGTAAAATAAATTGTTAGAGTAGGTATAACCGAACTTCTAGTCAGCTTTTGATGATCTCTTTATTATTCTGATTATATAAATCTTAATATTACAGTTGTATGTTCTGTTACTAGTGTACATACATATAAGTCGGTCGGTGTCGACGCAGGGCGCGCCGCCGCCGCTAGCGCCCCTGGCGCCGCTGCGTTGAACTAATCACATATTTAACGTGAAACATAGATATTTTCATAATCAATAGTACTTATGCATATTGTTGATTGGATTGCTAATTTTGTATAAGTACACAACTAGTATAGTTTATATACTTATGTGTCAATTCTTATAGCATTTTACATTTAACAAACGATAGCTAGTAAGTGTTAAAAGTAATCCAAATAAAATTAATGCAATACCGTTTATTATATAGGCTTGTTCTACAATGTTTGTGTTTTGAATATTATAGAATGAATGAAGTTTAACAATCTCATATATACTAACTTACTACATAATTAACGTTCAATATCTATGTATTCTGTGTAACGTTGTATAGATATACGATAATCATAATTATGTAATAACATTAATAGAAACAGTTCAATCAAATTTCTTTCAGTCTGTAGCTCTTGGGAAATGTTAAATTGTTCATGAACTTTTATCAAAAGCTTTGAGAATTTAATAAACAACGAACATTCGAAATGTAATTTTAAGAATCTCGAATGGTGTGTCAGACTCTGAAAACTTCATTTATTCCTGTCTGTTGTTTTCGTGCAATGTCTACACTTTTTGCAATTCTCTGTAGTGTCTGCGTCACTCTTAAAGATAAGTCTGATCCTTGCGACACGGATACATTGTGTGCTTGCTACATATATCACGTGATTTGATGACAACGAGTCCCCAAATAGTCTAGTCAACTACGTGGATGAAAAATGTATGAATAAGTAATAAAATCAGGCAGGTGGCGCCATCTGGATTTGAAAATGTATTGCTAATAAGTATTTTGTCCGTTTTGTGTTCCAAATTCGTTGTCATTAAATGAACACGGAACAGTACTTGCATCTAATGGATCAGTCAGCTGAATCCCACTGATTATTGTAATAAATAATATAATATTTTATTCTTTACAAGTAGGGTCGCTAGACTTCAATTTGTAGTTAAATGTTCGTAATCTTACGATTTCCACAATTTGTGCTTTGTTCTTTCTGACTCTTTGATGTTGCTTGGCGTTGAATAATGTGAAACATTATAATATTAGAGTTTATATGTATTTTATTTTAAATCATGTTATTTTTTATTATGTTTAGTTTAGACAAATGTTGAAATAGTTTACTTAGTAAATTGTTCCATTTCCTTGACCTACCTACGTGTATACTTGAGTATGTACTTCAGATATGTTACAAATTGTATTCCTGTATGTTAAATTCGTCTTGTAATCTTATTGTACTTAAATCAAAAATCTCTTGCAGTTGCGATAAGCAAGTTGTTGTATTATCAGTGAGATTCTGAACACAGTTGTAAAATTCAAGTTAGATTGGTTTTATAGTCATATTATTCTGTATGTAGGTTATCAATCTGAATTCTCTCATAATTATAAAATAAACTGTGTTTTCTGCTGTATATAGATGTTTTATTTATATTTTTAAGCCTAGCCCTCCTAGCACAACGATACGGCTACTTCTCCAACTTGATGGAAACAAAAACAATATCGGAATATTTGGGTATCAGAAACAAACGGCTTAACAATGGTCCACCTGACCTGACCCCGTGGCACCAGAAATATAGCTCGGTAGTCAACTTTAAACACTGGTCTACCTGACGAAGGAATCTACAAGATTTGGAGTTCGCCCGACTCCAAATCCCGTAGATTCCTGGTCACCCACCAACCCTGCAAAGTTGGCGGAGATCAGCTTGCTTTTCAAAGAAGCACAAATTTTGAAGTACAAATAAATACATATAGGTACCTATAAGATGAAGTAAGTAGATGTAATGTAATGTAAGATTTTGTGTGAATTGTACACATTGACTTATTACTCAATTGTACATATTAATTCCATGGGTGTTGAGTTTTCATGTCAGCATCAAGTAGAACTACAAACTAGTTTCCTGGTCTGTGCTACAAACCACAGCTACATTATTAATATAGACACATCGCTACAAACTACAAATCACAGACCAGGAAACAAAATCATTTACATTGACTGTAAATGTCAACCATACATCAAATGTGACTGTCATTCTGTCAGTTTTTGGGAAACAAATGTCAATGTCTAGTCTGTGGTCTAGTCATAGTTAGTTGTCAAAGTCACTCTTTTTGATTGGCTTCTGTGATTGGCTTTGCTTTGGTAGACTTGGAAATTTTGGATATTTATTTTGGTTTGGAAAACATTACTTTTGTTTTGTTTATTTCTATAATAATAATTGTACACATTTCAAAGGAAAATGAACGCACCACCCACATTCGAATCGTTTCTTTTGTACGATGGAGAAAAGAAGTAAGTAACTTGTAAAATTGCTTGCTTATTTTTACGTATTTTTCAATAATACAAATAAAACCTAACCTGAACACTTAGCCTGAACATGTTATTTACAGGGTTCAAAAGGAAGAAGACACCAAAGTAACTAACGCAGCTATATTTACAGTAAATAAAGAAGACCATACGCTTGGCAACATGATAAGGCAGTGAGTATTTTGTTTACAAATCATATACAAACAATTGTCACTTGAGGTAACTTGGACTAACTAAGATTACATTTTCTTACAGCCAGCTTCTGAAAGACCCTAAAGTACTGTTCGCTGGGTACAAAGTGCCTCATCCTTTGGAGCACAAGTTTGTTCTGCGCATCCAAACAACTTCAGACTACACTCCGCAGGAAGCTTTTATGAATGCTATCACCGATCTTTCGTCTGAACTGTCTCTATTTGAGGAGAGATTCAAAGTAAGTAATCAAGACTCGGTGTCAATTATATATTCTTATGCAGTATTTGTGGGTGTCTATGTATTAGTATCAGTTAGTTACATTCCAAATAACAAGCTTAGAGCTTAGTTTGGGTCTAATTAACCGTGTGTGAATAAAATAAAATAAATATGCATTGTGCAAGCAAGTTTGAGAGAATTATTGTGGAATTAGAACAGTGACCCAGAATGCATTTCTCTGTGACTAGTGACATGGAAATGGAATTTTATGTATTTATTCATATTTCGGATTATTGCACAATTAAATGATATATTAAAGATATTTGAGAATAGAACAAAACGGGCATTATCATTAGTTAAAAAAATCTACACTATTTTGAATTGAAACTATGTACGAAGATACATACACTTTGCTTTTATTTTACATATTTATCTGACATTTCAGCCCCCTTACTTTTTTATTGCTTATACTTAAGAAACTTTGATTATATATATATCTTTTTAAACTCACACGATTTGCACTCATTATACTAAATGAAACAGGTCTGTATCGCGTTAGATAATTTAACATATTATAATTTATTGTGAGAGTAATTAGCTCGGAACGTCGGATACATATTTTAGTAAAATATGTTAAATGATCTAACGCGATACAGACCCGTTTAATTAAGTATAATATATTTCTTTTGTTGTAAAGGGTTTTTTTTTATTGAGTTATGTTTTTTTTTCAGGAAGCTATCAAGGAGAAGAAAGAAGGTTTAGATTAAAATGCAAATGTAGGATTAAGATTAGGTTAAGAGTTTAAATATAAGTGTAATGATATAATTTCTTAAATAAAGACACTCATGAAATTAAATGCATTTTTTTATTATGTACAACAATATTATGTCACTTGAAGAAGATATCTTAACCAAACTCTCAAACCTTAGTTTTACCTGTATTGTAATTCGGATTAATAATACTTGGATTTGAAAGGATTTATATTCTCCACATGGTATCCCCAAGTACCAGGCATGCAGAACATGGCAAGAGATGATGACTACATATATAAGAGTCTCAAAGATTTTAATTATGTCACCTAAAATGCTTTTCCTGACCTCTTCTCATAGTAAGAGTCAGAGTAAGACATTTGTGTAAAAAAAATATTTTCAAGATAGACTTCGATCAACAATACACAACATGAATAAGATCAATGCATCAGTGCATCAATGGGTATAAAAAACATTAGCCATTATTGGTTATAACAGGTCCCGACTCGCGTTTGGCCTAAATATAGACTGACATTTACCATTTATTCTAACAAAAAATTGCTTATAAACTAAGAATTGCAATTAATAATAAAATATTAATCCTAGACGACAAATTGCAATATCTCGAAAGTCGAAAACCCCCAGGAAGACTACCCCCTCCACCATATGGAATGGTATTTTTTCGAGTTCATCGACCTTTGGTTATTGAACTTTTAGTGGACTTGTTTGGTTGGTGCCAGATATTTTTGGGAAATCTTCCGCTGCTAACAGTTTCGCTGATCTGTTTTATAGCTATATAGTTTTAGGTTGGTTTCATAACATTTAATCTTCCTCACTTGCTACACCACATTGGAACATAGCTAACATCGTGAATCCTAACTTATTGTCGGCTCCACATTAGTGCCGTGAATTCACGCGCGATTTCTCACCGTGAATTCACTGAACGAATCCATGCCCTCCCCATTCACGAGATGCTCACAATAGTTCGAAGGAGGAGGCGCGAACCCTTTGTCGCGGGACACAATACCGACTCTGATCGGGGAACAGGCGTGAACGTGCGTGAATCCCGCGAAAACGGTCCACATTCACGTTCGCGCTTGTTCACGGAGCTTCACGGCACTAATGTGGAGCCGCCATGAACCGATTTGAACGAAATTTGGTACACAGTTAGTCCAGAGCCTGAGAAATGACATAGGCTACTTTTTATCCCGAAATTCCCGCGAACGGGTACAACGCAGGTGAAATCGCGGGTCGCGACTAGTCTTTTTATATATAAAGAAAAAGTCAACAAGGTACAAATGACAAAAAAAACCAAGAATAGTATAATAATGTTTATTATTATTATAAAATAGGATTTGGTGTTTTTAAAATGTAATTATTAATTATCATTATTAGAGTTAGTACATTCAATAAAATCATGACATGATTGTGATGGAAAAAGTATTTGTGCTATGAAATCAAAGGTCTCAATATGCATTATAACCAGATAATGTATAAGAGATAATAATAACATAACCAATGTTATAAAGCCAACACATTTGATTGCTAAAAACATGCAAAATTAAACTTAATAAATTAGGTCCAAAATATCTTATGTACAACATTAAGCTAACAATGAATCGTACCCGGTAGCGGGTAAACAATAAATAACTAATCATTATGTAACAATAACAACGGTAACATTAAAATAAAAAATACAATAAATTAATTATTTTAAAATGTTTCTTCTTCATCACAGTTTTCAGTAGAATGTCCAAATACTGAAACAAACAAAAAAACATCAGACTCTTTGTTCAAATTTATTGTAATTAAAAAAAAAACCTCATAGCGCAAAAAAATGAAATTTTCGCAGAAGCCACCCCCTCTATCATATGGAATGTTTTTTTAAGGTCACTGACCTTTAGACACACTTTGAGTGAGATATTTCTGTGAAATCTACCACTTATACCATGTCACTTGTTCTTGCATAGATTACACGTACTTTGACCACTTATACATGGCTTGTTTACATCGTGGATACTATGACGACCTCACACTGGATGTAGATATACTAAACCGAAACTACCAAACTAGAGCTGAGCCTCCAGATATAGAGCAAATAAGAGAGTCTAAATGAAAACTTTTATCTATACTAATATATTAAAGATGAACAGTTTGTTTGAATGCGTTAATCTCAGAAACTACCAGTCCAATTCCAATAATTCTTTTTGTAATGGATAGACATTCAACGGGAAGGGTATAGGCTATTTTTCATCCCGAAATTGCTACAAGGACGGACACAACGGGTAAAACTGCGGAGCGCTGATATTGATATATATGATGGTACCTTCACAAATGTCACAATATTCCCTCGGGGGCGGCTTGTCCTTCTTGGCGGCGGGCGGCGCCGGCTCGGCGGCCTGGCGCGGGCACTCCTCCGTGTCGTGCGCGTCGAACACGTCGCAGATGTCGCAGAACAGGCGCGGCGCCAGCCGGGGCTTGCGCCCGTTACTGGACAGAAATACAATCATTCAGCGATTTCAAACAGAATCTAGTGTCAATCTGGGGCGAAGCCAGACGAAATGAGTTGTCAGTCGCGCAATTTCTGCTGCATTCGGTTTCATAAAAAAGCCATAAAATGAGTTGTGAATTTCTACTGAGCAGAGATTACGTGACTCACAAGTCTCACAACTCACTAATTTACGCCTGTCTGGCCTCACTCTTACAACAAAGGAGAAAAATGTACCGTGTGGCTGCATACATATTTGGATCAAACATAAATTATACATATCCAGTCTAGTGGCTGAAGTGATTTCAATTTATTCAACTAGTACTAAAATAGATAGTGAATGAATACGTACAAGACCGGCGACTCGGTAGCGCTGGCGCCGCCCTCCAGCGCCTGCACGCGCGCCATCAGCTGCTCGTTCTTGCGCTGCATGTCCACTATCACCGAGTTCAGGAAACTCACTTGACCGTCTATCATCTCCTTCTCTTCAGGACTCCTGAGGGAGAAAATATTTGTATACATATAGAATAGCGTGGTCATTACGCCTAATCCTCCTCGCTGTACTGATGATATTTTCAATGAGATGAGAGGCCTTTGCCAAGCAGTCGGACATTACAGGCTTATACTTTTCGTATGTACAGAAATAATTGTTTTTTCTCCTGACTGTGACTTTTTTCTGCTTGTAAGGAACAAATGTAATTAAATAAAGTGTTTTTGTTCACTATCATTAGTAAATATTTACTTAAAATAAGTTTAGTAAGTAATAAGGTTTTTATCAGCTTTGAATCAAGATTAATGCTGTAAGGCTATGATTAGAAGATACATTTTCTTGTAATTAAATGGCAATTTGTTAAATATCACTGTGGGATTAGGCATTACAGACTAATGAAGTAAAACGGTACTCACTTGCGCGCCTCAGCAGTGTCTCCCTGTCCCAACGCGCCTCCAGCATGTACGTTATTCGCTTTGATTTCCTTCTGCAATAACAGCTTCTCTCTCTCAACTATTTCTAATTTGGCCTTTTGGTTCTGAAACACGAGAATATCGATTATGTATTTTCATTAATCAAAAAACAAACTTATTTCAATGACTATAAAGTTAAAATACATTTATTTACCTTAATATCTGCTTCTAGATTCGATATCGTATCTTCCTTTCGTTTCAAGTCCTTGACTTTCTTTTCAATATCCATCTTTAAGTTATTGATCAGTGTGTCACTGTTCGCGATCGCTTCCGCCGAAGAATTCTTAGCTGCCTGTAGTTCTATCGTCAACTGTTCGAGCTTAGAATCTCTATCCGCCGCGCTGGTATTCTGAACGGCAACTAATTCTAACTTCTGCGTTAATTCTAGAACATTCTTCTCGGCTTCGCTTAGTTTCTGTTGCAGTTCGTTTTGCCTTTCCTTCTCAGACTTGACTCTATCCTTAGATTCCTGTAATGCTTTCTCGTAATCAGCTAATTTGGCATTTAATTCACTTCTTTTCCGTTTACTTTCTTTCTTGTACTCATCGTATTGGGCTTGCAGTTGTTTGTTTAAGTCTTCGTAGTTAAGTTTCTGAGCTTCGTTAATGTTAGTCAGTTGTTTAACGTCGTTATCGGACTTGGCAATCAGTTGCTGTAACTCATTCGTTCTTTCCTTCAATTGCTTCAACTCTTCGCATTGCTTTTCACTGTCAACTACGCGAGTTTGTAACGATTTTATAGTATTGTTTAGAGATTCTGTTTCAGTTTTATATTTTTCACTAAGGGCGGAATTCTCGCTCTGCAACTGAGCAACTAGTGTTTGAGTTTCATTAGTACCTGATTGTAAAGCTTCAGTTAATTTCACTAATTGTGTTTCTTTTTCATGTATCGCAGAATCTTTGTTCGATACATTGGTTTTCAATTGAGCTAGTTCTTCTTCGAGCAACTTCAACTTTTCTAACTCAGTCTTATTCTTATCAGTCTGAGCTTTAAGTAAATTGTCTTTTTCTTCCAAATACTTTTTGAGTTCATTATTACTATTCACGTTTTCATTGAGTTTCTTCAAAATTTCTTCATGTTGCTCTTTCAATTTGCCAAGTTCTGTAACACTCTCGGTATATTTCGCCTCTAGAGTTGTCTTGTCTTGTTGTAAAACGGCTGCGTCTTTGCGTAGATTCTCTAATTGTCCTAACTGTTCTTTCAGCACAGATTCCTCTGCAGACGAATTGGCGATCAAACTTTCATATTTCTGTTTCAACGAAGAGTTTTCCATATTTGCATTGTTCAATTTATCTTCCAAAGATTTCTTCGTTTCTGTAACTTTATTCAATTCCTCGTTTACTTGAGCTATTTGTCGGTCTTTTTCGGTTACAATTTCGGTATTTGATTTAAGGTCTACTTCTAACATTTCTAGCTTGAGACTAAGTTCTTTAATACTATTTTGTTTTTCATCTACGAGTTGTTTAAGGCGCTGTTCTTCTTCTTTATACTTGTTAACATCTTCATTTACAGTAACTAGTTGGTGTTGGACTTGAGCTAACTCTTTTTCGTGTTGAGTTTTCTGGTTATTCAACTGAGCGGTCATATCATCCAGTATTTTCTGCAAAGAGTCTTCATGCTTTCTCGCTTCTTCAAGTTTGTTATTCAAATCGTTCTGAGCTTCAGTCAATTGATCTACTTTCTCAATTAACTTGACCTCAGAAGTGGCACCTTCTGCTTTGAGAAGAGATATTTCTTCTTTATACTTATCCATTTCTACTTCTAACTTTTTCTGTATAGATTCATGTTCAGTTAGCTGCTCCCTTTCTTTTACTTTCAACGCTTCGATCTCATTCTTTAGTATAAAGTTTTCGTCATGGAGAGTATCATTCTGAGTTTGAAAGTCTCTAAGACGGTTGCTTACATCAATGTTAAGTGTTTCAAGTTCTTTAGATTTGTTTTCCATTTCTTTTAGCTTATCAATATTTTGATTGACCGAGTCTAGGAGTTGACTTCTTTCTACTGAGAAATCTTCTTGTACTTTGAATAGTTTTTGCTTCAATTCTTGTTCTACTCTAGCGTAGTTGTTATTTGTTTCTCTGTTCTTGTCTTTAAGATCTTGAAGTTCTTTTTCAGTTTGCTTCAAATGTACGGACAGTTGATTAAACTGTTCGTTAGAGTCAGTAGTTTGTCCAGTAAGATTCATATACTCAGTCTCCACTTTGTCTTTGGCTTTCTGCAACTCTTCACATTTCTCGATAGTGCTTTGTAGCTGACGTTTCAATTCACCGATCTCTAATTCCATTGCCGATATTTTGTTTTTGAGCTCATTATTATTTTGCGTCAGTTCGGCCACTGTTTGTTTTAACTTATCATTTTCTTCCTTCAACAGTTTCAATTCATCGGCGTTAACATTAAATTGTGAATTGAGGGTATCGAATTCAATTTTGCTCTGATCAAGAGATTGTTTGTGAGTTTCGATTTCTTTTAACAGTTGTTCTATCTTACTGTTACGATCTTCAATTTCTTTCTTATGTTCCTCGGCTATCTTACTATGCTTAATATTAAAGTTAGCTGTCGCAGCTTCGAAGTCATCTTTCAGTTTTATAATCTCTTTGTCTCTCTCGTGGATAGTTTGTTGGTATTCAGTGACAAGTTTATTGGTGGATTCATTAGAACTGCTTGAATCTGTCAATAACTTTTCATATTCTTTAGTCTTTGCTGATAGACTCTGTTGTAGCTCCATGATTTCGGTTTTACTCTTCTCGTTCACTTGCGACACTTCATTCAATAGACTCTCGTATTCATTAATTTTGGTCGTATATTCTTCTTTAACCTGCGCTATTTCCTCTTGCAGCGTCTTGCAAGCTGCTTCTTGCTTGCGTTTTGTATCTTCTAACTGTTCCATGTCTAGACATTTGGCACTAAGTTCCATTTTCAGTTTAGTTATTTCTTTGTTTAGATTTACTTCGTGTTCTTTACTTACACCTATTACTGTAAATAGAAAAGGTACATTTGAATATACGAGTACAAGTATTAGAAAAGAAGAATCACCGCCTTTACGGGGAATAACTAAAAATAATCATAACTAGTTTATGTCTCCTTACCTTTATTAAGTTCTATCGTCTTATCATCGACAGCTGCCTGCAGTTGCGTCAATTTAGAGTTAAGATCTATAATTATTTGACTGTTTTCTTTATTCAGCCTTTCTAGGTTCTGTTTCTCAGTCTCCAATTTGGACTCAGCTAGTTGTAACTTCGCCGTCAGTACTGACACTTGAGTTTCGAACTCTGTTTGAGCGATAGCCATTTTTGTTTTGGCTTCGTTCAAAGCTTTTTCCGCTTCGGTCTTCACTTTAGACAGTTCGTCGGACATACTCTTTCCTATCGAATCCTTCTCGCTTTCTTTCTCTTTGAGTAGTGCGTATGCTTCATCGAGCAGTTTTTGGAGTTCTGATGATAAAGCTGGAAATAAAATAGATACATAATATATCAACCAATATTGTTTTACTATTAAGAAATATTAAGTTTTACTGTTGGTATTCGAAATACAAAGACACCTCACGAAAATTGGATCAGGCATCACTGGATGCGATGATCGGTTGTCTTTGAATCCAGTTATAAACAATGGCATTGAAATGATACGTGTGTTTTCTATGAAATTAGTTCTGAGTAAATATTTGGTTATATTACTAAGTGAAACCATAGTTTTTCAAAATACCTCGGATGTCCCATTTTAAATACTTGGACAAATTCACACACGGTTAATTAGACCCAAAGTAAGCTCTAAGTTTGTGTTATGGAATCTAACTAACTGATACTACTACATATACATACACAAATACTTTATAAGAATATATAATTGACACCCAGACGTCGTCGCCAACAACTATGTCTTCACATATTGTTGACTCCGGGCGGGGATCGAACCCGCAACCCCCGACACAGTAAGCGCTCTCACTGCCACTGTGCCAACGGGCTTGTCATATACGATTATATCAATACCATCTCTAACTCTTAGCAATCAAACAGTTAATCCAACTCCAAGCTTAAAACTATCGCACTCAGTTTCTTAGTAGCGAACACTTATTCATTAATCTCGAGTAGGTTAGTGGCCAACTGGTGTCGGGAGTTTTTAGACCGCCTAAAGGCCTCTGACATGGTCTGACGATTGAAACAACCAGGACCGATTGCTTAACGTGCCCTCCGAAGCACGGAAGCGCTCAGATAGAAATGCCACTAACGGCCACCCATCCAAGTAAGGGTCGAGCTGCCCGTTGCTTAACAATAACAATGACCTAACATCGCTTAGTCAAACTACAGTGAACACTACACAGTATTGAATCTCTCCTTACTTTGCGCGGCGTTGAGCTCGTCCCGATGCTGGTCGGCGGCGGCGGCCGCGTCGGCGACGCGCTGGTCCTCGAAGGTGCGCAGCGCCGCCGCCGTGGCCTCCGCGCGCGTGTTCTGCAGAGACAACTCCGTCTCCAAGTCACGGATACGATGGATGAACGACGCTTTCTCTTGCTGAAAAGTAATTTCGAGTAGATGTAAAAAAACCGGCCAAGTGCGAGTCGGACTCGCACACGGGTTCCGTACTTTAAAAAACGGCAAAAAATCACGTTTGTTGTATGGGAGCCCCCTTGAATATTTGTTTAATTTTATGTTTTCAACTGTTTAACTATCACCGTTCTTGAGATACAGCCTGGTGACAGATGGACGGACGGACGGACAGCGAAGTCTCAGTAATAGGGTCCCGTTTTTACCCTTTGGGTACGGAACACTAAAAATAAGTTCGTGTTGCATAGCTAATCTTAGTGTCGGAGTTTTTAGTCCGCTTAAAGGCTTCCGACATAGTCTAACGATTGGAACAACCGGCACCGACAATTTTACGTGCCTCCCGGTACTGAAGCGCTCAGATAGAAATGCCACTATAATAATATAATAATATACCTGGACAAATTCACACACGGTTAATTAGACCCAAAGTAAGCTCTAAGCTTGTGTTATGGAATCTAACTCACTGATACTACTACATATATATACACAAATACTTTATAAGAATATATAATGAACACCCAGACGTCGTCGCCAACAACTATGTCTGCACATGTTGTTGACTTCGGGCGGGAATCGAACCCGCAACCCCCGACACAGTAAGCGCTCTCACTGCCACTGTGCCAACGGGCTTGTCAACTATGGGCAACTCATTCAAGTTGCACTGACCGTTGCCTTGCAATCGCAATGAGCTAACATTGCTTCAAACTACGAGTACGCTACGAAAGCTGCAAAATGATGTAAATGTTATATGGAGAGATATTTAAGATACTAATACCATATACAGGTAATGCTTGTATTATGACATTTATGACAAAGGTAATTATTTTACCAATATTGAGAATATACTAAATTTAGTGTCTTAGATGTCATTATCATTGCTTATAATTATACTAGCAGCGCCCCGCGGTTTTACCCGCGTTGTGCCCGTTCCCGTAGGAATTTCGGGATTTTTTTTACATAAAAACCT
Source organism: Cyclophora albipunctata (assembly GCA_963082685.1). Taxonomy (NCBI): domain Eukaryota; kingdom Metazoa; phylum Arthropoda; class Insecta; order Lepidoptera; family Geometridae; genus Cyclophora; species Cyclophora albipunctata. The sequence continues at coordinate 8,568,491 of OY720117.1, read as the reverse complement.
TCCTCTTGAATCACTCTACCTATTACAAAAAACCGCATCAAAATCCGTTGCGTAATTTTAAAGATTTAAGCATACAGACAGACAAACAGACAGACACGAAAAAGAGACGACTTTATTTTATACTATGTAGTGAAGCAATGATAATTACATCTAAGACATTTGATAATAGAACCATTTTTAAAATCAATGTATGTACATTATGGTCAAATCAAAATGTGGCTTACCTCCATTGCTTCTTTATATTTCTGAAAAGAAAAAATATACTTTTAATATAAAATACTTTATTAAACATGAACCTATCATCAATAAGTCTCGAAATATCTTAACTATGTAGTACCGATATATTGAAACGAAGAAGAAAAATATATCTCCAAAACGAGAGGATTTCATGAAACAGTTTGTTCCCACAGTTACTCACATTATAATCCTCCTTGTTGATGTTCTCCTCCTCGTTCCTGAACATGAGGTCCTCGACCTTCTGCCGCTCGTCCTCCAACATCTTCGTGAGCTTGTCCAGCTCGCCTTTAAGCTTGCCGTTCTCATTGTTCGTCTGAAATTATACATACAAGTATTAGCCTGTAATGTCCCACTACTGGGCAAATGCCTCTCAACTTACTGAAAATATATGATAACGTTTCAGAGCTAGTCAGTGTGTATGGTCTCGTGAAATTGACACAAAAAGCACAAAATTCTTCATAGTAGGTTCTCGTAAAATTAGCGCAAAAATTAAGTACCAATGGGTACAATAGCCGCGACTGCTATATTTAGACCGCAGACTACAACAAACAAACTATTTAAAAAAATAATAATTTAATGATCTTCGATTGCCCTTCCTCTTTAAATCCCGGATCCGGGACTCATCATGATGGTTATAAGTACCTGTAAAGACTCTTTTTTTAACTGCGCGAGCGCGGTCTCGGCGCGGTCTGCCTGCAGCGATATCTTGGCGGTCTCGGCTCGCTCCAGTTCCCGCTCTCGCATAAGACGCTCCAAGTGCTGTTGCTTTTCACGGAGTAACTCCTAACATGATATTTGGTAAAAATTAGTTAATAATAAAAAATATAAAGTTTCAGCCTTAAAACAATAAAAAAATAAAGTGAAGTAATTTAGCCTGTAATGTCCCACTACAGGGCAAAGGCATCTCATCTCACTGAAGAATCAGGACTATGCACTGTAACTGCTGTAACGAAATGTTCATCTCACTGAAAACCAGTACAGTTCAGTATCATTGTAACAACAACGAAATATTTCTGGGAATATGATGCCACAAACAGACATACAAACACATGTCATACACGTAACAATTTAACGCTTTAACACTTGTCAAGTCGGGGGTAAACGTAAAAGGACAAAGGCCTCTCTCTCCTGACCTCTCTTGTGAGGTCATAATATCTGACCCTAGAGAAGTCTTATATTTTCACAATTACATAATATTAATCATAGTAAAAAAACAAATTTACAAATACACGACAATACACCAAAACAATAACTTAACGAAAACTTTTGATTACAGTAACAGTAACTAAACTTAAGTCATATTACTTAAATATTAACAATTGACAATCTAAATCTATACTAAGTGCAAACAAAACTTAAGTACTATGTGTGTACATACACTATGTTCGTCTCAAACCAAATAAAATCTCAAGACTAAGTGCGACATTGAAGTGAAGCCGGTTTTGTACTATGAGTACAATGAGGAGTAATTTGGTAGCAATAAGCGACGTATTCTCCGTAATGTTCGCAGCACTTGGAATTGATGTTTTATGCAGTCTAAGGCCTATGTATACAATGCCACTAAGAATTACATAAGTTTATGAGCTGACGTTACGGCCCATGTGTCGCGCGAACCTTGGCTAATTTGCATGTTATCTCGGTATTAAAATAAGCGGGCACTCGACTTGCACCACTAACGATGTTAATTTATTGACCTGCATTGTAGCTTTTAGATTACCTACCTATCGGACCTACCTACCTACTTTTATTTTAAGTTTACATTTGATAATATTAAACAACAAAAAAAGAGTAACAAACTAAACAAAAACAGAGTTACATATATCGTTCGAGTTGCCATTTGGCTACGGAACCTTAAAAACGACATCTTTAATATTTAGAGCCACATTTTAGATACAAATAAGTAGTAACCAAAATGGAGATGTTTGTTATACTAAATTATTTCAGATTACCTTCCTAAACATAATCTCAAAACCAGATACAGGTTAAGCCTAGCTTGTAGCTTACGACGCAACTTTATTTAATATACCTACTGCACGTTACGTAACTGAGGTAACATCTCTAGACGCCTTTATACGTTACATACCTACTCTTGTTTAAAGTACCTACTTAATAAACACAACAACGCTTGTTATTCGTATTAATTTCACAAACTTTTTTTTGAAAAGAAAAAAAAATTGCTTATAAATAGAAGTATGGACAAAACGTAACAATTAGATGAATAATCATACGATTTGGTGATCGACGCCAGTAAGACAAATATCGGTTAATATTGGGATTATAATTTAGATTTGATTTTCGTATCAAAATGCAACCACTAACTTCCCCGACCATACCCACTACCTAGGTAGCTAACATAAAACCTAAGTATGTTCAGTACATACTAAATGACACCCACAAACTTATTTACCTACCAAAATCGCCATAATTAAATTCAAATTTAATGATCTTCATAAACATGATATTCTTGTTAATGTTTGAATTATTAAAAAGTATCCGTAGGTGTCAGTAATACTGGGTGACATCATGTGATATGACAACACTGTGTTTATTAGCTCAGTCCGTTGTGATAATTATGTAACTACATAGCAGCTATCAAATATGTATCTTCTTGAACCTATATACTTTATATCCTAACAGAGACTGATCTGCTGATACTAATTATAAATCTAATAAACCTATAAGCTTTACTACGAATGTATTATAATTATCAGACATGTAAGTTACTAGACTCAGATTTTCAAAATGCGTTGATTGATTGAGTTAGACAATAATTGGCACACAATTATGCTATTACCTGTACCTACTTATTAGCCACTTTATGATTTACTTTTAGTCCTATAATATTATTTCAAATCGATTTAGATATTGATGGTAATAATTGATAGTTCATGAATCATATCCTACTACCTAGGTGACTAATAATAGGTTTCTTCTCGGAACTTACTGTAACAATCTACAATATATAGGTTTCATATTGTATTTATCGGGAAGTGTTTCATCAGAATATAATACGTAGGTTTTATTTCGTACCTATAGGTATTAAATACTTATTATTGCAGATCCTTGAACATACTTTTTAATTTTAATATTTTTACTTATTTAAAACTTGAAGCACTATTGAATGAAATTAATTATCTTGACTCTCTCAACAAATAATAAAATCAATAGTTTATTAATAGATTAATAGGTCAGTTGAAACATAACTATTACATTATAACAACTATTAATCAAGATCTGAAGATAATAAATGCAAATATCATTTAATCAATATACTCTGGCTGGCTGAGGTCATTTAAAACTGTACAATTACTTTGTTAGACATTACCTAGGTACACTATTCTGTTACGTAGATTCTAGAGTTCCTTTGATGTTGCCTACTCTACATTGTAAATAGTTGTTTATTAAATGCGGTATTTATAAATAACTTTATGACGTCGTAATGTAGAATATGCTATTCTTATTTTGTCATAGTTGGCGTTTAACGTTTTTTAGGTAGGATTCGCCTGCACACGGCACATCGAATGCACACTGCAATATCCCAGAAACTACTATTTTTTATGCAGTGTGTTTTTGTGCTAGTAACATTTCAGTGCTTTGTTATGAAAGTTACGAATCAATTTTACTGAGAACTTATTAATTTGTTGGGTACGTCGATAATGTCACTCTATTAATTTTCAATGAACTATTGCTAACTCGGATCTAATTTTGAGTAATTATTATTTTTAATTACATTTATTGGAAATTCGCTCACTCGCTTATTCTCAATATCGCTGAATGAAACCTTTTTATTTATCTAAGAGAAGAAGTCAATATTACTGTATATTAAATACAAATGGCGTATTCAACCGATCAAATAAGCAAGCAACCTGCGTCAATATTAATAAAATAAATATATTATCTTCGGTGCGTGAATGTTTGTCCACTCTTCTATTTGCCAGAATTTGAATACTCTATTTACTTTGCTTAGAAGTGTTTGTTAGGAAAACAGAAGTATTCGAAGCATTGTTGTGCGTATTTGTACATACATGCATGTATTGTGTAGGCTCCCCTCACCACGTCTATTTACTTGTTTTGCTATACATAAGGCCACTTGACTGACAATTAATAGATTGGGAATTTATTGAGTATTTATAAGGCATTTAATTAGTTTATTACAGTACTGTAGGTACACTTTTTTTCTTAAGACAAACTATAATGGTGCATTATAAAATCAAAGTCTATAATTATTTTATTAATTAATACCCATAATAAACTTTGCTTTAGAATGTCAAACATTTAAAGTGCACATAGCATTATACTTCATATATAATTTGCTGGTCTTTATGTTGTAAATGAATCATGAAAGTACATTTCTTTCGGCAACGGTATTTTTCTGCAAAGAACACTAATTAAACCCAAAATACTAAATTTCGACTTTTATTAGGGTCTGGTTGGACACTAATTAGTACAAAAAAGGGAATGAAGAACATTATTTATTGTGTCTCAAGTTATATTTGTCCTCCAAACTTAATTAAGGGCACCGAAAAAGTCAAGGTTGTTACTAAAGGATATTTTATTATTCGAGGCGGCCCTACGGCTCACCTAGGCCTCCATTAATTGCTAGTCAAGGGCGCACCTACGCACACTAACTACCCCATAATCTGTGTAAGCTAACATTCACATTAGTAAGTGCAATAAAACACAGCCATTATTCGTAACACTTTATTACACGACAAACTGTAAAGGAATGCAATAAATACACGTAAGGTTTAATACATTTTATTTAAAAACATTTCATTCTTACATTTAACTTTTAGCCACTAAACATACCTATGTTAGAATAAAGAAAGAAACACACTATATTTCTTGTCGTAAGAGAAATATACAACTTACAATACGTAATATACGTTCAAAACCACAAACAATTTTATATTTTGATATCAATTAAACAGTAAGCAATGTCAATGAAGGAAAGTTTAACGACAGATTACAGTTTAATTTATATGTTTAACCATTTGATTTAGGCGATAGCTAATACTCATTTTGTTGTGGTCATATATTTTTCGAGCGCCAAGATACAGTGTTCCAAGCTTCAAATAGTTTTAATAAGTTAAGAGTTAATGAGAATAACATCTACTGCACGAGGAATGTATGTTAACAGGCATCGGTTCATTTCCGACTATTGCATAAATAACCTGCTAAATAAATAAAAAGAAAAATCACAATTTTCAAAAAATAAATAAAAATCCTCAATAAATATCACAGACGTGCCTCTTGATGCGATAAAAGGTTATGAGTTTAATGGAAACATTTTGTATGAGAAATGCAATTATTGTACTTGGTGTATTGTCGATAGAAATATAAACTTTGTACTCTATAGTGCGGTAATTGACAGATATCTTTAACAGTTAAATTAATAAATCTCTAGAATATAAGAAAATCATTAGAAAGAACTAAAAACTAACAACAGTTTTAGTTAATGTTAAGTAAACTCGTCAAAACATTCGTTGTTCGATAAAACTTAGCATTATAACAGTCGAAACAAAGGGCCCAATTTCGACCGCTCGGTAAAAAACATAGACACGTGGCGTAGACGTCAAAACAAAAAACTAACTTTTTTACACATTGAAAATAAAACATCACGCTTACATAACAGTTGCTCATTTTTCAAAGAAAATCGTCTACTTGAACTAACAGTGGTACAAGTAAGAAACTTAAAAAAATGCGCACGTGTTATGCCGCCTTGCAATAAAACCAACACTTTCAAGTAAAGTTTGACGTAAAGAGTATGATTTAATCTCAAATTACCCAAATGGCGTAATTTATAGAATAAAACAGACACTTTTTATGCTAAGTTTAGTCAGAAGTGCGATCTTAATGCTGATACAGCCAAACCTGGCTTTTCCGGTTGGATTATTCCAATAGAATTACTTTATCGTCGCTCAAAATGTTTATAAAAGACCATTACAAAGAACTTTCCTTTCAATGATTTTCTTTAAACATTTCTAACAGACTTCATAGATTTTCTCAAAGCAAAAAATATAATAACACGTTAAACGCCGATAAAAATTACAATGGCCGAAGTGATGGTCACCGGTCCACACATTATTACATATTCAATGTGTCAAAGTTAGTTTCCATGTTTTGACGTCACGGTTTTCCTGACGTCCAGTTTACCGTGCGGCGATCGTCGGGTACTGTACCTGCAACGCGTTCTTCGCCGACACCGGGGTGGAGGAGGCTCGCGGCGCGCCCACTCGCTGAGACGTGCCGTTAGTGACAGTGCAACAAACACATGAGGGGAAAACAACACGCGTTAACGCAAAAGAATAACAAGGTGGCGTACTCTTTACGACGGCACTGGCAAGTTTTGTGTGATTATGGTGGAGGTATATGTACTTCAATTGCTGTTGTTGGGATAGATATGTTTGTTGTGGGGGATTTAAATAAAAATATATTTTATGTTACTACATGCGCTATGTTCAAAAACAAAACAAATAATTAATTCTGAAGTTTTTGATGATTATGATATGATCATTCTCACGCTGAGAATGATCATATCATAATCATCAAAAACTAATATCTACATACATAAAATCACACAAAACCTGACTTATATTTAAGTGAATCTGTTTAATTGGCAAGAAAAATAAAATTTTCAACTTATGCCGTATTGATATCATCCGTACAATATATTATGTACTAAATGCATATTGACCAATTCATATTATCGAGTACATCACATTATTGAAAGTACAATTGGATACAAAATATAACAATTTTGTATATAACTGTACTCTGTCAAAAGCAGTGAATGCAAAAACATCCGCTGCTTTTCAGCAAAATTAAAAAAGCAAAAAAATAACTACAAACTAAAAATGGAATGAATGATTTTGATGTAACTATGCTGAGTGACAGCTCTTTTTAACCGATTCTTAAAAAGAGAAGGTGGTTACTTTGTCGCGTTTATATTTTTTTATTTAAGAATTTTTACTTACTTTATTCATAAGAAACTCGAATCATTTACCTAATATTTACAAGAATTTAAATTTTATTATGTACATTTAATTTATGAGATTTTTGTAGGTAAGTATTTAATTTATATTCAAAACGAATTCTTTGGTAAATATGTACATAATTTTAAATAATTTAATTTACATAGATTAGATATCCAAAAGGACGGGGATATCTAGATATTTACCCTGTAACGTGGATTAAGCTTAATTTTAAATATCCAACGACTTGTGTGTTTCTGTTTTGGTATCGTGTTGAGCAAGCATAACTACAATACAAGTTAGTTCATAAATATGCAAGTTAATTCTACGCAAACACGTAAAACTATGCAATGCACACTAATATCAGTGATTGCCTTAAACAATAATATCACAGCCGAAACTATTAAGGAATTATAGGTATCGCACGAGCGTTCGCGGTGTCTAGAACTCAAGTCTAATATGGTCGCGAGAGCTAGAAGCTCCACCAATGAACGATGAATCACTAATACTAAACTCGTCCACGATTCACTATCATATTCTTCAAAAAAAGATACTGGATCGAAGACAGTAAAATAAATAAAAAAGTGTTAATAAAAACACAAGGGCCAAACCAAGGAGTGCCAGCTACAGACAAAATAAATAAAAATAACCGAATTTCATGCACACTGTGAAGCGAGATCTATGTAAATATGTAATACCATAACTGTTGCATGTCACGCTTACCCTTCCAACGATTTCATTAGAATTTAAGATGTCACCCCGATCGGTGGGACATTTTATCGGCCTTTGCGCCGGTAAGTGGGAATGTGGCGCCGTTACGACAGTCCAATCGTTCCATGACACGGAACGGAAACCTATCGTGTGGAGCGAGCGCAGTCGGCGCGCGGCTCAGATGTACACCACGTGAGGGTACGTGAAGCGGAACGGAGACACGCAAGAGAAATGGTAGCTCTTCCCGAAGCCCGCGAAGTGTGCGCGCGGCGGCGGCATCTCCACCAGAATGTCGGTAGCGGCAGCCCCCGGGCCGGCCCGCGCCACCGGCCGGCCGCGCACGCGCACCACCGCGCCCCCGCCGCCCGCCCCCGCGCTCTCCGCGCACCGCCACGACTTGGGCAGCGTCTCGCTGACCCAACGTCGCGGGTGAACCAACTCTTTGCCTTTCGAGGGCTTCTCTAGCACCACGTCATAGTAGACGCGCGGCGTCGGCAGAGCGATGATGGCGCAGCAATCGAGATCGACGTGCTTCACTAGCAGCGTCTTATCGAGCAGACTGGGCGCACTGTGCGCCGGACGGCGGCGGGTGGTCGGTTGGTGGCGGCGCGGCTCGGCCGAGCGCGCTCGGGGCGAGCCTACCTGCCCTAGCGACGTGACCCCCAGCCTCACCCCCACGCGCGACGACGCGACCGACGTGCCCAGCGACGTGAGCGACTCGCGCGAGTTGGAGCGCCGCACCGGCGTGGCGCGCCCGTTGCTGTGGATGGCGCACGCGCCCGGCTTGCGGTTCGACGGGGACCGCGTCACCTTCGAGATCGGCGCGAACAGCCCGAACCGGGGCGCGCACTCGAAGTACCTGGAAATACGGATCGGGATCATTAGTTTCATTCGATAAGGACTTTCGTCATCTTCTTCGGTGAGCGGCCGGTCGGTACCTCTTGCCGTCGACGGAGCCGTCGTTCTTGCCCAGAGGGTCGTCGAGCTCCACGCCGGCCCACATGCCGGGGGCGAAGTCAGTGGTGCCGACGAATCTGAGGGTTCCCGCTTTGCTACCGCGACTGCTCGATACTATAACGCGGTCACCCATTCGTACTTCTCCATGTGTCGTGGTCGATATGGAGGCGTCTAAAAAGGGTTTCAAAATTAAAACACTGTTTCTTTTTCAATATAAAATATCGGTGGTAGTTGTATGACGTACTCATTTTGCTGCTGACCATGCTGCGGATGCTGCCGTTGGGTGACAAGGCGCGCCTCTGTCGGGCGGCGCCGGAGGGCGGGCGGTCGAACACGCTGCCGGCGTCCGACACGGGCGACGAGTCGTGCACGCTGGGGCTGATCAGCGGCGAGCGCGTCAGCCGCGTCAGGCGGGAAAACACTCCGCGCTTCTCGGGACATTGGAAGTAACGCACGCCCGCCACTGAACCGTCATTTTTACCTAAAAATAAAACGAGTCATCACTTCTCTGGCACAATATGTTTTATTCCACAAGTAACTAAGCATCATATTTTGTTACCAATAGGTTCATCCAGCACAATCCCCGCCCAGTCTCCGGGGGCAAACTGTGTCTCCCCAATGTAAGCTATCTGGCCGGGCTTGGTGCCGCCGACCCATACTCTCTCGCCGATTATGAAGCTGTCTGTGTCCTCGGTCAGTATGACACTGTGGTCTGAAATATTTTTAGAAATAGGTTAATCAAATAGCATTATAAGTCATTATAATGAGGCAGTTGCCTTGCTGAGCTGTGGACAAAGAAAGTGTATTTATCTAGGATTAAACTAGGTATGTGCTTGAGTATGCATAGCTCCATCGCCTCTTCGTTTCCATTTCTGCATACATTTATGTGCGTGTGCGCACATGCCTTGAATATGTACCGTTCTAAGTGCAACGGCCGATGAGGTGCCATTTGCAGGCGTTTTACATATCTTAATGTTACATCGAAACTTTCGCTTCAACAAACTGCAGTTGACCGAAGAATGATGAACACGACACTAGACCAAAAGCTCATGCTTTCCACCCAACGCCGTGCACAAAAACATAACAAGCCGATAATAAATTGCAAATATTCCGCCATAAATAAAGAGAGAGAGCGTGATTGAGTGACTTTCAGTGCATGAATTCACTACAGTGTAACATAAATATAGCTATAAAAATCATTCTACTTTCAATTACGAATAATAATTGTAAATGAAATCAAGATATTAAAAGTAGAATAACGTTTATAATGCTTTGCTTTGAGAAAGGTGTTTATCATTTGCCGGGGAGATAGAAAATGGTGGCACGATGGAACAGATGAATGATAAATAAGTTTCTCGTGATGGGTGGTGGTGTGCCGTACCTGAGGACCTGCGGAGTCCGGCCTCGCTGAGGCGGCGCGGGTGTTTCTCCCAGAGCGCGTCCATCGAGGTGCCACTGAACGTGCTGCTAGCTGCGACCACACACAAGCGAACGCAACACACATATTAGCCACTAACCTAGCTCTAAACATCAATAACATTCAAAGGGTCCCGTACTTTAAGAGTGAAAAGCGGAACCCTTGTGAGATTATTCGTTTTTGTTATTCGGTTACTTAAGGTTACTGAACCGTTCATGCATTAAGGAACTCCAATGCTCGGTGTTAGGAAAAGTTGGATCGTTACGTTTTATTAGAAGAGCCGTGAAGCGCTTAGTATCTTGTGGACTTGACTTGAGGGCCTTTACTTCCTGTACAAGGCTGCATTGCGCTCATTTTATTTATCACATTCATTGTTACGCCTTGACACAAGTTAAATGTCTTTAATAATAAAAACTACAAATAACAAGAAAATCATTTGTTCAAAGACAATACACCTGATTGGCTGTAGGCGAATCACTTATTTTGTTGTCACGCGACAAGCGACCCACAGCTTGAACTCAACATAAGGAATTTCCAACTTTGCAAGTAGTTATAAAATCGTTAACGTTATTAGATATTAAATGTTAGAAACCGGTCCTTCCAATACAATCATTAGTATTTATTTTGATGATTCTTTTCATAGCGTAATCTTCAACCTCCGTATTGACTTTAGTAAGGAATGCAAAGTTTATTTTGGTTAGATTTTGTCATGCTTTATTTAGTAACTCGCGAGCTTATTACAAAAAGAAACATTTAGTTGCAGTTAAATATTATTCCCATCAGATATTAATAATTAGAAACGCATTATCGAAATGTTCCGTAAATCCGAGTTGATTACCTAAAGTGGCTTCGTGCAACGTCACATTACCGTCACCCATGAACTACTCGTATGTGATGCTACTGTTACTGCCTCCACCGAGTTACCTACAAGCGAGTTAGTGAACTTACTGGAAGCCTTGCGTCGAGACCGCGGTCTGTCGGGCAGACTGCTCGACACCTCGTCCTCCTCGTCTTCTATCAGGTCTGTCCAGGGTCGATTAAACACAGTGAAATTATAAACAACGTGCTTCTTAAACTAGGTAAAGGTACAGTGGTTCGTGCGATGAGTGTAACAAAAAAAGCTTAACATCTAAACATGCTCTTACGCTGTGTTCTCATGCGCAAATATTTTTTACAACCCAACTCATAAAGGCAACTCACCGGATAAGTGTTTTCTCGAAGAGTCGTCGCTCAACTTCCTGAGCGTGTCCGAAGAACTGCCGTCTATGACAACAAAACAAATACACGTAAAGCAACAAAGAAATGAAAATACAGGCATGCGACAAATAATACTTAGATGACATCGTAAGAGATGATGAAACAAGTAATATACTGAAACAACATACACTGCAATATAAAAACAATGTTTCGATTCGATCGTATTAGACATGGTATGGGTATCGTTTGCAATTCAGATGGGGCAGAGTTTGTATAGAGTCGTATAGGAATCGGTTGAGGTGTATGAGACACCCACAACGCGGGTACAAGGCACAGCTGTTGTGTCGACACGTTTGAGTAGGCTCACAAATTACTGTGGGATATTATGATAATACGACTTTGAGGTCTATTCAATGACTTGATTATTGTTGATCAATTAATAGAGTTGACGTGCGCCGGTTGGAATGCTATCGACTACATGCGTTGTACTTGAGAAGAACAAAGGGAAATCATAGTTATTGATGACAGAAAAGGTCTACTTTTGACAATAATGGGTAACGGTACTGCGATTTAGATGATCGATGACAGTTTTAATTACTTTAAGGCTTTCACTGACCACTAATTTAGACGAGGCTTTATCGACGTACGCGTGAGGGCGTGTGACTGGTCGCAGCGTTTGTCCAGCACTGATCGGGCAGCTCCGATTAATCATCACGACACTACTGCGCAGCCGCGGCCGGCCTTGCCGCGGCGCGTGGGCAATCACATCATAATTCAAACGTAGCTATGAAAAGCCTCATCCGAGTCTCTACACCCACGAACTAACGATGGAAATATAAAGAAAACTCCCGATAAAAACGACAATGTCAACAATATGGACGTAATTGGTATAATCTTATTAATCAATAAAATTATCACCTTTGTGTAATCCGACAATTGTTATTCATTGCGCTATAGATAAGGTACTCGTACTCTATAATTAGCATAATTATAATAATAACGACAGAACAAGTACGGCAACTCTTTTCCGCGTGGGTTTTAATATTGTTTAATGTTGGAAGCTCACGTAATGCCGGCATCATCAGCGGCGATACGCTGATGTTCGCGGTCATTCATCATGTTAGCATCTAGAGCCGTCCAGTGTAATGAAGGTAATTGGGACAAGTCGTGAGTTGAATTAGAATAGATCGTCCCGGTTTGCACTCGCTAATACATTATGTAACCGAATAGAACACCAGACACGGACATTCATTGATCGCCCCACCAGTTGCAGGGATTCCCATAAATTATAGACTTTCATAAACTATTCATTGGAATACCAATCATTTTCTTTCTACTGGAAGGCTTTTATTGGAATTCAGAATTTATATCTGTTAATAGATACAAAACGGTAGCTGAACATAAAACACGACAATTTGGTAAAATGTTACAACATTAACATAATAAAAGGGTTTTCCACAATTGTCGGTCAACTGGCGGTCGTCGTCCATTGTGATGTTAAGGAGGCATTCATCATACTTATTGAAAATGTTCCGTACAATGTATTCTGCGAAGTGTCACGAACAAATTACAAAATAAAGACAAAATAACGAGCGTTAATATGGTGTAATTTATTTGATTCGTACAATAAGATAACCTTTCTGATAGCTCGTTTGTGTTTTGAGCAGGTGTCATGTAGAGAAACACAATGGAACAAAATGTAATCCCACGCGAGCATGTTAATTCACTCATCTCACTGCGGGGGCGATAATCTAGTTCCGAACAATGTTAATCGCATTATTATGACCAAATACAACGGTTCTTACGATCGAGCACTAGTGCAAATGATCCAAATAGCTCGAGAAAATGTCAACGCAATATTTTAGTAGCAAATAAAGTCCTACTTCTATTATTTAAGGAGTTATCGCCAAATATGAAGTAGTACGCGTTAACCATTACATTATTTAATGTTTTTATTCACACAACCTAAATGAGACACATGACAACGAACCGTGGCCGAATGTCGACGATTACGTATGACATTGCTCTGTGGTCAAGTTCAAGTTGTTTTGATGATTGGAATATGAAAAAGCGCATTTAATTACTATTTGTATTTAATTTGTATTTATGTTTTTTGCTTTTACACTAATTTTATTATTGTTTTGCAATATGATAGACACAAAAGTTTCTATACAAAACATTCCTATGGTTTAGCATTCCCGAAATTCATCACATCAATTTCGTTAAACTATTCAATAACATGGAAGTTAGGTAATCTTCGACAAAATAATCAAGCTTGTAAGATGAGCATATACAATTTCCGGTCTCTGGTTTCAACTAATTTATCAATTAAGAATAATTTCGCGGTCGGCTCCCATGTGACGGAAGACCAATTGATGCAACATATTGCAGCTTACATGCAATTCAACGGCAATTACGTAATTTAGCTAAATACCGTGAATTCGATTTCTTAAATAACTTTACACGGCAATTTGTACCGCGGACCAATGAATAATGCAGCGCGATCACGTCAAACGATTAACAATTCAGGAAAATAGAGAGTGGTTTAAAAAAGTTGCAACTGAAATTCCGGCCGCCACTGGTACAATAGGAAGTGATGGTAAATACTAAATAGTAAGGCCGAGCCAAAACATTTGGCTGACCGAGTTGGCGCCAAAATGATGCCGAGACAATAGTGTTAATTAACTGATGATAGATGCATCAACATAAAATAAGTACACGTGGCAAATACGCCAAATCCTAATACAACTCATCTCGGCTGCCGTGATATTATCTTCAGCGAGTAAGAATTCTTCCAAAAGAAGAATACTTTACTCGATGCAGTAACGATAGTTGCAACAAATTGTGATTAAAAAGTCACCTTCACTCCGAGCCCATAATTTAAACAATTACATTCCGAAACATAACTGAAATATTCATGTATCACTTATCATTAAATTGAGTTATTGATATTCATGATTCGTACAAGAAGTCAGTGGTCCGGTCATAATAATAAATAAACTGCGTAAACATACGCGATACGAATAATTTGTATTCGAAAGAAATCGAGGAGGAACAACCAAACGTACCAAATTGGGAATATTTTAATACAAAAATGGTAATTCGAAAAGTGTTCACATTGCGTAGAGTCAAAAAATTCAATTAATAATTTATTTCAGTCACATCCCTTTATAAAGTACAGTTTATTGGTCATCCGATGCGATGCTGAGAGATTTATCGGCTATTGTTTCAAGTGCATAAATTACGGTGAAGATATCGTGCATAGTTTGCGGTGCGGTATCTAGAACTGACACGGATAAGCTAAGGAAATACACGTATCATGAATAATTGAACGGATTATAAAGGTTGATCGGCGCATCCCTTTAGGGTAACGTATGGAACGAAATCTATTTAATAAGCAGGGCACGCGCGCTCCCGCTACGCTAATAGTCCGTAATGAGGCGAACTAACACCGCACCTGGCATCATAATTGAAAATCGTCACTTACGTTAAGTGATTTTAATTAATCCGGACTAGATAAAGTCAATACACGTACCTTCTTACTCATTGAGTAGGTAAGTTCATGTAGGTAAGTAGCCCACCCTGGTGTCGGGAATTTTTAGACCGCCTCAAGGGCTCCAACATGGTAGGACGATTGAAACAACCGAGACCGACAATTTAACGTGCACTTCGAAGCACTCTTACCTATGGATACTTCGAGACAATAGACCACCCTTACTGCATTAACTTACTTCCCAGTTTGAAAAAGTTCAAGTAACTATAACTTTGGGATTTGGATTAAGTAAGGAGCAAGGGATTTTAATTAATATGACAGTTAAACCTTACTTGGAAAATAAGTCAGCTGCAATATTTACTTGAAAAGAAAGAAGTTTTTGTCTTTAAACAAATCCATAAAAACAAAGTAATTAACCCAAGTTACTTTGCCAAAAGAGACTTTTATGTGGGACCACCGTCGAGGACCTCTTTACGGACAAAAAATAATCATTAAAATCAACTGAGTATAACATGACGTAAACAACTTGGATATCTTTTTCACCAGAGCGAGAATCAAATTAAATATCAATTTACACAATCATCGCATTCATAAAAAAATATCAATACGCAAAAGTATATTCGTACATCGTTGTGAATCGAATAAAATGTGATAATCTACTTAAACTAACAATAACATAACCACAGCCTTTTGAGGTTAGATTTCCGAGAAGACAATGTTTGCTGTACCAGTAAATTGTTTTTTAAAAACAAACATAACATGTATTTATAGAAATGATCAGACCTGACTTGTAAAAACTCATCTACATAATTCTTAGCACGTAAGCTATACATATTTTTTGAATGACAACAAACTTGAGAGTTACGTAAAACAATACATGTCTAAATTATTGAAACTGCAGACTATAAAAGATATGAATGTAGAGTTTGACATTGATAGGTAGTTAAATGTGCATTGTGCAGCGGATCAAATGGAGCCAGTCACGAATTATCCAAGGCACAAACTGTTCTCACGGTTTCTGAAATATGGCGCAGATCTTTATCAGCAACAAAGATAGACTGCACTGACAGTGCTAACGACACCAATAAATTTAAATGTCTAAACAATTAAAACATTAAACTATCCAGTAGTGATGTTGATACTAAGATAGGCACTAAGATAGAGAGGATACGACGTGTTTATCAGCAAGTCCAAATAAGCTTAAGATTGTTTACAAAGATGACATCAACGCTGTATCTAGTAAAACAAAGAATAGGGCTTTTAAGGTTTGCAGAGCAAAGACCATGGGAAAGGTTTGTGGCACGAATGACTCAGTATTAGTTCTAAGTCTTGGTATGCTTGGAACTTGGGCCTGAACAACCAACTGAGTAAACTATACTTGCATGACGTGTCTTGCTGTGTCAACCTGTGGCAAATTCGAGCAAAAACAATTGCAAAATCCGAAACAAAGAACTACGTATTTAGTGTTGTTTATGAAACTGAATACGCGGTAACAGAAGGCTGTGTTTCCAGCCAGCCTTGAACTTGAGTGCGTCTATACCAACACCTGACGTAAGTGTTCTGTCAATAGAACAATTCACACTCTTGCCGGTGTCGCCTCCGCAAAACCCATAACAAAAATCTCATGAACATTACTTGTATTTAACGATCGCTATGATTTATTGATGATGCGATTAACTTTTATTGCGCATCAACTAACATAAATCCTTTTTGATTTATATAATAACATTTTAATGGGAACATATATTCATTTCTGTTATTTATGCCTAATGCTATATGCTTAAAAAATTGATAAATCAATAAAGCATTATGAGAAAAAAACGGTACAACTATATTTTTTGCAATAACTTAATAAAGGTAGCAATTTTAAAGACATCACAAACTATATAATTATTCATCAAAAACTTTTATTGCAGGGCAAACTTGATAATTACCCGTTGCGTCATTTTTATACAAAGATATCGGATAAATTAAATATCTATTATACAGGAAAGAACATTTGATAAGGTAAAGATAAGTTAGTGATTCGAAGAAGTGGGTACCATACGGTCATCAAAATAGTACAATTTAGATTTGATAAGAGAATTTCACCTACATTATAGTATGATAAATAATGTTAGAAGTGATTACGTAATTGACATATCTTTGTGTTTGTCCTGATGTTAAAAATATAATACCCTAAAGTGAAGCTCGCTGGCAGAACTCCTAGCACAGCATTAATATTTTGATAGTTTCCACAAAGAGAGCTCTATCAAATATTACGTTTCCACGCTTCACTACAAAAGAAAAACTCCAGCCAGTTGTTTTACGCACACATTCTCAAAGGAATTGTCTGATATTAATAATTCATTTCATGATTTCGAGAAGAAGATATATGGAAGCAAACTTCTTTGTTTCATTTGGGTTAAACTTTGCATCATCAATGAATAAAAAATTATGTTATTTATAATTAAGAAATCAATTCGAAAAGGAACTAAATTTAAATACTTAATCATCATTATTTTAACAAAGGTATCAATTTCAATGTTTACGACAAAAAATGTCCAAACATTGAACCAGTAGCACCGAACGAAATAAAAACATTGCTAGATAAATTCCAACACCCACATCGAGTGGTGCGTGATCGTCAAAATTTAAACATTTACTGTATTTGGTCAACTAATAGAGGTTAAAGAATTTTTGTATTACAAATAATTCAAAGATTTAAATTTGTATATTTACAACATAAGCGTGACTTTGCGGCTTCTAAATAAGAGCTATTTAGAAACTGCATACGCAAGATTCCTTCTAAACATCATAAAGTTATGTTTATTTTAAACTACAGCAAAGATGTAGTTGTTAATTAAAGACAGGGCTGTGCTAAGATTAATGAACTCCACTAATCTATACAATCCCTAGATAAGAAATGAGCTTACGAGGACACTGAGTGAGTAATAAATCTGCTAGATAAGATGCCCTGTCGCCCTTAATTGCATATCTTTCTTATATACGGGCCAGGTGCCTTCAATACTATTACTTAACTATATAATCAAGAATATGGGACAAGAAGATGGAACAAATAGATCATTCGTGTGTTCAAGTATTTTTGTTTTGTATTATTTTTTCCAATGCACAAGTCGGGTCAAAGACACTCCAGAAACGGGGTAGGTCTAGACGAGGCGGCGCCTGCAGACAGCTATAAATAAAGCAAACGATGTCCTACTCCATAAAAGTGGTTATATTTTCAGTGAACTTGGCACAAACCCAATAAAAGATATTAAAACCAATAAAACTGGCCCACTTGCTGAGTATTATAACACTAGCAGTGAGGGTTAGTTGGATAAATAAAACGTTAATGTACTATGCTATATGTTCTTTAATTGGCAACACTATAATAAAACATGAAGGCATCAAAACTTTATGATCTCAACTAGGTATTGTCCAGTGCAGATAAACATATTGCAATGTTGTTTAATTATTCGCAAACATAAAACATTTCTAATGACATGTTCGCCAATTGTGTTAAGACACCATTTTTCCGGAAAGTGATTCGTCGATAGCTAACCAACCGGCTTTAAGGAAAGATAAATGGAAAACGTGAGTGCGGCCTTGTTATGGGTTCCATCGAGGATCGGACGTGCCCAGGATAGCACTGATTGATAAATTATTCAGATATCCTCAGATGGGATTTACGCTCGAGAATTACACATTCATACCTCACATGAATGTGATTCTAGTTTGAAATTAGTTTTGGTAAAACGTGTGCTATTTGTCAAATACATTTTCTAGCAACTTCGAACACGTTCAATTACGAAGTCTGTTATGAGTCAGTAGGTTTCCTAACGATATCAAATGGCGCCGTGCAGCAGCAAAAAACTTGTCAGGTGATCGACGCATATTGAAACTACGTATTTAAAGTAATAAAAACATTCGATTACCGAGACTGGTCTGACATTAGATGACGGAGCACCGATCGCAACGTTAGATGCATGCTTTGCGGAAGTTTGTTACAATGTTCTATTAACCATAACAAGCAATATCTTTTTACGCCTTTGTAATGGATGTCCTGCCATCAACGCCTCGGCCGCAGGAAGCCTTCGTTCCGATCTCGAAATATCCTAAATACGGATCCACCTGCTATTTGTCACCGCGCGGCCCCAAGCGTGGGAGTGACAAATTTAACTATTAAAGATTTAACATCTTAATAATCTCAATACAGCTTGTGTATAATTTGATAAAAAACATATGAAACACAAGCCACATTACGATTGATTACCTAGACTTGTTTGGTTTGGTTCGATACGCTCGAGAAGAATAGCTATCGTGAAATCTACACCATGGTTCAAGGTGGCACCTGTAGATTTATAGTCACAAAATATATGTTTTTGTTTTGCGGGATCATGTTCCGATGACTAATGAGGTGATCTGGCGTCACACTTCGCGTCCAATTGATTGAGTTATGATGCTCTCGAATATGCTTTGCAAGGAAGTCACGTAAACGCATGGGGTCGGTACCTGTTCTGCAGTTTCGCCACGGTTGACCGACAACAATGCCAAGTCAGATAATTGAGCAATTTAGACGTGAGGAGCACATCTTCGATAAGGATAAAATAGAGGAAGTTGTCGCGCACATAACTTCGGAATATTTCCTTTGGAAGCTTATAGGGCGTGACACAACAATAAAGATTTGACGATAAAGTCAAAACATAGGTTAACAAGCAAATAACGGTAACTACTGTTTTGCAAATTACCAAAGAAACGATTGTTGCCGCGAAACAATTTCTCTAGCACATATTACTACTACAGTCTTTATACAACATTTTAAACATTTAATAACAAATTATACTATGTAACCAAGAGCATGACTGTGACAAATACAATTACGAAAGAAACAAAACAAATGTAGCTGTAAATTGTGAACTAACTATGAATTACTCCAACGAATTGTATATCTGAAACGAAACCAATAAGAAACGTGTCTCGTGTTCTTTAAAAACGAAACAGTTATTTCAATTCAAGAATAGATGATATATTAAAGATAAC
The DNA here is from genome assembly GCA_963082685.1 of Cyclophora albipunctata. Lineage (NCBI taxonomy): Eukaryota > Metazoa > Arthropoda > Insecta > Lepidoptera > Geometridae > Cyclophora > Cyclophora albipunctata. The sequence continues at coordinate 8,548,483 of OY720117.1, read as the reverse complement.
CAGGAAGGGAAAATTCCAGGATCAATTAAAGGAAAACATGTCAGCCATTTTTTACAAAGGAAGACGTAAAAGACGCAGTAAACAGAAATATAGTTGAATAAACATGGAAAAGAAATTACCACGACAAGACCCCATAGCTTTTAAGAAAAGGAAAATCCCATGGCTAAAAATAAATACATACATGAATAGAGGCAATGTCTTCGGGTTGCCATCACAATTAAGGCCAGGATGCAGTTATGGTTTGCGATGTGCATGGATACCGGGGCATACCGCGGTATCCACGCGAACAAGGTTAAGTGCATTGAACACTGCATGAACCACTAAACTTAAATAAAACATGCCAATGATATAATCAACGGGGGGTTTTAATAAACAATACTACAAATAATTGTTTTAGAAGTCTTAAATTATATTTTCAGAAAGATGGATGCCCTTTGCCGTGCAGTGGGATTTTATAGGCAAAAAGATACTATTGTACTGAAAATATTTTCTGGAATCATAGATAAGAAGGCTCTGATAACCTTTGAAACAATATACGAAATCAGAATCAGTATTTTATCAGGCTAGGAGCTTTGTTCCCGCTGAAACACACCATGTCAAACCTATCCCTCTTTCGCTCAGGGGTTAAAAAAGTGAAGTTAAAAGATAAAGCGGTCACGGTAAACGTGTGAGGCTCGGAGACTAATAGCGACCACCAACACTCTAATAATGAGACAACCAATCTATCTGGATTGTATTAGTGTGCAAATAAGGCAGCGAACGATAATGAGCATTCTACAACAGTAAAAACGACAAGATAAAAACTCTTACGCGTTATAAATTGGTCAAGTGCATGTTTAAATATAACGTTTAACCATTATTGGTATCGCATCGCATTTTATTTCCTTAACAGATTATTCAGTGTTAGCAGTGAATAGCATTCAGTTACGTAAGTCAGTTTACAATACGTCTGATTGTAAAAAAACTAGCTCTATTTGCGTGTGGATAAGAGTTTGGAAACTAAATAGAGTTTAGAGGTACAAGGACATTTCCAAGGTTGATGCGGGGGCAAGGGGAGGTAGCAACCGGTACAAACTAATGGGTAACTAACCAAGTAAGTATTGTTTCGTATAGCACAACATACAATTTTTGAATTTTTCATATCCAGACAAAATCTCAAAGTACCCTCAGTCATATCTATCTTGCATATCTTTCCTTATTGTTATTACTTATTTTATTACTAGTTAAATATTTTTAACGTATTCCAACTCATATCCTCTACCACAAATATCCTGTTGTGATAAAAACTCCTAATTTAATTACACACATAATGATGTCAGACTATAATATAGACTATATAACGGATTATATCCATATTATGAATAAATATAGCAAAAATACTGTTATCTCTATTCAAATTGAAAAAGGATTTAGAGAAATCTAAAGTGTGAGCTCAGACATGGCAATACCTATAAAATAATTTTAAGGTAATTCGAAGAGAAAATGTAAATTATTGGATAAATCTACATAGAAATCGCTTCTAACATAAACAATACTCATATTCGTATTCTATCTTTTAATAATATTGTTACTAGAATGAAATTAGGTTCCATCTTATAAATTATGTAAATAAGGTAACAGTGACTAAAATTAGAATTCATCTTAAAAATTCAATAATATTTTGAATCGCGATATTACCTTTTTAGGTAAGATTTTTCTTATCGCAATGGAAAACGTATATAAATAAAACTGTAAATGAAGAGATAACGATGAAAATAAACAAAGACTTTTTATTAGTATGACAATTTGTATTAGCACACGACTTAAAATGCACGTGTAAATTTTCGCATACGATATCAATTATGGAAACGACGGAACCCTTCCGTCTTGTCCCTTCACATGAGCGTAATAGAAAAGGGATCGATATTGATGTACCAATTTTAAACAGGCCCTACTCAAAAGTGCTAAATGTTACTGCCTCATATTTCCACATAATTAACACCCTTCTATACATTAGAACTACTATGAAAATTAGCTCTACGAGGTGTCAAATCTAGAACAAACCTATCATTATGAAAACTTAACTTGTACACTAAATGCTAAGAAGCAATATCGTTAAAAAAACAGAAATAATTATTTAATGAATAAACCGTGTCAGAAACATTCAGACATAATATGACATCATTTATTATAATTACCTTTCCCATTACTATGCAAAATATTGAAAATATTTCAAAGGTAAATATTACAGTGTACGTTGCGATCACTTCAGTCGCAAATACATCTGAAATGTCGAATGTAAACAAATATGTGTCCTTGTCTTACCGGAGAAGCTGATTCTCGTTTCGACCGGCATCTTGGAGGAATGGTCTCGAGCGAACGTTTGTATGAAATATTTCCCAGGTTCGATTGTTTGTGTGTCCTGCGTGTTGCGGATGCGCGAGCTGCGAGGTGTCGGAACGCGCGATTGGCTCGATAGCTGAGCATGCACTGAATGCCGGCAAAGGAACGCCGGTCTCCGGCCACCCGCGCCACAGAATACTCGCCACTATGTTTACCTCCGCCCTCCCTCGATCAACTAAGGTACACTTTGTTTTCATTTCACCGCCTCCCTGAGCCTTGCCACGGGCTACAGCTCAACGCGAAATTAGCAATGCTGCTTTACATGGTTGGAGTTCTTTAGAAACTTAGTCCTTAGGCTGCGAGAATGTTGAGTCTACAATAAGAAAGGAATTTTCCAATAATAATACGTAAATATTATTACGAGACTCTTTGGTGTTTTCTTGGCTTGTTGCTTCAAAGTGTTAGGGAAAAGTTACTTAAAACAGCTTTCATCTCTTTCAAGGGGCTTTTGTTATTCAAAAATCAATAGAACGTTTTGAAGGAATGTTAACTTTTGAGAGCTTTTCTATGACTTCTTAGGAACTCTAAAGTAATGTAATGTTATTAACTATCTGACATTCTAAGTTATCAAAGCACTTTATTTACGTCAGGTACGTACATTATTTAGTGATATGATAACGATAGCCATTATGTTTTCTAGGAATGAGTCAGGCAACATAAATAGACAAATAAATACATGTTGTTAGGACATTTCATTTCAAGTGATTGCGTTATCTACCGACAACGAAATGGCAGAGACAAAGAATTTATTCGCATATTCTTTGATATTGTTGTAATAAGATATCGGTATCTTAATTTGTGGCGTGCAATCGAGAAATGTTGCAGCTTTAACACTTGTAATTGTCAGAGATTAATTGTCAATTAACTATTGATTTAGTAACAATAAATTTGAATAGCATCAAAGCAAAATTAGTTGGAATTGCCTAGTTTCACCAGAGGCTTAACCGATTAAAGGGTATCTGAGCACCAATCTCAGTTGTTACATAATCACGGGTCTATATGCCAGATAATCTCTAGCAAGTTGCATTCTTCATGCAGGATGTGGCTCACAATGCAATTCAAATCAAACGTGACAAACACATGCACAGTCATGGTTGAACGAATCACGATTTCTAACAGGTCAAAGAAAGCGAGTTGACAAGGTCAAACCATTTAATAAGAAATTATTCATAGTCACCGCAACCCTGCGGTAGAGTAGAGATGCCCATTAAGGCAATGCTTACGAATGTAGAGACGGGAAGAATAGACCAATTGCTAGATAGATAATCCTATCAATACCTTTCACTTTGTTACTAAACTAATACAATCAGAAAGTAACTCCATGCTCAACATGGGAGAAAATCAAATGGTCTTAGTAAGTACACCGGTCAGAAAACTTATGCAACAAACAATAAAGTTCGGACCTCCTTTCACCGAGGCGTAACAAAACGATTATAATCTTAAACATACACGAATAAAAGGAATTGTTTGTCTAAAAATTTGCAATGGTCATAATATTTTATTGGGCTTTTTGCGAGTTAATATTACGACTGTAAATACTAAATTACGTTCGGTTAAACGAGCAACTGGCAGTTATGTTGGTGGTTTGACTCGTTAACTAATTGAGTAGTGAACAATTTTGTAGATGAAAGGTGTGATTGGCAAAACGAGAAAAGGTTTAGTAGTTATAACTGAGACAGCATTCCTTCTCGGAGCAGGAAGAAAATTAGAATTGTACGTGGAACTCCGCGGAAGGAGATAGTTATACAGATAAATAAGAAATCCTGCGCGTGCCGGATCTGCTTGGAGAATATCTTGAAGTGTACCCAAGCGAGCGTGGGGATGACGGGAACATGCTTTTGCAATTTCAGCACTATTTGAGAGGTCGTGCAAAGAAATAGCTTTTGAATTTTTTATTTCATCTATATTTTCAAGACAGCATGCAGTGGAAACTTTCGCATTTAAAACTCAAGTGTTACGTATTACTGCAGAATCGAAATGTAAACTGCAGACGGTGACTGAACTCGGAAACCGAAACAGCAAATATGGTTCAAAGAAGCCGTATAAAATGTATGTAACACAATAGTAGACAATGAAAACCAATCTCTACTAACAATTTATTAGCTCTACGTGACGAGATCTAATCTAACACAAATCAAATGGCAAGAAGTGTTTCATAACTTTATAGGTTACAGTCGGATGGATAGGCAATTCTATTATGTATGATACAATAAGGAGTGGTTATCTTCGCATTAATAGGTGATACACACATTTAGATAGATTTGTTATTGCACATAAACATTTATACAGTGATTGCCTGTGCTATTGCACCAGACATATTAAAGTGATAGCAACACCCCTTGGTTTACCCGTGTTTTATTCTTTTATATCACCTAACATTTCTATTTTTGTGCTTTATACTTCGGACGGTATATAGAACTGTAGGTTTTTGATCTTTAAACCATGGTCTTTTAGGTGGTCTTGCTTCTTTTTCTTAGAACTCCGTAACCAGAGTTTGCCACTACTCAAACTTATGTCCTAATCCTTTCACGTAGTTTCGGAGTAGAAAGTACCCTTTGTGTAAATAAATACCAGTTAGAAACATGTTACTCAATATTAACGTTCGAGTGACTATTTCAGCGCAAAGATGGTTCAAATATTTTATACTATCAGCGCCTCGCAGTTTTACCTCTTTGTGCCCGTTCCCATAGGAATTTAGGAATGAAAAGTAGCCTATAACCTTCCAGTTGAATGAGGTTATCTATTACAAATATAATTATTCGAATCGGACTGGTGATACCTGAGTTTAGCTCTAACACATAAAAAATAGACATAAAAAAATACCTCTATATAATATTAGTATAGAAGTATAGATTAAAGTCCTCCGAAATAAAGCACTAATAATAGTTATTAGTATTGGGTGAATGATGGATTGATTTTAATTAAAATAAGAAGCCCAGAAGAGTGAAAGGTTAAAGATAGACTAATAAATTAATGATACACGTACTGTACAAGAACCATTAGTAATTTTTCAAATAACAACATTCACTATTGGTAAATCTAATATTGAAAAATATCACAAGAATCTCCTGATGAACAGAAGAGTGAAAGGTAATTATTAGTTAGAGATTCTAGATTAATTGATTAAATATATAATCGATATATTTAATGAAAAAACCGAAACCTTTGCGTCAGGAAGTAAGACACATTCCAAAATATGTACAACTTACTCACTTCAACTCACTTGTATCTATCTACACTATACTTATATAATAAAGCTAGAGTTTGTTTTCTTAGAAACTGCCTATCCGATTTGGATAATTATTTTTGTAATGGATAGCCACTTTCATTTCCATCTACTCCATAATAGAGGCACATAGGAGAATATAGAGGACACATAGAGGCAAAGAGAGGAAGAGGAAGGCCAACAAGGGCAATATGCAGACCAACTGAAGGAAAGAGCAAAAGTCGTGTCGTACGAACAGCTGAAGAGGATGCAGATGATAGAGAAAAGTGGAAAGAACTCCATCGACAATGGTCCAGCTCTTAAGTTTAAAAGAAGAAGCCACTTTCAACGGGCTATTTTCAACCCGAAACTCTCACTGGGACGGGCACAACGCAGCAAAAATCGCGGAGTACTGCTAGTATTGTATATACGAGATATAGATCAGGTGACTTATTCAAAACACTAAATGTCGTGAGCAAAGTTACAGAAAAGACACAACAGGTCAGACCATTCTAGACTGATAGATTATTCAGATATTTCTACAAATAGCTCCGGAGCTACGTTGAATTAATTCTAGATATCTCTGTCGGCGTTACCTTTTCGTAGAATACTTTAATAATCAAAGGTTCTAGCATGAACTTTGAATGTTATGGAGATTGCCTCTGCATTCCTAACGTTAGTCTTAGATGCTGTTATAATCCTGGGCCAGGTAATAACTAGTTACTTATAAAGGTGAGCTTTTAATTGACTTTTGATTTAACATGTTCGAAGGTAATTAATATTAGATCTTGAAAGTACTAGTCAGATTTGAAAAATAAAATCTTAATAAGTATACGAATAAATAAGTTGATGTTGAAGCCCACATTTTATACCAAAACTAGCAGGATTTTGGACCTGTTCCCGTGGGAATTTTGGGATGAAAAGTAGTACATATATACCTTTCTCTTAAATGCGACTAACATTTACAATAAGGATTTACAAATCCGTCTGGTAATTGCAGAGATTAGCGCTTTCAAACAAATAAAATACAAATTCTAACTCCCTAGATTAGGCTTGGATTAATCGCGAGTACCACAAAACACCCTATTTTCACCCTTTTGGTCTCTCTTATCCGTTTTCTGTCATGACTGTTTGACTGTTCTTTATTCCTTAAGTTATAAACGAGCTGTTATTAATTCTGCAGCAAAAATCGTGCTTATCACAAACAATGCTGTCCCGTGAGTTATGGCGGAAGGCACGTACGATCCGTGCGGCCGTGCTCGGCCGTGTTCAACCGTGCTCTTTCTCGGTTCAACTCCGGTTAATTTACGTTCAACTCAAATTATTTATTAACAATCCGTTTTGGTTCACTATTGTTATAATTTATGGTGACTGGTATATAGGGCAACTCTTTTTATCTAATGTCAGAAGAAGGAGGTTTGTATAAATTTATTTAAATAAATATATGAATATTGAAGAAGTGTATAATAATATTTTGCACATCAAAAGTCTATATAAATACGTATGAATAAAATGTATATATATATTAAAAGATCAATTCATTTTAAAGACATTATAATGGTAATGAGGTCCAATTTAAATGATAATAAGATATTCGGAATAATAAATTTTGAAATGCCTTTTATTCACATATGACAATCTTATATCACTCATCGGATATTAATTTAAATAACTAAATGTGATTCATAATAAACTGATATGAATGAAGTGTCAACCAATGCGAATACTTATAAGTAAGCATTATCGCATTACAGGATACAAACTTCCCTCTTTGAAACACAAAGCAAATCGGATCAGTACAAAGCCCCTAGTGAAATAAAATAGCAATATCGTAGACGAAGACTACGTTCTCTATTACTATGTAGTTAAGAAAATGCTACTACATAAACGTATATTATGTACTAGCAGCGCCCCGCGGTTTTACCCGCGTTGTACCCGTTCCCGTGGGAATTTCGGCATGAAAAATAGCCTATAACGTTCCCGTTGAATGTGGCTATCTATTACAAAAAGAATTATTCAAATCGGACTAATAATTTCTGAGATAGCCTCGAACATACAAACAAACAAACAAACAAATAAACTTAAAAATTTTACCTCTTTATAATATTAGTATAGATTTGTATATCACTACATAGTACAAAATAAAGTCGTCTCTGTTTCGTGTCTGTCTGTCTGTATGCTTAAATCTTTAAAATTACGCAACGGATTTTGATGCGGTTTTTTGTAATAGGTAGAGTGATTCAAGAGGAAGGTTTTTATGTAAAAAAATTCCCGAAATTCCCACGGGAACGGGCACAATGCGGGTAAAACCGCGGGGCGCTGCTAGTCTATACTAATTTTAAAGTTTTGAATTGTATTGAAGGCGCTGATCTCGAGAACTACAAGTCCGATTCGAATAATTCTTTTTTAATAGATAGCTTCATTCAAGGTAGGTTAAAACCTATTTCCATCCCGAAATTCCCTAAATCGGTTCTTATTAAGTAACGGTCTTGCATCTCCTTAACGCTTTCTAGAACATCTCTAGAGTCAAATAGACTATAAAATCAATCCCCGCCTTTTTTTAAGGTTGTCAAAAATTGTGTAGGTATTGTATAATCCAAAATTCAGTAAAAAAACAACAAAAAATCGTTAAAAATTCTAGTCCTAACTACCTAAAACATTAAATAACTCTAAAGACCTGTTATTAAGACGTGATATACTCAGCCACAGCTCTCTAATAGCGATTTAAGCCGTAAGCACTAAAGCAATCACATAACTTGTGCTCTAACTTCCCGGGTTAGGATCATCGCACTTGGACATACCAATTTCATATTACTAGCAGCGCCCTGCGGTTTTACCCGTGTTGTGCCCTTTCCCATGGGAATTTCGGGACAAAAAAAATAACCTATAAGCAGTTGAATGTGACAATCCATTAGAAAAATAATTTTTCGCATCATACTTGTTTATTATTTTTGAGACTAGCCCCAACATGCGAACAAAATTAAAAAATTAACCTATTTATAATATTAGTATAGATGAGTATGTATTTGAGTATTTATTATGAGGTGTTGGTTATCTCTATTACAATATCGCGTTATCGAGATATATAGTTAAGTTTCACCAGTACTAAGTATAAGGTTTCTCTTCTTCCATCATATTTTTGAGTGCGATATACTAAGTATTAGCATGTATTAGGCTGCTCCTGCACTATACCATTTTCCCGTTTGTGTGATATCTTGATCCGTTTTGGGTCAAAAGGGCACTTAAAAATGCATCTCGAAAAAATGGGTCAGAAAGGTTCGAAGCCCTCTAATCAGATTAGCGAATGCCCTTTTACATATAGATGCTTCTCAATCTCCGTATAAGCAGTTCTTGGTTACAGGCGGGTCGGTGATCGACATTTTTGATTGGTGTACCAGTCAGTGTGTAATAGCTATGAGTTAAGTTATCATATTACATATTTCCACTTCAAGTTTTGAGTCATCTGTTCGGCCGCGGTTTTAGTAAAGGAAATTCCATTCTAACACACAATCCTCTATTGAACAGTTTTATGCCTCTAGCAGTTATCTGTCATGTTGGTCAGTCAACGGTATCGTTTTATTAGCCTGATAATGATGGTGAAATAGACCCTTGCTCTATTACTCTCGACGTTTAGTAGACAGGCAGACAGGTAGACAGGTATAAAAGGTTCAGAAAATTGTCGCTTTTGCAAGAATTTGTGAATGTCGCATAAGCAAAGTTGTTTATTTATAAAGTTTGTTCAAAAATGTTAACCGTCATTCATAATGGAAACAAAGCATTCTACAGACAAAACAAAAGAAAAACCAGTTAACTTGAATATTTTCGGGGACACTTAAAATACTGGCACAAGAAAATGAAGACTACAGATCGCTCCGTCATTCTGCGACGGTTTTTTCTCTGGTCAGCCCATACGAAGTGTGCCATTTAGAAGTTAAAAGAATGTAAATGTGTCTCATTTCAACAAGTACCTAGTTAGCACCGTGACTCCGAAACAAAAGGAAAGTGTTAGCGGTTCTGCTGTAATTCAGAACAATGTGTGCTCAGTTTAAATGGAATTCTTGTTTGCGGTCAACCAACCCGAGTTTGAATTGCTAAAATGCGACTTACTATTGCCCTGTTTACATTAGAGGTCAGTGGTAAAATAAGTTTCTAATATCCTGCATAGTTAAGCTGGAGTCACAACAATGGTAGAGCAATGGTACAATCTAAACTCTACCATTTTCTCTACAAAGTAATAAACAGATAGCGAGGGGCGTCTAATACCCAGTGCTGTACCGAGATCTCGACCTCTGTACAGCATCAGCTGAGACGTCTGCTTTTGCTGCATTTTTTTAACTGTAATTTTGTATTCTATTATCTTTCATAAATTTGTGGCAATCACTTTTCCTAAAGATATGAAGGGAGTTCCTCAATTATTACGACATAATTTTCTACCTTAGCTTTCAAAATTAATATTAAGTATCAGTACTACAAAAGTGCTTTGTAACAAAAATGCATAACAAGTAAACATTTATTGTTTATCCTCGCACACAAACAACATTTACTTCTCATTAATCGTTGCAACATTGAATTGTGACACCGACCCTCATTGTCATTCCGGACAAAATCCGAATGATCCCAATCACAATAAGTTTGTGTTATACAATGCCCACCTAATTACTGCATAATATTATAATACAAATGACATTCATAATTGGACCATTATCTTTGAGTTAGGAGCTAAATAATTGCACTTGACTTGAATTAATGCATGTTTTTGTTACGTGATTAAAATTAATAATTTGATTTGACAGTTATTCTTTTATTCATGGCGTCTAAGCTTAAACCTGAATACTTGTTTTATGAGACGAATAAATTTAAAGTATGTATAAGATAGATAGTCTGTAGTGAAAACACTAATTTAGCGTCGCATGAGATAGTTCTCATGCGACGCTAAATTAGTAAGTTGGGATCTCTATCTAAATATAGCTTTAAAAGGGATTAATAGAGTACATTGATATTACAGAGTAAATATTTAAAATATCTCTCTACAATCCATTTGATTATGCTGTGTGTGGCGCTATCTTGTAGTAAACAATAACAACTATGTTTACTACAAGATCTATTGTCTGCTGCAAGTCCCTTTCATTGGCTTGTTTCGATACCAAATAGGTCTAATACTTGCTAAAATATCAAACGACTATAATGTTCGGAGTCAAGGTGATCAGCTCTGCAACGCATGATATTCAACAGGATATGTTTAGGTACCTACATATTATTCAGAATTTAATGCTCTTATTGTACGAGTAACTAAACAATGCATTCTAGGGTATATAAAAAATGGAAAATATTACTATACGCCTTGTGGATCTAATAGCCTTTTGAAGGTCAGATGATGATGACAAATAACAAAGTGATTTAGTTATATAATTGTAATGAATTCTTAGAAATATGTCTTAGTGTAGTATAGTAACGTTAGAATCGGTGCGTAGTTTGACTAAGCGAGTCATCGCAATCGTTAAGCAACGTGATAGTGGCATTTCTAAAGCGCCTAGGTAGCGCTTCGAATGGCACGTTAAATTGTCGGTTTCGGATTTTTTATCGTTACACCAAGTCGGATATAAGCGGTCTAAGTACTCCGACACCAGGGTTGCTCTCTCACCTATTCGAACTTAGTACAGTTCGAATATCTATTTCAGTCACGGAGGATTGTTCAAACCCGACCGGACGCTCGCAATAACTTAAATGGACGTACGACCAAGCGCAAACATTTCGCTGACACCCAACTGTCTCTACCAAATTGATTGATGCGACCAACGCCTTCAATATAGATGAGACGGCGTTCTCTCCTAGACCCAGTTGTAGGTATTTCGTACTCCCGAACTTTACAGAGGAAAGATGGTTTTTTAGTCGACTCACTTGTGGATCATCAATCATAACATTGTTCGATAACACAAACTTACCTACAATTGAGATAGCTTTAATGATGTTTTTTACGAGCTTTTGTGCAGAATTCAATTTAGTTTATGATACATGCAGGATGGATCACTCATCGTTTTCACCCTGTATAGTATGCTCATGTGGTTAAGTGATGAACTACATTTGAGTTTGAAAATCTTCGGATAAACGAACGAATCAATTTTCGTACGACTAGTGAGGTAAAGGCAGCCCCGCTAGTCAATAGTGCAAACCAAGTTTCAAAACAAAGTTCCTACTTACTTATGTTGTTGTTTATGTTCCTAAACCAGTAAGTTATTACATAATATGTAGTTATACAGTTAATACTACACGCTCGCGTCAGAACAAATAGAAAAACAATACACTCAATACAATCCAAGATAAGATTTTAAAGGAATTGGCAAGTTAATTCCACGTAAACGTTTTGTTAGACACGTAGCGTTAAGTTGGCGATTTTTACGCAAGCGCCACATTTACCTAATGATACGGGCATGATCAATGATATAACAGAGAAAGCAATAGAGAGAGATAGTTACATTATAACAAGGCTGTAGTTGTACTATAATACGTTTTACTATTACAACTAGTTAATGCAAAATGTGATGATACTAGTATTGATGTTCGGTGCTCTTTCACGATAATGTGGTGTTACGGATGAAAGAAATACACACATCCATACGTGATAACCTGGATTACCATACATTGTATAGTTTAAAGCGATTTTTTCTGAAGGGAAAAGTGCAATACGAATGAAACCACGGGCAGTAACAAGCCATTCCTAAAGCTACTTAGCCACAGATCTAAAGGTCACTTCACAAGAATTCCCTTCCATATACATGATTACATCTGATTTGATATAATGTTAAGTTGAATTAAACGACAGCATCTATAATTCCCTAAACTCTCCCATAAACTTCCCATAAACTCTACGTAACTGGGCTTCGTTACTCCAATTTATTATTCTGTTCGTGTTATTTGTATGTCTTCGTTATTTTGAGAAGCCGCTCCAAGTAAGCCTAGTCGCGACTACGATTACAACATCGACTCACTATACGATGAAAAAAACTTTATTTCTTAGGAAGTTACTACTGGACGCAATAGAAAGTAATGATTAGGTAATTTTTATTCATTCTGTATTGTTATTCCCTAGCTAGCTATTGTGTGTACTAGGTGAGATTCCTATTTGTAAAGGGTGTAGACTGAGAGGGTATCCATGAGAAAATTCTGTAAGATATTTCGGTAAAATGAACACATGAACAAGGTATGAATTGTTCATATGTAAATCAAGTAAAATCCCTATTTTCCACTAATTTAGGCACATTCTATTATTACAATATTAGCAAGGCCGAAACATGATTTCCAAGCAAGTGTAACCTATATTACAACGAACAAAATAACCAAAACTCATTACGTTATGACAAAACGAAGTTCGTTAATGACACATAATTTAGTTTTCTTGTATTTTTGGAAAGGAAACTACAAATTAAGTGTTACAAAAACGTAAATGAGTTCTACGTAGAATGACTTGCGTTGTTTTGTTACGTTTCTAGTGCCAAGGCCTGCCGAAAGTACCGGATGGTCCGAGTGCCAGCGATCGCTGCGCGCGCGCACGTCAGAGCGGCCCAGCGGAGAAAGTGAAGACAATAGAACATGAGAGGCCCCAAACAACACGTGAATGCCATTATCAACCAACGAAAACAAACTCCAACGATATATCCTTCATTGTTCACAAAAACCATGGGAATTTCTTAGCAGCCACTTTATTTCCATGTCCCACAAACAGTTTCGAATGCATTGTTTATTGCCCATTCGTAAGAGCCATGAAACTTTTAAGGTAATTTAATTTTTGGCGACATACGAGATTCGCGCAATTTACTTTAAAAAACAAAATAACTCCGAAACAGGGGAACGTAAACAGCGTTTATTGTACAGAACCACCCACTTACGAGTCAACTTCTTATAATTTACAATCGTTCAGTTTCTGTTTAATTCCTTGTAAGTAGACATTGTAGATTAAATAAAAAAGTAACGGAACATTAAAAGGCACCGTTTTAATTTTAAACAATATGATACGAAGGTCGCCGAGAACCGGTTGATAATAAATTATAACAGGAATCGTTTTTGTGAATATGGACCTCTAGTTACCTTTTAAAAAATGTAAACAAATACCCAAAGTTATAGTAAAAAAAGTTATAGATGAGAATGAGACACGAATAATGGAACGGTTTTGGTAGATCAAAATCTTTCCATCATAAAGGGATAAAGTAACGGATTGATTCTAGTGCAGTGATCTTTAACACTTCAGTAGCTTAGTTTTAGTGGTTGAAGGAATGGGCCATAATTCCGAGAACTAGGTTCTATTAATAAAACGTATCAATCCACAACCAACCAAATATGTGATCCATGTACAATTAAGTAAAGCATAAAATAGTAGTTACTTTATATCGGATATTAATTATGGAGTTAGTTACTGCATATCTCATCGACTTACTTAGAATAGAGTTTACTTCATCACATTCGTTAATGTTACAAAATTACCACGTACAAGTACATTATGTTTAACCAGATTGTGGTGATAGAGCAAATAAACACACCTTATAATGTAGGTATGCTATAAACATGTCAAGGTTATGATGCGCGTTATCACAACGATAAGAAATAAGAATACATTTCAAACATCAACACTAAAGAAAACACAGTTGAGTTATTTCAAACACTGCAATTTGTCTTAAGGAAAGTTCATCTAACTATCACAATTATTAAAGTATCGAACATTAATAATATTTTGAGTTAAAATTGGGTGTGATCACGCAAATGGCCGGTGAAAATGGTGATTAGCGCCACGAATGGGCATCTGACGAGACAGCCGAGTCGACAAGACTTGCTTCTCACTCTGCCGTGTCACGTCACGGCAACCGTTCGGCGGATTTAGACCAGCAGCCGGGTGAAACTACCATAGGCGCCATAACGAGTAAAAAGCAACAAGCAAAATATTCACACTTTCATTTTCGTTCCAATGACTTCCATGTCTGGTCGACCAATAGCGTAATGACTATAACGTCGAATTAAAACGAAATTAACTATGAATTGCAGGTTTAGTTAAACCACAGAATACCGTATACAGAATACATTGTATAGCTTTTTTGGATAATAATGCTAAATAGTTGAATGTACCTAATTTTAGACTTTTTTTGGAAAATCTATTTTCTGAAGGTTTAGGGAAAATTAGCTTTATCAGTACTTGTTTATTATGCCACTAATGAAACGAAATTAAGGTGACATTTAGGACATGTATTGTAAAACAACCTTCTATTTAACTACAAGGAAGTAGGTACCGTATACAATAAATGTACGAATTTTCGTTTTGCATCAAACAAATAAAATGCCGATTGGAATGGCAATTTGCAAATTAATCCTGTTTAGATAAAAAACAGGTTCTTTTCAAGGTGTCAATTAAATATAAATCCACAAATAATAATAATATATCTAAGCTGAGGTCACAGTCGCGTATCATCGATATTATAAGCCGCGATGACCTAATGGCGGAATACTTTAAATTGCGAAAACAAAACTCTCGTTCGCATTTCTCAGATAAGAATATTTATCTGAGCAATGCGAACGATGTTTCGATATATTTCGTAACTAGCAGCGCCCCGCGGTTTTACCCGCGTTGTACCCGTGCCCGTGGGATATTTCTAGATTTTCTATACATATAAACCTTCTTCTTGAATCGGATCGGATTTTGATGCGATTTTTTAAAATAGATAGAATCTATTTTAAAAAATCGCATCAAAATCCGTTGCGTAGTTTTTAAGATCTAAGCATACATAGGGACAGACAGACAGCGGAAAGCAACTTTGTTTTATACTATGTAGTGATTCTGGTCTGTATTAGGACACAAACAATGTAGGTACTTCATAAATAAGTAACTTTGTTTACCCGACTGCAAAGCTGCAAAATGAGGTTTATGTTTGATATGATAAATTGTACACTCTATTTTATTCTTACAACAGTTAAAATGTGGACTAATGTGGTATATTTCCAGCCGAAGACGATTCCTTCTGAAGGGGAAAAAGGTTTAGTTATTTCATTCCATTCTTAACTCATGGTCAAACCCTTTTTCTCAACGAAAGAAGTCTTTGGTAGAAACATCGGTCATGATGGTTTGAATTTTAACTCTTCGAAGAAAAAATTCACCGGCTAGAGCCTTGCTCTTCAATTTATGATGGAAGAAAAAATAGAATATAGGTAAAATATCCCAAATAATTTGAAAGTCTCCAGCTGGATCCAGGGAGCCTCTTTGATCAATGAATAACCTGTTGTATAGTAAAATTACATTTGTTGTTATTCAACTCATCCATTCAATGACTAGTTTTTTGAAATAAATAACAATTAGATACTTGTTTTTAACTTAAAGACTAGGTCAGATACATAATTACCATCAAAATTTAAAATAATTGTTTCTACCTACTCAGCAAAATGCCTAAAATATATAATTATACAACTCAGACATACATATTACAACATATTAATTTAAATTATCTGCATGATGATTTAAGAATCATTAGATGAAATTGCATTGCATAAATTGTTGATGAAATACTGAGTAATAACATCTTAGTTATTACTTACCTAAAATACTTAAAAATGAAATCTATTTAAGATAAGGAACAATTTAAAACAATAAAGATAAGTTTCAAGCGTTTATGAAACGTCAAAGTAATCTATTGGACAATAACGCTGTAATCTTTCAATTTTCTTAATATTTTTGTCATCTAGATGTAACGAGAAGTCATCAAGTTAAAAACCTCATTGATTGGATTGGCCTTGAATGCTTTTAGCTCTGTTTAGTGCTAATAGAATTGAAAGACAATGAACATGACAATTTACTAATTGATGGTTTATAAATTGCTAAGCTAGAACTCTGCCCCATTTTATGTACAGAATGAGTCCATACACTTCTCAGTTTAACATGGAAACTGACAATAAATGACATTGAATACAATGAAATGTAATATACCACATCTGTTTATAAGCAGCAAACAATATCAAAACATAGATTAGTATGATGTCAATTGCAGTTTGTATGTTTGTTTATGTTATAGTATTCTGTAAAGTAAAAGTAAATAAGTATAGAGGACTTACCAGTTCTTGGAGATATTGGTACGGCTGGTTTTGGAGCTGAATGGGAGCATAGTCTGCCAATCTTGGTTGGAGGCTTCAACCCTGATGGTTTTGGTAGAGATGAGGGTCTTGTGGCTGCTCCAGGCTTCTGTGCTGACGCTGAGCTCACTACAGAGGCACTGTCCGAGGAGGCCACGGACTCCGGGGCTGGAGGAGGCCCTCCAGCCTCTTCCACCTTCCCTTCTTGATTATCACTCATTGTTATCACTTTTCAATCACTTCAGTAATATTTTAAACCATTCAATTACATATTTTGCTGAAAACGGACGTTCCTATTAAGAGATATGAATAAACGCGACGCTAAAATAATCGTGCGACCGACATACTAAAAATAACGCAAGTTCCCGCGCAATAACATGACACGTAATCTGGATCACGGCCAATGTTGTGCATTATGATGTTAATAACAAAGATAAGTATGCAAAAAAATGCATTTAAATAATATATTCCCTTATCTCAAAAGAAAAAGAAAATCACCAAAAAGGCACGTGTAATTTTTAGAAGCAATAATTGGCTTGAAATTGCTTCCAACTATTGCGTTAATAGAGAACACGTATTGTAATAAATATTATAACGGCATACCTTGAACAAATGGAGCACGAAAAGTGCTTCCTCAACTCTTAGATTAGAAAAACTCGTGAGATTTTTACCGCTCGTCGAACCAGCTGAGCTTGACCGTTGGCCTTATCATCACACTAAAACTAAACACTTCACTATTTTTAGAAGTTAGTTACATCAAAAAATAGACACCGATAAAACTATTTACATCAACTACAGCTACACACGATTTAATTAAACTGCACACAACAAATTTAGATAAAATAACATTGCAAAATATGGGAAACTCTCATCCATCACTTCTCTCTCAAGAACCCGTTGTAAACTTCAAATTACATGATTACATTCTTCTCGATTCTTTCTTTCTATTTACATTTAATGACAATGAAGGCTGCAATTGACAGTGTCTTACTGACATTGACATTAGGAAGTTTATTGCCATCACAACGTATTTTTATTCGTTGGCAACTTTGTCTGCGAGGTGTAAATCAATCCGAGCAAACGCGTTTTATGTTTGGCCGACCCAAAAGAGAAGAAGTGCTGTTTGATGAAAACACGGAGCCATACAATATGAATAAAATACCTGTCTACTGATTAAAAGCTAATCCGGAACATTTAAAAGCATAGAAGAATTGACTTGGCGCTACATACAGGAACTAATTAAAATTTGGATCGGTCCTGACTGGTCTAGTTCAAGAGTATCAGTAATCTATCTTAAATTAAAATTAAAAAAAAAATTAAAAATTATGTCTATGTATGTTAGTTATAATAATTATTATGGTAGAAGTTGATTAAAAGGGTATAAATCCAATGCACAATATCGTCACGATATCTATCAATCAAATTTTTTTTAGCTGCCCACGGTGAACGAATTCCAAAAAATACTCTACTCATGGTTATATTTAGTTATTTGTTTGTCTACTGTCAATGTCAAAATAAGTAAATTTCATGTAAATTTCCTTTCCATCGTATTTGAACATTTGAACGGATTGATTTGATTGATGTCAATTGTCAGTTTCAATTCCATTTCCATTTATTTTTATTGTTCTCGTGGAAGTCGTGGAATGTTATGAATTCTTTGTTTTAGGAAAGTAATCATGATTTCCTAATAAACTGTGAACTGTTGACATTATCTGTATACAAATCAATTATGAAACTAATTCATAAAAACATTGAAAAAGATGGTTGTGGGTGAGTCTTCTAAAACATTTAATATTTGTCAAAAATATTGCATCCGTGATAAAATTACGACAACGAACTGGTTTTCAGGAGTATTGGGCTCATTCCTGATGAGTCAGAAGATATGTGGCATGCGTATAACCTGATAGCCGAAGGCGACGCAGTGACAGCTTCCACGGTACGGAAAGTGCAGACGGAATCATCCACTGGGTCTTCTACCAGCAGTAGAGTTCGAACCACTCTCACAATTCGAGTAGAAAACATTCACTTCGATACCCATGCATGTGTCCTACGGCTGAAAGGAAGAAACATTGTGGAGAACCAGTATGTGAAGGTAAGTTGGGGCTGAACTTTTATCTGGTTTCTCTACTTAATACCTAATGCTACTTGATCAATCATCAAACATCAATTCCTTGAAAACTTGTCCAAGTAGTACTCTACTAGACCTACAATCCATGAGCTCTTATAGTTTGGCAACATCAATATAACAACTTATATTAATCATATAACTCACACTCTTTGATAGCTGATTTCAATGTCACTAATCAAACCCTAAAACCATACAATTGCAGATGGGAGCATATCATACATTAGATTTAGAGTTGAACCGAAAGTTTATTCTGAACAAGTTTTTATGGGACTCTGTGGCACTGGAGCGAGTGGATACTGCTTGTGATCCAGCAACCAGCGCAGATGTAGCCGCGGTGGTGATGCAGGAAGGACTGGCGCATATATGTCTCATCACACCCTCTATGACTTTAGTAAGAACAAAAATTGACATCACAATACCTAGGAAAAGGAAAGGATTTGTACAGCAGCATGAGAAAGTAAGTAGTGTGTTTTGAATATACAGGAAAATATTAAAATATGATTGTTTAAATATAATTTGAGTTCAATGATTGTGTTTTGTTTAACTTGTATATGTGGGAATGTTATGGTAAAGTAACATTTTATAGTAAACAATTCAATTCATATATGTTAATCAAAAATGTTAATCATCCAATGCAATTAAGAACTTAAGGGTTATAACATCTATATACTAAGGGTTGTATTAATAAAAAACTATTAACAACATTTTAGCTATCCCATGTTTATGTAGAGCAAAAGAGACAAAAAACTTTATAACAAGTGTTTTAGTTATAGAGTGTTTATGAATATAGTGGTAAATGATCTTAATATTATCAGTGTAAGAATATAAATTATCAATCATTTTTCATTTATGCTTCCAGGGTCTAGCCAAATTCTATGAAGCAGTAATGCAAGGTATACTCCGGCATGTTGACTTCAGTGTAGTGAAATGTGTGATTGTCGCATCACCAGGGTTTGTCAAAGACCAGTTCTTTGATTACATGGTCCAGCAAGCCATTAAAACTGATAATAAATTGCTACTCGAGAATCGAGGGAAGTTTTTACTTGTGAAAGCCTCTTCAGGCTTCAAACATTCTTTAAAAGGTAATATAACTATTCCATTTATCTGACATACTTAAAAAAAGAAAACATTGTTTTGACTTAATGAAAATTAATAAAAAGTTACACACCTCATTTATAAAATTATTTTACATATAAGAAACTTGACCTAAGTAGTAATGTAGTAATTAGCCTGTAATGTCCCACTGCTGGGCAAAGGCCTCTCATCTCACTGAATATATCAGTACAGTGATGAGGTTTAAACTTGACTTACATGTGTCTATTTTACTCCAAGAAACCTATATTAATCAATTGTTACAATGTTTATTTTACTAAATTTTTCTGTTTTTTTATTGTTTCTGCAGAAGTACTACAAGAGCCAGCAGTAATGGCTAAAATATCGGACACCAAAGCAGCAAGTGAAGTGAAACTGTTAGAGAGCTTCTATACAATGCTTCAGTTGGAGCCTTGCAAAGCATTTTACGGAAAGAAACACGTCATGAGGGCCAATGAGGCTCTTGCTATCGAAACACTTTTGATTTCTGACAAATTATTCAGGTGAGAATTGTGTTGATGATGTATTTTATTTGGTCAACTGTTAATTTGAGAGTCTACTTGTCTTTTACACATTGAATACTGGAAGGTTGAATGATTTTGATGAAAGAATGGACGAATAGACAATAGTTAAAGTTCTGAGGTCAAATAAGGGCTAGGTATATTTTCCACTACTAATTCCTAAGTAAAACTAAATCTTGGTGTTGGGTTGATTGTGGAAAGTGTACTAAAATTTTCCAAATAATTCATTTTATTGTTTGTGTTCTTAAAAAACATTGATTATTTATTTTAAAATGTTTGTTTTGTGTCTTGAAAAAGCAAAGCATTTTGTTTAATAAATCATATTTAACTTACTTCCAGGTGTCATGATATACAGCAGCGGAAAGAATACGTCGCGCTAGTGGACTCCGTGCGAGAGAACGGTGGCGACGTTAAGATATTCTCCAGTATGCATGTGTCCGGGGAACGTAAGTTCTTTTATTTTGACTATAAATCCTTCCCAAACTAAATAATTATAATAATTAAATAATTAAATATAATAATTAAAATATACTAAAATTTGATGTAGGTAGTTTTAAAAATTAATTGAAATTCAATAATTAAAAAAAAATATTTTATTTAGTTACCCTTTATAATATTACTAGCTGACCCGGCAAACGTTGTTTTGCCATATAAAAATTAAGGGTGGCCCACCCTTGAAATTGGATCAAATTGCACACGGTGGGCAAATCAAATTTAAAATCGGTTCATTAGTTTAGGAGTCCATAACGGATAAACAACGTGACGCGTATTTTTTTTTATAAAGATTACATGTAATATCCCCTATATTTACAGAACTTGATCAACTGACCGGCATCGCAGCAGTCCTTCGATTCCCGATGCCGGAGCTCGATGACAGCGATGCAGACGAAAATAGTGATTCAGACTCCGATTAAGAAAAACAAGCGAATGTAGAAAAAAAGTTATTAAAACATTTTTAAAATATGACATTATCACGGAAGCCAATATGTGTGTTACACATCTTAATAGAAGACTGGGAAATGATAAAACGATTGAGTCAAAAACTCCACACACAATGTGTGACAGATGAAACTAAATAGCCGTAATATTAGATGTGCCATCTACGATGACCTTGCTTAATCTCACTAGAGTCTCTGTGCTTAAATATCAGAAGTTTCTACAATGTATATTCAACCCAATTTCAATTAGTGTTGGGATGTATTTTTGTATAAAATAAGTACAGTGTTTTATTGTAAATAATACGATTGGCATATTGTCGCCGTCTCGCTTTTATTGAAAAATAAAAAATGATCACTCGAGGTCCTAAAATATATAATAAAGACACAGAGCTGTGATAGACAACACGATGTTAGTAAAATATATGATTAATTTTGATACAAATAGGCTATGTTCACATGATCGCGTAATTAGGTACACTGAATGTTTATCGTTCGGTTGAAATGCCATGCAGTAATATAGACGATACGTCATAATGTAGTTAATTTTTGTTATCGAGCGATTAGTTAATATTAATTCGTTGTAGGTTGTACCAGGCGACCATGTGAACGTAGCTTTATTAACATTTACATAAAATATTTTCTTCTCTTGTATATTGATTTTATGTAATAGCTAAATATTATGTACTTTTCTTACAACCAGACATACAAGTTCTCTTGTAGTTAGTTAAATTAGTCCAATTGCTGTTGTATTTTATATCGTGAGTTGTCTTTTTCATATTGATTTCATTTTAAGCATCTGTTATGTTCAATGATAATTTATTTATGTAAAATAAGAAATAAACAATTGGTTATGTTATGTTTGTGTTTTTATTATTTACTGTTACATATTTTGTTGGCAATTTCAAAGAATAATATTTTTTTTAAACAATAAAGAATAAGCTTGTTTACTTGACTGTGGTATTTTAAAATTAAAATTATAAAAATCGCCAAAAACAATTATTGATATACTAGTACCAAAAAGCAAAGACCAATACTGTGATTAACATTTTATTGAATAACTAAGCAGTAGCCGCTTCGAAAGCTTGCTGTTTTTGCTTCTTCTTCTCTGCTTTCTTTTCATCCTTGACCTTCTCATCATGGATTCGTCTCTTCTTCCTCAGAAGCCAGATTTCCTTCTTCCGCTTCTCTTCTCCCGCCTTCATGCTCTTGTACAAGTTCCTGTGCTTCTTACGAACGAGTTTCTCTCGGAGTCGGAATGCTTGTTTGTCCTCAATCTCCTTCTGGTACGGATGGTCTTTGTGGGTTACTCCTGAAGTCACTGTCATTGCTTTTTTCTGTAACATAAAATTAACAAAATTAGATGAAATTAGAATACTTAAACAATTTTTTTTATATATCCTACATTAGGATCTTATAAAAAATCAAAATTGTTAGCCTGTAATTGCCCTAAGCTGGGCAGATGTGACTAAAATGTTTATTATAATCCATTAAGACACTTTATTTATGACATTTATAGTTTCTACCATATTAAACAAACCTTTTGCTTAGCCAATTTCTTCTTCTCTGCCTCCAAGTCGTCATCAGGTATTTCATCATCGGAGCTGGAGTCTTCCTTTACCTCATCCTTGTATTGTTTAGTGAGGGCAGCTTCAGCATCTTCCTCAGAATCAGGCTCGTTTTCATCTTCTTCACCAGACACATCTTCAATGTCACTGCCTGATTCATCATCTAAAAAGATAGGGAAATTATATGTACATAGCAATAAAGTATTTATTTTTAGGTGTCAGTGGATATAATGATCATTGAATTATTTTATTAATTAATCTTGAACAGAGCCACGGGAAAATGGTGGTATGTTAGATAAATAAAACCATAGATAATACAAATGGTAATTAGTTATGAGTAGTCAAATATTCATAAATACTTACTAAGAGGTTTAAACTCAGGATCATTGAGCTCCTTCTCTTCTGGAGGTATGTAGACCTGGTCCTTAGTCTTATCAACAAACGGAGACAAATGAGGAGGCAGTTCTGCTCCCATCAAGTACTTATTAATAGGCAACAAGCTCCTAGCATTGACACTGTCAAATACCCATTGCGGCTGGACATAGTATCTTGACAAATATTGCTTATCCATGCTCGGTCTGTCCACAATTTGATAGGCAATCGACTCGTCTGATTCATCAAAAGTGGCTCCAACAAAGTGGTCCTTGTCCCATGACACTTCGCCTCCAAAGCAACGGATGATAAAGACCAATGGCTCTCGAGGAACCTCCCTGTTAATAAAGAACTTGAGACCTTTAAACATTGTTTTGAGTTTCTTTACTTTTTCCACTTCCAGTTTGGCTTCCTCAAGTTTCTGTGGGTCTTCTCCTTCAGTTGGGAAGACATCCATTTCAGGTAGTTCTTCCACCTCATTGGCACCTTCTATTCTGGCCAGAGACAAGTTCATTGCCGCTATCCTCTCTGACACATAAGACTGTTCATCGATCAGGTCTTTGTCAGTTTCCGGTGTCAACCCACTGGTCAGTTGTGGAGGATATACCACGTTGAGTGAGTGGTACAATTTGAAGTTCACGAATCCAAGCATCATTGTGTAGAATTCAACAAACGTTGACATAATTTTGAAATCTACTTCATCTTTGCTTTGGGGCTGGAAATATACAATATAACTTTTATACATCTAACAATTAATAGATGGTGTAATATAAAGGTACAATAGTGGTATTATGAATAATTCTTACCAATAATTAGTTTTGAAAATTACAAGATTAATTACCTGGAATGCAAAGTGATGTGGAACAATCCATGTGATAGTCTGTCCTTCAAACTCAACTTGATAATAATACCCTTTCACTGATACAAATACTTTACGAAGGGCCTTAGCAGCGATTACTGCATGCATGAACTCAACAGTAAGCCTCCTGCACAACATAGACTGGTCTCGAGGCACCCTGTTCAGTGAAGGGAAGGTGCTGAATAAGAAACATAGTGTGAGGCAGTCGTCCAAGTCTCGCAGAGCATCCACAAATGTTGGATATCTTTCCTTCACAATATGGTCAATGTTTATTTCAGGGTAGTCACGTAAATACTTCCTCATCGATTTGTATTCTCTCATAGCTCGGGCACGGCGGATTTTTTGTTGATATACCTAAAAGTATATGAGTAATCATGAAAATAATATTTTATAGGACGTAAATAAACACGATTTGAAGTGTAATACTCACTTTGAGATCTCGCAACTTCCATATTATAGGTTCGTGTAGTAAGAACTTGATGTCTTTCGTGTGATACAATGTTTTGATACCGCCAGCGCCTTTCTGGGCCCGCTTTCTGTTGCGAGGCTCGCGTGGGTAAATACCTTTCAATATACATATCCGTCTAAAATCTTTTAAAGATAACTGTAGTTTTCTTAGAGCAGCCTTTCTTGTCATAAACTGGGCTCCTTCTCCAGATGAATACTGAAATAAAAAGAGTATTTTTTGGTTAGGTATTCAATAACAACACGTGTTGTGATGGTGCGGCGTAATTTTACAATACAAACCTTCTTCTTCTTTTTGGAGACCATTTTGTGTGGATAAAGTTACGCCTTAGTAAAAGTTCCTTCTAACTTTGTGTTTTGATTGTAAAAAGACAAATTTAATCCATTTTTAATAAATTATTCGGAGAAAACACGCACTACTAGACATGGGTAGCTCGCGAATGAGAGATAAAATTGAGCTAGTTCTTTGATCATAATCTAGCTCCCAGTCGCTCACTCATTCACGGTATAGCTCACTAGTTCATTTAGCTCGCCGACTAGTTCACAACTCTACCGAATATGTAAGCCTGTTCAAGTATGAAGGAAAATCATTGGCTTTCATCGTTTTAATATTAATTAGTAATAAAACAATCTAATGTATGTATGTACCCAATTTTATCTGTAGCTCGCAACTGAGCTAAAAGAACTAAGGAACTTTAAAGATTCTAAAGAACCGTTGAGCTAGTTGTCTCGTTTGAATCGCATTAAAAAGCGCGTCTCAATTTGATCTGTAGCTCGCAACTGAGCTAAATGATTAATGAACTTAAGAGTTTTTCGGTGAGCTAAAGAGCTAAAAGAGTGATATAGCTCTTTTGATCAAAAGAGCTATATCACTCTTTTCTTTTCAGTGAGCTAAATTTCGCATGTCTACGCACTACACACTTCCACCACAAAATCAAAATGACAGTTAGTCGACAAAGTTGACAAGTAACATGACAATTTGAAAGTGATAATGACAATTGAGATCAGTTGACAAAGCGCATAAGTGACATTACTGAGATTCGGGCACAGATAATATTTTTCCAAGTTCATGAAGGTGATAGTTGAAAACTCCTCGCCTCGATGGTGTTCCACTTGTGTTCCACCAGCTCGACGGTGGAGACTAGATAGTGATTACGCCTATTAAGTGCCAAGACCAAGGTCCAGTTACATTATTGTTGGGCAATGTTTTTATATTATAAACTTTCCTTAAATATGGTTCGATAATTTAAATTAACAATTCGCAGTAGGAATGTGGTAGGAATGCGTGGTGGTTACTTAAGAAGGCAGGAAGGTTATTGGCCAGCTGTGGGCTTTGCTTAACATAGTTCATTGCTGTTCGGATCGGTCACTCAGTAACAATATATTAACTTAAACCTCAAAAAAAAATATACCGGCCGAATTGAGAACCTCCGCCTTCGGTTGTTGAAGTCGGTTAATAAAATAAAACATCCTAAATGAAAGACAAGCGATCGTTTATTTATTATATCTTAAAAATAGAATAAATACTTAAATGTTTAAGTGAATAATGTTTTAGTGAAATAATTAATATCATATTACGAAGACTCATTCTTCACTTCAGTAGTTGTAGTTGGAGCAGGTGTGGAAGCAGGTGTGGGTGCCGGTGTAGTTTGAGCAGCTTGCTGGCTCTGATTCCAGGCGTTAGGGTCCACCATCACGTACATAGGATAGCCGTAGTTATGAGACCACATCGGAGACGCATGGGACAGAATGGACCCGGCAGTCTCCTCACTTATCCCTGAGTCCTTGAGAACTGATTTAGCATTAGCGTATGCTGACATTAAGTGGGGGTAGAAATATTGGTATGGAGAGTATTGGTAAGGAGATTTTGGGTCACAGTGTTGGGTTGTACCTTCCGTTGGGGTAGTAGTTGGCACTGTGTAAGGGTAGGGAACACCCTCAGTTGAAGGGTACGCGTAGGCGTACTGTACTTGTTGGTTGATCACTGAACGTTTCTGGGGGTTTTGTTCTTCATGCGCCATTGGAAAGGCGTAAGGATTTACCGGTTGACCGGGCAGGAAGTTCACCGGTTGTTCTGTCAGCCATTGCGACTTCACTCCGTTGTCCTCCGAGGCAGCCACGTAAAGGTCCCCGCTGGACCCATCACTAGAAGGCTTTATATATAAACTGTGGACTGGCTGCAGTTGGTTTGGGTTCTTCCACGAAGTTCTAAGAGCGTTGGTAAGAGTTATAGAGAACACAAAGGTTAAAACTAGAACTTTCATTGTCTTTGACAATGTTAGTCTGATATTGGAAACTGATGCATTCGAAACAACGCCATACCTTTTTATATGAATAGAAAAGTTAGATTGGAGATAAATTAAAACAATGAAATAGTTAAGCAATTGCAGTTTTTGGCACGTTTTCTCTTATAATTGTTGAGTAATAAAGATAATATTCTGAAACTTATCGAGAACCTAGGTATCGGAGAGATAAAGTAACTTCATCTAGATAAGTGCCCACACTTAATGATAAGTTAAATACTAGGTATACTATGAATGTACCCACATAGTATAGTATCAGATAATTTACCGATTAAACATTTTTAAGACGTAGTAGCCAAAACTGTTTCAGTAAAATAAGGTAAATAAAAACCTGATATAGGACATACTATCTATAAACTTTATGTTCTACATCTTCTTCGATCAATTCATCATATTCAAATTCAAATTCACTTATTCCATTCTCAAAATCATCTCATCATAAAAATGGATTGAGGGAAATATTATTAAAATATATCATAGGTTTACTTTCTTGATAACTTTTTATTCGTGTAAAGAATCGAGGTCAAACTAATCGTCAATAGACTATGTAGATGGTCTTAGAGTCAGCAAAATTACTCATTTTGTCATCGATGACAATGATACATGTTTTCACGTAAGTTATTGCACATACCTAGCTGTATGTTATTATTTCCTGTGAACACGTAAGTTATGCTGAGTCCGCTAACGGGGACAAGCAAGTAAAGACATTAACGAGTTTGGGTTCTGTACATTTTACCCCATTATAAAGGTAAGTTTATTATGATATTGGTGTAGAACTTAAGAGATGTGAAGGTAATCTTGTCAGCTACTACCCCAGTTGAATATATAAAACACCAGTGATTTAATTTTAATTCATATTTTTAACGGAATCCTGGACAATTACTAGCTATGGACTGGACTTTACTAGCTGCGCCCCGCGGTGTTACCCGCGTCGCGTTGTACCTGTTCCCGCAGGAATTTCGGGATAAAATATATCCCATATGTTATTCTGATGTATAACCTACATTAGTGTAAAGTTTCATCCAAATCCGTTCAGTAGTTTTTGCGTGAAAGAGCAACAAACATACATCCATACATACATCCATCCTCACAAACTTTCGCATTTATAATATTAGTAGGAATTTGTGTATCCCACACATCCCACGATTAATAAGTCGATTGGGTAATTTATCTACAGCTCTCGATTCTTTAGTTATTCCAGCACTTACACACTATTATTTAAGTGATTCGCGAGTGATTTTAAGGGTTTTTAATACGGAACCCAAACATTCCATACCAAGGTCAGTTGAAATGTGTCGCGAATGATGAATGGTGTAGGTAAATGTCTAAATCAATAATT
Organism: Cyclophora albipunctata; assembly: GCA_963082685.1. Lineage (NCBI taxonomy): Eukaryota > Metazoa > Arthropoda > Insecta > Lepidoptera > Geometridae > Cyclophora > Cyclophora albipunctata. The sequence goes on along the minus strand of OY720117.1, from coordinate 8,520,214 downwards.
CTAAGTAAATATTAAGAGTATTTTTATTTGATACGTTATGTTAAGGAATTTGAATGAAAAAGGAGGATAATTCCAAGAGACTTTTACTTTTTATACCAGATTGGCTCTACATTGGTATAGAGTATCAATTTATTCATTTATTTTAGATATTAATTTAAGTATACAGTTGAGTTTGTATTATAAATTAAATACTGACGGGTCGAATACAGAGTCATCTTTTTGAAAAATTCATTTATCAATTTAAATACCATTTACCAACTTTTAATTACTTAGTTCCCTGACTGCAATTTTGTGGCGGGTCAGAAGTTCATAATTCCCTAGATCACCTTGAAAAGACATCAACGGGGTCCTATAGTTATTAATTCATATTATTTTGTTGCTTGGATATTACCCACTGAAGTATGAAAATTTCCTTCACCAATATTTGTTATTTAATTCCGCACTAAAATAACATTGTTGATAAAACAGTGTTTCGCGATACAAATGCGGTGTTTGTTGATATTTTCATCCTTGCTTGGCGTAGTTTTCGTAGTTGTCGGCTACAGAACCTCAATGTGTTTGAGAAGGAACGAACAATATACTTTGTGTGGGTGGAGATGTCCTCCTACTTGTATTAATATCCATATGTTGGCAGAAGGTACGAATATAGTAATATATAAGGAATAATTTCCTTGAAATAACACTTATACCGCCTTATACAAAAACGTTATTTAACTAAAACACTGTTAAAAAGTGTTTTGTCTCTTTTGCTCTTCGGAAAAATAGCGTATGTCAGAAAGGGACAAACCATTTGATAGTTAAACCATTTGCTTTTAATAAGCGTTTATGAATAAGGCCCAAAGTGTCTAAGTGTTTTTATGAAGATTCATTGACTGGCCCTGGATTCCGAGGTATTAACCTTACGGCGCTCCACTATTTGGGCGGTCTTAAATACGCCTACACCAAACCTATACGAAATGAATGAATTATTTTGTTTGGGTACTAATCTGTGAACATACACCTACTTTTGTCTCTGAATTTACGAAATTATGTATAAAAAATACCTTCATACCTTTCTCTCATAATGTCTTCAACTATATTATTCCAAACGATTGCAAGTATTTACTCAATGCCCGTACTCAGAGTCCTCAAATACTTCCTTAGAAGAGATTTAATGAGTGTTTTTGACATGTAATGTTTGAATACGTCAATTAGTTAAATGTCGATTTAATGGACGTCTTTGAGTGCGGCAGTTAGTAAACGAAATTAGATCCAATGACTGAAATAAAACTCTATATAGCTTAGTCTAACCAACCAATTAAATACATACTTCCTAATACTCGTAGTTACGACAATTGGAACTATCGAATTTTATATATCATTTAACTTGGCCTAGACCCAATGTGGGTAAACTGTAAAGCCGTGAAATGCTGCTCGTACCAATAATACTTACCTGAATCCAAAAAAGAATCCAATTAAGGCAAAAGACATATTTTCATGTCCATGTATGTTCATCAGGTACGGCTGCATGTAAGTCGGTGTGGGAATGTCGAGTCGGCTGTCGATGTTCTGCCGGCTTCGTCAGGGATGAGTACAGCAAGGCTTGCATTTTAGTTGAGCGTTGTCCAGGTACCTACTAGTGATAAATCATCAAACTATCAAATAGATAGACATAGCCCCCCGTAGAATTGTGCTGTATTAGTACAAGACCCCTTTTTGTTAAAGTGAGGAAATGCTTTTACTCTTTCCCGGTGTTCGGGTAAACAGCCGGGGTATATGGGGCTTGACCCGACCGCCGTTCCCCCATTTCAGGGATCATCGGTGCGACTAGACCTAAGCAGCAGAGCTATTGTTTCAGTCAAAATACTTTTTGAAAATACTTTAATAGGCAGTTGTTTGGACAATTTGGATCAAGTCTGTCAGATCAGAACAACACGCTATAAAAGTGTCCTAACTCGCTTACCTGTTCCTCCCCTCTGTATAAAAACGAGGTCTTTCAAAATGTATCACTTATTCACATCTATAAAGCTACTAGCAGTGCCTTGCGGTTTTACCCGCATTTTACTTTATGAATTATGGCTTGAAAATTAGTTACAAACCTTCCTCTTTATCATCACTTTGTATGTTCATAAACCGCATAAATGTCCGTTTGAAAAAATCAATTACATATAAAGCTGCTTTTTGGGGACTTTTTTATGTATTAAATTTGTCAGTTGTCTAAATTTAGTCTGGTTTAGATGAACCTGATTAACTATTCAGTTATGTCTAGTTAGAAATGATCATTTCAAGCAAATATAAGAAACTCCTTTTTGGCGAGGAAGGAACAATAACACATAAAGGGAGGAAAAGTTTTAGCCTGTTATGCGGGTAAAGGCCTTTGAGCTCACCAAAGATATCAGTCATGTTAAGGATGATTAGGTGTAATCACTACGCTTGCCTATTGGGGGTTGGTGATCTCAAACCCGAGCCATGTTTGCAAAGTAGGAAACATGGTTATCCACAAAATATCCCCGATAGTTTTCCCATTAACAAGAAGTATCTATGTAAATACTTAGGTACGATTAACCTAGGTATTAGTAAGAATTTGTGCTATTAACCTCAAATCAATTTAACTAAATAAAATGAACATATTTGCCATGAACTGGATTACTTAAGTGCATGTGTACATGCGCAGATGTTATTATAAAATGTAACAATCCGATTTCTAAGAAATTAAGAATCTTATTTTGATTATGAAATATGAAATAACTTTATCGATTATACTTGGTGCTAAGTATTTGTACTCATACATATAAAAAATATTCGGTATTCAAACTTATAAAAAATATGTTTTTAAAATGTAGGGAATTATTCATTCAATGCATATTTTTTCCAAAAATGCCCACAAGAAGGGGCACACCGTGGATACCACGGGGACCTGCTAGTAATAAATCACCGTATGTGAATTTGTCCGATTGTATTTATTTTTCCTATCTTTTCAAATGTAAGTTTGTATATAAATTTCCTATTTCCTTATAATACTTTGTACAGGCTAATCCACTTTACTGTTATAGCCTTTGCACAGCAGTAGGACTTATCTATTTACTTATTTTGTACCGATACAGAATGACGTTATTATGAAATCGGTTAAAATGTATAGGTGCGTGCGTGCGTAACTGTGCGTGCCTAAACACACGCGCGTAAGATAATTATGCAACATGCATTTTCATTCAATGATGTACTTTACGCAAGATTTACGCATTCATTGATCTCATGTATTTTTTGCCGTTAATTAAACAGTCTTTTACAGAGCTGAATAATGTTGGTCTTCACTAAAGCACAAAGGTTCTGACTATAAATTTTAACGTAACGAACAAATCTGTGTTACTTTCTCAACATGAAAATTAATGTTTATTTAAGCTAATTTTAGATTTAGTAGGTTGTAATTGGAATTATTTGCTACAATAAGTAACAGACCTACTTTAACCACACTGCAATATCTAGGTATTCTAATTTATGACGGACATTGGAAAATGCTGAGAAACCAAAATTTTGTCGGTCAAAAGTCGAGCTCACAAAGTAGGTAGGTAGTCCAAATTGCAGACTTGCATTAAAGAGCTTTAATAAAACAAGATCGCGGAGTGTATTTTAATATTAGTGGCTCAGAATCAGTTGAGAGGACCAGTTGCAAAGATGGAGGCTGTTTACAGATTTATCCACTTATTGGCTGCCGTGTCTATTGTGGTGGCGGCCCCGACCCTCAAAGAAGACCAGGCGCCTTCAATAGTGCAGGAACAAGATTACTACAGGGACAAGCGGTCCCAGTACCAATACGTGCCTCCGTGCGCCGCGGCCGCTGCATCAGCTCCTGTACCATCCATATCTCCCAGCTACGTGTCACCGTACCAATACGGCTACGCACCTCACTACCGATCAATGGAAGAACAAGAAATTATGGGCTTCTCTGATATGGACCGCATGCCTATGGCCAGGTACGCTGTGGTCCCGCCACAGCACCCGAGCTACCCTGTCGCTGTAACGCAGGCGCCAACATCGAGTCCAGTATTCAGCGTGTTCCCAAGCGGCGGCTCCGGGGGGTGTGGGGTGCCGTTGCTCTTCAGCTGTTCTCCTTCAGTAGTCCAAGGGCACGTGGTGCAGACGCAGCCACATTACTACCCCGCAGACACTTATAGAGGAGTCGAGGGTATGCATCACGAGGTCCACGAAGCCCACAGCTCCGAGGAACTGACACCTAAAGAACATCAGACCACGATACACGACACAGCTCAGGCAGCGCACCAGTGAAAACGCGGCGTTAGTAAATAGCTTTATTTTGTGTTATTATTGTAGTGATATGATTAAGTTATTTATGTAAGGTTCTATTAAGTTATCAAAATAAATTATTTATATAAGAATTGTTTACTGTTTCATTTAGTTTAAATGTAATCACACGGGTTTTTTCGTGTTAGAAAGTTAATAAAGCAAGTAATAACTTACTTTTTATTTCCCGACGTTTCGAGGGGATTGCACCTCTCGTGGTCGCGGGTGTTTCATTTAATTACTTAATTTAGCAAATGTGTATATTTAAAAATCTCTGAATTTGTAGGTAGGTTAGGTAAGGTATATTAAGTACGAGCCGGGCCCCACGATGTTACCCACATTGTACCCGTTCCCGCGGGAATTTTGGGATATAATGTATCCCATGTGTTATTCTGATGTATAACTTATATTACTGTAAAGTTTCATCCCAATCCGTCCTGTAGTTACAAGCATACATACATACAGCGTCACAAAGTTTCGCATTTATAATATTAGTAGGATTATTAGGCAATTTAGTAACTAGGCAAGCAGTAGTAAGTCGTGAGTTTGCTTACTTTTTGTAGTAGGCATGGGGTGCCTTTTGCACCAGAGCTCAAATATGCCACGTTCGATAGATGATTGGACGATATCAAACGTAGCCTGAAAGCATAGCACATCTCTGTTGGAAATACACCTTAGTACATATTAGTTGGTGCACCATTAAATAAAGAAGCTCAATAGCATCAACCAATATCCATACGAGTATTAATATATGCAAACGTTTTTAAATTATATGTATCAGCATTGCTAGTAACATACATTTTAGTCGCTCTGATACATGGAATGCTATTTAAAATCTAAAACTGAGAGCTAAATTACTAACAGCTTGTATAGGCATCTGGTTATAGTTTGAGTTTTCGTCACTCGCACCTAGTAACTGAGCACGTATAGAAAAACAATGCTGCGTAGGGAATATCATAAAAAAATATTGTATTTTATTTAGGTTATAGGTATAATGTACATTGTGCATAGGTCCAGCAAACACATTCTAGACAAATATTCGTCGCTGCAATATTAACATTTTGCAACTAGACGATTTAAAGTGGTTTTTAGGGTCCCGTACGCAAAGGGTAAAAACGGGACCCTATTACTGAGACTTCGCTGTCTGTCCGTCCGTCCGTCACCAGGCTGTATCTCAAGAACGGTGATAGCCAGACAGTTGATTTTCACAGATGATATATTTCTATAGACGCTATAACAACAAATACTAAAAATAAAATAAAACAAATATTCAAGGGGCTGCCATACAATACGTGGTTTTTTGCCGTTTTTTAAAGTACGGAATCCTCCGTGCGCGAGTACGACTTGCACTTGGCCAGTTTTTATCACATCTACAATATGCTAAGTTTGTATTAGCAAGGTTGGATAATATGATTAGGGGATTTATTACGATATAATTGGTGAATATCGATATAGCAACTATTTATCTATTCCAACTTAGTTGAAATAATAGTTGGAAAAATTGACATAGATAGGTGGAATATAGCATAGTACACATAGGTATAGAGTGCGTTTGTTAGTCTGATAAATACGTTAATATAATAGGTATTAGAAAATTGATTGCATTTTGAAAACATCAGAGTAAGTATTAAATGCAAATAGATAAATACTCTGTATGACAAACAATGTTTAAGAAAGTAGATACGCTTATTATCTTCATATCTTATCTTTACTACATTATTTTATCTTTTATTACAAGAATAGTGAAATTAAAAGCATGTTCATTCTCACGTAGCTAAATATACTCAGACCTAATACCACTACATATATACAGGGGCACACATTTAAACCATAAGCGTAGATTTTTTATGTTATTCTGTTACTATGAAACATTTTATTGCTATTGTTTTGAGTCTGCTGATAGTGGTACAAGCAGCAAATTTAAGGAGAAAACGATACAGGAGATCATTACCTATAACTGAAGAGTTAAAAGAAAGGCATTCTGCGATAATTAATAATTTAGAAGAAAGAAATACCTATGAAGATTCTTACGTTCAGAATTTGAATTCTCCAAGCATAGACCAACGTATTATCTATCCCGATTCAATCCAGCCAGTACCTTTGCTTTTCAACTGCGCTGCGCAAGTCATAACTGGCCACTTAGAAAACTTATACGATGTCAAACCTTCTTATAAAACAAGTGAAGTTTTAAAACCGGATAGTCTGATTTCAGTTTTAACTCAACAAAGAAGAAAACGAGATGTTTCGATGGATGTAGGTTTTACCCATTATAAAGTTTCGGATGATTACCCAGAAATCTTTTCTGAAAGTAATCATCATTTAATTTCTCATGATTACCCACATCCGAATATGGTTCGGATTTTGAAATTCAGTTTATAGTTCGTATTTTGTAACTTAATTGTCTTTATAATTAATGATGATTTATACAAAAAAGTGTGTCAGTGTTATTTTGAATTAAATATTACATTATAGGTACTCGGAGCGTTGAAATGTATAAGTTATTTCAATAAAAAGATGTATTTATAAATAACTTGATTTAATAAATTTTGATCTAAGTATTTAAACTGTGTTGTTATTAAGCCCATCACTGACGATACGTCCATTTAGTAGACTTCCTTTTGGATGCACTCCAAATGAAAATGTATCCAATCACGGTACCATTCACGATACTTCCGTCTATTACCAACCGACCAACCACTCTGTCCACCTAGGTGGACGGTTAGTAAGTTTTTTTCTTAACCAACAACCCGCCTAGTTTGTCCAACCTAGTTGGTCGGTTAGAACTATTTTTTCTTAACTGCCAACCTAGTTGGTCGGTTAGAACATTTTTTACTTAACTGCCAACCTAGTTAGAAAAAATAACCCTAACCTACCGAATACAATTTTCTTAAAAAAAAAAATAACCCTAACCTACCGAATAGTAAGAAAATTGTACTATTCGGTAGGTTAGGGTTTTTTTTTTTTTTTTGTCAGTTGTTTCAGAGTGTCAAAGGGAGAGAAATGTAGGTTGGCAGTTGGGAAAAAAATGTTCTAACCGACTAACTAGGTTGGCAGTTGGGAAAAAAATGTTCTAACCGACCAACTAGGTTGGCAGTTAAGAAAAAATAGTTCTAACCGACCAACTAGGTTGTTGGTTAAGAAAAAAACTTACTAACCGTCCACCTAGGTGGACAGAGTGGTTGGTCGGTTGGTAATAGACGGATACTTCCATTTGGATGCATGAAAATACAAAGCACACGCACCACCATCGACATCAAAACATAAAGTGAAACAATAATCTCAAAAAAATGGACGCCGTTTCGCCCATTCACGGACAATTCGGACTGCTTCCATATGGCGTGGCGCACGTTTCCTACATTGACGGACGGCCGCGGATGACGTCCATTTGGCCTGGACGCATGGATTTCAATCCGTTTGGAAATCCAGAGCTGCCTGACGTCCATCCAAATGGAATATATTTTTACCATTCATGGGACGATTTTGGACGACGACTACTCCATTCGGAGTAATGGACGTATCGTCAGTGGTAACCTTACACTCCCATATAAAAGACATCAACGAGTTCCATTAGTAATGATGGGTTTACGTACTACGAGTATGTACATTTAATGATTTATTGTTAAATTATTTCACGGAACGCCACGCCACATTCAACAGAAAGGATATAGGCTAAAATCTGTAAACTCTCATGGAAACGGGCACAACGCCGATAAAACCGCTGCTAGGACTCTAATGAACATTTGTATTTGCAATAGATAAGGTAAATAGAGGACATTTATTTATTGAAATATGTGTACTGTACTTATCGATGAAAGAATATAGAGCGAACAAGAATGTTGTAATTTTGATTGCTTCTTTTGCACAAAAATTTGGATTGGATTAGGATCACAACTAATATTGGAATTTTACAAAAATATCGTTAACTCTGACCACTGGGCGTAGCTGGATTAATATTAATGGACTGGTCTGTCTGAACGGCAAAGGGTACAGAAAGAATGAGAATAAAAAAAGTATGTACGTAAGTCTGTAATGCACCAAGTTAATCATCTCACTTATAATGTCAGAATTAGCAGAGCCACGCGGTTCTACCCGCGTTGTCCCGTTTCCGTGGAAATTTAGGGATGAAAAATTGCCTATAACCTTTTGGACGAATGTCGCTTTCTATCACTACATAGTATAAAATAAAGTCGCTTTTCAGTGTCTGTATGTCCTTATGGATGCTTAGATCTTTAAAATTACGCAACGGATTTTGATGCGGTTTTTTTTAATAGACAGAATGATTCAAGAGGAAGGTTTATATGTATAAAAATTCCCGAAATTCCCACAGGAACGGGCACAACGCGGGTAAAACAAATAATTCAAATCGGATTGGTGGTTCTTGAGATTAGCGCGTTCAAACAAACTAATAAACAACCAACTTTATTATATATGTGTAGATAGTATGGAAGGTTAAGCATAATGACACTTGCCCATTGCGACAAAAGAATAAGGATTTGTTGTAATAAATTAAAGTGGTATGTTCATTTACCTGCCAAGACTGAGGTCCCGGGTTGTATCCCCAGGTCGAGCGAAAACATGTTTAGTACTTTTCAAAAATGGCTCGGGTTTGAGATTACCAACCGGCATTAGGCAAGCGTGGTGATTGCTCTTATTTCTCCTCACTGTACTGATATCTTCAGTGACATGAGAACTCGTTGCCCAGCTATGGGACGTTACCGGCTAATACTACTACTACGTCATATTTGTAAATTGTCTGGTTTAGAAACGTCATTTTTATTACTAACTTGTATTTGTTTATTTTTCTATTAATAAAAGCGTAATCTAAATCATTTGTAAGAACTATATTTTATAGTTTTGGTATACTTTAATATTCTAAACAGTGTACGTTGTGTAATAAATTAATAATATAAGATTATATAATATTGTGATATAAGTTAAATATGTGTTAAAAATTAAAATTAAAATTGATTTAAAGTATATAAGAATTCAATATTATCAAAATACATATTTTAATACGTATTCGTTATGGTTCTTAGAAGCGTGTTTCTCGCCCGGAAGGCGCATTCTCAGCGTTTACGGAGTACCTTTGGAAGCACGTTCCGTTTAATGCATTGAGTTAAGGAAGCCTTCCAATACCGAGATTAGTATAAAATGGATATGTCTCACCATTTCGACATCAAACACATCATCGTCGCCTCACGATGAAGACCTTAGTGGTCCTCTCTGCTCTGGTAGCAGTCGCCATAGCAGCACCAGCATTACTTGAAGATGGCCACGAGACTAGGACCCCTCACCTCACTGAGACCTTCAAGCGGGACGCCAAACCACTCCTGGACACCACGACCACTCAGGAAGCGACAGCCCTGCAGCCATCACCTCTTCACGCTCGAAGCCTCATCCTGAAGAAACCGATCATTGTCAAGAAAAAGGAAGGCTACCACGTCTACCGCGACTCCGACGAGGAACAGGCTGACTCCCGGGAAACCTGCGTCAAACAAGTCAAAGTGAAGCTATGTGACGACCAATCGATGAAGGGAGACATGGCCCGAGCTGTCATCGAAGACCCCAGCTTCCTCATGTCAGAGGACGATATGAAGCACAGCATCAAGTTGGCCAAGGAAGCCGTTGAAAACTTACAACGGGATCTGAAGAAAGCTGAAAACAAACATGGAGAGAGGACTTTGCAGCATGATCACTCCGAGACTGACATCGAACTGCACCACGACATCGAGGTAGCTCGGCAGGCTCTGGAACATATCCACCAAAACTTTGGCAATTTGGAAGCCATGAGTTTACACACATCTGAATTAAATGATGCTGAGAAAAAAGAAAACAACCAGTTTGCAATTGCAGAAACTGAAGAGGGACGTTTAGCACAATGGAAAGAAGCCATCGACAATAAAAACTTTGAAGTGGCAAGAAACATTGAAGATAGCTTCAAGCTTGAAGACCTCAGCCAGGTATTTGAAGATGCTGAGACAGCCGACGATGAAATAGAAATGAAGAATGCCAAGGAAATGCACATGAAGGCAAAGGAAGACAAGATCAAAGAGGACGAAATAACACCTAAAGCGAAATCAAACATAATGGAAAATAAGAATACTAATTTTGAAGATGACATGATCACTTCTCCTACGGTTGCTTTGGAAACTAAAGCTTTAGCTGATCACGAGAACAAACTCCTGCTTAAGAACGCTGAACAGTTAAATCTTGAACATGAGGAACTGGACGTCACTCCCAAGGTAGTAAAAGAAGCTGAAATGGAAACAAGTGCTTCAAATCAAACCCCAAAGTTCAAAGTTGCCGAAGATATGCTTGACAAAGAAAGAAAAACTGAAATTGAATCAGAACAAGAGCAAATTGCTAAACAAAAAGACTTAGCTTTATTTGAAGATAAAGCTAAATCAGTGGAACATAAAGATTTGTCCCTTAAACAACTCAAGAATGTGGAAAACGACAAAAGAATTGAAGAACTATCAAGCGAGGTCAAGAATGCTGAAGAAGATTTGACCAAACTCAAATCAGCGGAGAAAGCTATTACAACTGAACTCAAAAATGAGAACGCGAAAGAAGTAGACACTTCACTATTCGTGAAATCTGCCGAGCAGATCGCCCAGGCCAAAGAAAATAACTTTGCAGATAATCATAAAGAACACGCTGAAAAGACTGAGAAGAAGTTTGAAGGTAAAATGTCTGAAGGGGAAAGCATGATGATGCCATCATTTTCTCCAGAGTCATTGAACTTGGATGACAAGGAAAGAGATTCTAATAAGAAGAATTCGGCCCATGTTCCAGTTGAGCACCACCATGAAGGTATGCACCGTGAGCACGATGACAGATCCCTTTTCAGAGGAGAGCATCACGACATGGTACAGCACGAAAACGCCCACCAGCACCTGGAACAACCCCATCACCACCACAGCAAAATGGCCAACATGGACCAACAAGCCAATTTCGACCAAATGCGATGGAACAACGAGAACCAAATGCACATGGCCTCCATGAAGGCCGCTGAAGAATTCTCAACTCAAGGAGACGCTCTGATGAAGCACCAGGCAGCCCACCAGCACCACATGGATCACATGAGGCAGCACCACTCCAGCAACCCTCACATCCACCCTCACCCACATCACGCCAGATTCAACGAGAACTTCATGGCTCAAGGCAAGTCTGCTGATATAGAATCGATGCAACCTGCTTACTATATGAGGGAATCGATGGACGGGCAGGAGAGGTTCCGTTGGATGCCGGCGCAGGAGTCTACGCGATCGGCGTACGGAGCGCCCGCCCCCGCCGCGGCGCCGAGCACCGGTGCCGTGGGTCTGTTCCCTAACGCCAACGTCGGCGGCTGCGGCATCCCGCTCCTCCTCAGCTGCAACCCTTCCGTCGTGTCGGGTAGTTTAGCCAAGCCCCACTCCTACTCCGCCCCCGCCTACAGATCCGAAGATGAATTCAGCTTCCACGCCAAAAGAGACATTAAAGCCAGCGAGAAGTTGAACAACAAAGTGAACAGGAACCCCACCCTCACCAAGACGAAAATCTCCACATTATCAATCAAACAGTGACGGAACACTGACCACCTGGGCTGATGTATTATATGGAAAACATACGTTATTAGTACGTTTATTTATATTAGTTTTAAGATTGAATACTGTATTTATATACTTGTGCTTATGTAAATATATGCATAAGAAGCATCACACAACTTAATAAAGCATATAAAAATAATTATTTGGTGGTTTCCTTCAAATCATTACCTGTAAGTCTTACTATCTAGTCTTAAATTAATTAACATTAGGTACTTGATAAATTAAGCAGGTCAAAAGCATTATACTTCATTTTCAAAGTAGGTACAATAATGCAATTTATTAACGAGTAGCTTATAATATAATTTTGTAATTTGATATTAGGAATGCGTTAATGTCAATGAATTTTAATTTAATATGCTTGCATGTCAAATTGCAACAGTAAGTAAATCGGTAAACAGTCGTATATTCAGTTAGTGAGTTTTATTATTAAGTGAAAGATGGCTACTAAGTATTTATTTTACTTATTATTGTTACAAACAATTAGTTTTGTTCATAGCCTCCCAACTAAACGGGAAGCTAGTGAAAATTCTATAACATATTCTACCGTCATTGACAACGAAAATCTTATCACAACCACAGAAAGAAACGTCAAACAATATGTAGAACAAGAAATCTATACGACGAAGAAAATCCAAGTAAGTAATGAACAATTAGAAAAGAATTCTGTACAAGAAAATAAAGAGAAGAGTTATCAAAACGACGAAATTGAAAATCCTAGTCGCCTCACGTTGCCTACCCTGGACAATTTCGAAAACGACGAAGTTATCAACAGTGAACAATACGAGAAAGCAGTTCAACCATGGCAAACTCTTCCTTACTACAACATAGATTACTACAGCCCTAACCAACAAGACAGGATCATGATCTTCTACAAATACAGAAGTCTACTTCCACCAATCAACTACCTGCCACCAGTATCAACACAGATCTATGAAACGATACAGCAAAATGGATACGGCAATGAGTTAGGTTATGATGACGTTTATTACACACCAACGTTGAGACCGGTTCGTGCTCAAGAAGACGATTTAATGGGAAAATTGGAAGAGGAGGCTGTGGTGCCTAATGTTTTGCCAATAATGCCGTATCCGTTCTTTCGTGAAGCTGTGTCCCCGTATTATGAAGTAAATTACGGGCCCAGTGAGTTGGTAGGGCTATATCCGTATGAAAATTCAAACGACTGTGCTATGCCGTTTCTTTTAAATTGTATCCCAAATGCAGGTCTGGGTAGCTATTAGTGCTAAAATAGTATTTCAATTCCATTATTACAAACTAGTATTTGATATTGTAGCTATTCCAAATAATGCAAGCCCAGTTATTTTGTTATGTCTACAAGTACTGCGCTTCGCTTCTGTCTGGTAATGAACATTGTCAAACATGTAATAGGATAAGTATTTGAGTTAGAAGTTTAAATAAATCTGTCTTTTTATTATTTGGTTTTTCTTTATGACCCTTTTGTGTACTGCATAATTAGGACAAAAGTAGGCGGTTATCTCAATTCAAGTTAATTTTAAATCACTCCAATCATTTTGACAATTGAATGCATCTTACTCACAGATGTTAGAGGTTTAATGAGTGATTTTGAAATGTATAAAAAAATACGTCAATTAGTTAAATAATAACTCAATGGACATCACTGAGTGCGGCGGTCAACCGTGGGCGATGACGCGGAAGCCTTGCCACCCGAGTAATGGCAAACAAGTTGCTATCCGACAAGCCCGTTGGCATAGTGGCAGTGAGAGCGCTTACTGTGTCAGTTAGATTCCATTATCAAGCTTAGCTTACTTTGGGTCTAATTAACCGTGTGTGAATTTGTTCGGATATATCATTATATTATGCTACGTTTTATATGATTGGTAGATACTAAAGGAACCCGAAATAGTTTTGCCCCGAAGGGCAAATAGGAAAATAGGCAGTTACGTCACGTTACGTCATTCATAACGTAAGTAACATTTTTCTTTCAGCGAAGAAAACCTGTCCTTCCGGTGAAGTGATGGGGACCAATCTACAATGTATTCTGCGAAAAAAACAAATTGGTACTAACGAGTCTCACTGGGATTACTATTATGATTAGAACTTAGATATTATTCCTGTACAAAATTAATAAACGAGTATAAATACTCTTTATAAACATTTGTATGAGGGTTTGACAGTAAAAGAGTTTAGCGGCAAACCACAGATTCGAAAAAAATACTAAAGCGTAAATATGTAAGCTGTAAATTATGATAATAGACTTGGCAAAGCTGAAGCGCCATTGTAACAGATTGGTGTAGGTTCTAACGTAAGTATGTAATTCGATTAGATTAGTCGTTAATACACCAAAAACTCACTTTTACCATCTCTTTTCTTCATATAGAAATAGAGTGAGAGTCTTTAGAGAAAATAAAAACGAAGACATAACCTCTGTCTTTACTTGCATCTTAGCTATAGTCTGAGTTTTGAAGACCCCCTTCCTTAATGGCCTTCGATATTTTCTGACGATTGAAATAACCGGGACCGACTATATAACATTCAGGCCTCGGTCTCGAATTTTGCGGGCAGCGGGGCGGCGGCGGCGGCGGCGCGGGAGCGGCAGGATCTTATGCGTATCGTCAAATGGACCGGGTCTCGAAAACAGCGGCGCGGGAGCGGCGCGGGGGCGGGCAACGAGCGGTGCACTCCAGTCGAGCGGTGACCGTCCCGCGTTGCGCGTCTGCATTGTAGTATAGTGTTGTACTTTTATGTATAATTTTTCTGCTGGAGATATACCTCTAAAACTTTTTGGATTAATTCCAGACTCTAAATCACTCTTGATAGTTTCTAGAATATAGTCAAAAGTTTCTACACTCATTCTGGTGTAGTCGTAGAATTTATCGGGATTTTGTCTCTGTTCTTCATAATTTCGATAAAACTCGCCATTTATTTTCCTTGCCATAGGGCAAAAGAAGAAGTGGATCCCTACTATAGAGTAGGGATCCACTTCTTCTTTTGCCCACAATAAATCGAGCGTTAAGGAATACATTTGAATCAAAAAGATGTTGTCGCCGATTTTCAGACATTTCGTTTGCGAATGTCGACAACACAACCACGAACACAACACTACACCGCTACAGTGCCGGCGCGATCTGCCCGCTGGTTTCGAGAACAGGTATGCGTTGCCCGCCCCTCTCCCGCGCCGCCGCCGCCGCCGCCCCGCTGCCCGCAAAATTCGAGACCGAGGCCTTACTCCAAAGCACGGTAGCGCTCAGATAGATATGCCCATGGATATGCCATAGTAGGTAGTAGATATGTTGGTCCATGGTACAATTTAAAAGGATTTTACATAATAAAATACTTAGGTAAATGAATTTACGAATATTACACGTTTTCTAAAATTGGTACATAAGCAAGTATAAAATAATACCCACTTAGGGAAGTAAAATAAAAACATTGTTATCTTTATTGACACGAAGCAGGTTTTTCAGTTTTCCTTTAACTTACTGATTAAACTTTCAAGAACATATTGATAAACGAAAAATAGAAATACAAAAATAGTATCTTATCTTGTTAACATGAACCTTATATACCTACAAGTATTTTGAAACTCACACGGGATTACCATGTTAGAATATATAACGTATTTATTAAAATACGTACCCGACGTTTTATATAACGTAAATACGTACCCGACTCGTGACGTTTCGGTCGAATTACACCACTCGTAGTCACGGGAAGACGGGACGTTGTCCGTATTTTAATAAATACGTTATATTATTATATTCCTTAGGCGATACAGTCCCATTTCATTAATAATAATGAAACTTTCGAAAATATTACTCGTAATAGAAGGTAACAATACATTGATGTTCATATTTTTGATTCGGTTTAATGATATCTCTTTAACTATTTATCTTAATCCTTTTTTAATTTAGAAGTTCTGTAAACTCTTCAATAATCATTACGGAAAAAAACATTTTAAACACATTGAGTTATATGTACTTACATATAACTCAATGTATAAACATAAAACTATTAGCCCGTAATGTACCATGACTCTGGGCATTCATTCATTTCCAGTAGGTTAGTGGCCAACCTATAGGTGTTGGAGGTTTGTCGCCTAAAGGCCTCCAACTTGGTCTGACGATACAAACAACCGGGTAAAGACTTTTACACTCACTCACTGAACACATCAGTACAATAAAGAACATGTGCAGTTAATAAACAAATATTACGTGTATTAGTATTAGCCTGTAATGTCCCACTTGTTGGGCAAACGCCTCTCGTCTCACTGAAGATATCAGTACAGTGAGGAGGTTTCAGGCGTAATCACCACGCTTGCCTAATGCGGGTTGGTGATCTCAAACCCGAGCCATGTTTGAAAAGTAGGAAACATGTTTTCGCTCGACCTGGGAATTGAACCCGGGACCTCAGTCTTGGCAGGCGAGTGCACATACCACTAGACCACCGAGGCGTTATTACGTATATTACGTGTACTACAAGCAAAAGATAAAATGGCGTGATTGAAGTTCTGAGAACAAATATCATCCAACTAATACAGTGCAGTGTGCAAATACTTATGTACAAGATACGATGTTAGTAAATGTGTAATATTCGGAGGAAATGTCGTAATACATGCTACAGTTCATTCATGGGTGTGATTACTCAAGTTTCTATTTATATTTATCTAATGCGTAGATAGTCTGTTTTATAGAATATTATCTACAGTCGACAAATCATAATACGATCGCTTATAATGAAATACTTCCCAATACTATATGTAATGTATGTATGATGTACAGTTCTAGTGCGTTATTGGAATAAACAAAAGGGATAAAAGGAACCTGGCTGCATAAAATAAAAGGAAGCAAACAAGACCAACATGCTAGTTAGATAACTTATTCTTCTTAAACTAAGAGCTGGGTTCTTGTCGAGTTCTTTCCATTTTTCTCTTTCTTCTGCCACCCTATTTAGCTGTTCGTACGGCATGACCTTTGCTCTTTCTTTTAGTTGGCCTTCCTTTTCCTCTCTTTGCATTTATTTGTCCTTCTCCTATACTTTTTATGAAGTTGTCGTGTCGTAAAAGATGCCCAAACGTTCCCTCTTATTTGCTGATTTTTATCATATTTAATACTGCTCTCTTCTCCTCTATTAAATTCAGCACATCCTCGTCGCTTTATTTTCCGTCTAGCTTATTCTTTCCATTCGCCTCTAGCCTTTCCTATCCCTTTGGATCATGGTCCATGTTTCGCTACCGTAAAGAGGTATACTCCATATATTTCTTTTTACTTAGCCAACTTACTGTACATATTTTTATTATGCAAGTTCTGTCAAGTATTCTTGCATAACAACAACTTTGCATTATATCTCTGAATTTAGAGATACTACTAGATATTTATATCTAGTAGTTATTTTCCAAGGAACCACAAAATAGTGTAAATAAACAAAGTACATACTTATAAGTCACAGAGCATAGAAGCACCACGCGGCCGGCGCGGCGGTGCTTCTATGTTCTGTGTTATAAGTATATTCCGCCAGTGCGTCATAGAACGAGCCAGTCGGCCAGTCTTCCACTGACAAGATAACAAACACATTTAAATAGCCAACCGATACCGATAACGACATCAAAATATAATCAGTTATTGACAATACAAGTCCTCTACGAAAATATAAAGCGAAATATCTTTGTGAACTTCTCTGAACAAATTCCTCTTCAAAAGAAAGCGTTTTTAAAACAGAGGTTTAAAAATTCGAATTGTCCTTCAACTTAGTAAGTTTTAGTTTTCGTGAGAAAAAATAAAATTCTAATTGTCTTACGTCTAAAAGAAACGTTTTAAATTATAAAGTTACCAAGTCTAAAGAAAGAATAAACATAAACAATGGGGAAGCTTATGGTAGTGCTAATGATGTCTTTGGTGGTGCTGATGGTGGAAGGAAAGCACCTGCACCCTCGGAGCATATTGAGGACAGAGGAGCTGGTTGAAGTGGCGCCGAAAAATGACGAAGTATCAATCGTAAGTATATCAAAACTCGTAGTTTGTTAAGAACACTGACAAAAAAGTATCATTAGAAATTACCGTTAATAGTATGAAACACGCTCGGATTTATTAAACACGTGCTGAGATGATAAACACTCTTCTTATTTATTGTATTAACCTTAACCCGAAATGCAATTCAGGTGGCTTTTTCTATCTAAATGGTCCTCTCCTCCGCGACATATCGAAGAAAAGGAGAGAAACTATTTTTGTGCATGTTCTATTTTGCATATGAGGTAGTAGTTTTATTCGAAACATGTAGCGCTTATTCTGGAACGTTTTTCCTTTTAACCGATTTATCAAGTAAGGTTATACGTTTAGGATAGGAACTATAATATAGAATACCATAGGAACACCTAAAGTAACTACATTTTTGTCATTTCCAGGACATCATCCGGAATTTGAAGCCGAGTCGGTTCGTGCCATTCAACAGCGTGTTATTCTACAAACCTTGCGAGGAAGGATTCGAGCGGGACCTGCTCGGGGCCTGCAGGGAAGTCTGGGATTAGGTTCATTTTACATCTAGACCGCGGAGGATACTCGTTCAGTTTACCAACACTTGACTTCATAAATACTAAATAAAAAATCGTATTATATGTAAACTACTTATTATATATACAAACTTTAAGGTCTTCGCTGATAACTACTACTGCCTCAGTTCACGCGTTTGAAGACTCTTTGAATGCAACTCTGTACTGTACCTCACTTATCAATCGGGTACTAGCTCGAACCAACTTTCCGCGTGATGCTAATGCGTCGATAGACCGTGCGAGGTTAGCCGGTGCGGATCCGGCGCTGGTTATGTGTGCGATGACCTGTATAGTGGGGTCAAAAATTGGTGGCAAACTGAACGCTCAAATAAATTGATTAATCTAGTCTAAAATATATTTAGTTAAATAAGAATGTGTTGTGATATTACTTCATAAGTTATTCGTGAATCATGGATATGTTTAACATTGTGTTAAAATAAACACATTTTATCTACACTAATGTTGTAACATTCTACTTATGTTTCCAATACTTGACTTATAATTACTACTGTTATAGCGCAAACAACTAAAACACTCAATTTAAGCAATTGCACATGATGTTATAATATCCACATCGATATCGTAAAATCTCATTATAACATCATTATAACGCGACCAATTAACCTGGCGAGCCTTATGTCAAAATCCTCATACTAGTTGTATAAAATTTTGATATTAGGCTGGCTTTTGAAAACAGTTGGGTTATACGTGAAAACTTCGTCGAAACTACATACACAAAACTCTTTGGTAAGATCTCGCTCGCTCCTGATTGGCCCTACGCGCAGCTGCGCTCTCATTGGTTAGATTTAATGGCGGCAAGTTCACTGTGACAATACACGTACGCGTGAAAAACTATTGTCAGCTTTTACTCTTGTTGCTTGATTAATTGCATTAGTGAAGATAAAGTAGTGTATGCAACTGCATATAACACGGGTATTAAAACACTCGTTACTATTATGAAACTCGCTGCGCTCGTTTCTTAAACTTACACTCGTGTTTTAATACCCTTCCTTATATGACAGTTGCATAAACTACTATTAAACATCCTATAGTCTTTTTACTTCACCGGAACCTTAATTAGGCAGCCAGAAAGGAATGAAAATGAAAATCAATTAATATTTTAAAACATTTATTGTAAATCGTTGTAAAACTTGTTGTGGTACAAAGTATCACGAAAATAAGTTAAATCACGCTACATTTCGAAACACATTTCATTCATTTTTATTACAAAATATCTTTTAAAGTTTTTATATTTTTATATCATCTCGGCCCCGAAGCCTGTTTATACTTAACGTACAAACAGCTATTCGGACAAAATATGTATAAGTTTGAATAGAAACACATTGATACGTCATAAGTAAGGTTCAACGGATACAATTCGACATCTGTTACAACATGTTTCCAAAACGAACCAAGAGCACCCATAATCAATCGCCCGATTAACAAAACAGGTATTTAGGATTAGCACTACAAAGACAACTCATGATTACAAAAAAAGATAACGTCGAAATTTTTTTAAAGTTCAAGTTGCCTGATAAATAGAAAATCACAGAACTTAACACGCACTTCACAGCACGTAACGTCACTACATGAGCGATGCTGGGGGTAGAGTGATGGCCCCGTGCCCCGACAGAGGGGACGGCAGGGTGGCCACCCCTCGGATCCACGCACCCCGCTCGCAGCAATAAGACTCCACATTGTTCAGAGCTCGCATGTAGATCGTGGTCACTCCACCTGTTGGTAAAACAAAGGAAGATGGTGAGAGAAGATTTCTCCTCAGAATAGAGTTTAGAATAAGAAGCCTTTCTGCTGGAGTTAGGATCTTAATAAAGATGATAGTTAAGAATTCAATATAGGAAAGTAAGTAAGCAAATAGTAAATAAATAGGATTCAATGTTACGATAGTTGCACAAAAACACAATCTTTAGAACTATGAAATAAAAACTTCTATTCTCGAAATAATTTGAAAACGAGTCAAAAAATAGGTAGTAGGTAATGAATAGCAATTCCTATTTTATTCGGCTGCAAATTTGGACTTGGCTTTAAAAAAATCTTATCAAAATAGTTACTATGTGGGTGCTCGCTCAATACCCTGACCCAATATTAGGGTAGCTATTATATCATATAGGTCACCTCGAATTAGTATTGAAAATTGCAAACAAATCCACATTATACAAGGAAGTGTATATCATTTTGTTTATCAGATATTTACACACTCGAGGTTAGATTAAGTATATTTCAGCAGAAATTAATGTCTACATTGATTATTGCACGTAGCAACCATTACTGTAGTTAGTTAGCTGCTAAATTCGTTTGCCGAAGTTATATATTTTATTCTTTAAAGCCGCGTTTCTACATCATGTTCTGAGCGAACATTTGCACAGAACAAATGCTCAGTGCCTATGTTCGCACAGAATTAAAAACAGCATTCGCTCGAGCCAGTGTTCTCATTAATCGCACTAGCATGTTTGTTTGTTGAAAGAAGATTTAATTTATCTTCTTTCAGCATACAAACAAACGCGGCTGAAACAAGTATTGAGGCAACTAAACAGAGAATACGGAGCCTAACTTTCATAGCGTTTCTTCACACATAGTCGAGTCGGTACAGTAAGTTTAGCACTATTTACCGACCCGAAACAATAATAATTGTCCATACTATCCATCCATAATGACACCTTCAATCATCACTGCTCGAGGGGTCAGTAGCCAACGCAGGCGTCAGAGTCTAAAAAGGATGCCCGGAAGGGTGCACTTACCAATAATGATGAGCTGGGTGCCGAGGTAGGCAAGCGCGTGGCCGTGGCGGGGCATCGACATCTCAGTCTCCTGGCGCCACTCGCGCATCTTCCAGTCCCAGCAGTCTATAGCGCCCACGCTACTTGACGTCTTATCCTACGGGATAGGGAAATACTTCTTTGAATAGTGGATATTACGTTGCACTGGATGTTAGGTGCGTAGTGACTTGGTATAAGAAAATACATATCGCTTTCATTACTATCTTGTGTATCATCGGTGGGTCAACAACGAGAATAGCTGAAGAATCAGATATTCAGACTTCACGCCAAGACAAAGTGTGTTCAAAATCTTCGGTGTTCATTTATTTCTCTTTCTCTCACTCTCCTCTACTATATCTACGTTTTAACCCTAATGGACAGACATACACATGCCCATATGCCAAGCTGACAAAACACTTTGCACTAGCATTAGGCTCGTTCGGTTAATAAACTCTACAAACACATTTTAGTTCACTTCTACTATGTATAAGAAAAATATTGGTCAGATATTACGTTTCTCTAAACGTCTCAATTCTCCGTATGGTTTGAAATATAGGTAATAGGTAAATATAGATTTATGAAGATTATATTTGTATGGAGATAAAGTAATCTGATCTGGATCTTTCCCAATATTATTAAGTACCTTCACTTTTGAAGTTTATCACTTAACAAACAAATTCGCTTTCCGCTGTCTGCCTATCCCTATGTATGCTTAGATTCTTAAACTACGCAACGGATTTTGACGCGGTTTAAAAAAATAATAGATAGAGTGATTCAAGAGGAAGGTTGAAATATATAAAAATTTCCGAAATTCCCACGGGAACGGGCACAACGCGGGTAAACCCGCGTGGCGCCGCTATTATTCTTCTATGTTTCTTATCACATCATACGCATTCGGTTTACCTTATCCGACATCTTGCCAGCGCCACCGATTATGTACAGCTTATCGTTCATGGAGAACAATGTCGCGAAACATCTCGGAAATCGAAGATTGTGTATTTGAGTCCATCTGAATAATAAAACAAGGTCAACACTTCAATAAACACGTATACTTAACATGTTATTTCATTGTTTACACGTGCACTTCTTGATAAAGTGCATGAGTGGGCAAATACGAGGCTGTAAGTGCCTACACTACAGGTAATATTATCAATAAGTATAGTAAACAATAAGTGTCGGCGTTTTTAGACCCGTCCGTCCTCCGTCCTCCATCATGGTCTGAAGATTGAATCAACCGGGACCGATTGCTTAACGTGCTCTCCGAAGCACGGTAGCGCTCAGATAGAAATGCCACTGTCAGCCACCCATCCAAGTAGGGCCGAGCTTCACGTTGCTTAGCAATCGCAATGAGGTAACATCGCTAAGTGAAACTACGACACGAGGGCTACAATCTACACCGTGCTACATCGGGTACTGACTCGTTGGTATTAGAGTTGTAGCACTCGACGATTTTGCAGACGGGTCGTTTCTTTTCGCCCGTCATCCCTCCGGCGACCCAGATGTACTCGCGGTACTTGGTGCACGCGACCGCCATGCGAGCCACCCCCATGGACCGCATCTCCGTCCACGAAGCGGTTTTGGGATCGAAACGTTCCACTGATGATAGGACTCTGAAAACGGAATTAAAAGAGTGCATGGAACAGGTTATGCGGTTATCGATAAGGTTATGCGAGTATTTATTGACATTGTTCCAGTTAAGTATGCAAACGGAGGTAGGATACATACCCGTCTGACGTTTCTCACGAATTACTTTTCTATATTCTAATCTACCAAAGCGTACATTAGCGTAAATTAATTTTATTAAAGCTGTTTGTTTATCCTCATAACTGTACTAATATCCTCAGTGAGATCAGAGGTCTTTTCCCAGCAGCGGGAAATTGCAGAAATTTACTGTTTAACTTAATTTACATATTATTTTCATCTTTAACCTTTCAATCAAGTCCTGAGCTCCAAATGTCAGATTTAGATCCCGACCCTAGACCAGTGTTTATGACACTTCAATCAATCAAACAAGCTAAGTAATAAGTCCCTTTTGCCCAGCAAGACAGTTTAATCAAGTTGCCCGTTGCTTAACAATACTTAAGGATGAATACTCACCATATTTTTCGCAGCACAGAAGGTTGTTTTAGTAAGTAAATACACTGCAAAGGTTGTTGGTTTCCTTAGCAAGTTTTGTAAAGAGGTAGTATTCCTTTACCTCCCCTTCTTATCCTGTCCTCCGATAGCGTACAGCGCCATCTTATGCACGACGAGGCCGAAGTTCTTCCGCGGCACCGCCAGCCCCGACTCGCTGTACCAAGACCTGGTGACCGGCTCGAAGCTCCACACAGTCGACACTACCACTGATTTACCGCGAATGTCATCATCTCGAGGGTCGGCGCCACCTGGAGTCAATAAAATTTAGTGTTTATTCTCAGGAAATAGAAGTCTTTATTGTGTTCCTTGGAGTCAGGAGCCAACTCGTAGTTGAGTTGAGGAGGATTCATTTATTTTTTCTTTGGAGCCGTCACAAGTCTCTTTGAGAGACTTGCAAGGGAAGCTTCAACTCGTAATAGACTTACTTTGGAGTATGTTGAGTGGCTTGTAAGGAGGCGAGACCTAGCTCGTCTAGTGGAGATATGAGAAAAGGTGTTATCACAATATGCAATAAAGGTGATGTAAACTTTAGATATATATCAGCGTTGTAATATAGGGAGTCGTTGTATATGGGAGACATGTATGACTCAGGTCAGTCAAATACCATAAAAACTGTGGATTATTACTTTCAAGGCGCCTGGTCAGCCTATATATTAACAGGTTCAATATGGCACAACATATAGTTAAAGTAAGTATACGTTACCAGCTAAATAGACTCTTCCTCTCAGAAAAGCGACCGAATGATGATGTCTAGGCTCTGGCAGTTCACCAACGTAGTCCCATATGTTCGTCACTGGATCAAATCTGAGAGAAACATATGTATGATGAAGTAACTGATTCAAGCAAACAATTCAGAGGTATAAACGTAGGTACTAAATATATAAAGATGAAAAATTTGATTTTTGTTTGTTTATTCACACTAATCTTTGGAACTACCCAGTTGGATTCGAATATTTCTTAGTATCATAGCCATACATTAAAGAGGAGGAGGAAAATCATAGCATAGGACGCTAGCGGCGCTCTTTATTTATTTATTACACATTCTAGGGCAAAGAAAGTGAGAAAGCTCATTATTTGAATAGTGGCTTAATGACCTGTAGATATCTTTTCCGGCATTTCCATTGGTGCCATAAGGTGTGTGAGGATCAATTCCACCGAAAACCAAAACGGTCTCCCTGTCCCAGTTGAATAGAGACCCCTCAGATATGTAGTTCTTATTCGATGGGCCCAGAATTGATGTGGATAATTTGTTCCTGTAAATTAAAGTTGAGGTTTTAATAAGCACTGTCCTGTTTCTATCTTCTTTGGGCTTGTATTGCTCGTCTTTTGTTAAACAGCGACCTAAAATAGTACAAAATGTTCTTTATAATGTTATTCATCATAATCATTATGTCAGCCGTAAGACGTCGGACATAGGCCTCTCTCATTGATCTCCAAGTAATTCGGTTGGAAGCGACCTGCATCTACTGCGATCCTGCTGCCTTCACCAGATCATCAGACGACTTTTTTGGTGGACGTCCTACGCTGTATAAAATATTGTTATTTTAACAGGTCAAATAATATGTTACTCTCATTTTAGTTCCACACACCAAAAACAAATATTATAGCAGATATCAAGAGCTCAAAAGTTGACCATACATATTGATCTTGGCTAAGGACTCCTTGGACTGGTGGAAGAGTGATATCTGGGGGCTGAAGTTGTCCTGCGAGGAGTGCGGCAGCATGGCGCGCGCTCGCGTCGTGCTCGTCGGCGCGTGCGGCGCCGCCGCCGTCGACGGCGACAGCGACGTCCTGGAGTCATACAACATATTATACATCGTGCTTCGGAGGGCAAGTAAAGCAGTCGGTCCCGGTGGCTTCAATCTTTAGACCATGTCGGAGGCCTTTAGGCGGTCTAAAAACACGGAGACCAGGGTTGGCCACAAACCTACTCGAAATTAATGAATGAATTGCAATAGGTTATTGTTTCCAAAGCATTCAAGTTACATCTAAAACTATGATAATAGAATAATAATTATATATTATTAAAAACGGTTTCTACAAGTATGGGAGTACATTGGACATCCGTGTATGAAATAGTAAAAGAAAAGAAGATCATGTTAAGTATATTGAACTTTAGGCATAAAATCCATGAAAACCTGAGGCGTAGATCTATCTTTCAACTAAATAAAGTCGGGATCATTAAAATACCCCAACCAACTACGAACAACATCCTAAGATGGGTGCATGCGCGCTACAGTAGAGATTTGCTAAGATTTGCCAAGATGTGCAAGCACGTTACGTGTCTGTATTACACGGCTGTTTTTGCACGTAGTCTTCGGTCTTTTGAATGGGGGTTGGTCTTCTCTGTTTTTCTTACAACACAATCGTTAAGCTTACCTTCTTCCTAAACCGGCTGTGGCGGCGGCGAGGAAGTTAGCCGCGATGCTGTGCCGTTTTTCGTTCATTTTGCTATTTTGATAACGGGTCTGTAAGAATGATTAGTATTATAATAATTAGTCGAATATTACAATATTAGATAAGCATTCTATAGTGGTACGGGGCTAGCCTATAGAATGCCAATAGCCGTAACTTTAAAAATATAGTGTATTGGATATTCTAGGACGGGCACTGGATATTCGCGGACGAATGGTGAAAACTCTGGTATGAGCTCAGCCCCATCTGAAGGAAAGAGCAAAGGTCGTGTCGTACGAAAAGCTGAACAGGATGGCAGAAGATAGAGAACAATGGAAAAAACTCCATCAACAAGAGCCCAGCTCTTAAGTTTAAGAAGAAGAATGTATGTAAGTTATGAGTTACCATTTCAGCCACACTGTCCACGGTGGCGCTGCTCGAATCCGTCGTACTCATGTTGGTTTCTTCGGAGTCCTTTTCTGGAAGGTCGTACGCCTCGTCCTTTGCTGACGTCTGCAAGTATGATACAATTAGTAATCTGGTCAAAAAGCCCTAGTCAATCATTTAAAAAACTGATGTAGGTACCTACTTACAATACCTGGAGTATTGTACCATAATTTTTTTAAAAAATATTTTTGCGAAAGTTTTTGTCATTTTATTTATAACAATAAACCAAATTATTCTACCGATTGGTTAAAACAACAAAAACAAAATAATTTACGGTTTCCTGATCGATCTCGCTCATGTTGTGCAGATTTTTTCGGCGAAGAATGCTGTTATGATGTTGTTTTTGTTCAAGCTGTCTCTTTTGTTCCTATAATATAACCAGTGAAGTAAGAATAAAAAAAAATATCACCAGTAAAGTAAGAATAAAAAAATATATAACCAGTGAAGTTTTTATAACATAATCTTACGTCAGGATCAACACAGATTTTGAGTTTATCGCTGCTCAAACATTACTTTAGTAAGGAGACAAAGAAAAGAAAGAACATTAATTTATATATAGTAATAGGTGATCCATACTTCAAACAACATCTTTTGCTGCGTGTCTTCCAGCACGTGCCTCCTGTTCGGAAAGTTGGGCTCATGGTCCAACTGAGACCGCGCGATGATCGGTTTGTTTTCCTGTGTCTGAAAATGGATGAGACATTATTTATGTATAGTTAACAAAAAAATATGATTACATTCAATATTACTAAAGTCCTGAACTCTTAAAGATTCCATAAATAAAAGGCGAAAATAATCTTATCGTTAGTGCTTGCCATAAAACATCACCAATTTTCATAGGTACGAGTAAGCTGAACTGATGGAGGTGTTTTATAATATTGAATGGGTACATTATAGTAGTTTATGCAACTGTCATGTAAAGAAGGGTATTAAAACACGAGTGTGAGTTTATGAAACGAGCGCAGCGAGTTTCATAATAGTAACGAGTGTTTTAATACCCGTGTTATATGCAGTTGCATACACTACTTTATCTTCACTAATGCAATTAATCAAACAAAATTTTAAAAACAAAACACATTGCGAAACATTAAATTCACGCGTACGTGTATTGTCACAGTGAACTTGCCGCCATTAAAATCTAACCAATGAGAGCGCAGCTGCGCGCGCAGGGCCGCAGGGCGCGCGCCGCGCAGGGCGCGATGTTATAATGAGATTTTACGATATCGATGTGGATATTATCACATCATGTGCAATTGCTTAAATTGAGTGTTTTAGTTGTCTGCGCTATAACAGTAGTAATTATGTATAAGTCAAGTATTGGAAACATAAGTAGAATGTTACAACATTAGTGTAGATAAACTTATTTACTACGTGTTATTCCTGGAATTTTAGTTGTGTGGGTTCAAAAATTATAAATAAGTTATTTCATGCGCGAGTCCTAACTATTACTATGCTTAGGGACCGTTGTATTCATTGTGCCCGCCTTGCACAACGAATGTGACTGAAGGCTACAAGACATGATATGATTTATGATATACGAGTATACTGTGAGTTTTGACACATTAAGGGAAAACTTGAACTTCACATTTTCCAGCAATTAACTCACAGTATTTATTATAGTTTGTCGCCTTCTGTGATATTAGTTGTGCTAGCCGGACCGAACTAATATACTCTACGTCCAGACAGTTAGCAAATCTATGGATCCGTTTAGCTTTTGTCAGAGATATGGTAACACAAAGCTAGCTTTCATCATTCTTCAAAGTTATTAGTAACTAAAAAGTTCTAAAAAGGTTTACCTTCACAATTTGAAAGGAATTAAAATATTCTACTATTTAAATTCAAAGCGTGTTGACTAGTAACTGATTTTATGCATTTTTTTCAAATATAATCGAAGATTCTAAATAATAAGTCATTCAAATGATAATGTGAAAACCCAGTGCAGTCTATAACAAGGTGCTACCATGCTAATAATGGTGATAATTGTTATATTTAGACCAAAACATGTGAGTAACACAATACGTTTACTTGGTCTCCATTCTATACTAATCATTCGTTAATTTTAAGTTCACAGTCTACCCTGGGGGAAATAATTTGGACGTAATATGTATTACTTTCCAATGTAATGCTATAGCAATGGAAATAAAAAAGAGTTAATTAACTATCACTATTTACAAAATTAAGAGAAATACAATTTTCATGGAAATGTAGAGAAATATTTAATACAAACCCTCCGTCGATTTTCGAAAAACTCGCTCATTGTCGGAAAGTATTTGTCCTTGTCTCCGGGTAAACTCTTCAGAGTGTTGGGAAGAGGGAAATCCTTCTTAGGTCTTCGGGCGTCCATTTTATCAGAATCTATGCCGCGCATTCCTATAGGACAATAATTATTATGTCTTAATTAATTAATTTATTATTACCTATTACTCAATCTGGTTGTTTTTGCCTTTTGGTGACAGAATTTGACCACCTTACAAATGTATTAACTGGAAAATGAGGTCAGACGGTTTGCTTTTTATTTATATTGCCAACGCCTGGCAAATTTCTAATAGCACTATCTTGTCTATACGTGTGTGAGGCGTTGCTAAGTTAGAGGTGATTTGCTATGATTTCGATTCAAGGAACTTATTTTATATTTTAATGTTTGTTTACATTGCAGTTGTGTATCATCAATATAATTGAATTAGAACATTCCTGTTTAAATTCTTATTCTTAAGTTACTAAGTAAACAATGTTAGTATTTAAACGATACAAAATACATGATGAAAATCATTTGCTTAGAACATTGTACACGGTACATAAGAGTTCTTATGTACTCATTGTGATTGTGCAGTTATTTTTCATATTATCTACTTCAATCGTCCTAGTTAGTACAGGTGGAACAAAACAACAATCGTGAAGATTCAATTAGCAGAATTAGTGAAGATGACTAAAAGACAGACGCGAGAGGAAATATTCCATTCGTTAATTTACTCTTATTGCAATGAAGTTCAATAGAGTTAGCGATCGGCTTCTGAACTTTAAATATCTATTACAAAAATAAGCATCATATTACAAAAATGTTTATATGTATTGACATTTACAAACAATAAGAGTATCCAGACACGTTTTGAAATTTTATATTTATTCGCTAACTAGCCGTACCCCGCGGTTTCACCCGCGTTGTACCCGTTCCCGCAGGAATTTCTCGATAAAAAGTAGCCTATGTCCTTTCTCAGGCTCTGGACTAACTGTGTACCAAATTTCATTCAAATCGGTTAGTAGTTTCGGCGTGAAAGCGCGACAGACAGACAGAGTTACTTTCGCATTTATAATATTAGTTGGGATTTATAAAAAAAACAGTAGTAATTAGGTATTTGTATTGAACTGCGCAATCGACAACACATTTCCTACTACTTACATAAGTAAAGTTGACTAGTAAAGATATACAAAAAAATGTCCGGAGACACGCGCTTGTGTAATATTGTTCAGTTCCTAGCATGCTGAGAGTGCAAGTACTTAGACTTCTATAGGTAAGCTATTTGAGACTGTAGGTGTAACGTGCAAGGAACTGCAACATGCAAGATACCAAAGCAAAACAGGTACAAGTGTGTCATATGAAGGCATAGCAGTCATTTTAAATTGAAGATTAATTGCTCTCAGAGCATTTTATATAACAGACAATTCGCATTCAAGGACATTAAGCTTCCAAATTCCTTCAATTCATTATCTTAAACATTAGAGCAGAGCTCTTGTCGATGGAGTTCCATATTTCTCTTTCTTCTGTCATCCTCTTTAGCTGTTCGTACGACACGACAATTATCCTAATAGATAAAAATTTATGTATGCCTTCCATTTACCGGGCCCATCCTCCGACCGTCTCGTGGTCTGCATCATGGCGATCTGCTGGTACATCTGCTCCTTCGGCACAGAGAACTGCTCCAAATACTTGAGAAAATCTTTGTAGGTCACGTGGTTCTGAAATATATATAGTTGGTTTAGGTAATGTATCTACATAATTTGTATGGTAATCTTTTAAATCCTTGTTTTCGTGTTACTGGTTAAAGAAATGTATGGGCGCCAACCTATCTAATCTGCGATAAAAAATTATGGCTTTCTTGGCTAGTAAAATATATACTAACCATTTTTCCGATGTCAATTATTTAAAGTGTAATTGACTGAGAAAAAAGTAGAGGATCCTAATCATGTAAGATTT
The DNA here is from genome assembly GCA_963082685.1 of Cyclophora albipunctata. Classification (NCBI taxonomy): domain Eukaryota; kingdom Metazoa; phylum Arthropoda; class Insecta; order Lepidoptera; family Geometridae; genus Cyclophora; species Cyclophora albipunctata. Next base: position 8,489,884 of record OY720117.1, on the reverse strand, counting down.
CTTTCTGACCTTTTCTTCCCCAATCCAGTTCCTCTCGGCCGGCTCGCTGAGACCCAGGACATCGATCCAGTGGTAATAGTTCTTGGAGTTGTTGCCGTACCAGTACTTAATGATGACGTAGCTGGAGACCAGAATGTATTTGAGTCAGAATAACGACATATTATCTGAACATGCTGACTATACATTAATATTAAAAACAAAAAATACCGCGCATATTCGAGTAACTATGCTTCATATTAAATAGACGGATTTTATATAATACTCTTTGTTTCAAAGAGGTTTCCGAAATGGTCTCATATAAACATCGGTGTTATTAAAATCGTTACACCATGCCTTTAGGCGGTCTAAAATTATCAAATAATACACCAGATTTAGACTTATTCGATATGAAAAAACCAATGAAGTAAGACTTACTTCAATGACCATAAAGTACCTATGGGTTACTAGAACCTTTATCCCATTTCCACCTAATCTACAATGCACGCTACTCACGCCAGTCCATCATCGATCATCTGCTGAACCTCGGGCTCGTTGACGATATCGAGGATCTCCCCGTTGTCGGGGTTGCGCTTGATGTCCACCAGCTGCCACGGCGAGATGAGGCCGAAGCGCACGCAGCGCATCACGGGGACCACGTGACGCCGACGGCTGGACCAGTCGCCATGCAGCCACCGTACACCCGCCATCAGGATCTCTATTTCACTGGGGAGTTGTGGGCACTTAGTATAAGTAATTTAGTTGTCAAGTAAGGAGTTAGGTGTTTGAATTTGAAGAGAAAAGATTCTAAGGCAAACACAACCCAAAATAGGTTTAAAAATCCAATACCTACTCAAGCCAAAGGTGTGAAACCTAAAGTCTAACTAATGCTTAGATAGACGTTTAACCCTATAGAGATTTTGGCTTACACAGGATGCTGAAGCAAAACAACATACATTCTGTAGACTATAATCGGAATAGGTCGGCGGCCATGATAAAAGCTAACAAGTAACAAATATCAGTGAGTATACCAAAATATGACACCACGGTGACTTAAATATATACTGGGTAGGTTTCAAAGGTTCAGAACTCAGAACTCATTCGAACGCTTCAGAACTCATTATGTCTCTTACCCCCAAAGGTCAAAATCCTTTACAAACAAACAATAAAAAACTTCAAGTAACCTTGTAACCGAGATGTAATTGGACTTGAGGAACGTCACCACCTCATCAGGTTCAAGTTCCAGGAAGTTCCTCGAGGCCACTAACGGTAGGAAAAAACGCATCACTCGCGGCACCTGCGATGTAATTATGTCATTTATTATGTTGGAACGTAAAAAGTATTATACATATTTAACTTTTTAGCCGCACCCCGCGGATTCACCCGCGTTGTATCCGTTCCCGCGGGAATTTCGGGAAAAATGTATCCCATGTGTACATTATGATGTATAACCTATTCAGTAGCGTAGTCATTTTAAGAGTACTTTTGAAACTTTCAAAACAATCTAATATTAAAATATCTTTCAGCACAGCACATAAGATACACAAAATATGTTTAAGGTTGACTAGAAGTGCTCCACGGTTTGACCCGCGTTGTGCCCGTTCCCGTGGGAATTTCGAGATGACAAATAGCCTATATCCTTCCCGTTGAGTGGGGCTATTTATTACAAAAATAATTATTGAAATCAGATTGTAATTTTCTGATATTAGTGCGTTCAAACAAACAAAACCACACACAACTACTCTTTAGCTTTATTATACGAATAGATAGATAGATAGATGGTGAGTAAAGAACCATTAAATCCATGATTGGATTCATTCCTCTGGCTTTCGCTTCTCTGTAGAGCGCAAACGCGGTATCTTCAGTAAACAACATATCATTGACAATGAACGCCCAGCACTGGTCTTCCAAATCTGAAAATAGCAGCCTACTAGTTAGACGGACAGTAAGCGTCGTATTTAAATAGCTATTATTTTAGGAATTAGGCATTCAACAGGTACTTTGTATAAAGGATCATAGTTTAAATCTTTCACGAATTGTTTTCTGCCACATAATTTTTTTAGTACAAAAATATGTATTTTCATATTTATGTACATAAAAGCGAAGTATTTTCCTCATATTTCTAACCTATTTTATGCAATGTATTCATTGCATAAAATAGGTTAGAAATATGAGGAAAATACTTCGCTTTTATTTTACATTTTTATCTGACGCTTCGGCTCCTTTACAGGAACCGTGGTCACAGAAGACTGACCAAGTTGTCTTCAGTTGTTGTTTAAGTTTAAAAAAATGTAGTGTTCGCTTAAACAAAAAACCAGTCTGAGAAATCATCCTAGCTTACCTTTGATTCCTAAATACTGCGCAGTGCAGAACAAGTCCAAAATATTATCTTTCCTCAAAATTTTGTTCGTTTCCTGACCACTTCCGGTCATCCACTCATACACAGATTGGAACGTCTCTGGCGATACGGTTTCCTGAAGGAAAACACACAAATCACGAGGACACAAAAGGTATAAAATTATTTCTTACCCTAGTTAGGAAAATAATTTATGAAGTCATACCATAGGCAAATCAATTTCCTTAGATGGATTCTGATCAAAAAACTGCGAATAAATTTGAAGAACCACTTTGTGACAATGAAACTCATTGTGTCCAATTTTGATTATAGTATCAGTATTTCTGGAATAACAACAAATTTTAGTTAACGGTAATACATATGCAGGGTAGCTTTTTAAAGTTTTAAGCTATTGCATAGCTTCTATCGCGGGCCTTGAGCGCGGGGACCGAATCCAGAAATTCCGTAACGAAAAAACCTCACGCAAAAAAACCTAACGCTCCCCACTAACGCCATCTAGTGATACAAAAAATAACTATGCAATAGCTTTACCGTGGCAGTCCCCGAGTGCCACACGTCTTTTTTTTTATTGTTGCTAAAGCCGACATGGTTGCTATGAAAAGATCTTCGTATCTTTTATAGTTATAGATTTGCCCATACTGACCATAAGCTATCCTGTATATTACCTGATAAGCATGGTCAAATTAGCTGATCAGCTTAGATCTCTTGCTTAATCTCCCTTGGATTTAAAGTGTTAGGGTCTTACAATGGTGACAGCAACAAAAAGAATAGAAAAGAATGTATAATATAAGAAGGGTAACTCATTTGGTACCATCACGCCACAGCCCTACAGTTCTCATAATGTGAAATTGTCAGCTTACAAATAATTACGAATCCTGCGGTAAAACTCTTGGAACAGATCTTGTTTCTTGGGCAGCTGTACCCTCATCCAGTCCACGGGCTCGTTCAGGGTGTATCCGAGACAGCTCAGCTCCTTCCCCATGTCGTCCTTGATGCAAGTAGACCTAATAGGCATCTTCTGACGGTCTTTCGTTATAATGTTGAGATCCTTTGTACCGTATTGGTGGAGTTGGGAAAGATCTTCCGTGCTCTGAAGTGGGTGAAATAATCTTCAGTGATGTTTAACATTGAACCCTTTTTAAACAGGTTCATATCCGAAATTGGTTAAGTATAGGACTTAACTTGGTTTAGTTAGCATATTGGAACGAATGATGTTTATTCCTATTTGAGGCGTGGTCGATTTAGTCATTATTTCTTGTAAAAAAATAAAATACTAACAAAACTATTTAAGTCATCATCAGGCTCTCCGCCACTTTTGTCCTTGAACTTCACCTCGACTTTAGCTTGGTTGGGGTCCGCCAAGAGCACACCCACGGTAGAGCATTGAAATACTACCTAAAATATATAATTAAACAAAAAAGAATGAAAAAAAAAACAAATCCTGAGAATACCTTTAGTAGTTAATAAAAAATATTCGAGTTACATTCAACATTAAAAATGTGGGCTAAAACCTAGATGATGAAATAAGTCGAATTTATTGTTAGGTACCATAATGTATAAGTTTACCTGATTTGATTTCACTTTTAGATTCCCACTGGGCGTGGCTTTGAATGGAAATGTAGCGCCTTTTTGAATGCTCAGCTGCTCTGTACTACAAGAACTGCAATATTTACACAATGAAAATTATAAATGACTAGGTATATATACATTTTCGAAGTATATAGAAAAATCGAACTTTATAGAAAAAAAATCGGACTTCGAAAAAATCGGTAAACCAAGATGGCGATGACGCGGTGAGCAAGACTCCATCCGAAGACTTGCCCTGTCTAGCACTTAACTGAGGCGGGACTGCTAGTAAATTATCTTATATTATTAGTATATTTAGGTTAGGCCCATCTCGTAGCCAGATTTGGTAGCTAGCTACGAAATGAGAAAAGAGTTTTCCCATCTTGTAGCTAGCTACTAAATGGGAACGATCTATTCGGTAGGTTAGGGTTTTTTTTTTTACCAGTTAAAATTATAAATCTTTGACTTTCAAATTCCTATTTCGTAGCCAGCTTCGAATCGGGATTATTTCTCCCATTTGGAAGCTAGCTACCAAATCTGGCTACGAGATGGGCCTAAACCGTATACTTAGCCTGGTGTGTGGCCGCATGTTTCCCACGCGGTCGCTGGGAAATTGAGGATAAAAAGTGTGCCAAAATTATCTTGAATGTAGTTATCATATACCAAAATATTTCTCCATACACAATTGGTATATCCAAAGATAAGCGTTATCAAACGAAAAGACAAAAAAACAAACTTTTCAGCTTCATTATACTAGGATACAATATGTAGTTTATTTGTAAAGTAAACACTGACCTCATCTGATCAAAACACGATGAATTTGGGTCGTTTTCCCTTGGAAAATTGTTTGTGTAATCAGCGATATATTTAGATCCGTAACTTTGTGCCATATTAATAGACCTCCTTCTTGTGTTTCTGTAAATGTAATGTTGCATTTTTTGAGTAACTAGTAACAACCAGGAAGGTATTTTTTTCATTTTCATTATTTCGCGAAACAAATATTCAACCAGCGTTCCTGGAGGTAGAAGAGTCTAAAGCTTTGGTCTGGTGATCATGACGCACAACGCTGCGGTGTGCGTCGCAACGCAGCGTCAAGCTTTGGTCTGGTGATTATGACGCACAACGATGCGGTGTGCGGTATGCGATGCCGGACACTCAATCATTATGAAAAACGTCGAGAATGGTCTCTTGTTCCGTCGCAGTATGCGTCAGCGGCGAGGGGCAAGCGCGGTGAAGTGGGGAGGTGTACTGCCGCACAACGCGGCGTCATTCTCGGTTCAACGCTGCGGTGTGCGGTGTGCGTCACGGGTGTGCGTCACGGTTCATTATGGAATTGTATGAAGACAATTTAATAGAATTAGTTCGCAGATATCCTGCATTATATAAAAATAAAGATAAAAACACAAAAGTTTATTAAAGAAAATTGCTGGAGGGAGATACCGGAGAAGTTAAATAAAACACGTGGTATTTTGTATATATTTTTCTAATTGTTTATTCGACAGCGGTAGGTACCTAAGTTTACATATAAAAATGGCAAACATTACATTACACAACTGACCACCTCTCCGCAGGGACGCTTGCGACGCACACCGCAGCGTTGTGCGTCATGATCACCAGACCAAAGCTTTAGCCTTATTTATAAGCGCTCTTTAATTAAAACACCATTAAAAAGTGTGTCTGCTCTCTGGAACATAGCGTATGTCGATAAGCCACAAACCCTTATAACTTCTTCTTCATCGAGTGGATGGTCCACCTGACCAATCCTGGTGTCAGAGTTATTGAGCCGCCTAGGGCCTCTGACATGGCTCATGTAACGACTACTATCCGTAGAAAGTAACCGGGCCCGACGGCTTAACATGCCCTCCTAAGCACGGAATCATCTTACTTTTCGGGCAATCAAGTGATTCAGCCTGCAATGCCCTAACCAAACTGAGGGCAGTCTCACAAAGTGATTTTTGTGAGATATCACCACCGGGACATCGAACCCGGAACCTCCGGATCGTGAGCCGGGCGCCCAAGCCACAAGACCACCCTTATAACTAAAATGATGTTAATAACGTCTATGAATAAAGCTTAATGTTTCTATGCCCCTCGCACAGAAACGTGTCAGTTTAATACCCAAATTTTATCATCATATCGAATAGCATCTTATCAAATCCTTCTTATGTAGGTAATTAAGCAAAGATACTGATAAATACGAAATTTTTCCATTGCTTAGTTTGCATTTCATTGCTAACACTATTTTGTTATGCAATCCGACGAAACATTCGGTATTTCGAACGATGGTGCTTAATTCTAGAAGAACATAATTTTTCTGTATAGTGTTTTAGGATACTCACTTGACTCTGAAACTCCAAGACATGGGACACTGCGGACAGTAAATCAGATGTCTATGGACACCGTCGCCAGAGCTGTTGCTATGGCTGTCATTAATAATAGGACTATCCTTCAGCTTGCGTCTATCACCGTCGTATTCTATGTAATCAGCTGCTACAATCAATAAATATCAATTGAAACCTACCTCCTTTAAATCGAATCCTTTTACCCAAGGTGGGTAGCTACCCCAGCAGCTACCCCACCCCAGCCAAAAATACTTTCTCCCTTATCTTGTATTTGTGATCATGGGCATTAGTGATTATGCCTCACCAATCTTGCTGAACTGACAAAAACCCTTCTATTTTCAAAGAAGTATTCGTAATTTTAATTAGGAGTTTCTTTTGGTGTAAGGGCAAGTAACTTAGAATAGGTGGCCGCTTAAGTAGGGCCTCAGTAGTCATCATAAAAGTTTAACTTTAACCAGGTTTAACTTTAATGGCACCTACCTATTAATTTTCTGGAGTCCACCCCAATAATGTAAGGGAACCTTGTTCTCGGGCCCCGTACACCTAATTAGAGATATCAGCTTTGAGTTGGTGGCAAGCAAGTTTGTTAATAAATAGAGAACGTTAATGTTACAAAAGTACAAACCTACATAAAACGATATTTTAGAAAAATCTATGCATGCTCTGCATAATTTTCGTTTATACAGACTTATCTGCCACCGAATTCACGGTAGACCGTAATCCAATAGAAAAAAATAGAAAAATATGCTCGTGCATAAGGCAAAAAACTATTTTAAGATATTTTTTATTAAGCGTTTAATTTTTCACCCATTTTCAAAATGATTACCCTATGCCACATTGATTTTAGGTTAACACAAAGACAATGCTCTATGATTCAAACATCCTTTCATAGTCATGGTCAAAGATTAACTAAGTAATGTAGTACTGAATTTGCCATAAATTAACCAATTTATAAGGACAAAATCGAACTAAGAGATTGTAGATACAGTAAGCCGGTCATTGGTCAGGTGTGTGAGGTCACATTCGTACAATTTCCACATTCGTACAATTCCACATTCGTACAATTTTTCCTAAATTGTTTTCCAAATTCGTACAAATACTTACTATTCGGTAGGTTAGGGTTTTTTTTTTACTAGTTCCATAGTTATCGGTTTTATAGCACCTATTTGTACGAATGTGGAATTGTACGAATGTGGAATTGTACGAATGTGGAAATTGTACGAATGTGTCCAGAGCCGGTCAGGTTGGCCATCCACTCGAAGAAGAAGAAGAAGTAAGCCGGTGTTATTCGGGACATTTTTCAAATTCAAAATGCAAAATCTCATCAATGGTAGTGTGTATGAATGCTAGATTTTAATCTAATAATGGTATCGCTTGTGACTATCAAAACCTAGCGAATTGTAGAAAAATGAGCAGGCATTTCCTGGAAAATAGCAAATATAATGCATATCTCTAATGACCCAGCAAGCAAAAGCTGTCCCAAATATCACCGTTGTAAATAAACTTAGAAAAACAATAAAACTTATGCTTAATCAACTAACGAAGCATCGCAGTTTATTCTCGAATAACGTAACTTTTTGTTGGTCTTAATAATATTTTTCTTATTCTCTCTATCTCGTTTTTTATACATTGCGGATGGCAATATAAGCTTAAATGTGAAGTCGCAACCATCGATAAATGTATAGTATTCGCCAGAATACATTTTATTTTCCTATTATTAGAAGATTAGAAAATATTGCCAAATGGAGATAAAAATTTGGAATGTCCCGAATAACACCCGGAGTCCCAAATAACACTGGTTTACGGTACTAATGTCTATAATATCTTGTAAATACTCACAGCTGTAATGGCTTAATGTAAGATCTGTACAGGAGCTACTCTTGAAGATGTTAGGTTTTATTGTAATCGAGTACTTTTCGAGGATGTTCCCAACGGATGATTGATGACGCTTCCTCGGGATGTAACAACTGCAATGGAAGAAGCCAAATGAACAACCGATAGGAAACATTCTTTATTCGATAACAATATATTTTTCAAGAAAATAAAGCACATAATACGAAAGGTTTACATTGTTCAATGTACTGTCAACCACAACAGTTTTTTAGTGTCAATGGTCACAAACAATACTCTGTCTACAGATTATGATTAGAGGATGTTTTGCTAGGTTAGTGTTAAAAAAGGTAGCCAAGTAAAAGTACAATAAGAAGCCAGCATTTCAAGAGTCTCTCTCAGTTATTTACGTGATACGTGAAATATAAATTCATAGTATTTTGAAGTGGTATCTCAAAGTCCTAGTATAATGAAAACATTTGTAGTAATTTTGGTGGTACTTGTACTTGTGTTTATATGTACTAATGTCTGGTTACAATTGAGTAGTGTTACTCACTCACACCAGTGATTTTTCGGGAGATCTGTAGTTTTGACATTTGACTCCTCCTCAAGACCGTTTATCTAAAACATAACAATACAATAACTCTTAACTTAATTTAACGCGTTATATGGGTTACTTGACATTTTTTAATTCGTTATATTTTCCGTAAGTATAGTTCGGTGTAGTTGTTCTAAAAGTATGATTATAATCTATGTATATTATTTTCGATAATTACTCTTTGATAATTGCTCTCTGCCAATTGAATCTTTTTTTAGTATTCGAAAGAAGTTTTTCGTTTGGGGAGATCATACCGCTGACCTAATATAGAACCGAAGTTATGAAATCGAAGGGTACCTATATCTATTGGTGTTTTAGGAAGCAAAATATGTTGGTGTTGGAAGGAATGAGGGACAGCCATTGCGAAAAGAAGAAAACCCAGGTGCATGTTCCAGTACTTATATTCCAGATTACAGAAATGTTTATATATACACTCTATTTTTCTTATGACAGTTAAAATGTGGACTAATGTGGTTAATTTTCCAGTCGAAGACGATTCCTTCTGAAGAGGAAAAATGTTTAGCGATTTTCTTCCATTCTTAGCCCATCACTGAACCCTTTTCCTCGATGGAAGAAGTTGTCTTTGCTTGATAAATCAGTCATGATGCCTATATTTACCTTTTCCAAACTCAGACTCTTTTTCATTTCAACTCACACCAGAAATACTGATAAGGGCATTTTGATTTTTATGATTTTTTATTGATCTTGAGTATCCCAGACTCGGTGACAAGTTTTTGACAAGTTTACAAAATATCACTTGAAGTTAGTGATGATGGTGTAACCTTTTTGTTGGAGCAAAGAGGTTTTAATGGAATTGGAAAATTCAAATATGTCATGGCTGTTAATACGACACCCTTTTCAGGCCGGGAACACAACTTTCGCGCGTTTTAGAATTTTTAACAGTAACGCCATCTATTTCGTTCCTTTGCGTACTACTTTTATACTATTCTGATGTAAGGGCGGGCTTAAACACGCTGAATAAAGGACCTTGGGAAATTTTGAAAATTCTGTGGCATACGGACGGACAGACAGACATACAGACAGACATACTTTGGATTTAATTAACCGTGAGTGAATTTGTCGGGGTATATTATAAATTTTAAATAAATAAATGACGTGACTTATTTTAATGAAACGCTGCCGCGCCGTTCATTGATCTTGAAATACTTCCTGATCGCTATCTGTTCTTCTAAGAGAACGTTATGGATACTATTGTACAGGTATTTCCATAGTGTGGTTAGTTCATAAATTGCTAAGCAGTAAGTGTATGTATATTAAGTAAATAGCGGTTATACGAAGTACTACGTGTGGCTATATTTATTTGTTTAATGAGTAAGCTTTCGAAGGGCACGTTAAATCGTCGGTTGCCGGTTGAATTATACATGTCTCGGAATATATTTTTTACGTATGATACGGAGAAAGTCCGTATCTCAATTGGCAATCAAATATTTCTAAGAAATTTGAAAGAAATATACATTTACCGAATTTTCATATTGTAAAACCTTCTTATATACGCCCAAACTAAACTGATACGTTGAAGTGATGGCCTGGCCTTGGAACCCTAGCCTTGTAAATCATTATTTACAAGTATAAATACTTAAATAATTATTTCATATTACTAATAATTCTAAAAATAAATCAAATTGCAACTTATTTCGAAACATTATAAGACGAAAATACTACTTGAGTTTTAATAAACAATTACTCATGGTTTTGCTATCAAGTACTGGTAAAACATTCCTCCGCGGCCCTAAATAGGTAAATACATGGTAAAGATAACACTTTGTGAAGATATCATTGATTTGCTATCGTAGTTCCAATAACCGAGCCCGCTGTTAGTCTGGACTCTATCAATATGACAGATATGTTTACTTTAGATTTGCGGTAACACGAATTTATAAGTAGATAGACTTAGTGCTGAATTTAGGTTAGGTTCGTTATTTTGTTCCTTTTGCATTCTTAACAGATACATTGATAAGACAAATAACAATAGGGCCCTTAGGGGTTAGGGGCTCTTCACTATCTATCTACTCCTAATACATACTTCACAATTAATTAGCTTAAAAAAAATTGAGCACATTTTTTGCGAGAGATTTTCAGATGCATGATCAGTAGTTTCCGGAATCCAGATGAAATAGTTACCTGTTAACTGCTGGATGAAGTTTTCCTTTAGGGTTTGTAAAGCGTTATCTGTGCCTCCTCTACACCCGGATGACCAACTAGCGAATATCTAGAAACAAACCTAGGGCCCAATTCGCCGATTGTACCTCGAAACACGGTCAACTGAACTCGGTCTAAGTGAATTCATTTGAAGTTTTATTCTCAGTTTACGTCTTGAACTAGGATTAAGTTGAACAAATAGAGTACAGTTATAACGGTGAAATTGGGGATGCATTGGCAGTGGGGTTTTATTAACAGGGTTTTATCTTAAGAAGTTGATGGGATAACTGTATAGCTCAGGCACTGTAACTCAGCACTAATAGGTACTCAGAATACCTCCTTCACTATGTCATAGTAATTTTGCGAATTACCCGTCTGTCCCATAACGTCATGATGGTAATAAAATACTGCAAACAGTATCAAAGGAGCCGCTATCTTGTCCATAAATGCGTTCATCGTTCAATAACACCACTGATAGATTAGGGGTGTACCTATTGATTAAACTAAGTACTAGTAAAATAAAGCTTGGCTACTAATTAAAAAAACTATAAGCCTTTAGCCGCCTATTGCTCATATTTTTCACAGGGTAATGGCCTGTACGCTCCGATTGACATTTAATTTAATTAATGTCACAACACACTATCCTATTTCTGTAAAGGAAACCTACGTGACACCAGATACATTTGTACTATGAGCACAAGGTGCGCAGACCAACGCATCCAGACACAATTAGGTTTCGAATGCTACGGGTTATTTTTAGAAACTATAGCAAAACACGAAGCCCCGTGATTGCACCCGCTTTCACGTCTTTCCGCAGAAAATTTTAGTTGTTACATTTGTTATTATTTTAAGTTGTTTGCTCACTTTATTTTTTATTTTTTGTTTTTGAGTTTATTTCCTATAAGTTTTGTATTACTTTATCTGTCAACTGTTCGTATACCTTTGAGGTGAAACATGGCTGTTCTCTACTACAATAATTACCACCTAAGAATGTACCCATGTTTATGAACAAATAAACAATTTGAATTTGAATTTGAAAATTCAGGATATTCAAAGTATAATTTGTATTCTTTCATGTATGTGTTAAAGTTGAGTTGTGTCGAGTCTATCTACAAAATCCGTTCAGAATCTCAGATCTTTAGTGACAAGGTATATGTCGTCAAGGTATATGTCGTCATTGTTGTCTACTTATGGTTGTTTTATCGGTATGACTTTCATTTTTAGGTAATTGAACTCAAAGTCAAAGTCAAAGTCAATTTTAGGGTACATTCCCGAATACACGTACGTCGTACATTCTTGAGCATACCTACGTGAGCTCACACTAAGCGCTGGAAACTACGGTAATTGATAACACTTAACTACATATATTACACTCGAACTGAAACCTCAATAAATTCGTCATCAAATTGCTATGAAAATCAAAAGATAATCCGGTTCTTCCAAACTAATTGTATTTCTGATAATATTGAAAATGCGTGAATCAGTGTGACGTCAGAGAATTGTACACAACATGGTTGTTAGAGTATATATTTCAAAGTAGAGCGGTTGCAGGATCAGTCTACCGTGTGACGGAGAATCGCAACGTCGTGGTGCATTGATTTGGAAAATTCTAACCTTAATTTATACAAGTAAGTACTTTAATCTGATTTACGAGTACTACATTGAAGTTTGCTGATTAATATTAAGAAAATCTAATGTGTACAACTTTTTAGAACGTTACAGAAAAATTGTCTTGGAAAATAATTAAAAGGAAGTCTAAATTATATTTTCCTAAAATTTTTTTAGATTACAATGCCAAATTTAATCAGTCAAGTTAATTTAAACTACTCACGCAAAACGGCAAATAACCTTAAAAATAAATTGCGTATTTACAACACATATCTGTATGAGTTAAATGATATCCTGATAAATATTTTAAATAATTCAATATAGGTTTGCATTTTGGTGAAATTCTTATCACTAAGTTTGGATAACATTTATCGGTACCAAGTCCAGTCATAATGATAAATGATGGAGGGTGCATCTGGTAGTATGGTCATATGATCACAAAGTCAACGGTCTACACATTTTAAGGCTTTTAAGAGGCTAAATCTGATAGTTATACCTTCTAGCTAAAATAATTCCACAGTGAGGATTATTATTAAACTTAAGGTAGACTCTGTGTGTTCAGTGATTATTTATATCTTCACTACATAGTATAAAATAAAGTCGTCTCTTTTTCGTGTCTGTCACACTGTTTGTCTGTCTGTATGCTTAAATCTTTAAAATTACGCAACGGATTTTGATGCGGTTTTTTGTAATAGGTAGAGTGATTCAAGAGGAAGGTTTTTATGTAAAAAAATCCCCGAAATTCCCACGGGAACGGGCACAACGCGGGTAAAACCGCGGGGCGCTGCTAGTTACTAATATAATAAAGCTGAAGAGTCTACTTTTTTGTTTGTTTGAACTCATCTTTGAGACTACTATGATACTGTTTTGAAAAAATCTCCTTGTAATGCCTCATTCAACGGAAAGGTTATATATGTAGGCTATATTAATCTCAAAATTCCCATGAGAACGGGCACAGCGCGAGTAAACCCGCAGGGTGCTGCCAGTTTTTTATATTTGGTTTATCAGTTAGTTACGTTACTTTGTAACAAATAAATATTTCTTATTTAATTATCTTTCTTATGGAGGTTAATAAGTAGGCGCCTTCCTAATTGCCGGTTAGTAAGTCAAGCCTGTTAACCTTACCTTTTACTACTTAGTAGTTACAACAATCGCAAACTGGCTTTAAGTAGGCTAAGTAGGAGCTAATAAAAAATGTAATCATGAATATTTAAGCTAAGGTCTAAGAACAACAATCTACATAGCATACTAGATCAGTGCCAGCGTATCTGGTATGGTCGTGATACTTTGTAATCACGCAGTTTCTTAATATACTATAATGGATAATGTGCATACGTTATAGTAATGTAATTTTGTACGTTATCAATAATAATCAAACTGCTCCCTGCTAGATAGATCCGATGACTATGATCATCTATGGTTATTACACTATGATAAACATCACCAAACAATTAAAAGCTTTGCAGAGGTTTAAGATGAAATTAAATATTGTAAGCTCATTTTGTGCGGTAATATCCACTCCTTGAGTTTTTTCTCTTGAACTGCGGAAAAGCTTTCGTACTAACCTATCACTAATGTACATAAGTGACGTAGATATGTATTTGTTCAGCCAATGAGCCAAACCTACCATTTTAACTACCTTCAAATAAATGTCTCTTCGCTGTTTGATCCAATTGTAACAGTCGAATTTCTTTTGACCTTCAGTTGCTTCCTGTTCGCTTTTTGCGTCACATTTTTTGTTGTAGTGTCATCAGGGTTTTTGTTCCGTAGTCGTGATCATATTAGAGCGATGACAAGAAATGGGTTTTACGTCAAGCTTTTAACTTACAAGTGTTAACTTTAAGTAGCTCTTGTAATATTTGAATGGTATGATGTTACAATTCAATGGAATTGTTTGTTATTAATGTTGATAAAATATGGGACAGACGTTTTTAACTTCTTATTCATCGAGTGGATGGTCAACCTGACCAATCCTGGTGTCAGAGTATTGAGCCGCCAAAGATCTCTGACATGGCTCATGTAACGACTGCTATCCATAGAAAGTAACCGGGACCGACGGCTTAACGTGCGTTTTTAACTGACCACTAAATATTAACCTTACAAGGTGCGACTACAGATCTCATGTAGACGTTGAAAATAAAAAAAATAACTTTGCTTACCTACCTTATGTTACGAAACATCGTACCTCAGGGTTCCTTTTACCATTCCTAATTTAAATCCTCAAAAACTAAGCTGACAATTTTTGTCTTCAGAAAACAAAATGGCTGACACAGACAGAGTTATCTACCCTGATGAAGTGGACGACGTGAAGGCTGCCGCAGCCAAGCCCGAGGCGGGGGACTCCAACACCATCGAGACCCCCGAGGAGGTGATCCCCGCCATCGCCATGAGGAATATGATCACCGTCCCCACCAACTGCCCCGCAGGGTACCAGATGGGCGCTGACGGCGTCTGCAGGGAGGTCTTTGACTAAATTAAGTCATAGATATCTTCATTTTTCAAAAAGAGAGTTACATAACAATTTTGTGGTTTTAAGAATCGTTCAGTTTTTATAGCTACTTACTATAATTTAGATGTAAGTTAATTTGAAGAGATAATTAAGGAATTGTATTTAAGCAGGCCTTGACAGAGCCTGAAAAAAATGTATCAATTTGAACATCTAAACGACTCGATTTCCTATTAATCAGAACTTCAGAAGGTTTCTTTGAATATGAACACAGTATTTTTTATCTGTTAATTAATTTATATGAATTTTCAAAGTGTATTGAAATAGTTATCAGGTTACTAAAACTTTTATTTATGGTAAATTTTTATTGTAATGTATTTTTATTTATATTCAAAAACTGCACTTTACACTATCTCTATGTATGGCGTCATTTTATTATTATTTATCATTTATTAACTAGATTAGTTCAATAATCATGTACTAAGATAAGATCTACTTACTTTAAGGTGTTGTAATAATGCAATTATTTGCAAAATATGTTTTGTGACGTTTCTACCCGACTAGCTTAGCGTGGTAACGAGGGTAATGTTTACAGTATTAATATTTGTTTATTTGGCAAGATTGTTGATGCGAAATTTTTTGATGTTGTGTGTTGATATAATACATGTGTGATTTTTTACTTTGGTTGTTTTATTGGTTATTGCTATGTAGGTAGTAAACCGTCACATAAAGTGTGAAAAGAACACAGATTTGTCTTTCGACCTCGAGAAGAGGCAATCACTTACCGAACGCCTCGACGTATAAACGATTTCCACACGTATAGGTACTTCCCTAGGCGGACGTGGTCCTCTGGTACACGCATTCGTAACCAATGCCCACATATGGAACAACATAGTATACCGATACGAACTAATCTACTGACCTGCTTGGGCAGCTCATTGCTTGGACATACCCAAAGAAATAAAACACAATAATTCTAATAATTAACGATCATTTACTTTAAATTATTCATTATAATGACGTAAAGTATCTATAAGTCTTTGATAAAAACAAATTTCTAAGATAAAAAATTAAATATTCTTTATCTATTCTCGTGTTATAATAAAATATTGTTGATATTCGTCTACAAAATTATAAATAACCGAGCGTTGCATAAGTTTTAACAAATGGCGCGTCACTCTCACATGAGTTCCTGAAAAAGAAAAGTTTCAGGATTAGGAGCGGACCTACTCGCATTAGCGACGGACGCGGGTTTGCAGGCACGTGGGCACGCGGGCACGCGAGCACGCTAGCACGCGAGCACGCGGGCACGCGGGGACACGACTCGACACATAGCTACCGCACACTACACTAGACTCTCGAGGACATACACCACTACGAATAGATCAAAGCTCTACTAAATAACTTCAATAAAACATTGTCCAAATGAAAACAATACAGAAATAATGTTTCATAAAGATTTATTTAAGGTAAAACTTTGACACAGAAAAAATAAATAAAAAATACTTCTGGACAAAGCAAAATATATTTAAAAACTACATAATAAAGTAGATACTTATATTTACATTTCAACAAATACTGTGTGCGTTAGGTAATAGTAATACTTCGATAGTTAACTACAGCTTATAATAAGTACTTGCTACAAATAAAAATAAGAAATATTCATGTGGAAGTAAAGTAGTAGATACCCGTACTATGTGAATGCTAACAACTACTCGCATTAACAAACTAGACGAATTGTAGGAAAAGTATTGTCCGTTGCGATCGAGGTTCAAAGGAGCATGCATGTGATGGAGGGGGAATCAACGTGGAGTTGAAGGACACTAGCTACAGCGGGCGGGCGGGGGCGGGGGCAGGGTGCCGTGCCGGGAAGCGTGCACTACGCGCCGCGCCGGTACTTACTCGTCCTCCCAGGGACAGATGTCGTTCCGTTGCTTATGGTCATCGATGCCGCCCTTACTATCACTCTTAACAATACTCGAATCGGACACCGACGTCAGTTCGTCTCCGCGCTTATCTCTATGAGCAACATATTCGTGGGTGTGGAGCGGCGGCGGGACGGGCGGCGTGGGCGGGACGGGCGCGGCGGGCGGCGCCGGCTCCTCGCACAGGTCCTCGCCCTCGGCCAGCGGTGCCACGGCGCGTCGGCCGACCACTGCCGGCGTCGGCGCCGCATCCAGCCCCCCGGCCTCTTCTAGCCGTCTCTCGGTCTCTACGGGCCTTCTGTCTGGCTCCGATCCGCTGGCTATGGCCTCTACTTTGGGAGGAGCCTCCACGGCCCCTCTGTCGGGCTCTACAGTCCCGCTAAGGGGCTCTATAGGACCTCTGTCAGGCTCCGACGTCATGCTATCGGGCTCCGGGTCCGTCCGCTCCGTGTCGGGCGCGTCGTCGGGCTCCGGCCTGTCGCCGGCGTCGGACGGCGGGTCGGCTTCCGGCGCACGCTCGTTGTCGTGCGAGAGGCGCGGCGCACGCGGCGTCTCCGCGGTGGGCGTGACGTCCGTGGATGCGAACACCGACGAGGGCTCCTCGGAAGGCGCGTGCGAGCGCGTCGAATCCGGCGAGGGTGAGTCCTCGGGCGCCGATGACACGCTAATGGTTGGCGTTGGATGCGGTGGCGGCAGCGGCGCCGGCGCCGGTGGCGGCGGCGGCGGAGGAGCGCGGGGCGAATGCGGCGGTGAGGCTAGCGGCGCCAGGTGGCGCGGCTCCACCGCCGACAGGCGGCGCAGCGGCGGTGGCGCGCCGCGTAGCCCACCGTCTAGAGTGCTCTGCTGCGGCAGGCGACGGGCGCGCTCACCGCACACGTTAGCGGCCACGGCGGCGCTCACGTCCGAGGACGAGCTGCCCGAGTCCGCGGCGGAGTCTTGTCGTCGCCGCCCTGGGCCGCCCGCCTCTCGCCCCGCGCACTCCCACGGCGCCACCTCTGACGAGTCCTCGTCCAGGGGGTCCCTGCAATATACCCGGTTATCAACAATAGATAAAAAAGAAGGATCGACCGCGAATTACAAAAGGGTGAAGTCCTGACCTGAAGGGGATGTCGGCGAGGTTGGACTGGCTGTGCGAGTGCGAGGGCTGGTCGGGCGCGCGCGGCGGCTGCGTGGTGCAGAGCGCCAGCTCGTGCGCGGAGCCCGACAGCGAGCGGTCGGAGCCGCGCCGCCTCGTCAGTCCGCTGCCGCTGCACGCGCCGCCCGTCGACCCGGGCTTCTTCTTCACTTGACCGCCGAAGTTGAAGAACCTAAAGGTGGACCACAGAGTTGTTTAACGTATCCGACACGAATAGGACTTAGTCATATTAGGTCTCTTTCCTCAAACTAACCCTAAATTTCATGTTATTAAAAGGACATGTCATATTCTTAGTGGACATTGAACATAATTACGAATAGATAATAGTAGTTTATGCAACTGTCATATAAAGAAGGGTATTAAAACACGAGTGTGAGTTTATGAAACGAGCGCAGCGAGTTTCATAATAGTAACGAGTGTTTTAATACCCGTGTTATATGCAGTTGCATACACTACTTTATCTTCACTAATACAATTAATCAAACAACAAGAGTAAAAGCTGAAAATAGTTTATTTATTTTCGAAACTTTCACCATGATTGTATTGTCGTCTACGTTAGCGACTTCATCGAACTGGATTTTGTATAGCTCTTGCCTTCGGCAAGCCCCCATTATGCCGAAGATTAGTGCAACCTGTAACAATAAACGATATAATAAGCTTGATGTACATAGCCAAGGCAAAAACTATGATTTATGAAGTAGTAAAGTGTAGGTACCTACTACCAAATTTATACACAAAGCGCTTAAACGGAGTGTCTAGATAACTTGCATGTGTAGTACGTAAGTACTAGGTAGATTAAATAACAGAACTAAAATACACTTACCTTTTCAAAAAGATACAAAATATCTGGTGAATCTTCCAGGAACATCTTTATTTGACCTGTTGTAAACGTCAAGGACTTTTTTTCCTTGTGTCCTTCTGAACTGCGTTTCAGGAACGCTATGACTTTTGAATACTTCGTGATATCAATATTGTTGTAGATACTCAGTGTGGACTTGAGCATAGAATATTTAGCCCACATAGAAGATGGCTTGAATTTGTCGGAGAGGTCTTTGAGATACGCAAGAATGACATTTTCAGAAAATGATGTAGTTTTCTTTTCGATCTTCCATGCCAAAAAGTTATTATATTCTTTTTCATATAATTTTCTAGATTTTTCTGGCAAAAGATTGTGAGTTACTTTTGTTGCCAATTCTAGAATATCCGGAGGCGTACAAATATCATCGTCGCTATCCATTTTTAACTTTTAATTTGTATTTTAAAAACAAAACAAATTGCGAAACATTAAATTCACGCGTAGGTACGTGTATTGTCACAGTGAACTTGCCGCCATTAAAATCTAACCAATGAGAGCGCAGCTGCGCGTAGGGCCAATCAGGAGCGAGCGAGATCTTACCAAAGAGTTTTGTGTATGTAGTTTCGACGAAGTTTTCACGTATAACCCAACTGTTTTCAAAAGCCAGCCTAATATCAAAATTTTATACAACTTGTATGAGGATTTTGACATAAGGCTCGCCAGGTTAATTGGTCGCGTTATAATGATGATAAAAAGAGATTTTACGGTATCGATTTGGATATTATACCATCATGTGAAATTGCTTAAATTGAGTGTTTTGTTGTCTGCGCTATAACAGTAGTAATTATAAGTCAAGTATTGGAAACATAAGTAGAATGTTACAACATTAGTGTAGATAAAAACATGGATACAATAGACACAGTAAGAGTCCTGAAACATACTTGGGCTTCTTCTGATGCACGTTCTTGCCCTCGGTGAGTAGCCGCTGGAAGTGGTCGGAGCGCACGAAGCGCGGGTAGCAGTCCTTCTTGAGCAGCAGGTTGTAGACGTGGTCGGCGGCGTGGTCCAGCGCGTATCGCGAGCCCGAGCGCCGGCCCTCCGCCGCGCGCTCTGCCGTCGCGCCGTCGATGTTGATCTCGCACGGCGCGCCCGCTTTTAGGAACTCTCTGTAACACACCATTTTTTAATGAGAAAAATAGAAAAGACAGAAAATAACCCCAGATAATAGGGCTTAGGAAAAGAAGAATTTGTGAAAGTTCCTAACTACTCATTTTATAGAAAGCCCTCTCCACATTTATTTGAAGGATTTTATAGAAAGTTATCTCCATTATCCTTACTATGTGCCCAATAGGGCGATAATGCAAGAGAAAATGGTTATTAATATGCGAAAGAACCTTTTTTGATTGAACCTAATGTCTATTGACTTACAATAACCTATTGTTGTTCTCTAAAGAGCCCAATCAATAATCACCTGCGATCTATCTATTGTTCTTTAATGCTCCTTAATGACCTACCAGTACCAACGCCGTTTTGGCGCCTTTTACTAATTACCTCCCATTTGTATAGATATAGACCCTTTGTCATCGTTTCTGAGAGACATACGCCATTCTAACCACGGAAGAGCAAAGCACTTACTGCGTTCTCTTTTTCGTGATTCTAACATAGCCTGTTTAAAAATTTGGTTCAATATCGGAGCAAAGATTATTCTTAGTAAATATTGCCCTCGTATTGATATTAGATCACTTTGAGGCTAGCGCAGTGATTCCACCATCTCCTAAAAACCATCAACTGCAACGTGCCCTTCTCATTATACCAGTATATGTATTTAGTGAGCCAAAGACCCTTGATGTAGGAGGTTACAATTCGTTATGTATGTATCTTATTAATTTATTTCCTAAACATTTAAATGAATGAAAGTCTCACTCATAAATATCGTCAAGTTTCTTGGGTATCTGCTTGGTGCTGCTCCGGCGCAGGTCCATGACGGCGAGCCAGAAGCGGATGTTCTCGTGCGAGTACTCCTTGCGCAGGAAGCTGGTGAACTCCTGCAGCCCCGTGGGGTCCGACACCAGCTCCTCGATGGACAGCGCCCAGCGCTGCACGCGCTTCTCGCTCGGCACCTCCACTCTGGAACCGTCCATGGAATATTGGGAGATTCCACTTGCAAGTCGGTATGTTATATAGGAAATAGTGATCAAAAGTTTGAATCTGGAATGTCTTCAAAGCGTCAAAAACATTTTTATTATCCTCAATTTCCAAGTAAAGAAGTAATGATTAATGGTATAAATCTTCTAAATTCAAATATAGATTGGAAAGTTTTTAAAAATCTCGTTCTACTAATGAAGAATATTTTACAAGGAGCTAGTATCAAAGTAGTGTGGAAGGAACAAAGCAGGCAGGCAACTCACAGAGGGCTGTTAATTTGCCAGAATAAGGTGTCGTCGCTGACCCAAGGGTTCGAGGGCTGCGGCGGGGTGAGCCACGGATCGTAGGGAGCGAAGGTCTCCGAGTAGGCCATAAGGGCCTCTAGGGCAATGGAAGTCTTCACTCTCGTACGGTCCAGGCTCGCTTTAAGATGTTCGATCTAGAAGAATTAGAAAGAAGACAGAATTAGGAAAGTTAATACCTACAATGTTAGGAGTCTACTTGTCTAACGATACGGGGTCAGTGTGTGGTGTTAGGAGGGGTTTATATGATCAGTGTCACCGTTATCTAATCATAAATGGGATATTCAAAGTATTTACACAAGTTGGTGATGGAGAATCGAGTATTATGGAAACGAGACAAATCTTTTCGAGGTCTTCGTTTGAATCAAGGTGTTAATAAAATTTAGTTAAACTTAAATAATTATAATATTCACTTCTTAAGACTACGATGTAAAATAATAAGCAAAAAGGAAGAGTTTAAAGGTTGCCCGAAAGATTGGTGTCAGTCAATGGAGTCAGAGACTTGGAACATCTTTCATCACCAAAATTTACCTGATCTTCATTTGACTGTTATTTTCACGCTTATGAATAAGGGTTTACTTACTACAAGGGGCTTACTAGTTAACTGGTTAACGGTGCTGCTACCGTCCCATAATCACAGGGACAAAAAACGACTTACGCTATTATAATAATTAAATATGTATAATGTAAATTACCCCTTATTTTTTTATTTACCACTTTATTGTTCGAAATAGTATAACGAAATGTATAAATTAAATTATTTTTGAAAGTGGTTACCTCTCTGTGCAGGTGGTGCGTGGTGTGGTTGCGCGGGCGGCGCGGGCGCGCGCGAGGCGGGACGGGGCACGGCTCCAGCGCGCCCGCCACGCCCGGCGGCGGCCGCGCCACGCGCCAGTACGCACGCTCCTGGCTGTCACTCACTATCTTGTCGCCTTTCTTCCGTTCTTTCGCCAGTCGCACCTATACATCACGAACTTGTCAGCGATGAACTTAACTCACCGTACCGAAGTTAAGGTAGCATTTTGAGATCCGCGGTAGACGGCAATCGCAAGCACTCTGAATGCTACCTTTTCCTTTGCACATTATGGCCTATGGTTCTGATAAGCTAACGAATTCGATAAACTAACAGCATGTACATACGAGAGACATAAATTTAGTACAATAGTCCCTATTGACACCAGGATCCCTATCTATGTGATACCGTAGAACTATATAGAACTATACTAACAGAACCATAGAAGAAAAATGAGGTCAAAAAATACATGAGAGTATTACCGACGCCCTATTAACGAGTGACATACCTGTTCCTCCGCTTGCATAGTGATGAAATCCCATTTGGCGGCGAGGTTCTTCTTGAGGTTGGTGAGCGCCTCCTGTTCGTAGTCCTCGAGGCCGTGGCGCTGCTTGTTGCGCAGGGTGCGCTTGACCAGGTAGATGGCGTACTCCACGTTGTCCGGCCCGAGGGCGGGCGCGCCCGACCCGCCCGCCACCCGGGACGTCTGCCACGGCCAGTAGTATGGACTCTGGGGGTTAGCAATGATTACAATTTAAAGGAAACTACACAAGATATTATTTTGTCGTGTTTTAAAATTAAGTTTTATAATCAAGTTTAAGCTCCAAAGGAGAGTTGGCATATAAATCTACATTATTCATGACATTTTACAATGGCACTTTACTGTATTTAGTTTGTATCCCAACTAATCATATATTCAAGGTGGTAATGCAAGTAGCATTGTGTATCAGTACCATAGCCATATAGCATAGTGAAAACGCACATTATATTAGCCTCATACATAGCCTCATTAACTATAGGTACTTCAGCATAAAACAATGATTATAAGTACTCACTTGAAATCTATAGAGAGAAGAGTCATCCTTTAATACGAGGTTTTTCAAATCATTGACAGGAAAGAAGTAACCGTATTGGCAGAGCTGATTGCCTAAATTTATTGCTTCAACTGTAAGAAAAACAACACGACATTAGTTTCAAAGTAACATTTAGTACTTATTAACATCAGAAATTAGTTATAACAATAGACTGCTGAATGTGTATCGAAAAATAGGAAAATAATCTTTTCTTAGTGATATTATAAGTATTATTTCAATCAGATGCCTCGACAGGTACTTAATACAATTCATAGACCTCCCAGCATTTCAATCCTAATGAACTCAGCATTTTTTTTCTATCACGAAATAGAAAAGGTACTTCGCCCTACCGAGATTTCTATCAAATGCTGTGCTAGGGGTGTCAAGACAAGAATTGAAACATTTGCAAACCGAATCAAAACCCGTCTTAGCGGCCTTTCAACCACTAAAAAGTATTAGCATAGCCTGTAATGTTCCACTGCAGGGCAAGGGCTCTCATCTCACTGAATATATCAGTACAGTGAGGAGGATTAGGTTAGTATAATCACCACCTTTGCGAAATGCGGGTTTATTTTTACAACGTCTATCTAAACCAATAATAACCTGCTTTTCTCACGTAGAACAAAATGTGCTCTACCAGTACTTGTACCTACCTATTAAATACCGAGTTAATAGTTAGTTGTTTTGCTATGTTAACTACGTTTTAAAAATCACTGCTTTTAACCGAGAAACTATCTTTTCTTCTTATAAAACTCTGTTATAATAATGAAATGCGCTACTGCGGTTTCACTTACCATTACTTGTCTCGTCTAGATTAAACCGTTCCATTAGCCATTCGACAAGATCGTAACCTGAAACCAAAGTTTAAGATCAATACATGAAAGTTGAAAAACTTGTCAGAGCTAAGTTTGAAAAGATCTGCAGCAACTTTACTGCAACATTGCATATTGAGGCAAAGAAGTAAAATAAAAATAAATAAAAACCCCTGTGCAAAATGGCTGGACTAATTTTTACCAACACAGCTAAGAACCACAAAGAAACTGGCTTTCAAATGAAAAAACCGCATCGATATCAGTCCCAGATACATCGACGTCAAACTTATAACACTCCTCTTTTCCATTGGGGGTTAAAAAGAGGTACAGTCATAATCATAATCATAATCATTTATTAAAATACATACAGTAAATACTTATAACACCATTTTTACTAATTTTAGCAACGTAAACCTATTTCATTTATAATTTAGATACTTACAACCACTTTTAAATCATTCTTACTATACTAAATAATATAACTCTCTACGAGTAACAAAGCCATAACGTGAAAGCGATACTAATAGACAATCGTACAGAAATACATTGCTCATAAATACATTAGAAGTACGAGTTAAGTTTGGGTGAACGGCCTCCGTGGAAGGCATGAGCTACCCAGGCTATTGATTTTCCAATCAGATATCAGCCTTAGACGCGGAGTGGAAAGGCAATCGCTAGATAGCGTAGTCAACATGTATTCAAGTATAGTGCACACTGCAGGAAGGTACTCTATTAGGCATCCTATCCTCGTAATATTATGCATGTGAAAGTCTGTGAAGATGTATATTTGTTACTCTTCACTACATAGTATAAAACAAAGTCGCTACTTTTGTCTGTTTGTTTGTCTGTATGCTTAAATCTTTAAAATTACGCAACGGATTTTGATGTGGTTTTTTGTAATCGGTAGAGTGATTCAAGAGGAAGGTTTATATGTATAAAAATTCCCGAAATTCCCACAGGAACGGGTACAACGCGGGTAAAACCGCGGGGCGCTGCTAGTTCACGAATAAAGTACAGAACGGATTAGGATAAACTTTTTCCGTTTTATTAATAAACGTTCTGTAACTAAAACACTGTTATAATGTGTTTTGTCTCTTTTGCTCTTCGGAAAATTGCGTATGTCAGAAAGTGACAAACCATTTGATAGCTTAAATGTTCTTTATTATGGTCCTTAACACTTTGGATACATTTTGCTCTGTAATGAATACCCGTGGGAATGGGTAGGTACTTCCCGGGTAAGACCGCGAGGCGGTACTAGTTGCACACGTAACAGATAGATCGATACTTGTAAAGTAACTTGGTAACTTTGAAAAGGTATATTGAGCTTTTGAATAGGTTATTTTATTTGAATAGGTGATTTCAAAAACGTTGCAATAATTAGTTTTTTTTTATAATCCTACATTCAAAGATTATCATAGGTTTCGCATTTTTTTAAACTTTGTAGGTATACTTAGCTGGTAACTTATTCTTGAAAGAGCTGCAGAAATAGTTTCAAATTGATTTTTAAGTTCGGATTACAATCATTTTCGCATTCTGTTCATTAGCAACGCAAATCCAGGAAGCTAATACAAGAAGAAAACAAAAAGAAGTCTTTAATCAGTTCTAATCTCACCTGTAAAAGCAGACGGAATTACACTGAGAAAAAGTTTTTGACTTCTAACAGGTACACCATTTTCTGGATCTTGCATTTCTTTTATCAAACTTTCCATCTGAAAAAGGAACAATAAACCATGATCAGGCGTTTCACAGCATTGGCATATCAAACCTATTGCACTTACCGCCTTATAAATAAACGATGTTTAACTTAAACACTGTTTTAAAGTGTTTTGTCTCTTTCGCTTTTAGGCAAATAGCGTACGTCGGAAAGGGACAAACCATTCGATAGCGTAAAGTGCTGTTAATAAGCGTTTAGGAATAAGGCCCTATAGTCTCTAGGATTGTACCTATATTAAGAAAACGTCTGAAAATGTACTAAGACAAATAAAAATGAAACTTAAATAAAATACTCATATATCTTTCATAGAAATTCTTGAAATTTCAGTAAGCCATTCCATTTCCTATACACAGTTTTTCTACAATAAGGTTTCCAATTTCATCAATGTTCCCAACATATTCTCAAACAGAAAATCTTGCGTAAATCGGATAGAAACTGTAATAGCCATCCTCCCTGTTCGTTTTTCAACCAACGAACGCGACATGTATTAATTATTGAAATAGTAATTCAAGCAAAATATTTCAACGTCAAAGTATCTTCGCCTTCTTTTGGAGCCCAGTTGGAACCACTAAAGACCATCAATCCAGTGTTCTCGCTGAACGTTGTTAACTCACCGACGTACAAACTACGCCACAAGCGCCTCTCGCCTTATCCATACATTCATGTTATACCGCGTGTTGATTATGCAACTCATTTCCAACATACATCGCGGGAGAAGTGGAATGCAATTACCACAAATTAAACTACATTTCAGCAGCAGAACTTTCTCATAACATTGTATTTGTTCGAAAAAACTTTTCGCTTCATAGGAGTTGTGATGTCGTAAGGAAGAGCAATTATGTAACGTGTCGACGGCTTACGCTTTCTATTACAAAATTGAATTTTCAACAGTTTTTTGTTACCGGACGAGTATTTCAGTGAAAGGATTTCACTTTCTACGGATAATAGTCGTAACATGAGCCATATCAGAGGCCTTTGGCGGCTCAATAACTCTGACACCAGGATTGGTCAGGTTGACCATCCATTCGATGAAAAAGAAGAAGACTTTCCAGGGGCTAAGCTGTAAGGTGAAATCCAAAACGATTATCTTTGATTTTATTGAAACATGAACTTTATTATACTTTTTACACAAACTACGTTTAAAAGTCATCACGTTTTAAAGCTTTTTCACATGTCAACATTTAAAATTTCTAAGTAGCAACTCAAGCTCATTTTCAGCTCGGTTACGTAAGATATAATCTTGATTCAGCATAACGTGTTATGGCGTCATTTCTGTTCTTTTAGGTCAACGTGCTCTTGAGCTTCGGCGACGGCAGGGTTGAGGGTCTCACGAGGTAAGTGGCGCGACCCTGCGGTGATTGCATCCGATGGCCCTCCAGCCAATCGGGGCTCAGGGCCGCCTTGATGCATTGCCAAGTGAAGCTACCTCTAAGATAAGTCGATAGCTTTTGTGTGGCTATTGAAGGGTAAGTTTTTCAGGAATTGAATGAAATATTTCTCATTTTTAGAGAAATAAAGGGGAGTTTTTTTGGTCTCTTACTAAAGTCTTCAGACTATCTTCTATGAAAACCTAAGAAGAGCGCACACTAGAGTCAAGAAGTCTAAAAAACTTATTTGTCTGGTAGATTGTTAAAAAATTTAAGCATTGTTGTCATTGTTGTCAACTGTTGTTATACTGACTAATTTACTAAGTCAAACCAGCCCGTTTATTTCTAGAGTATATTCTGCGATGCTCTTAAGTGATTTAATTCCCAAGACTCTGGGTCATGTTAGTTTAATACACGATATAATCGATATCTGGATGTAAACAACGAAAGTGCAAGTTATTTCTAACATCGGAACACGTAATACAATGCTATTTGTCGAAATATTGCAAGAGCTGTGATTCGGGCATCGGTCGTAGAAGACAGGAGAGCGAAGGCTAAGGTGGTGACGTCACGGGCGCGATCGATGCGAGAGGGGTGTTCGGGGTGTAGGGGAATGGAGGGGGTAACCTCGACTGGCGTCTTCAACCCTCCTCTTACAATTCATTACACATAGGATTGTTTATTTTGAACATCTTCCACCTATAACAGTGCTCGTACCAAATTAATGTGCAGATTACTTTTAGAAAATTGCATTTGTTTTAGATAGTGTAATGAGATGGGGAAGTGAATTTAGGAAGGTGAGCTTTATCCTTTTATCTGTACATATTCTTTTATTTTTGTGTTAATTATATTTTGTGCATGGATATCGATACGTATGGATAGCGTCAGTAATCGAGGCCTAGAGCGCAGTTATTCGTTACCATGTCAATTGGATCGACAGTTCTGGTTCTGCCAGTTGGATGGATAGGCAGAACGTGAGATAAGCGGTGCCAAACAAACTAAAAATCTAACTTCTCACCTTCATTATTTTAGTATATACTAGCGGTGCTCCGTGGTGTTACCCGCGTTGTGCCCGTTCCCATGAGAATTTTGGGATGAAAAATAGCTTATAATATAACTTTCCTGTTGAATGTGGCTATCTATTACCAAAAGAATTATTCAAATCAAATAGATAATTCCGAGATTAGCTCGAACATACAAACAAACAAACAAAGTTACCTCTATATAATATTGGTATAGATGAAATCGGAACCATATCACTATATCTCTATGTAAATGATACTTCGAACACCGAGTTCATTATAATCACACTCCGTGACACTAATAACAACATCACTATCCATAAAAATCTTCTTAAAGGATAAGTTTTCTCTGTCACGTTCGTTCGTCTATTTTATTTGGCGTCGAGCCAAAAAACCTAGGCTAGTACCTCCTAGTACTTCGCAAATCTAGGGCATGCTGGCGTTGTGTAACACCGAAGTGAGGTTCTTTGTTTCATTTCTCAAGTTTTTAAGACGAGATTTATTACAAAATGAAGACGCTTAGTTAGTCGGTACAGAATGAATTAAATACGTACTTTTTACTGGCTTTTGGTACCGAGTTTAATGTAGGCAACTATTAAGCTCTAGTTAACGTTCCTCAATAAAAGTTTAAGAAGAAATTCCTGTTTTAATTAAACATTGAACACGAAAAGGGTAGGGAGTGGGATTTACTAGCAATCTACAGATATATAATGTAGGTATACGAGTACTTGTACCACGCACACATACAACGTACGTGGAATGCTGAACTATGTTATGGTATAAGGCCCATTTCAACTTACCTAACCTATGGTATACCGAAGGTTAGTTAAGTAGAAATGGGCCATAACTACTAAAATACATGAACAAGTTTTGTACTTCACTTTACTTTTGTAAGCACACAAGTAAAACCTCTACCAGTTTTTGTCACGGTGCTTGATAAAAATAGTTTAAGCTGTAACATAGGTAGGTACGGTCGGCCAAGAAAGTGGTCTACCACTTTTGACAAAAGTTTCTGCGAGATGTAATGATCGCTAAGATTGACTTTTCTATGCACAATTATGTTATGACGTTTAAAATTGACCTTGTTGTTTCATGACGTTCAAATGAATCTCAACCGTAGGGTGGTAGACCACATATTTTGCTGACCGTACCTAAATAAATATGCGCAATTTAAGTTTATATCATCAACTTCAAATACAATCTAGTCTACCTCTATAGTCCATGCTATGGTACTTAGTACTATTATTACCATGTACTATTACGAATTACCTAATATCTACATTGTATTGTGTGCAAAATATTCCCTAATGTACATTGTATGGTGTTCCCTGTAAAGTACAATGGTAACCTCAAGTGTGGAGATGTTCAAGGTGACTCCAAGACCTCGTACTGACGGCTCAAGGTCGTCACCTACAGAGCGAGGACACCTCATATCCGAACGGGAGGGAGTATGGGAATTAATCTGTGTTTACTGGCAAGGTACGTGAATTTTACAGGAGGATCGTACTTTGCCATTACTGCTATGGTATGGTTTAGTATCTGTGGTATACACTTATCCTATTTAACCTTTAGGCAGTCTAAATAGTCCCGATACCAAGGTTAGCCAATAACCTACACGAGCATAGTTTCGTCTATATTGTTAAGACATTTCAGATGCCACCTATGATGGTGAGCTTTAGTCTCAAAACATTTGATAAAAGACTTTTAAGCAGCTGAGAAAATGAAGCTAAAGTTAATTAAGCATCAAAATGGCCACATGATAAACATCAGCCTAATTATTATGCAAATTAAATGTTTGTTTGATACAATAATCACTAAAGTAATGACTATAAAGTTAATAATATAATTTTAGAAGCGATATAATGAGCGAACCATTAAACTCCAAGGTTGAGTTAAAACACTGTTAGCTCCACAAATTACTATATCCATTTCATTCTATCAAATGGAGTTAAATGCATCATAAATCTCGAACTGTAACTTAACCGACTTTACCGTAGTTTCTTGGCACCCGAGCGTGTTCAAGTTTGCCAACCGCGGCCCATCGGCCAACCGCGGGAAAATATCTTACTTTCAAAGAAGATCCATTTGGTTTTAATAGTTTTATTAGGAAAACTTTGGTAATATTGTTATCCTTAACTCAAAGGGCAATTAAGACACCTAAAGAACAATTATCTACACTATTATAAAAGTTGAAAAGCTTGGTTGTTTGTTTGATCACTCTGGAACCAAGTCTAAGTAAGTTTTGAAGAATTATTTTAGCTTAAGATAGACTTACTAAGTATACAGGAAGGTTGTTCTATTCCGATTCCCATGGGAACTGTTGTACCGCAGGCTAACCGCGGAGCGTTGTAGTATAATGTAATTTTAAATTGATTTAAGTTTTTAAAGTTTATTAAGTTTTTATTTTTAAGTGCAGCACCCTTGCACGGGGATCGTAACCAGCCCACACACTAACCATGCATTCATGCAAATAAAGGATTGTTTTTACGCGAGTGTACTAATTGGGATTGTGTTTTTTTCTATTTGCTTGTCCATTATACTATACGTAGTAAAAACATATTGCATTGATCATTACACATTTGCATCAATATTTTTTTGGATAATTAAACAAACATAAAATAAACTATCGTTATTTCACCTACAACTATACTCATGTGCAACTACTACACATTTTAAAAAACAAAAGCCGTTCGTTCAATATTATATTGTTATGTCGCACCCAATGTAGAACACTACTGTTGACGATCGTCATTTGTTTACTAAACATATTTAGGCACAAAATAAAATTAAGGGCGGATTGCATCTATTTAGCAAAATCTGTTCGTTTAAAATTGTATTTTACCTTCCACCAAATAGAACACAATTTTAAACGACCGTCATTTTGTTTTAATATATTTTAGCGCTAAATAGATTTAAGATTTCTTGTGCAATTCGCCCTAAAATTCAATGTTTGGAATGGAAAGCCTTTTATGTAATGAAAAGGCGAAATAGAATACCGGATTGTAGTGAAACAATGCATAATGTAAAAACTTGGCCGGCCCGGGGTTTCCTTTCCTTCGTACCTACCTACTGTGATATTTTCGGATCGCTTTCCGAAATCCGCCCCTAAATATTTAAACAGCAGCTCATGTATAGCGCCAAAGGTTACATACGTCGATGCCGCAATTAATTTTTCATCATATTTTCTTTTCGGTATGAGCTTTCCTTTTTTGTACGTGAAAAAGGACTGTTATGTTTTGTTTCCATTCGGTTTTGATAACAAATGAATTTCATGTACGTAAAACAGATGTAGATGAAGATTAGAAGCAGGTTTTTGGTTTTTAATCAAAGTAATCTGAACTATAGTTTAGTAGTTAGTAGTTAAGTAGTCTATAGAAAATGTACTTGGATAAATGTTGAATAGGCTAGATGCGGTAGGTGAGTGATTTCCTGAGAAACTTCAATATTCAACATACCCTGCTCATACAATACCATTGTTGGGTTAATGAATCTTTTTTATTTCTAAATGCTTAGGCTTAGGATCTTGGGGCAAACAGGTTACTTGCCACTGCAAGTCAAAAGATGAACCATCGACTGAGAGCTCCCATCTGTAAAGCGATCTACACAGTTTTATAGGGCTTTGGTGGTAGATCTAGAATAGGCCCAAATCATCTGAGTTAGAAAGAGAAAAAAAGAGTTGCTTTTGACAAACCCCACCAGAGTCAAGCCTTAAAGTCCTGGATCCGGCACTCTATATAACAATAGTGGTGTTCATATAATTACCTTATCGAAGGCAAGGGGTCGGTGTCGAGGCACGTCAGCGAGGTCCATGGCGTCAGCGGGGCGGGGCGGGGGGAGACGGCGCGGGGGCGCGCGCGCCGCTAGCCGACCTCCATGGGCGTCTGCCGGCCCGGCCGCATGCCGCTCGCGCCCGCGCTGCGCCCCCGACACCTGCACCAACACGTACATGGTAAAAAGTAGCACAGTATAAGCCTGTAAGGACCTACTGCTGGGCAAAGGCCTCTCATCTCAATGAAGATATCAGTACAGTGAGAAATCACCACGCTTGCCAAATGCGGGTTGGTGATCTGAAACCCGAGCCATGCACCAAACATACATAGTATTAAATATATACAGGAAGAAATCATTCACGGTATGTTAGACCATTACTGCTGCACTCGCAGACACATGCATTAACATTAACTAATTGCCGAATTATTCCATACATTACATGTAAAAATCATTCATTAAATCTCTACTAAGGAAGCATTAGACTGAGTACGGGTTATAGTGTGTAGCTAATTGATACTATTACACCCACGAATACTATATATTAATTAATACATATTTAACACCCCACGTAGGCGGAAATCAGACCAGCAAACGACACGGGAGCGCTTTCATAAGCGGGTACCTACTATCGGCCATGTGCCAGAGGGCTGGTATGTCAATCTTATCTGGCGTTTAAGAAATGTATGCTGTCCATCATCAACATTAAACATACCACCATAGTCAAGTATGGTACATGGCTTTTCACTATCTACAACTAATTGAAGGTTAAGTTCATTTATATTTATACCACCAATCAAAAAGTTATTATTGTACTGTTTTGTGGCATTATTTTACTACGATAACTGTTACAATTTAGCCCCTACATAATATTTAATATTTAATAAACAAATTTTAAACATCTATTTATAAAGTAACATCACACGCGAAGTACAATTTATAACTAATCAAAACAAAACACCATCTGTCAATTAAACCTGGCACACGCACATGTAAAAATAGTAGCTTCACTGTCCAGCGCAAGTTCCAACGTAAATAAACACTCAGGAGCTACACCGCTAGTTCCACTCTTGTTATAGTCAGCTAAAGTTCACTCAACACTAAGAAATTCCAACAAAAACTTCTTTGATCATACTCCTTTCTCAGTCAGTCGCACCGAACCGACCGTTTCTAATGATGAGATCATTGCAACTACTTAAAATGTATAAATCCATCGATCAGGTACATTCATTATGTACGGTTACATACGCAGCTAGCCGATCTAAGAGTGTTATTACTTATTACGCTTGTTTACGGAACCAACAGGTTTTAATTTTACATAAAACAACTCGGTAGCCACTAGCCAGAGGAAACAACGGTATTTATTAATTGCTGCTTTCGACCGTTCATCAACACTAACGGGCTCACACTTAACTGACACTATTTGTAATTGAAACTTTAACAAACAGGAAAGTGTCCGTGGAATGAAGACTGGGAAGTCACACGAGACAAGTCTTTCCCCTAAGACTCAACAAGATTGCATCATTATACCGACACGGTGTATTAATTTTTATTTTCCAAACCTCATGCCAAAGAGAAAAGATCACTTGATACTTTTATTAGTTGTTCTTATACCTTGACGAGCCACGCTTTTGTAGTGACGACCTCATCTAGCGAAGACATATCAACACTCTGAAACAGTGTAAAACAAAAATAAACACACAAACCCACGATAAACTTTATAATTTGAATAATCTTGATAGATAAGCGTTAGACCGACTTGTTACTACGAGAGAGCCGTCAGCTGAAGATCTCTACTGATTCCATGGCGAGACACGTGTTTTCAAACACTTCACGGGAGATGACATGTGCACTTAATTATCCATGTTCGAAATACTTCAATCACAATATACTACGAGCTAAAAAATCTAAAAATACTAGCGAAATATACTTTGAGCAAAATGAAGCAACGCTTTCCACGATTCTATTGTTTAGTTACGTACAGACGCCGTCCAAGTCACAATACATTCTGATAAAGATAACGCTGCGTCCGCTGAAATCTCCTAAAGTTGTAAATTTAAGAGACATGAGGGAATTTTAGGAGGCTTAACCACCTTTAGATAAGTGAGATAAGTACGTACGTACTACGTAGGTTAGTAGATCGCTGCGAGAGGCTCTAACATGGACGATTATGGGAAATGATTACGTAATATCACCTGTGCTATATTTTAGTTAAATTATATTTATGGTTTGCGGAAGCGGCCTTCATAGTAGGCCATTAATGTGTCAAGTTCTATGTAGTTAGTTTCTCGCGGTTTCATCTGTGTGAAAATGGTTTTGATGATATTACTATTATCGTTTTTTCGTTCCAATTAAATTCAATTTTTAGTTTGAATTTTAGTATTGGTATGTCAGTGTATTTGAAGTATATTTGCATCGGAAAAAATGAAAAGAGATTTAGTTAGTAATTCAAACTGTGCTCTACCAATATAAAATAAGGCCTTAAAATTAGTGTTAGCTACTTTAATCACAAAATTGGTTTTATTTATGATTCAGTAAATAGAAATCATACTAAATTATTTGTTTGTTAGTGCAGTCAGCAATTTGATAATTGGTTGATGAAAGTTGAAAATGCGGACACACATTATGTCAACACATATTTTGTAATGACCGACAAAACCTAAACCTTATTTCAAGTTTAAGATCGGCACCAAAGTTGTCTAGCTATAGAATAGCTAGACAACTTTGGTTTGGTTTGGTTGACAACAACTAATGCTGCTAGAAAGATTAATAAATTGAATAAGTAATACGATTTATGTTTTGATTCTTGGAAAAAAATCTAATTCACTCATACATAACGTGAATAACAATAATTAAGAATTAGCACATAAGCCATTAAAACTGAATTAATTTACAATTGCAATTATTGAAGTGTTTGCAAAAACTATAATTTACTTTGAGCATGTTTAATATGGATATGAAACGTGGAATTATGTTTGGTAATTAGAAAAATACTTATAAAAAGTCTGCGATGGCAGTTATTACACTAGCATATATAGGTGCATACCTATAGACTAAACTAACTTACTGTCGCACTCAGGGCTCCCACACAAAACTGCGATGCGATGCGATGCGAATTCGCATCGCAGGAACTTGCGATGCTGTTCCATTAATTAGCGATTCTCATTTAATATATTCATCTCTTTTCTTTGTACTGTAGTAATAGCGATTGATATACCTATTTCAGTTCGTATCGCAGAAATTCGCATCGCAAGTTCCTGCGATGGGAATTCGCATCGCATCGCATCGCAGTTTTGTGTGGGAGCCCTAATGCGACACTTAAGTTATTGACGTACTATTTCATAAATTACACGTCGAAATCATTCATTAAATATCTACTAAAGAAGAATTTGACGTCTCTAAGAACGGGCCCAAATCAGAGCAAGACCGTTCCA
The DNA here is from genome assembly GCA_963082685.1 of Cyclophora albipunctata. Taxonomy (NCBI): domain Eukaryota; kingdom Metazoa; phylum Arthropoda; class Insecta; order Lepidoptera; family Geometridae; genus Cyclophora; species Cyclophora albipunctata. Next base: position 8,454,716 of record OY720117.1, on the reverse strand, counting down.
AATATCTATTCAAAGATCGAACCTTTAGGAAAAGACAAATATAAAATAGCGAATAAAATATTGATTGTTCACAACAAATGATTGGTCTAAGCAAAGGCAGACACATTCCCTTGGTCTCAAAGCACCTTAGTACTGACGACGGATTCACAACGCCATCGTGGGTAAAACCGTGGGGTCGCGTTAAATCAAAATCAACGATGAACATTTTTAGTCACTGTTGTATTGCAACGTACATTTTACAGCATATTGCTGGGCAAAAAAGTATTGCTGAGTAGATCACAGCATGTAAAATGTTTAACATCGATAAGCAGGAACATTTCTTAAGCAACTGTTTCGCAACAAATGTTTACAGTGAATACGGGAATAATGATAATATTATAACATTCCTATTGCACATAAAATTAAACGATAGTATCTATAGACTATCCAATAGCTATCTTTGTTTTACATTCCTAAACATAGTTCTTGTAAATAGCAGTCAGCGTGTACGTTTGAAATATCGATGAAAAAGAGACTCGATCGTTTGAACATAAATAAACATCCTATTAGGGTAGCGCAGTTTGCTACGTTTTATTGCATCGCCCACGTTTGGAAGAAAAGACATTCTGTTCAGTTTGGAGTTGCTTGATGGCACGTTAGGGAGCCTCTATTGGAATACAATGAGAATTGATGTACTAGCCGTGTTTAAGGGAGCCTTTGAACGACTATCATAGCTATGCTATGTTTGAAATCATTGATGGATTTCACCATAATTGTGTTTGTTACTAATGTTACTTTAAAATGATGAGATTGTTATACACCACTTCTTCTCTTCTTCTTCTTCTTCGTCGAGTGGATGGTCAACCTGACCAATCCTGGTGTCAGAGTTATTGAGCCGCCTAAGGCCTCTGACGAGGCTCATGTAACGACTGCTATCCGTAGAAAGTAACCGGGACCTACGGCTTAAGGTGCCCTCCGAAGCACAGAATCATCTTACTTTTCGGGCAATCAGGTGATTCAGCCTGCAATGCCCTAACCAAACTGAGGATAGTCTCACAAAGTGATTTTTGTGAGGTATCCCCTCCGGGAATCGAACCCGGAACTTCCGGATCGTGAGCCGGGTGCTCAAACCACAAGACCACGGAGGCTTTTATACACCACAATCGCTTTCTTACGATTGCGATAGCGCAGCTCTAGCGGAAAGTCACCCATAAGGTGGTTATTGAAATAGTTCCTAATGTATATAAAATAATACTTCTACTATATTAAGTATGACATTTATTAATATTTTCCCAAATAGATGGTACGATCAAAGAGCCTTATTGAGGCAAAAAATGTTTAAAAATATTATTTGAGGTACATAGAGTTAAATAGTACATAAAACTCAATGTTTGAGGTTGAGTTTATAGCGGTAAATAACATGAATGGGATAATATTACTATTAACTCGTAAGGTATCGGGGTGAGTACCTAGTATAAAAATCAATTGTCATTTTGCCCATATATAATACTAGCAGCGCCCCGCAGTTTAGCCCGCGTTGTGCCTTTCCCGTAGGAATTTCGGGATGAAAAATAGCCTATAGCTTTCCCGTTGAATGTGGCTGTCCATTAAACAAGTATTATATAATATAATATATGTCTTTATTTGATAATTTCTGAGATTAGTGCGTTCAAATAAACAAACTATTCAGCTTTATTACGAGTATATTAGTATACACGCTAAAGAGACTTATACACATTTTTATTACTTACTAGCAGCGCCCCGCGGTTTTACCCGCGTTGTGCCCGTTCCCGTAGGAAATCCGGGATAAAATGTAGCCTATAGCCTTCCTCGATAAATAGACTATCTAACAGTGAAAGAATTATTCAAATCGGTTCAGTAGTTTCTGAGATTAGCGCGTTTAAACAAACAAACAAACAAACAAACAAACAAACAAACAAACAAAACAAACTCTTCAGCTTTATAATATTAGTATAGATCCGGGATAAAATGTAGCCTATAGCCTTCCTCGATAAATAGACTATCTAACAGTGAAAGAATTATTCAAATCGGTTCAGTAGTTTCTGAGATTAGCGCGTTTAAACAAACAAACAAACAAACAAACAAACAAACAAACAAACAAAACAAACTCTTCAGCTTTATAATATTAGTATAGATACGTATAGAACTTAGAGACCTAAGCACATCCATTCCCATACAAATCCGTGATGTTACCTAACTCAGTGATGTTACTGTACGCACGTAGATATACTTACCTACATTTGATTTAATTACGGCACCAAATATTTTATTGCGCTCGTAAAAAGGTAGATACATTCCGCTTTCAAAGCAGAAACCCTGATGTAGGGCGGAAATCTCCGAAATAGGCAATAAAAGAATTATGGTTTGGCAAATATCACGATTGAGTGGAGCCGCGCCGGTGACCGAGGCGGATTAATCCGATTATTGGATCTAACTGTTTTTTGTAGTTCGGCGATAAACAGAATTTTATGATAGAAAATGTAGGTATTTGAAGTGTAGCATGAGAAGTTCTTTGTAGTGTTGGTTTGGGTATAGGAGTGGTATGATAACAATGAGTACCTATCTAAATGAGTGATTAAGTAATATGTACATAGATTGATAAACAACCAGGACCACTTGGTAATGCCTGAAAAGAAATCAACAGTATACTAGAAACAATAAAATATTACTACGGATGCTCTGGCAAACGATATTGTGTCTGTTAAAAATAAACCCCTGCACAATTCACAACAGCAATACTAAAACGAGACAACGTATCCACAAAACAAAGAATTCTGAACTCTGTGAATAAATCATCTGAAAACGCCAAGATTCTAATCAATAAAGAGACCCAGAGCAGGTTTTAAATGTATGTCCCTAATCGTCCGTGACTGCCACGGTCTCACCAGATCTTCATGTGTCGATAACACAGACGCAGACTATATTACGTGCTTAACGTAGACAGGTACTCATTGTTGAATAAAATGGGGTCCCCCTCTGGTCTTACATAATACGATTTTTGGATAGGTGATTATAGAAACCTTTGCGTCGATTAGATATCTCCATTATGTAACAACTAACAACTGCTTCGTAACTAACCGAGGGTTGATAATGTTATGTCTATGTCAAATGATCCCTCAGCCCAGGTATAATCACCAGATCCCTATGAAAACACAAAGCAAGGGACAGTGATATGACTAACCGATAGAGCATCGGAGCTGTCGGATGCGCAACACACGACGGCCGGTCTGATTCGGGCACACACCGGAGCAAGGATCGTACCAGGGAAGGGTCCGAAGACCGGGCGCGGCGTCAGGTCGCGGCGGCGGCGGCTCGCGGCTGGCGGGAGAGGTTACCTCGGGCGCGGCGGTCGCAGCGGTGCTGCGGTGTCGCGACTCGCGGCGCTGGTCAGCGGGGCGGGCGCGGCGCGGCCATGGCGGCGCGGCAGGCGGCGGCGACTCGCGCACTGCCGCCGCGCGCCGGCCGCGCCCGCACCGCGCCCGGCCGCGCGCCTGCGCCCGCCCGCCCCCCACCACATTGATCAGCCGGATCCTCGATTGCAATGAAATTTATGACAGGTCGGGGATCTATTATCGACGCGATATCCGTCCGTCCTGCCGACCTGCACGGGTCCCACCGACTCCGACACGCACGCACACCGCTCACCGAAATAGATTTTACACCTGGTTAGCGTTGGCGGTAACAATGATATTAATTTAGATTGGGCAGGTTTCGTAGGTGTGTTCCTAACTGACCGTATTTATCAAACATTCGGGTAGGTACGTTTTATTTTCACTGTTACTTTTACAGTCATGATATTTTCGAATTCAACATTTCGTAACGAGTATCTAACTATACGTCAAAGTTGATAATTAAGTACCCTCAAACTTAGCTCTGACTAGCATAGAGTACCTACCTACTTACGCTCTAAGTAACCATTATAAAAAAAAAGCGGCCAAGTGCGAGTCGGACTCGCCCATGAAGGGTTCCGTAGCAGCGAGTAACATAATAAAGAAGTTCTTGAAATAAATGTTTTTTTATTTACATTTGAGTTATTGAATGAATAATCAGTATTTTTTTGCGGTTTACGATTTATGTCGTAAAAAAAAAAACTACTAACTAGACCTCGTTCAAACCAATTTTCGGTGTTAGATTACATTGTTATGTACATCATATATTTTTTTTAGTTTTATCATTCTCTTATTTTAGAAGTTACAGGGGGGGGACACACATTTTACCACTTTGGAAGAGTCTCTCGCGCAAACTATTCAGTTTAGAAAAAAATGATATTAGAAACCTCAATACCATTTTTGAAGACCTATCCATAGATACCCCACACGTATGGGTTTGATGAAAAAAAAAATATTTTTTTCATTTCTAAGTATGGGAGACCCCCCTAAAATTTTATTTTTTTTCTATTTTAGTGTGAAAATATTAATGCGGTTCACAGAATACATCTACACACTAAGTTTCAACAACATAGCTCTTATAGTTTCGGAGAAAAAAGGCTGTGACATACGGACAGACAGACAGACAGACGGACGGACAGACAGACAGACAGACAGACATGACGAATCTATAAGGGTTCCGTTTTTGCCATTTGGCTACGGAACCCTAAAAATGACTCCAAAGTCCAAAGTATAAAAACTGAAAAGCAATAGGTACTTACATCACAAGTACGTTAGGTACCTAAATACTTAAGTAGCTACTATAATGGATGCGAGTACGAGCTATGATAAATTGAACACATGCCATCATAACATCAAGTTAACCTAATTAAACGTTACCTGCTACTTACTTATTATGTACCATATACATAATTATTTGCATGCGTTACTTATCTAAAAGTGCCTCTTTGTTATGTGCATAATTGTTTTAACTGTATTTACCGACGCATAAACCATTAGAGCGCACGGTATCGCCGCCGATAGGATTACATATTCCATTACAAGAGCAATAGTATTTGGATATGCATAATATTACACAGCATAGATGAATCAACTATAATAATATACTTACATACAATAAGCAAGCGATTAGTTGCGGCTGCGCTCGTGGTCACATTCAATATTCCAGTCATAACTAAATAATAGTCGTATTTTATGTCTAGGTACATACCTACACCTACTTTTGGCCCAGTTATAGTATATACTAGCAGCGCCCCGCGGTTTAACCGCGTTGTGCCCGTTCCCGTGGGAACTTCGAGAATTTTTATACATATAAACCTTCCTCTTGAATCACTCTATCTATTTAAAAAAACGCGTCAAAGCCGTTGCGTAGTTTTAAAGATCTAAGCATACATAGGGACAGACAGACAGACAGCGGAAAGCGACTTTGTTTTATACCATGTAGTGATAATTTATTTTTTAATTTTCACATTTCAATAGGGTTACTCTATATTTATATTTCAGGTAGATATGATCTCTTAATTCAGTCACTAGTAATGTATAGAACGTTATTAATTAAATGCACTAAAAGTAAGATCCTAGGCATATCTAGCGCGCTAGGTCCTACTTATACCTCCCATAAATCATCAAGCGAAGAGGCTTCTATGTGCTTCTACTGTCTATGATTTCCCCATACTCGTACCTACCATCCTTTGTTTCCTGGTCTGTGCCTACCATTCCATATCTAAATTATAAATTGAACAGTCGTCGTGGCTTTATATCAGTATTGGCGTCCCGATAATCCACAAACGATGTCGTAGAGTCAGGCGAAGACGAAAGAAAGGATTTACGAGAGCAATCAGTGCCGAAACGTTTTCGTATCGTCACGCAACTGTGGTTAAGTAATCTGTGGTTTCACTACGATGCTCGTTCCGTAAGGGTGGGGTTATAGTGGGGACAAACCGCGCTGTGTCCGAAATAGTGGTTGCCAATAATACCAATCTAGTGATCATTTAAACGGGTAGGCCACATATTATATCCTAGTTTTAGCTATCTTAGGCTTGAATATGCATTAAGTATATCCTCATTTTTTTACAGAGCGTAACCAACTTAACGCTTTTTGCTTTCGTTATTCGTTATAGTCACTATAAAAAAAAAGTTTTGGTAGTGGTAGTATACTTGGCCTAGAATTACTCCTATTATTCTAGCTAGATGTTATGTAAACTGAATTTTGAGATTAAAACAAATTCTACAGCAAACTGCATAGATATACCAATCTTTTGGTACCGTCTACCCTCCCCTACCCCCTATTACAAATAGACCGTCTAACACATTTAAGTTTATTTTTACTAACCAGCACTTTACTGTTTTACTTTAGATACAGTAACAAAATACATTAATCATCAGCACTTTGAAGTACCCTCGCTTGCACCATAATACTAGGTACTTAGACGAAAACTTACTCGATCGCTTACCAACACAACCGCACCTCAAAATCGATAGCTCAAGTCAGTAGTTCGACTTACCGATTCACGGTTTATATTTAGACGTTATTATTACTAAATTATATGCGATAGTAAGGTTCATAACACCTTATCGATGTTGGTCGACGATCGATGTATGATATAATGAATAGGTGTGGACTAACACGCTCCAACTGAAGTGTTTTTATTTATTTACTGACCCGTACTTGGGCTTATGCAGATCGTATGCGAGTGCTGTTGTTCTGATGTAATTTATCACTACATAGTATAAAACAAAGTCGCTTTCCGCTGTCTTTCTGTATGCTTAGATCTTTAAAACTACGCAACGGATTATGATGCGGTTTTTTAAGAGATTCAAGAGGATGGTTTATATGTATAAAAATTCCAGAAATTCCCACGGGGACAGGCACAGCGCGGGTTAAACCGCAGGCGCTGCTAGTTAGTAATAAAATGCATTCTGTTTACTACCTTCTCCAGTAGGTAACCAATTAAAAGTAGTCACGTTAAGGTGCGAGCAGAGTGGAGCTAGCTTGACCAATTACAACGCATTACGAAAATACTTTGCAGTTGCTCCGGACAGCTCCGCTCCGCTTCAATGGACACTCACCCTTATCTTATAGCTGTTATAGTCATACAGAAGAGCTTTTTCACCCAACTATCGATATTAATGCATCATTCGTGTCGTGGCTGTTTGGTGAATTTGCCTTCTTCAAGAAATTATCGATCATTTCATTAAGTGCACAAATATACGATATGATCACGAGGCATGCACAGCATGCACTACTACTACTAAACTCTACTAGTAAATACTAGTTTGGGAGGTAAAAGTGGACCGTTAAATCATTGAGTTATATATATACTAACGTTAGTACATATAACTCAATGCGTTAAATCACGTCGATTTTGCCCTAGTCGACATTAACATTTGCTAAGGGAAAATGAGCCTTGTCAATTTTTTGGAGCAACAAAAATAACCTGTTTCATATCATTGGTAGATACCAAAGGTAGCATAGCAACGGTAATATAATCTATGACATTATCGCTGCATAGCTCTGATATGAAGACACATTTAGTTCAATTTCCTTAGTGAGATACAATCAAAATTTTTTATTCAACAAAATTCCAACTAACTTTAAGGTAAGAGTAAAGTAAGTTACTTTACTCTAACCAATTAGCATAGTGTTACGAATTGTTACATAGTTTTCCATTTGTTGCATGTTACCTATCAATATTTTTTCCTTTTCTGGTATATAATTTGTAGCGATTACGATTTTAATAGGTTGTATGCTAGTATAGTATATAGTAGAGGTCAGTGGCTAGTATGCTAGGCACCGACAAATAAAACACTCTATACTTTAAAAGTAAAACATAAAATATATTTTATACTTAATATACAACGAATTTACTTACAATTATGTATGTAGATTTATATTACTTGCAAGATTGCGTTATTCAATCATCACGACAGACGCAGTATTATAACTTTAATAGTTGCGACAATTTATAGATAAACCTTATTCTCCCAGTGTTAGTATTTGATTAATGACTTTATTTGATTGAGATTTGGTTTCATTAGAGCCTTTTTATACACAAAAGCGAGTTACTTGAGCCACATTTAGTATTTTTAATTTATATAACAACATCCAACACTTATTAAGTTATAAATATAAATTGGTTAATTTGATATTTTATAGCTAGGTACTAGACATAGTATATATCTATTCACTCAGTGGTCACAATGTGGCACTACTTTTCATCCTTTCGGTATAACTTTATAAAACTGTCTACTTACCTACTAACAAGTAAAGAAGAACGAATCACGAGTGAGTTATTGTAAAACGCAATCGCTCCCAGTTGCCAGACTTTAACCGTTCCTTTTTAAATTATGCAAGGAATGACAAAACTAAGTGTGTTTAAATCGATTCTCGAAAACGTTGCCATCTCTCGTACTATAAGTGAATAGATCCTTATTCTACACCAAACGACGTAAATACTAAGGGCGTTATTCATAGACGCTCATTATCATCATCTTAGCTATCAATTGTTTTGTCTCTTTCCGAAAGACGTTATTTTCTAAAGAACATGAGACAAAACACTTTAAAATAGTTTTTTTTGTTATAGAGCGTTTATGAATAAAGTGACAAATATGTACTATTAAAATGAATGGATATTCCGATGTGATGTTACTAAACAGATCCTTATATTATGCTTAAAACGTCTATTAACTTCCCACCAACATCCCATGTGTATTCACTATGTTTAACAATCCTTCTTTGAGCAAATTACAATTTTCAGGCCAAGGTAGTATGGTATAGTAGGTAATATATAAAAAAAAAACTAATCCGGTTTTATAGAGTAATTTAACGATTTATTAAAGAAGCGCTTTGCTGTGCTCCATAACATTACCCCACTTTACACTTAACACTACCGTGGCCTCTTCTAACCTATTGTTCGTTCAGCAATTAACAGTCCTATTAAAATCTCCTTCAAGACTCACCCGAACAATATTACCTTTGACATAGTGAATACAATCTCACAAAGCTTATGCCCTGGACTTGTCTGATTTTATGAACTTGTCTAAATCGGCGTCACTGGCGGGGTCGACTTGCGACAGCTGTCGGAAGCTCTCGTCGTCGACGAAACAGATCTCGTGGCCGTCGGGGTCGGCCAGGATGATGACCCGCACGGTCGCCTTGCCGGGCGTGTCGAGGGAGATCAGTGGGGTCAGGATCGACCCCTTAGCCGCTTGGATCTTGCTGTCGATTTCTGGCTGCTCGTCGAACGGGCAGGAGAACGCGATCCTGCCGTACGCTTTGGCTCTGTTAACTGGCTCACCTGGAATGATAATTTGGAGATTAATTGGGTAATATTTGGTGGAAGATATTCGTTGTTGTATTTTAATTACGATCAGACTAGGTATTATGCAGACAACTATACAGCAACTGAGACAATCGCACAGAATCCCCAGATCAAACTTAAAAGAGTCGCTATTTTTTTATGTCGGTGTCTAAAAATGCACCATGAAAGACATACAATGTTGAGTTCGGACACTACTTCAATAGGTGACGGAAAGTGACAAGTGGGCATTATCTTAGTGCTATCGTTTTAAGAGTGCACTTTAACATGTCGGTTTCAATTTTCAGACAAAGAGACACTAGAACAATCTACCGCAGGTTTGGTATATTATCTACTTATAATAATAAATCAGATAACACTTATGACGATATTGATCGTGAATGAGAGACAGACTACACAAGTACTGAAACAATTGAGATTACCAAGATAGATTACATTCTAGATACTGTTAGATCAAGATATAAGAGGGTACATACACCACGTGAAATCATAGTACATAGATCACGCTCCCTGCATGCTGTACACGTAGGTATACTTATCTTATCAGCTAACAATAGTAATCTTAGTCATGAGTTGATATGTTGATAATGTTTACTGTTAGAAAACAATGCATCCAAATATCATATTTTTCTTAAAAACGGAAAGTTCTTAGTTCTGATAAAAATATGTTTTGGAGTAGTTACTTATAGAACACTCTCGATGACATAATTTTATAAAAACCGTCTGAGAAGATACATAAATCCATTCCCCTATTCATTGTTAAGATTGACAGAACGGATTGGCAATTTCTGAGATTAGGGCATTCATAAAAGAAAAAACAAACTCTTCAATTTTATTATATTATACAGATTATATGCAACTAGTACATACGGTGCTAAAACATTGAATAGATTGTAAAGTAAAACCTTCAATATTTTTGTATTTAATACTGTTGTAAAGAACATAAAGTAACGCATAAAGTCAAGAATATATTATTATTTGTTTTCAGGTGTAATTACCCTAAACTGCCTATTCATGATTGAAATTATATATTTTCCTTATTCATGACACTGTACATTCTTATCGTCCTTTACAATACAAGTCATGCCTGACTTTATTTTATGCACCTATTTAAAGTTAATGGTCATAATGAATTAATTCCTGCGGTTTTACACGCCTTGTGTTGTTACTGATATTTGATTCGATATATTAAGAACTAGTCGCGCCCCGCGGTGTTACCCGCGTTGTACACGTTCCCGCGGGAATTTGGGGATTAAAGTAGCCTTAGTTACATCAGTTATCTGCCAGTGAAAGGCCCGTCAAAATCGGTCCAGCCATTTCAAAGCTTAGCCGAAACAAACAGACGAATCTGACAAAGGTCGACAAAAGACGTTCATTGGTAACACAATGGCGAAAAGTAGACGTTCAAATAATGAACCAATACCATACAGTATTTATTACATCATGCCTTGTCACCTTATGTCATATTCACTGTATTCGCTGTAGCTGTAGCGATATAAGTGTAGATTTAATAGTGAATACTTACCAATATCAACAAGCTCCAATTTTGCTTGATTATCACCGAAGCCAAGTAAAACTGACTTGGGTGTCTGTTCGTAGACCTTCAGGGTGAGAAGACCGTTCCAGTAGGCGATGGACTGCGCCAGGTTTGAACTCGCTAGTGACACTTTAACTACAGGATCTGAAATTAGATAAAAGTAATTCGTTAGGAATATTTAAGGTGAATAATTCAAAATAGTATACTTATTTTATAGTATACTTATTTAAAATAAAATACTATATAATACTTATTTAAAATAAAATACTATAAAATAAGTTATTTTATAGTATACTTATTTTATAGTCTAGGTACTTATTTGTAGTAACGCCAGCGGTTTTACCCTGTTGTCCCTGTTCTCTTTGGAATTTGAGGATGATTTGAGTTGAGGATGATATAGAAATTAAATATGTTGAGTATTTGAATGTAAAATGAAAAATACTTTTTGTTTGATCTAGACTAGGCAAAGGCAGAGGCAAATACGACTTTATTTCAATCCAACTCAAACATTCTAGTGTAATGAAACGCAAATATTGTTACATTACACAATATTTACAAGAAAGGAAATTGAACAAAGAAAACCAAGTACCATACCACTTCAACTATTTATATAATTATCAAAATTTTCCTCTCTTAAACCATGTGCATTCAAGATAATGTATATCTACGATATTGATGCGCACCACACTACTTTCCTGATAAGGGATGATGCGATCGAGTGACAACTGTATCAAGAGACATATCATTATGCCATCTCATGATTCACCAGTGTAAATAAGATAATAAAAAATAAGATGTTTGGAACCCTGTTCATACACTTTTTGTGGTAAAAATTACAGATTTTTCGCAGTCCGAGACCAACGTTTCTAATATCGCCAAAAGCTGTTAAAAATATGATCTATAGTTCTTAGACGTTTGGGCTTTCGTGTGAGTTTAATGTTTATTATTTAAAAACAGGACAAAAAGCTTTATCACTACATATTATAAAATAAAGTCCTCGACCGCGTCTTTCTGTCTGTCTGTTCGCGATAAACTCAAACACTACTGCACGGAGTGATTCAAGAGGAAGGTTTAAATGTCTAAAAAATCCCGAAATCCCGAACCTGGCACAACGCGGGTAAAATCGCGGGGCGCTGATAGTTATTTATATTTATAAGCTACTAATACGAGTAGCACCCTGCAATTCCACTCGGAAAATGATTTTCCGTGTGTATTTATTTTCAAAATGAACCATGTTTAAAAATCGATCACGCCGTTTAATTTTTCGCATGACTAACCAACAGCAAAATCGATTACCTTGCATTTAGATATGTTGAACATTTTATAAACCTACTAGCTGTGCCCTGCGGTTGCACCCGCATTTATTCCGTCACTGCTTACCTTTTATTCCTTTCATGAATATTTCAAGACCAAAATTAGCCAAATTGGTTCAGCCGTTCTCGAGTTTTAAGCAGACTTAAGCAGACGAACAGCAATTCATTTTTATTATATAGATTATATTGCGTTGTGTCAGTCATCTGATACCATAAAAACAAGTCATTGTTCATATTTTCAGATGATTTCTTTCACAATATTAAAAAATATGATGTAATTTCAAGATATAGTTCTTAATCTTATTTCTTGTATCAAACATCCTTGACCATTACACAAAGTCCAGACACATTGACTTTTTTTCTATCTGATCCAATCAGCTAATAAGCGATTGTTAAGCAATGTACATCTCGATCCCTACTTGGATGGGTGGCCGATAGTGACATTTCTATCTGAGCGCTACCGTGCTTCGGAGGGCACGTTGAGCAGTTGGCCCTGGTTGTTTCAATCGTCAGACCATGTTGGAGGCCTTTAGACGGTCTGAAAACTTCGACACTAGGGTTGGCCACTAACCTTCTCCAAATGAATGAATGTAATCAGTAAAAGTAATGTAATGTAAAGTAATATAAAGTAATGTAATCAGTTTGATTAGAACCAAACACAATCACAAATCATTTACCTATCAACAGTAATCATGAGCTTATGTTAGATTTCTATATGTATAATCAGATTTATTCATGAATACCTTGGTTATATCCGCATTGTATATGGTTTATTCTCATGTATAATCTTCGCCTTGTTTGCGTTAATCAAGATTCGGAATATTGTTTAAATATTTATTTTGATATAGATGAATTATAACCATATGACTTTTCCACTTCAAATTACACTCCTCACACAATTTTTAATAGCTGATATAGAATACTATCGGGGTATATCAAATAAAAAATTCACCTTGTATACCAAAATTCAAAAAAACTAATAATACTGGGGTTCTTAAACACTACACACAAATTGCCTATTACTAAAATTATTGAAGGAATTGGGCTTTTTCTTATACTTTCCCCTTAGGATTAGAAACAACCCAGACACCACAAACTCTCCCTAATACACCAATGCCCTGAAACACATACCTTTATCAACAGGCTGAGGTTTATCCACTACATAAAACTTGTATCCCCCAGGTGCCTCCAGATACTTCAGCCCATTATTCTCTTTAATCGGCCAGTTGTTAGCCGCAGCACGCTTCAAACTCTCGCTAGATTGCACTGTGAGTCCCAGGAAGTCATTCCCTTGTTCATATTCTGTGACACCATAGTTGTATGTGAGTTCCACTACAAAGTGGGAGTCTTCTGGGCCATAGCCGATCATGGTTTTGCTCCATCTGTTTGCGTAGGGCCTGAAATATGTGAATTTATGTTAGATAATTAAAAAATTAGGGATGTGTTTAGCAGAACTGATACCTATAAGTATTTCTACAAAATATTATTGTAAAAAGGCAAGTTTTGGCTGTTTGCCTCACAGGGCAAGGATTCTCACTTGCTGAACTTTCAATAGATTCATGTCCAAGATTAAGTTCTATTGATTTCTCTTTTACTTACCCATTGCATGCGGCTTCACATCCTTCACTGAATTCTTCATGGCGAAGGACCTGTGTATATTAACAAAGTCAAAATACATCCAATTCAATATATTTGTCAAGTATATTTATAAATAGTATTTTTATCGCTAATGACTGTTCTAGAATACTTGTTTCTATTACAAAAAAATTAGACTCGGTTTTGCGGTACCCGTTAGTCATAATAAAAAGTAATATGGCCTTGAATTAATAAAATAGCGGTATTGATATGCTGGGCGGAAAAACCTTAATAACTTAAGATAAATAATTTGTTTTCCCTCATAAAGTTAAAAAGCTTTTGTGTCATACCTTCATGCCCAGGATTTCTCTGTAGAATTTGGCTGTTAGGGTCCTATCAGCCACTTTGAACACAAAATGCAAGGCGCGACCGGTAACCATTTTCACAGCTGTACTTGTTACGGCCAAGTATCAAACTAATGGAACGTATCGCGGGAAACTGATTTCTAGTTATGATATTTAATCAGAGCGACGTGCCTTATCTCGCGCGGAATTAAGATAAATAAATAAAATAACTTTATCTCTGAATTCTCTGACTAAACACGATCGGTGAATATTGAACTTAACTTGTCTTCACCGTTACCGACCGACTGAATCTGTGAATCAGTCAATAAAACGAGAACGAGTCACGTCACTTGGGGGTAAGCGCCCGATAACTTTACATATATCTGATGGCGCCACTGGTCACTACTTGCCAGCTGTTCATGGTTATTAGTATTATTTATTTATTATCCAAGATTAGTTTCCTACTTTAGCCACACGCAGACTTATCGGTTTACCTTACATTAGATGTCACTTTTGTTATGATAGATGACTTTGGCAGTTGCATTATCATAAACTTCAAATTCTAGCTGCTTTAATTCGTAGTCTGTGGCCCATATTTTATTTCTCTTTTCAAAAATTTTTATGTATTCTTTTGTTTGCAGAGCTTAAGTTTTTTACCGATTTATAGATGAATATCAATTATATTCAAAGATTTATTGATTTTGTATTATTAAATACATTTTACCATGTATTAATCAACATTAGTTTATGTATTCAATGGAGTTTCAGCAAGAATGCCACAAGGAGTCACTTTAGGATCACTTTATTCAATAGTTGGACGCAGGAATACTAATATTTATTGTTAGATCTGTTTTTATTTTTTTTTCTTTTGGAAAATTAGAAATAGTACCATTTAAACAATTTACCTTAGGAGTCCTCCGCTTATCTAGGTATATCAGACCGGTTCCTAGGTCCAAGTTTGGGGAGGTGAAGGGAGCACTTAGGAAATCAGGATACTAAATTGTAACTTATCCCCTAAAACAATTTAATCAAAAATCTATTATTCAATCATTCACATAAAAACTACATATAATTTCATACAGAAATACGATTAAATATATTTTCTTCTTACGTACTAGAACTACATTCATTGGTTTCGTGGCGGTATTTTTTTTTTACATTTTTTTCTTAATATGCAATAAATTCATTAATATTATATAAATCTCGTTTACAATTTTATGTCCTCTATTTGGATCTTGCTACTGGTAAATAATTATTTTAATTATATCCGATATCCGATTATATTCAGGTATTCCGTTAAAGAGATATGATTTGGATAATAAAATAGTATGGCTAATTACTTAGTTGTTTTCTCACAAGAAATCAATATAAATACGCAATAGGTAACAATTTTGTTAGGCAATGCATTTTATGCCGAACATAACAATTTCAATAACAGCTCGAGTACGCTAAGAGCAAAATAAACTCAAACGGTTAACAGATAAGGTTTAAAACTGTTTACTGACTAGATCAGATATGCATTTCATGCACATATTTAGCATAAGTTTAAAATGTATTTCAATAAATAATTACATTACGTTACGATCTGATTCCTTGAATACTTTGAACTTGCCGACATGTATATTTTCGCGTTAGTTTGGTCTTAGATACAGTATGTTACCTAACAGTTATACATAGTCTTGTTAATAAATAAATAGTTAATATACCGTATTAAGTATACTGATAACAATATGGTATAATATATTAGTTATATTTAAAGTTATTTTGTAAATTATTTATATAATGATTAGTAACGTAAACATATAGTGCGTAAGCAACGAATACACACGATCAAACACTAACAATTGACCAAGTCTTCATCAGTTAAACAAGCAAGCTTGAAGCGTAAATATCTTATAGACATAACCAATGCTTTAGTCCGTAACACATATCCAAAAAATAGTAGTGCCCTATTAGTAATAGTTTTATAAAATAAATGCTCTTTCAAAATGCTCTAAATAAATACTTATGCTTATACATGTTTAAAATTCAATAAAAAGGACCGCATCAACAATTATTAGATAAATTAATCAACGAGTAACTTTTTCGAAGTAGCCATCCATAAAAGTTAAAAAATCTCTCAGATAAACTATCTGACGATTGACAAAGAGTCATAGAGCAAAGTAGACTAACGATTAACATAAATCCTCGGCAAAATAAATATATAAGGATATCTAGATGAAACACCGACATGTTATCTAAAGAATAAACATTAAGATAGATGAGAGCGCGCGTAGTACAATGAGTCAACTAATTCGTCCCTGGTGCGAAGCTGCGGTTCAGTTTTTGGGTTTCTCTTTATCGGTCGTCTCCTTTTCCTTTTCTTTTTCCTTTTTCTCTTGCATTTGTTGCAGGTGCGCTGGCAACGCCTTCAGGATCGCGTGGACCTGAAGGAAATAACAAAATTTTAGAACCATTAAATTGTTTTTGACAGGTAATAACAAAATTTTAGAACCATTAAATTGTTTTAAAATTTGCAGACGACGTCATACTTTTCGCTTCCTCAGCGGAGGAATTGGGTCACATGCTGGAAGACCTACGCAAGGCGAGTCTCGAGGCCGGACTCAAGATGAACAAGTCGAAGACCAAGTTAATGACCAACAGCGCGAGACGTAGAATCTACGTCGATGGTGATGAGGTTGAATATGTCCATGAGTATGTGTATTTAGGCCAAATAGTCTCTTTCCAGGCGAGGCAAGATGCAGAAATTGCGCGCCGGATCGAAAACGCCTGGAAGAGCTATTGGTCAATGAAAGAACTTATGAAGGGAAACTTGCCACTATCCCTCAAACGCAGACTCATGGACATGTGCATCCTCCCCATCTTGACATACGGAGCGCAAACTTGGTCTTTGACTGAACGTCAGCGGTCCGACCTGGAGGTCTGCCAGCGGGCTATGGAGCGCAGTATTCTCGGCATTAAGCTGAGCGATCGTGTTAGAAACACCATACTGCGCTCTCGAACCCAAATTGCCGACGTGACCCAAAAGGCAGCTAGTCTAAAGTACAACTGGGCGGGACACGTCTGCCGCATGTCGGATGACTGGTGGGCCAAAGTCACCACTCAGTGGGTCCCACAAGATCGGAAACGACGTCGCGGCAGACCGAGGAGGCGATGGCGAGACGAGCTCGACACCTTCACGAAGGATTGGCCAAATCTAGCACTCAATAGAGAAAAGTGGAAAGAGGGTAGGGAGGCCTTTGCCCTGCAGTGGGACAAGACAGGCTGAAAATAAATAAATAATAAATTGTTTAGAGATAGATAGGTATTAGCCTGTAATGTCCCAATGGGCAAAGGCCTCTGAAGATATCAGTAGTAGGATTAGGTTCCGCCTAGATTAGTGTTTATGCGTGTTGTATGCCAAGGTGTCAGGTGTCTGTTTATATTTGTTTATTGATGATCGTCTTTTTTAAACTTACACGATTTGAACACATAGTAAAAGTACTCACACGGGTTTTTCGAGTTTTGAGTTCACCCGCGACCACGAGAGGTGCAATCCCCTCGAAACGTCGGGAAATAAAAAGTAAGTTACCTATTACTTGCTTTATTAACTTTCAAGCGAAAAAACCCGTGTGAGTACGTTTAGTATATTGATGGTCGGCGTACCTCCTCCGCGACGGCCATGAGCACGAACTCGAACTGCTGCCTGGTGGCGACGGTGCGCGCGCGCTGGTCGCGGATGTGCTCCAGCGTGGCGGCGATGTCGATCTCCTTGGCGCCCTTGGCCATGCGGTTCAGCACCATGTCGATGAGGCAGTACGTGCCCGTGCGCCCCGCGCCGTCGCTGCGCACGACACAGTGGTGTAAACGTGTGGTGATGATTTTATAGATGGATCCAAAGGTATGGTGATAACTTTTATAGATGGAACCAAAAGTTCAGTGATCATTTTGCGGCATGGGATATGGGGTTGGTGGTGCAAAGATATGGTGATAACTTTTATAGATGGAACCAAAAGTATGGTGGTAATGTTTAAAAATAGAACCAAACGTATGGTGATAATTTTTCAAAGATGAAACTAAAAGTAAGGTGACAATTTTGCGGCATAAGACATGAGGTTAGTGGTGCAAAGATATGGTGATAATTTATATAGATATGGAACCAAATACCTATATGGTGACAATTTTTATGGGTGGAACCAAAAGTCGGGTAATATTTTTTTAAAGATGGAACTACAAGTATGGTTAATGACGGAACGAAAAGGTGCAAGTAACTATTTTAAAGATGGATGAAAAGTATGAAAACAAGTAATAGTGACTTTTTTAATAAAAAAGGTCAAGTTTTCAACCAAATACCAATGTTCTTGTACAAACCACAGGAACACTGAGTGATAACATATTATAAAACCTTTAATTAAACAGTATATGTTACAGTCCCATAAAAAACTCATAATTGTAATATTTACCTGCAGTGTACCACGATGGGGCATGATCTTCCTCGGTACGATTTGTTCACCTTCCTGCAAAATAATCAAGTAACAAATCAAACTACGAAATGATACTCGTAAAATCAACAGCGGTTTTGCAGTAAAGTGGAGGGAGTCGTTACAATCATAGATGTGTGGATGCTTTAACTTACAAGCAAAATATTTAATAGGAAATAATAAAAAAATTAACAACGCAGGGTTACAAGTCGTAAGTAAACCTTACCGTCGGAATTCAAGCAAGGCCTTGGTGGAGGAAGGCACGCCGTTCTCGGGCCACGACAGGAAGTGGAACTGCGTGACGGTGCGCGTCTCGCCCGTGCGCTGGTTCTTCAGGTAGAAGCTGCGCACCAGGTAGTCGTCGCACCAGATGTGCTCGCTCACCAGGTGCACCTGGCCAGATTGTATACTTGGGAAATGGTGTTGTTGGCTCCTATCATATAGTATAAGCAGTCGCATAATCATTAGGTAAGTATCGGAGACTAGTAGCGCCCCGCGGTTTTACTCGCGTTGTGGTCGTTCCTGAGAATTTTGGGAATAAAAATAGTCTTTGACCTTCCCGTTGAATGTGGCTATCCATTACAAAAATAATTATTGAAATCGGATCGATAGTTCCTAGTAGCGAGTTCAAATAAACAGAAAAATATACTCTTAAGCATTATTATACATATTACTATTGATAGTTTAGATGAGACTGCACTGTGCACTGCTACACCACCCGTGGCTAGTGTGATGTAGAATTTTTTTTCAAAGTCAAATAATTTTAATCAGTTTTGACCCCAAAGAGACTTGAAAGTACCACTCATTCGGAAGAACATCAGCAGAGAAGAATGGGCAAGAAAGTGGTGTTTATTTATTAGCTGTACCTCGTAGATGTGGTAGGTGTCGGAGCCCTCCTCGGGCCAGTAGCGGTGGCAGAGCTGCGCGCCGCCCTCGGACAGGCGCGTGAGCATGACGGTGACGACGCTGCCCTGCTCCCACACCAGCTGCCAGAAGTCGGCCGCCGTGTGCGCCAGCGGGCCCGCCGCCGCGATGTACGCCGGGTTGCGCGGGTCGTGGTCCGTCTGCTCGCGCACGGGAACTCATTAAACTAGCACTCGTGGTGTAGTTTGACTAAGCGATATTAGTTCATTGCGATTGTTAAGCAACGTCCAGCTCGGCCCCTACTTGTATGGGTGGCCGATAGTGGCATTTCTATCCGAGCGCTACCGTGCTTCGGAGGGCACGTTAAGCAGTCGGTTCCGGTTGTTAAAATCGTCAGACCATGTCAGAGGCCTTTAAACGGTCTAAAAACTCCGACACCAGGGTTGGCTACTAACCTACTCGAGATGAATGAAAGTTCCATAGAGAACAGGTGTCGCAATAGGTGACGCATGTAAAGAACACAAAGTTTTTTATTCAAATTCAAATGGATCAGAACTTGGTTTAAACCCATTATTATACTTGGTACCAAGTTATAACCCTTTAGGTCAAAATATCTCTGGATAAAACTAGATCTTAATAACATTATGATGTAGCGACATCTGACATGGTCCTTTACATAACAGATTTCGAAACAAAATGGACAAATGAGGACATTCCATAAAAAAAAGTTTTGTATTATAAAATTCGTTAAGCTGTTCAATCAAATACTCACAATAGTCGAAGCATTAATGTAGTCGGATCCCAGATGGTTAGACAGCGTGTTAAGCGTCACTCGCGAGTGGTCATACGGCAGCACGTCGCCCCGGTTCTTATCATTGTTTTCCGGTCGCAGGGCGGCAGTGCAGGCGCTCGGCTCGGCTTCGTACGCGCAAAGAGCTCGCCACTCTTGTTCGAGACGGTCTTTGTTACGGAGGTGATCTTCCATGTATGCCTAAGGGATAAGATGATTTGGTATAGGGAAGTTTAGATGCATGGTCAGTGAAGATTTAAATTTGTTTTCAATTTGACACAAAGTCATCGACTTTTTATACCTCGCAAAATATTACAACTATGCTATGGATGGATAAAAATTTAAATAACGGAAAGTTAAGTCTTCCTATTAAAAATACCCTTTATAGACTAAGATCAGTCTTATATTGGTTTGTCGGTCGGATAATAATGTAGGATAAATAAAAGCGCAATGAAGATATGCTTACCAAAACCATGTGTCCAGTTGAAATATCCATGTTAGTCAAAGCCGGTTCCTCACTCCTAAAAACATGTAAAAAACATTGAAAACCTCTCGAATCTGACCTTAAAGAAATCATATATTCAATCTCAATGGAGATCATGCTAGGTGTTAAAGGTCACGACACTTTCTGGGAAAATGTCAAAGGTTATGAAGTGTCACAAGGACTTTAAGTCATGAGCTTTAAATTTTAGAAAGAGATGCTTGAAATAGACACCAAGAAGTAAATGATATGGTAAAAACGTAAACGAGTTTAAAATAGTTGCTAACCAACCATTAGACTATATAGGGGAAAGTTTTTATGAGATTTTTTGGCAGCATGAAGAATTTTAGATGAGCACATTGAAGAGTGACAAACAATTTGAGAAGGTTAGCGGAGAAATGAATAAGGACTCCATCAATAATAGCCTTGCTCCTAAATTTAGGAAGAAGAGTCTTACCAAGAAGAAGTGCTAGATCTGGTAGAGGGTGAGTTGCCGTCGGGCTCCCGCGAGAGCGAGGTGATCCGCTGCGGGGGCTCCGCCGGGTGCGGCGGCGCCGCCGCGGCCGTCTGCCCCGTCCACTTTCCCGACATGCGGGCTCGGCACAACTCCTACGGGATTCCATTATATACTGATCGAATTATATCTGATTTAAGGAATAAGTATATAAATATCTAATAGGTATAACCTCTTATTTTTTTCTTGTACACCTTAATGTACAGTCAATCCTGGTCTAGTTTAGGAATTGTTTATGTCACTTGTCCAACGTAAACGATACTTAACACATAGAGGAAATAATCACTACGTTTTAACTTAACATTTATGATGACTATCGCTCAGTCAGACATAATACACCGAATATAAGCGAAGAGGTTTCTATGTCTATGACCAGCACTACAAAGAAAATAGAAAAGTATAAATAAAGTCAACAAGAATTAACACCACGTACGCTACAAAGACAACACATAAGTGAAGACAAGGATTACTCATTACCTGATAATCCCTAGTTGCTTCCGCGTCGATCTCGGCCGCTGACGACAGCCCCTGCACCTTCCTCCGGGAGCTCAGGTCCCTCTTCAGGAGCACTGCGAACACGATCGCTCCCACCACAAGGACCACGAAACTTCCCACCAGAGCCAGGAACACTGGAGTTTCGATACCGAAGATATGGGATACGGTGTTCTCCATATGACGGATGACTGGGCGTTTGCTCTGGAATTAAGTACTTCTTTGAACTAAGATGTATTTGTACGAAGTATGGAAAGTTGGAAACATTTGGATGTGTTGTGTCTGTTGAGTTTGGTTTTGAAAATCTTACGCTCGTTCACAGAAGAGGACTGTTGTAGGTGTTCTTATTCGTAGCTTGTTCGTAGCTGTGTAGATCAGTGATCAAGACCTAACAATCCTGTTGCAGGGCAAACACCACTCACTTTTCGAGGTTTGCAAAGTAGATTTGAGATAAAATTATGCTTTACCTACATTTATAAATAACTTAGTGCAGTATGTTCTAGAAGAAATTACACTTACATGATACCTACCTTGACTATAAAATTCTTAGTCAGTATGTCATAAAAACTGGATCTACAAGTGCCAATAGCTTCGCTACGTAATAAACAAAACATTCTCATATATTTGAAAGTAGCGGAGCGATTGCCACTTGTCTATAAGGGCTGGCGTAATAAACAGGCATGTAAACAGGATAATACAGTTTAATCATGTCAAGGATGTACAGCGGGAGGCGTCAAATCGACTGATAGTGAAGTGTTTGTTGTAATTACTCACCCGGTCGCCCACGCCCGTCGATAATATCTGCGCGCCAGTCTCACGTCTAAGCTGGTCTTTGAACGTATCTAAAATGATAATTATGTATAAAACACAACAGCATTTTTGTGTCATATTGAATGTCAATATGTACACTCTATTATTTCTTAAGAGAATTAAAATGTGGACTCCTTTGATCGATTTTTCTGACGAAGACTTAAGAGGAAAACGGTTGAGTGATTCCATTACATTCTTACCCCATTACTGTACCATGTCCTCAATGGAAGAAGTTGTATTTGGTTGAAATATCAGTCATAGTTTGAATTTTAACTCTCGTAAGAAAAAGTAAATATGTATACTCGTAATAGTATGTACTAACTAGATCTTTTAATCTCTTGGTTACTTACCAACGCCTCTAGCGACATCAAATGCACTATATCCCTTACTATTTTTCTCAACCTTGAAAGTAACTTCACTTGGATCGACCCTACAAAAAATTAAGCCAATGTACATCTAATCAATCTACAAAATAAAACCACATAAGAGGTTAATATATTACCGAGGATTAGTAAACGTATGTTTTTCTAAGCCAAGCATACTTTCCAGTCTTGAAATGAAGGAGACTCCTTTATCCCAGTCAGTTAGGAACCTGATATAAAGCCACAGACACAACAATGAGTACTGCTTAGCGAGAGGCACGTCTATAAGGCAGAAGGAAGCTAGAAGAAGGTTATAAACCGTTGAAAGGGTGTCGTGTTGTCAAGTGACCTTTCGACGCTTTATGTCCTCGATTCTTCTATTCTACCTTTAAGCCAAGGAGTGCATATTACTCACCGATTATTGAACAAAACGTACGCATACGAAGGGTCGTGCTCGTACTCGTTTTGGGCTACTTCTTTCTCAGCTTGATGGCCGTACGACGACTCATGCGCTGAAACATAACCTACTCTTTAACTCGACACACTAACTTAAATAAGTCCACAACATTTATATGTATTGTAAAGTCATGCACTTTCAAAATGTTAATATTTTTTTATTTATCACAGAATAAACGTTTCCAATTGCTTTAAAATAGTTCGATTCACAACGTTGAGATACAAAACATCGATATGAAAAAGTGTCCACATAAAATGTACGAACAAAACTAACATTCAGAGACGGCAAAGTGACAAAAATGAATAAGAATAAAGTGATTAAACACAATCGAACAATGGAGGAATGTTGACACAGCCCAATTTTTTTTAATTGCATTGATACAATTATCGCAATCAGGAAATTCGGCGAGTTCACACAAAGGCAACACACTCTATGAGGGCCGGTGCGACCCCATGCTCTTGCATCAGGAAAAACAAAATTAGTGCAGAAGGAGGGAAACATTTAGTGCGGTGTGAAAGACAAAGACGAGGAAGTGCAGTTAAAATTTAGAAAAGAAAATGTACATTATTTTCCAATGCAGCGTCAGCGTTACACACGCCGACTATTCAAGGGAACATCGATTTAGCTAGAACAGCTGAGAAGCTGCGGCGACACTAACCTCTCGCTGATCTATTGTTGAACATAATCTTTAAGATTTTCGCGTCCAGGCGAGGCCCGGGCTTTTTAACATCGTCTCTTTCCCTACGCTTAAAGCCCCATTCACTATCAAGCAAATCTTGAATTTCTTCGGGATATATTTGGTAATTTTCACCTGAAAAATGGTCCGTATCTGTAACACCGTTTCGGTGCGAACTTTTTGCGGGCCGATTTTCTTTAGGGGTTTATGTGAAACATAATATGCTAACAGAAACTAAAATATTAACTGAAAAACTTAGAGAATGAAGTGATGTTAGTTGGGTTTCAATAGAATGATTGAGATATTTCGTACCTATGATGCAACAAAGCTGAGAAGCAAAACCGATTGCCTTTACATGGTCAACTTGTCGGCATCATTCACATTATGTAGATAACGTACCTTGTAACTCGTCAGGTTTCAAAGGACCGCCCTCGGCATAAAGCTGTCCAGGGTTCTTAGATTCCAACAACCCACGCCAATAATTCACCACATACTCCATATTTTTAGTTCCATCGGCGGGAACATCTATTGCTGTTTTTTGATCTAAATTCAAAACGAAACCACATTAACAATAACGTTTAATTAGTAATTAATTAAGATCACAGAATTTAAGATTTGTGACCAACCTTTTGGTTGATAAGGATATATATTCTCCCCACTTCCCAAATCCAATGGGAACTCCTCAGAGCCATCGTCGGTATAAATCCTCGGTTCGGGGAAATCGCCTGGGTTCTCATATTCGAATGGGAAGTTCTTTTCAGCGAAGCTTTGTACGTAGTTCTTCCTAGCATTGGACCTGACTTCCTCGTCAAGAGGAGAGAATCTGTTACTGGTGAGATACTCAGCAGTGTATGGAGGAGGCTTGGTTTTGTGTTTACGGAGATGAGCACCGAGTCGCTCCTCATCACTTATCGAATTGGGCTCATTCTTGCTCAAATCAACTTCACTCAAGGATTTTTTAAACTTATCATCCACTAAATCTTCAGGGTCCACCTTGACTTTTTCAGCTTGGATCCTCTCCCTAAAACCTTCAAAAGGTAGGATGACCGGTGAGTCCTCAGAGTCACTCATTAACATCAGATCGCGAAGTTTATCGCTAGGATTTTCATTGTCGAATTGTTCATCTTCAAGTCCGGTTACTGAAATCAGTAGTCAATTAGACAAGGTTCTATAAATCACGCTATTGACCATTTAATTGTACTCTGTCATAATATTTATGTTTACCTTTAGCCAAATAAGATGCAGGGTCTTCGTCAGGGGAAAATGGGGGATTGTAAACTTCATTAGCAAAATCGGTGTCGGAAACTCGTGAGTTTGGAGTAAAACGCACGAACGCTGTCTCGGCCGGGTTAACCTATTTCAAATTAAGATTAAATCAACTTCAATATCAAGACACGGTATTGTCTCAATTTATAAGGTGCCAAGGCTACATTAATAATTTACCTCAATATCTTCTTCGTCATTAGTAATGTCAGAACCAAGTTTTGGATCTGCGAAGTGTTCGCAAATCTTTGAATTCACATTTTCTGGATTCCTGAAAATGTTAATAATGTTAGCACGTAGATAATTCATTTTGAATTGAAACTACGTATTCTATACGGATACACTTCTTTTATTTTACATTTTTATGATATACCTACCGTTCGCTTAAACCCAAGGAAACAGTACACAGTTAGTTATCAAATCATTATAATCCTAACAATATAGTTCTAACAGTTATAACTTAAACCCTAACTTAATAACTATTGGATCTTTTATATAAACAAACTAGCAGTGCCCCGCGGTTTTACCCGCGTTGTGCCCGTTCCCGTGGGAATTTCGGGATTTTTTTTACATAAAAACCTTCCTCTTGAATCACTCTACCTATTACAAAAAACCGCATCAAAATCCGTTGCGTAATTTTAAAGATTTAAGCATACAGACAGACAAACAGTGTGACAGACACGAAAAAGAGACGACTTTATTTTATACTATGTAGTGATAAGGATAAATGAACAAGTCAGTTTTTTATCTATACTTATATGACGAAGAGGTAAAACATGTAATATTTTCTGTATGTTCGGGTTAATCGCGGGAATTACTCGTCCGATTCGAATTATTATTTTTGTAATGGATAGCCACATTGAACGGGAAGGCTATAGCTATTTCTTAACCCACGGGAACGGGCACAACGAGGATAAAACCGCGGGGCACAGCTAGTAAAGAAAAAAAATTTTGACTTACAAATTCTGCCGCAAAGTGAAGAGCATTGCTTGCAGCACGCACTGCGTGTACGCGTGCTCCCAGCGGTACCCACGAGATGCGAGCTGCTGCAACTCGTTTTCGAACCACTGGAGTTGCTCTGAACCCATGTCATAGCTAAAAGCAATCAAGAGCTATAGCATACACTGAAGTAGGTCAATAGTTTGATTAATATTTTAAATTCGAAAATAACTGTGACTGTCTGTATGTTACGTGCTCAGACCTTAAGACAGAGTAGGAGTGAGGCGAAGTGAGAATGGTTTACCACGGAAACGATTTTGATAAAATTCAGTAAAAAGATAGATTGAATCTTAAGAATAAGCATAAACTATCTTATATCCTGAAATTCCAACGTTGCAATTTTTTTCCAAGTGAGTCAAATTCAATATGCCCGGATTGCTATGTTGCAGCCTTCATTATATCGATCCAGAATATCAGATGAAGTAGGTGCGACCTTCATAATGTAACGTATCAATTACCTACCGATAATATTCAAGACAGTAATGTCTGTGGTTATGTAGAACTCACCGATAGAGGGCGCCATCCTCTGGTTGTTCTTCGTACACGGGTATACACTTGCCAAATGCGAAATCTAAGTAAGGAAAATATCTTGTCAATATAAGTTCATTTTCTTTAAAATCAATTTGTGTTAACTACAGCTGACGTCAACTCACCATCGTAGCACCATTCAACGCCTTCGACACACAGCGAAGCGCTGAACAGGCAACCTGGCAGAGGAATTTAAAAAATGTGAACAAATATTTACTTAAAATCAATTTATGGAAAAGCCGTCTGTTTGGTAATTGGTTTGTGTGATCTATCGCCTACATCTAACACGAGTATGCTGTTATTAAAAACTCACATACATGAGTTACTTTCGTGCAATTGGAAAAATGTATTGATGTTCACTAATTACAATGTAATTAATTACATTAACTGGAAATATACTGCTGATCTTCCTCTTGAAGGAATGATAGAGATCACTTAAAACCAACATCATTGCCCTCCAAAGCACACTAGAAGCATTCAGATTGAGGTTAAGTTTAGCTAGTCACTTGAACAGTGGAGTCACTGGATCAGGATTACAGCTGATTTTGATGAAGTAAAGAAAGGTATCCCTCCGAGTAGGCCTGCAGAATGCAACCGCAGGCGATTTACAACTGCGAATATTGTTGCTGCAGTCTGCGTTTACGGTCGTGGCACGCCGCATAATTATTGTTTGTTAACCGCCTGCGGTAGTTATTTGTAGCCCAACTGGAGTACTTATATACTTTAATGGTATTTTTGCAGCTGATTTGAGTTACCTATGTTTCCATCGGCTGTGGAGGGCGCCAGCACGCTCACCAGCGCCAGCGCCCACAGACCCACACGCATCGACGCGTGGGACATTACATCTGTGGACAAGACAACGTGAAGAGTAGAGTAAACTGTAAGATATCACAACTGGGTTGTGAGGGACTCAGAAGATATCATCTGTCTATAATATTGTAATAAAGCTGAAATTTGTTACTTTGTATGTTTGATATTTTGTTTGTATGAAAGCGCGAATGTCAAGAACTACCGGTCCGATTTGAATTATTATTTTGGTATTGGATAGCTACATTAAAGAGGAAGAGTGTTGGAAGTCTCAAACCTGCGAATCTCGACTCAACCTTCTTCTTCATCGAGTGGATGGTCAACCTGACCAATCCTGGTGTCAGAGTTATTGAGCCGCCAAAGGCCTCTGACATGGCTCAAGTAACGACTACTATCCGTAGAAAGTATCCGGGACCGACGGCTTAACGTGCACTCCGAAGCACGGAATCATCTTACTTTTCGGGCAATCAGGTGATTCAGCCTGCAATGCCCTAACCAAACTGAGGAAAGTCACAAAGAGATTTTTGTGAGATATCCCCACCGGGAATCGAACCCAAAACCTCCGGGTTGTGAGCCGGGCGCTCAAACCCTCAAACCACAAGACCACGGAGGCTGTTACTAGTCGACTCAACCCATTTACAAGAACATAAGACTTTTCCCTGCTTTCGATCAGCCAGATTTCTTGTTGTAAACTATGAACGAGAACCAGCTATAGACATAAACATTAAAAATCCTATGAGAAAATATCCACCTTCCTTATCCAAAACTCTACCCATAGGCCAATGGCCTCTCTTCTACTAAAGTAACAACGGTTTAATAAAGCTAAAATTAATTTATTCAGAGCCCGCATTTACACGTGATTTCCATCCTTTTTCATAAAACATTTATTTTGTTTTCATTACAGTTCGGACAGTTAGGGTTCAGTTCAACGTCCTCAGGAGATAAAATATCCGTAGACATTGAATTGTTGCACAGTTCATGTTTTTCGAGATAAAAATAGTAAAGATATTATTTTTTTCATGTTGGGGGATCTACAACGCTCTAACACCCCACCGTGGGCGTGACTAAATTCACGTCGCCTGACATACATGTGACTTCATGGGACTAGAAAAAGCGTGTTGATTGATTTTGTAAAAATATAATAAGTAAATTACGAATAGTGAAATAGCTAATAATCATTAAGGTTAAGATACATAGATATTAAAAGTAGATCTTTGTCACATGTTGGGTGCACCTACTTACATGGTGCTGGACAATAAATGCGCCAAGGAAATATATGTATGGGTACCTATAATATATTACTTATTATTACATTTCTAGGCAATTCTCACATAAAATTTATCCAAGTACCCACGTATTCAAATTCACCTACTCAGTTATGCCCTGAATGTTTATTTCAAGCCATTTAAGCCCGTTTTAGGATCAAATTCTTGTCTAGATAGGTATGTACGTATGCACTTCATTAAATCCAAAGACGCGCTATAAATTGCTTTTCCTAAGTTTCTCCGTAATAAATTCTGTATTATCAGAGCTTACGTTACCGAAAATAAATTAAGTGACGGCGCGAACTAACTGAATAAAGGAACGTTATTACCTGGAGCGAACTCGCTAGGAAACTCCCGGTGCATCCTACCAACTGCGATTTAATAAGGGAAGCTTTGCGAAAGGAAAATATTTTTGTTTTTCTATATTTACTCTTTCTTTATCTGCGTGCGTAACAGTTTTATGGTGTTATGGAAGATTTTAAGAGAGGAAATGGAAATCTTTGCCCTGTATCCGTAGTCCAAGACTTACCTAAGTAATATTCTGCACATTTTATTATAAAAAAAATGTCGGTCCTGGATATTTCAATCGGTAAAACCAGGTCGGAGGCCTTTAAATGGTCTAAAAACTCCGACATCAGGGTTGGCCCTAGATTGTTATGTTCTCGTAATCAAGCAAAGGTAAACCCACGCTCGAATACTCGACCACCTCTCAAATAGTTCTTAATAGTTAAGTATGTAGCTCTTAATAGTTGTCAACAAATCTATGTAAACAATTTTAATCGAGTGGCGAATGGCGAGTAGCTTTTGAATATTCGAGACTTTACGTCTCATATTTTACTGAATTAAGATGTATTTCAAATGCAAACAAAACACAAATAGCAGGAAGTGAAGTATACAGGTTGCCATATAATATCACTTAGCTGATAGACAGAGCCAGGAACTTCATAGAATACATACCTACATAGAACAACTGCACATAAAAAAGAATTGTAAAAATGTAGCTTTCTCTGCCGGCGGAGCATATTGCGGACTTTTATTTTCCATTGCATATTTTGAAATAAAATGCTGCCAAATTAGTCAAACTTACTAACCTACCCGATCTAGTGGTGCCTACTATGAAATTATAATAAAATTCATATTTAAGCCCGTAGTTTATTGACCAGAATTTGAGTATAAGACGTTCAACACAAGTACAAGTAATAGAGACCAGTTACGAATGATTTGAGGTACGTATGAGAAGTTATTTGGCAGAGTTCATAAGAAGCAAAATAATTCAATACAGATTGGTGTAGTTCTAGTCAGTAGGTACTTCATTAATCCCAAACATTAAACGAACAATTTTATATTACCAACATTTGTATGTTATGTGTTTTGTTTCACCGAAACAGTTCTTAAGATTTTGATGAAATATGTAATAATGGGATTGTCGGGGATTATCTTTCTACATGCTTTCTATCTTTGTAGGTCAAATGTCAAACAAATGACACCGAGCAGCCCTCACTCTTCTAGCTTGAATACCTTACAAGAAATCGCAAGACCAAGTCACGAGTGAAAAATAAAGAAACTTAAATTAATTAAGTATTGGTACGGTAAAGAGAGTAAACATTTTCCTCCTAAATAAATACTAAAGGTAGTCGTGCAAGTCACGTAGGCGTCACCTGAAGTTAATAATAGAAATCTATAGAAACCTACAAAGCTAATGTTTGTTCGAACTAATTGGAGCTTTTACAAAAGTACATTAATAACAAACTAATATGTAAACGCGTATTTTCAAGCCGTTATATTAACTAAGTTAGGTAACAGTAACTACATACGAGCTAACTAACGAGTAATTATAGCTAGGTATAACGAATCCTGAACTTTAAAGTTTATGAATACTATAAATCTCAATAAGCAAGATGTTTGACCACCAGGGGCAACGGTCTTAGATTGCGTAAAGTTTAGGGAGCTTTAGAAATTTATCGCGGCTTTTAAAAACGTGCTTATAAAACTCAATTTTGATAAGAGCTTCACTACATAGTCACTACATAGTATAAAATAAAGTCGTCTCTTTTTCGTGTCTGTCACACTGTTTGTCTGTCTGTATGCTTAAATCTTTAAAATTACGCAACGGATTTTGATGCGGTTTTTTGTCATAGGTAGAGTGATTCAAGAGGAAGGTTTTTATGTAAAAAAATTCCCGAAATTCCCACGGGAACGGGCACAACGCGGGTAAAACCGCGGGGCGCTGCTAGTATATAAAATAAAGTCGCCTCTTTTTCGTGTTTGTCTGTCTGTTTGTCTGTGTGTATGCTTAAATCTTTAAAATTACGCAACGGATTTTGATGCGGTTTTTTGTAATAGGTAGAGTGATTCAAGAGGAAGGTTTTTATGTTAAAAAATTCCCGAAATTCCCACGGCAACGGGCACAACGCGGGTAAAACCGCGAGGCGCTGCTAGTTCGATATAAAATAACGATCTGCGCTGTAGTCTACCTTGGTATATTCATTGTGACATGACAAGAATACCCTTATTTTATTTTGTTAAAGTGATTGAAAACTAAATGGCGAATCAAAGTAAGTATAACCAAACCACGCACCGCTGACGTATGCAATTGTATGAAGGCGTGTGACCTGGGCCACGACGGCATCCAACGCTAAGACAAGCGCTGGTGAATTAGTGCGTCAATACATATCAGTGACCAGTACACTAGGATACACTTCGCCGTGGTTACAGAAGATTCAAAAATTTATATCAGCTGCCGGTTACCCCCACTGACCAGCGCCGGTAACCCCATGAAAATAAAATGCCGGTGGCCTGCCCTTAGCTATTTTTGCATGCGGCCTAAGTAGCTTAGGTATGGTTCAATTTGAATATACTACCAAGTACTTGTATACCATGTTGAGGCCTGCTGACGGTCTAAAAACTCTGACACTAGGCTTGGCTCGACGAAATAAATGAATAAATATCCCTATAGAAAATTGGTTTCCAATAATAAACAAATGATACCTAAGCACTACGTTATACACGTAGCACTATCCATCTTTCAATTTTAATGTATTACTTATGTTCATAAAAACAGCCCTGTATTATTTGATTAATGATTCACACAGCCGTCCTATAAAAACTCGATGAAAAGCTACGTGTCTTTAAATAACCCTCCTTTAGAATCGATTATTTGTTTAATCCTACTTATATCCTATTTACCCGTTCATGTAATCTATTTAACAGGAGTTAGTTGTGTAAATACGTACATTACATTGATATTCGTATTATGTTACTTACACCTTGGTTACTGTGGGAAAAGTATTAGCCTATAATATATATAATTAGGAACGGCCTCTACGTTCACTTGATGAAATTAATAGTCACAATAAGTAAGCCGTAATTAAATCACATATATGTAAGTAAACACGAAAGATTATAAGACGGCTGAAAATAGGAAATGTGTTTATTGCTCTTTCCAACGAAAACACCTTAACAGATTTGGACAGATTTGGTTAGTTGGTATTTTGGAATAACAAAAGTTTTGTACCGGAATTCCCACGAGATCGGGTTTAAAGCGAAAGAAACCGCGGGCGTATCTGCTGCTTGTTATATATAGCTATGTTGGTACCTACCAGAACGACTGACGTCGGTTCTCACTCCTGCCCTTTTCCACGTCCCACGCAAACCGAGGGCCATCATAGATACCGATATTATAACTAAATACAATATTCAATATTCAATATGGATGTTAACCGCACTCTCCACAATATCGTTTCCTTTTCAGTAAGAAAATAGGCAAATTAACGGCAAAATAGACAATAAAGATGTCGTAAATGTAACGTAACGACCGATCTGTGTCAGTAACACGACTAAGGCTCCATTATTACGTGAGCAAGAAGAATGCTTCGGTATTCTAGAAGTAGGAAATAGAGGATGCAATCGACAGAGTCAAAACTAAGATTTCAAGCAGCAAGGAGTTGATAAACAAACATATTCACACGACTTTAATGAATTGTTGTGAATCGCGTAACAGGTTTCATGGCGATACTGCGATATGGCGATATTGGTTCCTACATCTTACGGCTACTGCTAAAACACACAGCACAATGTACTTACAGTTTAGAGGGCCAGAATATTCGCGAACATAAACTTTAAGAAGTGGATGCACTGGTTTTCTTTGAGAGGACACTGTGACTCGGCAGAGCGGCGGACGAAGCCAGCTGAGGGCTACACCGAGCGTGCGCACTGAACACTATCGATCCACCCATTCACTGGACGCCTTTCCACTCTCCACCTACATATCGGCGCAACTACACCGAGCCAATATTACTTACAGATCTAGATAACACTACGTACATATAACAAATATTAAACTTCTCAACACTTGAATCAGATATAGTATTTATTTTAATTAAATGGGTCGGATATTAATCGGTAGTAAAGTTCTTTATTTCGGATGATTATATTAACTAAATTTGTAGTTAGCGAGTCTTTTGCTTAGTGTAAAAGACGTGTAATTGCTATGTAGGTGACTGGTAGACACCCACGCGGCGTATTATCGCGGACGCCACCCTGCATGCTAATGACGTTGATAAAGAGCTCGAGCGGGGTCAATACAATGTTTTAACTACAAATAAATATAATACAAGGTTATTGACTTGTTTAACCCTGATTAATGATCACAACTACCATTACACACATTAGGTAATACTGTATTTAAAGTATACAAGTTCAAGATCTCCGGGGCCTTTATATTTTGGAGTCCATTACAAAGAGTATTTTTAACGTATTTTTCAGAGTCATATTTCTTAGAATGGTTTGCGTCGTTTGACCTGTTCAGCTCTGATACCACTTAGCTAAATTAATAAATATTTAGTCGACTTTTTATTATACAATTTTGGGAAAGGTTTATTCATAGTTGTTTGCAAAGTAAATTCAATTTTACCGGATTATTTAGTAACTTATTTAACGAAATGGCGGTCATAAACTTTTATACGATATTAACTTGCATTTATACAAGTAATGTTATAGAATTAGTTCTAGGTGCGCCCGGCAGTAGCAGCCGTGTTTCCTTGGGAAAAATAATCACGAATGATAATTAGAAAGGTTTTTTTCTATATGAGAGAGAGGCGTAGCGTGAGCAGAGTGGAGCTCAATAGACGTAATAAGACATAAAAGAAGACAAGTAGTCATATTCGCATAAAATATTGGACTTAATATTAACTTCTACCAATCTAAGTAGTACGTTGCTACTAAACAGTCAACAGATTTTACAGAACATACTACGAAGAGAATAGATTACATACATAAATTCAATTGAACGGCAAACCTAACTCAAACCTATCCACCAATACAAGTCTATTGAGGTTAAAAATAGCTCGACCCAATAAAGGGTAGGTAGGGTAGGGAACAGCCATCGCAATACCGTACTTACTATTCGTACACCATCCGGTCAATACTCATGGGTACTTAGTAAAATAGCCCTTCACTACGAGTGGGCTATAAGAAGTCACTTACTTACTCGTAGTAGAGTTCATGATATTATAATATCTATACCTAAATATAGGTAGGATTAGAAATGTATTTTACTTCTCTAGTACATTACATAGGGCATAGGTACTAATGTACCCATGCTTTACTTGTGAGGAAAATTGCCCATATGCAAAACTTCCATAAGGACTACTTCTATCATTGAACTCTGCAGTTATTAAGGGCTACCTTATACGAGCTGACGACAAATGATCGTAGCATAGTCAATTTTGTAGCACGGACAGGTGTTGATAGGCACCTTCGTAGCACGGACCAGTTCAATAGACATCTAGGTAGCAAAATTTCGGTGCGTAGCCAACACGTAGCACGGTCAAGATTTCGTAGCAAAATCTCAGGGCCGTATTCAACTTTGTGGCATTATCGAGGTTCGATAGGCAACTTCGTAGTATGGACAAGTTTCGTAGCAAAATATCCGGTCCGTAGCCAACTTCGTAGTACAAAGAAGTTCTGATGGGCAACCTTGTAGCGGTCAACTTTCGATGAGCATTTCCGTAGCTCGCATAGGTTATGATCGGTATATTCGTAGCAAAATCTCGGGATTTTATTTTTTTGTTATTGAAATTAGTCCTGTACAGGTTTAATTTAATTTGCTAAAAATATTGGTTTACTTCCCCATTGGAAAAAACAATTCCCTTACGGGTACGGTGCGAGTAAAGCCGTGGGGCACAGCTAGTACATATTATATTTTTAGACTAAAATATATTAAAGTACATAATATAAGCATGAAATCGTAGTAATGGTCTTAGTTCATTACTTACATTCCAATGAAGGCACCCAACAGAATTATAAATTCAACTCAGGGCATCAATTTATCGTGTGACTTGGCGGAGCGTCTTTAATCTCAAGAGAGCCTTTGTATTTGTTCGTATCTACAAAATATAGGACAAAATTATCAATTTATGTTTTCTTAGGGGCTTTTAGTAGTAGCTAACATTGCTTTGCCACCACATCTGAGTAATAAGTTTGATATGATTAGATACCAAATGTAGCTGAGCAAACCTTTGGTGGAAATGCACTTTATGGTTTAGTTTAGATTAGTAGATCAACGATAAAGTGAGTAATAACTACGAGTATATCACTGAACTCTACTATCCATTCTAATATTGTAAAGCTTTTTTGTTTGTATCAACGAGTTTATCTCGGAATTTACTAATCCAATTTGATTTTTTGTAATAGATAGCAATGCGTAAGGGAAAGTTATAGGTTATTTTCTATCCCGAAATTCCCACGGGAACGGGCACAACCCGGGTAAACCGCGGGGCGCTGCTAGTGTAATAAGAATTGAAATAAAATCTCCAAAAATAGGGTCATCAACAAATGTTTTATTAATCAAACTTATGTGCTCTAAACTCACTTGCATATCTAAAAACTGTACAGCATTTACACAAGTTGTTAGAAAAATAGTTTTAATACTAAGAGTACCTTAAAGCAACCATTGTGTCAATAAGTTTTGTTGAAAATATTAGTGACAGCCCTACGGGTTTTATTAATATGTTCCTCTTATCAATTGATGTTTGATACATGTGATGTGATAACTGAATAGCTAGGTTATATTGTGTACTCTACTTTATAATTATTAAGTATACATACACACAGAAGATTAAAAATAACATCACTTGTTATAAGTTTGTGTTTGTCATCAATTGTAATCTATTTAATATCTTTAGAGTTAAAATCTCTTTCTATTACTTCAATATGTATAGGATTATCACTAATACTTCTCAAAGATATACATTTAATAATATTAGTAGGTCATTATAGGATAACACTATGGGCGGATAAACAATTATTTTGTTCTTCTCCATAAAAAATCTCTTCATTACATCACTGGATTTTAAATCTCATAGAACGTACTTATTTCAATAAGCGTTTGTGATTGATCGTTTGACACATAATATAAAGCACAGGCACTCTCACTTACTGAAGATATCAGTACAGTGAGAATAATATAGCGTTATTAACACGCTTGCTTAATATCGTCATGCAAGAGCAAAGTTTAAATAGTATTTAATTAATATGCTCCGCTCGACTTTAAAGTCGAACAAGGCAATTTCGAGTTAGGAAATATGCGATTAAATTATGATTTTATTTTAAAAAAACTGATAGGCGACTGCAACCAGCCAACTTACGAGTTACTGATATATAATATAAAATACAGTGCTGCTCTATAATTATTATAAGACGGAGGTCTCTCCACACCCGCAGTGCGGGGAGAGACGCTGTCGCGAGCGCTTCACCCACCTCCGGCTGAAGGTGACCGGACGTGATCGAAACGTGTTGAGTTGAGCTTAACAGTAACCTCCGTCGTACGTAAGTTCCCGTGTTAACAAATAATAATAAAGATACTTTTCCAACAGTCAGTCTAATATATAATCTACCAGGTACTTGTGATGAGGCACCGTGATGTTCACAGAGTATTTGTCCAGCATTGGAACTTTACTCCTTCGAGTTTAATAAACGAATTTGGATTTTTTCACAGATTAAATCAGTAGCAAAAACATGTGATGAGTGACTTCATTCATGCTTTTAATCTTAGACTAAATTTTCAAACTCGTATATGCAATACAGAACAATATAGAGTTACAATCTCCATAGTTATTTTTATAAAATGATTACTTCAATATTAAACTTTTTGTTTCAATTAATAACTGGAATAAAGGCGAAAAAATGAAGTAGAACTAATTTACTTACAAACAAAACATTGTTCAGATGAAAAAAAGCACAATATAAAATAAAAATAAATATAAAAATCATTGATTGTAATAAAAACACAAAAATGTGGAGATTTCTGAGTTCACTAATGCTCTTTGTGATATTTTAAAAAGTTTTTAATAGTCGTTACAGTAAACTGTCTTATTTACATTTTAAATGAAGCTGTCAAATAAATTGTCAAATCCAGACGGACCAATCAAAACTCGATATTTATTCGATCTCTATTCTGATTGGTGTATGAGGCCGATTTTTTGACAACTCCAAAATTCAGTTTTGGAACATCTTAAAAACATATTCATCTGTTTTTCTTTACGATAACCTATTTTATAATACTTCCAAATAATAAAATCATGATATTCAAATACTTTAGGGTTGTAACGGACGTACTTCGGAACTGATATATTC
This sequence comes from Cyclophora albipunctata, assembly GCA_963082685.1. Taxonomy (NCBI): domain Eukaryota; kingdom Metazoa; phylum Arthropoda; class Insecta; order Lepidoptera; family Geometridae; genus Cyclophora; species Cyclophora albipunctata. Next base: position 8,417,340 of record OY720117.1, on the reverse strand, counting down.
TTAATATCTTTTTTCTATAGGTTGTCTTTACTTGTTTAGTCTGAGTTAGATCATACAAGACAAAAAGATAAAAATACACCATATCAATGATACACAAAAAGAAATGTCCATCTTGCTCAGTAGGTCATATCGTAAACGAATATGGGTTTACATTTTGTCTGAAGTGTTTTTCCAGAATGTTTAAGCTATGATTAAAAGCGTATTCAATATCTTAGATAGAGTATCTCCATAACTATTTTCTTTTTCAGTTTTCACATCTTGTCTTGTGACTGACTATAATATGACATGATGTAATATTATAGTCAGTCTGTAATATCCATTTGACGTCAGTCAGACTAAAAATACTATTCTCTTCAGTAATATCTTAGGCGATCCCTTTATTGCTTTCGTTACTCGTTACACACTCATACAACTTCACACAAATAATTTACTTGTTAAACAAAGCACTTTTCTCTCAAAGAAATAATAGTTAGAACTAACACATTTCAACCATTCATTTACTACACACCAAATGCCTCTCAAACACGTCACTGTTAATAATATAATGCGATCAATTTAACAATGTACACAGCGATTTATAACACACATTAATTAAACTAACGATAAATTAATCATATAGTTTTTGAAATGCCAATTAGTCAGTCGATTTTAGAATAGTTTCAAACGGCGCGCAGTCGGCGTTAATCATTAATTATAATTTATTAGTGATGTTATTTGGGTTGGTTCGGGCAAGGCGGCGCGGGGCGATGCGGTCTGGGCGTTTCATCGTAAACTTCATCGTACAAACCGGTGTTTGTATAATGAGCTGAACTGTACACATTCCTCGCCGGATTCGCCCCAATCTCGCTGTAAACATTGCTCGCGGTATCGTTCACTTCGTCGTAAAGCCCGCCTCGAGACGACCCCGCCGCCGATGCGTAACCAGAATAATTCGTATAATAATCCACATTCTGATACTTTAACGCGGAATAATTCTTAGAATTCTCCAGGCAATCGCTGAAGTTCTTCAACTTTTCCGCTTCGTCCTCGTACTTCGGTACGTAGATGTTCTTTTGGTAATCATTGTTCGATGTTACCTTCTTCGGTGTTGATAACTTGGTGTAGTAATCTTTAGTTTCGAGTATGAACTGTTGTTGCGCGGGGTTTATATCGAAGTTGCTATAAATCGGGATGTCGTTGTATCTGTTCTCTGTAACATTACTCGGGCCCGCAGACGTCGACGGCGCATGGTACGGACTATTTGAATACAAATTGTCCGAATTCGTATTCTTAGATCTGAGATTCAAAGATTCTGAAATTCTGTCGTCCAGCGACATTTCGGCAATCGAAGTCACCACATTAGGCCCGTTATTCCGTTCCAGTGAGAGAGCATTGGTATTCGTATAAGACGTACTCGCATAAGGCGAGTTATTGATGGAATTACTTCTACTAACCGGCGAATTGATCATAGAATTAGTTCGACTAACGGGTGTTTTGTTATTATAAATCTGTGAACTATCACCGGCCGCGTAGTTAGTAGAGTAACTCGACCTCTGAGATTCACTGCGGTAAGATTCGGACTGAGTATCGTACTGTCTATATTCTAGTTGAGTTTCGTAGTTCTGTTCGTTGGTTCTCGGTCTTTCTAGTTGGTTATCATACAATGGTCTGGCGGACACATCTACTTGTATTTCGTAGTTCGATCTACTGATAGGTCTATCTACTTGAAAATCATAGTTTGGTCTACTGATTGATCTATCTACTTGAATATCATAGTTCGGTCTGCCAACTTGCCTGTCAACTTGTGTTTCATAGTTCGATCTACTGACTGGTTCGTAGTTAGGTCTACTAAGGGCGTTTGTTGGCCAAAATTGTGATGTGTCGAAAGGATCTGGCATTGCTGTGTGTGGCGGCGAAAGGTTATCCATGGACTTGGCGCTGTATATGGCAAGCGGTTGAGGGTTAAACGCGTTGAGTGATGTCGGCAGACTTTCAGTGCTTTGCTGACTCCATTCTGCTTCATGGCCTGTAAATAGATAAAGGGTTAACCTCAGAATACAGAATAACCAGAACCCGTGAGCGCGCATAATACTGTAGCTACTCAAACTAGCCTTAAATAGTGTAGTTTGATGCGCAACCGATCAGTCACTTTGTGACCGTCGGAACGCGCTAACGTGTTTTACCCGTGACCAATTTCACGAAACTATGCCGTCTTGTGTCATTCCTACCTGTAAAAATGCAGTGGGTCTGAAAAAGAAACAGGATGGGATCACATTTCACGTGTAAGTATCGCATTTAGGTTTCGTCTTATTTAAATATTTAATTATTTTCTCAGATTTCAATTGGCATAGAGAGTGATGCGTCAATCTATGCTAGTGTTGCCAATATAAGAGTTTTGATTTACCCTTCTTTTTATTACCTTTTGAGGGCTTTAATTCGTTGTAGAATATTAATAAGTAATATAATAAAAAATAACCAACTTGAAAAAAGAAAGTATAAAGCGTAAGTGCGGCTCCTATGTACCTAACCTAACAATCCTATTAAATAGTAAGTATGTTAGTCTATAGGATTTCTAAACAAATTTTTGGTGTGCGTGTGAGGTAGAAGGGGAGAGGGGGAGCGGGTATAAAATTATGTTTCTATATTAGCCATCTTAGATAGTGAAAAATTGTAATTGGCCCTAAGTTATTATTCTTTTTTTATGTAACTCTTGTACCTAGCTGTAAGTTTTCCGAATACTTTAAAATAAAATAAAATAAAATAAAAATATATAATTTTTCCATCACCCGATAAAAGTGTGCAAACATCCACCTTAACACCGTGTTTTATTTAATATACCTATCTATTTCTTGAGATAATCAGGTAGGTACATAGTTATAAAGAAAAGGACAATTTTTATTCTATTATCATATTACCTCCGAATCTCCCAAAATTTACCCCAAAAATGGGCAAATAATGCGAGAGCTAACAACACTACGCGAGGGACTTTGTTCTGTTTTTGGACACAGCGCGTAGCTTGTAAATACATTTGAATGCTACATCTAGTACTTTCTATAATCTAAGGGGTTAACTTGATTACCGTTTACACTGTGATTTGTATGTTTAGTGTTTCTAACACTGACTATAGAAGTGGAAATATGTCTAAGTTATTATAATGAAATAAACCTAAGTTTAGCAAACATAAATTAATTAGTTTCATAGCTTGTAAAGTTAACAGTCGTGGGGAATAATGTCGTTGACTTAATCTATGAATAATTTTCATTAGATTCTTAGGTCATTAGATTTTTAGGTCATTAGATTTTTAGTACTTTGCAATTTAGCATGATCCTTTTTGACAGTTGTCATTAAGGTACAATCTTAAGAAATATCGATCTATCTTCATAAGAAATCGTATTGAAATGACAGGTGTCACTCTAAAATGTATAGACAAGTGTCACCCGCTTCACACTAAAATGTAGACTATAGTTACCTAGTTCAGGTACGTCAATGGGCTCGTCCAGTATGGAAGTGTTTGGGTTCGGGGGCTTCGAGCTGGAGGCCTGCCGCGTGCACGGGGGCAGGTCCAGGTCGATCAAGAGGTCTTCTTTCACTGGAAAACGATAAACCGGTTATTTAACTACGGAAAGATAGTGGGAACATTTACATACTTCTAACTGGCTGAGGATAGAGAAAAGTGGAAGGAACTCTATCGACAAGAGCTCAGGTCTTAAGTTAAAAAAAAATCAATTCTCCGATGTTACCCCACACACTCAACACATGGCGCTAGTATGCATCAGGCAAGCTGGAACACGCTATTATTATTTTCTCAGATTTGGTGCGGTCATCATAATATTGGACAGATAATTTTCGCATTTATAATATTACTAGCAGCGCCCCGCGGTTTTACCCGCGTTGTGCCCGTTCCCGTGGTAATTTCGGGAATTTTTTTACATAAAAACCTTCCTCTTGAATCACTCTACCTATTACAAAAAACCGCATCAAAATCCGTTGCGTAATTTTAAAGATTTAAGCATACAGACAGACAAACAGAAGACAAACAGACGCGACTTTGTTTTATACTATGTAGTGAAGTATAGATATTGATATAGTTACGGAGTCGCAAAGGGCAAACCTTACACAGGACAACATTGACTGGTCAGTTTTGCGCCCTTCAACAACTAATAGAGATATCACTGAAATCTTTAAACAACCCAATATTTTCCCAAGTTACACCTACCTTGACTCAAGCTCTTCGAGTGGACATCTCTAGTAGACCTGGCGAGCCTCGCGTTGGCCGTCACTCTATCGTTGACTAGTTTGTTGTAGTTGAACTGCTTGCTGCCCGGGTTGCCGGCGCGGGTCGACGTCGGCTGCGTCGACTCGATCGTGCGCCGTTTACGGAGAATCACTGCTGAGTCGTCTGTGATGCCGTTTTGAGTAGCTGGTTGGACTGTGGACAGATAGATGGTTTTTATGATGATTAGTTTGTATAGATGTTACAAATCGGTATTGATTCGATGGATAGGTAACCATGGTAGTTTACTAGTAGAAGATATGATGGTCGCTTATATAGTCTGTATAATCGGTATCAGCTTAACCAGTGTTGTGGAATGTACACTTTCAAAAGTGGCATAAAGTCAATAAATTATAACAAATGTTTAGTATGAGTCCCAAACAACAACAGGACGTTCTCTCTCTTTAAACTGGAGTTCTTTCCACTTTTCTCTATCATCTGCCATCCTGTTCGTACGACACGAGTTTTGCTCTTTCCTTCAACGAAACGTTACAGGACCTTAACCAGCAGTAAATAATATTCTTTTAATTTAACTATATTAAGCAAGGCTTAACTTGTTAACACCTAATAATAATATTTATAAGTAACTATTTATATTTATCTATTTACTATGCATAATATACATATGTATAAGTATATGGTTATCTATGTAAATACGCGATATTGCACCGTTGATTCAGGTGTGACATGTTTATTAAAGGTGTAGGGAAATTAGTCACAATGCCGATAAAAAACCTTCGTCATTGCATTTTGTATTGCGTACCAATTTATACTTCTATACTATAGTATAGTCTTAAACAGCAACTCAACTGTCGAGTTTTCTCATCTCTCACACTTATTTAACTACCATATTATCATGTTTTTGTAGTTTCACAGTATAGACCCACTTATATTACTGAATACACTACTACAAACATTAAAAAAATCATCATATAGAACGCTAAATGTTGTAAATAAGTATAACGTGCTGTAATAATAACATTATATTCATAACTTTCACTGAATGAAACCAAGAGTATGCGAGTAATTCCGCGCACGTCTAAACAATAGTAACATTACGTGCTCATACGTCATAAGTATTTGAATTGAATGTGCTCATAAAATAAATTATGTGGTATATAAATTAATATATTTATTTGGCTGTAAATTATTGCAGTTATGTCCTTGTTGATAACGGTCTATAAAAATGAATGAATATAATCAAACTAGCAGCGCCCGCGGTTTCACTCGCATTGTACCCGTTCCTGTGGGAATTTCGGAATTAAAAATAGCCTATAACTATCCCGTTGTATGTGGCTACCCATTACATAAAGATTTATTTCTTTTTGCGTTCAAACAAACAAACTCTTTCCTCGATTCAACAGGGTAAAAAAATGGTACTAAAGGTTATTGACCATGTTTGATGGGGTTTATCTACCTACAGGATGACGTCAGATAGTGCCACCCAATCATAACAGAGTATGTGAAAGTTAGAGATACTTAAAACCCTAAGGAAATAATAGAGTCATGTCTTCATCTGTATGCCTGCTCCGCTGAAGAAAAAGTAATCTACTAAAGCTAGCAAATAGTTCACATCACAAAGGAAACATTATATGATTTTGACAGGCTCGAAGTTGCATTGAAAAATATTCCATAACCATATAGGTAAATCGAGAAGAGTGACGGGATTGGGGGGAGGCCTTTGCCCAGCCGTGGGACAATACGGGCTAACAGTAACCATATAGGTGCGCCCGATAATTTAAAAAACCGATTGGTAGTTCAGACTGACAAATTGACACAAATTACTAGTTTTAAAATTCAACCATGTTACCTTTAATACTTGGCTTACTTTACTTCAATTTTACATCGTACTTAAATGAAAAGTCTAGCGTGTAGACTAAAACCTTGAATATTTTAAAGGTTGTCCGAGAATGCGTGAATCCTTTATCTAATATGTACTAATATTATAAAGAGGAAAACTTTGTTTGTTTCGTTGTAATGAATAGGCTCAAAAACTACTGGACCGTTTTTAAAAATTCTTTCACCATTCGAAAGCTACATTATCCACGAGCAACTTATGCTATTTTTCATCCCGAAATTCCCACAGGAATGGACACAACGCGGGTAAAACCGCGGGGCGCTGCTAGTAAGTTATAAATCCATATTAGTATTGTGTTAATATCATGGACACTAGCCGATGTGTATTCTTTAAACAATGTGATAAACGCTTATTTTATTAGTCATCATAATATCTTACAATCTGTTATGAAGTGAGATAGTAGTAGAATAGTAATAGTAATGTAGTGAGATTTATTATTTACTAGCAGCGCCCCGCGGTTTTACCCGCGTTGTGCCCGTTCCCGTGGGAATATCGGGAATTTTTTTACATAAAAACCTTCCTCTTGAATCACTCTACCTATTACAAAAAACCGCATCAAAATTCGTTGCGTAATTTTAAAGATTTAAGCATACAGACAAACAGACAAACAGACGCGACTTTGTTTTATACTATGTAATGAAAAAAAGGGAGATAAGTTGCCAAAGGCCACATGAAAGTTCAATAACATCTATTTCATAAAATATCTTGAATTAAGAGCTGGCTATATCCAAATGACCTCGCTCGAGTAAATTGTTGGGTGGCCGGAGGGGTACATCACGCGTTCTGTGTATCGTTTTTAGTTAATTTAACACTAAAATTAATTACTAAAAGTTATTTGAAAAAATAAAATGAAGAATCAATAGATTTTGTACATACTAATATGATGATGACTGTAAAAATAAAAACATCTAGCGGTTAATAGTTTTGAAGAAAAATGGTTTGAAATGTCTAAATTGGGGGTTTCTTTGCATATATATTAGAGCTACTAAAAATAATAAATAATAATAAAATAAATTTATTTAAATAATATAATGAAGAAAATACGGACTGAAGTGTCTAAATTAACATGTATTTAAAAAAATATGATTTTGGTACAGATTGTGGAGAAAAAAGGTTTTAATCCCGTAGTGTTTTAGCTTAATTCACATATATCGTCGCCTTAATATACTAACTGCCGTTCGTAAGTTATTCGAAGCATTCCGTGTTACGATACGAGTGATTACGTAAAACAACTGCGCGGTATTTCCAACTGATCCGTCTAACTAAGACAATTAGTATAATTAACATTACTCCGTAATATGTTTATCTATAAATCAATCGCAGGATACTAAATAAAAAGTATTATTAATATAGACTCAATCGACTTCTCTAAACTAATTTACAAGTAAACCTAGTAATAGGTGAATTTGAAATCACTACATAGTATAAAATAAAGTCGTCTCTGTTTCGTATCTGTCTGTCTGTTTGTCTGTCTGTATGCTTAAATCTTTAAAATTACGCAACGGATTTTGATGCGGTTTTTTGTAATAGGTAGAGTGATTCAAGAGGAAGGTTTTTATGTAAAAAAAAATCCCGAAATTCCCACGGGAACGGGCACAACGCGGGTAAAACCGCGGGGCGCGGCTAGTCTTCTTATAAACTAAACTGTGCTAGTAAGATATTAGGAGTGTAGTTACCAGATAGTGGAGAGTAAACTCGCTAAATGTAATAACGGTGAAACAGGACCTCTAGACACTCGCATTGAAACTAAATTAATGGAGGGATTCCTGTTTCACCTCTCTTTCAGCGGGCATTTGAAAGTAAACTCACCTTTTTGTACATTCGGTGACATAAGGGGCGATTTCTTCACTGCAGCATTTTTACTTTTCACTGGAGTAACTAATGTGCTGTGAAAAATAAAGCTATTCATCAGTACAGGTAAAACTGATTGGTAAACATAGTAATATTAAGTACCCCTAAGTAAACATTAACCTTATTTTATATCGATTATTGATTGTTCATTAAAATAATATATTAAGTACATTTTAAACTCAAATGTTTAACTGTAAAATAGCACTGATCAATACACCGAAAAACTTTTGTTTTCTCCATGGCTGTACACACATACATAAAGCCAAGGTCACCCGACAAACATAAGGACAAACGTTACGTTGTTTAAATATTAAGGACATTGTGATAAGTGTGCTACTCAAAAGTGTGATATTTTCCTTCTAGTGACTCATAGTTCACAGCTATCAAGGTATATCGGTAACAATGGAATACTTATTAGGACACAGATATAGTTTTATTGATGATACTCTTTCCTCCAAGAAAGCAATACAAGATTTTGTGCAGTAGAACTATTTTTTACAAACGATATTTTTAACAGAGTTTTAATTGAAATGCTGAGCAAAGGTTGTCGCACTTTCAAGGTTAACGGTTAAAGAGGTTTGAAAGTAATGAGACACACAAATAGTCTACATCCTAGACAAGTATAGCATAGGAAAGTAAAGTATTAGCCTGTAATGTCCCACTGCTGGGCAAAGGCCTCTCATCTCATGCAGACATCAGGGCCAATAATTATTTTGGTTCTTTCCATGACAAAATGACGATGACAAAACTAGCCTAAGATTATAAGATAGATTACCAAATATTTTCGTACCACCGAATGAAATAAATTAGTCGAATTATAATCGAAATTCCTAACAAGAGTTAAAATATTACAATACTGTGTTTATTTATGAAGATAAAATCCAAAATCCTTGACTACTGAAATAAACGTCTTGAAAAAATGTTATCGAATGCCTTGAACCCTACCTTGGAAAGAGCCCGACTTGCAACGTCCTCTGGTTCTGCCCCTTCCACCAGTGCAGCTCGGGTCGTTTGTCTATCAATACGATGGCGTCTCCCGCATCTATAGACATCTGGCCCTGTTTGCGGTAGCTGCAGAATTTATGAATTCGTTAGAGAAAAATAACTATAATATAGAGAGAAGACTTTAGGTCTTCTCGGAGACAGAGAGATATAACTTTACTCGCCCCGCCCCGCGGTGTTACCCGCGTTGTACCCGTTCCTGCTGGAATTTCCGGATATAATGTCCCATATAAATCCCATGTGTTATTCTATTGTATAACCTGTATTACTGTAAAGTTTCATCCAAATCCATCCAGTAGATTTTTCGTGAAAGAGTAACAATACATACATCCACACAAAATTTCACATTTATAATATTAGTAGAATTGGGAGAGATATCTCACATATTATGTAAATTATCAGAGTAAGTAACATTATGTTGTGTCATTATGAAATTGAAGAATAGTTATGTTTTCTTTGCAAAACATTGGATGTAAATTGGTAGAGTATGAAATAACTAGCAGCCTCTGCGATATTACCCGCGTTGAATCCGTTCCACGGGGATTCGAAATGGAAGCAGCTCATTCTGTGGCTGTCATATAATAACAACTCACATCTAACAAGTAGTTTCATAAAACAAACAAACAAAAACAAACTCCAAACAGATTTATTATATTAATAAAGATAAGAATGCTCATTCATTTTATAGTAGATTCCTTCAATTAGAAGTCAGAAACAAAGCGAAAATACTTGTCTATCAGCAAGGAAGTAAATATCACGCGATCGTTTGGAAACATAACCGCTATAAGATGTTAATTATTATATTTTGCGATGAAAAGAAATCGGCAGCTGAAGGTTGCGTCGGCAAGGCTATACAAGGTTACACTAAGTTCACTGTGACCATGCTTGTGACTGTTGTCTTCTAAAAATAATAACGGCGATAAAGGATAAAATAATAAAGAGCTTTACGCATGGATTAAATTTCAAAAATGTATTATTAAGCAAATTGTTAATTGCATTGAATAGACTAAATTACATAATAATAATAGTTCAGATGACGTTAAATCGCGGCTGACATCTTTCCATTCTACTAAAAAATAGATTGATCAATGTCAATATCTTCAGATCAATTTACTTTAAAGAACTTCATGAAGATACGCATTACGTGATGTTAAAATAATCTATACTTATTTTTAATTGAATTTATTTGCGCTATTAAAAAAACGCGCTCAAAAACTACCAATCCGTTTTGGTTTTTTTTTGTAAAGGATAGCGAAATTCGACGGGAAGTTATAGGCAATTTTTCATCCCGAAATTCCTACAGGAACGGACACAACGCGGGTAACACAGCGAGCTGCTAATTAATGATATTTTACCTTAGAGCAGCAACGGCAGTTTCAAACTTATTAGTCTCCATATATCTGAGAATGCCTGCAAACGTGGGCCTCTCCTTAGGGTTGAGGTCCCAACACTGCATCATGAGCATATAGACGTCGGGCGGGCAGGCGTTCGGCGCGGTCAACCGCTGCCCTTCGCGCATTATCAGGCGGAGTATCTCGGACCCGTTCAACCCTGAAAGGTAAATTATGTGTCTTATATTTGTCTGTCTCTAACGTTTTCACACATAACTGCCGCATGGCGGATTATTGGTGGGCCAAAATAACCACTCAGTGGGTCTCAACACCTTCATGAAGGGGCCAATCCTTCATGTAGTCAAGCAATCAATAGAGAAAGGTGGAAAGAGGATAGGAAGGCCTTTGCCCTGCAGCGCTGCGGAACAAGTCAGGCTGAAAATAAAATAAAATGTTTTTTATGCGTCTTTCCACCTGAGCTAAGCTGTGAATAGCATACTATGTATGTGACATCTTTGATTGGTGGATTCCATTCGTAGCATCTCATAGGCCATTAGGTCTCATGAGGGCCACGTCGACATTAGCGTGGCTAACTCCTGGTTCAAAATTTAAATTTAAAAAAATTTGGCTCATTGAATCGAGAAGAAGATAGGACATGGGTCTATTTTATTAGAAAGATACATTAGAAAGACACCCTAATTCAATAACAATTTTCAAACTTATGTAGGTATGTCGATTTCGCCAAACGGAACATACAGTACATACATACATACATGCTATCCAAACATTAAGTAGGAATGTAAAGATGGAAGTATGGATGAAGCCAAAGTTTTGTTACGTGGTGAGGTGGAAATTCGAAGTTTATTGTCAGGGTTGCTAATGTTTCAGATTATGTAACGCACGTAATATAATGTGTTGTTAATTAATTGATTCAGTATGGGAAATATTGCAAATTATGAAACTTGGAATGTATTATTAATTGAGATATACTAATTAAACTGCAGTGTTACGATAAATAAGTCAGTAATTTTAATTTTATTAACTACTAGCAGCGCCCCGCGGTTTTACCCGCGTTGTACCCGTTCCCGTGGGAATTTCGGGAATTTTTATACATATAAACCTTCCTCTTGAATCACTCTACCATTTTAAAAAAACCGCATCAAAATCGGTTGCGTAATTTTAAAGATTTAAGCATACAGACAAACAAACAGACAAAAGTAGCGACTTTGTTTTATACTATGTAGTGATGTTGTTACTATTTGACTTCTTCCTCAATTAATATGTTTTCCCCAAATTAACAACAATAGGTGTCAATAATATATTCAATATGAAGTATTTGTGTATGTCTATGTAGTAGTATCAGTAAGTTAGATTCCATAATACAAACCTAGAACTTAGTTTGGGTCTAATTAACTGTGAGTGAATTTGTTCGGGTATATTATTATATTTTAATATCAAAAAGTTGAGCTGATAACTTTAGGTTACTTTATATCTCGAAATACATATGGGCAGGAGAATGACACCCCTGATCCCAAAGCATATTAGAGATTTTATTGAATGAATACCTGACAAGTTAACTAAAAACTCTTTACGACCAATATGTTTTAAGCCTCACCGATCCAAGGCTCCTCCCCGAAGGTAAACATCTCCCAGAGCGCTACTGCGAACATCCACACATCGGACGCGTGTGAGAACTGCCTCGTCCGTAGCGACTCCGGCGCGCACCAGGGGAACGGCACCCGGCGCCGCTCAGACATCACGTAGCAGTCGTCCGTGTCGGGGAGAGCTCGCATCAGACCGAAGTCGCCGATTTTAACCTGTCAAGAAAGTTGTTGAATTGAAACTATGATTACGGTTATACTTCGCCTTTATTTAACACTAGCAACGCCCCGCGGTTTTACCCGCGTTGTGCCCGTTCCCGTGGGAATTTCGGGAATTTTTTTACATAAAAACCTTCCTCTTGAATCACTCTACCTATTACAAAAAACCGCATCAAAATCCGTTGCGTAATTTTAAAGATTTAAGTATACAGACAAACAAACAGACAAAAGTAGCGACTTTGTTTTATACTATGTAGTGACTAGCAGCGCCCCGCGGTTTTACCCGCGTTATGCCCGTTCCCGTGGGAATTTCAGCAGCAATTTAGGTGGAAGTTAATCCAGTTAATTTACTACTAAAATTCAGATTATTAGTAACTAGCGGCGCCCCCGCGGTTTTATTTGCGTTGTGCCTGTTCCCGTGGGAAATTCGGGACGCAAAATAGCCTATAACCTTCCAGTTGAATGTGGCTATATATTACAAAAATAATTATTTAAATCAGACTGATAATTCCCGAGATTACCTTGAACATACAAACAAACAAACTAACAAATTGTAGGTACCTCTTTATAATATTAAACACTTATTATCAATTACTGATTTACAAAATTTGTTTCAAACAAATAAATTACTCACCAATTCTAAATTTGATAACAATATATTCCTGCATGCCAAATCTCTATGTAAAAATCTGCTTTTTTCCAGATAAGCCATGCCAGCTGCCACTTGCATGGACCACTTGGATATGTAGTTGAGTGACACTTTGCTATTCTGTGCTCTAATGTAATCCAATAAGGCTCCCATTTGAGCGAGCTCACACACCATCATTAATGGATGGAACACTACACCATGTAACTTGATAAGATTAGTATGTTTGAGGCTGTGCATAGCTTCAACCTCTCTTCGGAAGTCATCATAGATGCCAGGTTGTGAGAAAGCATCCGCTTTTAATACTTTCACAGCCACAGGAATTGTTTGTCCAGATTCTGATAACTTCCATTCTCCCCTTTTAACTACACCAAAGGATCCAGTTCCTAGCTCATTGTGTAATCTATAACAATAATAATATGATTTAATTGTTGTCAAGAATGCTGTCCACTTAATGTTATAGTAAATATTAATTTGTAAATAGGCATAATAAGAATTTTCTTACTCAATGTCTTTCTCTAATATAATACATGTTGTTCTGACTTCTGTTTGTGCTGGCTTCGGTGCTAATTCTGGTTTGTCTTTGACAGAGCTGGATGAACCAAATAGTTTGTTCCAAAACTTGCGGTTCCATAGTTGGAGTTTCTTCTTTCTGACAGCATCTAATAGTCTGCGAATGCCGGGTTTACTAATGCCAATCCTTTCCAGATCCTCAGCATGAACATAGTCAAAATGTGCTAATCTTGTTATCTAAAAAATTCTCTGGTTAAGAATACGACATAATCTAATGCATTACTTACACACACACAACCACCAACGCTTGTTTACCTGTAGCTGATCTCTAATCGGGACATAAAACTGCTCCAGCTGCACATTCTGGAGTATCTCAGAGAGCCAATCTGTCCCTGAATCCATTGTGCAATTACCTTATTCTAGTTACGGTCGTGTACAGAAAAGGTAACATCTCGTTTTACGAGCAGGAAGTATGTACCTCGTAAATATGTGAGAGCGATTGGATAATAGACGATCTAAGAAATAACTAAATTAAACACAAGATCATTTGAGATTCGAAACAAAAATATCACATTCACAAACAAATACAAACAATTATTTACTATTAGAACCAGAACTTAAATTTATTCTACATTTTGTTCTGTACAACAAAATAAATCGACGCGAGTAGGTAGGTTGGTAGCAACCGCTAGCTGCGAAACCGTTCGTTCGTCGCGAAACTGATTTATATTTTGACTTTGACAATGACTGCACTAACACGATGATAGTTGACGTTCATAGAATTGACATGTGACTTGTTTTAACACACCACTGACCACTGAGCGCCTAAGATCACAAGCCATCAAACAAAAATTGAATTGAGCGCGAATTGAATTGAATTGAATAAAATTTTGAATAGAATCTATTAGCTATTAATCTATACCTAACTGAGATATAATAATATATTGAATTGAATGATGAAGATATGATAGTAATTTGTTCTTTTACTTTCAATAGGCTGAGAAGGGATGTTGTGGGTTAGAGATTTTTTGGAAAATATAAAATATAGTAAGAGCTATATTACTATTTTTAACCGACTTCAAAAAAAAATTAGGAGGTTCTCATTCGACTGTATGTTTTTTTGTATTGAGTGAGTCGGTACTGGCAGAGTGCAGAGTGCAGTGTTGACTATCTTATTTATAATAATTGAATCGATGAACATGGCGTGTGGCGCGCCGCGGCCGCGCGCGAGTATATACTCCGGTCAATTTAGACATTCGAGGTTACATAAAGTCCCAACAAGCTGAAAATCAGTAAAATTTTTCAAAACATAATTATAAACAATGTGTAAAAGTTCCCCATCATTCCCGTGTATGGATTTTTTTTTATTCAAGGTCAAAGGTAAAAAAAAAGTGTTCTTCGCGAATATCTGAAAAACGGTGCAATGTAGCAAAAAAAAGTGTATGATGAAATGAAAGCTTATAAAATTCTCTATAACTTTAATTCTATCCACTTTTTCCATATTCCAAACCGTTATTGAACTACGCGCTCCAGAAATGTAAAAATTAAGGACCTCGGGCAGGTAACTATGGCGCCTGCCCCAATGCTCAACAGTAACATGACCTATGTCATTTGAAAGGTCTTGAAGAGTTGTACAAGTTACTCCTAGACAGTTATATCGAATTCGATGGCCAACTCGGTGTTTTCGACCACCGAAGAATTACCACTGGAGGTGCTGTGGAGCCTGGACGGAATGCTCAACAGTGACATGACTTACGCATTTGAAAGCTCTTACAAGTCACTTTTTGATAGTTATGTCGAAATCGACGCCAAACTCGGTGTTTTCGACCACCGAAGAAAAAACACTAGGTGTATGTGCACTAATGTGCAGTTGACCCTGATCGTATTGCTCAACAGTGACATGACTAATGTCATTTGAAAGCTCTTGAAGAGTTGTACGAGTCACTCTTTGACAGTTATATCGAAATCGACCGCCAACGCGGTGTTTTCGACCACCGAAGAATCGACACTGGGTGTATGTGCAGTTGACCCTGATGGTATTGCTCAACAGTGACATAACTTATGTCATTTGAAAGCCCTTGAAGAGTTGTCCAAGTCACTCCTTGATAATCCGGTCAATTTAGACCAAAAAACGAGAGTGAAGTTAGTATATATATTTTTTTTGTCAAAAACACCGAGTTAACCGTCGAATTCGATATAAATGTCAAGGAGTCAAGGAGAAGACTTTCATTTCATCATACACTTTTTTTTGCTACATTGCACCGTTTTTCAGATATTCGCGAAAAACACTTTTTTTTTACCTTTGACCTTGAATAAAAAAAAATCCATACACGGGAATGATGGGGAACTTTTACACATTGTTTATAATTATGTTTTGAACAATTTTACTGATTTTCAGCTTGTTGGGACTTTATGTAACCTCACCCTCATTTTTTGGTTTAAATTGACCGGATTAATATGTAGTTATGTATGCGAATATTTATACTAAAGAATTGAATTACCTACCTACACTGAGCGAAACGAAGAGGTTTCTATGTTTATCTTCATGGAGGTTAGGTCAAGGGTTTTTAAACCTATTTGCTGCGATTTACTTTTTGGTTGACAACCACTTTTTATTTGTTGTGGTCACGTTGTGGTGTTATTTCCACCAAAATAAAATGTTATTCAAAGTTAGGTACCTAGGTACATAACTAATAAAAATATTTAAACATTATTTTAAGTTTTCATTATAACTAAGTACCTAAACGTCATGGCTGGTGGTTTAAGTTACACCGATACTTCAGATATTTCTGTATCTTCACTAAAAATAATTGATTTTGGCTGTATTCCTGTTGATAGTGCGGCAGAAAAGGCTATTTTATTTGAAAATAATTGTGATGTAAGTATCGTCCTTCAATTCCTGATTAGAACAGTCGTGCTGTAGTATTATATTCCTCCTAGATCTAATATGACAGAAAGAGAGAGAGAGAGAGAGAGATTACTTGCTCTAGGACTTAGCTACTCGGACCTGGCTTATAAAACTATACTTGTTGCAGAGACAACTAACCTATCGAGTTTCTCTTATGTACGTACTCGATTCCATTGACAAAGTATTTGATGTATCCATCACATCCAATGCTGTGGACCCAAAAAACAGTGCTGTTCTGACGTTAACATTTCGCCCGAAAAATGCGGAACAGTCCTATACAGAATACTACGTCATCGATGATACAGCTGGGAATAACTACAGAGTGACTGTAGTGGGGAAATGCTTCGGTTAGATGTTATTTTCTTATTTATGTAACTATTTTTCAAATTACCTTAAATTAGCAATAAAAACAAGTTAAAGTAGAATAACTGGGTCAATATCAGTTCAGAAAAAGTTGGAAAAGGAATTTAAACAACGTATTTTGACCAGGCCCGCAAGTGTTTCTAAGCAAAAGGAAAATAATATTTAGAATATGCAAAAATGTATCCGAGCAGAGAAAGGAAACTGTTAAGATTACAAACAAATCTTCTATCGATACGACATATCAGTGGGTATCGCCGCATTGTGGACTTGGACAATTTCAGGTAGGGGTACTTCACTATCATATATCTAATAGGTAGGTAGAGATTGTCCAAGCTGAAATGACACGCCCCACCTCCGCATTTACGCACACTAGCAAATTTTAAATATGGACGCAATACACATAAACATGCAATTATAATTGGTCGTTCAGTTGCCGTACTCGCCGTACTCGCTAAGAAGTGCAATTCTCGGATTTGTTGTCCAACTAGTTTAGTTGATCGTGAACGCGCGAGAGGAGAGGACGTCTTGTTTCATACAAAGTGACGGCGCTGCTCCATAGAGCGAGCGTTTTCGGATTTATCACCCGACTAGTCGGCCGACATGTGCACATAGAAATCAATAATTGGCGCTCCCACACAGATGAAGTGCCGCTATTAATATTTACACTCACACATCTAAATAAAGTAATTAAGTAGTGGGGCGCGTCATTTCAGCTTAGACAATCTCTACCTATATAAAATTCTCGTGTCACGGGGTGCGTAATTGAACTCCTCTGAAACGGCTCGACCGATTCTCATGAAATTTTGTGTACATATCGGGTAGGCCTGAGAATCGGACAACATCTATTTTTCATCCCGAAATTCCCGCGGGAAGGGGACCGTGGTTGAACTCCTCTGAAACGGCTCGACCGATTCTCATTAAATTTTGTGTGCATATCGGGTAGGTCTGAGAATCGGACAACATCTATTTTTCATCCCGAAATTCCCGCGGGAACGGGTACAACGCGGGTGAAACCGCGGGGCGCAGCTAGTCTAATCCAATATATAAAATTCTCGTGTCACGGGGTGCGTAATTGAGCTTTATAAACATAAAGCTGGGTTTCCATACAAGCGGAAATAACTTCCCGTTCACCACATCCTTGTACTTGTCGGGGTCCACCTGCAGCCGGCACTTCACCAGCTCGAGGGTTACTACCGTCGTGTGTGTGGTACCTGCGCACGCGATATTGAATGTTATAGTACTTGGTATTAGAGTATACATATAACTCAATGGGTATTAGTGTTATTTTTGTTTTAAGGCACAGCCTATTTATTTTGAAATTCAACGGTGTCTTTAATGAGTCTCCAAGAAATCCTGACCTACTTACAAAAAAATATCTGTAAAACTACTCTACATCCTTTTCTCTATTCTGCAATCCATATACTGAGCATGTAGCCATTTCCTATAATAAACTCATTCAAAATAAATTAAATATTAGTTAAATTTATAAGTCCTGCAAACTTTCTTCCATCACGACCAAGTAGATAACCTGATTCCTAATAATTTTTTTTTCAAAAGATAAGTTCCGGTATTTGCGGACTAGTCAGAGCGAAGGAAACCATATCTGCTACGATCTTATTCACCGGCAGTGCTCTTGGCATTTATACAGCTGAATTAGTTTGTCTTATATTGAATCAGGTACCTACCAGCTTATGTTTTATTTAAATTAATAAGAGACTTTATATTTCATTTAAATAATAATGAATTTTAAAAACACCTTTTAAAATTTTTACAAGTCTTAATGTCTCTCCTTTATTCTCTGCTTCTTTGTGGTTGTTAGTGCCTTTTGGGAATTTCAGATGAGTATACTTATTTTTGCTGTTAGGTAACCATGATAAAAAAATCACTTATCCCTTAATGTTCTAGGAACCGCTATTTTTGAACGTTATCGCCACGGTTGTTTTACCTGGAAATTCGATTTACAACACTCAAGACCACATATTCGAGAAAAATTGGAAGCGCATACCAAGAGTCGCTCATTTTATGTCAAACAGTTTGAATAGACTGACATACATACCATCAGCGTCTGTATGTGACAGATATTTGGACTTTGGGACTGGAAACGTCATTGATGTTACCTTGAATATTTCGCAGACATTATGCGTGACCAATCATGAGCAAGAGGCAGGTTATATCCAGTGGTTACCAGGTAACTTGCTCTGGGTACCTCTTGAGTACCTATTTGTTTTGTCAGGTTGTACTTAGTAACAGTAATCATTTGTTGGGAGTGTGTAGTATCTACCTAACCATTTATGTATTTTAACTTGATTACGGCTTGATTAAGCCAGAGTAGGATAGGAGATAATTATTTTCGCTGATAGGTGTGTATCAGATTTTTGTACTAAGTTTACCCATGAAGAGATTAAACGCGGTTTATTTCAGATCCAGATAATAATTTCATGATTGACCCAATAGCATCAGAAATTCCACACAGCGAATCTAGACTATTTACTGTTCGGTTCAGGTAAATATCGTACATTTGAAAAGGCAGAATTGCTTAGGAATTATCATAATGAAAATAAAATTAACCATCTTTTAGACCAAAAGTAAAGGATCAAGTGTTTGGATTTCTCCTTTGTGGCGATTTCCAATACAAAAAGTATTTCGACGATGACATTTTCAAGTTCAAGCATACTTGGTTTAGAATCCCTTGTATTGGGAACACTTGGAGGCCCTGCACTGAATGCCCTTCTGAGTGGGACTGTCCTTGCGAGGTTGGTACTTGATAATGAACCTACAATATTTTTCAACTAACGAGACTCAACATATTATTCGGTAGAGAACAAAGGCTTAGTGATTTTATCCCATTCTTACTTAATAACTACAACATTTTATCAACTACTTAATTATCTTTTAAATAAAGGATTGTTTCTGGATGGAAAATAGGAAGACATAGATTGTATGTTTTTTATACAGCCTTATCAGTAAGTTATACGTAGTAGATCACAGAAGAACAATAGTATTATTGCGACTTTCCATCGCTTACAATCGCACTAGAATTATTGAGGAATGACGAAATATGTTTAAAACCGTTATCCTTTATCCGGTGGTGTTAAGTTCTTCAATTAAACGACACCCTTTTCACGTTTGCCTTAAATTAAAAATCAAATTATAATTTGTTCTTTTACTGGTCTTCTAGGTGGTCTTACCACCGACGGTACCAGGAAGGACATCTTTCCAAAATTTCATGCTCGCAAATAAGTTGGACACTTTGATGTTCTTCAAATTCATGGGCCCCGATAAATCGTACGTTTCGCTGAATATTTATTCTGGATCTTAACAGATTTTTCTAGACTAATTTGAAGGTTACGTGGATTTAATTGTTACTTCTATAATGAAAGAAGTGGTTACATAAAAGCTTATTTTTAGAAATTTCGTCGTACTACCGATGTGTGGCATAATACAAGGGCGTGGGTGGCAAATAATACATGTAGCACTGGAACCTGTCACTTCTGGCAACTTTTACGAGACGTGGGACATTATTATAAACCAAACTCAAAAGGTGAGACTTTATATTGTACTCGTATTATTATTGGTAAATCATACTTCGGCTAATCATGTTAAGCCTCTCGTTAAAAAGTATTAGCCTGTAATATGTACACTGCTAGGCAAAGGCCTCTCTTTTCACTGAAAAATACAGTGTACAGCGTGGTGATTACATTGGTGATTGGCGGGTTGGTGATCTCAAACCAAACAAAAAATATGTTTCCTACATTTCAAACATTTTTTGAAATGTAGGAAACATATTTTTTTGCTCGACCTGAGAATTGAAACCAGGACCTCAGTCGTCTCGTTGAATAATTTAAAAAACAATTAAGTACTTTTCCAAAAATGACTGTTTTTAGACTCGTCTAAGCTTTAAAGGATGCGCCGAAATAAGTGACGTGGAAGTAATGTCCCATGGATACAACCCGGCGACGCACGGCATGTTTGAGTTCCCGCCAACCATTACTGGCTGCGTTAACTATTGCACAGCATTTCTACACAATAAGACGCGCATGGAAATTCAGTAAGATCGTATTCCTACTTAAAGATGCCATAAAAAAAAACAAAGTAAACTCAGTTTTTATAATTTGGGACTAGTTAATTATATCACAATCTCATTGTAAGATACATAAATAAAAATGAAGGAAATGTATTAAGTCTATAATGCCTCACTACTTAATAAGTTATTACTTCCATCCAATTTAGAGAGAGAGAGAGAGGGAGAGAGAGAGAGAGACAGATCCAATTTACTTTGTTGTTAACCCAGAGATTTCTATTTTCCTTATTTCCAGTGTAAGAGTTCTAAACTCAGTTGAATGGCTCGGAGCCGACAGTGGGGGCTCATTCATTATCCCCCCGAAGGAAATTATACGTTACCACTGGTGGTTTTTCCCGAAAACCCCAAATAAAGTCTACGATACGACTATAACGTGCTCTTGCATTTGTTTGATTGATGGAAGGTAACGAGAATATGTATGTAATCATCATTACAGCCGAAGGACGTCCATTACTGGGCATAGGCCTCCCCAAATCATGGCCACAATACTTCGTGGACCATAGATGTGATAAAGTTCGCGAGAAACCGTTGGTTGTGGGTGGAGCAAAACCTGGCAGTGTGACTATACCGATAATAATTTGATTAATTTTTGGGTAAAGGTAGTTTCATCCATTTAACATTATTTCTTTGTAAATTTTAGGCCAGTTGGAGAAACCACAGAATTATTTATACATATTATGGGGTTTTCTGAACTTCCTGATCTAAGGGTACGTAAGACCAAATTTTATTTTTTGCGTCTCAATTTGAATACCCATAAGATCTTATGACTTGTTTTTCAAGGTTTTACCAAAATCTACGAATATTCACGACGTAGTTGTAGGGGAAAACGCTGAATTGAGTATCACTTTGTACAACTTCGGATCTTGTCTCTTTACTTCGAAGTTGTATCACTTAATCGATGGGATGGGAGACGACTTCAGTAACGACAAATTAGAAATTGATGCCACAGTTGTGAGTACGAGTATTTTGAAAGTATTTGCACCTGCGTAATTTTGCCTTTTCCCATAGTTGAAGGTATAATCTTGCTCAGCAACAATATCCTGTTTCGCAGATTTAATATCATAACAGCAATTTTAAGTGATTAGAAACTGATATTGTTTTTATACCCCAGAACAGTTTAAAGCCTTCAAACCATTGCGAAGTGAAAATGATAGTGACGCCCGAAGGAGCTGGTTCAAGAAGACTAGACATCAAGTATACGGTACTGTATCGCACAGAGACCGACGAGGTTGAACAAATACAACCCATACGGAAGACTATTTGTAAGATTTGGTACGACGGAATCTATCCTACGTTCAAGGTATGATTGATCAAGTGGCATAAAACTGTCTGTCATTTATCGAAGTCAAAGTCAAATATTTTTATTCAGTTTTGGCCCCATAGAGGCTCTTTTGAACAAACCACGTATCAGCATCATTATATCTCTCAACACTGATAAAGACTCGACGACGAAGACGAAAGAACAAACCTAATCTTGTCTTAACTAGTCAACCCTAAAAAAAAGTTTTAGCCTCACTATTCTGTACAAGCGAGATTTTAGCAGGTGTTAATTTTCCAGGTGAAGCGAACAATATCAGTGAAATGTCCAGTGATATTAAGTAACCATTGCGTGTGGAATATTGCTAATATTGCAGAGTGAGTACACTGAAGCTACGCTAACGCTTAATAACAATAGTGATCACATCAACATACATATTAGCCGAATTTTGCCATTCATAAAAATCTTATTTGCACCCCTCTTGGCTCAATGGAAACAAAGACTTACAGATGGCGATTAATTATATTCTACAGGTTAAATAAAGCTCTAGAAGACTGTCGACCAAAAAAGCCAATAAAAGTAAACCTTTACGCTCCAGACTTATGCGTCAAAAATGGTTTAGTGGAGTTCATATTTGTTTTGGGATGCATTTACGCAGTTCCTGTGCCGTGGAGTCTTCGCAGGGAGAAAATATGCGACTGTGAAATGATAGAGGTGCAAAAAGGGATATCTACGTACGAGATGAGACATACTTGTGTTCATAGACCGTTAGTTGAGTTGTTCCCTTTGGAAGACATTGCTACAGTAAGTTGATTAGGATTTCCGAGCTTTGTAGTTTATGTTTGTATGTTTTGTTGGAAACTGAAAAACCAAGTTCTTTCATCTTGGAATGATGAAATAAAACCCTAGATTTCAGAACATAAAATTCTCCTGTGAGAGATCACGATTCTTGTTACCGAAGGTCCGCATAAAAATGTTAATTAAATCTAATGTGTATCTCAAGTTTGATTCAAGATACCTTTGCTTTCAGCCCACTGAGCCATCAATCCTGTACATGCGATTAAATTACAAATTAGAAGGTCAAAATACTTTATGTTACGTGTTGAGTTTGCCAAATGAGAGAGAGATTCATCTCAACATTCATATATTAGCAAATGTCAATTCTAAAGGAATATTAACAGCGTTACGGCGTCCGGTGTATCTCAACGATTATTTAGCATTTTTGGACTGCGGTAGAGTGCCCATAAATAATTTGGACCCTGTTATTAGGGTAAGAACTTATTTGCACCGTTTGATAAGTTATTGTTTATGATAGCAAATATCTGAGAAAAAATCTACCCGATGCCAAATTAATTTTTCATAGACCGATTGTTACTTAGCAGATTAGAGTAGAATTCGTTAGTAATAATGGCTTTGTTGTGTCTACTGTGATAGAGTGGAGTATTTAGAAAGTTTGGATATTATTCCAGATTATTTGTTTTGTTTTTCTAGATCGTGTGGCTTTATAATCCTACAGACGTGTTCACAACCTGGAGACTATTGCGAGGCAATTTGATTTCCCCAGACTCTATCATACGATGCTTGTTGTATTTTGCCGAAATACCACCTTTGGGGAAATTGGCGATACCTTTCTCATTTATGCCTACTGAAATGATTGATTATGAGGTAATTAGATGTTTTACGAGTATTTTACTTTACTTGATTTTATTTTTGTTGGATATAGGTATGTAAAATTATCACGTTTCACATTTTCCCACACATTATAATTTATATGTTTGAAGATGACTTTCTTGTCGTCTTTTGGCTACGAACCAGTAAAAATACTGGTGAAAGGCCAAGGTGGTTTACCCAACTGCGTAGAGACGAGGTTGGACGTGCCGTCTTACGTGGAAAAAATAATCAGAAGTACCTATAGGACCGGCGTGGTGAGTACCTTTACTTTTGAATTAAGGAATCCATACATTTTTCATTAGTTTTGAAAGAGTTTTTAACCTATAGACTGGCGAACGACCGAGATCATCGTTGGTTGGTTCGTTGAGTTCCAAATTTAACATCAAGCTAAGCAATTCAAAATGAAGGAACCAGTAATAAAAAAATGATATATTATACTTAACCTCGTCTCGCATCTACATTGCAGATGTACTTATCAAAAGACCACATAACATTGCCCGAGATGCCGACGCATTCTCTAACAAGGGACATTATATCGATTTGCAACGATACCGACCATACTCTTAGATTTATTTGGTTGCCGTAAGTTTAACAAACATACATTTTTTAATTGTAGTTTCTCCTTAAACTAACGGAGTGATGAGTTGTCATTTTAATCAATTTCATTTTGTGGCATCATAAAGGTGTAAATGTGAAGAAAACAAAAATATGTTTTAAACAATTTTACAGTGAAAGAATAGCCAACATCGTGAATATTGTGATGACGCCTTGCTGGGGAGTGATCCAGGCGAAGTCTACGGAATGGATCACAATGACTGTGTACAGTCTACAAGAGCCTTCTACTTTTACGTGCGTAATAGCATTGCTTTGAATTATCGGTATATTTAAAAAATATTTTGTATTAATTGGCGATTTATATTCCAGCACAACGGTAGCATGCGAAATATTGGATTTAACAGAAAGGAAACGATATCAAAGAAACGAACTACTCAGAAGAAGTAAAATAGAGAAATGTAATCAAGAGTTCATTATTACTGAGGAGGGATTGTTTCATCCCGTTAGTTATCATTATAATTTAATTTTTGAATATATTAAGAACGTGCTTGATTATTCACGTTTTTATTATTAACCTAAACCATTACAATAACGGGTTTATAAGCTTCGCAATAGTTAGACAATCTTATGACGCCATTTTTTGCCGTTTTAGTTATTCACTTCGAATATAATTTCAGGGTATAAACGACTCTCCACCCTACGTTCTTGATATAGATAAGCCACAACCAACATATTTAGTGATGTCGGTTTCAATATCAACTAAAGGGCAACGGGATGGATATCCGAGACTGCTCTTACCGCAAATGTTGGAGCATGTAAGACAAAATCATATTTTAAAAGATGATGTCATTTGGTACCAAGTTGGGCGCCAATGTTTGATCACGAACATTGGTGCCCAACATGTGACTTTTTTGTAGATACCGCCATACGATCTGCTTTCGGCTGATTACAATGAATTTGGTAACAAAGATAAATGTAACAGTGCTGCCAATAATATGACTATGGCCGATATTATTAGGATAATCGATGGAATTCTATGGTTAGTACCGGTATACAAATACACTAACTTAACATTTCATTATTGAAGTTAGATTGTGAAACCTTACAGGTAGAGTTTAATATGACTGCCTCATAGGACCAAGTCAAATCTCTTAATATGTATAATTGGTCGTAGAGATTCATTAATCTGATTGCTTGAAAGCAATCACTTCCTTTTCAAACAGACTATAATGATTTCAACAAGTTTTATTCAAACAGGGACTCGCTTCACAGTAAAATGTTTAAGAATCAAATTAAATTCTATGCAACTGAAGAAATTCCGTCGTACAGCGCACTTGTAAAGGTCATTGAATCCGATGTGAAGCCGAGATTGAGTCGAAGGTTTGTCGACTTAATTCACATTCAAATTTTAGTTCGTCCCCGATTTGCGAGTGCATTGTCTCCGTAGTCGAAGGAATTTCGGGATAGCTAAATTAGCGGAACTGTTCAGCGGTTTAACCGTGATAGCGTAGAAGACTGTATGAGTGACTTTTTCCCACTTATAATATGCTTTGCATATGCATGCAAGGCTACAATTGATACAATTTTATGACAGACTAGCTGTGCCCCGCGGTTTCACCCGCAGCGCCCTCGTTCCCGTGGGAATTTTGAAAATTTTATTCCTTATTTTTCTTATATAAAAACCTTGTCCTTACAATAAGGAACTCATTAAAAAAAGAATCATCCAATTTGGTGCAGTCGTTCTGAAGTTATACGCTTAGCAATAGATTCAGCGATTCATTTTTATAATATAGAAGATTATAGATTAGTGTTTCGTCTCAGATTACTGCAAGTAAACATATTGCACTTGTATTTCAGAGTAACCTCAGGGATTTGTGACGCGATAGTCAACAAAGCAGTGTTCCACATTTATGGATTGAACCCCAAACATGAAATGTCAATTTTAGATGCTTAATATCTAGTTCGTAGATGTTAATTTATTTGAAGATATATTTTATGTTTCACTGGACGATGCAAATCTTACAAAGACTATTTTGGATTATCAAAATAAGTCTTATTTAATTCATTTCTGTTCAGCCCAATATCCTTAAAGCACCGTCAGATTTGAATAGTCTGTTAATTTTAATGCAAAAATAAAGATTTATATTGAATAACAAATCAACTTTTATTCATAATATCGTTAATAATCACAATCATTCTTATAACTAACTTCCAACAATAAATACAATTACAAACGCTAAGGCACTAATACTTACTAATCGAGTATTCTATCCAATTTCAACTGTAGTTTCTTCGGCTTGAACGACGGTAGTACAGTCACCGACACTCTGTCACCTAGTTTAGGCGTTTGATGTCCTCCGAGGTTGCTTTTGTGTATCAAACCAGCGTCGCCGATTCCGCAGTCCACGAAACATCCGAATGGAACCACGTTGCGGACTACACCTAGAAAATTCAAGATGTTTAAAAGATGTCCGTTTGTTTGGGGCATGGTTGAAGACGATTACCGATTATCCTGAAGTATTGCCCAGAAACAAGTAGAATATCGGGAATAGAAGCCAAGGCTTCTAGACATAGACAATATTTGAAGAACAATAGACTTTGAGACTTTACATGTCGAGACTCGACGAAAAGGGAATAATCCATACTCATAACAATTTGAAGTGCGCAAAAATATTGTTTTAAATCATTGCACAACTTTTGTAACATGACTGACATTTACCTGTCAAAGTCATTCCTTCTTTAATTTGCTCCGTCGCTTGCACAGCCATAGAGTACACTGGTCTACAGAACGTAATGACGTCATCTTCATGCGTCTTTTGTTTGAAAGCATTTATTATTAATTCTAATGTACCGACATCGGTACCTAGCTCTTCACTCATACCGCTAATGTTGATGGTAGCGGAGATTCTTTCGATGTTTTGTGGGAAATCCGGTTTGGGCAGATCTTTAATGTTTACACCTATCTTTTTGGCGAATCTGAAAAGAAATCATTATTGGTTTTATTTATAGTATATGTGGACTTCAGTACAGTCTATATGCATATTTAATGAAATCAATTTAGATGAAATGTCATAGGTATCACAAGCTCAAAATATATTACACACTTATTTATTGACATTGATTGACGTTACAAGTATATTACGTAGAGATTTTTGTGTGCTACTTCTAAATCCCACAATAATGCGATAAACGTGGATACTTACGACTTCGCTACATCGTAACTCTCCGGGTGTATTATAGTTGCATCCAAAACTTCTTTCCCGCCCAAAACCTTGAGGAAACCAGCGCACTGTTGGTACGTGACCTTCCCAATTCCGCTCACTTTCAGCAGCTCAGCTCGTGACGTGAATCCACCTTTATCTTGACGATGCGAAAGTATTTTCTTGGCTCTACCTTCATTTAAGCCTGAGATTCGTCTGAAAACAGATGAATCATCTAAGGAAATGTTCGGAGGTTTATTCTTTCGCAAATAATACTAAGGAGGTTTGCGCCGATACTAACCTCCTTCGTAAATAGTAAGTAGGTTTGAACCGATACTTACCTCTTTCGTAAATAACACTAAGGAGGTTTGCGCCGATACTTACCTCCTTCGTAAATAGTAAGTAGGTTTGAACCGATACTTACCTCTTTCGTAAATAACACTAAGGAGGTTTGCGCCGATACTTACCTCCTTCGTAAATAGTAAGTAGGTTTGAACCGATACTTACCTCTTTCGTAAATAACACTAAGGAGGTTTGCGCCGATACTTACCTCCTTCGTAAATAGTAAGGAGGTTTGAACCGATACTTACCTCCTTCGTAAATAGTAAGGAGGTTTGAACCGATACTTACCTCTTTCGTAAATAACACTAAGGAGGTTTGTGCCGATACTTGCCTCCTTCGTAAATAGTAAGGAGGTTTGAACCGATACTTACCTCTTTCGTAAATAACACTAAGGAGGTTTGCGCCGATACTTACCTCCTTCGTAAATAGTAAGGAGGTTTGAACCGATACTTACCTCTTTCGTAAATAACACTAAGGAGGTTTGTGCCGATACTTGCCTCCTTCGTAAATAGTAAGGAGGTTTGAACCGATACTTACCTCTTTCGTAAATAACACTAAGGAGGTTTGTGCCGATACTTGCCTCCTTCGTAAATAGTAAGGAGGTTTGAACCGATACTTACCTCCTTCGTAAATAGTAAGGAGGTTTGAACCGATACTTACCTCTTTCGTAAATAACACTAAGGAGGTTTGTGCCGATACTTGCCTCCTTCGTAAATAGTAAGGAGGTTTGAACCGATACTTACCTCCTTCGTAAATAGTAAGGAGGTTTGAACCGATACTTACCTCTTTCGTAAATAACACTAAGGAGGTTTGTGCCGATACTTGCCTCCTTCGTAAATAGTAAGGAGGTTTGAACCGATACTTACCTCTTTCGTAAATAACACTAAGGAGGTTTGCGCCGATACTTACCTCCTTCGTTAATAGTAAGGAGGTTTGCGCCGATACTTGCCTCCTTCGTAAATAGTAAGGAGGTTTGCGCCGATACTTGCCTCCTTCGTAAATAGTAAGGAGGTTTGCGCCGATACTTACCTCTTTCGTAAATTATACTAAGGAGGTTTTAGTCGATGCTTACTAAGGAGGTATGACTCGATACTAACCTCCTTCTTTAATACTTAATAGGCTTGAGTTATATTTACCACCTTTGAAAGTAATAAGAAGTTTATTGATCGAAAGGCCTTTGGCCTGTACTTTTACTTTGATCTTACCTCAACATAGCTAATGATGCAGTATTAATGTCAACACCGACTAAACTGACCACCTTTTCGACTGCACTGTCTAAAGCCGACTCCAACATTTTAGGAGGTATGTCGTGCTGGTACAAACCAACTCCTAGGTTTTTAGGGTCTACCTACAAATTTAAATAATATTCGTAAATGATACACTATCTTTATACTTAAACAATCTTTGAAGACATATTAGGAAGATATATTAAGATATCTTTAAATATACCTTTATTAATTCTCCTAAAGGATCAAGCACTCTTCTTGCTATCGAAAGCGCTGATATTAAATTGGGATCCATGTTTGGATGTTCCTGAAAACAGACATTAAGAATTACAAAGTTTCACGTAGCTTTTTTATTTCGGGTAAAGTAGTCTGTGTCAGTTCCAAAGTTGAATCTTTACAAAACTTCTAGATCTTTACAAAAAAAATACCAAAATCAGCTAAATAGTTAAGTGACAGATTCAGGAACAGGAATTCAAGGTAGCGTTAATATAATTCGACATTTATTTTGGCGGTCTAAAAACTCCGACACCAGGGTTAGCTAATAACCTATTAGAAATGAATTACCTAATGAGTTGGTGTAGGTTAGTGGCCATCTTGGTGTAGGAGACTATAGTCCTCCTCAAGGTCTCCAACATGATCTAACGATTGGAACCAACCGGGACTGACAATTTATAAGTGCACTAGCAGCGCCCCGCGGTTTTACCCGCGTTGTGCCCGTTCCCGTAGGAAATCCGGGATAAAATGTAGCCTATAGCCTTCCTCGATAAATAGACTATCTAACAGTGAAAGAATTATTCAAATCGGTTCAATAGTTTCTGAGATTAGCGCGTTTAAACAAACAAACAAACAAACAAACAAAACAAACTCTTCAGCTTTATAATATTAGTATAGATTTACAGCTTACCTTCTGCGCCTCCTTACTGATGGAGTAAATAGAAGCTCCCTGTTCCGGCACGATGACTACGGGTATACTGTCAGCGATGCCGTGGCTTTTCAGCCAAGTTTCAGTCTCCCGGCAAGCCGTGCCGTTGCCGAGCCCGATCAGTTCTACACTAGAATAACGGGTTATTTTATAATTAAATACCCGCGTTGTGCCCGTTCCCGTGGGAATTTCGGGATTTTTTTTACATAAAAACCTTCCTCTTGAATCACTCTACCTATTACAAAAAACCGCATCAAAATCCGTTGCGTAATTTTAAAGATTTAAGCATACAGACAGACAAACAGTGTGACAGACACGAAAAAGAGACGACTTTATTTTATACTATGTAGTGATGATCACATGATTTTAAAATATAAAGCACATCATTCGTGGGGTTTTTCGAGGTAAGTTAGGCTATGTGTTGAAATTAAGATAAAAGCATCTGAGGAAAATCTCAACCAAATTTGTCCAAATATGACTTGTGATATTTATTTTATTTCTAAGAGCAGGATGTTGAAAATGAAAACAATATATATGACTTACTTCAATTTCTCAATAAAGTTCTTCAGCTGTCTCGCTGCTATATCATTCTGGTTGTACTTCCGTAAGTCAGGATGCAAGGTGCATGCTTCAAGTTTATCACCATTTGGGCTGATGATACCTAGCTGAAAATAATTACAATTTTAAGACATACATTACACAAACAGCACCCATGAATTTCTTTGTAAAAGTAGCCTACTAACAATGTATTTTATCTTACATGTAAACATGGCTTAGAATCGAACTAAATCAATAAACCTTTTCATCTAAATAAGGAATTGTCTAAGGATGGAAAATTAATCACATTGTTTTACATTTTATGACAAGAAATAAGAAATAGATTGTTGATATATTTTTAACTGTGTGCCACATTATGACTAATGCCAAGCAATTCCAAATTATTGAATACTAGCAGCGCCCCGCGGTTTTACCCGCGTTGTACCTGTTCCCGTGGGAATTTCGGGATGAAAAATAGCCTATAACCTTCCCGTTGAATGTGGCTATCTATTACAAAAATAATTATTCAAATCGGACTGATAATTCCTGAGATTACCTCGAACAAACAAACAAACAAACTTACAAATTTTACCTCTTTATAATATATAAGTATAGATGTCATTTACCTTACAACCTGCTTTAAACCCCGGATCCAATCCAGCTATGACCCTATTCTTAATAGGTTCAGTCAGCAAGTATTTCTCCAGGTTAGTAATGAATGTTTTGACCGCCTCCTTCTGAGCTAATGTGGTGAGATCATTGCGCACTTGTCGCGATAGCCACGGTTTTATTAA
The DNA here is from genome assembly GCA_963082685.1 of Cyclophora albipunctata. Classification (NCBI taxonomy): domain Eukaryota; kingdom Metazoa; phylum Arthropoda; class Insecta; order Lepidoptera; family Geometridae; genus Cyclophora; species Cyclophora albipunctata. The sequence goes on along the minus strand of OY720117.1, from coordinate 8,386,210 downwards.
ACGGCTGTATGCGTCGGTCAATCCTTTGCGAACCCAATGGTTGCTTTTCCAGAGTGTTAGGCAAAATCTAGAGAAGCATACATAATTAGGTCAGATTGGAATGGAGCTAGATAAGACTGGAAATATTGTTTTTATGATAGGCACTTTCATCGGTTTACATTAGTAAAATTAGTAACGGTTAGATATTTTAAATTTAATGTTATTCTTTCAATATGAAAGTTAATAACTTATTATCAAAGGACGAATATCTCTTGCAAAACCTTAATACGGGATACCTATTTTAGTAAAGGTTGGCTCAAACACATGCCTAATCACAAGCAACTATCACTATAAATATACCCAATCTTAACTGTTTTATTTGGCACGATCACATTTAAGAGAAATAGCAATCAATTTGCTAACAAGAAGTATCAATAAAGCTTACCGTTCAAGTTTATTATAGAACCAATCAGGTACAACCACTTTGACACTCAACACTTTCGCGTCCTCCCCACGATTGAGAGCTAAAGTCTGGTGCGGCTTCACAAACTGAACAGGACATTTCCATTCGAAATACAACTTGTAAGTCTCTGGGTCAGCTTTTTTATCAACAATTTTACAATCTGTGTCCTTCTTTTCTTTGCTAGAACTTTTTGTTCTGTTACTTTGTAAAGTGAACTTGGTTTCTTCTTTTCTGGAACAAAGAGTATGAAATTATCACTACATATTATAAACAAAGTCCCCGGCCGCATCTGTCTGTCTGCCTATCTGTCTGTCTGTTTGCGATAAACTCAAATACTACTGCACGGATTCTGAAGTGTTTTTTTTTTCAAATATATAAAGTGATTCAAGAGGAAGGTTAAGATGTTTACAAATATCCGAAATTCCCATGGGAACGGGCACAACGTGGGTAAAACCGTGGGGTGCTGCTAGTGTAAAATAAACTAGATTTCTATCTTTCTGGAACAAAATCAAATCTTCTTCATCTAGTGGATGGTCACCCTGACCAATCCTGGTGTCTGAGTTATTGAGCCGCCAAAAGCCTCTGACATGGCTCATGTAACGACTAATATCCGTAGAAAGATACTGGGATTGACGGTGCCCTCCGAAGCATGGAATCATCTTACTTTTCGGGCAATTCAGATTCAGATCAAAAGAAATCAAATCAAATTAGGCTACCTTACTAGGAATTAATTAAAAATAATGCAATACTTACAAAGTCCTCATATACTCTAGAACTCTTGTATCTTTATAAATAACATCAGCTACAATATGTGTGATGTGATTGTCTACTTGCTCTGGAGTGGCCAACTCTTCACTCCCATCGCAGAGCTGATTGGTGTTGATATAGGCCCCATTTAGTGCTTGTGTAGCATGAGGTTCTAAGCCAAGGTTTCTGGCCCTTTCAGCTAGTGAAAGTGAGTGGGATTTTAAAGGGGCATACTGAAAAAGCAAAAAGTTTATTACATCAAAAAGGCACAATTATAAATGAAAATATGTGTTATACTTACAACCAAATCCAGTTCTGATAAGTTTCTTGCATTTAAAATACTCTTTTCAATGTCGGGTGTTAATTTTTTGGTTTTTTTCAGAGTCTCAATCACAGATTTAACTTTTTTTCTGAGTTGAGCAACGTTTTGATAACTTTCGTACAGGTCTTGCAGCCTAAAAAGAAGTGCATTCATTTCTATGTCTTGTAACCATATATTTTTCTTAACTATTTAATAATAAACGAGACTCACTTATCCGGCATTAAATTATCAACACAAGTCTTCCTGTATCTTGCTATAAACGGCAAAGTACATCCTTCTTCTAAAAGTCCTATAAAACTCTTGGCTAATTTCAAAGGTATTTTTTCAACTTGCGATAAAACTACAGATTCGTCCCACATATTAGTAAACTCAATATTTCCGACATCTTCAAGCAATATTTGGTCCTTTTTAGTACTAGAAACTGTTTTCTTTTCTTTAGGAACTTTAGTTTTGGTGACTTTAAGCACTTTTTTGGTCTCATCATCAACTTTGTTCTTCGAGGGTTTAACAACTTTTTTCACTTTCTTCTCCGGTGAGAAAGTTTCGTCCAAATCTACAGGCTTACGTTTTCTAGTAACTTTAGGTTTTTCCATTATAATATAAATCTATTCTAATAACTCGGCTCGGCTGCGAAATCAAAAATGTAAATAAATAAATAAATAGTCCGTTGACATTATGTGACTGACAGCACGTTGACATTCATTGACGGCACAGATAATCAGCATTACTGTCAGTCAATCAGTGTCAGACGTCAGTCAGCTGATCGGAATTTGTAAACAAAACAACGTGATATGCTAGATGGTGAAATTAACATTTAAATAATAATTAATCGATAGTTTAAAGAAATGGATAAAAATCCTCTTATTAATACATTAAGAGATCATTTTTTCAAAGGCTCACACAGGTTCAATTTAAGCGTAAGTCAATCTTTCACGATAACTTATTTCCATTATATTCCATCATCATAGCATATCAAATTAAAGGTATTATTTTAGTTCAAAGATGCAAATCAAATGACGTGGGAATGGCAGCAAAAGTTATTGGACGCCACAGTGAATAGTGATCTAAACAAACAATATCCGATGAGCAGCCAATTCACCAAACATTTTCTGAAGAAAATAATGCAACATCTCGAGTACAATAACATGGAGATACATGATGAATTCTTTGTAAATTTATGTGAAACTATGCAGAATAATAATGAAGATTACTGCTTCAAGCACTATTTCATCGGAACCAATACAGCAGATGTAATTACAATGAAAGAAACCAATAAAATGGTTGTTAATGGTACTACAGGAATGAAAACTTGGGAGGTATTTTAGCTTATAGGTTTGCTAAATAAATAAATTGTAATATCCAATTCAGAATCAATATTAATATCATTATAAATCCAGTCATTTGTAACCTTAGTTTCCATATAAAAAACCGCTAATTTGTTTATATTTTTAGGCTGCTCTTATGTTAGCTGACTGGGCTCTTTGCAAGAAGACTATCTTCAAGAATAAAAAGGTCATAGAACTTGGCTCTGGTGTGGGCTTTAGTGGAATAACTATAGCGAAACTTTGTGAGCCGAAGTCTATACATCTCACTGACTGCCACCCTGATGTTCTGAAGGCTATTGTCGATAATGTGCTCATAAATTTCCCAAATGCTGAGGAAAGAGAAAGGACTGAGGGATCTATATTTATGGATGGTGACTTAGAAATAGGTAATAACAGGTTTATAATGTTACCTCTGACTCAGAAATATGACATAGGTACCTAATATTTAGAAATAAGTGGATAGTGAAGGCAATACTTTTATGTCTATGAATTTTTCCAGGTGTAAAATATTTAGATTGGAATAACAGTGAAGATATAGCCAACTGCTTACTGCCTGATGTTCTGATCGGAGCAGATATTGTTTATGATCCTGAAATAATAAAACCTCTTTGCAATGTTTTGAAGAAATTCTTTGAAAGGAGAAAGGATATGCAGGTTTTTATAGCCAGTACCATCAGGAATCCAGAAACATTTAAAATGTTTTTAGAGAGTCTAGGTAAGCTTATTATATAAAAGATTTGTGGCAGTGAGTTGATAGAAAAAAGTGAATTAAATTTTTAACCCAATTTATTTTTAATGGCTTTTGCAGATATCGTCAAAGCTCAGTTTGTTCCCATGAAATGTTAACTAAATATATAATATGTGTTTTTGTTTCAGAATCCATGGAACTTTTATATACAAAATTAGCTTTCCCAAATAGTGTTCATGTTGATTGGAATCATAATACAGAAAAATGTTTATTGAAAATAAATCACAAATAACGGATTCTTTTTCTCATTTCTAATTTATTACATTTGTTTAATAACACATAACTCTGCTTACTCATTTCTATATGTGGGTATATTTGAACTTTGAAGTAGAGATTATTTTAATACTTCATGTACAATGTGATGTACAATGCTTGGATTTACGTTTGTCATTGTCATGTTGCACATTTGTTATTTTAACAGTGACATTTTAATGAATAATGACATTTATTTGCAACAGCTGATTTTAGTTTCTTGGTCTGTGACGTCTGTGAACACTGAACAGCTGATTTTGACAATTTACATTTTCGTTCCGTAACTATAGGATGGATTTGAAATTCTACTTTTATTTGGTATTTTTTTAATATAACTTTAATATATATATAGTAAATAAAGGGACATGAAATAAATAGTAAACCCTAACTCACGAAGTAAGTGAATGGCACAACCCAATTGTCTGTAAATACGCAGCTCTTACATACATAGGTTATATTGTGTTAAATGGATGAAAACTCCAAGAAACTTACTGAAACCAATACAAAAATGTCCAAAGACAACGAACAGGCAGCTCCACAAGCTCAACAAGAAGCTAAATCCAGTAAAGTCTCACAAGAACCAGGGAATCAGGAATCTTGGGGTTACGATTTGTACCCCGAAAGGAGAGGAACGTTTACTCGTAAAGTAAAGAACGTTCTATTAGGAAGAGAGGGGAAAGAGGGAATAGAGAAGATGAAGTGTGAGAAGAATGTGGTGAAGTGCGTTAAAAACAGTAAGTTAGATATTTCTATTGAGTTGCATCATTCAGGTTTTAGGTTATATAAACTTCTACAGAAGTTCAAGAACTTTCAGTTACCAAGTGCTATAGAAGGTGTAAATAAGCAACAGTATAAACTTTTTCTCATTAAGAAGGATATAATTGCCTACAAGCCAATTTTTATTTCAGTTATTTCAGTAGACAGCAGTAATCTTGGTTGGGTGGTAACTTTTGATGGTGGTAGATAAGTGTAATTGTTTAATAACCGATTTCGAAACTGATCTTTTGAATTAAGAAAGTTTATGGTGGCAGTATAAGGTCCATTTTTGCTATTACATATACAAGCAAGTAGTTCTCATATTATTATGAAGTCAAAATTTTTATTTAATAAAGCTTTATGTCTGACTTGATCCTATTTTTAAAATTTCTAAATACAGTTTTTTATAAAAAGCATTTATTCATAATAGGTATACTTATATGTTAATTTTTAGGTCCTATTGTGAAAATTATGTTGGCTGCATTGAAGAGTTCTGGATGGTAAGTAACTAGACACATCTTTGAAGCTTTATACTTACATCTGAAGTAGACAATATATAATTTCTTTATTTTATTATAATTTACAGCCCAATTGACATAAGAAGACATATATCCTGTGAAGTTTGTGACTATTCAGTGAGTGGGGGTTACGATCCAGAACTTAATCAGGTATTTGTTTTTACTTTGTTGTGTGCTGTAACTCCTTGGCCTAGTGGTATGTGTACCCGCCAAGACAGAGGGTTAAATTACGAGGTCAAGCAACCACATGTTTCCTTCTTTTCACACATGATTGGGTTTAAGATCTCCAACCCGCATTAGGCAAGCGTGGTCATTATGCCTAATCTTCGTCACCATACTAAATTATTTTTAAAAACAAATGATAGTTGTTTTAAAGTTTTTTCTTTAACTTATAAGTATTTACCAAATAGATTTAAGAGTTCTTGTACACACCTTTAAAGCAAAGTACTAAAGTCCTATATCCTCTTCCACAGATAGTAGTTTGCCAAAACGTATCAACTCGTCAAGGCATGGTGCAAGGCGTGCTGGCCCACGAGATGATCCACATGTTCGACTACTGCCGCAACCAGCTCGACTTCAAGAACATGGAGCACCTCGCGTGCACGGAGATCAGGGCTGCCAACCTGACGCACTGCTCGTTCACCAGCGCCTGGTCGCAAGGAGATGCTTCCTGGACGAAGGTTAAGCAAGCGCATCAGGTGATTATAGATTTCTAGTTGTAAATGTTATAACTGAAGGTAAGGAAATAGTATATTCTTTCCATTAAAAAATAATGATTAAATGCCAGATATGACATAAGATAAGACAGAGATACAAATAATTTCATGCGTCTGTCTATTTGTAAGAGATAAAGAGATAAAATGTGACGAAGCCAGTAAATAGTAATAATGGTAACTTTGAAGCAAAAGCCCTTAACAAAAAAAAAACTTTTCCTATCAACTGCAACCCAAAAATATCCTTACCTTATCACTTCTGTCCACAATAAAACATATTATTATTGATGTAATTGGGTCCCGGTTTAATTGAAATAAATAAATAATAAATATTATACCTTGCTTTCAGGACTGCGTCAAAACGAAAGCACTCTACTCAGTGCTGGCCGTCAGACAAATAAGTAAACTAGAAGCCATCGACATCATAGAGAAAGTATTCCCCAAATGTTACAACGATCTCGAGCCCATCGGTCGGCGGATAAGGCGGAACTCCGAAGATATGCACAGAGCGTATAGAGAGGCACCGTATTACGGTTACGAATAACGTGGTTAGTTTTTTAAGTTTATTGACGAAAATACCTTTATATGTAGTTTCCGGTTGATTTGAGAGATATATTGTTTCAAAGACGAGGTGATTTTTTAAATTTAATGTTGGCTCTAAGATTGTCATTTGAACGTTAAACGTACACACATTTGTCAAAATTAAAATTTCCCTTTTATCAGTGTCTTTTAACAATACAAGACATCTTTCCAATATTTATTTTATATGAAAGGTTTATAAATGGGTCTAAGACCTTAAAACACACAATAATAGTATGTAGTTGACTATTGTTAAAAATAAATTTGATCGGTTGGTATATTTCGATCAATAAACATTATTTTAATTTATAAATATTGTAGATACCTAGTTTAAATAAGATGTAGGTAAATTAAAACAAAAATCATCACGGTTTAAAATAATGTCTTTTATTTCATTATTTCCATTAATCACTTATTCTAAGTATTGCCTAATATTCGAAAATTATTTATAAATATTATGCAACAGTTTTATAAAATATAGCTAACTTTAAAACAATTCGCAAGCATGATAATATTTTTATTACCTTTTTAAAGGCATAAATTAGTGTATTTTTATTTGAAGCAACATATTTTTCTTTATTTATGGCGCGGCAACATTATTGTCCTATTTGATATGGCAATACTAATTGTCATTTTAAATAAAGATTTTTTTTAGATTAGGGACGATTCTCGCTTTAAGTTAAAATTTAATTCGATGTTCTTTATTTTTTTGAATTACTTATCAAATAGGCGTTAGTGTTGCAATTTGTGCAAATAATATTTTGTGCTTCCAGTAAATTGATAATCTAAGGCAGATATTGAATTCAAATATTATAATTGTTTACTTAGAACTATAAAGATCAATTCTTATGACTAGTAACATAACAAACAAATCGAATATATTCGCCATTTCATTTCATTATATCAGATAAAATAATTTCATTGTTAGTTAGAATGTCTCACAAATATTATTTTGATGCTTGGCAGCACCATAGCAGCCATGGCACCTATTTTTTGTAGTCAATACAGAAAAAAAGTTTGTATGAAATATTTGTAGTCCGTGTAGTCAACTCTCAACAAAGGTACAGAGGTTTTTGGTTATTGGTCACGCCACTATTGGTATACTAAAACCAGATTTCTATCAAAATGTATGATTTGTAAAAGTGTTTGCAATCTATTCTATGTAATGAATAATTTAATTAGATGTCAAAGTCAAATATTTTTAATCCGTTTTGGCCCCATAGAGGCTCTTTTGAAAGTACCACGTTGAACGTATCTCTAATTTAAAACAAACTTCGCTTTTCTTTATATAAATAAATGATTGTCAATTTTATGTATTAGTAGCTAATGAGCAAGCGTCTCAATTAATAATTAATGATATAAATAACATTTATGCTTTTAATGATGACCTCAGTGATATCCGTAGGTACATACATCGCATTATGATACTGAAGTCAACTGCTTAAGTGAAAGTTAAGCCACAGTAATAGAATTAGATTCTATTACCGTGGCACTCGTATGTGGCCGTATACTACCGGCCGCTTAGGCCGTCCATTTAGGCGGTCAGCCGCCTGACGCGGTCGGTTAGAATAATGGCTAGTCGCAAGCGGTCAACCGCAATGAAACCATGTCAAGCGGTTGGACCGCTATACGTGATGATCGGTCAACCAACGCGTTTCATAAATCTCTATTTTTATATGTTGCTTCTCATTTTTTAATTTCGATAGTGAATTTCTCCGAGTCGTAGTTCATAGCTGCTCAAATCACGAAAACATACTTCTAAACACATCAGCGGTTAGCCGCAAACTAAAAACCGCCAGTGGGTATAAACGAGATGACGGACAGCCGCTTAGCGGGCCGCGTTCGTCCATTCAACCGCCGCGATGGAAATTTAATGGGGATTAAAAAGAAGCTAACCGCGCGGTTAGCCGCCCCCGCGGGTCACCACTATTACGTGCGAGCGTTTATACGCTCGACGTTTCCTAATGGAAGCTATGCCTAATTATATAAAACCATTATTGCAAGTAGCTAATAACTAGTGGATGGATCCAAAATTCAATAAAAGAAGTACAAAGGTGAAGCAAAGTTAAAACGATTATTTTCGATTTTCAATTATGATTTTAAACCAATGGAGATAGCACACATCCAACGAATAGTCGTTTCGCTCACTTATTCCTATTAAATATAAACAAATCATTAAATACGAGTTCTGTACAAAATTGTACTTTATTTACACACCGTTGGGCAAAACAAATGGACCTTAAATAAATTGAAGAAGTATTGTGCCTGTGTAAAGACAAAAGTAGACTAATAACTTTGTTCCCGACGTTTGAACGGTAAAAAGGCACCAGTGAATAGGTTGATTCATTAATTAGCTCGATATGGTCCCTCTATTGCCCAATATTTCGTTATTTTCTATTCATTAAGTAACATAATAATTATTAACATTAACTAAGCAATTAATAAATATCTAGAGAGTATGAATGTTAAGTTTCAAAGGCACATTAGCTCTGTGATATAACCGTAAAGTCAATTATTAATATTATTATACATTAACAATCGTTCCATCTAGTACCGTCTGAATTCATACAACTATTATAAATAATTTATTTTAATATTTATAATTTCTTAAACGTAAAGGGGTTCACACTGTTAAATAGACTAGCAACTTTTCTAATATGTACAATAGGTCACATAAACGTCTATGTATAGGCACTAGGGTCACAGTCGTGCTGAGTGCCGCTACACGCGTCCATCGCAAAGGGGCCGTCGCGGTGACGTCACTTGTGCAGCGCCGTCAATCGATGCGCCTCACTGAGGTATATGGTCCAGTAGATTGTAGTGAAAAGAAAAAAACATACAGGGAATAATATCAGGGCGAACTTGTCCATAGCCCCGTGCTGAGCGCCGCAGAACATCACCCCTCTGTCCACCTTCGAACCCAACCGGGACAGAAAACTTCTCGAACCCCCATTCGACGGCATCGATTCGAATATCGGCGAATCCTAGAGCACAATTAAAACAATCATTAAATTATCCACTAACGCAACTATAAAATACCATATTTACACGATCTATTCAATGTGTTTGATACAGCTAGGGAAGCTCTTGTCTACGTAACGAAGCTGTGCACTATTCTAGACTCAGGTACATTTGTCAACTGTTGGTGTTGTTTCTTACATTCTACTTGTTTCATGTTCTATATCTAAAGAACATCTATTGTCTCCTAGCCACATTTACTAGTCCAGCTTCTACAACCATAGAGTACCAACATTTTTACGTCTAGATACACACCTACTATCGTGACTCAACCAATACTGCGTTACGTTAGCCACACAGTGCACTGTTGTCTTGACTTTTTTTTTACCTTGCTAACTGATCTTGTCTCACATCCAACCTTATTTTGTCTCCAATTCCTTTTCCCCGAGAGGGATGACTAGAAATCGGTGGCCTAAGTTTAAAAATTAATGCACCTAGAAAGACCTACTTTGTGGTAGTTCTACTTAATGAATTTGACGTACATGCAAAGTACTACAGTAATAGTGGGACCTGTGCTTACCCTTTGGATAGTCTGATGTGACATTTGCTGTTTTAAGCCATCGTCCTCAACGCTGAGGGTTGGTGAGAATGCTCCGCCTTGTGGAGTGCCTGTTACAGGCGTGCTTAGTCTCTGTAATGCGCGAAAGTTCTGGTCATCTAACTACAAAGCTAAATGCTGGTACTTGTTAGAGATACGGAATACAGAACAAGTCTAATCAACTTGGTGTCTGACCTGCGAATGGTTTATGTGTAAGGGCGGCGCCGCAAGCTGGGCGGCGGAGGCGGCCCGGCGGAGGTCGGCTCTCCGTCGACACCAGCTCTTGTCGTAGCGGATGCCGAAGAGCACTACGAAGTACTCCAGCAGCGCGAGGAACACGAATATCGTGCATGAGATCAACCACACCTCGATGCACTTCAACTCTAGCGCATCAGGTGAGTTTGTACTGAAATTAAAATTGTAAAAGTAGGCATTTTCGTTAGTCAAATTAGTATTGGCAAGGTTAGAGGTAGGTAACTAGGTATCTGATATGATCAACAATAAGACTCATTGTTCAAACTGAAACGCCTTATTGCCCTTAGACCAAACAAAAACTCCTTCCCCAAATTGTATAAAAATGAATTGGGCAATTGGACTAAGTCCCCAACCATAGGATCAAAATTAGAAACTGCTATACAAATACCTGACTGTGTCGAACATGGTGACCAGCGACAGAAGAGTGGTGACGAGCAGCACCATTCGACCAGGAACGATCTCCGGGATGACGCAGAAACTGCCCCAGGAAATGATGACGAACAGAGAGGACGGCAAGTAGCTCTCGAGGAGGTAACTCCGAAGTTCTCTCGAGAGCTTGATCTGCAGTCGCGCCTCTGAATGAGCGCCTGAAAATATTCCGTGGTAAAACAATGTCTAGGACACAGTTCGAATCAATCACTATAGCTACTTCTAGGGGAGGTTGCCTAATCTAAACATCCACACAGACAAACATTTACTACCTACATAGTTCGTGTACTAATCTAAAAAGAATATACAGACACAACTACGATATTTTAGTGGATATGATGGGGTAAGGTCTAAATACAATCCACCCTTACAGACATTAGGTTCTACTTTGGCATTACCTGTAATTTTCCGCAATTTGAACGTTTCATCTTCAGCTTCAGTCTTGAAAACATGGTTATTTGGTTTCATATTGTTGCTTTTTTATCGCAAACAAAATGATAGGATATCAACGTACACCGGAATTTGTTATGGACATATTAGAAGCCAATGTTGTTTCTGATTTCTGAATACACAAGCATTTCAGAATATTACAATGATAATCGGTAAGCTTAGAAGTAGGTTGCTATGGAGGATGGTATTGACAAGATAAGACACGCAACCCCAAGCAAGAGACGAAAACAAGTCATGCATCAAGGACGTCCACAAACAAATACAAGGATATTGGCCTTTGGCACGGATCTAAAACATAATTTTAGGTTATTAGATTAAGTCACTGATGTTATTGAGATTGTAATATTCTCAATAATTGTTGGCCTCATGCCTTCATCATAGAAACAAAAGAACTTTGATTAATTACGCAACTAACTATAACATTGACCTTTCGTAGGTTTCGCATTGGAATAAAAATGGCGGCATTTGCCCGCGAAAATAATCTTGCTTGTAAATACAATGCGTACATAGCTGCTAAATATTACATTTTAATACCCGGGATTGTCATTATTTACATCTACAAATAAACCGAGACGTACAGAGACATTGCAGCGACTATTATTACTTTGATTTTTAAATCCTTGCCAATAACCGCGAGCAGCGAATAGCGACAGCGCATTAGCGTTAGTAAGGTACAAATTAGTCACAAGGCGCAAACATAAGCGCAAAGCATTGAATATACATTTACCTTCACCAAAATTTCGAATATGATTACTTTTGTCCGTAACGAATGTGACCACGTATTTGGGCAGCCGGAACTGGCGGCGCTGCTGAGAGACCAGCCCGATGCCCATCCAGGGAGCCACGTCACGCCACTCGAACCGCACGTCTTCCGTCGTGTACTTGTCTGGAAAATATAGGGATAAACCATTTTTATTTCATTTTTGACTTAGCCTAAGTAAATGAGCATTTCGCAGAGCATACCTATTCAAAGTACCCAAAAATATGAAGTTAATACGTCTATTAATAAGGATGTTATGACCTTTTTTAAAACTGATAGAGACATAAGTACCTATGTTTAGATTTGTCTACGAAAAATGAGTAGTGTGAGGAGTGCTGCTAAAAATAATACAGACAATAATTATGCTTGAACAATAAAAAAATCATAGTGTTACACTTTGGTAGCGTCTTATTCGAAAATAAAGACAAAGTCTGGCTCGTAGACAAAACATTGCATCTGCAGATTAAAAAAACTAGAGCAATTTTAAGAATCTTTCGTTACAGCCAAGAAATTTGGTGTTTTCAAATAGGTTAAAAGATTTGCTTACAACTGCTGAAGTCAATCGCGCAGTTTTGCACATCCAGCGGGTAAAGCACGAAGTCCATTTCACATTTGATGGTTATTGTCGCTCTGAAAATAAAGAGATATAAAAATATAAGGTACCTACATTATCTTCAACATTAACCCAATCATTTGAATAACAATATGACTTCTTGAAGTTAATAAAAACGTCAATGAATTTCGTTTTAGAGTAACATTTTTATTAATCCTATCCGAGTTGCTTTCATGTTCGCCACATTTCCGGCAATAAATCCAACGTTAATGGACTCTACAATGATAGTCGGGAAAATATTGCGACTGTCTAGACGGATAGAGCGGTTTCTAATAAAACTTTAATTGTGTTTGTCTCTAATTAGACCATTTTAAAAATATGTTTTCTTTACGAGTGAGTAATTTTTATATATAGTAATGTAACGCAGCGATGGTGGTATAATCCACTAATCATATCAACCGGCCCATAAATATGGTACTGATAAGTTCATGACCCAAAGTCCACCATCTATTCAGTCATAAATTCATCTCAATTTTCCTAAAAACAAAAAGACATCAATAAAATAACATTGAAATGGACGAACCCAATACTGACTGAGACGGTGCTGTTGGAGTAGAGTCTCAGAGAGGCCATCTCCTGCAGGACCGACAGGATCTTCAGGGTCTGGAGCTGCCAGATGTACAGGTCTGGCGTCCAGATCAGCTGCTTGAACTCCCATGGGAGGTCTATGAAAGGAGCTCCCACAGGAAGGTGCAGTCTTGTGTCTTGCCATGACACTTGTAGAAACACGTCTAACGTTATTTCCTGGAGGAGACAAACATGATTCGTAAAGAAGTTGTTTAAAGTTTTTGAATAGGAGATTTTTAATACAGTGGTATTTTTTTGTCAATCACAGTCAATGTTAAAGTCATACTTAGAACGTATTCCGCAACAACTCCTACATCTAATTAGTGCCTAAATATGCGACTCAAGAAGAAGAATATTTAAAAAAAAATCGTTCTAAAAGCTGTTTGTCCAAAGTTGTATTTTATTCTGCACCAAATAGAACACTATTTCAAACGAACGTCATTTGTTTTTTAAACATATTTAGGCGCTAAATAGATTTAAAGTTCTTGTGCAATGCGCCCTTGAAATCCTATCGTGCCTAAGTACTAAAGTACATTTTCAGGGGTTGACTGTTCCTTTTGTGGTTCCATGTGAGTGATATTGAAGTCGGTTACTCATTTTAATATCGATTTATTAACTCAATTGTAACTCCATCGATATCAGATAGGTACTTTACGTAATTCAATAATCAATCAGTAAAGGTTAAAATGAACCCTTAGCAAAATACTTATCGAGACAATTCCATAAGCATTGTATTTAGTGGGTTAACGTCGCGAAATCGGAGCGCGGTTACGTTTTTATTAGCCCATCATTTTTTGGTAAATCAATACGTTGCTACTTATATTATACTTACTTCTTTGTTTTCATCCACACCAGACACTCTGTTCACGTTAACTCCAATGTACACTGTGGTGTTTTTCTCTGTAATAGAATAATGTAGTTATTACACATCATGAGACTTGTACTCTATATTTATCTTCTTACATATTTGCACTTTTACGCTGTATCTTCAATCATAACATAGGAATTGCGGTTTCAATCGCATTGTAGGTTCCCATTCTTTGAAGAATTAAGTAAAAACTAAATTAAAGACATGTGTTATTCTAGGCTATAACTAAATTTATGCCAAATTTAATTTATAGGGATCAGCAGGTATAAGAGTTAGAAATAGTGTACCTAAGCAACAATAGGATATGAAATTTCGCACCATTCGTTCCGTCGAAATAGGGTTTGACGTGGCCGAAACGGTAGCGCAGTATTTATACTATAAACATCATAGTACAAATACGCTTCTAGGTATCTACCATCGTTTTTATCGTAGCTGTCCGTGATATCACGGATTAAACACAGTCTATTCTACAACTGTCGTAAATAATAGTAGTTACCTACAATTTTCATTTGCATTGTAATGAGAATAATTTGAATGTTCAGTTTTTGAATTGTTCTTTTTCGCACGGCTTAATTAACGCTTTAGATTGAAATCGAGGAATATTGTGAAGGTTTTGTGGTTAGTTTGTTAATACACTTGACATTGTTATCACGATTAAACTATGTACTTTCAAAGACGCTACTTCGTTAGACCTTTGCCTCGTAAGATCCTGCTTTATACTTTTACTACCGGCGCCCCGTGGTTTTACCCGCGTTGGGCCCGTTCCCGTGGGAATTGCGGTATTTTATTATACATATAAACCTTCCTCTTAAATCACTCTATCTCTCTCTCTCTCTCTCTTCCTGGCTATGTGTCCCCCATGGTGGTGGGGTCAGCCTTCCTTATTTTTCTCCTCCACTTCGCTCTTTCGTTGACGTCGTCATTGGACTCTATCTATGTATTTAAAAAAACCGCATCAAAATCCGTTGCGCAGATCTTAAGATACATAGGGACAAACAGACAGCAACATTGTTTTATACTATGTAGTGAACTATCTATAGCAAGTTAAGAAGGTTAGCCTGTAATGTCAAAGGCTTATCCGCAAAGGCCCATCCTACTGACCATATCAGTGCATAACACACATTACTGAGGATAAGATACCTAGGTGTAGTAATCACCACGCTTGGTGTGGTTGAGTATTGATTTTTTTATGGAAATCTAAAATGGTTATTCGTTTAAAATTTATTACAAAACTTCAACACCAGACACATTAATATGACACCATAGATATTCTCACCCATCGCCCAAGTTATTTTTATCAAGTTTCTAACTAAGAAAAACAATATCAATGATTTTGAATGTTGATTCGCTCATTCAACAGACATTCCCACAAGTTTCATTTGAATTTATTCAAGGAATTAAATTTAGAATAGAATGTGACATCTCTGCCGTGTTTAGTGTGATCTAAATCTTCTAATACGAGTATATAAAATTCTCGTGTCACAGTTTTCGTTGCCATACTCCTCCGAAACGGCTCGACCGATTCTCATGAAATTTTGTGTACATATCGGGTAGGTCTGAGAATCGGCCAACATCTATTTTTCATCCCGAAATTCCCGCGGGAACGGGTACCGTGGTTGAACTCCTCTGAAACGGCTCGACCGATTCTCATGAAATTTTGTGTACATATCGGGTAAGCTGAGAATCGGACAACATCTATTTTTTATCCCGAAATTCCCGCGGGAACAGGTACAACGCGGGTGAAACCGCGGGGCGCAGCTAGTACTAATATATAAAGCTGAAAAGTTTGATATTTATTGTTTGTTTATTTAAATGCGAAAGAGAAACTATCAATCCGATTTGAATAATTATTTTTGTAGTGGTCAGTCACATTCAACGGAAAGGTTCCCAGGGAGTGGGCACAACTGTGTAAAACCATTGGGCTATGTCTATACTAATATTATAAAGAGGTAAAATTTGTAAGTTTGTTTGTATGTTCGAGCTAATATTGGGAATTTTTGTAATACATTCAACGGAAAGGTTATAGGCTATCTTTCATCCCGAAATTCCCACGGGAACGGGCACAAATTCTGTAAAACCATTGGGCTGTTAGTATGTAATCATTTGTTAAGTAGACTAGTGGTGGGTTCTATTTTTAATAAGGATTTGTATTAATTAAGAAAATAATGAAAGAAGCTGGAAATATTAGACGACATGATGAGTATAGCATATCTATCGTGGAAGGGCAAGGTTCGTGAAAAACCTTTTCAAGTTCCTTTCAAGTTCAAAAACGTAGTCTTCATTATAACCACCCAGCTCTTGCAAAGCATTTTAGAAAAAACATTGTTATGAAAAGTCTCTCAAAGCACAGTAATTGTATTCGCGGAGCTTTTAAAGTATTTTTACTTGGACCTTTCTCAACTATTGTGTATCAAAGCGAATACATTTCAAAGAAATATTAATTTCACTTGGGTTTTTATGTTTGAAGTTGGTTAGTTTGTTACAGTTTAACAATTATTTTACAATTTACGTTATTATTTGTGTGTTGTTAGGTACCCTTGTTATGTGGCATCAGGTGACACTGAATTAAAGTTATGTTTGGTTTGGCATTACTACTTATTCAGAAACTCATCAGTCAGTCAATTAATTTATCACAAAACTTCTTATATTTAGGGAGGTAATGAATGAAATTAATTACGAAACAAAATTGTGTAATATATAATAATTAAATTAAAACAATAGATCATAAATATTAATCATATAAATAAATCATAACTCTAGAAAGTTTTAATTTATATGAGACGTTAAGATATATCACTATTTAAAATGAACGTAATCACTACATAGTATAAAACAAAGTCGCTACTTTTGTCTGTTTGTTTGTCTGTATGCTTAAATCTTTAAAATTACGCAACGGATTTTGATGCGGTTTTTTGTAATAGGTAGAGTGATTCAAGAGGAAGGTTTATATGTATAAAAATTCCCGAAATTCCCACGGGCACGGGTACAACGCGGGTAAAACCGCGGGGCGCTACTAGTATTTAAATAAAAATAAGAACTCCCATAGAATCCAATTCACCTTTAGTATTAATATTTCTTAATCTGTACTTTCGCGATCTTTCTTTCATATTGTATTCCCTACCTATCCAATTCAAATCTGATATCAGAGTTTTGAGACCACCTAACTTCCGATATTCTAACCACGGAAACAACCCGGACCTACCAATTAATGTGCGTAAATACCACGTACCTATATCATATGTAAAGTATATATATGTCGGGGAAACAGCGATATTTACCCCACTTCTGATATCGG
The DNA here is from genome assembly GCA_963082685.1 of Cyclophora albipunctata. Lineage (NCBI taxonomy): Eukaryota > Metazoa > Arthropoda > Insecta > Lepidoptera > Geometridae > Cyclophora > Cyclophora albipunctata. The sequence continues at coordinate 8,369,015 of OY720117.1, read as the reverse complement.
GGACATGTCATAACAAGATAAGCACGAGCATTATACTGTCAATCCAACATCTTAGGATTTCTAGGTCTTGATCTTGAAATAATAACTCACAGAACTTCATTACAATGACATTGCTTGTATTTTACACACGATCATCATGGATTACAGATTACAGTTAGGATACGTCTAGATTCAATTAATTGATGGAACCTAAACGACCTCCCTTCTCCCCATAGTCGTCCTGTCCACGCCATAGAATCTTTTTCCTAATTCTATACCTACTCGATTCGCAATACGATCGTGATGTCGTCAACACCTCATTTCTTCTATCCACGTTTCCAATCTAATCACAACCAACCATTCCCCATTTTCCCCATAAACTCCAATATACGCCATCTTTTTATATCGTCGACTATTCTCATCCCCCAGACTACACCACGAAGGTAGAACTCGCGTCACGGAATCACAAAACTACAGATTCCATCAGTTAGCTGAATTTACAAACTACTCATAAACTTCTCTAACATGATTAAACGTCCTTTTTCAAACTAGTGTTGCCATCCCCGCATCGACCTCACCCAAGCTACCCGCTTGACGTTTCTGAACGTAAACAGAATGACAGACAGATCAACTGACAGCTTGATTAAATTGACTACAGACTAAAAATAATGTAGTGACGAAATAAACCGCTATCTGGTGTGGCGCCACTGATGCCACGCTCCGACACGGCCATCCTGCTAGCACACGTCCTCGTGTGTTTGCTAACCTGCACAGAAATAACCAACGAGAGTATTTGTTCGCCTCGGCCACTTCTGACCAATCATATTTCTACAAACAGCTCAAATAAAGAAACTTCGTAACTGTATAGTTTTTCTTTTAAATTACTCGAATAAAACCATAAAAGAGCCATAAAAAAAAATATCAACCAGAGCCATGTACTGTCGCTTGTAACAACAAATTAACACAATTTAATTAACCACACAAATCGAAACTTCACTCTAGTAAGCCCCTCTATCGCCACGGCTCTCCAGCCGACCAGCAATCGCAATTGCTCTCACACTATGCATATCCATCAAGTGGATCGCCCATGTGCATCACCCTGTGACTGCACACTATAGTCTTTGCAGACCCCGACCTCCGCCAGAGCCAAACGCGCACCGCGCACCCACGGACTACTTGAGTTACCCCAAGAGACACCGATTTCTACCGGGCTACGACTACGTAATAGCTACTGGTACGGTCGAACACAATACGGCCGATAGAGTCCTTACTCGAGTTTCCACCAAAACAAGTTTACTCATACTCATCAGGATTACTATTAACATCAACTTCGACTGGTACATGACCTACTGGCATCTTTCGTAATCTATCGTGTGCATACTTGTAAGTACGTTTAGAGTTCAAAGCTTTCAACGTGTAACGGTCACCATCGTTCTGTCACTCCTGACCTAATTAACTCTACTTCAACAAACGACTTAGTAAAGCACAAACTATTATTCTTTTCCAATGAACAAATTTAACTATCTCAATATTCATAATCACATTGCTTATCTAAACATAATACTAGAACATCGACAGGCACAAGTACCCATTAAAAAATCAAATTAATCTCAAATCAAAGTAAAAGTCAAGTGTGTCTCTATTGTCCGGCTATCCCCGTACCCCTAAAACGCAGTCATTCTTGTGACTGGCTGTGATCATCCCAGTGATCACCCATAACCCTAATCATCCCTATGATCAGTCACTCTCGTGATCACCCAAATTTAAGACTCAAGAGGACACGCACAACTAGTTACCACACAGTCTAAAGTGACTACAGTTCATCATCACAAGGCTCAGAATCACTAACAATGAGTACTTGCCCTTCAGGCATTTTCCTATACCAGTCAATGACACTATATTGTGTACTCGTCTTCCTCTAAACCTCGCGGCCACACTTTCTTTAATAAGCCAGCACTCTGCTCCAGAATCGTAATGAAATCGAAACGACTGACCTTGATGCTCAAGAGTTCCGGATGGAGGCTCAACCTGACTATTAAGAAACTTGTTCTTCCTTAAAATCTTGATTTCAATCAAAAGTTAATTACAATTATTATTAATCGGTAATCAAAAACACACAGGAAATCAATCTGCCAGACAGCACCAAGTTCTAAGCCAGTTACTTCAACCATACTTTCAAAAATAAGGAAAACTTGCAAATCGCTTGGTACCAAACAACATTTAGCGTCTGATAAATGTCAAGATAACCTACGATCAAAGTCTGACAACGCTACCAAGAATGTAGGAATTTAGGTGCTGTTTGTCAGTTTAACAAAATAAGAAAACACCCTAACTGTCAGCGTCAACATCATTGTCATTGATGTCACGAGTACTCTCGGGCATTTTGTGTAATCTGTTATGTGAACTAATTAACTTAAACTCCCAAATTATTTGCGACGCAATGTCAGCAAAAGCCATCAAACAAAAATTGAATTTAATTGAACTCCCAAATTATTATTTTAACGCTTAACTTCAAACTAACATTTCCCAAAAGCTACTTCAATTAAAGTACTCAAAAACTACTAACAGTTATCAGAATTGACTATTCACTATCAGTTACTAGTTTATCAATACTTGGTTTATTTTAAAATCATTAAAATCTCACATGAATCATCAATGCTATGTAACACATGAATACTAGGTCCCACGTCATTTTCAACTTTAACTTCAATAGACTATTAATCTCAAATGCACATTACAATATGAGCCACGAGTGGGTAACAGTAAGCTTCTCTAGAGTCACGGCAACCAGCCGACCAGCGATCACATTGCTCAACAACACACGGTCTCAGCAGGCCACTCCACAGTACAGTCAATCCAGACCACGACCATCACCGAGGTCGAACATTGAACTCAATAAGGCACTTAGAAATCCTTACTCATACTCTCATATTTTACAATGGGATAAACTTCCAAAAATACTTTCAATAAGCTTTCTACTATATCAAGTGGTACGAAGATTCACTACAAAACTCTCAATGTTAACTGACTCAAATATCACAAAATAGCTCACCGGATATTTCCCAACTAAGATACTTCAATACGCCAATTCATGTCAATCATTACCGCAATACATCACCAATTTAACATCCAATGTGAATTCGTCGTGATAGATTCTTGAATAATTCGGAATACCGCAATCCCTCATATTCCTCAGGTAACAGGATTGAGAAGAGAACCACGTTCTACCCTGGACGAGGTTTATCAATGCTCACAATAATTATCGGCATTGAACCAACATGAAAATAAGAAAACATATTAGAACATATCACATTACGTACAAGATTAAACTTGACTCTTTCGGAAGCTCATAATTACCTTCTTAACTCCACAATAGAGTAGAAAACTAACTAACTATACTCACAGAACATTCCAACTTTCATAAACAATTTCAAAACAAACATTACGTAAAGCGCATGACAGTGGCGCTTTTGGCGGGATGATGATTCAGACATATCTCCGAATACTACGAGCTTCATAATCCAGGGGAAGGTACATGAATTTCAATCTCGTCGTCGTCGTCGATAATGTGCACTAAAGAGCTCAGCTTGCAGCTCTCAATATTCTTTCATATTATCATAAACCTAGCTCCGTGGTTGATCTTGAACACAATCCATGGCGATATGATATTCAGCACAGTGGGCAATCCAGGCTCAGTGGGCAATCCAGGCTCACTGGGCAATAGCGATCTTTATCATTGTCTGCTGGACGCTCGGTGGGCAATAGCGATCTTTATTCTCTGCTAGATGCACGGTGGGCAATAGCGATCTTGATCCCACTTCTGATGTCGGGGAAACAGCGATATTTACCCCACTTCTGATATCGGGGACATGTCATAACAAGATAAGCACGAGCATTATACTGTCAATCCAACATCTTAGGATTTCTAGGTCTTGATCTTGAAATAATAACTCACAGAACTTCATTACAATGACATTGCTTGTATTTTACACACGATCATCATGGATTACAGATTACAGTTAGGATACGTCTAGATTCAATTAATTGATGGAACCTAAACGACCTCCCTTCTCCCCATAGTCGTCCTGTCCACGCCATAGAATCTTTTTCCTAATTCTATACCTACTCGATTCGCAATACGATCGTGATGTCGTCAACACCTCATTTCTTCTATCCACGTTTCCAATCTAATCACAACCAACCATTCCCCATTTTCCCCATAAACTCCAATATACGCCATCTTTTTATATCGTCGACTATTCTCATCCCCCAGACTACACCACGAAGGTAGAACTCGCGTCACGGAATCACAAAACTACAGATTCCATCAGTTAGCTGAATTTACAAACTACTCATAAACTTCTCTAACATGATTAAACGTCCTTTTTCAAACTAGTGTTGCCATCCCCGCATCGACCTCACCCAAGCTACCCGCTTGACGTTTCTGAACGTAAACAGAATGACAGACAGATCAACTGACAGCTTGATTAAATTGACTACAGACTAAAAATAATGTAGTGACGAAATAAACCGCTATCTGGTGTGGCGCCACTGATGCCACGCTCCGACATTATATATAATTAACTTTGGTTACTTGCCTATCATCTTTACTCTGCTAATGACTATGTAGGCCTAACGTTCCGTTTCGCTGTATAACGTCCGGTTCAAAGTGGATAGATGTTAATCGTGACTCTACAAAAAAAACGCTAAATATAACATTGAAGTGAATATTTTGTAGTACAAGCAGGTACCATGTCCTCATGTCCATCATTAAATACAACACAAGTTTTCTATACTTATCTATGGCTTTTCACTGTGAGCACCTATTAATAGCTTAAACGAGCTTTTAACCTGAATTGGGTTCATAAAAGAATGATACCTACTATCTACTTTCAGCAACGATTAAGCTTTAATTTATTTGCTCAGGTACTTCATCAAAGTCAAGTTTGTAACCTGGGTAACTAAACATTTACATACATTTTAATGTTAGAAGAAAGCATTTTCGTATATCTAGTATCCACAATCAACTATCCATGCCTCGAGCCAAAGAACGGTTCAATGGTTTTCGATAACATTTCAGTCTTTCATGAAAGTTTCTTTCAGATGGGATGTTTTATGTTAGTTACTTTGTATGAGTACCTAATAGGTAGTATGACATAGTCCTAACTTGTTTACTTTGCCACTATATTTAGTTCCTACGTCATACAAACAGATGTGTAATAAGTATGATAGCGGAGTTAGTAATTCGTGTTATTTACTTCTTATTGCAAGTTCTTCACAATTGTGTTACTAAGTATTACATGCAAATGACAAGCTAAGTACCTATTATTTTAAAACAACGTAGGTATGTTTTTACTACTGGTCATATGTGTTACTATTGAAGTATTTAGTATTTTTCAGATGTATTTATTTTGCGGTATTGAGATCACCCGCAGTAGGCAAGCGGCGTCCAATTCGTCATTTTGTACTGATATCTTTAATGACCGCAAAAGCTATTACTATTCCTTTTTTATTTTACAAAACCAATAATTATATACTGCCAATTTGATTTTATTTTCCTGTAGAATAAAAACGCAGTAGGTATACAGAAAAAAACCTTTGAAAAAAGGTAATCTCTATCATACAAGCACCTTTGCTTAGGGCAAACATTTATTTATTTTTAACGCTGCGGCTGAAAAATAGTTGTACTGAAAATGTCTTGCATTTATAGTCATTCATTAATAACACTATATTATGATAATCAAATGTTTCCTGAAATAAATTATATTATTTCATTAATCCCCGTCCTTGTCCTACCATGATTTATCTACGCATTTTTATATCGATAAATCGGCTAAAGGCAGATTATGCGCAATTTTAGAAACAAAATTGGCACAGACCGAATCTACGCAATACACGACATTGATATTCGTAAGTTTCGATGATGGATCCGACGCCGGTTATCGATCAAACGTTTATTATTAGTTATTATCTACCTAACTATAGAATGGAAACCAAATCGTAAAATTCAAATATTTTATTTGTTAGCCCTGATTTTTTAAACATCATAATGATGTTTATTTTGTTGAATAACTTCGGTAAGTTTATCTCCAAATATTGATTCCAATACTTGCTTATACCTACCTTTTTATATAAAAGTATTAATTGTCAATTGAAATGAGTCCTAAAATCAGTATAGTTAAAGTAAAAGTTACGTCTTGACGTTAGATACAGATACTGCAATTATACTCGTATAAGAGTTTAATGTTGCTTAATAATGAGATTACATTGTCGTGTGGCTGTTATATTTTTATAGAAATCTAGTAGGTCACTGATGAATTAAAAAATAAGACTAATTCAGTAAATAGTAAATAGGTAATGCAAATTAGCTCGAAAGAGTATTAAATCCTAATAGAATACCACATATTTTTATATACCTACATTTGACATTCACAACCCAATGCAAAATGTTCAGTAAGCACACACAGGTTTTACTTTTAGTACTACATATATAGAATGAACCATAAGTATTTACGTCGGAATCTATTAAATTTCCGATAAAATAATTTAAGAAATAGTTTACTTACGGGGTGGAATGTTTCTGCTGTAGTTTGTTGGAATTTGATATGCATGTTGATCCATGTACAGGATCTGGCTGGAAAAAAGGCACGATTGATTAGTCACCATACAAATAAAGGACAATTTAACTTACGGGCTCGAAAAATAACATTTCACATACGGCATAGGACAAACTTCAATACCTAAACATCCATGCGTATACCTATATCTAAATATCTAAACACCCATACGTGTATAGTATTAAATATAATATAGTAAAGGGCTAATTTCCGTGATTATATAATTATCTTACTTTTTAAATATAGATATTATTAGTTGAAATTTAATAGGGTCACACAAGGGTCGACGTTGGGACCAGCACTTTACCTCACATGTATCAATGCTGCTATGAAATCTTTTCCGTACATCATGTTTAAAATAAATTGATATTTTAAACTTTTCTCTGCATTATTTAAAATAATTTATTCTGTTGAATTGTTAAACATTATTTCACCAAGTTGTTTTTACATCTTTTGTCTTCAATTTTATTAGCAATTAATTGTTTCGTGTGTGTTACTTTCTCTAATTCAAAATTATTACTAAGTGAATTTTCATATTAAAACCGCGTATCGGCCTAAAACCGCGTAGTCTTTGTTGTATTCACAAATATTTGGTTTCTAAGGTTAATGTTTCTCTGTAAGTAAGTAGGCATATATATCTCTGTCTATACTTCCGCATAATACCCACCTACTCACTCAAATCTATTGATATTTTGAAGAATTAGATATATTTTTGATGTTAGAATTTTGGGATAGAGTTAATCTTTGGAACTATCAAACCGATTTAACTTCCATCCAACAATCAGAATTATATTTTATGCTGCACTTTGACTGTACCTATAAAACCATTTTCCTAAGGGGTAATATAATCTTATTTTCTTTGCAAAGCAAGGGTAAATCGCTAGTGACACGTAAAAGTGAATTAGGTGAAACTTCCAAGTATTTGTGATATCAACACTCCTAATCCAAATATTATCTTTTAATCTCGTGTAATTGTTCAACGTGCGGTATCATGTTTGTTTTGTCTAAGATTCTTATTACTTAACTGCTTTAAGATTAATTACATTGTTTATGGCTTGTGAAATGCTTGTGAATCATATAATTGAATGCATTAGATAATTGTAGGCTTTGAAGATGACATGCATTATCAAATGCAACTAATACTTTTAGCTGCGAGTATCCTCATGATTGTGAATGAAAAAATGAAATGAAATAATCACCTTCATTAAATTTGTTTAGATATCTTGCGCTTTATAACATTAGTTTAGATATAGATGAAAATATTGCTTGCATTGCTATAAGCATTGTAGCACATCTGTTCTGCATACCGAATGAAATCCACAGATGCCGCTCTTCGTTATTGAAACGAAAAGAAGATTATGACGTATTGAACGATATTATTGGTTTCGTTTGGTTAAAACTTGTGTGTTTAAAATTAAAATTAATGTCACATAATTAAAGTAACGATGGATAATTATAAACTCATAACCCTTGTATTTTTAATGTGGGCAATGTTCTATCTTAAAGATTTTTTAATTTAAAGGTAATGTTTATTTAAATTGACCACTTAACATAAATATATCATCTGAAAATTGTAATGATCTAATTACGCAGGTGATTATGTCTACGTAAGACGACGTCACCATTCAGTATTCTCGGAATGAATTTCAATGCTTGGTCAATGCAAGTGGATTATAAGTACTTAGTTTAAGTTGCGACCAAGGTTTACATGAATTTAGCGATAAAACGTAAATAGAAAATGGCGGATCAATTGAAGACAGCTTATGTAACTGTGTTTATCCAATAAGGCAGTGTTTGCAATAGAGATGTTGCACTAGAAAGAGAGACTAGAACAATAAAGTAGGTACTGTTAGTGAATATTTGATACTTGGTGAACATTATTGACATAAGACTTCATTTATAAAATACCAGATACCATCCTACTAGAATGGATAATAATAGTGAAACCAAAATCAGATCCTACAGCAGAGATGAGACAAACCGCGAAGACAGTGGAGACCAAACTTTGGATAATTAGAGCAACCAAGCAGGCTTTGGACAGACATGAATGAAAGTCGATAGGAAAAGTACCAAGTAATATCACTCGATAGGTCAAACAATAAAAGTTTCGTAATAAAAAAAAAACCTTTTTCCATTCTAAGAAGAACCATATTAGAATGAGCCTTGTTTCCCGCATCGCTCCGCTTTCTCGCACATTTCCATTGAGTTCGCAGCCTTAAGGATGCGGCGACAGAGAATCCTTAGAAGCGCGCCACGTTTTATCAGTTTACTAGATAAATGCGGATGTAACGGCCATGTCACGAGGTGGTTTCCTACTGTACTACGTTTCAAGCGAATGAGCGACATGATCAACGATGTTTTCATAAATAAAATTATCTTATTGATTGGTAGAATCTTTATCGTACACCAAATAGGCAAAAAGGCAAAAGCCTCTCATCTCACTGAAGATATTAATACAGTGAGGAGCATTAGGCGTAATTACTACGCTTGCCTATTGCGGGTTGGTGATCTCAAACTCGAGCCATGAAAAGTAGGAAACATGTTTTGGTACGACCTGGGAATCGAACCCAGGATCTCAGTCTTGCTTGGCAACTGCACATACCACTAGACCACCAAGGCGGTTGTGTCAGTATAACACATTAATAATAAGCCTAAAATCAATCTGTACCAAGCAACATTTAAAATATAATTTATCATATTTTTTTAAACTATTATCTTCGTCGTATATTTTTTCATCAACCGGTAATAAAACTCATAAAAATAATTAATTTCATAACCGTTTAATGAGTCCATAAAAATTGCGTTGTCGTTAGCACTTCGTAAAACTTTATCACTTTCAAATTGGCTATATAATACTCAGTGTTTGGCTCTACTACAAGTCTTTGTATACCTAATGTGGTGAGCAGTATTTACACAAAATCTTTCTACTAACAAATATAATAGTAACAGCTGATGAAATTTTCTTTACCACTTACATTCTGGCCGGATATGGGTGTCATTTTAATTGTAAAGGCGGATACTGACCGATGTAACAAGGTGTAAGTAACGTGTTACACAGTGAGCGTGAAGCCAGTACGAGCAACGAGCGGCTCTTTGCGGTGAAAAATAGCTCGTTGTTTGTGAATGTTACAGTACGCCTTATACCGGTAGTCAGTACCCTCCCTAATGATTTGTATGTGACAAAATTCCCAACTGCATTAACATCTTTGGACTTCTTCCTTTCACGTGTGACCTAGACCTTAAACTTGAAACTCCTATTAAAAATAAACAATAACCATTTCCGTTTAATAATGTAAACTGTTAATGTTCAGTGCATGCTGAAAACTAACCTTGTATGCAAATATTAGGTTTACAGTTAACTAATTAAGACTAACATAACCGTCGCATGTCTTGATGGTCAGCACGAAAGAAAACTTTATAAGAACCTATGTTATTAAAACTGTAATGACTAAAATGTCATGACAATTAAATGTTGTGACTAAAGTTTGTGACATGACCATTCAATTTGTCTATCATTGTAGGTCATCGATGAATTTTAACAAAGTTTTTGATGTACCTTGTACTTGGCAAAGAAAATTTTCTTGGTAAGCAATCACACCACCGTTTGTTAATTACACCTACAAGGAGCACGGTATATGGGTTTTTAAATACTCTGTTGTTTATTGCTAAGGAAAATCATAATATTTGCATTTACATCGATATTTCTATTATGATTCTTATGTCTGTTAAAGTCTTCTGTGTATCGGCTACATGGTTTTCAACTGAGGATTTCTTGAAGGTACTATAGAAGGTATTTACTTAGTAGTGACTAAGTAAATGGTTTATAAATGGTTTTACTATTATTCAGAACAAAGAAGGAAATTATCAATTAAGCGGCTTCGTGTTTTTAATCTAGAAGTTGAATCATTAAAAAAATAATCTGTTAAACAAAACAATACATATAGGTCATGATTTTCTTAATGAAAATAATTGAATAACTTAATGAGTTAATAATAGCTGTATTATAAACTTTGTAAACAGTCACAGATAGGATTCAATTCGGTTAATAAGTGTAATAAAGAGATGTAATTTCCGAACAAGCATTTGTATCTGCTCAATACCATCACATCTTCGTTTGATATCACCTCTTATGAATATCACTTGTCCCGTCAGTTGGACCGCAGCCAGAATGTCTGCGCTGTGAGAGACCGCATCACGTGAATTAAACCAACTGTTGCTTTATTAATGTCGCTCTTGTTATAGGTGAAAGAACTATCTCGGTTTTATTTGCTGAAGGTTAAATATTGTCCTCACTGTACGGATAGGTTTTCAGTTTTATTGTACTTAGATGCTCTGCGTACTCAGAGACGTCTTAATAAAAATTACATAAACAATATTCATTAAAAGCATTACAGTCTTAAGGAATTATTAGAAACATCTGTAAGTAGGAGTTGTTAGAGACCGTCTTAAGGCCGGTAATATGGTATAGCAATTGGGGCATTTGGGACCAATAGAGACTATTGAGACTTGTTCAAAGAGAGAGAACGAAGGAATGGGACTAAAATGAATGAAATAGAGAAAAGAGGAGGAGAGGAGAGATAGAGAGAGAGACAGAGGGAAAGCTATAAAACTATACCTCAGGTAGTTAGTAATGCTAGAGGTCATACTTAGTGTACCTAACTGTGTGTCACAAAACTACGAATGTATTTTAAAACTACGAATGTATTTTAGTAATTTTTCTACACATGCGATTTTTTTGCATATTCTCAATACTTATAATAGCGTACAAAAACGTTTGCAAATGTATTTGTTTATATATCTAACGATCAACTTTTTGTAAGAATACCTAATTAGCAATGAGCAAAAATACTATTGTATGCTTGCTTTGTGTAAATAGCTGATTGTCATATCATATCCGGTAATTATATACGCTATAAGATCACATGATATTCCAAAAGTTGTAATGACAAAATAAAAAATGAAATTATGTTGTAAAGCTTTTGTAATGCGATAAATTGAGATTAATGGACGTGTACAATACAATGTGAATCTCGCTTTTTATTTGTCTACTTAACGTCTACTGATTTTTTCAAATAATTTATTACTTATCAAATTTGGTTCAGGTTAGGATTAAGAAATGTCACGGCGGGTTTAGTGATACATTTCGAAACATTCATTCATTTCGAAATGAGTGAATGAATGAGTGATACCTATTTCTAAGTAGGGTATCAAGATACTAACTTATTTAAATAATTTAACTCTTTGCCTGTAATGTCCCACTGCTGAGCAAAGGCCTCCAACTCACCGATGATATCAGTACTTATAAACTCTGACTTTTACTTATTATTTTGATTAAATATGGTTTTGTATATATCCGCAATTTTTTTATGTTCTGTAAAAAATAATTTGTAATATTTAGATTTCTTTATATTGCTCTAATGATGATTTGATTTAAATATATCTAATATATCTACAGTCTCCATCCTGAAGTATCTACAATCATCGCAGGTGTCTCGCAGGTACCTTATAAGCAGTCCATTATGACTGATATACTCTAATGCCTATAACAGTAACAGTTGCTTACAATATACTAATTAAAATATTAACTATTGAAACATCAAGATGTGATAGGTTTACCACTAAAATAGATAAGATGGGAACTATCTGACCACCGGTCCGTTAGGATATTATAGTTAGAGATGAACAAACAACGGTATCTATTGGCACACGATCAGACGAACTGACGTGACAATTAACATGATCACAACACAATTCATCCAGAAATATTAAAATTATGTTACACAATAAACCAGCATCCATCTTGACTGGTTACATTTTAATAAACATAAAAATTTACCTTTCGTACTGGTTAGCGTTCAAGGCATATTTATGTGTTGTGTCAAAATTATAATTCTGTATCCCGTCTCGACAAACAAATATATTGGAGCACAACTAACGCCAAAAATACCGGTTGAAACCGGTTTTGCTAGAAGCTTCTAAAAAGAAATAGTGATTAGAACTACTATTACAAACTCTTTACTGGGACAACAAATTGACACGCCAAAAAATCTATATAAAACTTAACTGGTTCTATAGTATTTATCGGAAGAAAACATTATTTATATCAGATCGACTGACACACTGGTCTTCTATTCGGCAAACACTAAGCTCTGGTAGATGACAGACCCATTTTGGCTACAGCCGCTAACCGGCAGTCGAATGTTACGTCTCAAGCGAGACAATACGTCAAACTGCATTGTCTAGCTGCGTAGTTACGACAGACGCCTGCACGGTATTCAGATCAGGTTATTTCTGTTGTCAAAGTTATACTGTACGGCCATTAGGGTTATATTTGGGGGTGTTAGTGACGCAAATAGCTGTGATAAACTGGCTAATTTTGGCTCGCCACTTCTGTACTATTGTTTTCAGTATCTGTCTTTAGAGACTGGTTAACCTTGCGTGCACCTGGGAGCCATGTCGTGATGACTTGTTTATTCTATGAGAACGTCTCGTCTTTACCAGTTTAAACGTCCATTAGAACTTCAGACTTCTTCTAGTATCTATTATTAGATGTCTATAGTCTTAGCAATTTAAGCGTCCTAATGATGTTGATTTTCTTGAGGATGTTTGTAAGCCTATCCTTACATTATAGATGAGTGCTACTATTTATGTAGTACACGGACGGAACGGATATGGATTTAATTCATTACTCGGCTGAAGTATAAGCGGAAAAAGGCTGTTTATCAACCTAAAAATCTGATGATGACAGTTTCAAATCAATGCTGTTGTATACATACACTAACCAAAAATGCTATTTTTACAGGAAATTAATGACATTATAAAATTTTACAAAATAATTATTGAGTTAGACTTTGGTCGCGTCGAGAGTTCCATTGTTGATGCTACGTAAGACTAGTAAATCCAGACTCATATAATAAAGCTGACGAGTTTGATTTATAGTTGGTTTGAACGCGCTCATCTCTGAAACTACCAATCCGAGAATAATTATTTTTGTAATAGATAACGTCATTCAATGGGAAGGTTACAAGACTTTTCATATTGAAATTCCCACAGACACGGCCACGGCGTTGGTAAAACCGCGGGACATGCTTGTAATGGATAAAGTTTAGAACTAAACAATATAATTAATAGTAAAAAAAATAAAGCTAGGTAATGATAAAGATAAATGAAATGTCACCAAAAAAATATGCAGTTACAGTTTCATTTATACACACTTTGTTTAAGTTAAAAAATATGAACATGACATGAACATGAACATAATATGCTATGGATAATGTTTATTTATTTAACGGGTAGCTTTCCAAGCAAGTCGAATGTTGAGCAGAAAATTAGCTATATTATTTTTTTAAAGCGACTGAATTTTAATTATTGCACACAGATAAAGATTGAATTTAACATTATACAAAAAAAATAAACTAATGCAGTTTCTTTTAGTAAAACTTTCCTAAACCTGATGTACTATCAAGCAGGAAAAAAATTGTACCCGAGGCCCTATAGACGGTAGAAGTGACAATCGCATTATATTTAGTGTCTAATGTCAAAATGTATGACAGAGAATTGTGGCCACGTGATTATCACGTGACATCTGCATTATATTTAGTGTCTAATGTCAAAATGTATGACAGAGAATTGTGGCCACGTGATTATCACGTGACATCTTTATACGTTTTGAAAGTAAACACCCAAATTGACAGTATGTTCAGTACGTTAAGGTTAAACTTTGTCACGTGCTGAATAGGCCTAGTTCAGAGATCAGAGGATCATGTTAAATGGGCTTAACCTGTTGTGGAAATGAGTAAAAAGGAAATTATTTACTAAGATAACTAAAGACTGTATCGTATTGTTGCAATGTATGGTTAGTAACAAAATGAACTTACCAAATACACTTAATAATATTAAAAGTAAAGAGAAGTGTTCTCGTTAACCACATCGTGAGAAATGAAGATAATTAATAGGTACTGAGATTAGTTCTTCCAATACGGGAGCTAATTAACGTTAAAATATACCTAAAGGAAGTTTTTCCAAGAATAAAAATAGACCTAAAGAATTCATTTTTGTTATTAACTGAGATAATTTAACTCATTCATATCAATACTGACTTAAGTTTATGACGAAAATAGAATGCGGGTTCCACAAGGTATTCGTAGTATTCTTGGACCTGAATGTTTTAATGTTCGTGTGACTTGTTACAATGAATGGAAATGAGAATGACAATTGTTTATTCTAGTTACTATTGAAGTATGTTTTGTTCATCTAAACTCTTTAGACCCATTTACGGAGGCGCGGTTGTTTAAGAGTTATCTTGTTAGGTATTTCCATTTATATGCTCATCTATAGGTTCTTTTCAGCTATGGCTCTGAAAAATCCTTGAAATTACCGTCATTATAAATATGCCAAGTTAATAGGTTAAAACCCTTTTAAATTTGAGTATTAAACCTCTGTTTGTATCTATACTAACGTAATGTTAAAAAAATAAATGTCATTAATCTTTCTTCGTAATCGTGGTACCTAATCTTGATATCGATCAAAGTTGTCGTTCTGTATGTAAATAATCCAAATACCTAAACATAGTTTTTATGACACACCACGCGGAAAATGCAAATATGATAGACCATATCAATCACAATTATTTCTATTTGTGACATTTGAGCGTGTCCTACAAGAGTTAAACCTGTAGTTAATCTATGTATCATCTAGGTATAACTATCGGGGAATTACTTGGCGGAAAATGATTTAAGGAAAAGTTTGTTAGAAGAAAATTATGTTAATTTTCTTAGCATAGAGTAAACCCAGTGGTAATTACTTTGAGCTATGGTTCTGATGTATACTTTTCCGCACATTTTACACGGTCCAAAGATGTTCCAAAGATGGATGATGACTTTTACCTTCTACCACTGGCAACGCCCCGTGGTTTTATCCGCAATGTGCCCGTTGCCGTGAGAATTTCGGGATGAAAAGTAGCCATAACATTACCGTTGAATGTGTGTATCCATTACTTTTCTGAGGTTAGCGCGTTCAAACAACAAAATGAAAAAACAAGAAGTCAAACTCTTCAATTTTGTTATATAAGATAGTTGTTTTAATATCTTTCTTTTATTAGGTTTAGGCATTCACCCAATTTTTATTTTTTTTAATTTACACCTACGAATATGTAGATTTTATACAGAATGTTCCCTGAACCCCGTTGTACATACGTTTACAAAACCAGCGGCGCTATTAGTTAGGTAAGTACTTCAGACATTAATAATTAAAATAAATGAATGAATAAATTTCACTTACTGAAGTTGGCTACTTGAAATAACTGCCCCTCAATTGATTTGTCGCGTAACAAAGATGTAAGATTTATTAAATAATTTAACGTTATATGGGTCAAACATTACCCGCAAAGCATTCTTAAATTCGTTAAAATCCAATACCTGATTAATTATGAAAATCTGTAAATTCTTTAACAATTCGGAAAATTAAATGTTTGTGAAGATTTTTGGGACTGTTTTAAAATATTTAATGAAATCAAGACCCACTAGTAAAACGTTTTCTTTATAAGGATTGTAGAAAGAATAGTAAATAGGTATGTCTAGGTTTTGACTTCATTATTTACTTGGTAAGTTCAGTTTGAATAATCAAAGACAATGTAGAAAGAGACAATCACCTGCAGGACTCTATTGCTGAAGTTTCCAGACCAAAGAAAGTAAGTACTGAATATTATATAAGATGAATACTATAAGCGTTTTTAACCTTTAACTGTATGATTATGTTAGTTTAAGAGGTATCTATAGGTACTAATATTATAAAGCTGAAGAGTTTGTTTTGTTTGTTTGTTTGTTTGTTTGTTTGTTTGTTTGTTTGTTTGTTGAAACGCGCTAATCTCAGAAACTACTGAACCGATTTGAATAATTCTTTCACTGTTAGATAGTCTATTTATCGAGGAAGGCTATAGGCTACATTTTATCCCGGATTTCCTACGGGAACGGGCACAACGCGGGTAAAACCGCGGGGTGCTGCTAGTTGATCTATAATTCCAAATACAAGCAATTTTTTTAAACAATCCTACTAATATTATAAATGCGAAAGTTTGTCAGGATAGATGTACACCCTTGACCACGAGAGGTGCAATCCCCTCGAAACGTCGGGAAATAAAAAGTAAGTTATTAATTGCTTTATTAACTTTCTAACAGGAAAAAACCCCTGTGAGTACGTTTAAACTATGTGTTCAAATCGTGTAAGTTTAGTAATATAGGTTAGTAATATAGTTTAGTTATCTAACTGAATAACACATCGGATACATTTTATCCCAAAATTCCCGCGGGAACGGGTACAACGTGGGTGAAACCGCGGGGCGCGGTGAGTATGTACAAAATAACTCACAAACTTTAGTGTTACTTTTACAAATATATTAATGTTGTGAAATGAAAGTTTTTCTACTGATTAATGATACAAAAATATTATCATCAAGTTTTTGTATTGAAAACCAAGATGCAGTGTAACACTTTATCAAAACCAAAACTGTTAATTTTTTAACAAGATTCTCGCTTTGCCACCGCTTACTTAACCGCGAAATGTGCGAAAGGGTCTGACTGGCCTTAAACGTCAAGTTATTCATAAAACACAAAGGTCTTGAATTATGTTCAATGTGTTTATTGTCGCAGTTTGTTGTTATAGTTATTGCTAGTTAGTTATTATTACAAATAGAACTTTTCATCGAATATTTTTAGTGTATAGCTACCGAATGAATGAGGGTTTTCACGAAAATGACACTTTTGACAGATTTCTGGACCTCACGTCTCAGTGCCACCTAAGGGTGTAATTTCAGAAAACCCTCATTGAGAGAAAAAAGTTGCAAACAATTTTCAGCTCGAATTATGTTCCCTAATCACTAAGGGCTAGGTACTAAGGTAAGCGTAGAGCGTAGCGAAATGTCTATGCTCCACAGAAGGATTACATTCATTACTTTTTTTATGAAAAAGTCCGCAAAGCAGGAACTTCATACGTGAATTTCAAAGTGATGTCTGAATATGTGCAGACATAATTGTTGGCAACGACGTTTGGGTGTCAATTGTATTTTCAGTATTTGTGTATATTTAAGTATTAGTATCAGTTAGTAAGGGCTTAGTTTGGGTCTAATTAACCACGTGTGATTTGTCCGGGTGTATAATACGAGTATTATCAAAAAGTAGCTGTTATAACGTAGTTTTGTTGTTTATCTCGTATGTGTTGTCAACAAGCGGCGTTGCCAAGCGTCTCGGCTGCCTCCGACGTATTGGTCATATGTCGGACGGGTCAGATGTTCCTGCGACAAGTACTGTTGCTAACTTTACTCATACGTACTTTCATATAAATATATACCGAGTTCACTTTGAAAATGGGTTAGCAAAGGGATATATAGTTGACAATGTGATAATTAGGTTAGTTACCGGGTAATATAACGATGACCTACGCGTAATGTAATTTCTAACGTACTCTAATAGGCAATTAGCTATGTTGTTTCTAAAGTAATAAATCTATTAAACCCTTAGCAAGGTGTGTTAATAATTATGTTTAAAGCCTTTATCGTTATTATTACGTCAATTAAAACACTACAAACAGTTTGTTTATTATAACAACATTGTTATGAACCGTCTGCGGTGGCCGCCGTGCGTGGCCATTTGAATTATTTTTGTAGCTCGTTCGAGGTCCCAGAACCATGGCCAGATTAGCGGCGTTAATAATGACAAAATATTATTAAAGTAGACGAACCTTGCACACTCTAATAACTCCTTGTTGGGGGTGAAAGTGACCCCGGCGGCGAGGGCCAAGAGCGCCACGAGAGGCGAGAGAACAGTCCACATGTCGGGCTACGGTCGGGTCGGCCGGGACGCCTCACCTGTCGTGCATACTATCACTGCACACACTCTCCAAGAGCACATTATCTACGGGTTGCACGAGAGCACATCACTTCACTCCGAGACGGCGATGTCCGAGGATCGTCGAGCTCGGCGCGCTACTGTCGCGGCGGTCACGGGCGCAACCTTCGCTGCCGCGCGATCTCACCCTGCCACTGACGTACCGCCGAGCTCGCACCTCGCGCCAACCGATAACAACCACGATCATTAACGCACCGATTCACTTTTGATGTATCTCGTGCCCGGACGCGGCCGGCACGTCACTGCTCCCAGACTCGTGCCACAATTACACCGCCCGTGACGGTTAATTTGATAAAATGATGACCCTAGCGGCGCTCGGGCGGCGTGACGCGCTCGCGTGCCGGCCCCCGCCGTGCCCAATCGTTAGACAACATTTGACTTTCGCAAATCTACTCAGTGAGCAGCTAAAGCGAATAAACTACTAACAAGATATTAATTTTCAAGGTCATATGGTACCCCCGACCTGCGCGGTTACATGCCACTGTCTGTTTTCCATAACTTTTCACAAGTTTTTCATGTAGATTTCGTTAATATGTAAGCGTACTTGCGCAATACGCAGGCAAGCCGATGTAACCAACGTATACTTCGATATACGTTGAGCTTGAATTGATTCAGTGGTTTGACTGCATTTCTTTAACAAATGGGGCATTACATAGTCTTACATTTTTATTTATAACTTAGGTATATGTTTGCTATTATAATTTGTTATTATTAGTGTATTTTGGTTCCATTTATTTATAACTGTCGAAGGGTTGTCGTGCCTATCTGCGTGGTTCATCAGACGTTTGCGTGCTGAACCGTCGCGAATTTATTTAATTTCCCCCGAAGGCAGCGCGGGAGGCAGGCACGAGTGAATCGTTGCCGCAACCCGAACGACAAATTGAATACAATTACATTTAAAACAACGTTTATCTTGATCGAAATACCTTCATAAGCTTCAGAAAGCGGTCTTGTTTTATTCAATAACTATTTATTTGCAGAACACTTAGTTTTTCGGAGACTCGGATGTTATTTCTAGATTGAAAATTATATTGAAAACGGAAATTCCGACCTAGCTAACGTAAACGTTGAAAGATGTCAGTGTGATTATTTGTATGATAAGTGAGAAATTAATTACTACTATGATATCGTAAATACTAAAAATTCTCCCTGGCGAGAGTTGCACCTATTCCTTCTTACTGTATTGCCGCGGTAACCAAGTAACAATCGTTACGCTATATATATTTGGCTGTCTATATAGGCCCTATTATTAGTGCCCTAGTCATAAAAAAAACTATTAGCCTGTAATGTCCCACTGCTGGACAAAGGCCTTTGATCTCACTGAAGATATTTTAACAGTGAGAAGTTTAGTCATATCGTTTCTTAATTTTGCTTTTATTAGTTTACTTTTATTATTACAATATACAACATCGAAAAAGGCCTTGAAATATGAAAATACGTATACATACTTTAAATATTCCACATCCAATATGATTCCGGTAGATACGTACTCGTAGATATTGTGAACTTACATTTGCATGGCTTCCTTAACCTCTGAACATTGTACAAACAGCTGGCCGTTATTAGCCTTATTTATAAACCAGTAGCGACCGCGGTTTTACCTGCGTTGCGTTGTATCTATGTGTTACTGTGACAAATTAGCAAAAGGCATTTATATATCACATGGTTCACTCGTAAATTTTGATATGGCAAAGCTAGAAGCGATTGCCAGGGGCTCAGATTAATTACAAGACAAACAAAAACAAAACATCTCATTCTCACGTAGATTTGGAAAGTAATTAAATATTGATAAGATACAGTTGGTATAAGATAACAAAAAAATTGTATCAACTACCTATAATTACTATCAAATAGTGCAGATAAAAAAATCAGGTTATTTCTGATAAATATTCATAAGATCTTGTTGGCGACCCGTTTGTATAACGAAAGGTTTACATTTTCCTTGAGTTGTTCCAATCAGAAAACGAGGTTTAGTCTGACTAAATAGGCATTTACTATACTATGGCTTACTTTAATTATTTTAAAAGAAATTGAATTTTATATCGATGATACGAAGTCCACTTAATCGGTTTGAAATTAATCCACGCAAGTCGGGTACCTTTCCGAAATATGGAAAGCGATAATATTTACTGTATATAACCCGGTAGGCCTGACATTGGGTATTATAGGTAGGTTATTTTTTAATAACAAAATTAGTGCTAAGAACTTCGTTTTGAGTAGAAAAGGGTTATATAAGTTCGGGTAGTGGGATACACAATTATGCTCATTCAAGTGAAACCTAATTAAATTCTGTGCCTAGTTTCAGTCAAGTTTTAGGTCGCCAAATTATTTAAAGCCTACTGTCATGTTATCATTATAATAAGTGCTCGTTTGGTAATGATTTCACAAAGTCACGCAAAATCAAGTCCATATATGAGGTAAGTCCATTGAATGGAATTAGTTGGTAATAAGTTCAGTATAGTGTCTCGGTAAGTGTCAAGAGGTGACCCAGAGAGCATCCTTTGGGGTACCCAGGACACTCATAAGTATGTGCCGCCATTTTGAACTGTTATTTTTTTCTCTTCGCTTCAACACGACTTTACACAGGGTTTCTCCGGATTAAACCAGTTTTGGATAGAATTGGCTGCTTCACAGCGTTTATTTATACCTTTAAAATCGGGAGCACACTTGGAGCTGAACTGCCAAAACATTGTAAGACTTGAATCGGTTGACATTATTATTTTATGGTCCATTAGTGACTGATTCACAGGAGGGCCGGACATAATATTAATATTGGCTTGGCGCTGTGCAGGCGAGAATCTCCGTTCGGTCTATAAATAAAGTGAAGGTACAGTATCCGGTCGAAATGGTTTCCCATAGACCACTCTGGAGGGAAACAGTCTGGCGAGTGGTTAACTCTATCCTGTTACCGTGTCAGTTCTTCACGTGTGACAGAGAAAACACTACAAGATCTAACCATCTCTCTCATTCCAGGAGTAACGGTTTTAGTTGTTTACTGTACTACCTACATCTTGTATTTTCATATGGAAGGTCGTTGTGACGTCACGATGCATCTCAAATTCGGGAATGCTATCACTTTTCCTTTCAATGTTAGTGGGAAGCTCGGTTCCAATGTTCAGCGTTTATTTGTGTAACAAATGTAAAGGTCGCTTGAAATCGTAATAGTTAAATCATTAGTGAGCTAAGATTAGTATCTCACGTATGATGAAATAAATGTTGCTCACACATTATATCTTGAGGTAATCTTGTTGTTGTAATTCTTTATGTCAAAGCAATGCTTGGATTTTAAAGACGGTAATTCCAGGATCCTGTGGCGATTGTGGTGAGCAGCGAGAGTGCACAGCTGTTAAATTAATGGTAACATAATTAATAGTCCAGCAGGAGTAATTTGTTCCCGGTCAAACCTAGTATTCAACTTTACTAGGTTTGACCGGGAACAAATTACTCCATTCCACTAAGTCAGAGTGTGACTGCGGTGCTTCAGACCAGGACATGTCCTTCCAAAATCCGTACTTCGGAGGGCACGTTCAGCCGTCGTTCCCGGTTACTCTCTACGGATAGTATTCGTTATATGTGCCATGTCAGAGGCCTTTGGCGGCTCAATAACTCTGATACCAGGATTGGTCAGGTTGACCATCCATTCGATGAAGAAGAAGAAGAATATAATATTGCTTTTGCGCCATTCACTCGAAAGAAGAGGAAGAAAGAATGAATAATCGAGCATAGTATGCTAAATCAATATTTATACGCCTAGTATTGTTTTGACGTGCGTCAATCTAGATAATCTTCCGGTTAACCCTGAAGGGAAATACCGTATTTAAAGAATGTGTGTCACGCTGTAGACGGGACGTTGTTTTGTCGTCTCTAGCGCACGGTAGGCCGGGCTTCTTGCTGGCGCCACGCCAGATAATTTGGCGGTCTCTGTCAATGTTGGATTTATTAATATAACGCATTGTTTGACGACTGATAAGGTTAGCGACTTCATCTGACGTAGGTGCTGTGTTGAGGAAGTTGGGGCTGTCGAAGCATTCTGAAGGAAGTCCGAAGAAGAATCTCGTTTTTATTGCGTTTAAGTGTTATGTGTTTATAGGAATGTACCATAATAATTGCATGGGTTCCGTGGCTTTGATACTCATATTGGAAACTATAGGTACAAAAACAATTGTAAGATTTTATTTTCTACTTAGTTACACGTCAGAAGATTCAGACGAACACACAGACAACTAAACATAAAAGTCTCGTTTCCAAGGACAGTGAATAGTGTCAATTGTATTCGTCTGGTATTTAAAAAATGTAATTATTTGGGTGTCGGTGGCGGACGATCAAAATAAATCGGACATGCGAACCCGTGCCAACCGGGTGCGCGCGCGCCTGAAGCTGCGACAATTTGCGCATGCGTAATTAAATCACAGTGAGTGGCGCGGGAGTTTGTATGCGTTGTATCGAATATGGTGAAAGAAAGCTTTCGCGACCATTTGAACAATGAACAATTTAAAAGAAAATTGTAAATAAGATGTACTCACTCACTCCACGTACTGACCCTAAAAACTTTGATATACAGACCGTGATATACAGAATATACAGAAACAGACCGTATAATTGGCAACCGTTATAGAAAATTAATAATCTAAAGATGTGTCTTACAGTCTACGACTATTGCACTCACTGAGTAGATAAGGTACCTATAATGAAATTTACCTGTTCTATACTGGTTTCTTAAGTTTAAGGCTTCTACCCATTACACCGTATCATACCATGACCGTGGTATGAACGTGTCAGGCAAAAAAGTATTCTTTGTATTGAAAAGTATGAGACTATGCTCACTAGACCGTTCCATCACCAACCAACAACGTCGACTATTCTCACCTAATATTTTGCCGGTGCTGAAACGTTCATAGCACGTTCATGGTATGATACGGTGTAATGGGTAGAAACCTTAAGCGAACACTATTCTTAACCTGTTCTGAGAGATATTGCTACCAGAAATACAACGCTCATTCAATTACAAAAATATCATAAAACGTTATAAATATGTAACTACTAATTACAAAGAACAATTGGTATGTAAACATAATAAAATGAGCGAATTATTACCTACAATAGTTTAACTTTAGACGCGAATGTGCGAAACTTTTCTGTTGATTGTGCCAAGATTCATGACATATCATATGTTACAGTTTTAATTTTAACTCGTTTAGATGATTTTACCTGAAAAATAGGTAGGTAATTTGTATACCTACCTGAACGTTTTAGATTTCTGGACTACTTCTTTATTTTTCTACTAATGGTGAGTTGCTTCAACCGGTTGATTATCGTAATATACGTTCGTTAAAAAGTTTACGAGTACGTAAGCTTTTAAATGTCTGTTAAATATAAATCGTTGTATAACTTAAATGACAGTCTGTTTAAGTTATTCGGGTTGCCAGTAGAAAGAAAGCCACGAAGAAAGAAAGAAAGCCAATCATTTTCTTATGCCTGGTAAGACTGACATTTTGTATTAACGTTCTTTTTTAATGTTCATTCATTTAATCGAGTAGGTTCGTGGCTGACCCTGGTATCGGAGTTTTTAGACCGCCCAAAGGACTAATGATAGGACCAACCGGGACCGACTAGTTTTACTTAGATTAAATAGAAGACAAATTTTAACATCATCTCTTATATCTCTAGTAGTGTAATATACCTATACTAACTTTTTCTAACTAACTTTTTCCAACTTTAACTTTTCCTTAGGTTCCAAATTTTTTGATTGATTGTCATGTGTTTCTCATTGTATATTGAACCAACGATCCAAACAAGAAACGACGTGCCCTAAAAAGGGCTAATAACAGCGTATTTTTTTCTGAGTCTTGATTCGTGTTACACTGTGCATTAATTGAAACCGTTGCGTGTCAGTAAGTTGCATGATTTAAATACAAAATATATTTTATAATGAATTAATGCTGTGACAAATTAACACTGACGTTCGTTTGCAAGAGTAATGTCAAGGATGGGTTTCATAATTATTTCTTTAACCTTCATCGAAAAGTTATGAACCTTGGGTTTAATTCAAAAAGGGAAATTGTAGTTTTAAAGTGCTAGATTTGTAAGCAAAATTACCATATACATAGTATCAGAGGGGTTTTAAAATCATAGTTCTCTGCCCTAGTTAGGTACTCGTAAATACAATGAAGCTAATTATATTCTGAAATCATCAAAATTAACATGTCTAATTTCCATCTGGTTACGCCTTACCCTCCTCATACTTTGCCTAATCTTCAGAGAGGTGAAATCTTTGCCTTGCAGTGGGACATTAAAAGCTCATACATACTTTTTACCATACCCAAAGAACATAGATGATCTACAAAATGATTAGATTATATAGTCTATTTTTATGTTTTTTTTATGTTCTTTAAAAAGGATAGTTTTTTCAGATCCGATCAACCTGTTAAACGGCGTAGCTAGTCGAGATGACATCGGCTTGAAGTTTCAGACTTGTCCATACTAACTAATTTAAAAAATCCACCCTGTATACCTTCCTGGATCCGGTTACAAATACATTTAGTACTGTTGACATTTCTCATCTTAATGGCGCTTATCCAACCATTTTCCTATTAACAATAATACCTGATAATAGTACTGGTTTACAGATAATCTGTACC
This sequence comes from Cyclophora albipunctata, assembly GCA_963082685.1. Classification (NCBI taxonomy): domain Eukaryota; kingdom Metazoa; phylum Arthropoda; class Insecta; order Lepidoptera; family Geometridae; genus Cyclophora; species Cyclophora albipunctata. The sequence goes on along the minus strand of OY720117.1, from coordinate 8,343,881 downwards.
GTATTACAAAATATTATATCAGCATTGGGAGTGTCTGAATGAAACATTAATAATTTTTAAAATGTAATCTCTATTTAAGCACGATACAAACAGGATAACAACATTGAGTATAGTAGTACATATAACTCAAAGGAAAACAATTTAAATATGCTCGATGGTTTCATCATCTTTACCATTTTGTGCTAAAAATACAGCACCTTATTATACTTAACCCACTTACGTATTAGTCAAAGTCAAATATTTATATTCAGTTTTGGCCCCATAGAGGCTGTTTTGAACGTACCACATTAACCACATTAACATCATCTAATATTATATAAAATTCTCGTGTCACGGGGTGCGTGGTTAAACTCCTCTGAAACGGCTCGACCGATTCTCATGAAATTTTGTGTGCATATCGGGTAGGTCTGAGAATCGGGCAACATCTATTTTTCATCCCGAAATTCCCGCGGGAACGGGTACAACGCGGGTGAAACCGCGGGGCGCAGCTAGTTATATTATAAGATTCTTAAGTATACTTGTATATTCAAGTAAAACCGCTAAGCAAAGTATGTATATATCGTGTAATATAACAAACAATGGACATGGAAAATACGTAATTGTAATACATACATTCACGTGCTTTCATAGCTGTTGATTGCTGTTATGGTATTAATGTGTAACTATGTACTCTTACTAATTATTCAGTCTTGCTTGGTTACTCGGACTTTTATAGATTTTTTGATTTTAAATACGGTTTTAAAGTATCCTTAGAAATGAAATATGGGCGCGATTCCCTCAAATCTGAGAAAATAATAGCTTATTTTCTTATATGCATCCTAGCGCCATCTATTGGTCGCGGGTGGATCAACTGGTTCACAGCTGGTTAACTAATAAGAGTTTGAGTCGTGCCCAAAAGATCAAGTGTCAGGATACTGTCAATATTGTATGTCAGTGTAATGTGAACGCACTTTCAAGTTCTAATATGGAATATGTGCGGGTAGTTTCAACTCAACTTGTTACGCCTACCCTCTCGCTTCAACTGCAGTCTTCAGTCTGTTCGCGGCCATGAGTGGTGTAATCTGCTCAAATTTTCGGAAAATAAAAAGTGTTGTACTTGGTTAATAAACTGTGCGTAAAATAATTGTGATTATAAATTAGTGTTGTATCTGTGTATCTAAAATGTGCTATACCAGTACCGATAAGCGCCGAATGTCACGATCGCTTATCAGAACCTAGTCATTGTAAGCGCGGGTGCTTCCGTCAGAATATCTGCTTTCTTTGTGCATGGGACCTTAGAGCTATGTATGCTTTTATAGTAACTGTAAGAGTAATTTTGTGTTTTTTTAGTGTTGAGTGATGCATTATTCATTGTACTAGGCAGAGGGCCTTACTTCTTGGAGCTGCTATACGACCCATATTATTCGTAGGCCTTCCCTACACGGGACCAATACACACTTATTAGTACCAACATCTATAGATAAAGTTATTTAAACGCCAAGGCCATCATAAAAACGATTTCACGATCTATAAATATCATTTTTATTTAGTGTGACTTCCTTGACAAAGCGAACGTTAAGTCATATGCCTTTGTTTGCAAATGTTTAACCCTCCGCTTCCGGCCTTGAAACAAACTACCCCATAAGAAGCATCACGTGATCACGCGAGTTATTGTTTGAACTAGATCATGCACGTGGGTTTACTCGCGAGATATTAAGATACTCATCTATCCATACAAATATAATAAAACTGAAAAGCTTTTATTTGTTGCGACTTCCAACCCGATTTGAAGAATTCTTGGTATGGTTTAATGGGTAGCCACATTCATGGGGAAGATTATAGAGTATTGTTATTTCGAAATTTTCACGGATACGGGCACAACGCGGGTAAAACTGCGGGACGCTGTCAGTGGTTTATAACAGTATTAGTTGGTCGTGCGGTTTCATACGCAGCGTCAATTGCCGTGGGAATTTCAAGACAAAAGAGCAAAGTTGTAACTGTCATCGAGAAAGCATTTCATCGAAATAATTTTACGATATGTATATTAAATATTTGCACTCACATTTATTCACTAACCTGACTGAATAGATAATATAATTGGAAAAATAAACTAACGATAGAACCGTACCGTACGTTAAAAATACAATGAAATAAAATAAAAGAAACCAAGTTATATAGGTAAGACCTTTTAACCCAAACAGTTCACATAATTCAAGCAAGTACATAAATAAACTAAACGGAAATTAGTTCGAACACCCCATTAAGATTTTATTGTGAGTTTAACACATGATTAATCGTTAAAGTGTGAAAAAGAACTTGTGACTTTGAATTAGGTTAAAAGTTTATTAACTGTTATATAGTGTTTTGTCTCTTTCGCTCTTTGGAAAATAGCGCATGTTGGAAAGGGACAAACCATTTCATAGCTAAAATGCTGCTAATTAATAAGCGTTCATGAATAAGACCATTACACTTTTATTTACTTTAAAGTTTATTTTAACTACTAGCAGCGCCCCGCGGTTTTACCCGCGTTGTGCCCGTTCCCGTGGGAATTTCGGGAATTTTTTTACATAAAAACCTTCCTCTTGAATCACTCTACCTATTACAAAAAACCGCATCAAAATCCGTTGCGTAATTTTAAAGATTTAAGCATACAGACAAACAGACAAACAGACACGAAACAGAGACGACTTTATTTTATACTATGTAGTGATGTAGCATTCGTTTGCTGTGGTTAGAAATTGAATGAGGAATAAAAACATTTTACTGTAAAAACCATAAATCTAGATGTGCTTGTAATGAATTTCTTAATCCTAAATTTCCAAAATATTACAGACTGAAACATTGAACTGACTGCAATAGCGATATTATAGCGATATGTATTTTATACAACCTAGCAATTCTTATATTTAGGTAGGTACTATAGTGAAATTACTCAATGACATATACCATTTCAAATTTTCAACACAATTTAAATCGAAATGAAGTTTGTACTAAAATTATAGTGGGATACATCGAGTTGTAATGTATTAAAGTACGTAGCACTCAATAGCTTGATATCATTTTAGACGTTTTCGCTGAAGATGGCATAATTAGCAACCTTTGATTATTTAAATGAATAAATCAAATGTTGCAACAAAGTTAAATGTAACCGCTTACTACGTCTAAAACTAAACGAATACCCTAGATTTAGTGGCACTTTCCTAAATAAACACAACTCGCATTTATTCAACAAATTGAACTTTAAAATTCTATCGCCGCCAACATGCTGTCATCCCGCTGACTTTTGACTTTTAATATTGATCAGGTTACACCGCAAAGCAAACCTTTTACCTAATATCCGATGCGGGGAGCCCCGAACAAAATAAGGTACAGTCGGTCCGAGAAAATATTGAGCGTAGTTAGAACCTTATCAAATTCAAAATTGTATAATATTTTCTAACATTCTAGTGAGAATTAAAAAATTTGGGAAATTGACAAAGGAGCTAAAGTGCAATTTTTTATGGGGGTGCGTATGTTACATGTTAATACATGAAAGTATATGTACTTAAATAAGAAAGTTTTCCTGTTGAATTTCGTTACTAGATTTAATGATCAACTTACTAAAATCAAATTAATTATACTGCAAATTAAAAATAATTCGATATAACCTTAGCCTGCCTATAGGTATGAAATAAAAGATCCAATTCAGATCAATATAATATATGGGTCAAGGAGCTAAAGTTACATGCCTAATGACTTCTTAAAGGGGTTGAATGGGTAAAATTGATACCAAATTGATTTTAAAATTCTATGAGTCGAAAGTTCACGTTCAACGTTATATGACTCCTAATTCTTCGTAAGAGACGATTAGACAATTATTGTATGTTTATAGAATAATGGAAAACAATAACTACCTACCTAATATACGAGAAACTATAATTTTAGGAAGTTTAACTCAAGACTTTGGTTTTCCTTTTCATCGATACGGGATTAGTATAGCGATGCGACAACGACTATTTGCATCGACTGCGACTTAGTTTTCTGTTCCTTATTCAAAAAAAACCTCTGTCGCTGTTCGCCAATCCACACTATCTTCACCACTATACCTCTCTGATGACGCTCCGACTGCACCGATGATGCCTAACCTGAAAGAGATTTAGTACCAAACTTAAGTAACCTAATCTTTATACCGTTTGTGATGTTGATTACTTATTTACTTTACGTGATCTTATGATTACGCCTAATTCTCTTCACTTTACTGATGATGAAAGGCCTATACCCACTAGTGGGACATTACAGGCTAATACTTACTTACTTAAAATGTGCTATGATAAGAATCCTAATTACATCAGTTGTGACATCTTCCTGAGGGTCTTGACCCTAGTGGCATAGCGGCCACACAACACTTGACACTAAGACACTTGCTTTACGTCAACTTCCATCAATCGTCACATTTCATTATATTATCTCTACACATCTGCGTTCGTGTCAATGACCTCAAAAATATGTGAATACTTAATGTAAAAACAAATCATTGTCGTGGTAGTATTAAGAAAAATCTCTGCTCTGTCTTTTCTCCCTAAAAAGTTAACCTTCACTCCAACCAGAGCATGCTCAAACTCATACTCTCACAGGACTTATAGGACATTAGGACATCGCACTAAATAAGCTAATAACAATTAAACACGCAAAAATGTTCATCATAAAGTATGTTTATAACCTTTACGATTCTCTATTCCTTTGTTCGGTGATGAAACTTCCGCAAGGGTGCGTGTGTTCTCGGCCCAAGGACGAACTAATGGGGGCGCTGCGTGACGGGTTCGATCCCCGAAACAACCCCCAGTTATTTGGTTATCAAATAATCTTGTACATTATTGTGTAATTATTTTGTTTATTTTTGTAATCTGGAACGATTTTCTTAGAAATGTGACCGATGTGAATAGTTACTTAATTTCCTTAATGTGAATACTTGTAGTTACTGTGATTTTCCTGATTTGTAATTGTGAAGTAGGTTCGTAATTATGTGATTAGTTATAACTATTAAGCCCGCAGTTTCGATTGTTTTGTAGAGATCAATTTATTTTTGGCCAACCCTTACGACAAGTGGTAACTCTTATTTAGTTATCAGTTAAGATATCTAATAGTTTAGACCTTGACTAAAGCCTAAGTCATAGTAATTGTTTCCGTGGGACATGCACAGTGGCAGGCGCAGTCACTAAATATTTACCACAAAAATATGCATGTGTTAAAGTGCCATTTGTATAAAACTTTATCTTCTTTATTATCTGCACTAGAGCCGACCCGCGGTTGTATCCGTGTTGTGCCTTTTTCTGTGGGAATTTCGGGAAAAGTAGCCTTCCCGTTACATGCACCGCATGCACTGCAACCGAAACGAACCAAGGCCAGGTCACTATATTGATATCTATCGGCACACCATATTGATACGATTTTGTGATAGATATTGAGTTTCAAACGGAACAGCTGTTGTTGCCAACGAAAAACTAGTAACGCCATCTAGTGAATTGTCTATGAAACATTAGGAAAACTCTTCCAATTTTCCCGCGCGGCAAACATGGAAAACTTCTGTTAACGTAGTTCCATAAAATTTTGAGATTCCTCTAGATGGCGCCACAAGTAGGAATTTGGTACTATTGTAATTCTAGTTTTAGACAATTTTGATATTTGTTAGCTTAGTTTGTTAGATATCTATCTTGTAATTTTGATTACTGGAAATTCTTATTTTACCAATAAATCTTATTTAGTTAGAGAAAAGCATTTATGTTTATTCATGATTATTGATTATATTACTATTGTTAATTCTATATAACTATTGTTAATTAATCTACCTGAATATATAAAGTTTCCTTTATTCTATATACGGATAACAAAAGATGTTATCCAAACCATTTCCACGGTGCACAAAGCAAATTGGTTAATATTCTCCTTTAACTAGTATATCAAACTTGATAAGATGATTAACATGCACCATGCAACTTGCAGTTAAACAGTACATACATTATTATTAGGCATACAACATCGAGTGGATGAATATTATACGATATCTACGTACAATTCATAGGTATTAAGTCTTCGTAAAAATACTTAATTGAACCAACTCTCAAGTCATATTTTATTGGGATTATCCAACAAAGTAAGCACTTCTAACCGTAGGTGATTCATCTACATTCTACAGTATCAGTATTTCGCATAAAGCTTCAGATTTACCATTCAATATTCATTATTTATGGTTTCAACTACAAAATTGTGCTCTCACATGATTAATGTATGAGCTAAGTGATTTATGTTAGACCTGCCAAGTGGTTCGCGGCTGATAACGGCCATTACTTACCAATACCGAAAGTACTTCGGCGAGCTCGTAATGTAAACAGATTTAAAATGCATTGCTGCATCGATAACATATTGAATGTATCGATGCATCGCTGTTATATAGGTATAGGTATTATATATTATCAGTGATGTTCGTGGTTGGACATGCTTAGATGAAAATTGATTACAGTTTTTGTATAGTTCTTTTTAATAAGTACTTGTAGTTATGAAATATTGTTTTTATATTTTGTTAAATAGTTTTACGCACAGAAGAGCGAAGTACTTACTGCGTAAAGATCTCCATTTTGTGGTTTCACCTATACTCATGTCTTACAAGTAAACCTGTAAAATTATCTAATCAAAGCACTTTAAGCAAACCTAATCGAAGATTTGTATCACTAAACAAGTCCTGAGAGTGTTTTTGAAAAGTTGATGTCTATTTTCTTTTTAGTTCACAGAATCAATGAGCCTCGAAATTCGGAGAGCTTTACCCTAGAGAAATACGACTATATAGGCTCCTACAGTCTAAGAAAAAGTGTTTGTCTTACCCAAAATAAATTTAAGATTATCAGACTGACTGCTTTCATTTCTTTCGGTTCAGACCATGTTGGTATTCGAATATGAGGTGCCCTCCATACAGCTTATATATATTTGTTTAGTGGCGGATAGCTGAGGATATAGTTCATAGGCATAGTCTTGGTATCCCAATGCGAGAGTGAGAGAGAGATTATCAAGACGATTCATATTGTATCACTACATAGTATAAAACAAAGTCGCTTTCTGCTGCCTGTCTGTCTGTCTGTCTGTCCCTATGTATGCTTAGATCTTTAAAACTACGCAACGGATTTTGGTCGAGGTTTTTTTAAATACATAGAGTGATTCAAGAGGAAGGTTTATATGTATAAACATTCCCGAAATTCCCACGGGAACGTGAACAACGCGGGTAAAACCGCGGGGCGCTGCTAGTAGTAAATAAATTATATAAAGATGGCAAGAGGATTATAGTTAGCCACGTAAAAGAGAGACAAAAGATCAAAATTAAGATACAATAAAGAAAGTTTACACTAACTTTTGGTAGACAATGGAAGTGGCTTTGCTCCTATAGATAGAGTTGACATATTAGATCAGTCACGAGTGACAAAGGTTTGGTTGCAAACCCCAAGGGTACCCTTTCTTGTGGTGATATGCTTCTCCAATGTGTTGAGATTAAGATACTTTATGTCACTGATAAGACGTTAGCTATCACGGCATTGGTAAGATAATTAACTCTGATAATAAGGTGAACCTTAAGTTAGTTCTAGAGTAAGATATACTTTAGGTATTTAGTAGAAATCTAGGGACAAAAGATTGTGCGTAGACTAGATCAGAACCTACAAATTATGATAGCAATGTTTTGATTTTGTACCATTGTGGTATTGTAGTTCAATTTGTAGGTGGGTTTTGTAGTACAAAATAGAAAATGAGCTGTAGTTTAAAGTCATAAACTAAAGAAAGTTGATATATAGACAAACTTATTTAACTGTTCATCGTAATTTATGCGAATTAGAATTCTGGCCCTATTTTTTTTCAAATGCGTGACCTTACTTCAATTAAGTATAACCTCAGCATTTAACAAAGTGGATGTCTGTCGTCAGTACATTTTGAAGTGCCTTTTTATATTCATACTTCATGCAAATAAGATATTGAGGGAGCCGAATTTTCAATAATCATCCCACGCTTCGAACAAAGACATTAGAAACTTGTAAAAGGAATTTCTTTTGCAGCAAAGGTTCATATAACTTGATACAAACTTGTATTGCTAGCTTGTGGGTACTTGTATTGTTTGCGGGTACTTTTTTATAGCTTTATCTACAAAATTATTACGCCATATTGTGATAATATCAAATGTATGGCGTAATTTAGTTCGTCTTGTAAAAAGGTGAACAGACCGTACCTATACCGTACGTTTTGGATTAATTTCGAATGTTCAAAGAAGAACTTGAAAACCTGATCTATTTCATACTACCTACAAAGATAAGCAAAATAATAAACACTGGGGAAAATACGTACCTCCCCAGTAAATTTTGTGCGACCTATTAATGATTTCAGCAGAAACCTTAAATTGCCTTGCAAGGTATCTAAGAAGAAAAATATCTTTTCTTTCCACTTTCCAAACTTAGTTCCAGGAAAATGTTCAAAGAAAACTTGGTTCGTTCTTTCCTGGTTTGCACTAGCTTCGATAAACTGTCAGAAACAAACTTGCGTCGACAACAAGTGTTGACTGGTTTCAAACCCGCCATGTTGGGTACAAAAATATATTATTTACCTGTTCACTTCTGTTTTCAGTGTTATTTGTTGTCTGGAACATGAAATATCAAAACGGCAAACTAACTTCATTAAAAGTTGGTTAGGATTTTCAAACTATTTTTCATGAAAAGTTTCAGCAACGAAATAAGCAATGTCTACTAAAAATAACTTATTTTATTACCTACATCCACCTACATTACTTATTTCCACGAGACCATCGAGAAGTCCTCATAAAAAGGAAACCTAGTTATGTCTTGAAAAGGTGAGTCGATCGATTGTTCTAAACGCTATTTAAGATAATAACAGGAGCAATAACATGTTTTTCAACCTTTTCCGTTCTAAAAAAGATCCTATAATTAGCTGCATATACTTGTGAAACAAATTATTTCTGCATCCCAAATACTTAATTAACTATTTCCCGGCTCATCGGGCTGACGTATTGATAAATGATTGTGTACCAAGTTAATTACAAGCCGTCTATTGCCTACGCGCCCTCAACTTTTGCTATCGAATAACTTCTCGGAACTAACCGCACGTTACAAAAACTTAGGAACTCAAACTCAATAACATTTCATGTGTTTGTTTAACTGTTTTCACATATTTATTAACTAAATTACAACCAAGTTTTTGATTAAATTCGGATATTACTTTAATTATTCACGTTGTTAATGTGTACGGTCTGCAAGCTCGGAATGAAAGAAAAATAAATAAATAAATATACCTGGACAAATTCACACACGGTTAATTAGACCCAAAGTAAGCTCTAAGCTTGTGTTATGGAATCTAATATACATACACAAATACTTTATAAGGATATATAATTGACACCCAGACGTCGTCGCCAACAACTATGTCTGCACATATTGTTGACTCCGGGCGGGAATCGAACCCGCAACCCCTGACACAGTAAGCGCTCTCACTGCCACTGTGCCAACGGGCTTGTCATACACGATCTTATCTATTTTTATAAAAATGAAACCCGTTTTCCTTGGTCGCGGCATCACGCGTGAATGGCTGGACCGATTTCCACGGTTTTGCATTCGTTGGAAAGGTCTCGGGCTCCGTGAGGTTTATAGGGAATAAAAATCAAAATTCCACGGGAACGGGGGCGCTGCGGGTGAAACCGCGGGGCACAGCTAGTTGATAATAAATTGCGACCCGCGGCTTTACCCCAATGACGTACCCGTCCCGTAAGGGCGCATTTCCATTGTAGGGAAACGGAGTCCAATCGACCAATCACAACGCATTACGGAGAGATTTTGACAATTTCAGTGCGCTTTGATTGGTCAATGGGATTCCGCACCGCTCCGCTCCGCTCCGCTTAAAAGCAAACGCACCCTAAGAGTTTCGGAACCGGAAGGAATAAAATTCTAAATGTGAATTCTGAACGTGAACTTACAGTAACATACATTCATACTTTTATATTTTAAGAAATAAGACTTTGGTTCTATTTTTAACAAAGACTTATGTAAATATATTACGTTATTAAACCCAAAGGCGAATAATCCATCTCTGTATCGAAACAAGACAACTTTCATGAAAATAGTTCGATGACATTCAGGTAAAGTAGCAAACTTCTGAAAAGGGCAATATGAGAATTAACAAAGTTTTGCTTGTATCGAATACTTGGCCCAAAAACTCTGAACAACAAAATACTTATCAAAAGACACTTAAAAAGGGGATTAGTGAGTTCAGGGATAACAAAAGTTTGGGAAATTAATGACTATTTTGTTAACACGTTCTGTCTCCAACTACTCAATAGACGTCTGTAGAGTTTGAGATCATAAGTGGACCAGAATTTGATATAGGATATCATATAATTATTTATTACTGGTAAGTAATAAATAATTATATGATCCGGTCAAGTGCGAATCGAACCCCAACACTGTAACAGAGAGACGAGCGGACGCACGGACTGCGGATTCTTAGTAATAGTTTGCATGTGTTGGTTTATGGTAATACTAGCGACCCGCCCTCGCTTCGCTTCGGGTAATCAAGATTTACTGTAGGAAAATCGGGATAAAACATTGCGTGTCTCCCGCAGGAATATACACAATCAAAATTTCATGTGGGAAATTGGGGATAAAATATTACATGTCTCGCGCGAGTATATATGTATACACAATCAAGATTTCATGTGAGGAAGAATTCGGGATAATACCTACATAGCACGTCTTCGTCGTTCGTAGTTCGTAGGTAGGTATATCCCCGCGCGCTTTGACCGCACGAAACAGTAAGTAGCCATAAGAGACCCGCCTTTGAGCATTATTATTTTGTAAGCAGCGCCCCGCGGTTTTACCCGCGTTGTGCCCGTTCCCGTAGGAATTTCGGGATTTTTTTTACATAAAAACCTTCCTCTTGAATCACTCTACCTATTACAAAAAACCGCATCAAAATCCGTTGCGTAATTTTAAAGATTTAAGCATACAGACAAACAGACAAACAGACACGAAACAGAGACGACTTTATTTTATACTATGTAGTGATATTTCTCATCATAACTCTGAAACTAACTGTCCGATTTTAATAATTTAAAGAGGTATACAAAGAAACATAATTAACCTTGATTATAGAGCCATTTATTTTGATGTAGATTCATATCATCATATGAATATCATCAACTTAAAATTACACTCCTTTTTTAACTAATTAATTTTAACTAAAAACGGTAATTGTGGCTTAACTATAATAGTTAGACATATGCCCTCGCAAACTTATTTGTTCGCAATGATATGTACTTTGATTGTGTAGAACATTGGTTTTGTGTATCATCAATAGATTTAGTAGCCCACGCCAATAACCAATTTTTTTAGGCATGCTTTTCATACCTTGGGTTACATATACCCGCGTTGTGCCCGTTCCCGTGGGAATTTCGGGAATTTTTTTACATAAAAACCTTTCTCTTGAATTACTCTACCTATTACAAAAAACCGCATCAAAATCCGTTGCGTAATTTTAAAGATTTAAGCATACAGACAGACAGACACGAAACAGAGACGACTTTATTTTATACTATGTAGTGATGTTACCGTGTTTTTATCCTTTCGGTGCGGTACCCTAAAAAATATACTGAAATGATAACTGTCACGTATCATGCACAATTATATTCTATACAAACCGGTGTTATCATGGTTATTTTGTTTCACCAAAGTTCAATGCATGTGCAATGAGTCAAGAATAACAGACTTGCGTGAAACACCCAGGAATCGATACGTGAAGCGTATTGGTACGTTTTGGTCGTACAAGGAATAAATAATGAGTGTTGTAGTTTGAGCAGTAACGTGTTGGGTGGCTGTCGTTTGGATAAAATATGTAGAATCGTAGATACTTCAAAAGCTTCTGAAACTGACTGAAGATAAAAAAATTGTAGGAGTTCTTTTAACTGATTAATGTGTATGCACCCTACTAATATATGTGCGAAAGTTTGTGAAGATTTATGTATGTTAGCTACTCTTTCACGAAAAAACTACTGGACGGATTTGGATGTTACTTTACAATAATTTGGTTATACATCAGAATAACACATGGGAAACATTTAATCCCGAAATTCCCGGAGGAACGGGTACAACGCGGGTGAAACCGCGGGGCGCGGCTAGTACTATCTAAATGTAGAATGTGCTTATGTTCTAAGGTCCAAATTCAAAATTTCTACCTCGAACCACTCTGACTCTGTATAAGTCTTTAGTCTTCTTATATCTACCTCATAATGTGGACTAAGCAGGCTTGAAACTCATAACCAAAGTTGCTCTAACAAGGCACAGTTTAACAACAGTCACTATAAACCCTTCCTTAGAGTTGAAACATCAATAAAGATTGTCGTAATAGGATTAATTCAATTTTTCAAGTGAAAAGATGTAGGTAGTTTGTGGTCGACGTATATTTACGTATAAGGAAGGAGGTAAAGGTCATCGGTTGACGTGGGAGGATGCGCTTAGCTGTGAGCATCTGGGGGTACGGACAGCAAAAGATAGGGCACAAAGAATGAAAGGAAAAACTAAATACAAAACTGCAAACGTTAGAAAGAGACAACATTATTGCTGTTGCTTTTTGTGAAGTAAGATATGTTATTTGAAATTTTAAAGTATTTCTTAGGGTTAGTTATACACATATTTAGAAAGATATTTTTATCCAATGATATCACATACAATATACTAGCAACAATGTTAATAAATCAGCTACTTAGGTAAAAAAATGTTCTCATACTCGTATTATTCTGCCATCAGTATCCACCACCTGATCCCCTCGTACGATGCTTCAGTGAGCAAAGTCTAAACCATATCACTTCATTTTACACCAGAACAAACAACCTTATTAAATAGAAGAGTTTTGAAATTATGAACGTGCCTGCTCTAGAAATTATGGTAGTTTATTAACAGTTATTATAACAGTTATATTATGAATATAAATTAGTCTAGATTAAGCTAGACTAGATAAGTCCGAATATAGGTAAAAGAAAGATTTTTGTTTTAAATATTTTTTTTAGTTTTTGGTTTTCACCTTCTGTTTGGGTTTTAAGCTAAAATAAATAATGACCAACAGCCCAGGTTACTACCGAATAAATCCCGTTGAATGTGGCTATGCGTTACAAAAATGGCTCTTCAGCTTATATTTGTATAGATTTATAAGCATAGTTCGGGTCTAATAACCTTTTATAAAGTCCGTTTACTTTTATATGCTAGTAATACATTTATGTGTTCATTAGTTAATCTATGTTTAAGATAAATAAATGCGTGATCTCGCAACACTCGTAGGTTCGACTGTATGTCAGCTTACGCTAGACAAGGGTGTCCGATGTCAGTGTAAGGGAAACATATGGTGTGTTTTCTATTTTATTTACAAGAGATAAATATTTTTTTGTGAGTACAATAAACTACCCCGCATTTGGCAAGCGTGGTGATTATGCCTAATCCTCCTCACTGTACACAGTGAGATGAGAGGCCTTTGTTCAGCAGTGGGACAGTACGGGCTAATTCTTACTAACTTACTTACTTAAAGTAAAATAAGGTAATCATTAATGTCCTTAGTAGATTAAATGCTTTCGCATGTGAACCGTGAATACTTTGGTTTGCAAATGTCAAACTTTCAACAGTTTTTCCCTTCCTATCTTATAAAAGAAAATACTTTGTAATGTACTTAACTGTGTGTAAAAGTCTCTACGTTCACTGAAAAATAGGCATAGTGGGAAAAATATAAATCGGCAAATCGACATGTCACATCTAGTACTTTCAATTCAAACAACGCAGGAGCCTGTGTTTACTTCCCACTTAATGAAATTAAGCTAAACCAAAACTCGAAAGTTTTTCCCGTCACCGAAATAACTCGCCCCAAGCTGTTTTCATTTGACAAGAATTTCAACTTTATATTAAAAAGGTTGGGCAATAAACCCACAAGTATTCTGTGACGTGAAAACACACAAAAACATGAATAATGTTAACGAGGTTCTCGCTTGGGAATTATCTAATTGAAAAAGTTACGTAAATTTCGGAACTTGGACAGTCTGTCGTAACCATTCGTAACCCGGTGCTTCTGGATTTTTCCTTTAATTCCTGTTACACCCTGTATTGTTCCTTTAATTCCTGTTACACCCTGTATTGTTCCTTTAATTCCTGTTACACCCTGTATTGTTCCTTTAATTCCTGTTACACCCTGTATTGTTTCTTTAATTCCTGTTACACGCTGTATTGTTCCTTTAATTCCTGCTACACCCTATATTGTTCCTTTAATTCCTGTTACACCCTGTATTGTTCCTTTAATTCCTGTTACACCCTGTATTGTTCCTTTAATTCCTGTTACACCCTGTATTGTTCCTTTAATTCCTGTTACACCCTGTATTGTTCCTTTAATTCCTGTTACACCCTGTATTGTTCCTTTAATTCCTGTTACACCCTGTATTGTTCCCTGTAATTCTGTTACACCCTACATTGTTCCTATAATCTGTTACACCCTGCATTGTGTTTCGTTAATCAGTATTATAATATTTGGTCGAGTAACAAGCATCTCGGTAATCATGTGTTGTTGAATTTGATGGTTAATTATGTGTGTTGTTAATGTTTTGAAGATGTTAAAGATTTAATTTAATATAGTCTATCATGGTTATCAATTGTACTTGAAAATCGGGTTTACTTAGGTTTAGCTGTCGAAATGTATATTAAATCCATAAACTTAAGATTTAAAGACTTGCCGCTTCTTCATAAAAATCCCGAGCGGCTACATCATAAACGAAAAACCGGCCAAGGGCGAGTCGGACTCGCGCACGGATGGTTCCGTACTTTAAAAAACGGCCAAAAATCATGTTTGTTTTATGGCAGCCCCCTTAAATATTTGTTTTATTTTATTTTTAGGATTTGTTGTTTATTATAGCGGAAGTCTCAGTAATAGGGTCCCGTTTTTACCCTTTAGGTACGGAACCATAAAAATCTAAATAATAAAAATCATCCCCACAAGACTAATTCTTAACTAACACTATCAACTAATTGTTAAATACGCATCTGTTACATCGGCCACCTTGTTACTGCATTTCCTGGCTCGCAAATAACTCGTAGAATTCAATTTGAAACAGTTTCCAGTTAGGTTCTCCAATCTCAGAAATGGCAAGTCAAGCTGTAACACCCGGCATTACAAGTGAAACTGACAATCAAAGAGAATAGCTGCTAGCTACTATAACTATGAACATTATTATTCACAAACAAATTAAGTATCTGTTGTAGTTGGTAATTAAGCGGCCGGAGCGACCCTCCATTCTAATCACTTCGAATTCTATTTGGTTGTTTCACTGCCGTACTCGGTGAATCGACAATGAAATTTTCATACATTACTCATGTTAAGAATCACTCATTCAACTCTCTAAGGGTACGAACGCACAGTCAGACCGTTTGCTTGACACCTACTGCTTTATTAATAAACGCTCTGTATCTACACTGTTATAAAGTGTTTTTTAATTCTTTTACTTTTCGGAAAATTGCGTAGGTCAGAAAATGGCAAACCATTTGATAGCTAAAATGTTCTTTATACGCGTTTATTAATATAGCCCTTTGATTCTAGCAAGTCATCTGGGTAAAACGATCGTTCGCGAATGTTCGCGAGTGGTCGTACTGTTAGCTTGTCGCCTAGCTAGTTTGCTTACCTAGGATGCAAGCCACTAGGCTCTAGGCGCCAAGCAGGACACTGCTTTCTTTCTGCTTCTGCTTCCTGCGCTCCCTGCGCGTTCGTACCCTTAAGGAATCATTAGTAAGTGCAGCAGTAACTCATATCAATATAAATAAATGTATCATGACCACGAGACTGTAATGTCTGGCTGTCATTTTGATAGAAGACAACCAAATACAGTGCAAAGCAATTGCCACTTCGACCATTTACCGTCTACTGCAGGGTCATTTGTCTGTCAGATCAGATGGATCGCCGTTCGTTTAGATGTAAGCTGAAGTGCGTGTACATCAAGTTGATACAAAGAAGAATACATGCCTTCACTCTTCGAACTATACCTCTTGCAATGTTACAACTTTATTTAAAGAGCCCGAGCAACACCAAGTAGCTTCACTTGAGTCCAAGCCGTTTATGTCCTTTTTGTCATTCAAAGATGACATACCCCTGTTCCAGAGATATAAAGGATCAATGAGCAAACTAAAGAAGTAGTTTTACAGCAGTTTTTTCAGCAATATACTCGTAATGACGGGAGTATAAAAAACAAAAGAAGATATTAAAAACAGCTTTTTTAAATTGTATTTTAAGCTATTGCATAGCTTCTATCGCGGGCCTTGAGCGCGGGGACTGAATCCAGAAATTCCGTAACGAAAAAACCTCACGCAAAAAACCTAACGCTCCCCACTAACGCCATCTAGTGATACAAAAAATAACTATGCAATAGCTTTACCGCGGCAGTCCCCGAGTGCCACACGTCTTTTCTAGTTTTATGTTTGAAGTTTGATCGTCGTAAAACCGAAACAATGGTTTATGATGAACGGCGTGCGAGTTTGATGCGAGTGCGCCGAGGCATGAACCGAAAACCTTCTGTTCTGTTTGCTGGGTGGGGGCACAGCACAGGGATGTAATGAGGACATTTAGATAAGGGGGATTTTGCAATTAAGACATCTATTTGACACTATATTAGTTGTTATACGCTATAGACTAATATTTATATAAAGAATTGATAACTGACAATTTATCGGTAACGAGGCACTTCTTATTGCTATAAAATCGTAGGTGTGTGTAGATATCTCTTTTTATTGAGTGACGTCACGTGCGTACTAGTAGCGTCTGTAGAAGATAAACACAAACTGACCGATCTGCAAACGTGTGGACAATTCGTAGTGATCACTTGCAGATGTATCTGGCGATCCGCAGATAATTCCGATCCGATAAGATCATCCGGAGGAGGCTTAAGGACTTTATTATGTACGGTTGTCATATAAAAATACTAATTACAGTTACTGTCACCATTCTCGCACATCACTACATCCGAAACTAATTCCATATAATTTTATAGTGAGACCCGAAACATAATCGTATCGTAACGCAAAAGTTAGATGGGCCATTTAAATCTATTCCTTTAGATAGCCTCCCGAAATCAATGCGTACATTTGGGACCGTCGGCCATAATTTCGCAGCTAACGTTCGAACGATCTACACATAAATAGAAAATAGTTAAACAAATTGTCGAGGTAGGCTGTGACCCCTTCATTTTAAGCTGAGTTTACATGATACTGTTGTTTAAAAAGGATAAAAATTGCTTTTTATGATTCAGTCATTTCGTTTAGACCGCCTTGAGGCTTTCGGCATGGTTAACGGATTGAAGCAACTGAGACCGACAGCTTGAAGTGCTCTCTGAAGATCCGTAGTGCTCAGACAGAAATGCCACTATTGACATCTAATACAAGTTATGGCCGAGCAGCATTTACATTCGAGATAAGTTCGTGATATTTACCAATAACTACATAAATTAAATATACTGCTGTTAGCGTCTTAAAATTAAGTACCTTAAGTAATGCACCTAATTATTTAACGGCATTCTACTCGGCAGGAGTTCCCGAGACTTAGTTAATAATACCTATAGAAACGCTACTAATTGTGTCCATAATTATTTTTATGTGATTCAATTATTACGGCAATTAAATCCGAGGAACAAACGTTCGTTATTTATGTTCAGAATGCTACTCGCATTGTTTGTTAATCTTTTCTGTACTTATTTGTTTTTGTACTTTCTTTTTTCTGGCATTGCTATACCCAACACAAACTTTAATGCAACTCTCTGAAATTGATATGAAGAATAGAAATAGTCACAACCTGTTAGACTAATGTTATTAAAAGACGTTCAAACTTGCTAAAATATCACTACACTGACCTTTCATGGACATTTCCTGAAGCAGAAAATATAAACAAAACAAAATAAATAAATATTGACAAATTCAAACAATAGTAATCAACACGCTTGTCTCTAGAAAAAATACATCTAAAAAATATTAAATTATTTCACAGATTATAGCAACATGTAGCCTTAGCGTTATTTCGTGAGCCTAATCCAGCCCTGGTGAGACAGCCCGACAAACCCGCTCGTTAGTTAGTATTGTACCAGTATCCCTCCATACGGCTGGCGAACGACTGTTTTTCAGAACACATTTTAATGCCCACCAGTTTGAGAAAAATAGGTTAAATCTACGTGTTTTGGTAATTTTAGCTTTTAACATTTGAAAGCTAACATGACTTTGGAAATAAAGACGTGTATCTTATTTCTATTTTTTTCTTATTTCTATTAAGATTTATTGCTGGGTTTTATTAAGACTTGTAGGTCGCCGTATAAACTCTCATAACTCATAAGAATTGTTGAGCAACGTGCAGCTCGATCACTACTTGGATGGGTGGCCGATAGTGGCTTTTCTATCTGAGCGCTACCGTGCTTCGGAGAGCACTTTTGTCAGTCCGTCACGGTTACTTCAATCATTTGACCATGTCGAAGGCCTTTAAGCGGTCTAAAAATTCCGACACCAGGGTTGCCCTAACGTACTCGAGTTTCCTTTACTTTTATTAAATTAGCAATTTATATCAAAATTCAAAATAGGTATCTGGTAAAATAGATAACTAATTGAATGTGTACTTACAAAGAAAACAGTTATTTTTACCAACCCACGTCTCGTCGCAAAGAAAGCGTCATCATTTTATATTCAAAGTTCTTTTATATCATAACTAATTTATTACTTAGATACGTAGAATATTCCATCTAGGTACAACGGTAGGTTGATTCATCGCACCATTCTAGAATACCGTAGAAAATAATGCGCAAAATATGAAATGTCCTGATAGAAAAATGATAACGAAACATCAAGGGATTTTTCCGTTTTGAGAAACAATATACTTTAAATCGCTTAGTGGTTGTAAAAATGATTTACTTTGTGTAATGTGAGTAGAGTGGCTGATATTTATTACGCGAGATAATCAGGTATCATGTTCGTAGCTGTGATGAAAATATGATACTATTTCAGTATTAGGTATTACATAATATCTAGGCGTGATATTTTGGTGGTTATATTGAATATATCTCAAGTAATCGTTATAATTAATTTATCTGGATTATTCTTATACATATTTAACTTTCGGCTCCATTCATTCATTAATTAGGCCAACCCTGGTAAACTAATACGAGTACCTTAGTAAGTAACAGCCTGTAAGTTCCCACTGCTGGGCAAAGGCCTCACGTTTGACAATGCCTAATACCTAATCTTCGAATAATCTCACTGAAGTGGTTAGCCGATAGAATTCCAGTAGATATATTCTTCTTACAATTTGGAAGGTTATAAAACTTAAAAAGTATAGGGTGAAAGATGACCGCTTTTATTAAGTAGTCTACAACATCCTATCCTACTAATATTATAAACTAGCAGCGCCCCGCGGTTTTACCCGCGTTGTGCCCGTTTCCGTGGGAATTTCGGGAATTTTTTTACATAAAAACCTTCCTCTTAAATCACTCTATCTATTACAAAAAACCGCATCAAAATCCGTTGCGTAATTTTAAAGATTTAAGCATACAGACAAACAGACACGAAACAGAGACGACTTTATTTTATATTATGTAGTGATGCGAAAGTTTGTCAGGATGGATATCCTCACTAACATACATTCATATGGATGTATGGATGTATGTTTGTTGCTCTTTCGCGCAATAACTACGTAACGGATTTGGATAAAACTTTACAGTAATGTAGGTTTTACATCAGAATAACATATGGAATACATATTATCCCGAAATTTCTGTGGGAACGGGTACAACGCGGGTAACACCGCGGGGCGCAGCTAGTAAAATAATATACATGAAAACGTAAAATTGTAAACAGCCGTTGGTATCCAACTAGTAAGATTGTAAATTATCAACAGATTGTGAACTGTACTTACCAATCATTTATAATTTAACGCATTATTTCATAATCTGTAGAAAAACTGAATCAGATAATGTTCACACATTTACTACGCTCGTAGTCGCGATGCAAACA
The DNA here is from genome assembly GCA_963082685.1 of Cyclophora albipunctata. Classification (NCBI taxonomy): domain Eukaryota; kingdom Metazoa; phylum Arthropoda; class Insecta; order Lepidoptera; family Geometridae; genus Cyclophora; species Cyclophora albipunctata. The sequence continues at coordinate 8,323,833 of OY720117.1, read as the reverse complement.
CTCACTCACAAACATACATACACACATCAACCTTACTCATAACATAACACCCTTCTGTTTGCGTCCACATCCTATTCAGAGCTAAACATCCAAACATTAAAAATGACGTATAAAAATGTGAGCCTGAAGTAAACCCCTACACCCCCACATGGTGTACAAAAAGAGTAATAAATCATGTTCACAACGCCCAGCTCCGCCGCGTTTCAGCCATGAATAATCACAAAAGTAATCGTATTAAATACCGACGTTTTGACGGTCACTTTATACAGAAAATTAACTTATCGATGTGTCGCACGGTTAGGTAGTACTATGAAAGAACTTTGACATTCAGAAAAAGGAGAATTACATAATCAGAAACCTTTTTCTAATGGTACTCCTTAGCGACTTTAATTATATGTAATAACTAGCAGCGCCCCTCGGTTTCACCCGCGTTGTGCCCGTTCCCATGTGAATTTTGGGATGAAAAATAGCCTATAACCTTCCCGTTGAAAATGTGGCTATCCATAAAAAAAAGAATTATTCAAATTGGACTGATCATTCCTGAGATTAGCTCGAACATACAAAGATAAATAAGAAATATTTACCGGACAAATTCACTCACGGTTAATTAGACCCAAACTAAGCTCTAAGCTTGTACTATGGAATCGAACTAGCTGATAGTACTTTGACTGTAGTGTACATACCATTTGATTTTTGTTATTGTGTAGGCATAGTGACCAAAAAAACTTGAGAGGTGCGCGCCGCGCATGTTTCTCTGTCTGTCTCTCTCTGGCGTGCGCAAGTTTCTCTGTCTGTCCCTCTCTGGCCTAAAAAATGTCGTTACCATTTTTTCCGTCTAGCCTCCTTTCGCAACGCGCGATAAGGAACTTCGTTCCAATAATCGTTTAGCTTAAATATTACATCACCGCAAAAAGTATTCAATCTGTCACTTAAAGCAGCTTATAACAAAAGCGAGACAGTTAACATTGGGATAAAAACATATTGGAAATACATTTATGTAAATTTATTAAGTCTAATTGACAATTAATAAATTTGGGATATCGCAGTTGAACACAATGAAGGTTTGTGTCAATATAATCAGCTTTAATTGTGTTTATCTATTCAGTTAACTGCTAACACAATGAGCGAGTCCTATTGACTTGGCTTGTTTTATATTCATAATTATTGTGTGTACCTGATGTCAATTAATAGTCATAATTTTAACGAATAGAATCATGTGAAGCCTGTAAGTATTAGCCTGTATTGTCCCATTGCTAGGCAAAGGCTTCTCTTTGCACTGAAGATATCAGTACAGTGAGGAGGTTTAGACATAATCAACACGCTTACCTGATGGAGTTTGGTGATCTCAAACCCGAGCCATGTTTGAAAAGTGGGAAACATGTTTTAGCTCGACCCAGGAATCGAACCCCTCAGTCTTGGAAGGCGACACCGAGGCGTCTTTTGCCTTAATGTAATGTTATTAAAGCACCACCGACTGATCTTGGAACTTGATCTTGTGTAGGTAGCTTTATGTATCCATCTCAATCATCCTATATTAAACCGTAGTTTCACGGATTATACATAATTAATTTTACATTCGTCTAGGCTAGATTATCCTAACTTTAGGTTAATGTGTATAAAAATAGGTATCAAGTTTAGTTATTTTAAAGAAATCAAAATTATAACTCCAACTTAAAATGAAGTATGTTATTTCTATTATTGAAAGATTGCTCTTATTAATAAAGTAACCTTCTATCTCCGAAAAAATGCCTTAATATTTATGACTTTCTTTTGCACTTATCGTTAGCGAAAAGCACTAAAGGTAGCTAAGAATAGAGTGTGTAGGTTCGATCGGTCTGGACCCAAACAAGCTGAAAATTGCTCGCACTCGTTCCGACATTATTAGATTACGATAGTGCATACCGTTCGCAGATAACGGGAAACAATTCTTCGTTCATATCCATACAACGATAAAAAATAAGTACTTTTATCACCTTTATTCGATTTTATTCGAAAATCCAGTTAGTATTCGAAACATTTTAGCAATTTCTATATTGCTTTTTGTAAATTCGTTGTATGTTTTTGCAATTCCAATTCGTTTGATGTGTTAAATAAAATCGTTTGATAAATGTATTGTAAAGGCTTCTCTTTTGAGGGCGTGTTTTGTTTGAAATGCCACTCGGTTTTATTCACTGGATTTTATAAACGATTAATAATTCCACAATTTAATAGAGATGTCTGTTTCTTACGCTGTTTGTTAGCAATATAATTTATTTTGATTGATTTTGGCATTGATGTGGATTGGATTTTAGATAAGGATTTCTAATCATCATATCCCCACTACTACGAAAACTAAACTAATCTACTACGAGGACGTGTATGTATATGTATTAGTTACACCATTTATAACTGGAGAAAGGCTGGACCGATTTTAATGATTTATTTTATTTATTTATCTTGGTCAGGAAGAGGATAACAATAATAAAAATCTCGAAATTCCCACGGGAACGGGCACAACGCGGGTAAAACCGCGCACTGCTAGTATATGTCGTGTTCCAGATGAATACAGAGAACATTGTTCTTAAGAGCGGTCCCGAGGGGCGCGATATTACGCCGAGCAAACCAGACGTCACGGTGAGTGATAAACGATCTATTTATTTATTACATTATCATACTTGTGATAGTTTTTGTTCGGTTTCAAATAACAGCTTACTTACTACCTGTACAATGTAGGTACAAGGTAACTTAGTTAGTGGTAAATTCACTAACTTACGTGTAGTTACTTGTTACCCAGGCAGTGGATACATCCACTGCCTAGGGACCACGATCCCACTGGAAATATATGTAAATAAGTAAGTGATTAGCCTGTAATGTCCCACTACTAGGCAAAGGCCTCTCATCTCACTGAAGATATCAGTACAGTGAGGGTTTAGGCGTTATCATCCCGTTTGCCTACTGCGGGTTGGTGATTTCAAACCCGAGCCATGCTTGAAAATTATGAAACATGTTTTCGCTGGAAGCGGGAATTGAACCCGGGTCCTCACTCTTGGCAGGCGAGTGCACATACCACTAGACCACCGAGGCGTTGTAGTGTACAGTGTTGTAAATATATACCTACTGTCTTATGATACACACACTTTCATTTACATACTTGTACATACTTACTGTTTACTGCTGATTTTCTTTTCCGCAATCATCTTTATGATTCGCCTTTTTGCTTGATCTCATACATACTTACGTAGGGCCAAAGATTTCGTTGCTCCGTAATAGAATCTGTAAAAAACTCAGCCATATAGAGCTCCTGTTTGTCCAGTATAACGGACAAAGTTGGTAATCGATAAAGTTCAGAGATTACCTGAAACACGTATACGTTGAAACTTCGCCGTCTAAGCTCGTTCCAGCTCCATACAGCGTTAGTTAGCCATAATCTGTACGATGAATACTCATTTCAAAATAGTACACTTTATAGTAAACTCGGTAGAGTTTTCTAAAAGTACGGGTAGGAATGTCCAAACAAGTTTCAGTTTCACAGTTAAGCTTGCTTTAGCTCTTTGTATTATAAAGCTTCGACGGAAAACGAGGTGTGTTATAAGTCTGTGGAGTTGTAGATCAATTCCATAGACATACGTATATCGGGGGTATAGTTGTTAGTGTTAGTCCACTGTTGTTTACTTTCAAGTTTTCTTCATAATCTTCCTTCATAATATAAAAAGATTTCATTAATAATGGCGCAATCTAGACTTCCGCCAATTTTGAGTTTAAATTAAACCGAAAGACTGCACGAAAGTGGCTAAACATCTTTATCCTCCTGAATCTATCAAAATATCGATGCACGCCTCACAAACATTTCACACTAACACACTTTCGCATTTGCAATATTAGTAGGATGCTTACTGTAAATAACTTGCTTATTTGAAATGTCTACTTTGACTGGATCACCGTCGACAAGCATAATAACGTAATATAGTTGTGTAGAAGTTGTGGTAGAAGGTAGCCCCTCTATCAAGGATATTGTGGTAATTACGGTGCACCGCGGAACACGCAATCCATCAAAGAGGAGAGCAACGCTTTGAACCGATGTTTGTGGAATGGCTAATGAGCCCGGCTCAGACGATGCACATAATTCATTATGAGGCTATGATATGTACGGAACTTAACCATCGATATACTATGAAGCAGATAGTAATATAGGATACTATCACCTACTTATTATCTACATTGAGTTCGTAACGTCACAATGAATGGTAAGTAAAGTATAAATTGAACCATAGATTTTTAAAACAAAATGAAAATATACAGACAGATGTATCATGTATTTATTTGTTTGTTAAAATATTTATTTGTTGGAATTGAATGTTCTCGGACAGTGGGATCAGAATATTTTATCCAGATGATTGAATGGTTGGGGAAAACTGTTTTCTGAGCGAGGAAATTGAGTTAAGGGATCAAGTCCATCCATGTTTGCACAATTTAGGAGAATCGCTTTATTTTCTGATCAAGTTTGGGCTATGAAGTAATACTGACTTATTAATTTATTTCGATACAAGTCAATGAGATTAAGTATCCGTACCTAGCCCACTGTTTTTTACAAATTTCTGGAATAGACTGATGGCTCTATTTACGGAGATGCTTAAGCGTGTAAAGTCGGGCGTGTGCTCACCGCGTATTAGACGTTCGTTTGTAACCATGAAATACAAAAATGCCGCTGTCACCGCAGCGTGTGAAGCCGACGGCGACGCCGCTAACGCCACCGCGGTTGACGCTCCAGTTCAAACAACGCGTGTAAAACCGCTGTTCCTGACTCTCAAACGCCATATATTTGATTCAGTGCGGGCCGTCGCCGCATGCGACCTACCGGTGGTTTCAGTAAATGAGATAATTCCTGGTTTGTGTAACAAAACCCAACGCTTGTCGCGAATCTTAGCAAATCAGCTGCTGGATTGGTTGATAGTGGACGACCCAACTGGACTAGTCAACCAGATTCGAATCTTACCCTACAAGTAATTTTATCTGCTTTTTAATATCTGTTTTCGTTAATATTGAAGAAAAAGATTTTTTACGTTTTTGCATTGTCATACCATGTTTCGTCTGTCTCTTCGCTATAGTCTGAGCTCGAAACGTAAAACGCACGTGTGGTCTGAAATACCGACGATAGTAATCGCAGTTGTGCGTAAATTTCCATATTTTATGGATTTTCTACTTACTTTAATGTGTCACGGTTCGAGTTAGAAGCAATTTTGTTTTCTGAATTAAAATATGAACTTGTATAATCTAATAATCCGGGGTATGTTTGTAGAACACTTTATGGTGAGGAGTCATGACTTTGGATGTTAGTTAATAGGTACTCTAATGAGTAATTGCTTAGTCTTAACGAATCTTTGTAGGTATACGCTGTAATGTCATATTTACTAAATCAATATAATGAAGTTTGATTATTAATTTTTTTGATAATTCCCTCTGACTAGCCGCACCCCGCGGTTTTTTATCAACTCGGAACGTAATTTAATTTCAACCAAAATTTAATCAAATCAACTAAGTTGACATTTGAAAAATGTCATTCAGACATTCCGACTGGACCTGATTTCGGACGCTGCTAGTAATTATTTAATTACTTCGTTGTTTAATTATACACATTCTGAAATGGCTAACAATCACTCTTTGTGACATTTCAGTATATCTTTTCTGTAATTGGCGATCATGTAAGAACTATTATTTTATAAGTTTAGTATTAATTACATTTACATGTATCGCTGTTGGTGTACCTTATTAAATAAATAAATAAATAAATAAGTATATGATAAAAAAAACCTACATAGTAGGTAAATCGGTTAATTAAAGGCCTCTATCTGTTAGTTGACGATGAAAACCTTAAGTAAATGATGACACGACAACGAAAAACTATAGCAGAAGGACACATAGAGGCAAAAACAGGAAGAGGAAGGCCAAGAATGGTATATGCAGACTAACTGAAAGAGGATGGCAGAAGATAGAGAAAAATGGAAAGAACTCCATCCACAAGAGTCCAGCTCTTAAGTATAAGATGAAGAAATGATGATGTACTAAAATTGGCTAAGTAAAGATCTACTAAAGAACTAGTAAATTAGTATCGACGCATTCAATAAATCTTATAGTATTAACAAAACTACAATCTTGAACTACAATACATTCAATTGTAACTTGAATGTATAGATTCAGTAGTTATAGTAGCGAATGGACGAATCAACTCCACGTGCAAGCAACTAATACGATTACGGACCGAGGGATTTGGCCAATTTTCCGCTAAGTGGACTCGAGTTACACTATATTTTTACAATACTTCATACTGCCCCCAGCCTATTAATAATGGGGCAACTATAAATATTGACGGGAACAATCGTAAAAATTATAAATTATTAGCAGTGATTCCACCCGCGATTCAATAGACGCAGATTCAGAGGGTGAAAATTTTATAGATCACGGTTGCGTTATTTTCTCAGATTTAGTGGGGTAGCGTCCATACATTTTGATAGGCATATAGCTAGGAAGAATTTGCCCCCTTTATAATATGGTTTAGATTTTGAGATTAGATGGAGGTAACTATACTCTATTTCTTTTGGATTGGCACAAAATGTGGACCAATGTCGTCAATTTTCCAGCCGAAGACGATTGCTCCTGAAGAGGAAAAAGGTTTAGTAATTTTATTTAATTATTACCCTATCTCTAAACCTTTTTCCTCTTCAGAAGCAATCATCTTCGGCTGGAAAATTTACGACATTTAACCACATTTTGTGCCAATCCAAAAGAAATAGATCCTAGGTATCAATATTATTATTAGTCGGGTAGAAAGAATAAGGAAAATGATGATAAACTATATTTGAAAATGAGGGTTTTAAGTAAATGGTTCTTTTCTAGTGCGTAGGTATAAAACGTTTATTAGTTAGTATGTACTTAACTATTTTCGTGAACTTTTTAAATTGGTTTGTTGTTCCTTTATTGTGTCGTTCGTGACCTCCTACGTAAAAACATATTTGGCTAGGCACTGCTTTCTAGTCTATAGACATTTCCAGTATAAAATGTCTAATTATCTCCCTTAACTTAATACTTACTGCTCAGATATCCTCCCAAGAAATGCCTCCAAACATTCCGATAAACGACTTCATACCACGTTACAAGTTAGCTGCTCAAGAATAAAATATCTCTGCTATTAGCGTGAATAATGTAAATGGTTTAGCGTCTAAGTGTTGCCGAAATCCCTTTGCGGTCGTCCGGGGTAGTCCGGGGCGGCGCGGGTAGTGGGGGGGTAGTTTGGTCCGGGTGTAATTTATGTGAGTCCAGTGTTCCCGGGAACGGGCGGGGTCAGTATCACAACTCTCAGGTGACTTCCTTCTGGATTACCATAATCCAACCCGGGAATTATGAGTTATACGAGAAACTGTGACAGATTTAACCACTGTTCTAAGAGTTGGGCAACGAGAGTGGTCTACGGTTTAGTAATGATTTATTTGCGATGATTGTTTTGAATGAAATGAGAATTGTCGTTTTCTTTACTACGTACAGAGACACGTCAAATGTTTCCTTAGTAGATATACGAGTATAATGAGTGTATTTGACATGTAATGTAATGAAAGATTACGTCAATTAGCTAAGTGACGTTTATATAGACGTGTCTCGTGTGTCTCGTGTGCGACAGTTAATTAATTATAAAAATCCGTCATTATATTTAATTATCTAAAACCTGTTAAAATAAAAAAGCCCATTTAATTAATTATAGTTGGGAACATTGTCAGGGTTTGCGGAGAGATACCGATATTGATTGTGGTCAGCGCGCAACAAGTGAGTGTGCAATGTCGCAATATGCCTAGTTGCTTGCTTTCTAGTGTGTGAATAATATACCCATGCGGGCAAGCATACAAGTGAAGACATATCTCTACTCTTTCCGAGAGATTTGGTAGAGGAATCGATGTTACCACTAACATATTGCATAATAATTCGACGTTGCAACACCGGATTCATTCATTCAATTCGAAAGGTTTCGTTCCACTTACTTTGTTATGATTGACTAGATATTTTAAGACAGTGACATTTTAAAACATTTTCAATTCATTCATTCAGTTGAGAGTAAAAACGAGAGATTTTGACATTCAATGAAGATATAGAGTTTGCCTACAAAGTAGAGATAAAACGAAGAGAAACCTTTTGTTTTTAGTTATATTGCTTGCCTCGCAGAACATGATGTACCGTATACACAATATAACATATCGAATGCTTTGTGTTAAGGTAGGTATAGGTACCTATTGTTTGCTATCAGGCTATTATATGCATAGTAACGAGCAATTCCTAGTAGAACTTATCACTTAATTAACGCATTGGTTTATCTCTAATATCCCGACGCGTGCAGAATAATTTCCTGGCAAAGCATATTTGATTATATGATTAACGTATTCACTCGCTGATTCATTCGTTCGTGGGTGAATTAGTCCGGATATGAATTTTATTTTATTAACTTTCTTGGAATTATGAAAGTGTGCTGCCTCTTCGGTATTTATCAACTAGTTTTTTTTGGGAATGTCACTGCATATTCTTAACAATATCTGATTCATAAAAACTTCCATTTTATCCTGAAGGATTCTAATCAAATTTTAGTTACCAAATTCAAACAAACCTTTCGTAGCGTTACTTGTCACTTGGTCAAACTCTACAAGTGACTACGTATACAAGCAGTCTAACTTATTGTTTTGCTACGTAGGTTTGATTCGATGCATGTTGTATCAAAGTTGCTCTCTATACCCAGAGCTAAATCTATTATTAAACATACTGTTACCTACCTATATTCTATTTTTTATTAGGATAGTAAAGATTCAAATAGTCGTGACTGATTTTTCAACCAAACACAGCTTCTTCATTGAGGAAAAGAGTTCAGTACACCTCTCAGAGGGATTCGTCTAGGGCTGGCGAATTTGTCAAATGTATGATAAGTTATACTATATTAAGATTTCTCTAATATAGTATTCTATATTCCATAATAAATAGTCCATATAATATTCTAATAGTCTATAGCGAGAGAAATACAAGTTTGTTCACAAAATGAGACGCAACTTTAACCCAGTAACAGTAAAGCACTTAAATTTAATGAATATAAAATATAAAATGTCTTCAATTAAGGTGTTTATCAAGGGTGAAGGTTTCATTTGCAAGTTATTGGCTCGTTAGGTTAATCTTGGGTCGGTTTGTAATATGTGGTAACAGTGCGACCGCGCTATGTGGTCGGTTCCGCCCCATGTGGTCGATTTTATTGAATTCCTAGGAAGTAAAACAGGAAATAATAGAACGATCCGTAGGTTAGGTTTCGTCATGATTATCATGGTTATAATCGTCTTGGGTACATGAAACAACTAAAAAAGCATATATACACGGTTGAATTGAGAAACCGTTCCCTTTTATGAAGTTAGTTAAACATCTTGTTAATTGATTTGAGCGCTACGATGCCACAGACGACGTAAAATAAAACAACACACACAAAGAAATAATAAACTCTACTTTGCCCGTTGTTTGTTATAACGACTGATTAACTAATTTTGATAATATCTTGGACATTTTGATTTGATCTTGGCTTCGACTCCGAATAGTATTCGCTCAACGTTTTCAACTTATATTAAACTAGCAGCGCCCCGCGGTTTCACCCGCGTTGTGCCCGTTCCCGTGGGAATTTTGGGAATTTTTTTACATAAAAACCTTCGTCTTGTATCACTCTACCTATTACAAAAAACCGCATCAAAATCCTTTGCGTAATTTTAAAGATTTAAGCATACAGACAAACAGACACGAAACAGAGACGACTTTATTTTATACTATGTAGTGATTCCTACAGCCTAGACCAAAACCATGCTAGAAAAATGTCTAAAGAAACGCTACAAAAAATATACCCTGAAATGATATCCATTGATCTAAAACTCTTCACCTCAGATGGTGAATCGTAAGTTTAAGTAAAGGTCGTGACCGTGAAAAAGATAAAACAAACAAGTTTGGTATTTATTTATCTTAGTTCGTAGTTGCGATGCGAAAAGACAAGCCCACATTTTTGAAAAGCCCGTTGGCACAGTGGCAGTGAGAGCGCTTACTGTGTCGGGGGTTGCGGGTTCGATTCCCGCCCGGAGTCAACAATATGTGAAGACATAGTTGTTGGCGACGCCGTCTGGGTGTCAATTATATATTATATATTCATATAAAGTATTTGTGTATATATATGTAGTAGTATCAGTTAGTTAGATTCCATATTACAAGCTTAGAGCTTAGTTTGGGTCTAACTAACCGTGAGTGAATTTGTCCAGGTATATTTATTTATTATTTATTAAAAGAAGGATTACCTTGTATAGTATACCTTGTATAGATTACCGTGTATGTCAGGAATAAATTAATAACTTATTTAGTGGCTTATTTTTAAAATCACTACAAAGATAAATAAATAAATAAATATACCCGGACAAATTCATTCACGGTTCATTATACCCAAACTAAGCTCTAAACGTGTAATATGGAATCTAACTGATACTACTACATATACAAACACAAATACTTTATAAGAATATATAATTAACACCCAGACGTCGCGTCGTCGCCAACAACTATGTCCTCACATTTTTTTGACCCCGGGCGGATAGAACCCACAACCCCCGATACAGTAAGCGCTCTCACTACCACTATGTTAATTGCTCTATTTCTTACCTGTCTTTTGTGTTTCTCAGGTATTTTATAAATATATCTGAGGCGAGGAGTAGTAGAGATGAAACCAATTGATTCATCGAATAACTTTAGATTACTTTAAATAAATATGCAAGAAAATAATAGTTATCAATAACTGTTTTGTTTTGTGCATTTTTCTGTCCAGTAAAGTAATGACGACGAAAAAGTTACACAGTAAGTACTTCGCTCTTCCGTGGCGTGACATACGGACGCACGACAGATAATAAATAGGACAGACATGGTTAATATGGGTTCAGTATTTCGTTATTTGAATTTCGCATTCCGATACGAAACCCTAAAAATTCTGCCTCAGTACAAAATTAAATTTCAATCAACTTATTGAACTGACAAGGTCCAATAACTTTTGATATTGTTCAGGGCCTGTACTATCACTGAAACAATTGCCTCCAATTTCAGGACTGAAAATCTAAATTGAAATCTGAATTACTATTGAACCAATACCAAATATGTTTTCAATTTGTTGGCGCGCTGTTAATTTAAGTTGATAACCTTAATGTCATTTCTACATTTTAATAAAATTTATTTATGTCTGTTAGTTGTATATTTTTCGTGATTTTTCATTTTGACACTCGAGGCTAGATTGTAGAACAAATTGTGAAATTAAATATTTAATTAAAATCAAAGGAATGAATGTCAAAAGAGCTTTTTCTCGCAATAGATTGCTGGTGTTGTAATAATTCAATAGAATCGTAGGTACCAATAAGGCTTTAGTAGTACCAATGAGGCTTGTTAATATTTCTAACGGACTTCAATAAAATTTAATCAAGAATATTAAACCGATTCCTCTAAAATACCTTGAATCGGCTATTTCATTGAATAGTACAATTACAAAGCAAATATATAAGCAATTAATAGTCTACAAAAGCTTTTTTATTTATTTTACGAGTAGATTCGTCTAAACATCCCACACAATGTACTCGTTCGACACGCGTACATAGACAAATTACATGTGTAATGCTCGTGAATGCATGTATTGTACCAACTTGTTAGTACAAGTATTCATTCTCACTTGAGACTTAGTTTGAAGGCGCTACTCTGAAAATATGAGAATTCTGTTTGACTACATAGAGTGTTTGGAATACGGACGAAAATGAACGAAATTCAACCCATCCGAGACTTATTGCTGCATCTTAAAGTTCGCCGATCGGCAAGTGCTGTTGTGAAAGCATTGACACCGTGCCAAGCCTTAGAGCATGAAGACACTGTAGTCAGAACTACCTGGATGGGTAGCCGATAGTGGCTTTTTTATCTAATCTCTTCCGTACTTACAGTTACTTTCTACAGACAGATAGTAGCCATTTCTTTGACAATAACTCTGACACCAGGATTGGTCAGATTGACCATCCACTCGATGAAGAAGAAGAAGCTACCGTACTTCGTAGGGCGAAAGTAGGTTTATTGGAAATCCTGGTGTCGGTTATTTTAGACCGCCTCAAGGCCTCCGACATGGTGTGACGATTGAAACAACCGGGAGACAGAAAATTTGACGCTTCCTCTTTCCGAAGCACGGTAGTGATCAGGTAATTGCCACTATCGGCTACCCATCCATCCAAGTAAGGGCCGAGCCGCACGTTGAAAACAATCACAATGAGTTAACATAACTATCAAACAACACCACGAGCGTACTACCTATTAATTCGACCATTATTTTCGACTGTAATTGACTGACCTATTTGATCACATCCGAATCATTTCAGCCTGTCGCCCAACAAGTTTCAAACGCTCCAACCTTTGATAATTGATGTCAATAACCATTGACGCAAACGATTCATTCCATAATAGGGTACTAAACTTAATTGGTACTGAACAGAATATTGCTACGTCTATGTTAGTGATCGTAGTTTTTGTATAAAAGCTTTGGTAGCTAATGTAGATAAATAAATCCTTTATTTTATTTCAAAATTGTATCAAACATCAAAAAGTTTGTATCTAGGATCCAACGGGTACGAAACCTTTTCACTACATAGTATAAAACGAACTCGTTTTGCGCTGTCTGTCTGTCTGTCTCTCCCTATGTATACTTAAATCTTTAAAACTACGCCATGGATTTTGATGCGTTTTTTTAAATAGATAGAGTGATTCAAGAGGAAGGTTTATATGTATAAAAATTCCCACGGGAACGGGCACAACGCGGGTAAAACCGCGGGGCACTGCGAGTTTATGTATAAAAGTGTAATTTAAATCATTATACATAGTATAAAACAAAGTCGCGTCTGTTTGTCTGTTTGTCTGTATGCTTAAATCTTTAAAATTACGCAACGGATTTTGATGCGGTTTTTTGTAATAGGTAGAGTGATTCAAGAGGAAGGTTTTTATAAAAAAAAACCCGAAATTCCCACGGGAACGGGCACAAAGCGGGTAAAACCGCGGGGCGCTGCTAGTATCTTTATAATAGTGAAAAAATATGTATAATCCCTAGCTAGGATGAATCATTAAAATATACTCAATTTTGTCTACCTACTCATGAAAATAATTATTTCAATTTAAAGTTAAACAAAAGCTATGTTCCAATTTCGAAGTTAAATAAAAGATTTAATCTCGAACTGATTTCCTTCCTGAATTTACTTACGGGTTCTATTTTCTTAGATAGGTACTCGTAAAAAGAGATTTCTCTGAATGTTGCGCGTCCAAAAATCGATGCGCTTTGCAGATTTTCAAATGAATCTGCAAGATGGTACAAAGAGGTTTTTCGTTGCGAAGTTTTCCAAGAAGCTTGGAATATGAAACGGGAGCTATATTTGTCCGTAAAAAGCTTTTCAAAAAAATACGACTAGAATTTTCTAGAGAACACGTGATAATCTAGGTGCTTTTTCTTCTTTATGAACAGCAACGTCGGATATCAAAACACACTTAGCCTAGCTTCAAGTCGTCGCTTGTGAAACCTAACTACTACTGACGTCCTTACTAACGTGAAAAAGGGCAATTAGATGTGAATTACAATGAAACAAAAGAACGAACTTGTAGAATATATGCGTGAATCCCTTCACAATCTAAAACCTATTAAAAATACGATTACACATAGATTCATAATCTTTACCCAAAAGGTTCAAAGGAAGAATATAAAAATCATTAATATCTTTGAGATCAAAGCACTTATTTGCTCAATTTGGAATTCAATATAGATTATTTCCTTTTCTAAATATAACCGGGGGTTAAATTATTGGGCCATCTTGTTGTAAATGGTTAAAAAACGAGGTGGAATTCAATCAAGTGGGTTCTCGTCTGGTCGGCTAATTCACTGGCAAAGTGGGGCTTCCTCAGTCGTGTTACGTACGGCCGGGAGGTAAACTAATAACCTGGCCGGGATTATACACGGGCGCAACGCACAGCGAGCCGCGGTTTACTAGCACTACTCCACTCTGCCTTGGGTTTCAACTCAGAAATGTGGATGCTGAAATAAACGTATATTTAGCTTCAAATGTTTTTAAAGAGCAGGGAAAATAAAAGATTTTACTCTCTGAATATTCCAAAATGCTAAGTACGTACTTAATAGCCGCCCGTATTTATTCGGGTAAAAGTTTCAGACGAAAGTAATCGCCATATTTTAATTTCGCTTTAAAAAGACTAACACCATTTTTCCTTTAAACGTTTGCGTTTATAAACCTTTATTTATTTACCCTAAATTCGTTCTCGACGTTATATGAACGGAAATTTAAATATCATTGAGGTGGTCTCCTAAATTGAGATATGGGAACGACAGCCTCACAAAAGTTCAATCGCTAAGGTACGCGCAGGTAATTTTCTCCCAAAATATTAAAACGTCGTCTTTACACTTCATGAAGAATAAATCTAAATTGAAACACCTTTGTGGAACAATCAAGAAGGGTATTCATTTACGTTATTCCACGGAAAACATGAAATTGCAATTTTTATTTACGCCTACTCAGTATTCATGGAAATCTTGTATCCACCAACGCAGCTGCTTGAGTCGAATGAGTTCTATTCGAATTCTGAGCATAAGACAGCTAACGGGGACGCTAATGGCGAATTAAATCAAATGGCTTGGAATGTAGTAAGGATTGGAGGATCGGGTGTTGTGCGCAACGCGCGGTATTACATCTTCCACCGCGAAACGTGATGAAGAACATAATGAGACGATTACCTGCTACGTGTGCTTCGTGTTTATATTTGTCGAGCGAGCCGAGAGCAGACACGGTTAATTATGCGACATGTCGCAGCCTCGAGGCAATTTGGAAATTAGTTTATCGTTCCAGACATTTCGAACGTACGATACAATTCCGAGCTTTGTGTTAATCCATGAAATTTCTGGTTTATTCGTAGGAATGAAATAAAATGATTATTGCCTCTCTGGTGATCATTAGCGCGGAGCAAGAACCACTCGGGATTGGCTGGAACGGGGCGATTTATGATCTCTATAAACTTGACAACGGCACTTAAGAGTTTGCGCGCGTTCGGTAGGTAGCGAAAACTGTCGAGTTCTCCTTATACCCAACGATTTGTCACCGAGTGAACAAAATGAAAAGATGAGTCGGAGTGAATGATATTGGAGCGGCATTGTGTGGAGATTTTCTTGGGGGCCGTGATAAGTATTGGAGAGCGAAGGAGAGGATTGCTTTCCGGATCGGACATTGTCAAAGAATAGTCATTTTGCGAAGGAAGTAATACTGATACATGTGTGGGGCGTATTTTTACCTATTTACTAGAAGGAGTTATATTGGTCAGTATGTAGGATAATGAATTATGTGATCGTTCCTTACTAAACGATTTATATTTCTGAAAACTTCATCTCTTGGTGCATATCCAAAAATACGTTGCTCAAACTGAAAAGGGCAAGGACTTAAAAAGAGATACAAGCTGAATACTCTACACCCATTTATTATTTTAATCCACACGCTTTTATCTACATAGTTTCCACCTATCTATATTGTTCTTACACCCTTAAAACTAATATCAATAGACTGGAAGCTTTCAGCTCATAGGCACTCGGAAGTTGAAAGCCCCTCTGCCGATACTTAATCTTTGTGGATGCAAGTCGGGGGAGCGATCGATGGCGGCCTGCGCAACAAGTGCCGCTCGCTGATGATACACACTGCTGACAACATCCACTGAATATTGGACTCTTGGGTTTTCGCAATTTATGTAGGAACAGTAGAAAGTTTGACATTTTGGAATGCAGATGGTTAGAACTCCAGATTATTTCAGAGTAGGAGTTTAGGAAATTATTTGTTACTAGCCGTGCCTCGCGGTTCCACCCGCGTTAGACCCGATCCTATGGGAATTTTGGGCAAAAAAATATTCTATGTGTTCCGTGGTATTTTTGAGATATTATATTATTATATTATTTTTTTATATTTCTTTTTTTTTCATAATTATAGAAAAAAACATAAATCAGTTCTGTTATCTGGATTCTTATTCATGTAATTACGAAATAGATTGAAGTACCAGATACGTCTTATTTTTCGTTTATGTAGGATGTTATTTTGTAGTTCCTTTGTACGAGAAGTCGGTTATAAATAATAGATTTTCTGCGTAACGACAAAGCCTGAGTAATGGGTATTGTTGTATTATTATGGACTAGTATATTTAGTCTTCTCAGCGATATTGAACGTGTATAAAAGTTGTGAATGTCAAAATTACTACACTGTAACTCACCGGTTATGTCAAACATGGCTTTCTAAAGGTCTGTTTTTAGTAGTGGCCGCAGTAGCTGGCAGCAACTGCTAATCACTCTGTATGAAATCTGGAGCGCAGTGACACTGCTGCTTGCTGTCCGCAGTTGCTGCGTGCTGCCTGCGGTCGCTACCGAAAACATACCTTAACTATCGTTGAGTTGCAGCTTGTGAACTCATTCCATTTAAAAAAGACGCTTCTCATATAAATCAGTCCTCTTTAAGCTTGTGAAGAGACACAGACCCAAAAATTACCTTTGGAGAAGTATAATGTTATGAATTACATCAGTGGGACATTATAGGTATTATTGTGATTTGTGGTAAAGTCTAGGTAAGAAAATTGCCAAAATCCTTTCATATTGCTTCAATAAATATTATCATAGTATCATAAGTGTGTTGCTTCTGAGACTGGTGTAGGTTTAACTTACTTATGAAGGGCGTTATTATCTGATTTCAGTCACTCTTTCAGTCACGCAACTGTTTTATAAATAAAGATGACTTAACACACGTTTTCTGAGCTCTTTTATTTATGGCGTAACCGTTATGGCAATACTTTATAGCACAATGTCTTTCATTACACCATTATAATGCAATACATCGTTAAAATGTTATTTGTTTATAAAGTGTTTAGGTTTGTTAAGTAAAAGTATTCATTTTGAATTAAATCTACGTTAACGGATACATTTCGCTTTTATTTACGTTTTTATCTGACGTTTCGACCCCTTTTCAGGAACCGTGGTCCCTTGGACCTTTAATGTAGACCCTTTACAGGAACATTTAAAATGTGTTATGTTCGTTTAAACCTAATACAACAGTCTGTAGGTTAAAGTTTTACTTAACAAATACACAAATTTGCTGAATACCGATATATTGGTGAATTATGCCTCTACTGTAAGATCATAATATAACTACTATGTTACCTATTTCAATGCATAAATCCCAATGCGCTGAAAGATATTTCACTTATTGAAGCTATCTCTACAGTTGCTATAAAATTAAAAGAAAAACTATCGTTTGACAAAGTTTATTATGATTCTCCAACATTAAATTGCAATAGAATTTCTCTTTTAAATTGAGTTCTTTGTGAAGTTAAACGTAATTTGCATTAAGCTGATACTCATGCCATCAACCAGATAATTTTGCCGCAGCTGGGTCTTTTAATCTGCCTTTTTCAATGAGAGGTTTAACATTAATCCTTCCGTTCCATATGGGGTTTGGTATACATGGGGATGAGTGAAATGTGTGCCTAAAACAAAAATTTCTGTACATACATTTATGGTTCTGAGGGGTGATGTGTACGATTTTTATATTTATATTGACATTTACTTGTCCGGTTGGTGTCAGGAAGCTCTTGACAGAGCTGAATGGTAGAAATGGGGGGAGGTCTTTGTCCAACAATGGGACACTTAAGGCTTTAATAATAACAATAATATGTAGGTGTAGGTAACGCAATGTTGTAAAGTGAAAGCCTTAGGGTGCGTTTACAAAAAGCGGAGCGGAGCGATGCATTGCCCCATTTATCAATCACAGTTCATTGGGATTGTCGAAATCTTTTCGCAACGAGTTGTGATTGGCCAAATGAGCTCAGCACCGCTCCGCTCCACTTCAATGAAATGGCCTTAAAGTCTTACTGCCTTATTCATAAACGCTCTCTAACTAAAACACTGATAGTGAGTGTTTTGTCTCTTTTGCTCTTTGGAAAATAGCGTATGTCAGAAAGGGACAAACCATTTGATAGCTTAAATGCTGCTAGCAAGCGTTTATAAATAAGGCCTTTAAGCTATAATCAACTAAGTTGTGATTTGAACTGTTCCATTCATCAAGCATTTCAAACGCCACGCCTTTCTTTTATAATTATATTTTTAATAAATTTACGTTATATGAGTTGTACGTTGTACGTTGACAAGCCCGTTGGCACAGTGGCAGTGAGAGCGCTTACTGTGTCGGGGGTTGCGGGTTCGATTCCCGCCCGGAGTCAACAATATGTGCAGACATAGTTGTTGGTGACGACGTCTGGGTGTCAATTATTTATTCTTATAAAGTATTTGTGTATGTATATCTATATGTAGTAGTATCAGTTAGTTAGATTCCATAACACAAGCTTAGAGCTTACTTTGGGTCTAATTAACCGTGTGTGAATTTGTCCAGGTATATTTATTTGTCCAGGTATATTTATGAGTGGATGATAAAATAAAAATACATAATTATTATTGAATGTATTCCCTTTATTAAAGTTACCATTTATGTATTCATTTTCACACGGTAATTGGTACAAATTGTATTACTGAGTTTTATATGAAGAGAAGTATAATTATTTGGACAGAAACTACCACCACACCTACTTCCAAGTAAATAGGAAAGATAATTAAATTAATTCTAACCACAATTCACGAACTACTTTTCAAATCCTTCAGTGCTCAGTTTCATAACATAATGTACATAAAGTATAAATAATATATTTAGTAAATATATTTTCTTAAATATACAATTTATTTTAGTACAGTTAGAGTTAGTTTATAATATGTTTTATTTAGATTTTTATTTGCTTATCGAATGAAGATGTTCCAAACGTAACGTGTAGGCCAGAGTTTGTTAACGGTTAATTTTTATTAAACGTTCGTAGAGATCTCAATCCAGCAAACATTTTAGAAACGATCTTCAGCTTCAATTAAAGCAAATAATATAATACATATAATTACTTTACCTACAATAAACATATACATCAAAATGTTGTTCATATTCTCCTGAAAGTATAATACAAATGAAACTATATTCTACGAACTAAGAACACGACTATTAAAAAAGGCACATTTATAAATGGAAATACAATTATTTTAATACATGAAAAAATTATGTTATCTTTGGTGTATTGTTCCAGCGTGGATTCGTGAAATTATACTGGCATATTACAAAGTTAAGTTGTATTAATTAGGACGAATCCACGCTTCTCAAAAAAGTTTTGGAAATATAGAGACTATGCTAATTTAAGTATAGGTAAAAACATGGATTTGGACGACACACAGGTTTGAAATATAGGCCTCTACAAACACAAAATGTTGCAACGCATAATATAAATAAATTCATCGTAAACTTTTATTTGGTGGATCACGTGATTCGTTTGGAAACCTCAATACAAACAACGACGACAGCTATAAGCAATTTTTTTTAACTAAAACTTAGATCACAAGCTCTTATACTATAATTTTGTATTTAATGTTGCTCTTAACCATCACTCGCCTGCTACTTGGCACCCGTTACCATTTTTTATTTGTAGAAGCCTTTACATCAAATGATAAAATAGTTACTATCCTCTACTCTCCAGCAAGACAAATCAGATGGTTTCACATGAAATATATAGTAGCATCAGCTCCTCCGGGGCCTATAAACTTACATGAACTCTGATCGATCCAAAACTCTACCGTTGCGTTAAAAAGATAAATCAACTAACATATTCTCCCATCACTTCCTCAGCTATCATTTTAACGAACAAATATTATCTTTACGCATTCAATATTTGGGTACAAATTTCATTTGACACAAACAAAAGATGAAAAGCTCTTTGCTAATATTTCATTATGTCTTGATCGATGAGCCGTGAACACATGAATATTGTTTTATGTGACACTTCGGAAATATTGCGTAAATTGTTACAATGGCGATATAATGTTCTAGATGATTATGGTGACGCAAACAGCGTTGAAATTTGAAACATCGGTTAGCACAATGGGGAACATATCAACGATACATACATTAAATTACATGAGACAGAATATGTACTAAGTTTCGTATAGAATAATGTTGTTTTTAAAGCATTTGTGGGTATATAAATACATCATTTGTGGTTTGCTATAGATTATGTTTATAACGTGTTATGATTGTAATACTCGTTTATATAACGTCAAAGTGTGTCTAAATAAATAATACAAATTGAAACAATTTGTAAAAACCTTTAACGAATCCCCACAGCTATTTGTTATCGCATTACAAAAAACATTACAAGAATGATTTCTATTTAATCCGACACGAAACGAACTCACAAAAACACAAGACACTCTTCATAAAACAACTGAGACACTCATCAACAACCGACTTTGATAAATTATCAAACATTAATTTCCAAATACTGAGTACTCCGTGACGAATATAAATTGGCAAAGCTGACTGATTAAATCATCGATTAATCAAATTGAAACACGAAATAATGGTGAAATTAAATTTTCTTCGTAAATTGTAATTACATAGATTGGTCTATTAATCATTGAAATGAAAAACTCTTATAAACATTTTTGGAGAAAATAATTTTTATTAAATCAAGGTTTTAAATAAAATATATACAGAAGGCAGATTGGAATTATTATTTTTTCAGATATTGGTATTATAAATACGAATCGAGATTGTCAGAGTGATCGAATATTTTCCTTGAATATTTTGTCTACGATTTTCGCAAGTCATATCGAAAAATACTACGCAAAGCTTCGTTTGCTACGAGCTCGCTACGCCGTAGGCATGCGCTACGAAGTGTCGGCCGAACAATTGCGTTTTGACATAAACATTTTTTGAAACGTATAATTAAGATTACTTTGAATGGTTTTTTACGATTCAGACTCGATTATATTTGGACATGAAAGATAGTAAAGACTCACTATACATAGTTTACGATATAAAAATCTTAATTTGAAATCTACTTAAGATTAACTTAGACATTTAGAGAAATAACTAATTTATACTTATATCTAGTTACGAAATCATCTACTTAGTTTTTGTAGCAACTGGTAGTGGTGAACATTAATGGTTTTATAGACCGACTATTGTTTTGTAGTTGGAGATTTATAAAATAGTATTATTTTAAATATTTCATAATATATTTATATTAAATGACGTGTCACAAGACACGTCATTTAATATAAATATCGAATATAACGATAAATAGATCAAAATTTGCTTCATTATACTTATTTAAACCCATTTAAAGTTAATTACTATCTCAAAGTGTAAACACACTTGGCGTTACGACCTTACCTATCTTTTTATACTATCTCCGCCCACGGTTCTTATTCAAATCATTTTCATTCCTTTCCTGTATAACTTCTTCTAACCATTACCTACTCATGAATTAAACACAAAGTATGATTTTTGCTTATGTTGAATATACAAAAAGGTTAAATTACACTAAACGTTAAGTGATATTTGCATATTCAGAACATTTACTCTGTGCTTTTCTATTAATCATTTAGTAAGAATCGATAAATCTCCGCTATACTCGATTACTTTAGTTTTAAATGACCATTGAACGCCGCACGGTAACCGCATAGTGTAGTTTAACCCTTAAACGTGATAAAGAATAAATCTAAGTTTATTTTCCAAGAGACATTATTTTATTGCCAACATAACCGTAAATTAGTCGACGTCTGAGTAGAGGACTCGATTAGATAATAAACGCGTGTTGTATGTGATATTATGTCATCGCTTACTAAATATAGCAGTAACGTGACTCAAGTGGAAATCATAAACATTCGTGATAACACTTCACGTTATTGTTATGTATTGTTATATTATGTAGAAATAGATACCAGCTTTATGATTACCTGGCTATTTCGAGACCGAAATCATGTGAAAAAAATACTTGTAACACTCGTACATACATATTTGCTAAGCTTACGTTTATGTTTACTGTAATAATAGCAAAATGTTATCAAGTTCCTCAATATTGCTGTTTGCTGTTAAAATTACACATAATTTTAAAACATCGATAAAATGCACTCATGAATTACTACTTAGTACAAAATTACGATTCGCAGAAGACGTAGAAAATTCGAAATTTTAGGATATGACGCACGAGTTGCGTTTGTTGCTGTGGCGTTCGCGTATTTGTTGGAGGTGTGCGAGTTGAGCGGGGGAGGGCACGTGAGGGGGCGTGGGGCTGGAGCCGGGGGGCCCCTGGGGCCCTGTGGGCAGCGACTGCCGTCGGCGCCGCCGCAGCGCGGGCGACAGGTTGTACTTCACCTTGGCTTGCACCAACAACTCCTTGAAGATCTGCGACACGTTGATGTTGTCCTTCGCCGACGCTTCGACGAACCCGTTCTCCCAGTCCACTGTCACTACTGACTCCGTTGTGTGGAATTCCACCTGTTGAGAGGACACAAGGGTTAATTTAAAGGTGTAACATGAGAGGCAAGTTTCAAATTGAACGTCCGACTGTCCGTATTCGTATTCCAATGAGCTAAATTTATTCATAGAACTATTTTATGAGCCATTACTGTCCCATTGAATGATATAGGAGTTCATTCCTTTCTTCCATAATATATTACAGGGTTCTATCTCGTAGCATATGCATAAATATAATGAAACACGAATGCGATCGTGTCATCTAATTAAAGTTGCCAAATTGGAGTTCAAACTTAGTTTGATTCACATTTTTATTTGTTTACAGTTTCTTTACAACATGATTGAATTTCTACTACTGTAGCCAAAACACGTGACACGTGAAGGACACGTGATAACACAAAAAAAAGAAGTTTAAGTCTTCGCTTAAACCTTTAAACTACGGCCCATTAATTATTATCATATATTAAAACTTAAAATGTTATTCAAAGTTCAAACAAGTTTAATGAGCCAAACGAGATGCGTATCAGTATTTTACGATCTAACTTCCAAATATATATATTTCAGTCATCTCTAGGTGTGAATTAGTAAGTAATTCATGGAGGTGTTGGAATGTAATTAATGCGATTTAGAGTTAAGTTTAAGTAGTTCTACTTGAATAATGTTTGAGCAAAATTTAGGCGGTGAAATTATGTTCTCTATTTAAATTGTACTAATGAGTATCAGCCTCTCAGGTCATACTATTCGTAGCACGAGTCATACTATTCGTAGCTCGGGTCATACTATTCGTAGCTGTAAATAAGCACTATGTTGGCTTTTCTCAGTATATTTCTCAGTAAGGTAGATCATACTATTATGATGTTCCTATGTACGAGTATCAACTCGTACCTATGTACGAGTATCGGAATTGTGATTCCAAACCTGATGATGATAATGATTTCTTATCCTTTTTAAGGATGTCAACGGTTCACAATTAGTAAACTTATATTATTCTAGCAGCGCGCCGCGTTGTTCCCGAGGGAATATTGGGTTTAAAAAGTCAATCACTTTCGTTGAATGTGGCTAACCAATACAATAAAAAAACTTCAGCTTTATTATATTAGTATTGGCGTATCTTCGTATAACTCTTCTTTACTACTGGTATTATGTGTGTTGTTTTTGATAGGAATAGTTTCTTCTAGGTACGTAGTTTAGGACCTGACTTCCGAAAAGTCCAACATTATTTTACATTGCCAAGTCTTTTCTATAAACAATACGACTCGATCATTATTTAATATTTAAAGTCGATTTCGATTTAATACAAATCTAATAAGTTGAGTCATATTCAATATTCAATGCCACCAACTTCACTTATCTCCACATAGAGCTATTATCTAACTCAACGCTTCCGATTAAGCTCATCTCACACTTCCATTCAATGCATAGTTTAGAACAATACAAATAAAGCGTCTAACAATAAGTTCGCTTCCGTCGGATGCCCGTATCTAATATTTTCCTGAACAGAACACACGAAGCTCACTGGTGCGGATATTAGCGGCTGGCCCCGACATTGTGTAGCCACTGAAGCTAACTTTGTTCTGCCGTTATGAAATATAAAGACTAGATACATTGCACTATAATAATAATATCCTATTCTATATAGGATTATGGAAACGGGTCATGTAAGTTTTTGGATGTAAGGTAATAGCTATCCCGGTTTCTGTAACCAACTTAAACTTAAATCCGAAGGAGGGGGTTCTCAATTCGTGTTCAGTGAATGTATTTGTACGTATAGCTAGTAAATAAATATGTACGTCATAGGTTTCCTTGTGATGTTTTCCTTACTTGATTCAGACACATGTTAATAGTGTAAATAGTAAGTAAAATCGTGTAGGTTAGTGGACAGCCTTAGCGACGGAGTTTTTAGACCACCTAATGTAACCTCCTACTCGGTATATCGATTGAAACAACCAAATGTAAATACTTTAATTCATTGCCAAGATCGAACCACCGATCCCCAAATCTGATGACGGCGCTTTTACTGCTATGCTAACGCGGTAACTGCATGCAGTTATAATAAACGACATGGTACAAATACGCTGATATTACAAACGCCCCATTTCATCGCCTCTACATAATGGATGAAGTGTTTTAAACGCTCTGTTTAGAATGTGTCTACGATTAATTATTCATGAGTGAAGATTAATGTACTTAAGTACATGTGATATCCGGGACAGATTTGGGAATAATAATTTTGTTTTGCACTAATTTCTTGAGTAGGTTAAAACAACAAAAACAACAAAAGCCTAATACAAGCGTTTGAGTTTTAGGACGTCTAGAAGTCACATGTTCTAACGGATAAAGCAACGGGGATTGACTATTCATATCTTGTGATTTAAAGTGCCTAAAAAAAGCACGATAGCTCATATAAAAGTCGGATAGAAAACTATAATGTAACAATTGATCAAATCTCATGTGCGCTAAGCAAGTATGTATGTAGCAAAGATTTTAGTGAATTATTAAACGTAATTTTTTAGTGCTTCTATATTTGAATTTTCTAAATGATTAACCACTTCCTAAGACTAAAGTTTGGCAGAACCTATCGAGGTTGCGTGAAGCATAATGCGCTATACTAAAATCTTGTTCTAAACATTTTTAAAATTATTACAAAGCAGGGTAAACTTTTCTTTATCAAAGAAAAGCCGTGATTAAAGTATATATATTCACACTAGCGTATTCGGTATTCAAAACCATGAACCAATCACGGCCAGTCATTCGCATCATTTATAAAAATAGAACAAAGTAGACGTACAAACGGAAATGAAACGTGGTGAGTTCCGGTCTGTTGACGGTGTCTTTTTCGAACTTCCGACTTGGTCTGACCGGAGCAAAGTTGGTGAAGGTGATTCGTAGCGCGCCATATTTCTCGGAGACACTTCGGAAATTCAATTTCGCTCACACCGTATGTTTCTCTATTCGATTCCATAAATAATACCTCACGTCCTCACTGCTTCCCGTGTAGCTTCATATAAACAAGTAATCTTTCTGAATACGAATTTTTTGCAGAATCTGTCAGTATGTTTAACGAAATTTTGCCGTGATTTGTACCCGTCGAAAGGCTCGTGTTATTGTTCGTATAATTTTCGAAACAATGAGACTCAATCAGACAGCGGTTAAAACACAGTAGGATCAATTTGAATATACGTTTTAATTTTAAAGGATAAAATAAATACTAAAAACATGAGTTGAATATTCAATCGTTAGATATAGAAAAACAAATAAGTCTACCGATGAAAAGATAAAAAGATAATAACGATGAAAATCTAATACTTCCATTAAATAAAACCATCAATATTGGCGAGGATTGAAGTCCCCTTGTCTTTCTAAAAATGAATTAATTTGTCTATACATTCTTATGATACACTAGCCGCGCTCTGCGGTTTCAAACGCGTTGTACCCGTTCCCGCGGGAATTTCGGGATAAAATGTATGCCATGTGTTATGATGTATAACCTATATTACTGTACAGTTTCATCCAAATCCGTACAGTAGTTTTTGCGTGTAAGAGTAACAAACATACATGACATACATCTGCACAAATCGCATTTATAATATTAGAAGGATTAACGTCGTTTTGAACACGAAATAGAGAAATGTACTTTGCTCTTCCGTGGTTATAAATATGTATGATCTTTATAACATTACCTACATTATGATTGAAAAAGAAGAGTTCAATGGAGTTCACTCTATCAGCAATCAGTTCAACGGGAGATTGATTCAATATCATCAAAAGATTGACGTGAAATCTATCATGACGTGTTGTGCACAGGTTGATGGATTGACGTGATCAAGGCCACAGTTGACTCTGACCTCATGTCTAACCTAACGATATTGTAACATGGTTATTTAACGAGCTATGCTATTCCGTACTTAACTTTGTGAAGGGGAACGTTTGTAAGGGTGGATGTTTGTAGATGCCTAGGAACTCTAAAATGAAGATTGTAATGTCCTCATACTATAAATGCGATGTTTGTTACTCTTTCACGAAAAAACTACTGTACAGATTTGGATGAAAGTTTACAGTAATATAGGTTATACATCAGAATAACACATGGGATATATTTTGTCCCGAAATTCCCGCGGGAACGGGTACAACGCGGGCAAGACCGCGGGGCGGTGCTAGTTTGACATGTAGTAAGTTTGTGTTGCAATTTACTTCCATTTTTATCCCGAAATTCCTGTTAGACCTAATGTCGTACTTTATATCACCGAAACACTTCCAGCAATAATTTGTTGGTAACGCGAGGAGAATCCGTAGGAGGCTATTTGTCTATATAAACTCTATGACTCTATGTCTATATAAACCTCTACTTGTAAGATATCAGAAATGATGCAATCTTATTGAGGAGCTTTCCTCGTTGATCCCTTACGAGCCCCTGTGAGAGGTCCTCAAGATACCGTCTTGAAGTATTAGTGGAGTCTGTAAGTACGGTTGCAGGATAATTGTGGGGAAAATCTTTTGACTGCTCCTTTCTATGTGATTACGAGTTCCTTTAATAGGGTGTTTTGTATGAACTTACGTATTCTTTGATATTTAATTTGGGTAAGTTTTTCATTTTTAGTTAAATACTAGCTGCGCCGCGCGGTTTCACCCGCGTTGTACCCGGTCCCGCGGGAATTTCGGGATAAAATGTATCCCATGTGTTATTCTGATGTGTAACCTATATTACTGTAAAGTTTCATCCAAATCCATTGATTAGTTTTTGCGTAAAAGAGCAACAAACATCCATCCATACATGCATCCATCCTCACAAACTTTCGTATTTATAATAATACTAGCTGCGCCCCGCGGTGTTACCCGCTTTGTTCCCGTTCCCGCGGGAATTTCGGGATAAAATATATCCCATGTGTTATTCTGATGTATAACCTACATTACTGTAGAGTTTCATCCAAATCCGTTCAGTAGTTTTTGCGTGAAAGAGTAACAAACATCCATACATCCATACATCCATACATCCATACATACAAACTTTCGCATTTATAATATTAGTAGGATAAAAGTGATGTTTGGAATTATTATCTAGGTTAGGGCAAATAGAAATGCACCCGGACACGGTTAACTATTATGGAATCAATGCCCAACGTCATCGCCAACAACTATGTGTTACACATATTGCTTTTAGGCCAACGGGCTTTCAAATAAAAAAGAATAAGTTGCAAGCAATTTGTGCATAAACACTTTTTATTATTATTTACTAAAGTTTCATAAGGTTTCATGTTATTTACGAAAGTAAAGTGTGCAAAGTTTAAAAAATTTGCAAGAATAAACTAGGAACTAAGTTTTGAAATGCTACTGCCTAATAAATATAGTCCAATAACGGTAGTAAGTTTACAGGATATGAGCACGTAATCGCATATCATGGGGATTTAAGTTGCCGTTTGTAAGCGACATAAAAGGCAGTCAAGCTAAAAATATAAACTATAGACCGTATCTTTGGATCAAAAGAGGAACAGTGCACTGAACTGGAGAATTATATTGTTATACTATTTAAGCGTATTTTATATTTATAGAGTAAGTAAGATTTTTATGTGATTGTAATGTATTTTGTGTTGTAAAAAATATATAAATAAAATTGCATTGTATGTATGTTACTGCACTCCAGGACACATATCATTGATGTAGCTCACAAAGCCGCTAAACTTAAATGGGACTGGGCCGGCCACGCCTGCCGCATGCCAGAAGAGCTGTGGGCCAGAACTGCCACTGAGTGGCAGCCAGATCCGGCGAGCAGGCGATGCGGCAGACCCAGGCGCAGGTGGCGGGACGATCTCGACGCATACCAGACCAACTGGAGAGAAGTGGCCCAGAACAGGGATGCATGGAAGGAATGGGGAGAGGCCTTTGCCCAGCATTGGGACACAAACGGCTGATAATAATAATAATAATGTATGTTAATTGCTCTATCACCGATTTTTTTTTCATTAATTTTGCGAGGTTTTATGCTATACTAATACAAGTAGGTTTGGTTTGAATTCACTTGGACATTTTATTTATTATCTTATTAGAATATGTATAAGGATGCGTTTTCAATAAAGCGGAGTGGAGCTGTACGGAGCTCAACCAATGACAACGCATTACGAAAAGATTTTCACAATGTCAATGTGTTGTGAGTGGTCGATTGAGCTCCCCACAGCTCCGCTCCGTTTCAATGAAAACGCCTCCGTGGTCTTGTGGTTTGAGCGCCTGGCTCACGATCCGGAGGTTCCGGGTTCGATTCCCGGTGGGGATATCTCACAAAAATCACTTTGTGAGACTGTCCTCAGTTTGATAAGGGCATTGCAGGCTGAATCACCTGATTGCCCGAAAAGTAAGATGATTCCGTGCTTTGGAGGGCACGTTAAGCCGTCGGTCCCGGTTAGTAGTCGTTAATTGAGCCATGTCAGAGGCCTTTGGCGGCTCAATAACTCAGACACCAGGATTGGTCAAGTTGACCATCCACTCGATGAAGAAGAAGAATGAAAACGCACCCTAAGTCCCGGTAACACTGGTGTACTTCCATTAATAATTCTAAATGTGAATCAGCACCAAGCTTCAGTCCACTGGCAGCTTGTTAAACGCACTAAATCGAGATAATGTTCGTAAACACGACTCTCATAAAAAGGAAATATCCCATTTTACCTTGAAGCTACATTAAGCAATGACAGTTTTTATGAAATATGAGCGCGGTTGCATGGTTATTCAAAATATTTTCACGTAGAGATGAGTCATTTGACCGTCATTTGAAGGCAGGTGCGGTCAAAGATGGACCACTCCCGTTCTTACGGTATCCATTATAAATCAATTTCAAATTACTAAAAGCTATTTTTCTTTTCAGTGTTTACCGAACGCAGCGGTCTTACAGATGAAGATTTAATAACATGTGGTAAGTGACTTTTGAATAACGGCTTGGATTGGATATTTTGTACTCTTATCATTTATAGGAGGTTTCTTGTTATTTGTTGTTTTACATTTTAGATCCATTATTGTCTGTCAGCAAAACTTCACTGATGTTACTAAAATCTTATACCTCTATATAACCTTAGGACCACAAATCGTTACTCAAACTACCATATTTTATCTCTAAATCCATAGTTAAAAACTGAACACCAACCTGTCTCTCTCCAGTTTCGGCTAAATCCACTTTATTTCCGACGACCACAATCGGGACGGCCGTGCTATCTTTCGTCTCATGAATCTGATCTCTAAGGGCTCTCACTTCAGAGAAACTATTCACATCTGTGATATCGTATACGAGAATAAACGCATCAGCAGACTGCATCGACAATGCGCGCATTGCAGGAAATTCGTATGACCCTGACGTGTCTAGGATGTCAAGGGTTAACCTAACACCAGACACGTTGAATTCTCCATGATGCATCTCTTCGATTGTCTTCTTGTATTTGGGAGAGAATGTGTTGTAAAGGAACTGGGTGATCAGTGAGGACTTGCCCACTTTGGCGGCTCCTAATACTACTATTTTGTGTCGCACGACGCTGTTGTTTAGGTTGCCGCTGCTTGAGACGTTGTCTTCAGTTCGTTCGGTTCTGTAACAAGAAAATATTATGGTTAAACTGGGTTCAGAGAAGACTATTATATTAATTCAGTACTTGAAAAGATCAGAGTTCGACTAATACTTGTTGAATGTCTCTTCTCAAAGCCGCGCGTAAAAGTAATTTAAAATAAACTTTGCTCTATCTGTGACCTCGGTTTTAATATCAAGTTTGCAAAATGAAATTCACATATAAGTTCTCATTTTTCTAGGTATATTCGCATATCAAAAGAATATGTAAATGAAAATAAGTTATTGTCATTTCGTGAAAGTTAAAACACGCTGAATATCAAATAACAAAGCAATACTATGATTGAAATTGCAAGAATCGATATTGTTCACAGAAACGGCCTTCGCAATAAATACGAGTAATTCAAATATGGATCCCACGCAAAATGCATTTACTTTCAATCTATAAATACGATACTATACTCGTAAATACTAGATCCGTAGGTATTCTGTTCAAATAGCAATGTGGGTTAGTGATTCAATAGGACGATGTTATCTTTCCATTCATGCAAATTACAAGTTTGAAACCTTGCGAATATAAACGATTGGCAAATAGGTGATAATGAAAAGAGGCCATTTTATCTGTGGAATGAAACGGCAATGTTCTTCAAACAATACAACGAAGTACTATTATGAAGTTAGTTAGCTATAGTTTCGTTTGAGGAAATTGATGAAATCGCAGAGAAAAGATGATGATGGTCAATAAACGCGAGTGTTGGCAAATGTTTGAAATCCCGCGGTTTAAACTATGTTATATCCGTTCCTTCAAGAATTTCAAGATAGAAGATTTTTTAAAGAAACACCTTTGTGTTACATACTTCAGATTACAAATGAACTCAGCTTGTTATCATCATCTAAATACAATTATATATTTTACCGAGAGGATGCTGAACATAACATGACATTTCTGTGGTTGGAAATCTTGCTGGTTGGCCTCTGGAGGAAGATATTTGGATAGTATTATATGAGCGGTGACTCTGTCATGCTATTGGATACAAGGTCTGTCCTAGCTCTACTTAAGTAGCGTAGTAGGTTACAGAAAAAACGCACTGAAACTAGTCGTTTGTTTCCCTCCGGAGGCCAAGGAGAAATATCACTTTCTGCTGTTAAAATAATATGTATACATCAAACTTCAGAGAGAATTTCCACTAATTATATTAATTCATCGAATTTCCAAACAAACGCGTTTACAATATATATTGCTCCCACAAGCAGAACACTCCATTAGCTCATAATTAAGTGCTTGCCCACGTTGACTCGCGGGCGCGGTGGCGGGCGCGGTCACGAAATATCAAACATATGACGTGATATCCAAGTGTTCACGTTCAAAACGCGAGTGCGGTGTAAGTAGCGAGCTAACTAGCGACTAGCGCGCGCGGCGCGCTCCACAATGGTCCGAAAATCGCTCGTAGTGGACATAGGCAATCGCGAAAATTTACTTCGTATTTTTAATATTTTTATTGCATATTTGGGTTTTGCTATTAAATACAAGATGTTTTTATAGATGGTAATTTTTGATTAAACCTTATATTTTTCGAGATATACGTCATTGAATTATTTTTTGTATGGAAAAAAACACATTATTTCGAATATCTTGAAAGTCTCAAAATGTCTCAAAATATGGTTTTCAGATTTGGATATCACTATTTTAGTGCTAAATTAAAAGCTATATGCCAACCCTCGATTTGCCCCGATTTTTGAGAAATTTCACTTTTCATTCTCATTTCCACACCACCCCAGAGGTAGAGAATAAAGTGCGTTATTTTTTAAGTGGTGTCCCCAAGAGGCATATTCCACTCACACAGACTTAAAAACAAGCACTTAAAAAAAGTAAATTACACAAATCAAATTTTCCTGTCATTGTCCTTCGATGATAGTTTCTACATTTATAAATTCAATGTTTTCTTGCTCATCATCTTTATCAAAACTATCAGGTAATAGCAATGCTTTCGCGTCTTCTGAAAGCATTTTATGTACACGAATTATTTTATGCCTCTTTGTTGATATATAGGGATCAGAACTAATCAACAAGTTATTAATAATATCCTGATTACAAGCAGTCCGGTTAATTTTACGTGAATGACTTTCACGGTACCTTCTGAAATCTTTGTTTCTTGACTCTGCAGCTTCTTCTGATAGTTTTCCAATTGGAACATAAAATGTTTGTTTCCATGCAAAGAATACAAAAAAATGATTTTGAAGCCCTATGTCCCAACTTTGCAAAATCGGACCACTGGCTCGCTCCAATTTCAAACGCTTGAGACGTTTGTGTGTGTTCACGTCAAACTAGCGCGGTGGCGCGCGCGATTTACTCGCGACGTCAGGTAAGTTCAACCCATGGACTTATTACTAAAATCAGGACTGAATCAAATCAAATCAAATCAAAATTATTTATTTGTTCGAATACGGGTTACATTGTTTTTTTAAAACTCATATTCCGCCTTTTGGCATACGAATTTAAAGAAGAAACTTATAACGTAAACATAAAGTAACTAATTATGTAATAATATTATTATATAAAAATAAAAAACATAAACATAACTAACCATAAATAACTATAAAATATACAAACAACTATGAAATAACTATAAACAGGAATCATTTAGGAAATCTGAGACAGAATAATAACATTTTTCTAATAATAGTTTACTTAAATGAGATCTAAATTGAGTGACAGCGGAAGGTCTATATATACAAATATTTAAAATTACTCCTGTCACTTAGAAACGAATAGACAACATTTAGTGTGAACTCACCGCGATACAGACCCGTTTCATTTAGTATAATGTTTCCTGATATGTTTACGACCTCTGACAATACGTCACACTCGCGCGAACGCCTGGCGGTTAACGTGAACACGAGCTCGCGACGTTTCCCGCGCCCTCCACCGCGCCCGCGCCCGCGCTTTCAACGTGGACAAGCACTAAATCGTTGCAATATTGGATTACTTACGTTCAATTTCATAGTTTTGGTAATCTAATTACAATGCGCGGTATTGTGAATTTATATTGTTCGATTACAGTTTGAACTAACCTTTGATGTTTAAAATACCTACTTATTTAATCGTTTCATGACAAAACAATTGAGATAATACAACCTGAAATTGAACGAGTACTTATTTGGTCATGGAATATAGTTGAAATAAGCGAAAATATGGTCTATATCTATACTGCTGGGCTAAGGCCAATTATCTGACCAATGCAACACCACTACATAGTCACTACATAGTATAAAATAAAGTCGTCTCTGTTTCGTGTCTGTTTGTCTGTATGCTTAAATCTTTAAAATTACGCAACGGATTTTGATGCGGTTTTTTGTAATAGGTAGAGTGATTCAAGAGGAAGGTTTATATGTAAAAAAAATCACGAAATTCCCACGGGAACGGGCACAACGCGGGTAAAACCGCGGGGCGCTGCTAGTATACTAATATGTACCAAATATAAATGAAAAGTAAAGTAAGTAATTTCGAGTAGGTAAGTGGCCCACATTGGTGTCGGAGATTTTAGACCGCCTAAAGGCCTCCGACATAGTCTGATGATTGAAACAACCGGGACCGACAATTTAACGTGCCCTCCGAAGCACGGTAGCGCTCATATAGAAATGCCACTATCGGCCACCCATCCAAGTAGGGGACGAGCTGCACGTTGCTTAACAATCGCAATGAGCTAACATCGCTCAAACAGAGTCATCGAGTGAAAATACGCCATGAGCGTTACTCTGATTCTGCGCGCGCTTAATGAAAAGTATAAGACATAGTTTTATGCTTGTCTTGTACTAAGATCCATAGACACTTTCTCACTACGTACTTATTCCGTAAAGGCATGCATTTGCTGGTCTGTGTGGGTTTTTATCGACCAAACAGGTTACCGTTAGGGCTTGATTGCGGTCATTGTGTGGAGACTAAACGCCGCCACAGATGGTATTCATGAATGTTCCCTCACCTAGAAAATGGGATTACTTAAATGCTACCTGGAACTACCAGTTCAGGATGACAATACACTTATTCTTAAGTTGAAACTGTTAAAGCATTCTACTGTAATAACAATTTTCATTGAAATTCTCTGAAATCTTGATTTATTTATTTATTTAATAGCCACGCCCCGCGGTCTTACCCGCGTTGTACCTGTGGGAATTTCGGGATAAAATTTACCACATGTGTTATTCTGATGTATAATCTATATTACTGTAAAGTTTCATCAAAATTTGTTCAGTAGTTTTTGCGTGAAAGAGTAACAAAGATACATATACATCCTCATAAACTCGCATTTATAGTAGGACTAGCAGCGCCCCGCGGTTTTACCCGCGTTGTGCCCGTTCCCGTCGGAATTTCGGGAATTTTTTTACATAAAAACCTTCCTCTTGAATCACTCTACCTATTACAAAAAACCGCATCAAAATCCGTTGCGTAGTTTTAAAGATTTAAGCATACAGACAGACAAACAGTGTGACAGACACGAAAAAGAGACGACTTTATTTTATACTATCTAGTGATTAGTAGGATAGCGGGAGTTAGTAGGATTTTACATACAAAACATTGTAATAGTAATAATGTTATCTCCCATTTAACGTATGGTACAGGTATTCCCATACCGCCACATATTACGAGCAAACTCTCTGTACAACATAGTATTATTATGATTCGTACTGCCGACTACAATGTTGTAACTTTGTGAATAAACTGTACAATCAGGGAAGTTGGAAAGTGTTGAAGTGAATATCTCATTCGCTTGCACGACGGAAAACCCGTTACGGTATATTACTGCATGTTTTAAATTTACATGGGTGTTTCTTATTTCTCCTGTTAGTTTTACTTTATAAACAACGAAGTACTAGTTAAGTTTGTCGAGCGTAAAGTAAATGAAAATAAAAGTTGTTAAAACATTTACAGAACCAATAAGAAAATGCAAATAGGTATGTGAAGATTATGCACGTTTAGATAGGTACAAAAACATTTACTAATTCATATAATGCATTATAAAAGTTATAAAATTTCATTACTGTTTACAATCTAGATAAAATTCTAGTATATACTGAATATATTATAACTTCTTATATTCTATTAAAAATTCAAGTAAATGTGCTTACCGAGGCAGACATATTAACAAAAGTTACCGATTTCAAGGACTGTCACGTTAGGTCTTCCCAACAAGTGTAATGAAATGATTAAAATACAAAACTTTAGTCAGTTGGCTTCCCAAAAGTTGTAAATTAATTCACTTAACAAGTAACATTGTTACATACGCTCCCGACATTAACCCTTAAACGTTAACCCTTTGACTGTACATTACTTTTAGGACGTTCATGTCTCGATTATATACAACATTAAGTTGAAAATGCGTGGTAAATAACATATTATCCTTCGTAGAACGTTGCTAACAGACATTATTCACAGAAACGAGCAAAAACTAAAGAAGCCGTTTTCGCTCCGTCACTAAATGTTTGCTTACACGAGCAACTAATATTGCACAGTGTGTAGTATTTGTAATTGGCTTGAATGTGTGTATGAATATGTCATGTTTTTTTATAATTAAGCATTACGTTATATTTTGAACTGTTTTCATTGCATTTAACACTTTTTGTTTAAATCACACGCCTAGACGTACTCACACGTATAAACGTAAACGTACTCACACAGTTTGTTTCGCAGTGGTTTATAAAGGTAGTAAAACTAATTATTTTTTATTTCCCGACATTTCGAGTGGACTGCACTACTCGTGGTCACGGATGAAAAAAAAGACTATGCATACACTGTACTGATATCTTCAGTGAGATGAGAAGCCTTTGTCCAGCAGTGGGAAATTACTAGTTAATACTTTACTTTATGCATAAACTATGTTATTAGAAATACACATTGTTTCATGAAAGTTGCCACACAATTATAGCTCTAAAATTGCTCGTACACGATGCCTTTAAAAGACATAACTCAGTGGAGCGAAAGTAAAGAAGCATCCGACTCCAGTTGCCACCACGTCCCTTGAACATAAATCTCTACGCACAATATACTGAGACAAATATGTAGTTTCTACAAGTTGGATTTATAACCGAAATGTTGCAGACAAACTAGATTTAAACAGGGGTTCAGCTTGAATTATTACTGCTGAGGTAGCCGTTTATATTTGGAGTTCTTTCTGTTAAAATGTTGAGAAAAAACCTACGTGATTTATCACCTTTTTCGGTGTTTAAAGAAAGAGTGGAATAAGTAGAATAAAATCACAAAAACATTTTTAATTCATTTAAAGATCGTTACGATCTTAGAATGACTTAAAATTATTATGGCTGGTTCACTCTTTGTGATCTTTGGCCGAGATTAAACGAGCTATATACCAACCACAGTTTTATTTAGCTAAATTACATCAAAGAAAATGTAAGTAAAAACCCTTTTTCCTAACAGCAGCTTCAAAGAAATTTCCTAGAAATATGTACCACTAGGCACGTAGGTACCCATAAAGCGAAATTACTTAGACTCGAAACCTCGAACAACCACACATGAATATCTATGCATATAAAGCCGAAAAATCTATTTATTCTGGCCATAGAAACGGTTGTAAATCTAACTTACGATATTGTATTGATGTTATCTGACGATTGTTGAAGATTCGCCGCAAAAATGTGAGAGAAATATTCGTTTTTACATTTTCGCTGACAACTATGCCCTTAGGTACAGAAGACGAGAATTACGCTTACTCTTACATAAGTGACGGCTGCTAGGTTATGCAAAAAGAATTTGTATCACGACACTATGATATATTGAGTTTGGGTATCGGAAAATTACATTTTATCATAGACATACTTCATCTTATATCACAAACATACTTCATCTTATATTGCAAACACACCTGATTTTCCTATTCCTACAAAGTACTGAAAGTGTATATCAAATTGTAAAAGAGACAAAATCTAGATACGAGTTCCATATAGACTATTCGTTCGTTATAAATTCTAACTCTGACAGAATCTGACACTCGCCATACTTTCTATGCACCCATTTACGGGTCCCGACGGATTTACTTTGAACCAGTATTATGTACAATCGATAATATGCCAACGACTGTACCTATACTGATAGTAGGGATGTTAAAAGGAGATTTTTAAAACTAAACAAAAGAACAAATTTTGAGCAAAAATGGTTAGATGGTTACCGAAACAAAAAAGTAACTATAGTTATATCCATTTTATTTTTTTCATTTAACAACATTAAAGTCAAATTTCAAAAGCCAAAGGCTTTCAGAAAAGTCATAAGTATAAACAAAAGATTAATTTTGTTTTGCAGCACCACCCAAAAAGTTTATAGTTTATATTCGAAGTAGGTTAATACAATCTGTGTACCGCAATAAGAAAGGCTACATATTCCAACCTCGTTGATGTTACAAAGTTTTTTACTTTTTATGTTTAGAAAAATGGTTGCGGTATTTTTATACTCATTGCCGGTTAACGTAATTACGATGCAGCGCTCCGGTTCCCCGCTGTAAAATTAAATAACCCTCAAGAAATAATAAAAATAGGTTGAAGTAATTTCTGCTGATTTATAAACGCATACATACATTATTATTCTAGCATTATCAAATTACATTAATGTTAAAGTATAACTTTATGAAGTAACGCGTTGTACCCGTTCCCGCGGGAATTTCGGGATAAAATGTATCCCATGTGTTATTCTGATGTATAACCTATATTACTGTAAAGTTTCATTAAAATGTGTCCAGTAGTTTTTTCGTGAAAGAGTAACAAACATACATACATCCATCCTCATATACTTTCGCATTTATAACATTAGTAGGATTTATGAAAGAAGAGTCTTGTCATAAGTTTGTTATAGATGCACTTGTTTGTGACATTGTAGTTCCTAATGGCGTGAACTAAATTTGATTAATTTTTCAAAAGCTACCAGAATTTTCTATCAAATAAACTTTTAGGGAATTTTCTCCAATGAAGGTCAATTTTTATTTTCTAGATAACCAAACATGTGCTGCCAATTTAGTTTCAACGCAAGGGTGTGTCCCAAACGACGTCAGACCCGTTTGTGCCCAGTAACAGTCATTCCTAGCGCCACTTACAGTTTACGATACAATCGTTTTATTTGCCAGCAGGAGGCGTCATATCAATTTTATTGGTCTATTGTTAGCAGACAGTTACAAGTAGCAATGTTTTGCTCTTTATAGACGTTTTAAATTTTATTGAGCTAAGTGCTAATAACACCTTGGAGGAGCAGAGAACAGATGCTGGGAACGTTTTATAGCATAATCTATAATGTTTGACTTTAGTAGCGTCTGAGCGTGATTATTGCATAGCATGTGCTTATTATATAGAAACTTTTTTACTACTTGAATGCTTTAGTGCAGAGCGGATACGGTGATTCTATAATCACCGTAATTTTTTTGAATAAAGAACATTACTCATTGGCTCTTTCACACCACTGAGCTAATACCACACACTACTAAATAACACCACCACATACCATAATTATGTTCCTTTTTCAAAAAATTGCTTGTCACTGTCACTGCATCTAGGCATAACAATGTTTCTATGGTTGATTTCACTCGGTTATTCCATAAAAAAAACTGATCAAATAGTTTTTTAAATATGGAATATATTATTATGATCGCCCTGCATTGTTTATTAATCGACTTTTATCTACACTAATGTTGTAACATTCTACTTATGATTCCAATACTTGACTTATAATTACTACTGTTATAGCAAAGACTAAAACACTCAATTTAAGCAATTGCACATGATGTTATAATATCATTATAATATAACATTATAACATCATTATAACGCGACCAATTAACCTGGCGAGCCTTATGTCAAAATCCTCATACTAGTTGCATAAAATTTTGATATTAGGCTGGCTTTTGAAAACAGTTGGGTTATACGTGAAAACTTCGTCGAAACTACATACACAAAACTCTTTGGTAAGATCTCGCTCGCTCCTGATTGGCTCTACGCGCAGCTGCGCTCTCATTGGTTAGATTTTAATGGCGGCAAGTTCACTGTGACAATACACGTACCTACGCGTGAATTTAATGTTTCGCAATGTGTTTTGTTTTTAAAATTTTGTTTGATTAATTGCATTAAATAGTGAAGATAAAGTAGTGTATGCAACTGCATATAACAAGGGTATTAAAACACTCGTTACTATTATGAAACTCGCTGCGCTCGTTTCATAAACTCACACTCGTGTTTTAATACCCTTCTTTATATGACGTTGCATAAACTACTATTCTGTATCTGATAACCTTGGTAAAAGGCAATTGTTAAAAATAAAGATTCACAGACGGTCACCCACCAAAGCTAGTTTATGAAATAAAAAGTAATTACACACTTATTTCATTAGTCTTAATCCATTTAGCTTACGAAATGTTAGTTCAAAACTTTTCAGGTTTAAAGTAGGTCTAAATGGGTCCTAAACTTTGTTAATACAATTAATCGCGCAGCCGAAAAAAGCTGTAGCTAGTTTTATGTAAATTGACTAAATTATTCAAATAGGGTTTTTGTTTTGAGTAATTGTTATTACTCCTTTGTTCTCAGACGTTTAAGTCCTGCTTCTTATTAAAGCTGATTAAAAAATCCCCCAATCTGAATTTGGGGTTTTCTCATTTTCGCGTTGTAATTTTCCAGGTTGTTTAAGAATCTTATTTACAAAATTGTTTTCTTACAGAAAAAATTGCAGGATACTTCGGTTTTTCGCTATCAGTTCGGATATTCGTGCTGGGATTTGGGGAATAGTTTGTCAAGAATTTGAACGAAATACGAGAATAATGTTGCGGTTTAGGTTTCTCTGAAAATAGATCGCCTGAAGAGTTACAACTTATGAACAGAACTTCGGGCATTATTGTATACCCAGGAGACAGGTTAAAGTAAAAAAAGTATTAGCCTGTAATGTCCCTGGGCTGTGCAAAGGCCTCTCATCTCACTATTAAATATTAGAACAGTGAGATAGGTACATAAGTAGAAGGTTAATTTACACTTATTTTTGTTTTATGTTTTATTTAAACTACAAGTTAATAAATTACGTAGCCATGCTTGGGCATTACTACGTCCATATGAAATAAAACTATACATTATATAAAATTCCCACATAATATATAATATTATGCCTAATCCTCCTCTCGGCACTGGTATCAGTAAGAGAAAGTAACAGTTTCCTCGCGCAAATTGGCTTTCAAATGAAAAAAACAGCATTCAAATCGGTTCATTCGTTTAATTTAAGAGAATTGTCCGTAGCGGTAGACTACAGACAAATACACACACAAACACATAGACACCGACGTCAAACTGATAACACTCCTTTTTTGCGTTGGTGGTTAAAAATAACACTCCTACTGCCACATGTAAAAGTTAATAATTCCTTTGGATGAGCACATACTCGTATACCAAATGGTTATGGTTATTAATTTGCATCCAAATTATTCTTACCCACAGTCTAAATGAAAAGAAACAGCGACACATTTCATTTTATAATTGTATGTAAATTTTCGTACCTTTGCAAAATTAGATTTGTTTGGTTTTATTTAGGTTCGTCCCTTTTTTGGCAAACACAACTTTACTCACGTTACATTTAATACCTAGATTGATTAACTCTTCATTTTAAGCAGTGTACAAATATATGAGTACTGTTATGGTTAAACTATACGTAAAAGTGTTTGCTTCGATCACAGCTTTCGATCTATGTCTTATGCAGGAATATCATCAGAAAAAATCCTTGTACATTTCTGGGTACCGTATGTTGCAGGTGCAGGCGCACTTAGTCACTAATGATCACTGATGATGTATGAAAATACATTTCAGTTAGTTAATTTAATTGACGTTTTTAAAGACATCTTTAAAAGTCTAAGCAGCAAGTCTATAAAAAGAAAAATAATAATAAATAGATTGATTGCTCCTTAATGGATGTTAAATATAAATAGGAATAAATTATTACTGCATTAACCGGACATTTTTCAATTAAAAAAGCTAGAACTTATAATGAAGAGAGAGAGAGTCTTATGTTTCCAAGAAAGTCTAGAGGCACTCAATAGCCCGTACATTTTTAAAGCACGGCGATCTACGTACAGCCACCGGAACAAAACCTAATTAACTTGATTACTTCAAACAATTCATGGGAATTAATTTCTCGAGGGAGGATAAATGTTTTTGAATAAAAATAAGATCTCAATTTTTAAAGCTTTTGGCTTGTGAACAGACCGCGCATCGTAAAGATATTTTGAACTTTTGCCATGTAATAAAGTACTTGCTACGGGGTCAATGATCTTTTTAGTGCAGCTTAAAGTTAACTTTGCTGAACTTTAGTACTATTTGGCTTGTAAAACCATGGAACAGAAATTGCGTAACATTTTCAAGAACCCATAGTACCTTCGGGTTCCAACTATAACTTCCTATTGAAATAATTGCGAACGTTGGGTACGTTGACTTCGTTGATAATACTAAAGAATGTGAGAACTTTATCTTATTTTTTAGAGTTTAATGTCTCATTCAAAGATTGGTTCAATCTAGCCCAGAACAGGGTTGCTTGGAAGGTGTTAAGGGAGACCTTTGCCCAGGAGTAGTAGGACACAACAGGTTAATAAAAAAATGTCTCATTGTTTGCAATTTCAAGCTCATTGCGACACAAATAACAATGGTTCATTTGCTATTATCTGATATAATGTATACATTATGTACATTATGTATTTTAGATTCATAAAGATCTAAATCTAAATTATTTTAGATACATAAAGATCTAGATCTTAATCTAAATCCAAAAGTAAAATCATCTCACGACGCTTCCACCATAAAGTGAACAATTAAAAAAATTACTTCAAAAGCTCATCAAAGTCACGAAAAGAAATCTTAAATACCCAACAGGGAAGCAAAAACTCGTTATATTTATAAAATGAGAAAGAAATTCCTGTCGAGGAATGTTTTAAAGATATTTTACGTAAATAACGAATGGAGAGAAAAGGGCGAGAGAAATAATAATTACAATGTTGTATTCGGACTGAATAATGGTACCATAATTTATGGTATTTCAATAATTTCATTGCTTCAAGGTCGCTCGCAAATTAATGACAGCTTTTATTTATTAAGTCACCGTTTCTGGGACATTAAGTAAACAGAAGCAAACGAGTAAGTCTTCTTCATCGAGTGGATGGCCAGCCTGACCAATCCTGGTGTCAGAGTTATTGAGCCGCCAAAGGCCTCTGACATGGCTCAAGTAACGACTACTATCCGTAGAAAGTAACCGGGACCGACGGCTTAACGTGCCCTCCGAAGCACGGAATCATCTTACTTTTCGAGCAATCAGGTGATTCAGCCTGCAATGCCCTAACCAAACTGAGGAAAGTCTCACAAAGAGATTTTTGTGAGATATCCCCACCGGGAATCGAACCCAGAACCTCCGGGTCGTGAGCCGGGCGCTCAAACCACTAGACCACGGAGGCTGTTAAACGAGTAAGTAAGTTCGTGTAGATTAGTGGCCACTGGCCAACCCTGGTGTCGAAGTTTTTTAGACCGCCCAAAGGCCTCCGACACGGTCTAACGGTTGAAAAAACCGGAATCGGCAATTTAACGTATCCTCCGACGCACGGAAGCGCTCAGATAGTTAAGCCACTATCGGCCACCCATCCAAGTAAGAGCTGCACGCTGCTTCACAATACCAATGAGTTAACATCGTTAGTTTAACAGCCTCCGTGGTCTTGTGGTTTGAGCGCCCGGCTCACGACCCGGAGGTTCCGGGTTCGATTCCCGGTGGGGATATCTCACAAAAATCTCTTTGTGAGACTTTCCTCAGTTTGGTTAGGGCATTGCAGGCTGAATCACCTGATTGCTCGAAAAGTAAGATGATTCCGTGCTTCGGAGGGCACGTTAAGCCGTCGGTCCCGGTTACTTTCTGCGGATAGTAGTCGTTACATGAGCCATGTCAGAGGCCTTTGGCGGCTCAATAACTCTGACACCAGGATTGGTCAGGTTGGCCATCCACTCGATGAAGAAGAAGTTAGTTAAACTACGTCACGAGTGCTACAGCCTAGTAAAAGTATGTAATAATGAAGTAAGACTACTTAGATAGCCTTTCTTTTAGACATTACTAGCAGCGCCCTCGGTTTAACCCGCATTTTGCCCATTCCCGTGGGAATTTCGGGATTTTTTATACATATAAACCTTACTCTTTAATCACTCCATCTATTAAAATACCGCGTCAAAATCCGTGCAGTAGTATTTGAGTTAATCGCGAACAGACAGACAGATGCGGCCGGGGACTTTGTTTTATGATATGTTGTAATTGTTTCATTATTTTTCATGCTTTAGGCAGGTACCACCGCTGAGTGAAAAGCACTAGTGTCAACTGGCACGTGCTTTCATCGTAAAGTCACTATAATCAGCTCTGTTGGCTCTATTGGCGTCCTAAACAACAAGCTCTCTCAAGAGGCTCCTGAGCTTGACATATCGGTTGTTCATTGCGGTGAACTTACGAGTACATATCTGCTGTACTTACATATTGTGGTGAACTAAGTTACACCAAACGCTACAAAGTTAAGAACAATCCCTGTGATTGTATCAGTACAGACCCTTCTCTATTGACTCTCTTGATTATCAAAGTTAGAAGTTCCAAAACAAATAAAATTCACTACAAATGTTCGTAACCACCATACGTGACGTTTTAACAAGAGTGTTGGATAGTCAATATTGTGTGCGGTCAACATTTCGCTACTGGAATACAAAACGTAGTCAGACTTTTACTCCACTACGCAAAAATAA
The DNA here is from genome assembly GCA_963082685.1 of Cyclophora albipunctata. Lineage (NCBI taxonomy): Eukaryota > Metazoa > Arthropoda > Insecta > Lepidoptera > Geometridae > Cyclophora > Cyclophora albipunctata. The sequence continues at coordinate 8,280,069 of OY720117.1, read as the reverse complement.
GGTTTTATTTGACGTGTGTAACTGCTTAGCTGTAAGTGCTATTGAGGGATTCGGTTTACACTGATGTTCATTTATGTTTTAGTTTTAAAAGCGACTTGGTTGATGTTGCAAGCATTTATTCTGGAGAATATATTTGTATCGCTTCAATAGTGTCATTTTCTTTTTGCACCTTAAGCTCTCGATAAATAGTAGTGTATTCGTTAACTAGCAAACTTATCTGGCGCTTTAACTATTTAGTTAATTGGAATATAAATTCTAGGTCTTGGTTCTAGACAAATTAACAATTGTTTCGTAAAATGCGTTAGTTTTCTTGTTACGCGATCGTCTGGGATAGGTAATTGGCTTAGTACGCTTGGTCGGATGTCTTTGTCCAATTTATCTTTGACTAGCAGCGCCCCGTGGCTTTACCCGTGCTGTGCCCGTTCCTATGGGGATTTCGGGATGAAAAATAGCCTAAATTTCTTGGCGACTATCTATTACAAAAATAATTATTCAAATAGCACTCGTAATTCCTGAGATTAGCTCAAACATAAACTTACAAATACCTCTTTATAATATTAGTATAGATGATAAAGAAAACATTGTTTTGCTTCGTATGTAGAAGGAATAACATATTATCTCTATTATTAACCTTCTGTGAATGTTATGTTGAGACGGTAAAATTATATGTGCTAAAATATATGTCTTGAAATGTTACAAAAGACGATATTTATAACAAATGTTTTTGTGACCTGTACTTAAATATATTCTTCTGATACTTTTTATATATGTCACCGTATTGTAAACACTCATTGGTTTGTAATACAACTAGTAAGATTATAAACTGTCGACATATTGTGAAATGTACAATCTATTTACAATTTAACGCATTTCCGTTACTTCATATAATAATGTTCGTAGCAAACCGTAAAATGACATATAGACAACAGAGAATAAGTTCTATACTAATATTAAGTCTTCTATACTAATATTATAAAGAGGTAAAATTTGTAAGTTTGTTTGTTTATTTGTATGTTCGAGCTAATCTTGGGAATTACCAGTCCGATTTGAATAATTCTTTTTGTAATAGATAGCCACATTCAACGGGAAGGTTATAGGGTATTTTTCATCCCGAAATTTCCACGGGAACAGGCACAACGCGGGTAAATGGCTGGGCGCTGCTAGTTGTTGTGATTAAATGAGGTGACGAAAACATGAATATTTTATTAAGTTAATCGTCTTCCTAAACAATTTGTATTGTGGAACATCTCCTTAAGTATTTACCTACATGAATATCGCCTGGTATATAGTTGGTAAATACATGTACATTATACTCCACCACAGACTTGTGGCTGTACGAGTATCATCTAATCGATTTTACCTGTACATTCGTAGATTTACCGCCGAGCTTGGATTGTATATGGTAATCGCAAACTCACTTAGAGATTCAGACGGTTGAATCCCAGAGCTTATTGTGTTTTTTGTTAAATAAAACTAATGGATTCGAAAATCTACCTGTCTTTTAAGTAAACAAGTAGCTTTTTAAGCACTGCAGTATATGACATACTGTAATACGTTTCGCTTCGAATACCGTAATACGCTTCGCTTTGCTTTGGGAAAACTCGATTTTTTCATACACATTTTCAAGATTCTATCCATACGTCTTTAAGTACATCGAAATTCAAAAAAATGTTTACATACAGGTGTATATATCTGTTGCTACAAAACCAGTTAATATTTAATATTGGGATAAGACACAAAACATAAAACGATAAAGTTAATTGGGTTTTTGGATATCACTGAAAAAATGGGATAACTTATAACATCATATTTCTTATTAAAATTGTTTGATACAATAGGTTACTTAAGCCCATATTTCAACGGATTATTAATCACTTTGCGGTAAAATCGTTACGACATTCTGTAGACTTTATTACCCGGGTTAACCTTTAACCTTTGGCTTGCAGGTTACAACAGATGAAGCATATAATCTATACTAATAAATATAATAAAGTCGAACACTTTGTTTTTTTGTTTGTTTTAACGCACTAATCTTGGGAACTATCGATCAGATTTGAATAATGCTTTTTGTACTGGAACCATCCATATTCAAAGAAAAGGTTAGGCTATTTTTCATCCCGAAATTCCCAAGGGAACGGGCACACTGAGAGTAAAACCGCGGACCGCTGCTGTCTCTTCTAAGTTTTAAGATCTCTATTTCTTTAAACTTAAAGCGTATGCTTTTGTCGATTGAGTTCTTTCTATTTTTCTGTATTTCCTGCCATCTTCTTTTTATGCCATCACATTTATTCACCCTTTATTTGAACATTTTGAAGAAATGAGCATTTTGGTCTTCATATTCATCTCATTGTATTTGATCACTGGTTTATATAAATTATTTAAAATATGAGTAGAACGCCTAGGTTGTGCATGTACTAGTCAAGACTGAGATCCTTTGGTCAATTCCCGTTTCGAGCGAAAACATGTTTTATATTTACTTTTCAAACATGGCTCGCCTTACTACTAATACATCCTGTGAGATTAGAAGCCTTTGCCGAAACTAAACATTACATACAAATAGACCTAATATCAAATGGATACTTTATCCTATCCTATCCTACTACTTAATATTATAAATGCGAAAGTTTTTGAGGATGGATGTATGTATGGATGGATGTATGGATGTATGTTTGTTGCTCTTTCACGCAAAAACTACTGAACGGATTTGGATAAAACTTTACAGTAATATAGGTTATACATCAGAATAACATATGGGATACATTTTATCCCGAAATCCCTGCGGGAACGGGTACAACGCGGGTAACACCGCGGGGCGCAGCTAGTAAATTATAATTCAAATAAAATACACAAGTACAAAGCATTTTCATAAGCCCCATTGTCTGCAGTGGCTCAGTCACGTGGCGCGTTGTTATCAGGCATTGTTATCAGTGGATAGATAGCGTTGTGATAAACACGGCTCCCTCGCGACCCTGCCGTCTCTGCGTGAAGGGCGCTTGTATCGCGAAATCAATAGGAACGGTGATTCATAACGGATTTTATGATAAATGTGCTATTATTTATGGAATATTTAAAATTGATACTTGGGTATTTGTTTTAATGTCTTTTATTGACACTGCTGAGCCTTAGAAGCTAGTAACGCCACGCACCGCCCTAACACTTCAGCTATCGCACTCGCTTGGGTTTGAAACCTAAAAGTAGTGTTTGTTTGACAGCCTTGACTTCAGCGCGTTTAATGTCAGCCTTACCAACTCAGACAGAAAACTTTTTAAAAATGACATGGTACTACCAAATCTTAATTTCATTCTTGAAAACAAACTTTCATAGAAATAAACATCGAAGAGTGTTTTTCGCCAATTAGAGTATTTTTTAAATAAATTTCCATAAAGTATCGCTTCTGTCTAACAATACGAGTACCTAATATCTCATTCTAGAAGACTGGATCCGTATTTCGTATGTAACCAATCACGTGATTGAAGAAAGAGATGGCGATATAAATCAATAAATTTGATTGGACACGCGTGAGTTCCTTCTCGTTCTACTCACGCGTTAAATCGCCTCTTTTGGGCTGAATGTGTTCTTTTTACAAAGAGAAAATGTCAAAATGTACATACAAGAATGAGAAAAAAATATAAAGAAATAGTTATTAGCCTCCAACAAGTAGAGATGGAGTTATTAACAGCTTAATTGAGCTCTACAAATTGATAACTTTGAACAAGTGTAGTCACTTTGATCACGGCTTATATTATTAAATTATCACTTAAAACTAAGGTTTTAAGTGATAATTTAATAATATATAAGTAAATTAACGACAAATTTAAGTGGTAAAGTCGCTCAAGAAGAAGGTTTTTCGTGACTTTATTCCAGAATACCTACGAAAACCACAATTTTGGTTCACCGAAGCGAAGCGAGGGCGGGTCGCTAGTAATTCACAATTGCCAGCTGTTGAAGTAGGACCTATCTAATAATCAGTCGGGAAGCTTACTCATGTCGATAATTTTAATGATTTGCCGCAAACGTAATTGTTATATCGTGCGTTCGTCCGTTAAGATTACATCGCTGTTTGATTCGACCCTTTAATTTTGACTAGGCACGGGTCAGGGCTTTCCGAATCCTGCTTAAAAACGTATTGTTGTCGCTTGAATGGACTGCAATAATCACACGTTGAAAGCTCTTCGGTTATATATAAAAGGATAGTTCTCAAAAACGTTGATGTGTCATTGTATAACGTCGATAAAGGGATTTGAATGGCGAATGTTACCATTTGCCATTGTAGCGTTGACGATATTGAGGGCCATTGTATTTTTATTTTCATGAAGAGGCATGGAGCCTTTTTTTTATATATTGTTACCAACCTGCCCTCGAATCGGTCGTGCCAGTAGAAAAGTCGAGTTTAACATAACCTTTGTTATTGCCTACCCTGATTAACATTTTGGTTAAAAATGAATTAGATGTCATGTTTGACTTTTAAATTTATTTAACTATTAGCACCAAAACATAAAACAAATCACTCAGTAGTGTTGGCATTATGTTTTGTCGTCGATTTCTGGATAGACATAAGCTTGTTCCGGTCTTGTAGAGAGGTTTTTCTGTCACTTCCTACTGATGTGTGTACCAAAACCACTGACAAACTAAAGGCAAACTAAACACCAGTTGGGTGGTAAACAAAACTGACACCAGCCGACCATCCCTCTCCAAATGTCAAGGAGCCAAAGAGGACGTCGCATACCTAGCATAGGTATAAAATATACCCGGATAAATTCACTCACGGTTAATTAGACCCAAACTAAGCTTTAAGCTTATAATATGGAATCTAACTAACTGATGCTACTACATATACATACACAAATACTTTATAAGAATATATAATTGACATCCAGACGTCTTCGTCAATAACTATGTCTTCACATATTGTTGACTCCGGGCGGGAATCGAACCCGCAACCCCCGACACAGTAAGCGCTCTCACTGCCACTGTGCCAACGGGCTTGTCAAAATAGGTACTTAACTAATCCGATTTCATTTTGAATATTCTACAAAAAGCTGCCAGAGTCTTAGTCTGAATCCAAAGACTGTAACCACATTAACTTAACAAGCTGAATCCCAAACGAAACAAACAGTTTTAAAAAGCAATTGTTTTAAATAAATACTCCTTTAACCTTTATTTTCTAGACGGTTTATATCTCGTTCTGTATTTGATCGTAGTCAATTCAAAGAACGCCAAGCATAGTAATGTGTGGTTTAGAAGAAACTTTAATATATTTGCTCTTTTATTATTTAATATTATGTTATTACAGTGTTCACTCTTCGTTCTTTAGTGATATGAGTTTGTATGAAAGGTTTATATTTTGCAAAATGTTCTTTTTAAAATGACAATAATGTTCGAAGTTTAAACATAGCCCCGAGCAAACGACTATGTTATGTACACACGAAATTGAAAGTCGTTGCTACAAAAGAGAACTTTATTTAGTAAGTATGGTTGTTTTAAGTCGTAGTTCGCAGCATGCATCATACAGTGATCGTATCAGTGTAAAGAACACAGTTGGCAGTATTATTCAGAGAGCGACAGCAGCTGTGAACTAATTATATGTCCACAGTTGGCAGTGAGGGCAACGTTCGTTGACCGAAGTCCGAAAACAGTTTCGGCGACCGAATAAAAGCGCGAAAAATAAATAAATATACCTCGGACAAAGTCACACACGGTTAATTAGACCCAAACTAACCTTATGCTTGTATTATCTAGCTAACTGACACTACTACATATACAAATACTTTTATAAATATAAGAATTTATATCCAGACGTCGTCGCCAACAGCTATATCTGCAAATATTGTTGACTTCGGCAACCCTCAACACTGTAGTACTTGAGACATCACTATAGTTTTAATACTAGATTACAAATCAAACTAGAAAACTGAAGTGGATATATCGGAATTAATTTATATATTAAGTGGATATTTCCTCATTTCCTTTGTGAGAATTAAGAGATTACTTCAAACCATACATTTTATATAAGTTCCGCCTTAAAATTTAATTAAAACACGACGACGCGCCGCTCCCCGCGAATCAGTAGAGATTATAAAATGGAGGGAGAAAAAGGTTTGCTTGAAAGGTTGATTTATAATTAAACGGATATAAAATAATAATAATTAATTATAAATAATCTTAATTAGTAAACATCTAAGTATAATTGGCCGTATTATTTGTTAATAAATTCTATTGATAATGGCATAAAACTATTATTTATCAACAACGAAGTTATAGGGGTGTCGAAAATGGCCCGATTAGGTTGGCGAAAATGATGGTACGGCCGTAACGCTTTTTTACTCGACTTGACGGGAGCACTACCGCCCCCCAGCCCCCAGAGCCCCCAGAAACGATATTGATTAAAATAATGCATCGCGGAAAAAAAAAATTTTTTCTTCTCTTTATGCACATCAGAAGGCCTCATAATACTCATTGGTTTGGAGGGAGCTAGTCTTCTAATTTATGCCTTATCTTCTCATATGCTATGCAGCGACTGTGAACGAGTTATAGTTTGAACGAGTTATACCTCTACAAAACCGAAACTAACCGACTTTCCCAACAGAAGACATGTAGCCCTCATCCACCTACAGAAACGATATACACAACAGACTCAATAAGATCATACATATATACATATTATTTGAAAGCTCTATAAAACCGAAAATAGCCAACTTCCTCCACAAGACTTGCATCCCTCTGCAGTAAATCTATACCATGTACACAAACCCAACAAAACTCAACAAGATGATATACAAATAATTCACCATTTAAGCCAATTAATTTTATCCCAAACCGGAGTCCTGTCGTAAAATTGTTGAAGCAAATTGGTTAATAAAAAACTTGTTAGAATGGACGGTTGACGAAATTGATTCATGGCCTTAACGATATCGAGGAGAGAGACACAATGCGACCTAACCCCGGGCTCGGACCGAAACGTATTCTAATGAATTTATCTACATTCTACACTAATAGTATAAAGTGAAGTTATGTGTCTGCGGCGGCATATTATTATTTATATTTTTTTCCATCAAAAATTTTTCGTTTACCGGATGTCGGTATCGAGATGATACGAACATAAACATCAAAATGCCAAACGGAAGGCAAGTACTTTAGAGCTAAATAATGTTTGTATGTATGTAAGTACGACGCCGACTTATCGAAAACATTTCAAAGTACCAAACAAAGAGCTTGTCAAATAATCTTTGATCTTGTATCGAGACTTTTATTAAAACTTGGGAGAATGTTTATTACCGAATTAATTACTTGTAATGTGCTTGACATTTTATGATTTTACTGACATAAAATTATATCCTTCAAAGACTTTCCTTGGAAACCTGAAATTACCTGTCGTTTACAAAATAAATTATTTTTTCATAACTAATTTGGTATCAAAAATTAAATACATTTTCATGCTTGGGGATTTTCCGTTGCCAGAAAGTTCCGTCATATTTTTTTTTACAAATTATACTAGTTTAATCTGATGATCACGCTATACAGGGTGAGTCAAATTAACGAACCCTAAAGGGACAATAAACTGAATACCTAAGAAAGAAAATATTAATTCAAAACCAATTTTCGTTTACACATCTTTGCACACGCCAATAATTTAAAACATTAGGACTTCGCCGTCAAGCGTATTCTTCAGTTTTAAGTGTATCTTCACAATAGATTTGGTTCTTAAGTAACTGCGAACCAAACTTGAAGAAGAAGTGTAATTATACAGACCACGAACATTTCTTTATTCGAAAATTCAAAGACGTTGTTGAATTATTATTCTGTAGGTTTCATCGGGATGAAAAGAACTTTGTCACCATTCAATCGCACCGAGAACATTTTGTATTGATGTAATTTTCTATTAAGGTTTTATTATATTTGGTAATGGTACAATTTTTTTCACAATAGCAACGAGATGAAAAGATTCAAATGTTTCCTGAACTCGGAACCGGTTTATGATTTCGACTTTTTTGGAAGGAGTCAAAGAAAGGATACTTTACAAAGTATATTTTATACGTAAAAGGAAAATTCAAAAACGCTTAATTGCAAAAAGTCTACGGGTCAATAATTAGATGCCTTGTTTTTGATTTTGAATAGTAATTATTCCACATTATAATAATAAATAATTTAAAAAAGTAACCACGAATAGGTTCTTGGCCAACCCTCGTTCAATAAATAATAATCAGGTGTAATTATTACCCATTCAAGACATAGTTTTGGCTACAAAAACTCACCACGAAACAATAACTTATTACAGTCAAATTCGAAGTCTCTAGTTTCATCCTGTCCTAATTTTAGCAATAAATCTCAAATGCCACGACATTTAACTTAAGCAGTACATAACTTAATAGTTTCTACCCTTCAGGCATTATTCAAGGAGACATATATCCCCACTAATATACAGATCTAGCTGCACCCTGCGGTTTCACCCACGTTGTACCCGTTCTCGCGGGAATTTCGGGATAAAATGTATCCCATGTGTTATTCTGATGTATAATCTATATAACTGTAAAGTTTCATCCAAATCCATCCAGTAGTTTTTACGTGAAAGAGCAACAACCATACATCCATCCTCACAAACTTTCGCATTTATAATATTAGTAGGAAGTAGGATGGCTGTGTTTGTTTGTAGCACTAATACATATAGTTACTTACTAATATACTACCTTTAATTTACAATTTGACTACCCTTGTATGTATGACTCATAAATACGTATACTTGCTAACTCTATTTCGATAATAAAATACTGTACTGATATCTTCGGTGAGACGAGAGGCCTTTGTCCAGCAGTGGAATATTAAAGGCATTACTTTACTTTATGAATAAAGAAAGAAAGCTAAAGTTAGCGGGTATTGAACCTAGCTTGCTTTCCTGCGGTCTAAAATTTCACAAAAAGGGGCGAAGGGAAAGGCTAGGGTCTAAAGGCGATAGTTTGACCTTTGAAAGAATATCGACACATTCACGTATCCTCCGGAAAATGATAGAGCTCAGATAAAAGTACTACTATGAAGGGTACAAAATGCTTTCTTATCAACGGGTAAAAGTTAAACCGTGAGACACAGCTAGTAAACTAGAAAACTCAATTTAAAAGCCATTTGTTAATATAAATACTCATAGACGTCTATGATATACGTATTAAATAGCACAAAATTGCTCTCTCGAGATAACAACACCGTGGAACTCTATTGTCATGTAAACTAAATGCTTTTTACAAACGATCCGCGTTCATACTACATTCAACAAGGTTCGATATTGTCCACTTTACATCATTCACTTTTAACACGATAATACTAACTTTATATCAGACATGACTGTATCAAATTTTAAAGCTTTTTGTTAAACAGGTTATTAGTGGTTAGTTTATGAAAAAAATGTTTAATTCGATTATTAGAGGTAGGTAAAGTCACAGATGTCTTCTGTAACCACGGTTCCTATAAAGGGCCGAAACTACAGATAAAAATGTAAAATAAAAGCGAAGTGTATCCGTAAACGTCGTTTCAATTCAAAATGAGTAGTGTTTGCTTCACTATCACTACATAGTATAAAATAAAGTCGTCTCTGTTTCGTGTCTGTTTGTCTGTATGCTTAAATCTTTAAAATTACGCAACGGATTTTAATGCGGTTTTTGGTAATAGGTAGAGTGATTCAAGAGGAAGGTTTTTATGTAAAAAAATTCTCGAAATTCCCACGGGAACGGGCACAACGCGGGTAAAACCGCGGGGCGCTGCTAGTTGACTATAAAGCAAAGACGCAAATGCTTTAATTGACAACTGTTATGTTGATTTTCAAAAGATGTTCAACAATGCTTAATATTATACCTATTGTTTCACGAAAAACCATAGTGGAAATGACGAAACGCTATTTTGGTCCGATCTTTTTTAATTGGATGATGTCTGACTTTTCCATTTGTCCTATTGTTCATGTGTTTACTCGCGTGGGTCGTGATTAATTACCATTGAGTTCATAAATGAATTAAAGGGTCAACTTCGGTTGAATGTGGTTCTCTATTAATTATGTTTGGTATTGCTTCAAATTGCGATTTTGAAATATTTAGATATTAAATTTAACGTTCGTGTTTATTGACCCACTAGACACGCCCTCGTATTGTATCAAGTACGTATAATTAATCACTACATAGTATAAAACAAACTCGCTTTCCGCTGTCTGTCTGTCCCTATGTATGCTTAGATCTTTATAACTACGCAAACAGATTTTGACGCGGTTTTTTAAATAGATAGAGTGATTCAAGAGGAAGGTTTATATGTTTAAAAAATCCCGAAATTCCCATGGGAACGGGTACAATGCGGGTGCTGCTAGTTTATTATAAAGAAGTCAAGTTGAGAACACCAACCTGCATTGGGCAAGAGTGGTGATTACGCCTTATCCTCCTCTCTGTACTCATATCTTCGGTGAGACGAGAGGCCTTTGCCCATCAGTGGGACATTACGGGCTTAAATTATTACTATCATAAAGTAGTATTCACGTAGAGAATTTGAATTAAAAGAAAGATTTCAAATTAGTATTGTAGAATGTGCACTAATTATTTCCTATATACAGAGTTAAATATTGTTGACATCTTTCAGTTTTATAAAATACCAACAGCGCCCCGCAATACTATCCCGCGTTGTGCCCGTTCCCGTGGGAATTTCTAGATGAAAATTTGCCTATAACCTTCCCATTGCATGTGGCTATCCATTGCAACAAGAATTATTTCAATCGAATTAGTCGTCTCTGAGATTAGCGCGTTCAAACAAACTTCGGCTTTATTGTATTAGCAAAGATTTCCAAGATTTCCTATGTACCTACAAGAAAACACGCATTGCAAGTGATAACGATCTTCGCTTACTGCGGTGGTCGAAATTGATTTAGTCTACTTCGGTCACCTAACGTCGTCTTCACACTACACTATCTTCTTCGGAGGGCACGTTAAGCCGTCGGTCCTTGTTACTTTCTACGGATAGTAGTCGTTACATGAGCCATGTCAGAGGCCATTGGCGGCTCAATAACTCTGACACCAGGATTCGTCAAGGTGACCATCCACTCGATGAAGAAGACTACAATATCTGGTAATATATGTCATTAACTAACGGTTTAAAGTAATTACCCCATTACAAGTAGATGCACGTACTACATCTGCACTACAAATAGTAAACATTTTGCATTTAATCGTAAGATGAATGAGTAATCATTCATCATTCATTCATTCGAGTAGGTTAGTGGTCAACCCTGGTGTCGGAGTTTTTAAACCGCTCAAAGGCCTCCGACATGGTCTGACTCATATAGAAATGTCACTATCGGCCACCCATTCAAGTAGGGGCCGAGCTGCACGTTGCTTAACTATTGCAATGACCTAACATCACCCAGTCAAACAACGCCACGGGCGCTACAAACAATGTTACTTACTTTTAAGGAATAGGTCAAAATCATACACAATTTATTAATACTCAGATTGAAATTGATTTTTAAATGAAACAGCTTAAACTCTAGACTGAAATACGAGCCTATTTGATCCTAGAAATCCCAGAGGCGAGTCAACGGGATCTTTGAACAACGTAACGATATTAAGTGTGTTTCGGCTAACCGAAAACCTAAGCTAACCAAGGCAGTTAATTATATTTATCCCATTGAGAGTTATTTTGATTAAGGTGATTGAAATATTATATAGAAAAGGGAGGCTAAATATTCATGTTGGTTAATGAAAGGACTAACTAGTCATAAATAGTAATAACTAATAGAAGAGTATCAACTTCACGTAGTATCAGGATATAGCTACGTATTTTTTGTATATGTTTAAGATACCGCAGTGAATTTAGTTTTTTTTAAATAACTGAATCTAATTTTACACTAAACATTATTATCACTAAGCAATATTTTTAATTAATAAAATATAAATGAAAATTTAAGAGATACTTATTTAATTAATTCAGACGAAAATCCAATGTACCAATTATAATCGTTAATTTATAAACTCGTCTATTAAAACAAAATAATCTTATTAATTTAAGACCTCAACCCAAACAAATAGTCTACGCAGCGCTACGTGACATGACTCGTAGCCGTAGCTGCTACGAAATCCGTAGCGAGCGTAGAGAACGTAGCACTTTATTATGATAAATCACCTGTGAGATCTTCTTTCTTCGTCATGGTCCTCTTTCATAAAAGAAGGTTGGAGGCTGAATCTGCGGCGAAATTGGTGGCGACCTTTCATGATGGAGGGTTAATCACTTAGCACATAGTGTCGAGGCAACAGGCGGGCGCGGCGCGGCGGGCGGCGGCGGGGGCGGGCAGCGTGCGGCTCGACCAACAGCCGACATGCGAATGACGCCCGGACCGCGCCACCCGAGCGCATCCTTCCATCAAAACATTCTACTTCCACACGATTATAACAACACACAACTCCATCGTTAGTAACTTTATACGAATCAACTTATAACACCCAATTCAATAACGTAAATTGAAGTTTTGTTAAGGACGTTGTATTCATTAATTTGTTGTATAAATTTTGAATATATTTACATTTATGAATATTGTTGAGATGTGAGCGACGGTGTCTATTAATGTTTAGATTTAATTTTGAGACTGCTTTTGTACGGTAAAATGTCTCATAACTTAATTTAAACAATTTGTTTATATCTTATCAAAATTGTTTGTATTTTCAATTCAGGAAAGATGGATAGTATAAAGCGTAAATTGTGTGGTTTACGGGGAATGAAATCGATTTAACTGGCTTGTGGTAAAACTGATTTTCACGGGTTTTCAATGGCATTCAATAAAACATTCGGATCCGAGATTATTCTTGCTTTAGGTATACAAATGGACCAATTGATTTTTCCTTAGATTTTATATTATAATCCATTTTGAATTGAAACGACATTTACAGATACACTTCGCTTTTATTTTAAATTTTTATCTGACGTTTCGGCTCCTTTACAGGAACCGCGGTCACAGAAGACTGAGATGTTATAATCCATTTATGTATTTACCTAACAAATTTTAGGAAAAAGACTATAGAACATTAGAATAGAATATTGGAATATCATTGTTAATATTTTTTTTTTTATCACCCACGTCGGCATCGCCCCTTGCCGTACTAACTGGGGTCAGCGCCATGTTAAATTACGAGTATTATCGGTCCCGGGTGTTTCAACCTTTACCATGACCATGTCGTAGACCAATAATAGGTGGCCTAAATACCAGGCTTGTTTACCACTAACCTTTTCAACGTTATAATTATAGGGTGTCCCACGGCTATGCGATATGAAAAACTGAACGTGGGCTGCAGTTGGTGTCTGATAGAAATTATTGCTCACGGAAACGATCTGAATAATTATTTTATATACATCAATAAAAACCAACCAAATTGAGAATCTCCTTCAGTGTTTGAAGTCGGTTAAAAATCAGGACCTGTATTTATAATTAGAAATTTGCATTTTTTTAATATTTACGCCTTCTCTTACCTATAAATTGGCTGTCGACTCCAAATAACCTTTATAACCACGATTACGAAAATATTCAAATTTTGGATCTGGAATCTAGGATCTGAATTCTCAACTCAAACTCAAATATTTTTATTCATATTTGGCCTAAAGAGGCTCTTTTGTAAGTTCGAAATAAAAAAGATAATAGGTACCTCAATTCAGACAAAATAAATATTATGAACTATAAGAAAGATTCAATGAAAACTAGTTGCAATAAACAATAATTACCGCCTCCATTGAACAGATAAACTCAATAATCCAATGAATACGGAATGGATCCCTAAACTGTAGTTCAAGTGTTCCGTACAATATTAATGAGATTTCTGAAACTTTGCTCTCTAACATCAAACACGCTGTTCGGGGCTTTACCAAGTTTAATTATCTAAAAGGCAATTAATTATTTAAATAGTTCTTTTTAAGTACAACAGAGGCAGCAGAGTCTTGCTTCTTGTGGGCTGGACTGAGCCAGTTAACTAGGTTTGGTTTTAAGAGCGATGACTCTTACACTATCTCTGGGAAGTTCATTGTTAATCTGTAAGTAGATAAAGGATATTCTATGTGTATGCATGTCATGTTGGTGAGTCCGATGCAGACTTCTCCATTCAAAGCAAGCTTCTTTACATCTCTATACGACATGCCAGACACTTTTTCTTTAATCCGGCTTATATAACTGATTCTAGGACGTCCTACCGCACTTCCCTTCGACTTTAACTTCTATGATGTTTTTATGTAACTGTCATGTCGTTTTAGATGTCCTATATGAGATGCCATGTAGTATGTGACAGGGATCACGTTTTATAATATCGAAACTAACCTATCTTCCTCAAGAAGTCGACGATCAAGACATGTTAAGAGTACCTACAGTCACGTGCAATGAAATGTATACACGGGCAGATTTTCAAATAAATGTCCATTCTGAAAATTTCAAAAACATATAGCCACTTAACAATTCATACTATATACCCACCCGAGTTTATCAAAAATATGTACACAGGTTGTTTTCAGATATTTGTATACACGATCACTTGCAGAAATATGTATCCACTATGAATTACAATAATAAATATGAAGGTAAACGATATTATTTCACACAAAAATGTATGTGTGCGTGACACACACTCAACGCGAAGTATTGGTATTGTTTTTATTTTGATTACTTTGTGTGTGTTCTAATGGGGACACTAGGTTTCATGCTCAGCGCATAGGTTGGCATCTCTCTATATCTCTATGGTTATTACTCAATCTGTCCTTCACAATAAAAACAAAAAAAAAACTAAACTATCAAAGTCAGTCATATTTTTTTTCAGTTGTTGCCCCAAAGAGGTTCTTTAATTTTTAAATAAGACAAAAATTAATGTTTACATCAAATGGAAAATTACATTGTGTTATTGAAATTAATACCCATTTGTCAAAATAGTGAAAACTGCTACAGTTTCTAAAGTGTATACATTATTGTGAGAAACTCGGGTGGGTATATAGTATGAATTGTTAAGTGGCTATATGTTTTTGAAATGTTTAGAGTAGACATTTATTTGAAAATCTGCCCGTGTATACATTTCATTGCACGTGACTGTACATCACCTACATGACATCTTTCACTGTGCCTAGTTGTTAACCTGTCTCATGGAATACATAACGCCTTATTCATAAAAGCTTACTAGTAGCATTTTAGCTATCAAATGGTTTGTCCCTTTCTGGCATACGCAATTTTTTTCCAAAGAGCAAAAGAGACAAAACACTCACTAACAGTGTTTAGTTAGAGAGCGTCTCTGAATAAGGCAGATAGTATTTCGCTTTGACCTCAATATCCTCAAAGGGTCAACGCAGGTTGACCGCAGGCTGCAGTACATAAGATGGTATGATAAAGAAAATGTACAAAGTTCTCCAACGACACTTTTAAATCTGTACTTTATTAAATACTAGCAGCGCCCCGCGGTTTTACCCGCGTTGTGCCCGTTCCCGTGGGAATTTCGGGATTTTTTTACATAAAAACCTTCCTCTTGAATCACTCTACCTATTACAAAAAACTGCATCAAAATCCGTTGCGTAATTTTAAAGATTTAAGCATACAGACAGACAAACAGACGCGATTTGTTTTATACTATGTAATGATACTTACTGCAAACCCAACCCCAATTTCCGTGCCAAAATATGTCTTTTCATATTACAAAAATGTTTAAATCTCAAAAAGGAAAACCCGCAAGCAATTCTGTAAAGGAACGGCTTAAATCCAATCTTTTGAATGCATGTATTGGCAAAACTCCAGCTGAATACGTTTAATATAAAGACATTAAAATTATATTTATTCTCTACAAATTAAGCTTTTGAATATTTAAAAGCTTGAAGTGGAGCTTAACGAAAGCTTAATTAAGCATAAAGCAAAGAGAAACATACTCGTATATAAGAAGATTATTATGTAATTTTACAGTTATGTTATGTTTAATCCTTCTCACTGTATTAATTACTAGCAGCGCCCCGCGGTTTTACCCGCGTTGTGTCCATTCCTGTGGGAATTTCGGGATGAAAAATAGCCTATGTCACTCGTGGATAATGTAGCTTTCGAATGGTGAAAGAATTTTTAAAAACGGTCCAGTAGTTTTTGAGCCGATTCATTACAACCAAACAAACAAAGTTTTCCTCTTTATAATATTAGTGTAGACTAGCAACCCACCTTCGCTTTGTATCTGTTAATCAAGGTTGCGTAAGGTTCTTAAAATTTTGGGATGTAAAGGAGACAATATCCTTCCTCTAGAAAAACTCTTATCTTTGAAACTACATACATTTACATAAATTTCAAACACATACATCAAAGAAAAATTATTTCAGTAGTTTTCGCGCTTAGCGTATACATACAGACAGATAAGGAGAGCGAAGGATTTTGTATAATAGGTACTATGTTTAGAATATCAGTTCGGGGAGACCTTTGCTTTGTAGTGGAACTTCACTACAAATATACATAGCTGTATAACTTATAGAGCTTTACTTTATAGTTCTCTCAAATGTAAAGATTAAAGATTAATAAATTACGTTTAAACTCACTGAAAAGATCATTATTTCATGATATTGAAAACTGCGCGTGGTTTATATTCTGGATTATATAAGATCATAAAACAAAATGAGTAAAGTATTTAAAAGAATAATAAAAGTAGGACATTAGAGTTAACGGCTGCAAGTATAAAGGCTATTATGGAACCCATTGAAAGCCAGAAAATTAGCTCTCGTAAATGATCTCAAAGATTTTAATTATTATTCTTCTAAGAAGATAACTGTTAATTCTTTGTTGTTCAACTGGAGTAACGTTACAAGTGCATTATAATGAGTTATTAATATTATTTTAAAAGTTACACATTGAAAGGCTTTTCACAAGACAGTATAAAAAAATGATGATTGTTAAATGAGCTAACCATAATTGTCTCCGAAAATTTTATCACATGCTGCGGCTTTCTTCTGCAAAGTAAAAAACACGGTATTTAATTGTTATAACACAAAAATATCAAACTCACGCAATAAAAAGCTTAATGTAACTTAATATTATTAGTGAAGATATAAGATTCCGTCGCGAGATCATTATGAATTCCGCCGGTATAGCGCCAGCGTCTTCGACGAGATTAATCAGTTTGGCTTAACATTTGAGACGCTTTCAATTTCGACGCCGAATCATTCACTGGGCAAAATTTATTCCAATAAAATAAAAATTGCCATTTCAACCGTTTCTCTATCTTTGTTATTGCGATCTGTACGTGATACTTAGATGAGCGAAGATAATGGATGTTTAAAGAGATTAACATTTGATTTTAAAACTAAAATTGTTTTAGTATGTTTTCGTATTACTTGTGAAAGAAGTTACGAATAAAATTAAGTTGTTGGTCGCGTATATAAAACAAAGAAATTTTACAAGCATGGTGTTGTAAATATTGTATTGTCCAAACATAGTCTATTAACACGACTGCTATCTAAGCACAGTTTCTCACACACAAAAATAAAAATTACCACAAGACAAATAAAAACAAAATAAATATCATTTGTTACAGTCTTGACAAACATTATATATCTTGACACAAGCAAACATATTAAATCATTCCGAATATCCTAAAACAACACACTATTCTTTTGTTCAACAAACAAGTTGTTTAATGAAAGGAAATCAATATCAGCAGTAGGCACAGACCCAGCCTGTTGCGCGAGCCCTCACTAACAGAAAATAGATGAAAATATTAAAGGACTTTCGACTTTCCCAAACTTGCCGATAACAGTAAAAAATATGTTTTCTCTAGGTTTAGGGAAAGCCGGCTTCTAAATGTAAACGCTTTTCTACCTTCGAAATATTGGATCCTTTTATATAAATCTTCTTCTGTGTATTGTTAAAATTACGTAAAAGAAAACACTGATTTCACACAATAGTTAAGAGGATTCGCAGTTTATCTATAGTACTTAGCTACCCTGTGTGAAATAACACCCTAAATAAATAACACCCTAACAAAATACGCAGAATCGACCATATTCAACCAAAATAAACACTTTAGCATCGCGTATATTTATTACAATTTTATATTTATCCTATAACGTCGGATTCAACCGCGGACCATAAATCAAAATGGACAAGGTCGTCCAATTTATATAAAGTCCAAGCGCACTATTTTTTCTGGTTGCTGAAATTCCACAAAAGCGCTAAATAGAGCTTAAAAGCTCTAGAGTTAAAACTCTCGACGAACTTTATGTAGTTAGATAAATATATGTAGATTTAGGTGATTGTAAGCGCTTGATGGTGGTAAAGGTTTGATGCGTTAAGTACTCGATATATTCCTGTGGTTAAAGTAAAGTATTTGTAAGATTACAGCAGGGTCAGTCTATCTTTCTTACTAAACATACTTAGCAGTGAGGAGGATTATCTGGTTGGAGGGTTTCAGGCGTTATTCCCATCGTAAAGTGGTTAACAAGCTGTAGGTTGGCGGATACTGAAATATATAGTAATATTATAAAGCTGAAGAGATGGATTTTTTATTAGTTTGAAGGCTCTAATCTCAGAAACTACCTATTCTATCTGAATAACTCTTCTTGTAATGGATAGATTCATTCAAGGGGAAGGTTAAAGCCATTCCCACCGGGACGGCCACAACGCGGGTAAACCGCGAGCTGCTACTTATAGGACACAACGTTTTATCGAACTCGCAGCTTTTAAAGTAGCTGAATGGAGACAAAGCTTTAATAAAACAAGATGTGGACCAATCACGCAAGAATGTGTATCGCTACATCTGTATAGATTTATATTCAGCGTGTTTGAGTAACATTTTATCGGGAAACTTGTGGTTGTGGGTGTATCGGAATATGTTTCAGGAATTCATGGATACTATTTGAGCGTCATTTTAAATGTCACAACGTATAATAATATTTTGGATATAAGTAGATATCCTTGTATATGACAAAATGAAGATATAATAAAGAAAGAGCAGCTACTTTGACGACTTGTGATTTTTTCGAAAAAAGAACATTAGCTTCCATTATTTACAAGTTTTTTAAATCGTTCATAAACGATGCCGTCACTTAGAATACCTACGTAACCTTTCCAGTTTAATATTCTAAGAATACGTGAGTTCTTAATATACAAGCTATGAAACTTAGTATTTCTGCAAAGTAAACCAGGGGACAATTTTAATCGATCCAAAAACAGTGTTCAAGTAAGAAAACTTCGAGAAATAAGCTACGGAGTTAAGAATTTAGTTCTCAGCTTGAAGCAGGGGTGGTTGACGGGAAAAACAGGGGGAGGTTTCGATGGGAATTGCAAATTAGCGGGGTGGGACGGGGGCGAAGAGGAGACTCGGACCAAATAAAAAGTCAAGAACAAGCGGTGCGATAACGCAGTTAAACATAGAAAATTACACCGTGCTAGCTGTGGTGAGCACTGACCGTGAATACTCGCTAGCACGCACACCTTCCTTTTTGTACCAAACACACTTCGTATTAATATTATCCCCACAGTAGTGATATCTTCGATCAGGTGAGAGGCACATGACATGGCAGGCTTATAGTTATTTTAATTAATAGATTTTGGCGTCTTTTAGATAGAACAAAACATTTTATGAACAAACTGAAAGCCGAACAGTTTAAAATGATGCATGCATCATACGTGTTAGATTAAAACATTTGCTCGTCGGCTCGCAGCTTGTAATTCTTAATCAAGTGAGGTCCTAAAAAAACTTTATCATCCGCCTTCACCTCACAGTCAACCGAACTCTGTCTTATCTTATAACATGGTCTGCGGGTGGAGGCTGAAAAATAACGCTCAACAAGTGATCGTGCCGATTTGTAGACTTCGTTCGAAGGTACTTCTTTGAACGCGGAAGTGTTGATGCCTTTCCCTGATTCTAAATTGTGCCCCATTATACCGGCGACGAATATCGTTGAAATGTGAATATTCGCTCCGATGGTTTGTAATAAAACAATATTAGGTGTTATAAATGGTATAATATTATTTTTCATATTGTTTCTTCAGCTTTCTCATCCCTGTTTGATTTCATCCAAAATGCTCTTGAGATCATACGCATACCTACTACGAGTATAATGTGAATTAAGAACCGAATAGCTGCGTTTTAGCTTTATACGAGTGATTAAATAAAGTTCGTTGTTAACTTTAATAAAGTTATAAACAAATAACTTTGCAGCACACTAGTATGGATGCCATTACTTATATGAATGGTGGTCTTGGCAACCTGAAAGTAAGAACGCTTTCGTACCTAATTATTTAAATAATTAATATGGTTATTGTGTATTTTGAGTTATTAAATAATGGCAGCGCCTCACAGCTTTACCCGAATTATATCCATTACCGTAGGAATTTTGGGATAAAAGTAGCCGTAAATGTTATTCTGATGTCTCATCGTCTTCGCACTACACCTGGTCCGCTGCACCAATATGTATACATAAAGTTAATGTATACATAAACTTTATGTATATATTTATTTCTTTAAAATTATAATTACTTCTATACAAGGTTCGCAGTCCGGACAAGGATATAACGATGTTCATAAATGAAAGAGTGTAAATTTTTTTGCCTGTTTCCGTGGGAATTTTAAGTTGAAAAAAAGAATGATATACAATTGTTAAGTGTTAAGTTGAAAAAAAGAATGATATATGATTACAAAAAGAATGATTGAAATCGGATCGGTAGTTTCTGATATTAGCGCGTACAAACAAACATTCTCTTCAGCTTTATTATATTAGTATATAGATACATTAGGTGTACCGAAGCTTTAGCTATTCAAAGTCACTTAAATTAATGGAACTTAACCAACAATGGATAATGAATAGATACGAAACCTACGCGTAACACACAATAAGAACAGTTGACACAACACAAACAGTTTCGTGTGAAACATGGCGCCTTCGGCAAAAATAACATTTGTTTATTTAATAATGGTAAAGTAAGTCAACATTAGCTCTGCAATTTAAACTTAGAACGAGAATTAATTTAAGTCATTTAACTTGGAATTAAATTGAAACATTAAAATGATATAAGATAATCTTAGAACGATGGATTACATCATTTTAATGAATACTAGCTGCGCCCCGCGGTTTCACCCGCGTTGTACCCGTTCCCGCGTGAATTTCGGGATGAAAAATAGATGTTGGCCGATTCTCAGGCCTACCCGATATGCTCACAAAATTTCATGAGAATCGGTCGAGCCGTTTCGGAGGAGTACGGGAACGAACATTGTGACACGAGAATTTTATATAACTACTAGCTGCGCCCCGCGGTTTCACTCGCGTTGTACCCGTTCCCGCGGGAATTTCGGGATGAAAAATAGATGTTGGCCGATTCTCAGACCTACTCAATATGCTCACAAAATTTCATGAGAATCGGTCGAGCCGTTTCGGAGGAGTACGCGAACGAACACTGTGACACGAGAATTTTATATATAAGATAAGATTAAGTTGGTTGAAGTGCATTTGTTTTTGAGTAGAAATTGAAGGAATTGGCGTAACGTAAAAGGTAGTATACGAGTATATTACTATCATTATGGTATAGTAAAAGAAACAGTATTGTTTATATTAATACTGTTTTGATATTGTCAATGCTTATAAAGTACAGTTTAAAACTATTATTTCGATTTGTTTATCGTATTTTTCTGGTCCCACCAATTTCGATAATTTAACGCTGTTTTACTATAAATAAATCAATTTACTAACTACCCGATAATTACTTGATACAAATCCTGATCATTATCAAACAAAATAATTATTTCGCTAGAAACCTGCAGTCTATTTACAACAATGAAATACAGAAAAACGTATAAAAAGAAAACGGGAGTCGGCAGCTATCAAACAATAAAACATTGGCTCGTATCTTCCAAGGAGAAATAAAACCTCACTGATAAAGGAGAGAGGGACTGAAGGAAGGAAGACAAAGGGAAACGCCACAAAAACTTGAAAGAGGCGTCTGAATGAGATGGCCTCGGGACCACGTAATAAATAAATTACGCCCAGTCGTATCGTGATCTCAACTTTAGAAAAGGTGGAAGAGATTCGGTTTTAACTGATTTTTATTTTATACTACCTGTGCCCTGCGGTTTCACCTGCATTTTTTTCCTCACTGCTTACCGTTTAAACCTTTCCTGGATTACGGCAAACATTTCAAAACCAGAATCAACAAAATCGGCCCAGCCGTTCTCGAGTTTTAGCGAGACTAACGAATCATGATTGATGATTTTTATATAAATAGACTAGCAGCGCCCCGCGGTTTTACCCGCGTTGTGCCCGTTCCCGTAGAATTTCGGGATGATAAATTGCTTATAAACTTTCAATTGAATGTGGCTATACATTAAAAATTTAATTATGCAAATCGGATAATTTCTAAGATTACAGTGTTAAAAAAATCAAACTCTTCGACTTTATTATGTTAGTGTATATTTGTAGTATAGTAGTCATCTAGAGTATATGTTGGTTAAATGTTTTTATTTTAAAAAGAGTTCGAGATATTTTGAAATAGGTACATATTTGAAGTATTCAGCAGCACTTTGGTAAACAACAATTCAGAACATATAAACCTCTATTTACTTTTCAAATATGGCTCGGGTTTGAGATCACTATACTTGTTTAGGCAAGCGCGGCGATTACGCTAAATCCTCCACACTGTACTGAAATTTTTAGAGAGGTGTGAAGCGATTGCTAAGCAGTGAGACATTACAGGCTAAAACTTACTTATTCATTACATTTTGAAACATTGTAGGTACTTTGTTAGAAATATACCGTCTCTAAAATCGTTCCCTATTAAGCTATAGATAGATCGGAGTGTCTGAAAACCGAAGGTATATTTACTGAACCTTTAGGTAAACCCACGAAGCTGATGACTTAAATAAAGGTTTCGTGTGCATACAACTTCAAGTAACTTCAACTTTATAAAGGAACTGTTGAACCTAAACAAACATTAATTCTACGGTGTTTAATTGTGAAGAATGAGTATGTTTGGTATTCATAACCAAGAATGTAGCTAACTAGCATCACCCCGCGGTTTTACCCGCGTTGTACCCGTTCTCGTAGTTTCCAGATAAAAAATAGCCTTTAGCTTTTCTTTTATGGAAGAAACACAAAATAAGCCTATAGATACTAAATAAACGATATATAACTTAAACAGTGTTTTAAAGTGTTTGTCTCTTTCGCTCTTCGGCAAATAGCGTATGTCTGAAAGGGACAAACCATTTGATACCTAAAGTGCTGTTAATGAATAAGGCCCTTATTATCCTTTTTTTTAATAATAATTTTCCTTCAAAGTGTCTCCTCTTTGTCTAAACCTTTTTAATCTGTCATTAGAGTGATGATTAATTGGTGTAATTAGCAAAAGGCGTGATCCTCTAAAAATACGGCTCATGTTTGTACCTCGTCTCGCTCAGATGGGATTGTAAGATAACCCGCGAATTTAGCAAAAACCCAATTAAGGAATAACGTTTATTTTAAAGAAATGGGTTTTTTGCTCCCATAATTATATGGAAATATAAAGGTGTGGTATGTATGTGTAACTTATTTGAGTCAAACCGCGTGAAAAACCGCATCAAAATCCGTGTAGTAGTATTTACTACTACACGGATTTTGAAGCGGTTTTTTTAAAATAGATAAAGTGATTCAAGGTTTATATGTATAAAAATTCCCGAAATTCCCACGGGACGCTGCTAGTAATAGTATAGATTCGTCTGCTAACTTTAACCAATAAAATGGCGACTCCTAAAACCGGCTATAAGTGAAAAAGAAATAAAACTACGAGGCGTTACCAAACAATAAAAGTTGAGCATTTTGAAAATTGTTCATAAATTCCGAAAGGAGATAATAAATCTGACCTGTGCGTAATAAAACGGAGCCCTACGAACGCAGCCAGAGGTACGAACGTTAATTTTGTCCTTAGAATTTATTATCATTATATGAGTATAAAAGCAATCCATTCAGTGTTATTGGATGGTGCGAATCTAAAGCTTTTTTAAGCGACTGTGAACTAAGAGGCGAAGAAAATAAATAAATCATCCTCCGAAAAAAGTCTTTTTTTTTTTTTGACAAATTCACACACGGTTAATTAGACCCAAAGTAAGCTCTAAGCTTGTGTCATGGAATCTAATTAACTGATACTACTACATATACATACACAAATACTTTATAAGGATATATAGTTGACACCCAGACGTCGTCGCCAACAACTATGTCTGCACATATTGTTGACTCCGGGCGGGAATCGAACCCGCAACCCCCGACACAGTAAGCGCTCTCACTGCCACTGTGCCAACGGGCTTGTCAAAAAAAAAGTCTAAATGGTTTCTTAAATTTGAGCGACCACTACTTATTTTGAATTGAAAATTCGTTTACGGATACACTTCGCTTTTATTTTACATTTTTATCTGACGTTTCGGCTCCTTTACAGGAACCGTGGTCACAGAAGACTGAGGTGTTATAACACTAAAAAGTAAGTAAAAGTATTAGCCTGTAATGTCCCACTGCTGGGCAAAGGCCTCTCATCTCACTGAAACACAAAATAAGTGTAAATGTATGAGGATTGATATAACTGTTATAAACCACTATTTTTTACAAACCTGCTATTTTATAAACCTACTAGCAGCGTCCAGTGGTTTTACCCGCTTTGTGCGCGTTCCCGTGGGAATTTCGGTATAAAAATAGCCTATAATCCATTACAAAATGAATTATTCAAATCGGATTGCTAGTTACTGAAATAACTGACATGAACTCTGTCGCTGCATTATATGAGTATATAAATAAATATTATTGTTTAGGGGGTGCAGTATATTTTATTTGATTAAAATCCTATTTCGAGCCCGAACTTTATGAAGAAAGTTATTGAAAAACATAACTAACTTCATGAAAAAGAAAACATAAAATAGGTGGTCATATAAAAATATTTAATATAAGAATCTGTTGTAGTACAGGAGCCCATTGGGCGATTTCGTGACTTACTCGAGCACGTCACATTACGAGATGTGGGATACCTTGCACCTATTGAATTCCAAATAAAAGCTTCCTATTGAGTGGCTATTGACGAGTGAATTAAAAAAAAAAACAAGAATCCGTAAGGTCACAACAACGGCAAAATTACCATTTAATTTGAAAAAAAACACACGCATGATACTCTTTTTTATTTGTCTTAATACTTTTTATTTTCACACAGAAATATGTCCGGACGGATATAGTATTATACACAATTTCCCCGTTGCCTCTCGCACTATATCTCCGCAGTTCCACAGCTGTGTTATTAAGTCCTAAGCCAGTCGGAACACATTTCGCAAGGAATATAATAAAGAAGCTGAAAGAAAGATAAATGACCAAAATAAAACACCTCTTCCGAATGTAACATAACCTAAATTCATTTCCACACAAACAAAGGTTGAACTCTAAGCTTTTCTTTAACGAAAACAAAAGAACAACGTGAAAATCATAAAGATTTTATGAGTTAAACGAATGCGCCGCGTTGTAAAATATTGAATTTTACGTTAAACTTTTCATAGGTAAGCAATAGATATTGCTATTCTATCCAATCTCTTTTGGCATTCTATTTATTCATTCAATTTCAAAGTTACGCTGCAGATGTCGTGACATTTTTCAGTTAGTTTGAAATATAACATTTTATAACTTATACGTTGAATTTATTACTTATGGATACATACATATACGATGAGTTATATCCTTCTCGGTCACTACTGCACTCAGAGACGTCAATTTAATCGACAATTAACTAATTGACGTAATGTTTCATAAACATGTCAAAATCACTCATTTGACATATGACGTCAACTGTCAAACGTCAACAGCAGCCGTCTCTCTGCCCTGATTAAATATACAGCCCTATAATTTACGTACTTGAACACTGATACTGGCGGAATTGCGACGAAATGTCAGCAGAAGCCAATAACAAAAATTGAAATTGAATTTACGTACTTAATTACATTCAAACTAGTGTATCAGATATGTTTCATTCATCTCCCAAAACAACCAGCACTTAATATTAGTAACGTGACAGAAAACAAGCCTAAAATAATACAATCTGGATGAGTTATCCAAACATTCCGTCCTAAGTAAACCAATAGGGTTCGACATCGGTATAACAGCGCGACATTCCTTTCATTACCCGCCCGTGTCTCAGGCCGGTATAATCCGATCTCCAATTCAATTACCAAGATGAATGCATAATAGATATACATCTGTTGAAATAACTTGTCTCTCGGTCTATAATGCGTATCTAATACGGAATATGTTTTGGTACACTTACCTAAAAAATTATGTTACAATTTACATGTTTTATTATTACGGAATAAGTACATATTTATTTATGTAATTAACTGATCATTCAAACCTAAGATGTTTCGTAATCTCTACATTCCAACGTAAAAACCTAGTTTATGCTATACGAGTACACTAGCAGTGCCCCGCAGTTTTACTCCCGTTGTGCCCGTTGCGAGAATTTCTGTATGAAAAATATCCTACCTTCCCGTGGAATTTGGCTATCCAATAATAAAAAAATATTTAAATATAATTGGTAGTTTTTGAGATGACCGGGTTCAAACAAACAAAAAATAATCTATTCAGATTTATTTAACTCGTATTCCTATAAATTAAAATATTCGGGTAAATGTAAATAAAATTAAACAGTGTAGTATCAATCCAGTTTTATATTTGTCACCAACTACGGTTTTCAACTTTCAAATAAACTGTTACAAACCCAATGTATAGCTAAAATTGTGATTCAAAATACCTTGTTATTTTCAAAGAAAATGGTGTGATATTTACTCTAGAAATATAGACGATATCGGCCGAGATCCTGCCACATTCCAATCGAATATTCCTGGAATACAGAAACACGTACACCCTCAGTTGAGCAAACACCTGTTCTGAATAATAAAGGTAAACTATGAAAATGTATTTAGTTTATTATTATTGATACAATTCACACCATATTTCTTTTAAATACTTAATACTTTTAAAAATTGTAGATGATATGTAGGCATATATATGTATATATATTCCTCAATCTAAAAAAATAAGCACTCTAGTTAATAGCTACGAGTATAAGACTAACGCCTATACTCAGAGACGTGAAATTCTTCCATAATACATTTTAAATGAGTAATTTTGAAATGTAATGTTTGAAAAACTATATTAGACTACAACAAAATGACAATATTGATCACTATAAAAATGTCCAGTCACGTAACCTCCCTTAAAAAAGTTGCGTAACGCTTCAAGTGCTTCCAAGCATTTATAAAAGTCACTCACATTTTAATCGTTAACCAGTTGTTCAACAACAACCGCTTTTCTATTTAACAGAAAACACCACGTCATCGATCAGAAATGTTCGAGCAAAAGTATCTGTCTGATAACTGCTTCCGAAGCTTTCCAAAAGCTTCCCGAAAGCTACCAAAAGCTCCCTCCCTCTTTGTAGACATTTTGACAAATTACCACATAACTCATTTGGTTTATCTTACGACCGAGTTACTGCATCATATATTTTAACGTCTTTAGCAAAGCAAATATGGGTAACTTGGCTTCCATACCCAAATCACAATAACAGTAATGAAATTCGCAAAATTGGTTTTAAAGTTTGATACGTAAGCAGTTGTTCTTATTGAAAAGCATGTTTCATGCGGCACTTAATTGCGTCATCATTTTATTTGCATCCAATTGAAAGTCACTCATTAATTAAATACAAATGTATTCATCGTTACAATTTATAGAACCTTAATAGGTTATTAATTGAATTTTCGGTATAAATTTTCATTATAATGCATCGTTCATTTCAACAATTAAATTTTTTTTTAACATGAATTGAATCCATTGAAAACTATTTTAAATGTCATTTTTGCTTTTACGCTGGGTATTCATTTTATCGGAAGCTTACATGTGTGTGTGTGTGTGTGTGGTGTTATTTATTATACGGTTTATTATAATCCATTAGATAATTTATTCACTAGTAGGAGTGCCATGGTGCTATCAAGTTTCCCCGATAAGGGAATCTTTTGTGAAAATAACCTAATATTATATCAAAGGCAATATTCATTTTACCCTTTAAAAAAATCGAAATTTAAAATTGGAAATTCCGTTTTTAGAATTGAATAAACATTAAATTACTATTCTGTTGAAGTACGCATCGATCCCCTTTCAGTGCAGTGTACTCGCAGCTTTCCAATATTCCGAAAAGTTTATTAATATAGTGGCCATTATCATTTCGCTCTTACACTTTAGTTGTTACTTGGAATTACTATAATTATTACTCCACATGACACGGAAAACCTTTTTACTCGGATTGGTCATACCAATCTCATTCCAAGTAGTCGATAACTATAAATAATTCAAGAAATCTGCAACACTTACCGAGCACTGTTATTGTTTTGATATTTTTCTTTGAAAAAGTTATTCGGTTGTGCATTATTAATAATTTACACATTAGCTGTGTTCCGCGGTTTCACTCGCAGCGCCCCCGTTCCTGTGGGAATTTCGATATTTTTATTATTTGTTTTCTTATACAAAAACCTTGTCCTGACAATAAGGAACACATTATAAAAGAATCATCCAATTTGGTGCAGTCGTTTGGAAGTTATGCGCATATATACATCTCGAGGATTCATTTTTAGGGTTCCGTTGCCAAATGGCAAAAAACGGAACCCTTATACATTCGTCATGTCTGTCTGTGTGTTTGTCTGTCTACCTGTCCGTCCGTATGTCACAGCCACTTTTTTCCGAAACTATAAGACCTATATAGTCCGACTCGTTATTTATATAGATTACGAACTATTTAGTGCATTGAATGACTTAAGAAGAGATAACTCGAAGTTACTTTACCATGGAGTATTTTTATGAATATTTGTTATCACTGAAAACTATATACATTCTAATATCCGTCCATTTGGCCCCATAGATAAGTGACCATAGCTATTAACTTCTCATTATATTTGTATATTCGTTATTTTCGATTTGTCACGTGGTGTTGCGTCACGAAAAGATTGTGCCTTGTTCAGGGAAATATTCATTTTATATGGGTGTCACTGTCGCAATCAGAGATGTTCATTAAATTGACACTTAACTAATTGGCGTAATTTGTCATACATCTCTGCTGAGGAAACATTTGGCTTCTCTGGGTACGGGCGTTAACAAATCACGCTAATAAAATAACCTTCATTTGTTTTTAAACATATTCATTGTGTAAGTTAAATTCAACTGCAATCCGTTCTAAGTAATTAGGTTCATAATTCAGAGTATCCAAGTTCTTTTAAAGCTGCGCTCGAAATTCTACAAAAAAAATATAGTTCTTTCACAGATTGCGCAATAAGGAGTTGATTAAAAATCTGAATCACAAAGACCAAACGTTTGTTAAAGCACCTAATTGGAAACCGGAGTTTATTAAAAACAAAAAGAAAACTGTGTGAAATGAGGAACGCAATCAGGCTAGCAGTTTAATGAAAATAAAATTCAATTAAGTATTAACTCATGTTTATTTTAGAATGATTCCTGCGTTTTTAATTATTTATTCGACATGAAATAGAAAAAATGCGGGTCGTAGAAGTCATTAAAGTGAAATAAATATCCTATCCTACTAATATAATAAACTAGCAGCGCCCCGCGGTTTTACCCGCGTTGTGCCCGTTCTCGTGGGAATTTCGGGAATTTTTTTACATAAAAACCTTCCTCTTGAATCACTCTACCTATTAAAAAAACCGTATCAAAATCCGTTGCGTAATTTTAAAGATTTAAGCATACAGACAGACAAACAGTGTGACAGACACGAAAAAGAGACGACTTTATTTTATACTATGTAGTGATGCGAAAGTTTATGAGGATGGATGTATGTTTGTTGCTCTTTGACGTAAAACTCTGGACGGATTTGAATGAAACTTTACAGTAATATAGATTATACATCAGAATAACACATGGGATACATTTTATTCCGAAATTCTTGCGGGAACTGATACAACGCGGGTAACACCGCGAGGCGTGGCTAGTTAATATATAAAATACTAGCAGCGCCCCGCGGTTTTACCCAAGTTGTACCCGTTCCCGTGGGAATTTCGGATGAAAAATAGCCTATAACCTTCCTGTTGAATGTGGCTATCTATTACAAAAAGAATTATTCAAATCGGACTGATAATTCCTGAGATTACGTCGAACATACAAACAAACAAAAAAACTTAAAAATGTTACCTCTTTATAATATTAGTAAAGACAACAATACAGATAAGATGAACATTGAACATGACATTATTTCCTTCATTTCGAGTAGGTTAGCGGCCAACCCTGGTATCGGAGTTATTAGACCGCCTAAAGTGAGTGAACATGACAAAGACGATATATCCGTCTGACCTATGATTAAAGAAAAGTATGGTGTACAAAATAGGTATTCATGCACTTATTTCATTAATAATAGGCAATCAATAATGCCCATATACTACAAAACAAGATACAAATGACTTTAATTTAAAATCTTAGGTATAAAAAATCTCTTGAAAAGTTAATATTTTGCACTAACTCCACATTTTAATAAAGCAGGTGCTTGTGACGTCACAGAGAGAGACGGGACTCCACTTAGAGTGCTTCTCGTTTAATAATGCAGTTTGTGCGAAGATATCAACAAATATTGCTTGATTTAGTTAGCTATTTTCTTTCATAAACTTTTCTTCTTAAGATGGGTTTGTTTGAATAGATACTTCTTAAGTTTTAAAATCCTGCTAATATTATAAATGCGAAAGTTTGTGAGGATGGATTTATGTATGTATGTATGTTTATTACTCTTTCACGCAAAACCTACATCAGAATAACAAATGAGACACATTTTAACCCGAAATTCCCGTGGGAACGGGTATAACGCGGGTAGCTACATCGCCTGGCAAATTTTCTAGTTCTGCTGAAAATACTAAAATAAATACCGGATATGTAAACCGCATTATCTAGTCATACTGAAAATCGAATGATTTAATCTGAAATTTCGTGCTTCGGATTTTATCCTTCAATTTTCATTTTGACTCAAAATCAATATTGTAACAACCACAGTTAACGTAATATGTTAAATCTATATATATAAAATTCAAAGTCCTGACTGACTGACTGACTGACTGATAATCAACGCACAGCCTCAACCGCTACACCTAGAAACATGAAATTTTGGCAGGAAGGTTCTTCAAGTGACGTAAGTGCACACTAAGAAAGGATTTTCGAAAATTCCTACGGGAACAGGCTCAACGCGGGCAAATCCGCGGGGCGCTACTAGTATTCTATATAAAATATGTTTCATGTTCGAATAAATTTTACATTTATCGTTACATAAATATTGTATCAATTTCCATATTTTTCACGGGTACAAAATGTTTCCATATTTCATAACTAAATTAACTGAATGTTTCAGCGCTGTGTCATTTAATATTCAATCACATTCAAAATTTCATTACATACCTACCTAATTTTCACAATTCTATTATTTTGTCAAATCTGTGGTTATGCTAGTGTTTCGTACCAGTAGAATGGAATATGTACTATGACTTTACTATGGCAGACTATAGCTTTTTTAAACACATAAAATAATTTCCTAAATTGATCAAATTATGTACTCTAAAACGATATACATATATACAAATATTATAATAAAAAGGTTTGTTTGTAGGGGTTAATCTACTATCAATCCGATTTAAATAATTATTTTTGTAATAGATAGCCACATTCAACGGGAAGGTTATAGGCTATTTTTCATGCCAAAATTCCTACGGGAAGTGGCACAACGCGTGCTAAAACCGTGGGGCGCTGCTTGTAGATAGAGATATAGCGACTACCACCTAACTTATATTGGTACTGCAATTCTCCAAGTCTGATATTGGCACGTAGAAAACAGTCTATCATAGTTAGTAGACAGACAACTCAATTACAAGTTGTCTAGCTCTCTATTGGATGGAAGACAACGCGTCAAATCAGCGCAGTTAACTTCTAGTCCCGTCTGCAGGGTGCATATATTACAATATATTATAGTACTAGCAGTGTTTTGCGGTTTTACCCGCATAGATCATGACTAACCTAACCTAACCCACCCGCCGTTTGGAATAAAAGGCGGACATTTTTGGGTGGAAAGCCTTTCGACCTTACTCTTACAAGAGGCTACAAAAAATATTAATACACTAGCAACACCTCGCGGTTCTACCCTCGTTGTGTTTGTTACGGTGGGAATTTCGGGATAAAAATAGCCAGCCTTCGCCGTTGAATGTGGCTATCCACAACAAAAAGAATGATTGAAATCGGATTGGTAGTTTCTGAGATTAGCGCGTTCAAACAAACGAACTCTTCAGCTTTATTATATACTAGCAGCGCCCCGCGGTTTTACCCGCGTTGTGCCCGTTCCCGTGGAAATTTCGGGAATTTTTTTACATAAAAACCTTCTTCTTGAATCACTCTACCTATTACAAAAAACCGCATCAAAATCCGTTGCGTAATTTTAAAGATTTAAGCATATAGACAAACAGACAAACAGACACGAAACAGAGACGACTTTATTTTATACTATGTAGTGAAGTATAGAAAGTAGTAGAATTCAAATGCATTCAAACAATCAAAATACATACATACACACATTTAGATCCAATACATGTTTCTCCATTTGTTCTTCACCGCAGTCGAGTAACAAATAATTCAACTCTTCAACTTTACGTATACGTTCTTTCAATAACATATGTGCAATAAGATTTTGTGTTCAATTCATTGAACATTGAAATTGATTAGGTAACCTATACAAAAGTCCAAAGTATAAAGTAAAATATAATAGTCCAAAGTAGGACATACCAAGGAGGAGATTTCCAATAATAACCCTTAATCTTCTATAATATAAAAATTAATCGCAAAATGTGTTGGTAAGCGCATAACTTCAGAACGACTGCACCAAATTGATTGATGATTCTTTTTTTAATGTGTTCCTTATTGTCAGGACAAGGTTTTTATATAAGAAAAATAAGGAATAAAAATCTCAAAATTCCCACGGGTACTGGGGCGCTGCGGGTGAAACCGCGGGGCACAGCTAGTACTAAATAATAATGAACAGTTTATTTATTCAGTAAAATAAAATAATAACAATATTCTTTAGAATTTGTCGACTCGCACCACGAAAATAAAAGTAAAATGCATTAACCCTTCACCTACCCTACTTTCACGAGTTAATTACAACTTGTTGTTACTCCTCTAATTATTATTATTCATGTTTTTGTTTGTTTTTCCTTATTACAGAGGGATACATGGCATTTTCCCTGATTTAATGCACAGATAGCTACAGGAAGGGAGTTCCAAAATGGCGATATTTATTTTCTGTCCGCGAACGCACAAAACAACGCAAGCCCAAAATAAACAAAAGCATAAAATTTCAATAGTCCTAACTATATGGTTTTGTATGTAAAGAGCAAACTACAATATAAGCTTTTATATTTTATAGTGTCGTATCTTGCAGCATACTTATAGCACTTCCATATATATTGACATATCTAAAAGGCCGCGCAGACAAGATTTTTGCGGGCACCTTTAATTGGTCAAGATTGTTCTCTATTGACATATACATATATGTATTAAGCAAACGGATGACAAAGGTTAAGTAAAGTATTAGCCTGTAATGTCTTGCCCACTTTAAAAGCTTCAGTTATGAAAATATCAGTACAAAGAGGAGGATTTAGACATAAAGGCCCAACGATTAATGGAATTCTGTTTTCTATGCACCTTTCTCTCGTGTTGATGTGTAGATGGTACAATAAAATAAATTAAAATCCTACTAGTCGGCTTCAGAGCATTACTACATTTACGTCTTAGTCATTATAATGACATACATATGTATGCGCATATGACGTGAATCGTCATGCGACTTTGAGGCTTGAAGGGGCAAGTCTGAACATGCCTCATGATCTGTTCGGGATACTCCAGTCGCACTGGGGACTAAAGTCTCTCGTCTAAGCAAGTCAAACAGAGATGGGGATTTTTGGAATGGTTTGCTTGAACAAGGATAACGTTGATAAAGTTATTGTTAGGGGATGGAGGGGAAAGAACGTTATACGATTTATTATAGGGGATAAAGCACAGCAGAAACTTATCTTAAACTTATGGAGTGTGTGATGCAATTTATTTATTTGTATAGTCGTATAATTGGGTAACTAAGATATTCTCGGTAATTTATTATTTTTAGCTTGAATTGTTCCATTGCAGGACAAAGGCCTCTCTACCCTGATTTATTGGTAAATATACGACAAGCCCGTTGGCACAGTGGCAGTGAGAGCGCTTACTGTGTCGGGGGTTGCGGGTTCGATTCCCGCCCGGAGTCAACAATATGTGCATACATAGTTGTTGGCGACGACGTCTGGGTGTCAATTATATATTCTTATAAAGTATTTGTGTATCTATAATTAGTAGTATCAGTGAATTAGATTCCATTGTGTATGTATTAGTACCAGTTAGTTAGATTCCATAATACAAGCTCAGTGCTTAGTTTGGGTCTAATTAACCGATTGTAACTTTTTC
This sequence comes from Cyclophora albipunctata, assembly GCA_963082685.1. Classification (NCBI taxonomy): domain Eukaryota; kingdom Metazoa; phylum Arthropoda; class Insecta; order Lepidoptera; family Geometridae; genus Cyclophora; species Cyclophora albipunctata. Next base: position 8,245,569 of record OY720117.1, on the reverse strand, counting down.
CGAGTGTATTTATTTAAGGTACGAGTATATTAGTTACTAAGCCGTCCCCATAACTTAACCCATCCTGTAACTAAGTACTTAAACACTAGATGGACAAGTTACGAGTACTTAGTTTCTTCTTGAAGTTTTTAAGTGCACAGTAAGTGCACGGAAAACTATAGGATGAATAATTGCTAGCACTCGGCACATAGTTTGAATGAACTATGACAAAGTATCTTGTTTGTTAAGCAACGTTCAGCTTAACGCCATCTAAAATATTAATGAAGTTAGAGGTATTACTTTCTGATCACTGCCGTCCTCGAAGGGCACGTTGTTTTCTATAGTTAAAACATAAGGTGGCCTTGAGGCGGTCTAAAAACTCCAATACCAGGATTGGCCACTGACCATCACAAACTTACTTACTTTAACTAACTAACTTCATTATTTAACTAACTTCTTCTTCATCGAGTGGATGGCCAACCTGACCAATCCTGGTGTCAGAGTTATTGAGCCGCCAAAGGCCTCTGACATGGCTCATATAACGACTACTATCCGTAGAAAGTAACCAGGACCGACGGCTTAACGTGCCCTCCGAAGCACGGAATCATCTTACTTTTCGAGCAATCAGGTGATTCAGCCTGCAATGCCCTAACCAAACTGGGGAAAGTCTCACAAAGAGATTTTTGTGAGATATTCCCACCGGGAATCGAACCCGGAACCTCCGGGTCGTGAGCCGGGCTCTCAAACCAAATGACTACGGAGGCTGTTTAATTTAGTTATAAATTACTATCAAAGGCCACCTATTAAAATAATATCCCATCTCAATGTTGTTCAACAACCTTATGCAACTAACTCGTATAACCAAAGTAATAAAAAGCCAATGAATTATAGGAAATAAACAATTTTCGTTGCGCATAAAACGGTAGAAAAATGGCACCAACGGGGGAGGTGACCGCATAAATCTTTACAGATGAGGACACACGACACACGTGTTGGCATCGATAGATACATATATCTATACTAGCAGCGCCCCGCGGTGTTACCCGCGTTGTGCCCTTTCCCGTGGGAATTCCGGGATAAAATCGCATGTGTTATTCTGATGGATAACCTATATTACTGTAAAGTTTCATCCAAATCCGTTCAGTAGTTTTTGCGTGAAAGAGCAACAAACATACATCCATACATCCATCCTCACAAACTTTCGCATTTATAATATTAAGTAGAATAGAACTATTATTATAAAGAGGTAAAGTTTCTAACTGTGTTTGTAAGGGCTAATCTGTAGCGCTCATGGCGTTTCACTAAGCGATGGTAGTTCATTGCAATTGTTAAGCAACGTGCAGCTCGACCCCTTCGGGGTGGGTGGCTGATAATGGCATTTCTGTCTGAGCGCTGACGTGCTTCGGAGGGCACGTTAAATTGTCGGACCCGGTTGTTTCAATCGTTAGACCATGTCGGAGGCCCTTAGGCGGTCTAAAAACTCTGGGTTGGCCACTAACCTAATCGAACTTACTTACTAAGGGCTATTCTCAGAATTTACTAATCCGATTTGAATAGAACTTCTTCTTCTTCTTCTTCGACACGAAGAAGAAGAAGAAGAAGTTCTTTATTTAATGGATAGCCACTTTCAACGAAAGAATTTAAAGGTTCTTTTCATCCCGAAATTTCCATGGGAACGGGCACAACGCAGGTGAAACCGCGGAGCGCAGCTAGTACATTAAATGTACGTTCATCTGTGTATTGGTACAAATTAAATAAACCGGAAACCAAACAAAGGATGATTCTTTGAAACAGGCGCACGCACACATACACGCTACACGAGTTCTGAATGGATTGCTACGAAAAACGTGAAAGCAAGTGTCTATGTATGTGTGCGTCTGCTCACGTAGCAAATACGTGCATGTAGTCTTTAGTCGTATCTGTATTCATTTTGTGGTGTCCGTATGTTGCTATACATTTAAGTAAAGCCATTTAATGAAACAGGTATATATACCTGTCTAGCTCATACATATACCTAAAAATATCTTCGCTTAGTCTAGCTGGAATAATGTAATAAACTCCCGCAACTGTAAGGTGAACTCAGTACCGTAAATGGAGCAATAAAACATCCAATAAAAAAATTCTAAACCCATCACAATGCTTGACTAATCAAAATTTACTTAAACTTAACAAGTTTTAAACGTTTGTCATAAAGTTAAGCTTGGAAGTTGTCCTAAAACAACTGCGGCGGTCTCTAACAAACGTCACTGGAATTATTAAAGTTTCCTGGAAAACCTTCGGGACAGATATAAATGATTTGCCGAGATGTCACCTGAAAATTTTCCGTTGTTAGCGCGGACACTTTCATGAATATGTAGTGTAGAATATCTGTGTATAATATATTTGTTATTCTAACGATCGTTCTCAGATACGTCAAATTATTTCTTAGTAAAGATTTAAGGCATGTTTTGAATTCCTTCTGCACCAACAGACTGCAACTGTTGACCGCAGCTTCACTACAAGTTTCTATAAGAAAATATAAAATTTGAAAAAATAAACTCTTATAAGTCCCCCAGGAGCTTGCTCATTAACTTTGTTAATTGATTCTTTACTTTTAAGGACATTAAAACTTGTCCATTTTATAGACATACATTTTCGAAAAATTTAATAGGCTAACACAGACTGAACTCAGCTGGACACTTCTACATGTAATCTCAAACAGAACACTGACAAACTTTTTAAACTCACACGATTTGCACTCATTATACTAAATGAAACGGGTCTGTATCGTGTTAGATAATTTAACGTATTTACTAAAATACGTACCCGACGTTTCGAGTGGATTACACCGCTCGTGGTCACGGGAAGACTGGTCTTCCCGTGACCACGAGCGGTGTAATCCATCGAGCTGCACGTTGCGGTGTAATCCAGCGGTGTAATCCACTCGAAACGTCGGGTACGTATTTTAGTAAATACGTTAAATTATCTAACACGATACAGACCCGTTTCATTTAGTATAGAGAACACTGACAGCCTCTACTTTAGTTGTAATCAGTAAAAGAGTAGAACTGTTCTACAGGAGTTGGGTGCATACGAGAGAACCCCACTCACTTAGTTCCAACTTAACGGAAACGTGTCCATTGTAAGTAAACAGAGCGTCCTACATTAACTTATTTGGAAGGTTCATGATGAATTAGGAAAATTACGTTTGTAGTTTTGTTTAGTAAAAATGGAGAAAGAAAAGTATTAAGTGGGAACCCATAACTGTGGGAAAAACTGTTAAAGAAAAAAATTAGAAGGAAACTGGAAATAAATGTAAGGTTAACTAGTACAATCATTTAATATCCGCTAAAGGTTGGCATCGAACGAGTTGAACGTTAAACAAGAACGACATAAGCCAGAAGAGCGATCGTCATTTATCAAAATTGTTTCAAGTATAATTCTATTCTAAAACACGACGAAGGAAGGAAGAAGGTGGAAAGAAGATGAGGAACTGTCCTGTAAAAAGTTTTAAAAAGCGGACAAAGAGAGATAAGAAAATAACTCCATCGACAAATAAAATAAATCCATTTGCAGTTTGTAAAACTCGCTCAATATCAATGACGAATAAAATTAGAAAATCTGAATAAAACAGCGCAAGCAATGCTGTAAGTAATAGCTTATTGACATTACTCACATAAGTGGCTATAGGTGCTCCCACACTGCTGTTACAAAATGTTTATAAACATTTTTGAACACTAAAACATTTACTAACAAATGTTGTCAATTCTTACATTTTGTTAGGAACTGTTATATGTTATAAGTGCTCCTACACTGATGGAAAGTGTTTACTAACATTTTATAACATTTTGAATCTGGCATTGGCTCGCAGTTTGGTTTTGCGTTCTGAGGCGTCTACACGAAAATGGAAGAAGATTTGCTAATTGGGATAGTTTTCATTTTTTGTTTTAAAAAAAAGAAAAAGCGCTCTTATTGGATGCGCCGAACGCTTAAAGCTAGAGAAAAACTCACCGACTCACCGCATACCCCGCCGTCACCCGTATAAAATGTTTACAAACAAAATTTTGTTCAAAAATGTTAATTAACATTTACTAACATGAAAACATTTTTTGACTTTGGTGATTAAATGTTAGCTAACAAATGTTTACTAACGTTACTTAACATTCTATAACAGCAGTGTGGGAGCACCTTATCATATACATAAATACACAACGTTTTCCTCCCAAGTAAGCTTCGGTAACATAAGTTGCAATCTCTACATTACAGATCGAGTGAGCAACAAGGAAAAGGTACCAAATGATTCTGAGTTCTGATACAGCATTATTAATGCGTTCTGCTCTAATATATCAATCCAACGAATTTAATAATCGGATACATTTTGGATATGCTTCTGGCATGAGGTTACATTCGCGTCCAAATTAAAACGTGGGTATTTAGGATGGCTATCTACTTACAGCTGAAGAGTTTGTTTTTTATGTTCGTTTGAATTGGTTTATCGCTTAAACTGTATGTTGGAGTTAAAAAAATATGTTCGTATTATGATGATTGATGACACATTCAAGTGAAAGGATTTAAGCTAGTTTTTGTATATTTCTAAGTAAACGGGTACAATGTGGGTAAAACCGCAAGGCTTTACTAGTTACCTTCTCTTTAATGGTTGTGTTCTCAAGTTATTGTACACAAAAAGATTTTTAATGCAACTAATACTATGATTAAGATCTATGTTTCTTTGTATTTCGAGCTAATCTCAGGAGTCACCAGTCTGATTTGGATAATTATTGTTGTAAATGAATAGCCACGTTCAACAGGAAGGTTATAGGCTACTTTTTATCCCAAAATTCCCATGGAAATGTGCACAACATGAGTAAAACCGCGGGGCATTGCTAGTTTAAGATAAACGCATGAACAAACAAAATGGTATTTCATTAAATATATCTTCAACTTTATTATATAAGTATTTATTAAGTGGATAAAGTTGAGTTAGAATATTGATGGACTTTCGAAATAGGACGAGGGAATAAGTAGGTCAATAGAAACTATTTGCGACTGTCAGCGAGGAGGGTAGGATTGTTATTAAGGGTGTAATCTTGTTACTCTATTATGAGAAAGTTGGTATATCTATGTAATCGTAAGGATATTGAGTTATGAAAGAAATTATTGGCGATAAAAATAAAGTAGGTACAGACAAAGTATGATTAAAAAGGTGCTAATTTAAACGTTAAAAGAGACGTTTGATATCTACAATACAATCTACAATCTCGCTAAGAGAAGTAATTCTCTGATAAAACTAATGAGTTAGATTTTTGTTTCATTGTGTTAACATGCTAATCTCAGAGTCAACGAATCCGATTTTATAATTATTTTAATTTATCGATATCGATTCATCGGGAAGGAAGGCTACTAATTTTCATCCCGAAATTCTCACGGGAACCGGCAAAACGCGGGTAAAACTGCGGGGCGCTACTTGTTTTAAGTGAATCGTTATCTTCTTTTTCAAAAATTAATAACTGCCTGCACACAATTCACTGCGTGTTTTATTTACACAATAACTATTTGTTCATCAATGTCGGTATTGTCCTTGTTTGTAAATGCCTTCACATTCCCTTAAACCGTTTCCCCGTGCGTAAACTAATGCAACTCTTCCATTTTCATATTAAAACGTATCCATACAAATACATCATCAATTATATTTCAGACAATGTGCCATACACTGCGGACGTCTACACCTCACAAATGATGATCAACAACAGCCAACTAAAAACACTAAACCCATAGGTACAAGAGCTATTTTCGCTCAACATTTCCGTAAATATTCCTGTACAATATTCATCATTCTTTAGCTGAATGTCAGCGTGTAACTGAAAAGATTAATATATAAAACTTTGTATACGTGAGAAGGATATTTTATGTCCCTCTTTGGGAGTAAAGGGATTGGACACATTAACGAAAGCTGTTAGGATCTTGTTGGGTAGGGACGTCTGTTACGGCAATTAATAGCGTTCTAATTAATGGTACATTAATTTTTACCTTTACCGTTCGTTAGCTCGTATTTTTAAAGGTACCTAGGGAGTTTATTTAAACGTTTATGAAACTTTGTGAGTGTAAGTACTTTCTCGTTTGTGTAAATGATGTATGGAGAAACTTTAAAGTGAAAGATGTCCTCGAAAACTATGTTGGGGTTTAAAGTAGGCATTGAGTGAGTTAACAAACTGTGATTCAGCTAATTTTGAAGGCAAAGTTTGAAAAGTACGTGTGTCACTCACTTTGAACTGAACTCACCGAGTTGCAAATTGTAAACTTGCATAATATACAACGCATTAGATAGTTTGATATGTTTCAAAGGTAGGTTAATTATGGTTTTATAGATTAAATAATCTTATTTTTAATGTTATTATTAACTACTGACCCACTTACTACAGCGTGTGAACTGCTCTGTAAAGTTTTTCCTCAAAAAATACGTTAATTGAATCGAACTATCGTGTAAAATACTTTAGTCACTACGTCGAATAAATTGTAAAATTTATAAAGATATACTCGTAAAAATTCGGACCGGAAAAATAAGAAAATGTATCGTATCGTCCACTTCATTATGTAGGTTTCGGCTTTGTGGCAAATAGTTTGAACGATAGGATTACGGGTTAAACCTTGTGTTAATTTATTCATCCGAATATTGCGGAGTTTCCATGTTGATTGATTACGTTTAAGGTCACGACTAAAACTTATGTTTATTTAATCGAATGAAATCAAATAGTTAACCAAGGATTAAGTGATCGATTAAATTATTATTACTCATTACCTACTTTTGGTTATGAATTATAATAATTGCTAATGCTATATTAGCGATTGTTAAGCAACGTCATGCTAGTTGCAGGTTTATTCAAGAAGAAGGTTTTTGAAAGAAACGAGAATTTTGAAATGGAACTTTCTCATCTCATAAAAAGTTCCAACCATGTCTGTATGTTCGTTTTAAACAAAGTTTTTTTTTAATAGATTTTTAAACAGTTTTCAGTAACAGACCGGATGATTCAAGTAAATTTTGTTTATGGTTTTGGGTTTAGCTATATCCCGAAATTCCTATGAAAACCTTACACAGTATTAACTCACGCAAAGCGAGGACATGTCGTTAGTCTTTACGTAAGATTAGGTCCTATTTCATCCATCTTATTATCGCTACTTTAACATTTGCTACATAAACTTTACTAATTAAAAACATAATCTGCCATTATCTCAATGTAGTTATCGCATTAGCTGTGTATAGATTGACCTAGTTCAGTACATTACGGTATTACAGAGGATGCGATGTAACGAGTGAAGAAAGCGGGCTTAATGAACATGTCAGTCAGAAATATGATGCGCGTCTCTCGGCTTACGTATTTGGGTGCTTCGGCTTCCCTCGTTTATTGTGAAACCTTTTCATATTGAGCCCTGGTTATGTCATTGTTGTCAGTTATTAAAAAATAATGTAACATTTTTGTGAAATTAATGGTGTTAAAGTCTTTGTATCTTTGTTCCATTTTTGAAGTCATTCTTTCGGGTTCTTTTGTTTTTATTTATGTTTGAATTGAAAAGGAAGTGACACTCATAGAACTTGACCACAGCGACGAGTTTTTTATGTCTATGGTTTCACTAGTTAAGTAGTAATTAACTAGCCGCCCCCCGCGGTTTCACCCACGTTGTACCCGTCCCCGCGGCAATTTCGGGAAATGTATCCCATGAGTTATTCTGATGTATAATCTATATTACTGTAAAGTTTCATCTAAATCCGTACAGTAGTTTTTGCGTGAAAGAGTAATAAACATACATACATCATCTCAATTTTTCGCGTTTATAATATTAGTAGGATTAACTTGAATGAAATATCCATGTCACATATCTTCCCAGTTTCAACTAGGCTAAACAAAGCTTAGAGTTTTTCTTTCATCAGAATCTGTCAAATATTTAACACTAGCAGCGCCCCGCGGTTTTACCCGCGTTGTGCCCGTTCCCGTGGGAATTTCGGGAATATTTTTACATAAAAACCTTCCTCTTGAATCACTCTACCTATTACAAAAAACCGCATCAAAATCCGTTGCGTAATTTTAAAGATTTAAGCATACAGACAGACAAACAGTGTGACAGACACGAAAAAGAGACGACTTTATTTTATACTATGTAGTGATGGTCAAACTATGGCTTACAATAGGTTATTTACTGAATATTCGAGGGAAACCTACAGGGTAGGCGTGAATTTATTCTGATCATGTTATACCATTGAGTTGTTATACACCCTCCTATCTCCAATCTATACTGAAACCGCAGTGAAACTTACAAAATTACAAAATAAAACAGATTTTTTAGATTTTATTTAAAATATAAATTGTAAAGATAGTATTCTACCGTGACGCTACCTTTCTTAGGCAGTCTAAAACTCTGAAAACAAAGCTAGCCACTAACTCACTCGAACTTAATTACTTTCTTTAACTGCTTTAACTCAAGCTAAAGAAATCTTTTTATTACTCATAGTTAATTATGATCTAATATGAATACCATTTTTTTGTTTACAATTAACAAATGAGCACTATTGTATTACTTGTAAACACTACCATGAATTTCATTAATCCCTTATGATTCTTTAGCTAACACCATGCTACGAATATTGCTACGAGAATTTTCGTAGGCAAATAACGAAAATCCAAAAGGTAAATATCGTGCAATAAAGGGCTACGAGAATGCTACGCAGTTTCGTAGACAAGAAAGAGGCACCATTACGTTTACCCTTATTAGCTGCACCCTCTTGATTCGCCCAGGGTTGATGCATCTCCGTGGCAATTCTGAAAGGAAAACACACCCTCCCTTTACACATGGGGACACATGAAAAATGACACAATGTGTGTTTTTAGGGTTCCAACTAACTGCGTGCTTCTAAATTCGTCCTGACGTCAGTGAAAAAGTAACCAACATATCTAGCATCATACATCAGCATATATAACAATAGTACAGTAGGAGGAGTGAATATGTTTGTAGGATATTGTACAATTTGCCCTTTACCTCCTCAAAATTTAATATTAATAATTTACTGTAGCTATCATTAACCGTAACAGATTATTCTCATGTCGGTTCATTAGGCCTCCATCTGAACATTTATTAGTACTTGTGTTCCACCGCATACCTTATGAATAAGTAATTTTCTGAAAGCCTTTCTAGAAGACGAGTTATCAATATTTACACCTTACTTAACTTTGCAGGGTTCTTTGGAATATGCAAGCTTCTTTCTTTGTGCACAAATAGATATGCTATTATTTTAAGTACGTAATTTAAACCCCCGATCAAAGTAAAGGTGTGTTATAAAGGTATGCATGGTATTTGTAGGTATATCGTATTGTAGAAGTCGATGCGTAGTTTTACTAAGCTACGTTAGCTCATGGCGATTGTTAAGGAGCGTGCAGATCGGCCTCTATTGGGATGAGTGACCGATAGTAATACTTTTATCTGAACGCTATCCATCGTGATTTGGAGGTTACGTCTAACTGTCGGCCCTCACTGTTTAAATCATAAAGGGAAGTTTATAGGCGTCTCTAGTTGGAAGCCCAAGTTTTTCATGGTTTAGGCTTCAGGCAGTTCAGGCGGTCTAATAACTCATATACCGGGTACGTTATCATACTTTTCAAACTCAGTACTGATTTTCGTTTATATGGTTTAATTTGGTACTACTCTTAAAAAATAGGTAAAACTTTGTAAGAAGAAAGGTGCTTAAGAACAGCACCTTTCTTCTTATAAAGTTTTACCTAGTACATTGGCTCCTAAAGTTTTCCTAAGACTATATAACCAAAATACCATATTCAACATTATGTTTACCCAATTTTGAGTCATAACAACATAAATCAACACATAATTTGCCCTTACAATTAAACATTTAAGTTTCCCCTAAATTTTACGAGTATAACAGGTTAAACCCACCAAACGTAATAAGTTGATGTGAATAAAGAGGTAAGTTAAATAACGTAATTTGACTCATAAATATTCATGTTTGGTACATTGGTGTACCAAGGAAGGGACAGCCGTGGAAAGTGGGAAATTATTCATATAATGTGGTCAGTTGCTGTTAATGTTACCCTTATTAATGGTAAACCTTGAAAAACTTTACTAACTAGGTGAATGCATATTGTGTTTGGGGCGTTGTTTCGTGTTCTTTATTTATAATCATACTAGCAGCGCCCCGCGGCTGTACCCGTTCCTGTGGGGTTTTTTTTTTAAATAGCCTATAACCTTCCCGTTGAATGTGAGCATCCATTACAAAAAGAGTTATTCAAATTGGATGGGTAGTTTCTAAGATTAGCGCATTCAAACAAACAAACAAACTATTCAGCTTTATTACATAAATATAGATTAAACTTTCAAATATATTTACTGCTACTGCGATCATCCCACTGTTGGGCAAAGTCCTCCCCTGTTATCAGTACAGTGATGATCAAAGAGTGGGCAAGAGTTCCAATATTTCACTTCTCTGGTACGATATGGTTTATAATATAAATACTTGACAAAATCATTATACTCAATTTTTTCTGACTTGTCCCAAAATGTGGACCAATGTCGTCAATTTTCCAGCAGAAGACGATTACTCCTGAAGAGGAGAAAGGTTTAGAGATAGGATAAGAATTAAATATAATCACTTAACTTTTTTCCTCTGTCTTCGGCTGGAAAATTGACTACATTGGTCCACATTTTGGGACAAGTAAGAAAAAATAGAGTATACGTACTCTGTTTAAAGTGACGCAAAAGTGACCGTATGTAAAAGTCTGAATTATTTTTGAAGATACTCGTATGTTATTTTTATGTGATGTCTGTATCTAATAAAAAATAACAACTTCATACACCAACAATACTTTTCCATTCCAAGTTTGTTTATGAAGCATTTTCTCTTGAATCGTTTTACAAATTGAATTCTTATTGATATTTTTGTTGATGTTGCTTTCTGAACGTTATCCACTGATATGTTTCTAGAATACCTTCGAAGGTATTCTTGGTATTAAATCCTAGACGTCGAAGTTAATTTCACTCACAAAGAACTCTCGAATAAAACTTGAAATCTGGAATCGAGATCTGTCAACGCCAGCTGCATTCAGTACTTTGAGCTGAGCTCATAACTTAGTATTTATAGGTATTCATTGTACAGATTTAAGAAGTTTCTACCTACCTCAATATTTTACAACTAGCAGCGCCCCGCGGCTGTGCCCGCGTTGAGCCCGTTCCAGTAGGAATTTTCGAAAATCCTTTCTTAGTGTGCACTTACGTCACTTGAAGAACCTTCCTGCCAAATTTCATGTTTCTAGGTGTAGCGGTTGAGGCTGTACGTTGATTATCAGTCAGTCAGGACTTTGAATTTTATAATAGATAGATTTACAGGTAGATAGATAGACTTATAGGTTTCAAAGGGAAAGTATTGTGCAACACAATAAACCCTATGCATGTATCATTCAGTAACTATCGTGAGGGTTTTGTTTTGAACCTCTAGAAGACAAAATTCTTTCAACTTTCTATTAACTCGATTTACATCTTGATATTAAGCAAGTTTACAAACTGCGAGCTAACTCACTACTTTACTACGAAACTCACTTAAGGCTGTTTCAAATTAAGTGGTTTCAATCTTCTTGTTCTGCTACATGCATTCTTATATGAAAAACAAAAGAGTGTCTATGCGCGCCGACAGCTGCGCACTGCTGTGGCGCGTTAATGGACGACTAAAAATGATTAAATAGAAAGAGGCCTTAATGTCTACGAACGCGAACGAAGACACTGCTGTGGTGAGAACCATCACTAAAATCCTTCCATAATTCTCAAAATAGCTCTCATTCAATAGTTTCGTAAAACTAATTGAATTCAGTTTTATGTAAGCGGAACAATGCTCCTATTGATTGTAAACTATTTTGAGATTCAAATGTTTTATTTTAATTACGCCAAGTGATGCCAAACACCATAAAACAATAACATTATTGAAGTGTTACTGTTTGTTTGTACATAATATAGTACTTTGTTTAATGTTATTTCTATTTCGTAAATGAAGCTGAAAAAGTATGAATGAAAACTATTTACTTACATTGTTGGTATAACTGATTGTTTTGTTTTCCTTTGATGGTTTAAATTTGGAACTAGTATTTAAAGTTGGAATGTTACTAATGAATGAGTGGTTATCATGGTTGCTCTATGTGTATTAGAATGTACTCTAACAAACTAGTACTTCAATAAAAACAACATAATTGTCACAACATAGATAGATCGAGGAGGCGATGGCGAGACGAGCTCGACGCCTTCATGAAGGATTGGCCCAGTCTAGCACTCAAGAGAGAAAGGTGGAAAGAGGGTAGGGAGGTCTATGCCCTACAATGGGACAATTAAAGCTTAAAATAAAATAAACAAAAATTGCAGGAAAGTTGTAAAAAATCGAAAAAGGAAACCAAACTAAACTAAGAAATTAAAATTATGGGGCAAAAAATAGTTCGAAACATTTCTCAGTCTTACATACTTTATGTATTTAAGTAATAATTTTCTGTATAAATAACTTTTTTAACAACAGTACACAAAATATTCATACACATAGTACCTATATTCTTATAAAGTCTATAGTTCACTTACGAAAGGCACATTAAACTTAACCAATCGAATAAGACCTCTTAAACGCGGCATAACGTCTCTTCCTACAATATTTCCTTTTATATTTCTTCCTATTTTGAATAACCCTTAACTTATCACTGCTCGACACCTTTTCGACGATGGTCATCCATTTTTGGTCCGTATCCTCAGCAGGCTTATCATTTATAAGAATGATTGGTAGAACGAAGCCGTTTGAAGTTCGATTATTTTCGATTTTCAAAAACGCTGTAGATATTTCTGTCCATGGTGTATCTTCGGGTGTGTTGAGGTTAGATAGCTCTTTGCTGGTTACGTTTGTGTCTAGATTTTGTGACACTTCTGAAATGTGAATGTCTGAATCCCCTTCGTGGTTTAGCGCGTTCAATGCCGCCTCGGCGTCTAGCATCTGAAACAGGTAATGGAATTGGTTAGACACAAAACTGTGGTTAGTGGTGACTGTGTTTAATTTGAGCCGCTGTGTTTTGTTAAATTGGTAGTTTAATTATTTTACATTTTTAAATACGTTTTCGGGTTTGAGATCACCGACCCGCATTAGGCAAGCGTGGTTACGCCTAGTCCTCCTCACTGTACTGATTTATTCAGTGAGATGAGAGGCCTCTCCCAGCGGTGGGACATTGCAGGGTTATACTTTACTTTTTAAATGCCTTAAGTTTTCATTTTTCCAGACTTTTTTGCTAGACATACATTCTAAAGTTCCAAGGAAATCGATACAATTTAACTTGCCCTATGAAGCACATAATCATTTACTCTCGTCAGTACTTACTGAAGGAAAAGTTTGAAGGAACCGAACAAATTGTACATTCTGTGAATATTTTATTTGACTTAGACATTTCAATGCTTCTACCTCGTTTAGTTTTAAATTATTTCTTTACCGTCTTTAGACAATTTTACCTTCAAATCTTCATTACATAGTATAAAACAAAGTCGCGTCTGTTTGTCGTTTGTCTGTTTGTCTGTATGCCTAAATCTTTAAAATAACGCAACGCATTTTGATGCGGTTTTTTGTAATAGGTAGAGTGATTCAAGAGGAAGGTTTTTATGTAAAAAAAATCCCGAAATTCCCACGGGAACGGGCACAACGCGGGTAAAACCGCGGGGCGCTGCTAGTAATGGATAAATACCTAAGTAAGTTCGAGTTGGTTAGGGGCCAACCCTGGTGTTGGGAGTTTTTAGACCGCCTTGAGGCCTCCGACTAACGACACAACCGGCACCGACAATTTAACGTACACATGATTATTTGACAAGCCCGTTGGCACAGTGGCAGTGAGAGCGCTTACTGTGTCGGGGGTTGCGGGTTCGATTCCCGCCCGGAGTCAACAATATGTGCAGACATAGTTGTTGGCGACGACGTCTGGGTGTCAATTATATATTCTTATAAAGTATTTGTGTATGTATATGTAGTAGTATCAGTTAATTAGATTCCACAACACAAGCTTAGAGCTTACTTTGGGTCTAATTAACCATGTGTGAATTTGTCCAGGTATATTTATTTTATTTTTATTTATTTATTTTAAGTATGGTATGGTATGCAAAGAACTAACACTCGTTTGGCTAAAATAATCATAACAATCATTAGCAACTAATTTCATCCCACAATTTTTTACAGAAAAATTCCGCATATCCGGCTGTTAAAATATGAATGGTACGTTACGCTAATGTACAATACATTAACCGATTCGTAGTAAACATAGTTTCAAAGGGAAACGCGATGTTACAAACAATTTCTGTAGGTATTAGAAGCGTGCTGAATCAGTTAGATGTACACTATATTTAGCTGCAAGAAGTTACGGTAGTTCAAAATAACTAACGTACTGTCTATTTTATACCTATAAGTGATTACTAAGACTTATCTTCAAATTATAAACACTGGTTTTACACAGTTCGTTAAAGTTTGTGAATACGATATAACGATAAATGAGTCTCGCTTTTAGGGATCCGCTGAACGTGAAACTGACGCATCTGTCTACAATTATTTTTAACCATGACTAATCTAACATTTTGTAGTACATTTTCTAACGTTAAAGCAGCTATCCGTTACAATAATTAATAGTTGAACATTATCTTAGGACCATATTAATGAAAGCGTATTGAGAACATTTTAGCTATCAAATGGTTTGTCACTTTCTGACAAATGCAATTTTCCGAAGAGCAAAAGAGACAAAACATAGTATAACAGTGTTTAGTTACACCGCGTTTATTGTATTTATGTTGTTCTGTTTGTTTCCCAAATATAAATAAATAAATAAATTTCATTTACCTACCTATTCTGTATAACAGAACACAAAAATTAAATTAGCGCAGGTCTATTCAAATATCTAAGACATACGTTCTAAATCCTTAAATCCTTAAAATCCTTAAACATAATATTTTTGAAATAACTCCAATTTCAAATCTACGGAACCCATTGCAACCGAAGTCAAGTCTTTCTTGACTAGTTATTTACAACACATTTCGCCAGACACGGAGCTGGAATAATTGTGTGTTTGTTTATCACAAGTAGATTAATAAACGTTGCGTGGATATAAAATCTTACGTCTATCTGAACTTTAGTAAATATTATTCGTTCTTTTTGTTTACCTGTGGTTAACAAATGCGTGTTCTCATGAGTCATGTTATTTAAAAAAAAAACAATTAAAGTTGAGCCTTCTCTTTTTTAAATCGGTTAAATAGTATAAAATAATAGTTAAATAGTAATCAATTTATCTCTCTTACACTTCGCTTATACTTCTTAATAGCTACAGGATATCTCAATGTTTTAGACGTATAAAAACGACCAGCGTTAACGACCTACACCGAATGCCGCAAGCCCATATAATGTAAACAAGAAAACATCCTCAATCGAGTCAATTTGACACAAAATAGATAAAACAGTCGAAGGGCGTTACCGAAACAGGCGTTGATAGTTTCCTGACAATCGCAAACAAGCGCTCCCTGGATAATTAAGTTTGGAAAGGTCATCGGTCACGGTAAAGATGCGATTACTGTAAGTCGTTCGCTGCATAGAAAATTCGTTGACGGCTTCAGTGTAAAGGTAAACTGCCATCGACGAACGACTGCAGCTATAAACTTGTAAGGACACAATCAGATTAATCGCTAGAATGCAACATGCATTGACAGCTATAATTCCAACTTTTTCATCTGTTAAAATGTAACTGTCAAACTAAATTGCATGCGGCGATGGACGTGGTCTAATTATTCCGTAAAGAATATGTATATGCATTCTGTATACGACTGCAACTGTTCACTTATTAGGTGTTGGCAATCAGCGTACAATATAAGTGTAAAGACTGCGCTCGGCGACTTTATAGTTTGAAACATGTTATGTGATCGCGTTAGGAGGTACTCAGTGCTGTAATTATAGCATTACCTGTCTCTTGAGGGATGTGAGGAATTGCCCCTTTGATCTACAGGTTTTGATCTTGGTTTTAGCTAAATGGGACTTCTTAAAAGCGTTGTTAACCTCTTCCGTGCAAAAAGGATTTGTTTAAAAAGGTAGGTACCCGTTTTGGCAAACGATGTAAAAAGTTATATGAGTGCTATAAGTAGGTTCGATATGACTGGCTGGCATATGGATATTACATTCGTTAGATATGACTATATAGAAGATTAGCTATATCCACGAGGTGGTTTCACCTATGAACCAATGCAAGTGTTAATTTTTTTAGATCGCGCTTCCGCTATTTTCTCAAATTTGGAGGGGTCGCGCCCATATATTTTGTCATGCAGTAAAAGTTCTTCGTAGTAGTATAGACATAGATAAACGAAATTAATTAAAATGAAGTCATAATCCAGAGTTATGGCATTGATGTAATTGCTGTAATTTCTTTATATTGCTGCTATTTTATACATCATTTCAAAGTCACCGCCCCACGATTTTGGTGATGTTTACAGTTCTCAAAATCAACCGATGCCCGTATTTTATTTCGACATAGATTTAGGTCAAAACCACACGACCATCGTAAAGCCAGACCGGAGCAAATCCCAGATGTATTGATTGTCGGGAACAAATTCCCGAGACGAGCTTTTGAACCGAAAAACCCGTAAAGCTTCTAGTATTTACTTTAATTATTCGTAAAGCTTAGTTAGCAACCGTATCTTAGAGGTTTTAGATTATTTGTAACTAAGAAACTACTAACGTGCCTAATTATCGAGGTACGAGGTATTTTGATGATTAATATGATTAATATTTTAACATAACTAAACCTCGGACCTTAGTATGTTACTAAAGACTGTAAAACAAATTAAGTATTAGCCTGCTAATGTCCTACTGCTGATCAAAGGCCTCTCATCTCACTGAAGATATCAGTACAGTGAGGAGGACTAAAGACTGTATTTTAAAGATTTTTTACAGTAACTACTTACATGTCACTGAAAATTTTAGAATTTATAATTTGACAAAGTACTAAAGCACGCGGCATTTCGATTGCCCGTTTGTACATTTAGAATTTGGTTGAAGTACTCGTAAACAAGTTTTTCACAAAACTATTTCAGTTAAATATTTATGTATATTGAATCAAAAACTACAATCCATTACTTGACATAATCCACATTACATTCATAAATAACTTCAACATATAAAACACATCGTTGCTGAAACATCTTAATGTCCATCAAAATACATTTTAATTCGTTATTTATGATCGTTATTTTATAACAATGAGTAATGGCGTACTTGACTTTGTTGATTTAACCTTCGTTTGTGAATTAAGTATCATAAACATCTGTTTTGTATAAACAAGCTTCCGTTAAAGGTGTGTCCGCACTGAGAGCATTCGCGCGAACAATTGAAATTCGATTACGATCTAATTTTCGAAGCGAAAATGAGTTTACAGCTAAAGTGATACGTTATGTGATGAGCGTGTAAAGATTACATTTTTCTCTATTGATTGAACATTATAACAGAATTAAGTTAACAGTATAGGTATGTGAAGACTTACAAAACCCCTATCGTAACTATTAGAACTTTGCCTCGAGTTTGACCATCAAGCGAGAGTGCCCCGAAAGGAGTTCATCGTGTCCGCGATGTTATCAATAGATAGGTACGAGTAGAACTTTAGATCAATTCATGGTTCAAGAAATACAGCGTACTACTACTATTTCTATATTCTAAAATTCTAAATTTCTATAGAGTTTTATTGACTAAAGCATACTATAGCGTTACTGATTACATTAAGGACAAATATGTCTGGAGTCAAATTCCTGCACCAGCAACACAACCTGATTTTGACATGTAATCTTACTAATTAGAATTAAAATTGTATTATACCTTGATTTAAAAAAAATAACCAGCAGAGTTTCTTGCCCATTCTTCTCTGCTGATGTTCTTCCGAATGGGTGGTACGTTCAAAAGAGCCTCTATGGGGCCAAAACTGAATAAAAATATTTGACTTTGACGTTGACTTTGACATTAAACCATCGTTTTTTGAACGGCACGATTATCGGTGCTAGTGGTTTCAATCGTCAGAAATACTTCTCTTCAAAACCTTGATGCCCTATCGTCATTTGTTATGTTAATCTGTAGCGCTCGTGGCGTAGCTTGACTAAGCGATGTTAGATCATTGCGATTGTTAAGCAACGTGCAGTTCCGCCCTTACTTGGATGGGTGGCCGATGGTGGTCTTTCTATCTGAGCGCTACCGTGCTTCGGAGGGCATGTCGCAGTCGATCCCGGTTGTTTCAATCGTTAGACCATGTCGGAGGCCTTTACGCGGTCTAAAAACTCCGGTTTGCCTCTAAACTACTCGAAATGATTGAATGAATACGCTCTCAATACACCCCCGCCTTAACAACTCATTAATAACCCGAACCGATCAGTATAACAATGTATGAAGTTCTTTCCTATCACCTGTCGAACATCGACCGCTTACGGAAATTGAAAATGTTAAGAAGTACATTGTTGATTTATTGTTTCAAAGTGCGTGGTTCACCGATTTTAATCAAGGAAGTTTTGTGATAAACCTTTTGGTGTTTTTGGAACGAAGTTCCTTATCGCGCGTTGCGAAAGGGGGCTAGACGGAAAAAATGGTAACGACATTTTTTAGGCCAGAGAGGGACAGACAGAGAAACTTGCGCACGCCAGAGAGAGACAGGCTTGTTTATTATTTTAAAGACTTAGTTCGAAAAATATGTGTGATGCTTGTGTTATATTTCACTTGCTAGTACGCAGTATGTAAACTCTATTTCAACGACGCTTTACTTACTATATAACTAACTCAAAGTCAACAAACTTTACCTACACGTAGTGCTTTTATCGTTGCAAACAATCAGAACTTTCGAAGTAACAACAGTATAGTGGTATAAGTGGCTTGGCCGGTACTGATGTCCCATTCAATTCTTGAGTCAAGCGTTTATTTGAATTAGGTTCTATTTAGAATACTTTAAGCGTGATGATGACCCGTCCAGTTTAATACAAACAGTAAATGGGCGAATTGTACAAGAACTCAAAAATCTTTTTAGCGCCCAAATACGCATAAAAAACAAACGACGTGCGTTTTAAGTTGTTCTATTTGTAGTGAAATAAAGTACAATTTTGATCGAGCAACTTTTGTTTCGTAAACATATTTAGTTAGGGACTAAATAGATTTAGGAGTTATTGTGCAAGACGCTCTAAATTTAAACCTAAAACTTCTCTCTAAATCTGAAATAAACGATGCAATATTTCATTCCAAATTCCCACCTCTCTTTGATATCACCTCTCTCTGATAATAACATCTAGAAAACGTTGAAATAAAATTTAAACTACAATAAATAGAAGCAACGACTCGCTAACTATAAAGATTAAATCACACGCCTGGCTGCATGTGAAACTAATTTTATCGTAAAGCATTATAGCCGTTTGAGAGAAGAAACGATGAAATCAATACAAAAGCGCTTCAAAGTTCGCGTTTAAAAAGTTGAAGCGTCTGATTTTCATGAAACTAACATGAAACCGAATATAAGTAACAACTTTTTAATGTTACTCGATGGCTTACTGTAGTCGGTACTCGTAAAGTTTTCCAAGTCCAGACAAACTTTATTCACTTGGGTAGTATTTAAAATTTAGTTTAGCTACGTTGGAGTTCTTACATACAATCAGTAAAAACTTTCATTATGTAGTAATAGCAGCGCCTCGCGGTTTTACCCGCGTTGTACCCGTTCCCGTGGGAATTTCGGGATGAAAAATAGCCTATAACCTTCCCGTTGAATGAGGCTATCTATTACAAAAAGAATTATTCAAATTGGACTGATAATTCCTGAGATTACCTCGAACATACAAACAAACAAAAAATCAACAAACTTAAAAATTTTACCTCTTTGTAATATTAGTATAGATATTACTACAGTACTAGTTATATTCTAATACCTATTACTTGCACTATGTACTAATATTACTTTATATTGTAACACATTTTTATTGATTATATGACTAAGCGATGTAATCTCATTGCGATTTTTAAGCAACTGCATCTTGGATACCAGGATGGATGGTCGATGGTGGTATTGTTATCCGAGCGCTACCGTGCTTGGGATTGTTTAATTGTAAGTTCCGGTTGTTTCAGTCGATAGACTATAGTATATTGGTAAATATAAGAAGCTATAGTATATTTGTAAAGGTAAGGCAACTTACTAAGCCTCAGTTAGTTTTAATTAATTTAATTCCTCTTATGCGTCATCAGTCTTCATCTTTCCACCCAATTATTTTTAATAAACTTTTTCGATAACTGGCTTTAATATAAAATAAAACTCTTTGGCTTTAATTAAAACAGTTATATTTTGTTTCAAAGCGGCTTTCACTAAATAGACTAAAATATTTTCCATGTAAAATTGGATACCTACACGAATTTCTATATTTGGCCGAACTAACTCGATAAATTGTTGTTACCTGAAATCTGTACCACGCAGATCACTTTATATTCAAACTACATTCGGAATTACTTCATCTCAGTTTCGGCACGGACGGGGCACGTGGCACGCTCTGATAGATAACCTCGTTATTCATATAGGGGTACCATTTTAGGTGAACATGCACGGGCAACTGGAACTGAGCGATTCTGAGCAATTTTCACTATGCTGCGAACTTCTAGTTATACACACAGACTACTACGGGTTTTGTCGCGGCATAGAATGTTGTTTTAGTAATTACTTTGATTATTTAAATTTTAATTAAAAATAATTACTTTGATTTCCCGACGTTGTACAAATGTGTACAAATCATAATAAAAAAATTGAAAATTTCTAACAAAAATATCGTGTTGCATACTCAATAGTTTAATGCATGGTACATACTGCAATGCGCTCGAAAATGTTTTAATGAAATTATGAGCAAAATAGAAGTGAAAATAAAACTTTACTACGGGCCAAAATAGTCCTTCAGGAGGACATTACTTAATTTGGAGCGAAATTATACCAAAAGTGGACACATCTAGCTAAGAGATAGTTGGCTTACTGGTCTCTTCGGTTTTAGCGAACATTGCTCATTAAGAATTGAAACTTCGTTTACGCTTTTATTTTACATTTTTGACAAGCCCGTTGGCACAGTGGCAGTGAGAGCGCTTACTGTGTCAGGGTTTGCGGGTTCGATTACCGCCCGGAGTCAACAATATGTGAAGACATAGTGGTTGGCTACGACGTCTGGGTGTTCATTATATATTCTTATAAAGTATTTGTGTATATACCTATATGTAGTAGTATCAGTGAGTTAGATTCCATAACACAAGCTTAGAGCTTACTTTGGGTCTAATTAACCATGTGTGAATTTGTCCAGGTATATTATTATATTATTATTATATTTTACTACTACTACTACTTATATTTTCATCTGACGTATCGGCCCCTTCTACGGTTTCTGTAAAGCGACCTTTCTGTTTTTGTAATCGTCAGATAACAATGTAAAAAAAGGAAGTAAATCCGTAAACGCAGATTCAATTCAAAATGTATAGTTTGTTTGCGTCAGTTTTTTAGAGAGTTGCCTCTGTCAGACATAACTATTACCACGTGAAGTTTACGCCAGTTTGTCAAAGGTTATGTTCGTGTAGTCACACTTCACATTGGTAGCGTGTGATAGAGATATCGCTACGAAATCGAATCAAGCCGTAGAGAAACCATTTTGCCAATACCTGTACACTTCACGAGCTAACGTGATTTCCCACTAAAGCTAGTGGACAGTAAACTTTCATACGACTAAATATTCGCTGCGAATTTTAGTCTTAGCGATTCCCAGTGAGGTTTAAAATGTTGGTTGTGTTCTCAAATAAGTTCCGTGGGGATACCGTCTGGATAACGAACTATAAACATGTAAAATATTTTTTAAAGTTGCTAAATAAAAGGTTTTTGCTGTTTTCCGTTTAGTTAAACAGAAAATAATTATATATTTTATTATTAGAGTCTATATTAACTACATACAAAAAAATATTTTTTCGCGCAATATGAAATACAATTATGAACGATCGAAGCTTTTGTTTCTCAATCATATTTAGGTAGGTACTAATAAATAGATTCAAAGTTCAACAGTTTATAGTTAATCGATGAATACTTAAAAGACAACGGTATTTTAAAATGATTCTTCTATTCACGAGATAAACCCGTTGTAGCAAATAACATTTTATGAATAATTTTATTCTATTGTCTGCGATTTGAAATAAACGGCAGATCTTGTTTTATTTGTTTTACTTTGGTTTTACTAGCTCCAGACGTTGAAAGAAGAATCTTAGAAAACACTCAAAGGAGGTTTTAACGCAAGTTTTCATTTAAAAGAGATTACTGGATGTTTCTAGGTAATTTACTGAATGCTTTTAAGTTAATACTATGAGTTTAGTCTGTGGGTATTACATACTTAGGAATGTGGGTGGGTTAACGTTATAATAATTGTCAACTATTCTTAGGAAGTTCGTAAAAGAGCACTTTAATCATAGAAACTAAATAATAGCTGTCTTTCTATATAACTTCATAGTACGTCGTAAATACTTATTAAGGAAAAGTATAATATAACTTCTTGAAGCGCCATACTATGTAGAGACTGTATTTAGTCTTCAAAAGATAAAAAGGAAAGAAAAGATGATTTTTACTGGCGAAAATATTGCAAAATGTAATGGCTTCTGGTATAGGAAAACATATGAAGGAGTGCATACTAGGTATTAAAAATGTGTAATGACAACTATTTCGAATTTCGGACAAGTCATAGTCTATTGTCCTATTCTACTACTACTAATATTATAAATGCGAAAGTTTGTGAGGATGGATGTATGTATGTATGTTTGTTACTCTTTCACGGAAACACTACTGGACATATTTGGATGAAACTTTGCAGTACTATAGGTTATATTATACATCATAATAACACATGGGATACAATTTATTCCGAAATTCCCCCGGGAGTGAGTAAAACGCGAGTAACACCGCGGGGCGCAGCTATTGACTATACAAAGGGCTTCATGCTCATGTAAGCAAAAACGGCTGCTGCTTATCGAGTGGATGGTCAGGTGACCAATCCTGGTGTCAGGGTTATTGAGCCGCCAAAGGCCTCTGACATGGCTCATGTAACGACTACTATCCATAGAAAGTAACCGGGACCGACGGCTTAACGTGCCCTCCGAAGCGCGGAATCATCTTACTTTTCGGGCAATCAGGTGATTCAGCCTGCAATGCCCTAACCAAACTGAGGACAGTCTCACAAAGTGATTTTTGTGAGATATCCCCACCGGGAATCGAACCCGGAACCTCCGGATCGTGAGCCGAGCGCTCAAACCTCTAGACCACGGAGGCTGTTCGGCAAAAACGGCCAAAAAGTATAGTCGGATTAAAAATACCACTCATCCCTAAAACTGAAGCATTTATCGATAAGATTTCCATTTTCTTCACAAAAATCCGATAATACGTCACCCTTGACTCTTACCATTTAACCCGTGAACTTAGTATAAGTAAACCTTGTTAGTTTAGGCCCTCGTTTCGCGTGTTTCTATAAACACACTGTCAAGCCAGCATCACTCGCCCAATGTTTACATATTCGGCGATCTGCATCTGACTCACATTGTTTACGATCCAAGAACTTTGATGTTTTTACGCTTTTATCACGATTACAATGGGATACAAATTGATTTGTGATTGAAAGTTCTGGACTTTTTCAGAGGTTAGTTACCTACTTTGGGTACGGTTGGAAAATTTTACTGATGTCAGAGGCATAGTAGATGTGTGTATATAATATATTTTTTCTTGATGATTTTATTTCATTCTTACCCTATAGGAGAAGGTTTAAAGACCTTCTTCTCATCAGGAGTAGTCGTGTTCGGCTGGAAAATTGACGACTTTGGTCCACATTTTGGGACAAGTAAGGAAAAATAGTGTTTACCTATTTATATATTTTACGTTATGATTGTCGAGCGATTAGACATAACACACTTAACCATCAGCATCAAATGCCAACTTCCCGGATTGTACTTTTAGCACATTTAGCTTGAAAAGTAGTTTTTTTTAATTAAAATAAAAACAGCGTCTGATTCGTCTTGACAATGACAATGACAGAACATAACATATACTAACATCCACTTTAATCAGTTTCTAACATTCTAACATTACTTCGTAGTTTTATAACTAAGTACTTGGAAAGATCTAAACAGTGTATGAGTGACCAAGACATAAAGTATCGGCACGCATTTGTTAGTGTTACATAGTAAGGGTGTTTATATTATAATTAATTTACTTAGGCAAGTCTATTTTGTATAGCTTAATCCGAAACACAAACATTTATTCTAGTTCGTCGGTCTGTCTGGAACGATTTTGCAATTCAATTATGATTATCCTTGATCCAGTTTTGTTAAGACAGTGAAAATGTACTGATGGCGGCAACTAGTTAGGTACTTTGTGTATTATTAGAACTTGTGAACAGCTAATCTAAAGGTACCTACTATAGGAACGAAGAAGGAAGTGGCTTGCAAAAGAAACAAAAAATACGGGATACATTTTCATTGAAACATGAAAAAATATGAGAAGGTATAAGGGCATTTTTTTGTCAAATAAAAATGTATGGGTATTATTGTAACTAAAGGATTTTTGAGACATTTAAAGTTACTTTAACTTTTGAGTGACCTATAGAAAATCTTGACATTTTGAATCTCTTATAGTCCTACAGTTGTACAAATATTAACGAAAGGGGACTAATTTAATCCTACACTGAGGCAGTTATTTTTTATCTACAATTTGTATTAAGCATTTATGATATTTAAGTCTTTTATTTAAATTTGAAACTCTCTTAAAACACTTAACTCTATGAAAGTCAAATGTTAATCTGCTCGTTGAGAATTTCAACCTTTTTTTGGGAGGTGTCTTAAGAAAATCTTAAAGATGACCTTAAACGCAAATGTGCTTATTATAATACCTACAATTTCTGAGTTTCACAGGGATATAAAAAAGAAAACACTTTTTTAAACATGTTGTCTTTGAAATAATTCCCCCCTGCATCGCATTGTTAACGAGTTTTATTTTAAAACGTAAACTATTATGTTGAGTCTAAAAATTGAATATTCATCATTCATTTTGTATTTATGCGCGAATAAAACAACTCTAGTGTACAAATAATGGCATAAAAATGGGATCAACCATCAATCAATCACTCAATGCTTTTTAATGAGAAAATTGGTCGAATTCGGGTTTAGTTCATTACTTTCTTTACTCAGTTTTTACTATTAGTGCAGTCATTTAAGCTTAAATTAGGTAAGAATTGCGGAATTCGAGATACCTAGCTGTAAATCTGTAAATACTTGTATATTGACACCCTAAAAGTTGTCTCAAAACCTACCGATGGTAGGGTGTGCGCAACTATTAAATTTCAAGGTCAAATGTCAAAAAAAAGTGTTTTTCGCGAATATCTGAAAAACGGTGCAATGTAGCAAAAAAAAGTGTATGATGAAATGAAAGCTTATAAAATTCTCTATAACTTTAATTCTATCCACTTTTTCCATATTCCAAACCGTTATTGATCTACACGCTCCAGAAATGTAAAAATTAAGGACCTCGGGCAGGTAACTATGGAGCCTGCCCAATGCTCAACAGTGACATGACTCATGTCATTTGAAAGGTCTTGAAGAGTTGTACAAGTTACTCCTAGACAGTTATATCGAATTCGATGGCCAACTCGGTGTTTTCGACCACCGAAGAATTACCACTGGAGGTGCTGTGGAGCCTGGACGGAATGCTCAACAGTGACATGACTTACGCATTTGAAAGCTCTTACAAGTCACTTTTTGATGGTTATGTCGAAATCGACGCCAAACTCGGTGTTTTCGACCACCGAAGAAAAAACACTAGGTGTATGTGCACTAATGTGCAGTTGACCCTGATCGTATTGCTCAACAGTGACATGACTAATGTCATTTGAAAGCTCTTACAAGTCACTCCTTGACAGTTATATCGAAATCGACGGCCTACTCGGTGTTTTCGACCACCGAAGAATCTACACTGATCGTATTGCTCGACAGTGACATGACACATATCATTTGAAAGCTCATAAAGAGTTTTATAAGTCACTCTTTGATAATTATATCGAAATCGCCGTCCAACTTAGTGTTTTCGACCACGGAAGAATGGAGTTGGGCTATGCTATACCGAAGTACCGACCCTGATCCTAATGCTCAACAGTGACATGACCTATGTCATTTGAAAGCTCTTGAAGAGTTGTACGAGTCACTCTGTGACAGTTATATCGAAATCGACCGTCAACGCGGTGTTTTCGACCACCGAAGAATCGACACTGGGTGTATGTGCAGTTGACCCTGATGGTATTGCTCAACAGTGACATAACTTATGTCATTTGAAAGCCCTTGAAGAGTTGTCCAAGTCACTCCTTGATAATCCGGTCAATTTAGACCAAAAAATGAGAGTGAAGTTATATGTTTTTTTTTGTCAAATTGAAAACACCGAGTTAACCGTCGAATTCGATATAAATGTCTAGGAGTGACTTGGACAAATCTTCAAGGGCTTTCAAATGACATAAGTTATGTCACTGTTGAGCAATACCGTCAGGGTCAACTGCACATACACCCAGTGTCGATTCTTCGGTGGTCGAAAACACCGCGTTGGCGGTCGATTTCGATATAACTGTCAAAGAGTGACTCGTACAACTCTTCAAGAGCTTTCAAATGACATAGGTCATGTAACTGTTGAGCATTAGGATCAGGGTCGATACTTCGGTATAGCATAGCCCAATTCCATTCTTCCGTGGTCGAAAACACTAAGTTGGACGGCGATTTCGATATAATTATCAAAGAGTGACTTATAAAACTCTTTATGAGCTTTCAAATGATATGTGTCATGTCACTGTCGAGCAATACGATCAGTGTAGATTCTTCGGTGGTCGAAAACACCGAGTTGGCCGTCGATTTCGATATAACTGTCAAGGAGTGACTTGTAAGAGCTTTCAAATGACATTAGTCATGTCACTGTTGAGCAATACGATCAGGGTCAACTGCACATTAGTGCACATACACCTAGTGTTTTTTCTTCGGTGGTCGAAAACACCGAGTTTGGCGTCGATTTCGACATAACCATCAAAAAGTGACTTGTAAGAGCTTTCAAATGCGTAAGTCATGTCACTGTTGAGCATTCCGTCCAGGCTCCACAGCACCTCCAGTGGTAATTCTTCGGTGGTCGAAAACACCGAGTTGGCCATCGAATTCGATATAACTGTCTAGGAGTAACTTGTACAACTCTTCAAGACCTTTCAAATGACATGAGTCATGTCACTGTTGAGCATTGGGCAGGCTCCATAGTTACCTGCCCGAGGTCCTTAATTTTTACATTTCTGGAGCGTGTAGATCAATAACGGTTTGGAATATGGAAAAAGTGGATAGAATTAAAGTTATAGAGAATTTTATAAGCTTTCATTTCATCATACACTTTTTTTTGCTACATTGCACCGTTTTTCAGATATTCGCGAAAAACACTTTTTTTTGACATTTGACCTTGAAATTTAATAGTTGCGCACACCCTACCATCGGTAGGTTTTTTAGACAACTTTTAGGGTGTCAATATACAAGTATTTACAGACTTACAGCTGGGTATCTCGAATTCCGCAGTAACTTACTATAATCACTGGAGTATATTTATATTATGTATCATTCACCTCTTCAACATATCTGTCATTTATAAATCATAATTGCTAAACCCGTTGACAAGCCCGTTGGCACAGTGGCAGTGAGAGCGCTTACTGTGTCGGGGGTTGCGGGTTCGATTCCCGCCCGGAGTCAACAATATGTGAGGACATAGTTGTTGGCAACTACGTCTGGGTGTCATTTATATATTCTTATAAAGTATTTGTGTATGTATATGTAGTTGTATCAGTTAATAAGATTCCATAACACAAGCTTAGAGCTTACTTTGGGTCTGATTAACCATGTGTGAATTTGTCCGGGTATATTTATACTTATTTATTTATAAACAAGTATAACCCAGTAGCTAGGAAATATTATTATTATAATAGGTAAAATTTCTAACTTTGTAAAGGCTAATCACAGAAGCGACCAATCTGGTTAGAATAATTCCTTTTGTTATGTATAGCCACAATCAACGGGATGGTTATATTTCATCCCGAAATTCCCGCAGGCACAACACGGATAAAATCACGGGGCGCTGCTTTATTAAAAAAATAGAACAACCCACACACAAACTTAACATAAACTGATGAACATATAACCCTTCTTGGCACAGTATGATAAAAAGAACCACGACGTTTTAGCGTCCATTTTGTTTTTAAATTCCATTCGTCTCTCCACTCGTCGTTTCTCTTCCTTTTAGCTCAGCCTCAGCATTAAACTACTTTTTATTAATAACTAAAGCCTCAGCAATAGCCTCAGTAATACTACTAATACTGCACATACCCTCAGTTTGTCTCTGGCCTTCGAAGCCGAGTACAGCACCCAAGCCACGTAGACGAACATGATCAGCGCTGGCACCACTAAGCTGGCCACTACTGGTATTCTTCTCACCCACGCGTGGTATATGGCTAGGATGAACAGCATTATTCCCACTAAAATTGCGATGTATCGGCCCGTCCGTCGCCTCTCCTCCTGGAAAATAATTAAGAGATAGAATAGAATAGTATTTTATTATCTCTTCATAATGTTTCTTCCTCCTCGCCTCGGTGGTCTAGTGGTATATGCGCTCGCCTGCCAAAACTGAGGTCCCGGGTTCAATTCCCGGGTCGAGCGAAAACATGTTTCCTACTTTTCAAACATGGCTCGAGTTTGAGATCACCGACCCGCATTTGGCAAGCGTGGTGATTATGCCTAATCCTCCTCATTGTACTGATAACTTCAGTGAGATGAGAGGCCTTTTCCCAGTAGTGGGACATTACAGGCTAATACATACATACATACAATGTTTCTTAATAGTTTATCGCCTATACTCAGAAACGTCAAATGCTTCCTTAATAGAGAATTTAAGAGTGATTTTGACATAATAAATAATAATATATGGAACATTGAGACAATTAATTAAATGTCGATTTAATGGAAGTTTCTGAGTGCGGTAGTATGGGTTAATGAGCTTAATCTAGGGATGTTACAAGTACTGTGATTTTTTTCTAAAACCAATGAAGGGCTATTTTCTTATGTCTTTCTTTTGTGTCCAAAACGACCGTAGTATCAAATGTCATTCCAATACAATTATAATGTAACTGTCCCACAATTATTGCTGAAAGGATACTTAGCTGGTAATTCAGAATTCCCTTGGTAGAGCTATGTACCAGCTGTCGTGGGAATTGCTTAATTAAAGTTATGTAGACTACTATGTATGAATTGATAGCTGTAATTTAAATACAATTTTAATCAAATTCAATTCAAATAATAATGAAATTGTAGCTTTATTGTTCGTGATCGTACAGTAATAACACAATAAAGGTACTGCTATAGAAGTCTGGGTACGGTAAGGAAAGTTGTCCTTCACCCTAAGCTGGGCCACAGCTTGCTTGGCAAATCATTTTGAGTTGAATATCTCTTGTGGGTTGCTTAACAAAGCAACCCCCCTGTCAGTTCCTATCCCAATATTATAAATGCGAAAGTTTGTGAGGATGTATGTATGTTTATACTAAATGAAACGGGTCTGTATCGTGTTAGATAATTTAACGTATTTACTAAAATACGTACCCGACGTTTCGAGTGGATTACACCGCTCGTGGTCACGGGAAGACCTCCTGAGTCAGACCCGTTTCATTTAGTATAATGAGTGCAAATCGTGTGAGTTTAAAAAGTGTATGTATGTTTGTTTGTCACTCTTTCACGAAAAAACTACTGGACGGATTTGGATGAAACTTTGCAGTAATATAGGTTATACGCCAGATTAACACATGGGGTACATTTTATTCCGAAATTCCCGCGGGAATAGGTACAACGCGGGTAACACCGCGGGGCGCGGCTACTAATACATTCATTTCTACAATCAGCCTATGAAAAACATTTATCTACTATTTATTAGTCATTATTCTATGTGACTTATTTACACCTAGTTTTAACTATGATAAGTTTCCAAGTACCATCAATATTTTAATGAGCATTTTATTGGCTTACTAAAAAAAATCCAACTATTTTCGCCTGTAAATGATTAAACTTATTTTCCTCTGATTGTACCTACGTGTTTAATTAAAATACTAATGCATTGTCTAGCAGACGCATTTAGTTCAGTCTTGGCGTGACATTTATTTTATGAGAACAATAAATTATTTAAATGTCGCGTCACGTTATAAATTAAGACGGTAATTTAATGGTGCTAGTAACATAATATACATTTTTAATTACATGGCTCGGGTTTAAGATCACCATAAATCATTAGAAAGATGAGTGGCCGATAGACATATTTCCATTTGAGCGCTACCGTGCTTTGCAGGTCTAAAACTGTCAGTCCAGGTTGCTTCAACTGTCAGATCTTATCGGAGGCCTATAAGCGGTCTAAAAACCCCGACAACAGGGTTGGTCATTAGCCTATTTAAACTTAATTTTATTAGCTGGATGATTAAACATACTCAGTAAATATAATGATGATTTATCAAAACGTAGTGTTCATATCAATTACTAATTACTGTATTAAAATAGAGATTTTCGTAGCGACAGGATCATACAGGTTGATACTTGATAATGACGTAATATGATATTCATTTGATTACTAAACCAGATCGTACTAAGTTACATATCGTGTTAAAATATTTACTCTAAGTATAGGCAAGCACAAAAAACGAATTACCAAGAACTTACAAATATTGACACTAAGTACAGGTAAGCACTAAAACAATTTACCTAAGTACCTACATAACATTTACCTAAGTACAGGTAAGCATAAAAAGCGGGCAGGAAATCTCTCATTTCGAGTAATTATGTCTTCTTTTATATCGCAATTACAAACTCAGTATGTAGTTGAAGTCTGGAAATAACTGATTCTATTTATTGCTTCTGGTAAAATACAAAAGTAAACTTACCAAATTCATATAATAACACACACCCACCACAGAACTCATCTTAATTACTCTCTTATTACTTATTTCATTTGATAGAAGCGATTCTTTTCCACGTTTTCTTTACACGAATACTTTTCTATGTTTGAAGCGTGAAATCTGTATCTAACACGTTTATTAACCCACGTAATAAGCTCTAGGACTGTGTCAAATTAAAAAAATACTTTCGAATAACACGTGCGGTCTGTCTTTTGTCTTTGACTCTTTATGCTTTTTTTACTATGACAAGGTGCTAAAATCTACCTACGTAAGTTTTTATTCTTACCTTGACCAACGATTCTGCAGATTTAACATTTGTGGTTGAGTTTTTCATGTGATTGGTTAGTTTGAGATTCATTGTGTGGTCAGATCTGAAACAATTGTCAAGTCGTAACTCCTTCCGATATTTATTTGTAGTGGTAACTTTCATCGAACTCTCTCCGCCACGATTCGAACACGCCATATCAAAGTTTCATTCACATCACTAATACATACCCGTCAGTCATAAACACAGTTTTTTTCCACTTGTTTATTTATTGTTTTAAGTTGCGTGTGAGCTCCCGAGGGCGAGGCGAGTTCCCAGCTCGCGAGATTAAACACGACTCGACTGCATAATCACTTCATGGCTATTCGAACCTGCTTCGTTAAAAAATCGTAAAGATGCAGACAGTTTCTTTACACCATAACAATGATGCCATCAATCAGTGATCAGTTAAATTATCTCCTGATAGAACGCAGACGCCATTTTTATGGTTCTACTAAGAATGTAAAAATTCGCTAATATATCGTGAATCTGCACGTTATTTTGGGTGGATATTAAAATATTTGCGGTGTAGACCGGCCGTGTTTTGATGGCCATTGTTACATACTAACTTTTACGGGTGGATTTGGTCGTTATTTTTAGCCCTTGACGCCTAAAATTGTTTAATGGTTTAATTTAAATGCAATGCAAGTAAGGCTGTTAAATGTACCTAAGATTTAGTTAAGAGGTTAGTGTTTATGTATGGTTCTATGGTGTCATATCCCCGAAACAGCTAAACAACTTTAATTTAGATTTTTTTTCTTGAAAGGTAATTTCATCTAGAGTAGGTATTATATGTTTCAAAAATGTTTCAGTGGCGGTAACTTAGGAGTAGAACCTTTGTTAAGTCCTTCCTTATTGCAAATATCTTGTTCGTCGAGTGTCGGTTAGTTTTGGCCTTGTAAAGCGATGACTCTAGGAATAGGTACCTATCACAAACATGGTATGACATTTTTCCTTACTTATTCAGTATATTAAATTCACATTGATACTGAAACAAAGACATTATAATATTAGCATAATGTCTTTGTAAATGTCTGACTGACTGACAGATTACACCACGCTCTACAAAACTGAAACAAGCTAAATAACTACCAATAACAACAAGTTATATTATACTACCTATCTGTATATTATATCATATCTTGAGCAAGTCCTATAGTATTCAATCTCTGTATTTGCCTATAGATAAATAGACATAAAAATTGTTTATGTTATAAACCAGGCGTGTTAAACCGTCTCTTTAATAACCCGCAAAATATAAACCAAATATAAAACCCTTTTAAATTTTAAGTGACGTTTGTTGTATGTTCATTTGTTTAGGCACTCGCTATTCGGTGTTAATGAAGACATCAAAATATTTATGTCCAAGCATATTTTCAACTTTTGTTTACTTTAGAACTCAAAGTTATGACAGTGAAGGTTGTGGGTACATTAAAATTTAACCAGATAATAATTTTACGTACTTTTCCTCCTCACCGTACTGATGTCTTCAGGGCGATGAGAGGCCTTGACCCAGCTGTGGGACATTACAGGCTAATACTACTTCTTCTTCTTCATCGAGTGGATGGTCAACCTGACCAATCCTGGTGTCAGAGTTATTGAGCCGCCAAAGGACTCTGACATGGCTCATGTAACGACTACTATCCGTAGAAAGTAACTTCAGCCTGCAATGCCCTAACCAAACTGAGGACAGTCTCACAAAGTGATTTTTGTGAGATATCCCCACCGGGAATAGAACCCGGAACCTCCGGATCGTGAGCCGGGCGCTCAAGCCACGAGACCACGGAGGCTGTTAACAGTGTTAAGTACTACTACTATGACTACTACTTGGTCCTCTTAAACAAGGTACGTCCTACAGTGGATATCGGTTGCAACCGTCAGCCGTTGTCAACCGAGATAAAGGCAAAATCTCTTATGTCTAGGTTATACCTAGATTCGGGTTTTAATGTACTTAGGTATCTATTGTACAATTCTATGCAGTCTAGGTTTTTTAGTCTATCTATCTACCTCTATAGATTTATTGGAACGAAGTTCCTTATCGCGCGTTGCGAAAGGGGGCTAGACGGAAAAAATTAAGACGAAAAGTTGTAACGACACTTTTTGCGTTAGAGGGAAACAGACAGAGAAACATGCGCACGCCGTTAGAGAGAGACAGACAGAGAAACATCATATTTCTCTGTTTGTCTCTCTCTCTCTCTCTCTCTTATAGAAAGCAAGCCAGATATTTTCGTTTCGTCTTTCTATTTCGCATTCAACTTCGTTCCATCCGGGTGTCCCTTGACACCTCTCAAGTTTTTTTTATTATCTATGAAACATATTTTTTTTCTATTATTATCAATTTATTAACACACTTGGCAATCGATAGCATATTATACTTAGACAATATTGACGTAGGAGTGTTTCTAAGCCTTGTCCGAAGTAGATTCTGTGACGTGATTATGTCGCCTTGTAGCGGTCAACTGCCAAGTAGTGGTTGTAAACACGCATAGATCAAACCCTTATAATATTATAAATAAAACATTTCATTGACATGGTAGGCTATATTTAACTCCCGACGATTATAGAGATGTTAGTTGGATATGTCTGTGTGTTTATAAATTATGGTATTTAATATTTTTATGTTTTATCTATGGTATCGAAGCTCCTTTACGAGTGGACTTTTAAATTTTTAGAACGATTAACATTTCAAAAAATGTTCCTTTTCTTTTCCTAAAGGAGCGTTTCCATTATGCAAGTGCTTGCATGCATGTATGACGTCACACTTGTGTGCAAGGAGTTTGAATCGGAAACACGAATTTGTTCAACTTGCAGCTTGCATACAAGATTTTAGTGGCATACAAGTTAGTTTTCCTAGTTGTACAGTGTTCACCATGAGTAGGAGACGTGCTGTGGTTGCAACTTGTATGCAAATAAGCTGACTTGAGTGTTCAAACCTAATTGCATACAAGTTGCAACTTGTTTGCAAGTTGTGGTTTCCACTATACAATTTGCATGCAACTTGCAACTTGTATGCAAGTCACTTGCATAATGGAAACGCGGCTTTATGTAAAAAAATGTTTTCAAAGTACATAACTTGATAGAGATTGATTTTAGCTATGATTCAAGAAACAGTAGAAATGATCCAACATGTCAGATTACCATAACAAATAACGTATCAGTCGAACTCGCTAAGTGGTCTTATTTAAAACAAATATCATTCAACTCCTACGCATTTGAGGAAGTTGTAAAGAAAAGCAATGAATGAATTGAACGCTTCACGTAGATCACATTAAAATCTAAAAAATAAATACTTTAATACGTTTGGACCTTGTTAAAGTTTGACAAAACTAGTGTTTTGGTGTTTTATTTTTAAAAGGAAATTATGTATCTGTGATATACTTAGAAGCTTCCAAACGGGACACAAGACAAATAACCATTTACGAAATCGTTAAAAAAAATATTCAAAGTCACTTTTTTACGTAATGGCAAATATTATATATTTTCTAGGAGGCTGCAACATACTATAAACATACTACACTACAATATACACATATTAGCTTGTATTAAACACTACAAGCTAAACCGCGAGTAGAACTGGTATGCAATAAACTTAAAGTTGTTTCTAGAAATTTCCAACATAGTGATAATAGACGAGTACTAATGAAATTCCATCGTCGTTAAATTCAATGGCGTGAAACTGAAACACACCATTAACTTGTTACACAAAGGTATCTCTGTTATAAAACTCGAGAGAGATCAAAGCCTTCGGGTTTTGTTTAAAATGGCCGATTAAAGTATGATGTTTTAAATGTTTGAAAAGTTCTCTTGCGGTTACTTTTAGTTTTTGGAAAATGCTTTCTGGAAATTCGTTAAGTTCTTAATCTGTTAGGAAACATTGTTTGAATTTTGTTCGCGGATTTTATTTTACTTTTGATTAAATTATGCTAAGCCTTATAGCTTAGGGTACTTAACCTAAAGATAACTTGCTAAAACCAAAACATTATTACTGATTTTTAAATTAAAAATCATGGAAAATTGACCAAATAAGTTCCCATTTTAACTCTCGTAAGAAAATAGAGTGTATGTAGCCTGTTTTGGTGAATAATCTAATAATCTATACATAGTACACAACAATGGCCCCAAAAGTGATGTACCTATCTAAAAAAACCAAAGAAAATAATTGATTTCCTCAAAAACTACACCACGGATTTTCTTGCGGTTTTCACTAACATACACAGAGATTCAAGAGTAAGGTTTGTAACTACTTTTCATGCCATGCCAAAAGCACAGGGTACTAATATTAACTAAATCACTTTTGCAGTACCTACCTAGTATAGACAGAACCAGAGCGGTTTGAAATAACCGCACATTTCCTTGATTAGTATCTCTATACATAAAGGTATTAGGTATTAAGTACTCCTATTCATCTGGCTTAGGCTTAGGCTTAGGTTAGGTTAGTAACATTCAACATAAGATACCTACCTATATACATTTTGACCTTACGCCATTGATATAAGATGTACCTATAGTATACATATTCGTGAACATAAATAAAATAAAAAATCATTTATTGCTTTTAAAAAAATCAAAGACAGAATCACAATTTTTTATCAACATTTAGCAAAAGGCGATGGCTCAGCTTTTGCTGCCCAGGGCGAGACATCCCGGGCAGCGCTGATTTTCAGCCACCCCTGTTCCCTGCGGTGTTGTGCGGGAACTGGGAGTTAGGGTGCTACTATCATACTTAACTACAATTCGAGATTGAATTAGGTACCTCAGTAAAAATGCCTAAGTAGGCACTCATTATTTTAAAAGTCTCTTGGTTTATTGGTTAATAACTATATAACCTAACCTTTCATTTTAATAATTTCAAGTAGCTACAGTTTATATACCTTAAAAAATATACTAGTGGTAGTTCCGTACGGTCTAGGTGTTACTCAATTTATCGCCAAAATAAAACAAATAAAAACGCATCAGCGATTCTTTGTTTTAAACCCTCCCCTGTACCGATTAATCAAAGAAAAAGAAACAAAGCCTCCATTAAACAAGGGTTGCATCGTTAATCACATCCATGGCGAACTTTTAATTAATTTTCCCCTGTAGGTGTGTGCACAGATTATGTAGCAGTAAGTATCGGACATCGGAATCGCTGATCGATTACGGTTCAGAGGATTACGGTCAGTGGAAAAAGGAAAGCTCGATTAATTTAGGTTGTATACGTACCTAGTTACATTATCCTAAAGAGGGATTTAATCCTTTATTAGAAAATAAATACAATCTACAAATATCTAGTAAATATCAGCCGTAGCACAGTAGGTATCAAACATTGGTAGATAAGGGTTCTCTCAGCTTACGCTTACGCAGCAGTAAAAGTTAACACAAAATGTCAGTCTCGACAGATGTAAGAAAATGAAAAATCGTGGCTTTTTACTGGCCGCCCGACTAACTTTCATTTTAGTTATTAAACAACGCTTTGTATTTAACAGAAATTTTACAGCGAAAAAAAAGTACCTATTAAAAAACTTTTAACTAAAACTAAAACTTTTTAACGAACGTATATTACGTATGACTAAATGAAAAATCGTGTTTTTTTTCTGGCCGCCCGACTTTAGCAGGCTGTCATCTAAGTTATGAAATAACGTATTGTATTTAGCAGACATTTAACAGAGTAAAAATAGTGAACTTTTTTAAAAACGTATATTTAAACAACCCACCACGTGGTGAAGACATCTTGTATTTTGAAAGTAAGTACTCAAACCTACTCTCGCAGGGAATAAATACTAAAAAACATCTACAAAAAGGTTTCCAACCACAGAAAATCCCATCTGTAGAGGGAAAATACTGATTTCACCACTAACCATTTTTCCTCAATAGAAGGAATTTTCTTTAATTAGGAAATCTTTGTTTTTCCAATCAAAGGAATTGCCTTTTTCTAATCAAAGATAATTCGATCTATGGAGGAAGTCGGCCTAAAATGGCCATAGATTTTTCGGTCAAAAGAAGTTTAGCACGAACAAAGCAGCTGGTAAAAGCTAGTTAAAATCATACAGACGCTGTTATATCTTGAACATTTGCAATGGCGTTGAACCTCAATGAACTGTGGCATGTTGCCGAGACTAAATTGACTACAGGGCTGGATTAGGACAGTTTAATAGTTCACACAAAGCTCAGTGGGGCAATTACTAGTCTATTCAGTTGTGCGACAGTGGAAGTCGTTTACATTACTGTGGGTTTAAAACATTATGTTCATTGCGTTGGTATAAACTATGTTATAATTATTTCGTGGGTAATGCTGTAACCTATATGAAACTTGATTTCATGAATA
This sequence comes from Cyclophora albipunctata, assembly GCA_963082685.1. NCBI lineage: Eukaryota > Metazoa > Arthropoda > Insecta > Lepidoptera > Geometridae > Cyclophora > Cyclophora albipunctata. The sequence continues at coordinate 8,207,929 of OY720117.1, read as the reverse complement.
TAATAACGATGTAAGTTTTAGGTATTATTTCAAATTAATTATTCTTGCAATAATTTGCCCTCTGAAGCACCGGTAGCTAGCAAAATCAGACCTTGATACAAAAATGTTACCCACTTACCTGCGATTGTTTTATTTTATGTAACAGGTATTCTGAGAATCGCTTATTAAAACTAAGTATCTACTACTTAAATAACTAGATCTACATTATCAAAATAATTATAATAAGTAATATAACACAACATAGATAAACCCTCATATTTTGCGGTAATGCTTCATCATCATCATGTCAGCCTTAGGTCGTCCACTGCTGTACATAGGTCTCCCTCATTGATCTCCAAGTAATTCAGTTGAAAGTAAGGCCTGAACTGAAACTGCGTTAAGCGAGCGCCCACCCGGGTGTTCGGACGTAGCACTTTTGTGTGAAACCGCGCGGGTGCCCGCTTAACGAAGTTTCAGCCCTAATGCTTAGTGCTTACTAATTTCACGTTATCCTAGTTTCGTCCCTGTCATCGCATGGCCTGCCAACGCGGTGGCACCATAACTCTCCCGAGGGACTTGCCAAAGAGTTCTATTGTCAGGAATGCGTGCACGCACAATGCATTGCGCATCGTCTGCCAACCGACTTGGAAATCTCCCGGCAACTCTAGATTGTGTGCTGACCTAGTCGCAATGGTTTTTTGTTTGTTTGAAAGTGCTAAACCAGTCGAATGTGATTTTTTTCGTACATGACATCCGCAGTGCAAGGAGATACAACGGGAAAAGGCGTATGGCGATGGCGATGCTACTCTTTTTAAAATGGTCGTAAATGTGAAGATGTTTCGGAGCAGACACAGGTTGCTGAAAATGAAAAAATAGATGTACCTAACGGAAAGTTGTAAAAGAAAATGACTCACAAAATGTAATCGTCCATACCTACGCTATTTTGACCGGTAGGTATTCGGAAAACCGTACAATTGGTAAACTAAACGGCGATCGATTTATAAATCACATCACTATGTGTTAGAAGCCAGTCAAAGACTTCACAGAACAGTTTTCGTTTGTTGTAACAAGAACCTTTTGTTTCAAATTAACCTCACGGCTGTATTTCAGTACAATCTGTTATGTTATTTTAACGACTCATTAAATTATAACGAGTTGTACCAGAGTTTCAGGATTTAAAAGATTTGCAATAAAATTTGCTCCTGACCTGAATACAAAACAAAGTAGCCACAGTTTAATACACTGTGCTTTAATATCGGATACCACGTCATGGGGTTAAGCATCGAGATTATAAACTTAGGGAAATATATAATATGTATAATACCTATATAATGGTTTACCTTGATTCTAAACATTTTCGAAGTTTACTTTTTAATACTAAAAGAGGGTTCAGACCTATATGATCGCTATGTGCGTTTGTCTGTAACAACAAATAAACAAAAGGACAGATTCTAATCAGTTGGAGTTTTTAAATCCTAATTTTGGGTAAAGAACAAACAGTTATACAAAACTAGTAGCTCCCCGCGGTTTTACCTGCGTTATGCCCGTTCCCGTGGGAATTTCGGGATGAAAAATAGCCTATAACCTTTCCGTTGATTGTGGCTATATATTAATGATATCAGATTAGTAGTTTCAGAGATTAGCGCGTTTAAACAAACAAATAAAAACTCTAGCTTTATTATATTAGAAAAGCTAGAAGTACTTTCTAGTAGTTCACCAAAAGCAACCTTAAAACGTACCAACAAAGTTAGTTACAAGGCTATATTTTACAAATTACATCAACAACTGACCATTTTATGCCTAATAATACTTATGAGTACTGGATGGTACCTACGTGCAACTGCACACGGAATGTTACCCGTCAGACATACCTTTACCTAATTATAGCTAACTAGCAGCGCCCCGCAGTTTTACCCGCGTTGTGCCCGTTCCCGTGGGAATTTCGGGAATTTTTTTACATAAAAACCTTCCTTTTGAATCACTCTACCTATTACAAAAAACCGCATCAAAATCCGTTGCGTAATTTTAAAGATTTAAGCATACAGACAGACAAACAGTGTGACAGACACGAAAAAGAGACGACTTTATTTTATACTATGTAGTGATTCCACAAATGCGTGAATTGGGTCTATTTCAATGACTAAAATAATGGTGGGCCATTCAGCCATTAGTTGGGCAAACCTTTAAGTCTATTATTACGAACCCTAGCCTACTACCTAGTGTTATTAGCTACTTATTACCTAGGTAGGTATTTGTAGGCTATATTGTAGGCAGGCATTCAAGATAGTAACTAGTGTAAGACAGACATCATGCGATCGGTCGCTCAGAATTGATAGAAATTTCACGAGTACTTATACCACACACATTCCGATTCAGAGCGATCGGTAAGAATGACTCGTGGGCAAACTGATTTTTCAGACAAAGGCAAAGGTGCCGAATATCAGTTTCAGAAACAGAATTTAGATCGACATTCACCATGTACGGGCTAATGACCTTTTGTTTTTTATAGGAAGGCACGTAAAGGTGTTCATTGTCAGTACAACACGGCTCTTTTACATTAAGCGTTTTCACTCGTCCTGCAACGTACGTTTTGTATAAAAACTAAACATCCGCGCCCGCAGATGACTGCACTACTGCAGTGCGTAGCCAGACGAATACAAACTCTTCAATTGAAAGAGCAACAACAAAAATACTTGAAATACTATTAAGTGTTGAAATAAAAACCAAACTATCACCGTTTTTCGTCAAAGTAGCGTACGTACCTAATTACCACTCGCAGAAAGACATAAGAAAGATATGCTTTGAATATCTAAAAGGGCATATTTTAACAACACAGAAACGGCGGAATCTCTGTCATAACATTAAAATTACACGAAAACACGAAACACAGACCACCCACGTGTTGTAACAAACGCACATTTTTACGACAATTATATTTTAAACCTTTTATACGGGGACTCGTAACTGTAATATTTTTACGAATGAAATGTAGGTTACGGCTGTCTCGGTTAATAGCGAGTTGAGACAAGATATTTACATACAGGTAGATAATAAATAGGTACTTATATAAATAGGTACTATAGGTAATAGGTAGACTATAAGTTGAATAGCAGAGATATGGTACTTTTTAACTTTCGCAATTTGTACATTTTGATTTGGGCCCCGAAAAGTCCCATATTCTACACTTATATTATAAAGAGGAAAACTTTGTTTGTTTGTAATGAATAGGCTCAAAAACTACTGGACCGTTTATAAAAATTCTTTCACCATACGGAAGCTACATTATCCACGAGTAACATAGGCTATTTTTCATCCCGAAATTCCCACAGGAATGGACACAACGCGGGTAAAACCGCGGGGCGCTGCTAGTATCTAATATATTCATAGGTTAATAATAAGCAACAAAGATATGTCTGGCTCATCGGACTCTACCTACAGAATATGAGGACGACGGGAAATTATTAAATATTTAATTATACTGTTGAGGACAGGGTGTACGGACACAAGGGACATAAACCAAATAATACGACTTAGTGATCACATAACTTGGTATACATAATAAATACGATGCATGGGAGGAGAAATAAAAAATATTAAAACGCTGTACTCTTAATAACTGTATAACTGGTAGCATTTTATTATAAATACAACATCCAATGCAATAAATTAAAATGTCATTATATTTAAAACATTCAATACATGTTTGTAAACATCAGGCCTTATAAATCAGCCAAGTAATTTTAATACATACCACAAAATAGTAAACTTTATCAGTCTTATACATATTATATAATTGGCATATGTCATTTAGTTCATAAGTACTTTTGACAATATTAACAATTTTGTAAACTTACATTTACATGCGACATAAGCGACATTACACAATGTCGCGTAAAATGTACGAGTTACATGAGGAAATAGGAAGTATAGCAATTAATGTCACATAAAATTTTAAATTAGGACAACGGGGTGTTAATAGAAGGTACAATAAAGCGATAAGCCAAATATATACAAGACAAGAGAACGATTTTAAATTTATATATTAGTTATAACAATGAACGAGATATATTTAGGAATAATCATAAATTGTGGGTTAAATAGCGAAAAGTTTAGAAAGGGGAGATAATATCACAATTCACAAGAGATCTTAGTGCGTAATATGTAAAACCTTTTTTAATTTATCTAGTTTTTTATGTTAACTCGATGATCTTAGAGTTAAAAAAATAGTTATATAATAATTTTAAGCCGGGGCAAGCATATAAACGAAGACATATATCTCTCCTCTTCCCGAGAGATTTGGTAGAGAAACTGATGTTACCACTAATATATCGCCTAATAATTTGACGTTGCAACACCGGATTCATTCATTCAATTTGACTGGTTTCATTTCACTTATTCTATTATGATCAGAATCTGGATATTGTATGACAGTGACATGTTTGACACATTTTCAATGCATTTAGTCTTTACTCGGGAGTAAAAACTAGGTTATTGACGTTGCATGTAAATATAGAGAAGTTTGTCTAATACGTAGAGATACAACGATCAACAACTTTATCTTCAGTTTTATGCTTGCCCCACGGGTTAAATATTTTTGTCTTTAATTTTACTATGTAAAAATTCTCAAATGTTAGTTCTCAGGTTACCCTTTACTTTTTTCCAAAACTATATCGCATTTTGGCCCCACGAGGCGCAACGAGTCAACATTCATAATTCCTCTCGATCCATGGCACATAAACCATAGTGATTGCAGTTATCAATGGTTTCTTTAAAGTACGTCGTCAATACATTGAGAGGACACAGCTCTTGGGCACACATCGACAATTTGATTATCCTTTCTTGATACAGTGTCAGGACGTAATCACCATCTTTACATCTGAAAAGAGAGATACGTTTATTTATTATCGATACATATTATTATTATTATTATGCCTTTGCCCAGCAGTGGGACATTACAGGCTAATACATACATATTATAAAAAAAGTCCTTAAAAAGCTGTGTCTGTATGTAATAGATTTTCTCAAAAACTATCCAAGAATTTTAATGCTGATTTTACGAGTACTAACATACAGAGTGATTCAAGAGGAAGGTTTATGAAAATTTTTACAGGCATTTTCTTTCATGCCAAAATTCCCACAGGAACGGGTACAACGAGCGTAAACCCGCGGGGTACTGCTTAAATCACTACATAGTATACAATAAAGTCGTCTCTTTTTCGTGTCTGTCACACTGTTTGTCTGTCTGTATGCTTAAATCTTTAAAATTACGCAACGGATTTTGATGCGGTTTTTTGTAATAGGTAGAGTGATTCAAGAGGAAGGTTTATATGTAAAAAAATTCCCGAAATTCCCACGGGAACGGGCACAACGCGGGTAAAACCGCGGGGCGCTGCTAGTAAATAATAATAATAATAAAGAAAAATAATTAAAGAAAATAATAATAAAAGTAAATGTTCGAGTAGGTTGGCCAGCCCTGGTGCCGGAGTATGGTTTAACGATTGAAATAACCGGGATCGACGATTTAACGTGCCCTCCGAAGCACGGTAGCGCTCAGATAGAAATGTCACAATGGGCCACCCATCCAAGTAGTGGCCGAGCTGCACATTGCTTAACAATCGCAATGAGCTGACATCGCTTAGTCAAACTACGCCACGACATAATAATCTAATCTCTAATATATAAAATTCTCGTGTCACGGGGTGCGTAATTGAACTCCTCTGAAACGGCTCGACCGATTCTCATGAAATTTTGTGTACATATCGGGTAGGCCTGAGAATCGGACAACGTCTATTTTTCATCCCGACATTCCCGCGGGAACGGGTACCATGGTTGAACTCCTCTGAAACGGCTCGACCGATTCTCATGAAATTTTGTTTGCATATCGGGTAGGTCTGAGAAACGGACAACATCTATTTTTTATCCCGAAATTCCCGCGGGAACGGGTACAAAGCGAGTGAAACCGCGGGGCGCAGCTAGTAATATTATAATAACTTACCCATATAAAACAAACACCAAATTCGACCCAAACGCATCAATTTCACTCATTCTCCAGATTCTATGCTCGTCCATATACGATGCTCTCAAATGCTCCTGCGGTTTAAAAAGACCCAAATGGGATATGATCTTCAACAGGGACCCAGAGTGGAAGAAATGGAACTTGGCTACTGGGCTGGTAAAGTCACTGTAAGATGAAAAGTATATATGATATATCTATCCTTATCAAGACTAATATCCACAGCCTCCGTGGTCTAGTGGTGGAGGTTCCGGGTTCGATTCCCATTGGGGACAATGTCTCACAAAAATCTCTTTGTGAGACTGTCCTCAGTTTGGTTAGCGCATTGCAGGCTAAATCACCTGATTGCCCGAAAAGTAAGATGATTCCGTGCTTCGGAGGGCACGTTAAGCCGTCGGCCCCGGTTACTTTCTACGGATAGTAGTCGTTTTATGAGCCATGTCAGAGGCCTTTGGCGGCTCAATAACTCTGACACCAGGATTGGTCAGGTTGACCATCCACTCGATGAAGAAGAAGAAGACTAATATAAAAAAGCTGAAGATGTTTTTGTTGCGCTTATCACAGAAACTACCAATCCGATATAAATAATTCTTTATGTAACAGATAGCCATATTCAACGGAAAGGTACAGGTTGTTTTTCGTCTCTTAACTACCACAGGAACGAGAAAACCCCGGGTAAAACCACGAGGTGCTTCTAGTCATGATAATAAAGTACTATATTTTCTTGGCCAACAAAATGATTGGACGCACATGGTAAAGAAAATGACGAAAACGTATCATACCACCCTAGCGCCACCTATTGAGAGTGCTGGTGAAACCGCTGAAAACAACTAGTTTTATAAGAGTAAATAAATGTTTTCTTACGTAAATTGATCGAACATAGTTTTGACCACAGAACATGCTATTTTATGAGTCAAATCGTATCCATAGCCGTCTGCCCAATAATGCTTCAAATCGTAGCCGTACTCCAATACCTGTAACACAAATTGTAACCATTATATTAGGACTAACACCTAAATATCAAGTAAGTTTTACTTACTTTTAACAAATAGTGGTACAAATAAATAAAAAGTTTTATTTAAAATCTGGTACATATTACACACAGTGGCTAAGGAGCTGCTCCACGAGATGATATATATCTCCAGATATCCAGATGGAAATCTATGCTAGATTTGGTATCCACCAATCAAATCAAACGTTGCTCTAAAGTACGGTCGCGACGCAGGAAGAATTTTGTCCATTGATCTTTATCTATTTGTCTCTGTCAGTCGTACACAATAGTATTGCCATTTCACTCCGCCTACGCATTGTGGCGAGTGAGACAGTAATATTATTAAGTACTAGTGAAAGAGAGAGTACTTTAGCAGTGACACCCAAATAGAGTTTAAAGCTACGGAATTACCTATACTAATAAAACGTCTTTAATTTCATTTTTACATGCCACAACGATGTTTTAGTACAGACAAACATACATGTAGGCATTACAGTCTCACACATGTATCTTAAGAAATCTCCACTAGCTTTGGGTGGCAAGTTTCGCAACTCTTATTCATCTTCTGTGTGTATTTATTTTTAACCGACTTCAAACACCGAAGGCGGAGGTTCTCTATTCGGCCGGTATATTTTTTTTTTTGTTTTATATGTATATGTACACCGATTACTCTGGGGTGTCTCATCCGATTTACGTGATTATTTTTTTGTTCGATCCTGTAGACATTTCCATTGGTCCTGTTTAAAGTTTTATCCCAAATTTCCTTCGGGAACCTAACTAAAATTTAAATAATGTGACGGAAGGTATAGCAGAAATCATTTATCGACGTGCTTATGTCGCGTGCGCTGCGAAAACTATAGATGATACATAAAAACAATGTTCTTCAAATTTAAAGTACTCATTATTGTGCACAATAAAACCCGCGACAGTATATGCCTATCTATTGTAGTTTACGTACAATTACCACTTCTAGTTAAATTTCTTCAATATAAAAAGTACTGCAATAGTTAGTTTATGATATTCGCATGATGATATCAAAGTATATCAAAATAAATTCATCTACAATAAAGTACAGTAAAATAACTATCAACACCTTTTTAAATTATTACATTTGGACCGGCCGTTAAAATTTAACGATAAATTAAAAAGTACGAAAAATACAGCGGGCGGGTTAAACAAATCGCTGCGCTGTTTGGATTAATTAGAAATACGTAATCACCGTGAAAACAAAACATTACCATGACTTATTTAATTAAGAAACTAATTAACTAAGAAACAAAGAAAGTAGACACTAAAAAGTAAAAAATAACTATAATCATAATATGAGTACTACTAAGGTAGTAATAATTATAATTATCTTATATATAAAATTCTCGTGTCACAGTGTTCGTTCGCGTACTCCTCCGAAACGGCTCGACCGATTCTCATGAAATTTTGTGAGCATATTGAGTAGGTCTGAGAATCGGCCAACATCTATTTTTCAATCCGAAATTCCCGCGGGAACGGGTACAACGCGAGTAAAACCGCGGGGCGCAGCTAGTATACTATAGTATTGTTATTTTTGGAGTCGGTGACAGCCAAATGAGAGAGAGAGAGAGAGAGAGAGAGAGAGAGAGAGAGAGAGAGAGAGAGAGAGAGAGAGCGAGGACAGATTGAGAGAAAAACTTATGAAAATCAATTCCACTCCGCTGGTTGTTCGCAGGGATAAGGTATAACTATAACACGAGCATAACATAACAATTTTTGAACAATGTGTTCTTCTTTTTAGTTTTGAAGTCGGTTTTTTTAAACGTAGTTTTTTTAAATCTTATGGTAGTACAAACAGAGCAAATCCTCCTTACTGTACTGATATCATCGGTGAGATAACAGGGCTTTTTTGCCCAACAGTGGGAAATTATAGGATCATTATTTCCTCTTACAGAGCATATATATTATACTAGCAGCGCCCCGCGGTTTTACCCGCGTTGTGCCCGTTCCCGTGGGAATTTCGGGATTTTTTTTACATAAAAACCTTCCTCTTGAATCACTCTACCTATTACAAAAAACCGCATCAAAATCCGTTGCGTAATTTTAAAGATTTAAGCATACAGACAGACAAACAGACAGACAGATACGAAACAGAGACGACTTTATTTTATACTATGTAGTGATTCTTACCTGTATACTCTTGTTATCAAACGCAAAACACCACGGCGACTGGCCATATTTACTCCAAGCAGTCTCGAACCCACACGTTTTGTACATCAACTGGACTTCATCTGCAAATGATAAATAAGTTTTATTATAATGGCAAAGAAGAATTGACAAAGCAAAGCTAAGCTCACAAGTTACAGGCGATGTGTTATTAACGATATGCGTGACACCTAGAAATATATGGGTAATATATAATATTATAAGTGTTAATCAGAGTTTTGTAGGAATGTAAATTGAGTATGTTAACAGTTATGGGTCAGTTACGATCTATAGAACCTCGACAGGGATTGGCCAAATTCAGCGCAGGACAGGGACGCTTAGAAGATATTGAGGGAGACCTTGGCTCAGAAGTATGCCCGTATAGGTTAAGAGAGTTACAAGATAAAACAGTTAGACTTCCAGTCTTCCCATAACTATTTTTTTTACTCTAAGCCACATTTAAACAAGTTAAAGGATACGCTAGAACAATGGTATAGTTCTAAGTTGGCTGATTGAGTTATTAGTTGTGTGTTTATCGGGTTTAGCGGTCTAGTGCGTCGCCAGACTAAAGATGAAAAAAAAAACAAGAATAAACTGGGTTCCATCTACATTGGTAACTAACCAATATAGGAACAATCTAGATTATTTTACATTTTAACAACTTCTAACATGAAATGATTGCAGGGTAAAAATACAAACTATTAGGTAACTACAGTCTATTTCGGTTACACCTACAGTTTATTATTATCAACTGGGTACTAAGTTTAATACGGCAAGTAAGTAGTACTAGTATTTCCTATAGATAGCTAGATGCTTAGACAAGTACGAGTGATGTTATAATTGCAAAAGCAGTGAAGCAAGTTTATACTAAGCGTGCGAGTGCAATGCACCTCGACATCTAGAGAGAGATCGGCTAGTGTCGGTTCTGTAGAGTCAATAAGTAAACTCTGTCAATGTCAATTGTTTCCCGCTAATTTTGCAATGATATGGAGCGTCCATGATAAGTAACTATATGTTGTATAACTTTTGCTATAACTATAGTCATAATGTAAAATTATGTTATAACACTAAGCAATATTAAAGAAAATTTATACAACAATGTTATATACTTAACATTTATTGTAACATAGTCTGTACGCACCCATAGCCAAATTTCCTAAGCCAGTTATCCACTATTATAGAAACAGTGTCTGAACAGCCTCGTCTTGTAGAAAACATCCAACAATATGTATAAAACTAGCAGTGCATATTTACCAGTGCTATATCCGTACATTAAACCGGGAGGCTATTTTTACCACCCTGAAATTCGCACGGGAACGGGCACAACGTTTTGATATGCATAATTTTTATGATATGCACTCTGATTCTCCACTTGCGCGGTCTTAGGGCGAGGCAGCCCGGGACCCGCGGCTGTCACTTGTAGATAACTTGTGACAGATATACTGCTCTACAAAACTGACTAGCTATCTCCCTCCAAAAGCCGAAGGGACATATCACTCTCTGCTATACATCTTCACATCTCTTACGAACCTAAACTCAAGACAGAAGCAAGACCCAATCTTTGAGAAACATTTTTTAAAGTTTCCGCCATTATGTCACTGGTCACAAATATCTGACGTTCACGAAAAGTGTCGTTATTTTGTTTAATATTACGCAACCATTTCTCACAATGTTTGTAAAACTGAAAAAATTATAATGTGTGTGTGTAGTTAGTAGTTGGTAAAAAAAACTATGACTACTTATAACTATAATACCTACTTATCAATAATTAATTAGGGTGGGTTGTTTTAAACGGTAGGTTACCGTAACATACCTTCGTTAATTTAATTCACGATTTTGTTATGCCTGTTAAATACAAACCATTGTTTCATAACTTAAATGACAGACTGTAAAGTTATTCGGGCTGCCAGTAGAAAGCCACGATTTTTTAATTTTCTTACGTCTGTCGAGACTGACATTTTTTGTTAACATTTAGATATTAATGCGTGAACGTAAACTGAAGTAACCCGACTTGGACTTAATCTTAATAAATAAGTATAAAATAATATCAAAAAATATAAATAAGAACTCCTTAGATAAATTTTAAAAAAAAATTAGACAGTATTGAAATTGGAAAAATCAGGACTTTAACAATTAAACTTATTCAACAGTAGTTTGAACAGAACGTCGTCTGTCAACTAGTAATATAAGTCAATCAATAAAAATATTTACCCTAAGAGTGACATCAAGATTCTGAAAATCAATATTATTCAGTTCTTTACGATCAAACAAGCCTAAAGCGAAATATTTGGCACTCTCTTCTGTTCTATTCGTTGCTGTAAACTGAAACTGAAATCATAAAAAAATACTTATTTTAGTTCTAGTTCTGCCACCATCTGCAAATTACATAAAACAAATTACTACATAGTGGCTCCATCTATAGATTATTTCATAATTGACTAGCAGCGCCCCGCGGCTTTGCCCGCGTTGAGGCCGTTCCCGTAGGAATTTTCGAAAATCCTTTCTTAGTGTGCACTTACGTCACTTGAAGAACCTTCCTGCTAAATTTCATGTTTCTAGGTGTAGCGGTTGAGGCTGTGCGTTGATTATCAGTCAGTCAGTCAGTCAGGACTTTCAATTTTATATGTATAGATTTTGCTTTCATTTCTCTGATTATTCTAGTGAGGTTCATGCAATTTGTTAGTGAGACAGGAGATGACTGGCAGAAATGCTTACTACATTAAAATCAAGACATTTTTCAGGGAAATACTACTCTAATCTCCACTCTATCTTAGTACAAAATCTTATCAAAATCCATTCAGTAGCTTTGCAGATATATTTACTTTCACATTTATAAGATTTGCAGAGATTGACTAATTATTTTGTAAATAATTATGAAATACATACTGTAACTTTATTTTTATCATAACTCTTAGGCATGGCTCCCGGGAACCGGTTGTATATCCTCTCGGCTAATAACACCATCTCCTCTCTACCTTCTTGAGTTAGTTCCTTCTCTCTCATAGTGGAGTCTGGTTTCCAATCTTTGAAGAGTTGTAATTCATCTGGAGTTAAAGGACCTGAAATAGTAATAAAAAAGTGTGTAGTGTGTAAATTAACCTGAAAAAATCCTGCAGTCAGTGTTTTTCAATGGCATAGCTATAGGATAAGGCTATGAATTTAAAGGCTTTTGTTTAATAGTGTTTTTTTTATTGTGAAATAATACTCTACCATCTGGCTGAAAGGAACAAAAGTTCTGCATAGTATAAAGAAAGTATTAGTCTGTAATGTCTATCTGCTGGGCAAAGGCCTCTCATCTCACTGAAGATATCAGTACAGTGAGGGGGATTAGGTGTAACTACCAAGCTTGCTTGCCATGAGTTGGTGATCTCAAACCTGAACCATGTTTTCTCAGTCTTGACAGTTAAGTGACATACCACTAGATCACCGGGACACCATAGTATACTATAGTACACTTTCCCACATAGTTAATGGAAGATAAAGATATAAAATATTATTTTATATTACCTTTCTTTCTTTCATTCTGCAACAATATTTCGTCCCTCAAGCTATACAATGTGGTGTTCATTTGAATCATAATCTGATTGCTAGGATACCTTGTACCATGACGAATTGCTATCCATATCTTCTTATCTTTGCAACCTGAAATTTGTGTGAAAAATTTTTCTATCTGTTTAATTTACTTTTTTTACATAATAAAGGTAGGGACAGACTGAGCCCAGGTATGCAACGTATGCAAGGCGTTATGACATCTAAACCACGAAATTTGTATGAAAATGTATTAATTGAAAGCACACTTGTCATATGCAACGCTGTCACACGCGTCCCATGCAATGTTCGACCTGTCGCGCCAGATCGGCGTGGGAACGTGGAGGGGATATCATACGCTATCCCATGCGTACGACAAGTGTGTTTCTACATCTTACTTTACTTAAAATGGGAGACGAACTACTTATGAGGAAATTACAACAGCGTCTGATGTCTTTATACGTTGTATACGTGGGACAAGTTTGCACACCATATTTCCCTCGTTGCGTTGCATACGTTGCGTACGTAGGCTCAGTCTGTCGCTACCTTAATAATTGCAATTGATTTTTATTTAATCTGACTTAATACTCAAAAGGCGTTGTTCTGCTATTTCCGCTAATTTTGGTATCTAAATATCCAGGTCCAGGATACATAAGGGAAGAATCAGTGCGCGGGATACCCCAGGGCATAATACCAATTATAAAAATTCAACTCTGACAAAAAAAACTAAGTTGTTCTAAACCAGACAATCTAAACTCATATTTTATTGTTACGTATACCATTTTGAACTTTGAATCACTAGCTATATGAAATACAAGAGCTTGCAATCAAACTACCTGGAAATTTAATTTTTGATTCATTTCTGTTCTGTATATACCGGTATGGTGTATTAGATCCTAAATGGTTCAAAATATCGTCTACTTTAACAGCGGCACTGCCATATAAGCACAATAACGAAAATATAATGAAACTAGTCTTCATTGTGAACAATTTAAAATCAACAAAGAATAAAATAATCAATTACAAGTTTACTGTAATTTAAATTTTTAAATAAAATTTCAATTTGTGTACGAAGTTCGAACATCGAATAATAATAATAGACAAGTGACAATGACATCCAGCATGATTTGACAGTGATGTTTAGTGGCTAATGTTATCAAAATAATAAATGAAACTGTTATTCGTAATGTTAACCATGGAGATTATATGTTATTTATAACCATAAAACTTTAATATGCATTCTATTAGATACCTATACTCTTGGTGGTCACTTGGTGAGCTCATGAAATTTTATTAACCTTCCTTCCAGTACTATACTTAACGGACAACATTTAAGACATGTAATAATAAGTTATTCTTAAAATGTAAAAATAAATCTATTTTATGAATTTAAAATAATTTATTATTCAACTTGTAACAAAATATTGGATTGTTGTAAAGTAGCTTTCAATGTAAATGGTTTGCTTAGATTTTCAATATTGAATGTCTCTGTGGCAAATTCTTCTGCTTCAGGTGTTTCGTGTAATGTGAAGTTGATGTCTTTAGCGTCACCTGCTTCTATAGTTTGGACATTCTGAGTGTAAGGTGGTGTGCCCTCCTTGAATATTTTCACTGTCTGATCCAAATACTTTAGATAAACATCCTTGCCCAAAAACTCTACTTCAGCATTCATATCTTTTAAGGCCAGTTCTGGTAAGTCAACAAGAGCTCCCGCCTCCTTGGCACATCCTAAAGCAATAACTTCATCAGGGTTTATGCCAGATAGAACCTCAGCTTCAGGAAGCAAACTGGCAATAGCTGACTGTAGCTTAGGTATTTTCATACTGCCACCACATAGTACTATTTTACTAATAGTGCCTTCAAAACTTTCTATTAAACTCTGGGCTGGCTCAATGTATTCAGATATTTTGGATGAGATAATATTTTCAAATCTGGCTCGGGATACGTTTTGACTCCAATCAACACCATCTAACAGTGATTCGATGAAGACATGAGCTGAATTCAATGTAGACAGAACATGTTTACAGTTGTCTGCATGTTGCAACAACTTGGCCATAGCCCTGCGACTCTCTTGAGGGTCCAACTTCCATTTCTGTTTGAACTCCTGTGCAATATAATCAGCTAAATGTTTAGTTAAACATTGGCCTCCTAAGTCAGAGCGGAATACATTTTTCTCGATGGAAATGAAGCCTCCAGTTACTTTAGCTATTGAAACATCACATGAGGAACCTCCAAGCCTGTATATGAGGACATTTGTGTCTTCAAGTGACTCTTCAATGTTGTAAGCCAGTAACGCAGCAGCCGGTTCACTTATAACTTGAAGAACATCAAACCCAGCCAGTTCCGCACACTTTGTAAGTCTCTCTCGGCTTACATTAGTCCAGTGAAGAGGTGCAGCTAGTACCAGTTTCAAGTCACTCTCATTTCTCATTGCATGGCTGGCGATAGTAAACAGCTTGTCATAAATTTTTGTAGCAATATTATCAGGATTTGAATAGACAGTTGTCTCACTGGTTTCAAATATATATTCTAGTTTCTCCTCGTTCTGAATGCGGCAGGAAGACGCGGACTCTACGCAAGATAAGTCTTCTTCGTTCCAATCACAGTTCATAAGTCGCTTGTTGTGTTTTATGATGGACTTGGATGATGCTTGTCCTGATTTTGCTGGAAGTCCAATCTCCCATTCAGTACCGTTTAGTGCCAACACAGCTGGAGTGACGCGGTCACCAGCGTCGTTAGCAATAACCGTGGGTGTTCCATTGCTATAAAAGGCTAAACAGGCTGTACTGTTACCCAAGTGAATTCCGTAGGCGGCTGCCATGGTATTTGAATGGGATTTCGTCACAAAATATCTTGTAAAGTTGAGTATTTGGTAGACTTTATGTAAAAAACTGTTCCTACGGTACTAACACTGATTTGTAAACGATGTATTTATGGAAATAATCACAGTAAAACACAGAAGATAACCTAAACACAATGCGATTTCCTTGCCTGCGAGCCAGTTGAATGATTTGAATGAATCATTGAATTAGACTTGACTGACAGGCAGGACAGGACAGTCGTTGACACTTGACATGAGAGAGAATTGAAAAATAAGTCAAAAGGGTTACTACCTTCTTAGAGGCTACCCACCTAAGTTTATAAAATAAAAACTCATAAAATGTAAGCATACACAGTAAAGTTTTTGAGAAGCCTATTAAATACATATGTATTCAAATAAGCAATTACACCTGTTGAGACTTTGTTTTTTTGGTTAAAAACTAAGGACGAAAATAATATTCCGTTTATCATTATTCATTACAAATTCAAAGCTTTTTTTAAAACGTTCCTGAAAATTTCCGCTTAACCCTTAGCTGGAGTCGCTAAAATTCATACACATTTCTGGAGTCGGGGGTGAAAAGTGACCCCAGTAAATTGATAAGGCATAACAATAAAACTATCCATATATTTTAAATTATTCTTTTTATTTATTAAAAAACAACATAAAATCTAAAAACCTATCAATATTTAGGACATTTCAAAATAGAAAATCACACATTTTTTTAGAATAAAGTTTTCACTTATTTTCCATACTTAATTTTCAAGAGTCAACTTAAGAAGCTTATTTTTTTATAAAAAACTTAAAATGAAATAAAAAAATTACTCTATATCTCTTTCTTAGATGTTCTAATTAACAAAAAATATAAACATTTATTGAAATCAGTAAAAGATAAAAAAATGACAGTCTAAAACAAAATTCTTATAAAACTACAAAATATTTAGCACAACAGTCTAGCATTTGCGGATTTTTAGACCAATTGAATCGGTTTTTACCTCTATAAAAACCTGCAGTTTGCTGAGTTTCTCGTTCGTTTTCACTACTTGAATTTGAAGAGTCACTATCATAGTCTGTCTCT
The DNA here is from genome assembly GCA_963082685.1 of Cyclophora albipunctata. Taxonomy (NCBI): domain Eukaryota; kingdom Metazoa; phylum Arthropoda; class Insecta; order Lepidoptera; family Geometridae; genus Cyclophora; species Cyclophora albipunctata. The sequence goes on along the minus strand of OY720117.1, from coordinate 8,191,350 downwards.
AATTCACTCGGTTCAGAACAGCTGAGTACCTCTGCTTCCTCGCAATCACTGATCTGTTCATCGTCACAGGCAGGTATCGTGGTGTCGCGGACGGATTCGGAGTCACATTCATCACCTTCGTCTTCTAACATTTGCAAAATTTGATTGTCACCCAAAATCCCAGCCATGATGATAGTAATTTACCGAAAAAAACAATAAAATGATAGAAAACGGCTATACAATAAAACAACCGTTTCCGGAGTCGGGGGTAATTTTTGACCCCAAGCGTATACGTACCTACGCTTCCAGAAAAGTTAGAGTGACGCACGTCCGCCACCCGCCGCACCCCGCGACGTAATGAGATTACGTAAACGCGCAGGAGTGTAGGAATTATAACTGCAAAGTTATGATGAGAAATCTGTTTCGTTGGGGTAATTTTTGACCCCCGACTCCAGCTAAGGGTTAACATAATTGATTCCATTAACAACGTAGAATCCCTTATGTCATTAATTTTCCCACAATTTAAGCGGAAGAATTTAAGGATGGCAACTATAATTTGATTTATAAGATTGACATTGACAGTAACAAACTGTTGTCAAATGTAATGACATAACTGATAGTTGTCATAAAATATGACATTAGCAAGTAGAGCTACCAGAATAAAAAAATAAGAATTAAAAGCAAGTCATAGAGGTAGGAACTTGAAAAAAATATGAATTTACAAAAACAAATAATTTTTAAAAATCTGGTAACAATTGAAAAGTATTAAAAAAACTGTATTTTGTAGTGGCGGGAATTTTATTTGATTTTGTTTGTAATTTTATATGTTTTATTTTCGTACTAACAAAATGAACGATTCTGAAGCAAAACAATTTGATAATAACGATGTTCATAACCAACGATTAAATAATATTCTGAAGGCTTTGGCTAAATGTAAGAATGTAAGTAAACAAAATTGTTTGTAAACATTATAGAGTAGAAGGTATTAGTTATTTTATCACCATAATTTTAATAATTTTGTCCAAAGGATTTTCTGTCCGAAAACTCAGATTCCAAAAAGATTAAAGAAATAAATTCAAAGCTAGAATTAGAACTCAAAGAAGCCCGTGAACTTGAAAAGTCTCATCGATACCACTTGATGTCCTCAAGAGAGATGATAGGTAATCTCCAAGAGACCGTATCACAGTTAGTTCATCTAAAAAGGGACATCAAAAAGTTAAAAGAGGAAATTCTTTCTCGGGATAACACAATAGCTGCCATTGAAAAGGTTGGTGTATAATAATTCAACTTAAGATTATTATTGCGAATTGCGTTCCTACCTTAATCTTCTAGAAAACATATTTAAGTATTACCCCTAAGTAAGTACCTAACCGAAGTCGGTACTTACGAGCACATCTACGAGTTAAAATAATCACATTGTTAATTGATTTTCGACTGTATAGTCGATCGCCAACATTGCAAGTCCCTGCTCAGTTTTATTTTACTCAGAAGTAACAATGTCGTGATTACTAATCCTTATACTAAGCCATTGCTTTCTCAGGATAAAGAGAACTTAGCTCAAAAACACGGCGACAATATTACAGAGTTACGCAACTCGCACGAGAGGCTTATTGAGGAACTAACGGTCATCAATGAGAGGAAATGTCAGTATTGTGGATTTGTTTTATTCATAGTTATGCATACAAACACTTGTTACCTAAGACTTCTATAGATTATGGACTACTAGCTCCGCGGTTTCACCCACGTTGTACCCGTTTCCGCGGGAATTTCGGGATAAAATGTATTCCATGTATACATCAGAATAACTGATGTATAACCTATATTACGGTAAAGTTTCGTCCAAATCCGTTCCGTAGTTTTTGCGTTAAAGAGCAACAAACATACATCTATTACATACATTCATCCTCACAAACTTTCGCATTTATAATATTAGTAGGACTTAGAGTGGGTTTCCATAATCCAATCCATAGAAACGGACCTCACAATCACAACGCTTTGAAATTGACAAAATTTATTTTATTGTCTTAATGCATTGTAATTGGCCATTTGTGCTTCGCATTGCTCAGCTCCGCTTCACTACATAGTCACTACATAGTATAAAATAAAGTCGTCTCTTTTTCGTGTCTGTCTGTTTGTCTGTCTGTATGCTTAAATCTTTAAAATTACGCAACGGATTTTGATGCGGTTTTTTGTAATAGGTAGAGTGATTCAAGAGGAAGGTTTTTATGTAAAAAAATTCCCGAAATTCCCACGGGAACGGGCACAACGCGGGTAAAACCGCGGGGCGCTGCTAGTATAAAATAAAGTCGTCTCTTTTTCGTGTCTGTCACAATGTTTGTCTGTCTGTATGCTTAAATCTTTAAAATTACGCAACGGATTTTGATGCGGTTTTTTGTAATAGGTAGAGTAATTCAAGAGGAAGGTTTTTATGTAAAAAAATTCCCGAAATTCCCACGGGAACGGGCACAACGCGGGTAAAACCGCGGGGCGCTGCTAGTAAACTATAAGCCTTATAGGGAAACGCAACCTTATTCTGTTAAGTTTAGGTCCCGGGTTCAATTTCTATACCTTCCTAGTAGGGATATTAGTATTTTATAGGATGTCAATGTTTCGGCTTATGCGTAATCCAGGATGTCCTTTGTACGAGATAAGAACCTTTCTTAGTATGTAGATACCTGACTATTTTCGAATTTAGAGAGTTCCCAATTTTTTTTTACGTAGGTAGTTACTTCATTTCTTTGGTTGTCATTTTTCAAAGTACAACAAGTTCAGCATGAGTGTGACACGAAGACTGCACAATTTTCATGCGTCATTGAGGAGCTGCAGAGTAAGATAAAAGAGATGGAAAATGAGAACAGGGATAAGGTATTTTTTAGTTTTAGTTTTTTCTATGGCTTATGTCCTACCACTTGGTGGACAAAAGTCCAACTACCTACCTACTAATTCAATTAGTTAGCTACTTACCTTCTAAACATGTATCTAATCAAGTCAGAACACATAAATAGTTTCATGTCGTACGTTCGTAGATGAATCTTATAGTACTCGAATATGAAGAGAAGATCCAGCGAGGAGCATCACAAGTACTGCAGCTTCAGGAACAGTTGGCGAGGCAGGCGGCTCGGACCGATTCCAATATTGACGCTTATAAACGGGTGAGGAGTTCAAAACTATAGGGCCTTATATATTTAGCTATGAAATGGTAGGTCCCTTTTTGGAAAGGCATTTTCTACTAGGTACCTGCACCATGCCGCTGTTATTATTATTACCTTTATAATAATATAATTCGTCTATTATAATAACCGATTTGACTGTCCCATAAAATTTGTTCCATTATTTTAATTTGGCTCAGACCTATAGGATGACTTATATTGGTAGTCATCTTAGGTGACCTCGCTAGCAAATGACGCTTAGTAGGTATACCGTTCGTTACAAATTTAAGTTTACTTAAAATAGACATCGATTATCCTAAAGTCCAAAAAGATGGTAAAGCTATTATCATATCACGCACCTTACACAAACAAAGTTGTGACCAACATGTCAGCACCGATGCAATACTTTCACTAAAATACATAATATTTCACAGCGGCTTGAAGAACTTGAAGAGAAACTCAAACAGAGTGAGTTTAAACAGTATTTGGCCCAGAGTTCTTATAGGTCCCAATATGAAAGTCAAGTAGAAAGACCTTACTCAGTCAATGAGGATTATAATCTTAAGGATAGTTATCCTAGTCTTGCTCACGCTCAATTAAACGTCCCTGAAAGATCTCAACCCAAACTAACGCCAATCCCTAAAGTCAATAAGCCAAGTGCCCTTCAAGTTATGTATTACGACAAAACGCCAAAACCGGAACATAATAAAAAAGGACAATTCAATATAAGTAAGAAGAGGAAGCTTTATAATGATAAGAACTTTCAGGATTTTTAGAATTTCGGAAGTTTTAATTTTGATTAGTAAATGTTGCTTGTTTTGTCTTTAAATTAACTTCTAAGTATAATAAAGATTATTAAAGATAGATATAAAATACTTCTTCGCTTTTATTTATAAAGTAGGTATGTAGGTAAGTACATGCTTAATAATAATTATTTTTACATAATCTTTTTTTCAAGATTTTCGGAACAAGCGGAAGTTGTATTTTGCATTAGAGCATAAGCGTTGCTTGTTAACTATTTAAATTAACTTTCCCAATAATGTTTTAACATAATTATTCAATTTTAATTCCAAATCTTCATAATTGTTGGTGCAATTAACAAAATCTCGGTGGTTTTTAATCTTGAGTCGATCAGATAGCACTTGTTATTACAATTAAGATTGTTATGAAAATCGTTACATGACTTAATAATTTGATGTTACATCATGACCTACATACGAACGTTTACGTGCATATGATTCCCTTGGAGCGTGAATTGCTTTATTAACTACATCGGTACTTGCTGTTAAAATCACTTGTAATTGCATGCCTCAAATTAAGTATCACAGTTGATTGACTTGATACACCTATCTGCATGAAATAGAAACTATAGTTACGAATTTTCAATAGACCTTTGACTTGTGTAATCGTATTTGGCGTGATATCTTCTGCACGCGTTGATTGGATATTTTAATTACTTAGTTGCGTAGTTGAGCAACTAATTAACGGCATAGAAGTACTTATTCAACTAAGCTACCCGTAAGAAATTCAAGGACGTCATTTTTAGAATTCATAATAATTCACTTAAACTGTTTCCCTAAAGATATCTAAATGAAATACATATCTTATATATAGTCGAGTTTTAGATACCTTAAATACCTATATCATTTCTCATTCCTAGAACTTATGATCACGTTGCATATGTTCCTTACCTACTGAATTTCCTACTATAGTGGTACTTATAGTCTTTCAGTGAATTATTTACATAATTTACTAGTATTTTTCAAATATAATAGTGAAAGCTTTAATATCATAGCAATTTTAAATCGTTTGAAAGTTAACCGCACTATAAAGCGAATAATCAATTGAAATAACTTACACTAACCGAGGTTATTGATTCTAATAGGTAAGTGTGGGTAATAATGATAGCTGAGAAAGTTTATTTTATCAACTAGCTGTGTTAACTATCTATTGTAGTCAGATTGTCATAAAAGAAAGATCATAGTAGGTTTTACCACATGATTACGAGGTAATTAGGTACTAATAAAACTTATCAGCTAACTACATGGTGACATGGTGTGGTAGGTAGGTACCTACCCATGTACTAATATACGTACGAGTACATTATATTAGATAATAAGTACAATGTAAGTATAATTTGCAACATTTTCAAGAATTTTTTAGACCAATTTTTGCAAACGGCCCTATTTTATAAAAGGTGTGTTTTTCAAACGATTGATTATCGTAACGTAGGTACGTTGTTAAAAAGTTCTCGATTTTTAACGCTGTTAAAAGTCTGTTTGGTAAATACAAAGCTTTTTATCTCTTTCATAACTTAAATTACAGACAGTTAAAGTTATTCAGATGCTAGTAAAAATCCTAGGTAGTAAAAATCCAAGATTTTCCATGACTGACAATTTGTGTTGATGTTTACTGGTGCATGAACGTAAGCTGAAGCAACCTGCTCAAAGTAAAGGTTATAAAATCACTACAGAAAACTAATAACTTGATGCTCTTACTGTTATTATAAGAGGTAAGTTATAACCTTCGTAAACATTGTTACTACCTATCGGTCTTAATAATCATAACTTAATATCAATTTTCTAGTCTAGCCATGCTATTAAGATCGTGTTTATGATCTTACGAAAAATTGACCTTCTCAAATATCTTTTAGAGACATGCAATCAAAAAACATTAGATTTGGTTTTCACGAGGTTAGGAAATGAAGAAATAGTCATTTAAATCAACAAATGTTTATTCTTTGGCTAATACGAGTAGAAAGGTACATAATTGAGAAAAGACAATAAAGCTGAATAATTACTTAATATGACTTAAAAAATATTTTAGACATTACTTAATAACTAGTACAATAATATTAACATATTCACATTAATTGCAACACGACATATTTATATAACATATTTAAAATAGTTATACTAACTATACTACAAAGCTTTGGAATTAATTTATTCGAAAATTAAGTAAAGTGCAGATGTCGTTATTCAAAAAGGTTCTTCAATTTTTAAAACGTCACCCGCAGACACAGCGGGTGCAAAGTAGGTCTTTGTGCACTGTAGATTTCTTACCCAAAATTTGAACACAATCATGACCAAAAAGGCCGATTTCTAGACTCTTTTCATCTTCAAATTAGGAGCTTCTGATCAGACGGTCCAGGGAATGCCAACTGAAGGAGTAGTCGATCTGCAGATGTCCATATCTTGAGAGGTGGAAGTTATCAGGAACAGTCTTGGGGAACGGTCGGGCCCAGTCTTCATAATCAGGGGAAAGACTTTCGTAAATGAAATGCTCGTAAGCGTCGGCCATTCTGAAAAAAAAACAACATTTTAGTCCTAAATTTTGCTCTTTTGCTTGATGTAAGTAGTCAGGAGTAATTTTACCTGCTGATCAGGTGATTAAACCTTTAATATTAAACCATTAAACCAGCAGTGGGATAAAAGTATATAATGATGCTAAGAAATGTTTTATAGTTGTTATAGAACTTAATTAGTTTCTTCGATAGCTTTAAAACAGCCAAGGTTTCAATTTATCAATACAATTTAGAACAAAAATGCAATCCCTTTCACAGCGTCGCAGTCAATTAGTATAATTGGTCACTTCGTGTCTGATATGCGGAATTCCTTTACTTTCTTAACATTGTTTAAGATACTTTACAATACAAGCGCATGACTTCTAATTTTATACTCTCGGAGTTAAACACACCATCTGTGTGCAGCAGAGCGCCGCAAAAGATTATCGATTAGATAACTTTAACTTAGTTTCCCATACGTCTTCACGGTCTTCGTCTATGAACGTCTTAAACGCTTTTCGCGGGTGTTATGAGTTATGAGTTATGACAAAGAACACACAAATCCCTCGTTTGACTTTCTAGTATCCGCTAAAACTCCACAAAACTGCGCTCACGTAATGCGTGACTAGAAAGTCGTGTATTACTGGAGTAATTGCCAAGCCAATTGCAGATACAAGGAGACGCATTAATTTAAAATAAATATGTCTTTGGCCATGCAAGTTTATTGTGTTGTCTAGAAATGTGCGGAAGAAAATATTCGTCGAGACGTTCGAATGATAAATGAGAAATGATTGAGTAGGTACCCAACTACGAATAATTTGTTGTACTTACTATTGAAGTATCATGAAATATAAGTTAGGATTTAGAAGTTAGCATAGTTACTAATTACCTTAATGTATAAATAATTAGCATTCAAATTCAAATCCATACATTCCAAAGCCTCTATCCCACCTAATTACCTAAATAATAAGTACCTACCTACCTCCATATAGGTACTACAATTTATTTAAGAAATTTGGTCGGTCAAATTAGGCCATCACCAGAGATTTCAATGTCAAACACATAAGGCTGAGTTTAATTGCCTCGTCAGGCAGTTAAGTTTCTTACTGCGCGTTTATGCTAATTCCAATTATGGAGCTGTGAATAATGTTATGCAAAGGATGGGGCGGTAGCTGTGCTTGACCTTAGGGAATCGGTCACTAAGGTCATTAAAGAACAAGTTTCTCAAACAATAGTTTCTCATGCAACTTTCATTTGTAGTAAACAAAAAAATATTGCGCGTTCACACGATGGATTAAGTGAAGTTGTTATTATTAAACGGAATGGCTCCATGCCGACTAGTTTTTGCCGTAAATGCTTTCGTTTGAAGCAAATCTGCGCTTCGTCATGGGAAAGATTTCATTCTTATTTGATTTCTTATGAAGCTTTGTATCTATCCTACCTCATTACAGACCTACCTAACTTCTTATTATCCTACGTGTATATCGTCAATATTTACTTCAAGTTTTACATTAATTAATAGGAACTAATGTAAAACTTGAAGTATATATTGACGATTTTACTTGCAAAAAGTTAGATTGTAAAATACATAATTAAGAAGTACTTCGAGGTACCACTTTGGGCCCAACATTATAGTTTCTCGTAGTTAATTTGTACAACGCTTAGAAGTCGTAGATAACTATCTACTGAATTGTTTATTGCAGAAAGGCGCCGCATAGCTGTTATAGTTTCACTTTACTCTATTGAAAGTGCATTTCAACCATCATAATTACTATGATAGTCTTCGTACAGACCACATTTTACTTGATATTTTACTATGAAAACTAAACATCTCTCTCTGCATTTCCCTAGGATGTTTTCCGTGCATGTTTGCTGTGTTCATCTCATTATTAATGTGAAAACCTCTCGTGTCGGTGTGTGATGCTTCGCTAAAATGCGATCGTAATGCGTAACGCCATTTTACTGTTTTCATACATGGTTATCTTCTGCTTTGTCGGGAAATGTGTATGAGTCACTTTGGTAGCTTCTTATAATAATTATAATGGTGAGTAAATGACTATATTTTAGGATCGGTTTTTTTACGAATTTTTTCTTGATATCTACTTACCTAATAACTAGTTGGTAGAAGAAGTATATAAGCCTGTAATGTCCAACTGCTGAGCAAAGGCCTGTCATCTCACTGAAGATATCAGTACAATAACGTATAATCACTACGCTTGCCTAATGGCTGTCGGTGATCTCAAACTCAAATCATGTTTAAAATGTGACCGGTACCTACTGATATCTTCAGTGAGATGAAATTCCTTTACCCAGCAGTGGGAAACTTGTATTGATCATTAACATACCTAGAATGTCTCCTCGGTTTCCCATAGCCTCCAGCTGCCATATAGTCAGGGTGTGGATGAGGGGGTTGCGGTAAAGACATCCTGGTCCTTGGCCTTGGAGGCAGGTACCCGGGTGGAGGTGGCACCATGCCGTACATCTGCTCATAGATCATGGGTGCCATTGGATGCGGCATGTAGATTGGTTCCTCTATGTAGACTGAGCGTCGGCGTCCCACTGAAATATGTAGTTTTGTTGATACGAGATCGTAAATCTATATTAATATTACTAGCAGCGCCCCGCGGTTTTACCCGCGTTGTGCCCGTTCCCGTGGGAATTTCGGGATAAAATGTAGCCTATAGCCTTCCTCGATAAATAGACTATCTAACAGTGAAAGAATTATTCAAATCGGTTCAGTAGTTTCTGAGATTAGCGCGTTTAAACAAACAAACAAACAAACAAACAAAACAAACTCTTCAGCTTTATAATATTACTTAGTATAGATAAAGCTGCAGAGTTTGTTTGTTTGAACGCGCTAATCTCAGGAACTACTGGTCCGATTTGAAAAAATATTTTTGTAATGGATAGCCACATTCAACTTGAAGGTTATAGGCTATTTTTCATCCCGGAATTCCTACGGGAACGGGCACAACGCGGGTAACACCGCGGGGCGCTGCTAGTCTAGTTATAACCGGCGGCGTCATAATTATTGGGAGAAGGCAGGAGAGACACATTTATCATAATACTGTATTATTGCCTCGTGCTGGGCCGGGTCGAGCCGGTTTGGTGCCGGGACATCTGCCTACTCCCATTTCCGAATAAATTTTAACTTTGAACCCTAATCCTACTCCAAAGAAGTAAATTTACTTCCAAATTTCATCCCGACTGTCATGCTATATCATGTTGAAAATAGCTATGTACTAATGGCCCTAATACTGGATTTTCAATATAGGTAGGTACTTAAAACCTCAATAAACAAAAAACCTATTTAACAACATTATGGATAATGGACTTAACTTTTGATTAAAGGAAATTAACGATTCATCAGTTTCGTTATTAAAAACTTAGTTTAATTGTGGTTTAATTAAGTAAGCAGTTAGTTTAGGAGCTAATACCTAAATAATTGAGTTGTTAAATGTACAAAATGTATTATTAGGTATTATTAAGCTACTTATTTAATTGATTTAGGCAATTTTGCAGGTGCTTATTAAAAATGCGCCTCGTTAAATTAAATCCGCAAAAAGCTGCCGTCACCCTCATAATATGGACTTGAGTAAGTACGTCAAAATTCAAAACAGTAAAAACTAAGTAAGTATATCATTTCAGGAGAATTTATAGTAGGAGACATATTGTTTACTAGCAGTGCCCCGCGATTAAACCCGCGTTGTACCCGTTCCCGTGGAAATTTCAGGATGAAAAGTAGCCTATAAACTTCCCGTTGAATGTGGCTATCCATTACAAAAAGATTTTTTCAAATCGTTCAAACAAACAAAAAAACTGCAGCTTTATAATATTAGCATAGAGTAGACTAGCAGCGCCCCGCGGTTTTACCCGCGTTGTACCCGTTCCTGTGGGAATTTCGGGATGAAAAATAGCCTATAAACTTTCCGTTGAATGTGGCTATCTATTACAAAAAGAATTATTCAAATCGGACTGATAATTCCGGAGATTACCTCGAGCATACAAACAAACAAACAGACTTTAAAAAATTACCTCTTTATAATATTAGTATAGATAATTTGGTATTCTAATATACGTAGATACCGTAATACATTTACGATTGGTATAACTTAGAATACAGAAAGTACTGGTATAAATAGGTTCGATTTGTTAGTCACGCTGGCATTTGTTTTATAGTTGTCTCTATTTATTTATCACCAACATTATAGTTTTATGTTATGATGATGAATCACCAACAATAAGACGGTAGGCTGGTAATACGTGGGTGAAAACATTAGACTGACAGTATATGCACCCACATAGCGCCTTTCCATACAACTGCATAGACAGATATACTATTCATTAATAATTCGTACGCACCTTCATACCCAAATTAGGAATAGACACTTCGTAATATTGCTGAGAATTAATTTATTATGTATGGCGCATTCTCAAACATTATAACATTGATGATGTGCATAGGAACTAGATGTAAGTATAATAGCTAGGTGTAGGTATTATTAATTATTGTTAGGTAGGCATTGGGTATATTTTAACTTTAAAATGATATTATAGCTAATAGTTCATTATTTGAAAAATGCATTGTATGATAACTTGATAAGCTACACAAGTTTTGCCGTCCCCTATGGATTCTTTTGAAAGCTATGTTATACCTATCTAGGTATATAATTATTAGTATATACGTACTTAATACAAATATTAAGCATTTACAATATTTAGAACAATTGTAGGACTCACTCATAGGTCTCTCGCCATATACAGCATGTTCTGGTATCTCCTGAGCCAGTGACCTGGACATCTTCCTGCCGTAGACTGCGTAATCTTCATGCTCAGCTCTGTTCTCGTGTGGCGTCATCTTTCTTCTCGGAGGCGGCAGCGGAGGCTCCTCAGCAGAATCATAGTTTTTCGTCGGAACATAGTAAAAACTAGCACTGACAGGCTCGCCGGCAAACGAATTCATATTTTCCTCAGGATTTTCCTCAGGCTGTGCTTCCTCGTGATGATCCTGTATTATTCCCTGGGCCTCGTTGTCCCAAGGGTCCAGGTACACTCGGTGGCTGGGTGGAGGACTAGGCACGTCCTCTCCTTCGCTGTCGAAGTCCACAACCGCCCAGTACGGGCTACCTTCGTGTCCCGGCATTGTTCAAACACTGAGCCACTCAACGTGATAATTTTCGTATAGAACCATTAGTTAAGTCGTTATGATACATAACCAATACCGCACGTTCGCTATTCGGCCTGATATGGTGTTGTGTGTAATATTTGCTTGGTAATACTGATTGTTATTCTCGGCTCGCGTGGACATTCGACAACGGCAATGCAATCACCGGAGAACGCGGGCCGCGGTGCCGTCACTACGTCTCGCCGCGAGCACCTTCTTTCAAATGAAGATGCGCACACGCAATGCATGTGCCTACCGTTCTATCTGGTATGTAAGCAAGCACTGCAACAGACATGCAGTGTGGTAAACGAGAATTATAGTGTACGGATGACCGGTTCACAATATAAGTAGGTACCTAGGTATATTGGTAATGTGGAAAAACATAACATTTACTACCTTAATACCTAAAATCTAAATCATAGGTATTATTTTCGTTATTTTTTAATTTTTAATTTTTTTTTTCTATTGCTATTTTATTTTATTTTTAATGTTACTATATTATATGTACCGTCATCTTTAATTATATTAGTATATCCAATAAGAGTAGGGGGCGGGCGTCTGAAAACCAGCGTTCTACCGAGGCCTCGGGCCAGGTAGAACATCAGCTGAGACGCCTCCCATTGCTACATAATTTTTTAGTTTTAAGTGTTTTAAGTGGATTTCTGTATTTTTTGTAGCAATTTTTTTTTTTTTTTTTTTTTTTTTTAATTTTCCAAATTAATAGATACAATTTCCGACTAAATGACTGATGCGTGAAACTGTATTTTAATCAAGGTAATAGCTTAAAAACTTAGGATACTTGTTTAAAAATAGATTTCAACTTATGTGTGTACTTACTTATTTAGTAGTAGATACTTCAGTAAAAGTACATAATTAAGTAGTACCTAGGTATCTAGTATTGTAAAGTGCGTGAGCTGGAAGTTTTATTCAGAAAGTGGTTCAGTCAGGGTGATAAAAGGGAAAACCAAAACTTCCCGTACTTAGGGGGTGCCGGAATGGGGGAGGGGATGAAAGTTCTTAATTTTTTTTTGCACATCATATTTACGACGATGCGTCGTAAAAAAATATCGCGTAATGACAGTTTACAAAATTTCCAACATCTCTTACACTTTTTCGAATGGTTCCCTCCAAAAAAGGGTCATTTTTTATCTATTATTAGAGAATTGCGGTAATCGCACTGCACATACTGGTATTAAATATTTATGTATTCCATGGCATTGTAGGAGACGGTTACTAAAAAAATATTTTCACATGGCAATTATTTACTGTCAAAGTTCGCGCCAGAAAGCGTTACGACAAACTGTCAAACAAAATAAATGGTCAATTTAATTTTATTGTTTGTTGAATTTGTTAAAAATGTCGAATGTTGATATTGAACTGTGAAAGTTTAACTTTAAAAAACACCTGGAGGAAACATACGCAGTACGTATAAGTTCTTGTATATTCATGTTATAACACGCCGAAGAATCCGTATTGTAAACATTTCACGTAGCCGTTTGCCGACTCCACAAATTCAACGACCAACTGGTTCTACGTCAAGTTTGGTAATCTTATCATATCTGCAAATAAATTGCGACGGAATTAAGTAAAAAAATTACACAAAATGATCAATGAAATCAGTTTAGTAACATAAGTCATACAATGGAGTTCTTTAAGATGTGTAATCTTTCAGAGATGCCTGAGGACGCTAGAACAAGTAATAACCTAGCAGAAACATTGGACAAACTAGAGGATACTACGTTTAACAAGAAGACTAAAACTTCCTTGTTGAAGACCCTGTACATTGATTTGGATCGAGGCAAACTTGTGCCTGTAGACCAAGCTGAAAGAATCCTAAATATTTGCTTGAAAGAAGACAATGCAGGTCATGCGGTGGCATTTATTCAGTCCATATTTAAAAACGAACAGGTATTATTAATATTTTTTGTTTAAACTTCTTATTTTTTGCTATGTTTATAGTTACAGTTGGTGTCTTTTGTGTTGGCTATGTTTAATCTTTAAAAAATCTAGGGAATATCTTAAATTTGGACCATATTCATCTGTAATGTGATTTATGCTTTTATGTAGGTTTGTACTATGTTGTAATATTACTAACCAACACATCTTATTGGGATCATAGGCAAAATATTCCAAAATTATTGTATTGATTTTAATTAAATTTTATATTTATAGCAGCGCCCTGCGATTTTACCTTTGTTGTACCAGTTCCAGGAATTTGGGGATGAAAAATAGCCTTTAAACTTCCTTCAATGTGGCTTTCCATTAAAAACATATTTGAATAATACATTACTAGCAGCGCCCCACGGTTTTACCCTCATTGTGCCCGTTCCCGTGGGAATTTCGGGAATTTTTATACATATAAACCTTCCTCTTGAATCACTCTTATCTATAAAAAGGCGTCAAAATCCGTGCAGTAGATTTAAATATCTAAGCATATATAGCGACAGACAGCAGAAAGCGAGCGACTTTGTTTTATACTAGTAGTGATATACATTTCATTTGAATTGGATAGGTAGTTTCTGAGATAAGCCCTTTTTAGCCCAAAATTAGAAACTTTATCTGCTCATAATATTAGTATAGATATTAAATATAATATAACACATCTTAATAGATGGTAGGTAATGATCAGTTAAACACTAGTTATAGATAGAGTAAAACTATACTATCTGAGATAAAAAATCTTCGATCAACTATACACAACTAGATATCGGGTCACATACAATATCAAAGCTAAATACTGTCCGCTTGGATGACGTGTGACAGCTTATTTTGTTTACTACCGAACTGAAACAAATGTTTTTAAAAAGTTCGAAGCTCAACCAAATTACTACCATGACGCCTAGAAATAAAGTAGCAAATCTTATGAATAAAATAAGAGCTCACATTTCAAATGAGGCCTTATTCACCGAGACGTATTTTTTGTGCCGACCCGACATCTAGTTTTGTATTGTTGATCGAAGTGAAATATCAAATTAAGAAACAAGATAATACAATATCAAGAATTTATAATAGCTAATGTAAACTATAACTATGTTGTAAGTATATAATTTTCAATTATATTTACAGGCCCTCAATACTATTTCCAAAGCAACCCTAAAAAATTCAGGACTACATTTGGTTAAACTGATCCATACCAGTTACTGGGTTCAAGAGAAATGCACACACTTGACAACTTTGACACTACAGACGTTAGAATTGCTACCGAGGGAGGTTCTCGCAGATATTTTCATTCAGAATCCTGAAGATGTTGGTGTAATTTTCAAGATGCATGGGACTAGTCTATTGCAGGTATTATTTTATTTATTTATATTAAGACATTCCAGCAATATAATCATAAATAATCCATTAATAATGTTTTTAAAACTAAATTCCTGCTTTTGAGAATTTTTTATAGGAACATACAACACATTTTGATGTATAAGTAGAGTAAAGCTTTTGTTTATTAAGTAAGTGCTAGGTGATCTACCATTATGCTTTATGGCCCATGTAGGGATACAACCAGGATTTGAGGGATACAGGTTGATACAATCACCCTATAATGTGGTTGATTTCATGTTAAAACTTCTACTGTGTTCATTAGGTACTATCCATGGGCCAGGAATGGAGAAATCCATCCATCCACACACACACACACACACACAGTTCTCCAAGGTTTTTAGACTTGTATAGCATACTCACCTCAAACTCACCCATACGTATTGTTTCAGATGTGTCAACTACTTAAAATACTTCAAGACCCACCCAAAGATGATACAGATATATTCATAAAATGTAACTTGGCTATTTGGTTAGAGAATTTTATACCAAGATCAGTGTACCATTTGTCCACCAATTTTACAAAACCGGAGTCAAACGATGTTATGGATACTCTAGAATTTTTGACTTACAACTTGCTAAAAGTTGAGTATTTACATACTCCAAGTTGGAAAATAATCTTGAATTATATTTGTGATGTAAATAGGTAAGAAAATTCACTAATTTAATACTTTTAGCATACATTCTTTCTAAACATTTCTAGCATACTAAATCATTGAAGTTTCCATCTTTTTGGGGTGTAACCTGTATGGACTTTGCCCATGCAGAAATAAACAAATCTTCCAACAATATATATTCAGCTGGGGTTTTTTGAATATTCCTGTGAATAGTTTTCAAATTGTGGTAAATCATTCCAGGTACCCTTACATCATTAAGAAGTTACTAGATGAGCGCTCAGAGTTATGGCACAGACTCTGGGTGGTTCTTATTAAACTCCTAAGCAATCATATCACTAAATCTGTTGACACATATGGAACTCCGATCAATTCTCTACTACCTGTAGTAGAAGCCGCCTTTAAAATGGAAACAAAACAAAGATGCAGAGCTTTTAAATGCTGGAACGAACTGATAGACAATTTCTCCAAAGAAACAAATGAAAACTGCATAGGGAAAAGAGTCCGACTACTTATAATACCTTTAAAACTAAACAATGCTAAAACTGAAGAGATTGCACTCGCCAAATTAGATACATGGTGGCATTTTGTAAGAAAGTTTGAGCCGGTTTTGGACAAATTTGCAAACGAAATCTTGCTACCATTATTACACTTTATGTTTGGCAAACATTCGACCGCCAAGCCATCGTTTACAGCCATGCAATTGTCCAATGTAATGAAGAAAAAATGTCTAGAAGTACTTGCAGCAATTGTTGGTCATAGCAACTGTGACTGCGTGAGTGATTTGCCAAAATTGAGTGGTAAAATATTGACCATAAAGCTGTTGGTTAATGTCTGGAATGATTGGCTACATACACTGAAAAGTGCAATAAGATTGGCCTCTATTGCTTTTGTCGATACAACCAAGTCCTATATAAGATGTATATGGAAATCTACAGTGTTGCTTTTAAGCCAGTTGCCAGGGAATGCAGTGAGGAAGGACTTGTGCAATGATCTGATCAATTTGATTTGTTCTAATCCTGTAAGTATTCAATTATACACAATAGGATTCGCCATTTTATTTAAGATTAAGATTTAAGATGGCGGAAAAATGTTTAGTTACAAGGACTATATAGGAAACATAAACAAAGACATTGGGAAAATTACCTTGAATCTTAATAACATTTAATAAAAATATTATTATATTTATATCTTCTCAATTACAGAGTACTGGACCATTACCACTGGTCTCCCTGCCATATGAAGCTCCCGTCGCAATGGTATTAGTGAAAACATTGTTTCAAGATGATGACAAAATAACAGATCTGATTAGGTCCAAGAACGCAGATTATGTACCACTGAGTAAACTCATTGGTGTTGTTACTAGTGATGTCATGAATAGTTATTATAAAGGGTAAGGACATTCATATTTTAACATAAATATCTCTAAATAAACACTAGCCGCGCCCCGCGGTTTCACCCGCGTTGTACACGTTCCCGCAGGAATTTCGCGATAAAAAGTAACCTATGTCCATTCTCAGGCTCTGGACTAACTGTGTACCAAATTTCATTCAAATCGGTTCAGTAGTTTTAGCGTGAAAGCGTGACAGACAGACACACAGAGTTACATTCGCATTCATAATCTTAGTTAGGATAACTCAAATTAGGACTTTCTTACCTTTCATACATTTTTGACAACTCATTGTCAAAGTTGTATGGATTGGGGGTTGCTTGAATTTAGTTGCGTTTAAGCGTTTGAGTATTCGGGTCTCGGGTCGGGGATAAGTAACTGATAATGATCTTCTTCATCGAGTGGATGGTCAACCTGACCAATCCTGGTGTCAGAGTTATTGAGCCGCCAAAGGCCTCTGACATGGTTCATGTAACGACTACTATCCGTAGAAAGTAACCGGGACCGACGGCTTAACGTGCCCTCCGAAGCACGGAATCGTCTTACTTTTCGGGCAATCAGGTGATTCAGCCTGCAATGCCCTAGCCAAACTGAGGACAGTCTCACAAAGAGATTTCTGTGAGATATTGTACCAAAATACCATAGTAAAGAGAAAACCCACCAGTCAAGACAGACCACTATCAACAGTGTTGTCTTTTTTGTAAAGAAGTGTGAGTGTAAGTGTACAATAGAATTACCAAATTGAGGTGTAATTTGTTTGTACATGTAGGCATGTAACTACTGAATAAGTATACATAGGATACATAATGTAACTTTGCATGCTTCATTTCATTATTTTACCAATTTAGAGTTTTTATTTGGTATGAGACTAATAGCTTAATTTCTTCCAGGTCGGACTCAAGTCAAATGGAAGTATACCATTCCATAGTAGACTTAATGCTGACAGATGTAGTAATAAACAAACTAGGTATTGAGCTGTTTTTGAACAAACTATCATCAAATGATAGTTCTCTTAAATTATGGACGGTTATAATGGAGGAATTGTGTGACACGGATCATGATATCAGCTCGCAGACATTGTTTGAATTGATGAAATGGCCTTTGAAGTGTCATATTAATAAATTTACTGATGTAAGTTGAATTAAGCGGCATATTTTTTTAAGTTTTAAGTCTTAATTATCTGCCATGACATATTTCATCAAAATTACCTCAGCGGGTTAGCCATGAACGTGTAATAGTAATTTACATTTTATTTACATTCGTTTTTGTCAGTATGGCTATGTAAAATATACTCTTCACTGAATATATGTTTAATGTTTAATGAAATGATGCATTTTAAATAATAACTATAATTTTTTTTCCAGGTAAAACACTCTGCAATGGCATGGTACACAATTTACAACCTTATGTACCACAAGTTAAAGGACATTGATATTGATCAGCATGTGTCAGCATACCTTACTTCAGCCAACTATAACAACAAGCAAGTTCAGTACTTCATCTCTTGTATACTGGTTGCTGTTTTGAAACATAAACTTTTGAATAATGATAGTAAGTATTACCTTATTTAACACATATTGATAAACTAGCAGCGTTCTTCCGAATTTCGGATAGAAAATAATCCTATAATCTCTTAAATGTAGCTATCCAGTACAAAAATAGTTATTCAAATCGTAGAGATATTGAGATTAGCGAGTTTGGAAAAAAATCTTGAGTTTTAGTTTAGATTAATCATAATTTTTTGTATTAGGGCAACAATGATTAGAAAAGGCGTTACATAAATCAATTCTGTTCAAGTGTAAACAATGCTAAGACTCTGCCCAAGACCCTCTCACTGTAATCTTGATGTTATTAGTTCTCATCTAATCTACATTGTAAACCCAGTGAGACATTATTGACAGATTTAACAAAATTATTGCATTTTTCAGTAGTTTCATGTTTATAAGTATTTTCTTAGTCATTTTTTATGTAATTTTTTTAAGTTGAATTCTTAACAAATGCAATAATTTTGTTTTCCGTCAGCAATATTTAACTCGGTTTGATTATTGAGTTTTGATTAAACCGAAAAGAATCTAAAAATATTGTACTATTTTTTAATGTGGCTACTTGGGTAAAGCTTGTTACATTGACAGTCATTTGATGACAACTTTAGTAATATGATGTTGCCCTATGTAAAAAAAAACTTTTTACCTCCTTTAATGTTGAGACAGCAATAAAATTACTTCAAAAAATGTTTCAGATCCCGAAACACTGATGGATTCACTTCAAAATCTGACTTCAAATATTATTGATTACAAGGAATATGATGAAGTAGTGCCGATTTTGGTAGACACTCTAGTTGTGATGTTAAACTATGTGGCTGATTCTGTTAATGTGAATTTAGCTACGTCAGCTTTGCAGTGTGCTAAGAACGTAATAGATTTGATTGTTATTGGCGTCAATTCTCAAGGAGATGTAAGTAACATTATGGTATATCGTTTTCAATATAAATAATTAATTTATGACTTTTGGATAACTCCAACCTAAAATATTATATTGAAAGGTTTTTGCCCACTAACTTATTCAATTATACAATCGAGATATTGATCTATTGAGCTATGTACTCTCTTATATGGAGTATCTACAATACAACCAGTTCATAGACTTAAACTATTCTGTTTTATTTACAGTGTAACCAGACCATCGATACCCTTATTACTCTATTCCGAAACATAGTTCAACCAATGGAACCATTGTCAAAAATGGAACAGTATTCGAAAATAACCTTAGGCATTATTAACGATTTTATTAGTTTTAAATCTAAAATAGACCCAAGTTCTTCACTATACCCTCATATTATAAATACATTAAAAATATTATCCACGGCTGCAGTAGACGATAATACTAAAACGAGTATTAAAAATACGTTAGAACCAGTTCAAAAGCCTTCAGAAGTTATAGATATTGAACCGAAAACTAAAGAATTTACTACTCCTAAAGTAGAAAAGGTTAAGAAAACCAAGAAAGTTGAACCAAATATAGTCAATAAGGTGGTAGAAAATGGGGAGGAATATGTAGTTGTGAAGTCTAACTGGAAGTTTAATCCTAGAAAGATGACTGAGAATCAAAAAGAGAAATTCCAAAGGAAAAGGGAAGATATCCCGGCCCTTTACCAAGACTTGTCCCAATCGCAGGATGAATTCCAATTAGCTGGCTGGAAAGAATCCCAAGATACTTCATTATCATCGAATAGTAAATCGAGTAAATCTCTTTCCAATGACAATGTCTCAGCCCTCAATAAGTTGCCAACAGATGTAGTTCCAAATATAATGGAGAATATTTTACCAGACAATGTTAAGAAAGACTCGCCCCAACCCAACAAACCTGAACTAAATAAAGTCAAAAGTGTGGAATCGCCAGTTACACCGAAAAGCGCGAAATCACCACGTCTAGCTTTGAAAGATAGGGTATTCCGCAATATGAAAAATTTGCTTGAAAAATCATCGCCACAAAGAGATAAACAATCCACCAGTATAGTCGTACAACAGGAAGAAAACGTTACCACGCCTAAATCTAAACCAAAAGTTGATAATATAAATTCAGCACCACCAATGTTAGCTGCCGATAGGCCTTCTCGAGTCAAAAGAAAACCAAAGAAATATGACGACACCGAAGTCTTCGAGTTGAAGAAAACGCGACACTCGCTTGCTGATTCTCAAACGGCTTCTCAAAGTGACAATGAATCTCAACCGACTACATCAGATCAACCAAATAAAGCAGACACTGTTGTGGAACCTATAGTAGTTATTAGTAAAATTGACAAAGAAATCAAGACTATGGTTCCAGAAGAAGATAAGAAACTAAGTCCCGTTGTCGTTAATTTAGAATGTTTTCCTTTAATGCCTAAATGTTCGAATGTAATACAATTGCAGGAAGATTGCTTAGAACCAATTGTCGCTGAAAAAGAATATGTCGATGATGTAATGTATCCAGAGAATACAATCGGCTTAGATATCAATGATCCAGTCATTAAAGAAGAAATCGTGATTGATGTTCCGATGGAAGTTACTGATGCTACTCCAATAGAACCTAACATTATTGAAACGAAAGACAAAGAAAATGAAAACAAATCGGCTGATGTTAACAACAAAGTAACTGAGATACCTGTAACTCCAGTAGGTCAATCCAAAGAATTAAATCAGGCTAAATCTACCACCAAGAAGAGTGGGAAGAAATCTCGTACTCTCGAAAAGGAACTGGCAATAGACATGGTTGAAGGTCATCCACTATTTAAAGCCCAGTCAGCCAAAAGATCTACGAGAAAGAGGATATCTACAGAAACTACTCCAAGGAGAAAATGTGTTGCTGAAAAACTGAATAAAAACAAAACCGATGGTTTCTCCACTCCTAAATCGACTAAAAAGGGCAAGGAAAAGAAGGCTTCTCCATCAGGATCTAAATCAGTAACAGTTACCGAAACACAAGATAACGATTCTCCGAAAAATAACATAGCCGATGATTTATGTTCAGACGATTTCATAGAAAGTTCCCAAGATTCTTCTGTTACCACTCTCAGTGTGCTTTCAGTGAAACGCACACCAAACATACCAGTTGTTGCATTAGAAAGACTGAAAACTTCACCCACTGCTACTATAGGAATTTCTATTGAGAACAAAACTCAAGATCTTTTACAAGACTCGGATATCATAGAAATTTCAAATAAAACTAACAACAATGATAGCAAAGATGACATAGAACTACCTCTTAATAAAACCGCTGAAGTGACGGTGAATCAAACAGTTGATATGACTGAAAACATGGACACTCTACCAATTGGTGACACAGATGACATTATTGTTGTGAATGACGAGGAAATACCTATAACAATACAGTCAGATACTATTATTGGGCCTGAAACTCAAGAATTGGCTGAAGCTGATACGCAACCTAATCCTGTTGAATTTTTAGACGGTGAGACATCCCAGGTTAACAAAACAGAGTCTCACAATCAGACAATAGATAAAACTGAAGAGATTATCAAAGAACATGATTTAGCGGAATCATCAATGGAAGTTCAGAATGTAAAAAAAAATCCCGTCAATGTGATTCAAGTAAACGAGGCAACTTTATCTCCATTCAAAAGCGACGATCAAAGAAAGAAGGATTTCCTAAACAATACACTAGAAATATCTCCAATTAAAATTCAAAGTCCTGATAGAGATAAAAAGTCGCCTTCACCTGAAACTAGTAGCGACTATGTTGTCATACAACTTTCGTCTCCCGTACAAAGTAATGGCGAACCCTTCGATAAAGTAGGATCTCCGGAATTCTTTACTGACGATAAAGTATCTCCCGATAAAAGAGATGCTTCGCCTCCTAGAACTGAGATTAGTGTTACAAATACTAGTCCCTCTTCTTCGTTATCTCTGAAGAAAAATAAGCCACAAGTGCGTTCGACCGGGCGAGCTGCTCAGATGCTAGGTCTCTGTGTTCCTGATAAACTAAATACTATGAATATTGATAGATCTGAGTCTGAAGAAATAAAGAAATCGAATACAAGTACCCCAGCTAGAAGAAATTTACGAATTCTGTACAATTCTGTCGGGGATAATAATGAAACAGCTGAAAGCGAGGAGAATGAAAGTTTCCTCAAATTAAAAAGGTCTTTGCCTTCAGTTGGCACTAGTCCCTCAGGACCTATTTTGAAGAGAAAGCTTGCTGATATCGCGGATGAAGCTACTGCATCTCCAGCTAGCAAAGTAAGTCAGCAATGTCCATTAAATCTTTGGAAATTTATAAACACAATTTCTATGTATACTAATATGTAATTTTCTTTTAGCGAAAGAGAGTCAGTTTCCACGATCCCCCAGTATCCACTACAATATCGGTTCATAAATACATAGAACCTTTAGGCGTGAGATCTCCACAAAACTCAGCGCAGAAACGTCTGGAAAGGCAAACCCGTCAATCTTACTCGAAATCACCTAAGCGCCTTGATAATGCTTTCAAACTTGTCTCAGTATTGGCCAAGGCTGCTGAAAGTTTCCTTGAAGGAGAGCCTTCGCTAACGGCTGAAGACACTCCCACATCATTAGAAGTCACACCTGCCATTGAAATAGTCAAAAACAGTGATCTAAATGACACTGATCCGCTTTGCGCCGATTTATTAGAATGCACGCATCCTATAGAAGTAATCGCTGCTGAGTTATCATCGCCAGCTATGATGGACTTATTAGTAAAAGAGTTAGAAGACAAAGTGAAAACAGTAGCGGATTTAGCCAAAATGACAGAGTTGGAAGTTAATAGACTTTGCATTAAAGCGCCTAAAGTTCAAACAGCAAAGAAAGCGCTGACTGATTACGCTGCGAAATTAGCTGAGATTGAGAAGATACAATGCGAGAATATTGTTTCGAATGACGTCATAGAAACGGTTGAAGCGGAGTGTAAATCGTTCAGTGTGGAAATGCAAACTGACGAAGTATCGTATAGTGATATAGAAGTACAAACAACGAACGAACCAGGGTCAATGAATTCTACACAAACTGACATTGTGGTAACAGCGAATAGTTTAATACAGACGGATGAATCTGGCAGTCGGAGTACGTCGGATATTATTAATTCGTGTATTTCAGAGGTAAGGAAATATTATACGCTTGAATTAATGTTGTTTATAGGTTTGTTGATAGAAGTATATGCATTAGACACTTTAAAATACCGAAATTTAAATAAGATGACAAATCATCTGACTTTAAAAAAAAACTGATTTTGAGCCTCAGTTATATATAATTATGCTTACATCATTTATCAGAAAAGAATGGTACTTTTTACAGCCGTTATCATTAAGGTGCATAACTAATTCCTTATTTATTTTTATAGCGGCCTGACTTTGTCGAAAAACTTACTGAACAACTCGACCAAGAATCAATTTCCAATATGGCGGAAAGACTTCCTTCAGCAACATTAGTAGAACTGTTAATGAACAAAAGTGACAAATCAAACTCCGATCTCCTTACTAGAATATTAGAAGACCACAGTTCGAAAGAGCCGAGTGAACAAAGAAAACAGACACAAATGGCATTTGTAAGAGATTTCTTGTGTCAAAAGTTTGATACTAAAGAATTAGTGCTTTTCTGTAGTCAGTTGTTACAGAAAGTCTCTGAGAGATCATCATAGTTACGTAGTGTAGTTACGTAGACGTAGTGTTAATCTACATTTTAATTTGGACAGGTTTTATCTGTCATATGAGGATCTAAACGCTTGCTAATCTAGCTCGTATATGACCCGATTATACAACATGTCAATATGGTAAAATTTTATATTTTGGCGTAAATCGCAGTTATTAGGCAGCCAATTTATGCGAAATAATTTATCATAATATCTTATTCGTGTTATGTTAGACAAGAGATGACTTATATAACGTTAGCGGCTTGGTTGATGCTGTCAAATCAGTACTAAAAATTAGTACAATAAAACCAGAGTGTAAGTTTGACAGGCTTAAAACGACATAGCGCCAATCTATATAGTTGTTCAATAAAATTTTGCGCCCACTCATTAGATTTATCACTATTTGACATAATTTGTGTATTACATGGACGAAGTATTAGCAGAACGCAATAACTAAAATTTAATTGAAGCTGCCGAAATGTTATATAATAACCATATACAAGTTATATTACATATTGAATATTTTGCAATAGCGTAGATGGATTCATCTGCTAAATGAAAAATTTGTTAATTTAAAGTGCCTTTAAAATTAATCGTCGATTAAAATACCATTGGTAATTTAATGGTTACTGCCTTTGTTGTGCAAAAAAGTACCTTATTTTTTGTAGTAATGGTCTCAAAATGTGACTCCACATAAATAATCGTTTTTTTTAATGTAAACGTAACATGGAGATTGTTACTTTTTGATTGAAGCAAACATTATGTTATAAATCTTCTTTTTTAACTAGATTTTAACTTATTTTAATAACTTTATGTTGATTAGCATTATTTTTTAAAGAATTAGTATTTAATATTAGTTCTTAATCTTTACTTTTAATTAGTTATGTATTTATATTATGTTTAACTATATATATTATGAGATGACAAAACATTGTCTCTTAACATAACACGTCAAGCTACTTGAAATAAAACATCCAATTATGGTTTAGTTTGTTCTATTTATTTAAAAAACAAGTTATGTACAATAATTATTCAGTCAGGATTATGACCATTATTTCGGTCATATTGTCAAACTCTGACGACGTCTTTGGTCATGCGATATGACTATTTTAGTCATTACTTAAATAGGCATATTGCTATGACCAATCGATCCGTACCACAAATGTCATTCATACAATATTATATTATCACTGATAGCAGGTAATCTGCATTGCATTGTATGAATGAATAACTGTTCTATAAGACTGTAGATTAACTAAAAGAAATGTAATGAATCTGTGTTCATGGCATCAAGAAAGAATCACAATAATATTTACAAAAGAACTTCAACTAGCACAAATATAACTTTAAAGCTTTATTCCTATAATACGTAGTTTGATTAAAAAGAAAACCGATGTCGCATTAGCAACTAAAAAGTTAGCTATAATGTGCCATATGAAAACAAAAAGCTCTCTCCTGTTCTCAACGTTTCTCTTTTTATACAGACTACACCTCAGTATCATATGATACATATATTTCCTATACACATCGTGGCAAATCATTAGGAATCCTTGTATTTAGAAGATTGTCGATCATTCCAATATTCAATATAATATTGATAAAATGCCACTATTTGTAATATTCTAAACGGTTTAAACATACGAATAATTTTGGAATCAGTCAGTATTTTGAATTAATAAGTGTAGGTACTTCATTTTGAAATATTGAGCAATACCTGTAAAAAACAATTCAGGCTGTAACTTAACTGTAACTGAATGTTATTCGTATGTTTAAATCTAATTCAAACTACACATTTGTACACCATTCCCCTAAAAATCTTGCCATGCTTATATTAGAGATATATATTATATTATAAATATAGGCATTCAACAAATACATAAGGGTATCCTTAGAAAAATACATGACTGAATCTGTTTTAATTTTAATATTTTTATGCTTTAGGAACTCATGTAATAAATATAGTTTCAAAACGTATATGGTTCTTAATTCCTCGATTTGTAATACATATATAAGTTTAGCGTAATATAATGTTATTGTATTTAATTATCTTAGGTATGTCTTAACTAGATTTGCATTCACAAAACATACAGGATCATAGGCATTAAAGTCACTCGAACTCGAACAAATCATGTATTTGTAAGAAACACTCTATAGTTTACTTATTGGTAAATAGATTTAGAACTGATGGTATATAGCGATGCGTAACATTAAGGTATAAAAATATCTTAACCTCTCTAATGCAGCCTTGTACTAAAATCTTGATCGTTAATATTCCTAACGTTACCCATACTCATGACCAGCACCCGCTTTTACTACACTTAAAACAAACAATTAAATATTTATCACGTAACCTACAAAATTCTTGTGAAGAATTTTAGTAGAAGGCCGGCTCAGGCTCCGGAGACAACGGCGTTCCTCCAATCTCTAATTTGAAATTAGTCCACTAATTTCTACTTAGTATAGAAGGTATTTTAATACTTTGGTCCACAAATTGAGCACTTTTAAATTTACATTTTATAAATAGAGAGGTTAATGGGTCACCGCCGTCAGGGAAATCGCATTTCCGCTACGTAATCTAAATGTTCGAGATTTTGATGGGAGTTGGAGCGGCGAGGGGCCCTCGGCCTGTGCAGATTGTGATGTGAATGAGCGCGCATCACTCGGTAGGGGCCCTCCCGCGACGGGCCCGAGTCACTCGTTTTACGTGTTGAATTACTATTCACCCATTGCTCTTCCCTTGATCTAGGGGCCCCTGAGGCCTTATTATAGTTGTCGAACGCGCGCCGATTGTCCTCATAACGTTGTCTCGGCCAGTTTCTTTCTAGATCGTGTCCATATAAATCTAATTCACCAGACGGTTGAAATTGACTGCCTTGGCAATAGCTCGATCGTTTCCAGCCGTCCTCATATTTTTTTCTACCACTCTCCTCATCAATTTGTCTCCTTTGAGATTGATTGGAACTGCTTTCACTCGTATCCTCTCCTGAGGTGCCTATGCCTAAATCTTTGTCGTCTCCGTATATTTTGTAAATTCCATTAGGATTCAAGTTTTTTCCATTGTATACTTGGTCGTTTAACATCAGCTGTGGATGAGGTATGCAATAGGCATTGGTGTAAGATTTTTCGAATTTGGTCATCTTTATGTCGTCCTCCTTTCTGGTACAGGATCCTGGGCCAAATAACGATAAGAGGACTGGCAGCAAGAACAATCCATGCATTGCTCCGAAGAATATTACCATGAACACCATTTTGAAGAATACTAAGAAGATGTAACTGTCTGCTAGTAATAGTGCAATGACACCAAGAATGGTACTGAAAGATCCTTGCACTATTGGCAATCCTAGAGAGTACAGGCATTCACTTACTCTCTCATCTGGAGTCTTTGCTTTAGATGCCATGTATGCGTAGCAGATGTGAGCAGTGAAATCGACGGAAAATCCAATGCACATAATAAGGTTGATCATTGAGATTGAGTCCAAGTTTATATCCCAAAGAGCCATGTAGCCAACGACCCCAATTTCTATTGAAATTATACTGAATGCCACCCAGAGAGAACACAAGATGTTTGGAATGAAAATGAAAGATGTGATCATCATCATTAGGGCACCGTAGCATAAGTTTTGCAGGGACGTTGGACGGACTAACTCAAACTGGAAACAGAAAACTTCATGTTAATGGTACAAAAAGTCACAAAACTAAAAAAAATATGATTGGCGAGACCGCTTTACAAGCATTATAGTAAGTCATATGAGAAGTCAGTAATGAAGTTAATCAGTTAAAATGCCTATTAGAATATCCACTTATTACGCATGGTTTAATAGGACATACCTGATCAAAGAATACGAAGTATGGATGGAAGACTGACGCGTTAAGAGGAGATTCAGCCACAACTGCTCTTAGCGCCTTTACCATCTCTTTTTCATGATTGGTTCCACTTATATTGATGGCTTGGATGAGAAATCTTGAAGCAATGATTTGGTCACCGGCCGGATTGAATTTGACGTCCAAAGAGAATGGATTTGCAGGAAACAACCATAACTGAAACAACATTAAAATGAAAATCATATCACGGAAATGGTTGTTTGGTAATTATGGTTGTGTTTTTAAACTTGGACTGTGCTTACCTCCTTTAAGTTGTGTATGAAATCGACTTCATTATCGATCGAAACGTTTAAATAATCGTTATTCCTCGATACGTAATCAACGAATGTTCGTAACCAAGATTCGGTGTACAACGAATTTGAAATATACGAAGTACTTTCCAATCTTCGGGTTAGTTTATCTACTTCTTCTTGCACGTCGGGGTCTGAGTAATTGTAAGCACCGCTTATTACGACCTGAAAGTTTTCATCAAATAAATCCCTAAGGTCAAGGTCAAGTTTGTGTTTCTCCATAAGTAATTAGATATATACCTGAATCCTATAGGGAAATTCTCTGTAATAAAGATCTTCACGATCGAAGAACTCAACAGAGTATGAATCTACTTTCGACAGCTTCCTGCGTTCCAAACCTTCCTTGAGATTAGTTACTCCGTATCCAGCCCCCGCAAGGTACAGAATAAAAACCACAATTACTAGCGCTTTGACAGCGCTGTTATTGAGTAAATCTGCTACGGTGGTCTTAAAGAATGCCATGATGCAGTGTTCTTTGTTGTCTAAAGGATTGTCAGGGTCTGCTGGGTCGATACCACCGCTGCAGAACATTCTGTAGATCCACGGTTTTTCTTCTGGAAATGAAATGAAATACATGAGATCTTGTATATAAATGCATTAAGGATATTGTACATTTTGTATGCAAAATCATTACCTTTTCTAGCCCTAGATTCAGGTAAAACCTTCATCATTGTAAGCGTGTGCCGATTCTGTTTTTCCCTATAACCCGATATTGCGACGCAAGCAGAAAAGAATGTGAGATGCCAAACGAATGTGAAACATACGGCGAGACCTGTTAACAAAACAAACTCTTAACATCGATCTTAAAACTCATAAAAAACAAAATTGAATAAACCGTTATAACAGGTTTGCGACTTGCCTGAATACATGCAGAATATTTGCACCGATGGGAACGGCGAGAATATTCCGATGAAGAATGATAACATGTCAGTCACTGAGGTGATGGTGATTGATACGGCAGCTTCGGATAACATGATGGCCATGCGCTCCGGTACAGGTAGTTTGGGAGATGCACGTCTCCAAGCAGCCAACATTACAAAAGTGTCATCAATGCCGATACCTGTAATCATTAAAGATGAAACATTAAACCATTGAAAGGAGAAACTCGTTATAATTTTTAAAAGGCTTATACAAACTTACCAATCATAAGAAAAGGAGCTGCTAAGTTAATACCAATGAAAGGAATCCCCAGGTAAATGGCACACCCAAATGCTGCAGCAGTAGCCATCACAGCGGAGATATTCCCCAAAAGTCCCAGCCAAGGTTTCGATCTGACCCAGTCACCCATCATACAAGTCACTATCGAAAATATTCCCATGAGGATGAACGTCGAACTGAAGAATGGTATAACTGTTCTCGTATTTTTTTCAAGCTCATGATCGAGTGTCCTTGATGCAAATCTCGATACAGAAATGTGTTTGAATCGACCGGTGTCTTCAGCTACACCAACGGCATCCAAAAACGCATCTTCCCATGCTGCACCCCTGAAAAACAACATCAAAAGTTTCAGGAAATGCATTGCAACACATTGACCTATAATGGAAACTAAGAAGTCTGCGACCTTTCTATTCGTATTGTAGAATGTTACGCAGTGTTTAGTATTCGAAACGATTTCTTTAACCGTGTCAAGATCGATGTCTATTATCTAAGTAATAGCGACAGTGTTTGCACAAAGTGCAATGTTAAACAAGACAGAAAAGCTAATAAGCCAAGTGAACTGGAATGAATCACACGATGAGAAACCTTAGAAACGTGTTTCCTTTGAAACGCAATCATTGCTTCAATCATATCTTCCTCGAATCGCATGTATGGGAATGATGATATCTGATAATAATTTTTGAGGATATCCTTCATTAAACTCGTGTGAGATAATGGACATCGCTCGTGACTGATTAAGATGTTTACTTAACAAGTTTATCTTGTTTAAATCTGACTTAGTTGTTATATTTAGTTTCAGTTCAGATGCAATGGTAACATTTTCACTTCTGATCGACTAGGCCTTTATAAATGTGTAATATACAGTATTTTATGCGTTTTAGAATCAATACGTAACTGAAGGGTTTGAGATTTTATTTATAAGACATACTTTTTTAAGATTTATAAGAAAATTTAGATCTTCGAATCTCTTCGGTATGACCAAAATATTAAATGAAGCTTTAGGTATGTGGTGTAAGTCATTGAGTTGTATGTACTACATATTTATTATTCAAGCGAATATAGTCTTGTCATCTGTATTTAACCTACTTCTCGCTATTATCTTACTTATATCTTCAGTGAACGATATTAGTCGGTTGACATGCTGTGAGGTTTACAAGTACTTATTTTATGTCGACAGGGAGTGTCACAAGTATCGTAAGCGAACCAATCAATAATTCTTACCTCTGATCCTGAATCTGTGTGTCCGTTTTTACAAACCAAACTAACTGGACTGCCGGTACCGATACAATGATGTCATCAACCACCTTGGATCCCCCAAAGAATACTGGAAATGCGTGAGCCTCCCAAGTGACAGGATTGAACATAATTGGAAACGTCAAGTTCAATTCTCCACGTTCCACCTGTTGAAACAAAGGAAAATGGACAATAAGTTGGTACATACATGCTTAGATAATTGTTTATCAATACAATAGCTTCATTCAATTAACAATGGCTTACGAACTTTTTTCAATCTACCCTCAAAAGTTAATTTTAGATGTTAATCTAAAAGCATTAATAGACGATCGAACTTGTCCGCCCGAACCGCCGGACCGGTACGGTGCGCTCGACACGCCACACCACCGCACCGCACACGAGATGGTCCAGTGTGCTATCCGTGCTTGATCGCGTCAGACATGCCTCCAACCTTGTCAAAGGAAGCTAAAATAGCTTTAATTGCGGCAACCGTCGTAGCTAGCACGCCTATCCAAAGGCAAAGGAAGAAAAGGAAAGAATGGGCAAAATTTTATTTAAGATACAGAGACTCATACAGTCATATGCGACTGATAAAGGAACTAGACGATGAAGACTTTCGTATATACCTTCGCATGAGTTCTGGTCTATTTGCTGAATTGCTGGAAATGGTGAAACCATATAATTACAACTTCGTTACGCGTGTCTCGCTCGGAGGCAGAATTGCGACTAAAGCGCTAAACGGTGCGGTGCGTGGGCCACACGAGCGAACAACGCGCGAACCGCACCAAATCCTTTGGCAGAACCATCGGACCGAGCGGACCGTCAATAATAATAATAATGTGCGGCGGACCGATGTACACACTATCGAATATGGTCCGGAGCGCACCAAGGTCACGGTGCGGTGCGATCGTCTGTTAATGCTTTACTAATTGCATTTTGTGACGTGTGTGTTGTGAGGACCTGGTTTCCAAGTGAATATCGGAAATTATGGAGATTAGGCAAGTTCTAGGGTAAGTAGTTACTTTAGTTTTCTTAAAATATTCTCATGCTTATTAGAATATCTATTGTCAAATATTATTGCCAATTTCGACAATAATTATTAGATCAATTTCTTTGTGTATCACAATGTTCCGACTTGATTTGAATGATTCGTTCAATTTCTTGAATCTCCAATTAACATTGGACAACGATATTTGATTGATTTGAGTAATTTTACAGTAGGACGGTAAATATTTATCTTATTGCAACTTTAAATTGAAAACAAGAATTGAATATGTATTGTTTAAACCTACGATCGACAAATATCTATAAACGTTTTTATGTTTATTTATGACACCAATGAGGTGTGTCCTTTTGTGGCTTCGACATCTGAGAGAATTAATTCGCGCGAGTGTTTCGCATGTCAATTAAAGAAACACGTGACTGTTGTATTCATTTGTTAATAATAACCACAATTTAATAATTAAAGAGAAGAGATACACGTTATCGTGTTAGATTGATTTTGAAGAGTTATTTTGATGGTATTTTTTGTTATGCTATGATATAATCTTCAGATAACATTTACTTATTCGGAGATTGGGGATTTTGAAGAAATCTTTTGCATGACTAAAAGATTAGTTACTCAAACTCAACACAATATTTGTACATATGTTTAAACATAAATTTCTATCCGATTCATCCCGGAATTCCTCCCGTATTTATTGTATCGCCACATTTGTTTAATTCCCGGAAAAACCTCAGACCTTTTGTCTACAAAATAAACTAGATTTTATTAACTGTATAGGAAAATAAACAATGTTTCATCAATGAGTGTGGTATGTGGTCATGAGTATCTAATATTCAGCGTAAAGTGGATACAAGTGGTCAAGTGGCTATTGTTTTGAACATTGATAGTGGTTTTATTACCGACTGATTCATGGTGTGACGCTCCACTGACTAATAGAAATCTTCCTACTTAGTTTATTATTTGATACTTTGATTTGAACCGGTACCTTACACCAAGGTCCAAGACTTCTTTCTGCTGTACTAAGCTTCATTCATTATTCCTTTAATTAATGCCGTTATCGATGATATTGTACGAAAATAATTTGAATATTCTCTATGCAACGATTGTGCAATTATTATGTGTCTCGAGCAAGTCGCAAAGTATGTCAGATCCATATCTTTTAATTGAGATTTGTCGCTTCTTTATTATTCTTACTTATCAAGTAAAAGGTACCTACATACATTTTTTGAGTAGGTCATTCAGAAAGTACTTAACTGCCTTCAAGTTTATACATTTTATCGTGATAGTTTACGATGCAAGAGAAGAAAGTATAATAGTTTTAGAACACGTTGTTTAATGCTTCAAAAACGGTTTTGTTTGAGTTTCCCTCGATACCATCGACTTTTACTTTAGTTTTATTGAAGTAGCTGCTATAACTTTAATGTTGGTTATTTTATTACGTAAATGTACGCGTTGGAAATGTTGTTCTTAAGAAATCACGTATTGTATACCTTTGTAAGTGTCTAGCTAACCTACCTATTGAATAGATGTATACTGTTCAGTTATATTGAAGTGTGAATTACTAAAGTCAACTTAATTATACAATTTTATCCAATTTTATTATATTTAACTTAAGCTTGTATCTTTATGAATGTAAAGATTCAATTCAAAATTTATAATGACATACTTATGTTATTAGAATTTACTTTTGGGCTACCATGCATAACAGAATATAAAATTTATTTTACTTGCCTTAGTTTAAAAAAATCTAATCTAAACTTCCTCATTCAGTATCAGTGTGTAAGTAGTGTACCTTGCAAGTATGTAGTAGGTACCGGTCACTAACCTAACTATATACAGAGTATATAACCGCAACCTACAAGACACTTATACTTTTACCATCTTTAATACCCCACTAAAACATTTTCACTTGAAAGAAACTAATCTCACCTCGCCGATAATCTTATCCAAATTCAGAATATCGTTGACGAAGCACTGTCCTTCCCATCTGGCGCATTGTTCTCTATAAGTGAAGGTCTCTCCCGTGGGCATGTTGACTGTCACGTTCTGAACCAGGTCGTCCAGCTGCCGCAACTCCTTCCATATTTCAGTACGAAGCATGTTCGTATCGTTGTCTTTTGATACTATGATCACTCTGCCGAATCTGCCTGTTGGGAAAATCAAATGTTAGATCATTTTGTTGTGATAGGATAGCTCAAGATAAGTGAAAGAAATCCATACTAATATTATAAAAAGATTTAAAATTTATTTAAAAAAAAGATAAAAAATTATAAGTTTGTTTGTTTGTATGTTCGAGCTAATCTCGGTATTTACCCGTCGATTTGAATAATTATTTTCCTAATAGATAGTACATTCAATGGGAAGGTTATAGGCTATTTTTCATCCCGAAATTCGCACGGGAATGTGCACAACGCGGGTAAGACCGCGGGGCGCCGCTACTGTAAAATAAAACGAAGTGTATCCATAATTATGATTTGTGGTTAAGTAAGGATAAGTTAATTTGCTAAAAATCTTCACCTTAATAAGTATTGGGATTGTTATTACTTTGAATAAATATACATATTTAAGCCTTAGATATTAATGAATTATCATAAAACTTCTGAGCGTATTAAAACATGAAAAATACAGCCGTAGTTAAGTACCTACTTATACCTACTAAAATTAATGATAAAAATAAATATTGTGTGAAGACTACAAATTAATATATTATTTTTACTAATTAACAACTTTGTATATTATCTTTCATACAGCTAGGTATATAAATTTCGGCCCATATGTTTGCAGTTGCCTACCTACTATAATTGTTGCACTTGTTTAAATATTTCCTTATTTTTTGACTGGGTATGTATAGGTCGTACAGTCTTTAATTTAACTTCTTAGGTAGTTAATGTTCCTACACCTACATATGTATCTATGTGCGTGTTGTTACATTTTATTGTTTGCGAGTATTTTGTACTGCTAACACTGGTAACCTCAAAAATAAATAGTTACACGTTGCACATGTCAAAAGAGTCAGTTAAGTTTTAAAAGTATTTTTAATTGATAGTTAATTAAAGACGAGTGCATGTTTATTCATTAATATTAAATTATTATAAATGACGTTAGAATATGATTTACGAATATATAGTTTTATCAGGGATAAGTACAATTTATTTATGATTTGCGAATTAGGAACTAAATCACATCAATTTGTGGCTTACCAGAAAAAGAGTAATACGAGTAAATACCGTTATTGAAAAATAAATAATCTAAGAATGTTTTTTAAATTATTTTTTATGAGTTAGAAATTATTTCACTTTTGTACCTATGTTCCTAAGTGACTGAATAAATACTTATTTACGAGATGGTACAAAGGAGCAGCATCTTAGTTTAAATCTTTGATCAAGAAACTTTTAATTTTTAATTAAATTAAATCATTTACGTAAAAGATCTACAAAAGTATTTTTTTAATTAATGTAAGTACTTATTATTTACGTAAAAAACGTAATTTACATAAGTATTACGTCATCATACTATGGTCTAGGTACATTTGATATTTACCTACTTTTACCACGCATACTAAAGCAAGATTGGCGTTGTCGCTAACTCTAGGTACCCAAACAAAAAAATATTGCAAAAACTAAAGTTAATTGGGCAAGTATTATTGAGGTCTGCCTACGTTAAAGTTAACCGTTAGTTTGTGCTGATAACCTCATCCATATAAGTTGTACTACATTCTAGTTACATATTGAAGTGTATAGATAGATGGGCACTAACAAATATTACAAATAACCTTAACAACATTCGGTATAACGGATCGTTTCGGCTGGACCGGATTTTATGCACCATCATTTGATGTCAGTGATAAACATTTTAGGTAGGTACCAAAATAATTTTCGACAAAACTTGTTAAACAAAAATCAGTAAAGTAAGTATAGGTACTCAGAATACGCGTCCCCTTAATAGTTAATTTGTCCTGTTATAGGATATTTCAGGCTGTCACTATCGACCCTTATAAAATCGTTTTTAATAGGACCAACCAATTTGCAAATACTCTACCCTAAAGAAAACAAAAACCTATTTGTTAATTGACATTCAAAAACCTTACGAATGAATATTCGGTGATCGGAGATCTAGCTAGGTCATGATGTGAATATTTTTTGAAATTTCCACTTTTGATTATGCCGTATCAAGACCAATTGGGTGCCGATATAGACGAATGGAAGTACCTATCCTATTACATCATATCTTTTCAAAGCAATACTTCTATTAGATCCTTTATAGAATTTCCCATGAAATTTTATTGTTTGCAACTTTTTAAGGAGAAAACGCCTATGTACGAAATCTTGGGTCTGAGCCACGCTGCTATATGACAAAGTACTTATCATAATCAGTAATTACTAAAATCTTCAAAATCATTCCGCCTCTTACCTGCTCTAGTAATCCTTCCAACGTTGAACCTATCTGAGTAATTAACTTTGAAGTTCTCTTCCACTATCCTCCTCTCCAGTTTTCCTTGCCCACTAACTGGGGAGAACAAATACTCCGGATCCATTTCATAGTGGACTCTTTGGTATCCAGTGATCATGACCATGGAGAGAAGGATGGGTATGATGATGAAGTAGCCAGGGTTCCGTCCCACGATCAGGCCGAGCTTGTAAAACGATCTGTTGAGGACATCGTCCACTATTGTCATTCGACAACCACCCATCTGTGAACAAAGATAATGATTTGTGCTATTATTTATTGTTTTAAGGGAAAATTTTGGAATTAGGAAGAGTATTGTTGAGCAAACTTTGTTTTGAGTTTCAATGGTCTGAAAATAGTCTGCTTAGCAAATCATCAAGAAACATTGTGTGTTGGAACTTGGATGGTAAGAATCGTTGCATACACAGAAGAAGTAGTGCTATTCCAATAGAATCATCATAGGACTAAAACTTCTAGATCTAGGTAGGGTTTAAGGCTTAAAGGATTTGATATCAATAACTAAATAGTTAACCTACTCAGGAAAACGTAACTGACCTAATTACCTAGACAAGCATACTTCCATGACATTCCTCGAGCTTACGCTAAAAATAGATCAATTCCATATTAGCATCAAATAAAATCTCTAGATTTTCTTACCACAAGTAACTACGTACTTAGATTATAATGAAATGTTTCTCGTGACAATTAGACCAATTAGGTACAGTTTGATTTACGACAACAGCAATTTAAGTGATGATAATAACGATGATTACTTTGTGGTTTGCTGCAAATGTATATACGGTGGTTTTAACTCTTGATATTTAAGTATGCGTCTCGGTTTTGTTACCGCATGTCATAGTTACCTATTTAGAATGTGAATGTGAAATACTCATGAGCATGAGTCTTACTATGTCTTAAGTTTATTGGCACATTATTAAAGGTAGGTATGTAGTATAAAAAGACATTTACATAAACTTACTTAGTTAAATGTTAAGCGGAAATTTTATTGAAACTATGTTAGTTTATTGTCCTACTAATATTATAAATAAACGCGAAAATTTGTGAGGATGGATGTATTTACGTTTTTTACTCTTTCAAGAAAAAAATACTGGACGGATTTTTATGAAATTTCACAGTAATACACATTCAGAATAACACATTTTATCCCTAAATTCCTGCGGGGATGGGTACAACGCGCGTAACACCGCGGGGCGCGGCTAGTTGAAGATATGTTGGTAAAAGTTTTAAGTTGATATTTTTAAGGGTATGG
This sequence comes from Cyclophora albipunctata, assembly GCA_963082685.1. Taxonomy (NCBI): domain Eukaryota; kingdom Metazoa; phylum Arthropoda; class Insecta; order Lepidoptera; family Geometridae; genus Cyclophora; species Cyclophora albipunctata. The sequence goes on along the minus strand of OY720117.1, from coordinate 8,154,025 downwards.
AGGGGTGCGAGTCCCTCTCTTTATTATAAGCAAAAATTCCCAATAGGTGTCTGGGAAACATGAGAGGCTGAAGTTACATAGGTACTACCAACACCCCGCCACTGAAAATTCCAGAACATGACAAAACTATAACTAAGCATGATACTAAGTAGGTATATCTTTTGAGATGACAATAAAAAGTACACAGAAAAGACGGATGTAATCATTATGCTTCCAAATTACACTTAGTTTTACAACCATATTCTTATTAAAGTTAACCTCTCACGCACAGCAAGCTAAGTGTCACTTACATCAGTAAGACCACAGTTTCTTGCATTCACTCCAATCTTTCCTATTGTGAAATTTATAAATTAAATCACTATATACCGGTAAAAGCTACTTGATCTGGATCCCACGATTGTAGAAATTGCGATAATTGCAAATGTGACACAAATGCTTTGAGATAATAGTACATATCATTACGATACAACACATAATCAATGTAAGAAAGTGTGTGATATAAGAATGATTCTAGATGATTCCAGCGCATTCTAACCTTTGGTGGGATTGGATGGTGAAATAAGTTTGCGCTCAGTATAATTGCTATCCTAACATACATATCTAGCATATCTTAAGAGAATATAACATCTATAAATGCAGCGAGTGTTTGTCCTACTAATATTATTAATGCGAAAGTTTGTAAGGATGGATTTACGTTTGTTAGTCTTTCACGAAAAAACTACTGGACGGATTTGGATGAAATTTTACAGTAATATAGGTTATACATCAGAATAACACATGGGATACATTTTATCCCGCAATTCCCGCGGGAACGGGTACAACACGGGTAACACCGCGGGGAGCTGCTAGTCTTAACTATAGCATTTGTACCATCACACACTTCATCCCAAAAGTCTTCCAGGTACGATATAGTCGCATGTAAACCTACGGAGAGGTCGTACTGAAGTTACGTTTTAATAAAGGTTTAAAGTTTTCCTTGTATAATGTATAAGTATAAGTGAAAGGTATGTAGTTACGATCAGCTGGTCAAGGAGGTCTTGCCGATGTTCTACTTACATACTCGTTGTGCGGTTTCTAGCGAATTAATCGAGTTTAGTTCGGTTCTCAAACTGGTAATTGCCGGATCGGTTATTACTTTATTAGGTGTTTCAATGCACTTTGTTTTTACTTTGAAAAAATGCGGTTAACTTGAAACTTCCTTTCGCTTTTAGATAGCAACCGATTGTTGTTTATGTCCTTAGCGCCAAAAGAATAGCAATAAAGTTTTCTTTTGTAATTTGTCATTTTAAAAAGTAATTTACACATAAATTATGTTCGCAAATCTCATAAATAAAATATCTTCGTTGAAACATTACGAAGGCAATTTTATCACCAAAATGGAACCAGCCATGCATGCATCAAGAATACTAAAGCAATTAATTTCATTGTATTTTATGAAGTAATTTAAACAGTGTCAAAGTCTTGCATTTTAAAAAGTACTCACGTACTATGTTTGACATGCAACACCACGTTTAACCACGAAATATGACTGTTTGCACGTGGTTTGTTTACTGGCTACAATTCGATTTTACGGAAATACTGCCTTTCTGAGCCATTTTCATCTTTACTCCGTTAAAAACAGAATACATTATCGTTTACCTTTAATATTGTGTTCGGCGAATTCCAATATTATGACAAAATAAGTACTACATAATATGTACAAACTTAAGGCATACATATATACAAGGTGGGTTAAAAACTGTGTGATTGGAGCTAACTACCACCAGCAAAGTTGACACATTATTTATCTATACTAATATTATAAAGCTGAAGAGTTTGTTTTGTTTGTTTGTTTGTTTGTTTGTTTAAACGCGCTAATCTCAGAAACTACTGAACCGATTTGAATAATTCTTTCACTGTTAGATAGTCTATTTATCGAGGAAGGCTATAGGCTTTTAGCTTTTAGACATTTTATCCCGGATTTCCTACGGGAACGGGCACAACGCGGGTAAAACCTGCTGCTAGTCAAAGTATATTTACATGGTCATGATCACTGTCTCAATGTCCTTTTCAAACCGTTTCTGCCGACGCGATGTAGCCACAGCTCAATAATCGCGAGGGGATGTGAAAGTCAACAGAAAGGTCGTCGACTTTACTCGTCATTGCGGCCGAATGGATTGACACCTTCCTTAATTAACTTGAGGTTGGTTAATCATTTGTATGTTCTAGAAAATGCCACTGAATAAGAATAAATATGATGAATGGTAGAAATTGTTAGTCAACTAACAAAAACAGTCATCCTATTTTATAGTTGGCATAGCACAGCTCTAGCGGAATTATAGTTAAGATGGTCTTATTAACAACTATGGCCATTGGCATCAAATGTCTTTGTCAATAAAAAACCGGCCAAGTGCGAGTCGGACTCGCGCATGGAGGGTTCCGTACTTTAAAAAACGGCAAAAAATTACGTTTGTTGTATGGGAGCCCCCCTTGAATATTTGTTTTATTTTATTTTTAGTATTGGTGTTACTTATAGCGGCAATAGAAATACATCATCTGTGAAAATTCCAACTGTCAAGCTATTACCGTTCTTGAGATACAGCCTTGTGACAGACGGACGGACAGCGAAGTCTCAGTAATAGGGTCCCGTTTCTACCCTTTGGGTACGGAACCCTAAAAAGAATCCATGACTAATTGTTCATCAACGGGATACTGACTCAAAACAAGTAACCGTTTAACTTAGGTAATGATTAAAGTTAATGAGTTAGAGAAATGTTTTAACGACGATGTAGTCTGCAAGATCATTAGAAAGGTGAATCACTAAGTGTAGTTTAATACTTTCTAGGCAATATACTTCTTTACATACAGAGGAATACAATACATAGTTATTTGTGTAATTATACGTTATCTTACGATCTCGGAATCCCAGGGAACTTAAAAGGCAGATAAATTCCGTGTATAAATTACTTGTAAGATACTCATTTAATTCTTAATTTAATTTTTAATTCTCATTAATCTCATTTAATAAAAAAATTGTGTAGCGTTTCCAAATAAATCAGAATTGTGTTTGTTGCTATTAAACGCGAAAAGACCGATTGGGTTTTATTTATTTATTTAAATTAAATGAATAAATTGCTTTAGTTTCAAAAGGAATCTATATTATATGATGGAAACTTTTTATTCCTAAATTTGGAAAACGAAACGCGCTGTTATGTTGTTAAGACGTTACGACTGTGCGTGGGTTTAGTTTATCATAAATTACATAAAAAGTTTATTCACAACGAAAGTTTTGTGATCGCCTATCTAATAAGTTTAAATTTGCGTTAGTTAGATACTTTTATTAGAAAAGCTTTTGTGTGCTGGCAACTATTGTTTGATAAAGGCAAATAATATAAAAGTGTTTAGCAATTAGGTGCTAATTACACAATTGTTAGGTCAAGTTATATTGTCGCTGTCACAGGTTGACCCATGTCAAGGCTCGGCTAGTTTGACAATGACTTAATGGGTAATTAATTATAACCTAACTGTGCTCGTAAGTTAAAAAAGATCTAATGGTCTTAAAATTTTCAGACAGATGTAAGACAATTTTAACTGCCAGGTCAAGGTTTTGAAATAGGTTTTTAAGATGATAATTTCAAAATTGTAGGCATTTTTTAAGGTTGAATACATTTAACAATTCATTAATAGTAGATTTGTGTTACAATAATTGGTTTTGTTCGTGACAATGTTTTACAAAATTAACTATGTACTTAATCTATTCATTAAGATTTTTGGTGATAAGGATTCTTCAGCGCTCAGAGAAGCTTTCGGCACCACCACCTTAGATAGGTGGCCGTCAGGGGCATTTCAATCTGAGCACTACCAGCTACTAGCTGTCGATCCCAGTTGTTAGGTACAATCTTTAGAAAATGATTTAAGAATCAGCCACTAACCTATTAAAACTTATTTACTTTCATAGGAGTTTTTTTTTCCTTTATAATAGTAAATGTACTGTACTTGTGGCTTTTTTGTCAATTTTACGTAGTTAACTCTTTCAAAATCACCCCGTAACTTGAACTTTTCAGAATATTTTTACGTAACTCTCGTACGTAATTGTCTGACGTAATATATTCTGAACTGTAACCTGCTATGAAACATAATATAAGTATTTCAATTTCTTAAGTAAAGTTAGATTTACAGTTTCATTATGAAATCGATTACCGAATGCGATAATGCATAAAATCAGATTGTTATAAATAAATGGTACTTGGTGAATAAATTATTTTCAAAAGATAAAGAAAATTATATATAAGGTTCAACGGGAATCAAATACTGTGCATTGATAACCGCTATTATTATACCGGTTTCTTAAGTTTAAACGAACACTACTCATTTTGAATAGAAACTACATTTACGGGTACACTTCGCTTTTATTTTCCATTTTTATACGACGACTTCTGTGGCCACGGTTCCTGTAAGGCCCGGCGCCCATTATCGGCATCGGCAAGGAAAAGGATCTTTCGGCATCCTACATGCAAGCGCACACTATCGGCAATTATGCTTTGGCATGCTGCAACGTTCTTAGGGATGACGAGGCGTCCTTAAGGATACCGCCCCGCAGTGCAAGCTATCCCCCGAGTGTTGCCTCGGCGCCGGCGGCGTACCGAAGGATGCCGAAGCATCCCGAAGCATTCTCAAGGCTGCCGATACAGCACCCTCAAGCATACCGAAGCGGTATTTTTGTTATTACGACCACATATCACGGAAATTTCTACTTTATTGCCATTATGTAAATTGCTATTTGCCACCTAAAATCCTCAGTCGTGCCGATGCCGATAATGGGCGCCGGGCCTTAAGGGGCCGAAACGTCAGATAAAAATGTAAAATAAAAGCGAAGTCGATCCGTAAACGTTGTTTCAATTCAAAATGAGCTATTATTATACTTTGGCTTGAAATAAATTAAATTAAATTAAATTTATTTATTCATTGTTTGAGGCACCTATTGTATTTTATTCTATTATTTTAAAAGACCTAATTTTAACTATAATTCCATTACAAAGTAATCATATTATATTTTTTCTTTATTTTATTACAATATAAAAATAAAGCTTAGAAATAAATATGTATTAAAGCATTCGTACTTATACGTTTAATTGCGTCTTCAGTGCTTGGCTAGTAACTATGTATAATAGGTAGGTAATAAGTGTTTGTATATATTAAGATGGTAACTAAGCAATTACGAAGATAAATAAATCAGTAAGTGAATAGTAATAATAATATTATAATATACCTACACATTAACGTACTTGAGAACTTATTTTTGAAACTAAAGAATCAACAACATAAAGCAAAGCAAAAACACCTCTAAGGTAAAGTAACGTTTTCAATCAAAAACCGATTTTAAACTAGGTTTTATGAGAACTACGACCTTTTTGATATCGGTTAAATGGGACCATTTCGTAAGTTTAGGCACCCTTTTCATAAACAGTGGGTAACTCTTCTTACAACAAACATTGGTCCATTCATATTGAAATTCTCCCTCGGTTTTGGACGTCGGTTAAAAAAGTAATGTAAATGTAATGTTAATAATTATAAAATCATGATGCTAATTCACGTATTCGCATAAAGTTTACAAAACAGTTTGACTGTAATACTAATAACCTTATATAAAATATGGTATTCATGTATCCTTTACTAGAGGAAATTAGGAAATTGAAAGTGGTTATAAAAACGCAAGTGCGCAAGGCAAGTCGAGGGAGTGAAGGTGTTTAGATACGGCAGCTAGCGGATTCAAATGTAAAGTATAGTACACTTTAGAGATGGTTTATTATTCGTTCTTTTTACATACAATGTTAACAGATAGGTGCATAAATAGGTTTTCTCATTCTTCAATTTTTATGATATCTATGCGTGTGTTAGACTGTTACCGCCTTATTAATCAACGTGGTGTAACTAAACCTGGTCTTCGGAAAATTACGTATCATGTCAGAAAGTGACAAAAAGACGTGTGGCACTCGGGGACTGCCGCGGTAAAGCTATTGCATAGTTATTTTTTGTATCACTAGATGGCGTTAGTGGGGAGCGTGAGGTTTTTTCACGTGAGGTTTTTTCATTACGGAATTTCTGGATTCGGTCCCCGCGCTCTAGGCCCGCGATAGAAGCTATGCAATAGCTTAAAAATATATAACAAATATGGCCCTTGGATTTGCCTCCATTTGTCAAAATCTTGATAGATACTTATGATATTGATATCATTTAATAAAATGTATCTATCTATACTGTTCTTAAAATAATCTAATACTATTGGTTCAATTCCAAACCATGTTTTAAATCAAAAACACGCTGCGTTTCAAAAGCAGGTTATTCTCACCTTTTTCATATCTTACTGTACTCATTGATGTCCTTAATGAATGAAACTTGGTTTCTAGGCTCTGAGGCCACCGAGTCATCAGATAAACATTTGAACACAAAATGTTAATGAGTGTTGTTTCTCTAATGTTCTTAATAAGTGCGTGTAATTAGTGACACGCAGGTCTGCGATGAAGAATGCAATATGTAGTAGGTACTCTGTTATGTGTAATATAAGACTCACTCGAATTAAGTATTGTATTCAGCAAATAGTTACAGACTCTTGGTATTGAGTTTAACTGCCTTATTCATTAACGATTTTTAACTTAAACAGTGTTTTAAAGTGATTTGTCTCTTTCGCTCTTTGACAAATAGCGTATGTCGGAAAGGGACAAACCATTTGATAGCTAAAGTACTGTTAATTAGCGTTTATTAATAAGGCCCTAAAAGTCTAGGGTTCTAGAACTTACCGTTTTGTTCTGACACTATACACTTGTTACCACATTGGTATTGGAACGAAGTTCCTTATCGCGCGTTGCGAAAGGGGCTAGATAGAAAAAATGGTAACGACATTTTTTAGGCCAGAGAGGGACAGACAGAGAAACTTGCGCACGCCAGAGAGAGACAGACAGAGAAACTTGCGCATGTTTCTCTGTTTGTCTCTCTCTGGCGTGCGCATGTTTCTCTGTCCGTCTCTCTCTCTCTTATAGAAAGCAAGCTAGATATTTTCGTTTCGTCTTTCTATTTCGCATTGAACAGTGTGGTGTCGCGACGATTATTTTTGTTGATAATAAATAAACTTCGTTCCATCCGGGTGTCCCTTGACACCTCTCAAGTTATTTTTAACCATAATATTGACTCTAAAAGAGGAATAAGAAATCTATACTTATATATAAACTAATATTATAAAGAGGTAAAATTTGTAAGTTTGTTAGTTTGTTTGTTTGTTTGTTTGTTTGTTTGCTTGTTTGTTTGTTTGTTTGTATGTCCGACGTAATCTCAGGAGTTATCAGTCCGAATTTAATAACTCTTTTTGTAATAGATAGCCACATTCAACGGGAAGGTTAAAGGCTATTTTTCATACCAAAATTCCCACGGGAACGGGTACAACGTGGGAAAACCCGCGGGGCGCTGATATTAATATTATAAAGAGGTAAAGTTTTTAACTTTGTTTGTTTGTAAGGACTAATCTCAGAAACTACAAATCCGCTTTGAATAATTATTTTTGTTATGGACAGTATCATTCAACGGGAAGGTTATAGGCTATTTTTCATCCCGAAACTCCCTCGGGAACGGGCACAACGCGAGTAAGACCGGGGCGTGACTAGTATTGCCATATAATTCATCGGTATTCAGTATGTAAACAAATACACACGGTTAACTAGACCCAATCTAAATTCTAGGCTTGTATTATGAAATCTAACTAACTGATACTACTGTACTCTCTTAATAACATCGGCGCAGTTATTTTAACATAACAGTTACTACTCCAAGAGATTCAAGGACAAGATCACTGACTCGCACAACCCAATAAATCTCTGAGACAATATGGCGTAATTTGGAATAGAAACGTGTTGCCCATCAGTTGTCACGAGCCCAGGGTCAAGGGGGTCATTAGAGGGTCGTTTGTGGATCTTTTTGGTGGATCTTGACAATTTTAAATCACTGGACCGTCACATATACTAATATTATAAAGAGGTAAAATTTGTAAGTTTGTATGTTCGAGCTAATCTCATTACCTGGCGATTAGAACAATTATTTTTGTAATGGATAGCCACATACACATTCAACGGGAAGGTTATATAGGCTATATTTCATCCCGAAATTTCTATGGGAACGGGTACAACGCGGTTAAACCGCGGAGCGCTGCTAGTCAATGCTTCATAAATGTGTAGAGTAAGAACACATACGTCTTTCATACGATACGTCATTACCTTTGTTATGGCGTCATATGGTGAAGTTACCACTAGGAAGTCCCTATAGGTCCCTATATATAATTGAAAGCTACAGCAGCTAGGCCTACATACGCCCTGGTTTGAAATGACCTTCATCTAAGAGTAGACATTTTTTATAATTTTCCAGACCGGGTAATTTAAAAAAACCTAAAAAGTTGCTAAGTCAGTTGTTCAGTACCCGAGGTTAATCAGTATTGCAAAAGATTCATAAAAAATAACAGCTAAAATATAAAGTAACAGTTACACTCGAAGGTCAACTTTAAATGGATCGAGTGAGAGATAATAATAATCATAATATCCATTAGGTACATTAAACATCTCCAAAGGGCCTCTACAAGTTGGATCTGTATCCCCTCGCATGCCTCTCAAAAAGACCGGGCTTGTCCCGTGACTCCGAGGAGAAACAAAAATCATAATATCAGTATTAGATTATAATGAATTAATGTGCTCTAGAAACAACCTCCGTGGTATTGTGGTTTGAGCGCTAGGCTCACGACCCGGAGGTTCCGAGTTCGATTCCCGGTGGGGACAATATCCCACAAAAATCTCTTTGTGAGACAGTCCTCAGTTTGGTTAGGGCATTGCAGGCTGAATCATCTGATTGCCCGAAAAGTAAGACGATTCCGTGTTTCGGAGGGCACGTTAAGCCGTCGGTCCCGGTTACTTTCTACGGATAGTAGTTGTTACATGAGTCATGTCAGAGGCCTTTGGCGGCTCTATAACTCTGACACCAGGATTGGTCAGGTTGGCCATCCATTCGGTGAAGAAGAAGATTATATTACTGCGTAACTTGCGTGTACAAAATATGCCTTTGCTTATACACACACGCATAAAAGTAATTATAAATACATTGAATTAGGCAGCCCTGCTTATGACGAAAACATATTTAATAAGTCATAAGTAATTAATATCATAAAACGTGCCTTTCAGTATTTTTTTTTTAACTTGGCATCAACTAGGCAAGGTAAAGTTATTAACGCACGCTTTTCGGCCAAATTACGTTTTTTTTAACATGACAACAATTATAAAAATCGTGATCTCTGATGCCTTGCTAATCCTCGTTTTCTAACGAATCTAGATCTGTGATATGAGGTCATTTTCAAGGGCGGGTCGCGGTTGAAACAAATTGGAGGTTACCTCAAGGCTCTATAGAGACTTGGGCTTTCCTTATAAGTAAACTGACTTCCGTAACTCTAATTTTCATAGTCTCATTGTTATGCTGTCCTGGTAGCCGCTCAACCTTAACCGATACGTGAACCATTTATTTGTCCCCATTTACTGCTTTTGCCAAACGTTTGTCGATGATATGACACGCACGCAGTTTCAATAAAGAATCATTACTTTTAATTATTAATAGTAATGGTTTAATGGGGAAAACTTTAATTGTAAAAGTAATGTATTTGTATTGAAATTAGAGAATAAGTAAGAATAGTACCACAATTGTCTAAATAAATCTGTTAGTGATGAGATGAAGTATTGTGAAAAATAATTATGAGATACTAACGAAGTATCACGGGGGAATTTCGGGATAAAATGTATCCCTTGAGAAATTTTGGTGTATTCATTACAATGTATAAGAATTGCGGTAAAGTTTCATCAAAATCCGTTCAGTAGTTTTTACGTGAAAGCGTAATAAACAGACCTACATCCTCACAAACTTTCCAATTTACGAGTATCACTACATAGTCACTACATAGTATAAAATAAAGTCGTCTCTGTTTCGTGTCTGTTTGACTGTTTGTCTGTATGCTTAAATCTTTAAAATTACGCAACGGATTTTGATGCGGTTTTTTGTAATAGGTAGAGTGATTCAAGAGGAAGGTTTTTATGTAAAAAAATTCCCGAAATTCCCACGGGAACGGGCACAACGCGGGTAAAACCGCGGGGCGCTGCTAGTATAAAATAAAGTCGTCTCTTTTTCGTGTCTGTCACACTGTTTGTCTGTCTGTATGCTTAAATCTTTAAAATTACGCAACGGATTTTGATGCGGTTTTTTGTAATAGGTAGAGTGATTCAAGAGGAAGGTTTTTATGTAAAAAAATCCCGAAATTCCCACGGGAACGGGCACAACGCGAGTAAAACCGCGGGGCGCTGCTAGTACCTAATATAAGTAGGATTGAAATAATAATCGGCATTGAAATATCATAATAGTTAATCGATTGTTTTATTTATCTTAATACATACGAATAAGGGATCGTTAAGTTTCTACTATGATCGGCTTCATAATGCAAGGACACATAATGTTTACATTGGGTATTGTACTAATTCCATTGATTTACGTTTTCTGTATTGTATACTTTTGAATAATTTTCAATATGCTGCAAGTTGATCTTTATATAGTAAGTAGGTGAAGGTGAAAACGGGATGCTTTTCAGAATATGTCTTGCTAGGAGCTTTTTCAATTAAAAGTCGTAAATCGTCTTTGCGCGAACAGCGCCACTGATATAGTTAATACTACAACTCAATTTAGTTCATTTACTTTGTGTTTAGGACTAGGTATGCCTAATTACCCGAGGTTTAACCCGCGTTGTACCCGTTGCTGAGACCTTTGCCTAGCTTAAGGACATTAAATTCTAATCTATATCAATATTATAAAGCTGCAGAGTTTGTTTGTTTGTTTGTTTGAACGCGCTAATCTCAGGAAGTATTGGTCCGATTTGAAAAAATATTTTGTAATAGATAGCCACATTCAACGTGAAGGGTATAAGCTAATTTTCATCCTGAAATTCCCACAGTAACGGGTACAACGCGGGTAAAACTGCGGGGCTTTACTATAGGTATTAGAAGGTATTTGTAGATGCAAAAGAACTTTAAAAGTTGACTTAAAAGCGGGTTTTCCTATGTTAAGTAATTTCACTGTTCGATGAATCAGAAGGTTATCGACTTTGTTATATTGTTTCATAACACTAGGTTTGATAATAAATGAATCATTTCTATGTGTAATTCCTTTGTTCAAATGTTAAAATCTTGAAATCTGTTTAAAGTTTCTGATTAATGAATAATGACCGATAAGGATAAAATCAAAAACTATTTTGCCTTGCAAGAGTGTAGATGTAGACTAATGTAGTGAAGGCGATTCCTTCTGAAGAGGAAAGAGGTTTAATGATTTCATTCCATTCATACCCCACCACTGATCCTTTCCTCAATGGACTAAGTTATCTTTAATTGAACAATCTGTCACAAACGAATTTTAATTCAAAAGAAAAATATATTATACTAGCAACACTCCGCGGTTTTACCCGCGCTGTGCCCGTGCCCGTGGCAATTTCGGGATGCAAAATAGCCCATAACCTTCCCGTTGAATGTGGCTATCTAGTACAAAAACAATTATTCAAGTTGGACCAGTAGTTCCTGAGATTAGTGCGTTCAAACAAACACACATTTTACCTCTTTATAATATTAGAATAGATAGACCTAAATAATTTAACCACAAACATCCGAAACATGTTTACAGAATATTAAAGTATTGACACCATACAGTTAACTCAGTATTGTAATGAATGAGGACCGTGAACGACCTAGTTTTTCCGTTTCGTTCCGTTAAGGTGATATCTTTACACTACCAAGTACCAAAAACATTACCTACATAGAGTAAAGCTAAGTTAGTTTATACTATATAGGTATCTTCTTCTTAGCGAATCCATGGTTCTTTCTCTTAAATAAATGTGGTCTTGCCAAAATAATTATGAAGGGCATTGGTGTACGCAACATAGCTCACGCTAATGCGTAAACTACCGTATTCCAATAATTGTTAAGTGTCGTTTGTAACTCAATAAATAAATTATTATAATAGTTCTTTACACTAACAAGTACCAAAAACGTTACCTACATAGAGTAAGCTAACTTCTACTTCTCAGCGAATCGATGGTTATTTCTCTTAAATGTAGTCTTGCTTAAATTTTTCCAGTTCAATGGCGTGGTCGGAGGCCTGAAACAAGTCCTGCGTACAGCTGACGGGGTATGCGGGGCAGTTGAGGAACCAGTAAGTGTGCGGCGCCTCCCAAACAAAGTCCCGTTTGAAGAGAGACGCACACTCACCGGTTATTGTCGGGAGAAACGAATCTCCATCGGCACATGTAAGCTTTACGTTACTTTAGGTATCGTTACATGGTACCAGGTTAGAGGGTTACCTTAGCCTGTAATGTCGCAGAACCAGCCCACAAACCAGTTGTGTTGTGGCCGACTGCATTTGTAAATAAAACTTTCGCTGTTCTATTTATACTGGAACGGTGATTACGTTATTTTGATCGACCTTACGTTATTGTTCAAATTAGTTGTTGATGTTAGTGACTCAGTTTTATTTGTTTAATAGTCTAAAGTGTTGTTACTTGTTCTATTACTGGTATTTGTTTTGTCTTCTTCTTCTTTGTTTAGTACGAGTTTTGTCATAATTGGTGAGGTGGTTTTATAATTAGTATTTCCAGCTTATTAACGAAATATGAAATAAGGTTATGATCTTAGATCTTAGATACCTATCGACTTCTTCTTCTTCATCGAGTGGATGGTCAACCTGATCAATTCTGGTGTCAGAGTTATAGAGCCGCCAAAAGCCTCTGATATGGCTCATGTAACGACTACTACTACGATATCGACTCCTTTCAAAGGAAGGTTATCTATTTTTAGTATTGCGGCTTAATTAAATTAATTAATTAAATATAAATCAATATTATTTAAAGACACTGAAATAATTTCTTCGTTATTATCTTTACTTAATCTTAAATCGTAAATTACCTTACAATCCTCCATTTTGTTGACGTTAATCAATTCTTTACCATCTTCGCTTCGAATAGTTCGATTGGTTCATAAAGTTTCTTTTCATTGGATTACTGACCTATGTCAACATTGTTTTATGAATACGTTCTCGATATCGCTTCGTGTGAATGTGAAAGTCTTGACCCAACAAATGGAAGATAGAAATGGAATTCGGAAAATGGAATTCTTTTTATTTTGTACCACCGATAGTTTCTGCTTTTGTTATAAGGAATTTCAGATGCTCGATTACAAATAGTAGTAAAAATGAGCATCTGTTATTCGTCATTTTTCTTTTGCAACAGTACTACAAGAAACTACAACAGTACTACTAGGCTAATAGAAAAGAAAGTAATTGAGCTAACCTGCTGTCTGATGAATTAACTATATGTTGTAACTTGTAAGGTAGTAACTTGAATAAGTTAGTAAGAGTCGGTGACGTTAACGTCATCGGCTCTTAATTTACTCTTACTTTGCTTAAGCGAAAAATAAGCGACAAGTTTATAAATTCAAAGGCTCAGTTTCAAAGTGTGAGACGCTCGCTTTCTTTTAACAAATTGGCATTATAAGTAGGCAGGTTTTTGAAGAATTCCGGTTGAAGAAAAATCTTAAACAACGTGTCAGTTGCTCAGTTTTTAGGTCGCATCTGCAATACCCAAAATTAATCTTATATGCAAAATTAATTACGTCAATGGATAGAATTCTAAAACCATAATGTTACTAGGTCATTTGATATTATTAAATGAATTTTATAAGATCGTGTTATGCGTGGTTGTTGCGGCATAGATGTTGCGCGAAAATCGTCGATTACAGAACATCGCGCGAGCTATATATTTCCGCTATCATCCATGCAATATATACACTACATGTTTGTATTTCAGTTTGATATAGTTGGTTCGAAATTCTTTATAAGTAAGGCTCAGAAAAAGTAAATTATCAACTGGAAGTATAAGGCTCCCCAATCAAAACTTGTGACGCTAATTGCTACCAAAGATTTAATATTCAAAGGATGGTCTTAGAAAAAACTGTGGGCATGATAATAGTAGTGATAATCCGATAATAAAGAGTTAACCCGCGATCGCGAGAGGTGCAATCCCCGCGAAACGTCGGGTAATAAAAGGTAAGTTATTGCTTTATTAACTTTCTAACGCAAATAAAACCCGCGTGAGTACGTTTACTAGTGATAATCCGAACTTAAAAAATGACTCAAAGATGGTATTTTAATAAATTTTCATCTGTTTTCCAATACAAAGCAAGATGATAAGATTGTTTATGGTTTTATCAAAAATCAACAGATCAATATTTAAGCTTTTAATTAAAGAAACAGAGGTCGAAATTAATGTAGCCATTATTGTTTTTAATTCACAACCTTTATCTTAAGATCAAGATCGTCAGTAAGGGAAATCCGGGTTAAATACCTTTTCAAATTGAGAAAAGTTTTTTGAAAAGAACCATCTAAATCAATCATCTATTGTTGTTCTAATGTGACAAAGTACCATTTCCTTTCAACTCATTGTCTCTACGTCTTGTGTTGTTAGAACTAATTTCCCGTATGTTTAAATATGTAATAGGAAAATATGAACAAAGCTATTCAAGGTTCATCGTATACATATCGGTAAAATATCTTAGTATTGAATGCAGTGAAGCATAATTCCTATTACCTATTTGGATATTTCATATATGTATGGCATAAAAATTGCTATAACATTCGGATAATTGTCGCAAAATAAGTATGTACAACTTAGTCTTTTACTTAGCCAACTTTAACTTCAGAAACTTGAGGCACTTGGTTGCTAAAGCGCAAGATGAAAATAGTGCGGTTGCGGGCCGGGTGCGGGTCGCGTGACGTTGTATTCCTGGTATTTGTATGAAAGGTGTCACTGGCTCGTTGCGGGCGCGCCTTAATACACGCGATCCGCACGCGGCCCGCAACCGCACTATGTGTGTCTTGCGTTTAACCCACGGTACTAACGAGCGATAAATCCGAAACCAGAGCCATTACTACCTAATTAGGCAGTAAAACGTAAAATTATACTTAGAATGAGCTAACTATTCGACAAATGGGCAATTAAATTAACCAACTGTTTGTTCATCCTAGTAATTAATTAATTATTGCTATTGAAGGCATGACCTATCGGCTAATAAAGTGGTATAAGCTAAAAACCTTTTATTAGGAGACTAACAGCGCTCCGCGGTTTTACGCGCATTGTGCTCGTTTCCGTGGGAATTTTGGGATGAAAAATAGCCTATAACCTACTCGTTGAATATGGCTATCTGTTACAAAAAGAATAATTGGAATCGCATTGGAAGTTTCTGATATTAGCGCGTTCAAACAAACTCAGAAAACTTAAGCTTTATTATATTAGTTTACTTAGATAATAGTATAGATAGCTGCATATCTATAGCCGGTAGCTTGCTGATAGCAGTAAAATAATATACGCTTCTACGAAGGCCAGTTTTTCCATTGCTCACAAACAGACACACAACTCATTAGAATGTTCCTCGGGTTTTCCGGGAAGGTGTGCACCAAGAAGGCCTAATAGCAGCATAAGTGGGTGTCGCAAACGTCACGGTGTCTGAGCCGAATGGTGCAATATTAGTGACGTAATCACTGGGCGAACGCTAATCGTGTATTGTTTTGATATTTGAGTAGGTACTTTACAGTTGGTTTCGGCATAAAATAGTCCTATTTTGTGGTTAGGCGTAGTCTAAAAGATCATTCGTAGCCTGTAAACCTGAATGATTCCTACAAGGCTATTTGCGTATTACTTACACTTTTTGCAGTCTAGAGTGCCGCCGATCAAGGTGACGATGACGAGAGATTTTAAAAAAGAACACAAAATTTTGTTTTAGACAAAGTTCTACTCATTTTGAATTGAAGTTTCGAAATGAGTAGTGTTGTCTTAAACTTAAGATACCAGAATGTTCTTTCAAATTAAATCAATAGTCGCCTTTTACTTAGCTGCAACATGGCATAACCGTAATATTTTCTTAATTAAATGTAACCAAACGAAACTGAATTAAAGTAAACCTAATTAACAACATAAGAAGTGATAAGTAAATCTTCATATTTTAATTCAAAGGACGGCTTACGTTTTGTTAAGCCATTTTTTATGTTGTTGTTTATATCTTAAGCTGTAAATCGGTATATTACGTATACACTGTGTAATACTTTAATAAAAGCACGGAAACAGCCGTTCACCAAAGTTGGCCTTGTTCGTTAGTTTTGTATCAAACTTAATTAAAGCAATGATTATTTGATAAGTCTGACAAACTGTTTCCTTTATTGAAATCTAAGTTACGCTTCGAAATATCCGTATGGTTTTTAGACGATTTGGCGGTATATTTTTTATATAATTTGAAAGATATTTCAATATCATAATTATGTCATAATAAAGCAGTACCTAATAGTAGCGGGTTCCGGTTTTATTTTAACTAAATTGTTAAGATAATAACTACATAGTATAAAATAAAGTCGCTTTCCGCTGTCTGTCTGTCTGTCCCCATGTATGCTTAGATCTTTAAAACTGCGCAACGGATTTTGAAGCTGTTTTTTAAATAAATAGAGTGATTCAAGAGAAAGGTTTATATGTATAAAAATTCCCGAAATTCCCACGGGAACGGGCATAAGGCGGGTAAAACCGCGGGTCCAAAATCCAGTTATTCTTCTTTGGGCTAGAAAAAAAGGATTAACCATAGGTTTAAGTCCTTTTCTTTACCGAAGTAAATAAAAATTAATAAATTGAATTTAAAGGTCACGTTACCAAAAGTTTTGAATTGTCATGTTTTATAATTTTAACTAATAAGGAGCTTCAAGTATTTATTTAATTATAATTATGTTCTTGTAACGAGTCAATAGCGCAAAAATTTATATTATTTTTTTGTAAATTTATGTTGTTTGGTATCAAAACCATGTTATTTGAAGATTGATTAGTTAGGTAGATACCTAACCAAGCATAACATATCTCTGGTAGGAAGGCATCCTTAAATATTTCATTGGACTAACGGGGTCCATACATACATACATAGTACTTACTTACTATGTAATATTTACAAGTTATCTTATAAAAAGGCTAGTAGCGCCCCGCGGTTTTACCCGCCTTGTGCATGTTCCCGCGGTAATTTCGGGATGAAAAATAGTCTATAAGCTTCCCGTTAAATGTGGCTTTAGATTACACTAGCAGCACCCCACGGTTGTACCCGCAGTGTGTCTATTCCTGTGGGAATTTCGGGATAAAAAATGGCGTATGTTACTCGTGGATAATGTAGCTTTCGAATGGTGAAAGAATTTTTAAAAACGGTCCAGTAGTTTTTGAGCCTATTCATTACAACCAAACAAACAAAGTTTTCCTCTTTATAATATTAGTGTAGAAAAAGGATTATTCAAATCGGATTGGTAACTTCTGAGATTAGCGCGTTCAAGCAAAAAAACGATAAACAAAAAATGAAACTCTTCAATTTTATTATAGGTACTAGCAGCGCCCCGCGGTTTTACCCGCGTTGTGCCCGTTCCCGTGGGAATTTCGGGATTTTTTTTACATAAAAACCTTCCTCTTAAATCACTCTACCTATTACAAAAAACCGCATCAAAATCCGTTGCGTAATTTTAAAGATTTAAGCATACAGACAAACAAACAGACAAAAATAGCGACTTTGTTTTATACTATGTAGTGACGTATAGATTAAGTTTGATTATAGAAAAACACCTTCAATGATTTGAGTGATGATTCTGTTCAAAATAATAGCTAAAGTATTGAGAGTTTATTTGGACATTTTTTCAACAAAGATTACAAAAAATACCAAGCACCTAACTAAGAAGTTACATAAGTTAAACATATACATTACTAGCAACGTCCCGCGGTTGTGTCCGTTCCTGTGGGAATTTCAGGAATTTTTATACTTATAAACCTTCCTCTTGGATCACTATCTATTTTAAAAAACCGCGTCAAAATCCGTGCTGTAGTATTTGAGTTTATCGCGAACAGACAGACAGACAGACGCGGCATAATTTAGTGGTAATAAGTAAGCAGCATAATAAGTATCATAAGGCATCACGTTTTATAATAAGTATGTAGTGATGACATTAAATAATGTAAATGTACCGTAAACTTGAGCAACTCTTTAAAATTCGTCTGTCCTTGACAAATTTGAATATTTTAATGAAATAACTATATTGATAACTGGTTTCATTCATATTGTATAAAGTGGGATGCTATAAAATATGATAATAAATCATTAATAGGAAAAAACTAGCGAGAATCAATAACCCGGAACTTTATATGATTAGGTACCTCTAAGCCTTTGTAGAATAAACTTTAGAATTACACAAACAATTAATTAGTTAATATAATAAACATAAAAAGTATTAGCCTGATAATATCTCATAGCTGGGCACAGGCCTTTGATCTCACTGAAGATATCAGTACAGTGAGGAGCAAACATTACGCAGATCAAATAAAGTAGAAACAAGTAAGCTTCGATTGCACCCTTCCTAGACAAGTGACAACCGATTCACATTATTTTTGGTTGTCTAATATCAAAACGTAGAAATGTCATGTAGTTATGAGATATTCCCATACGTTTTGATGCTATACCACCAAATAGAAATAATAAAAAACTGGCATTTGTCTAAGAGACAAAGACAGACGCTTCATTTATGATGAACTAGCAGCGCCCCGCGGTTTCACCCGCGTTGTAGCGGTTCCCGCAGGAATTTCGCGATAAAAAGTAACCTATTATCCTTTCTCAGGCTCTTGACTAACTGTGTACCAAATTTCATTCAAATCGGTTCAGCAGTTTTGGCGTGAAAGCGTAATAGACAGACAGACAGAGTTACTTTCGCATTTATAATATTAGTTAGGATTCAGCAATAAGGAATATCAGATAGAATCAATTAATTAGGATAAGGAATTAAGTTTTTGTTGCTAAAGTAAGTAATTTTGTATAGGTTAGGCCCAGAACACACGGTGAAACGCAACTGCAACGAAACTGCAACTTCCAGTTACTTTTGAGTTGCATCTAAGTTTCTGCCATAGATTCCGTAGAGAGACCACACATGACGCGACCAGTCTGAAACCAGTTTGAAACGCGTTGCAAATCAGTCGCATTGAAACCGTCGTGCAGGTAACTCGCGTTGCGTTCACGTCTGTTCTCAAAGAAAACCGAAATGATTGCGGTTGCAGCGTGTGTGGAAAATGGTTGAAACTGGTTTCAAATCAATAATTTAAAAAGGGTTTCGTTGCAGTTTCGTTTCACCGTGTGTTCTGGCCCTTAGTGGCCAACCCTAGTGTTGGAGTTTGAAGACCGCCTAAGGGCATCCGACATGGTCTATCGATTATAATAAAAAGTTAGTTAGTTAACAAAAAATATAAGCCTATAGATACCGCGCATTAAGTATTTAGTTCGGTCTTCCGTGAACTAATCTGTACTACAAAATAGAGAAATTAAATACTACGCTCCGCCGTGTACACTACACGGTTTCACCCACGTTGTACCCGTTCCCGTGGGAATTTCGGGATGAAAAGTAGCCTATAACCTTCCCGTTGAATGTGGCTATCTAACACAAAAAGAATTATTGAAATCGGACTGATAATTCCTGATATTTCCCCGAACAAACAAACAGACAAACAAACTTACAAATTTTACCTCTTTATAATATTAGTTTAGATTATGAGTACCTACTGTACTAATAGGTAGGTAACCCTAATTTTGGCATAAACGACACATCAAAATAAACTCTCTAAAATCCGCATCATTACCAAAAAACCAGCAAATATTTATTTAATACCACATTGTATGCCTGCCTGGATGCTGTATCATAATTAGATCTGTATTCGTGGTGTTGTTCTGTTATCTCGCATATCAATAATTCTGCAGAGCAAATGTAGCCGGACCGTATAATTGTCATGTTATTGTATGAATAATGTATTTTTATTGTGATTTAAAGGAATTTATTACTAGAAAATACTTGGATGTAGCCTTGAAAACTTAGGGCGTTTGCAGTTTTCAGGTTTTCAGTCAGGGCAGCTGTTTTTTACATGATTATGTAGTACAGTAATCAACCATAAGTAAGTACCTATTTATTAAGTTGGTTATCCACTAGAGGCAGCCTCAGGTCTCGGGCTGCCTCGCCCTGAGGTCGTGTAATCGGAGACGCTGCCTCAGCCTAAGGCCCGCCGCGACACGATGTTATTTTGTATTTACTGTAGGCTGGTTGCCTCAAGTCAAGACTGCTCACACCGAGGCTGCCTCTAGTAGATATCCAGCTTTATGTACGGATAAATGTAGAAGCTATTTACGGTCACGTAATTAACTTATTAAATATCTTAACACAATATTTATTGAACCTTCATTAATATGGGACAAGCAAACATAAATACAAACTAACTACAAGTATTATTATAACTTCTAGCAGCGCCCCGCGGGTTTACTCGCATTGTGCACGTTCCCGTGGGGATTTCGGGATTAAAAACAGCTAATGATCTTTCCGTTGAATGTTGCTATCTATTACAAAAAGAATAATTCAAATCGGATTGGAAGTTACTGAGATTAGCACGTTTAAACAAATAAAAAAATCAAACACTTCAGTTTTATTATACATACGAGTATTTGTATAGACTACTAGCTGTGCCCCTCGGTTTCGCCCGCAGCGCCCCCGTTCCCGTGGGAATTTTGAGATTTTTATTCCTTATTTTTCTTATATAAAAACCTTGTCCTGACAATACGGCACACATTAAAAAAAGAATCATCCAATTTGGTGCAGTCGTTCTGAAGTTAAGCGCTTACAACACATTTTGCGATTAATTTTTATATTATAGATAGATTAAAAAACGATTCCGCCAAAAATCTTATTGTTCCGCTTTCTGGATATTGACGTCACAACCATTATCAATTCCGTCAAAAATTATCGAAAGTGGACCAGTAGCTGTTGACCTTTAAATTATTAATCTTACAAGTAAAATTGTTTATAATTACTTCCTTTATGTCGTATCCGGAATTAATCTGCCGGAGATGCCACACCATATACACAGGGGATATTTAAATTCTCATTTTAATTCTCATACTGGTCTTGATTACCTTGTAGTCTTGATGCAAATTGATTTCTAGATACGTTTACGATTGCAAAACGTATTCGCTTAGTATTACACTTGTTATGCGGTTTTTGTATCCAATAAAACACGAAGGCGAAACCACTATTGGTTTTCGCGGTAAAAAATGTAGCATGTTAACTAGTTACGTAAGTCATTTAAAAAGAGAACTTGAAAATTACTAATTCGTTTTCTTTATCCACTGCCTTGGTCTCTCTTCGGTAGTCTCAGTTTGTGTAGATCGCAATATGTCGCTTACTGTTAGGATTCGTGAGGGTCAACACTGATAAGCGTGCGCACGCGTCGGTTCACTTTTGAATGACACCGCACGCGACGGGTCACTTATGTATGAAGCCATACGCGACGTGCTCACGCGGCGTGCACACGCGGCGTGCACACGCTTAACGTAGTGTCGGCCCTGAGACTTTTTGGCATTTGTTTTCAGTCCCTTCTTCCCCTCTTCTCCTATACGCCGAAAAACCTCCTACGTTTGTAAGTTGATAAATACTAAATTCTAAATAAGTTCTTTTGAGTCCAAGTAACATTATGGTGTTTATTAAAAAAAAACACTCCATTCTTTTAATGGCCGTCACGCTTGTTATGTAGAGCCGAAAGAATTCAAAAGGAACAAAAAACTCTATATACATTGTTCGCAAAAAGCAAACCACGCGAGTAGCTATTCCAACATCAAACAAAATTCTTAAGTTTTACAGAGCATGAATGGACAAGATTAACAAACTACGTAAAGTTTCAATAGTAAATTATTTGTATTTTTAACATTCAAACAATGGGTTATGTAATTTAAGCTGCGCATACGCATATTACCTAACAAGACATTACACATTGTATCACGAAGTAATGCAATCTCAGAATGCTTTTAGCTAACCACTTTGATCTGTAAGTCGTTTAATTTGGTGAATTTTGTTTATTATGGTTTAGTTGTGACTATTATCTAATCCGTGGCTTACTTTAGCCAGAAAATGTATGACGTTCTAGATTTATAATTACTTGATACCGTTGTTAGAAAAAGGCGATCGCTGGGTAAAGCAAAAGTAAAATTAGTACCTAGCTTCTTTACAAATGGATCACGAAGTTCTCACAAAGAAGGCCCAAGGGCCGGGCGTCGGTAGCATAGTAAGCATGGTAAGCCTAAAGAAGAGCAAATGAAAATAAATATGAAATTGCAGGTAAAATAAAGACACTTCAGGGACCTCTTACTGTCGCATTCAGAGAAGTCCGTAAAATTGACACTCAACTATTGTAATTAAAATCACTCATTAAATCTCGACGTCTCTGAGTACGTGCGTCTTGAGTTTAGGCGAACACTACTCATTTTAGATTGTCTTCTGTCTTCTGTGACCACGGTTCCTGTAAAGGGGCCGAAACGTCAGACAAAAATTTAAAATAAAAGCGAAATGTATTTAAATTAGGTTTCAACGATGCGTTTCATGTTGCAATGACATGGATTGGACATAAGTCCAATAATATTTCAAAATCAATCCGACTAGTTACTAACTGCCGCATTCAGAAACGTTCATAATAAATAAATAATAAATAAAATAAAAATAAATTAATTGTCATAAAAACAAAACTTAAATAACAAAAAGAAAATTAAAAACATACAGAATTTGACAAAAGGCTGTAACTCAGCTGTTGTTACGGGACAGAACCCGCACAGCGCTAGTTTTCAGTTACCGCCTGAAATAGATGGCTTACAATTATGTTATCACATATTATTATTAAGCTTAGAAAAAGTAAGTACTAGTTATTATTCTGTGCCTTAACTATACTTAAGCAATTCTTCAAGTTTTCTAATAAAATCATAATAAAAATTTAAAATAAAATTCATTAAATCGACACTTAATTATTTGTCGTAATTGTTCATACGTCAGACGAGACAAAAAGTTCAGTTGAAATTACCTTATACTAACATTAACATTTTATCTTCGTTCCTACTATATTATAATTTATTTGTTAAAAATTGTAATAACAAAACAGATCGAGCTCTACGTTCATAGCAATTTGCAATATTTCATGCAAATAAACTGAGCAATAATTAGTATGTAACGTTATGATATTTCCGGCAATTTTATGACAATTTTTTTTTAATAAAAATTGCACTGTTTTTTATACAATGGGTAGGTATTGTACAAAGAAAGCTGCAACTTGATACACGACTATCTAATATCACTTTTAATCGTTCTGACTTTACTGATGCTGTCATTGTGTGAAGGTCGGAATACGCATGCCTGTAGTTGGCGTACTCGTATGCCAGTTTATATCACGTGCTCAATTACTGGCATACGTGCTAACTGGCATACCTGCAGTTAACTAGCGTGCTAGTTACTGCTCTGTTTTATAGACTTGTTTTTTCCCGACCCGCGAAAGCCTTAAGACATAATATTCACTCAAGGCGGATTGCATAAGCATTTTTAATTTTACTTAGCGTCTAAATATGTTGAAGAAACAAATGAGGTCCGTTATAAATAGTGTTCTATTTCGTGCGATATAAAATACAATTTTAAACGAACAGCTGTTCTTGTGCAAGCCGTTCTTAGTCTTTTTTCAAGTCAATGAGTCTTATATTCAAATATGGCTGTTCAGGAGGCCAAAGAATTAGCCTTACAGGTAGAGGCGTAGGTAAGGCCTGGAAAGAGCAGAAATCGGGATAACCTGGGCAGGCCAATAGATGGTCTATGGTTGGTTGAGCTACAGGCTATGTTTGGTATGGTGCAGGCTATCAAGGGCAATACAGAGGGCACATTTGTCTTAGTATTGTTTACAGAAGTTTTCCTCTAGGTAGCATAAGAAAAATGTGAAATAAGGGCCTTTTCCGAGAGAATGCACATGCAATAAAAGATAGTGTGTATTACAATAGGTACAAGTTTTGTAGAATGTTATCCCGTGTCATCTAAATTGGCTTAACAAGAAATGTCGTACGTTTGTCAATTAGTGGTGGTGGCGACGTTGTTTGTCTGCCGTTTGAAGACATGTCGGACATTTGTAGCATAAAGTACATGCTATTAGCACACGCCATTCGCCTAAGAATTAGTGTTCTTTGCAAAATGAGTGTAAGTTATTTTGTTTATACTTACATCGCAACAGCTAGAATTAGCTTAGGAGATATTTGCTTTATAAGTGAAGATTGTGGTTACTAAACTTCTTTATAATATAAAGGTATATTTTGAATGGAGCGTAAAGGATTATATATATGTGATGAAAACCACGCAATAGAAAAGCGCATGAAATTATTGCGTGACGTATTTTCTAGGAAAGGTAATGTCGTCAAACTTAACCATTCGGAGAGTTAGTAAGATCCCTGAGTTATTATTGGTCTCAACTCAAAACAAACCATCAATGGGTTACAGACACACAAGAAATTGTGCAAGAAGTCACAGGAAGTGATGTTATTTATGCCTCTAACTCTGGTAGGTACTTGTCCTTCAATTCTTGCGTAGCTAATTCTTTGGCTTCCCGTGGGTACCCTTATAATAAAAGCCCTAACCATTCCTTATTAAAAAACTAACGTATACAACAATCTCTTCTCTAGTCTAGATCAAGTCCAACTGCAGTCAGTCAAGGCCTAAAAATTAAAATTTCATTTAAAATAAAGCAAAATAAAAGCGTGGTCAATCGGCGGCCACTCTGAAATTAATAGCATCGACCTTGCCAAGTGAAGTCGAGTGTTTTCGAAACAAAACCGTAAACAGGTGCCGCGGGTTGATTCTACCTTCACGTCACAGAGTTTATGCAAAACTACGTGATGTGTGTACTGAAGTGATGTATTGTTTAAAGGTGTCGTGTCGAGGTGCTAAAGATTTATATTGAGACCAGTCATATATTCGGGTGTGCACTACATTATGTATGTTTGTAAACATAACTTAACGTAAACGTAATTTATTGATGTAAACATAGTTTATTATATAGGTACTGTTTAATTTGGTATTTTGTTAATATGTTAGCTTTCATTAAGTGTTAGGATAATTTTGGGTGATGACTCGTGGTCCCACTAATTTGACCCACTGGTGGAACAGTGTGTCGATTTAATGGGCTCGTGGTCCCACTGTTTGGTGGGACCATCAGTCAACGTAATGCAGTCGCTGGGTGATGACTCGTGGTCCCACTGATTTGGTCATAAAAAAAAAAATAACCCTAACCTACCGAATTGCAAGTATTTACGAGTACTTTGAGTATTTTCTTTGATATTTAGAAGGGAATATTGTGAATTGTGACTAAAAAGGCCAGTATCTCAAGTGGCCAGTACCTGAAGAACTCACTTTAATTCAAGTACATATTTACTCTACGTGTATAAACTTGATGCAGTGGGGCCACGAACCTACGATTTTAACTATGACTGGTAGTCCCACTAAGCAGTGGAACCACGAACCCATGATTTCAGGGATAGTGGGACCACGAGTAATAGTGGTACAATCCCAGTGGGACCACGAGTCATTCACAATAATTTTATATTCTTTAAATCAGAGAACAGAAACATTTAAATATTTGAATGAGGAACGAGAATCCAATTTAAAAATCGAACGTTGTAGTGGTACTATTCTAGTCTATTTTTCGTTTTACAAAATAATTTAAAGTCGAAACTACAAGTTATGGTTAACTGTGATAAATGTGACTGTGGTATCTGTTTGAACACGCTCTCATTCAAAACATTCTGTCTAGACTAAACTTTGGAAAACTATATCTACACTAATATTATAAAGAGGAAAACTTTGTTTGTTTGGTTGTAATGAATAGGCTCAAAAACTACTGGACCGTTTTTAAAAATTCTTTCACCATTCGAAAGCTACATTATCCACGAGTAACATAGGCTATTTTTCATCCCGAAATTCCCACAGGAATGGACACAAGGCGGGTAAAACCGCGGGGCGCTGCTAGTTTAGAATATACAGTCTCGCTTAGAACATTATAATACTTGCTCTGCGACTTTTTCACAAAAAATACTACAATACGACGAATACAGGTACGATTCAGGTAAACAAACCCACGTGGCTTTGTTTACCTGCGACCAAATGTACCTGTTGTATTGTAACCAGTTTTTGGGAAGAAGATAACAACTTTTATCTATTTCATCAAAGATTTATCGTTTAGATGCATTTAGAATACTGCCCTGTCTTTAAATCTGTATTGTGTGGCATTGTTAAGCTTTTGAAAGTCAATCGTTTTTCCAATATACAAAATGGCGATATCTTAAACGTTTGACATTTGACGTTTTTGACGTATGAATCTGTCAGAGCCATCACAGGTGAATTGACTCAGAATTTCTTTTGGAATACTTTGATTAGCTAGAATTCAATGGAATATTTTCAGTTACTAGTTACGATTTTTAATGTAGATAAGTTTATAGTACTGAGAGGTTTGATTTAAATTTAACTCCAATATGTTGTTTCAATCGAGAGACCATGACAGAGGCGTCTAGGCGTCTTAAAACTCCGACAAAGTTGGCCACTAACCTGCACGAAATTACTTACTTTTCACATAGATATTGGTTTTTCATTACCGAAACTGACCTTCGTACTCAAAGTCGTCAAATGCTTAGTAGAGATTTTATGACTGATTTTGACATTTAATGTATCTTTCTTCTGCATCGAGTGGATGGTCAACCTGACCAATCCTGGTGTCAGAGTTATTGAGCCGCCAAACGCCTGTGACATGGCTCATGTAAGGACTACTATCCGTAGAAAGTAACCGGGACTGACTGCTTAACGTGCCCTCCGAAGCACGAATTTAATGTATGAAAAATTACGTCAAAAAATTGAGTGTCGATTTAATGAATGTCTCTGAGTGCGGCAATATACTAAGAAACTCATGACGTAAACTTACTTAGAACACAATGGTTACACAAACGCTAGAGTAAATTTAACCGCTAAATAGCAGCGTTTCGGTCTACCTGCGTTAAAATGTAGTTTTTGTTACACTTCTTCGTAATTCACGGATGATTTCGTGATATATCCTAATTCTTGTTAGTTCGGTTGTTCGGGTACCGTTTTATTGGATCGGTAACGTAAGATTGCTGTAACTTTACGTTCAATTAAATTTGTGAGTTTTCTTTTAAGTTGTAAGTAATTATGTTGGTCAGATTTAATTTAGATTTTTTGCGAGAAAAAAATATTATCATGGTTATAAAGTTATGTATATATTATATAGTCTTATGTATATAAACTTATATACATTAAAAAGAAAGGTTATTTATTTTTATAGCAAAATTCCCACGGGAAAAACCGCAGGGTGCTGCTGACTAAAATTAATTTAACAACTAATTTATATCGATTTACTAACGGCTAACGCCTAACTGACTAATGCTCAGAGACGTCAAAATGCTTCCTTATTAGACATTTAATGAGTTATTTTGACATGTATCTACCTAATGAATGAAAAACTATATTAATTAGTTAAGTGTCGATATAATAGACGTTTCTTTGCGGCAGTAAAATTCACTACCGAAATTATTACCTTCTTACTCATAATTCTATATTTCCTCCAAATTCATTGAATTCACTAATTAACTAAACGACTTTAACTTTAACTAATTTCTCAATTATTACTAGAACTAAATCTATTATAAAGAGGTAATTTTTTAAGTTTGTTTGTTTGTATGTTCGAGCTTATCTCGGGAATTACTAGTCCGATTTGTATAATTATTTTTGTAATAAATAGATAGCCACATTCAACGGGAAGGTAATAGGCTATTTTTCATCCCGAAATTCCCACGGGAACTGACACAACGCGAGTAAAACCGCGAGGCGCTGCTAGTAAATAATAAAGAAAAACTAGTTTAAATAACGAACTAGATTCCTAACACGTGTTCAAATGTACATTTAAATTAACGAGAGACTTAATATCGTAAGTTAATTAACCCAAATTACTTGGAAAACAATTGGTAATAGACTAACAGTTGGGTTTAAGATAAACGGAGGCAAAGTGCGAGGTAGGTATTCAATCAATATTTATTTATTTAACTGGCAACAATGCGTTTTGTTTCTGACTAATATATTATCTTGTAAGTTGTTTCCAAGGCTTTATATATGTATCGTTTAGAATCAAAATTGGTCAAATATACCACTTTATTATAGACTTTGACCAATTTTGATTCTAAACGACACATATATAAACTCCAAGTAAGGTACCCTGAGGTAATTTGGCGATTGTTCATTTTTAAACCTACCGAGCCCGCCCTTTGGCCCGCCTGTGACTAATGAGGTAATCACTATAAAAAATAAAAATTATAAAAAAATAAACATTGATCGATTTACAGCTAATTCAGCCTATACTACCAGATACCTAACTAATTGGTTGACTACTTGCAGTTGAAAATCGCTTGCTTGTAATACGCATACGTATACAGCTTCAGTACAACCACGATTTAAACCTCACGCAATTTTCGCCATTATCGACCGTCGCCATTTTGATCGATACATCGACTACAATCCGCACGTAATCGTAGACAGAGAAACTGGGGCGAAAATACCTTTTTTTGCTTATTTAACGAATCGTAACTCGACGCAGCATCGATTGTTTCATCTTTCACATTGAGACCTACTTTCACGATGATCTAACTCGAGGATCGATCGCGAATCGATATAAATAACTCGCTATTTGCTCTCTCTTTATATGTATGTATATACTTGGCTGTATGTATGGTTAACATGACCCTTCTTTTTTGCCTTAACAGTCGGGTAAAATGGGATAAGTAAGGACTCCTAACCACTACTAATATAACTATACTTAAGTATATAAAGCTGATTATGCCTAAACCTCCTCACTGTACTGATGATATCTTCAGTGAGATGGGAGGCCTTTGCCCAGCAGTGGGAGAATACAGGCTAATACTTTATATATAAAGCTGAAGAGTATGTCTTTCGAGTACTAACGAGTACAAACATAGGAGACTAATTGAATATAAATCCGAACACTACTTTTCTTGATAATGGTTAAAACGTAAAGTGGAACATACCTAATTAACTTGCGTTCCTAAGGTTCCATAAGGTTATACGGTTAAGGTAATATCGTTAAAATCATTAACGGTTACGTTGAGTAATGATTGACACTAATAACGGCTAAATAAAGTATGTACTTATAACTTAAGTTAAGCTTAAGTACAACTTGATTCATTAAGTTTATGACATCATCTAAACTTTTGACAATAATGTTATAAAAAATGGTACTTCACATTGAATAGACACAATCTTCTTCTTATATAAATAAAAATGAATCACAAAAATGTTTGTACGTCCATAACTTTCAAACGACTACACCAAATTTGATAAATCTTTCCTTTATGTGTTCGTTATTGCGAGGAGAAGGTTTGTATGAATATTAAAAAAGTAAAACTATATAATTAGAAAAATAATAACAAATATAAAAAATAAGACAGTACGCAGTCAGCTAGTATACAATAAACACTTGAATTTTTTTATTTAACAACCATAATTATTTTTTATATGAATGCCGTTTTTATATGAATGTCAATATTGTTAAGAAATATCAAAATTATACCAAGACTAGTGTGTACATCTACGACTATGAATAATTTTGTATAATAAAGTTGTATGTAAGCTGTCAGGAACCACTAAAAAAATCCAAATTAATTCGATTTGTTACAAAACATTAACAAGAAAAAGTGTTAACGAATTTGGATGCTTACAAAATTGGCAGATATTTGCGCAAGTGACACGGTTTCAATATACATAATTATAGATGCTTACGTACAGACATTCGTAGAAGTAAATCCAGAGAACAATCTCCAGTTTTATTGGAGAAGAAATCTCTAGAAATTACTGGAATGAAAATAGAGTATCATCCTTGATTAGAAAATCGATGTTTTCCTTTTGTTTTTGTCTATGCCGCGATGTGGATCTCTATGACTATGATATCTAGATCCCGTCGTTTCTACTGACTCTATCTGGTTAAAACTTAATACATAAGAGCCAAAAGAGATAAAAAATACATTTAACTATTGATTCTACCTCTTTTAAACTTTACAAAAGCCAAAACATACATGAAAAAGATTATAAATGAATTTTTATCGGACTTAACATTGTTAAAAAAAAAACAAAGCTATACAATTTAAATGAATTCGTTCAATTGATTTGCTATGTGCATGATTTAATTAAAATATTTTTTTAAGACATTCACCTCAATTAATTAACACTTTAGAAAGCGCTATTCAAATTAAAGTAAACAATTAAAAATAATATTATAAAATGGACGCAATAAACTTAATTATCGTCTATGTAACACAAGATTAATGTCTGCAAAAACGGTTGCGAGAAAGTCGGCAACCGGACACACAGGCATGTGTTATTATGTTGTAAATAGGTAGCGGGTAACGCATTGCAATAACTCGCCTCGGCACCATTGCGGCATTGTCGCAACTGCCGGCCCTAATATAAAAAAAAACAAAGTATGTACCTTAAACTTTTAGAGGGTTGCTCCAAAAAACAAAAATCCTTTTAACACTGGCCACTTAGTCTTTACACTCACTCAGATTACTTATTCTTTTTTCAAATCACCTCACTGAGTTCGAATACATTTTAAACGACAAACTTTTTTTTAATGTTAAACTTTTTGGAACGTGAGTTGCGCGGGCGCGGTATGCGAGCGGCAGTCGGCGTGCGCGGTTGAAAGAGGAGTGCTGAGTTGTGCCCACCCCACTACGGCCGAGTCTGTCGAAACGTCCGAGATAAGGACCACTTGCCGCTTCCCGCTACGAAGACCCTAATCCTTCAAGAGTCTATGAACTTTGTTACTCTAGTTTGTGTCCCATTGTCATTGGAATTCAACTTTTTTTTTAAGATGCATTACCTGCATTATACGAACTGTCCAGAGAAGAATGCTCTGTCTATGGAACATAATTCAATTGTTTCTTTACAATACTTGAGTAACTTTTATTGGATAATTTTATTAGTTTTGTTACAATAAAATACACAATGTTACAATGCATTTTGTAACCGGATATGCGTTTTTCTTTTATATTTTAGGTAGGTAGGTGTTTAACTTTCCTTGTATCGAACTCTACATACCCACGTTAACCGTAAACTCCATATAAGTCAAGCTTTAAATTATTTTTTTTAAACTAGAACTTAATATGGATAGAACGACTTATCCAAAATTGTGATTTGAGGCAAGCTTGAATCTGGTGGGGTGAATAAACAAATCTATACACTTATATTAAATAGAGGTAATTTTTTAAACTATTTTTGTATGCTCCGGCTAATCTAGTGAACTACCTGTAAGATTCAAATAACTCTTTGTGTATTGGATAGCTACATTCATAGGAATGTTATTTTTGTCCCAAAATTCCCACAGGAACGGGCACAAACCGGGTAAAACCGCGTGGCACACTTGGGAGTCTGAGGACGATTGCCAAGATTTTGGCTTTGAAGGACTTGACTAAGTAAAGATAAGTTGTGTTAAAGGGACCTCCTTTTTTGGGAGAATTGATCATTTGGGGAGTGCTATGAACCCTTGGCCAACCCTGAACTCGCCACCTGCAGAGATACGTATAAACTAACATCACAATAAAAATGATGACTATTATTAAAATGAAGGTTTTTCTATAATAAGCATAGAACAATGGACCTCCATGCGTGATCGAGAGGCGACAACACATGAAACTGATATCATCTCTTGTTTAACATTTCCTTTAGTACTCCCACGTGCTTTGGTGTGAGTACGAGTATCATCACTACATAGTATAAAATAAAGTCGTCTCTTTTTCGTGTCTGTCACACTGTTTGTCTGTCTGTATGCTTAAATCTTTAAAATTACGCAACGGATTTTGATGCGGTTTTTTGTAATAGGTAGAGTGATTCAAGAGGAAGGTTTTTATGAAAAAAAAATTCCCGAAATTTCCACGGGAACGGGCACAACGCGGGTAAAACCGCGGGGCGCTGCTTCTAAACTAATATAATAAAGCTGAAGAGTTTGTGTGTTTGAACGCGTTAATCTCAGAAACTGTCTGTCCGATTTGAATAACTCTTTTTGTAATAGATAGCCATGTTCAGCGGGAAAGTTATAGGCTATTTTTCATCGCGACATTCCTACGGGAACAGGCACTACTCAGGTAAAATCGCGAATCGTGAATAGTTAGCTATAAAATGTCGTATTGTAAAGGGTTGCTGATAGTGAGCGAGATTACACATCTTTGAACTAGAGCACTTCCAGAAAAACTTACAGAAACCAAGTAATCGGCAAATGTTACATTATTAAGCACATGTCAATAATATTGAAACACACGTAATGGCAATTTCAACAAATAATAATATTCTAATATATAATTTGAAAAAGTACCACAAAGGTACCAAGTAAAGCGCGTACTATTTTGATTTGCTGACTGTACAACTTTGTATTCGGAAAGCTTGTTCATTTCTCACTCATTTCACTCCTTCGACTAAGTTCATTGCTCATGTAACTTTATTTATGTTACTATTAAAAATTATGAAACGAGACAAACGTAACAGCTTATGTAATGTAAAAATATGAGCCGTCCTTGAGCTTAAAAATATGCAAAGAAAGATAAGGAAAAAACAAGCTTAACTTTAGTTGAGAACTGTTAAGTGTGTTATAAAAACTTAAAGTATGTCCCGGGAGAAAATTAAACTTTAATCCTTATAAAGTATCAATAAAAAGTTCTTCGTAGAGCAAAATATTGAAGCCTCATACATATTAAACATTCAGTTTTACGTAAGAACGTTCGATCAAATGGAACCGTAAAAAAATATCAATATCCCACTGCTGGACAAACGCCTCTACACAAATTGCTACACTTACCTACTTGCTGTTAAAAGATCTTAATGCATGCATGTCCAAATTAATAAGTAAAAGTATTTTCAAGAATTATTAGTCCAATCAAAATTACAAGTCCAACTTAAGCATAGAAGAGAGGAATCCGCTGAAAACTTCATTGAAACATGAAGAGAGCTCATAATTATTGTCTGTACTAATATACTAAAGCTGAAGAGTCTGATTTTGTATTTGTCTGAACCCGCTAATCTCAGAAACTACCGATCTCATTTCGACAATTATTTTTGAAATGGATTTTAACAGCCTCTGTAGTCATGTGGTTTGAGCGCCCGGCTCACGACCCGGATGTTCCGGGTTCGATTCCCGGTGGGAGTATCTCACAAAAATCTCTTTGTGAGACTTTCCTTAGTTTGGTTAGGGCATTGCAGTCTGAATCACCTGATTGCTCGAAAAGTAAGATGATTCCGTGCTTCGGAGGGCACGTTAAGCCGTCGGTCCCGGTTACTTTCTTCGGATAGTAGTCGTTACTTGAGCCATGTCAGAGGCCTTTGGCGGCTCAATAACTCTGACACCAGGATTGGTCAGTTTGACCATCCACTCGATGATGAAGACGAAGATATGGATAGCCACATTCAACCAAAAGGTTACAGGCTATTTGTCACCCCAAAATTCTCACGACAAAGGGTACAACGCGGGTAAAACCACGGGTGCTTGTGGGGACTTACATAACCAGCTAGTACGTTCAGTTTTAACTAATTATATTTATGACCTATGGCAGTCTTGATACTCGATCGACATCCACACGAACAAGGTGAACTTGTACAATTATAAATGTTTTTAACCGAGTTACTTGATGTTTAGACGTTTCTATAAGCTACTTGGTGTGTCTTAAGTGTTAATACTTAATAGGTTATTACGGCAATAAGTTAGGTAGTAGGGATAATTAGCTTGTATATCAAAGTACTGATAAAATGTGTTAGCTTCAAACGATTAATAAAAATAACATAACAACAATATTATATTTTGTCCATTAAACCTCCTTTATACAAGATGCCTGGCTGTTTTAAACGCGTTGTTCCCGTTCCCGTGGGAATTCCGGGATAACAAATAGCCTATTAGTTTCTGAAATTAACGCCCTCCACCAAAACCACAAAAAATGCTTTATTACTTTAGTATAAACATAAGTTCACTTTTTTCTGTACTCTTAGTAAAATTAAATTGGCCGATTACAGATTTTTACCACATTGTAAGTCTAAAAGTTAACGTTTAATTGTCGGATCCGGTTATTTCAATCGTTAGTGAATCTGATGCTTTCTCCATCTGCTTCCATCCTATGCATCCTCCATCACTTCTCTGACACCTTTACAGACTAAAACCTTCGACACCAAGATTGTTATTACATGTTCCGAGGTTAACTCCAGTCCACATGCACTCGCCAGATATAATCCACACAATATATATTAAACAGTAGTTTCGTTGATTATTATTGCAAATACCAATAAAACTTGACCTCGCTGTTTACTCAAATTGCTTGGAGACATGGATCAACCTTGCGGGATAGGTATGTTATCCTACGTAATCGTTTAATATAACATTTGGCATGGACGCTACTCCTACACTGAGGTAAAGGTTGTTTCCCAATGTCTGGGTCAGTTTTTGATGGTAACTGTTCCCTGATATTCATTAGCATCCAGGAGATGGTTCTAGGGGTAAATTAAAAAATATTAATGCAAAAAAAAAACATTTTTCATAGCAATAGGTTATGGAATATTAACCTATAATTATACTTATAATAATTACTAGCCGCGCCCCGCGGTTTCACCCGCGTTGTACCCGTTCCCGCAGGAATTTCGCGATAAAAAGTAGTCTTTATCAGGCTCTGGACTAACTGTGCACCAAATTTCATTCAAATCGGTTCAGTAGTTTTGGCGTGAAAGCGTAACAGACAGATAGACAGAGTTACTTTCGAATTTATAATACTAGCCGCGCCCCACGGTGTTACCTGCGTTGTATCGGTTCCCGCGGGAATTTCGGGATAAAATGTATCCCATGTGTTATTCTGATGTATAACCTATATTACTGTAAAGTTTCATTCAAATCCGTCCAGTAGTTTTAGTTTAGGCCCATCTCGTAGCCAGATTTGGTAGCTAGCTACGAAATGAGAAAAGTGTTTTCCCATCTTGTAGCTAATGGGAACGATCTATTCGGTAGGTTAGGGTTATTTTTTTTTTTACTAGTTAAAATCCTAAATCTTGGACTTTCGAATTCCTATTTCGTAGCCAGCTTCGTATCGGGATTATTTCTCCCATTTGGAAGCTAGCTACCAAATCTGGCTACGAGATGGGCCTAAACCGTAGTTTTTACGTGAAAGAGCAACAAACATACATCCATACATCCATAGGATTAGTTAGGGTAACACTTTGAGGTAATACAAGGGTGGAATATTTGATACTCAGTTTTCCACCAATAGTTTGTAGCGCATATGGCGTAGCTTGATTACGCAATGTTAGTTCATTGCGATTTTTAAGCACCGTGCAGCTCGGATGGGTGGCCGATAGTGGTATTCCTAACTGAGCGCTATCGTGCTTCAGAGGGCATGTTACGCAGGCGATCCCGGTTGTTTCAATTGTTAAGCTGAGGATACACGGCGACACTTGACATCAGACACTCAATGTATACATCGAATGTCTGTGTGTGTCCACTGCCGCGACACTTAGTTGCAGTAAAATTGCTTACCATGAGGACGCAATCTACACTAGTGTCGACATTTGTGATGAGTGTCAGTGTCGCCGTGTATCCTCAGCATTAGACCATGTCGAAAACTTTTGGACGGTCTTAAAAAACTCCAACACCAGGGTTGGCCATTGACCTATTCGACCTCGACCTTATTTTTCATTTTAAATATTATAATAATAAAATAAACTAGCCTGTAATGTCCCACTGTTGTTCAAAGGCCTCTCATCTCACTGAAGATATCAGTACAGTGAAGAGGATTAGGCGTAATCACCACGCTTGCCTAATGCGGGTTGGTGATATTGATATGTATTTAAAATACTGTATTTTTGTCATTCATGCCAAATTACTGTAAATATATTTTGCGTAGGAAAGCCCCCTTACCCATCAGTTTGGTCTTCCATCATGCCATTATCTTAATTCGTTGTAAAGATCAGTCATAAACTTGTACCACAGATTACTAAATAGTTCTTGTACTGTCTCGAGTCTCATAGACTTGATCTTGTATAGACCTCGCTTTATATAATGAAAGAATTCAACAGTGGGTCATCCTATAGAATTCCGCTTTTTCCTATCCTCTGTCATATTCTCTTTGGTTGTTTATGACATAACATTTTCCATCTCTTTCAGATGATCTATATATAATCTATACTCTTTTCCTTTCAGTACCTCTCTTTGCCTCTATAAGTCTTGACTAGTTCCTATCCGATACTATCTTTTACCTTATAAAACAAATGTCATAAAAATGAGTTCCATCCATATATTATATTTTAGTAATGTATAAGAAGTAACTCAATACTAAAAATTTTAATTAATTAGTCTATTAAATTTATTAAATTACGTATATTTAAAGTTATTTAAACACGTTCTTATGAAAAATAATGATTGTTTGAACAGGTTGATTTAAACATACTTCCTTGGTTCAAAAACCAACACAATATTGTTAATAGTAATAAGTATGTATTTACTTCACTACATAGTACATATAAAATAAAGTCGTCTCTGTTTCGTGTCTGTTTGTCTGTTTGTCTGTATGCTTAAATCTTTAAAATTACGCAACGGATTTTGATGCGGTTTTTTGTAATAGGTAGAGTGATTCAAGAGGAAGGTTTTTATGTAAAAAAATTCCCGAAATTCCCACGGGAACGGGCACAACGCGGGTAAAACCGCGGGGCGCTGCTAGTAAACAATAAAATACCTAATTTTTTAAATTAATGGCCTTAAATTAATTAAAGAACATTACGAGTAAGTAGGTTTCGAGTGGAACGGTCAAACTTAGCGGTCGCTTTATAATAAAAAATATACTGAACAAGATTTATTATTTTATTAAACGTTTTTTATGTTTGGAGTATAAACTGGACACGTACAATCAAGAATGTAAGGGCACATAATATGTACCACAACCACCTACCAGTCTCTACGATGTGGTGTGGTTGTGGTACTTGTGGAAGCAGATCGAATTGACATATTAAAAACTTCTTATTTTATGAGTAGAACATGTTTAGAATATGTACATGTTTACTCTTTTTTGTTGTATTGTACTTAGAAGGTAATTATAATGATTATACGAGTGTTCAACCCTGAAACCAAAACAGCGTTATCGTTAGAGGCATCGTACTATTTAGATGATGCGATTAGAAATTAATATTTCCTTTTTTTGTTTACGTTATTTCCATGTGAAGTAAGCTATAGTTTAAAAAATATTCGTACTGCTGTACTGAGCCACTAGCATAATCCCTGATAATTATATAAAACTGAGTGATTTTCATACAATAAGATATATAAAAAATTACGTCAATTATTTAATTTACGATTTAATTAAAGCCTCTGACTACGGCAAGTAGGTAGTGCTTTGAATTACTAATTTAGTAGTTAAGTACTTTGTAAAATGTAATAACAATTTTATATCCTTATTGATTGAATCTACGGTAAACCTTGTTGCTTATCGCTAGGTGTGGAGAAAATGCGCGCAAGACACCCATACATAGTCCGGCTGCGGACTCGCAACGGGTTATTGTAAGACCTTTCATAAAAGTTAAAGGAAGACAACGTGAGCCGCAACCGGCCCGCACCTGACCCGTACCCGCACTATGTCTATACCTTGCCATCTCCAGTAGTTACTAAGTCTATGGCCAAGAGGAATCCTGGTAGCCTCATCGACGTCTCGATTATTTAGTTGTCCCGTTTATAAGAGGTTTCCGGGTGACTCGCCGGACTAACGTTACATCACTCACATTAGGTCAGTACTGTTCATAATTAGAAGTTGATGCTTATATTATATGTACTAGCAGCGCCCCGCGGTTTTACCCGCGTTGTGCCTGTTCCCGTAAGAATTTCGGGATGAATAATAGCCTATAACCTTCCCGTTGAATGCAGCTATCTATTACAAAAAGAATTACTCAAATCGGATTGATTTTTCTTGGAAAAGAAGAATCTACCTTGTTGTTAACCGGCCAAACACCGAAGAAGATTCTCAATTCGGTCGTTATTTTTTATTAGTTACTAGCAGCACTCCGCAGTTTCACCCGCGCTGTGCCCGTTCCCATGGGATTTTCGGGATGAAAAATAGCCTATAACCTTCCCGTTGAATGCAGCTATCTATTACAAAAAGAATTACTCAAATCGGAACATACAAACAAAGAAATAAAACAAATTTTACTTCTTTATAATATTGGGATGGTATGGTATAGATATTTGCTTTGAATTTGACGTCAACGCTTAAGATTGGGTACGTTAAAGGTATTTTGGCTAAACGGGAATTATTAAAAATACAAAAATACCAACTTAATCAAATATTTGTATATGTTTGAAACATATTACCTTTATGTTTATTCAACTGAATTCTTCGAAAATAATGTCCCTAATTTAAACATTGTTCGGTAAACTTACGTAAATCCGAATAGCGAGCACGTTGTCAGTTAATGTTACACCATATTAAAAGTTAAAAATGATGTTTGTTTGCACAGTACAGCAGAGGGCGCCACGTTTTGCTCTTCGGAGGGATTGTCTTGCTTCAATGGAAGGAGATAGTCGTATAAAATTGGCTTTGCAGAATGCTGACTGTCATTTAGTCAATGTGAGGTTATCTAAAGGGTGCGTTGCTGCAGCTTACGTTCACGCACCAATAAAAGTTAACAATAAAATGTCAGTGTGTCAACATACAAAAGAAAATGAAGAGACGGGGATTTCTACTGGTCGCCTAAATTACTTTAAGAAATTTTTATTTAAGTTATTAACTTGAACGCTATGTTTAACAGACAGAGAACAGCGTAAAATAATCATGAAATTTAACGAACGTTATAACCAACCGTTTGAAACAATCAACCCCTATTCAGTGGTTATATCAGTAGTAAAATGTTCTACCTCTTTTGATACTTAAAAGGACATTTTACGTTCTATAGTGAGGTCCTTCTCACTGTACTGATATCTTCAGTGAGATGAGAGGCCTTTGCCCAGCAGTGGGACATTTCAGGCTAATACTTTACTTTACGTTCTATAGTTCCGAAACTAGCCGATCACGTATTTCCCTCCTGGCATAGGCGCCTAACAGATTATAAGGCGGATCTGGACACTCCTATAGGCAAAGAAACACCACTGAAATTTGACTGTAATCCCCCATGGCAATGCTTCATTCATTCATTCATTCATTCATTCATTCATTCATTCATTCATTCATTCATTCATTCATTTCTAGTCGGTTAGTGGCCAACCCTGCTGTCGGAGTTTTTAAACCACATAAAGGCCTCTGACATGGTTTGATTGAAACAACCGGGGCCTATTGCTTAACATGCCCTCCGAAGCACGGTAGCGCTCATATAGAAATGCCACTACCGAACACCCATCCAAGGAAGGGCCGAGCTGTACGTTGCTTAACATTCGCAATGAACTAACAACGCTTAGCCAACCTACGTCACTATATAGCACAAGCTACAACCGTGTATTCGCCTTCTGCAGTATACGAGTATTATTAGAACATCAGAAAATATGTTTAAACCTCAAACTGGCCAGATAGCGCGTTGACGAGTATACTCGTATGCTCGTATTGTCCCTAATTACCTCTGGTTTGTAGGGTCATTCATATACCACGGAAAGAGAAACTGTTACCGTTGTTATGGAATTATATTTATGTAATAAGTTTCGGAGGCGAGAGTACTTACGGCTAAAGATGGTCAGTGGTTCTAACAGTTTAAAAAAAA
Source organism: Cyclophora albipunctata (assembly GCA_963082685.1). Taxonomy (NCBI): domain Eukaryota; kingdom Metazoa; phylum Arthropoda; class Insecta; order Lepidoptera; family Geometridae; genus Cyclophora; species Cyclophora albipunctata. The sequence continues at coordinate 8,114,239 of OY720117.1, read as the reverse complement.
TAGTTAGGGTTGCTATTTATTTCATTGCAGTAAAAAATTGTTAATAGAAATTTTACGTTTTTAACTCTTTCGTTGTATAAACATATAAGTATAGTTATTAATCATATAATATGAATGTTGCTAAAATCTTAGGTGAAGTAGGAACTAAAACTCAAATGTTCGGTAATATAATAAATCCGTTTGGGCTGTAAGGCGTTCCAAAGAAATGGACGTACATACATTCGAAAAACAAAACCCTCCTCCTGTCGCAGTCGGGTAAAAAGGACTATTAGCAACAAATGGCAATCGCTTGGTATTCGCTTTGCTATTATTAAACTGTATGGACATTTCGTCATTTCTTCCTATACATTTTGTAAGTAGCTACTAAGTGTATGGCGAAATCCTGTCTTGAAACCGTTGTCACCTGGCTATAGGATCTTGTAAGTTGACAGTCGTCTAAAAATATGATGTTCATACTAACATAGACAAAATATGGACAAATACGTAGATACTTACTTACAAAACTTACTTACTTCTTCTTCTTATCGAGTGGATGGTCAACCTGACCAATCCTGGTGTCAGAGTTATTGAGCCGCCAAAGGCCTCTGACATGGCTCATGTAACGACTACTATCCGTAGAAAGTAACCGGGACCGACGGCTTAACGTGCCCTCCGAAGCACGGAATCATCTTACTTTTCGGGCAATCAGGTGATTCAGCCTGCAATGCCCTAACCAAACTGAGGACAGTCTCACAAAGTGATTTTTGTGAGATATCCCCACCGGGAATCGAACCCGGAACCTCCGGATCGTGAGCCGAGCGCTCAAACCACTAGACCACGGAGGCTGTAAAACTTACTTACAACCGACTTGCACCAAATTTCCTTCGAAAACTAGCCCCCAATACCTATTACAAACCACACCTTTTCCGTACCGTCAAGTCATCGGTTTTACCCACTCTACCCACCACTCCTTAACAAACCATTCAAAATTTCACAATATTCTTGCATATTTTTCCGTGAAAGTGTTAAGGAAATCTCGAGCCATCGAAGAACTTGTTGGAAATACGTTGTGAATGTAGTTATTTAGCTGCGTTGGTCCGATCCGGCTTTCCCAAAGAGAAATTCATTATAATATATCAGTGACGATAAGCAGAGTCTAATTTAACGGTCAATTATTTGTTCGTGTTCAGACTTTATCTATAACTAGCAGCGCCCCGCGGTTTTACCCGCGTTGTGCCCGTTCCCGTAGGAAATCCGGGATAAAATGTAGCCTATAGCCTTCCTCGATAAATAGACTATCTAACAGTGAAATAATTATTCAAATCGGTTCAGTAGTTTCTGAGATTAGCGCGTTTAAACAAACAAACAAACAAACAAACAAACAAACAAACAAACAAAACAAACTCTTCAGCTTTATAATATTAGTATAGATGCTGTTTAGTGTTTACGTGCAGCTTAGATTCTATCTATAATTAAGTTTATGTATTCTAAAGCGTCCGCGAGACGATCAAGTGCACTTGACAAGTCTACGGGCTTGAAGTGAATATTGATCGTTTACAGCGTTGACTTGACAATTCCCGTCAAGTATCTACGTGCTGGACATGACTTGACAATAATTTTGATGATAACTTGACAACAAATTTGAACCAACTTGAGCTTGATGCGACTTGACGCGACTTGACAAGTTTTATTCATTTGCGACTTGTCAAGTGCACTTGATCGTCTCGCGGACGCATAAGAGCTTAGTTTTGGTCTATCAAATCGTTTATCATACTAATGAAATCACCACTAGGTGAAACCCGGTGCCGCATTTTTTTTGGTGATCTAAGTGGACCCAACGACTGAAACAACTAGAACCAATTACCGTGCCTTTCGAAGCAGGCAAAACAAAAAATGTGCTGTGCCGTTGCTGCATTATAGTACCTAACTACCCTCGTAATTCATTTTTCATCACATCATTGTTAAACAAGCAAAGACCTTCAGAACGTTATTTTCAAGTCTTCTACATATTCTATGGATTTTTACTCTTACGCAAGTTATTTCGAACACATTAGTAGCCAACGATCATCGAATTGTTAGACCTAAAGTAGCCTAAACGATCCAAACAACTATCCGATTCACGTGCCTTTCGAAGCACGTAAAGCAAAGAAAGCGTGAGTCACTTTTGCCATCGCTGCATGAAAAGACCGTACTAACCTCCTAAATATTAGATAGGTATCTATTCATTTTTATACTTCATATTTGAATAGTAACAAGCAAAGTCCTTCAGAAGGTTATTTTCTCAGAACAAAGTACATTGATGCTCTCGGCGTAGTTCCCCAATATGATTAGAAAGAGCGGATATTCCCAATTTGCCCTGGGCCCCCTTCGGAGCGTTCATCGTGCACGTGGGTTCAAGTACCTAGTCTAGCTTGGGCGTACTACTAGTTGATACTAGCAACACAACGCGGTTTCAGTCATCCTTCTTGTGCGGACGATTTCGGGATGGGGAAATGAGGGAAAATTTTACGTTGCGTAATGTTAGTGAGTCAGTTTGGAATAAAATCTAGAAACGACCATTCTATGTTATTGCTACTATCGTTTACTACTTACTGTCTGTAGATACTTACGAAAGGTACTTATAAATTGAATTTTATTTCGCTGTGTTCTCATCATTTAACAAAAAAATGTACCTTTAATACTTACCTAAGTTTGTATTGTATACTATCTTTATCAAATGTCAAAAAATACAGTTATCTTATTGGTAAAATTATATTGTCATAACGAGTGCTACCCATAATCTAACCATAAATTATATCGATGGCTATTCATCCTCACAAACGTTAGCTTTTTATTAGCTTAGTTTGATTGTATTCTGTGGCCTGGGTGTTAAAACGCAATGTCAGTCTCATCTATCTATTATGATAATCTGTGGACGCAGTGGGTTACAATGACGCCATTTTCTTTATTCGAAATTTGAATTCCTTGGATTTATATTTCGAATTTGTATGATAATATCGTTTCGTTCTTTCGATTTATATATTTTGATTACTTAAAGTAAGTAAGTATTACTTAATAAGCTTCTTTTACGTTCATTTAAAGGGGATTTATAAACATAAAGGTACAGTAGGGGTGCTATGTCTTGCTTATTGGCCTTTGGATAGAGATAGACGTCTAGTTTTGGTTTTGTATAGTGAGTTTTAAATCTTACACCAACTTGTAACACATATTTGTTACGAAAAAATCATTATACATAATATTATTTACAAAATTTTGAGGCGCCCTCTAATAACGAAAATAATATCGAAATTGTATGAGCTCATAACTTTACCTAATAATTACCGTTATGAATTTATTTGTATGTCATAATTAATTTTATCTACACTAATGTTGTAACATTCTACTTATGTTTCCAATACTTGACTTATAATTACTACTGATATAGCGCAGACAACAAAACACTCAATTTAAGCAATTGCACATGATGTTATAATATCCACATCGATATCGTAAAATTTATCTCATTATAACATCGCGCCCTGCGCGGCGCGCGCCCTGCGGCCCTGCGCGCGCAGCTGCGCTCTCATTGGTTAGATTTTAATGGCGGCAAGTTCACTGTGACAATAGACGTACGCGTGAATTTAATGTTTCGCAATGTGTTTTGTTTTTAAAATTTTGTTTGATTAATTGCATTAGTGATTAATTGAGTAGTGTATGCAACTGCATATAACACGGGTATTAAAACACTCGTTACTATTATGAAACTCGCTGCGCTCGTTTCATAAACTCACACTCGTGTTTTAATACCCTTCTTTATATGACAGTTGCATAATAGTAGTTTATGCAACGTCATATAAAGAAGGGTATTAAAACACGAGTGTGAGTTTATGAAACGAGCGCAGCGAGTTTCATAATAGTAACGAGTGTTTTAATACCCGTGTTATATGCAGTTGCATACACTACTTTATCTTCACTATTTAATGCAATTAATCAAACAAAATTTTAAAAACAAAACACATTGCGAAACATTAAATTCACGCGTAGGTACGTGTATTGTCACAGTGAACTTGCCGCCATTAAAATCTAACCAATGAGAGCGCAGCTGCGCGTAGGGCCAATCAGGAGCGAGCGAGTTCTTACCAAAGAGTTTTGTGTATGTAGTTTCGACGAAGTTTTCACGTATAACCCAACTGTTTTCAAAAGCCAGCCTAATATCAAAATTTTATGCAACTAGTATGAGGATTTTGACATAAGGCTCGCCAGGTTAATTGGTCGCGTTATAATGATGTTATAATGTTATATTATAATGATATTATAACATCATGTGCAATTGCTTAAATTGAGTGTTTTAGTTGTCTGTGCTATAACAGTAGTAATTATAAGTCAAGTATTGGAATCATAAGTAGAATGTTACAACATTAGTGTAGATAAACTACTATTACAATGCACACTTTATTGTTACGATACACGATATTTTTTTGTTCTTTTTTCAAAAACATTATCCAGTGTAGTTCGATTACATCGTGTAGCCCACCCTTAATTTGTAAACTGAGTTATTTATAATTATTGGGTTTTCTGCAATAAAAAATGCAGTAGGATTAATCTGTCTATGTTTAAATATCAGCCTAGATATTAAATATGTATCTAGTTATAATTATTGCAGTTATAATCACGCATAGTAGTAATTACCTAGACTTAGTCGATATGGTGTGTTACTTTGAAGTTTGCACTTAATTACATTGTACGTTTCAGAGTTTGAAACCTATAATGATAAAGCGTAGAGTTTGTTTGCGCTCATAACTCAATGTAAGTAGGTATCTCCGGTGTCGGACATGAAATCATTCGATAGCCAAATTAAGGCTACTTTAATCCTGGAATTCCATAAATGTGTATTAATAGTACCTAAATATGTGAAGGTTCCAAATTGTTGTCAGGGAGTTATCAGCAGATCTGTTTCTGATCTTTTTCAGCCTTTAAAATTTTACGTTTACTATATTTTTATATTAATATTTACATTTACACGTCATTCCATCGCTGGACAAAGGTATCCCCCAAACGTTCCCAACCTTTAGTACATTTATTGTAAAATGTATGCAATAACTTTATTTGAAAATGTAAATTGCCAAACGGCTATTACAGCCGACTCTAACTATGTATTAACTTGTAAACCTTTTTAAGTGAACGCCTAGTGAATTTGTTACCTTGCCTTCTTAGGCAAGAATTGGGCAACAAGGGCATATGCCCTTAACTTAACTATAAATTACCAGTTACCTTTTATTGGATGTAGTTACATAAAGGCTGTTAATGGATTTTATAACTTAAGGTGTCTGGCGACTGAACGACGTTACGGGGCGTATGTAACATTTACAACGAGCAACGAGCAACTTTTTCAAAGCAACGAGCCGTTCGTTGCTCGTTGCTCGCCGTGTTTTCCCGTCTGACTGCACGAAAGCTCGCTGTGTAACACGTTACATTACGCCTTGTAACGTCGCGCATTGATCTGTCCCCGCTTTTACAAAATAGTATAATGGTGTGGTGTGAATTAAATGTGTGAGCACGTATTTAATTAATTGTAAAATCGATTGAATAGTGCAATAAATAGTTACGTTGATTAAATGTTGATAAAAGTCTCTACTGAATAAGAATTTATAATATTTGAGTCTTGGAGGTTGCATCCCTTAAGTGTAAGATTGCTCGGGAGGAAAGATAGGAATGAAGAATAGTTTTAATGTATATACTAATTTATATACTACTTCTAAGCTTCTTTTTCCAACAAAGAAACAACTCATTAAGTAGATACATATTATATTATACCGATGTCATTCATTGTCCAGTTTTTATTTCAAAATCGGCTGTTTTTTGTTGTACATATTTTACAGTTTTGTGCCGTTAAACGTTATTTTAGAAGTAAAAAACACTTTAACTGTACTTAACGACTGTATCGGTTTTTATAAAAATCAACTGGTGAGGAATGAAAAAAGTTGTAAAAGTAAAATGTATTGTGCCAACAACACGAGTTTACCTGGAATTTTACGTACTAGGTTCTGGAACAATGAAGAGGGTAAAGGGTAAAGTTAGACAGTCCTGAAATTCCCATAGGAACGGGTACACCGCGGACAAAATATTTCAGTACCTCAATTTGTATAGTTTCGATATTAAGTTTTTTTTAAATAACCAAATATGTTGTAATTAATTAGTCTTCTTCTTCATAGAGTGGATGGTTAACCTGACCAATCCTGGTGTCAGAGTTATGTAGCCGCCAAAGGCCTCTGACATGGCTCATGACGACTACTATCCGTAGAAAGTAACCGGGACCGACGGCTTAACGTGCAAAGTGAGTTAGTACTTGGAGTTAGTTAAGCTAAGTTTAGTATACCTAGTTACTCGTATGTCTATTGTCCAGTGTAGCTGTCGAATGTACTACAGAATACTAGGTACGAGTACTTCAAATAAGTCTTCTCCATACTCAATACGTACGCAGAGTAATTTGCATATAATAAAATATGCAGATATTATTGACCAAATAACACACTTTTACAGCATCCATTCCGTGCCGATTTCAACAATAAAAAGCATTTTGAAGCTGCGTCTTTTTGAAAAGGAGTTGGAAACGACAGTGAGTAGTGCGGGTGCGGTTTGGGTCGCATGACGTTGTATTCCTTGTATTTGTATGCAAGGTGTCATACTGGCAGGATACAAAATAAATATTTTCAATCTTGGTATTATGATTAAGAAAAGTATAAGAATTTTCAAAAGTCTCTCTGAAGACACTTTTTTTTAGAGAATTTTCAGTGATTGGAATTTTATAATTTTTAGCACTTTTTTAAATCTATTTAAATATACGAGTTCAGTAAACGACAAAGGTCAACTAACAATATTATCTAACAGTATTGTCGCCAGTCGGTTGCGCACGCGCACCAACGAGAAAGGACCCACTGACACACTTGACGTGGGCGCAGGGCTGTCACTTAACGAATACAGGTGCGTAAAAAAGCATATATATGAATTGAGAAACCTCCTCCTTTTTTGAAGTCGGTTAAAAATGAGTTAATAAACGACGACAGCCAATAAATAGTTCAATTCAATTCAATTTTCTTTTAAGTGGGACACTGCTAATACTATATTAACGTTATTTAAAAAAAAAGCTTAGTTCGAGTGTCGGAGTTTTGACACCTCAGGGCCTCCGACACGTTCTAATGATTGTAACAACCGGGACCGACAATTTAACAATTCGACAATTCAAAGTACAAGTCCAAATTCCAACCGAGCCGCACGTTGCTTAACAAACGCAATGAGTTAACATCGCTTGTCAAACTACGTCATGAGCGGTACAACTGGTACTTAGCTGTGATTGGATAAAAAACGGACAGGCGTTCTAATTTTTTAAATTTTTTTATTTGAATTTATGGATATTATTATCTGACGTTTCGGCTCCATTACAGGAATCGTGGTCACAGAAGACTGAAACCAACCAGTTTAAGAACCAGATTTTAAATTTTTTAAGCATTTTTTTTGTATTTTTTCTTTTAGTAACTGAAGTTTTTAAGTAAAACCTCCTGCCAACCCTAATGAAAACAACGTTTTCGTCAACATTCGCCCCACTAACCGACCGGCCCTTGCTTACATAACTGTAACACTATTACATTTTCGACCATCTATGATGTCACTGAACACAACAATCATTAATTTAATGCGAACTTGATCTCGATCAGAGACCTTAGCGTATTTTCTGATAGATTAATGAAGCCACGCATTTATGAGGAAAATTGCTTTTCATAATAAATATGTTTTCCTGTTAAAATGAGATAATGCATTGGTTTGCCATTTAATTGTATGTTAAAACTAACAAGTAATTAAGAAATAGTTGAATCTTAAAGATACTTACGCTCGTACTCAAAGACTTCAAAATATTCTTCCCTAAATAGATATTTAATGAGTGATTTTGACTTTTATGAAAAATTACCTCAATTAGTAAGTGCCAGCATTTGGCAAGCGTGGTGATTATGCCAAAGGGGCGACACTGCGTTAAGCGTGCGCACGCCGCGGTTTCATACAAAAGTGAACCGCTTAACGCAGTGTTGGCCCCTTATCCTCCTTACTGTATATATCTTCAGTCTGATGAGACCTGTCAGTCAGATCTGCACTCAGCTCAGCAGTGGGTGCGACAGTAGTTAGTAGAAAGTAGAAAAGCAGTAAAAAGTTAGTTTTTGTTGTAAGGCCTTTGGTTAACCTATTTACCTTCGTTGTTTATACCGCGCCTGGTAGTTATTCTATCAATGAATTAATAACCACTTTCAACCAGTAATAGTCATTGATAACTTCGTTTACAGGATGTATGAAAGGGAAGTGAAAGTATATGGCAACTATTATTTTAAGACGTCTGGGAAGGGTTTTGTCGGGTTACCGCATATTTTTAACACGCTTTTATTAGCTTGGCCTGTATGTATGTATGTATGTACGTATGTAATGAAATCTTTGAACATCATTTTCACCAACTTCCAGAAGTCTGATTAATTTGAAACTTTGCATATGTATCAAGGACCGATGACAATGCAATAATTTAATAACAGTTTCCCGTTATCCTTAATGGATTTGCCAGATTTACTAAAAAATTATTACTTCATATAAAAGACATCAACGGGCGCTCGCTGTGGGACGGAACGGGAGTTCTGTTTTATTTTACTAAATGGTACTAGACACTAACAGCGTCCCGTGGTTTTCCCGTGATGGGCCCGTTCCCGTGGGAATTACGGGATGAAAAGTTGCATATAATGTTATGCTTACTAAAAAATAAAAAATAAAATTATAGTTTAAAAAAACTAAAAAAACACGCTTTTATTGCAAATTGAACTAAAAACTAGAAAATAATTTTTCTCCTCAAATCAAAATTATAATAAAATTTAAGTTGTAACACAATGATTTAATTCACAGTAAAAAAGCGTGGGGTGCTTAATATTTTTAAATATTACAATCATCATTGGTAACTATCTATGAGAGGATAGTTATGAACTACATTAAAATGCACCCCACGCTTTTTACTCTGAATTGAATCATTGTGTTACAACTTAAATTTTATTATAATTTTGATTTGAGGAGAAAAATTATTTTCTAGTTTTTAGTTCAATTTGCAATAAAAGCGTGTTTTTTTAGTTTTTTTAAACTATAATTTTTGTATAGGGAATAACTTGTTAGGGCATTGAAAAGGCGTATAGAATTGGATTGGATTGGATAGGATAGGAATGGATAGGAATGGATAGGATAGGATAGGATTGGATAGGATTGGATAGGATAGGATTGGATAGGATTGGATAGGATAGGATAGGATAGGATAGGAATGGATAGGATTAGATAGGATAGGATAGGATTGGATAGGATTGGATAGGATTGGATTGGATAGGATTGGATAGGATAGGTTTAAATAGGATAGGATAGGATTGTCAGCGGCGTCCTCAACGTTCTGCCGTCGATCTCCGACTTTTACCTTAAAACAGTTATTGGTTACAGGTGAAGAAATATAAAACAAGTGAACGATCACGTGTATTGAACTAAATACATGAGTCAGTTCTTATTTATATTGGAGCTTAGTTTTATTGAGAAATCATGTTTTGTTTGGATTGCAAGTGGTAACTACGATTAAATTAACAGAGTAGTTTCTTAGCGCTCGTGAGGTAGTTTGACTAAGCGATTTAAGTTCATTGCGATTGTTAAGCTACGTGCAGCTCGGCCCCTACTTGGATGGGTGGCCGATAGTGGCATTTCTATCTGAGCGTTACCGCGCTTCGGAGGGCACGTTAAGCAGTTGGTCCCGGTTGTTTTATTCCACCATTTCGGAGGCCCTTAGGCGGTCTAAAAACTCTAAGACACCAGGGTTGGCCTCTAACACACGAAATAAATGAATGAACAGAGTAGGTACTTATAAGTTGATACCAGTAGTATAGTAGATTGAAATGTCCTGTTAAGTCCCAATTAGATTCCAGGACATATAGGTACATTATTATTAAACACTAGCAGCGCCCCGCGGTTTTACCCGCGCTGTACCCGTTCCCGTGGGAATTTCGGGATGAAAAATAGCCTATGTTACTCGTGGATAATGTAGCTTTCGAATGGTGAAAGAAATTTTAAAAACGGTCCAGTAGTTTTTGAGCCTATTCATTACAAACAAACAAAGTTTTCCGCTTTATAATATCAGTGTAGATTTTGAAATTGCCAATTCCAACACAATTTTCAGTAAGCGCTCTCTGCTAACTGCCACTGTGCCAACGGGCTTGTCAAACATTATATCACTTAACCTTTTCCTCCTCAAAAGAGATCGTTTAGGCAGGGAATTCGACCACATCAGTTCACATTTAACTCACGTAAAAAATAGAGTGCAGTTTGATTGAGTACTGACAGCTGGTGACATCTACCTACTTATTTGTAAAATTCATCCCAAATCCAACTCAAACTGGGTCATATCCGGGTTAACCGAATCCTTGAATACAAGAAGATAATTCGCAATGGCTGTCTCAGATTAAATGGATGAGACAATGATAATTATATCTTAAATTACTGGGAATAATGTTCACATTAGTCTGGGGTTTCGTCGTTTATTTGAAGTTATGTAAGTATCTACGTGAATAATGGTTATTATAATATTCCAAAGTGATTTTATAATTATTTGTCTAGACTTGAACCACAGTGAACTGTCTACATCAGAACACCCGTTTTAACAGCTGTCAATAGATATCAACCAAGTAAAGTTTGAACCGATATCGTTCCTACATTCTTCTTTGAGATAGTGCGGTGTGGATATAGTAAGTAACTACATTCTGAATCAAACCACAATAACAAAACAACTAAGAACCAGCAAAACTAGTCCACCTCATTTAAAAAAGGAATTCAAATCTAAGCGAATCAATGCTCCACTTTTAAAACTAACACAAATATCAACCAATCAGAGCACTGGCATTATTAATTAAATAATGCCCAATAACAAGTTGTGACGTTATTAATGTACTAATCGCGGCGCAGCACAGAAGAAAGTCTTATATAATCGAGGTTGAAACGGAGAGGTATTTGCGAAATGCGCTTGCGCTCGCGCGTTACGTCACGACAGTGGACTAATACGCGGTAAAATTATACACTAAATATTACTAAACACTACGATTGCACTGCCTTTAACATATTCAGCTGATCTACTGATATAATCTTCTGACATCTTCAATGACGTAGTGGCCTTTGCTTTGCCCTGCTATGGAGCATTACAGGACACTACTTACTACCGTCCAACTCGTTTGACATTTTATCTAATTTATGTAGGATACCACTTTTATGATATTCGGCATTGATTTGGGTGTTATAAATCAATGCTGTTCGGTCACGGAAGAGCGAAGCACTTCACAACACGCCTCGTCATTTACATGAAGCTCACAACAATATTTTCGTACGAAAAAGGGTATATTTAATCTTGTAGTTCGATGTGTCAATATGTGTACGGTTATAGTGTGACCCAAATATCTGAGGCATCCTTATCGATAATGAGAAACCTCTTCCTTTTATTCAAGTCGGTTAAAAAGTGTTTTCAAAATTGCTCTATAACAGAAAAACAAAACAAAATGGTGCTAAGGGATACAGCTATCGCGTCGGTTAACAATGGAATAAGACTAATACATCAATATCTATCATAAAAACCTTAAGAAACCGATTGAAGGTATTAGTAGACCTAAAGTAGACCTATCTCCTTTACTCACCCTAAAATTGGAAGTTCCTTAGGCTGGACTAAGGTCATCGACTGGCGAAGATTTAGGTAGAGCCGTAAAATTTTGTCTGTTCTCGAAATTGCGGTGGTTCGGAGATCTGTTTGATAAAAATTGGGCCAGCTGTTTTTGCAAAGGGAGTGTTTTTTAATTTTAATATGAACTTTGTGTAAGTACCTTGTAATATTTACTTACAACGGTACCAGTAAAACAAACATTCTTTGAATAATAAAAGTTAAAGTTACACGGAAAAGCATATCTTTTTATGTCAACTTTTATTTACATAACACAAACAAAAGGAATGAATGACGAATATATTTTCTCAGTAGTTGCTTTTGTAGTGTGAATCATGGCCCCTTAAAACTTTACTATGCCTTGGGTGAAGAGAAGAAGAAGTGGAAGACTTTTGCCCGCTTGACCAAGGAAGACTTTTCGTCCGACAAAATAGTACGCCTAAAACCGATCGCTTAATTATCGCACAGGGTTTTTAAATTTAAGTGAACACTAATCATTTTGAATTGAAAAAACGTTTACGGATACACTTCGCTTTTATTTAACACTAGCAGCGCCCCGCGGTTTTACCCGCGTTGTGCCCGTTCCCGTGGGAATTTCGGGAATTTTTATACATATAAACCTTCCTCTTGAATCACTCTATCTCTTAAAAAAAACTGCATCAAAATCCGTTGCGTAGTTTTAGAAGTCTAAGCATACAGACAAACAGACACGAAACAGAGACGACTTTATTTTATACTATGTAGTGATTTTTATCTGACGTTTCGCCCCCTTTACAGGAACCGTGGTCTCAGAAGACAGTTCTGTGTCAATATGGCACACCAATCGAAATATAATAAAGGGTCGATAATGTAGATACTCTAAGTTTTTCGGCTTTACAACAAATTATAAAAATGTTGAAAAATACACAATATATCAGACAGAGCCCCAAAGTGTCACAATGCAAAATTGTGTAGAGGCATCCCTAGTGTAAAAGTCATTTCTAGCACCAAAATATTTTTAAGACGTGAGGAACCTTTCTACAAGTGACTAGAGCGATGGTATGAGTAATAATCAAAACTTAAAGCGTTTATGAATACGGCCATAAAGGTATTAAATGGTATTTTCATCGGACTGGTGGAATGGCCCTTATATCCTACGAAGATTAAGCGCAGACCTGCGCGTAAACTACACCCTACGTTTAAATCACTAGGTACAAAACCCTATATTATCACTATTCAGGTGTTAATGTAATATAGACAATAAAAACTATCAAAGATAATTTAATTTTCTCTGAAGTCGGCTGTTTAATTAAAACAGCGACATCTCTTGAGAAGTATAATAAACATTTCGACAAAGAACTTGAAAGGAGTGCGCTAACGTTCTATTTTTGAAATAGTTCCTCCATATTGTCATAGATGACGTTGAAGGAAAGGCTTTATAAAAACAATTTATTTTTAACCCACATAACAGAAAAAATCGTATTATTTTATTTATTGAATACCCACTTTCCTGTGGATGTTAGGTGGGAGATCGGATTAGACAGTAATTAATTTTAAATTCTTATTATCAATGTAATACGGTTTTAAATGTGTGCGTGTAATAAAAACTGTCGCTGAACATTTTCTTCATTGGAATAAGTACCTTTGTAATAAGAAATAAAAGTTTGGACAGGCAGGTAAGCTAAAATAAATCTTTAAAAATATAATAGTATAGAGGGGATTCACACCAAAATGTCGCGCTCTGAGGTACAGTCGACTACAAAAGTAGATGAACACATTTAAATATATAATATGTATATAAGAAAACACCTGAACATTGTAATATTGAAAAGATTTATCAATTTTGTTAGTTGACTGTACCTATTACCACGAAGATAAAAACGCTTTATGAGAGCGGGTATGGATGCTCCTACTGACTACTGACCCTGGTTTCTTCTGGAATCTTGGCTATAATCCATAGCACAGTAAACACCTCTCCAATATTATAAGTTTAGTATCGCCATAAACGTGAATCTAAAAACGATTTTATTATCTATCAAATCGCCTTTGAATACTTAGAGCTAAAGCACTTTATTAAGTGTTGATCTTTGTTCTGCAATAGGTTTTGTTTTGGCTTCGTAAATCTAACTTATTCCATATTTTCTTCCATTGAAAGCACTAAACTAAAACTAGGTATAACAACTTATAGTCTTCCAATGCGAAAACAGCGGGTATTGTACTCGTAACTTGGTATTACCAATTGCATAAATTATTCTTATTGTATTGGATTGCTATATTCAAGTAGGTGTGATTTTCTTATTCCTTCTTGCTATTTTATCCCAAAATTCCTATGGGAATGGATACAATGCGGGTAAAACCGGGAGTCGCGGCTAGTATATAATAAAATAAGTTAAGAACTTATAATCAAAGTTTTAATAGCTTATCCTTTTGCAATTACTAAGTAATTTTTCTTGTACTTAATAACCGAAAATGAAGAAACCTTTAAAGCTTACATACGTAATGAAGGCACTCTGTATTCTGAATATATCTAGTACTAGCGACCTTCGTAGCACTTCTAGGTCACCTAGAAAGGTTGAGTACTAACTGTAGCCCGCGGTAATAACTATCTGAAGGTTTTCAGTTAAAACGAATGATGCCTTGCTTTCTTTTGGTTATTTTAATTTATTATAATTATAGATATGAAATATTGAAATTACGTAAGGTTAGCACAACAGTCTAAGGTCGCGATTTTGAAAATGTCAATACGTAATTGGTTAATTTAAATGTGCTGTGATTAGTCGATTGAGCTCTACTTTAATGTAGACTCACCTAATGCCTATAATGATATTAATATACTTATTTGGCACGTTAAGCCGTCGGTCCCGGTTACTTTCTACGGATAGTCGTCGTTACATGAGCAATGTCAGAGGCCTTTGGCGGCTCAATAACTCTGACACCAGGATTGGTCAGGTTGACCATCCACTCGATGAAAACGAAGAAGATTATACTTACGTTAGGTAATAAGTATATACTTATATATAACTAAATGCCCATACAATGGTTTCCAAATGTTCATTGTTCAAGCATTCTATAAGGAATTGATTGGGGATCCAATTGGTCCAATGGAATTACCTTTTGATCCAATTCCGATATGACTATTAGAACCATGGGGTATAAATTGAATGATAGGCAGAAAACTATTTTTATCGCCATTTTACTTACCATGGTTATGATAGCAACTGTAAACCTCTGTCTGGGATATTTAAAGTACCTGCGACATTCACAAAGCTTGAAAGACACTTTAATTTCATTTAACTCCCTTAAGAGTAGCTGAAAACAACAAAAATTTAAAAATTCTAGTCTTTTTCGGTACTTATGTTTCATTCATGCCCCAAAAAATCCGCGACAATGCATTCACGAGTAATTAAAAATGTACAAAAGATTTCGTTGCCATTATACCCTGAACCTTTGTATCTACATCATCTATCTATATGCGTTTTTCAGACCTCCCTTAGGGGCGGGAGGGGGTGGTTTCAGGGAGTTTTCTGAAGGCTTGGAGGCACAGTTTGAAGGGATGAGGCTTTGCCCTATTTCAATGTCAAAGTCGTTCGTCGTCTGACCGATAGAGGTCGACTGTATCGACTTCCAAATAGAAGTAAAAGACAAAGTTAATTTGAGCAATTTTAAACCATATTCCATGGTAATAAGAGTTGTATTTTCTTTCATGTTACATGCTAGAAAATAGTAAGTTGCTACGATAGATGCATTGTTAGACTTCAGCCTAGGTTTGTACCTAGAATGTGTCTAGATATAGGCTTTGAAGGGTGCTGAAGTTGCAGACTAGTATTATAGTACTTACCAAGATAAGTACCTAGTTTATTTTTGTTACAGATTTGGAGCATTCGGTAACAATGGTGATCGCGGGTAAGTACCAAGTGTCTCATACCTTTTTATAAATGCGACTTAACGGAATAATTTTAGAGTTCTTTAGACGATATAGAATCTAAAGAATATTTAATACTGTGGTATCTTAATAGGAAATTATATATACTAGCAGTGAGCTGCGATATTACCTGCGTTGTTCCCGTTCCTGTGGGAATTTCGGGATGAAAAATAGCCAATGACCTTTCCGTTGAATGTGACTATCCACCAACCCATAGTCACATTCAACTTATTATTAGAATAAGAAGTATTCAAATACTGTCTGAATGTAAACGATTTCCTCAAAAACTACTGGACAGATTTTCACACGGTTTTCACCACTATACAAAGTTATTCAAGAGGAAGCTTTGTGATTACTTTTCATGCCAATATTTTTACAGGAACAGGTTAAATAATGGCAAGACCGCGAGGCAATGCTAGTTACAGATACATAAATATTGCTCCCAAATCAATTTATATGAATAAAAACATTAATCAAATGTAACTGAGCGTTTCTCACGTTATCAATTGACTTTCGTTCGCTACTTGGTAAACTTGCCAATATAAATAAAATTGAATTTGTTTGTTGGCAAGTTATTGACAGAGCTCTTGGCCGGTGATTGAATTTTAAGGGGTTTTCGTTTCCATAAATATGTTTTTGTTATTTGCATTTTTTATTAACGGTCGATTCTATTTAACTAGTTTACAAAAGTCGTGTTAGTTACACCATTTATAACTTAAAAACGACAGGACTGATTATTAAGATTTTTATTTTATTTTATTTATGTTTGTCCGGAATAGGTTAATACGTAAGAAAAAATCCGAAATTCTTACAAGAACGAGTACGTTGCGGTTGAAGCCGCAGGCCAGAGCTAGTTTAACATACAATTCTTTGTTGTTTAACTGCCTTTGGATTTCAATATCGAGCCTCCCTCCTCACCCCACTCGTTCGTAATTTTGAGTTTCAGACGCCCTAGAAAGGTCGTAGACAGAAATACGCACACAAACGCACTTTGTCCCTATACCTGCATAATGTATAACAGGACATTCAACTTAGGGCACCTAAAGGATTATGTTTGCACTGAATTTGTACTGAAATTGAGTTGAGATTAATGTTATGTGGGTACATTGTGGGTAAAAATAACATATATAATATAAAGCACAAAATAATTATGTAGTAATAATGTACTACATAGCTATTTTGTGATACAGTAGGTACTTACTAAGGCTAGCAGCGTCTTGGGTTCTACTCGCATCGTCCACCGTGAGAAATTAAGGATAAAGTTTTCCTTCTTATATAGGTACCTTCCTTTTGAATGTGACTATGATATTATTATACAAAGTATTATTGTGATGATATTACTGGAATGTCTTATTAAATAAATAAAAAGGATTTTTTTTAAATTCGGATCATTATTATGTGTAAAAGCGAAGTACTGATCACGAATCGAAAATAACAGGACCCAGAATCATAAAATTTTTATAGTTCATATCATAATATAGGGATAGGGCGATCCATAAAAATAGATTTTTTAATATTTTTAGCAATGAAAATGTTCATAAATATTTGTAAGTATTTTTTTAACTGCAAAGAAATAAGAAATTAAAGCTATACCCATCCTACTAACTAATATTATAAATGCGAAAGTTTGTGAGGATGGATGTATGTACGGGAAATAAAAAGTAAGTTATTTACTTGCTTTATAAACTTTCCAACGCGAAAAAACCCGTGTGAGTACGTTTAAATTATGGATGTATGTATCATCCATACATATACATAAACATATGTTTGTTACTATTTCACGTAAAACCTACTTGAACGATTTGGATAAAACTACAGTCATATACCTACATCAGTTATACATCAGAATAAGACATGGGATGTTTGAATATAAAGTCCTTGCATGTGATAAATTTTATCCCGAAATTCCCGCAGGAGCGAGTAAAACGCGGGTAAAACAGCGGGCGCGGCTAATTTCGTTATAAAATAATCCTAGAATTTCAATCTTTCACTATAAGACGAAGTTGCAGAGGTAAAGAACAACTTTAAATCTTTTTAGTTAATAAAAGATCTTATTGGGAGTAGGTATTGCTTAGATATGTAATAAAAATGGTAAATACCTAGTAAGGCTATGAAAAGTTTAGATAAAAGTAGTTGAAATGTTTTCGGACCTACCCCTGGTGGGACTCGAACCCACAATCCCCGGCTTAGGAGGCCGATGCCTTATCCATTAGGCCACAGGGGCTTACGTATAAGGGATGAAATATTGAATAGGCTTGAAAAGTTAATAGTTAAAATTGAAATTATTGCTTTTATGTTTTTAAGGTTTTCCCGGGCAATTCTCTTACTGCGAATGCAGTTTTGCAACAATTTTAAAATCACTTTTTCACCCTCACCGTACTGATATCACCAAGTCGGACGTTACATGCTAATATGTATTAACTTATAGTTTATAGCTTACTTACTTTTATAAAGCGAAAGCGAGGGTTATGATAACAACTTTTTATTGATTTGGTATACAATGGGTTAATTATGAGACCAGTATTTTGGAAAAGTTATTGTTCATCTGTATCAGTTAATGTGTTAAAATGACTTCTAATTATTGATTACAATAACACAGTTACGTTGAAATGAGTGACTATATTATAACACTGGCTTCTTTTCGTCAAATACATTCCTTCTTATATTTTTAAGGCTTCTTTTTATATCAAAACTAGCAGCGCTCCATGGTTATACCCATGCTCCATGGTGGGAATTTCGGGATTTCTTATACATATAAACCTTCCTCTCGAATCACTCTATCTATTAAAAAAAACCGTATTAAAATCCGTTGCGTAGTTTTAAAGATCTAAGCATACATAGGGACAGACAGCGAAAAGCGACTTTGTTTTATACTGTGTAGTGACTCCCACGGCAACCGACACAAAGCGAGTAAAACCGCGAGACCTATCTATAGTAATAGCGGAAGAGTTTAATTTTGTATTTGATTAAATAGGCTAATCTTAGAAACTACCAATCTTATCCTACTAATACCTATTATAAATGCGAAAGTTTGTGAGGATGGATGTATGGTTGTTGCTCTTTCACGCAAAAACTACTGAACGGATTAGATGAAACTTAACAGTAATATAGGTTATACATCAGAATAACACATGGGATACATTTTATCTCGAAATTCTCGCGGGAACGGGTACAACGAGGGTAACACCGCGGGGCGCGGCTAGTCTAATTATATTTGTATCCGATAGCTAGAGGGAGATTTAATCATAGACTATTTTATATCTCAAAATTCCACCGAAATCGGGTACAATGCGGGTAAAACCGAATGGCACTGCTAGTTCATAATATAAAAACCGCTGACGTCACACGAGGGTTGTATACGTCGGGTGCAAGCCGGCAATACTCGAGTGGGCTGAAGGGTGCTCTCATCTAGACTAGATTCAGGTCATATAGACTACTTAGGTTGTGCCTAATATACCTAGATTGAAGGGAATACACGCGCTTTGAGCAGCAGCTAGCTTGCATGCTAATGGGTACATTACATAAGAGTTTGTGGAAGTATTTAGGATGAAGTATTTTCATAAGTTGGTTGGTAATTACGAACAAAATATAACTAGCAGCGACCCGCGGTTTCACCCGCGTTATACCCGTTCCTGCAGGAATGTCGCGATAAAAAATAGCCTATGTCCTTTTTCATGCTCTGGACTAACTGTGTACCAAATTTCATTTAAAACGGTTCGGTAGTTTTGGCGTGGAAGCCTAACAGACAGACAGACAGAGTTACTTTCGCTTATAATATTAGTTAGAATTGCTTATTGTAATAAATTTCGGGATAAGTTTAGTAGGTTCTGACTTTTAATAAAAACTAGCAGCGCCCAGTGGTTTTGTCCACGTTGTGCCTGTATCTATATTATATGGAATTTCGAGATGACAAATAGGTTATGTTATAACCTTCCCATTGAATATGGCGGTTAGTTTCGCTATGCTCGATTCCCGCTATGCACTGATCTTTAAATACCTACCAAAAAGTGCCGCTTTGCACTGAATTTCTCAGTGCTACCTTTAACAATGGAAGGTACAATTCGATAGAAAAGTGTTTCTAAAGTATAATCTAATATTTATAAGTAATATTTCTCTTAAAGCTAGCCTGGGACTGCATAGTTTGAGAAAAATTGTTTTGGTATATAAAAATCTAATTTAAATTTAAGAATTGCGTATATTTTGATTAAAAATATAAAAACGCTATGAAACATTAATCAACTCAAAATCAAGATTACTTCTTTTATTTACACATTGCCAGACAACAGTTCTTTTATTTTGTCTTACAAAATGGTAATTGTGTCCGGTATAACAGGGTCTTTCCACCCTTTAGGCCCATCTCGTAGCCAGATTTGGTAGCTAGCTTCCAAATGGGAGAAATAATCCCGATTCGAAGCTGGCTACGAAATAGGAATTCGAAAGTCCAAGATTTAGGAAAAAGAACTAGTAAAAAAAAAATAACCCTAACCTACCGAATAGATCGTTCCCATTTAGTAGCTAGCTACAAGATGGCCAAGATTTAGGAAAAAGAACTAGTAAAAAAAAAATAACCCTAACCTACCGAATAGATCGTTCCCATTTAGTAGCTACCTACAAGATGGGAAAACACTTTTCTCATTTCGTAGCTAGCTACCAAATCTGGCTACGAGATGGGCCTAAAGTCTTTCCACCACGTCTACTATCAATTATTGTATAATTTTTAACCGGACCACGGGAAGAACTTGCGTCCGACATGATTGCAGACGTACTAACTAACTAACCTAATTACCCTTATCAGTAAAATAAAGATGCACCAAAATTGCAATCCTACTGTCTCTTTCTATTCAAGGCAAAAGTTAACACTCAGGTACAAATTCCCGGAAGAGGTAACCCAAAAAACTCGTTGCTTTGGTGTTGACGGTTTAAGCTATGTGTTGATTAACACGAATACTGTTTGCTTAGTTATAGTTAGTGAAACTAGTAAGAGAGTATTTTATTTAAATTTTTATTTATTTAAACATAAGCATTTTCCTTTCGACTGTCCAAGAATCTGATTCCGTGCATAGCGGCACTTTTTGTTAGGTATTTTATGATCAGTGCATAGCGGGAATCGAGCATAGCGAAACTAACCCGAATATGGCTATCCATAACAAAAATAATTATTTATTATTACAATCTAACAAAGTAAGAAACTTTATCCTCTTTAGAATATTATTAGTAATTAGTGTAGATAATTCTGTATCAAATTTGAGATAAAAATTAACCCAATATAATATTTGGGAGACGGCAGTGCCCTCGCCAAGTGGAGCAAAAATGCGACACAGACAATAGAGAAGTGTCAGTATGTACTTCGCTGTTCCGGGGTCGTGCCACCCTTTTGTCGAAACAGTTCAGGATATTTTCGAACATCTATAAACTACAAGCCGCGCCCCGCGGTGTTACACGCATTGTATCGGTTCCCGCGGGAATTTCGGGATAAAATGTATGCCATGTGTTATTCTGATATATGTTACTTTTTTTTCTGATATATTTCGTGAAAGAGCAACAAATATACATCCATCCCCACAAACTTTCGCATTTATAATATTAGTAGGATAGGATGTAATGATCTTAAAACTATACCAAATTCGTCACGTCTTTCTTGGTCTCATTACAAAACCGAAATTAAACGAGAGATTAACGAGCAAGCTATCGTACCTCTATGTATCTTGTACCTAAATGGTAAGTTAATCATTCCAACCACCTATCAATACTATCTATACATCAAAATCAATTAATTACCCACTCCTACACTGGAATATCTAACAACACACTGCTAGTGCAATTGTAATTAAGCGCAACAAGCGCGGGAGCCATGCGCCTGCGCACCCATATCGATGACAAATGACTGTCGGCGGACAACCTCATGCATTACAGAGACAGTTTGGTTTAAAGACTTTTGAGAATTATTAAGTGACTTTAAAAGGAGAGATAATAGTAGTTTATGCAACGTCATATAAAGAAGGGTATTAAAACACGAGTGTGAGTTTATGAAACGAGCGCAGCGAGTTTCATAATAGCAACGAGTGTTTTAATACCCGTGTTATATGCAGTTGCATACACTACTTTATCTTCACTATTTAATGCAATTATTCAAACAAAATTTTAAAAACAAAACACTTTGCGAAACATTAAATTCACGCGTAGGTACGTGTATTGTCACAGTGAACTTGCCGCCATTAAAATCTAACCAATGAGAGCGCAGCTGCGCGTAGGGCCAATCAGGAGCGAGCGAGATCTTACCAAAGAGTTTTGTGTATGTAGTTTCGACGAAGTTTTCACGTATAACCCAACTGTTTTCAAAAGCCAGCCTAATATCAAAATTTTATACAACTAGTATGAGGATTTTGACATAAGGCTCGCCATGTTAATTGGTCGCGTTATAATGATGTTATAATGTTATATTATAATGATATTATATCATCATGTGCAATTGCTTAAATTGAGTGTTTTAGTTGTCTGTGCTATAACAGTAGTAATTATAAGTCAAGTATTGGAATCATAAGTAGAATGTTACAACATTAGTGTAGATAAAATAATTGATAGTACATGATGTTTAAAATTTACTTTCTCCCAGATAAATGTTCTCATAAAAAACGTTTTTATGTTTAGGTACTACAAATGCTTTAGGTCCCATTTTAAACTATAATCCTTTCTAAGTAAATGAAAAACAACAATCTTAACTTAGCTAGCTCTAACCTTAACCTCGTCGCACAAAACTCGTGCCAAGTTTGCCAATGTGACATTACAATAACTTAATCAAGGATTAAGTAAACCAAGTACACTGTAGGCGTCTTGAATTAAATGCAAGTACTTATTTACTCAAGCAAAGTAGTTTATCTTCACTTAATGAGCGTTTTCTAGGCGTTTTGATTGAGGCATAATGCCATCTTGTCATGCGATACCTAACCACGTTTCTAAACTCATAAATATCAATCAACGACTATTAACACAGGGCTTGATAGTTCTTGATGGTGTATTCCTGGACCGGATCAACCATTTTATCTGGACACCTCGAATTGGACACTATACTTTGTACGAGACACGTTTTGTATGTGTCGTGTGATGTAGAAGGGGTTTGGTTATGTTGGACGCTCTATTTGCATGTTTCGTCTTGGATATTTGCTATTTTTAACAGCAGCTAATAATGGGGTAGGAATATTCCATTTGGACAGAAATGTTTATTCTTTGGTTCCAGTTTATTGCCTACATTATCTATTGTAATGAATTCCATTGGCCATGGTAATTATCACGAATAAAACGAAGTAAGGGTGAATTTACTACTTCTTCTTCCACTTTTAACAAAAAATGTATATATCCACTCGGACAAATTCACACACGGTTAATTAGAACCAAACTAAGCTCTAAGCTTGTGTTATGATATCTTACTAACTTACATATACACAAATATTAAAATTAATAAAAATGACACCGAAACACCGTTGCTAACAACTATGTCTTTACATATTGTTGATTCCGGGCGTGAATCGAACCCGCAACCCCCGACACAGTACGCTCTCACATACCACTGTGTTAAAGGACTTTTCTTAAAAACTACAAAGACATTTATAACGTACTAGCTGCGCCCCGCGGTTTTACCCGCGTTGTGCCCGTTCCCGTGGGAAATCCGGGATAAAATGTAGCCTATAGCCTTCCTCGATAAATAGACTATCTAACAGTGAAAGAATTATTCAAATCGGTTCAGTAGTTTCTGAGATTAGCGCGTTTAAACAAACAAACAAACAAACAAACAAACAAAACAAACTCTTCAGCTTTATAATATTAGTATAGATACCAAAACAACACTTAAAAGGGTGTCACGGTGCCGTGACGACGACTTTTTAAAAGTAAACATAAGCTTCCCAATGACAATTACTGTCACTTTATTTCTTTGAAAAATCGCACCGTGGGACCTTTCTATATCTGCTACACAGGATAAAATACATCAAAGCCAATGTTCACAAAGTAACATAAACATCAAGTTACACTTTAATCTGTACATTTCTTTAGTTCAGTATGTATCGCGTTTATCTACAGCTCCCCAGAGGCCCATTAGTCGCCAACTTGTGAAAAAGATACAAAACAACGTAAAGTACTGCGGTTTCAACAATCCTTTAGCCGATAGTCAGACTGACTGATTATTGTGCATTTCTCTTTACATTCTTCGAATAGTAGTCCTTGAAGAACACAATATAGTGTAAGAAAGAGATAGATAATTACTCCCCAATTATTATCACTACCTACTACTACTAGGTACTCTTTACTCACCCTTATTTCAATATCAATTGGGTGGTACGTCCGAAAGAGCCTCTTTGGGGCGAAAACTGACTAAAAATATTTGACTTTGACTATGAATTACTAATAAATAATTTATTTGACACGTACACATACACCTACTGTCTTATACCGTATATTCTCCACAGTGTACGAGTATGTAGTTGTCACCGCATATTGATGCGGCAAACACCCTACTGTATTTTAAGTAAATCCGCTTGGATTATTCATATTCCATTGATTAATACAACGAACAGCAATCCCCCTGTCTTGTTTACGCCTGAAGAGTAGAATATTCCAACAGGTTTACGCCTGACGGCACACTGGCACTGGCAGAATTGTGACGTAATGTCATCTATGTCAGTTGTCAATGTCATAATGTCGGCGTCATCAATTCAGTAGAAACCATCAAAATAAAATTGAATGAAAAACTTGCGGTAATCACGCTTACAGATTTAATAAGCTTCTTGTTTAAATAAATTCCTCGTCGATAATCTTTATAATAAAAAAACGCTAGCAGACCACGCTGTCGCTTGCATTGGTACACTCTCTTAACTATGAATTCATTACACACATTATTTAACGATGAAAAACGTTGATAAATCAAGTGTCAAGACGTTTCAGAAACGTCACGATAAACGAGAAATATTACTGTAATAATTTAAATAGTTCAACATTAGTAATGCAAGAAATAATTTCTAAAAAGAGTGGACATTAAAAAGATTATCAACCTAATTAATTCTCAGTTTAAAAAAGAAGAAATAGTTTTAGAGAATAAAGAAGCATTAACTTAAAAATATTTATTTAAATATATCTAGCACTCAATAGAGAAAAGTGGAAAGAGGGTAGGGAGGGCTTTGCCCTGCAGTGGGACAAGTCAGGCTGACAATAAATAAATAATAAATTAATCGTTGATTTTATTTTATGACTATATTTACAGTCTGTACAGACATAAAACAGACTAGTCTTAAATCAGTCTAACGTCAGTAGACAATATTATTCTGTGACAGACAACCAGTTAAATTAAAAATTTGAAAAAACATAGCTACCGCACGGAACTGGCTTTCAAATGAAAAATTCACATCTAAATCAGTTCATCTGTTTAAGAGCTACGGAACCACAGACATATACTCGTACTCACACACAAACACACACACTTAGCCACTGATGTCAAACTTAAAACACTTCTCTTTGCGTTGGGGGATTAAAAAGTATGTTACACTCTATACACGAGCTCTTAAGAGTGTACACTACCTCAGTTCGCGTATTCAGATTTTCCCCTGAGCCGAAGCGGGACAGAAACACCTGAGCGCTTGGTGTTTCGGCCCGCGAATTGTAGGTATTTGCTCCCTACAAACATTATGGTACTCATTTGAAAAAACCGCAACATATGAATTGTTCTGTAAACCCTATTCAATTTACTACACTTTATTTTAATTCAACAACTTTTGTATTTATTGAGATATTAAGATTTTAGTAAAAATTTAGAGATAACTTTGCGATTTTTTTCTATCGAGAAAATTTCATGGAGTCGTGTTTTCGAAACATATGATCGATAGATTATATCATGAACTTTACCATACATACGTTTCAAAGTTAAATATTGAGTAACGAGGAATATATGGAGATCCCGCCGAGTTGAAAATAAGCGATTTGAGGTAGTATACACTCTTAATGAATTCAGCTCTTTGCTTAAGCTGAAAACACTGTCCATTGGTTAAAAGTGTTTCAGTTTCAGTATAAAAGAAAAACCAACACAATTTGATTGGATTTGCTCAAAATTGTTTCACAAAGAAACTGTGGTTGTCAAGCAATTGTTTTGTAGCGTTTTTAGAAGATGACACAATTGGTTTGAAAGTGAAAGAACTTATGCGTAATACAGACAGATAAGTCAAGCTAAGTAAATAAGTAAGTAGGTATTTATTTCATCTAAATTTAAGTAATTTTAAAGACATTTCCACAAAAAAAAATTGTGTATATCTGACCCACAGAGAGTAGCAGTCTTACTGACTTGTCATGGTTTCTAATAACAATTTCTCTTTAAGTCGTCCTAAGACTAACTTAAGATGGTCTGCTCTCGCCTTTACCTCAAATTTTCGAAAAAATCAATACTTAATTGAATTTCAAATAATTGTTTGACCACTTTCGATTGATCATCGAAGGTCTAAAATGAGTAAGAGTGGAAAGGATAATCTACTTAAAGTGATGCAGATTGCGGAAAGCTCGGAAATCAATTCAAATCAATAATAAATGCGTGTTTATTACTCGTCCTATAGAACGGACAGAAACCGTTTAAGGGTTAAGGGCTCCCCCACAAAACTGCGATGCGATGCGATGCGAATTCGCATCGCAGGAACTTGCGATGCGAATTTCTGCGATACGAACTGAAATAGGTATATCTATCGCCATTACTACAGTACAAAGAAAAGAGATGAATATATTAAATGAGAATCGCTAATTAATGGAACAGCATCGCAAGTTCCTGCGATGCGAATTCGCATCGCATCGCATCGCAGTTTTGTGTGGGAGCCCTTAATCCTTAACATTTCGAGATCGATTATAATCTGGGAGTAATTTTAATAATAATTAATCATTGCTCGTTAATGTTTTGGAAAAGGTCTTGCATTGGTGTTGATGCTGATCCTTCAACCCTCGTCAACTTGATGGATTCCCGCGCCAACCTTACCGTCGATAATCTTACCAAATAACGAGGTTACTCATCTCACCATATCATATTATTGATATCATATGCTGATTGTCGATCTGTTATACCAATATAATAAAGCTGAGTTTGATTTTTTGTTTGTTTTGAGACGCTAATCTCAAGAATTACCAGTCAGATTTGAATAATTCTATACCCTCCAAAGAATCTTTGAAACAAAGTGCAAAGATATTAAGGACATCCGACTTAAATATTGCTAAACAGTCACTATGCAGTGTCAACGTTTACCCAAATATCACCACAAAAAACTTCTTAGAAGGCTTTTGCACCGATTACATTACAATATGACCAGTAAAACAAACAGTACTTGTTAATACACAAGTTACAGTTAATAAGTAACAGATAAGGTATCGTGTAATTTTTCATAAAAGGCAACATTCATTGTGTTTAAAATATCTTACAAACTAATTAGATTGATTAATTCTAAAGAAAATGATGGATTACATAGTTTGTTCCTTAACAGTACTCAAGATAAGATCTAGATCTAGTGATGTGTTTGTGGTCTTAATTTATTTTTTAAGCACTTTAACATCATTCATGAAATGGCTAGGTTTTATGTAGCTTCTTGCTCCATTATATTTCGTAGAAATAATTTAATTTAATTATTTGGCAGGAACATCAAATGTTGTTTGATAAAAGTATCTATCATATTACATTGATATCATTAAAAAAAAAATAAACATAAGTGTCATGAAATATCATGAATTTTAGGGCAGGCAGTAAAGAGGAGGTGCCTTTTTCGTACTCGACTGATGTTGTTAACATCTAAAATACAATACGAAGTAACAACTCCATTGCCAGTCCATTTTTCCTTCTTTTTTTGCCTACAGCATTGAACAATTTTACAAGGCGTTATATTAATAATTGCAATGAGTAAACATCGCTTAAACAAAATATGCCACGAGCAATTTTGTTATAATTTTCATAACATTTAACATGATAATAAGATACGGACCGGAGTTCAATCGACCAATCAAAAAGCATTACGATTTGTTTTCGCAATTTTAATGCCTTGTGATTGGCCAATTTATTTCCGCACCGCTCCGAGTGGAAACGCACTTTTCTAAACCATATCTAAACCAAAAATACACATCTGAAAAAACCAACGACATTAGTACTCTGATTAAAATTCGGTCCTGGTTTATGCAATCGTTAGACCGCGTCAGAGGCCTTTAGGCGGTCTAAAAACTCCGACACCAACGTTGGCCTTTCTCGAACTTTCTTGTTTTACTGAATAAAAGCACATCGCTTCCCTTTGCGGCAGTTTTCCTTTCAGTAAACCTTAAACAATGTTCAGTGGGACAGCTTTGAGAGACTTCGGACTTCTGGGGGGTGGGGGTGGCTCCGGCTTGGGGTGGGTCCAAGGTCGATGCATCTCTATTGCACTTTAAATCTGTCGAAAAGAAATGTATTTTCCTGTGTCAGAAAATATTTCTTCATTTCTGATTTTGTATTACCACTTTTATATATTTTGGCTTTTGTATAACTTATTTCAAGAGCTGAATTTTTAGAATGGCATCGGTAATTTAATACTTCGACAAACCATGTTTGGTAAAAACGAATAGTTGGATAAACCTAGTCTTTTTAGCAGTGTGATGAATATTGTCTCCTAATTACTTACCTCTTTAAATTACTTAATACCTAGGATTGCACAAGAACTATTCATTTCATTAAGCGCCCTAATATGTTTGAATAACAAATGACATTCATTTTAAATAGTGTTTGGTGCAATTTGGTGCACAATAAAGTAAAATTTTGAAGGAACAGCTTTTTTTTAGGTATTACATAGGTTTAAGAGTTCTTGTGCAATCGCCCTTATAGTTATATTTCGAAAAGCATACAGAAATATGTACATGTAGTATGTATATAACTATAATATGAGCCAATAATGTACTACTTCTGGAAACGTTAAAAAGTATAACATTATTTGTTATACTTTTTAACGTTCATTTTTATTTGAAATAAATATGAGAATATTAACCCTTCTTGCCTAGAAGCGGTTCAATTTCAGAAGTTATTTCAGCGTGTATTAATTAATTCTTGTCACGTCGTCAATGGGAAATTATTTCGTTACATACTATCGCTACTTATAAATATTCATGGACGTTCATTGACGTTACTTATCAAGAAATGATTCTTGATTAAATAATGTCAATAATTCTATACTGTTACTGAATAATTATTCAATGTATTACTTAGTAAAGCGTTAATATTATTATAAAGAGTTATGTTAAAATTGGATATAATTGAAACTAGCAGCGACCTACGGTTTTACATGCGTTGTGCCCGTTCCCGTGGGAATTTCGGGATAAAAAATAGCTTATAACATTCCCGTTGAATGTGGCTATCCATTGCAAAAATATTTTTTAAAATCGGACCAGTAGTTCCTGAGATTAGCGCGTTCAAACAAACAAACAAACTCTGCAGCTTTATAATATAAGTAAAGATTTTTATCTGACTTTTCTTGTATAGACGGACACTTCAATCTTCTGTGACCACGGTTCCTGTAAATAAGTCGAAACATCTGATAAAAATGTAAAATAAAAGCGAAGTTTATTCGTAAACGTAACTTTAATTAACAATAGGTTCCTATTTCTTTTCTAGCTGTATCACAGTCTTAAAGTACTTTCACTCTTCAAGTACTTTTTTCTATGATATTCATCTCTATTCCATCCATAATAAGGCTCCCTGGAGTAATTCGTAAGTGTCACCGACACTATCTCGTGTTACTCAATAAAGTACGTCCCTCCCGATGGCCGCTATTAAGGCATTATTTTATTTGGTTCCATTACTATCTAATATCAGTGCGGGTTCAAGGTTGGCCGAGTGATGTATAGTGGTTAGGTTACTACACGTGAGGTGATATCTAAGTTGTTCGCCGCGACTTTGTAAACCAATTTTCTTCTTGCCTTCTATGGGTTTATATGACGTAAGCAATTTTACTTTTAAGAGTGTTCTGTAGCGACTGTTATCTAATCTGTATCGTAGCGTCGCGACGCATCGAGCATCGGCTGTCCTCTCCTTTTCGTCCCAGGGCGCCCTTTAGTTTATCAATACGCAGCGCAGCGCCGCCTGGCGGGCCCAATCAGTACTCACCCGGTCTCCACTGCGCACGCTCCGTGCACTACGTCGCATTTTCACTCGAAAACCTTTACCTCAAAACAAATCCCATCAAAATAAACCATAATTTGATAACATTTCGGTCAGCCAATCAATCCCGACCCGGTAGTGACATCCGAGCGGCCCGCTGCTGCCCGTCCCGCGTGCGTGCGTCGATAACCTGTCGCGTGTTTTGTTATTGTAATTAATAAACACACAATTGGAAGGAGCTGGTCGCCGAGTGACGGTAAGTCGTCAATGTTCTCTAGTTGTTTATATTCGATCGATGCGGTCATAATGTAAGTGTTGAGCGCTATTACTTTCGCTGGCGAGCTCAAGAATGAGGGCGCTCTCTAAAATAAACTGATATTTTTTAACGTCGCCAGTAGCATCAGTGGCATCTGTATCTGTATCTATGTGTGTATCAAATGTAGCAGTTATATTAAATAATGACCTCTTTTCGTGATCTTGGATATTATATAAACAAGATGTTATGCCATTAGGTGGGGTACTTGTGTGCTTCAAAGCATTTGACGACAAAGTGCATATGAGATCACTGACAGCTTTAATGCATTCTGTTTGCACTCACTCCTCTTGTTATGTTCCCCTCGAATCCGATCAAAAATCACTTTCGTCCGCACTTCCATTACAGAATTAGGTTACCAGCCTACATAATAAATCGCTGGATGTTTCAAGCACATTATTCTGCAGAAATTTTCAGTCAATTTTATTATTGTTTTCATACATGATCCAATAATTATGATTACGCGATACAATGCAGTTAGTGTAAGAATTGATCATCATTACAATTATTAATTAATGTTTTTTCCTTCTTTACAATTTAATTAACAATCTTGAATTTCTATTTCAGAACACGTTACTAGGAATTCTTTGTTCTTGTTATTAATTGTTCCAATTTAGGAATCTTCAGGTTTCGTGTTAGTCAATCATATCAATTAGAAATATGGATTCGTAACTAGAATATGATATACCATTATATATAATATAATGATAACGTCTATTTTGGGGGTACAGCAATCAAAAGGTTATGTATTTCGTTATAGATACTACCTTTAAAAAATGGATTTCATAATTTTATGACATAATGTTATTTATACGAGTTATTTATACTATAGTATAAATAACTCGTCTAGGTTAGTATACAACGTGTGGGAATTTCTAGGAACAACAATGATTTTATTTTAAAAGCAGTGTTTGCAATGCAACCCTAGCCACCGAATGTGCATAATACTAATTGAAAACTCAAAACAAAAAACCTCTGCGCAATAAAGTTTTGATTCAGCTTGCAGCTAGTCAAGCGAGAGGAAAAAATAAAACCAATATGGACTCTTTAAAAACCCATTTGTTAAGTACAAATGCAGTTTGTGCTATGATGCAGTTGGACCATTACTTGACGCTTTAGAACCTTTTCATTGCAAACTTTTCTCTCTTTACCAACGCTTATACTTGGGCTGAACGATTTTATATTTTGACAAGGTACTAAACTGTTTAACTGCAAGGAACTCGGTGCAATTTTGAATTGCATTACAACGTGGGAATGTGGTGCAAGTTCAGGGTCATATTAAAGAACGTTTCCGATTAGGGGTGCATTTTTTTAAACCGGTCCTTTTGTATTGGTATAGAAAATGTCACAGAACGAGAAATTATTTTTAATAGTGCATGGTCTAGTTTCGTTTTTAGTTTTATTGTGAATTCTATTTGTTGGGAACAGCTGGGCGGTGGCACCCTTTTGTCAACTATTTCTGGATAAATCTGTGAGTTTGATGTGACGTCATTAACCAAACTGGATGATCTATGAGGGATTTAAAAACTGATATGAATAAGGAAAGGATATTGTTAGAAACTTTCCAAAACAGGCCTAAGGGAGTGCCACGGTGTAGCGATGGTGACAATGACGTGATTTTTCAGAAAAATATAATGATAGAGCGATTGTTCCATGTTCCTTGTAGTAAGTATGTTGGTAACTTTGGTTTGTTGAACATTGGCGCGGTCGTTTTGATTTTTAACGAATAGTTCGTGTGTGTGTGTGTGTGTGTGTGTGTGTGTGTGTGTGTGTGTGTGTGTGTGTGTGTGTGTGTGTGTGTGTGCGCGTTTGTGTGTGTGTGTGTGTGTGTGTGTGTGTGTGTGTGTGTGTGTGTGGGTGGGTGTGTGTGTGTACGCTTTGCTTTCTAATAAAGTTATTGTTTATAAAATAACAATTTTTATTACTTTTATTTCAATGCTGCCATTATTTTGGGATATTTTTCTGACATGCCGCCATTCGTTCAAGAAATAACGCAAGAGCCGTGAGCACGCGGCTTGGCGTAATTATGAGAACGCGCGAGGCGTGTTCATGGCTTGACGTTAAGTAGACGGCATGGTGTATTGATTTGAACGCGCGAGGCGTGCTCACGGCATGGTGTATTGATTTGAACGCGCGAGGCGTGCTCACGGCATGGTGAATTGATTTGAACGCGCGAGGCGTGCTCACGGCATGGTGTATTGATTTGAACGCGCGAGGCATGCTCACGGCATGGTGTATTGATTTGAACGCGCGAGGCGTGCTCACGGCACTGAAAGAAATCCAGCTAAATCAAAGCTAGTGGTCAGATCGATAGTACAAAACCAAAAATTCAACACTGGACATAATTTAATACACTTAGAGATGATCACCTCGCTTTTATAGATGGGATATCATTTATCTATCAGATAAAAAAAAAACGTTAAACGTTTTGAACGATACAATAAAATATTAAATAACATTCATATTGATTAATAGCACGTTTGAAACAGAATAAAAATATATTTTTAACAAAGACGAGACGTTTGACCTTCCTCAACGATACGTCTCGTGTTATGATCTGACGAAAATAATTTAAACATAAAATAATAAGTACAAATAAAATAAGAACTCGTCACTTCTAAAAGAAATTCGAAAGAAATTTTATTGCAGCGGTTAAACTACAACATCTATATTGTGATTAGCCGCAAAAAAAAAATAGTGATATTAAATAAATACAGTTTCAAATAAGTCTATTTTGTGACTCGCCCGTACTCTAGACGTCAAATGTTTCCGTAGTAGAGATTTAATGAGTGATTTTGTACATGTAATGCATGTAAAATTACGTTAATTGTCAATTTATTGGTCGGCTCTGAGTGCGGTAGTATATGTTCGCTACAAAAAATAGTAAAATGAAAAATCTTTATTCATAAGAAACTGATTTCGAAAACCAAAACCTAGAAATTGAGGAATAGATTAATTCTTTCTTACTTTCGATTCGATTCTAACTTACTTCATAGGTTTATGATAAAACAACAAATGGTAAAAGCGCATATTACTAGTGTACTTTAGTGTTTTATTAAAGAAATCGCTACGCACCGCCCTTTCAACTTAGCGGGTGCTAAGAAGGGTTTCTTGACCTATCAAAATGGTGATTGGTTAGAAGGAATAACACGTGTAAATCACAGCCCTTTATACACGTGCCGTGATCGCACATGATATTGATCAGCTAAGTTTGTAACTAACGCACTTAGAGACGGCCATTTAATCAACACTAACCTATTGACGTAATTTTTCATAAGTATATACATTAAACCAAATCACTCATTAACACTCTACTAAGGAAGAATTTGATACATTTTTTTATTAATTTAATTATTTTTTTATGCTTAAATCTTTAAAATTACGCAACGGATTTTGATGCGGTTTTTTGTAATAGGTAGAGTGATTCAAGAGGAAGGTTTTTATGTAAAATCCCGAAATTCCCACGGGAACGGGCACAACGCGGGTAAAACCGCGGGGCGCTGCTAGTCTATTATAAAATGTGAGTAAATTATTAGTTAAGTCTGAGCTTGCGCAAACCTCAATCTAGCAGGTGGGCATAGACAGTCTAGCAGACAGAAGGTATCCTTTAGATTACTTTACTGCGGCGTAAAAGTCAGTATAAAGACTGTATGGAATAAAAATAAAAAAATAATAAAAAAATATTGAAATAAACGAAAAAAAGTAATTGAATACATTGGGTGATTAAACTAGGGTACGTAAGTAAGACGCTCTGACTCCGAAACTAGTATAAACTTTAAAATTGAAGTCAGTGATTCAAGTATATAGTCAACTAGCAGCGCCTCGCGGTTTTACCCACGTTGTGCTCGTTCTCGTGGGAATTTTGGGATTTTTATACTTATAAACGTTCCTCTTGGATCACTCTATTTGAAAAAACCGCATCAAATCCGCTGCGTAGTTTTAGACATAGGGACAGACAGCGGAAAGCGACTTTGTTTTATACTATTAGTAGTGATGAAGGTGATTTTTCTTATTATTACAATCAAACATCTCTGAGTGCCGCAGTAAGCAAAGGGGGAGGCCTTGGTCTGCCTTCTTGGACGGCGACCGCTGAACACGGGATATTAAATTGTAACTATTGTTAGGTTTAATTAAGTACAGTACAAGTGAGAAGCGATTGCGATTACCTAAATTGGTTTAATTAGCCTTAACATAGGTTTAAAATTGATTTCAAATATTAACTAGTTTATTGACGAATCATATTGTACTGATTCTGCAATATGTGTTTACCCTATATTGGCTTGTGTACTCAATTTTTATGTGCATAGAAACACTCCCAAACACCTTAAATTAGAGTACAGATAACTCTAATAAAATGAAGTGCGAATAACTCACACACGACAAGTACTTTAGCGACTTTGTCTCATAAAAGGCATTCTTTACTTATCACAAATTAACATCACTTCTCACTTAACTCGGGCATTCGCCTTAGGACCACCACTCGTGAAAATCTAACCAATTTGACAACAAAAGGAAGTCGCACAAGAGATCTCATAGAAATCGCTTAAAATAACAATAAGAGACCCATTACAATAGTTAACAAATACCGATTACTTTGATCTGGATTTCAGTACGTTTTTCAAAGGGAAAATTTGAGAATATTCGGGTTTTCCTTACGTTATTGTTCACATTCAAGTAATGCCTTTGTCTCGTTTTGACATTCGATGGATTCATGTTACGGTTTTAGGAATAAAATAGGTAAATAAGAAAAGAGAAATGTGTAGGTGTAGAAATGTTATGTAATTTATTACTTACAGTTCTTCTACTTATTTAGGTGTGCCTTTGTACAATGTTATTGTTACACGCCTTTACTTATTCGGTTATTTAATAGTAACGAACCACATTTTTATTCATGCTTGTGGGAATTTTGATATAAAATATTAACTTTTTCTTAAATGATGCTATCATACAAAAAATATTTTTCATTATGGAGCATAGTTCAAATAAGCATATTACAAACAAACAAACATAGAAACTTAAACTTAAATTAAATATCCTTATAGCATCGCTTTCACAAAAACTCACAGCAACTACCAAGTCACATTTAGCAATACCAGAAGAAATTCTGCCAACTAACTAAACGAGCTGACGCAAACAAAACAATATCTTGAATAAATTGTTTTATAAATCAATCAAAACAAAGAGTAAACCCAATAAATTAAGCTGGAGAGTTTTGTGATTAATCCCAGAGACAAATTTGGTCCAATAAGGGTGCGTGGCCATCCATCTCTAGTGAATAACTTAATTGGATTTCGCGGTCGTTCGCCGTCATCAAGGTCGCAGAGGAAAGCTAACTTAGCAACAACGATAGTAGTACTTTCACTTGAAACACTTGTGTTTTTACAAACGTCTGCCGCTCGTCTGAAACGCACGTTATCTTGAAGAACATTCAATATTGTGTTAAAAGTAAGTTCTAGTTTGATAGTGAACAAGCTAGGTTACGGAGTTTTTAGATAGTATTAAGACTTCCGACATGGTCTTACGATGTAATTGCTTATTACTATGACTGTTGTAAAAAATTAGATTTATAGCGATACCATAAAATCAACCGCACCTAATCACAAATTCGTCGCCAAATTAAAAAAAGTCAGAGACATTAATTCTCATTGATTGCCGATAAAGTCCCTGCAAAATGGAGATTAGAAAAGGAATATCAAATTTTATACTTAACAAAACCTTCATATTTTATCATTGGCGTAATAAATATTGGGCGCATTTCAACCGTAATTTAAAGTTCGAAGGTATGGTGAGGAATAAAAAACGATTAGTCGGTGTTGAACCGGGCGGCCCATTAGGACCCGTATGTTATTGCATGGATTTATCTGATCATTCTTATGCCTAAAGTTGGACGATGGCATCGACCTGCCGCTAATGTATTCCTTTCAAACATTCTGAGACATTATGTATCGAGGCAAAAACTCACTTACCAAAAAAAATACATGTGAAATCGTCCTCTAAAGTTACAGTCAAGGTTACCGTGTTTGTATAGATACTTTAAACAATGTGGAGACGTCAACGGGCCGAAACACTCGCGATTCGTGAGACATGTGTAATGGAACACTTGACATCTGACGGACACAAATGTTACGACGAAAAATAATCAACTTTATCATGCCAGTGAGGCAATGGAGGATAATTTCCAAATTACGGGCCCGTGACGGTTCTGTTTTGTTTTACGAAAATTAAATAATGTTTCGAGTAATGTTCGGAAGTAAGAAAATGTTAATGTAGATTAGAATATTCTTTTGTTTATTTTTTGTAAAATTCTATATTCTTAACACTTGTTCTATATATATCGATAAATAAATATGCCTCATCAAAATTGTAAAACTAATAAAATTCTTCTTTGATTTGGGTTTGATAAAAATCAAAAATGTAAGGCCATTGAATTTATTGGTCGTAAAGTCCAGTTGCTTTATAGACGTGTTGTTTTTTCTTTTCTTTGTTGTTAGAGAATTAAGAATTTTAGGTCATAAGGTCTTTGAATGTTCAATGTTCGGAGAATTCTAATTATGAATTTACGACTTTAAGGTGTGATGCTAGTCAGACACTTTCAAAATATTCCACAAATTCATAAATGACTAATCAAAAACTTTTTTTATTAATCTTAATGGCCAATAGCCGTTTAATTAAATAAATACTTTTATGGTCAAGCGTGGTGATTATACCTAATGCTCTTCACTGTACTCAGACGAGAGGCCTTTGTCTATCAGTGGACTATTATAGGCGATACTTTACTTTATAGAAATCATTACCCAGGTATTCATATTATTAAAAGGCTGTCAAAAACAAAAGTTAAAGAAGGTTATGCAAAAGATGAGGATGATAAGGATAAAGACATAAGGCCTTATTCATAAACGCTTACTAGAAGCATTTTAGCTATCAAATGGTTTGTCCCTTTCTGACATACGCTATTTTCCCAAGGGCAAAAGAGACAAAACACTCACTAACAGTGTTTTAGTTAGAGAGCGTTATTCATAATAAGGCATATAAAAACTAAATTTGTCATTAACGCGTATGATACTTCACTACATAGTATAAAACAAAGTCGCTACTTTTGTCTGTTTGTTTGTCTGTATGCTTAAATCTTTAAAATTACGCAACGGATTTTGATGCGGTTTTTTGTAATAGGTAGAGTGATTCAAGAGGAAGGTTTTTATGTAAAAAAAATCTCGAAATTCCTACGGGAACGGGCACAACGCGGGTAAAACCGCGGGGCGCTGCTAGTCCTTTATATTGGATTTGACTCGCCTATTCAACTCGCTCATACATTCATTCATGTCGAATAGATTAGTGGCCAACCTTAGGAGTTTTTAGACCGCCGAAGATCCTAAGTTGTGATGGTGGATTTAGCTGCGGACATCTCCGGTTCGGTTTGATGGAAA
Source organism: Cyclophora albipunctata (assembly GCA_963082685.1). Lineage (NCBI taxonomy): Eukaryota > Metazoa > Arthropoda > Insecta > Lepidoptera > Geometridae > Cyclophora > Cyclophora albipunctata. Next base: position 8,076,772 of record OY720117.1, on the reverse strand, counting down.
CGAGCACTAAAGGCTGAAAAACTCGCTGAATATGTTGATATTGAGCGAGTTTGATTTGATGATGAACCAAAATTTTGGTTCTTATCTTGTTTGAATTCCTAGTAATAGGTTTAGGCTAGGGAAACCAAAATTGATAGGTTAGTTAGGTTATATGTTGATCTCATCATCATAAATTTAAGAGCAAGGCTCTTGTCGGTGAGTCCGATGCAGACTTCTCCATCTATTCCTATTCAGTGCAAGTTCCTTCACATCTCTCTAACTAAAATTGATAGGGTTATTTTAGATGTTGATCTAACCTAACCTTACCTAATCTATCAATTTTGGTTTCCCTAGCCCTAAACCTATTACTAGAAATTCAAACAAGACATGTTTCCAACATGCCCCGCCTGAAGTATTTGCTTCATCAATTCGATTTGTCGTATTGACTCTTCATAGAAGCAATTAATGTTTTCATAGTCACTTAATTGAGTTGAAACTCATAACACTGCGAGTTAACTAAAGTTAGACGCGTCTAAAGCTGAACGCACACTTATCCGAGCCGAACGCGAACGAATCGAAGTAAAGGAGGTTTCGCATACTTCCGCGAGCCGACTGTATAAACTGCACAGAATTTGATCCTAATTTTTATAGGATTTCTGGGGTTCTTCGAATTCGGACGCGGACAAGTGTGCGAGTTTTCGTAAGATTTCATTACAGAATTCAAAAATTCGTTCGGTTCTTTCCACGCGTTCGGCGCGGATAAGTCTGTGTGTACCTTTAATGGATGCTTACCTACTCGTAAATTCTCGGGAGGTGTTAATTTATAATGTATAAGCAATTTCAAACTACCGTATTTGAACATCTTGTGAGTACTAATGTATTAGGCATGGTATATGTTTGACAAACATTTGGTGATGCGACGGTGTTTTGGCAATGAGTGGTATTTTGGAATCAACTGAATGTTATACTCTGTAGTGTAAATTATGTTTTAACTTTGTAGTTAAATTGTCTCCACAATTATAGACGACTACCCGCGCCCCGCGGTGTTACCCGCGTTGTACCTATTCCTCGACACAAATTTTCGCATTTATAATATTAGTAGGTTTACAAGCAATCACAATCATGTTGAGAGTTTCTTCGCTTGTGTCGAATATCGGCGTCAGCGATAGTGAAGGCTTCGCTCTCTTAAAACAACACAACATCTTCAAAATACTGCTCACAACATATGTCCCAACAAGGATAATACAAAGACAAAAAGCCTCTATTAGACCAACAACAAAAACTCCCTACAGTGTGTCCGTCTGCATACCTATAAGGTGAACATTCATTTGCCGGCTATCTGTCAACGTCCTGACTTCCGCCAATGATACACAGTTCAACGCCTCACCATTCCACGACCTTCAACACTCCATGCCTTCCTCAATCGATCCAATCACCTAATTCACAAACCATTACGGCTCAACCACCAACAAACTTTACAACACCCAAACGAAAACGGCAATACATTTCAAAGTAAGTTGAAAATCATTGCTTTGTACTGTAATATTAGGGGCGTTTCGTAATTTTTTGATTTATGGTTCTAGTTTTAATCTTAACCAAATGCGTTGGATATAAAGAAGACAATTGCTTCTTTGAATATATTCTTAGGGTCCGTTCACACAGACCGGCTCGGAGAGGAGAGCAGATTCTTATCACGTTGAAAACAGAGTTTTTAGTATTTGTATTAAGGTTTATTTTTGCATGTGCACTGCTTTTGTGATTAAGAATGCTTGAAGGCGCTTGGTGTGAAATAATAAGAGGAGCTTACCGGCTCCGATCGCATGCTCTTTAATGCTCGCACAGCCGATCGGTTCCGATTGCGTGCTCTTTCTTGCTCGCGCAGCCGATCGGCTCCGATTGCATGCTCTTTAACGCTCGCACAGCCGATCGGTTCCGATTGCGTGCTCTTTCTCGCTCGCGCAACCGATCGGCTCCGATTGCGTGCTGGATCGGAAGACTGGTACTGCCTTTGTAGTGTACCCATCCGGCTCCGAGCACATCCGAACGGCTCCGAGCGCATCCGACCGGCTGCGAGCGCATCCGACCGGCTGCGAGCGTATCCGACCGGCTGCGAGCGATTCCGACCGGCTGCGAGCGCATCCAACCGGCTCCGAGCGCATCCGCTTTCAGGTCGCTTCCAGCCGGTCTATGTGAAATAGTTGGCGGCTCCGCTCCGACCAACTCCAAGCGCATACGATCCGGTCTGTGTGAAAAGAAAAATGCGCGCCGATGCTCTCCGAGCCGGTCTGTGTGAACGGACCCTTAAGGTGTTGCTATTGACGTTCGGAAATAAAATTGAATGCTGTTTTATTGATTCAGTGATTATTGCTTTTATGTCGTGTGCATACAAAATCCCGCCAATTGCTTAGAATGACGTGTAAACCTAAATTTATTTTGTTGCAAAAAAGTATTTTTGTATATTGTATGTTTGTGTGTTACCCGCGTTGTACCCGTTCCCGCGGGAATTTCGGTATGATTCTGATGTATAACCCATATTACTGTAAAATTTCATTCTAATCCGTCCTGTAGTTTTTTCATGAAAGAGTAACAAACATACATAAATCTATCGTCTCAAACTTTCGCATTTATAATATTAGTAGGACATAAACTCATAAACAATATAATACATTTACGAGTATACAATGCAGATCCTAATTTCATTGTAATCGGTTAGAAATGACCACGAATTCTAAATTTATGAACACGCTCTACTTAATAAGGTATCGGCCCTTAAATAATCGTGGTTCTGAATTCCGATATTATAAGACGATATCACGAAACTCATGCCTCAATATCGGGATGGAATATCAGTGGAAGGAGATCGATCTTGTCACTCGCTACCAAACTTGTTTGATTGATGGCATAAAACACATTTTTCTTCATAAAAAACTCTAAAAAACTATTTGTTTCTCCAAACTAATGTATCTTTTTTATCGTCATGAAAATAATGTTCCTCATAATCATTAGTTATGGTAATTTATAAGTGTAATGATAAATTAATTGGCAAAAACGTTTTTGAAAATTATAAAACAAACTATAAATTGTAAGATTTATATTGAGAATGTAATTTATTGAGATTATTTATTTTTGTATTATGTAAATGGACGCCCATCAGGCGTTTTATGTTTTAATTTGGGAATAAGAAAAGTTTACGAGACATCGGTTAGTTCGACTGTCGGGGAATTCCAAAGAGAAATTCTGAAAAACATGTGGTACGATTCTGTTGACGCGGAGCGGAGCTGAGTGAAGCTTAGCTGAGCAAAACTGACTAATCACAATTCATCACGAAAAGATTTTGACAATGTCAATGCTTTGTTTGGCAATCACAATGCACTGTGATTGATGAATCAAACTCTACCCGATGCTCGTGTTCTATTGTACCCTTAGCCTGTAACTTGTAAACTAGCTGACCTAAGCAATGCCTTTTGAGATGAAAATAATAATGTATTTCAAACTTTACACTATTTATATTCCTGTAACTAAAAGCAGATTGCACAAGCATTCTTATTTTTATGTAGCGTCTAAATATGTTTAATAAACAAATGACGTTCGTTTTAAATAGTGTTCTATTTCGTGGAATATAAAGTACAATTTTGTTCGAACAGCTTTTGTTTCTTGAACATATTTAGGTACAAATAGATTTAAGAGCAGTACGAGCCGCCCCTAAGTGCGAGTATTTACCACAATATCAATATGACCGTACCTAATACCTTGGTTTTTTAGGATGTAAGTATAGGTATGTTCCCAATCTATCAACACACGTGGGTACGAAAGTCCCGCCAGTTTCACACATCATACTATTTACTCAAAAGCTAATAAATTATATTTTTATTGCTGCATCGTGCAGACGTTACGATCATTGGTTTGACATTCAGACGGTCTATGCATTACTGTCTCCATTTAAAGTCCAACTGCAAATCGTAACGATCAAATACCGACTCAGATAACTGAATAAAAAGACGTATTTTCGTCTGGTATCATATTTGGGGGGGATTGCATTCGACACCGGATTATAATGACCGTGCATTCAAGGGCAAGGGTACGAATTATTCGTACCGATTGACCGATTCGCCTCTGAAGACTTATTCGCTATTGTTAGCCGGGTGTAATATGAAGTCGCGGCCGTCCATTGTTTGTGCACCGTCATCACTTTCGATAATGTATTTCCCGAGTCGGGAATAGCCCCAATGTGCATTCGCCTTGATTAGACGGACCGCAGCCCGCACCATGAAGGATTTTATTTTATTCTGCGGTCTCACACACGAAACCCAGTTTTAATGTTATAAATGGAAACGTGATCTGCAATTTGCTTTGTGGGTAACAATAACAATGATTATTTTTGTTTCAGGTCTAAAAAACAACGCGAAAAAACGAGTGAGACGGAAAATATGGCGAAGTAGTTTTGTAAGTTAAATGCAATAAATAAAAGTGTAAGTTAATTTTAACCGGTTGTTGAGTAAAGTGTGAAAGTGGAGAATATAACGGCGTCCAAGAGAAACACCGGGTTCACCCCGGTGACCGACAGGTGAGCACTTTTGCTTTAATTATTCGATAATTAAACTTTGTACAAACATGATATATTAAATATGTAGTGCTAAAGGAAGTACTTAATTTAAGACTTTCACTTTTTATTCATGATCAACAAGAATTAAAATCCATTTGATGACTGATTTAGGCCGAGAGACTCTTAAGTCAGGGACCTTTATAATGTTTATGTCGGCCACTCATCCAAGTAATAACCTAGCCGTGCGTTGCTTAATAATCGCAATTAGTAAAATCGGTAAACCGAATTACACCATGTTAGGACTAATTAGATATCCCCCACCCCCTCTCACCGGAGTCCGGAAAGTCTCCTGAATTATATTGATTTTAGGTTTTTCCCATTAACAAATACCCAAAGCCGATGGACCTCCAACCTTGTCTCTTACCTAGCACCTACTATGTAGTCTGTGTTCTATGACTCTATGATTCTACGTTTGAATACTATGATTATAATGGTTCTATGTTTGAATATTATGATTCTATGATTCTATGTTTGAATACTATGTTTCTATGTTTGAATTCTTGCCTTTAAATGTTGAAACTATTTGCAACCGTGTTTCAAGAACTTCGTGTCAACAAATTAGTGGACAACATTCGACTAGTATTTTAATTAAGGAAATCCGACGAGTTGTACCAGGAGGTGATTAATGCCGCCACGATCACGTATTTACTATCTTTTCTCATTATCTAGGCGACGCAAGCACGATCGAAAAAACAACAAAAAACCTATTTGCATATAACCTGAGCTTAATTTGTAGTTTTAGAGAAATATATTGTTGGAATCGTAAATTAAACTTATGTAATTGATGGTCTCTCTGTTCAGAATTTGTTTCTTAAACACCCACATTGGTTGATCGGGTAGTGTTGTATTTATTTTGGGAATGACAATAAAATTATTATGGCTGGAAGCAAGGTTAGTGTAATTACTGTTTTTACAAGGTGATATCTCAATACATTCATCGAATATCTTAATACATGTTGATACAATGATTTTGTTATAGGAGCCGTCGTTTTGAGCAATGATTAATCATTGAAATATTTAAATTTACCGACGAGTAGTGATGTCTAGGCAAGCAACCATATAGTAAGATTTATTGATAACTCTTCTTTATGAGATTGGATTTTGTAGGCTTAATACGTAAAAAAGTAGTTTATCCCAAAATACAAAAAATAGAGGAGACGATCGTCAGCATATATAATGTGAAGACGTGAACCTTTTACATGTTGTTATGTAGAGTAGTTGCTGTCCAAAATATAAAACTAAATATTATAAAAATCATAAAAATTAAACATAAAACCTTTTAATGTTTCCACAGATTACGCATCACCAAAAATCAAAATTTAAAGGTGAATAGGATCGTTAAAATTAAAATTTATATTCGGGATATGTTATTAAGATCTTGCCAAACATGGGACAGTAATAAACGTGAATCATTGTGATTGGTTCAATAGTCAATTAAACGACAAGTGATTAAATGCACTTAATAGATTTAATCGAATTGCATCTTTGCAACAAAGAAAGTTTTATAGCATGTAACCATTTCTTAATCCTCAGGCATTTTCATTTACTCGGCTAAATCAGTATATTTATTTTATTCAATATTTGAGTCATAAATTATACTTAGGACAATACTCGGTACATGTAAAAGATTACACTGTTTCTTATTTATATAAATGATTATTCATTTTGCATATAGATAAAGCGCAATGTACGCATCCAAATGCGCGTCCAGAAAAATGTGTGCAAGAACCCTTATGTTAGTTTTAATAATTTTAGTTTAGTTATCGAAGTCTTAGGTTGTAAAATCGTGTGGTAGTTTCATATGTCGGCTATAAATGTTTTTTTAATAAACTAACAACCTCCGTACTGGTAATTAGTCGTCGTAAAATAAGAAGCGAATTATGTCGACACAAACAAACATAAAGTAATGGAACTTTATTAGTGTTTATAGGACGCTTTGGGAAGGAAATGGGTGGACTAAATGAGACGCGTAGACTTACAGTCAGCAGATTAAATCGTTTAGTGTGATTAGAACTTTGTCATACTGAAACCTGATAAATACTACTAACATGTCAATGATTTAATTTTAAGTTTATTTAAACAATATATTCAATCAATCAATTTAATCACTCAATTTATTTATTTTCAAATGAAACTACAATAAACATTTGACTCAGTTTGTCCACAACATGTTCATTGTTCATAGTTTGTGTGATTCTGAAAATAATTGAAAAAATAAATTCATTTTGCTTCATTTTACTTTCTTCTTATTGTGTCCCATGAATATTATTCCTCGAAAGTAAATTCATTTCCCTTTATTTTTATTTTTCCTGCTTCTATTGATATTCTTGAGAAACCCATAGTCGTCGCTGCCACTGGTCACGGTACCCTCGTATAAGTCATAGATCCCGAAGAAAATATTAGACTAAAGTAAACAACAATAATTTATCACACAATTGACCCAAACGGATACAGTTCATATCACGAGAACAAAAACTATAAATCAAATAATTGCGGTCACACATAAAAGCCATTCCGTACGATCGTAAATCCGAATAATAAGTGTCACTTTCAAAATGATTACATAAAACGTACCATTATGCGTCCGCGAGACGATCAAGTGCACTTGACAAGTCTACGGGCTTGAAGTGAATATTGATCGTTTACAGCGTTGACTTGACAATTCCCGTCAAGTATCTACGTGCTGGACATGACTTGACAATAATTTTGATGATAACTTGACAACAAATTTGAACCAACTTGAGCTTGATGCGACTTGACGCGACTTGACAAGTTTTATTCATTTGCGACTTGTCAAGTGCACTTGATCGTCTCGCGGACGCATTACGGGTCCAGCAATAGTTCTTTTATAAGGAAGGTCTTTTCTGTTTTACGGCACTTGTACCCTACAAACGTTCTAATGGTACACGAATGGTACCAGTTCTGCAAAACCACATTCTGTACAAAATAACTATAGCTTCCTTCATCAGAATAGATTGTATACAATTGGAATTGATCACGGTTCACTTCAGCTCAATCGAGTGGCCTACTTTGAACAACAATACTTAGATCAGGCGATTAACAATCGCGTGAATGTTAAAGGAAGCAACGAACGCAACAATTATACGAGCGAGATCTGTCTGTTGAGTCATGCTCGCTCAGCCTTGGCAAACTTATCAGTCTTCCCGCTTGACCTTTGATCAGATAGAAACTAGGTCATCGGCATTTGACCTTTTTGTTGCATTTTATTTAAAACGATGTTACGATGCTCGCCGAGCGCTGCCGATAATTGCCGATTGCTATTTCGGTTGCAATCGGCGCGGGAGATCGGTTTGATCTACGCACGTGAATGCATGTTTATCGACAAGTTATGTGGGTCGTCCGTCAACACCTATTCTGAGCTATAAATAAATAGTGACAAGGTCTGGAATCACTTTGTAGATATATTTTTAAACTGACTTCAAAATAACAGGAGGTGGAAGTAATTTGTCTGGGAGATTTTCTTTGAAATGGTTTGAATTTTGTTCAGTAGTATTCAGTTGTTCTTTCCATAGGGGTCACTAATATCATTGATACATTATGTTTCATAAGATTGGGTGGTAAAAATATGAAGTGTTTCGAAATTATGTTAATGAATTGCATTCAGGCAAACATTTAGTACATTTTCTCAAAATTCCTTAAGTTTAAGATTTTAATTTAATTACTAGTAATTTTCGCAAAACTCAATGCTTCTCAATATACTTTTGTTTACAATAAAATAAATATAATATTTCATTTTCTTCGCTGCTCCTGTTATTATAGCTATTAACTGGTTTAAAAATTAAAACCAAGGATAGTTGTTAAAGTGGAGTGTATTTGTGTAAGTGCTTTTAAAGAAATTAGCCATAATAACTCTGATTTATGTTAGGAGTAGTGTGTTATTTAAATAATTTAAGCTTGCATGAAAATATGTTTCACGTGCTAATCTTTATTATGTTTGTGAAGTAGTTTTGTTAAAATAGTACAAGAGCCATCGTTTATATGGAGTTTGCAACCGTTGAATTCTGAAGGCCTTTCAAGAGGCATGTCTGATGCGTTCTTGTCTATACCTCTCTGGTTTTCAACTCGTTGCTATTTCAACAAACAGGGTATAATAGGGTGCGTCCACATCTGGCGAATGCGCCGCGAATGTGCAGCTCGCCAGCCATGTGCGAGCTGCCCGCAAGCCGCGCGCGTGCAGTCACGGCAATGGTTTGGTGCACCTCTTTAGTGCAACTCATGCAAGGCTCGTAAAAGGCGCGCGCGCGGCCCGCGATCTGCGCGCGCTCAATTATCGCGCTTACATTTGCGCTTATTGGCTCAGTACTTTAGGCAGACGCGAGCCGCTAGCGCGCCGCCCGCGCGCTGATCGCATACGGCGCTTAGGTTGCAAGCGAACTGCGCGCGAGCGGCGCAAGAGCGGCGCACGAACAAAAATGCACGCGCGCAGCTCGCGGGCAGCTCACAAACGGTTCGCGACCTGCGCATTCGCGGCATATTCGTCAGATGTGGACGCACCCATATGGGTGCGTCCACATCTGGCGAATGCGCCGCGAATGTGCAGCTCGCCAGCCATGTGCGAGCTGCCCGCAAGCCGCGCGCGTGCAGTCACGGCAATGGTTTGGTGCACCTCTTTAGTGCTACTCATGCAAGGCTCGTAAAAGGCGCGCGCGCGGCCCGCGATCTGCGCGCGCTCAATTATCGCGCTTACATTTGCGCTTATTGGCTCAGTACTTTAGGGTGCGTCCACATCTGACGAATATGCCGCGAATGCGCAGGTCGCGAACCGTTTGTGAGCTGCCCGCGAGCTGCGCGCGTGCATTTTTGTTCGTGCGCCGCTCTTGCGCCGCTCGCGCGCAGTTCGCTCGCAACCTAAGCGCCGTATGCGATCAGCGCGCGGGCGGCGCGCGGGCGGCGCGCTAGCGGCTCGCGTCTGCCTAAAGTACTGAGCCAATAAGCGCAATTGTAAGCGTGATAATTGAGCGCGCGCAGATCGCGGGACGCGCGCGCGCTGGGCGCGCGCCTTTTACGAGCCTTGCATGAGTTGCACTAAAGAGGCGCACCAAACCATTGCCGTGACTGCACGCGCGCGGCTTGCGGGCAGCTCGCACATGGCTGGCGAGCTGCACATTCGCGGCGCATTCGCCAGATGTGGACGCACCCTAAGGCAGACGCGAGCCGCTAGCGCGCCGCCCGCGCGCTGATCGCATACGGCGCTTAGGTTGCAAGCGAACTGCGCGCGAGCGGCGCAAGAGCGGCGCACGAACAAAAATGCACGCGCGCAGCTCGCGGGCAGCTCACAAACGGTTCGCGACCTGCGCATTCGCGGCATATTCGTCAGATGTGGACGCACCCATAGGTACAATTTAAAATAACATAAACTCATTTTGAAGATGGTGTAAAAGTTAAACACCCAATACTTCTTCAAAACAAGAGTTTCCCAAAATCCAACCAAAAAAATCCGAAATCTCACATTTCTCTTAGCTCTTGTGGCTACCGTTAACACCACCATACCAAAGTGTCAAATCGTGTCAAAATATGCGTTACTCTTAGTGATCGTTTCTTTGTCGGTCGGGTTCGGGTTAACCAGGCCACCTCGAAGCCTTGGCAAGGGATGACCTACTTTTGTGACCAGGTCGAACGCACCGTCCGACTAAATATAACATTATTGTTATAATTAATCGACTACGTTTGTGTGTAACATTGGCATATTGAGTATTAGGCGACGTCGCCATGTCATTTGTGTTGAGTGAGATTAGCGAATTGAATAGAACAGAAACGAATGTAATGGTACATATATCAAAGACTTTGGATTGAGTGAGTTGACGATGACAAGCTGCGATTTGACTAGCTGTGAGTTGTCAAACTCATATTAATAAACGTTGTGTAACTAAAACACTGATACTGAGTTTTGTCTCTTTTGCTCTTTAGAAAATTATGTATGTCAGAAAGTGACAAACTATTTGATAGGTAAACTGTTTACGCGTTTATTATTAAGGCCCATCTAGTTAAGTACTCGCTCGCTTGGGCACATGCTTTTGAAATCGCCGAGCACGTAGCTTGTAAAATAGCATATTCTTTCAATGTATGCGATGCCGTATTCAAGTTAGTCTTGAAATTAATAATTTAAATTTCTAGCCGTTCTTTCTCCTTGCTTAAAATTATTTTAATAATGTCATAAATTTAATTCCCTTTACCTACACAAACGGTAGAGAATACAATAACATACCTACATTTTAATAAATACCTTTTCTACGCTACTTTTAAGTCTAATTTAGGACAGATTAACCGTAAGTAGCAAATTAAAGTCAATAAACTCATTGTGAGTTGTAACTTATTACAGATTGCTCGTTACTCATTCAACGAGAGTAATTGATATCATAACTTAGTGCCTAGAGATATGCAGAGACAATAATTATTTTATTCGTTCTATAGAAACATTTCTCTGTGACATGGTGAACATATTAAATACTAGATGTCTTAGGTATTAAGATAAGAACTATTAATTTGCTTGTCTTCACATTCGTGATCGTAAGAGAGAAGCCCTACAGTTGGATCTTAGTTTAATAGTGATTAGTGCATAAGTGCGGTTGTGGCATTTCTATCTGAGCGCTAACGTGCTTTGGAGGGCACGTTAAGCAGTCTGTCCCGGTTGTTTCAGTTGTTAGACCTTGTCGGAGGCCTTTAGGCGGTCTAAATCTCCGACGTTGACAGGATTGGCCACTAACCTACTCTGACTGAATAAATGAATGGATTGATTGTAGTTGAAAGCAGCCCCTGTGAATCCTTGACATTACTCTGACGTTTCTATACTGAAATGAGATCTGTGACTTCCGACTGCCTTAATTGAAGATAGTGTACATCGGTTGCTTTCACCAAAATGTTGGTATATAACGTAAGTTTGGTATATCACATCAAACGTAAACTGGTATAGCTCTGTACAGTTGGTATCGCAAGTGTCTAATAGGGAAGTTCTATATTCATAGCTTCTTACGTCTTTCATAACTTATACGTCTTTTTAAAGATAAATTACCGGGGTCTTTGCCATGGAGGTTTTTCCTCTTTTCTCTATCATCTGCCATCCTCTTAAACAGTTACGACACGACATACTCTTTCTGTTGTCGTTCACACCAGCGCTTATTTTAAACAGCTTATTAAATCCCACGTATCAAACGTCATTTCTTGCTCTACACCCAACGCCCAATATTAATAACATTATCACATCACTTTAACTTGTATTACTTTAACTTCATCGTTATTAAAACTCGTTAAAAAGCGCACATGCTAACGACGCCTTAAATCGCGGTCAACAACCGTTAGCTTATTAGTAAACATAAAGAGCGCTCAATTATTCCGTCTCATCTCAATCACATCGTGTCAACACGTGCAGATTACATCACAAGATACTTTAAATTATAATTTTCCGAACTGTGAGCACGGTTTCGAGTCACACTTCAGTTTACCTCGGAGTTAATTACAGTGGATCTATTTTGATTACACGTTCTAGTTAATAGCAATACCCTTTGGGAAGTTAATCAGAATGAGCTGTGAGACTAGTTGTGGGCTAAGGGTTTACCCGTACTGGACTCTACTTCCTTGATTATTCCAATTTCTCCTTATTTCACTATTTTATGTTAGAAATGCGAAACTCTTATCTGTATGTGTGTAGTACAACTGTTTTAAGGTATGTTACTCTTCGCTTTCACGCCTAAACTACTACATATATTGTTTTTTTATAGATTTGAGAGAAATAAATCCCGAAATTCCTACAGGAATTGGTTTACGGGTATAACCGCAACGATCACCAAATATTGGCGCTATTGTATATTTTAGTATTTATAATATTAGTGGGAATTATATAATTTGAATCATGATTTCTTAATTAACTAGTTACACTTCTTTTTCTACCATAAAGATATAAATCTCTTTAAGAGCCTCTTTGCCCACAGCTCTGTTCGCATTTCAATTCTGAAGCTTATAACTTGATCTGCCAGAAGCATAGAGCTTCATATACTACAAAGGTCAAATAAAACTGGTTTCCTAATTGACTGATAACTTTGTCTATTGTTATTTAGTTATTTATTACATATTGTTTTATGAATGTGCTAAAAAAGCTAGCTTTCGAAAATGGCGCGGGCTATTAATTTGAGGTTTAACAAAAACAACAATAAATAAAGTTTAAATGAATGAGCGGTGTTTCTGATATACGTTTAGCTGTAGGGGTATTGTAGATTAATTAACATATCCGATTTCAAGGTCTCGTGTCAATGAACTGATGCAAAAAACCACCCAAAAGTCCGAACAAATAAAGACTTTTTGACAAATCCATTCAGTGGCTTGGAAGAACCGGAAAGTATAAAAAAAATGTAGAACTGTTGATATGCTACGAACCCGCTGACCGCACAATAACTTAATTAACTTTGCTATGTTTTTGTTTTTGACATGTAGAGTAAAGAGATAATGCATTGATGATTATTTGGTATTGTTTTTTTGTTCTCAATTAAAAGTTCAAAGGTATACCGTAATTACTTGTCGTAAACAAGTAGTTTGAGAACTATAAGATTGAGAAATATAAGAAATGACAGATATGTTGCGATTTTTACTTCAAAACTGACGTGATAGATTAGAATCTAATCTACAATTATGAGATCACTAAAATAACTAATAAAAACAAATTTATTTTACTTCCACGTTAAAAAGCTAGAAAACAAAGTATTTTCCTATATAACTCCTAAAAACAAACACTGCCTGTTTACTACTAAATAATCTTTCTTTATATTATTTTCATACGAAAACAAAACTAAGGGTAAAAGTTTTAACAAGTTTCCTACCGCAAGAACACATTACGTATTATAATATAAATTGCCGAATACATTAGGCTGCGATCGTTGTACAAAAACAGGATCATTAGGTTTTCTACTATAGTCGTTAGTGACATGTCTCAATTGAATAGTTTTTAGGTTAACCCAACGAATAATTGATATCTCAGTCGCTTCGGATCACGTAATTGAATCACGGTTAGTAGTGATCAGATGAAACGGTGAAACGTGATTCGATTCCACTTTGAATCACGTGACGTGTGTAACACTAGCACTTGAAGACAAGTGACAATCGCACCGCATTCTATTTGGTTGTCTGCTGGCAAATTGGGATGTGTCGACTAAATGACTGTCACGTGACCAATTCTATACATTTATATAAGTGACAACTTAATAGAGTGCAAAGCGATTGCCTAGATGTATCTTTCTTATATTTTTAAACGTTAAGGATCAATAATTCCTTATTGAAACGGGAAATTACCTACGTATATGTATAACTCGACATTTTCGGCCACATACAGTGTCCTAAATTATGTGTTCAACGTACGGTATCATTTAATAACAAAATAGTGAAGGAACAATTTTATTTCTGTTTGAGATATACTCATTAACTCAGCATTTGAGCTGCGTTCCAAAAGTATATTCGTCAAAATCATGTTGAGTTAATCCTTCGAATGCGGTTAGTTTCGCTATGCTCGATTCCCGCTATGCGCTGATCATAAAATACCTACCAAAAAGTGCCGCTTTGCTCTGAATTTCTCAGTGCTACCTTTAACAATGGAAGGTACAATTCGATAGAAAAGTGTTTCTAAAGTATACTCTTAAAGCTAGCCTCGGACTGCATAGTTTGAGGAAAATTGTTTTGGCAAATAAAAATCTAATTTAAATTTAAGAATTGCGTATATTTCGATTAAAAATATAAAAACGCTATGAAACATAAATCAACTCAAAATCATGAGATTAAAACTAGCCAAGAAAATATATATTTTCAGATTCCAAAGTTACACTTCCACTGCATTTAAGATCACTTACTTCTTTTATTTACACATTGCCAGACAACAGTTCTTTTATTTTGTCTCACAAAATGGTAATTGTGTCCGGTATATAACAGGGTCTTTCCACCACGTCTACTATCAATTATTGTATAATTTTTAACCGGACCACGGGAAGAACTTGCGTCCGACATGATTGCAGACGTACTAACGAACTAACCTAATTACGCTTATCAGTAAAATAAAGATGCACCAAAACCGCAATCCTACTGTCTCTTTCTATTCAAGGACAAAAGTTAACACTCAGGTACAAATTCCCGGAAGAGGTAACCCAAAAAACTCGTTGTTTTGGTGTTGACGGTTTAAGCTACGTGTTGATTAACACGAATACTATAGTTAGTGAAACTAGTAAGAGAGTATTTGTTTAAATTTTTATTTATTTAAACATAATAATTTTCCTTTCGACAGTCCAAGAATCTGATTCCGTGCATAGCGGCACTTTTTGTTAGGTATTTTATGATCAGTGCATAGCGGGAATCGAGCATAGCGAAACTAACCGTTCGAATGCACCATAGATCTTTTTTTTACCTCACCTCGCCGTCCCTCTGATGGGCAAAGGTCTCCCCATTATTTCCATGTATCTCTCATTGCAGTGCCAATTCCTTCCAATCCTTATCAAAATCATCTCGCTCTTCGCCATCGAGTCTGCGGGCATTCTGAAATTCCCATTATGTTGTAACCTTTGCCCAAATGTACTGGTGCATTCTACTGACGTGACCGGCCTAATTTCATTGACAGGTTTAATTGCCGCGTCTGCAATGTGATCTTACGCATCTTGAGCCTATATACACCTACACTAACCGGTATTATTTAATCATGTTAGCTTTTAAAGTATTTACCGGGAAGGATGTTACATAACCTTTCAAATGACTAAGCGGGCTTTTGGATGAATAATCCATGTTGAAATCTGAGAAAAGCAATTAACAGCTTTCAAGGTCTCTGTCGTTGACCATTTAATGTTGAAATTTCGTCTGTTCTGTCTGCAAACCATAGGAGTATATTGTAATTTAATTTAAAACTAGACGTGAAAATGACGTCATACTCAATCATTTTTAGATTGTATTTATTTGATTAGCGCTGCTTACCTTTTGGCTAGTGTGGACTGTACATAATAGCCGGTCTTAGCCTGATTAATTAGTAATTTGCTTCTTCTATTTACAATATAATTCTATGCAAAGAGTTCAATTGAATAAGGTACTCTGTGTCCTTCCACATCATCAAGATGTTTTCCATTTGCTCTAGACTAGACAAATAGAATACAATAAGAATATCACGTGGTCATGATTACAAAAAGAATTATCCAAATCGGATAGGCAGGCTCTGATATTAGCGCGTCAAACAAACACAAATCAAACTCTTCAGCTTTATTATATTAGTATACTAGCAGCGCCCCGCGGTTTTACCCGCGTTGTGCCCGTTCCCGTGGGAATTTCGGGAATTTTTTTACATAAAAACCTTCCTCTTGAATCACTCTACCTATTACAAAAAACCGCATCAAAATCCGTTGCGTAATTTTAAATATTTAAGCATACAGACAAACAGACACGAAACAGAGACGACTTTATTTTATACTATGTAGTGACGTTTCACTTTTCAGTATGAATGTACCTTTATGCCCCTGGGCGTCTTTGTGACCTGACAACGCCCTTAACATTCACGCGTGATCGGCGAACCCACGCGTTCGCCCTTTCATGTTATGTAGCCAAAGTATATAGATTTATGGATTTATATTCTCATCGGTTATTTCTAGCCGTATTGCTGGTTTAGAGTACCTATTCTTATTTTCACAGAAATGTTTTAAGTCAATCCATGTTTGGCAATTTTTCAAATGCGTTTTTTTAAATTATACCTGCCAATATGTGTTACGTGTTCATATCACATTTCTATGTATTTTCAAGTCTAACTAAATAGAATACGAAACGATTCCTATTTTTTTATAGTTATTTGTTTATAGAATGTAGAATTGGATTCGCTTCTATAGCTTATGACATCTCAACATATATTTTTTTTCGTTACAAATATGTAGTTCCATGTTTTATTAACTACATAATAGTTTTTTTTCTGAAAACTATTATAGCCCAGCACTATTATTTTTACCGCTCAGATAAACTTATTAAGACAAAAAAAACTAAAAACAGAGCAAATAAATCCACATAATTTGTCACCACTTGCTTAGATTTGGCAGGAAAATGGACCAAAACAAGTATCTAATTCTAACCAGTATAGACGAAATGTTGCTAATAATAACATACATGCGACATGTCGGATTGCACTGCGACTACGCGAGTCCTTGGTTAAACCGTGTGACTCACTACTCTATTTATTATTTTCTAACAATAAAACCAAAACTGCATTCATGAGTCACAAATGATAGAGCATTGACCCGATGATCTTGTACTCACCATCCCTGAACAAGACTTGTTTGATTTAACACCGTAATATACACAGATCGATTTGCCAAACGATTTTAATGTTAACGACTTTGGCTATAAAAGCGAAAGTTGAGGTATTAGTGATGTGTTAGTTATTGGCTAAACTGAATGCTTAGCTTAATGACGCATGGTCTGTATGCAGTTTCTGAAAAATAGTGATGTCATTTTGATGCCGCACCCGGAGATGTTCATTAAGTCGGCACTTAACTAATTTACAATTTTTTTGGTGTATTATATGTCAAAATCACTTATTAAAGAACCATCTGAGTACGAGTTAGAGCCTAGATTCTAGTCTCGTCAATTTGGGCAACTTGGCCAAATGATATTCCCACAATTTGCCCCTAAAATTTCGAAACGAGCACTTTATACCATCTTAAGTTTCTCACCCTTTACAGAGTACACTATCACATGTCCAAGTCTAAACCCCACCACCACCCCTTACGAATAATAAATTAAATGATTCAATTTTATAAAAAATACTTACTGATCACAACTAATGCTACCAAATTGGTTTTTTGAAAATGCATGATGTAACAATTAAATATACGAGTATATACATACTTCGTGAAAGGTTTATTAAACAGAAAATCGATAGTAATAAACATAAGAAATATTGGCACAAAATTTTCATTATTGTCATAGTCATTAAAAGAGTAAATATAAAATTGTAATTTAAAAATGAATGAATATCAAATTTTGTAAAGCAATGACAATCTGAAAATTATTTTACATTAAAGTAGAAATGACACGTTTCGCTTTTAATTGGAAAAGTAATTCTGTTTCCCATTTTCCTTTGATGTTATATTTGAATCTACTACGTTTCACTCAAACTCGGAAAATATGAAAAGGAAATAAATGTAGATAGTTATTTCCTTTTTCAGTCCTTTTCCAGTTTTAGTTCAAGGTAAAGAATATAGAATATCTATGTCTACAATACTGAGAAAACATTTTGTATATTCACTTAGATAAAACTAAATTATCTACGTTCACTCGTATTCATTTTAAATTGTTTAGAGTTATATCCTCCTTTGCTTTTAGAAGTCTGTAAAAATCAAATTATGAAGTGTCCATAGACCATAAACCATAGACATACTCTTCGCTAGTCTATGGTACTTTGCGCAAAATGGCGGTTTCTCTTTATTGTGCCAAATTCTTCGCACTTCAGAAATCATACATAATTATGAGTGTCTGTAAGAATTGTGTGTACTGACTTGGCTAATTTATTTACTCGTAAATCTTCAGTAAGCCTCCTCGTTATCATTAACCCTCTAATTTCAAAACTATTTCTTCCACAAACTACCACATTCCCAAACAACACTTCAGTAACTTTCTTTATACCTACTTACAACTCTCATAAACTTGTACAACTTAGGTATCCTTGTTAACTAGTTCTGTGATATTAAATTATTCATTCAAGTACTCTATGAAAAGGGAAAACTTATGTAATTTTATGGATTCTAGTTGGAATCTCGTCTACTAGAAACATTAAGTGCATCCGCAATATCAGCGATATGCGACTACTTTAGTTGAGCGACAAAACGTAACCAATTACGAAGCTAGGTCGTCTGCGGAAAAAAAAATATTAATTGAGTTTTTCACTCAAACTTTCTAGAATATCTACCCTAATATGACAAATAGGTAAGTAAGGGTTGCTTGTCTATTTGCCGATGCAATTTTTTATAACCATAAATTTGATTTAACAAATATTTTTGAATACGATAACTACATGAAGGAAAGAAAGAGACATACGATAGTGATAGAGACATTAAAGTAGTAAACTTTTCATCCCAAATAACCCCACGGGAATGGCTACAATACGAGTAAAATAGTAAAACACAGCTAGTTTATGACACAATGAGATATCGCGATATGTCAACTGTCGCTTGTCCCCTATCTTTGTTTGCACAGTTATGACGATCAGTGTGCGGGGGCACTAAGGTACATTCCCGTTCTATCCTGTTAATTACTACAACTTTCCCTGCAGATTCCATTTCCATACAAATATTTGGTAATGATTGGAGCTTCTGCCCTCTGAACCACAGAAGATATAATATTATCTTCCCTTGATAATTCTAATGCTACATCACTGTATGCTTATCGATAGTGCGAAATTGAGGAAATTAACAAGAAAGGTTGACCCACCACCATGAAGGACACAGAGCCAGAATCTTCTTCTTCATCGAGTGGATGGTCAACCTGACCAATCCTGGTGTCAGAGTTATTGAGCCGCCAAAGGATTCTGACATGGCTCATGTAACGACTACTATCCGTAGAAAGTAACCGGGGCCGACATGAGAGAGAGAGAGAGTTACTGTATGCTAATCTATCCCTCGCCCCCCGGGTGTACCCGCGTTGTGCCCGATCCCGTGGGAGTTTCGCGATAATAAATTGGCTTAATATTCTTCCGCTTATATCGAATATGTTTTGTATGGGATCGCCATCGATTGCAAAAATGATCTAATTGGACTGCTAATTCCTGAGATTACCGCGTTCAAACAAATAAAAAAACTTTTGAAACTTCATTATATTAGTATAGCAAATTAATAGCAATAGCAGTATTAGCCTGTAATGCCCCACTACTGGGCAAAGGCCTCTCGTCTCACCGAAGATATCAGAACAGTGAGGAGGAATAGTACCTATCTATAGTATTAATACAAAAGAAAAACATTGAAATTTTACAAAGCTCGTGTTAGCCCCTGAAGTCATTCATCCCACTCCCATTCTATCTCATATTTTACTCTATATATGACAAATGTCACATTTGAAAGGGTCACGAATATTGTAGGAAATAAAATACCATCTGAATAAGATAATATGCTTATAAAGGGCTTACCTTTGTTGTTCTTGTCAAAAATATTAAATTAAATTAGAGTTCTGATACTGTCTACAAATTGTCATCTCTTTCACCTAATTATTGTCGACAAGCCTGTTGGCACAGTGGCCTGTTTAAGCGCTTACAGTGTCGGGGATAGCGGGTTCGATTCCCGACCAGAGTCACCAATACTTTTGACAGTACTTTCAGTCAGTACCTAGAGTATCTGCTTACAGAAGTGTCATTTTATTACCCAGTAAAAAAAAAGACGTGTGGCACTCGGGGACTGCCGCGGTAAAGCTATTGCATAGTTATTTTTTGTATCACTAGATGGCGTTAGTGGGGAGCGTGAGGTTTTTTCACGTGAGGTTTTTTCATTACGGAATTTCTGGATTCGGTCCCCGCGCTCAAGGCCCGCGATAGAAGCTATGCAATAGCTTAAAAAAAGTTCTAATAACGGAAGTTTTAAGTCAACTTAACTAAAACTACAGTTACAAGGTCAACATTAAACTCAAACGCTACCTCATTCCTTTAAATTACTATAATATCATTACTTCTCTACCCGTATTGTAACAACTGCACTAAACCTGGATCATACTAACGAATCACCCTCTTTGTTGCTCCAAAAGGTTATTTGAATAAGAAAGTGGAACCTTCAACACCGCACAGCTATTTTCTTTGGTAATTGAATTGAATGGATGAACGGTCCGTTAAAATGGAATCTGTGGTTCGTTCTTTAGTATTTTTCTAGTCTGATATGCAATCTGTACTCTTAAGGATTGTCTTATGTATTTGAGCGACTGGATTGTCTTCTATTTTGAAATATAACTTTACTATCACCCGCGGATTAACTCGTGTTGTACCCGTCTAGGAAATCGAAATTTAAAGTGTTCCAAACTTGAAATGAAAATAAAAGCCTTCTTTTTAAATGCTATAATATACAAAATGTTGCTTTCCGTTCAGATTCTATGAGTTGTTCCAAAGATTTTCGGGTTCAAACAAAAAATAAATAAAAACCGGCCAAGTGCGAGTCGGACTCGCACACAGAGGGTTCCGTACTTTAAAAAACGGTAAAAAATCACGTTTGTTGTATGGGAGCCCCCCTTGAATATTTGTTTAATTTTATTTTTAGAATTTGTTGTTATGGCGGCAATAGAAATACTCGTACCTACATCATCTGAGAACATTTCAACTGTCTAGCTATCATCGTTCTTGAGATACAGCCTGGTGACAGACGGACGGACGGACCGCGAAGTCTCAGTAATAGGGTCCCGTTTTTACCCTTTGGGTACGGAACCCTAAAAACGATTCAATTTTATTAGAAGGCTATTTTATTCATACAAAAAATATACTTCCTCATAAATGTAACTAGGTTTTTCCTTCACTAACACACCACACAATACCTAAGATTCCTCCCAATTAGCAACTCACACATAGACATTTCCCACGCTCACAATATCATTTACCGCACTAAATTTCCTATAACCCAACAAATGTTGGAATGAATAGTTATTCCTCCACTGCCGATACCGGCGGTCACAGGGGGTTACCAGCTGCCCTTGTCGTACTCACAAGCTGCTTAATGAGGCCAGATAAGCGAAAACATACTGATTTCCCAAGAGATGCCTGTGCCGATGTGTTTTCAAGGGTAGATAGTGCTGACTCCTGTTTTTATTACGGCTAATTGATTGTTTGATGCTCTATTATAATTGTAGAGTAGCGCTCGTGGTTTAGATTGACTAAGAGATGATAGTTCATTGCGACGTTAAGCAACGTATAGCTCCGTCCCTATTTAGATGGGTGGCCGATAGTGGCATTTCTATCTGAGCGGTACCGTGCTTCGAAGGGTATGTAAAATTGTCGGCCCCGGTTGTTCTAATCATTAGACTATGTCGGAGGCCTTTAGGTGGTCTAAAAACTTTGACACCAGGGTTGGCCACTAACCTATTCGGAATTAATTTATTGTGGAGTGAAATAGGCTGTATAAGTAATCACTACATAGTATAAAACAAAGTCGCTTTCCGCTGTCTGTCTGTCCCTATGTAAAAGTAAAGTAAAATATTAGCCCACAGCTGGGCAAAGGCTCCTCATCTCACTGAAGATATCAATATAGTGAGAGTTAGGCGTAATCACCACGCTTCCCTAATGCGGATTGGTGATAAAATTGAATTCCAAAGAAAAAGTTTGAAAGACATACAATGTGCGAGGCGTAGGCTTTCTATTGAAAACTCGCTGAAAGCCAATTAAAAACGCAAAAATATCTTTCAGTACTCTTTCAACTTTTCATTCTCGTAACAACATTTTTCCTTGAAAACAAGTAAAGTTGTATCTCTATAAAAATAAACCAAGATTTTAACGTTGATACCGAAACATCTCTTGCGTAATAGCGAGTCTTAAACTTCTACTAAGAAGGTTAAAGTATTTATAAAGTAAACTTGTTACAAATTGTTAATCAAGTCTGTAGAAGACGTTTTATGAAGTACTTAGGTAGGG
Organism: Cyclophora albipunctata; assembly: GCA_963082685.1. NCBI lineage: Eukaryota > Metazoa > Arthropoda > Insecta > Lepidoptera > Geometridae > Cyclophora > Cyclophora albipunctata. The sequence continues at coordinate 8,054,585 of OY720117.1, read as the reverse complement.
TCATGGCCGCATACCTTTGTTCGTTTCTGTACACCCTTCGGCGATCGTGCTCGCCGTTTAATATCCTTGCACTGAGATGGGAAGCAAGTGGTACCTACCGACTACGCAAAATAATAAGACCATCGCAGATTAAATCAGAACAGACTGTTGTCACAAAATACTGACTGACAGACTGACCTTTTCGACGCAGTCAAGTCTTTAGACCAACTTAGAACAGTTTCAGTACATAAATTCTCATATTACTAAATGAAACAGGATATAGCGTTGGAATATATATCGTATTAATCGTGCGAAATTAAATAGTTCACATTCTGTAACTGCCAAAAAAGCTTTGTAAGACGTCTTGTCTCTCGTGAGCGGTCCTTCATATGTTTCCATAGTCTAGTAGACTGTCATACTACAGTCTCGAATGCAATGTGCTCAGGCTCTAAGCTTAAGGATAAGACGCTCATCGCCGGCAGCCATTCGCCCGTCTCTCACTGATAAAACCTTCCAACAACTATCTCTTTGGTCCAACAAACTTCAATTTTATTTTTACTCAGGAAATTCTCTGTTCTAAAATGATTGATGTTCATAATACGAACTGTAAATGCAGAATTCCGTTTTACAGTCCAGTGCAATTTCACTCTGAAGGAATTTAATATATTTTGTATGTAAAATAATTTGCAAATATGAATTTCATATGAGGCGATGCTGATTTATGATGGCGTTAAGTTAGTATGTGTTATTTCTGGAATTAAAGTATTTGGTCATGAGAATTGAATGGCGGTCATACTGTGAAGTATTTCACAATGGCGCGCAATTTTATGTGTTCACTAGAGACGTAATGTAGAGGAGACTGGTCGTAATAAAAATGCTGAATTTATTACTGCTCTCGGCCCGTAGGTCAGATGCCTTTAGTAAACGATTGCCCGTCAGATTACACCGTCATTATCCTTTACAGACAAAAGAATCTACTACATACGTACCACCTACCTTTAAGAATTATTCGTTTATATGACATACAATTTACTAACCCATAAACCCAAAAGTATCGACTTCATCAAGAATCAGCCCACAAACAACAGGGAGCCGAGCAACAAAACATACGGGCGAATGAATTTACGATTTTTACGAACCTCCTTTACGAATAATTAAATAAAAACGCATGTGTAAGCGAAATAATTGGATACAAAAACAACTTTATTCACCTAAACAAAAACTAATTGGCAGCTCGAAACAGAAGAACGCAAATAACAAAAAGTACATTCAGAATGAAAAATCAAACTGAGTGACTTCAAAGAGTTTGTTATGTATCATGTTTCTGCATAACGTCACAGGGTGCTGATTACATCTGTGGCTGACTGTACGTCCGGTGCTTCTACCATATCTCTGTTACTGTGCACACATTTAGCCTGAAAGCTCGATGAAATAATCCGTTTGGTGTGCTTTTGGCGTTCGTTTGTGTTGTATTTGTTTCGGTCTATTTGGCGTTGGATTTATTTTCGAGTTCATATTGTGAATGGTTTGCTTAAATATATCAAAGAACTGGGTTTTTATTTGTGATATGCTCTATTGTTGCATAGTTAAAGAAATTACACATTCAACAAGAATGGATGGAGAGTTAAGTTACGATATACTTAATGCTTTATTTCTTAACCATCCCCGACATCTTCGCGCACAACTTTGTAAGAAAAGCTTAAAATAACTACCAATAAATTCTTTAATAAAATACTTGGAGCCCTTACCTTCTCAACCACAAATACTTTACCTAAAACATAGAATATGCACGGTAATAAAAATACCGAGCCGCATACTTAATTGTTTTATAAATAAACGGAAAAAAATGTAAGCAAACTGGACGTTGCAAAAAGTGTTTCGACTAGCAAAACAGATCTGATAAGAGTTTGTTGCTAACTAGTTTGAGCGCTGGAAGCAACTATGTGCAGTGTTGGAAATATGCAACCCAAAGAAAAAGAAAGACCCAAGGTTTGTACCACAAAGTAAATATTACGCATCGATGCTTGAGATAAAGGATTTTCTGGTTATTGAACTTGAATAGGGATCAAGTAGGTGTACTGAGTAGATAATTTAGGTTGGAGATAAAGTACCGACAATTTAGGTGAATTAAATAATGATTAAAAGGTTACGTGTTCTACAAATGATCTTGAAAAATTCAACCTTTGTTGACATTCGATTTTAATTATCTCGGAAAATTACAAGATCCTACTTCAGAATAAAAGTTACATCTATATTTTACTGAAATCGCTGAGAAGGTAGGGGTTACCATGGTGCAAGAGGCGGCAGTGGCGACTAGTTTTTTTTTAAAGACGTTTAATAGCACCTTTTTAATAAGCAGAACCTCCCATGACCCATTCAAGTTACTAACTTTCACAGAAAATCAAATGTCCTAAAAGTAAAAAAACCTGAGAGTAAAAAAACATTATATAAAATAAAATATTGCACACTTTTGGCTCCGTCGTAGTCGGACAATATGTGCAAACCAACCTTAAAATAGGAAAGGGAAAGAATGAGCGAAACTTAAAACTCTTGAGACGTAAAAATAAAATGCAATGACATGATTGCGGTGCTGCTCTGTGAGCCCTTGTACGGCGGTTGTTTATGTCCACTGCGCTTTAGAATAGGTTTATTTAATTGAATAGCATTACCAATTAGATGGACAATGGGCTGATGTATATCCAATGTGGAGATATGCAAATTAACCTATTATTTTATCGCATTACGATATTTATCTAGAAATGCCGTTTGACTTTTATGAAATTGAATCAATAAATTGTTTCAGTATAACATAAAACATATGTGAATATATCGACATTATATACTTTTTCCATGCTTCCTGTTGAACGAAAACATGTTTTCTAATTTTAAAACATGGCTGGGTTTGAGATCACTAACCAGTAGTAGGCAAGCGAGGTGATTAGGCCTAATCTTTCTCACTGTACTGATATCTTCACTGAGATGTGAGGCTTTGCCCAACAGTGGGTCATTACAGGCTGATATTACTAGCTAGCCCTGTACTTTAGCCCAGTTTTTATCGGTACAGACAGGTCCCGACTATGTTTTTTTAACCTACTGCACAATATAAGGGTGTAAGTTTATGTTTAAGTATTACCTAACTGGGAAAAAAAATGATGCTTTCTTTGTTTTAGATACAGTGTCATCCTGACGATATCAACCAACTCCACCGACGGGTTCTCTCTAATCAACGGTGAGTTCTTTCAATAAACTATTCATAAAACATCGACAGTAAAAGATTGATATTTTACAACTTTAATTAAACAAAAAGAAAGCCGACGCTTTCTACACAAACTCCAAAATATGGAGTCGGTAGACGTTCCAAATACCAATTTATGGAAAGACTTACCATTTTAAGTGGATTTTTGAAGGATAATTCCCGAAGTTCGAAAGCTTTCGAGTAATAAAATTGAGCTTTTAATATTTACCTTTATGGTTTATTTACACTTATCCAGTAACTAGTTTGAGTTGGGAACGTAGTTTGATTTAGTTCTTACTTTAACTACTTACCTACTTTCATTTATTCAACGTGATAAAGTAAAGAATAGTAGGAAAAAAATACACATAATATGTTTTATATATATACTAGCAGCGCCCCGCGGTTTTACCCGCGTTGTGCCCGTTCCCGTGGGAATTTCGGGAATTTTTTTACATAAAAACCTTCCTCTTGAATCACTCTACCTATTACAATAAACCGCATCAAAATCCGTTGCGTAATTTTAAAGATTTAAGCATACAGACAGACAAACAGTGTGACAGACACGAAAAAGAGACGACTTTATTTTATACTATGTAGTGATGACTAGCGGCCCGCCCTCGCTTCGCTTCAGGTGAAAAGGCCACCTCGTGTTAGCGGTTGAATTTCTCAAAATCCTTACTTAGTGCTCATTTACATCATGAAAGGTACCCGGCACAAAATTTCAAGTTTCTAGGTACAATAGTTTCAGCTGTGCGTTGATATATAAGTCAGTTAGTCAGTCAGGCAGCGAGGTCAAGACTATGTAAAACCACAAACAAAACAGCATCGTCACATCATCGTATTAACAAATGGAGTGTCGGTTAAAATAATCGTTTGTAATAAAGCATCGTTCGTATTTTGTCCGGTTGTTATGTACCGGCGATATTTGTCGGACGACTCGCAAGGGCACTGAATGTCAGACAACGGACACTCGGGTTTACAACTAAACTAATTGCTAATTAGTGCCACTAGCCAGTACTGGGTTTAGCTGCTAATACGGTGTGTTGGGGTGCCTTTTTTGTTTGCAATAATTGGTGATTTTTATAATGGTTTTGATTTGACCATATTTTTGAAGTTGATTGGAATGACATTGAGATATGATTGAATTGAAATGTTTTTTAGAATATTATGCATAATACCTAAATGTATAAGTGTTATAATAGTTATTTGGTCTAGATACTACTGACCTCTTGCTCTTCAATTGTCAATTTTGTGTTCGTTAGACATACTACAGATAATAAAGGTGCATTTCCACTAGAGCTAAGCATTGCCACGTATGATATCTTAGGTGGATATCATTATTGCTGTTGCTTATGCTATGTTTGAAATAATAAGTAATAATAATAGTCCTCCTCCAGCCGATTCCGGCCATGGCGACCACTTCTACTCCTAGCTTCCACGTCTCGCATGTTCTCCAACATAACTCCCGTAGTCGATTTTGTTTTTATCCAACGTAGCAATATAGTCCTTGTAAAAATACACAAAAACCATTAACTCTTTCGTTCTCTATTTCATCTCCAACACCTTCAAAACCATACCCTCTAAACAAAATAAAATCTAAAACCATCGAATTAAGAACCTCCTTTTTTGAAAGTCTAGTCGGTTCAAAACAAAACCCGACCAATACCGTGCTAACAGTCTGAAACAACGTACTACTTTATTTACTCATAAAACACCAATAATTTTTCACGGCTGCAACGGACATACTGAGGGCGTTCGTACGCAGCAAGGTCACTGATGACGTCACCAGCGCCGCTCAATGACCCCCGAAACGTACAGTCGAACACAGTTACTACAATCATTACACGAGGTGCCTTGATGGATGTATGTAGTGCCCTGCGGTTTTACCCGCGTTGTACCTGTTATCGGAGTAATTTGGGGGTGAAAAGTAGAAATGTATTATAAGTTCGAATAGGTAAGTGGCCAACCCTGGTGTCGGAGTTTTTAGACCGCCCAAAGGCCTCCGACATGATCTAACGATTGAAACAATCGGGACCGACCGCGTAAGGTGGCCTCCGACGTACGGTAGCTCTACGGTAGATAGAAATACCACTATCGGCCACCCATCCAGTAATAGCCGAGCTGCACGTTGCTTTGCATGGAATACATTTTATCCCGAAATTCCCGCGTGAACGGGTAGAACGCGGTTAACACCGCGGGGAGCGGTTAGTACTTTATAAATTCGTTAAAATTTAATACTTTAAGCTACAATAACCGGAGTGTAGTGTTGTACGTCCTCTATCGATATTTGTCCACTCAATGACACTTGTACGGTAATTTTGTTGACATTGACAACCGAATAAATTGTGTCTGTTGATGTGTTTGATTGAACGGGAGACGCGGTAGTTGATTTAGGTCTAATGGCATGTTTATTCGGGAGACTACGAATATTTCTTCTTATTTTTCTTTGCCGACTTGAAGGAAACTATAATGGAGACCAAGGTTTTTTCCTAAATCACACACTAAGCTCTATTATCGGTACACTGTACTCGATCCATTTAATCCTACAAGCTAAATTTATATCAAGACTACAAAATTGGATCACTAAATCCTGGTTCAGTTGACCGAGGTTCGAGATAGAAACGGTGAATTAGCACTTAAGGTAGACGGTTGGTTATCGTAACATCCGCTATTAAAAAACTTTTAAATACAAAGCATTTTAACTTAAATTACAGTATTTTGAAGTTTTTCGGGCTGTCAGTAGAAAGCCACGTTTTCATTTTCTTACGTCCGTTGAGGCTGACATTTTGTGTTAACGTTTACTAGTGAGTAAGCGTTAGATGAAGCAACTCACCCTTAATGTCAGGCTAAAAACAAGCTTTAATCATGTATTGTGGAATCTAAATGATACTACTCGTATTTCAATATTCGTGCACATCCCGACTTTCATCGTAGCGATAATTATGTCTGAAAATATTGTTGACGCCGGGCGGTAATCGAACCCGCGACCCCCGAAACGGTTTATGGGTATAGAGTTAGCAAAACCAAGAATATTATTCGATTTAAAATAGGAATAAATAGATGCAGTTTATAATATTTGAGCTAAACTAAATAGCAAGTGACTGTGGCAAAAGTTTATATTCTAGAAGAATCGAATGCAAAGCGGTGATCAAATGCCACGTAAACAGACAAAAAACATATCAAATTAGGAGGTTGTTAGTTAACCGTTTTTGCGTTGAGTTGCTCATTTGTCCGCGTCATGGGGCAATATTTCTAAACACGCGGACCTGTCAGATTTAGACCGACAAATAGGCTTAGCCCGTCAAGTTTTAGTCGAAATTAAACTAATATTATCGCACTCACTGTACAAGTATGAAAATCTTTTTGTATAAGTGGTTTTGGGAAAGCAATTATTGAATCATTTACATGGAATTAATTGATGGACACTTACCCAGCAGTGGGACAGCGAGGTTACGTAAAAAGAAAATTGAATCATTAGATAATTTATTTAGTTCAGCGCTTGTGTTAACTAATAAGGAGGTTAGCATTTCTACATATCTGAGCGCTATCATGCTTCGGAGGGCACGTTAAGCAGTCGGACCATGTCAGAGGCTTTTAGGCGGCCTAGCTCTGACACCAGGGTTGCCCACTGATAGGTCAGTGGTCAACCCTGGTGCCATGAGGATAGCTGTACCAAAAAATCTAATTCTTCAGCTTTTTTAGTATAGAGTTAGATTGAAACTGAACAGATTAATTTAATGTATGGTTGAATTCCTGTTTTCATTAACATAGAAGAAATTCAGCTACTTATATCCTTCTACAAAGTGTGTCTAATAAACATATTTTTTCTCTATCATCATCATACATTTAAGAGCAAGGCTCTTGTCGGTGAGTCCGATGCAGACTTCTCCATCTATTCCTATTCAGTGCAAGTTCCTTCACATCTCTATAAGACATGACAGACACTTTTTCTTTAATCTGACTCATGTAACTGATTCTAGGCCTTCCCCTACCTCGCTTTCCTTCAACTTTACCTTCGATGATATTATTAATGTATCTGTCATGTCGTATGAGATGTCTTATCATCTTCCCTCTCCTATTTTCTATTATCTCAAGTAATAGTTCTACAAAGTTTTTCAAATAAACATATATTTCTCTATGTATGGATAAAATACGCCCATGTTTGATCATGAGGCCATTATGTATGATCGTTATTTCACCATCAAAAAACTATAAAATGCCAACTCAAATAAATTGTACTATATGATTACTTTATTTATTACTAGCCGCGCCCCGCGGTGCTACCCGCGTTGTACCCGTGCCCGCGAGAATTTTAGGACAAAATATATCCCATGTGTTATTCTGATGTATAACCTATATTATCCAAATCCGTTTAGTAGTTTCTGCGTGAAAGAGTAACAAACATACATCCATACATCCATCCTCACAAATTTTCGCATTTATATATACAACCTGTAATAATAACCTGTAACTTTGTACACCATACTAAACTAAAGATTATTTTGTACTTAACATAATTTATGTGAGCTGCAACGTTTTATGATCTTTAAATTATCGGAAGAAATTTCTTTAATTTATCGAATACTAGAAGCGGCCGCGGTTTTACTTGCGTTGCGCCCGTTCCCGTTGGAATTTTGGGATGACAAACAACCATCCATTGCCAGTAATATAAATCCGAACATACAAACAAACTAAATTAAAAAAAATATCTATCTTCAGTGAGATGAGAAGCCTTAGCCCAGCTGTGGGCATTTTTGACTCATATTAGTATCGTCTGCAATGGTGTATCACATGCAAATTGCAAAAATAAATTGCATATTTGCAAATGTATGTATAACATTATAACTCCAAAATGTTAAATATCTAAGTAGTTTTTTTATTTGATTAAAATTGAACGATAAACGTAATGGCGACCATGGCAACCATGGTATACAAAAACTGGGTTCCTTGTGCAAATTAATGAAACCAATTTGTTTACAAAATGTTTTGTAGTATTCGTCGATTTGGGGTTTCCATTACCAGTTCTTTGAGAACCAATAACAATTCCGTTGAATGAGACTATCCATTACAAAAAGAATTATTGAAATCAGATTGGTAGTTTCTAAGATTAGCGCATTCAAACAAACAAAAACTCATTTTATTATATTAGCTTAGATAATGAACATTTTGTTAAATCTGATTACAGCCACGTCAGCTCAGACATAAGTTATGTTTGAGCTTACGTGGCTGTAAACACATAAGAATGCTCAGGTTATGTGTTGTATTGCCTTCAATGCTCTGGCGAAAAAATAACCAGAGGGCGCCAATATTGCAGTGACGAGTAGATACAATATTGATAGAGGACATTGCATTATTTGGTGCAGGGGAATACAGAAACTAATGTATTTTATTGATTAAAGAACGCAATAATATAGCATAAAGAGCTTACTAGGTTCTAAGTATTCATCATCATAAATTTAAGAGCAAGGCTCTTATCGGTGAGTCCGATGCAGACTTCTCCATCTATTCCTATTGCAAGTTCCTTCACATCTCTATAAGACATGACAGACACTTTTTCTTTAATCGGACTCATGTAACTGATTCTAGGCTTTCCCCTACCTCGCTTTCCTTCAACTTTACCTTCCATGACATTATTAATGTATCTGTCATGTAAGTAAAGTATTTATATCCATAATCATTTCATAAGATTGCAGTTAACGTTTCAAAAGAGCCTGTTAAAATTGCACATAATTATACAAATGATCAGGGAAAAAGTATCGCCTACTTTGTAAAGTCTTGCATTAGTATATGCCCAACATTCTTTATTCAAAAGTGGCGCCAAAAAAGCGTACTTCTATACTAATATTATAAAGAGGTAGTAAGTTTGTTTGTTTGTTTTTTTGTTTGTTTTTTTGTTTGTTTGTTTGTTTGTATGTTACAGCTAATCTCAAGAATTACTAGCGCGATTTGAATAATTCTTTTTGCAATGGACAGCCACATTCAACGGGAAGGTTATAGGCTATTTTTCATCCAGAAATTCCCACGGGAAAGGACACAGCGCGGGTAAAACCGTGGGGCGCTGCTAGTATCTAATAAAATTACTGTGCTATTCCAATACCTTTCTTTCTTCGTACGAAACATAGATAGAATAGATACCGATTTGTGATCATAATATTAGTATGATGCACAAAGCTTGAGGTTTCCTTCGGTTCTTGGATTTGCAACCGCTTAATGGTCACTCGCTGTATATTTTACACTTGCATCCGATGTAACTATGCATGTTGAGCAAGTCGCCTTGACATGTGGCTTTGTTCTACGTCCGTTGAATATAGCCTTTTGTTAATGGAATGTATTATTATATTATTGTTTTATTTGAATGCATTGTATTGACAAGTCATATGTGTTACAAATAAATGAACAGAATACACTGCTGTGTAAATGAATGTGGGGAAACCGTGCAAACGTTTTCGATGATGATATTTTTTTCTTGCCTGGTTTAAATTGTAATTTGAGGAAATAATGCGGTGCCTATCTTTTTATATTCAGCAATGTTAACATTGAATCACTTTTAGGCATTATGAATAGTACTAGACATTGACATTAGTGATAATTAAAATACTGAGTTAAACCTTTCAGTGAGCAAACAGAAACTGAAAACAATACAAATAAATAAAAACCGGCCAAATGCGAGTCGGACTCGCGCACAGAGGTTTCCGTTCTTTAAAAATCGGCAAAACAATCACTTTAATTGTATGGGAGCCCCCTCAATGAACATAAATGTTTTATTTTATTTTTAGTATTTGTTGTTATAGCGGCAATAGAAAATACATCTTCTGTGAAAATTTCAACTGTCTACCTATCACCGTTCATGAGATACAGTCTGGTGACAGACGGACAGACGGACGGACCGACGGACGGACAGCGAAGTCTCAGTAATAGGGTCCCGTTTTTACCCTTTGGGTACGGAATCCTAAAAACATATAAGTTAAAAAACAGAACCCTCAGATTTCTATAAAATGTGACAAATCAAAAATGGCTCATCACGAGGAAAGCTTTATCCGGATCAAAGCTCTACAGTTCGCTACAATCATAGATGATACAAAGATGTCGTGACCACATTTAAAATGAATTGTAATTTGCACCTTAAGTCTCAAAGGATAAGGTTGATTTCTTGAAGAGTTACTACAAACCACTTGCAAGGGATATCACGTACGCATACACGCTGAGCTGTTAATCTGACACTAGTGTCGCGAATATTGATGTGCCATTAATCATAAGTCCACGTTACCCCATCGGTCATGGATCCGATGTGTGGGTTTTTGGGGTTCCATATGGTTTCTAGGGAAAAAACAAATGAAAGTAATGTCAATACTTAATACACAAACAAATACTGATCAGTTTGAGTTAAGCACAAAACACACATAGATACGGATGGGCCCCAGCTACAGCAGGCTTGCATCGGCCTCTGACACCTTACATACAAATACAAGGAATACAGCCGCAACCGGCCCGCAACCGCACTATGTGTATTATGCCGTTAATACGATGAATAAGCAATAGTGAAATCTAGCTAAAGTCGTCAATATGTTCAATACTTGACTTAACTTCTTTTTACCGAGTTCTTTATTAGATAATTTATTGTTTGTTATAACAGAATTACCTGTAACTTTAGAAAAGATAAAAGTCTCTCTCAATAACGTTTAGTGAACTGTGAAGACTGACAATACCGTCACTCTAGTATGAAGGCATAGTCAATAGACCTAAACCTTACCTTATGCTTGTAAATCAATTAATTCGCTAACAAAACGTAAAGACCTATTAAAACATAACGCACAAAAGCTTCAAACGGAACATTCACCCAATAATAGACGTAACAAAATACCCCTTGTATTGAGAGAAATAAGATGTCAAATATTATCTACCAAAATATAATCCACATTGTTATTCCAGTCACGTTGAACAAAGCTATTTTATTCTATTTTAGTTACCAAATTGTAACGGAGATCCGTTTCTTGATCTCATATTATATTACAATATTCTGCGGAACCAATTTAGTTTTAATAGGATTTATTTTGTCACATTTTTTTTCATGCATTTTTTTGGTTTGTGTTTCGTGTCATTGTCGTTTATACCTTATTGTAATTTTCAATTGTTGATCGTGTGTTTATTTGTCCCAGCTTTTGAATAAACAGTGTAGGACTTTTACAATAGTATGTTACTCATATTAATCATAATCATATTAATCAAAAATAACTTAATAAGATTTTATTAAATGTAAATTAAACCCTTTCTGAGATTTGTAATCCAACAGCATAATGAAAAATTATAATACAGAAACATAATACGATCTTCTTCTTCTTCTTCATCGAGTGGATGGTCAACCTGACCAATCCTGGTGTCAGAGTTATTGAGCCGCCAAAGGCCTCTGACATGGCTCATGTAACGACTACTATCCGATAAAATACGATAAAACTATCAGATTAAATTTACATTACAAAATAACTGGATATATTCCCTTTTCATTTAATTTTTCGTTCCACCTGCAAGCTACAAAGGATAAAACAAATTTCTTTGTAATATTTTCTCTTAGTTGTTTGATTCAGTCTCTCTGGAAATTTATCCACAGGGTGTACTTTTACGACATAGTTTATTATTCAGCGTTGTCATATTCAGATAGTAAGCAATGGCACATTAAATTGTATTTGTTGTTTTTGACAATATTTGTGACTTTATTTGTTGAGAAGAGTATAGTAAAATGAAATCGGAGATCAGAATATCTATTAAACAAAAGAATATGTACATAGTCTAACGATATGTTTTGTACTAGTTTCTAAACTTTAAGCGAACACTACTCATTTTGTTTTGAATTGTAACTACTTTTGCGAATACACTTATTTCTTGTATAGACGCATAACATTCTTCTGTGACCACGGTTCCTGTAAAGGGGCCGAAATGACAGATAAAAAAGTAAAATAAAAGCGAAGTGTAAACGTAGTATTCAAAATAATATATTCTTTGGTAGTTGGCAGTGATAGTAAGCTCATGTATCTACTACTTTTTACCATTCATTCATTAATTTCGAGTAGGTTGGTGGCTAACCCTGGAGTTTTTAGAACGCCTAACGACATAGTTTTTAGACTTTGTAAATCGAAATTGGAACAACTAAGTGGCAACTGAAATTTAAGGACAACGCTAGGGTACGATCGATCAAACAAAATTTGTGTGACAAAGATTGTATTAGGGCGGAGGTACCGTACGAGCGGATTGAGATTGTTTCAAATTTTAAATTAGGAACTAGATCGGATCGTACATAATAATATACCTAGAAGGCAGTTAACCCCGTAAGCTGTATTTTGAAAACGTCTAAGCATTATCTTTCGCATACGAGTAATGTTTATCTATCAATTTAACAACAAAATTCCTAGTTACTTGATTCCCTTCAAAATTAATATTCATAATTGTGCAATGATTGTTGTGTAGGCACACAATATTATTCACTTTGACAATATAATTGAGTTCAAAAACATTGAACTGTAGCATATTGGATTTTAATTAAACATTACGTGGCCCACTTACTTTAACAGGTGTCAAACTTCATTGTAATTTAATTACTATTTTATCAATAGAGTTAAACAAGTAAATGTTGATATGCATTTCAATTAAGCAGAAATTAGAGACTTAAACTAAAATGATTGGGATAGGAATGGGTATTTTGGAACGCTAGCAGCTTCCCGTGGTTTTACCCACTCTATACCCGTTCCCGTGGGAATTCTTTTGAGCCAGTAGAAATTGAAAAACCTTTTTGCACTTATACGATACGAAAGTGACATTCCACAGAAGGTTTGAAGACTTCTTTCCATCCCGTTATTTTATTGGTTAAAAGGCTATTTTCCACTCTCAATTGTTACAGTTTCTCCTCAAAACTTCCAGCCACAGCCGGGGTAAACCCGGGGGCACTGTTTCTATCTTATAAATTCTCTAAAAAGCTGCCAAAATGTAACGTTTGTCACAGAAAGCGCCGAAGTCACGTCCACTCACTGGTTTGTCACCGACGATACGAATTTAAATAATAAATGCATGTTACGTCCACGATGACCGATAAAGGGGTCATCCACGTATGTATGGGTGAGGTAATACTTCAATGTCGTGCCGTGTTAGAAATCTAATAAGTAACAAACATATTATCAGAGTTATACCGAAATCTATGAGGAATTGCGCTTTTGATGACGGAGTAAGCGGAGAGTTACAGTAGGTACTTAGAGTGTAGCGCTCGTGGGGATGTTTAGATAAGCGATGTTATCTCATTGCTATTGTTAAGCAAAGTGAAGCTGTCCCTTAAATGGATGGGTGGCTGACAGTAGCATTTCTATCTGAGCGCTACCGTGGTTCGGAGGGCACGTAAAATTGTTTGTCGATTGTTGAAATCGTCAGATCATGTCCGAGGCCTTGAGATGTCGTAAAAACTTACACAAACTTACTTTCCTTTAGCGAAGAATGCCTGAAGATCTGCACTCACACAGTACCATAAAGCGTCCATACTTATAGAGTAGGTAAGTTTACAGGCTGTGAGCTAGTGATTTCTAATTACAACGTCTGGAAATTGACACGTATAGCGTACGTTCACAACTCACGAGCTTACAGCTTAGCTTCTAGACTCACTCAGCGACTATAGAGATTATTCTTCTTCATCGTGTCAATGAGGTTCCAGTTAAAATTATATGGAGGCAGACCACCAAAACCTTGCGTTAGATTATTAAGACTGTAAGTACTTCGGTATGTTGTGATGTCTTCGATACTTAAGACAAGCTGGGCCCCTTACCTTATCCTCTATCTTATTATCTTACGCATCAAAAGTTTATCTTTTACGTATATCGTTCCAAAAAAAACAAAGAGTTAATTTCCTTATTGTGGCCAAAATTAACATGAGATATAATAAACTTTCTCCATGTTGTATACTTTAAAAGAATGTTAACGACGTGCGAAATTTATCTGCTCCAAATCTATATTCCCTTACTAATGTCCCACGGCTGGACAAAGCTTTGTACGTTCACTGTATACGAGTACCTATATGTGATTTCATTTATATGTCTCACAGCTGGATATAGCCCTTAGCTCTCTAAAGGTATTCTATTCTATTTATTTATTTATAACCTAAAATAATACTCCAATTAGTTACTAAAACAATAACTATGATATTATTTGAAAACTACAAACATTTTTTATTCAGTTCTAGCCCCAAAGAGGCTCTTTTGAAAATAGACAGACTACCTCACTGAAGATATCTGATTAATAACCACCTTAAATAGTTAATTCAAATACTAGAAACACTATAAAATTCTCTGAAAATTACAAAAATATACAACTAGAAACACACATCACTTATTGTATTAAATTTTCGTAGGTACTACAATTACGGACTAATCGATACCGCGGCGCGGCTATCAATTGAATACTACGTGTACTAATACCTACCGTTTACACTAAATAATTCATGGCTCAAAAACTAGGGGCCAGTGGAAGTGGGTTCAATGACCGCCCTTGGCTACTTAATTTCAGAATGGTTGTAAAAGTCGTTTAAATTGATAGTTTTCAGTCACGCTTCGACCTGTGAGTCGAATCTGGACTTGTTACGCGCATTACTATAATGTAAATACTAGTTGCTGATACGATTTTAATTGTAGTCTAGGCTTTTTTGGGTAATTTTGCAAGTGGTATAGATTATGTTTTGACTATTATGTGATAACACACACACACACATTTATACACCATGTAGCGTAGATAATACACACTTTTAATTATATGTTTTATATTTTTTATTTTAAATCTAAATTTTATTTAAAACTTCTCTTTTATAAACTAACATCGACTAAAACACTGCAATATTTAATTTTGAAACAAAATATCTCGTTAAACATAGACTAATCAAATCGTTCACTGAAAAAAATACATATACAGGCTAGGCTACAATTTCATATTAAATACTAGCTGTGCCCCGCGGTTTCACCCACAGCGCACCCGTTCTCGTAGTAAATACGGGATAAATAGTATCCTATATCCGTCTCCTGGTTCTAAGCTACCTCCCCACCAATTTTCAGCCAAATCGGTTCAGCCGTTCTCGAGCTATAAATAGTGTAACTAACACGACTTTCTTTTATATATATATACTAGCTGTGCCCCGCGGTTTCACCCACAGCGCACCCGTTCCCGTAGGAAATACGGGATAAATAGTATCCTATATCCGTCTCCTGGTTTTAAGCTACCTCCCCACCAATTTTCAGCCAAATCGGTTCAGCCGTTCTCGAGTTATAAATGGTGTAACTAACACGACTTTCTTTTATATATATAGATATAGATATAGATATACTCGTAGATAGATATAGATTGTCTGTCCACTATAAAAGTCAGTAATACAAATTGATAAAAACTCTCCTCTCGGTTTATAATAATTCAAATCAATATCATAGATAAAATTCATTTGTCTCTTTCTTTTTATTAAATTAGAGTACTTATATTCAAATAACACATGTACCTAAGGGCCTAAGGCCTGAAACTGCGTTAAGCGGGCGCCCGCGCGGTTTCATACAAAAGTGCTACGCGCGGGCGCCCGCGCGGCCATCCGCGCAACGGGGTCCGCCTCCGTGCGACGAACGCGTGCACACGCGCGTGGACCCGCGACGGTTGCCTGTCCGGGCGCCCGCGTAACGTAGTTTCAGGCCAATCCAATAATCCATGAATGGGCACATCTTAATCTAATAAGTATCATTATTTGCGTAAACATTAAAACACATAATCTAATATTAATTTATCATCAATCTGAACCATAGAAATCCTATCAATTGAAAGTTTAATAACCCGACGATGATCCAAATGATACGATCGTTTGATTATCAATTTGTATAGTAGGTATTACCATGTTTCATTAAAATAATTGAATTTTGCTTAGATTAAAATTCTTTTGATGTTTCAATGAAATCTCAATTGATGTAGGTAGGTGGATTATAATTTAATCGTCTGGAAAGTTTAGCGAATTAATGAAACTAAAATACGTGTACAATCAGCTATGTTAGCGGTTGACAAGAAGAATTATGGCATGATAAAATAGTTTGTATTCTCATCAGTTTGATAACATTTAGGGTATTTATTGCTTTGATTGTTATTCCGTTTATTTTCAACTAACATTGCCCCGCGGTATTACCCGCGTTGTGCCCGTTCCCGTGCGAATTTCGGGATTTTTTTATACTTACTTTAAACCTTGCTCTTGAATCACTCTATGTACACTCAGCGGCACAATTAACCGCCCACCCTTTTAAAGTGGTATATTTGACACTTATAACATTTGTGAGTGATTAATTTTTAGTGTTTATGATTGTAGGGTATTTGTAACATAAAAAAAATGCTAAGTACCCTCCTAAAACCTAAAATTGATAAAAACGAGTGGAATATTAGCTTGCAGTTACACTTTGTGTTGCATTTGACTTTGCTGCGCTATTTTTAAAACTGGTTATTCGAGCTCAAAGTAAACAAAGTTTGCTTAAATTTGATTCTAACGATTAATCTGAAGCTTTTTGGTAAACATTACGTACCATGGACTCCCATAAAGTGGCTCAAGCCGTTGCTTTGATAGACCAAGGAGCTAGCCAACGTCGCGTGGCACGAATCTTAGGTTTGCCTCGTTCGACAGTCAGAGATGCTGTTAGGCGGTTCCGGGAGACTGGATCTTACACGCGGAGACCAGGTCAAGGCCGGAAAAGGTGTACTTCGGCACGGGATGACCGTTATATTGTCTCAAATGTCCTAAGAAACCGGTTCATGACGGCAACTCAAGCTCGTAACCAGCTCCAAGAGGTACGAAATCTCACTGTAAGTGAACGTACCATCAGAAGAAGGTTAGGGGAACATGGTATAACAGCTTTTAGACCTGCCAGAGTACCACAGCTACTCGTAGCTCACCGGAGGGAGAGACTTTGTTTTGCCCGAGAACACGCTGAGTGGACCATGAGGCAATGGAAGAATGTTCTCTTCTCAGACGAGACCCGGATATGTTTAAGTGGTCCAGACGGTCGTCAACGTGTATACAGACGCAAAAACGAGAGGTTTGCTCCATGTGCAGTGGTGGAAACAATAGGTTACCAAGGCGGCTCGGTGATGATTTGGGGTGGCGTTACTTACGAGGCTCGTACGGACTTGGTTATCTTCGATCGAGGTGGCATAAATGCGGAAAGGTACGTGACAGAAGTCCTAGAACCCCATGTGATGCCATTTGCACCATTTATTGGGGAAGATTTTTTACTTATGCAAGATAATGCTCGGCCACACGTCGCAAGAATCGTGACCGAGTACCTGGATGAGGTCGGGATTCAAAGATTACCGTGGCCAGCTCGAAGTCCCGACCTGAACCCGATAGAACACGTCTGGGACAATTTAAAAAGACGTGTTCGGAGCAGAATTCCTGCTCCAAAAACCATAAACGAGCTCAAGGAAGCCGTCATCGAGGAGTGGCAGAATATACCCCAAGAAATGATCTAGGACATCATGGACGGGCTACCAAACCGATTATTGGAGGTGATAAGAGCAAGGGGAGGCAACACTCATTATTAAGATGTTTTTTTTATTGTAATTTTAAGTTAAATCGAGTAAAAAGTTAAAGTGATCTGTTGAGTATTAAAGAACTTTTTCAAATTTTATTGCTTTTTTCCAAAAAATTAAGTAATTTCAATAATTTTTATTTTTTAAATTGATTAAAATTGTTTTATTTCTAAATAGGACAAAATATAAATGTATAAAAACTATTAACATCGATTTTATGGCCAAAATTTATGGTGGGCGGTTAATTGTGCCGCTGAGTGTATATAAAACCGCGTCAAAATCCGTTGCTTAGTTTAAAAAATCTAAGCATACATAAGGACAAACAGACAGACAGACAGCGGAAAGCGACTTTGTTTTATACTCGTACTATGATGTTGGGACAAGGCTTCTCCCATAAAAAGTAGAAAAGAAAAGTGTTAGCCTGCTTGCTGGGCAAAGGCCTCTCATCTCACCGAAGATATCAGTACGGTGAAAAGTAAACACAAAATAAAGATTCTGACAAATGTTAAACCTCCTCCTTTTTTTAGAATCGGTTTAAACGTCAGAACAAATTTTCGTCAGTTTGACCCTTTTTTATATCGCAATAATTATTGACATGATATGATATGCAAGGTATTATTCAATATGATCTGTGTTACAACCTTAAATGATTTCTTAAGATGACAAGAAAAAGTAGATCATTGAATAATCTTATTATTGAGTAGAGTAAGCATGAATAAATCAACCCCATTATCACGTTTGCCTTGAGATACAAACAGAATCGATTATGCAGATACCATATTCGAAGAAACGTAACTAGGCCTATTGTCGCCGGTATGAAATTACCCTTAATTCCCTTAAATCACGTTGTTTTTGTAAAAGTCTGTTGCCTATTAAAGCGGTTGAAATATCGTTGAATGCTTCTCTTGGTCCTGAAGAAGCCAGGCTATGGAGAACAAGCCAGTATCATTTTTTTATTCAAGAATAAGCAGACTATGGCGTCAAGTTCCACTCACATGTAAGAAGAATTAGGCTTAAAAAGCCCAAACGACATGTCTACAAAAATGAAATAGAAATTAGTAATAATGTCTGTCTGAGACGTGTTTTACTTCTCGAGTCGAGATAGTTTTTTTTAACGTGTGATAAACATACTACGAAAAGTGCTCAATTGAACAAGCAACTCCATACAACACTACTTGTACTCCTGTACCGTGACGTCAGAGGCGGGAGACGCTCAAATTGCGATATCCTTTCGCGCCCGCGTTCGTCTACAGGACCAATTTGCGCCTGCGCCGGTATGGTGCACCCAGACCGAGACCATAAACTAAATAAACACAGAAGACCAACGACAAAACACGCACACATAGATGCGCGCTACGCGAGTTTTCGAAAGATATCAAACTAAGCCAATGAAGATAATATGAGTATTTATTAGTAACCAATTCTGGTGTTGAAGTTTACAAGACCGTCTAAAGGCCTCCGACATGATCTAATAATAATTGATTCAACCTGGGCTGAGAAAATGTCACTATAGGCCACCCATACAAGTAATAGTCGAGCTGCACGTTACTTATCTGCTAAAACGTGCAAGCAACCGTCTATAAATGTGTGCGTCGTCAAGCTGCAAGTTGACGAAAACCGTGTAAACCCGTTTATATGTGTGTGTCTGTTCTTGAATATCGTAGTTGACCTTCTGGGTGTATGTATTTTGTGGCGAGACAAACGAATGATTGTTCGAAATGCATCTATGACCTCATGGCGACTACGGTCGGGGTCAGAATGCTTATCCAATTTTCGTTCAGACGTTTTTAATCTCGTTTTCTAGTTAGCAGTTAGGAAGCTGTGGAATTGGACGCTTTGATGTATGGATGACGTTTTTGCGATGGTTTGATCGGGTAAGAAGTTTTTGATTGAGTGGATGTGATTCTTTGGGGAAAGACAAAGTTCTTTTGATACGTTTGACGTTTGCTTACTATGAACTCATCAGCTCGCAGCTTGTAAATAGACTTAAAAACACTCACCATAGCAGCTAGATAATCGTCGTTTTTAAGAAGTAAAAAGACATCATTTAATTTGTTTTATATGAGACATTTATAAAAGTATGTAGCTTAGCTATTTATTTTAGCACTCGTATTAACTACTTTCCTATGATTCTAAATAATGGATCGAAATATCTCTTCAGCTTATTTGCAACACTATTTTAGATAACCCTAGTTACTCTTATTACTGGAACTAACAATTTGCAGCAGTCCGAGATTGTTTCTCTCATTATATCTTGCCGCGCAGGTTTGGCTCCCTTCTATAAATAGTGACCTTCACATTAGTGTCGTAATGACATATCTATAACAAACTGCTAGACATAAATAGCTTCTATTTACAGGCAGATAAAATTCCATTTCGCCTAGTTCATTGTTTCAATTTACTGCCTTTACGCCGATTATTTACGATACCGCGGTCACAACTGCAAGGAATGATTTTCGTACGACGCTTGCACTTTCAATGCGTTTTACTTTTAGTTATGAGTTTATGTTTGCGAATAACTCCGAACCTCAACAGACTAAAACATAAAACATGTTTAGCTTAACAAATATCAAAGAAGTTCTTGGAAACGAATCTATTAATATGATATGATTGATGTGGTAGATTCAGGACGTCTTTTTAACGTCCGACAGAAAAAGAGCGGTGTTATAAGTTTGGTGTATATGTGTCTGGCTGTGGCAACATTGTTCTGTTGTGAGTTGAAAGGTTTGTCCAGCTGTGGGACATTACAGGCTAATACTACTACGACATGTATTTCAGGAGCTTTAGGGCTAATATATGTATAGAAGGTGCTTTCTTAGTATTTTGTGCATGGCAAAAAAGTGCTTGTACGAACTTTACATGAGCCTTACTTGAGTTTCATCAAGTCATATATTTTCCAACCTCCATTGCTATTGGCAAATTTCCAAGAATCAATTTCACATAAGGTGTAGGTAAATAAGAACGATCGTGTTCGATGAATACAATTATTTAGTAGCATGAAGCGGTACCTACCCGCACAGTGGGAGACGAATCAAAAGTACGAGTAACATAATTCGATTGAAACAAATTCTAAGAACATTCTGTCAATAATATTCGAATAATATTGGAATTAACAGTGTTTGAACAAACTTCTGAGATGCCTCTGAGTTTATTGAAATATATTGGAAAATGTAGGAGGATTGTTAAGTGTTATATTTGACGAACAATAAAGAGTATCAGGTAAATAAATATATTTATTTACACGAGAAATAGGCAGAATTTCAGAAAATGGAATAGTGAAAATATATACAAGAAATACAACGTCCCGCCCACCGGCCCGCACCCGCACTATGTGTTCTTGCGTTTAAATGACTGAAATATTTCACTGGAATATATTCAGAAATTACTTACCGGCTAATTAAAAAGCTGGAAACAAAATTCCTTTCATTTTCAATTATAGCATAGTAATGATATAATAATGGTGCCATTCCGCCAGAGCTATGCTTTGCTATGTTTATCCACCAATTACATCAAAATTGGTGTAAAAGCTACCTTAATAAGATGATAGGTACTCATAATATAAGTGTACCTATAAAATAATCTTTTACCACTAACAGAAAAGGTAAAAACTCCAGCACCGAATGGCAACACTCCAATTTTACTCCACAATGATCTGATTTTCTTTTCAAAGCCCAAACAATTTGTCCCTAATGACGATCTCACTGAACGGGTCTCGGCAATCTTAAATCAAATAAATCCTAAAAATGCCCTTAAACACTTGTAAAAGTTTGAAGAGCTAAATAATTTATCTACCAGTGCAAAACTCATTATAACTCGTCTTTGTTTTGGTTAAAGTCATGAAGTTTTAATGGGTCTGTTTTGGATCCTGCCACTATAAATTATATTAATGTTATGAATAATTAAACTGAAATATTGCTCTTTTCTTAAAAATCTCGAAACAACGAGTTTGTTTTTAAAATTGCAATAGCTAGTAGGCAGAATGCACACTACTAAAACGCAAGACATAGGTACATAGTGCGAGTGCGGGTCGCGTGAGTGCGACACCCGCACTCGGCCTGCCACCGTGCTTTAGTGAAGTCAATGACGTCATACAGACTCTTAGTCTGGAATAAGTTTGTGATACTCATAGGGCCTTATTTATAAACAGCATTTTAACTATCAAATGGTTTGTCCCTTTCCTACCAGCTGTGGGACATTACAGGCTCATACTACTACGACATGTATTTCAGGTGCTTTAGGGCTAATATACGAGTATGTATAGAAGGTGCTTTCTTAGTAATTTAGTGCTTGGCAAAAAATTGCTTGTACGAACTTTACATGAGCCTTACTTGAGTTTCATCATCAAGTCATATCTTTTCCAACCTCCATTGCCATTGGCAAATTTCCATACACTTTTTCCCAAAGAACAAAAGAGAAAAAACACTTTATAACAGTGTTTCAATTAAAGATCGTTTATGAGTAAGCCGGTTAGTCTATGAGTTTATGAGACGTCTTGTCTATAGGTATTTTAAACAGTATCTTACTTTATCTACCAACAGCATCATTTGAGACATAGGTTTTAATAGAAAAAAAATTAGTCTCAATATTTCAGAATACGAATGCAGAATGTGCACGTTAAATTGTCGGTCCCGGTTGTTTTAATCATCAGACCTGGTCGAAGAACCGAAAACCTCCGATTCTAGGGTTGGCCACTAACCTAAATTCACACTGTACTGACAGTGTACTGAACACTGTACTGACAGTGAGTGATATTGATTGTTTCCTTTCTTACCTAAAGGTACTGCCAGACGTGCTCATTACTAGCATGCTTATGTCATTTTATTGAGCAAGTGCTCATTAGTAGCACGTGTGTAATGTAACGAGCATGCTTATTTTGAGCATGCTCAAAAATCAAACAACGTTTGATTTTCGAGCATGCTACCTGAGGCGCGGGTAGGGGGGGGGGGGCGTGATCCGAGCACGTTTGAACATGTTTTATGCAATTACTTGATGTAATTAATTAAAACAAGCATGCTTATTTCTGGCAAATGTGAACAGCTTGCAGAGCATGCTAATTTTAAGCAAGCTTATAAGCATGCTTTTTTTGAGCACGTCTGGCAGTACCTTAAGGAGACGTGTATTAGTTAAATAAAGTTCAAACAGTTAAACACGTATTAATACAAATAGGCCTTAAATTTAACACGTAAAATTTTGTTACAGGTGACCGGTGATTATAATAGGCAAACACCTTGGAAACTTTCCATTAATTTGTTTGAATTGAATAGGCTCATAACAATAACGCTTTTGACATCAAAGGAGGTCTAAAGGAAGCCTTATTATTATATAAATTCTCTATTGTGTAAATATCCTAATGCCATTGTTGCTAGACGAAAATTGGTGCTATGTTCGATTTTAATAAAACTCGACAATCAATTAGCTTCGTAAATAAAGATGAGAATATTTTTTTTTGTGATTTAATCATACAGCAAGTTTTAACCAAAATTATGTACAAAAATATGAGAATACATACAATACAATAAAACCTTATATGTATTTACAACTACACAGTGCGTCCCACGACTATTTAACATGAAGGGAATACCTTCAAATATTAGTACCAAAGGTATTTATTACTATTAATTGGAATGTTACGTACGTAAGTTCCCGTCCTAACAAATAATAAAGCCAAGGTATTTTGCCGAAAGGAGACATTGTATTATTCTCAAAATTAAATAACAAGCATTAAAACGTAAATGCTGACCACGTACTTAAAAATGAAAATAATTTTACTGACATGTCACATTCATTAAGCATTTTGCATATTGTTTCTCAGAAGTACCTACAACCTACAACCTTTGTTGCCAATAGTTCATAAATAAATAGGCAGATCTATACATCTAAACATCTAATAATATATAAAATTCCCGTGTCACGGTGTTTGTAGTTAAACTCCTCCGAAACGGCTTGACCGATTCTCATGAAATTTTGTTGCATAGCGGGTAGGTCTGAGAATCTGATAACATCTATTTTTCACCCTCCCAAATGTTAAAGGTAGTCCACCCCCTATTTTTATATGGCCAAACAACGTATCTAAACGACATACATACACATAAATACAATTGGAATAAATACAATCTTTTTGTAATATTAACCGCCTTTTACTACATGATATACCTACGGTACATACAACAAAATATAATTTTTTACTATTGTCAGTCTGTCTGTTTCAAATTGCTGACTGCTGAGGAGTAACTTAGACTACTTTTATTTTAGAAAATATCTTCCCTTGGGAACTGGCACAACGCGAGTAGACCCGCGGGGCGCTGCTAGTTAATCATAAAATAGGTCTCCAATCATTTGGTAGACTTATTTCGCTCTATTCCTAATAGTGTTGCCTGTTTGTCACATTTATTTCTGTATGTTGGCCAAACGCCACGCCATTTAGGCATATGTCAATGGGTTTAAGCATTTATTTGCGGTCCTAAATAATTGATGGATTGATTCAGACGTCAGCTGTTTCACAAATAGTTATTATATTTCTTTTGTAAGTTATTAGGGCATACAAGAAATATTGTATCATTTAAGGGCAAGACACACATAGTGCGGGTGCGGGCCGAGTGCGGGTGCGTCCCGGGTGCGGGTCGCGTGATGTATTCCTTGTATTTGTATGTAAGGTGTCATACTGGCCCGCACTATATATGTGTTGCGCTTTATAACATACATCAAAATTGCCTTTATTATCGATTTAAACATATTTTAATAATTTAGTTAGACAATTTACAGACATTACAAAGTATGTATATTCTGATTTTACGGGAACTCAATTTAGGTCATATGAAAAATGAAAAAGTCCAACAGCAATATAATGCAATATTTAGAAGTTAGACTGTATGCATAGGCTTCCAAAAAAGCTTTGAGAACTCCCAACAGAATTGGTACTGATCTTGAAGAAATGAAAGAATGAATATAAAAAGCATATATACGGTCGAATTGAGAAACCTCGTTTTTTTTAAGTTGGTTAAAAAGTTGTTACTACTCGTACTATTTACCCCGATTGCTATTTCACAAGGTTCCCATTCTAAAAACTTTGCCTTTGCATCAGTAAAAGAAAGTTCACACACCACTATTATTTTCTCACTCGTACAAAAACAAGCTCGTTACACCTAATCGCTCTTACCCAACAAGCTGTCTCCGAACCGATATCCAAACAATCATACAAATCCCAACGAAACATATACAAAGCAATGGGAAAATAAATAATTGAACGTAGGGTCATGGTTCTCGGAGCCTCGGTCACGTTTACCGTTACAAAGAAAGCATCAAACTGGTTACCGGAGTTTTATTTTTATTTGTCTATCCGCTGTTACGTCAGACAGGTCATTAAACTTCTTCGGCTTCTTTTTGTAAAAGAAATCGGGTCAAAAAGGTAGGACCAGCAGTTACCAATTCGGTTCTTCGCTATAGTATCTCAGCGATCTATTCCGATCTAATACCAAAAACTAATACCACTTGGTATTACTTTATTTCTGAACTTATTTTCCATTCCCAACGAGTACCACATTGTAAACCAATACCAAAATAAGTTTGAAGGAATAAAGTACAGTCAGGTTCAGTAAAATTAAAATGCTTTGAGTTATGATTTCAGTTAATGTTTAATCAATATTATGGTTTGATATACATATAACTCACAAAAGGTTATTTTCCTCTAATTAGACAATTGTAGAAATTTAACAGATATCACATAATTTACTGTTACCATTCCAAGTCCAACATAATTACAATATTACCTACCTATTTATAAACAATCAAATAGAAGAAATTTGCAGTTATTACAACCACTAGTTAATTTTCTCACAATGTTAATTAATGTTAACCGATAATTACTATGGAACTAGTAAAAAAAAATAACCCTAACCTACCGAATAGTAAGTAATTCGGTAGGTTAGGGTTATTTTTTTTAGCTGACTGTACTTACAACTAATGTTTTGGTATTCGTTAGGAATACATTTTTTGTTTAAAAAAACGTGGTACTCGTTGGGAATGAAAAATAAATTCGGAAATAAAGTAATACCAAATGGTATTAGTTTTTGGTATTAGATCGGAATAGATCATCTCAGCGATAGCGTGTATCTTAAATTATGTTAATTGATTCGCCTACTTCGCTTTAATTAGCTTAATTGGAGTTTTGGGAATATTGTGGGTGTTACGTGTGTACTTTGATTAGTTTGTAGTGCATTCTGATTATATTTTAAGTGTGTTTAAGGTATTTAGAATAGATAATGCGATTACTACTGTTGTAAGATTGAAATAACTGGTGAGAAAGAGGTATAAGACTGACAACTCTGTCTGTTTAATTAAACCATATGATACAAACATCTATTACAAATGTTAAGCCTGTAATGTCCTGATGATGGGCATAGATCTCTCGTCTCGTGTAGACCACCGAGGCGATCTAATAATCTATTTAGTATACTAAAATTCAGGTACGTGCGATATGTAATGCTTTTCTTTATCTGACCGGAGTTTTCCGACTATAATTATACGGTTTTTTACATCAAATACTATACAAATTACCAATGTGAAATTATTCAAAGGTTTTGCGTGTAAACCAAATATTAGTTGCTTATGTATGACAGAGATAACGCTCTATAGAACCGAACGAAACTAGCCGACTATCTCCCTCTATATAACGAGAAACACATTATTCCGACGCTCATTATTATACATCGTCGTGGCTAGACTACTCACCTACCTATATTCTACAATTCTAGATCACTACAAAAATACCATCATAGTAACTAAACAATCTAAAGACTTGTTCCTTAACTAGACCAGTAATCATTCTTCAAATCCCAACTCTAACGAAAAAGGAACACGATTGAAAATTAATAATAAACAATGTTGCAGGAAACAAATGCAGAGCAGCTGCTCTATCGGTTGTCGCTCGCACACTGACCCAATGATGGACGAATGCGGTCTAAAAAGGAAATCCTCCTTGCGCGAGCGCAACCGATACGAGAGCTAACTACGCTTTACAGCCTATTAATATAAAATGCACATTTTGTTCAACTATTGAGGGGAATAGATAAGCTCATTCATGTATTCATTCAGACTTGTTTGTGGGTTTATGTTGATATAACGTTTTTATGTCACCTTGACCATTGTCGGGTTTTTATAAATTGCTCTTTTGATAGGTATTCGTGTTGGATGTTTCTGGTTTGGAGTCTGTGTGAAGATACCTATTGCGATATCTGTGTTGTAGAAGACAGTAAATGCAGCATAATAATAATTATAGTTAGATCATGTGCCTTGGACGGTCTTAAAACTCTGATACCAGGGTTAACCAATATCCTATTCTATCTTACTTCTTTTCTTGATAAGGTACTTCTTTAGCTGTATACTCATACTAATCAAAACCACCATGCGAATGGTCTGTCAATTAAAACATCCAGTAATAACAATTTTAAAGCTTCTTCCCCCAAGTACTCTCAGATAGAAACTCTAACAGCTCTAACCTTAATCTGAACGTAGCTAAGTCCAATTCCAAAATGCCTTATTATCAACTACGCCATTAGCTCTGCAAAAAGGGTATATGTCATACTAATATTGTCAACATTAGTCAACAAAAATCCTTAGGTAAGATATGTAATGAATCAGAAAAGTCATCAAAATATTAACGCAATCTCCTTGATTGGATACATAAATAAATAAAAATAAACATCTCAACCGTAATCAATATAAATGCAACATTGTTGCTTATTTTTGGCAAAGCAACACCTAATTAATCTTTGTTTAACGTTTATTTTTAAAATATTTATACCTACGATTAGAACCTACCTCAGACCTAATAAAAAATTGACAGTAGGTACTCGGCGAACAAAGTGAAGTATGAAAATTTTGCTGTTCTTTAGTGTGACTTATAAATACTATAAACAATAACACGCTTACTGTCACGAACAACCAATTCGTTACTTCAATTTGATCAGTTTGCCTACATGTGCATTGAATCTGTCTGAATATTATACTTGTTCTTAGTACATAAAAAATAAATTAAATTTTAAATGTGTAAATTTTTTATAAAATATACGTTTTTGTTAAATGTAAGACCGGAAAAATGGCGGTTTGTCATTTTCGCCATATTTGCTATTTTTTATTTGTATTTGGAAATCCAGTTTCTTGTGTATAGTAGTTATAATGCCTATTATAAATAGACACAAAAAAATCTTTAGGTTTTTCATCAATTTTCGGTCACCACTGATTACACCAAAGGGTCGTACGCCGACCTTGCTACTAATACTATTCTGGTACCAAAAATAATACTGCAGGTACCAAAATTGTTAATATTAATGAATTAGCTGATAAAAAAGATAAATCATCGGGCACAGTAATTAAATTTGAACATTTTGTTGTATCTATAGGTGTTGCAAACGTTTATCCCGATTAGAGCTTGCAAAGTGTGGGCGTTGCGTAGGCGCAGGCGCAGGCGCCGGCAAAACTAGTTGAATTTACCTTTGAAATTAAGAATCGATCACTCTTTCAGATAAAATGCAAAGCAATTATTATATTTTGAAATGTTTTCGTAATTAAATTTAAATTGATTAATGACAAAATCTAAAAATATTAACACATTTTATTCAATAACTTATTTCAAAGTTAAGTCTTTTTGTTTAAGCGTGAACACAATTGTTTTTTTTTGTTTCCCAAAGTTTATTACTAAGCCTAACTTACAGTCATTTGAAGTTCTGGCTGACCGTACTTATTCTGGATCGCTTTCATAAATATTTTACTATACATATTTTAATGAAATACGATCGTAAATATGTCATAACTTCAATATCAAAAGAGGCAAGCCCGTAAATGAGCTCTTTTATGAATTATCAAAATCAATTTATGATGACAGTTCATTGAACTAAGTCTTAAAAGTATAAAACATGTTAGTTGATACTTGATTGTGAGGAATCAAAGACACCGACTGAACTTGTGCCATCAGAATACGTATACAGCATTCTAAATAATCGTGGGCAATTTTGATAAATCATTTCCTTTTTGAGCATGTTTTTAATCAAATAATATTAAAACGACAAACTGCAAAAAATAATTCACAAAAAAACCAGGCTTTGGCTTTCGATAATTAGATACACAGAGAAGCAGTTTATACACCTCCTTTACAAAAACGTTTGCCGTGCAACGCTTACTGTTTCACTCAGAGTCGTCCATTAAATCGACACTTAATTAATTGACGTAGTTTTTCATACATAACATCACTCATTATATCTCTACTAAGCAAGCTTTTGACGTTTATGAGTACGGGCGTTAGATACACAGACAGTTTAAACACCCCCTTTACAAATTAAACTTTTGCCCATCAAATCTTAATAGCTCAAACTGAAGAATAAACACAGCTAAACTATTATATTTTTTTACCACAATCGCAGACGAAACAACAAAATGTAAATCGCGTTGTGAAGTAAAAAGGCGTATGTCCAGTTACGACTGTTTGCCGGTTTTACGAGCGCGCAAAACTTGAAATGTCCCTTTGACGTTTAATGTAATATTTGAATGTTTATGCTCCATTGTGCACTAGGATTT
This sequence comes from Cyclophora albipunctata, assembly GCA_963082685.1. Taxonomy (NCBI): domain Eukaryota; kingdom Metazoa; phylum Arthropoda; class Insecta; order Lepidoptera; family Geometridae; genus Cyclophora; species Cyclophora albipunctata. Next base: position 8,025,238 of record OY720117.1, on the reverse strand, counting down.
GTACAACACAATCACGGGCGGTGATGTTGCGGCTTTGCCACAAAGCAACAGCGGCGTAAGGTATTTAATAATAGATATTTTTTCTTGTCTCAAACTGGTTGGGTTGCATTTTTGTAAACGGAATTGTATATGAAAAAATCTGGTATTTTTTAAAGATTCTCATTTAAAATTACTAATTTCAGAACAGAGACACAGAACAGCTTAAAAATCCTTTCGTACAAGCTTAAGTCACAAAATATCTAAATAACAAATAATTTAAGTAATTTCATCTGGCTAAAAGTGTTAAATTTCTCATACAACAATTTCTCAGAATTCCGAAAATATCCCAAAAAAGATAAAGTAATTTAATAAATAAATCAGGTATTTTAATGCAAATACCGTATCATACTCCTCAACTGTCAAAACTTCGAAACATCGAATCAGTTATCTGCCAAAATGAAAATGAAATTATCAGATAATGCACTTTCATTTTGGACAGCTTCAACAATTTGCAAATTCAGAAATTATGAACAAAATTGTCTAATTGAATGAAATACGGCTTTGGCAACATTGCTGGCGTGTGGAACATAAAGTGATCACTTGGGAAAATGAACAGTCGTACAGTTTTATCGTGGGCGAACTAAGAATAACAGAAACTATGTGTATTGAATCGACTAAATATAGATGCAATTATTTAGAAGCTTGTGGCAAACTGCAGTTAACAACAAATGCTCAATTTAACTGTCATTCCTATTTTGCCCCATAAAAAGTAACTTTACCAAATCACCCTGACTTGGTAATGAATGTCTTCTAAAACCAAGGGAAGTGGTTCCCATGTCTTTGACAAAAACACGAATTCTGTGTGAAATTATAATCAGCCAGCTTTGGTAGATGCTCGACTTATTTTTTGGAATTATATTTGCAATATGAGCTACTAAGTATTTTGTTCTTATCATTATTTGTATAAATTATAAGAGCCTTTTATCATCTCTTATTAATCAAACGACTTATAGTAATTGTTTGTCAAACTTGCTGTTCGAATTTTAAAGTTTCTTCATCTCACTATTTACTTATATTGTTCCTATTTCTATCCTACTCTAATCTACATTCATGTAATCGTCGATGCAAAGATCGTCATATGAGATCGTCACTGGTTTAAGTTTTAATAAATATTGGCAAAGTGTTTGACGCCGGCGGAAATGGAAAATGTTCCGTCGAGCGACCACCTCTGAAGAACAGTAGTGCCGTTGTCAGTGTGTCCGGGGCATGTCCTGTAGATACAGAAATTTCATTTGTACTTCTTGGAATATCTCCCTCTGCAATGCTGTAGGTTATTAGTGAATCGTTTCGGAGATATGAACGTTTGAGACTGTTTTAGGCGACAATGTTAAGTATTAATGCAGTGGAGTCAATGTTTAGGATTTAATTCAATCTTAATGTAACTAAACTTGACTAATATTGCAGCTAAAGTAAAGATAAGTAGTAAATTTTAATATTGTAGTCAGTAACCTTATATATTGGTGTGCGACAGTAAAATTTTGTCTGGGCCTGGGCACCCCTAAAAGTTGAACTTTCAATAATAAAGCATTTTAATGAAATTCTCGCCTGAACTTTGATGTTCATTGTCTTCTAAGATTAATTAACAATCTAATATTAACTGCAAGGTTTAAATGCTGTATTTAATGCCGAAAATTAATATTTGTCTTCACAGTCGGTCTCTAAAATAAAAGTATTTTTAATTTTCCAAAAATTGTTTGTCGTGCAAGTCATCGCACTGAAGTGCTAATTAAAATTATTTTGGAATAACAACTGCATGCGTTTGGACAGTAGTTCATCATGTTGTTTTATATTCTTTTCTTTATTAAAATGATTTATTTTAGCCAGTTGACGAGCTGAGAACGCTTGCAGACGTTGATGGTCTTACGCATCATTCATTATTTCAATGTCACTCTTAATTGAATACCTACTTACATCGTGCCCTTTTTAAAGGTTCTTTAGAGTTCAATGATGATTAATGATGGTGTTATCAAGAGTCATGACTTTGTATTATATCCTACGAGCAGTTTGGAGGTTAGATTCGTTAGGAAGCAAAAAAGTTAATAAGTTGTGGAAGTATTTAGAGAAGACGTTAGATTAACTAACCCAAAACAACCCAAGTACGCTGATTACGCTATTAAAAAAGAACCAGCAAAGAGCGCGGCGTGTCCAAAATCGTTTGTAAAATCACCTAAAATTAGAGATAATCGGTAGGCGTGTGTATCTATTCACGTCATTACGTTCTTTTCGTAATCAAATTACGCGTTCGCGTAGGTATTCTGCAACCTTGAGAGCCCGCATTCGTAGCTCGAGTGTCGCTCAAATGTGACGCCCTCGCCGCGCGCAACGCCAACTATTAATAATCGAGTTCATTGGAACATCTATTTGCGCAATTTGTAGCATCGTTGCTAAAGCATTCCGATGACCTTACAGTGTTTACGGTGACGAACAATATTTGATTTTTTATATGCGTTTTATTTCGTTTTTACTTCGCAGTCTATCAATGGATTTGTCACATTTTTTTAGATTTCTTTGGATGCTTTAATTTTTTTTTCTTTGTTAGACATTTATTTTTTACCAACCAAAATGGACCTAGACCATTCTGCCTGTTTGTATCTGTAATCTGGTGTTGTCTGTACCTTTACTATATCCAGACGTAAACTGCACTTGCCACAGTCGTTCGGAACTAGACTTGCAACACATGTTCGTATTTAGGTAGGTACAGACAGAAGCGTCTGACGGGAGTGTGAGTGGCGCATGCGCTGTTCGTGCTGCTAGTCAACAACACACGTTGGCTGTCCATTCACTGCGCAACCAATGCGTTCAAATATAAGAGAGTGAGAAAAACACCAATATTCAAGTAAACATGCAAAGCCAACAGTGTACAGGCTCGAGTCTTCAACTGAGTCGATGAAATTTTAAAGTCAAATTTGGTATGAAGCTCTAAAAAAATATTGGAATGTTTGTTGGGGCTAGCGCTGAGCGTTCGGTTGGCGTGGTGAATGTGTTGTGAGTGTCGATGTCGGTGTGAAGTGAAGTGAACGCGGCGTGTGGCGAGGCGGGCCGGCGCGAGTGTGCGCCGGTGCGCGTGTGGTGGTAACCCTAGGCTCGGCGCGGCGCGCCCGTCAGTCGGCGGCGGCGAGTCACGCGCGTCGTCTGTACCGCGACTACTCTCTCTTCATCGCCGCTGCACTTCTCGTACCAACATCTACATTGAGGCTCTCACGCTCTCGAGCGTGGAGGTCGCGCTAACCTCCAGCGTTTCGGTTCTCCGAGGTTTCTCTTCGCGCCCTCGTTCGGTGACGGCGCTGGATATTCTTGCTGCGGAACTCTGTACGCGTGTGCTGGTGTGACTTCGGCGGGCCGGTCCGCCGCCGCGTGCTGTGACAGTGAAACCGTGTCTCTTAAAGTGCGGATGTGCAGTGATGGATCAGTAGACTTGAGGCGAGTTTGACACGCCGCTGGAACAACCACTCGTCTGTTTTTATAGCTGAGTGCGAGAGTGGGTCGTCAAAATTGAGCCCAAACTGTATATAGGTAGGTATCGCTGATCATAAATTATAATAGTTTTATAGACGGTGAGAGCCGAGCCGTAGCTCCTGGCAGAGTGATCGTTGCATATTTATAGCCAGCAAGTTGGAAAGTTGCTTGTCGACACGGTTGCAAATGTCCCAACAGAGCTTGCCAGAAACGCACAGCTGATCTCGCGCGGAGCCTCACTTATCTCAAGTTAAACATTGTCCTGTATCGTTTATTCGTGTCTTCCATTTTCGCCTGTAATTTTAAAATTCACATCAGTATTACTTTGAATCCAATAAGGCCTTTTTGTCAACCGGAACCTGAGAACTAAAAGTCTCAATTTACTTCTCCAGATTTATGTTTTTCTAAAGTTTTAATGTTAGCACATTTTCAACATAAACATATTCTTATTACTTTTCTGGCATCCAATTCAACCAAGAAATTTTCTTTTAAATAGCTACTGAGTTCAATAACGTATAGCCAGTAAACAGCTTACTACTTAGCAAATTGAATTAGCTCAAGAGCGAAGTGCAATGTGTTTGAAATTGAATTACAGATTAAAGACACTTTAATGCTATTATTAGATGATTTAAATACGACAAATGTCTTTCGAGTAACTAGTAACAACTACCCAAATGAATTTGAACTAGAAACGGCAACTATTTAGTCCTGAAACTCAAGTGTTGGAGCTTAGTTTCACAGTAGATCCTCAATTATTAGTATTCCTCACATCATTTAATCTAAGATCTTGAATTAGCATGCAGCGTGAATTTTAATTCACCCAAGATCTTTATCTCAATCGTAAAAGGGTTATTGGTACCGTGCCTACGGACGTTTCCATGGATTTTCTATCAATTAAAGATTATGTTTCTGCTTGGCTATAGTTCAAAGTGTAAGTAAAAATGTGCCAATCTCTAAAGTGGGGCAAGGCCGTGCCCTCAATTCCTGCGGGAAATCTGTGGATAACGTAATAATTGTGAAGTCATAGTTATCTGTGACTTCATATCAGGTTACCGAATTGTCTAACTACAAATAAGATCATCAACCAAAATCATTGTATTTCCACAGTGTGGTGTGACTTTTTTATTTCATTGAACCTTGTGGAAGTTTAAAATCAATTATTCATCTAAATCAGTTCAATTAATTATTTTTTTAGACGACCAGTCTTTTATGGAAACTAATAACCCAGTTTTGAAATCTGAAGTCACGTAGGCTGGGCCAGTAACAATAGGATCGTAAATCACGGCATTTCCGAAACCAACCATACAAAGTTATTTCGTGATATTTATTAAATCATTGTGATTTCCGCAGGGCAGTTACTACCGACAGTTACTAAATCCAACATCATTTAGTCTCGTATCTTTGATAATTTATCCTCAATGCTGTCTGTCAGTACCACATATACGTGAGTAAATAAACACTCCTGTTTGAAATCTGTCATGATCACAGCAACATTCATTATCACTTGGGAGACGTCAGTGGTTCCTTATGTCAACATAGACGCGATTGCAGGTGGCGGAGTGAGGTCGTTCACCTCTCCGATATTTGGTTATACACAACACCCGAGTGATAACGGGCTACGTTAGGCCGGCGCACACGTGGCGGCGCGCGGGGTCGCAGGATATGGAATAGGGGACCCATTGTCATGTTGATCAACTAACACTGTCACTTGGTTACACCCCGAATTAAGTCTAACGTGATTTATAACTAACGATGGGGTTGCTGCCATTAAAAAAAATGCTACGCCCCAAAAAATTGTTACCCAACTTGATGAATTCGGTGTCAGAAAGAATCTTAACAATAATTTCAGGAATATTAAATATAATGACGCTGTTTCTGGTGGCGATGCTAATGACATAATAACAGGAAAACTGAAACTTGCAAAGAATAATGGAACCTTACTCGGGCCTGGAAATGTAACACTTAGGCTGTAATGATGGTAATAATTGAAGAACGTGTATCGCACCGCGGGGGGGAGGGGATATGGAATCTGGGACACCGCACGGTTTATTTCGGGGCCTCAATCGGGGCGGCACATTAAAACATCGGGGTTTCCAAGCCAGTCCTCGCGATGAAAACAAATAGTTTGTTATACCTGAGTGGGCGTTTTTTCCATCAGCTAATGTATATTGAACTCTATGCTCGACAGAATAAGGGCTGTCCGAACTGTCACGACCGGGGACATTGCTCGACAATTATTAATGATGTAACTGTAAGGTGTACGAGCGAATTAGATCAGTATTTGTTAGCTTAATGACCCTTTTGCTGAAACGATCCGTTGTGAATAAACCCTTTCTGAAGCAAACGACTGGCTGTCTAATGAATTGGGTTCTTTCTAACAAAAGATAGTGATATTTAGAAAAGAAAACCAATAATTTCGGTTACACGTGTATTCTAAATCCGGCTTTCAAAAATCTAGCATAAATATATGAATCAAATACGGTAAAAGTAGGTGGTGTTTGTGTTTGATGCAAATATAACTGACATTTTGGACGATTAGAATGCAAAAAACAATGATGAGAGAAACCAGTCTTTAATTGTTTACTTGACTTACTCTAAAAGATCTAAGTATCATTTTAATTGAAATCTCAGAGTAACTTTTGGAAGATTTACATAGTTTGCGGAACCGTAGCAGAACAAGACTTGATAAAACTGTTTCACTACATACAAACAATTTAAGAATGAATTCCACGTTGGAAATAAAACTGTAACTGAATAAAGGTTTAGTAACAACACAACTATGGACATAGTAAACAATAGTAGTATCACAGATTGCATAAAAGTTACTCAGTGTATATACAGCGAGTGTATACCTTCTATTATTTACCAATTAGTGTAGGGCTGCAGGCTACATCATGCACTATGAATGGCGTGCTGTGGCCTGGCAAATTAATTACATCAATGGTAAGAATATTGTGCTTGAATATTCCAAGAATTTGTCAGGTATTTTCCAGTAGAAAAAATCAACTATAATTCAAATAATGACATGGCAATTGAAGGTATAAGTAACCTAGATACTTATGTTCCAAATGCTAGACTTGCTGGTATTTTAGACTGCTTAATGAATCTGATATTCCAATTACCTAAATACTTGGAACGCATTGCAAGCAAAAGAAAGTTCAAGAATTTGTTTCTAAAATTACTTGAATTGAAATGTCTGCACATTCTCACATAGCCGGCCAAGTAAGTAGGTACTATGAAATATTTTAATGTGATTATGCAAATCCAATTGATTACAGTCACATACAGGACAAAAAGTCAACAACTTATAATCATAGGTAATATTGAATTACGAAACAATTGCTTACAAGGAAATCAAAAATAAAAAAAGAATCGCAAGTAGCAATTTCGCTGTTTAATAATGGGCTATAAAAATTGGAGGAATCGGCATAAAAAATGTGGATAAAAATATTCGAGTCGATAACCGAACGAGCCGAGAACGGACACACTTTCAAATCACGGTGTCTCAGTCCGTCCATTGCATTCCACAACTTGCTCACCCACAGACCGGTCCGAGCATTGTACGCGAGCGAACCCAACCGATGGACATAGTCTGCACGCCGCCGCACGTGGAACCGACTCTCTCGGTATTCACAGTGGAGGGGTTATATCTACGAGGCGCGGACTCAAGGTGAATCGTCCGGTCAACGCTCAATACGCTGAATGCCTAGACCAAACACAGCCGCGTGACCTAACTATAAATAAAGAACCCAATACTGACCTCTTCTATTGTTTAACAGGTCTCTGACCATACTCACGGGTTCATGCTAACATAGTTCAATGTTTATGACATGTCCAATCAATAAGTAATTACACGCAAGTTAAAAACAACCATACAATTTGTGATAATGGCGGCAGCACAGCGCGCGAAGCCCACAAAGCAATTTTTCGTCATTACGCCTAGCCAGATCCTAGAATTGGCCATAATGACACCATAATAAAACCTTGAGAATGAAAGATGGCTATCTAACAAATAGAAATGCAAACGTATAAACAATTTTCAACTTGCCATTTGTTTTAACATTAGTTCTTAGAAATGCGGAAGCCTAAATTTTACATCTATGTATTTGGAATAGCAACGATAAATAAACACGAAATTAGAGCTAAATTCGTCTGCAGAGGGTTACCATTCTCATTATACAAATGTCCGTTTAGTTTTTATTGATCGGTGGCCAGGAGTTATCTGATTGTACTTAGGTACGCGTTCAATTCATAATAAAAAACCTTGAAAAACAAGTAGTTTGAGCGTGGGTTTCGAAATCAGCGTTGTAGACGTTTACGTCGAAATAATGATGCTTTTTAGCGCGGCCTGTATTAACTATATTATGTATGTTTAAAATTTACGACTTTACGCTTCCATCGTCGATTAGTTTTTTTTGGGGACCGGTTTTCAAAAGAACGATTTGCATGAGCATACAAAAGACGGCGATTTTCATTAAAGACTTCTCTATTGGCACGTGTCTTTCACACATGACTAGTATTGAATGGGTAGCCTTCACGATCGCGATCGTTCTGGGGCCGGTTATTTTGGCCCGTTTAAATCTAACCCTAAAATGGATGTCAATGGAGCGAGCACAATGCGGCGGAACGCGGCCGTTGACCGAAATAAAAAATAAACATAAGAGGCGGCCCGTCACTAAGGAATTGGGAACTAGATCATGATTCATGCTTCTGTGAAAAAACTATTGTTCTTTAACCTATTGAACGATGCCGTGCTATAATTTGATATGATAATTTTGACTTACATAATAAGTTGTAACATGTTTAACTTTGGGTTTAATGTCGTAGGTAATTGTTTTGTTTTGATTCATAATTACTAAAAGAAGCAAAGAGATAAAATGATATAAGTTGCAACATAAATTAAGTAAAGATATATAAAGTAAGCCACAGATGAGATAATAGTTACTACGAGTATACAGGGTATTTATGCGTTTACTATTAAAAATCATTTTGCTTCAAGATTCAAGAAACTAGGTTTTAATTAAATGAAAATTCCTAAAATGCAATTGATATTAGTAAACACTAACAGGTTTGCTTGTTGACAGCTTATGAAATATTGCTCTCAGTGTAGTTATTGATGTTTATTATCAGTACTGAGTTTGATGTGAATTTATTATAACTGCCGTGCCGTAGTATCTATCAACTTAGAATATTTATGATAATTAGTTTAAAACTAGAAACCTTCCTTTAATAATAAAATACATTTTTTTTCTTTTAAATGGTCGATGCGCAAACGCATAGAAGTTATAAGACCAAACTCAAAACACTTTCGATTTTATTAATATCAAACCTTTTTTGTTAAAATTAAAACTCATTTTAAGTAAAGATTGCTTTGACTTGAATGACAACGTACCAGCCTATTTGCCCATCGGAGCGTCAAGTGGCAAATATGAAAACTGGCCAAGGCGACTTTGTTCGTTCTCACTCGACCTCATTTACTTTTGACATACCAATTTGTATTCTGGCAACACTGTAAAGAAAAATTGCATCGTTTTAATTAACGTCAAAATTTGACAGTCCGTATTTGATTGCTCTGAGTATTTAGATGTGATTGTAAATGAGATTTATTTCGGAGAATCCTTGGGCTGGATTTTTTAATTTTTGAGAGCACTGTTTGTTGGAAAATATGAATTATATGTGAAAATATTTGACTGGGATGACGGATGTTGTTTTATTATTACAGTTGTGGCAAAGACTCTTAATATACATAATACAATTGTATTTATTTCTTATAGATTGACTCAAGTTCTATTGATGTACTCAATCTATTGCGGTCCCCCTTAACCTTTAAACTTAAACTTAACCCTTAAACTTTCCCCCGAATATAACCCTTTTTTTTAAAATATAGAACATTGATTCGTATTTGTCTGCACACTACATTTTACAACCAAAATATTTTTAAACTTAGTCACTTTTACAGCTGTTGTACCAGTTTTGATACAAATCTTGAATGACTGCACTTGTACAAACATTACTTGCGCTCAATTCGTGTTATCAACAGAAATAAATCATATATTCAGTTTTACCACAATAATTACAGTAAACTTAAATACTATACCGTAAGATAAAGCCATACAGTACGTTATGTCCCGTCTGAGATAACATCAAAATGGCGTGACAAACAATGTTTAATGAAATGGACAGACCGTGCCACGGATACAACTTTAATATTTTAAAGTTAAATAACAAAAAAACTAAAATTATTATAATAACAGCATTTAAAGGTAATTAGGGATACTTATGTTTATTCTTGCAAAAAAATATTCCAAATATGATGTTACAATTACGAAATTTTCCGTGGAACAATACAAGTCTATCACTGTGAGCAAATTACTTTATATAGAATTAGTCAGCCATTGCGCCAAATTCGACAAAACGTTTGACAAGTAAGTAACTACAACATAAAATTAAGCATTTTATTTGATAACTGCTGTAGCTGGCCTTGCACAGATTAGGAATTTTTGTCCACCGGACTTTATTTCCCATCAAAATAAAATCATGGTTACTGTATCTAAGCGTATACAACGCCTAAAATTCTACCAAAATTATATTTTTTTCATTGACTTTACATTTGTTAAAGGACGTTGACTAGATCATCGTCTACTTCGGCTACAAATGTGTCAAACATTTGACAGTTTTCAATGTCTTTCACGCAAAAACCACCAATCAGATGTAACTAAAACTTCGCATAGAGATAGATTAGAATCTCGAATAAAACATTTTTATCCTGAAATTCCCACGAGATCAGGGAATAACGCAAGTATAACCGCGGGTACTGCTAGTCATTTTACAATTGTTAATATTAGGTATCAAAAAGTGGTGTCAAATGGTACCAAAGTGATGGTATTGTACAATAAACAGGAAGCGTGGAATAGGAAGCGTACTATTGATCAGCGAGGGGTGTGGAAGGGGTTGGTTCGTATGGCGAGGCGCGGCCGGCCGTTTGGGCGGGTGCGTGCGCTCAAGGGCAAGGTTGCTCATTCAGCTCCGAGCACGTGCCCCAAAGTAAATATAGTACTACCCGTTACGCCATCCTCGTAACACGCTCGCCAAATGTTCACCGGATCCTTGTGTAATCGTAATGTACTTAATTGATGATTTTTGGCATGTAACACTGATGTGTCGTCTGATTTTCTGTCTGTGTTTTTTAGCATCTTCTAGATAAATTGATGGTGATGGTTAAAGAAGTTTTAGTTGCTTCCGTCAAGAACATTAAGCTAACACTTATTTTTATTACTTTTATAGTACTTCTACTAAGTGCTATTGTTGGAAACTGTAACAAGGGATGCCAAGTAATATTTGAAGCAATATATTTAAGAACGAATAGGCAATATGCCAAACTTATTGTAGAACAAGGAGAAACAAAAATGCGGAGTAGGTTACGCTTCAAGATAGTGCATTGATATACGAGTATTTTGTTTGAAAATGTTCGGTTGGAAAACAAAGCTTATCTTGGGGTAATATTTAACAAGTAGATAAGTTGGTTTAAAGATAGAGACCCGGTGGTCACGCTATGGCTACAGTTGTCTGTAGTTACTATTACAATGCTCTGTTATTAACATAGCCAGTGCTCTAGGCCCGCGAGCCTCATCGTCTGTCCACTACGGCTTGTCATCAAACCGGTTCAAATTCGTCTCGACATTAGCCGAGAAATGCCTCTGCGGTTTCGCTCTGAATCCGTACAGTAACAAAATACCATTCAAATCGTAATTTTTTGCATTAGCTACGGTCAGCGGTAGAATATTTTAATAACGAAGCGCGGTGTAATAACCAAATCAATCATTCACTTGAAAGTGTTTCGCTTGTGTATCTCAACATAAAATTGCTGCAGAATAAATAAGATACGCCATGAAATGAGTAATTTAGGATGTGCTATTCAATGCAGCTATAAAGTACAGCACGAACACGTACTCAAAAAAGATCTGTGCAGAATTTATAACCGCAGCGAGCGACCAGCGTTCAAAGAACCCCTTGTACGTGTACTTCTATAAACATAAACATGGAAAACGCACAAAAGCCTCTCGGGCGTCGCGTCGCGTCGCTGTCAGATAAAGTTGTAGCATTTCTTTTGCCAGACACGGACTGAAACGTGTGCGTGCGACAGAGACGGCGCGCTCGATCGTTAGCCCTGATCTTCAGCGCGCCACAAACACACAGCCCGATCGAGAGCGAAATTGCAGCGAGAATGCACCTAGCTGTGTTATTACCACAGCCGCTCTATCGCAAAACGGCCTTTTCTCTCCCAAGTTAAAGTATAAAGTCGACTTAAACTCCGGGCCGTTGGGTTTGAAATGGCTCACGTCGGCGGTGAAACCGGTTATTTCCCCGGACAAGCAATAGTGGACGTTGTTGTTGCGGCATAGCGTCCGTAGTGCGCGGGCGGTACAGACACCCAGTGGGCCTGTATATTTAGCCCGCATTGCATGCGGTCGCCATAGTGGGTGTATTAGGTCGCTCGCACGCACTGCTGAACTAGTCGGAGGGCTTCCTATTATCGATTTATGTTATTGTGTACGGCTTTGTATTACGTTCAGAGTATTTCATTAATATTTTCTTCATTTCCGCTGCATCGTTTTCTTTTCCAAGAAAGCTTTATCCAAGTGAAACTAAGTTTTCACTCATATTGTTTCAAAGTGCTTTGTTATTGAGTAATTAATATTTTTTGCAATCGTTCGGACCAACATTCCGTAATCATGTTTCTATAGATAGAGGTACTGAGAAGCGAGTCGATAATGTTGAGAGGAATATTAATACTGTCGTCATAGATGTTTGAAGCAATTTATGGGTAGTACAATTTAATTAAAGTTGTATATGGGGACAGGTTGATAAAGATACTCCGTGTGGTTTCCCTCTTCAGTTTGAACGCCTGGAGCTCCAAAGAGATTGGATATGATTATACGAGACATTCCATCGGGGCCTCTAATATAAAAAGCGATGCATGCTTATTAACTTAACGGCTCCGTTCAAAACAGCCTACAGGTTTTTCATTATTTCAAAGGCACTTTGACACTCATATAGAAACACCTAAAAACACAATTTCTATTTCTGTTCTCATTCCCAATTTAATGAATTCTTAAGACATTTCGTTTCGAGTTTATGCTTTAGATATCTGTCTGATGATTGTTTCAAACTGTTTTCTGTTACTTTTAATATTTACTAAATTAATTAAGTTTCTTGTATCGATATCAAAAGCAATACTACCTACAAGTGGTAAATCAAGACTTATAGTTTCTTCCCAATGTTCCTACAACGTACAACGTAGGTACTAATATTTATCGAACCAACGCGACGGCGTTAGTGTTTCAATACATCCCCCTGTTAGTCATATAAGGTTTCAGGACTTGGGGGGCTGTTGATTGAACCGCCCATAGTCACACCTGATACCTCCAGCGTTTACCACGCAACTGTCGGTGTAAATAAGTCCTTGCATTATTTAAGAAGGTACTTAATCTAAGTGTTAGTCTACCAAAGCCAGTTCCTTGATCAAATTTGCAGTACAATTTTGTAGCTAACTCGCTCTCTCGTAGCTGCTATTAATTAAGATTACATAGTATTCCTGAAGGATTTCCGGAATAAAAAGTAGCAAAATTGTTGTCTTTATATTATTTTGTCGGTTATTTAAAAACGGAGGTAGATTTTAAGGTTGCAAAAACATACTTATAGACAGACAAACTTAATATAGGTCTTATACGAGTATATATATATCACTATCACTACATAGTATAAAATAAAGTCGTCTCTGTTTCGTGTCTGTTTGTCTGTTTGTCTGTATGCTTAAATCTTTAAAATTACGCAACGGATTTTGATGCGGTTTTTGTAATAGGTAGAATGATTCAAGAGGAAGGTTTTTATGTAAAAAAAATCCTGAAATTCCCACGGGAACGGGCACAACGCGGGTAAAACCGCGGGGCGCTGCTAGTCTTCATATAAAAAAAAGTCTTAGCAATAAAAAGTACCTAAGTTTAAAATTCAAAGGAATTATTAATATTATATCTTAAGATAGCTGAACCAAATTATTAATTATTGTTTCAGCGTGAAAGAGCCACAAACATACATACACCCAAACATCCACATTTATAGTATTAGTACGATTATATTACTCATTACATAGTATAAAACAAAGTCGCGTCTGTTTGTCGTTTGTCTGTTTGTCTGTATGCTTAAATCTTTAAAATACGACGGATTTTGATGCGGTTTTTTGTAATAGGTAGAGTGATTCAAGAGGAAGGTTTTTATGTAAAAAAAATCCCGAAATTCCCACGGGAACGGGCACAACGCGGGTAAAACCGCGGGGCGCTGCTAGTTAATAATATAAACAGAATATAGGATGAGCATTGAGCGTGTCTCTATGAAATGAAAAGCTATGATGTAAACTTAAAGGGTTTATAGTTAGAAGGGAAAGTGGTGTATCAAGATTGCAAATGGAAGAATGTTGGAAGATGGTTTATGAAACATTGGAAACTCGTTAGTGGAACAGTAGAATACTTGTCGAGGTAGAATTAGTTATTGCTTAGACTTTGATGATTAGAATCGGGTTGAAAATCGGAATAAGAAAACGGATTAGATAGTAAGTGAGAAGGCTAGTGCTAGGCTAAGGCCTCCGACATCGTCTAACGATGCGGTCCGAAGCACGGAATAGATTTGTAAAAAAAATATTGTTCGATAGTCTATATTTATGATAATAGTTAGATTTATATTTATCGAAATTGCTATACCGATGTGTATAGCGTGGGAAACTGCGAGGTTAGTTTTAAATAACTATGCTGTCAACCATGTCATATGGTCTCCATCATTTCCTTAGGTGGTTTCAATGAGCCTGCCAGTTAGCGTCATCCTGTCTACAGTCCAGTTCATTTACTAGCCCATCACTACAAACTACCAGCGAGATAATAGCTACTCTGTAATACCGTCAACATAAATTGCTAACATTTTAATAAAATGACTTTTAGAAAATTATAGGCACCAGACGTAATAAAATTGTTCAAAATGGCTCCTGCAGATTTTTTAAAAGAACTACGAGACCGTAAAATTGGGCCTATTAAACGTAGAGGGCAGTGGAATTCATGTCAATTTTAAATTAAGGGTTTGCAGAATTGCTATTCTATAATTGTGTCTCTGTATTTAAGGTTTTTGTTATTACTGTCATTAAGTAGTCACAACACATTATTGTCACAGTGTGAACACTAAAATTGTAGAGGATTTTTTTACACTAATTAACTAACTTTCATAACATTTACTTACCTTTAAATTCATTTTCCTCTTTTTAACTGACTAATGCCTAACCTGTAAATACTACACGGTTTATTTTGTTCTGAGGCTGTTTAAAAATATTATTATTCATTGAAAGAGAAACTTACGTACGACGGAGGTTGCTGTTGAGTGTTCCTCAACAACTGTGTAAAAATAGTTTAGCAAAGAATTGTTTTAAAACCTAATTTTAAACATCATTTGTGACTGACCACGCACTGTAAGCTTCGTTACCCATTCTAAAGGCAATATGAAGGTACATAAAACATCACGTAGTATGAAAATGTTGTGCTAATTATAACTAAGGCGTAGTTGTGCGTGGTCAGGACTGCGTCCTCGCCTCCCTTCCCTCTTGAAGTTAGGGCTGTCAGATCAATATTATAAGACCTGTGAGGATTTATTGCACAAATGTTTTTCTAAATCCAATGTAGGAGCAATAGGACCATGGTTTTTGGGCTATAGAATGGAATTTCTATCTATTTTACTATGTCTTCAGCTGTATGAAGAGTTTGACTTTTGTTTGCTTGAACTCGCTAATCTCAGAAACTACTAATCTGATTTCAATAATTATTTTAGTAATGAATAGCCAAATACATTCAAAGAGAATGTTATAAGCTACTAGCAGCGCCCCACGGCTAAGCCCGCGTTGAGCCCGTTCCCGTAGGAATTTTCGAAAATCCGTTCTTAGTGTGCACTTACGTCACTTGAAGAACCTTTCTGCCAAATTTCATGTTTCTAGGTGTAGCGGTTGAGGCTGTGCGTTGATTATCAGTCAGTCAGTCATTCCGGACTTTGAATTTTATATATACCTACATATATAGATTTTACTTCCAGAAATTCCCATGTGAACGGGCATAATGCGCGTAAAACGGCGGGGCAGTACTAGCTTATTGTTTAATGTAGTTTTTGAACACGTAACAAGAGAAAGAAAAAAGATTACCAGCGAATTGAGAATCTTCACCTTTTTATGATAAAAGTAAGGTATAACATACTGTATGATAAGTTATGGGCGTTGATATTAAAATTCTCGGTTTTAAGTGACGCAAAGGGTATCTAACATAACGCTTTCACGGCTGGCACACCTATTGTGTTTAAGTCAATATCAGGATCATACATAAATCCAGAGATTATCCGCACCCGAAGGAATAATATAAACCAAGTTACGATGAATAAAGTGAGGGTAATTTAAATAAATATGAGTATGAGGCCACCTCCTTTGATTTTTCTTTATATTTATCTAAGTACTAACAGTGCCCCGCGGTTTGACCCGCGTTGTGCCCGTTTCCATCGGAATTTCGGGAATTTTAATACATATAAACCTTCCTCTTGAATCACCCTTTCAGTAATATACGAGTTTATCGCGAACAGACAGACAGACAGACAGACGCGGCCGGGGACTTCACAAGTGTAGAAACATAACATAAGTAATCAAAAAATGATACTATTTAACTCGTCAACACGTATGCGTTGGGTTGAATAAAATACTGTAAAGAACACAAAGAAAAAACAAGAAAAAGACTCAACCAATAGTAGAAAAATACCTATATTTTCGAAACATCTTTCATAAAATATTCCCTTTCTTTGTCCCGATGTAGAGGTGGAATAAATCATTATATTTTCACTTAATTCACTCCCTGTCTGTCGAGGGTACCTTGGATACGATCCAGTACATGCGCGTTGTATGAATATGTTATTGATTTGTTTTCTCCACCGACTTTTGATTAATTCGCCAATAAGGGTTAAAGTGCCATACGAAATTGAGTATGGCCTGAATCGGAACTAATCAAACAGTGAACAAAGTTTGCTGTTTTAGAGTTTGTTGTGCAGACAGTGGCGCCCTCAGTGAAATGCGGGCTTTATTGGCGACTCTTCATTCCATTCACTTGGAAATTGTTTGTTGAACGAATTTGATTAATGTATGATCGACTTCACAATTACTTTAATAAGTAATTTGATATTTTTGAAAGACATTTGTAAATTTTTGGATGAACTTGAAATTATATTCATTCCATTTACTATAAATGAATGAAAATGAAAAATTATGACACAATGTTACAAAATTCAACTGCAAAATTTTGGCTATTTTCGCAGTTATTTAAAGTTTGCAAACTGGCAGCCCTAAGCATTACATAAAGGGGAAGCCGGGGAGAAGCGGCACATAAGGGCTCATGTATACGTGTGCGTGTTCAATGCACGCATACTGCAATGCACTTTAAACCGTCCGACATATGAATAACTGTAGCTTACATATACCACCGTCTGGTTCGGTCACTCGGGCACAAATGACTGAATATTTCAGTGGCATAGGTCAGGAATAACCCGCTAACGTAACAGAAAGTGACTCTTATTTTTTAAGGATTTAGATCTGTTTTGCTTGCAACTTTTAGTGTTTTTTAGGTTATGATTGATGTACTTCGGATGTGGGGCATCGTTAAATGTATTTTTGGATGTTTTTTCAAATTTTGGCCGTAGTTTTTGTGTTTTTATGATTATGGCAATGCGTTATATTATTGCGAAAGTCACTTTAAGTATTCAAGTGACAGGATTGACACTGAGTAAACACTTTAGCCACTTTTAGCTTCTACATAAATGAAGTCAAATATGATTACAAAGTTTCATTATGAAATTTACAACCATTTTTAGGCTTTCCTTTGTAAAACTGTCTACATAAGTTATTTTAAAGCATTTAAAAACAGTCTTAAACTTATTATTAAGGCGGCATCTCAAAATGATTTACACTTTAAGTTTTTCACACGAAAATAACTTGTTTAAATATGAGTTTGTTACTAACGTAAGGCCGCGAACTCACGCACACATCCTCACCAATCTGTACTAGTAAGCATAAGCGTGCGTTTCACTGTATGTGTAAGTGTATATGTGTGAAATTTGCATTCTGTTAATGTAGGCAACAAAATGGCTGCCTCACTTAACAGACGTACACTCGATCAGTATGTCAATAACATTAAATTTAATTTTGATAATTTCGACAACATTTGTTCATTTAAACAAAAATATATTAATAGTACGTATTGTAGTATGTATTAATTGAGGGTATATCTGTGTCATAGTAGCTTTAATTGCTTGAGCCATGTCAGAGGCCATTGACGGCTCAATAACTCTGACACCAGGATTGGTCAGGTTGACCATCCACTCGATGAAGAAGAAGTAGCTTTAATACATGTACAGTCAAATCTAGTTTTTTTTACATTTATACAATTTGAAAATTCTCGTTGATATGTTACTAAATAAATATATAAGATTACTACTTTTAAAGTAACTAAATCGTTTAAAACAAAACAATAACAATCTTTTTCAGTCGGGATACTGAAATTTTTGTTTTGATCTTTTACTGTAGGAACTATTGTAAGTTAACGTCGAACACGCTGTATGAGCATGATCACTGATTGATTACTCTGATATTAATAAACAATTAATAAGGAAAACGTAAGGTGAAGTTCATACTATTAATAACAAATTAGTTACTAAGAATCAAATCACTTGGTGTAACTTGTGTAGTTCTCAAGTTGAGTCAAGCTAGTTTTAACTTTTAGTTTTAACGTTAAAAGCGGGGTGGTATTAGTTTTACCGCTATGTATATTGGTATGTGACATCTCATAAAAGTTGCTGTCAGCCCCGGTTGTTTTAACCGTTAGACCATGTTGGAGGCCTTAAGGCGGTCTTAAAAATCCGACACCATGGCTGACCACCGACCTATGAATAAATGAATAAAAACTGATTCGATGGCGGGTGCTCGTAGTATGATTTACTAAAAATCAGTCAGTGGTTATAAAAAACTATTTTTCGTTGTTTGTCCCAAAAGTATCTTTTGTTACATAAAATTACAAGTTCAAAATTTCGTCAGTATCAAAACAAGGCAAAGTTAATTAATGTCCATTAGTTGGCTACTGGTTGCGTAATTGACAAGTCGTTTACCTCTGACCTTCGTTTATTACATTGAAAACTAATACGTAATAGAAACATAACTAAGGTATCGTTTTATTGCAATCATATTTGATTTTAATTGTTATTTCATTGGTTCTCTAAAAAGCGCGAATTTATTGTGATATTTTTTTAATTTTCTTGGAAAATTATTGTAAATTTTGACAAGCATTACGCGTCATTATTTTTGCCCAATGACTTCGAACGATTGTTAATTCAATTATAATTCTGACAGTTATAGCATGTTTCTCATAATTATCTAAATATAAACAAAAACCAAAAAAAGACGTCATTTTCTCTCAGGTTAAATAATAAAAAGCAGGATCCTTCCCAATGATCAAACCATCAAACCTTATTGCTACATCTTCCTGGTTTTATGGCGTAATAGAACACCGAAGGAAAGAAACCTTACTTACAGAATTACTTGTCTAGGATCAACTGACTGCTCACCAACTTTTACATTCTCATATTGCGTGGACGTCTATATTTAGACTGCAGTTTGTAAAGCAACATTTTAGCTGCCTTCTGGATGTGAAGCACTAAAAATGCTACATTTTAGAGCCCCTTGTCTAAATAATTCTTGTTGTTTTAAAATACCTTCGTCGGTTACAATTAGTATTTGGATTTTATAGAAAGAATAATTGATTTTAATAAGAAACTTCTTTGTTTTCAGATTATAACGCCGCCCCGCTGTTCGCCTCAGAAAACGCCTCCAGTGGTATGTATTAATTAATGTATTAATCATCTTATTTTACCCCCGTAGATATTGGTCCGTATTGTTCTACTTATTATTACTACTTCATACAGACACACCAATTCTTTCATAATACAATACGATCCTGGATCGATAGCCCTTTTTGTCCTATGTAGAAACAGTTATTTGAACCACCGAGCTTGATAGTACTTATCGTTTCTGAAATGCAACTTTCGACTGACTAAGTTGTCGCTAAGTCCGTGCTCGATTTTTTGAAACTCCATCGTGTCTTAGACAACGGTTACATAACCGTCATATTAAGCCTAAATGTGCCATTATACGACTTGAAAATCTATCCACAATCCGTCCCAAAGACAAGATGCAAACAGAACTCCGATAAGAACAGTGATTGCTACGATACTTCCAATACTAGGCAATAGGTTGTTAACCTACTAAGATAACGCTTATCAGTCGGCGACGCCACCAACCTACATACTTCCGACTGCAAACAAAACAGACAGACCTATATTCAACCTCAATATCTAAACAATAAGGTCGAAAAACAAACGTTCCAAATGTATGCTACGATCGATGTGGGTTAAAAGTTAGGACATATTTTTGTTGTAAGCATTTTGTCATTCAAATAAAAATAAATTGAATCATTATGTAAATTAATCGATTATGAACCTTGAATTAATTGATGCAAAGGTCAAATTGAAACTGTATATAACTTAATTGAATTTGAGATGCATTCGTAAACATCTCAAAAAGGACATAAGTTTTAATGAGATTTATGTCTTTTAATGTTTTGCTTAATACCTGAATGCTCAAAAAAAATGTTTATCAGTGGGTCTGTGACCTATAACCTCTTAGAGATATATCAAGAATCTTGTAAGAATAATATCCCTATCACTAAGCGAAGAAACTTTGTTTATTTTTGTCGGAATAATCTTTAAATTATAAAAATTACGCATCACGTTGTTTGTCCGCGATGGGCTCCTAAACTACTGAACCAATTTAAAATTTGGTTTGCACAACATATGCAGTAATCCAACTTGAAAGATGGGATAGCTTATATTTCAATTTATAGTGATTAGGGTGGTCCACCTCTTAATTTTTATATGGCAAAACAACGATTGCGGGTTCAGCTAGTATTAAGATTCTGTACGATAATAGTAGTTTATGCAACTGTCATATAATGAAGGGTATTAAAACACGAGTGTGAGTTTATGAAACGAGCGCAGCGATTTTCATAATAGTAACGAGTGTTTTAATACCCTTGTTATATGCAGTTGCATACACTACTTTATCTTCACTATTTAATGCAATTAATCAAACAAAATTTTAAAAACAAAACACATTGCGAAACATTAAATTCACGCGTACGTGTATTGTCACAGTGAACTTGCCGCCATTAAAATCTAACCAAAGAGAGCGCAGCTGCGCGCGCAGGGTCGCAGGGCGCGCGCCGCGCAGGGCCGCAGGGCGCGCGCCGCGCAGGGCGCGATGTTATAATGAGATTTTACGATATCGATGTGGATATTATACCATCATGTGCAATTGCTTAAATTGAGTGTTTTAGTTGTCTGCGCTATAACAGTAGTAATTATAAGTCAAGTATTGGAAACATAAGTAGAATGTTACAACATTAGTGTAGATAAATATTTTTAATTTATACGAAATAGTGTACAGAAGACTATATTCACATTTAATCCTTCTTAACTTAGTCTTTCTCACTGCATTACGTTTTTATATTAGTATTTAATCATAACTTGTACCGCCATTCAATCATCGTACATAACATTTATCTATAAGACTAGCAAAACCCCGTGGTTTTAACCGCGTTATGCCCGTCTCCGTCAGAATTTCGGGATAAAAAATAGCCTATAACCTTCCTTCAGAATGTAGGTATCTAATACAAAAAGAAGTATTTGAATCGGACCGGTTGTTTCCGGTTAGCCCGAACACAAACACATTTTACCGCTTTATAATAGTAGTATAGATAAAATTGCCGTGGTTAAAAATAAAAAAGACGTGTGGCACTCGGGGACTGCCGCGGTAAAGCTATTGCATAGCATTTTGTATCAACTTATGCAATTATAATTTAATACGTCTAATCGCACACAACGCCGTGTCGAAGACTGCCGAACTGAAACGACGTTAGACGATGCACGGCCTTCAAGCCACACCTCCTTGCCCGTCGGAGTGGGGAGCGTGAGGTTTTTTCGTTACGGAATTTCTGGATTCGGTCCCCGCGCTCAAGGCCTGCGATAGAAGCTATGCAATAGCTTAAAACATTTAAATTAAAAGGAACCCAACAAACCGGTGACATATTTTTTAACATTACATTTAAATCAAATCGTTCCGTTAAAAAAACATGAAAGTCTGCACCTAAACGTTTACAAACATTCGTAACAAGTCAGTCGTTGATAACCCTTTATATATAAATAAAAAACTGCGTAGGATATCTGTTTGTATGCGTAATGCTTTTTGAACTCAATCGTTTGAAATGTTATTGAATTATAAGGGTTGAAGTGAAAGCTTTCGATTCTGTAGGGTTGAAGAAGTGTTTGCACTTCTTTTTATTTTTGTTATAAAAATACCATCTTTGAATATTTAGGTATCAATATAAATGGTCAAAAAATATTTATCTTTACAGAGTTTATTCTCTCCTAAACTTTGAATTATACCTGCCAAAAGTTGATTAGACTCTTACATGTATTGTATACTCTATTTCTTTTGGATTAGCACAAAATGTGGACCAATGTCATCAATTTTCCAGCCGAAGACGATTGCTTCTGAAGAGAAAAAAGGTTTAGTAATTTTATTTCATTATTTCCCTATCTCTAAACCTTTTTCCTCTTCAATAGCAATCGTCTTCGGCTGGAAAATTTACGTAATTTAACCAATTTTTTTTTCAAAAAACTACATTCATTCCTTTCAAATAGGTTAATGACTAATCCTGATGTCCGAGTTCTTAGACCACTTGAAGGCCTCTGACATGGTCTAACTATTGATACAACCGAGAACGAGTGCTGAACGAAATTTTTTTGATAAAAAATTGAATTGAAAAAATTGAAAAATGAAATTTTTTTAATAAAAAGTACTCTGTTACTAATAAATTACTATCTTCTTAGTATTATTTGTGAAAACAGTAGTTAATATACAGAATAGAACATAATACATTTACTTACAACTTAGTTAAACATAGTTATAGGTTCTGGGTCACAAGCACAGACCAAACAACGAAATAAATCGCTATAAATGTATTTATTCTTTTATGGGCGGAGAAAGTACTCAAAAATAAATGTTGGTAACACCTGGACCAAATTAGATGGAAATAAATCTGTTTATTAAATAATGTAAGGGTTATTTTTCAAGGGACGATAACGTGATACAATATGTTTATTTATCTAGTGGGCTGGCCCCGTTTAGGGTTGAGAGAAATTTTTTCTGGATGTTTCCTTTTTGAAAACTTTATTAAAAAACGAAAATATTTGGCACAATTATTTTTTCAAAATTGCAACAAAATGCTTGACAAGTGTCAGTATGTGAATAACGTTAGTACTTATGTCAATACGTTTATCTAAATTTTATTAAGAAGTGGACACAAAATTTCCAGTTTTAATTAAATTATTTAAAAATATCGAATCAATTAAAAGCTTATTTAAGCTCCATGCAGCCTGTTTTGAATCCAATTTTACGACTGTGTGACATGTGTGAAATGAAATCAAAAGCAAAAAATCAAACATTTTCGCTTATGTATGCGCACATAGCATTTAAACATACATAAGTTTTCTTAAACCAAAACTGAGTCTTAAGATTAAATAGTCCAGTTAGTCCAGTCTTAAAACTGACTTACATCAGCCTAGTCTAAAATCAGCCTAACAAAAACAAATCTAAAGCGATATGTTATTGTAATGTATTCATTGGACGCATTACATGCGTCATAAGGACGCACGGATGCGCGGGAGTCGATGCGGCTTGATTCATCTTGTACCCGTCACAGTGTATTTCATTTTATTGTCTGATCTCGAGCGTATGTTTGTTTCACAATGCTGAATCGATTAGTTGCTCCTATACATAAAATAATCTATAAAACAAATGCGGCGTTTTTTTGAAAATTAAGGCTACTTAACAAAATGTTTTCTTTTTAAAGTTAGGTTAAGTTATAGGTTAGGTTGTCCCTGGTTAGTAAAAAAAAGTCTGTAAGGATTTTAATTCCGCAATCAGAAATTTTTACATAAATCTGGTAATTTTGAGTTTGCTGAAAGGGAAAAACTACGGCCTAAGAGCCAGTGTCGACGACTATTATTAACTAAAGAACATTATATTTCTTACAGTATAACTTTATATTATTTGATACATAGCAATTCCAAAGCGTTTTTATACAAAAACCAACAAACTTCGATAGCATTTTCTTCCAAATTAAATCTCAATGAAAGTTACTTAACATCGCACAGCATTATACGATTATTTCTAACAATTTTGTGTCTGACCCAGATTAGAACCGTGAACCTACCGTTACCTTACCGATATCAAAATGCAAATGCAGCCACGATCACGCAAGGTTACCGATCCACGTGTTTTTCATTTTATTTTCAGTTCATTTTTCAGTTTTACGTTAATTTTTTCCAGCTTTAAATCGTAAGTTAGAACTTGATTAACGTGCATTGCATGCTAATGGACGTATTTAATGTAATTTCAACTATGGCGATTAAATTCCACTTTGGTATAGTTCATTCGGCTGCACTAATATGTGTACACATTAGACGTTTTAACTTCATGTATATATATTTAATTTAACTAGCAGCGCCCCGCAGTTTTACCCGCGTTGTACCCGTTCTCGTGGGAATTTCGGCTGAAAAGTAGCGTATAACCTTCCCGGTGAATGTGGCTATCCATTACAAATAGATTTTTTCAAATCGGACCAGTAGTTCCTAAGATAAGTGCGTTCAAACAAACAAACAAACAAACTCTGCAGCTTTATAATATTATTAGTACAGATTCTTCACAGTCATAATTACTTTTTTATAGATTTTCTTAAGACTGTTTTAAAACTTTCTTTAGACTGACCGACACTCAGTTTAGTCTGTAGACTGCATTCAGATTGTCTGCGACGTTCCTTATCAACTTACAGCGCTAACATCAACTTTATTAAGCCTGTCACTCAAACCCAACCACAATAACACCTATTGACAAAATATCCATTAACAAAGGTGACCCCTCAATGTCCAGATGAAACCCTTTCGGTCACCACATTCGGTCATCGACTCCAGTAATACAAAACCTTTATTATTCATTCGGTAACAATAGTGTTTATTTAGCGTAACTTGAAACTGCAATACGTCATATCTAATAAAAAGAATGTCCAGTCCAAGTTATAATAAAAATACTTGTGAACTTTCTGTTTATTTGCAACTAGCAGCCCTGCTGTTTAACCGCGTTGTGCCTGTTCCTGTAGGAATTCGGGATGAAAAATAGCCTATATCCTTCCCGTTCTTCTTCTTATCGAGTAGATGGTCAACCTGACCAATCCTGGTGTCAGAGTTATTGAGCCGCCAAAGGCCTCTGACATGGCTCATGTAACGACTACTATCCGTAGAAAGTAACCGGGACCGACGGCTTAACGTGCCCTCCGAAGCACGAAATCTTACTTTTCGGGCAATCAGGTGATTCAGCCTGCGATGCCCTAACCAAACTGAGGACAGTCTCACAAAGTGATTTTTGTGAGATATCCCCACCGGGAATCGAACCCAGAACCTCCGGCTCGTGAGCCGAGCGCTCAATCCACTAGACCACGGAGGCTGTAAACCCTTTCCGTTGAATGTGGCTACCCATTACAAAAAGAATTATTCGAATCGGATTGGGAGTTTGTCTGATTAGCGAGTTCAAACAAACAAACTCTTAAGGTTTATTATATTAGAATGGATGGCTATCAAATATTTGGTACAATGTACTGTTTTATATTATACTAGCAGCGCCCCGCGGTTTTACCCGCGTTGTGCCCGTTCCCGTGGGAATATCGGGAATTTTTATACATAAAAACTTTCCTCTTGAATCACTCTACCTATTACAAAAAACCGCATCAAAATCCGTTGCGTAATTTTAAAGATTTAAGCATACAGACAAACAAAAAGACAAAAGTAGCGACTTTGTTTTATACTATGTAGTGAAGTATAGATGGCTTATATTAGGTAGAATTTTCTGTATTATATTGTAAGGTTAGGTTGTTTATAGAGATACTAGCTTTCCCGGGTAATTTCTAGATACAGAGTCAGTTACCTGATACAATATAAGTAGTTATTTCGATATAACTGTCTAAGAAATGAAACCGTAGTAAATATCATTATTTACTAAAAAAATATTATACTAAAGATTCGTTACTTCTAGAAAATTCTAAAAATGTAGTAATGAAAGAAATCAAGAATCTTAGTAAACAACTTAACATTATTTCGTATATTTAGCATCAAAGAAAATACACTAAAACATTTTCATTGGAAAACATAGATTCGTTTGAAAGATACCTTTGATTCGTAAATCACAATTTACATCGCCATTTCGTATTGAATTCAGTTAATAAAAAGATGTCGGCTATTCATCGCAATGATTGATGTATTAAAATAATTTGTAATGATCCAAATCTTTCTCATTAAACCATTTTCGTTATAAGCTTTTCAGATTGTAGTTAATTAAGTAACCTGTTTAAAATATCGTGGAAGTTCGTTAACCTTTTCAAAAATAAGGTTTGTTTTTATAAGAACTCTTTTCTAAAGATAATTTATAATTAATTCACTTGTTTTTTTCTATCAATGATTAAGGGGTTAACTGATAAAGGCTGTTCGAAATTCGAATAACATTTACTTCGGTGAAATTAGTCAGATGCCACGACCAATGTAAATTTTCATAAAGACCTCAGTTTAATTTTACCGTATTTACGAGCTATTACTCTATGATACAGATCATAATATGATATACCTAGTAGCAGCGTCCCGCGGTTTTACCCGCGTTCTGCCCGTTCCCGTGGGAATTTCGGGATTTTTTATACTTATAAACCTTCCTCTTGAACCACTATACCTATTTAAAAAACCGCGTCATCAAAACTTTTTATACATATTAACCTTCCCTTTGAACCACTCTGTTCTATGTCTATTTAAAAAAACCGAGTCAAAATCCGTGCAGTAGTAAGAGCGACAGAGAAAAGACAGAAAAATAGAAAGACAGACCGCGTCTGTCTGTCTGACAGACGCGGCCGGGGACTTTGTTTTATAATTTGTAGTGATTCTATATGATATAGTACTGATTAGGTCTATTAAAAGACTGAATCATCATGTTATTACTGGTATTAAGTCCGCTCGTGAAAGTTCATATTACATTCGATCTCAAAAGACCTTCCTAGTAACTATTCTAAGGGTGCAAACTAAATTGCATAAAATAACAAAACTAAACAAGTTAATAATATTTCATTGCGTTGACTAATTTAAGTAACTAACCATTAATTAAACTGTGTACCCCATTGCATGCAGACGAAGCTAATCTAAAACGAAATATAAATTAAAAGGTACACTTATTTAATTTGACATAAGTGTAATATTATGAGTAAGCGGTGTCGTAAAGTGCCTCCGGTTTCGCCACAATGCATCGTGTGGGGTTTTTGTATGAATTAACATATTTTATACGGGTAGTAGATGTTAAGTAATCTGTTGAACATACTAGCAATGAGTGCAGACACACTCGCCGTCACGGCACGGCACGAGATTATAAGCTGAACGAAGATAGCTCGTATTTATTGCGATGTAGTAAGAAGTAGTGCTTTAAAGGCCAACCCTGGTGTTGAATATTTTAGACCATTGAAAGCCTCTATATTGAAATAGCCGGGGCCGACAACTGAACGTGCCCTCCGTAGTAAGTGATTAAATCTTCTATGAGAGGTTGAATGTCAAATAGACGGCTGATACAGATGGGTATGGATAGGTGAACTTCTTGGATTAAATGTCAAACAAATGTCAAATATTACTGACATATATTCAGTGAACGTCTATTGTATGTATATCCATGATAATTAGCCGGGTCGTGCCGGTAAGAGAGATGCCACACGGGTGCTGCGTCACGAGTGTGTCACGAGCCATACGTTAAACTGTTGTACCATCACAATTACTATTAACTAAACTGCGGAACTACCCGCATCATTGAGTGTTATTTGACATTTTGAAATTATTCAACACATTGTTCGGTTATGCAACTGTCTTTGAAAAATGTTGAGTATTTCACTGATATTAAGCTTTTGAGTCAACATTTTGTGAAGCACTTTAATATGTTATTTGAAAAGATGAAATGAAGATGTTTTGTATACGAATCAGATTTTGGTACTTTTAACTACCTCACAGTACTGATATCTTCGGTGAGATGAGAGGCCTTTGCCCATTACAGGCTGATACTATTTTTTAAATCTATCCTAATATTAAAAAGAGGTAAAATTTGAAAGTTTGTTTGTTTGTATGTTCGAGGTAATCTCAGGAATTATCAGTCCGATTTGAATAGCTGTTTTTGTAATAGATAGCATTCAACAGGAAGGCTATTTTTCTTCCCGAAATTCCCACAGTAACGGCTATAACGCGGGTAAAACCGCGGAGCACTGCTAGTACTAGATAGTCTTGGTGCTGGACAGATTAAAGATCGCCTAAAGTCCTCTGACCAAATAATTGACAAGCCCGTTGGCACTGTAGCAGAGAGAGCGCCTGTGTCGGGGGTTGCGGGTTCGATTCCCGCCCGGAGTCAACAATATGTGATGTTGGCGACGACGTCTGGGTGTCAATTATATATTCTTATTAAATATTTGTGTATGTATATGTAGTAGTATATCAGTGAGTTGGATTCCATATTACAAGCTTATAGCTTAGTTTGGGTCTAATTAACCGTGTGTAAATTTGTCCGAGTATATTTATTTATTTATTTATTTAATCTTATCATAGTTAGACTAGTCGTAATACCAGTAGGTAATACCTAAACCCAGATGTACTCCAAGAAATTACACCCACCGCGATCAGAATTCTGAATAGCATAGTAACGATAAAGAAGTCAATCATGTATAGAATCAATGTGGAAAAGTCGTAAGGTAATCAAGTATAATTTACAATTTGTTCGGTTAAACTTCGATCGTATTGTCGGACAAAAACAGCGCAGTGATCAAGGAAAACCAGCGTCGGGTCGGCCCCTTCTTGGTAACCATTTCATGTGACTCACGAAGAAATTTCTCATATATTATTATTACGAGTGGATAGTTTTAAAATGTGACCTAAAGAAGGTAAAAAATACGTTTACGGAGAATTGTTTGATGGTTGGATAATCTAGATTATCCAACCATCAAACAATTCTGCTAGAAGTCTTACCATATCATTTAAATTCAATTTATTTTGGGCGTTATCCTGTAAAGTAAACTCGAGTAGTAGCCAACCCTGTCGGAGTTCTAAGACCGTCTAAAGACCTCCGTCATGGTCTAACGATTGTCAACTGGGACGGACAATTTTCCGTGCCTTGTAGAAAATACGTAAATCAGCACTTCGCCTTTTATAGAAATGGGCATTTTAATACCTTCTGCACCTTAAAACCACCTTCAAAGTTTTTCTTTTCCTACCGTACTATAATCGTTACTTGAAGTAGGTACATATAAGGTCTATAACCACTAGGATCTTGTAGTACTAAAAAAGAAGTATTAAAATGAGTCTTACTCAGTATAGTAATTAAGTCTTCCCGATCAAATGTTTAAGTTTAAAGCCTATATTTTAATTTGGCACCCACACCGAAATCCCACTGCCAACTTTTCCCATTAAACACTCCACCAGCCCACCATTCCGCTACCATTTCAATATATAAAAATCACGTTCATTCATTACCATTTTTCATTCATTGCATAATCGAGTTAACCGTTCAAATGACATTGTTACGAAATGAGGTCGAGTATTTATAAAAATTTAACATAAAATATGTCATCTGCGTTTGACAGAGGTTATAGGAGGCGGCAAACGTTCTTTTTACGACGAAAATAAAACGACCCAGATGCCTAAATGTAAAGTTAAAACGTGTCGGTTTATCTGTGGGTATTCAGTGGAGTCTGACAAAAGTTTTAATGATGTAAGTAAGTGAGGGAGTGTAAGCCTGCGTACGGGTGGGAGTCGCATCGATTGTCCTGACCCGATGTAGGTCGCCGGCTTCGGGTCAAGGGTCACGGGTAGGTCACCTCTCCAGCCTCGTCAACGTAAATAGTCTGAAGACTCCCTCCCTCTCGCCTCCCCCGGCTCAAGGAGACCGGCTTGCCCTTTGTTGTACCTCGTAAAAAGACGATAAAACTACACTATTCCATGTTACAATGTCGATTTGACATTTTGCGCGTGCTTCGTAGCCTGAATTATGTACGCTTCGTTTATTAATAAAGTTGTATATTAGAGATTGTTTCCTTCGATTTCAGTGGTGGTGTATGCAAATAATGAGGTAAAGTTTATACGCTATTTTAATACTTCCTACTCTATGCACTATCGATGTTCAGAGTTGATTTTTACGCCCGTACTGAGACGTCATATTTTTCTTTTGTAACTAGCAGCGCCCCGCGGTTTTACCCGCGTTGTGCCCGTTCCCGTGGGAATTTCGGGAATTTTTATACATATAAACCTTCCTCTTGAATCACTCTACCTATTACAAAAAACCGCATCAAAATCCGTTGCGTAATTTTAAAGATTTAAGCATACAGACAAACAAACAGACAAAAGTAGCGACTTTGTTTTATACTATGTAGTGAAGATTTAATGAGTGATTTTCACATGTAATGTATAAAAAATTACGTCAATTACTTAAGTGTCGATTTTAATGTCTCTTACTGCGGTTACTGACACAATATTTTATCTCAATTTCCCTACGATCAAATTAGCCGACGCTCTAGAGACTAATATTAAGGTTTAAAATAAGAACTAATTGAATTTCGCAGTAAAACCTTATTTGTTTTAAAATAAAGGAGCCATTTGGTTTTAATATTCATTTGTTCTGCACAATATTCCCCTAGACGGTCGCCAGCTTCAGCTCGGTGGCTCGAGCGTGAAATCCCTATCTTCAACAATATTCTGTTGTTCAGAGCATTGCCTTGAATAATGAGTAACGAATGATTATCCCGATAATCCGGTATTACCGATGGAAGCTCTACAAACAGACGCGGTGTACAACTCTGATATTGATATAATTCATTCATTTCGATTTCGACGAAGTTAGTGGCCAACCTTGATGTTGGACTTTTTAGACGATCTAAAGGCCTCCGACGTGGTCTGAAGATTGAAACAACGGAAAGACTTAACGTGCCCTACGAAGTACGGTAGCACTCAGATAGAAATACCACTATCGGCCACCCATCCAAGTTGCCGAGCTGGTTTAACAATCGCAATGAACTAAAATCGCTTAGGCAAACTGTTTTTTTATAGTTTCATTGATATCTTGACAAAGAATTTGAAAGAGTAAACGAACTAGGTTTTTAGGTAGTGAATAGTTCCAACAATAGTACAGTCCAACTATTTGAAAACAATGAGTACAACTTTTATGAATTTTCTTTTTTATTTGAATACTATCTATCGTCTAACATCAAAACAAACCAATATTTTAACCTACTTTGAAAGTCGTCTAAACTCTAACCATAATGTCAGGTATTTACTACCTCTAAGGTCAAACATATAAAAATGGCGTGACTTCTCTCTTTATGACCTGCAAACAAGCATTAAAAGTAATCACACCGCAAACATAGCATGACTCAAGTCGCTGCAAGAAAGCATTTTAATTGAAACTAGCGGACCTCAGTCAATAATGTTGCATAGAGAGACTTTAGTCCGCGAAGAACATAGGGGACAAATAGTCCGCGAAGTAACTACAATACGATTCCTAGATAAATATTGTTATTTGATTCTTACTTTTGTTTTGCGTGACGATATTTACGAGTTCTATTAGACGGACGAAAGTCCACGGATATGCGGAAAAAGTCCCTCTTATGCGCACAACAAGTACTTGAACATATTACGGAACATCTAC
Organism: Cyclophora albipunctata; assembly: GCA_963082685.1. Taxonomy (NCBI): domain Eukaryota; kingdom Metazoa; phylum Arthropoda; class Insecta; order Lepidoptera; family Geometridae; genus Cyclophora; species Cyclophora albipunctata. The sequence continues at coordinate 7,993,764 of OY720117.1, read as the reverse complement.
CTAACAATATACGTATCTATGAAAGAAACTGTAGAAATCTATGTCAATTTGCAAATGTTCTTTCTCACGCCAATACAAGAGAATGGTGTATCTATAGTACACGATAGTGGGTATCCATCTACAACATTGGATCGAACGAGCCAATTTCTCGAACCAAACAAATTCAATTAGGGAATTGTATTTTGTTTCATAAAACAGAAGGGTTTTGAATTTATAGAGATCATAAATAGTTGGTGGTGATGTTAGGATGCCAGATGTATTCTACTTCGGTGATGTAAACAGTAAACAGAGGCGATGGGTACCAAGCGATGGATGTAGAGCGTTCCATTGTTTCATTGTGACTCGAAGCGATTGTATATTGTTGCAATCATGCGCTTGATTTATTTGTGGATTAACAATGATAAGCTACGGTGTGCTGGTAACACTGTATGTCAAATTTATGGCTAAATGTCTAAATGAGGTATTTTATTTATTAAGAAGATGATGATATTTGTGCAAGTTCCCTGCTTTGCGATGATATTTGTGTAAGCTTTTGGTTTGCTTTGATAGGATGAGACACTGCAAAGAATAGAAAAACGGTATGACATGTCTTCTGCATTTATATTAAGACATTAATTTACCAATTGGAATTGTATATCGTACCATAGTAATTAATGGCTGACCATAGTGACCATTAACATATTTTAAAGTAAACTAAAAAAATCCTCTATAATTTTCTCTATGGATAGCCCTGTTCAGACTGTCTTCGACTTCAAATATTTATAACTTTACAATATTAGTTTGTGGGTGGCTGGACATGTAACTCACAATTAAACGAGACATCCTGGACTATAAAATGCAAGACGTTTATAAGTTTTGATCTCAGGAGCTATAAAAATTAATACCAATGTAGAATATTTTTAGTAACACTTAAATTTAAATTGGGGTACAAATGGGCATCAATTTTGGAGGTTATGACAATTTTTTCTTTTCGTAAAACTTTATTAGGGACGATTTTATTTGAAATAGTATTGAAGCATGCTCTGAAAATTACTTTTTTATGATTGGTACTAAAAATCTCGTATTTTATCTAAATCTCTACCTACGTATGTGTAACCTTATGCTGAAGTTAATATCTATTTAATCTAAATTAATTTTAAAAAGTGAGAGTTGAGAGTGTTTGAACGCTCTCATCTTTGGAACTACCAGTTTTTGTATATTACATCCTATCCTACTTCCCTTTTTAAATATAATAAATGAAAAAGTTTGTGAGGATGGATATGAATGTATGGATGTATGTGTGCTGCTCTTTCACGCAAAAACTACTGAACGGATTAGGATGAAACTTTACAGTAATGTAGCTTAAACATCAGAATAACATATGGGATACATTTTCTCTCTAAATTCCTGCGGGAACGGGTACAACGCGGATAACACCGCCGGGCGCAGCTAGTATTGTATATTTCTTACTGAAGTTACAATTCCAACCATTATTACTAACATCAAAACAACTTTTGCCATTGAAGAACAAGGTTCAGTGATGGGGTGAGAATGGAATTAAATCAATGGAATTAATTCACATAGTTTTCCTCTTCCAAAGTAATTGTCTTCGGCTGGAAATTTGACCACATTAGTCCACATTTCAACTCTTATAAGATAAAAGATTGTCTTATATCCACATTTAAAAATGAAGGTTTAATAAGGCTTCTTTTTCTAACATTCCCACGGTACACTGAGTAAAACTACGGGGTGCTGCTAGTCAAATACATAACCTTTCTTTTCTTACACGATCGTATCGTTCTTTACTGCCAATATCTTCGATCGGACGATAGGTATGTCCTTTTCATTGCTTTTTGAAACGACAGAAGCGTAAACAAACTACAGGAAATTGGATACCAATACTGGTAGAGAACAGATGTGCGGGAAATCAAAATAGCTACTTAAATAGCAATTTTATTGTAATGTAAGTTGCTAGAAATATAATTAAATAACGCTCTGCGGTTTCACCCACGCTGTACCGGTTCCTGTGGGAGTTTTGGGATGAAAATGTAACCTTTATTTAACCTTCGTCTTAAATGTGGTTATTGTTTCCAGTTTTTTTTCTTATCAGTCTAGTAGTTCCAAAGATACGAAGCCTTCAAACAAAACGGTTTTTGATTACACGATTGCGTATTATAGATTTAGATCCAGACATAAACTCCATAAAATCTGCTACGGTCAATTAAAAGACATAAATAAACTCCTCAAGTTACAAAGACATCCAAACATAACCTATAGACAGTCCTAGTCTTATAAATATTCACTTAGCTACGAAATAGTTGTCCAAGTAGTTTTTGATCTCCACAAATTGATACACACATCTACTTACTTCATATTATAAGGTCTCCTTATCTCAGTTCCACCGATAATAATAGGAAATAACTTGTCAAAACGACGTCTATACGACGCCATATCACAGAGCAGTAAAAGTCAGTGTTCAATGAAGAGAAATGCCAGTATACAAACATTTACTAACGGATATTATTTACTCTGTTGTCTTCAGTATGTAAGCTAGACAGCTAAGGCGGGGCGTATTTTCAGTGGGTTTCAGGGAATTAGTATTCTGGATGCGATAAAGAATTGACATTATTTTGGTGATAATATTTGAATAAATTATGCTATGATGTGGGATGAGTAATCTTGCATAACCTGAAGAGTTTGTTTCTTGTTTCTTTAAACGCGCTTATCTCAGGAACCACTAATCCGATTTTAATAATTCTTCTTGTAATAGATAGCTTAAAAAAACGGGAAAGTTATATCCTTATTTTATTTTTCATACTCATATTCTTAATTCCAAAATTACCACGGGATAAGGTACAATACGGTTAAAACGACGTCTAGTAAATTATGTATGAGCTGATCTTTATGACATTGATATTTTTTCACAATAAAACGATGTCTTAGAGAAAGTATGAAAGTCGCCTCAAGTAAACGATATATCTGGACAATGGGCGCAGTCGGGACGGGCTGAAACGAGGGCGCCGGATCGATACCAGACCGGCAGACACAACACTGCCCGCGCACCGACTCCGCTATACTACCTTATATCTAACTAGCTGTACCCCACGGTTGTACCCACTTTACACCCGTTCGTTCAGGAGTTTTGGCATGAAAAATAGTCTAAAACCTGTCCGTTAAATATGGCAATCTATTACAAAAATTCAAATTGAATGATTCAAACTAAACGAATATACAAAATCGCTTACAAATTTTAAGTCTTTAATACTAGCAGTGTTTACCAGCTTTGTACCCGTTCCTATGGGAATTTCGACATGAAAAGTGGTCACAAACTGAAACGCGCTTGAAAATCCGTTCAGTAGTTTTTGAGTAAAACTATTACATACAGACAGATGGATACTTGTGTAATATGTATAGATTAATACTGTATTTTTCTATGCTAAGAAGGTAGTATAATAAAAGGCAAGCATATACAACCCTAACTATGCTTTGTCGGTTCCGATAGTTTTATCGTAAGACCATAAGTAAGGATACTTGTGAAGATTTGTGGTAACGATTGAATCAATCGGGACCGACAATTTTACGGGCCCATGGGCAGTCTAAAAACGTCTTACTTTCTTACTTTTCTTGTCCTAGTTACATTTACATTTATTACTATGATTAAAATATAAATCTTACCAAATCTACGAAATCAGCGAAAATCCAGCAGTTATTTTCTTTTAGCCTTAGTTAATTCTTCAGGTATACATTATTTGCTTCGATCAACAATACACAACTAGATATCGGGTCACGTACAAAATCAAAGCTAAATACTGTCCGCGTGGATGACGTGTGACAGCTTATTTTGTTTACTACCGAACTGAAACAAAAGTTTTAAAACAGTTCGAAGTTCAACCTAATTACAACCATGACACCTAGCAATAAAGTAGCAAATCTTATGAATGAAATAACGCCTCACTTTTCAAATGAGGCGTTATTCACCGAGACGTATTTTTTGCGCCGACCCGACATCTAGTTGTGTATTGTTGATCGAAGATTATTTGAGTCAAAAACTTGTTCAAATAAGAAGCAATAACCTTTTCAAAATCTAATTTCATACAATGTTTTCAAAATAACTAAACAATGTGCGATGAAAATTAACATTTCGTTACAAATTGCGTTGTGGTTAGTTGGAAATCGAAGGTTTTTAGTTTGATGACCGCGTCAAGGGTATACTATATAGGTATATATAGGTAAATGAAATATTGAATGAAATAGTGTAATTTTGTTATTGATTGTGAATTTATTATACCTACCCACCTAAATAGTATGATGAAACGACGATGTACCTACGTTTAGATATCTTAAGTTAAATTATGTTATCACATAAGTGACAATTATGTCTTTGTTTATAATAAAGATCTTTAAACCTAAAGTTTACCTGTAGTTGCCATTCGATATATAAATGTTATATTTGATGAAGATATAAATAAGATACGCATATATAATATGGTATATATAATCAACTAGCATCGCCCCGCGGTTTTACCCGCGTTGTGCCCGTTCCCATGGGAATTTCGGGATGACAAATAGCCTATAACCTTCCCGTTGAATGTGGCTATCTATTACAAAAATAATTATTCACATCGGACTGGTAATTCCCGAGATTAGCTCGAACATACAAACAAACAAACAAGCTTACAAATTTTAACTCTTTATAATATTAGTATAGATAATGACCAGAGTTTCAAAAGAACAACAAACAACTCTAAAAGAAAATCTAATTACTTGGCAATATTTTAGGATAAAAAGAGTCCCAATTGTAACGCCCATTTACCTATTCCCTTCTTCCAAAAAAACTTCAATTAAATTGAGTAACTTCTTTGTTTTTTAATGAAGAACTAAATTAAGAATATATTTAAACTTTCAAAGCGCTTTTCATGTTGTGACAGAATGTCACCCAAAGTCGATCAAAACTGCAATTTACGATTTCCACAAAATGTATGCACTTGATACATTTTCCTTTGTTACGATCTTTATAGATATCTCAAACGATATTGACACTAAAATGTTCGTTTTAGCAATAATTTATTCTATAATGGTTATGTGCTTGTTCCGTTCTCATAAATAAACTTGTCTCTGAAACGACTTTCGTAGTAAATAAAGAAGCGTGCGTTCTATTATGAACTGTAGGACCTAAATAATAGAATGCATTCTCCTAACTCGTGATTTATATTTACTCCACATTTGAGCTTTTAAATGTAGAACACATTCTTTTGGTTGACAATTTTCATTTGTTCTTCTTTTGATGTTTTAAAAATGGAATTAAACAACGTATATTCGTTCTGGTACAGTCATTATTATTTTAATTGTAATTTAGTGCCGGCATTATGAAAAATCGAGTATGCAAAACATTCTACAAGAATAAATAAAAATTTTAATTACTTTTTTAATGTAATATATGATAAAGCTTCAGCTACAGATTATTTTTCATGATTTTTTCAGAGGTTCCACCAAAACTAGAAAACATCAGAAATTTTTATTTTCGAAATTTCGATCTCCATTTTGAATCTGAGTATCCCCCTTTCATTTTTCGGAAGTACCTACCTAGTCTGATTCTACCCGTTATATAAATTTTGTACTACACAGAACACTTTTCATACATCTCAATAAAACGATATAAAGTATCGTACGAGTATTATATTATATAGCGTTTTCATAAAACTTGTGCATAAATCTTCCACTTTCATACAAAGAATAATAAAACCGTAAAGTAAAATTTGGCATCTACGCTATGAATCTCAATGGTTTGTGTTCAGAGATAAATTGCTACGGTATCGTTGTCGTGTACAAGGATACAAGTACTAGCGGGATGGGATATGAGATCGGGCGCTTTCACGTTAGCTGATTGACGACGGCACGGTAACTGCATGATCGTAACGTTTGCTGGCTTACAAAATAACAGAAAAAATATAAATGAAATTCTATAATGAGCTTCTTTTGTTTCATTTACTAGTAACATTAGGTAATAATGTTTTTTTTTTATTAACTTAGCATGAGATACAAACACCACTCGTTACAGACAGAAAGAATTCGCGTAGGTTTCGTAGGTCAGTTATACATTCTGCTAAGTCTCGTATTTGTTTACGTCACTTGTGTTTAAAGATTAATTACATCAGTAGAGACTTAATGACGTTTTAAAAATCCAATGAATCTAGAATCTTCTAGATTTAAAGCATTCTTTCGACACATTATGAAAAATCTAGATACCCTTGAGACTCCATTGCCGTGGCAGTACCGTTAAATTGAAAGCACCTCCGCTGTGGCGTCATTCAGACGTGCTCTTGAAGTCGCCTTCCCTTGAATACATTAGACTGCAGTGACGCCTTTCCATTACGTCACCCGTCCCTGCAACTCACAATCTTGATTAATTTTCACAGAAGAACATGAACAATGTTTATGCAAATCAAAACATTGAATTTTCATACTTTGAATTAGTTGGTGTAAGTTTTACTTAGTTAATACTAGCTGTGCCGTGCGGCTTCACCCGCAGGAAGTAGAGATATATGTCTTCGTTTATATGGTTGCCGGCTGGTAACTGGAATTCCTATAACTATGTTCTATTTATTCTCTAATAAGTCTTTTCTTTGTAAATATTTTGAACCTTAAATCTGCGACAACTTTCTAAGACAAAATCATTTACCTTATCTTTACCACTGTACGAAGGAGTACGTACCTAGTGGTAGATTTATTAATTAAAATACTATGTCATTAATATATATAGTACTTGATTAAATAATAAACAATTCCGTGGTGCTAAAATCAATTATTGAATAATCTAGAATGTTTTTTTAATGACATAGTATCTGATTAAACAGTCTAGAACGAGTCACATGTGGGCGATACCTTCATGAATTCCATTAAGTTCTTAATTAAATTTCTACTTCATAAATCCGATGCAGGTAAAGTGGGCGATTATTTATGGCTGCCATAAAAAGATACACAAAAGGATCATTCAGATAAGTCCAGTGTAATTATGTTTGCAGATATAATGCGAATATTTATGCCGGGGGTTATGTGAAATATTGCGCGGGAAGGTATTGAGATATTTGTTCATGTACAGGGTCTTTAGTTTAGGCGAGCAAAAAGACCGGACACCAAGCTTGGGCTGGGCAGTAACCTATTCCAATTTCAAACTTAATCCATACTAATAGGTACTCGTATAATATAGCTATATTGACAAGCCCGTTGGCACAGTGGCAGTGAGAGCGCTTACTGTGTCGGGGGTTGCGGGTTCGATTTCCGCCCGGAGTCAACAATATGTGAAGACATAGTTGTTGGCGACGACGTCTGGGTGTTCATTATATATTCTTATAAAGTATTTGTGTATATATATGTAGTAGTATCAGTGAGTTAGATTCCATAACACAAGCTTAGAGCTTACTTTGGGTCTAATTAACCGTGTGTGAATTTGTCCAGGTATATTATTATTATTATTATAGCTTAATTTTTAGTTCTTTGATTGTTTGAACGCGCTACACGCTCTCATTCCAATTGCAAAAAATCTTATTGTAAAGGATTTCTTTATAAGTTACTTATGAATAGGTGTATGAACTGAAGTAAAGTTTCAGCATATGGCGATACATCTTGCTCATCGGATTTTGTTTGTTTTTCCAAGTTGTTTCAATCACCAGACCATATCGGCTTGAAGCGGACTCCGACACCAGGGTTGGTCTCTAACCACACGAAAACAAACTTACTTATTTTAGTGGTTGTGTCTACGTCAAATTATATAGCGTGTGACAGAGACAAAGCTTTAAAAGCGATACGAAATATTTGTTAAAGAAATAAGGTTAAAGTTATAATTAACTAACGGCACAAAAACATTCAAAAGATGAATTACACATTTTGATATTCTACAATGATAGACTATGAAATGTTTATTCAAATTAATCATTGACAGCCTTGGGCCAATCTCAAAATGATACCTAGCATTAAAGAAATCAAATATTATTCTGTTATATTGCAATAACGGCAACAGCATTTACAAAGACGTCAAAAATATAGTTTTGCTATATTGTAATAACGGATTTATTGTCCATAAACCTTAACAATAGGAAAAAACATAATCGTTTTCGAGTCAGTCGGGTAAAAGGATCTTAACAGACAGACAGGCGAATAAACTAGTGACCCGTGTAAAATAACACCCAAATAAAGATGAGTGGTGGTGAGATAGAAGATTGTGTGTACCTGTGTGTGTCTGTGTGTGCTCTCATAGATATAAATCAGGGGAGAGCTAAGTACTTAATGCGGTTCTCTATTTCGTGATATAAATAGCCTTTATATAAAGTAATACCAATAGACAAGTGACAATGAGGAACTGCCTTTATCTAGCTAGACAAATGACAATCGCTTATTCCTTAAGGGTGACCTAATCGGGAATGTTCATAGATATATTTTTTTTTAAATAAATTGTAGAGTCAATGTTGTTTTTTACACTCATACGTTTAAAAAAATCTATAGGCATATATGAGTATCTTGATTCGTCCAACGAATCTATACCTATTCTTCTTCTTCTTCATACCTATACCTATTAATATAATGAATATGCAACTGAAATTATGGAACCCTGAAACAAAGAACCCGCAAATAATGTGCTTAGCAAAAATATTTACCGATTGTGAAATCCATTATTCTTAGTGTTGGCGTGTCATTTACAGTGTTGGCGTATATCCTTGAATAAATAATTTTACAATACATTACAGCTAAATATCATAAAATATAATAAAATTTACATAATATGACTTTACATAGTGCCGCTTAGTACTTTTGTGAAGGTACAGGAGTGTGCAATTCAGTTGGCACATGGCATGTTTTGGGCGTAAGACTAGAATGACACCTGAGACTTTTGCAGACGTTACCTTTGTCTGTCATGATCATTTTACTATTCAGTTCCTTAGTTCTAAATTTAAATTTAACAATTGTCCACGTAATCTTTTCGAGATCTAAACCAACAAGATTGCCAAATCCTGTATTAACAGTGAAGTATAAGTGACAGGGAGACCTAATATTAATATCAAGTTAATACGTGACGTAAATACCTTAATAGGCAGTTACATAGTTTCTGAAAACAATATCGTAAAATCCATCGTATAGATAGCGTCCGATATGACAAAGGAATTGAATGGAACAAGAAATATGAATAAAACTATTATGCAAACAGTTGAAGTCGAGAGAACAATGAACAATTTCAGAACTTCACTTTGTTCGACAACTTTCGACTACGATCGAAACAGTTCGACTCTTTGAAAGCTATAAAACGTTTCATTTTCTTTATGATATTACAAACTTTTCATAAATTTGTAATAAAGATAATTTAATATAGAATTTGAATAGAGAATCATTCGAATTTGTCCTTGTAAACAGAGCTTCAAATTTGCCTTGAATCGAATTACAAACCATTTTAAAAAGAGCTGAGAAGTCTCTACCACTCTTTTATCGAACGTACGTTTTATTCCAAGAAGATGGACCATAAAATAAATAGCTGGAACTAAATCAAAGATCCAGAACCTCAACTGTAAGGTTGCTGGTTCAGCTTAGCGTGTTTCGATAAGACGGGTAGTATGAAAAGGCGGTACCGAGGTCAAACAATGTCCTTCTATTAGCCTCGGTCGCTTATCGACTTTTCATCAATGCATTTTAAACTTTTATTATTATGAAACTTAACTAACTTCGGTTAAAGAAGCGGGCCAGAAGTTGTGGGCAAAACTTAAGGATAAATATTTATAAGTATTAGCAAGCAAAGTTCTCGACTCAACGTAGAGGGAATTCAGTCAAAAAAGCAAAAAGGCATCCTTGCATTTTTGCTTTTTGCAAAAGGATTTTTTAAGGAAAAGGATTTAAAGCAGAATAATAGACCAGGGACCATATTAACGCGTATTAAGACCAGTTCAGCTATCAAGTGGTTTGTCACTTTCTGACATACGCAATTTTCCGAAGAGCAACAGAGACAAAACACAGTATATCAGTGTTTTAGTTACACCGCGTTTATTGATAAGGCCCTAAAGGTACTCCAATATTTATAATATAAAATAATTAACTCACAACTTCTTAACTGATAATGTAGCCCTTATTTTAGAAACGTCTGCGCAAGGTATTAAAGAACCAGACTATCCGACCCAACCCATTACCTACCAATAGTTGGAATTCTACAAACATTCCGAAGGTTATAGAAGTAGATTCGCATATAAAAATCACAAAAGATATCGCAATACAGTACACAGTAGTCCACATAGCAACTATTGTTTGAATTTATTCATATACCAATAGCGGAAACGCGTTCGCTACACTTAAATCGTACTATTTTGCTAGAATGCCATTTATTTCAACATTGGCGCTGTATCCGATATGGATCTAGCATCGATTTAACATGGACGTTGTATAAAAATATATGTTTGTTATGCACTGAACAATGTATAATTTCCAAGAATATAGCATAGGTACATAGGTAGAAATAATTGTATAGGTACTATGTTTGCAGTAAACCACATTTAACCGTATTCAACACAACTTTACACGACTTCATTAAAACAAATAGTATAAAACAAAGTTTCTTCCCGCTGTCTGTCTCTCTGTCTGTCCCTATGTATGCTTAGATCTTTAATACTACGCAACGGATTTTGACGCGGTTGTTATTAATAGATAGAGTGATTCAAGAGGAAGGTTTATATGTATAAAAATTCCCGAAATTCACATGGGAACGGGTACAACGCGGGTAACACCGCGAGACGCTGATAGTTTTGTTATAATATACTGACTACATACAATTTCGATATGAAGAGAAATGTCAATGTAAGGATAGTTTAGACTCCAGATAACTTGATAATTATAAGGCTGTAAGTACATAAACTTGTACAATATGCTACCTGCAACTTCTATGATCATAACTTGAACTTAAAGCTTATTCATTAATAACTTTCACACTCCACTTTGAATGTCATAAGCTCATTCGATCGTTCGATCAATATCTACATTCAAAATGTCCTCACATTGGAACCAGTTGTTGCACAATCACTCTGTCAATCAAATTCAAATCAAATACTGATTATAATAAGTCCAACCCATATTTGTGTCGTAGATTTGTTCAGGGAGATTGAGTAATGTTTAACTGATGCAATGGTATCAGTCATTCTTCGTCTTCTTAACCTATTTTGGGCTTCATTTGACATATGGTATCTTGTGACTACTACTTTCATCACCAAAGCGTTTGTTATGAAAAGATTATTGGGTACTACTTTGCAACTTTGATCTATTTGCAATTGAATAATCATTTATTTAAGAGCTTTGTTGGTGAGTCCGATGCAGACTTCTCCATCTATTCCTGTTCAGTGAACGCTCCTTCACAGACATACGACATGACAGACAATTTATCTTTAATCTGGCTCATGTATCTGTAATTTCGTATGTAACAGTAATAATATTAGGTACTAGTATAATTCGCCGACTCGTAGATTGTAAACTCCACTATTTGATAACCATAATTCCCAAGGATTTTCGTCTTGAATCAAGCTTGAAACATTTTCTGTATTTCAAAGGGTTTGAAAAAGGATATTTTCGAGGAACATCTCTAAATATAGCTTTGGACAGTGATGACACTGAATGCACAGATAAAATAGCGACGTGATTTTCCCTCACAGACAAGATCGTAGTAATCTTAAATCTTCAGTAGCGGCGAGGATTTCTAGAATTCTAGTTAAAGGTGTAGATTGACTGTGACTTTATTGCAGCACTTACGTGCACTTAAATTACAGTAAATATAGAAGTCTTATTAGAAGGATAGCTTGACTTAATAGTTTTTAAGGCTTCGTTGACACTGGGCGAGTCTAGAAGATGTCAATGTTTATGACATTTGTAATTTGTGTGTGACGCTTGCCTTCTTCGTAATTTTTCAGCTTCTAAACTAGCTGAATGAGCACTTGAAACTGTTCGTAGTGTACTTGTAGTGTATTTCTTAAACGTGTGTGTATTATTAAACGTAACTACGAGTATAAAGTTATCCAATTAACATACAAGAAAATATAACATTGAATTCGGTCGGGGTATTCGACTCAGGAGAGATTTGTGTCCAGTTGCAAACACTAGACACAAACAGATTACAACAAAAAGTGTCCTATACACTATATTGACAACAAAAAGTGTCTACGCTACGTTTGCACTGTGCCTAAACACTAACCGCCTTATTCATAATCTCTGTTTAACTAAAACACTGTTAATAAAATGTTTGGTCTCTTTTGCTCTTTGTCAAATAGCGTATGTCGGAAAGGGACGAACCATTTGATATCTAAAATGCTGGTAATAAGGGTTTATGAACAAGGCCCTAAACCTAACTCCCCTAACAAGTAAATAATGTAATATTTCCTCCGGCAATACAGTGCAAAGTTTTGAAACCAATAACTTGTTATTAAGTTAATGCGTCTGCTATTTCATTTAATTATTTACACGTTAAATACGCGGTAAAGGAGTTCAACTGCACGACAACTATTTATATTTCTAATATAAATGTATGCTGTCTGACCGTAATTACAGAAAAGCATTTTACAGAGAGTCTTTTCTGAGCTACAATAAAAACTAGAATCTTTATGGACATATCTATGAAGTTTTAGCATACCTAGGTACCTTAAAACTTTCTCCAAAATATATGCTCCAAAAGTTCTTGGTACAGGAATAAAAATAACTAAAACATACAATTCTCAAGCTAAACTTATCTAGCGAACAATTTGAGCTGACTTAAGTCCGTAAGCAAGCACCGACTGTCACCTATTGGGAATATCCGAGGATTTCACATTCACAGCGAGTCTAGAAATAGTATTACTGAAGTACCTAGGGTACTCCCGAAGCGCTAAGAACGCAGTACTATCGACATTTGTAAGCGCGGATTTGTGAGTGGCTTGCGATACGTGACACCGCCCGTCTCAGATTACACACGAAGCAAGTTACGTCCCTTGCCTTCGAGTATGCATAATATTACTGGCTTTGATACATTTTAGAACCAGCACAGACCACAGTCCAGATAAACTTAGACAGACAGTTACAACTTCTTCTTAGCGAATCGGTGGTTATTTCTCTTAAATGTGGTCTTGCCAAAATTTTGCAAGCAAAAACATACTGTCTTCTGTATAAAAAAGATGTGAAACTTGAAAACTAAAGACGTCTCAGTTTGTTGTGTGTCACAGAATTATGTCTGTTATAGTAAACAGATTTGATTTTGTCAACGGTCTTGGAACTGTGATTCATTCATTTATTTCGAGTTGGTTAGTGGGTAACCCTGGTGACGTTTTTTAGACCGCCTAAAGGCCTCAACATGGTCAGACGATTGAAACAAAACGTCTGTTAGGTATTTGGCGTATAAGTAATGAATATTACGTTAAAGAAGCAATGTGTCGGCTCCCATGAGAACTATAACAATTTGCTGGCAACTGCCCACGTCCACCTCCTGCCGGCGCACGCTCGACTCAATAATGCATGAAAGCAGACGTCCGCTGCACCCAACACTCTAATTACGGCAAACAACACAAGCAGTTTATTCCCACCTCGCGGCACGGTTATCGAACCCCAAGAAACTATACCAGTGTGTATAACAAGGCCATTAGCGATGACGCCACCGGCACCGCGCCGCTGACCTCGCGTGTCGCTCCGCCCGCGACCCCGCAACACTCGTAAATTCTATTTCCGCGTCATCGAAAACGAGCTCGACTTTGCATTTAGATTGCGAACTCAAATGTGGCGCCCAACTGACTGCAACACTACCTCCACAATGGCGGAGTATTCCGGAACATTCTCCGATGCTCGTAGTTCACCGGTAATACGTTTTGCGCTATTGTCCGAACAACGAATGTACTTTATCCTGATATTCAAAGCGAGCGCCCGACTGCACCGATTTATTTCGATGAATATATTCGACGTAAATAAGATTATAGAAAAATTCAGCACTATATTTCGATATTACGACAACTGACAAGGAAATTGCACTCCTTGGACTGGTGGTATAAAGTAGTTCTAGCGTTATCGTAATGGGTCGTAATTTTTTATTGCTAATGTCGTAAAAGAGTATTCTTGTCGATAGCACGTGATGTTACGATGTGTTCTGTGGACAATGGCGATGAAAACACCAAATTTGGCGTCAACCAGTCCCAAGTGTTCTAGCTATCACCAAACTTACAATTACCCACCGTACTAACGACAGTTCCGTAGTAAAGTTCATCATGATCTCTTAACTATTAATACAACTATGAATGTAAACTGGTTACAACCAGACTAAGCTCGCTCGAGACCTACTTAAAACCGGCAAACGCATTGATGAAGGGAAAGTGGTATATCAAGACGACCGAATGGCGGCTAGCATTTATAACAGATTCAGTTGTGAGATATCATAATACGGTATCATATTTTCTATAATAACCATAATTACTATAAATATTATAATCAGGCAGTTTTATCAACACTTTAACGCCCAAATCGCTTAACAAACTGATATGTTCCGTGAACAACCATTTTGGGCTCAGAAAAAAACTTTCGTTATGTTGTTCCCAATATTTTTGATCTAATAAACATTAATAATTGTAAATTAAAGTCTTGTATAACGTAGTTTCAATGCTAAGAACGTTTTATCAGCAGAAAATCGTATATGTACGTCATCTAAACTTTCTCTTGTAACATAATAGTCAATCTGAGTAATACAATGCAATAGGTAACAATGGCTGACTTCTAATCGATTTATTATGGATATTGTATTGTTTCTCTTAAATAAACAACAACCTTTTACGTTTATTTACTTATTTTCTCATTAACAATGAATTATGATGTTGTGACGGACATTCAATTCGGAGGCATTTAACTTCTGGCAGCTTTGTTGATACAAATCTATGTCCCAAAACAAGCGACATTCGCTTCACCTATTTTGTTAATGTCAAAATATGGAATATTGTCTGGTGGTCATGATATATTCCCATACATTTTGGCCTTATAAGTAGTCGTTTTGATTGCCACGTCATGTCTATTAGTACGATATGTACGAAACAAAAATACGTCAAAATTTTAATATCCAAAATCAAAAAAGTAAAGTAAATTTGTAAAGTTATTTTAATTCTTCTTATCAGTGCTATTTAAAATTTAAAATGTTACTCTAGCACTTTAGACACAGAATATGCCTTGATTTTTATTAAAGACACTTTTTTCATATTACTTTACAGTCAATCAATTTTTCTTTCTTTCAAAGAATAGATTGTACCACACCAAAAAAAAATCGTGTACAAAACACGACAAGAGTCAAGTATTACGTTAGATAGTGAGTGTTCTCACGGAGAAAGCCGACGACATTGGGCCGCTATGGAAGTAGGTTGGTGCAGGCAGCGCGCAACTAGGTGAGCGTGTCGAGGTCATGACGTCACGCGCTTTCTCTGCGCCCGCGCACCTTGTGCAACAACACCGATGCGTAGGGATGCGCTGTGTTTGGTCGATAGCGGGGTTTGAGTGGTGGTAGTGGGGGTTGAGTGATGGTAGTGGGGTTTGAGTGATGGGTAGTGGGGTTTGAGTGATGGTAGTGGGGTTTGAGTGATGGTAGTGGGGTTTGAGTGATGGTAGTGGGGTTTGAGTGATGGTAGTGGGGTTTGAGTGATGGTAGTGGGGTTTGAATGGTGATACCGGAGTTTTAGTGATTATACCGGAGTTTGAGAGGCAATAGCAGAATTGGATTAGCGATAGTGATGGTTTGTGATATTTGTGAAACCCTAAAATCAATATTATCCCGGAAAAGAAGGTTTAATTTGAATAGTGTCCTATGCCATATACTGACAAAAGTCTACGTAGTTAACTCGAATGTAAATCCTTACTAAGATTTTTACTAACACTGAAAATATATCCAGTCATTCCGTACCCATCATTCATCGATATCGCTATAACTATTGACTGTATCTCCTCTCTATCAAGTTATTATCATACAGTCTCACATACTGACATGCACTCTGCCCTCATGTTGATGGCGATACGTGACGCGAGGAAAGAAAAACACAAGCGTAAAAATAACACACGTTTCTGTGTATGTCGTAATGATACTAAAATGTTGTATTTAGGTCAGTTTTTTATATGAAATACTGAGACTTATGTTTTGTGTTCATCGTTATCGCTTTGGTGAAAGTTTAAGCATTGAGTCTTACGAAGACAGATTTAGAAAAAGGTGATGATTTTCAATTTTGTTTTTGTGTTGGGATTTGAAGTGAAATATGTTTTGGTTGCTTTGGTTGGCTCATTGAGAAGTATTGTAGCTTTAAATTGATAAAAAATTTATGGTTTTTGCGTTTCCATTTTCAATTTCAAGGTTTTCATTTTAATTCAATTTCCAGTTTCAATTTAAATGTGTTCTTTTGTAAAAAAATATTAAAAGCTACCGTCGCCGTGGCTTTAATTTACCACTCTCCTATAACATCTTTTGGGACTATTATTACGAAGGAACAAGTGCAAGAAAGGTAGAGATTGTCTAAGCTGAAATGACACGCCCCACCACCGCAGTTACGCACACTAGCAAATTTTAAATATGGACGCAATACACATAAACATGCAATTATAATTGGTCGTTCAGTTGCCGTACTCGCCGTACTCGCTAAGAAGTGCAATTCTCGGATTTGTTGTCCAACTAGTTTAGTTGATCGTGAACGCGCGAGAAGAGAGGACGTCTTGTTTCATACAAAGTGACGGCGCTGCTCCATAGAGCGAGCGTTTTCGGATTTATCACCCGACTAGTCGGCCGACATGTGCACATAGAAATCAATAATTGGCGCTCCCACACAGATGAAGTGCCGCTATTAATATTTACACTCACACATCTAAATAAAGTAATTAAGTAGTGGGGCGCGTCATTTCAGCTTAGACAATCTCTACCTACTCTATCTATGTTTATACTTTACATAGAATAAGTTCCGAGCAATATTTTCCTAAACACGCGAAGAACAGCAGAATCACATATTTTGCATTTTACGTGTTGTCGTAAAATGTTTAAAGTAACAAGTTTTATTGTGTTGGTAGGGGACTATAAAATCTCCTTGACAAATATACTGTGCGCGGTAGACATTTGGAACTACTAAGATTTGCCTACAGCTGTATTCGTTATAGGTTAGGTTAGGGCTTAGGCTAGATTAAGGTGGTTAGGGCTTGGACCGTGAAAACTCACTGTTAAAAGGTTAAACCGCCTTATTCATAAGCGTCTCTTTCGCTCTTTGGCAAATAGCGTATGTCGGAAAGGGACAAACCATTCCATAACTAAAATGCTGTTAATAAGTGTTGAAGGCCTTAAGAATCTACTTAGTGTATCTGTGTGCCTGTATCTGTTATGAGTATCAAAGTATCTTTCCAAACCCTCATTTATTTTTATGAAAGCTACCAGCACATCCCCACTGCTGGGCAAATGTTCCATGACTCTCTTTCTCTCATCCGCTTTCAATCCCCATTAAAATTATCCAGCAGTCTACCATCAAGTTTTTGAAAGCCAACCTGAAGGCCTGAGGTCATTCTGTCCATAAAAACTCTTAATCAGCTGTCTTAAGCCTTGTTCGCATTAAGCTAGTAGTTTAGTCGAGTAGCGAGTAATTTAGTAGCTAAAATACTCTCTACTGCCCAAAAATCGTTCGCACTTTGTTCGAGTACAGTTCACAAGTGAGTTGTGTTTTACAAGATGAATAGCCTACAACGCAATAAAGTAAATAAACTGATTAAGCTAATGGTAACGGCTATTTTAGAAGAAGTGGAAGAGGAAATTTGTGTGATTAATAAAAAGAAGCTATGGATTCGAAAATGGATCAACAGGAGAGATGAATTAGGGGCTACTAGTTGTCTTCTGAAGGAATTGGCATTGGAAGATCCCAAAGAATACAACGATAGTTTGAGAATGTCCGAAAGTTGTGTAAATTTTTTGTTAATGAAAATACAAACTCAAATACAGCGAAAAGATACGCTTATAAGAAGTGCAATTCCCGCAATTACAAAATTACAAGCAGTTCTATACTTTCTTGCTACAGGATGTACTTTAAGGACACTCACACATATATTTAGACTCGGAAAATCAACTATTTCCGAATTCATCATCGAAGTTTGTGAAGCAATCTATGAATCATTAACGGAATTCATCAAGGTAAGATTAAATAATAATAGGTGACACATTTATCATTTATTAGTAGGTATAATCATTTTCAACATTTGCGTGCTGCATTGCTTATAAAATTAAGTCATTAACGCTCTTCCAAATTACTATTGTCATTATAACATATCGCTATATGGTGATTCTACATTTATTATTTATCAGTGTAATCATTTTCAACATTTGCGTCCTGCATTGCTGTTAAAATTAAATCATTTGATAGAATTACGTCCGCAACATTTTCATCATTTTCAGATTGAAGTATCTCTGTGGTTGCTTGCTCTTCCAAATTACTATTACTATCATCATAATATATTACAGAATCGTTATATGGTGATTCTACAGTATAAGACGACTGCGGTGTTCTGTTTTGTTGAGATGCGTTTTGAAGGTGCTGACGTCGAATTTTATTTATATGAAGTTGAATGTACTCTTGTGCTTCTAATGCCAGTAGTAAGGGCAAAGACTTCAGTTGAAGACCAACGTGTTTACCGAACACCTCAAACTCATTTTCTTCCACTACAGAGGTGCTTTGAGTTATATCTTTTAATTGGCTGACCATGCTCGAGAGCTGGGCGATTTTCCTCTTTTTTGTTAGAGGTTGAGGAGGAGGAGGAGGTGTAGGTTGACGAACAGAATCCCCTGCATCAGTAATTTGTTCAGTATCTGTATCTGTGTGAGAACTATTGGAAGCCTGAAAAAACAACATGTGATTAGTATCAAAGTACTTATTAATGATTTTTTTTTTCAGATTCCTACTACTACAGGCTGGAAAATAATTGAAAATGGCTTTCGAAAACAGTGGAACTTTCCAGGGTGCTGTGGCGCAATCGACGGCAAACATGTAGTCATCAAAGCACCCCCTGAATCAGGAAGTTTGTACTATAACTACAAAGAGACAAACAGCGTTGTATTAATGGCTGTTGTAGATAATAATTATTGCTTTAGTTATATAGACGTTGGGTGCAATGGAAGAGTTTCTGATGGTGGCGTATTTCGTAACTGTAGTTTATACCAAGAGTTAGAAAACGATGTTCTACCAGAGGATCATGTTCTAGTTGGCGACAATGCATTTCCCTTGAAAGAATATTTATTAAAACCATTTCCAGGAAATCGATTAACGTTAAAGCAAAAAATTTTTAATTATCGTTTGTCTCGGGCGAGAAGAATAGTCGAAAATGCTTTCGGTATACTAGCTGCCAGATTCAGAGTGTTTGAAAAACCGATGCCCTATAGTCCTGAGAAAGTTGTTAAGATAGTAAAGACCTGTTGCGCTTTACATAATTGGCTCCGCCAAACAAAATTACAGAACAAACAGTATGAATACACAGTAGACACAGAACATTATGAAACAGGAACTGTCGTTCCTGGTAATTGGAGAAATGAGCCAGAGTCTCTCGGAATGCAACCGCTACCAATTTGTTTAGGTAACCGTTCATCCCAAAGGTCTTTAGATCGTCGCGAGAGGTATGCAGATTATTTTGTCGGAAGCGGATCTGTCCCTTGGCAGACAAGAATGATACATTGAAAACTGCCGGCACAGACACTGACGTACATATTAAAAATTATGATTAGAAATTATGATAATTTAGATGAATGGTAGGTACTTACCAAGTTGCTTTCACTTTGTGTCAGAATTGAGTTTAGGTTTCGCAGGGATGCATCCAATAAACTGAACCATTTTACATTAGGAACATAAACCGTCTCAGTCCCAGCGCCCGAATTTTTGGACTCCTTTATTTTTTTTAACTCCTGCGAGTAGGTCGATCTAAAAATGAATGGATCTTGTTAGGTTAAACTACTTCTATTAACAGTAGGTACTTACCTCATAATAATAATTAAGAGCTTATTGTATCACAATAATAAATATGCCTTTGTATTAAAATAACAATAATAAAAATTATGCACTGACCTGATGTTTTTAATTTTCAATTTCACCTCCTTTTCACCAAATCCGGATATACTCATAGTATTTTCTAAATCTAAGTACGCAGATTGCTTCATTTGTTTGTTTTTGTAATGCGGGGACTTAATATTCCACAAGCATTCGTGTTCTAAATATTTGCTAACGAAATTTAGAGTTGTTTCTTCGCTCCACCGAAACGACATTTTTACTAATGAACTCGACTAATTTCGACACGTTCGAACTTGTTTAGTAGGTGAAGCAGTGAGCACGGACGGTCCTACTCGCCAGAAAAAATAGAATAAAATGGATCGACTCGACTAAATTACTTACTAATCTACTCGACTAAATTTTTATTGTTCAGACACGTTTAGTAACTAAATTACTCGCTACTCGACTAAAATACTAGCTTAATGCGAACAAGGCTTTAGAGCCGACTCTTGTCGGTCGAGTTCGAGTTACATATATTCCAAATGACAAGGCTGTCCAAATGACAGGACTGTCCAAATGACAGGACCATGGAATTAGTAAGTACTAAGTACTAAGTACTTACTAATTCCATGGACAGGACTGGCCAAATGACAGAACTGTCCAAATGATAGGACGTCTTGTAATCCGACCCATCTGACTTTATTACAAAACAATTAAAAATTATCACTGTAAGATCATTATTAAAAAACTCTATTACAAATAATTCTGATATAAATAAACCACTTCAAACTAAAAGTTGTTTTATTCTCTTTATTCAGGGGTACTTAACTTAAGCTAGGTCTAATTTATTTAATTTTTCAACCCTTATTCAGGTTTTCAGTGTCATCCCTTGGATTAAACAGACTATATTTATAGTTTCAGTGTCTTATATCTGTTCTAATTAGTTAATCATTTCTGACAACCTTTCTTATATTCATTTTCCCAATTTGATCTTTAGTTAATTAGGTAAATTGGACCGAAATATTTCGGTAAACTTTGAGTCACATACTAGGTATGTCTGTTTACGTAAAAACATTTCTTGATTACATACTAACAATAACATCATTTATATTGTCAATAACAAATATATATAAGATATTTATTTATTATAGTGTTGTTTTCTCCAAGTGTTAGAATATACCTGTATAATAAATAAGGAAAAACAAACGTATTAATTTACGGTTAGTTTCGCTATGCTCGATTCCCGCTATGCACTGATCTTTAAATACCTACCAAAAAGTGCCGCTTTGCACTGAATTTCTCAGTGCTACCTTTAACAATGGAAGGTACAATTCGATAGAAAAGTGTTTCTAAAGTATAATCTAATATTTATAAGTAATATTTCTCTTAAAGCTAGCCTGGGACTGCATAGTTTGAGGAAAATTGTTTTGGTAAATAAAAATCTAATTAAAATTTAAGAATTGCGTATATTTTGATTAAAAATATAAAAACGCTATGAAACATTAACCAACTCAAAATCAAGATTACTTCTTTTACACAAAATGGTAATTGTGTCTGGTATATAACAGGGTCTTTCCACCCTTTAGGCCCATTTCGTAGCCAGATTTGGTAGCTAGCTTCCAAATGGGAGAAATAATCCCGATTCGAAGCTGGCTACGAAATAGGAATTCGAAAGTCTTATTTAGGAAAAAGAACTAGTAAAAAAAAAAATAACCCTAACCTACCGAATAGATCGTTCCCATTTAGTAGATAGCTACAAGATGGGAAAACACTTTTCTCATTTCGTAGCTAGCTACCAAATCTGGCTACGAGATGGGCCTAAAGTCTTTCCACCACGTCTACTATCAATTATTGTATAATTTTTAACCGGACCACGGGAAGAACTTGCGTCCGACATGATTGCAGACGTACTAACGAACTAACCTAATTACGCTTATCAGTAAAATAAAGATGCACCAAAATTGCAATCCTACTATCTCTTTCTATTCAAGGACAAAAGTTAACACTCGGGTACAAATTCCCGGAAGAGGTAACCCAAAAAACTCGTTGTTTTGGTGTTGACGGTTTAAGCTATGTGTTGATTAACACGAATACTGTTTACTTAGTTATAAAAAAATAATAAGTAGTTAGTGAAACTAGTAAGAGAGTATTTTATTTAAATTTTTATTTATTTAAACTTAAGCATTTTCCTTTCGACTGTCCAAGAATCTGATTCCGTGCATAGCGGCACTTTTTGTTAGGTATTTTATGATCAGTGCATAGCGGGAATCGAGCATAGCGAAACTAACCCTTAATTTATTTGATAACTCATACATTTCTTGTATTCTCCGACGGTCGGTCCCAGTAAAGCACCTAAGATATCTAAAAGTACAGATAACATTTACTTTGCTATATACTATACAGATATAGGCTCAAGAAACTGAATAGATTTTGAAATTTCTTTACATCGAAATAGTGGCAAAGCTTGGCTGGTGTATTTAGATTACCAATAGAATAAAGCCTTTCTCTTGAAAAACTCTGTTGTTCAAATCTGATGAAAATCTGATCTATTTATAGGTTTTGAAATTGGCACGAACATACAAACATTTTTGTTTGATTTTTGTATTTTCTTAAAAAAAATTTTTTTTTCTAATTTCAGGACTACCTGTCTAACCAGTCTGATTCAAATAATTATTTCTTTTTATGTAGTTAAATTCAAGTGGAAGGCTATATGGTATTTTTTATCCCGAAATTCCCACAGAGACGGATACCTCTGGTAAAAACGCGGTGCGTGACTAGTTTTATAAAATTAAGAGTAGAGTAAATGGCTTCAATGTAAATGTATTGTCAGACTTTTATAGGTTAATGGGGCTATGGGGCCATGCTTCATATTTATTACGTTCCAACACAATTTATCTCAGTAAATTGTGTTTATTTATCCCGGATTACGCTGACTCTATCCCGGTTTATTATTTAGTCAAATTGTTGTATATTTCTTAAGTTTTCCAAGAGCGAAGAAAGTTTATTTCCTTTTATACTTGTAGCTTGTTATTTGTTAGTAAAACGTAGGTACGTTGAAAAGAATTTGTAGTTTAAAAGAATTTATGAGGTAAATGTATACGTAATGCTAACGACAGTTAATTGGCTGATTAATTTCAATCAAACTTCAAATTTAAAGAGAGAGGTAATAATGTTTATTGACATAAATAACTTTCACTATTCCGACTCAATTACATGTCTATGTAAGATCATTACAAGCGCTTATCAAGTTTTATTTATGTAAAAGTGAATGAGACGTTTTCTAAATTTAGCAATAAAACATTTGAGACGAATAATTTGTTTGTTTGTTGTTTATTTGGAGATATCTTTCGAATTGAGGATATTGAAGTCAAATGATATACCAAAATTATGTTATACTAAAACGTACCATATACATCTCGACTTGTAGTAGGCAGAACAGTCGATGAAATAGAGCAAGTTAAGCTGCCAGCGAGTTTGATAGAAAGCAAGTCAACACATACGAGGAATGAAGCTGAAGAGATTTTCTGAATGGTAAAGATTTTGTAGATTTTTGTATTTTTGTTTGTTTGAACGCGTTGATCTCGGGAACTACCAATCCGATTTGAGTAATTCTTTTTGTAATGGATAGCCACATTCAATGGAAAGATTATAGGCGATATTCTTACGAGAACGGGTAAATCGTGGGACTCTGCTAACTTAAACTACGTCATTGACGAGCCATGGAGTTTATGAAAACTTGGAACATTCACTATAATACTTTAATTTGTGTCCAACCTGTGCTTCAACAATGCGTACATATAAATAAAACTTTAAATGCAGACAACGTCGCTGTCGTTCAGCCATAATGTTTAATGTAAATCACTTGTGTTATTTATTTTATTGCCAATATCCTCTCGCTGTGTAGTGGAAAGATTAACGAGCGTAGGTGATTGTGGGAGATATTTGACTACCTTTGAACTAACTATGAAATATAACTACACTAATATAACTATATAAAAGAGGACGATTGTTTCTGCTCAACAAAATGTTTGGATGCGACCTGATTAAATCTGGGAAAATAACGTCAACACGATTTAAAAAATATTCACACTGGCGACATCTATTGGATCGCGGGTGGAACCGTTAAATAGGAACAAAATATCAGTCTCAACCATATCATAGACTTCCCAGTCTTCTAGATTGTCAAAACTAATTCTAGATGTAGTTTCTCTATCTTTTATTTAATATTGGAAGGTCCACAAACTTATTGTGTGCTTATTTCTATCAGTAAACGCCCGTATGTTATTGTTGACTTTTAAGCTTTTATGTGAAGAAAACAATTTGGTTTTTATCTACATGGTTTTTGCCAATTTTGATTTTACTCACGTCAGAAAAGAGTTGGTATGTGTTTTGTTAATGTGTGCACTTTCCAATGTCACGATCAATGTGTAGAACTGATTGGTTGATTGAAACTGTTCTCTTAAATATGTTGATTTTACATTGACGATCATTCTCAATTGTGGGATTTTCCAAAATTCAATTTTTTTCTATACTAAAATTATGAACAGGTAATTTTTTTAAGTTTGTTTGCATGTTCATGTTTTTACCTCGGAAATTACCAGTCCGATTTCAATAATTCTTTTGTAATAGATAACCACATTCAACGGGAAGGTTATAGGCCCTTTTCCATCCCGAAATTCCCATGGGAACGGGCATAACGTGGGTATAACCGCGGGGTGCTGCTACTATTGAAATTAAGTTAATACTTGTAACAGATAAGTTCAGCCGCAAGAATCAATTACGATCTTAATGGAAAATCATGTCTTAGAACAATGTCAGGTTCGTCTGGATGTCCTAGACTTAGCTCAAATTTCCAGTAAAGATAAGTCACTGCTGTTCGTGACATAAAAGACTACTTTTTTGCCACAAAGTTAGATTAGATGTTTAATTATTACTCGAAATCTTCGACCTGATAACAAGAAAAGGAGAATCTTTCTCTGAAAATTTTATACTTTCATAACCTACATCTTTGAGAGGTTTTGTTGATTCGTTATAGTATTTTTTAATTGATTTTATTTATTTTTGATATCACCAATCCGGAGTAAGCAAGTGTGATGATTATGTATTCTCCTTGCTGTGCCGGTGACTACAGGGCAAGTCTAGTGATTGTAGACTCCAACTTTTCACTCACTTTTCAATGGAGAAACTGTGTCGAGCCACCGAAAGTGTAATTGCTGCCGCAAAGTTTTGATCAGCCTCTATATAATTTGAACTAGAACCATATTGACATGGCGAAGAAGAAGAAAAATAATAAATTGTCAGCAATAAAGACCTTTGCCCTTTATTGGAACATCGGAAACTAAACACTTATCCTCCTCAATATACTGTCTTCCTTGACCGTCAAAGCCTTTGTTCTAAAAATTACTTCAATGAAATTAACCACCATTTTGTTTGTCATCAGAAGTGTGGAGCGCGGGCGGCGGCGGCGGCGGCACAGCATGCGGTAACACCGGCATGGACCTGAAGCACGAGGTGGCGTACCGCGGACTCGCCGGGCAGGTGAAGGCGGAGCCCGGGGTCAGCCACAACGGACACCAGGTACGTGCCATGGTTTAAAGCTGGTTCCGTACCTAAAAAGGAAAAACCCGAACCCTTTTTCATCAACGTGCATTTTGACCAATCTTCTGGAAATGGACTCGCTGGGCGGGTGCAGGGTTGAACCCGGGGTTAGCTACAGCGATTATCAAGTAGCGTAGCGCAGTATGATGCGATAAGCGGTGGTAATTCATCGTATCTGTAAGGGTGTGACCCCACTAGCCACAACAGCCTGATGCGAACAAGCTGCCTTTGGTCAGTCTAACAGACAATACAACGGCTGTAAACTGTTTAATCTAACAGAAAAAGTGAGTACTCTGTAGTTAGACGTCTTGTCTTTGGTAAGCGCTTCTTCATGCGCTTCCATAGACTTAGAAGGTTTCATGGAAGGTTTCGTTTCTTTTTGGAAACATATTGAAACACTTTGACTGTCTAAACGTGCAGATAAGAGATATTATCTCTGGAGAGCATTTATCTTGGGATTCACTAACATACTCTAATTCACTTTGATAGGTCAACGGCCACGTGCGTGAGTGGATGGCGGGGGGCGCGGGCGCTGGCTCGCCCTCGCCCGGGGCGCCCGCCCAGCCGCAGCCCAACAATGGCTACTCCTCGCCGCTGTCCTCTGGTAGCTACGGGCCCTACAGTCCTAATGGAAAAATAGGTAAGTGATCTTCTTTAAGCGAAACTCAGTCTCATGCTATGGGTAAAGGAAGATGATTTAAACATCGAAAGATTGTCTACACAATCTTCGTTGTTATAATGTCTTTGTCCACCACATTGCGCTCATCAAATAACATCAAAATTAGGTAACGTTCTACAAATCTAAAGTCAAGCCACATTAGCCAGATCTAAGTAACTAAAAACCACTGATACTGCAAAAAAAGATGCCACTTCTAGATTTTTCCATGGCAGAATACGGTTCTTCAAATACAAAGAATTTCTTCCATATTATAAATCAGTCTAAGCTCATTAAGGACGTCCTTGCGCTTCCATTACACAGTGTATAACAGTAGGGAGTAAGAGTATAAACGATACTGTGCTTTACAAAGAACACGCCATTTCCAAGCAACCTTCGACCATTAGAACCTTGGAACACAGGAAAGGAACGCTAAGGGACATTACACATGGTACGATTAGAGATGCCACTTACAGAATGCGTCTGTTCTTTAGATTACATCATGACGTGCCGTCGAATAATTACGTGAGGACATATGTTGACTTCCTGACTTGTGGCACAGATTACTAAATAGCTTGTGGGTGTTGTGTATGTAGCTTTAGTTTATTTTGTCAAACTTGGACTTTGTTTAAGCCTAAATTACATTACGAAATTAGTGGCATGAAATTAATTTCGTGACACTAATTTCACCAGTAATTTCACGTGTAAACGTTCAGTTTCACTATGCATGCATTCTTTTGTGAAACTAAATTAGTTTCGTGCCCTGCGCGATTTTTAAGTGAAATTAGTGTCATGCAACTAATTTCATAGTGTAGATGCAACGCGAAACTAGTGTCGCGACAGCATTTCAGAGACAGCAGGAGCAATAGCTATGATATTGACAGAGCCATTATCTCCGCGATACTGATAATTTCACGACACTATAATTTCAACGAAAGTAGTTTCACATGTGCTGAAATTACTTTCACGAAACTAGTTTCATAATGCATGACACTAGTTTCGTAATGTAAATCCCGCATTAGGCTGCGTTTTTATTGAAGCGGAGTGGAGCAGTGTGGAGTCGAATTGACCAATGACAACGCATTACGAGAAGATTATGACATCTTAAATGCTCTGTGATTGGTGATGGTTAATTGGACTCCGAACCGATCCGCTCCGTACGGTCAAATGATTTATGAGAGTGTTCATGTCGAACTGGGATCGGTGTTTAAATTATTTTATCTACACTAATGTTGTAACATTCTACTTATGATTCCAATACTTGACTTATAGTTACTACTGTTATAGCACAGACAACTAAAACACTCAATTTAAGCAATTGCACATGATGTTATAATATCATTATAATATAACATTATAACATCATTATAACGCGACCAATTAACCTGGCGAGCCTTATGTCAAAATCCTCATACTAGTTGTATAAAATTTTGATATTAGGCTGGCTTTTGAAAACAGTTGGGTTATACGTGAAAACTTCGTCGAAACTACATACACAAAACTCTTTGGTAAGATCTCGCTCGCTCCTGATTGGCCCTACGCGCAGCTGCGCTCTCATTGGTTAGATTTTAATGGCGGCAAGTTCACTGTGACAATACACGTACCTACGCGTGAATTTAATGTTTCGCAATGTGTTTTGTTTTTAAAATTTTGTTTGATTAATTGCATTAAATAGTGAAGATAAAGTAGTGTATGCAACTGCATATAACACGGGTATTAAAACACTCGTTACTATTATGAAACTCGCTGCGCTCGTTTCATAAACTCACACTCGTGTTTTAATACCCTTCTTTATATGACGTTGCATAAACTACTATTTCGTCGCTCTGCACGAAACCTCAAATCTTTTTGGAAGTCCCATCTGATCAAAATTTAATCTTACTAATATGATAAAGAGGTAAAAGTATTTTTGTTTGTATGTTCGAGATATTCTCAGAAATTACCTGTCCGATTCGAAAAATTATTTTCGTGTTGGATAGCTTTATTCAAAAGGAAGTTTATAGGCTAGGTGTCATCCCGATATTCTCACAGGAACGAGTACAACGTGGGTAAAGCCGCGGGGCGCGGCTAGTCAATACTAAAATAGCCTCGACCCGTTAAATTATCGATGTCTTTAAAAAACATTCGGGTTTTTCGCAATAACAGAGATAACTGCTATCTCTAAAAACGGTTTTACGTAAACAATTTCTTAATTTGCCAAATATTTATTACACTTGATGCGATCCCAGACAACCTTTGATCATGCTGCCAAGGACACACGTTTTATTTAGAACTTAATCACCATTTTATCTAGAACTCTACGTTAGTTCATAAAATACGCATCGTTTTCATTATCGCTTAGTAAGAGAGCTGCGATAGCTCATTATATACTGGTTGTGCCTTATCAATGTTGGTATGGATTTTTTCCGTGTAACGTTATCGTACACGCGATAATGAGGGCATTGACCTGTATAAAGTGATTTAGATAATAAGTCACTCGTGAAATTACTATGCTCCATATTTGTTGAAGAATTTAGTTCAGCATACAGCATTCTGAGCCTCTTTGATTTTGTTATGTAATGGAACAGAAAGACATCCATTAAATGGACACTTAACTAATTGACGTAATTTTACATACATTACATTTCAAAATCACTCATTAAATCTCTAATTAGGAAGCAAAAGACGTCTTTGAGTACAGCCGTAAGAAGATACAAAATATGTTTTCTTCCTCTTGCAGTCTTACTGAAGTTTGTTTGAATCCTAAATCTGTAACTCTTCTATATAAAGATATAAAATTCACGCAAAGACTCCGCATTCCTTCCCAACGCATTATTACTTCACCGCATCATTTATCTCCCATACCATACATTCCCAGCACAAAATACAACTCCGTAACACGAAATATAAGGATACTACCAGAAAACCATTTCCAGACAAAACTGAGGCATAAATACTTGCCGCTCAAAATGGAGGACGTTAACCTTATTAGCATGCAAGTAACAATTCAAAATAAAGGTTGCTACTCATTAACCGACGCGATGTTTGAGCATTTGCTCAATTCGCCAGAGGGTCCAATCGCAGTCAATATCTTGGCGAAAACATGAGACTTCCATTTGCCGCGATCATCGTCACCTGAAAGTCTCGGCTCAATTCGAGCAAACGCCATAGGGTACACTTAATGTCAGTTTTTATAGGATAATGGATCATGAACCATGGTTTTGTGCTACTTAAAGTGTTTTATCTACACTAATGTTGTAACATTCTACTTATGATTCCAATACTTGACTTATAATTACTACTGTTATAGCACAGACAACTAAAACACTCAATTTAAGCAATTGCACATGATGTTATAATATCATTATAATATAACATTATAACATCATTATAACGCGACCAATTAACCTGGCGAGCCTTATGTCAAAATCCTCATACAAGTTGTATAAAATTTTGATATTAGGCTGGCTTTTGAAAACAGTTGGGTTATACGTGAAAACTTCGTCGAAACTACATACACAAAACTCTTTGGTAAGATCTCGCTCGCTCCTGATTGGCCCTATGCGCAGCTGCGCTCTCATTGGTTAGATTTTAATGGCGGCAAGTTCACTGTGACAATACACGTACCTACGCGTGAATTTAATGTTTCGCAATGTGTTTTGTTTTTAAAATTTTGTTTGATTAATTGCATTAAATAGTGAAGATAAAGTAGTGTATGCAACTGCATATAACACGGGTATTAAAACACTCGTTACTATTATGAAACTCGCTGCGCTCGTTTCATAAACTCACACTCGTGTTTTAATACCCTTCTTTATATGACGTTGCATAAACTACTATTTTTTAAATCTACGTTAAGCGTGCGCACGCCGCGGTTTCATAAAAACGTGAACCGTCGCGAGCGCCCGCGGCGTGCGCACGCCGCATGTGGCTACATACAAAAGTGAACCGCCGCGTGCGGTTTCATACAAAAGTGAACCGCCGCGTGCGCACGCTTAATGCAGTGTTGGCCCTAAGATACGTATAGTGCGGTTGCAGGCCAGATGCGGGTACAACGCGTTTTTCATACAAATACAAGAAATACAGAGTCACGTGACCCACACCCGCATCCGCACCCGCACTATGTGTGTTTTGCGTTTTGTGCTGATACGATAGAAAGGAACATGAATTATTTTAAAGTGATATTTTTCCAATAGTCTGTTAGTGTCAATTAGTACAAGACTTACAAATGTATTAATTAACAAATAGTGCATACAGTACAAACTGTGCATTTTCCAAAATAACTGCCAAACTACACTTGAACTGAACAGTCTCCCAAAACCGCGTCTCCTTCAAGTAATCAAGCTTTCCTAATGCAGAGTAATTTAACGAATGAGTGGCAACACTAATAACCCTCATATCTGGTATTTTGCTCTGTTCGTGTGACGTACGAAGGTGGTTTTCCATTAACTAACATAGTCAAATTAACTGGCGAGGCCAAAAAGTTCGCGATCCAATGCTAACGAAACTAATTAACCTAGGATATGGAATGCTATGTTTTATAATGGAGATTGAACAAATATACAAAACTGTAGTTATGAGAAATATGAGGTAATTTATGATTGTAAAGATACGAAGAAAATAGTGGAATAACTATCACTACATAGGGTCATTTCGCCTGTTCGCGTCCAGCGCCCTATTCGCGTCCATTTTTCGGACCTCCCTATAATAATTCTCGAAAATAGGTATATTAACACAGTAAATCACCGAAAAGTCGTTACCGCTAATACCTAATCGTATAAGAGGCATATAGAAATAGACAAAGTTCTGTGAGCTAAACCAATCATGTCTAGAAAAAATAGTTAGTTTCCGTTCTTCAACAAAGAAGCGCAAACGCGCGAAATGTTGGCAAAAAAATAGTGAGCAGGGGCGCGTTCGACGGTAAGTATTTTATTGTTTTATGCGTATTTTACAATACACAGCTGTTTTTATTCTTAAAGCATGAAAAAAGGAGTAATATTAATTATGTATTTGCTTGTTTTTTTTAAGTTAACAGTTAAAATAAGGTGGACGCGAATTACTACACCGAATTTATAAAACTTCCACTTTGCGACCACAATGGACGCGAACTCGTGTATTTATGATTTAGTTAGTTTTTATTTTTATGTGATAAAATTAAAAATAGGAATTTGTTTTTATTTTTTATTTATGTATTATTATCATGCAATCGTAATGAGCAATTTGCGTCCACGTTATTATGATTCTAGAAAAAGATAATTAAAAATGAAAATCGTTCATCACATGTGGACGCAAACTATACCTACAAGGAAATTGTATTGTACCAAATTGCGTCCATTTTTTCATTAAATTCATATAATAGCTCATAATATATATTTTTTAACTTTTATAATTTAATATGCATTTAAAAAAAAAACTAAGAGTTAAAACTAATAACACTCTCCCTGCTGAAGTTTTCTTTGCAGAAATTTCTATCGAAACTGAATCTGAGAGGTCTCTTATGGAACTATCAATAGAACGAAATAGTAATATTTTAGAATTGGATGCAACTAAAGAAATCTCTAGTACAACCATCTTCCGCAGCTGTTGGCAATTCAAGCCAAAAAAACCTGTGATCCATTTCAATTAAAACCCACCTAATGCTGCCTGAAATTTCTAAAGAAGCAAGGAAACCTAATAATCAAAGGACTCCAGCAGCCATATCTTCTGCTGCATGGAGAAAGTATTACGAACATAAAGCGCAGATCAAGAACGAAAAACAGGAAGCAATCCGAAAAAGAAAGAAAGAATAGAGAAATAGAACAGGAGAGAGCTCGAGAGGTTCAAAAAATTAATCCGAAACAATAAAAAGATTATAAAAGTTACATAGGAAACCATAGAGTCGATAAATGTGGAATATGAGAAAGAAAATGTACCAGACGTGGATTAACGAAATATTCTTGAATAAAGAATCTGTTAAAATACAATTTTTCTTTACATTATCTAAAAATATCACCCCTACATTCCTTTTCTTAGCTGGTGGACGCAAAATGGTCTATGGGTGGACGCAATTTAGATTTTTTGGACGCAAAGTGGGTAAAACGCCTATTTTTGAAGTTTTTCTATTTATAAAAAAAACACAAGTGCTTTCGAACAAAACTGTAAGCGAACCTTATAGTAGACTATATAATGAACACATTACATAAATTTTTCATTGAAACTAGGGCTGGAACATTTTTATCTTCTCCTTCAAACTTGCCAACTCCACTAAATGGACGCGAACTGGCGAAATGACCCTAGTATAAAATAAAGTCGTCTCTGTTTCGTGTCTGTTTGTCTGTTTGTCTGTATGCTTAAATCTTAAAAATTACGCAACGGATTTTGATGCGGTTTTTGTAATAGGTAGAGTGATTCAAGAGGAAGGTTTTTATGTAAAAAAATTCCCGAAATTCCCACGGGAACGGGCACAACGCGGGTAAAACTGCGGGGCGCTGCTAGTATTATTATAAAACAAAGTCCCCGGTCGCTTCTCTGCCGTCGGTCTGTTCGCGATAAACTCAAATACTACTGCACGGATTTTGACATGAATTTATGTAAATAATAAGTAAGATATAAAATTAGATATCTTATCTTAATTTCCTATAGTGTACAAAGTTTTAAGATGATTCAAAGCATATGATACCTATTTTTATCAATATTTTGCCTAGGTTTAGTAATTAATAGTTTTGTTAGAGCATAATTAACTTTTTAATATCGTTCTTTATTCACAAGAAGAATTGGATTTTATGTCAGCGTGCGTAAGCATAGAACACGGTATAGGTATAAAATACATAAAACTAAATCATAGAGTATTACGGCTCATATTCTTTAGCAAAAAACTTCGCTAGTCGCCGTCGCTTGCACCATGGCAACCCCGTCACATAACATAGAAATTTTCTCCGTACCTTTGTATAGTAGTTGTCACATCATCTAGGTAAACATAGAATCCGCATTTCACATAACACACTCAATATTTATTAAGAGAAACTTCGAATAAAGAACGTTGTCACAATATATCCAAAATTTACCGTTTTGCAAAAACACCTTCGTTGTCAACACACTTTAAACCCCATTAATTAAAACGACATTAGAAATCAATTTAAGAGTCAATTATCGAAACAAAAAAACAAAAGTTGTTTTTGAGAATTTTTAAAAGCTTTCATTGTAAAGCTAAATAAAGCATAGAAATAAGTAAAAAGTATAAACCTGTCAAGTCCCACTGCTGGGCAAAAGCTTCTCATCTCACTGAAGATATCAGTGCAATGAGGAGGATTAGGCGTAATCACTTCGCTTACCTAATGCGGGTTGATGATCTCAAACCCGACCATGTTTGAAACGTTAAAAAAGTATTAGCCTGTAATGTCCCACTACAGAGCCAAGGCCTCTCATCTCACTGAAGATATCGGTACAATTAGGAGGATTAGGCGTAATCACAGCCTCCGTGGTCTTGTGGTTTGAGCGCCCGGCTCACGACCCGGAGGTTCCGGGTTCGATCCCGGTGGGGATATCTCACAAAAATTTCTTTGTGAGACTTTCCTCAGTTTGGTTAGGGCATTGCAGGCTGAATCACCTGATTGCTCGAAAAGTAAGATGGTTCCGTGCTTCGGAGGGCACGTCAAGCCGTCGGTCCCGGTTACTTTCTACGGATAGTAGTCGTTACATGAGCCACGTCAGAGGCCTTTGGCGGCTCAATAACTCTGACACCAGGATTGGTCAGGTTGACCATCCACTCGATGAAGAGAAGAAGACTTCGCTTGCCTAATGCGGGTTGGTGATACTTAAATAAAATTATCGTTAGAAAGTATTTTTCTGAATTATTAAAACTTCTTAAACAGCTTAGGAAGTCTAACATCAATAAAACTAAAAAGGTGCCATATTTCAAACCCGTTAAAGCAATCTCGCTAAGTATTTAAAGAATCCTAATTTGATTTAAAGAATGCGCGTCTCGTGTGGGAGGAAAAGGTCTTGATTTATTTTTGGTTTGTTTTCAAATAAACACGTTATTAGTGGTGTTTATGGGACTCTTTTTTAAAGAATGGCATTTTGAGATTTTAAAATACATCAGTAATAGGGGATAGGCATAAAAAAGTTAAAGAATTATAGGTACATATTCTTCTTCATCGAGTGGATGGTCAACCTGACCAATCCTGGTGTCAGAGTTATTGAGCCGCCAATGGCCTCTGACTGACGTGGCTCATGTAACGACTACTATCCGTAGAAAGTAACCGGGACCGACGGCTTAACGTGCCCTCCGAAGCACGGAATCATCTTACTTTTCGGGCAATCAGGTGATTCGGCCTGCAATGCCCTAACCAAACTGAGGACAGTCTCACAAAGTGATTTTTGTGAGGTATCCCCACCGGGAATCGAACCCGGAACCTCCGGATCGTGAGCCGGGTGCTCAAAACACAAGACCACGGAGGCTGGTACATATTAAATAAATCGTTAACATTATTTGTTCAAACGGGAACTTACGTACAAATAAAAATGACATCAACGTACATACTTACATACGTTTCAAGTAATAGTAAAATAATCATTAACATGTTTGTAACGAAGAAAAAATATAAATAAGCTTTAAACCATTTCAATTATTTCACACTAGCCGCGCCCCGCGGTGTTACCCGCGTTGTACCCGTTCCCGCGGGAATTTCGGGATAAAATGTATCGCATGTGTTATTCTGATGTATAAACTATATCACTGTAAAGTAAAAACAAACAAACAAACAAATAAAAACACCATTTCTCACAATATGATGTTGGTCCGTCATCAGCGTCATATAAAAGTCGTAACAGAAAACATTTTCGCATCTTCAAAAATTTGAGTTCTATAGGAGTAATACTCAAAATACTTCGTTGTTGAGATAAGTGGCGGCTCACACTTGTGAAATGTACCACTTGATAACAAACGTAGAATACTTATCGATGTGAACTCGCTATAGCTTTTTGGAGTTGGGTTTGTAAATGGTGACGTCATTTTGTGAAAACCCTATGTGAAAACCCATCTATCCTACTACTAATATTATAAATGCGAAAGTTTGTGGGGATGGATGTATGTATGGATGGATGTATGGATGTATGTTTGTTGCTCTTTCACGCAAAAACTACTGAACTGATTTGGATGAAACTTTACAGTAATATAGGTTATACATCAGAATAACACATGGGATACATTTTATCCCGAAATTCTCGCGGGAACCGAATCAACGCGGGTAACACCGCGGGGCGCGGCTAGTACTAATATATATAATAAAGCTGAACAGTTTGATTTTTTGTTTGAACGCGGTAATCTCAGAAACTACCCATTTGATTTAAATAATTCTTTTTGTATTGGTTAGCCACATTCAACCGAAATGTTTAAGGCTATTTTTCATCCCGAAATTCCCACGGGAACGGGCACAACGCGGGCAAAACCGCGAGGTGCGAGTAGTCATTTTTATGACAGAAGCTTATTTATTTAAAAACAATGTATTATATACTACTTATTATTACTTATAACTTATAAGTGTTTGGAAACAAAGAAAAACAATGTTCTTTCGATTGAAGTATTTCAAAGAATACATTGTTTTTAAATAAATAAATTGAAGGATGTATGTTGGCGGAGAAATGTAGTGTTATAAGTTATAACACTACATTTCTCCGCCAACATACATCCTTCAATCGTTAATAATATTAAAACATCCTTCAAAGGATCTTATTTTCTATTTCTATTATAATAATATATTGTTTTCTTTGTATTATGATTGGGAAAAGAGAAAATTAATCAATACTTATATTTATCGGGAATCATGTCACATCAGGATAAGCACGAGCACAGATATCTTAGGATTCCTAGGTCTTGATCTTGAAATAATAACTCACAGGACTTCATTACAATGACATTGCTTGTATTTTACACACGATCATCATGGATTACAGATTACAGTTAGGATACGTCTAGATTCAATTAATTGATGGAACCTAAACGACCTCCCTTCACCCCATAGACGTCCTGTCCACGCCATAGAATATCTTTTCCCTATTCTATACTCGATTCGCAATACGATCGTGATGTCGTCAACACATCCTTCCTCCCATCTACGTTTCCAATCCAATTCCCACCATCTCCCTTTCTCTCATAAAACCCCAATATACGCCATCTTTTTATATCATCGACTATCCTCCCTCTGTCCAACAACTACCATAGTGTTAAACACCACAGACTTAACACCGACTATTCTCATACCACAGACTACACCACGAAGGTAGAACTCACGTCACGGAATAACTACACTACAGATTCCATCAGTTAACTGAATTTACAAACTACTCTTAAACTTCTATAGCTTGATTAAACGTCCTCTATCAAACCAGTGTTGCCATCCCCGCATCGACCTCACCCAAGCTACCCGCTTGACGTTTCTGAACGTAAACAGAATGACTGATAGATCAACTGACAGCTTGATTAAAATTGACTACAGACTAAAAATAATGTAGTGACGTGATAAACCGCTATCTGGTGTGGCGCCACTGATGCTACGCTCCGACATATTATAAAGAGTTCAAGTTTATAACTTTGTTTGTATGTTTGTTTGTAAGGGTTAGCCCAAATCGAATTTGTAATTTCTGAGATTAGTCTCAGAAATTACAAATTCGTTTTGAATAATTATTTTTGTAATGGATAGCCACATTAAACGGGAAGGTTTTAAGCCAATTTTTTTATCCCGGAATTCCCACAGAGACGGCCGCGACTGACCGACTGGACTGACTGGAGTCCCGGGTTCAACTCCCAGGTCGAGCGAAAATAAAATTTCTTACTTTTCAAACAAGTTTGAGTTTGAGATTACAAATCCGCAGTAGGCAAGCATGGTAATTATACCTAATCCTCCTCACCGTACTGATATCTTCAGTGAGATGAGAAGCCCAGCAGTGGGTCATTACAGGTTTTCATTAGTTCTTTAGTTCCAATAGTGGATCATTACAGGCTTGTACTTTTTTACTTATACACATTTGAAAAAAAAAACAACCTTTATTTATAGTCCAATTTGCAAACCTATTAATTTTTGTTAATAATTTATGGTCGTGCCTTTGAATTGGCAACATTTTGTTGAAATATAGTTTTTGTTGTCTGTGGTAGACTCGCAGAGATTTACGACGTTTTTCTGGTTACAAAAGCCTTCATTTGCGTTCGACCTTTAGCTCGGTACATCATTTGTTTTGCAAAAGATCAACATGGTTTATACTTTGCAGTGGCTTTTTGAACTGATGCATATTTTTGGGGTATCAAGCTATGTTTTATTATTTTCATAGCCAATTAGGGCGCTTTCAAATTATGCGTTTCGTGTCGGACCGCTGCGGTGCCGAAGCGGTGCGTTTGTCGTATTGTGGACGTACGATCGTGTGTTTTCATACAAATCGAGCAGCTCGGCAACAGTGCGTAATAAAATTATTTCGCGGTACCGACGCCGCACTGTTGCCGAGCTGCTCGATTTGTATGAAAACACACGATCGTACGTCCACAATACGACAAACGCACCGCTTCGGCACCGCAGCGGTCCGACACGAAACGCATAATTTGAAAGCGCCCTTAAGGCGTAAAGAAAAAATGAGGTTAGTTGACTAACCAACTTATCACTTAATGTACGTTTTGTTAGTGTATCATTGAACTATGTATATAGATATCTTAAACTAACAACGCCCCGCAGTTTTACCCGCGTTGTACGCTTTCCTGTGGGAAATTCGGGATGAAAAGTAGCCTATAACCATTCCATTGAATGTAGCTATGCATTACAAACAGAATTATTGAAGTAGGACTGGTAGCTTCTGTTTAGCGCGTTCAAACAAACAAAACACCAATCTCTTCAGCTTCATTAAATCTTATCTTAAATAGGTTACTTTCAATTTCATAATTCCTATCAAAAATAATTCACAGTGTCATCAAAAATAAAACGAGCAAGAAATAAATGTCTATATA
Source organism: Cyclophora albipunctata (assembly GCA_963082685.1). Taxonomy (NCBI): domain Eukaryota; kingdom Metazoa; phylum Arthropoda; class Insecta; order Lepidoptera; family Geometridae; genus Cyclophora; species Cyclophora albipunctata. The sequence continues at coordinate 7,955,591 of OY720117.1, read as the reverse complement.
AATGAACTAGATTAAACAATAATCAATCTAAATGGATGAAAACACGCCATTTAAACTACATCCAGAATGCAAATAACTCGATACAGATTATAAATAAAGTTTGAAAGGTCAAAGTACTATCATATAAAAGACGGTTTGCCAAATTGGCACAGATTACTGTTTGCATGTTGCGGTCACTGCATGGTAAAATAGACTGAGGACTTATGCGTTGGATAACCTATGCGGCATTCTGAGGAGATTTTCCTAACAGCCTCCCTGGTCTAGTGGTTTCTAGTGGAGCGCTCGGCTGGGCGATCCGGAGGTTCTGGGTTCGATTCCTGGTGGGGATATCTCACAAAAATCACTTTGTGAGACTGACCTCAGTTTGGTTAGGGCATTGCAGGCTGAATCACCTGATTGCCCGAAAAGTAAGATGATTCCGTGCTTCGGAGGGCACGTTAAGCCGTCGGTCCCGGTTACATTCTACGGATCGTAGTCGTTACACGAGCCATGTCAGAGGCCTTTGGCGGCTCAATAACTCTGACACCAGGATTGACCATCCACTCGTTAAGAAGAAGGAGATTTTCCTATGTAGATACTTATACTAACAACCTTGGAGCTTAAGCTTAGTATGTTTTTAAAAAAGAACATTTAACTAAGTTAGTTCTTGTGGGTTAGTAGCCAACTCTGGTGTCGGAGTTTTTAGACCACCTTAAGGCCGGATATGGCCGGATATGGTCGTACAATTGAATCAGCGGGGATCGACTGCTTAACGTGCCCTCCGAAGCACGATAGCGCTCAGATAGTAATGCTATTATCCAGCCAGCCAGCCACGCTTGGTCACTAACTCACTCGAAATGAAATGAGCAACGCACTAATAAAAACTAAAGATGGTTGATCGAAAATAGTTGGTTTAATATTATTACTAAAACAACAAACTGTCTCTTTTTATCCCGTTAATTGTTGGGATGTTAAAATAGTTAATTAACTGGTTTCCCGGTGGTTTCATCACGGTATTGTTAAGCCCCAGGCCAAGGTCGGCATGCAGTAAACTCTTACACTACCGCAATCAACGTATTGATTTGAACATTTCATAAGCTTCACGATTTTGGCAGTGAAAGTATTAGCCTGCAATGCCCCACTGCTGGGCAAAGGCTCTCGTCTCACCCGATATCAGTCACCAAAGATCATAATAATTATTTTTGTAATGGATAGTCACATTCAACGGAAAGGTTATAGGTATTTTTTCATCCCGAAATTCCTACGGGAAAGGGCACAATACCGCGGAGCGCTGCGAGTGTTCGATATATTTGGGGACACCACCTTCGCTATGTTACGATGCTGCATTTGATGCCATGATAGATCGAAATATAGTTAGATTGTAGCGGAAGGCACAGATATATTAGTTACACGTGATGGAGACATTTCAACGGTCGCTTTTTCATATGAAAATAGCCTGAAATGGTTCTTTATCACATCAAAATAGGACGATGATGTATAAATATGAAACTAAACAAAATACGGTATAAAGTCACACGCGTGCGCTACTTATTCATTCATGATGCCGACTTGTGATAGACCAGACAAAGACTACGGGATTCGTCTCGAAATTTCGAGAGTTATTTGGAATTCAATAAAAGGTGCGGCGATATAAATAACTGAATAATTCTGTGATGTTGATTTAAAAAAGCAGGAAATAACAAACGTTGTTTTTTATAGAGAATGTGGCTTCACTACATAGTATAAAATAAAGTCGTTTCTGTTTCGTGTCTGTTTGTCTGTTTGTCTGTATGCTTAAATCTTTAAAATTACGCAACGGATTTTGATGCGGTTTTTTGTAATAGGTAGAGTGATTCAAGAGGAAGGTTTTAATGTAAAAAAATTCCCGATATTCCCACGGGAACGGGCACAACGCGGGTAAAACCGCGGGGCGCTGCTAGTATTTTAATAGTTAAATGGAAACGTCTTCTCCGATATAGTAGAGTTGAAGACGTTTTAATAGATAGTAGAGATTTGTATGTTCGAGTTAAATTCGAAGTATTGCGTTATGCGCAGCGCCCCATGGTTTTACCCGCGTTGTGCCCGTTCCCGTGGGAATTTCGGGATGAAAAATAACCTTTCCGTTGAATTTGGCTATCCATTGCAAAAAGAAATATTCAAATCGGATAGGTAGTTTCTGAGATCTTATAAACAAAGATTAAAGAAACTTTACCTCTTTATAATTTATATAAATAGTATAAAACAAAGTCGCGTCTGTTTGTCTGTATGCTTAAATCTTTAAAATTACGCAACGGATTTTGATGCGGTTTTTTGTAATAGGTAGAATGATTCAAGCGGAAGGTTTTTATGTAAAAAAAATCTCGAAATTCCCACGGGAACGGGCACAACGCGGGTAAAACCGCGGGGCGCTGCTAGTATTAGTATAGATCAAACAGGCACAACGAGTACAGGCACAACGCGGGTAAAACCGCGAGCCGCTGCTGGTATAATATATTTACGTATGTGTGGGTACATCCGTATAATACTTCAAGTATACTATCATTGATATTACATGTAACCTTGTATTATACTTAGGATGTAAGCCACACTGCACAAATATAAAACGTTTCACTCTTTGAATCCGAATGAAAGAGTTCGATTGTCGCCTTTCATTTAATATTTTTTCTTCGTCTAAGGACCCAAAGGAAATTAATGAAACGGAAAAGTTAATTGCAAAAGTTTAATTTATTTTCTCATCCTTTGGGAGGTATTTTACAAGAAACTGGAGTAATTGTTTTGTAATTAGAGCAGACGTGTAAAAATATGGTCAAATATATACTAATATTATATTATAAAGAGGTAAAATTTTTAAGTTTGTGTGTTTGTATGTTCGAGGTAATCTCAAGAATTATCTGTAGAATTTGAATAATTCTTTTTGTAATAGATAGCCACATTCAACGGGAAGGTTATAGGCTATTTTTCATTTCGAAATTTCCCACGGGAACGGGTACAACGCGGGTAAAGCCGCAGGGCGCTGCTAGTCTCAAATATTTACGCTGCTAAAACATAAAAATACTTCACAGAGACTGCCAGGTGGGACAATTGTGAGGCGATACGCAATTCAGAGCGTAGTTCCACTCAATTGAATGACTTTACAGATACCACGGACGTGAGAACACACTCGATGGTACCTTCAGCAAACCAGATTAATACGTGTAAAGTACAGTCGACGTCATGAATATGTTTACACTTTTAAACATATTTCAGTTGGCATAAGGTGAGAAAGAGTTAACATAACATATAGGTACATAAAGTGTGGTTTAAGGTAGTTTTTGCTCATGGCTCTGTCTGCGTAGGAGAGTAGGTAGCTATTGTACATTCTTACCATTTTTTTAGGAGAATTAAAATGTGAACTGTGGACTAATGCAGTCGATTTTCGAGTTATTGAGGATTCCTTCTGAATAGGAAAAGTGTTGTAGATTTCATTCCATTCTTAACCCATTACTGAACCCTTTTTCTTAATAAAAGAAGTTGTCTTTGTTTGAAAAATCGGTTATGAAAGTTTGAATGTTAACTCTCCTAACAAAAAATAGAATATACTCGTACATATATTATGATGTTATGGTTATGACCTTATAACAATGTCATAAGGAGAAAAAGTATTTTTACATATATTACGTTGACTGTACATTGTGGAACACAGTAGGTATTAGTCAAATTATAGTAATTGGAAATAAGCTACAAATCGGAAATAATCTACAAATAGCCGAAATATATGTATGGCCTTTCCACTGCCCAATGTGCCAAAAGTCATATCAAAGTTAGCATAGCAAAATAACAAAAGTATGGGCGGTATCCACCAAATACCTAGAAAAGCATAGCACTGGGGGAAAGGCGTGTGAACTCGCCAGCTCACAGCGTATAAATACGCTTAATATCATCACTTTTCCAAATGACATTTTACCCTCCAAAAGATTCCTACAAATTGAGTACATTTATTTCATGAAGTCGGTTAAACAAAAGCATTATTCATAACATAGTTATAACACTGCGAAGTATGTAAAGTTTCACTCGGCCGTGAAATTAGTTACAGTTAAATTTGTGTATCGTATCGAATGATCGGATTTGTTGAACGAACTACTGTAATTTATTCACAACTCACCGGCTGTGAACAAAAATATATCTGCTTTTGTTTATATTGTGAAGGAAATTGGAAAAGTAACATTGTGGCGCTGACAAGGGATGCTAAAGTAATCAGACTGTTACTATTTTTATTCGTATGATTGTATTTCTGCTACCTTTGATGTAATGTACTATATACTTCTTAACTTCCATTTGAATTTCTTCTTCTTCTTCATCGAGTGGATGGTCAACCTGACCAATCCTGGTGTCAGAGTTATTGAGCCGCCAAAGGCCTCTGACATGGCTCATGTAACGACTACTATCCGTAGAAAGTAACCGGGACCGACGGCTCCATTTGAATTAAATCTATATATATCAAAATCAATCGTGGTTCGTTAGTCTAGCTAAAATTAGAGAATGGCTGGGCCGAATTAGCTGATTTTGGTTTTGAAATGTTTGTCGTAGTCCAGGGAAGGTTTTAACGGTAAGCAGTGACTTAATAATTGCGGGTGAAATCGCAGGTCATAGTTAGTAATTAAATTCTATTGGTGAAATCCTTACGTAGTTTTTCAGCTAATCGCAAACATACAGACGCCCACGCTGGGGCTTTCCTTCATGTGAGGATATGTAAAGCTTCGGACTTTTTATAATGTGTAAAGTTCCCAACTATATTTCAGAAATATCAATGAAATTCCTTGAAACGTCTTCAATGTCTCATTTCTCGAAAATTCTTGCACAACATTACAATTTTAAAGAGCAGCTGTAATAAATGTGACCTAAATAACTGAACGAAAAGCTTCTCGCTATAAATTCTGAAAAACTTTCATCTTTGTTGACAGTTAGTGTAAGTTCCAAAAACTCAAAAGCTCTCATTCCAAATTCGTAATCTCTGGAGCAACATTTTTTCATTTGGCGCTAAAGTTTTTCACGAAATTGTGACAGTAAAGAGGAATGGCATTAGATAGATACCTACATTAAGCGCATGACACACATAGTGCGGGTGCGGGTCGGGTGCGGGCCGGATGCGGGCTGGGATGCGGGTCGAGTGCGGGCCGGATCGCGTGTCGTTGTATTCTTTATATTTGTACGGAAACGTTAAGATAGAAATGCTACTATCACCCATCCAATTGGACACTGCACGTTGAATGAGATGTCATCGCTTAGTCTACTACGTCACGAGAGGTTTGTCTTTGAAAGCTGTCTACAGCGGTCTAGTAGTAGGTGGTAGCCTAAATACTATTTTGTGACTATAGCTAGACTATAGTACATACTACATTGAGAACTTAGCGAATAAACTTTGCATTGATTTACATTTACTAAAATAGGTCTTTTCAAACTATAAAACTATTTGTGAATATAAAATCCTTTTTAATTATGTATGTTTGACCGCTCTAGTTTACTGAATGCATACCAATTAGTTTCAATAACAACTAATACAAAAACAAACGTGTTTAATGTATTAGTCATAGACATTGTCAGTGGTCAGGTTGACCATCCACTCGATGAAGAAGAAGATAGACATTGTTAGTACCTAACGAAAAATAGTATTCAGAAAATCACGACAATGATATTCAGAAAATCTTTATGTTAGTACAATTGCTGGCAAATAGTACATAGAGGGTAGGAACACAATGATTGTTAGGGCTAATAGTCACGACTGATACCTCGGGCCTAATGCTGAGAAGTTGGTTGAATTGCAGAGAATGCGTCGAAAATATACGAAGTAATAGCTTGGGCACGCGAAGGACTTCTGTCCGGAGGACTTTGTGCGTCCGTTTTATCTGATCTTGATAAGCGATCTACGATAACGGTTAACATTTTTGACATTGATCTTATAATTTATGACACATTGTATGTAATATTTTTCCGATCGACCAAATATGTCTATCATTAATCTACATCTATATCTACACTAATTTTTAATAGATTTTTCTGCTCAACGAAATGTTTGGGCACAACCCCAGTAAATCTAGGATAATAACGTAAAATCGATCTACAAAATTTAAACAATGCGCGCCATCTTGTATTGAATAGCGGGTGGAGCCACCACGCGGAACAACAAGCAGATAGATAATACATATATCAAAACCTAACCTGCTCATTTTAGATTTATAATGAACTAGCCCCCGTTCCCGTGGGAATTTTGAGATTTTTATTTCTTATTTTTCTTATATAAAAACCTTGTCCTGACAATAAGGAACACATTAAAAAAGAATCATCCAATTTGGTGCCGTTCTGACTGAAGTTATGCGCTTAGCAACAGATTCAGCGATTCATTTTTATATTATAGACTAACAGCACCCCGTGGTTTTACCCATGTTATGCCCGTTCCCGTGGGAATTTCGGTAATTTTTACACATATAAAAATTCCTCTTGAATCACTCTATCTATTAAAAACCGCATCAAAATCCGTTGCGTAGTTTTAAAGATCTAAGCATGGGGAGGGACAGACGGAAGGAATAGAGGAAAGGGACTTTCTTATAAACCATGTAGTGAGGTATCGATGACCGATCGAAATGATTGCATTATAAGGATACATTCAACATCATACATTTAAGTTCCTTCACATCTCTATACTACATGACAGACACTTTTTCTTTAATCTGACTTATGTAACTGATTCTAGGCCTTCCCCTACCTCGCTTTCCTTCAACTTTACCTTCCATGATATTATTAATATATCTGTCATGTCGTATGAGATGTCCTATCATCTTCCCTCTCCTATTTTCTATTATCTCAAGTAAGGATACATAACTAGTTGTAAATTCATCCCATTCTCTCTCTCACCCGTATTAAAATAAAATCGCTCTGTACAACCAAAGCACGACCATTTTTTCTTGTCCTCGGACTAAAGTCTGTCGACTGCGAAGCTTAATACGAAAGGCACTATTGATGGCAGAAAGTTGTTCGCCTTAATTGGCTGGACAATACCTTATTCATTGGAGATTGTAATATTTTATCTAGACACGCGGCAGCGTGTCAAGCCAAGTTCAAGCAAAGGAACGGCTAGCCAGCGCCGAGTGTAATATTACACGAACCATTTGGTGCCACTTTTGACCCTTCTATAACTCAAAACCTATTTAACGTAAACACATGAAACTTCGTGTGTTTAATTATATCCATTAGGACATCTAGAAACTCAAATTTCATGAAGCTAGCTCAAACGGTTATAAAGATATGAACGTCAGAAAGTCGTAAATTTTAGTATTGACTGACTGACTGACATATAGTACCTAAACCTAACCTACTTCCAGATGACCTAGAAGGATGAAATTTGGAATCTAGCTCGGTAATTGTGTGTAAACGTAAGAAAAAATCTAAAAATATAAAATAGTTAAAAAATAGGGGGGGTCCCCATACAAAAAATATATTTTTTAATTGTAGCGTTCGAACCGTTACTAGCAGATATTTGAAACTATCCCAATATATGTATTATTATATTTGCTATTTAACTGCAATATAAACGTAAAGTTAAGTAAAAAAAATAAGTGGTGTCCCCATTCAAAAAAACTTAAATTTCGCGCTAAACAACCGGCCAACGGTGTGTCGTCGGCGGCGCGCGGTAGGTACTTATGACGCGGTCGGTCCACCGTCGCCCCAGCCAATCAGCGTCACGCTCTGATGAATAGTACACAATTATAAGCGGTAGCGATTTGGTAAAAATTTAGCGGGTCGGTTGGTTTATACCTGCATGGTAGTAAAGCGATGTATTATTGTTACCGATATAATGTATGTATTGACTAATTTAAGAATGCTGGTTGAACTCGCTCGCGCCTTGCACTTGTAGGCTAAGGACTCACGAAGCGATTTTCACCCGTGCCCGCCGCGGTTGCGGGCCCGCAGCCTTTGTAGAATACAGATATTTATGTAAAAACTTAAAGCACATTTCACGACGCGTTTTACGCCCGTGGCGTGTGCGATTGTTTGCGGGTCCCGCTGCTCCAGCGGTCATCTTGTACCGGCGGGCGCGGGTCGCGGTCCCGCAGCCGCGGCGGGTTGCACCCGCGCGTTCTGCGGTCGGTTGGCGGGCGACCGCGCGTGGACAGCGGGGGGCGGGGGGGGAGGTTAGAAATCCGACGCCATTTTGCAGTGACTTGTTATTACTCGTTGCGTAGTAGTTTCTGGTGTGTGTCCATGACGGTCTGGAACTCAACTGATCGTTTAACCGCCCGTCTTGCGATTATCAACCGCCAAGTTTGCGGGCGATAATCGCAACCGCGACGGCTGCGTAACCGCACAAAACTCCGGTCTCGTGAGTTTTGAAAATAAAACTCCATTCCGCCACCGCGGCGGGCACGGGTGAAAACCACTTCGTGAGTCCTTACTCGTACTCGTACGCGGGGGCAGCGCGCGGCTCACAAGCGCTATACGATACAATTTAAAATGCGAACGAACCAAAGTACCTATGCAGCGGAAACGCAAGAAAAAACAATAAATATCAATACCTAGTTTTCTTTACAAAAAGTAATGATATCCCACCAAAAACATAAATGTAAAAAAGGAGAGCCAAGTTCAATACAAAAATTATGCATGGCTATGGGCTTCGCTGCAAAAAGAATGGAGATCTAAATGAGGGCCAAGTTCTAGGCAATATCTCAATATGTATTTATAGGAACAAAATAACATTATGAACAAGTATTAAACTCTATTTCTTCTCTTTATTCGATACCTATGACAATTGCTGTTATTTAAAAATGTGAGATCTTAAAGTGGGTTAGATTTAACTTGGCCAGTTTGTTGTTATATGTTGAATAACTTTATAAAATGACTGCTGTAATGAAAACTGGTCAAGTCAAATCTAACTCACTTTAAGATCTCACATTTTTAAATAAAAGCAATTGTCATAGGTATCGAATAAAGAGAAGAAATAGAGTTTAATACTTGTTCATAATGTTATTTTGTTCCTATAAATACATATTGAGATATTGCCTAGAACTTGGCCCTCATTTAGATCTCCATTCTTTTTGCAGCGAAGCCCATAGCCATGCATAATTTTTGTATTGAACTTGGCTCTCCTTTTTTACATTTATGTTTTTGGTGGGATACAATTTACTTGGTCAGACTTATTATATAGTCAGGTTTATTTTCAACTTATTTAACGACTTGCAAATATTCATTTAACCATTCATGTTCTCTGTTAACCTTCAAACTGAAATCCTGAATCTATTTCTGAATGAGAGTTTATAAAATACAGTTTTAATTTATAATTTACTTGCAACACAGCCGCGCTTTTTGATTAATCAAGATTGCGTTAAGTCCCCGTAGGAATACTGGGTTTTTTAATATTAAAAAACCTTCCTCTTGAATCTGTTCTTCTTGGAAAATGCATAAAGACCCGTTCAGTTATTTTTGAGGTTACCGCCAACATATAGACTGACAGATGCAGCGAGAAGTTTTTTTTTTTGCATTAAGCTACCCACTTAATTTTTTTCTTCTTTAGAAGGAATCCCGTTCGACTTTAAAATCGGCCAAATTATTCACATTTTAACTCTGGTAAGAAAGATATAGATAAGAGTGTACAATACCTTACCTACTCTCCCATGCCAACAGAGCCGTAAGCAAAACTACCTTAAACCACACTTTCTGTACTCTTAAACAATAATATAAATAGATTCCAAGTCCACGATCGACTCTGAATCGTGACTGAATCGTATCGATTCGTGTTAAAGGAGTTATCGTTAAACTTGGTTGGCAGGCGAGGTGAAATTGTTGGCCATTCGGCGCCTATGTACAGCCTATATTAGTGTGACATTATACCGAAGTTGGGGCGATTATTGTGCTTTAGGATACCTAAGTATACGTTGTATTATTCTATATCTATCGATCTCATATAGTTATTTGGTTGTGGGTATTATTAGTGGTAAATTATTTTTTACCTTTTGGTTTCGTAAATTGTTGAATATATCTTAATCGTCTGACATATTGTTTGGCTGTCAAAAAAGCCAATGTGATAGACAAAAAAGTCTGCTAGACTTGTCTTGTATCTATCTCTATCTCTAGTGTGATCTTCTTCACAATAAATTTTTAAATAACGAAGACAGTCTATTCCGGCTTTGGTCTACTCTAACCTCTTTACATCTTTTCATACCCCAATCAGAAACATCTCTAGTATTCACTCCTTCTGGAAGAGATGTTTTCATACATCAAAAGACAGTTTACTTAAGTTACTAGGTTTCAATCCCCATACATCAAAAAACTCTTTTCCCAACTCCCAACAATTCCTCTCCACCACAATCTTTCTCACCACCTAAACACACCAATCACACCAACTATCAACTAACTCACCTGTAACCCTGTACGGTGTTCTGTTCAGTGTGTCGATGCTGCAAGTAGGTCGGGAGTGGTGAGGTAGGTCGCGACCCCTGGGTGAGGTCACCCCGGGGGCCGCACCCCGCCGCTCCAGTTTACGCATCCAGGGATGAGGCCCGCATGCGTCTGATTGATTTTTGCAATCATATTTAGGTACATTGAGATTTTGTTACTTAAGTTTTTTAGTTATTTGGATTGTTACTGCAATTTACGTAATTTTATTTTACAATTTTGTCTGTTGTTCATTATTTTTAATGGTGGTTGGGAAGGCACGTAAAATGGTCGGTCCCGGTATTTTCAATCAATAGGCCAAGTTGTTGGTTGGCCACTTACCTACACGAACTTAATTAAATGAAAATGGAATGGTTGAGGTTGAGCCATATGAATTATTAACAGCCCCTTACATTTGATATTTATGTCAATACTTTACTTATTTTATAATACTTTAGATACTGAGAGTATTAATTATTAGATATTGTACAAAACAATTCCCAGTTTCCCATAAGTGTACTACTTCATCAAGATAAACCCAATTTAGTATCAGACTTTCCACCGATTTAAGTCCAGAAATTCACCAAATACATTTGTATCCAAAACACAACACAACACACAACATCCATTACCAAAATCCGAAGTGTTAACAGTAGCAAAGCGAGCAGTAAATCATTAAAACAATAGCACACAGTTGAACACAAATCACCTCTTATTTGGTGTCGGGTGTTTGTGGGTCACTGTGCCAGGACGAAAGGTCACACGGGTCACGGGTCACCGCCTGGAGGGCACTGCCAAATTATAATTGTAGTATGGAGCAGATATTTTATAGAACTTTCTGGGTAGAGGAATTATGTTCTTCTAAAATAAGAATCAATTCTATAAGGCCTTCTTGGTAGTATAACGACTTTCTTCTTATTTTTTCTAAAATATGACTTCGTTGGTCCTCTATGGTACAACACAACATTAGATGCTTCGACACCAGGGTTGGCTATGAACCTATTCGATCTTTCTTACTTATTAGATGCTTTGATTTTAGCAGGACATGTAATAGATTTGGTAGCTAGGCCGATTAATTCGTGTGTCCTTTAAGCGTTATTACAACTTTAGATGCTTTAGTTTTAGCAGGACTTGTGAGAGATATGATAGCCAGACCGATCTGATTGCTTAGTTGATTTAAAATTCACGAACGAAAAAGGTTTAGTAATATTATTTCATTCTTACCATCACTAAACCTTTTCCTCTGTAGAAGGAATTGTGGTTATAGGGCCAGTGTGTTTGCATTCCATCGCTACTGTATAAAATACAGCTTGATTTGGTAATTCATGTCGACTACACAATTCTTCATGCTTGGTACTGGTTTTTTGAGAAAAAGACAAATCAATTGCTTCCCAGCATCCAAATTCCCCGTCCGACCGTGTAAAGTACAGCGTTGTTTTTGTACTAACACAGTGAAACATCGAAAACCTGTCAAACATCACATCTTTATAATACAAAACAAGAACAGTTGTAGTTTGTTCAGAGAGAAAACCGTACCACATAAATACACCATTTACTGACTTTTGTCGCACACTAATTGACTTCGAGCTCCTAAGCTAAGAGAGAAATTAATCTAGCTTTATCTACAGGTTTACATACTGAAAACATATGATATATCCATAAATAAATAAAACATTGTGAAACAATAAAATCATAACTATTAAAGTTTTACAACGTTAACGTTCTGTAAATGTTACTATTAAATGAAATAGAAAGTTCACAAGCAACTTACAAACATCTATTATTGTCTAGTTTAGCAATTGACTGACTTACATACAGCCGATCCCAATAATCAATATCTCTTTTGATCGATTGATCGAAAACTCTTCAATGGAATGTGTCTCAAATGTCAAACTAAAACTGGTGATAACGGATTATCAGCCGCACTCAGAGACGTCAAACGCGTCCTTAGCAGAGATTTAATGAATGATTTTGACATGTAATAACAGCCTCCGTGGTCTAGTGGTTTGAGCGCTCGGCTCACGATCCGGAGGTTCCGGGTTCGATTCCCGGTGGGGATATCTCACAAAAATCACTTTGTGAGACTGTCCTCAGTTAGGTTAGGGCATTGCAGGCTGAATCACCTGATTCCCCGCAAAGGTAAGTTGATTCCGTGCTTCGGAGGGAACGTTAAGCCGTCGGTCCCGGTTACTTTCTACGGATAGTAGTCGTTACATGAGCCATGTCAGAGGCCTTTGGTGGTTCAATAACTCTGACACCAGGATTGGTCAGGTTGACCATCCACTCGATAAGAAGAAGAAGACATGTAATGACATGTATGAAAAGTTACGTCAATTATTTAAATATCGATTCAATGGACTTCTTTGAGTTCGGCAGTAACAGACGCATATTTACAAAGTATTAATAAGAAATTTGATTTCTGGTCTGATTTATGGGTCAATTGAAATAGATTACTATGTTCTACCGATTGTTAGGTAGGCCGTTCGTTACCCTTTCGTTAAAGATCGTCCAATCCTTTTTCTCCCTCACGGTCATAACTTCGATCAAAGCACCAACGCATCTCAATACTTTACATCGTCGGATTGCAGCGCATACATAACAGATCAGCTCATCGGTATTCAAGGGCACGGCAAGCTGCAACACTCCAGAATATTCCGACATGACGTAATACTTTGACTTATCATGTTATTGTTTCAGGATTTTATTCAGTTGTGTACTTACTTGTATCTATGTCTTAAAATCCTAACCATACTTATTGTCTGTCAGTTACCGGCACGTTACCACCTATAGTAGCGCTCGGGGCGTAGTTTGAGGCGATGTTAGCTCATTGAAATTGTTAAGCAACGTGCAGCTTAGTCCCTACTGGGTTGGCCGATAGTGGCATTTCTATCTGAGCGCTACCGTGCTTCGGAGGGAACGTAAAATTTACGGTCTCGGTTATTGCAATCGTTAGACCATATCATAAGTTACCTCCCATTTCGAAATTCCGACAGCACAGCTAAACCAAGTGCATGCCTTTTGTAATTTAAAACTACCTACCCATTATAATGCAAAAACTCGACTAAAAAACAACCTGAATTCAGTACAAAGAAAGATACTTTAAACAAAGAACAAAAATAAACTTGAATATAAAACTATTGCATACCTCCATACATATCAACAAATCTGAGATTATATCAAGTTAATGTAACGCTCGGCGCGTTGTATGGAGCCGATAAAATTGTAGATTTAAACCAACTTGCGATCCTGGTGTGGAATTAATTCTTATGAACACCTTTGAGGAAAGATAATCTGGTTGAGGCGCAATAACAATGAATATACTGCCTTATTAGAGTGCATGAAGTTTTGTAAATATACTTAACTAGCGGTCACCCTCGCTTGGCTTCGGTAAATCGAGAATGCGTATAGTTCCCGTAGGTTTTTTGGGATCAAATTTATATATGAACTTTTCTCTTGAATTGTTCTATGTTTTGGTGAAAACTGCATGAAAATAAGTTGTGTAAGTGTTGAGATTAGTGCGAGCATACAGACAGATAGACGCGGCGGGGCACTGCATTTCACTATAGACTTACTTTGAAACAGAAATACTTTAAAAACTAAGTTTAAACAAAATTCCATATTTCCTGAACTGTGTTAAAAGTGAGTCTATGTTATATGCACTCTTTTCACCGAACGATTTGTCAATCGGTTCATAAACACAAAAGATATAATGTAATACAAAAATGATATAAAAACTTCTCATTCATTTTTGAAGTTTGTTTAAAGATGATGCTACCCGTATCTAACCACACTTTCTCCCATTTATTTCACCGCTCCATATATATTCCTCAGAGTTTTCAACTAAAGGAAAGCAAAAGTAAATATCCAGTTGCTTTGAAAGACCACCTATTTACAAGAAAAGTCCTTGGAAGTTACGATATGTATTGTCCGACACAGAGGTCCCTAGAGTGGGCGGTCTCTATTCTGTCGTGGAATCAATTGCAGTGACTACTTCCATGCTGTCCCAAGAGATCGATAGGAAAATTCACAAAGGATTGCTATTGTTGGTTAGACCACTACTACCTAAAGCTAGATGGCAAATACATTTGTATGTACCGTTCGGTAGTCGGTATCAGATATATTGTATTTGCTTTTATATTGACAATAGGTATTGACAGCGTTGTTGAGAAAACTTAGAAGATATTTTAGCCAATTTCAAAAAGAAGGTTCTGTATTCGACCCGTCCGTTTGTACATTTGTTTGTCTGCAACTTTCTCACAATCTACATATGAAGGCTATAGTGTATCTATTTGTATATACGCACTTGTAGTGTTAAGAAAACGATTTATTTTTGAGAAATGCTTGATTTAAGACTAACTGATGAAACTGCCTAGGATGTACCTACAACTTGGGTATATAGACTTAGGAAGAGTATTTAAAATTGGATTTAAGTCAAAGCTATGACCCTAATCAAGAAGTTACTTACATTAAGTAAATTAGGTAAAAGTTGGGCAAAATAAAATTACGTTTATTAATTTCAGCGTCCTCTTTAACTAATAACTGAATCTTTTATTTTTTAAAAATATGAAACTTAATTAAGTATTTAATGTCATCAGCTTTTAAAAATTGTTTCCGGTAAATATTGGAGAATAAAATTAAATTATCAACGGATCGTGATTCAATTACGAATTCTCAAAATTGTGCTTCTACGATTTAATTTCCAACTAAATTTCGATATTAACTTTAACCACTCAATTATATTAATACTAGCCGCGCCCCGCGGTTTTACCCGTGTTGCACCCGTTCCCGCGGGAATTTTGGGATAAACTGTATCCCATGAGTTATTCTGATATATGACCTATATTACTGTAAAGTTTCATAAAAATCCGTTGTTCAGTTTTTCGTGAAAGATTAACAAACATACATACATCAATCCTCACAAACTTTCGCATTTATAATATTAGTAGGAAACATTGATTGATATTAATCTATTTGTGGAATGCCTCCACTAAACCACTAGTATAATAAAGAAGATTTAGTTTTTTGTTTCGTTGTATGTTCGCTAATCTATGGAAAGTCACATTGAGCTAGATTGCAATTTTAAGAAGTTATGTATAGATTCGTTTTCAAAATAATTAATTCCTAACATTATTTTGATATAAAGTATACTAAATTTTGATCTTATTTTTGTTACAGGTAAGAATTTTATCAATAATTATACATCGTTAATTTATCTGAAGGTAAGTATGACTCGCTAAACATTTACTTAAACTCTGAAAACATTTTTTACTTGTTCAATATGTTCTTAAAAGCTTTGCTAACTAATTTACTGCTGAACTTCCGTATTGAGAGTCTTCGTGTCTGAAAAATGGGGATGTTTTCATTCTTTACCTTTGTAAAATATTGTAATAATCAATATAGTTATACAACCTTTAGGGTTGTTTCAAATTAAAGGTAATACGTCGTTCTACGTGCGTTTTGTACGAAAAACAAAAGAACATCATTTTCATCATACGCGCAGATGACAGTGCAACACTGCAGCACAGAGCAGAACAACTAAAAACGCCTAAATTGAAAGAGCCCTTATTGTCATAAGAACTACAGTTTGAAAATAAGGTATCATACTTCAAGTCGCATTAATATTGTACTATAAACTTAAGTACAGTCAGTCGATGAAAAAATTAGGAAGTTTAGGGAAATTCAGAAGATACGGGAAAGCTTTTACGTCTAATATTAATTTAGTCTTTTAATTCGCTATCTACAAGGTCTAAGTCTTTCAATACCCTTCCTTCCATTTTGAAATTGTTTAAAAATAGAATACATATATAACATGTAAGCATACCTAGGGACAGACAGACAGACAGCGGAAAGCGACTTTGCTTTATACTATGTAGTGATGTACAGAATTGACCTCTCTACAGTTTTATTATAAGTATAGAATAAATGGATTTAATTCCTTATTAGTGATTGAAGAATAATATTGGTAATGATAGGTAAGGCCGCGACCACAAACAGTGAAATTACAATAGAAAGTGTCGCGGTTTCCCGCTGCAACGCCTTCTGATTGAAACTAGACAATAGAGTCTTTAGAGTTGGTTTACGATCTGTCAGGGAAAAGTATTGTAGGTATAGTCAGACTTGCATTAGAACCTTATCTATTTAAGGTATAGTCTGACATACTTAAATATATATAAGTACTCAACTAGCTGTGCCCCTCGGTTTCACCCGCAGCGGGGGCGCTGCGGGTGAAACCGAGGGGCACAGCTTCCCGTGGGAATTTTGAGATTTTTATTCCTTATTTTTCTTATATAAAAACCTTGTCCTGATAATAAGGAACACATTAAAGAAAGAATCATACAATTTGGTGCAGTCGTTCTGAAGTTATGCGCTTAGCAACAGATTCCGCGATTCATTTTTATATTATAGATAACAGCGCCCCGCGGTTACACTCGAGTTGTGCCTGTTCCCATGTGATTTTTTGGGATGAAAAATAGCCTATAACCTTCCCGGTGAATGTGGCTATCCATTAATAAGAATTATTCAAATCGGACTGATAATTCCCGAGATTACCTCGAACATACAAAAAAATAAACAAACTTACAAATGTTACCGCTTTATAATATTAGTATAGAAATATACCTAGATGAATTTTATTATACTGGTTTAATAATCGTTACGTTCTCTAACTAACAAAATATATTTGGCGGTAGCTGCGATATTTTACTTTTTCTTGTATACTCGTAGGACGCATACCTCAGTCGTTTGTGACCACGGTTCCTGTAAAGGAGCCGATATGTCAGATAAAAATCCTAACTAATATTATAAATGCGAAAGTAACTCTATCTGTCTGTCTGTTACGCTTTCTACTACTCAACCGATTTGAATGAAATTTGGTACACAGTTCATCCAGAGCCTGAGAAAGGACATACTACTTTTTATCGCTAAATTCCTGCGGGAACGGGTACAACGCGTGTGAAACCGCGGGGCGCTGGTAGTCTACACTAATATTATAAAGAGGAAAACTTTGTTTGTTTGTTTGTAATGAATAGGCTCAAAAACTACTAGACCGTTTTTAAAAATTCTTTCCCCATTCGAAAGCTACATTATCCACGAGTAACATAGACATAGACTATTTTTCATCCCGAAATTCCCACAGGAATGGACACAACGCGGGTAAAACCGCGGGGCGCTGCTAGTGTAAAATACAAGCGAAGTGTATCCGTAAAGTTTCAATAAAAAAAACTCATGAATATTTTAAGTTGGTTTATTGGTTAAGATATTCAAATTTTATTATGTGTCAAACGAAAGTGATTCATTTCATCTTATACATATTTACATTAATTATTAGTATGTTTTGTTAGAATTTATACAAATATATATTCCTAATATATTTCTCAAGTAGGTATTTCGATTTCGATTAATTTGAAGTAGAATCTGCTTACTACGTATTTCTACTATTGAAAGACATTCCTACTTAATATTGAAACTTACCAGGCCCATGTTTATCCTGAGAAAGCTGTATGTACATCCAAGGGAGAGCTAATCCCAAGTGCCTTTGCTCGGTGGTTCTTAAATCCGGCCCTGCAATTTTCTAGAAACCCTAGTATAGACTGACCTAACATAAATTAAACTTAACTCCTACCTACCTCCACTTTTATCTAAGTTATTCAACCTAACATGTTACGAGTACATAACATACAGTCACAGCACAGAGTATACTTAAATATTGTTTATGTTAATACAAATTACACAGATACATCAACAACTAATTATCTATATCATTCATTGTCCGTTCGTAACGCTCCGTCGCGCCGCTAGAGGGCGCGGCATTAAATCGACACAATACATCACGTCATTATATCTACGACAATGGTCGCTGCGAACGCGCCCTCTATTGTGGAGTGACCTTTACTTGCAATTTAAGTTAGCTTCTCATTACATTGTCACGCTAAAATGCAATCAGAGGTAATGTAGAGTAGGTACTTAATACATAGTCTTTGTTTCGAGCGGCCATTTCAGAACAAAAATATTGAATTAATTGTGTTTGTGGGGTTTCATGTAAATTCAGTTGTTTTTATGTTACTAAAATTGTAATTGATTCACAGTTCAATTAGCTATGTTGTTTTCAAGTAGCAGGTTTAGTTCATCAATATTCCGGTAGAGGCGCTGATTATTAGATGCGAATAAAATGGAGTAAAATGCATTGGTTTAATGTTTTAATAATGAAATTCACTATTATTCATAATATAAATATCCAGTATTCATATTAAATCATCAAGTAAACCTCTTAATATTTTTTTAATTAATTGATTACATTAGCAACCGGTTGGTACCCAATAATAAAGGAAAGCATTGCTTTTATGACAGTGTGAGTTCGGCTTTATTTTAGTACTTACTGACTGCGAATGAGTAATGACCCGTGCTCAATGACATCATACTGAAAATGGACTCCAATTTAAACCAATCAGCAAGTTAATAATATCCTCTTTCATTCGAGTTTTTTTCATTAAAATAACAACATTAGACAGTCAAGACAAGTCAGACAAACAAGACAGTCAAAATAGTAATTGATTTCCTACTAAGAACTGCTAAAGTGCAAAAACAAAGCTCATCTTTTAAATTAATGAAATTGAAAAATAAATTAATAAACACTATTATTAACACAATCAAATTATAATATAATCCTACAAAAACTAAAAACATTAACAACTACTAGCGCCATCTATCCATCGCTGCTGGAACTCGGTCGACTACGTCACGCCGACATTGACCGCTAGATGGGGGCACTAGTACACGCGATGAATGACGCGCGCGGTGTAATGAACGTTCTTGACAAGATCGTTCGTTGTGGCTTGTGTTGTGTGTGACACAAACTACTTAACAATCGCCGGCATTTTGCCGGTTGTCTAGATTCCACTATTTTTGGAACAAACAAATAGATTATTTTACTTGTTGAGATATTAGAATCGAATTTTCATTCTTCCAATACAACTACTTACCTGAATTTGTTAATAACCTTTTGAGTTCTACATATAACGTAATGGAACCAGTCCTCGACATGTTTAGGTCCGTGCGTGAAACAAACTTAAGTAAAACAAAATTTCAAAACGTTACGGTACTAGTTATTCTTAAAAACGATTAAGGATAGATTAAAGTTACATGAGTAATACAATTCATTACTCTCTGATATATGAGCTTACGAAAAATTTAATGCAAAGTCAAATTTATGGAAATCACCACTAACCGACATTGAATCTCCATAGCTCGACCCCCAGTATTCAACATATGCCAGAAATCGACTACCAGTATTCAACATATGCCAGAAATCGACTACCAGTATTCGACATATGCCAGAAATCGACTACCAGTATTCAACATTTACCATTAATCAGATTTAAATTTGTAAATACTCTTCAACCAATAAACCAATTTGTTGACGCTTGTCAATTATGAGATATATAACAGGGCAGGGCAAAAATTAAAACCTTATTGATTTTTTATATACTTTAATCAACATTTAAGTAACTTTAGGTATACTAGCGTAATTCTGGGTACACCATATTATTTTAGCTATCTTTTCGCTTTGCCTTACCGCTTCCATTGCCCACCGCATTTGTTCTGGGGTTTTTTTTTGAGCCATCTGGAACAAGTTTCTAAGTATTTATAGTATTTTACTATTAATTGAAACGTACGTTAATGCCATTATTATTTGTTTAAACGGGAACTTACGTACTTCGGAGGCTACTGTTGAGAGTTCCTCAACACGTTTCGGTCACATTCGGTGACCTTCATCGAGGTCACCGAATGACCTTCATTGAGGGCTGATTCCCACCACACCCCTCGCGCACCGCATCGGTTCCAAGGACACGAATCAACAGAGCCCTGAGATTATGAAATCCCGAATTAGGACGCCGAGCTCTCTCATATGCGGGGAGTGCTAGAGAGAAACGGTTACAGCTGGAGACACAGTCTACGGGTTGCAAATACGTCGTGCCGCGTCCGGGAGCCCCCAGCAGACAGAACGCTGATGTACCTGCCTTACATAAGGGGTGTTACTGAAAAAATCTTAGACAAGGATCTTAGCCCGGGAAAAACGAAAAACGGAAAAACGGTCACCATTCGCGAGGATTCGCGAGGCCATTGAAATAAGTCGTTGTCCGAACTTTAGTCAAAATAGTGGATGAATGCTGCCTACGGCCTGGAAACCATGTCTTCAGCTATCTTCGGAGAGAGTCACAAACGGGGTTAGTGTAGACACCGTGAGTTCGTTCTGCATTTTGCCTCTACATGTAACGGACTCCGGGAGTACGGACAACTCCAGTGAAGGCTCTCTCTCGCCTATACAGCGCGGACCCACTCGTACGCAACCTCCACCTCAACAACCACAACAACAGCTCTCTGCGCTCGTGCTCCGCACGGCGGCGCGCTAGGCGTGAGCCCCGAGACCAAGAGGTGGGTGAAGGGCCGAAACGTGTTGAGGAACTCTCAACAGTAGCCTCCGTCGTACGCAAGTTCCCGTTTAAACAAATATTAAATATTGGGTAAAAATTGTGTCAATACTTTAAATTTTAAAGTATTGACACTATTTTTACCCAATGATCGACACTAATTATAACCAATGTTCGACACATTGTCGTTCACTGGTAAATGGACGTCAATGCATAAAATTCAAATACAGATTTGTTTAGCATCTCCTGCAGAACAAAGGCCACATGATAACTTAGAAAGTCACAATTAACGTAAGAATCGACACACGTCGAACACTAGAGAACTTCAGTATTCCAAAACCAGTAAACGACATCAACATCAACTTCACCTAAAAACAGCTATTCGCTTTGAAACTACATTCTATACCCTTGAAATCTCAACACCAAACCCCGAAACAAGTAAAAGTTCCGCTACAAAACCTATTTTTTTTAGTATTTGTGAAAACAATTTACTCACCTTCTAATCGATTTCACTAACAAAATGGATTTTTATCATAACGCGCCAATCGCGAATACATATTTTTTGACCAAAATGTCCGAGTGCTGTCAACTCATTGTCAAAGTCAGTGGTACGTCAGCTGTCACCCATCGCAGTGTTGCCATATTAATAAAATAAACAACTACTCTTATTTTTGGCGATGGACCAAAAAAAGTGTCGGTTACTGGACCTCGTCGATAACTGGATCCATCACGTTACAATTTTCATTTTGTCTCCAAAATTTTTAATGATCCTATCTATGTACCTTTTATCTGAGTAGGTATTTATTTATTGAATAATGTACTTATTTTATTGCCTTGTTTATCTTCTTTATGACCAAACGCCGTTTCTATCTTGATAGATGTGTTACTATGTATAATTACTTACGCACATAATGTTATTTTATTATTAAATTCATGTCTTCAGTTGATGACATCATAATCATAACCTCTGTCAAGAGATCATTAACCTTCGCTCGGAAAATGTTTATAAAATAATTACATAGGTACCTAGTTTCAAAGGCTGTAATAAAACATTGTAGATATTAACTTAATTGTATAATTATTATTCTATTTTCTTCTGTTTTTACAAAATAAAGTTTTGTAATATTTACATTAATGTTGCCTGCTTAAAACGTTCACTAGATGGCGTTAGTAGTATGTTTATGAACAATTTATTTTTGTACCATGTGCGTATTTTATAACAGAAACACGCTTTATTTTATTATAATGAATTCATTTCTTTATTTCTATACTATTGTTGATAGAAAAAATAATGCGTTTAATGTAAAGGACGTGACTAACGCGAATGCAATAAATTCACTTTTATATGGTTTATTACTGTAGACAATGTCATGTCATGTCTTTTTATTACTGTTTACTAGGTATTGCGTTTATTATTCAATAATAATTTATGTGCCTATTTATCGTAGTCATTTTATCTATTTTCTTCGCTGTGAACTAAGGTGACTTTCATTGAAAAAAACAAATGCACTATAAATTATGCTACGTAGAAATGTAGAAAACATTAAACTTAAATCAATACATTTATGTTTATGCATTTGTTTTATTAAGCGCAGAGAATCAAAATAAAAAAAGTTTTCAAAATGTATGCAGGCCCAAATTACGTCGCGGGTTAGTACCTACTAACTAAGTAGTTGGTAGTTTTGAGATTAGCCCGTTCAAACAAATAAGTACTTAATCAAACTCTTTATTATGTATATTAAGTAGATATATAAAGTACTTAAATTCTAATTATGTACCAGTGCTTAACTAACTTAAACTAACTTAACTATAGTCATAACTTAACTATAGTCAGTTAGTTTCTTGTAGAACTAGGTCCAGCCTTCAACTGCACCTGTCAAATTGCTCTGCGTTCTTTTAGTTTTTTAGCATCAAGATGTAGTTACATATTCACTGTAAACAGGAAATGCAAATTGGTTAGTTGCACCTTTTGCTTTATCGTTATAATGTATTGCAAACAATTTTATGCTAGCATACTTGTTAATTACTAAATATTATTAAGTACTTATTTTACCATGTTAACGTAGTAATTTCGTCGTCTTTGTGGTATTCCAAAGACAAGCATTAGGTAGTTACTTTCTTCCATTTCGCGCCAGAACTGTACCAACCTCTTTTCACTTGACTTTAACTTTGTCAAACTCTAGATCGTCTATCTACTCAATGCACAAAGACTCTTTCGCCACAGACAATCCTGAAAGTGATCTCACCACGGCTCACGTGATTAATGTCTGTCTGTCCTTTGTAAATTACGGTCGACTCGATCGAAGTACCTAATTGAAGAATTTGCGACAAAATGGCGGCAATAACACAAAGATCTTGAATTGAGCAATTAGCAGAGCAATTATGTAGGTACTTTATTAAATAATAATGGTTGAACGTAAATCAGATTGGTTTCGGGTTTCTTGGTAATTTTTTCTTTTGATTTCACTTTAGTTTAATTTGGTTGTGTTGATTGGGAGGTATAGTTTGGTTAGTTATATGTAACGATTATATTTAGATAGAATAATATGTAGTTATAGCAAAATAATAAACAGCAATTCGCTACTCGTACCCGTTTCTTTAAAAATATGAAAATATTTGATTAAAAATGTATACTAACCTAGTTTTGCTAGTTTAACTTGAATTACTTTGGCACAGAACATGAAAATCCCAATCTGTACAGTCATTAGGAGAGCACATTTCATTTTTTTTATTTTTTATTCATCAAAATCGGTCCAGCGGCATACCATCGTACTGAAAGCATAACAGACGGAGAACAAACATTGTGATTAACCTAGGGTCGATAATTTTTCAGTATTTTACTTAAGTAATGTATTTCCATACTTTAGACCACGTATGTTAATATGTATGTATGTAGGTTTACGTAATAGGTAGGTAACCTAATATAGCAAGTGTTATATGCTTACAGAGTACAAACCAAAGTTGTCTGCCATTTTGTTATTCAACTAAGGACCCCTACCGCGAATTATTAGCTCACAACATAACTTATTACATTATTTGGTACCCCGCGGTGGATAAGCTTGTGATAGGACCTTTTTTGCCACTAATAAAACATTTAAATTAATGTTCTATACAATGGATATAAATCAGGGTTAGTCATTAACTCATTATGCTCTACCTATAGACAAAAGTCGAATGTAAACAAAAACATTTTTTGACGCTAATTAATTGTATAAGGTGGTCAGTTATGGCATGTTATTTAGCATGCTATTTACATGTTATTGTAACTTTAACCTTGATATAAAATATATTAAGTAGTATTGTCGATTTTTTTTATTAGAAGATAGTGTTACTTTACCGTCCAAAAGAATATAAAACATAAGTTTCCATTATCATAATTATTTTATATACATACTAGCCACGCCCCGCGGTGCTACTCGCGTTGTACCCGTGCCCGCGGCAATTTCGAGATAAAATGTATCCCATATGTTATTCTGATGTATATATTACCTATATTACTGTAAAGTTTCATCCATGTCCGTTCAGTAGTTTTTACGTGAAGGAACAACAAATATACATCCATCCTCACACACTTTTGCATTTATAATAGGTACCTATTAGTAGGATCTAACTAGAGTCTATACTAATGAAAATAAAGCTGAAGAGTTTGATGTTTTTTGAACGAGTTAATCTCAGTAACTTCAAGTCCGATTCGAATAATTCTTTTTTTATTGGATAGCTACTTTCAACAGGAATATCATAAGATTTTTTTTATCCCGAAATTCCCACAAGTACGCGAAAACCACGAGTAAAACTGCGAGTCGTGGCCAGCACATGTTACTGAAGTAAGATGGTGTTATTGGCTATTTACTTGTTTTCATAAATTGTTAATTATTTGTGTATTGTATTGTAACGTTAATGAAGTTCGTTTTCCTTCTAATTTAACGTTTTATTTGATAAATTCATAACAAATGCCCTAACTAAACATTAATCAGGTCACATGGCTATAAGTAGTATGTATTTATATTTAACATGTTGTTCCATCGTTTATTGAAATCAATTAATTTTCATAAATTAACTGAATTTCATTACATAAGCACCAACTTACTTCACTGATATTATCGAGGCGAAAAAGTTGATTAACATTAAGTATATTCATATACCTGCAAAAATCTTCCTAATACTTACATTTGGAACTCTCTTTTTACAAATCTCAGTATTGTATTACCTATTTCATTTATGTTTTAAACCTACATTAGGAATTTAAGAAGTTTTGTTCACAACAGGCACAGATAATACAACATTATTACTACAGGTCTCAGTGCAACTCAAAGAGTATAGATTAGGATGACGTCATTCAACCTCGTCCGCTTCCGGAGTCAGTGTTTGATCCACCGTCCATGGACAAGGCTTTAGAACAATACCTGAATGGATGCGGATGTTGTATAAACAGATAAAATAGTGTACATATTTTTTGAGATTTATCTACGTGAGAATTTATGAGGGTGTTTCCAAAATGGTGAACAATATGGACTTATTTTTCACAGAACACACTAACCCTGAAATGGTTGAGTTTATTCGTCATTGCGTGATTATGTCCTTCTTATAACTGTTTCTAAAACGTACCTATCATTGCTGTGTCCTATATCTACTATCATGGATTTAATATATTTAATTATATATTATATTAAATCCATTGTAAGGGCGCTGTTTGTAGAGAATAGAGTATAGAGCCGAAACAGAATTGAACATACCCTTTATGAGAGTGTATTTCATCTGTATGCATTACCTTTTTTTTAAAGGTGACTCTTGTTCTATCTTATCTATGAAAGATGCAAATAGTGATACCAAAGAACGTTTTCTAAATTTAAATTTTAAATTACCAAGTTCACCAAATACACCATTATTTCTCTATTATGTTTATTGAAATGCTTAAGTATACGGTATCACACTCACCTATTTATTACAACCATTAACAATAATCTACCTAATTACTGTCATAACAATAATTTATGTAAAATTCTGTGATAGACTGGTATGTTATTATTATTTTACGAGCCTTAAGGACTGTAAACCATTAACAGTGCATTTTAAATACGCTTAATATGCACAGAACAAGTCAGTCGTTAAACTCATCTATAAACTTAAATGTCAGGGCATTTTGGATTGCGTGTAGTATGGGAACTTGGCAAATTAAAATGTTTATTATATTTAAAGCTCGTTAATAACAGTGTTGCTCTAATTTATTGGTATCAAAGTGATTGATATCAATAAAACGGTAGTGTTGAATAATAATGAGCAAAAAATTGCAATTTAGATTTAGTTTCTTAGGTTTCCTTTCCGTCAAAACTATGCTATTACGTAGCATAACTTTGGTGGAGACACCCTTCAACTCAGACAGAGATACCACAGACAAAGGTGAATTAAATTTTAATGCATAATTTGTATTTAACGATGCATATAATAAGCCGAGACTTAATGTATTCTACATGGTCGGTAATAAATAGTATAAACTATAAACCATACAATTGATTACACTGAATTATTAACACGATCTCAAGTAAACATATAAATTATTCTTTAAAAAAATTAAGACCTTCTAATTTGACAATATTAATAAAAACACAAAATAATATTTTAATGTCATCCCATTAATAGGCACATTAATATCTTGAAACCAGTTTAATATGTATGTAATTAGAACCTACTTTGACTTCTGAGAAATAAAATGGCTTCCGTTCAAAGCGGAAATCTACGGTTGGTACTCGCTCTGTGGCGTGATTACAATTCTAAGTTTACATTTTAAATTATATTCGCCTCGACGATAGAACCATAAACTAGAATAGATATTGCCACATTTAAAACTCTTTCAACGGAAAAGTGCTGGCCTTGAAGAATAGATTTGAAATTAAAACTAAATGTGATCGGTGGCAACCAGTTCTGTTTATTATGGCCTCAATTTCATTATCGAAATGTATTAATATTGTTTGATTGATGCCAGTTTTGTGTCGGATGGTTCTCTGGTATTTACACCATCAATAAGTCCATGTCTATAACACGAAACAGGTTTGGAGCCTTGGCATTTTGTATTCATGTATGTATTTTCGTTGGCACTTTTAAAATCTGGGTGTTGTCTTTTGGTAAATTATTCTAAAACGGAATTCTTTATACTTCATCTTTAACAGCAGATTGAGTAATTTCAGATTTCACAGTAAAACAGTCCTTATAATTTAATTTGAATAACACAATATCAATTCCTAAAGCGTGCAAACATAATTGTCGAATAAAGCTTAAGGCTTGGTTGCACCATCTTACTTTAACAATAACAAACATCGAAACTTCAGTTAAAGTATCGGTTAGGCCTAAAATTAGTTGCACCATTTGACAAATAGTTAAATGACGTCATAACTTTAACTGTAACTGTAACCGCTCACTTTTCGCTGGTTAGTGCTATTATTATTGTCAAATTATCCGTCAGACACCGAACTGACATCAACATCGAAATGAAGTGACAAGTGACACTAATGACAGCGCTAGAAACGAGTTTTTACGGTTTTATTTAGTATTGTCATATTTAAAAATGTTACCCGCATCGAATTTGGGTTAAATCACGCCTCATTTGACTTGTAACACTATTAACTTTAACAAAGCTAATGAATTCGCTGGTGCAACACATTTTGCTCTAACCGTTTAAGTCAGCGTTACTGTTAGTGTTAAATTTGACACAAACCTTTACTTTAACTTCTTCTATGGTGCAACTCAGCCTTAGTCGTGTTAGTCACAATGAAAAACAATTTTTGTTGCCATAAATAAACAAGAAATAATTTTCAGCGTCTACATTTGATTCAAGGGCGAACCACTCGGCAAAGTAAACAGTCGTTGCAAATTTCAACAATCTTGTTTGATTTTTATAAGTGAACGATACTTGGATGGATAGCTTTTGCGATAAGCACGCGGATGTTTATCGTTATACTATTTATTTTACTTATTCTATTTACTTAAGTAATAAATCAGCGTTTACATTTTTGACATTAATCCCTCCGATAAAAAAATATGTATATCTATGGCTTGCATATTCCAAGTTCCATTTTTAAAATTGTACTTCACAAAATGAACTGCATGAAAATCTAATTTACAAATTCTTGGTAAGAACGAGAGGAAATATTAAAAAGTTGAAGTCTTTCCAAATTTAAAATTGAATGTCATTCGTGATAAGCAGCGTTCCATCGCGTTCCAATTTTAAAATAACAAGACTTCAAGAGTAATGAGATGTTATGCCTAGCTATTTCAAAGTTATCTAAGTATACAAAATATTATCCTCGATTGGTTCAATCAATCAATAGTCAATTGACTATGTCGAACGCTTTAGAGCGGTCTAAATGCGAAACCTTAGATAAAATACTATTGCGATGTGATCAGAGAAGTATTTGAAAGAGTTTGCCATCAATTAACAAACACAGCATTTAGCAAAACTTAGTTATACGAGTCATAAGATTTGAAATTTGAAATACTTACCCACAAAACAATAGAAAAATAAAACGTGCCTGCACAAAATTACACCAAATTAAATCGGAAAAAAGTCTTAGCTTTGAACTAATTGCATCCTTTATTTCCCTCTATCATCAATTATAGAGTTTTTTCTTCTCTTGATATCCACAGACAAGACAGGTGATATAGATTAGTTACGGTCACTGGTTAAACATTTTAAACGGTCGAAGTTAACCGATAAAATGACATTTCAGTTAATTTTTTAGTGTTATGAACATTAAAATAACAGCTGTATCGGTTAATTGGAGTTATTACAATTTAATTAGGTTGCCGTACAAAATATTATTATTTGATTCAGAAAAGGTTTATTGTTAGTTCAACAACTGAGCAAATGATTAATCTTGCTAAAATATAACAATGTGATGCCACGGAGGAATTTGGGTCAGGTTAGGAATAATTGCTTGTCGATCCACGAAGCAAGTTATAGTCACAATTTTTTGAAAAAAGAACATACTACTTTCCTCGCCGCTACACATAATGTTCTTTTTTCAAAAGTTCGCTAATCACTTTCATCAAGACCATAGACGAAACGCCATTTCATAAATCATAAACAAGAAAAAAAAACTTGCGTCAAAAGCTTCAAACCTTCCAAATGACATAACAAGGAGTGACATAACATTAGTAAGCAAACCAAAGTAAACAATAACCAGAGTGAATGCATGAGTATGTATGGGATGGGAGAAAGCGACGCGGTCGTTGACCCTTGGTGAATTCGGCCAAGGTCCCGGGCGCCGCGACATCGATGCCATCTGCATTTAGAGAGATAGTAGGCACTTGGTTTGTCGGAGATGGGTGACAGACTTTAAAAAGAGAGGTTCTGTGTTTGACCCGGGTATGGGGTATTTAATAATCTTTGATTAATCACAGTTTTTGTAAGTACTTTTTCGTTTTTCTACTGGGTTTCATGATAAGTTTGTATTCACTATTTTAACCATAATTAAGACTTAAATTAAAGTTTGTAATGTATGGAGGTAAAGACACCCAAAATTTGTAACTACTTTAGGATAGAATTTAATTATGCTATGTTTAAGATTATGAATCATATTAATCTTATTCTTCTCTCTTTAAATATCCTAACACTATGTTGCTAACTGAAAAGCTAGCTTCCAGAAAATTCTGAAAGTTATTGTAAGTACAACTAAAATAGAAATGAAATCAATAAGTCAAGATTTATTCGAATTCCCCACACCAAGCCAGATTTAGGTTTATGTACAACGTGACGCTACCGGCCAGCACACAAACGATTCTATACACATAAATATTTTCATAAACATTTACGGTAGTTTTCACCTCCAGATGTACGGTTATTTCGAGTCGATCAGATCACCAGGAAAAGAACAGGAACGAAGTTTATCGCTACCCGGGAGTTATAAAACAGTCGATCGTTGAACTCGCCTTAAAATCGGCCAAGGTCTCCGCGTTCTCTGACCCGAGACCACGAAAAAATCGGACGAGGAATCGTGGACGAATACTTAGTAGAGACGATCCAATTAAGATTGCGTGTGCATTCTTTGCCGGTGCAATAAAAGGTCCAAATATCGGCGCTGAAACGTCAGGGGCGTCCATCGAACCGCGGCTAAATCCAGCCAGCCAAGGTCTTTCGGTCGAAGGGCGCCGCGCCCGACCGCCTTTGTGCTGATCGTTTACACCTCGCCGCCATAACAAAAGGTTCACTTGAAATACATAATGACTCATTATACTCGTCGCTCGGAGATTGATTGCGACGGAAAAGTATTATGCTAAAAATCGGAATGTTTCGCGTAAGAAACGTTGGTGTTTGTAAGGTTGCAACCCAGTTGTTAGCAAAGTGGCTTAAGTAGTTTGATTTTGGCTTTATCGGTATCTGTTTTGAAAAATATATGTAATTAAGCTTTTTTATTTAAACTTTACAAACTGTATTTTATTTGCATCATTAATTCAAAAGTTATTTCTCACAAACCACAATCTGCCATTGATGTAAAGTCAAGACTTCGTCCATTAAATCACTACTCGTAAACGAAAGAAATCAAATAACATCCATCATAAAATGATCCCGAAGATTCTCATTCAATTGAAGATGTTATTAGAAAGTGAAAAAGTGATACAGACCTGGTTATGGTGGTGATTATGTATAAAATAACGTCTAGACTCGGTTTTACTTCAGTGGGTAGGATTATGTTTGCGGTAAGAACCCTGCTGCGTTCTCAGTGTGGTGAACGCTGTTGTTTTTTACTTTTCAATCAAGATAAAATACTATTTTTTTCATTTTAATTAAGAAGTACATGAAGTCCCTTCTAAGAAAAGTAATTTTATTGCTTATGGAACTTAGCTTTAGTTTTGTAAAGACATTTCGTCCGTCTTAGTCGTTTTGGCTATCATTCTTTTCAACTTAGTCATAACTTTATAACGAAAAACACCTGTATCGTGACAAATCCTCAAACACTTAACCGTGAAACTGGCCCGTATTTCGCAAACAAAATACAAATATATTTACATATTTAGCATGACAATATGTTAAGGCGCAATAACCTTATGACCTGCCACAAGTTTTATGTGATTTCGTAAAAAAAAAACGAAAATTGGCTTAATTGTGTCATGGATTGTGAGCAGCGAAACATTCCCAGTGTTCGGTGACCTATATGCTCCCCCAGTGCTTGCGTACTTAGGGTTTGCAGTGTGCCTGTTCCCGACCTACCGCAACTGACTGCTGATTGTTCCGGCGTCGAAAATAAACCGGGATGTCACCGCAGCCAAGCCACTTCCTCATGATATTCGCTTGCAAACGGATGTGTTTCAGCCGTTTCATTAATATGGTAAACATATTGGATTACTTAACTTTGTTTTTGTAATGCACTTTCGATGAATATTTTAAAGGGTTTTTTCGCATTTGCATTCAACCTTGATAATGTTCATGATTAGTTACGCCTTTCTTTTGTTTTTATTTTTTTTCAAAAAACTATTATTCCATAACATTGAATTTGGTTCTAAAATTAAATAAGCGTTGTGCATTTGTTTTGCTCTACATTTGGCTCAAGTTACAAGTCTGTGGGAAGAATAATAACGCTTTATTACGTAATGGATTTGTTATTTAACTGTCGAATAGTGTTGTGAAAGTATTCGGGCCGCGTCTAGTATCGATTGGCTCAGGAGTGCATCGCCGCATTGTGTTGGATCGATTCCGTCGCCCTCACGTCTATTTTTACCGCTTCATTGCCTGCTCCCCTCGCCGCTTGTTTCCTGCCTTTTATTAAACTATCTGTATGTTAATTAACAGCGGCCTCGGACGGACCGGCTCTGTTTATTTTTCTATTAGCCGAGTTCGTTTAAGGCATTGCTATCAGAAACGTGTACGAAACATCCCGCCCGCAACTTGTTTCAATGCAGCTGCATTCATCAATTTCTTCAGTTCACTTGTCCCAACTCGTTTGTAATATCGTCTACAGAACAGACATCCTTTTATTTTTTCGACCTTCAACTATATCTAATTAGATGGCTGTGTTGTCAAACCTCACTATGTTGTTTCTTGTCTTACGACGGTGTTTGTAGTTGCGTCTCTTTCTATAGGGGCATCTGGTAATATAAGCCGCTTGTTTACGTTGTCCTGGCTCCCCCTGTGTGGGTTGCGCGCAGGGGTGCCGGCGTGTGCGTGCGTGTGTATGTGTGTCTACAGCTGTTATAGGTTCCCGGAGCCAAGCTATCGACTCCTCCAAATTTATGCTTCCTCATGAACCACGCTCAAACTCCACAACAGACACATTAACTCGTAATACGTGACACGCTGCTTAATATTCTATTCAGAATGCTGTCTAAATAAGAAATATACATAAAAATAGTTTTAAAAATATTCAAAGAGGTTTTGAATGTTTCTCTCTGTCGGTGACTTCTGGATTGTGGACTATAGGTTAACCTACAATATGATCGACGTCACAGTACATGTTTAGAGCATTGTTTGTGTAATTCTCATTACATTATAATGATGTCATTATTCACGGCTCTTTTGTCACGGTCGGTATAAAGACTCGAACCGGTACATATTCCTTAGTAATCCGTCTATACCTCGTTCATCAATAGGCAAACAGCTGGTGAAGGGTCATCGACCTGGTAGCTAGTGCAAATTGTATAGTTACACATTGAGGAGGCAAAAAATAACATCCATTTCG
Source organism: Cyclophora albipunctata (assembly GCA_963082685.1). Taxonomy (NCBI): domain Eukaryota; kingdom Metazoa; phylum Arthropoda; class Insecta; order Lepidoptera; family Geometridae; genus Cyclophora; species Cyclophora albipunctata. The sequence goes on along the minus strand of OY720117.1, from coordinate 7,923,118 downwards.
ACTTTAGATCCGCATGCGAACAATTCTCGGAATTTGAGAACAATATTAGGCGTCACCGGTCTGTGATTATTTTCCTTTTACATTGAAGGTTTGAACATTTAGAAACAAAAGAAAAACAGTGTCAAAATATCCCTAAGTACCTAATTACGTAATTTTGAATAAAAAACTACTTTTACGGATACACTTCACTTTTATCTGACGTTTCGGCTGTAGGAACCGTGATCACAGAAGTGAGGTGTTAACTTAATTCCAAAGTCAAAAAGAGTAGTATTCTCTTAACTCTAAGAAACCAGTATGTATTACGTAACGTTATATTTATCATTCAACATGTTTGTATTGTAAGTAAACTCTCGGCCTCGTAATGTGCGGTATTGTACGCGTAAGGTAAGGGCTGTGATGACGTCACCGTCTAAACCCCGGGGTCGATGTTCGGAGGGCTACCTGCATTTTTTATTGCTTCCCCTAGCTAGCGGATTCCAAGGGACATAATATCAGTACAATTCTGGTCTGGTTCGTGTTCTTCCTCAAACAGAATGTTAGTAAACATTGACTGTCTGACTCCTGTACGTTTTGGAGGAGTTAAAACTGGTTATTTTCGGTTTATTACCATATAGCAGCGTCCAGCGGTTTTACCCGCGTTGTACCCGTTCCCGTGGGAATTTCAGGATGAAAAGTAGCCTATAACCTTCCCGTTGAATGTGGCTATCCATTACAAAAATGTTTTTTCAAATCGGACCAGTAGTTCCTGAGATTAGCGCGTTCAAACAAACAAACTCTGCAGCTTTATAATATTAATAGCAGCGACCCGCGGTTTTACCCGCGTTGTGCCCGTTCCCGTGGGAATTTCGGGATAAAATGTAGCCTATAGCCTTCCTCGATAAATAGACTATCTAACAGTGAAAGAATTATTCAAATCGGTTCAGTAGTTTCTGAGATTAGCGCGTTTAAACAAACAAACAAACAAACAAAACAAACTCTTCAGCTTTATAATATTAGTATAGATATACCTAGATTGTATGTAGAGGTTACTGCATTCGTAGTTTGACGGTTATGTACTACGTAATGGTCTTAAAACTTAGGTAATTATGAATAGAATATGTATATTGTAATCTTTAGATTTTGATTGTTTGTTGCAACTTTGCTCATAAGAACTTTATAGTGACAAATCAGATACTTACGTCATGAGCTATTTTTGAACTTATTTCAATGAGGGTTGGGTTAGGGTAGATTTTTCGTGATATAAGCCGCTAAGCGACGCCAATACGGAAAGTTATACTAACACTCATATACCTAAACAGACTAACTACCGCACACACGTCCATTAAATCGACACTTATCTAACTAACGTAATTTTTCATACATTACAGTCATGTCAAAATCACTCATCAATACTAAGAATGCATTCGACGTCTCTCGAGTACGGGCGTAAAACCAAGTTTCTTAAACATAGCGATAAAGTATCTACAAACTGAATTCCCTTCCCTATTTCCATTGAAAAAGAAACTCATTATTTCTTGAAAGCAACATTTCCCAAAAATAATGGTTTGTTACAAGAGAAATGACGTAAAAACAACAAAATTTCGGTTGTTTACTAAAAAAGTTTTAGTTCGTCCTTCATACACGGAAAGTAAAATTGACTTTTGTTTTTTATTGGCTAATGAAATAAATAACCAAACTTTGTAAGGGAACTAAAGCGCAAGACTTACAAATTGCGGGTGCGAGTCGGGTGCGGGCCGGGTGCGGGCCGGTTGCGGGTCGCGTGCCGTTGTATTCCTTGTATTTGAACGTGTCACAGTGGCCCGCACCCGCAACAATTAATTATTTATATGAGTAAGTAATCAAATTAATGCTACTTAACTTAAAGTCGATTCTATTTAGATTTGGTTTAAATTCGATCGTGATAAATGGTATCCCCGTATTATTTTATCCAGGGATATGTATTAAACTACTCGAATTGAGAATCCTCAATAATACATTTTGTGACCCCAATCTTGCACACCTACCGTGGTACACTATCGATACACTATCCAATATCCATGATATTGCTTGATGTTTCTTCTAATAACATCGTGGATAATTTTATAAAGATGTAAAATTTGTAAGTTTGTTTGTTTGTTTGTTTGTATGTTCGAGGTAATCTCAGGAATTATCAGTCCGATTTGAATAATTCTTTTTGTAATAGATAGCTACATTCAACGGGAAGGTTATAGGCTATTTTTCATCCCGAAATTCCCACGGGAACGGGTACAACGCGGGTAAAACCGCGGGACCGCGGTGTTGTATAATTTTATAAAGAGGTAAAAGTAATTTTGTTTGTATTCTCGGACTAATCTCAGGAATTACCAGTCTGATTTGAATAATTATTTTTGCATTAAAAAGCTTTATTCAAGAAGAACGTTATAGGCTATGTTTTGTCCTAAAATTCACACGGGCGCAATGCAGGTGAAACCGCAGGGCGCGGCGAGTAGTGTATTATCTTATACAAACAGAAAATAACAAAGAACAGTGCAGAAAATGAAATAAGCTTTCATAGTCAGACGTCTGGGTTTTATAACAATTTTACGTCGAGTTTTTTCATTTAGTTTACTATAATATAAGTTTGTTCTGTTTATTATCTTATTTAATAATTTATTCTCTATTTCAGGTATGTACCACAAGTTGCATTACACTGCTAGCTTTGAGTAAGTAACAGAAGCAGTAAAGTAAGTAAGTACGGAAAAATAAATAAAAACAAAGAAAATAATGAATTCGTATACCTAGGTAAATAAAAACAAAGAAAATAATAAATTCGTATACCTAGGTAAATAAAAACAAAGAAAATAATAAATTCGTATAGTTTTGAAAATGTTTAACATTATTTTTCTATATTAACTGCTTCGGGTAGATTAAGGTCATATATCTGTTTCAGACCGTCTAAAGGTCTCCGAAGTGGTCTTACAATGGATACAGGGCTACAAGTTGTATGTCCTCTGAACACGGTAGCACTTAGCTATAAATGCCATTTAACTATCCACCCAAGCTATTCTTTTGAATTCCCTTTGACGTTACTAGAATAGAATAAAATATATTTATTACATTAAATATAATTCATTTTTTCATAAGTTTAACTTATTTAACTTTCCTCGTATAATCCCTTTATCAAACTTATTGTTTTCTTATTGATTGAACTCTGTCTTGCTTTAATAACATTGTTCAGAAGTTCACTTACATTGTAATTTATTTCTCAGATACAGATACAATTATTAGATGACGCAATCGGCATAAGGAAACTATAATAGATGTGATTGCATAATACTTTTCTTACAATAGTTTTTGCCTTAACTTCCTCAGAGTATCTCAATAGTTAGAATGACTAAGGTAGTCACTATGCATGCTGTAATATTTTAAAGATATAAAATACTAGCCGCGTCCCGCAGTTTCACCCGCGTTGTATCGGTTCTCGTGGGAGTTTCGGGATAAAATGTATCCCATGTGTTACTCTGATGTATAACCTATATTACTGTAAAGATTCATCCAAATCCGTTCAGTAATTTTTTCGTGAAAGAGTAACAAATAACACACAAACATCCTTACAAACTTTCACATTTAAAATATTAGTAAGTTTTTTTCTGTAGTCAATCCGCCCGAAGACAATTTAATTTCCCGCGAATTGACACCTCTCTCACCACATCATAAAAATACTTTTCAATATGAAAGTCATCAAACTAATGTAGGTACCTAATTTATTCAAAAATAAATAGAAATATCAAAAATACTCGGAAGACGCCAAAAACAAAGATACCATGGTGTCATAGGAAACATAGACATTGAACTTCTGCCACAGATATAGAAGTAGTCATAGACACAGAGGCCTTGTCATAGATATGGAACCTTGAACTTCTTCGTATTGGAGGTGGCAAGTAGGCCGTAAGGTCGCTGCTCCCTTTGGCTGAGGCGAAGCAAAAATGTGTCAAGTTGAGCTCAGGACGTTACCCTCGATGTTTACGCTCCCAATCAGACTCACATAACACTCATTTTTGTTGAATGTTGTTGTATAATTGTTGGTTAAGGATTTGGTGATGAAAGAAATGTTTTAAGGGAATGTTTTATTCCAATCAGTGAAACTTGATTGGATTGTGCGGTTTAGTTTAAGTGTTTTATATAATATGTTATTGTTATCTTTGTTTCCCAAATATAAATAAATAAATTTTGTAATTGTGTACCTGTAAGTGTATAATATACTAGCAGCGCCCCGCGGTTTTACCCGCGTTGTTCCTGTCCCTGTGGGAATTTCGGGATGAAAAATAGCCTATGTCCTTCCCGTTGAATGTACCTATCTATTACAAAAAGAATTATTCAAATCGGACCGGTAATTCTCGAGATTAGCTCGAACATATAAACAAATAAACAAACAAACAAACTTAAAAATTTTACCTCTTTATAATATTTGTATAGATTATGTTATGAGTTACCGCCGCACTCAGAGACATTTATTAAATCGATTTGATTTTTGACTAATTGACGTAATTTTTATATTTTTAACTAGCAGCGCCCCGCGGTTTTACCCGCGTTGTGCCCGTTCCCGTGGGAATTTCGGGAATTTTTTTACATAAAAACCTTCCTCTTGAATCACTCTACCTATTACAAAAAACCGCATCAAAATCCGTTGCGTAATTTTAAAGATTTAAGCATACAGACAAACAGACGCAACTTTGTTTTATACTATGTAATGATGATGTGTCAAAAACACTCATTAATTCTCTACTAAGATCGCATTTGACGTCTCTGAGTATGGGCGTTAGTGTCTACGTAGGTTACCTGACCAAATTTCTAGGACAATGACCTAGGTACGTACAAACTACAAAAATAAACTTTATAGGTAACCATCGTTCTGGGAAAAGGATATAAGGAATATTTTAAATATTCGGACAACACTCCTGTTTCATAAGTTTTGATTATTACCTTCAAAATTAGTTAACCGCTTGAGTAGGCAGCGTAAAAGCTTTAAAAGTCTTTAAAGGTTTCATTAAAGTACTTTAAAACTCAATGTTACATAATAATAGATTAAATCGTATAAAATCTGAAAATAAAAGGCAAACCTTGATAAAAATTACCATTCTTGGCTATAAAAAGGACAAAATGTCAACTGGGCGAGACACAATCGCATTGGAAATGTATGAATGTACGACAACCAGTATATTTTGTATATTTTTTTCTGTAACTTCATTTTATACGTTTTATAATTTCAATTCGTCCAACGTTTATTATTCACTGGCCGTTTCCTTTAAGTATAAAAGAAAATTATTGTTGAGTTTGTCTGTCTAGCCATTAATAATTCATGTCAATCTCTTAAAATATTATAGTTTGGAGCTTGGATGCATTATAATGTATAATGCTACAAAAAGAATAAAATTGTACTTTATTAAGCACAGCTTTTAATACATTCTGCCTTTCAATTAATCAACAATAATTTATACCTTTTCAAGTACTGACTAGTATTCTTTGTATTTCCTACCCTATTTTCAACTTTAAATACTTTACAGCATGTGTTAACGTTATGCACCTGCAATAGGTTCATAAAATGCATCATGCAGGCTGTTCCAATAATTAACCTTTTGTATTACCAAGACCACCATAGAATGCCAATACAACAGATGTTTTTAACATTACATACTTGTTTACAATACACTAATTGACCTTTACAAGACAGCATCAAACTTAAACAGTCAGTCAATCATTCAGGAATGCTCCAATGTTTACCGACATACCCCTTTCAAAAGTTAACGACGCCCTAAATAAACTCTACTAAGACTGAACATAAAAATCGGATCCTAATATCATCAAACATAACACTTGAATAAATAAAACGGGCTTCAAAAACTCATATCCTTCATTTTACAGTCCTCAATAAAGACGAAGCGCCACAGCTGACGATAAATCTAACACAAGGCTCAAATCATTCAAATTATGTCAACAGCATCACAATTAAATTGCATAGATTTGGTCTATTGATGTTCATCTATTGTCGAGTGTTTCGTAGACTACAATAGCGTTCATTGATGCAAAGATAGAACACGTTGCCGTGACAACGGGCCCCCAATCAGGGGGATGTATGTGTGTGCCCTTTTCGGCTCACCCACGAAATTCCTCACCACGGAAATCCCCCAGCGGACATTTTTTTTAATATTAAATGATGGTATCGTACCCAGCTCATGTTCGTTCATGTTTGTAATTCTCTACACATTTACTTTTTCGTATTTGCTTTCGAAGTCGGGTTTAGCAAATAATGACCCGTACCGATGTCTGTTAAACACACAGTATAGTCTCCTACACTAAATGTGGAAAATTTCCACCAAGCTCGCTGTCTCGAACGTTATTTTTCAAGGATGCAGTTCCATCCAGGTCATTTAGTCTAAAAGTTTCCTTCCCCGGTACTCTGAGACAGCTCTTTGTTAGCTGTGAAAAGGAGACGTCGCCAAATTGAAAAAGTTCTGAAAAATGTACTCTTGCATTGACACGGTCGGAACAAATAACGAAGCAAACGTGAGAAAAGATAATAACAAACTCCTTTAACTCAGAACTCCGCTGCCAGCTCAGATAAATGAATATTTATAGTATGTCATACTCTATGTAACTTCAAGTTTTTGCACGCATATCATTAGTGTTCAATTTGGCTTGCAGCGTCTCTAAGAGCAGTGTTTGTGCAAAAAACTAATTTAAAATGCGCAGAGTGTAGTGAGAATAACAAAACAACGATGCTTATGCAACATCCTGTGGAGCGAGGGTTTGTAGATACATGTTAGGTCCCGGCCGGTCTGCCGTGGCCTTGGTTTTTTGTCGAATTCACCACGTTGGCCTCGAGTCGCGCAGGTGATTAGGTTACATAAACTTGGACCGTCCCCACTTCCTGCTGGCGCGCTTTGCAGTTGTTGAAGGCTACTAAGAAAAAGCCAAACTCACAGCCTACCTTCATTGTTTTGCTCCTATTGCTAAACCAGTTTCGCCAGGAAAGCTGCATTCGCGAAAGTATTCCAAACCTTTCTATGTGTATAACATTCGTGTTATAACAATTGATCGTGTTTTAACTGCTACATACGCAAGCTTTTTGTTGAGGTAGAATCAGAATCAATATGGTTTCTAAGGAAAACGTTAACTTATACGTTACTAAAGGAACGGTTTGAATAACAAAGATTATTGTGATAATTGTAAAATACGTGTCGAAGTCTTGTATCCCCCGCAGTTTAATTACCTGACATTCCATTAAAAGCGGAGATATAAAAACTAAAAGTGTAATAGGCGTACAGTCTCACGGGTGGAATGGAGACCAGATATAAACTGGTTTGGCCGCACGCGATCCGGCCCCGAGGCACATGCAATGAATAAAAAGAAACCTATATGCAGCTCTAGGAAACGCTGACCTTGGACGCGACGCGGCACCTGGCGTTTTTATCTGCCCTTCAAAATATATTGCGAACTTATTTCAACCAGGTCCCGTCGCACCGCGCATTACAGACCACACTGTTCTGTGATGTAACAGCGTTGGACATGAAAAGAATTTCATATGGTAATATTTGTAGGTGCTAGCTTAATAGATGTGAGTTGTCAGACTGGTTTGGTATTGTCCGGAGGGACGTGACGGCATTATCGTCCGTCGTGGGTCCTCGATGTCAGCCGTGGTTGCGTAACCGGTGTTAGTGTTGAAGAAAGTGAACGCAGCATTTCGAGGTCGCGTAGAAAGTTGCCACCGACCGCGCCACTCGATGCCTCCATTTAATGCTGTCACCGTTTCATTCACTCTCAGTCGACTTAGGTACAATTAACCCCGATAGCTGAATGATATTACGACACGAATAAAAAACACGCGATGTTTTCGTACCAAAATCGATGCTATAATTCCGAACACATAATTTGAGGCGTATAACCTATCAAAATGTTGCATAATAAGCTATTCAACCCGTGCCTTTCCGAAATAGTATCGGAGAATTCCAAGGAGTTTTGCACAAAAAGTTACACGTGCCGACTCTTGGCTATTGAAATTTTGGCCATGGCGGGGCGAGCCGCCTTGCATATAATAGGACTCAACTTAGTACTGAATTAAACAACAACTTGGTTTCTTTTCATTCGATTTCTATTACTATTTACAGCTAATAAAACGTGGCTGTTTCTATAGTGAGGATGCTCAAGGTGCCGAGTATAATATTTGTAGGTATACAACATCATAAAAATGTACTTACAGAAAATAAAAAAAACTATATTTAGGAATTATATCTTTAAAGTTGCTGTGATACTTCCATCATCTAATGTGCTTCCTAACTAACACCCGTACGTAAAATTTTTCCTTAGTTAGAGATTTAATTAGTGATTTTGACATAATTTCTCTGGGTATTTTTTCAGCAGCTTTTCCAAAGAATTAACTCCCAAGTGTCAGTTTTACAATTGCCTACTAAACTCAATGGTAATTCCGTCTCAAATTGGACATATAAAGTAATCGTATTCTCGAAACCACAGCCAATGATCAGAATGAAAGTAATAATGTGGTTGTCGGCGAATAACCACTAGGGGAAAATGTTTTGTGGTCACTCTTTTGTCCAGTGTGAAACATTTGGCTAGATTAAGGTTAAACTTTTTACGTTTTTCCTTAAGTTGTCTTAAATTGAGAGTACGGTAATTAAATAACAATTAACAGAGATCATCTATCAATTCACTTAACAGACCCCCAGCATGTCTAAAATAATACAGTTAAAAAACTGTTTCGAAAAAAGTTTAATCTATACTAATGTATTAAAGAAGTAAAGTTTCTAACTTTGTTGTTTGTTTGTTTGTAAGAGCAAATCTCAGAAACTATCAATCCGATTTCAATAATTCTTTTTTTAATGGATAGCCTCATTCAACGGGAAGGTTTAAAGCTATTTTTCATCCCGAAATTCCAACAGGAACAACACAGGGCCGCTGCTAGTTTAAGAATAGGAATAGAATAAGAATAAGAATAATTTTTATTGTTCCAAAAAAAACTTAATCTATTTTACAAAAATCTTAATCTCAATTAAATTATAACATCGAATAGACAACACTAAACTAGTTCCCGTAGGAATTTTGGGATAAAAATTAGCCTTTATATTATTCCTGACCTTATCACTTTATTCTTTTATCTTTGTTTCAATTTTCATTTATATCCGATCTGAAGTTTTTACGTGAAAGAGGATTCAATCATAATTATTCAAATTGTTAGATCCTGAGGTTAGCGCTGTCAAACAAACAAACAAACAAACTGCATCTTTATTATACAGTCGACTCTCGTTAATTCGAAACTTGAGGGACTCTTAAAATATTTCGAATTATCGAATGTTTGAAATATCAAATGGTTCGAAATTTGTGAGAGAAAATAAATATTTAAAAAAGGTATTTGTATACATAGATGATTCAATCTTTAAGATCCACTAACTCAATCAAGAAAACCATCTTATCTGGAACACACACGTCACTACAATTTGCATATGAAACGACAATACCCTTTCAATGTTTTGATTTTTACCGAAGCCATGTTTGAATAGCTTCCTTTTAAAATGCCAGGCACTGCACAGGACCTTGACGTTTATTATGTTAATAATGGTTTTCTTAACTTTGTTATATTAAAACCTTTTGAAATCGAGAGAGAAGTAAAAAGAAAATAACTTAGCAGTATGAATGTCTCTGTTCTTTAAGTTGCTCGTTCGTTTTAAATGTTTGGTAGATATGGAATGTATGTTACAAGATATGCTCCCGATCCCACACTTAAATCGTGGTACAGTTGTGGACGACTGGTTAGTAGTAACTAGGTAGTACTGTATTTTTGGTTTCTATTATAAAACAGACAGACAGATTAACTCATCACGAGTCACTATAATGCTTCCGAATTTAATTTTTGAGGTATTAAAAACCTAATCCTTCTAATATTATAAATGTGAAAGTTTGTGAGGATCGATTTAAGTATGTTTGTTACTCTCACGAAAAAACTACTGGACGGATTTGAATGAAACTTTACACTAATATTATACATCATAATAACACATGGGATACATTTTATCCCGAAATTCACGCGAGAATGGGTACAACGCGGGTAACACCGCGGGGCGCGACTAGTACTATAAATAATGACAAATATCAATATAATTAGGAAAAATAATACCTTGGCTTTTGTCCTGAATTGGTGTGGAGAAGGATAGTCCTGGAATCTTCCTGAAGATATCAGATTCAGGATTGGCATATAAGAAGGCCCTGATTTATCCGCTATGTTCTCTTAAAACCTTCTTCATTAGTGATACCAAAAACAAACAAGAAATAGTTAAGCCTAATAAGTCGTCCCAAACTGTACAATATAGTTAATATTAAACTCAAGTGGCCTGAAGACCCAGGAAGGCAGTGTTATCTGTTCGGGCTCAACATCAAGTGTCTTATCTCCCCACATGTTTGATCAGGTGGATGTAAGATGTAATACTAACCATTCTGATGTCCAAGGTCCCAGCGCTGACCGTGAATATGCTATCCCGTTTCATAATACTGTATCGAATTTGAGTAAGGCTTCTGGGCTTTTTTGGGTTATGTAACGGATTAGTTATGGTTGGTTACACTGAAGATAATAGTGAAAGATCTTTTGATACAATGACGTAGGTCTGGGGGCGCTGGGATCTTGGTCTGAGTAGAAGTAAATCTTTAAAAAATAATTTAAACCTTCGTGTCGCTTATGTTAAGCGTGATTTGTTGACTTTAAGCGAATTTGTAAGCTACAGCCAGCAATATTAGAATTTCCCAAACTTTGAATTTAGAATTCGGTTGCTCGAAATTAAAGCGCTGAGAATGATATTTATCAAAGTCTTTCCACCAAAGCAGCTATACTGAGCCACGTTTTTATACTTTTGCTATCAACCAATCATATTTAAATAGGCATAAGCTTTATAATCTCAAAAATCTTCGGTAAAGGAACACGGAAAAATAATTCCCAACAATAAACTAAGTAACACGCAAACGTTTTATTCCATTATCAAACAACGCAAATGAAACTTGTATTTCAAATAAAAATAAACAAAGATTTAAGTTATAAATCAACGGCACGTAATCAAAGACCGGATTATTTGCATCCGACGCTGACCGATTTGAATTTAATGGATATTTTAACGATGGCGTTCCTAATCTGTCGCGTCGCATCCTGAAACACAAGAGATTGAAAAAATGTGTTAGCCTGTAATGTCCCACTGCTGGGCAAAGGCCTTTCATCTCACTAAACTTATCAGTACAGTGAGGAGGATTAGGCATAATCACCACGCTTGCCAAATGCGGGTTGGTGATCTCAAACTCGAGCCACGTTTGAAAAGTAGGAAACATGTTTTTTCGCTCGACCCGGGAATTGAACCCGGGACCTCAGTCTTGGCAGGCGAGCGCACATACCACTAGACCACCGAGGCGCACATACCACTAGACCACCGAGGCAAGAGATTGAACTTTTTAAATTACTTATTTTACAAAAAAAAATGAAGATTTTCTAGTTGAAAACGTATCACTATATTCGACATTAGCCTATACTACCGTAATCAGATATGTCTATTAAATGAACGCTTTAGTTAAATGTCAATATACATAATTCACGGAATTTTTCATACATGACATGTCAAAATCAATTCAAATTAGATTAAGTAGATTCTAAACATGTAAACAAAATTTTAGCAAGAAATATTAGGCTTTTTTATTTTATTTACATGTCAGAATCACTCATTAATGAAGCTTTTGACGTGTGTGAGTGGGCGAATATTCAATTGAAGGCAAGAACTAAATATATCTCAAAATTGCTATCAGTACATTGATTTTCTCATTCATACTAATAAAAAATTGCCTTTTCTACCTAATAAGAGATCTGACAAAAATATCAAACCTTTATATCGGAAGAAGTAATTCGTGAGACATTTGTATCTTCTAATAAATGTCGAAGTATAACGATTGCCATTTCAAACGTAATCATATTCCGAAATAAACCAAGATTATCTGCGAACACGCGATACGATATTCATTCAGAATATCAAAAATTATAGGGCTGAAAGTTGTGGGATTCTCATAACTTTTACAAAGAAGCACTGGGCTTCAAGTAATGTTTCAAAAAGTGTATAATTTCCATTCAATCATGTATTTTGTGTCCTAATTCTGTATTTTAAGTTACTGTAAGTTATTACTTATAATGATGGGGTTTTAAGATATCATCTTCGGTGCATTACGCATCTCTGAGTCACGAATACTCAAACATCTTACAGGTAATGACTTTTTTCCTCCTCCAAACTGGTTTGTTGATTGAGGAAATATGAAGGAATAAAATGGGTTTACCCGTGACCAGATACCATAGGTTATATTCATATTGATGTCTTTTAACTTACAAACAGGTACAAACTTCAGTGGAAGAAGCTTTTGCTTGGTGTGGTCACATGGGTGATCAAAATCATGATGATGTAAAATCAAGGGTCACTGCCGAAAAAAATGTTTTTCCATGGTTTTGACAGTAACCTTTGTTTTTTTTTTTAACAGTTTTGATATAGCCTAGTATATCATATTGTTTTGCCTTATAGCAATTGTATATTGATTGCATTACAGTATAATCTAGATGGTTGAGAGATGGATTCGAACACTATTTTTTGCAAGAAGTATAAAATTAAGTCTTCAGTGAAAGGTTTTATCGAGCAGTGGAATCGTATAGGCTGTTACCAGTCCACATAAATAATAAAGAACATAAATAATATGAAAAAGGTTAATACCTTATGCACGAATACTGAATCTGTGAATGAAGGTGGTGAAAAAATAACGGTACAGATTATAAGCGATAATATGTCAACGGGACTTTGTAAGGAAAGCCAGCGGCCATTTGTAACAAGAAGAAGTTGTAATTTGAACATTATTTATTACCGAAATAATAATGTTTAGTCAGAGACCGCGAAATTAAGAAACTACACAATACAACACGGCTTTTTCAATTCCATTTTACTGTTAATATGCAAATTAAGTACATATGTAAATTAGTAAGTTTATGTGTAACTTTACGTACATTAACGTTGATAAACCATCTAGTACACACAGATAGTTGAATGCAAGCTGTTTAATTAAGATCAAGATTTTGAATAAAGAATATTGTTTAAGTAAGTACTATGTACGCCTTGGAATAAAATTCCATATTTGAACGCATTGCCAAAGGACCTATATAAAAAGTTCGAACATGATTTTAAACACTTAAATCTTCAGAATCCTACATAAAACCTTTAAATTCTAAGAATCATTTTATGACTATGGTACTGCCTCCTTTTACAGATCTAGTAGGCTACAAAGAATGTCATTACATAGAAACTCATGACATCAAAACCGTTACATACATTACATAGTCAAAAGAAGAAAAAAATCCGTCTATTTGTAACCGCGATGGGCCATTTATTTCGCATGTCGCCTATTGAGGTATCCAACTGTATTTTTGCAACTCAAAAGAGCCAAATCTGTTCCGTAAACTGTCATTAAGGTCATAACAGTACTTTTAACACTCTAGAATAATTGAGATCGTCAATAAACAATACAAACTTAAATGTATGTCTGAATACAATTCTATTTAGCACTGTTATCAATCTCTGTATATTCCGTTAACATATTAATCATTTTTAATGTTTCAACTCTGAACGAAATGGTACGAATCAAAATGTGAAATAATTATAGTTCTGTGCTTGTGTGCTCTTTATTTTGTTTAATAACTGGTTTGGGAGTAGGTACTTATTTACTCTTGTTGTTCCTTTTTGAGGCTTGCGCGGTATTTTTATTATGCCTACTTTCCATTTTAGGTAATCTGTTTGTTTTTATTAACTCTAGTTTCAAAATAGCTCTTGAAGACAATGTACTCATATAGTACAGTATGTTTGTCAAGTCTATAGCCAAGTTTGCCATGTGGCAACGAATATATCCAGTTTTTTTAATATTGTTGAATAAACTAGAACATTTTCTAGAAATCTAGAAAATTTTATGTTTCCTTTATTTAACTAAGTATAAGTATTTTTTAATCAAAATTCACTCCAATTCGAAAGAGTGACAATTTTATAAGATAAAAATAAGAAAATTTATTTTAAGATATAAATTTAAAATAATTAAAATATTTGAAGTATAAAAGTTAACTTCAAGTCATTTTATATAAGTCGAGTCATAATTTAACTGGAGAGGACGTAAAAACTATCTTAATTGCCGCCGCTCCGTGCTCACCGATTATCACAAACTGAGAACGAACTTACTTCCCATGACTGGAACACTTCATTGATTTAACGTTTTTATTATATTTCAGAATACAAAGTAGGTAATTAAACGTTTCACCAGTAGCTTTTTCTAGTCTGCGATATGTTCTAGACATTTTGAACGAGCTATTATTATTTATGGTCTGATCGGCAGATGTTTCACACGCTTTCCGTTTCCGCTGTTTTTGGGTAGGATTCTATATTCAAAAAGTGTATACATTTTAGCTGGGTTCTAGTCTAGTCGCATCGGTAGTTTTTGATATAGCGTTCAAACAAACAAAACAAATTATTAATTAGTTTAGAATGTATTGATATTATAAAACAAAGTCCTCAAAAACTGTCTGTCTGTAATTGAATTTGAAACTACTGAATAGATTTTCATGAGGTTATCACCAACATGCAGATAGATTCAAGAGGCAGGTCTGCGACTAGTTTTCGTGACAAAATTACCACAGGAACGGTTACAATGGCTAATACCGCGAAGCACTGCTAGTAGGATATAAAATAAAATAACACGAATATACATATATCCTACTTCCAACTAATATTATAAATGCGAAAGTTTGTGAGGATGGATGTATGTATGGATGGATGTAATGATGTATGTTTGTTGCCCTTTCACGCAAAAACTACTGAACTGATTTGGATGAAATTTTACAGTAATGTAGGTTATATATCAGAATAACACATGGAATACATTTTATCCCGAAATTTCCGCGGGAACGGGTACAACGCGGGTAACACCGTGGGGCGCGGCTAGTAGTACATAATATCTTCTCCAAAATCTAACATCAGTTAGTACAATGACTCAATCACCAACATACTTATCCACTATATGTATAACGTAGTTGTTTAAATTCGTATATTTTTTGTTCGCCAAACCACAGAGACCAGAGAAGTCCTTGGAATAATGTAAACAAAATTCCTCTTAGTTTTTTGGCACCACAATGTAATATTGAGTATGTATGTGATGACAATGTCCTTTAATGATCACTTGATTACGTGACATTTGAACAAAGAGTCTTATTACAGGACGTATTTATTTATATCTAATACTAATATAAGAAAACTGAGGAGTTTATTTAGTTTTATATATTTGTTTAAATTCGCTTTGGAACTACCAGTCATATTTGAAAAATCTTTTTTGAGTCGTGTTCAGATTTGAAATATTACATGGGTTCAAAAATGTGTTTCTAAATCGAATGACATGAGGCTGAATCATTAGCCAATTTTATAAGGAAGACATAGACCTTGTCTACTGAAGGTGACCCTGTCTACTTTTACCCTAAAATTCCCACCAGAACGTGTACACGCCGGTAAAAGTTAGATGCTAGTTCTTAATAAAGCAACGTACAGAACAACTTTTGCTACAACCCACGTGTTCGTTACTTAGCAACAAATCCAACCTCAACTAGCTAAACCGATGAAGTAATAATAATCGCACACAAACAGTCAATTTACGTAGTTATCAAAATACATTTACTATCACGAAGACGAAATCGTGCCTTCAGCAGTGACCTTGATCGAGCGCGAACCTTGAGTCCACGCGGCCATTTTAAGTGATACGAACCTCTGAGCGTTCACTACACTTTGTTACGTTACGTCATTTAAACTTAAATACTAGCTTTTTCGTGTGGTTTTTTACTCTGTCTTATTGTAACTTTAAAGTAGGAAACTAGGTAGAGTTAAACGTGATATATAAATATTTCATTGTTGCATTGTCTTTATTCTTAGATATTATTTTTTATAGAGTTGCTGTCAAGAATTTAGATTTCGAATTAAGAATGGCATTACTGAACGATTGTTCATTACTTAAAAATGATAGTTCTAGATGAGGTTAATATGTTCTTAATTTAAATTTTAAATAACTTATTAAAGCGTTTAGTCAATAAAGTTTGTCATGCATGACATATTATGACAGTAAGGTTAAGACTAAAACTGTGTTATTCCATGTCATTCATTAAAAACATTGTCCAGTTCAGCTACCAGTTCAATTTAATTACGTATTTTACTACAATTTGTAAGTTAAAATACATACGGACATACTACCGCCGTTTATCATTATATGACTAAGACGAATACCCTCATAATACCTCAGATCAAAGTTCTATGATCTCGATACAATGTTATTTTTATACCTTCATGTTTTTCGAAGTACCGACATTTTGACGTTGGCTTGCGAAATGACGTGGTCTGGGAAACTTTATCGACAGCTCATTAATAATGTGACACTGTTTATCATATTGTGACATGGTTTTGTAAATAGTACTGTCCTTATAGACAAGTAGCGTCGTTTCGCTTTACAACTTTGTATCAACATTTATACTTATAGAAATGTCACGGTTTTCGGATAGAAATCGAGAAACTGTCATGGCCGACTGATGGCGACAGGAGTGTCCGCTCCACCATAAATCCTCTTAAAGTTCCTACTCACAATTCATCTCGCTATCGAGGTTGTTTCAAGTTTGCTGCGTGGAGTATTTGGAATGACCTCCCACCACCACTGCGACTTAAAGTAAGTGCGCAATATTTTAAAGAAAAATATAAAAACGCGTTGCTGAAAAGACAACTCGACGAAGAAGACTTGAAACATTCCGACAGAAATAAGTCAAAATTAAAAAAATATTTCTCTTGACAACCTAGGTATGTTGCATTCCGCTACCCCCACTGACTTACACACGCACACACACAAATAAATACACGCATACCACACACGTATACAACACACACACACACACACACACACACACACACACACACACACACACACACACACACACACACACACACACACACACACACACACACACACACGCACGCACGCTAGCGCGCACTTTTCACTAGACTCCAATTATTGTTATTATTTTTTTTAATTATTATTATAGTCTATTGTTATTTTATATTATTTTTTAGGATAATTTAATATTGCAATTCAAACTTTTAATTTGTAACTATTGTTTATATATTTTTCTTATGTTTGCTCATCTCCGCTCTCCGCTCCCGTTTCACATCCAAGGGAGTCAGGTGGAACTGAAAAACAGCGCTGCTTGACACTCAGGTGCCAAGCAGCTTAGAGCTGAGTTCCGCCTATTGCCATTATGTATTAGTATAGGTTAGAGTATTAGTAACTAAGTTTTTAATTTTTTTTTTTAATATTTTTAATTCTATGTACTTTGTTTTGTTTTGTTTTAAGCTCAAGTGTGTAATATTTTCTTCCAATGGCAATAAACTATTTTTTATTTATTTATTTATTTATTTATAGTCACGTCACAAAATAGTGTCTTTTTGTGGTCACGAGGTAATGACACTTTTTTGTTTACCTAGTCACCTAAATAGGTATACATTTTCTTTTCAACTAAAGAAATCGGATTGGCAGTATCATTTTATCGGTAATCGGTAAATTTTAATTGTTTGACATTTAAGTAAAACAGTACAAGAACGGCATTTATTAATAGGTGTCTTATTTCACTATATTCATAGTCTGTTTTGATCAAATTTTCCACATAATTCAGTAATAATTTATAGCACCGATAACATTGCAACTTGACGTCAGTTTTACGACCAATATTGTCAACTGTTGGTAAGCAAATGTGTCATGAATCTTAAGTTTAAACAAGTTAGTTCCTCATAGATCTGTTTTTACTAATTGTCCTTGGGTAATTTTGGGATAAACAGTACTCCAATGTCGATTCCATATTAAAAACTGTTTCGTAACGTGTTCCAAATTTAAATGAAATCCGCCATGCTATTACAAAGTCGAAGCTAATCGTGTTCCAAGTTCAAACTAAATCTGGCGATCCATTTACCAATGTCAGACTAGCGAAGTTCACCTCGATAATGTGACAGAGACAACGCTCTACAAAACTGAAACTAGACACATATCTCTATCTCCCTCTAAAAGCCGATGAGCAAAGGCAAAAGCAGACACATTTATCGCCACTCTACTCTGACACATAAATACAATGGCTCTATTTTGCGGCTCTGGAGTCTAAAGTATGTTTTGAAAACCTTCGTTATAATGTTAGTAGGATATCTATCTATAAATATCATATTTATGCTCGGTTATCAGTATATTTGTGTTCTGCCAATGTCACCGATCAAGAGGGCAACGGACGCAGAAATGTACTTACCTATACCTAAACCGAACACACACATATTTTACATACCATTTTATATCGAGAATTTAGTAAGCAAAGCAAAAAAGCGATTGTATTTTTGCATATTTATTTAAACTTATGAGATCTAATTTAATGTAAATCGTTTTTAAAACCCTTTTTAGGGTTCCGTAGCCAAATGGCAAAAACGGAACCCTTATAGATTCGTCATGTCTGTCTGTCTGTCTGTCCGTCCGTCTGTCTGTCTGTCTGTCCGTATGTCACAGCCTTTTTTCTCCGAAACTATAAGAGCTATGTTGTTGAAACTTAGTGTGTAGATGTATTCTGTGAACCGCATTAATATTTTCACACTAAAATAGAAAAAAAATAAAATTTTAGGGGGGTCTCCCATACTTAGAAATGAAAAAAATATTTTTTTTTTCATCAAACCCATACGTGTGGGGTATCTATGGATAGGTCTTAAAAAATGGTATTGAGGTTTCTAATATCATTTTTTTCTAAACTGAATAGTTTGCGCGAGAGACTCTTCCAAAGTGGTAAAATGTGTGTCCCCCCCCTGTAACTTCTAAAATAAGAGAATGATAAAACTAAAAAAAATATATGATGTACATAACAATGTAATCTAACACCGAAAATTGGTTTGAACGAGGTCTAGTTAGTAGTTTTTTTTTTACGACATAAATCGTAAACCGCAAAAAAATACTGATTATTCATTCAATAACTCAAATGTAAATAAAAAAACATTTATTTCAAGAACTTCTTTATTATGTTACTCGCTGCTACGGAACCCTTCATGGGCGAGTCCGACTCGCACTTGGCCGCTTTTTTATGGATAGTTATTGTTTATTTTATTTAATGCATATTGTATTATTTTTAATGATATTCAGTAGATGTAAATAATGATTAGGAAAATGTTGCATATTGTATTTTTTTAAATTATATTCAAAAAATATAAATAATGAAATGAAAATGTAGAAAAAAAGAAAAACATAATTTTTCGTTTTTACATCTATATCGAGTCTTGTTTAAACCTAACCTTGCCTTCAAATTTGTATTTATCCACTGATAAGACTACCTTGGATCTACCAAATATAGCTCTATGTCTCAAAGAATTCAACATGTTACTTACCAAGGGATTGAGACCGGTAAAGTATGTCCAAAAAGAGAGCCGATACCGTCGCAGAGAGAGAAGTAGGGAACGAACTATTACCTTACCTTATGAGATGGTTTCTTAAGTTTAAGCGGACACTACCCATTTTGAATTGAAAATATGTTTGTTAATTGGATATACGCAGTCTTCTGTGATCACGGTTCCTGTAACGGGGCCGCAACATCAGATAAAAATCTATACTAATATTATAAAGCTGAAGAGTTTGTTTTGTTTGTTTGTTTGTTTGTTTGTTTAAACGCGCTAATCTCAGAAACTACTGAACCGATTTGAATAATTCTTTCACTGTTAGATAGTCTATTTATCGAGGAAGGCTATAGGCTACATTTTATCCCGGATTTCCTACGGGAACGGGCACAACGCGGGTAAAACCGCGGGGCGCTGCTAGTGTAAAATAAAAGTGAAGTGTATCCGTAAACGTAGTTTCAATTCAAAACTAATAAGCTTTGAGTTGTAGCACAGTTTATAAGCATATCTTTTTCTTTGAAAATTGAGTTCTTTCATCTCCACTATGACTAGCATTTCATTACTCATTTAGCTTCTTAAAACTCTCGGATCTGATATTACCCAAGTCGAAATTATTTACTTTTCTACTATTAACTTTAAATGAATAATCAGGACATAACAAATCCAGTGACATCCACTCTTATTTCAAAAGTCACCACAGCTTGTGCAGAAAAAGAAGCTCATATTTTCCTTGCTTTATTCTTCAAATTAAATACGGCTTTTGTGTTGAACAAACTACAATAGCTACTTGAAATGATGAGAGGCCCCACACGTGTCGCATTGGACCGCGACGCGGACCACGAATTAGCTGGAGAGCCTCTTGTGCGTTTGCGCAGGTTTCGTAACTGGTTACGTTAAGAATTGGTAGCAAAGGAATGGGTTACGAAGTTAATTATAAGAGTACTAAAACGTATAGGATCGGTGATTAGGTCTCATCCTCGCTGTATTGATATTTTTAAAAGTCGTGAAGTTAACCTCTTTGTAACTAATGAGTCTATTAGGGCCAAAATTGAATAAAAATATTTAAGTTTGAAGTTTAAACTTGGCGAAGAAGAAAACTTCCTTGCGCATTTTTGTCGACACCCTATAATTAAATTAGGAAGGTACAGGAACCAACATCGTCATCACAAATTTCATTAAAAATCCTGCCAGTTCTATGATTTGTTAAACCATTTTTGAAAGTAGAACATTAGGTATGGAACATTATTTAAATCTCGGAAGAATGAATTACCAAGCAGGTTTTATGCGTCTTCTTATTGTTTTTTCTCGTGGAAAGAGATTGGGTTATATATTCGAATTTTAAAATATTGTAATAAAACGTCATTTATTTAAACCTCTATGTCATTTTATATTACACAACGTGAACCAAGATTTCGTCTAGAACCTTCCTTGCAATGTTTACTGTAAGGCTCTTTCGCAACCATACGTGACTCAGAGTGATGACGAAGACGGTTTCGCTAATTAATGTAAATTTTTAAGACCTTTCCTAAGTACATGACTGTTTCGATATAATAAGGTACTGTTAATGAGACTTCTTTGTATTGATATGGGCATACATATGTTAATTGTGGAAATACTTATAATTTACTTATTGAGATCATGATAAAGAAGTATCGCACTCAGAGACATCAATTAAATCGACACTTGTCATTTTCGTACATTACATGTCAAAATTTCAAAAACTCTCATTAAATTTCTACTAATTTGACGTCTCTGGGTACGGGCGTATCCCTTTCAAGAGATTATGTTTTTAGGAAGTTATTTCAAAAGAACATTGTTTCCTACGGGAATGACGGGTAAAACCGGGACTATTAAGATAACTTTAACCATTCAATTTGAACTAAACCTTAGCGGTCTTTAATAATGGCGGTGTAACTAAAACACTGTGACACTGTGTTTCGTCTCTTTTGCTCTTCGGAAAATTGCGTAAGTCAGAAAGTGACAAAACAATTTCATAGCCAAACTGTTCTTAATAAGCGTTTATTAATATAGCCCAAGAAGAATATGAAATAGTACCGTTAGCAGTTGTGAAAGTCCAGTTTGGGAAAAAACACATTTGCTCTAAATTAAGTGTATTTCTGTTGAAATGTAACCTCACATGGCGAACCATAAAATTGCTTCTAAGTAATGGTAACCTGCGAGACGACTATTTCGTAATTTTATATACTCAAGTAGCAACGCTTTGGGAAAAAATTGCGCTGCGACTGTTTCATTTTAGTTGTTTTATTTTAGTGTTTTACTATTTGAAATATAATAATAATTAAACTTTATTTTCTGGGGTTTAATTCTGAATTCATTCTCAGATTCATTTATTTAATTAAATATTTTTAAAATTACTTAAATTAACGTTTATGTATAAGAAGGTACAGGCGTGTATTGAAATCTAGTCCTAATAAATTAAGTGCTTCACCGAAAGTTTTCATAGTCCGATTTTGATATTCGTCACTGTAGAACAGATAAGTCGTCAAAGCACCAGAGAATACCTAACAGTATCTACTAAGTATATTTAAATAATTTAATTTTAACACATAGTTGTTGGAGGTTTGAACTAAAACTGTCGTTAAATTTAATATTACAATGAACTTAGGTCTTTCGAATAGTTACTTGTTATGTAATTCTTCTTGTTACCATTAACGGTATTAGAAAATGTTTTTCTTTCATCGAGACTCTCTTATTTCTTTACAAAAGAGGCCAAACCATAACCAAGTAGGTGGACATTGACTCATCTGTCAGTTCTGCACTTCTAAGATTTGATTTTTTAAATTTAGAATGTGTTCTTACCGTGCTACTTTTGTAAAAAGTTTACCAAAGAGTTTGAATTACAAAGAGAGTTTTTAACTTGTAATATCCTTATTAATGCTTTGGGAATAATAAATATCATTCTACCTTCTAAAAATAACCGCCATATTCATAAACGCTCTTTAACTAAAATACTGTTTTATTTAAAGCCTCCCACCATTTGCCTTTTTATTTAGTATTACTTTTTTTTTTTTTTATTATTATTATGTTTTTAAAGTCTATGCAAATTTAGTTTTTAAGTAATATTAGATTTAGTTTTGTGCTCTATTAATTAAGTTCTCTGTAATATTTTTAAAGGCAATAAACATGTTTTTTATTTTATTTTATTTTTTTTTTAAATTGTTTTGTCTCTTTTCCTCTTTGACAAATAGCGTATGTTGGAAAGGGACAAATCATTTCATAACTAAAATACTGTTAATAAGCGTTCATGAAAAAAGCCCAAACTCTTTGTGCTTGCCCACGTTGACTTGCGGGCGCGGTGGCGGGCGCGGTCACGAAATATCAAACATATGACGTGATTTCCAAGTGTTCACGTTCAAAACGCACGTGCGGTGTAAGTAGCGAGCTAACTAGCGACTAGCGCGCGCGGCGCGCTCGCTCCAATTTCAAACGCTTGAGACGTTTGTGTGTGTTCACGTCAAACTAGCGGTGGCGCGCGCGATTTACTCGCGACGTCAGGTAAGTTCAACCAGTTTGAACTTGCCGCTAGAAACGATAGCGCGTTTTTATCATGTCGTTCAATACGGAAGAGTTTATTAGTGCTGTTCAGGCTAGAACTCCTATTTGGCAAAGTAAACACAGTCGTCATATGAATAGAAATGTTTTTAATAAGGCTATGGAAGGAAATTGCTGGAGAGTTATCCCGTGACCACGAGCGGTGTAATCCGCTCGAAACGTCGGGTACGTATTTTAGTAAAATACGCTAAATAATCTAACGCGATACAGACCCGTTTCATTTAGTATAATGTTTCCTGATATGTTTACGACCTCTGACAATACGTCACACTCGCGCGAACGCCTGGCGGTTAACGTGAACACGAGCTCGCGACGTTTCCCGCGCCCTCCACCGCGCCCGCGCCCGCGCTTTCAACGTGGACAAGCACTTTAAATACAAAAGTTCTTCCCAAACTTCGAGTAAACTACTTATACCTTCAAGTAGAAAGCTAATACCTCATTCCCTTTCTCATAATAATACTGAATCCCGTCTATAATTTAACTACAATTTCTATTGCCGTCTTCATTATATTATGCTAATTATAACATTGGTTTATATGACAAAGTTCCATGATACTTGTATTAGACATGAACTTGGAACTTTGTAATATTGATCTTGTGATAGCTACAGTATTGAACGTGTAGAATATTAAATTTGATTATGGAGTTGTTTTAATATGTTTTTATGTAGCTGTTTTTATAATTGTTTCCGTTTTGTTTATGTCTCGAAGCCAATACATATTATGTTTAAATGGGAAATATTTTGACGAAATGTGTGTGTTAAATTAATGAATCCGGTATAGTAGGTCGGCGATTTGTCATTCATTTTGAATGGAGGTGGTACAAGGTTCCATATATTGGCGCCCCCGTGCTTTTTAAAGTCAAATATTTTTTCCCCAAAGAGGCTATTTTGAACGTACCATCCATTCGGAAGAACACCAGCAGAAAATAATGACACTGTGCTGGTTATTTTTTTAAATAGGGATTATAACACAACTAGCCGCGCCCCGCGGCGTTACCCGCGTTGTATTCGTTCCCGCAGGAATTTCGGGATAAAATGTATCCCATGTGTTATTCTGATGTATAACCTATATTAATGTAAAGTTTCATCTAAATCCGTCCAGTAGTTTTAACGTGAAAGAGCAACAAAAATCCGTTGCGTTATTTTAAAGATCTAAGCATACATATGGACAGACAGATAGCGGAAAGGGACTTTGTTTTATGTTTTATACTATGTAGTGATTACATGAATATCTATAGATATATTCTCAGTGGAAGTTACATTATTTGATATCAGTTGACAGGGTATCAGAACAACCCTAGTGCGACAATTAATCATATTGCAACTAATTTATGCTAGGTCCTCAATAACACAGACATTTAACGACATGGTTGATTTATTGTTTTGTTCTGCGTTTAATTTATAATTTGTAAACAAACCTTTAGTTTGAGGTAATTAAAGTTATCGAGGTTTTATTAGTGTTCACTTTATTGTTTGAATTTCTTTGTTATGAAAGTAGGTAAATAAATAAAGAATACCTATATTTTGAGGTAGGTACCAGCTTAGATTACCTACTTACTTTCAAATTTTATATAGGTTTATTATTAAAGTTCGTAATTTTGGTCTTCATTTGAATATTTTCTCCTAAATTTGAGTGTAGGTCTATCAGCCCCTTAGGCGCTTAGGCAATACAATGTTGACGACCATTTTGTGACAAGACATGATATGATAAATGCTTAGCGCTGGTTGGTGGAATTTGACATTTGCTTTCCTCCAATCAGCGTACAGTAACTATTAAATCAAATCACGTCCTATCGATTAAATTTTGTTGGTACAACA
Source organism: Cyclophora albipunctata (assembly GCA_963082685.1). Lineage (NCBI taxonomy): Eukaryota > Metazoa > Arthropoda > Insecta > Lepidoptera > Geometridae > Cyclophora > Cyclophora albipunctata. The sequence continues at coordinate 7,898,224 of OY720117.1, read as the reverse complement.
CCTTTGCCTAAACCTCTTCCAACTTTAAAAAAAAGTTTATTCCGATAATGTCCAAGGCTTTGTTTGTTCATGTCTTTAATGAAAAAAGTGTAACAAGGTAAATCCCTCAGTAAAGTTTTTCTGTTTTGTCTCGACACTGTTTAAGACAAGCCTAATAAGAATATTATAAGTTCTAGTCTTCTTTGTGTTCCAACTTGGTGATGTGTTGTAGATTTGGCCAAAGACAAATATTTTGGTTCGTTTAGTTAAGTGTCGACTTAATGGACGTTTCTGAGTTTGTGTAGATACCAAACCTTATGCAACCTTGATTACCGAAGCGAAGTAAGGCCGGGTTGCTATTAATTAATAAAAGTATCAAGTAATTTACTGATAAAGTGATATTATTAAAACTTATTTTTAGAGTAAGGTTACAGAAACTTGCAATGAAACACAAAACTGGTTAAAAGTAATTAAAGTAAAGTACAGTATTTATACTCTCATAGGTTTTATTTTAACAACACTAGTATGTGTCCTATTTATGAATTCCATACAGGTGCAACGATCGCAGCTGCCTTAACCAACGGCCAATGTATGAAGTTTGCATTAAATAATGTCGCTATATTATAGTACTATTAACTTACCTATCCATACGAATATTATAAAATACACAATCTAAGTATATCTATACTATTTTATAGAGTTTTTACGCGATGTGCCTGTTCCGTGGGAATTGCGGGATGAAAAATAGCCTATAATAAATAAATAAATATACCTGGACAAATTCACACACGGTTAATTAGACCCAAAGTAAGCTCTAAGCTTGTGTTATGGAATCTAATTAACTGGTACTACTACTTAAACATACACAAATACTTTATAAGAATATATAATTGACACCCAGACGTCGTCGCCAACAACTATGTCTGCACATATTCTTGACTCCGGGCGGGAATCGAACCCGCAACCCCCGACACATTAAGCGCTCTCACTGCCACTGTGCCAACAGGCTTGTCAATAATAATGTCGCCGTTGAATGTGGCTATCCATTACCAAAGGATTCAAATCGGATTAGTAGTTTCTGAGATTAACATGTGCAAACAAACATGTGGCTATTCAATACAAAAATAATTATTCAAATCGGTTTGGTAGTTTCTGAGATTAGCGCGTTCAAACAAACAATAGCAAACTCTTCAGATTTATAATGTTAGTATAGATTAGTAGGAACCAACAGCCTCCGTGGTCTAGTGGTTTGAGCGCTCGGCTCACGACCCGGAGGTTCCGGGTTCGATTCCCGGTGGGGATATCTCACAAAAAATCTCTTTGTGAGACTTTCCTCAGTTTGGTTAGGGCATTGCAGGCTGAATCACCTGATTGCTCGAAAAGTAAGATGATTCCGTGCTTCGGAGGGCACGTTAAGCCGTCGGTCCCGGTTACTTTCTACGGATAGTAGTCGATACTTGAGCCATGTCAGAGGCCTTTGGCGGCTTAATAACTCTGATACCAGGATTGGTCAGGTTGGCCATCCACTCGATGAAGAAGTAGGAACCGTAAAGATACTTTAAAGATAAATAACTATACGTTCAATCTATAGGAAAAACTTGATCAAATACACCATCTACTCAATTTACCAAGGAAGCAAACTAAACAAAACTCAATCTGTCAAACGTCGGATATCTCAGCTCAGCGTTGAAGTCATCATGACTGATGATAAACAAACTATAGTTTAAACTATGTAAATTCACCTTGATCTACCCACACTTTGAGAAATCCTTCACACCACTTCCTATGCATAATCAAATAATCATTTACTGTTATAAAAATCTTCACTTTGATTGTTCTATCACTGAATCATCTAAACTAATGCTTTCAGATCTTAGAAACAATGGCGGAATTATATTTGCACATAATACCGTTACAGAATTGTTTTAAGGTCCATTATTATTGAAAACACCACCCAATATCATTTTGATTTGCGGTTTGATGCTCATTGTGTGGTTTTTTCATTCTTTTTTATTTTGGCCGCTGTTATAGATTCAAATTTGTCTAAAAACTACATTAAGAAATCTAAATCGAATCACGTTGCGTTTATTTGATTTTTAGAATGCTTAAAAAAACGGCGTTACGTTGCGCTATATCTTAAACAAGGATATACATTCCTATGCATCGCGAATTAAGATTTATGCGTTCAATTTCAATATAAATGAAATCAAGTAAATCCGAATTCTAAGTTGATTTGGCTTATGTGAATCATTACGCTAAAATTACTGAACGTACGTACTTATTTATACATGATCGTAAATTTTACTTATCATTAATCAATTAGAAATACCACTATTCTGTATAGCTATTGCAGTTTACTTTACAGAAAAGTTTCTCAATTTCTCATAACCATTCATTTCGAATGTATCTACAAATCTATACAAAAAACATTAATATATCAGCTCGGCTTTCATCTCAGCGCTTTAGCAGAGATTTTGCTATTAAATATCTAACATATTAAAACAAGCTTAACTTAAACTACCATAAAAACATTAAACTAATGAGAGTTTTAACTAAGAGAGACATTCAGATTGATTTTCAATATTTTCTTCCATGCAATGTATACTTACAGTGTACTGTACAACTAAAGTTGGATCTTACTTCAGTTAAATCTTCCACAGTCAACAAGTTCCTTCACACATAACCTGTAAAATATGTCCCCAACAAGAGCAAAACAGTCTGATTCCGATATTATCAGATGTCGCGAGCTCCAGATAGCTCGAAAGTAGACCAAGGGCACCGTGCTCAGATAACACAAGGCTAATACCAGCTTGCGTGCAATTGCAACTTATTTACTCATTTCATACTAAAATTAGGTTTTTGTTGCATGGCGGTTTAATAAGAGGACTGAAATTAACTGAGAATAAATAAATAATATGAAGTAACAATTATTGGTAATCAATAATAGTTTAAACAGAGAGATTTCACCAGACTACCGTGACGTCGACGACTAAATGTGACAAGACATGATATGATAAATCATGTGCTGTGATTGGTGGAAAATTTAAATTAAAAATATTCCACCAATCAATACACAGTCAGTATTTTATCGTGTCACTTTTTGTCGCTACTTGGAATTAATATATTTTAGTCACATTGGGGCCGTAGATACTATAGACAAGACTAACAGTTAGACACTTCTTCTTGTTTGGATGTATGATGAAAATGAAAAAGTGCACAAGGAACAAGATGTCTTATAGACTTTTATGTCTAAGAGACTAAACGATTTGCATTGAAAACTGTTAGACTGGTAAGACAATTTTATTCGCGATCGATCAAGTCAGTCTACAGACTGCTGTAGTCTGCTTAGTCGGTAAAATTCGGTCAGTCATTTTTAACCGACTTCAAAAATCTAAAGAGGTTCTCAATTCGGTTGATTTTATTTTTACTACATGTACATGTATTAAAGTTTCGTAAATAGGTATACGATTGAGTCATTGTATAACAATAGTTTCTATTTCAAAAACATCAATACCGCGTATAGTTATGCAAAATACAACAAACAAACAAATATAAAAGTGTATAACAGCTTCGTTTGTCTCGTTAGTCGCGGTACATATTAATTCTAAAAAGACTTATATTAAAATTAATATATTCTTTAAAAGTAGGACACAGAACTGTCCGTCTTTTCATATTCTAAATACAAGTGTGTGCAGATGTGTGTTTGTTTTATTACTTAAAGTTTTGCTGTTAGGAAATTAATTTAATAGGTTAACGTACTCAGAGAAGTCAAAATTAAATGCTTCTTTAGTAAACACTAGCAGCGCCCCGCGGTTTTACCCGCGTTGTGTCCGTGCCCATAGGAATTTCGGGATGAAAATTAGCCTACATATAACCTTCCCGTTGAATGTGGTTATCTATAACAAAAGATTTATTTAAATCAGCCTGGTAATTTCCGAGATTAGCTCGAACATACATACAAACAAACAAACTTACAAATTTTACCTCTTTATATTATTAGTATAGATTTAATTTAATGAGTGATTTTGACAAGTAATGTATGAAAAGTAACGTCAATTAGTTAAGTGTCAATTTAATGGATGTCTCTAAGTGCGGCAGTCACATTAGAACTCCATATTCTGTGGTTTAATGCAACATCATGATAGAATGCAACATCTAAGCAACTCAGCAATATTTATATCCAAGGTATTCACTGCAACATTACACCGCAAGACACTTATATTGCGGGAGCGGGCCCGCAAGGGGCCAATGTGACACTTTTCATACAAATACAAGGAACACACCGTCATGCGACCCGCAACCGGCCCGCACGCGGCCCGCACCCGCACTATGCGTGTCTTGCGCTTTACTCCACCAACATAAAAGTCAATTTATAACAAACTGTTTATAACAATACATAAATTTATGACACTTGCGACTTTAATATATTGCAGAACACGATGTAGGTTTACAATCAATAACGGATTAATCAGATCATTTATCAGTTGTACAAGACAATGTAGTTTAATATCATAGAATAGAAAAATAATTAGACCCAATTTATTGAAGGCCTTTGCAAACAAGAAATAATCAGTTCAATTGTGTAGACAGAAATTAGAATAAGGACTTTTTAATTGCGAAAAGTAGATGGTGAATTGTAAAATAAAATTGTACCGTTAAAGATGATGCTTATCAGTTAGTAATAGTAACCTTTAAAATTATACCTAGGACCTTATAAAGAGGTACTTGTAACTTAAACTGAAGAAAAAAATTAAATTAAAAATTTTGGAACCACGATCACCACCATTTTCTTTATTCAATATATCAAATAAAAGAACACTACGAAAACACCTTTCAAACAAATGACAATTAAATCCGTTTAGCTACAAAGCCACAGACAGACGCACGTCAATCTTTTATCAATTCTAACATCCCCCTTATTTCTTTAGAGGTCAATATATGGCACTAGAAATATCTAGACATATCTAGAATCTATGTACACTATGTATCAAAACATACCTAATCCTTCCGACCTAATCTGAATCAAAATAAGGACAGATAAACAGAATGCACAATGTTTTTATTAATAAGGTTACATGATAGCTTATCATTTTGTCCTCGAACCAAATTACGGAAGAAAAATGTCCGATAAAATTTTACCACAACAATATGCGAAGCTCTAGCCAGACAGTATTTTACGGCACAGATTCTCTGTTAGTTACTATGTTTACTCCACAGATGAAGTAATAATTACTAAGAATGCAGGTATAGATTGAATGATAGTTACTATGTTTCAAGGTACAGATTACGTGACAGTTAGTTGGTGTAAAATGTCGTATTCTGTTAATATATCTAAAGAACTCAAGGCTGACCTCGTAAAGTAGATAAGCATGATAATTTTGGACATAACTTCGTCTGCATTTAAGGACATATACGACACGACACAGCTGTTTGTTAGTTGCTCTACTTAACGTTTTTGTCTTCATTTTTTCCTTTTATGTAACATGCAGTGGTATTCTGATAATATGGTTTAAACGAGGACTCAGAAATGTAGAGGTTTCGGATTAGATTCTCTTTTCAACTCTAATGCCCGTACTCGGAGACGCCAAATGCTTCCTTAGCAGAGATTTAATGAGCGATTTTGATAATGTATGAAAAATTACGTCAATTAGTTAACTATAGATTTAATGAACACTCTGAGTCAGTAAGTCTTGTCAAAATAGGTCAATTAGAGGACGAACTTAGGAATGTATTAATCATAAAGCACCTCAACGGTAAACATGAGCAAAGCAAGCTTAGCAAACCTCTTTACTCTACAAAATCTGTTCATAGACAAATCAAAACCAAAGCATTCTATAAACCATAACCGTTACAAAGTACAGTCGAGAACAACCATAAATAAGGTGTCGAGGTCATCCATGCAACAGAAATAGACGGGACCGAGTGCGCTTGATAGAATAATGCGTCCTCTGCAGCCTTGTCCTCGATTCCCGGGTATCTGGGCCAGGATATAACACTTGTATATTCGACTGTACCTGTCTCGTTGACCCCATTGCGGGATGGTTAGGGGTAATAACGTTTGATTCACGAGTTGATGGATTGGATTGAGATATGGGTCTGAATCAGTGTAACTGACAAGTGTTCGATCATGTACGTTCTGTTTGAGTCTTGAATATTGTATTTTATCATCATATTTACTTGATATCGACTGTATTTTGTGTCAATTACCTACTCTCTTTCTAACAGCTTGCTTTTAAAACTTGTCGTTACACCTAACTTGCTTCTCACTTTAATAACAACACAGAAAAATCATTGAATCCAATGCTTAGATTCCAAATTAAAAAATCTTAAATAAAACAAAATCGAATCTTCAACTCGTGTCCATTGATTCCAAATTCAAAAACTTCCATACATAGATCAAACACTGGACTCTGACGTCCCGCCTTCTCAGTAGTTTATCTATGGTCGTTCATGTCATGACGCATGCGCGCTGCACGCGTCGCACCACTGACTCAATGAGACAGGTCAAGGCTGACTCCAACCGCAGAGGGTTCAATCTCCCAGTGCAATACCGTCTACGATACGTATTCGTTGCACTTAAAGTTGATTTAGAAAAAACTTCGTGATTAAAGAGATTTTTGTGTTACTAGTTTTTTTTAGTTATTTTTTTCAAGTCTATTCAACTTCAAATCAGAACTTCAGATCAAATAAGTTTTGTTTCCGCCGAACCTCTATACCGTGGTTAGGATATTTCTTTATTGAGTTTATCATCACGCGATATTTCAATTAATATTATTATTATCACCGATTTTTTTGAGGATTTAAGCTTTATTTAATAAACTGCGGTGCCGGATTGGAGTCACAATTCACACGACGTAAGTTTGAGTGCGGTACGGTGAGGTCGTGCGTAACGATTTGGTGACATCACTGCAGCACCTTCGTCACAAAATATACTATACCTACTATACTAAATCATGAAAAGTATTCACAAACCTTCCTCTTGAATCACTCTGTATATTTGTCTAAAACAGCGTGATAATCCATTCAATAGTTTTAGAGAAAATCAATGATATACAGACAGCTTTTAACAAATTTGTTAGATTTTGTGCCTATATTTAATGCAAGTGGCAACATGGTTGCCACACCAGTACAGATTACAGACTCACTGTAAGATCAAAATCATTCAGTTACAGTAATAAGTCCTACGTAATATAAAGTAATTGTACACAATCATCGCATGACCGCATGATGTGTCCGAGGACGTGTCATTATTCTGAATGCAAGCAATTCATAGATATTATATATCATCTTTATGCCAACTCGTATCTCCCATTGACCTATTTAGATTGCTCCCCAGATATCGTTCCACAGATCATAAATAGAATGTAATTTCAATGTACAATAATTATAGAGGTTTCTACTGCTTTACCTTACTGCATGTGACTTACCTTTTTGCTTTCTGTAACTTATATCTTCAGTAGGTACGTTAAGAAGCCTTAAAGAAAACATTACAGGTCAATGAATGACAATACGTGTGTAATAAAATGAATGAACGTAATAATTCGTACGTTCATTCTTTTTTTTTTATGTAAGTGCGTGCGTACGTCATACGTAAGCAATAAGTAAGCTTTCCATGCAGTGAAATCAATCAATACTTAACCTGACATTTGTTTGTGTGTGAACTTTAAACAGTGTACAAATATTTCATTTCTCCTTAAAATTAATATATTATTTTAAGCCCATTTTGCACCTATTTTAATACTCACAAAGACGATTTGGCAAACACTCAATATTGTGTAGCTGAAACTAAAATTACCGCATAGATTTTATGCTTACACTTAGTCATATTATTATTTACACTTATGTCATACATATTCACGATCTTAAAATATTGTTTGGTAAAAATAGCCTTTTTAATACACTGTTTCCGACATGACAGTGTTATATTTTTAGTGATGAGAAGAAAAATAACTGATCCAAAAAGTTCATTACAAAACCGATTATTTCTTCAATATTGTTATTTTTTCTTCAATACCGAGTTGCGATAATGTTTCCTGGCTCCGTTGCCAATGACGGTGTTACAAATAACCCCAAATAACGGACTATAAATAAGGCAACGCAATGTGTCTCCACAAAGGAGCCATGAATCTTGTTTTGTGTCTATTCTGTCCTATTTTATCTTACCGTATCTTGTTAGAAAAGGGAATATAGTAGAACTTTTAGCCTCTTATGCATAGAATATTGTTGAGGATGAACGTCGGACTTTGTCCATGAAGGTCGCAAACAATAAAGGTTGAAATTTAAAACTCTTTTCTCACTTCTCATTATAGTTTCATTCATTCGAATTTCAAAATTCGAAAACAGAACTAACTCTTTATTACATCTTTATAGAGCTCCCTACTTCTGTAAGGTGGTATACCTCATTCCTTGCACTTCCATAATAGCAACTCTGGACTCTATGATTAGTATCTGCTCTGCACCTGGGCAATTACCACAAAACTTCGAACTAATCTTCAGTTAACGTTTTCTTACATAAGACAAACCAGAAACGAACATCCCAAGGTTACGACGGTTACAGGATAGAACAGCTAATCAGTTGTACATGAAGCTCCGTCAATGCCACACTATATCTCCTCTATTATCTATGCATTCCGTTGATAACACCTAATGTTTACCATGTTGTGTCACTAAGGAACTGACGGTACTTAAACGATGGATTTTAAAATGGAAGTGTCTATGGGTTAGGTAATGCAGTTATGTGGAAGTTGGTATGTACAATATTTTACACAAAGTGTATTTGAAGAATCGTATTTTTAGGCGTTTTGTTTGTCTTTGGTTTTTTGGTAGAGATACGAGTATGGGTAAATAATTCCTCTGCTTTCCTTGGACATGGGATAGTTCGGCTACTCCAGGTCAGAATGACCCAGTCTATGAATGTTTGAAATTGTCATTTCTCTTATTCACTTTGGCGACACTGCCTTTCATAGAAATTCCATTTACTTGTATAAGATTTCGTGATAACTTAGTAGTTATTGGTAGTCCAATACCCCAGCCATAGGTCATTGTATTACAAACAACCCTAATTACAAAACTCATAAGTCAAGTACACTAGAAACGACATAATAATTGTCCGCTTTCCGTCACTTTTGGCAGCGGCTGTGAACTCTACCATACCAAAATAATGGGCAAGTTCACGAACGTAAATACAAGTATTATTAAAACTATAACAACTAAACAGTTAAGGTCCGACCACGCATAGCACTTATCATAAAACTCAGAGAATAAGGACAAAATTACACTACTTTACGATGATAAAAAAGGATGGAGCGTTGAGTAAAGTTATTATCAAGAATGCCGTTAAAATGTCAGCTCCAAGTAATGTAGACGGTGAAAAAAACAAGCGTTGAAGAAATGCAGAAAGAACCCTCTGTCTAGGGAACACTTATCTGTTTAATTAGTCTGCAGTTGCAGTACAGAATGAAGGATATTTATGTGACCTTCTCCATATCTTTGTTAAAAAAATTATCGCATTTTTTACAAAGTACCTTCTATAGTTTAGTCTCAAGAGCCTGTAGTGACCCACTGCAGGGCAAAAGCCTCTCTACTACTCTTCCATGATTCCTGATTCTGTGCGACTGATTGCCAATATAGGTTGAACTTATCAAAGTCGTTGCGTCACCTCCTGCTTGTGGTATCATCGTAAAGTACTGCCGGGTGGTCGTCTATAATCTAGAAAAAATCAAAATTTTATCCAATAATTGACATTTTGCATCCTCTAATTGACATTTTGCATCCTCTAATTGACATTTTGCATCCCAACATATCTTTATGCATTACAAGTTTCATGTACCTTTTGTGGTAATACACGAACAATGCATTTTTTAATTCAAGTGAAAGAATGAAGTGCGTCGTGCTTGAAAGATTGTATCTCCTTTCTGCATCAATGAATCGTTTCTGGACAAGGCTTGATTAAAGGGCACCTCCTAAAGATACAATCTGATACGTCCAATAATTAAGAGTACCAGTTTCACCATCTTTTGTTCCATGTTTCTGCTCATGTGTAATTATGTTCAGAGTCTGAAATCAGCCCATTGATAAACAAGTTATTTGCCTTATCCAAGACCATGATTTAATACCACGGAGATATCAATGTTGAGAAAAATATGCCCGAGGAATTAGTATTTATGTACATAACTATATAAATTCCAAAGCAGTTTTCGATTAAATGAAAATGGATCTTAGCAATATAGGAAATCCGTCTACAACAGCCAATAAAATAGGAACCAAACAGCCATTTTAATCGACCCAAACGTTCACAATAGCGATTGAACTAGAGCAAAGAGTAAATACTAAACATCTGGATGAAATAGTTTTTGCAATGCGGCAGTAAAGCTTATTACTTTCAGCAATTGAAGGAGAAGTTAAAACAAGCAATAATATCGGGTCGGTCGGTCCGTGCGACCAATGCTGCCATTCTACATTTATTTCTAGCTCGGAACAATGGCTCTAGGTGCAGTAAGGCAGGTTTTGTTGCCTTCCACCGATCATTGGTACGAGTTACGACGCTATAAATACACCGAGACGTGCCCCTGACCCCACCGCGTCGACGTAAATATGACTAGCGATCGCTATGCAACTCGATTCACTTGGTACTTCACTTTCTGACACAGCAACAATCAAGGTATGGTCGGTGAAAAAAGTGCGGCGAGTTTTGACAATTATCCTATCAATCTTTACGCGAATCTTTACTTTGAGATGGTAGACTAATTTTTAAGCTGACTGTATTCTTTTATACACAAACGTTCGCCGCATAACACAAGTCAATCGAATCTTGTAAACGGTATTAAACACCCTGTTAAAGGTTAAAGGCATTCGACTCATACAGACGATAAATCATTTCATCCAGTTGACCGCAATTTAAATTTTCTCGAAACATTCCTATGTGCGAATGCGAAATGTTTAAGGATTATGAATTCTTAAACACACGATTAGACAAGTACTTGGCAGTATTCCAGAGAAAGTAAGGAAGAAGTTCCTAATGGTGCGTCATAGAACCGTTTGTTGGCAATAGCTGCATTAGACTGAGGTTTAATGAATATTTTATAAGGTACTAGTTATGTAACAACAAATTGGTCTTAAAATAATACTACTAATATTATAAATGCGAAAGTTTGTGAGGATAGATGTATGTATGTATGGATGTATGGATGTATGTTTGTTGCTCTTTCACGAAAAAACTACTGGACGTATTTGGATGAAACTTTACAGTAATATAGGTTATACATCACATATTTACAAATAACACATGGGATACATTTTATCCCGAAATTCCCGCGGGAACCGATACAACGCGGGTAACACCGCGGGGCGCGGCTAGTGTCATTATAAATAAGACGTGACTTGCTCTCTTGTATAATAGAAACGTTGATTATCTAAGTATTCTAAGTGGTATGACATAACACAATGCAATCAATGCATGCGGAGTAGACCTTCAGCGCACCTTCCCATGTTATTGCTTATTGGTGCTTATTGGCCATGACCGTGACTTGCAATTACTCATAATTATCTTCAATTTGTTCTCCAACCGACGTTATTCTACGTCTAGTCTGATATGTCGTACTATGCAATTATTTTGCCTTCGCAAATTAAACCCTACCTCGTCAAATTACCGCGGAAGCTTATTATACGAGATACTGGGTTCTGTGCAGTTGTTCTAGCTTCGTTTTTGCTAAAATAGCTACGGGTAGGACAGGATATAACACTTGCAAGGCATCTGGTACCCAAATTGTCTATATAAAAACTATGATCTCAATGTAATTAAACAAACTAACAAATTATCGCACATGTACATGTTTTTATAATTATATTAGTTATTTTTTGTAATTACAAAGTTGGCAAGGAAACGTGGACCACGCAGGCTGTCAATCTGATGCTATTTTGAAGCGTGTTTTTTTCCTTTTGGCAAATATCACCCTTCTAGTCGGAGTCAATGCTTCCTCTGACAAGTGACTGCTATCACTAAAATAAATATGTTTAGTTCATCCATGTTAAAAATAAAGAAACATAATGTTGAACTCATTGTTCCGGTGCTGGTCGTGAGAATTTCTGCTGCCAATTTCGAGAATACATCTTCCTATTAAAACAACTTTCTGAAACTGTTCAATATCACTATAAAATCGACGAGCAATGATGTAATCTATTGCTCAGCAACAGCAATCAGTAGTCGAGTTATCGTGATTGTGAGTGACACCGAATAATGGCTGCGCGAGGGGACAATGCATTACGCAAGAGGTGCATCGGCAGGCGGCGCACGCGCATCGTGCAACGGTCGCCGCATCGCATAGCCGGCCTGACCCAATTGCAGTTCCATTTCAACCATATAGCATGCGAGCGAGCCATACACCCATCACTACGACTCTAACAACACTGTGACATCAACGACGACATATTTCACTCTAATCGAATATTCACATGCAAAGTAATTGAGCTCGTTCAATCAGATCCTTCTAATAATACCAGTCAATATTCTCGCCGTCCTGTTTGCTCAGGCTCGCAATAAAGAATCTGAACGCCGAATACAAACACGGTATTCCATTAAGTTTGCTCTCTTACAAAAAAATAACCTTCGGAGGAAACTCGGTAATTAGATCGTAAAGCTTGCTCTGTTCGATTATTACGTTTCCCAAGTTTAATCATGATTAATTATTCCTAGCAATATCGTAAACTAGGGTATTATTAAACCATTTTGCTACGAATACTACTGTATTCATAAACAAGGATATTTGAAATTGCAATATAATGTAAATCATAATTTAAAGTCGTGATCTCGATGCGTCGGGATAAAGAAACAACAGTTACGTTATTTGAGGTTCTCTCCCTTTGGAGGTAATTGTTCCAATACAAAGCTTCGATAACTCATAGTTCTGATTCCCATCGAGCACAATGGAACGCGTGCACAGCAGACCTTGATCAAGCTCACAATTTCATATCAGTGCGAACTCAGTAGTTACATCACGTAAACGATAGCATTGGAGACGACTCTTCGAAAACGACACAAAGCTAACTATATTAAGTTCAAAATAAACTCTACTCAGACCTGCTAAGGCTTTTATTGCAATCGAGTTTACATTCTAAACTCGTACGATCGCAAATGCACGAGTGACTTGAGCGAAATGTGCTCAAGCGAAAGTAGAGCCAAAGCTTTGCCCTGAAAGGCTAAGTTCACTTAACATTTGATTACATTGTCTGGATTGCATTATGTAAGCGTCCGTGTGACTTGGAAGAACGGTAACATGGTTCCTTAGCAGGTCGCATGCACGGTGGTGGTGCGAATGACATCAGTGGCTGTCAAGTGCAGCTCGCAGAAGTCAACGAACAGGATCTAATCTATTGTGCATTGCGTATGCAGTAGATGCGTCCTAGCCTTGACTTCCCTCGGAGCCGATCATGGCTCTCGGCCAGAACCATTCACTGACCCACTACTGCTCTTCGGAAATTCCATTACGGTTTAGTAATATTAACAAGTTTCGTAATACTATTTAGTTATGTGAAGGCAAATCGATAATGTCAGAATAATATGGAATATGCTTTCACCGTTGATGATGGATGAGCAAAATAAGCGAAGACAACCGTTAAGAGATGTTTAAGGAACGTATAAACGAGTGTAACTTTGTATAAAGTGAGGTATGCAGTGTTCGTGTTAAGTCTGACTTTATCTTTAATACCATCTACTTGATAATTCGTTGCGTTTTTTTGCGGTGGCAGCGAGGCGCGGCCGGTGAGACGCCGCCGCGGGTTTGATAACCCGAAGACCTTGGTCTTAATTGCGCCTGCTCTGACCATTCCGCCGAGACCACTTTTTTATGCGCCTGCACATTGCTAGTAAAAACACGACACCACTACCCAGCCGGCTCTAAAGGTTGCCATAACTCGAGGAAAGTCTACGACGATGACAACTCCACAAACTAGTTAGATTACTTTACGAGTGCGCTCTACCGAGAAAACCACACTTAGATTGGCCGGATCCTTGCGAATATTGCATGATAAATCAACTTTCTTGTTTTAAATTGAATCTCTGAGTGTTTGAGTGGACTTTTGAATTACACTGCCTTTAACTACCATGTAATGTTAATCATTTAAATGGTGTAGTTAATCATTATGTTCTCTAATTGTAAATATTATTTGTTTCAGGTAAGACGTCAGTTTCGAGTTGTTCAGACATTCCCGTTGGAGTGAGTAATGATGAATGTTCTACGTTTCTGGAATACGGTATAAGGCGTATTTCCAATCTTTTTAAAATAAGTATTACAATCTTAATGTTATTTATTCATCTTTCTTCCAAAAACCACAACAAAGCTGGCATGGCTGAATGCCAACTTCGCGCCTTATTAATCATTCCTCGGTACATAAAAATTCGCTTTTAATAAATCAGTAAATAACTAACGAATGATGCTAACATAAGAACTAACATTAATATAATATAAGCAGCTAATAAAATAAATTGAATTTAAATATAAATTGTTTCAAAAGTGGACATCTCCATTAGCGTCGGGGGCAATAAAACCAATTTTTTAAATAAACTCGTTAAGTTCTTTCTGAATCTAAAAGATTTTTTTATCATTAAACCTCATCAAATATAAATGACGGTGACGTCAGAATCAAGTAGTTTTCTATTGTATCCGCTGACCTTGAGCTGGTCGAATGGTAGATCGATCAATTTCATCTCTAATTTACATTTAATGGAAACCTTTGAAGCAAAAAGTAGCAAAAAATATGACTTTCAGTAAACGCAAGGCTGTAACCGATCGGAATTGTCAATATGAGGATTTTTACTATTATTACTTGCAATTCGTCGCAGCGGTTTCTGTAATAAAAAATCAGTTATAGTAAAAATGGATGACTGCGATGTAGCATTTTAAAAATGGCGGTAAGGTTTCGTATTCCTAAAATTGTGTGTAATAAATTCACCTCATTATGTGGATTGGCCGATCGAAAGTCAGTCACAATGTCTGCCTTACAGGGTATTGGACAAGATAAACAATGGCGCATGATTAATGGACCACATCCGGGATTTACTTCAGCTCTGGATTGTTCGCCAACAGCGAAATGAAACGGAGGAATTCTTATACAATTTTGGGTGTAATTTTGTGGGTTTAATACCTACTTTGGAAGACTATTCAATGAAAACAAATTATGTAGGAAATTGGGAAGGAATCGTCAAAACAAGTTAAATAATTGCATAATTTTAGTTCTTCGTCATTACCCAGCTGCTGTGGGATTTATTGATCATCATTACAGGATAATACTTTATTGATGTCTTCTGCGTGAGCCATTTTTCGTTATGTATATTTATGTAAAGAAAGATTACTTACTTCGATAATTAATTCTTACTGCTAATCTTTTTATGTCTTGTCTTCCAACTAATTTAATTACAAATAAAGAAACTAAGTCTAAGTCTGCCCTTCGATAGTATTTCTACTCCGATCATTTCTCTGATTGAATTAGAAGATGCCCAATCGACAACCCTAAGTGGATGACTATGTAATTCGGCAATGGACTCTTATAAGAGGAGAGGGGTAGGGAGGGGGGAGGGGAACCAATCGAGCGATTTTACAGCACGTACGATCGCTTGGCTCTCACGACTATACAAATACTCTCTGTTTCTTCTTAAAATGATTAAAATTTTAACTAATATTGACGTTTTGTCTACTCATTTGTTGAATTACCAATTTGTTCTGTGTTTTGCACTTAGGGCATAGTCTATAGGGTGTTGTAGACTATTTAGGCTCGTCAGATCAGAATATAATGTTATAATAAGTAATAAGTGCGGTTTGTAGTAAATGAAGTCAGTTTTAAAAGAAAATACCTAGGTACTAGGTATTTATTCAGAAGTCTATGAGCAACGCTGCATGCATTTTTGTTAGGAGGACAAGTTTCGCCTCAAATGTGTCTAAAACGCCTGAAGCCTCTGGATTGTATTTCTAGCTTTCGTTATATTTTTATCTAGTTTGTGAATGCTTTTAGCGTTAGTGTTGATTCTTTGGCTGCGGTATTATCTTTTAGTCACCCATTTATCTGCGCAAATTTTATCTACCTATCACATCTGAAAAATGGAATAGAAATTATTTAACGTACTTAACCGTGGCATCTCATATAATTCAGCAATATGTCCAGTATAATGTTTATGAAACAGTGCAAACACACGAAATAGACAAATCGCTTAACACCTACGTAATCACTGATAAATGGCCGCTAAACTCAACACAATAAATAATTCATTTTTAACATAAAAGCACCGAGCCGTATTATGCATGGATTAATGGTTGATTTTTAATTGTATGACAGATACGCGGATGATGGCTGTATATTTCCAAAACATGACAGGTCAACGCACCCCGCACCACGTGACACTGACGTACACCACGCATTCTGCCATTCGTACTTCTAAATTCAAACTGGCCGTTTATCACTCTTTGCCAACTATTTCGTCGTAACTTCATACATCGCTGCTTACCATAAAACATTGTAAAACACGACACTAACACACTGGGTAATGTGTAACACGCTTTGATTTATCAACGAATTATTATCTTCTGTGATAAAATAAAACGATTGGACTCACCTTCACAATTCAGCACTGAGAAGATAACCTGTATGCAGCAATTTGGGTCATTGCTCTATTTTGCAGTTTTATAGGACGGGGTTTTCGGTGCCAATGTGTCACCGTGTGCCTACGGATTCGATTCAAGTCAACTTGGTTTGTTTATCTCACTATTAGACGGTTCAGGCACGTTTACGTGACTTTCATATCTGTTTATTGGCTTATAGGGACTTTATATTATGACTATGACTGATAGATAGATTAATTATCTATCTAATAATTGTATTTTTATACTAACTTGTATACTTAATCATAAAAACCGCGGATGATGTAAGCATAAGGCCCATCGCAGACGACAGACTTTTTGTGCGATCGAGTCTGCGGCGCACAAAAATTTGGTCGCGGATTGTCGCGGATTTTTGTGCGTCGTGTGCGTTACTGCATATAATTACATAGGTTCTATTTTCACAGACTAAAAAGTGCGTCACGGATAGTCTGTCGTCTGCGATGGGCCTAAGCTTAACTAACTTGCTTGTTACTGTATGAGAAAATAAGGGTTTGGAAAGCGGAATCTGAAAATAAATTCATTTAAAGTTCTACTAAAGGATTTCTACTACTTATACATAAGCAGATTACATAAGTAGAGTTTAGTGGTAGAGTATTAAATCTAGCAGCCAGCCAAGGTAGTTAAACTATTTTTAATACTTACATTAGTAGAACACTGAACAACGTTGTATTACTAAACTGACACTCTTCAGTACCTCGACCTATTAACTTTAATATTCAGTAGGTATTCATTAATAATAATTCTGACTGTTGAAATAAGTAGGTATGCTCAATATTAAATAATATAAAACTCCTCAATTTCCTCGAATTGAATTCAAGTTCAAAAGTTACGTAACTAAACGAGGTTGTTTTGATAGAGCGAGTATTCATAAATCGAGGGTGTTTTATCGGCGGGTGTAGTCGACGCGCTACATTCTCTACTCTATCGCGCGGCGCGGCGCGGTGACTTGACTTTCTGTGCCACGGGTGTGCGGGGCGCGGGCGGGGGGCGTGACGTCACGTCACACCGACCGTGGCAGTGAGTAGCGGCCGCGCGAGACGCCCGCGGTTGGCTCGCTCGCTCGTTTGCTTGCTTGCTCCAGTACCTACATAGTATTCGGTTGACGGCGGTCGCGCGCGCGCAACGTGTACGTGTTCACGGCTCCGACTCCGACGGACGCTCAGTCTCGCTCGACTCCGACTACATTATTGGACTTCACCGCAGGCAGTCACCTGTTGCACGGATTTTGTTGTGTTTTGATATCTTTTTATTTCATTACGAGACAGTGGCGTCGCGCGTCGCGTCCTGTGGACCGGGTTAGCGTTTTGTGCCGAGTAAATATCAGACTAGTGCATGTCCGTAGAAACGCGTTTGGATTGTTTTGTGCGAGGAAAAAGTGAAGTGAAAGCCTTCGCCGGAGGATGTCCCTCGGCGCTGGTGGATACCGGAGCGTGTGACGCGTTCGCCGACATGAGACGCCGCTGGTCCAACAACGGGGGGTTCCACACACTGCGAATGCTGGAGGAGAGCTCCTCGGAAGTGAGTTCGTCGTCGGCGCTGGGCGCTCTGCCGGCGGCGATGGTTATGTCGCCGGAGTCGCTGGCCTCGCCCGAGTACGCGGGCTTGGAGCTGTGGTACGATGAGAACATCACCTACAATACGGCACAGTCGCTGCTGGGCACGACCTGCGCGATGCCTCAGCAGCCGCAGCAGCCGCCGCAGCAGATGCTGCCGTCGATGCCGCTGCCGATGCCGCCCACCACTCCAAAGTCGGAGAACGAGTCCATGTCTTCAGGTTCGTTGTGGTTTTGTTTGTTGTTAGTTTTTTGGCGGCAAGCGTGGAGCGGGCGCCGCGCGGAGCTGTCATCGACCTTTGGCCCGGATACCTTGACCGGGCGCGAGTCGATGTCTCCTTGCCCTTACAATCACATCGGTTTGTTTACCTACATTTGTTTCGGCTAATTCTCACAATTTAGTCTGGAAACGAGCGTTTGTTTAGCTTTGCCTAGTTATTTTGGATAATGAGGTTGTAGGTATTCTATTTTAGATTGCTTTATTTAGGCTAGGTAGGAAACCTAAGCAACCTATTATTGCGTTGGTATTATGTACATATTAGTATTTTACCTTGGGATATATACCTACCTAGTACCTAAGCGAACCGATATAGGTACCTATTACATGGAATAGATACAGAATGAGCTATTCTTATCTGTTGTAGAAGCAAGTTAGGTATTCAAGGCCAATTGTTTAAAACGTAGTAAAATAGGTACCTATCCAAGTTCCTACCTATCTTTCCAGTTTTTAAGAACCCAACTTTTTTAAACGTCTTAAATAGGTAGGTGTAAATAGATAGGTAAATGGAATTTATATAAAACGCTAAAACACAAAGGGTTACTTAGACATAAAGTAGATACTTATCTACACAAAAGCTAGGTATCTATTTTGTACTATTTAGTAAAAACGAATAAAAAATAGTCAACAAACAAAATCTACTGATACAATTACCTATTGTTGTTACCTACATAAAGTTCTAGGTATTTTGTTTTTCTCAAAATTAGTTAAAGGAACTTAATTTAATACCTATTTTCTACTTTAATACCAAATAGTTAAATATCATTGTAGGTAAGTACAATAGACAGATCTTCTATATTTGAACATTTTAAAAGGGCCTACCTACCATAAACTAAAATAGAGACGAGTCTCGAATTAATACGCATAGGGGGCCGGTAGGGGCCGCCCTAGCCCCTCATCCATCCATCGTTGAGAGATTAATAAAGATAAATGCATTTTTATAAAGTGTTTTTGTAATAGACGGCAGACCTACCTATCTACATATCTCTGATAATATTCAGTAAAAGTAGATATGATTAAAATTTACCTATCTGTTAAAACTAACCTAACCAGGTACCTATCAAAACTTGGAAAACTACGTTACTAGTAGCACTCTGCATTTTTACCCGCTTTGTACCCGTTTCTCTAAGAATTTCGGGATTAAAAGATGTCTTCGACTTTCCTCTTGAATGTAGCTATCTAATGCGAAAAGAATTATCCAAATCGGACGGGTAGTTCCAAAGATCTATTCCGATCTAATACCAAAAACTAATACCACTTGGTATTACTTTATTTCTGAACTTATTTTCCATTCCCAACGAGTACCACATTGTAAACCAATACCAAAATAAGTTTGAAGGAATAAAGTACAGTCAGGTTCAGTAAAATTAAAATGCTTATTTACAACCACTAGTTAATTTTCTCATAATGTTAATTAATGTTAACCGATAACTATGGAACTAGTAAAAAAAAAATAACCCTAACCTACCGAATAGTAAGTAATTCGGTAGGTTAGGGTTATTTTTTTTTAGCTGACTGTACTTACAACTAATGTTTTGGTATTCGTTAGGAATACATTTTTTGTTTAAAAAAACGTGGTACTCGTTGGGAATGAAAAATAAATTCGGAAATAAAGTAATACCAAATGGTATTAGTTTTTGGTATTAGATCGGAATAGATCGTTCCAAAGATTCGTGCGATTAGGTACATATCTGATCTGGTTCATATGTAGTAGGTACATGTAGGTAGGTAGGTACCTACTTATTGTTTTTGCAAACATCCTTACGGGGTGTCAATTATGTGATTAGCTAAATTGCAATCAATATTAGGTACCTATTTTGATTTTTTTTTAATCAATATAGGTAGGTACCTAATCAAATACATATTTTGAGATTTCACGATGAATTAATCTATTCTAGAAAAACGGCCATCGAATTGTTGAAATTAAATGTATCTAGTTATTAAAATACCTAAATACCTAGAGCTTAATTCATTACTACGCAACTGAAAAACTTTACTCAGTAGGTAGGTACCTACTTTCATACTTCTTATTTTATATGCCTTTTGTGTCTTGAAACGAATTCACTTTGATTGCCTCACAGAAAAAATATTTAGTAATTAATTTGACTAAAGTTTAGAATTAGCATTATCATTCTTTAGCTAAATCAACGCTATTTTCCTAGTAATTTACTCACGCAACTGTAAACTGAATGATAAGATACCTACGTCACTTAATCATAAACCTGCTCCCGGCCGCGTCTGTCTGTTCGCGATAAACTCAAATATAACTGCACGGATTTTCACGCGGTTTTCACCAATCGATAGAATGATTTTTCCGGAAGGTTGAGACGTGAAAAAGTTCTAAAGCGTTACTTAAGGTTACAAATAGGTACACAGCTAACATTCTAATGTACCTTCTCTACCTACAATATCCCAAATGGTCTAACCGTTGGCAAAATGGGAATGTATTAAACAATTTAAAAATATACTGGTCTTGGTTAGTATTTTGTAGTCGGCCGGTCGGACCGGTTCTGGCCACTGATGTTAAATCGCATCTCATGACAACTTCGGCTCGTGTATGCACGGTATATTACCTTTGAACACTAAAATGGAGTTATATATATTTTATTTTCGTATATTATGTACCTAGTTTGTGTATATGGACATTATGGACTGCTTGAAGTCAAACTAGAAAGGACTAAGAAAAAAAAGGTTGAATATCTACTACTAGGTTTCACCCGAGTTGTACCCGTTCTCGCTGGAATTTGGGGATTAAATGTATCTCATGTGTTATTCTGATGTATATTTTATATTACTGTAAAGTTTCATCAAAATCCGTTCTGTCGTTTTTGCGTGTAAGAGTAACAAACATACTACATACTATATATATATATATACATCCTCACAACTCTCGCATTTATATTATTACTAGCTGCGCCCCGCGGTTTCACCCGCGTTGTACCCGTTCCCGCGGGAATTTCGGGATGAAAAATAGACGTTGGCCGATTCTCAGACCTACTCAATATGCTCACAAAATTTCATGAGAATCGGTCGAGCCGTTTCGGAGGAGTACGCGAACGAACACTGTGACACGAGAATTTTATATAAAAGAATAGGATAAGGACTATTGCAGACTGGCAGTCAAAATTGTCTATTTCAGTCTATTGACAGGCAAAAGTTTCTTGTAATGAACAAAAAATCTGTCAAACTGTTTTTTTCTTGTGTGAGCTCCTTCATAGGTATTAAGTAAGACTCCTCTAACCATATGATTTTTATTCAAAAGCTGATTATTTCACCATGTTTTGAAAATACCAGTCTGTCACAAGTAGGTACATAACATTCACATTGCTAATGAGTCGGTTATAATTCCTCGCAGATTTCCACTTTCTTCGATGCTCGACCGTGCGTTTAACTCGAGTTTCACCCAGATTATCTTTATGTTTCGTTATTACATCTCGTTATGGAGAGTAGGAGATTTTCTATTTTTTATCGCCTACTATGTACAATCAGCTTTACCTTCATTTAAATATCTTTTCCAAATTCGAATCGCTTCAGTTGTTAAAGTTCGTAGTTGACTTACTTACAGAACTGGCCTCTTTACGTGACCAGTTAAATTCTCAATTCAAAAATAGGTTTAACAACCTAACTTCGTTAAAAGTAAAACTAGCAAGTCCTACCTCGTTGGTCGTAAACTACATTCAAAATAGGAATTGAATCAAATTGCACAAATTGGCTGAACCAACAAACATTTCCGTGATCATAACCCTGATCGGAGTTTAGAACTCAAAAGTATACTCAATTACTTTACGTTACGGTCGTTTCATGGCCTCTTCCGAGTTCTACTTCAATTTAGTTCCTTGTTCTTTATTTTCGTTTATTAATATGTAACTGAAGAGTTTTTATTATTTCAAGATTCAAATTCGTATGCTAGGTTCTTAAAAATGTTCCGAATTTTTGTTCAAAATCACAAAACTGTGTTTGACAAAGTTCCATAAACCAAAATATAAAAGAATTATGTTTTGTCATGTAGAAAAATCACTAAGCTAAGCACATTTGGATTAAATCACGTAAGAAAACTTCCGTCCATTCCCCATAGAGCTAAAACATCTAACCGCATTTACAAAAAGTTTTCACTCTTGACGTCGAGTAACTTCTATTTACTTAATAAATTGTCTCAATTGTTGGTAATAATGCGTGTTTACGAGGGAAAAATGATTTAAATAGTTATTTATTTTGCCGCCGAGCCCGCATGGATTACTTAATATCTCTAGTTCTGACTAGCCATAACTTGTAGATCTAACTTTATTGACGCATTGCTACTAATTACAATGCGGGTACTTTTATTGGAGACATTTTCTCTATAACAGAATAGTGTACGTTTTCACTTTAACTTAAACCAAAGGAAATACATAATCCAATTGAAAGTTTAGTTAGTTAAGTTGATGTTCAACTTTGATATTTTAGACCGCATAAAGAGCTCCGATATTGAAATAAACGGAAATCTAACGTGCTCCACGAAAAAGCAATTTTCAAACATCAAAAACTACATAAAATTCGGTCCATCTGTTTGAGAGGTTCTATGCCACAGACAGACCCACAGACCCACAGATACACATTAAACTTACATAACTCTTTTCTTTCTGCATCAGGTTAAAAAGATTACATGAGCCTAAAAGCCCAACACCAAATTGGAATCCTAAATCTAATCCCTTAAGTATTTGTTGAAGGTAATGATCCGTTACATGCAAAACCTTTAAGACTCGATTCAATAAAGTTTTTCATTTTATTCGCACCACACAATTCCTTTGAAGCATAACAATAGGTTAATGAAGTAAGGTGTAATTTGCATTGAACGATCCGCAGTTTTTAATTCTATTTTGGTTATTTATTTCTTTGTAAAGGCAATGTAGACTTTCACAATAACTTTCATTATAACTCTTTTGTGGTAAACATTACAGATTGAAGTTTTTATATTTTTAAGTTACGTAGTGCCTTGAGGATGATAAATTGATAATGCAGGAAAGTTATTGTGTTGCTTTACTAATGTTTACCTAATGTTTACTTAATGTTTTACTTAATAGTAGGTATTGTTACGAATTTCTTTAGATGACTCCAAATATTTTAGAATAACTTAATGTCAGGAAATTATATTAAGTTATGTTATAACATTACCTTGTCTTCAGAAAACTAGTTTTATTTAAGTGGATGATGAATGAAGCTGTATTAAAATAGATATGTTTGAATTGCTTGATAGGTAGGTACCTAAATAAGAATGTTTATTAATCTTCTGATTAAAATTAAAAATATCAAGCAACGTTTCGTAAATGACAAACAAAACTGAATGGTAATGAAATTTATGAGAATATACATAATTGGTTATAATAGTAATTAATAGTAAACAGAAAATAGACAGCGCAAAATACCTGTGTTTAATTGGGATTAGAACCAGTTGGGAAAAATGAACCAAAATAGATCCGTTGAAAATGGGACCAATCGGAACTATGAGTTAGTTCCGATCCGAGATCCTCCAAGAGTCACGTCTCTATTAGGTCCTATCATCAGTGGAACGTGTTGCATCACTAAGTTACGTGTCGATTTTATTTAGGATGCCCCTCGGGCCCCACCTGAGGTGAACGTATCGGTCGCCGCGTGGGGGCACCAAGGTCACCCTGGTTTTTTGACACCCGTCACCTATAAATAGCAACCAACTATGTACTACATAGTTACCACCAGTAATTATTCCGTGCCACTACTAGTCGACACTCTGCCGGAAACCATTTGTTACCCAATTTGAATGATCGTTTTGTTTCACCTCAGCGAAAGGTTTATAGACCTCGCGTGGCCTTGGTGTGACGGTCAATAAAATAAAACATTTTTTCCGATACAAGTCTCGTATAGGAATTCCGAACGTTTATCGTCAAGCGACTCTACTTGTTTTGTTATTCATGTCGAACGTTTTCAAAAATAAAGAGCGCGATAAATTATGAAGTCAGCGTGTTGCAAATTATGATTCTGATTGCAATCTTTTGATGTATTTTTAATTAAAACCAAGTGGCTCGAACACACGTTTGATACACGCGTCTCGTACCCAATTTCTTTATGAAAATCATATATTTTTGACATTGCTTCATTCATATCGCATTCACATCTGGTAATTTTAGGGTAATCAAACCTCTGGTGTAGATCAAAGCTTCAATCTTATTTGCGGTTTCAAGTCAGTAATCTTCGTCTGTTATACATAACAAGTACCCATCAATGTCGAGCTCTACATACATATTTTTAAACAGGCACACACTCGTAATACGAAGAATCGTTTCCAATGCGTGTGAAATATGATACCCTATGTAGAGTCATGCATGATTGATGAATCCTTAATCAAACGGGTCTTTGACCTTTTTGAATCTAGCATTCAGATAGCACCAGAGTTCATATCAAATGATAGGTTATAATAAGTATTACACAGTAATCTAGCGTTTAGAATTAAACGTTGGAACGAGCTTAAATTATTAAAGGTTTATGTAACTCGACCTGTATTACCATACAAATGGGATCAGGTTATAACGATTGCTAAGCTTGGATGTTAGAATAATATTAATCTATGGCAAGCAGCTGCCACTCATGGTGAATGAGGGTCTGATTTTTTCATTTAATAATGGAGTTTTAGATTTGGCAACCCTTTGAATCTATTCTATGGCTGACCCCTTGAGTAAGCACGCGGCGCTTTAGTAGTGCCTATTCTATTATTCCTTTGCTAATGTACTAGCGATCAATAGAGCTATCGATTGTTAGACAATAGTTTGGTATTGAAATAACTTTTTCCTTGATATTTCCAAGTTCATCGACACAACTTGCCGCTCGTACGGACGTCACACGTGAGTTTTTCATTTGGTAGTATAATAATTTGACCGTACTCGGTTGGAAACTTGAAAATAGTTTTTTTCTAATTCAAATTGTGAATATTTCGAGGATTCATTTAAATGTTTTATACAGCCAATTATACGCGAGACTTTAGTCCCTGAGAGACATTTTTGTCGCCTCGAAGTAAACTTTTAAACTGTACACAAAGAAATATCTGTCAAAATTTTTCTTTACCGATTTTGTTGATTTGTAGTTCAATCTAAAGTCGCCCCCGACTCGAGCTCTAGAAACCCTTATTAATACGGCATGAAAAGTGAATTGTAGACTCCACTACAGAGTAGAATTGTTTGTTTTTCTTACGCTAGGGTTTGCTAGGAAGAGATGCCGACGGATATGCGGTCGAGCGCATGCCGCGCTTGGCTGCGCGCGCGCAGGCGACGCGCCGCTTGTTACTCTATTATCTCGGATAAAGTTGCCCTCTGTAACAATCTTTGAGATCGAATATCTTGTCGTTTACGTGCGTCACACAACTGTCTTGAAATAAAAACAAAAAGTTTTCAAGCGAAGACTATATTTTGACTACATTTTTATGGATGAACTGGAACGTTACAGAAATTTTTATAGCTACTCCATAATTGCTTCAGAAGTAAAAAGTGTCTAAAACTCTGCTATTGATATGGTACCTTAAAGTCGACAGAAAATAATTGAATCATATTTTAATTAAATAATACATACTAAGGGACTGGCGATACCGAATTTAAATCTCTACCTTCACTTGACAGTTCTCAAGATTATCTGTTACACATCTGACAGGTGACAGCTCTAAACAGTCTCGTATTTAATCACCCTGTACATGAGCTGATATTACGATGATACAGCGTGTTCTTATAATCAACGTTATTGTATAGTATTACGGACTGAAGTAAAATTTGATATATAAGTACTTAATTTATTGTATCTCCTTCAAAAATACGAAGATTCTTAATTAAATATTAGAGATTTATACAATGATACAAACAACTTCAAAGCTATAAATTACCGCGTTAAATTAATACTTTGAAACGATACAATCAAGTCATTACATTCTTAAATTTCAGTTATCTCTCGTGAGCATCTGTTAACGGAATCTTAAACAATGTTTGGTCTGTTAAGATTTAACTGCACCCCGGGTCCGAGCATTGATCTAAATCGAGTGATTATAACGGTGTTTTAAATAAAAATTAACAAATACCATTGTTAGTGTAAAACGCACGCTAAACATTGTCAATCAAATACGTACGTTGATCTTTTGGTCATTCTTGTTTTGCTAACAAGTATAACCTGTTTGTTGAGTTACTTGCAATCTTTTCGTACAGAGTTCTCGCTCTAATCGTCAAATTGATTCTCATGTTAGACAAAAATATTCTTTGTCTTTTTTACAATGATAGAGTTATAAAAAATTGTGTGGGCTCCGTCTGATCTAGCCGTTGTCTCACGAAGCTATCGTGATATTGCTTTGTCCATTGGACGTCTAAAATAGTTTGGCATCTGGGAACATTTTTGCTTGTTTCTGACTTCATAATCACTGTATTTTTGTGTTTATTTTGTTTGTCAGTAGCATAATTTTCTGTTTAATAATACTTTGAAATATTGTTAAACTATTGACTAAGTAGTGTTAAAAGTTGGGTTATCTTTAACAGCATTGTAGTACAAAGTTAAGAAATGATCTATTATTTAGTGCTTTGTTTACGGCTTAACCTCCTCACTGTACTAATATCTTCGGTGAGATGAGAGGGCTTTGCTCAGCAGTGGGACATTAAAGGCTTCTAGGGACATTTCTTATGTTCTAGCTTAACTAAAGGGTTTGTAAGTAGTTTTCGCATTTTTAAAAATATATTTTAATTAATTATCATATGTACTTCAAATGAATACCACATGTGAGTCTAAACTATTTCCTTAGTGACGGACAAAAATAAAAAAATTCGGCCGTTAAATTATTTAAACGAATGTTAATTTATAATCGTCTGTTACAATGGAAACGCAACCAATGCGGAACTTCGTCTGCGAATAAAGCTACGTGACTAGACGCATTGTCTAACGAGTGCACTTTAACACCAGGTAATAAGGATGGTTATTGATTGCGATAGATGACCTTCGAGCGACTGAGGATTAAAATCATATCATGAGTCGAAAAGTTTGTAGAGTTTATTGGTTTTCAATTTGATGCAAAAACGGCTTTACGGATTTGGATGAATCTTGGCACACGTTAGATTGGAGACTGGATTGACAGTTAAGGTATTTTTTATCCCGAAATTCCTCATGGAACTCTACGCGCATTTCAAATTGTAGTAGAAATACAATTAATAATCTCTATTTGCTGTCTACAGTGACCGCCATTTTTTATCCACCCAACATATTTCGATAGTTTCATTATTTTTCAATGTGTCATCTACAGAAGCAAAATGAGGGCGACTCGCTAGTATAAATAAACTTAGTTATCTTAGATGTATGTATAAGGTTGTACATAAGTGTGTGCAGTGGACGCTAGCCGCCTCCACACCCCAACAACTTTATTGTGTTACATCCTACATGTGATGTGAGTAAGATACATAATGGCGTCGTTGATCGAGCTTTAAAAATAATATCGTATTGTAAATCCGACGAGACGAGAATACCGATCAATAATAAGCCATTGACAACACTTTAAACCGATTCTATTGTGCAATAACCGATAAACTTATTTTGTTGTTGTTGCTTTGAAGATGTCCATTTAAAAATGGAAGCTTGGAATAGACAATTTTGTCTATTGTCCTACTGAGTTAGTAATAAATAATAGAGCATGCAGTAGTTTGTGTGAGGTTAAAGACAGTTTAAAACCTTAAATGACTCTTAAAGTCCTTCTAAAATTGCCACAACATAAAACTACAGGCCGCAGTCACTATCCAATATCCACACTAATAAATAGTAGTATCAATCCGTTTGATATCTCTAATCTACCTTATGAATACTTCATCAGATGTCAAAGTTCCTATAACAGCGAGGGATCAGTTTAATCGATGTTTATTTTTGGTTTACTCAATAAGGCCGGTGAGATCAGATTTGAGCACATGATTCACCAGCGATTGATCATAAAACGAATGCATAAAAACTTTGAATATTGTATGTAATGAACTCATATTAAATGCAATAAGATGCTTTATGTTTTTTAGTTGACTGACTCGACAGGTAATAAATTCAGTTTTCGGTTTAATTCTGCTCGTAAATAACAAAAGGAGACAAACACATTAATAATATGATCGAAAAAAACGATCACTTACAAAGACGAAATCTGAATCTTAAAACTGAATCAAAGAAAGGAAAAATAAATGAGTTTGGTCATTAAAGTCTGCAGAAACAATTATAGTCAGTGAAGCATTTATTTAATAAAATATCTTCTGTTTTTTGTGTTAATTGACAGTTGTTGCTTGACAAGCTTCATTTCCAGTCCATAAGCAGCTGGTGAGCCAAGAAATGAAGTGACACATCAAAGATACTACAAAAATCTAGAGAAAATTTATGCTTAGTTTATCTAAGAAAGTAGGTGTTTTAGTATTTATAAAGTAGTCGTATAGAACTTTGTTGTTTATGCCAATATCATAGTCGATAAAGGTACTATTTTCAATAAAAACGTTTGGAGTTGACTTTATTCTTGACAACACTTAAGTTATTAGCGCGCATATACCTTCAGAAAACATTGTTATATCATACTCTATACAAATAACTACATCTAAAATGTAGGTACGACTTTATGGTACCTAGTTACCAAACAAGTTTACCTATCCTATTAGTATTCTTCAATGCGAAAGATATTAAGTTAGTTATGGCAAGTTATGCAACTTTAATTGGCAGTGCATTAGCAACGTCGCTGAGTGAATAAGATAGCGTGGAATTGTTTGCCAGTAGGTTGATTATTGAAGTTACAATGGCCTTGGTACATCGGCGGGTGTTGGCGTAGGCACATATCAGTTGGCATTCACCTTATCGTATTTTGAACTACATGCAATATCACAACCATGCACACAGCTAACGCAAAAATTACACTGCACATACCCGAGCATATTATTTACTGCCACACATTGTAAAACATTTCTATGTGTGTGTGTCGTGATATGTGATGCAGTAGTCAAGGTCGACAATGTCATTGTACGAACGAACTCGACGCAAATACACACACACATGCCAACACACGTATTCACCAACGACTATTGAAATAATCTTATCAACTAGGTCACCTTACTTTGTAGATAGCACCAGCTATGCACCTAGTCTCTACACGAGTTTGTTTGTTCCAACTCTTTGTTTTTCCATTAAACATTCGTATTAGTTATTTTGCTTCAATAGATAAACGAAGTAATTAGTTGGACAATAACTGCAGTCGTTCATTCACGTCAGTGAATTACAATGAACATTGAATCATCGTAGCTTGAATTAGCTTTTAGTGCAGGATGCGTTAAGGAACATAAACAATAACAATGCTCGGAGACAGACCAATCAGATTGTGATTTGTTTTAATTGAATTTACGGTCGATGTGGTGGAGGTTTCGTTCCGAGAACACAAATTACTTCCACACCCGTCGAGACAATAACGATCGCTACAGCTTGTCTTGCCCCGTCCATGTCGATTCTCGAATACCTATTCCGTTTCACTTTATTCGTTTGTAGCACGCAAACAAGACATCTGTTGCGAGCGAGTCTCACGATAGAATACACTGAATATCTCACTTACAACTTGTATGCAATAAAAATATTATTGACTCGAATATTTGTGCTTGTGGCACGTTCGCGCAACTCGCAACAACATATTAATTTGATCGTATAAATGTATGCTAAACAAGTAAATGCACGAATGACATGAACCAATTTAGTTCTTGTTCAGTTCATTACCTAGGCAAGGCGAGTTTCCTTATATTTATATTCTATTGTTTAGTTACATCAAGAACGGAATGCCCGCAGAATCAAAATCGTCACAAATCGAGTGACGAAATGAATTCCTAAGATCCAAAATAGTTTCGCGTCATAGTTTGCATCGCGAGTTTTTCCATAGCTCTATCAAATGTTTGTACTGCCGCTAAAAATAGTCGTGTAAGTAGAGAGAGCACATCAATGGTATCGTGGCTCGCTGGAAGGTTGGCGTCGGCCTCCGTGCAGCGATTGACGCAAGCGGCGTCAGTTGTTTACAGTATAACCGCCTCAGGTTATTTACATCGGGGTCACAGACACGCCGCAAGGAGACCAGGGTTCAATCGATATAATTATCTAACCTGCAACTATGAGCCGAGTTCACCTGAGAGCCGCGGTCGCACGTAACGCGACAATGACCTCCTTAAACATTACTGGGTCGTTTATGCAACGAATTGGCAACAGACGGGGTTAAGTGGGTGACTCCAGCGCGATGAATGTACGAGTCTGTTGAGTAAGGCCACCGCGGTATTGCGACGCAAAAATATATGTTGTTTCTCGATGGTTTATTGCCCAATTGTTTCAATTGTATGTACGTGTCGAATATTGTTATCTGGAATTCCGGTGTTATCTGGAAGTTGCGTGATAGGTGTAGTCTATCAGAGTGACGGTGCGGGTCAACGATCTTGACACCACGTGGTGGGTTACGCAACCGCCGTGTCCTCGCCGCTGTTATCGTCCACACCGAGTCCTTGGTATTGGGTCACTATCACTGGGCGTAACAGATCGCGAGGGTACGATGTTATTCCGAGTGAAAGTGAACTGCTAGCGAGATCTCCGCTCCGGCAACCACACATCACATAGATCTAATCGAGCTGTTTCTAGCTCTTGTCAGCAATGAATAACTTGCACGCGAGCTATAAACTTGAAAGATATCAATCTGAAACGAACATTGTCGTCGCCTCGTTATGTATGCGGCAATCCGTCACTCTATATCTGACTTGCATTGATTAGATTACATTCAAAACTGCCAATGTAGAGACTTAACGAGCCTTCCCTATTGTCTTGATATGTTGAAGGCATAAATCGTTCAAACAAGGTTGTTTCACGCTAAAATAGTCATAATTATTTTTCCAATTTGCAGTCCCATATAAAGCAACTTCTCTATACTTAATAATATCCAGACGCCGCAGCGAGTTTTAATTATGTTTTTTGTGCAAAAAAGTACATGAGTTGGCAACAGAAATAATAGCAAAAATATTGAGTTTCGAAATACTTGGTAAAAAGAACATCATGGAGATGGATGTTTCGCAGCGCATCTATTTATATCTGGTCTCGCCATAAACAGCCGTGGAACCGGTCGGCCAGCCTCTCCGGAATGCTCTGGCTGGCTAACTACTGGCTATCATAAGAATAAATGCACAGACAAAGTGTATTGTTCCCTCACAGTAGCTCTATAAAAGACCGCAGCAAAAGAATTTCGATTTACAGTCGTTAAGAAGGCAACCGCGTCGCGGAAGCTCGAATAGTATTAATTTATTACTGACACGTTCACAGAAAACGTATTAATCTCAGTACAGATCATTGTTCGTAACGAACCACTACCATTTTAGGTTTCCAATATATTGAACTGCGAATTCTACCGCGCACATTCCAAGGATTTGTCATCACGGTGATTGCATATTAAAAAAGCAAATACTTTTTGCGACTTTATTCTGTATTAACTCTGATAGTTTTGAAATTGTAATTAATATTTAAAGGTACTTACGGCGGATAGATGAGGCCTGACGAGGCGTTAGAAAATTCCGAATTTCCCACATGGTAAAGCTAGTGTGGGTGTCTTTATATCTTACGTGTACTTGGCACTTTGTTAGGGTTTAGTCCACTGAATTATTGCGTCAGTTCCTACCTTGATAAAAATCTTGAGATACCTTGTTGCTTCTCGAACTAATACGTAACCATATTGCTATCACGACAATTTTGTTGGATTGCTTTTTATATGGTATGTCATTAACGTTCACCATAACTACAGTGAATAGATGTGAGGGGTGAAAGGGGAAAGTATCCTATATCTACGCCACGTCATCGTAGTCTCATCCATCAAGTTGACAGCGACGATTATTAATACTCCTTCCTTGCTTGTACGTAAACCTTTCACTGAAAATGCGATCAAAAACCAACCTTGGATTATATTGTATGTGGTACCAAGTGACAGTCACGAAAAGATCTGTAGTCACAGTAGTCTTGAAAAAATTTGACGAAACGTGTCAAACATGATTTAGTTCTTCTGTTAGCGGTAGCAGTATAATTGAAGCTCGGCCTTCTAAAGACGGGAACATAATGGAATTTTTTCGTAGTTGACATTGGGTTCATAATGCAGACGTACGTTATTGAGTAATGAGAGTGCGATGGCTGGTGACCTTCCGCCGAGCGTGGGCCGAGCCCATGACACAGATCAGAGGAACTGCTACTGTTCCACCGATTATTTCTGTCGCATCGTTTTTACTTGCGAATACCTTGCTACCGTGTCCACTGGCCTTTACTTCTCAATGGTGGCTGTAATTAGCTCGGCCGATTTTGCTGATGGGTCATATTAAATATGCACTGTGATACGATAAATGATTATGGAGTTAGATCGATTATGTGACAAAAGGCAAAATAAATTTTGGTCAAAAAACTATTGTTTTCATTTTAACTAATAAGCTGTTGAACTATTAAGCGATCTATAGACCGTGTCGAAGGCCTTTAGGTGGTCTAAAAACCACTAAATTACATGAACTCACTGCATTGACAAACCTATAACCGTCTATTGTTTTTCGTTTCGTCTAGCTAGTCTATTGTACATACATCTATAGTTTTTATACTCATTTCTCTTAACTGTGACATCTTAGCTTTTAAAAGTAAACAAGTAGGTGATGTTTTGTTTTTGTTTTCAACGCTCGCATCGGCGAGGAGTTTTTGCTGGTACTCAGAGCTGGTCACGCGTTACTTTAAGAGGCCCCTGGTCCGACCACTTTGTTACCAATAAAAAGTATAGCTTCCAATACAGATATGTATATAATTATGTGTCTTGTATAGTCTACTTTTTCTGTGTGTTTTACCTTGAGTTATGCTCTAGATATCGAGTTCTACCTTTTGAAAACTAACTTCATATTTTCTATACTAATATAATTAAGTTAAAGAGTTGTTTTTTTATTTGAAAGCGCAAATCTCAGAAACTTCCAATACAATTTGAATAATTCTTTTTGTGATGATAACTACATTCAAGGGGAAGGTTTTTGGTTTTTTATCCCAAAGTTCTCATGGAAACGGACATAACGCGGGTAAAGCTAGTAACGAAAAAGACTGACTTGCAGATATTTTAATACTTGTTTATTAGAGTCTCACTTTTCTTGTACTTAAAAGTGTGTTTTCTATTTATTGATAACCTTATCTTTATCAGCTATTTACTCCACGTCCCGTTAATTCTTATTTACTGTTATATATATTCAAATGAACCGTTTCAAAACTTGCCCTTGGACATAGTTTGTTGTTATCATTCTAGTTTCCAAACTGCATCGGTGTGATTGAATTAATCACAGCATTCGCCGAGTTCCGATGCATCGAAAACAAAGGCTGTCTTTGTCGGCCGATAAGCGTTTCGTCGTTGGCTTATCTCTACTGATATTCGGTCACCGACCCGGACAAGTAACGAGATACCAACAAAATAACACAATATTTATTAACATTTTCATCGAATCTAGTATAGTTACGTGTTTATTATGAAATATAATATATCACGTAGAGATGTTGCATGTCAAACATATTAATTCGCCGATTAATTTTCGTTCGTCCGTAAATGCCAAACTGTTTACATTGCATGCGAGAGCTTACTCCATCGATTACTTCACTGTCACAACAACACTTTGTTATTTCAGCCTCGATTCCACACACTGTGATACATTCGACCTACTTATTCACAATTTATTTTCCTCTTTCGAGCTAACTCGGTTCTCGGAAATCTAATGTTAATGACCCAAATACTGAAGCAAAAACAATGTAAAGAGGTCAGTTTGTAACTAATTGTGTGCGACGGCTCGCTGGTTAATCAATATTATGATTATGCTTTATCAGCTGTTAGAACAAAGAGTCGTTGACCTAGATCGATCACGGTAATTAGTTCTTAGGTGACCACTGAATGTTCTCAATGTGACGTCATCTGACGTGCCTTGGCCTAGTTCGTTATTGCTATAATTCTGGTATAATGAGGTTATTAAAGTTCCAATTGTTTAAATTCTACTTAATGTCAGTTATTTTCAATAAGTAGTCGTCAAGTGGCTCTAGATATACTTGGAACACACTATTTTATTTGTAAGTGGAAGTTCAACTTGTTAGTCGCGGATAGAAACTTGTTCGAGAAGTTTAACTTGATCTTCTAAACTCACTTAAAATTCAAGTTTATTGTTTCCCACAAAACTGGTTTCCTGTCTCTTGATTACTTGTATTGCTTCCAAGTAAAAAGCTGCACGGAATCCGATCAAAATTTGCTCCCTCAAACAAGTCTAATACGGAATAATTACCGGATGAATTCCGCCTTACTTTCTCACAAGCCCAGCGAGGAAACCCTACAGCATATATTCTAATTATATCTTCCTCCCTTTTCTATTTACCGATACTGATGTTTACCGAAAAGGCGCGCCAGAGCGTGGGTGCACGTTAACTAAATTGGGGGGCAGAGTGAGACAAAAAATCAAGTTTTATCTATTAAAGAAGTGAGATAGTTGATAGTAAACCATCATTGTGTCAATAAACGTAACAGTCTGCTGGGGAGCGGTGTGGCATATCCATTACCTCCGAGTAATACCGAGTACGTGATAACTGGAGCCACTTTCTAATTTACGGGTTTGGTGACGAAAGTTGTGGGCTTTCAGTATCACACGACGGCCTAATGCAACCGCTCCGCTAGTTGTCAAATACCATATGTTCAACGATAGTGAGGGGTCGGATTTGATGTTTGCGCGGAGGATGTCTCGCCCTCCGAGATTGTCTCCCAGCACGGCGGATGTATATTCTCCACGTGCTTCCGCTCCAAAGATCATACCGAAGCAATCATTTTTAACAATAAACTAGCAAAAAACAAACTTCAAACCACGTAAATTGTCACGGTCTACCAACTCTACAATGTACCCAAGACTCCGTCCAATTTCCTCAATTTAATATCAGATTAGCGCGGTATTGAGAGGCCGTGATATTTCCATTAATACTTTGGATTTAATATTTAATTCAAGCTGTTTTCATTAGCGTGTGTTGTGACGTGAAAATGTGATTTTCACCGAAGTGCGATTTCTATTTCAATCCGATTTTCCCGAGGCGCGGTGAAACCGATCGCTCCAGTTGCTCCGGCCCACATCACTTGCTAGAAAGTATTGTAGAAAGTAACATCGTCTCTCCGTCTCCGCTCACACTCTGTATCAATCACGCATACACTTTTTCTGCTACAGTTTTTGCTGCGCAAGCATCTCAGATGCATGCCAGAGAACACTTTAGATTGTTATGTTTGCGATAACTTTCAGCTAATTATCTAAGTAGGTAAATAGGTGTATTGTTAATGCATCGGTTGCAGAATGTGAGGAGGCGGTCGGCAACTCGTCGCTGGGCGGCGAGCACGTGTGATGTCACAACGCGACGCATAGAGCGTACACTTTCGCCCCGCCCGAATTTCAATTGTGCGTGCCATGGCTTGTGCAATATTCTACTTTTGGGCAACTTTCACTAGTCGCTTACGCGGCCCGCCTGCAAAATTGCGTTGTCTCGTTTGTGGGGTCAGGGAAAGTTTGCGTATTGTTTAATCAACGCCTGTCAACTCTCATGAAATTTATCCTCGCTGTTAACATGTCGTTGCGAGAGTTTCTTTCATGTTTATTTACTGTATTTTTATCTTTAAAAGCGTCATCGTTACACCTTTACGTATAAAATACCGAATACAAATAGAATACCTAAACGATGCAATACAATAAATAGAATGGCGTGAGAGGAAAATGAGTTATTATTAGTTGTGGATCTGTAAAGAATCGCGAGGTTTGGTTCGAGTTGTGATGGTATCATAAATAATGTGGCTGAGCTGAGCGAGCAAGAACATGGCGAGGTGCGGGGGGAGGGGCGGGGCGGCGGGGGGAGGGAGACGCAAGAGTCAAGGCCGCACGCTGCCCCCGGTCGACGCTCGCGCCCCACTTGTCGCTCTCGGACCTCTCGCTCGCGCCCGACGCGCGCCGACCGCCACCGAACCGCTACGAACTAGACCTTCCATTGCGCGAGCGCAACACACTGAACAGCTGAGACGTAATAACACACTGACTCGGTCATCCGTGCATTCAACTTTTGATTAGCTTTCTTTTCACGGGCAATTATTTGATAGTATTACTAATTATAGTTTTGGCTCATATTTTGATGGACAGTCAACAATACATTTTCGATTGAAAGTGATTTTTGTTGCATTCGACTTGTTGTCAGCAATTCAATTACTTTTTTTAATGTTATGTGAGAATTTAACAAACAATGTTAGTGTTAATTAAAGTATGGATTATGCGTTGTGCCAAAAAGATTGTTTACATTTAATCAGGGTAGTTCAATAAAAATAGCTCATCGGTGTACCGTGCACAGGTCAGTGCAATGATACTGGCCACATATTCGCCAGTAGGTGTTTCATTCCGATGTAAATAGCGCGGAGCCTAGCGATAAAACTGCGCACTTGACCTCTTTATTGAGCCACTTTTATCGGGTGAATTATTGTGGTCGTTCCTCGCCGCTGAAATATTACCGCTCGCGCCGTGTTATTAGTTACCCAATGTGATTTGTTTCAAGATTTTATCAACAACGTTTCACCTCAATTCTGCGGATCCCACGTGGAACGCAGAACTAGTTTTTTGGCGGCGACTATTTTGGCCGGTTGCGTAACGTGTATGAGGCTCAGACCACATCATTGCGGCCACCGACCTGCCCCGCGGCTAATGGTCACAATAAAAATGTAAATATAATTAATATATTCCAAGGCTCAAGTATACCTTCATTTACGCCTCGTGATACCTAAGAATTATTCGGCTAATAGGTATTCCACTCGTTTTGATATGTTGCCTAAAATACCTCCAAAGACACGTCATTTTCATTACCATTTTATGGCACCAGTTATAGTTTACGACGGGGGTAATGTGTTCAATTATAAAAGCAGATGGTGGCCCTTTCCAGTGAGTGTGTGATATAGCAGAATTGATAAGGGTGACTCTCACTAGCCGAAGTTAGGAATGCGTGTAGATATTCGATAGAGGGAAGATTGTAATTCCAATTCCAAGTTCCAACAGATGTGGTTAACAGGAGGCTTGAAATGTTCTGCGATTCGAAAAAGAAAACGTGGCGCTATTATTAGTTATGTTTTGTACGTTTATTAATTCCCAATGTAACTTATAATGGAGTTCCGACTGCGTGATTGACAATTGCCGATTACATTTCCATCGCACATCGCATAGCGAGTCCCGTGCGCGTTGAATAACAAACCAACAGACTCATTCGTATGCGGAACGTGATCTAAGCACCTTTGTTTGGGCAGGAAATGTCCTCCCTACCACCGAAATTACGAAGTGTTTCGATACGAAAACATCTTCGAATAAACATTCGTTCGAAAATTGAAAAATAAAACGTTCTCGACACGACAAATGGTTCATGAAATGTATGCAAATTTTATAGCGTCCGATTTTAGATGTTGTCGACTTCGAGGCGTCGGAGTTTTGTTGCATAGATTTATTTTTGGTTGTTTGCTTGCAGGTCGCGAGGAGTTGTCTCCGGCCTCGAGTGTGAACGGGTGCAGTACAGATGGGGAGGCGCGGAGGCAGAAGAAGGGGCCGGCGCCGCGGCAGCAGGAGGAGCTGTGCCTGGTCTGCGGGGACCGGGCTTCGGGGTACCACTACAACGCGCTCACATGCGAAGGATGCAAAGGTAGCTACAATATCCGTTTATTCAGTAGCGAATCCAGGACAGTTTAAGCCTATATTTGGAAGGCCCATTTTTTTAAGGCCTACCATAACAACATGTTTCCCTCCCTACACTATTCAGAGATAAACCGAGGTACGATACGGAGTTCGATTCAAATTATAATCCTGTTTCTGCCACCGACTACATTCCTCCATCAAGGAGAACGTTACAATGCAATTCTCTGTTCATTGCATATAAATAAAACTGCGAGTTGCCTTCTAAACTCCAATTAAGAGCAGCATTTCAATATAATTTGCATTTTAATTGAATCACGAACCGAATAAAGTTCTGTTCTATATATGTATCTCGAGTGTGTATTTGTCCGGGAGTTGTCCGTTCAATGTTGCCAAGCTAGTTGTTCCACATGTGGCCCTTGAGAGTCGCCCACGACGTGCCAATTCAGTACTAAATTGGCGCATTGTGTCGAGGTTGGTACAACGCTGCTTATAGGCAGTCGCGTCGCGACGGGACGTCACAATAGTGTCTGCAGCCCGTCTGCATCGCCTGAATCACCACCTTCCTCTCAGTCCTTTCTGTTGTAAACATCATCACTTTATTCAACCTATCCGACCGCGCCGGAACACCTAATGGACCGTAATGTAGCACACACCTTGCCCATTCCAATTATGACCAATTCTGGCTCGTTTACACTACGAACGACATGTTTGTTTTGCAATAAAATCGACATTATAGCACATACATAGCTCGCTGTCAATGA
Organism: Cyclophora albipunctata; assembly: GCA_963082685.1. Taxonomy (NCBI): domain Eukaryota; kingdom Metazoa; phylum Arthropoda; class Insecta; order Lepidoptera; family Geometridae; genus Cyclophora; species Cyclophora albipunctata. The sequence continues at coordinate 7,859,296 of OY720117.1, read as the reverse complement.
CCGACGCCTTTCAGGCAACCTTTACGTTCATGACTAAATTATCTTATCTCAAAACAACCGGTTTGGGAAATCTATTTAGTCATTCATACCGAGATTGAAAAGATTAGCGGTTTCGTCCACGCTCATTATGATGATTTTTCAGGTTTCTTCAGGCGGAGCGTGACGAAAAATGCTGTATACATTTGTAAATTCGGGCACGCGTGTGAAATGGATATGTATATGAGAAGAAAATGTCAGGAATGTCGGTTGAAAAAGTGTTTGGCGGTGGGCATGAGGCCGGAGTGCGTGGTGCCGGAGAACCAGTGCATCATGAAGAGGAAAGAGAAGAAGGCGCAGCGGGAGAAGGACAAGCTGCCGGTGAGCACGACCACGGTGGAGGACCACATGCCGGCCATCATGCAGTGCGACCCGCCACCGCCCGAAGCGGCCAGGATTGTAAGTTCACGGTCTTCCTCCGACGTCACCAGCTCGCTTCACTACATATTGCTTCTGTAACGTCACGCATGCGCTCTATATAAGTTATTTTAAGTACACATCATGACTACATACATACAACGCGTAGCTTTCACATTAATAGTTGGTATATTGATGCGAGAGACTAATCGCACGGTTTCCGACGTGAAGCTGGATTGTTTGCAGCACGAGGTGGTGCCGCGGTTCCTCAGCGAGAAGCTGATGGAACAGAACCGGCTGAAGAACATCCCCCCGCTCACGAGCAACCAGAAGTCCCTGATAGCGAGGCTCGTCTGGTACCAGGAAGGATATGAACAACCCTCAGAAGAAGACCTGAAAAGGGTCACGCAGGTAAACTCACTTTATCCTAATATTCTATCCAATGTGAAAGTGAGTGTGAGGATGCATGTTTGTTGCTCCTTCACGCAAAATCTACTTAACGGATTTTGATGAAACTTTACAGTAATAGAGACTATAAATCAGAATAGGAAATGAGATACATTTTATCCCGAAATTCCTGCGGGAACGGGTACAATACGGGTAAAACTGTAAGGCGCTTTTAGTGGCAAACATTTTCTTCCTTACCACCGAAATGTGCAGGTGCTATATAATAGCTCTGTAACGCCATCTATAGTTATGTGGATAAAACTGCGGGAAAAGCTAGTAGGACGATACAAATGAGTGGAACAGTGCCGTGAAACAATGCACAGCTGAGGAATGTTTGAACAGATGGTAATCGATTAGAAAACAATATTTCTTTATCGGAGACTCCGTTTGTTGAGGAAGGTTATAGGATCGTTATACCTCTAGTATAATAATATGTTATAAACTATGAAAACAACACTGTTATAGGGCTATACTATGGCTCTAACACATTTATAATAAGAGCTATTTTTAAGTATCAACCTCTCCTATATTGATACAATTTAACTTGGGACGATGTTAAAAGGAAGCTCTTACCTATCCGACCTCTACGTTTTGTGCAAACCAACAGTTTTGTCACCTTTAGATGCCTTTGATATGATTGGTGGATACACTTACTATTGCGTAGCTAGATGGGCATCCTTTTACTTACCGCTATAGTACTATGGCATTATTAATAATGATTAGCCATAAGAGTCCCACTGCTGGGCGATGCACATTACTCTACAATTTAGAATCTAAACAACTTTCCTATTTTTCGACGTTTGTTTAATATAATTTATTTTCCTTCATTCCAGACGTGGCAATCAGAAGAGGATGACGAAGATACAGACATGCCGTTCAGACAGATCACCGAGATGACCATCCTCACGGTGCAGCTGATCGTGGAGTTCGCCAAGGGGTTGCCCGGCTTTGCCAAGATCTCGCAGTCGGATCAGATCACGTTATTAAAGGTAACATTGCAAAAAATAATATTGTGTTACTGGTATCTTAAGTTTAAGTGAACAACTCATTCTGAATTTAAACTACGTTTACCGATTCTTCTGCAATAAATATTTCATTTCATTTAATTTCATTTCATTTCATTTCTGTGACCTCGGTTCCTGTAGAGGGGCCGAAACGTCAGATAAAAATGTAAAATATAAGCGAAGTGTATCCGTGAAAGTAGTTTCAATAATATTGTTGCCAAGTCAAATCAAGCCTTGAGGTAAATGTGCGGTGCGTAAAAAAGCGGTGCTGAGCTGTACAGCTCAATCGAACATTCGCAATGACGTAAAGATTTTGGTAATGCAAATTTTAGCAATTCCAATGCACTGTGATTGTTGAGTTTCGCTTCGCTTTAATAGAAACGCACCCTAACTTATATTAGGAAGGTAGTGGACACACTGAAAATGACAGATGAGTAGGTTAGCAGACATACTCTTAAAAGACGGAGATTATTATATAGCCTTTTACTTAGCTTTATTCTGATTTTTGGAAATCTTTTCTGTTCTACCCTTGATATTTCGAGCATACTTGTCAATAGTCGAAAACATAGTCACGATTCACATTAAAGCTGAACAACTGAATTTCTTTTGTTAACCATACCTTTTCACCTTTTTAATTCCAACATACATTTCGAATCCTTTCAGGCATGTTCAAGCGAAGTAATGATGCTCCGAGTAGCGAGGCGATACGACGCGGCGACAGACAGCGTATTATTCGCCAACAACCAAGCGTACACTCGCGACAACTACCGCAAAGCGGGCATGGCCTACGTCATCGAAGACTTGCTACACTTCTGTCGGTGCATGTACTCTATGCAGATGGATAATGTGCATTATGCGCTTCTGACGGCGATTGTCATTTTCTCAGGTGGGTGAAGTTGTGTTTAAGGTAATATTACTTAATTAATGTATGTACATATGTAAATAGTCAAAAAGTATACATATAAACTTTATATGCAAGGGCATCATATACTTTTGGTAGTAGGTGCAAGCAGAGAGGGGGTAGTTCTCTATATGCAAGTGATATGCAAGGGCAAATCAATCTTGAATATATGCATGTAATTAAGCATAAAAGAAAGAAATGAGATGCTAGTTACCAGATACAAGCTCGTGCTTTTATCGTATTACGATACTTAGCCTGTCAGTTAATTTGGCATGTGTGATGTGATGTGTCTTAAGAATAGGATGCGTTCCCTGAGAGGAACTGAACCATTGACTGATACCACTGACCAATGAATATTGCATTCTCTGTTCGAAACTCAAGTCAATCGAGTTCCGTTCCTCGTAGATTCGCCTCATTAGAAATACACCTTTATAGCATTACCTAATCTGTATCTTATGACAACATTCATCATAGTCAAGAATATGTAAAAATACCGCTCGCACTGAACTGACGTGTAAATAATTAATGATCACACGCGCAATATGATATTAGGAAGATAAATTGTCGGTGTCCCAAGATTAAGATTTGCTTATATTCTTGTATATTCCTTTATAAGGATAATTTTTATTAACCATCGCTATAAAAGGAGGGTGGCATGGCAACTTAGTTCAGGACCTGACGATTTTGCGTGATCAGGGGGGAGGCTAAAATAAGACTGAAGCTTAATTCTTTCAATGCCTAGACTAGGGGCCTAGTTCAGTTCAAGAGTATTTAGTTAGCTTTAAATAAATATACTAATTGATTAATGTGACGTTTGACTTGTTCGTTTCCAGACCGGCCGGGTCTAGAGCAGCCATTGCTGGTGGAGGAGATCCAGCGGTACTACCTGAACACGCTGCGGATGTACATCGTGAACCAGAACAGCGCGTCGGCGCGCTGCCCCGTGGTGTTCGCCAAGATCCTGGCCGTGCTCACGGAGCTGCGCACGCTGGGCACGCAGAACAGCAACATGTGCATCTCACTCAAGCTGAAGAACAAGAAGCTGCCGCCGTTCTTAGAGGAGATCTGGGACGTGGCGGACGTGGCCACGGCGCCGGCGGCCGACGCGCTGCTCTAGCCGCCCGCCCCCGCGCGCGCGCGCCCCCGCCCCCGCCCCCGCGCCCGCCCCCGCCCCCGCATCAGGAGAGAACGCTCACAGACTGGCTAGTTTAAGTGATTAAGTGATAGTGCACGGACACGACCGACGTGAATATTTATAAGCCGCGTATTCGGTGACCGACGCGTGTGCGAGATTAGTGAATATATGTGTTGTTGAACGTTTGGATATATATTTAGCGTTGATAGTTGCGGGGAGCGGCCGGACTCCGCCCGACCTCCCCCCGCCTTCCTTTACGACTGGTTCTGTTGGTCACTCGGATACGACTGTATGATAAGACTTTGTTCTATAAGTACATTAATTACGCGTATGTACGTTTATGAGAGTTATAGAGAAAAAAATAATAATATATGAAAAGATGTTTCTATTGGGTGAAGAGTTGATAGTTATGTTTATTTACCAAAATTAATGATGCGTTGAAATCTGTCGGGTCGGATGTCGGCGTCCCGCGGCAGCCGGCAGTTCATGTTGTGTTGTCATTTGTTGTCCCTCGTTTAGTTGTACCGATTCATGTTCCACTGTCTTGTCCATCGAGTCAATCGTTAATTATTATTAATATATTATTGCTGTGATTACATTTTATAACAATTAATTCAATAATATTTGATACTACCGTATTAGCATCTCACGTGGTCTGTTGTATTCGTTTATTAGGACGGGACGCGCTCGCGGCCTCTCACTACGAACTAATCTTATAAAGATGTCGTATGCTTAGGATATACCACTTTATATTATTTTCATGTACATAGTCAGTAGTCACATTACCCATAATAGTATAATAAATATACATAACAGTCTGATTTTACCAGAGATGCAGTAAACACCGCGTTTGAAGAGTTGCATATAGTGTGTCGCATACTGTGTGCTGATATACAGACAGGTTTGGTGTTTCCCAAAGCAAGTTTGCAAAACTACGTGTAGTGTGCGCATGTAGAGGCAGCTGTTATGTAGGTGTCGGTGTAGAACAAAAACAGTAAAAATTTAATCTTAAGTATTTATTTGTTCAACTACATTCCTTTACGAGTTTTATGAAAAGTACAAAATGGCAGCTTACTATTCTATAAATTTAAATTCTTCTCGTTCTACTCTAGGCCGAGCTTACTCTATTCTATGGGAACAATATTGGTTTAGTGATGTTGAAATTGTTATTAGACATGCGCGCAGCCGGAAGCACCAAGCCTGTCCCGAGTTACAAATAATCTTTGTCGTGTTAAATAATAATTACAAAATACTGCCCGAAAGCGTTACGAATAAATGCCTTAATTCAGGTTACCTTATCGAGTATCTACATTGCGAAAATAGTGTTTAGAATTTAAATTAATTCGATCTCAATTACCGGTAAGAGTCGTCGATTATAGGTGCGACTCGCACTAGAGCCCAGTGCCTACACTCGGCGTTCGACTTGTAGCTGTTTCGACTGTTCTCTGTGTTAGCTCTGTGTCCGTCTCGATGCTATAATCATAAGAACACCAGTAATCGTCGCATTTCATATCGTGTGTGAGTACGACACTTCACTTTCCATTATAAGCGATTAAGATGTTCTGTACGTGTTGAATGAGTCTTCGTTACATGCCATTGCGTGTTGTATATTTACATTGTAAGTCTGGGATTTTGGAATACATTTCTTAAACTATACGTATAACAGCGACTACGATCGGGCTTGCACCGCGGACTGCGCTGGTCCACTGACGGATCTTTTCTACTTTAATTTTAATGTAGCATTAGGCGTTTGTTAAATAGCAATCGAAGCACAAATAGTTCACGGAGTGTCTTAGGGGTCTCTGTTGAGGGTCGCATTAACCCACACTGCCATTATAAACGTAATGACTTGAACGAAGCGAGGTGTACGGTACGAGTGTTTGTGTGGACGATTGTTCTAGATGATAGTTGTGTCATCAACTTCACGCTGCGATACGTTGCCTTAGCCGTACGCGACGCGCCGCGCGTACGCCCGACTATCAATACTGCCATTCGATAAGTAATTGTTATACGTCATTCGTAGTCACATAGCTTCATAGTTTCGGCTTCCGCCGGTGCACAGCCGATCGTGTTTGATACATATTATTCAATTTCGAAATTGTAATAGATTTATTAAGTATTTAATAAAGTCTCACATGAGAAGTAATAAGTAACGGTAATATAATTTGTGTCTTTAGCTGATAATGGAACATTAGTAAGATATAAGTTGAAATCGCTTATGAGATGTGAATGAGACGGCACACTGGACGAAGGCCCGCACTGGGGCTGCCCGCTCTGCCGGAGTACGTAAGACTAAGTATTGTGACGGATGGTGACGAAGACTGGCCCAGGATGCGCCCGCTGACACGTAGTGACCACCCCCGCCCCGACCAGCATGGCCCAACATGCTCTGTCCATTAATCATTGTACATAGGTACTTTAGATTATATATTGTCATATGTTTGACATATGTACGTTTAATTTTATTCATCTAAGAAAGTACAGATGGCTGTTGTTATTTTTATATTATTTGGGTAGATTTATATTTTTTTTGTAAATGACCTCTGTATTTATCTTTTGTAAGCTTTGTAAGCCATAGGGACTTAGATTAGTGTACGAGCTACGAACATTGTGATTGATATTTTTTTTAATTTGTTCTGCGTATCTTTCGTTTCGACAGATTTTTCTAAATAATTTGTTACTTCAGAGTGCAATATGTACAAATATTTACATATTAAATATAAATTGTACAGTCAATTTTTAGTTTTAATGGTGTCAACGCAATATATCGTTATCATTCGTTGAATGTACACTGCAAGGCATAATACACTGTATCACAAGTGAGGCGCGCCGCGCTTCACTACCAATATTGTGTTTTTATAATACTTAAGTTACTAATTTTATAATAGAATGAATAGGTCATCTTTGTATTTAAATTTGCTAATTTTTTGTAGCAGATTAGATTTGTTTACATTCATAAGCTGAATAATGTACATTTTGAATTGATTTAAAAGTGATTTAGTTGTTATATAGTAACGAATTTCTTATTGGAATGAACTGGCAGCGGTTGTGGAGTAGGGTTCCACGGATACCAGTGTTAGAGTGCAATGTCGAGTCGAACGGCGGGCGACGCGGCGCCGACCCAGGCTCGACCACGCGGCGCCGTCGCCGCGCCGCCCGCTCACCGTTCACCGAAACACTTTATTTTGTATAATATTATTTCTATCAGTTAGTCCGCCGATGCCGTAAAATTTTTCATCCTAATCAATATTTTGCCTTAGTAATCCCTGTTATAACTTGGTTTAACAACAGTGGTGAAGCGAATTAGATATAGGGGAACAGACATGACGATATGTTTAAATTTTAGAGAGTCAACTTTTATAAAAGATAATACAAAAACATATATGAGAAAAGGTGTGTACAAAATGGAAATTTGTATTGAGAAATTGTTACGCGAATAAACTTACACCTCAAGATAAAATTATAAAAAATACTTTATGCCTTTTATTTACCCGTCTTCCTGTTAAAATAAATTTAAAGAATTATAAGTACTGAAACAACACTACATCATAGATGGCCATCGTCCAAAAATGTATGACTTGACCGTACAGGATTGTCGTTCCATACAGGGGGGGACCAGAAGGCCGGTCTATACAAGTGAACAACATTAGTTTCTAAACTAACAATTGCAATATCAGAAAAAACATTTTCGAAACCCACGACAATACACAACTAAGTACCAGGCGCCCATAACTAACCAAGAGATGTCAATTTAATAAATTAAGTGCATTTGAATCTTCCTTATCCAATGATACTTTTACTAAAGTAGGTACCAAGCGCTCATAACTCACAAGATGTCATCCTTAAATAAAGTTTTGGAGACTTAACGACTTACCAGGCGGGCATAACAATTATACGACATGTAGTTTGGAAGGGCGATACTTTTGAATTAAATTTACAATCCGGTAAAGAAATAACTAAACAACTTTGGCCTGGATTATATACAGACTTTATTACAAAATTATAAAACTTTCAACTATTCACCTTAATATTAATTTTACAAACTTACGCTAATATACAAACTTGTTAACATCCATACATGTAATGAAATAACATACTTTACTAAAGTACCAATGTAATAAAATAACATACTTTACAACTACATTCATGTGAATTTCACCGAATACTGTAAAAGTACTTAAATTTTGAGGACGTTAATGGTATCAGAATTTTTAAAGATGACTACAAAAATAACTTTTGTCGTTCTCTTGTTTCAAACACACACAGAACGTAGTTCAGCTGTTTAGTTAAACTTTTTAACATTTATTGGAACGAAGTTCCTTATCGCGCGTTGCGAAAGGGGGCTAGACGGAAAAAATGGTAACGACATTTTTTAGGCCAGAGAGGGACAGACAGAGAATGTTTCTCTGTCTGTCTTTCTCTGGCGTGCACATGTTTCTCTGTCTGTCTCTCTCTCTCTCTCTTATAGAAAGCAAGCTAGACATTTTCGTTTCGTCTTTCTATTTCGCATGGAACAGTGTGGTGTCGCGACGATTATTTTTGTTGATAATAAATAAACTTCGTTCCATCCGGGTGTCCCTTGACACCTCTCAAGTTTTTTTATATTTCTACCAGAGGATTATAATATATCTGTACTAATATAATAAAGCTGAAGAGTTTGTTTGAACGCGCTAATATCACATACTACCAATCCGATTGCTATAATTCTTTTTGTAATGGATAGCCACATTCAACAGGAAGGTTATAAGCTATTTTCATCCCGAAATTCCCACGGGAACGGGCACAACGCGAGTGAAATCGTGGGGCGTGCTGGTGTCAAATATTTTTAGAGTTTAATTTATTATAAGAGGATAAAACTCTATTCAAACTAAGCAGTATTTCAGTATTCGGATTAGTACTTAATATTAGGTATATCATAGTTCATCTCCAAACACCGCCGCTCCGACGAAAGGCAAGTATCTGACGACTGGACCACCGAGTTTCAGCAGCTCTTTCGCAAATGGGAAGTAAGCTACTATCCAGCTGAGCAGAAATAGATAGAAGAATATAGACACGAGGCGATCCAGGACGTAGAGGCTGAAAAAAAGGGAAAAGGGTTAGTTTAATCAATACTAATATTATAAAGAGATAAAATCTGTAAGTTTGTTTGTATGTTCGAGCTAATCTCAGGAATTATTTAGTATAGTCCAATTTGAATAATTATTTTTTTAATAGATAGCCACATTCAATGGGAAGGTTATAGGCTATTTTTTTATCCCAAACTTCCCATGGGAACGGGCACAACGCGGGTAAATATAATAAATGGTTTAAGTTAAGTGATAAATCAGAAACAATCTACGACCACGGGGTGCAGCGACCGTAATCTACCGTAATGTACCCGTTCCTGTGGGAATTTCAGGTTGAAAAGTGGCCCATAGACTTTCCTCCTGAAACACTGTCCATTGGTGTAACATGGATGTCATGTAAAGCCGTTGAGTAGTTTTCGGGTTTATGTCGAACACAGACGAGTAACGGGGGAATTGTTTTTAAAATATGTTTTTTATTCTTTATTGGTTGATTAAACTGTATATTACACTTATGTTTGTTAAAAAATAATAAAGGATAAAACTTCAAAAGAGTAGTGTTATAAACCAGTAACATAAAAAGTACTTACATATTATTCTGCAGTCTGGCTCTAGGCAGGTTTTCCAGTTTTTCTTTCAGACAGTACAGTTTGCCTCCAATCATGCAGCTCTCTATATAAGGCTCATCTTCAATGATAGTCAGGTCCATGGGGTATGTTTTTTGGTCAACAGGGTTCAATTTCGACACCAGCCCCTTGAAGTTATCCGTATCAAACCACCACTCCCGAGTTGTGAAGTATTGAAGCACTTCCAAGCCGACAGATATACGATTCTGTATTCTGACCATGCTGAAATTGAAATAAATTTACTATAAATTATATTATTAAATCGCTACATATTATAAAACAAGGTCCCCGGGCGCGTCTGTCTATCTGTCTATCTGTTCGCGATAAACTCAAATACTACTGCACGGATTTGGACGCGATTTTTTTAATTAGGTAGAGTGATTCAAGAGGAAGGTTTATATGTACGAAAATTCCCGAAGTTCCCACGGCAACGGGCACAACGCGGGTAAAACCGCGGGGCCGCTGCTAGTATACTAAAAGATTGGATGAACTTCTAAAAGTTCTATATAAACTTTCTTTCCGAGATTGTTATAAGCGCCATCTAGTTAAAAATTACTGAACTAATTAGAAACAAACGACAGTCTTCATTTGAACTATCACACATACTTTACAAATTCGATTTTCAAAGTTCTCACGAATACAAAAACAACTTGAAAAATACTTACAATCGTTTCTGCCTGAACAATAGCATGAGGAAATCAATGAAATAGGCCGGCACGATATGGTAGAAGAACACACAAAGGCTGTGAATGAACTTGTTGTGCCTTATGTTTCCGTCGGGGTACCACAGGGGACCTTCGAACGGGTATTTGCGGACCGTAGCCTTGCCGATGTCGAGGACTTGCTTCCAAGTTGTGTTCCGGTCATCGCCCGTGGTCAGATTGTACACGGGTATCTCTGGACCTCTGGAATTGAGAATGATAAAATTAATCTTAGAATTTGGGAATTGTTTGACAAAATTGTATGGATATAAGAGCCATATAATTTGTGTCAACAGGGAAATCCATTTACCAAAGGTTATTTGCTCTGTATTTCTCTTCTAAGAAGTCATTTAAGCGGTAGACATGTCACAATTAAATAAAGTATTCTATTAACGAACTTCCAGGAGCAAAAGTCTTTGATGCCATTTTGCATTTATATCTTTGTTTATTTTACCCCAGGAGTGGACTCACTAGGTTATTTCCTCAGGAAAGAGTAAGAGAAGGGGTAATAAGAGGGCGTTTCTACCCCTGGATCCTAAGAATAAATCTTGATTAATACCCCCCCAGACCCTAAGCATAAGCCTAGTATTACCTCTCCGAATCCCTCCCGGTGACGTAGGCGATGACGACGAGCGCGTTGATGGCGATGTCGACGGGCACCACCTCGGCGTGGTAGTGGCCGTAGCAGTGCATGGAGCGGATGACGCCCTTCCCCGCGCCCACCATCAGCCCGATGGGCCCGTTCAGGTTGTCCACCCAGCCCGGGGTCGGCTCTTTGAATGAGGGGGTCACTGGACCGAGGAGTAGGAACGGTATAGATAGTGTTATACATGTGGAAGTTGGAAGAATGTGTAGATCCATGCATGTTAGAGTTGGAAGAATGTATGGATGCATGGAGATGTATGGATGAACTTCTGAATGAATCCGAGTGATTTTTTTACAGATGAGAAGACGCTGGAATTTCCTAGTACTAAAAAGATACTTCTTACATTTGAAAGTGGGAAGAATGGGTGGATGCATGGATGCATAGATAGACGTATGGAGAATTGTTTGGTGCAAAAAATTCTGAATTAATCTACGTTAAAATCGATTCATAAATAGATGAAAATTAAGAAATTCCTAATACTGAAAAATATTTTTTAACCGACTTTAAACACCGAAGGAATACGTTCTCAATTCAGTCGTTATTTATTTTAATCATAAAATTCTTACGTGTAAAAGTAAAAAACTAGTAGTTTGTAAAATAATTTGCAATTTTTGTGCGATAAAAACTTACCTATGCTAGGCCGGACGACCACAGCGGGCAGTTCCGGGTAGCTCTCTCTCACCAGCGCCTCGGCGAGCCTCTTGGAGTAGGTGTACGAGTTGGGGTGCTTCTCGTATATAGAGGGCGCCAGCTTCTCCAGCTGTTGTTCCGTGAGCCAGCCCGCGGCGCGGATCACCTCGTGCGGGTTGGTGGGCGGGTCGTGGACCTGTGAGAGTAATCATATATATGTATATGGGACTAGCAGCGCCCCGCGGTTTTACCCGCGTTGTGCCCGTTCCCGTAGGAAATCCGGGATAAAATGTAGCCTATAGCCTTCCTCGATAAATAGACTATCTAACAGTGAAAGAATTATTCAAATCGGTTCAGTAGTTTCTGAGATTAGCGCGTTTAAACAAACAAACAAACAAACAAACAAAACAAACTCTTCAGCTTTATAATATTAGTATAGATGAAGTGGAAGTAACAGATAATGTTAATAAAATATAAAATAACTAGCAGCGCCCCGCGGTTTTATCCGCGTTGTGCCCGTTCCCGTGGGAATTTCGGGAAGTTTTATACATATAAACCTTCCTCTTGAATCACTCAATCTATTTAAAAAAGCTGCATCAAAATCCGTTGCGTAGTTTTAAATATCTAAGCATACATAGGGACAGACAGACAGACAGCGGAAAGCGACTTTGTTTTATACTATGTAGTGACTAGCTGTCCCGCGCGGTGTCCTTTTAACAGGGGTGGGGGAGGGGGGTGACTGACCACAATAGAGACTGGCAACATCAATCATATTGTAGCCTGGGACTACTACAATACATATCAGAAGTCAGAATGCGGTCTGCATATTTTGCAAACGAAAGCTTTGGAGCTTACACTAAATCTGTAGGTCAATATTACTCTTATGTCAAAAATCGAAGTTATAACAAAGTGTCTGACATACCCTTTCCGCCATCCTCTCATAATCCGGATAGCAGAAAGCCGTCGACAGATGTATGAAAGCTGTCAAATTCTTGACGTTTTTAGCCACTTGGATCACGCGAAGAGTTCCCTTGGTGTTCATCTCCAGACCTTCCTTCAGTGGCGCTTCCAGACGAAGAGTGGCTGCGAAGTGGAAGATCACTGACACCTGGAAAATGTAATCATCATAGGTGAAGAAATAATGAGAAATAATTATTTAATGTAATAATGTATAACCGGACAAATTCCCACACGGTAAATTAGAGCCAAACTAAGCTCTAAGCTTGTATTATGGAATCTAACTCACTGATACTACTACATATACATACACAAATTCTCGTCGTCGCGAACTATGTCTTCACTTATTGTTGACTCCGGGCGGGAATCGAACCCGCACCCCCCGACAAAACACTAAGCGCTCTCACTGCCACTGTGCCAACGGGATACATTTTATCTAGAAATTCCCGCGGGAACGAGTACAATGCGGGCAAAACCTCGGTGCACTGCTAGTAACATATAAAGATAAAAATCTGCCTTAAAAATTATACAAATGCATGCCAAAATTGTTTGTTTCTAGTATTTAATGTAGTAGTTAAATAGATATCATCGCAGTAGCTGGTTTCTGAGCCAGCCTGGCAAACTCGTAGGACAGCACTTTCCAAGATATTACTCGGTACATAAGCCACTTTCACCCGTTCCGTGTAATGTTGGTACTAGCGCCAATGCTGTAACCTCTTATACAATGTTATCCTTACACATTGTGGATCCAAACAGTTAAATTACAGCTACGAATTAAATAAGCAAATATAAATAACCGACACTAAGGGCGGATTGCACAAAAACCCTTAAATCTATTTAGTCCTTAGATAGGTATGTTTAAGAAACAAAAGCTTTTCATTCAAAATTGTATTTTACCTTCCACCAAATAGAACACAATTTAAAACGAACGTCATTTGTTTTTTGGCACGTTAAGCCGTCGGTCCCGGTTACTTTCTACGGATAGTAGTCGTTACTGAGCCATGTCAGAGGCCTTTGGCGGCTCAATAACTCTGACACCAGGATTGGTCAGGTTGACCATCCACTCGATGAAGAAGAGAAGATTTGTTTTTTAAACATATTATTATTTTAGCGCTAAATAGATATCTTGTGCAATTCGCTCTTATTCTTGATTGATTTATTGTGCGTCGAGAAATTAGTTTCGGTTAATTATAATTGTCTAATAATGGACACGGAAAGTTTCCATCTCATCAGACTACCCTCGAACTTTTTAACAAGCAACATTGCCTTACGAAAGGAAATTAAAAAATTATATGCTGCGAACTTGCAAAACAAATGAAAAAACAGATTTATTACAAGTATTACGTTAACGAAATAGATTCTTTCCGATTCCGAACCTCAAATTTAAATAAACAATTTGAAATACTGTAAAAACTTAAAGATTTACATTCACTCGAACTACGAATTAATGTAAATAATCATTGCGATAGTAAATATTTTTAATGCGGTTCAGAGAAAACATCACTTGAAAAAAGTGTATGTGACATACGGACGGACAGACAGACATGACAATCCATAAGGGTTCCGTTTTTTACCATTTGGTTACGGAACCCTAAAAAGGCTCAACGTTTCATAGGCTGACTGTACTTCCAGAAACCTTATATAATCTGGCAAAGTGCTAAGGCTCAATAATTTCAAAGGCAGGCTGTTCTAAGAACTATAATGTACTAAAACTACGTTTACGAATACGATCACTATATGGTATTCCGAAATACCGCTCACCGAAAGGACGGTTCTCCGAAAACACTCTACTCCGACGGTTAGTTGAACGAAAAAATCATTGGCCGAAACAACGTTTCGCCGAAAGTATTATTTATTTTTTTCTATCAAATTACTCTTTCGAAGTTCCAGTTTGTGCCATAATAGTGTCGACGGAGTTATTTCCGCCTTATTTTGGCCCTTTGGGCCTGATATAAACTTAACCTAACCTACGGTTGTCGGGCTTTCGGCGAAACGTTGTTTCAGCCAATGATTTTTTCGTTCCGTCGGAGTAGAGTGTTTTCGGAGAACCGTCCTTTCGGTGAGCGGTATTTCGGAATACCATACGTAGCTGTACGGATACATTTCGCATTTATTTTACATTTTTATCTGACGTTTGGCCCCTTTACAGGAACCGTGGTCACAAAAGACTGAAAATGTAAAACAAAAGCGAAGTGTATTCGTAAACATAGTTTCAATGAGTAGTGTTCGTTTAAACTTCAGAAAGTAATCATAATGTACTTACTTCATCATAAATCTGGCGCAGCACATCACTTTCAATGTCGAGGTTGTCGTACAAGATGTCTCCGGAGACGGGGATCAGCTTCTTCATCATATGCGGCTTCTCTTCCCTTATACGGGAGAATAACTGAAAATACAGAAAAAATATTCGAGAGATATTTTTTCTACCCACACTTACTTTCTAAAATTACCTTCACTTTGTGTATTGGTAAAAAAAAATGTTTTAGGTATTTGGATTGTACATTGCGATTGTTAAGCAACGTGCAGCTCGACCCTTACTTGGATGGAAGACTGATAGTGGTATTCCTCTGAGCGCTACCGTGCTTCGGAAAGCACGTTAAGCAGTCGGTCCCGGTTGTTTCAATCGTCAGATTATGTCGAAGGCCTTTACGCGGTCTAAAAACTCCGACACCAGGGTTCGCCACTGACCTTCTCGGAATGAATTAATGGTATTTTGATTAAGACCATATACAACTGTATATATGTATCTGTTTCATATACAACTGTATATATGTATATGTATCTGTTCATACATTTTGTATATTATCATAGATTTTATGCAAGAATTATAATCTATATCAAATTATGTACATCTTTATCGGAAAATGGAATCGCTTAAAAATTTGATCTTGGACCGTAAGTTCACAATAATGGTAGATTAATGTATGTGAATAATATTATGTATGAGGTTCGAGATTCGGTTACAAAATCGATACTAACATTCATATTCATGTATTTAATAATTTCGGTTGTGTGTCCGTCAGATACGGCGCATCTAGTCTATGGTATTATCAAATGTAAGCGATGTCAATCTTTCTACATGATAATAGTGGCCAATAGTGGCATTTCTATCTGAGCGCTACCGTGCTTCGGAGGGCACGTGAAATCGTCGGTCCCGGTTGTTGCAATCGTTAAAGCATTTCGGAGGTCTAAAAACTCCGAAACCAGGGTTGACCACTTAACTACTCGAACTAATTAATGGATACAAACAGCTTGAAGTTATAACTTTCCAAGGACTTCAAACAACATTGTTATAGTTATTAATTACTAGCAGCGCCCCGCGGTTTTACCCGCGTTGTGCCCGTTCCCGTGGGAATTTCGGGATAAAATGTAGCCTATAGCCTTCCTCGATAAATAGACTATCTAACAGTGAAAGAATTATTCAAATCGGTTCAGTAGTTTCTGAGATTAGCGCGTTTAAACAAACAAACAAACAAACAAACAAACAAACAAAACAAAACAAACTCTTCAGCTTTATAATATTAGTATAGATGAACTACAATAATTTCCTTTTTATTAGAAACTCGATGTATACATTAATTGCTATAGCTAATGCAAGTATTGTTACAATGTGTTAAAATAATTGGAACTAGTAGGGAACCCAATACTACGACCTACAAACTACTTCAGATTCTAACTCCATGAAATCGACTGAACTAATTGACGTAATTTTTCTTACATTACATATCGAAATCACTCATTAGATCTTTAAATCTCTATTAAGGAAGCATTTGACCGCACACATTTGTCTCTGAGTGCGGGCGTAAAAGTCAATCCAGTCAGCTCAGTCAGTTCTGTATACGAATATGTATGATACGAGTACCTATAACAGTCTAAATCTATACATACTCGTATATTATAAAGAAGTAAAATTTGTAATTTTGTTTGTATGTTCGGGTTAATCTCGGGAACTACTTCCGATTTGAATAATTCTTTTTGTAATGGATAGCCACATTCAACGGAATGGTTAAAGGCTATTTTTTATCCCGAAATTCACATGACAACAGGCTGGACGCGGGGAAAACCGCGGGGCACTGCTAGTGTAATATAACAGTTTATATCGATTATGTACATAACAATGATTGGAAGTGGTGCAACACTTACTGGTAGTTTCCACATATCTTCGATGCGGGCTTCCGGTGACTTGCCGCGTTTGGACCGCACCAGCGCGTATATCCCGCCGATGTCAGGGACACTGTACAGCAGCTTCTCGATCAGGACCTTGCCCATCAGGCCCGAGGCTCCAGTGAGGAGCACCTTTTTGCCGCGGTACCATTCGTTCACTTCTGACGTCATTTTTGCAGCTGGCTGGAAGAGTAAAGATGAATGAGTTAGGTTAGGTTAGTATTCGAAGTTACTAACGAATATTTGGTGGTAGCTGCGATATTTTTATTGCATAGACGCTAAACACCTCAGTCTTCTGTGACCATGGTTCCTGTAAAGGATCCGACACGTAAGCGATACGTACGTAGTTTAGATTCAAGATGAATAGGTTATTTCAGTTAGTCCAGTCTTGTAGGATCAATTGTCACCCTTAAATTTACAGCAAGTCCCCCGGTGGCTTTTCGCTAGTACCATATCTTAACATCGCGTTATTCAAGGGGTTGATAAAGAAAACGCGATGAAATTTGGTCTAAAACCCTCAATTTATATTTATTTTATCCACTTATTACAAATACCATCTTCATTCGAAAATAAGAAAAAGCAAGTTAGTCTCTTCCTGTAGGTTAATTGATTAAGTTAAAGAGGCTCTCGTGTAGTGGTTGGACCGTTTACCTAAGAAAATGTACGAACTAAAGCATGTAGATTGCATTTCAATGAAATCCCTTTGCATTATGTTTGGTTGATCGAACTCGCGCTCCGCCTCAGTGTAAACGCAGTCCAAAAGTCCAGCTTGAATGTTCAAGAACGACTTAATGAAATGATAAGTTTCTAAGCAAACGTAAGCTTATATTGAATTAAAATTGAGAGCATACGTTTAACTACAAAATATTACCACACAAACTCCATCACATCCAATCCAACTGATTATATAACGATTTCTAATACATTATCAAAGGTCACGTATACTGATTGGTAGCTTAATATCAAGTGAAAATACTCTTGAATTTTTCACATAAACCTGGCAAAATGCGCTTGCGCAACAAACTTGTGACATATTCTTTAGAAGTTTGCAGCTACATATGTGCGTAAATCACGCGTAAATTCGAACAGTTACTCAATGACAAGTTTAATATGTCAATTAGTACATTCTACTGTTGAATTAGGCAATTGTTTTGACATCATGCAATTATGTTTAAGTATTAGGACGTTTGTTTTTCGTTTATAATTATATTGTATGGAAATGTGATGGGCCTTATTAGAAATAAGTGGATAATGAGCAGCGTGGCCTTTGTTCTACAAATAGATACAATTTGAAAAGCCTTAACTTAAGCTTCATATGAATTGAAAAGTTATAATATTGTTTGTTACTTTTGCGTGTTAACGACGTCATTATGAGTTATTTAGTTTGTTATTTTTTATCTTTGATCGCTTAACATCTCAGTCTTCTGTGACTACGGTTCCTGTAAAGGGGCCGAAACGTCAGATAAAAAATTTAAATAAAAGCGAAGTATATCCGTAAACGTATTTTTAATTCAAGACGATGACTGTTTCCAATCATTATGATTTATTGATTTTATTTTATTTTTTGTTGCAGACGTGGGAGTCAAAGCTGCCAAGCTGAAGTGGAATTGGGCTGGTCACGTGGGCAGGGTGCACCCGGACAGATGGGCAAAAATTGCAACGGAATGGGAGTTCCAGGATGCCCGCAGGCCCCCAGGTCGGCCTCCGACTCGATGGCGGAAGGAGCTGGACGATTTCAAGAAGGATTGGAAGGAGCTGGACGATTTCAAGAAGGATTGGAAGGAGTTGGCCATGGAAAGGGATAAATGGAAAGAATTGGGGGAGACCTTTGCCCAGCAGTGGGACAGCGAGGCTGTAAATGCTGTAAATATAGCTTATAATACGAGGAGTAGAAATGGAATAATTATTATGTAAAACGCAGATGAAACGGCTAAAAAATTATTCATGCCAATAAAAATGATAAAATTGTTTCAGAAAATCTTCATTATTTCTTTTTATCTATACTTAATGATTTAAAAAATCGTTTTTCAAAGTGTATTCATTAAAATAAATTCATTAAAATATTTATACATTCAAAAGATATAATAATAAGTTCTCGATCGATGCTTTATCCACTTCTTTCTTACTGGTGTTACTATGTCAAGAGCATTTGCTTTTCTTTAACTTTGGCACCCAACTTTTGCCTTCAACACTCCAAGTTTGCTCACAACTTCAAATGTAGTTTGTAGAACAAACATTATAATATTAAAGTGCGTACTTAACTAAGTTATGTCTAAACTTAACTGGTATATATTTGCTTGTTGCAAAACGCGTAAAAAATATATGCGTATAAGCACTTTTCGAGAGTAAGGCAAACTTTTTTAACATTTCATGCAAGGCAAGTTAACTATGTTCCGTAATAGCACAGGCTAGTTTGATTACTTGCGTTTGTGCACAAGTACGAACATACTCGTTAGGTTCGCACGCAAGTGTATGTATGTTTAGGTTACTTAACCATAAATTAGATCATGTTATGCGAATGCAATTTTCCGCTTTCAAGTATTTTGTAGAAGATTTCTGAGTAAAATAATGTAAAGTTCTTACTGGTTTCTTAAGTTTAAGGTAAGGGGCCGAAACGTCAGATAAGAATATTATAAAGACGTAAAATTTGTAAGTTTGTTTGTTTGTTTGTTTGTTTGTTTGTTTGTATGTTCGAGGTAATCTAGGAATAATCAGTCCGATTTGAATAATTCTTTTTGTAATAGATAGCCACATTCAACGGGAAGGTTATAGGCTATTTTTGATCCCAAAATTTCCTCGGGAACGGGTACAACGCGGGTAAAACCGCGGGGCGCTGCTAGTGTAAAATAAAAGCGAAGTGTATCCGTACAATTCAGTTGCAATTCGAATTGTAAAGTTCTACCATTAAATTTGATTGTCAACATAATAATATTAACGTTTAAAAAAACCTTCCAAAAATTAGTAGCTCCCTTAGTCTTTATGAACGTTGTAGTGCTTCCCGTGGGAATGTCCTGATAAAACGTAGTCTATGACTGTCCTCTCGATGGATAATTCTAAAGATTAGCGCTTTGTAATAAATAAACGTACAATTTAAAATTTTATAAACCCGCAAAAACTGCTGGTCTGATTTTTACCAAACATAAGCTAGCCAAGAACCACCTCAAAGGAAATGACTTTTAAAAAAGAAAACCGCATCAAAATCGGTCCATCAGTTTGAGTACGATGCCACAGACAGAAACCCATACACTCACAAACAGATATCGACGTCAAACTTAGAATACCCCTCTTTTGTGTCGAGAGGGTTAAAAAACCATATTCTCGCCGCAGTCATAAGCAGCATAAACGGAAATCAAAAATATTTTTTTTATTTATTAACTTAATTATAAATAATTGCTTTTATCCACAAAATTCTTAATTAGGGAAGCTTGGTGATCACTACCCTACCTTCAGTGAGTAAGAGGCCTTTGCTCTGCCGTGGATGATGGGATCTTACATTAGATTACGTTTTTACTCAACTCTACACTAGATTTATGACGTTAAGGAAAATCTTGATTAAGATAATTAAATATGATCACAGAGTACGACCGCTGCGGTCAAACCTTTTGCAATTACATTATACACTGTTGTTTTATGAGAAAAATATAATTACATACAAACTTGTATCTTCTTCATATATCATGAAGTTAATTCACATTTCAACAGAACAATTCATTACTAATATTATAGAGAGGTAAAATTTGTAAGTTTGTTTGTGGGAATCAACAGCCCGATTTGAATAATTATTTTTGCAATGGATAGCCAGATTCAACGGGAAGGTTATAGGCTATTTTTCATCCCGAAATTCCCACGGGAACGAGCACAACGCGGGTAAAACCGCGAGGCGCTGCTAGTTAAAATAAACTACAATCCATAATCTACCAAGCATTCCCATAAAACAGGCATCACCATAAACCGACCACAAAAACCAATAACGTACAAAACGACTTACCCTTTGGAATTCTTTAACAAAATCCTTTGCAACCACAAAACGTCCCTAAACCAACCACAACGGAAAAGTGAAAATGTGTACGATGCGCGTCTGCCTGCGCGTGCGCAACCAAGCCACGAACCGCGACACGCTCTGCGCGTACGAGCGTCTGCCACAACCGCGGTTGTATAACTGCTAGCGGCGTTACACTATGCCAGTTACAAGTGTATAACGTACTTTGATTCGATGAGATTTCGCATTGCAAATTGTTGTGACGTAATAACAAATTGTATAACCTCCTTTTTTACTGGTTCTACTTTTAGAGCAACGCAGTAGTCAATTTGTGTGATTAAAATCACATTTGTTATCCATCACAGATCTCGATTTTAGAAAAGTATCGATTTGTGATTTGACATCAGCATTTGTGCATCAGCTGAGAAGTCCCCTTGTACTCCATTATTTCAGTTATTATTTTGTATGTTGATTTTTTATTTCCCTTGTAATTGTGGCACTGAATGATTATTTTATTTATTTATTTTGATGTTTAACACATTGCAAACTGACAGAGTCTCGCTTAATGAGTTAAGATCTATGATAAGGATCAAACGTAATCCACACTGTGATAACATAATGAAATGGAGACCATTGTTATTTCTATTAACTATATTTTGTAGCAGATTAATGAATTTTCACCTTTACCC
Organism: Cyclophora albipunctata; assembly: GCA_963082685.1. Taxonomy (NCBI): domain Eukaryota; kingdom Metazoa; phylum Arthropoda; class Insecta; order Lepidoptera; family Geometridae; genus Cyclophora; species Cyclophora albipunctata. The sequence continues at coordinate 7,837,961 of OY720117.1, read as the reverse complement.
TAGAATATCAAAAATTTAAGCTGACATTCGTTTAAAAAGTGATGGATTTGCCAAATATCCCATCTCCGATAGGTTAAGTAATATCTCATCTATTTTAATAATCTATTCCTATGAAGATTTCATAAATATTAATTTCCATAACTGAGCAGACGAAAAGCTCTTTAAAATTATTTTGAGATTATTGATTCAATATAACTGGTTTGAGAAGTATCATAACTTATATTATGACGTATCAATACTCCGTATTTATCACTACATAGTATAAAACAAGTCGCTTTTCCAGAGAGCGAAAAGCGACTACGCCTACGCTTAGATCTTTAAAATTACGCAACGGATTTAGACATGGTTTTTTAAATAGATAGAGTGATTCAAGAGGAAGGATTATATGTATAAAGATTCCCGAAATTCCCACGGGAACGGGCACAACGGGGGTAAAACCGCGGGGCGCTGCTAGTACTCATATACATATATGTCTGAACAATTTGGTTTTTTATTTGTTTGAACGCGCTAATCTTGGAAACTCCCAATCTGATTTGAATAATTGTTATTGAAATAGATAGCCACATTCAAGGGTAAGGTTATAGGCTATTTTTTATACCGGAATTCCCACGGGAATGGGCACAACGCGGGTAAAACCGCGGGGGCGCTGCTAGTTGTAAAATAATCAGAATTCCCAAGAAGGCATGGCACAAATACATCACGGTAAACACACGTCATATTCTGATTTGCTAAATAAACACATAAAGTCCCAGAAACACCAAAAAGAGCTTGTTCACTTGTATGTTTGAACGCACTAATCTCAGAAATGTGTGCATCCGGTTTAAGGAATTCACGTTGCATAATACTAAGCCCTGTTTGAACTAAAACATATTCATATTCTGCAAGTCCTAGTTCAGTTTTAAATTCTTTTCCATAAATAAATAAACCTGAGTGAACAGGGAGCGGCATATTTGCTTAGTAATTTCAATAAGTAGACATTTTACATAATAGAGGTAATGTAATGGAGATATTGCTCAACCCACAATATACGTAAGTGAGTATAAAAATACATATTTTCTCCTTTAATGCGCGAATGAATCTTTTATACAACTTAGCGGTATCATGCTAAAAGACAGTTAATAAAACTCTGTTGCAAAATGGGTAAGGTGACAGTACTATTTGTATTGGAAACTTATAAGGTCAATGGTGTACTAATATGTCTTTGTGACTATCTCGTTTCGCCCACTGTTCCAATGATTGGGAAATTCTAGCTGTAAAAGAAAACCTACTTTTCGACGAGAGTTTGTAAACAATAAACTTGATGACCTTGTCTATATAATAGCAGATTTAAATGACTTTTATTTGAGGGTTTATAGATTGTGTTAAAATTATACCAGATACAGTTATTTTAAGGACTATAGAAGTTGTCACGACAGTAATGGAGAGGCGGAGAGTGGAAATAATCATAATCATAAGTAATTTATTTAAACTAGGCCTAAACTTAGACAAGTTATAAAGATTTGAATATTGAATATTGAAACTAAGCTCGAAACTTGTAATAGGGAATGTACGAGTAACTAACTGATTTAATCCTACTAATATTAAAAATGCGAAAGTCTGTGAGGATATACGTATGTTTGTTACTCTTTAAAGAAAAAACTACTGAACGAATTTGCATGAAACTTTACAGTAATTTAGGTTATAAATCAGAATAATACATGGGATACATTTTATTCCGAAATTCCTATGGGAACGGGCACAACGCAGGTAAAACCGCGGGGCGCTGCTAGTACTGCATAAATAACTTGGAATGTTCTACGAGTACCTATAATTATAAGTAAGTACATGGAACATCTATACAAATAAAGAAAATTCTTGAAACTTTGTTGATAATTGAAGACTTTGAAGAACTATCTATTAGTTATACAATAATAATAGCCGTGTCATCGTAACATGACAGATGGTTTAAGTTTCCAGTTGTTACTGCACAGTTAATTCTCGGTTAACATTAGATAACTTTCATTTACATTATTAATATTGGCCGAGACACGCGAGGTGAGCTGAATCAGTTACGTGATAAGATCCGGTTTATGTTATACATTAATTTATCGACTCCGTTCTTAAATGGATACTTTCTTGGGCGTTTGAGGTCTCTTTTTGTACTACCTAATTAAATCTGTATTAGACGTATGAATTGGGTAAAAGGAAAGCAAGGTAGGGGAAGACCTAGAATCGGTTACATGAGCCAGATTAAAGAAAAGTGTATAGAGATATGAAGGAGCTAGCAGTGAAAAGGAATAGATGGAGTAGTCTGCTTCGGACTCACCGACAAGAGCTTAGCTCTTCAACTTCAATGTACGATGAAGTGTAAATTGCCAGCTCACTGATCACACTAAGTATATACTTTTTTTACGGTTAGCAAATTAGGGAATATCCAGGTAACTTCGCAACGGTATTCCAGGTGTTTTTTAGGCAAAATGATTCTTTGACGTAAAAACTATCTAACACCTTTAGGTTTTTTGTTTAGCCATAGTCATAAGGCAACAAGGTTCATAGGTATTTTATATACAAAATGGAAACTATAAATTAAATCAATAATTATGAATGTCTAAGAGTAAGTATAAAACATGAAAATAAGCACGATTGGAACAATATCTGACTGTAACATTATAAGTAACTTAGTACCTGCATTTTTATTTTGAATAATTTCTCCAACCAACTTCGTGTACAATTCCATCTACCGGAATTCGTTATAACTAATAGTTACGGCACGGACTACTTGTTAACATTATAAGTGTATCGATTCGATCCATTGAATAATCCATAGATGGCACTGATCATGGACTAACAAAACAAATGTAGTACATATTAAACACAGGTACTCGTAGTATCGAAACTTTTAACAATGTATTAGCAGCGATCCATCTTGTATCCCTAATAATTTCAAGATTTACGTGACTCACTATGTGAATTGGTGAAAATCGATTTAGGAGTTTTGAATTGGTCACTCACAAACAACCAAACATGAAGAGTTACTTAATTTTATAACAATAATACCTAATATTGTACTTGGTGGTTTATTTATGTTTTTAAACTGTGTGGGTTTTAAGGCGCAAAAGACCTTGGCTTCATTGTACTGATAGACGAATAAATGAGCTTCTTGTGGTCACCGTATCATTATCAGGCAAGTATTTCAAACGGAAAATAAATGTTTTCTTAAGAAGTTTTTAAAAGTATTAGCAGTGCCCCGCGGGTTTACCCGAATTGTATCCATTCCATTGTATCAATTTTGGCATAAGAAGTAGTTACAAACCTTCCTCTTGAATTACACAGTTTATTGGTGAAAATCGCATGAAAATCGGTTAGGTATTTTTTGAGAAAATCATTTACATAGATAGCTTTTAGGGTGCGGGGAGAGCGCTTCACCCACCTCCTGATGAAGGTCACCGAAAGTGAACAGTAGCCTCCGTCGTACGTAAGTTCCCGTTTATACAAATAATAATGACATTAACGTACGTTCCAATTAATAGTAAAATAGCTTTTAGGGTCTTTGTTTTATAATATGTATCGATTTTTAAATCTGACTAGACTAAGAAGCTTGTATCAGTGGATCATTGTGTTTGTTGTAATTGTGTATGAAAATTGTGTATCTTAGCTTTCGGGCTATCAAGGGGGGGCTGTCCCGTGTATGCCCTTTGACACTTGGGCCGAGTGATATTATTACATTGACAAGGACTCTAGGGAGGGGAAAACAGCTGCCCATTGGGCCGAATGACATTACTGCTCTGCGTAGAGTTCCCTTCTGATAATTCTTAATATAATACGCATTGACAAGCTTTCACAAGCCAAACATACTAGACCTATGTATCTATGTAATTAAATTTTGACAAAGGCGAAGGCAAAGATGATATACTTAACTTCGATGTACAACATGACAACACTAGATACGTTAAATGTATCCGTGGGTAAAGAACCAAAATCTATGAAGCCGTTTATCTTCTTAGTAATATTTATTGCAAACAGCTAACCCAATTACAAAATTGGCAGTATAATTGTTGAATGTATCCCGTAAAAGGACCGCATTGGGACTTTAATCATTGCTTGAAATACGCCGATTGCACATATGGTAGATAATTGAATGAGTACATTAAAGTACTTACGCCCTTTAAGGTCTTAAAGTCAAAAATATATAGTAACTATATGTGGTATCACTGTCTTTAAGTGATAATTATGAAAAGAATTGGAGGAGACTTTTGTCCAGCAGTGAGACAGTGAGGTTACGTAAAAAAGTAATGTTTGAATATTTGTCTTCTATCTCACTGTACTGCTATTTTCAGTGAGATGAGAGTATAATCAACTAGCAACGCCCCGCGGTTTTACCCGCGTTGTGCCCGTTACCGTGGGAATTTCGGGATTTTTTTTACATAAAAACCTTCCTCTTGAATCACTCTACCTATTACAAAAAACCGCATCAAAATCCGTTGCGTAATTTTAAAGATTTAAGCATACAGACAGACAAACAGAAGACAAACAGACGCGACTTTGTTTTATACTATGTAGTGATATAAAATACAAAATCATGTTATCTCCTGATACATGATGACTTCTCGTTGCATAATGGGACACACTGTATAGGAAAGTTGTTATTCCTACCTAAGTATTGATATTATTCAAATAAATATACCCCATTGACCATTCCCCATTCAGCGGTATTTTTTGTGAACAGACCATGTAGTAAGTAGTAAGAAATATAGGTTAAGGTTTGAATCATACAATAAAACATGTTTTTGTTATGAGTGTAGTATAAATTGTAGCGTAGTATCTTACCTAACCTTACCAAATTCGTAAGATACAAGTTTATAATATTTTACCGGATTGGGTGAATGCGTAGGAGTGTCTGTAGTAGTGACATTTGTTATATTTTACGTAGGCACTACTATCTGAGTGACTGAGTGATCACTTACTTACTCACTCTTACAGTACTATCCTACTATCACTACATACTCGTAGTATAAAACAAAGTCGTCTCTTTTTCGTGTCTGTCACACTGTTTGTCTGTCTGTATGCTTAAATCTTTAAAATTACGCAACGGATTTTGATGCGGTTTTTTGTAATAGGTAGAGTGATTCAAGAGGAAGGTTTTTATGTAAAAAAATTCCCGAAATTCCCACGGGAACGGGCACAACGCGGGTAAAACCGCGGGGCGCTGCTAGTAATATTATAAATGCGAAAGTTTGTGAGGATGGATGTACATATATATGTTTGTTACTCTTTCACGAAAAAACTACTGGACGAATTTGAATGAAACTTTACAGTAATATAGGTCATACATCAGAATAACACATGGGATACATTTATCTGGAAATTCCCGCGGGAACGGGTACAACGCGGGTAACACAGCGGGGCGTGGCTAGTACTACTCGTATAAACTTGTAATAGCAGAAACCGCTTACAGATTTTTCATAGTTACACAAATATCTCTCTTCAGTCAAACTCATACCAGCAATATTAATTATATCAATGGGAATATGTAACGATGTCTGTTTAGTTGTTTCACGCATACACCCATATTGATATTTGTCGTTACTCTTTCTCGATCTTCTTCGAAATTGCACAGGAAACTGGATTGAGGCAAAGCAACTATATTTGGTTTTTAATACTTTTTATATGTTCTTGCATCCCCTAGTAAATACTGGGTTAAATAACGTTATAATACAATGTAATACGTTAAAAAACGTCGCATAAACTTTGCCTTCAACATTCGACTGAGACAAGAGAAGACGATCGCTGACCGTGCTTAGTCTATCTACATACTTACATACACAAATACATTATAAAAAGATGATTTGTTAGCACTAATCAATACCTGTCTCCATCTTCAAGGCAATTATTTTGGCAAATAAAACGTAAATAACGAGTCAATTAACTCCTAAGTTGTTCCAAATGTTAAAGCCATTTAAGAGACTGAATAACACAGAGCTTTTTATAGAAATAATTAGTTAGATTCAATGAAAGCTTTAAGAGTTGTTCATAGAGTCAATGTCAAGAGGATTGTGTAATTGGACATCAATCTTAGCTCACACACGAGTGAATCCGTCATTAATCATACTGATACTTTGATTACTTCAATAGGGTTAGGTGTAATCCATTAACATTATAGTAAGAATAACTCAGTTGTTGCCCAATATCGACAAGACGTGGTCCTATACGAAGTGACGTTTTGTAAAGAGAAAGTTGCCCGCCCACAGTGTACGAAACATTTTCGTATTTCGGCCTTAAAGCTCCATCATTTCTGCCTACCTTCACCTGCGAGTTTGTTCTGTGTACCTAGCGATTACGAGATAAGTGCTCTTTATTTATACAGTGATTGTTTAGTAACAGTGTGTGAATTACGCTCAATATGTGCTTGAAAAGTACAAATAGGTAACGTTATTGGACATAAGCAGGTAGATAATTTAATACCCACACACGAAGATATAGTTGTGTGATGTGATGACGATTAAATTTGCCAGTGCGAGTGATTAAATTAGTCTGGAATCATGATCATGATGTAGCCGTGAGACTCAAATTAAGTTTTAAATCTTAACAGAGATCAGTGAGTGGGTGCGCACTTTACATCTAATTGGCATGTAGAGTCGGGAGTGTCTGTAACTCGGTCGTGCTCACCGTTGCTTACCATATGATATATCATCTGGTTGCACCCGGCCTTGTTACCCGATACCGATATTGGATATCACAGGACTGGACACGCATAGATCACAGACCAACATTACATGCGGGAATCAAACTATTCCTTCATTCAGTACGCCGCCAGATCCATGCAGTTTCACACGTTCGAGATATTCAAAGTGATAATTGAATTAGCGCAATGAGGCGCAAGGAGCCGTCGACGAGCCAGGCGGGCCGGGGGAGGAGCCTCATCTCGATGAGATCGCAGCAACAACAGAGGAAAATGCAGAGTGCAAGTGCCAGAAGCCTTTTGCCAAGAAGCTACTCGTCGCCAGCGTCTCAAAACGACCCCGATTGCCAATCATCGCAATTAGCACAAAGAGGCTACGTGATGCGCAGTTATTCGTCGCCCGAATCAAAACATTTGGATTATAGACGGAATTCTGATTCGTTTTACAGACCAAAATCCCACGGGTCGAGGAACGAGCTGGACTCAGACCTTGAGAACTTTGAGCAATTTGAAGAATGTCTGATTGATATCGACGCTGACCAAGATGAAAGTTTGGGGCGGTATCACAGCAGTCCAGAGAGAGAAGAGCCTAAAAGGGTGATAGCGTCTATGCTGCCCGGAGCTGGTTTGCAGAGAGTCAGCATCAGACCGGTGGTCACTCAGAGTCTGTATGTAGCGAGAGACGCTATGAGGAAACTTCAGAAAGATGACAAAGGTACCGTATCCTTGCTACCCATTTTTTTCATACTAGGAATATGATCAGACATCAATAGTATTTCAGTGTTCCTCAGGCTGAACCAAGGTCAAATCGTTACGCAACTTGTTTACCCACACTACGCTATGTAAATGCAGAGATTAGAATTAGTAACTCATGTACCATTCAATTCAGTGCCGTATGGTTTAAATTCATATTAGCTAATGTAGTTTCAATGTCTGCCAGGCTTAAAGGTTAAGAATTTTTATTTATACGCCTGTAATCTAAATGGTTTTTAATGATATCGTGAAATATATAATTTATGAAACATTACAATTCTATGCAATTGAGAACGTACATGTGTATTATAGTAGACTAGCAGCGCCCCGCTGTTTTACCCGCGTTGTGCCCGTTCCCGTGGGATTTTTTATACACATAAACCTTCCTCTTGAATCACTCTACCTATTAAAAAATCGCGTCAAAATCCGTTACGTAGTATTAAAGATCTAAGCATACATAGAACAGACAGACAGACAGGCAGCGGAAAGCGACTTTGTTTTATACTATGTAGTGAAGTAATACGAAGTAGAAGTAGAATTATTAATGTCATGATAAGTTTATTATGATGAAGATAAACCAAATAAGTTGCGATTGGATGTACTTAGTACAAATAAAAGAATACCGAATACCAAACACTTTGCGGTTCTATTTCACCCGCAATCTTTTCCCGTTAACATTTCAGAATGAAAAGTATGTTTACTTTTTTAAAGTATTTGAAGTATCGTGTGAAGATTATAATTACCTAAGTATCGTTAAAAAAGTTTTATTTGCTTCATCATGCATCGGTTTTGTTGTGAAAATTATATGTAACTAGCAGCGCCCCGCGGTTTTACCCGCGTTGTGCCCGTTCCCGTGAGAATTTCGGGATTTTTTTACATAAAAACCTTCCTCTTGAATCACTCTACCTATTACAAAAAACCGCATCAAAATCCGTTGCGTAATTTTAAAGATTTAAGCATACAGACAAACAGACAAACAGAGACGACTTTATTTTATACTATGTAGTGATACTAGCAGCGCCCCGCGGTTTTACCCGCGTTGTGCCCGTTCCCGTGGGAATTTCGGGAATTTTTTTACATAAAAACCTTCCTCTTGAATCACCGTTGCGTAATTTTAAAGATTCAAGCATACAGACAAACAGACAAACAGACACGAAACAGAGACGACTTTATTTTATACTATGTAATGATATTACCGTGCAGTAACTATACCTATACTAATATAATAAAACGGAAGAGTTTGTTTTTGGGTTTGTTTGAATGCGCCAGCTCAGAAACTATCAATCAGATTTGAATAATTATTTTTGTAATGTATAGCCATATTCAACGGGAAGGTTATAGGCTATTTCATCCCGAAATCTCATGTTATCGGGCACAACGCGAGTAAAACTGCGGGTCGAGGCTAGTTTTTATTATTAGTTAACACGGAAAGTTGTAGTAGAAAAGACGTAAAACTAGTAGTATTATTAAGCATAGTAAAGTACTGATATATTCAGTGAGATGAGAGGCCTTTACCCAGCAGTGGGACATTACAGGCCAATACGTAACTTTTACTTTTATGATGCATAGATCCTAATTAAATTCCAGGAAGCCGTCTCAACTTTAGACCTCTGGTGGTGAAGATGCCAGCTCGCCACATAGTGGACCACGAGCCCGGGTTCACGTCTCCAGGGGTCGAGGAGCTGCAGACGTCCCCTCAGCTGGAGATAGAGTCGGCTGAGCTGGACAGAGAACTGGACGACGCTGAACATCATCTGGATAAGGGAGTCGCCATGGCTATGGAAGAAAGTGACGGTGATACGGTAAGTGGACGCATTTATATGGATTTTGAGTACTGAGTAATGAAACGCAACTAAAAATATAAGAGTTTAATCCCGTTAATTTTTTTTCAAAATTCAAATTCAAATTATTTATTCGTTCATAAACATGGGTACAATCATATCATCGTTCAAAAACATGGGTACAATTTTTACTTTGCTAAAGTTTTGTTAGAATTGATGGTGGTTTAATTTTAGAAGTGTTTAGTTAGAGTATTAAACGATTAGAAGATTTTTACCACTGTTTTGGTGATGTGAGACGGTTTACTTAGAGTTAAAATATATCGTCGATAGCGTAAGCTAGCTATAAGTTATTCAGTAGCTATAAAATTACTTAACTTTAAGACTTCAATTAATTTATAATTAATGAAAGAAAATATTTTAATTTTATTATTCACGTACATTAGTTTTATAATCTTCTGACTTATTTTAGCATAACCTTATAAGGAGGGATTACATTACCAAAAATATAAATCATGCTGATAGAACCCTTGAATATAGAAATTTAGTTTGACATGGTTTCTATCGTCATCTATACTAATCTATACTAATACCTATTATAAAGCTGAAGAGTTTGTTTTGTTTGTTTGTTTGTTTGTTTGTTTAAACGCGCTAATCTCAGAAACTACTGAACCGATTTGAATAATTCTTTCACTGTTAGATAGTCTATTTATCGAGGAAGGCTATAGGCTACATTTTATCCCGGATTTCCTACGGGAACGGGCACAACGCGGGTAAAACCGCGGGGCGCTGCTAGTTGAAAAATAAAGGTTTATGTAGGTAGGTCAAAAATTACATTACCGGTATAATATTGGCACATAATATTTGTGTTTTAAAAGCAAAGTTTATCGGAAGCCATAAATAAAATGTGTGTGAGTGAGTGTGAGTGTATTTTAGTAGCAGGCAGGCGCCAGGCCGAGCCATGTTTTAGTATGCCACCGATCTGGTAAACTGGGTCTCAACAACACACAACTTACTCTGTACAGAATTGCAATAAGTCACATAATTAATGAATTTCACGAATTCATTGATCACTAGTAGTTGTAAGTGCAAAACACGATTCTTGATCTGTCACCAGGCTGTATCTCATGAACGGTGATAGCTAGACAGTTGAAGTTTTCACAGATGATGTATTTTTATAAAAATAAAATAAAACAAACATTCAAGGGGGGCTCCCATACAACAAACGTGATTTTTTGCCGTTTTTAAAGTACGGTACCCTCCGTGCGCGAGTCAGACTCGCACTTGGCCCGTTTTCTTTGTACTACTTATTAACAAACAGTAGTATGTGGGAAAACCATGATATAATTAAACATACAGGGAAACATAAATTACTTAGTTGCCTAAATATGATACGCCTGCAACAATACAATACAATACAGTGTACGAAACAAAGTACTTCCTTAAATGATTTAATATTATAAGTGACACAATTGTATCAGAGCTGTAAACCGAAACCGAAGTTGATATGCATCAGTTTCAGCGTAGCGGCATTTATTTATTCTCCGAACATTGCGACACATCATGTCTGAGTGAACACGTCCCAAATCTGAGCTCTTTCACAACATCTGGCCCTCGCAGGGTTCAGGGAGCCTAGTAGGAATGTTAGTTTACTGAATTAACTTTAAACAACTACAAAATAAATACGAACGAATCGTTTTATATCTCTTTTGTGGCTCAGCGTCATCCCATAATGTCATAATAATAACAATAACAACAGGAAATAATATTCATTATATTTCCTTATTTGGTAGGTAAGTGGTCACAGGCCTTATAGCAACAAGCCCATTAGTCCGTCGGCCGGTTTATTATTGACCATAACCGCAGAGTGTTGTGTTCTCACTTACGACTGTTTATTTACTAGAGTTACGTCCGGAGACACGTGCCTTGAGCGATACCAGCCTCCGCGCTACACCGATAACAAAACAAGACGCGAGTACACGATCAGTCTTATTTAATGTATAGTAAGAACTAGTTGCATGAAACTGTGGCATTCTTGTGAATTATTTATTATAATCAGCGTAATTGAACACCAACACATTGTTATCACGGAGGTGCAAATACCGTGACACCATTAAACAGGCATCAAAGCGACCGTTCCCGTGGCAGCCAAACATAAACATTGCGTGATCGATAGCCGTTGTGTCGAGGGTCGCGTGCCCGACACCATAACTGGATGGCGGCGGGAGAGGTCTCGTCTAGTCGGTGTGCAGCAGAGTGGAGCGGCGCGCGTCTAGCATCTAGCGGCAGTCGAGTGCTGCCAGAGAAGCGGCAGCGGGAACAATGAGCACGCCTTGACCTTGCGGCGAGGGGGACGAGGCGCGCGATGACGCCACCGCGGCCGGTACGGGCACGCGGCTTGGCTTTCGGGTGCGATCCTTCGCGCACGCCATCCGCGTAATTTGCGGTCAGCGCGATTCCGAAGTTTGTCGAAAATACCGGTGCGAGTGGGCGGGCGTCGTGACTCCGCGTACTCTCGCGGCGCACTCATTCCGCGAGTCGGCGCCAACGCCGACGCGCTTCGAACGACCGACCGATCGAGCCGACTCCCGCCGACCGAGTGATACGCGACATGCGAGCGGACAGACATGGGTAACGTGCAGTGTTGCGCCAGCGGACGCTTCCCCGAAGGCAAGCCGCAGAACAAGCCCAAGGAGCCCAAGAAGAAAAAACTTAAAGGACTAAAAGGTGTCACGAAAAAGAATAACAGTGTGAGTGGTGGTAAAGGTAACGGAGTGACGCCTAAAGTGGTAGCCGTGGCTGAAGAGGATACTCAACGGACGGCACCTGCGCAGGCAGAAGCTTTGACCAAGGCATCTCCGCCGAGTGATGGTCCCGGGGACGCACCCAAAAAATCACAGGACGTTACACGGAACGACGACCCCGGCGTTGAAGAAACGGATGCACCACGGAACGAGAGCATCGCAGTGGCCAGAGAGCGGTTTTTCAATCAGGTGGGCAAACATTAAGGATCCTAACCATTTCGTCACTATAGTAACAAAATAAGAACACTACAAGTGTTGCGTTGCGTGACGGCGTAATCCCTTTATCACGGCGGAACGAAACTGCCGCTTGTGTAGCTGTTTTACATCACGTTAACTTGTACTCTATATAAATATGTTTCATATACAGCATAAAATGTTTTCATATAAGAGAACAGGCACTTCAATCAGAGAAATTGGTTTATTAGAAAATACTATTGGGTACAAAAGAAGTAACGCCTCTTATCTCTGTGCTTACTTGATCTGAAACTGTTCAAGTAATAGTTAAAAGTACGTGGTTATTTTTATAAAATGATAGACATGTTTTTATACGATGTTATGATAACAAAACTCTTCACACGCTGGCGCCGTTACATCAACTAGACACAATTTAACTGACGAGAGTTAATACAAACCGATCGTCAAGAATGTTCAGTCTGACGCTTTAATTTCACCATCCTAAATTCGAATGATTAAAAATTTAAACACGCACGACTTACTTAAAAAAATTGTCGAAGATGCTGAAGTAAAACGTTGCCGTTTGCATTATAATTAGTCAGGTACAAGGAAAAGATTGTAGGAAAACATTAATATGAGGTTAAATGTTTTGGAATGCGTCTTTAGGATGTTATTGTTAAGAAATGTCAAAGAATGAGTTAAATACTTTGAATACACATGCAAAACGTCCGCTTATCTCATTAGCGTGTGTATTTGTGTACGAGTACTCAAAGGTTATTGGACAGGTTCTGTATGATGATCTAACGTGCATAGATTAACTATCAAGGACTATGTACGAGCATCTTCAGGTAATGTGAAGAATGTCAACATTTTAAAAACAAATTAATAATTTTACATATAATTTTACGTTAGTATAATAGTTTCGCGTGTTCGCCTCACATTTTTATCCAGCTAGAACATTTTTAGAATGAAAGTGGGACACGGCTAGTCGTTTGATTTTCAAGAAAAACTAATACAAGTCACGTAGTTAATGATAAGGAAGGTTTTAATAGTGCGTTTAAAGTGACGTGAAGCAAATACTCGTAACTAACGAAAACAATAAAAACATGTGATTTTAAGTGCTTGCCTCATTGTATTTATATCTTCAGTGGGATAACAAGCCTTTTCTCAATGTATATTACCGACTAATACTTTGACGTTTTTCAAAGTGACCTCAAGAGTCAGCGGCAAAATATCGACAAGTGTAATCATTCTCAATATTATTTGTGAGATCCGTAAAAGTACCCAAGGGCGATCTAAAGTGCACATCAATTGCCCGAAATTAAACTAATTTTAAGTTTTTCCCCAAACATTACTCTTTAATTCCTTCTTCTTCTGAACAACTCATTAATAATGCCCACGTAGTTTACTTTCGTACTCCGCCAACAACTCTCAAATTATCTGAATCGTGATAAAAATAGGACCGATTCTCTGAATCAGTTCCTTCCTAACGGATATATCCAGGGCTTTTACCGTGTGATGATGATTTTTCCCATGTGTCCCATGTCATTGACTCACTGAGAAAAGTGACCGAATGGTTCCGATTTTATATACGATTTTGGAATGAGTCCAGGCGTTTTACCGAAATAACTTCGACTGTTCCAAATCGTTGCATGCTTTTATTGCCGGTTGCATTAGATTGTTCCGTTTATGCTTTTGTGTACGCTAAAGTGGTTTGCGGATGATATTTTAAACAATTGGTCCTTTGTCGGTAGAATTTTTTTTCGTATTAAATACCTCGGTCGAGCGAAAACATGTTTCCTACTTTTCAAATATGGCTCGGGTTTGAAATCACCAACCGGCAGTAGGCAAGCTTGGTAGTTGTGCCTAAGCGTCCATGCTTAGGCGTCTTAGGCTTAAGTGTCCAAGCGAGCGACATTACAAGGCTATACTTTTCTCTATTGACTTATTAGATGATGATAATGGTGATGAAGATCACTTAAAGTTAAATTACAAACAATTTAGGTTTAATCTTTAATGGTTGAAGCTGATATTTAATTAAATGAACAGATCAACTGGAGGGAATTGGCCCTGGACAGGGATGCACGGAAGGATGGAGGAGAAGCCTTTGCCCAGTATTGGGACACGAATGGCTCATAATAAATAAAAATCAAATACTTGATGAATCTGGTTCAGGTTTATTAATTACATAATTTTTTCAGAGAAAACGGATTAAATAACTTTCTTTCTCATGAACATAGAGGTAATAATTGTACAGTTATGTTCTTAACTAGCTGGCTGGACGTAATATTTCGTTCATAGATTTGTACCACGAGATTTTTCTAAAATAAATACACTAAACATTGTTATAACGTAGCCCGGAAAATTATTTGACAATTCTTTTTGATATCGCGCCAAGTTTTATAATTGTACCGAGATGCCAAATCACAACACAAAATATTTCTGATAAAAGATTAACTGTCTAGGTACAGCGTTTTCATATGTTCTGCGCCTTCTTGAATATTTGATGATAGATTTAGAGACGAGCTTCAATCAAAATGGAAGAACAGATAACCCGAAACTGGAATCGATACTAATATAATAAAACTGAATAGTTTTTTGTGTTTATATTTGTTTGAACGCTCTCAGCAACTACCGTTCCGATTTGATTAATTATTTTTGTAATGAATTGCCACATTTAACGGGAAGGCTATTTTTCATACTGGAATTCCCACAGGAAAAAGCACAACGCGGATAAAACCACTGGGTGCTGCTAGTTAACCTATATTTTAGCGATCATGTTAGAGGGCTTTAGGGTGTGTTTTCATCAGAACTATGCTGCTATGCTACGTTAGGTCAATACATAGCAAAATTCCTATGAACAAAGTAGCATAGAGACATATTGCCTTTTCTTCTCTGCTGATGTGATTTCGAATGCGTGGTACGTTTAAAGAGCCTCTTTGGGGCCAAAACTGATTAAAAATATATGATTTTGTATCATAGCATAGCTCAGGTGGAAAGGCACCCAAGAAATATTCAACATTAAAGGCAAAAGGTACCTTAACTACCCCTATACATGGTCTTGTTTTACTTGATTGTTACGTACTACCGATTTGAACTTGCCCCAGCTCAATACGTTACACATAAAGACGCAATTAAAAAAAAGTTAAGTAACATACTTTATTAAAATCTTGTATCATACATAATTAATAATAATGACTACAAAACACAGTGACTCGTGTATTTAAATCTTAATTTTAATGGTTCACAACTCATGTTGTATTGTAACCATTAAGTAAATGGAAGGTAAAGTTTAGGGGTCTGGTAAAACGCTTACACAGCATTTGTCCCTTTTCGAAATACGCTATTTTCCGAAGAGCAAAAGAGACAAAAAACTTTATATTATGTACTTTATATGTTATGTATAACGTATATGAAGATAGAGAAAAATGGAAAGAACTCCATCGACAAGAGCTGAGCTCCCAAACATTTTGTTGAGCAGAAAAATCTTCCACTTCATATTAAAAGCTAGTATAAATAACTTCTACTTTATAACGTTAGATGATCAGATGGATGGCATTGAAATAGGCGAATTAGTAGAGACATAGAATTAGAGGACAAAATCTGATGTTGAATCACTTATCTCAAGACACAGGCAGGGCAGGTCAATGACGCGTTACGTCATTATCACGGTAGGTAAATACATCACATATGTAAGAATACAAACATATAAAGATCCGTATGCAACTGTCTGCCGCACCCAAAACCGTGATTCGGAATCTAAATTTTAGCCAACATGTCGTCACATCAAACGCTTACTACTAAAACTTTGATTTAGAAATTGTGAATCATACATTTGAATTTAGCACGTTAAAGTAAACATTGAGTGAGTGTTATGCGTACGGTTAATATTTTCGAAAACCACCCACGGTACAGTTACTGGGAAAATAATGCGACAGTGTATCACGGAGCTAATTTTATTGGTGTGAACGATTTTGTTACGTTCGTAAACGATATTCCGCAAGTTGCCACTTACTAACTGCTTACGTGGTTGGATTAGATTAGACATCTTTCTATTTTTGCAAGAACTGGGCTTTGTGCATGAGCTATTTTTGCCTGAAGCGTTTTTATTAAGTCTTACTCGGCACTAAGAGACGTCTATTAAATCGATACTTAACTAATTGACATAAATTTGTATACAAAATCACTCATTCTATCTCTGCTAAGGCAGCACTCTGATTATGGGTGCTAATATGTTTAATTCCCTGTTACTCCTCCGCCTCCCTCTCCCCTCCATTCCCGCCACTCTCCTGGATTTAGAGCCATGAACCAATTATCATTCCCTCTAGTCCAGTTCGTCCTGCCACCACCTGCGTGGTCTGTTTAATTTGGCAACAAATTAATGTCGCGCGACATGAATAAAAGTATGCTTGCAATTTCCCACCGCAGGGTAAAGACCCCTCAGCTGCTCACTGATGATCAGTACAGTTAAGAGTATTAGGCGTAATCTCTACGCTTGCTTACTGTAGTTGATCATTACAAAATTTGAGAAGAAAAACAATAGTTGAATTCATAAAATGAAATACAACAAAATATAACCTGCGTTATTTTATAAGCACTAAATTAAACAAAAACAAACAGGAGAGTTGAAAGTGCTGAAACACTTTGCTGGTCTTTTAATATTTGTTCTATTGATGCACTTGCTAAAATGATCACCTCTCTTTTGCATCGGTGTTAATATAATAAAATCTAGTAACAAATCAAGCCGAACGTGACTTTACAAATCCGGTTAAACAATATCATTTAAATGATGACCCCATCTTTTATTTACTATTCCTATATCAAATTAACATCAATAATTACGTAATGTCATAAAATAGATTTTAAATGTACACATATATTATTTCCTAACAGGTTTGCGATGTTATTATTTAAAATGGTGATTCAGGGAGTAGTCACGACTTTTTATATTATTTCGACTGGTGACTCATGTAATCTGCTCTGTTTATTTATAGACTTTCCGAACATTAGATAACAGTTTGTATTAGTTAGTTAAGTTGCTCAAACGGACAATGACATGACCTCTAAGCGATATCATGCTTGTTTTTTACTTTCAGATACTTCAAAGTATTATAGTTATGAAGATGTCGATGAAGAAGAAGATAGTTATTACACGTATTATTCCATTAATTTCATGGATTATTCATTATTTCCTTGCGACAATAAAGCTTTATAATTTTTTCATTATTTTTGTATATTGCCTTATGTAGCGGTAAGTGCAATGTGCTTTCGCTTGCCGAATCCTGATCCGGGTCGATAAGTTATTTTTTTTCACACATTCTCAGTTAGGCGAGTTATCACAGTCTGTATTTTCGATTCTTGTCTATTTTTTCGCCTTTCTTTACTGCATTCTTCTTCTACTTATATTTTTTTAACGTAAGATCGTACATTAAAATAATACGTACTGTTACGGGATAACTTGTGTGTATGAAAATTTGAGTCTTTTCTTAATCATCTTAAGTCGACTACCATTTTAAACCTAACCTTGCCAAAGTCATTGCTAAGGACATAAAGAACGAAACAAGTTATCTTCCTCATCCATGCTTATGAGCAGCAAGCTGTAACTGTAAACAGTAGCCAACCACTCTTTAGACAATGTAAGCAATACCGCATTTCAACCCAAACTAGGCCATCGGAACAACGCCTAACTAACACCTAAACTTAATATTATAAGCACTTTGACAGCAAATTGTTCTACCTAAATATATTCACGAGGTTTACTGCTTAACCGATTCATTGCTGATGGCACGACAGGCGTGTCATCAATTGTTTTAACTTATGGCTTATGACACGAGAGGCGTGTCATTTTTTCATCGGTTGTAACAGCCTCAAATTAAGTTTTAGAAGGGTCTGCCCAGGACAAAACTATCAAGTTTTTCCACGAAAATCTAGTCTGTTGTATTAGTTTCCGGATATTGTGTGAATTTCGAGGTTGCAGGGGTTGTCAACCTTTTTAAATTTACATTGAATTATTTTTTAACGTTGCTGATGGCACGACAGGCGTGTCATCAATTGTGTTAACTTATGGCTTATGACACGAGAAAAAAATATGGAAGGCACTTGATCAATTTTTTGATCAGCAATTTCTGTGCATGTACCACTGTCCTTAAACTTCTTTTGAGGCTTGAAAGTTCCATCATCTGAGTATGATTGTGAATTTTGTTCAAAAATATAATTCATCGTTTCTTCTTCATTTTCACATTGAGTCTCATCATTGTCATAGTCTTCTGTTTCCGGAATGTATTTGCGTTTTCGTGTCGATTCTAAAATAAGACAGTCAATTTAACAAACAATCTGAATATTTAATTTTATGGACTTCCGACAGCTATGACGAGCTACAAACTAATCTTGTCCATTAATTGTAATTATTTAAATTATAAGCAAGATATCCCACCCACTCAAATGTTACCTTCCCCACGAATTATTTTTTGTAAATAAATAAACCCTAAGCCGGAATATTTTTTTGTAGAAATAAGTTTAAAAATTAAAACAACACAAAAGGTTTGAAACACCTGATAAACCGTGAAAACGCAAGAAAAAACATGTGGTTTATATACATGGCTGATGGCACAATAGGCGTGCCATCAACTTCTATGGCGCTTGACACGCCAGTCGTGTCATAGAAAATTTGTTCACAGCCACGGCGAAAAGTTTTAAAAAATGGGTGCCGCAATGAATCGGTTAAGTTTACAGCTCAATAATGTTCTAAGACATTGACAAAAGACAGGCTGTGTCGTGAGTGTGTACACTGTACAACACATTTGTTGCAAATGATTTAAGCCATTTTGGATTTTACACGATAGTTCATGCATATTAACGAAGCCGCGAATGTGACCACAGCTTTTATCGCGTAATTTTTTTAGTGTTGAAACGTGCGAAACTTATGTTCGCATCACGTCGGAATGATATACGCCGGTGAAGCCGAAGCATAATTAATATAATGCTCAAAGGCTTCTCAAAGGGATGTTTCATCCTATTGCACGCTGCGCTTTTAAGTCATGTAAAGCAGATTTAGATAAAAGCCTTGTTACCTCACATAGATTCTAAAACTAGCACCGCCCCAAGGTTTTATCCTCGTTGTGTCCGTTCCCGTGAGAATTCCGGGATGAAAAAGAGCCTATAACCTTCCCGTTGAAAGTGACTATGCATTACAAAAAGAATTATTCAAATCGGATTGGTAGTTTTCGAAATAAGTGCGTTCAAACAAGAAAAAAACGAACTCTACAGCTTTATTATATTTGTATAGATGACCATGAAAACGGGTGAAACTCACCCATTATGATATTCATTTTATGCCTCGGTCTCTTTCTGTACACTCTGAGGTTCTCATTTCGCCTCAGTTTACCTCAGTATGTCCGACTGTCCGAGGATTAAAACAAGAAGTCTCATGTTATACTGGCATTTAATAATAAACTGCAAAACACAGCCTTCGCAACGTATCGGATGTCAAAACAATGAATAGTTTATCATATTTTACATATTTCAATGTAATGCCTTGTTTTCATTTTCAAACAATATGTGGCATTGATTTTAATACTAACTTAGTTTATTACTTGCTGTAAATATTTTAGAATACTTAGGCGACTACAATGACAACTATACGGTACAGCATTTTACGTTTTTATATGAATGCCATAACTCCCGACATCAGTTTGGACACTTACCACTCGAGGTTTGTTTTTCATAGGAGTACTAGCAGCACCCTGCGGTTTTACTCGCGTTGTGCCCGTTCCCGTGGGAATTTCGGAAATTTTTGTACTCATAAACCTTCCTCTTGAATCACTCTATCTTTAAAAAAAACCGCGTCAGAATCCGTTGCGTAGTCTTAAAGATCTAAGCATGCATAGGGACAGACAGACAGACAGCGGAAAGCGCCTTTGTTTTATACTATGTAGTGATTCAATTGAACCCATATAACATTGTTTATATGTTACATTATTTGACCTAGAGGGAGGGTAAGTTCTGCAACAATTTGACATTTTGGTAAACATAACAGGAAGGGCCAACTTAACTAACAGATTAAATATTAAAGCCTGTTGATTTTTATTTAAACGGAAACATAAAAATAAGGATACGCAAAGACGCGACATTTGCTTGACATTGTAAAAAACTCTGTATGCATAAGTGCAGACGATATTATTTGAATATAAACGAGACGTTGCGTTTATAAGCAAGTTGGTACGAAAATAATGATAAGGCAAGAGGGAAGTAACACTTGAAATTGATTTGTGTTAATTCCTTCCTTATGCTTCCTCATAATACATAATGCACGACAATATCTGTTTCATAATACAATAAACACAACCTTGTGTGATGATAAAACGTTGGAGAAACCTGAAAACAGCCTCCGTGGTCTAGTGGTTTGAGCGCTCGGCTCACGATCCGGAGGTTCCGGGTTCGATTCCCGGTGGGGATATCTCACAAAAATCACTTTGTGAGACTGTCCTCAGTTTGGTTAGGGCATTGCAGGCTGAATCACCTGATTGCCCGAAAAGTAAGATGATTCCGTGCTTCGGAGGGCATGTTAAGCCGTCGGTCCCGGTTACTTTCTACGGATAGTAGTCGTTACATGAGCCATGTCAGAGGCCTTTGGCGGCTCAATAACTCTGACACCAGGATTGATCAGGTTGACCATCCACTCGATAAGAAGAAGAAGAAACCTGAAAACTATCACAGGAAAAACCTATATATTATTTAACTGTTGCAATTTAATAAAAAGGTCCTTATGGCACAACAATTTGAACAGGACTACTTATTTGTTAAAGGCAAAGAGGAACTATTAAAAAAAATGTGTGCAGAATTTGAATTTGGAATTTGGAACTAAACGAGTCATAGATCAGCGAACAATTAAGAAAAATATTTATAACGAAAAAAATAAAATTAATGAGTAAACTCATCAGAATCATCACTCTTAGGAAAATACTAATAAATTGGGTCTTAAAAAGAAATCTGAATAAAAAATGCATTTTCCGCCAACTTCTTAAATAACACTCAAATCTGTTTGGCTCATGCTCAAGAAAATGTATCTAAGTATTATATTATTACAACTAATGAATGGAGATGAGTAGAGCCAAGTTGACACTGCAACAGAATCGAATACTCATAATAACAAACAGAACTCGTGAAGATTACTGGCCCATTGGTTTCGGAGTGTTTAGACCATCTTAAAGGCATACAACAAAACATAGCTACTGTAAGGCAATAATTACAATTGTTAGTACTTAGCTAATAACTTTTGTTTAAACACTATCTCACACAGAACTTAGGGACAGTCTTTTGTTCTAGCAGTTTTAATTTGATTTTTGATGGAAAGAAAATGCAAAAAATACATTTAGAAAATATATACAGTAAATTATTTTTAACAGCATCCAAACACTAAAACGACACATATTTAAACGGTTTTCAAATTCAATTTCTCCGTTGAAACTTTCCCTTAGATTTGCAAGCAATTACCATCACATTTCCTTGCGTGTGGTCTCAATGATCAAGCGTCATACTGCATACATTAATTGGGTTCTTAGCACATCCACGGGTCAGAGTCAAGTGGCGTCTCAGCTAAATTGTGTCAATCTTATTTAAAGGTTCACAAACATTATAAATTAGTTAGTTCGCCACTAGTTGACCACTCATTCATTAGTCAATGAAACTAATGTTGGACCACATAACTGTTAGTTAGGTTAATTAAAGGTTTAATTATTTGAATGAATTTATTTCTGTGTGGATTAGTATGTCTGGGACGTAGTATGAAACATTTCAATTGCTAGTATTAATTTGAAGATTTCTGAGCGTAATATTCATCAATGACTGTAATAAAGCTCACATTTGTGCGTCGGAAAGGTTACAAAATGATGGTAATTATTTAGGCAAGCGTGCAATTTTAAGTATTTAGTCCCCAATGTAATGATGGAGAGATGAGATTTAAGATTGTATACCAGAGTATTTTAGTCGAACGATAAATGTTTGGTATGAGTGCCTTGATTGCATTTTTTATAGTTTCGTGTTTAGAGTATTTGCTTGTGTTAAAAGATAAGAGAATTGAATATAAGATTATTAAATATTTGTCTGCAATATCAAAGGCAAGAAAGAGAACTAATTTTACAATAAAGTGACTAATGTTTTAACCTTCACAGAGTTTCAGACATCTTCAAATCACGATCTAAGTGGTTAATTCAAATTAAATCATAAAAAATTTCGTGCCTCGTAATTTGGCCATCAACCAATTGTCGGATTAGCGAGCAAAAGCAAAGGAAACGTTGTTTATAGACTGTTTCTCAATCAACAAAATAAAACCGGATATAGACGGACTTACGCCATGTGCAATGTAATAATAAATATTGATTAAGTAAACTAATTGACGAGTACATTTTTGACAGTAATTGTGAGATCAAAGGTGATTGATGCTCATTTGAAAGTGTTGGATTCAGAACGAACGTTCATAAAAACTTGGAATGAAAAATATATTTGTTTTTGAAAGAGTTGTCAAGATTTGGCAAAAGAGTATAATTTACTTTCGTTCTTCTGTTTTGGAAATGTCATAATAACAAATTACTATTTTATGGTTTTATTATCTGTTTAGAAAAAAATAATTTCGGGAAAAGCATTCAGAAATCGAACTTTGAGTGATAATATCACTAGTTCTGACCTTAGTTTCTAACCCTAGTTTTCGTGAAAATGTTGTTAATAGTACCGTCCGATTTCTTAATAGTGTATGTGTCGACCAGCTCTAGTTCTTTCGATCGCAGACGGATGAGGTAATACTCGTACCTTCCCTCAGTTTTAAGTGAATCGGAACCATGTACTATAAAGTTAAGTACACACTAGACGAGAGTAAAATCAACGGTGTCATGTTGCCTCTTCATTCAATTTTCTAGAGTGACATGTCCGCATTGTGCGCGTGGGCATTAACCGACTTACAGAGCTGTTGGCACGTGCTATTAGTACACTACATGACAATTCCAGTTGTATGATTGTATGTACACAATGCTTTATAAATGCGGTGTAAACGACGATAAAATGGTTTGTATAGAATATGTAAACGCAATTTCAGTTGATAATAGCGGCAGAGCTGCACATGTAGAGTACATAGCACATACAATATTATTTATCAATGTTTCAACACATAGAACTATGAATATGTATGTTTTATTTCATGTATTTTCTCATGGACATTTTATTAACTTGTTTTCAATTGGAATTTCTTTGTCATTGATGTGAGGAAATGGAAGGTCTTATATTAACACATGTTAGAAAATATTATAATAGGTCATAATGAAATGTGAAACTACCAGAACACTCATGAGAAATATAATAAAACGTTATGAATACTTCATTGATGAAAAACTTGGATTCATCTTCAGATAATGAGGAAGTAACTATACTATCTATATTTGAACGCACGCACAAAGGGAAATGGAAGGAAAAGTTGTATAAGTACCTAGTATATTTATACTATACAGAGGATTCTCACCCTGAAAGACCTTTTTTCTCGATGAGTGCCAGTCCTGTAGGGTATTAACAACAGGTAATAATAATAATTAACCATATAGAACTCCTTAGAGTTACGGGAAAAGCCTGGGCTTTTTGAGAGGCATCAAGGGGATACAGATCGAATTCGTAAGGGCCTTTTGGAAATGTTCAATGTATAAGAAAGACACTCTCGACCACACTAGTACAAACGTGTCCGCGGATAGGTCCCCGAGAAGTTAGGACTGTTGTAGGGAGTGGAAAAAAAGACAGGACTATAGGAATGAAGTTTGGATAGATTGAAAATGGGTTATAGCAGACAGGTCGGCACTTTCTATAACATATCGAGAACAAGGATAATTAATATTATTTCTACTTATTATCATTTATAAGAATTATTGTTGTAATTAATCACTACATAGTATAAAATAAAGTCGTCTCTGTTTCGTGCCTGTTTGTCTGTTTGTCTGTATGCTTAAATCTTTAAAATTACGCAACGGATTTTGATGCGGTTTTTTGTAATAGGTAGAGTGATTCAAGAGGAAGGTTTTTATGTAAAAAAAAAATCCGAAATTCCCACGGGAACGGGCACAACGCGTAAAACCGCGGGGCGCTGCTAGTTTTTATTATAAAGCATAAAGATTAAAGACCGCCTAGAGCCCATAATCATTATTCATTATATTATATCTCTGATGCCCACACCCCTTCTACTAATAATGACAAAAAACGTATGACATCATGAATAAATAATGGAACACCACTTGATTTCAGCTGCAAACACTAGTAGAGCATGCAGCGCACTTTTCATTCAGGCGTTATATTTTTAAACACTCCACTCGCTTTGTTCCACATGTCACGTTTCTATTCACTCCAACATGAACAGTGGCATGTGAAATCGTGATTTCTTGCTATTACATTTATAACAGGCGGTTTGTTGGTAGAGGACCAATTATTCAATAGACCGTAGATTTAAAATGATAGAGAAAGTAATATACGAATTATAATAAAAATTACAATGATTTTAAGACTCGCATGTATTATACCAAATACATATCACTTTAAGATTTCTTTATTTTAGTTAGAACATAGTTACTGCATTATATATTGATTATTATCGAATGACATGAAAATCAATACAATCAGTTTACCAATAAAACATAGTCCTAATTCCTTCAGTCAATTTCCATTTCACACCAACTACAAGTAGCCAAAGATATAACCATAAATTATATCGACACAACAGAGCATTGTTCTATCCAATGCAATATAAATAATATTCAATACAAATACGAACAGTAACTTAAAGCAACATTGTCTAAATATTTGAGACAAAGGAAAACAGGGTCCGTTGTTTCAATCGGCGCCTGCGCATATGCGTTGGCGACAACAGTATTTAACAGTACTTACTAACTTAAAAGGCAAGATTATTGGACGTACCTTGTAACTAACAAAGATTATGTTTGTTTGAGGATAAAAGTCTCGTTTCTGACATATGGGTGACTGACTCATTTACATTAAAAGTTACAATGTTGTTTTGTAAACTTGGGTGAAACAGATTTTGTTTTAATATGGTGCATTCGAAAGAGTTTGTTTTTGAATGATATATTGATTCATGGAAGAGATTTGGTCTTAGTGTGACGTATTCTAATAAAGTATTAGAAATGAAAATATATATAACAAGCAGCGCCCCGCGGTTTTACCCGCGTTGTGCCCGTTCCCATGGGAATTTCGGGATGAAAACTAGCCTATAACCTTCCCGTTGAAATTGGCTATCTATTACAAAAATAATTATTCAAATCGGACTGATAATTCCCGAGATTAGCTCGAACATACAAACAAACAAACTTAAAAATTTTACCTCTGTACATTATTAGTATAGGCTACCTCTTTATAATATTATTATAGATTGGATGGTATATATAAAATAAGAATGAATAACAATGCTATGATATTTGATATCTAGGCTTTTTCCGACGCATCTGATTATGTCCGTCTAATAGTTTAAAATACATCACAACTTCTATCATCATGTTTTTCTAATGTAAATAACATTTAACGCCACATTACAATTCGCTTGTATTATTCCAGTAAAATATATACTACTAAAACTATAACAGCAATTAAATACTATGAATACAAACAAACCAGAAATAAACTGAGGAAAAACCTTTGAAGAATTCAGATATTTTGAAACATATCACATTACTATAACCCACTATACAATAAATCTAAGCCGCGCGTGCTATTTTAATGTAAAAATCCATTAACATCCACAGTTGGAATCCCGTAGGAATTTCCTATGGTCCACTGTCTACTGTCTTCAGACAGTGGCTCGCTGTTGGTACGTCCTAAATACCAATATTAAAATAGATTTATTGTATTACGCTTGAAGGGAGAATAAAAATATGCTATTTTTCACAAATATATACCGGAGAGATATTGGCTCTCGGAGTACTAAACTCAGGTATGCGATGAATTACGATGGATGTCCATAAAATGTTTAGTCATAGTGTTATGGTCTTTTTCATATTATTCACGTTTTATTTCTGTTATACTACTTGCGCTCATAGGCCGGTTGTTTCTAACTTAGACTCTACCGGACACCTTTCATCATCATTAAACTTAAGAGCTAAGCTCTTGTCAGGGAAAACGTTGCAGACTTCTCCATCTTTTTCCATTGCTTGCATGTCCCTTCCCTCTATACGACATGAGAGCCTTTAGGAGGCCTTTGTTTGGTCTAAAACTGACACCAGGGTTAGCCACAACACAAACCTACTCAAACATAAGTACTTATTAATCCGACAACTAGCCTCGTACCTTAACTACACTGTATAAACAAATTGGTACAAACAAACAATAGCCTCTATCTACCCAAAAGCCACATAATTTAACACTAAACCATCGAATTAACAAGTAAACCCGCATTAGTAACAATGCAAACATTTTCGGTTCCCAAGAACCTTGAACAAAACGTGAATCAGTACTCTTGTGATAATACACTGATAGCACATTACGGTGACATAACGATTTATAACTCGTTTCCGTTCTTTGTTAGAGAAGTCTGCGTTTCAATGAGGGCGCCACTGAGCAAGGTGCTGCAGATTTCATTACTGGGTTTGAAGATAGCGGGGCCTAAATGTCATGAATCATCAGTCCCCGATGACGAATTCAAAGTTATGCTAATCCGACATTACGGTATCCTAAAACGATACTATTGCAAATTGATCTCATTTCGATTGGGTTTAATTTAGATCGTGTTGTATTTGAGGATTTAATCATAAACGCTTTAACAGCACTTTAGCCATCAAATGGTTTGTCCCTTTCCGACATACGCTATTTGCCAAAGAGCGAAAGAGACAAAACACTTTAAATCGCTGTTTAAGTTAAATATCGTTTATAAATAAGGAAGTTAGTAATTCCGCTGATTTCGAAGAAGAGTTTACATTGATAGAGTTAGTTAGTACTCTACCGTTGCTCTATCACTAAATAAGCTTCTAAAACATTAACTTTTACTACCACTTAAAGTAACATACTTGAAAATATAATTGATTGGTTCCGATTCAGACCACACGCCGACTTATTAACCAGCAACATTACACATTGAGGTAAACATCAACCACAGCATTATAATCAAAGTTATTGCCAATGGAATGTGTTAACCAAATAAGAAATAACACAGTTAATTGGTAGGTGTTAATGGGTGAAATTACTTAGGAAGGTGGTTCAATTTAGCTGAAAATTAATAAATACTGACGATTCACGATACAGTAAGTTCGCGTAGAGAAGTAGTGTCGGAGTTTTTAGATCGACCAAAGACCTCCAACGTGGTCTAACGGTTGAAACAACAGGGACTGACAATTTAACGTGCCCTCCGCAGCACAGAACTCTTATATTACTACTAGCAGCGCCCCGCGGTTTTACCCGCGTTGTGCCCGTTCCCGTGGGAATTTCGGGATAAAATGTAGCCTATAGCCTTCCTCGATAAATAGACTATCTAACAGTGAAATAATTATTCAAATCGGTTCAGTAGTTTCTGAGATTAGCGCGTTTAAACAAACAAACAAACAAACAAACAAAACAAACTCTTCAGCTTTATAATATTAGTATAGATATGCCAGTATCGGCCACCGGTCAAAGCAGCATCCGAGCTACACGTTGCTTAAAAATTGCAATGAGTTATTCACTTCGATGTTCATCACTCAATTGATATATTTAACTTTGACAATTTCCAAATTCTAATTTTCTTATTCGTCATAGATGTTTAAATATGATAATAGTTCTACGCTTAACATTTCATGGGTTGACTGACTTTTTACTTATCCTACTAATATTATAAATGCGAAAGTTTGTGAGGATCGATGTATGGATGTTTGTTTGTTTCTCTTTCACGCAAAAACTACTGGACGGATTTGGATGAAACTTTACAATAATATAGGTTATACATCAGAATAATATATGGGATACATTTTATCTCGAAATTCCCGCGGGAACGGGTACAACGCGGGTAAAAACACGGGGCGCGGCTCCAAATAAATTAAAAATATTCTAAAACCAAAATTATGTAAAAATACTTGAAAAAAAAACAATAAAATCCAAAAGGTGACTCATTACTGGACCAGCAATGTAATATCGTTTTTCTGACCTCGTGAAGTTCACGGCTAAATATTGAATTATACAAAAGATAACAGTTTCATTCAACATAATCAGCATAAATAAATAATATTTTAAACCTAATTGTGCGTAGGCGTTGGCGGTATATGGGTTCTAAGTTTTTTCATCGTTGTATTGTCCAAATAGATTCACACGGCAATGGATGCCAATTTATAAACGGGCCATGTTTGGACTAGAAATAGATGAACCGGACTAAATATAGAATAGAAGCCGAGAAACATTTGCAATATGATGATGGAAAGCTTTATTAAAGAATACAAGAAGATTGGTTTTAAAATTGTATGATACAAAATGTATGAAAATAATGTACGTTATCTACGTTATAAGACGAACTACGTTAAATATTGAAATATGTAATTTAATTCTTAAATTAGGGAAAAGGCGAACGTAAAAAAGGGTTTCACACGAAAGACCACATCTTTTGGCCCTAGTCGTGAAATAATAACAAAAAACAGATACTATAGACACACAAATACAGATATAATATATCTAATATTTCATACCGATTGTAATTTTCTAACAAATATTTGAAATAAAAGCTGCAAAGAACTTAAAAACTATTTTATTTAAATTCGTTCGATAATATGAAAACCATGCCCATATACAGATGTAATTTACATACATAACTAATCCTAAATTAAATGTTATTCAACAGAGCTCAGACAAATTAAATCTTTTGTTATGAATCACGCCCCAACAATTCTCATTAAAACCAACAGGTCGATGGCATTTTCTTATAAGTATCAAAAACTAAACGTTTTGATATAAATTATGAAATCTACATAATAATTCATCGGGTGACATCATTGGCATCCAATACAATAAAACTCAAGTAATATTAATTAACTTTTACTATTATAGTTTCATAAATATTGATTAAGCGATAGGCGATGTATCCAGATATTTTAAGTACGGTAGTAATATGCGTTTCCTTTCGAATCATTCTATTTATTTCCATTCAATTTCAGTCAGTCAGTTAGTGGATACTCAATGCTGCTTTATAAGGCGTACAAAGATAAAGCTGTGGTCAATGAATGGGCAACTTTTTGTGTGGAGTTTAGACCGCTTTAAGGTTCCCGAAATAATCTATCTCTCTTTTGTCTTACGAGTCTTAAAATGTGGACAAATGCCGTCAATTTTGCAGCCGAAGACGATTACTCCTGAAGAGGAAAAAGGTTGAGTGATTTGATTTCATTCTTACCCATCTTTTCCTCTTCAGGAGTAATCGTCTTTGGCTGCAAAACGACGACATTAGTCCACATTTTAAGTCTCGAATGAAAAAATAGAGTTTAGCTAGGTGGAGCGTTTAACCTATCATCAGACATACCCATCAAAAGACATACATACTATCTATAATAAATCCTTATCGGCGAAGTGTGCAAGTAGAGGCACTTATAAATATTTTAAAGTAGTTTACACTACTGTGTGTGAATTCTAAGCATCAGTCCATATAAATCTACCAATATTGTCATCATATTGAAAATAACTCATATCAAACATTTTTCTATAAATTCCAAGATAGTAATCGATACTTGGAAAACTACATAAATTCCATCGGCATCCATACTTTGTTCCGTTATCGCGACTATGACACGATAAGAACCATGATATATTGTTCAGTTTAAATAAAGGTGGAAATACTAACCTCAAACAGGTAACGGAAAAAAAATTACCAAATGAATCACAGAAATCATCCAAATCAGTTATCAAATACCCAGTATAATAGTGTTACACATTCATTCATAATATTAATAATGTATTCCGCGAATGTGTAGATGAATTCATACTTCAGCGTAACAGAACAGAGTGTTGAACGAAGTTGGACAGGTCAATAATAATGTCGAATGAATGGCATCATTTTCGATGTCACGTGGGCCGAAAGTCTAAACCCACCTCGCAAGAGTCGAAATCAAAACAGGAACAAAAAACAGAGTGGAAGTGGTCAATGAAAGAGCAACAATAAAACCATAATATTGTAATTTAGCCAGTTCATGTGGGCCGGCACTAAACTTAAACAAATAACCTTATGTCTACTCTATTGGGATGTCCTGTTCTTGCGGCCTCCACTCTCGTTTGGACTCTTGGACTTCTCTCTGTACATTGCAATATACATATGTACTTGCATTTGATGACAAAAATAACCTACATATAATTTTCTTTTAAATTTGCTTCCATTTAAGGTAGCATAAGTCATACGTAACAGAACTATCAATAAACGTCCAATAAATTAATAAACCAGATTGAATTCGTGACACTGAAACAATCTGATTATCTGTTAATAATATATTCACATCACCGATATAGATTTAATAAGTAATAGATAAAAGACGAATTAAACAATTAGTAGTTGTTATAATTCAGATAAACAAGACTCTGTGTGAACTTGTTTAAACTTGCACAATAGACGAAAAAGATTACGACGAAGATATTAATAATAAAGCCTCACGAATCCAAAAATAAATAAATATGTCCGTATTAGGTGCCAAAGGTAGAGTTATCAATCCAATAAAAGAGGTAAAGCCCTCTATAAAATGAACTGGCTTTAATTATCTATTCATAATATGTAGCTTTATCATTTATATGAGAACGTTTTACTCTAGAAGAACCAGTAAAATTTGCAAAATTCTTTAAAATTAATCTTCTATAAAATCGCCTCATTTTGTATGTAGAAAAAATGAAAAAGGTAATGATAATTTTCAATTCAAAATAACCACGAATACGGGTACAATCGGGTGGGTAAACTCGCGAGGCACTGCTAGTCTCTTCTCCTTGTTAAAATGTCATTGAATAATGGGAAACAATCTGTAGGTGATGTGAAGCTTCAAACGTTTCGCCCACTTGAGACAGCTCTGGGAAAATGATTCATGTTTTTCGTATTATCCGTTCTGTGATCAATAGCTTCACGATTAGACTGTATTTCGAAAAATGTGTGTAAATAATCGATGTCTTTATAACTTCAGATTTAAGTGTTTGATGTGGCAACACTGCAGCAATGTGCAGCCCGAACCTTGATTGGATGCATGGCCGATAGTGGCATTTCTATTTGAGCGCTACCATGATTCGCATTTATTATTATTATTAATTAGCCATAAATGTCCCACTGCAAGGCAAAGGCCTCCCTACCCTCCTTCCACTGATCTCTATCCTGAGCTATTGTGGGCCAGTTATTGTTGTGTTGGTCTAGTTCGTCCCGCCAACGCTTGCGGGGTCTTCCGAGGGGTCTTTTTGTGCTTGGAGTCCAAAAGGTGACGGATTTCGCCCAAAAATGTTCTGGCATACGGCTGACATGTCCCGCCCAGTCCCATTTTAAACTGGCCGCCTTCCGAGTTACATCCATAATTTTGGTCTGGGAGCGCAGTTCAGTGTTACGGATGCGATCAATGAGTTTCACAAGGCTTGAAAATTGTCGGTCCCGGTTGTTGCAATCGTCAGACCATGTCGGAGGTCTTTGGGCAGTCTAAAAACTCCGACACCAGGTTTGGCCACTAATAACCTACTCGAATTTACTTTACTTTACTCGGTGAACTAAAACACATAAAGCCACTGAGTGAACTGAATAAATGTATATGTTTTGAAAAAGAACAATGAGGCTATCTTTACATTTTGAAACATTACATCCATAAGTAAGATACATAATGTACTATCCTCAAATAAGTAAAATTACAAAAAAACACAGACATCAATGTATCACGTCTATATTTGATATATTTCAATATAATGAATTTTCCCAATTCCTATTCAAATCCCAAATAAAATCAATTTAATTCTCGATAAACATATATAATATATACATATCTTGACAATCATACTACCAATTCTACGCACCAAGTGTTATGCTACGCCGCTCGAATATTAAACACACATTGTATCGACATCACCTGAAATAATTACATCAAAATATTTTCAAAATACATTTTAATACAACACTATTTAAATGTTAGGTGTAATATAAACAAGGTGTACAGATAGGTGGCGAGCACACGTCTAAATACATGTGTGTTCATTATCAGCCGTACAGTACCGTGGAAACATACCATTTGTTTTCGTTTAATCT
Organism: Cyclophora albipunctata; assembly: GCA_963082685.1. Taxonomy (NCBI): domain Eukaryota; kingdom Metazoa; phylum Arthropoda; class Insecta; order Lepidoptera; family Geometridae; genus Cyclophora; species Cyclophora albipunctata. The sequence continues at coordinate 7,805,567 of OY720117.1, read as the reverse complement.
CGTCGTATTTACTAATAGAACACACCTATAATAATAGACTTATTATGATACGGAACAACGTTTGATATTTAGACAAGTTGACTTGACAATAACGGTAACGATTATCAAATTAAGTTACGTTACTTAGAGTGCTTTTTAACGTATGTCAAAAAGCGATGATGTACGTTAACGTTTTAAAACTCCGAAGCTGAGCATTTTGAATAGAGCATTGGACGTTATTTACACGAGCGGTAAAAATTCGTGCGGTTCATTACGTAATAATGACGGAGTTTTAACAGCAACTTTTTTATAATTTTCATAACTTCAGGAGATGATAACTTCAATTTTCGCTTGTAAAAATATACCTATAAAAGTTGCAAGACTAAAAAGTTTCTTGCAGGTTTTGCCGTGTGTGAGTGTTAGTGGGGAATACCTAGTGACCAATAATTACATATAGCAGCTAGCTACATCCTTTTCAAACCTCAATTACATAACGAGACGGTGTTTGCATTCAAATTGATACGATTAGACAAATTGTTTGAAGGCGAGACGATGACGTTTATTCTTATTGAATAGGTTAATAGTGGTCACCAGGTGTTGTTTTAAGACGCCAAAGGCTTCTGATATTAGTTGAGGAGATTCTATCTATATTCTATGTATCGTTATTCTATAATACTGAAATGACCTACCGCTGGGCAAAAGCCTCTCATCTCACTACAGATATCAGCACAGAAAAACATCACTACATATTATAAAACAAAGTCCCGGCCGCGTCTGTCTGTCTGTCTGTGTTCGCGATAAACTCAAAAACTACTGCACGGATTTTGACGCGGTTTTTTTAATAGATAGAGTGATTCAAGAGGAAGATTTATATGTATAAAAATTCCCAAAATTCCCACGGGAACGGGCACAATGCGGGTAAAACCGCGGGGCGCTGGTAGTAAGAAAATAAAATGATCTAGTTAATGAGACAGACAGAGATACTCATTCTTTAAAATCGGCAGGCCGAATTTTAAAATTATTCGTTTCACATCACCTTTTCCGTGGGAACTGGTTATATAGATTATTGTACAGAAAATCTTTTGTGTGTATTAACTGCCATTACTGGTACGACAATAGTAATACAGTTGAGAAAGCCATTGTCCCAATAAAGGGATGATAAGGGAATATCCCTTCAGTTTAAGACAATAAGGATTAAATATTCCCTAATTTAATATTAATAGTTTAAATTCCTCTTAACTTAAACCTCTTAACTTAAGTAAGATAAGAATATTGAATAGGTGCGGTATATTAGACGTCTTAAATAACTTGACATTTTATTGCTCGAAAAACATTTTTGCTAATATGTAAGCACGGCAGCCGAAGAAGCCGACTATTGAGTTGACAAAAAGTAAAAATTAACTTGTGCAGGACATGATAGTTAGGATGATGCTGAATTTGTGCAGCGTAATAAGTGCTTAAGTATATTTTCAGACCATGGCTCTTGCCATAGCTCTAGAGAGCATTGCTTTTTGGGTACCGATACAGGTTTAACTTATTCCCATTTTATACATGTTTTAGGGTTCCGTAGCCAAATGGCAAAAAACGGAACCCTTATAGATTGGTCATGTCTGTCTGTCTGTCCATCCGTATGTCACAGCCATTTTTTTCCGAAACTATAAGACCTGTATTGTTGAAACTTGGTTAGTAGATGTATTCTGTAAACCGCATTCAGATTTTCACACAAAAAAAACAACACTAAAAAAATTGGTGGTGATGCTTTTGATTTCCTTTAGTTTTTCCGCTGTCTTGCTTCATTTTGACCTTCTACGATTTTACTGTATGTTCTGATGATTCTATAACATGTCCTAATTTTAGTATTACTTAAATATTTAATATTTCACTTACATTGTTCTCGAACAGGTGCCGTTAATATCACCATTATAACGTTATTAAAATACCCACCGTTACGTAATGGTTTGAGGTGGAATTAATTGTACATGAAAGCCTAAGGTTACTGGTTGGTACTTTACGACACTTTACATTTAATATAAATTAATTTAAGTGCACGTGTAAGTCATAAAATGTAAATTTATCGTAGGTCATTTAATATAATATTAGTGATATTTAGCGGCATTCAAAGCGTATAATTTGAAACCGATATCAAGTTGATTTAAATGTGACTCCGCCTGCGACATTTAATAACCCTTGGGATTCAATATGCCTCACACAAATACAAAAGAAATATAAAGCGCCATGTATCTCGCAGTAATGTGAACGAAATACTTAGAGCTCTCTTTTTTATTTGAAAATGTTCTCTAGTTTTGGATGTATTAGCTAGTATTAAATGTAATAGAATAGTGTCTATTATCGAAATTATTTTCATCAAAAAAAGGCAATTTCGTGAAACAAAACGCATGGGCCAAATTAATTAAATGCCAATTTTGTTCCTTTTGCCAAAAAGCTGACATTTAAAATTAGTGATATTCAATACTGCCTACACCTGTATTACGACATGGTAGAGGGGCTAAGTGACTGCCACTTAATCTGTGGAACAACATAATAAAAATGTATGAAGTTTTCCAGACAGCTTGTCTTTTATAATAGGTATGAAACAAATCAAATACTAAGAATTACATGATTAATTAATGGAATTGAAACTGATAATATTAATTGTTTGTAAGCCTTGAAAAGATATAAATTCGATTGAAAAATAAACGTTATGATTGACACGTTCATATAGTAAGTAGGTGCTTGTTGTCATGGAAAAGTTATAACTTATAGCGATTAACTATAATCATATCACTGAACATATAACCATATCACTGAACTTCACTCACTTCACTCTTATAACTCATCTCAATAGTCATACACCAACATGACTTTCTCTAAGGTATTTCTGCATTATTTTTTGTTTCCTTCCTGTTCAATTGCGCACATTTTCCGGAAATTTGTTAAAAAGTTAAACGTATTCTGAGTCACAAGTGCAGGAATGCACATATCAGTACTTATATCAGTTTTAACAATAAGTATGTATTATCTGAACAAGAATGAAATTAGTAAGGTGAGTTGTGTAAAATATTTTGATTTTTGTTAAGTGCTATTTTTACAAATTTTAAATGAATGCCTCTTATATTTTGCCGTGCACAGTGGACAAGCTTAGCCTGTCGTTGGTACCTTATAAAAAAAACTAAGTTTGTGTAGGTTAGTAGCCAACCCCGGTGTCGGAGTTTTCTGACCGCCTCAAGGCCTCTGACATGGTCTAACCAACCAGGACCGACCATTTAACGTGCCCTCAAAAGCACGGTAGCGCTCAGATAGAAATGCCACGATCGGCCACCCATCTAAATAGGGGCGAAGCTGCACTTTGCTTAACAATAGCATTGAATACTGCGCTATATGTATAGCGCAGTATAAATGAGACTAGGAGTTGTCCTTAGAATGCTTTTACGTTTATCTATAAAATACATTTTTAAAGGCAAGTCTTCACGATAAGCTAAACGAATAGAGGTGAGTGCTTACACCCAGTCAGCACATCCCGTTACGACACTGAACACCATCAGTTGTTTACATTAAAAGGCACGTGCTTTGGAGATAATAACAAACGGCTTTATAACGTTTATACTTGTGAATACAGTATGGATATAAGTCCATACATACATGTGCACATACATCGTCAAAGAAAATTATCAGCCGTAGAGATTTAAGAAATATGAACAAATCAAACATATTTTACCAAATTAAGAAATAAAATTGATCCGACTTATACTCTTTTATGATTACGTTTTATGCTCAATTCATTTGTACACAAGCAACAAAATACAGACGCCGTTTTTTCGAAAACTACACATCAATCACAAAAGCAAAAAACTCCCACGATCACCACAATAATTAGCTTCAATGATACAAACAACATATCCTAGCAATTTGTAATTCAATATATAAACACTGTCGTAATTATATCTGTACTGTTTTCGACCTTTGATTACCTCAGAGCGATCTTTTGTGCAGTTTCTCACGCGTCTTTGGGTCTCAAATGTATTAATATCCAATTACACCTACACAGTCGGTAATGGTGTACTCGTACATGTGTGTAGCGTTGTTATTTGCTTTAAGTAAATGTTTCAACCAATTTTTGTAGAGATGCTAACGAATCAATTGTAGGCAAATAAGTGCTGTCGCTTGGAAGAGTAGTGAGTAAAAGCGATTCTGTTTTTATATGTCTAGTGTGCACGCCTATAGATAAATGGTTTAGATTACTTTTTAGGGATTTAAAAAGGCAAAAGTTTCCACAAAGTTGTTTAAAATCTTAAGGAATAAATAATGTAGGGCTAATTTGACCGTATCCCAAATTTCTGTCCAACGTTCATATTTTGGGAGCTTTTTTAAATAAACAGTAAAAACTGGTATTGAATAGTTAAAGTCTGTATTATTTGAGCAAAAACTGTGATGGTTCAAATAAATCATGCATTATTCTTCATTTTTATAATACAGGTCTTAAATTCTGCATCTCAACAGCAACGTGACTTAATGTAGACACAGCAAAAACGCTCCAAGCGCGTGCAAAGTGCGCCTGTACCTAATCAAGTAATCACCATGAAATACATAATTATAATCCGCAACACGTTACAGTGTCCAACAAACATCACAAGCTTTCGGTATTACATTAAAGACTTCATTAACATACGTTAATTGCTTCGGTCAAAGTTCACAACAAAAATTGCAACTTCCATGCAAATTTGGAGAAAGGGTTTGTTTGCGCCAATGTCTTCAAGGTGGTTACCATCATTTGGAAAAAGGTTGTACCAATTATGCAGCTCACATTGTTTTGCATATATGTATAACGAACATTAAACAAAGACGAAACGTGATAAAACGAATATCTAGCCAACGAAGTGTATGTACAAAACTACTAAGAGGAAAGTTCTGATTGGAACACAAAAACAAGAAGTTCTAATTGCATTTGCAGCAAATTTGGTTTCCTAGAAAGTGTTTACCACACTTTCGCTGAATCGTCTCGTTGTTTGTAGATCATTAATGCTTCACCCACGTCAATTTGGTTCGTCTTCGTGCAATAACAACATGCTAATAACATGCTAACATTGCATACTTTTATTTGTGTCAAACTTACCTGACTAAAGGCAAGGAAACGCAGTGGTGACTTGGAAAGGTTAGAAGGCATTATGCCCCAGGTGCAATGACCTGGCGTGGGGGCGAACCTCAAACAAATTCGTATATTGTGAACATGATTAAAATCTAAACAATATTTCAGTATAGGCAATGAATCAAATAACAGTTGACCATATACGCGTATATGGGCGGTTCATTGAACTTAATAATAAATAATTTTATTACAGGTTAATTACTCGTAGAAAAAGATATCTATTACAATTCTGTTTTTACAATTTAAAAGGAGCGAATACTAAATATCGCGTAATAAAAACATAGCGGTTGTTATTTTAGTCTCAGCGAATAGGACATTATCTAGTAAATAGAGCTGACAATTTATAACAAAATTAGATTATGCTGATCTCAGCTAACTATTGCGTCTATTCGGACAAAGTTCACTTGTGCCATGGCAACTTGACTGAATACTTGTCTCTAATGAAGATAAAATAGTTCTGATGCACATATGCACTAGTTTTAATTGCATAACTGCTAAAATTTATATAAAGCAAAAAATGTCGGTCGTATAAATGTTTTATGCTGATTCTGCCAAAACGTTTAATCGACTCTTAGCGACAGAATAAAGTGGACATTTGTTTAATAAAGACGCGTGTGTGAAGTGTAAACAGTGATTTAATTACGCATGAACCCAACAGTTTTAATGAATATGAAATTTAAGAAATCCGTGACATGCTGCATCAAGGGAAACTCGTTTTACATCAAGTACAGTACGAAAATAATGCCACAGGTAATTAGATTAAACACTCTTTACTGTTGCATATAAATATGGATTCAATGTATATCTTACATTATACACTAGGCGCCGAAGATGTAAAGACATTGTGATGAACTTGAATAATTTTAAGCTGTTATCACTATGGTGTTACTCAAGACAAAGTTTCTATCAGCACATTTTTAACACATAAAATGATAACAAAGTGTATTACATGCAACCCAACACATACACACTCCAGGTACCTATTCATTATCAATTTCGTATTATCGTATTCACTTTAAGAAACATTACAGTAACCTCAATAGTCGAGCCACGACACAACACATGTACCTTGTAGATGTTTAAAGCGTCAAGAACAACAGCAGCTAATTAAATAGCAATATTATGTGTCTATTTAAAGTACCATTTGCGTCACATATTGTACCATTCTTCGAAATTAATGAATGGCGGACCAATTTTCGGTGTTGGACAAGTGCCGTCACAAACTGCCTTAACAGTCAACCTGATAATGACGTTTAATTGCCTATATCCATAATAGTGTAAACAATCAACGTTTTGATGTGTTTTTTTAAATAAATTACCTTTAAAGTTAAGACTATCGCCTACTTGCTATTGTTAAATAAAACCTATCTTAATAAATGTCGTCATAAATTAAATGTCAATCAATATTGCTCACGTTCTTAAATTCCAAAAACTCGTTCGAAACTGGAAATGATTTGATGTCACATAATTATTTTTTGATGCTTTTATTATTATAAATATACAAGCCATCCGCCCACAGGTTGGACCGCGAAGCGCACTCTCAGTGAACGTGGTTTACCGGCTAAAATGCTTTTGCAGAATCCGCGAAAATAAGGTCAAGTCAAGGAAAAACTTGCGACGCAATAAGTTAGTACTCGTATGTTCGGAATTGTGGACATTGAGCTGGATATAGAGGGCTAATTTTGTTTGGAAGTAAGTGAGGTGTCTTGATTCCCGGCGGGGCGCGGCGCCGGCGCCGGCGGCAGCGGAGCGTCAGGACCGTCGCGTCGGCGTCGTCTTCCCGATGTGTCACTGCTTTCTATTTCTGCGAGGCGCCAATGAGCACCACCTATGATGACCACCACACGGTTTCATCATCAATTAAAAAGAAACAACCTCGGCGAACCGTTCCCTGAACACATTTAATATGAATCATAATTTTCTTTGTTTCATTTTCTGACAATAAACTTTTTAAGTAATCGACGAACACGTAATACTTTCCCTTGTTTTGAAAACACCCCATTCGGCTCATAAACTATCTCTCCCCTTTTATTGCTTGCAGGGAAATCTCTCGTACGGTAGAGCACAAAGAAAGGCGAGACAAATGTACGCTTTGTATGGAAATGCCAGTCTGAATATTTTGACGAAGAACTTGAAGTTCTCTTAAACCTTAAACTCTAGGAAAAACGTGTTTATTAATATAAACAAAATTAATAATAACATGTCTTGCAAACTACACAAAGACTGGCAATATGGGCACAGTCATTACCGTCTGAACATGTATGTACACACGGTAATGTCTGCCATACTCCATACACGTTATCCCATACACATTCACTATCGATATAGATACTACATGTTCCGTAGTTATATAATGCGTGTATGTGTGAGAGGCGTGTAGGTATGGTATAAGTCTGTCGCTTTTTACAATTTTGCCAAATGTGTTGTGCGAGCGAGACGGAATCGTACGCGGGGGGAGGATGTCTGAATTGATAAAAGCAACTGTTGAACGCGTTGAAAATTCAGTTTGAAAAGAAACGGCGCGTGGCTTCGTGCGCAACGGAACAAAGAAATCGCGCGGCAAAGTTAAGATGTGACGGCGAATCGTATGAGTGTGTCCGAATAATATTGATGTTGTTATCATTAGAGTAGTGTGTACGGTTTGACAAGTAGGAGCGTGACAGACTCAGTGTCGCTCCGGCCACGGTGACGTGGATCGCGCGCCTCCAAGGATTCCAGTTTATTGCGACGAAAATCAAACCGAACAAAAACTATAATAGCGATCTTGATCTCGATACGTGTAAAAAGATTGTAATCTTAAAGTGCTACTATCATTTCGCTCTCAGAGTTAAACACGTGATTAGGGAAAATTCTAGAAAAACAGAAATAAATATTTCATTCACGTATTGCTGGTTTTGGCTGGTGTTTGCTCGTGCCGGATTAAACTCTATCAAACAAATTATGGTTGTGACGAAAGTCGATAACATGGCTTCGTATTCCACTTATACAGGAAAACCGAAGATATTTTTCCCAAAGAAGGTGAGTTTCTTATTAACCTAGCAACAAAAGTTGGCCTTTACTAAACTGATTGTACATTCATGTAGATACGTAAAATTCAAATAGAGTAGGTAATAATAAGTTAACAACACTTATGATGTTATACGTACAAGTTGTTATAAACAACATTAATATTAATACAGACGTCAATACAATTGTGTAATTATAATTAAAATGAAGTAAAACCAGATAAAATTAAAGATACAGGTAGGTATGTTCTTGATAAGGACATTAGAATTATACACTTTGTCGTCAGTGATGTGGCAGGCATTTGATTTTTTAATTTACTTGAATGATACCTATTATTTTTAATGGTTTGTTTGTTTTAAAATTGGTAATTAGTGTATTTAATTTCTGTCTTTTTTATCTTCGTCAGTTGTGGCAATAAAAATCATTTTGTTTAGACTAGTGCTTATTATAACTTCATTAGTTACTATACAGTCGGATTTTTAAAGTGCTGCAATGATAATGTCATGTATGTGTGAAGCCTACGATTCAATTTCATGCAAAATGTATCGTCGTTCCACTTTAACGACCTACTTCAGAAATATTTACTTTTGGCCTTGGTGTGGTTCTGCGAAATGACTAGACCATTGTGTGCTTGACTCGTATTTAACTGAAGTAGCATCGTCATTGCTTAATGGGAGAACCCGAATCCATGACCTTGGCGAGAAGTTTACAAAAGAAATCGCAAATTAAAAACTTTCTTCGAGGAATTAAACATTGTGATATTTCCAAAGTGTTATTATGTTTAAACCAGCATCCGCGTAGTGGCATATACTGGTTATTACACAAGGTCTTCTGTGCAATATCTCGTGACCTACAAATGCACCGAGACTATATAAATATTGAACTCAATGCGTCCGTTGTTAAAGATGAAATTCTCAAATCGCCAGTGCAGGTCAAAGTGTACACCGATCCCTACATCTGGACGTATGTAAAACAAATGAATGCCTTGTTGTATAAATGACAAGAAATTAAATCGTGGCAATTGTTGTTTGCCTTTGATATTGCCGCATCTTTGATAACAGCCGTAACTCTGTAATATGCCTTGTGTGTCGGTTACGGGGCATCGTAATGGACGGTCGGTACTTGAGAGTATGCAGTTTCTCCGTTTAAGGCAGATATTATAATTGATTGCCTTTTATATAGGTCATGGCTGGAAGAAACATTAACGACGGAAGATAGGGATCGCAGCTAACACAGCAATGTTTTTATTACAAGATCACGATTACCGCTACCTCAACCTCGTTACATTGTATGACAATGTCTTGCAATAAACATTTTGCTGAGATATGAAATCTCTTTTATTGAAATTATATTTTAGATCAAAGTATTTAACATTCATGTTTTATTTGGAACACCAGACAGGTGTTCAAAAGTTTGAACTTCACTACGACGGTACATTAAGTATCAAAAAACAAAAAGTACGATTGGAATACGTTGACATTTATGGTGCTTGCAAATTTATTATCTCCAAATATCGTAGATAGAAAGTTGTAGACCCAAAAAAGAGTCCGTTATACAGAAGCCATAAAATAAGATTGATGTATCATGAAACAAAAATGTCAGTATGGTCTGACTTGAGCTGCATTACGTTCCATAACTGGGTGTTCCGGTGTATGGTGTGTCCCGGAGCATTCCCGACGCGCCGTTAGGGCGTGGACACAATGGACGGAATGCTGCCTGGCCACCCGTCAGGGAACAGGAATGCAGTCAGGAATGCAAAACCATCTTCCTGATGACATTACCTTTATTACGCTCATCATTTTGCATTGAGCACAATACACCACAAATCACACGGTAACCTTTGACAGTCTAATCGCGCCACTTTCCGGTACACAATTTCCTATTCTTATTGTAACGCCACGGCGTCATCAAACGGCTCGCGATAATGACTTAATAAATGTTAATGATCAACAGCATCCGACAATCAACCAACGGAAAATTGTTATAATTTTATTTACTTTATATGAACTTCCCTCTTCAGTTTCGTTTGGAGGTCGTATGGAGGTGATGGTATTGTATTGCTTATTTATGTTTCTATTGGAGTGTTTAACTTGTTATTGAGATAATTGGTTTGATTGAATAGATTCAAATGGGGGTTAATGATTTGAGGAGATCAAGTGATTGCATCCAAGTGTCCACTTGACTTTCCTCGGAGGAAGCGGCGGTGGGCGCCAAAAATAGCGTTTCCGGCGAACACCGACCGCTCTAAGTAGGAAGTCACTGAACAGTCCAGTTTTCCGCCCGCCCACAGACGTCTCGACGCTTATTGAGTTTACAACGCACTTATGAGCTGCAATGTGCCTACGCGTTGTCTCTTAAGCTGAATTAAATTGCTCACACATTGATATCATTACACAGGATTTCATTCATAAAGATCCAAACAAGATTTAAAAAACAAAACATTGCTTAATGGCGTAAAATTATTACACAGTTGCTGCGTGCACTTTATAGCAACGGTAAACTTATTGTTTTCATCGTGTTTCATGACGGACAATAAATAATAATAATTGTAATTGATGGCCACGACAATAAACATAACTAATGAATCTTAAGCAGTTGTTGAGGCATAATCATTTAAAACTTAAGTATTACTCGATGAATATGATTCGTTTCTTAGAAGTAAACAATTTTAATGCATTTAACTTTGCGTAGGCCGAAACTGCGCATGTAATTATGTCCGTATAAGGTGAAGGAAAATAACTGCGATGCAGATAAAGTAAATAAACCTAAACATTTGCGGTCACACAAAATACATTTTTAGTTATATGTGTTATGATGGAAACTTTCTCGTTTAAATTGACATTGAGTCAAAAAGTAGATAATTTATTACATAAGGTACGTGAAAATATCAAGGTTTTTATTTTAAAGTTTACACAGTGAATTTGATTTATACACTGACTTAATAACATTGAATTACATAAGTACTGTACAAAATACTATAAGTACTATATTTAAGTACTAATACATATATATGTTATGACAAATTGAATGTAAAGGCCTGTTTTAAATTTAGAAAACTCCAAAGGTGACACTGACTAATTGTCACAATTGAGTTATAAAAAATAATGGTGCCATTATTTATTTGGTCCGGTTAGTAACCATAAAAATTCAGCAAAATAGGCAATAGGTCGCGGTTGTTTCAATCGTTAGACCATCTCGGAGACCTTTAGGCGGTCTAAAAACTTTGACACTAGGGTTGGCCACTAACCTACTCGAAATGAATTGATTAGCTATAGCTTTTAAACTATGGATTGTTTCTAGTTATTGCTCTGTGTAGAGTTGATTAAATTACCTATAATCTCTTTTATATTTAACTAGCAGCGCCCGCGGTTTTACCCGCGTTGTGCCCGTTCCCGTGGGAATTTCGGGAATTTTTTTACATAAATACCTTCCTCTTGAATCACTCTACCACGTTACATTACGCAACGGATTTTGATGCGGTTTTTTGTAATAAAAAAACCGCATCAAAATCCGTGGCGTAATTTTAAAGATTTAAGCATACAGACAAACTGACAAACAGACACGAAACAGAGACGACTTTATTTTATACTATGTAGTGATTGCCCTCTATTGAAGTAACATATACTACAGGTGTTATGTTATCTCTTTTTAAGTCAGGCGATATTTAATCTAAACACGATTTATTACACTTATTTCATTAATCTTCAAATAATAATGTGAAAGTTATATCTTAATACGTTATGTATTTTTAAATATAATTCCCAAAGGGTATGAAAGAATTTAAAATTATCCAAAAAATACAATAACATTCCTTCCTAAAACTATCGAGAAGGTTGTAGTAGAAAGACCAATCAAACAACCTTACGAAACCCTGTTATAGATTCCATGCTATAATAATATTTAAAATCTACCGCCACACGTGTGCAACATCCAATGAAATGCGCATTACTTTATTCCAATACACTTTTTAATATATAAACATTCTTAAATAATTTAAATACACTTGATTTTCACTTACCATAATATGCAAGTGCCTGAAAGAAATGGAAACTTGTGCATTTGTATAAACATGTGAGTTTTGTATAATGGTTTTGAAGACAAAAAGAATTGGAACAAAAAAAGCGCAACAATCTTTTGAAAATAAGTTCGTAATATCTTTCGTAACTGATACCTTGCCTATAGTGTCAATACCATGCCCAAGTAACTCATACAAAACAATTCCTTAACTTTACGTAATGACTAATGTTGGTATTGTTATCGCAAAATTATTGTACCGTTATACAGATTATTTCTTCGTTAATTACCATGGATACCGCAATGCTTTTGAGACTAATAGCTCAATCAAATTAGTATACCCAGGTCTCTAAAAGGAATTGATATCAGAGCAATCCTAATAGCAGATCTCTACAGGAAATCTTAGACAGCTGAGCAATCTTTGACATTATTTATACATATAATAAGTTTAATCTGTTTCACCAGTCGCCAAAATGTTACATCTTTCTGGTATCTAAGCGATCATTTTATTTATACCGACGAATAGATTGATAAGCATTTACTATCTATGTATCTCTATTCTTTATAAGAGGTAAAATCAAGAAAAACAAAACCAACAGATGAGTCATAGCCGTTTGATTTTACTTATGAATCACAGGACGAATGAACTTCTTGTTATATGTATGTATATGTAATGGATTATATAATCATATGCAAGTGAATCATTGAGGCTAAACTGTATACTAATGTCGTTATTTTAATACATAACAAGTTATCTAGAACTATTAATAATCTACAGAATTTGTGAAGGAAATACGCTATCAATTTGAACGTGCCCACTCGTAATCACATGGTCTATATTTATTTTTGATTAGTACCTAAAGAATTTTACAAATCAAACCATTAAATATTACAAAGCTATTAGATAATTTTCAATTGTTAAATTATTACATAAAACTTGTCTTGACTTTTCTTTTATTTAAACTTTAAATTTTAAAGGAATGTTTTTTCTTACTGGGTTATTATCTCAAATTTAGTCCGTAATACAAAAAATACTAGATTTGATCCTACATACATATTATTTCTATTTTTGTATATGTAACAAAAAAAACAAATAAACAAATAAAACGCCCTATGTTATTAGTTATTATGTATTAGGCTGTTTTTGGCTATAAAAGTTTTTGTATTTGTATTTGTATTGTATTATGTTGAATTGTTCATCCTTTACTAAAAATTCAAGATAATAATTGCATCAATATGCCTCTTAGCCTCATTATACCATGATATCGTCCCAAAAACTAGTCTAAACCAAAACAGAAACCAACTTAACTTCAAAAGAAAATGGCTCATTCTCCTTTGCCTTATACCAGTTTCACCCATATAGGTAAGTAAGATGATTCCGTGCTTCGGAGGGCACGTTAACCGATTCATTGCGGCACCCATTTTTTAAAACTTTTCGCCGTGGCTGTGAACAAATTTTCTATGACACGACTGGCGTGTCAAGCGCCATAGAAGTTGATGGCACGCCTATTGTGCCATCAGCCATGTATATAAACCACATGTTTTTTCTTGCGTTTTCACGGTTTATCAGGTGTTTCAAACCTTTTGTGTTGTTTTAATTTTTAAACTTATTTCTACAAAAAAATATTCCGACTTAGGGTTTATTTATTTACAAAAAATAATTCGTGGGGAAGGTAACATTTGAGTGGGATATCTTGCTTATAATTTAAATAATTACAATTAATGGACAAGATTAGTTTGTAGCTCGTCATAGCTGTCGGAAGTGCATAAAATTAAATATTCAGATTGTTTGTTAAATTGACTGTCTTTGTATGATTTTTCAACATTTTGTTCAGACGATTGATATTAGGAATTTAATATATCTGTCTGCACGTTTCTAAAGAACCCCAGCTCTCTAGGCTTTGAACCAACAGGATAATAAGACGCTACGCACCTGACTTGCCTTCTGCGGTCTCGTGGAATGTCCAGTTTAGGTCCTTCCTTGGAATGCGCACGACACACCACACACACCACAGTTTAAGTCCTTCAGCGGCGCCGCTTTGATGACGTATATAATGAAGAAGCTCGAATTTGCATAGGGAAAACGAATTTTATAGATTTTAAGATGAACCACCATTCGCCATGTTTTTTAACGTGTTCGGAAGTGGCGAGGTGTTGTTCCCGCCAGGCTGTCTGTGTTAACCAATGCGAGCGCTGCACGTCATAGAAAAAGACGTGCTCCCATTGGTTCAAATTCCAGGTCGGTGGAGCAGTTTAGAAACGTGCATTACGAAATACCGCGAAGACGGTACAGTCTTATTTTAGAATCGACACGAAAACGCAAATACATACCGGAAACAGAAGACTATGACAATGATGAGACTCAATGTGAAAATGAAGAAGAAACGATGAATTATATTTTTGAACAAAATTCACAATCATACTCAGATGATGGAACTTTCAAGCCTCAAAAGAAGTTTGAGGACAGTGGTACATGCACAGAAATTGCTGATCAAAAATTTGATCAAGTGCCTTCCATATTTTTTCTCGTGTCATAAGCCATAAGTTAACACAATTGATGACACGCCTGTCGTGCCATCAGCAACGTTAAAAAATAATTCAATGTAAATTTAAAAAGGTTGACAACCCCTGCAACCTCGAAATTCACACAATATCCGGAAACTAATACAACAGACTAGATTTTCGTGGAAAAACTTGATAGTTTTGTCCTGGGCAGACCCTTCTAAAACTTAATTTGAGGCTGTTACAACCGATGAAAAAATGACACGCCTCTCGTGTCATAAGCCATAAGTTAAAACAATTGATGACACGCCTGTCGTGCCATCAGCAATGAATCGGTTAAGCCGTCGGTCCCGGTTACTTTCTGCGGATAGTAGTCGTTACATGAGCCATGTCAGAGGGCTTTGGCGGCTCAATAACTCTGACACCAGGATTGGTCAGGTTGAACATCCACACGATGAAGAAGAAGACCCATAAATAATTCAGTTCTAACATATCCAATTGTCTTGTTCCAGGTACGTTCCGAGGAATCCCTGCTATCTCCAGAAAAGCCTACGAAAAGCACACGATGGGTATGTCATCATACTGAATAGTCAGGTGGTGGGTTACCTGTGTGTCTGTCTGTGTGTGTTTGTTCAAAAACGTATTGCTTTGTGTAGGGATGGTTTCAGTGGCTGATCTTTTTTTGAAGGCTTGACCTAAGTGTGGGTAGAGGTTTTGATCCCTGGTTAGGGCAGGTTTTAACAAGGGAGATAGGATATTATGGGAGGACTTTAATCTCCTTGCGCCCTTACGGCCTCCTCTGGATCTGCCACTGAAAGCTTATGTGATTTTTTTTGTACCAACGTAATATGCCTTAGGTTTTTCATTTTTATGCAATTTGCGTCAGGTTTTTGTAAAACTCGGTATGGTTATGAAGACTACCGATGGCCGGTGACTTTGCCCGGTGGGTTAAGCCGCCGAGGTACAACTAAACATTAAGAGGAAGCATTAATATAAAGTGAAGGCATTAAGTTAATAATTAACAATGTGGAGGAATATTCCTTGAAATTGAAGGAATACTCCTTGTGTAAACGCTTATTGGTCTTTAGTGCTATATATTGGTGTCATTTAACTCCATTATTCAGTTTACATAATGATATTCATGACAACTGTGAATTAATTCAAATATAATTTTTTGAATGCATTTAATCAAGTTAAAATAGAAAATTTACTAACATGCATTTAACAATTAATCTCAAATAAGTAATATCTAATTTATGTAAATCATAATGTATGTACATTTAATTTCATTTAACGACACGATAACAACAGTGTCACAAATGGCAAAATGGAATTCCCTGTTTATTTTCCGTATTTGTAAAAACAATGGACATTTTCGACGAGAGATTTTTGACATAAAATTTATGGAAAATTACGTCAATTAGTTAAATTGTCGACTTAATTGACGTCTCTGAGTACGGCCGTAAGACTAAAGTTGGAGACAATATTTCGCAATATTGCACACGTTACAAGTACATTAATTTGAAATAAATAGATCTACTGATTTACTCTTAAAAGGTCCTCCAAATGCCTCCAATCATCAATAACTGTAATCATTAATCAAAGCCACTGTCCGTCAAGCCCACGTCTCAGAGACAAAACTAATTGATAAAACCCCACATGTCAAAGTCCACATATCAGAAAAGACATAATAAATTGATAGTAATCAGTTTCAGTCATAAAATAAATAGTCTGTTCAAAAAAACTACTCCTAGACGCGCTATAAGAAATAGTAGTTTTATTTACAGTTGGTACGAGTATAGCAATTGACTACCAAAATACTAACTATATGACTATAATATAATACTTACTATACAAAAAAAAATCTTCCGCTTTTGAACTACACTGACAGGTTGGAAAAGCCGACAGGGTAATAGCGTATTAAGCCAGCTCCACCCCAAATTACTAAAGTGAGCTAGTGCCCAAGCAAAAGATTTTTGCATACAGACTTGCACATCGTTCATTATCATTACTATACCATCACAAAAAGCCAGACCAGGTCATTCATATCTGACACTTAATGAAATCTATGCAGTATAAAATACCAAAATTAAGTAGTCATTGTGTATAAAACATCAGTTTTTAAGTAAAAATCACTATCAAAGCCCACGGTATTCTTTTTATCCATTTATAATCATATTTTATTCGGATTTGCTCAATTTGAACAAGTTATACCTATTTATAGACTTAGAAGGGCTTGTAGTTTATTATTCGAGTAGCTACTAATTGGCGAGGGGCATTTTACGAGTCTGTTTATTATAACTAAAATATTAACAGTACTACTTTATTACCAACTAGACGCGCCCCGCGGTTTCACCCGCGTTGTACCCGTTCCCGCCGGAATGTCGCGATAAAAAGCCCACGTCCTTTCTCAGGCTCTGGGCTAACTGTGTACCAAATTTCATTCAAATCGGTTCTGTAGTTTTGGCGTGAAAGCGTGACACACAGTCAGACAGAGCTACTTTCGCATTTATATTATTAGTTAGTAAACCAGTAAACGTTATATATTTTACCGAAAGTACAGAAGAGAATACAGTCTTAAATGCAAAAGATTAATTCTCTATTGCGGCTATTTTAGAAGTTAATTACAACTCAGTTAAGTCGTAGCGTGGAAACATCGTACTAATATTCGTGAAGTTTTTTTACTATGTATTAAAAAATACAAATTCCTAATAGCTACTAAATCGGCGAATCGCTGCTCTACCTAATGTGGCTTTGATTTATGTCGTTTGTACATGTGTATACTTTATATCCATGTGTGTACACTTAATATATGTGTATGAATATTTTAAATACATTACATGTGTGTCTGTGTGTGTAAACTTGTTGTTAGACGCGTCATTTTGTAAACAAATGCGAGCCGGCTTGCGTAGAACTATAAGTAAACGCTCAGACGCAAAAATGAAATGGTATGAATAATAGTACAAGTAATTACGATTATGCTATTTTTATAACAAGAGTATAGTACAAATATTAGATTAGATTTAACTAATGAAAACATTTGACTGAAATCTGAACGTACGATTGTTATCTTTACCGTAACTTATAATATTCCAGATAAATGTAACACAAACTCATAGCTGAAGCCAACACTCTCTGATACCATCAAATTAATAGGAGCTTAATTTTGTAAATTCACAATATATTTTCAAAAAAGATGATTTGAATTGCATTATTGCTTTTTTTATCATAATAAATAAGGCCGAGCTGCACGTATTGTAACCACTGGCCGTGCCATTTGGCACCATGTACGAGTAATGATTACTTTTTTAAATCAGTCGGTATGGGCAAGTTTGAAACTATAAGAGATGCGAAGATTTTTTTTAGCTACCATGGCATCGAAAAGTGACAATAAAGTGCCATGTACACCACTTGGAAATACGTCTTGCTCCATTTACATGTGTACACTGTGCAAGTAGTTATGCAAATACTCGTAATACGAAACGTCAAAACACGCTGCCCTTACAGTCATCGGTTGACTAATTCGATCCAATTAGATATGCAAATACGCTAACTTGGATATTCCCATCAGTGCTCTGATGACATATCCCATTTGCATTCATGTAAACGAAGCCGAATTTTAATGGAACAGCTGTTTCAATTTTGCTTTATTGAAATTCGCATAGCTTTCTGAAATACGGTTGCCAAATGTATGATATGAACTAAACATGAAACAATCAATAAAGATGAAGAATTAATAAAACTTCGTGCAATCAGGAATAACCTATTTCTGAACTATGAAATGATTTCTACTGAAAAAACAAAGCCGCAAATATCCTAAAGAATCTATCGAAAGAAGAAATCATAGGACCAAAATTGAGATCACTCTTATATTAAAACAACTTATTAAATTATAAACAACAGGTTAAACTAGATAAAGACGGGCTAATAAAATAACGTCCAAATAAATCCGGCATCAGTCATATACAAACGGCACTGATCCAATTAACATAGGCACATATATGATCCACATGTTTGATATTACACACGGTGTCCAAACATCCGTCTGTCTGTCTATTCTCACTAATACCTCGCTTCCTCATAATAAAGATATTATCTGAAGTGCTAGGTACATTCATATCTAACCCTGATAAAGATTTGGTACTGACAAACCTATTAATATAGTACAAGGCAAATATTACATAATATCGTCACATTAACGTATTACATTTTCCAATATTCAAATTTCAATTAAACTATATATTTCAGTAGTTTTAACGACGTTTTTACAAGAAAATAGGTGTTAAGTGAAAATTAAATGACTGCCCAATCCCAATTAGCATTGTGAATCCATTATAATTTACAGTCACATTAAGATTCTAACAAAAAATAAAACACAATAAGAGTTTTTAAAATTATTAACACAAAAAAGGAAGATAACGTTTAAGTATCATAAAAAATTAGATGAAATAATGTATCAAAAATAAAACAAAAATCTTATAAAGACATCGCGAGGCCACGACTTATCACCGATTACATGACTTCACCTAACATTTTTTTGTGAAATAACTTTGTGATATTGTAACATCATCGAACGCCAAAACCGTGACTCATTTAAATATATTATTATCATTGGATAACTAGTTGAATACACTGTATTATCTAAAGAATTTCGCTACACAACATTCAATATGTACCATGTTATGAACAATTCCGGCTATGCGCATACCCTTATAGATAAGATAGCATATTGTTGCAATAAAATATTGACCTATAGAATTTAATCAAAACATTGTAGTATTTGATTGAGATTTGAAAAAATAATTCAATGGCGGTGCGTGAAAGTATTGCGTTGAACCGGATGTTGCGTCTGAGTCATGGTCGGGTGTAATCGTCGCACGCGCAGGTAATGTCTACCATACCCTATGTGATATGCTATATTGCATATATAATTGATAAGCCGCCACGTGAGGCTATGAGTCAGCTCGAGTACAACTTCAAGCTCAATTAAATGTATTGTAAATATTATTAACTGTACTACTTCCGATGTTTTAAAAAGTGGAAGCTAGCAACAGAAGCCTCGATGAAGAAATCTTGAATGCCAATGAAATGTTGGTCAACTCATATTGCACTTAATATTGGAATAATCAATGTAACATAATCAGAATCACAATCATTTGTACACAGATAAAGGTAATGTAACTTCCATTGATAAAAATAAATTAATAATTAAAAATCGCTCTAGAAGAAAAGCCAGAGATTTTCCAGCTTTGAAGAGCAACCTTTTGAGAAAACTAAGAACATGAATGAATGAAAACTCTGCACTTATTGTTTAGTCATATAAATACCGAGAAACACTTACTTAATACGCATGTACTAGGTACAGAAATGCTTCACATTTCATGATGAGTCACTCTAGTTATAGGCAAACGTATCATAAAACTGTTATTTTTCCGTAACATTTCGTGGATTACCTATAGCTTTAACAATCATGTTATGCAGTCATACTCACCACAATTTGTCATAGATTTTAACATCATGCATCATATTTTACATTCTTGGCCATTTTCTTTTGCTAACATCATATCTTATTCCTTCGTTTCTGACAAATGAATTAACATTATACTCAATGATAGCAGTTGGTGGGTTGCCAGGAAATATTATCAATGACTTTTTCAATCAGCCTTTCTGATAATAATTTTTTTTTTCACACGTGACAGAAAGCGTGAATATGTTTGCATTTCCATTTTCATTGAGATCTGATCGCAAATTGAAGGAATAGTGTGAAATAGTGAGCGATTTTATTAAGGAATAAGTAATACAACTATGGAAGTTAATAAATCGTCAATTCTTTGAATCGTAATCGATATAACAATCAGACACCAAGCCTTCTTTTGTTTTAAGCCATTCAAAACCGTGATTCATTTGTTCCCCCGTTTTCGGAGAAAGGGACGATGAACAATAACCTCAAACCACTTTATATGGGAAATCAACTTTAATAACACTATTTGCAATAAAAATAACAGTACCACGTACTGAATTTGATTTCGTGGAATCCAAACCACCTCTAATTATGGCCGTTTTAGTTAGCGATTCTAATTTATCATCCAAACACCGTAGTAATGAAATGACGTGAACAGCACGCGATTTAAACTGAACACACGTTTACAAGAACGGGCGTGGGATATGTATAATAAATATTGCGGCTGGCGGAATGGTAATTCAATGGACCCCAGTATTATCTACTCCAACGAAAAACATTAAACTGCTTTTAAGGCACCACCGTTTCCGTTTAAGGCTAGGTTTTAAGATAACGAGTGCTGTAAATTATCGGTTGTCATCGGATTGAATAGAGGCATAGATATATTTATAATTATATTCATTTGTACAAGCAAACTGTCGATGATCAACACCACCAGTATCTGGCTGACATTGACGAGTTCATTGACATATTACAGCGACAGAAGCAGCTGGGTATCCCTTCCTTTTCATATGTTTTACACACTCAGTATTAATATTACACGGTGTTATGTTACAAATTAGATCGCTATTAACATTTATAAGAGTTTAGATCACTTAATATTTCACAGCTAATGTGCAAATAAAAATTAATGGATTTGAAACGAAAAAAAACAATAATTGTGTCGTAATAATTCTAGAAATGTACGAAACGGCTTTCTAGCATAGGCAATATATCATTTAATTGAGACATAACAATTTGAAGAAAATGAAAGGGGAAAGCCTAAAACTGGGTGATGTTACGTATAAAACTGATATATGACCGAAATTGTAGTCAATTAGTGTATCAATAACGTTTTTATTGGGTATTGATAAGATCGAAAGCCGGTGTTTCATCAGAGCTGTTCATGAGACGGATGCAAAGGACCGCCGCGTGGGTGTAGCGTACTCCGCGCCCCGCGCCTCCCAACTCGCCATTCTAATTAGCCCATTGTGGTAGTCAAAGTTTGCGGCTGGCTCGCCGGCCGGCAGTCACGCTTGCGCGCTCGGCCCCACAACACGTGCGTCCGGCCAACGCGAACCCTCGCAACACGCGACTGTGATGACGATAAGTGATCGACAGTGCTACCGCTTGATAACAATAAACTTATAACAACAACACAACTATGTGAATACAAAATAATTCATAAACAAGTTCTCAGTTAAAACTAACGTTGATGCAGTACAAGGTAAATCCATATATCTACCCGTACTCGTATTTTTGCTCGGAAAACTGGAACCTTTGTAGGACTATCAGCGGACACAAATCCGTGCTTTATATAGTATGCGGTTAATTTGTTCACCGAGTCTATTGTTTAAAGTTCGTGCATTCTACAAATGCAATGGATTCTTCTCATCAGTAAACCATACACAACATAAACAAGGTAAAGCTTCAACTTATAACAAACAGAAAATATTGAAAAATAATATACTTTCAAAGGCGACCGATCAATGCTTGTTATAATATAAACATTATTATTCAAATTATATGGAAGTAGTTCTAAATTAGATTCAATAATTCCAAGAAATAATTCGGAGCGACGCGACGCTCTACCAAATCTTGGTTAATTATTCCTAAATATGACCTTGAATATAGATTAGATCCTTGCTTTAACTTCAAATAAACTCATACACAATTATAAACAGTCTTTACAACTTGATTTTAACGATTTCCGTTGCAATCAGTACCACTAACTCTTGCATTAATATCATTAACAACCGACCGAAGTACCTTCACTATTTTGAATTGCAAATATCAAGTAATAAAAAACATATGTTATGATCACTTTGCAGATTCCATTTTTGCTGCTACTTCAATAAATATTTAACTTTGATACTTAGAAGTAGAAAATTCAACGTGAATTGTAACTAAAGTGCATATAAATTGAATTTCACACTTCAGAATGTTATTGATAGTGGTAGAGTTTTCCTCTTCGTATCACGCAAAGTTATTATCTCGAATGCAATACTGACCTTCGGTAATGCATTCACAGAGTGCCAGTAAACTATGCGATGCAATATTACTATACTTCATATAGATGCTACTAGTATAGTGGGCGCATCGCATCTGGCATTAGAGAGTTCGCACATTAATAGTTCAAAGGAAACGACCACAAACAACTCGATTGCGAATAAGAATCACATTAGACGAACCGTCTTGGTAAATAAAATCAATTTCAAAATGCAGAATAGGTACTTAGCCGTGAAAGCTGTTCGAAGAAGCGGTCATTGTACATAGACGTGGTTGGAATAGTCATTGCATATTATTTTCCTCCTTATTAATTTCGATTTATGTCGTGTGGGCTCCAGTGTTTTGTTTGCATGACAACTGCACTGTGCTTATCTACATTTATGTAGACGAGAGAAATGGCTCAAAGCTCAAAGAAACTATTGACGTTTACGTTCTGCTTTCTTAAGATAAATTTAAATTTCGTAACTTTAAAAACGTTAGTCATTGTAGGCCATTAATATTTATCTACGTTCGTGACCACACCGACAAATTAAAATTTAAGAAAATATGATTTAATCATACTTGTATTATCATTAATTTTACAATGTTTATACTTGGGTGTAATATTTTTGAGCTGCACACACTGCAGTCAGGCCTTCATTAAACCATTATTTTATAATGTTTACACTTTAATAACGCTATTAAATGTTTAAACAATAGGTGCTTGAATATTATCACTTCAGGATGATGGAAAATAATAAATTTTAAATGTCTTTCAACATTATGTATGTATGTTAAGCACTTGCAATGGTATTTGCCTAAACACTTTTGATTTAAATAAAATTATTCGTCTGGATGTAAATGCACTAAAAACATATGGTAAGCGTTTGTTTTTCAATGAATTAGACTAAGTACTGTTTTATATTAAGCAGGAAAATGTATTAGCCATATGAACCTACTGATTTTCTTACCAATAGCATGATAGAAATAATATTCTAGACCACCAAAAAATCGAGCATGCTTTGCAACATATCGTAAAAATTGCTATCGCATTATCGATACGCGTTACGCATTCAAGTGTCCTGTTATCAAAGTTATCAAAACATTGCCATGTCCTGTGACGCAACCGTGACGGTTTAAATCAGTGATGTAATTGCGTAGATACCTAGTCATTAGCGATCTGTGGAACTGTGACGACATTTCGCAGAATCATGAGTCACCAACAGTTGACCCTGTTACCAGACTTGAATAGAGTCTTTTTTGTATTGGCATTACTCATCGTTTCATCTTCGGGATGGCTACTCTGTTATCAATGAATAACGTAACAACAAACAGGTTTGTTTGTTTTGTTCAGTCCATCCATTGAACGTTTTCCTTTTCATGTTTACTACAACGTTTGGTGCAGAAGTGTAGGAAAGTGGTGTTTTGATGACACGTGCCTTTATAATCAACCACGTGGTCCGCCTGAAGTCAAACGGACACTTCGAGAACTACTCTCGTCTTTTTTAAAACAATTATGTAAGCGAATAATTTGTCGAAAATTCCAATATAGAGATATCATAATCAAAATAGGTAATCGTTAGTGTTTTGATGACGCGATGCCGGCCGGCGTGGCCATGACATCAGCGTCACCCGCGTCACGCGCGTCATCACACGATCTCCAACAGTTACGCTGTATAATAGGTTAATCATCCTGATGACATGCATTCAATCAACGTACTCGCTATCATCATTAAGCTTCAAGATTTGTAACCCACGCCACAGATTGATTTGAACTGTGCTCACGATGACACGTATTACAAAAGCGCACAAATGTCCAAACTAATTTCAAATTTATTTGAAGTTACATAATCATTTTTATATCAATCGATTCGATATGATCGTCAATTCCTAATGAGATTCTTTATGCATAGTTAATCGAGAGGTTCACGTTCAAGTTGTATTGTTAAGTATGTTTGATTGGCGCATTAAAATACGTTGGCGTGTCCAAACAGTGTCGGGCACGGATGTTCCGTAGGCGGGCGTATCAGTATGCGCGAACCGGCTCTTTGCGTTCTACACGTTGGAAGCGTGATCTGAATATCTGATTGATAGTGGTGCACTGTTACCGGACTCTTCGGTGACTCATACAACGATCATACATTATGTTGTCAATAGTTCCTTTGACCCCATTCATCGGGTTCAATAATTACAACCTTTCTGTCCTTGCGTTTAATTCAATGCGTATTCCCAGTATAGTAATAACCGTTGATAAATTAAAACAGATCACTGTTCTAAATCTTAAAGCATATCAATTTCGCGACCTTTTGCGGAGTAACATGATCAATATTTATAACATCCTGCAATCTAGCTTGCCAGATTGGGTTGTTACAGAATCAAATATATGTACTTCTATGTCCATGTCCATCTATGTCCTTCTATCAATCACTAGCTGTTCGATGGCGTCGGTGTGAAAACTTTATAATCTCTCCCAGATTTAGTGAGATCGCGGCAATACATTTCATCGAGCAGGAAAATCTTTTATAAAAGTTTATAGATTATATATTGAATGTCACATTAATGTTTCTTATTTTTTGTTGCAGATACCAGAGTTTTCCTTAGATGGGAACAATAGTCTGAAGCATAACGGTAGCGCCAACAACCTGGCGTCCGTCATGGAGAACTTGAAAAAGGGCAGTCTTGTTTCTCGTCAAAACCAGACACAAGTCACCAGTTCTTCTACACAACAGGTATGCGATGCATCAGTGTCATTCGTACTTTTGGTTTACTGTTCAGTAACATAGAAGCAAAGCTAGCAGAATAGATTACTTAGTAAGGTGTGGTTGAGTTGGTTCACATAGTAAAAGTAAAACGTGTGAAATGCAAACAGTTCTGCCAAGACCAGAAATGTTGGGCAACTTAGAATATACCGATACGTTTATAAGTAATATTTTAATACGTCTAAATTTCAATTTGTTGGTAAACTATCTGTATAGTTAGTTCTAGGGACATTTTGAAATGGAGCTCTATCTTCGGCTGTACCGCGACAGTTACTTTATTTAGCTGAACATCGTCTGTCCTGTCTGTCCTCTTGCTTTTTAACCTCATTCCTTATTGTGGACCAAAATAGACGTATTTAATACCATTCTAAATACAACTGGCTAGACATAAGAATATTTGCAAGCAAGGCAAGTTTATATATTATATGTTTCTAATAACATTACATAACATTACAATTTCCATTTATCAAATTTTTGCAATAGAGGATAACAAAGAAACGATATAGTATAAACTTATCGTAAACGAGGAAAAGTTATTCAAAGGTAATCGAACCACTAAACCCACACAAACGGGAAAAGGGTCGAAATGTATGCTATTCAAATGTTGTATTATGTTTCTCCTTATTAAGAATCAAATATTTCAGACAGTGGTACATTGCAATCTCGAAATAAAAAGTAAACTACAACAAAGAAAGATATAAAACTTGCCACATGTGCTTGAAAATAAATAAACACAAACGATATTCCTGATCGACTGTCCAGTCGTGAACAATATTTCAGTTGGAGCAAATTGGCGTCATGCCAAATACAAAATGGCGTAGGACACTACAGTTATCAGCCCTTCAAACCTCATGACAACTAGGTATTCCACATGGGCTTGGCTATAAAAATAAAAAATAATAAGCGAATGTGTGGTCTCCATTTATATAGCTTGATTTCCATCTCATATGGAAACTGTGCGTACAAAGAAGCAAATTTCCATGAATTCAGATAAAAACGTTTTGTAGGTATATAGAATACTAACTGGATCTCCCACGCTTGAGACACAGACAAATATCGCTAACGGGTATTCAAAGAGACTCCATCGAGTAGCCGCGAGGTTCAAGGGCATAATTTGTTGCATCTTGCCCGCCTACGCAGCGTGAATCATTTTATTTCGTTTCTCAATCACACACGCAGTCAAATGCCACGCTGATATGTTATTATAGGTGACACATGAATCAACAGTCGACACTCTTCAAAGCCATCTTATTATTGAACGACCTCGTTAGAGTATACAAGTATAGTGTTGTGATACGAGCATTTCTAAGGAATTTGGTTCGCAGACAATGCATGATACGACGTACTTGTTGACACACTTGTTTAAAATTAGTCGATACCAAACAACAAATTTATAACAGAACGAATCTTGTAATTTCCGCAAATGCGTGTAACCTCGTTTCTTAAAAGCAGCTAAACAAATAACCCATTGCACCGAGTTGATCGGCTGTCAATACCTCACATTTTTGAGACTTGAACTATTTTCAACATGCCCTGTTTTATTTTCGTATTTCTATTTTGTGTAACCCTGGCTTTATTTACTTCGGGCGCGAGGTGCGCCAAGACGCGTGACGCCCATACTTTACAAACTTCTGTAGCATTGGCACTGAACTCTCTCACAGTATTAGTCTAGATAACGAATGTGAAGGAATCGTACTAATATTGAAGACCTAACCTCAAACGAAGAGGTAAACAACACTTTAACCAAGGAAAAACATACCCTATGGTATTAATAACAGCGCTTTTATCTTGTTTCCAGATGGTTTCCAGCACAACATCAAGTAGTGCGGCTTCCAGCCAGCGGATACAGAGCTCATCGCAGCGACTGCAGCACATGGCTACTTCAGAAATGAAAGCCAGCTCCATGAAGTCCGACCTCTCAGAATTGAAAAGTTCAATTTCAGAAATGAAAAACCTGAGCAGTTCCGCAGCAAAAAATTTTGGAAGGTTAGAAATTATTTTATTTTTTAACTCTATGAACTTTGTTATAAAATAGATATTTCGTAATCTAATGGGAAAACATGTGCCAATTGTGGCCTGCTTGTGAAAGAGTGTAGCGATAACGCCGAATGTTTTTAGAAAACATATTTTCCATTAGGCAAGAAGCTAGTTGCTCACCTGAGCGACCTTGGCCCATGGCCAATTCCATCCCGCTTCTCCGCTCTGTTTGCAGTAACACGCCGACAAACAATAGCTACAGTAGCGTTTCCCGTAATCCTAACGAACATTACACACTCCTTAATTAGTTGTTATAAAAATAAAACCTTTGTCTAGTGCCGTATTCGGGTCGTACTATTTTATGTAATTTTGTTCTTACAGACTTCGAAGTTCAATGGAAAATATTGTGGATCAAGATGATTTGCGCGAACGGCATTTACCGGACATTCGTGATCTTAGTGATATGAGTGAACTGGGTGACATGGGTGATATGAGTGAATTACAAGGAAATGGTCCATTGGTGACCTTTCCAGAATCGGATACACCACCGCCTACAAGTGAAAAGCCTTTGTTGTTGGCTGGTAATAATTCCGTAGTGGGATCTAGTGCCGCGAATGAGGTGAAGTACAGTGCTGCTCGTGTGACCTCCGCCAGCTCGACACGTGTCGTCGCCGACGGATACAGCACCTCCAGGTCAGCAGCAAATAGCGCAAGAATGCGAAGCGTGAAACACGGTGACATACAATACGCTGAGAGAAGTGCTGCCGGAGCCTCACATCGACTCCTACAAGCGGAAGGTCTCACTGCGGAACAAAACGCCGCGTATTTACAAGTAAGTTGATGTTTTATTTTATTTATTTTTTTAGAACATTACCTCTTGCTATCAAATCGTGTACGTATGTTTTAATTCATTCCGATAACCTTTACATACTTTTTGCAATTAAACTGATTTATGGTTCACTTAAGTTTCTCAGAATAACTTCATATGAAAATTAGTTAGTCGAAACTAGCCTCGGAGCCAGAAAGGCGCGCCGAAGGACGCGACCTCGCATGAAAGCGACCGATCGATATCCTAGGTCACTCCGTATTCGGCTCCAATCGCGCAGTGTTGTGGCATTTCTTACGCTGATAACATCCAAGACGTGCATTCCAGTGAAATTCATTGGAAAATGTTATAATTTTTAGTTATAATGGCCGCTCGGTTTATCGCTTGGACTAGCAGGATTCTGCGACGTGGAGGATCGCCTGGAGCGGTGAGCTCATTTATCAAAACGCTTATCGCCAAGTAATAGTAACGCGCTTCTCAGTCATCGGCTGACCGCCGTGCGCGCGAGCACACGCGGAAGTTAATTATTGCGCGTGCGCGCGGCAGTACACGAATAGTTTGTTTTAAATATAGAGCCGGCATGTCCACGGGAGGGGGGTCCGCGCCGTGGCCGGTGCACCGTGGCGTCCTTTCGCGCTTTTCTCCGCAAACTCAAAATTTCCCGGTGAGAGTTCTAACACGGGGTGAAATTATACAACAACCTTCACAACATATGACGTTCGTACACAAAACTGAATTAAAATAGAAATCCCACGAGTTTGCTCGCGATTGGCCTATATCCAATAGAAACGTAAAGCATGTATAATCCGAGCAGTGACGCTCCACTGTTGTCCAATATAAGTGATTTTTATTCCGGGACAAACGTGCCGCGGCTCTGGACGAAGCTGGACGAAGCACTATGTCTTCGAAACGACGTTCGAGACCTAAATTGCGTTTAGTGATAGCCGTAACTATCAAATACTTGTTTTGTGATTCACCCTTGAAGCGCTGTGCTCGAGATAATATATAATGCTAATTATAAGAGTGATTAACGTGATAACCGTGTTTGACTTCTGGAGTGGCTAAAGTTCTCTCCGTTCTATAAAATATCTTTATCGCTGAATTTTAGTGTTTTAGTGAATATTGTTGGAAGTGCGCAAAAATAAAGTGTATTTTTATAATTTTTAGGAACAGCGAACGCTGAAAGCGGGAGAAGTGACAGCACAGGAAGCAAACAACATGTCTGCTTCGAGTTCACGCCTACAGACTGAAGCTTTCAGTGCTGAAAAGAAAGCAATGGCCTCAGCCCAAGCAAGGCAAACAGTGACTTCTAGCGGAATGTTCAGTCATAAGGAACACTCCAGCGTTGCTCACTCGAATATGACTATCAGCAAAAACCTCTCGACGTCTTCCAAATCTACACTCCTATCCTCACAGGTAAGATGAACGTTCTACTTAATAGATTTCCTGTACACGGCAGTTATTATCAAAATTGAAAAGAAATTTTGAATGTATCAATAATATTTTCTCCTGTTTTACAGTTGAGTCAATTACTAAACGGAACAGTGAAACCAGGAGATGAAGATCTCAGTAATTTAACATTTGAAGACTTGGACAAATTGAATGCAAATTCCAATCAAAAGGACGTAGAGATGGCCATTCAAAAATATTCACATCGGATGAATGCTTTCATTACGTCTATTAAAAATAACCAAATTGATATGAAAAATGCGTCTGTACATTTTAATAAGTTGAACGACATGCTGAGAAGAGCCTGGGCGGTACCTACATACGGACATGAACTAGGATACTCTCTCTGTAACACTCTCAGAGTATCCGGAGGCCTCGACATCCTAATGGCGAATTGTTTGGAAACCAGCAACCCCGATTTACAATTCTCTTCCGCAAAACTCCTTGAACAATGTCTTACAACTGAAAATAGAGATCACGTTGTACAAAACGGTCTTGAAAAAGTAGTCAATGTGGCATGTGTTTGTACTAAACACGCGAACTCGGTAGATCATTCAAGAATCGGAACAGGCATATTGGAGCACCTATTCAAACACAGTGAAAGCACATGCGGTGATGTCATCAAACTTGGAGGTTTAGACGCGGTATTATTTGAATGCCGAAAGAACGACGTAGAAACATTGAGGCATTGTGCCACTGCTCTCGCTAACCTCTCACTCTATGGTGGAGCAGAAAACCAAGAAGCTATGATCAAAAGGAAAGTTCCCATGTGGCTGTTCCCGTTGGCTTTCCACAAAGATGACAATATTAAGTACTACGCATGTTTAGCTATTGCCGTCTTAGTTGCAAATAAGGAAATCGAAGCCGCTGTACTGAAATCAGGCACTTTAGATTTGGTCGAACCATTTGTGACAACACATAATCCCTCCGAATTCGCAAAATCTAATCTTGCACATGCCCACGGTCAGAGCAAAACTTGGTTAAAGCGACTAGTCCCAGTATTGAGTTCAAAAAGAGAAGAGGCTCGAAATCTGGCTGCATTCCATTTCTGTATGGAGGCAGGTATTAAAAAACAACAGGGGAATACAGAAATATTCAGAGAAATTGGAGCAATAGAATCTTTGAAAAAAGTGGCAAGTTGCCCTAACGCCGTTGCTTCTAAATATGCCGCCCAGGCTTTAAGGCTCATTGGCGAGGATGTGCCCCACAAACTATCACAACAGGTACCTTTATGGTCCATAGAGGATGTACGGGAATGGGTGAAACAAATAGGCTTTTCTGAATACGCGACAAACTTCTACGAAAGTAGAGTTGATGGAGATTTGTTACTACAAATTACAGAGGAGAATCTCAAAGAAGACATTGGTCTACAAAATGGAATCAAACGTAAAAGGTACTTAACATTTTATGACTTACAAATAATAATATACTTAATCTAAAACATTTTGATGTGGTTACATTGATGTTCAAGGCCACTAATCAATGTTGTTATTTCAGATTCACAAGAGAACTACAACAGCTCAAAAAAATGGCAGACTACACGTCACGCGACACGGGAAGCTTGAACGACTTTTTACAAACCATCGGTCCTGAATACACAATTTACACGTATTCTATGCTAAATGCTGGTGTTGACAAAGAGTCTATTAGAGGCCTTAGCGACGAACAATTAGAAAACGAATGTCGGATTGTTAACAGCATCCATAGACTGAGAATATTAAACGCCATCCGAGGTAAGGAGAACTAATGTACCTACTCATTTAATTATTGCTTTTGTAATGTCTATGGTGAAGTCCATTAAATTACAACAAAACATCTCGAACTTAGGAGTTTATTTATGGCATCTCGTTCCCTTCCATTCCTAACATATTTTCGTATGTTAATAATAGAATTGGACTTTCATGACTAACATAAAAGCGGTTACATAACGTGATGATTTTTTTCAGCGTACGAAAGCTCGCTACCAATTAAAGGGGAGGAAAATATGGAGAAGAATCTGGATGTGTTCGTCAGTTACCGAAGATCTAACGGATCACAACTGGCAAGTTTGTTGAAAGTCCACCTGCAGTTGAGAGGATTCACAGTATTTATTGACGTGGAAAGGCTAGAGGCTGGCAAGTTTGACAACAACCTGTTGCAGAGCATAAGACAGGCAAAGCACTTCTTACTTGTCCTTACACCAAACGCTTTGGACAGATGTAAAAGTGACACGGACAGAAAAGACTGGGTGCATCGAGTAAGTATATCTACAATCTACACACTAGCCTTGTTTTACATGCCAACAACGATGAAATGCTTTCACCAAACGCTGGCACAAGTTCTAAATTGATAAATTGTTTGACAGGAAATCGTAGCGGCATTACAATCACAGTGCAATATTGTACCAATCATCGACAACTTTGATTGGCCGAAAGCGGAAGAGCTCCCTGATGATATGCGGGCTGTGTGCCACTTCAATAGTGTACGGTGGATACACGACTACCAGGATGCATGCGTGGAAAAATTGGAAAGGTAATTATTACAATTATTTCCTAAATTTAAACGTAGAACAACCATACACCTACTCTATAGGGCAACGACAAGGCTGCATTAAGACCTTCAGGGCTCCTGGAACTAGGCTAGGACTGATTTTTGTCCAAGGGTGACCGGACCTTGGCAAAGGTCAATTGTACACTGTTATAGTCCATCCAATAATGACAGAGCATTTATTTTTTACCTTGTTTAATAAATAAGGTATACCTATGTTTATGTTTTTATTTGTTTTCCCAGTTTTCTTCGCGGTAAATCGAACCTGGCAAATCGTATGGAGTTGCGAGGTCGTGAGGTCCCGACTCCTGGGACAGGCGCCATCGGCAGGGGACCGCCGAGCTACCAACGGATGGCCTCGTGCGAGAGCAGAGGGAGCGACAAAGCAGATTGACTAGAGCCTTTACACACCCTGCCGCCTGTTAGGTAAGATTCTAGAAAATTGATATCTTAAGACAGTATTCTCGTGATTTTTAAGTGATGCCTAGATAGACTACAGAATATGACATAGATAATGTTAAGTAAGACTAGCATAACTCAAAATCGGTGGGTAGATACGGCTAGGGCTGGTAATATAATTCTAAGAATGGATAGTGATTGTGCTATAAATATTTAGGTACATAGTTAATTAAATCAAAAATAATAAAAGTAAATAATTTCCACTTACAGACCACGAAGACACCGCCAATCATCCCTCAGCAAAGCCGCACCAGCAACGTCGCAAAGCTGCGAACAATTAAATAGTAGTAGTAGCACACCCAACACTGCGTCTCCGGAGAAATCACTATACAGTCTCCCGGAGAGACTGTCTGAGAGTAGTGATCACCTCGACTGTAGCGAAGTAGAAGCTACCGCACGTAGGTGCCGTAGCTGTGAAGGCATCTTGGATGTAGAGGAGAACATGCAACTCTCTTTACCCATGCCTCTAGACGCAGCCACGCAGACCAAGAGGAAAAAGAACTTCATGGATAGATGTGTGAACAAAGTGAGACTGTGCTGACGATCGATTGTCGAACAAAGTAGCAGAGTGTGTAGGCCCACTGGCCATTGACTGCCCATTGGACTCCAATTGCATAATCAAATGAACCATATTTTAAAGTACAAAAAGTGCGCACAATGTGTAAATATTCTGCGTATGTTATTATTTTAAAGTGTTTGTGCACATAATTGGTAAACTATTAATACTGTAATCTCAATGAGTGTCCGAGTAATTTACTGTTGGTAAATGATGTGTCCTCTACCCTGGGATGTTTGAAGAGCATCGCACGAGGTGGCGACTTGAGTAGAAACAGTTTGCTATTGTTCTAGTATGGCAAATTGCTTACAACTCCTTACTTTTGGCTATATTATGTGTATCTCTCTATATCTTCACTCTCTATAGACTTTATAATGAATTTATGGATGTACCTTTTCATTTTAGTATCTTGCCAATGAAGTATTTGTAAAAAAAGAAAATATTACAAAATTTTAATTTGCATATGTGATAGCTTAGATCTTCTAGTAAATATGGAATACTTAGGTATTTAATGAATTCACTCGAAATTTTAATCGAAATGTTAGTGCCTATCTAATTTATTACAGTCTATTTCTGAAATTGATATAAAAACGTAATTTTAATTGATAAATTGTACAAAATTTTAATTTAGATTTGTAATTAGTATGTACATGTAATCATACATTATATGAGTTAACCATGTTAGAAATAATTTTATTCTGTCAACAATTTTATGTATTTATGTGCTAGCTCTAACCACAAAATAAATTGTATTATTAAAAAGTTCTCTTGTGTTTCTATATTCTGTAGTATGTACTACTTAAAGCAGAGTCCTTTGATAAAACTTATCACTACATAGTATAAAACAAAGTTGCTTTCCGCTGTCTATCTGTCCCTATGTATGCTTAGATCTATAAAACTACGCAACGGATTTTGACACGGTTTTTTTAAATAGATACCTACAGTGATTCAATAGGAAGGTTTATATGTATAAAAATTGCCGATATTCCCACGGGAACGGGCACAATGCGGGTAAAACCGCGGGGCGCTGCTAGTTATTACTAAGATCAAGCCCACCCCAAAATATTATGGTTACCTACCAACACAGACTGCTTGTACCAAAATGTTATGTGGGTGTTAATGGTTGTATTCTATTTGTATTTTCATGCTTATTACTTGAGTGAAACTAATAAAATCCTTCACCCTGAGGCCCAATCCCTGATATTCCCAGAAATACTACTACATACTAACTACAATATAATAAAACTACATAATGTAAAAGTTTCAGATAAATTTAAAATTTATTTTACCTTAAAAAGTATAAAAATATTTAAATTTACATTGATACATAAACTATAATATCTATAATACAAAGAATATATAATATGCTTACATCCAAGTACTCAAAAGTCTCCCATATTTAATACTATACAAAGTTGAGTAGAAACGTATATTAATATAATCTACTTAGTAGTAAATACAAATACATATTTTTATATCCAACACTGGAGGTAGTAAATACATGCATATAACAACAGTGCCAAAATTACACCTAAAAAGACTAGATAATCTACAGATTCTTTACATATTTGAACAATTTTAGGTCCATTCTTAATCGGATGATGAAAACATTATTCCAATTATTAACAACAGTAAGTTCTAACAATGTTTCTATATGGCTGCTGTGCAGCATCTCACTACTTAGTACAAGTAACATTCTACAAGAAAACAAACTATCTATTAACCTGTATTGAGAATGAGCACTCGTCACACCCAATGACTGCAGTCTGTTTGAAATCATCCTCTGCCAGTACATAGGTTCCACCGCAGCGGCAATTATAAGAATAATACTTGTCTTCACTGCAATATGACATGTCTTCTAGCTTTACGGAGTCATAAAGTAATATTTCACTATGCTCTTGGCATGTTAGGGTAGCATCATACTGCTTTCTCTTCTCAGGGTCTCTGAGTTCATTCCAAGCCTTCTGTATAAGATGAAAAGTTTCCTCGGAACCAGTTCTACTTTTATCAGGATGTAGAGACAATGCGAGTCGCTGGTAGTTCTTTTTAAGTTCTTCAAATGAGGCTGTTCTTTCGCACTCGAGGATTTGGTAAAAGTCTATGATAACGTTGTCGGTCATTGCTCAAATTGTTGCACACTATAATATATGTTTCCTTTCTTGTTTTAATGCTTATATTCAGATTTCTTTTTAAAAACGAGACACATTTTTACAAAACTAACCCATTCCATTTCTTTTATTTAACAAAATTTCAAAACACGAATTCAATCATATTTTTAATATTTTACTTTGATTGATGTGAATAAAAATGACAGTGACATCAGGAATCTTTTTTTTGAAAGAATAAAAGGAAAGATAGCCTGTGGTTAAATATTAGAAATATTTTCTGTTTAAAAGTTACCAGCTTACAGTGTTTTTCTGAAATCAGTGCGGATTGTTTACTCTATTAGCAATTGTAGATATCAGATCAATTCAATCGCGCACCGTCCACCACCCTTATCTTTCGCCTTCTTCTTCTGCTACCAATTATATTTATAATCTTATTAAAATCCCTGACAGTAAACTATAATTTTTTTTTTTCTTCGGCTTGATATCGAAATCAAGCTTAACTTTAATTAGTTAGCACTAATTACAACAAGGACTCACTCTGGCTGAGGATAATGACATTTAAGGAACGTAGATTTTAAAATAATTATGGTATTTTCCATAACAGGATTATAACATAAATTTAGGGAAAAATTATTTTTGTTTGTTTTGTTATCTATTGATCACTCACTCACTCACTCACTTTACTCGCTCCATTTTTTTAAATCATGCGTCATGCGTGCATTTCGTTCGTTCCTGTGGTTCGTTCGTTCGTTCATTAATTTGTTTATGAGTTTTTAGGTTAGGTTGTTATTGTTTTGTGAATAAGCCGTAATTTAATAACTGGTTAAAACATTCAACGGTTAAGACGAAAGAATTAAGACATAGTTTCTCACAATGCCTACTTGGAATCAAATACAATCTCAGTTGAGAAACCCAAACAACCCGGTTGTTTTTTTCGATGTAACCGTAGGAACAACGGTAACTTGTTTTTAATAATCTTTATTTCTAGGTGCATTTAAAATACAATTTCAGCGTAATATATATTAAATTTACTATGCCGTTATGGGTATATTATCCTTTCTGTCATATCAAGATTACTATGGCCAATTCCCGCATAATTCAAAGTAATACAAGCCTATTGTAATATCATAGGTGCATAAGCCTATAAATACCTAATTATTTGTTTAGGATATCATAAGGTTCACCATACATATAATTATATTGTCACCTCTCTTTACTGGCAGATTGAGAGATAATTATTTATCGATTCTCGCATTTCTAGTCCATATATTATTATTAGTCCTATTATTCGCAGGAAATAGGCCGCATGATATTCGAATTGTTTGCCGATGTTGTGCCCAAAACGAGTGAAAACTTCAGAGAATTTTGTACTGGAGAATACAGAAGAGATGGAGTACCACTAGGGTACAAGGGGGCCACATTTCACCGAGTTATCAAAGATTTTATGATTCAAGGTGGTGATTTTGTAAATGTAAGTATGACTGCATGCATTTACTGCATGTACAGTGTTCCCATAGGATTATGGGATTTTATTACCTTCCTCTCGTATGTGGGATCATAAGTACTGGTTTCTTAAGTTTAACACTAATTGTAAATGTGTTATAATTCAAAATGTGGCTATCATATTCAATAGTAATATTTCAAATATGACTGGTAGTTCTATAAATAAGATGGAATGCTCAAACAAGCAAACACTCATAGATAAACTTTATTACTATAATGTTGTTTTTAATGTTTTAAGTCACTCATTATATATGCTTGTCTTATTATCTTATTACCTTCATTAGCAGATACAATCATTATGCAACTATGACATTGTTACAGTCCTAATAATGTAATATTTTATTCCAGGGTGATGGTACAGGAGTGATGAGTATATATGGAGGAAGTACTTTCGCTGATGAAAATTTTTCACTGAAACATGATTCTCCCGGTTTACTTTCAATGGCAAACAGTGGCAAAGACACTAACGGTTGCCAGTTCTTTATTACCTGTGCTAAGTGTAACTTTCTAGACAATAAGCATGTAGTGTTTGGACGAGTGATAGACGGACTACTTGTTATGAGAAAAATAGAAAATGTTCCAACAGGACCCAACAACAAACCAAAAATACCAGTGACAATATCTCAGTGTGGACAAATGTGAATAAAACAGTTTTTACGATAAACACTTTCATTGTTTTTATTCTAGTAACAAAAATGAAGCTTAGCTCCAATGGTAAAACATTCGTAAATGTTATTCACAGATAAATAAATTAATACATTAGTAATCACAATTTTAGCTAAATTTCAACTAATTTTTGGTCAACTTTTCAATGTTTGATTGTTAAATAATAAATTCTTGGGTTCTAATTTGGCTGGTCCATTTCGTCTGCCCACTTCCTTGATGAAAGCACTTTCCATTTGTCTAGCTACTTGATCAAAGAACAGATTCGACAGGTTAGAATGAAAGGCTGAACGGAATTCGAATGTCACATGAAAATCTACTACACAGGATTGCTGTTCTCTTTTTAAACCAGGACTAAACCTCCACAGAGTCAATAAATGGTGGAAGAGTCTGCCCTCGGTACATTCAGCCTTTACCAAATTAGGTTTGACTAGAGTCACGTTAGAAGTGTAACTTTCATTTATAGGCGGGAATCCAATAATGAGGTCTGCTTTGAGGTTTCCTGGAGTCTGCTTCAAAACTATTGACCTCTTGCACCATGGAAGGAATCTATAATAGTTTCCAACATCAGAAACAACTTCAAACATCTGTTCCATGGAATATCTGTAAAAGAACAATTCAATGTTTAATAACAACTTTCTCAATTATTCAATTATTCTTATATCAATGATTGCTTAGAGGGAGTTCCAGTAGAATGATTGGCATCTTTAATTTGATGATTTGTTATTAAATTAATGAGGTTGGACCATTACCTAAGTTAACAAGTTTACAGAAAAATCTATGGAATTAGACATTACAAATGTGCAACAGTTAGATGAGATAGTGTATTAATATTAATATATGGTATGTTTAATAGTAACTAAGTCTGATTATCATTAAGATGAACTGCCTTACCCAACCAATTGTCGGCCAGAATATTGTCTAGTTTTGTTAGCTGTCGGTAAACTCAGAAATGTTCTTCGCTGTCCTTGTTCGTAGCATTGACATCTAACTTCTGGGATTCTATTTACGTAATGACCCTGAAAACTTTAGGAAATAAAACATTTTAAAAACTGATAACAGTTATCATATGTGCAGAAACTTCGATTAAATTATGACTATCGGCAGATGGTTATGACTCTGGAATCTTAATATGTATAAAAATACGTACACTTTCAAGAGATTTGCACAGAAAACCTTCTGCCCAGCGAAACGATATTTTGACAGAATCATCTTAGTTAAAACTGTTGCTCGAAATATAATTTAAATGAACATTTAATAGAAACATCTTCAGAGAATTTTCATTATTATAGTCAAATCTTGTGCAATAATCCTTATTATTTCGATGTTTTGGACACGATTTTCTCAATTTTTATTGAATGTGGCCCTTTGAGCAGGCGATTGTTTTTTGCGGACTTTTGCACAGACTACACCACCCAACCCACACACACTCGCTCGACTGACTCACAGACTGACTCACTCATCAAATGTCATGACAGTATGACAGACAAGTCAGTTTTCATGACAATGACATAGCAAAGTGTCAAAGCATCCAACGATAAGTCAATGACGGGGTGACATTGAGTAAGACAACGTCAATATCAGCAAATGTCAATTTATAGCAGGCATGCGTGCGTGAATGCAGAATATCCGTTTACACGTGTGTTTTTATAACTTTTTCAAAGGTTTTATCGAACAGGTAGCGTGATATTGGTTAACTTATTATAATTATTAATTAAACTTGCTAAACTAGTGGCACAAAATGGGCCGGAAAGCAAAATTCGACGAGACCAAAAAGGTTAAAAAAGGGCCTGGAAGAAAGGCTAGAAAACAACCGGATCCTAAATTTAGAAAAGAACTATGTAAGTAACCATTACAATGTACTATTTATGATGTAAAATTACAGACAGAATAATAATGTACCATTTACCGTACAGCTGGTAATCAACAACCCATTCAAATATCAAGTCTTTTAAATCCATTAAAAATATGAGTCAAAATGAACATGTGTTTATGTATAATTTTATTTATTCATGATTTTATTCCTCAGTGGAAGACGACAGTGAGCCTAAGAAGCTATCACACAAACAAAAGCAAAGGGCAGCCAAGAGGGCAAAGAAACGGGCAGAGATAATAGAGAAGAAGAAGGTGTTGAAACTAGCGAAGAAGAATGTCGCTAAGCAGAAGGAAGTTGTGGAAGAGGTGGACTCTGATGAGGAAGAAGTTCAAGGTAATTCAACAATTCTCTGTCCAGAGATTCCATTCCGGGACTCCGATTAAGTACACTGAATAATGAACTTCTTAAATCTTTTCCACGAAGGAC
Organism: Cyclophora albipunctata; assembly: GCA_963082685.1. Classification (NCBI taxonomy): domain Eukaryota; kingdom Metazoa; phylum Arthropoda; class Insecta; order Lepidoptera; family Geometridae; genus Cyclophora; species Cyclophora albipunctata. The sequence continues at coordinate 7,765,868 of OY720117.1, read as the reverse complement.
AGGGAGGGTTGTTACCATTTGGGGGAGACCTTTGCCTAGCAGTGGGATGATAAACATAAAAAAAAGTTTGTGTAAAGAGGCTAAGTTTAAAGAAAACTTTGTTTATGATACCACATTGATGAGGAAGGTTTTATGGGGAAGATTATATACTTTTTTATGTTACTATAGGTTTCACCGATGAAAATAAGGAATGGTTAAAACCTAAGAAAGGAAAATCAAAAGTTGAGGAGAGCGACTCTGATAATGACAGCGGTCATGACGAGGGTTCTGATGTTGAAGACTCGGAGGCAGCCGAGGAGTCCGATGCAGACGAGAATGTGAAGGAGAGGAAAGCTGGAGAGAAATATAAGGTAAGGATTTGTTAGATATTATTAGGATACAAATATTTGTATCCTAATAATATATTTGTAATAATCTTTTCTATACATCATGTATGTATAACGAATCTGGAAGATGAAAATCCAATAACAAAATAGATTAAGACAACGATTTGAGTCTAGAGATTACATAGGCTATGTTTCATCCCAAAATTTCCACTGGCACAGATACCTACAACACAGATAAAACTTCAGGCCACTGCTAGTTATATTTCACCTTAATGAAATTATTACTTTTTTTTCCTCAATGTACTTATAACTTCAGTGAGATAATAGGCCTTTGCTCAGCAGTGGGACATTACAGGCATTCTTTATTCAATGTTTGAACTTTTCTGAAACTACTTAACCATCAATTCCAGGTTGGTACTCTAGATGATCTATTCAAAGATTCGGACCCTGAAGATGCAGAAGAGGAATCCGATGAAGAAGCCACTGACACCAGTAACAAAGTGGGATATAACTCCTCCAGCGAAGAGGAGGAAAATGAGTCCGAAGGTGATGATGATGATGACATGCTACCCATAGAGAAAGCAAACATCAAGTTGAAGAAAAAACAGAAGCTAGACAAAAAACTAGCTGATGAAGAGATGCAGCTGAACATTGCCAAGCAAGACGTCTTTGCATTCCCCAGTGAGGAAGAACTAGAGAATCCAACAAGTCTCCAAGATGTACTTCAAAGGATTAAGGATGTAGTACATGTTTTAGGTGACTTCAATCACCTGAAAGATGAAGGTCGTTCCAGATGTGAATACACCGAGTTACTCCTCAAAGATCTATGCATGTATTACAGCTATAACGAATTCCTGATGGAAGTCCTCATGCAAATATTCCCCGTACAAGAGTTGGTTGAGTTTCTGGAGGCAAGTGAAGTAGCCAGACCTGTGACAATAAGAACTAACAGTCTTAAAACTCGGAGGCGTGATTTAGCTCAAGCTTTGATCAATAGAGGTGTCAACTTAGATCCAGTTGGCAAATGGAGTAAAGTTGGTCTTGTAGTGTACAGCTCGACTGTACCTATTGGTGCTACTCCCGAATATTTAGCGGGACATTACATTCTCCAAGGAGCCTCGAGTTTTCTACCTGTCATGGCGTTAGCGCCGCAAGAAAATGAGAGAATCTTAGATATGTGTGCCGCCCCTGGTGGCAAAGCCTCTCATATTGCAGCTATAATGAAAAATACAGGAGCCCTGTTCGCCAACGATGCTAACAAAGAAAGAACAAAGGCAGTAGTCGGGAACTTCCATAGATTGGGAGTGGTAAACGCAGTCATCTGTAATTACGATGGCAGACTGTTCCCTGAAGTTATAAAAGGTTTCGACAGAGTCTTATTGGATGCGCCATGCACAGGCACTGGTGTTATCGCTAAAGATCCTAGTGTAAAGACTACAAAGGACCAGAAAGATATACAGAGATGTTTCAATATACAGAGGCAGTTGTTATTGGCTGCTATTGACTGCTGTAATGCTAAATCGAGCAGTGGAGGTTACATTGTGTATTCCACTTGCTCTATTCTCCCTGAAGAAAATGAATGGGTAGTGAACTATGCTCTGAAACGAAGGAATGTAAAACTGGTCCCAACTGGTCTTGATTTCGGAACTGAAGGTTTTACCAAGTACAGGCATCATCGGTTCCATCCTTCTTTGAAACTAACTAGAAGGTTCTATCCTCATACGCATAATATGGACGGGTTTTACGTGGCGAAGTTGAAGAAATTCTCTAACGTTATTGTAAGTATATTTTGAGTATAGTTATGATTTATCGACAATGTTGAAAATAATAGAATCTGTTAAAATTCTCAAAACCCTTATACTTATTTTACTCATGCAAGTCCAATATATTTCACTTAATACTTTATTTCAGCCCGAACCATTCAAAGACGACGACGACGAAGAGGAAGGCGAAAAACAAGATGGTGGCGAGAAAGTTGAACAAAATGGCGACGTTGAAACTGACGACAAGACGTCAGACGACGTAAGTGACAAGAAACAGAGCCCTGTGAAGAGACAAGCAGAGAACAACGACTCTGAGCCTAACAATAAGAAGAGGAAACAAGAACCACAGAAGAAGTAAGTAGCTTTGAGATTGATTCCATATGATGATGTATCAGAGTAAATTCCTATATGGTGCAATGCTTTAATATAGACATCCTGTATAGAGGTTATAGTTTGCTACTGGAGAAAATAAAACAATTTGGGATAACATATGCATAACAAATGAGATCTATGCCATACATTTTCACTTGGTAAACATAATTGAAATTTAGGTTCAGACCAACCATTCAAGCTGGATTAATAGTATAATAAATCGCCAGACTCAAAGAGACATCTTCTAAGCAAACAAAAGTTCAATAATTTTAATTATTGTTTCAGCGTTCAAGAAAATAAAACTGATTCATCTCCAGGCAAAAATAAGAACAAGAAACGAAAAAATAAAAATAATAAACAGAAAGGTGGTCAAAATTTACAAAACGAGGCCAGCGTTCAATCAGATGCACTGAATAAAGACAAGAGTCCCCAAACTCAAGGAAATAAAGGTAAAAACAAAGCTAACAAACAAACAGAGAAGAAAGAAGTAACAAATATACAAGTGATAAACACTGAAAAGAAACAAAGCTTACCTAATGGTGATATCAGTCTTAACAAGTCAACAGACAGCCAACCTTCACCCAACAAGAAGAATAATAAAAAGAACAAAAAACAAACAAACCAACAAACTCAACAAACTACCCAACAAACTCGACAAGCTACCCAACAAAGTCAACAACCGAAAGTAAATAAACAACAAATTCAACAACCAAAAGGAAATAACCAACAAAGTCCAAAAGCAAATAAACAAAATCAACAAGAAAAGCAAACTCAAAAAAAGAACGCGCAACCGAGTCAAGCAGTCAAAACTGAAGTCAAAATCCCAGAGAACATAGAAATGGCTGCATCGCAAAAGTTAAAAAATAAAAATAAGAAGCAAAAGAAACAGATTGGGCAGTTGAAAGTGCAAAATAAAACTGGAAATGTAGGGCAGAAGGGGAAGAAATTTAAGAAAAAATAATTAGTTATAGAACATAGTTAATTCTTGAATGATGTATGTTATATTATTATGTATGACTATAAGATTGTTATTTTGATAATAAATTGATCGAAATGATAAAAATGTCTTTTTTTATGCTGGTTGCTTTATCCTTTTAACTGATTACTTTTTAAAACATATTGTTCGGTGCATGCTCTATAAGAAGCTTTTATAATAAAACAATACATTTAGTAAAAATTCAGACAGATTAGAAACAAAAATCATCAAAAAGCGCATAGTAAAACAAGCTCTCATGTAAATAAAATATAAGTTTGTTAATATTAAATTACTACATAGTCAATGTGGTAGAAATACAACAATAACAGAAGCTTGTAGAATATCCATAAATAAGTGTATAACATAGAAACAGTATCAAGCTTTTCAGTAATCCGTGTTCATTTATTAGTCGGTCGAGGATTGCTCTCCGAGAGATTCTGCATAGATACAAGAGATTGGTTCTGGTATTGGGAGCGACTCTGTAGAGCTAGATACATGCTGTGACCTCGCGGCCAAAAACTCCGCCACTTTACTTACATTATTCTTCTTAAATTCCAAACATTTATGGTATTGTATTAAACGATCAGCTAAATATCTGACAGGGTCAGCAGGCTGTACTAAAATGGCGTCACTTAAACATTTAATCAGCGCATCCCCTACTGCATTTTTCAAATAAAAGCTTTCTTCCATAACCATCGGTTCGAGATCACACATTTTAAACGTAAATTCACTTCGAATCCTAACCAGGTTGCCTATACCATCATTGATGTATTCCTCGTTGGACTTTTTCTCCCTGTAGATGTGATTTCCTTCGGCATCTTTGTAGTAGCGACCTAGATTGTCATAGAAATAAGCGACCCCGTCAACTACTTCGCCTAGTTTGACGAGCAAGCACGCTTTATCGAATACGTATTCGCTGGCGTTGTGATGAGCTTTATACACTCTGGTTTCATTTTCGTTTATATAATATCGTCCACATTCATCGTAGTAATAAATATGATCAGAATCATCGTTGACGGCCACTAAATCATCGTTATCATCGATTTGGTACATCTGTTCATCGCCTGGAATAGTGTAAATTTTTCTGCCATATTTGTCGACACAGAACTGTCCAATGCTATCGCAGAACACTCCATGTCGATCCGAAGAATTGAACAAGACCAGCCAAGAGCCAGCTTTAGTGTCCCCTCCGAGGGAAACTTTCCAAATGTGAATAAATCTCTCAACGAGACGGCACCGATATGGATGTGGCAACAAATGGTTGAATATGTTGTACTCCGTTTTATGGGTCTCTGAACCAGTATCTATTATTTTATGATCTCTGAGCTTGTTCAAAGCTAACTTTAAGTTTTCTAACGCTCGCAGACGATCCTCCAAGTAAACAGTTTTATGTTCTAGTGCCATAGTGGAGGAGTTCAGTATTTTTAGATGGTCTATGCGATATTCCAAGCCCTGAATCTGTTTAATAATTTTCTCTATTTCTATATTGGTCATTGAATTGAGGCACAGGGTTGATCCAAATTTTTCTGGCTTTTTTATATCTTCAACCGTAATATCAGTATTTTTGGAATAAATAACTTCTTCTATAACGTCTTGTAGTATGGCAGCGAGGTCTTCGGGTTCTATTGCGACTGTTCCTTTGATCACTTTGGTGAACTGGATAGCTAGATGGTTGTACAGTATGTCCAGCCAATGCATCAGTTCTTCGACTTCATTATCAATTATAATTTTGAAATCATCCTTGTCGGCTTGGTTAAGAAGTGATCTCTGTTTGTCGAGCAGCGCATAGTTTACTATTTCCTTCATATCGTTAATTATATTTATATCTGTCTCCATCAATTTTGTTTCAGCCTTCGTGAATGTCTTCATGAGATTTCTTATGTATCTTTCGAAGGCTTGTTGCCGTTGTTCCATATGTTCGACGGTGTAATCAATGGCATCGAAGATGGTTTCCCGCGGTTTTTTGTCGACATCTTTCTTGAACATTTCGACTTCATGAATAGCCTGGATCCATTCGAAATGAAATGTGCTGATAATTTTAATCAAGCTATTCGGAGTCTCTTCCGCAATTAAAGCAGATCTGATGTCTACCAAAGATTTAAATATGCACTTCGCGTAGTCATTCTTTGTAAGGAGAATCACGGGACTTTCAAACGATCTTTTTACTTCGTTGGCGACTCTGAATAGAAACGTAGTTGATTCTTCTCTTCTCATTGTTGTAAAAAAAAGTTGTTTTCAAAAATACAATTATTAGAAAAATCGTAGTGAAAATGTATAATAAATACTATGTGTATGAATAAGTAAGTCAATATTGAAATGTGACATTGACGTCTATAGTAAAATCACAATAATATAAAAAAGTATAGATCGGCTAAGAGTTTCTAATAAAATACAACCTACTTGTTCGATTCGAATTGTACCATTCATCGCGGCATTGATTCTACGATTCCTACGAATAAGATGCGCCGATGATGGAAAATTTAAACCATATGTGAAAATATTAATACTAAATGTTAATATTCGTTTAATTAACCATTCATTAAACAAAAGATAATCAACCCACCCCATGATTAATATATCTATAACTAGCAGCGCCCCGCGGTTTTACCCGCGTTGTGCCCGTTCCCGTGGGAATTTCGGGAATTTTTTTACATAAAAACCTTCCTCTTGAATCACTCTACCTATTACAAAAAACCGCATCAAAATCCGTTGCGTAATTTTAAAGATTTAAGCATACAGACAGACAAACAGTGTGACAGACACGAAAAAGAGACGACTTTATTTTATACTACATATGTAGTGAAGTAGATCGAACTGGGCGATATATTAAAACCTCACTTACACTCAAAAGCTGTTAAACATGTAAAATTAGGGCTCTGTAAAGATGTAGCGATGAACATAAAATAGAGTTTTTCTCACGATTAGGGGAGCGGGATAAATCAGTGAGCTTTCCCTCCCGGGCGGCACGAGCTACGCCGTAGGGAGCCGTAGTCCGCGCAGCCCCGCGCTCGCATCTCACTCAGTTGCCCGCGAGCCGTGAGACCGAACGTACGTCCCGCCGCACCGACGACCGGCTTACTACACCACCCTGTACGTTCCAATATATAAATTAAAATAAAGTGTTTTCGTAAGTTAAACTGCTGGAAATAAGTGCTTGTTCCATACATGGTTGTGTGGAGATCTTTCCGGGAGAGTTGGTAGGCGGGTCTTTGTCCGGGTGCTACGCCCGGCCGTAGCGCGCAGCATCCGCTCCGCTCGCCATGTTGATCTGAAACTACCCTGTGCCCGGGTATTGGGTACCGTTACGCTTCTATTCAAGTTATTTAAGTTAAATCACTAATACAAAGTAGACTTACGTTGAATAGTTACGTTATTTACGGTTTGCTTAACGTAATGCATTTCATTTATAAGATATTATCTCGTTCATTTAATTTGAAGTAGATATAGCTAACTATATATGTATAGAGATCATTGACCCGGTTAGATACTGTCAGGTAAAACGTATCTATAAGTACATATGTGTACTGAAGAATTTAATGATTAATTAAGTTAGATTATTAGGTACTTACATACGTTATTTTGAGTCTATGTGTAACTTTACTTTTTCTTACTTTGATGGCTCACCAACTGATATAACAGTCGTAGCTCGGTGGCTCCTTATGTAATTATTGGTAGGTACTTACACATTCATAATGTACATAATTACTACGTGAAAGATACGAGTTAAACCTGAAAATGAAACAATTAGTGCAAATAAAAGTTTGACATTGCAACTGGATCGCGTTAATTAGTATTCTGTTGTTTCAACATAAGGAATTCTAATCTTTAGTTCTGTTTAAAATATGATATTTATGAAAATCAGTTCAGCTTTGATTTTGGGTAGTTTAATGAGATGCGACCGTTTTGCCTTTGCATTATAACCATGTTTTAAATGTCAAAGTCGAATATTTTTATATCTAATTATGTATGACACTCAAGTTAGTAAATTCAACAATATAAGTCACTAGCCGTGCCCCGCGGTGTTACCCGCGTTGTACCAGGTCCCGCGGGAATTTCGGGATAAAATGTATCCCATATGTTATTCTGATGTATACCTAAAGTTTCATCCCAATCCGTTCCGTAGTTTTTTCGTGAAAGAGCAACAAACATACATCCATACATACATCCATCCTCACAAACTTTCGTATTTATAATATTAGTAGGATATTTTTCTTATACATATTAAAAAAATCTAAATGCAAAGGTAATTCTTGGTAACTGCTGTAAACTAAAGAGTTAAAAAGTACCTGGCTCATAAAGGTGCCTAGCAACGTAGCATTGAGCATAGCTCTGGTGGATACCAGCGCTATGCTCAATGCTACGTTGCTTTCGGATCCAACAATAGTATCTAACATAGTATAGCATGAGCTGCTACGTTGATTGTATATCCATCAATCACATCAAACGTGGCATAGCTTAGCTCTGATGAGAAGGCAACCTAGTCGCCGTCGCCGTTGTTTACTGTGGCAACCGCGAAAAGCAAACGAATCGCGATTCGTGAGGACACTTAGCTTACCTTTGCTATAAAATAAGGGTATATAATTACCTTATAATCTATATCTATACTAACATAGACCTTAAGTTTGTTTTTTTGTTTTGTTGTTTGTTTGAACGCACTAATCTCAGGAACTACCACGCCGATTCGAATTATTCTTTTTGTCATGGATAGCCGAATTCAAAAGAAAGGTTATAGATAAATTTTGTCCCAGAAATACTTACGCGAACGGGCACAACGCGGGCAAAAACGCGGGGCGCTGCTAGTGTCATATAAAGGTACATACATATACATTTTTGTATACGAAACATTCATACAAAATTAATATCTCTTTATCCCATTCCAATGTCCGCGCATCGGGAGGTAGGCAGCATAGCGTACTCGGAAATGGATGAATATTAAATGGATATCGAAACAATGCATTATTACATAATTATGTTTCAATTTGCAAATGAATTGCTTCAAATATTTTGATTTATGATTATATTGTGTCTGGTATTTGCGTAAATAATTCAGTGACATACAAACTAAAAGACCTGATTGTTGATTTTGAGCAAATTAATAGTCTATCAACTTCATCACATAATAGCTTATTAAGATACACAAAAAATATACAGAATTTTATGAAAACGATATTCAGTTTAAAGGATTTTCGAATAGTTACTAAACTCTGTTCTAATCCACAAGTTCGGTTAACTAGCAGGGCCGCGTTTTACCCACGTTGTGCCCGTTCCCATGGGAGTTTCGAAATGAAATAACCTTCCCGTTGGATGTGGCTATCCATTACAAAAATAATTATTAATTCGGTCAGTTTCTGAGATTATTGCGTTCAAACAAACAAAAAAAACAAACTATTTATTCGTTTAGTTAGATTGATCATTAATATTAGGTATGTCATAATTAAGTGTTACTATCTAATAGAGCCGCTTGTAAGTGTAACATACTCAAGACTCGTAAATACCACGACAAAATGAATCAATGTAATGTCCGCCATTCGCTGAATCATTACAATTCTAGTTAATACAAACGTTTGTACACATTTCAAAACGACACAACACACCTCTTATTGTAACCACCTCAGTTGGCTGCAAGATTATAACAATTAATTGACGCTGTCGGTTCATGCTTATCAACAATTTAATATAGCCAATTAATTGAGCTAATCTCCTTGTTTATTTACCGTTTTGGTGGGCTCTTGTCGGTTATACAAGAATAGGCGAATTCATTAAATAATTTGGTAAATATTGCAGTAGGTACATTGGATAGGATGTTGTATTCGTAGATTTGATAACATTGCCAAGAAATAAGAAATAAACATATTTGACTTTTTGGAACGGATAGCATTTTATTGAGGTATTAGTCAATATTGCAATACTGTTTAGTCAAAACTATATGATCAAAGGATATTTAAAAAGGTACCTCTTTCGAACAAAAAAAATATTTGTAGATGCGACTATAAAAATATCAGAGTTACGCCCGAACAAAAACACACATAAAATTTAAACATCCGGATTGAGAACCTCTTATTTGACGTTTGGTTTAAAATAATGAAGATCTTGAAACAAACAGCAGATTGGATTTCAATGCCAATCACAAGAAAGTAATAATAAAACATTGAACCAGATGGGAACATTTATCGACATTTTGTTCGCACGCTCTTGTTTACATTTTAATTTAAAATATTATTCGATGGCTTTAATTTCGATGCACAGAAATGGACCTTGGTATACTTGTAAAACTTATTAGTACTTGTACTGAAAGGTAGAAGATTATTTAGTGACTTACATAGAAAATTGCCGAGGCACTGAGTTACACTCGTAATGTACTAACGGTGCTTAGGCATGTCTATAGAACTTATCATATCTTCAGAATGAATAGAACCTCAATAGAACAATGTTCAAGCTCGTTTACCTGAAAAAGAAAAAACTGTTAAGATACCTTACTATTTATAATTTTAAAACAAACTTTTCATTGCTTTTGAGATTAGTATAAACTATTGACGGTGTAAATAGTCTTTATTATAGTAAATAAAAGCTACAAGGTATATTGTGGATAATGTCGTAAATAAACAATTAAAAAAAAAACTATTATTTTTTATGAAATAAAACAAATTATGTAAAGTAGTTTCGAAGTCAATGGCGGATTTGTCTACTAAAAATTAAATGACTCCTTCATAACAAAGCATATGTTAATTTTATTTTAGTTTGCAGCGCTCTAACAGGGTGTGATGTATTGAAATTATGGCAAATAAATAAATTTGAATTTGAATCAACCCATTGCAAACATATCGTCAAAAACAGACCAAAATACTGTATCCACTACCGATACTCGTATTCTTATCTATCTACCGATCGAAATCATAACCCTCCTCTCTGCATATTGGTTAAATATAAGTACATTTTAATATGAGCCAGTGCTCTCTCAGCCAGTGGGACACCGCGCGTCCGTAATTGGAGAGGACATACGCTATTATCTGCGACAAGGGCCTGGTGCGGATGTAAGGAACATACTCCAGCGGAACTTTGTCTCTTTATAAACGTACTTGCCGCGCCCTGCCGTGTTACCTGCGTTACGCGGGAATTTCGGGATAAAATGAATCCCTTGTATTATTATGATGTATAACCTAATTACTGTAAAGTTTCATCCAAATCCGTTCTTTAGTTTTTGCAACAACCATACATGACTCCATTCATCCATACATTCATCCTCGCAAACTTTCACATTTCTTATATTAGTATCTTTTAAATGACATTCGTTTGATATAACTGAGGTTAGGACGATGGCGTTTATGATATGCCTTGAATTAAGATCAGGTAAACGTTTGGTGTAATCGGTAACGTGTTTTATGACTAATCCTTTCTATTTGCATCAGTATAATAAATGCGTTTTACCGCTTTTGCTTTCGCTTGCTGCTGTGAGATTAACAGCTCCATTTCCTGCTTCTGATAAAATTATATTTTTTGTTAAGCTAATTTTCCTGATTTCTGTGAATGATCTGTCAAAATATTTGTCAAATCTGAGCAAATGTTACGAGAATGCGGCAATAAAAATTCAATTTAAGTTCTCTAACTTTCTTAAGTCATTATTTGTTAACGTTTTTATCCACTACTTACTTCTAATTGACGTATTATTTTCATACATTGCATGTTAAAACCACTAATTAAATCTCTACTATGGAAGCATTTTTCGTCCTCATATCTCAATCAAATTAACTCAATTCAATGCTCAAGAAATGCTTACAAAGTTAACCGTATTAGCTCAACAAATTGATGTAAAATAATAGTCCTATTACTCTACCGCTATAAAATCTTACTCAACTTTCACTCGCTTCGAGTAGCTCGTATTGCATAACAAACGTATGCACTTTATGCCAAGTCTACACATTCGCCAAGACATTTGAAAGCATGAGGACGAGTATGCATCTGTATAACTATACTGTGTTTTGACACCCCCAAAATTCCGTATCAGAGAATATGCATTCAAAAATGACTGTATAATATGATTTATATAAAAGCAATTTCTTCTTGTTTTCTTAAATTCTTCTTACCTATACTGTCCCACGGCTGGGCTAAAAAGTCTTTCGTAAACATCGCCAAACCTAGTAGACTGTTGCAAACTCTTACCAATAGCCTTGTAAGCGAATAATGTAGGTAAATCATTAAAAAATATTCACACACTAATTCCCAGTACGTGAATCCTTTGATATGTTCTAAGCTTGTATCTAAAGTGATGTTATTCTTAATCCTAATTTACAACAATAGTACAGTGGTAGTTGTGGTACTTGTGGTAGTACTACTAACTCTACTGTCTACCACTTACAAAGATATCTAACGTAAACTAGACCTTAACGTAACTGGCCATTATAAAGATCTCAGGTACTTACATCATGTCAAAACGGGAAGATAAAATTATCTCATAAAGCGCAAATTCACATGTCTCGAGTAACTCGGCGGTTAGTGACGTGATTGTGTAAAGTCGGCTCAAAGAAATAACGATACAAAATTGTAAATAGATCAAATGGAGAATAAATAACTGTGTCAAAATAGTGTGAATGTGAAATATCCTAGACTAGACTGATTTAAAACCTAGGCTATCTATATTTCCTTTCTCTATTAGTAAATATCGATTTCAATAGCATCAGACAGAATTTATTGTATTAGGTAATATAGATATTTCCACATAGTATTAGTGAGTATATTAAGAAATTAAATGTCATAAAAATGTCTAAAAATAAGTTCAATATTTTTTTAGAAAGCAAACAAAACGGATACCCATCTTAAAGGAGACAGCGTTGATTGTTAATTAACACAAGCAAAACGAAAGCAAGCAATAAGTTAGGTGCAAAAAAACAGTAAGTATGTACTAAAAAAACTAATATAAACAAATAATACACAGATATATCTTTCTTCTCTCGTGTCAATGGCCTTTAAATTTGTTCTGTCCAGTATTTATTTAGCAGAAGGGCAGCATCTGGGACTTTCATTAAGCCTTCCATAGTGCAGGTGGTAGAACACAGAGAGCTATACACTAAATTGCAAAACAAAAAAGACTTGCATACAAAAAAATACGGTCCAGAATTCGGTTAAAAACGAACGTTTACAAGCGGCTTAATACGTATTTCTACTCAACTTTGAGTCCTTTTTCTTTAAAAATTCACTCAACCCCTTTCACTCCCAAACGCCAATCATTACCTAGAACATAACTAAAGATAATAACATTTGCATCCGAAACCATCCTCCGGCATTCTGGCAACCGTCCAACATCAAGTTCTAGTGGCTCGAAAGTGAATAGGCAGTCCGTTTCAAAAAGTTTCACAAACTAACAATTTAATGGTCTGAAATCCATTATGTTAAGTGATGCATTTGGTTGGGATGAATGGGGTCCTGATGTATTAATTTCTTGATTATTAAAAATGTGAAGTTGTTTTGAGGGTGGGACGTCTTTCTATATTTAGATAGATTTAACTATGTTTTGACTTGAAGTTTGATCACCCTTAAAGATTTAATTTTTCATTCATTTGGTTTTTCGGTGCCAAGCAAACAATAAATTAGGGCCCCGCAGTTTTACCCGCGTTGTGCCCGTTCCAGTTAGAATTTCCAGATAAAAGCCTTCTTCGATAAGTGGACTATCTAACACTGAAAGAATTTTTCAAATCGGACCAGTATTTCCTGCGCGTTCAAACAAACAAAAAGAAACTTTGTAGTTTTATAATATTAGTTAGATGAATGAAAAAAGTAATTTACAATTATGTCGGAATGTTCTAATTGTTTGTCTAATTCAAATCTTCGAGATAAGTCTTTCTTTAAGCTCGCTACAAAGTTAGGTAGTAACTGCATTGAATAACTAAATAGCATGAACTTCATCTCGAAAGCCCATTTAAAAACATGGCCGATTTGTACGAAAATCAATGCAGATCGCGTCCGACTTTCTCGACTGCGCGTCACCAAACTACACTCACAATCGCAAACAAGTGAATATTGATAAATACCTATGTTTATTACCCGTACATTTGTATTCAGAATGAGTATGACGGTCAGAAAGACAAATTTCTCAAACATTATTAGGTATAGTAAGAGTATTCGAATTAACGAATTTGAATTAACGTGGGGTAGTGTAGTTTGAGATAATTTTGTTGTATTGCTCGTATAGGATTAAGAAACATTTTAAGATTTGCTACTTATACAAGACTAGTGTCTAAGGCTAAAGTTAAGAGCTAGGTATCTAGAGCGATTATTTCCGACTTAACGTTAAGTCAGGATTGAAAAAGTAATTTCTCAGAATGTACCTAGTTCAAACTGACCTTAAATGAAAAAGGAAATGCTTGTACCAATCGGAAACCCATTTGTTTTGTAAACACATCATGTAGAGCTAACATACACTCACTTATTACTGTACAACCTATCTTTATACTTTTTAAGTACGCACGTAGTTTTCAGTAGAAGGTCGTTTACACCGAAATTCTATTCTTCTTTTAATAAAGCTTTTTGTTGGTTTCGCGAGCTTTGTGCGAAATTTGAACGATATAAATGAACTTTCAGGTTACACTTGGTTCTTGGTAAGTAAATTTACTTTTACTTTTATTAATATTAAATTAAATATCAAGGTTGAGGTTATTTTTGGTTACCAATTATACAAAAGCCTAATTTATAGAATAAAGCGAATATTAGTAAGTACTCTATCCTAGCTCTAACACTAATTTCCATATACCTACTGCTCTAGTGTAAACTTAGCTTTATCTTAATTGAAATTTGTCAGGTGTTTGTTAAAACACTATCTTGATCAATTACACAGAAAACAATGTAATTGCAAACAAACAGTTAACGAACCATTAAGAACCACGCATTCGTAAACAAATTCATCGGAAAATTGTCTTTAAACTGGGATCGTTTTGCTGAAACATGTCAAAATCAGACCCTCCATACTTCAGGTTGAAAGCGAAACACGCTTTGTTACTTCGTGATAGAGTTTATTTTGTAATAACGTATGGTTTTCTGGGGGTTGAGTGCTTACTGTAGAATATAATCAAGTGGTGCTTGTGGGGTCTTTTGACGATGGCCACTTTCTCCGTCGCGTAGCTAACGGTTAAGTAACAGTCATTCCACGTCCTCATCTTGAGGGTAACAGACTATAATCGCAGCAATTAATGTACGAACGTTTAAGGGAAGTGTTTACATAAAAGGGAACATCTCTATCTAGACATGTTGTGAAAAAAAGAAGATACGTAAGCGTATAAGCAGCTGTGTAAAGTCAGCGCGTAAATTAATGAGAATTACTAACTACATTTCATTTCCTTGCAATAATTATTCATGTACCTGACATGTGGTAATGTTTTTCAGTAATAACTTTAATATAATTTACGTCTGAAGGTTACACGGTCATGTTTTGTGAAAGCTAATATTATTAAGGGTAATATGACTCATTATTTAATGGATATTAGGTATATCACTAACCCCTAATGTGAAATTAAAACGATTCTTAAAAAGTGTGATATAAATGAACTGTCCAGCACGATACAAATTAAATTAATCCCATGGTTAATCAACAAAATGACCTGTCACTTTTTCATTGTCATTTCCCTAACGTCCCGCGTGCCAAAGTGACAACGTGTCACTTCTAGGAGTGTCCCGATCCATGCCGTGTCATTTAATGAGTCGATATCAAACATCACTTTGTGGACACAATTTTTGTGAAGAAAATTGGTTTACTTAAGACATTGTTTACGAATGACGCAATTGATGGACTTTTTGATCGAAAAATGTTTGTTTCACTTTGTAACTTGATGTGGTTTTACAAACAAGTAACGTTAAAAATATGACGGTATTGATTAGGTAGAACCGTATTACTAATAAATATAAGTTCACTGGTTCGAATGCAATCACGAGCTACCTATACTATTTCTGTACAATAATACCTAAAACACCATGCTAAAGTAAGTTGGTACGAGTATGTAACTGGCCATGATTTATTAATGGCATGTATACTTTACCTATCTACGAGTATATTTACTTATCTTTTCTATTCATATAAAGCAAATGTTTTTTTTTATATAATATAATTACACTGAAAAACATAGTCGGCTACTATTAGAAAGTAGAATATCCCAGAAAGTGGGCAATTCTCTGAAAAAATAGTATGAGTCTCATTTAGTATTCGAATGCGGAAAGAAAGCAACCCGCAACGTATAGATGTGGTATAGACTACAAAATCTCTTAACTAAATAAATAAATAAATATACCCGGACAAATTCACACTCGGTTAATTAGACCCAAAGTAAGCTCTAAGCTTGTGTTATGGAATCTAATTCACTGATACTATTACTTATACATACACAAATACTTTATAAGAATATATAATTGACACCCAGACATCGTCGCCAACAACTATGTCTGCACATATTGTTGACTCCGGGCGGGAATCGAACCCGCAACCCCCGACACAGTAAGCGCTCTCACTGCCACTGTGCCAACGGGCTTGTCAAATAAACATAACTTAAAGACTTTATGGATTGAACCATGACCTAAATAACAAAGATTATCCCAAAGAACAAGACCTTCCTTAATTCTATCACTGTAATCATCAATAAAAAAACTAGCACATGTTTGCATCCTACTTGTTCTTCACACACATGTCACTCACACACACTCGTTGCATAAACAAATTGCTTGCCGAGGTGGGACTCACGTAGGCGAGTCATCCCCAATACCGATTTGAGGCCACAACAAATTGACCTCTTCCTGACACCTAGGATATACAATAATATACCTAGTTTCTAGGTAATAGGTATCATTTTAAAGTGAGGTGTGGCTACGGAACCGGGGCTCTTGCACTGATTCTCGGTGACGAATTGCAATATGTTTTAATAAATGTTTGTGCGAATGTTTGTGGTGGTAATGTACTGAGAGTTGGTTACAGGTGATATCATTTTGTTAATGGTGGTTTCATTTTTTTTTGTAATTTCTCGGAATCCATCAGTTACGTACACAATACTTTGTATATATGTTTCCTATAATCAGCGCTATTAACTTTATTTCTCTCTAAGTTTTGAGGTGCCATGTGCAAGCAAACAACGGCGACTATACATCGTTTTTTTTAAAAGGAATTCGCTTCGATACTAAATCACTAGTCATCATCTCTTGCACCGTGGCACTCTCATAATTCTGTCCATACTTTGTATATTTACTTGCTTGCTTTTAATAACTAACTTGATACGCTAACTTTAGTTTATCTTGGAGCAAAGTTCCCGATATGATATTTATCTTGCTATTCCAGCCTCCTTTGAGAAGTTTCGAAAGGGTCATTGGGTATAACTCCATATTGTATAAGTAATATTAAAATATCTGTTAAAGGGTCGGATCTAGACCATCACCGCCATATTAATAAACGCGTAACTAAAACATTGTTATAAAGTGTTTTGTCTTTTTTGCTCTTCGGAAAATCGTGTATGTCAGAATGTGACAAACCATTTTGTAGCTAAATTGTTAATACGCGTTTATTAATATGGCCCTATGGGTATTTTGAAAAAAGTGACATTAATGTCACTTTTACGTCATCACACATAGTACAAAACAAATATGATACTGTTTTACAAAATTGTCTGATTGTGTTTTTTATCAAACTCCTGTTTTTATAGTCCCACCCCTCCCCATAGAGGTCATTAAGTCACTCACTAGGTTACTTGCTCGCCTCCTAACATAAGATACCCTAGGCTACTTCTAAGGGTAAACCCGAGCCTGTCAATAGGTAATTAACTTAAATTAATAAGGGTAGTTTTCAGGTTACGGGGTTGGCATTTGAAACGGTTTCATGTGAAAACTTTATGAGGGCCTTGTAATTGTGGCACAGTTATTATTAGTTCTCTTGTAGGGCGTTAGTTAGTTAGTAACGTATTAATTAACGCCTTTGACATTTTGAAAAGGTGATAGTTCAAGAGACGTCGATTTTATTATGAATTCTCGGACAGATATGCTTTTTCAGGGTCAATAATCATTTTTTTTATACAAAGTTAGGTAATTTTTAAACCCAAGCATGGTGATTACACCTAATCCTCATCACTGTACTGATATTCTCAGTGAGATGAGAGGCTTTTGCCCGGCAGTGGGACATTACTTTACTTTACTTTTTAGGATAATTAATAGAACATTTTTTGTTTTTATCTTGTTAGTTTGTTAGTAAACTTAGTTTCTATTTTACTACACTAACAAATTAAAACAGAATAGAAGTTCCAAACACATAATAATTATGTATCTTATATCCATAACTCTTTTCGAAAGTCATAAAGAGTAACTTATTACTATTATATTCTGCGGTCGTAAAGCATAAACCAAAAAGTCACTGTGAAAATAAGGTTAGTACAGACAGACGTAGTTCCGAGTTCATAACAGCCATCGTAAGTTCAGGCGTTTTCAAGAGCCCTGTCCTCATTTGCGAGGCTCCTAGAGACTCCTAGAGGCTCTCAAACTTACTCGACTGTGTGAACACGCCATTATCTGAGGCACGCGCGTCCTGCGGGTGTGGGAAATAAAGATTTAAATTGGGTTGAGGTTTACTTTTTATATAAATTGAATATAATAAAATAATTTATTGTAAGTTAATTAATTGAAACAACATATCAACAAGTAAAATTAAAAAGAAATAAAAACTACCTGAAAAGCTAGACATTTACAAACATAGATAGCTAAGAAAGAACCAACGCTTTCTAATAAAAAAAGCGGCCAAGTGCGAGTCGGACTCGCCCATGAAGGGTTCCGTAGCAGCGAGTAACATAATAAAGAAGTTCTTGAAATAAATGTTTTTTTATTTACATTTGAGTTATTGAATGAATAATCAGTATTTTTTTGCGGTTTACGATTTATGTCGTAAAAAAAAAACTACTAACTAGACCTCGTTCAAACCAATTTTCGGTGTTAGATTACATTGTTATGTACATCATATATTTTTTTTAGTTTTATCATTCTCTTATTTTAGAAGTTACAGGGGGGGGGACACACATTTTACCACTTTGGAAGAGTCTCTCGCGCAAACTATTCAGTTTAGAAAAAAATGATATTAGAAACCTCAATACCATTTTTGAAGACCTATCCATAGATACCCCACACGTATGGGTTTGATGAAAAAAAAAATATTTTTTTCATTTCTAAGTATGGGAGACCCCCCTAAAATTTTATTTTTTTTCTATTTTAGTGTGAAAATATTAATGCGGTTCACAGAATACATCTACACACTAAGTTTCAACAACATAGCTCTTATAGTTTCGGAGAAAAAAGGCTGTGACATACGGACAGACAGACAGACAGACGGACGGACAGACAGACAGACAGACATGACGAATCTATAAGGGTTCCGTTTTTGCCATTTGGCTACGGAACCCTAAAAACTGACCGAAATAGGTCCATCCGTTTTGAAAGATATGGTGCCAAAACACACACAGACATCGACATCAAACTTAGGGTGAACACTGCGTGCGCACGCTTAACGCAGTGTCGGCCCTTATAACACCCCCTTTTTGCAAATAAAAAGATGCAAATAATAAATGGAACCTAAAATAGTACAAATATTATTCACTTTAATTTCAGTAAGGTTTAACAGTCCTACGGTAATCTAGAAAGCCGTAAAGGAAGTTATCAAACATGGTTAAGTAATTGAATCTGGATAATTGCTGAATATTCATAATCGGAAATGTTACTAACCGTAACTAGGTAATAAAAAAATCTTAAGTACCACTTCGTTATCGGGTTCTACTATGTATAAAATATCTACAGAAATACCAAAGAATTTCAGAGTACCTCACTACGAATAGTGAGGTACTTTCATCGCAATAGTGGTCGGAACAATAAACGGAAATTACAGCGCTTTCCAAGAGCAGGTAGTTAGGAAAATTCGATCGCTTTAAGTCGATCGCCGCATGCGGTGATCGCATCAGTGCAATGTAACGAATAGGGTGCGGGTGCATTCGGTGACCGACTATCACTACCTACTACGACTTGACAGGGTTCAGAAGCTTTCGGTGACCGACAGGAGCTGTCAAGTTTTTTCTAATATTGTCCGCAAACCGTGGTCTGGACAGTCTTATGTGAAAGGACGTTAATTGATAGGAATACTAAGATTGAAACGTGTTCAGCGACCGCATTAGTTGCTGGACAGATTATGATGAGATTATTATGCATTAAATTGTAACTAGTTGGGTTATGAACCAACGAAGTTCACAATTTCTCGGTGTATAATGAATGTGTCAATATAACTAACATGATGAATGGATGAATGGAATACTAAACTATGTGAATAAAAATTGGATTTGTAGGTATGAGTAATCTTCGTCACCATATTCCAGCATTTGTTTATGCAAAATAAAAATTACACTCGTATTTTTGTATCCTTACTATTAGGTATAGATAGAATATTATTATGAAGTATTAAATAATTAAATTAAATGGCGAAAGAAGATGATAACGGTATTTACGTGCCAAAAGAAAGAAAACAACATTCTCAAGATGTTATAGAACTTTTTCCATTTCTTATTTTAATGAGTTCCCGCTCAAAGGTTTTCTGTAACTTCGTGTTCTTCAGTATGTAGATTGAGTTCTTTTAATAGGAACAGCTAACTCGAACCTACTATAGCCTTTTCACTTACCGTCTTATTTTGTCACTTTCTGACATACGTAATTTTCCGAAGAGCAAAAAAGACAAAACACAGTATATCAGTGTTTTAGTTACACCGCAAGTTCTAAGCGTGCAATTGTTCGTTCTTGCGATAGATGAAAGCACTTAAGCGAGCAAACTAGTTCGTTCTGTAAAGATCGATTGGGACCTAAACCTAACGACGACTATCTCCCTTCTCAAAACCAATGAGCAAAACAGCTTGAGACAAGTTGGCCATCTGCTGTATGTATAATGTAGGTGTTTTAACCCTATACTTGGCAGAACTTTTTTTTCTTTTTTTTTCTATTTTTTTTATAAAAAATGTGTTAATAGGTCCATAATGATAGGGTATATGCAAATAAAAAAAATCGTATGAGGGTAGTTTTTTATTTATTAAATGTATCATATATGACACAGCGCCAGAGGTACAAAAATCAAGGTAAAAAAATATATGTATCAAATTTGACACACAGCCAAGTTTTAAGTAATTTAATTTTTAACAAAATTTTAAGTATATTACCAATGTAAGTTAAGTAAAACCTTTAAAAATATTTAAAAATACTAAAAATAGGAAAAATATTGCAGAAATTGGTGTTTGTTGTTGAAAAAATGTTTCAGTTCCATAATTTTCCATTACATGAAAATTATTATAGTGTTTCTCTTTAGAGCCACGGGACAAGCCCGGTCTTTTTGAGAGGTATGCGAGGGGATACAGATCCAACTCGTAGAGGCCACGAGGAGATGTTTAATGTAATGGATTACAACAGCAGAGACACATTCCCGACCATACCAAAATGCACGACATGAACACGAATATGTCTGTGCAGAAGTAAGGGCTATTGTAGAAAGTAAATGAAAAAATTCTGGACTACAGGAATGAAGTTTGGATGGCCTGCAAATAGGTTATTGCGGAGAGGTCGGCACCTGCCATAACATGTGAAGAACAGGTTATCAGCAAGGGCCCCCCTAAACAACCGACGTAAGGCAAGGGGGCAACATCGGCGTGGGCAATTTGGGGAGTAGAGAGGTGTGCCGCGCTTTCTCTAAACGGTACTCGCGGCGTTGTGCCCTTTAACACTTCCACCCCCGGATCACACAGCCGAAATCGACGGTACCTCTAACGACCCCCCTCTTCCCCTCTCTGGCCTGTGAAAGCAAGCCAGAGCTTAGAGTTCTGCGGGCCCCCTTGATTGACTTGAAACAATGATGTTGATACAAGTACTTAGTTGACTTCCTTGACATCATCACATAGCAAGTTCAGGTTTTCTAACGATGACGGCAGTGAAGGAGCAGGCTATCGGAATCCCATGTCTCTCAGGACTTAGTTGAAATTTATCACCAAACGAATCACTTTCCTCTATGCCGGACTTGACGCCAGATTTAAGTATATACTAAATTTTTTTGGATTGTCACCAAATGTGGACCAATGTCTTAAATTTTCCAGCCGAAGAAGATTGCTTCTGAAGAGCAGGTTTAGTGATTTTATTTCATTCTTACCCTATCTCTAAACCTTTTTCCTCTTCAGGAGCAATCGTCTTCAGCTGAAAAATGAACGACATTGGTCCAATTTTGAGAAAAAAAAAAATAGTATATACGAGCCAGAAGTCTGCGAGCTGTGGTCTGCTGTTGCGTTTGTAAGTGTGATGATACCAGCCCCCCTATTCCCGGTCCAGTGTGCGCACCGGTGCTTGAAGCTCAGTGCGCTTGAAGGACGTGAAGCAATTGGTATTCCCGCGGCATCTCGTGCCCAGTGCTTAACGTTGCCAACATACTAAAAATTTTGGACTTCACTATTACTATGCACAAAAACCGGTAAGTACCGATAAATAGTTTGTAACAGATTATTTGTCTGTGGTGGCTAGGCGCACTCTCCGCCTGGCCCGCACTTGTCAATGTCATTGACAGGTTCAACCACAGATGTCAGAAATACAGGAGATATGCTTTGTAAACAAATGTATTCGTGTTCAGATGTCGCCGTGTTCTCCCCACTTAATTCAAGTTAATTCACTAACACAAAAGCAAAAACTATAAGAACGGCACACGAGCTCATATTTCTCCCGCACACAAAGAAACTTACAGCAACACTAATAAACTCAGTAATAGAACACATGCATACAGGGGGCGGGGCTTCTACCTGTAGCTACAGACAATAAACACACATCGCAACTAGTGATGTGAAGAGGTAATTGATTTGAATTTGAATTTGAATTTGAATCGTAGAAAAAATAGTATCGATGAAATTCAGAGCCGACGAACTTTCTTCAATGGTTGAAAGCACTTAGGCTCAAAGTGAGACGAACATATCGTGTTATTTTTTGTGGGAAACCAGTTTGGACCTTTTCCTGTTGCATTTATCCACTTTTCTTTTATTTTTGGATCCTTCGGATAGCTAAAATATTAAAAAGGTGTGAATGATGATGATGATATCAATGATACATGTGTAAGAGTACCGCAATAAATTAAAAACCCATACTTGATTCAATAATAATAATAAGTCGAGTAATCAAGAAATAGTAATGAATTGTGTTTTCAATAATTAATTATATCATTTTTACCTCACATTAGTAAACAACAGCTATAAAGTTCTAATTTTGTTCCCTTGTGTAATCATTCGAACTAAGTAGGATCGATATAAAATATCGACAACCTCAAAAGTGACATCACATCTCTAATTATCTACCTAACAATGGACACTGGTTCCAATTAATGAAATCAGGGACATAGAGGTCAAAGTACGAATTTCAATCTGATTTTTTGTAATTAAGGTCTTTGAGTGATTCTAAGCCTATTTTATAGAATACGTTTTTTTGAAATACCTGCCCGTTTCCGAGAAAAAAAATGTTAAGTTTTTTTTTGTATGGAGAAAAATCGTTTTCTTTATTTATTTTATAAACGGGCAGAGACGTTAAAACCAAACCTTAAAGGGATTAAAGAACACATAATTCCTTGCATTTTGTTCGAAATCATCTACTCCATATCTCTGCCCGTTTAAAAACGGCAGGCGTTCCAAATTTTTTTTTTCTTTTGTGGTTTTTTTGGTTTAAATACGCTTGAATGAATACTTAAATAGCAATATTGTAATATTAGTACTTCATTCCATCGATACAAAATGGAATTGTAATATTAATAGCTTAAGTAATTTTATACCTACATACCTGCTATGTTACTTTTTTACCTGGGTATTGTTTTGCGTAGAGGCTTTTGCAAGGCCGAATATGTTTTATTGTTCACGTTACCTGGATAAGATAAGAAAAGAGGGCACTTACAGGTTACAGGTAATCAGGTAACTTACCTGATTAGTTGTTTTCAAAACGGAGTCACTCGTTCCTCGGATCCTAAAGTATCAACACGTACCTACACGCTCTTTACCATTAATATGTCTCAGTTTAAATCAAATTTGGATATATATGTGCTACTGAAATCAAGTGGAAATATCAAAAACAGTGATATATTGTGCACTACGTTTTTAAATCAAATAAACGTTGAAGTTTCTGCTGAAGATCTTAGAATTCTAAAACAGTTCACAAGAACATAGGTATGTTGCAAATTTACACAAGAGATGGTTGCAAGCAAATATATGTCAATCTAATTGTCTTTCAATCTATCTAATAATGCAGACAGTAATTCTTCTTCGGAGTGGTTTTTAAGAGATGAAAGGCACCTTCTTTTATGCTTGTTTGATAGATCCTCTGGTGGGTCTCAGATGGCTTTCTGTGGAGTATTTGTAGCAGCATCTGACTGCGGACTGGCTTCCATTGCTTGAGACATCCAAATTCTCTTTCGCAAATATTGACATCAAATATGGTGTTCTTGGTGAAAAAATTAGATTGACATCTATTTGCTTGCAACCATCTCTTGTGTAAATTTGCAACATATGTTCTTGTGAACTGTTTTAGAATTCTAAGATCTTCAGCAGAAACTTCAACGTTTATTTGATTTAAAAACGTAGTGCACAATATATCACTGTTTTTGATATTTCCACTTGATTTCAGTAGCACATATATATCCAAATTTGATTTAAACTGAGACATATTAATGGTAAAGAGCGTGTAGGTACGTGTTGATACTTTAGGATCCGAGGAACGAGTGACTCCGTTTTGAAAACAACTAATCAGGTAAGTTACCTGATTACCTGTAACCTGTAAGTGCCCTCTTTTCTTATCTTATCCAGGTAACGTGAACAATAAAACATATTCGGCCTTGCAAAAGCCTCTACGCAAAACAATACCCAGGTAAAAAAGTAACATAGCAGGTATGTAGGTATAAAATTACTTAAGCTATTAATATTACAATTCCATTTTGTATCGATGGAATGAAGTACATACTAATATTACAATATTGCTATTTAAGTATTCATTCAAGCGTATTTAAACCAAAAAAACCACAAAAGAAAAAAAAAATTTGGAACGCCTGCCGTTTTTAAACGGGCAGAGATATGGAGTAGATGATTTCGAACAAAATGCAAGGAATTATGTGTTCTTTAATCCCTTTAAGGTTTGGTTTTAACGTCTCTGCCCGTTTATAAAATAAATAAAGAAAACGATTTTTCTCCATACAAAAAAAAACTTAACATTTTTTTTCTCGGAAACGGGCAGGTATTTCAAAAAAACGTATTCTATAAAATAGGCTTAGAATCACTCAAAGACCTTAATTACAAAAAATCAGATTGAAATTCGTACTTCGACCTCTATGTCCCTGATTTCATTAATTGGAACCAGTGCAGCACCCGCTTCACGAAACTATCGTGTGAGTGAGAGTATCAGTAAAACACTTTTCCATTGCGCTATTAGACCAGGCGATTCATTGATCGATGTGTATTAAGCAAACAATGGTTTTAGTTCATAATGAAAATAATTGCTTTTGGTACTTTATCGTGTTTCTAGTATCACGAAGTAATGTTTTAATGAATTTAATAAGAAAAACAATCATATTTTTATACTTACGTGTGAAATGAGATGCCATCTTTCGTATAATTCACAATAGAGGTGTTATTTTTGCAAACAACCACTGTACAACGCGGCATTTTGTAAAAAATCACGAGCAGTGAAGACGTCGCAAGTTGGCATTCGACTAATGGCCGAAACTGGCAACAAGCCGCTTTGCGGCTAGATGCGTTCGCAAGCGCCACGCCTCCTTGCCATATCTCCTGTATTTCTGACATCTGTGGGTTCAACTCAGTGGGTACAACATAATGTAAACAGGCAAAATTCCGCGGTATTTATTTACTCTTTTTCACGATAATTCCTATCGATAACTTTACTTATGCGTGTTGTGCTTTGTTTGTAGATTACTTTATGAAATTATTGGCAAGAATTAAGGAAAGTGCAAGTAAATTATCATGTCAAACGGCAAATAATTCTGTGATTGATCGATCAATATATTTCGTTTACTGGGCAGTGTAACGAACGACTAAACTAAACATTCGAATTCATAGCGACATTCAAGTCGTATGTGCTTCAAGTGCCTGCAAAGTACAAGACAATGTTTTTCTCTGCATACTTTTGGCCCACAGGAGTCGTATATCGCCGCTTCAGGGAAGCAAATCGATGAATAAACCCTGACCATAGCTGTTAAAGTTAAATAAATGTACTTAGTTATGTTAGTTGGTAAGGTATTTATATAAAGTAGAATGTACCAAAACCAATTCCAGGGTTTTCACCCCTTACTATTAACAAAGAGTTAATAAAAAGATTGTATCAAGAAAAATACTTAGGATTAATAATAGACGACAAAATGACATGGAAATCACTTATTGAAAAAATAAAGTCAAAATTAACTTCAACTTTAGGAGCTTTACCTAAAGTTAACAACTGCATACCGGAAAAAGTAAAAAAAATAATTTACAATTCTCTAGTAAAATCACATTTGGAATACTTAATAGAAATCTGGGGGTCAGCTGCAACCACTTATCTTCAATCACTACAAAGAATTCAAAACAAAATTATTGAAGTATTATTTCATAATTACAATACGCCAACAAAAGATTTGTATAAAAAGACTAAACTGTTCAACATAAATCAACTATATCAATATATAACTTGCATCTTAATAAAAAACATAACTACCAATAAAATCAAAACTAATATTACATTGGAAAAGATAAACAACCAAACATAACTTAAGAAATAAACACAAATTTAAACTTATCATACCAAGAACTAATTAGGAGAAAAAATCCATTTTATTCGAAGGAGTCCAATTATTTAATAAATTACCAAATGACATCAAGGAGTGTCATAGTGTTAGCGTATTTAAAAATAAATTAAAATTACATATTGCCAAACTGTAGGGTAGTTAAGGAGCGAACCATGTACTTATTAACCATATTTAACTAACACTTTAGTTTATATAAATCTTATTAATATCATTACTTACCTATGTTACTAACCCTAAGCACCAGAGGTGTATTACAAATATTTATTATATTGTTATCTGTATCTCATTTTAATTGAACTGTATGTTTTATGAGAATAAAGATCTTTAAACCTAACCTAATGTAAGCTATATTTTATTGTTGCTCGGTTTGAGAGGTATCACCTTTCCGTGATACAGTTTATACTAGTATGGGAGGTGATGTCTTGATGACTGAGCCAAATATAATGTAATTACATTTGAAATAAATAAATAAATGAATTGAATTGAATTGAATGTTTCTTCTTTGCTTTATTTACAGAAATAACTGTAGTCTCTAGCTTCCAATTACACATTACACATTCAACACAATTGTTGTATTTAGTGTGCCGAGCGGTAGAGACGGCGTGAGTTCTAGTAGGATCTGCCGGAAAATTGTTTTAGTCACTCTAAAATGTTGAGTAAAAAGAGATTCCGGTAGATCCAATGGATTACTGCAATCCCTCAGCCGTCTCGGTTCTAGTCTGAGCGCCTGTCTTTGGCGAATATCTTCCGCGGCACCTAATATAATTGCACGAGCCATTTTAATAGAAACTAGCAGCGGCCTGCGGTTTTACCCGCATTGTGCCCGTTCCCGTGGGAATTTCGGGAATTTTTATACTTATAAACCTTCCTCTTGAATCACTACCTATTACAAAAAAACCGCATCAAAATCCGTTGCGTAATTTTAAAGATTTAAGCATACAGACAGACAGACAAAAATAGCGACTTTGTTTTATACTATGTAGTGATTATTAGAAATCAATACCTAATCATACATAATAGAAGAAATTATGTAATGCTTAGAATTATTTGGCGGGAAGAAAAAGTCAACCCTACTAATTTAAAAAGGTTTCATCATGACTCATAGATTCATACATTATTCGTTATTCGCAACATGGTAGGGTTATAGTGATTTATTGTTCCTCACTACTGGATAGTAGTTGCAATCAACGAAGGCCAGTGGTTAAACACTATGGCCGTGTGAATACCGATTTGAGTTTACCGGTTTTTTTTTCTAGTACATTGATGAGCATAGTGGCGTTGAGTGTTTAAACACTGAAATGCGCGCACCGGAGCTGTCAAACGCTTAAATGGCAATCACGAACGCCACTATGACGTCATCTCAGTGCGCACACTGGACCGTGAATAGGCCTGGAAATGAAACATATTTTAAAAATTTCAGCAAAAAAGCAAAAAATTACTGAAAAAAATAAATAAAACTCATAGTAGTGTACCTGGCACTGTGGCATATAAGATACATAGTAAAATAAAACTCTTAATAAGTGTAACTGGCACTGTGGCAAATATGATACATTCGAAAAAACATGATTATTGTAAGTGGTTGCAATGCATCTTGGGGTATACAAATAGTGTGTGTCGATAGTTGATATTATCATTTAAGTAATAACAATGAAATTTGGGGAATAAAACCGCCAAATAGCAATATATAAGATTTTTCTTACCTTACGTTGCGCAGGCGCTTGTGAACGGTCCGCCATTTTGCGTGTAGGGTTGCACTGAAGGGATGCAAGTCTTCAAATATATTTTTTTCCAAATTTAGTAAAAACAATCTACCAGTTACAAAATAAAAATATCAAAAAAAGTTAATATATAAGACTGCAGATTTTTTAAAAGTTGAGTGTATCAAATCGTATACTGTGCCAAGTATAGGGTTAATTCTGATCGATAAATTATTTTGTCCTAGATCAAAATCTTTTATACCTATAACATAATGTTAGTGACCAAACTCCTCCGAAACGGCTTGGCCGATTTTCACGAAATTTTGTGTTCATGTCGGGTAGGTTTGAGAATCGGTCAATTTCTATTTTCATACCCCTAAATGTTAAGGGTGGTCCACCCCTTAATTTTTATATGGCAAAACAACGTTATCCGGGTCAACTAGTAACAGCATAAATACGACGAGTAAAACAAAAAACGAAAGCAATTCCTTTTACCTTTTCTCAAGAAAATCATCCAATTAATAATACATACACTCTCAAATTAAATAGTCTTATCACATCTAATTAGTGCTATGCAAAACTAATTACAACCACTGAACTTTTCCCACATGGAAATGGAAAGTGCCTGATCTAGATTTCTTCGCATTTATTCTCGTATCGTTTACTTGATACAATTGTACAATACAGATCTTGCCGATGGGCTAGACGTACAATTACTTGGTTGCATGACAACCAAGAGCTAGCACCGTGAAATTGTGATGCTAAAGAAATTGACATTCATTATTAAGGTTCCTTATGTTTTTTATTCATTGGGTAATAGTAAATTGATGCTTTGATATGTCTTTTATGTTTTCGGTAGGTAATTGTTTGTTATGTAATTAGAACATTGTCTCCAAATACAACATGTTGGGGAGACGCTAGAAAATGTGTAATGCGATCAATCATTGTTTGTTGGCGATTTCAGTACAGGCACTATACGCATACAAAAATGATCTAAGTAGAGAAAAGTAGATCAAAACATTACCAGTGTTAGTAAGTTAGTTTGAAGTTTAACACGAAGTAACTATTACCACATCTATGTTACGCGTCCCAGGACTTTTCTTACGTACTCAGTAGAATACACAATGGACAAACTTTTTCACTGAAACCTTTTTACGCTTAACGTGAGTAACGTCTCTGACACCAAGAATAGCTTCGAATCGTGAAAAACTTGTTACAAAATAAAAATAACGAATACATAAAAAAGGCGAATTCGGGGATTTTCGTCTGCAGAGCGCAAAAATGCTCTCAAAAAATATTTTGTTGTTAATACGTAGGACTTTAATCTTGCGTGAGCGTTATTCTATACAATAACTAGCTGTCCCGTCCAGTGGTTCCACCCGCGACAATCATTCAAATCGGTCCAGCCATTTAGGAGGAGTTCAGTGACATACACACGTACAGTAGAATTATATACTTTTATAAAGATTATAAGGATATTTGATTGATTGATGCAATAAGTCCGCTACGGACAGGTAGATTTACATCCATCAGTAGTCAAAAGCCAAATAACCTCTATATAGGGTCTTGGGTGGTATTAACAAAGTCGTTAGGTTGTCTAATGTCCACGACTACAACGTTTACGATTCACTGGAGAGGCCATAAACTAGATATATCGGGAGATAATAATATCTTCTACATCTGTTGACAGATACGCCTGTTTCTGGCTACAGAATGCTTTATGAGAATTTGAAGTTTAAGGGTGATAGGTATCGGTTACTTATTGGACTATTATCAACCTGTAGGGGAAAACTAAGGGTTTGGTATAATCACCAAGATTCGTATAAGCCAAGCGAAGTGATTACCTAATCTCCTCACTGATATCATCAATGACTTCAGTTTGAGAGGCTTTGCCTTGTAGCGGCCATTAGAGGGTAATCAGTGTCTCACGGTTTTGGTAACGTTATACCTTTTTCCTCAGGGAAATTCGGGAAGAAATAGATTCTAACTTGTTATGATAGAGTATTTATTATTTCATGTGTTCCAACTTCCGTTTAAGTAACGTTCAGTGGATTTAGCATGAAAGAGCGACTTATTTCTATCGTTAGACACATTTGAGCTAGCTATAAATATTATGATAAATATGTGCTTTAACTTCCTTACTTCTTTGAACGAAGAATCTTCACTTCACATAAGGATAAATTAATTGCTCTCGCATAGCAAAGCTCAAAACCAGCAACAATTTAAGGGCTAACCATCAAAACCTATAAATAATTTTCAGTTTAAACCCGCAATGAATAAGTGAGCATTCTCGGCGGGATTACATAAGAGCGGTGCTGAGCATCTCATATTTATACTGCGTCTATTTCGGGACCCTTTTCAAGTTGCGGTCAGCGGTGTTGATGTTAACATGTAAAGCTGCGTTTTCACTTTACACAATGTTTGGGACTGTTCTGAGCGAGCACGGAGCAATCGCTCGTACAGTAGAGCAAGCAAACATGTTCACTCAGTATGCTCGTGTGCTAAATGACAAGACTGGCGCGAGCGAATGTTCGTGAGGCCTGAAACATTTTGTTTTATAATGAGCGAATAACGACTCTTAAGCATGTCGGCTGAACAGCGATATTCACCCCACTTCTGATATCGGGAATCATGTCACATCAGGATAAGCACGAGCATTATACTGTCAATCCAACATCTTAGGATTTCTAGGTCTTGATCTTGAAATAATAACTCACAGGACTTCATTACAATGACATTGCTTGTATTTTACACACGGTCATCATGGATTACAGATTACAGTTAGGATACGTCTAGATTCAATTAATTGATGGAACCTAAACGACCTCCCTACACCCCATAGTCGTCCTGTCCACGCCATAGAATCTTTTCCTAATCCTATACTCGAATCGCAATACGATCGTGATGTCGTCAACACATCCTTCCTCCAATCTACGTTCCAATGTAATCGCCATCCAACCATCTCCATTCGTCCCATAACGTCTAATGTCCGCCATCTTTACTTATCCTAGACTCACTCACTCACTCACTGCCACAGACTACCAAACCAGCTCACATCCCTCTATCGAACAACTGTCATCTGTCATAGTGCGTAACACCACAGACTTAACATAGTCTATTCTCATACCACAGACTACACCACGAAGGTAGAACTCACGTCACGGAATAACAACACTACCGATTCCATCAGTCAACTGAATTTACAAACTACTCTTTAACTTCTATAGCTTGATTATACGTCCATCTCCGACAAGCATATATATTCTGAGCAAATGCTCTCTCAGAATATTAAGTGAACACCAGCTTAATGATCGACTAGAAATAATTTGGAAAACCTAATTGAAATATTACAAACCATTTTTCTGTTATAAGCGAGCAACAGAACAGCGAACAATTGCTCAAAACGAAACATTTGCTCAGAGCACTCAGTGAAACCACGGCTTTACTTGTGACGTTATAAACAGGGAACGGTTCCCTCCTGTCTGTTGGCCGGGAAAGGGAAGGAAAGGACATTGTCCCTGGTTCCGTGCGTCCCCGAGCATGTCCAACTGACCGATTTTAATTGTGCTGTCCTGTCAAACAGTTGTTATAACATGTCGGCCGATA
Source organism: Cyclophora albipunctata (assembly GCA_963082685.1). Taxonomy (NCBI): domain Eukaryota; kingdom Metazoa; phylum Arthropoda; class Insecta; order Lepidoptera; family Geometridae; genus Cyclophora; species Cyclophora albipunctata. Next base: position 7,734,303 of record OY720117.1, on the reverse strand, counting down.
ATGGACTGCTTTTCTGATTATTTATTTAAAACTGCATGTCTATGCAGTGGAATTGAAGCGTGCGAGTGTAATGAATGCGAGTTTTAGGTACTTGTTTTGTTTGAGTTAAATTTGATGAAAAATTGGTATATTGAAATGACATATACTAAAGGATATATTAGTACCGTTACAACTGATCTCGATCAGTTCAACTTAATCCTAGGTCTCGTCCTAAACTGAGATCAAAACTTCAAAATTGATTCACTAAAATCGAGTTCAGTTGACCGCGGTTCGAGATAGAAACGGCGAATTTGGCCCTTAAAGTAATGTTACTGTACTTGATAAAATTCCGAAGCAATGGATATGCTGCTTAGTACTAAGCAAAGGTGTTGTCTTGCATTTATTCAAAATCTACATAATCAGTCTTTTGACGTAATAAAACGAATCTACACAACGTGTTATACAAAAGTGGTGAACAAAAATATTCAGCGCTGAAACCTCGATTTACATAAATGACTTAATGATAGGGGTTGCAGTAGGTCAGGAATATTTTGTAGTGTAAAGTATATCCTTTACGGGGTCGCACGGCTAAAGGTCAAAGTCCTGGCAAAGACAATGACCGATAGAGCACGCACAACCAAAGCCTTCGTAAATACTTAAATCCTTAATTGTGTCTCGATTTTGTTGAGTAGATACTGTTGACTTCGGAAAGGGTTGAGCATAACTAGAACTCTGTTATAAACAATCTTCTTTCTACGAAGAGCGATGTATGTACTTACTGCATACTCTCTATTTCGTCATATCTACTATAACAAGATAGTGAGAATTTCTAAATCGTATAAACTGAAAAGGTGGTCAATAGGGTTAACTGTATGTCATTTACATCGACAAAAACCCAACTCTTATGTTTAAGAAGAACTGTAGATATCTTACAAAAACTTATAGGCTTTATGCTAAAATTAAAGCTAAGTATGTCACAGTCAATCCACCTCTGCACTATAATTTCCAAAGCAACAAAGAAGTCACATTACTTTCATCGAATCAATTTTTAATATATGATTAATTATCTATCACCTGCCGGTCAATACTTCGCGCGGAAATTCCAACCAAGTATTAGATATGATTGATGGAACAAGCACGAAATAGAAATAATATTCATATACACATCAGCAAAATCATGCCAGTTCACCGAAACTTAACCTTGTGTAGGATAGAGGCCAACCCTAGTGTTGAAGGATTTTTGGGATGTTTATTCTTGGTGTGAGACTTAAAGACTTAATGGCTTAACGATTTGGTCTGACTGTAATGAAAAAAGACGAGATCAAGATCACGTATAATATACCCTATTTGAAGCAAGATTGCCAAAGCATTGCATTATCCGAACGACGAAGATCGAAGCCCAGATCGCAGTGCCATCACCTTCTAAGTAGTACCAACTCAATCATGCTCACATTTAAGATTACTAAGAGCACTGCGCCATTAAGGCGTGCAAACTCTGCCCTAATAAATACATGACGGGATTTACGGGCCTTGTTTAGGTGTCTTTAGGCGATCTTCCATCACTTACAACAGAGTTTACTACGTAATAACTACCGGCTCTAACCTACACAAGGATATCCGAACATCACATACAATGCGTGCACCCGAATTAGTGCTAATTCGGCTCAATCTCTTTCAGATCTCTTCAGGTGCCAATCCCGAAGAATCCCTCGGATCACACCCGTGCTGAACCGTGTAGTGCCACCTCTTTCCTCCGGCCTTCCCGGAGGTTGTAAAAGGTTTTCAAAGCAGCCAAAGTGTCTCCGATAAAGTTGTCTGCGATGGATAGTAACTCGGTGTCGCCGATGCCGGAATTGGCACCCATAGCCGAGTTTGACAAGTCGCCCCCTTCGCCCCCTAATGAGGAGGTGCCTATGGACGACCTGCCGCCACCGCCGGCGACCATATCCCAGCCCGAGGGGAAGAAGATGAAAATGTAAGTGTTGTCTGATTTATACACCTGGTCATTTTAAAAAGTCTGACTGCATGTTTTGCAACAATAAAGATGTTGTATTTTACGGATGTGCCACGGTGCGACGATGACGATGACGGTGACTTGTGTTTTTTTTAAATATCATAATAATCTTCACAATAATGTCCCAATCGTCTGGATTGCGGCACCTCTCATAAATTCACATGTTCAACTGCTAAGAATAACAAAAGAAAAGCTCTATCGTGAGAGCTTACAGGCCTGTAAGAATTAAAGTTGTTTTTTTATGTTAATGGATACGGCTTATAGTTTCCCTTGTACCACTAACATGTCTAATCAATCAAGGTGTAACACTGATTCTAAAATAACTAGGTAACTAAGTATCGTTACTTACGGTTTTTTTCAGTTGTATCGTTTTCTTTAAAACAATTAACAGGTTAAGTAACAAATAAACAATATTAATTCAGCCGCCTACTGCGGCGTTAAAATAACATTAAAATAATCGTTATAAATGATCGAACACGTTCCTCATACACTCTATTAGTCTCGGTTAATGAATATTTTAATAACAGCTCGTTAACATTGTCAAGAAACCTTTAGCCGGATACGTATTTTCATTCATAAGTATTAAATGGGATTCGCATTACTATATCTGGTAAAGTAATCAACTATTTTAAGGACTAATTATAATTCCTGTGCCTGTGGTTTGGGTACAACACAGATTAATTAATAGTTACTACTAAACTAACTATAGCGCTCCAAGATCATGTAAGTAGCGACATCTATATACGTTCCATTGATTTAAATGCAGAACCAAAGCGGTTTTGTTTACAGTCATTTACAACCTAGTTCTAAATGATTTGTACAGATGGCGCTGTGATCGCTGATAGATCATTTGGCATTTGCGTTGATCTTTATCGGTTTTGTCTGCTAGAAGATCTACTAGAAGAATAAAGTAACATTACGCCTTTTTATGAAATAATTATAATTTACACAAAGTTTTACTAAAAGCCCTAAATAAAAAAATACCAAAATCTACAGTTAGTTTAGCTTTCTCTTTCTCACATTCGTGTTTGTATGTCGCTATCTCTGTCTTTCCAATACTAGTTATTGAAGTAGGGCGCTTGTGTAGCGGTGTTGTTCGACTCGAGATCTCGGTGAGTGGCTTCATGGACCTCGCGGGAAACATGCTCATGTGACAAATTGCCGCCAAAATTTATTCGATATTTGAACTTTTATTTTTCTACAATTTGTGAATAGTGAGCAGTGTTTTTTAAACCCAGTGTTCTAATTTGGAATTTGAAAAAATGGCCCGAGGAAAAAGTCAAACGTATGTTATTGTTTTATTTTATTCTTTTGTTTTTGCTTATTATTTAAATTTAAATTTAGTCGTGACTTGATGTTAACTGCTTAAAACCTACTTACGGCGTGTTTACTTTGAGTTTATTTGTGCGTGTTTATTTAATTTTCTTTTCCATTTTCTAATATAAATAAAATAAGTTAAGATAAAACGTGACTACTTAATTAGGTACCATGACTACCATGTACAATTTGCGATAGGTGAATTTATTTAACGTTTGACATATAAATATTAAGTTTTAATATGAATAGGCGACTCAATTTAAAGTACGATTTTATTATAATTAAAAAGAGTAATTACCGTAGTATAATTACATATAATTAGACGTAGAGTAATTACATATAATTAGATATTCTCTTTTTATTTTTATATTCTATTCATTTATGAATTTCATGAATTTCTATGGTAGGTACAAAGTAAAACATCGCATGCATGTCATCTTTACTTACTTATATCTCTTGCATGTCGAACTAATAACAAGGGTGACCAATAATGACACAGGAAACACATAATTACGCCCCTCTGCCCATTAACTAACAAGTATACTGTGGGCCTGTTTGAAAAACGAATCTGTAAAGTGCTCAATTAAATACTTTTTGGTGTGAGGTTTTACTGTTACATGTCTAGCTTTTATTATATCTGTGGTAATAAATATTTGATGATTAGGCTTCCAATTTTAAAATACAGGTTTATTCAACAAAGTTGAAACTTTGTATTTTTTGTCGTTGGTTAATGGGCATTGGTTTTGATTCAGCATTTTATTAAAATTACTTATTTATACAATGTTTTTTAATTTCCACCATCTCTACAACATGCAACAGAACCATAATAAATTAAAACATAAGACAAACATCGTCATCGACTTAATTTTGTTTTAAAACTCTTTCAAGCCATCCGGTCTACATTTAAATGCATATAAAACCTGTTTTGTAACATATTCAAGAATACTTTCTACATAGATACATTTAAATGATTCTAGTTCAATATCAGACGAGTCCCGATGGCATTGAGTTACATACGGGCACATTGAGAACTAAATAGTACAGTCGATGACAAAAGTGTCTATGCCAGAGAGAAAAATTATGAGGTCATTATTTTTTTATCTGTTGTCTGTTTTTCAATATGGATTTTAAAAAACTCCTTTTTTTTCCACTTTTTTGCTTTGTTTGAACTTTGATTTATACATTTTAAACATAGAACCTCATTTAACCACGAGCTCTATATTATTTTCATTCAATTCTCGAGTAATTTTCGAACTATATTCTATAGTCTTACCTGCTAGCGACATTTTTAAATTTCGTACGCTATTCTAAGTTCGAATTCGAAAAAATGATGGCAAGTGCATGCAATGTCAAACCAAACCTCTTAGTCCTACTCTTAGTGTAACACATAAATAAAACTCTACTTTTGTCTCTGTCCGCACATTATAGTATACAGGGAGTGTTATTAACCAATCCTGCAGGAGAGGGATCACTTCAGGATATGAAATGAAATTGATGCTTATTGCCAGCAGCGGGCACACGAGACCCGACGCGATACAGTACCTACGTGTATTGTTATGTGGATGAATTCCCACGATGGGTTTTGTTCAAATATTTTTTTATTTTTATTTTATTTGTGTAGGGACATTCGTAATTAAATTACAATGTACAACTGGTAGATTAATATTCATAAGTTTTTTGAATTTCGTTCCTTTACGGTTTGTCATTTTGATAAGTTATATGTGAATTTTGGATTTAATTGGTTTAGGTGTTATTTTTTCGTTTCACTTTTCACGTTTAGAATAAAATTGGTATCCATTTATAAATAAAAATTGCCAACTCCTGCTATGTTATTATTTATTAAGGTTACGTAAGGTTCATCTATTTAAGTAAATAACACGAACCAACATAATAAAAGCTAATTTTATATTACTACTAGATGAATATAATTATTGTTACCAGTCAGTACCGCCTTCTATAATTTGTGAGGAAAATGTGCAGTAGAGTCATGAATATATGCAATATGTTTTTCAATTTAAAGAACTGATCTTGCCCATCTCTGTGTTTGTATTGTAGGCATTAGATACTTACAGGAGAAGACAATAAACATGGTTATTTTTGTAAAAATATCTTACTTACATAGTTATACAAAAATCATGTTTAAAAAAACTGTAAACACAGATTTCCAAAAAGTTATTCCTATAGCACGTCCAAAAACTCCCCTACACGTAATCTATCATGCCCGATAATTATTTGATACCTTTTTAGGGGAAACCCATCACACACCATAAACAAAGTACCAACATGGTTATTATCGTCAATCACTGATAAAACGTTGGACATATTTATATTATGGTGCTAAATTTTCAATTTTTTACCGACTCCATTTTTTTTATGTTGAACAAAACAGATTGTGTCTTGTTTTTTAAAGAGATAGAGTATTTATAATCCTCACACGGAATATTCAATCTCATATCTTTATAGTTATGTCCTTTCTTTCTTACTTTAAAAAAACTTTACATTTCACTTTCTTCCCACTGGTTGTAGAGACATTGTTTCGCTAAGAAGAGAAAGGAATATGTATATACTTTTAGGCATTAATGACGCATTAGTATAATAATCATCATCAATTAGATTCCATAATACAGGCTCAGAGCTTATGGGTCTAATCATCAGCCTGTGAATTGTCCGGGTGTATTTATGTATTAGATACCCTAGTCCAAAATCCAGTTTGGAGCTGACTTTTCTAAAAAGTAAGATAAGTAAAATCCAATTTCACATCTACTCCACTCTAGGAGATACACTAGGAGAGCTCTAAGAGGACTAAGAGAGCCCCGTTTCTCAGGGAAGTTGCATCTCATACGCTAAATTAGTCGTTATAGCAATGATCATTCATTCCCAGTAGTTATAATATCTAGATATTAAGATAGACGTGTGTCTGTGGTCCAGACCTTGATTCAGATCTATTGTATCCCGTGTTGGGCTCCACACCCACTTCGCATTTGATTTAACTAACATACATTCGCTCTTCGCTCTAACGAGGTAATCATCTGGATTGTATGTTATAGTTTCTAATAGAGCTCAAGTAAGAGTTTTTGTAGGATAGTGACCAACCCTGATATCGGACTTTTTAAACTACCATAATAAATAGGAAAAATAGAGTTATGTGTGCGTGCTTTGACGGATAGAAAGTGATTAAGTTACAGAATCGAACAACGCATCTATTATTTTCTTTATTTAAACCTTTATGAAAGAATTCTAGTCCATAGAATTAAATAATTTATATAATTGAAATTGTTATTATTTTATCGTAATTTAAATTACCGTAACTTAGAAAATATAAAATAACTGAAGCACGAAACCTTCTCCACGCGACTGTACCTGACTCGCTCTTGTCCTGTAAAAACACTTTCATTGTTTTTCTAAAATTACCTGCGTAATAAAAACAATATTATAAGAGTGTTTCTCCTCGGAGTCACGGAACAAGCCCGGTCTTTCTGAGAGGCATGCCAGGGGATACAGATCTCACTCGCAGAGGTTGTTAGGATTACAATTGCAGGGAGTATTATTATTATAGAACTTACTTTCTACGGGTAGTAGTCGTTACATGAGCCATGTCAGAGGCCTATGGCGGCTCAATAACTCTTACACTAGGTTTGGTCAGGTTGACCATCCACTCGATGAAGAAGAAGATTATAGAACTCTTTAAAACATACCGAAAAGTATTACATATATTTATACCCATAAACTATTTATGATACCCAACACAATAGATAATTAAAACATCAAGCAATATAACATAAGTAGCATCAATTAATAATTCCATGTCACAAGTTATTCATAACTGCAAAGCTGCCTCCACAGTGCTTCATAATTGAAGTGGGACGTGCGAATGATTTCGTTAGTCGAATCAATTTGAATGTCTCCGGGTCTAGTTATAAAATACAGGGTTAATTTGACCCTATTCATATAGGTTGATGAACTTTGAACTTTAAACCGTTGGAATAGAATTCACAACGGAAGACTAATCTGACGACTTCAAGCTTTATTTTGTCAGTGTAATAATGTAGGTGTGTGAGTTAGGTGTTGGTATTCTACCTCAGAAAGAAAGTATTAGCCTGTATATCTATCCGGAGATATTAATGCAGTGAGGTGGATTAAGGGTAATGACCACACTCGCCTATCTTTTCTCAGTCATACTAATACTCAAAAATCGAAATATTCTATTTTTTGAGTTAATTAAGATACTTTCTATACCCTAATCATATAGTTTTCTATTTATCCAAAGACTTATCACAGAGATTTTATCATATTTTTTGCCACAAAATGCTTCTCTTCTGAAACATCTCCTGCCGTGTATACAATGTCACAAATTCCTTTCTAGCACCATTCCATCATTATTGTTAACTAAACGTTTAACATACATACTGTTCGACAATGCCTTTGGACGTCAGAAAACAAACATACATAGAACTGTGTTGTTAAACATAAGAACAACGTAACTGGCTATGTATGTAGAACATCTTACCTGTTACGTGAAGTATTTACAGTTTTTTCGTTAGCCAACCGGAATTAATCGAATTGATAATCAAACTACATTCCTTTGATGGCATACATTCTAGATTTGGCTGACTTTACTTGTAGATGTAATAAATACTTACTTCCACAGTAGAGTACGAAGAATTATTCTTACTTCTACTTTTTCTTACTTAGTTCTTCTATTTCTTAAACAAACATTGCTTAAAGAAGAAGATACTAATTAAATTGTTTTTTTTCATATTTGACATAAGTCAAAATTATAAATATAAGGGTTGTTTTAGCTTACGCTCACACGTCATTAAACGTTAACACAAAACGACAATCTTAACAGACGTAAAAATTTGATAAATTTGATGATGATGAATTTGATGGTTGCTTTCTTCTGGCTGTCAGAATAACAGCGTAAAAAATCGTGAACTTTTTAACGTACTTATTAATTTACGATACTTATTTTACGTTTAAAACAACTCACCCTTAGGGGGATTCGTAATTGAAGTGAAGTTTGACGAAGACGGGTTTGGGTTATTCCTGTAATCAAAGATATTGCATACTTACTATAACTACAAATTCCTGTTACAAGACATAGAACTATTTATATTTTAACAAATGTGTTAAAAATTTGTGTTATAAACAGTTTACAACAGAGACAAAAGTATTTCTAACACAAACAATAATTATTATCTATGAAGTCTCTTATTATATCAGTAAGAACTCTTAATTAAATACCAAAATTAAATAAATTATAACATTGTATAGCACGAGCAAGTCTTCAAGATAAGAACTAACAAACATTTTTTTTCCGTACATTCAATGTTTTATGTTCAATACTATTTTACTTTCTAAATGAATTAAAATCCATTTGTAATTAAATGTTTATGAAGCTATAAACATTCGAAATGTTTGAAAGAAACTGAAAGTCCACATTTGTTACGATTATTGCAATATTGTTATTGTTATTAACATGATATAATTACTATGAAAAGTAATTCAATGCTTCCTTTTACTTTTTATTTGCCAGTTATGTAAGTAAACAAGGTTAGTTTTTACAATACCAAATTCGAGTATATTAGTGAATATTTTCTGGGTGGGAATATTTATACCGCCATAAGTCCTTCGACATATTAATATTATAATGGTCTTGCTAAGACAGTATGATGGTATACTAAGCTAGAAATTGTTGCCTAGAATGCTTGGTTATAACTGAAAACAAGTGAAAATCGTTAATAACTCTATTTTGTTTCTCTACTGTCAAATTGAATTAGGTTATCTATATCACGTAACATGTCTATGCATTTTGATAGACCAACAGTTTGCGAAACGATTGCAATTTCTCTAGCGGAGTAGGAAATTAGGTATTGACCAGTTAGGTGATATTTGCTAGTATAAATCATCGTACTATCGTTGTTTTATCGATTGATCCGATCGAAGGTCATTTGGCAGTCCATTCAAGCGACAAGGTATAGAGACTTAGAGGTTTGTAGAGGCATGTAGAGGCTTCTAGAGGCTTGTAGAGGCTTCTAGAGGCTTGTAGAGGCTTCTAGAGGCTTGTAGAGGCTTGTATTCGTCGTATATTCGTCATGATTGTGTAGTGGTCATCTATGAAGGCCGAAACTTGTCGATAGTATATCAATTGTACTCGTAATAGGATTGTTGGTGCAGAACGGGTACTTGCGACTACTATTATGACACGATTGCAAATCTCCGAAATACAGAGCCGTTTCAGACACTCCATTACAAATATTTGTCTGTTAAAAATATAATCGTTATGCTTTTTTGTGATTCATGACAATCAATGTTGATTTTAGAAGTATTTTTTGATTGACAATTGCAACAATTGCAATTGACACAAAAATGATATTTTCACAATAAATTATCCTACTCTCAAACATGGCTCGGTTTGAGATCAACAAATCGCATTACATAAGCGTGGTGATTACGCCTAATCCTCGTGACAGATATCTTCGGTGAGATGAGAGGCCTTTGCCCAGCTGACTTTACTTAACTTTTATATTTTCAAGAATTCTTCACTACAAACTGTACTTTATCTTTAGTGTAAAATGTTGGTACAGCCAAAATTTTCATGTTGAACTTGTTGATAATTTTGGCAGTTCCTAATCAATAACCAATATCTGTGATATCATATCAAAACCTAATCTAACCCTAAGTGCTTGTTCACGTTGAAAGCGCGGGCGCGGGCGCGGTGGAGGGCGCGGGAAACGTCGCGAGCTCGTGTTCACGTTAACCGCCAGGCGTTCGCGCGAATGTGACGTTTTGTCAGAGGTCGTAAACATATCAGGAAACATTATACTAAATGAAACGGGTCTGTATCGCGGTGAGTTCACACTAAATGTTGTCTATTCGTTAATAAGTGACAGGAGTAATTTTAAATATTTTTATATATAGACCTTCCGCTGTCACTCAATTTAGATCTCATTTAAGTAAACTATTATTAGAAAAATGTTATTATTCTGTCTCAGATTTCCTAAATGATTCCTGTTTATAGTTATTTCATAGTTGTTTGTATATTTTATAGTTGTTTATGGTTAGTTATGTTTATGTTTTTTATTTTTATATAATAATATTATTACATAATTAGTTACTTTATGTTTACGTTATAAGTTTCTTCTTTAAATTCGTATGCCAAAAGGCGGAATATGAGTTTTAAAAAAACAATGTAACCCGTATTCGAACAAATAAATAATTTTGATTTGATTTGATTTGATTCAGTCCTGATTTTAGTAATAAGTCCATGGGTTGAACTTACCTGACGTCGCGAGTAAATCGCGCGCGCCACCGCGCTAGTTTGACGTGAACACACACAAACGTCTCAAGCGTTTGAAATTGGAGCGAGCCAGTGGTCCGATTTTGCAAAGTTGGGACATAGGGCTTCAAAATCATTTTTTTGTATTCTTTGCATGGAAACAAACATTTTATGTTCCAATTGGAAAACTATCAGAAGAAGCTGCAGAGTCTAGAAACAAAGATTTCAGAAGGTACCGTGAAAGTCATTCACGTAAAATTAACCGGACTGCTTGTAATCAGGATATTATTAATAACTTGTTGATTAGTTCTGATCCCTATATATCAACAAAGAGGCATAAAATAATTCGTGTACATAAAATGCTTTCAGAAGACGCGAAAGCATTGCTATTACCTGATAGTTTTGATAAAGATGATGAGCAAGAAAACATTGAATTTATAAATGTAGAAACTATCATCGAAGGACAATGACAGGAAAATTTGATTTGTGTAATTTACTTTTTTTAAGTGCTTGTTTTTAAGTCTGTGTGAGTGGAATATGCCTCTTGGGGACACCACTTAAAAAAAAACGCACTATTCTCTACCTCTGGGGTGGTGTGGAAATGAGAATGAAAAGTGAAATTTCTCAAAAATCGGGGCAAATCGAGGGTTGGCATATAGCTTTTAATTTAGCACTAAAATAGTGTTATCCAAATCTGAAAACCATATTTTGAGACATTTTGAGACTTTCAAGATATTCGAAATAATGTGTTTTTTTCCATACAAAAAATAATTCAATGACGTATATCTCGAAAAATATAAGGTTTTATCAAAAATTACCATCTATAAAAACATCTTGTATTTAATAGCAAAACCCAAATATGCAATAAAAATATTAAAAATACGAAGTAAATTTTCGCGATTGCCTATGTCCACTACGAGCGATTTTCGGACCATTTGTGGAGCGCGCCGCGCGCGCTAGTCGCTAGTTAGCTCGCTACTTACACCGCACTCGCGTTTTGAACGTGAACACTTGGATATCACGTCATATGTTTGATATTTCGTGACCGCGCCCGCCACCGCGCCCGCGAGTCAACGTGGGCAAGCACTAAACTATCTAAAAAACTAACTACCCTTACTTTAGCACAAACACCTAGAGCACCCACCCCATCTTAGCACCGTACATTTTAATAGTTAATTGGGCATGCGAGTCCATCCCGCCGTCAATTTGCATAAATTGATTGCACGGCTGCGCGAGGTGCCCGGACCGAGTGCGCACACGCAGTCGCGCGACCAACCGACAAACTGACACACGTTTAATTACATCCTCTCCTCTAATTGACGGATAATTGCTAATTTTCTAAAAACGACTCTTTCGATGTGGAAGTTCATCAGCATTGTACGGTTAACGCACAAATAGTTTCTACCAATTTGTGCAGATTAGGGTGTAATTTCTACCATTTCTGTGTAGATTAGGGTGTTCCTACCGTTGCTGTACAGATTACAGTGTAGTCTGTACGAATTTTGTACAGAATAGTTGATAGTTAGTGTGTGTGTTGGAGCCATGCGTCAGAGGTATCAGCTGGAACAGAAACCGTATGTATTTGTGGCGTTTTATTGCTTTTAATACAGTTTAGTTAGTTTTATTACCGAAATTCTATTAGGCGGACTTCCTTTTTATTGTATCCCTTTTATTTTTATAGAAAGGTCCTGTTATTATTGAGAAGACTGACACGGTTAGGCAAGACGTATTGAATATTATATCCCTACTTACTCTACCTATTGATAGCCTTAAATTTATAGAATCTTTTAGGCATTTTAGGCTTTCGGTCCCATGACTGCATGCAATATTCATGAATGCATTATCCCAAACATACCTTTCCATTTATACGGCAAATTTGATAACATTATGCTAGGAAAGCCTGTTGATAACGTTATCACGACGTTTCGCCTCGTTTTCGGTTCCAAACAACAGTAGTTTCACTTATCATCCAAACATTGCACCTAATTTAAGGTGCCGGCACACGAACCGACACATAACGTGATTTAAAAGACGTGCGTACGTTATAAAGTTTACCTTAATTCCAATGCGTGCACGATTTGCCTTTAGCATACAATAGGTTGAAAGCAACACAAATTCTCAAACAAAGAAATTCCTATTACAATATGAACTTGATTCTGTTATCAGAATATTGTATCGGTGAATGAAATGAGATTTGTTTATTAAATAGTTGGAAATTATAGATTTCAATATAGAAAGTCAAGAACTTTACTATTTTAATAAATAAGTTTATTAAATAAAAAAATACTTCGTTTTAGCATCACATTTATTTCAGAAAACATGACTTGATTCTACGTTTAGACTAATCTCGAGAACTACCAGTCCGATTCCAATAATTCGTTTTGCATTGGATAGTTTCATTCAAGAAGAAGGTCAAAGGCTATTTTTATCCCAAAATGCCCATGGGAACGGGTACTACGTGGGTAAAACCACCGGACGCAGCTAGTGTAAAATGTACACGCAGTTGACGCAATAAATAAATAAACGTTTTTTTTGCGTATTAAACCTTAATAATTTATTCTTCTCAGCAATTGACGGCCATTTGTAACTTAATAGACACCACCTGTGCGATATGTTTGATTAATTATTCTGATGTTGTTTTAATGTATTTATCTATATTTCTTTGTTTTGAATTCTAGGTACCTAGGGTTCAAGTAGGTTAGTGACCAAGCTAGGTTTTAGATTGCCTAAAACCTCTGACGTCTCAAATCTACAGATTAAAACAACCGCGTCCGAATTACAAATGTATTCAAAGCATGTTAGGAAAGCCACTTTCGGCCACCCATCCATTTAGAGGCTGAACTGCACGTTGTTTAACAATCGCTGTTATTTAAGTATAATATCAAAACATGTTTTCATTAGTATTCTGTTGTTATTGCAGCGGAGGTGTTTTAATACCTTCAACGCCAATTATGGATAATTAATTATATACATTTGATGCATAAATATATTGGTTATGGTAGTGAAGGTAGTTCCTGGGTTTAACAGGTGTTAAACATATTGTGGGATAGGATATACATCCCATCGCATCCTTTGTCCTTTTCGCCACAATTGCCAATTCCTTTTATTTTTAAAGAAAACTCTCTTAGAAATATTTGCTGTTTTGAAAGTACCCTTAAAAATATGGGCTATGTGCCAAATTTGAAGATATAGAACAACAAACAAGTATCTTATTAACATTAGCAGGATAACAACACAGACATGCCTTTTATAACACACACATTCAAAAACATTCACAATAACGCCATTTGTAGAGGTGCAATCAAAAAGCAATAAAATTAAAAACTGGTTTAGTAAAGAATCTTGTAAAAATAATAGGAAATCGGCACAGACATTGCACCTCGGGTAACGCCAGGTAATCCGATACAGTCCGCGCGAGTTGTTTTGCAACACAAAGCGATGTTAAAGGAAGCCTTGGCGAGTGCATAAACAATACTCGTTACGAAGCGATACTTTATAATGGGTGTGGACGAAACAGTGTATTTTGGTAAAGAAAATAACCTCCAAAACACTACTATGTTCGCCTATAAGGGTCAACACTGCGTTAAGCGTGCGCCCGCCGCGTGCGCACGCGTCGGTTCACTTTTGTATGACACCGCACGCGACGGTTCACTTTTGTAATGCGGCGGGTGCACGCGGCGAGCGCACGCGGCCTGCGCACGCCGCGGGCGCTCGCGACGGTTCACTTTTGTATGGAACCGCGGCGTGCGCACGCTCAACGCAGTGTCGGCCCTTAGGATGATTTATTGAAGCGGAGCGTACCTGTATGGAGGTCATCTGACCAATCACATTACGAAAAGATTTTGACAATTCCAATGCGCTGAGATTAGTGAATCCGAACGCACCCTAAATGTGGTCGTCAAGCGCCTAAGACTACGTCCGCTTAATACGATCGCTGATCATGTTTCAATCTTCTTCGGTTGCAAAACATCATCGTCTAGGTTGTACCGAATGGCAACACTAAATATTTTACTGGTGCAGTCGTTCTGCTTGACTACCAACAAATGTCACAGAAGACGACATGATATAATAAATACTGTGATGTGATTGGTGGAATGTTTTCTGCCAATGTGTCACCAATTAAAACAGAGTATTTATCAAATCATGTCTTAATGTCTGTCACGTTAGTTGCGCTAGGGAGTATAAGGAGGAGTAAATTGATAGAGGGGATGAAAAATTGTGTGCTTGTGGAGACTCTAGCTAGGGAATCACTGTAAAGGAGAGTTTAAAATATCTTTCTGGTCATAATTCACTAATACCTACTTAGAACTAACTATTTATTAATCTGTAACATAAGTAGTCGATAATAGAACGTGTCCTATTAAAGTGACATCATGACTAATTAAAATTCTTCTCCTTTTCAGGTAAGTATCAACAATTCGTCATCAATATATTATCTTCGCCACCGTGTTTGAAATGTAATCTGAGTAAGCAATCTTTTTATGGGACAGTGTTATCAACTTATCATGCATGACGTTATCATGTACAGTCAACGTCATTTATATGAATACCCATTTACAATTACCATAGTACTGTACTTTGTTATTGCAATGGCACACGGTGAAACCGTGTAAACTTATATTATGACGTCGACTGTACCATTGTATACTAAACACGCGAATGTGCTCCTCGACATATGGGAGGAAATAGAAGGTAAGTTTAGGTTTTGTAAAGCGATGACTGTCAAACAACTAGTGTAAAGTTTCTTGCCAGTATGGCAGTGTTAGTATTAGTACAAAGACTTCGCACATTAAGTGACAGAGACAACGCTCTACAAAACTTAAACCAGGCGACTATCTCCCTCTAGAGACCGACGAGCAGCGCATGATACCCTCTGCTGTACTTTTGTTGAGATAAATCTCTTAAAACTTACACTTATTTTATTTATCTCAGCAGTGTACTATGGGGAGTGCAAAAATGATTATATTTTTGAATGGTTATCAGAGTATCTTTTCCGCAATCTTACACTATCACAAACACATCATTTTGATTGATCTGAGGTATACATACTTACTCTTTTCAGATACATTATCAAGTATCAATACACAACAGATAGATTCATCTAATTATGCGTTAGATACTCTGTATATTTGGCCTATGCGTTGTTGCCGACTATTTTATAAGGAAGTAATAAGTATATTAAAATAATAAGATTCTTTATACGATTTTATAGGGCTCTTTCATTTTATAGTCGTGGGCAGTCTCCTTTAAACGTGATTTATCTTCAAATAAAGTGATTTTGCCTTCCATTTTTATGCCTCAATCATGAAGTCACAATTTAGTTTTAATGTCCATTTGATGTCTGAAAATAGTCCGCATAAATTGGCCTTAATTGATATGTGCTAGTCGATTCGACGGTCTTTTATAGTTAGAGGTGTAATACCTAACATATTTTCATAATTTAGAGTTCTTTTTTGCTTTAAATTGAATCATTTGGGACCGCAACTACGTATATATTTCTTTAAATTGCATTGTTGTATGACTATCAATAAAAGCTCAAACAGTACACTCAAAAATGTTTCATATCATATATTTCAGATGCTATAACCAAGTCAAGATTTTCTTTTTTAAACTCTATCCATATCCAACACTCAAAGATTTCCTTAAAACATTCGTTCGTTTGAGATAAGTTGTATGCACAGTGCACAATCATAAATCTCAACAGGTGAAACCCTATTTTACACAAGTCTAGATTTCATATCATGGCACAAAATCTATGCACACAAAAGGGCAAAGTTACACAAGACGTTGTCTAATATATTTGAAAGACCTAGGGCCAGTAAAGTACTAAGAATGCGGAATACTACACAGATTGTTGGTAAAAGGTCTCAACTGATCTAAGTGAAGTAAACTAGTAAAAGGATGTGGTCTACCACTCTCAGGTTTGTTTACACTTAGTTGTATGCCAGAGCGGTGAATGCACCATAACACCATTACACTAGTACCTATGCTTGGTATTTTCTAGCGTAGGTATATGAGGCATAGGCCAAACGCATTTTACATAGCATTTCATTGATAAAAAGTAGTATCGTAGTCTTACTCGCATTGAACTTTTTCCCGCGGGAATTTAGGGATAAAATGTATCACATGTGCTATTTTGATGTATCATCTATATTAGTGTAAAATTGCATCCAAATCCGTTTAGTAGTGTTTGCGTGAAGAACAACCAAACATAAATTCTCACAAACTTTCGCGTTTATAATAATATTTACTGTAGCCATACCATGACCTCTTAGATGGCGTCTCAAGATCCAAGCAGATTAGTTTAGGTTTGCGTTTCAATTCGTACCGTGACCTTATTTAAACAATATCGCACTTGAATCGCCATCGCTTTGAATGAATGAACAAACCATTTTGCTGATCGGCTAATTGCGTCACTTCCTCTAAGAGAAGTTATTATGGTGCGTTCGAAAACCTTAATAATTAAAATTACGCAAAGTTACGGTTTTTAGGAGAACCTATTTAAAATGATATGTATTATTTAAAACAAACATTGGTTTGTTTACACACACAATAATTATTTTTACCTAATTTGTAATCATAAAATGTTTGAACTATAAAGTATTTATTGCTCCAGAAACCAATGGTATTTTTAATTTTAAACAGACATCCAAAATAATATTAAGATTTAAGTGTTCGGAACGTCACTGAAAGTGGCATTTCATTTTTGGCAAAGATCAAACAATTCATAGAATAAAAAATAGACATAGAATAAAATATAGACATAGATTATAATATAGACATAGATGAAATATATTATAATAAGTATATTTTTAAGCATTTAAATTATTACCTTCATGCTCGTTTGATATAAATTGCGATTGTTAAAGATTTATTTCTACGAGTATTATGGATTAACCAGGAATATAAGTTAAGTCTCAGAATTCTAGAGCCTTGTGCCTTGTCGCTCTCGCTTCATTGGGGAAATTCAGGATAAAACAAAGCATATCCTCCATGTTTATATTGATAGTCATGTTTACCCTCGTAAATACCTACCTACTCGTACATCCCCTGCGCTCAATCCACACTATACAGTACTACAACCCGTCCGCGCTCGTATTTTATTTTGTGTAAGTACATATTAACTTCTCATCATAACTCAGAAAAGAAATGTCCAATTTTAATCAATTCTTTCAGTTGAATATCATTAAGTTATTTGCACAAATGCATTGTTTATAGTAAGGAACAATTAAACATTAATAATTAACTAAAGTACATACTTATTGTTGTTAAAAATATTAACAACGGTTCAATTTATGTTAGAAAAATGTATCTTTTATTGAATTGCTAATTTTGACAGCTGAGACGCTTTACCAAAGCCGCAAAAGACGCTCATGGTACGAAATGAATGAACGAAAACATCTTTAGTATGACAAATAGCGAATCAGTTTAGGTAATCTGCTAATCAACTACAATGTGTCACTCATTGATGTCATGGTACGAAAACTGACAGCGAACTAGTTTAGGTCCGCATTTGTATCGCGCTAAGAGGTCACGGTATGGCTCCTGGTTAAGTAAGGTTAAGTAAGTACCTATACTCTATTGAGACCTACATATGGATAAAGTGTGATATTGCAAGTTTTTGCCTAAAAGTAGACGACTGCTGTCATGTAATATTTCCTACAAATTATACTCGTAACACGAAGTCAAGATACCAATCTTAGTCGACGTCCGACAAGGAGCTGGGATCGAAATTATGCAGGATATAATAATTGAGATTGTTATCCTGTTTAGAAGCGGTCGCGGTCGGTATTTCTAGCTCGTCGGTAGTTGAATTCCTGTGTTTCTTTAACGACTAGTTGAACAATGCGATTTAAATTCAATCAGAGAGTGGTTGAAATAAGTAAGGTCGTGTTTATTATATTTTTTCTTACCAGAGTTTGGATTTAAACTTAAACAGGGCCGATTTTCCAACCAAAGAAAACTCCTTCTATTGAGGAAAAGGGTTCAGTGATGGGATAACAATGGAATCAAATCACTAAACCTTTTTCCTCTTCAAAAGGAATCGTCTTCGACTGAGAAATCGAGCTCGTGAGTTCACATTTTAACTCTCGTAAACTCTAACTCGTAACTCTGGTATCGAAGTTTTAAGACCGACTAGAGAGGTTGATTGAATGTGATTGAAACATAGTAGCTATTTCAAACTCTTTAAAGCTTAGAAATATATTTCAAGCTATAGTCCTATCTAAGTGTCTATGCGCAGGTAGATCTATAAACTTTTCCTAACCCAGATACCAATAATCCATACTAATATTCTAAAGTTTGTTTGTTTGTTTGAACGCGCTAATCGCAGGAACTACTGGTCCGATTTGAAAAATTCTTTCAGTGTTGGATAGTCCACTTATCAAGGAAGGCTATAGGCTATTTTTCATCTCGGGCACGACGCGGTTGAAACCGCGGGGCGCTGCTAGTAAAGTTATATAAAGTACTCCCATACGATTTCTTCAAACATTGCGTGTATCACTCAAAAGTACAACACAATATTTCTGTCACAAAAAGCAATAAAACAATGCCATTTTCGACACAGCCAAGACTCGGTCACACGTTAACATTTAATGGTTAACAGGTAACACTAAACTTTGATATGTGAAATTGAGCGTGAAAGTTCGTTCAACGGATACATTCGGCCATGTTTCGGCATACTGTGTCCACGTAACTGGATTAAATAGTCTTCACTTGTCATGTTTACACAGCTAGCTGTATTAACACTTAGTAAAGTAAATAATGAATCAGTTTTAGCCGATAAATCTTGATCAGTTAATAATACTTGATTACCACTTTTTTTCGTTTTATACGTGTTTATAATTCGGTTACACAGTTGGTGATGTTGTGTTGTAATCACATAGTATAAAGCAAAGTCGCTTTCCGCCGTCCCTATGTATGCTTAGATCTTTAAAACTATGCAACGGATTTTAATGCAGTTTTTTAAATAGAGAGGATTGAAGGATTGAAGAGGAAGGTTTATAAGTATAAAAATTTCCGAAATTCCCACGGGAACGGGCACAACGCGGGTAAAACCACGGGGTGCTGCTAGTGTACTAATAAAAATGTTAACTGAATGAACTAGAAATAGTCGATCGCCATTTTTCTTAATAATGTAACCTAACCTTTTTTTAATGACTTGTCGATTGTTAATGCAATGGCATGATAAGAAAATAAATAGGTCTCTATTCCATTCACAGGCACAAAGTAGATAAACTTTATAAAACAGAACAGTATTGATGTAGTGTTCTTAGCAAAATACCACAACCTTGAAATTGATGAGTTTTATAGGGTATTTTGGGATATGGCCAAAATATCAGTTTTTTTGTAACTTTTGAAACTGGATATCTACGGAAATGATATACCTACGAGTATCAATCTGGGATTTTTCTGGATATAGTGCCAATAGTTATAAAAATCAATTGGCTTTTTCATTCGGACATAAAATTCTTAATCCTTCGCTTAAAGCAGAAGTAGTTAGATATACAGAAAGTGGCCTAATTTCTTATGACGATATTGGCCTCCTACTGTACTTAAAGGTATCATGACATACGTTAGTTATAGGCCTTGTAACCACATACGTTGCCTGAAGCTTAACCCAAACGCCTGGTGCCAGCAAACTCGTGGTCTCCAATCCTATTGGTCGACCTACATGGAACAATTGTCATTTAAATGGTGTCCCCGGATTGGGTGTCGCGGTGCCAATTCCAATTGGGTGACGCCAGGAAATCAAACTTCGGTTTGTTGACGGTCTAAATTTGGTATGTAAGGCCGTTTTCTGGTCGACTCTGAGTCAACTTTACCAACAATTTCGGGAGTGTTGTGAGTAGATTTATGGTTTTTGTTCGGTACATGAACTACACATCTAAAGTATGGATGCAATCCCCTATCCATCAATAGCTAACGATTATATATGAGTGTCTTATTATTTCAGTTAAAAGTTCATTAGCACTTTTTAAAATATAGGCGAAATAACTGAAATAAAGATTTTTTTTAAATATATACTTGATTTTTGAAAACCCACAATTTCTTGTTCTGTTTTTTCATCTTTGAATCATCATGGTACCATGTTGCATTTGGTTTTCTGCTTACATATTATGTTAGTATCATTGCTTCGCGTTAATAGCAATAGGCGTAGAGTACAACATCGCAGTTCATCGCAATACTTAATGTCGTCTATCAGTTGTAAGAGTTTTATCATAAATAAACATCTCAATATTGTTGAGGTTTCAATAAACATCCGCCCCATTGGATAACATTCATTATCTTAATGATTGTAGACAGATGAATTCGCGGAAAGTTTGATTACTATATTGATTTGATGACTTTTATTACGAGCTTTGGAACCATGTAGGATGATTACACTAGACATATACGAATAAACTTATTATTATTAACGTTATGATCAAATTCGTATAGAAAAAATGCATAATTATTTCAATGACCAAATATTGATACTAGCCAATGATGAAAACATCAGCATTTAAACTTATCGACTTAACAATCATATCAAAAAAATCTTTACACTACAATACAATTACCACAATTACTTCGGTTGTGATTTGAAACAAAGAAATAGCTTTTTGAAGTGTTACATAGTTCAAAATGTGATCGATATCGAGGAATTTTTATTATAAGTTATTCAATTAACTAAATGCATGTTGAGTACTTTTCAAGGCAAGCCGGTGAAGGCAGGAAGAATGTGTTGCCTTGTCTCACCTCGGCCTAACAATTGATCAATGCATTAATATTCATGATTAATTGTCTGTCTTGTTCGGATATATTTTCCTCAATTTTGGCGCAGGATAATGTCTTGAGTATGACTTTAAAGTGACAACACCTTAAGGAACATTGGACTTAATTCTCATACTAATGTTGTGTTCCTTTTTTAAATAATCACCAGTAGCTTTTCGTCGTCTGACTTGGCACTACCCAGGCTAGAGCACAAATAAGGACACACAATTTTGTGGTAAGACTGTGTTTCTGTCAATAGAAGGTTACGATTTGAGAAACTTTACCGGTCCTACCTAAACTCAGCTATCTTACAGATTTCATAGGTTAGGCTTCTGCAACCACGGTTCCTGTAAAAGAGCCGAAACGTCAGATAAAAATGAAAATAAAAGCAAAGCGAACATTTCGCTTTTAAAAGTAGTTCCAATTCAAATCACCTATCTTAAATAGGCATATTAAATATATGTATATATAAACAAATACAACTTAAATCTTTCCTAATTGATAGTTAAGTACTACATACATTCTCATTAGTCGAATATTGCTACACGTTCAATTAAACAAGTCATTAATTATTAACAGCTCTTTAAAATTAATTTATTTGGTCGTATCCATCTTAGCAATGATTATGAAATCTTCACTACATAGTATAAAATAAAGTCGTCTCTTTTTCGTGTCTGTCACACTGTTTGTCTGTCTGTATGCTTAAATGTTTAAAATTACGCAACGGATTTTGATGCGGTTTTTTGTAATAGGTAGAGTGATTCAAGAGGAAGGTTTTTATGTAAAAAAATTCCCGAAATTCCCACGGGAACGGGCACAACGCGGGTAAAACCGCGGGGCGCTGCTAGTTATGTTATAAAACAAATAGTTAGTGGTAACAGTTGACAAGAAGGTCATTAGCTTCGGTTATTAGTTGCGTTATTGGGTCTTGAAAATACGTAGAGTTTTGTTATGTAACATATTTTCTGGTGTAAGTTCACTATCGAAGGTTTTGTCTTTATACTCTAATTGCACTTATACACAAGTTTAGCCCCTTGATTAAAAATAAATGGGACTTTCGAATAATGCCTTAAAGCAGCATTGCTATAAACATAAATCATAATTATTAGTCATCTAATAACTCTTAAAAGTACCTAAATAATTATGCTTAAAAAAATCTATAACAAATATAAAACTATTAATTTAATACATTACAATGTTGTTGCCCAGCAGTGGGACAATACGGGCTAACAGAAACAGTAACAATGTTGCACTCCGCACAGCTCCTCTCCACTTCAATAAAAATGTGCCCTTAAATTCCATTTTAAATCCCGTCCATTTTAAATACTGTATGTATTCATAAAATACTATATTTTATTATCTCACCAAAAACATAAATGTAAAAAAGGAGAGCCAAGTTCAATACAAAAATAATGCTTGGCTATGGGCTTCGCCGCAAAAAGAATGGAGATCTAAATGAGTGCCAAGTTCTAGGTAAAATCCCAATATGTATTTATAGGAACAAAATAACACTATGAACAAGTATTAAACTCTATTTCTTCTCTTCATTGGATACCTATCACAATTGCTGTAATTTAAAAATGTGAGACCTTAATGTGGATTAGATAAGACTGATTTGCCGCGTGTCTAGATACAAAACACCACGCATTAACTATTCACACAGTCTGAAAACAAGTAATAAACGCAATATGACGATCAAACTTAACTTACCAGATTTACTAAGAACAGTTAAATTAGAATTGCAAAATATCTAGATAACGATATTTCGCTGCAGGTTTCATCGAGGCATGGGCTCGTCTCTTGGCTAACATCTGACCACGTCGAAAGGTCATCATTGTTGAGATGTAACTCAATTTAATTTAGTTTGTATTCTGTTGCGATAATAGTACAAGTAAAACTCTAAGATTGTTTGCATGTTAAGGTGTGTTCGGGATCGTTGGTTGGAATTGCACAATCGACAATGATTTATGTACCTGTCTTTGTTATTATATTTAAACTAACATCGCCCCGCGGTTTTACCCGCGTTGTGCCCGTTCTCGTAGGAATTTCAGGATGAAAATAGCCCATAACCTTCCTGAACGGGTACAACGCGGGTAAAACCGCGGGGCGCTGCTAGTATGGAATAAGACTTAAATATTCCTTTTAACTAGAAACTAGTAGCGCTCTCAATATAACTTTTATTTTATCCATGCCCGTGGGAATTTAGGGATTAAACCCTAATACTCTCATATACGTTTCGATGTACCATTCATTTTTATAATATCCCCACCTTCTCTAATGGGTTTTATCCTACTATTATGTTTTTTCACTTTTTATTATTTTTAAAGGCTTCTGGTCTATAAGGGCCATTACCAATTGTTTAAAAAAAATACTTTTTCATATTTATAAACAATACATTTGTTTTTCTTAATTAAATTCAGGACCAATCACGGAGCGGCATTAAAAATAATCTTAATTACATTTGTTATCAAAATAAATGGATTAGCTTATAAACTGGACTAGAACGCCGAATAATATACCAAAACACATTACCGCCCCTTTGGAATCGGTTAAACCGGAGGCTGCTTCTTAATAGCCTCGGTTTGTAGCTTACGTCGGCATTTAATGCCGTTGACTGAATGACTATTATGAATTATGAGCACTAAACAACTTATTTCTTGGTTACGACACATAGTGGTTAAGCGAGTAAAAGTTAAAGGAATCTATGCAAATTATGAATAGGGTAATAGTAGACTTTTTAGAGTCTAGTCTAGACTGTAATAAGGCAGTCTATCTACACTAATATTATAAAGAGGAAAACTTTGTTTGTTTGGTTGTAATGAATAGGCTCAAAAACTACTGGACCGTTTTTAAAAAATCTTTCACCATTCGAAAGCTACATTATCCACGAGTGACATAGGCTATTTCATCCCGAAATTTCCACAGGAATGGACACAACGCGGGTAAAACCGCGGGGCGCTGCTAGTAGTCATATAAAAAAGCAGAAGAGATTGATTTTTTTTATTGAATGCGCCCCTCTCAGAAATTAGCCAGTCAGATTTGATATACATATAGGTATATTTGAATATAATGGCGCTGAATCAATTAAAGAGTGCTGTGCAATCCGCCCTTTAGTTGTCTTACATTTTTAAAGGTCTATGAAGTAAAATGCCTGGTAGTAAACGTGTCAGTTAAATATAAATAAACAAGGAATTATATTTGCATATCGCTTATTTTATATATTGCTTGAAGATTATACTCACAGACAATGTCAATTATTTTAAATTGCGTTTTACGTATTTATTGGTGACAAAGTCTTTTATATAGAAACTGTTATTAAATAAAAAAATAGTGTACAATTTAAGGGACCAAATAGTAATGAGATATGATTTTACCTTAAACCCAATAGTTTTCAAAAGACTAAACCTTTTGTTTCACTGAAGCCTCACATTTATTTTTCACTTTTCGCTCTAGATTATCGTTCCGGTGGAATCCTTTGAGGGTTACATAGGGAAACTCAATTATTGCTGACCCCTAGCCCCTGAGGGATGAAAGGGGAGTTACCTTCAACACACACACACACATACACACAATCCGACCGTTGATTACACTGTTATACCTTTCCTTGAATGTATGTTTATAGATTATGCGGTACTTATTTATATAAATTTATGTATGTATGCGTTCGGTATCTTGGTACGTGTATGTTTTTGCAGGATTATAGGTTTCTTTATTATATTGAGGAGCTATTGTGTATTCGTTGGCGTGTATTTGTATATTATAGTTAAATATGCAATATATATATAGGATATATAGGATTCGCGTTCGTGCCGTCAACACGAGCAGTCGTGTCGCAACTGCTGACTCGATGTTTGACTGAATCAACGTTTTTGCCACCTTTAATAAAATGGCAAGTACTTATAAGACGGACATTCTGCCCTCCGCGACGCCGGATGGGATCGATCTCAATAAGCTAGTGAGGGATTTTTCGCTCCTTAGAGCTGAGGTCACCGCCATTCAAGCTAAGCTGGAGGTGTCGGAACGTGTGGTCGCTGAATTAAGGACCGAGCTCGCGGCATTGCAAAATAAGCCAGTGACGTCGATATCACCGCAGTCAACACGCAACGTGACCGTGCGACGCGGTGCAAAGAATGACCATAATTCGCCGGTCAGCATTTTTAACGCGAACAATATCGATGCACAGGTGAATGACCGCCCGGCCCTGATGACGTCAGCCCCCCTGGCACCTAAACCGACACCCGTGCCTGCTGCGCCTTCGCCTGCTCCACGTGTCCTCAAGCAGAAGAAGAACTATGCGCAAGCGTTCCGCCAGCCACTACCAAAGCCTCGGCAGGTGTCCACTGCTGAGGAAAACAGAGCGAGAAAAGTCGACGTGGACGGCTTCACCCTGGTGGAAAAAAAACGTCGACCGAAGCCATCTCGCAATCAACGAGGTACCGCCGCCGCTACAGCAACAGAGGCCACTCTCCGTGTTGTGGAGCCTACCGTTTCGCTGTACATATCAAGACTAGACTCTAACACCGCAGGCGAAGAAGTCTTGAAATATGTGCAGCAGAGAGTCTGTTTTTGGACAAAAGAAAGTATACGACTCAACTTGCGGCGCCTAGAGTCAACGAGGGATACGACATTCAAGTCGTATGTGCTTCAAGTGCCTGCGAAGCACAAGGCAATGTTCTTCTCTCCCGACTTTTGGCCCGCAGGAGTGGTATATCGCCGCTTCAGGGAAGCATCAACGAAAAAAAATCCCTGACTAATATATTAGGTATAATTATAAGTATAAATGTATATATGTTAGTTTGTAAGGTATGTATTTAAAGTAGAATGTAAGCTATATTTTATTGTTGTTTGGTTTGAGAGGTATCACCTTTCCGTGACACAGTTTATACTAGTATGGGAGGTGATGTCTCGATAACTAAACGAAATATAATGTAATTACATTTGAAATTAATAAATGAATGAATTTTGAATATTGTCCAACTATAAGGTGTTTTATAATGTAGTAGCTTTGGCTTTCGTGATAGGGAATAGCTTGTTACATACATTCCCTTTTGATTCTTCCTGTCATATAAAAAAATATTTTATTTACCTGGAAGATCAAGCGCCCGTAGCCCCTATACATACAACTTAACCTCTTTATAATATTACAGTAGTAGTAGCGTAGACGATTGTCTTGTCGATACTCGTATTCTTGGCAGACAGGTATTTCAAGTCCGCGTATATTTTTGAAAACTTTCCATTATTCCAGACATAACAGATCAACAAACTTGTGATAACATGTACAGACACAACAAAAAATATTTGTCATACTGCTGATATTCTGCAGTGTCGCAGTAGAAAGTAATTCATTCTCATTTATGTCAACATCTGTACATCTACAATATCTGGAGTGAAATTACAATGCTGTGGCTTTGTAGCTACGATGTTAAAAGTGTAAATTAAATTGTGCACGGCATCAAAGGCCCCTGCAGGCGAGCTTATCTAAATTGCATGAATTCTGCTCTCCGTGAATAATGGGACGAGGACGGTGGAAAATATTCACTCGCCTTATTTTGACGTGATTAAGCTGTATTAAAGTTGATATAGAAGCTGGTAGATTGCGATCTAGACGAAGGCAAAGTCTGGGCTAGTCTTGTTTTTGATTAGCGAAAGTGAGATAATATGTAAGATTATTTCAATTGGTTATTTTATTGAGCGCGTTTGTAATCTGTGTGATGGCGAAACTCTGAGGGCATAGTTTGAAATTCGACCATTTTAAATAGAAGATATTATTAGTTCGATAACTGCAAAAACGTACCATTCCTTGAAAATACCAAAAAATAATTACCAACAGTCGTTGTTACTGACAATTGTTTTAAATATTACATGTCAATGAGTCCCGTGGTCGTACTCGCCCTTTCATTCATACGGACGGAAAATAGGAATATATGAGTATTCCAGATTGCAAACTGTGAGTCAATTCAGCATTGCCAAATATGATGAAATCCAGTTAATAAATGCTGTGTTTTCATTGGTGACACATTGACGGCAAAATCGAATTTTAAACATTCCACCAAACTGGTCACAGTATTTATTATATCATATCTTGTTGCCTTCTGTGACATTCGTTGTCCTAGCCGGGCAGCAATTCCCATTCACAGTTTGAAAAGTGAATATGCTTAAACAGAGGTAATTACATACATACCATACATACTCTCCTAGCATTGCCTACCATTAGGCGCAACCATCATTTTCCACGATTCTCCCAACAGGCATCACTTGCCACAGGGACACACCCACATGCACATTACTGACATCACCCACACTCGGTCACGCGTGTGTGAACACACTTCCTACGTACAATGACATTGGGCAATTTGATGCGTAACTTTCGTTTTTGAATTCAACCAAAAATTGGAATGTTATATCATTATTTAAATGTTCTGAGTGATTAAAATAATGAACGAACTGTTTTTGAAATTGTAAACGTATTTAGTCGGGTCTGCTGGGAAAAAACTATTACAAAATCAGCGAAATCAGAACAACTACTTGCAGCATCCACATCTAACAACTCACGACTCTTGCTTCTAAACATCGACAAGAGCTCTTAAGTTTAAGCTCTCTTGTCGGTGAGTCCGATGCAGACTTCTCCAATCTATTCCTGTTCAGTGCAAGTTCCTTCACATCTTATACGACATGACAGACACTTTTTCTTTAATCTGGCTCATGTAACTGATTCTATTTATATAATAAACTAGCAGCGCCCCGCGGTTTTACCGCGTTGTGTCCGTTCCCGTGGGAATTTCGGGAATTTTTTTACATAAAAACCTTCCTCTTGAATCACTCTACCTATTACAAAAAACCGCATCAAAATCCGTTGCGTAATTTTAAAGATTTAAGCATACAGACAGACAAACAGACAGACACGAAAAAGAGACGACTTTATTTTATACTATGTAGTGATAATGTTAACCATCAAATTCATATTCTTTCTTAAGCTTAAGAGCTGAGCTCTAGTCGATGGAGTTCATTCTATTGTTCTCTATCTTCTGCCATCCTTTTAAGCTGTTGCTCTTCCCTTCAGTTGGTCTGCATATCTTGTCTTCCTCTTTGTCTTCCTCTTTTTGCCTCTATATGTCCTTCCTCCAATTAATTTTACATTCAAATATTCTTGTTCATATCAGGGATCTTTTTAAATTAAAACCTAGGCCCTACCTTTGATAACTACGAGTACTTCCATGAAACATAATCTCATAAAATATGTTCTATTAAATATGATAACGATTTCCATGAACGTTCACCGAACAGGAAGTTATATAATTAGGAGTTCTGCAGCGAAATTACAACGTTGAAACGATTACGTGAAATAAATTCAATACTTGTGCTTTACAATGTTTTATGAAAGCTCGGAGTGATGAAATTGCGAAGTAAAACAACTTATATTAAGAACTAGCAGCGCCCCGCGGTTTTACCCGCGTTGTGCCCGTTCCCGTGGGAATTTCGGGAATTTTTTTACATAAAAACCTTCCTCTTGAATCACTCTACCTATTACAAAAAACCGCATCAAAATCCGTTGCGTAATTTTAAAGATTTAAGCATACAGACAGACAAACAGTGTGACAGACACGAAAAAGAGACGACTTTATTTTATACTATGTAGTGATATTGAAATATCAAACAGTTATCCAACCTAACCTTGGAAGCTTGGACGTTTAATAAGTTATTTGTGTAGGAAAATTGTTTACTATATTTAGAGAATTTCATTTCATTTCGATTGTAACAAGATTGTTAGCTATTTTATGTTAGGAATGCTTCATTTCATCTGGCTTAAAACTAATAGAGTTTAGGCTAGAAAAGACTTAACTCTTATCTGGAATGATGTTAAAGTGAACATTCATCTTCAGTTCATTTTAGTTTTGTATACATTTTTCGTCCATAATGAATGGGAATTAATGATGTCGTATGGAAAGATCACATTTTTGGATCGCTACAAGTGAACGATAGATATCACTAAAAAGTAGTGTCCGACCGAAAGTTCGGTTTTGGTTTCGGTTTCGGCCGAGTTTCGGCCAAAAATCAAGTTTCGGCGGAAGTTTCGGTTTCGGCCCAAAATTGGCCGAAACTTTAGCCGAAACCGAAACTGATTTCGGTAGTTGTCGTGCACGCTCGCCTAATTTCGTTTCTCGCGGCAACGGTCTGGCGGGCGCTGGCGGCCCTGTCGGGAATTGTCGTGCGCCGTTCGGATAGCTCTGTAGCAACCCAACTTAGTCAGTGCGTTATCGCCCGACGCAAACATTCTTTAGAGGTTATGTTTTGTTTGGTGGAACTGATTACATGTAAGTTTTTGTTTCGTTTCTGTACTTGAATGATTTATATAGTTAAATATTGAGTCAGTAACTTTGTTTTGTTATTATTAACAAATCAAGCCACATGTCAAAACGAGATTGTAAATAAAAATGTGAAAAATGTTGTGTAGGTAAACTTATTTCAAGATTTGTTTTTCATTCCGATGACCTATTGATGTATTTTTGCTGTATCAGGGTTATTTTTAGAGTTTTCTTCTAAACTTCTAAATACAAACAAATAAAAACCAAAGTATTAATTAATGTGATTTCAAAATAACAATACGTAGTATTTAATGAAACAGTTACAATAAATAATTTGATTATTTATTGATAACTGTAGCCATACCATGACCTCTTAGATGGCGTCTCAAGATCCAAGCAGATTAGTTTAGGTTTGCGTTTCAATTCGTACCGTGACAATATCGCACTTGAATCGCCATCGCTTTGAATGAATGAACAAACCATTTTGCTGATCGGCTAATTGCGTCACTTCCTCTAAGAGAAGTTATTAAGGTGCGTTCGAAAACCTTAATAATTAAAATTACGGAAAGTTACGGTTTTTATGAGAACCTATTTAAAATGATAAGTATTATTTAAAACAAACATTGGTTTGTTTATACACACAATAATTATTTTTACCTAATTTGTAATCATAAAATGTTTGAACTATAAAGTATTTATTTCTCCAGAAACCAATGGTATTTTTAATTTTAAACAGACATCCAAAATAAAATTAAGATTTAAGTGTTCGGAACGTCACTGAAAGTGGCATTTCATTTTTGGCAAAGATCAAACAATTCATAGAATATAAAATAGACAAAGATTAAAATATAGACATAGATTATAATATAGACATAGATTAAATATATTATTATAGGTATATTTTTTAAGCATTTAAATTATTACCTTCAAGCTCGTTTGATATAAATTGCGATTGTTAAAGATTTATTTCTACGAGTATTATAGATTAACCAGGAATATAAGTTAAGTCTCAGAATTCTAGAGCCTTGTGCCTTGTCGCTCTCGCTTCATTGGGGAAATTCGGGATAAAACAAAGCATTCCTCCATGTTTATATTGATAGTCATGTTTACCCTCGTAAATACCTACCTACTCGTACATCCCCTGCGCTCAATCTACACTATACAGTACTACAACCCGTCCGCGCTCGTATTTTATTTTGTGTAAGTACCTACATATTTACTTCTCATCATAACTCAGAAAAGAAATGTCCAATTTTAATAATGTAAAGGTCTGTTGATTTTATTGGGGTCGTTAAACAGTGGTCTCAGTTTTCACCAATTGTTAGGTGAGGCTATATCGTGTAAGAACTAATAAATTCTTCACTCTCCAATCATGTAATCATTCAACGGGTTCGACTTAATCTTAGTATCTTAGTGGACATCGCCTCAAACGTCGATTAACTTTTTCTTCGTTAATCTCCAAAAGCTCCAAAGTTCTTAATTTAATATAATTAATTTAATTTTTAAATGCAAACTCGCACATTTTAATCAATTCTTTCAGTTGAATATTATTAAGTTATTTGCACAAATGCATTGTTTATAGTAAGGAACAATTAAACATTAATTATTAACTAAAGTACATACTTATTGTTGTTAAAAATATCAACAACGGTTCAATTTATGTTAGAAAAATGTATCTTTTATTGAATTGCTAATTTTGACAGCTGAGACGCTTTACCAAAGCCGCAAAAGACGCTCATGGTACCAAATGAATGAACGAAAACATCTTTAGTATGACAAATAGCGAATCAGTTTAGGTAATCTGCTAAGCAACTACAATTTGTCACTCATTGATGTCATGGTACGAAAACTGACAGCGAACTAGTTTAGGTCCGCATTTGTATCGCGCTAAGAGGTCATGGTATGGCTCCTGATAAACATTTTGTTATGAGAACTAATTTATTTTTCAATATAAAAATATTATTAATATTTTTTTATATTATATTAAATAAATGGGTGGCAAACGCCTGACAAATTTGCGGTTTGCGGACGACATTGCCATCTTTGCCCCCACTGCCCACGAGCTACAGGAAATGCTTCAAGCAGCATGTCTTGAGGTTGGACTTCAAATGAATAGGACGAAGACTAAAATTATGTCTAACAGCACGAGACGTAAGGTTACGGTAGATGGGCAGGATATTCAATATGTCGACGACTACATCTATTTGGGCCAGTTAGCAAGCTTCGAAAACAGGCAAGATCGAGAGATCGATCGCCGGATCGACAATGCCTGGAAGAGTTACTGGTCCATGAAAGAGCACATGAAGGGCGACCTTCCCATGTCAGTCAAGCGCAAACTCGTCGACATGTGTATCCTGCCCGTCCTAACTTACGGTGCACAGACATGGTCTTTAACAGAGCTCCAGAAATCCAAGCTCAAGATCTGCCGCAGCATCCTCGGACTCAAACGAGTCGACCGAGTGCGCAACACCACGCTGCGTTCACTTACCGGCATCACCGATGTCGGTACCAAAACCGCCCGGCTGAAGTGGGAGTGGGCGGGGCACTTGTCGCGGATGGCCCCCGAGAGATGGGCCAACATCACCACCCAGTGGGCCCCGAGCGGAGCGCGGCGCCGCGGACGGCCGAGGAAACGCTGGCAGGATGACCTTGTCTCCTTGGACAGCGAGTGGTGGGAAACCGCAAAGAACAGAGAAGGTTGGAAGCGTTTGGGGGAGACCTTTGCCCAGCAGTGGGACGATAAAGGTTTAAAAAAAAAATTGCAACAAAATTAATATACTGTGTTTTTATTTCATGTCCTAATTAATGCATAATAATGGGTAAAATGCACAAAATTTCAGTATTTTACGGAATTTTATACTTGACCACGTGAGTTTCGGTTTCGGTTTCGGTTTCGGCCGAAACTGAAGCCACGGCCGAATATTCGGTTTCGGTTTCGGTTTCGGCTAGAAAACCAGTTTCGGTCGGACCTTACTAAAAAGATACAAAAGATAGTAAAAGATACAAAAAGGGAACAAGGAAATGAACGAAAAATGAACCGTCTGAATCTACCTTTACACATTTCACCGTAAACTGTGCTCACTTGTTACTATCTAATTAACATTACATAACTTAATAACAATGTAATATTTATTAAACAAGAGGTTATTTACCTGATTTTCACTTTCGTAAAGTATCAGAGCGTTTTGACGACGCCATTGCACGGTGGTTGGGTATGATGATGGTGCAATTCTCCATAATGCTCGGGTTTCCCTTTTTATAAAAACATGAAGTTAATCGAACGCTCGTTTGTAAGTGGTTAGGTACTTAATGTAGGGACAAATGTTTATTTGAACCATTAACATTTATTTCCATATACCCTAGATCCCTACCCATATTTAACATAGACTTTTCCTACCCAGGGTGACTGAGCACCCTGTAAACTGATGGGTCATATTTTTAAAAGTACTAATAAAAACGCAGTGTTTTATTTATAAATGTGTTTATTAATTTAGTTTCAATGAATTTTAATAAGAAAAAGTAATCATAAATGCTTTATTGGCATTTAGCACAAATTTTTATTTGATGCTCGCCACATATAGGCATATTGCACTTGTTGCAAAACGTCTTACTTTTTCTGTCCTTGGAGTAAGGACAGAATCTACAACGTCCTTGTTTCATCGCGCCAGGAGCTGGTCGATCAGGTTCATCGGGCGTTTTGAGTATACCATTTATCATTTGGCGAATATTACTAGTCAAAGTGGGCCAATTTTTTCGCTCCTCCAAAAACGGCGTTATCAGTTGTAGGGACAATTTTTTCAAAAACGTGCGTCTGTTAGGTATGTTTTCTTTATTAGCTGATAAACTAAACTTCAACAATACCATAGAGTTGATACCAACTGTATTCAGGAGACCGTAGAATATACATAACGGCCAACGACGTGTTTTACGTGACACTGAATAAGTGTGAGATAGTTGGTCAAATGTGTCAACTCCTCCTTTTGTTTTGTTATAAAAGTCAACCATCTCTGGCAAAGTAACAGTATTATTTTTATCAGGAAGAATGTGCATTGTCGATAGTAAAGTTACTATTTTTTTCTGACTACCTTTAGGTGGACAGTAAGCTAGCAAAGTTAGTGGTCCACTGTAAGCAAATTTGGCAGAATTTTTTTCAAAAGCACTTTTGTCTTTCATTTCTGTAGGAATTTCTTTTTTATTTTGTCTAAGAGTGCCAACTAATGTTATATTTTTTTCCAGTAGAGTAGCAGCAGATGGTATAGACGTAAACCAATTGTCACAAGTTAGGTTTCTGTTAGTTCCTTGTATGGGAGATGTTAGAGACTGAAGGTAATAATCTGCAACTGGTTGCGTTCTCGGAGTGCTATTTTTGCCTAAATATACTTCTGCTTTTAGCATGTAAAATGTTTTTGAATCACACATTAATATTATTTTGATGCCATATTTATCGGGCTTATTTGGTATGTACATTCTGAATTGGCAGCGGCCTCTGAATGCGAGTAGTTGCTCATCTATCGTACAACAATCAGATGGAGTGTAAAAACTAGTACTTTTCTTCACAATATCATCAAATAATTCTCTTATTGGTGCCAATCGATCTGCTTCCCGACGTTCTTCACGCGTGTTTTTATCATCAAAACGTAAACAATTTGTAAGGAATTCAAATCGGGATCCCGACATAGTAGCTCGGAAATACGGCACTCCAGTGTCTTTATCAAACAGCTCTTTTACTGTGACTGAATTCATCTTCAAAACTCCAGATAAATAATATAAACCTATAAGTGCTTTTAGCTCAGTAACTGTAGCATCTCGCGTGTATGACGGTCTAACTTGTGTTGGACTTGCATCTGAATCGTAATTGTTCCGATCGCTTTTGTATTTTACGCGTTGTAATATAATTTCAGCATTAGTGTAAAATAAAATACGTCCCAGAGTATCATCATCAAAAAATAAAGACCACGCCTCTAAAGGTGAAGAAATGTCTTTTGCAGATCCTTTATTACCCGGCGGGTGTAATATTATATTTCGCCGTGGAGTACGTCCAGATGATTGCGGAGCTTCTCCACTCCATTTATATCTGTTTGCACCGTACATTCTCGTTGGTACATCCAACACTTTTAGAAAGTTAGATGATCGATCTTGTAGATTGGCTAATATTTCGTCATCTTCGGAATCTGATGAATTTTCGTGAAAATCTTGAATGATTTCATCTGGCTCACCGTCTGATTCCACGCCTCCAATGAAGTCATCGTTATCAGAATCATCTTCAAGACATCGCCCAATAGCATCATCCATCAAATATCTGCTCGAACCCGCCATTTTGTTCACAATAGTTTTCACAACACTTAACCTACAAATTAAAACAGAAATGTATTCAAAAAACTATACTTTGTTTACCTTTATTAGCATACAGATTGGGTTAAAAATATACGCATTTTACTACCCATGGGTGCTACAGCACCCAGTAATAAATATTTTAACAACTTACCGATGTATTTGCCGATTGACAACTGATGAAATGTCAATAGTGCGAGATGACAAGTAAATAGAAAAAAAAACAAAGCTGTGTTGCTACACATAAAAATATTACACCACTTTGAATAATGAGTAGGGTGCCCTAGCACCCTGGGTAGGGATCTAGGGTTAAAAATATACAATTTACAAAATAAAAAAGTACAAAATAATGTATGATGAAAAGAGCAGTCGGTGTCCGCTGTGCCGCTAGGGAATTTACGAAGGTTTACTTGAATAAAGTATTTATATTTTACACTAGCAGTGTCCCGCGGTTTTAACCGCTTTGTGCCCGTTCCCCTGGGAATTTCGGGATGGAAAATAGCCTATAACCTTGCCGTTGAATGAGGCAATCGATTACAAAAATAATTATTCAAATCGGATTTGTAGTTTCTGAGATTAGACAAACAAACAAATAAACAAAGTTAGAACCTTTTACTTACGAGCGTTACCATTCAAAACTATCATGATTGATTTTTCGTCCAAAGATAACTTCTTTCATTGCGGAAAGGCTTCAGTGATGGGGTAAGAATGAAATGGTACCAGTAAACCTTTTTCCTCTTCAGAAAGAAAATCGTCTTCGGCTGAAAAATCAACTACATTAGTCCATATTTTAACTACAGGGATACTTGGAAGGCTTTGAGGGAGACTTTTGCCCAGGAGTGGGACGTTATAGGTTAATAAAAACCAATAGAGTGTTTTATGAAAAAAGATTCGTATCATGATGATTCCTTTTCTTACAATCCTTTTTTGTTTAAACTAATTAACATTTTAATGTGATTGGACGATTTCACCTTGACTTTATTTTTGTATTCTTTTCTGAATCGTAAAATCTTGTAAACAATATTAACTTGTATTAATAATCTTTTTTTAATATTCAGTGTTACTAAGTAATTAAAATAATTTCCTTCGTTTAACAATAATACATTGGGAAACAATTTTGCTATCCAATGTGCAGTATCTATACTAATATTATAAAGCTGAAGAGTTTGTTTTGTTTGTTTGTTTGTTTAAACGCGCTAATCTCAGAAACTACTGAACCGATTTGAATAATTCTTTCACTGTTAGATAGTCTATTTATCGAGGAAGGCTATAGGCTACATTTTATCCCGGATTTCCTACGGGAACGGGCACAACGCGGGTAAAACCGCGGGGCGCTGCTAGTCCGTAATAAAGATCGATAGAAATCTACTATCTATAAACTATAAGAGCAGGGATAACTATCCGTAATCGGTGTCCCATCACTATAGATTCACACGTCTCAAAAAATCCCATCGCACGTTTAGTCTATGGCCGTTATTAAATATAATTTAACGACAAAATACCGTTGATAAATACCGGTATTCTGTATTTTAACTAGTTGCAACATTGGTTATCGGTTTTATGTGAGAGAAAGTAGTTAATTCATATAGAAGAATACCGATTTAATAATGTTTGAAGAATGTTTTTAAAAATGTACAGTCTTCTTCTTGGATCTAAAGACTCGACCGATAACAAGAATAAACACAATCTTGTTTTAGACAACCATAAGGACCAGCATAGTCTAAGTTAAAATCGATCCTTATTTTGTAATTTCTGTTGATTAAAGAATCAGGATCATGTTTTGGGTACGTTGAGCAGTCGGTCCCGGCTGTATCAATAGTTAGACCATGTCGGAGGCCTTTAGGCGGTCTAAAAACTCCGACACCAGGGTTGGCCATTATCCTATTCAATATGAATGAATGAAAGTTATAACTTATATCTTAACTAGCAGCGCCCCGCGGTTTTACCCGCGTTGTGCCCGTTCCCGTGGGAATTTCGGGAATTTTTTTACATAAAAACCTTCCTCTTGAATCACTCTACCTATTACAAAAAACCGCATCAAAATCCGTTGCGTAATTTTAAAGATTTAAGCATACAGACAAACAGACGCGACTTTGTTTTATACTATGTAGTGAAAACGTTGTGCTAACTGAAATATTTTCTAAAGAACTCTATAATTGGGCAGCATTTTCTTTATAACGAACTTCCGAAAACCAGCGTAGATTTAAAAAATATATTCGTAAATCAAAGCACAGCGAAAGCTTTCACATTTGTTTACAACTTAATATGATATTCATCAAAATCAATTTAATATATTTATTTTTGGATAATAATTCAGTAATACTGCATAATAGGAACGTAAAGAACCCATTTCTACGTCGATGAGTTTCACCGAATAGAAAGTATTCGTCCGAACATCTTCTCGAGCTTCGTGTAAACTTTGAACAATAACGTCGGCTGTTTGCTTTCTTAAGCTTTTCTTTGTATTAAAGCTTAACTATTTGTTTTAGTTTTCTGTCTAATATTTTTTTATTTGCTTAAGGAATTTCGACAAGTATGGTTATTTTATTAAGTAACTAGCAGCGACTGCGGTTTTACCTGCGTTGTACCCGTTCCCGTGGGAATTTCGGGATGGAAACTAGACTATAACCTTCCCGTTGAATGTGGCTATCCATTACAAAAATAATTATTTAAATCGGACTGTTAGTTCCTGAGATAAACCCACACAGAAAACAAACACAGTTACAAACTTTACTCTTTATAATACGTTTTTCAAAGTTTATGGTGTGCGTGAAAATATGGCATATTTTGGCGTTATGCTCCACAAATTCATAAGAAAGCTTATTGAGTATAGTACTAGCATAATAAAACATAACATAATCATAGTCAGGGAACGAATACTTAGTAAAGGACAAATCATAGACAAATATTTATAAAAGGTCGAGCCATAGACAAGTATATTTTCACGTCAGACTTTACCATAACCAACACAATAAGCCAGCTTCCTTTACCACCCACAGTGTGTCGTAATGCGGACATCTGTCGCGAATCGTTGATTTATTATGCGCGTACGCAACGTTACGAGATGAGATCTTATCGAGACCATCTGGCATTATGCAGGTGTGCGGAGACAGGATGGGTTGAAGAATGCATTTTTATGACGGATTGAAAGTTGGTTTCTAACGCCCGTAGTCAGAGATGTCAAATGTAAACCTTGTTAAACTTCAAGTAAACCTTTGTAAAGATTTAATGAGTGTTTTTGTAATGTATGAAAAATGATGTGAACTTGTAAAGAAATCATTTACCTAATGAACGTCTATTACATCAATTAGTAGAGTATTGATTTAATGAACGTCCGTGAGTGCGGCAATCTGTCCCCTATGTATTAATTCTAGGGGGTTAGTGACTAAGGTGTTGAGTAGATTTTAAGACTAGTATTGAGTAGGCGTTAATCTCTGGATCTATTGGGAGTCATTAGAAAGGGTTTGGCTACTTTTCATCCCTTACTTTCATAAATTACTACGAAATGGGTACATAGCGAGTAAAAGGGTGTTGCTTGTAAATGAAAGTGACACCAACATCTTGGGTGTAACCTCTTATTGACCTTAGATTAGCCAAAGGTCGACAAAGGTCGGTGTTCCGAGTAGGATTCAGTATGAAAGTTGCAAATAGTAAACGTACTCACACGGGTTTTTTCGCGTTAGAAAGATAATAAAGCAAGTAATATAATAATAATAACTAACTTCTTATTTCCCGACATGTCCACGGGATTTCACCTCTCGTGGTCGCGGGTGAACTGTTCACCTGCGACCACGAATCAATCAAATTGTTCAAATCGTGTAAGTTTAAAAAGACGAAAGTTGCTAATATTTTACAACGGTATTCTTGTCTATGGGTTGTAAGGAATATTCAAAATCATCGGTTGTTATTATTGAATTTTATATTACAGTGAATAAAACACTCGGAGCCTCTATGGAAACGAAATAAGTCTAAATGTAGATGACCTTCCTTTTAAATGTGGTTTTCTTAAGGATGATAGTTTTGAACCCCACGAGTTCCAAAGATTATGCATTGTGTGCAGTGCATTATAAAGGTGACTCTTTCTTTAACCTTATATTACTATACATTCATCAATTTCGTTAACTCCGACACTAGAGTTGGCTACTAACGTATATACGAACCTGCTTACTTGTCCTCGTAAGTAAATAACTACCAAATAGGCATAGTCACATAGTTGTAATCTTAGAGAATTCATTCTATTTACATTATTTATTTGTCATTTTAATAACATTGTTATTTGTTATCTGTGTGATGTTTGTGTCCTAAATAATTAATATGTATTATGTAAATATGTTAGTATCAAATATAATTAAGTGCCTATATGTCTTAGTACATATTTATTCAATGTATCTATGTATATAAAGAGATTTTGTTTGGAAAATATGTTTATTTTTATTTATGGACGCGGCGCCACTGCCCAAATCTGCGAAAATAAAGTAAGCAATTGTACAAAAATTTTACACACCATCTTTTGATCGGGTGATAACACCACGCGGAACAGCCAGTATAATGCAATGAACATGCTTCTGTTTACGTACTATCACTAAACTTACATAACTATAGCCTCGTCACCTTCTTAATTTGTTTGTAAGTTTCTTATCACATGGTCGAGCAAGGACATTGTTCATCTCAAACATTTGTCAATTAGTAACTCTGCTACAAAAAACAGCCTTAATTCACTCGAGTTTCAGTTCAAATTGGTTTTTTACTTATTTTGGTAGATGTGACGTCATTTGTTGTCCCAAACAATGGAATTTCAGGTTGTTTGTTTGTTTAGATTTGATAGATTGTTGATTGAGGCAGTTACCTTAATTAGGAAGGTTGGTAATTATTGACAATATGACTAAGATCTTTGGTAGAAAAAGTATTATTTTTTGTTTTAATGTAAAGTCATTTGCAACAATGCAATGCAACTAACTAGTGTAGATTTAAATTCTATCTTATGTTGTATATTAAACACAGATACAGTGCTGCTTTTTCTCTTGGCAATTAGTAATCATTGAAAATTAAAAATTATTAACATTTTGGAAGTTCAAGAAATGTATTTATTTTACTATAACCTTTAATATCCTTCAGTCTAGATGGACTATACATATATTACTTATTTACCTACTTTAGAAAATAAACGGACACTTACTTAAAAAGCAAACTTTTTGATAATTTGTTATGCTGCTACTAATAATTTACGTCAAAAGTTTTTTTTTCTCGGGTGAGTTAAACCTTCGAAATTTAAGAAGCAAGTTAATAAGGTACTTATAGAAGACTTTGGATTCCGTTTCATCTCACGTCTGGTTCTAATTAATTCTGTATGAACGAAGAGCGTGGGACCGAGCTGCGGAAACTCGTAAAGATTTAAGTCGATGAACTATCGGCAAGTAATAACATTTTAATGAAGTTCCGTTTTCCCAAGTCACTGAATATGAACTAACACCTAGTCATCTTTAAAACAGGTAATATTTTCAAAAGTTTATTGCTAAAAATAACATAC
The DNA here is from genome assembly GCA_963082685.1 of Cyclophora albipunctata. Taxonomy (NCBI): domain Eukaryota; kingdom Metazoa; phylum Arthropoda; class Insecta; order Lepidoptera; family Geometridae; genus Cyclophora; species Cyclophora albipunctata. The sequence continues at coordinate 7,693,798 of OY720117.1, read as the reverse complement.
ACAAAAAATTACAAAGCAAGTACCTACCTAAAGTTTTCTGTAAGCTATTAATAGGGTTTCTTTAACTGATTTAATTTATGAATTCTACACCTTACATTTGTATTGATTTATTAGTTCCATGGGATCGAAATGCTCTACGCTCGGTATGCGCCCTAAAACTTTAACAACTAAAGACCTAATTTCGATTCAACTCAAATTTATTCTGCACAGAAACATGCTAAAAGAAAGGTACACAATAACAAAGCAACGTTATTCGTTATAAAGAGCGCACATATTCCATTTCGAACACGTTACCTTTAGTATGTCAAGTACGAGTGTAAGAGACATATTGGAAATTCCTTTGCGGAGCGGATTCGCGTTGCTACTTGACAAATACTTTTGTCAGTTCGGTGCATACAATATTACGGTTTGTTTACATGAACGGCGAGTAATATAAGTGCAGAGTAGTCTTTATTTTTGTCTTTTAAGATTACTTACAATGTCTGAAGACGATTTCTTCTAGACTTATGCCTGATTTAGGTAATCTCAAACGCTAGCCAAGATAAGTAGTCTCCAACTATGAAATTAAATCTTGACAATTAAATAGTTCCTCCTACTTCAATTACATCACTTCATTTTTTGAAAACGGTTAACAACCAAAATACCTTTTATTATTGAATATGTGTATTTTTTAATTTAATTCTATGACTTTCATTAATTTTCTTCGATAGCTCATTTAAAAATTATGGAACCTACATATACAACTTCCTATATCACAAGTCAATATGCCATAGGTGTGATGTGAACCTATTACACCATATAAAGGCATAATTGCGTGAAAACTTGAAAAACTTTCGCGAGACTTGCCTCTGAGAACATTATAAGACTACCGTGGTAACAAATTGTACGTAACAATTGTTTGGAACCTATTATTAAATCTTCAATTACGGGGTTACTTTCCCGGTCGTGTGCGAAGGTATTGGTTGGTATGATGTGATCTGTATCACAATTTCACACTACAACATTTAATAATAGCATACCGTTAAGATTTACTATGATATAGGTTACTGTTACTGTTAGCCCGTTTTGTCCCACTGCTGCGCAAAGGCTTCCCCCCCATTCCCGCAACTCTTCTCGATTTTGGGCCACCAATTGCCAGTCCCTCTTGTAGACGTCCAGTTCATCTCGCCACCGTCTGCGTGGTCATGATAAAGGTCCTTGGACCTCTTTAAATTTGTTGATGCTCAGGTGGTTTAATTAAACTTACAACTTAATATTAAGGGTGAATTGCACAAATATTCAATAGTTTATTTAGCGGTGAAATATGTTTAAAAATCTGTTTAAAAAGTTGTTTATTCAATTTGTACTTTGTCTTGCACCAAATATTTAGCTGCTAAATAAACTTAAGAATGTTTGTGCAATTCACCCTTAGACTTGTTTATTAAGATTCTTACCCTCAAGATTTCATAAAATATACCGCAACATCTTAACATTACCAAAAACAAACAAATCTTAGAATTTGCTATCCAAGATCAACATTCTGTAAAAATTGGCTATCTCACATCTCGAGAGACCAAGATATTACATCACGTAAATTTCTATTGCCTTATTTTTTGTTTGAAAACCTCAACTCAAAGGGCTCGCGCTTGTTCCATCAACCGCGGTGCCGATAGTGAAACGTCTAAGCAATGCCGGTACCGTTACGATGCGGTCAGTAGGCCACTTTTTACCATTTATTGGCTTCGCTAAACTAGCGATCATACCCCGCCGTTTAGTACAACCTGCCTGAACTGGGACAAATGCTTGTGTGTAATTTATTGATAATGTCTTGTGAGAAATTGTATGGTTGTGTAGTGATTGTATCAGCTTAGCTGAAATTGCTTGAAAAAGGTTTTGTAGTTTTCTCAAGTTTTGTTTGATTGATTATTATATGAAAAATATAGGTATCTTTTTCACTTTTAATCAACTTTCAGCACCCCGCGATTTTACCCCGTTGTGTCTTTTCCTGCTAAAATTTTGGGGTGAAAAATAGCCTTTAACCTTTCCGTTGAATGTGGCTATCCATTGCAAAAATAATTATACAAATCAGATTAGTAGTTTCTGAGATTAGATCGATCTTTATTACATTAGTATGATAATTGTCAAACTATGTTAAGTTTTACCTATGCATCTTCTGATATAAGTGAAAACACATCAAAATCTGTCTAGGTAGTGACATAAGTTACCAAATACCTAGACAATAAACTGAGATTCTTAATACATAAACCCTCGCATGTCAATACCCTGTTATATGAAAAGTACGTAACCGAATTTGACACAAAAACTCGGTTCAAATATTTCAACTATACGTGATTGTGATTGGCTAATAGTCGTTTAGAAATTATTATCTGTGGAAAAATTGGCCTTGGCATTACATTGCAATAGAATAAAATTGTGTACAGTACTAAACACAGGCGCTGTTCATAATTCCCACGCAATCATTGTGTTGTTTGAAATTCAACTAATATTTTATGTTCACGTGCCGTATCTATTGTTTTATACTTTTCGACTAAACTCAGTACATTTTGTTTGATATTAAGAAACTTACAGTTAACTAACAACTTATTATTGACAACTTTGTCTTAAGAAGTCGATATTGAAGATTTTCTTTAGAAGACTTTGAAGGAAATAATTCACCCCTTATTGATTTTAAGGCGTTAAAGAAACTTGTGGTTAAGAAAAGCAAAAATGACATTGTTTGTTGACTTTTAATACAAAACTTTATAAGTGATAGATTCACTACACAAAAGGGGAACGGCAAAAACATTCCCATTATCCTGATCCTTCCAGGAATTGAAAGGAAAACAATATTCGTAACAAATGTATTTTCCACTGCGCCCTGCGTTTTATAGCGAGTAGTGACAAGATGAATAGTCGGGGAGATTTTGAATTTATTCGACCGTGAGATTTAGATGGGGACTCTGTGACTGTAGCCGTAGATTATCAAATAGTTACTATGTAACAGAAGTGGGCAATTCATTAAGCTGATAATATATTTTGTTTTTGTAATGGACAGCCACATTCAACGGGAAGACTATAGGAAATTTATTATCCCGAAATTCCTACGGGAATGGGTACGACGGTAAAACTGCAGTGTAATGCTAATCTATATTTATATAATTCAAAGTCCTGACTGACTGATAATCAACGCACAGCCTCAACTGCTACACCTAGAAACATGAAATTTGGCAGGAAGGTTCTTCAAGTAACGTAACAAGTAATGTAACATAACAAGTAGTGTGCACACACTAAGAAAGGATTTTCGAAAATTCCCACGGGAACGGGCTCAACACGGGCAAAGCCGCGGGGCGCTGCTAGTTTTATTATAAAGTAAAGATTTACCCATGTTTGAATTTGGAATCACGATTGTGAGAGACAAACCAAATGAAAGGCAAAAAGAACGCTACAAATTTGTGTGGTCACCGAGTGAGAACACTCAACGTCTGCCAAAACGCCAGCTACTGTACTTTCCTGTCCAGTTTACATAACAGTCCCTACAGTGAAATCCCCCCTCTCGGTTCGAATTAATATTCTTTATTGACCCATTAGGCTGCGCTCAATTGAAACCACATTGGACCTGCATGCTGCAGTTACAGAGTAATTGCAATATGATTTGTTAGTAATAAGAGTCGAGGGATATGTGAGGAACTGTAAATGTTGAGTAATTGTTAAGATTTTTTAGTTGGCTGATGATTTTTTAATGTCGGTAGGTAACTAAATTGAAGTAACGGTTAATCTCATTGCTCGGTAAGTAAGTTCTTACAATGAATTTAAAAGTAAGTATAAGTACTTTACTGATAGTAGAAGATTAGGCGTAATCTTTGCGCTGGCCTAATAAGTTTTTTGTCAATAAAACCTATAAAATAAGATCGTCGTAATTCTTATAGTTTTAGACTTGCCTATACTGCTACTGCTACTTTACTACTGCTACTTTCAAAAAGCAATCCTACCCATAGTCTAAACATTCAAAGTCTTTCGAATACATCTAATAACATACTAACAACATATAACATTGTGTCTGTGAGACAATTTGTCGTGCTAACTGTCTAGAGAGGACAATCCAATGATTCTCGGTTTCAATTCATTTATTTACACTTACATATCTAGTGTCTTTAATGATCTTCATTATATCCAGTATAAGATACCTTTTTAAAATGCTTAATGCTTAGTTTTGCCGAGTTGTATAATATTATGTAGAGTACCTATATATCTGATCAAAGGCCTAATTTAGACGTGTAGAATGCTTTGTCCTTTACTATTGTTCTACTAATGGAAAATTAGTTTACACTGGTAGAAGGGGTAGAGCAACGGTATAACGGTAAAACTATTTACCTCCCGGTACAATGTCAACTACAGAGAAGTTAGTTATAGAAACACCTGCACAACTTTAGACGCTGCACATTGTTGTTTAAATATATGTGTTCATATGATTGTCAATCGATTGGTGTATAACATTGTAACATTATTATTGTTATATTATAATATAAACATATATCATTGTTATAAAACAATCTGAAACGTCGGCGGTCGATTGACGATCCGATTTTGAAGCAGAAATCGATTGACGATCGAAACATGATTATAGTTGACCACCACATTGCTTTAAATGCCTTATAGCGGTCACCAATCAACTTCTCTAATTGTACATTAATTGTTTGTCTTAATACACGTAACAATTCGATTGAGACACATTCTTAATAACTAGCTGCGTCGAAGCGAAAAAAAACAGTTACAAATAAAAATGTCGAGTGATTTTATCGTTTTCTGCAACGCATGTAGTAGTATTCAAGAGTGTTTTACACTGATATCTTAGAGGAGATTGTGCACGTTACATGTTAAAATTATACAGTATGGTACAGATGTTTCGTAACATTAATTGTGAAGTGGTTTTGTGGAGCATTTCCTCATTAAATGGAACGCGCTTTGTCGTAGATAGGAAACAAAAGACAACTCCCCTGGGCCGGGCTGGGGAACGCTATCGTGGACGGAAAAATAAACAATGGTTAGAGATATGTGAACTGTATTTTAAATTCGTGTCTTGGAAGAAAGGGGTTTATTTACTTTTCTTGATAGGCGGCGAAGGAGGTGGATTTTCGAAGGAGTCTGAATTAAACTCGGTACAAACACGAAATAGAAGTGTAAAGGAGCACTTCGTTTTTCTGTGGGTACCTACTAATATGTTTTTTGATGTCTAATGTTAGTTAGATTACAATACTTCATACTTCTTCGATGTAAGACGTTAGTTACATTAATTACACTACGGAAAGATATCAATACTAACAGGGCCCACGGTTTTACCCGCGTTGTGCCTATTCCCGTAGGAATTTCGGGATAAAACATTACCCATAACCTTCTTCTTGAATAAAGCTACCCAATAAAAAATAATTATGAGAATCGGATTAGTTAATCGTAAGATTAAAACAAAGTTACAAATTTTACCTCCTTATAATATTAGTCTTCATTTTGACAACTAGGTAATTCAAATATTACTTAGAAAGAAAGTTAAACAAACGCCCAGTTTTGCGCCTTCTGACCACAAAGAACATATCTAAACAAAGATCATAAACGAAACATGTTTGTAATTTTCCGATTCCCATTCAACACACAGACACACTCGCAAGCGCAGCATCTAATGGGCCACCATCTTACTTTCTAACTTCAAAGAAATCTCATTCGATGTTTCCCTCGGCGGACAGCTTTCAAATTAGCCGTTAACAGAGAAACATCATTTTTGCGTCTTTCTAGACAGAGTCCAGCTCAAGACTTGCCGTCCATACGTCAATGTTTGAATGAAATGTAATAAAATTAATCGGTAAATGTTGTTCTGATTCTAGTGAATGCAATAATAGATACTTAGATTAAAAATGAATGTAATAATGCTGTCATTGAAATCATAATTATGATACCAATGAATGTATTTCTTATTGTATTGTTTTTGCTATGTAATGAATAGCTTGTAGTAAAGTTAGGTAACTAATTGTAATGTAGAGCAATATCGCGAGAACACTCCACTCCACACAAATGACATTCAATACATTTTTACGTTTCGTAGCAGAGTCTTGTTGAAAGAAAATTCAATTTTTCTCTTCACTTATTAAATTTACTCCGAAACTGGTAGCGAAACATCGTAAATTGAAATGTACGACTTTCGAGCTTTCTTATGAACTCGCTAAATAAGCGAAAAAGACATGAATTTATGTGGAAAATTTCCGTATTGTAAGCTTATTAGTATCTAACTGTTGACCTCAACTTCATACTTTTGAGTATTTCGGGGACAACAAATCTAAATAATAAAAATAATTTCATGTTACTTCAGTTATAGCGTATCGTAATAGTTTACGTAATTAGAGATAACAATCTACCACAGTATCAGATTTACGAAAGATTATTCTAACAATGAGATTTTTTTTAGGCAGTTAAGTAACAGAAAAGCGAAGGGCTTCAATAGGTACTTTAAAATGTATCTACGCAGGTTCTTATTAAACTTTACCAAGTATATTCTTTTAATTCAATACCTCACTTAATTATTTCAACAGCGTTCTTAAACGTTGATTGCAGACACTAATCAGCAGTGATTTTTGCCAGCTTGCTCCAGTTACATAATGCCTAGATGGCAATCATTCAACAGTATGACTGACAAACGAATCTGATTCTTATCTTTTCACAGATAGTGTCCAATTAGGGTTGATGTTTGTAAGACATTAAGCCTTTAGTCGTCTGGGGAATTAATTAAGATGTAAGGACACTCGAGAGCAAAGCCAAGTTCTTAGAACTTTCCGAATGAATGTGGTTAATTTAACGGTTCGCTCGAACAGTTGCGCAATCTTAACAACATTTGTTGGCAGACCATTACCGAAGGAGCACTTGGTTTATTTGAGTTTTTGATAGACCAATATTTTGAGATGGCTTAACGGGCTAAGTTTTGGATCATCGTTTCAAAGTTGGTGTTTGAAAGGTTTGGTTGAGGGTTCGTTTGGATGGTGTTGGTTCGTAAGTGCGGTTCCGAGATGTTTTTCTGTTATGTAGGCCAGGAGTGCCACGGGCGGGGTCGTCGACCGATCCCCTCCCGGCCCTCTGCTACATTTCTCCAATGGGCTGCGTTTCTTCATTTATCCGCGTATACTCGCGCGAACATAGAGCGTTTTTATAGTAAGCGTTCTCATTGTTATTACTTACAACTCCTAGTACGTATTTTTACCTTTTGATTACTACAGTATTTTTTTATATTTCTTAAAGTAATGTATTGGTACATTTTTACTGCTAATGTTAACACGTTTCTTAATATATTTTAAAGTAATAGGTACATTTTTTGTGAAGTTGTTTCTTAGTTTGATGTTCAAAACCGAAAGACGGCAAAATGATTAAAATCTATTAAAATATCTTTGTAAAAGTACTTCACTTGTCTGAATATAATGTGGTGTCTCCAACTGTGGCTATTATGCTTTTCTAGTCATGGTGATTCACAGGTGTGCTGCTTCCCATCAGACATTAGCATAAAAATGTAACAATATACACATCTTTACGAACATTTAATGAACATAAACGGAGATGGAAATAGTGGAAATCTCTCTTGAAATCTTTTATCTTTCTCTCACTCGAAATCTTCTCTTTCTATCTATTTCTATATGAATGGAACTACTGCGTTTTAACAGTCTTCAAAAAGCAAAGAAGGTTGTTTGTAAAAAAAACATAAACCAAATATTGGTGCTTACAGATTGATCCCGTTTTCAACCGATTTTAAAAAAGGTACTTCTCAAAAAAATCTGGTTTAAAGTCGGTTTTTCGATTGCAAAGGTAATATCGAAACTGGTCGGACGTGTTTACGTTGTCAGACGTGTGTGTGTGTTTACGATCATTCTTCATCATTGAATGAGGATTGCGATCGAGGTTAATCAAGTTAATGGCCAAGATTGCTCCGGCTGCACGGACGCACCTAAATGATTGCCCATTTCCTTTTAATTGGCATACCTTGAGCGGAAAATTTATATTATCTATTTTGCACTAACTAGATTAGTTACAGCATATTTTGTGGATTAATGATGCAATGGCCTGTAAAATACCCGTGCAGGGCACAAAGATCAACTTGAACATAAGGAGTATTCATTTAGTCTTAATTGTGGAGGAAAATGCTGGATGACTAACTTCATTTAAAGACTTCCATTACAAATTGTGACGCAGAATTCTTTCTAAGCATATTATTTCTTATGTCATTCTAAAGATCCAAATATCTTTTATCTCATTACCAAACTAAACAAGATTATGTAACGCAAAACACAAATACTTAAACGAAATATTGAACCTATTTATCCTGGTTCTGTTGTCAACAATGCAAGTGAGAGTTACACCGTTTCATTCTTCTCATTGTGGCAGTGTGTTACATAAAGGTAACAACCGTTTTTCCTTTACAAAATGTTCAAAATATGCTTCGAGAATCGAGACTTGCTTAAACGAGGGACTCCTCAACGGGACATTTTTGTCCATCAATAAAGAACCTTTATAAAGTGTATCGAATATGATACATAATGAACTAGAGATCGCAAGGAAACTATCCACAAACATTATCAGACTTGACCTTCGTAGATATAAAAATCTCGTCGGTACAAAACTACCTTTAAACTTGGGAAATTACCTCCAATCTCGAGTCGTGATTTGAAATCGTGGATGATATGTAAATTCTAAGCAGGTGTAGATAATAATTGGATACTTTCACGTGACCCATCAGTCTTGACGGCCGCATGGAGTCGTGGCCGCGTCCAATTGTATACTTTGCATAGCCTCAATGACTTCTGTCATTCCTTTTGTAGTTAAATCAGACGAAACTGACATGGTATTTAGTTCATTGATGGTTGGTATACGTAAGAAGTTGTGTAGTGCTGTTAAACATTAGTTGGTTTTCCGAGAAAATAAGTTATTAGAATACCTAAAGATATTTATTATCGATGGTACCATAAAAGTGTTAAATAAGGTTTTATAAAACAAAACACAAATGTCAATGTATTCGTACCACAATATTAAGTAAGTACGTGTCATTAACTGTTACCGTGGTCCGTGACATAAGTATATTTTACATAATAATGGTTAATTAACTAAAAGAGTTAATGAAATGGCCTGAATTACAGTACAGGGATCGTAATACAGCGAAAAGACCATAAAACTAATACCAAGTGATATAGAAAAGTAACGTTATAGGTGTGTTACATTGTAGTTTAATTGAGGAGTCTATGAGGGGATTGAGCTTGTGGGTGTGCGCGCATTATGTTGTAAAGTGCAAGGCTTGCGTGTCGAATGGTTCGTCCGAGTCTGTTTGTCCGTCTGTCCGTCGCACAAGGGCTACATCCGTTAGATTGATTGACTCAATGAATCACTGACCTCTGCGACCTATCAATTGCACGACTGGTTTCTTTACATTGCTTTATTTTAATAGTTCATTCGCCCATGGTCAGTTTTCTCACGATCATGCTTGAATTAGTACGAAAAGTTATATGCTACTAGCCGCGCCCCGCGGTGTTACCCGCGTTGTGCCCGGTCCCGTGGCAATTTAAGAACCGCTCGACCGATTTTGTGCAAACTTCACATAAACCATCTACTAAATAGTCCGTACAAAGCCTAAACATTTGGTTTGGATAGGTGAGCTCGTTCTTGAGTTATACAATTACAACGAAAAGTGGCATTGATTTTTATATATAGAGATTTATACATAGAATTCATAAGCTATACTAGGATGATAGGTATAATGTTTACGTTGGTATTAACGGTGAATTTATATATAGGTACTAAGTTGATTGGTCTATTGTATACGATGGCGAAATTAGAGTAACATAATATGGATAATTGGATACCTGCTACCTGGTACAATATGTGTTTGATTTAATTGAACTAACAGTTTGTTGTGTAGGCACTAAGTTTAACGTTTTGTAGTTTAGAAGAAAATAACTTTATTGTTCCTTTTATAACACATTCGATCGTCGAAAATCAAAGAAAAAATGGTTAATTTCTTAACTGTAATAGTCAAGGGAAATCCTTTTCGTAAAGAAATGATTTATGCAGAAACGAACGAAATTAACGAACCGCAAATCCTTTAAACTCTTTGAAAGACTTCGTTTCAATATCGATTTATTAATTGGCTATTAAAATTCCGATTTACTAATTTAATTATGATACTCGATTAAGGACATCAATTTAATTTTATACTAGTGTTATAGGTATTAATAAGGCTATACTACTATACTAATATTATAGAGAGCTACAATTTGTATGTATGAAAGTAAATCGTATGCATTTTACTTATAAATAATATTAAAATCTTATTAAATGTAAGCTAGGTAAGTTTAGTTATAGCACAAAACATAAAACTATATTATAGACACATATTTTGTGATTGTAGAAACTACGTGTTACGCAAAGAACTTATGAATTTTACTTATGATTAAATCTTAACATTAAATATGCTTAATCCGCCTAACTGTACTGATGCCTTCATTGAGAGCAAGCTTTGAGGGCTTTTGCCTATACATAGATACTATAGGATGCCATTCGCCGTTACTAACTTTTTATCACCAGATTCCTTCGAAACGATAAGTGAGTAACGTACCTCCATAACGCGACTCCTCGCATCCGTTGCTCGTCATATGACACCCTGTTTGGATCCTTGAACCTCCAGGGTTGCCACCTATCGGGACAGTACCTGCAATCATAATTTAGAACGATACATTTTTAAGCTTGATTTGAACCATGATCTATACTAATATTATAACGAGGTAAAGTTTCTCACTTTGTTTGTGTGTTTGTAAGGGCTAATCTCAAAACTGCCTATCCGATTTGAATAATTCTTTTTGTAATGGATAGCCACATTCAACGGTTATAGGCTATTTTTCATATCTATGTATATTCCCACGGAAACGGGTATATCGCGGGTAAAACTGCAGGGCGCTGCTAGTTATGTATAAACATACATAAGTTTGGGTCAGGAGAATCGTCAATAGATATTTTGTGGTCAAAGCTGGGCTTCTTCGCTTTTTTTGAAAGTATAGATTAATCAGGTTTAGTACAATCCAAAAGAAATTACAAGTACAATTAGAATTAAACTCACCCCTCTAACGGAAAGCGTTAGTTCTCTATTGTATATGCTTGAGGTACACAAAATACGATATCTAAGTGATACCATAATTAACGATACAGAAACACATTCAAAGCCCATTAATATTCAAGATCGGATATTTTAACGGGTAATTTGTAAAGGTCGTCAACCCTAGTGGTTGTATTAATTAGAATGCTCGTATATATACAACTCTTTGTTTAGATAACTGATAGCGTGGTACTTTCTTAGTCTTGGTGTACCTGTGAAATTAAAGGTACCTAAACATTATGAATCTGTGTGTACTAATATGTGAAGTGCAAAGCTTTTTTTCGTTTCATCGCGATCTTATTATGATACTGACATTCATGAGGAAGGTCGTAGGCTATATATTTCGAATTGTTTACGGGAAACTGCTGAAACGCGGGTAAAACCGCGGCGAGCTGCTAGTTAGTCAATTTTGTAATACAAAAAAGAAAGACGAATCAAAAAGGCATTATAGTAATATAATAAAAGTCGATCTTAACTGTTCCATTTCCATTCCGTTTCATAGTCTTTATTATAAACAGATGAACAGTAAAACTCTACAGTGTTTTGTCAATTGTGTTCTTTGGCGAATAGCGTGTGTAGGAAAAAGACAAACCATATAATAGTTAAAATGCTGTTAAAAACCGTTTATGAATACGGCCCAAAATCATTAGCCTCCGTTTATAGGGATATAAAACAAGCGTGCTAGTGCTAGTCGAGTGTCAATGAATGAATCTGCGGTTTCCTGCCCGTAACCTGCTTGTTTCTATTAACAAACGGGTTTCAAAGAGGCAAAGACCTCTCGACGACTTGAACGCCACAAACTAGCCGACTCATATGAAAGTAAGAAAGTTGATATGAGAAGGTGCTATATCATTTAATAGTGGACGTTGCAGTGATTCATTTGATAACTTAGGGGAATTCGTAGGTAGGATGCGAAAGAGACAGTTTACACTGTACACTATTGAGTATGCACTAACACTTTTCCCGTCCATGGCGTACGAAAAGTGAAATTTAAGTTATTTAACAACCCGTGTAAGGTGATCAGTACACATCCCACGGCCACGCGATACTGCCTTAAAGCATTGTTATGATCAACTAACCTCACATTTTTTATGGAAACCACTATCGGCACGAAGTGTCTCCTTTACCACAGATTATAAATAGCAATTACTCAGATTACATTATAAACACAAATGTATGTTTAACCGACTTCAAAAAAGGAGGAGGTTCACAATACTTTGTTTTTGTTTATATTATTTAACTAAGGCCAGGCATTTTTGTCAGAATTTTTATATTCTTTTTTGTATGAACGAAGAGTATTCCCATTAAAATGTTCATAGATATCAGATAAACATGTTTTTAAGTGCTACATCAATCTACAACTTATGCCAAATCTCATAACCTACAAATCACCAACAAAGCAAAATTTCTCTAACAAATTGTTATTGTTGCAGCCAGCGTACCCGTTCCTACGAATCGGACGAAAATGAAAGGGGGGCGTGTGAATGGTGCGAGTACGCGTTGGTCATCACCCTGGCCACCGTTCTACTGATCGGGGTGTCTGCGCTGACGGTCTTCTGGGTGTTCTACTACCGCGAAGGCTACTCCTGGGCTGATGACTCGCCTGACAAGCAGTTCAACCTGCATCCGACTTTGATGGTCGCTGGATTCGTTACTTTCAGCGGTTTCTGTGAGTATTTTAAGATAGTTTTAGTTAGTTTAGTACTTTTAATAGTCAGCCTATGAAAATGTTTAGTACCTTTAGAACCTTATCATATTCAGACTTCTATAGTTATTTATTAAAATGTAAAGGACAATGTTGGATTTGTATAATGTGACAGAGTACTAAAAAGTGTTAGTTACTCGATGGTTGGCTAACGATTTAATTGTCTTAAGTAAATATATGGCACAAGTGTGGGACACCTGTGATAACGTTTGGGACGATTTTTATTTACTTATGGTTGTATTTAATTAACCTATATCCCTAAGTAATGATATAAAAGATAGATAAAATGGTGGATGGGAACCGGGACCGATAATCTAACGAGCTCTCCGAAGCACAGCAGAACTCAGACAACAACGTCTGGGTGTCAATCATATATTCTTGTAAAGTATTCGTGTATGTATATGTAGTAGTATCAGTGAGTTAGATTCCATAATACAAACTTAGAGCTTTAGATCTAATGAACCGTGTGTGAATTTGTCCGGGTATATTATTATTAAGTATGAAAATATGACCATTTCATCTCCATTCCAGCGGTCCTCCTCTACCGCATCTGCCGATGCTTCCGCCGCATCTACGTGAAGCTGCTGCACGCCATCTTCCACGCGCTGGCGTTCCCCTGCATCGTCATCGGGTTCCTGGCAGTGCTGGACTACCACAACAAGAAAGGGATCAACAACTTCTACTCGCTGCACAGCTGGATCGGTTTCGTTGCTATGGGACTGTTTGGATTACAGGTTAGATGGTTACCTATATCTTATTTAGTTATAGTCTACTAGTCGCACCCCGCGGTGCTACCCGCGTTGTACCCGTTCCCATAACCTATATTACTGTAAAGTTTCATCCAAATCCGTCCAGCAGTTTTTTCGTGAAAGAGTAACAAACATACATACATCCATCCTCACAAACTTTCGCATTTATAATATTAGTAGGATTTTGAATGCGTTGGTTTAGGACGGACGGACAAAATTTGGCTTTCCAAGCCACATCCGCGTTCTTGAACGAGCTTGAGCCAAAGGCCATTGACGGGCACGTCACAGAGGACTATGTAGATAGTATAATTAATTAGTAAACTATTGGTGAAGTTTTGGAAACGATAATTAAGCATAATACCCAGCAGAAACTACGATGTACGAGTACACTTCGTATAAACGTTTGGTTAGAGGTTGGCTGGATTAGGTTTCATAGACCATTAAGAATGCCTTCTTTACCACGAATATGCCACGTTTGATATCACCATATCATATTTCTGATACACTGCCAATCTATAGTTGTAGCTAGTTTGTTAGTAGTTGTGTCGGTTGGGCAAACTATAATTATCATCATCACTATATCATCAGTTACAGTAAATTAATTCGTATAATAAATGTCGTTATTATGAATGTCCAATACATAAGTTCCTAAAAAAATATTTCTCCACTCACGTTATCCTTTTTATACGTAAAGATGAGATAACTCTCGTTTTTTAAACATGCCGGTATAAAAATAAAGAAAAAATGACACAGGTAGGTAACAGGTGCCCTGATAAAATGTAACGTAAACCTATTGAGTCAAATTGTTCAGTGGCCCTTGAATACTCAGTGACGCGCCTCGATATCACAACGTTAATTAAATTGGGCGTTTGTTCGTGAACCGTGCATCCTCTAACATGTAGTTTATAAAACCAATTTAGTTGATAGTTTACGCTGTTGGTCGGTCCAACAAGTTGGTACAAAACCTTTTAATACAATTATTTTGTAGGTAATGTTGCTGTTTCTACGTTTAAAACATGTTCTGCAGTACTACATAGCATTCATAATAGCGAATTATCCATTAAAGTTCATTAAACAAAAAAACATATCTAATACACCTTAGATATGTTAGAGTAGTGAATAGGCAATGTCCTAACTACGCCATTCAACACTCATTTACCAATCTTGATAGTCAAATGTTCCACGTTATACAAGCTACCGTTATACTATACTTTATACATCACTAGCAGCCAGCGCCCCGCGGTTTTACCTGCGTTGTGCCCGTTCTCGTGGGAATTTCGGGATTTTTTATACATATATCCCTTCCTCTTGAATCACTCTATCTATTTCTAAAACCGCGTCAAAATCCGTGCAGTAGTATTTGAATTTATCGCGAACAGACAGACAGACAGACGCGGCCGGGGACTTTGTTTACTAATGTAACCGTGTCAACCAACTCTAATGCCAATATTAATATGAATCCTCACCTCATTTCCAGTACGCTGTCGGCTTCTTCAGTTTCCTGCTGTTGTTGATCTGCAATAAGGGCACTGCCGGGTTCCGCGCCTCCTTGGTACCAGTCCACGCTGCCTTCGGGATCCTTACCTTCGTGCTGGGAGTCGCTGCTTGCCTCACTGGACTGACTGAGAAGGCTATCTTCGCTCTTGGGTATGTAAAGCTTAAGCATTTGGTTAATTTGCACCAGTTTGGTCCAGCTTTTGTATTTGAGGCAGTTTTATCTTTAAATGTTTTTGGTGTGAACGTTCGAATATATATTGTTTAGCATTTGGTAATTTTGCACCAATATCGTGGAGAATTTCATATTTCAATGCACAAAAGACATAGATATTTATCATATTTTCTTTGTAACTTAACTAGTCATGCACACAGTTGGTTTAAGGAGGTAAAAAAATTTATATTGTCCCAATCTGTGACGTATAAAGTGGATTCAATAATGCCATGCTCAAGTTCTAATGCCATTTGTACATTTTAATTAATACCAAAAGTATGAAATTCTCCACAGTTTATCCAATTAAACAATAGTACCTGTTGGCCTTACCTCGTGCACGTTTCGCATGTGTTATTGCATAGATTCGATCACCAATCTCAGCTAATTACAGTTCAGATTACAGTCGTATCACTTACTCACGAACATCGGAACATAAACTTTATTAGAAGACTACATAGTGTTATAGGTATTCAATTACCTATAACACTATCCATTATGACTTGTTCATAGAACTAAGAATTTCGAGTCAATATAAAGCCGTATAAAGTCTACGTGTTATCAAGTTTGTCTGAACGTAGTTAGAGCATTTAAACTGATAAATCACTCCATCACTAAAAGCAAACTTTAATTCCTGAAAAAATCAAAAAATGCTCTTAAAATTGGTGCTAGATAAGTCTGAACACAGTTCCCATGGTCCTGGTCCTAGTCAAAATCAGAAGTTTAGAAAATAGTTCTTTGGTCGCAATTTTTTCATGATATACGAAATACTCGTACTTACTGCCACTATACCTTCTTTTAACATTACTATTTCTTCGACTTATAATTTTTTCTGAAGCACTGGGTTTCACACTTATCTGGCACCTGATAGTTTATATTAAGTATGTGCACTGCTTTAGTGTTTGTGTCATATGTGTATGTGTGCGTCTTCACAGCTCGGAGCGATACAGCGCAATGGTCGACGAAGGAATCATCATAAACGCTATAGGAGTGTCCATGATCGCGATACTGGCAGTCGTAATGTACATCTTGTCGAGAGACAAGTTCAGGGCGGTAGAGACGAGGGATGGACGCCTTAGGGCATCTGTCGATCTGTAGATTTATTAAGTGGCGCACCTAAAATTATGAATATTTTTTAAAGATTATGATACGGTCACACTTTCGACAAATTATGTTGTTTGGCAATAGTTGGGCGGGTAATAGACGAGTGTTCGTTAAACAAACCCTCAGTTATGGCATTCAAATTGATAAAATTTGATGTTAGTGTGGTTTAGGTATTTTTATAGGACTTTTTTTGGTTTATTTATTTAGAATTAACTTTAATTGGAACACAAACAATATCTGAAATGAAAATTGAATTTACTATAAATTCTAAATTAACCTTAGTGTTCATAAATAATACCAGTAATTTACAAACAAGGTATGCACTACCTTTACTAAATGCCATATTAATCCGGTGCGCCAATGCCTCAAAAGAGCCAGATTTTATGAAAAAGAAAATCACAAATGCATTTTTGTACAACAATTACTTAGATATAAACTGTATCAATTGTTAAGACTAATGTTAGGGCATACTTAGATGATAAGACTGTAGTGAACATTATTTAGGTAACTTACATACATGTAAGGTAAGTTAAATGGTGGTTCTACACACTCGGGAAATCGTGGCAAGCTAATTGAACAAGTAAACACCGTCTCCAATCTGCAATGGTATTTTTTTCTCATCTCGAGCTACTTCGTGCTTGGCCCAACACTCGGACAAGTAATCTCACGAGTGTGTAGAATTGTCATAATATATTTATGTATAATATTTCTTTTAATATACATTCATAGATGAGGCTTATAAGGTAGGTTACATTAGTCTGTATCAGACCAACAATGTAGAAATAATCAGATGTATCGTACAATTTAAAATATAATATTGTTGCGTTTTAATAAACTGAATGTGTGTTATATGTTTTGTTTTCATTTCTGTTTGTTTTGAGCTGATTTCTTAATCTACAGATAAACTAATATCTAACATTGCCTAATGAACCTCATACGCTTGTCAATATTATCCACTGGATAGAACTATCCATTGAATCTGAAAAGATCTGTCGATTAAGATGTTGGCCTTGTTTCTGATTTCAATGTATTGTTGAGTTTGGCTTCTTTGTATTAATCGTTGCATGTCACTGTCGCAAGTAGATTGTCGCACGAAATGCATGTCCTTTACTTTAAAGCAAGGTAAGATAAATATATATATTTAATAACCCCTTTTACAATATAATTTATTAACTAATTAATATCTACCCAAACTTTATGAGTTATTGAGATTTGAAAACCCACATATTGAATCCTTCTTGACATGAATGTAAAGTAGTAAGTTATCTGTTACATATTTTCCTAGATATGTGATTAAATCCCATTTCTATATTCCCTGAGGCTATTGAATTAAACTACTTTCCAGAATAAACCTTGCTTCACATTGCTAAAAATATGTATGTAAATCTATGGTGCCTAATTTTTTCTTCACCTTTAGGACTCTTTCTAATTAAGCGTTTTCAATAGTCCTGCTACGTGCGTTTTGTATAAAAACAAAAGTACATCCGTGCGCGCGGACGATTGCGCCTGTAGCCAGACGACCAAAGTAGCTTAAATCGAAAGAGCCCTAAAAGATAAGTTACTGTCCACATTTGCCCAAAGACCACTATTCAGTTTATTAAGCTGAAAAGTAAATAGTTCCATTCAATAACCATACCCCAACCGAATCTAAATCTAAGCTTTTCCAATTGCCAACTAACCGGGTGCATGCGGTGCGCAGGAGCGAGGTGTACGCGACCCTGCCTAACGAGGGCATCATCATCAATGCCATCGGGATGTCTGTGGTGGCCGTGGCCATAGTCGTGCTGTACACCGTCCGCGGCACCGGGGGATACCGCCTGCGCAAAGTGGCCCAGCATCCGAGCTAAACGGTTAACTGTTAATGTTGCGTTTGGTGATGTGTTCTCAATTAAGTGCAGTGAATTAAGTTCAGATCTTCAGTTCAAACATCGTAAAAAGTGCATCGTGAACATTCGCATTTTTGATCTCAAAGTAACATCATACATAAACTGTTTATGTACCTACTTGAGTTCTTTTATGAGAAGTCACAGTAAAAGTTAGTATGCCTTCTTTATTTATTTTTCAATGGACTTTGGATGAAGCATAAATTCTGAAGTATACGATCAGACTATGGATATGTCACTTCATGTCAATGACATCAAAAGTAGCTGAATTTTAGTTCTTTATCAAATGGAAAGTTAAAATTGACAGTGTAAAATATTTATGGTAGGTTCGGAAAAGCTGTTTACAAGTATTATTTAATTTCTGGTAAACAAAACAATTGAATGAGTTGGGTTGTTTCCTAGCAAAAGGCTAAATAAACAAAACACAACAAGGTTTTAAAAGAAATGGCTGGTTATTGCTGAAAGATTTTCTGATATGCACTTTAATTTTAAACATGTCACAAAACGTAAGTTAATAATAAAAAACCATTTTGTAAAATCGTTTTTATGCATCTATATGAACACCATGACTAATAGATAATAAGCATAAAATCGATAGTTCGATATTTCTTCCATTAATTGGTAAATTATTTAATTCAGGAAGATGAATATTTACTTGAAGTATGAGTGGAATTATTTCAATTATTAAAACAATTTTGTCTTTTAGCTCAATTTGTTGACTTTAGGTTAAACAAATTTTTAATTATATTGCGGAGGTAAATTGTTCATACGGTTGTGCGTTGCTCCATTACATTAGATAACATTTTATTGTGAGTTGATCCGTCATAGTCAAAATTCGACTGAAAAATTTAAAAATATTTTAGCTAAAGTTGTGTTTATTTTTACATTTAGAATGCCAGTTAATTTGTCAATGTAATGTCATGTACTCGCTATACTCTGGTTCGTAAATATTAGGGTACGTTTAATGTAAGGACAGCAACAGAACGGACAAACGATACGAAAGGATTGTACCACATAATCATTGCAACTGATATACATTCATCAAACCCAGAGCAGAGGCCATACATAAAGTACATTAAGGGAAGAGTTTCTGATGTGAAGGATTCATTTTAAACTCGTACATTATATCTATTTATACTATACTTTAGGCCAATTTTACAAGCAAATCATTTTATCTGCGAAATGTATAACATATGTATAACACATCAGTCTTGCAGTATAATGTGACAGCTTGTTGGTATTATATTCGATGAATTGGCTTTATCTGTCATGATAAAGCAGCCCTAATTGATTGAATATTCATCACATCGACACACAAAAGGAACTCTTTCGTAATGTATTCAAAGATACTGTTCAGTGTTCAGTATCTCCCATAGTGTAAGCTTTAGATATAAATATAATCTGTATATAATTTTTAATCTAATTTAATGTATGTGAGAGTGTTCGATAGGTGTAGTTTGTGAACGAGTAGAATCATTTCATTATTCCAAGTAAGTGTAGTGCATTTCTTAAGTTTTTATTAGAAACACTAATAAAAAGTTAAGAGATTCTTAATATTAAAAACAAAATATTTAAATATGTTTACATTTGCATATGTAAGGTAATGTAAGACGTGTGTTCATCCATGTTGCCAAATTCTTTGTAAACGACGACGTCTGGTGTACAATGTTATGGAGTTTTAGTGGCAAGTCTGCAAATGGCTGGTGCGGTGGCGCTAGTGTCGCAACCCTGTACAAAAAACACGGATCCTGTTCTGTAAACAGTTAGTTCCCAATTCAGCCACACGCATATTTAACTGCCATCAACTTTATACGTCATTTAATCGATTAGAGTAACTGTGTATTAACTTTAGCATGTTTATCATACTAGTTAGGGTAATGCTCAAGGTGTTTCATTTTTTACGAGAGGTACCTTCGCATTTCATTCTTATGTATAATATTCTACAATTTTATTATACAAATACGTATGTCTAAGTATTCATTTTTATAATGCATTCCAAAGAATACATTCGGATGAACTTTTTGAAAATTAATTTTTTGATGATATTATATGATTATACAACCCGCGTCTGACTCAAGACTGGACTCCCAAAGTAGGTATGTCCTTTTCTAATCCAAATTTGCGAACATTTAGCAAATATATTTCTTCAATATTTACAATGTTAATACATCCAATTTTAGTGGATCCCTTTTCGAACAACGGGGCCAAGTTTTTTATAATTATTGTTGTATATTTCCATTTTGTACAGTGGCATATTGTTTTTGTGTGTACAAAATACACTTTGAGACATAAAACTATTTATTAGAATGGGTTTCTACAAGCACCAAGAGTATATAATCGGTACCTGTTTATTGATTTAATTATACATGTTACGTGAAATTGTTGTAAGTTAAACGTAAGAATAATTTAATTCTTCCATGATTCCCTTTTAGCTTTTATTGGGTACAGCGCCATCTATTGGCCGATGGTTGTAAACTGTTGATTCCTTTTATTTAATCCGTACGGGGGTTGCAAATAGCTTCAACTAGTTGTGTTATAATATTGAAATATTATTTGTGATGATAATTTTATGTTAATTGCAGTTGTATTGGTTAGTAATGAATTTTATCACTGTTTTAAATTTTGAAATATTTATACGGCAATCATTATGGTACATTAAATACTTGTATTAAACTATGGGTCGTTTTATTTGAAATCCTTTATCCTGAACCTGATCCAACCCTTAGGGCTATTTTAAATTAAGCGTATTTAGTCGTTCTACTACGTACGTTTATGTATGAAAAACAAATTATTATCTGTGGCGTGCGCGCACACGTCTGTGTACCACCGTGGCGTGTATCAAGATGACTAAATAGGTACCTACACTTAAATTAAAAAAGCCACAACAAAAAAAAACAGATTGCTACTAAAGCCATGTTTCCTACGTTTGGTAACAACAAATCATTCAAAAGGTAGCATTGATCTGGTGGACCTTTTAATCTGATATACTATAGAATTGGACAAACTTAACAGTACTATGTAAATGTCTGAATTCGAAAAACATACCATAAAAATAATATAAATGTATTCCTAAATGAAAATATACATTATCGCTTTCACAGACAGCACGAAAATAACTTAAAAACAAAACAAAATTAATAAATAAGTAGGTTGGTACTAATTAAAACTATTAAACTGGAGAGAGAATAATTTTTATTTATCATCAATCGATTTCAGACTAACAGTAGTATACGTAATAAATAAATAATTACACGTAACTTCAAATTTCAGGTTACATTTCAACATTCAGTTAAAAGCTAGCGAACAGTACACTTATTATCTGAGATGTCATTTAGGCTTCATACTACGTTTACAGATACACTTCGCTTTTATATTAAATTTTTATCCGACGTTTCGGCCCTTTACAGGAACCGTGATCAGAACTGAGGTGTTATGGTCTACCACCTCAGTCTTCTGTGACTACTAAGAAATCAGTAGTCATTTAGGAATTATGACATTGCTTATTATTTGCGACAAAATGAAGGCATTCAGTGAAAAAATACATAATATAGTTTACATAAGATTTACGTTTCGATTGAAGCGGAACGGAGGAGACCGATTCACCAATTACAGCGCATTAGGATTGTCAAACAACGCATTGACATTGTCAGAATCGTTTCGTGACACTTCGTGATTGGTCCGCACAGCGCCGCTCAGCTAACGCTTAAACATCCAACTGCTAGAAACGTTGAGAACAGCGTGTCGGGGGTGAGTGGCATATGCATTAGCATGTCAAGCCAGTGTTCCAAATTCAATTCCCAGGTCGAGCGAAACATGTATCCGATTACTTGTTAAAAATGCCAACCTTAAACTTAGTTTTAATTCAAAATTAGTAGTGTTCGCTTAGATCTAAGAAACCATATCTATGATCTATGGCAACTTGGCGATTACGGCTAATCCTTCTCACTGATATCTTCAGTGAGATGAGAGGCCGTTGCCCAGCAGTGGAATATTACAGGCGAATGTATAGTCCATTTGATTGCCCTCAACATACGAGTACAATCCAGCACACACACTCACAATGCTAAATGCCAACATAAGTGCAGATACATACATCAAAATTTGGCTGCGATTTGAGCTTCATACAAGTAAATGAACTAACAGAGCACATCGCCACAAAGTATTTATATTTAATCTTAATGTTATATTATTTTTAAAGTGAGATAAAGATTATTGTACATACTTTCATGATTTATATTTGATTTGATAAATTATGATTTAACGGTTTGCTTTACGTCCGTAAGCTTTATTATGTCTAAAAAACAAATGACGTTCCATTACAATATAGATCTATTTAATTAATTTATTATTGTAATGTGTGTAAAGAAAATGTTGTTTTTGAAACATATTAGCAATTACATTATAACTAATTCACATATGCAAACCGGGCTTAATTTTATAATAAGGTCATTTTTTTAAATATCAGGTACAGTTATGATGACAATTAGATAAAGCGTTTTAGTAAAACATATTTGCTGGAATATTACTTCAATGTATTTTATAATTTAATTAAGAATTTTAAAAGTCAACTGTCCTGTATTTAAGGCAAAATCAATTTAAACATTTAATTTAATAGATTTTATATCGAATACAAAAGCAAATCGATATTTTTCTAGAAATCGATGAATCTAGTCAACAATGTTAATCTTCTAATGTACCCTGAAATGTTGGTCGAAGATAAATTAGAGATAAAATATCAAAAAAGCTATAAGAAGGAAAGAGACAGTAATACTGTTTAGTTAATTTACGTAAATGCAATGTTTGTGCTTCTAATTTTATTTCTGTAAAAGTGATTAATAAATCTAACAAAATACAAAACATTTTATATTATGATCAAGTTTAATGGATAACAAATACGATATTGTTCGATCATTTAATACGTATTTAATATAGACATAATTTACGAAAATTTACTATTATTAACATGCATAAAACTACAATAAAGTTTAAAATGTAATGTGAAATTTTATTTCAAAATATTTGTTCTGATTTATATTTTGGACTAGCAAAAATAGTTTCTAAGTACTTTTTGTGATAGGCCTTTGTTTTAGGCCGATGTGAAATATACATAGGAGTGTGAGGTATTTAATGCATTGGACGTTGATACTTTTGTAATTGACTGTACTAAAATTTCAAGGGGGTAAATAAAATAAATAATCTTTGGTATTAAAATGGCACACAATTTAAAAAACGTATTGGGAACAAAATAGGGTCTAAATTGAGGGTCATGATTGCTTTTGATTTTAAGTACATTTTATAATTTTTGAGAGTGTTAAATCCCTATAACATTCACATATACGATTTCTTGGCCGAAATATAATTAAAAATTACATAACAGGGTGTTATTTAATCTTGATTCTACATAAATCATTATTTAATTCTACTTTTCGACCATGACAAGATGGCAGAGAAAAATGTTTTTGTTTGATAATAATTTGAATTACCTGTATTCCTATTTTTACAGTGGTACCTTATTAAATTTGTTCGAAATTCAAATTAGTAACGGCCTTTTAAAATAGCGACAGCGGCTGGCATGATAACATAAATACTGTATGATTGGTGGAATATTTGACATTAGAATTTTCCACCAATCAATGCACAGTATTCTTGTAGTGTTAGACCAAACATTAGGCATAACAATAATTGTGTTCTACTTTTATAAATGCCATTATCTCTATTTTAATTTACAAATAATTTAACATTTAAAAGGCGTAACATACATAATATGTCAGTAGCCATCTAGTAAATAGAATAAGCTCTAGAAATGCCAATGTATTCACTTTTTAAATATATCTATCATTAGCTGCATTTACATACATATAACTCAGTTGTAATTAAAAAGCGAAATAGATGTATGTAGATGATAACGACTCAAGCCTCAAGCTTAAAATTAAACAAATAATAATATACTTTCTAACAATCGTATACAAAACAAAATAAGCACATATATGTATGCGCAATTGGAACAAATTAAAGTACGGTCGCTTAAATGTGCAACGTCCTTCGTCTATTTGTCTCTGTCACTCGTATTGCCGTTTCAATCGTCAATGCATTTTGAGAAAGGGAGAGAAATAGATAAAGGTCAATGAACAGAATTCTTCCTGCATCCCGACCGTGCTTTTTAATAATATAGGCCAGTACGAGATCAAATTTAAACCTTACGTCAAAGAGAAACGATCTTAAATGGCTTATGGAATCCTAACACAGCCGTTAAATAGAAAGAGATACATACTCGTTTGCAAAAAAATACTTTTTATCAGATTTTAAATGCTCAACAATCTTTACGTATGTCAGTTGTTTTATGAAGTTTGTGCATCAGAGTATTTTTAAGTTAATGGGGCATTTGTGATCTCAACTTGTCATGACAAAGTTCTCATAATATTAAGTAAAATATCTTAATAATTAATTGACACTTATTCTTATAATATGTATACTTTGCAAGTTTACGTATTTGTGTGATAAGAACAAACTATTATTATTTTATCAATATGTATTTGGTTATCAACGAATGAAGAGTATATTTGACCAGAGCTAAGTGTCAAATTGCTAGCCTACAAAATGCTGAACTGCCATCTAGTGGCTAAATAGACTAACTACTTCCACGCCAAGACAATTTTTCTTGTCTTTCGAAAAACTGGTTACAATGCCATCTATCGAATGAGATTCGCAACAGTGGAGTTACACGATTGTTTTTGTTCGATTATCGAATTCAAACCGATTCTAATTTGATTCGGATTAAAGTACCGTGATCATGATTATATTCAGTTCTAATTTGAAAGCCTCATTTGAAGCCCACCTCGTGAGCTAGTATCATTGTATCGTTTTCAAATCTCAGTTTTGATACTAATTTGTTCAGATTTCAGATTCGGTTAATTAATAACTTCGCAACTCCGCTAGTTTCAGCGCCATCTATCAAACGAGATACGTAACAAGTCTAACCTTTCAACCGACTGCGCGTTGCAAAGGCGTATATTATTCTTAGGCCTTGAAGTATTGTGGGAATTCATTTGAGATAGCTCTGACTAGCGCCTGGTCTTCTTTACTGGAGTCTCCTTCTTCGCAGAAGATTCTGGCGAAACATCGTAGGAGGTCGTCGCGGCGGTGGAGGTGTGCTCCGTAATCAGTATTGCGGATTGTGCCTTGCAGTATTTTCAGGTATTGTTGGCGACGCTGGAATAACACGATAGGTTTAAGAACGAATGACTAACATGATGAATTAAAGTAAGTTAATAAGTTATCTACTTACTAACCTACTCGGTTAGTGGGTAACTGCGGTGTGGGAGTTTTCGACCGTAAATGATAATAAGCACAAAATAACGTAACAAAGAGTGAATGATTTAAAAGAAAGCTATTCTTTCAAAAATCACTGAACAGATTTTGACAAAAGCTGTAGCGGATAAAACCGCGAGAAATAGCAAGTTTGCTGTATTTCATCAGCCAACGATAACCATTAACCAATAACCAATACACACATACTCTCAACCTTAAGTAGTAATGAAATAGGGTAAAATTTACCATATCGCCGGGTGACAAATCGGCCAGTTGTCTCACAATGATATCGATGGCGACTTTCACATCGTTAGTGTAGAAGTGTTCGGCTGTCTTCTTGCGGCTGAAGAGGTCAATGACCAACTTGAGTACGGAGTGCGCGGGCGCACATTCGTGGTCGAAAATGTGAACGGGATCCTCTGTAATTATGTCATAACGGATAAGTATTGATTAGTATAATGATAATGTTTTGGCTTTTGCTATAAATATAGCTAAACTAATTAGAACGAGTGCATTAAAGGCCAATTGTCGTATTTGAGTATTTGATTGGGTTGGGAACAATTAAAAAAATAGTAGAACCCTTTTTAAAATACAGTAAAGGGTTGAAAGGGTGGTCCTTGCCCTCGACCTTCCTTTGAGAAAGTAGTAGGATCGATGTCTTGGTTTTATATAGTACACAAGACGTCGAATAATCATTTTACCCAGTACAGTAAGACCTTTTTCTTTTATATTAATAAAATATTTCTTCCTCACCTTCTCTATTCAGCAGCAACAGTATCTTCTCGCAGAACGTCTTTGCATTGTCCTTGGTTTCCAAGGCGTTCAACAGTAGGTTATCATAAGAGTTCTCAAACTGAAGGTTGTACGCCAACAGAAGAGTCAGGAAGAGATCCGGTATTTGTTCATCGACGTCTGTTTCAGGAGGACTCTCGATCAAGTCGAGAAGGAATTGGGCAAATTCAACGCCTAGTTGTTCTGTAATATTAAGAATAGAGGTTTAGAGAGATTGTCAAAAAAGTTTAACTAATGATTAAAGTTTAAATAATCATCAGGAGTATCATAGAAGAAGATAAAGACCCCACGACACGGGTCTTTTGAAAACTTCTTAAGTCTTTAGCACAAGCATTTCAAATGAATTGCTTATTTAAATTAGGAATCTCACCAAAGTGTGTGACTGGTAGTTTATCGCCCATAGACAAGACCATAGAGAGCAGAAGCGCGGAGTGTGACAGCCGACTGACAGCGCGGGGGTTGTCGCGCATGTCACGAGCGATTTCGGCGGGAAGAGATGACAGTGCCAGCGTCGCTAGAGCGGTGCGCTCTAGGCCGCACATTACGCCGAAGGCCTGGAAATTATAGTTGTTTAAATAAACTGAACTAAGACTATACGAGCTGGTAATATGAAGCGACTTGTACCTAACTGATAATAAAGAATGGACTCTGAGGTTTTATATGAATCCCACTTTAGGAAAAGGAAAATATCTACTTTAATGTCTTGCTAATAATGTGAAATTATGTGAAAATCGGTCCAGCCGTTTAGGAGATTACTACTAGAGAGACAAAAACGAATACTGCGATTATCAGTATTTAGTTACAATAAACAAAATATACCACTTATTTCCAATACTGTACAGACTATATTTCAATTACTCACTTGTAAAAGCAGCTGCCGCAACGGCCATCTTGTTTCCATTTGGTAATACTGGACTAGAGTCGTGACGTAGGAATACTTGTGGCTGCTCAGTACATGTTGGGATATATTCACATCCGCGTTTGACTGTTGAAAGTACACAAAATAACATTGTATTAGATATACCAAGGTAAAGGGTATTAGAACAGAGCTATGTTTTGATATGAATTAAGACGTATTACTCTATTACTCTATTTCATAGTATATTCTCGACTCAGACGTTTGGAAATGAATTGCACTAATATTTAAGGCTTAACATTGTTAATACAATCATAAAAAAATAACAAACCCACAGAGTTTCTTGTTAGTTCTTCTCAGTAGGTGGTGCGATGCGAACTAACGTACCTAAACTTAATTTGAAGCTGACGATTATAAGTGAGTGTGAGATTTGAATTTGAATTTGGGTGGTGGATACTACCATTGCTGTGTAACGTTCTTATGTTAGAAACATTTACTAAAACTATAATGGTACACATAGTTGTTTTATTTCACGAGCACCCTAAGGCCTCATTTACGGAGACACGGGGCGTCGCGCGTCGCGTGTGGCGTGGCGTCTCGCGGCGCGTCGGACGTTTTTATTGTTTACGTAGCGGCGGCGCGTGAAGCGGCACGTATCATCGCACGCGTAAACACAAACTTATAGCAATATACGATGTTGTTTATAGAGACGCGAGGCGGGAAGAGTGGCGCGGCCCGCCGCTGCGCCCGCGTCGTATTCTCAAGCGTGTAGCGAAGCACGCGGCGGGCATCGCTGCGGCGCACGCGGGGTTCTCAGTTTACCGACTTAGTTTTAGGTTAGCGAGAGATGAGAGCGCACGTGTCGCAACTTACAGCATGAATGACGAAAAATTGGAACTAGTTATTTCTGCAATACAGGAGCGACCCCAGTTGTGGATGGCTGGTCATTCACAGCATAAAAATAGAGTGATAACCAAACGAAAGTGGGTGGAAGTATCAGAAATTGTGGATATGGATGGTAAGTAGGTACCTATTTAAATAACAAGCTGTTTAATATGCTTACTAAATATTTATTTGTTCACAAGTTAAACAGTAATACAAATAGTTATATTATTATTATTCTTTGTTATGGTGCCTCCACACAACATTTATCTTTTGTGGAGCAACCTTTACATGTGCTACAGAGTAGTTCCATCACTATTCAGTAAGTACCTACTATTTAGCATTAGCGTTCCTGCACACGATGCCGTCACCGTGCCGACGCCGTGCCGACGCCGCACAATTACACTGTAGATACGAGTCGCGTGAAGCTCGCCACCGCGCCGCCGCCGCGCCGCCACCGCGCTCGCCACCGCGCCACCGCTTACGAAAGTGCACTTTCGTAAGCGGTCGGAAAAGGAATGAAGACGGAGGGAGGGGAACGCGCGCGGTGGCGGCGCGGCGGCGGCGCGGTGACGGCATCATGTGCAGGAACGCTTAGCAATAAGTTATCATTAGACAATTTTAAATAGCATTCATATATTAAACAAACGTAATATAATAGGTAAATGTATGTACTAACTGCGGTATGGAGCATCCCATTAAACAAGTAGGTATGTTGATAATTAGGTCTATAGTATACCTATTCTATATACAAAAAAAAACATTATAGTTGATTTTCTGTGAAGTAAGCCATAAACATATTACGTGTGCTAATTGCATTTGACGTAGAAGAATTGTTTCTCAGATGACGATTTCTAGAAGTTTCCATCACTATTGGGCGATTATAGTCCTTGTCAGTGTGTCCATCTATGTCGATTATAATATTGTGAATGAGACATATGGCTTTAATTATAATACATGCATTTTGATATTTAGTTTCCAAGGGTTTATTTAAAATTCGCCATTTTGCATTCATTATTCCGAAAGCACATTCTATGCATTTCCTTGCACGACTGAGTCGTTTATTAAAATTCTCTTTTTCGACAGTCAAATTTGTTGACGGGAATGGTCGAAGTAAATGAGTTTTTAAAGGATATGCTTCATCTCCTATCAGCACATACGGTAGAGTATACGAAGACCCTGGAACACGACTTTCTGGCGGAATATTGTATTCGTCACTTTCGATTAGACTATTTATCACTGAATAGTGAAATGTTCCACCGTCACTTTGACGACCTCTCCCACCTACTTCCACTGCTATAAACCTTTTGTGTGCATCCGCTATCCCTTGCAAAACCACAGAAAAATATCCTTTATAATTGTAAAAGTTAGACCCAGTGTTAGAAGGGCACTTTATTCTACAATGCTTCCCATCTATAGATCCAATACAGTTAGGAAATCCCCATAGTTCAAAATAGTCATTGGCAATCTTTTCTTGATCTTGTACTGACAGTTTCGGCATATGTATATTTACAAACTCAGACCATATTGCTGAACATGTTTTAACTATTATGTTGGATACTGTTGCTGTACCTATGCGGTAATGATAAGCTAATCTTCTGTACGGTATTCCGCTGGCTAGAAAACTGAAACAAAATAAAATAAGTTATTTTTTTAGGTTACCTAATGTTTTTATGTAATAAAACCCTAGTTATGAAAATTCTAAAAATACATTATATAATAATATATTTAAAAGTGATTATGTGTATATGTTACTGTAAAATCCCGAAATACGGTAAATCAATTTACCAACTAAATGGTGGTAAAAGTCCGAAATGTAAGTGTCGTACTTACATTTCGGACTTTTACCGTCACGAGTTGGATCCTAGGATTTTCCGTACTTCGGGCTTTTGACAGTGGTAGAAGTCCGAAAAGTTCTGCAAGTATCTTTCATTTCATGTATGTATGTATGAGTATGTCTGTCTAATTCGTGAGCATTCTAAATAATTAGACAGAGATACTCATATATACCACTGCCTGAATCGTTTGACACAGCCATATTTATTGTTCCATTTAATATTTTTACCTTGTCGATTGTTTCAGTTACAGAAGTTAAAAAAAAATGGAAGCACCTCCGCGATCAGTACAGAAAGGAACTGAAAAAGAAGCCCACACCTCGGTCGGGTGCTGCAAGTGAAGATACCGAGTGGATACCGCAATGGAAATATTATAATTTGATGAGATTTCTTCAAGACGAAGTTTTACCGGCACCAAGTTCTGGTAATTTGTCTAATCCAGCTAATTTATCCCAAGATAGTATGTCACCACTCTCTACTATTAATGACGATGATGAAAGAACGACAGAATCACGTCCATCCATTGATACGAATCTGTCGACGTGTGATAGTGCACCTCGACGTTCTCTTTCTGACCAGAGGAATGAAATGTTGAGATTAGAGAAGGAAAAACTTGAATTAATTAAAGCACGAATACAAGATAAGAAAGAAGAAGAACTGAAAAATGATGAAGATTACATGTTCTTTATGAGTATGCTACCTCCGTTTAAAAGGTTAACAAACCTACAAAAACTTCGATTTCGTCACAAAGTAAGTGAAATGATACTGGAAATGACAACTCAGAACGAGTACGCTAATATGTTTGAGAATAATACACCTGTTATGGGCGATTATGTTGTATCTCAATCTCAACCCCAATACTTTTCATCGGATTCACACAATGCTGGTGGTTCGTCGAGCATGTTACCTTGTGCTTCAACACAAAATATAATATCAGGACCTAATATTGATTTTCAAGATGAACACAGGGCTCCTGCAGCGGATGATGGAAATGAAAATGAAAGTTCTGCACAGTGAACTTATAACTTAATTATTTTACTACAAAAATATAATAATTATGTTATTATACCTACCTACATTTAACGCGTTATTTTTTAATCATTTAGCGATTCGCGACGAGAACTGCGACACATGAGCGATTGAAACAAATGTACGAACGCTGACGTATGTGCCTACACAGATTGTTCTGATATTCAGAGAAGCCACATACGTGAGCATTGATACATTTGTTTGTTTCAATCGCTCATGTATCGCAGTTCGTGTCGCGCCTCAATGTAGCCTCAACCTTAAGGGGTAATACAAAAAGTTGTCCATATTAATGGAAAGTCAATGTGTCAAATTAGTTAATTAGTTAAAAAATAGTTGATTTTATAAGAATATGTTGATTAAAAGATCTAAAAAAACACAAGTTTTTATTCTTACCTTAAAGTCAGTAGTAACTTTTCTTCGGCAGATATATTGCTGTTACAAGTACTGATGCGGTGTTGTATTTTGTTTACTATGTAATCAAAAGTTGTACTAGACATCCGTGTATAACCATGAAATACATCATAACCTCTTTCTCTTATTGACTTATAAAGAGTTGCATATTCCCCAAACTTCTCATGTTCCGCTGCTGTAAACACTGGGCCACTCCTTATATTAAATAACTCACTTTTTAAGATACAATTTTCTTCTAAAAAAAAATCGATCATATCATACTCCATTGCGATGGTAACTACGTCTGTGTTGTACGATTACCAAATGAGACTGGCAGAAGGTTCCGCCACAGGCATCGCTTCATCGAGAATCGCCGCAGCGTGCGCCGCCGCGATAAACGCCGCGTGAGACGTGACGATGCCATCCGCGGGCTCGGCCGTAAAACACGCTCCATTTCAAGCAAACGCGTGTAAAATCGCTTCACCGTAAACGCACTCATCCAACGCCCTACATTTGAATTTAGTGCGGACCGCGCAGCCTATCGCGACGCGCGACGCGCCGCGTCTCCGTAAATGAGGCCTAAGTCATACTTGTAGTTGTAATGAGTATAGTTATAGCACGCGTCTTTGTGTTTGTAACTACCGCCGGTAAGATCATTGTTTATATTCATTTGACATAACTCACTGCGAAAATTTAATCGTTATCCGTTTAGCCTTTTTTAAATTAGGTATTTGTAAGAACTCGAAAGCTCGAAAAAATACCCTCACTGTTTAATAAAAGTAAACAAAAGATTCCAAGACGAGAGCTAGTAAATCCCCTTATCACGGTCATATCTTAATATTACGAACATGTAATAACAATAATACTATCGGACAATAAACATGACTCAATAATAGAGGTCTTAAGTTATTCCCCTGCAGGTCAAAAGATCATAAAACTTAGTCAGCGATAAGCTTTAGTTACGGACATAAAATTATACATATATTATGTACTAGCATTTTCCCGAGGTTATACGTGCATTCGGTCCGTTCCCGTGGGAATCCTGGGATAAAAATTACCTTCTTTTTTAAAGATTACCCTAGTTTAATATAATAAATTAAGAATGTAGGTAGAACATATTGATCCTATTTAATGTAATCAATCACCTTTATATTTACATATGTTTGCGCAAATAAATATTTCATTTCAATTCATTTTATTTCTTGTATATATTACTAGCAGCGCCCCGCGGTTTTACCCGCGTTGTGCCCGTTCCCGTGGGAATTTCGGGAATTTTTTTACATAAAAACCTTCCTCTTGAATCACTCTACCTATTACAAAAAACCGCATCAAAATCCGTTGCGTAATTTTAAAGATTTAAGCATACAGACAGACAAACAGACAGACACGAAAAAGAGACGACTTTATTTTATACTATGTAGTGATAAAAATAATTATTCAAATCGGACGGGTAGTTTCAGAGAAAAGACCGTTCAAACAAGCAAAAATCAAACTTTTCAGTTTTAGTATACATATTATTAGCCGCGCCCGCGGTTTTACCCGTGTTGTGCCCGTTCCCGTGGGAATTTCGGGAATTTTTGTACATATAAACCTTCCTCTCGAATCACTATCTATTTAAAAAACCGCAAAAAAAATCCGTAGCGTAGTTTTAAAGATCTAAGCATACATATGGCCAGGCAGACAGCGGAATGCGACTTTGTTTTATACTATGTAGTGAGATATATTATGTTTCCAATATTTTGTAGTTTACACTCTTATATAATATAACTTTGCATACATAATTTAACAGTGCATTGTTTATTTATTAGTTTGCTTTGCATCTTCATTGAATTTCTTAGGCAATATTATAACACACTTTACTATTGAGGAGTGCAATATATACTAGCTAGAGCAAGTAGTTACTATCATCAAGAAAATATAAAACATATCGTGTATGCGAATGTCCGAAATATGATAATTATCTAGGCATGTTGTATGTTACTTATTAATTTAGGTCAAATCTAACAAGCTGTTGATAACAGTCACTTAGTGAAGGTACTCACACGGGTTTTTTCGCGTTAGAAAGTTAATAAAGCATGTAATAACTTACTACAGTCACTAACTTCCCTTACAAATTAGACGAAAACGGATACTAAACGCTTAATTATCTAATTAAGTGGAAAATTTGCCTGTTCTCTAATGCATATGCCACTGAAAATCATTGGATGATCAGATGATGTAAACTTAATGTTTACATCATCCATTTACAATTAATAAATCAATATGTAATTATGTACTTACCATAACAGAAATTAGTTCAAGCAGTTGAGTTTGTATGTCATGTGCATCATCATGCAATGCCCATCCTCTCTGCTGTGCATCATTTGCTGCCTTGGACAGAGCATTCAGAGCTGTCATCATCCTTAGGGCATCAGGTGCAGCATCTATGGCATTCTTAGGGCATGTTATATTGCTATTGGCTTCACGGAGAAGCGCATCTATGATGGATCTCGCTGCTCCACCTGGGAGGAACTCCTACGAAAGAAAAGAAACCTTTTTTTATTTTCTGTTTAGTTTTGAAGGTATGCCTAATGTAACTATTTGTGCATGATTATGATTTTACTCATAAATAACTATTAGTTGTTCCCAGCAACTTTATTTGCTTTGTACCTGTTCCCCTAGGAATGGCAGGATAGTCTTTATCTGAGTCTGCCTGCAAAGTAAACCACTTACTTTAGAAAAGTTAATGCCACATAAGTTACATTGATTCAAAGAATTTTGGGATAACTCTCACAAACCTTCCATTAATTATAGTAGCTTTTGATTTCTTGAATGATACCAGGTATGAATAATTTTGATAAGTTGAAATCTCATACCATTTTATTAACTATGCTTTTACCTTGTGTGATGTGATGTGTGGATTTCATAGACTAATAAAATTTCTTACCCTCAATGAAATGAGCACTGTTTCAACAGCTACTTTGGACATTTCATGACTAAGCTGCGTCTCTTTTCTGACCGCTTGAACTATCTCATAAATGGCATTTGGTTTGATACTCTCACTGTTATCTTGTCTTTCCTCTTGCACGTCGGTAACTAATGTCATATGATGACTAGAAGCCTTTGGAACATTACATTTTCTCTGTTCATCACCTCGGTCTGAAAAGGTGATGTGGATGATGAAATAAGGTTGGAAAAATTAGTTTTTACACTTAAGATGTAATATAACACAGAAGAGAGTATCAACAGTCACTTGTCTCTAGTAGAGTATAAAATAGTAAAAGAAATAGATTACTACATTCGTCTGGGCACAACCTCCTTGAACATACTCTATTCTATAATTAAGTTAGGTACTTACCCATTTTAACAGGAGACATCGTTGGATCCCTCTCATCACTAATATGTTGCCGAGACACTATAGGCCTCAAATCAAATGATGGTGACACTCCATTGGGTGGTGTATGGTCATCTAACCGCGGAGGAGGCTTGGGTGCTTGGGCCTTCCTATAAGGCTTAACCAATAGCTGGATTTGCTTTTTCTTCTCACTCAACTTAGCCATGATCTCTTGTTTCTGCGACATTGCATTATTATCAGCCAAGTTCTTCATACAATCCGCAAGGAAACCAAGAAAGAAATCTGGCTCCACCTACGAATACCAAACCATTACATTTGGTGGTCTAATGATTACACTATGTGAGTGAGTGGTGTCTAATCACTCTGCTAATTGCCAGAATGAGTTTTGAAGCACTAACCTTGACTGGAGCGACGTAATTCGAAGGAACAAATCCCACTTGACCTTTTCTATTAACGACATGCCACCAATTTCGCTGTTTGGTATTGGTTTGTTGTAAATAGAAAAATTCGCCTTCTTCGAAGCTCAGTGTCTTAGATAATGTAGCCTCGAAGTCAAACAGAGCTTTGAGCATCTCAAGCTCATCTGCAAATTAGTGAATTATAAATAAAATCTCAATAAATTGTTTTTTTTTTCTACTATATCCACACCCAAATCTAATTCATTAAATGGTCTTATAACAAACTATACGAAAACCTACCGCTTGGACTCTCGGCCATTGTTAGTGTTAGCTGTATTTCACTTCACTGTAAGTTTTATTCACAAAATGTTAATTTACACTAAATATCAACAGAAATTAAAATTATTTTGATTGATTTATTTCTCCACTGCAGCGTCTGACAGAAAAGACAAATGTCAGATACTGACTCAAATTTGACAAGTAGGTACCTGAAATTTGACAACTGACAATTCGAAAAGTGCTTTTGGTTGTTGCAAGGACGTTAAAGTTTGTATATTAAATCCATGGGTTGGCGTGAAAAATATTCCTAAAAAATGGAGTTTGAAAATAAGTATACGATAATAATAATTCTCATGAATGAGTGATATTTATCTATTCGTTTAATAAAACGGCTTAATTTTTTTCCCCCAAATTAATCTAATCAGATATTCTTCCAAAGCTATTTAGCAACCTGTGTCTGTGATAGTACTGCATATCTTCTTGTACAGATAGGTTTTGTAGTTTTGGAGATTAGGTAGGTACCTAACACTGAACAATCAATAGTAAGGAAAAACATATAAAAATGTAGGCGCTCAATTCATATACATACGCACCAATGCTTAAAGTTATTACGAGTAGGGTCATTGCGCCTGTTCGCGTCCAGTGCCCTATTCGCGTCCATTTTTCGGACCTCCCTATAAAAATTCTCGAAAATAGGTATATTAACACACTAAATCACCGAAAAGTCGTTACCGCTAATACCTAATCGTATAAGAGGCACATAGACATAGACAAAAGTTCTGTGAGCCTAACCAATCATGTCTAGAAAAAATAGTTAGTTTCCGTTCTTCAACAAAGAAGCGCGAACGCGCGAAATGTTGGCAAAAAAATAGTGAGCAGGGGCGCGTTCGACGGTAAGTATTTTATTGTTTTATGCGTATTTTAGAATACACAGCTGTTTCTAGACATAAAGCATGAAAAAAGGAGTAATATTAATTATGTACTTGCTTGTTTTTTTTAAAGTTAACAGTTAAAATAAGGTGGACGCGAATTACTACACCGAATTTATAAAACTTCCACTTTGCGACCACAATGGACGCGAACGCGTCTATTTATGATTTAGTTAGTTTTAATTTTTATGTGATAAAATTAAAAAAGGGAATTTGTTTTTACTTTTTATTTATGTATAATTATCATGCAATTGTAATGAGCAATTTGCGTCCACGTTATTATGCTTGTAGAAAAAGATATATCGTTCATCACATGTGGACGCAAACTATACTTATAAGGAAATAGTATTGTACCAAATTGCGTCCATTTTTTCATTAAATTCAAATAATAGCATAAATATATTTTTTAACCTATAATTTAATATGCATTTTTTTTTATTAAAACTAATAGGTAACACTCTCCCTGCTGAAGTTTTCTTTGCAGAAATTTCTATCGAAACTGAATCTGAGAGGTCTCTTATGGAACTATCAATAGTACTATTTTAGAATTGGATGCAACTAAAGACGTCTAAAGAAATCACCATCTCTTCATTATACGTAGAAGATGAAAACATAAATGATGAAGCTAACTCCGGTTCGACTGTGCAGGTTCAAACAGTAACAGCCGAAATACACTCTACACCAAAACCTTGGTGGATACCAGATAAAAGTCACACAGGAAACGATAGAGTCGATGATGTGGAATCTGAGAAAGAACATGTACCAGCCGTGGAGCTAACGGAATATTCTTAAATAAAGAATCTGTTAAAATACAATTTTTCTTTACATTATCTGAAAAATATCACCCCTACATTCCTTTTCTTAGCTGGTGGACGCAAAATGGTCTATGGGTGGACGCAATTTAGATTTTTTGGACGCAAAGTGGGTAAAACGCCTATTTTTGAAGTTTTTCTATTTATAAAAAAAACACAAGTAGCTTCGAACAAAACTGTAAGCGAACCCTATAGTAGACTATATAATGAACACATTACATAAATTTTTCATTGAAACTAGTGCTGGAACATTTTTATTTTCTCCTTCAAACTTGCCAACTGCACTAAATGGACGCGAACTGGCGAAATGACCCTATTTACATTTTCAAAGCAGACTTTAAAAAGTTAAATTAAATCTAATTAAAATGGTGCTTAAGTTAATAGGTACTTATCGCACCACTCATGTGTAGGTATGTTGTAGTAGTAACAAGGAAACAAGATACGTACGTTAATCGTTATCAATGTCTCTCTTACAAACAGAGGCCACATAACCTTGTGAGATCATAAATAAGTACCTACCGTTTTGTATCGCATCTTAGGGTATTCCTCGGACCCAAACAACAATTATTATCTCCAGGGTAAGTACCGCACTTTCCTTATAACTAATTTAACGAGCATTGAGTCCAATATAAATAGGTTTCAATTGTTGATGTTATTATCATTTCATCAGCAGTTGTTGAATCGTGAACAACTAACAGCAACATGTCTAAAGCTCTAGTTATTTTCGTGGCTTTGGCTGTCGTGTTTATTACCGAGTCATCGTGTCAGTATATCATTCATCCTACTTACAGGCCACCACCAAGAAGACCACCAGTGATAAGAACAGCTAGAGATGTGGACGGCCAGCCCCAATGGCTATGGCAGGGGGACAACATCCCCAAAGCGCCAGCTACAGGAGACCATCCTTTCCTGCCAAGCCCGTACGTCGATGACATCAAGTTGGATCCCCTCCGGAGATACGCAAGAAGTTACAGCACTCCTAGCGGTGGAGGTCATAGAACCTCAGGGTCGAGATCGAGGCCAAGTGGAGGACGCGACACGGGGCCGACTCATCCAGGGTACAACAGGAGAAACGCTAGAGATGTGGACGGCCAGCCCCAGTGGCTATGGCAAGGTGACAACATTCCCAGAGCCCCCGCGACTGGGGACCACCCGTTCCTACCAAGCCCTTACGTCGATGATATCAAGTTGGATCCCAACAGGAGGTACGCCAGAGATGTAGACGGTCAGCCCCAATGGCTATGGCAAGGTGACGACATTCCCAGAGCCCCCGCGACTGGGGACCACCCGTTCCTACCAAGCCCTTACGTCGATGATATCAGGTTGGATCCCAACAGGAGGTACGCCAGAGATGTAGACGGTCAGCCCCAATGGCTATGGCAAGGTGACGACATTCCCAGAGCCCCCGCGACTGGGGACCACCCGTTCCTACCAAGCCCGTACGTCGATGATATCAAATTGGATCCCCACCGGAGATACGCAAGAAGTTACAGCACTCCTAGCCGTGGAGGTCATAGAACCTCAGGGTCGGGGTCGAGGCCAAGTGGAGGACGCGACACGGGGCCAACGCATCCAGGGTACAACAGGAGGAACGCCAGATCTGTCCCATACCCTAGCTGGAGCACTCCGCCCTTCAACCCGAGGCCTGGCCCTATCTTCCCCAAACCAAGCCCTACTTTCCCTATCACGGACAGAACTCCTCGTTTCCCGGTGTACGTCTGATTAGTTGTAAAGTGAGTCTTAAGTTTAAGTCTTTTAGATCTGCTTTTCTTACTTAATTTTAAATAAGTACCTACTTCACCTTATTTTAATTATATTATTTTGTAATTTTGTTTTTAATGAAATTAATTAAACAAAAGTAGATTATTACTTATTTTATCTATCTGATCCATGTTTTTGATTTGTTAAAATCCCCGACACAAAAAGAGGGTTGCTTGCCTCTGTCAGCGAAGGTAAGGTTAATAAATATAGGTACTAGAGATGTCTAAAGTCTGTCCTTCTATCTAAAGTATACATAGGTGCCAAAGTGACACTCACATGACTAATTAACTAACTTTACATACAGTTTAGAGAGACTATACCACGGTCTTCACCTTAGAAGCCACAATAGATGAGTTGCCAACTCTCAACTTACTTAAATATTTTACTTGGTAAAATAAGCACTAAGTTTCAGAGCGACCAAGCACTATGATAATGTTTTCCTAGTTTCGGCAGTACTTCAGTGACCAAGCGTCGTCGCTCACTTTACTAACTTTGCTTTTGTTACTAAAATGAAAATAAATGGATGCATTTACCAAGTTTACGACACTTGGTCTTTGTTATTAACTGATAACTACTCTGCGCGGAACTAGTTTTTGTACACACTGTAAGAGTCCTAGCACACTATAGTCCAGACTGTAGTTAGACAGTCTTCTATGAAAACTGATGAAGGAGCGCATACTAGAATAATCGACGTTTTAGACTAAAGAATTCGTACCGATAAGTCGTTAGACTGATTTAAGACAGTTTTGTTGCCGTCGTACAGATATGCTAAAAATTGATAACATTAGCTATAAAATAACAAAGGTTTGATTATTACAGATTTTTACAACAAAAAATATAACTTTACACTTACTTGAAATATTGACAAACGTCTGCGGTAAATGGTAATGCGTGGTAATGCGCTGGTGAGCCTGGTGCGGCACGGGGGTACGGTTACAGTGTGTCGAAGGTGCCGGAGAGACTGAGTGAATATGAGCTATAGTTTTGTCTCCAGGCGTACCGCTCTCCTATTACCCGCTGGCTA
This sequence comes from Cyclophora albipunctata, assembly GCA_963082685.1. Lineage (NCBI taxonomy): Eukaryota > Metazoa > Arthropoda > Insecta > Lepidoptera > Geometridae > Cyclophora > Cyclophora albipunctata. Next base: position 7,653,880 of record OY720117.1, on the reverse strand, counting down.
GCTCCCATTAGCCTCTGTACCCCTACTAGTCAGTCCAAAGACTATTTTAACTATAATGAGCTTCTAATAGACTAAATACTCTTATTAAGGAAAGTTCCTTTAACAACTGACATTATAGTGTAGTGTTTTAACCTACAACACATTAACAACAAACTTTTATTTTAATTAAAAAGTTAGATAAAAGCTCTACAAACTTTAGCTTGCTACAAACTAAGTTTTAGGTTTTGCTTTTGTTATTGTTTTAAATTGCGCACAAGAATAGGACACTAATAGGACTAGTGGTAGGATATGCTCCGGATATGTCCTACTTCCTACTATCCTACTAATATTATAAATGCGAAAGTTTGTGAGGATGGATGTATAGATGTATGGATGTATGGATGTTTGTTACTCATTCACGAAAAACCTACAGAACGAATTTGAATGAAACTTTAGAGTAATATAGGTTATACATCAGAATAACACATGGGATACATTTTATCTCAAAATTCCCGCGGGGACGGGTACAACGCGGGTAACACCGAGGGACGCGGCTAGTAAAACATATACAGTACTTATTTCGTGCCGAGTAAATTTGAAAATGACTGAGGTTTCTACCTACAGGGAGTAAAGGTATTTTTTATATAGAACGGGCTAACGCTACATATCGACTGACTTACATGATATGATATTGAACATATAACCATACCTTTGATTTTTGCCGAAGCCTGTTTATGTGCACCAATCATGTCACTGAATAATAAAGCATGTTTTTATATTATAACTAGCAGTGCCCCGCAGGCTTACCTCAGCAAACAGTGTTTTCTTGAAAATTCTACTTAGGTAATACATTCAGTTGCAAACATATCTGGTATCTACTACCGAAGTTTGTAACCAGTTGTAGTAGTTCGTAACCCTCGTAACAAAAGGACAACGACCCCAATATCAGTACATGTCAACAGTGGGGGTTGGTACATTTTGTTTGCCCCAGACTTTGCGATTGTAACACTATAAATGTTGGATCGGAATAGCTTGATACAATATTGAAACGCTCTAGTATTGGTCGCAGTATCTGTGGGGAAGACGTATTTGGAATTTATAGGGTTTTGTTAAGGTTTTACCGATTGATTGAAGAAGAGTTAAGATTTGGGCACATTTTGATATTTTCTGTTCTGTAGTGTAAGTTAAGTTGTTAAGTAATAGTACCTAACTAGAGGGGTATATTACATTCAGTTTCTCCTATGAGCTCAGATAGAAATTGTTAAACGCATGTAGCAGCGCTCCTCGTGTTGTATTCGTTCCTGTAGGTCTGTTTCGTAATAAGCAGGCTATTTACTACCTCTTGAGTGCAAAATAAATAATACTATTTTATCTTTTACATATTTGTCTTCAGATTTACTTTATTATGAAAGATAATTACTTACCAATGGCGTAGCTTATTAATAATTCTCATAGCTAATATATGTTTGCATAGCCATACAAAGATATAAATATTTAACCCTAGAACTGCAACGCACCTGTAATCAACTCGAACTCTTCATTGAAATCTCGAAATCGAATCGACCGAGACTCAACTTGAAGTCAGACCGAGAGTTATTGAATTTCGTTTTAACTTTTTAGTTCCCTCGGTTATGACATTAAATATTAAATTCTGTTACGATGCTCCCGTAATGTTTCCAACTTACTTTCAACTCCGTCTGATTCCGTCACGGTTTATTTATTTTTCCTTTCATCTACTTCTGTAAAGTTTGAATATAATGAATAAGTAAAGTTATTTTGAATACTCTTAACCCTTAAGTACTTTGCCTACTTATAAGAAAACATCAACATGCTGTACTTTTAACTGTACTTTTAATATTTCAGTGGATAACGCTCGTGGCATAGTTTAATTAAGCAGCAGCAAGCAACGTGCAGCTCGGCCCCTACTTGGATTGGTGGCCGATAGTGGTATTTCTATCTGAGCGCTCCCGTGCTTCGGAGGGCACGTTAAATTGTCGGTCCCGGTTGTATCAATCGTTAGACCATGTCGGAGGCCTTTAGGCGGTCTAAAAACTCCGACACCAGGGTTGGCCACTAACCTTCTCGAACTTACTTACTGAGTGGATAAAATATTTTGTTATTCGTGACCATATTGTGCTTTCATCTAATCATCATATGCGACCGCCGAACTTGCATCCTGGTCACCAAACATGTCTTAATATTACATAATTAGGTGACAGTCCGCCGAATGATTCCTGTTACCTTATTCTTTACACCGCCACCGTTGCAGTTAGGTAACTGCGGTAGTTGATGCTGCGGATAATACAATAATGGGCAAGAGATACAATAATACATAATAAGGGCTATATTAAACGTTATACGGGCTATAGTAAACACAAAAAGTCAGTTTCAACGTAAGAAAATGAAACATCGTGGCTTTATACTGACCGCCCGATATCCCTAACAGACTGTCGTTTAAAATATTAAAACAACGCTCAGACATAAAAATCGTCAATTTTTAACGAATGTATGTTACGATAACCAACTGTTTGAAACAACGCACCCTTCGTTAAGTTTTACTTTTAAAAGACTGCTGCAGTTGACGTATTATACCTACATATGTTTTTATGAAGCTATTCAATTCGTGCCCTAAATATCGGTAAGTCTGGCTCTGCATCCATTTGAATAATTCATGAGGATTAAACGAACAAGACATCTCCGTGGAGAGGAAGCAAACTTGGTCAATAATATTGATGACGCATTTGATACAAAATTATGTACTTTGGCATTAGTGTCCGACCGAAATTTCGGTTTCGGTTTCGGTTTCGGCCGAGTTTCGGCCAAAAATCAAGTTTCGGCGGCAGTTTCGGTTTCGGCCCAAAATTGGCCGAAACTTTTGCCGAAACCGAAACTGATTACGGTAGTTGTCGTGCACGCTCGCCTAATTTCGTTTCTCGCGGCAACGCTCTGGCGGGCGCTGGCGGCCCTGTTCGGGAATTGTCGTGCGCCGTTCGGAAAGCTCTGTAGCAACACAACACAACTTAGTCAGTGCGTTATCGCCCGACGCAAACATTCTTTAGAGGTTATGTTTTGTTTTCTAAATGTGTGATATGATTATCTTTGTTGAGACTGGAACTAAGAGTATAATAGTAATTTTAGTAATTATTATTTTTATAAGATGTAACTACATACATAAAAGAGATTGATGATTCTTCTAAATACAAACAAATAAAAACCTAAGTATTAATTAATATGATTTCAAAATAACAATACGTAGTAGTATTTAATGAAACAGTTACAAATAATTTGATTATTTATTGATAACTGATAAACATTTTTATACTAAATGAAACGGGTCTGTATCGTGTTAGAGAATTTAACGTATTCACTAAAATACGTACCCGACGTTTCGAGTGGATTACACCGCTCGTGGTCACGGGAAGACTGGCTGGAGAGGCGAATATTCACTGCACAATATTGTTTTTTCCAATTACCCGTACAAACTACCCGCACTTAATGTTTATCACCAAATTGTTAGTCATTAAGTTGGCGACACACCACGCTCACTACATCCGAATTTTCGGTCAATTTTTCGTGATGCCGACGACCATTAATTACCGGATTCCACATGGACGAGAGCTTAAAACCACTTTCCCGGTTGAAATTCAAGTGTTTTTTGATTTCCACCGCTTCACGAACAATCCTGGAGTAGTAATGTCGTTCCGTGGAAAGGATTTTCGGCGCATGCAACTCAATCCAATGGTTTGGTCCTGATGATAATAAATGGTCGGCAATCGCGGACTTTTCGACCTGGCGGTTTTTGACCGCTGCGATATGTTCTCTGACCCTCTCCGCTATCGTGCGCTTGGTCTGTCCAATGTATGAACTACCGCAGCTACAGTCAATTTTATAGACGCCTGGAGTCTGGTAAGGGATCGTGTCCTTCGGTGACCTCACTTGCTGTGCTATTTTCGACAAAGGAGTAAATATGGTGTTTATGGAATACGATTTTAAAATTCCATGTGGAATCCGGTAATTAATGGTCGTCGGCATCACGCAAATTGACCGAAAATTCGGATGTAGTGAGCGTGGTGTGTCGCCAACTTAATGACTAACAATTTGGTGATAAACATTAAGTGCGGGTAGTTTGTGCGGGTAATTGGAAAAAACAATATTGTGCAGTGAATATTCGCCTCTCCAGCCAGTCTTCCCGTGACCACGAGCGGTGTAATCCACTCGAAACGTCGGGTACGTATTTTAGTAAATACGTTAAATTATCTAACACGATACAGACCCGTTTCATTTAGTATGATGAGTGCAAATCGTGTGAGTTTAAAAAGTTTATTGATAAACATTTTGCTATGAGAACTAATTTATTTTTCAATATAAAAATATTATTAATATATTTTTATATTATATGAAATAAATGATTGCAACAAAATTAATATACTTACTGTGTTTCTATTTAATGTCCTAATTAATGCAGAATAATGGGTAAAATACACAAAATTTCAGTATTTTACGGAATTTTATACTTGACCACGTGAGTTTCGGTTTCGGTTTCGGTTTCGGCCGAAACTGAAGCCACGGCCGAATATTCGGTTTCGGTTTCGGTTTCGGCTGGAAAACCAGTTTCGGTCGGACCTTATTTGGCATTGAGTTATTTCTTATGTTTGAAAGATGGTCGATTGCTTTGTCAATACCTGCGTACCGCAAAATGTCACTTAAGATTTTAAAGATTGAAAATTCTCGGTAGTTAGTAGTTAGCCAATTTTCAGCATCAAAATACTTGTCGGTAGAACTTCAATCAATAACAGCTTCGAAGTCGTGCTTGTAAGACCAGTTCCATTAAATGGAACTGCGGTAATCTTTTGAATTTTATTCATTATTTTATTTAAATTAATTTCCAGTACGAATTGACTTTACATCATCTTAAACTGCAAACTAACTGCTTCTTGATCAATGGTCAGTGTTATATGTCGCAGGCGATTTGCTACTAAATATTATGTAGTTAAAAAAAGTAGCGAAGAACATCCATGCTACGGGTGCCTAAGTATTACAGTCTAGGCACTTTGACGTTAATTTGGTTAGCGTATACGAGTATTAGGTAAGCATATAGGTATATTCTGACCTAGACAATCTAGGTTACTTAAGAAGCCTATTATGATATTTTAATTAGACCGTCTATGTAATATAGATAGAGAGTAAGCTATACCTACAAACATAATCCTTTTATTAATTCCGACGTGAGACTAGCGCGGGAGGTGTTTTAATTACGTGCATACAAAGTTGAACCGCATTCAATTATGTAAACAAGGCAAGGAATGAAAGGTAACAATTTCCTCTTGTAGCGCTAACTGAATTTCACTAAGTACATTTTCATTTGTAAGTATCGCAGTTGTAGTGTCCGCAGTCCGGTTGGTACTTATCATACTTTGTTAGTACCTACTTATTAAGTAAATGTACCGGAAATATTCAAGCTAAATGTATTTAATTTGGTGTTGAGAATTAGAAGTAACTGAGTACTTAAGTTACTTTAGACTACTATTTAATCGGCTTAATTTGAAGATAACGTTTATAACTTGAATGTGTGGTCGATAGTGGCATTTCTATCTAGCGCTACCGTGCTTCGTAGAGCATTCTCGGTCCCGGTTGTGTCAATGTCGGATACCTTGAGGCGAAGTAAAAACTCCAACACTATCGAACTTACTGTTTTAGTTTGTTTTAGCCCTTGAAGACCAAAATCTGAAGTCACAAGAAAGTAATGGTAGTAAATATTATTAGACTTATCTATACTATTAATAAAGAGGTAAAATTTGTAAGTTTGTTTGTTTGTTTCTTTGTATGTTCGAGGTAATCTCAGGAATTATCAGTCCGATTTGAATAATTCTTTTTGTTATAGATAGCCACATTCAACGGGAAGGTTATAGGCTATTTTCACCCCGAAATTCCCACGGTAACGGGTACATCGCGGGTAAAACCGCGGTTAGTATATACCCCGTAGCGTAGGGCGCGGTAACCGGGCAGGGTGTCAACTCGATGCAATATTAACAACTGCAGATCTACGTGACCAATAGCCGCTTACTAGTTGGCACCCCGGATTCGCACATTAAATATTTATTGCATTACATTACAGCAGCGCCATGGAATACATAATAATAGGCAAGGGTATGGGTACGTGTATGTAGGTTAGAGAACTAATTAATAGGACTTTAAAACAAATTCAAATTAGGAAAATATTTAGTTAAACTTTTCTACGAAGATTTATTTGGATATTCTGAAGATTTAAAGTACAGCTCAAATTTGAATTTGATTTGAAGCCATAGCCTGCAACCTGCATAGGTAATAATTATAATATTTAATCCCTGATGTAGGTACCGATCTCTTATACCTACCTAACCTTCTGAATTGCAAAATTGAAGAGTAAAAATAAAATGTTCTTTTACTGATAGAGATATTCCAAATGGAACATTGATTTATGTATTATTGAATACGTTTAACGTTTTTTCAGGTTCGGGGATAAAGTAATTTCAATCTTTAGTCATATAATAAAACCGAAAAGTTTGTTTGTTTGAACAAGGTAACTGGAACTAGGTACTGCAAAAATCTTTTTGTATAAAACCACATTATAGTGGAAGGTTACAAGTTATTTTTCATTCCGCCATTCCCTCGGGAACGGATACAAAACAGGTAGAACCACGGGGCAGAAGTAGTGTTAAACATATATCAGATTTAGTCCAAAGTGTCACGTCGCAGTTGGCGTGGACTTGTATTCACAAGAGAGGGAATTAAAGTTATATTTCAGTTCCAAATGGAAGGCGGTGGCAAGGCTAGACATTTTCCTTGCTCGGTTAATGTAGGTACGGTACATTTATGCGAAACTTTTAGCTGAACATTTACCGGTTAAGTATATTTTCTTATGAATTAACTAGATCTTAGAGTAGATTTTAAAGTAAAGTGAACAAGACACTATGTATAGTCTTTTAGGTCCAAATTGACCGATACAACTGAACTCGTCTTAATCCTCGTACTAACTACGAACTTTAACTTTCAGATATTGTAGTTCAACCACTCACTGGAAGTAACCCGGTCCGGTACTAGAGGTATATTAATGAAAGGAAGGGCTTTTGTACTAAAAGTACTAAAGTACAAAAAGTACTGGTTCAAGGGCAAAGTTGTCGATTCGGATATTTTTAATGTACTTATTGTGTAAGTATTATTCAAAAGAGATTTATCAGAAATGGTTCCAAACAGAAGTCGGTTAGTGGGTGGAATTTTGTGATCGGTTTAACTTTAAGTGCATCTTGTCCAAAATAAAAGACAATTCCGTTATTTTTAATCATGGTCATTATTGATTATTAATTTATTACAATGTAACCAAACGTCTCAATCATCATGTAAAAGTAATCGTCGATACTTTGGCAATAACCTAACATTTATGCAACCTGAATATTCTTGTATGAAAACAAGAGATTCAGTGCAGGTATTTATTTATGTTGAACAAATAGAACTCGAATATCTTTGAATAACAATCCGTTTAATGGTGAATGTTGACGGCGGATTTACCGTGACTCTGTCCCAAGCAAAACCGCATCAACTCTACTGGAAATAAACTATTCACTTCAGAGACGCTAAGGCTAGTTTACAAACTATAGTCAAGTCAGTTTATAGTCTGTCTTTCTTTTAGTTTAGTTAGGGCGGGTTGCTTCAGCTTACGGTCACGCACCAGTAAAAGTTAACCAAAATGTCAATCTCAACAGATGTTAGAAAATGAAAAATTTATTAGACTGTCATTTAAGTTGTGAAACAGCACTTTGGATTTAACAGCGTATGTAATCGTTTTTAACGATCGTATGTTACAGTAACCAAGCGTTTAAAACACCCCACTTTCATAATCTTCTGTTTCTAACAACTATTTAGTACTCGTGCATGGTACATAATATCTAATACATGGGACTACTTCAAAGGTTTTCATAGACTAGACGACAGTGTAAAGACAGTTTGATGTAAGGTCTGCGCGAGTCTAACTAAGTACTAAGTCAAACGTAAACGGCACTCGGTTTGGAGATAATCATTGTTCATTAAGGCATGAATCTTTCAGGTCGGTTCTAGGAACTATCAGGAAAGTTGGAGTTTGAAGTGTAAATTGCAGGCATGTCGAGTGTCGATCGTTGTAAGTACCTAGTTGTGTAAGTGCAGTTGTGGGCGACATGGCTTCCGGTCTCATATGAGTAATTTTGACATGTATAATGTATGAAAAATTACGTCAATTAGCTGTGTCGATTTAATGGATGTGTCTGAGTGCGGCAATAAGTAAGTAACTAAGTTCGAGTACATTCAATTTTTTCTTACGAGTTAAGATTTAAAATTTTAAACTATCATTACTGATTTTTCGGTCAATGACTACTTTTTCATTGTGGAGTACAGTAAAAGGACACACACAGGATAAGAATGAAATCTCTAAGGGCCGACACTGCGTTAAGCGTGCGCACGCCGCGGTTTCATAAGCCCCGTACCCACCTAGCGCACAGGCTCGCGCGGCAGCCTCGCGAGCCAAATGCTCGGCTGGTGTGGACGTGCCTCGGGCTGCCTCGGGCGCGCGTTTGCTCGGCTGAGCACGGCTCGGCCCCGAGCCATCTGTTGTCGGTAAACTTGACGCGCTCAAAGGTGCCTCGGTGAGCGCTGTGTGTTAGGTGGGTACGGTTATGTTTTGGCTCGCGCGCGAAGCTAGGAAAATAGCTGCAGCTGAATATACACGACTTATGATGGCTCAGCCTGCCTGGCGAGGCGGCCTCAAAACTACTGAGGCTGGCTCGCGAGCCATGGCTCGCGAGCCGGACACCGAGGCTGCCTCGCGAGCCTGTGCGCTAGGTGGGTACGCGGCTTTTCACAAGTGAACCGTCGCGGGCGCCCGCCGCGTATGGCTTCATACAAAAGTGAACCGTCACGTGCGCGCGTCGCGTGTGGTGTCATACAAAAGTGAACCGTCACGTGCGCGCGTCGCGTGTGGCGTCATACAAAAGTGAACCGTCACGTGCGCCCGCCGCGTGCGCACGCTTAACGCAGTGTTGACCCTAAACCTTTTTCATCTTCAGAAGGAATCGTCTCTGGCTGGAAAATGGACTACATTAGCCCACATGTTAACTCTCGTAAGAAATAATAGACTGGAGGTACATTGTTCGTAACTTACATACCGGTAGGTTGTATGAATGTACCATCAAGACGGGAAAACGTTCCTCCCCATCACATTTAATTTGCATTTTAAAAACTTCCCCAGTATTGTTTCGAAGTTAACATTAAAATTGTAAAACGTTCGAAGCTGTGCTTAGCGTGTTCTCTGCCTACCATTGCTGGGGCGCAGTACGATCTTATTAAAGTTAAATCCGACTTTCCAGCATTAGAACGGCCTTTATAGCTGGTTCAAATTGGCCGTAGGCACTTTACAGCGTCGACGAAATAAAGTAACCCAAGATATTTACAAGCTGTAATATTGAGTAAATCATCGTTGGAAAATGTGATAGCAATTTTACTGAACTCCATTTTGCTTGTAAAGGATTTTCTCTAGTGAAAGAGACGCGGTGTTGTTTGCCTTTCATGTTGGATATGTTACGAGTATGGCTGTATTAGCATAATACTTTATTTTATATTCATGTATTTTTAACAGACAACATGTAAGTACTTTTGTCTAGCTTCAAATAGTGGTTTTAGATATATGGCGGTGTTTGTATAAAAAGTGTATCTACCGATTATCTTTTGAGATGGATATTAGCTTATTAATTTATAATTAGCCATATCCTTAGATAATAACTTTAAAAGCCTATCCTTAAGACACTACATATATATTTTTTTTTTATACGAATCTCCCTGCGGTTTTGAATAATTTGGGAATTATTAAATGTTTCAAGTTTTTGAGACATGCTCAAAAGACCAAGTGGCAGGCGTCAGTCAAATGTCAACGCGGCGTAAAATTGTAATTCATACCATGCTTACCCTCGCTTCACAGCGGTAACTCCAATGTCTTCTGTCTGCCCGCGATCACGAGTGAGGCAATTCTTGCCAAACATCGGAACTCGGGAAACACAAAATAGAGGTTAACTTGTTTCATAAACTGTTGCACGGCGGAAAAACTATTGCGAGTACTTATTTCTATTGATATATTTTTGCCTTAAAAGCGGTTACTCGACCGTACTACAGGACTATAAAAAGCATAAAGTACCTACTTCTACCTAGGGTATACTTGCTACAGGCAACTTTAAGTTAAAAACAGTTTGCTAAAGGCAAGTGCACGAATAAATATTTTAAAGAATGCAATACGCTATTTCCTAATTGTTCCTCGCCAACAGAACGGAAGTGAACCAACAGTACCTACTTATTTAAAAAAAAAGACTTAAGCGAAAGCTTTTAACAAAGTGGCTACTGCTTTGCATGAGGCTTTGGTAAACTCTTGTTTTATATGTAGGTAATACAGAAACGTAAAGGAATCCTTTGTAATGAAAAGGCTTTTTACATTACCGGGTTTGTGACGCCTGGCCTTACCTTATTACCGCGAGCACGTAAACACATAACATACGAACCTACTCGTGTATACGTGGGTACTGCGTCCTCGTGTTTGGCCGAACACGTCAAGTTAAAATTTATATTAGTGTTGTTTATGAAATTAATAAGGTTTACTTATTATTGCGACAGATATTGCGCTAATGGGAAATTCGCGTTGAATTGTTTTGTACAAGTTTTTTAATTATAATTTTGCAGGGTTCTGTTGTTGTTTTACTTGCCGTGGTTTGTGTTTTGTGAAATGCTTGTTGTTGCTTTGGCTTGTAATTAACTATTTGATTAAGTAAGGATATTCTTTAGAACTATACTATTTTTTCATAACTATCAAAACATGCTTGGTAGGGTAAAGTGTACCAGGATTGGCATATTAAGAAAGGAAAATGGGCAAATATATGTACATATATATATAGAGTTTAGGCCCTCCTCCAATAAGAATGATATAGATTAAATGAAATTTATTTATTTCTTCGTGATAACTTTTAGCTATACCACCATATTTCTTACGTTGTAAGTATTTCATTTCAGGTGGTCAAATTGTTTCATCTTCTTTGTAATTTGACTTTATACCTAATAGCTGTTAGGTACTTTTATATTGTTTTATGTATGGCTTACATACAAAAGTCATCATCACTACATAGTATAAAATAAAGTCGTCTCTTTTTCGTGTCTGTCACACTGTTTGTCTGTCTGTATGCTTAAATCTTTAAAATTACGCAACGGATTTTGATGCGGTTTTTTGTAATAGGTATAGTGATTCAAGAGGAAGGTTTTTATGTAAAAAAAATCCCGAAATTCCCACGGGAACGGGCACAACGCGGGTAAAACCGCGGGGCGCTGCTAGTAGAGTATAAAAAAGATATTTACGAAAAAACACAGCTCGGTTACACACACTTATAGTATAGTTAACGTGGTAGATATCTTCATAACAAGTACCTTCTCAATTCATAGAAAACCAAAAATATTTAATTCTTCTAGATATTAAAGCTAAGCTTACAAAATCAACAAGTTTCAAAACTATTCTTCTTTGCATTGTGTTGCACAGCAGCGCCCTGAATATATGACGGTTCAATTTGTAACTACCCATAAAGTAACTTCTACGAACACCGCTAGATGTCACTCTACGGAGTTAGAACACGCAAACGTTATTCTCTGACGGTATACGGGGACCCTCGCCTACTTCTACTCAAGTACTATGGTTTTGTGAGAAAAAATAGAAGATATAACAAAATGAAATTGTTACATATTTTTGAATAGCAGTCATTCTTTTTTTGTTCGACTGCTATATAAAATGATTTTAATAAAATAAGAATTAAAATATATAAAATAATTTTTATTATGTAAATTAGGAATTATTAAATTTAAATGTGTATTTTATTTTATCAGATTTATTATTATTAATTAAATATATTATATTTTATTTGTATATTATATATTGTATTATACTGTTTTGATATATGTATTTTATATATGTATTTATATCAAAATAGGTAGATTCGATTTTATATTATAATTTGTTATTGTTATATAGATAGGTAAGTATGTCTTTTTTTAGTTATGCTAAAATTAGGGATGTACTTTTTTCGGGCAATCCGATTTTGTGAACCTTAACATAGCAAGAATTTGATGCAATTTTGTATCTAATAGATCAATCCGACTCGAGTCGCATGAAATAATAAATTGCCATGCCGGCAAGTGTATCACTACATAGTATAAAACAAAGTCGCTATTTTTGTCTGTTTGTTTGTCTGTATGCCTAAATCTTTAAAATTACGCAACGGATTTTGATGCGGTTTTTTGTAATAGGTAGAGTGATTCAAGAGGAAGGTTTTTATGTATAAAAATTCCCGATATTCCCACGGGAACGGGCACAACGCGGGTAAAACCGCGGGGTGCTGCTAGTTTTGTTATAAATTATGAACCACAGAAATACCTAAGTACATTAATTTTAAGTATTCCATGGAGAGACTCTTGAGGACACTTCTAAACTACATAATAAGTTTAGTGAGCAAGAATGATGTGTTTCTTTTTTATGTCGATATTCGTAAGGAAATTTGGACTTATTTACCCTACTGCCCGTTCAATTGAGTTGATTTTGACCCAATTTTCTTAACATTACTTTGATATAAAAATCAGTACTTATCTTATTTGGTGGCATTTTATAAATGCTTATTAAAAAAACAAATTAAGCTCTATGCCGCAGTCAGAGCCGTATTAACTCCACACTTAACTAATTGATGTTATTTTCATACAATACATCTCAGAACCACACATTTAAAATCATTTGACGTGTCTGAGTACGGATGTTAGAAAATACGTAAAGTAGTTTAAACTAACAGTTCATGGTTGTGATTCCGTCATATTCGGTAAGATGAAGCAAGTAAGATGAATCTCAATTTTTCTAAACGAAAGCAATGTTTCCGTAAATTGTGTAGATGGTATAAAATCGACCTTCTCATAGTTAACAACCCCCCGGGGCACGTCGGCTGAACACGACCCCACTACACACCGTTAACTACACACGACGTTAACTACGAAGAGGCAACAATCAACTCAACGGTATGTTACAGCCGAGCGCCGAGCTATCGGTGTAAATGAGGTTTTATTTACTTGAGTACTTTGTACTTACTTCTATTTAACCTTTGCCCGGTATATCCGGATGCAAAAAGATGGTGTTTTTTTACATCGTGTGTGTTGTGCTTTTTGTGTGAAAGCTAATATGATAGAGAGGAATCTCCTGGTCAAATATATTATACAGATACTACTAATTTTAGGTACTATCAAATTAATTATAGGAATTTAAATCTTCAATCAAATCAGGGTTATGAGTTCCCCCTTGAAATTACACTTGGACTTGCTTTTTAAGGTTTGTTAGAATACAATTGTAGCATCAGTGGCGTAGTTTCATTCAGCGTGGTCAACTCATTGCGGTGTTAAGCAACGGCTCTCTGCTTGTATGGGTCGCTAGTGGTATTTCTATCTGACTGGTAAAGTGCTTCGGAGGTCTCGATAAATTGTCGTCCCAGTTGTTTCTTAAAGTTAAAGTCAAGGTCCGGAGGCGGTCTAAGACTCCATTAAAAGTTTAACTATTCATAAATCGAACAAGAAACATCTACTAAAACAAATAACTGATATATACAATCGTAATTAGTCCGTGGAATCATATTATTCAAGTTGAATTCAGTATTATTTCCTGCAATGAATGTGCAAAGTTCCTTGGTTCCGGGCGGGATGTGATTTATGTTAAAGAGAGTTCCAGTTCCCGTGCAGACTCTGAGTAAACAGTGTACTTAGCAAACGTACCGCTCCCTACTCATCCGCAAACATTTCTTGAATTAAATTAATACGTATTTTCATATGACATTTTGTGTATTTTAAGCTGAAAACGACATACCAACAAGTCAAGTAAGTCAGTAACTAAGCCAATAAGCGAGTAGCAAGAAACCCTATACATTATTTATTAGGTATACAAATTCTGGAGTACATGTAGTTAGTTAGTACATTAAAGCTTATCGTCCTTAATTAATAATAATTATACTACTTGTTCTCGTTCTGGTGAACAGAAATCCAGTGTTTGAGAATAGAACAAGAATAATTGCAATAATTAAGACATCCTCTAACGATTGAATCACGTGATAATAACAAGTGTACGCCTTCTGAAGCAGGGTTGCGGTCAAATAGAAATGCTACCAGGTGCCTATGATAATTAAATCAAGGAAGTCGGCGGTCGATTCTTAACGTGATATTCGCTTTCAGCTGACGTTCGGCCGTATATGACACCATAGTATAATTGATATAATTCTGAATATTTTGTACCAGAGTGAAACTAGAAATGATAATAATACAAATTTACTTTTATTCCAATAGGTACTATTATAAGTTATATACTCGTAATCGTTTTATCATTTCGATATTTGAGGTGAAAGTAGAAAGTAGTAAACCAAAAGTCAGAGCCTCACGGTATTAGTTGCGGTATTACTGTACTGATATATCTTCAGTGAGATGAGAGGCCTTTTCCCAGCAGTGGGACATTGCTTACTTACTTTTTATTATCAACGTTGCACCGATCACATAACCTCTAAAACACCTGGAACATCAACCAGCTCTTGTATCACGTAAATTTTTATAAAATTCAAGACTTTAAACTTAGTAATTCCATTTCTCCTGCCCCAGTTTTGAAACTGAAAAGTTTCAAGCGAATCCTTTGTGGATTGTTGACTCGGGCACGAATACACCAAGAAACACCAAGAAGTTATGTGCTTTACATATTATATGTAAGCCAACTTAGCAGATACATATCTTATATATATAAAATTCAAAGTCCTGACTGACTGACTGACTGATAATCAACGCACAGCCACAACCGCTACACCTAGAAACATGAAATTTGGCAGGAAGGTTCTTCAAGTGACTTAAGTGCACACTAAGAAAGGATTTTCGAAAATTTCTACGGGAACGGGCTCAACGCGGGCAAAGCCGCGGGCCGCTGCTAGTTATTCATATATAGGTATTACGTCTTCCGGTACCTGTGTTTTGATAATTCATAGGAAACTTGTGAAACGACTACCTAATAGATTTCGAATTAAAACCATAGTTAGGATGCTTTCTAGGAGATCTACGATGTACAATAACCTTGTTTTGCTGCGTTGCTTATCTTCCAATTATAACAATCGTAGCATGGCAAAAAAATAACACATGAGTGTTGCATAATAAATTTCAAGTGGATCACAGCTCATATCAACAATTCAACATCAAATTTTCTCAGTTCGTTACAGACGTTCGAGAGTTTACCATTCCATAAGTAGAAAGTACATTTTTATTACCGACTAGCTGTGCCCCGCGGTTTCACCCGCAGCACCCCCGTTCCCGTGGGAATTTTGAGATTTTTATTCCCTATAAACCTCACGGAGCCCGAGACCTTTCCAACGAATGCAAAACCGTGGAAATCGGTTCGTGCGTTCTGGAGTTATAGCGTCAGGGAGGAAAACCCGACTTATTTTTATATAGTAGATTACAGGCTGTATGTATGTATTCGACTCCTCGTATATACGTAGATATATTTTGTTTGCCCATGATTTTATTAACATAATAATTATTATTTAGCTATTAACTTTAAGATGTCTATGGGCAGGTTGAATTGTCGATGTTGTTTCAATTGTTAGAGATGTCAGCCTGTAGGCGGGCTTACATTTCGGCAACAAGGTTGGTCAATAACTTATTCGAGCATACTTTTAATCTCTATAAACATTTCTTTCCCTTCTTCTTCTTCTTCTTCTTCTGTCGAGTCAATGGCGCAAAATATTTTTTAGTATTTATATTTCTTTCCCAAAATCTATTTTTAAACACGCTAAACATCACGTAAATGAATTTCCCGTTAGATCTAGTTAATTTATCTAAACTGTGCACCACGTTCGAACTAAATTAACGTTTAAAATTACAAGATTCGCGGCTCCGTACGATAGCGAAACGAGATAGCAATTACATTTGTCTGTGTGGACGGTTCGGGCGGTTTTCGGTCAATATAATATCTGTGAAAGCAGAACCAGAAATAGTATTTTCTAAAAAACTCTTTTAAGGGTGCATCCAGACTTTATAACTACTTGTAACTGCTTTGTAGCTTCTTTGTAAGCTGCTAGTGAACATACGAGTATATATTAGAGATGTGAACTTAGTAGCTGTAGAGACAAGACGCGTAACATACTTTTATGCCTGTGATTAAAGACAGTTTTGTTCACATCGAACCCGTCAGTTGATAGTGAACTCAAGCTCTACCTTATTATAACTTATTACAGTTATTTAATTAAAGACTTATTAGAATTCCGTACCGATTCTTTGAATGAACACGTTATGTAATTACGTCGCATTAAATAAATATCGAGGCCAAATTCGTGGAAGATATTGCCGCTGAAAAAACTAATAAATAAGTCCTTTTCTATACATATTTAAATGAAATAATACGTGGAATAGTTGCAAAGTTTACCCACTGTCGCTAAGGCCGTGTAAAGTTTTAAAATTTAAAGGTGTGCGTTGCTCGAAAGCGACTCTGTGTGCTTGTCAAGCTGTAGCCAATCAGATCTATTTCTACCACAGTGTGGCTTTTGACTTTAGTGTCTGTTGCGATGTAGCTAGCTCCTAAATGCTTTCACTATTTATATAATATTCTTTTATGATTCATGGAAAATCGAATTCAGAATGGAATTATCTTTATATATTATTATCACTACATAGTATAAAATAAAGTCGTCTCTTTTACGTGTCTGTCACACTGTTTGTTTGTCTGTCTGTATGCTTAAATCTTTAAAATTACGCAACGGATTTTGATGCGGTTTTTTGTAATAGGTAGAGTGATTCAAGAGGAAGGTTTTTATGTAAAAAAATTCCCGAAATTCCCACGGGAACGGGCACAACGCGGGTAAAACCGCGGGGCGCTGCTAGTACATTAATAAAATGTGAACGTGCAGAATTAAAGGTTGAATAACCCTTCTATCTATAAACTTAATTTGATTCCGTTCATTTGATATTTTAAACACGAACCTATAAATATAATTGGATAAGAATTTATTTTAGTAAAAATGCAACTTGAATACTCAACTTGCAATATTATTGACACTTACTATTGCAAAAGTTTTTGTGTTATTCACCTCTTTTGAATTATAAATAATATAAATTGCACAAGTGACGGAAAATGTGTCTAACAGCCGATTTTATTAACCTATCCCTCCCTACCGACAATCTCAGACAACTGATCACTTTTTACGTTAAATTTTAATCCATTCTCTTTAAGGTCAAAATTTGATTGATTCTATAAGAAAAATGTAAAACCTTTTCTGCTAGCTAAGATAGCTATCTTAGATAGGATATTGGAACGAGCTCTAAGATAGTAGGGTCGACGCACTAACGGATCATCGGTTAAGTGAACAAGATCCAAGGTTTTATTAAACATTCGAACTTATTGGCTTTTTCTAGTGTTACGCGACGGAAAGTTTTATGAAATATGCTCCGAGTCTAATAGATAAGTAATAAGGCAAGTATGCGTCTAGGCGTTGGCGTTAACCATCATTAAGCAACGCTCGGCCATGCCGTGACAAATCTTTAGTCATCTATAATTATATTTTTTCTAACGAGAATTAAAATGTGCACCAATGTAGTCGATTTTCCAGCCGAAGACAATCCTTCTAGAAAGGTTTAGTGATTTCATTCTATACTTACCATATCACTGAACCTTCATCCTCAATGGAAGCAGTTGTTTATGGTAAAATCAGTCTTGGTAGTTTGAATTTTAACGATCGCTAGAAAAAATGAAATATACAGGGTGATTTCGGGGTCGTGATCCCAACCATTTTTTTCTGACTCAGTAAATAAATGATTGCGATGCTACCTGTATTTATTTTAATTTAAACAAAGATGATTCGTTATTTACGTATTTTTATTTAAAAATTATTATTGACTCAAAATGCGTGGTCACCCTACTTTTAATATTACTTGACATAAGTTTTCTTGGGAAATAGTAGGGTGACCATGATCTCGAATTATCGCAGTTTTTTTTGCTGACTAAAATAAGTCGCTGGTGTACTGTTAGTCCTAACCTATCGTGATGCTTAGGAGAAAGTAAGTTAAATGCTTCTTTCTTGCTCCACGACCCCGTAATCACCCTGTATATACAGGGAGGCGATTTAAGATATCGTCATCGTATCGCGGTGTTAAGCCTCGGCCGCGAATCCCTAACGGTACGATTTTCATAATAAACCCATCCGACTAATCGGCCCCAGGCCGGAGCCCCTCACGACGTCCCGCCAGCGCCAATTTGTTTTATACATCGTTTCTCAGTCAGCTCATTGATTTAAAGCTTAAAGACTTTGGCAAAAATTATGACCTGTTTTACGAACGTGGCCTGACTGAATGATATTTGGGAATAGATAGGAATGAAACTGTTTAAATAATACTGCTTATTGTCTAGAGCATACGTTTAAAGAATAAATAAAAAGGATATAACCAAATAAAAAAAAACGTCCATGACAAAATGCAATGTGAATTCATATTAAATCAATGAAATATAACAAAGTATTCGACAGGTTCGAACGCCAAGTAATATGAAAAGAACCCAACTTAGTCTTCGTAATCCAAAATTAAGATTTCAGATAAGGGATTTTCGCAGGTGAAGTTAAGTGGAGGATAAAAGAAAGCCGCTCGAATGAGGTCAGATGTAGAGGGCTCTCCACTGAGATGTGGTATCACATAGAACCAAGTTTGTACACGCCACGCGGGTCGGGCGACATCGACACATTCAAATGCGAGCTGCTTCCAATACGTTTCGTTATTTTAGACGGTTTCCTCCTCACTGTACTGATATCTTCGGTGCAACGAGAGGCCTTTGCCCAGCAGTGGGCTAATATTTACTTAAAGTTAGTTTTAAATTAGTGGTTAAAAGGGAGATTTTTCCGACAAATTAAGAAACAAATTCTAAGTAAAACTATAGGAACACGAAGGTGTGTGAGGGGAAGTTAAGGCTATTTTTAGTCCTGATATTCTGAAAGAAACGGGAACAATGCGGGCAGAACCACGGGGCGCTACTAGTAAATAATAAATGGAAACTTATAAATAATGTCAAAGGGGTTTGAATCACTGAAGGACTGTTTTGAAGGATTTCTAGCTTTTGTATCTTTTGGAAATACACAACCAAGTATATAAATGAATAGTTTACGTTTGGTTCACATAAAAATAATCTACAATCTATACACATGATGCTATCATAGCTTCATCTATATTACAATGACAAAAACACCTTATGAAACATCGTAACGTACAAAACCTACCTCATAACGATTGTGTAAATACGACACTTTTTTGAATGATGTGTTTAATAAAAAACTATTTTACCAAGATTATCTTTTTTGGCATGTTTTTTTCAAATTACTTTTGATAACAACTATTTTTATGTATTATGAGTAGTATGGCAATAAACGTTTATTTTTTTAAGGGCCAACACTGCGTTAAGCGTGCGCCCATCGCGTGCGCACGCGACGGTTCACTTTTGTATGAAACACACGCGACGGGCGCAGGCGACGGTTCACTTTTGTATGAAACCGCGGCGTGCGCACGCTGCCCTTATGCATTGTTATCACCACTAATGTACATGCATAATTTCAACTTAATCGGTAATGGGGAAGATGATTTCATTGTTAACTAGCAAGATTCGATTACTGACAAACATCTGGACAGGTGATGTGAAATAAAAGCAAAAAGACGTAATTATTTTAGTAAAACAAGTTACAAATTACAGCCGTAATTTTGACAGCTTGTTTATTATTTCATTTTATTAAAATTATATTGAAGTAGCCTCTCGCTTAACGGAAGTCAAAGTAGATAATTTCACAGTAAGAATTATCTTCGTAGTTAAATTATTTGACTCTGTTACTGCAAGCTGAGCTTCATTTTATGTGGTTGTCCAACAAAATGATTGTCATTTTAAGTGCGGATCAGTTGCATGAATTATTCACGAGTTGTAAAGGGTATCGCACTTCACGGATATAGAAAACGACTGAAAACGTTTCAGAAAAACTCTATAAAAGATTTTATTGTTGATATCTTTATATGAATGCTAGCTTTCACCTATTTACATAGATAAAGTTGGAAAGTTTATTCAAATAGTATATCCTATAGTAAAACTAGTCTCATTTGTGATCAAAATATGAAAAAATACGGAATTAGGTAGCGCTGCAAACGAATCTTCCATCACTTTAGTTATGTTGATCGGTTCAGCCAAAATAAAGACTCTTAGAGTTACATATTTCATCTATATTCTGTTTTTTTTAGAGAAAGCAAACTACCTATCTTATTTATAGAGAATATGTAATTCCGTTCCGTCGGAAACAAGTTCTCCTGTCATATACCACACTATAGCTCGTAAATAGAATACGATATAGCTATCCTATCTATGTATAGATCTATACATAGATATCTATAGCTTAATAGAATAGGATATAGCTATCCTATCTATGTATAGTGTAGGTATACGTTTAAAATGTATACCAACGACTTCTTACAAAAGCTATTAATTGTTGCCAACCACCCTGTGGGTACATACATATTGTGAAGGTAAACAACGAGGACCGAAACTCCATCGCCACATTATTTATGTATTAAACAAACTCAAGGATACGTCGTGCGCTGAAATAGAACAATCGATGGGTCACAATGCATTCACAGAACTTATGCATCTCTGATGAGTTCTGAATACGGAACGAGGCGTCGGAACCGGTCTGTCGTGACCGAAATATGACTGCTTCTGACCTTAAATAAATTTATATAGAAAAGTTTCAAAAGTTTACAAGAAGAATACCTTATTGAGAGTGCGTCTCCATTGAAGTGGAGCAGAGCTTAATCGGCCAATCACAACACAACGCATTGAAATTGTCAAATAACGCATTGATATAGTCAAACTCTTGTCGTATTGCGTTGTCGTTGTCGTTAACGCACTGTCAGAGGCACATCGTCGAAGACAAGCGTAACAAATGTTAATTTACTCACTCTCTTATCCCTCGCAGCTTGTAAACTCGCTAAATCTAAATAGCCGGATCCACATCGAACGATCCACCGCGCTCCGATCGCGCGCGGCAGGAGCACGCTCCATAGGATCGTTTGATGTATACTTTCCTCGCGCGATCCAAACTCTTGCTCCTTGCCGCGAGCGATCTGTCAGTTGTCGGTTTATGTTACTAGCACACAGGCGCCTCAGTCTTTCGGCGGCGAGAACCGCAAGGTCCAGACAACACGATCCGTGATCCATGCCTCATGCTTCCGGATCGCGGATCGCAGGAATTGGCGATCCATTTGGATCGCTTGGTGTGGATCCGGCTAATAACTTTTCAATTAAGGCCAATGAAGTAGTTCACTTTATCGCCACGCAATTTAAATATCCCAGTTTGAATGGTCAATTTGCAGATTTTTTTACCCAATGTTAAAATTCTTTCTGTCACAGAAGTTTCAAATATTTTGTAAAAATACTAAGCTTGTACATTTTTTTAAAATATATTTAGTATTCAAGTATCAAATATTACAACTCAATAATTAATCTTCTCATCGAGACATTGGAACTCGTCTTACTGGACGATTTCTATTACTAACTAATGATAATAATCTCACCAATAATATGGCACATAATTAATTTTCTCTCGAAGATCCAATTGCTTGAAATTCAATCTACATAATTAATTTAATCTCTCTCAACTCAATTTCTCAGTAACAGCTTATTGAGAAAACATTGGATTTCAACAATTTAGGACGATCGTAAACTATATTTTTGTTAATTAAAGATAAATAAAGTAAGTAAATTCTTCTTGTTGATCTCCATAAGTAAGATGTTTTCTTACACTTATCGAAATTGACTTTCAAAGTTAGAATTAACCTGATTTCATATAGTGTGGTTACCAATGTGGTGATCATTGTGAGCTGAAGTTATAACTTTGCGCTAGAGGTTATGACACCCAAGCTATGATTAAGTATACTCGTATTCCTATTTGATAAGAGAACAGTGTTTTGACAATAAAAAGCAGGAAAGCAGAAAGTAAGTTTGAATAACCTTCAAATGTTTTCTAATTTTCAGAGTTATTGTGTTAGAAGTTTGAAGTATTTGAGGCTGAGGAGAGATAACTTTGACTGATCGTTTGGCAGAAGTAAAGGTTTGTTTGATCCATCAAACAAACCTTTACTTCTGCAATAAGCAGACAATTAATATTACATAATAAATCACAACTTACATTGTAATTTATTATGTAATATGTGATAAGCAATAAAGTTATTAGAATTTGAATTTGATGTTTGTTCCTACCGCAGAAAATGATTCCAATGAAAATTAGGGTGCTTTCAAATTATGCGTTTCGTGTCGGACCGCTGCGGTGCCGAAGCCGTGCGTTTGTCGTATTGTGAACAGTGCGTACTAAAATTATTTCGCGGTACCGACGCCGGACTGTTGCCGCACTGCTCGATTTGTATGAAAACACACGATCGTACGTTCACAATACGACAAACGCACGGCTTCGGCACCGCAGCGGTCCGACACGAAACGCATAATTTGAAAGCACCCTTAAGTGTAATTTGCGTGGAATCGAAGATGATAAAGAATCAGAGAAGGTTTACCTGCAGGGCAAAGCACTCTCTAACTCCTCGTCCATGAGTCCCGGTTCTGTGAGACGGATTGCTAATCTGCGTTGAACCTATCGACATCGTCGCGTCACCCCCTGTGCAGCCTGCCGAGCAGCGTCTCAGACAGAGAAGGTTCACCATCACTATTATAACCAAGTTTAGAAAGGAACCTACTAGTGTAAACATTGCACTAGTAGATATTGCACTCAACATTTTTTATTCCTGGTTCAATGGTACAACATTGAACAGTTATTTGTTAGTAGCGATCATGTTAAGATGATCCGTTATTCTCTGAATCATTTTGTGGCTGGTGCTTTATTATTTTTAAAACAAAAGAAATCAAAAAGAGGGGTCTTATATGTTTGATGTCAATGTCTGTGTGCGTTTGTGTTTGTCTGTGGCACCGTGGCTCTCAAACGAATGGACCGATTTCGGAGTTTTTTTTATTGGAAAACCATTTTGGTAAAAGCAGTATAATGAATATTAGCTCTTTTCTAAAATTTTGTAAAGCATTTTCGGGCACATAATTGAATTATTATTATATAGCGTATGGGGTTTTTAATACATAAATTAACATTCATTCATAGCCATCCAATCACTATAGGACATACCTTCTGGAACAGGTTTTATCATGCAGCGTTTTGTTGTGGTATCAGGTTTATTTTTTTTACTGTCAGACAATGTTCCTGACCCGTCAGGCAATTTCTCTGACCCGTCACTGCCCTTTCCTGAACCGCCAGGCCTTGTTTCTGAATCATCAGGCCATTTCCCTGATCCATCATTTCCTTTACCTGAATCATCGGGCCATTTCTGTGATCCATCGGTGTCACCAGGCCATTTACCAGGACGGCGAGGTCGTTTCCCTGATCCATCATTTCCTTTACCTGAATCATCGGGCCATTTCTCTGATCCATCGGTGTCACCAGGCCATTTACCAGGACGGCGAGGTCGTTTCCCTGATCCATCATTTCCTTTACCTGAATCATCGGGCCATTTCTGTGATCCATCGGTGTCACCAGGCCATTTACCAGGACGGCGAGGTCGTTTCCCTGATCCATCATTTCCTTTACCTGAATCATCGGGCCATTTCTGTGATCCATCGGTGTCACCAGGCCATTTACCAGGACGGCGAGGTCGTTTCCCTGATCCATCATTTCCTTTACCTGAATCATCGGGCCATTTCTGTGATCCATCGGTGTCACCAGGCCATTTACCAGGACGGCGAGGTCGTTTCCCTGATCCATCATTTCCTTTACCTGAATCATCGGGCCATTTCTGTGATCCATCGGTGTCACCAGGCCATTTACCAGGACGGCGAGGTCGTTTCCCTGATCCATCATTTCCTTTACCTGAATCATCGGGCCATTTCTCTGATCCATCGGTGTCACCAGGCCATTTACCAGGACGGCGAGGTCGTTTCCCTGATCCATCATTTCCTTTACCTGAATCATCGAGCCATTTCTCTGATCCATCGGTGTCACCAGGCCATTTACCAGGACGGCGAGGTCGTTTCCCTGATCCATCATTTCCTTTACCTGAATCATCGGGCCATTTCTCTAATCCATCGGTGTCACCAGGCCATTTACCAGGACGGCGAGGTCGTTTCCCTGATCCATCATTTCCTTTACCTGAATCATCGGGCCATTTATCTGATCCATCGGTGTCACCAGGCCATTTACCAGGACGGCGAGGTCGTTTCCCTGATCCATCATTTCCTTTACCTGAATCATCGAGCCATTTCTCTGATCCATTGGTGTCACCAGGCCATTTACCAGGACGGCGAGGTCGTTTCCCTGATCCATCATTTCCTTTACCTGAATCATCGAGCCATTTCTCTGATCCATCGGTGTCACCAGGCCATTTACCAGGACGGCGAGGTCGTTTCCCTGATCCATCATTTCCTTTACCTGAATCATCGGGCCATTTCTCTGATCCATCGGTGTCACCAGGCCATTTACCAGGAAGGCGAGGTCGTTTCGCTGGACCACTAGACCATTTAACAGGACGGCGAGGTCGTTTCTCTGGACCACCAGGCCAATTATCAGGACGGCGAGGTCGTTTCGCTGGACCACTAGACCATTTAACAGGACGGCGAGGTTGTTTCCCTGGACCACCAGGCCATTTACCAGGAGGGCGAGGTCGTTTCCCTGGACCATCAGGCCGTTGCCCTGGTTTACCATTTTCATAATCTGAACCATCAGGCCCTTCACCAGGGCTTTCAGTTAACACACTACACACTTCAACAGGCCTACTAGACCCTCCTCCTGACCCAGTACCGTCAACGCCTTCCTTTGGACCATCAGGCCCTTTTCCTGATCCACCAGGGCTTTCAGTTGACACACTACACACTTCAACAGGCCTACTAGACCCTCCTCCTGACCCAGTACCGTCAACGCCTTCCTTTGGACCATCAGGCCCTTTTCCTGATCCACTAGGGCTTTCAGTTGACACACTACACACTTCAACAGGCCTACTAGACCCTCCTCCTGACCCAGTACCGTCAACGCCTTCCTTTGGACCATCAGGCCCTTTTCCTGATCCACCAGGGCTTTCAGTTGACACACTACACACTTCAACAGGCCTACTAGACCCTCCTCCTGACCCAGTACCGTCAACGTCTTCCTTAAAGCCGACATGACCTATTCCTCCGCAGTCTGGAACTTCCAATGAATATACACGAATTGCAAATGAAGCTGGATTCTTCGCATGATGGAAAGCATTTCCTACTTGATTGATGGTGATTGTTCTTATTTTTCTGTCATATTTGACCTTTTGAAGACCTATCAAGTCTTTTATAGCCACTACGACCAACGTTATTATCGAACAAGGAAGCCTCTGAAAACAAAATAATGATAAATAGTCACGAATTACGCTGTGTTTTTTTATTATTCAAAAGATATAAGAAAGTCAAAATCCACAAGATGGAAGCAATTTTTTTTTGTTGAGCATGAGTTTTCGACCAGCCTTCGCGTTGGAATTTTCGTCCGTGGAAAGGCCTTCAACACGGTCTAAAAAATATATTTCACATTATCACAACAAATTGTACACAACAGTTTCTTCGTATGAACTTCCATAATAACGAGAGGTTAGATAATGATTTAAGATGACCGAATACTCCTGTGTCTCCTGCAAATAGATCAAATAGGAGCTTTAAGATCTCTGGACTTACGCGTAAAGTTATCTTCGTTGTTCTTGATTTTAATATTCCCGTTATGTTAAAACTTTTGTTACTTGTCGAATTCATTTTACCAAAAGCCCAAGTTTTCGTAATTATTGGTTCTCTTAATGTCGGTTTCCTATTTGCAGCATCAGCTTCTTTTAATTTTAATAATAATATTATAATAAGTAAAAACAAACTACGAACGAATAACACCCTGGTCTTTTTCGGATTCATTATGATTCCAAACGAGGAATTAAATAAAACTATATAAGTGCCTGTGTCACATTACGTGTGATTTATAATAGCCTCAGTGTTCAAATTAAAATGGCAATAATAATGATTAAAAGAACACTGTTGTTACTACAGTGTAGGTATGTAATTATATACTCATGTATTTGTTATATGTAATTACCTATATGCACTATAAGCAATTAATTAAAAACATTGGTCAAAACTGATTGAAACAAATGCAAGCACAATTAAATTAAAAGTAAATTATTTACGCTGTTTCGTGTTTTAAGGAAGGCTGGTGGTCAATAATAAGTACGTATTTAGAATCGGATATTTTTGTGTAATATCTAATATTTATGTATTAATACGAGTCGTCTTGTACTTGTACTGTTACTGTGACCCCATATCGTCTAATTGTTGGGCAAAGACCTTCCGCCATTCCCACCACTTGTCTCGATTTAAGATCGCCAATGTGTCCAATTCATACCGCTACTGCCACTGCTGTTACCATGTTTTCTATTGTTTTGGATCGTATCGAAAGTCACCTCTACAGGTAAGAAGTCATAGACTTTTTTTGACGGCTTGCTTCACTAAAAATTGTACTGAATTTTTTTTATTGAAAATTGTACTGTTGAATTATTGGTAGACCGACAAAAGATATATTTATCACGTCGAACAGGTTAGTCTAAAGACTGTCGTAACGTAATTATAGAAGGCACTGATTTCACGGCGGTAAAAGGTTTCCGACATATGTATGTTTATGCTCACTAATTACGAGTACCATAACTTAACCGCTGTCTGTATATATAGTGCATTATTAGCTATTTAAAAATAGTACATATCATTTTTAATTTCCCATTCCAAGTCAAAATTATACTCTTGGTGGACACTAGAACTAACTCTTGCCACGAATTTCCGAATATCTCACAATCTCAAGTTCTAATTAGGACCAAGTTACTTGAAGCCTGTTAGTTATGCTGTTCCATTTAAACATCTTGCTTTGCTTTTACTTCTATTATTAGTTGGATACACCTCTGTAAAGTTCAGTACAAGTTATAGTTTCCTGTTATTCTAAGTCTTTACGGCACGCAGTTTGACTTTCTTCCCTATATATCATGGTATAAATTTTAAAGTACCCATACGCGAGTTGTACACGTATGACACAGAAAAAAATACGCCAATAAAAAAGTATCCTACCCACAAATCACAAGCAAGAATAACACATATTTCCTTATAAAATCCTAGAGGCACATGTAAAAATAGTCGGATATGCGTGACAATACGGCATCGGGCATATTCAGCTATGACATTAGATAACGTGACGAGCTGCAAGCCAAGGTCGGAGGCAGGGATTACTGTCAGTCACGCGGCGGAGTGTTGTGGAGTTCACACTGTCGCCAGGCACACGAAGCGAAAACTAACAGGGCGACTGAAAATCTATTCGTATTGAAGCTTCGCGGTCTTGGAAAGGCGTCATTTAGGTTGAGGGAGTTCAGAAGCTGTGACTTGGTGAATCCTTGATAAAATATTTGGACATGTGTCAAATATCAATCTTTTAATATTACTCGCGTAATCT
Organism: Cyclophora albipunctata; assembly: GCA_963082685.1. Lineage (NCBI taxonomy): Eukaryota > Metazoa > Arthropoda > Insecta > Lepidoptera > Geometridae > Cyclophora > Cyclophora albipunctata. Next base: position 7,626,263 of record OY720117.1, on the reverse strand, counting down.
GAACAAGTTTTTTTATTTCACGAGCACCCTTAAACCAACATACTTGTAGTCGTAATGAGTATAGTCATCCGTAGATGTGTGCGTAACTATCAGTACCATCGGTAAGATCATTGTCTAATAAATTTGCCATACCTCACTCCGCATAACCATCGAATGACTTTTCTCCGTTTACTTAACCTACCAAGTAGCGGCTTCAAAGACAATTCTGACAGGATTTTGACGCGTATAATGTGTATGTAACATTACCTACACATACAAGGTTCAAGGTCGCTCGTGAGATAAAATATCACGATCACTACATATTAGAAAACAAATTCCCCGGCCGCCTCTGTCTGTCTGTCTGTTGATTTTGACACGGTTTTTTAAAAAGATAGATGATTCAAAAGAAAGGTTTATATGTATAAAAATTCCCGAATTTCCCACGGGAACGGGTACAACGCGGGTAAAACCGCAGGACGCTACTAGTCTAATAATTAATGTGGGCTCTTTGCAAACACTGTTTTTCGGTATTGTTTGCATTTAAATTAATAATATTTAGGTGCTTTATCAATGTTACAGGTATCAAAATAAGTTACGTTTGTAGTTAATCGGGAAAAAGTAAATTATTCGAATAATAGGTGCCGGTAATTATTCCGTCCAACACAATTTATTAATGTATACTCAGAGCAAAGTTAATAAGAAACACCTTGTTTTAAGTAGGTACAGTCGTGGTAGGAGTACCTTCGTCAGTTTTCGGAATCGTTCCTTTATCAAATCTAAACCTAAAGTACCTCTTAAAGCATTAAGGGTGGGTTGGTTCAAAGGGTTTGTTATGGTAACATACGTTTGTTAAAATTTAGATTTTTACGCTGTTAATTAAAAACTGTTGTTTCTTAACTTAATGACAGTCTGTTAATGTTATTCAGTCTGCCAGTAGCAGCCATCTTTTTTAATTGTCGTTTGTCAATAAAACAAAATACCTTGTATATACTAAGTAAGGCCAGTCTTTAGGTGACGAACCATTTCTTACCGTGACTGTAAGTAAGTAAGTAAGTAAGTAAGTAAGTAAGTAAGTAAGTAAGTAAGTAAGTAAGTAAGTAAGTTCGAGTAGGTTAGTGACCCTGGTGTCGGAGTTTTTAGACCGCCTAAAGGCCTCCGACATGGTCTGTCGATTGATACAACAGGGACCGACAATTTAACGTGCCCTCCGAAGCAAAGTGACGCTCAGATAAAAACGCCACTATCGGCCACCCATCCAAGTAGGGGCCGAGCTACACGTTGCTTAACAATCGCAATGAGTTAACACTGCTTAATCAAACTACGCCACGAGCGCTACTGACTGTGACTGACTGACTGACCATGACTGTACCTAAGTATATGAAGTTGATGTATTTTTTAAATGTAAACAAACACAATTCGATGCGAGTGTCCCGGAAGACAAATACGTAGATATAGCGAGTCACCCTCTTTGCTTCCTTGTCTCGCAAAGTGTCCTGCTTTACATTTGACAAATTTGACCACTTTACAACGACGTTTCTAGGTTTAATTCCTTTATTTTTTATAAAAACTCTTCTGTGTTTTGTATATTTTAAATCGTTTTATTTTGTGGTGTTTTGAGTTTGTCACGTGAAAGGTATATCTTAATTGGACTTAACATTATCTTAGTAGGACTAACGCTCGTACTCAGAGACGTGAAATACTTCCTTAGTAGTAATTAAATGACTGATTTTTAAATATAATAATAATCTATACGATTTTAGATTTTATTGAGAGATAGATAAATTCACCATATATTTCTTTAGAGTTACTACTTAGTTAACATTATTATTAACAATTAAAATCATAAAGATAATAAGAAATACATATCTGTCACACACTCCCGCCCTCCATCTCAGGGAGCAGGCGGCAACTGAAAACCAACGCCGTGCGGGATCCGTTCCGTACAGCAACAGCTGAGTTGCAACCTTTTGCCAAGTACCTATATAGTATTTTAATTTTATTTCTGTATATATGTTGGCAATAAATTTACTTTATTCTTATCAAAACCATTAACCCCTCCGCCAATATAAGAAATTGCAAAAGTTGCTAATCAATAATGTTTTACATAATCTGTTGGTTTAATAAAGTTTTCTTGTGGAACATTGCTAACAACCGAGCGATACAACACAATCAATTCGTTAAACAGCTTAATTTTACTCTAATTGTTCTGTTCGGCTGATTAATTAACCCGCAGATTTGCGGCGCTATTCAATCTTCTTTCGGAAGTTTGGCGTGGCTTGTGTTGCTGACGTTCCACCCAGGTTCTAAACCCTAAATTAATGAAAATTTAAACTTTATAGCTACCAAAGTCTTTAACCATTGTAGTTTTTTAAGTACAGCGATCAGATCACAGACATTATATTAGATATTAGTCATCTAATTACAGCTTTTTAGCGGCGAACGAGTTTAATTATTAAAACTACATAGTATAAAACAAAGTCACTTTTCGCTGTCTGTCTGTCCCTATGCTTAGATCTTTAAAACTACGCAACGGATTTTGACGCGCTTTTCTTAAAATACATAGAGTGATTCAAGAGGAAGGTTTATATGTATAAAAATTCCTGATATTCCCACGGGAACAGGCACAACGCGGGTAAAACCGCGGGGCGCTGCTAGTGTTTTATAAAAGAAAGGAAAAAAATATTACATACATTATTACAATTATTGTCGAAAAAAAAACGGTTATTTGAACAAATAACATCGCTAATCCGAGTCACCATTAACACACATAAAATAAACTACTCATAAAGGGCCCAAATTCACGTATCTACACACCACAAGAACTTTTAGCGAACCCAAAACGGCTTAATGTTCCTTAATGACATCAAATTTCCAAACATTAAACTCTAGTTAGTATTATTAATCAAACATAATTTTCATATCAAATCGGCTTATAAATATAGTAATTTGGAGTTAACCCTAAATACACAAGCATTAACAAGTTTACTGTCATTAAAGTTTAGAATAACAAAGCCTTTACTATAAATTGAGGCAGGTTTTAATGAGAAAACTATCATGAAATTCAGGGATGGTCTATTTTCATTTTGAGCATTGATTGGTCCTCTGTGTAATAAAATCGAATCTCTACCATTGCAAGAGTTTCAAATATCGCTTCGAGCATACAGACACATAACAAAATTAGAGTCTACATAGCTGGATTAGCCCGCTTCATAGACTAGATTAATACTGGTAGTAGACTAGACTAATTAGGCATACTTATGATGATAGAATGAGCGCCCACTAAACACAAGACGTTTAACAGACTTTTTCATTAGTAATATACTTTTTCCCTGTCACAAAATATTTGATCCGTTACAATTTTTTGACTCTTGTCATAAAGAATTTAGACTGAAAACTGTTTTCACACTTAGCTCACTCAGAGATTATTTATTAAATCGACACTTAATTATTTGACGTAATTTGTCATACATTATCTGTCAAATTCAATCTCAACAAGCATTTGACGTCCCTGAGTACGGGTATCATTAAAGGCTTGGCCAAACCAACGCGTTCAGCTCGCGTCCGCGGTGGAGTGCACGGTGGCGATACTGCGCGTGCAAAAGTTGTATACACCGTCGCGTTTGTTCTTGCGTTCACCAGGCTGGAATCACGTCATTGACTACAATGCTCTCTATAAACAAATAGCTGCGTGCAGCGTCCTAACGTAACAAGCCCGATCTGATCGCCACCGCCGCGTGCAGACGCTGCATCGGACGCCGCGACCAATCAGAGGACGCATCGATGTGAACATGTCGCTACAAGTTCGTACACAACAACTGACCGCTACCGCGCACGCCACCGCGGACGCGAGCTGAACGCGTTGGTTTGGCCAAGCCTTAAAGACGAAGTCGTCAGTCTAAAGGCTTGGCCAAACCAACGCGTTCAGCTCGCGTCCGCGGTGGCGTGCGCGGTGGCGATACTGCGCGTGCAAAAGTTGTTTACACCGTCGCGTTTGTTCTTGCGTTCACCAGGCTGGAATCACGTCATTGACTACTGAAAACTAAACAACAATTGAGATTATTATCCACTCTGTATCTCATATCTTATATTATACTCTTTGTAATATGACCGTTTGTTAATGTAAAAATATATTTTATCTACACTAATGTTGTAACATTCTACTTATGTTTCCAATACTTGACTTATAATTACTACTGTTATAGCGCAGACAACTAAAACACTCAATTTAAGCAATTGCACATGATGTTATAATATCCACATCGATATCGTACAATCTCATTATAACATCGCGCCCCGCGGCCCTGCGCGCGCAGCTGCGCTCTCATTGGTTAGATTTTAATGGCGGCAAGTTCACTGTGACAATACACGTACGCTTGAATTTAATGTTTCGCAATGTGTTTTGTTTTTAAAATTTTGTTTGATTAATTGCATTAGTGAAGATAAAGTAGTGTATGCAACTGCATATAACACGGGTATTAAAACACTCGTTACTATTATGAAACTCGCTGCGCTCGTTTCATAAACTCACACTCGTGTTTTAATACCCTTCTTATATGACAGTTGCATAAACTACTATTTTTAAATCTACTATATAAAAATAATTCGGGTTTTACTTCCTGACGCTATAACTCCAGAACGCACGAACCGATTTCCACGGTTTTGCATTCGTTGGAAAGGTCTCGGGCTCCGTGAGGTTTATAGGGAATAAAAATCTCAATTGTTGTGGGTGAAACCGCGCGACACAGCTAGTATTTATATAAAATTGTTTTCGGAGTAGAAAATTATACCTACAAGTGAAAGGTCACTCCTTTACTTTTATTTGTGTTTCTTGAAGTGTTTTTGCAATAACGCAATGCATAATATGAAGGCATATTTTATTTAAAAAACCATCGACTAAGTGAACACTGGACCCCGTACCGGTGCGAATCTCTCACGAAGCTTGTTTGAAGTGACTTCTCTAGTACGTAGTACATATATCTCAATGCTTAAAACTAAACAACATAGTTCTTCTCAACAAATAAATAGCTGCGTGCAGCGTCCTAACGTAACAAGCCCGATCTGATCGCCACCGCCGCGTGCAGACGCTGCATCGGACGCCGCGATCAATCAGAGGACGCATCGATGTGAACACGTCGCTACAAGTTCGTACACAACAACTGATCGCCGCCGCGCACGCCACCGCGGACGCGAGCTGAACGCGTTTCCGAACTTTATTCTGCGACATGGCAACTTCGCTTGGATCTATATACGGTTGCACTCACGATTCTGAATACACTAAATATTAATATGGTAGGTACAATAACGAATTTAAAGTACTGCATCAAGCTAATGAATGTGAGATGAGTCGTGTTTTGCACCAAAGATCTAATTTGGCCGACATCCAACCGGCATCGCGCCTCTTTACCGTACAAATATACATTTTTTTAGCAAACACAACATTCCCAACCGTATTCGCCACCCGTTGGGCACACGAACCTTCAGCGGATTAAGTTTTTTGATCTGTTTGAAGTAAAGTGCTTTTGTGGCAAAATTAAAAAAAGCTTCAGCTTTGGTGTTTGACAATTTGAATAGTTCAATGTATCGAATCCACTGATAATAATAGGTTACTTGATATGTCATTCTCCCTGCTAAACGTCTACCCCGAAACTAGTGGGGACAATGAAACTAATATAACATAGCTGGGACAATAAAACTACACACGTTCCCATCTGCCCCGTAGAAGAGGCAGATCTAGCAATATAGACATCCATCCTTATACCTGCTTACCCATATTTGTAACAAATATTTCATCAGCACTAAAACAAAGTAAGATTACAATACTACGAATTCCAACACATCCTTTCAAAAACAAACATTCATTTCGGATTCCTTTGATAACTTGTTACGGAAGCGTAACTATCATTACTACGAACAAACAGACAAACGAATAAAGAGATCTTTATGATATTATTATAGATATACTTTGAAGGGAAACGTAAACACAGCCAAATGGTTTGGTACTAAAGCTATCCTTTGATCGCTGTTCTTTTGTCTCCAAAAATAGCGTGATCCATCATCGTCGATCCCGAGACATGTCTATATATATATATATATCTTATTTTAAAGTAATGCGTTCATAGACTCGGGCTAATGAAATGAAATACGGTTGAATTGCGACCCGACTGAAATGAATAACTTTGAATGAATGGGTTCATGTAAGATTGATTTCAAATGCTAGAGTTAGGTGATTTACTATATAGGTATTATACTGATTAGGATTAGGACTGACGCTGCGTTAAGCGGCGTGCGCCCGCCGCGTGTGTCTTCATACAAAATGGAACCGTCGATGGGCGCACGCTGAACGCAGTGTTGGCTCTTAGTGAATTATATAGAAGCTAGCTGAAAAAAGTTAAATGACATATCTCCTTCTTCATTGCGTGTCACTGTCACTAAATTGAACCAGCCCAGAACTTGGCCAGGGTGACTGCATCATCAGTAGCCCTGTTGAGGTCGGATGTAGTGCATCTAACAGGGAATAGAGGGCAGGTCAGCAAATGCGCCATCGTTAGGGATGATACTTAATACTGTTGAAAATGGGTGTCGCTTCTTTTAAATAAAGGAAGTTTACTGCCTTTGAGATTTCGCTCCCGTACTATTGATGTCACCTATTTAGACAACAACTGGAAAACTACCTTAATCTAAATGGATAAGGTCCTCAATTGAAACGGCTAAAGGCTAAAATTGTATCCTTATGCATAAAGGCCTGTTGCCCAAGCAAATCCTTGTTACTTAAAGCAAGTTTAGTAAACGAAAGTATCACACTAGAATTTTGAGCTACAGTAAACAATAATATCTCACGGAAAAAATACACGCACTACGTTATTAGTCAAAAGAAATTCAATTTACAAAAATCTATTTAAAAAATCGACTTTACTATCCATTAGAATACAACTCTACCGCTGTGTCATTCTCTATTGAACACTATTCCACCACAAACGCGGCCTCCCGACCTGTGAATAGAGCTCGTCTTGAAACATAGATACGTGAGTGAGGATTATGTAGTATTTGAAGGGACCTAGCCGTATTCGCAAGCAGTGACTATGTTCGGTAGTGATGGCAAAAAAACGCTATAAAAGCTACATATATTTTTTACAGATGACTATAGAGTGTGTCCAAACAGTTTTTCGATTAACTTGTTCGACGCGGAATGTACGATTTAATGGCCTGTTCAATAACAGATTTCGGTACTAATTATTGAGCCTTAATTGAAAAAAAAGTGTGACAGATAAAGAAGGCATTTTGACGCCTTGTATTTAGTGTGCACTCGATCATGTGTTTGAAAACACTCCTATTAGCAAATTATACTCAAAACTTATTACTTTAATTACTTACTTATTTATCAGTATAAAGATTGTGTTTATGTCAGGCGATAGACGTTTGTTTGGTAGACAATACTAGATACCTATTTAAGTATTTAGTAAAAAAAGACGCCAGACATAGTACCCTTGAAATCTCGACCGCAAAGTTTATTTGCATACATTCGTTAAAAATGTACAGTCAACTATATTGATACATACATTTTTAAACTAAGAAAAATCTAGAAAATTCAGCTATTGATTCTATAATAAATTATTGTTAGCCTTAACACATAAGGGTTCTTTTAAATTTAACTCGCTCTCGTTTGTATGAAAAACAAAAAAAACGTGCGCGCACTATATAATTTCATACAAAACACACGCAGGCCGTCGCCTAAAAACGCTTAACTTGCCCTTACATGGTTTCATATTTCATATCACGTGCGTATCCATAACAAATGACAGTAATATAGTATTTAATATTTATATTTTGTACGGATCTGCTAGCTGTACTTGTTTGTGGATAAAACACTTGTAGGCCCTGAAAAAGCAAACGTACTGACCTTATTACGCTGTAAACAGGTCAATTATAAACATCGCTTTACGGTTTGTTAGCCGCATGCATTCTACTTTACCGGAGAACCGAATGAATGAATTTTGAATTGCTACCCACGTTCATTGTTATTTTTAATTGACACTACATTTTTATTGGGTTAATATGTTTTTTAAGCGCAGAATTGAGAACATTAAAAGCTTTGAATTGTGTGCCTAATAGATTTCAAGCGTAAAGCACTTTACATGTTAAGCCTTAAAAAAATGTTATAGATATTTTATTTCACGAGTGCCCCTGAAGCATGCTTGTAGTTGTAATGACTATAGAGACGCGTCTTTGTGTTCGAACGATCATTACCATCGACAAAATCATTGTTTTCATAATTGTTATTAAATTATGAGTTATATTCACAAAACCTTTTATTTTGACATTGTTTGTAAGTAAATGTCTGATATTCAAGTTCGAGGTCGAAAGCCGATTTTGGGACTGATATGCTTTCAATGCATTTGCCACCATATTTGTCTATGTTTTTTATTTGAATTAATCCAATATAAAAATCATAACTTTTTTTTTCAGAAAGTATCGAATTAATTGTCTTTGTCATTTATGAAGCGGGAAACAACATAGATATTTTACGCTCAAATGATAGTAAATTAGAGACTTGAATGTATTTCTACAAATAAACTGCTATAAAACCTAAAAACTCTTTATTCCCTATTGCCAAGTAAACAGCGGTCGTTGACAAAGCATATAATTTAATTAATATGATGTATAGCCGTATACGCCTCCAAAATAAATGTTCGCAACAGAAGTTCGTGTTGCTGGTTATTAGTTAAGTAAAACTTTGCTTACTCTTGGTTAATTTCACTTTGAAATTAATTAATTCTGGCGTTACTGACGGAATCGATGCGATGGTTGTGTATTTTTGGTACAATTTTATGTGTCTATTTTTGTTTTTATTAAGAATGGAATGGTCAATTTCACATATTTTTATGCAACGTAGTATTTAATTTGTGATTTGGTGTGGAGATAAGTATGTATGTATTTTCATTTAGGACTTGAATTTCAATGAAATGCATTTTTTTTAAAAAGAATAACAAACAAAGTTATACATATAACTCAATGCATTTAATTATGTTGGTTGTCGGTCGTTGATGACAAAGTTGTTTAAGCGAATTAAATAAATAAATTTAAAAAAAAAAGTTATCGGCATTTTTCGTAAAAAGAAAACAATATTTTAATAGTGACATTTCCGTCCTGCCTTCTTTGCTCTATTTCTCATTTTGTTAAATATATTTTGGAATAAAAAGTCTACATATTGTACTTCTATATTGCTTGGTTCATTCTACATCAAAACATACAAACCTTTACCACTTTACAATACAAGTATTGATGTTACAGTATCAAAGCATTCAAACGAAAGAATAACGTTCGGAACAAATATTACAAATTCCTGGAAAACTAACCTAAAATACATATTGTATTTTATCATCAATACTGCTTGTTCAAAAACGGGTTTTGTATTTTCAAGTTTCAAAGGACTGTAACATAGGTAAATGTATTGATAATACTAAGTAAATGTTTACTTTATGTAAAATGTATTTAATCGGAACATACCACAACCCAACGTGTTATGATTAGTCTCAGCATTGTTTAGTTATCGAAGTGAATCTGAATTCATGAATAGAATCGGAGACAATCATTATTTCATTGTATTGTAAGGCCACTTCGATATAAAGCCGATGGATTTGATTTTTTGTTTATTTGAGCTTGTTGATCCCAGGAACTACCGTTTGATTCGAATTTCTTTTTAGATTAAGTATGGCTGCGAGGGTTCGGATTTTGGACTAACCATTCTACCTGGTTGTTGGGCCCGCGCCTTTCGGTCAAACCTAGAATAACAAAAGGTGTTACAACACGAATTTTATTTTAAATAATATAAGAATAATATTTTAAATAGGATATCTTTTTTATCTGAACTATGAATTTTTTATCTGTTATCGAACTGCACAATAATACTTACGTACTCAGAGGGTTCCTTAGAGGAGATTTTATGAGCGATTTTGACATGTAATATGACAAATAACGTCAATATTTTAATTGTCGATTTAATTAACGTATCTGAGTGCGCTAGTTATAGTAATAATCTTAATTGTACAGTATTTAAATAGTGAGTGCATGGCTTGAAACCAAATACAATTGTTTGTACTTATTAACGTTTGAGATATTATATTTTGGTGTCATTCAACCTTAAAGATAACAATCCTGTGAGGGATTTATGACAGAACTGCAGAAGTACCGTCATGAACTTTATATCGTCATATTATGCAAATACACACTGATAAGTGAAGGTTGCATGTAAATAAGATGCCTTCATGGGTTGCCTTTTATATGATTAGTGGCGACCTTTAGGTATACTCTGCTTATTTGCTTTGCTCAGCAAAATGAATACACAGTTGGGAAAATACTCTATGTAATATAACTATCTTTTTTCTTTGTTTGTACGTACAGTGTACTTGAGTTATCTTCAACTAGCAGTTCCCCGCAGTTTTATCCACGTTGTAACTTTCCCGTGGGAATTTCGGGATGAACAGTAGGCTATAACTTCTCCGCTGAATGTGGCTAGCCATTACAAAAAGAATTATAATTGGTAGTTTCTGAGATTAGCGCGTCGAAACAAAAAAATTCTTCAACTTTATTATATTTGTACAGATGAAGACAAAAAACAAAAAAACATTTCTGCTTCTTAACCTTCTGTAGTAAAATAAAGAATTATAAAAACACCTTTTGCCCTAGACGTCCTAAGATTGACCTTTAATTAATTTACTTAAAGTTCACTGTTTTATTTCTAAGGAACCTTGATTGCCAACACCTACATTAAGTAGAATAGCATGGAAGTTATAGAATCTTCGACCTTTGAGGCAGAATAAATGTAACGAATTATTTTTTAACATCATTTTATATGAGTACAAGAATTAATATTGGAATACGGTGCAGCGATAAATCTCAAATTGAACGAAGTTCAATAAATAATCCTACTAATATTATAAATGCGAAAGTTTGTGAGGATGGATGTATGTATGGATGTATGTTTGTTGCTCTTTCACGTAAAAACTACTGGACTGATTTGGATGAAACTATACAGTAATATAGATTATACATCAGAATAACACATGGAATACAAATTATCCCGTAATTCCCGCGGGAACGGGCACAACGTGGGTGAAACCGCGGGGCGCGGCTAGTAAATAATAAATCAAAGTAAAATGAAGATCTTTATTTCATTTGTTTACTACAGCAACGAGAGTTTATGATGATACAGTTTGCATATCAATTTAATACCTGACGCACTGAATATGTAGCCACTTTAATCTAAAATACTATGTTTTATTCAAATTATCTCCACAAGAGAATGCAAATGCTGTGCAACATTATTTGTCGGATGCAAATAACTTGATATTCATTTACAATTTTCTTATTCATACATTTTTTAAACTTCACGCCAGAATTACATTTGTAAGATTAACGACTTTTGAATAGTTAAAAAAAAACGTGTTAGCGAGAATATCATTGTTTTCGCTCGCATGAGCGCGCTTTATTAACGCGCGTTACAAAGGGTTAAAAGGATAAAAATTGAAACGTTTTGTTTTTTACACTTCTTCTTCTTTTCCTTCCACTGAAGACATCGAAGACAAAATCTAAATTTTCACTGCACAAACTGACTCGAACGATATCAATAAAATAAGTAACTTCCTCAGGGTTATTGGCCAACCCTGGTGTCATATTTTTAGACCGCCTCAAGATCTCTAATATGGTCTTAGGACTGACCAGCCAAGACCGACAATTTAACGTGTCCTCAGAAGCACGGTAACGCTCAGATAATGCCACTTTCAGACACCACATAAGGTCCAATCGGCACGTTGCTTAACAATAGCAATATGTTAACTGCTTAGGCTAAACAACGGCATAAGTGCTACAATACAATGATTAGGTTCTTCTTCATCGAGTGGATGGTCAACCTGACCAGTCCTGGTGTCAGAGTTATAGAGCCGCCCAAGGCCTCTGACATGGCTCATGCAACGACTACTATCCGAAGAAAGTAACCGGGACCGACGGCTTAACGTGCCCTCCGAAGCACGGAAATGATTAGGTTAGACGTAATCACTGCCTTAGACTTTCACCTATTCATATCATCTTTATACTCTATCTCTCTTTATACTTAATCACCTAAGGGCCGGCGCTCACTGCCGGCATGGCACGGCATGGCATGGCAAAGGATTTTATTACTAATCAAGTTATTTTGAATCTTATTTCAATGAGTTTAGAAATTATGTTACTTTATTTTGATACCACGATGCCGTGACGTGCCGCAGGATGCTGCGGCATGATGCGACACGCCACAGGATGCAACGGCATGACGTGTCATGCTGTTTCATTCCACGGGATGCCCCGGCGCGCCATTGCATCCCGCGAGACGTATGGGTCACTTTGGGGTCGAGGAATTATGATTGCTAGCTAGTTGAAATAAGGTTGAAACTTATGCAGCATTTCGGTGGGGCGCAGTGATGGATGCCAGAGTGGCTGGGCTTTCAGCAGGATGCCACGGCATGCCACGGAACGCCGCGGGATGCCGCAGCACGCCGCGGGATGCCACTACACAACCTGCCGTGCCATGCCGTGCCATGCCGGCAGTGAGCGCCGGCCCTAAATCAAACTCAAGACATTGTTGACTTTTATATCGAACTCTAAATCTTATAGGAGTGGTGAGCAGACCACTATACTACGGACGTTACATGAATAATGACCAAAAGCTCGGTAATTATATGGAATAAGTGAATAGATGTTGCGGCGTAATTTCCTCTACCCGTACAACCACTTTACATACTATTTAGTTGCACTCCGTTCGTTGTTATAATGTTCCAGTGGTATTCGAGGATACAACCACAACACTTACTACTGGCTTTGGATACAAAAACTCATAGACCTCTGAACCATAAATAGATTGGTAGATAAATAAGCAATCATTATTAATTAAAATAATGATACCCATAAACGTAATAAAACTTATAATGGTGTCCAAATTAGGCGGCTATTATGTTTGTTTTCGTTATAAATATATACTTTTTGTTCTACTAAAAATATTACATTTACTAATTATGTATTAACTTTACATAACAATAAAATAAAACCAAACGTATATCCACTAAAAACCTAAAAGGGAATCTGTATACCTTGTTAGAACAGCAAAAAAGCTTACACAATATTAGTTAAGATTATCAAGCGAAAGAGCGCGATACAAGACAAATTTTTGAGATGGCAACACCAGGGTCGGCGGCGGCAGAGGCAACACCGTGTTTATTCTGCCAATATCGATCCGCGCGCGCGGCTTCCTTCAGTCACAATCCGACTCGCGACCGCGCCGCACGCTCCTACACCGACATATAACCAACAATAAACCCACTGTGCATTATTTACGTACGACAATACTACTGTGACATGTGACCAGTGGACTTTACTACAAATACCAACAACTATCGGTAAGCATCAAACGTTCTATCTATTAATCCACTTCTTTTTATCTTAACAAACTTTTGTTGTTAGGTTTTGCTTTGAGGTTGGTTATTGGTGAAATGAGATAATCAAGTCTGTTTTGTAATGCTGAATTTCTTATTTGATTCCTGGTTTCGTCTCTTTTATTCGTTAATTCGATATTTGTGACAAAAGAATGAGATTTTGAAACTTAATTTGATTGCTACGAAAGACTTTTCGAACCTTAAATTTAGTATATTCTACATCGCTTAGGCTGTAGCATATATCCTTGCTTATTCTTTAGAATATTCATGGTAATATTGAATTAAATTGAATATTTACATCAAATTGATAAAACAATAAATATTCATATACTTTCCTTAGTATAGACAGTCAAGTACAATGACCGTTAGCCTACGAAGGTCTACAGTGCTACGACGCTACGCCGTAGCAGTGCCGCCTAGCAATTAGTCTCGCACTACAGCTACGGTTTATTTACTACGATTGCCTACTTCGTTATGATAATTATTATTTTAACGATATTATCCGTTTCACATTAAAATTAATTATCTCATGTTTATATCTAAATACGCTATAGTTTCATTTACGTTATGTGAATTTAAATAGGCTTATTACTTTTATAGTTTCTTGGGAATAGTGTAGATATCGAATATTTTATTATACAGTTCATAGCAAGTGATGTTATGAAATTGGAGATAATAATAATTAGATTAGCAGTAATTTCTGTTATAATGATGGTGTCCAATGTAGGTAAGATAAATTATTTTTGTAATTACATTTTCTTGGCGAGATTACTGCCTCAACGACAATGGTGTAAGAAGACATGGCTCGTTAAGATTAATGAACTTACGTTATAAATTATATTATGTTATTATACCAACGTATTATATTACAACATTTATATGTTTTTGAGTAATGTTTTATTTTGTATAGTACAATTATACAGTTTTGGCTACCAACTTTTATTCAGATTTGACCAACGTATATAACTTAGAAGTATAATGACTTCTTATGCCAATCAAACATTAACGTTATCTTCCTCTTTGAGTTATCAATGCAGCAGAGGAATCTTCTTCTTCGGCGATTAAGTTTTCTTCAGCCAAGGTCTAATATAAACAATGGCTTTGGAGGGCCACGGTGCGAGGCGACAGTGACTACCTATTGTTTGAAAAACACAATATCATAGTGTGAGAGATAATGTTCAAAGATGTATTTTTTTAATCACTAGACATCATCGCCCTTTGTTCGCACCGTGGCACTTTACTCGTAGAACAAAGAACTACAAAGTTACCTTTTGATATATTAAATATTTACTTCGGTTCAAACAAAAATATTAGGTATTCGTTAAATATTCAAATAAGTCCATTACCGTTCGACGTTAAACAGATTTGGGGCAATACAATATAATACATATTTCTATTCGGACAAACGAACAAATTCTACACAACTGATAACCATTTCTCTATTTAATCCGGACATTTTGTATTTGCATATGAAAACGGACTTTAAATAATTTAAGTCTTTATTATAACGTTTTAAACTCACAAAAAAGTTGGCTAAATAAAAGTGTATGTAGGTAATGTATCTTGTATAAAGTAAAGTAAATAAGTAAGTAAATAATTAGCCTGTGATTTCCCACTGCTGGGCAAAGGCCTCTCATATCACCAAAGATATCTTGAGATAGAGATATCTTATGATATATCTTGAAAAAAATATTTATAATTACCCTATATTTTTCAAGGCAAGTGTATAGTACCAATCGAAAAATTAAATTATATTTGCTACACAAACAATATATATATTCTTTACAGGAAAGGCAATGAATATGTAAATTCTTCAAAATAAGCAAAATCAACACGATAAAATATCGCCTTATATCTCAGATTGGAGATTAATTTGTAAGTCAGGCTTAGGACAATCATTGTTAGACTAGATACTATAAATATTACCATTAAAGCCACAAATGGACACTAAATATAAAGTCAGCGACGCGTTCAGTAATAACAGTCTATTACTATCAATATTTAATCGGATAGTAATCGAACTTTGAATAGTAGACCTGTTCTATCGATTCTCGAAACTAAAAAGTAAATAAAAGTTAATAATTCTTATATGATTCTATTGACCTTAAAGCGTTGTACTTGTAATCTATGTATACTAATATTATAAAGAGGTAAAATTTGTAAGTTTGTTTGTTTGTATGTTCGAGGTAATCTTAGGAATTATCAGTCCGATTTGAATAAATCTTTTTGTAATAGATAGCCACATTCAACAGGAAGGTTATAGGCTATTTTTCATCCTGAAGTTCCCACGGGAACGGGCATAATGTGGGTAAACCGCGGGGCGCTGCTAGTAAAATATATTATCGAAGACACAAAACATATGATTTACCAGCAGCACACCGTGGTTTTACCCGCGTTATGCTAGCTCCCGTAGGAATTCCAGGATGAAAAATAGCCTATCACCTGTCAATTGAATGTGGCTATCTACTACAGAAATAAATATTCAAATCGAATTAGTAGTTTCTGAGATTACAAAGTTAGAAATTGTACCTGTTGGTATTATCTTGTTTCATTACAATATTACTAGTCTAATAACATTCTAATAAAAAGAAAACAAAATGTTTGTTTTCATCTTTCAATCAATTTGCGCGTTCGTGATACCGGCACATCAGGCATCAAACCATCCAGGCTTGAAGACGACTTGGATTTGATTCATGTGTAGGCAGCGCGTCAATAAAATATTGTCTGTTTCTAAGCATATTATGTTTGGAAAACCTTTAAGAAGTCGGTAGTACAGTCGGCATAGATAGCAGTCAATCAAATTTAATGGTTACCACTACGAGTACTTAATACGTCGAGACTTGATATGCAAATAAATCAAGTTGATAGGGCTGGACACCCAGACGTCGTCGCCAACAACTATGTCTTCACATATTATTGACTCCGGGCGGGGATCGAACCCGCAACCCCCGACACAGTAAGCGCTCTCACTGCCACTGTGCCAACGGGCTTGTCATCATTATAATCATCAGCATTATAATTATTTTAGCCACAATTTTTTACTCTCAAACCGATTTGTAATTTTAAATGTGCTAAATGACAAGCCTTTTGCACTAAATTATATATGTATCTAGTTTCACCCTTTCTGAGACGTCACATACTTCCTAAGGAGAGATTTAATTACTGATTTCTACATAAAATGTATGAAAAATAACGTCGATTAGTTAAGGGTTAATTTAATGGAGCTCTCTAACTGCGGCAGTTATACAATGAATTAAACTAAGATTCATCATTCAATAAAAATGTTTTACATTCATGTAAAAACCTTATTTGAAACATATTCGCTTGGCTAAAAGCAATGTATCTCATTTCAGCGAAAAAATAAATCTCGGGACATATTTCTACAATATCTAGAGAGGAAAGAATCCAGTCAAATAATAAAGATTTTATGCTTACTCTCATCTTTTATAGAATAAGTTGACGGAAAAAATCAGTGCGGCGTATATTTTCGCTTTCCACAATTTTGTGCGTCATAATAATTGTTCTTTTATTTTCTTCGTAAACACCGGCAAATTAAAATTCAGTTGACAGAACTACATGTTTTATTTTAATTTTAACAGGCTCTTAAAACAACAAATGGTTTTTAGTAAATTCGAGTGGATTGGTAGTTCACACTGTATCGAAGCTTTTAGACCGCCTAAACACAGCTACAACAAGGTCTAACGATGAAAAAAACATTAACTGACTATTAAATATACGCTGCAAGCTGCGCTGAGATAGAAAGACCACATGCACTTAGTTTAAACGTACTCACACGGGTTTTTTTCGCGTTAGAAAGTTAATAAAGCAAGTAATAATTTACTTTTTATTTCCCGTGTAAGTACGTTTAAACTATGTGTTCAAATCGTGTAATTTAAAAAAAGACTACCACATGTACTTTTTCTTCATGTCGATATCACAATTTTTTTAGAAATGCCACTATCAGCTCCATTCAAGTAGCGACACGTTGCTTCTATCCGAGCTGCACGTTACTCAATCGCAATGAGTAAACATAGCTCAGTCAACGCCACGAGCGCTATCACGTGGCTTAAAGCTAGGAATTCAGCATGGAGCAAATACTTCCTCAGAGTACCTATGTCATGTGACACATTTTAACTTCATACAACTTAAGCAAATATCGTATGGCTTTGCAGTTTATCTACCGCTTTTAACGGTGTTATGAATACTTTTTAAGTGTATTCAATTTAATTTGGAACAGGTTTTACACACACATTTGAATGTTAAGCAACGTTAAGTGCAGTAACTTCTTGTATAGGGTCTGATTGTGGGATTTCTGTCTGAGCAATACTGTCCTTCTTCTTCTTCATCGAGTGGATGGTCAACCTGACCAATCCTGGTGTCAGAGTTATTGAGCCGCCAAATGCCTCTGACATGGCTCATGTAACGACTACTATCCGTAGAAAGTAACCGGGACCGACTGCTTAACGTGCCCTCCGAAGCACGGAATACTGTCCTGAAAACACGTTACATTATCTTGTTAAATCGGCACACCTAGTACTATGTAGAATGCCTATACGCGGTCTAAATAGTGACTCTGGTTCGCAACTAAACTACTCAGTTTGATTCGGTTTTATTTAGTACAGGTATAAATATTCGGAGCATAAAATAGCGTTTTTATTATCAGGCACAAAAGTATATTCGACCTTGGACATGTTTAGGACACGAAAAATTTCACACGTAGGTATAATTGACACGTGCGGTGCGCATGCCAATCTACCGCCGACATCTCGGCACAATTTGTTACTACCACACAAATAATAAACAAGATATCGAGATTTTCAATACAATGTTTCCCGTTTTCTTTAAAATGAGAGAGCTTTTTTATTAAGAACGTGTAATGAGTAAAACAAGATAGAACCAGTGATGTCATTACCTTTCATGGCATCGTGCAGTAATGTCAAAGTACAAAATTAAATCAAAAGAGCAGTGATAGGGTGGGTTGGTTCAAACGGTTGGTTATTTTAACATACGTCCGTTAAAACGATTTTAACGCTGTTAAATGTCTGTTTAATACAATTCGTTCATCACTTAAATGACAGTCTAAAGTTCTTCAGGCAGCGAGTAGAAAGCCACGACTTTTCAAATTCTTACGTCTTTAGAGAAGGACACTTTGAGTTAATGTTTACTGGTGCACTAACGTTAGCTGAAACAACCCCATAGCCTATTAAATGCACCTAAATGCAATTAGATAATTAGGTACCTGTAAGGACAAGGTATGACATAAGCTACTCATTTTTTAACAAAAAAAAATGGTCGCGTAGTTTTTTAATCGAATAAACTTAATGAATTAACTTACACCAAAACACCTAAAGGAAAAAAGGATTTAACTTTTCAGCCGAATGTGTTATCTCGAGTCGGCGGGCTAATGCTTTTTGAATCGTCCCTCTACAACCTACTTTATAATCTTGATCTCAACTTCGAAGAGAAACTACGATTTCTTAAGTCAAGTAAAAACCTTTATAAGTTAAAAAGTAATACTTTCATCTGTTTGAATGGAAAGAGTTTAGTTTTACGGTTATTAATACTGATGCTCGAGAGATATTCATTTATATTATCTTCATTTTCATTTAAATTAAAAAGTTATTTATGCTTTTCTCAAAGGAACTTTATTTGGAATTTATTCAGTTTTTTTCATAAAGTAAAGTAAATAATAAAGAACGCCATCATACGGGGGTGACACGGTGTAAGCGATTGTGACGGCGACTGGCAATGGAACTTAACATAAGCTTCTCACTATATGAATTAACAGAGTGATGGTAATCAATCGTAAATGTCATACTACGTTCAACGTGTTCACTCTTGGATAGGGTAGCCGATAGTAGCATTTATATCTTAGTATCGGGCACTGTCAATATCTTATCCACGTCGCTTGTTTGTCACATCAGGACGCCTAGTTCGGTCTAAAGACTGCCATCGAGGTGGGTTGCCATTCTACACAATATTAGGTAGTATTTTTACCACACTGTATGCAAGACGCGTATGGCGTCGAGCTTTCAAAACCAAGCATAAAGGTTTGTTTTCGGTAAAGACCGCGAGCAGCAGTGTCGCTGCGCTTGAAATTTCAGCTCAAAATTAGAGATTCATAGAAGCTGGTTTGTAGCTTGCGGTCGGCAGTTGCTGCCTGCTCCTGTGTCCGCTACTGAAAAAGACCTTTACGGTAATTAAAAGAGCGTATAGAAGGGTGATCACGTGTTTTATTGTAATACGGGCAAGACGCTGCCGCTCCCTGTACGAAGCCTTATGTTTTTTATAAAAATGTTATGCCTTTATCCTTTTCTATTTCATAGTTCGCTTTATTATTCTCGCTAAAGAGTATTTTTCAAATATTTATTTTCCTTAAAGGCAGCTACTTAAGCAAAGTACACCTCTATTCAGCAAAAAGACGAAAAAGGTAGATTGTATTCATTTCACCTCATTGAAATTCACTTGTTTGGTGTTGGAGGCAGAAAGTTACTTGGAATAAAAGCCGTATGCTCTATTATTGGTTGTTACATAATTTTCATATTAAAATATAATGTTAGTAAAACTACTCTGTTAAAGTTAAAATATTAATGCTGTATGGGAATAACAGTATGATTAATATAACGGATATTTTATACATATTCTCGTAAATACAAAAGTACTTAAAAACGTATCTATTAGGGGCTCAATAAATATTTCATCAATTCAATAAACTAGTTATTTCAGTACTATTCCAAGTAAATTATTCCAATTAAATGTTTCTAATATTAAGGTTACGTGAACACATTGTAAAAAAGTCAAATATGTTAATTCCCTAAACGTGGCTTCATTAACAATTTGAAATAATTACTTCTAATTACTAGATGCTTCTAACGAAGGTCAATTACGTAAACTGAATAACAATCGTGTTCATAATGTAAATACTTATAAACTACAAAAAGTTGCGGACAGCCTTGTGAATAGAAACATCACTTCAAGGCCAAATAGAAATGCAAACAAACTATTACATAAACAACAACAAGTCAACACACCTACTTGGTTTAATGAAATTAACTGTCAAAAGACATGACAAATGTGATAATCGTTAGATGACGTCATAAATGTTAGTGCTAACTGTAAAGGCTCTTACACATTAAGCGTTTGCAGTCGTTCAGCTACGAGCAGTTTGTAAAACAAAAGAACATCCGTGCGCGCGGACGATTGAGAACTACTGCAGCGCGTAGCCGGACGAATCAAAACGCTTAGGTTGCCTGTCCATTGACGCGGAGCAAGCTGGCGGAGCGGAGAAACGGATGAAATCTGGAAAAACGGATGAAATCTCCGGTCATATATTTTACGCAATCCTATTGGTTAATATTTGTCCGTTTGTCCGCCCCGCCAGCTCGCTCCGCGTCAATGGACAGACACCCTTAAACTGAAAGAGCAGTAAAAGTCATTATGGTATAAAAACTGCCGTTAAAGTAACAACCTATTCCTACTTTCATTTTATAGTTTTCACTTTTCTGCTTTACTTTTTACTTCCCTCCCTTCTGAACGTGGGGTAATGAAATTGTCTCATTTGTAATTCGGACTTGAAACCTGGGTAAAAAGTTTTTTTAAATCTAAGAAGCTTTTATGTCGTTATAAGTAGTGCTAGAATAGTGAAGATAACTTTATGTAAAGTCTTTATAAATAAAATAAAGACAATGTATGTTAGTTTGTTTTGTCAAGCAAAAAACTAAAGAAAAAAGGAACTCCCCCAGAAACGCGGGTAATACCGCAAGGCACTACTAGTCTTGTATATTTTTGAGCCCATTAAAAATTCCATAGTTGGTTCCTACAATATTCGAGTCAGTAGTATAGAGTGTAGATACCGTGGTTGTATCCTAAATTATAAATAAGCTCCGAAAGGTAAATGGTATTTTAGAATACCGACATTGTTAGGTAAGCCAGCGTCCGACTCGGGGCATAGGTCAAGGCTATAACATAGTACGTTGGGAATATTTTAACTGGTGTTGAAAATACTTTCAGACCTTTTAGCAGACTAAGCTATTTTAGACTCGGCCTTAATTGGTATCATTGAAAATTGTCACCAGCTTGTTCGATTTAACTCCTAAAGACTGTTGAATTCTGTTAAAAAGTGTAGAAACAAGACAATATTGAAATTAAAGGAGGAATGAAATGTTTAAAATTACAAACTTGTAAATTGAGATGGAAATCATCACAACGGTTTTCAAACCCAAAAGAAAATGTTTCTACAGAAATATTGTGTTTCAATTAAAAATGTTGTCGTTGGCAGTACCGAGGTACTGGCACCTACACCGTTTTAATTTTCAGATTGTAAACTTTTTCAATTTACCGCGACATCCGCTTAAAACGAGGTGAGCTACCAGACATTATATTCAAACAAAACGGAGAATTCAATTTGTCCAATTTCCTGTCTCTAAACATAAAAACATCCCTTGAGGCGAAAAAAACTCGAAAAAACATTAGACACAACGTTCCTTGTTCAAAAAATCCTTTTTCGGGGAACGTTACGCGTACAGAGCGATAGGAAAAATACATCCCTCTCGAGCCGGTGGGAAGCCGATTATGTTTGTGTCTCGCATCTCATTTCCATCGACACAATGTTAACTATTTACGAGCGCCGGCTGAAGCAATAACATTATTTATATGATGTCCGACGTCTCAAGGAATATTATTCCTTTAATTTTATGGCTGATATTATATTTCCGAATATGCTCTTTGGGGATTATAAGTGATCAATTTATATAGGGCTCCCCATGGAAGGGAAAGTACCTTAAATATTGGGATGGCATCATCATTCCATAGTATAAAACAAAGTCGCGTCTGTTTGTCGTCTGTTTGTCTGTCTGTATGCTTAAATTTTTAAAATTACGCAACGGATTTTGATGCGGTTTTTTGTAATAGGTAGAGTGATTCAAGAGGAAGGTTTTTATGTAAAAAAAATCCCGAAATTCCCACGGGAACGGGCACAACGCGGGTAAAACCGCGGGGCGCTGCTAGTTTTGTATAAAAATACACTATCTCAATTTTAAAAATAGCTTATTCTGTTTGGAAATGTTATAGGGTATTTAACAAGTTATAAACACATGTTTCTGTAATTTTCAATTCAGAAATAACGTTTTTCTCAAAGTCAAAGTCAAATATTTTTATTCAGTTTTGGCCCCATAGAGGCTCTTTTGAACGTACCACTAACTTCATTTACGCCGCAACAAAAAGCACAACGAGCTAAAGCTTTATATACTTATAGAGGTGGGTCTACACCCCTCTTCAATTTCCAAGTAACAAGTAAAAATATTCCGTAAGGTTCATGTTAATTTTTGTTTTAATTTATTAATTTATTCAAATCCACCGGCCGTCGCAGACGGTGGAATATTTCGTTCATTTTCATGTTATAATGTTGTATCGACGCGACGGTGGGACGAATCCAGCCAGTTTTATTACTTCCCCACTTTATGGTAATAAAGACTCGACGTTCAGTACCCCGCTACTATTTATTATAAATTATAAATTGCTTTAATAGCGTCTCTTCATTTAATTAATATACCTGCGTCGTTACAGGACTGTCAGGAACTTTGATGGAGTTTCCGAGTTTATTTTGGACGTTTTAATAGAAATAATGTCGAGTGATACCCACTTGTTTGTAGCATAGTTACCTTGTTGGATTACTTGCTAGGCTAGGTGGAGGCTAGCTTGATAGGTGCTTACGAGTATTAATTTCAGAATATTTTGTTTAAATTAATATTTTTTTACAGTTAATGAACGTTTATATCACTACATATTATAAACAAAGTCCCAGGCCGCGTCTGTCTGTCTGTTCGCGATAAACTCAAATATTACTGCACGGATTTTGACGCGGTTTTTTTAAATAGGTAGAGTGATTCAAGTGGAAGGTTTATATGTAAAAAAAATCTGAAATTCACGTGGGAACGGGCACAACGCGGGTAAAACCGCGGGGCACTGCTAGTATTTTAATAAAACAAAATATCTTAACACAACAAAATAGGTACCTAAATAGGTTTCTACGAAAACAAAATCTTTGTTCATAGAACTGTGACCGTCATCACAGCATGGCTACATTAACCTTAATTACTTCCTATTTTCGACCCTTTTTAAAAAACCGTTTATTTCCGCCCTCATTCAACACCCATCAAATCCTAAATTATTCCCGAAATGACGTACATGTAAACAGGATTAAGGTACAACCCTAAATCACAATAAAGGATGAATGGTGATAAATTAAAAATCATGTTTCTGTTATAACTGTATGTTACAATTTAGATGTGAATGCAATTTGTTTATATTTAAATTCGCGGGCGTCATTTGTTTTTATAAAGTGTAAGGTCAATGTCTGATAAAGTTGAGGGGCTGTTATTTTCTTTCTTTGACAGTGATTTAACAATTTAAAAGGATTAAGAGTGTTGAGTGTGAGTGTATGAAAATAAATCATCCTGTTGAGATGTACTGTACAAAGTTAAAAAAAACTAATAGGTATCTTACAAACATGTCATTAGGAACAAGCGAATTTACATGACTTTGCTTAAGAATTTGCCAACTTGCAACGCCAACTATAGCACGCTCAATACGAACTGAGTCGTTGGACTATATATCATTTCCTATATCTATCTCGCTTGCAATTACGGGCGTTATTGAGCCGCTTAAAAAAGGGTGTAAGAAAAAATATACTTATCTCTTTTCAATTTTATTGTCTCACAACTCACTTCGTATTGAGCGTACTATAGTTCAATTAAAACTCGTCGTAAAAAACGTCCCAAACACAAACTTGAACTACAAAATCTTCTAACTACACTATCTGTCAGATAAGCTCTAAAATCAACTGACAGAACAATCTTTCAACGAATCTAAGAGTGCCTTAATCCGAACAAGTCATGGCCGACAGTTTTAGTGCCTACTTACTTAACAGTTGACAAACTGACCAACTTTCGGAAACATAAAAGGAAAGAATGATCTCTTATCAATTGTGGTTTGTTAACAATGAACAAACTTGTACTACTGTTTGTGACAGTTAATAAAATACCAAACAATTATTTACGACGGCGTTAGACATTACTTTGTATATAAAGGCATTATTTTTTAATATTTACCTAAATGAAGCTGCGCTTTGCTGAAACTTTTTGTAAAATATTGTGTTCTGATAACTAAATTACACATTTTGAGATTTTAGATAACTAGATTTTCCCTAACCTAGACTATTCAATGAAGAAAAACAAAACCAAAATCGGTTTCGACCTCCTGCTTACAGCTAGTGTATTCGCACAATTCCTTTTTTGTGCCAGAGTTTAAAAAGAAGTAACAGGTATTTTACCTGCATTCCCCTTAACACTGATCTTAAAAAATAAATCACCGTGAAATGTCCCAGTGGATCCTCTGATTCTCCTTGTAACGCGGAAATGAAACACTAAATTTAGTCCTCCTGTACTTTGACCATGCTCAAAAGGCAGTGCGCTTCAATTTATTGTACAAAGGTTGTACTCAATGGAGATACAACGACGACCTTTCGGCCCTTTCTTCCATTCAGTGAGCACTCGGCCTTATCTTACAAAAGACGGATCTCAAGTCTGGAACTGTCACAAGGTTACTTTGTAGTGTCTTTTATACCAGTTAGTTCAGTATTCCAAAAATAAGAAGAAGTTCATTAATGGAATAATTGTGGTCGATTTTTTAAAAAAGAACAGTGATTTTTTTTCTGTAATTCTGTTAATTTCGCCCACTGGAAAATAGACAACACAAAATAGAGAAAATATTTAACACATTCCATAAATAAAAAGCGACAGAAAGGAAAATCACTTTAAGTTAATACCTACATAATTTCTTAGGCAAAATAATGAAAACCAAATAGTAAAGGTGTTCCAAAAAGAAGCCTCTTGAAAATAATGTAATTATTCTCATTCTATTATCTCGACGACGATTCGAGATAATGTAATATTTTAAATTATAACGTAAAAAGCTTCCGTCTTAAAAGAAAAGAAAACCTTTTATTACTTCTATCCCGGACGCTTAAAGAAAAAATGATTTGTGAGACCACCATAATTATTCCGAAATTCTTCAAAATTAAAATATTTTCATTGTTCTTTTGTTTTTAAGATTTCTCTACAATGCACAGAAAATATTTCAGCTTTGGGAAGGTCATTTCAAGGACAAAACAGACTGGTTAGACACTAACCAAGTGTTGAAATATAAACTTTTTAAACTCACACGATTTTCACTCATTATACTAAACTAGCTGTGCCCGCGACTTCGTTCGCGTGGAATAGTGACTATGAGCAGCGTTTTTTTTTAAATATATACTTATTTTTATTTTGGATCATAATCACAGTCATTTTGGGTAGCTAAAAAATCTACTTTACTGTAATGCTTCTCTATATACAATATTAGACGTATGGCCATCGGGGGTGAAAGCATACAGGCTGCTGGGATTGCTAACACGGGACAGAGCCACATACAATTGACCGTGCGAAAAACAGCTGATACTTAGATCTACACCCACAACTTTTAGAGTCTGACCTTGAGCTTTATTAATTGTCATGGCGAAACATAGGCTCACTGGAAACTGAATTCGTTTAAAACTAAACGGAAAATTGTTTGGAATGAGAGGAATCCGAGGAATAAAAACACTATCACCTTTTCCGCACCCTGTTAAAATCTCTGCTTCTATCAGATTTCGTTGTAAATTAATTAATTAATTAATTATTAAATTAAAATTATTATAAAGTTTCAGTAAATTCTACTAACAGAGAAAAAAAGTAGTTATTCATAATAGAATTAACTCTTACTAATAATATAAACGCGAAACTTTGTATAGACGCATATTTGTTAGTCTTTCTCGCAAAAACTACTGAACGGATATGGATGAAATTTGGCAAACAGTTAGTTTAGGCTTGGAAATAACAACACTTATGTTACTTTTTACCGCGGGATAACATCTCAGACCCACGGGAAACTGGAAGGAATCTGTTCGACATTATTCTTAAAATTCAACAGCTTACAAACTACCTTCAGCCGTAAAAGAACAATGTTTTTTCATTCCCATGGGAGTACTATGATTTCCCTCGGTAAATTATTCTTATAGTTTATGATATCAGCCTAAACTAACTTAAGTAGAAAGAATTTAGATGAGCCCTTTTAATTTTTTTCCCATGGTAATCCAGTCAATTCCAAGGTAATAAGTAGCTATAACATATTCTATTAATGATTGTAATTTACCTATCTAGTAACAATGATCGACGTCGTTCGTTGACCGGAACAGGCGTTAAAAAAACAATAAACTACCGATTCCCATGGGAAACGGATGTTTTCCCGCGGTAAAAAGTAGTCTTTATGTTGCGCCAGGCTCTAAAATATGTCGGTACAAAATTTCAACCAAATCCGTCAAATAGTTGCGGAGATTAATGGTGCCTATGTATAAGCATAGAATAGTGTTCGACGTGATTCTTTAATTTGACATAACTTTTTTATTTATGAACCGATTGACATGAAACAAACACTAAAGCATAACTGAAGCATACCACAATATATTCGTGAAAACCGCATCCAACTCGGATCAGCCGTTTCTGAGATTAGCGTGAACAGACAAACAGACAAACAGACAAAAAAAAAGTTGATTACATTTTTGGGTTCGACATCGACATAACAATAACCCCTGCTATACAGACCCGTTTCATTTAGTATAATGTTGAAATATAATTAAGATTTATAAATATTTAACCAAAGTTGGCCAAAAAATCGAGGAAGTTAAATTCTTAAAAACTATGAGCTATAAATTAAAATTAAACTTTGTGGAATGCAAACTTTTTCAGCCATGCATATAATTATATGAAAGGAAGCAATTCAAACAATTTCGCGCGATGAAAATTTAATAATACCGACTCCCGCCTTAAAAATACTATTGCATTATTCCAACACGCTATTTAAAATTTTGCATTTTTTAAAACACGCTATATTTTTTCCTTATTCAAATACAGCTCGACTGGCAACTTTTTCAATCGATCTACAACGGAACCTCTAATAAACCCTGGCTAAAGTTAGCTTTACTAAGGCTTTCTACTATATACTCTACTAGCAGCACACCGCGGCTTTGCCCGCGTTGAGCCCATTCCCGTAGGAATTTTTGAAAATCCTTTCTTAGTGTGCACTTACGTCACTTGAAGAACCTTCCTGCCAAATTTCATGTTTCTAGGTGTAGCGGTTGAGGCTGTGCATTGATTATCAGTCAGTCAGTCAGGACTTTGAATTTTAAATATACTTACTTCATCCATTTGTTTATTTATCGTTTGTAAGCGCAAGGTACACATAGCCGGTGCGGGCTGAGTGTTGGTAAGTTGCTCAAGCAAATGAAATACAGATATTCTGCATACATAGTTTTACTATGTATGTTTGTTACCATATTAAAGAAAACTTAAACAAGGATAAGTAGAGTAAAAGCCAATAAAAAAGGCGAAAACCTCTCACTCGCTAAAGTTATGAATAAAACCTAAAACACAGATTTTATTAAAACGTCATTTCACTCAAATAAAATCCGGAAGCCGCGAACGAATTTAATTTGAGAATAAAACGAGTGACTCCAGTAAAAAATCCAAGTGGGTAGGTTACTTTATGTTGCGCTCTAAAAGCCTGTTTTATGATTGGTCGTAAAAATGCCTCCCAGAGCCAATTTCGTTCTTTAATTAGGGACCCGTCGGTGTTTTACAGAAAATATTTGATATTTCGTGTATCACTTTCTGTAATGTTTCCGCAGCATCGGAACACCAATAAGTATCAATTTATTCGACCGCAAGCGTACATCATGTTAATGGTTTGGGATGCTCTGATTACAGATACTACAAACTGCGAAGTAGAAAACTTTGGTGGGTAATAATAACCATTGGTAATAGACTTCTAACTTCTCGTAACTAAAGTTTAATAACTACACACTAATAAAATCACGTATTTTACAAAAGTTTTTTATTAACAATCAGTGAAGGTTTGTACAATTAAAAAGTTTTCGAAGCTCATTAATTCATTCCAAGTAGGTTAGTGGTTAGTTTTTAGACCTCCTAAAGGCCTCCGAAATGGTCTGACGATTGAAACAGCTGGGACCAACTGCTTTATGTACCCTCCGAAACACGGTCGTAATCAGATGCCACTACCGGCCACCCATCCAAGTAGGGGCCGAGCTGCACGTTGCTTAACATTCGCAATTAACTAAAATAGTCAAACTACGCCACTAGCACTAACCTGCATAGTTGTTCGGTGAAAATTATCATCTGTGGATTCTGTGGTTCACCGAAACGAGGTTTGAAACCAAAAACCAGTGCTTTGTGTGAATGTGCTAATTATACAGAGCAAATCAAATGGATGTTTTGAAATTATTGAAAACCATAAATTTGATTAGTTATTGAATTTAATCCGTTAACGATTTAGTGTTTGTACAATGGCATACATTTAAAATAAAAAGTTCTTACATTTATACATTTATCATTGAGCTGGTCAGAACATTTAACGAAGCAAATATATCAAAATTAATAATATTTCGTTTTATAAGTTAAGTTATTTCTCTCCATGACCCCAGGAGAGTGGACTTAACCATCAGTTATATAAGAAGCCGTAATGACTATAAGCTATTCTATGTCTCATTTTGCTGGGAAAATATCCACCTCAATAATGATAAAGATAATAAGAAACTCAAACTAATTTCCCATGACGTCATTCGCTTTCCGGGTGTAGAGGTGAAATAAAACAACAATGTCACCCCGAGTTAGGTGTAACTTGGACAAATATTCAAATCTGGAACACGTAACACATGCGAGGGTTCAAGGGTAGAACTTAATCACGTGACGAACCTAATGCGAGGCTGTTTGTGTAAAGTTTTAGGCCATAATAATAATATTTATGTTTTTACTTGTTTATAGCTCCGAGGTTTTATTGTGCGGGATATGATATTATAGTGAGGGGAATGAAAGTTGCGTTATATGGAAGCTTACTTAAGATATTTCTTCCATAGTCATAAAAAAGTTTTAATACATAGTTTAGGAGTTGGGTTGAAAAGTATTTTGTTGTAAATACATATTTCCGGGTCTAAGTAAATATGTTTTATAATTTATTTCTCAAAACGTGGACCTACGACCTACGTGGACGTGGAACGTGGATTGATTTTGGATCTCCAACCCGCAGTATGTCCATCGAAATAAGAGGTGTTTGCTAAATAGCATTGCATCGAGAGTTAGTGCCCAACCCTAGTGTAGGAGTTATTAGATCAGCTGACCAATCACAATGCATTACGAAAGATTTTGACAATGTCAATAGGTAAATCCGCCTCCGCACCGGTTTAATCCACTTCAATGATTACAGACCCTAGAGGCCTCCAACATGCTCTGACTTACTAACACAATTACTACTACCAGAAACGTATAAGTTGATGCTTATAATCGGCATGCATAACAGCCTCCGTGGTCTTGTCTGAGCGCCCGGCTCACGACCCGGAGGTTCCGGGTTCGATTCCCGGTGGGGATATTTCATAAAAATCTCTCTGTGAGACTTTCCTCAGTTTGGTTAGGGCATTGCAGGCTGAATCACCTGATTGCTCGAAAAATAAGGTGATTCCGTGCTTCGGAGGGCACGTTAAAGCTTTGGTCTGGTGATCATGACGCACAACGCTGCGGTGTGCGTCGCAACGCAGCGTCAAGCTTTGGTCTGGTGATCATGACGCACAACGCTGCGGTGTGCGGTATGCGATGCCGGACACTCAATCATTATGAAAAACGTCGAGAATGGTCTCTTGTTCCGTCGCAGTATGCGTCAGCGGCGAGGGGCAAGCCCGGTGAAGTGGGGAGGTGTACTGCCGCACAACGCGGCGTCATTCTCGGTTCAACGCTGCGGTGTGCGGTGTGCGGTGTGCGTCACGGGTATGCGTCACAGTTCATTATGGAATTGTATGAAGACAATTTAATAGAATTAGTTCGCAGATATCCTGCATTATATAAAAATAAAGATAAAAACACAAAAGTTTAATAGTTAAAGAAAATTGCTGGAGGGAGATAGCGGAGAAGTTAAATAAAACACGTGGTATTTTGTATATTTCTAATTGTTTATTCGACAGCGGTAGGTACCTAAGTTTACATACAAAAATGGCAAACATTACATTACACAACTGACCACCTCTCCGCAGGGACGCTTGCGACGCACACCGCAGCGTTGTGCGTCATGATCACCAGACCAAAGCTTAAGCCGTCGGTCCCGGTTACTTTCTACGGATAGTAGTCGTTACATGAGCCATGTCAGAGGCCTTTGGCGGCTCAATAACTCTGACACCAAGATTGGTCAGGTTGGCCATTCACTCGATGAAGAAGATCGGCATGCATATAACAAGCAAACATTTAAACACCTTAATGAAAATAAAAGAATTTAACAGCAATATTTATATCTAAAACTACACAATAAACAAAGCACCACGATCACGTAAGGAACCATTTATCAATGCGACAATAGAACGCCCAGACGCGCTGACCTCCGACAGGAATAACGGTTAAAGTGCAGCCTCACAAACGAGACACAACAATTGATCCAAATTAACTGTGAACAGTTCTTTAAATTGGTAAAAATAAAAATGTAAGCTTAAAGAATAAAAAACGCGTGAAAGATAAAACAACAGCTGATTTGTTCGAAATGATTAAATTTTTGTTCGATGGGTGGTGGATAATAATGCATCTGAGCGGTACCGTGCAGCGACAATCGTTAGACCATGTCAGTGGTCTTTAGGCGGTCTAAAAATTCCAACACCAGAGCTATTAACCTATTAGAACTTAATTATTCAATTCCAGATTTAAATAAGGTCAAGATATATAACAGACACTTCAGAAAAATACATGAACATCTTGTAATTTTCTAAGCAATGAATTATGGGTGTTGTTTACTCAAATTAAGTAAAAATGTAATATTTTCTAAAATAGAGTTCGTAAAGTAATAGAGAGCCAACAGCCCCCGCTGTTTGGCCCGCATTGCTGGAATATCTAAGTGAAAGGTAACTTAGCCTTTGTTCATCTCCAAGGTTTAATTCCGTCTATTCTAGAATATAAAATTGTTCCGTTTGAAGCGTGAAGCAGACAATTGAATAAATACCGTTCTATCTATATCTACTAACGAAACGTTTTCGAAACAATTCTTCTGTTTCCTACAGTATTTATGTACATGTTAGCCGCCGAATAATTGTAGTTTTGTATGTAGCGGCTAAGTTTCAAAACTATTCTTCCGTTTCAAAAAATATTGTTGTATAAATTTGCCGCAGACATGAGAGAAGTTATGGACTACTTAATATCTAGTTTCCATATAAACTAATACAACGCAAGTAAAACCGTCTGGCACTGCTAGTTTATAAAAAATATTAACTTAATAATGAAGTATGGATTAAAATGCATGAAGTTATTACTACAAGGTTCGCTTCGACGGTATCTTAATAATAATCGGCGTCGTCCCTCGTACGATGTATTAATACCGGGTGCAGAGACCTTGGCCCGACCTTCACCTCGGTGCAAACGGACCAGATATTAATGTAAGTGCTTCACACACACGCCTGCATCCACCGCCTTCCGGCTAGATTATTGCACGAGTACCACCACTTTTGACATTTCACTTCGTTACGTTCCATTTTAAAAAAGTTTTCATCGTGTTTTACCCTCTTTTCGTATTTATAATCTGTTCGTTTTATATTTGCTTGTTTGTTATATTAACTTTTTCACCTCGGAAACTAAAGTTAAACATTCAATCCTATTTATCAACACTATTTACAAATGTAACAAAGTAAACACTTGTTGCTCAACTATTTTTCAATAGACAACTCATAAAACTGTCAACTGGTTGATAAATTAACTGGAGGCCGGAGTCGGCCCATTAGTTTTATTCAATTACGTCTACAACGATTACCGTTTGCGGTTACTACGACTGGTTGAAACCAACTTGCCGCTACGCCGTAGCAAATCGTAGTGTAACTTGCGGCTACGTCGTAGAAATCGTAGCGCAACTCGTTACGATAAATCGTAGCGAGAACTATTTCGATATAAACTTGGAGCTCGTGTGAAAGCGCACTTAAAATGCATTAAAACGCTTTAACTCCGCTACCAAGGATAATTCTACTTTATTGACGTGATCCGGAAGGTCGTACTGAATTCGTATTCTGCTCGCTACCTATTATTTTATTATGGTTGTCCTTCGCGTTATTGTGTACAATTATTTTAATAAATTATGTAGTACTCGTAGTAGTAGTTTAAAAATAAGTTCAAGGTTTTTTCGCTAACCATTTATACTTTAAAGTGTTTTATCGTACAGGAGGTCAGTTTAATCCGGTTGTAAGTACAGCTGATAAATAATTTTGCGATGAAAAGAGAACATTATTTTACTTATTTGTAGTAAATCTTCTTTGAAATATTAAAATCATATAGAGAGCGTTATCGCCTTAACTTATAAAAATCCTTCATAATCTTAGGCACCGAAAGATTACACTGGAACATAATAATAAGATGATATGAGAAAGCTTTGAGTAAACTAAAGCCTCTCAAAAGCTTGAACCCGACTAAGCCGCATGGTTTAATTAGAATATTGATAACAGCCACCTTGATGACGTATAAAAGCTTTTACCATGAGTTTCAGATATAGTTGTTATTGTTATAGTTAAATATTCCTTCTTTATTTGAACGATAGAGGTGAGACTTTCATATCAAAATCCTCAAACTTTTTTGGTGATTTAAGGTTTCCGGAGGCGAGACTTTCTCGTAAAAATATTAAATTGGCCTCTATGAACAAGTAACAATCATTTTCCTCAACTACTAGCGCTCGTGGCGTAGATTGAAGAGCGATGTCAACTAATCACGATTGTAGGGCAGCGTGCTGCTCGGCCACTTAATAATAAATAAATACGCGTACAAATTCTAGACGGTGAAATATCTCCGACACCGGGGTTGGTCATTAAGATACTCGAGTTTATTTTGACTACTGTGCTGTCTTCCTTGCCTGTGCTACTATCAAAAGGATTAAGACGTCACGTGGTCACAACATATCCTCCTGTCAAATTCAATTTCATTCAAAACCTGTCAAATCGACAACGCACAGATAAAATCAATCGTTCTTTTTATATCTACGTATAGAATCAAAAGCAAAAGTGAAGTAGGAAATCGATTTTATTTCCACTGAACTAAGAGTTTCCTTCTATAATATTAATCGAACTGTAATCTGAAAAGCTCTATAAAATCGATGGTAAGATGTATTATATATTACTTTCACAAAGCTTACTCGATGACGTCATTGGCATTGACATTAGAACGTAATCGAATCGTAATTGAACTATTCCGGTAGTTCACTCTATTTGTGATTTCTACGTACTTATCTATAATTCATTGGAAAGTAAAGGGGAAATTATACGCGGAAGTAAAAGTAGATATAGATTAATGTTTAACAAATTATCAAGTTTTTGATGGCCGGTCATTATATCGCCACTTAATAATTTGAAGTATTTTTTTTCTACATTACATGTCAATCATTCATTAATTTGCTAACGAAGAACTAACGTCTCTGAGTTCAGCGGACAGACTTTCAATATGATGTGGTAGAATTTTCTACAAAACGGAAATAAGCCGACTAGATGTCGAGGAAAACAACATGGCGTATGCCTGCAGCCCGAGCAGCACAACGAACGTGGCAGAAGGACACGACATGATATGATAAACTAGGTAAAATAGGTACCGTAAGTTAATTGGTGAAACAGTAGATATCTGGAATTTTAAATATTTCTCCAAAGAACACTCATTATTTATTAAAAGTAGCGCCTCGTAATCTTGCCCACATAGTACCCGTTCCCGCGGAAAATTCGGAATAAAATGTATCCCATGTGTTAGTCCCATAAATAACCTAAACGGTAAGTAAGTAAATAAGTCCGAGTAGTGCCCATCCCTGATGTCGGATTTTTAGACCGCTTAAAGGCCTCTGACTCGATCGATTGAAACAACCAGTACAAACAATTTATATGTGAATTTCATCCGTATCCGTTGAGTAGCCTTTGCTTGAACGAGCCACAAACATGCCAATATTCTCAACAGCTTTCTCATTTATAATATTAGTGGTATATTTCTTGTCGCCTTTAGTCAGAGTTGTAATAGGGGTAATAATGTTTGTAGTTGAATCTATCATTATCAAGACGTAAAGCAAATAGTTCAGCAAAATTAAGCAATAGCAAAAGCAAAGCGAAAGATAGATGTGTACTGAATCAATCTGAACTAGAGCCGGGAGCTTCCTGACTGATTGTAATAGATTGAGCCGGTTAAGTGTTGTTGATGTGATAGCTGTTAGTACCACTTCCACGTGTTTGTATTGACTTACTCGTATGTGTTTTGTCTATGTATGTACCATGAAGTGAAGTAAGTTCTAGAAGGTTAGTGGCGAACTCTGGTGTGTGAGTTTTTAAACCGTCTTAAAACCGCCGACATGAGAAACTTAAGCATAATTAGAATACTATTATATATCTTCGTGTATTTTTTAGTCCAGTCAGTCTGAAAATATTACCTTCAAACCATATTTAAAATTCATCTAAAAAAAACTACCTACTAACGTGAGAATTTCCAAATTCTGTGATGTGACAAAGAGCCAAAATGTTTAACATTTTATTGGTCTGACTGTACATCGAACGCTCACGACATAAATATATACATTTAATTCATACAGCCACATGGGACTAAACCGTGTAATTAAAAATGCTGCATTTATTACCTCTGCCTTTTAATGGCCAGCGTAATATTTTTAATTACTCGTTTAAGTTACTTCTTTTTAAATATTACCTTTATTTAAAGGAATTTTAAATATTACCTTTATTTAAAGGAATTTTAAATTGACCGTCCATCTCGTTTTAAATGACCAATTGTGTAAAAACCAATTTGACTTACCATTAATTATCCAATGATTTACATACACTAGTTTATTTACCAACTTCTATATGCAATGCAAAGCATTCACTAGACCGATTTCGTGAATGTTTATTCCGATTTCACAACAGCATTAATTTGTCCTAATGGAAACTTAGTTGAAGCAACATTTATCCTAATAACAGTTGCATCGCATTACATCGAAACTATACTAAGTACAAATACATGTCTAATAGCACACATATAGGCGTTGTAGTAATTTGCCGGTTTCCATTAGACCTCGATTTAATGAATTGGCCTAGCGTTGATTCCATTACACTGCGCCGCGTATGTTTGTTTCGGCTAAACCTCTCTGGATATTGAGTAACGATTCGTGATACAGATTGACCCATAAAATCGTACGTTTATTTGTAAAACACGCATAGTAACAATCGGTCAACTTTTTTGGGCGTAACATTAGGTAGCTCTTTAATTAATCCTGTCTTGTTAGATAATGGTTAAGAGGGACATAAATGGCGATAGTTACTCTACCAATATTAGGGCGGCTTGCACAACTTTTTAATCTTTTTAGTACCTCTGAATATGTTTAAGAAAAAAAACATGTTCAATTAAAACTTGTATTGTACTTGTATATAATTATTGCACGAAATGGAACATTTTTAAAAACGAACGTCATTTGTTTATTAAACTTTAGGCGCTAAATCAAATTAGGAATGCTTTGTTCCTTTTTTAAATTGTTAGTTGTCATTGTATTTTTCAATGCGTAACAATCATCGAAATAAATAATGCGCTCTTAAAATAGTTACTTAAAAAGTTCCTGTTTTCGTAAACATGCATTCAAAAACCCAAAAAAGTATTTGTACCCCAAAAAGGTTTAAAAATAAAAGTGACAAAATCTGTAATTTTCTGTAAAATATAATACATCAGTATTATAAAATATAATACAGCAATTTTCATTCCGTGACTGGGAACAGTATCATAAAATCATATTTTTTTCAATTTTATATTCTGTGAGATGATCACGAATGGTACGGCGAGGGTTATAAAATTAAATTAATGAGTAGCTATTTTTAATAACATGCTTCAAAAGGTTCTTATCATCTCGAATCTCTTTGTGGGACCAAGCCGACACGTGTAACGCAGTTACGGGGTCGAGTTGAACTGAAAACGTATTAATACAGATCAATTTGTGCTATAAATATAATATTATTTTTTATATTAATTATATTCTTTGTTTGTTACAGGTGTAGGAGATACATTCAGCGTGATGTAGATAAGTAAGTCGGTGGAAAAAAAATATGGCTTTTATTTTCTTTGAACATCGAACTACAAAACAATACACATTCCAAGCAAAATATGAACACAAGGCGGCTTTTTGGAAATTTAAGTTGTAGACAAAATTAGACTTGATTAATTATTGAAGAGTTCAGTCCAGTTAGCTACTCGCCGTGCGCCCCGCGGTTTACGCAAGTTGTGCCTGTTTCCGTAGGAGTTGAGAGATAAAAATAACCTAGAACCTTCCTCTTGAGTGTGGTTATCCAACACAAATACATATATTTATTATTATTATTCGAATCGTACCGGGAGCTGCTGAGTTAAGTGTGTTAAAAAAATCAAACTCTTCAACTTTATATACTAAAGTATAGATATACTATACTTAGATACATTTATATATAGATGATCTTGTAAAAGAGACATGAGTTTGACTGCAGCCTTTTCCGCTAACTTTATATATTTTTTCTCATTAAAAGTTTAACGTCCCATAGGATGTTTTATAGTCAAAGTTAAACAAAGAAGTTTTAAGTGAATGAACGTTACTTTTTCAGTACAAAATTAAATTTTACAAACAAATGTTTTATACTTGACCCGGAATTTACTGAGATCTTTAATTTGGTTAATTGGGATACAAAGTTGAGCACCGTTGTGTAGTTACAGTAATATGTTTTACTTACGAGTTCTGTAAAAATATTATAAGCGCTTGTGCAGAAAAAAACATCAAGCCCAGAAATAAATAAAGTACTTTCTGCTTCTTCTTCTTCTTCTTCAACGAGTGGATGGTCAACTTGACCAATCCTGGTGTCTTTCTGCTAAACTTAGTGTACAAAATGTTGCAGCTTTTCAGCGGCTAAAAGCGCAAGACACTATGCAGTGTGGGTGTAGGCCGGTTGCGGGTCGCTTCTGAAAGGTGCACGCTATGGGTTCCGCAGCGAGCCAGTGTGAAACCTTTCATACAAATGCAAGGAATACAACGTCACGCGACCCGCAACCAGCTCGTACTATGTGTGTTTTGCACGTTATACAACTATTATACATATACTTGTATAAAACTAAAGTATAAACTAAATAATGAGGAACCAAATTCTGAACCAATTTTCCCAACACTAATTTCGGGGACCAAATTATAATCACCTCAAATTATACCTTCAATGTTATTCCAAACAATACGACGGCTACAATAACAATCGCTAATTGAAATCAAAACGTTATTTTTCCGAACCAAGAACGAGCTCGTAAAATACAGAAGTATTTTTGTAAGAAACACTGTTTTATTTTTTGTGCAAATATATTTTTTCCAAGAGTGATTTACGATTGCCTGAAAGTCATTTACGATTCGATAACCTTTAGGAAACTGAATCTATCCGCCGACGTCCTTTTTAATACTACCAATCTACCTAGGTAAATAATATTACGGGAATAGATAAGATTTTACGAAGGCTTATAATAATATATTCTATAGGGATAGTTTACTGTGTTAAAATACGAGATTATCGGGATAAAGGGTACCGAATAATAAAAGTATGTGTATTCAGTGATTGCCAAACTCCATCAAAATCCGTTTAACAGTTTTACCCTAAAATTGGAAATGGGTTATTATTTTCTCTGCTTCTAAGTATTTCCATTCCAATACCATTTCATTCCAATACCATTCCATTCCAATACCATTCCATTCCAATACCATTCCATTAAAATACCATTCCATTCCAGTCCCACCCAAGTTCCAGTCACCAAATGAAAACATTCTTTAACAAACAATTTAATTCCAGGTGAAGTGAAAATGTTAATAAATCAGTTTACAAGTCTATCCGTGATGTTGTTACGCGGCCGTAGGGAGTGAGCCGACGCCATGACGCGGCTGGTGACGTTTTAATGGAGGCCGTATGGATTCGCGGGCACCAATGAGTCAGACGGCGCACGGCAAGCACCAACGACCGGAGGCGACTTATAAGAGTTGCTCCCAGTCCTTACCTCTGGATATTCTGTAAGTATCAAGCAACATAACTACGTGACAAGGCCTTTTATATCTATAATATAAAAATGAATCGCAAAATGTGTTGGTAAGCGCATAACTTCAGAACGACTGCACCAAATTGGATGATTATTTTTTTAATGTGTTCCTTATTGTCAGGATAAGGTTTTTATATAAGAAAAATAAGGAATAAAAATCTCAAAATTCCCACGGGAACTGGGGCGCTGCGGGTGAAACCGTGGGGCACAGCTAGTATATGTATGTATATATATATATATATTACCACTACCACTTGTGCCCCGCGGTTTTAATCGCGTTGTGCCCGTTTCCGTGGGAGCTTTGGGAAGAAAAATAATCAATAACCATCCAGTTCAATATTGTTATTGGTAGATTCGCGCGATCAAACATACATCTTCTCGATTTTTTACACTATTGAATGCAACAATTGACATCACGCCTTTGGTGTTCTAAATCTCCCACATACTCGTAGCACCAACTAATATAATTCAAGAAGCAATACAGTGTTTTACAAACTAACTTCAAAAGAAATCCAGTGGTTCTTTGATAATATATAATCTAAATCCATGTTCAGTTCAAAAGTTGGGAATAAACTATAAAACTCGAAATATTGTAGTTGAAAAAACAAACTATATGTATAGTTTAAACTTGGAACTAAGTTAATTTAAAAGTTTAATGTAAAAATTATGTAGGTATTGATTTCACAATTTATCCATAATATATATATGAAAAATTCGCTCCAATAAAGATATGCGTCAGTCAGCGACTGCAGACTGCAACTGCAGATCACAGGCACTACTGATTTCTACGAAATAAAATGATGACGGCGATCGTGACACTCAACTATGCACTCACGACACTCGACCTGACAAACATAACTCTCGACTGGACACTCACGACACTCATCCTGTTTGCTTATTATGGTATACTCGTAGATAGATAGTTGTGAAAAATAGTTTTGTTAGGTTCTTATAGTATATAGATGGTTGTGACACATAGTGTTGGTTGTGACACATAGATGGTTGCCGCGGTCGTCGTTCCGGCCGGCGGAGGGCGAGCTGGCGGACTGCGTGCTGGTGGTGGGGGTGTCGCGGCCCAAGCTCGCCGCGGCCCTCCTCTCCGTCACGCTGCTCTCTCTCTTCCTCACCTTCCACGTGCTCTATGACAGCGCCCTCTATAGCATACAGGTAACAACTTCAACCAGTTTATATACAAACTAGCTGCGCCCCGCAGTGTTACCCGCGTTTCTGCAGGAATTTCGGGATAAAATGTATTCCATATGTTATTCTGATGTATAACCTACATTACTGTAAAGTTTCATCCAAATCCGTTAGTTTTTGTGTGAAAGAGCAACAAACATACATCCATACATACATCCACCCTCACAAACTTTCGCATTTATAATTTAGTAGGATACACCTTTAGGTAAATCACCTCTGCCACCATTGCAAAGACCCCGTTATAACGAGTCACGGAGCAGGGCCGTTTTCACCGCTTAGGTCCTACAAAACGGTATCTTGGTCCTACGGACGTATTAAACAAAATATTAACCTTATAATAACCCTTTCTCTAATCTAGAGCAGAATCGCGTTACTGAATATCAGAGGCTTTTTTGAACACTTTCTAGTTTTTTTTAAATATAGAATACCGAAAAGACAGCTTGCAAAGTACAAAGAGGTCATTGAACGCACTAAATCTTCATCATGTTTATATTGTGCAAACACGAACTTGTACTCAATTAACATTAACCAAACAAAAGCAATTAAAACTCCATGTACCTATACTTAAAGATGTTAAAATAAAATTTTATGAAAGCATGCGTTTAACGAGCAACAATTTACTTCATCTATTTTATTTAATCGTTGTTTAAGGAGCGCTATTTCGAACGGTCTGAAATAGCGGCTATAGAATAACGTGCGGGTAATTATAGCCGGGTCTGTTCCGACGGCATAAGTTGGGTCGGTAACGTGCGGGCACATCCGCTCGTCGGCTATGCGTGCTCCTAAACCAGGGGCGCGCAACATTGTATGTAAAAAAGTGTAGTGTAGATTGTAGACAATGTACGAGTATGTCTATTTCAAAATGAACGTGTTAATTAATTCAGAGAAAAAACTGTAATAAGTAGAAGATAAAGAGACTTTTAGTGTGAAATGGGACAGTAAAGACTTATAAAGAAAAAAACTGAAAAGAAATCCTATAAGTTTATTCTTTCTTTAACATATAAAGTACATATAACACTGAAATAGGTATAACATTCCCAAAAAAACCTACACGGCATAAATTTTCAAAAAAATAAGTATATTTAACCGCCAATTGTTTATTACCTCTGCAATATAAGTGTAAGGAATAAGGCGTGTCGAACTAAATCGTGGCTGAACACCTGACGTGTACGGAAGGGGTTAATGCACGGTACAGATATTTCATTCACACGACATGCTTGACGTACATAATACAACATAGCCTACATAATGTAGAAGCCTTTCTTTACCGGCTTTCATTCATACGAATGCGATACTTAGTAACCGTCAATTTGAATAAAGAATAAAAAATAATTTAATATTCTATGTCATGTGATAGCCATATTCTAAGTGATACCTGTCAAGTTTAAAAATGACAGAGTTAAGTGTTCAAGTTAACATGAACTTTGCCATATGCTATCAGGTTTATTTGAATACTTTACCTGTTCAAGTAAACTTGACACCGTCTTTTGATATATTGATTAAACTATTATTTTTTATTTCATAAATTAATGTGAATATGTATGCATTAAATTGTACCAAATATAAAAACGGGTCCTATGACTTCACTAGATAATTGGGTCGAAAAGGCACATTGCGTCCATTCGATCATTTGGTAAAAAAGTGTGGGTATAAATGGTACAAATAAAATTGGTCGTAAGGGTACACTTAGTAAATTTGTAACTCGAAACAGTAGTTTCTAACCTTTCGACTTACAGGTAAAAAAACTGGGTCCAAATGCTCCGAAAACAAAACACTTTTATCCATCAAATATTTACAGTCCAGGAGCCTCTAATTCCCAAACAGCTTATCACAGAAGCCGCTAATCGTAATTAATGCTCCTAGATAAAATGACAGCCCGTCTTTATGACACCTTGTACACATGTTTCCCTGAATTACGGCTTTTTTACGAGCGGGGTCGGGTAATGAGTGACATCACATTGTGATTGCGTTTTTACTACGCAATTATGTAATGTGTTACACGTAACTGATAAGAATAGGTATACTTAAAAACGAACTGTACTGAACTGACAGTATACACTCACGGCCGCACTCAGTATCATCCATTTAATCGAGTCTGAATTAATTGACGTGATTTTTCATAGATAACATGTCATAGTCACTCATTAAATCTCTACTAAGGAAGTATTTGATATCTCTAAGCACGGGCGTAAATAAAATTATATCTTTAACCAGTTTAACTAGATTTATTACTCCTTGGTTGACTAGATATTTAGGGAAACCATAAAAATACGAATTCTAATTAAAAACGAACTTTTTTGAAACTTTAACCCGCTTGAAACACGATATCACAAAAACAGGATTAAAATAACTTTTCATTTTCGTTTTAATAGGAGAAAAAGAAAAAGAGCTCCTTTATTGATAGCTATGAAACATAATCATTAATTGAAGTGTATTTTATTTGTTTTTTTAAACTCATTGTGATTTTATTTTCATGAACTTCATTATAAATTAAATACTTAATTAAGTAGACACTAGATATACGAGTACTTATGTATATGAAAAGTATACTTACATGATTATAATATCATAAATAAACTTATATTAACGTCAGTGTGGAAGTTATTTGCTTATTAACTTCATTTCCAATTAAATTAAAATAACTTTGATACACTAATTCATATTATAAGCTTTGTTTGTTCAATTGGGTCAAATCTCCATTTATTTATAATTTGATGACAATCATTATGAAGCGATACGATTCACATTAATTACTTTTTGAATTAAATAGTTTACTGTTTAAATAATCTGCGAAATAAATTGGTTTTGTACAATACTTGAATTTATTTATTGTGTTGGTAGTTTTAGAGTAATTAAATGCCTATTTATTAATTAATACTACTAATGACTTAATTTATTTTTAAAGAGAACCCAATATATTAATTACCGTTTTAGAGGAAGTTGTTAGGCGTAAACATTGTATTTAAATTCTTCAGTTTATCTACCAAAATAATCTGTTAGACATCTGTGAGACTCATCAGTGTGAGCTTGTTTAAAAGTCTTCTTCCAACAGAAAACTATGTCTAACTACATGTCTATGTTGTATTTACTACATGGTGACTGATAGAGGCATTTTTATGAGCGCTACCGAGCTTGAGACGCACGTTAAATTGTCGGGCCCAGTTGTATCAATCAAATGACTATTTCGGAAGCCTTGAGGCGGTCTAAAACTCGGATACCAAGGTTGGCCACTAACCAACACGAACATACTTAATCATAATCACTTACTAGTATTTAGGAATGAAGCTTCACAATCCGTACCGCAGCTTCGTTTTACTAAATTACCAACTGTATAACTTGGTTACCAAAGCATAGCGTGTGGATCCAGCATGATATAATTGTCGTTTAGAGAGACAGACGTATTAGTATTGATGTTAAGATTGATAACGATAGATACGAACACACGGTGTGTCGGGTGGAATCTAATCAATCATAGTTAGTGAGTCGGTTAAAATGCAAGTGAAAGCATGTTTGTTGAAGCATTTGGATAATTTACATTGAAGAAATGTTAGTCTGTGTGTCTGTTCAGAATAATAATAATCAGTCTGTTAAAGTTTTACTCCGTATAAAATTCTTTATAGTACGTAATGTACGATACTTTATAACATTATATTTTGTAATAAGACTTATACTATGACTACTTTATATTCTGAAACATTTTATATTAGTACGGCATATTAAAAAATGATCGTTCTTGTAAATAACTAAAGTATGAAATAATTTATGTATTACTTGAAATCAAACATGTTTGACTAATACTCCTTAATAGTAAAAGGAACCTTTAAAAACTAAAATCTTTGCAGCAAGTTACATAGAAAAAAGCAATTTTACCTCTGCAAATACTGTTTGAAATTCTACCTACTTCGTATTTTAAATAGAAATAAGTAAAACGAAACCAAGAAATCTGAATAAGAAAATTCCGAACCAGCGCTAAAAATTGTAACGAAAACCTCTCGATTTTATACGAACCATGCTTCCATTATGTTATTTTTATAAACCGAGTGGTAATAAGTAGGTAAAATACGTGTTTTGAAAGTCTTTAGTGGCGTGTGGCACGTACGGAACCCTCGTAATAAAACGAGATGTTACTCCGGTGTTCTTGTGCGGAACTCTGCTTACATTGCCTGGTAACCAAATAAACGTGCCTACTTTACTTTATACTCCGCCAGGCTCGTTTAGAATTATATATTTAAATGCGAAATTCGTTATTAAATATAAAGGTATTTTTAGTTCGTTTTAAAAATGAAATCGATTTACGTAACAAGTCTTTATATTTTTAAATTTTCTAGCACATTTATACCTAGACTAAGCGAAAATTTAAAATGAATTGCTAATGTTAAATGATGCTGGCAGGCTGCAAGCATGGCATCAGCTGCAAGCGAGAGTCGGAAACTGCTCGCAAGTCAGGAAAGCAATAGCAGGACTATCAACCATCCCATGGCGCTCCGGAAACGACTCCGACCGATACGGCAGCCCCGGCCTGCAAAGAGGCTCCCACAGGTACCACCTCTAAGTTGCAAGGATTTATGGATGAATGTATTTACGTTTCTGTTTCATGCCAAAACTATTTATCAGATTTTGAACGAAAGTTGGCATAGAGATAGACTTTACGTAGTTTTTCAAAATAATTTTGAATATTGGTATCATTCAAACAAAAGGATATTCAGAAGGTTTATCGTA
This sequence comes from Cyclophora albipunctata, assembly GCA_963082685.1. NCBI lineage: Eukaryota > Metazoa > Arthropoda > Insecta > Lepidoptera > Geometridae > Cyclophora > Cyclophora albipunctata. Next base: position 7,581,718 of record OY720117.1, on the reverse strand, counting down.
TCTTTTTATACGTAACTTAAATATGTACAAAGTTTACACATGAAAGGCAGCAGAATTTTTTCTGCTGCCTTTCATGTGTAAACTTTTGCAGCGCATGATTTTTCATGCGCTGCAAAAAGTGTAACCACTCAAACAAATTGATAAATTCCTCTTTTAATTCACTTACACGACAACCCCAATTAAAATTTTAAAGTAATGAATAAAGTTCGAGATTTATGGGTTTCCAAATTTTAACCCAATTAGCTCCCGCGGCCACGAAATAAAATCAGGCAGTTTGAAATATAAGATAAGACGAACCGTTTTAGTCTATCAAAGAAGTGACGAAGAGATGAGTTTTAAATTAGATTTAAAAGGGTTATTATGTAGTAGAATAGTTGGCGAGAAACAAATTATTTCACAGCAATTTACCTTCTCTCATTATTATACCGTTTACCGCCATAGTTCGGAGTTACCTCGAACTATCGGTAAACTCGTATTAGTTATTAGTTGTTGGGATGAAAATGACAAGGTTCAAACATCTAATCAATTTGATCGAAGGGTTACATTTAAAGACTAATTTAACCCCTTGTTCGACAGGCTTTGATCATTGGAGTCCGCAAATGTGGTACGAGAGCGCTTTTGGAAATGTTGTATCTACATCCGATGGTGCAGAAGGCTTCGGGGGAGGTACATTTCTTCGATCGTGATGAAAATTACGCGCTCGGTCTTGAATGGTACAGGAGCAAAATGCCATTGTCATTCAAAGGACAGATCACTATCGAGAAGAGTCCAAGTTACTTCGTTACTCCGGAGGTACGATTCTTTTTTAACTTTTCTTTGCGCAGTTCACACGGCGGTTCATCTAGCTTCTTTACTTGATGCGGTTTTCTGATTAAGTTTCCTTCGGGCGTGATGTGAATGTTGAAAATTGGAGATGGAATTTAGACTTAATAAACCTAGTGTTGAATTGGTTCAATTTATAATGGAATTGAGCTTCAGCTTTATTATACTAAGAAAAAATATTTTTGGGTTAGCGAACGCGTGAGCTCCATTTATTTGATTACGTGACACTTTGATGTTGGATTTTGCGTACGCTACCAAAGATTTTTGGGAGTAATCTGATGACCTGCGGTAAAACCATCAACGTTAATGAAAATGCCGCAGCAACAAAAAATAAAAATGAATACGTATTTTAGGTACCAGAGAGAGTCCGAGCGATGAACTCATCCGTTCGGCTCCTGCTTATAGTCCGGGAGCCGGTGACTCGCGCTATATCCGACTACACGCAGTTGAGGAGCCGCGCCACCCCGTCTGCACCCGCGCACACCCCGGCATCCGGACACCCTATATCAGATGCTACAAAACCTTTTGAACATCTCGCTATATCGCCGGATGGTTCTATTAACGTGGCTTATAGGTATGTTTAAGTTATTAATAACATATAATTTCTAGATTATGAGCAACACAACATGTTTGCTAATCAAATTGTATATTTCATGCCATTTAATAATAAGTTTTTGTCTAAATTAAATAAAAACAATTAAACGCATCACTTATCATGGTAAAAAATCTTTTAAAATGTCTCAAAAAAATTCTTCTACAGTGAAAAGCCTATCACTTTCCTCAGATAATGCGGAATACCGCGGTAAAATATAAGGTCATATATCTATCTAGAGTATACTCAAAAGACCGATAGCCACATTCATACCACGCGTACCTTCATCGCTGGCTAACTACATTAGAGTATACTCCGCAGGCCGATAGCCATATCTCTGTACCACGCGTACCTCCATCGCTGGCTCGAAGTGTTCCCTCGGGAGCAGATCCTGGTGGTGAACGGAGACCTTCTGATCGAAGACCCCGTGCCGCAACTGCGACGCATCGAGAAGTTTCTAGGAATAGAACATAAGATAGGTAGGTAATTTTTAGGGTTGGCCACGAACCTACTTGAAATAGAATGAATGAGTGAGTAGTATTTAAATATAGATACTTGTTTACGCTTTAATGTACTTTTAGAGTCCAGATTACGTAACATGCTGTATAACATTTAACAACATTAAGGTATATACATGTTTTATAGTCTGCACTAACCTTTATGCTTTTTTTCTTTTAAGAAGCTAGGTTAGTGGTGGAGGTGGATGTGTAGGTGGTTATGGGAGATTTTTGTATACCATAACATAAACGTAACTTAAAAGTTTTAAAAGAAACAAGAAAATTGTCATTTTAAAAAACTACGTCAGAAACTTTATGCAACAATGATTGAGAAATTACTTTTAAAATGACATTTGCTGTTTTGCTAGCAAAATGGACAAGATCTATTATTTAAAATTCTCTTCATTTTCCTTCTATCAACCAAATTAAAATATTCATAGTTCTCTTTCTATTTTTGAGATGAAATCAAACGTGCTTTAAATTTAAACCTCATTTTATTGGCAAGAAATACAGTGATTTCCTTCTATTTCCACAGACTGAGTTAAACAAAGTTAGCGCGAGAACCACTAATGGCCATTACTTTAATAATAAGTTCCTGGAGCAATGTCTGTTTTGAGATATAAAATTTATTTTAGTTAGTTATGCTGAACGCTTGGAATTAGAAACCGTCGAAATTATAATAAATGTATAATAAAAACCATAAATAGGTTAAAAATATTTATTCTTTGTTAAAAAGATTTATCCTTGGCAAAACATAATATCATAATCTTGGTACGCTCGGGTTGATTTTTAGATTTCTAGAAAGTCTCTAACACTACCTAGTATACTTCGGTAAAGCCAATATGAACAGACAATAGTAATGGACTATTCATTTTATTGATTTAAATCTCTAACAGGAAGAAGAAACTTCTACTTCAACGAAACAAAGGGATTTTATTGTCTACGAAACGACACTACTGACAAGTGTCTGAGAGAGACTAAGGGGCGGAAGCACCCGCGGGTGGACCCCGCAGTCGTCACCAAGCTGAGGAAGTTCTTCATCCAGCACAATCAGAGGTTCTACGACCTCGTTGGAGAGGACCTCGGCTGGCCAGAAGACTAAGGAACGAATACATATCAGTGAACCGAACGCGGTTAAACATTATGTGATCAAAAACATATCTTAATATCAAAACATATCAGTAGCTCGTAAGTTTTTAAATCGTTTATGTATACATGTAGCGTAACTATAAGACATGAACAATATTTTATTTATATATAGTTGTTTTATGTGTAGTTGTGTTCCGTTTAGTTAAGTAACGAAAGTGGCGGAGATTTCGAGAGGGATCAAGAAAATTGTAAAGTTTGATGTTTTATTAATTCACGTTGATATTGTTTTAGTATTTATATCACCGGCAATCATTACGCACTGATCTGATAGACCGACCCACTGAAACCCTGAGCAATATATTTTTATATATAATTAAGTATTGTATTAAATTTTACAGCGTTTATTATACAGAATACGAGTTTTTTAAAGATTTGTGATAATTTCGTTTTTAGGTAATAGTGAATTTTATAGACGTAAGTGATATGTATGAATGTTGTAAATTTTTCGCTTTCTATTTTAAATGTTGTAAGTTTTGGCGGTGTTCGTCTTACGTGTCGTTTACGTTTAGTGAATGTGCTAATCCTGTTTCTAGATTATACCTGTCCTTTGAAAATATACCTAATGTACTAATCTTTCAACATTACACCTTAACAATCGACATATCAATTGTCTTAGCTCTAGTTACTACGTAAAGAAAACAAATGAAACTTTAATTTAGGTATATTAGCTGTCTCTCGAATTATTTTCAAAATTTAACTGATAATGTGTGTTATATTTTGTTGTTGATTAACAGAAATTAATTGAAAATATGGAGAGAATACGATATAAATTCGACGCGGGTTTTAGAAGTATTTCTATATAAGTGTAACGTCCAAGACTGAAGAGTTAGTTGAATAAGTCTAAGTAATACCTATTTAGCATTAAATGTCCATAGGTAATACGCGAGACGACGATCCCTTAACATCTTAACCAACATTTAATAATTTTAATTAACATGAAAATGATTATTTTTAAGTAGATAGTATAATTTGCTTCCAAGTATCCAAATTTCAAAGTCAACGAAAATTTATACGTTTTTATGAGTCCTATAGTAAGAGCACTATATGATGTAATGAAATTTAATTCTATACATATAAATTGGTCGATCATGTAGTATGGACCAGACGGAGGAGATGCAACCGCACTTGTTGGGAAATTGTCGCTGTTTGTTGAAATTATTTACAAATTTATATACATACAAGTATATAAAATAAATGAAGTAAAATATCATATACATATATATACAAAATTATTGTATTATTATATCTATAACACACCGGAAGAGTTTTTTTGAACGCGCTAACATGTGAATGTACACATTCCCATTTGAAAAATACTTTCTTTCTCAGCTCGAGTCACTTCCTGATCGACATAAATGGCTTGTGTCAATTATCTCTAGTTAAAGGAAATGTTTTTACTAACGCTGATGATGCAGTATTGGTTTTTCTTGATAGGACTTGGCTGCAGCTTGCTGCTGAGTTAGGACTTCAGAGAATTAACTTCTGGCTCAGAGATAAGAGTCTTATGACATTTTTATGTACATTCAAATTCGTTGATGTATTTGTCATAATGTAAATACATCACACCATGTTTGGGCACTGCAAACTAAATTCGTTCTGCCAGAACCTCTGGCCAATAAACCTTAGATAACAAAGTGATGAATGAAGTATGGATAAGGTCATTTAAGTAGTATTCTAAAACCATCGAGATGTTCACAATAGAGGGAACGAAAACACGCCGAAATAATTTCAGAAAGGCAGTGTTTGCTTCGCGCTTGGCGACCGATATACTGCAAAGTATTAAAAAAACTATTTATCCATAATGTTCCAACACTGTGCAAAGGCTTCTATGCTTACAGAAGATATCAGTAAGAAGGATAATGGAAAATCACCTTGGCGACCACAATCGACATAGTTTAGTCGCTTATTGAGTAAACTGTGCTTTACAATTTTGCATATCATAATTTATAAGTAATACAAAATAAATAAAATAAATCAACATATCGTAAATGGAAATACATTTGGTAAACAACAAATAGATACATAATTTTACACGCTACGTTTTTGAGTATTTACAAATATTATATTAGTCTGTATTTATGATACAACTACTTTAATTATAATAATGCGTTTTTATAATATTTATGCAAAAAAATAATTTCAACAAATAGTGACAAAGCAAGAATATCAAGCATATCAATCTAGAATAAGTTTAAGCTAAGGTTTCTCATTCATTAAGTTAACTAAGTAATTTTTAAGTGATTCTTTAGATAATTAGATATTTTGATCACTGTTGAATGTTGTGCACGTTCATAAACCGTAGAGTTTTTGATTAGGGCAATAATTTTATAGCATGATATTGTTTAAAGATTATTTGTTTTCAAATAAAAATATTTATACTATTTTCAAATGTCATATTTACGAGACTTGAAAATTGTTTGATTTACTTTAAAAACTTTAACGATTATGAGATTCTATAAAGTATTATCTTCAAATCTTAATGTTACCTTAAAATTATGTAAATATCTTCATAAATACTTTTAATAAGTTTACCATTGTACCTAAATCTTCAATAAAATATTAAGCAAAATCATCATGTGTTTAATTAAATTCCATTTTATTACGAATTACTCAGACCAAATAAAAAATCCAGACAGAACGTAGTCAACGGTCAAGTGAAGCCGGTGTGTAAACATATTTGCACCATGAGGTTCACGAGTCATCGTCATTGTATGTCAAAGTAACCAAATTGAAGTGTAATTAGCTGTAACCGTGTGTCCTGTACACTTTGATGGATAACTAGTTGTATATCCATTATAAAACACAAAACGTATATTTTTATACTTCAATATATCACTTGTATGTTTCCAAGCGCTCAAAGTGGACTTTTTTATTGGTCTGAGCATATTTACCAACAACATGCATTCACTTTTAATTAATAATAATCAAAACTTTTAACGTTATGCAATAAAGCTGAAGCACGCAAAGAACGATGATAATGTATGTAGTAACAAATGACAATTCAGTGAAAAGTAAAGCATCGAAGTTTTTAAAGTGTAATTCGATTGCAAACTACGTTTTAATGAGAACTACCAACTTTATTTGAAATCGGTTTATGTACGACGCGGCGGATAAAGGAATAGATACATTCACACGAATAGAGAACAACCTGAGACACTAAGGACAGATTACATAAGACCTCTTAAATCTATTTAGTGCTTAATCTGTTTAATAAACAAATGACATTCGTTTGAAATATTGTTCTATTTCATGCAAAATAAAACACGAACGAACAGCTTTTGGTATATTTATATATTATTATTTATATTTAGGTATTAAATAGATTTAGAAGTTCTTGTGTGAGCCGCCCCAAGTCAGAACTTATAATAAAAAATAACACACTTCTAAACACCCCTTACGTAATCTAAATACGAAGTTTTTGGTTGGACCATAAATCGTTCGGCCTAGACCGTTCAGCATCCCGATATCAATCACGGGGATCTTTGACCCACAGCGCGGGTATATGACCCGATTGATGCGATGCCAAATAAAAAATGCCTCGACGTAAAGACTAACACACCGCACCTGTTCCTAAATAAATAGCGCACTCGTAAGGACCGTCGCAGACCAGACAGTTAGACTGGATAGTCTTTAAACTCAGTTATTTGACAGTGATAGGTCTGTCTTTAGTCACTTGACGGCACAATTATTTAGTCAAAATGACAAAAAAGTATGTAACGGAGCGAGTACTAGATAAAAAACCGAATCTCTAATCTTTACAGTATATTATGTCTTTTCTGTGACAGCTTTTGATATATAGACCAGAAGAGAACGTTAAGCAGTCGGTCCCGGTTATTAAAATCGTCAGACCATGTCAAAAGCTCCGTTAGGCGGTTTAAAACTCCGTCACCAGGGTTGACCACTGACCTACTCTGAATGAATGAATAGACCAGAATACAGTCTCAAGTCTGGATAAAAGTGTGCACAGGCTCTAACAGGAAAAATAACAAGGTTTCCGCATCACCCCCCACAGGACTTTAACACGGTGCAATTCCGTGTGACACATCCATTTGTTCAATAGTAATTATTTGTACAACTGAAGCGAGAGACGTTTTCCCTTAGTTACCTTGTAATGTGTCAGTATATACGCCTATATTTCTGACAGATTAATTGACTCGACTCAATTATTGATATGATGTTGTATTGTACGTTATAAATAACTGTCTGTAATAATTTATTGATTTACGTACTGTATTAGTACATACTCTTATAAGTTCATTTACACTATTATTATTAAATAGTTTATCTATTTTTTTTTGTGTCGAAGGAAGTATAATGACACTTTTAATTTAAATGTCTAGTGTCCGAAAACACAGTATAAGAATACTGGCGGAATTACGATGTGATAAAACTCAAAATCGACAAGTATAATAATTTTTCATCCTACCTACACAGTAGCACATTATTACATTCTCGATTAGTTTGGGTGTTAGACGTTATCATTTGTTGTACCTATTATGAGACTAACTTCTATGATAAAAGTTCTGTGCAGTTCCAAATCAAGTGAGTAAATTACAAATGTTTGGTGATCGGCAGTTTTTTGTGAGACTGTTTGGTGATCTCTTATTGATGACAAGAACGTGAATAAGGAAGTGAAGGGTAAGTAAGTAAGGTAAGTGTAACCAGGTAAGTGTTGAAAAATTGACTACTTCATTTATTTATTATGTAGGTACTTCGAATCAGTATTTCCCTTAGAGCCTTTACTAAGAACTCTTCAGTTAATCGGAAACAAAAGTACAACAGTAAATCAGTTATTAAATTAATAACAACTTATTTATTTAATTATAATGAAGGCATAGATGAAGGTATGGCGAGTTTTAACTTCTAAAGAAAATTACTTCTTTCGCCTTTTTCTAGGAAATAATAATTAGTATAATTGGCTATTTTTAACCGAATTTCGATGGAATAACCGTCGGTGTGTGGGTGCATCTGCGCAATAGTTACACGCAAAAGTCAAAGGTCAAACCGACCATGACCGACCGACAGTATGTCGGAGTCCTTCGCAAACTGCATTTGGAGGAATCCTATTATTATGCACGAACGTTCACGAAAGACTGCTCCGGATTTCTAATTACTTTAGCCCGTATTTTAGTACCTTTACGTGGTTATATCTAAGTTAGATATAACAATGTAAAGGTCAAATGTTTATATTAGTCCAAAGTATATAGGGAGGTTTTGCTGAATGATTGACGCTTGTCGATGAAATGGATTTAAATAACTGTTTGACATAATAAATGAACAATGACGTAAATTAATAACTGTGATTAAGATGGGTAGGGTGACGAGTAGCTAGTTAGCAAGTTCAATAAAACACAATCGTCACTTATATCAAAATACTAGCTACCTCGTTCGCATTCTATTAAACTCGTTAACTCGGTCAATCCCAACGCGTAGCTATTTCCACAAAATCTGTCCCCAAAAATACATAAAGCAATACCAAATATATCAATCTAAAACCTACACCGAAAATCCAATCTGCAACGTTCAATAAATGTTGAACAAATGTTGAAACTAAATAAAATATTTGAATAGTTCGGACAAAACGTCCGATAGCTGTTTACTCAACAATCGTATGTTTGGAACTATTTGTGTGCTCTATGAATGAGGGTTGCGTTCAGGGGTGGCATGCATCGCATCGCATACAATATTCATTAAGCTGGTTATCTTAATAAAGCATCTAGGCACTCTGTTTATTTCAAATTCGCGTAGATATTAAGAGAGTTAATGTATTATGTTATAATACTGGTTGGCCACCAGGGGCGTAGCTACCGCCGTATCTGCCGTATCAATTATACAGGGCCCCCGGGCCACGGGGGCCCCCAAGGAGAATGAATATTTAAAATTTGATTTTTATTTGTAAAATGGTTAAATTATGTTATGATAAATAAATAGTTATTTCTTTTCACAATATTTTTTTTCTTTTGTGAAAAATCTTTACCCCCAAACAATATAAGGGCCCCCAAACAATTTTTTATACGGGGTCCCGCCAATGCACGCTACGCCACTGTTGGCCACTAACGTTCTGGAAATGAATGATGGCTTACCTTTGTAGTTGTCAAGATGTTTAGTTCAAGTAGTCTTAAAACAAACCAACCAATTAAAGTAGATCCGCCTAGTTCGACTGCGACAAACTTAAAAAAGAAGGGTTGTTTTTTAAAGTTGTAAATAGTGGAAATAACCCGGCTTTGTTCTGTATATCTTCCCGACATTTGTTTTCCTATCTTCTAATAGAATGAGTCTAACCTCAACCCTCTTGTATTCATAAAATATTGTGACATAGGAGTTCTTTGTTCATTTTTTCCACTAGCCTACAAAAAACAGTAGCAACCTGAATTTCGATTGTGTTTTGTTTCCGAGAGTTTTGAAATCTATTGTTACATAGAAAGTTATTTGTCTTGTTGTTTAAAAATACAAGCAATTTGAATGTTGAAATGGTTTTCGATGTTGCGTTAGAAAAGAGTAAAAATCCAGAAAGTATTAACGTAAAATAAAATAAAACTTCCACCTTTCAAATTAATTTATGAGCAGCTGAATTACTTTGAATTATTAAATCACTAACGCTAAATATTACTATAGCCTGTAGCTATAATACATTTTAATTTTGTGGATACCTATTTAATTAAAACCAAAAGCGGCAATGTAACTTAATCTGATGAGTTGAATATTTTTCTGAGTAATAAGTAAAGTAATTGTTAATAACTTTTTTCAGGAGCTTTCAATAAAGCATGTCCAGTAAAAATAGAGACATTTTGATAGTGTACAGCTTCATATTTTTAATATTAACATACCATATGACGTGGTAAGGTAATTGCCAATTACGCCAATCATACAAGAAATGTGTCACCACCATAAGATACCACAAACCACGTACGTGTATACTTCCATATTAATTTTAATATTTTCTACATACTTTTTCTTGAGGTTTGGTTATTATAGCGTAAATACTCGTAAAGTCGTTACACCAACATACGAATACCATATTCTACATACTTTGATCATGACTACCATATTCATACATTTCGAGTAGGTTCTTCTTCTTCATCGAGTGGATGGCCAACCAATCCTGGTGTCAGAGTTATTGAGCCGCCAAAGGCCTCTGACATGGCTCATGTAACGACTACTATCCGTAGAAAGTAACCGGAACCGACGGCTTAACGTGCCCTCCGAAGCACGGTAGCGCTAAGATAGAAATGCCACTATCGGCCACCCATCCAAGTAGGGGCCGAGCTGCACGTAGCTTAACAATCGCAATGAACTTACATCGCTTAGTCAAACTACGCCATGAGCCTTCATGACTACCGTATTCTTAATACGTTGACTTTGACTACCGTATTCCATATACGTACATATCATTATATTGTATTCTAAATACCATCATGACTATGACTTTGGTATTCTCCACAGCATAGTGGTCAGCATTCGGCAAGTGACAACAGCTGTCACCTAATTAGGTGTTCGCAATCGACTAACTGTAGTGTTCGGTGACCGAAGTAGATTGAAACAATTTGCGCGACCTCATTAGGAGAACGACTTGATGTAATTACTCTATTAAGGCGAAGGCAAGCATGTTTCTTAATCATTGTTATAATGGTATCAGATTTAAGGTAATGTGAGCGAATATTACGTCTAATATAAATCACTGTAGTTTCACTAGCAGAGGTATTTACTTTGCAGTTTTATGTAATAGGCGATAATAATCGTCCGCAGTATGATCAAGTGTCTCTTAATTTTAAGACACCAAAGCTCGATGCTTGACAATGACGTCAAAGGTAAGTAGTACTTGTAACTTGAATATATCTTTGAAGAAAACCTTGAACAATAAGTGGATCGGATACGCTTTTAAAATTTGAACTTTTCTTAACTTAAGTGATGTACTGACACTCGCAAAAATCTATACTAATAATATAAAGTTTTGTTTTGTTTGAACGCGCTAGTCTCATAAACTACCAATCCGATTCGAACAATTATTTTTGTAATGGAAGCCACATTCAACGGAAAGGTTATAGAGTAGTTTTATCCCCAAAATTTCCTCGGGAACGAGCAGAACTAGGGTAAAACCGCAAAGCACTGTTAGTGAATAAATAAATATGTTTACCATGAACAAAACACGACGACGTTTGCTATAAGCAGTCGGGTTAAACAGAGGTACTGCAATAACTATTGCTTTTAATTTACTTTTATTGAATAATTAAAAAAACATACAGTAGGTTTGTAAATATTTATTACCGTTGAAAAATAATTATAACCACCAAAAATATTTCAAATACTGTTTTAACACTAAACCCTGATAGCAAGGTATTTCGATTGTTTTTTAAGCATCATTGTATTTACATATTTATCTTTGCAATATTGTAGTTGAATGAAATTTTTGTTCTCTTTTAAAATAATTTTCATCCAACTTTAAACTTTTCAGTTTTATGTCCAACCTCGAGACGATAAAGATAAAACGTCGTTTATTACTATCACTTTTCTACTCAACGTTACGATGGACACTTAACTTTGCCAAACGATAGCCACTTGAGCTGATATTTAGAGGTCTTTGACCTTCACTGGACAGTCTCTCAGAAGCTTTGCTTTAAACTTTTTGTTACATTTTCCTTTGTTCCTTGTATGCAACACGTTGTAAGGATCTCGAGTATATTAAAGTGAAATGATTTTGAAGTAAAATCTATATTTGGTAAATTAAATCGTTTACTTATAGGAAATGTAGTTTTTATTAGAACAGTAAAATGTTATGGTTATTACTCTACTGACCTTTGAATAACTTTCCTCTATTATTTTACATACTCTACCGCTGTTCTAACAATGTAAACTACATAATATACTAATTATCCTAATAGTCAACAAGTCCCAAAATTAAAATTAAATTAATCGCCGATCTGAATTTCCAAATTGTCACGTTCAATCGGTTCTTTAAACTATTGCGTAAACCTTTGAACTTTGAAAGTGAAATGAATGAACGCCCACACGCTACGGCGTAGCCGCCTACGCGCTACGTATTACGTAGGTGGCCGCCTACGAGGGGATTCCTGCATTTTCATTTGTGATTCTTAGGTAAGGTTTTGTATCCACAATGGCAATCATATTATGATTGCCGATAATGCTATTACTTTTGATTGCCAATTCAATTTCAAAATAATATTGTTACGCCTATTTTGGAGCAATACTAAATCTAGGATTTACCAGCATACCCAGCCAATTTTAACAGGAGTTAGCATTAATGGTTTCCTTAGTACTAAATACATACACACACATATTATTTATATACAGATAGAAGTAGATAAGAACTACTTACTGTATGTGAGGCACTATTGTGGTCACGGTCCCTATAAAGCGGTGTTTAGTTCATTCAGATAAAAAAGTAAATGCGAGACGATAAATAAAGTAAAGGAAAGTACTATTTTGTATTATCCCAGTTCTGGATCAACTCATCTCTCTGCCAAAATAAATAAATGACTAATTAAAGTCCCACTAATGGGCAAAGGCTTCCAATCTAACTGAGAGTAGTATTTATAGTTTAAAAACAAATAAATTTTCGATTTGGGGTTCACCAATGCTATGCAAATGTATGTATGACAAAAAGCAAGGTTTAGTAATAGGGTTGCGAGTCTGGGTCGCAGGTAGGGGCGGGTCAGTCATCAATCTTGGCGGATTTACGATTTCTAGACGAAATGTTCATCTCGGCTTTGCTCGTACATTATACGGATTAAATAATTAATTTATAGAGAAACGATGACACATTGGAAACTCTACCGTTATACATGTAGGACCTTATTAATAAACGCGGTGTAACTAAAACACTGCTATACTGTGTTTTGTCTCTTTTGCTCTTCGGAAAATTGCGTATGTCAGAAAGTGACAAACCTTTATTAATATGGGCCGTAGAATATAGATGTAGGTGTGAACAAAATTTCTGATTTCTGGTCAGGCTTCTGAAGGAGGTTTTTTTCGGTATTGCAGAGGCTTACCTCGCAGACACGCAGGTTTAAAACTAATTTGATTTAAAAGACGCTTCCAGAAGGTTATGTATAAAGGGCCCTAACGCTAGGCGCCTGCTTTGCCCGGCGGGTTAGGATGGGTCGGTAGGTTAACAGTAAAACCCAAAAGGGTGTGCAGAGGCTTTAACACCTAGAAACAATACCTCATTTTTCATCATATATCAAAATGAAATACAAATTGAATAGATACTGTTATTTTGTTCAAAACACATTTCTACTCGATCATTATGTAATGATCGATCGCCGTGATCGTGAATTAATGTGTATTGAGTGTATGTACACTCAATACACATTAATTCACGATCATTACCATTATCATATCATACAACAAACATACATCCCAAAACCACTCCAAAAACTTTATACTCCCACAAAACATCAACGTTACGTTAAAAATAACCAAAGCATGCACTATTCGGTTGCGTGGCCCGGACTCAATGTTAAACGTAAACCACAGTATTGGTCGTTTTAACCGGTCATTTTTACCGGGCGGCCACAACCGGTCACGTTACTAATGGCCTCGAATGGTCATTCACTAGCGCGCCGTGACCGAACGCCACCTCTTTTGTGAAACACCTAAATAGAAGCAAGTAACTGCTGTAAATAAATTCCTTTGGAGAAATACTGGAGAAGGATAAGGTTATTTTAGGCGTGTTGTGTTGTAGATTTTGTTGTGGGGTATTGGAACTAATGTTCGTCTATTTTATCTGAATTTTTTTTCGATATTTCATGTTATTGGAGACCATGTTAGTATGTATATAGTTAGATGATGTAAGGGCCGATACTGCATTAAGCGTGCGCCCGTCGTGGTTTCATAATATATAGCCCGTGTGTACAAAAAAAAGGTTACATACTTGTAAAAATGTAATGGAATATTATTAACTAAATGAAATAATAATCACATAAATCCTTTTCTTTAATGGTGGATCATGCCCGCGGTTGGCGGTGGTTTAGTTTGTGACGAGGCCAAGTAAAGTATTAGCCTGTAATGTTCCACTGTTGGGCGAAAGCTTCTTATCTCCCTAAAGATATCAGTACAGTAAGGGGATTGGGAGCAATCACTACGTATGCATTATTATGTACCAACAAGTTCTTAGTACATCTTCTACAAAAAGCTCAAGTTAAAATTCTTTAAAATAAATGGACTACTTTAAATAGGTTCCAACTCTACAAAAATAAAATAAGTATTTAAAGAACAAACACTAATATTTCTTTCAAAATTATCATCGCCGAAGAGAAACAGTGGACAGTGAATAATGTGTTAACAAAAAAAGAATACGTATTTATAATAAGCGACTTAATTAAAGTTTTCCGGAGCTCATTTACAATTCGAAGAACAAAAGATAAGTACACTCCATCATAACGAATACAAACACGGACTAGGAATTATTTTAAAAAGTTTTAAACTTAAACACATTTCACAAAACACGACATTTTTAAAGATATTTCGCATCTATTAATAAACGTTTCTGTTATAAAAACATTTTAAAACAAAACTTCTTATACTAAAATCTGGATGTATATATCAAAAACATATCGCTTCCATATTCAAGGCAGAATATGTAAAATTGAAAACCTTTTCATAACAAAACTTCACTTAAGCTAAACCCAAAGTAAACCTGCTCTTAATACTACTTCCCCCAGTGTTTACCATAAACATTAATATTAAAAGCTTTAAACAACCATAAAGTGTATAAAAAGGGTATATAATTTACGGTTTTTTCTTACAAATATCCATATATTATATTAAAAGGCACCCTTTCATTTTAAATCCATTTCGTTGTCGTGTGGGCATCGTAGTAAAGTAAAAAGGTTTAAGACTCCTTCGTCCAATACAAGTTTCGGCTTTAGTAGATTTTAACTGTCACTGTGCGGTGAAGAGGGCCCCAAGATACCGGGATTTGCTCTCCCATGAATTTTAACATGATTAAAAAAACTTTCTTCCTTTCTTTATCCTGCTCTAAATCCTTCACTGCAATATCTTTTCATATCTTAGCGTAACTTTTTCTTTCTTATATTTTTCCTCTTGATTTTAAAATCATACTCAAACTATGTTGGGTAAACTAACGAGTATCTATCGAAGTTTACCGCCATTTTTATTAAAGTTTTAAATTTAGAAAAACCGTTTCCATAAACAAACATCTATGATTATCTTTATAAAAATAAAGAGGGCGCTACTGTGCATCGGAGAGACGTTAAACAGTCGGTCCCGGTTGTTTCAATCGTCAGACTATGTCGGCGGCCTTTAGGCGGTCTAAAAACTCTGACACCAGGGTTGGGGACTGACCACTGAAATGAATGAATGAATGATAAATAAAACGTGGTATTTCTCTTAATAAAAAGTAAACAAATGAAAACAAAATCTAATCAAAACAACAAAAACAACATCTTGTAACACTGCATTGCACTTTAATCACGCCTTAACCATTAGAGCGACATTAATTAATTAAACCTAACACAAACACTCGCAATTACTGCTTGCAACGCGGCACACATGTCTAAACACCTACGAATATACAGTTATATTATATAATACCTATTTACTTAATCACATTGTGCATAATAATATTATTAAACAGAAGCTGTTATGGCCATTGGCGATAAACACACAACAAAGGCAAACTAATTACTTCTACGAAAACGGGCATTGGATGCGACATTAATAAAGGAATTTATTAATTTTAATAATATTGTTTGTATCTACTTAATTAGATATTTTAAACCTTCTATCAATACTTTTTAGTCCTCCGTAACCACGAGTGGTATAATTCGCTCGAATCGTCAGATACGATTTTTTCAAATTCATACGATTTCACTAAAAACTTACGTAAGTTTTTAGTGAAATCGTATGAGTTTGAAATGTGAATTAGTTCTTATTTTGTCGCATTGCCAACTAGTATGGCGTTGGCTTTGTAATCCAACAAGTAGTACAGTATGTTCGGAGCTACACGTACACAGTACGCCACCACACGTAATCCCGGTGAAATAGTTTACCGAAACCCGCAGTATTGGGGAGAGGTATTAAATTAAAGGGGTTACCGGAATGGCCATTCGTCACATTACGACACAGGAGCCCCTAGAGCCTCGTAGCTTTGTTTTAGCCTTGACGAGATTGAAGCGAAATATTCACCTCGTATATCTTAACATACATACGTACAAATGTACGGCTCCGTAATAAAGATGTACTGTATGTTTGCACATGAAATGAATATGGGCAGACCCGTTTGTGTTTCCCTTGTGTTTTAATTGGACGGTTAATTAATTTTACAAATTGAGAATATATTATTTTCGGTTACGATATTTTATGTTTTTAGGATGCGTTTAAGTAGATTTCATTGGTTTAAACACGCTTTTTTTATTTGTCTTTCATAAAAAAATCATTCGCGTTTCTTATTTTTTTAATTCATGTTTGTGTTCTCCGGATTTGATTCACTATTTTCATAAGCATGTTATTAAAACTTAAATGTGGTAGTCCTTAAATGATTGATGTTTACATAAAACATTAACCCAAATACTTAATTTAGTTTCATTATTAAATCCACTGACTACGAACTTTGCTACGAAGTTCCAAACTGACTACGAACTCTGCTACGAGTCTCTAAACGAAAGCTACGAAAATTAAAAGCCTTAAGTCTCAATACATTCAATGTAGCTAAGACGTAGCCTATAATCTGACTTGTAACTTTGCTACGAATCTCCTAGCTGACTTTCAACTTTGCTACGTGTCTCCAAGCTGACTTTGAACGTGGCATCTTTTAATCGGTTATAGCAAAATTGGCACAAGGTAGTTTTTAAACAGAATTATATCCCATTTCTATCAATTAGTGTCAGTCTACCAAACTCGTAACCAAATTCTGATTCCAGGGCAAATTTAATTGGTCTTTTATCCTCATTAGGTACATTCGTTGTAGTTAAATAACAATGTTCAGGTAATTAAAAAACATTATGCAAAATGGCAGTGCTTCATTAGTTTTGTTTGCATTGGAAGTTTGCCAAAGCAATAACAAAGGTAAGAATCACCCCGTAACGAGAAGTACATACGGTTATTGCAGTAATTAATCATACCTTACACTTTAATGGATTCCTCCTCCAAAATATATTATATTTTTATAAACCAAGTAAGAATTGGGTCTTACCTAAATTTTTAGTTGCCTGTTTTATATATAAAAGTTGTGCCTCGAAAAATGTTAAGCTATTCGTTGAACTGTTGAATGTGGGGTACATTTTGTATTCCGTTTTTGGCAAGATTTATTTTCCTCGTGTAAACTTCGAATCACATTAATTTTCAAGTTATTGTACACCTTGAAAATGTTTAATGGTAAGAAATATAGTGTGTTGTATATTGCTAGGGGGTATATCTTATTTTATAAAGCGAATTTACAAGCTTTGGAATGACAAGTTCCACATCGTTCATTCATCGTTCTAATGAGGATGAGCCTACAAGACAGATGTTTATCAAACTTTTTGCTTCTTTAAAATTCGCCAGAGCCCTGTTTGTATTACTACGGGTACGTTTCCATTGAAGCGGTGCTGTGTGGAGCTCAATTGACCAATCATAAGGCACTCCGATTTTGACTATGTCATGAATTAAACATGACATTTGTGTTCGACAATTTAAATGCGCTGTGATTGGTCCATTTGAGTTCCACAAATTTCCGCTCTGCTCCAAAAGAAACGATAACTAAATTTAAAAAACTCCTTGATACAAAGAAGTAAGTTTTTCAATTGATGTAATTGGGTTCCCGTTTTAATTGAAATAAATAAATAATAAATAAAAAAATAAAAAAACACGATAAAATAATCTATTATTTTTTAGGATAAAATCTAATCTGCATCATTGCTAAAATTCGTCAAAATCAGATCCTTAGTACAGTGGTAACCGGCTAACAGTCACAAACACAGCTACTTTTCCTCTTACATAACTAGGGTAAGGATAACAAATATCCCTTAATAACAATAAAGGGTTACATCCGCATTGTTCCTACTTCCTATATTACTCGAACAAACTGTTAGTTCTCACGAAGGACAAATACCGAACTATAAACATGGCGACGTCGTCTCCTAGCACCAACCTTGACATTCATAATTACAATTAAAATTGATCTAATTAATGAACAAGAACAATAAAACTGTCGCAAATATTATGATTATTTCAAGGCAAGTCAAGGACGAGTGCCTTTGATACGGGGGATGCCATAAATATCGTATTTTAATACTTGTACCAGTAATAGTTAACAGGCCAATGTTTTTCCATAATAAAATATAGTTATAGCCAGTCGTAGAAAGTAATCTGTAGTTAATGTTATTTACTCATCAAAAGCCAATTTCTTTATTAAATACTAGCAGCGCCCCACGGTTTTGTCTGTGTTATATCTGTTCCCTTTAGACACAGACATAA
This sequence comes from Cyclophora albipunctata, assembly GCA_963082685.1. Classification (NCBI taxonomy): domain Eukaryota; kingdom Metazoa; phylum Arthropoda; class Insecta; order Lepidoptera; family Geometridae; genus Cyclophora; species Cyclophora albipunctata. The sequence goes on along the minus strand of OY720117.1, from coordinate 7,563,223 downwards.
CCGTTAATTTTTGTTTTGAACACTGTTAATGAAGACTAAATAAACCTTGCTCTGGAATGTAACTATCTAATACAAAAAGAATTATTCAAATGGGACTGGTTGTTCTGGACATTACCCCAAACATAGAAACAACATCACAAATCGTACTTCTTTCTAATCAAAAAGTATAGAAAATTTTAGTTACTGACGTTAAAGTGTCTAATAATTCCGAGATGTTAAAGAGAGATTTTTGACACGTTATAATAATAATACATCAATTACTTAATTTCGATAAAGTCTCTGAGTACGGCATTATTTTAACAATACATTATTTTTTAATTTTAAGAGTAATACATTATTTTTAAAAACAGCCATTACTGTCACCTAAATAGATATCATGTCATTGTTGGCATAAGGAAAAGTCATTATCAAGTCTCGATATTTTTCTAGTCAAATAAGCTTACAAACCAGTACCATGGTTTAGGCATTTTATTTAATAAAAATAATAAGTGAAAAGTAACGTAGTAACTTCTCAAAATTTTCTAAAACATTCCCCCAACGTATCGTAACCTATCGCTCCGAAAAGCTAACGAGTAAAGTTTTTATGTATGCCGTAACACTTATGGTATGAAATATATGGATCAGAATTCATTACGTATCACTCCAATAAGGAAATACATCAAATCTAAAACATTAGTAGACATAAACAAAGTTATAAAACGAAAGTAGATAAACGCAACATCTACTTTGAAAGTACTCGTAAAATTCTTGTTTGTTTTCTTTTTTTCAATTTCTTAATTATTAAACCTACTAATTTAAGAAGTATCTACTTTTGCTTTATTATATTCTGACAATACATCCAGCCACTTTCATTTCGATATTCAAAACGAGAATATCACGTAATAAAAAACAAAACACAATCAAAAAAAGAACGCTCTGCCATTTAAAGATCACTCATAAACAAACAATACGCCTGCAATTGAATTAAAATAAAAGCGCCAAGAGGCTGTACAAAGGTTGTATAATAAAGTACGTACTCATGTTGACATCATGGAAGTACCATCTGGCTACCAAGCGAAATGACCCGGCAACTTCACTAAAACAGAATACATTCGAACACGCTTTCCTCTATGGTGTTGCCATAGGGAAAGCAATATCTTTTATCCTACTCTTTACAACGCTACAATAAAGTGAAATTTATAGCAGAGTTGTAAAATAAAATTACTGTTTTGATATCTTTACAATTTTCATTTTGAAGGCTTGTATAAAGAAATTTATTATTAACATAAAAAAATATTTTTGATCGACGTTTGATTAGGGTAATAAATTACGATTATTACCCTAAGGTTATTGCTAACATAACTGTACCAAAGTATTACTTATTACAATAATTATATACTCGTCACTAATAGAGAGTACCTACGTAATTAATTTGTAGTTGTATAGCTTTGCAGTTGACATAATTAAAACAAAACAAATGAAACCTGGCCAGCAAACAGATAATTTGAAAAAAGAACTTACTCAACCGATCTATGAGTTCTTATGTCAGTTGATACTCAAAGCGATCGCAGTGCACCACAGGCGAGTAATCAACAATGATTTGATTTCGAAGCGAATATTCCTCATATCTGTAAATTGTAAATCCTTTTGTGTCCTCATTACGGAAACATATCGGGCCCTGTGACCTCTAGGGTCCGGTAAATAACGATCTACATCTCATTAAAATTCCCACTGTGCAGTCTTTTACTCAAAATTATTACTCTACGTTGATTGGAATACTTAATATTTGCAAATATTGAATAATTTAACTTTGCAGCGAAAGTATTTTGGATGGGAGTTTTTAATACTTTTTAGAAGGTTAGGTTTCCAATTCAATTCGATACGTACTTGTCAGCAATATCAAGTTAATACTCGTATGTACTGAGATAGGTATTACGTATTTTGATACTTGAAAACTACAAAGTCAGTGTACTTGCACAATACGAACTGAAGCAATAATAGCTTTTGTTTTATTAAACTCCAATGCTGCAGCTTACGAACAATAAATGCCAACAATAGTCCCGAGAGTCAATAATATAAATAAATAATTCAAATACCTTATGAACATTAGTAGTATTAATAAAGTGGGATGGTAATTGCAAAAGGGACAATGAAAACGATAAATTTATAGAACAAGGCCCTTAATTTAAGTTGTCAATAGGCATTAATAATCGCCCTTAATAATTATTAAACCTTGCCTTTATTGAGTTCATTTCAACGAAAACACAACGTAATATAAATATTTATTCATTCAAATATCAAAATACCGAACGAATATTGGATGTGAAAGCTTCAAGAAGACGACAGCGGAAATCTGTAGATTGAATTCAGATAAGCATATGTAACATCGCCTGCCAAGACTACGTGATATTACATGTAAATTCTAAACTAAGCCGCTTTGTGTACCTAAGTTTGTAGATTACATACGTCATCGTATAATATGGGTTTAAGCGTCGATTGTCGATCCGTCAACGTAGCGCGAGACAGTTCAATTTGGAGGCGGCGGCTGATGACACCACCGGCCCGGCTGATGACACCACCGGCCCGACAGGTGAGCGATGGCGGCGAGTAATTTAATACGCGGCCGCTACTTTGTTACAGGGATCGAGTAATTCCGATGACAAAGCTGTATCTATCCACCGTTACCTGATCCTCGGCCCGCCCCCCCGCTCTTCCTCTTTGTTCGATACCGCCTCCGGACATTCCACCTCCGAGCTCCGTTTTAAACCGTCGAAGTATAAAGCATTTATTATCAAGTGCGTACAACGATGTTGTGGTTTACGGCGTAATTACGTCTACATGAGGGAGGCTCATTAAAAATGTATGCATATTTATGATATTGTTTAAGAGTACAGGTGGAGCGTGATAACAATGCCATTGCGGTAATAGCGGCAATATCTTTATGAGTATTTGAGATTACAAAATGTTGTCGTTACTCTTCGTGTGGGTACCGTATCGAGGTAAAATATTCTACCAAATATATTGCGTACTAAACCGAATATACGGTATATTGATGAAAATATAAGTGTAAAAGTTGGGTTATGTAAGCTCAGTGATAACAATTTGTTGGAATCCAACGTAGATCAAGTGAGGCAAGTTGGCCGGCATCCGAGGCACGTAGCACCTTCGGAGCTGACGGAGAGCTCTCCAGTTAAACTGGTGGAGCTGCGATAACTTGCGACTAACTGCTCTCCCGTCAAGTGCCAGTCTTGCCAGGATGGCCCTCCAGTTTTGGCTTTTGTACCAGTAATGGTGTACATTGTTGTCTTACCAACTGCGAGCCTCACAAAACTTGTTGATCGACTGACGAACTCGCCGAGACGTGACAACTATTATCGTCTCGGCGAATGAACAAAGTTCTCGAGGGCCCCTGAACACGTCCCTAATTAATTTTGGCGTTCGAGTTTTTAGGTCACGATCAGATTATTGATTTTAGCTAAAAGTTGGGCTTTTTCTACGGAGCTCTTAATTAGGCGGTCTTTAGAAAATTAAAATGTTACCGTTATATAAGTTTCATAATTACACTGAACAAATCCTCGTACAAGTTAATTGGAATTTCAAAGGTTAAAGGAAATGTTACTGATATAAATACATTTGAATTAATTAATTGCGAGCCCAAAGGTCCCGAAACCCAAAGAACTGTTATAATAAGTCAAATGAACCAAAATAACAAGTACCGAAGCACTTACATGTAATTGAAGCTAAAACTGTACATGAGACTCATTTAAATTATATAATTTGTTTGTAATTAGCAAATTAACATCGCTTTAGAGGCGCACAACAGATCGCGGCAGCTTCCTATTAAAGTATCTTATTATTAATCTGCCAATTATGCTGTTTGAGAAGTACCTACCCAGACTACAAAGACGGGTTGGTATCGGTTAATGTATATAATTTAAATACAAAAGGCTGTGCTTTGCATTTACCCTACCTAAAAATACACACATATTTTTTGTTAGTATAATTTGAGTTAAAAGCAATTTCAATTAAAGATAAACGGTGAGTACTAAATAATTGATACCAAGTAACTAACACAAATTAGATAAGATAACAAGATTGAGGGGAGTGTGGTAGTTAGAGATAGAGATCGTAGTAAATAAGAGTCAATCTTCAATGTTCTTTTTCAAGAATATCGCTATCGCTGTCGCTGCAAACGTGGCACCCCAAAAGCTACACGTTCATTTTATTACGGTGTCAATAAAGCTTGCATTTTATGTTTTTAACTAGCAGCGCCCCACGGTTTTACCCGCGTTGTGCTCGTTCCCGTAGGAATTTCGGGATGAAAAATAGCCTATAACCTTCCCGTTGAACGTGGCTATCCATTGAAAAATAATTATTGAAATCGGATTGGTAGTTTCTGAGATTAGCGCGTTCAAACAAACAAACTCTGCAGCCTTATAATATTACTAGCTGAACCCCGCGGTATTACCCGCGTTGTGCCTGTTCCCGTGGGAATTTCGGGGTGAAAAATAGCCTATAACCTTCCCGTTGAATGTGGCTATGATCGTATCTATTACAAAAATAATTATTCAAATCGGACTGATAATTCCTGAGATTACCTCGAACATACAAACAAACAAACTTACAAATTTTACCTCTTCACTACATACTCGTAGTATAAAATAAAGTCGTCTCTTTTTCGTGTCTGTCTGTTTGTCTGTCTGTATGCTTAAATCTTTAAAATTACGCAACGGATTTTGATGCGGTTTTTTGTAATAGGTAGAGTGATTCAAGAGGGAGGTTTTTATGTAAAAAAATTCCCGAAATTCCCACGGGAACGGGCACAACGCGGGTAAAACCGCAGGGCGCTGCTAGTTATAATATTAAGATAGAAGATAGATTAGTATCGATAACATACATGGAATAAAACATTCAGAAACCTTTACACAAACTTTTGAATGGAGTAACCATTCAAGTTCACAGACAGACTTTCAAATACATAGTAACAAATTGAATTATTATATGGTTTTGTGTATGTCACAGAGATACTAAAACTTTGTGCTATTTCAGATTATGCAATGTTGGTTATGTAGATTTCAAAAGCGATCGATATTATTTGTGGCCCCATACTGCCTAAACGGATATAGCTATGTCCCCTAATCAAAAATGGTGTAAATTACCCTTGAATTTATTCTTAGTTTTATACAAATTATTAAAGCATCATTATAAATAAAAATAATGTGCAAACGCTTGCCAAGACTGAGGTCCCGGGTTCAATTCCCAGGTAGAGCGAAAACATTTTTCCGACTTTTCAAACATGGGTGTGATCACCAACCTGCATTAGACAAGCGTGGTGATTGCGCGTAATCCTCCTAACTGCACTGATAATTTCAGTGAGATGAGAAGTCTTTGCCCAGCAGTGGAAAATTACACGCTAATACTTTTTTGACTTTTACAATAAACCCCAAACTATAAAACCCTAATTGGACAGAACCACCAAAAACTTGTCAACCGAACCCGTCTAATTAATCGAAATCGTAACAATCTAAACCAATATAAAAGAATCAAGGGGAAAGTGGCTCGTTACTGCTCCTAGTGCCTTCTGACAAATTAGATTCCCGTACACCGTATTGACAACTTAAGGAACAAACATTAACGTCCCTCGGTAGTAAAGGTAAACAGGTAGATGTAATTCTACCGTAGTCATTGTAACTAACTGCCAAGATCCCTGCCCGCCCTGATTAGACCCTCCTTTCTAATAATACACGTTATTTTTCCTATATTTTCTTAACTACAATGTTTACTTGATATTTTTTTGATATTATTTTCGTGTATTGATTCGTGGAAATGTTTGTTGGCTCACCATAATGTGTAGGTAAATATACTGGTCACTTGTTTTGTTTTAATTGAGACGTAAACAGAGGTATGTGTGAGTTTGGGCATGATGTGGTAGCGAGTTAAAAAATAAGAAATTTTGTATAGATTTTTCCGTTGGATATTCAATAAGGATTAAAGACATAATATATTATTCTACTGAAGCTATTTAGAACATTCTTACAAAACGCGTTAAAGTTTCTGAGTAGCGGCTGATGCTACGACGTCGATTGGATCCCCTGCAAGACGAGATCAAAAGAAATGTCGCTAGGTAATAATTTGAAACTCTTTGTTATCCTGCCCGGAGTATATAGACCTTTAGCACGGCCTTTAATCTAAATAACAACCGGGAGATAATGAGTTAGCTATAGTTTCGAATAGAACAAAGGATCACCATCATCTTTTTTTCCTGTTAGTCTTTTGATTGGTGGAAATATTTGTTGGCTGACCACAATCTTTTTTTTTTCTTTTTTTTTTGGACAAATTCACACACGGTTAATTAGACCCAAAGTAAGCTCTAAGCTTGTGTTATGGAATCTAATTAACTGGTACTACTACATATACATACACAAATACTTTATAAGAATATATAATGGACACCCAGACGTCGTCGCCAACAACTATGTCTGCACATATTGTTGACTCCGGGCGGGAATCGAACCCGCAACCCCCGACACAGTAAGCGCTCTCACTGCCACTGTGCCAACGGGCTTGTCGACCTACTAATATAATAGAGTCGTAAATTACATTTTTGTTCAAACGCACTACTCTCGGAAATACTAATCTGATTTCAATAATTATTTTTGTAATAAATAGCCACATTCACAACAGAAAGATCAGAGATATTTTCATCCCAACATTCCTACGGGAATGGGCACAATACGGGTAAAACCGCGGAGCGCTGCTAGTGTTTACATAAACATGCCGTTCAGACTGAGACGTAAAAAGATACATACCTCTTTTTACGTCTCAGTTAAAACAAAACAAGTGATCAGTATGTTTATCAACACATTATGGTGAGCCAATCTCAGTTATTTGAGATACCTATCTAGCTAGATAGATTAAGCGAGGTTAAAATATTACACCCTATATTATAGGTACTCCTTTCTAACGAGGTCAAAATATACATTATACCCCTTTCCCACGTTTTATGCTGTTGGTAATTGTAGCCATATCTATTAGATCTATTGTAAAATTTGTAAAGAATGAAAAATGCTTAATGCTTTTACATAAATGGAATCCTTTAAACGGTGCTGAGCTGAGAATGTATGCCGTAATGGCGATGCAATTTACTGTGAATTAAAAATACAAGTGGAAATGGTTCTCTGTATTTAGTGAGTACCTAAACGTTTATCGTTTAGAAATCTTTGTGAGACTTGAAACTTTGTAACAAAGGAGTATTGTTGGTGGTTTGAGAAAAAAGGTTTTTTCATGGTTATTTTTTCTCTTTCTAACGTCCGGCGTCCGGCGCAAAAGGAAAGTTGGATTCATGTTGGATTATGTGTTTTGGGTGAACTGATCACGGTTTAGTTTCTTATTTTAAAGGTACAAATGAAAAATGGCCTATCTATACAGAAATAACGTGGTTTTGCCCGACTGTTTCGTATTGAATGTGGAGTTTTGTTATTTACTATTCAAGTATAAACACACTAATCTCAGAAACATAATCGATAGGTATTAATAATTATTTTTGTGTAAATAGCCACATTCAACGGGAATGTTATAGACTATTTTTCATCCCGAAATCGGGAACAGGCAACCGTGGGGCGTGGTGAAGCTGTGCAGCAATTATAGTTGAAGTATTGTAAAAGTCTTAGTTTAAACTTTCACGATCTGTGTTTGGAGACGCCAAGAAAATCGTAATAATACATTAATACTTGTAAAGTAAATAACACTACCCCACATTCAATACGAAGCAGTCGGGCAAAACCATATTATTTCTGTCAATATTATTCTTTAATTTCATCAACGTTCCGTGTAATTCCACTAGCGTCCTCAAATGGATCAAGACTGCGGTATTGGTTCGCACACAGTATTATAATATATACTTTTCAGTAATTACTTTTTTTTTAAGAGCTCGTTTAAATAGTAATATTTGTAATAAAGTAAAACTCGTATGTGCATTATATAATTTGTTCGTTATTTCGAGGTAATAAGGGTGAAGTTGCAATGTTAAGTTGTAGTTTACCGTAATCATCCTGAGTATGAACTGACGCTAAAAAAATATTTAAAAAATCTGGGTAATTTTCATATCGTTTATGTTTAAAGATTATTTAGTTCTCAAAAAAGACAATACAGTCACTTACATGAGAAATTATAACTAATGATTAGTATTTCACAAGGAGTTGACAGTCGTAGTAGTGTGATACAATTCACTCGCACAATGTTTCATCCGAATATGGCCATAATAATGTAAAACGTATTAGAACAACAATATAAAAAACAACGATTTTTTTTTGTTTTATGTTTTTAGGTTTATTTCGTATAATACGTAAATGAATGAGACTTAAAAAACTTGCACTAGTATAAGAGATTAAAAGATATGCTGTATCCTGGTTTGATATCTTAGGAAGAAAGTTTTAAATAAAGCTCTAAAGCTTACCCACATAGTCGCTTCAATATAGCAAATTGTTCGTATAAATATAGCCATTATTAACGTAATAGCAGAACCGCAATTAGCGTGTAGTGTAGTGCACTTTAATAGGTACACGGTTACCCGCGTCTGTTCTAATAACAACATTGTTGTATATTAATTAACTATGTAGATGTCTAATCTACATACAAAATAGAATGTAGTTTGTACGAAGTTTGTATACGACGGTACTTATGTAGGTATTTATTTTTGGTTAAAAAGATACGTATGCACAAATATATCACTGTATCTACCGTGCTGCGGAGGACACGTTAAGCAGTCGGTCCGAGTATTTTAATCATCAGATGATGTTGGAGGCCTTAGGCGGTCTAAAAACTCCGAAACCATGGTTGACCACTAACCTTTTTTTTTTATAGCTGTGGAATGCCTTTTATGCATCCCCGACTATTGGGTGGAGCCAATAGTCAGGGTATGTGGGACTCAGTGCCAACAACTTCGGCCTTGGCCACTTCCAAGTCTATCAAGGACTGAGGCCTGGATAGACTTGGAAGCAACCAGGCTTCAGTTGAAAACTAACCCGGTGGACAAGCTCCCCCCGCTACCGGGGCTCATTGCATCCACCGCGTTAATACCCACTAAACCACAGCTGTGTCTCCTTCCTCGGCGCTTGTGTCGGGGACATGGGAATTCCGGAGATGCGTCCACCGAACCCCGACAGCGCTGGGACCCTCAAAAGAGGGAACCCCGTCCTTGGTGTGATACACCGGACAAGGTTGACCACTAACCTTCCTGAAATTAATGAAATTGAATGAATGAATCTGTAAAGTAATACGTGGTAATATCACAGAGTTATGTTTAGATGTGAAAGTAAAGTATTATAGCCTGTAATATCCCACTGCTGGACAATGGCCCCTCGTTTCACCAAAGATATCAGTACAGTGAAGAGGACTAAGCGGTATCACCACGTTTACCTAATTTCATTTATTTTCGCTTGTTTAGAAGTAAACATAATTTAAAGAATGCCATTTGTCTTACGTAAATCTACGGGAACATGTAAACCACAAAACAAATAAACAATAATTTACCAAATAATAAAGGTCTTATAAATGCAATACTCGCATACATCGACCCTTAAAAACCAATACAGTAAATCTCACAGATCTCCAAATAAATATCAAGAACTTAACGGCAAATTACACTCATTTTTCACAAACACTTTCAAACATCACCATTAAAGTAGAAAATAGCGTCCATACAACAATATAAATAACGCAATAACTGAGAGAAATGGCTGTTGGTCCGGGGACGTGGCGTGTGTCAGCTCACTGCACTGCACTGCACTGTACAGTAGTACAGTAATTGATAATGGATTGCGGTTCAAATCGAACCTCGGGGTTCCATTCATCACAAACGGAAATATTCGGGAATGCCTTAGGTGTCGTTTAGATGAAGCTGCTAGTTTAGTTACTCAACAAGGCAATTAATCAAGCTCTTTCTTTACATTTCGCTACTCGCTTTGGCAATCAATGTAGTTTTTAAATGTGATTCTTTATCCACGCTAAATATGATACTATATTCAATATTAGTTTTTTTAATTGGTGATTTGGACCAAAATCACGATTTTCCAGTCCCGTCAATAATTGGACGAGACGTAGGCATAACAATAAATATATGTGGATTGAAATATTATGGGTTGTTGCTTCACTATGACGGTTATGTTTACCTACTGAACATATAATTGTTAAGGCACTTTATACTTTGAGACAAATATAATGCACAATATTTAATAACGATATACTACTGAGCGCCACGCGGTTTTACCCGCGTTGTGCCCGTTCCCGTGGGAATTTCATGATAAAAAATAGCATAACCTTCCCGTTAAATGCGGCTATCGATTACAAAGAATTATTTAATCGGACTTGCAATTCTTCAGTTTAGCCCGAACATAGGTACAAAATTACATACTCTTTATAATATTATAATTACCTACTTATATAAAATCAGGCTCCGTGAATACAAAAAACCTTTCTAGTAATATCAAAACGTTGTACCTAATGATAAACAAAGTAAATATTGGTCGTGTTCCTACTATTGTATTGTGACCACGGCCTTGTGAAATTAGAGTTATCATGTATGAGCAACATAATTCCGTCAGTTTGATTTAGGCGGGCGAGGGCCCGTGTGCGGAATCTAAATCGGAACTCGATATATACAGAGCTAGCCCACTGATATGGCTTGGTGGAAACAAAAGAGTTGGACGGAATCATCTTTCCATCTCGTGCAATTAATTCTATCTACCTATGCTCGTCGCGCCTGCCGCAAATACTTCTCAGTCATAAATTCGGTATGAAAACAAAATATATTGTTGATATTTTACCTGAACTGATGGTCATATATTTAACGGGGTTGGAGCTAAAAGACAGTATGGTATGCAAACTTTTATCTGTGTTTTGAAAAATAGTAACGAAACCTCCTTATAGAAACCACGGTGTAACTCTCGCAACGCTAATTTAAATAAAGAACAGTTTCAGATTTTAAATTGTGACACCAATGGTAATATTCTACAAAACCAATCGACCAAAATAGACCGGATTTTACTATTTTGTTGTTCACCAGATATTCCATATCGCATGGCAAGAACTGTACTTAATATACATAGATAACAAAGTACCACAGACATAGGGCGGCGAACTGAGCAATATCCAACAATTCCTCATATTACTATGCGAACCGACTTGCATATTTCAACGGTATTGCTTCCATGGGCTTTGTTTTATACTCCATGGTAGTTAAATTCAGGGGAACATTCGGAGTGTGCGTTACGGATTTATGAGAACATGTAAATCGTTAACTTGTAAGTAAATCTATAGACAACTTGTGTTATATTTTATGGTCATGAAGTTACGTTATGATGTATACGAAACCCTAAAAATATACATTATAGTAAAGAAATGTAATATCCAGTCTGAAGGCAGGAAAGCAGTCTGGATTCAGGATTTATTTAGGTCATATATTTTTATTTATGTAATTTACTAAATCATTATTTTGAGGATACTCTTTGCCGGAGCCTAGTATTATAAGCATGCAAATAACACAAACAAAATGCACAAAATCATATTGATTTTTATGTATATAGTGAAAACTACTAATTTAGCGAACTGTGTCCCTAAACGGAGTTTCAATTCAGAACAATGTCATATTCTTCATATATCTACAAAACTTCATTAAAAATGCCGTCAGAAATGTTCCCTGAATTAAGAACTAAAACACGAACCCTGGTACAATCTACATACAAAATAAAAATTCAGCGTCCGCCAATCACGTATGGAGTATGAGAATAAAACGAGTGTCCTTTGCCACAGGGGGTGAAGGGGGGCCAAAGAGAGGGGGGAAGGGGGGCATAACGGCCTGAAACTGTGACTAGTCGTTCGATTTCATGTTGCGGGAATTTTACCACCATTTTAAAACCCACACATCGAATTGAAAGTCATTGATGTTGTATCATGCATTTTCTTCCCACATTTTATTATTTTTTTACCATCAAATATTTTTGAACTAAAATGCAATACTTTGTGCAAACGGTTCGAAAGCTTCGAGTGTGGGAATAAGATCGTGTGTAACATACGGCGCTATAAAGTTTTACAGACAGAAAAAGAGTTGATTCACTGTTTTCAAGAAAAAGTTGACAGCTTGATAGAAGAGGAAAGTGTATAAGCGGTACGTCTTTCCTGATAATGTAGGTAGCTGAGTGTTCCAATAAAAATAACTTCTTAACTTTATTATGTAAGATAACTAGCAGTGCCCCGCGGTTTTACCCGCCTGGTACCCGTTCCTGTGAGAATGTTAGCTTGAAAAGTAGTTGCAAACCATCCTCTCGAATTATTATATATGTTGTTGAACCTGTATGAAAATCCGTTTAGTAGTTTTTGAGAAAATCAATTACATATAGACTGACAGCTCTAGGTGACTTTGTTATTATAATATACTAGCAGCGCCCCGCGGTTTTGCCCTCATTGTGTATAAGTACTATGTTGGAAGTCATCTACAAGCCATTGTCATTTACATACCAACCCTAGTTTAACTTTAGACTAATAAAAACGATTCTGACGATTAGAGAACCTCCTCCTTTTTTAAGTCGGCTAAAACTAACTTCATATTACGGTATAAGTACAGACCATGGATTTTATATACAAAAGTCCTTGCTACAGACAAACATAGTTAGCAGATATAACATCAAAATCAACGTCAATAAACTTTTTCGCATCCGAATTTCGGAAATCAACGATGCATATTTTACTGGTCTTTGGTATAAACTAAGCAAACCTTCATACGATCACACAGGAGTATATAATATAATATCATGTGAGGTGGCTCGTATTATGGACGGCTGCCTTTTGTCCTCGGGCCAGTTTTAATCCGGTATACCATGGAAGACGAAACAAGAATTTTAAATTTAACCACACAGAGGAAGGGTGTCGCTTTGGTTACGTAAAGCTCAGACAATAGGAATTAGTTTTTTATATTTATGTTGTAATGAGCTTTATGAAACTAAGACAATGCGTTCGTAGTTGACAGAAGCACCAAACAAGTGTGTCTTGCGCTTTAAGTCTTTTAAAAATATTCTAAAACGCTTAGAAATAGAATAAAAATTTAAAAACGAAGTTTTTTTCAGAATTGATTTTTGCTGACTCCAAATACTGAATAAGTTACACTAAGCTCACAGAAAACAATTTGCATCACGAATTTTGCATTTGAACAGTAAACTTGATATTCCTGCAAACTGTATAAACATTGTAACAACCAAACATCGTTAGTTCTGGTTTCAATTAAGAAAACATTGTGCAGCCGACGTTCAACAAACGCCCAACTTTACTAGAACCTTACACTTGACGAACACACTTCAGCTAGAAGTAACTTAATAGTTCTTCATTAAATGGTCTTAAGTGCAGAGGTAAGCTGGTAGCAAAATATAAACTAGCAGAGAAATAGCCGTATGAATTTGGCCATAAAATAAAACAACACCAAATATTCTTAAACAGAACTCGTTCACGTAAATATATGACAATGTTTGAACGTATCTCCATTCTCTTGCTTGACATTATAATTTTATAAAACTTTTCCCTGCAAATAGTTTCATCGCCAGGTTCACAAAAATATGGATCATGGGTATTAAAACAATGACCGCATATTTCAACACCACCTCAACTAATATGCAGGTAAACCCATGAGTAGCAATCAGTACCAAAATATTGTAAATTGTATGAATAAATATCATCATCCCACAGCCAACCGCAATGCGAACTTTAAAATATAAAAAGTAAACATTTCAATACCAAACTTGAATAGATAGAAGCACATGTGTCAGAAAACTAACGAGCTTCCCTGTGAACCCCGATATTTACCGAACTACAAAAATAGTGGTGGAACTGGCAGACTGTAAAACGGTGCCACCAACTCAAAAAATCTGTTTGCTATCCATATTACTGGAGCTCCGGTTGTGCCAGCCGCCAGAGATGGACTAAGGACGATAGGGGTAAGGGGCAACGCGGTGCAATGAATATAATTAATCTTATTTACTGGTATGAAAACTAATTTACTAGTCTATTAGTGAGTTGTAAGCAGTTAGCATTACTAATACCAAAATAACATTAAAAGCTACATAAGGAGAATATACAGTAAGTAATTTCTTCCTTAATTACATTTAGGTAATTAGATACCATATTTGGCTCAAAGGATAAATTACAAAATTGTAATGCTTCCGCCAACGCACCGGATACGTGTAGTATATTTTGTTCGATAACGTTACCATTTAGCATCAAGAACACGTAAACAACAAGTAAAGTCAAACTCGTATTATAAAGTCATTAGTCAAACAAATCTGTGTATAACTTATTCAAATGGAGAACCTTTGTAGCATTGATGGCGCTAGTGTTGTTTTCTTTAGTTAGATGAAGCAACTGTTTGATCAAACGGTTAGTTCCCTTTTCCCTTTGACAAGCCCGTTGGCACAGTGGCAGTGAGAGCGCTTACTGTGTCGGGGGTTGCGGGTTCGATTCCCGCCCGGAGTCAACAATATGTGCAGACATAGTTGTTGGCGACGACGTCTGGGTGTCAATTATATATTCTTATAAAGTATTTGTGTATTATATGTAGTAGTATCAGTTAGTTAGATTCCATATTACAAGCTTAGAGCTTAGTTTGGGTCTAATTAACCGTGAGTGAATTTGTCCAGGTATATTTATTTTATATTTATTTTTATATTTTCTGCCACGACGGTTTTAATTTGGAACAATGTATGTTTTTTTAGTCATCAATAAGGCCCTACGCCCACGCCGCCCCAACGGCCCTTACCTAATTACGCCTATGCATTCCACAAATTTCCTCCGCTTAGAAACGTTCTCGACTCGAGGTAATTTAACTTTTTACACAGCTTGAGTGTAAAACAACTTGCTTTGTACTGGATTATTTGATTAACATGAAAGATTAATACTCTGATGCTTATTTTTCATTGTCAATGTTATTTAATTTTGTCGCTAAGCAGACTGAACGTCATCTATTGGACTCTGTTATTTGGGGAATAGTTAAAGTTTGGTAATTGTGTAGTTTGTAATTAAGCAAACTGCCTCACACCTTACCTTATCAGTTTAGATTTATTACGATAAAATCACCAACCCGTATTTGGCAAGCGTGGTGATTATGCCTAATCCTCCTCGCTGTACTTCTTCAGTAAGATGAAAGGCTATTGCCCAGCAGTGGGACAGTACACTTTACTTTAGATCAAATGAACATTCAAAGACCTATGTAGGTATGTCTGTGCTACTTTTTCTTCGAGACTAGCTGAACTTTATATACGCTTTTAAGTTTGTGTAAATATATATGACCGTATTAACAAACATTAGAGAAAGGATGCCAAATGAAATTTCTCTCTCTGAAAATGAAATGGGGTTTCGTACTGCCATGCACACTTTTTATATTAAACACGGTCTGTCATTTTTAACCCCGATGCAAAAGAGGGGTGTAATAAGTTCGGCGTATCCATTTATGTCTGTTTGTGGCATCGCAACTTCTAAACGAATGGACCCATTTTATTTTGGTTATATTTGTGTAAAACTGCGGCGATAGGATGATGCTTTAAGTCCATTGGGAGTTTAAAAGTTACATATATTCTTATGGAAAGTATAGTCTAATTATCCTGGCAGTTTTACACATTTTGGTGATAACACCTAATCCTCCTCACCTCCTGTACTGATATCTTCGGTGAGACGACTGTGAATGACTCGTGGTCCCACTGGGATTGTACCACTATTACTCGTGGTCCCACTATCCCTGAAATCATGGGTTCGTGGTTCCACTGCTTAGTGGGACTACCAGTCATAGTTAAAATCGTAGGTTCGTGGCCCCACTGCATCAAGTTTATACACGTAGAGTAAATATGTACTTGAATTAAAGTGAGTTCTTCAGGTACTGGCCACTTGAGATACTGGCCTTTTTAGTCACAATTCACAATATTCCCTTCTAAATATCAAAGAAAATACTCAAAGTACTCGTAAATACTTGCAATTCGGTAGGTTAGGGTTATTTTTTTTTATGACCAAATCAGTGGGACCACGTGTCATCACCCAGCGACTGCATTACGTTGACTGATGGTCCCACCAAACAGTGGGACCACGAGCCCATTAAATCGACACACTGTTCCACCAGTGGGTCAAATTAGTGGGACCACGAGTCATCACCCGAGCCGACAGGCTTCTGCTCAGCAGTGGGACATTACAGGCCAATACTTTTTTTACTTTTCATTAAAAGTAGCTGAAGTGATAATTTGGTCGCTGTTACAGATATAACTTTAAAATACTCTGGCTAATTAAACGAATGATAAAATTATAATAGTAACCGCGATTCATTTTAAACTTGTGTTGTACCAATTACGCGATCAGTCCGTGCCTCGTTCATTACTGTATGTAAATAAAAGCATTCCGTTATTAAATGTTGTTCCGATGTTCTGATTGAACTGTATTTGCAGTGTACGTTAACGTTCGATGATGAATTGGACATTGATATTTTAAAGCGATGCACTTATAACACTCACACAAACATACATACAAAAAAAGAGCGAAATATGTTCGGGCTTGTATTTAAAAAGGTTTAATTGCTACGTTTACATTCAGCCGAATTCGTTGATTTATATATCGCCGATTTATAATAACATATTTACATATTTATTTATACGACTAGCAGCACCCCGCGGTTTCACCCGAGTTATTCCCGTGGGAATTCCGGAATTTTGTTTACATATACATATTTATACATATTTTTATACCTTCCTCTTGAATCACTCTATCTATTTAAAAAACCGCGTCAAAATCCGTGCAATAGTATTTGTGTTTATCGCGAATAGACAGACAGACAGACGCGGCCGGGGACTTTGTTTTATAATATGTAGTAATACATACATATATTAGGTATAAGAGTGTTTTCTTTATGTAGCCTTTTATAATAGTAAAGTAGCTACTCTGTGCTACTACTGCCTTAGTTCAACCTAGATTCTTGACTTCTATTTCTACCCTCTACGGTACTAGTCCCAATTTTAAACCCGCCCTCAAGCTAAAACAGACTTCAATGTTTTTATGTGTCCAACGTACTCAAACTGCTTAAAAATGGATCAGAGGCAACTATAAAGACACCAGTGGGAGGCTTTTAGTGATTAAAAACGTGCTTTTTACTATCCACATGTGAGTTACATTTTAAAAGCATTTGATGCCTAGGTGTGCCTATCATTTCGTGCTAATCGTGCCCAAAAGTTGGCCTGAGTGAAATTTTCACTAACTTTGGATAACAGTTATTCTTATATTAGAGAAGAATGTTGAAGAATTGTGGTTGAATTTAGACTAATTAGGCGGCCTGTAAATATAATTTTCAATTAGTTACTAAACTAAATGTAATGGAAGCTATTTTAGTTCCTAGCAGCGTCCCGCGGTTTTACTTGCGTAGTATCTGTTTCCGGGAGAATTTCAGGATGAAAAGTAACCTTCAAAATTATTATTCAAATCAAACTTGTAGTTCAGAGATCACTCTTGAGACCTTCAGAGCTCTCAAATGTCAAATCAAACTTTTCAGCATAATTGTAACAGTAAAAACTACACAAATCGCTACAAGATTAAATCCCACCATAATCTTCTAAGCTGTGCCTATACATTTCACATAGACTCACCTTCTAAGACAAATTATTCAATACATTACAACTCAAAACTCAGCCGGAAATGCTCAATCTGTTTAATTTTCCACTCTTCATTTTATATAATCTAATTTGCATAGCCGCGAGCTCAAATCATACCTATTCATAAGATACACATTCGACGATCCTCTGAATATAAATCGAGCATAATAAGAACAAAGGCAACTGTCACACATTTACATATAAGTACATATACGTACGTCTCTGTGTAAAGCCGGAATCAGATGGTTCATTCTATCTTCAACGTTTAATTTTGTATCATTCACTCATAGTGGCATGTCTGACAGCAAAGTGAAACAAAAATGCCAATGGATTCTTTACTGAACCTGTGTCATTTCAGCGTGTGAAAACGTATGAACATAGAATGAAAGACAAATTAAGTATTCACTCGAGTGAACCGTCTAATTCTACCTTAATACATTCATGCCACTTAAAGGGTGAGAATAAGGGTGTTTGCAGTTTGCGTATCGTGTCGCGTTCAGATACATATAGAGCTTAGATATTGTATAGAGTTCGTGGTATAAGCGGTAATGTGGTAAGTATGAGGTACTAGATAGATGCTTCTATCGTCACCAAGATATCTATTGGAATAATATACTTAGTATGATATGAACTAGTTAGTCGCTTAATTAAGTAATACTAAATCGTACACTCAATTATTTAGGTATATTCAATCGTAACTTAGATTGACTAATAATTGGATGATCCTTGATTCGTATGAATGTATGAGAATGTACCCACACAGGCAAAATACTAAAAATCCCTTTCACTTCATTGTTTTATCTCGTCTAGACTTATCAATCTCAAGTTAACAAATACTTGTGTACGTAAACCTATACGAATATAATAAAGCTGAAGAGTTTGTTTGTTGGAACGTGCTAATCTAAGAAACTACTAATCTGATTTAATTATTTTTGTAATAGATAGCCACATTCAACGGGAAGGTTATAGGCTATTTTTCACACCTAAATTCCAACTGGAAAGGGCGCAAAGTGGGTAAAACCGCGGGGCGCTTCTAGTCACTACATAGTATAAAACAAAGTCGCTATTTTTGTCTGTTTGTTTGTCTGTATGCTTAAATCTTTAAAATTACGCAACGGATTTTGATGCGGTTTTTTGTAATAGGTATAGTGATTCAAGAGGAAGGTTTTTATTTTAAAAAATTCCCGAAATTCCCACGGGAACGGGCACAACGCGGGTAAAACCGCGGGGCGCTGCTAGTAATAGTATAAAATAACAACTCATATTTTCAATAACTTTCTTATTGAGATGTAAATCTTAAATTGAAATATTTCGAACGAAACGAACCGAAATAACAAGCCAGTAACAGAACTTAACTTTATTTTAAACATTTCTCAGTAACTTATCACAAAGGTCATCGCAATGAATTGCATCACGTGAACGAACAATTAAAGTTATTACTTTTGTATGTTACTTGAAATTGAAGCAATTTAAACTTCGCAGACTACATAAAACTGAAGTAAACTACCATTGAATATAAAGTCAAGGGTCATACATATTGTAACTATAAAATGTCGCCAGACTATAAAAATAAAATAGCAATAGAAACTGATTTTATCTACACTAATGTTGTAACATTCTACTTATGATTCCAATACTTGACTTATAATTACTACTGTTATTGCACAGACAACTAAAACACTCAATTTAAGCAATTGCACATGATGATATAATATCATTATAATATAACATTATAACATCATTATAACGCGACCAATTAACCTGGCGAGCCTTATGTCAAAATCCTCATACTAGTTGTATAAAATTTTGATATTAGGCTGGCTTTTGAAAACAGTTGGGTTACACGTGAAAACTTCGTCGAAACTACATACACAAAACTCTTTGGTAAGATCTCGCTCGCTCCTGATTGGCCCTACGCGCAGCTGCGCTCTCATTGGTTAGATTTTAATGGCGGCAAGTTCACTGTGACAATACACGTACCTACGCGTGAATTTAATGTTTCGCAATGTGTTTTGTTTTTAAAATTTTGTTTGATTAATTGCATTAAATAGTGAAGATAAAGTAGTGTATGCAACTGCATATAACACGGGTATTAAAACACTCGTTACTATTATGAAACTCGCTGCGCTCGTTTCATAAACTCACACTCGTGTTTTAATACCCTTCTTTATATGACGTTGCATAAACTACTATTA
The DNA here is from genome assembly GCA_963082685.1 of Cyclophora albipunctata. Taxonomy (NCBI): domain Eukaryota; kingdom Metazoa; phylum Arthropoda; class Insecta; order Lepidoptera; family Geometridae; genus Cyclophora; species Cyclophora albipunctata. The sequence goes on along the minus strand of OY720117.1, from coordinate 7,543,389 downwards.
ATATACCTACTTTAATGTATGTATTTTATGGAACTTGAAGCCCGCATTCCAGAGGAGTCAATCAGTGATTTTTACATGTGATGTATGAAAAATTGTGTCATTTTTATAGTAGTCTCTGAGTGGGGCAGTGAGCGTATATAAATTGAGCCATTTTACAAGCCGTGACGCAGCGAATCCTTAAGATAAGTTTTACGCGAATTTTTAAGTAAACTTGGCTCGAGAAAAATTGCTAAAACACAATGACAGGATGTTTCTTGTTTTCGGTACTTTGTAGATTTCTAAATTAAACCTTACTAGGTACAATAATATGTATCTACCAGACTAAAAATCTAGAATCTAGGTTATAAAGTCGTTCTCTGCACTTTCATCAACAAAAACATAGAATGTTTCAAATAAACTAGAAACAAAATAAAAACAAACCTGGTAGATATTTTCCACCAAAATTATACCACAGGCGGTGCAATCTAAATAAAATACACTAAAAAGTTATGCTCGCCACATCAGCTTTGTTATCTCGCGGCTTTGATGTGTGCATTTTTCACACTTTTTGCGGAAAAATTGGGCCACGTTCGGCTCAAATTTCATTATAGGCCTTTTGGAAAAAATAGGAGACATACGACACATAAAACGCAATTATGGGGTTGGTATAACACAAGTATCGGATATGACAGAGGGGCGTATGTTTGCGTTTGAAATACAAGATCGGTCGGTTACTTAGCGGACGATTGTGGATTCAACTCGCGAGCGCAGAGGATAGGATCAACTTTATGTTTGCGGTTTGACAAGCAACTGCGGCTGTAACGTTGTATTTTTAATGTTTCTAGCTTTGTAGCTTTAAGTTTTCTAAAGTTTCCGAAATGTGTTTTGATGGGTATGACATGTTTTTGTTGGAAGATTAGATGCTTGGGTGTAGTAGATTTATCTCACAAGCGCTCTCGGATATATTTTTGTAAGTAAATAATGTGCACCCATCTAAGCAGAACATCTCGAAAATGGCATATTAGGTACTTAAAGTTACTAAATAGAAAGACCATAAGATTTAGTGATTTCATTCATAATACCCCATCACTAAACCTTTCTCTACAGAAAGAATAAACTTAGGTTAGAAAATTGGCCATAGATATTAGTCTACATAATTAAAACGTAAAACGAAATAAACCTACAAAAAATACTAATTAAATAAATAAGAATACCTATCCTGCTATTCGACCTAAAAATTCCAACCGTCTTTATACAGTATTTTCTCCGTGACCTTCTTAACTTAAACTTATCTTAAACAGAGCAGTTTAACCCGAATTTCTCGGAGAATACCAACAAACCCTGGAGTCGGGGACCTTGGAGCGGATCGACCGCGCCAGCTGCACGGAACCAAGCTGAATATTTGCAATTAGATTACCTCCATCCTGTATTCGAGATTTAAATTATTATTAGATGTGTGTTGTACCTTGACACGTATTCGCGTAGAAAATAAAAGAAGCAAATATTTTTGAGTTGCTCTTGCTTGTACTCGTAGATAATTGAATACATTGAGTAACGGGAATTTGCAACTTGTAATACTGAAGTTTGTAAGAAAGTTTACGTTTTCTACGTAGGTTTGTAACTTTTTTTGCATCCAAATGAAAATTTATGAACAACCTAACAGCTGACGCGCTAGACACACATAGTTATTTATAATCTGTGAAACTAACGTCCGTACTCAAAGACGTCAAGTACTTCGTTAGTTTAGATAGAGATATAAGTGATTTTGACATGTAACGTATAGTATGAATTATTACGTCAACTAATTATGTAAAGTAATAAGGGTCGGATTAAAAGACGTTTTAGAGTGCAGCAGTAACAACAAAATAAATATACATGTTTAATATGTTCATATTGACAAAAATTATGTTTAACCAATATAGGTACTCGAGAATAATGATGAAGACAGATGATGAAAGATGGTGAACTTTAAAAAAAGTTACATTCCTCTTGTAACGGTGATATTTAGTAAGGAAGAAGTTACAAATTTCAAAAACACTGACTACCTGGAGAGAAATCCAAAATTATACTAAGGATACTTATACTTTAAATAACTTTGTATTAATACCGTTATAAAAGCCGCTTCAAACCACAAACACTGAAAACAAATTGAGAACACAAACTACTAATCAAAACGCAAAACTGTTCGCGGGCCTATTACTCCCGTAATCCCCATCTAATCCTCGAAATATGTGTATTGCTATTTTTATACCAATATTTGAGCAAACAACAAAACAACAGCCAGGTAAACAAACTGGAGATCCAATTTAATTTTAACTTTATTTGCCGAGTTTGAAAACGTCCCAATGCACCAATTAACCGCCACAGTTTTGCCATAACAGTTGTCATGTTTATTATGAAAACGTGAAAATAACAAAAACAAAGCAGTTAGTATAATATTACCTGTTGTCTAGCCTTGACCTTGTTTGGCTACAGTTGGTTTTAATTTAATGTTATAATTTAGTCAAAATGGTGGTGTTCTTGAATTCTAAGTAATACTTTCTTTGAAAAACAAATGTCTTCCTAAATTGGTATAAAATAAACACAAATCACGTGTAAATAATCTATACCAATATAATAAAGCTTTTTGTTTGTTTGAACTTTGTTTGGATCCGATTTGAATATTTTTTTGTGTAGCCACATTCAACGAGAAGGTATTTTACATACTTACCGAAATTCCCTCGGGAACGGTCATAACGCGGGTAAAACCGCGGGGCTGCTAGCGTTATAATAATCTGCTGTCCAAACGAAGGAAGGAACTCTGACATAATGAAGTAACATTAAAGCCAGACATAATAAAGTAACATTGAAGACCTACCTAAAGCTATCAAGCGAATAGCACCAAAAATAACGTGACTGTTATTATTATCTGTGACACGCGGTAATGCACCTTGACTTGACAGTTGACATTTTTGTTTACCTCCACAACATTGATAGCGTGCGGGTTACACAATACAGCAACACAATTCAAAATAATTCCCCTAATCTACAACGAAATCTTCATACGTTTGCCGTTCATATGACAAATTCATTTAAGTACGTAAACAAATTCATTTCCTTGTCCCTCCCGCTGCTTGAGTGATGCCATGCTGTTCTGAAATTCAAAGCAAATATAGTGAAATGAGCGGAGTAGGGAGCGTTAATAAAGTTCCACATTAACGTATTCGTAACCGGTTTATGTGGCAGGAACACGCAACTTGCTTTGACCTGATTCGATCAAGATATTGGCTTTTTACTCTTATGGTTTTTGGGTTTCCTCATCAAGGAATGATGGTAATCGGGTTGGCTGCGGAGAAGATATGGCACCGTTATGGGACAATGCTGATAGATTTATAAGTAATATCCTTATTACAAATTACTGTAATATACCTAAAACATAGATGTTTTAGGTATATTACAGATTGTCTCAGCTCTCTGTCTGTACCTTATTTTAAGTGTTTCGAAAGTTTGTGGGTTGTGTGGTTTGGACTTATAATTATGTGTTTATAATGGACAAGCGAGACAAGACGGGACAAGACCATGGTTCTAATAGGAATTTTAATTGTTTTTTCCCTCATTAATTGTGTTATTATTTAAACCCGTAAGGGCACTAATTAACGTTCAAACTACGTTACTTGATAAACTTAAATTTTTGAACCGACTTTTAAATAGGATGAAGTTTGTCAATTCGACCGTATAAATAAACACTTTTTACCTATCGTCTCTATCCCTTCACTGGAACCATGGTTTCAGTATTTTCCACAGTATATTCCTTCCTGATACAAATACGTATCCTCGAGACAAATGGCATTATCCATTATTTGATGTCCATCTGCGCCGAATTGCGAACGGGACAAAATCCGGAACAAATGAGAATAAATCAACTTTTTCCCTGCACACAGTTTTTCCTCAGTGAGAGAAATTAGAGGCCTTTGCCCAGCAGTGGGATATTATACACAACTTTTTTAGTAGATCTCTTCTTTTATAGTTAAGCTAAGCTTCCATTATAAAAATCTTCTATTTTTATTTATGTCGGAGGCCTTTGTGTGGTATATTAACTCCGACATCAAGTTTGGCCTCTAACCTACTCGAAATTAATGAATGACTGAAGAAGATATATTATACTCTGTGGGTTATCTATGTGTTTCTTAACAATTAGTACCTTTATAACCATTAACGACCAAACTAAACTAATAACTTATGCTTCCTTCCTTCCTTATATACTTCCCCGTTCCCGGTTTACACTGGTGTTGATGTCCATCTCTTGGGACAGCCAGAAATCCAGAATGTTGTATTTATCTGTCTATTGTAAATTAGATTTCTGTATATTATATTCCTAGCCTTTTATTAGTACTTTGGATACTTGATAAGTTATTGATTTGTTTTTTATTAAGAGACGCAAAAAAATCTTTTGAATCTTATAACAAAAAGTCATGGCTATACCTTAGAATACAGAAAGTACTAGAAGTAGCATTCAAATTACAAGCTACACGCTGTGTCCAAAAACAAAACAAAGTCCCTCGCGTAGTGTTGTTAGCTCTCGCATTATTTGCCCATTTTTGGGGTAAATTTTGGGAGTTTCGGAGGTAATATGATAATAGAATAAAAATTGTCCTTTTCTATATAACTATGTACCTACCTGATTATCTCAAGAAATAGATAGGTATATTAAATAAAACACGGTGTTAAGGTGGAAAAATTATATATTTTTATTTTATTTTATTTTATTTTAAAGTATTCGGAAAACTTACAGCTAGGTACAAGAGTTACATAAAAAAAAGAATAATAACTTAGGGCCAATTACAATTTTTCACTATCTAAGATGGCTAATATAGAAACATAATTTTATACCCGCTCCCCCTCTCCCCTTCTCCCTCACACGCACACCAAAAATTTGTTTAGAAATCCTATAGACTAACATACTTACTATTTAATTGGATTGTTAGGTTAGGTACTTACGAGCCGCACTTACGCTTTATACTTTCTTTTTTCAAGTTGGTTAATTTTTATTATATTACTTATTAATATTCTACAACGAATTAAAGCCCTCAAAAGGTAATAAAAAGAAGGGTAAATCAAAACTCTTATATTGGCAACACTAACATAGATTGACGCATCACTCTCTATGACAATTGAAATCTGAGAAAATAATTAAATACTAGCGGCCCGCCCTCGCTTCGCTTCGGGTAATCAAGATTTCATGTAGGAAAATCGGGATAAAACATTGCGTGTCTCCCGCAGGAATATACACAATCAAAATTTCAAGTGGGAAATTGGGGATAAAATATTACATGTCTCGCGCGAGTATATATGTATACACAATCAAGATTTCATGTGAGGAAGAATTTGGGATAATACCTACATAGCACGTCTTCGTCGTTCGTAGTTCGTAGGTAGGTATATCCCCGCGCGCTTTGACCGCACGAAACAGTAAGTGGCCATAAGAGACCCGCCATTGAGCATTATTATTTTGTAAGCAGCGCCCCGTGGTTTTACCCGCGTTGTGCCCGTTCCCGTGGGAATTTCGGGAATTTTTTTACATATAAACCTTCCTCTTGAATCACTCTATCTATTACAAAAAACCGCATCAAAATCCGTTGCGTAATTTTAAAGATTTAAGCATACAGACAAACAGACAGACAGACACGAAACAGAGACGACTTTATTTTATATAGCGACCCGCCCTCGCTTCGCTTCGGGTAATCAAGATTTCATGTAGGAAAATCGGGATAAAACATTGCGTGTCTCCCGCAGGAATATACACAATCAAAATTTCAAGTGGGAAATTGGGGATAAAATATTACATGTCTCGCGCGAGTATATATGTATACACAATCAAGATTTCATGTGAGGAAGAATTCGGGATAATACCTACATAGCACGTCTTCGTCGTTCGTAGTTCGTAGGTAGGTACCTATATCCCCGCGCGCTTTGACCGCACGAAACAGTAAGTAGCCATAAGAGACCCGCCATCGAGCATTACTATTTTGTAAGCAGCGCCCCGCGGTTTTACCCGCGTTGTGGCCGTTCCCGTGGGAATTTCGGGAATTTTTTTACATAAAAACCTTCCTCTTGAATCACTCTACCTATTACAAAAAAACCGCATCAAAATCCGTTGCGTAATTTTAAAGATTTAAGCATACAGACAAACAGACACGAAACAGAGACGACTTTATTTTATACTATGTAGTGATATTTCTCATCATAACTCTGAAACTAACTGTCCGATTTTAATAATTTAAAGAGGTACACAAAGAAACATAATTAACCTTGATTGTAGAGCCATTTATTTTGATGTAGATTCATAACATCATATGAATATCATCAACTTAAAATTACACTCCTTTTTTAACTAATTAATTTTAACTTAAAACGGTTATTGTGTCTTAACTATAATAGTTAGACATATGCCCTCGCGAACTTATTTTTTCGCAATGATATGTACTTTGATTGTGTAGAACATTGTTTTTGTGTATCATCAATAGTTTTAGTAGCGCACGCCAATAACCAATTTTTTTAGGCATGTTTTTCATACCTTGGGTTACATATACCCGCGTTGTGCCCGTTCCCGTGGGAATTTCGGGAATAAATATAGCCTATGTCACTCAGGGATAGTGTAGCTTTCGAATGGTGAAAGAATTTTTTAATTCGGTGCAGTAGTTTCAGAGCCTATTCGAGACAAACAAACAAACAAACCAAAAATCAAACCTTTCCTCTTTATAATATTAGTATAGAAGACGATACCTAAATGCGATACTTACACGTGAAATGTGATCCCATCCTGTTTCTTTTTCAGACCCACTGCATTTTTACAGGTAGGAATGACACAAGACGGCATAGTTTCGTGAAATTAGTCACGGGTAAAACACGTTAGTGCGTTCCGACGGTCACAAAGTGACTGATCGGTTGCGCATCAAACTACTCTATTTAAGGCTAGTTTGAGTAGCTACAGTATTATGCGCGCTCACGGGTTCTGGTTCTTCTGTATTCTGAGGGCTATACATGTCATTTGCGTAATGGTTTTAGGTAGCACTTACTGTATTAGGGGTTTCGGTTGCGGGTTCGATTACCGCCAATCTTCGAAGGTATAGTCGTTAAAAATTTCTGGGTGTTCATTATCACTACATAGTATAAAACAAAGTAGCTTTCCGCTGTCTGTCTGTCTGTCCCTATGTATGGTTAGAATCTTTAAATTTACGCAACAGATTTTGAGTTTGACGCGATTTTTTTAAATAGATAGAGTGACTCAAGAGAAAGGTTTATATATATAAAAATTCCCAAAATTCCGGGCACAACGCGGGTAAAACCGCCGGGGTGCTGCTAGTAATTATATAAATATGCAGTAAGTATGTAAATGTAGTAGGTGTGTGATAGTGTAAAGTAACAGCTTGCGAGATACACAGCTTAGAGCTTAGTTTGGGTCTAACAAACAGTGTGTGAATAAGTCCGCGAGTATTATAATTGTATTCCCGACCTCACATACCTTTAATAAAATAATAAGGAAGCAGATGAATAATTGAAACCACGCTAATACACGTTAAACCAATTAGTCAAGTATTCATTCATTCATTCATTCATTCATTTCAAGTATGTTAGTGGCCAAACTTGTCGGAGTTAATAGACCACACAAAGGCCTCCGACATAAATAAGGAAAGAAGATTTTATAATGGAAGTTTAGCTTAACTTATAAAAGAAGAGATCTACTAAAAAAATTGTGTATAATATCCCACTGGTAGGCAAAGGTCTCTGATTGCTGTCACTATCGAAAAACTGTGTGATGTCTGAGTTTAAAGACCGCCTAAAGGCCTCCAACATGGTCTAACGATTGAAACAACCGGGGCCGACAATTTAACGTGCCCTCCGAAGCACGGTAGCGCTCAGGTAGAAATGCCACTATCATCCATCCAAGCATCGAGGCCGAACTGCACATTGCTTAGCAATCGCAATGATTTACCATCGCTTAGGCGAACTCCGCCACGAGCGCTTCAAGTTTTCATTGATAAACTTTGTTGTACGAATAATTTACGTACGGCACCTAATTAGTTCATCTCATCAGTATCATTAAAACAACAAACGGAATAGTATAATTAATTGACAGCCATTCCCAAAGCTCCTGTGTCAACTAAACGGCCAGTCTTTGGTTCGTATCTCGACAACCATATGACCTAAAATACCTAAATGGAATAATTTCGTTAATTAAGCTCCCGCTCCCCGTTACCTTCGTGTTCAGGATATGTTATAAATCATTTTATAGCTCGGTTTTCGTTGAGAACTGTTAAGGAACTACAAGTCTTTGATTTAAAGCTTTTGGGTGTAATGAGCATTAATTTGGAGCTGGGTTAGTTACGGGAATATTACTTAGGCTAGGCACTTTAGGTTTGAGTTATTTAGAGCTAGACTGGACGTACGTTCATCACTGGTTTTATAGGCTTTAAGTCTCGTTGTAGGTAATTTATGACAACATTCATGTAGACACGTTAACACGCAACGCTGTCCGCAACGCTACTTGCAACGCACAACGCAACGCTACTCTGGCTACGCTACGTGTCGCGTGACGCCCCACGCTCCTCCCTGAAAGTTCAAATATTTATATAACGTATTATGCAAGTTATACACACTTTATAGATAACATTTTGGTTTATAGTAAAGCTCTAAAATTGAGCTCTATTCATAAAGCATAATAATGCTAAGCAACTTAAAGTGCACATCAACAGACAAATTTATTAATTCACCGCTAGATATTCTACACAATACATTACCTACACAAAAGCTATCATTCAACACAGAGTTCCAAAGCATAAATACAAATCCCAAAGCCTATGAAACAACACGGTATTATATTCGTAGTTAACAAATTTAATCAACATACGTAATTCAGAATGTTTGAATATGCAATATGTCACAAATCCATAACGAGGCATAGTGATTGTGTTGAGAGTTAATTAACTGTCGCAATAATCGAATGGCGGACGTTGCATGTGGCCGGGTGGATGGACTGTACCGGCGGAGACCACGCCTTTGTCATATATAGAACAACTGATGATTTCCTCTTAGTATATAAGAAGGTGTTGGCAGATTATTGAGACTTAGGGTGCCTGTCCATTGAAACGGAGCGAGGCTGCGGAGCGGAGAAACAGACAAAAAAACGTGTTTTGTAAAAAAGACATAAGCATAAACAAGTTGTAAAATTTACAGCTAAAACGGCTGAATCGATTTTTAAACGATTTAGTGTACCTCTGAAACGGATTAACCGATTTCGATGCGGTGTTTTTCAGTAGAAAGCCAGTTTTCTTTGCGGAGCTATGTTTGATAAAAACAGTCCAGGCGTTGTAGCTTGTTTGCGTCTTTGAAATGTAAAATGTTACTTGTTTTTAAAGATTCCAAGCATTCTCGCTAAATAACCGAGGAAATATAAATTCCATCGTATAGAAACGTCGCTATAAAACAACTGACTTGAAATCCTGCTTCATTTTATAGTACCATTCTCGAGGGAATGCTTGCTAACGTTATCTGGTACATGTTGTGGTTGCAGGAATTTGTCCCGGTGCTTTGCCATTGCAGTAGTGAGCGCCCTTTAAATAAATAAGAAATATTTTTCCGTAAACGCTCACGTTATAAAATATGTTGTATTGATCAGTGGAATATTTTGAAATTCGACTTACTGCCGCACTTAGAGAGGTCCATTAAATGGACAGTTTACTAATTGACGTAATTTTTCATACATGTCTAATTTCATAAATTTCAACATGTCAAAATCACTCATCAAATCTCTACTAAGGAAGCATTTGACGTCTCTGTCTCTGAGTACGGTAGTTAGAGCTCGATATATTAAGCGGGATTTACATTACGAACAGGGGCGTAGCTACCGCCGTATCTGCCGTATCAATTATACAGGGCCCCCAGGCCACGGGGGCCCCAAAGTGTGTAAGGAAAAAGAAATAAAAACTTCCCAATTTATTTTATTTTACAAATGACAAAATTCTATAAAGCAATTACTTTTTATCCCGCCTTAAGCGTGCGTTCAAAAGTTGGCAACACTCTACATCGTTATGGCGGGCTGCGGGACTTCCCCGTTTTACTTACTAGAAAAACTAAAATCATCATCAGCCATAAATGAGTTAATAAATCAGTTTGCCGAAAAAAAGGCAAGGAGAATGAATATTTAAAATTTGATTTTTATTTGTAAAATGGTTAAATTATGTTATGTATGATAAATAAATATTTCTTTCACAATTTTTTTTTCTTTTGTGAAAAATCTTTACCCCCAAACAATCTAAGGGCCCCCAAACAATTTTTTATACGGGGTCCCGCCAATGCACGCTACGCCACTGATTACGAAACTAGTTTCATGTATGATGAAACTAGTTTCGTGAAACTAATTTCAGCACATGTGAAACTACTTTCGTTTAAATTAAGTATAGTGTCGTGAAATTATCAGTATCGCGGCAATAATGGCCCTGTCAATATCATAGCTATTGCTGCTGCTGTCTTTGAAATGATGTCGCGACACTAGTTTCGCGTCGCATTTACATGATGAAACTAGTTGCATGACACTAATTTCACCTAAAAATCGCGCAGGGCACGAAACTAATTTAGTTTCACGAAAGTAATGCATGCATTACGAAACTATTAAATTACACGTGAAACTGTTGTTAAAACTAATGTCACGAAATTAATTTCATGCCACTAATTTCGTAATGTAATTTAGGCTTTAGAGCTCCTTCCCGCATATCTCATTTTCGAAAGCATATTTTAACAATGAAGTAGTGAGATTCAAACATTTGAAGATTTGAAGACTAAACCCTGGAAACGAGCAACTATATTCACATCTAGAATCTGGATCAGGATCCTAATAGCAGAATCTATACTCATATTATAAAGAGGTCAAATTTGTAAGTTTATATGTTTGTTTGTTTGTATGTTCGAACTAATCTCGGGTATTACCAGTCCGATTTGAATAATTCTTTTTGTAGTAGATAGCCACATTCAACGGAAAGGTTTTAGGCTATTTTTCATCCCAGAATTCCCATGAGAACAAGCACAACGCGGGTAAAACCGCGGGGCACGGCTAATTACTCATAAGTTTATAGCAGAAGAAATATTTTCTTCTCAAAGTAATTTATTAACTAAACCAGATTCAATAGTTTCACAGATTATCCTATTTCCAAATCCCCTAAATTAGAACGGATGTACTGACCAAGGATATCACGGGATTATCAAATAAAGACCCGACTAATTAGGCTTTGGGCGGTTATTCCCCAGAGATTAATGTCCTGTGCTCTGTATGACCTAAGTCATATCAACCCTCGTTGGTTTCTACTAGGGAATGATACTAATGAATTTTGCTCTAGAATCTTGTATCATTTATTTAACTGTAAATAAGTATAAATTACTTATGTATAGATAACTAGCAGCGCCCCGCGGTTTTACCCGCGTTGTGCCCGTTCCCGTGGGAATTTCGGGAATTTTTATACATATAAACCTTCCTCTTGAATCACTCCACCTATTACAAAAAACCGCATCAAAATCCGTTGCGTAATTTTAAAGATTTAAGCATACAGACAAAAGTAGCGACTTTGTTTTATACTATGTAGTGAAGTAATTTTTTGACTGTTTTTACTTTCCATTCATTCATTCATTAATTTCGAATAGGCTACTGGCCAAACCTGGTATCAGAGTTTTTAGTCCACCAAAAGGCCTCCGGCTTGGTGTAACGATTGAAACAACCGGCACCGACTGTTTAACGTACCATAGAAAGCATAGTAGCGATCAGATAAAATGTCACTTTAAGCTACCCAAATATGTAGGGGCCGAGCTGGACGTTGCTTAACAATCGCAATGGACTAAAATCGCTTAGTTAAACTATTCCACGAGCGCTACGTTTACAGTTTTTACTAAGAACGTGAATGAATAAAATGTATAGCGAGCCTAAAGGCGACATCATTTATCATTAAGACACTGTAATTACTCAAAATATTTTCCTTTCATCAGCACACGTCTTTGATATCTCCCAGTTTAATTACAGGGAGAGTATTCAAAGCCTGCACCAGGATTTGAATCTCAAATTCAATTCCTCAAATTACAGAGGTGACATACATTCTAGACCTCAGAATGTGCCTAAACCACAACCTGGGACTAACCTGCGTAGCTAGACCAGGGAGTTCTGCTGGAGAAATTTTCAGTACAATAAACCTTCGATTTTGTTGTAGAATTATAAATAATTACAATTTCGGCTACTTCAATGATACTTAGGTATCTTTGTGAATTGTGTAGGGAACTTAACAGACTTGTATACTGTCTACTTTGATTATTAAATATTAGGTAAACTAATACTTCAATAAAGTATCGGTACCTCGTGTCTGTATGTGAATGTATAGAATATAGTTTTATTTTATCTCCTGGTTTTGACTTTAATTAAGAAAACATTTTAGTACTCCGGTTAATATCTAAGATGAACTAGATAACGCAAGATCCTGCTAATTACAATTCAAATCAAACTGTGAATAGAAGTATGAAGTGCCTATTGGTAAACTATTTTATTACTTATTCAATTTTCATATGAATATTCCAACCCAATTAAAATAACAAACATAAATTAACAATTAAAATCCAATAATGGTACGCCATATTAAATTAAAATTTAACAAGTTTCACCGCATTGGAGTTGCCAATACAACCAATATCCGTTTATCAAATTGTGACGTGTAAATAAACAAGAGTTGTGACGTCATATAAAGGTTTCAAAATTGGGGTGAAGGGAGTTGTTGAAACGGTTGAAACATAACGCGCCTTCATGATAAGCATCCTATATTATCAACAAGGAGTTACGAAAAGAAACTTTTCGCACCTCATTCGAAATACAAGCCAATCGTGGCGAAAAACGGAACTAACCTTTCAGCCAAACAAATTCAATCAACTGACTAAACCAGAGCTCACTAGCGCCCTCCAATGCCCAGGTTCTGTTTCCGTTCAAGCCATACCAAATAACGCCGGAGGGAACCGTAAACGTAAAATAATAATTTAGTTTTGTCGTAAACGTCTTTAAATAATGGTAGAAGACATTCGGGGCTTGTTTCACAAGACTGAAGAGTACAAGTCCATAAATTACTAGTTTTGATAGCTTTGATGTTTACGCTGCTGAAATTCAGGATATAAATGAGTGTGCCGAGAAAGGTAAGTAGGTGGGTGGTGATTAAATTTATGAATGGCGGTGTCGCGCGCTGTCACTTGTTTTCATTCGTTATGGCGGGAAAAGTAAGTAAATTCTAACATATAGGTTGTGTGTTGTTGTTGTTTGGTAACTAAGCCTGGCTTAGGGTGCCTGTCCATTGATGCGTAGCGAGGCTGCGGAGCGGAGGAACGGACAAATATTATCCAATAGGATTGCATAATGTATCGGTAAGCCTCGCTCCGCATCAATGGACTGGACAGGCACCCTAGGAGTCAACTAGCTAGATAGATATAGGTATTTGTTTATGTACACATGTAGTATTATCAGTGAGCTAGATTCCATAATAAAAGCTTACAGCTTAGTTTGGGCTAATTAGCCGTGTGTGAATTTTATCCACATATTTATAACATCATACGCCTTTCAATATTTCTCCGTTTATTTCCTTCAAAATTAGCGCAGTTAGCAAAATTGGTTTAGGCCCATCTCGTAGCCAGATTTGGTAGCTAGCTTCCAAATGGGAGAAATAATCCCGATTCGAAGCTGGCTACGAAATAGGAATTCGAAAGTCCAAGATTTAGAAAAAAGAACTAGTAAAAAAAAAAATAACCCTAACCTACCGAATAGATCGTTCCCATTTAGTAGCTAGCTACAAGATGGGAAAACACTTTTCTCATTTCGTAGCTAGCTACCAAATCTGGCTACGAGATGGGCAAAATTAGATGGGCAAAATTAAAGTGCAAAATTAGCTTTCTAAATTTATTTCAAACCAAACGGATAGTCGAGTTTAATATCAATATTTTACATTATATTTCCCTGTATAGCTCACATTGTAAGCAAAATATGATAGTTGTGTGATATAACGAATACCCACGAGTCTAGATAAACGGAGGTGATAAGTGGACTATTCATTTTGAGGGTACAAAGAGGAGAAATGCTCAGGCAGGGTAAAACATGCATTATTAAAAGCTATCTCAAACCGAAATATACCTACTTGCTAAATAACTAAGTAACGTAGCTTCGTAGGCCTAGGCCTGCTGTGGATTTATCTGCGAAAACTACTACTTGCTTTTTGTAGTAATTTTATTAGGTACTAGCTGCGCCCCGCGGTTTCACTCGCAGCGCCCCCGTTCCCGTGGGAATTTTGAGATTTTTATTCCTTATTTTTCTTATATAAAAACCTTGTCCTGACATTAAGGAACACCTTAAAAAAAGAATCATCAAATTTGGTGCAGTCGTTTTTTTTATAATTAAAAAATTAAACATTATTTATTTGAGAACAAAAACATTTTGCGATTCATTTTTATATTATAGATAGGTTAAGGTACAATAGTTCATTTTCCTTTCTTGTACTATAGATACCTTAGTACTTATTTGGAAGTATCGCATGAATATCGACGTAAATCTTTTTTTTTTCAATAACTTGAGTTGGTCTTAGTACCTATTTTAAAAGGTTTAGGTAATAACAATTATTCACCTGTACCTACAATTCTAGTTACGTATCATAAAGTCAGTTGATTAAAGGAATTATTAGTAGGGAACCAGCAATAAAATTCAAAAAGACATTTTGTTAGCCTGTAATGTCCCAGCTGTGGGATATTACAGGCTAACACTTAGTGTTAGCCTCCTCTTATCTCACTGAAGATATCAGCACAGTGAGTGCGGGTTGGCGCTCTCAAACGCGAACCAAGTTAAAAATAAAGTAATAAATAAATAAATACTAAATTATAAAAAATAAAGTTAGGTAATATACTGTAAATCCAACTGCTGGACAAAGGTCTCGTAAAGAAGTAACAAACTAGGATAAAAAGAAACGAGGTACATAACAATGTAAAGCTACTGTACCGTCGACTCTTAATGGAATTGAACAGTTAAAATGTCTCGGCGCCTCCGCAGTCACAGCAATTCCGTTCAATGCATTAAATTACGCCATTCAAGCCCTGACTCCGGCGCTACCCGTACAAGAAGGAAATAAAAACCAGGTTTTAGTGTCCATCAAAATAGAGGGTGATGCGTACTTGATATACCTATCTAGCGTCAGAAAGTATGCCACCACCGTTAATTGTCGCTTCGAGCTCACAATCATGCAAATCCGGTAACTTTCAAATTCACATGCACACCGAAATTCTTTTCCATCAAATTACCTACCTCGTTGGTATGAATATTTCAACAACCTCAAGCTTACATCGAATCAATCAATACCCCCAGTTTCCCTTGACACCGTAAATTTGTAAGCGGTTCTCTATAAAAAAACCTCTTGTTTTTCCATTAAATTAGGTGTTCAAGCCACTGGTCGACCGACCTTTCTCACACTTCATGTATCGCTGCCGTTGAAGCGTGTTAATCCAATTGAACTAGATACTTGTAAACAATACCGGGTACGGGTTTACTCTGAAATAGAGGATCTTGGGAAGGTCGACAACAGTAACCCCCCGGGACCCGCGCTCTAACTTCCCGGACGTTAATTTGTTACCTACAAATCCGAAGAACAATATTCCGATTGCAAAGTTACTGTTGTACCTACCGGGAATTCAATTTTGCATAAACAAATAGAAATACTTTTACGTTTGTTGCAAGTCTCAAGGTACTGAGACGAAATGAGTTCCAGATGAAGTTTTACGAAATTCAACTTTCAATATTCACGGAGATGAATGGAATAACGCGCGGTCGCGCTCGGTAAAATATTTTCTTTAAGTAAACTCGTTGGTTTGTTGTAATTTTCTTTACTGTTGAACGGTTTTCCATTAACCTTTTTTTGTTAACTGTAAAAAGTTATTCAATTCAATTTATACCACTTTCATGAACATTATCAAGCCAAAATCATTACATAAGTTTTTTTTTAATTTATTTGATGAAAAATGTATATGGTTGACCACTCCACATTTTTCGCGCCTATTTATAGATCGCTTAACGTATTATTAAACCTTGATTGAAAGCTCTTTCTAACTATTTAGGTACTTACCTAGTTAAACAAGTAGAATCTTTTTGTTAAGTACCTACCTATAAACAACCGTATTTGGGTGCTTTTACACTCTCACCTATAAGAGAAGTAAGTACCTAATGTCTATTATACAACGACAAGCTTTTACCGAGAATAGGACTTAAAATGTAGTCCAAGTCTCTCAACGATCTCAATCGGCAAAATGCATTTTATTTAAGACGCTAGTTTTCAAGTTGGAAAACTTTAAATTGTTATCTAGAGGTTTTGTTTCCTTTGGCGAATATTGAACCAAGCATTGTTTTATTTTTTCTTTCATTTGATTCGCTGCCGTGGTTACATTACCTACCTAACTAAACTGGGTTGATTTTTACCTACAAAGAACTATTTTGAGTTTATAGAAAAATATAATAACAGTCTCCAATACTCGTACAAAGCTACGGAAGAAAAATATTTTCTTAATTTTAGTTCTGGAAAACTTTGTTTTCAAATTCCTTGAAGGAATGCTCATTTCTCCTGTCTAGTTATTTAGGAGTTCTAAAATTAAAATTAAAATAATATAGGGACCAATTTTTAAAGATACCCTACAAAGGTACGTACGTAGGAACCTATTTGGTATTTGCAAAATGCTAGTCACCCTTTGGTATAACGTTTCACTTTATTTTCCGGAAAAACAATGGATTCCTATACAATTTATTCAAAACAGGTTTTATTTTGCAATTAGTTTACAATTAGAAGCGAGTTACCATTGTAGTACGTATAATTATAATTTCACATAAAGTGTAGTTGCACACAAAGAAGTGGGTAGCTGGGTAAGTTTACAAAGTAGATATTTACTATTAACTAATTTTCATGCCTCCTACTTTTACCCCCATTAAGCTTATCAGTCGACAAGGCTTTCGCAAAGTAGAGTTCGCAATTATAAGAGCCACCGAGAGCGTAAATGAACTAGAAAGTTTCGTTAGAGGAGGAAAGGATAGAAGTAGCAACCTAGATAATAGGCGCATCTAAGTGTTTATTGTTTAATTAAATAGTCTTATGTTGGTTACTAACATTAGCTAGATTATAAAACGACTATTTTAATTGAGCGCGTCCGAAATACCTACACACTCAAGTCGCCCAAATTTCATCATTACAACTGAAACTCGATCAATCAACTTAATGCTAATTCACGGGCTAAATGGAGATTCAAAAGTTATTCACTAAAATAGAGTTCAATTGATCGTGGTTCGATCGAAACGGTCAAATTGGGGCTTAGGGTATTTGTACTAATTATTCTGTGCTTAGGGATAAAACCGAGGAAACTGAAACACATTCATGATTGGTTTCAATATTTATCTGTACCAATTGCTATGAATCTGTGATAAGCTTGTCAGTAAACGAGCAATTGTCAACGTCAAAAATATTTCAAATTGTCGTCTGTCAAGTTAATTTATTGTCAAATGTCAATGTCATTTGAGTTGAAAACCAAAACAAACAAAATAAATGCAGCAAAACAAAAATAGCTGTGAAAAAAGCAAAGCGCAAGGCTCCCCATTTGTAGCGTTAATTAAACATACTATAATTATACTTTATAATACTATAATTAATTTAGTATACTATAATTAATTTCCAACATTATAAAATAAAACTTTTTCTAACTCTAAAATGGTCCGCAGACAACGTGAGCCAAGCACAACTGAAGACGAAATCGTAATCGGTAAAATTCCATAACACTCGTACCTACTTACTATTTGATTTTCATTTTGAATACACTAGAAAATCATCTGAGAATAATCTAATTTATTTTACAGATGCTCCTCCTCCAAAGAAACATAAGAGGCATAAACATAAAAAGCACAAGAAAAAGAAGTTGGACAATGAGTTCGAAAGCGACACTTCGATCGATGTCTCATATGAAGACGCGATGGAGAAAACTTACAAGATGAAGGTCAAGGGTAAGGAAGTGTCTGGAGCTTCGGCTGCTGATCTTCTAAAAGCACAGGCCTTCAAATCATCCTCAGATTCGCGGAAATCCATTCCCGGCTCCTCGTCTAGCACCCCTCCCAAACCTTCCACTTCAAAGAAGAAGAAAAAAGGGCGGGAGAGTGGCACCTCTAGTGAAGAGGAACGGTGGCTTGATGCTATCAAATCTGGAAAACTTGAAGAGGTAACTCATTCTCCTTCTATTCCTTACATATCATTTACACACGTCTCACACCTCAATGTTATTTCAGGTTGATGAAGAACTAAAAAAAATCAAACCAAAAGACCCCAAAATGATGACTGCCAGACAACGTGCCATGTATGAGCGAGGTACAGATAAAGAAACTAGCCCAGGGGGAGAAGTGTTACTTGCATTACCATCAGGGTACAAAGAAAAGGTCATGACTGCTGAAGCGATACAGAAAGCAGCCATAAAATCACAGAAACGCAAACAAATGGCTGATGAAAAGAGGGAGAAAGATAAAAAGAAGACAATGGATAGACTTTTGAAGAAACAGGAATCCAAAAACTTGAAAAATTCTCAACACCGTAGACCGCAGAAGTCTCAGGAGCCTCAGATAGTTTATAAGATCAATAATAATGAGATATCTTTGTCTTTGCCTCCAGGAGTTGAGTTCCCTTTGAAAAGTCAACCACCTATAGAACCACCCAAACCGGTTTTATGTGGAGTAGAGGGATGTAGTAATATTAAGAAGTATAATTGTTCAAAAACTGGAATACCTTTATGTAGCCTAGAATGCTATAAAGAGAACTTGAGAAGTATTGCTTGAGTTAGAAATAGGTATATTGTGTTTATTTTGTGTTAAGTTTTAATAATTTACAGCAAAGCAGGAATTTATAATATCTAGAAATTAATTAATAAACTACCTTGGCTGTAATTTGTTATTTTTTCGACTGAATGTATTTTGACGAAATGAAATGAACCGATACTTTTTAGATAACATTACTGTGACTAATATTAGAAATGAAAACTATTGGCCTATTATGTTCCACTGCTGAGCAAAAACCTTTATGTCACTGAAGATATTGGTACAGTGAGAAGGTTTATGTCTATCACCATGCTTACCTCCTGCAGGTCGGTGACCTCAAACCTAGCTATATTTGAAAAGTAAATTCGTAACATGCTTCTAAAATGAACAGAAATTATGAAAATAAAATACCATGTGACAACTGAAAGTGAGCATATATTACTTTGTAAGAATAAACAATATGTTTTTATAAATTTTAAATAATAACACACTCCAGTCAAACATAATAGAACAGTCTTACAGAATAAAGAAGCAAATAAACAAGATATAATTATTACAGGTTATTCAGTCCGTAATATTTTGTTCATAGTTATGCCACAATGCTAAGGATAGGTAGTCAAGACATTCCAAATGGGACATTCCTTATGTAAATTGGACTAAAAAGTTTAGTAAGTGGTTTAGTAAGTTAGCTGTGATAGACAAGCGGTTTTTTTCCAAATCATCCCACAGCGGGCTAAAGATAAGATGAATAATAACTGGATGGTAGATTATTGTGATCAAAACTGGACTGAATGAATAACCTTGACTAATCTATACTAATACAATGAAGCCGAAGAGTTGTTTTTTTGTTTTCTGAACGCGCCAATCTCAGAAACGATCAATCCGATTTGAATAAAAAAAAGTAATGGGATAGCCCGATTCAAGGGGAAGTTGAAAAGATATAATTCATCCGGAAATTCCCACAGGAACGGGCACAATGAGTAAAACCGTGGGGCGCTGCTAGTACATATATACAAGGACTATGGACAGGTAAATTGCACCATCTCCACACCCCAGTGAAATAGCCTCAAATAAGAAATAAAAAAATGACAAACTAAATTATAACAAAAGTTCTTTCAACAACACTTTCTAAGTATTTCCAGTTCTTATAACAATTTCCTTTCTTCATATTCATGTAACATTAAAATGTTTGAATTATGCATTGTACCTTCACTAAATGTAACTTACAAAGATTTTACATTTTAAAGTTAATAGACATCCATGTACATACATTAATAAACATTTGATACTTTCAATAATACCTCTACAATCTGTACCAAGAAAATATTATTTATTTATCAATATTTACTGATATGAACAAACAACCGCTATTTACATTGGACTTACTTAGACATTAAAAGGGTCTTCAGACATTGCATTTAGCCAGTTGATTTATAGTACAAGCATTAGTACCTTTTGCAAGTGCCAATTCATTTATGATCATACAAAAAAGGTAGCAAATTGGCAAGTCTGTACACCCCTTTACCAATGAGCAGACTAAGTAATAAGCTGCTAAATTCTTCACCACCACATACTAAATAAACTATTCTCATATGTTATCAACTTCATACCTAACTATTTCATATCTAATCATACTACAATATGAATCATTTAAGATGATATGATTTTATAGTCGATAATACTGCGTTTTATGTCTTAGCTGGTAATTTAGTCATATATTGTTAATATTACTCAACTTTTTTTGAATGGCAGTAATCTAATATTACAAATATTATTTAACAACTACTTTTTGTTTTCTAATATTGGCTAGGAACATCAATATCTACATTTTGATTTGGCAAATCACTTGAGCTATAATTTAACAACATTTACACTACAGCAAGTGAATATAGATTAGAGTAAGAATGGCTGATCTTAACATCATACAGAAATAATCTCTTAGTGTTCACATATACATAACATTAAGGTACAATAATAATAAATTTATTTAAAAAAATATAATGATGAAGGGATGAATGAAAAATAATATGATAGCTTCATTGACTATGAACAATAAAAATACTGTTTATAATTAACTTAATACATAAATTGACCAACTTGACTTCAAAATGCCCTATTTACAATCCATAGACTGATTTTAAAACAATTTTGCACCAACATTAACTTTAAAATAGCATAATATTTCACTATACACAGAGTAGATAATTATAATAGAGAAAATTGTCCATAGCAATTTGTTGAGTTACCATAAATGCATCATCATTTCATTCTTCCAGTGTCATTTCATCCAAGAGAGCTTGAAGAGAAGACCCAAGGCGGAGACAGCTCGAGGAAGTTCTACAGACCAAAGCAAGGCAACCACCGTGCCAGGAAGGATGGCAAAGAGATGCCGGCTTGGTATCAAACATTGGTCCGTTTGGAGCTCCGAAGGCGAGCCAAGCCTGACTGTAACCGCTAAGAAGGATTATTTTGTTTATTTGATCTGAGTCGTGCAAGTCCGGAGCGTTCCTCCTCCTCATCACTAGTGCAAGACAACCCTCCAACAGCTCCCCGAGACGACGTAGCTTGGATCAAATCTTGATCCGGTCCATTTCTACTCTCATACAATAAAATACCCAATGTTTCTTCATAAATCCTAGCTTCTGGGAACTCCACTTTTGTATGTTTCTTGTCCGTGGCATATACTATAGAGGTACAGCATACTTCAGCACATTTCTTGCCGTGTCCAAAGAATGACCAACAACAGATCTCATTAGAACCAATCACATCCTTGATAAAGAGCACTCTGCCACTAAATCTTAGTGATAGCTTGTCAAACAGTTCAATGTTCTTCAACAGATTGTCGTCCGATGTACTTGTGTAGGAATATTTGTTGTTGTGTCTGTTTATTAGTAGCTTCACCACAGGCTGAAACATTGAAATTTTGTTTAAGCACTTTGGAAATCATATAGTATTTAATCAATACATTTTTATGATTGATAGGTAAAAAACAACTATGACCTACAGCAAAAAAGAATCGTGTCTATAATTTTTTAACACTTCAGTGACCCATCAATAACAAAAAGCATAGACCTAAATTTCTATTTATTACCTTCGATGTGGACATGATCAATAACTGCTCCTCCTTCTGCGATGTAATCAATGGCACCCGACAGATAGGCTCAGCTTCCCTTTCCTTTTTGGCCAATGCCTGCTGACACGACTCAGTCAACTCTTCGATAAGAAAGTACTTGGCTTCCGCTAAAAGTTCCATTATCTCACGGTAGCTATCAGGAAGACCCACCGTCCCATCACGTAGGTAATTGAGGATGGTACCGAAATGTTTACCACACCTATCTATCAGTATCCAACCTAGAACAGAGTTTCACGATTACACAATAGTAAATGGACAATGTTGTATTCAATAGGGTAGATAACAATTTGGAACCCACCATCGGAATCCGTCAAAACTTCCATTCTTCCGCTGAACATAGTGCGCAGCATGTTATCACTTTTTGTCAGGGTGCCGATAGTCGTGTAGAATAGAGTTCCTCCCACGTTCAACTTCACATATTGCGAAGGGCTACCTTTTATCAGTGTTTTGTGATCGCCCGACATTTTTACAAAAATTTCAGAGCTGGATACGGGCAATCGTACTGCTCCAATTTTGTTCCGCAACATAAATTCTTTTATATGCTCATTTTCGATAGCTAACAAATGTTATTTGGTACTATTTAATATATATGCACAATACGTTTATTTTATTTCAAAAATTAATTTATTTTCGCAACCAACAGTACCAAAAATTATTTATCTTCTCTTGCACAGAATGCACAGTTCTCTTGTCTTGTCTTTAATTTTTTTTTATTTTTTTTATGTCTTCGTTCATTCTTCAATTTCAGTCTGTCAAAGATGTTCGTTCAGATTCATTCGTTCAGTGTCCACCCATTACCATAGATGAACCAAAAATTTTTCCAATATTTATTGCACAAATAATGTTGCTTAGTGTAAACACAACTTATTTACTCCACATGTATATTTTTAATCTGTGCTATGCCACAGGTTAAAAAAGTTTTAAAATATTTCGTTTGAATTTTAGTCGCGTACTGACAACACTGTTAACCCGTTCCCGTTACGTTTTAAACCTCTGTGGTTTACCTTATTAAATTTACGCTAATAACCCTACATATGAGAAAAAAGCGCGGGAAACGTCGAAATAGGCGGTCGATTTTAAATTCTGATTTAAATTAATTTTATTGCAATTTGTTTAAATTAGTGTTCAGTGGTTTTGTATTTTCATATATTACACACTTAATATTTATATATTTACTATAATTACTTACATACGTCAATCGGTAAGTTTTTAAATAC
This sequence comes from Cyclophora albipunctata, assembly GCA_963082685.1. NCBI lineage: Eukaryota > Metazoa > Arthropoda > Insecta > Lepidoptera > Geometridae > Cyclophora > Cyclophora albipunctata. The sequence goes on along the minus strand of OY720117.1, from coordinate 7,520,201 downwards.
ATATATTTATGAACGAGCCGCCCGACTTGATGGACCCGGGGGGCATGGCCCCCCCGGCATCCAATTTTGTAACAATATCAAACGAAAGCGATACGGATGGTTCTCTGACCCATAAAACTAACTTAAAGAGAGGTAGGAAAAACAAAATTTGCAAACATTGCAATAAAAAAAAAAGGAAGCATGCGTTAGCAGTAGATGGCAAAACTGTCGGCTGTAGCTGCACAGATGAGGAGAATAATAGTGATAACACTTGTAATACCATAAACATTCCTATTCCAGAAACCCCATCCACATCCAGTCAGCTTGCTTCAGCAACTCAAGTAAGTCCAGGTCCCCAGGTCATTGCGAGAACTAAATATGATAAAAATGATATTGCTCCATTTATTGTTCATGTTCAACGTGAGCAAATATCTCCAAATGATGGCTCCACACTCCACCCTGTTGTCTTTGGCAAGTTCTTGAAATGTAATGATATTAAAAATATAATCAATGGTTCAGTGAAAAGAATAGGAAGAAACAGGATATCACTTGCATTTAGTAACTATAATGATGCCAATAATTTTACATTGCACAATAAATTACAGTCAAACAAGTTAAAAGCATTTATACCATCATTTAATATAACACGAATGGGAGTGGTACGCGGTGTACCCTCAGAGTGGACACCAGAAGAGATAATCGAAAACACCTCCGTTCCCGACGGCTGCGGGAAAATTATCAAGGTTAGGCGTATTAATTACAAAACAGTAGTAGATGGTAATCCTAAATGGACACCGACACAAAATACAATTATAACATTCGATGGTCAGGTATTACCAAATCGTATTTTTATCTGTTATAACTCATTACCTGTCCAAATTTACTATTACCCGACCATCCAATGTTATAATTGCACTCGATATGGACACACCAAAACACAGTGCCGCTCTAAGCCTCGTTGCTATCGATGTGGGGGAGGCCATACAGGTGAATCCTGCGAAGTAGACGAGGAATTCTTGCATTGCTGTATGTGTTCAGGATCACATACAGCTATTAGTAAATCATGTCCCGAATACCATAGACAAAAGCAAATAAAAATAAACATGGCAGAAAACAATGTTTCTTACGGTGAAGCTGCTAAATCACATCCCCCCGTTTCAAAATCATACGCCGACGTTGTAAATACTAGTCCTACGAAAACTGTGCACCCTCGTCAAAACTTACCTAGTCCACGCCAGACTAATACTTCTATATCATACAAAAAAACTGTTTTTACCAACCGTCGCTCTGCCCCAAATTTAAACACAGGGTACGACCAAATAGCACACAATAAAATAATTAATGACTTTAAAATGCCCTCTCCAAAAGACGGGTGCGGCTTCAGCGATGAACTTAACAGCCCAAATAGCATGTCAACAGCTGATATAATAAAAATTCTTATTGAAACCTTATCTCAGAATAACATTACCATACCGTCCAACGTTGCACCTATTATAAACATGTACAAATCCCCAATAAATAATGATACCATTCCATTCAATAATACAATGGAATTGCCGAAGTGCAATCCATAAAAAGCATGAAATTTTATATATAATTAAGAAATTTAAAATCTGTGTATTAGCACTTTCGGAGACCTGGCTTAAGCCTGGTTCTCCTTTTAAAATCCACGGATTTTCATGTTTAAGGGATGATAGAACTGATGGGTACGGCGGAGCTGCCCTACTCATCGGAAATACCATCTCTTACTCGACCCTTCAACTTCCCAAATATGATGATTTTTCCGTAGTAGCGGCACAGATTAATAACATATGTGTTGCTTCAATATATATAGCTTCTCCTTCCGCTTTAGTATTTCAACATATAAATAATCTTCTTCTCCTTCTTCCTAAGCCTTTTTTATTATTAGGAGACTTTAATTCACATCACATATCATGGGGTAGTTCCATAACGTCACATACTGGTGATTTGTTATTAGATATATTAGACAGTCATAACCTATGCGTTTTGAACTCGGGCGTCCCTACTAGACGTACAGCTCCTTCTGAAAACTTAAGTGCAATTGATTTGTCCATATGCACACCAAATCTGGCTTCTTCTTTATTATGGGAAGTATTACCATTAACTCATGGCAGTGATCATTTTCCAATAATAATTTCTTCAACAATCATTAATGCATCTCCAATTCCTTTACGAAAACCGCGTATGAAATATAAAATAAGCAATAGTAATCTATGGGAGAGTTTTAAATCAAAAGTAGACGAAAAACTATTAGATTACTTTAATAGATCAAATATTATAGACTCGAATACGTTTATTAAAATTCTCACACATGCTGCTGACGAAGTATTCCCACAAAAATCAACATTTAACGGCATTCCTTCTCCTCCTTGGTGGGATAAAGAATGCTCTGAAGCAGTAAAAAAAAGAAAAAGTGCTGAACTTATTTATAATACGAACATGACTGAAGAAAATTTCAATTCTGTAATGGATATAATGAAAGAGACCGCTAAATTACTAAAACAGAAAAAATTCCAAGGTTGGCGTCGCTATTGCCTGTCCATCTCTCCTGATATTAACCCTAGTATAGTTTGGCGTAATATCAGAAGATTTAGAAACGGCATTAGCGAAACAACTTTTACTCCCCTACCTTCACATTTAAATAATAATTTCTTAGATAGTCTAGCTCCTGCCACAGTTCCTCAACAGACACATTTTATTAATAGTATTTCTCCACCTATAATTGATCAGTATACATTAAATTCACCGTTCACGATACAAGAATTGAAGGGTGTTCTATCGGCAGTAAAAGACTCTGCTCCGGGAGAAGATGGTATTCCATACTCATTTCTAATAAATCTCAGTGATAATTCTCTTTCATCATACTTAGACATAATTAATAGAGCTATGACTACAGGAATAGTTCCCGACTCTTGGAAATGTCAGATTATCTTACCCCTGTTAAAACCCGGAAAACCACCAAATAATGCATCATCATATCGCCCTATTGCCCTGTCTTCTGTAATTACAAAAATTGCCGAGAATTTAGTAAAAAACCGTCTTGAATGGTTTATTGAAAATCATGCTGTTCTGCCTGAAACTCAGTACGGTTTTCGCAAAGGAAAAAGTACATTAGATAACATAGGTACACTGACAACAGACATACGATTGGCATTCACCAAAAATGAATCACTTTTAGCAGTTTTTTTAGATTTACAATCTGCCTATGATAATGTCCTCCTTCTCATTCTCAAACTTAAACTCACTGCACTCAAAGTTCCAGAAATATTAATCAGGTTTATCTTTAATCTCTTGTCAGGTAGATCAATAAAATTAGACCAAGCACGTGGCTTATTAAGACTGTTATGGAAAGGTATACCACAGGGATCGGTACTTAGTTCAATATTATTTAACATCTATACATATGACATTGAAACATGTATACCTGGCCTAGCGACCATTTTAAAATATGTTGACGATATTGTAGTATATATTGCTGGTTCATCTGTTGATATATTATGTTCCCAACTCACCAATGCTTTGAATCACTTTAAACATTGGATGAATGAAAATGGTTTAGAATTGTCAGTAGATAAAAGCTCAGTAGTCTTGTTTACACGACAACGAATACCTCCTCCAGTAATAGTTTATTACGATGAAAACATAATACCGATTAAAAATCAAGTGAAATATCTGGGTGTATTTTTAGATTCAAAATTAACTGGCATACCACATTGTGATTTTATTGTTGCGAAATGCGAAAAGCGTCTAAATCTCCTAAGATGTCTTTCTGGGGTTTGGTGGGGTGCTCATCCCTTTTCTTTAAAGCTTCTCTACAATGCTCTTATAAGAAGTATTCTTGATTATGGTACTTTCTTATTGGAGCCTTGTAGCGTTAGTGGTTTGAAGAAGTTAGATGCCATACAATCAAAGGCTCTGAGAATTATCTCAGGTGCTATGAGATCTAGTCCTTTAAATGCATTACGTGTGGAATGTGGCGACCCTCCACTTTATTTGAGACGTCAATATTTATCAGATCGTATGTTTTACAGAAATTTACAATTCAGCAATAATCTATTAATTACAAAACTTCAACAACTAGATGAAATCCGTCAATCATCTAATTATTGGAATCATAAGCCATTACCTTGCCTACTTAAAAGTTATCATAAATATAAAGCTGTAAACGCACCAACACACCGATCACCAAAACTTGATATTTTTAACTGTCCATACGAGTGTTTGATTCACAAACCTGATATCATCTCTTTAAACATTAGCAAAGATGACGCTAGCGCCAATGCACATTTTAATTCTATAGTAAACGAGAATTGGCCAGATTGGCATCATATTTATACAGATGCATCCAAACATTCCTCAGATAAACACGTAGGAGTAGGCGTTTATCATTCACAATACAATATTGTGCAGAAAATTAAATGCCCCAAAGAAACATCAGTTTTTACTGGTGAATGTCTTGGCATCGTTAAAGCTATTGAATATATTCTAATTGCCAAACTAAAGAATGCTCTAGTAATAAGTGATTCTTTAAGTAGCCTGCAAGCTCTTTCCAGATATCCTTTTAAATCGAAGCCACACTTACCGTTAATCATCGAGGCTCGACGTAAATTACTCTTGTGTTCAAATAATGATTATTCCATTAAATTTATCTGGATACCCAGTCATTGTGGCATCAAAGGCAATGAAAAAGCTGATAAACTTGCCAATGAGGCAGTGGCGTATGGAGACCATCATCCCTTTAAAAATTATATACACGATTTAGCTGCTCTTCCCAAATTGTATCTACAGGAATCCTGGGAGACAATTTGGGCTCAAAATAGTCAAACAAAAGGTAAAAATTATTTTTCAATACAACCGCAGCTCACTAGAAAACCATGGTTCGCACTCATAAAACTGAGCAAGATTACCACAACAATTCTAATACGAATGCGTTTGGGACATACAACATGTCCTGCACATCTTGCAAGGTTTCACATTATTGATAGTCCTCAATGTGAATGTGGCCATGACTTTGGGGACTTGGACCACATATTCTTCTCATGCCCTAAATTTGACCGTGCCTCCTTTTACAATGACCTACTATCCATCCCTATTCCTTTTCCCACAAACATTAATTCTCTTCTATATAATAGTAACGCTCTTGTTTATAATATTATCTCTAATTTCATATGTAAAAATAATATAAAATTATAAGTAGGTATTTAAATAATTTATTAATTAAGTATTTAATTAATTTAGTTTACTCCGTTCTTACTTAATTTTTATTAAATACATATTAAACCACTGACCACATACCAGTGTTATACGTATATATGTATTTATTTATTTAAGTGTAAAATTTACTCGCGTATACGATTATAAATCGATGACGTTTCCCTAACTTGACATTGGCAAATACATACCATGTGATGCCAAATTATAAAACAAAAAAAAAAAAAAAAAAAAAAAAACCCTACATATTATTATCGGTACAGTCATTATTATAATAGTAGAATTCGATTCTACTGGATATAATATAAAGATTAAATCTGTAGATATTTTAAACTGTTTTATCTACACTAATGTTGTAACATTCTACTTATGTTTCCAATACTTGACTTATAATTACTACTGTTATAGCGCAGGCAACTAAAACACTCAATTTAAGCAATTGCACATGATGTTATAATATCCAAATCGATATCGTAAAATCTCATTATAACATCATTATAACACGACCAATTAACCTGGCGAGCCTTATGTCAAAATCCTCATACTAGTTGTATAAAATTTTGATATTAGGCTGGCTTTTGAAAACAGTTGGGTTATACGTGAAAACTTCGTCGAAACTACATACACAAAACTCTTTGGTAAGATCTCGCTCGCTCCTGATTGGCCCTACGCGCAGCTGCGCTCTCATTGGTTAGATTTTAATGGCGGCAAGTTCACTGTGGCAATACACGTACGCGTGAAAAACTATTGTCAGCTTTTACTCTTGTTGTTTGATTAATTGCATTAGTGAAGCTACAGTAGTGTATGCAACTGCATATAACACGGGTATTAAAACACGAGTGTGAGTTTATGAAACGAGCGCAGCGAGTTTCATAATAGTAACGAGTGTTTTAATACCCGTGTTATATGCAGTTGCATACACTACTATTATTGTTATACCATTAATGTAATAATTGATTGACATTTGGTACCCATCAGTAACTCCTACCTTGCGTATTGTGCCTACATGGGCAGTTGGTTTGGGAGTGGGATAAATGAAAATACTGACAAATCCCATTAAATAAAAAACTACCAACGCACCGCAGTCTTATCCCGATACAAAATATAACTTTCCCCATGAATGTGGCTATCCGGTACAAAAGGAATTATTATTATTCAAATCGGATTCGTAGTTTTTGAGATTAGCGCGTTCAAAGAAAAAAGTTGAGAGGTGTCAAGGGACACCCGGATGGATGGATCGAAGTTTATTTTATTATCAACAAAAATAATCGTCGCGGCACCACACTGTTCAATGCGAAATATAAAGACGAAACGAAAATATCTAGCTTGCTTTCTATAAGAGAGAGAGAGAGACTGATTGATGTGATTCAGCCTGCAATGCCCTAACCAAACTGAGGACAGTCTCACAAAGTGATTTTTGTGAGGTATCCCCGGGAATCGAACCCGGAACCTCCGGATCGTGAGCCGGGTGCTCAAACCACAAGACCACGGAGGCTGTTAAATTGCATGGTTGTGGTCTTCGAGCCACCGCATATTATTACCCTGTAGTATGATGTCTTGCCAATTAAATTACAATGTTTTCGTCATGGGTTTTCGTACAGTCAATCGAAATCGTAGAATCGAAATCAACATTATCTGCATCAGTTGAACGATCAATATTGTCATCGCATATTGATCGTTAAATGGATCTATTATTGAAGAAAATGGCAATACTTAAAAAACTCCCCAGTCTACAGTCCCCCGCCCGCCCCGCACTAAAATTTCACAAGAGGCGCGCAGCGGGCGGCTGGCTAACCGATTTCGTTTGCTATCTTGCCGCCTGCGCGATTATAACTCACATTTTTCGCGCTATTTTATATTTGTTCAGTGATTAAGGATTTAATGTACATTACATTCCATAATGGGGGCGTATTTATCTGAACCAGTGACTGAGAAAGTATCTAGCGATGAAACTAACGTGAGGCTAGATTGTGCCGCCAGCTCCATGCAGGGATGGCGTGTCAATCAAGAGGTGAGTTTCTGTGAAACTACAATATTTCCTTGTTTATCTAATGAATCTTTGAGTGTCTTAATCACTGTGCATCTTTGGTATTACGTGCTTTCTTCCGCTTCGGTGGAACACTGGCTGTGTAGTGTAACCGTAACGCCGTTTAGATCTATCTACATGTTATGTAGATGCAAAGTTTTCTATTGTACTGTTTGAACTGTGTACAGCAATGCAAATACATTATTTTCATTCACATCCGCATCAGCAACGCATTTAATTGCTTGGTTTTGACGTAATGAATACGTATTCGGTTTATAGTTCTCATTTGTGATAATTATAATGACAATTGCACAGCAATTAGCTGTGAAATCCTGAGTGCCTTTTTCCTGAAATGAAATATATTTTACCACTCCACTGTTAGGATCAAGAATATTATCATAGTTCTGGTTATGTACTACAATTTGTCTACAACTCAATATGTTCCCAATATACATTTATTTTTATACTTTCAGTCCTTTCCACATGCCATTTCTCCAACTCTAAATTCTATTTTTTATAACCTTATCATGTCAACATACTATAAGTTATTGTTCCTGCCTGAACTTTATAACATAACCTTAACTGAATTTCATTTTAGGACGCCCACAACACCATACTAGATTATGATGACAACACATCATTATTTGCGGTGTACGATGGCCATGGGGGAGCCGAAGTAGCCACTTATTGTTCTCAAAACTTACCCAACTACATCAAAGAAACAGAGGCTTATAAAAATGGTGAATATGTGAAAGCACTAGAAGAGGCATTCCTCGGATTTGATGCTTCAATTGCGACCAAAGAGGTTATGGACATTTTGAAAGAACTGGCAGGTTAGTACAAACTTTAATTATGGGTCTTTTTGTACCATCTATCTAATATTGATATTAATTCTTTCTATATTATTATTATAATCGGTAATGTAATCCAATCTTGCACAACCGACTATATACAGACGTCTGAAACGAATACTACCAATAAAATGGAAACATGATGGTTTTTATTGATCTTCATGTCATCTTGAGCCTTGAATGTCTGAAATTTGTATGTATGTATATGACACAGATGAAACTTAGTTCTAAATGTGGTTTTAGGTGAAATAAACCCCCCGGGACCCAGTGATCATGAAGATGAATCTGAAGATGAAAATGTCAGCAATTTGTACCAAGAGGCACGTCTTCCACTTAAGGTAACTATTTTTGTAGTTGTTTTAACAATGTTATATTGCTTTTAGTTGACATTAAGTCGGTTTAATAATATTATTATTGTTTTATATCCACCTTTTCTATATTACCATTTGTAATGAGATCATCTGACCAACCCAGTCCTTTACCCTTGTTTCAACCTTTGCATAACAATTTTATCCCATTGTTATTCAGGATGTGTTGGCCAAATATGAGAATAAACTAGGCACACTACATCGCCTGGCCACCCGCCTTGGGGATACGTCAACACCACTCTCCCCTTGCCTTCGCGCTAAGAAGAATGATGAGCCAGGAGGTTCAGGTATAATATTTAATCATATCCAAAATATGTCTTTTCAAAACTGCATGTACAGTTGTACAAACTGTACAGCTAGGATAGGAAAAATAATCAACACACACAAGACAAAATAATCTTATCATAAATAGATTACTTTCTCTTCTCATCACAATCTCTAAGTATTGGCTGTGCACGTCTTTGTACAGGCACTTAGTTGTTCATTCTTTTTTATTTAAAACCATCAATATTGGTTGTCTATGTAAGCAGACAGTATCCAACAGACACTTAATTCGCCAGCAAATTATAGTTGTTGTAGGAACATGTTTGTTATTCCGAATATACCAATTTAGATGTTAAAAGTTCACCTAAAATCTTTATCAAAAAACCTATTTGTAACATTTGTTCCTTCAGGTGCTGGTGCGTCAAGTTCCAGTGCAGGGCTTTCGTTTGCAGCTGGGTCAAGCTCAGAACAAGATGCCGGTGAAGCTTCTTCCAGCAAGAACGGACCTACTGAGGGCAATGCTGACGAGGACACCGGAGGAGTGTCGTCCACTAACTCTAATGAGGAGGAAAAGGACTTGAATGGAGAGGTTTGCATTATATGATATTAATGTTTTTACTGTGGTAGGTTTTTGAACATCTATTGTGTGGAATGGTAGCTAATGGTAAATACTATAATGTATTTCTGCATTCCAGATGTTTTTTGTAAACAAATGTGATACCACTGCACAAAACCTGCACGAAAATCGTGCAGTTGTTAATTTGACGATTTCACAGTATTTATTTATCTTATAAAAATCAGGGGATAGCTATAATTATTCAAACGCTTATGCAGTATTGAATTTTATAACATTGTTATTCTCAAGAAAATAAAAATTATTTAAAGCTATTTTTGTGCAGTTTATTCATGTATACTTGGAACACTACAGAGATGCTGAAAATTTTTTAGAGTCGCCATTTTATTTTATTCGTGGTTTGTATTTCGAACTCCAAAAAAAACGCGCTAAGTACACTACGTCAAAGGTGGCAAAAAAAAAAAAAAGTTGGAAACGTGTGCATATTATTATTACGACCATTACAACTTTTACAACTTTTTGAATCGTTATATCTCAAAAAGAGTGGCTCGTGGGAAGAAGTATTGAAACATTTCTTGTAGATAATTTTACTATCAACAATTTTGTCTCAGGTATTTTTATGATAAAACTTACCGTTTTGCTGAAAATCGTGAAAAACTATTTTTTTAAATCTTTTTCTTTTTAATTTACTGAAAGTTTTATTATAAAATGTGAATTACTCAGATGCAGACCCTTAACTGAATATCTCTTCGGATAGGATAGTGAATAAATGTATGTAATGAACTTGCAGTGTTTTTAATGTCCTAATTTTGAATAAAATATTTTCTTAATATTTTTTCTTGTTGTGATAAGTAGGTATTAATAATAAAAACAAGCCTTAAAAGTTCATACAGAAATATTTAATATTTTTTATAATTTTATAATATTATTATTTTTAAATGAAATTAACCGAAGGTTCGACACATCTGACCTCCCACATTTGTAATGTCAAGATTTGTCACTGTCAATGACAAATCTTGACATTACTTTGTTTACAAAAAAAATCTGGAATTCAGAAATACATTATAGTACTCAATCAATCTCTATTTTTCCTATTCTTGACAAATATTAAAGCTAGAGAGTTCATTTTCTTGTTTGTTTGAATACGCTAATCTCAGAAACTATCAATCCGATTTGAATAATTTTCTTTGTATGGATAGCCACATTCAAGGGGAAGGTTTATTGACTATTTTTCATCACGACATTCCCACGTGAACGGGCACAACGCGGGTTAAACCGTGGGGCGCTGCTAGTTAATGTATAAGTAGGTTTCTTGGACAAGAGATGCTGATTCAAGATGCTGTTATTCCCTCCACTGTTCTTGATTTGAAGCTAATTCTTGATAGTCCATTACATAACTTTTATTGTATAGGTATCAACCAGCGAACCTGACGATAAGACCACAGACTCCACCATGGAGGTGGACAAGGCTACCTCCGTCCCCGACAGCTCGGGCGACAACTGCCACCAACCAGAACAGAGTGAGGATGTGAAACCCAAAGAAGTTGCGGCCGGCGATGCTTGCAACGGAGAAGTAACAGCCTCCAAACAAGTTGATGGAGAAGATAGTAACATTACATCTTCAAATGGTTCTGCTACGCCGGTGAAGGGCAAAGCTAAAGGTAGGTTTCCAATTGATATTTACACACCACCTTTATATTAGTCTTACTACTTTTAGACACACACATAAGCACATCACAAACATCCAAGATACAACTTATTTTTTCCACATACAAATCCTCTATCCTTCTATTTTATTTCTCATTATTTTTATTTACCTTTTTAGACAAGTCCCCCGTTTCAAGCTCTGACAAGGCAGCTCCAGAAAGGCCTAAGAAGGCGAAGCTCCGTCGGGCGGCGGCCGCGGTCTACGAGACATTGCTCCGTCAAGCCGCAGGCGAGGATGATGATGATGAAAGCGACTCCAACGATGAAACCTTCGAAGGTGGAGAGATCAACTCCTCTGATGAGGAAAAAGTTAATGGTGTTGACGACTCTTCCAATGATGGTAACTATCTGGTTTTGCCTCCTTTGCCACTGGTATTCCTCCTAGGGATATGTATGTATGTATTTGGACAAAATGTACTTGGATCTTGGATGTTTGTGTATATCATGACAAAAAACTAGTGTCTTAGTGGAATGTATAAAATATGTTATGACCAAGCTTAACGGCCAACATTTAACATTACAAAAACTCATGAACTCAAAACAGAAGACAAAATATTTATCATTTGTTTAATTAGGAGAAGGAGAAGAAGAGGAAGAAGACGACGACGAGGAGGAGGAGGAGGTGGAAGGAGAATCCAGTGACGATGAGGAGGACATCAGCATGACGGAGGAGCCGGGCAATGACAGTGGGTGTACGGCTGTGGTGGCATTGTTGAAAGGTAACATAGTTAGTTTTAACTTTACACAAATAACACTAATTACAACATTTGTAGGTGGTTTCTTATATACCCTTGATATAGTCTCTCTCTTAACTTATAAAGACTAAAATTACAAAACAATAAACACTTTTACTAAGAATAGTGTACCTTTCAGGGAGCGAGCTGTACGTAGCAAACGCCGGTGACTCCCGCTGCATAATATGCAGAGAGGGCAAAGCTATAGACATGTCAATAGATCACAAACCGGAAGACTCGCCCGAACTGGAGAGGATCACTAAAGCTGGCGGCAAAGTCTCCAATGACGGCCGCATCAACGGAGGCCTTAACTTGTCGCGCGCAATCGGCGACCACTCCTACAAACAGAATAAGGATTTGGGCCCGAAAGAGCAGATGATCACAGCCCAGCCTGATGTAAAGCAGTACACGATAGACGCGACTAAAGACCAGTTCATGGTGCTAGCGTGCGACGGAATATGGAACTTCATGTCTAGTCAAGATGTCTGTGACTTTATATTGCCGCGACTGACTGAGGGCAGGGAGAGGTTGTCACAGATTTGTGAAGAGGTATGTATAGTTTTGTACCTGAAACTATATAATATACCTTCATATAATTATAAACTTTAATTTATTAACTTTACTTTGAATATTACAGTCTCTTACTGAGCAGAACACTAGTTCAAAACACAAAATCACTTTCATTCACTTGACCTGCACTCTAGTGGGTAGACATTAACAGCAGACTTAAAAAAATCGTCATTTATAATAATAAACATCTGTCTTCTAGATGTTCGACCACTGCTTAGCGCCAAGTACAATGGGTGATGGCACAGGTTGTGATAACATGACTGCGATCATCGTCCGATTCAAAGACGGACTCATTGGTGAAGTGGGGCAGCACAGCGTAGAAGTGGAAGGTCCTAAGAAACGAGTCGCCGAGGAGGAGCCGAGCATGGACGAGCAGCAAACATCCAAACGGCAAAAAGTAGACGACCCACTATCAAGTTCAGTAGTGACATCCAGTGTTTAGAAATTTCATACACTACTGTGAACTATGGTAAAGACTTTGTGAAGATAAATTAAATAGGCAAGATAATAAGGTTTTTAATGTGCAGTTTTGAATACATCCCTTTATTGGTTACCTAATCAAATTATTAATATGTTGACATTTAATAAAATCGCTCTATACTAAGTTTAATGGAGATATGTGGTTGCCTTACTCGGGTTTATTAATGCCCATGTTTTTTGTAATGTTACTGCATTTTGTAGTTATTTTGAAAGCTCACTTTGAATATATGAATGTTTATTCAATCTATGCAACAAAGCAAAGATCATATTTATCGTAATAAGACCGGTAAATATGTAAAGAGGTATTCAAAGAGAGCTTAGTCTTAAATTCAATAGGCGGTAGGTATTTATACTAACAATAAATTAATTATACATTCACAGTGTCATGAACCTAGACATGTCAGTGACATAAGCACAGACTTTGTTAACAGATAAATATTGTGTATGCCTTATACAAGAGCCAAATGCTGCATTGTAAAGTTTATTATAACATAGGTTCATACATTTATGTCTAGATATTTCGCTTCTGAATGTGAGTGACTAAACTTGAGTTGGGTTGCAAAAATGTGATAGAGGTTCAAAGGTGCGAAGTATACGTTATAAGATGGCGTCAACGAGATTGAATGAAACTTCGTCATAATAACTTCATGAATATACAGGAAGTGAGCGGGAGAGGGTAGCCTTTTATGTAATTCAGAACTGATTCGTTGACGATATTCTAGCGTGTAAGTAATAAATGTAAGGACACAGGACATAGTTTTTTTCTGATTGCCAATTTATAAATGTTAAGCAAAGAATACATGTTTATTTTTGTTTGCTAGAGGAAGCATTATACATTTAGAATTTCATAGATTCACGCTTTGTATGTCTATTACTAAGTGCCCAAATAGGTAAGTGTTCAGAATGATAAAGTTATGTATGTTTAATGAGGGACATTTAATTATTATAATTTACTTGACCAAAAACCATGAGGTTTGTAAGGCCCTTGAAATTTGGTGTTGGGATGGCAAAACTGGTTGTCAGTTCCTGTTGTAAAATAATTGAAATCAAGGGATGTATCATGTATGTATTTCGATTAATTTATCTGTGTTACTCTTTAGCAATAAGTAGTTATATTTTTGTAATCACAGGTATTGTAAAGATGACTATTGAACTTTGATTTGATTTAATTCGCAAACCAAATTAATTTTTAAAATACAATCACATTGATATCCGATAATATTGAAATAATTTGTGTAGATTACCCATGATTACATTGATGAATGCAGTTTTCTTATTTTCTTGTGTGTTTCAGAAAAAAATACATTTTTACAGACTGAACAGGGTGGTTTTATTGTTAACGTATTTGCGTTAAGTACTCTATTGTTTCCATTTGAGTTGCTTCTAATATCTGTAGGGCATCGTACTCGCTATCCAGTTGTTCGAGGATTAGAGTTTTGTCGTTAATTTCTGCCTGTAAGAAGATATGGATTTAACTTTCACACTGAATTTAAATCTGACATCTATTCTATTAAAACTGAAGAGACATCATGAGAATAAATAAAAAGAGTAATTAGCAAAGTAGGTACTTATACGTACTTGCAATTTAGCCTGTTCAGATTCTCTTTCCTTGGCAATCGACTTCAATAGATTCATAGAACCAATTGCTGCCATTTTCTGTTTTTCCACATTTTCACCAAGTTCTCTTAGAACTTCAAGTAATGAATTTATAATTTTTCCAAATTCTTGTACCTCTGCAAATTAATATGAATAAAATCTTGATTGACTGCCGCAATCGGAAACAATTAAGTAGTCCTAAGGAATCCTATAATAATGAATGACCATTAAATTCGTTAGGTAAGTTTATGTTAGGGATGTTATGGATAGGTTTAAAAACCTTAAAAGTTTTAACACCTTACGAAAGTTTGTGAGGATGTAGGTACCTACAGTGGTGGTCATATAATTAAGAACGCTGATATAAAGGGAAGATTTTTTCCAATTAGGATGAAAAACTAATTGTATGCATTTGTTTTTATTTCTCTCGGTATCGTAAAACATTTCCATATTACCACTGTATTCATTGATACACATGATTGGCTAAAAATCAATAGGCAAACTTTTTACACTACTTTTAAACAAAGTATTCCATAATACTGGCTGGTCACGTAATTAAGAACGCTAAGTAGTTTATACCTTTATTCAAATTTAAATAGAGAACACTCAGTCGATTTGTTACTGTTTGTATAATTTTGGCGCCATTACGTGCTGTAAAAGATTAAAGGTGATTGCTTCTTTAGAAAAAACAATGGGAAAAAATAAAAGTTGTGATAAATCTACAAGGGAAGTCATAATAAAACTTCGCCGGAAGAATTGGTCTTATAAAAAGATAGCCGACCATCTGCAATGTTCAAAAACGATGGTTTTCCACGCTGTAAAGCATTTTGCTACGTATCAAACTACTTCGAATGTTCCACGTATACCTAAACAGAGAAAAACAACTCCTCGAGATGACCGAAACATCGTTCGTATGGCAAAACAAAATCCTTTTAAAGGGTCCAATGAGCTTAGAAAAGAATATTTTGGTGAAAACAACCCTTCAGCAATCTCGGCATGCACTATTCGAAGACGTTTGGTAGAAGAAAAATTGCACGGTAGGATAGCAAGAAAGGTACCCATGTTAAAACTTTGCCACAGGCAAGCCCGGCTTGCATTTGCGAGAAAATATGAAAACTGGACTGTGCAACAGTGGAAAAATGTACTTTTTTCTGACGAGACGAAAATAAACAGAGTATGTTCTGATGGAAAACGATATGTACGACGTCCTCCGAATACAGCATTCGACCCAAAGTACACGAAAGTTACATTAAAGCACGGTGGTGGAAATGTGAAAATTTGGGGTTGCTTTTGGTGGGTCTGGACATGGTGTAGGACCTGTAAACTTGATAGAAGGTAACATGGATCAGTTCCAATACAAAAATATACTGGAAGAAACAATGTTACCATACGCTGAAGACGTTCTACCGGTCATTTGGACATTCCAGCATGACAATGATCCAAAGCACACTGCACGCACCGTAAAGGAATTTCTTACAGCGCAATTAGTTTCTGTCTTAGACTGGCCTGCTAACAGTCCAGATCTAAACCCAATAGAGAATCTGTGGTTTGAAGTAAAGAAAAAGGTTTCAAATAAAAGTGTGGAAATTTAAGAGAGCTGTATGACGTTTTTTTAGAAGAATGGAACTCTATTTCTCTTTCGAAATGTCAAAAATTAATAGAGTCAATGCCTCGCCGGTGTAAAGCTGTAATTAAAAGCCGTGGATATGCTATTAACTATTAATTTTAGTTAAATATTTATTAAATTTCTTTTTATGTTTCCTGTGCTACATAATATTGTGATTTTTTTAATCTAAGTGTCATACAAAACAATTCCCGAGCAGTTAAATAAATCGTTCTTAATTATTTGTCCAGTTTCACTACTATTTGAATGTGTTACTTTGATAAAATCAATAAAATGTGCAAAACATAGTTAGCGATTTCATACTTTATTCTTAACTCAGGTTGCTCTATTAATGTGACTATTAGATAACATAACTAGTTGCTTCTCAGACGGTACACATCTCTGTGTATGATACGATTTAAATAAAAAACTTCTAGAACTTCAAATCGTTCTTAATTATATGACCACAACTGTATGTATATTTATTACTCTTGCACAAAAAATACTAAACGGATATTGATGAAACTTTACAGTAATAATTATACATCAGAAGAACACATGGGATGTTTTATCGGTAAAATTCCGCGGAAACGAGTATAGCGCGGGTAAGATCGCGGGCGCGGCTAGTAGTATGTGAATGTAACGACTGAATAATTTATTTACAAATTAAATTCTTCCGTAAATACTTACTAGAATCGTAATCCTTGCATGTGTCTTTCAAATCCTCAGTTTCTTTTATAACACTTGTTTCTAATACTCTGATCTTGTTTATATCATCGTAATACAAGTGGACCTTCTGTAGTTCTTCCGCCATGACCCACCAAATGCTGGACAAGTTGTATTTAAATAAATAAACTTTATCTAACCACTTATTATATTCAATAATATAGAGGTTAATTTTATTCTCAAACTAAATGCATCTCTTAGCAACGAATACGCAAACAAAAAGAAAATTGAAAATCCCCCTCAATGAGTGAATGAGGATAAATTATAAAATAACCAGTACAACGCAACATTATCTGTGATTTGCCGGATAAATATAAGTGCGAACCTCGGACCAAGAATCATATTACTCAATCGAACGAATTAACAGATATGTATAAGAAAAATATGGTTTTCTGTACATCATGGATAAAAAAATCTAAGGTTTTTGTTGACTAGCAACAATGTTGAAAGTCATGTGGCGGAGTGTGTTTTTCGCCTTATCAACAGTCTGTGAAATTTTATCTGAATTGTCAAATTAATCACGTAACTATCAATGTCAAAAACAACAATGGCAACTGTGTAACAAAATTCAAAATCAGGCACAGATGTCAGGTCACTTGTATTGAATGAAGCTGGAAATCTGCTTCGGAAATGTGGAACTAAACAGAATCGATTTGATCAGCGAAAAATATCTTTAATCCTTGAAACATAAGACATTAAATTAGTAATATATATTTTGATACAATGATTAATTTCCAATAACAAACAAACAATGCAGAATTTGTAGTTTATTTGAGTCGATTTAGTCGATTATCAAGGAGCCTTGGGATAATATGAATTTATTTTTGTGATGTGATTATGAATGTTATAGATAGATAACGAGATTGTGAACTTTACTGTGATTGCATTGTGTTTGTAAACTTCTCATGTTTTGTGTGCATAAATAGTTTGTATTCTAACTAGGTACCCTTAGTTTTATAATAACAAAATGGAAAACTTAACACAAAAGGAGAAAATAATTTGGTCTTGTTGGAAGGAGAAATCTCCTAGGGAAGTAGTCAGAGAGGCTGCAGCTAAGGGAACTCTTATAGACTTGGCTGTGAAATATTTAATGGAAAAAAATGGCTGGAATGAGACAACTACAAGGGACTGGTTTATGGCAGAGGTGGGGCTCTTTGTTTGTTTATGTAAACAAAAGTTAACAAAACGTTAATTGATAGTGATCAATTAACGTTATATACACAAAATAAAACCAGCTTGTATGGTACAAGATAAGTTAGTGAACTTATCTTGTACCATACAAGCTGATTTTATTTTGTTATTTAAAAATTAAATAAATGGGGTCCTAAGGAACTAAACTTTATCATATGTGTGTTACAGGTCAAAGCATGGACAGTCCAATTACTACTCCGTAAACAAATATTCAAAGTACTTCACATTTTGGAAAAAGTCAAAATTAACCCTGAGAATCACCTAATAACCTTAGCTCAAGAATCCGCTGAGATTGAATACAGAGATTTCATCGTAGACCATTTACAAAAGATGGCTGATAAAGTGTTACCTGAAAATGTTGAAAAATATGAAAATTTCATAAGACACTGGAACTTATTACGGTATTTGGAGAAGTCTTTTGAAAGTGATGGAACTTTCAAACAGAACAAAGTCTTTGGTTCGGTCAAAGAGAGAATATTTGTCAATGAGAGTGAAATAAAAGCATTGACTGTCGAGAAGATTGAGAAATACCCGCCTGAATGGAAATGTAAGATAGCTACCGCCTTGTTTTTCAACTCATTTGGTAAGGAGTTACTTTACTTACATTACTTACTCAAAAGTCTTTAACAAAGTTGCTAGTTATTTAATAACTAGCTGCCTCCCGCAGTTTCACCCGCGTTGTACCCGTTCCCGCGGGAATTTTGCGATAAAAAGTAGCCTATGTCCTTTCTCAGGCTCTGGACTAACTGTGTACCAAGTTTAATTCAAATCGGTTCAGTAGTTTTGGCGTGAAAGCGTAACAGACAGACAGAGTTACTTTCGCATTTATAATATTAGTTAGGATTGCATTATAAAGGATTTCTATCTTTCAATAATTTAAATGTTTCATTCATATTTTATTATTTTATAATACACCTTAACCTATACAACTTTAGGATCTAAAATACTTTGTCAGCTTCAATGCTTATATAAGGTTTGTCATATCAGTATGTAAACATGATATTAACTAAATGTATGATTAATTAATTTGTTGCATAGTAACATATGTATTTGCTAGCACATTAATATGTAGGTAAATATAGGAACTGGAATAATGATAACAGAAGGTATTAATTAATAGGTTACTGGCCCAGATGTTGAATAATTACTCTACAAATATATATTTAGTTTGTTTCATTTAACTCAATCTATTTCAATGGTTGATACTTTATTCAATATATTCATAAACTCAATCTCTATTAATTGCTAAACTCTAGCTGCTTGTTACACTTTCATGTGTATACTGCTGAACCGATTATGATAAAATTTGGTACAGAGATATACTTTAAAAAGTATAAAAGATAGATTTTAGTCTCTCGGATGAAAGATGTAGGCTTTTTCCTGAAATTGCCACAGGGGGATGGGATACAACAAGTTAATAAATCAATAAAAAAAAATTAGTTTATTTGCTTATTTTTGCAGAATTTTCCTTGCTAGACTTCGCTACACCTCTAGAAATGTGGAACTTTCTTGTAGAACGTAACAAAGCAATGATTCTAATCCGATGGATCAATATTCACACCTCTGAAGTGGTTCGCGACATGAACGCTCGCTACAACTTCTTCAACAACGAGAATTTCGTCCAGAAAATACTTAACGTCGACACAACAGGCTTCGCGAATAAAGTATTCGAAAATCTTGACCAAATATTTCGAAAATGGTCCATCACTGACGAAATGATACAAAGTATTGCGAGCAGCAATTGTTTTGCTTACACTAAACTATGCATTTATGATACTTTGTGTTCGTACGGTATCATAAACGAAGATGAGAAAAATAATTTGTATCAGATCATTTCTAGACTAGCTCGGACACAGAATTTGAAATTAATAGACGATATATTCACCGAGTCTTGTTCTACGGTGTCTAAAGAACAGTTTTACGTAGAATTGGCGAAATATTGCGTGAAACATAAGTTGTATAAAGTGTTGACTTATTGCGTGGAAGATAGTATTGTAGATGCTGATCTTAGCCAAATGGAAAAGGATGCCAAAGACTGTATTGAACTCTGGTTGTTATTCAAAAGTATAGAACAGACGTCCGATAGACAAAGCCACGTTCTCCCAGTCTACAAAACCTGTGAGCAAATCGCCAAAGACAATATTCATGAATATATTTCGTCCAACCCACATTTGGTTCTCGGCATGATTCTCCTAGAGGACGATACTAAACTATTCGATATATTCACGCGTGAAGACTACATTCAGTTCAAGGATTTTAAGCTGCAAAACTATCTGTATAAAGACAGACTTCTTCACTTGTACAATGTTTATAAGAAGAACTCCGACGTGAACCAACTTTACGAATCCAAAGATGTGAACGTTTATCAGCTATTAGCTGGTTACCGAGGTGTTGATGTGTCTAAAATCTTCGAGTTCCAACTAGTCAACCATAACTCCAACAACGTTCTTTGGGATAAACCAGACAGGCGAAGCTTAGGTAGTCTTTTAAACAACGATGTTGATGTTAAAGCTGCGAACATAAAGGCACTGTCCCAAAAGTCGATGGTAATGCCAGATTTTGCCAATCAGAAGCTCATGAAACGCTACGGTTATGTCGCTAAGTTAAACCACTTGTATTATTTGAAGCAATACCGTCCTTGTAATGCGAGTCAGGCGTTTGTGTCGCAGCAGTATCAAGCGTACAATAGATTACAGGATAAGAGTATTAAAAGCGCATGTTGTGAGGTCCATGCGTTGGCTTTACAGAACTGGTCTGATCCGGCTTTAACTGCTTGTGCTGTTTCCTTTGTAGCTATGATTGGTTGTAACCCGACTAGGTGCAGAGTTCACATATCGACGGCCAAAATTATCAAAGATCACATCATGCAGAACGACGGAGCGACAGAAGAGAAAGCCAATACGATCGTCAACGAATACATGTCTAAGTTAATACAAAGCAATGAAGCTACTGCCAAAGAATTGCTGACTTATTTGGAGGAAATCACTATTTATAAATTGAGAAAGTTACAAGAGGTAGAAGGGAAAATTGATATGTCAATAGTGTTGTATGAATCTCAGACTATGATCAAGTTCGCAATGTTGCATAATCTTCCTTTGCCGGAACAGCAACTAAAGGAATTCGTTTCTCAAAATCTGTGGTTCAATTTCCTTCTTTTCGGCGATGTCTTTCGGTATCCGTTGAGTCAAATGTTGCAGTTATCGCAGGAGTTCGAAAAGAAGTCTTATGTGGAGCATTTAAAGCATATAATGCTGAATAGGAATACTGAAGAAGTCGCTGAGAAGGAGTTTTCAAGGTCGAACTCTATTAATGGGCCGAGAAGATTGTCGCGACTTAACTCTGTGGATGTGGTAAGTGGTCTCTTTGACTAATATTAATTTATTTTTTTGTTTCTTTCATACAGAAACTTAGGCAAAGAAAACAGTACTTAATTTTAGACAAAACTGTGGGCATACCCTTCTCAATTCATACTATTTTTTAATAAAATTAAATGAAATAGGTTGTCCTCCTGTTTGATATATTTCTACTTCTGAACCTCAGATTTTAATAAATTTTGTTAGATTTAGATTTTGTTGAGATGAGCATAGGAACTTGTATATGTATAACTTCATTAAGAACGGTACGTGCAATGCATACACATGCGCGCACGCACACAAATGCACGGACGCATGTGCGCAATAAAATTTCACAAAAAAGCAATTTACTATATTTCATTTCTACATTTTATTTTCTTGTTATAGAGTCCAACACAAAGCGCAGTGTTCGAGTACCCGAACAGCATCTACACGGGTCGCGAACTATGGGAGGTGGCCGCGGCGTGCCACGGGCCGGAGGACCCTCCGGCGGCCTTGTTAAGAGCTGCTGACATCTGCAGGGAACCACTGCTTGTGCTTATTGCTAGCTGCTATGAGGTAAAGTGCAGCTGTTGAAGTTAATAACGTTGTACGTTGATTTACTGGTATTTGTCTTTGTTCACACATTTTTGTTGGCGTCGGGCGAAAAGTCGTATCCGGATAGACATTATACATGTGTCCCTTGTAAACTTAATAATGGCATTCAGGAAGAAGCATCGTAGCTCTTTTTAGCTACGATGCTTGTACATGAATCATAGTTAAGAGCCTTTTTGTTCCGACTCTAGATATTATTTTATACGACATAAACCACGATACGCTATCCTTTTCCAGCCCAACGCCGTAGACGTCCTATGGGCTCAATGGATCCTCTGCTCGCTCGGCCCCAGTCCTCGCATCCAGGAAACCGTTCAATCAGTAATACTCCAACAACACATGCAAGACGAGCAGTTCATGAAGGTCGCCGAGATATGTCTCAGAGAGGGATATGTGGTGACGCTGCATGAAGCTATGCTTATATTTATGCCGGTAAGGGATATAACTATGGATTTTTTGGTTTAAATGCTTTTTAATATATGATGGAAAGTTATCAGAGACGTTTTATCTTTTGAATAGACTATCAAAGAGCATAGGCGATGAAGAGAGTTGTACGTTTAAGTTCAAGATCATTTTCTATATCTATTTTATGTAAAATTTAGGAATTGATAAAGAAAGGCCTTTGCCTTTGCCCAGGCTTCTTCTTCTTCAGGCTAAAACAAAAGTAAAGATTCGGGAACGAACACTCTATTGTTTTCTTACAACTGTATCTTTATATACTATTTTTTCAGGAGAGTCCCCTAACAATACTAACATCATTTCTCCTCCGTTGCATTCGGGAATGCTCATTCGATTCGGACTCGGTCAAATTACTGACAAGTTTCATCCATCACTGCACTAGGAAGTACAGTAGCGAATCTAGTGGAGTCCAATGGAAATTGTCCAAGGAGTCTTTGCAAAAAGTTGCCGTCTCTCTTGTCAAAATAGCGCTAACGTCAAACTTTGACAGCGCTTTCCAGCAGAGAGAGTTTCTCAGGTGCTTGGCTGAGGCGGAGTTTGAAAAGAATATGTCAGGTAAGCTTACAGAATACCTCCCAACTATGTAAATTAATTGACCTTAAACAAGATAACATTGACCACAAAACGTCAAAGCATGATAATTAATAAAGTAAACATATTAATAGCCTAAAGTGACATAAATCACTTTTGAGCATAACAAGCATACAAGCAAAGTTTATACCTTAAAATACGTCAATTTCCGTTACAGTACCATCACCCAACTTCACAATACTGCATCAGATACTATGCATCACTACGGAAACATCCCTTATTATAAACATTGCCAAAATGCTACAAGATGACGCCCAAGACTACATCACTGAGTGCGTCGAAATGTACACCACGAATCGGAACTACGAAATTGCTTTGAAAATCGCTAAATTAGCCGATGTATCCGTAAATAGCATCCTGATCTCTGAATGGAGTAATAAATATGACTTGTTAATGTCTAACCAAGATACTATTGATGATAAAAGTGTAACTTTGTACATAGCTGAGTGTAGCGAAGCTTTTAAAGCCGTGTCTGTGTCTTTTAAAGACGCTACTGAGTTCTTGATTGATCACGCGACTGCTATAACCGATACAGTACAAAAATTCTACGCGTACAGAATCATAATGAGTTGGTTTGAAGACAACCTTCAATATGGTAACAGAAGAGAAGAGGTTGAGCATCTAATGTGGGCTGCGTTCTTTGAAACCGAAGATATTAATACGATATTTTTGAATAATTATGAAAGTACCCTACATTACATATTACACGGACAGAAAGATATGAATATATCAAGGAAAATAGGCCAGGCTAATGCTGAAAAAGTATTTACTGCATCTCTTTGTGATATCGAAGTGGGATCCGATGTTGGGAATATCGAAAATGTGGTTTACTTAGAAGAAATCGAACAAGTTGATTATTGGCGCCGTGTTATATTTCAACTACTCGAGTTGAAACTCCTTGTTGAAGCGTTTAGACTGTCTGGTCTT
This sequence comes from Cyclophora albipunctata, assembly GCA_963082685.1. Classification (NCBI taxonomy): domain Eukaryota; kingdom Metazoa; phylum Arthropoda; class Insecta; order Lepidoptera; family Geometridae; genus Cyclophora; species Cyclophora albipunctata. Next base: position 7,496,379 of record OY720117.1, on the reverse strand, counting down.
TTTAAAATCCATCCGGAGTGTAAGTTCAGGACTTTGGCGTGTCCGGTGCAGATTTTAAGGACTTGTCTGAAGTTGGCCGAAGGTACTTGCTCGCCGTACGAATTGCCCCAAGAATTGAGATTGGTTATCTCTTCGCCTTTACTGCAACATAAGTTGTCTAGTAAGTAACAAACATTATTATTACTTAAAGCTATGTTACATCAGAAATATTCTTGTCTACCTATTAATCGATTTTCAGAGCGAAAGAAGATTTTAAATTCCACAATTGTTCCTTAGAATTGTTATGCATCCTTTATTATTATTTTTAATACAATGTTTCCATTGATTACAAACTATCCATGATAACCATGTTAAGCTTCGGTAAATTAAAATGTAATGACATATTTTGATGACATTTTGACACACAACAGTATGATGACAGGCTGTGTGGGACATTTAAGAATTATGTCACACATAAACCATATTATGTTATAAAGTCATAATTTAGTATTTAATCTATAATTTAGTAATGAAAATTTTTAGTGTCAGGCACATCAGACGCTAGTTTTGAAGAGCTGGTAGTGATTCAAGAGAAACAAGACAATGTTCCCGAGAGTTCTCACTTGGCAGTCAGGGAGGAAGCGGATAGATTGTCTGCGCTTGATGCGTTGGCGGTGCGCAGTGGACTGAGCATCGCTAAACAGGTAGGAAATATATAAAAGTGTTGTTGTGTAGGACAGTTACCGATGATAAATGTTACGTACTTTAGTACTTTTTCGGATTATAAAATTTAAGTATTTACCGTTCACGTGTTACTAGATGTCGAAGAAAATTTATTGTAGGATAAATTAATATAAAAAGGTTTCATGGGCCGACTTTAAAAATTAAACAAAATGGGTTTAATTCTGGCAGTCTACTACATTTCAGTAATTATTCTGAATCATATATTTCAGAAATTTACCTACTCAGTGTAAATTCAGAAATTTACCTAATATTTTTTATTTCTTAATTGAATGTTATTTCCTTTATTTTTCTAGGTGGCCAGTTACTTCCGCATAGCTCTACAAATCGGATGGGACTACACAAGTGTCCGTACTTACCAGAATAGGCCTCTAGACTTTATCAATTTAGTCAGCGGCAAGGGACGCATGTCATTGGCTAATTTGGTGTTTAAAACATTCAATATACCTACTAAAGAGGTAAGTTGTGGAAAATTACGAAGGAGATATAGTTTGTTAAGTTCTTGTTTTTCAATGACTAATATAAATTTTATATTAGTCGCTTATAAAATCGCCAACAAAGATGCTTATTAATGAGCGATGCTGCATAGTCATATAATGTCACTCAAACTTGTAGTAGTGTCGCTTAAAAAATAAATTGGGCTGTCTAAGAATTACTGTCTGCCTGATATTTTATGTATCAATACATGTTTATATTGAATGTTTCAGATAGCAGAATACCTCTGCCGCGAAATGGTAGCAGCCATAATCTCTCCACATTTAGTGACCACTTCAACGTTCAGGCAAAAGGAACATTTTCAATACACACTTTGGGGCTACGCCCTCAATTCAGACTTGGAAATGTTTATGAATCTACGCCCGGACGTTTGTAGTCCAATAGGCCGACTAATTCTTGAACATTTGCTCGCATTCCAGAAGATATACAAAGCAATAGGAACGAAAGTTCCAGAAACCGAATTAGATGACAGTTCTCTAGATATCGAGACTTTGATCGATGAAGAATATCAGAACGTAGAGGCTTCGGAAGTGGAATCGATTTTGACACAAGGAACGGTGATATCCGAATCCGATTCGGTTTATTCAGTGTCAACGGTTTATGCGGCGAGCAGCAAATTGTCCAAAGATTGTAGAAGGAATTTGTTCGATGTTGTGACACGGAGTAACGTACATGTCAGGAATGAGATTAAGTCCAATATCAGAAGGATAACTAAAGGTGCTCATCTGTCTACTAAACAGGTTAGTTTGTGTGTTCCTTTTGTGCGGATTCGAGGAACCAAATCAAATTCGAAATCACGCGAAAAGACTGAATGATAAACTTGAATATCGTGTGATACAAAATACTAGTTTTATTCTAAATGTCAAAATCGAGTGATAGAATGGAATATGCTTGAATTGTATGAATGTAAAAAAAATTGTGCCCTGATAAAACCGATAAAACAGAATTCGTAATTTCAAAGGGTCACAAGTAGCTTGTGACAAAATGAATTTGTCCTTTGATTTTGTCATTCAATCAATTCTCTTGATCTTTCTTGATTCTCTCTCAACCTCAACAAAAACTTGAGTCCAACCAGACACACAACAGATTTTTTTATTTCTCCGACCATACGTAAAACGTGAGTGTAATATTATAGCAAGTGATTGTGTGAGCAGGTAAACATAATCTGCATCGAGTTGGTGGTGGTGAGTCACGAGTGGTTCTCGTGCGCGGTGGACACGGAGGGCGTGGGCGTGTGCGTGCGCTCGGGCGCCGCGCTGGCGGCGCGCCTGCTGGCCGCGCGCTCGTGGCGCCTCATGGTGCGCCTGCTCACCGGCCTGGCGCGCTACACCGACTGCGCCTACATCTTCCAGGTGTGTGCCACATGTCCACTATTTCTATACGATTAGATAAGCTTTCAATTTATTAACAGCAATGCTAGAAAAATGTGATATTTTCCCTGCTATCAATTGTGAATGTGAAAATGTATATGTATATTATGTTAAATTTTTGGGACAATCAGTTTTTTTTTTATGAAAGAAATGGAATCTCCAGTGTGCCATCGTGCGCATCCGTAAATGTAATGTAAACACTGTGATAAAAAGAAGTCCTGTTCCCCGTACCTGGTTTAGTATGTGACATTGCGCATATCTTAAAGTATTTTTAATCAATACACTAAAATAATATCAAATTCGAATTAAAAAATATTAATGGGCATATTGTACTTTACTGACCTATTATTCAATTAGTATAATAATTCGCGACATCGTAAGCAAATTTTTACAAATAACCTTCCAGGCGTTACGAGATAACCACCAATTCGAATTTCTCCTCGGACAATTCGACTACATGTTGGGCCAACAGCCGGACAAAATAGCTGAATTCAAACAAGGGCTCCTCGACTACTTGAAGACCCACTGTCCGGGAGACACGGAGACGTACATCATGGTCGCGCTGCACTTCAATATGTACGCAGAGGCGGCTAGTGTCAAGAGAAAACAAGCGCTGAATCTGATTGAGGATTTGGAGAAAATGGCATTGGATTCTGCTAGGGTGAATTACATTTTAATTCTTAGAATATAAATGATTTTAACGACTGCTATAAAAGCAAAACTAGGTGGACATAATCTTGATTTGTTATTGTTGAAGAAATTGGCATTTTTTTGCCAGTAGTGACATTTCAGTTCAAAATATACTGAGGTTATCATATGTGTGTGAATAAAACTTTTGAACTGATTTCAGCGCATCATCTTTTATTGCACTACTATATATCACATCAATTATGCAAACTTTCCCCTTACAGGCGACGTCAAAACGTCCGTTTCAGCCACCGGAATGGCTACAGATACACGACAACGTGTCGACTCGTTTATTGCTGGATACTGCATTAAATCACAGTACCGATGCGTGTTCGTTATACCTACAAGGAAGTTGTACCGGTTTCGCCGGAGAGATGGCGATACTAGCGCAGCAGATTGCGTTGCAAATATCGCTATTGAATGCGTCGCCGACTAGATTGATTTTGAAAAGAAAGACGGAGCAAATGTACAGGCTGGTTAGCGAGTATTTGAGGTGAGTAGTCTAGATATGTGACACAAACATCAAAAATATTCAAGCGTTGTAGATTTGTGAGGAAAATAGCCACTAATAGCTTTTAATAGCATTTACATTATTACTCCCCTGCCTTACATACATTAATGTACACCTTAAAACTAGTATAAACTCTGTGCCTAAAGAAAGTGGCTAAAGTTGCATTTATAAGAAGTAGAATAATAACGTCAAGGTTTCAAATTAAACACAGAAGTTTGCACTTATTTACGGTTCTCATGATTAAGACTCAGTATTTTAATATTTCGTCTCATTCTTTAGCTAATTTCTATTGCTAGCCAGGGGGTAGGCCTCCGAAGTGTGTAAGCGTGTAAAATCATCCGTTTGGAGAGTTTCCCCCAATTTATAGAAATTTTAAAATCTTTACCATTAAACTGGAGCTTAATTATATTTCCATGTTTCCAGTTTCATGGAAGGGCTGGTGCTGCTGTCGGGACGCCTGGGCGAGGCGTGGCGCGAGCTGGCGTACCGCCGCGCGCTCTCCAACGACCAGGCCTACCTGCGCGACATGGCGGCCTACCGCCCCGACGTCGCGCACCACTTCATAGACAGGTATAGACAGGGTGACGAGTGTACGGGACAGATGTACTGCGTATTGTATGGGAGGAAAGATGTAGCCAGTGGTAGTTGTATGAGAGAGGGTTGTATGAAGTGTTGCAACAGTTTTATGGAAGGCCTAATGTTGCTCTCCGCTGGGGCGATTTAACGTTCCATAGACAGGTTGGTGACGAGGTTTTGTATGGGAGGAAAGATATGTCTTATGTTTTTTGTATGTAATGAAGTTTTTGAATGGTGGGAACTTTTGTGTACGCTAACAAATTATTTTCATGTGAGGAAAATTGTATGAAGTGTAACCTATTTCTAACGTGAAGGAGAAAATTGAAGTCAGACTATGTCAGTTAAGAGAAACATAAACGCTTATTAACTTTAGCTATCAAATGGTTTGTCCTTATCTGACATAGATTATTGTCCAAAGAGCAAAAGAGACAAAACTCTTTATAACAGTGTTTTTGTTAAAGAGCGTTTATTGATAAGGTAGTAAATGAATAGTTTACGATTCAACTTCATTTATAAATTACAGATTCAAAACGGAAAGAAACAAGACAACAGTTGCCCAGACCGCTATGACTGAGTTACAAAACTTGTGCAGATGACGTAAGTACCTCAAAAGCTAACATTGTCTGTCTCTTAATGTTGCCTTTATTAAACAGAGATAGAAATATTCAGTAATAAAAAACGCCAAAATTGTAACAATAAAAGAGTTTAAGTTTAGATTAAGTGAGAGACCAAATTAGGTATTTACTAATATTTTTTAGGTTAAGATTCAATTCAGTTAAGAATTTTAAAAACTGTTATAGATTAAGCTTTTCTAATGTATTTATCTGGAAGAAGGATTAGCTGTCTAACCTCGAATACTAAAGCATCACTCAACTATTTGTCAAACTTCTTTGAAAGCAGCTAGCACAATAACTCTGAAATCCATTTAATACCTAAATATGTTTAAAAAACAAATGCTGTTCATTCAAGATTGTATTTTATTTTGTACCAAATAGAACATTATTTGAAACGAACACACTAATAAGATTTAAGAGTTTCTATGCAATCTGTCCTAACAGCTATATATTTTGAGAGGCGGTTTAAGTATTCGGGCTTAAGTTTTGTTTCAAATATTACTATTAATAATATTGCTATTACTGTTAAACATTGATATTATTATATTTAGGTTATTTTTTAAATAAGTTGCCCAAATTATTTGAGATATGTTAAAAGACTGATTGTGTCTGCTGAATGTAAACTTAATAAAATGAACTTATAAAAACGCATTAATTATAAAGTTCTAGATAACGGCTTGAAAACTTGAGAAATAATTTGAAAGAATGTGTTCGCTAGAAAGACAATATTATGGGAGTCATTATTTAAAAAGTACTTTAACTGTAGTGTAAATAATAATTAAGTTCTAATTAACATTATAAGCATAATTTATTTTAGCATTATGCTTTAGTATTTGTTTATTTGATTTTTTCATTCATTTATATATAGTACTAGCTGTGCCCCGCGGTTTCACCCACAGCGCACCCGTTCCCGTAGGAAATAAGGGATAAATAGTCCTATATCCGTCTCCTGGTTCTAAGCTACCTCCCCACCAACTTTCAGCCAAATCGGTTCTGCCGTTCTCGAGTTATAAATAGTGTAACTAACACGACTTTCTTTTATGTCTTCACTACATAGTATAAAACAAAGTTGCTATTTTTGTCTGTTTGTTTGTCTGTATACTTAAATCTTTAAAATTACGCAAAGGATTTTGATGCGGTTTTTTGTAATAGGTAGAGTGATTCAAGAGGAAGGTTTTTATGTAAAAAAATCCCGAAATTCCCACGGAAACGGGCACAACGCGGGTAAAACCGCGGGGCGCTGCTAGTTAAAATATAAAAATGAATCGCGAAATGTGTTGGTAAGCGCATAACTTCAGAACGACTGCACCAAATTGGATGATTCTTTTTTAAATATGTTCCTTATTGTCAGGACAAGATTTTTTATATAAGAAAAATAAGGAATAAAATCTCAAAATTCCCACGGGAACTGGGGCGCTGCGGGTGAAACCGCGGGGCACAGCTAGTATATAGATAGATTTGTGCTTCCTGGCTATATTATTATCATGTAAATTACTAATATATATTTAAAATCACTGTGATATATTGTCCAACGACTGAAATACTGTTTGTATATTTTTGGCGTTATATTTAAAGCAATAAATATATATTTAAAGGTTGAATTATGTTTTTATTCTGCTCCCTTTAATAAAATAATTTCCTTCATGTTTTAGTCGTTTTTAGTTTTCTGAGATATAGCTAATTAAAGTTTTCGAATTTTTAGGTTTTATATTGAATAATTTTAAAATTAAGAAAAAATCTATTACTACCGAAGGTCACCGACCTTTGAAATATTCATCCATGTTATAGAGGGGGTAGGGTTTGGGTGCATCCATGTACGGGGTTCGAAAATTCGATTATTTTTTACCTAAACTCAATAGTTTTTGAGATATAGCTAATTTAAGTTTAAACATTTTTAGGTTTTATATAGAATAATTTTTGATTTTTTCTTAGTTTTTTTGTAAGATGCTCTAGCTTGGAAGACGTATAAAAACGTAGTACCTAACGTACGTACATATAAAATTAAATTTGAACAAAAAGTGAACTGTAGAAGAATCTCAGATCAAAAACAGAAGGTCACTGACTTTTTAAAAAAGTTCCATGTTATAGTTTCCAGGGTGCTCGAAAATTTGGAGTATTTTTGTTCTATATCTTATAGTTCCTGAGATAAAGCTAATTTAAAGTATTGCTTTAACGATAGTGTAACTTTTATATTGTTTAATTATCTATCCACAGACTAACTTAGTCTATAGCTAGAAGAAGTGATAAAAAAGGCAATAAAAAAAATAATAGACGCTGAGTACTTAAAATATATTTTTATTATAAATTAACACAAACCCAACACAAGACATTGGCTATATTTTAATTGTCACAAAATGTATAGACATTGGAATAGTAACTCCCGGAGTTGCGTTTGAATAAAAAATGAACAGAGCAGAACCCAAAAATTTCAAAGTTTTGGCTTAAAATGAAAAGTATAGGTCCGAATACCTCATTTCAGCGGAATGTTTTTCTATGAGCTTTGAGTATTCGGAAGTATTAATCTATCGTAAGGGAAATAAAAAATATACGTTTACATGTACATAAAGAATATACATGTAAATGATTTTTATTTTAAGATGCTAAATAGCATGTTACATAATATTAATGTCTATACATTTCTATGACACATAGACAATGAGAGAGATTACAAAGCCCTAATTTAGGGTACAAGTGAAAAGAACCTAGGTCCTTCTAATACTTGAACATTCATACAATACCTTCCCGTAAGATATAAAAAAAATTAAGTATCAAAACAATATAAAATTTTCAATAAAAACAAATACAAGGCAAGGAATATTACAGTGTATTCTTATAAATATAAAAATGAGATTACTTTCTCGTTAAGGTAACAATAGATTATTTATATCTTTATTGTACTTAAAATGTAAATAAGATACTTAATTTATGACTTAAATTTCGTGAAGTGACTTATAATTTGTGAATTCATGTTTAAGATCATCGAATTTCTTAATGGTTTTAAAATCTATTGTAAATTTTATTCAAAAGCTTCACTAGTAGTATTACCAAGAGATGGCGGCACCACTGGTTCATAAATCGATTTTACCTCCCAGTATACCTTATTTGATAAATATTCAATACAATTTACAAAAAATATGTAATTTAAAATCTTTTAAAACTTATATAAAGGTCTATTATATACATGTAGGTTCCGGCAAGGGACTGAGGGCACAAGAGGTTAAAAACTGGAATGTCTTTCATAGAAGTACGTAAATGCTTTACAAAAAACATGTTAGAAACACTCTAAAAGTATCGTTATCAAGTCACACTATCATTGTTCCCGAAGTAGGTATATTTACAGTTAATTGATACTTCTTTATAATACAATAATTAATACGTACGTCCCGTTTGGGAGTCATGATTTCTTATTTACATAATACACAAAACCTGGCGACTTTACCCTGCTTGGTTAGGGTGCGTGTGGAGCGGTGCGACCAATTGACCAATTAGAATGCATTATGAAGCTATTTTGACAATTTAAATGCGCTGTGTGATTAGTCGTTTTGCCTCCGTACCGCTCTGCTTCAAAGGAAACGCCGCGGGTGAGTTTTGCCACCTCTACTCTCACCTATAGGATATGTAAACCGCCAGATTTGAAGTATAATTTAAAGTATATAAGTAAGTTGTCACATGGAGTCTTTATATTACGGATTGTATACTAACTAGTAAGATTATCATTAGGCATGCTTAGGTGAAATGATTTAATGAAATTATTGTTTAAAAAAATAGCTGTCTCATCTTAATCTTATTCTCTATATATCTATATTTTGAACATTTTAAATACATCCGTTGTTATGGACTTGTCACATAAGAGCATTCTGCTTCCTGTGATTGCATTTATTTCGGTTGAACGCAATAAGTTTAATAATTCCTTCGTTTAATCTGTCAGCTTTTCAATATATTTCTGAATTATCTATGTACTTAATGAATATGTTCATTATGCATAATGTTCCTAATTAATTGACTCCGGTAACGCAGTATGCTACTTTACTAACTAATTATTGTACTTAGTGGTAGCTTCGCAAGTCTTAATTAAATGTTAATAGTTTCATTAAAACAAAACACAATCATAGACACTTTGGCAGTAGCTAAATGAGATACGTACCTAAATAAAGTAATTTATAAATCAAATTGCTTACCGAATTGAGCAAATTTTAATTTTGTTAATAACGCCATCTAGTGACGGTGTCGAGAAACAAAAGTGAGTAAAAACAAAAGGAAATCAAAACGTTTTGAACGTTGATATGTCACGGACGAGGTGAAGTTCAAAAGTTTCTCTGAAACTTAAATTGCCCACGAATTAAACATTACAAGCTAAACCATCATTATGACGATGTACTAACAAGATACAATCTCCGACCACATTTATACATAACATTCATATAACATTAAATCGTACTAACATCATCACAGTCTTCTCACATTTCTTAAACTAAATTAATTTGCTAATTTGACACCTGATCTGTCATTTTTATATCACGATAAAGAAGCTATTTACATTATTAGAATTAGTCGTATTTTAGTCGAAGGGCAAGGACATGTGCGTGATCAAAATTATAATTATTGGAACATACCTAATCATGAAATCATCATGCAAAATAATGATTCTACTGAATCAATATGCATTTATCTATCACGCATAGAAAAACTGAGCATGTCACGAGAACAGTCAAAGTCAAAAATATACAAAACGAGATTACAATTCATTCTTTTCGTTTTCATTCTGGCTAAAATATAGAAATGCCTTACGCGTTGCCTTTAGTTTGACAATTAAATGTAAAAATAAATGCTGTTTTAACGCCATCTGTGGGTGAGTTTAGACAACTTGTGTCACTCGATATGTGTGTCGTTCTTCTAGTACGGTCTCTAACGTGTGGTGCACGTTTTCGGGCAGATGGTCTAGGAGCATTCTGGGCATTACTTGTAGCTCCATGAAGTCCTCTGGACATGCCCAACGCATTTCGAACGTGGGCTCTTGGGTGCGCACTTTCCTGTAATAAGAAAATGTTATTTTATATTATCATTTCCATGTGTTTGGTGGATGAAATTGTTCTGTTTCCTAATTTATCTACTACATACCTTTCTTCATCAACTTCGTTACTAAGTACAGACATAGAAAATATCCAATTATTTTATATTCCTACATTTATATTAGGTAATAACAGTTACATTCGTATTAATGGACGTATGTCCATTAATAAATCTAACTCCGACAAACAAGACATATCTCAAAAACAATTCAATAATTGTTGGTATTTTTATTTAATATTTACCAGCAAATAATTACGTGAGTCATCCAATCTTATAATTTCATCTTTTAATTCAGAGAAGAATTAAAATAGTTGTAAGTAGTATGTAAAGTAAAAGTAAAAGTATTAGCCAGTAATGTCCCACTGCTGGGCAAAGGCCTCTCATCTCACTGAAGTTATCAGTACCTACAGTGAGGAGGATTAGGCATAATCACCACGCTTAGTTGTAAGTACATAGTATGATTAAAATATATAAAATTAATTGAAAAATGGTAACTTGGTATTTTTATGCCGAATTTATACATACTTTTCAATTCCCATGCGCTTGCGCCGCGCTATGTGCAGTATCCGTCCCGCGGTGAAGAGGCGCGCGGACGAAAACCTCCGCGCAAACACGTCTCGCGACACTAGCGCCGCCTCCTGAAAAACGGAATTATTTGGAACTAATCAGCAATGGGGTAAATATTGTAATTTTTTGACAGTTTTTAGGGTCATTAACCGTCTGTGAGAAAGGTAATAGAAAACAAAATATGTAAGTTCCTCTAACCAATTAAACATTATATGAGATACAAAGAAAGGAAAAAAATTGGCATTATACAATTTTAGACATGTTTTTATTTGCATCGTAAAATGTAATCATTGGTCTTTAAAACAATGGTCAACAACGTGACACTATGATATCTCTCAAAACAACTTTGTGATGAACATCGTTAGATTTCAATGCCATAAATGGAATACAATTTAAGTAATTTAAATTAATTGTATTATTTAGCTAAACCCATTACCAAAAATAGGTATTATAAACAATTAAAACTAACAAAAAACAAAGAACACACAACCAAGCGCTTGCGCACACTCACACGTGTTTACACACACAGCCATGAAAGTTGAAAACAATGAATTAATTTAATGAATACTTACCTTCTTACGGCCTTATTCATAAACGATATTTAACTTAAACACTGTTTTAAAGTGTTTTGTCTCTTTCGCTCTTTGGCAAATAGCGCATGTCGGAAAGGGACAAACCATTCGATAGCTAAAGTGCTGTGTTAATAAGCGTTTATGAATAATTCCTTTGAAGATATATTGATACAGTTAAATATATACATATATATAATATTATATATGTAGTTAATTGAAGAGTCTGCCTGTACATAATGTAAAAATTTTTTAGAAGATAGGTGTGATATTAGTAACTTACCTCACTGTATTTATACTATTCCAAATACTTTAATTTCTTCAACACATAAGTACTTAAATTTTCCTACTTTAACTAAGACATAGGATTTAAAAACAAATGACTTTTTAATTATATTTGTTGTTTCTAAAATACATAAACACACTGTTATAATGAACCTACTGTCTTAAAATCTAATCATCTACAGAGTTTAAAAACATTTAGGTATATTGCAATAGATCGTCTGAATGATTGTATCAGTGTTAACATGACGAATAGAAATGGAATGTCACTACTGTTAATGCCAATCTGTGCACACAGTTTAATAACATAATATACATTGTTTAAAGGTTGTTTACCCCTGTTTCGACGCGTTCTTGATTGATGTGTTACTGTTGAGAATGTCGGAGGACGTTAGCGGTCTTAAAACTCCCGACACCAGGCTTGGCCACTTACCTCCTCAAACTTAAGTACTTTTTTACTATTAAGTATGTCTGTGGTATGTAGGTACCTATGTGGTGCTATTATTTTATGAATCTTGTACAAAATAATTAGTTACTTAAAACGTAGGATGTGTTAATCACTACATAGTATAAAATAAAGTCGTCTCTGTTTCGTGTCTGTTTTTCTGTATGCTTAAATCTTTAAAATTACGCAACGGATTTTGATGCGGTTTTTTGTAATAGGTAGAGTGATTCAAGAGGAAGGTTTTTATGAATAAAAAAAATCCCGAAATTCCCACGGGAACGGGCACAACGCGGGTAAAACCGCGGGGCGCTGCTAGTAATTCTTAATTTGTGGTACTTTAACTTGTCGGTCCCGGTTGTTTCAATCGTTAGACCATGTCGGAGGCCTTTAGACGGTCTAAAAACTCCGAGACATACACGAATTTATTTACTTTACTAGCTATAGCTAGAATGTGTGATATGCAATTTTTTTTGTAGTAAGCTATTTTGCTACAACTACAATGAATGACTTTGATGTCAAATGCAGACTACATTAGCCAATTTTAAGTTAGGTTGAAGTTTTACTAGAGAAATACCTACCTATCTAATTATTTTAAAAGGCGTTCTAAAAACTATCCAGGTATCCTTTAGACAAAAAACTAAAGACTAATGAATCATGACAACATAAAACTTTGTAAGTGACTACCAAATCAGCGTGTTTGGTGTACCATCAATTTATTTTTATGAGCCCTAAATTATAAATAAATATGACCGTTTTTTCAATCAAAAACTATTCCTTCTATAGAATAGAACGAAAGGGTTATAAAAATGCATACTCTTTTAAAAATGGAAGGTACGAATGGAAGGAAATAAACAATTAAGATTTACAGAAGAAATTGTCTTTGGTAACCGGCCATATTGTTTACATTTCAACACTCATAAAAACAAACAGACCTACCTAATACTTACGCCACAAAGGTTAACAATACAATGAGAAAGCCGTAAGCTGCACTCGGACACCTGAATAATAAGAGGTTTCAACTGACAGCACTCACGGTGGAGACGCTTTGCACGAGTAGTGCGTCTGTGGAGTCATCCGAGTGGTTCGCTTCCAGGTCCTCGGGCCTGCGCCAGGTTGACTCCAGGTCTCGCGCAGGTACGCCGAAAAGCGCGTACCCAAAGCCGTTCAGCATTATTCGGTACTGCAAATTGAAATGTTGGTCATGAAGTGATATTTTTTAAAACGTTCCTTCAGATAATATTCGTCGAGACAAAGGTGTTTATTTTTATATTGTTATTGCGAGAATCTTCATATTGCTCTACTAACATACTCTTTAAACTCACACGATTTGCACTCATACAGGACTGTGTCATCTCGTGACCACGAGTGCTGTAATCCGCTCGAAACGTCGGGTACGTATTTTAATAAATACATACGTTATATATTCTAACGCGATACAGTCACGTTTCATTTAGTATAATGTTCTACTAGCAGAACTAAGATGCTTTGTTTTCGTTTGTGTGTTGTCTAATTACATCTCTCTCAGTCATTCACAGAAGAGACAGAAGTTAGAAGAGATAAGACATGTGACACGAAGACACATGTCCACACACATGCCCATATAGGTAAGCGTAAGGCCACGATAGCACTTGCATTGTGATGCCATCTATTGTTTGCGGGTGGAACCGCTGGGAACAGCTACTATAAATATTACTGTATTGATAGTGTAACTATTTGGTTAACGGATAGCCGAGATTAAAAGTGTCCACATATTTATTTATTCATGTAATAATTCTCAATCCACAACGTAACGACCACACGAGACATAATACGTGATATTACGAAACTCAAACCGTGGATACTCGTTAGCGCTTTATAAACTTCAAATATTAGTTTAGTTCGGTGTTAAAACGTGCGTTTGGGAAGTTAAAAATATAAGGTCATATATGTGATTGAATGGATTTTAACACGCCAACAGGGAAGGGACCTATTAATTAGTAGTATCAATATTGAACTACATATATTGTAGTAATAATATTTGTATTAGCGGGAATAACAGCAGTTGTTCATTCAATTTTTTCTTCAAAAGACTTCAAAACTTTTTGTTTTGGAAACCTTTACTAAAATGTCCTACGGGTCGTGACATAACAAGGACTATTATAGTAAGGGTGCTTCTTCATCAGAACTGTGCTTTGTTGTGTTTTGTATCTACTATTCCAGCTATCATGACAAACGTAGCATAGCTCTAATTAACTTGTACCTAATATGAAATATCAAATATATTGTAATCGGCAAAGTAAGTTAATAAGCGCTCCTTCGAGTATGTATAATAAACAACCATTGCTCCATAAATTCCTATAAATTCTCTTTGATTTATTAATGATTCAAGCCATCAAAGGCATAAAGGAATTTCCTTTCATTATTTAATGATGAATATTAATGACGTCAAACTCAATGAAAGTAGGTACTTATGAATCGATTGAATGTAAATATGTTTCGTACGATAATGTTCTTACAAATTCCAAACAAGCTTATGTTTAACAACTTCCGACCTCAATACCTACTTATTTGTTTTATTATTTTAATGTAGTGTGAGTGTGTTGAATTGATAATTAAATACCTATTGCAATATGATCTATGCATACGCACTTTTTTGCCTGTTTCTTTTAACTAAAACAAAAAAGATTCTTACGTTTATCGGCTGTAATGTTAACCATACTACGTTTACGGATAAACTTCGCTTTTATTTTACACTAGCAGTGCCCCGCGGTTTTACCCACGTTGTGCCCGTTTCCGTTGGAATTTCGAGATGAAAAATAACCAATAGCCTTCCTCGTTAAGTGGACTATCCAACACTGAAAGAATTTTTCAAATCGGACCAGTAGTTCCTGAGATTAGCGCGTTCAAACAAACTAACAACCTCTGCAGCTTTATAATATTACTAGCTGTGCCCCGCGGTTTCACCCGCAGCGCCCCCGTTCCCGTGGGAATTTTGATTTTTATTCCCTATAAACTTCACGGAGCCCGAGACCTTTCCAACGAATGCAAAACCGTGGAAATCGGTCCAGCCATTCACGCGTGATGCCGCGACCAAGGAAAACGGGTTTCATTTATATATATATATAGATTTATTTTATATGACGTTCCTATTTTTTACAGGAATCGTGGTCATTGAAAATTGAGGTGTAACGTAGTTTCAATTCAAAATAAGTAGTGTTCGCCTAAACTTAAGAGACCAGTATTTACTTGCTCACCTTAGGTAGTTTAGTAGCGTGTATCGTCTGTATGATCTTAGTCCTGAGGTTCTCGATGCTGTGCACGCTGAGCCTCATCACCAGATCGTCTCCAACTCCGACCGTCATCACGAAACTCTCCGTGATCCGTGCTGCTTCCCGGCTGATGAGACCGGCTGGAAATAATAAAAATACTGATATTGTATAGGGAATTGGAAGATACGATTTTTTTTTTACGAAAGTTCTAATGATGTTTGATGTTGCTTAAGAATAGAAATGTTGAAAGTTTTATATCGATATCACGGACCAATCTTCAAACAAATAAGAAACACTTCAAACTAATCATACCCGCGATAAGATCGCTTCCAACATCAAAGCTGATAATTAAGTTATGAATGCTAACGCTGTTTTACGAAGTCACAACTTGAAGAGGTTTAATTTGGGGAAAGTTATGGCAATCCAACTTTACCTGGCGTTGAGAACGCGAATACTTTCAAATGCGGGTATCTCGGCCGTAACTTTAGTCCTACTAACACCGCCACTCCGGCTCCGAGACTGTGTCCTGTGAACAAAATTATTGTTACTGTAGTACTACAATGTATCTTCGGTGAGATGAGAGAATAAATGACTACGTCCAAGTAGTAATCGTGTTGAACGTTGCTTAACATCCACGATGTACGTAAGTATTAGCCTGTAATGTCCCACTGCTCAGCAAAGGCCTCTCATCTGACTGAAGATATCAGTACGATGTAGGTACAATGTATATAATAGTTATATATTGATTACTCAGTTTAACAAAGTACACGAGAGCTATACATCAACATCGGAAGCATTAAGGAAAGCTGTTATCTAGACTTCCATTATTTAGGTTTATGTTAGGCTTAAGTTTATGACTAAAAACGGAAAGTAGGTTAATGGGCAACCCTTGCCAGCCCTTGCGTAGGAGATTTATCTTTATCCTAGATATTATCTTAAATAATGGTGTACAAGTACATCTTTATGGTTTCTTTGGATTCTTTTAAGTGGTAACTGGTAAGTAACCGATAGTACTTAGAATATCTTCCCTGTTATCGGATGTCGGATCCGCATTTTTATCGGGTGTTCGGCCTTCTGCTATTTCTTATACACCGACAAAAGAGTCTGGGAAGTGTTTTATCTATGATTTTGTAGTCGATACAAAATCGGTGTCCGACAATTGCATTACATAAATTGCTTAATAAAAATGTTCTGCCACTGGGACGTTCGTTTAAAATCCGGATCCGACATCCGACAGTTGGAAACAAGTTATTATGTTACCTGTGAGTATGAGGTCGTAATGTGGAAACTGCTGGAAGGACCTGTCCAGGACTGGGAGTAGCCTCTTCAACATCTTGGCGGCTCCCATGGCCATTCCTTTGTGTGCTGCCGTGTCTTCAGGAAGCCCTACAACATTATGATTTGTCTTTAGAAATGTACGAGAGATATTAAAATTTAAGATCTTTTTAATTGTTTGAACACGGCTATTCTCGACACTGCAATTTACTAGATTAGGTCAACCCTCATTCAAAATGTATTTGCTGGGAATGAAAGTCATAAACGTTTTGATTTCAGAGAAATCCCAGGATACGGCCTAGTCTATACTATTATTATAAAGAAAATTTAATAAATTAATCTCGGGAATTACCACCTCGTTTTGAATAATTATTTTTGCAATGGAATGGAGCCACATTCAACGGGAAGGTTATATACTATTTTTCATCCCGAAATTCCCACGGGAACGGACAATACGGGTGTAAAACCGCAGGGCGCTGCTAGTTATTTATAAGTCGAAAATTAGAAATTCTAGATAAACGCTTAGTTCTTAATTCAAATTCAAATTCAAATTCATTTATTAGTTTCAAATGTACCTAATTACATTATATTTCGTTTAGTTATCGAGACATCACCTTCCATACCTACTAGTATAAACTGTGTCACGGAAAGGTGATACCTCTCAAACCAAACAACAATAAAATATTTAAAAAAAATATATAAAAATAATTAAGTTATATTAAGAGTATTATTGTTCGATTATATCCGTTTGCCCGACTTAGTCATAAGATTTAAATTAATTCAAATCAGATATCACTCCTCGCAAATTGGTTTTAAAATTCAGAGATAAGAAAATTTTCCGAGGTTGGGGAATAATTGGATTCATATGCAAAGAAAGATTTTTGAGTAGAGATGCCACGAATATTAAGTTACCGAAATTCGGCCTATAAATGATTCGGATACTTTTTTACGTTCATGTTAAGTAACTGCTGCAATAAAAGTTTCATAGCTTTAAAGATACTATTTATCTATATTCCGTGAAGCATGGACGGACATGTCCTCATATTTGTATTGCAATGCGGACATGCACAAGCACATATAATTTTTTTTCATATATTTACCACCAAATATTTAGCCTAAATATTTGGTTTTAAATAATAAATAGCCTAAAAAAATATGTAGGCTAAATACGCAACCATGACACCCAATTGCGGAGAAGAACCGATCTCTAAGTAACCAAAATAAAACAATAAAACGAGATATTTCGGCCAAATAACTGTACGTAGCATCTCTAATTTTCGACTTACCATCGGCCTCGAATCTCTCGGATCCCGCCGTAAAGTCGGTGAAGATGTCTCGAAGCGATATGGACCCTCGCACCGCCACCACTATGCTCTCTCTTTCGTGATCGGCTATCACACAAAATGGTAGCTGCAAAAAGGAGCTGTGTTAAAAAATGCACTTAAGATTGAATAGATACGTATTACGTAAAAACCCGTGTGAGTACCTACGTTTAAACTATGTGTTCAAATCGTGTAAGTTTAAAAAATACTACGTATTACGTAGCTAATAGTACACTCTATTTTGCCAAGAAATCAATTTATACTTTCACAAGAAAAACAGAATATAAATGTTCAGTCTAGAAATGCCAGACTATGTACTACTTCTCTTATTATATATTCTGACCAGCAAACAACATTTTAAACAGTCTACATTTTAAACATCAAAAATGTTTTAAACAAATTACTTAACTAAGGGCCAAATTTGCTTTTTCCAGCTTGAACCACGGCCAATTGATCTCGGTTTAGTGAATAAATTTCGAAGTTTTGATCTCAGTTTAACTAGGATTATGTACAACTGATCGAGTTCAGTTGTAACAGTGAAATTGGGGTTAAATAACTACTTAAAATATCAGAAAAAGAAATAAAAATAGGTCAAATTTCGTACTTACTTCAAAAACACGATTGTTAAATGAAGCAAATATAATATCGTCAGCCGAAAAGTTGGACATGTACTTGATACCGGCGAAATTGCACATGCAGCAGTTATCATCCGTTACAATGGAGTTTTTGGGCCTGGAACAAATATATCACTTATTAATTTATACTACTCATAATATTATAACAAGTTTCGAAAATGTTTGTTTATATGTTCGGGATAATCTCAGGAATTACGTCCGATTCCAATATGTCTTATTGTAATAGATAGCCACATTCAACGGGAAGGTTATAGGCTATTTTTTATCCCGAAATTCCCATGGGAATTCTCGCATCGATGTTAAAACCGTGGGACGCTGCTAGTATTAAAATAAGGTATAAAGATAGGAACAGAAGCGGCTACTTCTAATACCAAATGTTCTTCTTGCAAATAAGAATTATTTTTCACCTATTACGAGCTACGAAAAATTTAAGTATACAACAAATTAACACAGGAAAAAGTAAATTGTACTTGGATGGATTTATTAATTTACATTAAAAAATTCACGTTACTTTGGTTTGCATACAATATGTAGGTATCTAAGAACAAAAAACCTACCCAATATAACCCTGACCTTCAAAATCTTTGTTCCTCACATATATCTTACATTTTCTAAATGAATAACCGCCGCACTCAGAGACACCATTAAATCAAACATTACAATTCAAAATCACTCACTACGGGCCTTATTCATAAACGCTTATTTTTGTCCCTTTCCGACATACGCTATTTGCCAAAGAGCTAAAGAGACAAAACACTTTAAAACACTGTTTAACTTAAATAACGTTTATATGGCCGTAAATCTCTACTTAGAAAGCATATTATGACGTCTCTGAGGCATCGATTCTTCACTACATAGTATAAAACAAAGTCGCTATTTTTGTCTGTTTGTTTGTCTGTATGCTTAAATCTTTAAAATTACGCAACGGATTTTGATGCGGTTTTTTGTAATAGGTAGAGTGATTCAAGAGGAAGGTTTTTATGTAAAAAAAATCCCGAAATTCCCACGGGAACGGGCACAACGCGGGTAAAACCGCGGGGCGCTGCTAGTTCAGAAGTAAATTAGAGTAAGTTACATTCAATATACAATGTAAACCTTAAAGCTACAATAAAGTTCAGTTTCCAATTTACATTATGGATTGGTGCAGCGCAACATTTTTCATCAGGAATATCAAACTTAGATGGCGAACACGACCCCACCAAGTTAAGACCATTGACATTTTGCAACAGACAAGCTAGTTTCGGAATTTGTATCTAGACTTGATTTTGTGTGAATATTTAGTATATACTAGCAGCGCCCCGCGGCTTTGCCCGCGTTGAACCCGTTCCCATAGGAATTTTCGAAAATCCTTTCTTAGTGTGCACTTACGTCACTTGAAGAACCTTCCTGCCAAATTTTATGTTTCTAGGTGTAGCGGTTGAGGCTGTGCGTTGATTATCAGTCAGTCAGCCAGTCAGTCAGGACTTTGAATTATATATATATGTATTTAGATAAAGTTGCATATTAGTTGACACTCGTAAAGTTTGTAGTACGAACCGGTATAATAAAGTTTCTTGCAGATATTTGAAATCTTAGTATATATTAACTTTTGTAGTAAAATATACAAAATGATGTTCATTCATCTTGCTATCATTTTGCATGAAGATTTTAGACACAAAAGTAACCTATGTAAATCTCCAATCTGTCTATTAGATCATTAGAAATAGATCCGCAATTTAGGCGTCAAAAGTAATATGCGACAGTAGTGGTATTTTAATATACCTACCAGACCAGTACAGTTATAGTTGAGGGCGCTTGATCATCGTAAACTTAATAACATGGAAACCGTATTATTAAATATAACAACACTGTCTCCACGCAATCAAATATGTATATGTCGCAGGTAAATGAGGATATCAGAGATTTCACGAAATCCCTAGGGATACCACGAAATCACGGTAGATGTTGAATATTCTTCAGTCGACCACTCTCTTTGGTAGGTTAGGGTTTTTTTTTTTACGTAACTGATACAAAAAAAAAATAACCCTAACCTACCGAATAGTAAGAAATTTGTTACTGATATTACTGATTTTATATTAGTATTTTGTCATATCATTAGTAAGAAGACGTCATAAATAAGAATATTCAACATTTACCGTGATTTCGTGGTATCCCTAGGGATTTCGTGAAATCTCTGATATCCTCAATTCCCTGCGACATATACAAAGTCATCAATCGACAATAAACACTTACCGACAGCAGCAACAAGTTAAATGTCCAATCAGCTTGCAGACACCAGTGAAGCAATGTCTATAGATGACGTAAGGCCACCCGTAAGCCGCTATCGACAGCTTCAAGTAATGAAGAGCATCATTCAAGTTCATCCACGGAGGTGTTTCTGAGAAGACCTTGTTCAGGTCCGTGGTATAGATTGGTTCTTCGTCGTTCAACATCTGTATGCGTCTCATTTCTCTGGTTTCTCTCTTTTGTCTGACGCGCAGTAATACGCAGCCTGCGACCACGTCTGAAGGGACTAGGTCGGTTGATCGGAACAGGGCACTTAGGAGAGCTGAAACAAAGATTGGTGTTGTAGAGTTTTGTTTCTTTTAGAGATAAAGGCATTTTTTAAATAGAAACATCAAATATCCATTAGAAGTATGTAAATAAGTAAATATTTATAGTGTCAGTAGGTAATTTTAAATATATTTTTACAAAAGTCGCTAGTCGCCATAGTTGTACCGTGGCATCCTCAAAATTGTTAAGATACTGTTATGCGTATTTTAAAAATATCATCTACTCTATACTACAAAATGTCTTCCAAAATATGTTTATTGTGTATCCATTTCATTTCAAGGGTTAAATTAATAACAGATTATAAGTATATGTACTTGCATCTTGCATGTACGCTGCCTAATAAATATTAAAAACATCCAAATTATTTAACAAATACAGGCATCAGGAAATAAGGAACTTAAATCACAGCTAAGTGACGGTAACCATAACAATGATTATACAAGGTAAAACTGTGTCTAATAAAATCGTTATGACACGTGTTGTGTCCGCAAAATGCACTTTTGATGCGTTGTCACGTACTGTTAAATGCGTATCGATATTGCAGTAGCTTCAATTATCCATCGATTACCTTGTACACAACCATGGCCTTTACCAGGAAAAAATGGTTTGCGTAATTAAATTAATAACAAATTACTGATACAATAAGTTTATTGTGAGTCTAGCGAGAATTTATTGTTGCATGTCTTAGTATAAATGTTTGCATAGTTAAGAATGTTGTACAATACAGACGGTATGTATTTTGATATTAAATTATGTTATTAACTTATAGGTTTTTTTTTTAAAACCGATAACTCTTAGGGCCAACACGGTTCACTTTTGTATGAAACCGCAGCGTGCGCACGCTTAACGCAGTGTCGGAGTATAAATAGGTACTGTAACCGCTGTAACTTTGAACTAAGTAACGGAATCGAATCACTTGTTTGTCAGCTACGATATCACAGACATAGGTACGATAGTTAAACTTAAAACACCTCTCTTCTTGAGTCGGGGCTGCGAGGGCTATAAATAAGTGTGAATCAAACGCCAATTTGCTCCGAGTACACTTAAACTCAAAATTAGCTTTCGATCATTTCGTGCCGATATCTGACGTCACACAGTGGGGTCGTTCAGCCCGATTTACATTACTTGTATGTCACAACACCCGATTTTATGAACAGGCTTTTATGGTTAAAACCAATGACGTGAAACGAACGTCAAAATACACTTCTAGGATACAACACAGCGGGTAGTCGCATGCACAAAAGCTTTAACTTAAAAAAACCAATAACTTAGCTGATAATCCTTAAATATCAAAGTATTTTATAGTTGTAATAATTAACGGAGTTTACGCTTGTTGCAAATAAGGAATGGACAATAAAATGTAATTGCCTGTTCATAATCTTAATTACAAGCCTGTGTGTACACTGGTGGACACTGTTAACTGAAACTATGTGTACTTTATATTTAGGGGGCTCAAAATGTTAGTTCAGGCACGTAGTTTAATATACGGTTTAATATTAGGAGCTTAAATATTTGTCCGTTATTGTACGAGATTCTGAGACTAGTTGAGAATGTTGCGGTGAGGGTAACTTGTACGTGAGGGATGTTTTGATTTGAAACGCACATTGTTAGAACATTCTTTAGCATATTAACTTAATGAAGATTCAGAGAACGCTGAAGAATTTATGCAAACTAAGAAAATGTTCTAGTGCATATAAACTTCGTTATTTTTGTTAAGCAAGCAAGGATGTAGTAATTTTAGCATAGTAGCGTTGGTCTCTATACAGTCCAGTAGAAAAACCCTAATGATGTAAATAAATCGCAAGGTAACGAACCTATTATTACACTTTTATATTATGACTGTACGTACCGGTAGATACTTGAAGAATATATATTTGCATCACTACATAGAATAAAACAAAGTCGCTTTCCGCTGTCTATCCCCATGTATGCTTAGGTCTTTGAAACTACGCAACGGATTTTGATGCGGGTTTTTAAATATATAGAGTGATTCAAGAGGAAGGTAGATTTTTTTTTCCCGAAATTCCCCCGGGATCGGACACATGTGGCAATGACAAATGTGGACTTCTGTAGTCGATTGTCCAGCTGAAGACGAAATCTTCTGAAGAGGAAAAAGGTTCATTGATTTCATTCCTTTCTTACTACATCACTGAACCTTTTTCACAATGGAAGAAGAAGTCTTTGGTTGAAGATGCTGTCATGATGGTTTTAATTGTAAGAAAAAATGGAATATGCATTTTATTCGATCTGTATGTTAACGTGCGTTGGCGCGTATTAAGTTGAAAAGACGCGTCATCGTAACACGCGTCATGTGAACAAATAAAAAATAAGTTATAAAGCGTACTATATGGCTAGATTTAGGTTATAATAATTTATGGAACCCTTTCCAGAATACATTATTATGGTTTCCATTCCATTGATTGAGCTTCGTATCATTCGATAATATTTAATGAGACAAAACAGTGACGTCAATGAATATGACTACGTACGATGGATCTCAAAGGTTATAATAATTTATCGTTCTAGATTTTTTGTGTATAATTTGAATTTCTCAATACTACTTTTTTCTCGCAGTGATATCATAAACAAATAATGTATTAATTAAAATTTTGGAGATATAAGTATTAATTTCTCTTAGTGCCGCACTCAGGGGCATTCATTAAATCAATAGGTATGTAATTAATAATTTGACATAATTTTTCATACTTAAATTACATATCAAAATTTGACGTCTCTGAATACGGGCGTTAAATAAATATACCTGGACAAATTCACACACGGTTAATTAGACCCAAAGTAAGCTCTAAGCTTGTGTTATGGAATCTAATTAACTGGTACTACTACATATACATACACAAATATTTTATAAGAATATATAATTGACACCCAGACGTCGTCGTCAACAACTATGTCTGCACATATTGTTGACTCCGGGCGGGAATCGAACCCGCAACCCCCGACACAGTAAGCGCTCTCACTGCCACTGTGCCAACGGGCTTGCCAACGGGCGTTAATTCACTTGGATGGATGTATGAGTGTATGTGTGTTTGTTACTCTTTCACGAAAAAACTACTGGAGGGATTTGGATGAAACTTTACAGTAATATATTTTATACATAAGAATAACACACGGGACACACTTTATCCCGAAATTCCGGCGGAAACGGGTAAAACGCGGGTAACACCGGTGCTAGTGTTTGATAAAGTACAGCTTGAACCATAACTAACCTGCAACCTGTTGAAACGCCTCCTTCCCGTGCTCATCCCTCTTCAGCCAGCAGAAGGCCCATCTGAACCTGCGCGACCACAGCCCCGTCACCTTCCTATGATGGCGGACCTGGTTCGGAGTATCTTGCATGTCTCCATAGTTCACTGACCCCAGGGGGTCGAATACCATGAATAGACCGAACACGGTCAGGCCAAGTTGTACCCAGTTGATTATGACGATCGCTGGAAAGAAAGAGAGTGTTAAGAGATATATGGCATTGTTATAAGCCTTTGCCCAGCAGTGGGATATTACAGGATAATACTTTACTTTATAATTTCTACTAATATTATAGACGAAACTTTGTGGGGTTGTATGCATGTTTATTACTCTTTCACGCAAAAACAACTGAATGGATTTCGATGAAACATTAATGATATCATAGGTTATACATCAGAATAACACATGGGATTATTTCGTAATTTCCCTGGGAACGAGACGAGACGATATGAATGAATTATTCTGTTGTTTACTGCATAGTGGTTGTTGAAATGGAAAGATGATATTAAGGTTTTCAAGAGGATCCCAAGATGTGAAGCTTTAATGTTATCTATAATGGGGAACATAAAATAATCTTGGGTGTGATGTAGGTCTCATCTTCTTTAGCTGTGCCCCGCGGTTTCATCCACAGCGCACATGTTCTCGTAGGAAATACAGGATATCCTATATCCGTCTCCTGGTTCTAAGCTACCTCCCCACCAATTTTCAGCTAAATCGGGTCAGCCGTTCTCGAGTTATAAATAGTGTAACTAACACGACTAACATCTATATATATATATAGATATAGATACAGGCTCACACCAAAGCGCGAAAAGAGGAATGTTTTTTAAACAACCGATACAAATTGTGTATGATTGGTTTACGCCCGAACATAAGCACCTATTGTGAAGTTTTCACACTGAAATTCAGATACAGCGCGATGAATGTCGATACTTATATACATAACGTGGTTGACAACCGCTAATGTAACTGATTTCTCCATATATTGTGTGATGTGCGGTTGCTATAAAACTTCTATTGCAATTTATTATATGATCCTTATGCGAAGAATTGAAAAAGAAATCTATTTTTATTTCTTATATAGAATATATCTCGTTAATATTTATTAGAAAAAAGTAGAGTTGAATATTGAATTTGGTTGCGATCTAACCTCTTGTCTTGAAGTTGAGATTTCAGATATACGAGTAAAAACTACTGGACGGATTTGGATGAAACTTTACAGAAAGGTACCAGAATAACACATGCGATACATTTTGTCCCGAAATTCCCGCGGGATCGTGTACAACGCGGGTAAAACCGCGGGGCGCTGCTAAGTAATGATAGTAATAAGTTAGTTTTAGGCCTGAAAACAATTCAATACATTCAACACTAATATGACTTACTTTGTATGACTATACTGGAGAACTTGTCCTGCACGGAACACTCCACCACCTCGCAGAACATCCACATGGTGCCCATCACGTTCAGGGCCGTCTCCGGGAACACTAGCAGCACTCTGCAACAACACATATCAATACAATAAAGTGAACTCTATAGAACACCGCTTTCCGTGTGTTTAAAGTTGAGGGCAAGGCGAGTTACATCTATACTAATATTATAAAGCTGAAGAGTTTGTTTTGTTTGTTTGTTTGTTTGTTTGTTTAAACGCGCTAATCTCAGAAACTACTGAACCGATTTGAATAATTCTTTCACTGTTAGATAGTCTATTTATCGAGGAAGGCTATAGGCTACATTTTATCCCTAAATTCCCACGGGAACGGGCACAACGCGAGTAAAACCGCGGGGCGCTGCTAGTAATAAATACACGGTTACCTATTTAGACCCAAACAAAGCTTTAAGCTTGTGGAATCTAACTAATGGATACATGAATATATAATTGACACCCAGACGTCGTCGTGAGCAACTACGTCTGCAGATATTGTTGACTCTGGGCGGAAATTGAATCCGCAGTCCCCGACACAGTAAGCGCTCTCATATATATGCCACTGTGTCACCGGGGTCGTGAACATATAATTCTCACCCCCTGCCGCGAATCTCAAAACTAATGTAAGATTTTCATCGATAGACAGAGTGATTTACGAGGACAATTTTGGGTCACGTCATATCAAAATTCCTTCGGGAACCGGTACAGCAGAGGTACACCCTCGGGTGTTGTTAGTAAAAAATAAGATGTAAGTAAAGTTGTATATCAACCAGAGTACCTATACTGCTATGAAATACTATTGTTGTTTTTTTGGGAAATTACATTTAATTGAGTAAAAAGTATTTGGAGACCACAACAGAAGCATTAAACTTGAATTATTACCACAATTGAATCGGACTCGAATGTCGTCATTTATCTTTCATTGCATGTGACTAATTCCAATAGAAACATGCGATGCCATTACATGGAGTCATTTTAGCTTCGAAGGAAAGTTTCGTTATAATATGATTACTTTGCCAACATAAAAAAACACGTAAACGTACTTATTTTATTGCTCAGTATTTTTTTGCTGTCCAAATGCTTTCCTTTCCCTTCAGTGGGTATAACCTGCTACGTATAAGTACGGATCAACATGACAAGTCCCATTATGTAAAGGAAAACATATTTCAACCTCGAAGGGCCATCAATTTCGTTTGAAAGATTGACTCTCATATAGCTATGACGCGGCGTTTTGTATGGATCACCGGACAGTCTGGTGACAATATTATGTATCGAGCTTTTACCGGGAAACATATAAATAGACAACCCTGCGCGTTGTAGCTGATTAGATTATAAGGGTAAATATGTGTTAATCTAATCCATCAACAAGGTGGTCCGATAAGTCAGTGAAGGCTGCAGGATCGCGGTGGATGCAGGTCGCTTCCAACCGAATTACTAGGATATCAATGAGGGAGGCCTATGTCCAGCAGTGGACGTCCTGACATGATGATGATGATGGTGATGAATAACCACTTCGAAGAATTTACGAGATGCGTGTTGATGAGTTCTATCTGAAGACGCCACACGTTTTACTTACCTCGCGTGCTACGTGTGCACATCACCATATCAATGAAACTTTTGTCTTCACAGGTTTTTCGAGAAGTCTAAACGGGACTTTACAAAATAATAGGTGGCCGTAAAAAATTACTTAGGTATTCGGAACTACTGTTAGCTCAAAATATTTCAGCAGCAATTAGTGAGTAATTAAATTTGATGCTTCCACCTAGGCAAACCGACCGTGAGATTTAAAAAGATGTAATGTACCTAATCAATTATCCTTAGTATTAAATTTTTCTAACACATTATAATGTTTTTTGATAATTGTTTATTTTGCAAGGACAAGATCTAATGAGGGAATTTTAAATTCACACAATGGACGCTTAATTTTTGTTATTTTTTATTATAATGTAAATTGTAATAAAGTAATAAATATTAATTACTAAATCCGAGTACATGATAAACTAACTATAAAATGAAATAGTTCTGTAAATAATTTAAATTTTTGACTGACCGCGGTGCGTTGCCAGTCTATAGGTACTTATATTATAAAGAGGCAAAATTTGTAAGTTTGTTTGTTTGTTTGTTTGTTTGTTTGTATGTTCGAGGTAATCTCAGGAATTGTCCGTCCGATTTGACTAATCTTTGTAATAGATAGTCACATTCAACGGGAAGGTTAAAGGCTATTTTTCATCCCGAAATTCCCATGGGAACGGGCACAACGCGGGTAAAACCGCTGGGCACGGCTAGTATCAAATAAAGACAGAAACAGGCATAGAATGTATGCTGTTACATGCCAAATTAAGACAGGACTACTTTTTGGTTTAAAGAAACGGAATCTAAGAATCCATTACTACGAACGTACAGGCAGACATTATATAATTCTATAGGTAAGGTAGATTCCCTAGGCACCAAGCGCGCAGTGCCGCCCGCCGCGAATATTCGTGGACGTTGCTTAGCTCGAATGGTAGCCACTAGGCTCTAGGCACAAAGCAAGTCATTCGTAGCATTACAAATATATCTACGAAACTTCATCAACCTGCACTCGAACCGACCCAATCATAGGTATTTTTTATGGAGAATCTGCAATCTGCAGCAAGCAGAACTATATGCTGTCTTAGCAGGTGAGTGCACATGCTACTAGACCACCGAGGCACGGTACCGAGGCGAGGGTCATTTAAATAATGTTACTTACTATAGTACATTTATTTGATACCTATTAAAATACCAATACTATAATGAAGTTGTGTAGTGTATTTCAAAATAAATCAGCCTCCGTCAATGGTCTCCACAAGGCAGAGTACTTTCTAATGACTCCAGTCAGTTTTCTGCCGGTGGCCTAATCAACTTTGAAATTCCACTTCGAATTTAGTTATCGATACTTAAGGTCGCGTTTTCACTGGGAGATTTTTGTCATGTGATTCTATCACTTATCCAATGTACAGTCAACTACAAAAATTTATGAACACTTAAACGATTCCATAAAAGGTGTGTTCAGGTGTTGTGTAATATCGAATGTGTTAGTCAACTTTTGTAGTTGACTGTACTTATACCTAATCGCCGATATCGCCGTGCGACGCTTGCAACTTTATATTAACTGAAAGCTGGGTTAGATAGTCAACAAGGCAATAAATGTGGAGCGATATTTGTTCCACAAAGTTGCATAGTCTCTGAATGTAAATACGGCTTTATTAAGCTAATGCTATTTGTTATACTTATAAATTATAAAAGAACCAAGAAGAACGTTAAACCAACTTTAATATGGAAATCTTATCTCCTACTGCAAAAAGAGGAATGTTTTTAATGAATTATAAATTGAATATCTTAAATGTATTAAAAAAGCTCGCGTTTCTACAACTATCTCATCAACTTACTTACTTTTGAAAAGAAGACTTGACAATTAGCCGTTATGATGCCCAAAAATGCAAGAAAAACTAAATATCTTTCGTGGGTAAAAATATTTTTGTCTTTGAATAATCTAGCCAAAAAAGAAATTGACGAGTATACATCCATCTAATAAATAAATAGCTTCAGTTTCCTTATAAAGTCTTAGTAAAAAATGTTTTCACATTTACAAGTCACTAGATTTCTATTACGAACAAAAATATTTTTCACAAAAAATACAGGAACATTTGTTTCGGATTCCTGAGAATTTTCCGAAAAAGGTTTTATTAAAATAGCTAAGCTTTTCCGGGTGTTAGGGAGACAGGACACAAATTGGGCCAGAACCTTTTTTATTTGGAGCAGAAATTGTGCTTTTGCCGGTCTTCTTTAGATTAATCAGTTACCAAAATTAAGGATAAGAAAACTTAACATCTGTTGGTGCCGAGTTCTTTTTGCAACACACTACGGTTCTTTTGCAGCAAACTACGGTTCTTTTTCAGCAAACTACGGTTCTGTTGCAGTAAACTACGGTTTTTTTGCGGCACACTACGGTTCTTTTGCCGCAAACTACGGTTCTTTTCCAGCAAACTACGGTTTTTTTGCAGCAACCCACGGATTTTTGTAGCGCAGCTACGGTTATTTTGCAGCAAATTACCGTTCTTCTACGGCGACCCTTGCTTTTCCGTTTAATTAACTTTTTAGTGTAATATCCGAAAAAACTTAACACAAATGCAATGATTATTTACCTTCATTCAAACCGGAAGAACCTCGATATATCTATAAATAATGTATATCAAAGCAAAGGGCAGAGGAAACTAGAAACCGATAGAGTAGCCAATATGTGATCAAACTGCAGAATATTTTCAATTAGTTGGATTTGATCCAAAAATAATTGGAGTTCCGGACACAACGATTTTCATTAGCGTTTAGTCCTCTATTTCTATTGGATTTCTCATTTTGTTAGTAACATAATTCCAGATAACTAATTTTGTTACACGCTACTTTATTTCTATACGAAAGAGCTCAGTGCCGGTTTAAATACCTTTGTTTTTACTACCGGAAAATCACATATCACTTTGTTGTAATAAGCTCTATCTCACGATAAGTGGTGTGACGCTAAAGTGCTTTTACAATATTAACGGCCATTATATGCAAAGCTTACGATCGTTTAAATTGTATTCATGTTCCAAAGTCTAGATACAGACTAGTATTTAACGTACCTATCTCACTTCTACCTACAAACCCTCCATATCATTTGGTTATTAAATGATACGTTGAACATATAATTACTTATTAAACGGGCATTAACGCCCCGAATCTGTCACGGACAACATACATATATGTAAGTGTCTGTTTTAATAATTATTTGCCCATTTTGCCCAAAAACAACAAGGATAATAAGGTTTATGAGACTTACTTTATTATAAGCAAAGGCGACACCAGTCTCCTTGCATCCACGTCTGTGATGGTGCCCCTTGCAGACTGCTGCGCTAATGCTGTCAGCAAAAGCAGCAGCAGTGCCTGCAGCGTCAGCGCTCCGCAGAGGTACAGCCGCACGAAGGAGCCTCCTTTCCAACCTTCGGACTGACAGTTCCATGTCACGGGGTATAACACTTCCACTACCAATGCTATGAGCACCAACCTGTTGACAATAATGGGACTTTGAGAAAAAGGAAAAAGTTTTAAACATAACCCTCCTTTTGGGCTTCGCCGCAGTCGGGTAGTTAAAAATTACTATATTCAGACTTGAAGGTCCTGAAACAGTTGATTTATAATCTACTACTGATATCATAAATGCAAAAGTTTATGAGGAAGAACGCTACTCTTTAACGCAAAACTATTCAATGGATATTGGCGAAACCTTAGTGCAGAATAACAGTAGGCCAATTGAGCACCTTTTATCCTGAAATTACTTAGTATTTTACGAGTATCTTATCTTGTCAAAGACATTATCATCTTAATTTATAGACGGCAAATAAATCACAAGAAAAATATATTTTATTTAATATTGACAGTGAAACGTATGTTCAGTCGCACAGTCGGTGCTTATTACCGAAGGGATTGAAGTTACGACTCAAGCCAAAAGCCCAGAAATTACAGTTACTGCGGAAATACCACATTATCCATAATTTGAGCCGTAAACGTTATGTGTATAGCGCCGGAAAACCCTAAGTAAAGCGTGTGAAATACGGTATAAGCTCCCAAGGGGTCGTTAGTCGGGCTCATACAGAAGATGGCCACTTTAGATTATTTCTCTATATAAGGGTAAGTATGTTTACATCAAAGCTGAGCGCGTGAAGCGAAGAACTATTTTTCTTTTAATAGCGGTTTAAAAGAAACCTGCTTATAAACGTTTGGTGGTCAAGGTCATACATTTAACGTCATAACTTGATACCACAGCGGCGGCTGTAAAATAAATTAATGTTCTTTTTTAAAAAAAATCGCTCGTCTCTCATCGGCATCCAGCATGACCCTAAATACTGTCTTGTCATGGAATTCCCTTGTGAAACCCTATCTAAACAAGCTTATGATGTTTGTTTGGTAAGGTTCAAAGCTATTATGATAACGGATAATGACAGTAGATGGTTTAAACTGAATTTCCCTATGGCCTACTGATATGGGAGGCTGATCGGTAGTCGTTAATTGAAGTAATGAATCCTTTTGTTTACCTACACGTTAAATCCCCGGTAATTTGGAAAATACTTACGCAAGGGAAAAATAATACCGCAGAATTTGAATCTCTACCTGCTGGTATGAACATTTTGAAATAAAAAGTATTTATTTTTAATTGAAACTGCGTTAACGAATACACTTCGCTTTTATTTCAGATATTTATCTGACATTTCGGCTTCTATTCAGTAACAAACTTACGAAACCAGTAGCAAGAATTGTGCAGTATTGTGCAGCTAAAATACAGCGGCATTTCATCGAATATAATCTACTGCGCGATACAGAAAGGTAATATGTACAATCTCTAGGTAATATTATTCTTTGCGGCGTACTAGAGATGATTCTCCAATTACTATCTGGTTATTTGTTGTTTCTTAGCTAGAATACATAAACAAGTAAAGGAAAATAATGAAATAAGTTCCCAATTTCCTGCTCTTGGTTAGCGAGTTGATTGTAGTAAGACACGCAACAATTTGCACAATACGATTTATTTACTTAGACGATCAGAGAACGGAAGGTATTGTCATGATGTTTCTTTCTAAATGACGGTCACGTGGTGACTCATTCAATAGTTGAGATCATTATTATACGTCTTTGTTGAGATATAGAGTACTGACAAGAAGAAAATGATAGTAAGAGATCGAGAATCCTTACCACACATTTTGCTTATCTTAAGCAGGAATTGGTTAGAAAATAGGCTATGTTAGTTTACAGTTTAAGAATAGTAAGAAGAATATATTAATTGTGTGTAAGTTTTTGAAATATAGGTATGTCATGATTTTTTTTAGTTTCCTACGCAAACGGGTACAACACATGTAATACCGCGTGGCGTTGTACCTAGTAAATAAATAAATATAAGTTACATACTTACAATATGTATAACAAAACACACGGTTTGTTAGACTCAAACCACCAAAAAAAACTCTAAGCTGATATAATATTGTTACTACGTTGCTAATATGTTGATATTCTGTACAACAAAAATATGAAGGTTATTCAGGGAACTGTTATTTACGTAATTAAACCTTAATTTAGCGCCCGAAAGTAGCTTTTATTATTTTCATACCCAACATCAAACCATTGTTACATATAATAACGGTTAATTTCCGCATAATGCTTATTATTAAGGCCTTTTGTTTCAATTTCTGATGGTGTTTTGTCTTTTATGATAAGAGATATTGTTCTCTTGTGGAGGCTTAGTTAAATAATGGCTGATAATTATGTTTAACGGTGGCTTAAGGTGTTTGTGTGTCTGTACTATAGGAGTTGAAACTCTTTCCAACCTTTACAAGATAAATAAACGCCAATGAGAATGCGATTCAAATAATGAATGAGGTTTGATTAAAAATTAAATATTTATCTTTCTTAGGGCGGATTGCGCACGAACTTTTAAATCAAATAGAACACAATTTAAAACGATCGTCATTTGTTTTAAAGATATATAGGCGTTTAGTTAAATTAAAAATGCTTGTGCAATACGCCCTTAGTATAGACCTCATTTATGAATTTTATGATAGAACTTTTTCGTTAGACATTAAAAAGAGTTAAAGAGGTTTTACAGCACTCTCGACTATTGAAAACCGTACACTAGAATATAGATTAAAAACTCATCAGATTAATGAAAGACCCTCAACAAAATTACAGTAATAAACTTCATCAATACATAAATAATGGTGAAATTACAATATTGTACCTATTCATTATAAATATTTAATGATTTGTTACATTGAACGGTCACAGAGGAGCACATCAAAGGGACAATTTAAAACGAATTATTGAACCAGAAGGCACTCGGTAGTACTTGAGCTGTCAGCTGACAATATCGGGTGGCAACCCATTCATTTTGAATGGAGGCAACAAGTGAAGCTAACGGGACCCAAACTGATTATCTGTTTGATTGAATACGCCTGATGATATTTTCTTGGGTTATAATATCGATATTTGCCCTTGGGTATGTTGCTTTTATAGTCAGTGGGGTACTTTTTGGGGTTCTGTGGTGATTAGACTTTATTATTTGTAACTGAGTCGTAGTTTATAGTGAGCGGGCTGACAAGCTGTGAGCAGGCAAGCTCTATAGTACGCAAAGGAGCGAGTATGTGAAACGGCTTTAGAATATGTAGACACATGATTTTTGCACAATAAAGCTTAACAACTATGTCAACCTAGGAGGTTATACTATCCGATTTTATTTTTAGAATGTAGTTTTAATTTTCGAATCCAAGTCTCGCCACTCCAAATTTACATGAAGCCTTCTTAATCATTTCACTTAAACCGTTTAAATAAGGAATCCGCGATAACGTCGAGTTTTAACAAAGCCGAAGTTCTCTATGGTTCTTTTAAGCAAGTTTTATATTTAGCGCAGTTTTATGAAAAAACTTCACCGACTTTTTACTTGTTTATGAGAAAACTTGACGATATGAATAATAAATTCGGTTGTTAGTTTGTTATCAATTGATTTTATGTTTTGAATTGGTTTAGTTAGGGTGTTAGTTGTACATAAATTACTTTGTTTTTATTTCGCTTTTTTGCATTGTCTATTCAAATATTTATGTGTAAACACAAGAAGATACGTAACTAATAATTGCCTGACAAAGAGTGTATCAGCACATTGAAATGGCGCCATAAATTGAGACGTTTTAAAATGTAATAGTGGATGTAAATGTAATAGTAAGATAGTGGCGCCACTGCCACGAAGTAATTACGCTCCGTATTTAATTGTAAATTAATTAGTAAACTCAATAGATAGGTTTAAAAAAGGTGATAAAACAAGTTATTAAAGTTATATAGTGGAGTACAAATGTTATCCAGTGATAAAATTCAGTATACTTGACATTAAAGTGTTTTTTGTAAAAGTGCATAAACTAACAAATTTAATTGAAATAAAACAATAACAAAGCGTCTAAACATTGAAATACATGAGCAAAATTATAATTCTAAGTGATTAATAACTGTGTATGTATATTTAAATAAGGTGAACCACTACAATTAATAAAATAAACAATTCAAAAAGAAAAAGACAGTTAGTGAAAAGTTTTAAAACAACTTCAAAAAAGGCGCGTCTCTTAACGGTTTATGACGTGATAAAACTGTCTATTAATTTCAACCAGTATAGTACTAGTAGTCATAGCCCAGTGGCACCGACGCACAGTATCATCACGACTAGATCGCTTCGACACCGAGTTCGAACCCCACCTAGCTGAGCAGTTATTTTTAGAGATAAATATTTGTTAGAAGCCTATATTTCACAATGAGGACACCAGAGCATCAATGATAGAAACTATTTGAATAGGTACGATAATTTTTTTTTTTTTTTTTTTGCAAAAATGGATCATAATAATATGAATATAACAGTGCGAAAACCACTAAAGAGGTCCGTTTCAGCACTAAGTTTGACCGATAATGTTGTACTACACTCAACAATGTACGACTCGCCTAACTTTGATTTATCAACACTGAGTATGCAAAGCGCGATTCAAAATAGTGAAGCCTCATTCATCAATGATCTCAGAACTGAAATCGAGACCCTGAAACTAAAATTGCACACGGCTGATAAAGAAATTATAAAAATTACTAAGGAAAACACGTCATTAAAGCAAATAATTACTGAACAAGAAAAAAAGATAAATACTTTACAGGATTTAAGTAATGAAGACACGAATACAAATAATATCGCTTCACCAATATTAAAGCGAAATTCTAAAAACAAAAAGGATAAAGTGAAACGGAATACTGATACTGAATGTAAACGGACAAAAGGAACTACCAATAATGATGTGCAAATATACAATACGGAACAATATAAGAACCAAGCAGAAACGCTAAATCTAAATTTGCCTAAAAAGAAGAATAAGCTATATATTATAAGCAATGACAAATATAGTAAGACTTTAGAAATAGCTGAAAATACTTTTGAGACTGAAAAATTTGAGATATGTAGATTTCTATCACCAAACGCGAATTTACGAAATATGCTAGAAAATATAACGGAGAAAGTAAAAAACTTTACATTAAATGATTTTTGCATTATTTTTATTGGCGAAGAAGATTTCAAGACAACGCAAAATTATTTTCAGCTTATAGTAGATATAAGAGCCATGCTGAGTCATACTATGCATACTAATGTAATTATCTGTTCTCCGACATTCAAACTTGGAGATTACAGCGAAATGTTTAACTGGAGAGTTGAAAACTTCAATAATATGCTCTACCTTGATATTCATACTAACGAACATGCTTACTTGATTGATTCTAATAAAAATATATCATACAATACAAAACATTTCAATAGATATTCAGGTAGAATCAACAAAAATGGTATGCAAATTATTATGAACGATGTGTATGACTATATTCATTGGATAGGCAAAAATTATGATCCTGTAGAAACGTTATATAATACTTCCAATAATACTGTAGACGCTTCAGCAAATAATTTATTTCGAGACTAAGAGACTTTGTGTTTTACATCAAAATATAGCTGGGCTATTAAGTAAGTCTGATGTATTGTCAATAAGTTTAAAAGAGTTAGAAGATAATAATAAAACTGTAGATGTAGTTTGTTTAACAGAGCATTTTATGAAAATGGGTTATGAAAATAATTTACATTTACCAAATTATAATTTAGCTGCTTGTTTTTCGCGGACTAATAGTAAAAGAGGAGGTTCCTGTATTCTAGTTAGATCTGGTCATAATTTTAGGGAATTGTTAGATATAGCAAATTTTTCTGTACCTGGTATTTTTGAATGTTGTGCAATAGAACTAATACATTATAATATAGTTGTCGTTTGTATATATAGAGTACCAAAACATGATAATCTAAATACGTTTTTTTCTAAATTTGAACTAGTATTATTAGAGATAAATAAAAGTAAATACAAGAATATTATAGTAACAGGAGATTTTAATATTGACGTTAATAAGAACAATAACTTGTCTCTTGATCTTGAATGCTTATTACTGCGATTTAACATGATATTAGCAATTAAACAACCTACAAGAATTGCTAGCCAGACTTGCATAGATAATATCGCACATAATTTTAAAAAAACATGTACTACAGAAGTCTTAGAATTCGCTCTTTCAGACCACACAGCACAGATTATTAACGTCCCTGTCAAAAGAACCTGCATTTTAAAATACTGGCGAAAAAAACAAAGAGATTACTCTGTTGAAAATATATTAAAATTTAAAGCAAGTTTACAAAATTTAACTTTCAATGAAATTTACACAACGAATAATCCAAATCATGCTTACGATTCATTTATCGATCAATTTAAGCTTTTTTATGATTTATGTTTTCCGTTTAAACTCACAACAGTTCATACCAATAGAAAACCAAAATGGATTAGCCGTGGTTTAAAACTGTGCAGCAAAAAGAAACGTTATTTACTATGGTATTATAGGCGTAACCCAACTAGACAGAATAAGGCGAAATATATGAAATATAGTAAACTACTCAAAAAAATAATATCACTCACTCAACGGGCACAAAATAACCATAAAATAAATAATTCTGACAATAAAGCTAAATCCACATGGAATATAATAAATGAATCTAAATTAAATGTACCACAAAATTTTATCGATAGAATTTTAGTTAACAATAATAATATAACAGAACCAAAAACGATCTCAAACCATTTTAATAAACATTTTATAGATAAAATTTCACCAACACCAGATGTTGGGACTAGAGTTACTTCAAATATAGCACCGAACCTAAAATCTATGTTTATGGCTCCATGTTCACCATTGGATATATATAATATAATTAAAACATTAAAAAATACTAAAAGTGTAGGAGACGACGGCATTGCAACTAAAATAGTTAAAGAAGTAGGACCTATTATTAGTAAACATCTAAGTCATATTTTAAATATGTGCATAGAGTCAGGTATATTTCCAGCTAAATTAAAGATCACAGTCATTCAACCGTTACATAAAAAAGGCAACCATGAATTAATGAACAATTATAGGCCAATAGCACTAATCTCAATTTTTTCCAAAATATTTGAAAAATATTTATATAAAGAAATATATCAATATTTAGAAGTAAACTCTATACTTTGTGATGAGCAGAAAGGTTTCAGAAAAAATAAATCTATTAATTTAGCAATTTTTGACTTTTTACAATTTGTGATGTCAAATATGGACAGGCGAAATCCAGTGTGTTCCTTATTGTGCGACATGACACAAGCTTTCGACTATGTTGTGCATAAAATATTAATTAAAAAGTGTGAAGTATATGGAATTCGAGGTAATATCTTACAATTACTAGAGTCATATCTCTCTGATAGATACCAAAAAACAGTTATAACAAAAATAAACATCAAAACAAAAAAACTAGAATTTTTTATATCCAAAAAGGGTAAAATTTCCTATGGTGTACCCCAGGGAAGTGTATTAGGTCCATTATTATTTTTAATTTACATAAATGATCTCGCCAAAGCTTTAAAATTCCCAATTTCTCTTTTTGCAGATGATTGTACACTAATAATAGAATGTAAATATTTTACTAATTACGAATCAGACATAAATGACGCCTTATTCTCTTTAATTTCATGGCTTAATAACAATAACTTAAAAATTAATCTATCGAAAACACAAATAATACATTTTAACCAAAGAGTAAATAATAATTTACCAAACTTTAATATACAATATAAAGATATAACAATACAAAATACAACAACTGCTAAATTTCTAGGTCTTCATATAGATAACGCATTGAATTGGAAAGCTCATATTGAAGATTTATGCAAAAAAATAAGTAGCTCAGCATATGCATTATATAAATTAAGTAACTTGGTCAGTATTACTGCGTTGTTGACTGCTTATCATGGAATTGTCGCTTCCAAATTAAGATATGGTATCATATTTTGGGGCAACTCCACTGGAAAATTAGCTATTTTTAAAATGCAAAAACAATGTGTGAGAGCTATGTTTGGTCTGCACATTACAGATAGTTGTGTACCATATTTTAAACAACATAGAATTCTTACTCTTACCTCATTATACATATTAGAAGTTGCTATTTTCGTAAAATCGAACGCAAAATTATTCTCACGTGTATCTAATACAACCACTAGAAATTTAAGAAATAAAGATCACATATGTATCCGTCCATCCAACACAGCTTTAATGAACAAAAGCATTTTTTGTACAGCTCCTAAAATTTATAATAAATTACCGAAATATTTAAAAGAACTAGATTTGAAGGCATTTAAAAGAAAATTAACAAATTTATTACTTGATAAAGCATATTATGATCTTCATTCTTTCCTCGAAGATAAATTGAATTGAAATAACTGATTGTAAATTGATTGATTTGTTCCTACTTTCCATTTTTAGATATTTCTATAGTTTTAATTTTGTTTTATATTATAAAGTTTAATAATACTTGTTTTTAATGTTTAATTATTATATGATTGAAATGTTATAATTTTAAGCATACATAATATTTGTACGCCTGATCTTCAGGCAGAACATGAAGATACTTTACTATAATGTTATTTACCACCTTTACAATACTCATGTTTAACAAATAAAAATTCTTATTCTTATTCTTATTCTTATGTAATTACCTATATCTAATTTCCGAATATCATATTTCTAGCTTCCGTCCTTTTTGGGGTTTCTTTCCGTTTCAATTTACTGAAACAACCAATCGAATTTCATCAAAATAGCTTGTGCAGTCACTTTACTGATACTTGTAGCAAAACTAGTCAAAATCTTTTGTCCATGAGGTCTATTAGGAATTAAATTACATTTTTAGGCTAGGAGTCTAGTCTAGATTATTCATCCGGGTCATGGACTTCAGACACACATGACAGTAATTCTCGTAGGGGTTTAGGTAAATTCGGTTTTCGAAGACTAATTTGAATCTAGAATCTATTCTAGATCTAGAACTATTAAATCCTAGTATATATTACTGAATCTAACGTATAGCTATATATTTATATATCTAGGAACTTTACATAAACTGTGTTCCGGAGGTTATTTCCGCAGCGGACTCGAACGTGCCCTACAGACAAGTGGCAATCGATCCGCATTCTAATTGGTTGTCTACTGTCAAAATGTACAGGAATGAGTTATAACCACGTGTCTGTTACGTGATAATCTTTCATATATATTTACAGCACACAAATAGAATGCGAAACGATTGCCACTTGTCTAGATACTTCATTTCACAAATCATGCCACAGACAGTATATAAGTAATGTAAATACTCGTAGTTAGCGATTTATATTTATCTACATAATCTAAAACTGGCAGACCGTGAACTGGCAACACAAGTACATATTTATTATTAGAGACTTTTTGCTACAATGTGTTACATGGTTATTCACTTAACTGTACATCATACAGTCTCTTGTACTTTCTAACGATTGAGCATTTATGATTCAGAGCGACATGCCCCTTGCATTTATAAGCTTTTTAAGTAGAATGAGATAATTTATTTCCTTTTTTTCTGTATTAAATGAAATGCGATATATAGAAGGTAACTTCTGTCTGTTAATGTATCAAATTAGCAACGTGTTAACGTGTCGAATTCTACGGAAAAAAACGTGTTAATGTTAGATAAGCTTCTTCACTAGATCTGGCTATAAGTGGTGCCCATAGATTTCAATTAGATCCATAGATAATGAGTATAGCGATTATGATTTAGTTTTTTTATTACACGTGACTTGCAGATTTTTTTATTATTCAAAATAACATTATTATTTCTGAGGCAGCAAAATAATTGATTAGTAGATCGATCATTTGATTTTTTTGCGAAAATATGTTTTTGCTTTCGAAATTTTCCATAATAAATATTTCTGAGTTGTTGAGTTGTTTCTATACGTTTCTAATTGTATACCTTTCTCATGTTTATGGTACCTTCACGCAAGTGAATAGCAAGTGCCGTTATTAACAGCTTTGCCGACAAAGCTTACATCGAAACATACTTTCTAAAATACCTAATCAGCGCGTTATTTTTAGATATTTTAAGCAATAAAATACCTGTATTTATAAACTATTGTTAAACCTCAATTATTTTGCTAAATTTAAATACAAGATTTTAATTAATTTAAAAATACATTCGTAGAATATTTATTTCATCAATCATAAACAAAGTAGACGCCATTTTTTTCTCTAAGAAACCAACAAGTCTTTCTATCTCTCCACATGGTTTATAATCTCTGGTAATTGGAGAAAGTGAGTTACCGATGCAACTCGTCTCAAGAGAGCCTCTCCCGTTCCATAAATAATGAGTCTGAATAAATAAATCACTTTTATTAATATTTTTCATGTTCATGTTACTCGAGAGACGTTAATGATGACTACGAAATGATTTCGATTTGTTGATAACGATGGCTGTTTGTTGATTGGTATTGATACTCTTGTTGTTAATGTAAAATCTAAAGCTAGGCACTAACATATACGAGTATAATAAAACTGAATTGTAGGTATGTTTTTCGTAGGTATGTTTTTCAACGCTTGTTAGGCTCTGGAAATTTTAATACAGGGTCCGATTTCAAAAGATATTTTTGTACATGATATCAATGTTCAAGAGAAAAACGGGTAAAATGGCGGCGCATGTTTTTCGATTATTTTATATTAAGTAGCCTGTAATGTCCCACTGCTGAGCAAAGGATTCATCTCACTAAAGATTTTAGTACAGTGAGGAGGACATAATAACCACGCTTGCCAAATGTGGGTTAGTGATCTCAATTATGATATATTACATTTAATTTTAGCAATAAGATTATCACGTTTTATTATTATCGCTGTAGGATGCTAATTTTAACTTTGTTATTACTAACACGTCTTTGGTTTTAATTTTTCAAATTATGTTATTTGTTATGCCAATCGATGACCTAACATTTATAATAGTACGTCGTAAAACATTTTGCTCATATTTGCCTCATTCACCTTGAGGTTAACTACCGCCCAGACTTGTGGTTTTAACGTCCACTCAACCTTACTAAGAAGGACTGTTAATTGCTGCATTTAAATCTAAACACCGACTTCAATTCCTGGCATTTAACACGCGATGACAGTTGTTAAGTACACAATTGTCAACGTCAATTATTACAGAAACTTAGCTGTCAATAACAATCGACTGTCAACATGACAGTAGAATCACCATAGTTTTGATATTTCCTTTACTTCCTCAATGAACATACATTGTCATTGAAACGTGATAAATTATATCACGTGTTTATCACAAGTTTGACATAAATGTCACAAATAAGTTTTGGTCATGTTTGGTACTAAGAATAGCGTGTCAATTCCATTTGATGGCTGTCAATACTGAATATACTATTCATATTAGTAACGAAGATAAACACAACTTTAGTCGATAATATGTTTAGTATAAGGCGGTTTTGACTGTTACAGCAAACACTAACATACAATTGTTTCCTATATTTGATTTACTAACGTGTGAATGGTG
Source organism: Cyclophora albipunctata (assembly GCA_963082685.1). NCBI lineage: Eukaryota > Metazoa > Arthropoda > Insecta > Lepidoptera > Geometridae > Cyclophora > Cyclophora albipunctata. Next base: position 7,454,225 of record OY720117.1, on the reverse strand, counting down.
TATATTATTTGGTTGTCTACTGTCAAATGTTTTAGAATATGTCATGGCCCCGTGACTATCACGTGTCACATATTGACAAACAATATTGACAGAAGACAACAAAATAGAATGCTATACAATTGTCACCTGTCTATGGCTGTTTACTATTTACATAAAAGCTTATGGATCCGCGGGTTGATGTCATAGATTGGCGTTATTATTGTTAAATGAGAAGTTAAGTATCAGCAAAGAATGTAAACTACCTAAGTACATATTTCTACAATCATTGGAACAATGGAATTTCAAATAATGAAGTTGCAATGCTTCGTCATTATTTTAAATTCCATGAACAGAAAAAATCTAGATTGATCGTGTTAAATATCTAACAAGAGGAGCTAGGATAATTAAAATAATACTTATAGGTACTTATATATAGGTGCCCAGTATGTATACCTTTCCGATGTATTCTCATTTGCACGTCATAAAGCCATTTAATCATTTAAACATAGGACTGGGGTATTGTGTGCTAAGAAATATCTTAAAGATTATTTTCATAACATAAGATCCAAAGAATCATGTGCAATCATAACATTTCTTTCGTCTTATGTAAACGATTGCATATTTTATGTCCATCAGTACTTGTGTAACTATTATAAAGAGTGTATAAATAATAATAATCGTAGCTATAAAAAGCTTTTCAAGACTTCTGAATAGTACTACTTGGCAGGAAGCCAAATAATTGTAGGAAGACTTGTTTATTTTAATAAGTTTACATTTTACACTATCTACTATAGTTGAAAGACATAGCCACTTGAAAATAAAATATTGATTTGAATTACTTTTAGTATTCCACCAGCGAAAAAGCCCAAAACATATGTTTCAAAACCTGTTAATAAGCTTTATTATTCACATCCCAAAAACCTTTTTCAAAATCTGTAAGTAAAAACTTTATATCTGACTTTATTTCTTAATTTTTTAAACGGTTAACGGCTGCCATCTTGACTTTAGCTGCCAGAAATAAACAATAATTGTCAAAAATTGACAGCTGCAAAGATAAAATCATTTGTACCTGCCTTTTGCTGATGAAATATCAGCCATTAAAAGAATAACTAAGATAGGAACCTATTGTTTTTAATTATATAATTGCAGAGTAATTATTTAATATTACAGTTATTTAATTACTTAACGTCTAAAAACAAAAACCTTTAAAGTCTCACGTGTTCAACCGCACAAGGTGCCTTTGGTTAGTCTCAACTAGGAAACATGATTTTATTTTCAATCATATTAATATTTTTATTCAAATACGTTTTAATTTTTGCGGAACCATGCGATGTTTTTATCGTTTGATTAATTTAAATATTAAACTTTATATTGACACTTATGATGGCGTAATCTCAGTTAATTGTTTTTTATCACACAGGTTGTTTGCTATAATTTGACATTCAATAAACAAAGAAAACATGGCCATGAGATTTGTAAATATATCATGTTTCGAAATTAAATTCCTACCCATTTGTATTAGGAAGTATAACTTTGAGTAACTAATCAATAATTAAGTTAGAACGAAGCCAAATGCACTGCGTCATTCATTTGCCAAATTATAAGTTGCGTATGTTCGACGTCAAAGATATGATTATTTTTTTACGATTAATCATAAGAAGTGTGATTATTTATAGCTTTGACCCTGACTGCACTTATAACACGCACTTGAACAGAATAAATAGGAAGCTCTCAATATGCTATCACAGAAATGTTAAAGGAAATAAAAATAACTGTTTTGGTACATACTATGCTATCTTCAACGAAAGTTAAAATGACAGCTATCATATTGGTTTAGTATTGTAATGCCATTTGTCGTAATGAGCGTTTTACTGTCACACACAGGGACATCCATCAAAGTGAATTTTAACTAATTGACGTAATTTTACATGTAATTTATATGTCACTCATTAAAATGTATTATGGAAGCATCTCAGAGTACGGGGGGGAGGGGGGGTGGGGTGGAGTAGGTACTTATTTTGACTTTATCATGATAATGTTTGCATTAACAGTAAGCTACCACATTTATAACTTGTTTTATTTTTCAAATCTTCCAGAATCATAAAGTTCAAGGTTTTAGCTATAAAAGGAAAATTGAATACAAGTGAATAGAAAAGGTTGTTTGAACTTTAAGTAAAAGTATTTTTCTACAATGAAAGGAACACCCACGTCATTGATACGCCGTGATAACTTGACGTTCATAACTCTTTATTTAATTGATTAATCGCGTGGGAAGAGATTGAATAAAACTCAAAATAAATAAGTGTCTTTTCTCCTCAATTTTTCCTATGGAATCGTGGGCGTACCTGTAACATCTATGCATAACTGCACAATCAAAAACTCTGCAGTAATCTAATCATATAACTGGTTTGGTATCTTTAATAAATCGTTTTAAACGTTTTAACGCGTTTTAATGAAGCGTTAGTTTATATATTAAGTTTATAACACAATTTATGAGCGGCAAGCCGTTCGGAATAATGTCCCTAAAACATGATGCTGTTCGTCTAATGCAGTCACGGAGCTTTTTTCAATCTACTTCAGTTACAACACCTCATATTAATACCAAGTTATCTTCCGACTGACCAACACTTAATAATTTGACAGCTGCAGTCGTTCGCTGTGTGCCGCCAACTATCGTAACCTTTCACTGTAGCTGTCACTTAATTTTGCAAACAGCTAACGACATTCTGTAATCGAGCCTTGAATGCTCATAAACATATAATATTATTGTTGATAACAAAGCAAACCTTCGCAAGACAAGTTAATTGAATTGTGTAAACAAAAAAAATACAATTTACATATTGTTATTGCACCAACTAACAATATTTAGAGTTGGTGTTTATGACGAATATTATGAGGTTTATTACCTACGTGATTTCAAATTTGTTCCTTATTAAAGGAAAAACTAGAACATGGGAATTTAAAGACTTATTTTTGATATAGTGTTATTTTGGAGCCAACTCGGTATTACGACTCATATGTGAAGAAAACATGGCAGTAAACTAGTAGAACATGCCTCCTCCTCCCCCTCCTCCAAATCCCTCATAAATAGGTAATACCCTGTAATGTCCCACTGCTGGGCAAATGCCTCTCATCCCACGGAAGATATCAGAACAGTGAGGAGGATTAGGCGTAATCATCACACAGCACACCTCATAAATAATACATAATATTAAATATTTGGGATTTTGGATCATACTGTAGGATCCCTAAAGAATCACATTATCTCCTTTAAAACCGTCAGATCCTTACCAACCGATCCAATTAGAGAACGCTAGATTTATTTTTTTGGCGCACAATCCTATAGCCTAAGATCCTATTCAAAGTGTTAAGTGCTTTTACTGTTATTCATACCTTTTATCTAACCTTCACCTTATTATTTATCTACCGTTTTATGTTATTATTCCTATACTGGTAGAACGGTAGAGGAATAATTCGACATGTTTTTCTATACTCCATTGTACAACATACCATACGAATCTGAAGAGTAGCTCGAAAATGCTGGGAAACACGAGGTCGTCGGAAGCGGCCAGCCACTTGCGCCCCAGCAGACGGAGCGCCGGCATCCTGCAACAAACAGACACACTGTTAACATGAACATGTCTAACGTTACTTATTATCTATACTTATTGGAACGAAGTTCCTTATCGCGCGTTGCGAAAGGGGGCTAGACGGAAAAAATGGTAAGACATTTTTTAGGCCAGAGAGGGACAGACAGAGAAACTTGCGCACGCCAGAGAGAGACAGACAGAGAAACATGCGCGAGAGAGACGGACATCGGAACATGCGCGGCGCGCATGTTTCTCTGTCTGTCTCTCTCTCTCTCTCTCTTATAGAAAGCAAGCTAGATATTTTCGTTTTGTCTTTATATTTCGCATTGAACAGTGTGGTGTCGCGACGATTATTTTTGTTGATAATAAATAAACTTCGTTCCATCCGGGTGTCCCTTGACACCTCTCAAGTTTTTTCTATTATCTTTAGAGTTTAGTTTTTTGTTTTGTTTGTTTTAAAGCGCTAATCTCAAAAACTATCAACCCGATTTCAATAATTATTTTTGTAATGGATAGCTACATTCAACGGGAAGGTTACAGTAAGCTATTTTTTCGGAGGGTTATTTTTCATCACGAAATTCCTACGAGAACGAGGACAATGCTGGTATAACCGCGCGGTGCTGCTTGTGAGATCATATAAGAAAAAGGCCGGATTTGAATATCTACATATACAACGATTTGGAACGGAATTAAGTGAATTTCATAACTTTCGGATCAAAAGAATTAAAATCTCTTTGGACGAGTCGGAAATGGAATTCATACCTAGTCTAGTCGGCTATGGAATGAAAATTATACACAACAGTATGAAAATTCCAAAGTTATGGAAATTTTTTGGCTACCTACATTTTACTTTTCATAGACAGCCAAAACAGACTTAAAATAAACTTGAGACAGCATGCAACAGTGAAATCAGACATGGCAATGTTTATGGGAGCACCAGAATTGTACATTGACAAGCCTGTTGGCACAGAAACATGTGAAAGCGCTTACTGTGCCCGAGGTTGTGGGTTCGACTCCCGCCCGGAGTCAAACATAGTTGTTCGTAACGTCAATTATACAAAGTAGAATTAAAGTATTATTAATTAAGCTGTTTAATTCATTAAGAATTTGTGTATGTATATGTCATAGTAACACTTATATTCTATAATATAAGCATAGAGCTCAGTTTGGCTAACTAACCGTGTGAGAATTTTTCCGGTATTTATACATTTAACGCCTCGGTGGTCTAGTGGTATGTGCAATCGCCTGCCAAGACTGAGGTCCCGTGTTCAATTCCCAGGTCGAGCGAAAACATGTTTACTACTTTTCAAACATGGCTCGGGTTTGAGATCACCAACCCGCATTAGGCAAGCGTGGTGATTACGCCTGAAACCTCCTCACTGTACTGATATCTTCAGTGAGACGAGAGGCCTTTGCCCAACAGTGGGACATTACAGGCTAATTCTTTTTTTTTATATTTGTCAAAACTATAGACAAACATTATACCTAAACATATCGGTATGCAATAATCATATGCTCTCAATCCCGGCCGCTGAACTCACAACGTATTTCCAGAGAATTTCTTCACTCGTAACGAATTTTAACGCTTTGTTTGCCCGGATTCCCTTAAATTAGATCCCGGTTACTAGGCTGCGGTATTTTTAAACCGGTTTAAATTATAATTTACAGTGTTTTCGTATAAATTAATCCTTCACACGTTTTCGTGTGGACTCTATGTAATGGACTCTTGTGGACTCTGTTAGTCCTCTGATTGTATTAGGGACTAATTCATCTCTTTGCGGTCTTCAATCTAATTTGCTTGGGACAGCTGGAATAATATTTTTCATTTGTACTGTTTAAAATTCTGGACGTACGCAAAGAGGTCCATTGCAAAGCTTTATTAGAGTAAATTAAACTAGGTAAAAGTTACACACTCACACATACACACATACGCACCGCACGCACATGAATAAATAAATAAATAAATAAATAAATATATTTTTAAGGGTTTACGCATCACGTGTTTATTACTTAAACACAGTAATAAAACTCAGTATATTTCCGTAGCAATTGCTCAAAACTGGAATACTGAGTGAGAGTTAACCAACTTGATAAACTGGTATTATTAATTTCTTTGTATAAATTATCTGACAGCCAAACTGACAGTCCCAGCTGACGTCAACAGTAACGTGTGCTAAATACGCACATCAGTGACACCAAAGCCTTGAACTAAATAATTAAAATCTTTTGTCTCAATTTGAGTACAATAACAACTATAATAGTTAATAATACTCGAGAAAAAACCTCGGTACTTTAGCAATAATTTGAGGACCAAAAAACATGAGTGGTAGATCAATTAGACCCTTTTTTGGAGTCGCGGATTAGTTTTTTGTCTATATTCGACTTAATTTGTTTCGATACCTGGTAAAGTTTCATATTTCGAATCTATAATATAAAAATGAATCGCTGAATCTGTTGCTAAAGCCCCTCCCAGACGGGCCATACTTTTGATGAAATATGTGGCCACAAAATTGCCGACTATATCCCGGCAATACTAAAAACATTTTAATGCAGCATATGGCTGGAAAATGTTTATCTCGGCAATATTTCTGATGCAGTATGGCTCAATATTTTGTCTTTACATGGGCCACATAAAGATGTAGTGAATACTCCTTTCCTATCGGCAAAACTCGGAACAACGATAACACCCGAATGGTGCCGATGTGTCTATGAATTACTGTATTATTCATGGAATTAGTAAGTACTACCGTACAACTTACTAATTCCATGGTATTATTAAATTACGTGTAGGTCATGGAATTAGTAAGTACTACCGGTAGTACTTACTAATTCCATGGTGTAGGTATCAAATAAATCGCATACTTTATTTATCAATGTCAAATGTCAAACTACCCGTTTGACGATGTTTCCATGGGTACTGACTGAGTGCGAGTGAAGTAGTAAGACAAAAACGAACATTTCCGAGAAAAAAAAAATCGCGACAAACTTTACGTAGCATGAAAAAGGGACGCACTTATGCCGTAAAGCGAGACAACAATAAAAGTGGCTGAGAAATATTGCAGTATTTTCGATTGCGAAGCGAACTCTCCGGCCATATTGCCGAGACCCTAAACATTCATCGGCCATACTAAAAATATGTGACAACATATCCCGGATATACTAAAAATATTGCAAAGTGTTGCAGAGTCTGGCCGTAAATGATGGCTGATGATGCCGGCCACACTATTGCAGCTAAACATTTTCGTGAAAATATGGCCCGTCTAGGAGCCCCTTAAGCGCACCAAATTGGATAATTCTTTTTTTAATGTGTTCCTTATTGTCAGGACAAGGTTTTTATATAAGAAAAATAAAGAATAAAAATCTCAAAATTCCCACGGGAACGGGGGCGCTGCGGGTGAAACCGCGGGGCACAGCTAGTGTTTAAATGAAAATAAGTGCAGTTTCTTACGCCCGATTAGAGACGTCAAATGATTCCGTAGTAGAGTACAGAATTAATAACTGACATGTGATGTATAAAAAATTACGTTAAATACTTAGAATACTAAAGTGTCGATCTAATGAACTTTTCGGAGTGCGGCAGTAAGTCTTGCTACAGTGAAAAACAGCGTTAATTTATTTTAATACAGTTCATTCAGTTGACACCATTCTTGTGATTGAGGTATAATGAAAAAGGCCTACGCAGGTAAAACCGCGGAATGATGCTTGTCTCGAATAATTTAATGGCTGACTGTTTTCCCTGAAAATATTTACCACTTTACATTCGTAGAATATTCGTCTAAAGCGAAATTTGACTCGAAACTTCCATTCTAAGTAATTCCTTATTAAAACGGCTTGGATGCCTGCCTCATAAAATAATAAGAGATTTTCTTAATTTATTCTGTAAAAATACGAAACTCTAAGGAGATTCTCCAGAATTCACTGCTTTGAAAACAAGCAATTTCCCAAAGTTCGTTTTGGTCCAAAGTAAATAAGTAACTGTTAGATAATTGACCTATGTGAAAACCATTTAAAAAATTAGAACACAAAATTATTGCTAGTAAGTATTTAGAGCTTAATTGTTAATGTTCTTTTTTCAAAAACTTCGCTATTCGCTTTCGCGTTCGCTGTAACGTGGTGCTCCTCGGTCACGTCACACCCCTGTTTCTACCTTACATTATCAGTACTAACCTAATAAATATATGGTGACTTCACAATGAAGGCGCTTGTGGATAAAATTTGTAGATGGCTCTTACATTATTTTCTCAGATTTAGTGTTGACCCCACTAACGCGTATGTTTTTAAACAGAAAAAATCTCCCTCTTATTATAAGTATTGGTAGCATATGGTACATAAATATTAACTTCATTATTCGAATATGAATGTAATTTTATAACTTCATACACTGCAATTTATTTGTTTGTACAGTTGTTAAGCCCCTCCCAGACGGGCCATACTTTTGATGAAATATGTGGCCACAAAATTGCCAACTATATCCCGGCAATACTAAAAACATTTTAATGCAGCATATGGCTGGAAAATGTTTATCTCGGCAATATTTCTGATGCAGTATATGGCTCAATATTTTGTCTTTACATGGGCCACATAAAGATGTAGTGAATACTCCTTTCCTATCGGCAAAACTCGGAACAACGATAACACCCGAATGGTGCCGATGTGTCTATGAATTACTGTATTATTCATGGAATTAGTAAGTACTACCGTACAACTTACTAATTCCATGGTATTATTAAATTACGTGTAGGTCATGGAATTAGTAAGTACTACCGGTAGTACTTACTAATTCCATGGTGTAGGTATCAAATAAATCGCATACTTTATTTATCAATGTCAAATGTCAAACTACCCGTTTGACGATGTTTCCATGGGTACTGACGTGGTACTGACTGAGTGCGAGTGAAGTAGTAAGACAAAAACGAACATTTCCGAGAAAAAACGAATCGCGACAAACTTTACGTAGCATGAAAAAGGGACGCACTTATGCCGTAAAGCGAGACAACAATAAAAGTGGCTGAGAAATATTGCAGTATTTTCGATTGCGAAGCGAACTCTCCGGCCATATTGCCGAGACCCTAAACATTCATCGGCCATACTAAAAATATGTGACAACATATCCGGGATATGCTAAAAATATTGCAAAGTGTTGCAGAGTCTGGCCGTAAATGATGGCTGATGATGCCGGCCACACTATTGCAGCCACACATTTTCGTGAAAATATGGCCCGTCTAGGAGCCCCTTTATACCAATAGCACTAACTAATAAATAATAAGTTTGACGTCATTATGGTTGAGTTATGGACAGGTGAAATTTGAATCAAGATCGGATGTTGTCTTACAATTTGTTAACATAAAGACAGACATGTCTAGAAAAAATAATACCGGTTTGTTTTTTAGCACGAATTAAAACCTACGTCAATCGGTACATACTGCGTTCTCATTGGGAGATGATACGAGGATAATATTGTAAGTTATTAATACTGACGTATCACAATCGAATTAGAATATAAAATTAATGTTTTTAGATTTACTACAACAATTACTCGTAATCCTTCTATCGAGCACCTCTTTGAGGAACTAACAGAAACATAAATCTGTACTGAGCAACAAAAACCTAGTTCGCTTATTTCACCATAATACATATTAAGTACTTTTTGTCAGATTATATTAAATAACTTAAATTACTTAAATCGCACAAAAAGTTGAGTGAATGATTCACAGAAGTTAGTATCAAAAAAGATTTACACGTGACTATTAATAAGAAGTATAAAATACAGATGAGAGCAAAAACAAACTATTTTGAGAGCTCCATAAAATCCAAGTTAATGTCACCTTAGGCTATGTACGAGTATGTTTATAACTGTTACTCACTAACCACCGCACCCTGCGGTCTAGCCGTATTGTGCTCATTCCCATGGGAATTTCAGGATAAAAAGATACCCACAACATTACTCTTCAAAGTAGCATCCAATGCAAATAGAATTAGCCAAATTGTTTCACCCGTTAACATGTAATGCGATGACCAAATGGGAATAGAGATTCATTTTTATATTATACTAGCAGCGCCCCGCGGTTTTACCCGCGTTGTACCCGTTCCCGTGGGAATTTCGGGAATTTTTATACATATAAACCTTCCTCTTGAATCACTCTACCTATTAAAAAAAAGCCGCAAAAAAATCCGTTGCGTAATTTAAAAGATTTAAGCATACAGACAAACAAACAGACAAAAGTAGCGACTTTGTTTTATACTATGTAGTGATAAAATTTGATACAGCAACAGCAACAGCAAATGACATGTCATACGAACAGCTAAAGAGGATGGCAGAAGATAGAGAAAACATCCACCCATCTTGCATTTACGAATAATAATTCAATTCAAGATACAATAACTCCTCAAACGAAGATTACAAACGTGTTTTTAACATTACAACCTTTTTCGTGTAGATTTATAATTGTTGTTTTTTAAGAAAAGCTGGTTTAAATAAAGTTTGACGCTCGGTTCGGTTAATTGATACTTGTTTGCGTTATACTGTTGTTAATAACACTGTATGTGCGTGAATCCAAGTTTTTATAGAAGATACTAAAAGTTTTTATAAACTTAGGTAAGTATTGGTTAGGTCCAATTAAATATTTGCTTTTACGTAAATAATTGTTGCTACAAATTGTTTGGTTAATTGCTAGTACAATTAATATGCTCTTTTAACCACCTTGAAAAAAACGAGTACTTAGTAATTTTTTTAAAGCGTTTCAATTTTTTGATTTATCATCAAAATAAAGTTATGCTCAAAAATATGTGTTTCATGTTATCAGCCTTAATTGAGATTCAGTAAGCGGAAACTTTTCGATAACGTTAGTTTAGTAAACCCATACAAAGGCCGAAGCTTATCAAAATCGATTCAGTGATTTAGCCGCGATAATAATAAATTGACAAAGGGGTATTTGCATATTCATTGCACGAGTATACATATTTCAACGTTATATGCTGAGCTAAATTGAGTTGAGTTCATTCATTAAATTCCAATAGGTTAGTAGTTGATCCTGGGTGTTGAAGACATTATACTGCTTCAAAGCCTCAGAGAGAGAGACAAGACAACGTTAATAGACTTACAAGACTAAGAGAGATGCAACACGATGCGCTGCGTTTTCAAAGAGTCCCACACGAGCGCTGCGACGACGCAACGCAACGCAGCGCACCGTGTGGCATCTCACTTACGTTTGAACAACTGGGACTGACAGCCCGAAGCACGGTAGCGCTTAAGCGCAAGGCACATAGAGTGAATACGGTCCGGTTGCGGGTGTTGTAATCCTGGCATTTGTATGAAAGGTCACAGTTGCAGTCCCACAGTAAGCCCGTTGCTCTATGTTGCTCTTGTGCTCAGTAATTCATAATAGGTAGCTTTAAAAAAACTTTCCACAACTTTTGTTATTCATTGTGACGTTACTAAGATAACATCTCATCTAAATTACAAGCAAAGTTTGTAAGGAGTCATCTTAATTTCATCGTTTTAAACATAAGTGGTGTACTACGGTCTCGGGGGAAACCCAGGACAGTTAATGCAAGTAATCTAGTTGGTCTCGGCTTGGGAACTCGATTAGCTATGTACAGATACCGTCAACCGGTGGAGTAGATTGTAATTGCCTCAGATTATTAGATATCTTGTGTTGAACTTATGTATACAATGAGCAATCTAGCTAATTGTCTTGTGTTTCGATAGCGATGCTGCGACAATTTCTAAATAGATTGATTAATCATTATCATTATCATTATAATAGTACTTAACGTAAGGAAGTTTTGTGGAAGGAACGATCTAGATACTACTACACTTTACCGAAATTTTAAAACTTAAGAACTTAAGAATTTGTAGAAGTGTAAGTAAAAGTCTGATCTTTTTCTTTCTTTTTCAGTCTTCTACGTCTTCTCTTTTCATATATCTATACTAGTATATAAAGCTGGAGAATTTAATTTTTAGTTTGTTTGAACGCACTCAGAAACTATAGTTTTAAGAATAATTATTTTTGTAATCGATAGCAATATTCAACTATCGGTAATCGATGCTATATTCTTACGGGAACGGGCACAACGCGGGTAAAACCGCGGGGCGCTGCTAGTCATGCATAAAACCAACCATATTCTTTAAGCTACGAGTATATCTGTACATAATAACAATCTATAATATACCGTATTATTAGCCGAGGTATTCGTCCCCCAACTGCGTCATAAAATACATTGCATCAAGCTATGCGTTAACGACACAAGTTTTGCAACATACTAATAAAATAATAAATCATATGATCACGTGCCTTTATAACTTAAAATACCTTTACAAAACTTCCAATAACTTAAATCAGGTACAAAGGAAACACGTGGAGTAGCTTCACGTGGAACAAGCGTGGAAGTATTGAAGGACGGACCCCAACGTCATTTGTTGAAGGACAAGGTCTAAAGCTTCAGGGCCGATAATCAGATTTGTAGCTTGATTCATCTATTTCTGTATACACTAGAATCACGATAATAGAGTTAGGGATGGCATAGACTAAAGCAACAGTGCAAACGTGTTGAGGGACACTCAACAGTAACCTCCGTCGTACGTAAGTTCCCGTTTTAACAAATAATTATAAAGCAACAGTGTTAACTATGGAAATCTACGAAAATGGGCATAAGTTTTTTCATTAGTTCCATAGACAAGTGTCATAGACGTTTCCTTAGATAAGAACGTCTTCAGCCTCATTTGATTGTAGTTTCCGCTGAACCTACTCTATACTAAAATTAGAAATTTGATTACCTGTTTTTCTATTTGTTTGATAGCGCGTGATAGGCTATTTTTTATCCCGATATTCCCACGGGAGCGGGCAGAACACGGGTATAACCGCGGGGCGCTGCTAATAAACTAATAAATATGATAGGACACAACACATATAATAACCTAGTTACTATGTAAGAGGCTGTACATGTTAGATTAGAACACAGAATAATAAGTAGGTTTTATAGGAGATTACTCTGGGTACTGTAATGGTTGGGCAATTCAAATTAAGTAAGCTGTGGTCTCAACCGCTCTACAAAATCGTCTCACGTACGAAATTACAGAAGCAACATTAGTTTAATATGTAAAGGAATAAACTGCAAGATAGTACGGTACTTAGAAATATTCAGTGTTCAACTACTACTACAACAAAAATAACAACCGGCTTCAGATAAATGTATGTACAGTTTTGATATTTAATAAACCTCTTTCGAACAAAATTGAAATCTGTCCATAATTGACGGCATAGAACCATTTATGAATCCATCCATCCGTTTTATTAGTTGAGGAACGTTAATTTATTTTTTATTCGCATAAAACTAGATGAGCGAAGCGAAGAGTTTTCTATGTCTATGATGGATGGCGTCGACCTTATTAAAAAAATATCAATATTTGAAATGAGAACTCCATTCTGCAGTCGTTTAAAAAAAGAAAATTGTCACTTCTCGAGAACCGTCGTTCTAGTTCCAGTTTCTCGGTATCTTTTTAAATATTCGTCTTCGACGTCCTTCTGGGAAATGTGTCGCATTACCAACCTAACGTCTGGATAATTAATTGGTTACACCGGCGGTTTCACGGTGAATTAAACAGCTTGGAATCACACCTGTGTTATTACACGCACCTGGTATTGTACAAGGACCTGTTTAATGAGCGGTGTGTACGTGGAAATCGTTTTATTGTCAAGAAAATGAACTTGTTGAATAGATACTTAAAGGTTAGGAAACGATTGAATTTTTTTTTTTTTTAAAGTTTAAAATTTAAAGTCATATTTTTTAACACATCTCAGTAAAATTAACAAAAAAAAAAAAAGATTTCGAAAGAAAACTCTTTTTTCAAGAAAAAAATATATTCAACAGTTTTGCCAATCATCGTTACACCGTACCATTTTCACCACACACTGCACTTTAGTGTTACAAAAAGCTTTCAAAGCTCCTACACAATAATAATATCGTATCATTGCACTTACCGGAGTTATTTCGGTCCCAGTACGATACCTATTCCATGTTACTTATATACACTGGACTCCGGATGTATGAAGGTGCAACATCCACTGTGACGTCACTGAGGTCAATGACCCAGAAGCAGCCGACTTGATCTAAGCGATTAAAACTATTCAGTTGCGACAGATTTACCGTACTTGGAGACTTGTAGCGAACAGTTGAGTATCACGTCGGAATATAGAATCATTTCACCGCAAACTAGAGTCAGAAAAAAGAATCATCCCAACACAAAACAGTCTGTACTTTGTGTTTCTACTGTGACCCACTAGTGGAACGGTATAAAATAATGAGCTTTTTAAATAAAGCTCTTAAATAAAAGAAAGTTCGTAATGTCAATGTTAAGGTCAAGTTTTTCTGTTACCATAATATGTATGCAGATATGTTTTACATGAAATACAGTTTTACATACATATTTATTTATGTACGTAGGATTGGTAAGTATTGTTTTTTTTACTTGCCCAAATTCGGGTAAAATAGTATACGTACACATAGGGCCTTATAAATAAACGCGGTTTAACTGAAACACTGTTACACTGTGTTTTGTCTCTTTTGCTCTTCAATCAATTGCGTATGTCAGATAGTGACAAACCATTTGATTACTAAACTTTTTTTAATACGCCTTCACTACATAGTATAAAATAAAGTCGTCTCTGTTTCGTGTCTGTTTGTCTGTTTGTCTGTATGCTTAAATCTTTAAAATTACGCAACGGATTTTGATGCGGTTTTTTGTAATAGGTAGAGTGATTATAGCGCAAGGTTTTTATGTAAAAAAATTCCCGAAATTCCCACGGGAACGGGCACAACGCGGGTAAAACCGCGGGGCGCTGCTAGTTATTAATATGGTCCATAATGTAGTAGGTAGGTAATACTCGTAGACCAACAAATTATACCTTAACAAGTCATAAACAACCGGATTATATGAACAATAGTTCATTTTCTAACCGCGAAATTGAATTACATACGAATTGGAGTTAACTCGATCACGCCCGATATAGTGCCACGGCCGGAGCGGGCCGCGTATAATCACGTTACCTCGCACATACGAGAAAAAAAGGCCAAAGTTCATATAGCATTAAAATAATTTTGAAATAAATCCTAAGTGCCTACGTGAGGATAATAATTTTGCGGAAAATGGAATTCATTGTTGATATTTCACAAAATTAAGTATGAAGTTAAAGTGAGTAAAGTGTAGCAAGAAACATAATAATACAATATTTTATTTAAGTTTATAAAATATACTTATTTATCCTGAAGTCATGTAAGAAGTTAACAAGAATCTGCTACTTAATCAGTACAGTAACTAACAGTGTACCGCGGGTTTCCTCGCGTCGTTCGTGATAATTTCGAGATAACAAAGTAACCTTTCTCTTGAATGTCTTCAAAAAATAGAAGCATAGAATGTTGTACGCTACTGTAAAGATATGTCATTCAGAACATACATTATTTATAAGTTAATTGTAAGTGCAAAGTGATTATATTGTTGTAGTGTCTAATAAATAAATAAATAAAAAGAACTTTTCAAATCAAAATAGTAGTTAGTTTCAGAGATTAACGTGTTCAAACAATCAAAAAACAAATCCATTATTAAAGTTAATATCATTTACTACCAAAGAAATATTAATAAATAAACTGTGTACAGTATGTTGTTGGCGGTACAGACGCCCACACAGAACTCAGTCCTGTTATTAAAAGAATTATAAAATCAATAATGTCCGTAGTTAACTTTTGCAGCGAAAATAACTACAGTTTAAATTTAACTACTAGCGGCCCGCGGGTTTATCTGCATTGTTTTCAATCATTTCGAACTTTAGATTAAAAGTAGTTTAAGTACTAATACAACAGTTAACTCGATAACGCTTGGTCAGCATCCATCTCATACGATCGAATCTAAACCAAATCGAATTTGTTTATTAGCGCGCGATCGAGTAGCTGATTCGAAAACCTAAATATTGTATGATAGAAAGAAAGGCATCGCTTTAACTTGAAAATCTATATACTTAATATTATAAAAAAGTAAAGTTTCTATCTTTGTTTGTTTGTAAGGTCTAATCTCAGGAATTACAGGTCCGATTTGAATAATTACTTTTGTAATGGACAGCCACATTCAATGGAATAGTTATAGGCTATGTTCCATCACAAAATTTCCACGGAAACGCGCACAACGCAGGAAAAACCGCGAAACGCTGTTAGTCTGGAAATATAATGGATCGTGTATAAATTCTACAAGTTATAAACAAAGTCTGCGTCACATATTTTATTCAAATGAACTGAATTCCAGCTAAATCCAATATGCATTTGCATGCACGTCAGTCGTAATACAGAAAGTTTTGAACATGTAGCCAGTATCAGCGCCCCGCGGTTTTACCGTTTTACCCATGTTGTGCCCGTTCCCGTAGGAATTTCGGGATGAAAAATAGTCTATATCGTTCCCGTTGAATGTGGCTATCTATTACAAAAAGAATTATTCGAATCCGATTGGTAATTTATGATATTAGCGCGTTCAAACAAACAAACTCTTCAGCTGTACTATATTAGTATAGAAGTCAACCCAAACTCTGCAACTTCAATTCATCCGGTGGTCTTGCAATGACCTCTATTGTGCAGGAACCAGGGCTCATTGCGAATTTATATAGGGGTAGCTTCGGAATTGACAGCAGGTGGGACATTGTTTGAGGGTCGGTACCACAGGGACTTAGAATAACCTATAATATCACACTATTTAAACCATCACTATCCGGACACATTGTAAACACTAGAAGGGACTGATTCGCGATTAAGTCCCGTCTAGATATGTGTTTACAACCTATAATATTTTAACACTCTTGATGCAAAGGGTTATTATATACCTGGTGTAACCTCAAATATTACTAAGTACATTTAACTGTCACGTATACTTTGCAAAAATTCAAAAAACAGTAACTGGCCACGTTTTGACGTAAATGCGCTCAGCACACTTTCACTTTTATAGCATTAATTTAGAACAAGCGATGTTCTCTTATTTTTATTTTGAAGTCGCCTACTTGGTATTGCATATGTCAATTTCATAAAATAGGTATTTAAAGGCGAATTGTACAAGAATTCTTAAATATATTTAGTGCTTAAATACGTTTAATAAACAAACAACGTTTTAAATTGTATATTTTCTGCGAAATCACTACATAGTATAAAACAAAATCGCTTTCCGCTGTCTGCCTGTCCCTATGTATGCTTAGATCTTTAAAACTACGCAACGAATTGTTACGCCGTTTTTTTAAATAGATAAAGTGATTCAAGAGGAAGGTTCATATGTATATAAATTCCCGAAATTCCCACGGGAACGGGCACAACGCGGGTAAAACCGCGGGGCGCTGCTAGTAAAATATAATTTTGAACGAACAGCTTTTGGTTCGTACACATATCTAGCAGGATTAAATAGCAAAATACACGTAGGGAAATGAAAAACAACCTAGAATAACACTTTATGCTCTAAATTGCTAAAAACTGGTTCAATGCGAACGAAATACCGGCTCGCTGCGAATAAATAATAAAACAGTAGCGCTTACCTAATAAATACTTAATAAGAATCTCACATTCCATTGAAAAATAATTAAAAAGCTTTTCTCTTCTTCTCTTTGTAAGCTTCTTACAGAAACGTTCTATTATCTTTATCTATACTAATCTATACTTAATCTATCCTACTAATATTATAAATGCGAGTTTGTGAGAATGGATGTATGGATGTATATTTGTTACTCAATCACGCAAAAACTACTGAACGGATTTGAATGAAACTTTACAGTAATATAGGTTATACATCAGCATAACACATGGAATACATTTTATATCGAAATTGCCGCAGGAACGGGTACAACGCGGGAAACACCGCGCGGCGCTTCTATTTTATTATATAAAAGAAAGCTGACACTATTTATAACTCGAGAACGGCTGGACCGATTTTAATGATTATTTGTTATTTTATTTATCGTGGTCCGGAATAGGATAATAAATAATAAAATTACCGAAATTCCTACGGGAACGGGTGCGCTGCGGGTGAAACCGCGGGGCATAGCTAGTTATAGGCATATTATAAAGAGGTATTTGCATTTATGTGTAATTTCGGAACTACCAGTCTTATTCCAATAATTATTTTTGTATAAGGTAGCTATATTCAAGAAGAAGGCTCTAGACTGTTTTATCCTGAAACTCACACGGTAACGGGCACACTATAAACAGATTAAGTTTTGATTCCTAACAAAAATAGTTTGGCCAATGTAACTAATAGTTATTGCAGTGTTTATAAATAAGACTGATATAACGGTTAGATTGATTCAAAATAAAACGAAATGAGATCACTGTGTCGATGGCAGGTGACGTACATTTTCCTTATAGATTCGTATTTAGTAGTAACGAGTAGCGCTCGTGGCGTAGTATGGCTAAGCGAAGCGATTCGTTGCGATTGTTTAGCGACGTGCAGTTAGACTCCATCTTGGATGGGTGGTCGATAGTGACATTTCTATCTGATCCGTTTATATATTTCTATCGGTCCCGGTAGTTTCAATCGTCAGACCATGTCTGAGGTCTTTAGGCGGGCTAAAAATTTCGACACCAGGGTTGACCACTAGACTATCGAGTAGTCTAGTGGTCAATGAATGAAATGAAATGAAATGTTTATAATGATGAATGAGTGTTCCGGAATGCGGACGCATGTAGTTTGAAACTAAAACTATACGTGAAATGTTGCCAAATATCTCTAACATATTTTAAATTGAAAAGAGTTTGTTTTAAAGAGTTTGATTATATTAAAAAGTTGTGTTTACGTTAGTTGAGTGAAATATGATGATGATTTTTTATTACAATTCGATCCGTTTAATCATGTTTGTAAGCAATTTGAATTCAATTAAATAGTTAGTTATTCGGATTACTTCGTTTTATTCAATTTTTAACCGACTTTAAACACCGAAGGCGGAGGTGCTCAATTCTTTATTCTGTAGTTATTCTGTAGGCACCTACTAAAGGTGTCTACAGAATCTTTAGAAAAATATGCCACTGCTTCACGAAGGCTCAATTTATTTTTAGCTCACGTGTATCTGTATGTTTGTCTACGCTTGACATCATAAGTCCAAATTGAACGGACCGATTTTGGAATATTTGTTTGAATAGTAGTGGCGCAGTTACAGCAAGTCGATCGCCACATTTAATATGCGCGAGACATACATAGTGCGGGTGCGGGCTAGGTGCGAGTCACGTGACGTTGTATTCCATGTATCGTATAAAATATATTACGCTAGACCTTATCTATCCTGCTATCACGTGACCCAAAACCGGCACGCTGCCGCACTATAATATTATTAACCGCAACAGTGCAGTATAATAATATTATGAATAAGTAGTACGTCACATTCGGGGACAGCTTATCGACAAATAATTAGGTGACACAAGCGGTCACCTAATTAGTTATGCGTAGTCGGCCGACACTCTATGGCGAAGACATAAGATTGGTTGAAACAACTTCGATGACCGCATTAGTCGAACACCATAGTTTAATTGGTGTAGTAATGTACTCTACTCTTACTAGTATAATACTCTTGTTTTTTTATAAACTTGTGAGTGATATTATCAATTTAACCGATTCCCGAAAATAATGATGTAGGTGATAATTGGATCATTTGAACTTCCCTGTTCGTCAAAGGCGGATGTTTTGAATATTCGTTTGTTCCTGCTAAATATATAGGTACATAAGTAACTAAGTTTGCATTTAATTAATAATTACAATTTGTAATAGATATTTCGTAACAGGGAAAATATGTAATATTCAGGTAATATTTACGTTTACGAATACCAAACAAAATTACCGATCCGTTGTTAATTGGCTAAAACCGGTAGCGAACCTTGATTATTCAATTTCAGTATTACATCAATCAATTAGCATTGTATGAAAATAATGGCGATTTTCCTGAAATAACCGACCAAAGGAAAATTACGTTCAATGTCAATTGCCTTATTGTATTATACTATTTCTAATAAGAGTAACTGCGCGTCGGCATCGGAATCGAACGCATCGTACGCATTTTGTGTTGACTCTAGATCTAAAAATCACTTGGAAATTATGATGAGATACTATTTCAGTTGCACAGCTGAAGAGTTAGATTTTTTGTTTATTTGAACGGGCTTATTTCAGAAACTACCAATCCGGTTTGAATAATTCTATTTGTCAAGCCCGTTGGCACAGTGGCAGTGAGAGCGCTTACTGTGTCGGGGGTTGCGGGTTCGATCCCCGCCCGGAGTCAACAATATGTGAAGACATAGTTGTCGGCGACGACGTCTGGGTGTCAATTATATAATCTTATAAAGTATTTGTGTATATATAAGTAGTAGTATCAGTGAGTTAGATTCCATAATACAAGCTTAGAGCTTACTTTGGGTCTAATTAACCGTGTGTGAATTTGTCCAAGTATTTATTTATTATTATTTATTTATTTATTTAATGATTAGTCACATTCAAGGGAAAGATTAATTTTAATCCCTAAAACGCAAGTAACACCGCGAGCCGCCGCTAGTGAACATATAAGAACCTCACCGTTCAATAATTCCAGTAATAACCTATAATATTTTTATTTTTACCTACCAATACCTGAAACTAAAGAACACAGGTGAAGCTCAAAAGAAAATGAAAAGAAAAGCAATAAGTAGGGGTACCTGGTACAAATTTCACGTACATCTACTTAACATAAACCCGAAGAACAATGAAGGCAACATTGAAATTCATAATAAATAAAGATCGATACACATTTCCATACCAGAGCGAAGTTACAAATTAAAATATGCTATACCCGCGCGGCGTGTTCATTGGCCGGTCACAGTTTCGTAAATAATTGAGCGCTCTGACTCACAACATCACTATATTACGTACTCCGGGATTGCTCTCGAACGAACGAAATTTTTTCACAAAAAACAGTAGACTTTTTAAAAAATGAACGCCGTTGACCTTCCAAATGTACTAAACCAAATATCTGCAACATTCCCTCGGTCACCGTTTCATTTCAACCCCTTTAACGCGGTTAGGGGCGGATTTGTCACGCTTTATGCATGTTGAAACGTGGAATGTAGTCTGTAGAATGTAAACGTAGAGAGGAATATTTAAGTACATTTCTTTGACAATGATTGTAAAGGCGTGTATGTGGAAAGACGACGCGGTGTTTAAATATTAAAGGGTTGAGTACAAAGGGATGATGATACGTGTACTCGCACCTTTGGGACTAAAATAAATAATTCCAATACCAAACGCGAATCTAGCAGACTACCAAATAATAAATATGACATCACTTCCTTTTTAATATTTGATATGACAACACGATGTAATTTATAATGGTTGGCAGTGATATAAAAGATTTGGAATAATAGCGACATTTGAAATAACAGTGTTAGAATTTGATTACGTGATTTCATTCACGCTGTCATAGGTAGGTATGCAGGAAGCTGGCGTAAGAGTGGATAATCCATTCAGTATTTTTCCCTTTGTTTCAGCGAGCACGCTATAGGAGCTCTTTGTTGGCTGTTAGAGAAAGAAGGCTTTAACTGGGTTTAGTAAGAGTGACTCAGAGCGTACATTGTTCTATTTGGGTGCGATTATATACTTATAACGACTCGTTGGTTTAGTGGTATGTGCACTCGCCTGCCAAGACTGAGGTCTCGGGTTCAATTCCCGGGTCGGGCAAAAACATGTTTCCTACTTTTCACATGGCTCTAGTTTGAGATCACCAACCCGTATTTGGCATGCGTGGTGATTTTGCCTAATCCTGTACTGATATCTTTAGTAAGATGAGAGGCCTTTGCCCAGCAGTGGGACATTATAGGTTACTTTACTATTTTATCTATACTAATATTATAAAGCTGAAGAGTTTGTTTTGTTTGTTTGTTTGTTTGTTTGTTTGTTTAAACGCGCTAATCTCAGAAACTGCTGAACCGATTTGAATAATTCTTTCACTGTTAGATAGTCTATTTATCGAGGAAGGCTATAGGCTACATTTTATCCCGGATTTCCTACGGGAACGGGCACAATGCGGGTAAAACCGCGGGGCGCTGCTAGTATACCGTGACCATGCTAGACCCATAAATAATGTCGAAGAGGGATCAAAATTCTCTCAAGAAAAAACTATTAAACTACAACACAATAAAAACAACTATGATTTACTTATATTTACGATTACTGAGATTTACTTTTGTATAGCACATGCCTTTACTTGCACTTTGATCTTTGAATACCTTTGCCTGTCTAGCTGTAGACGTTTCGTAAATGGAATGCTTTGAGACGATCGCTAAAATAGGTTTTGTGCAAACAGGTTTGTTAAGGTTTCGTAACAACCAGTTATATTTTCCTTTAAATGAATAGGAACTTGATAAGGCTAGCTTATTTGACAGCCTCCGTGGTCTTGTGGTTTGAGCGCTCGGCTCACGATCCGGAGGTTCCGGGTTCGATTACCGGTGGGGACAACAATATCTCACAAAAATCTCTTTGTGAGACTGTTCTCAGTTTGGTTAGGGCATTGCAGGCTGAATCACCTGATTGCCCGAAAAGTAAGATGATTCCGTGCTTCGGAGGGCACGTAAACGATCTGTAACTAAAATACTGTTTTAGTGTTTTGTCTCTTATGCTCTTTGTGAAATGGCGTATGTCGGAAAGGGACAAATGATTTCATAGCTAAAATACGGTTAATATGATTAAGGCCCTTCAAGTTTATAATCTAGTCTATGACATGTCAAAACCTCAATTATGACCGCAACCGTTTTATTTGATCAGTGAAATGTAAAACAAACATCAAACACTCCACATAGTTGCCAGTTAGTTTAATTAGTTAGTTGTTAATAGTTTGTCTTCACGGTAAGGGTTATATTACCAGCCTACACAA
This sequence comes from Cyclophora albipunctata, assembly GCA_963082685.1. Lineage (NCBI taxonomy): Eukaryota > Metazoa > Arthropoda > Insecta > Lepidoptera > Geometridae > Cyclophora > Cyclophora albipunctata. The sequence goes on along the minus strand of OY720117.1, from coordinate 7,431,757 downwards.
TCGGAGGCTCTCACAAATACTTGTCAGACATACAGACTTACAATACTTGACTATAGTTAGATGAGCACTTACACTTGTATCGGAAATGTCAAACACTTGTCAAACAGTGTCAGCTTCTGTTGTCTATGGCGTAACTCTATAAGCTTGTCAATGGTATTGTTGCTATACAGGGTGAGCAATCCAAATGGGTCAGTATGGCGGTTTTGGAAACCATAACAGATAGCGAAATCTTGGCTTAGGAACCATGACGTTGATTTTAGTAAAAAGAAAAACTGCATTCATATACTTACAAAAATACGTGTACTCGGCCCAGGAATCGAACCTGGACTTTTTGAAAAATTAAATTTCGTTATTTTCCTTTGAATATCGGTTATGTAGCTCTTAAATAGTAAATGTTACTAAGAAACATGATATCTAAAACTAATAAAATGCATTGTTTTTAAACAACGAAGTTTTATTTTTCAATACTTCAGTGCCGCCGCCCGGCGCCCTTTGACTTTGTATGGGGAAGTTATTTAGTTTAGTTTTTTGACGATATTTTGCAAAATATTTAAATTGTGGGCATTTCAGTCTAATATTTACATAAGATTTCGTTCGATTACTTAAACAATATTAAAACTTCCCCATACAAAGTCAAAGGGCCGGCAGCGGCCCTGAAGTATTGAAAAATAAAACTTCGTTGTTTAAAAACAATGCATTTTATTAGTTTTAGATATCATGTTTCTTAGTAACATTTACTATTTAAGAGCTACATAACCGATATTCAAAGGAAAATAACGAAATTTAATTTTTCAAAAAGTCCAGGTTCGATTCCTGGGCCGAGTACACGTATTTTTGTAAGTATATGAATGCAGTTTTTCTTTTTACTAAAATCAACGTCATGGTTCCTAAGCCAAGATTTCGCTATCTGTTATGGTTTCCAAAACCGCCATACTGACCCATTTGGATTGCTCACCCTGTATATAGGAATTGGAAAATTTGATAGACTCAACAATGAGACTGTTGATTACATAATTATAAAACTACTAGCAGCGCCCCGCGGTTTTACCCGCGTTGTGCTCGTTTCCGTGGGAATTTCGGAAATTTTTATACACATAAACCTTCCTCTTGAATCATTCTATCTATTAAAACAAACCGCGTCAAAATCCGTTGCGTAGTTTTAAAGGTCTAAGCATACATAGGGCCAGACAGACAGCGGAAAGCGACTTTGTTTTATATAATGTAGTGATGAACAGCGTTTCGCGAATTTACACTAGTATAGGTCCTCAGGTGAATATTTCGGGATAAACCTTGCTCTTGATTATATAACTATCATATAAAAATATGTTATAGGTAGATAGTTCCAGAGACTAGCACATTCAAACAAACACACTTTTTAGTTTATTGTAAAGCTGCGTGTCATGACCAACTTTTACAAAAGTTTATTTAGAACATAATGTTATTAACCCAATTTTCCTGTTAATGTTAATACTCACTAATATCATTCTAAGTTCATGTCAGTGCATTTGGTCTGCAGTAGGATATTACATGTACTTTGACTCCGTTATGTTATGAATATAGGTTTAGTTAAAAGCAACGTGTCAAGTAACTGTGATGCTACTGCGATACATACACTCAAGTAGCGCTGACGTACTTGGTTGTAACTAACTGTAACATTTACGAGTAAATTCATTTAATACGGGTCTCGGTCGTGTTTTACGGTCAAGGAGACGCGAATGGAGTTTATGCAAAACAGAGCATTGTTTGAGCGAGAAAACAAACAGACATCATCGTTCATTCAACATGTATATTCGTGAATTGATTGTTTTCGATCGTTTGTAAACATTGGATAATTTTAGAGCTTCAGGAAAAAGTTGAGTTGTGTTTTGTTTTCGGAAATTAATCGAAAGCGTACGTGCCTTCGGACGCTCATTGAAAACTTTGATATTAATTTAGCCAATATTCTGTACTGATCTTCAATGAGATGAGAGCCTTTGCCCAGCAATGGGCAACATACAACTTTACTTGTATTACTGTATATATTACTACTCGTAGTTCTACGAAAGAGCCAACATATTCATAGCTTTATTAAGTCTAACCTTAGTATAAACAAAGATTATTGATTGTTATTAAAGCTAAACGTCTTTAATATGTACGGCGCTACGTAGGTACTAAGTACGGTTATTAAACGCTACAAAGAGGCAATTAATAAACAATATGTATTCTATGGCTCAGTTTTGACTGAATTATGAATTCCAATTTACTATCCCTACACTAGTTTACTAACGTCCGTACTTAAGAGAAGTCCAACGCTACCTTAGTAGAGAAAATCTCTCATTAAATACCTATGAGAGATTTTTACATGTAATGTATAAAAAGCTACGTCGATTTCTTTGAGTACAACAGTTAGAATGAATTTTAATTTTTAGTACTCTGTCAAATTATGAATTCGCAAAATTCTCATTGAATAAATGTTAGTAGTTATTTCAAAAGTTTGAAAACGACAGGGGGTCGTCAACATCTAGATATACATATACCTAGCTAGTGTTAACCCACTATAGGTACAAACGAACAATGCATATAGGTAGTAGTTTTAATAATATCATAGTTAAATAGGTCCCACAGAACAAGATTACCTACATCTTAGTTTTGTTACCGTGTGAACTGGTTCAAAGTTATTCATTTATTCATACGAGTACAAAAATAATAAATCTTTAGGTAATTCGTATTTATTATGATTATGATACTTGCAGCGCCCCGCGGTTTTACCCGCGTTGTGCCAGTTCCCGTGGGAATTTGGGGAATTTTTATACTTATAAACCTTCCTCATGAATCACTCAATCTATTAAAAACACATTAAACCGCGTCAAAATCCGTTGCGTAGTTTTAAAGATTACATAAGGACAGACAGACAGTGGAACGCGACTTTGTTTTATACCTACTATGTAGTGATGTAGGTATCACTACATAGTATAAAATAAAGTCGTCTCTTTTTGGTGTCTGTCTGTCTGTTTGTCTGTCTGTATCCTTAAATCTTTAAAATTACGCAACGGATTTCGACGCGGTTTTTTGTAATAGGTAGAGTGATTCAAGAGGAAGGTTTTTATGTAAAAAAATTCCAGAAATTCCCACGGGAACGGGCACAACGCGGGTAAAACCGCGGGGCGCTGCTAGTAACATATAAATCATATATCGTTTCGAAAAAGACATTGATTTCAATATTATTTCTGTTAAATAAAGGTTCGAGCACATTATGCCGGGCCGCAGCGTGTCGGGGCAGAGCGCAAAAATCCGCTCAAATCGCTTTAATACAATTTGTATAGATTATCGCACACTGTGCCGGGCCGCAGCGGCTCGCATTAATGCGAGGCGGATCTCGTCCGTGCGATGCGGCCCGCCCCGCCCCGCTGCGCCCCGTCAACAGTGTGCTATAGCTAGCGGATTGGTGCGCACGCGCGCACGTGTTTATTTGAAGAAAGTTCTTCGTCAGAGCTATCCATAACGTACAGTTGCATGCAAATTCTGGCAGTACACTGAACTCAAAATCCGTCAATGCACTGTGACCCGGCCCGTCACTAATGTGCTAGGTAAACATTTTGCGCTGCGCTGCGGCCCGCTCCGCCCCGCTGCGGCCCGGCATAATGTGCTCGAACCTTAAAGCGTCGTTGATTCAATATGAGTACATTAAGTAGATATAAAGGAATAACGATATTTAATTTATGTTTATTGTTAACATTATTTTTTATGTATCCTTCTTCTTCTCGAGTCGAGATGGTTCTTTAAGTTATACTTAGACACATGGTTTTTGTATTTGAAACAAATATGTTTTTGTTTTACAGCGCCCCGCGGTTTTACCCCCGTTGTGCCTGTTCCCGTAGGAATTTCGGAATGAAAAATGCCTATAACCTTCCCGTTGAATGTAGCTATCCATTACAAAAAGAACTATTCCAATCAGATTGGTAGATGCTGAGATTAGCCCTTTCAAACAAACAAATTCTTCAGCTTTATTTGTATAGAAAAGAAATATAGATATCGTTTCAAAATTATCGATTGAGGCCGGCCGGGCGGGTTTGGCCCCTTGGTCCGGTGGACTGGGGTAGGTAGTACAGGGTTAGATAAAGACACTGTCTGTCTTCTCCGTCTCCGACAGCAGACAGTCTCTCGTTAAAACCTTACTGAAAACATTTGTTTTCACTCAACTGCAACGTGTAAACGTTATTCATCTGTCACTTGTAAATCTATCAAATGCTCTTTGATCATGCTTTTTAAAATAAATCTTGGAAAAGCGAGAACGGTAAACTTTCAGGCGTATTTATGCGAAATCCACGTTTCATTATTGTAGCAATTTTAATGTTATATCATAATATTTGATAAGTAGTAGCTACAGTTGGTTGGTCTAATAATATTGCTAGAAAAGATTAAAGTTGTTAGGGACCTATTTTGTTACCGATTTTTATTTACGGTCACATAATACTGTACTAATATCATGTTTAAATGTCAACATATGAGAAAATAAACTCTTCTGAAGAAACGAACTACCTAACTCGTTCATTAGGTCTAAGGTACCTTTGTCCTTTATTTTTCTTTTCTCTAAAGACATCTCTCTCGCTCTATTTTTTTATGAAGAAAAGAGATATAACATAGACGACGTATTGTCTGTGGCGTGCGTCTTAAGCCTGCTGGTAACCTAACCAAAACTGATACCAATAACGTTGTACAACAAACCGAAATAATCGTGGAAAAGGCTTAATTAAGCAATCAATTAGGCGATACCCGACACGGCCAACAAAAGGCCGGTCAATTAATATTATTGCTGGAAGCTACTTGTCAGATGACAGTTGGCCCCAATACGAAAACACCAATTTAATTTTATATCAGTGACGTCCGACGACTAATGAAAAATCAATGAGCGCGCGATTCGGATCTCGATTCATATCTAATTTGACTGCATTTTACAAATAGACCTCCTTTTCGTTAAATGAGTTTGTTCCAGAATTTACTGGCTCTAAATTTTTTAGATAGATTTTTGTAATAAATAAAATAAATAAATGTGTGTGTGCGCGCGCGTGTGTGTGTGCGCGTGTGTGTGTGTGTGTGTGTGAGAGAGAGAGAGAGTGGTGTGTGTGAGTGTGTTCTTCTAACTAACTAACAACTAACTTGAAGCAATTCAAATAACCTACTAATAATTAATTAAATTAGGTTTAAATAAACTTAAAACATTATCATATTAAAGCATATTAACCGATTATATTTTACGATGTTATACTACGAAGATAGAACAATCAAATGGGTTGCATAAGACCTCAATTATTTTAAATAACTAGCGAAGTTTCTACCATGAGAACTGCCACCTTTGTAAGCCGGTTTAAAGCGGAACCAATCTGTAAGCATACACTTTCATATACCAAATTTTCGAAATTGGTAAGTAAATGATGGAGACATCAGGTAATTTAAAACATACAGCCTAATTGAGAACCTCCTTTGATTTTTGATGTCGGTTAAAAACATTTACCCACTGGTTTTTCTACTGGTTTGGTCTTCTGCGACCACGGTTCCTGTAAAGGGACCGAAAAGTCAGATAAGAATGTAAAATAAAAGCGATGTGTGTTCGTAATTCAAAATATTTACATTTCATACAATTAAAGAGCCGGGCTTTAACAAATCATAGAAGAATCACATTTCTGACGTCACACCGTTGTATACAAACCTTTTGAGTCGCGCTCAGACTTGCGAAATTAGAAATTCTTGCGATCGTGTGAAAAGTCACACACGTGTTCAAATAAAAGTGAAAATTGAACACGACGCGGATTCCTACGACGTTTTATAAAGTTTCAGAGAAATGAAATTCTAGATTCCAGATATATATTAAGAAGTCTGATATTAGGACGATTTATGCTTCTGTTGATCAAGAATATTAGTTTACTATCAATTTTCTACGTAAATATAATGAATGCTTCTGAATTCCAAAGAAGAAGGTCGGCTCTTTTGAATATTAAACCTAAAAACAAATTTAACATACAACCTTTTTTTCTATTATACCATCGTTATAAAAGGTTTTGTCCATGGAGTTTGAATATTATAAATTCGTGGATTCGTTACGCTTGTGATAAATACATACCTAGATATAATATGTTCATAAAAGGCTTTGTTTCATCTATTTTAACTATAGGGACACTTCAACACTTAAGAATCACTTAACGTAGGCAACTTTAGAACTTATACTTTACAATAATTATTTAATATAAATACTAAATTTAAGATATTAATTCCATGTATGATATAAACGGTCAACTAGTTACATTACTACATACTCACAACTTAAATACTCTTTAATAATTATATAGGTATACTTAAAAAGTAAAAACCTAACAAGATATTAAAATATTTTTAACATAATTAAGTATTTTAATACTTAATTGTGCTTAATTAGATTTTTAATGGAATATTTTGACTAATAAAATAAAAAAAAACTACGTTTAAAAAACCGACGTCAAAACTAAAAAGCAAAAAATAACTTTATTATCATATGAGTAACTACTAAGGTAGTAATATTTATTAATTTTATACTAGTATTGTTATTTTTGGAGTCAAACGTCAAGTCGAACAAAAAAAGAATCACGTAAATCGGATGATAAACCTCAGAGTATTCGGTGTACATACATAAAACAACAAAAATATATATACGAGTATATACCGGCCGTATTGAGAACCTCCGCCTTCAGTTTTTGAAGTCGGTTAAAAAGATTTCCACCATATAATCTATTTATTTATTATTTTAGGTATCATACTAGTTAAACTACGACTATTAATATATATGTTTAAGTTAAGTTTGTTGTTTGTTATTTATCAACATTACTAAGTTGAATTGGCAATAAAAGTTTGATTCTCGGACTCGTAACTAATCTAACTTAGTAAGGATACGGGGTGTTACCGAGAAATAAACGCGAGGAAGAAGTTATTTTACATAATATTTTATTCAAAGGTAGAATTAGGACGCCTCATATTACGAATATCGATATCAAGTCAAGACTTGATCAAACTTTGACTTAGTTAGTCAAACAAAAAAATATCAATTTTTTCGTAAGTATTTCGTAAGTAATATTTTAGATTTTTAACCCAGATTAAGACTTTAATCATACTTTAATCGCCTCACTCAGAGACGTCCTTTAAATGGACGCTTAAATAATTGACGTAACTTTTCATACATTATATTATTATGTCAAAATCACTCATTCAATCTCTACTAAGGAAGCATTGACATATCTGAGTACAGGTGTTTGTATGCTTCTGATTTTAAAATTTTAATTTAGGCGCGATCAAGAAAATACTGTATTCTGTATCTATTGAGATCTTACATGGCGATTCTTTACTATCTCATCGACAAAAATAAATAAGCTATACAGATGTATCTATTCCAAGTGATTCCAAGTTCGCTCACGTGAATTATCTTCGCTTATGACACTTTCAAAGTTGAACACACAGTCTATCGATAACCCGAACAAATTCAATTTAGTGCAGGAAACTTTGAGCCGAAGTTATCTGCCCAAGGGCAGACATGGATAAACGGTTTTATATTGAAAAATAATCCCAGTATCTTTGAACCTGCAAGTTGTTTGTATTATTCTCGAATCCTTTATTGGATATCGAGGTTAAAAGGACATCTCTTCTGTGTTTATTTCTGACCTTACATTGATGCCAGTTTTAAAGGTCTTGTCGTTATGGCAAAAGTATTTGCCATAATGCGCAAGATATGCATAGTGCGGGTGCGGGCCGCGTGCGGGCCGGTTGCGGGTCGCGTGACGTTGTAGGTATTCCTTGTATTTGTTTGAAAGGTGCAAAGGGCCTGCTGTGTTTTCCATTAAATAAATAAATGTGTACAGAACTGATACCCCAACTAAGCTCAAAGCTTGCATTATGGAATTTTACTAACTGATACTATTACTTAAACCTAAGCAAATATTTTACAGCCCTTATTAATAAACGCGGTGTAACTAAAACACTGTTTCACTGTGTTTTGTCTCTTTTGCGCTTCGGAAAATTGTGTCTGTCAGAAAGTGACTAACCATTTGATGGCTAAAATTTTCTTAATACGTTTTTATAATAAGGCCCTACATGAATATATAATAGACGACCAGACTACATACAATTATACATTGTAGACCATTGATAAGATTAGATACTTAATAAGTTAAGTCGACCGCCGTCGCACCATGGCACCCCCATGTCTCAATTTGCCCTCATGTTTAACATCTACTAACACCTTTTGCGTCATGTGCTATCAAATCCTGGGCAAAGGATAAACCAGACTCATTATAGCATTCTGGATCTCGTCCGTGTTAGTACATCCAAGTTTATATTAACTCTGAGCTATTTTTAGATAACACCAACATTACTTTATTGGACGAAGGGTTGTGTGTTATGGATTTACATCTATTTTCTATATGGACAAGCTATTTATAGTCTGGGAGCTGTGTGGTTTATTGGCGATAATGTTTTTATATGGAGAAATTGGGGCAGTTAAAAAGTTTTGATGTCTACCCTTCGTAAAAGCTTATGTACGGTATATAGGTATAAATGTACGGTGTATAGGAAGAGTATGCACAGTGGCAGTGAGGGCGCTTACTGTGTCGTGGGTTCGATAAATATAATTTTATAGTATTTGTATGTATATGTAGTAGTATCAGTTAGTTAGATTCCTTAATACAAGCTTAGAGCTTAGTTTGGGTCTAATTAACAGTGTGTGAATTTTTCCGGGTATATTATATTTTATATACTTTCTTAGGTCAGTTACTAAGGTCTAAAGTAAGAAGACTAAATCCTCACCATCCCGCCAATAGAACTGAAGACGTGTATCTACAGGTCTATCTATAATGTCGTAGTTTGAGAACCGAATCTATTGTGGAGGGTGATTTGACACAGTTTTAGTTTATTGGTTTCATTAAAACTGTTTACTTTCAAAGAATAAATTTTATCGTGAATACGTTTACACTACTTACTTTATTATTCTGTACTGATACCAAACAATAAAACCTACCGTAGGTCATGTCCGAATCGCTTTATAATGTATGAACCTAATTCCCGAAAGACGAAACAGAATGTTACCTAACATCCCTTAGCAACACGCCCTTCCCACGCATTCTTCCGAAAGCACCCTATTTAAGTACATAACCAAATTAATATTTATTTTCTTACGGACTTAATCTTGTTATCATGTTCGGAGAAAACCGATACGAATGATATAATTGTACGAAAATATATATCGGTAAGGGCGTCTCCGATATACGAGTAATATACTAATATCATAAATGTTTTTAGTTTAATATTTTGTTTGTTTGAACGCGCTAATCTCCGAAATTGCCAATCTGATTTGAATAATTCTTTTTGTTATAGACAGACACATTCAAGGGGAAGATTACGGGTCATTTTTCACCCCGAAATTTTCGAAAATTGCGAGTAAAACCGCTGCTGGTCAATATAAAGAAGCCAGGTTTCTTATTATTCATAAGATGATTTATAACAAAACTTTCTTTTCAGTTTCAATGTGAAATAATTCGAGTATAAATTAAGAGGCTACTTATTACTTATCGGAGAATTTATAGAAGGTCACTGATTGATCAAAATAAATAGAATTTCCCGTCTACTTTCATTTAGTCGATACCTATTACTTTGTATCAATATTGACTTAAAAATATATTTTCGAATTGTTTTTTTACGTTTTAAATTCAATTATGGACGTTCATAAATGGATATCTTCACTTCGCTTATGTTTACATTTCATTTCAGTTTATTTACAGGAACTGTTGTCGCAGTGACCCACAATATATCGACGTACTTCAATTTAATATTTAATAAACAAATTACATTCAATACGAGTATGTTAGTGGCAAAATCTGGTGTCAGAGTTTTTAGACTTCCTAAAAACTTTCGACATGGTCTAACGGTTGAAACATACGGGACCGACTGCTTAACATGCCCTCCGAATCACGGTAGCGCTCGGATAAAATACAACTATCGGTCACCCATCCAAGTAAGGGTCAAGCTGCATACTTAACAAGAGCAAAGAACTAACATCGCTTAGTCAGACTACGCTACAAGTAACAAATTACATGAAATTGCTTGTAGCTCGGAGTTGTGACCATTGAATTAACATTGAATAGAAAGAAACGTAATCAGTTTATGAATGTTGTTTGAACGGAATCCGTGACCCCGTTAACTGGGTACTGTGCTTGTTAAAATTGTTAGCCGGCTGTTCGGTGTAGTCAGTGACCATTGACAGACCATCTGACTGTTAAGTACTGCAAAGTAACACGTGACTGTGTAGACCCACAGATACTGTGTTCCTATGTATTGTAGACGTAGTCACACGGGTGTTTTCATGGTAAAACGTTTTTAAAGCAAGTGAACGTTTTTTCAAGAAAAAAACTTTGTGTTATTGAGATTAGAAAACGTTTACTAACGTAATGGAACCAGTCCTCGACATGTTTAGGTCCGTGCGTGAAACAAACTTAAGTAAAACAAAATTTCAAAACGTTACGGTACTAGTTATTCTTAAAAACGATTAAGGATAGATTAAAGTTACATGAGTAATACAATTCATTACTCTCTGATATATGAGCTTACGAAAAATTTAATGCAAAGTCAAATTTATGGAAATCACCACTAACCGACATTGAATCTCCATAGCTCGACCCCCAGTATTCAACATATGCCAGAAATCGACTACCAGTATTCAACATATGCCAGAAATCGACTACCAGTATTCGACATATGCCAGAAATCGACTACCAGTATTCAACATTTACCATTAATCAGATTTAAATTTGTAAATACTCTTCAACCAATAAACCAATTTGTTGACGCTTATCAATTATGAGATATATAACAGGGCAGGGCAAAAATTAAAACCTTATTGATTTTTTATATACTTTAATCAACATTTAAGTAACTTTAGGTATACTAGCGTAATTCTGGGTACACCATATTATTTTAGCTATCTTTTCGCTTTGCCTTACCGCTTCCATTGCCCACCGCATTTGTTCTGGGGTTTTTTTTTGAGCCATCTGGAACAAGTTTCTAAGTATTTATAGTATTTTACTATTAATTGAAACGTACGTTAATGCCATTATTATTTGTTTAAACGGGAACTTACGTACTTCGGAGGCTACTGTTGAGAGTTCCTCAACACGTTTCGGTCACATTCGGTGACCTTCATCGAGGTCACCGAATGACCTTCATTGAGGGCTGATTCCCACCACACCCCTCGCACACCGCATCGGTTCCAAGGACACGAATCAACAGAGCCCTGAGATTATGAAATCCCGAATTAGGACGCCGAGCTCTCTCATATGCGGGGAGTGCTAGAGAGAAACGGTTACAGCTGGAGACACAGTCTACGGGTTGCAAATACGTCGTGCCGCGTCCGGGAGCCCCCAGCAGACAGAACGCTGATGTACCTGCCTTACATAAGGGGTGTTACTGAAAAAATCTTAGACAAGGATCTTAGCCCGGGAAAAACGAAAAACGGAAAAACGGTCACCATTCGCGAGGATTCGCGAGGCCATTGAAATAAGTCGTTGTCCGAACTTAAATCAAAATAGTGGATGAATGCTGCCTACGGCCTGGAAACCATGTCTTCAGCTATCTTCGGAGAGAGTCACAAGCGGGGTTAGTGTAGACACCGTGAGTTCGTTCTGCGTTTTGCCTCTACATGTAACGGACTCCGGGAGTACGGACAACTCCAGTGAAGGCTCTCTCTCGCCTATACAGCGCGGACCCACTCGTACGCAACCTCCACCTCAACAACCACAACAACAGCTCTCTGCGCGCGTGCTCCGCACGGCGGCGCGCTAGGCGTGAGCCCCGAGACCAAGAGGTGGGTGAAGGGCCGAAACGTGTTGAGGAACTCTCAACAGTAGCCTCCGTCGTACGCAAGTTCCCGTTTAAACAAATATTAAATATTGGGTAAAAATTGTGTCAATACTTTAAATTTTAAAGTATTGACACTATTTTTACCCAATGATCGACACTAATTATAACCAATGTTCGACACATTGTCGTTCACTGGTAAATGGACGTCAATGCATAAAATTCAAATACAGATTTGTTTAGCATCTCCTGCAGAACAAAGGCCACATGATAACTTAGAAAGTCACAATTAACGTAAGAATCGACACACGTCGAACACTAGAGAACTTCAGTATTCCAAAACCAGTAAACGACATCAACATCAACTTCACCTAAAAACAGCTATTCGCTTTGAAACTACATTCTATACCCTTGAAATCTCAACACCAAACCCCGAAACAAGTAAAAGTTCCGCTACAAAACCTATTTTTTTTAGTATTTGTGAAAACAATTTACTCACCTTCTAATCGATTTCACTAACAAAATGGATTTTTATCATAACGCGCCAATCGCGAATACAAATTTTTTGACCAAAATGTCAGAGTGCTGTCAACTCATTGTCAAAGTCAGTGGTACGTCAGCTGTCACCCATCGCAGTGTTGCCATATTAATAAAATAAACAACTACTCTTATTTTTGGCGATGGACCAAAAAAAGTGTCGGTTACTGGACCTCGTCGATAACTGGATCCATCACGTTATGTGTTCAAATCATGTAAGTTTAAAAAAGACTATAGTTATGCACTTGTTTGTATGTAATAGTCAAATAGTCAAGTCACCTGCATACGAATAATCAAATACGTACATGTTGACTTAAGTTAGGTAACATCTAAACAAGATCCTTATACGATTCTGCACCTTCCCTTTGGTCATACAATATTTACTTTTCGGTAATCACTACATATTATAAAACAAAGTCCCCGGCCACGTCTGTCTGTCTGTCTGTACGCGATAAACTCAAATACTACTGCACGGATTTTGACGCGGTTTTTTAAAATAGATAGAGTAATTCAAGAGGAAGGTTTATATGTATAAACAGTCCCGAAATTCCCACGAGAACGGGCACAACGTGGCTGAAACCGCGGGACGCTGCTAGTTTTCAAATTATGATTCGAAGTTGTTCTGGTTTTAAATAGTGTTTTTGACTTCATATCACTTCATTTCGTTCTGCATAAGCAGGTAAATACCCGAAAAAGATACCAAGGCGAAAATAAATATAAAACAATGAGTTTAATTGCAGATAAGCGGTTTATAAATCCGTTTGAACAAAGCGATTCTTTGTTTTGACATGCCTTTTGACATATTTGACACACAAATGTCGAGTTAAATTAATTTATTTTACAGAAAATAAAAATTATGTATGAGAATATCAGGATTCAGAGTTGTCGTACCAAAAATGTGATGTTGTGAAAATAAATAACAAATATGTATTATGATGTTGTTTTAACATTTTATTTTCCTGTAACTACATTAGTCGAGTAACTCAGTTCCTATGGATTTGTGTTGTTAAGAACAATTAAGGGCCGACACTGCGTTAAGCGTGCGCACGCCGCGGTTCCATACAAAAGTGAACCGTCGCGTCGCGGGCGCCCGCGGCGTGCGCACGCCGCGTGTGGCTTCATACAAAAGTGAACCCGGCGGGCGCACGCTTAACCCAGTGTTGACCCTAATAATTATTTTCGCTTTCATTCATTTTGCTCTTCTACAAGAGTTAGTTTAACACTCACCCACTTACGTTCCAATCAATTACAATTAAAAGATATCAAGTTATTCATTTCACTCACCAATAGATCTCATTCACAGGTTTTGCCCTTATCATACTAGCACAAGACACACGCACATCGTCCGAAGTTCGCAACAACATAGGTTAATACAACCTCCTTTTATTATAATTTAAACCTTCTTGTTCAGTAAAAAGGTTAAAAAATCTCGAAAAAAAACCGCTCTTGTTCTGTACATGATTTATATTCAGCTGCCACAGACGCACTGAGACCTGAGACATTTATTGACACGAATCCCCTGATAACGCGATAAGAGACAAACTCAAGTTTGTTAAACTATTCTGTTTACGGATGTGAAATATATTTTTCTGTGGCAAGTGAATCGTTTAATACTGAAATGATTTAATTACTCGATAAACCGATTGTAACTGTTTTATAACGTTATGATGCTTTATTAGTAGCAGCCATAATGGAATCGAAAGAAATTAAGACGTAAAAGTTGATTTAATTTATTTAAGGCTGTAAAGGTACGGACGATTTTCAAAATTTTATTTGAGAATATCTTTAAATTCGATATCATAAGTTTTCTTTTTACATATATGTATAGTAGTTTATTTAAAATCTACAATCAGTTTTTATGTCAATCACTCTTTTGCAATAAGATGACGTCGGCGCATAGCATGTTCTGGATCGATTGTAAGATCTAATAGTAGCATAATTAGGTACCTACCTGCAGAAGGTAAATATAATAAATCTGCAATATGTAATAACTAGTTAATAAGAATGTCTAGTCCAAGAAAAATATACAAAACTATTCTCGGTCTTTATTAATATAGAGAAAATCAAATATGACCTACATATATGTACAGATAGACATAACTTTTAGGTTCTGGACCCCAAGAGGGAAAAGTAATTCTAAAACTACCCTGTCAGTCCTTTACCCTTTCCAATACCCTTTTCAGTTACAAGTAAATAAAGATTTTATACAAGTCGATACTAGCAGCATCCTGCGATTTTATACCCGTTATCCAGTGGGAATTTCGGTAAGATAACTATATAACCTACCTTTTAATTGTGGATTAATATTATCTACACAAACATATATTCTCAAATATGACAGTCAGTGTTAGAGATTTACGCGTTCAGTTAAAGAATATTGAAATTCCGATAAAAATCACTGTGTGGTATAAATTGGTTCAGCGTAGAAACAGACAGCAAAACGACTTCCTATTACTATTTAGATATGATTTGCGAAATGAGTATGATGCGTAATGCGAAAGGCGTTTGAACGAAATTATTGTTATCAATTAAAGTAGGTAAGTAACTATCTGATAACCCGATAGCATAATCTTAATAACATTTACAAGTAGGAATTGAGTTGTTTTTCAATTGATTATACGTTTCTTATTTTTAACTAGCAGCGCCCCGCGGTATACCCGCGTTCTGCCCGTACCTGTGGAAATTTCGCGATGAAAATTAGCCTTTAACCTTACCGTTGAATGAGGCTATCTATTACAAAAATAATTATTCAAATCGGATGGGTAGATTCTGAAATAAGCCTTTAAAAACAAACGAACGAAGTTAGAAACTTTACCTCTTTAAAAGATTAAATATAGTAAGACAATAAGATAGTTTTGAAAAGAAAATCCATTCTTTTTTAAACTATCTTAATTGTCTTGTCACGTAACGTAGAAAGGTAACGTTTCATTCATATTTGAAAACCACGTGGCGAAACATGTTCGTGGGTATAGTTTCCATTTCTGTTGGCATGTTGTGGGTCTGACCTTCACGGGGAAAACTAACCGTGACCCCGAATAGAATAGAGTCAGTTATAAGTTATAACTATTCTAATAATGATGTCAACTGAAGTTTTTCAATCATTCTAGTATTTATTCAAATAAAGATATCGGTTTTAAAGTCGCGTAATGTTCTCTAAGATAGCCAAGACCGACAACAAAGATTAATATAAACGACAATGCTATTTAAATATTTACACTAGAATGAATTCTGGCCAAGAGTGAGCCGGCACAAAGAGGACTGTTACGCAAGTCCCCTCATACATCACCTTACACACTGTATGTGAATTAAACAACTGAATAACCCACATACATTTCTTTCTTGAAGTCGTTACAATAGAAACGATTCATTAATTATCACCCATCGTGAAAATCTTGATTGACGACACAGTTCAAACACATAAAATGTTGAACTCCTCTCACATCGAAGTAAAAGTTGAAGTAACCTTTAACATTTAGTTTAAGTGCGTCTACACGAAATGAATATTACAAGTAGTCCACATTGAATTAATATCACATAAAAATTCAAGAAGGTACCCACAAATAAGTTATAAATTAAGTTCCAAAGTGTCGTTATAGTCTGCAAGTCAGCAATTAATTTCAAGTTATTTGCATTCCCGGAGCGAGCAGGATTCTTCTTAAATTGTAGTAATTACTGTTAAATATTGAACGGATACTCACTCAGAACTTTTGTATTGAGTTCATACACAAGAAATGCAACAAAGCGGCCCGGCTCGACTCGGCTAGAGCAGCTAGTCTAGGTCTGGACGTGGTCGGCGCTGCACTCGGGGAGCAGGCACATAATGCAGTGGCTACACAGCGGGCCGGCACCGACACCCGACCACCGAATCACATCTAATGAGCCTTTCACTCACTCCGACAGCACACCTAACCTGATGTTGTGAAAAGTCATTGCGGTCGGCCGTCTAGATTTAGCGAATTCGGATCGCAATAGGACGCGATCGGTGCGGAGTACTAATGTCAGTTAACTGGTTTTCATTGAAGAAATGCGATTTGTTTTCGGTTGGGGTTGTTGTTTACACCGTGAGCGTGAGGTGCGCGCGCAGAGCGGTCCAGACGGGCGGACCGCGGGGCTGCCGGCGACGACTGCCGCCGCGCCGAGCCGCCCCGACCGACACCTACACTACGACCAAATCGAATTTTCCTATCCGCTCATTCGTAGCCGAGCCTCACGCGATAGAGCAAGATGTGAACACTATGATACAGGGAAATTGGAAGACGCTCGAGTATCGCACTACATTAACAGCGAATGCACATTTCTCGGTGACACGGGTTTAATTTATTTTAAATGTGTTTCTTATATTACTACGTTTGATGAATTTGTAATGTCCCAGCCATTTGTGTACGTCACCGGAGTTAATTTATGAAAACGGTTCGTGTTATAAAGGGACTGAGTTAGATTGCAGTTGTGTTTACATTTTCCTGTGTAGGTAACTGCAGTTGTTCACTTTGTAGTTGCTAAGGTTATACACACACTGGTCAATAACAACGTCTAGTATATAGGTATCTGTCCCAACAAGCAAACAGGACAACCAGTTTTCCGATACTATTTCTTCCGCTAGTTTAATTCTCATCATTCCCAATTTCCGTTACCCTTTTCCGCGTAATGTTCTCTTAGTAAATTGTATCTTCACATTAGGCCAGTACTAGATACATACCACTAATACTTGGCATTTCAATCTGAGCGCTGCCGTGCTTCGAAAAGCACGTTAAGTAGTCCCAGTTGTTACAATCGTTAGACCATGTCGGAGGCCTTTAGGCGGTCTAAAAACTCCGCATCAGGGCTGTCCACTAATCTACTCGATATCAATGAATAAATGAGCAGATAACAACAATATGGCTGTATAAAAACAAAGTTAATATAGTCAATTGCGATCTGATCAGCCCTTTTAAGAGTATTAGCCGCAGTCATAAAATAAATTGTAGTTATTTTTAGAGCATTTTCCAATTAGTGCTAATGCTAGGAGAGGGTGAAACGAAGTACACCGAACAAGTCAAGGTCCTTACTCTGTTATATATACAACAAGTGCTACGCTTACTGCCTAATCCTCCAAGAAATCGCTTTTCCGAGCTTTTCCGAGAAACAATAAGTTTAGAAAATAACATTTCAATTAAAACGAGAGAATAAACTCTATACAATGAACAATTCCTTCATAATCTACTTATTATAGGAGAAGGGTTACTATTCAGTTTGGTAAGTATTCATTTTATTCCCTTGGGTTCTTTGTGCGCTATGCTCGTTGCGGTGGGAATTCCGAGATAAAAAATAACCTATAACTTTCCCATTGCATGTGGCTATCCATTACAAAAAGAATTATTCAAATTGGATTGGTAGTTTCTGGGATCAGCGCGTTCAAACAAACAAAAAAGCTTCATCTACATATTAGTATAGATTAAAGATATCGAAAGTTCAAAAAAAGAAAACAAGGAAAACAAAAGCAATGAAATCATGAAAAATTATAAAATAAATAAATATACCTGGACAAATTCACACACGGTTAATAAGACCCAAAGTAAGCTCTAAGCTTGTGTTATGGAATCTAATTAACTGACACTACTACATATACATACACAAATACTTTATAAGGATATATAATTGACACCCAGACGTCGTCGCCAACAACTATGTCTGCACATATTGTTGACTCCGGGCGGGAATCGAACCCGCAACCCCCGACACAGTAAGCGCTCTCACTGCCACTGTGCCAACGCGCTTGTCATCATAAATGTCAAAATAAAAACATAGTGTAACAAAAGACTGAATTAACAAAATAAACTTTCAGTACAAGTAGAAAGCAAGTTGAAGGACAAGTCAACATTCGTTTTTATGTAACAAACAGATATAAGGGTTATATTGTACACAATATACAGACAACCCTTACGACACGCGTGACATTGACAATAATAATAGCATGAATACACTATCGACGCAATGTATCATTCACATAACACTATTATTCAAAAACTGTTCTTTCAATCTTAAGTACTTGGTTGAATTACTCACTTTTCTCATTAATATACAGTACATACGTTTCATCAAGAAATGGTTATAAATCAGTTATATTTAGATTATATTACAGGTAAGTATCACTATCACTACATAGTATAAAACAAAGTCGCTTTCCACTGTCTGTCTGCCTGTCTGTCCCTATGTATGCTTACATCTTTTAAACTACGCAACGGATTTTGATGCAGTTTATTTAATAGAGAGTGATTCAAGAGGAAGATTAAGTATAAATTCACAAAAGTCCCACAAGAACAGGCACAACGCGGGTAAAACCACGGAGCGCTGCTAGTTTGTAAATAAAATGGTCTGACTTTAATTGAAATCTTCAAAAAATATCGAGACATCATTATCTTCTTTTGCTTCCATAAAACACCTTTTGTGAATTGGTAAATGAATTTTAAAGTAATTTAAATCATGATAATTATTCTTGCTTTGTTTTATTAATTGTTTTACCTCGCATTGTTATAAATAATGAGATATAATGCCGGGAACTTGTCTTTAAGTGTTTCACAGTTTGAGGTGAAAAAAATGTTAATAGTTCCACAACGTGATTCAAAGCTAAGTTTATTGCTTTGAATTACCATCAGTATTATTAATAATCACTTCACTGTATAGTATAATTAAAGCCGCTTTCCGCTGTCTGTCCCTATGAATGATTAGATCTTTAAAACTACGCAACGGTTTTTGATGCAGTTTTTTTAAATACATATATAGTTTGATTCAAGAAGAAAAATTCCCGAAATTCCAATGGGAACGGTCACAACGCGGTAAAACCGCGGGGTGCTGCTGGTATATAATATTTTGATTAAAATGAGCCATTAAGTTTGTTGAACAATAGCCGATTATGGAGATTCTAATAGTGAGAACAGATTAAAGATGTTACTCGTAATATTAATCTTATTTATCTTAAATTGCTAGGCAACCTCATTGCTAGAAGACATTAACTTCTTAAACAATTATATCCAACTAGCCGCGCCCGCGGTGTTACCCGCGTTGTACCCGTTCTCGCGGAAATTTCGGCGTAAAATCTATCTCATGTGTTAGTTTGATGTATAACCTTTATTACTGTAAAGTTTCACCCAAATCTGTCCAGTAGTTTTTTTGTGAAAAATTAACAAACATATGTACATTTTGCCATACATCCTCACAAACTTTTTTAGAAGTATTTTACAAGCACTACTATAGAGGAAATATATTTAGTGATTGCATTCTATTTTATCTCATCCTTGGACTATTCTAATAAGGAAAGAAATGAAGAACTTTGATTTTGGAGATAGCTAATGCATGGTTTAAAAATCCTATACGCTATGATACAATTTGATAATACGATTGATACTCGTAAATATCGAATACCGAATTCTGGTGGAAACGCACTTTAAAAGTAGCATTATTGCTTAAAAAGTCAGTAACTACTTACTTATCATTGCTTGATATGGCACAAGGTTAGTATCCGTTTCCACAGAGTACTTAATAAATCCTTATTTGAACAATAACAGTTCGCCAGACATCACGAAACATCTCGTGACTGTCTTATTGATCATGTCATCATGTCATTGATGAGTCTGCTTCTGAATCAGACTCGATTGCTGTTGAATGAACTTGATCGGGTTATAAAAGTTGTATTTCACATGAAGAACTGTTTTGTGGGTTTTAGATGTATATGTTACTTTCTCTAATCTTACTTTTCGGGAAATCAAGTGATTCAGCCTGCAATGCCCTAGCCAAACTGAGGACAGTCTCACAGAGATTTTTGTGAGATATTGTTGTCCCCACCGGGAATCGAACCCGGAGCCTCCGGATCGTGAGCCGAGCGCTCAAACCACAAGACCTCGGAGGCTGTTATTACGGCCTACTGATATAAACTTTAGGCAAAGTAGTAATGTCTGTAAAAACCGAATGTTGACCAAACCTTATCAGAATAACGTACAATTACTGTACATAGGTATTGATTGTGATACGATATACTGGTATTAAATATTACGTTAATTTTAATCAATCAATTTATTAATGACTAGCCGCGCCCTGCGGTGTTACCCGCATTGGGCCCGTTCCCATGGGAATTTCGGGATGAAAAATAGCCTATAACCTTCCCGTTGAATGTGGGTATCGGACTGATAATTGCCGAGATTAGCTCGAACATACAAACAAACAAACTTACAAATTTTACCTCTTTATAATATTAGTATAAGTATAGATATACAATATTTCGCACGTCATAAGTCATAACATAATATACCCATGACCCCTCAACTAAATGCACTAAAACGCACTGTTTTTACTTTGAGGCCCACCTGAATGCAAATAGAATACACATTTACCGCAGGCATAGCACGTATAAGGAGCACGTAAAGTGGTTTAAAATTCACTTTAACTTCGCTAGCTACAAACTTGTACTATTATACACAATTACCTACACATGCATATTAGAGTGCGTTTCCAAAACTCCGCTTTGAAGAGGGTGAAGACGGCGCAGCAGACGGCAGCTAGGAGTATGCAGACTATCGCCGCTGATGACTTTTCTACCTTATTTTCTATAATAATAATAATATAATATAATATAATATACCCGGACAAATTCACACACGGTTAATTAGACCCAAAGTAAGCTCTAAGCTTGTGTTATGGAATCTAACTCACTGATACTACTACATATATGTACATACACAAATACTTTATAAGAATATATAATGAACACCCAGACGTCGTCGCCAACAACTATGTCTTCACATATTGTTGACTCCGGGCGGGAATCGAACCCGCAACCCCCGACACAGTAAGCGCTCTCACTGCCACTGTGCCAACGGGCTTGTCTATCTTATTTTCGACCTTATTTCTACGCAGCTAATGAATTTACTATCTTGCAGAGATCAGTGAGTTATGATATTTAGGGTGCGTTGACATTGAAGTGGAGTGGAGCTGTCAGGAGGTCAATTCACCAATGACAGCGCATTCAGATTGTCAAACAGCTCATCGGCATTGTCAAAATATTTTCGCAATGCATTGTGATTGGTGCAAATGAGCTCTGCACAGCTCCGGTCTGCTTGAATAAAAACACGCCCTTACACATGCAAGTTTGTACAACCCTTTATTCCTGTGTGACCTAACTGAATACTTCCTATGTTTTAGGAAATGTACTGTTTAAGTTAAATGCATGTGTATTGTGCGCCTAGAAAGGTGAGTCCAACTAAACAGTAGTAAACGTAAAGGGTTAAGGCTACTGGCATTCTATTATATAACGATAACGCTCGACCCACTCTTATCAAATGATTGCCCTAACGGGAACGACGGGAGCTTCGTGAAATCCGGGATCCTGCTACTTATCTTATCGGCGTTTAGTTTGATGGATGTTGACAGTTGGTAGACAAAAAGGGGCTTTGTATAAGAATAGTGTTGCAAATAAACGTGTTTTGTTTTCATGTATACGAGTCTGGACCCAGTTTAATAAACATGAGAATCCTAATTTTGAAAACATGTGACGTGTGTGCACCTGCGCGCTTATTTGTGTGCGCGTGTGTGTGCGTATGTGTGTATCCTACGTGACATGATGTAAAAATTAACAACCATGTAAAAACTTTTTACAAAATTGTAGGATTAAGGATTGTATGTTATTTACGCAGCACTGGCTTGCGTTCGTTAAAATTGAAGGCCTTTACCATTTTTCCGGTCATCTAAGATCTGTTCTCAAGTATTAAATGGTACTGACTGACTATAGGAAACGAACATCAATAATATGTATTGTTAATATTATTAATACAGGTATGTTTTTAAAAAGACTTTCTCGCCAACTCCACACCTTGTATTCTGGCGCAAACTTTTAGTAATCATGACTAGCCATTTTGAAAGTTGCTACATCACACAAGGATATTGGCTGCGATATTGCTTAGACAAACAGTTATACATTTGTTATAGGTATAGGTAAGAGGCTAGTGGGAACCGTGGTTATACCTGCATCTAATCTATCCTGTGTTTGGTGTCATCACTATCACTATCTACATATTATAAAACAAAGCCCCCGGCCGCGTCTGTCTGTTCGCGATAAACTCAAATACTGCACGGATTTTGACACGGGGTTTTTTTAATACATAGAGTGATTCAAGAGGAAGGTTAATATGTATAAAAAAATCCGAAATTCCCACGTAGAACGGCAGGGCACTGCTAGTAATTATAATATTGTTGGGTATGTGCCGCGTTTGGTGTCATAATGTAATAATGTACTGTCAGAGTTCAACAATTTCTGAGATTAACCTAAACAAAAGACAGACGCTAGTATGAAATTGTATTATTTTTTTTTTATCAAAAGTGAGTTCATCTCCCTTATCAGTGTAGAGATATCTTCGGTGAGATGAGAGGCCTGTGCCAAGCGGTCGGACATTACAGGCTAATACTACTACTAAATACTCGTAACTTTACGCGTACAATTTTGGCATAACAACCAGACTAACAATTTAAATTTGAACATAAGATATCAATATTTGGAAGTCTCAGCAATTAGATACAATAAAACACTTTATCTGAGATATTAGATTATCTGATTGGACATTGAAGTTTATTACCATTGTCAAGTACGGGGAACATTCTAGATTAAGATCGTAAACGCAATGGATGGTACAATGTAAAGCGTATGAACTAACAACTGATTTCCGGCCTCGCTCTTTTGTATTCACAATTATTCTGAAGACTAGTCAAAGTGAACCGAATCACACTTACACACATAGCTCTAGTCTGACTACTTCAATAGGTATTCATTATTGATGCCGTGGTCATGGGGAAACTTTTTGTTGAAAAAGATCGTGTAAATTAGTGGAAAACCCAGATGTAAACCCAGATGACATAGTCAGTCGACAAAAACATTCGATACCGACAACTTAACGTGCCCTCCAAATTACGGTAAAGCTCAGATAGAAATGCTACTATCAGCCAACCATCTATGTAGGAGCCGACCTTCACGTTGCTTTACAATCGTGATGAGTTAAGATCACCTCAAACTACGTAAGGCCTACCAGAGCTACAAGAGAAGTGGGACGTATAGTAAAGTAATAAAATAAAATAATGAAAAGGGTTATCGGCTTTCAATTGTTTCTTGGCGAAGACTGTGCTCAGCTGAGAGTGTTTTACATGAAAGCGAATTCTATGTATCAACTCACTTATAAAGAAAATAACTGACATTACGGCGTAATTATGACCTGAATAAAGGCTCAAATTCAAGCCTTAATTTATATAAATTGTTAAAATATTCACAAACTTTTGCTATTAGAAGAATGCTTTCTCCTAACATTATGAGAAGCACCGTTATTTTTTATTCTTGTTGTGAGAGGAAGGAAGAAATAGTTAACATTTTATAGCATAGTTATCATTAATAGTGTGAACGTCCTTCTAGTAACGACCATTGTTTCTCGTCAAAATATTTGTAAACAAAGTGCAAACAACGCGTCATCAAGCCGACCCGTTTGGTCTAGAAGGATTGCAGATACTCATACATTTCGGA
The DNA here is from genome assembly GCA_963082685.1 of Cyclophora albipunctata. NCBI lineage: Eukaryota > Metazoa > Arthropoda > Insecta > Lepidoptera > Geometridae > Cyclophora > Cyclophora albipunctata. The sequence goes on along the minus strand of OY720117.1, from coordinate 7,407,846 downwards.
TTAGAGAGGATTAATACACTCTCCGTTATGGCATCCGATTTCTAGGTTGCACAGTTTAATCTCTCCTAATTTTAGCGCGTTAAGCGAAGATACTACGTGCTCAGAGGAAGTTTGTAAGCGGATGTTGGTTCTGTAAATTGGATAGTCTGCAAACCCCTTTAGTGATCTCGGGCAAACAGCCAAAATTTCACTGGGAAGTGGTTTAATGTTTACTTTAGATATTTTTTTTATCCTTTACACTTTTATCTTATGAAATATTATGCCAATAAATATGTTTTGTTTTCATATTTATTGCGTTCAATGAATTCGATTTGCGATTTTAACGAGATCTATTTTTGTTTAAGTGTTTTAGTACCCGATTTGTTATCTTTGGAGAAATATTTATTGCCTAGTTTTATATTATAAATAATTTTGCGACTGTTTACTACACGATGTTCAGAATCTTGAGTACGTGTAAGATTTACTATGTAGTAATATTATGAAATGCAAATACGCCAATGCAAAGACATTCGGAATTAAATCAACTAATATAAACATAGATTGATAAATAAAAACGTAGTTGGAATGACTGTGATCATTTGATCAAATAGGTAAAGATATAAATGGAAATTATTTTACAGCTAACACTAGAAAGTGAAGTGTAGATATCTTGTGATAGCGTAAGTACTCATACTTAGTAAGTACGATCACAATATAATACTGTATATCTGTTAGGTATCATATCTTCTATTTATATACTTTATTAGCTTAGACATAGGTCCAATTTATAATTCATATTTCATTTAGCAAAGTTCGCTTCGAAATGTTAAATTAAAATAAGAGTTAAGAAATAATATAAGCAGGGCATCGTTTCCATAAAGTTGTTAAATTGACTATGGAAGGTTCTCGGGCCATAGAATGCATCTTTCGCAAGATTTCACAAAGAAGCGGTTCCACAGTAGATGTTCTGTTCGCCTCAATCAGGTTCCTCGAGGTGATGGAGATTTCACTTATGAAATGAACCGTCAATATCTGCGTCGTACTGACCTATACTATAACTTATTATTATTACCATATCATAATGTTTACTAATTACTTAGCAGCCAGTAGTAATACAAGTATTAATTGTTAAAAAATCTTAACAACATTACAATAACTTATAAGAATTAATATGGATGAAACTTTACGAACCATAACATAAAAATAATAACTAAAAATCGGTTTCTAATTGCCGGAGAAATCACATCAAAACAAATAAAAAAGGTTGAATTGGGATGTTTTCAAAGTTCGTTAAAATGATTTGTACCTACAATTAATCGCTCTTACAATTATGAAGGTAGGATATCCATTAGTCCTATTGGCTACATCAATTAACAGTTATTAGATAGGTAAGCCAAGTGCAGCCCGCTACGGTCTACTAACAACAAATCTAGGTAGAACACTTGATCATTAGACATTACTCACTTGTTCCTCGCTTGATTCTGGCTTACATAAGCGTGTGCCCGTTTTTTACAGTCGTATGAGCACGTTCACTCAGCTCCTCAGAACAAGATTTCGACACTTCAACCACTTATTTACATTGCGACACACCAAGGGAAAATACAGACACAGCAAAATTCCTCAGGAGTTAGCGCACGCTTGACCGCTTTCGCTGGCTTTGTGCAAACAGCCTGCGGTGCGATAGCGCGAACTGAAAACACTTCGTCACAGTTTACACTTTTAGAAAGCACTAGGCGCGATCACAAAAAATAAACGGACAGATGAATGTGCGGACGGAGGGAAACCGAGAGACTTGCTGTGGACGGTCGCGGGCCGGCACTGAGGGAGCGCGGCGAGTGCGTGTGCGCAGCGCCGCCGCGCCGCGCCGGTGCAGGGCCGCGGTCCGGTGGTGGTGGCCGCCACGCCGCGCCGCGCCGCGCCGCTTGCCCCAGCACTCGCCCTCGAAACCTTATGCCCCGCTATACGCTTAAGATTAACTTACTTTCCCTGTCTATCGAAACATATTGAATATCGAACTTAATTAATTCAAAAGCTTCTATTTGTTTTAAGTGGGTGAAAGCTTTTGTTTTGTTATTTTTAAATTGTTTATCGAGGATATATCGAGGAAGTACTGCAAAAAGACGAAGTAGATGTACGTACCATACATTTAAAAGTTATTGGAACTTAATTTTGATTAAATATTTTATAATGTCTTTAGTTTTCATTATAAGGTACGATTAAATAAAATGATTGTGTGACATGTATACATTTACATAGTTTGCTACAGTGGCTTAACTTTGAGTGCCCAAGTATAATTAAATATTTTATAGACAGCCGTAAATAATATATCAGAGATATTATAAAAGACTGGGTCCAACAATGAATTCTAAATATTGTTGCACTGATTTTGGTACAAGTAAGTTTAAAAAACCTCCCACACCCAGACATGCAATCTTATAACCTTTTGCAATCTTATAGCTCACTCAAAAAAAAAGTAAATCGGTTTAATTTACCTGTCTAGAGCACAAGAGACGAAATTTTATTTACAAAATAAAACGAACGTCATTTGACTCGCGTGATCTCCGCATTGCATAAATAAGTAGGTTAGTAAAAAGTGTGTCTAGGTAGAGTAGACTTAGTTTTATTAGTTTACTAGCAGCGCCCCGCGGTTTTACCCGCGTTGTGCCCGTTCCCGTGGGAATTACGGGAATTTTTTTATATAAAAACCTTCCTCTTGAATCACTCTACCTATTACAAAAAACCGCATCAAAATCCGTTGCGTAATTTTAAAGATTTAAGCATACAGACAAACAAACAAACAGACACGAAACAGCGACGACTTTATTTTATAATAAGTAGTGATTGGACGTTTTATATTGAATGAATGTAGGTGATGTTAATTTGACAAGTTGATGAGATAGAGATGTGTTGAAGAGATAGAAAAGTTTATGGTCTACATAAAGACAAACATATTATTAGCATTTGGTGTTATGGTAGCCCATACTCAATTGCAAAACGAATCAATAGAAGTGAATCAATGTATGGAATAGCAAATTGACTTTAATGTTAAGTGATTTTCGTCTAAAACTGGCCAATTTCTGTGACCGTTGATATTTAGTGTGTCATTTTTTGCATAACTATTTTGAAGCTCCGTAATTACTTTTTTCATAACAATTTATTTATCAAACGCTTTATGTAACAGTGGCCTTGGGTTATTGATGGATATGAATAGATTAGGTATTATATAATCCTGTCTGGCTTATGGATTTGCACATTACAGTTTAAAAAATTCTTCATTTAAATAATTCTTAATTCACTTCAAACAATTGTATAAAAACTTCGTTTTATACTCGTACCTACAAACATTTCCAAAGCGATGGTATTTTCCATACGTTTTAATAAATCAGCGTAGAGATGTTGCAAGATTTTTATACAAAATTAATGCTGCGATCATATAACAAGTAGTATTTTCGCAGTTGATTAACATTAATGAAAATAATCAATCAGTGATATGCTATAAAAACGACCGATATGTACATGATAATAAGTTCCTTATGTACCACGACATTTAATAAATAAATCAGAGTATTAATTTAATGAATTCTAATAATCTGCTATTTATTTTGTTTACAAGTTGTCATGTTTAATATTAATTACCTAGGTACTTGTGTTATGTTTGAATTCCAAGGCGAATCGGACGGAAGGAATCTCGAATCTCGTCGGATTGTCTTCAGAGAGCGCTTGCTTGAATTATTTATCAAACGGCGTGACTCGGTGACATTCTCTGATAAAACGACCTTTTGTACACGAATTAAATTAAATATTAAGTAATACGAGATGGTGTCAAAATGTGGTTTTGAAGAGGTATAATTAAACGTAAAAGGCTTGATTAACTTATAATTCTTAAAAAAAGTTTTTCATCGGATACTTAGGTGTCCGTAGAGTTGGTGTGAAACGTTCGGTTTGATACAATAGACACCTATATATAATATACCCACTAATAGTATCAGTAGTACTTCCAAAGTTTATAGCCTCAAGTTTTAACGTAGTTTCGCCGTTTGTTCTACCATTCCCCTGTTGTGGTGTCTAGTAATAAATTCAGATTAAAAGATCACCGCGAAGGAAGATTTGTAGGGCTTAGAGAGGTACCTATAGCGAGTGTTTTGCCATTTTCCTTTCTGGGCCACGACCTCTCAAGGGCTTTTAAGAAAATCCTTTTCTCCTACTTTTGAAATTAGATTTTGTACTTCTTCGAGTTGATTGTTTCTTTTAAAAAGTTTCTTTGTTTTAGAATTGTCGAAAGGTTTTGTTTTGAATTAAAAACGTCTCAATGGATTCGGGAATAAAATGTCTTTAGTAAATCATTGTGTTATTTATAGATTTTTATAAAAATAATTTTATTTAAAATAGTATAACTACACATTTCAGTTGTTAATGTAGGTATTTGTGTGATTCCCAATGACGTTGAAGATGTTTGTTAGTGGATAAGATTACTCACTCATATTCGTTGACTTATCACAAGAACAAACATTCGTAAACTACTCAGAAAGCACCAGATTACACCTCAACTTACAGCGAATCCACGTCACGTGGTTAGTGGAAGTCAGAAAAACCGCACTCATAAATAAATTTTGTGGTTTTTATCACAAGGCTCTAATCGTCACGAGCTTATAATTAAAATGAACAACAATCACACGGCTATTATAGAGTGTAACTATTGATTGCATTAAATTATTTACTAGGAAAATTCAAGATTATTAAACCTAAGTGTTGATTTTATGAAATTGTGTGTGGAAAAGTCGTTAATAATGATGGGAACAGAACACAGACTATGCCACCGAAGGGACTTGCAAACAATCGCTAAGGTACGGTCAGTAAATAAGCGTCCGACAACTTTTTACCGAAAATTGCCTAACCTTCAAACTCGAAAATCGTCAAAATGGCTTGTGCAGTACATGGATTTACTTAGTATTTATAATCACGGTACGAGATTATTATTACCCCATAGACGTAAGATATCATATTGCAGATTGGTAACACCCAAGTCCGCGTACCTACGTCATACAACGTCAAACCTGTTAATTGAACAGCAATCTAAAAATAAAGACCACATTCATGAACATATCCTACATATTCCTGAGGAACGCTTCACCCTTCCATATTAGCGTAATCGGATAACTCCAACCCACGCAACCTATTCCACCGCCTCCGTTTTGGTTTCAATGACGTCATGGGGTTTCACATAAAGGTTCTAGTTGCATCCGCAATGGAAAATTGTCTTATTGATGAACAGATACACTCGTAAACTTGAAAATTATAAAATTATACTTCCGTGTCAGACAAGATACTGCCTTATAATATAATACATATTAATTATTGTGCTGTAACTTATTTATAAGAATGGAGAACAAACCACAGACTTGTGTTTGTTTACAGTAGGTACTCTAAGCCCTATATACTTACAGTCTGTGTTCAAAGGAGTAATATAAAGGAAGTATCAGTTATTAATTTTAATAGTTAAGGTCACCAATCCTCGCTTCTTCTTCTTCCTCGCTAAACCAACGTAATTATTTCCTTTGTTTCCCAACTGCCAAAGTATTTACACTGAGGCCGTTATTTACTAAAGAATTACATCAGCAATAAAAATGTATGTCAGTTGGTAGAAGCGGGCAGTTAAATTATTTACCTCGTCAGTGAAATGGTTGTCTATAAAACGACAACGTTTTGCAACCTGGCCTTGTTATGACTACCGCTTAGATGCCATTTCATGTTACCAGGTATAAACATTTTATTACATTCTGAAACGTTCAATTCCATACAGGTGAGCCCGGGTTGGTACTTCACAATATCTATATTTTACGTGAACGCACATAATGGTACATAAAATAGCACCTAGCGTCTACGGGTAGAAACAGATTGGCATCTAGGTTAGTTAGTGGTTTACGGTAACTAAATTTTTTATGGACATTTTTTAGTGTTCTCCGATACTCCGGAGGTAAGCTAGTTTTTTGTGCGTCTTATATTATTTCGTTTTTAGCACCATTTATAATTTTTATTACCTATTCGGCTTAATTTGTTTTGTTGACGTTTTAACAACTCCGTGTATTAGCTTTTTGTCTCAGTAGATTGAAAACAAATGTTGGTCCAAACCTTCCTGAACAAACTCCTACGTCTGAAAAGGCTAACTTTTTTGCGCATGTATTTGACAGCCCTATTAGGAAGGCCGCAGTAAAGGGCACGCGAACAATTTACACTAACTGTTGGAGGCACGCAGGGGATGGCCTTGCCCTTAGGTGCTATTCAGATAAACGTAGATGATCCCTAACGAGTTGGAATTATATGACTCAGCAATGTTTTTTCTTGGCGGAAATAACGGTTTACGTGGACATTAATTAAGTACAGTAAGTCGGCTCTTGGCAGATGTGACATGGAGATACTTAATGTTCAGAATTGGTTTCTTTTTGCCAATGTTGTTTACTCCCAACACATTTTTACTCCAAATTACGATTTCTTAAAACAGTTTCGAAAAATAATAGAATTCAGATCCGCCTTCTTTTTGTGAAATAATTGAAATCTAGTCACAGAACATAAACACATCTGCCCGCCAACTTAATTGCGGATTTCTATTACTAGTAATTAAGTATATTAGCTAGACTAGCACTTACCCAACTGTATTAGAGATGGTTGCCACATACACAATCACTATAAATACAGGTTACCAATCAGAAGAATCTACTTACAGTTTCTTAGTATATACATAAGTTTTCCATAGAATCCGCAGTGTGAACTATTTTGGTAGCACAGCAAATGTAAACAATATAGGTCTGCATAAAGTAGCATGAATGTACGTTTGAAAATTGTCGTTAATAAGGATGTTTCGAGAGCACTTTAGTATCTATAGCAGGAATCTTTAATAGTTAGTTCTTAAGAACACTACACATTTTGTTTTGAAAAATTTGCTACACTTTTCGCGTTCATATTACATTTTGTGTAATCCGAACGTTCCTCTCAGGAACTGTTCTTTTGTACGGAGAAAGGTAAATTATTGTAACTACCGCCAATATTGTTTTCCTATAGGGAACACTACATACCAACTATCTACAACTTAGAGCTCTAAGACGCAGGACACACGTAGTCCGGGTCGCGTGATGCTTTTCTTTCATACAACGTCACGCGACCCGCAACCGGCGTCCGGCCCGCACCTGGCCCACAGCTTGCCCGCATCCGCACAAGGTGTGTATAGGTACGTAGGAACCTATAAGCGAGCGCCTAATTAAATCAAAGCAGTAAATCATTTTATATAACGCTTATGTACGCTTGCATTACAAGGCTAGAACACAGCACGTTTAAGTCAATTATTCATCTGAATAACGTAACGATCTAAGTATATTTAGCAAGTACTTTGTGGCAATAATTTATGCAAAGTAAGAAGTATGAGGCCGTGAGTCATGCTTGTCGAGATCATTTCATGAATCGATGCTGTTGTTTTGTAATTAATTGGCTCTTGATGAACAAACTCTTCGAAATTTTTCCTATATGCAATCTTAATTCAAATCTGCATATCATATTGAGTTACATTTGAAAGTGTATATTAAAATATGACGAAATTAAATATGTGATAATAATGAGTCGGGATCATGTAAAGTATAGGTGCATATGAAGCACCTTTATATTTACTTTGCATACTTTTGCATATATTTGAGGAGTTAAAAATAGAAACAGCAATCATATATAAATGTCAATTTGGTTACAATTTATTCATTTCTATTATGAAGCAAAGACAATGGGGTTTCATTGTTATTACATATAAGGAATAAAAACAAATACATAAGGATAATTTGCATTTATTTAAGTATAGAAATGGCCGAATAATAGAACATAGTAAATATTATTCCTAATTTTTTTCGCGATAGTACAACGTGTGTTATACAAATGTACAATTTATAGGCACATTGTTGCATGTTTATTACTCTAAACATCTTCCAACTCCCAATAATAGATACGTTTGATTTTTTCAGTTTATTTTAATTGAATCTATTATAAAAAGGTCTTTATTTTATTCTTATGAATTAAATTGTATTTCTAAATGTGACGGTGAAAAAATATGTACAGATTTAAATACCTATATTAATTCATCCTGTGGATATCGACACCACAAACGTTTTACATAAAGTTAATAATTAAAACAATGACGTTTTAATATCACATACATTGAAAATGAAATATAATTACTAATACAATATAAACAATACATTTCTGTACCAATTGTTACTTGTCCTCTTAAATAATAATATACAATGTCTATGAAAAAATCCATATTTTAATTAATAAACTTAATTTAATACATTATCTACATAAGGCTAACTAATTTATCTATTCAGTCAAACATTATTTTGATCATGAAAACTTAAAGTATTAACATTTTTAAAGCTTTTCTCAACTTATATAAGGGTACTGTTAAGATGAAGGCTACTCGGTAGATGTTCAGTTTGATTGCTGAAATTTTGCTATCTCATTCAATAATGGATACTGCATAATGAAACAGATACTAATGTAAAGTTGGTGTCTGCTCCGATTTCCCTAATAGAGATAGAGCGCAAAAATAGAGAAGGACAGAACATTTTTTTGTAACAGGCGGGAAAGTATACAGACTAAGCTATTTTCATATTTTTATTTACGGTACAAAAACTATACGCAAAATGTGGTAAATGTCGTAAATAAACACAAATATTTAACTACTCATAAGTAAAAAGTGACTGACGTTAAATTCCTATCAGTCATGGACTGTCAAACCGAAAATCAAACCTAACCTCCACCTTAGGAATGTTTAACAAGTATAATCAGTCACAAAAGTTATTATCAACTTGAGAAAGTGATTACACTCCATTACATGATTTATACAAAAATAAATATACATATTAATGATCAATTTCTTTGTGAGTTTTCTCTTATAATTACAATAAAGTATAAATAAAACATTTGATGCACAAATATGTATTAAGTTAATAGAAATATCACAATGGCACCAATGTTTTAGAGAACATGATTTCAAAAGATCTTTTCATTGAAAATATACTTTGATTTTACAGTGTATTATGAATTTTAAATAGAGAAAAGTATATTTTGAACAAAATTTTCTTCTTTAAGAGATTCAACCAAACTGAAAAGAAATAACTTCAGTTTACCTTCAAAGAGGTTTTATTTTAGTAATGTTCCCAATGAATGATACCTTTTAAAGTCTTTGTTTAGACCATTATATGTAATAAAATAAAAAATGAACTTGATTCGTAGAATTGAGTTTTAACAGTCCAATTTGGTCGAATCCTCTCTTTATACAATTAAATGATATATCTACCTAGCTTAAATAACGATAACACTGGTTCCTTTATTTTTCTTTGAGACAAAAAAAAATTTGGTTTGTTGACAAAACATCAAAAAATTATGAATGATCAGATCATATTGATCATTGATGAATTTAATATTATTTTCTTTTGTGAATTTTCATCAGAGATTTTTATAGATTTTCATTTGATATACTTATTTGTATTCCTCGATTTAAAATAACTATGTTTTGGCTGTGTAACTGTCCTCGAAATAAAATAATATTTTTTAGGTTACATTTTTAAAATTTGTAGAAAAAAAAATTACCACATTAGAACCACATGGAATATTGCAATTCTCAAAAAAATTAAGGTGCATCTGGATAGGCATCCTTGTATAAACTAATATTATGAGAGCTTTTTGTCATAAACTTTGCATTTGCAAACAATTACCTCAAACTATCTCAATGGAGTATAAAGGTATGGAGTAAGATCTAATTGAAGGCAAAAACCATTCGCTCCCTAAAGTGATTCCTAAACGGATAATGTTTAAATCCGCCGTAGTAAAATCTAGAATATATTTTCTGGTTCGTGCCTGTTCTTACCGACACAGTGTAACACAGCTTGCAGTACATTAGACGCTCTGAGAACATCAGTAATAATGAGCGAACTTCAGGTATCTTCATATCTAACTCAACGGATAAAAGATAATGAATGATATTTAGAAGAGAACCTAAAATATATTTTCTTATTCGTGCCTGTTCTTACCGACACAGTATACCATAGCTTGCAGTATGGTTCCAGCTGTGAGTACTTCAGTGGTAGTGCGCGAGTTTGTCTCTCCTCGGGGCCGCGCTTTCGTATTCATAGTAGTTGGACTGAGGCCGCGCTTCCTTACAAGACCGCTGCGAGTGGTAGCCAACCGCGCCGGCTCGACGACTGAAGGGAAGAATGACATTACTTCATAGATTTTCTTAAGATATATTCGGTTTCCCGTCTCAATAAAGCAACATGGTTACCCTACGAGTATAATAGCGGATGATTCTGTAGCCAAAATATTGTACAAATTGATACCAAAAGATACAAATACATAAGTCCATGGTGTCTTAATGAGTAAGGCTTTATGGCAGACAGAAGTTTTAGCGCATAAGGAATTCTGTGATTTAGGACCATCGCAGACTATATTTTTTTGTATGTACCAACGTACTATGTTTTTAAAATAAATAATACCTGCCTACTAGTCAAAAGCAAAAGCTAATGAAATAATATCCACATCGATATCGTAAAATCTCATTATAACATCGCGCACTGCGCGGCGCGCGCCCTGCGGCCCTGCGCGCGCAGCTGCGCTCTCATTGGTTAGATTTTAATGGCGGCAAGTTCACTGTGACAATACACGTACGCGTGAATTTAATGTTTCGCAATGTGTTTTGTTTTTAAAATTTTGTTTGATTAATTGCATTAGTGAAGATAAAGTAGTGTATGCAACTGCATATAACACGGGTATTAAAACACTCGTTACTATTATGAAACTCGCTGCGCTCGTTTCATAAACTCACACTCGTGTTTTAATACCCTTCCTTATATGACAGTTGCATAAACTACTATTATAAAGTACTAGCAGCGCCCCGCGGTTATACCCGCGTTGTGTCCATTCCTGTGGGAATTTCGGGATGAAAAATAGCCTATGTTACTGGGGATAATGTAGCTTTCGAATGGTGAAAGAATTTTTAAAAACGGTCCAGTAGTTTTTGAGCCAATTTATTACAAACAAACAAAGTTTTCCTCTTTATAATATTAGTGTAGAAGTGTAGATGATTCAATAGCGATGATGTTAAGCTTCACATGACAGTTATTAATTAATATTACAATGATATTACACAACACATGCATCTTACCAACGCCACGTTTGGATTGTAAAATAAGGGAAAAACGCTCGTTGAAAATAATTGTAATACATGTAAGCCTGGCCGCATACGTGCGGAATCCGACTTCGTTTTCCGCATTCGTTTTCCGCATTCGGACATCTGAATGCATGGAATCAGTAGAAAATACATTATTTGACGCACACGTTCGTTTTTTTTTCGAACGGAATAAGTTCCGCACGTACGTTTCGTTTGCAAGCCGGCGCGTTAGCCTGGCCGCATACGTGCGGAATCCGACTTCGTTTTCCGCATTCGTTTTCCGCATTCGGACATCTGAATGCATGGAATCAGTAGAAAATACATTATTTGACGCACACGTTCGTTTTTTTTTCGAACGGAATAAGTTCCGCACGTACGTTTCGTTTGCAAGCCGGCGCGTTCGGAGAAACCTACTCGAAAAAACCTAATGACGTCATGCGGAACGCAGCACTTGCATACATTTTGTTTGTGCCGGCGCACACATTCGGAAATTTCTATTCAGTATCGCGCCCGCACCGAGCGCATCGGACATATTGTAACCGAATGAGGTTACTTCCATTCTATTCCATGGGTAATTGAATATATAAAACCACTGTATACTTTAAAACATAATATATTTACACACACCTTTTAGTAATGAACATAATAGACATTCCTTTGAATTTAACATAAAGATATATAAACTTCATATCGTTATAATTACCTTATTATGAACTTACACTTGAATCCTTACAATCCTTTTTCTTTTTATTCCCCTTTTTCTCCCACGTCCGTGGCCTTCTAGAGTTCAATCAAGATTCCCGCCCTTTTATTCTCTTTCCCTCCAATAGTTTGCGATGTAAACGAACCTCTTTTCATAAACATATAAACCTCTTTTCTTTAAAACATACAAAATTCTGTCAATAATTTATTGAACCTAACAATATCTATAACTAAAAAAATTTATTAGATTCCAGATTTGACAATTTCAGTGTTTCAACATTATGACAAAACGAATGCGGAAAACGAATACGTTTTGTTTGTGCCGGCGCACACATTCGGAAATTTCCGTGCGGAATTAAAAACAAATCAAACCAATTCCCCACTGAACGTACTGGCAGTTTACAAATCCTAATGCAAAAAAACGAACGTCTGCGCTAGGTCCACGGAATTCCGCATACGGAAAACGAATTCGGAAAACGAATTCGGATTCCGCACGTATGCGGCCAGGCTAATTAAACTAATAGGTATGTTATAATTATTATTCACCTATAACCTAGGATCATGAATCAAGAGTTGATCATTTTTATTCATTAGTTAGTGGAATATTGGAACAGGTACATACATTTTATAGTCCTTCTGTGATAATTATTGCAATGTCATCACTACATAGTATAAAATAAAGTCGCGTCTGATTGTCTTCTGTTTGTCTGTCTATATGCTTAAATCTTTAAAATTACGCAACGGATTTTGATGCGGTTTTTTGTAATAGGTAGAGTGATTCAAGGGGAAGGTTTTTATGTAAAAAAATTCCCGAAATTCCCACGGGAACGGGCACAACGCGGGTAAAACCGCGGGGCGCTGCTAGTATATTCTAAACGGTACGTGTATAGCCATATTGTAATTGGATACCGTTTTATTAATCAACGTTAAAAGTAAGGTACAGCAACTGGGATTCACTGAACTTTACTAGTACCTAGTAGGTATTAGATATCTAGATATGTATAAAAGTAAAGTAAGTATTATAAGTAAAAGTATTATAGAAGTAAAATAACCTAAAATGATGCCTTTATAAGAAACTAGCAGCGCCCCGCGGTTTTACCCGCGTTGTGCCCGTTCCCGTGGGAATTTCGGGAATTTTTTTACATAAAAACCTTCCTCTTGAATCACTCTACCTATTACAAAAAACCGCATCAAAATCCGTTGCGTAATTTTAAAGATTTAAGCATACAGACAGACAAACAGACAGACACGAAAAAGAGACGACTTTATTTTATACTATGTAGTGATTTAATCACTATTGGAATGACAATCATATCAAGTAGGAAGGATTATTCCTTCACTGTACTGATGTCTTCAGTGAGATGAGAGGCCTTTGCCTAGCAATGGGACATTACATAATATATTACTCTTTAGATACGCATTATGAAGAAGAAAATAGTTATTGTACCCAATTAATACTACTGAAAAGATGATTAGTAACAATAGTAACAAATAAATGAATTAGGCAAACTGTTAACACAACACCGAGTACAATAAAAGCCATGTTATTAGGATCACCTGTTGTGCAATGTATGTCATTTTAATGTGCTGAGGACATCTCGACCAATTGTACTGAACTTATTTTCCGTTAGTATTTGAGCTGAAATGTTTGTATTAGTTAGAATATAAAACGTATTTCGGTACCATTTTATAGTGATGACTAGTGATGAGTTAAAGAAATATGCCCCAATCTTAATTTTTTAGCTATTGACTTAAACTTAAATAAGCTTGCGATTATTGTATTTGTTCAGTACCTCTTAGTTAGGTAAAATTGATAAAGATGTTTAATTTTTCAATCATTCTTTATTTATATTATAAGTTGCTACTATCTATCTATATACTTACCATTTCTAGTACAAGATTGTTCCTACCCAAAAATGTATGGACACGAACTCACTTTAGGGAAAATAACGTAAGCGCGAATTAACATTTTTTCAACACTAGAGCCATCAAGTGCATCACGGATGGAAGCAGCTAGCATATTATATTGTTAAAGTTATTGTACCATTTTTAAAACAATGAAACATATTGTGAATAAGTTTTCTGTTATATTCCCTTCACCCAAAAGCGTAAAATACCCAAAAATAATAAATAACGACGGTGTATCTACCTTTCCTCTTCGGCCTTCGCCCGCTGCGCGTGCACTTGTCTTCTCATCTGACCGATTTGCACTTCGCTCAACTTCTCGCGACGCGCACTGCTTGAGGGACGAATAGCAAACATTTATTATTAACCGACTTCAAAGTAGTTAAGCAGGTACTCAATTTATGTGTTTTTTAGAAATATTGCGTTTACAATGCAAAGGCTTTTTGAATGGAGTATTTTTAAGGGTGCATGACATGATTTACGAAAATGTTCAAATTATTTCAATGATTTTGAATTAATCTGAGGAGACTGTATGGTAGTCTAATTTAACAAACGCTTAAATGGAAATGGCGAAATTTTCATGAGATGCAAAAGCATTAAAAAATAAGAATAAAACACGATGCTCTTTAATGAGACTTCAAATTATATTTATCTAAGTTTAATTTCGTGTGTAACTAGTGTCATTAGTGCTTGGTTCCAAAAGGAAGATTGATCAATGAACTCACTTGAGATTTTGTTGTATTTCTTCGTAGTTGACGTAGTGGCCGCTCGGCCCCCACGCGCTGTCCATGTTCTGGAATAACAACATTAACTTTAGTTAAGGAAAGTTAAAAGTTCTATTCAATATTCAGATTGCTTAGAGATAGCTTAGTTTCCAGATATTTCAATCGTTAAATTATGAGGACTAAGGTCCTCTATAACTTAACGATTGTATCGGACTGGTGCAACGGTACCAGTTCTAGTTAGAATTCTAAGAAGACTACGTATTTTTTCTCTAAAAAAATTATCTTCTAAATCTGTATCTGTGGAAGGATTGGATGGATGGATGGATGTTTAAAAAACTTGAAAGCAATGAGTAAGTAGTGTTGATTGGTTCACCTGGTTGTTGTGCGGCGGCGCGCGGTAGGGCGGCGCGCGCGAGCGACGCTCGCTGCCGCTGCTCTGACGGGAGTGGCTCGGCTCCGACCTGCACATATTACGCAAAAACATGGCGTTACTAACTTACTACTCATTTCAAAACTTATATTTCTTCAAAAGACGCGTTAAATTCCATACACTGTAATGAGCATGTCCTCCCGTGATGAAGGAAATTTGTTTTTAAAGACTCAAGTGTTCAATAAACGCTTTGCTGCTTGCTATGCTACAAAGGAATTGAACTATGCTTTTCGGCACAAAATCCGTTATATTGAACCACACCAAGAGTCCTGAAATTGCCTAATTCTGATAGTAATGTAACATTTGACGTCCTGAACCACGATTTTATGACGTCAAACGTATTTCAGCTTCTATCTATTCTTTCTGACTGATTAAAGATTACTTAAAAGAAGTTAATGAGTATTTTTTGAAAACTGGAAAATTTTATGAACTGTCATTTAGTTAATTATCGATTTAATGGATGTCCTTGACGGCAGTTATACCTCTAAAGTGATTAAGTACCTCTGTGCGGGCGGGTTGTTGTTCTCCTCCCGCTCGTCGATCTTGTTGTGTCGCTCGAGCGCCTCTCTCGATATCGACTTCTCCGACGCTCGACCCGGTTGTGATCGTCCGTATATCTCTGTTTCTGGTTTCTTGTGGGGCTTTCCCATCCTAAAACATAATACAAAAAATCAATATAAAATTGTATAACAATATAAATATTAATATCTTTTTAAATGTACTATTTTTGTTTTTTTCACAGGTTGAAGGATAAGGCTGAACTCAAACAGACATACAATTGGGTATTTGAATTTTTTTTGAATTTGAAATTGAGAGATGAAATTAGTAAAATAACTAAAATTATAACAATAACAAATAACAAAACTAAAATCAGAATCAAAATCGTTTAATAAATAAAGAGTAAAGTCTGAAATATTATCTCCTGTCTGATGCTGTCCCTTTCTTGCAAAACGATTTTTTGTATGCGACGTCTATGGCGCTCTTAACATTGTGACGTCACACTAGTAGTAGTGCTGTCTCTGTCTAATCAGCAACTTTGACCGCTTGTGACTCTCGAAATAATAACGATATAAAAAAACGGATTTTAGTTTCTTACACGTGATAACAAGATAAGTTAATAGGAAGAATAAAAAAAAACATTCAAATACCCAATTATTAAACTAACAGACAAAAAGTCTGTTCCCGACATAAAAGTATATCTTGTCTCTTGTGAGCGCTCTTTTATAGGTTGCATAAACCAGCAGTAAAGTAGTACTAGAATATAGTTTAAAAACTGTCTCAAAACTGTCTAGCCTGTGAAGTCTGTAAAGACTCACCAATTAATAAAAAGTAATTAAATTGTTTTGAGGCAAGAAAGTATATCAAAAGATTCACTTCAAAATACCTACTAGTAAAGTATTGGTAAATGTGAATAATACTTCACATTGACCTAAAAATGGTTAAAAACATGTTAACATGGTAACAAAAATACATATTCATTATTGGCATTATGACTTAAAAAAATATTACAAAATAGTTACCTAAACATGGTCGACAAAGACTTCAAGAGCGACGGCTTCTTGTGCGAGAGCGAGGACTGCTGCGGCGAGCCGCGGACTATTTCCGGCCCGTGGTCGTCTGTCAACCAATGTTTTAACGCTGGAATCATAGATTTATATAATTGAAACGATATAGTGCCTACAATGAATCACATTCATTTGTGTATTTAAAAAGTAGTATCGTTTAGGTTGCTAAATCTGATGATTAAGGTTTTAGATTGCCGAAAAACTTCTGAAGAAAGACGATATAACAGGCATTCCGAAGCATAAATTCCACACACATATCTAAGCAATGGCTGCATATTAATTGATAGTAGTGATAAGAAATGTAGCTTAATTAAATTATGCCAAGAGCACTACACCTAATACAAAGCCTCCAGTTTCAGTAAAGTTGACTCTGAGTAAAGTCAAAACTTTCAGTAAGTGGAGTCCACTTTACTTTTGCCCACTTGTGTACTCTATGGTTGTCGGATCCGGATTTAAAACGGATATCGACCGCAGTAGATTTCTGTACGTGAGATGTGTGATTACTTACGAGGATGCGCTCGCGCATAAATCGGTTCATTGTAAGGATTCCGTTGCTTCTCTTGAATGGCAGTTTGAAGAGATTCCAGACTTGACGACTTGCGCATCCCTAATGATGGACCCACTTGTAATGCTGGAAGAAAATCAAAATAGATTTGAGAACTTTTTGATAGTATTTATTTAAATATTTTACGATAAATAGTTATCGCTATTATTCTTCTCGAACAGTGAAACTATCGAATGGTGTAATTTACACGGTGTGTTTTTTTCAAGCTTCACTGTTTCCGGTTGATTCCTAGAAGTCTATGTAACTAGATTCTTCAAAAATTTGATGACGCGGTTAAAACTACAAATAATTTTCCGTCAAAGCCCTACTTCTATGGAAAGGCACCCTTTTCCCCCATAAAGCCAGTTGAACGCACAAGTGTGCTATCCTCTTACTGGCATATACATACATACATACCATTAATTATTTCATTTTGAGTAGGTTAGTGGCCCACCCTGGTGTCAGAGTTTTAGACCGCCGAAAGGCCTCCGACATGGTCTGACGATTGAAACAACCGGGACCGACTGCTTAACGTGCCCTCCGAAGCACTGTGTATCGCTCGAATAGAAATGTCACTATCGGCCATCAATCCAAGTAGGGGCGAGCATGCAATGCATGCCAAAAGATTTTAAAGATAATGCATTTATACGGACCGGAGACGGCCTTGCTCTCCTTGATCTTGCGGTAGGTGCCGGTGGCCTTGGCGTCGAGCGCGGCGTGGCGCTTCTCGCTCATGGAGCGCCGCCCCACCGCGTCGCGGCTGAACGAGCCCGCGCCGCCCCCGCCCGCGCCCCCGCCAGACTCGCTGCCGCTCTCGCAGTTCGTACTACCCCTAGAGACAGAAATGGGTTTGTTAATAAAGAAAATCAACGAAAAAGGAGGAAGGAAGAAGAGAATGGAGGGAAAGGATGGCCTCAAACTGGATGTTAGCGATATGTGCGATGATGGCGACTATGTGGCTAACGCGGCGAGTTAATTAAATAATAAGAATCTATGCGTTATCGCGCCGCTCTCGCCCGCACGCCGAAAATACCTTACATCCAGTTAAAGGCCAAACAGGACCTCTCTTTCGGTAAAAAAAATCCAAAACCCCAAGACCCAAATCCCAAGGTCCCATAATCAACTTACCTGGACCCTTACTCTCTAGGAACTTAAATAATTTGATACGGTACTTAATTTTGATAAACTAAACAAAGACTCACCTAGTCGTCGCTCCATAATCTTCTTCAATAATAACATTATGGTGCACGGGCGGAGACCTGGACATATGAACATGTCCTAAATTCTGCCTATAATGGTGTCCATTCATCGGAGGCGCCTCAGTTTGTGTCGCCATATAATAGCTCTCATTCCGAAGACCAGTCAGTCTATCTATCACAGGATTCCATCCATCAAGTCTACTCCATTCGAAACTATCTCTCTTATTATCTTGGGGAGTATCTTTGTCTCTTTCTAAGTAACCTTTACTATCATCTGATTGGTTGGACCAGCTGTTATTGTTTATGGTTATTATGGAGGCGTGTTTTTTCGATCCTCTGACGTCATTGTCGAAGCTGTCGTTGGATCTGGTTTCGTATTTGTAGTTGTTGTCGATGGGCTTGTTTTCTTTGTCGCTGCTTGATGTGTAGATGACTGTGTTAAAATTCTGCGAGTTTTCGTTTGAGTTTGTAGTGTCGTTGCCGTTGGGGGGAGTGTCGTCTTTCCATCTCGCCAGGCTGTCCATACTGTCTGTATTGTCGAGAATTATTGGGTGAGTATTAAAATGATTTGAAAAATCGTTTTCTTAACGCATCGTAAATGTTAAGCCACAGATAACATGATGGCTACTACTAGGAAGTATGATCGTAATGCCATTTTTTCTATTCGATACAAATGATTCAGAACTTTCAAAAGGCACCATATTTAATCATGGTTATTCCTAGGTATGTTGAGGGCTTTTACATGGTCTAAATATTGACATCAGAAATTGACAAATTGTCACATTATCCTAGTCTATGGTCTGGTTGTTGGACTATGTTTTTGGCGATTAGATGGTCGAAAATCTTTAACACCAGAATTAGCCTACAACTGTTAAAGACAATGTTGAATATCAAATATTCGGAACTGTTAAATCATTTTTCTTAATGAAAACCGATATTTAACTATTGTATTATTATCTCTTTACCTGTCCGCCTCGCAATAGTCAGTGATATGCTTCCTTGATGATGAGGTCTTGAATGTAGTAACGCTCGCCTGAGAGTCTCCATCGCTTCCGCATTTGACTGACCGACTAAAGGCACGCCGTTTACACTTAGTAGCTGATCGTTTGTATGTAATCTGGGAAAGGAAATACAATTTTATTCTATATCTACTGAACATTTATGTTCTATAACTACTAATCACCACGCTTGCCTACTGCGGGTTCGTGACCTCAAACCCGGGTCATGTTTTAAGAGTAGGAAACATGGGACCTTAGTCTTGGCAGGCGAGTGCTCATACCACCGAAGCACTTTTGAGGCGAAATGATTGAATGAATGAATTAATGAATGAATGAATGAATGAATGAAGGAATGAATGATTGAATGATTGAATGAATGATTGAATGAATGAATGAATGATCGATATTCCGTACCGTCCGTCGCGCGAGGCGGCGCCGCCGTGCAGCACGGACTTGATGAAGATGCCGAGGTCCTGCGGCGCGCCGCCCACCGTCACCTTGCCCTTGACGCTGATGCCCAGCCCCGCCTTCTCCGAGTCGTGCACCGGCACGTCCAGCCGCAGGATCAGCCGGTTACGGAGACCTGCCACCTATCGAAAACATGTTCATACGATACATCTATAGGTATGTATAAAAGTAAATCGGCGAACCGATTTTTTTTAAATTTAATTTATCTTGGCCTGGAATAGGAAAATAAGTTATAATATGTTGGTGAAATAAATTATTATGATTATAAAAACAAATTCTTCGGCATACTTACAGAACTAGACGAAGTATTCAACGCCTCCTGCAACGCTTCTGAACTTTGGTCTTGCAACAGATCTTCCTTCGAAGAACTCTTCGGAATCCTTCCCCTCATAGAGCTGTTAGTACTGTTCCCGTTGTTGTTGATAGCGTTCACTATCGTGGACACTCTGCCGTTTTCTGAAGGTTTGGCTACTTCTACTGAGTTAGTTGGTGGTTCCGGAAGACCTATGCCTTTTTCTACGTATTTCGTTGGGCTTGGTTGAGGTTCGACTCGCTGGAAAATTAAAGGTTATATAAATTAGATTTATTGTTAAATAATAAGACGTGTTGGGTAAATTTGAAGACTAATCTTTAGTCTTCCTAATGCGCCTTAAGTGATCATGTTGGAAATTATTATTTATGCACCAGGAAGTATGGCATCAGGAAGTCTAAAAAACTATCGAAGTTATTAGACCTGTTGAACACTAACCTAACCACATGACCATCTTTATTATTTTTATGTAGTTCGTTTCTTTCTATTGTTTTCCTTCACACCGTACAGATATTTTCAATGAAATGAAAGGCCTTTGGACAGAAGTGGACATCCCAGGTTAATAGTGATGTATCCCGTCAGCTAACTGACCTGCGTCCGATGCGGCGCGGGCCGCTCGACCAGCAGGTGGACGGTGGCGTCGACGGGCGTGGCGCGCAGCAGCGCCACCACCTGCTGCTGCGTCCGCCCCGCCACCGACACGCCGCCCACCGACACCAGCCGGTCGCCCGCGCGCAGCCGCCCGTCCGACACTGCTGCTCCCTGCCAATGAGATAGAGGATGTACAACAATTGGGCTTTTGAAATAAAAAAAAATTGATTTATTTTATGTATTTTAAAACTTTATTATTAATAATATTGATATTTAATGCAAAAAATTTAAAAAATATATTTTTTCAATTAATTATAAACAATTAAAAATTGAATAAAAATCACGTGACTATAAACGCGCCATAATTGGTCACCGTGGTTGTGACGTGATAATGTATAGCTATTTAACCATAAGTACGTACAGCGTTTACGGCTATTACACGTGTAACCGAATGGGGCTATACATTATGACGTCACACCGCGCTCGGGTTTGTTCGGGAGTTGTCCGAGTGTTTTCGGTACTGGATTCAAAAATTAATTTTTATTTTGAAATAACTTTTGAATTATTGCGAAAAAAATAAAATAAAAATAGTTTTGTTATAAAACTAATATATAATCTTTCCATTTATCAAAAAAAATTTTTTTTTCAAAAGCCCAATTCATGGAAAAAATATATAAATTAATGTGGAAGTAATTTGCTTATTATTTGTTGGAATAATAAATGAAACTATGCTTTTAAGGGTGACCATACGGCATACGCTATGTTATAAACCGATTTTCCTATGAGGTCTTGGCTAACTTCGAAGAGGATGGGTACATTCTCACACAAGGATAAAGAACTCCACTTACTTAAGTAAAACCTACCTTTACCTTAGTACCTGTCATTTAAGTTATTGGAAAAATGTGTTTTTACCAAGATCATTAAAGTGTGGGTTAATTCAGTTGAGATTCCTGTACAATTGAACTGCATCCCAAATACCTCTCACTAAACATAACAAACTTGTTACCTTTGTCAAAATTCTGAACTTGTGCCCTTACCTTTGGCAATATATTCTTGATATAGATGGGACAGTGCCCGCCGGTGGGGTTGTCCCTGGTGGTGATGGTGAAGCCGAGCCCCTTGTCCCCCTTCACCAGCGCCACGCGCACGGCGCGGCTCGGGCCCGACGCCGCCTTGGCTGACGGGCTCACCGGCACTTCTAGCCCGGATATAGCACGTTCACTGTTGCCCACTGGGAAGGAAATATAGTCTAATGTTAATTCAAAAAGTGATTATCGAAGTAAGTTTTACTTGCTTAATAGGCTGGCCAACCCTGGTGACGGAGTTTTCAGACCGCTTAAAGGCCTCCGACATGGTCAAACAAGTGAAACAACCGAGCTGTATAACGTTCTCACCGAAGCACGGAAGCGCTCAGATATAAATGCCACTATCTAAGCGGTAAAGTATTAGACCGCCAATATTATTTAGACTATTATCGAACTATAAGTTATAAGCCTTTAAGGGGAAAATGTATTACACTCACTTTTACGTCAGACTGTCCGGTTTATTTATGAGTACAATTTCAGCTGTTTCAGGTTCCATTAACCACATCAAAATTATTTAAATAAACCTCCTAATTATAGAAAAATTGGACGTAATGAAGCTTTGAAACCAAAAACAATACTAATCATAGTAAACATACATACAATACTATATAAGGAAAATATTAACATTCTAGCGCCGTATTGGCGTGACATAACGGAAATAATAGTTAGGTAGTTATTATTATAGTTATATATAAATAAATTCAGGTCATAAGTCATAACCCATGGCAAATCACCACCAGACCACAGATCCTGTAAAGGGGCCGAAACGTCACATAAAAATGTAAAATAAAAGCAAAGTGCAAACGTAGTTCCGATTCAAAATGAGTAGTGTTCGTTTAAACTTCAGAAACCAGTACATTCATAGTACCAAAAGTGAATGAATGAATACCTTCAGGTAAGAGATCAAGCGGCCGTTCCTGCACAGGATGCACGTTGGCCACGTTGTTGACGCCGGACACCCAGCGCAGCATGTCTTCCACTCTGCAACCAGATACACTAACTATTGAGTGTTATGTCCCCAGTAGAAATATTATAAACTAGCTGTGCCCCGCGGTTTCACCCGCAGCGCCCCCGTTCCCGTGGGAATTTTAAGCTTTTTATGCCTTATTTTTCGTATATAAAAACCTTGTCCTGACAATAAGGAACACATTAAAAAAAGAATCATCTAATTTGGTGAAGTCTTTCTGAAGTTATGCGCTTACCAACACATTTTGCGATTCATTTTTATATTATAACTAGCTGTGCCCCGCGGTTTCACCCGCAGCGCCCCCGTTCCCGTGGGAATTTTGATTTTTATTCTCTATAAACCTCACGGAGCCCGAGACCTTTCCAACGATTGCAAAACCGTGGAAATCGGTCCAGCCATTCACGCGTGATGCCGTGACCAAGGAAAACGGGTTTCATTTTTATATATATAGAAATATACATCTTAAAGTATTGTCTTGTAGGTACTATTCATAATATTCTATTATATATAAAAGAAAGTCGAGTTAGTTACACTATTTATAACTCGGCTGAACCGATTTGGCTGAAAATTGGTGGTGAGGTAGCTTAGAACCAGGAGACGGATATAGGATACTATTTATCCCGTATTTCCTACGGGAAACGGGTGCGCTGTGGGTGAAACCGCGGGGCACAGCTAGTTCAAAATGTCAGATAACGTAATTTAAAATATCTATGCTAGTCCCAAAGACGGTATGCTGTTTGGACGGTATGTTCAGAAGTGCAACTGCTTAAATAAACATTCCCCAAACTCATGACTTTCAGAACATTCTTTCATAAGGAAAGTTATTGAACACCATGTAGAAAATATAAATCACTAGCCGCGCCTCGCGGTTTCACCCACGTTGTACCCGTTCCCGCGGGAATTTAGGGATAAGGTGTATCCCATGTTTTATTCTCTATTATATTACTGTAAAGTTTCGTCCAAATCCGTTCAATAGTTTTTGCGTGAAAGAGCAACAAACATACATCCATACATACATCCATACATCCATCCTCACAAACTTTCGCATTTATAATATTAGTAGGAAGTAGGATCTTTAAAAAAATAAGTCTAGAAATGCCTTCACCTGTGATTTGTAACTGGAGTATCTTGTCCTAAAGGTTCTTTCCTCGCGTCTCGTGGAAGACTTTTGCTGCCGTAAGTTTGGACCTTTTCTGCTGCATCCAGCCAATTTCCACTACTAAAAATAGTTAATGATTTCACTATTAGCTGTAATTTAAATTGTTGGTAAAAGCGATATAAAAGGTATAGAGACAATAGACTTTTCGAACGACCAATTCATTGATATTACTAAGACTAATTAGTACACATACCTACTTATTTTCCATAATATTTTAAAACCATCTAACATAAAAAGAATTTGCGAATTCAGATCAAGTGCTTTCCGACTGGATCTATATGAATTGTAGACCACGATTTATAAGATATGGTGATAACCCACTGCATCAATTGTTTATACGTCTAACTAAATGCCCATCATCAATTCAGTAAAAAACTGTAAAAGTCTAACCTAACCTATTGCTACTGGGAATAGAGTTTATTTTGGTGGTAACATAAACGGAACGTATTAAAGTAAATTGAAATATAATTGGTTTTTATGTGGTAGTCGTGACATCAAGTATATTCAACCTACCCAGGCCCAGAAAACTGCATGGACAGTCTATTGGATTGCCTCTGGAAGTTTTGCGCCGAGAGCCTCTCAGGCGAAGTCTCCGGCGGGCGGCCTTCCAAGGGGTGCTTCTGCGACGACCGCGTGTTGTCGTCACGACATACCACTGCGGCCGACCAGCGCTTGGTTTCTTCCGTTACCTATAAAGAAAGGTAGAGTAAATATGTATATTAGAGAAGCGAGGGGCAATATATTAGAGTAACTTTAAGATTAGCAGACTTGTGTCTCAACCTAATACAATAGGGAATGTCACTAAGTCTCAAATGTCATGCGAGCATAAGTGACTGAAACTATTGGAAGTAATATGTCTCAAGCTCTTCGACTGTATTTTGCGGCACCACGTACTCCATGAATCTCCAGACATGCTTCCTTTGCGGCATCAAGGGGAAACCATGAATCAGTTCAAATATGATAGAAGGTTGCTTACCGTCCTCTGCGGCGGGAAGTTAAGGTTCTCCTGGTGCAGCGTGGGCTCGCTGCCGCGCCTGACCTGCAGGCCGGCGGCGTCGTCGGGCCCGCGCGCGCCCACCTCCACGCACGCGTCCCCGTGCGCGCGCATGCTGCCGCCCGGGCCGCCCACGGGCCCGCCGCCGCCCTGCCCGACGGAAACATACTTCAATATACCTGTCTTTTGGGGTTTTCTTTGAATACTCTTCACTACATAGTATAAAATAAAGTCGTCTCTGTTTCGTGTCTGTTTGTCTGTTTGTCTGTATGCTTAAATCTTTAAAATTACGCAACGGATTTTGATGCGGTTTTTTGTAATAGGTAGAGTGATTCAAGAGGATGGTTTTTATGTAAAAAAAATTCCCGAAATTCCCACGGGAACGGGCACAACGCGGGTAAAACCGCGGGGCGCTGCTAGTTGATATTTAAAGTACAGTGTTTTCTGTAGGTTAAGCCTGTTATATTGATTGTGTTTTCTATTTACTGAAACTGCCTTGGTACCTGTCTGTGCGACGTCATAAATAAGTAATCTATGATTGATCTTTATTGTTTCGATCTCACTAAGCGTAAACTTAGCCGTCGCTCATTGAACTCTGCGGTCGGTTCGCCTTAAACGTGCTAAAATGTAAGTTTGCATTTTAGAAGATAATCCAGTTTTATTATCAGCCAACATTGCAATATTTTATTGGGGTCATCTAATTATCTATCTACTTTCTAGTGCGAAAAATAAATTACAATGCGTGATGGATCTTTAAATGAGTACGAAATGTAAAGGTTATCCGCTATTAAAATGTACTTAATCATTATCCAAGAACAGAAAACAGACATTCGGCTTTCTTTCCACGAAATTACATTACATACCCGGTGAAAGTAATTTTAGAAGCAATTTATTAACACAACTCGTTAAGGGTCAAAACATCATTGTAAGATTATTTAGTGACACTTTCACTTTTGTAGTTCTTATGGTTTTGCGAATCTATTTGTTTCGGTATTGTAATCGAAAAAAACGTTAAAGTACTGACATAAACTTTTACTTATTTCAAGGTACAGTCACGGGGTCGGTTACGGTCGGTAAAGTTGGCGATCGACCTTCTATATCGGCATAAGAATATGCCGATATTCATTTGCATAATATAATGCGTTAGTGATGTTAATGTAGACGTGTATCAATTTAAATCGAGTCCGAGCTCGTTGATTGAACTTCCCAGCTCAAAGTTAATCTAAATCTAAATAAACGAAATGAGTACCTATTGAATATGTATACTCATGTACCGACTTGGAAAAAATATGTACTAGCATTTGTACGATAACTAACAAATGTAAACTTTAAAACAAATCAATCGGTAGCACTTACCTACCTAAAAAGGTACTAGAAAAAGTCTAGAAAAGGCAAGTAGTTTACCTTGAACATATTCCATTAGGTACTAACAGCGACCAGGCTTCATTCCGTAGTCTTCAAGCTGAGTCGCACGCTTACTACGTTCGTAATCCTTTTAGCCTAGTTTCAGTCACTATCTATTAATATAAACATCGACAGATTGTGTTGGATGGCGTGTTTAAAGATACCGATACTTTGTCGACTTTATTTACTGTTTGTACATAAAGGCAGATTTAAACGCTAAGATTAAGAAAACGGTACATATTATCGCTAAGTTTTGAATTGTACTCTGTTATTTACTTAAGTTTCCATACACAAGTTATTTTCAATCTTTCGAAATACTAATAACGAGTTCCGAATGTATTCCCAGATATAAACAAATAATAAACTCACCCTACTTTGCTTACTAACGCACGAATAACACAATCCCATATCCAAATCACAAGAAAAACACAAACTGAAACGTTTCTTTGATGAAGACATGTCCTGAAATGATTTTTTCGTATTACCATGAACTTTTTTCTCAACAAGTCGCGACATGTTTTTTCCAGTATCCCGATATTCCCGATTGCCGCCAATCTTCGCTTAGGTACTATTTGACCACCAACAAAAGAAAAAAAAATAGGCTAAGCGCACTTATCATTCTGCCTCACCATACCACAGATAAAAAACTTTTTATGTCGTCTTCATACAACAATAGTCCATCGAAATGTTACATTTTTTAGGCCTAACCTTGCGTTTTTTAGAGGACGCAATTTTATTTTTTTGATGTGTAGGGGGGGTCAGTGTAAAGCTAAAAACAAGTTTGTGGGGTCGCCACCCTTGTCCCACGGCCGCCATCTTGAAAATAGGGGTTGAAATGGTTTTTACGATATATCTCTTAAACTATTAATTTTTTTTAAAAACATTGTTAACAGTTTTGTTGCAAATTAAATTCTCTACAACTTTGGTCCAGTAACTTTTTGTCGTAGAACTAGAAATAAAAAAGTTATAAGCGAAAATGTTCAGAAATTCGAAAAGTAAAAATAAAAGACATAAGGGACATTACAGCTGCTGCTGATCCTAATACCGATCTATCGAAGGTCGTAGTTCGATTAGGTGGGTTCCATTTGCTCATAATATGTCGTTCATAGGTGCGATTGGATATATCATGTCTGGTAGTGGACTCGAGGATATCTTCAAATTAAGTTATGCTGAGAACTGTGCACATAATGTCATGCTTATGGTAGGGCTGTACATGCTTATGGTAGGGCTGTATGTGCTTATTTGCTAGTGCATTTATCAGTAACAAAAATAGTTATGGATTCAATAGAATTTACAGAAGAAGAACGAGATTTTCTGGATGATAATATAAATGAGCACGTACAGCCCTACCATAAGCATGTCCAGACATTATGTGCTGTACACAGTTCTCAGCATAAATTAATTTGAAGATATCCTCGAGTCCACTACCGGACATGATATATCCAATCGCACCAATGAACGACATATTATGAGCAAATGGAACCCACCTAATCGAACTACGACCTTCGATAGATCGGTATTAGGATCAGCAGCAGCTGTAATGTCCCTTATGTCTTTTATTTTTACTTTTCGAATTTCTGAACATTTTCGCTTATAACTTTTTTATTTATAGTTCTACGACAAAAAGTTACTGGACCAAAGTTGTAGAGAATTTAATTTGCAACAAAACTGTTAAAAATGTTTTAAAAAAAAATTAATAGTTTAAGAGATATATCGTAAAAACCATTTCAACCCCTATTTTCAAGATGGCGGCCGTGGGACAAGGGTGGCGACCCCACAAACTTGTTTTTAGCTTTACACTGACCCCCCCTACACATCAAAAAAATAAAATTGCGTCCTCTAAAAAACGCAACCCCAAATGTAACTTTTCGATGGATACAAGTCAGGGTATAAAAATCGAAAAGTCAATTTACCAACTTCTGTATGTACTGAAGTAAGTTTTTAAATTAGTTTCTTATGCTATTCCTTGAACTATCGCACCCTCTAATTAAATGACATTAAACCGAGAAAACAATGCAGTCATTATCATGCATTATGATTTATTCATTCATATGACGTTCGCATTGTGATGATAATGAGCTATAATGTTTGCTGATTTTTAATGTAGAAGTATACTGAGCATGTATGTAAATATTATTCATGGACTGGACATATCTAATAACATGTTAGTGTTACTATAATAAGTACCTATGCACCCTAAACATGTCAAGTACTTACGGAATATACGTTCGAATATCAAGTAATGAATTGGTCTATTTACCCTAAACATGTCAGGTGAGGCGGTGCCAGCTGATGACCCACTGGCGCCATCAGCCTGAGCGGCCCGGGGCTGCTGCTGGTTGGTGCACTCCGCAGTGAGGGTCTCCCGGTCGTCGGCGACATCCCGCACCCTGTCATCTGGGTCGAGGATCCCGCCTGAGCTGGCTCGGAGCGCTCGCACTCCTACCCATGTTTCTGGTCCCTGGAACAATAGAAAATTGAATGAGTTTTTTTAAGCTATTGCATAGCTTCTATCGCGGGCCTTGAGCGCGGGGACCGAATCCAGAAATTTCGTAACGAAAAAACCTCACGCTCCCCACTCCGACGGGCAAGGAGGTGTGGCTTGAAGGCCGTGCATCGTCTTAGTTTCAGTTCGGCAGTCTTCGACACGGCGCGTTGTGTGCGATTAGACGTATTAAATTATAATTGCATAAGTTGATACAAAATGCTATGCAATAGCTTTACTGCGGCAGTCCCCGAGTGCCACACGTCTTTTTTTATAAAGGGGGCGTCCATAAATTACGTGAGGTGTTTAAGGGGGGGAGGGGGTCGAGTCAAATCTCATCTAATCTTACGTTGGAGAGAGGGGGGGTCTCGGCAAATATCACGCAATTTTTTTTCTGATTGAAACAAAAAAAAATTATACTATTTTGGTCTATTTAATCCAGATTGTACATGCTTAAGATTTAATCTTAAGCGTAATCGTAGTACGATTAAGATCATTTACTAATTCGTTCGAAAGAAAATAATTTTATTCATACTTCGTACGTAATACATTTACTGACTGTCAAACCACCATATTTGTTTTATACCAAATAGCTCAATTTAATCTGAATTTACCGTGGAATTTACGGTACAGTGTAGCCCGTCCTTTGTTTTCGCGCCACTGTCAGCCGAACGCGCGAGACCGTGTATATGATTCTCCATGGACTGAATTAGAGTAGATATTCTTTTTTTAATTACAGTATTTACGATTTAAGTATTCTTTTGTTAAATTTTTATTACACTTATAATTAAACTCTCAGCAATATTGATTACTAGTCTTAACTAGTCGTAAATAAAAGGACGATGCAAATTTGTTTTTTTCTTTTTACAATAACAATCCAACGCGTTTACGTAAGAAACTCACATTTTGAAAAATCTCACGTGAGATTCGGGGATGGGGGAGGGGGTTGAATAAAATCTCACGACATCTCACCAGGGGGGGAGGGAGGGGCAGAAAATTTAAAAAAACACCTCACGTAATTTATGGACGCCCCCAAAGGGATTAATCGTGTGTTGATGGAATTTGAATTTAGAACGGATATGGTTTTGGCCAATAATAAAGAAACATTGAGACTGTTCAAATTTTCAAAATTGGAACTCGTTCCCAGCGTCCCTCCGTCATGGAACTTAACTTTATTCCATCTTTTATATTACACTAGCAGCGCCCCGCGGTTTTACCCGCGTTGTGCCCGTTCCCGTGGGAATTTCGGGAATTTTTTTACATAAAAACCTTCCTCTTGAATCACTCTACCTATTACAAAAAACCGCATCAAAATCCGTTGCGTAATTTTAAAGATTTAAGCATACAGACAGACAAACAGACAGACACGAAAAAGAGGCGACTTTATTTTATACTATGTAGTGATTACTATTTTAAATTCAAAATTAGAACATGTTTAAATTTATTTTTAATGAATTCTTAACTTTTATCTTGTAAAAAACAATTGTTAAAATACTCTGCAAAATTCAGTATTTTATCGAATTAAATATTAGCTAAACAAATATTTATCTACGTATTATTCACTAAGCATGGAGGTCAAGATTATAAAAAAGCAATTAAATAATAATTATTTGACTCATATAACATTATTTACTAAACCAGCTCATTATCACACATTAACCAACATTTCGTGAGGTTGCAGACAGTATATAAATAAATAACTGTAACTATACAAGACTGCTATTGTTTGTTTTAGTGAATTTCAGCGTTTTTCTCAAAATGAGTCGCGATAAGTAACAGGAACGTGTAATGTTCCCACGCGGTATTTGCGTCGTATTCATTCGCATTCAATGCTTTGGGTTTGTATAGATGGTCTCGGTTTTGTCTTGTCTTTATGCGACTGTCGAGATAACGATGAATGATGTCGAAAGGCTTTATAAAATTCATCAATCTTTATGCAAAATAAGACGAGACCACATATTGTCCTTTAGAGTATTCACATTCAACCTCCATCATCTACCAACCCAACCTCCTTTATTCATAGGCACTGGCATAATATTCAAAGCGTTGAAGAAAAAAACAAATACCCATGAAACCGATTTCCGCTCGTGTTCTTTCTTTTGGGCCGAGATTCGCGCCAATTTTTTTCTTCTCGGCGGAGGTACCGGTTCTGATGCCGTCATTTCATCATCCATTATCACTGAACCACATTTATAACGCACTCGCACATAGCTGTTCTGATAACCATTTTTAGTTTTAGTTTTCACTCACTTTGATGAAACGAAGTTGTGAAACTAATTGATACCGGCTACCTAAAACAGATTTTTTACGTAACCGCGAAAATGTTAACGTTATTATAACACAAAATTAAAATATTTTATTTTCACCGACTGTAGAAGCTGTGATTAGATACAACGTTTAATCTTTTCCATGCCATTTCTTTCGTTTAACCGGATTTAAAACAAAAAGTAAATAACGCGCCTTTATGACATATTATGTCATTCCATCCAATACAATTTCTAGCCAAACAAAATAGCATTTATATCGATAGCTATTATTACAAACTTCCATCGTTTGATAGTACTGTCTACTGAAGATAGTACTGAAGTACTGATGGTACTGAATAGTACTGAATGGTATTGAATAGTACTAAAGATAGTACAGGACTATCTGTATATTGACCGGTCTGTCAAACAAAGAATGCCTCATAAAAACTGGATGCAATGATTCGTGAACATTTGGTATGGAGGGCAGGGCTCCAGCATGGAGTCGCCTTGGCCTTCGCGCTCCGTTGACCAAATACTGTACAGCAACGACTCACGTGCCTTTACTGTATCAATAATGATGATAACTAAATATAAATAACTGTAATAGGTATGTTTAAAAATAACATGTATTTACTTCCAGATGCTGTAGGTATTTACGGTGATAAGTATTACCTTATACTATACGGGTACTATAGTCAAACGCAAAAAGTTGTAAGCATTGTAACTAACATGGCTGTTGACTATAAAGTTCGGATTTTCCGAAGTGCGAAGAAGATTTTAAAGTCTAAGGTTAACTCACACAAATGTCCTATAAGTACGTTCTAAAATGTAGGTATCTATAGTTTTATATAGAAACTATAATTAAGTATTTAAATCTATATACTTTAACTATCGAACTTTTATTTAAAAGCAACATTTTCGAAACCACCACAAAAGACAATGCACCAGCGAAATGCATCTAGAATATGCGTTATCATAGATTCCAGTAGCATTGACTACATCCGCACGCGATCAAATCAACTTCCTAGAAAAAAGGAAATACTCACATAAACTCTGTTATTTATGCCACATATTTCTCTTTAATACCATAGATGTTTTAAGCGTCATTAATATTGAGGTAGTTTACAAGTTGCAAGTTTAATAGAAAAACGTCACAGTTAATTTCAAACTTTATGTTCTATCACTAGTAGCGCCCCGCGGTTTTACCCGAGTTGTGCCCATTCCCGTGGGAATTTCGGGAATTTTAATATATATAAACCTTCCTCTTGAATCACTATCTATTTAAAAAACCGCGTCAAAATCCGTGCGGTAGTACCTTTTTAGGGTTCCGTAGCCAAATGGCAAAAACGGAACCCTTATAGATTCGTCATGTCTGTCTGTCTGTCTGTCCGTCCGTCTGTCTGTCTGTCTGTCCGTATGTCACAGCCTTTTTTCTCCGAAACTATAAGAGCTATGTTGTTGAAACTTAGTGTGTAGATGTATTCTGTGAACCGCATTAATATTTTCACACTAAAATAGAAAAAAAATAAAATTTTAGGGGGGTCTCCCATACTTAGAAATGAAAAAAATATTTTTTTTTTCATCAAACCCATACGTGTGGTGTATCTATGGATAGGTCTTCAAAAATGGTATTGAGGTTTCTAATATCATTTTTTTCTAAACTGAATAGTTTGCGCGAGAGACTCTTCCAAAGTGGTAAAATGTGTGTCCCCCCCCCTGTAACTTCTAAAATAAGAGAATGATAAAACTAAAAAAAATATATGATGTACATAACAATGTAATCTAACACCGAAAATTGGTTTGAACGAGGTCTAGTTAGTAGTTTTTTTTTTACGACATAAATCGTAAACCGCAAAAAAATACTGATTATTCATTCAATAACTCAAATGTAAATAAAAAAACATTTATTTCAAGAACTTCTTTATTATGTTACTCGCTGCTACGGAACCCTTCATGGGCGAGTCCGACTCGCACTTGGCCGCTTTTTGAGTTTATCGCGAACAGACAGACAAACGCGGCGGAGGACTTTGTTTTATAATAGGTAGTGATTATAGTAAGTACATCACTATAATTTATACTAAAAAAATCAAAATATTTTGGTTAACTACTTAGAGTTTATCTGCCAACCTATTATTTAATTTAATCCATATTTAGATTCACACCGATTGAATAATTACCGCCATTGTTTTCTGATAGGCAACCGTAATCTGTATGAAGGTATCGTGACGTCACAATCACGTAGTATAAACAATCTCGTGATAAAAAAGGAAACAATAAATATTCATGAAGTATTATCTAACGTATACATCCTAATATGTAATGTCCAACGGAAATGCAAACTCTATGGTCTGAAACTGTGTTCTGAATAGTAAATCGTACATAATACGTCAATAGAGTACAAAGTGTGCATTATTATCTTAAAATCCGCTTAAAAGAATGCAAAACACTTTTACAATGGTAAAAGTGTTTTGAAATGGCATTCTAAATTCAACTTTTTAAATTCTTCTAATGTTGTAATTCAAACATTACTATTCTAAATTCGTAAATAATCGTTCTAAATTCGTAAATTATCGTTCTAAATTCGTAAATTATTGTTCGAAATTCAAACAAGATGTGTATAATTTAAATAATTATTGTAACAGTCACTGTTCTATGTTTCATTTAACGCTATCAGTTTTTGCCGCTCTCATAAAATTTGATACTGAATGACCATGTGCACACAGACACAGATTAACCTATTTATTTCCGAATGTACTTATTCAAATGATGTCAACATTCAAACACACCTTTATGTACGAAATAGCCTCTACTAACTCAAGGCAACTCGCAAAATTATGTAAATAAATTGCACTTGAAGTGTTTAATACGTTTTTGCAACACTTCTGACTTCTGAGTGTAAAATATTAAATTTTGTAAACTATAAACGCTCCGTGGTTTTTTCCGCGTTGTGCCCGTTTCAGTAGGAATTTCGGGATGAAAAATAGCCTATAACCTTCCCGTTGAATGTGGCTATCCATTACAAAAAGAATTATTTGAATCTATGGTAGTTTCTGAGATTAGCGTGATCAAACAAACAGATCTTTCAGCTTTATTATAGTATAAGTATAGGTAGATGTTATATTCAATTGTTCGCAATATCTTCAACACAGTTTATGTATAAATCAATGTAAAACGCAGCATCTTAAATATTTACAATGTTTTATTACAAAATGTATTCGAACGTGAATTGTTATCGAATTATTGTTAAACGTATCACGACTAAACGTTACGAATCAATGTTTTAATTACAAATACATGAGTTTGTACATTAAATCGTCAATTTGGTTCACTTTTAATTGAATTAAATCACTGCATCCAGTTTCGCTGTACCCAATCACTTTGAACTACGGTGACTACCACTTTTACTTGAGTTTACACTTTATACTTCGACCCTATTTTCCCATAGACACTTTTTTATTTTTTACGGTTTCAACTCACTATTACTGCGGTTTTGTTATTAAACTATAACGTTAAATGAAATTATATCCGTTATTTAACGAACGTGTCTCAAAGTACAGAAACAGCCGCGCGTCTTTTCAACGCGAACTTACGATAGCTACTAAACCATTACGGAGTGAACGAGCGTGCAGTGGAAATATCTCTACAGAGCAACATTCAGTGCAAAAGAATAACACATAAATTAAAACACTGAATTAAATCTTCATTATTTTCAAGGTAACAACAAAAATTTACTAATTAAAATCAACCCATTGAAACGTACACAGTATTTGACAAATAGTTATGCGTAGTAATTCATTGATAATACTTTTTTTTATAAAGTTATCTGATAGATAAATGAGTATCTGAAAAGCACTAGGATATTGTTTTCTTTTGTTAGATACAAATTAGTCAAAGAATTAAGTAGGTAATGAATGATAAGTATTAATCGATTGCCTCGTGACAAAAGTAAGTTGTTATTAATAATACTTATATTTACTTTATAATTATTATTATTTATTAAAAAAGCTTATGATGACCAATGTCCCATTTTAAAGCCAAGAATCTCCAAAATCACTGAAGATCATTTCAATAAGGAAGATTAAGCGATTATTTAACTATTTTAATACAATTTAGTATCTTGATTTATTTTTAAATTACGTTCTCTGATTGATTTAT
Organism: Cyclophora albipunctata; assembly: GCA_963082685.1. Taxonomy (NCBI): domain Eukaryota; kingdom Metazoa; phylum Arthropoda; class Insecta; order Lepidoptera; family Geometridae; genus Cyclophora; species Cyclophora albipunctata. The sequence goes on along the minus strand of OY720117.1, from coordinate 7,372,732 downwards.
CTGTGGAAAATTAAATGGAACGGTAACTGAGCGAAAGTGAAGAAACTGTGATACAATACTTGGAAGAGAGCCACGAAGTGATACAATAAATACTTCAACGTCCATAATTTAAAAGTAAAATCCTTTTTCTCTGCCTGGCTCCACTGAAAGATAAATCTGTTTTAATAAATTAATTTACTTTGAATTCAGTCCAGCCAATTTTTCAATCTTCATTAACCTTTTTTCATAACCAGAGATAAAACATTGAGCAAAATATTTATTATTTTATTATCTTTATTCATAAATCTTTATCTTTATCTAATGATTGAAAATCATCGTTCAAACCAAACAAAACACTATAATTTATAATCTGTCTCTTGAAAAGGAACCATAAACAATAAAAATCATAATTCAAACTAATTGAATGTTACGGTTCTAAGTTTGAATGAAGACCGTTACATTAACCGCATCACACCTACATTTAGTAGGTAAATAGGTTTTTAACAAAAAGTATTTGTTTAAAAGGTTAGATGAGGCGATTTACAAGCAAACGTGGGTGAAGGTGGTCGCACTCGTAATTACAAGCTATTGTTGATAAAGGTGGCATAGATAACAAACATGTGGTTAGTCATTATAATCGTACCTAATATTTTATCTCTTTTTTTGCGCATGAATAATATGTGTGAATTAGTCCTACACATAAACAAAAAAGAGTAGAGAGCTGGACGATGACTCTCACATCACTGATAGATATCAGTACAGTGAGGAGGATTTGGCGTAATACAGCGCTTGTCCTGTACATATTTAATCAAAAGATTAAATTTACTCAGCTAAGGTTTTTGACACAATTTAGGTGAAATCCATCAGATTTAGAAATCGATAAATATAATCCGATTACTTTTAATACAGTTTACCGAAGTTGTAAGTCTTCATGAGTAAATTAATACGTTTGAATTCCGTATTAGAAGTGATTTGATTTAAATAAGTATCGATAAAATACTTAAGTACTTATATCAATAAGTAATTACTTGGGAGTTCTTAATCTACTTGCATTTTGCAAAAAGTTCATATAGTGACCAATCTAAATCACAGACCACAAACCAAAGAATCTAAATTCAAATCTGAATAATTCGACCCAATCGAATTCGAAATCCAAACACCTAAATAAAGTCTTTGGTTAACTCTACACAGAACATGGATGGTGACTAGATTAATTCCTAATTTAAAGGTTGCATACCACAGAATAAAGTTGCATAAACTCAACAACTTTATTGACAGTCTAGACTTGGTTGTTATCCGTCTTTATTCAAATAAACGCGCCCATGTTTGCAGACTGAGCCCACAATTTGACCGGTTTATCAACAACTATCGCCATGGACTCGATCTGAGTTATGCCATATCTTGGGCTGGACCTTAAGTGACATTTGGCCAAATATGAATGACAGGAATGGGTGAGAACTGAAAACAGATAATGATTTATCAGTTCATTAAACCCACGTGAAATTGTTGTTGATTTTAAAGTCATTCTAAATTCAAAATTTCAAATAATTGAATAGTCATAGACAATATTTTATTCAAATCCAACCTTGATATTATGACCACAGAGTTTTATACGTTAAGACAACAGACTTTATAATTAAATGGAAAATAGATACTTTGAACGGGAAATATAACGCGATACATACGTTATAACGTGTTGTTTCAGAATCACTACCATTGCTAATTGCCGTACATAGCATAGCTTCCTCTAGTTACAATAACAGTAGCCAACAGCTGTTTGAGTCTTTTATACGAGGAATAACAACTAATTATACGCCTATTGTACCAAACAGATGGTACAACCTTAACTATATTATACGTAGATTATTTGATAAATTTTTTTTTACACATTTACTATTTGTGTACCTAAGTTGTAAGAAAAGAAACCGTCCTATTTAAATCAGTTAAAAATATAAGAAGCCCAATAAAATAAATGAGACCCTTCGATATTTTTTCTGTCATCACATCAGTGGCGCTTCGTAGCTTAGGTCCAAATAGCTGTCAAATAATACTAAACGTGATTTTTTTAATTAAATTTTTTTTTTAAATTTTATTTAACCTCCAAATACCAAACAAAAATAGAAAACAAGAATAAATACATAGAATATATCGAAAAATACAAATAATGTGTATACATTCTGATTGTTGATTGGATCTGCACAGTGCTGCCATCTCACATACCTGGGCTATTTCATAAAACCGTCATTAAAAACCTCCTTTTAGAGTCGGGTATTAATGCAAAATATCGCGTGTAATATCGGTCCTAATAGATAGCTAACGAGAATTCATTTCGTCGGCCTTGGGCAGGTAATCAGGCGCATTCCTCCGTGCCTACGCTCACATTATTGATACTTAAAACACGTGATAATGATGTTATACTAAGAGCGGCTAGCACAAGAACTCTTAAATCTTTAAATTAATAAAAACAATAGTAAGTATGTACTTTACTTAGTACCTAGCTAAATATGTTTAAGAAACAAAAGCCTTCCAAATTGTATTTTGTAATGCACGGAATAGAATACTTTTTAAATCGAACGTCATTTGTTTATTAAACATATATTATTTAGACGCTACGAATAAATCAAATTAAGAACTTAGATTATTAAATCAAGTAAGGTCACTAATTTACATAATTTTTCATACTGATTACGTTAATCAAAAGGACTTCCTCAAAGAAGTTTTTCTCAATATGGATGTCGGTAAAATTCTCGACTTTAATTTTCAATTTTCACCATTGAGTTATATGATGTACAAAGCTCAATGATGTGGTGAACATTTAATTTAAGAAAGTGTCTTGGCTGTAAGAAGGTACCTAAATAAATAAGTTTGATATAAGTGGGTAAGGTTCTAATGCCATAATAATAATAAGTATACAAGGCAATTTTAATAATGTTTCAGTGTGAAAGTATATGACAATGTCAAGCAAAAAAAAACGTTTATATCTTCCCTATGTTACTTCAAGTGATTACAAATTACGATGCTATAATAATTTAAATTCATTCCGCTTTGAATGCATAATATTATAAGTTAATTGTTTTAATTATAGGAAAATACGATAAATCTATCAGTCAAGAAGTGGAAATTACAGTAAATAAAAACAAGAAAGTTTTTATGAAGTTTCAGGAACTAAAATGTATTCTTTTAGATTATTTTAAACATAAATTTATATCATAGTTGTTATAGTAATTAAAACATTTAAAACACAAACAACAAACAAACAGTAATTAAAACACAAACAACAACACAATTAAAACATTATAGTAATTTTGAGAGGCATGCGAGGGGATACAGATCCAACTCGTAGAGGCCCTTTGGAGATGTTTAATGTAATGGATTACAACTGCAGGGACACACTCCCGACCACATCAGTACAACATGTCCGGGAAAGTGTACCTGCAGAAGTAAGGACTATTGCAAGATATGATAGAAATAAAAATGGGCTATGGGAATGAAGATTGGATGGACTAGAACTGGGTTATTGCAAAGGAATCGGCACCTGCCATAACTAGTGGAAAACAAGTTATCGGCGGCAGGCCGTGGCTCGCCGCCCACTGGATGGGCCCCCCGAAACAGCCGACGTAAAGACGGCAAGGGGGCAACATCGGCGTGGGCGACTCGGGGGTGTAGAGAGGTGTGCTGCGCTTTCTCTAAACGTTACTCGCGGCGTTATGCCCTTTAACACTTCCACCCCCGGATCACACAGCCGAAATCGACTGTGCCTCTAACGACCCCCCTCTGGCCGGCCGGTGAAGGCAAGCCAGAGCCTATTATTGACGTCCAATAAACATATTTAAAAGTAAAGTACAAGTCTGATTTGTCCCACTGCTGGGCAAAGGTCTCTCATCTCATTGGAGCTCAGTGAGATGAGATACTTACCTATTTCGATATTTTTTGTTAGTTATTTAGTAAATTAGTAACCTAATATTGTCTTTTCTATAGATAATGTATATTTATGATAATGTATGTAAGTATGTTATAAAAATAAGTATATTATAATCACAATCAGCCATTGAATAACATTAAATTAAATTAATTAAGTAAGTACTATTTGTTAAGTTGTCCGTGAGAAATATTTAACAATGGGGTTTAATTCTGATACAGAAACTAATTTAAGATGATGCTGTCTCTTTCAATTTGCTTTAGTTAGAAAGAGAGAGCACAAAAAAATCTCCAGCAACTTTGCTGTTCGTTGCATCACAAAACAGTGGCTAAAATTGTAGACTTTTTACATAATAGGTTAAATAATAAATAAGGTGTTTTACATTTTTTATTACATAGAGTGCACACACACCATATACGTTTCACTATTATAGGATACAATTTCTTCATACAATTGGTACCTAGTAAATATGCTCAATACCTAAATACCTACTCAAAACCTATTCCTAGTAGGTACTCATAGTCCTAGTATAACCTCTAATACTCAGTACCTCATAGTACCATTTGCAAGTTCAATAAACGCTCAGAGCTGCCATCGAACAATCAACGCCGGTTCATTGGCCATATCGCGTGCCTTGCTGACTGTACACAGTGCATTATCGTACATACAAGTGTATTTGATCTTGTATATATAACTTTACATAGAATATTGTTACAATGATTTATAAAAAAAGATATTTTCCAAATTGCTACTCTACTAAGTCGGAGTGTGACTGCGATGCCACAGACCAGGAAATGCATTACTTATAGAGGATTTACTGAACGTATCAGACGCCCTTTCGCTTGTGAATTACTGGTCTGGAAAAAAAACTTGAGAGGTGTCAAGGGACACCCGGATGGAACGAAGAAACACTGTCAGGATTCATTATTGTTATTATTTTATATTATTTAATATGTACAAAAAACCTGTATACACTCAACAAAAATAATCGTCGCGACACCACACTGTTCAATGCGAAATAGAAAGACGAAACGAAAATATCTGTCTGTCTCTCTCTAACGCAAAAAGTGTCGTTATAACTTTTCGTCTTAATTTTTTCCGTCTAGCCCCCTTTCGCAACGCGCGATAAGGAACTTCGTTCCAATATTAATACAAAAAATATTTTGCGCCATTGACTGAAAAGAAGAAGAATGAAAAAACTGCTGATTGCTACGCTTGATGCAGGAAATCGCATGGCGAGCGATTTAAAAAAAACGATACTTTTTAAAAACGTTAAATGTTCCTATTTTGAAAATAGCAAGTCACCATTGCTATGGTCATTGCTGTCGAAGGTTATATTACTTCAAGTTATGGTCTCGTTTTAACCCACTCGGAAAAGGTAATTCTCATAAAGATCTGGTTTGAAATCGTTAGCGTGTTCTACAAAAGTTTCATACTAGTGCCATCTATTGTCTCATGAATGGAACCCGTGCAGAACAGCTTTTCGCTAAATAAAATCAATCACAAGTATCATCCATTGTAAGTACGTAAAGCAAGGTGCGCCCAGCGCCACCCAGTAGGTACGAGCACTTTCCAACAAGATCACAAGGCAGTCGTGAAAGTAGAAACAATAGCTACGAGTACATAACGAGTGTTGTTACGTTAAACATAGATATTTAAAGTGCTGGATTGTAGAGACGAGATTAAATTCAGAATTCACAGGACGTGACAGATAAGTATGAATATCTGTTGAGAAGAAATATCAATGTTTGAAAGCACAATATATTTTTGCACGTTTAGTTCTTTAAGATAGAACCAATCCAATCACAGACAATCAATATAAAAAGTTATCCCAAAATTGGTAACAAAACATACAAATAATTATTAACGTATTACAACAGGAAAATTTGAAAATAAACTAATCAAAATTTCACAACATTGACATTACGTCCTAATTTAAAACGGAAAACTCGTACAACCTTTTTTATAGTTGTGAGGAAATTGAAAAACTGCCCAGGATAATGGTTTTGTTAATATGCTTGAAGTACTTACATACTAAAATGGGGAGATCCGAAAAGGATATCCGAGAGAAGATTGAAGGAAATAAAACATTATCTTAGTAGGTATCTACGTTCTACAGATATGAGGAAGAATTTGTATAAAATTAACTATTTTTTATCAAGATAGTGTCATCATAGTTTGTACAGTGAACACCTTAGTAGGTGCTAGTGGTGACAATTAGATAACTACCTACTTATTAATCATTTCTATGAATAGCTTACTCATTTTGAACATGTTATAATTTTGTCATAATTGTACTATCCCCTTATTTTTGAAACGATGCAGAGATAGCGACAAGCGAAGCGAGTTTGCGAAAGAAAGAACACAGAAGTATTGTGACAAACAATGTTTTTTTCGCTATTTGGTATAGCTGCTGCATCATGGTACCCTGACAAAGTTAGTTCTAATCCCAAATTCTTGAGTCGCTAATAGTTAGTTACTAATCAATAAAATATTCCTACATAAGTAGTAACGTTCCTTTCTTACCGAATGCTCATAGATCTGAGGCAGAATGCTCCTCTGCAGCTTCTGGACCGGATACGTCTGTCTCCATCCGAAGATCCTCACCAGTTTATCAGCAACATCCTCACACCGAGGAGCCGCGTCCTTCATCTTTCATCACTAACAGTATTATCACTCACTAAATCACAAATAAAATTCCGATTCCAATGTCCTGCCTAACTAAGGAAAATTTATGCACTTCTCTCACTGTCAAAAGAATTTATCAGTTGATCAACTAAAACTCACATATCAATCATGTATAGGTGCCAGACCGCAAAGGCTAGTCCAAAAAAAATCAGTAAGTAAGGAGAATTCGCGCACTTCCCACACTGATATGACAGTATAACCACGTATTACACTCACTAAAAAGTCACAAGTAGACAACTACTATGTATAATATTCCTCTGCTGGGCAAAACACAGTCCTCACATGACATCAATGAGGAGATTTAGGCACTTCTCGGAACTAAAATAAAGAGACTCATGTTCACGTAACCACCAAATAAATTGTAAACCTATTCACAGTTCAATATTTTTTTACAGTGCACAGTTAAATCCACATCAAACCTTCGTAACACCACAAGAGATACTGAAGTATGATGACCACATGAGTGAGAAGTAGTCACAATGATCGTAATGAATCCATTGCCTTAGAAAAACACAGCTTAAAACAAGAGATAGTCACACACATAGACTTCTAAGTTCTACAAGAGATACCTATGGTTATTCATTTAGTAGATATGTAGTCACAATTGTTTGTGTCGTATTTGAGCTAATAGTTATCGCTAAGGCAATGATGTCACTCGCGCTAAGCCTCAAAGTGAACTGCTCGTATTAGAATGTAAAAACATTGGTCGACTATTTAATTGACAACATAGTTAAGGCGGTGGTACACCTGTAGGTGCAAGATACGGTTTTATCTGACATTGTGTTAGAGTTAGGGATTTCTTTGATTGGCTTCCAAAAATTAAAGAAAGAAGTTGAAATCATGATGAATTAATCACTACATAGTATAAAACAAAGTCGCTACTTTTGTCTGTTTGTTTGTCTGTATGCTTAAATCTTTAAAATTACGCAACGGATTTTGATGCGGTTTTTTGTAATAGGTAGAGTGATTCAAGAGGAAGGTTTATATGTATAAAAATTCCCGAAATTCCCACGGGAACGGGTACAACGCGTGTAAAACCGCGGGGCGCTGCTAGTTAGTGATAAAATAACCTTATCAAACTTAATGATAACAACACGAAAACGAAGTAAAATATCACAAAATAGTGGGGAGAAAGAAACTGATATAGATATCAATAGAGGAGGAACATCAGAAGAACTTTAAAAAGTTTAAAAACCTAGATGTGGGATAGATGGTTATTCAACTATTCGATGCAAAGATAAATCGAACAAAATAATACCCATTGGATATATTATTTTGTTCGATTCTATACATACTCTTTGACTGTAACCGTTGTAAATTCTTCAACATTGTACCATTAAATATTAATTATAGTCCAGTGTAATCTACCCTTTACGCCGACGCGGTGTTGCCTCCGTGTTATCGCGCCGTTATCTCCGCCCCTCCTACTTACACCTTCACTTCCAAACGAAAACGATTCTATGTTTAATTCACTAATAATTTTATATCCAGATAATAGAGATAACGTTGACAACCTCAGTGATATGATTTGGTGGTTTTTGTCAATTTTGTGGTAGATTTCTAGATTTTATTTTTAAAAAGAGAAACGAAATACTTTGCTGTTACTAAAATAAATTTGGTGATTCTTATAAGCAGAAGTATCTTGGTTATATTTATAAGAATTCCTACCCCTAAAACCCGATTCCATTTTTAAAATGTCTATTATTTAATAGTGGTAGTGGCAGTACATTTAACAAGTCAAATCTGTACCCAATATCCGACAAGTGTAAACGTGGTCTAAACCGAAAACGTCCCAAATATAAATATTGAATATGCCATCATCTTTAAAACTCACTTTAGCGTGCCTTATGTGAGCCTCCGTTACCACGCAAATCCAAATTAAGACATTGACTAATAAGTCGATAATCGGATAAATCAACTTTCCATTTTACATATAATTTCAAACAAAATTCCTTTTTAACATTCGAAGTCGAAGTTAAGTACTTAACTTTTTGCAATTCTAAGCAGACAATGTGACGAACATGGATGAACAAATAGGGTGAATAGCGCTTAGACTTAATGCCTTTAGTAAAACGAACACGTTGTAATAGAGACAAATAGATAAAGAACAGTACCCGGTACAAAGTCTTTCTCATAGTACATATATTCTTTTCGTCATTGGGTAGCTTGATATTACGTTACTTTTGAATCGTTATTTGTTGGGCACTATCCCAACGCAGGTCAGTCTTGATGCCTCCGAAACAACTGGGACTGACAATTTAACGTGGTCTTCGAAGCACGACTGCCAGGCTATTCTTAAAAAATCTAAGATAGAGACATTCTGCTGTGTACTGTACTTTAGTTAAACGAACCCAGTTGGCTTAGACCAAATAAAGTATAATACACACATGCGTTGCTATTTAAAAGTCCATTAGTACTAATTAGAATGGTCATGACAGTTTCTGGTCAATGAACAAGTGGCACAAAGAAAGCAGGAGTGTCAGGTTGCACATGCGACACGGTACGTTCACATTCGCGGATTATATTGTTTGAACAGCGGTTAAATGGAGGCGAGATTGGCGAGGTTCCGACCACATATTGTAATTAGATAAAGTAAAGTAGAGTAAAATATTTTCCATTAATGTCCCACAGCTGGACAAAGGCCTCTCATCCCACTGAAGATATGAGTACAGTGAGGACTATTTGGCGTAATTAGGTGCTGAATTAATATTGATGAATTAAGCGTTTTATGTTAACACCTTCACTGCCTAACCAATGTTAAATGTGTCCAGAGTCCATACTAGGTGTTAAAGCTGTAATTTCTACTGTCCTATAAATTGATGTATATTGTACTCGTATATTCAGATTGAAACATTTTAAATTCGTAAATCAGTAACCTGGATAGTGTATTATGGAACTTTAAGATTGAGATGTTTTAAATGGAGTCCAGAGAGAACTTTCCCATTTATAATATGAGAAAGATCAAAGAAAGTTTAAATAACGCCAATAAAAACTTTCGCTGTTGCAAAAACTAATTAATAGCTAATTTTAATGGTCAATTTAGCTTCATTGTCTACTCAGAATGAAGTTTGGTCTACGCGGTAAATTATATGTTTATTTCAATCTTTCTATTATCGTGTGTGTGTGATAGATGCTAGATGACTTAATGCATGTCAATTACTCTCTTGAAACACAAAATGAACTCCTAAAACGACCTCACATTACATAATAAGCGTATCTCGACCACCATTACGTATTACAACGAATAATTAGAATCGTCTTTGAAATCAAAACGTGACATTTGCACTGTTATGTAACACTCACGTACAGATATTTGGACTAATATCTTAGAAATAAATTAATTAATCGATGCTATCGGAATTTGAGGTAATTTTTCGAGATTGCACACTAAGAAGAGGTAAAGTTGACATCAAACTGTTATAGTTTTGGAATTTAATACGGTACACATTATTAATAAGACTAGCAGCGTCCCACAGTTTTACCTGCGTTTGGCCCGTTCTCATGGGCATTTCGGGCCTAACCTAACCTAACCTATACCGTTGAATTTGGTTATCTACACTAATATTATGGAAAACTTTGTTTGTTTGGTTGTAATGAATAGGCTCAAAAACTACTGGACCGTTTTAAAAAATTCTTTCACCATTCGAAAGCTACATTATCCACGAGTAACATATTTTTCATCCCGAAATTCCCACAGGAATGGACACAACGCGGGTAAAACCGCGGGGCGCTGCTAGTCCATTACAAAAATAATTATTCGAATCGGATTGATAGTTTCTGAGATTAGCGCGCTCAAACAAACAAACTTTTCAGCTTTATTATTAAGTACTATATATAGATATGTCGTTGAAAAACGAATTAACTCACACCTAGAAGCTATAAACAGGGTTTCTCCTAAGTATCAAAACATAACATCTTCCAAGAACAATAGTTTGTTTAAACTTTGTAAAGATAGTATTGTTAACAACATGCGAAGGCTTTCTACAACAGTTGCAACTTCATACAATTAAATTGGCGCATAGACTGTTGGTCATTTAGCGAACACCAGCTAATTACGACGAAGAAACACAAGATTGGTGTAATTTCAACGTGCCTGTACCTAACGATTTAACGTTTAAATTGGTTTCTATATTAGGATTTAGCTCCCTAAAGGATATTACAGTAGTGATAAACTCAAATCTAATCAGCGGTAGTACAGACAGCATATAAAAACCATGACTACCTTTAATTCTCAATGTAAGTGCCAAACAAAAACATTAATGTTACGAACCAACTTTTTGTTGGAATCCGTAGTTGAATCAGAAAAAAACCTTGTTGCTAATTAAAGTTGGAAATGACATTTATTATTTTTAGGCGTTGTCCTAATAGAACGCGAATGCGCGATGCGAGCGATGCGACCATCGCGTGTTTCATACATTTGAGACCGCGTCGTGCGATTGTCAGTTAGGACACCTATTAGAGTTCAATATGTTTGATCGCGCGTTCGTACGAGTAAAATTCGCGCGAACTTACGATGATCGCGCATTCGCGTTCTATTAGGACAACGCCTAAGACGTTATTTTCATCCGTCCTAATAATTTTCTTGTAGTGTACAGTTACTGTCGACCATTTTGTCATCATTCTTAGATTATAAGTATTAGTGGAGCGTTATGGTTCTCACGGAGATGCTTTCTACTAGATCTGGGTATAGAATCTAGTTCATTTGGAGCCGCCATTACGCTATCAGCAAACAATGCATCGACATTAGTGACAATGGTAATGATTGATTAGTGCCGCTATTGACTCATTTTGCAACCACTGACAATAACTCAATATAGTCTATGAAATAAAGCAATGTAATGCGCCCACTGCTGTCAAGGGAAGGTACCGTTTATTACATGCTAGCAGCGCCCCGCGGTTTTACCCGCGTTATGCCCGTTTCCGTGGGAACTTCAGGATTTTTTATACATAAAAACCTTCCTTTTGAATCACTCTATCTATTTAAAAAAACCGCATCAAAATCCGTCATGTAGTTTTAAAGATCTAAGCATACATAGGGACAGACAGCGGAAATCGACTTTGTTTTGTACTATGTAGTGATGTACTGTGATGTAGTCATTGTTGAATTGAAAAATCGTGCTTCGTTTTACCGGAACATTCGATTTTTTCTACTCGACTCATAATTAAAGAACATAGATGTATAATTAAAGTAATTCATATGAATCAAATTTCCCATTGTTACTGGAAATATCTAAAAAACTTTAGCTTCCGTTGATTCGCAAAACATCGTGTGTCGTGTCAAGAAAATTACAAATATCACGATAGGTTGGTTCGGCTATTGCAATACCTATTGGCCTCTTAATGGAATTCAATGACAGTTGAATTACCGAGGCATTACCTGCAACCGATTGACCAACGTTTTTCACCAGTTGATGCTATTTTTGGTCTCGGCATTTGTTTTGTCTACAATGATCTGCGGATAGTTTTTGTGCGTGTTGTCACGCTACGTAAACAAACAGATTCACGCAATAGGATTATACGTAATGTAAAACTAAATACACGCATAACCTGCATTATAAAATAAAACTTTTGTGCTTCAGCTAGCAACAACACAGAGGATCAAACGTTTAGTCCAACAAGAGTTCACTCACAATTGAACAAAGGAGCGTAAACGAAAGCAATTGATAACAATTTGTACAAACAAGTAATCCAATCAACCAGCCAACAGTTTCACAGAACTGAAAATAAAATTCTTCCCAGACTCAAAGTAGCAAGTAAATTAAAGTAAGTAAGTAATACAGAATCAAATGCAAAACTCCTAAGTTGGTGGTTACGTGCACCGCTGGCCGCCACAATGGCATCGACACCAAAAAGAAATATTGAAATCACATTCACCGCTAGGACGAGGAACCAGTTTCAAACCAGTATCGGAACAAGTGAAATTAATTTATTGTCACTGCATTTAATATGTGTCACTATCACTTGATATCGTAGAGGGTATCGCGGATCGCAGTGGCAGCTTGTGGGTTGTAAACAAGCTGGAGGCTGCGCGGTGGACAACTGGCGGGTCGGTGCGCGCGCGCCGGCCGCGCGGCGCGGCGCGGGCGGGTTAGGTCGCCTCCCCCCTACTCCACCCCAGCCTAGCCATTGAGAGCTCGCATCTCGTGTAAACACTGCATCACCTGTGTAACCAATAACTAAACCAACAGCCTACATAATCACATAACATGAATAATTTAATCAATTAGAATAGCTAAGAAATTCGGCACTACCTATCTTGTTTAATAAAATGGGCATTTCCAGACAAAGGAAGGCATTTCTTCAATGTGTCATGTGAAGGAAGTGGGTCCCATTTTGAAACCTGTTGTCCGTAATTCCTGGGCGTGTGGGGGGTGTCTGAGGGGTCAGTGGCGGGCGAGTTGACGGAGCGCGACGCTGCGCGGGCGCACCCATCGGAACGACAGGGAGGGGTGCACGCGAACATCCACCTTATACTTTCAAGGCCATGCTCGTTTTATAATTAATCGATCATAAATTAATGAGTTTTCTCCTTTGTTCACTGTTCACTGAAACTAGTAATGCCTTACTTATCTACCCAAAACTTTCATGAAAAACTTTTATAAATATTGCAAACTGCTTAGCTGGTCAACATTTTTATATAAATTATTACCAAATCACTACAAAGCCTCTTTTCAGACAGCAAGTATTAGTAAAAGTTAATAATTTTTATGCGCTACATGAATATTCCATTATTTATAACAGCGCCATCTATGACAGATGTATGGAACTAAATAGTAAATACACTCACCAATGAGGTTGTAGTGGTGATTAAGTGCAATGAAGTACACTAGATGTCTCTGTTATTAATGTGTTTAAACGAAAATGAATAAATGTTTTTGAATATTTATATGACAATTATCTCATTCATTAAATTGTGATTAAACTACACCAATTAAAATTAAGGCATAATTTCAAGTGCGTTTCATTGAACTTCAAGCTTTAACTTAATTATCAAAAATCTACGCATTTAACAGAAACCATTAAAATGCTTAGTGTCCGATGAAACTCGAAGCCTTTTACTTACAGGATTATTAGTTGACGTAATAAATTCCGTAATAAAACCAAGCAAGTTAAAGCATTATGGTTATTGCGTGGTAAATATTTTATTTATAGTCTTAAAATTAAGCCTCGCATTACCATAAATTCTTAGTTCACAAGGTCCCAAACTTGATTCAAAAGTGTAACGCAAGTTGAACGACCTAGAATTTTAATACTTTGGGTTATAGAAGCCCCTTATGTAAGAAATTGTAACTTAATTTGAGACAGTTAAGTGTAATTTTGTTTATGTTATTATAAAGAGATTGCGTTGATGTCTTTTGTATGGAGGTATTAATTTTAATGATTTTTAAAATATTGTGCCTCATTATAAGATTACTGTGACAAAAAGTAAAGTAAATTATCAGTTTGTAATGTCCCGTCCCACTGCTGAGCAAAGACCTTTGATTTCACTGAAGATATCAGTATACATTAATGTAAAAATTACGTAAGTAAAACACTTATATGAACATTTTAAATTCGTATGAAACAAGTAGCTACGCCTATAAATAAACTAGGAAGTTAAACTTATAATTATAACTGTAGAGAAAATGAAGTGCCTAAGGTTTTCCACGTTCCTATTTCCAGAGTTAGAAACGTAATTTTCACCTGACCAAGAACAATAGAAGTACAATACATTAAAATTACAATTTCATTCTGGTACAGTTTATCTATAAATGGAAACTATGTGCCTACAAGTTCAATATTGCGTTGGTGAAATTAAATTACAAGAAAAGAATATGACCCAGATATTTAAACTTATCGTCGACCTTAAATTAGATACCTATAACAATTAACTTACTTACTTAAGTCTGACTTAAGTCCCTAAGCAGTCCTTAGTAGCCCTAAGTTGTCCCTGAATACTCAAACGCCAAATAAGACCATACTTTTGAACAACAATTTGTCAAAATTGTGTTAAGACGATTTAATTTAATTCGCATTAACTCGGGCATCAATTTCTAGAATAAAATACCGTAAATAAAAGTACTCATCACTCATCAGGGAGTGTCCATCTCTAATACATAAAGCATACAGAATAAAAACTCGCAATATCAGATAAAAATTATTACAATCTAAAGCTTATCACATAAAGGGTGTACCTCATTCTCTGGGAACCCGCTGACACGTACATCTCCCACATAACATCACCATACGATACGTCGAAGCCTATCAATCAGTTATGAAGGTCACCGACCCGCCTCCGAACGCGAAATTAATACCACTCAAAACCTTCGCAATATCACCGGTAGAAAACAAAAATAAACCTATAAATAGACGATTTCCCTATTTCGTGACGACTTTTGAGCCAAATACGCTTTAAACGTGGAATATGTAATAATTGGACTTATAATTGAGATTTATAACCTGTTTTTGGTCGAATTCTTTTGCGTTGAGTAATGACTGCGTTGCTTTATGTACGATTTATGTTTTCCTGCGTTGCAATACCTATATTTGTGTTATGTATTGAATAAAGTACTATGTAGGTTGTAAATGTAATTGCAGATTTGTCAGCATTGTTTATTATCAGATATTGTACTAAGGTAAATATTTGTCATGTATACAATAATGTTTGCACGAACGACTATGTTGCTATTCATTCTTACTAACATTAGGATCTCGTATTTAAAAATATATACATATATTAAGTTGTACTTAACTCTTCAAAGTAATAAACAAAGCCTTTTTCGTTGATTGGACTTGGCATTAAAATGGGTCTAACTACCGCACTCAGAAACTTTCATTAAACCGACACTTAAGTAATTAACGTAATTTTTCATAGATTACATGTCAAAATCACTCATTAAATCTCTACTAGACGAAACGTCAAATGCTTCCTGCATTTGACGTTTGGTAAGTCGACCAAGTACCGAGTTTGGTAAGTCCATAGTTTAATTCACGTAGAGTAAAACTATTGTGACCGTTCAGGAAGGTGTACAAACAAACAAATGATTTATGACTCAAAATTAAAAGTGTGAAATCATAAGCGTAGAGTTACGACAGTGTAACTAAACGAATCGGTCATAAACTGGTGATTTCATATGAGAATCGAATCCGAAACGGTGAAGGGCAAAATATGATGAATAATTGGTAAACGTGTTGGGGTAGGTAAGTTTCATTTGTTATGTTTGAGTTCAATTAAAATCTTAAACTGAATTTAATTAGGAGATATCATACTGCAAGAGACATAAAAATTTAAAAAGGAGTTATCTAACTCCTTTCCTTAAAAAGAGAGTACATCTGTACTACATCCGATCTCAACAGGACTACAGATGACAAAGTCACTCTAGCCAAGTTCTGGACTTGTTCAACTATATAGATAATACATACATAGGTATTAACTTAGTTCCAATGACACACAAAGAATAAGATCTGCTTAAGAGAGACAGGATAAAGAAAAATACGCCACCGAATCTATTGACCCTACCTTAATTTATAGACTCGTTATTATAACAACTTAACCATGAAATTGATAATCAACACTTTATATAAAACCTAAACCATTTACCCACACAAACTATAAACACTATGTACATTGCTGCAGTGCAAGCCAACTCAAGTGTAAACCGGAGGTTACACTCATGTTGTTTACTTCCTCTGAATATTTATCAGGCAGGGTGCTCACCGGAGTATGAAGCTATCGTGGGAGAAAATGAGAGTGACCACTTACACTGTCACTGGGTAAATTGGTCAGGAATGTAACGATTGGACTATGTCAATCTATGGCATAGACAGCTAGTGTCAATCTATGGTACAGAGGCTATAGACAACTTTAGCGAGTCTATGGTGAAGAATGCCATAGAATCGATTAGAAGAAGTCAACCTCCTTTATAATAATTGTTGTTCCAATTTTAAACTTTAATTGGAGACCTACATGGTCTAAGGATTTTTTTTTACTAGTGTGCTTATTGCTGTAATTTTCTGTATCCGTTGGAACCTGTATGGTAAGTTAGAAAAAAATACTTATTCTAAGCTATTCTCACTGATCTGTATATCGATTAGTTATTTCAATCGATATATACGATATAATCGATATGTACTATAAGTTACAAGTAGTTAGTTCTCGCCTAAATATTTTTTTAAAATTGAGAATTCTATATTCAATTGTTTAATGATTTTATATTTACACCTAACGTACAATGTATGTCACATCGTCAATTTTCTAAATAAAGGCTTCTGTATCAATAAAACAGGTAGTACATCAAATAGCGGTATTCCTTATCGGTCAAACAAACGGGGTCACACACCTTCGATAACCGAATACTTTAACAAATCGATGAACCAATTTCGATGATGTTTCCCTCAATGTTACGATTAATTTGTTTGTTTAATTTAAAACGATTACTGTGCGTTTTAAATAGAACACGCACATATCGTGATGATTCTATTTCCTTTCCTGTACAATTTATTGCAATTAATGGAATTCATGTTTTCAAGAGATTGTATAGTACGAGAACTTGTTCACTTTCAAAACCTTTTGAAGCAGATAATTACTTACAAATTATGGGGCAGAATTATTACAATTCATTTACCAGATATATAATTAAGGTGTCATAAATAACATTCTCTTGCTTATATATAACAAAGTTACATAAAGATATGTAGTCGTCATATATTCCATAAATATCCCAAAAGTAAAAGGTTCTCATATTTA
The DNA here is from genome assembly GCA_963082685.1 of Cyclophora albipunctata. Lineage (NCBI taxonomy): Eukaryota > Metazoa > Arthropoda > Insecta > Lepidoptera > Geometridae > Cyclophora > Cyclophora albipunctata. The sequence continues at coordinate 7,355,420 of OY720117.1, read as the reverse complement.
TCTCAGAAATATATTCAAGTAATCTAGATAAGTTATTTAAATACCTAGGTAATTTCAGAAGATTCACAATGCACTTCTTACGCTGTCCCACTGAGGCCACTGAGCACTATTGTCCCACGGCTGGACTACTCATCGCACCAAAGATATCAGTATAGTGAGGACAATTACCCTTTATCACCACGCTTACGGTAACCAATCAAAAACATTGAGTAGGTACCTCCTCTTTTATCAAATCTCTTAAGATTATGCACTTGTTTATATGTATTTACCAACCAGTAAAGCGTCCGCAAGACGATCAAGTGCACTTGACAAGTCTACGGGCTTGAAGTGAATATTGATCGTTTACAGCGTTGACTTGACAATTCCCGTCAAGTATCTACGTGCTGGACATGACTTGACAATAATTTTGATGATAACTTGACAACAAATTTGAACCAACTTGAGCTTGATGCGACTTGACGCGACTTGACAAGTTTTATTCATTTGCGACTTGTCAAGTGCACTTGATCGTCTCGCGGACGCATAACTCGGGTTTATTCGCGATGTGATACTATGTATACGAATCAGGTAAGTTTAAAATAACTGATAAACATGAACCTAGGAAGTGTACACACGATTTAGTTGATCATGTCCACTCCAGGCGTGTAACAATGGTGTCACGACAGTGTGTTCACATCGGGTACCTGAGCCTAGGCCCTTTGTTCACGACGCATTGTCGCTAATAGAATAATAGAAACAACGGTTATTTCATTATAACAGATTATATGACAGTTTAATATGCTGTGAAATGTCGCACAATTAACTGGGAACTGGAGTATTTCTGTATTCTGGATGTTAGACGTAAGTCTATAATAACTTTTATATTAATAATAGCAGCGCCCCGCGGTTTCACCCGCGTTGTGCCCGTTCCCGCAGGAATTTCGGGATAAAATGTAACCCATGTGTTATTCTGATGTATGACCTATCTTATATATAAAATTCTCGTGTCACAGTGTTCGTTCGCGTACTCCTCCGAAACGGCTCGACCGATTCTCATGAAATTTTGTGAGCATATTGAGTAGGTCTGAGAATCGGCCAACGTCTATTTTTCATCCCGAAATTCCCGCGGGAACGGGTACGGTGGTTGAACTCCTCTGAAACGGCTCGACCGATTCTCATGAAATTTTGTGTACATATCGGGTAGGCCTGAGAATCGGACAACATCTATTTTTTATCCCGAAATTCCCGCGGGAACGGGTACAACGCGGGTGAAACCGCGGGGCGCAGCTAGTATTACTGTAAAATTTCATCCAAGTCCGGTAGTTTTTTCGTGAAAGAGCAACCAACATACATACTCGTACATCCATACACCCATACATTCATCCATCCTCACAAACTTTCGCATTTATAATATTAGTAGGAAGTAGGATAGGATATGATAAAGACTAGATGTTCCGCGCGTTAGTGCCACCTGCGATCCAATAGATGGCGTTAACGTTATTTGCCTAGACTTAGTGCGCGCGTACATTTAATTGGACAGGAAACAATCTTCCTCATTATAGAATTAAGATAGAAAAAACAAAATACATAATATGTATTATTAATTAATTTTAGACTAGTAATGATTTTGCTTAGCATTACTCGTGGAACATAATATGTATTATTAATTAATTTTAGACTAGTAATGATTTTGCTTAGCATTACTCGTGGAATGTTTTTTTTTCCACACAACCCTTATGCAATCTGAAAAAAGAACGAAGAAATGTATAGAGTACAGTTATTATTAATTTTAGTAATTACATTGCAGTCATTGCAGTGTAAACCCCTAGGTTGTATATATAGGCCAGTGCTTATTATATCATTTGATTTTATACGTCATTCATAACTAGACATTACAATATTTTACGAAATGCAATGTTTACAATGTTATCTAAAGATACGACCTTATCAAATCTAATACATATTGATATTAGACTCGAGAAATATTCAGACGGATGAATTGATCAAGATAGTAAATATACTACAGTACATATAACTATACCTTATTATGAACCTTTATTCGAAATGAAACTAGTATATGTGAAGAATTGAAAGCAAACATTTCATCAAATTCATAATACAACTTGCAAACAATATGATAAACCTTATTCATATCCATACTGCTCTTTTTGTACCAGAAAAAAAAACATTCTTCATCCAGAATGGATGGGCGGAAGGAGGTTTGTAGAAAGAAGGATGGTTTTTATAGTTACAAACTTTTTAACAAAAATTAGATGAATATGTACATACATGGTTCGTACACATATGTATGTCAATATGTCGTGATTATAAATTGCAAAGTTAATATATTTTTATGATATATCATACTTGATATGCCTACAGACACATGTGATACACCTACTTAAATACAATAAAGGTGAGTCTATTAGATAATGTAAATAAGTATTGAGAAACATGATCTGATACAAAGCTTTGATACGAAGTAAAAGGCTTCTAACTACTGGGTGAGGAATGTAAGGATCATTGTTCGCCCACGTCCATAATAATGATACTAGTCTGACAATACCACGCCTCGTTGTACATAGTATAAGTATGCATATAAAAGGTATAAACACAGGTTTATACTATCTATACTAATAAAATAAGCTGAAGCTGATTTTTTGTTCGTTTGGACGCGTTTATCTCAGAAACTACCAATCTGATTTGAATAATTCTTTTGTAATGGATAGCCGCATTGAAAGGAAAGTTTTCATCCTGAAACTCCCACAGGCACAACGCAGGTAAAACCGCGGGGCGCTGCTAGTCTTTTAATAAACACAACTGTAGCAACTTCTTACTTGATCAATAATTAACTTTGTAGAATTAAACTTACAGGTTTACTTCACTTTAAACATTTTCGTATTTAACCGACTTTAAATGTAGGAGGTTTCAATTTGTAGGAATACGATTTACAAGGAGTATATGTATGGCCCTATAAGTACTCAGCCGGTTTGTTTCGATAAAGCATGTAAATTGTTTTACGTGTGCAAAGGTAGAATACATCGTATTTAAAATTCCCATACAAAAGTAAAATTATTTTAATCTTAGAAATTTGCGACAACCCTAAATGCCTTTATTTACGAACCTTTATTTACGGACTGCGACGCATTCGCTAGATCTGGACGCACCCTAAACCAGCACAAGCCTTTAGGAAAAACGTGCGCTTTGATGTGTGTGCCACTATCGTAAAAAATAACACTAGTTTTCACACATAAAAAAACAACTAGGTAGGTACGATTGTATCACTGGTTTAACAACTGAATATTGACACGATTTTGTTATCATTGATTAAGTTTACACAACACTAGGTACACAACAGACCACTCCACAGTCTCCACACATCACTTCATAAGAAGACAATATTTAAATCCTACAAAAATATTTATCAGCTTAAAAATAGTTGTTTACATATTGGCAGCTTTCAAGAGCTGTCAAGAGCTGAGCAATAATAAGGTTATAAACTTTACCCATAAATAATCATATGTCGATTGCCAACCTCATTTCATAGCGTATCTAAAGGGCCCCAAACACGGCACGATTCGTCTATACGATCGATCTGATGAAAATCGTGACGATTGATTTTTTTCGATTCGATTTGATTGCATCAAAAATGTCGCTCATACTCGAAACGACTGGTCGTAACGATCGATCATTTACTTGTTTGAAGCTGAATGTTAAGGACGTGTTCAAATTAATGTTTTGGTTGCGATTTCCGACATCATTTTCGATTAAGTAAATCGTTAACGATCTTGACATACACCATCGATTCGTCGTTTCGATCGGTTTGACGCGACGGATCGTACAGATAAATCTCACCGTGTATGGGCCTCTTAAGAGCTACTGTTGATGACGGCCTCTTTAAATAATACTCTTTGAAATGTCAATATTTTACTTTTCTACCTATGTTTTGTCTATTTTTGATTTCTGGTTTTTTGGTCTAGAGTTCAAAGTGAAAGGTCAAATAAACAGCTGTTGTAGGGTTGCCTCATCCTTGTGATAGTGTATTTCTGAAGGAAACTTTAAAAGTAAATACATGAATGAAAAACTTGGAAATATCAATTAGGGTAGAATAAACGTAGTTCGCCATGACGAGTAGAATGCCCTGCCTCGGTACTTATAGGGGTATTATGTTACACATTGTATATGGTTCACTCGAACTCGAAGTAGTTAACATAACTCATAATATGATGCACTTTAAAACGAATGAAGCACAAAATTATTATATCACGAGAAACATGACACATGACACAAAAATAAACATGTTAAAATTATGAACACTATATTGTTTCATAATTGAAAAACACGAGATTTAAATTATAGTTGACTTGATTTAATTGTAACCTGATTATTGAAATGGTCAATGAACGATTGCGATATGGTTTACCTAAATAGCATAAATAAATATATGCAGTATGTGTAGACATATATGTATGTAATGGTTGTAATAAAATGTAAGTATTTAAATTTCGGAATATCTACACTAGCAGCGCCCCGCGGTTTTACCCGCGTTGTGCCCGTTCCCGTTCGAATTTCAAAATGAAAAGTAGCCTATAACCTTCCTGTTGAATGTGGCTATCCATTACAAAAATAATTTTTCGAATCGGACCAGTTGTTCCTGAGATTAGCGCGTTCAAACAAACAAACAAACTCTGCAGCTTTATAATATTAGTATAAATTAAGCCTAAGATACTATTTTTAACGGTACCAGTTCACCTAACCTTACCCCCTTATATCTACTATTACTCTCAAAATCTTGAAAACAGAAGACTATCGACTCCACAAGAAGTCAATCTATCTTTAAACAGTTGCATCAACAAAAATAGCTCAACATCGAAGAGACAAGGGATAACATGAAACAGGCACTGCCCACAACGCCGTCGGCACCGGAGCAGGTAGCATTCCTCAAGTGCCTCCCCTTCACCCATGGCTACAATTACGAAGATAAAAAATACTTCAAACTCCTCATCTCGACTTGAACCGTAATAGAAACTATGTTAGAACTGTGTCCATTGTTCGTTCGATTTAGAATTTGGAAAAGAGATTCGAAAGTTAGTGATAGGTGTTTCGATGGCGCGGTAGCGGTTCGATCTGTTGGTACATTGGAAGGTACGTTTCTGAAAAACGTTATCGAAAGCTAGACCTTTGGATATATTTAAAAACTCCGACACCAAGGTTGGCCATTGATCTACTAGAAAATGAATGAATGATAGTATAAATCTTTGACACCAAAGACACGATTAACGTTTTAGCAAAATCTCTGTACATCTCCTCTCCTAACAGCACGATAATTTTATCGTCAAACAATGGATTCGAACACTAATGACCAAGTAATTTAATCAAATTATCTAGCACGATACACATACAGGGTCAATTATTTTAAACATGAAGAAGTGTTAAACAAAAAATATAACTTATATGTATAGTAGCTTTTGTTAACAGACATAAGGATATGAAACTAAAATATACAAATAGAGAGAAAACAGAGGTATTCTCTTGAAATATGGTTGTTCGTAGTAAAAATTATGAAGTATTGATTGTTAATTTATTGTTTGAGTCTTTTCCGCATTATTTAATATCTGAATTGAATATTTTTTTTTTTTAATGGGTAGCAATATTCAAGAGGAATGTTAAACATGCTATTTGTCCCGGAATTTCCTCAGGGACTGGAAAAACCTGTGTGATTCCCATTCATTAAATTGAGCCATTAAATTTTTGTTGCATTTATTTTCATAATTTTTAACTCATAGATATCACAAATTGAAGCAAAACAGTCATCATGAATACAAATATCACGTAAAAACTAGTTACAGTCGACCTTGGGAACGTTCGTGAAAATTATGTTTCCATTTTACGAATATTTTGAACCACTGTACTCGATACAATGTCCGCAATGGCAGAATTTGTAAATTCAATGCTCTATTCAGTAGAGTCTATTGTACTCTTGCATATTTTGTTTCAGATGTTATCACTTTACCACGATGTTAGTAAGAAACTAGTTTATTATCTGACCGATGCTAATCTCCTATGGTTATGGATTTGCAACAGATTTCAAACAACATGGAATGAAGGTTATACGATTTTCATGGGAAATTCCAACCTCATCTTCAACTTTGAGTTGGGGCTCCAGTTTATTATTTACTAGCAGCGCCCCGCGGTTATACCCGCGATGTGATCCTGTGGGAATTTCGGGATGAAAAATAACCTTGAATGTGAACTGAACTATTCATTACAAAAATAATTATTCAAATCGGATTGAGAGTTTCTGAGGTTAGCGCGTTCAAGCACACTCAGCTTTATTTTATTACTAGCAGCGCCCCGCGGTTTTACCCGCGTTGTGCCCGTTCCCGTGGGAATTTCGGGAATTATTTTACGTAAAAACCTTCCTCTTGAATCACTCTACCTATTACAAAAAACCGCATCAAAATCCGTTGCGTAATTTTAAAGATTTAAGCATACAGACAAACAGACACGAAACAGAGACGACTTTATTTTTTACTATGTAGTGAAGATAGATAATATTTTTTATACTAATACACTAAAGCTGAATCTCTTATCTCTAGAACAATAACAGCCAAATTTAAGAGGAAGTTCAAAGGCTTCTTTCTCATCCCGATATTCTCACGGAAACAGGTGCAACGTTGATAAAACCGCGGAGTATTGCTAGTTGTTTAAACATATGATAAAAAGTAAAGTAAAGTTTTAGCCTGTAATATCTCACTGCTGGGCAATGGCCTCTCATCTCACTGAAGATATCAGCACAGTGAATAGGATTAGGTGGAATCACCAGTATCATCACGCCTGTCTACTGAAGGTTGATGATCACGAACCCAAGCCATGTTAGATGTCTTATTAATATTCGGCAAGGATGAAATTCGTATCCTTGCCTGCTTGTCATTATTCAATTACACCTACACTATGCAGAGACGCTTGTGGGTGTGGATCAATGCAAACGGACTGATTTTTACAGGCCTTCGGAAAACTTTCAACAATTATTTCAATATCTGCCTAAGCAGTTCTATTGGTATCATTTCGTTGTGGCTACCTTGTAACACGATTAAGGCAAACTTATTGTTGCATATTATTATCCTAGATATTATGCAAATGAGGATACAATAAATTATTTTGGCATTGAGATTGTTTATTGAGGCATATTTGTCACTAATCGTGTCGTAGTAGTTTATTTACAATAAAACCCGTCAACATACCTATATGTATATAAACAGCTAACCTTTTTTCCTGCGTTGAATTACGGAAATAAAGACCAAATGTCAAAGCTTCCATTTAAAGTTAAAAGCCGGTAAACGTGCATATGTTTGGCCGTTGCTTCGCTATAGCAAAAGGCCTAGGAATATCGCTAAAACTATACATCCCTATATATGTTACTCCACAAAATATTAAAGGAATTTTCTGTTCAAAATAGAGAGAGACAATAACCAAAAAGTTCACGTAGAGATTCGTATCAGGTTTCCTAAACAATGTGGCATTCAGTTGTGTAGTCAGTTAAGTTAGGAACGTAATTGGTATGGATGACAATATTGCACGTGCGTATGAGTCAGGACGACGGTTATACACCTACTTCTATGATACAGTGACATAAACTAAATCTTAACTAACTTTTTTTTGAGAACTTTGTTACTGGTCGAGAAAATTTGGTACAAGATACTGGCTCTCGCTTTGTATCGGGCATTTTAATCATAGACATAGAAACCTCTTCCGATTGTATAACTTTCCGAAATTGAAAGAGGTCCAACCAAAGATTCATCGTTTTTATGATTAACTTAATATTCTCATCTATTCAATCATCAATCTTATATATTTTTTCTTTATCGCAAAATAGGCGACACGGTACCATAGCTAGATTGACCATGTTAATATAAAACTTATACTGTAGTTTAAAAGATCTAGATAATTATAAGAACAACTTCTTGTAATGCTACAAACACAGCAACCGGATGAACACATGTCTTCTAACTAACAAGAGTAGGTACTAATAATGGTCATTAAAACATTCAATAAGGTCAACCACTAGAGAGACATACTGCCATCCTTTGAGTCAGATGTAAATGGTGATTACATCCGTTCGAAAGACTGACCAATAACCACTCAGACACATGGTAAATCAATGATGGACGGGAAACGAAGTATTCTCAATATGATCAATTGATTGATTGATTCGACGATCAGAAAGTTTTGCTGATTGTGTTTATAAAAAGAATGATGGCTTCTATGAAAATGTGTGGAGAATGCATACCTTTGTAAGGCAGGTAACTCTTTGCATAAATGTCTTTGTTCAGACCACGTAGTAGAAAAGCGATTTCAAAAAAAGAACTTCTACTATTATTACTAGAGTTGGCTTTATTAATGGAACAGTTAAAGGAATACACTCCCAAAGAACCGATAAGCTATGAGTCAATAAACACTCTAATTGCAGGAAAACTTGGATAACCCAAAATTAATACGAAATGATTTAACCCAAACTAGACGCCCCAGTTACCTAATTGAGAAGGTACAAAGATAAGATAACAATTTTGAAGAGCCCATTTAAAACATTGACCTCAACTTGTATTAAGCGTCTTCAATTCTTATCTCACTTTAATTGTCGCCTCTGAACGTCATTTTGTCTCAATTCTAATTATTAGATACAAATTGTTAAACAAATGTCCTTTCTGTGACCCATCTTATATTTCTCTATAAGGACATTAAACATTAATTGGTCAAACAAATCCCACATGTGCAATAGCGTCCGTAGATAAACAAAAAATCTCAAGATGTACCCAAGAGCCATGGATAATCACCACAGACCCAACATATGGTGCTTATAGGAGCATGGGAAACTTTCTTTGTTATTTTTTACATAACCATCTTTAGCAGGTACCTCTATTGTATAATACTTACTACTGAATTTATTATAGTTTAGATCGTAAAAATATTATTATATTGTTTTACTCGGTAAAGTAATAATGTTTGTAGTAACGTCATTAAGAACCATCTTATTAATTTTCCGGCAAAAACGTGTCCAAATCTAACGACGCTCTAACAAGTTTTCGGGAATAGAACAATGGACCTCATTGTAATTCTAAACCGAGCGATGATGAATATTCTCACGGCCGACCACCATAATATATCACGTAACGTTTCTGTTAAGTCCTTCTAATGAAAATATTTCAATTGTGGAATACTAAACTCGACTAAAGTATCAATCGTTCTTGAATTACATATTCGTAGTATCTACTCAAAAGAATGTCTTGTCACTTTTCTGAGAACCGGTTCGTGAACGAGATTCGTGGCTGCAGACACCGTGAAAGGTCCAGACTCCACTCGCCATGAGTCAAGCACCTTTGAACTTTATCACAAGGGAATAAGACATTATTGAAATACTGTTGCAGCGGATTTGATCAGTGAGGCATACTGCACGTAATGCACGCTGGCTGGATGCTCGGTACAATAGGTGAGTTGGAGCCCGAAACTCCCGCATACCTGCCGCGGGCCCTCCCCAACAACACGCCATTGTTCCGACACTATAAGTTATTTCAACATTTCCCAATGTTTCTACTTCAAAATGTTTGTTTTAAATTATAATACGTGACCCTACAATTGTTCGATGCTGAATAACAAAAGCTCAAAAAAGTAGTGTTAACACTTTATTGTTTGTAATATTTATTACAAAAACGTGGAAAGGTGGGTCGGAATTCATTGACTGCATTAATGACGTTTTGTATATTACGAGAGCCACATTATACGTCGTAATGTCTATAAAAGCATATCGATATAAAACATACATAGGCGGACGCGTTCGTCAACGTTTCGCTTTCACGTCGCCACGGTTCCTTTTAAAGTATCTTAGTCATGATCAGTTAGATTAGAAACTATGATTTATTATGTACCTCTATCTTGCCTATATCATATCGTTTCGTCAGTGAACCGGCAAAACTGCAGTTCACGGCTCGTTAGCTCTTACTACGAGCGACCTATCCGTTGTGCAACAATCCGTCAACCAATCAAGCAGAAATATTTGCCAAAACTTTAAAAACAGTTTTTTACATCAGCAATAACAGTAATGCAACCATCTTAATGTATAATGCATGGTTGAATTGTTATTAGGCAATAACCGTTAACGTTTCGTCAAATCCTAAATGTAAGTTGTGTGCAACATGCAACTTAATGAATTTCGTATGATATAGCTGTGATTTTTTCTACTAAAAATTTCTTTGATATTCCTATTTCTTGCGCCCATGCAGTTTACGTTACAGATGTTTATCATCTGAGGAATTTCAAAAATATGGCACAACGGTTATTCTGGCGTGTCCTTCGACATTTTTTTATTATTATTAAAAACTGTGAACATTAATTAATATTAATTAATCACGTAACTGAAACGTGTTATTTTGTACTCAATTTTAATAATTTATAATCCTGTTTAATTTAAATAAAACAAACAAAACAGTAATTTTTAAATAATTAACCCTCTCGATTTCCACTGTCCCCAGTGCAAAGTCAAATTTAATTACTGAATTATTGTGCTATGGTCTTAGATTACTTGGCATCTTTTGTGGTTTTTATTAAATGTGTACCGTGTTCTTTATTTTTGAGGCTCAACTTGATCTTAAAACTTCTTTAATTTAAGGAAAATTTAATAAATGTATTGTCCCCATAGTGTAATATTTCCGGACATGTCGATTTTGTTACCATGATTTTTCCATAAAATATTTAATCAAATATATTTTTTTATTCTCAATAATACGGTAACATAACGCTACTTTGTTCGGCCATTTTGAACGCGTCGTGACAGTTTTATTCTTTCCGTTTTCGAAAGTGGTTGTGCGGACGATTGGACTGGAGCAAAATTTACCGTCAGGTTTGTAATGATTGTTTGATAACTTTACTGCGTTTATTTAAAACATAGAAATTATAATGTTATATAGTATTTTAATACTATAAAGTAAGTGTTTTTTTTATTTTATGGTAAAACAGAATCGATTTAATAAATAATATTTAGTGTCAGGTAGACGCATTATGTTACTTCGGGTTTGTTACTATAGGCAGGGTAACATATAGCCGGACAGTAAAAGTAACAAAACCGACAGCATAAGGCTAGTTCTACATAGTGAATTTAATTAAATTAAATATTTTAATTTATCTGATATTAAATATGCAATGTATAAAATAAAAGTTTTACTAAATAAACTGATTTATTATTTATTAGTACCAATGACGGATCTTACTTAAGTACTTACTTACTTATCTGATATTAAATATGCAATGTATAAAATAAAAATTTTACTAAATAAACTGATTTATTATTTATTAGTACCAATGACGGATCTCTTGTTTTTTTATTTAGGTTAAGTAAATGTTTTATTATTTAATTAAGTACATAAAGTCAGGTGAAAAAAAAGCCATTGGCATCCCTGTCAAGGATTTTGTAACATAACCCTGTCAGTACAACTATATTTATCGGTCTTGTAAACTATGCTTTACAATTTTGTTACCCTCGGTTTTGTTACTGTCCCTGAATATTTTAAAGCAATTTTTATAGATTTTTTCGTTTATTTCTCTCCTAATAGAAATGAGCTGATTCCAGGTTAAAATAAAAAAATAAATAAAAATAAATATTGTTTTTCTCGTTTTATATATCTTAATATATATTGATAACATTTAAAATAGACGTGACTTTGGAGCAATAGTAACAAACTCGAGTTAAAAACTGATTTTCTAAACTGTTTCAATATGTGTGTGTCTTAAAATTGTGTTAAGTGCCGTAAAAGGGCTACAACTTAGTCTAATAAATGACTCAAAGTGATGATTAACATAATAGTTTTATTTCTATTTAACTTTGAATATGGTAACAAAACGGACACAAACTCATTAGTTACTCTTCTATTTTTATATTTTTTACCTTTAAATAATACTTAAGTCAATAAAAAACCTCACATTTAAAAAATTTACGAAGTAGTTCTTAATTTAAATTAGCTAAATTACCTTTTTAGTCAAGTTTTTTTTAAAAGTCTAATTTCATCAGTTGTACTCGATTTTTGAAATTCCTCATCTATCAGTGTTGTACTGTAGGTATAATTAATTTTGCAAACAAAGTCAATGAAGTGACTTACTATTCTTGGTATTCCTAAGCAAGGTCAGCCGCTTCCTACGATCTATTAGAAGGAACCAACTACGTGTGTATCGTGTATGCAGTGCAGGTGTATTCGTAACAGGTGATCATTGCGCGTTGCCTTATTTGAACTCGTAACTGACGAACCACATGTTGTAGGGTAAAATGGCAAAGAAAGAATATTGAGTATGTAATACTTAACCGTCTATACTGACTACAGCTTAAAATATTCGCGCTTAATTCTGAGCACACATCGAATTCGGAAAAGATTGAAATTGAAAAGATGAAGGCTCCAATGATTGGCTTACTAAAACCATTATGTTAATACAGGCACAGAATTTTAAAAAATAAACTAGAAAACCGGCAACAGATCAATGTATGCTGATGACAAAATACCGAATACAATCTGCCTATCACGAATCTAGTTTGACATCGTCTCAGCACCGCTAGCTCTCAAATGGACACATTTTCGCGAAAGTGGTTCTTGCTTCTACATTCCAAAGCCAATGATCATTAGTGCAAAAACAGGCTTGCATCAGTTGCATCAGAACCTATCTCAATAATCGGAGCGATGGCTTCGTGATCTAAGCTATAAGCTATTATGTATGGACAGTTATAATCTAATACAGGAACAGTAGAAATAGTATGCACGTTGTAGGTACATTACCCTAGTGAACTTAGTGCTTCTATGTTTCGTTTCTTCATGCGCATTGCGATAGTGTTTATACATTCTTGTATCATGCCTATGTACTTCTGAGTATTGGATATTTATGGGATGTTATGCTCTAGAATCGAGACCATATTTAGAAATTGGTTATCATCTAGACTCTAGATAGAATTCCTGAATATTCCCTTTACACATTTCTGAACCCTAATAATTCCTTATAACTGATGCTAACTAAAGTCGCATTAATTTATGACTTTCTACTAATAACTAATGACTACATATTATGGACTTCTCAATGTTATTTTTTTGTTTAGTTTAGATGATTCTTTAAAGTTCTTATAATAGGTACGTATGTGGTCTACGATCCCTCATGTAAACTAGCCGCATTGTATGTATCTGCTCGGTTACATGGATATTAGATGATACCCGTTGTGAAACCACGACTACTCAACACAAACAACTCATAAATCGAGTTGTAAAAAACTCGCCTGGATTGAAGAACCAAACTTAGACAGGTTTGGAACTGGATCTAAAAAACTTCGCAGCAACGTTATGTCAACTAGGGAGCACTTAGAAGTTACATGGGCTTAAATGGCATGTCTAGAATTAATACAAAATAGATAGACAGAAATTTAGACATGACATGATACAAAATAGGAACAAAAAATATGATTACTAATGTGGGTAGTTCAAGCACGAGGCACAAGAATTGCCCGATTACTCATCGTGTTGTCGTGCTTAGTTATTCAAATATGTAGTAACTAATATTTACACAGCTATTTAACAAGTCAGATAACACACATGAATAACCACAATACTACGACCAATGAAAAGCCGCGGAAAACGCGCGAAAACGTCTCAAATAGCATACGCCGTAACGGCACTATTGGTATTTGTGTTGATAGTGATTGGGGAACTAACCTGTCCAGTGGCTTTCTTGTAACGGAGCGTCGCCTCCCGGACCAGGTCCCGGACCAGCAGCTCCCCGGCCCCGCACGGCACCAGCACTCGCACCGACCCGAAACACACTGTCACCTTCATATCCTCACTGGTCACTGATGACTCACTCAAACTCCACGCCTCACTATCCACAGGCTAACATATTAGTTTGTCAACAAACTAACAGGAGCACAGCACTATCTCATACACATGGCAAAGGTAACCCTGCGTCGAAGCCGCTCACAAACCTCCGGTGTTGTAAAAAGAGCAAAAACACTGGTTGGTCCGCGAGTTTTCATAGCGCAGGACCTTAACACAACACGGCACCTTGGAGAGGTATCCAAACACACTTTAACAAGGATATAATAACAAATATGAACTCGTCACATTCAGTTTCAGTAATGAGCACATTTCGATAAGATTACGCGAAATACGGGCGTGTTGTGCGCGCGCTCAACGGCAGCAACGGTCGTGGCGAGGATCATGAATAAGAATTTGAAGTTGTTTGTGGTGACGGTGCGGGGGGAGCGGCGCGGGCGGCGGGGCGACCGGTTCCGCCAGCCAATGGGCGCTGGCGTCGGCGCGGGCAGCTGTGCGCGTGTGCCGGCGCGGCGACACACCGCGTCATACCTGCGCGCTCCGCTCCGGTTTGTATTCCAACCACTCACATCACATACCGACTATTGCACATTAAGTATTTTGAATGAGAGTACCTCCGATTACTACCTATCTGACTCATTTATTTGCCAGAATTCTTGACACCACTACTGCTCGAACTCCGTTCTTCTTTTCCTGTTCCGATACGTCGGTTATTTATTTGCATAAACATGCCAGTAGGAAACCTTAGTTGTAGTTGTAATAATATTTTCCCTTTGTTCATTGTGAGCTAACTAAAACATCATTAAAACTATGTTGCTATAATAGGTAGGTCGGTCCTTTGATTGATGCTATTGATAATCGAAACCAAGGGAGAAATAATTAATTTGAAACACCCACACTAAGGTAGGAAAACGGCCAACTAATGTTGACCTATGTAATGTATTTTCCGTCACAACATTGCATAGGATACAAGGGGTATCTGCATGACAAAGACTGGGTTGGGAATACCTTTGTTGGTTGATCAATGTTGCTATGCCAACTAAGCAAAGTTTTCTGATAACAAGCCAGAACTTTTGCAAATTGGCCTAATTAACTTTGGATAGGTCATGTGTTGTTCTAAATACAAAAAACTTTATTAGGATGGCCTTTTAGGGGGTGTGCGTGGTAATATTGGTTGAATTAAACCACAAAGATGAATTGCCAAAGTTTATTAGCCACACACAACACACACTATTTTAGTTTTTAGAAGGATAGCAAGACAGGATCAATGTAGCACATAATACATATCATGTAATTAATCAAAGTAGTAAGTGAACAGTTCACGCGTGGGCAAAACGCGAGTGCGCGTGAGAACGAGTGGTATGTGTCTCTCGTAGCATACGCTGTGATCGACTGCGCGCGCGCGATGCGCCTCCGCGTGGCTTCACATTCCACAATTAACTTAAATGCAAGATTTGCACAAATTCGGAACAACGCATATCGCGCGGGTTTGCTTGCCGAATTATTGTTTGTTTACATCTGGTTAGAAATTATTTATTTGTGTTATGAATGTTATGTTACTGGGATATGAATGTGTGATGTATGTAAGTGGTTTTTAATATATTATTGTGTGTAAATAAAATATAATTATAATGTATGTTTAAGTGGAGGTCACCTACATCATCCCCCTCCAGAGACCGACTAAGGGCGATAAAAGTCAGGGAACCGTACTGTACGACCTGAACGCGTAGTTGTTAGCGCGGTCTTTTCCTGCGGTGGATGAACAGGGACACGTTCTGGAGTTGCAGTGTAGGATCGAGGAACGGGTACACGAACGTCTAGTATATAGGCTGGCTTAAGGCGGTCTATAGTTACTGTGAGATCTTTGTTCCTAACGCGAATAATAAATGTTTTACTCCTTCTTTTGAGCACTTCGTATGGACCAGTGTAAGCAGGCTGGAATGAGCCACGCATCACTTCTTCCCTAAGGAATACGTGACTGCATGTAGCTAGATCTTGGAATACGAAAGCTCTGCGATTTGAGTGGTGTTGGGAGGGAACCGGACGAATATTTTCCGCAAAGGACTTCAACCGAGCCGCGAAATCGGTGATGTCGGTGGTGTAGTACGCAATATCGTGACCGAAGAATTCGCCAGGGAGACGAAGTGGTTCACCGTACACCAACTCAGCTGATGAAGTCTGGAGGTCTTCCTTAAAGGCACTCCTAATGCCTAGCAACACAAGTGGAAGTGATTCGGTCCACTTGGTGTCTGCATGACAGGTAATTGCAGCTTTTAGTTGCCTGTGAAAACGCTCCACCAATCCGTTGCATTGCGGATGATAACTCGTTGTCCTACGGTGATCGTAACCGATGGACTGAGAAAGCTGTTGAAACAGTGCCGATTGGAATTGTCCGCCTCGATCGGTTACGATCTCGGTAGGACAACCATATCGTGCCACCCAACAGGAAATAAACGTTTTGGCCACTGTTTCCGCGGAAATATCGGTAATAGGCACAGCTTCCGGCCATCGCGTAAAGCGATCGACGGCTGTGAGGCAGTACCGATAATTATTGGATGATGGTAGTGGGCCGATTAGGTCTAGATGTACATGTTTGAACCGTGCTGAAGGTAAATCGTGCGTACCTAAAGGTGAGGCAACGTGTCTCGTTACCTTCGAGCGCTGGCATGCCAAACATGACTTAGCCCATTCTCGGCAGTCCCTTCGCATCAGTGGCCAAACAAAACGTTGTGCAACGAGTTTGGCGGTAGCATTTGCACCGGGGTGGCTGAGGGAGTGGAGACTGTTGTAAACTTGCATTCGAAGTTGTTTAGGGACGAAAGGTCTGGGTGTCGGTGTACTGACGTCGCAGTACAGAACGGTACGACTCCCAGGTATATTCGTCTGTGTAAGGCGAAGTGAAGTGTCACCTTTGAGGTGTTCCGCAAGGTCTGGATCTGAACCTTGGAGCTCAGCCATCACTTCAAGGTCAACTGGTACCTGCAGTTCATCGACGCGTGATAGTGTGTCGGCAACCACGTTGTCCTTACCAGCAATAAAAACGATATCGGTGGTGAACTGCGAGATGAAATTAAGGTGTCTATACTGACGTGGTGAGCAGTTACTTTTACGTTCACTGAATGCGTAACAAAGAGGTTTGTGGTCAGTATAGATAGTGAAGTGAGTAGCTTCCAGCATATAGCGGAAGTATTTTATACTCTCGTAAATGGCAAGGAGCTCACGGTCATACGGAGAGTATTTCGTTTGTGACGGGCTTAACTTGCGAGAGAAAAATGCTAATGGCTGCCAGTCTCCATCCTTGAGCTGTTGCAGGACACCACCTATCGCCGTGTCTGAGGCGTCAGTGGCCAATCCTAATTTAGCTTGCGAATCAGGATGAGCTAAAAGTGCTGCATTGCACAGACTCTTCTTGCAGTTTTCGAACGCTTGCGATGATTCTTTAGTCATAACAATCGGATCGGATGCCTTAACCGATCCGGACAGTAAGGCATTCAGGGGTGCTTGAATCTGAGCGGCGTTGGGTAAAAATCGCCTGTAAAAATTTACCATGCCCAAAAATCGTCTGAGTTCTCGGACGGTTTTTGGTAGAGGGAAATCAGACATTGCCTTTACCTTGCTGTCCAGAGGTTTGGTGCCGCTTTCAGAGATTTCGTAGCCGAGAAATTGAATATTAGACACACCGAAGACACACTTGGCCGGATTGATTAATATACCGAATTCTCTCATTCGCGTAAAAAGTTGACGCAAGTGTTCTTCGTGCTCACGTGGCGTGCGGCTGAACACAAGAAAATCGTCCTGGTAAGGCCAGCAAAAGTCTAAGCCACGAGTAAGCTCATCAACAAATCTCTGAAAGGTTTTACTTGCGTTACGAAGTCCAAATGTCATGACTAAAAATTCAAACAATCCGAAGGGTGTTGTTATTGCAGTTTTCGGAATATCTGCCCTATTAACACTAATCTGATTATATGCTTTCACTAAATCGATACTCGAGTATACAGTACAACCCGACAGGTTTTGCGAAAAATCCTGTATATGACGAATCGGATACTGATCTGGTATAGTACGAGCGTTTAATTGGCGGTAATCGCCGCATGGACGCCACCCATTATCTTTTTTAGTCACGAGATGAAGAGGTGATGCCCAAGGGCTGTCAGAAGGACGTGCGATACCGCTAGCAATCATAGCGTCAAATTCTTGACGAGCTACCTTCAATTTATCAGGCGCGAGACGGCGAGGAGAACATGATACAGGTGGACCTGGTGTGGTGCGAATGTGGTGTTGTGTATTGTGTTTTGCGATTTGAGGAGTTCCAAAAGGACGTGTAATTTCCGGGAAATTAGACAAAATTTTATGATACACAGTATCACCATTAAAACAAGCTACCTTAACACTTAAAACAGCATTGTCGCTTAAATCTAAACAAGCTACAGTGCTAACATTGGTTAGACTATCGATAAGCTTCTGTTGGCCAACATCAACAACCAAACGATAGTGAGAAAGGAAATCTACGCCTATGATTGCTTTTGTGACGTCAGCAACAACAAAACGCCACGGAAAATCACGCCGCAGACCCAAATTCAAATTTAATTGCATGTAGCCGTAAGTGTCGATAGTCGAACCATTGGCAGCACTGAGCTGATATGTTGATTTACAAAGTTGCCTTTTAAGGGCTGAAACCGGGTACACACAAATGTCACTTCCAGTGTCTATTAGAAACTGTATCTGTGAACCACGATCCGTGATGAAGAGGCGACCTGAGCTGGGGTTGTGGCAATCATCAGTCGCCATCACTGACTGCCTCTCTCGTTTCCCTGGTTGTAGTCGCACGGCTGGATACACCGACGAGCTTTGGAACCATGCCGTGAGTGGTACCAACAAACTGGGTACTTGCGGTAGTTCGACGCTGAACGTCGTGACGTCGATCGGCTGCGTTGCGCATCTCTGCGGCGCTCGGTGGGTCGAGGTCGATGTCGCGATTGGATAGTTAAAGCGCTCACCTGGCGCGTCAGCTGAGCTACCTGGCGTGTGAGCTCCTCAACAGCTATTGATGATGACGGTACCGTTGAGGTTGCAGCAACTTGATGAGATGGCACTGCGATGTCATGGACGCGGTCAGCGAGTTCAGCGAGTGCGTCAAGACCCAGGGTAGGCTGTGACGCAACGATAGGCTGAAGTGAAACGGGTAGTCGGCTCGTCCAGATTGTTTGGAGAAATTCTTGAGGGATATCTGGACCGGCGAGATGTTGAAGATGCCGAAGGAATTGTGACGGCTTGCGATCACCTAGCTGCTCGTAGGTCAAAAGTTGTTTGACTTTATTTTCTCTCGACGCAGACAACCTTTTGATTAACTCCTCTTTGAGGCGTTGGTAATTGGGAGGACCAGTGAGGATGTCCTCTATTTCAGCAGCATACTGACGGTCGAGCGAAACCAAAATGTGGTAGAATTTGGCTGCTTCGTCTGTCACGCGCATGATTGCAAACTGTCCTTCTACTTGTGCGAACCAAATTGCTGGTTTTTCAGGCCAAAAAGGTGGTATTCTTATGCTCACTGGATTACTTGCAACTGTTAAAGCGGGCACGACGGGAGACGCCATCTTGATTTTGGAGTGGCGTCGTGGACGCGTGTCCACGTTACCGGTGGTATCTGAACCACTCGACGCCGACATCCAGGCTGCGAAATGCTCCTTGTCTTCCGTGTTCCTCAGTTTGTTACGGGGTCACCAGTTTTAGGGGGTGTGCGTGGTAATATTGGTTGAATTAAACCACAAAGATGAATTGCCAAAGTTTATTAGCCACACACAACACACACTATTTTAGTTTTTAGAAGGATAGCAAGACAGGATCAATGTAGCACATAATACATATCATGTAATTAATCAAAGTAGTAAGTGAACAGTTCACGCGTGGGCAAAACGCGAGTGCGCGTGAGAACGAGTGGTATGTGTCTCTCGTAGCATACGCTGTGATCGACTGCGCGCGCGCGATGCGCCTCCGCGTGGCTTCACATTCCACAATTAACTTAAATGCAAGATTTGCACAAATTCGGAACAACGCATATCGCGCGGGTTTGCTTGCCGAATTATTGTTTGTTTACATCTGGTTAGAAATTATTTATTTGTGTTATGAATGTTATGTTACTGGGATATGAATGTGTGATGTATGTAAGTGGTTTTTAATATATTATTGTGTGTAAATAAAATATAATTATAATGTATGTTTAAGTGGAGGTCACCTACAGGCCTGTCATTGGGTTGGGTCTTATGGCAATACAATTTTGTTTGGTAGCGACACTTGCTATACAGATTTATGACTACACTTGCCAATATCTTAGTAAAAAAAATCCGTTGGAACCCCACGAAAGCGAGTAGAGCACTTTAGTACTTTGTTACATTATACAATTTGAAAACTTACGTTAGCATATGGGTACGTTTTATATAAATTTGAATACAACAAGGTTCTGTATTGTATATCGATGGCTAGATAAACACCACGTGCAGCTCATCCTGTCCCTAACCGTGCTCAACGCTCAAGGTGAAGGCATTAGTATGCGGAAGGCATCGAAAGCCGACATCAGCTACCTGACACGCAAACTAACGATAGTTTAACACTCGACAATGAGTATATCGATAGCAACTGAAGAACTTTTGAAGAGTTCAGTTTAGACTGAGCTTTAAGCTATTTGGGGAGTCAATTTTTAAATAACATAACGTCATTAAGATAAATGTACCTACTAAAGCACTAAAGTACATAATACATAACTCAATGCGTAACGTTTAAATATTTTATCTACACTAATGTTGTAACATTCTACTTATGTTTCCAATACTTGACTTATAATTACTACTGTTATAGCGCAGGCAACTAAAACACTCAATTTAAGCAATTGCACATGATGTTATAATATCATTATAATTTAACATTATAACATCATTATAACGCGACCAATTAACCTGGCGAGCCTTATGTCAAAATCCTCATACTAGTTGTATAAAATTTTGATATTAGGCTGGCTTTTGAAAATAGTTGGGTTATACGTGAAAACTTCGTCGAAACTACATACACAAAACTCTTTGGTAAGATCTCGCTCGCTCCTGATTGGCCCTACGCGCAGCTGCGCTCTCATTGGTTAGATTTTAATGGCGGCAAGTTCACTGTGACAATACACGTACCTACGCGTGAATTTAATGTTTCGCAATGTGTTTTGTTTTTAAAATTTTGTTTGATTAATTGCATTAAATAGTGAAGATAAAGTAGTGTATGCAACTGCATATAACACGGGTATTAAAACACTCGTTACTATTATGAAACTCGCTGCGCTCGTTTCATAAACTCACACTCGTGTTTTAATACCCTTCTTTATATGACGTTGCATAAACTACTATTAAGAACGTAGTCTTAAAAATGGACGGAAAATAATTTTGTAGGTGACTGACTTATAAGGTTCGGATAATCTTTTATTTTCAGGGTAAGCGGATAATTTGGAGATTCTTTTGGAGATTATTCATTATTACCTATCTGCGGGATTTTAATTAGTTAGATATGAATCCGGCATATAACGCGAAGCTTTTTTTAGTAAAATATGAAGGGAAGTATAAAAATTAAATAGAGATTTCAATCAAATATCTAATATTACTTAATTCCATACCATTACCAGTGAAAGTCCCATAACTCCATTGTTCCACATCGTTCAGATCTCGTACTTGATCTTTGGCTCATCACGTCTCAAATTAGCGATACTTTTGCTAAAACATTAACTTGCACAGTTTCCTATTCAATCTACTTTAGACATTATTCATGTCATGTAGGTATGACGTTCAAATGACTAATTGATGCCGATGTTTGCCTTGTTATGTCTTCATTTGAACAAATACATGTCTCAGTTTGAAAAACAAACCGATTAAACAAACGGAGATTTCTTTGAAACTGGGCCACTATGTTATGGATAGGTATAACATTCATATACTGAAATGTCGCTTTAAAAACACTTAGTTAAAAATCTGCACTTAATTAAATAAATGACACCAAAATTTCAGTGACGTAGTCCACGTTTATTTTAAATTATTAATATTGCTTAAAATTGAATCGAAATAAATAAAAGTACGCAATACATTTTCTACATAAGGCAATTCAAATACGTACACAAAATATGCAGTCGGAACATTAATACTATCGAATTGATTCGGGATCATTACAAGTACAAATTATGTAGTGACACGAAATATTCCCCTTGAAGGTATATAACATGGGCAATGCTTTTCGTGAAGTTCAAAAATTGAATATTCAAAATCGTCAAGACTCCTCACAATGTCTAAGACTACATATTTTAGTCCTGTTTCAAATTTCGTTACACACAGATAACTCCGATAAGTAATAATATCATAAGATCATTGAAGTTACATATTAATCTACAAACTACACAAATGCCTAAATTCAGATCTATTTTTATTGAAAAATATACATCACTTTATAAAGTCAATTTTAAGTTAAACAAGTTTAATGAAGCATTAAATAAATAGTGATTACAGGCATATACAAAACGTTTGGCACTATATAAATATTCAACAAGAAAACAATATTCGAAATACTGAAAACGTTCGCAAATAAGAGGATTTTCTTAAAAAATAACGTTTTTCTTCACAGCTTGAAATCAATTCTTAGTTTATTGTTTACATTATATTCGAAGTGAATTAGCACTTGACAGGTGTTTAACAATATTATTTACATCACTTTATTAACAATGTCCTAGATCCCACTGAGCCCGCCGCTAGTGTCATCTACCTATACATTAAATACAAGATACAGTGTTAAAAGTACACATTTACAAAATTCCTTTACAATCATAAAATTATCTTAACCTCGAACTAAACTTTTAAAAACCACTATATTATTTGAACAGTATTAGCTCTTGAAGGGCGATTTTTAATCTATGTTCTACAATTAATTCGATTTTATTTAAAGTTGGTTAATTAGGTGATACGCGTTAGTATGTAATTAAAATATAATTCGTAAAAGAAGTAATAAACAATTTTCAATCTTTTCTATATAGAAATTAAGTACAAAAATAATTGACAAAATATTTTTGAAAAAGGAAATATCCTAGAAAAACTGTTTGCCGGTATCATAATTGATTGTATAACATTATTTATATTTATATTAATAAATATAGAGACTAACATAACCAGAATATTTTATAACAAATATTCGCATATAAGTTTAATTGTACATTAGTGTCCAATTTAGTTAAAAGATCTAAGCTCTCTCAGAAGTACTTAGGGTTAATAGAAAAATAAAGTCATGTATTCATTTAGAAACCGTGTTTTAGATATGCTGTTTCTTAAACATTAAGACACACATAGTACAGGTGGGGCCCGCAGTGGGCCAGTGAGGACCTTTCATGCAATGTCACTCGATCCGCAACCGGCCCGCATCCGCACTAAGAGTATCTTAGGCTTTAGATAGATCGATTGTTTCTTATCGAGAAAGACGTTATATATAAACAATGAGTTTAATGTAAATAGAATGCATTGCATATATACATCATATCGCATAACACATATCATGTGTTTGACTGTCTCCTCATACCGAGTAGCAACACCTGAAACCGATATATTTCTTCCTAAAACTATTATTTCTCAGTGAATACATGACTTTAGTTGAACCGTTCTTATATTATGCTTTTGATTAGTAAGGATGGCACTGTCGCGCACGTTTCCACAGTGACTAGAAAACAAGAAATCTTCAGATTTAGCAGCAATGTCAATAGGAAATACATAGCAAAGGAATAAACGTTAAGTAACTGTTACATGTATAATAAAACAATACTATCAAGCATAATCTTTCAGCCTATGGTAACAATGATTATTCTAAAGATAAAATTGAAATGCATTCACTTATCATTAGCTCTCCTCTGAAGTCGTCCGCCTCAGTCGTAAGAACAAAGTGAGACAAGACAGTGCAGGGGCCAGCCCTAGCTTAAAATCGATATCAATAGAGATTGGTCGCTCGAACTTATAATCCTACACCGTTATCACAAGACAAACCACAAATAATTCTAAGTCAGAGCACCTTGTAATTGTAGAGATCATCGCACACTCCAGCTGTCGAGACGCGCCATCAGATGGCGCCGCTGTACACTCATATCATACACTGCACAATAGTAACAATAGATACAATACAATATCGACACATTTACATACTTAGCAAGTATATAATCATCAAAAACAGGCACGTCAGCAACATTCACAATCGCAGTTTCAGTTAAATATGGGTGACGAGTCCGTTCACAGAAAATATAACAAGTCGTAACGAATATAGTTTAATAACAATTTTGAGTATTGTTCATATAATTAGAGAGCCAAATCAAACAATTAACCGTCACAATCTTTGGGCGCTCTGTCATGATCGATTTATTTGAGATTTTTATATCACAATTGACCAAAGGCAGTACATGAGAAATAGTCTAGAAAGTTACAGACGATAGTTCAGTTGCACTTCCCTCACGAGTCACTGCAGTCGTTAGTCGTAATCACTAGACGTCGCTCTCTCCGTCGGTGAGGTGAGGTTGGCCGAAGTTCCTGGTGATGGACTCGGTGACGGTGCGGATGTTGGCGAGGTAGCGGTGCGCCGGCTCGTCCGAGTCGTAGATGGCGCTGAGGGACTCGAGCGACACGAGCGCCTCGGAGTCGAGCAGGCGCGACGAGGCGCGCGACGACACGTCGTCGTCGCGGTCGAAGTAGCACGAGTTGACGTCGCTGAGCGCCGCCTCGGCGTCCGTGAGGCCGGCCTCGTTGAGCATGGACACGTTCTCGAGCGCCGGGTCGTCCGTGGTGTAGCCCGCGCTCTCGGCGCGCGCGCCCCCCGCCTCGCCCTCCTCGCCCTCCTCGCCCTCCGAGCTCGACGAGCTCCACTCCGACTGACTCTCACCGTACAGTGCCATTTCTCTATGATTAGAAATGGTCACCTGGAATAAACAACAAATATTAGGCTCTTGAATGCTCGTTTATTCTAGCTTATTTGATGTTTTCTCTGTATCTCACTCACCCGGTTTCGTAGTCGGTCCTGAATTTCGGTTTCCGCCTTTGCATTCGAAACAGTAGCTTCAACTTCCACTTCGCACGGTGGGCTGGAATCAACAAATTGTATTTATAAATATTTTTTAGGACGGAAGTAAACAATAATTGCTTTTGTTTTAATTTACAACAAATAAATAAATGTTTTTGTATTAATTTTAATTACGGGATGTTTGGTCACATTATCTTATATGTCGGAGATGGACGTATAATCGAGCTATAGAAGTTAAAGAGTAGTTTGTAAATTCAACTGACTGATGGAATCTGTAGTGTTGTTATTCCGTGACGTGAGTTCTACCTTCGTGGTGTAGTCTGTGGTATGAGAATAGACTATGTTAAGTCTGTGGTGTTACGCACTGTGACAGATGACAGTTGTTCGATAGAGGGATGTGAGCTGGTTTGGTATTCTGTGGCAGTGAGTGAGAGTGTGAGTCTATGATAAGAAAAGATGGCGTACATTAGACGTGATGGGACGAATGGAGATGGTTGGATGGCGATTACATTGGAACGTAGATTGGAGGAAGGATGGGTTGACGACATCACGATCGTATTGCGAATCGAGTATAGGATTAGGAAAAGATTCTATGGCGTGGACAGGACGACTATGGGGTGTAGGGAGGTCGTTTAGGTTCCATCAATTAATTGAATCTAGACGTATCCTGACTGTAATGTGTAATCCATGATGATCGTGTGTAAAATACAAGCAATGTCATTGTAATGAAGTCCTGTGAGTTATTATTTCAAGATCAAGACCTAGAAATCCTAAGATGTTGGATTGACAGTATAATGCTCGTGCTTATCCTGATGTGACATGTCCCCAATATCAAAAGTGGGGTAAATATCGCTGTGTTCGGCCGACATCAGAAGTGGGATGATTATCGAGGTTACCCGACATCAGAAGTGGGATGATTATCGAGGTGTCCCCGACATCAGAAGTGGGATCAAGATCGCTATTGCCCACCGTGCATCTAGCAGAGAATGATCAAGATCGCTATTGCCCACCGTGCATCTAGCAGAGAATGATAAAGATCGCTATTGCCCACTGAGCCTGGATTGCCCACTGTGCTGAATATCATATCGCCATGGATTGTGTTCAAGATCAACCACGGAGCTAGGTTTATGATAAGATGAAAGAATATTGAGAGCTGCAAGCTGATCTCGTTAGTGCATGTTATCGACGACGACGGTGACGACGACGAGATTGAAATTCATGTACCTTCCCCTGGATTATGAAGCTCGTAGTATTCGGAGATATGTCTGAATCATCATCCCGCCAAAAGCGCTACTGTCATCCGCCAAAAGCGCTACTGTCATGCGCTTTACGTAATGTTTATTTTGCAATTGGTTATAAAAGTTGGAATGTTCTGTGAGTATAGTTAGTTAGTTTTCTACTCTATTGTGGAGTTAAGAAGGTAATTATGAGCTTCCGAAAGAGTCAAGTGTAATCTTGTACGTAATGTGATATGTTCTAATATGTTTTCTTATTTTCATGTTGGTGCAATGCTGGTAATTATTGTGAGCATTGATAAACCTCGTTCAGGGTAGAACGTGGTTCTCTTCTCAATCCTGTTACCTGAGGAATATGAGAGATTGCGGTATGCCGAATTATTCAAGAATGTATCACGACGAATTCACATTGGATGTTAAATTGGTGATGTATTGCGGTAATGTTTGACATGAATTGGCGTATTGAAGTATCTTAGTTGGGAAATATCCAGTGAGCTATTTTGTGATATTTGAGTCAGTTAACATTGAGAGTTTTGTAGTGAATCTTCGTACCACTTGATAAAGTAGAAAGCTTATTGAAAGTATTTTGGATGTTTATCCAGTTGTAAAATATGAGAGTATGAGTAAGGGTTTCTATGTGACTATGTGACTTATTGAGTTCAATGTTCGAACTCGGCGATGGTCGTGGTCTGGATTGACCGTACTGTGGAGTGGTCTGCTGAGACCGTGTGTTGTTGAGCAATGTGATTGCTCGTCGGCTGGTTGCCGTGACTAGACGTGACTAGACAAGCTTACTGTTACTTACTCATGGCTCATATTGTAATGTGCATTTGAGATTAATAGTCTATTGAAATTAAAGTTGAAAATGACGTGGTACCTAGTATTCATGTGTTACATAGCATTGATGATTCCCGATTGATAATTAATTTTTGATTGAAATCAAGAATTTAAGAAAGAACAAGCTTCTTAATAGTCAGGTTAACCGAGCGAGTGCAAATTACTGTGGCCGCGAGGTTTAAAGGAAAACGAGTACACAATCTAATGTCATTGACTGGTATAGGAAAATGCCTGAAGTGCAAGTACCCATTGTTAGTGATTCTGAGCCTTGTGAGGATGAACTGTAGTTACTTTTGACTGTGTGGTAACTAGTTGTGCGTGTCCTCTTGAGTCTGGGTGGTCACGGGAATGATCATGGGCGATCACTGGGATGATCACGGGAGTGGCTGATCACAGGGATGATCAGGGCTATGGGTGATCACTGGGATAATCACGGGAGTGACTGATCACAGGGACGATCAGGGTCATGGGTGATCACTGGGATGATCATGGCCAGTCACAGGGATGACTGCGTATTAGGGCTACGGGGATAGCCGGACAATAGAGACAGACACACTTGACTTTTACTTTGATTTGAAATTAATTTGATTTTTAATGGGTACTTGTGCCTGACGATGTTCTAGTTCTAATGTTTAGATAAGCAATGTGATTATGAATATTGAGATAGTTAAATTTGTTCATTGGAAAAGAATAATAGTTTGAGCTTTACTAAGTCTTTTGTTGAAGCAGAGTTATTTAGGTCAGGAGTGACCGAACGATGGTGATCGTTACACGTTGAAAGCTTTGAACTCTAAACGTACTTACAAGTACGCGCATGATAGGTTAAGACGGATGCCCGAGGGCGAAGTACCACTTGAAGTAGAATAGACTGAATCTGGGGAAGATGGTGGGGAATCTTAGTTCGGCTGGTCAGACAATACCAGTAGCCATTTCGTAGCCGTAGTCCGTTAGAAGTCGGTATCTGCTTTGAGTAGACCGTGGATGCGCGGTAGCGGGTGGCTCTGGTGGAGGTCGGGTCTGGTAGAGACCATAGATTCCGAGGGAATCGGCATTCGTGGAATGCAAGGAAACGAACATGAGGTTCGATGGAGGGGCTTAGTGAAAAGCCACAGGCCACGAATAAGATTCCTGCCGTATGCTTAAGTA
Organism: Cyclophora albipunctata; assembly: GCA_963082685.1. Classification (NCBI taxonomy): domain Eukaryota; kingdom Metazoa; phylum Arthropoda; class Insecta; order Lepidoptera; family Geometridae; genus Cyclophora; species Cyclophora albipunctata. Next base: position 7,327,312 of record OY720117.1, on the reverse strand, counting down.
TCTCTATGTTGCTTTAATGATTGTAAATAGTGGATGAAAGTGGTACTTTGCTGCTCTAGCATTTTCTTCGGTTATTGTAACTTCTTTAAAGTGTTTTTTTTCTGTTCTTTCTTTGTAAGTCTTTTTTTAAGGCAAAAGAAAACAATAGTTTTGCCGAGAAGTTTATTTCAATTTACCTTCTCAAAGTTGAGTTAATACTAAAGTTGGGTGTCAGGAGTAGCCGAACGGTATGTACTGTGCTATGTTTTTATTGTTACAGAATAACACACGAGGACGTGTGCTAGCAGGATGGCCGTGTCGGAGATGGACGTATAATCGAGCTATAGAAGTTAAAGAGTAGTTTGTAAATTCAACTGACTGATGGAATCTGTAGTGTTGTTATTCCGTGACGTGAGTTCTACCTTCGTGGTGTAGTCTGTGGTATGAGAATAGACTATGTTAAGTCTGTGGTGTTACGCACTGTGACAGATGACAGTTGTTCGATAGAGGGATGTGAGCTGGTTTGGTATTCTGTGGCAGTGAGTGAGAGTGTGAGTCTATGATAAGAAAAGATGGCGTACATTAGACGTGATGGGACGAATGGAGATGGTTGGATGGCGATTACATTGGAACGTAGATTGGAGGAAGGATGGGTTGACGACATCACGATCGTATTGCGAATCGAGTATAGGATTAGGAAAAGATTCTATGGCGTGGACAGGACGACTATGGGGTGTAGGGAGGTCGTTTAGGTTCCATCAATTAATTGAATCTAGACGTATCCTGACTGTAATGTGTAATCCATGATGATCGTGTGTAAAATACAAGCAATGTCATTGTAATGAAGTCCTGTGAGTTATTATTTCAAGATCAAGACCTAGAAATCCTAAGATGTTGGATTGACAGTATAATGCTCGTGCTTATCCTGATGTGACATGTCCCCAATATCAAAAGTGGGGTAAATATCGCTGTGTTCGGCCGACATCAGAAGTGGGATGATTATCGAGGTTACCCGACATCAGAAGTGGGATGATTATCGAGGTGTCCCCGACATATATATAAAATTCTCGTGTCACAGTGTTCGTTCGCGTACTCCTCCGAAACGGCTCGACCGATTCTCATGAAATTTTGTGAGCATATAGAGTAGGTCTGAGAATCGGCCAACGTCTATTTTTCATCCCGAAATTCCCGCGGGAACGGGTACAACGCGGGTGAAACCGCGGGGCGCAGCTAGTTTATTTATATTATTAGACACTCCAACAATATTGTCACGTCCCACTTACAATAATATATGTTCTGTGTGACATATCTTTACGGTACCGTATAACATTATAAGCAGTATACGAAAAGACGTCGACCATATTAAAATAGAGACTATTGCAAAAGGATAAACAGACGAAAAAGAAAAAAGGAAAAGTATACTACGATTAAGACCCGAAGAGGTTGAAAGAGAAAGCAACAACCATATCGTTTAAAAAGTTTAAGTCCGACACGAAGTAAATGATAAGAACTCCATCGTGAGGAGCGTAACAAAACTAACACGTTTGAATAAGTCCGTACCTGGCGTGGTGTTGTCGTTCGGCGGAGCGCGTGGGCGAGGGCAGCTCCACCACGACGTCAGTGGGCAGGACGCCCGGGAAGTCGCGCGGGCTGGGCGAGGGCCGCGCGCCGCCCTCGGGCCGCGCCAGCACCGCGATGGCGGCCAGCCCCACCGCGTGCAGCGGGCTGCTGTTGTTGTTGTTGCAGTTGCGCATCGGTTCCAGAGCGGGGTTTTGTCCTCTGTAACCAAATCAACAGGTAAAAATAGACCATTCTAAGAGTATTTGAAAAAGTAAAAGGAACGTGTTAATAGAAGCAGAATTCTGCTTACCGAAGTTCAAGTTTGAGCTCCTTTCTCTCGGGTTTCGGAGGGTTACTCTTCAAAATACTCTTATCATCAAGCAGCCTTTGGATCTCTCTCTCGAAGGGCGGCACGCACGCCACGTCGCTCGGACTCCGCTTCGTGAAAACCTCTCTACTTCCATCGTGGTTCAAATGTTTCAGATTGTTCGGCCGACTGCTCGAACTCGAAAACGAATTCGTCCTTTGCGAGTGGCGATTCAGAACATCCTTCTTATCCGTCTGACAGAAACCGTCCCTCTTGGCCGAAGCCTGAAGCATATTTATAATACTTCTCTGCAACTTCTCATCTGCCTTCTGGAAATTGATCGATCCGTCTATGAATTTATCTCCGGTGCTCTTCTTAGATTTGTGCTTGGCATATATTACGTCGTTGACGTGATTAATCGTGGGCTTGGCGCCCCTGATAGGTGGGTAGTCGTAGCCGGAGGTGTTGGTTCGCTGCGGGCGGAGCGCGGGGAGCCACTGGGGCTGCGCGCGGGGCGGGGACGGGGACGCGTCCGTGGTGCGCGAGTAGCTCTCGTCGGACGAGCTGAGGCTGGGCGAGCGCGTGAGCGAGCTGAGCTCGTCGGCGGAGGAGTGCACGCGCGGGCTGCGCGCCAGCGGCAGGCTCTCGGACGAGCGCGGGCGCGGCAGGCGCGGCGCGCGGCGCTTGTGCGCGGCGGGCGCGGCGGGCGCGCGCGCCTCCGCCGGCCGCGGCCACGGCGGCACGAAGGCGCGCGGCGGCGGCCAGCGCGGCGCCGAGCCCAGCCCGTGCGGCGGCGGCGGCGGAGGGTTCTCTTCGATCTCGTCTAGTCGTCGTCGACTCCTGTTTTTACTTTTGTTCCCGTTATTTTGGTGACCGTTTGAAGGTAGAAGGGGTTCGCTCTCGCCAGCTACCGAAGCTTCCCTCACCGGAGCCAATCTCGAGGGATGTGCAGCCGCTCTCCTAGCTGAGTTCTGTAACATTGCTAACGGAGTCGCGACTCCCCCGAAAGTCGGCGGCGGATTTTGAGGTAAACTATTGAAGGTATTGGTGCCGTTTCCATTGGATGGACCTCTGTCGGTCAAGAAGTAGGTCGTCATCTCGCCCTTTCCTTTGACTTTGACCTTGCCCCGGCAGACGAACTGATAGGCCAAGCTCTTCAGCACTTGATACACTTCCTCGGTGACTTGCGTGTGGTTGGGCAGACCGGTGGAGTCCATTCTACTGGCTACATTTACGGTGTTACCCCAGATATCGTACTGCGGTTTTCTTGCTCCTATCACACCCGCTACTACTGGACCAACATTTATACCTGGAACCCGAGAAAATGAAGAATTATCACCAATTTCCTATCAAAATACCATAGAGTTCATGCACAAATACACTCACCAACACGCAACATGAAATTATTATATGAATTATCATTGATATCCTTCAGCTTATCTCTCATGGCGAATACGAACTCCACAAGCGTGGCCATGTGTTTGGTGGAACTCTCCTCATCTGTCATTATCTTATCCGGTATTAACCCTACAGCCGCCATGTATGTAGAACCAACAGTTTTAATCTTATCTATTGCACTGAAACGGTCTTCTCCCAAGAGCTGAAATAAAGGGTTGTAAATCGTTTAGAACAATTGAAATAAAATAAGAATTTAGTATCGAGATAAAACCAGTAGCCGGGTCCAAACAGGAGGATCCATCGTGCTTCAATCGCGCATAGGTGGAAAGTCTAAAGTATATGATAGACGATTGAGGGTATTCAAGACCAAAGTCACATTCTGGATCCTAAATTGTGATCTAGTACTCCGTGGAACACCGATACCAAATGGATAATACTGAAGCAAGATTTTGCGAGGCATCACCTTTCCGTGACACAGTGAATACTAGTATGGGAGGTGATGTCTCAATAACTGGGTCAAATATATTTTGTAGATTCTTTTGAAAATAAATTAATTAATTGATTGATTGATTGATTGATTGAAGTCATTTATGTTAATGGTACCCCGAGTTGCTCACCTCATCAAAATCCGCGATGATCTCATTGAGCAGCCTCAGACACTCCATCCCCTGGTTGTTTCCGTCTAGCTCCATGTAGAACTCGTGGTAGTTGGTGATGGAGGCGAACACCACGCCCACTCGCTGGTACGAGTGATGGTACAGGTCCTGCCAACCGCGCCGCTGACGTCAGCAAACGATTGCAGCGTGCAAGCAAGCGGGCCGAGCAACGTCAGGGAACAGTGACAGATCATATTGGGACAGTATTGTGGTTACTATTTTTCTGAGGTTTGAGTTTATTTTTGTTCAAAAATAGTAATGGAATATTTTTCAAACTTTATATTTGAAATTTTTAGTAAATGATTTTTCTGAGTTTTATTTCAGTGTTGTTATATTCAATATATTCAATCCCTTCTTGAAACCCTTAAAAAAATTCTAAATTTAACAAATCCCAAACTTGACGCTAAATATTAAGTTCTACTTTAATAAGAGTCTTAGAAATTCTTCTGTCACCGGAACCCAAGAAGTGCGATGTGCGACAATGAAAGCTATGACAATGAGTAGGTGAAACGAAATGACACAAAAATTATATTGTCCTGACACAAAGTTTTTTTTTACTTTTTCCTTAAAAATCTTCGAATTATGTTTGAATGAACATGAACTTAGTCTGAAATATGAATCATGACTATGATTGACAATGACTCTTGAAGTGTAATGTGTTATAATGTAGTGCCATGTAGATGTTACATGCCCAAAGCATCGCTGCAAGCTCTCACACATCATGTAAGCCTTCACAAAAACATCCAGCTAAATACGTTACCATGTTAGCCTTAAACTGGCCGTCCAGGAAATGAGTTGCCACGTGTGCTGGTAACAGATTGAAGAGTATCCGCCGATTTGAAGCCTGAAAAAAATGAATGATCAGCCATTTTTGCGACACCTGTTAAATTTTTTGAAACAGTCTTCATTTTCAGACTTCAAAAATATGAAAGAGTATGCTTACAGATCCCGTTTTAAAATGATGTAAAAAAATATAGTTCTCATAAAAAAACTGGTTGGAAGTCGGTTTTAGCTTTGAAAAGTTGTTAGGTACCTGCAAAGCATCCATGTCTCTCTTTTCATCTCTGGCCTGAGCTTGCCATAAGAAGTCGAGTCGGGCAGTCCACTCCGTTTGTCGAGCATGGAGTAATACTGCTAGCGCTAATGCTAATGTCCACGCGCATGCGATGTAGGCAGAGCCAACGGGTCCGGGCCTAAAAATGATCACGTGGTTAAAAGTCATTAATATGTTGTTCATAGACTTTGTCCAAAAATTTCGGTGGCAAGGGACTTAAGTCCAACTTTTTCACAAATTTTTTCGTCAACACATTATAAAAATTACTGATAATAAGTGTCATGTTCGCTACACACAAAAATAATATTTTTTAATTGACTTCAGTCCTCCGCGGTCAAAAATTCATCGTCTGTGTGCCTTTTTAGGTTTGGTTTACTCACTCAGTCATCAGATCGTAGCAATCAAACAGATCCTTGTGGTACGCCAATATAACTGACATGTAGCCTGCAGTCATCACAGATAGTAGTATTCCTTTCACCAAGATGGGCAGTCTTAAGAACACTGCCACTGCTAGCATACTTAGGCAACATCCCAAGGTTATGTATATGGGGACAGGGCACGCTCTGTGATCGCCACTGCTCCAAAGAGCGGCTGCCAGTTCCGCAGGCGCATTTCGAATGTCATGCATTGTCGTAACGTTCTCAGTAAGATTTCTGCATACATCTATTTCTCTACATGTTACCTGAAAATAAAATCTTAATTTTAGTCAAGTATTTCTAGATGAGACACTGTATTTTGAAAACTACGATATAAATCGTTATGAATCTTTGGCAAAAAATTTTTTGAAGACTACGGTATAGGATACCTCGTTTCTTTAAGTTGGTATAACATATGTACTCTGGTAGCCTCATAATACAATGTAAAACCATTAAATACTCACCACATTAACCTGAGCCACTGCATAACCCAAAACAATAGTAAACGTTGTGATTGCATTCCTTAGCGCAAACGGTCTGGATACGTCACAAGGAATTAGCCTCAGCCGAGCTGCTAATGTGAGAGCCAGCACAGCGGCCGACCACGCAAAGGCTGTTACAAAAAGAAGCAGAAGTATCGTTGTCCGGGGAAGGATGGCTGCTTGGAGCGCTCCAGCCGCTGCTAGGGCACACAGGGCTGCCCCTAGGGAACCAGCCCATCCACCGTCTGTTGATGCTCGATACTGGAATACAGACGAACAAAAACTGCATATTTTTTTGGAGTGGAATGAATATAATATTCATGTCATAGATAAACACATGGAAAAAAGCAAACAGGTTTGCTATGCCTGGAGGTAAACATTATCATATTATGTCGGTATAACATAATCGGCGTTATTACCTGAGCTTCCTTATCAGCATCCTTGAAGCAGAGCGTGAGGAGGTGCACATGCGTCGCCTTTTCGCGGTGCACGGAGCGCGCGTCGATCGCTTGCGCTAAGTACTTGTTGACCCGGTTCGTCGGCTGGTGGTACACAGACGAGTGACGCTTTTTCAGAGGCCGCTTAAATTTCTCCGTCACTTTATTCTGCGAAAACGGACCAACGTTGACCCAACCGACGGAAACTGGCGCTTCTAGGTTCTAAAGCTACCCATTGAGAATAAACATGTAAGGGACACCGACACAGTGAAGAAAGGTACACCGATATTGCTGAGATACAAAGAGGAGGTGAACGGAGAACAGCACGACAGAGGGCGGGCCGGGCCAGGAGGACATGGTCCACACATGCAGACACCATGCTTTTCGTGGTACTTCCAACTGACCTTAACAATCAAAATATCCGGACTCCGAAGCAGCATCACATTATTAAACATAGTGAAATAGTGAAAGTTTCAAAAGACAATATAGAAATGATAGGCCCATCAAGAATTTAAGTAATTAGGGTTCTTATACCACTTTGAAGTAAGTTTAAAAGAATCAGATATTTATACAAGTATCTTATAACTAAGAGCTATGCCTGATTAGTTCTTATTTTTAAAACTAAAGCAGTAATATTAAGAAATAATCAAACATAACAACGAAATGTCATAAGTCTAGTTATAGATCAAGTCACTGCTGCATGCAGATTAGTCAAAGAACCGGGGGACATGCCATGCTGTAGTGCTCAAGGTGATCAGACGGGATAGCAAGTGAAACACAATTCAGTGCGTTCGACTTTATTATCAAACAAAACTCAATAAAAATAAAAACAATATCAAGTAACAGTTTGACAATTCAGAAAGAAATATATCGTCCAATCAGAAAATTGTGTCAAGAGTGGTTTTGAGTGTGCTCACACTTGCCTATTTCCCCATATAATAGCACCACTGGATGCGCGAGTGCAGTTTGGCGGTGCCATACGAATTATAATTCCGCGCAAGGAGTGTCCACAATAAGGGCGGAAAGGTACACCTAGATCATTTGTGGGAGTTGAATAAAATGTATCACCCTGTGATTGGTGGAAAACAATAATACACATGAACAACATTCTGTCTGCGCTTACTGTTTCAGCGGGTAATTGTTGTGGAACTAATGTCCAAGGGCGGAATATCTGAAAAATAACGAGCAGACGGCTCACATTAGTTGCTGGTGTATTCGAGTCTTCCACACACACTCCACAGTTTAACAAGCAATTCAATGTGGACTAGGATCACATTGCCGCTACGGTGTGTAAGGAAGGTAAAGGCTTTAACAAACCAGCAACTAAATTACTAGGGGACTGTAGTTCAGACTATTCCAAAATAGGAGAATTGTGCATCAATAATTGAATAGGACAGTGCTCGTGTGATGATTTGTGCATAATTATGTGTATAAGAATAACTTGCACCTTTGTTGCCTCGGACTCAAATGAACTTTATTGTGGAAGAAAGCATTTTAATGCGCACCTCAAAAAAGAAAAGCAGATTTAGTTGTCACCGCCACTCATAAAATCACTAACTACTATAAAACCGTAAGCAAAGTTATCATTCGTCACATATTATGAGAAGCTTCTGGACGAGGTCAAGATGCGTCCCATGTACATAATCTGTGAAGCGTAATTTAATAAGTGTGAGTCTAAAATCACCCTAGATGCGTGTAAGGAATCTGCGCACATCTCCAACGCAAGTTTGCAGAAAACATTTGCAGTCAATAGTTATTCATATAAGTCTGTATGCGTGCATATTCCGCTCACTATGTATAAGCACTACGGATAATATTGGAATAAACTTATTAGTGCAGATAGCCTTAAAGAGGGTGGCATCTGCAGGAGTAAGTTTATCGAGTGCAAATACATGGTATGTGTGCATGAGGCCGTGTTCGACGGAGTGTGTGCGGAGGGCGTGGTGGTGCATGACGGCGTCGAAGGTGTGGTGGTGGGGGGCGGCGGAGGGGTCCCGCACGGCGCTCACGTCGTCGGCGCGCAGCGCGGCCAGCCGCAGCGCCTCGGCCGAGCCCGGCTCCGCGTGCAGCGCGCGCCGCAGGTCCAGCACCTGCCACACCACACACTGCTACACACCATGCCTCCAACTGACATCATTCTCCTCTCCTCTCGTCTACCTCACTCTTCATTCATATTCCTCTCTCTCTCTCTCTCTCTCTCTCTCTCTCTTTTTTGATCACATGCTCTCACTCTATTACAATATCAGTGCTCAAAGCACAAATTATTATTTGACCAAATGTCATATAGGTGGTGTTACTACATCGAGGTGTAAATATTGCTTGCTTTGAATATATTGACTAATCCTGACTACCTACTGACTTAATTATTGAATTACAACATCAAAACTGTACAATTTTATTTTAAACATTCATAGAAATAAAATAAAAACAGAACTTACCTTTCCGAACAGTCCAAACATGAAAGATACCACACGTGCCAAAATATTCTGAGGAAGCCGTGGACATTGACGTCGTATCATTTAGTCATGTCCGCAAGTGCAAGACAAAACTTTTACAAGTCATGTGCAAAATTTAAATCGAGGTGACTGAAGTCGTTTGCAGATTCAAATTTGTTTACGCATGCATTACCTCTTGATTAAGTTGTCGGAGGAATATAGTTGTGAAGAGTTGGAGAGTTTGTTTGTGTAAATACCTTTCTGGCTGCATTAGCTTTTAGTTCCTGTGGAGAGGCGGCCATGTTGGAGAAAGGCACATCGACGTTGAACTTGATGGAGTGGAGCAGTTGGACCACCACGTTGGACACGTTCTTGAAGGAGAGCTTCCGGCGGGAGCCGGTGCCGAGCCCCACGTTACCAGGGAGGTGCATCTGGAAAACATTTACTATTCATGAAACAAGGAAGGCTATTTCATACAGCCTGCTTGTGTTTCGATCGGGTTACATTGTAGTCCTAGTATTTGTAGGGTCAGTTACATTGCGCCCTTTGCAACAGGATCTTAAGGCTGAATTTGGCTTTGCAAGCCGCATCCGAACTTATGCGCGAGCTTTAAGACTAAGGTCCGCCATTGACGGACATGACAATGTTGAAGATATACTGTTTGGTAGTTCACACAGAATACTCAACTCTGTATGAATGAATAACCTGTGTATGACATGAACTTTATCTGCAAAGACAAAGGATGTCCAAATAAAAAGCTAGAATATGTACTGGACATTAGTTTCAAGATCCTAGAGATTCGATGCAGTTGAGATTCAGTGAAAAACGTAGAGCTTTTATAAGCCGGTGTTCGTTAGTTTACTGTTCAGATATGTTAAAGAAAGCTTACTTTTCTCCGTCTCTGAGGAGGGATGATGAAGTAGGTCTGCACGGAGTGGTCCCGGAGGTATGCGTTGCGACTGGCGCCGAGCCCCGGTTCCACCTCGTAGGCACCGCCGAGACATTCCAACGTCGCTTGCGTTATGTGGACACGACTGAAACGAAATGAACGAAAATTATAACTTTTTGTTACTCATATTAAGAGCATTTTTTTTTGTTAAGAACAGATATTAAGTTTTCTTCATTGGTATAATAGTATCATAAAATATAGCCTAATTTGATTTTAAAATATACTGTTTTAATCTAGAAATAATTGTTTCAGTATCCTAGAGAGACAGTTAAAAGATATCTAACATAAAACTAAAACATCCCACGCCACCTAAAATACTCTGAAAACCACAAAATCAACCCTATTTGCTTATCGCAACACATCATAAAATATTTGCGCACAAAGTTGGGAATAAAACAAATGAGTCTCTAAAGAGGCATGGTCGGAGAGTGGCGTAATGACCTCATAAACCACGCGGCGAAATATAGCTCATCAGGGACCGGTCAGAAGGTGTAAGCTTCAAGGATACTAGACAATACTTGCGAAAAGGTTTCAGATATATTAGCTACTTTTTCAAGAAATAGAGAATAATAAATAATTAAATAATTTTGAATAAAAAAGAATTAGGAATATGGAGAAGTCTGCATCGGACTCACCGACAAGAGCATTGCTCTTAAATTTATGATGATGACTTTTTCTAGACTTTTTCTGATATCCCAATGTAGAGGTTATTTCACTTCTCAGAGTCATAATAATTGTGGAGAAATTATGACTATCAGTTAAGCCAATTTAATTGACGTCTCTGGGCAAACATTTCTCTTCGAAACATGAAGAAAGACACTTAAAATAATAGTACGGAAAAATATGTTTTACAATAACATTGAAACCAGGAACAACAAAGGTGATAGACTACAAAGAATCTTCCGGATAAATTAAATAAATTAAACGTCCAAACGTATTTATGTAAGCCATTTATTTATAACCTCGAAAGCTTCTAACCGTGGATCTATCAATCATTTGCAATAAAAAATATCTGGCAATTGTTCCCAATCTCGTTTTATCCGTTAAACATATAAATGTCTGAAATGATGTGCTAGAAACATTTTATTTGCACATCGTTTAATAAGTCTGCCAGATAACTTTTCAAACAATAATAAAACGAAGAAACAATTTCTCACAAATCAATACGAATTGGAAATGAATATACGATAGATAATAACTACTAGCAGTCGGTCCCGGTTGTTTCAATCGTTAGACCATGTCGGAGGCCTTTGGGCGGTCTAAAAACTCCGACACCAGGGCTGGCCACTAACCTACTCTAACTTACTTACTTTTACTAAAAGAAAATTAGATTTCTTTTTAAAAAAATGAATGAACTGTTAATTGACTACTGTGCTACTAAAAACCGTTTCAAATACGATCGAAATTCAAAACGACATCTATATAATATCAACAACATCATCTTACGTCTGTAAAACCAAAAGGAAAACAAAAAATCAGTGAGCAAAAGTCAGAAGAAACAAATGCTACCTATTCCCATGAGCGGTCATTGACAAATCACTGAACTAAGACAAGGATTCAGTGTTTAATGGACTCTTGAGATCTTTATCCATTCCATGCAGTGCATGGTGATATTGCTTTCTTCCATTTACCAATATACCGAGTGAATTTTCATGCTTGATCACCAACTCTGCATATAGTTGCATTAGAAATATGTATTTCCTTAAATACTTCGAATGTGAACTTTGAATGTCGTTAGCATCCACCAACCCAAAACCCAAAATTCTGCTATACTACTTTGACATCCATCTTTATTGGTCCATATAACAATGATATTGAAGGATAAAACTAAACTATTTTTCATGGAAGAATGCGTGCTATCAAGTGTAAGATGGTGTGGTAGCTATCAATCCGCTACATAGCTTAGAACCTTCACCCACATATGGTTTCTCGCAAAATGATTAAAACTCTTGTTATCAACGCGTAAAAGACGCCATGTGCAAAAACTGAAGAAATAGTCACATGTTTTTCAGTGTAGGTTTTACATCCACGCTACATATTTGTAAAGCACAAGACTTACGCCCGAACTAAGAGACGTCGAAGTCTCTGGGTTAGTACAGTTATTCAACAAGACCATCAGACTGTTTTTACCCAGTTCTATACTAACCCTGGTTCCCCCCCAGCCTCCATATTGTTAGCGAGCGTGACGTCATTGGACCACACGTCGTATTGCCACTTCCGAAGCCCCAGGACTCCGCACAGTACGCGCCCCGTATGGATGCCCACGCGCATGTTCAGTTGCACATCTGTAGCCTCCACCACCGACCTGCAAAATAAAATATATTTGTTTAACTGTGCTACCTTTATTTGGCGATAGATAGGTATCTATGGTATAGATACTTGTGGGATAGATGTGTCATGTTAATAGGATATCTATGTGGGACAATAAGAGTCTTTACAGTTGTCTTTAGCAAACCAAGTCGCAGAGATCTCATCAGAGATTAAGCACCCTAAATCTTCACGAACTCTAACTGCATCTCTACATGATGTCTGGCCGCGACTGTCTGGTTGTCTCATCCAGTTTTCATTAGACAGAAGTTTAAAAAGACGGTTTGCGCTAATTTTTAAAAGAAACTGACACGGAAACAGTATGCAAAGCCGTGCGGCGCGGCTAGTGTTAAATAAATCCAGTTCTTTGACTCTAACATTAAAAACGAAGAAAGGCCAATAAAAAAGCAATTAAACAATATATTTTCTCAAACAATCCACAACAGGATTATTCCAACATTTCTGAAAAATAAAATACAAGTAAAATGAGATTTATGTGAATAACATAAAATTGTTTTCAAATCTGTTCAAATCCGTTGCGTAGGTTAGAGCTTTCAATGAATAAATAAGATATATATTAGGTGTATATCAATCGTTTAAAACAACAAGGAACGTCTTTATTTCAACCAAATTTATTTACTAGGTTGCTATAAATCTTTTTGGGAGCACTTCGCGTAGTTTTTCATGTGAGATAGACAACGTGGCTTCAGGAATGACGGCCGTAAACTTGGCAATCGCTTGTTCACGGTCAGACAGACATCTACCTACATATGCGGCGCAAACATTTGATTTAAACTTTAAACATGTATGTTTAGCTATGAACATATGTTAAAGCAAACGTATGTGTTCATTGTAGCTATTTAAATTGAGATATGTAGGAAAGTTAGAGTAGGTAAGTGGCCAAGCAAAATAGAGTCGAAATAGAGAAGGCGCAGAAACTAATTCTCTCTTCCGTGTGGCCAAGCCTGGTATCGGAGTTTAACTTGATATAAAAAGCTAAATACTTAATAAGTACTCGCATTTACAATGAATACCATCAGATCTATTCTATGCTACGTTGGTAAGCTTCACTTTTGTCATCAATCAATATTATCGAATGTAGCAAAGAAACGTAATAATGCGATGGTCGTATCCACCAAATATAACAAACGTTGAATAGTAGTGTTCAGTGGAAAGGAACCCTTAACCTCAGTGCAAAACCAATGATAATCGGTTTACTTGACTCGGCGATTAACACATATTTAAAAAAGAATGTTAACTTAGTTTAGGTTTAACTCATTAATTCATGCCATAATCACGAACTAGTCTGTAAGATGCCTAATAATGTCTACTATACTGTAAGAAGAGGGCCTGGTGACCTGTAACACAGGTATCTACACCTATCTCCGGCATCCGTCTCACATCTATAGCGAGAGGGCATGTGTATCGATTAATTTATGAAAGCACTATTATTGAACTATTTTTGCAAGCGATAATAAAGAAAGAAATTTGTTCATTAATTTTGAGAAGGTTAGAGGCCAACCCTGGTGTCGGAGTGCGGGTTAAACTACCAGAATCTGAATAAGCTCCATATGTAGTTGTTTATTTATCTATTATCCTTCGATAACGTCAATTATCTAATTAATCAATCACCGATATTAAATGACATACAGAACCTTTATAAGTTAACATTTCCTCTTTTAAATATTAGATGTGTGGATACAATAAAATATTATCCATTTCGGATATCAATCCATTAAGTCGACATAAAGGTCGGTGTATAATAGACACACTTTTATATCCACATCTATTCGAAACTAGTAAACTTTATCATAAAGGCGAAAATAATGTACATTTTCTGACGTTTTTACATTCCGTAGGGATTTGGAAAATTTCGTAACAAAAATGAGTTAGAAACTAGATTATATTGAATAGGTATCCGAGGAATGTCTAGACTTACGCAAAGATGGTCTTTTGTTTAATATTTTAAAGATAACTTTTAGGTTTTAGAGACAATCTAATAGGCTCTAGAGAAAACATTTTGATAAACAAACAGTCGCATGTTTTACATCGAAAATACAGTAATTTGAACAATACAAATTAATAAACAAATTGTGGCTGCGTGTTTTCATACAGAATCGTCGAACAAAAGTCAGGCCGTTCGTTTTGTAGGCGTTTAAATATCGAATTTCTATAGGTGGTCGTAACATGGTAACTGCTCCTTTGTATTACATAAATCGTTTTTATTCTTCGCTTTTTCTACAATGGTACCTTATCGGCGACAAATTAACCGAACTTTACGACCGTTTTTACGGTTCCACCGTTTTGCTATCAAATATCTTGAGGTCAAAGGTTAATTAAAGTACTTATTCTTAACTTATAGATAGTTTTTACGGTATGACACTTAAAAAGCCATTTGGCTGATGGTAATAAATCAGTAGATGCGTGTGGAGTGTATCTGTTGCGTAATATTGTGTTAGCGTTGGAAAATACATAATAGGTTGTAGATTTTTTTTTTAAATTTATTTAGCAGTAAATTAAGGTAAGTTAAAATCAGGTGTATTCGTATTAGTCGGTCTGAAAACTCCGACACCAGGTTTCGCCACTACCTACTCGAACATATTATGGAAAACATTTGACTGAGTAGATATTTATTTTTAAAGTCAGGGTACAAAATTTAAGCACTATGAAATGTAGGTGAGTTAAAAATAAAGTAAGAAAATGACACTCACTTTTCTGAATTTAGATAGTGTTATTTAAAAACGCTTGCTAATTTAATTTACTGGTAATAAACCGCCCATTGCAAACTGAAAGCGACAGGCCCATATTTTTTCATTAGTTTACGACCCAGTTGACATACAAAATAAGGGCCTTAAAATAACTTTTCACAATTTTCCTCGTAATTGTGAGAAATCCAATTTAACCCGTTTCCAGGCTATAACTCTGGACAAATAAAATACAATGGGTATTGTAACTCGGTTCTCCGAAATAGGTACGTGCCAACTAATGAAATGCTAACAGTTTGGGCTCTCATACGGGCGCCGGGTGGTGATTACATGAAATCGCAGGTTCTAGTATCTGTACCTATTGGATCTGATTATAATATTTTATAGATCATACATCACGTTAAAGGTAAGGATGTATATTTCGAAAGCATCGATTTGCATTTAGAAATAGTTTCTTCAATATTACGGGGTCGCCACGGAGCGACGGCGATGGTGACTGTCGATTACTTTGAAAAAAAAAAGATAACAAATGTATTTTTCTTACTATAAAAAATGTTAATGAATATTTTGTATACTTTTTTAATGCTTGCCTTTCAAGGAAGGATCATTCATAATCATTTTAATAGATATCTTTCCAGGATAATACTTCATCCAATGCGAAGTACAGGTGTTGCTTATTTTAATTTGAGGATCCCAAACATAAACAAAACTTAAGAGATAAATTGAAATCTTGGGAAGTGTAAAGTAAACCAATTAACTCAACATCGTAGGAAGTGGGGCAACGAGCATTATTCAACCAGATAGTCTGGATTTCATTTCGTCTGTCAATATCAGAGTTGGCGGTTACCCACAAATAAACTTTTCAACGGGATGAAGTTTCAACAGCGTAATAAAAATGTTGCAAAAAATATCAATTATAAATCGGACCTTCGCAATTTGTTCACCACTTGAAAACAGAGATGCAAATTCTATATTTAAAAATTCAAAGTTAGGTTCTTCCTTCGACCAACCTTCATACTACATAGTCTATACTATTTTTATGAAGAGGAAGATTAATTCCTGTTCCTGTTAATATGGGAATGATCCCGCTAAATCTAGGAAAATACCATTAGTGCGATCTACAAAATTATCAAACTAGCACCATCTATTGGATCGCGAGTAGAAACACCGTGTCGATCAGCTACTTCTTCTAATATTTAAATTTCTCGTGTCACGGTGCGTGGCTGAACTCCTCTGAAACGGCTCGACCGATTCTCATGAAATTTTGTGTGCATATCGAGTAGGTCTGAGAATCGGACAACATCTATTTTTCAACCCGAAATTCCCGCGGGAACGGGTACAACACGAGTGAAACCGCGGGGCGCAGCTAGTATTATATAAAAGAGTTAGTAAATTCGAGTAGGTTAATGATCAACTCTGATGTTGAGGTTCTAAGACCCCCGTCCACATCTAATAGCGAATAGCGGTAGGGCCGTAACATTCTTTTCTCGAATTGTATTGTATGTACCAGTACTTAAATACTACGCTACTTAAATATAGTAAACTAGCAGCGCCCCGCGGTTTTACCCGCGTTGTACCCGTTCCCGGGCGAATGAATGGGGATGAAAAATAGCCTATAACCTTTCCGTTGAATGTGGCTATCTATTACAAAAATAATTATTCAAATCGGACTGATAATTCCTGAGATTACCTCGAACATACAAACAAACAAACTTACAAATTTTACCTCTTTATAATATTACTCGTAGTATAGAAGTATAGATAACTGAAAGTACTAAAGAAAATACTTAGATTTAACGTCAATATCATGCCTTTATATAAGGGCCAGCGGATTATACTGAACCTAGCGGCACGGGGCGGATTATAGACGTCACATGTCCTTATGATTCCGACGCGGTGGGGATTTACTTCCCGCCTTTCATGACGCATTCTTATAATAAAACAATGTTGTCACTTTGAGAGTTATTAGATTAGTATTTTTCTTGTGAAGCTGAAAGGATTTTAAATATTTACTTTGATTTGAATATTTTTAATTTTTATTTTTAACAGAATTTGTAATGGTGTGTCTTAAAATCGAATTAAATGAGTCACGACTTCAGATAAATAAACAATAATAAATTAACATTACTTTGTAGGTTTACGCGAACACTACTCACTATCAATTGAATCTACGTTTACAGATACACTTCGGTTTTTTCTTTAATTTCTATCTAAGTCTTACAGACCACATTCCTCTAAAATGGCCTTTAGTAAACATTTCTCCAAAATTTAAACCTAATACAGTTTTAATTCTACTTTCCAACATAAATACCGCTTACAAACGTGTCGAACTAAAAAATAATTATTAGAGAATTCTGAAACATTTTCAAAGAACAGTTCACAATTAAGTTAGGTACACACTGTACATAGTAGCATTCGTTCCAATATTTGTACCTGAAATTGAATTATAATCCTATACCCGGAGCAAAACGAGAAGTTAATCCGAAAGACTGAGGCAATTACAGAATGTTAATTTGAGCTTGTGGGTTTTATTTTCTAGATATCCAGTGTTTATTATCGAGTAAGGTAAAGCACTTATCCGCAGATAGCACTACTAACATTCGGCGGTTGCGGCATGCGGTTCCGGTCTGCACTTTCACAAAGAAGGTACCTATTTATTGATTAACTGATGAATATGAACATATTCATAAAGATGATTACCTATTAAGCTATTGCATAGCTTCTATCGCGGGCCTTGAGCGCGGGGACCGAAGCCAGAAATTCCGTAATGAAAAACCTCACGTGAAAAAACCTCACGCTCCCCACTAACGCCATCTAGTGATACAAAAAATAACTATGCAATAGCTTTACCGCGGCAGTCCCCGAGTGCCACACGTCTTTTTTATATTGTACGACAATAATTTGTTATTTGATCGATTAGGTCATCCGTCATTTCTATTGAACAAGGATTCAAGCTGTGACCCGGCAAATTCAATAGAAGTGTCAAACATGGTTGTTTTAAACTTGGTTTATACCTACTAGAAGCTACGAAAGGACAGTGGGCGGAGCCGGTGTAAAAGCCTCTACAAAAGAGAGTCTACTGTACCACCCTGCCATCAAAGTTTATGAGGATCTATGTGTTTGTTACTCTTTCACGAAAAAACTACTGGACGGATTTGGATAAAACTTTACATAGGATACATTTTATCCCGAAATTCCTACGGTAACGGGTACAACTCTGGTGAAACCGCGAGGCGCGGCTAATGCCAATATATTATGAAAAAATACAACCAAAACACAACGCTAACAAGGTATATCTACATACTATCACCAATACAAACGTTGAACATAACTGTAATAAACTAGCTGTGCCCCGCGGTTTCACCCGCAGCGCCCCCGTTCCCGTGGGAATTTTGAGATTGTTATTCCTTATTTTTCTTATATAAAAAACCTTGTCCTGACAATAAGGAACACATTAAAAAAAGAATCATCCAATTTGGTGCAGTCGTTCTGAAGTTATGCGCTTAGCAACAGATTCAGCGATTCATTTTTATATTATAGATAGAGTTAAGACTCAATAAGTAAGTAATGTCGAACCTAGGGCCTCAGTTCGTTGAATTTCGAAGTCCCATCCCAATTCACTGTTGCGAAAAAAGGTCTTTACAATCACATAGAAGAGTAGTTTTTCTAAATAAACATTAACTAATAATGAGTGACCCTTGGCTATAAGTTGATTACACGCTTCAGTTAACAATTGTATAAGATACTGACAACGGCCCGCGGCCCGGCTTTTCGTGCGAACTTCAAAATATTAAATAGCTACTTTTTTAACTCATACAATTTGCACTCATTATACTAAATGAAAAGGGTCTATATCGCGTTAGAATATACTAGCCCCGCGGTAATCGCCCCGCGGTTTTACCCGCGTTGTGCCCGTTCCCATGGGAATGAAAAATAGCCTTCCCGTTGAATGTGGCTATCTATTACAAAAATAATTATTCAAACAGGACTGATAATTCCTGAGATTAGGTCGAATGTACAAACAAACAAACCTAAAAATTTTACCTGTTTATAATATTAGTATAGAAGTATTAGATTAGTATAGTATAACGTATTTTATCTACACTAATGTTGTAACATTCTACTTATGTTTCCAATACTTGACTTATAATTACTACTGTTATAGCGCAGACAACTAAAACACTCAATTTAAGCAATTGCACATGATGTTATAAATATCCACATCGATATCGTAAAATCTCATTATAACATCATTATAACGCGACCAATTAACCTGGCGAGCCTTATGTCAAAATCCTCATACTAGTTGTATAAAATTTTGATATTAGGCTGGCTTTTGAAAACAGTTGGGTTATACGTGAAAACTTCGTCGAAACTACTAAACTTACATACACAAAACTCTTTGGTAAGATCTCGCTCGCTCCTGATTGGCCCTACGCGCAGCTGCGTTCTCATTGGTTAGATTTTAATGGCGGCAAGTTCACTGTGACAATACACGTACGCGTGAAAAACTATTGTCAGCTTTTACTCTTGTTGTTTGATTAATTGCATTAGTGAAGATAAAGTAGTGTATGCAACTGCATATAACACGGGTATTAAAACACTCGTTACTATTATGAAACTCGCTGCGCTCGTTTCATAAACTCACACTCGTGTTTTAATACCCTTCCTTATATGACAGTTGCATAAACTACTATATTACAATAAGTAACCGACGTTTCGAACGGATTATACCACTCGTGGTCACGAGATGACTCGGTCAGATTATTATTGTTATATTCGTATTTTTGCGTTTATGTAATACTATTACGAACACTCCCTTACTAGGCTTGGTTTTAACAAGAAAGAGGAACCAACGTAAAGACACAACCATTCATGACAATAATTCCCGTTTGATATGTAACAGAACGAATGAGTAACTAAATATAACATAACATCTTTATAGAGAAAAAGGAACATACCTGTTCCATCTTCATCTACTAGATGGCACAATAATCATTGGAATTCAACTCTTTTGTGAACGAACGAATGGTTATTTGACATTTTAGAAGTTCCATCTTTGACTTCAAAGGAAAACTGAGGAGATAGCTCATATCCACCGACAACAGGGTTCTATGACAAGTTCCGTTGAAATATTGAAGTACTAGCAGCACCCTGCGGTTTTGTCCGATGAAAAATAGTCTATAACCTTCCCGTTTGATATAGCTATCCATTTCATAAGGAACTATACTAATCAGATCTTCTGTGAATACTCGTAGCCCGTTTAAACAAAAAAAAAACAAAAACAAAAAAAAAACAAAAACAAAAAATAGGTTGAATTAGTAAATGGTATCTTTCTCTCTATCTTTCTCCTTCATCGTAAGTTAAAAAACAAAACAGTTTTTTTTGCTGGAGAAAAATGTCTTAATCTACTTTTAATTGAGAGTTCATGTTTTAAGATTTTTACATCACTAGTTGCTGTCGCCGTCACTTTCACTGTAGTATCGCCGAAAGGGTTTTACAATAACTTTGAAAAACTCCCGCTTTTCACTAAACATATTCTTGAACAAAGTCTTCAAGTCTGGTTACTGCGCATAAAGTAATTAAAACATGCAACAACTTACTCGAAGAACTTGTTTCTTACTAAATAGTGAAATGTCTGTTTCAGCTGTAGGGTGTGTTCTAACTTACTTATTCGTTACTTCGAGATATAATTATGAAGACTGATTAAGGCACATCATCATCATAAATTTAAGAGCAAGGCTCTTGTCAGTGAGTCCGATGCAGACTTCTCCATCTATTCCTATTCAGTGCAAGTTCCTTCACATCTCTATAAGACATGACAGACACTTTTTCTTTAATCTGAATCATGTAACTGATTCTAGGCCTTCCCCTACCTCGCTTTCCTTCAATTTTACCTTCTATGATATTATTAATGTATAGCTTTGTATGGATGTGAGACGTGGACGATGACTCAGCGGGATAGAGAGAGGCTGGAAGCGTTTGAGATGTGGTGTTAGCGTAGGATGGAAAGGATTAGTTGGACGGAAAGGGTGACAAATGAAGAAGTATTAGAATTGGTAAGAGAGAGTAGAACATTACTTGAGACAATAGAAAATAGGAGAGGGAAGATGATAGGACATCTCATACGACATGACAGATTAAGGCACAAATGTCATAAATTCATTTCGAGTAGGTTAGTGGCCAGCCCTGGTAACGAAAGTTTTTAGACCGCCCCTCTGACATGATCTTACGATTGAAACAACTGGGACTGCTTAACGTAGCACGGCTCGGAAGCACGGTAGCGCTCGACGCTCTGATAGAAATGTCACTATCGACCACCCATCCAAGTAGGGGCCTAGACGTTGCTTAACAATCGCAATTAACTAGCATGGCTTACCCAAACTAAAACACGAGAGTTACAGATTTGACTGACAGTTACAATTGACTTATGTTTAAAAAATGTCATTCGTATTTTTAAAATAAATAATGTAACCTAATCTAATATCCTTCCAAAAAGATAATTTAGATAAAGCAATAATTTTAATCGATATAGAACTGATGTCATAGACAATCACACTAGCTCATAATTACAGGCTAACAAATCGAACTTATCTTATACATACTCCTAATTGAAAGTCGAAGATCACAAGTACTACATAATTTTGTATGCTTAATTGGATTGCGTACAAAGTGCTCATAATAATTTGTTCTGTAAATTAATGACAATCTCCGAAATCCAAATTATTTGGTCGTTTATCAGCGGAACGGTGTTCATTAACTTCGGGTCGGCTCGAATCTAACAACTTTACCTTTTATTCAATTTAACACTAAATTAAACATTTGCGCTAATTTCACAAAACGATTTTGTTGAGGAAAATTAACGAGATTTGTTTGCACTTTTCTTTTGAAGTTTATTTTCGTATTAATTGTATTACGTTGTGGATAACATTAATAACAAATTGTATTTTATATTTAACCATATTTTATATTTGTCACCTTTTTACGAAATTCTGTTTTTTTCCATATACTAACAGCGCCCCGCGGTTTTACCCGCGTTGTGCCCGTTCCCGTGAGAATTTCGGTAATGTTTATACTGATAAATCTTCCTCTTGAATCACTATATCTATTTTAAAAAACCGCGTCAAAATCCGTTGCGCAGTTTTAAAGATCTAAGCATACATAGGGACAGACAGCCAGACAGACTGACAGCGGAAAGCGACTTTGTTTTATACTATGTAGTGACACAGAGAATGGGAAATATGAATAAAAATACATCGTGACTTGCTATTATTAACATTGTGTTTCTCTGTTATTTTATATAAACACATAAAACTATTATTTAGTTGGAAAATGTCCTTTTAAAACGAAACACCACACACGAGCGCTTCGTCCAAAAGCGCATTTGATTGATTATGCAGATGGTATAAGTGCTATGCGTGCTCTGCCCTCATTCACACAATTTGTCTAGCAATGTCAACACGTTTTGTGTTTGAACCCGGTTTGAATTACGGTGGAAAACTGTTTGAAAGTTTGAACTATACCGTATACAGTGGTTGATTTAACAGCCGCAATCCAATCAGAGTTTCATAACATCTATTTGTTTGTCAACGTATTATTGGACGAAATAGAACACGTGCTATTGTACTGGCTGTGACTGCGGGTTCACTATGGAATTACGCTCAATCGTGTATCTCTTAGATAAGTTAATTTTCATGCAATGGTGTACATACTAACTAGTTCTTATGTTGATTTCAATCTGTTTTATCTATTTTCCCGATACCCTAAAAATATTTAAAACTAGCTTGCCGTACGGTGGTTCCACCAGCGATCTAATGTTTGTATGTTTTAATATATATGTCGGAGCGTGGCATCAGTGGCGCCACACCAGATAGCGGTTTATTTCGTCACTACATTATTTTTAGTCTGTAGTCAATTTAATCAAGCTGTCAGTTGATCTGTCTGTCATTCTGTTTACGTTCAGAAACGTCAAGCGGGTAGCTGGGGTGAGGTCGATGCGGGGATGGCAATACTAGTTGGAAAAAAAGGACGTTAGAAGTTTAAGAGTAGTTTGTAAATTCAGCTAACTGATGGAATCTGTAGTTTTGTGATTCCGGGACGTGAGTTCTACCTTCGTGGTGTAGTCTGGGGGATGAGAATAGTCGACGATATAAAAAGATGGCGTATATTAGAGTTTATGGGGAAAATGGGGGATGGTTGGGTTGTGATTAGATTGGAAACGTAGATAGAAGAAATGAGGTGTTGACGACATCACGATCGTATTGCGAATTGAGTATAGAATTAGGAAAAAGATTCTATGGCGTGGACAGGACGACTAATGGGGCGAAGGGAGGTCGTTTAGGTTCCATCAATTAATTGAATCTAGACGTATCCTAACTGTAATCTGTAATCCATGATGATCGTGTGTAAAATACAAGCAATGTCATTGTAATGAAGTCCTGTGAGTTATTATTTCAAGATCAAGACCTAGAAATCCTAAGATGTTGGATTGACAGTATAATGCTCGTGCTTATCTTGATATGACATGTCCCCGATATCAGAAGTGGGGTAAATATCGCTGTTTCCCCGACATCAGAAGTGGGATCAAGATCGCTATTGCCCACCGTGCATTTAGCAGAGAATGATAAGGATCGCTATTGCCCACCGAGAGTCCAGCAGAGAATGATAAAGATCGCTATTGCCCACCGAGCGTCCAGCAGATAATGATAAGGATCGCTATTGCCCACTGAGCCTGGATTGCCCACTGTGCTGAATATCATATCGCTATGGATTGTGGTATTTGAAATTTGGATGCTATATTCCCACGGGTGGACGAAACATAAACGATGTAGTCCACATAACTACGGCGTTGATGGAAAAATGGCTTCTTATATTTTGAGAAAGAAATTTAAGATTTGTTATTCGTTACTGG
This sequence comes from Cyclophora albipunctata, assembly GCA_963082685.1. Classification (NCBI taxonomy): domain Eukaryota; kingdom Metazoa; phylum Arthropoda; class Insecta; order Lepidoptera; family Geometridae; genus Cyclophora; species Cyclophora albipunctata. Next base: position 7,303,716 of record OY720117.1, on the reverse strand, counting down.
AATGGACGACGGCGACGACGACGACGAGATTGCAATTCATATACCTACCCTCCACTGGATTATGAAGCACGTAGTATTCAGAGATATGTCTGAATTATCATCCCGATGACGGTGGTTTTTCGTAATGTTTGTTTTGAAATTGTTTATAAAAGTTGGAATGTTCTGTGAGTATAGTAAGTTAGTTTTCTACTCTATTGTGGAGTTAAGAAGGTAATTATGAGCTTCCGAAAGAGTAAAGTTTAATCTTGTACGTAATGTGATATGTTCTAATATGTTTTCTTATTTTCATGTTGGTTCAATGCTGGTAATTATTGTAAGCATTGATAAACCTCGTTCAGGGTAGAACGTGGTTCTCTTCTCAATCCTGTTACCTGGTGAATGTGAGGGATTGCGGTATTCCGAATTATTCAAGAATCTATCACGACGAATTCACATTGGATGTTAAATTGGTGATGTATTGCGGTAATGATTGACATGAATTGGCGTATTGAAGTATCTTAGTTGGGAAATATCCGGTGAGCTATTTTGTGATATTTGAGTCAGTTAACATTGAGAGTTTTGTAGTGAATCTTCGTACCACTTGATAAAGAAGAGAAGCTTACTGTTACCCACTCGTGGCTCATATTGTAATGTGCATTTGAGATTAATAGTCTATTGAAGTTAAAGTTGAAAATGACGTGATACCTAGTATTCATGTGTTACATAGCATTGATGATTCATGTGAGATTTTGATGATTTTAAGATAATCCAATTATTGATAAACTAGTAACTGATAGTTAATAGTCAATTCTGATAACTGTTAGTAGTTTTTGAGTACTTTAATTGAAGTAGCTTTTGGGAAATGTTAGTTTGAAGTTAAGCGTTAAAATAATAATTTGGGAGTTCAATTCAATTCAATTTTTGTTTGATGGCTTTTGCTGACATTACGTCGCAAATAATTTGGGAGTTTAAGTTAATTAGTTCACATAACAGATTACACAAAATGCCCGAGAGTACTTGTGACATCAATGACAATGATGGTAATGCTGACAGTTAGGGTGTTTTCTTATTTTGGTAAACTGACAAACAACACCTAAATTCCTACATTCTTGGTAGCGTTTTCAGACTTTGATCGTATCGTACATTTATCAGACGCTAAATGTTGTTTGGTACCAAGCGATTTGCAAGTTTTCCTTATTTTTGAAAGTATGGTTGAAGTAACTGGCTTAGAACTTGGTGCTGTCTGGCAGATTGATTTCCTGTGTATTTTTGATTACCGATTAATAATAATTGTGATTAACTTTTGATGGAAGTCAGGATTTTAAGGAAGAACAAGCTTCTTAATAGTCAGGTTGAGCCTCCATCCGGAACTCTTGAGCATCAAGGTCAGTCGTTTCGATTTCATTACGATTCTGGAGCAGAGTGCTGGCTTATTAAAGAAAGTGTGGCCGCGAGGTTTAGAGGAAAACGAGTTCACAATATAGTGTCATTGACTGGTATAGGAAAATGCCTGAAGGGTAAGTACCCATTGTTAGTGATTCTGAGCCTTGTGATGATAAACTGTAGTCACTTTAGACTGTGTGGTAACTAGTTGTGCGTGTCCCCTTGAGTCTTAAATTTAGATGATCACGAGAGTGACTGATCATAGGGATGATTAGGGTTATGGGGGATCACTGGGATGATCACAGCCAGTCACAAGGATGACTGCGTATTAGGGGTACGGGGATAGCCGGACAATAGAGACACACTTGACTTTTACTTTGATTTGAGATTAATTTGATTTTTAATGGGTACTTGTGCCTGTCGATGTTCTAGTATTATGTTTAGATAAGCAATGTGATTATGAATATTGAGATAGTTAAATTTGTTCATTGGAAAAGAATAATAGTTTGAGCTTTACTAAGTCTTTTGTTGAAGTAGAGTTAATTAGGTCAGGAGTGACCGAACGATGGTGACCGTTACACGTTGAAAGCTTTGAACTCTAAACGTAATTACAATTACAAGTATGCACACGATAGATTACGAAAGATGCCAGTAGGTCATGTACCAGTCGAAGTTGATGTTAATAGTAATCCCTTGTTTTGGTGGAAACTCGAGTAAGGACTCTATCGGCCGTATTGTGTTCGACCGTACCAGTAGCTATTACGTAGTCGTAGCCCGGTAGAAATCGGTGTCTCTTGGGGTAACTCAAGTAGTCCGTGGGTGCGCGGTGCGCGTTTGGCTCTGGCGGAGGTCGGGGTCTGCAAAGACCATAGTGTGCAGTCACAGGGTGATGCACATGGGCGATCCACTTGATGGATATGCATAGTGTGAGAGCAATTGCGATTGCTGGTCGGCTGGAGAGCCGTGGCGATAGAGGGGCTTACTAGAGTGAAGTTTCGATTTGTGTGGTTAATTAAATTGTGTTAATTTGTTGTTACAAACGACAGTACATGGCTCTGGTTGATATTTTTTTATGGCTCTGGTTGATATTTTTTTTATGGCTCTTTTATGGTTTTATTCGAGTAATTTAAAAGAAAAACTATACAGTTACGAAGTTTCTTTATTTGAGCTGTTTGTAGAAATATGATTGGTCAGAAGTGGCCGAGGCGAACAAATACTCTCGTTGGTTATTTCTGTGCAGGTTAGCAAACACACGAGGACGTGTGCTAGCAGGATGGCCGTGTCGGAGCGTGGCATCAGTGGCGCCACACCAGATAGCGGTTTATTTCGTCACTACATTATTTTTAGTCTGTAGTCAATTTAATCAAGCTGTCAGTTGATCTGTCTGTCATTCTGTTTACGTTCAGAAACGTCAAGCGGGTAGCTGGGGTGAGGTCGATGCGGGGATGGCAATACTAGTTGGAAAAAAAGGACGTTAGAAGTTTAAGAGTAGTTTGTAAATTCAGCTAACTGATGGAATCTGTAGTTTTGTGATTCCGGGACGTGAGTTCTACCTTCGTGGTGTAGTCTGGGGGATGAGAATAGTCGACGATATAAAAAGATGGCGTATATTAGAGTTTATGGGGAAAATGGGGGATGGTTGGGTTGTGATTAGATTGGAAACGTAGATAGAAGAAATGAGGTGTTGACGACATCACGATCGTATTGCGAATTGAGTATAGAATTAGGAAAAAGATTCTATGGCGTGGACAGGACGACTAATGGGGCGAAGGGAGGTCGTTTAGGTTCCATCAATTAATTGAATCTAGACGTATCCTAACTGTAATCTGTAATCCATGATGATCGTGTGTAAAATACAAGCAATGTCATTGTAATGAAGTCCTGTGAGTTATTATTTCAAGATCAAGACCTAGAAATCCTAAGATGTTGGATTGACAGTATAATGCTCGTGCTTATCTTGATATGACATGTCCCCGATATCAGAAGTGGGGTAAATATCGCTGTTTCCCCGACATATATAATAATTAAAAGAGTAACTACAATATCAAGGGTCGATATTGGGTAAGTAATTTTTAAAACCAATTTAAGCGCTTACTTTATTTTCCCAGATATAGTGGGATCGCATCCATACATTTTCTTGAACAGGAAAATATCTTGCTTGCTATGAATTGGTATAGAGTATAGATAAATCGGTAGCAATGTCTGTCAGGAGGGCAAAAATAGGTATTTAAATGAACTTAACATCACAGGAAAGTTGTCACATCTACTTCGATAAATCATGTCTCTGCAGCTTCATTATGAAATCAAATAAATCTTGACACCAATTAAAGTCCAGTACTAAAACGCCATTAATTTCCCATAAATACTTGAAGGACCAGAAGAATCAGCGTTCAAGCGACTGGCTAATTAACATCACTCAAAATAATAACAAGAGAAGGACGAGACTCCCGAGAGCCGCTGTGATTGACAATATCAAAGAATCGTCTATTTCCGTGTACCGAGAAATTGTTGAAAAACGGAATAACATCTTGCCAAATCGTGACGTAACGTTTATAATATTATGATCTGATATTGTAAATTCAAACGGAAATATTAATAACTGTCCTGATGTTGATCTTACGAAGGAAAAATTCAATATGAAAGGAAGAAAATTGTAGATAAACGCTTTATTACATAAATTAAAGGTTGAAAAAGTTTCGTTACAGTCAAGTGTTTCAGACCAAAATGTACAAAATATCGGTGAAACAAGTTGCGAACAAACAGTCTGAACTGAGGAAAATAAAAACTTGCAAAAGTTTCTCCAAAAGAACAAGAAGTATGAAAAGACGTGTTTTATCAAACTATTACAACATTTACAAACAGACGTAAATTCTCAACTTTTGCACTTTAGTTAACTGTGACGTTAGTTTGGCCTTCAAAATAATAGATAGTTCACCCGTATTTTCGATAGGGAGGTATAATTTATATTTGTTTTTAGGCATACAGTAAAAAGTAACATATCCTTCGACGCTTCTTTATGCGCGATTTTTAGGTGAAATTAGTGTTATGCAACTAATTTCATAGTGTAGATGCGACGCGAAACTAGTGTCGCGACAGCATTTCAGAGACAGCAGGAGCAATAGCTATGATATTGACAGGGCCATTATCTCCGCGATACTGATAATTTCACGACACTATAATTTAAACGAAAGTAGTTTCACATGTGCTGAAATTAGTTTCACGAAACTAGTTTCATCATGCATGACACTAGTTTCGTAATGTAAATCCCGCTTTAAGTTAATCTAAAATGATAAAGTTAAGAAGGGCGTTCTCACAAACAACTATGCCACCATGGTCGACCGATTAAAACAACCAAGACCAAGTACATAATAGACTAGCAGCGCCCCGCGGTTTTACCCGCGTTGTGCCCGTTCCCGTGGGAATTTCGGGATAAAATGTAGCCTATAGCCTTCCTCGATAAATAGACTATCTAACAGTGAAAGAATTATTCAAATCGGTTCAGTAGTTTCTGAGATTAGCGCGTTTAAACAAACAAACAAACAAACAAACAAACAAACAAAACAAACTCTTCAGCTTTATAATATTAGTATAGATAACATCGAGACATAATGTATCCCCAAACACAACTCATCCCACAACATTTGTCTTCAACACATAATATGGTACCGGATATTTACAAAGCCATCCTAGACGTGACGTCTAACCAATAATAACTGCGAAAGATGCGACAGAATGTATAGGGTGAATAGATAGTGTTGCATAGTGCGGGTGCGACTGGACATAATATTTGGATTAAAACGCAATGTTATTTTCTATGAAGAGAGTTTAAAACGTGTCAAAGATCGAAACGGTCTTAAAGCTTCGTTGGCTACTAACCTCTTTTAACTAAAAGTACGTATTAAGTAACTAATCTACGAGTATAATCAGTCTTATAAAGGACAATTAATGTGTATTTCTTCGTCGTAACGTATGTATATATATCCTCATGTACACGTCCTCATAATTTTGAGTATAATGTCTAATCCTCAAAATGACACAGAACTACATACATATATTAGGGGAGAATCCACTTTTTATACCGAAATTCTGTTCTAACGTGTTCCACGCGACTGAAGCCACGTATCTGATAGTTATACCTAATAGTATGATAACATCAGCTGTCGAGACACGCGGGTGTAATAGGGGGTTTACACGGGTGACTAAAGCCGCACGATTTTTGCCGTGCGGCGTAAATCGACCATCTAAATGGCAATTCGGCTAAGTTGCAAGCGACTAAAGCCGCAAGCCCCAAAGTTGGGTAGCATCCGACTTTTGCCGCACGGCAACCGGCCGCATGCGACTGGTGACTAAAATCGACCGTGTAAACGATCAGTTGCAGGCGATCGCCCGCCGCATGAAGGTGTTTCCGCACGCACGTGTATTTATTTACTACAGCGTTGGAAATGACAGAGTTGGATGGAAATGACAGAGCCGCATGCGATTTTAGTAACCTGTGTAAATGGGCTAGCGATGCGGCTTGGTGAGGCAATTAGTGAAGCGACTCGCCGCACGGCGAAAATCGACCCGTGTAAACCCCCCATAACAGAATACGAGAGGAATACTGATAGGCAGGCATGTGTGACCCGCTGCGGCTTGCGGTGCGGTCGACAGGCCCTTCCTACTATAAATTGTATTAGATGTAATGTCTTCTGTTATTGTTTACTAGCAGAGGCCTGTGGTTCCACCCGCGACTTAAAGATGGCGCTAGGGTGAAAATTAGATGACGCTGTCGTTATTTTATCGGGATTGGTCTCTACATTAGGGTGCGTTTCCATTGCAACGGAGTGGAGCGGATCGGAGAGCCTGATTGACCAATCACAGCTCATTGTGATTGTCAAACAACGCATTGACATTGTCAAAATAATTTCGTAATGTATTGTGATTAGTCAGTTGAGTTCCGAACAGCTCCGGCTCCGCTTCAATGGAAACGCACCCTTAGGATAACTACTAACAGTTTTGCAGTTATAATATTTATATAGAGAAAGGTGCTTAGTATTCTAGGCTTCATGTAAAGTAGTTTTCATGTAAAGCTTAGCGAATACGACGCAAACTTCCCTTATGTCAATTTACTAGCTCACTCGCGTTTTATTGAACTCGTCCTCGTCAGCTCGGTAACTCGCTCACTCTAAACAACACAATATTTTCTTTGTTATTCTGACTGTCTGTTCATTTTTGTGTTTCTTTATTGTAATTATCTTCATAAGAAGGCAAATAACAAACGTAAAGAGGTCACAGGTCACGGCTCCTGGTGTTCCTGACCGAATTAATGGATGTCACATGTCGTGGAGCAAACATGAACCGAAACAATACGCAGTTAGAAGGACTTCCTTTTAAAATTACGGATTCATTAATTAAGCTGCGAAGTACTCGTAGTAAAGTTGAAAAAAAATGTATAAGCATGTAATGTTCAACTGCTGGGAAAAGGCCTCTAGCCTAGTTACCTAGTATAGTAGCTGTATTGCATCGCCCCTGGGCCTTACTTGTAGTTCTAACATAAAATATAGAACACTTGACATGCGTCGTCGTGTGCCTAACTATCGGTCCTGTTATCAAGATCATTGTTTATACGAGTATGCTATGACATAATCAGAGACCGCAAAAATTTGCGGCATTGTTCGCAATAGTGTGGACATGACTTCAAAATCAATCAAAATATTATTCATTAATTAATTTCTTACTTGACATATAATTTGATTCCTAGTCAATAAATACAAAAGTTTGTTAAAGTATAGGTTTATTAAAAAAAATGGTCAGTATTTTTTCCAAATTTTCTGCTGTCAGTCTATTATTTATTTATTTATTGTATATAAATATTTACGAAAACGATACTTATTTTAAACACGAACGTAAAAGAAAGAAAAAACGACTGTCTGCCGAAAATGTAGAAAAAAAATACTGACCGTTTGCCTTAATAAATATACTTTAACAAAATGTTGTACTTACTGACTAGCAATGAAATATATGTCATGTAAGTTATTCATTAATTGAATAACATTTTAATTAATTTTCAAGTCATGTCCACACTATTGCGAACAATGTCGCAAATTTGTGCGGTCTCTGGACATAATTCACTTCGAATAACTTTTCTCTGTTTACTCATACCTACCATGCTGTCATTACCTCAAAGACAATTTTCACACGGACTTTGATGCACACTAAGACAATGTGCTGTACATTTACTAACACAAACATGTATGACTCAGGGGCGCTCGTGAGATAAAACTACAATAACATAATTACTGTATTTTAATTCACTTCAATTGTTAATGCACTCCTAAAAATAACTTCGAAATGCATTTATTTTAGTTCTCTATTATACCTTTCAAATTAACAATATATTTCAATATCTCGGTAGCTTTCATTTTACAATCGCAAATTATTCTCCTTAACATTAAAAACACTGCAATTAATGTTGAACCAAATAATGCAAACACAAGTGCAGTGTTACCACTATAAAGCCTAGGAGCCAATAAAACAATTAACCTAAATAGCTGCACTATCAGAGCTTACAAGCCCGATATTGTTCCTTATCGGCGGCGTGACCTCTAATCGCTGGCCTTCATGCTCGGGCCTCACAGGAGGAGGTATATTTAGCGCTCCTTTGAAGACCCACTCAGATGAACCGACACACGCCCCAATGCCCTCATCCCTATACACGCGGCCTATCGGTGATATTAATATAATGTACCATTAACCTATTAATATTATAGAGGGTGTCGATGTTTTAACGTTGTTATAGTATTTGAAACATGCTGTAACTTTAAGGTAGTTTTGATCAAATACGAATATCGGGATATGGTAATTTAGTTTAACCATTAACCTATTGATTGTGATCATTTTTACGCAGACAGATAGTTTACGACAGACTATCGCATTAACTTAATATCAACAATAACAATTTGGTACGTAAAACAAGAAACTTTCATTTATTCAGCTGTCCTAACCATCGTCAGAGTCCTTAATATTAGTAAGGAATCGTGTGTTACCCCTGATAACATAAAAGTTTATGTCACACCTTTTCTCGAAGGATATCGATATGTTGGCGTGATAGCAACATGAAGATAATGGCTTTTCATGCATAAAAATGAAAATTCTTACAAAAATTTCCTCGAGAAAAATTTCGTAAACGGAAAATTAGTTATAACCCATTACATTGGCGTTCCCGTAGCAATTATTATAATTAAAATTGGCGCCGATATAACCGAGTTTATTCATAGTCGGTGGAACATTTACAAATTGCCACTCGCAGTCAATTAGTGACACCATGTCGTGATGTAATTGCTGGGAATTTTTGTTTAACATTGGGAATGTTTTATATTTTAAATCATTTTGTCGCAACGGAGGAAGATCTTGTAGGTTTGAATACATTTTCGGATTACTTGTTATAGAACCACCGTAATACACTCGTAAACTCAGAAGATTACAAATGTTGAATGACTTCATTTCAGGAATCAAATTAGATTTTTTTTATTTTCGAGGAAAAAGTTAATATGTACGAGTATATCCAAATTAAAATGAACTGAAAAGATCTTTCTAAATCTAATCTCAATTCTGCTTTTGACTTAAAACATTTAGATGAAGTACATTAGCTATTTAAATTGTTCTGTAAATGTTTAATGCTTTCGCTGTGTGGTTTAGTCATATGTACTCTAGAGTGGACTAAATATTTGCCCAGATCGTGCGATGGTGTCTTAAGAGTCACAGAGTGAAAAAGGCTGCTGAGCCACAAGTTACACGTACTTTTTAAGGCCAGTCAGTCCCAATATCCTGTCGTCTCAATACCTATCTATAGCAGATCAAGATTTTACACGGTTTCTATATAAAATCGTGTAGAATTTTGGCGACACAATAAGTGATTAAAATTTGACGTACATACGTATTAGCTTGCATACAGAAATTATGTCAAAATATTATCTGTTGTCTTGGATTGATTTAATATAGGTACTTACTTTCTTGGATAACTGATCATGATCAAGGTTTTAGGCAAAACCTATTCATAATTAATATTTATAGACCATCGCCAAAACTTTTTGGAGCACTCTATTAAACGTCTTGTCTAAGTACTCACGCGATAGCATCGATCATGTCGAGGCCCATCTCGACGGTGCAGCGCGCGTGGTCGGAGCGCGGGTCGGGCAGCCCGGACACGCAGTAGTAGCAGTCGCCCAGGATCTTGATGCGGAGACAATGGTTATCCTACGACGGAGAACCGTTTTTAAACTGACATTTTTATATGTAGTCCTTCTTTGAGATCGGGAAATGAGTATAGTGGGATAAACTACAAATAGCCAACACTCTTAACCGGCCATCATAAGTGTATTGTGATGAGCTGTGTTGCTGTTTGTATAAGAGATCCGATTGAGGTATAGTGTCCTAAATATGTTCTAATCTAGATCATACATTGGTTTACCAGACTTAGAGATGGGTCTAGAACGAGGTAAAATAAAGTAGGTAAAATGTTCGTCTAGTGGTCTTCTCATCTAGATTGTTAGGGCGGATCTAACTTGCATCCTAGCGCCATCTATTGAAAAGCGGAAGTCAAACGATACTGTAAATATATCTGTTGTACGATTGTAAGTGATAAACTCACGTTGGCGAGTTGGTCGAACCTGCCGAAGAGTTCGTTCAGTAGCCGCACCAGCTCCTGCGCGCTGCACTGCGACGCGAGCACCGTGAACCCGACTATATCCGCGAATAGTATGCTGCAACAAAATTATGTGGTTAATCTATAATATAAAAATGAATCGCTGAATCTGTTGCTAAGCGCATTACTTCAGATCGACTGCACCAAATTGGATGATTCTTTTTTTAATGTGTTCCTTATTGTCCGGACAAGGGAAACGGGATTTGTATATAAGAAAAATAAGGAATAAAAATCTCAAAATTCCCACGGGAACGGGGGCGCTGCGGGTGAAACCGCGAGGCACAGCTAGTATTATATATAGAACATTTTAGACCGACCATTTAGGCTATTTCACAAAACAGTCAGCCCAACAAACTGTTGAGCACTGTAGTACTTTTTGTGAATATAAAAGGGATGATATCAAGTAATTTAGGGAAGTATAGAAAAAAATACTGAGAGACGAGGTATACTGATCGAAAAAATATCTGATTGCAAGAACAACTTGCAAAAGTAAATGATCTATAATGGGGTTTAGTCACACTTAGCCAAAATTTTGGTTATGACATTAACATAGTTTATCCATGTCAATTCAAATTTTCATACCTTTGGTAAGTACAAGTAAGAACACCCTGTTTATATTCCAAAACAAGCTACCCTAAGTACCTATAATAAAAGTATCCTGAAACGCTAAGTGTATTTTAAGGAAATGTATACAGAGGAAATGTGCGTCCGTCGGGTAAATGACCCCGTCCTCAAATATCCGACGATTTCAGTAAATCATGGTTACAATGTCGTGTTTGTTTTGATTATCGGCCAGTACCATACCGAGTAGTATGAAGTACGGAGTGCGATTTATAAAGTGCGTCTATCATTGTACAAAAATACAGTTTAAAATAGATTAAGAACACTTTTCTTTTTATATATAGGTACACTCGGTTGGGAAAATAAAAAAACATGTTTTTAACATCAATACAAGTTGTAGATAATGAGTACTATTCTACAAAACAGGGTGTCTTTTTTGCACTTTAGACTCAAGCACTCAGAAATATCTAGTTCTTAACATTCATATTGCACCAAATTACGTCATCGGCCCTTACATTTCTGCTAAAAAATATCATTTTCTTGTTTCGCACTAATAATAAAAACACTTCCTTCTCCAAGAAAACAACAATAACCTACCCATAAACCCCTGTACACACATAAAAGTCTAAGCGTCTTGTTATTTTCGACACAGATGCTGAACTTTGACTCCGATCTCATACTAAACTCGGTACATGAGAACGCATTGTCTCGGTTATCTCTGATTGTCGGCTTTCTTCGGGCCAACGACCTCGTGTGTATCTCTCTTTATTATTTGAAAGCGTAACTATATTATTATCGTTATTAGAAAAAGTAAAGCAATTATAGGTTTTTTCTACATGTGTTATGGCTTTGAAATAAGAATGCATTGGATGCGTTTTAATTGGAGCGGACTGGAGCTTTCCGGAGCGTAATCGACCAATCATAATGCATTACGAAAAGATTTTGACAACCGATGCCTTGTTTGATAATTTCAATGCGTTGTGAATGGTCCGTTAATCTCCGTAAAGCTCCGCTTCCATATAAACGCATCCTTGTACACAATAGTCTAATCGCTATATCTAACTTATTAGTTGGACAACGGATGTGGACCCATAAGAAAATAAGAAGTGTATTCGAGGGTCTATTAGAGTAATTGGCAGGTGTCGATGATCTAATTTTAGGCGAGTGTTACATTTCATATATCGTAGATTTATATACGCCTGAATTAGTGATGTGATTGTATGCGTTACGGTGAATTGTGCCTACACATCTTACAGATAGATGTTAATTGCTTTATTACTTTGTGTATTAACTCGATTGCGCGTACAAAAGGAGTGTTACATTTTGTATTCTTTACTTCACGCTTCGGACAAAACAATTCTAAGTAGACATTTGTAGTCAATAGCTAGCTTTGAAAGCCTTGGGCATAAAGAACGGAACGTATTTCCGAATCGGGCTAAGTGTCGATTTATGCAACTGGAAGTGTTTTCCAATATAACTTGTCAGCTTTTGAATAGCTGCTTTTATCGCCAAGGTTTTTGGAAAAAAATAGACTATTTTAGTTTAAAGTAGGAGAAATTAAAACAGGAATAATTTTCAAACGATTTAAAACTTTGTATAATATTGGGTTTTGAGCTTTTAATACGTTCAAGCAGCCCATTTCATAATGAAACTAATGTCATTAAAGTTTGTAGGCTTTGGAGTCTTACGCCGTTAAAGGATGTAATGGTTGACCAGAATGTAAGTCAAGTTATTAAGTTTTTAATTTGAAAATGTTAAATATTCAGAACTTAGTTTAAAGTGTATTTCGTCCCCAATTCTTAACGTATAGAGGCCGTATCAAAATGACAACTTGTCTTGGCGTGCGGCGTCCTACTGAAGGGAAATGACGTAAGAACGTTTTACTCAAAGTAATATGCCTTCTTATTCCCATTATTTCGTATTTTCAAAAATCGTTCATTCCAAAGTCATTAGTTGGACTCATCCTAAATATTAAATAAGTAAAAAATCCGACGAGTACCTCCTTTTTTTAAGTTGAGTAAAAAAGGAAGATACATAGTTTAAATATAGAACCATATTATTGGAACAGACAAATCCCTTGAAGGTCTAATAAAATAAGCCCGTGTATGGCATGCATACGTCAGACCATGACGAGATTATCCCTCCGCCAAATTACCGCCCTTATCTCACATATAATTACTTGAGATTACTTAACTTAATACAAATTAATAACTTATATATGTAGAGTTACGAACGTAAGGTAATATCTCGTTATGGTAACAGGTATTTAACAACTCAGTTATGATCCTATTAGTTGATGTATGATTATCGCTGCTTCACGCGTGTTGTACAAGTTCTCATAGAAAATTCGTTTAAAAATAAGATAGTTTCCAAAGTCTAATCTTTAACTATGCTGAAATTTATATTTATTTAGGTATAAAAAACTGAAAATAAAAACAGTCAAATTAATTAAACCATTTGAAAATGTTTCCTGAAATCATCCAAAAGATTTTCAAAAATATCGTAGCTTTGAAACATTAAAAATGCAGAAATCAAATAGAACCATATCGCTCCATTTCGCTTTGATATGGGTATTAAATATTCATAGATACAGTTAAATTGTGAATCCGAAACTTTGTTTTAAATGAATTATATTTGGCTACGTGGTAACTCATATTTAAAGTTGTTTTCAACATAAGTTATTGCTACGAGTCATATGATTTGTTTTGAGTTGCGTCTAATGGTTGTTTAATTACTGTTGCATTGAATCATATGAAAAGAAGCAACTATAGTTTACGTATCCTTTTTTTACGTTTCTGTACTCTATTTTGGTGGCCGGAAAAACAAATGCTATATTATCTGCTATCTTAATTAACCGACTGAGGTCATTAATTGACAGTGATCGTTAACCTATAGTTAAAAGTACGTTCAAGTTTAGTGGCCAACCCTGTCGTCAAAGGTCTACCGCCTGATCTATAGCTAGACTTGTACTCCCGATCGCAGCCAGTCAGTGTGTAGACTGTGTCCCTCTGTCTGCGTATCGGCTTAACGTAAAAGGATCAGCAGTAATACTGTTCCTGCCTACGTGACGTCACAGACCTAGGTAACTCGGTAATGTATACGTGAGTGGAAAACAAAAGGAATCGACGGCCCTTCAACCCTTAACATTATGTAGAGTTGTCAAATGACTATGGTATCATGAGAACTAATTTTAATGTTATACTATAACAAATGTCATTTATACTTTATATAGCTCGGATGCAGCCCGACTTGGACGAGTGTCCAAAAGTATAATTTCTATCTGAGCGCTATCATGCTCTTGAGTGCACGTTAAGCAGTCGGTCCCGGATGTTTCAATCGTCAAACCATGTCGGAGGCCTTTAGGCGGTCTGAAAGCTCCCACCACAGGCTGGCCACTAACCTACCCGAAGTGAATGAATGAATAAGAACATAGCACTCGCTCTAATGAAAAGGTGAACTGACTCAAGGAAAATCTGTCGCTAATACAGTGTCATCCGAGTATGTTCGGTAGATTCTTGCTACATTCGCCTATACATTCCTTTTATGAGACTACGCTCATGCCTCCATTGGGTACTTTTCACGCTAAAAGGTAACGTACAGAAATATGATCATGAAAACGGAAAAGGTATATCGCGTACTACAACACTTTACTACTCCATTCTATTCATAGCTTGCCGCTCTGTAGCGCTGAAAAACACCCAATAGGCTATGTCAACTATTGGCTATTGAAAATTAAATACCTACTACATTATTATTATGGTATGAAGTGCATTGCAAGCGTTGGGAGCACTCTATGGGATATTGACGGCCATTTTACACTAGATTTCTGTTCCAAAATATCGTGTCCAGTCTTTTCATGAGCAAAAATCCTCATACTATTAAAATAACAGTTCTCTAAAGTATTTACTCATCTAACCTTTGAGAAACAAAGTACTTCTAACTCAACATAAGAAAATACCTACTACCAACACCCATTCACACGTTGTAACACAAACATTTATATCATAAGTAGGTGCTTAAAATTTGTATCGTCATTATTTATCCCTAGCGGTTAAACAACTCGACAACAAGAATGTAATACATTACACAATGGTCAGTGGACGCTACTTAATGAGATTTTGATGAGTTTTAAATATTTCTACTTCTAAAATGTCCAATAAAATGTTTTAAACATTTTAATATGTACAGTTATGTTATAGGAATGAGCACTCAAATTGTTAGACGTTTAAACCTAGATTAACTTTAATACAAATTTCGAAAATGCATTTTATTTATGTAAACTAATACATTACTTATCTTGAAACGAACGTTCTGTTTGTTATTCTTTCACGACTAAACAACTCTACCAATTTTAAATTATCCAAGGAAAACCCGGGGAACAGCTAGTGAGATATATTTTTTATCTTGAACTATCTTCCAATTAGAAATGAACTTGTAGAGCTTCATCGTGGGAAACAGTAAAAAAGAATAGAATCATCAATCAAATTTGTTCGACTGTGATTCCCAGAACGAACTTCGTAATTGCTGCGTATATATGCATTTCGTCTACTCAAATACGTGCGATGCATACATCTTACATACAGAACTTAAGTTTACGATACTTTGTGATTTAATGCAGTGCATTTCAAGTCTTTCAAACCGTCTTTAGAAAACGAAAAATCAAATGCTAACTAGATTTTAATAGGAAACTATTTAAACTATTTAAAAATCACAACATAACTATTTAAAAATCACAAAACACTTTCATATTTATTTTATATTGAAAACAAATATAAGTTCGTTATCGGCGGGGATGACGTAACAAACATTTAAAAATAAGTAAAATGAATTGTTTTAACGAACACGTACACATACTAAATATACAAGACACTACCTTAAAAAAACCTCCACTATTTTGAAGTAAGTAAAATAAAATGGCTTTTACAGAATCATCGTCACCCATGTTTTCTCACCATACAAATTCGATATGCCCTCAACACAATATCAACAAATAGCTCTATTAGCTAATCGTCGAAGTGAAGCTCCCTGTGGCACTGTTTATATTTGTGATGGATGGAGTAAATATATTCTACTAATATTAAAAACGCGAATATTTGTGAGAATGTATGGATGTTTTGGTGAATGTTCTTCTTTCAAGCAAAAACTACAGATCGGATCTTAATGAAACTTGGCACAGAGATACATTAGAGTCTGGAATAACACATAGGATACTTTGTATACCAAAAAAAAACTATTGGAACGGGTACAACTAGGATAAAACTGAAGGCGTTACTAGGAATATGATAAACAGTAGCGTCTCACGTCACATTATTGATTCTTGGTCACGCCTGAATTGACACCGAAGGGCTTCTAGTAACACGATACGAGTTCAACTATTTATAAATGTAATTGCACATAATTGACGTAAAAACCGATGTATTGCAATAGGTGATGCTAAGTTTACGCAATTGTTATAACGACGCAAATTATTTGTATTACATTTAAACTCGGTAAAAGTTTTACTTCTTTACTCAGAGACGTCCATTAAATCGACACTTAAGTAATTGACGTAATTTTTCATACATTACATGTCGAATCACTTATTTAATACTAGCAGCGCCCCGCGGTTTTACCCGCGTTGTACCCGTTCCCGTGGGAATTTCGGGATAAAAAATAGCCTATAACCTTCCCGTTGAATGTGGCTATCTATTACAAAAAGAATTAAAAAATATCTATTCAAATCGGACTGATAATTCCTGAGATTACTTCGAACATACAAACAAACAAACTTAAAAATTTTACCTCTTTATAATTTGAATAGATAACTAAGGAAGCATTTGTCTCTGAGTACGGGCGTTAGTCATTAAAAAAGCTTGTCGGACCGCAAAAGTGTAAACAGCTGAATTACTTTTAGCTCAATTCGGAAAACAAAACAACATTGATCTAAAACTAGCAAAATTGTATAACTGAACAGTAAACTCAATAAAGATAACAAACGGCTATATGAGGGCACTGACAAAAGTAGTTAATAGAACCAGACAATTAAGGATATTTCCCTGGAGGACCCCAACCTGGCCAACATTACATAAAGTATATCAAAGTACCAACATACAACTAAAGGCTGGTCCCAATAACCTATCTACGAAAGCATATTATCAAATTGCGACAATGTCAATGTCAAATTTTGGCGGGTTAAAGAATTTGATTTGATTGGCTGAAACAATGTGATTTGATTGGCTATGTCAGATTGAAAGTAGATATAGGTTATTGGGAAAGGCTGTAAACAATTTACTAGTACAATATTATGTAGCTGTTATTTTTTTTAAGATCAGAAGATTGAAGATTGAGAAGTTGTTTATTTTGTTTAAACGCGCTCATCTATAGAACTTTCACTTTGAATTTAATAACATGTTTAACCGCCGTCCTCAGTTACGTCAAATGCTTCCTTAGTAAAGATATAATGAGTGATTTTGACAGATAATGATTGAAAAATTACATCAATTAGTTAATTGTCCCTTAAGTATAAGATATCCACATTCAGAGGGAATATTGTAGGTACGTTTCATCTCGTAATTACCACAGAACGTGTACAAGCAGATAAAACCCCAAGACATTGGAGGTAACAAATAATACCACAGACAACATAACAGCTCCTCCGCACAACACTATCAATACAGTTTGAAAATGTTTGTGTGATTTTTATGATCGCAATTTTGGCAACATGCCACACCGACTAACTCAAAACGTAAACTTTTCGAAATTAATGTTGTGTTGTTCCTGCCACTTCAAATGTTGTCTGAAAACTAATATCGTTAGGTTTACTCACATTGTTACGGTTGTAATAATTTGGAAAACAAGAAGATTAGTTACTCAAAGGCTGGTTAAATACGTGACTATTTTAAACCGCGGACGTAATTGATAGCTAACAAAACAATACTAGCTGTATCTTGCGTACATTGTCTTAGCAGAGGAAATATACTAACACAAGCTGTCCTGCGCGGTTTTGCCCGCTGTGCCCGTCCACGTAGGAATTTTTATTATTGGAATCGAAGGTAGTTCCCGAGAGTAGCCGGAACATACGAACAAAATCACAAATATTTCCTCTATAGTATGAAGTATAGATAATTTCTTAAAATTATACATTTCTTCATGATCCAGTACCTGATTATTTCCTTCGACATTTCGATTTGAGAACACTTTCAGCTAGATTTAACACATTTGCATACTTCGTCCTTTGCATAGTAAACTATCTCCTACGTATGCCCTAGCTTAACAAACAAGTCTCCTCGATACACGCATAATATTTTCTCATTAAACAAGTCATTTTACTAACAAAGTAAACATGAATCTAAATACAACCTTGTCTTTTCACAAGACAACAATACAATGTGACACGAACAACCCCCGCCCTGCATAATCTCGTTATAAACACAATTATTATTTATTAACACAAGGTTCCATCAGAAATCTTTCTTAACATAATTTATAAGAATTATGAAACTTTGATGTTTAATCAAAGTTGAATGAATGTGGGTTTTTGATTATGCAAAATGATAATACTTTGTTCCAAGTTGTGATAACTAATAATTTATAAGGTGTCTTTGTATAACATTTATCCAGTTGACAAATTAGCCAATTACCTTTATCTTGAATGTTACTGAACTATTAACAAAGATAATTTGTCCTTACTGATCATTTGGAATATCTGAGCATCCAAACAAACACAATTTCCAACTTTATTATATTCATACAGATTAAGAAAAATTAAACTCGATAACTACATAACAAATAATGAAAAAGGTCTGTCTATAAAAACTTCACAAAACCCGTCATAAATCTGAGTGGAAAACAATTTTCCACAATCCTTCGATATCATCATTTTATAAACGAGTAGCAAAATAGACTTTATTATATACGTATTAAAGGCGTCTGTGGATTAAAATTGACTATTGAAAACTGCTGAGAAGAGCAGACAAAGGATAAGCTGGCTCTTGAGACGATGAAATAAACCCCAGACTAAAATGACAGATGCGAAGTGAACACTTTTTATAGAGCCACCGATTATTGCAGTTATATCAATATTTTTATTCCTGCACATACTCACATCCATTGTTTTTAGAGATCCGTGCAAAAAAACCGCATCTCTTATAGCATACGAGTATGTGTCTGACTCTCAAACTGTCGAAGAGCTAAATAGTAACTTAATATAAAAAAAAGTTGTTCTTTCAAAATTTTATATTGTACGAAATAGAACACTATTTAAATAAATCGAACGTCATTTGTTTTTTAATAATATTTGTGCGGAAAAAAAAATGTTCTTTTACAATGCACTCTAACCTACAAAAAAGTATTACAGACAAAAGTCTTTTAGGCTTTAAGCCTACAATTGTCTCTAGTTTGTGAATGAGTTTGTGCTATGAAATGATATGTCAAAAAAATATACTGGCTACTTGACTAAAGTGTGCTTAACTTCATACTCAAAAGAGTCTCTTTGGGGCCAAAACTGAATAAAAATGTTTGGCTCAGAAACTACTGTACCGATACCAATTGAGTGAATACTCTCACGTCTCATTGCGGTCTCAATCGAACAAAAGGAATATAAGACTTTTAAAAGCCGCTACGCCTTTATACGGTCGGCTAAAAAACTTAATTGCTTACAAGATAATTAACAAAGACCGGTAGTACTCGTATTGTGGTGAAAATGCAACATTTTGACCACTTCATGTTTTATGTAAGTAATTTATTGAATCTTGTTACTTTTTAATGGGTGGAGAGTGGAAACATCTAAAGGACAAGACCCACAGTGCAGGTTCAGGCCAGTTGCGGGCCCCGTGACATTGTACTGCTTGTTTTTGTATGAAAGGTGCCACACTGACCCGCAGCAGACCTGCGCACCCGCACTCTTTGTGTCTTGTGCTTAACTAA
The DNA here is from genome assembly GCA_963082685.1 of Cyclophora albipunctata. Lineage (NCBI taxonomy): Eukaryota > Metazoa > Arthropoda > Insecta > Lepidoptera > Geometridae > Cyclophora > Cyclophora albipunctata. The sequence goes on along the minus strand of OY720117.1, from coordinate 7,284,206 downwards.
TAAAGCTTTTATTCAAAAAGCTAAATAACAAACCTTTATTTTAATTTTTCTTTGACTGAATTTATGTTAATTATTAATTATTCCACGAAGAACAAAGAAGGGTGGACGCGTTTGGAGGAGACCTTTGCCAATCTGTGAGACGACAAAGATTAAGAAAAAAAATCATTGCACAAGGCCTGATCATGCCATGTCAGAGGCCCCTGGCGGCTCAATAACTCTAGACACCAGGATTGCTCAGGTTGACCATCCACTCTATGACGAAGAAGGCCTGATCAAGACACCTTTGGAAACCAATCCGAATCACAAATAATACAATTGAAAATTATAAAGTCACCATTAAAACCACCTAAGAACCATCTCGATCAGGTCATCTTTTAAATAAAAAAAACGCATCACTTGGCTATTCATTTTGCAAATCACAGACAAGAAACATCAAACTTAGAACAACTTTATTTTTGCGTCGAGTTTTTCGGTATACTAATTTCGGAATTACATTGCAACACACGTGTTTAAGTCGAACATTTACCATCATTTTTGGTTCTGAGCAAAAATAGTTCTGCCCTTTACTTTTAAAAAGACTTTTACTGATAGCAGACTGAATAACAATATTAGCAAAATAAACTATGTAAGAAAGAAGTATTCAAAATAAATTTCAATAAACAAATATCGTCAGTAAATTGAACTTTATTGCTAACTTAATAACGTATAATTTGAATCAGTCGTTTGCACAAACAAAGCTAGTTTAACTGGTTCTTCATACATGTGTCTACGTATAGCAAATGAGATGATTCGCCTTATGGAAATAAAGGTTGAACAAAGCAAACAATGTATCGAGTACGAACAAACAGACAAGGATTAACGAACGTTATGTGCGGATCGTGTGATTCACCTTGCAGATGACGCGGGGTACTATAGTCACAGTCTATAGTGGTTATAGACTAGCTTGGCCCGCGGTTTGACCGCATTGTTTCCGAAGGAATTTCGAGAGAAAAGTAATGTCTGTGTTATTCTCATATTTTCGCTGTAATGAAGCGTTGTTGACTAAGCGATGTTAGCTCATTGCGATCGTTAAGCAACGTGCAGCTTAGTCCCTACTTAGATGGGAGGCCAATTGGCATTGAGGACAAATATGTCTGGAGTCAAATTCCTGCACCAGCAACACAACCTGATTTTGACATGTAATCTTACTTATTAGTATTAAATTGTATTATACCTTGATTTAAAAAAAATAACCAGCAGAGTTTCTTGCCCATTGTTCTCTGCTGATGTTCTTCCGAATGGGTGGTACGTTCAAAAGAGCCTCTATGGGACCAAAACTGAATAAAAATATTTGACTTTGACTTTGACTTGACTATCTGACCGCTACCGTGCTTCGGAAGGCAATCGGAAGGCAGGACTCTTTAGACCATGTCGGAGGCTTTTTGGTGGTCTAAAAACTCCGAGACGGTCGGTTAGCCACTAACCTTCTCGAACTTTCTTACTTAGCTGTCATATAGAGAAGTTTCTACATTATCTATTCAGTAGTTGTAGCGTAAAAGAGTTGCAAACATACATCCATCCATACAATACGAAAGTTCAATATAAAATGTATATGTCGTAGGTTAATTTGATACTTCGAATCTTCGCGAAAATCCTAGGGGTTTTGCGAAAACGCGGATAATTAGACATAGGCGAAAAATTATCAAATCTTACTTTTAATTATCAAATCTTACTTTTAAACATGAAAAAAAAAATAACCCTAACCTACCGAATTACTTACTATTCGGTAGGTTAGGGTTATTATTTTTTTTCATGTTTAAACTCTCTCTTTTCATTAAAATGACATACGGCTAATACCCGAAGTGCGGCTACACCTAGTTTTAGCCGGTTGCCTATGTCTAATTATCCGCGTTTTCGCAAAACCCCTAGGATTTCCGCGTAGATTCGAAGTATCAAATTATCCTACGACATATACATTAAATCTTAAAACTGTTCTTACAAACTTTCACCGTTATAATAGTAGCAGGATATTCTCTTTATTCTCAGTACTAGATTCAAGGGAACAGAGAAAATTAAAGCAGTAAGTTATAACCAAAGAGGTTAAGAGAAATGTTTTCGTAGAAATGGGGCGCTTGCTTTTATTGGACGTTCTGGTTTATTGTATGATAATATACCTGGGACTGTGGGCTTATATGAGCGCAGCAACGGTATTAGTAGTCTCTAGTAACGTACAGATCTAAGCTCCGGGATTCATATATGTATACTAGCTGCGCCCCGCGGTTTCACCCGCGTTGTACCCGTTCCCGCGGGAATTTCGGGATGAAAAATAGATGTTGTCCGATTCTCAGGCCTACCCGATATGCACACAAAATTTCATGAGAATCGGTCGAGCCGTTTCAGAGGAGTTCAACCACGGTACCCGTTCCCGCGGGAATTTCGGGATGTAAAATAGATGTTGGCCGATTCTCAGACCTACTCAATATGCTCACAAAATTTCATGAGAATCGGTCAAGCCGTTTCGGAGGAGTACGCGAACGAACATTGTGATACGAGAATTTTATATATAAGATGTATATAAGTAATAATATTAGCCTGTAATGTCCCACAGCAGGGCAAAGGCCTCTGATCTCACTGAAGATATCAGTACAGTGAGGAGGATCTATGTAAATATATGAATTTGGCACCCAATGCTTACGAAATGGAAACTAGCGCTTAAAAGTGCTGATTGCATAACATCTTATTATTCGGGTACCAACCACATTTTGACCAAATTTATATTATATTACGTTATGATGTAACGTAACGAACTACTAAAAAACCGGCCAAGTGCGAGTCGGAATCGCGCACGGAGGATTACGTACTTTAAAAAACGGCAAAAAATCACATTTGTTGTATGGGAGCCCCCCTTAAATATTTGTTTTATTTTATTTTTATTTTGCCTTAGCGCATGTTTACGTACCGCGCGGCTGTAGGTATCTAACTCAAGGTCACAGCCGAGTTGAATTACTGTATGATAGTTATACTGTGGTAATAGGGTCCCGTTTTTACCCTTTCGGTACGGAACCCTAAAAACTATTAACTACCTTAATATTTATACATATTCTTCCCTAACCTATGTTTTCCCACAACTGGGACAAAGGCCTGTCCTATATATCGTATACATACATTAAATTAAACTGTTTAGTTAAAATACATTGTAAATATCACCAATTAACATTTCACTGATAGACTACGTAAGTGATTACAACATAACACATCACTATCTACAAAACAAACAAGACAACACTATAAATAAACATAATTAAAATGTCGATCTATTTTGGTGAATAAACAAGCAAATACGTCATTGGATGAATGAATTGGTCTCGACACATGAAACATTCTAACTTCTCTCATCAATATAGGAGGTAATTACATTGTCGGAACTATACCTAACTTTTGCAATCGACAAGTAGTTACCAGATAAATCTGCCTACGGCTAAAATAAGAACTAATCCGACGTAAAAACCACACACCACGTAAAAACCACACGTCTTCTTATCTTCAACAAGGGAAATTGGAAAATGGCAGTTATAATACTGGTACCGTGCTTCGGAGGACACGTAAAATTGTCGGTCCCGATTGTTTCAATCGTTAGACCATGCCATAAAACCTTAAGGCTGTCCAAATACTCCGACACCAGGGTTGGCCACTAATAGACTCAAATTTAATTAATATTCGTCAATCATATTTTACTTTAATTCCTTAATTTCTTTAAAATTGTTTTCATATGAGAACTGTCATAACGGAAAACATTGATTCATTTAACTTAAAAATCAGTTGGTCCATAGAAAGAATCCATTGCCTTGTAGTATTAAAAGGTGTGATAGTAGCGCCCCCGTCCATTTGCAAAGTTACCTGGTCCAAACTCTATTACGGGATAAGCAAAACTATGCTCTCTGCGAAAACAACCACAAGTTCGATTTGGTTCCATTATAACTTTTGGACGTTCAGAAGGCGCGAACTAATGTGTAATAATCTGCGGGATGTTTGTTTGTTTTTTGTTGAAACTGGTACAAGTAAGTACAAGAAGCAATCGTTTTGCATTATATTTGATCAAAATTTAAAAGTCACGTTGAAGTAAACTTATGACATGTGCAGCGCCCCGCGGTTTTACCCGCGTTGTGCCCGTTCCCGTGGGAATTTCGGGATGAAAAATAGCTTTAACCTTCCCGTTAAAAAGAATCATTGAAACCGTATTGGTAATTTCTGAGATAAGCGCATTAACTCTTCAGCTTTATAATATTATTTAATTAGTATTCAAGTTGTTTTAATTATGAGTATTTATTCCCATTTATTTTGATAGAAGCCAGCTAAATAGAAATACGTAGCGTATCATCACTCGTGTAAGGACAAATGTACACCGGGATTAACGGCCGGTACTCAGTTGTAAAAAAAAATACGTAAAGACTGCCTATTTTTATCAAATATTTTTATTTTTTTTTACTCCGCAACAATTTTTCGAAACATCCACGAGGCAGATTTACACGAGTACTGATTGAAGCGTAAAGTGGATAGTTCATTGTATTTACTTACTCAAAAGCTTCGTTTGAATCGAGCATTAATTATACGAAGTAGAGAGGATTTCAGTTGAAACGACTTAATTATACTTAATTTATACCTCCTAGGAACGGCCTTGCTATAACATAATATAACTACTTGATTATTCCCCTAAAGTATCTGTTTAAATATTCATAAAAACTCATGAATACTTTAATTAGATTTGTGGAACATATAAATTTAACTTCTGTGGTACGCCTAATCTCTATAACCTAAAATCTTCAGTGTTATTTTTACTTATTCCTATTTACTGTTATGTGCTGTGAACCCTTTACCAAGCAACATGATATTCAATTTTGTTTATTTATTACGGTTACGGATATAAGTGTTCATCAAAATGAACACTTTTATCTGAAACTTCAATCTTTTTAGTAGATAAGTCACAGAAGACTAATTCAAAATACAAGATATTTTCATTCCTATAATAAACACTTGTCATGATGATGGTTTGTTTATACCGCACAAAATATAGTAATTAATCATTTGGAAACGTTTCCTTTCTATTTATAAACAACAAATCATTCAAAGCCAAGGTACTCGTAACGAGTCAATGGACGTATGACTCTTTTGATAGAAATATCTCGTTACCTGAACAGGGCTTGTACAGGGTGAATACTTGTCTTTGCACGTTCTAAAGTGCCTCTTTGGGACCAAAACTGAATATTTATTTATTTACCAGCAAAATATCTTGAATATTGATAGTACAATTGTGGGACACCCTGTATACTGTACAATACTTTAAATATATTAAGTATTAAAATATACTCGCAAAAGGCTAAACTAGCAATATTTAACTTAAACATATTTCTTAGTTCTTCATATATAGCTATAGGATATTTAGAAGAAATGGTATCACGACTGTCCTCCGATTTGTGTACCCAGATATATAAAATACTAGCAGCGCCCCGCGGTTTTACCCGCGTTGTGCCCGTTCCCGTTGGAATTTCGGGAATTTTTTTACATAAAAACCTTCCTCTTGAATCACTCTACCTATTACAAAAAACCGCATCAAAATCCGTTGCGTAATTTTAAAGATTTAAGCATACAGACAGACAAACAGTGTGACAGACACGAAAAAGAGACGACTTTATTTTATACTATGTATAAAATATGATGTCAACTGAAGCATTAATATAATTCCAAAGTCTGAATAAACATAATAATATTTAAAGCACTCGGGAGCGTATAAATTAATTTTAAAGACGTATAATTTTAGAATGTTTGTAAATGAATCGATTCGGGTGTATTTTGGGTGTTCTTAGATTGCAGCTGCCTACGCAATATATTCCGGAAAATGACAAACCATCGCCACCTGTGGTTAGTATTTGCAATCACTTCAAATAAACCGACACGAAAATGTATTAAAAACTAAGTATTTACTCATTTTTCTCATTTCACCAAAAGAACAAAAATAATTAAATGAACTAATATTTTTATTCAAATTAAAGAACTTGTTCCATGCAAATTTCAAATGAACAAAACGTAGTTCAATACGGTCCATTCTTTTATGAGCTACTATAGACACATAAATATATAAATAATACTTATTAATAGCAGTTAAACCTATACAGGCCCTTTTTTGCGTTGGGGTAAAAATACAATATTGACATTGTTAATTATATACTGAGTATAAAACCCAAGGATAACGGTTGCATTAGTAAGGCTACAGGGTTTTATTGCGAGTTCTACTTACATACTTAGTACATAGTATTAAATAACATGAACACATCTAGAACAGGTAAGTATTTTTATCCTGTTATTCCCACGGGAACAAGGAATACTAGAACTGGCTACTAGACTAGTATTTAATAATTATATCAACTTAAGATCTCATATTATTTTGTTAGTTCGCAGACATGTACAGTTATATTATTAGATACGGGTGTTTTTAAGGATTAAGGTTTTTATTAATTACTTTTTGTTTTCAATCACTTTTTATATATTCTACGCTTTTCCCTATAAAACACGTATAAAGAACAATGAACGTTTAATCCATCTCATTTAAAAGTTTTCCAGGAGCGTGTGTTGAGGGTAACAGCTTTTACAAGAACATATTCGCTGTGGAAGAATTAATGTTGGGTGTAAGCTTTGTGGCGCTTTACGTGGCCTTTTGTGAAAAAAACTTTGATCGCTTCACAAAGTTGAATGAAAATTATTTTGAAAAATATTACTGAAGAATTTTTGCATATAATATCAATCGTTGTCAAGTTTTACATGATCAGTCGTACTATTTTGCATATAAGATTTAGACATACGTAAAAAACAAAATAATTTTCTATATAATTAAAAGAAAAAATAGTCTAAATAATTTTCTAACTTACTAACTCTTATTACAACAATGCAACCCAAACAACACAAGCAATCATCTAAGAAACAAACAAACTGGTATATTCAATTAGGAAAGCTAATATTGAAACTTGTAGTTAGTCGTGAACACGAAGCTAAAACAAAGAGGAGGTGTGGTAATTCAATTTCCCTATGAAACGACGCGTGATAGTTTGCGGGGTGAGGGGGCACTGAGGTGGTGTTAAGCTCCGCCCACTTCTCAATATTCCATCTATCGGCTAATAGCAAAACTACTAGTTTAGGTTGATGTTGATGTTACTACGTAGTTCAGCTACTTCACACTAGGTGTCAAAAGTCTTAATGTGATGGGACGTACTCAGAACTCAAAACTCAGCTTAAAAAAAATTTTATAGGGAAATAAATCAAATGAAAAGACTTTTTTTTAAAACAATCTCTTATTATTTGTTAATAAAATGAACTAAAATAATAAAATAATAATTAAAACAAGATAATAAATGTATGCACTGACATTGCAACCTTTAACGAAAAATTAAGCTTCTTTGTCTTCGTCACAATAATATCGTAGATACCTAATTATCTAGATACCTAAGTATCTTTTACACCTTGTATTAAATCTTTGCGTTTTTATCACGTACCCAATTTTTGTTAAATAAAAGCATGTTACATTTTTTTCTTTTGCAATCGCGATCACGAATATAAATAACGACAAAAATGTACACCGCCATTTTGTTAGGGCGGCCATTTTAGATTAATAACAATACCGACTACAACTAATTAATTGCATTGTCATCAGAACCAAAGATGTGTTGCAAATTTCAGCTCAATCGGTAACCGGAAAGTGGACCAAATTTAACTTGCAAGATTTAATTTCACACAAAACATCGGGACAGGTGAAACTAAATAAAAGCTTGTAATAAAATAAGAGCCTTTGCACACGACGTTTTTTATACGCGCCGTCAACGCGCATTTGTATCGATACAAACGCGAGTCAAATGCACTTTCTAGACTGTTGCATCCTACTATAATATTATGCGAAATTTTGTGAGGATGGATGTATGGATGTATGTTTGTTGCTCTTTCACGTAAAAACCACGCGACGGATTTGGATGAAACTTTACAGTAATATAGATTATACAGAATAACACATGAATGTACTTATTTATTTATTTTATCTACACTAATGTTGTGACATTCTATTTATGTTTCCAATACTTGACTTATAATTACTACAGTTATAGCGCAGACAACTAAAACACTCAATTTAAGCAATTGCACATGATGTTATAATATCCACATCGATATCGTAAAATCTCATTATAATATCGCGCCCTGCGGCCCTGCGCGCGCAGCTGCGCTCTCATTGGTTAGATTTTAATGGCGGCAAGTTCACTGTGACAATACACGTACGCGTGAATTTAATGTTTCGCAATGTGTTTTGTTTTTAAAATTTTGTTTGATTAATTGCATTAGTGAAGATAAAGTAGTGTATGCAACTGCATATAACACGGGTACACCCTTCTTTATATGACAGTTGCATAAACTACTATAATAAGACATCATTGAAATGGCAAGAACAAATTTTTGTGTATTTTGTTGGTGTCCAATCCGGTCTATTAAGTTTTGTAATCCATTGCTGTTTTAAATTATCGTCGGATGGAAATCTAAAACGAACATATAAAAATAATTAAAATTACTTTTAATTAAATTAGTTGGTAAAATTTTTACAAAAATCTGAGTACGGCCCTGGATATTTCTGAAGTTTAAAATAGTTATTCTAGTTGACGATAGATGGCGGCCCATTAATAATATAATAATAAAAACTATAAAAGTACTGTTTTAGCTACTAAAAGGTATTTAGGACTAAGTGTATAACAGTTTTTAGTATTTACGTATTATTATTACAATATAATACTGCAAAATTATACGTAAACTTATGTATTTTCTTCCGAAATGTGTCGCCATCTAGTGTCAAGTAGTAGAATTTTAACGCTGAAAGCTGAGAATGTTCTAGAACTTTTATATTTATTTGGGGAAAAAAATACTTACACATGAAATGAGATGCCACTCATATTATCAGAACGTCTGTCTGAGTAACTTTGACATAGTAAAACACAACACTTCATCCTTTTCTTGTTAAAAACGCAAAAAACACACTTATATTGCGAGTCTCGTCACATGTGCACCTGAGGAACGCTGATAGCATACTACAGCGTTCAGGTGGGCGAGGCCTAAGTGGCTCCGCCCACCATGACAACGTCAGGACCGAGTTGAATCCCAGTGCTACTTTGCTTAGGGCAACTCCTCTTTGTTCTAGCTTCGTGGTCGTGAACAAGTATACGTCCAATTTAGTTAACCGCGCAGTTAGTAGTCGGTAATTCGAACTTAGATTGTTAGCAATTAGAGGAAAACCTAAGTTTATCTTAATGAGAAGAACGGTTAACGTTCCCAGAATGATAGACTCTTTCACCGCCTCAAAACATTCGAATAATCTAGGTCACAACGTAAATAAAACCTGTAGTTTTAATGCAGGTATTACGCAGTAATTTCTTCATAACAAAACGTTTTATGGCATTGTGATAAGGTCGACTGGGTGGATTATAAATAATCCATACTGTAATATAACAGAAGGACGATTATGTATCAACGATTTTGGATTTAATTGGAATGGATCTGTGCAAGTCTTTATAATCCCTTAAGCAATTGAATTTGGGAACGTAATCCCTAGAAAACTGAAATAATGGAATTTGGAATGTCCCGATTTTAACCCCTAATATGCCATAGACCCCAAAGTCTAGTCCAGATCATTGACAAGGTCTATTCGACTTCACAAATCCCACGTGTACTTACAAACAGCTGGTTTTAAATAAGATATAGGAAACGGAATGCAAACACAATACGACATGACTATTTTGGCAACCAATGTGTTTACTGAAAATGTGACTATATTACTCGGTATGTTAAAATGTCACATTAGATCGTTATTTCAATGAAGATGGCTATTTTTAGAACGCTGTTTTTCTTAAGGGTTAATAATACGGGGTCTTGTAGGTGCTGATAAGTTAATCTATATACTAATACTAGCAGCGCCCCGCGGTTTTACCCGCGTTGTGCCCGTTCCCGTGGGAATTTCGGGAATTTTTTACATAAAAACCTTCCTCTTGAATCACTCTACCTATTACAAAAAACCGCATCAAAATCCGTTGCGTAATTTTAAAGATTTAAGCATACAGACAGACAAACAGTGTGACAGACACGAAAAAGAGACGACTTTATTTTATACTATGTAGTGATTATAAAGCTACAGAGTTTGTTCGTTTGAACGCGCTAATTTCAGGAACTACAGGTCCGATTTGAAAAATTATTTTTTTAATGTATAGCCACATTCAACGGGAAGGTTATAGGCTACTTTTCATCCTGAAATTCGCGGGTAAAACCGCGAGGCGCTGCTAGTGATAGATAAAGTATGTTTAAATAAACACTGAAAAATTACTAAATAAAGTACGTAGGTACTAAGGTAAGAAAGAAGTAATTGGGAAAATAATGATTTTTGGAGAAAACGAGTGATGGAGTGTCATTATCTTAAAGTGGGAGATAATTGAAAAGAAAAAGAAACTCTAAATCCTTTGATATCACGATTTCGACAATATTGTACAAATAAGGACAACATCCTGTTTTTGCCTCGAGCATTTAGCCTTTTTGAAACGTCTTGCTTGTTAATTTAAGTGAAAAGGAAAAGGAATGTCAATTTATAAAAAAGTTCCATTTAGGACTTGTAGTTTTTATCATCAAATCTCCCAAATGAGGAAACCGCACGATTTCATAAATAATTGTAATTTAATTTTAATAAAATCATCCTTTTGCGGTGGTAATTGAACGGCAATTCACCTCGATCTCATTTACGTGCCCATTTCGGTTTCTTTTTGACCATATTTAATAATTATAACATCATTGACTTAATTCCTATTAAGTGCGTTTTTAATTAACATATCTTATTATATGACATTAAAAGGAATCGGTGCCAATAGCCCAGCGAACATTTAATTGTTTAATAAATTATCTATAATAAAACTTAACTCGCGAATTCCTGTTTACTTTTGTAGTCGCCAAAACTCTTGACCGCGTCGTAAATTAGGTAACACTTGCTCATTTGTTTATTAAGACTTTGGCACAAATATAAATTTTATTATTAAATTTTACGTTTTTTTTAGCATTCTTCAACACAGGCGGAGCTCTTTATCAATTGGCGTTGTGGGGTTGAATTATTATCAGATAATTGTTTCTCAGATTTGATAGATTAGCGTAATTAAATCATATTATAATAATATATTAGTTTTGTCCACAGGTCCGTAGTGCTGAATGAGAGTTCCTGGTCTCTGTTGGAGACCAGCCAGAGTCGCGTCAGTCAGATAAAATGCCGCCGGCACTGATTTGGCAAATGCAAATAAGCATATGTTTTTTGCGTTATATTTGTTCACATGAATATATATTTTAAAAACCATTATAATGAGACACTCACCTGACTTGTTCATGTTTCTGTATGTAGATCTTGTGGAACTGGCCTTCGACTGGCGAGATGATATCATTCTTCATTTCCATAGCGACGTGTTGTGGCAGCACTGATAACAGGAGACGTTCCTAACGAACATTTACAACTATAAATATTACTAATAACAATAATAATAACCATCTCACTGTCTCATTTATTATATTTAATGTTCAACAATCCATTTACCTAACATCTTTCTTAAGCAACAATTGATTTGTAAAAGCATTATCGAACATTAATTAATCAAATTCTAAAGATATTCCACTTTAATAAAGATCGCTCGTAAACTTTCGTTGGATCGTAAAATGTATTTAATAGATACTTGAGCTGTAAGTACTTATTATTAGAGCATCGTAAATAGGTAATTTACAACATAACGTCACCACATGACTGTAAAGTATGTTAAGAATAACCTACAAGGATTGATAGTACTGACGGGTGGGGATCGTTACTGTAACAATGGGTTCATAAATAAGAAGCATTAAGGTCCAATTACTCCGCTGAATACATTTTGCGGAGAAAATGTAAAGAAACAAATCCAACACGGGCCGCAGACCACAAGCCACAGCTGCAAACTGCAGTAACCTCTGAGATTCTCTATCAAATTGACTCCACTCCACGCGTAACGAAACAACAGAAAACAAGTTTGATGCCGTGGCGTGCAGCGACCGCAGGCTGCAGTACAAATTTTGTTAGAGATTCTTAAAAACCTATATTGTCGTTTACAGCTACAGCTTCCAACTTTTATCGCAAAATATATTTAGTGGAGTAACTGCATCCGGCAGCAAAACAAAGCAACGTCTTGTTACGAACAATCGGAACGTGATAAAAGTTTTATCTCCCGTTTATTAGCACTGTGAAATGATAAATTTTTTCGACAACCGTGCGAGAGAATACAAGTGCTGTGAACAGAACAGTAGTTTCTTTGTAAACCAATCATTGTCTATAAGAGCTTTAAGAGAATAGGATTGTGTTATTAAGTTATTTATTGTATCTATGTTACTGTAATAGATAAAGATATACTTAGATATAAATGTAGGAGGTATCAAAGTCTAAGCGATAGCGATGAGCGACGGCGACTAGATCCTTGAAATCCTTGAAAACCATACGTCTGTTTGAAAAAGACGCAATTGCCATCGCTTGCACTAAGACAACCCGTACCACTAGTAGTGGTACGGGTAGTGGTCCACTACTTTACTTTTTAATGGCGGTATACATACCAGTTTCTCATTCTCATCCTCCATATCCAGCCTGGCAGCGATGCAGTTCCTGGTGTCGAGGAAGGCCCGTCGCTGCGCCGTCTCCATCAAGGAGTGCATCAGAGCACCCACAATGTTCACACACACGAACACCACTATGTTTCCTACCATCTGTGGACAAAGATAAGTTAATGGTTAATATTCATTCATTCATTCACTCATTTCGAGTAGGTTAGTGGCCAACCCTGGTGTCGGAGTTTTTAGACCGCCCAAAGGCCTCCGACATGGTCTAACGATTGAAAAAACCGGAATCGACATTTAACGTGTCCTCCGAAGCACGGTAGCCCGCAGATAGAAATGCCACTTTGGGCCAAGCAGTGTCCGAACTGCACGTTGCTTAATAATCTTAATGAACTAACAGAATCATAATGAAAATAGGAAAGTAACAAACGATCAAAACCTTTGATCTCACTCAAGATATCAGTACACTAAGAAGATGAGGATCACCAACCTGCAATAGGCGCATTGTGCTTAAATACGTGTTTTCCTCCTTAGTGAACCTGATGATAACCACGCTAGCCTATTTCGGTTTAGTACAGCTATGTAGATAATCAGAATGATGGTACAGTAAACGCCCCTTCCTACATTTGCTTATGTTAAATCGTTGTGACTGAATAGTTTCATATAAAATGTTCTGCCACTGTGACACTGTATAAGATCCGGGCCCAACAGTCAACTGGAAAAGGTCTGTAATAATGAATCTAAACCTAAACTTTATCTGCTGAAATTAAAGCAGCTTTCCGACTTGACTCATATATGATTTCCCGAAGGCTTCGAGCGTTTTAATAACCTTCGTTTTGAGGGATTAAAATTATTTTACTATTAATTGAAACGTACGTTAATGACATTATTTTTTATTTAAACGGGAACTTACGTACGACGGATACTACTACGGATTAAAATTAATCTATGTTACAATCGGGGTTGATAAACCTAGTGGAATCAGGGTCAGGAGTATAAGCTGCGGTAATTATTTGTAAAATAAAATACACACGCGTATCTAGGCAATATGTTTCGCTCCCCGAAATCAGGACGAATGTACATAGTACTAACTAGCATAGTTATTTAGCTATTTTCTCGAGCATAAACTGTGAAAACTTACCGGTGAAGTTTATTTTTGTTACTAACTTGTCGGTGTTAGTGCTGCAAACTCATTGATTTAGAACACATCAATGTGCAAACTTCCTAATTCGAATCAATCAGTAGCTAGATGAATCTAATTCTCGACACAAGAATAAAACTAGCTAACCATCTAGACAGATTTCGAGCAAGAAATTCGTATAAAGATTGTTCTTTTCATAAAGTATCAAAAAGATACCATAAATAAGTTTGCATGTAATATCAATAGAATGCGAGTCTATAGCATCTTCCTCGCAATGGAAGCCGAGAATTGAAATATGCTGCGATATTTTTCAATTTTTATATCACGCTTCTTGCTCTCGCTATCGATTTTAACCCGTATTTCTATTTCAAATGCTCGTTTATTTCGAAATGCTATTGTGAGACTTCCTGTAAACCAGGATAGATGTTTATGGCGGAAAATCCTAGCACCCTTGAATTAAATTCAATTAAATACGCGGCGTAAACTTAGTACCACGTTTACTCTTTGTAAGTGAAGGTGGGTGATTCAGTTATGTGCCCGTCAACGTACACGCACACTTCGTTAACAAAGCCTCGTTAAATAGGCACGGGCTCTTCAAAACTCATTAATTATATGGCGCGCTTTGGCTTAATGAACGAAATAAAAATAGGCTACGACTAGAATATCTTAATGCGAGGAAAGCGCCTTTTAACGACAATCCGATTCCATGTCACGATGCCTTTATATCAAATGAAAATCTAGGCTATTTCAATACAATATTCATAGAGCTTATTACCAATTCATGTGGCCGATGTAGTTTATCTATTCTGATCGCTCTTTCTTTGTATCATGATCTTCAATATTATAAATAAAGCGTTCGTTTAAGTTGAGCAAGTTAACAAGCGGCGAGCTGGCGACTTTAGAAAGCGGGTGTCATATGTGCCAAATTAATCGCTTGCTTGTAGCTTGCAAGCACACCAATCTAACTAAACGCCTAAAAATTCAAGAATCTACACTAATAACGCCGAAAAGTTTGATTTTGTTTGTTTGAATATTAATCACAGAAACTAGCAATCCTATTCAAATAATTCTAAGAACAGAATTTTTATCCCAAAGTTCCCTCGGGAACGGGCGCAACGCGTATAAAATTTAAGGCGAATGCAGAGCAATCAGATTGGCCCAAAGGTATCATACAGCAGAATACAATAAAATAATACATCTCATATTGACCCGTAGCATTTCCAAGCTCAAATCAAACCACTATTTATATTTAATCAAAGTGAGCCATGCATCAGAGGCATGCAAATACAATCGTCAATCACCTCGCCTCCGCATAAAGGAATCTATCTATGTCAAACTGTATTTTGTAATAAAACCAGCACAAGCCACTTTAATAAAAACTAAATTACCTATTTCTACAAATCTGACTCATGATGTACAAAAAAATGGTGTTCATTTTTAATCTCGTGCCACTTTGTAAGAATTTCACGGCAACAATTGAAGCCTGATTACAAAATTTAATATGGACGTAAAGAAGGCAATTGCGTGAAACGTTTCTTATTCTTAAACAATAATATGGCAATTACGTTTTCGGATGAAAAGCAAAGTAATCCACGGGATAAACAAAAACATTCGTAATAAAAGTTAACAAAAAATTCGTGTCACCGAGTCACAACTTTGTCATTCATAATCACAAGAATAATATTCCCATCACTCTGATCTCAGCGTAATTATAACTTGATGTTTTACAACTTTTTATGAGAAACGTCGGTCTTTACATTAAAATACTAGTAGTTAATCTAAAGTATGTAGTAGAAATCTTGGTTGTCAAACGACTTATGTGAAACTGTAAGTGAGCCGTCACGACACAAGATATGTTTATTAGCAGTAGAATGATGCGAGGAGCCGGCACTTTCTGATGTACTTGTTGATAAAACAGGTGATCGAAATACTCCTAATAATTTAAACGTAAACACATTCTAAATGGACCACAACCATCTAAATTGTCCACGTAATGGTATTATCAAAGAAATTTAAAGTTTATGGACAATAACGATAAGTGAAACATTTGTAGTTAGGTTATTTGAAGTTTTTATAAAATACCGCCTCTGCGTCATTGGCTGGCATATATCCCTGACTAGTCTGATTACGGTTTTTTAGGTATAGGGGAAAACTACTCATTCTGAATTGAAAATACGTTTACGTTTCACTTTGCTTTTTTTTAACTTTTTTTATCTGATGTTTTCTTTCCCTTTACAGGGACTGTGGTCACAGAGGAATCTGATATTTTACCGTATACCGTATTACCGATATCATATCCACAAGTCAAACTACTCGCTTACTCGCCTTCTTTTACGCTTGCTTACTCGCTTTCGTTTACACAGTTTATACCACGTTTATTATATACTGTGGTTTATACATCGACCTAAAAACGCCTTATTAGGTGATACCGAATTCCATATTCGTTCAGATTTTACGACTAATTTACTAAATGTTTCCTATTCAGTAAATTAGTAGTAAAATCCGAACGGACCGTAACATACCTTCCATAATTGTATGGAAATGAGGTTATTTACCAACTCGAGCCATATGCGAATTTCCATATATAACAATAGAGAATTTATTATAAAAGTTCTTACATACAATACCGTACTATTATCAATATCCTATTGAGTCGGATCGAGTTGTAATATTTCATTGCCATAGAGCTCCGACCACAATGCTTCCACTAACGAGATGCATCATACCGCCCCGAGGGCTGAAGTTCTATTATTAAGTCCAGACAACATAAAACATACTTCGAAACTCAAAACAAAATTCCATTCATCTTTTAGCATTAGTTTTCCCATAAAAGATGTCACTGAACTTATAAAAAAACACAATCGTCACATCGTTAAATAACAGATAAAAATAACTGGCACAAAATAATTTGAATAAAAATCGGATTCCGGCAATCACACGTAGAATGGAAACGGATGGACAAATACAATTTATTGGACATCCGAAACGTTACATACAAACTACAAACGACGTTAAAAAATGAATATGTCCGCTTTTAAAATAATACGTAGGTTATTCATTCCGTCTTTACACGAAAAAGTTTTAATGAATAATAATAGAAATGAAATTACTAAATCTGTTTGCTTTACAGAAGGTACAATAACAAAGAAACAAAAATCAGCTTTATTAAATTACTAAGTATACGCGAGTGAAAACGCGGGGCACCGCTAGTTACTTAACTTTACGATCAATCTAACTCGCATCTGCTATTAATCACGGAGCGAGGTGATGGAAGACTGCATTCGTAACTATGTTATACTTCATTTATAAAACTTTTAAAACAGTTGAAATCTAAACTTATAAGGCAGATTTTATAAAAAATAAAGTATTCGCCTGTAATGTCCCACTGATGGGCAAAGACCTCTCATCTCACTGTACATCAGTTCAGTGAGGATTTTATAACCTAAGATAATTCCGTCTGTAGAGGAAAATATTTAGTGATTTCATTTCATTCTTACCTACCACAAAACTTTTCCTCTATACATTGAATTACATGTTGTGGGAAAATCAACCTTATTCGTTTAAAATATAAGAAATGTAGTATACAAAGTCGATACTGATGCCACGAATACAATGTATGAATACATCTGTTTATCCCATTGGAAACATTTGGCCGCCAATTTCCGTTGCAGTCACGAAACGTTTGATAAAGGTTATTTTAGTACATGTATGATATATGTACGAGTATGTATGGTTATATGTTTTGATGTAAATATAGAATGCAGTTGCTCGGTTAGTATGATTTATTGCCGTGACATGCTAGTTGACATGTAGATTAACCGACGTTACTGCAAAACAAAAGCAGGAGGAAGTTAATAGCGCACAATATTTCTAAGCTAACCTATAAGTACTTGATTTAGTACCTACATGGCACTCTCATGGCGTAGTTTGACTAAGCGATGTTAAATCAATGCAACTGTAAAGCAACGTGCAGCTCGGTACTTGGATGGGTGGCCGATAGTGGCATTTCTATATTAGAGCTACCGTGTTTGAGATCGATGCCGGGACCGATCACGTAAAATGGTCTTTCCCGGTTGTTTGAACCGTCAGACCATATCGGAGGCCGTTAGGCGGTCTAAAAGGGTTCCGACACCAGGGTTGTCCAATGACCTACCTATACATTACAAATGATGATGAATGTCGATTGTTCATAATTGTACCAACAGGCAACAGGCATGTAGTGTGATCGACACACTCACAGTCACACTACAATATATATTGTTAATGTGTTATTGGTTTTTCAGACTTATTGATGAGGGATGGTATTTAGTCCCTAGATGCTACCGATTGCCTTGTGGCTAAGTCTCCAAAGTCTGCATAAATCCAAAAATATTATGATACACGTTAACAACCGACAAAGTTTCATAGCAAATCATATTGCAATCATAAATCTAGACTAGATTTGGACGTCAAGATTCCAAATCCTACAAAGCACGTTAGATACTTATTATTATTTATTGTATGTAAATTCTGGGTGAAGCCGACCGCTCTACCGAATGTGTTTTGGCGTTCCGCAGGGAAATGTAAAGAAAACCTTGGTATGGACGCGATTTGACATACGATATGAACAAGGGTGTTTTTTTTTGTGTTCAGTCACTGCACACATTACTGAGGATGACGTTGTTTACCCAAACATTATAGAAAAAAATAACTTTTGTGAAAAAAACAAAAATATTAAGTAAAACAAAATCATAGTAAGAATATTTCAAAGGGACAGTCCATCCATTCATTTCACATAATATATCACCAACATATCTTGTGTGTTTGACAACTGTCAGTCTTAGCTTCATAGTTCTCAGACCGCCTCAAGGCCTTCGAAATAGTGGCAGTAATTCTAATTCATTGTCTATGCTTCCCGCAGGACATAAAGGTATAATACAATGGACTTATACTAATCCTGTGGGAAGGTAGGCAATCAATAACCACGTCTAAATTATACGTTGTTATAGGCTAAATAAATACTCACCAAGATATCTTGGTTTGAGTCTGTACCAGGGTAAAGATAGACATCTCAATTTTCCATTACGGAGTCCCTAACTATTAGTTCATCTGTGATACGATGCGGTAGTACATAGGACATTTATTAAACATAGTTCATCTCTGGTTTCTTAAGTTTAAGCGAACACTACTCATCTTCTGAGACCACGGTTCATAAAGGGGCCGAAACGTCAGATAAAAATATAAAATACTAGCAGCGCCCCGCGGTTTTACCCGCGTTGTGCCCGTTCCCGTGGGAATTTCGGGAATTTTTTTACATAAAAACCTTCCTCTTGAATCACTCTAACTATTACAAAAAACCGCATCAAAATCCGTTGCGTAATTTTAAAGATTTAAGCATACAGACAGACAAACAGAAGACAAACAGACGCGACTTTGTTTTATACTATGTAATGAAAAGCAAAGTGTATCCGTAAACGTAGTCAATTCAAAATAGTTCCTCTCATTAGTAAGGTACAGTTAAAACTGTATACACGCGTAAATGACAAAATATATTTTTAACACCTCAGCGATGACTAACGGAGAAAACTATTATTGACTACGAGAAAATTAATTTCCAAAGTCAAGCATATACAATCAATTACTCCATTAATTACTTATCCAAGATTAGCCGAACGTATTGCGTAAGTAAATAAGCCGGCATCTTTTGAAGGTAAGTAGTAAATAAACGGGAACATTAGTCGGAATTAATATAAAACAGATGTTCCTGGAACTAATGTTTTATGTACGAGTATGTTGATAGTAATCAAGGTGCGCTCACGGTGAAACACTATTTTTGTACTAACTATTAGGGTAAAGGCATACATGACAGGTACCTATTTGTTTTCGTTATGTGTAAAAATCATTACATATTATAGTTCCCGGCCGCGTCTGTCTGTCTGTTCGAGATAAACTTAAATACTACTGCACGGATTTTGACGCGGTTTTTTAATAGATAGAGTGATTCAAGACGAAGATTTATATGTATAAAAATTCCTGAAATTCCTACGGGAACGGGCACAACGCGGGTAAAATCGCGGGGCGCTGCTAGTCTTAAAAAAGACAAATAGTAAAGTTTTAGTGTTTTACTAGCACTACGACAGTGACTTAATGGAACTAGACATGACATGATAAATACTGTTCGATGATTGGTGGATTTCAATTTCCATTTTTCCACCAATCACAGAGTACTTATCATAATTATCATGTTTTGTCGCAATTGGTATCCATCGTTGTCTAGAGGTAAAAAATATCACAAGTAATCGTAATTTGTTTGTTTTTGTTTGCACAAACTTTTAGCTCAGTTTCAAGGGAACTCTATTTCAAAAGAAATGAAAATGAAAGCTTTCAGGAAATTTGTAAATTGAAATTACAGTAAAAACAGCATTAAATTAATTCCATACCCTATTATTTGGTGCCCAAACATTGCTTTGACGCGAATAATTATAAGAAACGTTTACGCAAAAGTTAATTGTATAATTCGAGAACATTTGCGAGTCGTTACTTTGTGAAAGAGACCAGTCTTACGTAAGTTCAGTACTTTTCTCAAATCAATAATGATACTCTGAAATAATTGTTATTCATATTCTACTTACTCTTGAACAAAAATATTTATAGTTGTTACTCGCAGTTCCGCCCGCGACTAATAGATGGCGCCAGAATTCAGGTTAGAACACGCTATCGTTATTTTGTCGGTTTAGGTAGAGTACTCATTTTGCTAGTCTCGAAAAAATACATCCCTATGTTATGGATTCATAAGATTCTTTATTCAAAGTAACCTCATGGAATTTTTATCAAATTCAAGACCGAAGTGTTTACCTGGAAGGTTAAAGTTCAAGGAAGCTTTTCTTTGTAATAACAGAACAGTGTAATAGTATGGTTAAGACAGTCTGTACCTACACTACGCCTTTCAATAGTGGGTGCCAATACTACCAGGCATAACCTTCATACACCAAGATACGTGTGGCTGTTTAAATCTGTTTAAATTAATCCTAACAGAAGTAAACTGTCTTGAATGTATTAATACAGAATTCTGAATAAAATACTCTACAATGTTTATCGGCGGATAAATAGCCACACCTTTGGAATTTTGTTTTCGTATCCCACCTTTAAAACATAAATAATTCGTTAAACATATTTTTGTTACTAAACATATAAATTGCGAGAATCTCTCACAAACCTTTATAATAACTGTTATTCCATCTGTGACTCATTTATATTTATACTAGCAGCGCCCCGCATTGTGCCCGTTCCCGTAGGAAATCCGGGATAAAATGTAGCCTATAGCCTTCCTCGATAAATAGACTATCTAACAGTGAAAGAATTATTCAAATCGGTTCAGTAGTTTCTGAGATTAGCGCGTTTAAACAAACAAACAAACAAACAAACAAACAAAACAAACTCTTCAGCTTTATAATATTATAGTATAGATACTAAGTAACTATCATTTTAATCTGTCGCTAAAAATACGATAATTGCTACAGTTTAAACGATAGTTACTAAGTACCTGAAATGAGTATTCGGATAGTAACTATAATGTAACCTATGTGTTATGTAGTTTATTACATTCATTCGTTCAAATATCCGTTAGGTGGAAAACAATGTAAACGGGAAAAGGAGTGGTTGTTTCAGACTCCATATTATATGTAGCTGACGGTAATGCGAGTTTCATACATTACGAACGTAAGGTGCACATGTGCTTTTGATATCATGAACTTTATCCATTTAATAAATTATAAGGATTCGGATATAACTGAATATTTTTTAAAGATTACGTTTTTGAATTCGGAACATTAGAATGGTCAAGTGAAGTGATGAACCAAATTGAAGAAAATTATTCAGTTGTTCTTTGTACATAATAATTCAATCTCATTCAGTTATAATTCAACCAGTTTCACAATACAAACCTAGAGCTAAGTTTTGGGTAATCCTTTATCCAAATCAGTCTAGATATTTATGTTTACAGTTTTACATAACAGATTTTTTTTTAATATTAACATAAAACACAGTTTTTCAGCTGAAGATACGTACAGTCGTATAATGTAGCCAGTTCACACCTCACAAAACATACATTTGCTCGATCATGTCTACGGAAATAGAAATCCAATAACCGATATTGTTTTACTATTTTTGTTTATATATAAACAGTGTTAGTCTTGTGTCTGAGTGTTCATTATTTTATTTACGACTAGCAGCGCTCCGCGGTTTTATCCGCGTTGTGTCCGTTCCCGTGGGAGTTTCGGTATGACACATGGTCTATAATCTTCCCGTTGAATGTGGATATCCAATACAAAAATAATTATTCAAATCGGATAGGTAGTTTCTGAGAAAAAGCTCTTACAAAAAACAAAGTTAGAAACTCTACCTCTTTATAATATTAGAATAGAAGTACAGATATTTCAGATATAAGGAAAATGTTGTGCCCTGCGGGATTAACCGCATTGATTCTGTAACCCTTTTAAAACCTTTTCTGCACTTCCACATATATTTTAATACCAAAATTAGCCGAAGTAGCCCACAAATAAGACGTATTTGTTTCAATGTGGTGATTACTTTTTCCAAATTTTAAAATTACAGACTTCTAATAATTGATTTTTTTTGTTATGACATTGTTAAAAATATACAATTTAACCATAAATAATAACTCTCTATTACATAAACGTTTTCGGATTGGAATTAATTTTTTGGATGGCTTCCCATTCTTCGTACAAATCGAATCGCGACTGAAACCACAAAACGATAACATATTAATTTCACTCGAAATCAACCTTAAATACCGATCGAAAATCAAAACAATCGGAACCAATAATTGGAAAACAAAACGTAGACGGATCTAATAAAATAGGTAGATATTGCGTATAGGCAGAACAGAATTCATTGTTCTGTTCAACACACAAACATTTTATAATATCTTGCGACTAGTTATTATTCCGATTTATGTACAAAATCTACGGGGTCGCCATGTTTGGTGCGTGATGACGTCACAATGTCACGCAACCCCCTGATACGGAATAATATCACAATTTTATTAGGAATTTTTCCTTTGAAGTTGACGCAGCTTTGAACGTAATTAATAAAGGGATGGTTAGAATATTTTGTTGAATATTTTTATTTCAAGCTTGGATCTGATATCAAACTATTTTTACGCTAGACGTCGCCTAATTAACGTTCCCTTACCCTTCGTTTTAAATGAGATGCTTTGATTGTATTTCCACGTTCTGACAAACAGTTCTTTTATTAAGAGCTTTTTCAAATAAAGTTTGATTCAATAGTAATGAGCAATGACATAGATAGGTCTACGATTAATCAATATGTAGATAACAAAAGAAATATTTATTAAACAAGGATGGAAGTTAAGCGTTCGTTTAGTTTGAGCTATTTCGCAAGCGAGATAGCGAGTCGGCGAGTCAGCGAAGACAAACTTTGACATGTGTGACGAACGCGGTTTATGAAACTCGCAAGCTGGCAACTATTTTCCCCGAAATTATTCATTAACCCCAAACTACATTACTCGTTATGTTTCCCAAATGTACATTAATGATTACAATTTTAAGTGCATAGTAATATTCAGGTTTAATTCCTTTAAACAATAGAAATGGTTACGTACGTTTAACGGTTGTTTAACGATTGTTACGCTTGTAAAGGTGTTCTAAGAATAAATGTGATTAATACCTACACGCGTTGTATCTACGAGTATCTATCGACACCAGTTTATTATACCATAATATTTTTAATGGTAACTACTGGAATAATAATGAAAAGATTACGTGAATGATACCAACGTAACCTACACCTCATCAAACAATTTAAATGATCAAGTTACGAGGTCAAAAAGCTGTATTATCTAACCATACCATGAGGAATCTTTATCCGGATTTCATTTGGGATATTTAGAGTATTTAGACGGTTCGTTAGTTACGTACGTAAAGCTTAATCCGTTATGGACGTTGTTTACCAAGCGGGCAAGGCTGTGACCTCCAAGAACATTCGGTCAAGAAGCTTTGGACCATCCCGGAGCCAATGACTTCAAATCCATTGTACTCACGTCACAACCCTCAGCCATTCAGAAGAAAACTCCTCGCATGCTTCACTAATGCATTTATTATACCTACGTGATTTGTTTACTTTACAAACGGTACTTAATCATAATATCCTTGCTAGCTGTACTGAAACGATTTCATGGCTAATGTTGCATACATTTGTATTGTTTTTGAGACGCAAGGTTGGACGCATGTGTGCATCTCATTATTGTCTCTATTGAAACTACATTCAGTTCACGTTTAAGGTTTTTGTATCACACACCCACAACGATTTACATACCTACAGTGAGTACGGGTATTAGAAAAGAATGAATGAAATATAAATACCGCTCACCTGTTGCCATACATGGAAAGGGAATCGCTGAGCGATCAGCACTGCGGCAACGGTGTGAGCTGCCGGAAGTATGATGCCGAAAGCGGCGGCGACGGGCGCGCCTACTGGCAGCAGAGCGTAGGCGGCGAAGACTGCCCAGACGACGTGCGCGGCGCCTTCAGCGGCGGCGCCGGGGCTCCAGGCGGGCAGCGTGGCGGCCAACGCGGCGCCGCCGCCCGCCAGCGCCAGCCAGCAGGCGCGCGGCAGCCGCCGCTCCGGCGACGAGCCGCCCGCGCGCCCGCACCACCACGCCAGCCCGCCGCACAGCACGGCGTGAGCGCTTAGAACTCCCACCTGCGATTGAAAACTTATGCGTCTCATTGGTTCATCAAAAAGTTTAACTAAATCTGACATAACATTAAAAACATATCATTGGTATAGCTATTCCTTATGGCAGAATCTTATAACTTGTCATTAAGTAGAGTCTATCATAAAAGCATTCTGAAGCATTTCGAGATGAAACATTCTGAGGGAAACTGGTAAATAGGACCCTAATTAATTGAATAGAGCTTTATGGAATACCATATGTAATATCAACTATGTAAACGTAGAGAGTTGTGTTACCTGCGGTGCCCTCCGCCATCCCCTGGTAGCGTCGACGGCGGCGAGCGCCGCCGCCAGCAGGGCCCAGAGCGCCAGCGCCGATCCGACCGAGGAGCGCTGCAGCTTGCACGCGTAGCGCGCGTACAGCTCCTCCAGCTCCTGCGACTCGAAGCGGCGGCGGGAGACGAGGCGCGCGAGCGGCCCGCGCGCCGACATCGCCTTCACCGCGTGGTCCATGCCACCCCCCGCCCCGACCACCGCTCACCGGACACCCGCACACCACCACACTGGTGCCTGCCTCATCTGTTCACAAATACAATAACATTTATTTAAGGATACACGATTGGTGGCAATCCCAAGTAGCAGGGAATGCCGTAGTATGGCGACTTTGGTGACACTTGGTGCACAAAGACGGCCTAACCGGTGCCTCACTTGTTGTGTGTTCAGTGTGTGGGAGCTTTCTACCTGCGATTCCACCTGACCCAGAAATCAACATCAATGGTAACGGACCCATCTGAAGCTAAACCCTTTAGAGATCGTATAGCGCATGGTACGTATATAATTACGAAACTCCATACAATAACAAGATTATGTACAAATAATTGCATTAAAATTAACATCACTGCGAAATATTTACAAAAATGGACATAAAACATACCCACCCACTAGCTTAAGCACTGTTCGTAAATTATAAAATTATCATAACGCGTAGGAAGCCAATAAAAGAACAACTTTTAACGGTAAAATGATATTGAATACAGGGCAACTAGTCGCTCGAACAAAAAGAAATCGGACCTACTCCTACCCGACCATTAACTCCAGCAGTACAATACTTATAATTAACCAGAAGTTAACTGACTCGTTTAATAAATTAATGGAAAAATTATGCATAATATTGTGTAGCATCACGGATGTAGCCTCTTGTGCAATTTTATCCAGCGTCATGAGTATTGCAAAGTTCACGTCACCCACCCAGCCAACCGTCAGGTAGAATCTAGAGCAAAATAAACTTTGCTCTTTCAATAAGTTTGAAATCGTCTATTTGGCCACCTGGCGACTTGTCCACTAAGTCTTTGGTTCAATGTGAATTTAAATTGTAGAGAAAATGTGGATTTATAAAAGCTACGATGCCTCGAGGAAGCGCGGTCTCCCTGTTGGTACAGGGTGGGATGGAGCGGCCCCGTGGCCCATGCTCAATGCTTTCAGCTATGAAATAATAATGCATTGCATCGAACATAACTCCGCAACGCCCTTTTATTATTTATTCCCATAACGTATTCAATTTTGTACGGAGAGAGTAAAATGTAATATGATTATTTTCATTCGCATCTGGTTTCAATAATAATATATATGAAACGAAAGTGCGGCATGTTTCAATGAGAAATCTGGTATTGTATAACCTTAGTGAAATTATACTTCTTTGGATATCTATAGTTAACGTTCAAAACAATAGAATTATTTAATAATAAAATTGTTTCCGATACAATCGATAAAATACAAATATTTAATTTAATACGATTCCATTCGCTCTTTGTTTTTAAATGGCAATTGCTAGACAAAACAAAAAATTGTGTTGGTGCTACAAAACTCTGACGTCATAAAAAGTTGTTTGTGAAACATAAAACTTTAAATTAAAGTCCTCGATTCTACAGTAAAAATTCATTGCGAATTCGTATCATTTTTAAAACGTTCGAAAGTTTCAAAATTTGCAATTACTGTTGCAGAATACAGCGCATTACAGTTAACAAGAGTCGTGATCACGATGTCTACACGTAAAATACATACTAGGTATTACTACAAACTAAAATACACTATAAATCTTAAGCGCTAGGGATGCATTTAAAACAACAACAAAAGGCCATCGAATACTTTGGTTGGCAAAACAAAAGGAATATCGATTTAACTACAAACTTCGATTTTGCTTCGAATGTTGAACATTGCGTGAGTAACAATAGTAACGGACTGAAACATTTTCAAATTGAAGTTGACTACAAAACTGTTCTTACGAAGACATAGTACCTAAAGACCCACTTCGATTAAACTTCATAAGCTTCCGTCTATAAGAATCTTTTATGGTAGGTAACAATATTCAAGGGCTTTAACAGCTAGTGAATTACCTTTCAAAGGGCGGTGTCTTTAAGAACAAGGGCATCTTTTCTTACAAGAGTGTATTGAAATGTCACGTCGCTTCCTTTTAATTTGAAGATACTTGTTATTAAAAATCGCTGATATTTATCAGACGTATTAAGAGAAAAATATAAAGTAGTTAATACAATGAGATGGACTATATTTGTTCATACATTAATTATATGTTGTTACGAAACGCTTTGTGTTAATAATTCGTAATATCATTCCCATGCACATTTTCGTAATTATAATTCAAAGACTTTTAGCATGAATGAGCAACAGTTGATAGACCCACATATGTATGGTGAGGATAAGAAAAGAAAAACACAAGAAATGCAATACAAAGTAATCTGATTATACGTCAGTATCTCTATTGGCCTCATACCAGGAATACAGGAGTTCAATTTGTAGAGAAAATTGAAGCTGAAGGCGCCTCCGAGCTGCGATATTATTTACATAATAAACTGAACAATGCCTCCGATTCATTGGTCTCGTGTCGAATACTTTATTGCGGCAATTACTACAGTAATGGAACTGACACATTGATGGACAATTAAAAGACAAAATATTAGACGGGTAAAGTGATTGTTCTACTGTTTTTATGTCGTCTTTAAAGACAATCTGCAATTCAAATGGTTTTATTAAAAAACACGTTGTGTGAACATTAAGTACAATGGATATGCATCTTTCATTAGCAAATATTTCTTAAAAAAGGTGTATGAAAATATAATGTTGTTTTCATTAGGTACTTATCTTCCTGATATATTTTGGTAAGAACACAGATTACAAAAAGATACCAAGCGCACAATTATTTTAACCTTTTCCAAAAACATTAGCTCAAACATGATATTTTTAACAGAAAACATGGAATACCTATCTACCAATAACTATAAGAGTCGAACACAACATAAACTCGTGTTAATACACACAGAAAATGGGAGCAAAGAGAGCTATTTTACGTTGAAACATCCAATTATGATAAGAAGCCAGGCGCCATATCTTAATCTTCGTACTAAACATTTCGATGCCGCCGTACAACGTTTCATAGCAGCATACTTTTTCTTCCCACGTACATTTTTATAGACATTGGCAATAATTTAATCTCATATCAAAAGCTTTAGTTACATAACAAGACGTATTCATGTTTATTTGAAGTAAGGACACAAATATTTATTGGAAAACGTAAAAGGATTAGTAATTTTTATCATCTGTCGTAAAATGAAATGAAATGTTTCAAAAAACTCAAAATGATATTTGTAAATCTGATTTCTGTCGTGTTTTTTCTGAAATAACCACCGAGAGCTTATGTAAATCAAACGAACATAGTTTTGCACTTATATTAGCAAAAACGGACGCATATCAATATTATGTAATCATTATTTTTATTAGCAATCTGAATTCTGGAACTATCCATTACTTAAATACTCAAACATAATGTATTGATACAATCTCGCCGTCAGCTATTGAGGGGTCCCCAAATACCCTTTTTTTATCATTCAAATAGAAATTGGCATCCTTTCAGATGTTGATGTTTTGGCGTCTATTGTGATGGAAAAAGCGAATCTTGGCTCTTTTTCCTGCATAAAAAGCACTCTACTAATACGTAATTAGCTATTGATTCGTCTTCTGGCTTTGACGATGACGACATTGCCCTTAAAGTCTTAGAAAAGTGAATGACCTAATCTGTCATTATCATTCGTTAATACTCGTAGCGCACTCCGTGGTTTTACCAAAATTGTACCGGTTTCCGTGGGATTTTCGGGATAAAACGGCTATATCAAACATTCCTCTTAATGTTAGTGATCCAGTACAAAAACATTACGACTGTTCGTTCCCGAGAGGTGCGTACAAACGAACTCTTCAGCTTTATTAATACTAGCAGCGCCCCGCAGTTTTATCCACATTGTGCCTGTTCCCGTGGGAATTTCAGGATAAAAATAGCATTATAACCTTCCTGTTGAATGTGGCTATCCATTTCATAAAGAATTATTAGAATCGGACTGGTTTACTAAGATTAGCCCGAACATACAAACAAAATTAAAAATTTAACTTAATAATATAGTAAGTATAAATATAAATATGAATCTACAGAGAAGTAAGACTTGAACTATTTGTTAGATGTCGTGAGTCACTTACTTAGTAAGTGGTAAATAGTTTAATTTAAGTGTTTAGAGGTATCTATCTAGATCACCTCGGAGCCTTTGTTTATAAAACAAATTGTGTCCAAACAATGGATAGGTACCAAAACAATCGGTTCCGAGATTATGACGTAATTCTATTGGGAATTAATCTCATTGCGCTAATCGGCTAGAACCATATTATCTGCAAACAAATTAAGATTATCAACATTTGCTATGCTAAACTGTTGGAAGCTTTTTTGCAAAATGAAAAGAGCTGTAGGGTTGTCAATTAGAAAACATGACAATGGGTCGCTTAGTGCCTAGTGTATTTTTTTGGCTCGAAGCTCTGAGAATCATGGAAGGATCACTTTTAAGAAAGCATGTTGTAGCTTTTACAGAAAAATTCAGAGGTTTTTAATCTCACTCTTTTACCAAGCATTTCACTGTAGTGCCCGCCCTCTGATCAGCATGTTCCACATTATAGAAAAATCCTACTCTAACTGTGCCCTGCGGTTTCATCTGAATTGATTTCATCATCACTTTCAAATTCACAAATAATTCAATACCCAAATTACCTAAATCGGTCCAGCCTTTCTTGTGTACAAGACTAAGACAAAGATTTCTATATTTAGAAGATTATAATTAGCCTATAGTACTGTAATGTAACCCAGGCAGCCCTAGGGTCACGGCCGGGGGGTCACTGACCCGACGGGCCTACAAAATAAGCGTCGCGACGCCCGCGTCTACCACAACCATTAAATGAAAACTCACCGGCACTAAACTAACCGTTATTACTATTCCGGGAACCGAGATATTTAAACTGGAACTTTTGGATTCATTTCAAGAGAGCCACATTCAACATTAAGGTAAGGTTACCGCGGTGGAGGGAGCGAAGAGATTTCTCATTTTTATTCTATTTCAGACCTTGTTGTTGGTTTAATGTTTATATTTTAATAGGAAATAAAGTAGATTCTAACATATTTTTTGCTGTTTCGTATTCAAACATCATCAATATTTAATAAAAAGACGTTTCCGCTCGAATATTTACTGAATAAAACTTATCTTATATTATTGACATTTCACACAAACTATTGATAGCTATCAATTTATTATTGAACACCTAAAACATTCCAACTTCTCATGTACAGAATAATTCCATAAATAAAAAACTGATACATGTATTTTGTCCATAAATTCGTTTGATAAATTACATTTAAAATTCTTTCTGCCTTTAAAAGTTTTACAAGAAACGTTGACAAATTATAATCGTCCGACTGACATCAACTCGCTTGCATACTTCATCACCATATACAGATAACTTAGTATATACTTAAAAGAATATTATTTAAGTTAATTTAACATTATGCTGTTGAATAATGCATCCATGTAAAAAGAAACTAGAATCATTTAAGGAGTTGTTAGACATATTAATAACACCTATCAATCTTTGTCTATTGCATTGTTCGTTCGGTTTATTTTTAAATATCTATTGTCCTTTTCTTTTGGCTGTTGTAAGTGAGAGATGGCGATATTCCAAATTTGAAATAGGTCAGCGTGTTTACTACCGAATTGACAACAATTTGTTATTGCAATATGTATCACAACCTCACAACAATAATATGTACGTAGTACAACACTTATTAGTAATCTACGAGTAGTTATAGTCTACACTAGATCTTTATTACCTTCAGAGCAAACAGATCAATAGGTTCATTTGTATACTGAAAAAGTCGTTTGTATACTGAAACAGTGTAGACTTGTTTTGTATCAATAATGTTCAACGTTTTTATGAAACAGAAACCTCAAAGATACATGAAACCTACACTTTTGCTTTGCAAAGAAATACTCTCTGTGTTTCAAAACACAGAACTAAACGTCTAAAAACACAGACTTTAGTTTGAATTAAATTTCCAACGGAATGTATTCAGTTTGATTGTAACCAATGTACGAAACATTACGTAACAATGACATCACAAAACACTTATGATTTAATTAAGAATTAAACGTTACTTTGTAAAACTTCAAAGTACAACATACTTATTCCTCACCAGTGATCAATGTACACTCTATTTTTTCTTGCGAGAGATAAATTGTGGACTTATGTGGTCGATTTTTCAGCGATTCCTCCTAAAGAGGGAAAAGATTAAGTGATTTCATTCCATTCTTACTCCATCACTAACAATTACCCACAATGAAAGAAATTGTCTTTGGTTGGAAATGGTTTGAATTTCAAGGAAAATAATGTGACGTACGAACAGTTAAAGAGGATTGCAGAAGATAGAGAAAAGTAGAAAGAACTCCATAGACAAGAGTCCAGCTCTTATGTTTTAAGAAGGAGAAGAAGAACAAATTACAGAATAACATTTTCAAAACACTTTAACTAGTAGTTAACGGAACTAACGGAGTTAATGATTACTCCGTCGGAATACAAAGGCAGCTCGAGTACATCCGACAAAGTCCCAGAGAATCCTTTGATATCGCTTTAAATTATTCAACATTTATCCAGCTTTAGGTCTTTTCTAATAATCTCTGCCGTTTTGAAACGTTCTAAGTACTTGCCTAATATTTTCTGCTATTAAATATTAAAGTGGTTTTAAGCAATTAGTAAAAATAATTAATTCATCATTTAATACAAGCACAAGTCTTTTCGACCTAAATTATCACAAAAATTGAAATGTCTTGAAATTCAAACACTTCCCAATCCTTTTTGACTGAAATCAAAATCTTTACAATCCTTTTCGACTGAAAATTACATAAATATGTATTGGTGTAATTTTTAATATTACATTTTATGCTACACATCAAATTTGCTATACCTACACTAAAGTTTCGACAGCAACATACCGCTTCTGATGTCATAAGTATGATTTATATTAACCCATTTCAAAATAAACTCCGTTTAGTGACAAATTTTATTATTATAACATTATATTATATATTACTAGCTGTGCCCCGCGGTTTCACTCGCTTTGTACCCGTTCCCGCGGGAATTTCGGGATGAAAAATAGATGTTGGCCGATTCTCAGACCTACTCAATATGCTCACAAAATTTCATGAGAATCGGTCGAGCCGTTTCGGAGGAGTACGCGAACGAACACTGTGACACGAGAATTTTATATATAAGATTACATAATTTTTACACAAATACACACCGTAACCAATGTTTTTACGATAAACATTGGATGTAATCAAACGTAGTCATAACTAGTTCGGTGAGGTAACAATAAAATTCCACGACTTAATTACATGCGTAATGAGGAGCCTAATTATAATTTAACTATAATTATCATGACAGGTCATTAAAATAGTAATTAAAATTTACCTTTAGCTTCAAGTATTCGTTAAACATTTACTCTGAATATCATAGGTTCTGTGCACTCAAATCAGAACTTTCTATATCAATTCAAATACGAGTGTTGTCAATCAAAGGACAATTCTGATCATTTGGAATACATTAATAATAAAATTAATTTTATTGTCTTATTTAACAAAACGTTATTTGATTTTAGTGTTCCACACGTAGCCGTATAGAAATCAAATGATTATAAAAAAAATAAGGACCTACCTCTACGCAACTGAACTAAACTGACACTTGTCCTGTTCATTTTTGACACTGATTAGATCGAAGTAACTATTTCTCGTTATGATGAAGGATAATAATATTAGACATCATGTAATATTAATAGTATTAGCACTGCCCTGCGGTTTTACCCGCTGTTGTTCCCGTTCCTGCAGGAATTATGGCATGAAAAGTAGTCATAATCTTTATGAATGTATGTTGGTTGAAATCTGTATCCTTGAGAAAATCGATTACAAACAGACAGACAGCTTTTGAGGGTTTTGTTCTATAATATGTAAAGATATTAGAAGTAACACGTTTTGTGTGACTGACAATGCGCGAAATAGTTATGTAAAATAGATTTTACTGCGTACTATGACGGATTATACCTACTTTCAATGAAATACAAGAAGAAAACGTTATAAGTCAAACTCTTTGTGTTTCAATCAGTTGTATCTTTATGACAGACGCTAAGCGGCTATTAGACATGGTAATAAATACAAGTACATCCAACGCATCTTATCTTAATAGGATTAACAGAAAAATGTGACACTGATCTCTGATAGACATCGTCAGGAGTTGAGATGAATTTGTGCGTAAGAATTAATATTATAATATATTTACATTTATTTTATCCCGTAACAAAAGTAATACAATAAAAAATAACAAGTTTTACACACAACTGAACACAAACCTGTAACAGCACCCTGCGGTTTTTAACATCGACTCGGGGTGCTATAGTTCGACAGGTCTACTGTTTGTATAGTGATGGAATGGACCGATTATAATGCGGTTTTGTAGTATGAAAGAAGCGTCGGAGGTTAATTCAAATGTGCTCGTTCTATAATGCAATTTTATGACTTGAATATTGATGAAAATTTCAGGATAAAAAAATTCTTCTGTTATTTCAGATCTAAAAGTTCAAAAGCTAATTACTTAATTTTTATTTCAACAAAAAAATTTAGACAACTAATAAATAACCGGAATGACTTAGGTAACAACAATTTATAGTTTTTTGTTAATTTGAATCAAAATATTAGCGGTTATGATTTAATATCAGTTGTTAATTTGATGTAAAGTCTATTAGAGGTTACCTAACGACGCCTTTTATTAATTAAACAAGTTTTTATCTACCTAGTTCCTGTTATAGACTATTAGGTGATATTAAGGAACCTACTCAGATGAAAAAAAACGAGTATAAACGAGATAAATTGACATAAAAAAAATTAAAATAAAAACTAAGTTTTACAAATGTCTCGCCTCGGTATTGTAATGGTAAGTCCGCCTGTCAGGACTGGGAGTCCCAGGTTCAATTCCCTGATCGAGGGAAAACATGTTT
This sequence comes from Cyclophora albipunctata, assembly GCA_963082685.1. Taxonomy (NCBI): domain Eukaryota; kingdom Metazoa; phylum Arthropoda; class Insecta; order Lepidoptera; family Geometridae; genus Cyclophora; species Cyclophora albipunctata. The sequence goes on along the minus strand of OY720117.1, from coordinate 7,250,298 downwards.
GCTACTTTTCAAACTTGGTTCCACTTTGGGATCACCTGGATTACTATTGGGGCTCAGAAGTGGGACACTACAGGCTAATACTGCCACTAAACGTATAAAGTTAATTTATTTTAATATAAAGTAAATTTCTAAAGTTTTAAAAGAATGAAAAACTATTTCAATTGCGAATATTATGCTCTTGTAACAATTTATAAGAACTCTCACATCACCTTTCAATACACAGAAGTGTGGTTCATTTACTCATTGGAGACCTGTCACAGAATCAAATGACAAACATTACCCTCTTTAGGCGTCAAAGTTCAATAAAAGAAAATTGGTTCGTGGTCTGTGAAAGAGACCATATTCTTATATCAACATTGGTACACCAACAATTACCACAAAACAAATACATCAAAGCAATCGACATACATGTCTCAATATTTGTTAACAATTCGAAAAAAATGAGGGATAATCATGTAAATCCGCTGTCAGAGGGACGTCGTTATAATGACGTATCCAAGCTCCACGCCCCAGGCCCGTCGTTACTGTTTGCATGCACTAGTGATTACTATTTGGAATGTAAATTATTGAAACAGTCAGTACGAATAAAAGCTCACATTACTTTACTAATGAGGTACCAGGTACGTATAAGAGAATAGCCGCGACCCGCGGTGTTACCCGCGTTGTACCCGTTCCCGTGGGAATTTCGGGACAAAATATATCACATGTATTATTCTGATGTATAACCTATATTACTGTAAAGTTTCATCCAAATCCGTGCAGTAGTATTTTCGTGAAAAGTAACAAACATAGGTACATACATACAAACATCCTCACAAACTTTCGCATTATAGTAGGAAAAGCTCGCATTACTTTACTAATGAGGTACGTGTAACAGTTATTTCAGAAATTCTAGTAGAAGTTTCATACGTTTAGTGATTGGGCAGGGTTGTTAGGATTCGGATATAGCTAGTGAAGTTTCGCTTTAGATTTAAGTTTTTCATGAAAGGTTAACTGTTCATAATTGAGCGCTAAGCGAGTTAACAGGTGAGTGAGCGAATTCAGTAGCACTTTCTATTTAACTCGCTGGCAACGTTATACATCCTAAATTATACATGACATTCGTCGTCATACATTACAATTTGTCAGCTTATAAACTCACTTAATCTAAACGACTTCTTAAACCGTAAAAATAATCCACCATTTCACACATTTTTTAAAATAATCTCCCAAACCATTAATCATTCCACCAAACATAACTTTATTCAAAAGTCAAGGTCACACGTAATATCCATCATCGAAACATGCTAAATTCTTATTATTTTAGTAAGCACACGCTCAAAACGTAAATCTAAATACGATGGCATCATCAACAGTGGAGGCGAAACGAAAATAACCTGTCACCTCGATATGAAAAGTGGGGGCATTTTAAATGTAAAACATAACATTCAACTTCCGTCATTAAAAATAATATAATCACGAAAATCTCGTGAAAATATTCCAACAGCCACTTGTAAATTACCACTTTATTTCTGTAAGACTGTAAACACCTCAATACTATTAAATTACTATGAAAATAAACACGTTGATGCATCGTTAAAAATGATGTTAATTAAAACATGGTTTTGAAACTTTCATAGATTTACGAGTGTTTCGTAGAGATTAGTCAAAGTGTAGCAAGGCCATGCATTTATAAAGTCGTTTTGTTAATGTAATCTAGTAGTATCCGTATTACCGTAAACTAACGAAAAAGTAGGTAAGTAGGAGTAGTAGGTACCTAAGTAAACAATCTTATTATACTGTAATTAGCAATATTGCTACAAAATAATTAGGTATTTTTCTAAACATGCAACACTTCACTCAAGTTAGAAACACCCACATACGAGTACTTGCAGATTCATTATGCGTTGTCACATTTGTGTGTTCGTCTGTATATACTGTCCCCGTAGCGACGTTTTCACGGCCAAACCTCGAACCAATGTTGATAAATTTTGACATAGAGTTAATTGAAGATTATAGGTGATATACGGACAAATTTTCATACATCTCAATACCTAATAACCTAATAATATAATAACCACAGGCAAACAAAAAATGGATAAAATTACTTGCGTTCGCTCGTACATACTTAACTTCCATCCAATTTACTTACTCATTATATCGACTAAGTTGTCTCAAGTACATAAAATAAGTCACAAATGGCAGATAATTGTATTTGCATAATAATTATGGTAATTTAAATATATGACTTTTAAAACCGTAAGAACAGGTCAAACCGCTTGCAGGATTAATTGTCGCATATCAAGTGTACAGAGAAGTGATGAAAGCTGAATTAAATATTAAGATAAGTGTCTTTAGAGGATTATAGAGATCCATATCTCCTTATTAAAATAACCTGTACTATACTGTGTATCATAACCGTCTTAAAATAGAAGGTAAGTTACGATGCCGCAGACAGGGGCACATTCGTAGCCTAGGTTAGTGACCAAACAAGGTGTCACAAATTAAAGCAACTGGGACCGACAATTCAACGTTCCCTCTCAAGCACGGCAGCGCTTAGATATAAATGTCACTTTCGACTGCCCATCGAATAATAGCCGTGGTAAACATTGCTTAGCAATAGCGATGAGTTATTATTCAAATAATTTGGCGCCATTGACTCGAAAGAAGAAGAAGTTATTATTGTTAGGCAAACTACGCCACGAGAGCTACCAAGAAGCTACTATGCAAGAGGTTCAGAAAATTTGATACGGTATACTGATAACTTTTTCTTGTACCTACAATGAGATTCGTATTTTATAAATATCTACAAAGAGTATACTAAAATGAACTAAGCATGTTGATTCTCATAATAACAAACAACAAAGTGCGATCAAGGATACAGAATAACTACATGTTTATTTTTGTTCATCCAAATGCGTGCACTTTGGAATATGTTTGCAGTACGAACAGCCATTTAATAAGTAAAACAAACACTACTTCCTCTCTGCACATCCGTTTCAAATCCAAAGAAGTATGGAATGAGAAACGATAAAATATAACTTGTTTTTGAGATATTCTAATAGGTGCAGCCGGATCAACAAACATAATTTAATTCTAATCTAAGAAAGCTAAAAATAGTTATTTTTCTAGTGAATATGAGTTAGCTTACGCCTAATCCTCCTCACTGTACTGATATCTTCAGTGAGATGATAGGCCTTTGCCCAGCAGAGGGGCATTACTAATACTTTACTAAAATGTTGAAGCGGTCATTGAAACTGAGCGAATTTACAAGCTGCTGGCAGGCAAGTTTACTAGATTGCGAGCATCAAACATGATCATTCACACGATCATGAGAATGCAGAATTTGTTGGTGCGTAGCTTGTTAAGATTTCGGTACAATGTTATCTAATATCGTAAGTAATTACTACTTAGCTTAAGAGTTCGAAGTCCTTTGGTTAAATAGAATGATCTAATTACCCAGCACAATTAAAACTAAGCGATACTTGTATAAATAACATATATCTTAACAATAGCTTTAACCTTAAAAGTGAAAAATAATATTTACTAATATCTTAATTACCAAAAGTAAAGCAAGCTTCTAAATATAAATAAATGTGTAATAACATTACAGTATGTTTATTTGTTTATCTACTGCATACGCATTATTAGTCGCTATTTAATTACCTCAAGCATTTACAACATTACGCATAAAATAAATATTTAATTATTTAATCACGTAATCGTTTCATTGCACTTAAAGAACGACATTTTATTCAGATGTTAGTCATTCGGGTACACCTGTTAGTCATGCGCATCTAAATTAGGATTCAAAGTATATTTAAAGTCATTATGTCGGAGAAACCAAGCCGGTTTCATTCTATAATAGCTGCGCCCCGCGGTTTTACCCGCACTGTCCGTTCCCATGCGATCCGCGATTATTACAACTTATTATCCTATTTATATCGCAGAAGTCCAGTCTCAAGGTTTGCCAACGGGCGATGGAGCGCAGCATCTTGGGTGTTAAGCTGACGGACAGAGTCCGAAACACCGAACTGCGCTCCCGCACAAAAGTCGCCGATGTAGGTCGCAAATCTGCTGAGCTAAAGTGGAACTGGGCCGGACATGTCTGTCGCAGGCCTGATGAGTCTTGGGCAAAAATCACCACTTTATGGGACCCAGACCCAAAAAGGCGACGCCGCGGCAGACCAAAAAGGAGATGGCGAGACGAACTCGACGGATTTTTGCCTGGTTGGCGTCGTGAAGCTCCAAATAGAGAGAAGTGGAAACGATGGGGGGAGGCCTTTGCCCAACGATGGGACACCCACGGCTAATATAATAATAATAATTATCCTATTTCGAAAAAAGATGACTAAAATAAGAAAATAATCATAAAAATGAGTGCAAACCTTTTTGAGTTAAACATAGTGTAACTCTATATACAAATTATTGCTATTGGCTTTTGTCGTTAAGGAATGTAAAAGAACATAAAGTTCAATCGAGAACCTCCTTTGGTTTTTAAAGTGGTTTAAAAGTCGGTTAAAAATTACATACAAAGATCCAGCGGCTTTGTATTTTGAAAACACTGACGATTTCAAGGCTATTTTTATTGGACTATACGGCATGATATTTATTGATCAAAATATGCCGTTAATTGACATTCAATACCGTTTCATATAAAATTAATAAGTAATGGAGTGAGTGCTCAATTAGAGCGCAATAAATATATTAATACATATCAGTAAATGAATGCTTAAGTAAACAAATTAAATAAGACATAAACTTAAGTAGCCTTCTATCAAATAGATTCAGAACAATAGAAGACTAATGGAGTAATTAAAAGCTAATTCTATTACTTAGTTTTCAATTAAAAGGTAAAGGTTATACTAAGCGTGCGAATGTCGAGTTTCTTTCTATACATCAGCCCCTATAGCACAGCTCACGTGACAAAAGGCGACAAGACACGATTTGATAAATGCTGTGTTTTAATTGGTGACGGAAAAATCGAATTTTAAACACTCCACCAATCAACACGCAGTATTTTATCATATCGTGTCTTGTCGCCTTCTGTGACATTCGTTATGCTAGCCGGGCTGGATGTCTAGGATACTCGTAGTCAGCTATACCCGGAATTTTAATTCGATTCCAGATTTGACAATTTCAGTGTTGCAACATTATGACAAGTACTAAATAGTGACGTTGCGAAATTATTCGATATGGAAATGGAATATTGCCGGATCGATTCTTCTCGTTTATAATTTTACTCTCGTAAACTACGTATATCAGGAAATTAAATATTTCTGAACCGATAATTTAGTTTTGACGATTAATTAACGATCTGAGACTTTTCTTTTATAATTGTGTGTGAAATAAATAAAAAAATGTGATCATGAAGGAACATGACAAATAAAACAGATAGATGTATTATGGTAATAATTTATTTTATAAATTGTCCCCGTCATCGCTATCCCTGTCACTTTCTGTAACATTTATTATAAATGTGTCTGTGATATTGTCAATTAACATATCTTTGACAACATGGGATACGCATTTAGACCATTCGGTAGCTAATGTCAAATCTGGAATCGAATTAAAATTCCGCGGATACAAAATATCGATTCGCAATTAAATAAGATATTCGTATCACTACACTACACTAATAGATGTGGTATCATTATTTCACAAAATGACAGTAGCTAATGTCAAATCTGGAATCTAATTAAAATTCCGGGTATAGTTTCGAGTCTGTAGAGTGATGTCTCTTGTCATGCGTATAAATTTGCATAAAAAGATAACATTAAAAAACACTTTACTAGGTATGTAAGTATTTAGTTTGTATGCTCTTTTACAGGGACTGAGATCACAGAAGAATATAATTTAGACGAATTTAAAGGTAGGTAAAGCTAGTCTATGTTTTGTTCTTTAATCCATTCTGAGGCGGTTAATTTGAAAAACCAATTAATTGCAAATCCCATAGTATTATCGGTTATTCAATTAAGCTCTTTGTTTGGTTAATAACAATTTGATTGGTTTTAAAGCAATTCCATTTCGATACTAGTAGTTAATAAAAGAACATTTTCAAATATACAACATAGTAAAGGTCTAGACTTAAATATTCCTCCATCTTCGTCCATGCTATGACGATACCGCTAAACGTCAAAATATAATATTTAGTATATTAATAACTAAACTTTTTTGTTAAATTACAATTGTAGCTATAAAACTAATCGAAACGCGAGAGAATATAATTAAATTAACATTCCGAACGACCTTCAAAAGTTACATTCAAAAAAACACAAGCGTCATCAACATTTGATACTCACTGAAGTATTTCCCGAAATGTATCTCGGTAAATCTAATTTTTTCCATCTGCCGTAATTTAAATGAGCGATCCTTCGTACTAACTCCGTAACTTGGTCAAGTGACTTAATAAAGATAAATTAGGTAAATAACGACTTCTCAACGCAGTATTAAGACTCGTTTCGCTCAACATTGTCGTTTGCTCACCGTGTTCACCCAGATTCACTCAGATTAATGTATTAATCGTATTGATATAACGTTCAGTTACAAGCCGGCGTTATCGTAACAAACAACGCGGCCAAACATGCATAACGAGAAATTTGTTCGATCAATAAATAAGCGAACCGAAGTCGGTATCCGTTTGCGATTACCACTTGGAAATAAAACTACCTAACAGAGTTACGAGCTTCCGATATAAATAACCTTAACTCTTCGTTTCCAATATATTATCAATATTACGCAGCACCGATCAAATACTCCCGAAATTACCTAAAACAAACTAATCTCGAGTTTGTTAGGAAACCGCGAGCCGACAGGTGTTTTCTAAATAATTTAATAACAAACGAAGTTCGGGAACATAATTTAGGTCTTGATACCGGAACGCCGGAAATAAGACCACGAAAGGTGATGCCTTTCCACTTCGTACGTTGCTTCAAGTTATTTTAATAAACTCGCCAAGTTAGCCGACATTTACCACAGGTGATGGTATAGTATATTCAAAACTCTAGACTAGACCATATTCTAATTAGATTCGCACGCTCGGCATAGATACTGTCAACTTAAGTTTATTCTAGAAATAGAAATTAATAAACTCTTACGCCACATTTGAAATTCACATGAATCTTCTTTCTTAATTGTTCTGTACCTAATAACCTTTAATCATTGTCTAGAAAAAGAAGACTGAATGAACTTGGCTCATTCTTTTAAAAGAAATGTAATGCGTTTTCTTAATACGTTTATTCACCCAGAGGAATAATATGTAACTTATTATAATATATCTAATGGAATAATGGAATCATATTAGTACTTAAGATAGATAGGCGAAGCTTTTTGTAATCTTTATCGTTTGTTTTCGTTGTATGTTTGTTCGACAAACTTTGACTATCAGCCTTGAAGGACTTGCCGGCTTTTAACTACAAGAGAGGTAAACAACAGCGCGAGAATACATGACAATACATGTGATATTCAAATAGAACTAATTTAGAGGAATCCAAGTTTAACAAAAACAGAGTCGATCTGTTCAATTATTCATGTGATCAAAACGTTAAAGCTTAAATACTTAGTGGAAGTTTTTCATTGTTGATTGCAAGCTCGGCTCCGAGGACAGCAAACAAGTCGAGTTGATTTGACGACCTTTGTTTTCCCCAAGATCCCCAAGGGTAAATATTTGCACACCGCCTAATAACTACCAAAGATATCTTACCCAATTTGACGTATAAATGTTGAGGTACGAAGGTCAGAGGTAATGGAAAAAGGTTATAAGAAAATAGGAAGAACTTGGGTGCAAATAATTGTTAAATAGGGGTAGTTAAAAATAGGAATAAAAATAGCTTGTATTCAACCTAGATGTTCATTCGAAATAAATGTTATGATGTTAAAGATAGAATTTTGAAGTAAGACAAGTGGTTGTTAACTTTCAACAAACCCAAGCTTAACATTTATGTTTTCCTGTTTATTCCTTCACCAATTCAGGATCATCAAAATATAATCAAGTATATGCTCCAAACATAAAGGCTGTTTCCCAAAACCCCATTTTGCTTGAAGTCACACGCACCGGTCATAAAGTACTAACTAAGCTTGTTCGTATTCACGTAGAGTCTCAAGGCTGGCTGTATTTAAGGTTATTATTATAGACACATCCTATTCTGACTTCCTTTGTTTCGAAACATGTTTAAGTTCAAGCAGGACAAGTTGCGGAACATTGGTTGAATGGAACCTTAGGGTCAAATCATACTAGCGCTGAGTCGACAGAGGATAGTGCCAAAAATATAGGTAATATTGACCAACTGGCGACATGTCCTTGCTTTGCTTTGGTTATTGTAGCAGAAATTGTTTGTTGAAAGATTGTTTTCAATCGGAAGAGTAGGTTGTTTCAATGATGACCTTCCATTCCTAACGTAAAAACTTTGAAGTTTGACCTTTTAGGGTATGAGCATTGACTCCAAGCAGGTAAAATACTGTATTAATGAAAGAACGTCTGAGAACGGTCTATAATGTTGCCCCAAACGAAAGCATCCTGTGGGATTGATGTCATTTCACACACTTGCTTCCCATCACATTCCCGTCGTCTACGAAGGGTTGCCGGCAAACCAAAGCAAAACACTTAAAATTTTACGACCTCTATGGCATCAGAACACCCATAAAGTCGAACGAATGATACAAACAAAATGTCTACGTCTTACAAACATGACATAAACAATACTAAAACAATATGTATTTCGTACAACATATTGAAGGTGAACAGTATTTAGGTATCTACTATCTAACTGTAATGAAAAGATCAGATGATACTCATATGTCATGGCAATGGCAGACGTAGTCTAAACTTTTTGGCTGGAAATAACTGAACTGAATAAGAACTTCGGATAGAAAAGACGTCAGAGCAACAAAATGTAGGATATAGGTAATGTAGGTTTTACGCATTCAAATAATGTCTGGCACTTTATGGCTTCTCCTCAACCTAGACACTACTTAACTTTAATAAATATGCGATCCGAACACAATCGAAACTTAATGTTTATACTACCTATATTTTATTCAAGATACCGCATACTAACTGTCATTAAGATGATTCATTTCATTACATAGTTATTATGATTCATAATCCCCTCGGCAACTTGCCACTGAACTTTAAGAAGTTTTAACAAAAAATATTTAATTTCAATCAAAAACTGACCTCAATAACCGAAAGTGACTTGATAAATATTCATTTTTTATTGACATTCTGTTGATGGATTTTACATTAATTCCACTCGTTAATAATTGCATAATAATACCTTATGATTGATAAGAAGAAAAAAAATTAAAGGTAAAATTAAAGGAAAACGACTAGGTTTTGTTAGCGGTCAGCGGTCTATTAAACATTCCGTAAGTTGTTCTGAATCTGAGTCTTACATCACTCTTTGTGTGGCCAATGACTTCATCTTAGGCCGGCTTTATTGCTCCGATCATATCTCGCGTTAATTCAACATCGAGTCACAATACTTCCTACGTTAGATAAATACTTACTGTATTATTGAAACAAGTTTTACATGTGAAGTGTAGAATTGCGTATGCGTATGAATAAATTGTAATATTAACTCACATACTACAAATCAATAACAGATAAGATTTATGGTTTCTTTGTGTTCGTAGATTGAATGGTTATGGCAGTCTGTGGTCAATCATTGGGCTGAACCGAAGACCGAAGTGCAATTAAAAACCTACCTAACTGGATTCTAAATTCGAAACATCCTAAATCCAAAGAAATAAATGCATAGTTATTATCGCATTACTGCCAAATGGACTAAACTCAAAGGTTAAACTGAATGACAGAACATTTAAACTGGTGATTTGAAGTTAATAACCGTTGTTGCTGGGTGAAGCCAAGCCATTTTTATTCAGATACGCTTATCCTACATACTTGCTACATACACTCATTGTAGGTATGCTAACCTTTAAATTTCTGAAACACTGCGATAAACTAATTACCTATCAACCGATCAAACTATTTTGATTTTGATCGTTTGTAATTTTTAATACATACCTATATGTGACCACAAAACATTGATGTAAAATTCGTCGTTTGACACATTTTTTGTTTCTATAAATATTTCAGCTTCCTAAATCGATTCCTCTCAACATCTAAACTCATAAACATCCTAATCAATTCTTCAAAACCACCAAATTCTTTATCCTACGTCTCGATTACAAAAGAGTAATGTATCAGGATGATTGCGAGCTCACATTCCGTCGGGTCGCTTGTCCAGGGAGGCGGGCTGGACCGCGGACGTGACCCGGGAAACTGGGTTACTATCGAACAACCTAACATATTATTAATCTCTGCATTCCCTCCAAATGTTCTACACAGATACGTGATATTAACTAGATTGCTTATTTCGTAGCTTTGTACTGCAGTTGCGGTGGGATTTTGGGATAGTTTTGTTTTTAATTAACTGCGAAGATAAGACTTTTCTATTGTAGAGATTATTGGTAATTTTGATTAGGACTGTCTACCTAGTGTTGAATACGGTAATTGTAATACGTAATACCTATCCATCTCCGACAACAATTACCTACCTATTTGGGGTAGGTATAAGTAAACTGAACAATGTTGATGATAATTAGTAATTACTGCTGAGATTCCTACCCATACTAACTTAGTTACTAGGTAGGTATATTACTTACCTACATATCGTACCTATGTAGTGTAGAACCTCTAAATAGCCAATTTAACGATCGCCCTAAACATCGAGGAATAGGTAGTCTATCATTTATAGTCAGATTCTGCGATAGATAAAGCTTATCAACAACTGTAGTAACAACCGTTGTTAATGATTCTATTTGATCAGAGTAGTCAAAGTGATTACCTACTAAACGTACCTACTTGATTAGGTTTCAAATTATTTACCAAGTTTAAACTGAAAGGAGCATCTAAATATCTTGTTAAACTATACCAACAAGCAACGTGATATAAGAATAATTATATTCGGCATAGAGAAACCAAAGAAAATAGTCTCCAACAACGAAGAAATTAGCTTTGCAAAATTTTCATCACGACTCAAGAACAAGAGTGCCTTAGAAAATAAGAGACACGCAAAGAGGTTTAAATACTCCGTAGAGAAAGGTAAATGATTCAGAAATCCGTGTCATAATCTGATTGTTGATTAACCTCTTCGGATGCGAAGAAAGCATCTCATTACTGGCGTGTAGGATGATGTATTTGTCACTGTCTCCAATGTATCAAGTTTGCCAAAGGACTGACAACCAACGCACTACCTTAGAGGGTAGGTTGTGTAATGAATCATTCCCAAATGATCATTAAAAAGCGGCCAAGTGCGAGTCGGACTCGCCCATGAAGGGTTCCGTAGCAGCGAGTAACATAATAAAGAAGTTCTTGAAGTTCGTTGTACTTACTACTACTTACTTACTTAGCGTGTGGGTTGTGATCGATTAACGACCTCACAAACCAAAAAACTAAAAAAATAAAAAAAACTACTAACTAGACCTCGTTCAAACCAATTTTCGGTGTTAGATTACATTGTTATGTACATCATATATTTTTTTTAGTTTTATCATTCTCTTATTTTAGAAGTTACAGGGGGGGGGACACACATTTTACCACTTTGGAAGAGTCTCTCGCGCAAACTATTCAGTTTAGAAAAAAATGATATTAGAAACCTCAATACCATTTTTGAAGACCTATCCATAGATAACCCACACGTATGGGTTTGATGAAAAAAAAAAATTTTTTTTCATTTCTAAGTATGGGAGACCCCCCTAAAATTTTATTTTTTTTCTATTTTAGTGTGAAAATATTAATGCGGTTCACAGAATACATCTACACACTAAGTTTCAACAACATAGCTCTTATAGTTTCGGAGAAAAAAGGCTGTGACATACGGACAGACGGACAGACAGACATGACGAATCTATAAGGGTTCCGTTTTTGCCATTTGGCTACGGAACCCTAAAAATGATGGATAGAATGATGCTATTATGTTACAGAATGGACGAAATGGACAGGCTGATACCTATCTATCTATGGTAAAAGTTAGATGTAAAGATAGAAAACCGTATTGTCTAGGAAAACCTGTTTTTGATCTCATGGAAATTATGTTTTGGTTGTTTGTTAAGCTAAAGTTAGATTATAGTCTAGCTTTGTGTTCGACGAATATAAGTTAGGTAGGTATGGCGAAAAGTGGACGTTAAAGAAACTTCCTCCATTCTCTCATATTCTGGATTTACTAGGAATGGTGATTGAAAAACAAATAAAGACGAGATTATTATAAATATTATTATAAATGACTAACAGACGTCATGTATTACGAATGCATGAAGGAAAATATGTAAAATAAAAAACTAAATAGGTAACTAATACTTAAACAGCAATAGATAAATAGATAAATAGCAATCACATACTCACAAACAAATAAATTTAAGATAAGCAAGTGCAGAACTGCTCTTAAAATTTAACCCTAATCCTTACATAATATCCCAAATCTCTGAATAATAATTAAGTAGGGTAAAGACAGGGAATGTTGGCTTGGTTTGACGTGACACCACTAGAATGCATTACCAACAGACCAACACTTCTAAGCGGGGCATTAGTGGCTGTCTTATTGAAACAAGACGCGGTATCTTCTTCATCGGCTTCCGGTTATAAATCCAAAAAACATTAACAAAAGTGTTACCTCTATTAGGAATCCTCGAGGGCGACGTCCCTCAGCTCACGCCGGACGGAACAGGCGCCGCGCACCCAACATAAACACTGCACCAATCGGTCGAAACAAGCGCGGTTTATACGAATTCGGAAACAAAATATAGTTTAAACAACACAAGCACTATTCATTCACTGAAATCCAGTTACTTTGTTTGTTTTTAGTGACAATTAATGCAACACAAATGCGCGCATGTGTATGTATGTTGTTGGTCGAAGTTGGCGAGTCGATAACGTGCTCCACGGCCGTCGCTCGATGACTGACTGGCTGGCTGGCGCGCGCCGCGTTCATTTGGTCGGGTTGCCTCTCGCTGCGTAGGGTAGGGAAGCTCCGAACGCCAAGGGGCGCGCGGGCGGCGGGGCAAGACACACGTCTTCCGTAAACGACAGGATAATACCCAGCTCAATGAATGAGTTGTTCTTTCTTGTTTATTTTGAACTTGTCAATTAGTTTATGACCTAAATAAGTTCTAACCCACTTCTACACATTATTGATCCAGAGTCCCAGAGTAACTACTGGTTCTACTCGCAGACCACTTATACTTACCTAGGTACTTATGTTATATGGTAACCTACCCAATAAGAAAGACAAAAACGCTCTCGAAAATCTCGAAATGGACTTGTACCTTCGAGCTTCCTCATTTTTAACTAAGTAGGTATTATTGATAGTCTCTTAATGGTAATAAAGTATGAAACTACCTAATTCAATTTGTGAAATCAGAAACACAAAATAAACTACCTATCAACATTTCTGTATTTCTGTGTTCGTGTATTTAGAACATATCATAATCAATCGACATCCAATTCGTGTTTTGTTTGCTTTTAATTCACCGACTTTACATTTGGTTAACATCTCTCTGATATAAATGTTTAGGAAATGCATGCCTAACAAATTACGAATCCAAGTCGAAAGTGATCATGGTGAAATTGTTTTGACGTCATTCATCGGATAACGATGAATAAAGTTGTGCTTGCCTACATAACATAAGTGTACTTGATCTTGTTTGTAAATTAGACTTGTAGTACCTATCTAATAATATTTATGTACATAAACGGGTGTAAGGTAAAATTTACAACAGAGATATATTAACTTCTCTCTGAAGGGACTGGCTAGGTACTGGACATTATGCCAATAATGCGCAAGACTATTTCTTCAACACTTGAAAAGTGTTCGAAGTTAAAATTGCTTCGCTCAAGCCTAAATTTTGTTCCCAACCGCAAACCATTCCAGCGAAACCCCAGCCTGATCTCTTAATGTTTCCAAACCATTAAAAAGTCATTAAGTACTTAAATGTGTACCATTTAATTTGTGTTCTTAAACTCTATCATCGTTGGACTGTTTTATATTGATACGAATGGCTCGTCATATTTAAATGAATACAACGCATTCAACGCATCGTTAATTCTAGCTAATGTTTTGTAACAATTGCTCCCAATCTAGTTACATTAACTTTGGAACGAGTAGGATCATACCAGGTACCTATGTCCTCTGGCACGGGCTAAAATTGACGGAATATTATGACAGTAGGTTTAGTTTCCAAGGATTTGTAGGTCAATGTACGTACTTAGTTGTTGAAGTCTAGTAGCTTACCTTAGGTAACAAGTAATTTGGCATAGATAGCATAGGTACACCTACATGATCTGTGATAGAAAACGTAGTTAATTAGGAATTAATAATTAACTAATATCTACCTACTTGAATCAGCCCTTTGTATTGTATCTCTATTAAAACTTTATTTTGTGTTAACTAAGCCATCACTGATCAGATCAGTAAAACTGAAACTGATCATCACGCTAACAGAGATCACTCATCAATAATCTCAAATGTCATTCATCAATATTTTTTTCGCCCTATAGGTACCTATTTGGTACTAGTTAATTTCCCGCCGATTCCTTCTTGTAAACATCTGAAATTATTTCCAGGTTAAATTGCATCGTATCGCGATGCATCAGACGTGGGCTGGCCCTTGTGGCTAATCTCATAATTTGACAGCTCCCAGGTGGACGGAAATAGCCAACCTGCGTCATTGGGCGGTCACTACCCTTATTGTTTAACAATAACTGTATTTACTTATAGATTAAACCTTCTTTGAAAACCTGTATTTGCTTTTAACCCCCGGCGTCAACGGGGAGTGTTATAAGTTTGACATGTGTCATGGCTTCGCAGATCTTAAGTCAACGGACCGATTTTAATCTATTTTTTTATTTAAAGATGCTTACACGGAGACTGAGGTTCTCGTGCAGTTCAGTGGTGCTAAACTCTATTTTATTAAATAAACTGTTTTCAAAGTAACATTATTGTGAACGGTGTGGAACATTCCATAAATCCAAGTATCAATGACTGACCTATTTTGTGTGGACGTCGAGTCTAGGACAGGGTAGTTATGAAAGCCCCTACCATATAAAATTATGCACGCATAAAAATGCTTATTAAAGGCACGTTAAATTAGTTAAATTTGCTTGCTTCAATTAAGTCATCCTGATTCGCTAGAACTAGCGCCCCAAGGTTTTCCTCGATTTATACCCGATCCGGGAGGAATTCGCGAAAAACGATAACAGGTAAAAATACAAACTCTTCAGCTTTATTTTATTAATATAGATAATATCATTTAGGCATCTTGAAACCTTTTGCATCCTTATTTGGAAAACAATTTAGTAGGCAAGTGGAAAAACGTAATATCTATGTACTTACCTAGTTTTTACACTGTACTATTTTTCATATTTTTTAACACGTCTAAATAAAGCAATAGGTCATTTATTATTATTTTGGTGTTAATCATTATTATTAGTTTCAATTAAATAAAACGTTTGTCTTTTAGAATGTTATTTTTATATACTTATTTTAATAATATTCATGACTCATTCTCCGTTATGATTAATTAATTACGTTATTCAAAGTTTATTTTACGGTGTTCAAGTAAAGATGGCGATTGTCTCAAATACACAAACAAAACTATCAAAATTGAACAACAATAGCGTTGTCTATTTACCAACAATTGTATATTGTTCGTTACGTAATCGTCTCTGTATCCAATTATGAACAGTATGAACAGTAATAGGTACCTCCCGCTTCAAATATTCGCCTGTCGCGAACAGTGGCGCTTTACAAATAGACTAATTACTTTATGTTTCGTATCTGGTAGTCAGACTTGTGTGTTCAAAGAGTATTTACTCACTCTCCTAATGGTTATACCCACGAAGCTAAAACAAAGAGGAGCTGCCCTAAGCAACTGTGCACTGTGATTCAACTAGGTCCTGACGTCATCATGGTGGGCGGAGCAACTTAGGCTCCGCCCACCTGAACGCTGATAGTATGCTATCAGCGTTCCTCGGGTGAACATGTGACGAGACGCGCATTATAAGTGTGTTTTTTGCGTTTTTAACAAGAAAAGGATGAAGGGTTGTGTTTTACTATGTCAAAGTTACTCAGACAGACGTTCTGATAATATGGGTGGCATCTCATTTCATTTCTAAGTAATTTTATACGCAATTAAATATAAAAGTTCTAGAACATTCTCAGCTTTCAGCGTCAAATTCTACTACTTGACCCTAGATGGCGACACATTTGGGAAGAAAATACATAAGTTTACGTATAATTTTGCAGTATTATATTGTAATAATAATACGTAAATACTAAAAACTGCTATACACTTAGTCTTAAATAACTTTTAGTAGCTAAAACAGTACTTTTATAGTTTTTATTATTATATTATTAACGGGCCGCCATCTATCGTCAACTAGAATAACTATTTTAAACATCACAAATATCCAGGGCCGTATTCAGTTTTTTATTTAATTTTACCAATTAATTTAATTAAAAGTTATTTTAATTATTTTTATATTATGTTCGTTTTAGATTTCCATCCGACGATAATTTAAAAAAGCAATTGATTACAAAACTTATTAGACCGGATTGGACACCAACAAAATACACAAAAATTTGTTCTTGCTATTTCAATGATGCGGACTTCATAGTGGCAAAAAAGGCCTTAAAAAATTAAAGAAGGGCACTTTACCTAGTTTAAAACTGGATCTATCGGTTTGTTTGGATGTTATTTGCGTAACCGAGTTTTAATTATTTTGGAAAAATAACTAGTTTTCATATTATTTTTTAAATTAGGTACTTACAGCTTAAAAGAAAATTACCAGAGCCTATACATTTATTATCTTGTTTAAATTATTTTCATATTTTAGTTCATTTTATTAACAAATAATAAAAGATTGTTTTAAAAAAAATCTTTTAATTTGATTTATTTCCCTATAAACATTTTTTGAAGCTGAGTTTTGAGTTCTGAGTACGTCCCATCACATTAAGACTTTTGACACCTAGTGTGAGGTAGCTGAACTACGTAGTAACATCAACATCAACCTAAATTAGTAGTTTTGCTATTAGCCGATAGATGGAATATTGAGAAGTGGGCGGAGCTTAACATCACCTCAGTGCCCCCTCACCCCGCAAACTATCACGCGTCGTTTCCTAAGGAAATTGAATTACCACACCTCCTCTTTGTTTTAGCTTCGTGGTTATTATTATCTATACTAATATTATAAAGAGGTAAAATTTGTAAGTTTGTTTGTTTGTTTGTATGTTCGAGCTAATCTCGGGAATTATCAGTCCGATTTGTATAATTCTTTTTGTAATAGATAGCTACATTCAACGGGAAGGTTATAGGCTATTTTTCATCCCGAAATTCCCAAGGCAACGGGCACAACGCGGGTAATAGTTAATACACACCTACGTAAAACTTACTTAGGTATGTAGCAACGTTTACGTTTAGTATCCCATTAGTTTAATGTTACCCCTATTAGTAAGGATAAGGATCACTATATGGTATTCCGAAATACCGCTCACCGAAAGGACGGTTCTCCGAAAACACTCTACTCCGACGGTTAGTTGAACGAAAAAATCATTGGCCGAAACAACGTTTCGCCGAATGTATTATTTATTTTTTTCTATCAAATTACTCTTTTGAAGTTCCAGTTCGTGCCATTATAGTGTCGACGGAGCTCCGCAGCGCGGAGCTCCTATTTCCGCCTTATTTTGGACCTTCGGGGTGCTTCGGGCCTGATATAAGCTTAACCTAACCTAACCTACGGTTGTCGGGCTTTCGGCGAAACGTTGTTTCGGCCAATAATTTTTTCGTTCAACCAACCGTCGGAGTAGAGTGTTTTCGGAGAACCGTCCTTTCGGTGAGCGGTATTTCGGAATACCATACGTAGCTGAAGGGCTATACTAAAATTATTTTCTATTAAGCATTCCTTTAGACCACATTTACACGAGAGCTTTTTGATATACGTTAAAAAGCTCTGAAATACAACAAACGCATTACTAGCTCTTCGAACAACGTTGCGATATTTTCCGAGATTTTTTGGTTGCTAGACATATAGGACTAGATCATTACATTTGTTTACACGAGTGACGAGCGGGAAAAACGAAGTAAAACTGTAAATAAGCACTTAAGCACATAAGTCTTATTAGTACAGTCAATACTTATATGAATCTTATGTAATTATTTCTGAACGTTCTAACATGATTTCATTACTTTACTACCCGACCAGCCAAAAGCTTTGCTAAATTACCACATAACTATCACTACATAACACTACATATTATAAAATAAAGTCCCCGGCCGCGTCTGTCTGTCTGTTCGCGATAAACTAATATACTACTGCACGGATTTCGACGCGGTTTTTTAAAATAAATAGAGTGATTCAAGAGGAAAGTTTATATGTATTAAAATTTCCGAAATTCCCACGGGAACGGGCACAACGTGGGTAAAGCCGCAGGACGCTGCTAGTACTAAATATAAAACGAAATGATCTTAAGCTATGAACAAACAAGAGTATTTTGTATACATTATTTATTCGTTTAAAGGAGCCCCTAGATTGAGTTGAACAATCCCACAACAGGCCAGAGAACTTTAATTATGTATGAACTCTAAATAAAGCTTTTATGATATTTTCAGCGGTTTTTCAATTTTATAATTGACGTCATAATAATGTAACATATTGTGGTATGTAACTAAGTTAAGTAATTACTCGTATATATACATATGTAACACAGCATATAGAGCATACTATATACATTCTATTTATAGTACATAAAAGCAGCCCCTATTTATTTGCCCTTTCCCATGGATTTCTTTGAATACTTAACAGAAGCTTATAAGCTCTACCCTAATTTAAATGAAGCAAATAAGCCTTCACTAAGCTTTGATATATGTATCTATACTAATATTATAAAGAGGTAAATTTGTAAGTTTGTTTGTTTGTTTGTTTGTATGTATGTTCGAACTAATCTCGGGAATTACCATTCCGATTTGAATAATTCTTTTTGAAATAGATAGCCACATTCAACGGGAAGGTTATAGGCTATTTTTCATCCCGAAATTCTCATAGGAACGGGCACAACGCGGGTAAAAACCGCGAGGCGCGACTAGTTAAATCATAAAGTACATAAACAAATAGACTTTTCTTACAAGATTTATTGTGGGTGAGGTCAAACGGAATTCCAGACAGAGACTCTCATAACGAGCTGAGGATGCGACCGGAATTTTGGATAATGTCCAGAGCGGTATAGTTCTATCCCGATGTACCTAGTCGCCGGGAACACGGGATTATGGTTCGGTTTTATTACTAGGTAAACATTAAAGTCCTTTGTCACATTATTAAATTTGACAATTCTAATTTAAGTGTTGGTATTATACATAGGTAGAATGTTGAATATGAAATGGTACGCTGTCTGTAATTAGTTGGAACATAGATAGAGTAGTGGTCTCATAACAATCCAGACAGACTCATCTCGTGTTCTCTCTCTCTCTCTGGATTTTTTGGATCCTTAGTGTCTGGTTCTCTCTATGGAGTTAGCTATCAGCTAGTAATCATATTATCAAGTAACTAAAGTGTTTGTAATTTCTGCCGTAGTATTGTTAATCAGTCACACAAATCTTAGTAAAAGTAGCAAACATTATGTATTTATGGGTTTAGGAAAATCTCGCTATTTTAACATCACAAACCTTAACTAAACATACCTACACCACAGTAGGAAGCTGAACCTCAGAACCCATAATTTATTATTAATCCGCCTCACAGCCAGTTACCGCTAACAGCCCTATTTTTCCACCAACATTTTATTCACATCTCCGTACCTAATTTTCATCTGTATAATATGGTTTTTATAAATATGTAAATGAAAAGTCGTCTCGATGAATACATTTAAAACGAATTTCCATTTGTTAGTTGCAAACTGAGTTATATTTCACATGGTTGTGCTAATTTCGTTGACTAAAGTCGGGTTCATTTTTATGACATTTTGAAGGAATGTGTTATTGCGCGCGGTGGGTGGAGATAGCACGAATCGAATTTGCTGGAGCCGAGCAGCCGTCTCGATAATTCGAGTGAACTCGACTCTCCAATAATCGGGCTCCGAAAAAACGTAACTTTATTTATTAACGTAATATTGGACCATTTTCTTTCGTGTCGAAAAGTAACCTTTTTTTGCTCGAGTGACGTGTTTTATTGACGGTTTATTAGCGCATTGTCTGGCCGCGTTGACGCCGAACACTTTTCCTTATGTTAATGGTGTGCAAACCTAACAATGGCGGGTTGATCCATAAGTACGGGCGAGTATGTGAGGTACCTGTAACCTCGCTCGCGCACCGATGGTATCGGACACTTATATCCGCAGCTTGTGACCACCTCTGCATGCTGATATCATTATTAGCCTTAACAATCACTAGTCAAATCCGATAACCGATAAATCATAATAAAAACGTTAATTATTTGCATATTGTTAGTCACTGATGTAACGCAAATTGACAGAGTGAACAGAGTAAGTTCCGTGGCTGGACTCGCACATCTATACATCTATTGTACCGACCCCGCGGCCGGACAGTTGGATTAGGACACAGCTTTACTCCTCGATATTCAACACGGCATTTCTATTTCCACCTAGCTCAGATAAAAGGGTTTGTCATGAAAACCAATTAGAGGTTTTATGTGAAATTCGAGAGATACGGAGACAGGCAGGCTTACTGAAATTAGACAAAAGATAGAGTAGATTACACTACGTTGACGTTTGGACGAACATTAACACAGGAAATCTGAGATAGATTTGGCATTGCATATTCATTAGAATACTCCACATTTTTAAGTAAATCTGTCACCTATGGACTCTTCTAGGTATTATTCCATAACGTCAAGTATTATTATAACGAAGATGTATATCATAACGTTGATACAATAGTTATTCTAAGCGCATCTCTCCGCGGCGTGGCCGGCGTGTGACGCCCGCCAGCCCTGAGACATTGAAACAATACTAGCCGAATGTTAATGCACGAACACGATACATTATGCCTCCCGTGACCTCTCCGAATGATCTGGAAACTTTGTCCTCATGTCACTGTTTCCTGAATTATTTATACGTAGCTCTCCGATATTTTGAATTTTAAAACACGTGTTACATTATTTATTTTTGTTTTTTTCGATAGGATGTCCTCTTTTAGCTTTATGTTTTTATTTCACACCTGGTATTACGTAATCTACCCTCGAGGCAAGATTGATTACAAATATTATTTTTATTCTATCTAAAAATAGGAACCAAGGTCCTTATTTACTCCCGGACTAATCGACTGACGTACAACACAGCTTACACCTCTGAGTATCAATCATTCTTATCACATCACAGTTTATCAATAAAAGATAAACTTTTCATACTTTGTTTTCATACCTACTCAAAAGTAAAGTCCAGTAGGTTTAAGGCTAGCCCTTGCCAGGCCTGTGTCACTCCGCGTGTAGGTATTAAAAACATACCTACGGGCGGCGGCCACTGCGCAAGGGCCAATCTACTAGGCTGCCACAAGCGAAAGAAAACACACGCGTGCGCGCTATATGTTCGACCACGTTCAACTTTGATTGATTCATTATTGCAAGATGGACACAAAACGAAAAAAAGCAAAAAGATACTGTGCAGTATTTAATTGTTTAAATACGGATCGTGATGAGAATTTAACTTTTTTTTGGTTACCTAAAGACGCTGACAGGTAAGGGTAAAATCTATTTTGACTGGATTACATTATGTTCCTATATGAAATGAAATTAATTCAAACTACAAACCGTTTCTCCCCTTACTATTAACGTAATAATAAGTAAACGCTCGTGCTGTGCGCTAGATGGCATAAGTAGTTTCTCGAAGTAAGCAACCCTAGTCCGCGGCTCTTTCAATACGTATAACCATGTATAACTTATTATGAACCGTAGTATAGTGAATTAAGGCCCATATTCCTTCAAAAAGAAATTGGTAGGTATGTAAATGAACACGTGCTCGACTGGACCGCGAGCTAAATTAAATCATATTGTTTATCAAATTCGAGTCATATTTCTTTGAAAACCATTGCGAAGTAAAGCTTCTGTACGTAGTACTAGTTATTATTCTGTGCCCTTGCCTACTTTCTTATAAGTATCTCTCTTACTGCCGTACTCATAGACTGCCATTAAACCGACATTCAACTAATTGACGTAATTTTTCTTACATTACATGTCAAAATCACTCATGAAATCTACTAAGGAAGCTTTGTCTCTGAGCGTGGGCGTTATTGTCTTCGTCCCTGCCGAGCTACTTTTAAATAATCATCCAAATTCTCTTCCCATAAAAGCTACACTCAGCACCTACCTACATCGTAATCTGATTTCCCCCGTCCCACATACGCAGGGCATTGGTAAAGTATCGAAATATGGTGTTGTGGAGTTAGTTGGAATCCGCTGGCGCAGTCGGAAGGAAGGAGATATCGACCCTGGCGGAAACTAGTGGAAACTGCGCGCTCCTGCTCCGAGCCCGACGCACCTGCAGTGGAAATGCAACAACATTGTGTAATGCACTTAAATACGAGTACATACATCAGTTTCAGGTGCGCTATTTGAAGCTTTCAACAGAATGAACGAGTTTTACAACGAACTGCTCGGATCATTTATTAGAAAATAGCTTTTTATGTTACTACTGAAATACATTGCATTGCAAGACTCTACCGTGTTTTCTATAGGTACTTAATACTATAAAGAGGTAAAAATTTTAATTTTGTTTGTTTGTTTGTATGTTCGGGCTAATCTCGGCAAATACCAGCCAACATTAATGGGAAGGTTATAGGCCATTTTCATCCCGAAATTCCCACGGGATCGAGGACAACGCGGGTAAAACCGCGGGGCTCAGCTAGTAATTTATAATCCAATAAGTTAGGTAGGTTAGGTAGGCAGGTATTATATTTTATGATAATTTTGATAAACCTTACCTATTAATACAGAGGTTTCTTATGCTCATACAAGGAACCTATTTATATTCTTCGTTTATATTAGGTAAATACCGTCATAGGTATTACATGACACTTCCCGTGCACTGATAAAACCCCTGAATAAAACATTAATATAAAAGACCACTCAATCTCGGGAAAACAACTACAAAGACGTAGGTAAGCAAGTAAAGTGTAATACTTGAGAAGTTTATTCGAATTTAATCTGCGTAACGAATATATCAAGTTCTATACCTTTGTTTCAACTTGAACTTGAGTTTTTAACAGAGTTAAACGATAACGTCGCGACTGTCATACCACATCCATAACTACTCCGTCAGTAATTATTATCGTTTTGAAATCTTAATTGCTTAGTAAAGTTATAAAACGATAGTCTTAGTTTAAAAAACACATAGATGAAAAAATAGCTTGAAATTAAAACACATAGATGAAAATAGTAGCAGAATCATAATAGTTAGAAACAATGCCATTATCTACCAAGATTCCCACAACAGTGCCCGTTCTCAAATCATAAATTAATAACAATATTTCACTATTTTCTTCACAAAACATTGACGCGACAAAGCATTTTCATCTCATTCAATTTTCTAAGTTACTGCCGATATTGAAACTGGGAGCCAATACCTTCTTTAGGGAAAGTAGACTACTTTTACGCTCAATATCGGTGTGAGAGAGATATATGGTCGGATGCAAGGCCACGGTCGATCTAGCAATGAATCACGAAGTCTATCCATACATAAGAACGTCGTTCACCCACAAGTATATATAGGTTTGGGTACACTTCTTCTTAAGTACGGTTCATCCTACGTAATTGCCAATAAAGTGCCGCCTTGAATGTGCTAGGTACTAGTAAGCTGAGGTTAGTCTAGTATTTTTAACTAGTTGCCTAGTGGTTCATAAATATAGTTGGAGGTTGGAACCTAGTTAGTGTAAATGAAGCTCCCTTAACTTTATGATGGTACAGCTAATCTGCTTTGGCCACTTTAACCACGTTTCCAAACAGATAGTAATTTTATTATACATAGGATGTTTTGGAAATAGAATCTACGTAGCAAAAAGGGAGAACTAGATTTAACTGAGTTTAAGTATGTTTTATTATATGCCTAATCCTCCTTACTGTACTGATATCTTCCGTGAGATACCTTTGCCCAGCAGTGGGACATTACAGGCTAATACTTACGGACTTATTATATGTATTATGTTTGTAATCTCCTATGAGTTAGGAACTTATACTTTTCTGTGAACCAACTGAAACATTAGTAACTATTTTAATCAATCTGTAGTGCCTGCTGGGAATTCCTGCCTTTTATTCAGATTAATAAAAAGGTGAATTGGAAAAAAAAAATCAAACTCGTCTCACTTATTTGTGTTCTTACAGGTCACCTATGTCACAGTACATATTCAGTTATGTTCTTATTTGTGATTTCATCCATTGAATAACCTTATTTCGAACCTACATATACATATCTTGTGCCTGCATTATGCAGTTAATAATTTCACACTGAATCTAACAGATTGCATACTAATTTCAGATGTTATGAGCACTTTCGTTTGGAGGTCATGTTAGTCAAGGCGATGAAGAAGGTCGACCCTGGGAAAGGCCTGAAAGTATAGCTAGGTGTCTATTGAGTAAACGAATGGTAATTATTTCGCCTTCACCTCGTAACGTTGTTACATGTTTTCAGATATCATATCGGATACGGGTTAATAATATATTTATAAGTATACTACCTAAAGAATGAGTGTCTTGTAACTTTTGTGATAATTACCTACAATTTTAAAACACCATTTTTTACCCACTATATTTAAACAGCCTCCGTGGTCTTGTGGTTTGAGCACTCGGCTCACGATCCGGAGGTTCCGGGTTCGATTCCCGGTGGGGATACCTCACAAAAATCACTTTGTGAGACTCCTCAGTTTGGTTAGGGCATTGCAGGCTGAATCACCTGATTGCCCGAAAAGTAAGATGATTCCGTGCTTCGGAGGGCACGTTAAGCCGTCGGTCCCGGTTACTCTCTACGGATAGTAGTCGTTACATGAGCCATGTCAGAGGCCTTTGGCGGCTCAATAACTCTGACACCAGGATTGGTCAGGTTGACCATCCACTCGATGAAGAAGAAGAAGAAGACCCACTATGAAATAATTAAACCTAGTTTGGCGTGTGTAGTATCTAGCAAACCTATCTTTGTACCTTTATGTATGTCGTACCTATTCATCACTAGTCGCGCCCCGCGGTGTTACCCGCGGGAATTTCGGGATAAAATGTATCCCATGTGTTATTTTGATGTATAACCTATATTACTGTAAAGTTTAATCTAAATCCGCCCAGTAGTTTTTCGTGAAAGTATAACAAACATACATCCATCCTCACAAACTTTCGCATTTATAATATTAGTAGGATAGGATTTCGGATGAAGCTATTATGCAAGTTTTTTCATGTTTATGTTGATTTGATCGAGGCTCAATATCATGTACTGCAGTAGGTATAATGTGAATGAGTATCCCTATACGTGTGAACATGTAATAAGGGAATTTTTTATGTGTGTCACGTAGGTAGGTACGTTTTTCGTTTCTTTTTCAATAAATTATATAACCTACTTGTGAGTATTATAATAAGTATTGGTAGGTAAATTTCTCCTAAATAAAAAAACGAATAAATTTCTACATCCGCGAGAGCGTAGTAAAGAAAGGTACTAGGTACTAAACCAAGGCAATCAATACTAAGGGCGCTTTCAAATTATGCGTTTCGTGTCGGACCGCTGCGGTGCCGAAGCCGTACGATCGTGTGTTTTCATACAAATCGAGCAGCTCGGCATCACTGCGGCGTCGGTACCCCGAAATAATTTTACTACGCACTGTTGCCGAGCTGCTCGATTTGTATGAAAACACACGATCGTACGTACACAATACGACAAACGCACCGCTTCGGCACCGCAGCGGTCCGACACGAAACGCATAATTTGAAAGCGCCCTAAGAATTCGATGGGCAGTCCTAACTTTCCATTTTCCAATTTAGTTCCTGTAGCAATTTCATTGCTGGCATATCTTCCTTGGCTCACAAACACCATATCTCAGTGAAATTCTTTATAAATTGTATTTCAAAACATACAATAATTTATGTTGTATGTTATAAACGAATTTGTAAAAATTGTAAACATGTTTGACAATTGACAGCTGACAAGTAATATAACTAGGACTTTGACGTTTCCTTCTTAGTTTGTCAGCCATTGATCGATCAATCGATAATAATTATTTAGTCGATATTAACAATCTGTTTGTTATAAAAACGTCAAAGTTGCTTGACAGCTGTAATGTCAGTTTGCAAGTATATAAGGAGAAAACGCATGTCATTCCCTCTTTTTTTGTACTCGTTCACCTTTAATTCGTGTTGTCTGCACGAGCTTCGGAACCCAGTAGAACTGGTAAGAGTTGTGTCGTTTTCGCCCTTTAGATTCATTAAACTAATCAATGCTGTGGATTTATTTAGTGTTACAGTGCCATTTAACAATCCATCTTGTGCGTATTCTGGATGTGAGGTGAATTGCGGGACCACGCCGGGTAACCACATGTGTGTGTGCCGCGTGTGCGAATCATGGTTCCTTTACAGGACGCTTAGGCCTTTTATTTTCACTTCATCCATCACCTGCTAGCCTTTGCACAATGCACTAAACCTAAGCCCTTGCATTAAACCTAATTATTTGCAGTTTTAATATTTTTTATAACCTCGTGTCCTTTTGGTGTTCTCGCTTAGGTGATCACGTCTCCATTTATTACCCCATGCCTGGTTTATTTTGCAACCTATTTAGCTTTGCTTTATCACATTCCAGGGTTCATCCGACGGGCTGCGCTAAGTGGAGTTTCCTGTTTGGGGTCATCGGTATAACCGCATGTGCGGTTAACCTTGTTGGCCCAAGCCGGACTCCCACTGCTGGGCGCAGCGACGGCGGATCGCCAGCGAGCCACCACACCACGCTTGTCCGATAACCTAAAAAGCTAAGTCTCCCATTTTCATTCCCCGGGAGACTGCCTGCGCCTTTTAGTACGACCCTGAGTTCTTTCTTAATTTAAAAGTTCATGCATTTAATTACTTTTCATTCTATTAACGTGTTGTTGTAAATTCTTTTTAATTAAATTGTTCTAAATTAGAGTTTTCTCTTATTTTACCCGACTGAACCTAACTTAGGTAGGTAGGTTTTAGTCTATTTTAAAACACGTTATAGTGGCGCCCTTCCCTTTACGAACTCAAAAGGCCAGACAGTCCTCCTTATTTTATATTTTTATTGTTTTTTGTGTGTGTGAAAAAATAGTGTCAGTATTTGTGTTCTACGGTGGGAGATCCTTTGGTGCGAGGCTCGAACGGGGTAGTACCACCCTCCTGTCAGGTTGAGCCTTAAGCTTTTTAGCCTAAGGTAGTCAGGAGAGCCGTCTCAAAGTACAAAGCACCCCGAGCGCTAAGAACTTGCTGCTCCACCAGTATATCTGTTTTTTCCCAACGGGTTTTCTGATTTACTGGTTAATTTACCTTTATAAACATTTTGTTACTTAACTTTTGAAACTTAATTTAGAATCTTTACCATTTTGGAAACTTAAATTAGAATATTTATCATTTTGGAAACTTAATTTTTGAATCTTAACTTTTAAACATAATTTTTTCACTTTTACTTAATTTAATTTTCTTGGATACTCAATCGTCACTCGGTTTGGACGGTGCTTGTCTTGGTACAATTTCTATAATTTACATTATAGAGATTGTACTGAGGTAGGTGGCGTGTGGGTTGAGTGGGGGTTGGATATTCGGGCTTATTATTGTCAATTGTGTTGAATTGGCAATTGTTAACTACATTTTTTACCTCACACACACACACTTTGTATTTGTTTGGGTGACTTACTGTTAAGTTATTTAATCCTAAGCGAGAACTATAATTTATTTACGGTACAACTCTTATCGGTACGCTCGTTAGTAGTTTTTTTTACTTAACTTTTAAATCGTTGGTAGTTTTTTTTTGCATCTTTGGTTTAATTCTTGTTAGTAATGGCTTTTCCCATTAACTATTTATGCCTTAATAAGGCAGAACTAGAATATGAAGTGGCACTTCGTGGTTCAACACCAGCTGACACGGTGTTTGAACTTAGGAAACAAATAATTAAACTTATTAAAGAATTTCCTGCTGACGAAATTTCAGTTTCTCATTTAGGATCTGCCACGGATCTTAAATTAATAGATATTGCCATAGCTAGGTGTGCAGACAACATATTTAGCTTAGTTGCTCAGTATGAAAGAAAACTTTATACCCGAACTGAGGCTTTATGTCATCATATTCATCATCGATTAGGTAGAATTGAAGTTGATGATGAAATCAAACCCGCTTATGATGATACAATTAAGAACTTTCAGTCCACTCATAGGGAATTATTGGTAATAAAACTCAAAAACGAACCTTTGGACAGTGGAACAGCGAGTACTGGCCCTGTTCCTCAGGTCAATGTAACTTGTGAAAGGAGTATTGCCTCAGATATAGGGAAGCTTAAGTTTAACGGAAAGACCTGTGTACGGGCGTTTATCCAGCAAGTGGAGGAATTCATTGAGTCGCGTGATGTCTCGTTCGACAAGATCTTGTCTAACGCGTGCGACATCTTTAACGGTGATGCCCTTCATTGGTGGAGATCCGTTAAAGGTGACGTATCGTCGTGGGCAGATCTTGTCCGAATGTTGAAGACCGATTTTAGCATCTCCGATTATGATTACCGAGTCATGCAGGAGATACGCGCCCGCACACAAGGCCCTACCGAAAATATAGCTATATATTTGTCAATTATGCACGGTATGTTTTCTAAGCTGAATAGGCCTGTAACAGAGGAGGATAAGTTGGAAATTTTGTTGCACAATGTTAGACCTAGCTATGCTAATATTATTAGTACTTCTAATGTCACAACCATTGGGGAACTTAAGTCGGCGTGCAAGACCTTCGAGACAATGCAAGCCAGGATAGAAGGATTCCAGGAACCGCCATCTCCGGTTCAGCATGTTTATACTGCGGAGTTTGCTTACAAGTCGAGTCAAGCCGTTAAGTCTCCCAGAGTTAATGTAGCTGCTGTAGCCGCTGAAAAGCAAAAAAGCCCGTTGAAGTCGTACTGTCCTAGGTGTCGTAATAACTCACATAGCCTGAGCCAGTGTAAATCTCGCGAAATAGTTTGTTTTCGATGTGGTAACCCAGGTTTTCGTATAGTTGAGTGTCCGGCGTGTAATAAAACATCAGGGATGTCAAAAAACGCGTAAAGGAGAGTTGGAGAACGAAACAGCTTCGTTTTTCTAATGAAAACGAATCTGACTGGAAAAATTGGCTCAAATTCGTTCATAAATTCCACACCAATCCTGTTTCTTCAACTCTCCATAAAGAACAAAATACTTCACGCCCTCATGTGAATGTTGACATACTTGGGTCTAGGCTTTGTGGTTTGCTAGATTCTGGTTCTTGTGTATCTATTTTAGGGAATGGTTCTCATATTCCCTTATTAAACAAGGGTCATTTGGTCCAATGTGATCCTATTTGTTTATCTGCCGCTGGAGGGCAGAAATTTATAGTTAAGGAGGCATTAGATGTCCCATTAACTTTCTTAAATCAAAATAAAACTATTCGATTATATATTGTGCCAGAAATAAATAATAAATTAATTTTAGGAATAGATTTCTGGCATTCGTTTCATTTGTTTCCTAAGAGTCTTGAAGATGTTGTATCATACTCTACTGATGATGGCTGCCTGTCTGGGGTCACGATCGAAGACCATAAACAGTCGATGTGCCCATACAGTCAGTTATCATCAAAACAAAGAGAAGTAGCTGACAGTGTGATACAGCAATTTCACGACATTTCATATGAGAAGTGTGGGTTAGGTAGAACATCTTTGATCTCTCATTCTATCGATACAGGCGACGCCGTTCCATTAAGGCAGAGATACTATCGCATGTCACCAGAAAAACAACGTATATTGTGTGAACAGCTTGATGAAATGCTACGTGAAGATGTGGTAGAGTCTTGTGAAAGTCCTTGGTCGTCTCCGGTTTTATTAACGCCAAAGAAAAACGGCGAATATAGGTTGTGTTTGGATAGTAGGAAACTTAATTCTATTACTCGCAAAGATGCTTATAGTCTACCTTACATCTCTGAAATATTGGATAACTTAAAGGATGCCAAATTTATATCCTCTATTGACTTGTCTAAGTCCTTCTGGCAAATTTTAATTAGAGAATTAGACAGATGTAAGACTGCTTTTTATGTGCCCTCACGAGGAACATTCCAATTTAAGTCAATGCCGTTCGGGTTGACTAATGGTCCAGCCACACAACAAAGACTGGTAGATTTTTTGTTTGGCGGACCAGAATTTGAAAATAGAGTCTTTGCTTA
The DNA here is from genome assembly GCA_963082685.1 of Cyclophora albipunctata. Lineage (NCBI taxonomy): Eukaryota > Metazoa > Arthropoda > Insecta > Lepidoptera > Geometridae > Cyclophora > Cyclophora albipunctata. The sequence goes on along the minus strand of OY720117.1, from coordinate 7,219,918 downwards.
TATAGACGACATTATAGTCGTGACTGATTCTTTTGAACAACATATATACCTACTTAGAAAAGTTTTAGAAAAACTCAGGTGGGCTAATTTAACAATAAATTTTGAAAAATGTCAGTTCTTTAGGGACAAATTGAAATATTTGGGCTATGTTGTGGACGCAAATGGTCTACAAGCCGACCCCGAGAAGGTAGAAGCAATAACTAATTACCCTACACCAAAAAATCGTAAGGAAGTCCGGCGTTTTATTGGTACAGCTTCTTGGTACCGTCGTTTCATTCCAAATTTTAGCTCATTAGCAGCTCCACTTAATAAATTAACCTCGCAGGGTAAAAAGGCCCCACCATTCTCATGGTCTGTGGAAGCGGAGGCCGCTTTTTCAAAACTCAAAGAGCTTCTTACATCTTCGCCTATACTGTCTTGTCCCGATTACTCGCAACCTTTCCAAATTCACACCGACGCTAGTGATTTTGGGATTGGTGCTGTCTTGACGCAAATGCTCAACGGCGAAGAGAGGGTTATTGCCTATATGAGTAAGTCACTGTCAGCCCAAGAACGAAATTACAGCGCTACGGAGCGAGAGGCTCTTGCGGTAATTCTAGCAGCAGAACATTGGAGGTGCTATCTCGACAATGGTCAGCGTTTTACGGTTTTCACAGACCACTCCTCATTAAAGTGGTTCCTTAATTTGAACAACCCTACAGGTCGTCTTGCGAGATGGGGAATACGCCTATCAGCTTTCAATTTTGATATACAGCATAGACGGGGTAAAGACAACGTCGTCCCCGACTCTCTGTCCCGCTCAGTACCCGTCGCCGTTATCAATAACCTAGTATCCCCATCTGTCAGTACCACTGATTCCTGGTACCTTAATATATTTCAGGGTTGTCAAACTTCTCCTTCTCGTTTTGTTAATTATAAAATTGAAAGTACTAAACTCTATCGATATATTAAAACATTAAATTCATTAACCCGAGAGTTTGAGTGGAAGGAGGTTGTTCCTAGTGAGTCCCGACAAAACATTATCGAGGAAAACCACTCAGTACCAACCTCCGGCCATCTCGGCATTTTTAAAACTTATAAAAGACTTTCACTGCGTTATTTTTGGCCTAAAATGTTAAAAGATGTTACTAATTTTGTTAACAATTGTGATTCTTGCATTGCTCATAAACATGCTAATTATCCTACTCTAGGTCTCATGGGTCGGCCTAAGGAGTGTTCCAGGCCGTTCCAGATGATTAGTATGGATTTGGTTGGACCTTTACCGTCTAGTAAGAAACAAAATACTATGCTTCTTGTTGTAACATGTTGTTTCTCTAAATATACTCTTTTGTTTCCTATTCGTAGAGCAACTGCAGACATTATTTCTCGTTTGGTGGAGGAAAATGTATTTTTAGTTCACGGTATTCCCAGTACCATTATAATGGATAATGGAAAACAGTTCATTAGTCAAACTTTACAAAACTTGTTCTCTCAATATAAGATACCGAATGTGCGCTTCACGCCTAAATACACACCTCAGGTTAATTCTGTTGAGAGATACAATAAGACCATCATGACTGCTGTTTCCTCATTCATTGATAATGATCACAAATTGTGGGATGTGAATCTCCCTAAAATTCAGTTTGCTCTGAACTCTTCGGTGAGTGAAGTCACGGGTTTCACCCCGTCATTTTTAGTATTTGGCCGGGAATTAGTTCCATGTGGATCTCATTATACGGATGTCGATCAGTCTGAAAACCTAAATTTTCTGACTCCTTTCTCACTCTAGTCTTCCCGCCGGACGGGTTGCGACGTCGGAGTGATCATATCAAAGCATCATCAACCACGATGAGACCCATTCTGTCCTCGAAAATCTCTATCGCTCTCCTTCTCCTTATCTCTGTGTGTGCACCAACGATTTTCGCCCCCCTGGTAGCTAGGAGGATTATCATCCCCTTTTGCATCTTCTCAATGTTCGCATCCGAACCGTCGCCACCCTTTCTAATGAGCTCATCATATTCTTTTTCGAATATAACTTTCGCTTCGGACGCGCATATATCACCTTCGAATTCAACCGAAGGAAATATCAAGTTGTTTTGAACGCACTTGTTAATGTTCTTTTTAAGGAAGATTTGCATCTTCTCCGTCCGCTCGTCTGGTCCCGGATTGTCACTCCACTTTGCAGTGGCATCGAATGTGGGGACATTGCTTTTCTCCTCTGTTTTTGTTTCTCTTTCCTTAGATTCGATACGTTCCTTCTTTTTCTTTGCACCATCCTTCTTCTTTTCCGACGGAGGCTGATGTTTATCTTCTTTCTCTTCGTTAACACTCATAACCTTCAACTTTTTTGGAAGTAACTCGGCTGTCACCCCCAGCATATTAGAGGCCTTCTCTTGAGAGAGATAGACGTCCCTTGAATTCCCTTGCGCGTACGACACCCGATACACGTTTCCCAGACTGATTCTGGTCGTGGCGTCTCTAGCTGAGTCCCGTTGAATCGGATTCTTGTAGTCCGAAGTTCTCGGGTAAGAATTTACTTGGTTGGACAGGACTGTTTTTCCGGTATGTATGTCCAGCATCAACCGGCAGTTTATCAATGGAATGTGAGTTCCATTGCCCACAAGACTGAATATTCTATTTACGAATGTTTTCGTTGGATCACAGACGGCGATATGTTCCACCGAAGCAAGGAACTCTTCCCCTCTCGGATCGCATTTATGCGTAGTAACTATGAAATTTTTACCTTCTTCTGTGTCATCTTTGTAAATGGTCGTCAAGACGATTACTCGTTGGGTCACGTTTGTCGCGTTCATAATGATGTTCGATATTTTAAAGTATCCTACTCGATGCAGAAAATTTCAACTTGATTTTTGCTCCTAGAGACGAGTATGCTGAAAATTTAGGAAAACTTAGAAAAATATTCGATCAAGTTCAAGCTTCGCTCATTAAAAGTCATTCTAGGAATGTTACTCCTTATAATCTTCGTCGTAAGCAGGCGGAATTTAACGTCGGTGATGTAGTCTGGAGAAAAACCTATTATCAAAGTGATAAGGACAAGTTTTTCTCTAAAAAACTTGCTCCTAAATTTGTAAAATGTAGAATTAAATCTAAATTGTCACCTCTTGTTTATGAACTAGTTGATATGCAAAACAAGCCAATTGGATCTTGGCATATTAAGGACTTTAAGCAGACTCCGTATTATAAAACCTGATTCACAATCCTTGTTATTTATTATATTTAATGTCTAATGCTACTAACTGTACCATTACTTATCTTATTGTTTAATTTAGAACTAGGTTAAGAAGAAAAAAAAAAAAAAAAACAAATATATAAAAGATTACAAATAAAAAAAAAAATATATATATAAAAGATTACAAATAAAAAAAAATAAAAAATATATATGTAAAAGATTACAAAAAAAAATATATATATATATAAAAAATTAATAAAAAATAAATGAATAAAATAAAAAAAAAAATATACATAAAAAAAATAAAAAATTATAAAAAACCATATATTAATTTTAAAAAAAAAAAAACCTTTAGCTTTAAGTTAAGATAATCTTTCATACTTCTAGATTTTCTCATTGTACTTTTAGCAGTTAAGTGTTTCTAAAGGTAATTAATTCTATTTGACTGGAAACAAGGGTGAAAAAGGAAAAGAATAATTTGAAATATTATTTATTACTTTGCTTAGCTTGAGGTGATAGACATAGTGTAATGGAGATTGGCAGAAGGCTATTATGGCAAATCGTGGTGTTTGTCCACGTCAGGTGTTTTATGTGGTTTTTATTAAACCAATGTGGTTGGACTACGGCGTTCTGCCTGTAGTGAGCTGTGACGGAACCCTCGGTATTTTATATGGTCTTTGCCATATCTTCCGCTTGGTGTCATCGGTATTAACCGCATGAGCGGTTTGCCTAGTTGACCCAAGTCGGCTTTTTTCTTTGTCATTAATGACATTGAACCGTATGGGCTAGTTGCAGAGTTTGTTTTTTATTTCGCCTGTTTGCTGTGGTCGACGCCTAATCCTTACTATTGTCTTCCCCGGGCTTAGTACACTATGTTTACTGTTTAACCATTTTTGGTCATTACCATTTACTTTTCCTTTGTCACTATGTCATTATGTAAAAGATTTACATAACATTTTTTTTATATAATTCTTTATACTTTTACAACTATTCATTTTTAATTTTTAAGATGGTACTTCCATTTTATTATTATTATTAAGTACTTAATTTGTTTATGCTTTTACATTGGAACAGTTTAGTAGTAATAGTTTGTTTTTTCCTATTTCAAAGTATGTTAATATACTTTTATATATCCTAGTTCAAAGTACTTCAATATACTTTTGTATTTTTTTAAATTTTTGCTCTTTTTCTACTTTCTGTAAAGAATTTTACTGAGGTAAAATTCTTGTCTGCGAAGGGAGATATGTAGCAATTTCATTGCTGGCATATCTTCCTTGGCTCACAAACACCATATCTCAGTGAAATTCTTTATAAATTGTATTTCAAAACATACAATAATTTATGTTGTATGTTATAAACGAATTTGTAAAAATTGTAAACATGTTTGACAATTGACAGCTGACAAGTAATATAACTAGGACTTTGACGTTTCCTTCTTAGTTTGTCAGCCATTGATCGATCAATCGATAATAATTATTTAGTCGATATTAACAATCTGTTTGTTATAAAAACGTCAAAGTTGCTTGACAGCTGTAATGTCAGTTTGCAAGTATATAAGGAGAAAACGCATGTCATTCCCTCTTTTTTTGTACTCGTTCACCTTTAATTCGTGTTGTCTGCACGAGCTTCGGAACCCAGTAGAACTGGTAAGAGTTGTGTCGTTTTCGCCCTTTAGATTCATTAAACTAATCAATGCTGTGGATTTATTTAGTGTTACAGTGCCATTTAACAATCCATCTTGTGCGTATTCTGGATGTGAGGTGAATTGCGGGACCACGCCGGGTAACCACATGTGTGTGTGCCGCGTGTGCGAATCATGGTTCCTTTACAGGACGCTTAGGCCTTTTATTTTCACTTCATCCATCACCTGCTAGCCTTTGCACAATGCACTAAACCTAAGCCCTTGCATTAAACCTAATTATTTGCAGTTTTAATATTTTTTATAACCTCGTGTCCTTTTGGTGTTCTCGCTTAGGTGATCACGTCTCCATTTATTACCCCATGCCTGGTTTATTTTGCAACCTATTTAGCTTTGCTTTATCACATTCCAGGGTTCATCCGACGGGCTGCGCTAAGTGGAGTTTCCTGTTTGGGGTCATCGGTATAACCGCATGTGTGGTTAACCTTGTTGGCCCAAGCCGGACTCCCACTGCTGGGCGCAGCGACGGCGGATCGCCAGCGAGCCACCACACCACGCTTGTCCGATAACCTAAAAAGCTAAGTCTCCCATTTTCATTCCCCGGGAGACTGCCTGCGCCTTTTAGTACGACCCTGAGTTCTTTCTTAATTTAAAAGTTCATGCATTTAATTACTTTTCATTCTATTAACGTGTTGTTGTAAATTCTTTTTAATTAAATTGTTCTAAATTAGAGTTTTCTCTTATTTTACCCGACTGAACCTAACTTAGGTAGGTAGGTTTTAGTCTATTTTAAAACACGTTATATTCCTTATTTCGACGAACCGATATCGGTGACTACAACCGACTCTATAAGCTTGTAAACATTATTAGTGATCTGATAACATTGACATTGGGCCGGGGGTCTGGGCTTGGAGCCCGAGTCACGCGAGCCCAGTTCCGAGGGCACTTACGGAAATAATACAAGTCTACCGACCAAGGTTGTGAAAACTTGGCTCGCTTATTGGATAATAAGAGGCTACCTACATATTTGCATTCCAAATTAGAGGATGATTATCTGGCTTGTCTTTGTGTATAAAGTTGTGTAACGTAACATAAGTAGGTAAGTATGAATGCCGACATTACCTATATACTTTTATAACTACACTAGCGGCGGCTCGAGGTTTTACTCGCGAATTTTCTTTCCCTTGAATGTGGCTATCCGCTACAAAAAGAGTTATTCAAATCGGAGTGTAAGTTACTGGATAAGCCCTAACAAACAAACAAACTTAGAAACGATAGTAAGTATAGATATTAGGCTAATATCTATACTTACTATCGTTTCTAAGTTTGTTTGTTATTAATACTTGTGCTAATATTATTAGCACAAGTATTAATGTAATTATGTACTAAACTTACCTAATATAAATATTCCAATTTCAATTCAAAGATCTAAGTTTAATTAAACATAGTTTAAACTAGGAATTTGCATAGTTACTGCTGAGTTTTCTGTGCCAACTAAAACGTAAGGATGTCGTTAATAAGCAGACTCATAGATAATTTTATCAAATTACCACAGATAAATACGAGCAATAGATGTCGTAATTAATACGGTGTTATGATATTGATTACCAGTGATAAGCAACAAGTAGACCTAGGTACCTAGGCACGGCGTCTCGAGTGTCTGATACCCTAGATAGATTTTACAATCTAGACCACTTTACAGATGAAAGATTAACTATCTTTTTATCATTTCCTTTAATTGGTCCGGCAAAATTAGCCCTCGCTTTAAACCTTATTAGACATTTTAAATTCAAGGGTTTTCCAGGTTGAGTCACCAAAAGGTTAGTAACTAAAATCGGCCAAGAGCGAGTCGGACTCGCCTATGAAGATCCTTATAGCAGCAAAGAAACAAAATCAGTCAGATTTTTTTCTCAATCAGTTTTTATTCGGACATCAAGCCTAGGTTAAGTTTACGGCCCGATCCCTACGATCTACCTATAAAACCACCGTTATATCGAGATTACGGAAATTTATCGAGATTTCGGAAATTGGTTTGAACAAAATCGTTCACGTAACTAGTTTATAAGATGCAAGATCATTTCGATAAAATAAGTCTGAACAGCTAATCATCGAAATTAGCTATTTTTTATTTATATTATTAGGTAATATTTTAGTCTGTACATTATTGAAATGATATCGCATATTGTAAACTACGTGAACGATTTTGTTCAATCAAACCAATTTCAGAAACCTGGATATAATTTTTAAATACCTATCCAATGCTATCCACACCGCTATAATTGCTAAATCCCTCAGTGACATGTATGGAGTGCCCTTTATATTTTTTTATTCAAATCGTTCTTCTTTTTTGCGGTTCACAAAATACACCCTCCAAATTTTAACCATGCAAAACCCATGATGTCCGAGTCAAAGGACCGATACATACCTACTCGCAGACAGACGGACAGACAGACACGACGAAAAAAAAAATTTATGTACGGAACCCTAAAAAGGACTTATGGTAAACTATCCTAAGTACAACAATAATATTAAAAGTTATACGTAAACTAATCGAAGCTTAGAGAAGTACCTACATTAGATAGATATTTAAGGAACATTCTTACTGATTCACCACCCACATGAAATCCAAGTTCATAGATATTAGACGAAAACTTTCATAGCTCATGAAATGTGGGGAGTATTTTGAAGCGTCTTCGTGGAGCATACCAGCCGTATAAAGGTCAAGTTTTGTACCAGGCTGCACGCTCCGCTGGCCTCCAGGGTCGCTGAACATCAAAGCTTGTGGAATTATCCCCTTCGACGAACATAGGATACCACCTCGTATCACCTACACTAAGTTTAGACAGATTTTACGCTGATTTTCATATTTTTTTGTTTAATTTCATTGAGTAAATGGGGAATCATTAGCTGGGTAACTTTGTTGCTTTATTACTGCAATAATCAAAAACTACACTGTCCGTTCATTCATATGTATGTATATCGTATCTTATGAACTTACTAGCAGCCGTTTTACTCGCGTTATACCCGTTCCGTGGGAATTTTGGGATGAAAAATAGCCTATAGTCTAATAGCCTTCCCGTTGAATGTGGCTATCCAATACAAAAATAATTATTTAAGTCAGACCGGTAGTTCCTGAGATAAGCCCTTACAACTACCTCTTTATATATTAAGTAGAGATTCCATTAGAGAAAATTAAAGTTTGATTCTAATAAATAAGGGAATGAATTGAGTTACAACCAAGATACCGGAACCTTATAATTAGGTAGGTATGTACTTAGATGGTGCTCATTTACCTAATTATGAAAAGTGAGATACCTAATAATCAGTAAGTAAGTGTTGCAATAATGTAAATTGTGCTATAATGTTATAATTGAATCTGCTTAACTGTAATTAGGTAGTTAAGTATAATATCGACATTTTGGACACCTGTCTGGTAATTAGTTTAGGTTTCTATGAAATTGGATTAGGTTAAACACATCAAGTCTTCTTAATTACGTAGTCTTATACTAATATACTCGTATAGATGACTATTTGCAATATATAACAATGTCGTAATTACCTAATACAAGTAAGTAACTAGGGATTACCTAAATAAGTACTTATACTTAGTCCAGTCCAGTAGTAGGGTAAGTAGGTCTAGATCTCATTAACAATGACTAATAAGTGGCCAATGACTAACACCTCAATTCAAATAAGGAATGAAAAATCATATCCAGCCTACCGTATATAATAAAGACTGACTGGGCCGAAGCACAAGCTAGCCAAGCCAGTGAAATGGGTCAAACACACGCCAGCGCTAATTAATTGAACGAATGAACACTGAACATTGCCATTAGAACGCGTTAATCACTCGGTCTATTAGAATAGTTAACGTTTTCCAAGCACAAACTTTACGAACCATTACAGGGGCAATAACATGTCACAAGTGCGGAGGCTTTCACTAAGATTGCTGATGGACTTTTATTGACGATGTTTAGCTTGCTTTAACTTTTCATATCTCTGATAGGGCTCGTGGTGTAGTTTATCTACCTAAGCGATGTTAACACATTGCTATTGTCAAGCAACGTACAGCTCAGCACCAACTTGGATGGGTCGCCGATAGTGGCATTTCTATCTGAGCGCTACCGTGCTTCGGAGGGCACGTCAAATTGTCGGTCCCGGTAGTTGCAATCGTTAGACCATGGTGTACTGGCCGAATAACTTTACCAGACTGTCATTTAAGTTAAGAAAGAACGCTTTACATGTATCAGACAATTAACAGCGTAAAATGTCATGACCTTTTTAACGAACGTATGTTAACGATAACCAACCATTTGAAACAACCATCCTAGGACTTCTTAAACAAGGTTTATATAAGCTAGGTAAGTAAGTATCTACATACATAAGTATGACCTAAAAGTTCGAAGTACCTTCGTAAGTAGGTTGGTAAAGGTATAAGCTCTTAAAGATTGCTTCTCAAAGGAATGTAAGGGGATACTTCATCAAGGGATGTCAGACGCCAACATCTGGTTCATTATTTACGAAGTCGGCGAATCTTATTGCCTCTTGAATCAACCGATTTCCTAACACAAATCGTTTTGCTTCAAACAATTTCCTGGAGTCTTCGCCAAATCTTTAGTTTATCGACTTGCGCTGAATTGAAGAATTCAGACTCTTTAAATAATATATTTCAGATAGAAGTTTAAAATTAAATAGGTTTAAGAATTCTAATACGGCTAACGTAGATATTGGTATGGACCAATATGTTGGTCCATGATATTAGGCATACCAGTATTTCTATTTTTGCCAATAAATTTATTTTATTATTACCTATTCTTACTACTAAGTTATATTTATTACCTTTTATATGTTAATCTTTAGATTATAAAATATCTTAAATTAATTAACGATGGGCAATAAAAACTTGATAATTAAATAACGATTAATAAAATAACAACGTAATAAATTGTCACTACCAACGTTATCAGATAACCATAATGACCAATGTAGAATGTGCGTACCTATGATAAACGTTCACTAATTTCGGCACCACTGTCACAACCTTCGATAGCTCAGTTGGTAGAGCGGTGGACTGTAGAGGCGTTCAATTGACATCCATAGGTCGCTGGTTCAAATCCGGCTCGAAGGAATTCTTTTTGTATGTATTTACAGTGTAGTAAGACTATGAACACATGATTTTTGACGAAATCCTTGATTTGAACCAGTTATTTAGCTTTTTATAGCTACTAATCGTATCTGCCGCACTTTTCGACAAGGGAGTTTTATTTTATTACCAAAATCTTGTACCAATAGTTTATCTATATATCAGTCTAATTTAGACTAGATTAAGGCCTGTCATTGAGGCAAATTAGTAACACGTTGGTTATCAAATTAAAACAGACAATAACAAAAATAAAAAACTTCAACGTAATTCACACATAGTTTGCTACATAGCTGTAGCAGAAAACCGGGGACAATAGACTCACACTTGAAAACAGTTGCACAAATGCAGCGAGCGACCATTTTATTCCACCGAGGGCTGCTAGGCGCACCCCTGAAGCCACGCAAGGACTATTCATGCAAAGAAAAACAAAGCTCCCCTTTATGCATCGCTAAACTAAACGCAACAGCGACACACATAGCTGTGTAGTTTACTCATCAACATCAGATTTATTTTCAGTGTTTCAGAGCTTTTCTAGTCAAGTAGGTACATACTTACGTGGTACTTTATAATGCTTTGTGACTGGAGAAGGCGCTTTCGTGTAAATATCTATTTGAGTCCACAATCAAAATAGTTTTTTTTTAACTTTCGCGATTTGTGCACATGGTATTAAACTTTTTTACTAAAATTAGGATATGTTGTGTAAGCAAGTAAAATAAATCCAAATCACTATTTTCCGACGTGAATTGCAATTTGCACCACTCGAGGTTACGGACAGCCAAACCGAAATGGAGTTATCGCTATGATGCGAGGGTAGGCCTTCCAAGTTTAATTAAAAATCGTTACTACCCGCAGATGGTCAATATTGAAATATGTGCATTGTTTATCAAATTGATTACTAAAACCCCGTAACAAAAATATAAATATTTGTAAGATAACTAAGGAATTGATGTTGTCGTTGAATCTTAATCTCCCCTCGCGTTAGAATTGATGTCCCGATGTTATTTATTCAGGTGTAATAAAACGTCAATAGACGAAACCTAACACCATATATAATAACCAGATTATGTTCTGTCAATGAAATAAGTTGTTACAGTCAAACCAATACATTACTTATTATATTTTCAATTTTTTTTGTCATCAAATTAACACCAGGAACAAACTTATTTTCATATTCGGGTAAAATATTAACATTTTTCTAAAACAAAAAACCAACGGAACACTAATTAGAGACAACTATTATAAAATAAGCTGAAAACATAACTGAAACACGTTTTGAATGTATAAAAACTGAAAAATGCAAATGCAATGAATAATGCTTTGTGAAATTAAAAGTTGCAGCGCGTTAGAGCGATTCCAGCTTTTGCGCTGAAGGCACGGAAACTTATTGAGAGCTTACAAAAGAAGGCTCGGGGCGATGCAGAGGTCATAGGGTACCGCCGGTGTTGAGCTCAATTATTCACTTTTAGAGGTTTTCAATGATAAAATAAAAAAGGTACGAAAATGGTGATTTAAAAATTATAAGTGTAAAAATGTACTTGATTAAACTTTAGCCTTGTTTATAACGGAGTATTGAGTACTAAGTAGGTACAATTGAAGTTTTCTAAAAAGTGACGAATAATAACACAATATCCGGATAGACAAGATGGCTTTTAAAAAATACTGCATGTACATTTTTTTAAAATGCAGTTATCTTAAAAATCGATGATATTATTCATAAGAAAAGAGCTTCGTATCTCTTGAAGTTTCAGAATTGCCCATACTGACCGATTTTAAAGTCACTCTGTTTATGTAATAAATAAATTGCTATCAAAACAACCGTCTTATTTCTGTACCGCCTCGTAGTAAATAATAATAAACCGCTATTTTTAAAATATTCAAGGTAAGCAACTAATAAAGATCTACTAAAAAAGTTGTGGTTCTCATTCATTACACGCTCTTTCATAAACCTTTTCTAGAGGTTAATGCGGGCAAACTTAATCCGAGAAATTCTCTTTAATTAAACCTCGCGGGGTAACTGCATGAATGAAACTATTGAAAACTGAAGTCGGGTTTTATAACGTAAGTGTGGCTCGAGCTGTGGAGCTTAGCTCCCGTTAAAATATAGACGAGTACATTGCGAAAACTTTTATTTTATTTTAGAATATAATATTTACATTGGTACAATTAACAACATAATTATTTTTACAAACATACTTTGTTAAAAAAGGATATAATTGGCGCGCTAACTAGTAAAACTACGGAATGCCTCCACAATGCTTGTTTTGGACAAAAATACTCAGTTTTGATACCGTACAGTTATTATTGTGATGCTCGTTTAATAACAGCTGATTAGAATGTTTCTATATCAACTGTAATATATCTACTATTTATCTCCCTGCGCACAAATGTGAGTGTTCATTTCGCTTTCATTATGAGCGAGGCGCATTTGGTGGCAGTGGCAATATACAGAGGTATAGAAATGAATGCTTCCACTATGTCCCACTGGTGGGCCAACCACTGAAATCGTGGGATCACTCCGTCCATTTTCAATTTGGTGGTACCATGCAATTCTCGATGGAATCTTCCCTACTAGGGCTATTATTTAATGAAAGATTTAATAGTTACAGCACGCTATAAAATAATCCTAACCTAATTAATACAGAAAATATATTAGATTAGGGTTATTCCTGTTCGGCTGACTAAATTAAATAGACAAGGTGAAATGGACCTATAATTATACTAGCCACTTCCGGTCGCAGAAGATTCCACCATGAAAAGTCAAGTTTGTTTGGCCAAAATTATTAGTGTGATAGAGTCCACACATTCAAAACTCGCCTTGAACACCAGTGGGACAGCTTGGAGGGCACAGTGGAAGCAATCTCTTGCAAATTATGGTTCTAAAAAGTCTAGAGACAAATTAACAATGACAAAGTACCACAAAGTACATTTATTTTTCATCATCTAGGTAAATTTAATAACAAGATTTATTGTATTTTCCTAACTATGAGCCGAGCTATAGAGAAGTATAATTTCATATAGGTAGCGGAGTAATTTCATGCACCTGTCACTTTGTCCAGGGAAAACGTCTCGTAACAACGGGTGAGCGTCGCCGGCGGCGCGGAGGTTCACTTAGCACATCACAATTCACAGTCACTGCTTTTACTTGAAATAAAACCACCCAAGTAATATTTTTAACTTTTTTAATAGGGATAACTTATATAATATGCAAGGGATAGTCCCAAGGATTCCTCTTCTAGTGATAAAAAGACGCGACCGTACCGAACGGCGGCTCACATTTTATCACCTGCTCAATAAATACAGTCAACAGTAAGCATAATCTTAAACAATTTAAATCTGTAAATGATATTTAGTCATTTTACAAGAGTGGGTCGACCTCGGGCGGGGGCGGGGCGGGGCCGCCGGCGTCAGGGCGGCGCGGGCCGCGGCCGGCGGCGGCGCGGCTAGGACGACGAGCCCGCGCCGAACATGCCGGCGCTGAACACGCCGCCGCCGCCGCCGCCGCCCGCGCCCGCGCCCGCGCCCCCGCCCGCGCCCGCGCCCGCGCCGCGCGACTTGGGCATGGGCGGCTGCAGGTACTCGTGCCGCGCCAGCCCGAACACGTCGATGCGCTCCTCCTTGCGGTACGCCAGGCACGCGCGGATAAAGCTCTGCAATACAACACGACCGATTACCATTCATGTTCTTATGAGTCTAGCAAGGACATCTAGTGGGCTCAAGTAAATGTAGACAAAATTTTATACATAGACCTTTTCCCTACCTTTTTGGGGTAACTGGAACGCAATTTTCAATAAGCTATTGGGACCAACATCGAGATTCTAAATCAGTTGTTGTAAGCATAAATAGCGAGCGTAAGTTTGCAAACTGAAGTCTAGACTGTTATTTTAAATCTTAAGTGCGTAGGTATAAAAAATAACGTTGTTAATTACCTTAGCCTCATTACTGACGGTAGGTTTATTCGCGAACTGCACCTCGGTGGCCTTCAGTATCGTGTTCTCCTCCAGGATGGTGGCCTGGCTCTGGTTGTGCCCGAACGGCTTCTTCCCGTACAGGCACTGGTAGAAGATCACGCCGACGCTCCACACGTCCACCTTGCTGCTTATCTTTGGTGGGTTTTTACCGACGACGAAACACTCCGGCGGCAGATACCTGGAATAATTTAATTATTCATTAACATATTCAACCATCAAAGAGTATTGCCCATGGACGGTACTCTGATTAATGTAGATTTGATAACAAAAAAGGAATAAGTTAGTTAACACATTCAACACCGCCACAAATTTTGAACGTAGCATACGGATGCCGCCTACATTTTCTGTGAACTCTCAAGATTGTAGAACTCGCGATGAAAGCGAGCATCTAAATAACATTAAACAGAAACCTCGTCAAGGGTTACCTGCAAGCGGGTTTATTAAAAGCCCACAGTACAATAATTTCAACTAAGGTAGAAAAATCACATTTTACAAAGTAAGCAAGGTAATGCTCGACTATTGAAAGGTAAAACTTGTGACTAACCAGTAGGTACCGGCCCCTTGGCTAGTTAGATCCATGCCATGGTCCGGGTTATAGTTTTCCTCGTCCATAACCTTCGAGAGGCCGAAGTCCGTGATCTTGATCTCGCCGCAGACGTTGCCTTCCGTCAGGAGGATGTTCCCCGGCTTCAGGTCGTAGTGGATCACAGGCGGCTTGATCTCGTTCAAATACTTCAGGGCCGAAACCACTTGCATCACGATAGACCGAGCCTCGCGCTCCGGTATTGTTTTATGCTGAAACATAGTAAGTAATTAGTAAGAAAATATGTTCATGTAGGTTAGTGGCCAAACCTTGTATCGGAGTTTTTAGACCGCCTAAAGGCCTCAAGCATGGTCTATTGATTGAAGCAAAGCACTGTGGTGCTCGCATAATATAATGCCACTATCGTCCACCCATCAAATTAGAGGTCAATCTGCAAGTTGCTTCACAATCGCATGAGCTAACATAGTTTAGTCACACTACGCCACGAGCGCTACATGATCGAAATATATGACTATGTTTACATTGAAGGTAATAGTCATATAACATTATGTAAAGAGGATAATGGTTTGCAAAAACTGTGCGACCTTTGTCACACATTTTGGAGAACATTACATGAATACATTTTAACGAAACGTGTTCGTTTTGGATTCATCGTCTATCTATGTATACCAAAATAATAAAACTGAAGCTTGTTTTTTTGTTTGTTTGAACTTTGAACGCGAACTCACAATCCTATTTGATTATTTATTTATGTAATGGTTAGCCATATTCAACGGAAATATTATAGGCAATTTTTTCTTCCCGAAATTCCTACAGGAACGGGCACAACGCGGTTAAAATGCTAGTGCAAAATATACTTAGAATAACAGTAAAGTATAAAACAACAATACAAACCTGTTTAAGATAAAAATCGAGATCATGTCCATTACAATATTCAAGAACTGTACAAAATGAATTTCCGTCTATTTCAAAAACGTCATAAAGCTTAACAATACGAGGGTGATCTAATGCTTTGTGAATGTTGTATTCCCGCAACGCGTGTCTGGAACAAACAAAACCATTATTAGATAAAGATTACGACGAAATAGTCACATTTAAAGCGAAAACGAAGAAACATGACTAAAATGCATCATATTGAATGAATGGTAGGTATATTAATTTGATGTTACATACATACTTATTATGATTAAAGTATGTATGATAAGTCTAATTCCTAAAGTATGGTGTCATATTATATTTTATTTCTAAAGAAAATGCGGTAATTGTCTCTATCGCCATCGTACAAATAACAATTATATAATGAAAGTATTCACACTACAAATGGCTAACGTTTCGTCGGATAGCTACCAGAATTGTTTAGTAAATAAATAAATCTTTATTTATACAAAGTTACTTCTTAATGAAATAATTATAGTAGTTTATGCAACGTCATATAAAACACTCGTTACTATTATGAAACTCGCTGCGCTCGTTTCATAAACTCACACTCGTGTTTTAATACCCGTGTTATATGCAGTTGCATACACTACTTTATCTTCACTATTTAATGCAATTAATCAAACAAAATTTTAAAAACAAAACACATTGCGAAACATTAAATTCACGCGTAGGTACGTGTATTGTCACAGTGAACTTGCCGCCATTAAAATCTAACCAATGAGAGCGCAGCTGCGCGTAGGGCCAATCAGGAGCGAGCGAGATCTTACCAAAGAGTTTTGTGTATGTAGTTTCGACGAAGTTTTCACGTATAACCCAACTGTTTTCAAAAGCCAGCCTAATATCAAAATTTTATGCAACTAGTATGAGGATTTTGACATAAGGCTCGCCAGGTTAATTGGTCGCGTTATAATGATGTTATAATGTTATATTATAATGATATTATAACATCATGTGCAATTGTTTAAATTGAGTGTTTTAGTTGTCTGTGCTATAACAGTAGTAATTATAAGTCAAGTATTGGAATCATAAGTAGAATGTTACAACATTAGTGTAGATAAAGTAAGTTACTTTACTTTTTCTAAACAAAAATGATTGAACACTTTATTAGCAGGCGTTTAATTTTATTAAACATCCTTATCTTCAGGGAAATGAGAGGCATTTGTCCAGCAGTGTGACATTATAGACAGACTAATACTTCTTCATGACCATTTTCGAAATGGTATGGAGTGTGGGGTTGCTTTTTTTAGAGTTATTTTGGGGTTTTAGCGTTTACATATTTTCAGGTTAATTAAGATAATCACAACGTATTTAATTTATGGTAGTACTCAATGTCTTAGATCTAGTGAGCCTAATCATATATCTCTAAAAATATCAGTAAATCGGTTTATTTTGAAGTTACATAATAATCTATCGTTTTTTCAATAAAATAAAATATGATAATGTTATCGTAACAAAACTATAGTTGTTTTATCAAATGACCTACAAACATGTGTATCGACCCAGCCCGAGGACACACGTGATCGCCTTGCAAATATTACTCGGCGGTACAGTCAACTAGAGACGTCGATTGACACACTAATTTCCACACTCTTATAACACTATCCACTAAAACGGATATTAAAACATTGGGTAGAACAGGTCTATAATATGTTTGAAAGACATTAGGTTAAGTTTAAGGTAATTTTTTTATACATTTTAAATTAAATGTTATGATCGATCAGAATTTATATTTCACATAAAGTTGACAAAATAAAGCAAAATACATTATATAGTTATCACTACATAGTATAAAACAAAGTCGCTATTTTTGTCTGTTTGTTTGTCTGTATGCTTAAATCTTTAAAATTACGCAACGGATTTTGATGCGGTTTTTTGTAATAGGTAGAGTGATTCAAGAGGAAGGTTTTTATGTAAAAAAAAATCCCGAAATTCCCACGGGAACGGGCACAACGCGGGTAAAACCGCGGGGCGCTGCTAGTCTACTATATAAAAATAAGTCGGGTGGTTTTCCTCCCTGACGCTATAACTCTAGAACGCACGAACCGATTTCCATGGTTTTGCATTCGTTGGAAAGGTCTTGGGCTCCGTGAGGTTTATAGGGAATAAAAATCTCAAAATTCCCACGGGAACGGGGGCGCTGCGGGTGAAACCGCGGGGCACAGCTAGTTTGATATAAATATAGTAATTTGAAGTATTATAATGCTCAATAAGTTTTGATGTCGAATGTACTGTTACCAAGTACCAGACTCGATACAATCGATACAGGAACAATACTGAACTGCGTACGTAACATAATTAAATACCTACAAGTTATAGAAGTTTCAATGAAGGATTGGCTTATTTTATAAGTATCACATATGGAAAATAACATGGTGAATTAAGTTGATAGCCTTTGACACATGTGATTTCTATTAACTTTATTTTCTATGAGACAATAAATATTGAGTACCAGCTGTGCCCCGCAGTTTCACCCGCAGCGCCCGTTGAGCTGATCGTTGCTCGTTGCGAGCGCCGTGTTTCCCCGTACTGACTGCATGAACACTCGTTGCGTTACATGCTACATTAAGCTTTGTAAAGTTCGGTTGGTACCTGCTTTTAAATGTTGAGACGATATTTTATGAATGACCTACACGAATTACAAAATTACACCCTACATATCCATTCAATATACGCAAAAAAAGGATATAAGCAATCAAAGATGGTAAATAACCCGCAAAAAACAACCACAAACTGAAAATAACAATATCATGATGGTGTGGTCATCATACACGACTCACTTGATATAGTTGGCCTTCTTGTCTTCCTTCCAGTCTTTGTTGAGTTGGTGCACTTTGCACGCGGTGTAGCGTTGTTCCCGCAGGTCGAACGCTTTGTGGACTTCGCTGAAACCGCCCTTACCGAGCAGCATTAACAACAGGTACCTGCGGGTCCGACAATGTGGGTGTTAAAAGAGAAGTTTAGGGATCTCGTTCCATAACTTAAATGTACCTCTATTGAATAATATTTGGTTGAAAAATAGGTTATAATAGTTTTCATTATAGGAATCTATTAAAGTATATCTATCTATCTCTTGAAACAACTGGTGAAGCCGATTAGACAATACATGTTACTATTAACCTCTACCTCGTAATTGAGTAATTTAGTAAGTTTTGATTGCATATTTATTAAGTCTTTCATGATCATTGGCATCGCACGTTAATATTTTGATTTTAGATTATAAATTCCTTGATAGCAGAGTTAAATTTTCGATAAAAAGGAGGTCCTGAAAAAGCCATTAAATTAAAACTTTTAGGATTTTTAATATCATAATATCATTCCGTGCTTCGGAGGGCACGTTAAGCCGTCGGTCCCGGTTACTTTCTACGGATAGTAGTCGTTACTTGAGCCATGTCAGAGGTCTTTGGCGGCTCAATAACTCTGACACCAGGATTGGTCAGGTTGGCCATCCACTCGATGAAAAAGATTACATTATCATTACGAAATATGTACTAAAATAACAAATTATGTTAATATCATAACATCTTCGATGTTTTCACGCAATTACTCGTTTTGTACACGATTAAAAGCTCGATTAGATAAACGACAAATCTATACTGTAATATATCTTTAATAATCATTGGAATACCGTCTCCATCTTCACACGTGAATCATTGAGACTTTCGGTAAAAGATAACGCGCGTTTATCTTTAAACTATTTATTTTATCGTGATGTAACACAGAGTAACACCGAATCAATATTTCTTGATTTATTTTATGTATGATAATTACTGTTTCTCATCGAGACAAGACTATTAAATAACGCCCTTTATCGTATAAGGGAATCTTACAAGCTATCAAAAATCTTAGGCAATGTACAAGAAAAAATAATAACTTAATTCAACAATGATTCGCAATTTCAATACAAAGCAATTTCCATTGTAATGCTGGTCGGTTCAGTATGCCTATTATATACAAGGGGATTACATAATATCGGAACCCTGAATAGGATCACAAAACAACGAAACCGGTTTATATTCATGTAAAGGAAATGCCACATACGTCCGCCATTTTGTTGAGTTAGATTGAGGTAAAGTGGACATTGTTTATGTTCCCTTGAATTATTTAATTGAAAAATTCTTGCAGGGACAATGTAGACTACATATACGACTATAAATTGTTCTATGTATTCGAAAGGACTGGCAAATGAAATTGTATATTTATTTACGAAACCCTTCCATGTATTTTATTTGGAAACTTATGTGTATTTTCTTTAAAGAAAAGTACCCATGTATTTTTTTGAAAACGTGTACTTTACTTAATTCGTAATGACGTTTCTCACTCACCGTTCAGAGAGCACCGGATGCTGTGAGAATCTACTCTGATCCTCGTTGTGTATCCGTTTTAACTCTCTTATGTGAAGATTTCGCTCTCTCTCTAACTTCTCCATTTCTAGCTGCAAATCTGCATCTTCTTTCTTTAGGGCACTTTGTCTCAACTGAAACGTACAACTTAAGCATTAAAATTCATCCTGAAAAATAATAAGAATAAATTGATAGTATGTTATAGAACCGTTATATGTAGAAATACATTTATTCCGCACAGAAAAATACTGAATATTTTATGTAAATAAATCATTACAATTTTCACATGCAAGTTGCCTAGGGGAATTTTAATAGATGGTTAAGATGAAATATTCATTAGACAGCCAGCCATATGGCATAAGACATTTGACGTCATCTGAACACGTCTATCGGAATAAATATAAGGAAAAAGGGATTGTCAGAAAAAAAGAAACTAGTTATGACAACTAAGAGCCCAAAAAACAGTAATAAAATTATACTTCGTATGAATTCCACTAAAACGTATGACATATTAGTAATTTTGTCGTGAAGAGGGCTCCAGATGTGCAGAAATGAGTTAAATTAGTGGCTACTCTCAAGTTCTCTTCAAGTGCGACTTTGTGTACGTCAATGCAGTTTAATTAACATTTAGTAAAATTTGGATTAAATGCAGTTTAATTTCGCTTAATAGCACAACCGCTCAGAACTAGTGTTCCGAGCCTAGATGCTCGTTCTTCAACTCAATGAAAAAGTAACCAAGCAATTTTCGTACTAAAACCACATGTGTGAATGAGAAGTAATCTGGTTTCTTAGGTTTAAGTGAACACTACATACTCACTTTGAATAGAAGCTACATTTCCGGGTACACTTCACCCCTTTAAACCGTACCGAAATAAAACCGAAGTGAAAACGTAGTTTCAATTAAAGATGAGAAATATTCCGTCAAGTAAGTGGTTAACGTGTGTGTGGGTCACCTTCAGTATCTCGTCGGCCTCGTAGTACTCCTGGCTGGTCATGCTGGGCAGCGGGTCGGGCTTGAGGAAGGTGGGCGGGTCGGTGCCGTTGTGCAGCGGCGGCGCGGCGGCGGCGGGCGCGGGCGCCGTGCGCTTGCCGCGCCCGCCGCCGCCCTCGCTGTTCACGGGCCGCTTCTTGAACAGCAGCTTCTTCTGCCGGTCGATTTCCTCCTTCTCCGCCGTGATTTCCTCTTGCCGCCTGCTCGAACATTCACAGTTCCATGTTACCATTTGGATTTGTTAGCACACTGGTTTGTTAATACACTTTTATATTTAAGGAGTAAAACTAAAAACTCCTCGTACATGTTTTATAATGCCTAAATTCCAACATTAAGACTTTTTATGATAAATATGAATAAACAAATATCTCAACTATTTATCAGTATTCAGTATAGCAAAAACTTGTTGAATTGTTTTAAAATCGCAATAATTCAATTTATTTACTGTATATTCAGCTAAGGAATGTTATTTATTTACTGTTACAGTTATTGCATACATTAAGTACTAGTTGAAATGGTAGTAACGGTGACCTACCTCGTGAGTTCTTGGAAGGCATATCCATCCGTCCAGTTCTCCTGGAAGGTGGCGCCCACTCGCTGCGTCACGAACTGGCCGAGTCTTAACCTATTTTGCATACATCTCTGTCTGGCTTCCTTCTTTTCAATAGTACTCTTTTCATTTAACAATTTTTTTACAACTTCTATACACTTATTGATGTGTGACTTATGTTGGTCTATAACCTGGAAAAATAATAATACATACTGTTATTATCAGACTACTACGGGTTTTAGCGGTACAAGAGTTTAAGCAAATAGAATCAGCAAAATTTAAAAATAAATAATACATTCTAGTTTTTAATGTAATTAATAGATATTTTTGCTCATTACTAAAAGTTCCAATAAATCAATAACATTTCCTGACCATAGTAATTATTTGATTATTGACATAACATGAATGTATTTACAATTTAACATGAACATTAGAGCTATGAAAACTGTGAGCATACTTAGAAACATGGCATTCTCAAACTCTTATAATACCTACAAAAATGTCAATGAGCATTTTCAAATTTCAACCTAAGAATTAAAGTGCTCAACATTTAATGGGCTGACTGTACATTCGCCTCATAAGTTCAATAAACAAATAGTTTAACTGACTGTACCTTGCTTTGCGCCTGCACTTGATGCTTCAGTTCTTCATTAGATCGCGTTAATTCTTCTATTTTATTATTCCTTAGCTCTAAGTCAGACGATGCCTGAGTTTCTAACTCTTGTATCCTCTGACATGTCAGTTCTGTTTGAACCTGAAATTACACCAAAAACAAATATCTAATTAGTAATCGATACTCTTCATCAATATTGAGTAAGGTTTCCGTAGGAATTATAAAGGTAAAACTTGACAATAACCTTCCTCTTGAGCCATACTGTCTGTTGGTGAAAACCAGATGTAAATATGTTGAGTTTTTGAGTTTAGGGCGAAACATCATAGACGGACCCAAAAGTGTTTAGAAAGGATTGTTACATAATTAGTTATGAGTCCATAATAAAAGCTTAGAGCTTAGTTCGAGGCTTATTGACCATAAATTAATTTGTCCAGGTGTGTTTTGTTTATATTTGATGTTTTTATAAGGAAAGTTAATTTACCTGTTTAACAGAAGTGTGTGGCCGTTGCTGTGATGTAGACCTTAAAAAATCTGCCCCGGATGGCAGTAACGATGAGGGAGACGGTGGGTACTGTGGAAAATAATATTGATCATTAATATAATGTTTTTCAATAGCTGTTTCAATAACGAAGCAATAACCATATAACCAATCTGTATATAATATTTTGAAGTAGATCTAAAATCATTTTGGTATGTGGTGTAAAACAATATAGGAGTAAGAGACACATTATTCATCATTTACATTTAATTAAACAATATTTATCTTGTACTACACAACCACAAACTAGTGGTAGGTACTATGGTAGTGGTATCTTTTACAGTAAGTTCCTGCATAAAGCATGGACAACATAATAATTTTTTTAATATAAAATTATTTAGGGACTTTTACCCAAGCAAGGCATGCCAATCCTCTTTTCTATTTTAATTTACCACCATATTATACCCAGATACAATGCCTTGACTGCCCCATGTCCTGCATTATGGAGGATTTATGGAAAGTCACTAACAGTGCGATAAAGGTGGCCAAATTCTGGTCCGGACACATATAAGTGAATAATAAATAATAACCATATTGACTCGATAAGAACAAGTATACCCAGATCCAGATCCTTACTCTTAAGAAAACTTATTCTTTTTCAACATAGATACACAGGTTTATTTGTCTTAACCAAGAACTTACCATAGGATAATTGGCTCCTTGCGGTGAGGGGGACTTGGCGCCGGTATGTCTGACGGGACTCGAGGAAGGGTGCTTCGAGAAATATTCTCTGATATTTTTGTCGGACGAGTTGTGCCTCTGCTTGCCGCCCCCGCCCCCGCCGCCCCCGACACCTTCCTCTCCTGAAATTTACATAATATGATGCTTAGTTGGTAATACATTATCTTTCTCACTGTATTGATCAGTAAATAGGCAATCAAAATCTTAGCGGGATTGTTACTTATTACATGCAGGTCTTCTAACTTTTATAAAAGAAAAAAAGCCTTTGCATGTATGTCACAGAGGATGGAATGTTATTTTTAGTATACACAAGAACATGTAACATATTTCTGTCTCTGTGTTCATGTCATGCTCTGTCATTGTGACATTTTAGGTTGTCATATTGTACAGCGTGAATAGTGTACCCTGAACTAATTTTTGTTAACTTTCTGAACGCACAGCTGATCTTTCTTTTTGCTTTCTTACAGCACTATTTTTTTCTCTGGATTTATTTATCTTGAACCCACAAAACAATGTTTATGTTATTATTTGTTTAATTAAATAGTGTACCTTTTCGTTTCCTTTTCCTTTCAGGCATTGCTATAGTAGGTGTGGCACCACTAGGTGGCACTAGAGTAGCACCGGGCCCTGCTGCAGTACCTCGCATAGCCGCAGACTTCTCAGGAGTTAAAGCGTCAACTTCCTTATCACTATGAGATGACCCTGAAATAACAACCACCACATAGGTATACATACACACATACTTAATAGTACACAAACACAATTTAGTCACACATCTACTATACAACTTTCATTTGTACAATTACAGACTATACTTCATACAAATGACATTTTCTGGAAAGTTGTTGCAATCATTACCTAACGACATACATACACACATACACACATACATACATACAACATTTATTTATTATGGTGTTTACAAGTGCTTCAGCTGTGACTTAAGTAATGTAAATAAACAGGTGTAAATTACATGTTGTATACATACATAGATCATCTTCAGATGTTTATCAGATCCATAGAGCTGTACAGTTAGGTACACAAATGTAATCCAGAAGTAGGTAAGTGATGTGGAGTATGTAAGCATTAAACTCACTTTTAGACAAAGAGCTCAGTAGGCCGACGTGGTTTATGTTAACTCCGCTTTTATAATCATGCATTGTGGCACACAACAGTTTCGTATCTCCGGAGGAAAAACGGCACTTTCACGGTTCCTATCCGGCATCATACACAACTATGTGACGTCACAATATTCCGTTTGACGAGAGTTTTTCACATAGAAACTGTTCTCAAGTTCATGAGAAAAGGTTAGCAATCCAGGAACCAAAACCGGCACGAAGTAAACACCACAACACTGTTCACAACACACAGTCCGCAGCACTTTACACACGAAATCACAAGTTACCTGTGCTCATATTGGAGTCCTGACTGTGAATTGGTTGCCCCGTGTTGACAGTAGTTTGAGGTGCCATCTGAATTTGTGACCCAGCTGACATCTGTAAAGAAAGATGGCGTCTTTACATATGACTCGCCCTGTTCGCCAGATACCACTGAATATATCCAGATATCATTACTAAAACACTTTATTCTAACACAAACTCACTTAATGTGCTATTTTCATAGTGTAAATAACATTAATTGTACTATTTTTATATAAAATAACCTAACTAGTTTGACAAGTTGTAAACGAACGAATCAGAATCGCTATCGCAACTCGCACTCGGCAGTCTCGCTCGAGCCGAGGCGCGACAGTCGGTCGGACGGATACGCATCCGCGGGGCGCGGGGTGGCGCGAGGGGCGGGGAGCGGAGATCGTCACGAAGTTCACTCCGAATGTAATAATAATAACACCGACAGGCGCCATTTCACAAGGATACAAGGCCGCTAAACATGGTATTTTTTGCAATTCGTTAACTTTCGATATCTTCAATTTTAACCTTTATTTATAGACAGCCAGTAACGAACATTCGGTTCACTCGCACTCGCATAGTCAAGTCAACAACAGTACGCGAATGAGTGAGTATTTATGTTTACAAGTACACACTGTACATAACAGGTCAACAGCCTACGATTGCTATCGCGTTTGTTGGTCTGACCAATTGAATATTAAGTTATTTATTATGAATTAAAACGGTTTAGTAATTTATTGCTGAAGGAGAGTTACTGACAAAGTATTGATTGGAGATCCAGAAATTTTACTTGGGTAATAAATATTAATAGCTCACCCACCCAATTAGTGGCACATTCACATGGTAACACTTGATAAGTGCATTTGATTTTTTTATTAAAAATGAAAGGAAATATGAGCGTGAAATTAGAGTGGTGATAGTGTTGGTTGGCTGAGACCAACTTCAGCAATGATTCTCGCAATGAGGTGGCACGGGGGCGACGGGCGCGGCGGGTGGCGGGCGGCATGCCTGCCACCGATCGCGGCAAACGAGAAGGTGATACATAAGTACATACCGCCGGGCGGCTAGGCGCTCGTGCCTCACAACAAACTGCTTTGCTCACTGGACGTGTTACGTAGGCGTTCACCGAGCCGAACGGGCCGTACCGCGCCGCGCGCCTAATGTGTACCAACAGAGATAACTACACTACACAGACAACTTGTTACTCACTCCAATATCACCCTACAATATGTCCGCTTTAGAGGGAGACGCAATTATAAGTAGCACGAAACCAAAAAATAAAATTAGGGGAGTACGGATAGACCACCGATTCATCAATGACTCTTAGTCAAAACTTAAAAAAGCACAGGATATATGTATTAGACGTAACATTACTGGTGTAGCCAATAAACAAAACACAAGAATAATAAAATGTGTTTAAAACGAGCACTTATACAGTTATCAAGGACAACATCGATCAACAAAGCATTATTGTGACGAGATTTCGCCTACCTACCTCTACCTGCGCGTTCGAGATCGATAAACTATACAAGAATGAAACATAATTACGATAATTAACTAACGAACGTGGCAACAAATGAACGAAACCTGTGAATGACTTCCCAAAATTCTTAAAATAAATTATAATAAAAGGTAATTATATTCCATCACTACGAAATCTGAACTACAAAAATGTTTCAGCGTTTATAATTTCGAGTAACAACGTTATTTTTTATTACTCCGTATCAGGCAGCTCCCTACGGAGCCTCTTGCCCCCTCCCCACGGTTCCGAGACAATCACAGACAAGCGATGAATGCATTGGATGATATTATAATAACTGTAGACACCTATATGGCTGAACGTACTGGCAATATAGCAAGTAAACTTATTAGCAAACCTAATTACGAAACGCATTACCATTGGATCAAGATAAGAGAAATAATGGGCGGGCACACGTGACGATTTCATAAATTAAATTATAAAACAAAGAAGCATAGATAAATAGTTATCTACATTTCAATTTCGTGACAAAGTCTATTCGATAATGTTGATTATAAATAAGACACATAGTCGTTCAGCGAGGATCTTTTACAAACAAGTAGCGATGAGACGAGCATGGAAAAGGAAAAAAAATGTCTGCCTCGGCATTTCAAGAATATAATACAGTAACGCACGTATTTAACCGAGGCGTAATGTTTTATTAATATAAAACCGAACATGTAAGTATCTGGTATTAAATACTGCAGTAATCGTTGTCGCCTCTATTTATAGAACAACATGTAACAGTGGACGAATGGAAAGTTGGCAACATGCGTCTCGTAAGTAGATGATACTTTATGTATAAACATATTGCTCCTGTGGTTCAGTATCAAAATAAATACTTGTTTTCTAAACAAATGACGAATAAATATCGACAACTTCTCAATAGTCCACATTACAAGTTACAAGGCACTCTATAGTTACACCAAGGAAACAAAGTGTACCATCTCTTCATTTGGAGTATAATATGTCAATAGATAGGAGATCGAGTATCCACCCAACAATTATGTGAAGTGTTTTATAAACTACACCTGTGCTATGATTCTCCATTCAGGGTTGTTTACACATTGAGAATCCGTTGATAAGTTATTAATAATCATAACAATGATGATTAACAAATTATTGTATGTGATAACTTCAGAATATGTGGAGTTTTACAATGCTGGACGTAAATGTAGCAGTATCAGAATTAGTAAACGTCTTTGATAACAATATTATCTACATCGACGATAAGTCGATCTCCAAATCTGAAGTAAGACGCAGACCGTGGTGTAACAATCGATACTCGGTCACATCTCAGTCATTCATCGTAGAAGCGCAGTAATTCTGCGGACCCCAAAATCCCCTTCCGGTGTGGCCGCGTGCTGTTTAACCCAATTTTCTAGTTCGAGGGGAATGCAGGGCGTGAGGTGCGAGGGACGGGGAAGACAAGGCAAGTGTGCAACGTCGAAAAGCGCCACGATATCAACAATATTGATTACCTACCCTACCAACTAAACTTCAAATCTCTTTGTGACATTTTAGCCCAAAAGAGCACCAAATAACAAAACGAACGAAATGAATCATGTAATTGTTTGTAATTGAAATAGTGTATAGCAAACCAAGTTTATACTAAATAGTTCGAATAAAGGCAGACCCTAAATAAGTACTAATTTAATTTAAAATAAATTGGAAGTAACCCACATACACATTATAAAATGCCCTCGAACGAAAGTGTAATGATTCCTTCGTACAAACCGCTAATAAAAAGATAAACTTGAACGAGCGGCGGAGTAGAGCGAGCATGCGCAACATTTCATTCACAAAAATGAAAGTAGTAGACTGGCAAAGTGTAAGGCTTGCAAGAATAAAAAGTTATTTGAAACATATTAATGGTTAATATTAATTACAATACACATAATCAGTGAAAGATGTAATAACATTAACATATGAGCGAGCGTAATAAAATGAAGCGAGTGCGGTGACGGTGTGACGCGCGACGCGGCGCGGCCGCGGCGTGGCGCGGCACAGTGGGTCAGGCGAAGCAGTATACAGGCGGACCTTGCAATGTCGCGGCGGGCGTGACGCTCAGCTGACGAGCCGCCCGCCGCCACCGCGCCACCGCGCGCTCGCCCCGCGTTCATTGCCTCCGTGGCGTCCGACCAAAGCAGACGCTTCGTATGTCACAACAACGTTACTTGCTACGACCGACTCATCACAAATAAACCATACAATACAACAACTAGCAACTGGTTTACGATCAAAATATCATCAAGTGTTTAAATAGTGATTAGATATCGATTAGAATTGTTTTAGTGACTGCCATGTGCGTTTTTGGACTGCGGTGACTATCGGTGCGAAAGGTCGGACTGTGTAAAAATAACTGCGGAACCGGGCGGCTAAGCGGTGGAATGAGGTTTGACGGCACATTGTAACAGGCGGGGCGAGGCCGTGTGCGCCATGTTATAATTTCCCTTCGCGTCGAATGTGCAAACCAACCCGAATGACTGACTGAACACTTGCTGCGCCTACTTCTCTTTCTCTCAGTGCGAAATAAGCTTAGCCGTCTTGTTGAGTGAAACGTATTGACCACGTCTGTCAACATCATGTGAACGCTACTAAAATAAAACTGTTTAGAATCTAGTGAGTGTATGAACACTATTGATACATTGAACTAGTTCTGACAACTACAGGCGTTCACTTTACGATAGGATTAATAAAATCAAAATCACAAAATAATATGAATCGTTACTATAAAATAAATCTCTTATATTATGCAATTAATATTATGTCAGCAATAACCCAGTTACCTTGATAATTAATTTATAAACAAGGAAGAATTTGTAGTTTCAAACCAAGCACAACATTTTAACTGCTTGTTTTTCTTTAGTAGCAGTAAAATGGCACTAGCTATGCAGTACTCGTATTGTGTATATCAGTGTCTGTCTGTGATATTAGCAATAAGGGGGGATTAAGAGTGGCGGGTGAGGAGTGCGGTGTATTCGTTGGCGCAAGTGTCGGTGACCCCGCGGCCCCGAGGCCCGGCTCGCGGCTCGCCTACCAACCTACCGACAACCGCACCAACTAGGGTACCCAATGTGCTTCGAGGCCGCACCGCACATTTCCTAACTTGTTATCATCGCACGCCACACTAACACGATGATATCATTTATTATTTGCAGACTTCAAATAGCTACAGTATTTTTAGTCGCGTTATATTTCTAACGATAAAAATAACTCGCCGAATACTTTTTAATGTAGGTAAGCAATGACTTATGAAGTTTTAGAAACTCTGAATTGGAAGCGGACACACTAACTTATTTCCCTACGTAATAAAGAGTTCAACGTCCTAATAAATGGAGTGATTTATAACAGCATTATTATCAACACCGTTGTTTAATTATTGAAAACCTCATTCACTAGATATTATGCACTCGGCAATAAGTTTCCGGTTCGATTCCCCGGTAGAGAAACGTTTTTATGGTAAAGCGAACTTTATGAGCGGGACTTAGTGGCTCTATGTACCTATCTTATCATTTTGGTCACGTGAATATACGATATCCTCTTATCACTCTTAGAAACTATAACAATTCATCTTATTATAGCAGAATAGCATAACAAGCATCGTTTATTCAAACTATATATAAATTAAATTAAGTTTATTATTCGAGCCCGATATGAATCAATCAATAAGTAAGTTCCTACTAAAACAATGTTCAACGTCGTGGTTTAATCGATATCAAGGTCTGTCGTCGTAAACGTAGCATGAGATCTACTCGACTATAATAAGTCTATTAATAACGTGTGCCATCATGCAACGGATTGTTTTTTCACTAACGTCATGGCAAAGGTAGAGTCGAAATTATATTTTCTTTCAGCGATCTACGAGTAGTAAAACGTATGAAATAGCAAAGCTACAAGGATTTAAGTAAGTATACTAATATTAATAGGTAAGTATTTGCCAAAAAACAGGTAAATCTAAGTGCAATGATTACTATGGAAACTCACCATCTTGAATTCTGGCGTCCGCCGAGTTTCTACAAGTATATCCCTTGCGCTGACCTGCAAACACGCGATCAATGCGCTCAATGTAAACCAGCCTATTAGAAAACGTCTCCCCACTATGCTATGCCAACGCATTGCCGTTTATATCACCAGTGCAGTGATACGAGCAACATCACAATGCTGGCATTATTGTATCCAATACAAACATTAAAATCTAACTTTATAATTTAATATGATGGTAAATATCTTTCGGGGAGAACTGACATCTGTTTACGGCAGGGATATAGATAATTCAAAAGTATAGTTTTCCACTAATATAAACAACATTGCATTGCATTTAAATTATCTTTGATCCTCGTAACCAAACTCGTAATCTAACGACAAGCCAGCCTTACAAACGATGTTCAGCCTACATAACTTCTGTCTAACCGCCATTTTGTCGTCGACTGACGAAATGATAAT
The DNA here is from genome assembly GCA_963082685.1 of Cyclophora albipunctata. NCBI lineage: Eukaryota > Metazoa > Arthropoda > Insecta > Lepidoptera > Geometridae > Cyclophora > Cyclophora albipunctata. Next base: position 7,189,429 of record OY720117.1, on the reverse strand, counting down.
CACATTTAGCATTAAGTATATCAACCTCATCAAATCTAGATGTATATACACGTAGCTAATTCAATGTATGTACTTAAAAAGCTAATATTATATTAGAAAATAAGGGATTAATTATTTATCTATTTATTATTATAACAATTAATTAAATGAGAAAGAATTCTTACAAAAGTATTTTTGCAAGTACATACCAACAATAGAAGTGTAACAATTCAAAATAATCAATAAACTGGCATTATCCAATGGCATAACAACGAATGATCGTAAATACACTGTGGTAAATAGAACGATACAGAGGAGAGGTGAGTGCGGGCGCGATGCGGGCAGCAGAGGCAGAGATATACATAATGGAATTATTTATAAGTATATTTATACATGTACGTCAGTTAGTTGTTCGAGAGCACGATATGTGCACATAGTCGTAAGCATCGGCTCCGCAGAGGAAAGGGGGACGGAAGGCGGCGACAGCGGCGGCGGGGCAGGTGTATTGTGAGACTCGGCCTGACTACTGAACGAGTATTCGAGCACTTTTGTTGCTCTGCCACGGATAACGCGATTACAATATGAGAATAATTTACTTATTAAGAACGAAACTGAAGTATTATTTGAAAAAGTATTAGGGATTTGTAACAAGATACTTTATTTTATAAAAGTACTCGATAAATATTTTATGATAACACAAAATCGTAGAGGTTAAAGAGAAAACCTGTTTTTTTCTTGTTCTGTTATTAATTTCACTCTACATCGCGATGGCACGACAAGTAACAATTACAACATGATAATTACTAAAGAAGATAACTTTAAAATAATGAACATATCGAAACTAACCTTGGCACCTAGGAAACGAGCTTCCAGCAATTCTTGCTTGCGTGGATCCAACGCCGCCTGGAATTGCTCCATTTTGACGCCAGCACCTGTCCAAAGGACATTTTGATTTTATTTTTACACACCTACAGCATTTCCAATGTTAAGTATTAGTAAAGAAAGACATTAAACTAAGAAAGCTTAACGCTGCAATTTTATGATTTGACCTACATTTTCAATAGGTTTCCTCTTTATAATGAGATTATTGAGGCTGGTTAATCATATATGATGTAAGATTATCTTGCTCATCAAGGACTTTTAAAAGTTAAATAAGTGTCACTCGTAAGTGTAGTAAATATGGAAGAATATTGTGTCGCTCAGATGGAGAGACAATTCTATGGATTGTTATTGTTCGAAATCACTATATTTGTAAATAAAGGTACAGAAAAGCGACTTGATTGGCTACTTCTAACACCTCTACCGAACTCTACACGGCTTGTTATTTTAACACGATGTAAGTATTGAATACCCGCTATTAATCTCGTCATTATATTTCATTTAAGCCTCTCTATAATAATAAGTAAGTATGTTCAATGTTATAATAATAAGTAAGTATGTTCAGAACACATTTAACTTTAACAACGTCATATAACCAACATGTAGAGCATGGAGATTAGTGAAAATTAAGCGGGAATACATGAAATTCGGTCAGTGCAGGGGACGCAATCCTGTGGTGTGGTCGCCGTTTATGATTTAATTGAAATGAGTTCAAATGGAAAAGACTACAAATATTTATATATATGTAGAGGTAGAGTTTTGAATAAAAGGCAGTGGTCGTTTGCCATTGGGGTTAATTAAGTGGTTTCTTTGAACAACTGCTCGTTGTGCGTATGTAATCAATAGCTCTACTGATCTGAATCATACTGACTGATACCTTTTAACAAACAATAAAGGATTTACTAGTAATTTTACGTTTTAAAGAAAGAAAAAAGCTACTTATGGAACGTAGCTAGGAGAATGATTATTAACCTCCTCAGGTAGCTCATAAAATGAACATTCTGACGAATTTGTTTGATGAATCACAATCACTACTCAATGTTCACCATTGTCAATTCAACAAGCGTCTACCTGAAGCAAGCACATAGCTTCAATGAGACACTTCCACCAACAATATTTCAATATTCAAATTCTACGTTTATCAAAAGATATCTAAATCAAAAGATATGATAGCTAATACACATTCAAAGCATCTAAAATTTCTGTTAAACGATGTGGCCGAAATACATAATTTACCTATCTATATCGAATGACATATTTATTTTCATAAGCATTATATTAAAACAACTATGAGTAACCTGCATTCCATACGAAATTTCGTGTGTGGCGCATGGAAGGTACTAATTTGTTTTAGGCGTGGGATGTTTTAAAAATTGATCTTTCGGGAAAGAGAATAGGTAAAAAGGGGTCGAGGGTGGAGGGGAACGGGGTTTTGGCGCAATATCTGGAGCAGACAGTCGAGTTGCGAGAAGTTAGGTACAGTTATTTATATAGATACGTATGTACGTTCAATGTACATATCGATCGCCTCCCCAGGCCACTCGCCACTATGATCTCACCTCCATCCTTTACGACTCCCTTCCCCCTTGCGCCTTATACCCCACCGCAACACCCATGAGGATTTAACAAATAACATTGCTGAGTGAAGCACGTGACTTTTGGAACTTAAACGAAAACCGAACTTGAAAAAATAATAATATTATTCGTCTTAATTGTCATAATGTCGATGTAAGTCGGAACTCAATTAGTATTTGTTTGGCGAATGAGACCGTACGTTGCAAAATTGCCCAAGAACTTTCGCAACTATGAAGCCTAACTATATACGTGGGGACTAAACCAAATAGGAGCACAAGAGCAATACGTTAAAAAAAACTAAAGGTATTATGTGTCGAACCGTGGGACTATTAAATAGTTAACAATGGTTAACATATCGAAAAGAAATCCTTAACAAACTCACATTTAGAAAGTGATGTTAGTTGTCAATTGGATACTGCGATAAAATATTAAGTAACAGTATTTTGATGAGTTACACTTGCAGAAATCAAAATCATGATTTAAGGGATAATCATATACTGAACTTATGTATGAAAAGTTAAACAGTTCTATAATAATCATAATATTTTCAAAACTACAATAATCAAAATAAACGAAACTACAATACCAACGACGATATTAACACAGTTGAATAACGAGTAGAGTTAACTCAAGGTCAGCTGCAAAATTCTATTAACCAGACCAATAGCAGGTATATATGTCTTTTAATGTTCTTTAAATAAAAAAGATTACACGCGCGTTGTTAAATGTAAAGAGAGCAATACGCCGGTAGTATTTATTATGATGGTGTTTGTGGGCAACGAGCTCAGACGGCTCGCGACCGTCACTGCAGGCAGACACCTACTCTTGCAGCGAGAGTTGCGGCGGCCGCGCTCGTTCGGTCGATCGCTCATCGCGAACGCCTCTTTGAAATGCATCTTCCAACACCACTCCGAACTCCATCCACATTCACGTCTATCATCAGCGTGTCAATGCACAATCCTCACACTATCACACCAACACGTCACACTAGTTATAAATATTAGCCGGTAGAGATTCAAAGCTCGTCATCCATTAGTCCATTACGAAACGCGATCGAAACGTGCCACATTTTCAATTTCTACAAATCAACGAGAGGCACAAAACGTTCGTAGATTGTAACCGATGCGACAGTCGACCTCGGGCGCGGACGAACGCGCGATACGAGCGGCCGTCGCCACCGCCTCCGCCGCGAGACCGGACCTCGCGTCTCGGGGGCGAGGATGCGGGAATCGGCTTCGGCGCAATACCCGTCACGAAAATAATAGGAACACCGAGTGCACCTCAGAGGCGCGACGCGACGCGGTCGGTGCGAGCGAGACGCGGATAAACACCAGACTGTTTACTTACGGTGTTCGAGCGCGGCACGGCGGAGCGGGGCGCGGGGTAATCGTGCAATCCGCACGCTGCAATTACTGCTTTGTATTCCACATTTCCATCCTACCTATCGCGGCTAAGTAAAAACGCGACCCAACATGTAACCAACTTATCAATTTTATCCCGGAGAAGATATACCTTTAGTTATGATTTCCACAGAGAAAAGTCAGCTTTTGCGGAAGAGTGATAAGAAAGAAGTTACTTAACGTTATTTTTTCTAAGCACTATAATAAAAGGCTCTTTTCAAGAAGAAATAATCAGTATGCCCTTAACATCTGCGTGCATATGAATAGTATCATTACTCAACCACAACATTGACGACAACATGTACTAACGTAATTAATATTAACAATAAGGGATGTTTTTAAAAATGATTATGTAATATAAGCTTCATAAATCACCTATTTGAATAAGGTTGGAGCTAAAACATGTTAATAGCTATTTATGATTTGAACGTGGTTGGTGAAAAGAGTCGAGCTCGAGTGTAAGAGAACATAAGAGGTGGTTGACGATCAATCGCAATGTTGTGCATCGAGCGGTGGTGACTGCATTCCGACGACGCCCCTGCCCTCAGCCCGCGAGCCGCAAGCCCTCACCCCCCTCCCTTCCGGCGCTCGTCACGTGACGCGACGATTAGCTGCCGAGTGCGCCACTAAGACCGAAATAGAGCTCAGTTAACACATCTTTCACAAAGAAATCTAACAAGCCCACCTCATTTCATAACAGATACGGCCCGTTAACAAGAATCTCATAATTTTATCAAACTGATATAATGTTCACAAGACATCGAAATGTCATCAGCTGTTTTTAGAATTTGAAATTGATTCCCTATACAAAACAATCACATCTGCTGGCAATCGTATTAAAACATTTATAAAATATGACATTATCAATTGAAGGGTATTGTAAATATTTTAAACAAGCCAGGAAATTGTCGGGCGATTCAATTATAATAAAATTATTCAAAATACTAACCATTAGTTCAATGTTATCAGTTTCTTATACTGTTGAATATATTACGTCCACTTTTATCATGACTTAGAAAAGACGATCAATACAGCTGCAAAATATACACGTGATCGCGTCACTTACTATACATACATACGTACATAAAATCCCTCCTACCACAATCTCCCCCTAAACACCCAAAGCTACCCAGTGCCAGCCTATGTCGCTACGAAATATTTTTTCCTTGTTGCCTCCACCCCATATTTCTAAAATGTCAAACATCTAATCACTTTAGGGATAACAATAGATTAGATAAAACACAGAAACAACACATAATACCTATTGTCTTTTGTAATAGTTAAATGTGGTTAATTATTCATAAACAGTAAACTAAAAATAGGCCCACTTAAAATCTGTGTCGGATCACGCACGCAGTGTGAGGTTTCATTCATGGCTGAAATAAATTAATTTGTAATAATTGTCGAGCAATATTATCAACTTTTGCATTGGTTTTTGTGGAACTTACGGTTGGAAAATTACATAAGGCGTCTATACTGCGGGTTCATTCTGATATACCAGACAGAGATGGAAACGTATGACGACCGAAGAGGCACACAAAACACGGGTATGTGGGAGTTTTGAAAGGTCAATTAGGTCAGAATAAAAGCGATCATTGCTGTGTATGAGACCGAATACTACATACACACGGTATACATGTAGTACATATTGTACGTACATGTAACTATTATCCTTATAACAACCGAAAAGAAATAAAGAGATTTAAGATTTAGAGCTTAATATTTTAATCGCTTGGTCCATTTTGTATCCGAAAACAATTATGTTTTTATTTTATGATTTCGTTTTTAAGCCTTAAAAGATCCCATTGTCAAAGTGCCTTCGGACTTGGTCTGGGCCCGAAACCTATCCTATCACTATCACCAACTGTCGCTGTATAATAACTTCACGAGTTCTTTTCACGAATAGTAATCAATTTTTGATATTAGTAGAGAATAGGTAGTGGCATCAATGCGTCGCACAGTATTTGCAACGGATGCAGCGAAATGAACAGTTCGTTGACCTTAGGCAGGCCGGGTTTCACTCGTATAGCAGCGCCCAGTTCAGTGGCCCTATTATAAGCTACCATGGTACTTTCATTCTAAATTCTATGAATGCTAGAAAACACGTTAAAACAAACGTTGAAACAAACGTTGAAACGTTTAACTCTCATAAACTTCAAAAGCTTGCAATAAATATTTGGACACCGAACGTAAGGACTTTGCTATTTGTTTGTTAAAACAGTTTAGGCGATACTAAAAGTACAAGTGACTGTAAATTTACAAAACTGATACTGAAATTGAAGTTTAAATAGACGGATTTGAATCGGAGTGTAAATCACAATTGTATTATAGTCACAGTCCATTTATTCAGCTTGCCTTTCTAAATAGAAATTAGATAAAAATACAGTATTTGTAATTTTGCAACTCTTTTATGCTGTAACGTTGGCTTAAGAGTTAGAGTCATAACTTTCACATTACTTATAGATAAGTTTTTTACAGATATTTTAGATACTAAATTTGCGCTAGAGACTGCTATGAGACTTAACTTTTTAGTTAGTGAAGATATTTTAAAGATTTCTTAGCATTAGTTAGGGTTAAATTTACAAGTCTTAAAACACTACTACGTCACAATTCGTCAAGGTCACAACAATGCGCATGTGCGGTGACTTGGGTGTTAAAGATTTTTCATGTAACTACGGACCTACATACAACTCTAAAACAAGCCCTAGAGAAACGGACGCCCGTCATTTATAATTTGGCGAAGCGCGACGAATCAAATTGCATCATTCTGGTTATTTCACATCATATTATCCTTGCCCAGTTTTTATATTACGTTATTGTAGAAATGGTAATAGAGCAAACAAATATACGATTCATTGGTAAAGTAAAAGATTCAAGAAGGTGGGTGTCGACGCCGACATCGATCCACGTCTTATGTACACGTCTTTACATACTTCCTCGCATTCTATGTGGGGATTCAACCGCGATGCGTCAACGATGCAAGGCATATAATGCGCCTCACACCGCACCTCACCTCACGTCAACTCCACCCCGCATTGGAAGTTGGATTGGAACCGAACCGAGCACACCGACAGATCTCACCGGAGACATCGTAATAATACGCATCAACTAATCGCTTTATAGCCTCAACCTTGAAATCATGACCTTTTTATATAGAGAAGAGAAATCTTCATTGTTACGTACGTATATGAACTTTTAATTTTAAGGAAAGTCGAATTATTGACGTAGGATTGTTTATTTTAAACGATGCTTAGTACTCATAATCGGTTTATTTTCAATTATTTAGAATTTTATCTCGGTTCAAGATGAAAATGATATAGAAGAGTGAAAGAGAGATAAAAAGATCGTGTCGAGATACCGTGGAGACTGCAGAATCACAGCCGGATAAATCGATAACCCAATGACTGGTGGTGATGTTCGGTCTCCCGAAAGCCTGGGTTCATCCCGAATATAAACCAACGAAATTTTTGGAAGACAAAACAAAATCAGATTACTTAAATTTAATTTGAATAAGTATAGTAGAGTAGGTGTGATTGCGTATATCCGTAGCCACCCACAAGTCCCACATCACAGGACTTTTCCTAGCGTGTAGGAGTGATTGTAATGAGTTTATTTAAATATTTAAATGTGTACTTTTAAAACATTTTAGCTTCATGTATGTGTACTATTTAATTTTAAAAGTTTAAACCTGAAGTGAGGCTGATTATCCCACTAAAGACATTTCCTCTACAGAAATAATTAGCCTCGTTTGAAAATTAACAACTAAAACCAGCTTTATTACATTAGACTTTAACTGTTTAATAACAAATTAAGTTGCCCGTTAGTAATACGTAGGCAGTATTTCCTACAGTACATGTAAGTACCATTAAAATAACGACTATAATAATAATCTTTCATACCATTCAATGGAACCCTACGTGAAACAAAAATATTTGAAGTCCATATACAAAGAAATCGGGCACAAACAAAACGAATAGCGACGCAATATTTCAACAGATCAAGTTTTCTTGTTGTGGCACAAAGAGGCGTAGTTATTTGTCGGGAGCTAGGGACAAGCTCGAATGACCTCGAGTCCTTATTGATCTGGTGACGGGTTGTCGGTGACGTCATTGTCACGTGACCAATGACATTTGTTCAAGAAGATTCAAATCAATTTACAAGCACAATAAGCTGAGATTTGTTTAACGATGAGTAGCAATTTTCTACTTCACTACAATGACTACTCTACTGAAATCCTAAGGAATGCATCTTTATAGACACGTTTTAAGGCATATAAATTAAATTAAGTAAATTAATGTTAGCATACCTGCGTGCAACACCTTCTCCGTCATGCCTATGGTTCTATAAAGCTGTCCTTCGAATCCTGGAACAAACAAAAGACAACCTTATAATAATGTAATATTCAGTTAATGAAGATATAAGTGAAACTTTATTCTGATTACTATGTTTATCAAAACATTATCACATTGTGACGCGATACATTAGTCATTGAAGCATGGAAAAATTATAATATGTTGTTACCGAAAGGTGTTTCGTGTTGACAGACGTGACAATATCAAGCCATGTATGGACAGTAGGTAGCGATGTGATGAAATATTTATAATTAGTATGATAAGATAACTTATATTTACTTATATTGTTTTAAGTAAGTATGTTCTAGGTATTTAGGTTGACCAATCGTTTATTACCAGTTACTAAGCTAAGAGCAAGATTGTTTTTACCTAGTATTTTATGAAATGACTAAATATAGCAACACGAGTAGGTAATTTAAATGCCTCTAACGCTCAGCCGTTTAACAAAAGAACTTCAATTCTGAGAAGTAGGTATGTTGTTTGATTGAAAATCGTAATATGTTTACTGTTCTGTGTTCTGACGTCACGTGTTTAATCGTGGCCTACGTGTAGGGAGGGGTAACCATCAATGTATTAGTTCAACTAAAGCCCTTTATTTTCAAAATTTTGTTTGTATTTATACCTTATAAAGAGCTTTATAGCTAAATATAATACAATAAAAACACAACGAAAATGTACTGCTTGCTTACGGCTATGGCAAGTTCACCATATTATAGAGCCGATAAAACACGTAATAAAATATTAACTACGATATATTCAAAGTGATGTATCACATAATAATAGAATTTGCTATAACGGTATTTTAAAGCAAAATCGGAGATGTTAGTAACCTTCTCCAGATAACATACATACTTGATTATTTCTATAAATAATTTCCAGAGCTCTCGCTCGACTCTTCACACGCCACTTAAAACCTTTTTGATGACTACAAAACAAGCCTTGAGACTAGTCTCTGTTGATACGCAAACAATATTGGAAATAAACATATTATAAAGTATTTCCGTCCCTTTTTTCAATTATGTGTAAACGAGATGAAGTATAAATGTGAAATGGAACGACTCTTGTATAACGGCGCCGTGCAGGTATACAACAGTATGACGACCATGTTGACTAGTTTAATAAAACGATTTTTTTGCAACTTACATTTCAAGGTTACCATACGTACGTACACCTTGTCATAAAAGACGACTCTGAACACAATTTAAAAGTGTAAAACTATTTATATTACGATTTTACTTATATTTTCAGTGAGATATTTTCTCACTCAACATTGAGACATTTAGGCTAACAGTTAATGACTTACCCACGTCAATTTACACTACCAAGTTTAATTATTATTATTTAGTGGCATGTCTATTTTAAACACTTTTTGACTAAATAAACACAGGAAAAACAAGAAATTCCCTATACCTGATGATAAACCTGTTAAAAATGAAATTTATTCATCATTAGTGCTGATTCTGTTACAAATAAACACAAAGATTATAGTTAGGTAGTTTTTCTAGAAAATATACTTATATTATATATTTGATGCATAATCAAGTTCTTTCAATATCAAGTCTAGTGAGAGTGGCCTTTATCCTGTAGGGGAATGGTATGGTACAGGCTGTTACATCTATCTAGTTATATTTAGTATGATGTGCCGTATCTAATTAGTATCATCCTATACTACTGAATGTATCGGGTGCTTATACTTAAGTTAAGTCATTCATATTTTGTAAACAAATCAGTATACAGTATCAATAAAATATTATTATTCAATGAAACATAATAAAATTATATAATGGATTAAGAACATTACAAACCATTTTAAAAGATCTAGACACTTAAACATTTGAATTCTCATAACAAACTACTTCTACTTTATAGACATTTTTTCATTCCATATCCTCAGCGAGCAAGTTAAGTTCCGACTGACACATCAACCAATTTGACTCGGATGTATTCTAAACTGCACCAATTTTAACTTCCACCAAGCAAAATAATTAAAAAGAAACCTTTAACCCATGTAATAATAAAACATGCCCAATATTATTTCTAAACAGATAATTTATATTTATATTAATAAATATTTGACACATCAACAATATATTTACCAGATTGACAAACTTGGCATTTAGTTGCCTTCCATTATATAGTTTATTTTTGGTACATAATAGTGTATTTTTTAAAAATGACCCGAATATTAAATATGAAAATAATACCACATTTGCACATTCATTAAATTATGCATTGACACATAATAAAATAACAGTGATGTAACAAGTACGTACTAATTAACTATTGTAAGCATTTAAAATAAGTTATTTTCAATTTCACTCTTTGTTATTTAAATATTTGTCTTTTATCCTGGTTAGTTTCATCATTAGTAAGTATGTAAATATAAGCCTGTAATGTCACACTGCTTGGCAAAGGCCTCTCATCTCACTGAAGATATCAGTGATGTGGATTAGGGGTAATGACCATGCTTGCCTAATGCGGGTTGGTTGGTAAGTATCATACTGAAAGTAAAATGTTAGCTGAACCTGATTAGCAGAACAATAAAACTCTTAGCTCTTTTCTATACTTCAAGAATAGGGTCCATCTGTCCTTTGCTAGTGCAACTGCACATTCCGGATAAAAGATTTTGCCAAAAGTTCCTATAGCAAATACTTGTAATGTTCTTTGACACAGAGTAATGTCACAGTGCACAGAATTATGTCTATTGTATAAACACTATTGTATCGTATAACACACACAAAAATCAGTTTCTATATTATAAGTATTACTAGGGATGATCTATTTTATCTTTTAGTAACTAACAAAAGGTTTATTTCATGAATTATTCACAACATGCCTAAATGTATCTTTGTAATAAGTTTATGGATGTCACAAAGCAAAAGGAATACATTGCGAATACCAACCAGTGCGATCCATGCAGTGCAGTTAATTAGAGGTGCCATATTATTTACTCACAAGCAGAGCATTCAAAAATGAAACGTAGATGGTTCTTCAATCCAGTATGTTAAAAGTAGGTTTTGAATCAGCTGGTTAGGTTAGCAAGTAAAGCAAATCGGGCCAGTATTTTATCGAGTAAAAATAAAGAAAGCTTATACGAGCAAAGCCAATTTGAGTTCAAATGCATGCAAATTAAGTAATTGTGCGATTGGTTATGTACTTTTATATTATTTAGGTAAACTATTCAAAACTACTAACCTCGGATACGAAGTAATATGCTGTCATTTCTAACATGAAGACTCACAATATAACAATATTTTCCGAAAGTCACACAGAATTTAAAACACAGAACGAATTCCTTTCAAATAGTCAAATCTGTGCTATCACAAATCTATTTCAAAGTTTCACTGCAGAAAGTACATATAAAAATGGCGACTTATAATTTCACTTTATCCAAAGATTTCTTATATTTATATACCCGAGAAATATACCAGAAGTGCACTTGAAAAATATAAATAATAATTATTATAATATTTATTAGCACTTTCAGAGGTAATATTAACGGATAACGCAGAAAATATATGTCGTGGACAAAAATAAACAATCAAACTTGTTTGGCGAATTTGCAACTTCTTGCTACAGGAAATAGAGTAGTAGTCTGTGAGTAGTAGTACCACATAGCATAGATTAAAAAATAATAGAGAAGAGAAAGAAAAGATCACCGATTCGTAATTGATAGGATTTATCACAGATTGCATAAGAATGAGTGGTATGAATCATGAATGAATGTGTAGACAATTTTAAGATCTCTTTACGCGAAGCAACTTATCTAACAAATAAATAAATGAAATGCGTTATACCGCGAAGTAGAGAAGTAAATACTGCGCTCTTCCGTGTAATACATGCGTTATACTAATGTCAATATGCAGTGTTTTTTATTCATTATGATGTTGCTCTATGACCTACGTCTATTACTGATTTTATCAAAATAATTAATAAAGCATGCTGGTTGTCAAATCCAAGTGCTTTCTACTCAATTTATATTTTTTATGGGAGTGTGAGCCACCCACCTTGTTTCGTGGTCTCTGCCACCCACTCATTCAGCTTAGTGCATCTGTGGTGTAGTTGATTGATCGGATTTCGGATTGATGATTTATTGTCTGTGTTGATTGTTTTGATGGTCGACAACTTATTGTACGTGATGGATTTAGATTAAAATAAATACGATTTTAACTACAAAAAAAAAATAGTACACATAATAATGATTTTACAGTAATGCTGATAATGGTGATACACTAAAATTATAAGTATGGCTTTGCTAAATGAACCAGTTCTTAACATCATAGTAGTTGGATTCCATCACAAAAAAGGATGCCAGGTATGTAATTTATCAATAATATATTATTATTTTATTGCATAATGATTGGTTTTAAAAATAATGAATAATTACAATATTAAGCAACGAAATAGTACATGTTGCGGGGTTATTACTTTATTATTGGGTCAGTATTTAGCGTTCTAGTATTGTGTAAATATATTGAAATAGCAGCGCCTCAGGGATTGTACCTGTTTCCGTAATAATTTTGGGATTAAAATTAGCCTTTAACCTTATAAATGTGGCTATCTTAAGCCTCATAAATGTGGCTATCTTATACTAAAACATTTTTTCGAATTTGATAGATATTTCCAAATATGACCATACACAACATCTAATTATATTAAGTAGAAGTAAAAAACTATTACAATAACGTTTTCATATACATGTAATAATTTTATTAAATTTGTATTCAGATTCAGAGTAACGCCCCCTCAACTACACAAGATTGACTCACAATATGATTTATTTCACAGGTTGAACATTGTTACCCGGAGCTGGTAGCGGGTTGTCCGTCAGAGCTGCCTGCAGCATGGCGACACTTGCCGGCCTTGGCCTTGCCTGACGGCTCACACAACTATCTCTCCGATACAATTTTCTTCAACCTCCCTGGCCTAACAGAACCAGCTCATACAGTTTATGGAATTTCATGCTTTAGACAAATTCCTATTGAGGTATAATGATGTTTTTTCTTTAATTTTATGTTGCACTATACAAAAAAGTGTTGAAAGTTATATGAATACTAGCAGTGCCCTGCGTTTTTACCCCCATTGTACCCGCTCTCATGGAAATTTCAGGCTAAAAAATTACCTTTTACCTTCTTGTTGAATGTGGAACAAAAAGAATTATTCGAATGGGATTGCTTGTTTCTAAGATTGGCCCTTACAAACAAACAAAGTTAGGATCTTTACCTCTATGTAATGGTTACTTTAATATTAGTACAGATTGTTATTCATTTATCAATTACTAGCCGCTCCTCGTGGTTTCACCCGCGTTGTACAGTGGGAATTTCAGGATGATAAATAGCCTATAACCTTCACGTTGAATGTGGCTATCTATTACAAAAAAAAAATATTCAAATCAGCCTGGTAATTCCTGAGATTGCATTGAACATACAAAAACAAACAAAAAAATAAACAAACAAACAAACTTACAAATTTTACCTCTTTATAATATTAGTATAGATAAAAATTCATACAAAGTTTTTGTATATATATGTAATAGTATCAGTCATAATACAAGCTTATAGGTATCTTGGTTTGGTTCTAATTAACCCTGTGTGAATTTGCCCTGTAATTTTTTTGTTTGGTTTTGTTACAGCAAGTTGTACAAAAAACTGAAGACATGACACGCAGTTCAGTACAAAAGAGTGTATGTGTGATATGTCGAGTCCCCCTATTTGGTCGTTTGGCTGTCAAGATGGAACTGGTCGTAAGAGCATGGTTTCTTCAGGGAGATTTCTCACAGACTAAACTGCTTGAAGATGCTTTCAAGCATCTGAATAGTTGTCCCGTTCAGATGGACCAGACATTTGAAGGTATATTATAAATGGTATTTTAATTAGAAACAAATAAAACTTATTGTCCAAAGTTATAAATTAGTCATCATAGTCTTCTTCTTCTTCATCGAGTGGATGGTCAACCTGACCAATCCTGGTGTCAGAGTTATTGAACCACCAAAGGCCTCTGTAAAGGCTCATGTAACGACTACTATCCATAGAAAGTAACCGGGACCGACGGCTTAACGTGCCCTCCGAAGCACGGAATCATCTTACTTTTCGGGCAATCAGGTGATTCAGCCTGCAATGCCCTAGCCAAACTGAGGACAGTCTCACAAAGAGATTTTTGTGAGATATTGTTGTCCCCACCGGGAATCGAACCCGGAACCTCCGGATCGTGAGCCGGGCGTTCAAACCACAAGACCACGGAGGCTGTTAACATAGTAAAAATTGTTATCTACAATAATTATAGATTGCAATGTGCAATGACTAACAACTACACAATGGTATTGCGTATCAAATTGCGTATCAAATATTGTTGCACTGAACTTGTTAATTACTAATTATAATATTTTTCCAGGTTTATCTGTTCAACGATTAGTAGAGAATTGGAGACACAAAGCCCTGTTACTATTCAAATTACTCCTATTAAAACGTAAGGTGCTACTCTATGGATCTCCGGCAGGGCCGTTGTCTACTGCTGTGTTAACTTTAGTCTCCCTCTTGCCTCAGTGCCTGGAAAGTGGCCTTGCACACGCTGCTAATGTTGTGTGAGTACAACCATGTTTATTACAACTTATAAATGTTTGTTATTTTCCTCTGACCTCTACATATTCAATGAAAAACGCAAGGCCTTCTCTTATCATTCCGATCTAGTCTAATTACATAAAATATATACATATATGATTTGTTCCTTGATCATCTCTTTCAAGTGATAATAGTGTACATTGTTTTGTGTGTTTTTACAGTTTGTCTAGACCTTTATCTCCAATACCTGCTGTAAATGAAAAAGAAGAAAATATTGTTGAGGATAGTACTGAATCGAATGATAGAGTAGTAAATGGCACGTCTCTTATTGAAGAACTTTCGCCTAAAGAAACAGGCAATTTAATGGATGATAAGGATAGAGTGAGTCGGCAAAGTTTTGACGAAACCATACTCACTGATGGCATAGATAGGCCAGAAATGAGCAGAGAAAAGTGTCACAGTATTGGCGAAAAGTATAAACCTCAGAAGGTGGTGTCTGAAGCACAGCAAAGCCCAACAATGGCACGGGACATGAGCGTCGACGGACTGTACAATATGACGGGGCAAATAGACCCCATTGAATGTGGATTCCCCCTTTCATTATTCGAAGACGGTTACCTATGTTTACCCTATTTATCACTTAATTATTTAGACTTATTATCGGACCCTGCAGTACAAGGATTTGTTGTAGGCGCCTCGAATGTATTATTTAAGCAGAAAAGACAACTTTTTGACGTGTTAGTGGAACTAAATGAGATGCGGATAGAGACGGCCGATTTGGTGTTGAGGAGGCAGCTAGTGTTGGGTACGGAGGATCTGAGGTTCGCCGACCATGTTGTTAGGCATGGCCCTACTCAAGGGGACGCGTGGATTAGAGATCAGTTTACAAGCTACTTAATTTATTTACTAAGGACGTCGCTATTACCAGGTAAATGTCGGAGTATATACTTCATTAATTTTAAGTTATGACAATATTTTAATGATCATATAATGTGTTACAGAGGGAAGCCGCGAGTTGGATTCCTACAACGCGGCGTTTATGTCTGCGTTCAAACTGACGCCAGCCTACGAGGCTTGGTTGAAAGCCACCAACAATGGAGAAGGAGAATCCTTCATTAATCTGATGCCAGCGCATCCGTTTAGTGGCCAGCTCTCTGTGGCTGACATGAAACTTAAATTAGCTCAGTAAGTTACTTGAATCAAACAATTTATGTTTATTCTTGAAAACTAGATCGAAATAATTGGCATTGGCCGTGGCCAAAGACGCATGCGGTGGAAATGGACCGTATCGCTAGGTAAAGTGACCAAGGCCTCTTCGATTTCTGCAGGTCACTACTAGTTACATTATCCTCTATACTGAGCAGTAGTCGTTCATTATGTACATTTGATTTATGTTGGTGTTTATATGAGCAGTACGATGTCGACGACGGAGGGCGGGCGCAAGGTGTCGGCGGCGGTGGCGAGCACGGGCCGCGCGGTGGCCAGCACGTCGCGCGCGGTGGGCGGCGCGCTGGCCTCCGCGCGCGGCGCGCTCTCCGGCTGGTGGTCCTCCATCACCGCCAACAACGCCAACCAGCCCACGGAAGATGGTGACTGACTACTCTTTTCAACTAAGCAATATCTCATCTCGCTTCCAATGTTTTCAATAAGCCATGGTAGTTGGTAACAGAACTTTTAGTTAATCATTTAGCTGTTTTAAACCATTTAAATATACTTTCACTAGGAGTAGGTAGAGCCACTTTTTAAGTAGCCGAGGTGGTGTGTTGCACAGCTGAATTAATTTTTAACATGTATTTATCTAGCTTAAGTATGTACGTGTACTCAACCGATGGTTAACTTACGTTTAAAGTTGCTTGTGAACCTCAGTCAACTATTTTTTTGCTATAGGAGAGGACCGACTATCGGCGACGGCTACTACCGACGCATCGGACGCAGAAGACGCGGCCGAACAGATCGACGACGATAATAAAATTAACCGCTCAGCTACCCCCGATCCGCCGGACAAAAAAATAGACGATACCGCTGCCAACATCAACAATATACACATTGTTTGAACGCAATCGATACGGGAAACACGCTGCGCTATCTTACATTGGCATGTTACTTACTTGCTTATTGTACGTAACAAGTTACCAATACTCAATGTATTTTTTAAAAGCCGCTTATTTAAAAAAATCGGTACAGTGTTGTATTGTCTTGAAAGTGGTTTGTTGAAAGCGATATAAAACGGTTGAACGCTGGCACGTCGTTTGTTTTGTATATTAGGTAGTTGAAAATAACGGCCTGCAGCAAAAAGCCTCATTGAAACGGAAGTGGAAGAAAAGATATTTAAATGTGTGATTTAAAATTAGAATTTTATTTTCACGTAGATAATCACTTTGTAATTGTTAACTTGTCAGTTTTTCACTTGACTGAAACTTAGTAATCGCATCGGTACTTAATGTTTACCGAGCAAAACAGGGATAAAAGAATAGTATGCTGTAGGTATGGATAAATAACAATGGGAGTGTCAAGATCTAATTTTTTTATAGTAAATGTTTATATAAAGTCACTGTAGCATATAGATTTTCAAATTGTATATAAGTAGAGGACTATGTAGTTGTTTGTATTGAGATTTTAAGTATCTAAGTATCTATCGTATAGCACTTTTTTACTGTGCAGTAATGCTTCCGTAACGAGTTGGATTAGTTAAAACAGGGATGGCGACGTAAAACTGCTTGAGATATTATATAAACAGAAGCTATGTAGTTGTATGTACTACATAATAAGGCTGTTATGCTAGAAGCAGTGAATTTGCAGTGCTGTGAAATAGTGCGTCGTTTCTCCTATTTTATAGTCCGAATTTTCAATTAAATTTCGAATACAAAATATTCATAAATTGATAAAACATTTCATAAAAGTAAATTGTTCAATATCTTTATTTTGTGAAGTCAAATCTAGTTCAATTTAACTTACTGTCAGTTGCACGATGTTTGAGCACAATGAATAGTTGATACTTAGCTGGTTAGTACTACATTAACAGATCCCGATATTGTAATTGTTGCTAATTTTAATGTATTATTTTATCAAATGTTGTTAAATCATTTTAATGCCTTCCAATACTTGACATTGGCTACCCTGTACATAATGGTGATGAAATTATTTTGATCTCTATTTTTTTATGTAGTACTTTGTGTTTGTGTTGTTATATAAGTGTACATTCAATTATATTGATTTTTTTATTGAAATGCCGCTAGTCTAGAGTTTTCCATTACGTTTTATTAATGTATTGTATTTATTCCTTTTGATTCCTAATGATCCACAGGATATTATTTCCTGGCCTATTATTTATTTTCTATCGTAGCTAAGACACATTGTATCATCGAAAATGTGGGAAAAATTTATAAACATTGTCTTTTTCATTATAAGTATCCGTAGTTTTTTTTAAAACATGATAAAATATTTCCACAGAATCTTTCAGTATCTGGATGTTTTTACAATCTAAATTATTTTTTCTTATTAAATCATTGAAGACTTTGAATCATCTCTAAATTATTAACAGAATAATTAAGCTTCACTTTTGAAAACATTAATTAATTATGCCTTGTTAAACTATTTGTATATAAGTACACACATTGTATGCAAATTATTAATTGAATACATGAAATTGTAGCTGTGAACGTCAAATATTAAACTGAAATTGAAAACATACATCGTCTTCATCATTTACAACATAATTGACCTTATTCCTAGTTCCATAAGTGTTTGAATAAATAAAACTCGATCAACGCTAGCAGACAAAATATAATCACTTTTGTATACTTAAGTATGTAATATCACAATCTGGGTAAGACAAATTACATATAAATGCAATTAAAATTGATGTGTAGACCATTTAAGTACATACTCGAGAAGGACGAACCAGACGGACAAAGGAGCCGTCCCGACTCGACTCCCGTCGATCGGTCGCCGATCGAATGAAAGCGGTTCACTAGGTGCAGAAGCGACGCGGCGCGATGCGATCAGACGGGCGAGTCGGGCTCGTCCCAGGGCCAGGGCGGCGCGGCGTCGAGCGCGTCCTGGCGCCACAGCCGCCCGCCGTCCGGCGACAGCAGCCGCAGGTTGTACGGCTCCACCATGTTGGACAGCGAGCCGCCGCTGTCCGCGCGCGCCGCGCCCGCCCGCGCGCGCGCGCGCTTGTCCTCGGGCAGCAGGTCCAGCGCGTCGGCCGAGCGCGGCGACTCCAGCGACGTCACCTCGGAGCGCGGCGACGGCGACGACGCGTCCGGCGAGCCGCAGTCCACGCCCAGCGCCGGCGCCGCGCCCGCGCCGCCCGCCACCAGCGGCGCCGACTCGTCGTCGCTGAAGGCGTCCCGCGGCGGGCTGGCGTCGCGCGAGCCGCCGCCGCCGCGCGACATGATCTTGTCCTTGAGCCGCGAGAGGCGCTCGGCGGAGCTCACCTTGCGCAGGATGGAGGCGGTGGAGCGCAGCGAGCGCAGCTTCAGGTCGGCGGCGGGGTCGGGCGCGGGCGCGGCGGGCGGCGCGGGCGCGGCGGGCGGCGCGGGGCGCGCGCTGAACGTGATGTGCTCGTCCTCGCGCTCCACGCTGAAGGTGACGGCGGGCGCGTCGCCGCGGCGCCGCACGCTGCCGCCCCCCTTGAGGATGGGCGCGCCGAGCGCGGCGCCGCTCGCCACGCGCGGGATGGACAGCGTGCTCTCCTCGTCTGAAACACACGCCCGCTCGTTACTCCCGTCGATGACGACCCTCGAACCGAATGAAAATAATGTGCACAGAAGGAAGATGAGATGGCGGGAGGGGAGGAGGAATCACCTGTTCAATCGCTGCGCCGCCGGCCGCCCGCGGGGTCGCGCCGCCGCCTGCCCTAGATATTATTTAAAGCCAAAAAGGTCTGAAATAAAACAATTCTTGTAGCTTTATCTAAATTTTTATTTTTTCTTTATTTTTTTAAAATGTAGACCTAATATTAAGTACCTCACGGAAGGAATGATCTCGACATTGAATATTCGATAGCTAGAGGTTTGCGAGCCGCTAATGCGACCCGAACAATATCACAACAACAATCTTATCATTTACAGGAGCTGCTTCTATACAAGAACAACACATTAAGTACAGAATACGATCAGATATGGATATGTTCATTAAGTTTTTACTTATCTACTAATAAATAATCATAACATTTTTTAAATAGAAAATATCTATTTAGTATTACAATATCTAGGGTTGGATCCATATTCCACAGTATAAGGAATATAATAAGTCTTTCGTTACTCTTACAATACTCATCTATAATGGCACAATTTCAGTTTCACATAGAAGGAAGCACTTCTTGTCGCATATTCGAGCCAAATAAATAAATAACAAAATGAATACACAGCCCATAAATGCTTTAACAAAACTAATGGAATGGAATTCAAAGGACAACTACGAGAACAAATCGATTCACAATCTCGATCGATCACATCGTATCACAATTTCAATAGAATATTATTTAGAATACTGATTGAATACACAGTCTAGGTGTAATCGATTCAACTCGATTCCGGTTGCCTACAGGAGCCCAGGGGAGGTCGGCTGCGGTGACGGGGGCGGGGCGGGGCGGGGCGGGGCGGGGGTGGGTTAGAGGAGGACGTCGTCCGAGAGCGTGAGGACGACGTCGGGGCGGTCGGGGCGGTCGGGGCGGTCGGGGCGGGCGGGGGCGGCGGGGGCGGCGGGGGCGGGCGCGGGCTCACCTGCGGGCTCCAGCAGCACGTCCTCCAGCGCCTCCTCGCTGAGCGTCTGCAGCGCGCCGCAGATCATCTGCTCCTCGAGCGTCACCTGCAACGACCACCCAGCATTACAACCTCCGACCAATACGATAATACTACCGAACGTTTATGTTCGTCGTTACCGTTCCTATTATAAATGCGAAAATTGTCTTTCTACACAGAAAAATGAACAGAAGACCTCATAAAAAATATGTAATAACTATTGAATTTTGCAGATGAAACCAATTAAACAGACTTGGTCGTCCGTAAGTCAGTAGGCGTAGGAGAATAACGTGGTAGCCATTTACGACGAGATTCAACACAACAAATAGAACAACCGTGACACAAACTAAAACGGGTGTTAAACACATTTCTAACATTTCAAATGGATTTTGACTAAGTGCAAATGGTGCATTTAATTAAAGTATTCTACTGAATCTACAAAACTACTAATCACCTGGTATTCCGCGAATGGCTGTAAACAATTAATATAATGTCAGAATGTGGATCAAGCGTAGTACGTTGGACAATATTTTAAAGGTCCTATTTCAGATCTCAGACAAAATATAAATTACAGTGTCTATGAGAATATGTAATGTCTAGTTTTGAGAGTTGGACAATATTATATAGTTTATCTGAAGATCGAATCATCAAAATCAGCGTAAAGATAACCATTTGTGTTAGCAATGAAAGTGGAGCCTTTGCATCTTTCTAGCTTACTTTGTTGAATGGTTTGACTCGAAATTGTAATTATCTCCTCATCCTCAAAACTCATCCTTCATCTTCTATGCTTTATTCTAAAAATAAGAAGCAAATATAGAAGAAAATCTTACCTGTTTTTCAACATTGCTCGGCCGACTGCGTGGATGTTCTAACGCAGCTCTGGGCTTGGAGCTTGTATCTGTTTCAGTCTCAACCGTTTTCTCTGTAACAACTGAGACAATAACCAACATTAGGTTTGCTATTCTGTTTTAAACATGCACACGAGTCGTTCAGTATAGTGTAATATAAAAACGAAAATGTATAATATTTGACTTTGATTCATTATTATTATCGGGCGCTATAATTTAAGACTTGGGTATGCAAGTTAATCCTGTTCCGCACTCTGCCTGTGTAATATTAGATGGAAAATGCTTGCCAAGCAATGTCACGAGCACATTTAGAATGAACTTCTAAGATTAATCTAAGTTCATCCCAATTTTCTGTGCTGTGTGCTGTGTGTTATACAGTGTTTTTTGGTATTATATTAACTAGTAACTAACCTGTAACAGCGGGAGCGGTGCAAGGCATATTGGCTTCCAGCTCTCGTAAATTGAGCACTAGCAGCTTGAACAACTCCCAATCACCGAACGGTAGTTGAAGTATCTATGGAGAAAAAATATTTTAGTTTATTCTGAAGTGACAGTAATAGGAAAGGGCAACTTAAATAACCTGTGCTGGAAGTTAGTCAATTTAAGTAGTTATACAAACGGCCGACCTGAGTTGATTTTTGCGGCAAACAAACTGTCTCAGTACTTAAACAACGGCAACGTGACATTACCACGCACGTTGTCTCGACGACTTGGTATCATTTTATTTAGGTATCCGATTTAGATGAGGTTGTCATTCGAGTAGGAGTCGTTAGTAAGTACCGAGTATAACTGGGCAGTCTTAGTTCGCATTCAGAAAGAAAGATGGTAGCTCGCGGATGGGATGCGAAGTGTCTTCGCGCAGACCGGCGCTAGTAAACGTAGATAGGTCGTCATTGACTAGCGGTTGTGTTATTAAACCGTTTAAACGCCAGTTACCGTAGGTAGGTCGTCTGTGGGCAGGGTGTGTACGTACCGGCTCGAGGTCGTCGAGGTTGCAGACGGTGAGCGCGAGCCCGCACACGCGGTGCTCCAGCAGCGCCGCGTGTGCGCGCTCCGCGCCGCCCGCCAGCGCCTCGCGCGCGCGCGCCGCCACGTGTGTGGGTAGGGGGTGTACGTACCGGCTCGAGGTCGTCGAGGTTGCAGACGGTGAGCGCGAGCCCGCACACGCGGTGCTCCAGCAGCGCCGCGTGTGCGCGCTCCGCGCCGCCCGCCAGCGCCTCGCGCGCGCGCGCCGCCACGTGTGTGGGTAGGGGGTGTACGTACCGGCTCGAGGTCGTCGAGGTTGCAGACGGTGAGCGCGAGCCCGCACACGCGGTGCTCCAGCAGCGCCGCGTGTGCGCGCTCCGCGCCGCCCGCCAGCGCCTCGCGCGCGCGCGCCGCCACGTGTGTGGGTAGGGGGTGTACGTACCGGCTCGAGGTCGTCGAGGTTGCAGACGGTGAGCGCGAGCCCGCACACGCGGTGCTCCAGCAGCGCCGCGTGTGCGCGCTCCGCGCCGCCCGCCAGCGCCTCGCGCGCGCGCGCCGCCACGTGTGTGGGTAGGGGGTGTACGTACCGGCTCGAGGTCGTCGAGGTTGCAGACGGTGAGCGCGAGCCCGCACACGCGGTGCTCCAGCAGCGCCGCGTGTGCGCGCTCCGCGCCGCCCGCCAGCGCCTCGCGCGCGCGCGCCGCCACGTGTGTGGGTAGGGGGTGTACGTACCGGCTCGAGGTCGTCGAGGTTGCAGACGGTGAGCGCGAGCCCGCACACGCGGTGCTCCAGCAGCGCCGCGGCCGCGCGCTCCGCGCCGCCCGCCAGCGCCTCGCGCGCGCGCGCCGCCACGTGTGTGGGTAGGGGGTGTACGTACCGGCTCGAGGTCGTCGAGGTTGCAGACGGTGAGCGCGAGCCCGCACACGCGGTGCTCCAGCAGCGCCGCGTGTGCGCGCTCCGCGCCGCCCGCCAGCGCCTCGCGCGCGCGCGCCGCCACGTGTGTGGGTAGGGGGTGTACGTACCGGCTCGAGGTCGTCGAGGTTGCAGACGGTGAGCGCGAGCCCGCACACGCGGTGCTCCAGCAGCGCCGCGTGTGCGCGCTCCGCGCCGCCCGCCAGCGCCTCGCGCGCGCGCGCCGCCACGTGTGTGGGTAGGGGGTGTACGTACCGGCTCGAGGTCGTCGAGGTTGCAGACGGTGAGCGCGAGCCCGCACACGCGGTGCTCCAGCAGCGCCGCGGCCGCGCGCTCCGCGCCGCCCGCCAGCGCCTCGCGCGCGCGCGCCGCCACGCCCTCCGCGCTCAGCCGCGACAGGCGGATGTTCGACACGTCCGACTGCAACAACGGACCACACCTCAATCAACGACGTACTCCTTCTCACCACTAAATAACCAACGACCCAAATAAAGGTCGTCCTCGAAGTAAGAATAATTAGATAGGGCTAGCCAGAATAACATACAAGCTCCCGCTCTTTACCTCAGACCCCGACTGCATTCAACTCGCGCGCTATCTGTACATAAATACATGTGCCAAAATAATAAAATTAAGATTCTTCTTCTTACACTTAAGAACTTTACGACCCGATAAATACACCCAAGAGAACTGCGCTTTACAACAGACACGCACACGATACGCACTTACAAAAAACCCAGAAAACATTTGTTAAACGAAGTGTGTGTGTTTTTGTTAACCTTCTGGATTAATATTTATTTTGTGACATAAGTGTGATGACGAAACTCACCAGTCCGGGGAAGGCAGTCCTCAGCAGCATATAGGGGTTTTGATGCGGCAACGGCATCGGGGGCGCGTACTGCGGGCCCGGGGGCAGCAGCGGGGCGGAGCCCCACCCCAGCCACACGGGCGCGGGCTCGGCGCCGGCTCCACGCTGCGGGCAACATACTTTATTATACGTGCGGCCATAAACATTTCCCTGCGTTTACCTCGCTTGCATTACCCGTTGTTAAGCGGGCCATTAAGCGGTGTATCCTTATAAACCAGTTCAAAATTCCACGGTGGATACAAAGCAAACAAGGTGACGTCATCGAGCTACACGGATTCTGTGACGCCTCGATCAAAGCATTCGCCGGGGTAGTGTACGCAAGAATCGTAAAGGACAATACCATATCAATAGTGCTAGTCGCAGCGAAAACCCGGTTAGTGCCTAGCAAAAAGGCCGTCTCATTACCGAGACTGGAACTATGTGCCGCCGAACTACTTTCAAAACTTATAACAAAGATTATTAACAGTTTTAACAACTTTAGCATCAAAAAGTACGGGTGGAGCGATTCAAAAGTTGCCCTCGGTTGGATTAAAGGGTCTCCAGAGCGATGGAAGCCTTTTGTAGCTAATAGAGTAAAGAAAACTACCAACGTAATGCCCCCTGAAACGTGGTTCTACGTAAACACCAAAGAGAATCCAGCTGACGCGGCTAGTAGAGGACTTATGCCATCACAGCTGAGCGAACACGAACTATGGTGGAAAGGACCCGCCTTTCTATCTTCATTAAACTTTCAGCCGAAGGAATTTGACATGAAATACACAACAAGCGAAGAAGCCAAGAAACAAGTTAGCGTAGTTCAAAACACGAATCTAAAAGAAAATACAATCGACGAGATTTTAAATAGATACAGTTCTATTTCTAAAATTACTCGCATTGTATGTTGGATACGGCGAGCATTGACGCCTAATGTTTGTAAACAAAAACATAGGTACCTAACCATACATGAGCTTAGATCAGCAAGAAATATTATAATAAAACATGTTCAACGCAGTGAATTTTATGAAGATATTGAATATCTATTACATAACAACAAATTAAAATCCGATAGCAAGCTAAAGAATTTAAACTCGTATTTAGACTCCTATGGTATTTTAAGGGCTAAGGGCAGACTGAGAAATGCGAACATAAGCGATCAAATGAAATATCCTATAATCATACCATATAGCAGTCGATTAACGGAACTCCTTATCTCGCAAGCCCACAAGCTCACACATCACGGCGGAACCCGTCTCACCACGTCATTCTTACGACAAGCCTACTGGGTTATTAAAGGAACACGAGCAGTCAAAAAACAGCTTTTGCGATGCGTAACTTGTAGGAAACAACAACCACTTAAATTACAGCAGCTAATGGGAGACCTACCCGATTATAGAATCAACCCAGCCCCAGCCTTCTACCACACCGGAGTTGATTTTACGGGGCTAATTCCAGTGAAAGCGAATAAAGGACGTGGAGTCAAGACATCCAAAGGGTACGTGGCACTGTTCATATGTATGGTAACAAAGGCTGTACATATCGAGTTAGTGTCCGACCTCAGTAGCGCCTCATTCATGGCAGCTCTGAAACGAATGGCGGCACGACGAGGAACACCAAAGCATATGTACTCGGACAATGGAACCAACTTTGTAGGAGCAAACAAGCTCATACAGGAGGAGTATAAGCAGTTGTTACAAGTCCTTAGCGATTCGCTTCAAACAGAAGTAGCGGAGATGAACATAGAATGGCACTGGAATTGTCCTTCATGGCCGAGCGCCGGTGGCATCTGGGAGCGATCAATCAGAAGTCTAAAGCAGCATCTGAAAAGAGTTGTAGGTGAACAAGCTTTAACCTTCGAAGAATACAGCACGGTGTTAGCACAAATAGAGGCGACTCTCAACTCAAGACCTCTGTGCCCATTATCCGAAGACATCGATGACCTGAACTTCCTGACACCGGGTCATTTCCTAACCGGTCGAGGAGGGTTAACAGTCATTGAAACAGCAACAGACGCCAGGGCTAGATGTAACTTAATAAATAAAGTTTTCCAAGATTTATGGAAGCGATGGAAAACGGAATACCTGAGCCAGCTATCCATTCGTAGTAAATGGCTTAACAAAAAGGACAACATAAAAATCGGCGACATGGTAACCATACATGAAGACAATTTCATAGCGGGAAGGTTCCCAGTCGGCCGAGTAGTTGAGGTACATCCGGGAAATGACGGTTTGGCTAGGGTAGTAACCCTTAAGACAAAAAACGGGTTCATTAAGCGTCCCGTAATTAAACTATCGATTTTGCCTGTCAATCAGTCAAGCGATCCATATCCGGATACCAAGCAAACCCTATCATGTACCAAACGGCGAGTAAGAGAAAAATCATGTCCGACAATTATTAGCTTGGCGCTATCTTTGTTATTATTTATGAATATGTTGTTGCCAGGCGATGCTCACACTAGCAATATAACCCAACTCACCAGACATCAATCTCTTTTTTACGATACAATCGGAAAGATGAATATAATAAGAGATAAATGGACAATCGTCTCGTACTACGATATGCAACCTTATTGGCAAGGAGATAAAGCTGCTTACACTTTCATTCAGTATTTAGAAAAAACATGCAACAAAATCAAAGAATCGTCACAGTGTAATATAATATTAACACAAATATTACACGATTATAGCGAACTACAGCATTATAATCAGCTGTTGCTAAATCAGCATTTCGGAACGCAGTCAAGGACTCGCCGCGGCTTGATAAATGCTGTGGGCTCAGTAGCAAATACATTGTTTGGTGTACTGGACCAAAGCTTCGCAGATCAATATCAACGCGACATAGAACTTGTGAACAGTAACCAAAAACATCTTCTACAGCTTTGGAAAAATCAAACATCAGTAGTAGAAACAGAGTACAATATACTAAAAAGAACTGAGAAAATGATTGATATACAACACAAACTTATAAATAAACACCTTAATAATATAGAGCAAACAGCGAGGCGATTTCATAGAGAACAAGAGATAACAGCTATAATACAAGAGTTTACACTCACAGCTTTAGCGTCCACTAATTTGATTCAGAACTTAAAACGTATACAGGATTCATTGATTGACACAATGACGGATATCTATCATGGTAAAGTAAATTTCCATCTCTTAACTCCAAGCCAGCTCAGCAACGAACTACAAATTGCATCAAGTCAAATATCCAAAGAATTGACGTTACCCATCGACAGCTTACATTCCAACTTTTATGCAATATACGATTTACTAAAAGTCAAGGCGAGAATGAATACTGAGTACTTCATATTTGAAATCACGGTACCATTAATCAGCAGAGATAGCTTCCAGATATATCGACTATTCCCCGTACCTCTTCAAGTCAAAAAGGAAATGATCTCTATAATTCCCATCACTGAGTATGTGGCAACCAATCTCATTAGAGACTCCTACGTAACAGCCAGTAGAGAGGACATTGAAAGGTGCCAACGCCAAGGTGAAACTTACCTCTGTCAACTGGAAGTTCCAATCAAGCATTTAGACCCGGAAGAAGTATTTTGCAAAGTAGGAAATATGAATAGATGCGAAACAAAGAAAGAACCCTGTCATAATAAATGGGTTCAATTGCACGATTTATCATCATATCTATACTTCATATGTGACACCTACTCTATGACAATAATATGCAGCGATGAAACACGAAACCGCCAACTCAGCAAGGCCGGGCTCATTCACTTGGATAAACAATGCACAGCTAAAGGTCGTGACGTAACGCTTTACTCTTATCAGCAACATAATACACTATCAATTAAACCCGACTTAGCGCTAGTTAACATAGCTCCAATACAACATCACAGTATAACCAATATAACATCATCTTACGAGTCAAAAGACTATAGAGATGACCTAAACGATACCCTCCAGCATCTCGGTGATCAAATCTCAACCTTGAAGGAAGCAGCTCAGCAAGACGTCATCTTTACCCCTCATGACGTACACCACTACGTTGTATCGTACGTGTTACTAGCCGTAGTCGCAGTCCTAGCAGCACTCCTAGGATTTCTATGGAGGAGAAGCAGGCGAGCAGGTCGGGCCGAGGCGGCCCCACGCGCCATTGTGGAGTTTGTGCGCGACCCCGCGCCCGCGCCCGCACCCGCCCCCGCGGCGCAGGCGCGCCACACCAGTGAGAACATCAGTGACAGTGCTTGGGCGCGAAATCTAACCGTGCCTGAGAATGCGTATACGCGTAGTGCGTGTGAGACCAAGCGTTGGTCTAGCTTACGCATCAAAAGGGATAGACCTACCTCCCCCCTAAATAAAAGACAATCTATTTTCACCATAGATAAGGATTAACGTATTATATTAGTAAAATCAAGGAAGAGTACGAGCTCATATATTGTTCTAACCCTCATTAAACTTAAGAAAAATATTGGCTCATCGATGTAATAACTAACCTCATATTAGTATTGTTACACCTCATCTCACCGCATCTCCCAGCTCTCCCAGCTCTCCCTCGGGAGTATGTTCGATACTTATCGAACACCTTAGCAACAGCACAAATCTGCTAAACTAAGCCTAAGCAATTTGGCTCAAGTAGGTCGCACAAGTCGGCGCTCCACGCCGACCGAGCGATTGACACGAGTCAGTGCAGTATTAGCCAGCAGATCCATCGCACTCATTAAAACTCATCTTAGCACTTAACTAATCTTAAATAACTTAAATAATCTATTAACAATAAATTCATATATACATATACGCGTCTATCATTCAGCACAGCTTAGCATTTGTACGTACCCGTACACGGTGACACTAATATTTTAATCTTTTTAAAATTTTGATAGTATCAAAAATGTCAAGTACTTTTCATGCGCGCAGAAAAACATTAGGCATAGAAAGTTATAGTATGTTTTTTCCCTGAGCACCCTGAATACGTTTCTGAAGAAATCGCTTAGGTACCCTCTCACGCACTCTATACCCTCCTTTGAGTTGTTCTTTAATTGGACTAGAGAGTTCTGGGCATAGCATTATTTTGGCGGTTAATGAACGGATATTTTTTGGCATTTTAGTTAACAAACAATGTGAAAACTTGATCTGCTATCCGAGTTTATCGGTAAGGATAGGTTATTGCGGCCGGTCGTGAGAGAGTATAGAAAGGAAGGCCAAGTGGCCAAGTATTGGTTAAGTCGACTACATATAAAACCATAGACTCACGTGCTTCTTTTGGAATAGTTTGGAATGTGGTTGTCTCACGTTGAGCGCGGTTTGCGCGCCGCCCCACGGCGCGGCGGCGGCGCCTCCAGCGCCGATGTCTTCTTCGACACCGTATTGAAGCTGCTCCTCTGGAAATATTATGAGGAGATTAATAGATTCTTCCACGAACCACAAATCGTGCATATGGGTAAGGAGAAAGTGCTATTTCTTTCGAATATTGGAACGAAGTTCCTTATCGCGCGTTGCGAAAGGGGGCTAGACGGAAAAAATGGTAACGAAATTTTTTTAGGCCAGAGAGAAACAGACAGAGAAACTTGCGCACGCCAGAGAGAGAAAGACAGAGAAACATGCGCGAGAGAGACAGATAGAGAAACTTGTGCACGCCAGAGAGAGACAGACACAGAAACATGCGCGGCGCGCATGTTACTCTGTCTGTCTCTCTCTGGCGTGCACATGTTTCTCTGTCTGTCTCTCTCTCTATCTCTTATAGAAAGCAAGCTAGATATTTTCGTTTCGTCTTTCTATTTCGCATTGAACAGTGTGGTGTCGCGACGATTATTTTTGTTGATAATAAATAAACTTCGTTTTATCCGGGTGTCCCTTGACACCTCTCAAGTTTTTTTTATTTTGCTTCCAGGTATCTATATGTCTCTTATCGAATCTTACAAGTTTTGGCCCAATACCAGATTTTCCATCGACCAAAAGTTTTGCGAACACTTTAATTTTGGATAATAATAGGAACTAAAAGCTTTAAAAAAGTCATTCCAATAAATACTTGTTAAGAAATGAAGATATTGTCTGTGCTACGTTTCATCCATAACTTGTAGTAGAATAGATAGAAGCGTACCTTTGATAACCTTCTTGATGTAGGGGTCGAGGTTGATGGTGAAGGGCAGGAATATCTTGAGGTCGGCGGCGGTGAGCGTGGCGCGGTGGAAGCTCAGGAACACCTCCAGCTTGCGCTCGTCGCGGTCCAGCTCCAGCAGCGTGCCCGCCTCGCGGACGCCGCTCATCACTGGCTTCACTCTAAAATAATACGGTATATTGTCTATAAACTTCAGTAAAATACTTTGTACCTTTTTAACATTTATATATACATAGTATCTTTGTGAAATTTAAAAGATGATTTAGACTTAAACATAGCGGACGTAGCACGGGGTTCAGACACGGCACGTCTAGAATAAATTCGCTTCGTCCCCATTCAAGCATGATTATGCCTAATCCTCCTAACTGTTGTTCTATGAGGTGTCAGTCGAACTGAGTTAGTTGTCAGTGAAAGGTGTCAGTGGAGTCTGTGGAACATTACAGGCTAATACTTTATGTTTTACTTTTAAAAAGGCTGACACGTACAAATCATCCTCACTCGCAGGCACGAGCTAAACATTCGTTATATCACAGTAACTACTAACTTTTCATAAATATGTTTGAGCGACGTGGAGTCATCTATGTGGTCTTCATAAGTCTCGTGGTGGTAGATGATCCAAGACGTGCGGAAGGGCCACTGCTCCGTCAGGTTCACCCACGACGCCAGCTGGTACCAGTTGAACTCGATTTGGAATGCTTTCAGTAGTCGACCTGTAGAAGGAACAAGACAGTGTTAACACAAAATAAATACATATGTATACGCTACTAACTTCACTCAGGTGTACGCACACATTGATGCGCGCTACACGTGTTCCCATAGGTGACAAAATAATGTCACTGGCGATTTTCTACAAAAACCGTGTCAGCACGCGTCTGTTTTCTTTGCACATCGTTAGCCTATACACTACGTTTGATAGTGTAAATACGTGATACGCTTACTGGTCTCTACTGGTGTCAGAAATATAATACTAACCAGTAACATACAGCACGTTCATAAGCCTTCTCATACTTCTAGGATTCACATCACTGAAGTAATCATCAGTGAGCAACACCCTTGTCAGGTCTGCCGCGCCTGCCGCCGGCAGAGTCCTATGGAGCCCTGAGGCCACTGAACTAGCAACGGATTCTGAAGGGCGAAGTCGCCTCGTGCGAGCAGCTATCACACTGTTCGAAGGAGCTTCTTTAGTTGGTTGGTTTTTGATGCGTTCTTGACTTGACATGAGTTCGGAGGTTGAGGATAGGCGACGGGCTGAAACCTAGAAAGTAAAAATGATGAATACAAATTATTAACTAACAAAGTTAAGTAATCAACTTGAGTTAGTATCAACAAGTACTGAAAGAGTGCAAATTGTGCCTTCATGGTCATCTGATCCCACATAAAAATCGTCCCGCGGGCTGAATGACCCCTTTCGATTTTTTGCGTGGGTGAGTGGACTTGACTCAACCCGCGGGCTCAGACGACTACTTTCAACTACTTTCAACTTTCAACTAAAGGGTCTACTCGGCCCGCGGGCATAGTCCGCCACTATATATCGCTTAAGGTACTATTCGGTAGGTTATGGTTATTTTTTTTTTTACGTAACTGGTTACAAATCAGTTAGTTACCAAAGTGGCTGAAGTGAAAAATTATGTCAAGTATATTGTAGTTAAATAAAAAAAAAACCCTTACCTACCGAATAGTACCTACGCCCGCGGGCTGAGTTGACCCTTAAGCGATATATAGTGGTCGACTGAACCCGCGGGCTCAGTAAACCCTTTAGCGGTAGAGAGTGGTCGACTGAACCCGCGGGCTCAGTTGGCCAGACAGGTGGAACGACTCACCCACGCAAAAAATCGAAAGGGGTCATTCAGCCCGCGGGACGATTTTTATGTGGGATCAGATGACCATGAAGGCCAAATTGTGTGTCTCAAAAGTAAGCTACTAAAAGATACCACTAGTAGTGGAATGCAATATTAACTCCGAGGTACCCGGTCCCATAAAAAAAACGAAATAAACATAATGTAAAATGTAAAAGCTTCAATGATATTTTTTTTTTAAATTTGGAATTTATATAAAATATATGTAAATAATGCAGTTAAATAAAAATAAATCAAGATTTCAATTAACGTCTCACGTGCTCATTTGTCATTAAAATAAGCTACAATGACGCTAATACAATTTGCACGATTTCGATACATCGTTGATATGCCATACAATCGATACAGAGTAAAACAAAGACTAAATATCGTAACCATAACTCACAGATCTCTGCAACGTAGTAGAAAAGTCATCAGCGGCGATAGTCTGCATCCTTCTAGCTGCCGTCTGCTGCGCCGTCTTGACCCTCCTCAAAGCGGAGTTCTGGAGGTAAAATGGTAACTGCACCATATTGCGGAGGTAGTCCCACCCACCGATGTTGCTTTCCGAGAACGCTCGGCGACTGTTCACTTCTACCGCCTGTGTTGGGGACCAGAAGTAAGTTTGTTAGTTTGGAAGAAGGTTTAAAGTACATATTTTGGATGTTTTTTTCCTAACTGTCTGTGAAGAGAAATTGGCTCCGGACGGCCTTAGCTACTTCATCGCTCAGGGAGGGGGTGGCGAGACCCAACCCCCTCGCAAGTTTGCATGTGTGCGAAAAGTAAATTTTAAATATCCCGCTTATGTTACTATTCAAAACGTGTTATATTGAGATTTTAAAATTATACGTTACTAGAAACCCGCAAATTGCGTAAGATTCCCGTCGGAATTTACGGATTACAGTGGCATTGCATGGGATGAAACAATAATTTGACATTTGGATATATTGTCTGAGTTGTATTTCCTAAGGGCTTTTTTCAAACAATGATTGATGAAAGTATACATTAAATCATAGTTGGTATTTACAGCGAAGAACACCAATTTCATGCATACACAGAGGAACAAAATAAGCAAAAAATAATATGATTACTTCAAGAACTTCTATACAAATATCATAAAGAAGAAAAGTTTGTAGGCTTGACAAACAATAGAAGATAGATCTCAAAACTACATAAAATGTCAATCCCATTTAAAATCTTTCACATATGTTTAGAAATAACTATAAGGGTGAATATTGGCTGGCTTATTCCAACTTTCCTATGGGGTAATTCGAACTTGCTAGTTGTATCAATCTATACCATTTGGTATACATTTTATAATACACTTAATATACCAAAGTTTATCAATATTATTTGGTTGTTTAAAGTGTTTAAGTTTTCATTAGAACATGGAAAAACATTACCCGCCTTCTGTAACAGCCGGGTAAAAGGTAACCATGCAAGATCACGCAAAATTTAAAACTAAAAAGAAATCACAGAAAACACAACATAGAATATGGATCCACAGGTTGTCGGTAAACACCAAAACTAGACTTTTGTTAAATGACTAACCTCCATCCAAGCAACCTGCGTGAAACATCATCATCTACTATATTAAACTATTAAGTAAATCAATAAAAAGTATAATGGATAATGACGATCAATGGAAAATAATATGGGCAGACAATACTCTACAGCACAATTGACAGACATTTTCAGACGTCACAAAAAAATTGGTATTTTGATTTCCCTAAGTAAACTACCTCAATAGTTTAAAAATGCGAGATACAACAGTTTTTGCGATAAAAGGTAGAACTTTGTATAAATATATCCGTATTATACATCGGTATTTTGCATAAACATAAATATACCTTCTAAAATGTAATTTCGATCAGCCATTTAGTCCGTCAGATATCAGTCAAACAAAGAATTAGTCAAGATGATAAACAGTGACCTTTCAGTCAAATAGCCAGCAACTCACTGAGAAAGTCGATTAGAGTGAGACAGAACTTAAATTTCTACAAAATTAGTTAATTCAAGCTTAAAAAATACCCACCTTACTAATAATATGAGGGTCTATAGCCAGCAGCAGTATGAAGGGGCTCTTCGGGTCTGAGCATAGCGCGTGGACGGCATTCAACAGTGCGAGCACTTTCTCTTGCTCGCAGCTGTCGAGAGCGTCCACCACTACGACTAGACGAGTCTGTTGGCCCGTAAACGCGTCTAGACATGATACCTGGAAAATATAGAGATGTTAGAAATTTAATTAAATAAGCAATTGCAAAAAATACATACATTTTTATTTAGTTTTTCTTTGAAATTCAGTAGTGTAGTGTATACGTACGACATGCGTGAGCGCGCGCACGTGCGAGGTGAGCGCGGCGGGCCCGGCGCGCGCGCGCGCGGCGTGTCGCAGGCGCGAGCGCGGCGCGCGCACCAGGAGAGACAGTAGTGTAGTGTATACGTACGACATGCGTGAGCGCGCGCACGTGCGAGGTGAGCGCGGCGGGCCCGGCGCGCGCGCACCAGGAGAGACAGTAGTGTAGTGTATACGTACGACATGCGTGAGCGCGCGCACGTGCGAGGTGAGCGCGGCGGGCCCGGCGCGCGCGCACCAGGAGAGACAGTAGTGTAGTGTATACGTACGACATGCGTGAGCGCGCGCACGTGCGAGGTGAGCGCGGCGGGCCCGGCGCGCGCGCACCAGGAGAGACAGTAGTGTAGTGTATACGTACGACATGCGTGAGCGCGCGCACGTGCGAGGTGAGCGCGGCGGGCCCGGCGCGCGCGCGCGCGGCGTGTCGCAGGCGCGAGCGCGGCGCGCGCACCAGGAGAGACAGTAGTGTAGTGTATACGTACGACATGCGTGAGCGCGCGCACGTGCGAGGTGAGCGCGGCGGGCCCGGCGCGCGCGCGCGCGGCGTGTCGCAGGCGCGAGCGCGGCGCGCGCACCAGGAGAGACAGTAGTGTAGTGTATACGTACGACATGCGTGAGCGCGCGCACGTGCGAGGTGAGCGCGGCGGGCCCGGCGCGCGCGCGCGCGGCGTGTCGCAGGCGCGAGCGCGGCGCGCGCACCAGGAGAGACAGTAGTGTAGTGTATACGTACGACATGCGTGAGCGCGCGCACGTGCGAGGTGAGCGCGGCGGGCCCGGCGCGCGCGCGCGCGGCGTGTCGCAGGCGCGAGCGCGGCGCGCGCACCAGGAGAGACAGTAGTGTAGTGTATACGTACGACATGCGTGAGCGCGCGCACGTGCGAGGTGAGCGCGGCGGGCCCGGCGCGCGCGCGCGCGGCGTGTCGCAGGCGCGAGCGCGGCGCGCGCACCAGGAGAGACAGTAGTGTAGTGTATACGTACGACATGCGTGAGCGCGCGCACGTGCGAGGTGAGCGCGGCGGGCCCGGCGCGCGCGCGCGCGGCGTGTCGCAGGCGCGAGCGCGCCGCGCGCACCAGGAGAGACAGTAGTGTAGTGTATACGTACGACATGCGTGAGCGCGCGCACGTGCGAGGTGAGCGCGGCGGGCCCGGCGCGCGCGCACCAGGAGAGACAGTAGTGTAGTGTATACGTACGACATGCGTGAGCGCGCGCACGTGCGAGGTGAGCGCGGCGGGCCCGGCGCGCGCGCACCAGGAGAAACAGTAGTGTAGTGTATACGTACGACATGCGTGAGCGCGCGCACGTGCGAGGTGAGCGCGGCGGGCCCGGCGCGCGCGCACCAGGAGAGACAGTAGTGTAGTGTATACGTACGACATGCGTGAGCGCGCGCACGTGCGAGGTGAGCGCGGCGGGCCCGGCGCGCGCGCACCAGGAGAGACAGTAGTGTAGTGTATACGTACGACATGCGTGAGCGCGCGCACGTGCGAGGTGAGCGCGGCGGGCCCGGCGCGCGCGCGCGCGGCGTGTCGCAGGCGCGAGCGCGGCGCGCGCACCAGGAGAGACAGTAGTGTAGTGTATACGTACGACATGCGTGAGCGCGCGCACGTGCGAGGTGAGCGCGGCGGGCCCGGCGCGCGCGCACCAGGAGAAACAGTAGTGTAGTGTATACGTACGACATGCGTGAGCGCGCGCACGTGCGAGGTGAGCGCGGCGGGCCCGGCGCGCGCGCACCAGGAGAGACAGTAGTGTAGTGTATACGTACGACATGCGTGAGCGCGCGCACGTGCGAGGTGAGC
This sequence comes from Cyclophora albipunctata, assembly GCA_963082685.1. Lineage (NCBI taxonomy): Eukaryota > Metazoa > Arthropoda > Insecta > Lepidoptera > Geometridae > Cyclophora > Cyclophora albipunctata. The sequence goes on along the minus strand of OY720117.1, from coordinate 7,153,310 downwards.
GCGGCGGGCCCGGCGCGCGCGCACCAGGAGAGACAGTAGTGTAGTGTATACGTACGACATGCGTGAGCGCGCGCACGTGCGAGGTGAGCGCGGCGGGCCCGGCGCGCGCGCACCAGGAGAGACAGTAGTGTAGTGTATACGTACGACATGCGTGAGCGCGCGCACGTGCGAGGTGAGCGCGGCGGGCCCGGCGCGCGCGCACCAGGAGAGACAGTAGTGTAGTGTATACGTACGACATGCGTGAGCGCGCGCACGTGCGAGGTGAGCGCGGCGGGCCCGGCGCGCGCGCGCGCGGCGTGTCGCAGGCGCGAGCGCGGCGCGCGCACCAGGAGAGACAGTAGTGTAGTGTATACGTACGACATGCGTGAGCGCGCGCACGTGCGAGGTGAGCGCGGCGGGCCCGGCGCGCGCGCACCAGGAGAAACAGTAGTGTAGTGTATACGTACGACATGCGTGAGCGCGCGCACGTGCGAGGTGAGCGCGGCGGGCCCGGCGCGCGCGCACCAGGAGAGACAGTAGTGTAGTGTATACGTACGACATGCGTGAGCGCGCGCACGTGCGAGGTGAGCGCGGCGGGCCCGGCGCGCGCGCACCAGGAGAGACAGTAGTGTAGTGTATACGTACGACATGCGTGAGCGCGCGCACGTGCGAGGTGAGCGCGGCGGGCCCGGCGCGCGCGCGCGCGGCGTGTCGCAGGCGCGAGCGCGGCGCGCGCACCAGGAGAGACAGTAGTGTAGTGTATACGTACGACATGCGTGAGCGCGCGCACGTGCGAGGTGAGCGCGGCGGGCCCGGCGCGCGCGCGCGCGGCGTGTCGCAGGCGCGAGCGCGGCGCGCGCACCAGGAGAGACAGTAGTGTAGTGTATACGTACGACATGCGTGAGCGCGCGCACGTGCGAGGTGAGCGCGGCGGGCCCGGCGCGCGCGCGCGCGGCGTGTCGCAGGCGCGAGCGCGGCGCGCGCACCAGGAGAGACAGTAGTGTAGTGTATACGTACGACATGCGTGAGCGCGCGCACGTGCGAGGTGAGCGCGGCGGGCCCGGCGCGCGCGCGCGCGGCGTGTCGCAGGCGCGAGCGCGGCGCGCGCACCAGGAGAGACAGTAGTGTAGTGTATACGTACGACATGCGTGAGCGCGCGCACGTGCGAGGTGAGCGCGGCGGGCCCGGCGCGCGCGCGCGCGGCGTGTCGCAGGCGCGAGCGCGGCGCGCGCACCAGGAGAGACAGTAGTGTAGTGTATACGTACGACATGCGTGAGCGCGCGCACGTGCGAGGTGAGCGCGGCGGGCCCGGCGCGCGCGCGCGCGGCGTGTCGCAGGCGCGAGCGCGGCGCGCGCACGAGCGCCGCCAGCGCGCGGCCGCCCGCCTGCACGTTGGACAGCAGCAGCGCGCCCACCAGGAGAGACGCCGCGATCAGCACGCCCTGCTGGATGGACTGCTGCCTGAACACACATATCAAGGTCACTGCACGAAAATATATTGCAACTTTTCTGACAAATCGTGACAAATGACATCAAAATGTTAAAAAAGTGTCCACTGAATTTTATTGTTATCGTTGTTAGCATGTTTTAAGCAAAATTATTCTGTTGATTAATTTTCTTTATAAAAGGATTTCTTTGATAGTATACGTGCTTGATAACCTGCGTCTACTGTTACAATGAATATGAAACTTCATGAATTCAAGACAATGTATTTACCGTTCATCGCCGGGATCGGTGAGGTACATCTTGAGCACACAGAATCCGATAACGAACACCGTGAAACATATCTCGAACATTATTATATGTGGAATGCAACATATTCTACGCCATCTGGGGACAAACATGGAAATGTAAGTGATAAAATGTTCATTAAAGTATAAGCGAATATGTAAAATGTTTTTGAAAATTCACTGGGAAACAAAATGTGAATTATAAGTTGTCAAAAACCCTAGATTCTTGCTGTAATCTGTAGTTTTACTATTGCGATTTCCATTAGTATTTATCTCAATAAACATATATTATAGGTTTAAACTTATACACACACGTCTCAAACTAAGTTCTGATGTACTACGGAACCTAACTATACAGCAAATAGGGTGACTCACTTCCAGCCCGAAGTGGCGGAGACGGGCTTGGGCCTGAAGGCGCGGGCGAGGCGCGTGCACACGCGGCCGTACTGGCACTCCAGCGCCTCGGCCAGGCTGCCGATCATCTGCACCACCATCGCCTCGCCCTCCTGCCCCGCGCCGCTCTTCATGCCTTCCGTGAAGTGGAACCTGGGAACATGAACATGCTCACTGATGAAGATGCCTTCCAAATTTTATTTGAATGTTGCATAGATTCGTATTGAAGTGTACTGGATGTACTGGATGGCTCGCCAGCGCAAATAAACCAAGAACAACTGAATCGCTACAGCTGGATAGGCTAGACTCTATTTGCAACAACTGTTATAAAACAAAAAAGACGTGTGGCACTCGGGGACTGCCGCGGTAAAGCTATTGCATAGTTATTTTTTGTATAACTAGATGGCGTTAGTGGGGAGCGTGAGGTTTTTTCACGTGAGGTTTTTTCATTATGGAATTTCTGGATTCGGTCCCCGCGCTCAAGGCCCGCGATAGAAGCTATGCAATAGCTTAAAAGTACCAAAATCCGGTTGGGATTGGTATCGCTCGATAAGCTAGACTCGATTAAAGTTTAAATTACCTGATAGGTGTAGCGGGCAATGCCCTTGGATCCTCTGCTCCGGGCGGATGGCAGAAGACCACTTGCAACACCAACAGCAGTGAACTAAACTTACGCCCTAACGCCGCAACGAATCCGCCCGCCCATAGCCATTCGTATCTGGAATGTGGGGATAGTCATAGATAAATCAGTCGTTTAGATATATGTAGGACATTGGATTTAGATATGGTTATCCAAAGAGTGAATATACGCTATGTTTGTACGTATTATATGTGACATTTTTTGTGGAAGATTTTTTTATTTCTCTTTTGACATAAAAAAATGTACATTTTTGAAATGAAAGAACAATAAGTTCACTGGAAATCAGATAAGTCCAATCTAGATATTCCCATCACATCTAAACACATACTGATTGAATACTAACTTGTTAGTGAGATGCCAGAGCACGTATAGCGTGAGATAGAAGAGCGAGAAGAGTCCCGTGGCCAGGCCGACGGCGACGTAGGGGTGCGCGCCCGCCAGCGCGGCGGCGGCGGCCGGCAGCAGCGCCGCGTGCCACGCCCACCACCCCACCGCCCACGACCACGCCCAGCACGCCTCCGACCACTGCCGGGCGAAGTTCTTCATCTCCTCTGGGGGGCAACGGAACTTCATCATTGCCGCGACTTACGTAAAACCCTTCTCCAAATGCTTTTTATAACTAAATTTAACATTATCTATACTTCTTCTCTTCTTCTTCTTCATCGAGTGGATGGTCAACCTGACCAATCCTGGTGTCAGAGTTATTGAGCCGCCAAAGGCCTCTGTCATGGCTCATGTAACGACTACTATCCATAGAAAGTAACCGGGACCGACGGCTTAACGTGCCCTCCGAAGCACGGAATCATCTTACTTTTCGGGCAATCAGGTGATTCAGCCTGCAATGCCCTAACCAAACTGAGGACAGTCTCACAAAGTGATTTTTGTGATATATCCCCACCGGGAATCGAACCCGGAACCTTAATTATCTATACTATATTATAAAGAAGTAAAATTTGTAAGTTTGTTTGTTTGTTTGTTTGTTTGTATGTTCGAGCTAATCTCGGGAATTACCAGTCCGATTTGAATAATTCTTTTTGTAATAGATAGCCAAATTCAACGGGAAGGTTATAGGCTATTTTTCATCCCGAAATTCCCACGGGAACGGGTACAACGCGGGTGAAACCGCGGGGCGCTGCTAGCATATTATAAAGAGGTTAAATTTGTAACTTTGTTTGTGTGTTCGAACTAATCATGGGAATTACCAGTCCGATTTGAATAATTCTTTTTGTAATAGATAGTCACATTCAACGGGAAGGTTATAGGCTATTTTTCATCCCGAAATTCTCATGGGAACTGGCACAACGCGGGTAAAACCGCGAGGCGCGACTAGTCTTTATATATAACAATTACGTGTCACGTTGTTTGTCCGCGATGGACTCCTAAACTACTGAACCGATTTGCACACCAAATTTGATTTGCACACCGTGTGCAATTTGATCCAACTTGAACGTCAGATTAATGTTGGGTGATGTTTTACATCTAGTGATGTTCTGTATCTCCTCTGTGGACACTAAGGGAGGGAAGTCAGAAAAGGACAGGCCATTGGTAAGCTAAGTTCGGCTCGTCAATGATATAAAGTACATTTGTATAGCGAATGATATATTGTATGTATTAAATAATGTAGTAAATATGTATATTTGCTTTATTCTTCTTTCCTTATGGCTGATCATAACTACATAATTATGTAATTGTAAGTAAACTACAGTAACTGCAGCCACTATATCTAATGGAAAGTGTTTCATAGAAATCTTTCAGTAAATTACCCATAATGCTTTAAGGAAATTAGAGTAAAGTAATGTGCTTCTAACGACTCTACTTATCTTATAGTCATGTAATTTTAGAATAGAAACACATGTTTTTATTTATTTATTATTTATGTGTACTATACTAGCAGCACCCCGTGGTTATACCCGCGTAATGCCTGTTCCCGTGGATAACCTATAACAATCACGTTGAAGGTGGTTAACCATTACAAAAGTTTCTGAGACAACGCGCTACGTTTAAACAAATAACTACATCATATCAAATCAAATAGAAGTTGAAGGCTTACCTTTCAATTTGCTCAACAAAAACGATTTCCCCGACCCCCACCTGGCGTACAACCCAACAGTGATAGGCACCGACAAGCTCGGCTCCGACAACATATCGGCCAGAGCCGCGCTATAAAGCTCATAACCCAACATATTCTCATTGTCTTCGTTCGTGTTCAACTTGCGCGCGCCGAATATTTGACCCAGGATAGTCTTGTTGTAACCCATGTCGATATTATAAGGCGTCTCGTTCATTTTGTTTGGTTTATATAATAATTGACTATTCTTAGGATTTCTTAGAAGAATTTCTACTATTTGCTGAAAAATAAAACAATTTGCAATTAGTTTTATTGGGCAAGTCTTGTTTTATTAACTGCCCGTCCACCAATCCTAAGCTATGTTACGTTTTTATACTACGTATACTACAATATCAAATATTGCATAGCATAGCCCTAGTACACAGGAAATCTTAGGTTTAGTTCTTTTTGACTCACATATAAAATTAATCTAACTAAAGTTAAATTAATACAACCATTATCGCGCGGCAATATTAACGTTACACTGTTTGCATTGATTATATTCCTTAACACCGTGTGTTCTTAGTCTTAACCTAATTAAATGCCAACTAATAAGACAACACTAGCTTCTAACTAATACCAAAAGTTTGCACCTAAATTTCCAAATAAGTTATATCTTCGTTTCGGTCTCAAACTCGCATTTATGAATCCCTATTTTCATGCAAAACTGTACTATACCTTATCTGATGTATAAATAAATAAACAGACTAAACAATAGAAATATTAACCGGAAGATGCTTTGGTGGAGAAGCGTCAATTCTATGTCAATATCAGACTTTAGAGCGAGCCGTGTCGAAACAAAACACCTGTTTTAACCAGGGTTATGTTTTAGTAATTTAATAGCACTAGTAGTCATTCGCGGTTTTATTCCCGTCCGTTTTTGGAAAGTAGGGTATATAAAAGTGTCATTTTTAATACTCTCAAGTGAAAATAATATGTTCTTAGTCGACCAATAATCCATTCTGAACGTTACAATTGTTCTGTTCATATTAGTAGGTAGTATACAATTTTTGTGTACCGAATAAGCAATTTTTTATATTCTCAAGGAAATATTAAGGAAAATTTAATTCGATTGATTTTCTTTCCAAACATGGCTCGGATTTGAGATTGCAAGACACGCAGTAGATAACCGTGGTTAATTAACTACACTTAATCCTCCTCACTGACATAAAACCATCAATGTAATGAGAGGCCTTTACTCAGCACTGGGACATTAAAGGCTCATACTTCAAATAGCAAATAAAGAAGGTGAATAATATATTTACCTTAGACCTAGCTCGCATAGCGATGTGAAGCGCCGTATCGCCTCTATTGTCTGCCACATTCACTCGTGCCTTACGCTCTAGAAGTAACTGAACCATCTCACTGTTTCGGGACCGCACTGCTCTTATTAAAGGGTTATCTCCACTCTGAAATATAAAAACAATAAGTGATTTATAGAAATATATACATAGTATAAAACTAACTACTACACTACATAGTATAAAACTAAGTCGCTTTCCGCTGTCTGTTTGTCCCTATGTATAGATCTTTAAAACTACGCAACGGATTTTGATGTTATATTTTTTTAATAGATAGAGTGATTAAAAAGGAAGGTTTATAAGTATAAATATTCCCGAAATTTCCACGGGAACGGGCACAACGCGGGTAAAACTGCAGGGCGCTGCTAGTTGTTTCTATAGTAAAATATGTTATATAACATGTGGGAGGTTTAAAATCTCCGATACCAAGGTTGGTCACAAACCTACACGAACTTTACTTATTTTTAGCAACAATAGCAATAGATACTACATAATATGAAACTAATTTATTTTTATAAGCAAATATGACGTAATGATTAACATAACAAGCTAAGTTAATTATCTTTTTAAGGGTATTTAATTTAATATGCATCTGATATTAATATTATGATACTCGTAATAATGTAAATGCAGTAAAAACCATCATGTAACAGGTACCTATAATTTGAACAAATAGAATAATTTGATCTTTTATTTTCATTAGTTGTGTTCTTTTGTGATATTATTTTAATAGTACGGTGATTCTTAAGACATTAATGTATCTATTTGCCTTAAGTCGTATCGTACCGTACCTTAAGGAAAAAAAAAATATTTCGTATATGGAACTAAATCGAAATTAGTTCAAATAATTATTACACATAAATATTAGACTCCCTAAATATATATTTTTTCATTTGGCTTCACACGTTGTGTATTTGAAAGTAAAAGTTTTCTATTCAATTTCTTCTAAAGATAATCAAAGTACAATCACTCACAACAGTGCTATGTTCCAAATCAGGATTAGAAGCCAGAAGCAACTTGAGTATCGACAGGTGTCCCTTTTCGACGGCAGTGTACACTGGAGTCTTTTTCTCTTTCCCAGGCAAATCTACATCGACGTGTTTCTTGAGTAACGCTTCTACAATGTTCTTGTGGCCGCCTTTAACGGCGTGGATTAGTGGTGTATCTTTCGAGTGGTCCTGAAATGGAAGAATAATCATTGATTTTATAACTGCGAAGGACAGAGAAGGTTGGAGACGTTTAGGAGAGACGTTTGCTTAGCAGTGGGACGATACAGGTTGAGAAAATTGATGTAATATATGTGTTTTATGTTAGAAGACCGTCGCATGATACACTCTTTTATCTACCGCAACATTGAAGGGAAGTATCTTAATTAACTTTGTATTCGGTACTAAAGAATAAATGATAATGAGTCTTTGAGGACTAAAATTAAATTACAAAAGACAATGGAAAATCAAGTAAGATAAAATATTTCGTTTTGAGTAATCGCATGGTTAAAAACCTTTGAAGTTATAATCACTAATTTGATAACATTTAAACCAAGAATACACTTCCTGATTTGCGCGTAACATTGATATGTCAAATTGTACAAACCATTAAAAACATCAGTAACAATCAAAGTTTTTAAATCAGTGGTATTTCCTCATCATTAATGAATAATACCATACAACATAATTTTTTTAAGGTAAACAATACATAAATTAAACCTCTAATACAAGATGGGCAAACCACGTTTTGAAACCAAAGACCTCTTAATCTTATGCCTACTACAAACATAGTTTGCAACTGCATACTAAGAAAGTTCAAAATTACTTATCTCCGAAGTCACATTCATATATGACATTGATATATTCATATATGAACCGTCAGAAACGGACAGTTAAAATTCAAAATCACTTACATTATATGACATTCAAACATTCAAAATGACATTCATGTACGAAGCGTCAGAAACGGACATAGTTAAATTCAAAATCACATACATACTCGTATATGACATTCAAAATGACATTCATGTATGAAACGTCAGAAACGTACTTGGCTAAAATTCAACAGAATTTCCATCGCCCATTCAATCTACGCCACGAGCGCTTGACTCATAAACATAGTTAGTACATACAAGACTCATCTTACAAAAACACATTATGACGTAGTTATTTACCTCAAAACTATTTAGTTATCCCATTGAACTCGTTCCTTCAATCACTGTCTCCTAATTAAACAACACTAATGAGTTTAGTTACCTGCACGTTAATGTAAGCCCCCGAGTTGATAAGCAAGAGCGCTATGTCATAATATCCCTCTTTGCAGGCGATAGCGAGCGCAGTATACCCGTCCTTGTCTAACGCATTCACGTTCGGCTTATATTCTAATATTATTTGAACTATTTCTGTGTGATTTCCTGAAAGAAAATAAATCGATTATAATCTATGCTATTTTGAAAAGCTAACATACAAATATTGATGTGCTTAAGTGTAGGGGTAGACAGTCACAGCGAAATTATCAAATATCATCAATCCGATATCAAATATGTTTCTTTCTTTTCTGTAATTAATTTCCTGATTACTATTTTATACAGATTACTAATTTTTATTAAAAAATATAAATAAAACACCCTTTAAAACAATGTTAAAGCGTGATAAATAGTAGTGTTTAATGACTAATAGATTTTTTAACAATTAACCACTATCAGACTGATAGTGGTTAATTGTTAAAAATGTATATACTTGTTATTAACTAATTAACTGTTAATTAGTTAATAACAAGTATATACATTTTGTTATCATAAATAATTAATAACAAGGGTGCTACAAACAGGAAAGTCTGATGTTTGTATTTCAATATGTAATTATAAAAACTCCGTTAATCTAAATAACAATTGTTAAATGATGGAAACTTTCTCATTCACTAAATGCGGTTGCAGTCATTGATGGTTGGATTTGGGTATTCCCAGCGATTCTTCAAAAGATAAAATCGCGATGACGGTATACAGTTACGGAGATAGAAATCGCTATCTAATATTAGTCAACTAACGGTATGTTATCAACTCATACTTCTCAATTGCCACTTCTATCTTTTATTCGTTTAAACTGCAGCCGTCAACAAATTGGTTGGCAACCAAAGTTTTACCAAGTGAGGTAATTTCCGTACTTTTACTGTTAACATAAGTGTTGTAAAAAATTATAATTGTACCTTGCGTAGCCTGCAGCAGCGCGGTCCAACAATACATGCCGGCGGTATTAGGGTCGGCGCCGGCGCGAAGTAGCGCCAAGCACGACGACCTGTCGCCCGCGCGCGCCGCCCACGTTAACGCGCTGGTGGCGTATTTGTCGCACGACTGCGGGCGCGCACCCGCCGCCAACAGGCGCGTTACGACGCCGTTGTGACGACGACCCGCCGCCCATACTAGTGAACTGGGTGACAGATTTGATGGTTAATTATTTAAGAAATAAATGCAGACTATTGTTAAAGCTTGGAATAACTGGTTAAAGAATTTTGAAACAATATAGTGATGGCGGTCTTGATAACCTCGATAGAGTTCCCGTCCTTCTTCGTCCTCTTGAAAGATGTTAACAGAGACATTTGCCCAGGAATGGGACAGTATAGGCTAATAAAAAATATATAAGAATTGTCTCCTTCGACAGCGAGTGGTGGGAGACTGCGAAGGACAGGGAAAGATGGAAGAGTTTGGGGGAGACCTTTGCCCAGCAGTGGGACGATATAGGTTAAGGAAAAAAAAGAACCAGTTGCGCCCCGCGGTTTCACTCGCGTTGTACCCGTTCCCGCGGGAGTTTCGTGTTGAAAAATAGATGTTGTCCGATTCTCAGACCTACTCGATATGCACACAAAATTTCATGAGAATCGGTCGAGCCGTTTCAGAGGAGTTCAACAACGGTACCCGTTCCCGCGGGATTTTCGGGATAAAAAATAGATGTTGGCCGATTCTCAGACTTACTCAATATGCTCACAAAATTTCATGAGAATCGGTCAAGCCGTTTCGGAGGAGTACGGGAACGGACATTGTGACACGAGAATTTTATATATAAGATTAGATAGATAGGTACTCCTGGTGGAAGTCTATACTGACTGAGACTGTTAAAACCTAACTAAAATTATGCCACTCAAGAGAGCGGATGCCATAGACACGCAAACACACGTGTCAAACTGATAAATAAGTATTTCCTTCTTCAAATTAAAAATACAAATCTTTGTCAGGTCAAGTTCACAGCGCGGTGCGTGGTGAATTAATGTTTTGCAATTTGTTGAAACTCACAAATTCTTCAGTTGCAACTAGACTAAATGCCTAGTTCAACCTACAATTAAATCATGGCTCTATAAATATTTCCCTAAGAACGTTCGTTACTAATAATACGTATTTGAACACGACACAAGTAACTGTAAATCAGTATTATCTGTCATTAAACGTGTATTAATCTCCTTACTTTCCAGTCGAGCCATCCGTCTCACCGGACGCGGTGCCCTGGCGCCTTATAAACCACATAACGGTGTCAAACCTCTTATTAAATCGTGTTATAATTAAAAAAAGATCTAACGAGTTTGGGTTACTTATGAGCTTCACTTACAAGCTTACAACCGATTGACACAAATAATTACACCTTTATCATGTTAGCATTATTACGGTACACATAGAAACAGTTTGCTAAGGAAAAGTGAGCCCTACGCCCGAAATGACTTGACTTAAATTAATATAACAGATTTTGAATAATAAAAATCTGTTAGGTATACTAATTTAATTCAAAACTTCGCAATACTTCTGCACGTGCTTTTAAAAAACGTGACATAGAAAATTTAAATGAAATACATATTTTTTATTACCAACCTTAATGAGAATCTATATCAAAAGCAATTTGTAGAGACCACAAAAAATGTTTCTGTACATTCGAATCATAGCCCCCAACTTTATTTGAACTTTTGAAGAAAGTAATGCTTCATTTTAAAATGAATAATTAAATGATGTTTCCTAAGACACATTATATAAAGCAGATAGATGTGACCTGCGATCCTTAAAAAAGGATTACCATAAATATATACCGTGTGCATACACGTGATTTAATTAATTAATTAAGCGCAAAAATATTTAAATCAAACATCATTTTGATTTTCGGGCCAACTCGTGACGCACAGAGTTTGAGAACTAGTTTTACCTGTATGAATTTCGAATTGAGAATTAATGCGAAATTGTCCTTGTTGATATCAAATTTTGATCAATAGTGCATATGAATCTTTAAAAATTAAAAATTTTATGTCTCGATATAATGGAAATTCCTTACAAAATAATACATGGCTTACATAATTTAATTGGTTGTATATTGCACCTAAACCAGTATATAAAAAAGGTCGATTGGTCAAGATTATTACATGAACCAAATGGAACATAATTTAATACATGTGTCATTTATTTTATTTACATGTTTGTTTACAGAAAAAAGAGACATACACGAATTTGCTTACTTAAAATCACAGGTACATTTCACGAACAACACATTAAAACAAATAATGAAAAATAAAACTTTACTTTTAAAAACCTTTGTATTAAAATATAAAGTGTATAAAGCGATGAAGCTGAGTTTATTTAGCTTACTTAACAGTTATTTTAAGTAAGCTAAATAAAACTCAGCTCAAGAAAACTACTCTTTCAAGAGTAATGTGTGGTCCTATTCAATCGACCTCAATATTGTGTGTTTAAGGTCGCTGAACACCGAAACATGGTGCCCTTTTGAGGTCTGCCTTGCCGAGTCACGGGCACGATCAACTTCGTATTTTTTGTTAAGAGATACGTTTATTATACGTACGTACAGAGTGAGTTATATACAAAAATGTGTTATGAAATTATAACTCACGTTGAATGTGGCTATCCGTCTAAATCAGATTGGTAGTTTTTTTAGATTAGCGCATTCAAACATACAAAAAATCTGAGTCTTCAGCTTTATTATGTTATTTTATCTACACTAATGTTGTAACATTCTACTTATGTTTCCAATACTTGACTTATAATTACTACTGTTATAGCGCAGACAACTGAAACACTCAATTTAAGCAATTGCACATGATGTTATAATATCCACATCGATATCGTAAAATCTCATTATAACATCGCGCCCTGCGCGGCGTGCGCCCTGCGGCCCTGCGCGGCGCGCGCCCTGCAGCCCTGCGCGCGTAGCTGCGCTCTCATTGGTTAGATTTTAATGGCAGCAAGTTCACTGTGACAATACACGTACGCGTGAATTTAATGTTTCGCAATGTGTTTTGTTTGATTAATTGCATTAGTGAAGATAAAGTAGTGTATGCAACTGCATATAACACGGGTATTAAAACATACCCTTCTTTATATGACAGTTGCATAAACTACTATATTAGTACAGATATAAAAACGATACTAGTTTGATGTACGATGATGAGTTTAAAGGCAACTGCGGTTTCAATTGCGGTTTTCACAAATAAGCTATTTCTTAGACAGTTCTTGTTAATAACTTAATCATAATACCATAAAAAGTATTTCTCATACTGAATATTATATCCAAGATTTTTTAAAATAAATTACTATATTATAAAGGTTATTGGTTCACAGACAGACGTCACTTCCTTAAGGTCAAGATGAATCAGATGCATTATAAAAATAGTCGCATTTCGACTCATCCTTGATTTTCGAAACTAGTTTTATTTGATAAGAATTTTATTTAGTTTAAAAAAAAAATATGTTTCATCTTATTATTATATGCTTTTCAATTATTCTGATGAGTCAATCTATGGCCAAAATTATCTGCATTCTAATTCAAGTTATGTTTTACTTTCGACAACATTTTAGCTAGTCGGTGAAGATTGGTTAGCCACATTATCATAAGGAAATAAATTCGACTTTATTCATTCACGATTAACAAAAACAAAAGTAGGAAATAAGTAGAGTAGGTAATGATAACTAAGTTGGCTAGTAAAATAGTATCTAGCACTCAATCAAATATCTACAGATTGACATGCGCAGTCACTTGTCATACATCAGAATACCTCTCATACATATAAATCTTGTATGAAGTCGTCATTCACCTGTCATCTTATAAAATCTAGCGACACGCCCTCTCTGCGCAATGACATAGTCCTAAAGTAAAATTAATATAGTCTATTTATACACTCAATCTTAATTCCAAGTATTGGTCAGACATCATACTTAATATGATTCTGTATTGAACAGTAAAGAACCATTGTAAGATAAGAAGTTACCCAGCATTTTAAATTCACATAGTTTTAATTTCAAAGATTTATTGGTGATGATATCACGCTATCTTTCACGCAAAACCTTTTAGTATGTAGCTGATAACTCGGGTAGTACAAAACATATATTTGCTCCTAGCTACTCGGAACACCGCAGCGGCTTTAGACACAGCGGCTAACAATAACCGGGAGCGGTATTTACTTCTGTCTCAAAACTATATTTTTGTCCTTCTGGCCGTAGAGGCCCTCGAGTGGGTGAGAGACATCGGGCACATACTTAGCGTCAGAGGCCTGAACCGCCGCTCTCCTGCAAAGGTTGGCATTGCCATTCAGAGGGGTAACGCAGCCAGTGTTATGGGCTTCGCACCAGGAACGACAAGGGTTGGCTAATTCCAATATTTTTCCATAACCTATATCGTCCCACTACTGGGCAAAGGTCTCCCCCAAAACACTTCCAACTCTCCCTGCACTTCGCGGTCTCCCACCACTCGCCGTCGAAGAAGACAATGTCGTCCCTCCAGCGTATAAGTAGCGTAGCGTATTGTTCCAATAATAGTAGTTTTAATTTACAAGGTATTGTATACTAACTTGATATTATAGTTCCCATGTGCGTGCACGTCTGCTCCTTTATCCAGCAGCAAAGCGACAATATCTTCATGGCCCTTGTACGACGCCCACATCAATGGCGTCCATCCACCCTGAGGATAACAAATGGAAGATAGTTAAGCAACTAAATTGAAGGTAAATTGTTATCGTCACGGAGAAATTCTTATCAAGGTCTAAGGGTCTTGGAGCATTTCCAAAAGGTCTATGCCCATTATTAGCATATGGGTTATGGTTATGGGATTATGTTACGGATCCTCCAATGAATAAAAACATAGCATAGCCCTAGTGGAAAATCATCCTTCGTTCTTCAATTAACTACTAGACAAGACCCCTCTTTCATTGTAAAATAAAAATTGTATTTGGGAATCTAGATATTGCTCGTATCTACATTAGGAAACCGACCATAATGAGATAAGAGAAATAAAGTAAGTGTATATCTTCAAATGAGACACTTGGTCCGAAATGGCACTCGAACAAGGCAAACATTTTGAGAATTGTCGGGTGAAAGTTTATAATGTGCCAATTTGGGTACATTTTATTGAAAGATAAATTCTTGAATCTTATTGTGGAGATGTGCTTAGTCACCAACACTGATTATTTGTTTGAGATTAATTTTGTATTTATAAACCAGATGGGTCTGTTATAGGTGTCCAGATAACAATATATTAACAAAACAACATTAATATTGGTGCCAAGATTTTAACGAAACATATAGTTTTACTCCAGTCTGGCGGCTGAAGAATGCTGTCTGTATTTTTTTTTAAAATTTTTGGAACGAAGTTCCTTATCGCGCGTTACGAAAGGGGGCTAGACGGGAAAAAAGGTAACGACACGCGGGGCGCGCATGTTTCTCTCTCTCTCTCTCTCTCTCTCTCTCTCTCTCTCTTATAGAAAGCAAGCTAGATATTTTCGTTTCGTCTTTCTATTTCGCATTGAACAGTGTGGTGTGGCGACGATTAATTTTGTTGATAATAAATAAACTTCGTTCCATCCGGGTGTCCCTTGACACCTCTCAAGTTTTTTAATTAAGGACAGTGGACTAGCGCATATTCTTAGGAGGAAGATACTTAAATGATATAATGTGACTTTAGAGAGGTGAGTTTGTAAACAAATTAGGATTACATAAAGCCAAGGATACAACAATATACGATTACTCGTACATACAATGAAATACATACCAACAAGAGGTATACTTTGTAAGTTTCAATGTAAAAGGTATTCTTTGATTTATCTTTCTTGGATTTGTTAGAATATTATGTTGGATGTGAATATTCCGATTTTGTCATGGAATGTATAAACGAAGCGGTTGCCAGTCGATAGTTGTACTCATAAAAAACTTTACAAACTGCTAGTAATGCAATGAATAAACATCAACTTTTTCTGATCCCTGTTAGTGAATAACATGTGTAATTTACGAGCGAGCTTAGAATCACATAAGTTCATGCGTAAGCCTTCGGCGGACGTCCATTATTTAACTAACGATTACGAATGGGAATATCATGAAGCACGTCGCCAACGTATATTTAAAACAGGTCCCAAAGCGGTTCCAGCATTACCGTTTACAAACACACACTAGTGTTTATTAGCATAAATACTTAGATAGCTCGAGACCCGGCCAAGTCGGCCGAGCCGATACTTATTTTGTAAACACATTGCTATGAAACGAATAAAATTAACAAGATCTGCCACTTAGTATCAAGAAAACACATGTATCTCCTAGCACCGGAATATCCGCTACGCAGTTTTCATAACCAGTTACCGGGCACAGTAATTACGTAAAGCATGACCCCATTTTACTATTGGCCTCTAACTAAAATAAAATGAGCGTAAATCATAATAAATAACATATATTTTGCATTCTCTAAAACCCTTTATTCGATACTTCAGACGCGACTCGTACAGAACGAACAATCTTCAAACACTTTGTCTTATACTTATCTGTGATCTATTTTGTGCGACTTTATTAATAACCGTGTGTGTGTTTATTATAAGAAATAATGATCGCCAATTAGATTTGTGAGTAGTAAACAGACAATAGTGTTGAATTAAAATCTAATTACGTAGGTAAAGGTATTGGAGCCAAGTTCATTCAAATCTTGAATGAGTTACAACAAGCCATGAAAATTGAGAGAAGCGATCGACTAGTAATGGTCGAGTAGCCACACCTCGCCTTTATTTCAGCAAGACTTCACGCTGTGTATATCAGAATGTCAGTGACATCTTGGCAGAGATCCACCTAACTAAAGTATAAATATACGATTTCAGTGCACAGTCCAGAATACGTTTTGGTCATCGATCTATTTTATCTTTTAAATATTCCGGCTATTATGGTGCCACAAATGGCTTCTAATTATACAAAATCAAAAACAAGATAATTGCCTCCGAAAAATATATTATTTGTTTAATACCATCATTAGCAGAAATATTATAAGTAATGGTAACATTAGTGAAATGAGCGACAGTTAAGCTTTATATTTCCACAAAATGAATCATTTGAACGGATGCCATGGCTCACGCACGATGCAGAATAACATGTCACAATGACTCGTTCCAGGCTATAACGCGAGAAAGAAATAAGACATCTGTTAAACATTTAAATATACATAAGTCACAGTCTTGATAATAATATTCAAGGACATCTAATAACAATAAATAGTATTACCTACACACGTTCTGGTTTTTGGAATTCCTTGGTCGAGAAACATGATCCCTTTGCTTTTTCTAATGTAGGTATTGTTTTTATTGAATCCGGTTTAGTACTTACGCAGTCTCTGGAGTCGACGTTGGCACCGGCATCGAGTATTTCCTTTACGATGTTAGGGGATCCGTGGCGAGCCGCAAACGCAAGCGGCGTCCAACCGTCCGCGTCCGCGACGTACGCATCCGCGCCTGCGGTGAGCAGCAACCGCACCGCGCCCGCGCGGCCGTTGTCGCACGCACACATGAGTGCCGTCGTGCCATTCTAAACATGATATTTAGTATTAGAGTATTATGTTCACGATAAAGGTTCACAGAGAGGATATTAGTACAGTAAGGATGCATAATACAAAATGAAAAACGTTACCTTACAAATTGATTAAAAAATATTAGGCGGGAAAATCCCGTCGCCTTCAACAACAATTGGGTATTTGAATTTTGTTTGAATTTGAATTTGAGAGATGAAATTAGTAAAATAACTAAAATTATGATCAAAACTGAAATCAGAATCAAAATCGTTTAATAAATAAAGAAATTATAAACTCTGAAATATTCTCTCCTGTCTGATGCTGTCCCTTTCTTGCAAAACGATTTTTTGTATGCGACGTCTATGGCGCTCTAACATTGTGACGTCACACTAGTAGTAGTGCTGTCTCTGTCTAATCAGCAACTTTGACCGCTTGTAACTCTCGAAATAATAACGATATAAAAAAACGGATTTTTGTTTCTTACACGTGATAACAAGATAAGTTAATAGGAAGAATAAAAAAAAACATTCAAATACCCAATTGGTGGGATTTTGCAAAACCTTGGCGATGTTTGAGAGACACCTTTGCCCAGATTTACTATCTCAGATTTATAGTTCTAGATTTATCAAACGATCCGATAAATCACAACCCAATTAAATACTATAACGTTTCACGTCTAAGTATGAATAGAAAGAGTTTAGAGCGCTGTTTTCAGGCGTAAGACGATCATATTTCTAACAAATTATATTATGACATTGCTTTTCACCAAGGTTGATCGGTTGTTTATATTTGAATACCGACCAAGGTAGATTAGCTATAAAATAATGAAGCATACTTCCGAATTCTAATAGATAACGCACTTATTTATGCGACTAATAAAATTAGGATAGTTCAAAGAACTGCTTTACGACGCAGATTTATGTGATGGCAGTAAATTGTAAATATCACTTGATGTGTGATTAATTAGCAAGATTATTAATTAGGATTGGTCAGGTTGGCCATCCACTCAATGAAGAAGAAGAAGTATTAAAAAACCTTTTAAAGTAAGTAAATAAGACTAGGTATATTGAGTCATTGTTTTATAAAAGTTTTATAGAGTTAATTCATATTGATAAGATAAAATGTATTCTTGTTATTGTGTGGAAATCTTTCTTGGAATATATCTTTTATTTCTTATTCTTTCTTGGATAGCCACAACTTCGTCAATACAAATACCAATGCAGTTTTAATACGTAGTTATAATTATTAATTATTTTATTTTGTCAAATTTATAATCTTGGGCATCATTCCGAGAAAAAATATCGCTGGTTATGATTTACATCGTATTAATTTAACGATCGTGAGGCTCATTTTTTCCGTGTTATTAGAGAATATTATCAAAAGATGGTACAAATTAATTCGTCGATAAAAACCACAATCTGAGTGTTATTTTCCTTATATTTTTCATACAATTTGAGTAACATAGTCCAATATGGATACATAAAAATACACTGGTATAAGTTATTACGATGGAAGGCACGTAGCGGTATTACAGAGTAACGTTTTAGAACCACTTTCGTTGGAGCTTTTAACTTGCCAAGTTTGTTTGTATGCACGCTGTTCTTTCCGTTCACACAGACTTCCTAACGTGACTCATAGAACTTAATATCGTTCTTGGGAACAGATAATTATTACATACCTCACTAGAAATAGACGTCATGGGTTTTAGTTTCGCATTAATTATGTTGTGGTTAAAATAATTGAAAGAAGGAACTAGAGAACTATGGATACAATTTATCTGTTAATTTTAAATAATCTCTAATGTTGTTAAGCGAAGTGATGTCGCGAATCAAGATTTGGATGAAGTTTTTTTATTTCTGTGCAAAACAGGTTGGAAACACAGGGCAAAAAAAACGAAATAAAAATCAGCCCATACTTTCGACAGCTACGAAATCACATTGCAAAACTACGCACATTAAACTTAAAAACAACAGCAACCGCTTTTGGCATCGGAGATCGGTGAATTAATTTACTTCACTGATCTTCGATGTGATCAAGTATAGCTTACCTCATCTCTGTCGTCAACGTTGACATGCTTGTTGTTGGCCAGGTACTGCTGCAGCTCCTCCGTATTGTCCGAGTTGGCGAGCTGGGCGAGCGTGCGGAAACACGCGAGCGACACCATCGACTCGCTGCGGTGGAGGCTCTGCCGAACATAACGACACGTTACATACGAACATATCAACGTAAATATTTGTGAAACGCGGCGCTATCACACGATATCATATTCAACTGTGTTTATTAATGTTAATTTCACTGTGAAGGATAAATTTGGGCGTATAAAAACCTCAGTCTGCCTCTCGGAAACACTCCAACGTAGCATTGTTGGACATAAAACCATGGAAGAGTTCGTAACACGAGATTAACACTGGTATCTATTTATTATTTACACGCGATATGTTTCTCACTTAGGACGCAAACGACAAGTAACGTTTGCCCGACATAAGTGATTGTATTATAATGAACAATTTATAGATATACTGATAAGAAACACAAGGTAACCCAATAAAGTGATCAATTTTTGTTTGTTTTAAAAGTATGCGTAATGCAGCAAAATAGCAGAAGCTAATTACTGGTAACGGTTATTGGAAATTAGTCAAAGTCACACTCGAAAACCAGTAAAAAATTATATTATTTATTATTTAAAATTGTAGTCGGAAAATACACAATAAACCTTGTCTAAGGATATTATTCTACATACTAATATAAGTAATACTGTAACATTTTCTAATTCATATTTTGCATATAACCGGTTTGTTTATAAGTTTAAATCATGCATTTTAAAAAGGCATATTCACATCACAACAAATCCATGCAACTGTTAGAATTATAAAAGGCACACAATGTCGACGTTAGGGTCACAGCATTTCACATCATCAACTATCACCCGCAGACCGTGTTAGAGTGTCGGCGAAGTGCGAAACCATGGAAAGCTGGAAAACCGTGACTGAAGCGGCGCTGCTCCCCGGGAGGCGCCGTCACCGTGAACTTGGGCACGTTCAGGTGCGCCCCGGCCGACAGCGGGCCGCCGTGCTCCGCCCCGCCTATGAGCAGCGGCAGGAACGAGGGCCGCCGCCGCTTTGAATGCTGGGGACCAGGGGGCCCCAGCGTCGGCCCTGCAAAGCTGTTACTCTTTGCACGTTTCGTAGGCATAATATCTTCTGTCGAATTTCCTAGCGACGATTCAGATCCACTTCTCTCCGCATCGGAGGAGATCGGCGTCTCCCGCACCGCTTCCGGGGGCGGGGTCGCTTCTTCCAATTGATCAGGAGGCCTGGACACATTTTTCGGTCGGTGTATATTAGCGATGAGACATCGTACGTGCACAAACTCGTTATCACCGATCTTTGAGTTGGGAAGATGCGGCGGGAGAGACATCGCGTCTCAGTTTCCCGCATAATAAAACAAACGGTCGACACAACTCCTGTAGGTGGGCACGATGACTAGCGAGTGGCGGCACGAGCAGCCAGCCACAACACGTTGGGCGGATACTATTTAGAGCGCGACTACGCGGAGCAGGGCGGGCGGAGGGCGGACTCTATGAATGAACGCTTGGAATACGTACAAGAGAATAAGTACTGCATGAACGCAGCGATATGCGTTTAAGGATCGCGGAGGCAGTACGATGAGCGGCTCGCTCTGGAGGCAGCATATCGTGCGGTGTCTGACCAGACTATGCCGGCGCCTCACCCGAGACTCACCAGTGAGACGCAGCCCTCCCCGCCGACTCGCCGCCGAGTTCCCATTGGTCATTATACTTTTTTTTTCATAACATGTTTCAACATAACAAACATAAGGAAACTTATCATTTTACAAATAACGTATTTAGAATATGAAAAAACATTTTAATTAGTGGTCATAATCAGTCAAGCAATCAAAATAATGTACCGACGCAAACAATTACATACATTTAATTCAATAGGTTTACTTTTGATATAATTAATCTACGATAATGTTCAGAAAGACGGGAGTAGTAATACTTTAATAAGATTTACGTTCATGCGACAAATGCACTACGCGCCTATTTTTATTACAACCGGTTAGTACTGGGTACCTGATGCTTACTGCTTAGGCACCACGAGCAATAAGAGAATTGAGTACTGAGGTGAAGATCCGCAACATGAGCAGAATAAAAAGATTAACGGGGTTACAGGATTCCGCCCGCTAACAGTAGACGCCGCCTGACAATTATTATGCACCGCAACGAGATTTATATCTCCACATTATTATTATATCATTTTAAAATACACGTGCACACCTTTGAGGAAATTGAGAACCAAAAAATGAAGAAGGAAACAAAATACGTAGAACAAAATTCCCAAACGGCATAATGAATTTGAATTAAAATTACCTGTCCATAACTTCTTATAAAAGACGCAGCACGGAGCATTTTGATGCAACATTAAAATCG
This sequence comes from Cyclophora albipunctata, assembly GCA_963082685.1. Lineage (NCBI taxonomy): Eukaryota > Metazoa > Arthropoda > Insecta > Lepidoptera > Geometridae > Cyclophora > Cyclophora albipunctata. Next base: position 7,131,932 of record OY720117.1, on the reverse strand, counting down.
AGTCTTTAATTAGGATTTTTAAATGAAAAAAAGAACAACTTTTTGTTCGTCAAGTAATGCCGTAACGAGTTCCTAACATAGTGATAAATTTTTAACTAGTGGCTACTTTCTTATAGCCTGCAATGTTATTCGAAGGATTAGTTCTTTGTCCAATATTGGTTTAGAGACGTTTCAATCTAAACAAGGATTAACTTGATAAGGGGAAAAATTAGCATTACTTGTGTACCGGTTATAAATAAAGAAGGATTATAAGGTTTGCTGAATTCTTGTTTGCATTGCATAATATTTATAGTGACTATTAATTCATCCAAGGATAGTGGAAATCTTACTGTTGAGGTTTTTTAAACATACCTATGTATGTTTATTTGTAAGACGCTATTGAAATTATAAATCAACACTAACAAATAACAAGTTGTCAACACATTGGCACAAAATCATTTTCTGGTGTCTTATGCCAATTAGATTATCATAGGGGATGGATCGATTTCGATAGTTGATTAGTGGATGACAGATCCTACTAATATTATAAATGCGAAAGTTTGTGAGGATGTATATATGTTTGTTACTCTTTCACGAAAAACTACTGGATGGATTTGGATGAAACTTTACAGGTTATTAAATACATTAGAATAACACATGGGATACACTTTATCCCGAAGTTCCCGCGGGAACGGGTCCAACGCAGGTAACAACGCGGGGCTCGGCTAGGAATATAATAATTATGACATGAAATAAATATCATTGTGCAAAAACTAAATACGAGATTTATGTACGACCCTATTTTGTTAGCATACTTAATAGTGTTCGAGTTTGTATTGTTGTAAAACGAAGTTCGCAGAAACCAAGTCATTCTTAAAGTTAACTCCGTAAGATACCCAAACGTTTGATGAAAAATTCTAGAACAACGATCGTTTAACGTAAAAGGAGATGAGAAATTTGTTTCACTTTGTAACATGCCAAACATAGTTATAATTAACGATCAATTTACAAAACAAGGTAACATTATTGATGGGTTTATTACTTTTACATAACAAAATAACGAGTTACGTAAATATTTTGATATTTTATAGACGACAATGACGCAGAATACGACACGCACGTCCTTATGCAAGGCAATGCGAAACTTTAAAACTTGTTGTTAAGCTTAACCTACAAAGAGGATAAAGTTTAAAAGTGGTTCATGAAACTTAATATAAGTGTACCTCGGTGACCATGGGATCGGTAACGGTGTCCCTTACGAACTTGTAGTAAGGGAATATGCTTCCATAGCTCCTAGGGACCCTGAGGGCGAGCATCAGAGGTCGACGCTCGGCCCTCTGCGAGCCGCAGGGCACATCACTCCACGACATATCACTGTATCAGTAACACTAGTCCGATCACTGCTCCAACTATACATCGCATGCCATATCCACATTTGTAAAACCGCAAAGAACTTTTGACCACGAACCAACTCGAACTCTCACAATTATTTTCTCGTTAGAGGGTAGTGTAATACTGATTGACAATATTTAAAACATAATGATTGAAATTTATTGTTAAAATGTAATTTCCTGTCAACCACCGCACTTTGCTTGAGCAGCATTGATAAGATTTATTTGAAGTAACAGAATTAAATTACGTATCGCTTATCATACTTATCATTATTTGTTAAGTCCTGCCTGATGTTAACGGTGGAATCATCCATAGGGACTGTTCGACGTTAATATCAACTAGATTAGGTAGAATCCTACCGAACTTCCTCGATTTTTTGTAAGCGTATAATTATTTTGTATTTTGAAATACAAAATGTATTCAATAAACAAGTAGAAAAATAATTGGTGGATAAAATTAATTGTATAATGTTTTAAAAATATCGGAATTCACAGTAAAAAGTTAAAAACTATAAACATTTCTTTGTATTAGTTTTAAAAGTAGCATTCTCTAATTCTACTACTAACGCCATCTAGCGGAAACATCACACACTAAATCAAACAAGATTTTAGGTGATACTCGCATGATGATACAATAGGTCGCGCACGCGCATTCTGTTTTACAGCAAAACACACAGATGGCGCTGTATGAATAAACTCACCAAGAGCCATAGTTTTTTGCATTTTTATATATTTACATAATTATATACATATCTTAAACAACAATGAATGGTATTTATACTTGTGAAGTGATACTTTGTGAAAAAAAAAATGTTATAATGTTATTTAAAATACCATGTTAGATTCCTTTTTCAGAGACATCATTGATGATTAAGATTGACACGTCTGAAAATGGATAACTACCAAGTTTTTCAGGAAACTAAACCGATCAATCAATACAATGCCGAATACATTGGCAATAAATAAAATACAATCTGTCACATTTGATTGGCAAGCGGTTCCAATTGAACATTTTTACTAGTGAACCAATTTTTGTTATTATATTTAAGGTTGAAGTATGAAGAACCTCTACATAAGAGCTAACTTAAAATGAACACATAACGAAAAGGAAAAAACTACATTATAAATTAAAAATATACCTAAAACATTGTAATTCATAACATACATATTCGTACAATTATTCAGATTGCATTGCAAGACCCCATTGTCTTTTTAAAACAATTCGCTTGTCGCTAAGCAATGAATCACGTTTGGCCGTCATAATCATGAACGCTCCAATGAATTCGCTATGTCCAGGTACCTATAATAGATATACTCGGATGAATTATATTGTGGTAATCAGTTTTCATGATCTACATTCATGTGACTTTCAATACAAGGGTAATAAATTAAAATAACTTTGGCCTGCTTCAGTTTTACTCCAGTAACTATGCACTATGCTATCACACGGGCGCAACTATAGATTTGTGATGGGAGTCACTTATTTGAGAGAAAACAGTGAAACAAAAATTAATGAAATAAGGTGTTAAATATAATAGTAACACCAGAAAATAAGGCTCATTTTCTTTTATAGTACATATTTATAGCTCCATAATTTAAACGTCTACTCCGATCTATTAAAACACATAATTTTCTACACAAAATTAAACAAATACAGATGGCAATAAAGTGACGCCCGAAAATATCGAAAAACATGTTCAAAAAACACATTCAACATAAAAGAGATTACTCATTTTATTTGGAACAGTTACATCACTACATAGTATAAAATAAAGTCGTCTCTTTTTCGTGTCTGTCTGTCTGTTTGTCTGTCTGTATGCTTAAATCTTTAAAATTACGCAACGGATTTTGATGCGGTTTTTTGTAATAGGTAGAGTGATTCAAGAGGAAGGTTTTTATGTAAAAAAATTCCCGAAATTCCCACGGGAACGGGCACAACGCGGGTAAAACCGCGGGGCGCTGCTAGTTATCCATAAAATATTAACTATTGGTAGCACGAAACCAACGAAACAGGTAGGAAACCTTACAAATATCAGCACGGAATAATACCATTTAAAATAGTACAAATAATGAGATATTTTAGTGCTTGGGACAGGCGTTATAAGTGATGTCATGACGGGCGGGAATAATGACGCATAAATAAAAAAACCGATAACGAGACAACCTTGGCCCACGCGATAGTTAGCTAAAAGAAATCACCCAGCCCAAACTAAGGTACGTGCTAAGTAAACCAATTCTAAGCCTTCACACAAGATACGCAGATACACACTTTTTAGATAAGTGATATGATAAAACTAATTAAATAGAAATAAAGATAAACTTTGACTTAGTAATTTGATAAACTGCTGTTCAAGGAAGGCTGTGGAAGGAAATAAGTGTTTGATTCCTATCTCATGACAAGGCTAGATAGTTATAAATTATGTTTTTTACAATCAAAAGCAGTGATCTATTTTAAACAAATGGATGAGGATACATTAATTAAAGATTAGCTATATCCCGAAGGAAGATCAAGGCAACACAAGCCTACGAGTATGTTCTAAACTATTAAAAAAATGCGGAATATTGCAAAATATTGACAAGGAATTCCTTTAGGCACCAAATATTTTGATAGCTTTATAGATTAGATAAGTATATATTTCTTTCTAAATTCAAACGTGCAAACTTTTCCCTTATAAAGTTTTGAAACGTTTTTAGACCATGTCGGAGGCCTTTAGGCGGTCTAAAAACTCCGAAACCAGGGTTGGCCACTATCCTACTCGAAATGAATGAATGAATGAATGAATGAACATTTTTTTTACTATCATTCCAACGAAATTAATTTAAGACATCTTCAAATAAAAATGTAAAAGATTCCAGCCAAAGAAACAAAGAAAACAGTCTTGAATCCAGTATCAAATTCCTAGGAACTCAATTTAGATCGTTCTACGAAAAACCGTTAAGTTGATTCTCAATTCTCATTTCAGTCTGTGAGTGGACACGAAGCTTTTATGCGAACAATAATATGACCCATAACAATTGTCGGGTTATGAACTGATATCACTATTACAATAAGTAAACAACATCCTTTGCGAACTGATAGTCAACATTGGGTCATAATTCTTTCTTTTTAACGACTTTATGGGCGTACAACAAAGTTTCATGCCCGCGTTGCCATCGCCAACACTGTTAACCTAATTGTTTAGGCAAAACCATCAAACTGCTCTAATTACTTGACTAATTAATTACTATATATTAGGGACCCTCCTTGTTTAGCTTCAGCTTATTTACATATCTCTTAGGAAAATTAGGATAAAGCTCAAACGCTCATCCATGCTCAAAATCCATTATAGATATCCGTCAAAGAATTTGTCAACGAACTATATCCCTTTCATTATATTAGAATGTCTATTTAACTTAATAACTAATCTTCAGGCTTCTAGCTGCTATGACTTTAACGTAATAACCCACTTGAGTTGATTACTATTGAGTCAACCTAGATATAAATATAAGACATTCATGTTAATGACATAATTACTTTGACACTGGAAATGATACGACGTAATTGCACTTGTATGAGGGCTTGGATGGCATATTTATTACAATACTAGCAGCGCCCCGCGGTTTCAGCCGCGTACCCGTTCCCGCAGGAATTTCGTGATAAAAAGTATATAAAAGTAAAGTAAAGCCTATGTCCTTTCTCAGGCTCTGGACTAACTGTGTACCAAATTTCATTCAAATCGGTTCAGTAGTTTTGGCGTGAAAGCGTAACCTACAGACAGACAGACAGAAAGACAGACAGAGTTACTTTCGCATTTATAATATTAGTTAGGATTTTCGTAATAATATGAAGTATTAGCACCGTTCCTCGGTATCACATGTATTGTACCTGTGCCGGAAGTATCACAATAAAAAATAGCCTAATTGTTATTTTAGAATCTCCACTCTATGCCGTATGTCATCGAGATCCGTTCGAGTAGGTTTTCCGTGAAATAGATACAAATATCCATCCTCAGTCATCGCAAACATTCGCATTAGGTATAGGATAGCGTTCACACTTTATTTAGCTTCGGTTTTAAGTAATCGACGATTAAGTTTGGGTTGTAATCTTGAATTCGTTGTAAAAAAAAAATTAAGACTAATGCTCTATTTATAGCCTACACCCACACTCTACATTGTAGATACAAGATGATAATGACTTTACTAATTTGAAATTATTCAAGATTTTGTTGTTTTATTTTTTCATACATGGCTCGAGTTTGAGATCACCTTCCTGCATTAGACAAGTGGATTACGTATTCGCAAGATAATTACGCTTATCTACCTTACTGCACAGCACTGAGAAAAAGGTAGGCCCTGCAGTGGTATTTAAAAGCAAATTAACTCACCTAATTCATACTCAAAGCAAATTTTACCAAAGGTACCTAAAGGATGAAGACAACTACCAATACCAAATGAAAGTTCGATCTACTTATCAAACTTTTATCAATATCAATCTCACTGAGTCCATTATAGGAATACTTTCGATTCCAACAAAACCAATATGATAGATGAAACTTGCGAAACATCCATTTCTAGAAACGCAAAAAGATGATATCAAAGTTAGTTTAACGATCCAATAACTATTGTCGCAACTCTACCGAGGTAGAGCAAAATTACTACATGAATACTTAATTCAAATTACGGTAAAATATTATGCAAAGTAACGGAACTGGTGATGTAATTAAATGAATTTTAATTTTACATGTGGTTCATATGAATACCTTCCTTCTAGAAATGTTTTTCAACAATAATCATTTGTGTTCAATACTGGCAGGTGTATGTATATAGATTTGCACACCGATATACATAGTTTCGATTGACATCCCGAAATGATAAGACATGATACAATCTTTTCAATCGTGATTGATTATGACAGCTTGAGTTTTAATGTTTTCGAGCTCGCGACGCCCTGTGGTTTTACTCGCATTCCCACGAATCCCGAGATAACGATACAAACAAGAGTCTAAATCAGAACAACAAAGGCTTGTTTACAATCTGTCCAGCTAGCCGTACAAGGAAACAGATAGGCAGATGCAATGGCATACTGTTGCATTCATAACATTACTATGTATGTCAGGATAAATCTGATGGAAACAACTCCACGACAGAAACTAGTCATCACTCATCAGATAACTAATATGCTAATGAATGCTGATTACCGTGCTGATTACATATCAATTAGGGAATGCAATCCCGATCTCGCGGGATCCCGATCTCGCGAGATCCCGTGTCATTTTTCGGGATCAATCCCGAAGCATAATATGACGAGATCCCGTTCGAGATTGACGGGATTGGGCGGCAATGGTCAGCAATGCAAATACACATCCGCTCGGGACGAGCGGTGCGCTAAGTGAACTGCTACTGGTACGCAAACTAATAAATCTCTTCAAGAGGAATTAGAAGAAACTCTGCGAGCGTCTAAAAGCCCTTGTACACGTCCACAAGCTTAGATAAATTAGAGTCAGTAATAAAAAAAGAAATGGATTTATTTGAGTGTGGAGGAACAAGGGGGAGATTTTTGCAGTTTGCATATAATTGCTTGTCACGCTGAGAGAGGGCATTCTCAGCACCTTGCAACGGACATTAGATGCCGGTTAGCAGATAGCACTATTGGTACACTTTTTTTTAAGATGTTACTTTCAAAATCACCCATTACTACTTTTAATCTCCTTGCCTTGAGCTATACCTACTTTTTCTTTGATTATGTTCATGTTTGTTAATTATTTAGTTTGAAATTCTTTTTTTCAAATAATAGGTATTTTGTTATACAAGCAGTTTTCATCGTACTCAGTCTCATGATTTTTTGAAAACTAGACGAGATCCCGAAATTTCGGGATCCCGCGGGATTCATATTCGTAATCCCGCGGGATCTCGAATTTACGATCTCGAGTCGGGATTGCATTCCCAAAATCAATACGTATGGACTTTGATAACGTTAATAGCAGGTGGTAGTATTAGTACATCGGCTTTCCCCAGTACCTACCGATAGTTTCTCTATTCCCAATGATCTATCTCTACTGGCGATCAGATAGCAGAGCTAGTTTTGACATTACGAACGAATAAATGTCAAATAAACCGTCCTTTCGACCGCTAAAATTTGACACCTGACATCTGAGATTGCCGATATAGATAGCTAAGATACTTAATGAGACCGGCAGTTAATATGTGTATCTCTAGTTCAATGGTCCGTGGTTGTTAGTACGAAAGCGCGAGGTGACTAACAGTCTACAATAGAGTGAGTGATATATAATAAAACAATGCAATACATCAATCTCAAAGAGCGTGCCAAAGACTTCTCTGAACTGGCAATGTGTGAACGCATCAGCGGCATTCGATTTAAAAACACATTGTTTTTCACGTACTATGTATTTAACTTCGAGTGTAAGAGGTAGATTGAATGCATACTACTACATACAGAGTACCTACATGATTTCCATTTACTAACCGCATTCAATTAGTTTAAATGTATGTTATATTACCGAGCGTTTGTCGTACAATACGTACTAAATACTGTGTACTGAGTAGAATAGTAGTAAAATAATAAGTAACTTGTTTGTAACAAATGACAACAAATCATTTAAGAACTATGTTAGTCTGTTTTCTTTATAAAGATAAGTTTGCAACAGTTATCTTTACCAGATAGTGTGTTTATTTTGTAAAATTTATAGCAAGTCGATTTTTTAAAGGAAGATACATTTTCTGTTTCATGACTTTAAAGGATGTTTGGGGGGAGACCTTTGGCCCAGCAATGAGACAGCTTTAAGTTTAGGCAAATAAAAATGAAGTACGACCATAGTAGTTAGTCCCTCTAGTAATATTTATTAATGCGGAAGAAACCGCATATGTTCCGTTGATCCGAATTATGGTATTACATACATTTATAAGTTTAACACGAACAATACCAATGGAAACATCTTCATTTACCAAAGCGAAGTGAATGCTAGTTCTTCAGAATTTTACCACAAAAGATGCAAACATATAATAAGAACATTGGAGTAGGTAATTTCATGCTTCACAACAATAACATTTTATTACCAACTAATAAAATATTTGAATTATGAATTGAGTGGTTAGCCGCGAAATGAACAGGGATAAAATATAAACAATTTTACTTCGACCATGTCCTACATTGAGCTGGTGCTGTGAGCACGGAAAATTCACTCGATCTTAACGGGAGCCTTGACTAGACAAAGAATACAATGAACAACATTTACCGATAAATAAACAACAATTTCGTAACATCATTGTTACCAATACGTGTATCGGTAGTTTGCCGCACAGGCAATAAATAAGTGGTTCTAATTTAAATACTCCTCGGTCACATATTTGTAATAAAAATTAGCCTTGATGTTATAAAAACCCACTTAGAGCATTTAGTGCTTTTGCGACAAATGTGGTAATTACTTGAGAGTACGGATACGAAGCATAATTTATAATGCGACAAATAGTAATGTTTGTCAGGCTTGTTTGTACCACAAGGCATTGGCGTGATTGCTCATGTGATGATTGTGATGAGGTTTGAATCGGCTGAATTAAAACGAGTCCACACAGCCCGATAATTTATCTGGTCGAGTCACATGTGTCTGTCATTGTACTGGCTCGTTAATGCAATTGCATGTAACTGTGGCCGCTTTATTAATTGAACTTATGTGATCTCGTTGGGAAACTTGTCGAATCTAGATATTTCTGTACTTTGCTGCCTGTTGCCAAACATATGTCCCGTATGACTGATGTGGCTATCTGCCGGAAAATGAGATAGGATTTTTTACGCCATTTCAACAAATTTGGTTCAATGGTGGTTGTCTAGAACAAGTAACTGATAGAGTTAAGTTATGTATGAATACGTATATTATTGTTGTGGCAATAAAACAATATTATAAATTTTAATATACTGTATAGTATTGTTTACCATAATTAAATGTATAAAACACTAGTAGGTATACTCGAACACATTTTATGCGGATATTATTAATAAACTTGTAAATAAGGTTAAACACTTGTCGATAAAAGAGTAGCAGAGTAAAAAAAGTAGTCGATAATGGTTAATAAACAGTATGATGAAGTTCATTAAGATATTTCATATTAATAATAAACAAGCTGAAATTATAAACACGACGATGCATCGTCGGGGTCATCCGGTCTTGTCATAGAGACGACGATGAACTTCAAATAACAAAGGCACGTGTATCGAGGCGGCGGCGTCGCGTCGGCATTAACCGGAGTGCGTGTTAATTATGTCAATAAAGTTTCAGTACAGGTACGTGGTTTATTAGTTACGTTACGAAATACCACTTAAAACCCGAGATCGGATTACAAAATGCAATAACAGGATACGAGCGGAATTCTTTTGGGTAAAAGAGGTACTGTTACAACATTGGGTTTCAAGACGAATATCTGTAACGATTAAACAAGACACACAGAACATTCAGTTTCGTCAACAGGCAAATTTGGCTTGAAAGTCAGTAAAGTTTATCGAGGCCGTACCAAGGGTCAAGGCGACTGCCTCAGAAAAAAAGTGGAAGAAAAAACATGAGTCAAGAACCGAAGTAAGCGTAAAGAGTGGAATTTATTATAACAAGAGGACAGAGTAACAACAAGAGATTCCAGAACAAAGCATTTTCTTACGTTACAATAGGCAACGAGACAGCGACATTGAGTAGGTATAACATGCTGTTTTTAAAACGATTGTAAGGTGTTATCAATACCAAAGTAAGTAAAGTATTGTTTAGGTCGACTCACACCGTACCTCATGGGCCTTGTGCGGCTCTCCACTCCAGATATCACGCCAGTGGATGAAATGTTGTAACTGGTTCATATAATTATGTTTCTTTCGGGAGTCGGTGGGCGACGGGGGAGCGGTGAGCGATTCCCGACGCCTCGACCCCGGCGACACTATCAGAGGCAATTGGGCCCTCAGAAGTCTTTCTGTTTCCGGACCTTCGTCTGATGACACGCTATCCATGAGTAATCGTGGTGGCCTCGACCCGTGCGCCCCTTTCCCCGTGCTACATTGGGGGTCCTGCTTCTTCATCGTGAACTAATTACACCGAACTCACAATGTTAAAACAAAGAGGGAAGTGGTAAGTGAAAGCTTGAGCGATAGTAACATTTCGCAAACATTTGCATGGGAGCGCGTGGCGAGAGCCGCGAGATGGTAGGGTGAGACGTGTGGCGCGCGCGGCGCCGGCGACAGACTGCCTGCGGCCGCCGCGGTGGAGTGGGCCGCGGCGGGCGCACGTGGCCGCGCGGACCTGCGGCAACACTCACGTCAAAACAAGCCGACTGTATACCGACGCTTGTCGCCAACATTAACAGAACAATAACAACAAACAATGACTCCCAAACTCTACTCTTTCACAACAATATCTAAAACTTGAAATACAAATATGTTGATCTACAAAAATAAATTTTAAATTCCGGAAATATAGATAAAAATACTAATTAGACGGAAATTATAAATTCAAATATGTAGGTAGGTATGTACTTGTTATGTAAATATTACAGCAAAGTTTATTTTGTGAATAAATGTTATAGTATTTTCAAGTTTGATAGAATTCCAAGCTGTTTAGTTGAAAGTTTTATTTATATAACAATGTTAAGCAAAGATATAAATAATACTGAAATAATCTTTCAACATTAACAAGTACCTTCTGGAAATATAATCTCTTGCCCTTACTTTCACCAGGTTAGTAAACCTTAATCTTCTTAATCATAATCTGGCCGTGATTATGAGGTAAATAACTTACAGTTCTTAAAATCCTTTTTAATCCTCTTACAACTGAATGAAACTAATATTTCATTACCAAATATTATAAATCTTTTACTAATTATAAGTAACTAGTTACTTATTATAATTATTTTTCTTTCCAGGAAATCAATCTGTTAAAATTCTTACCAAGATATGTAATATATAAATACATATTATTTATTGTGATACTTTGGAGGTTGGTTTTGAATGATAAGCATAAATTGTATTATCAATGATGATAAGGATTTAAGTAGGCACTTATACGGTGCTAATATAATAATGTTGTTATAAAGTATTTTAAAAATTGGAAACACCCTTGCAAAAATGCACATAGGTACTTAAACAAATTCTGGTAAATTAAATTGTTTGTTAAATAAATAACTTAAATATTTGTGTCATAAAGTGATGGAATATAATATAAATAGATGTGAAACATTAATTTAATCTTATGAAATATCGTCTCAAAAACATTTTATGATCAAACAGAATTGTGAATGACCTTAATAATTATGAATCATGAATGCTCCTATACAAGGAAAATAACTATTTGATAAATGTGTTGTCAAGTAAGCCCTGTTATACTAAGAAATTCAAAGAAAACACATTTTGTAGGATGTGGTTCAAAATGTAACACCAACCTATTGCAGAACTTTGAATGAAATTATACCATTGTTTAACTGCACAATGCTTTATTCCCGGAGAAAACTATCATATCAATCACCTTTTGATTACGGAAACAAATTAATTTTTTATCGTTTTATGACTTTGTTAATGCAATGGTATTTATTTATAAATCACAGGTGGCCACATATTCCTTTCCTAACCTTGGATATTATCTCCAAATAGTATGAGAAACATACATCTTTTATTTAACCACTATTTATTACAATAATATGTTATTTAAACACAAAGAAAATCTGAATAAATATATTGCACGATCAAAGTAGAATACAGAAAATTGGAAAAGGGTAAGTACATACCTTGTTATTAGTAAAGTGTCCTCTTCGGGAAACAATCTATCATAGCGTTAATAAATTTATAACGATTTCATACACTGCACTGTACATTTTAAGTAAAAATACATAATTCAATAAAATAATTATTTTCGTCACGATTGGCGCCTGACTCACATAAATTGCAAAGCACCGTAAAGTAATTTAAATAAAAAAATCTGGTCTTGAAATTGAAGTATTTACTGAATGGCACTGACAGATTTGACAGTACTGAGTTATGTAGGCAGCATGGGTAGGCAGGGAATCCAAGCACGGATCGTCCGCTCACAGACTACGGTTGTAAAGCGGTAATATTACTTTCGTAAACTTACGTAAAATACCATATTTTAGGTAAAATACGAATACATAATTTAAACGTACTCACACGGGTTTTTTCGCGTTGGAAAGTTTATAAAGCAAGTAAATAACTTATGTGTTTAAATTATGTGTTCAAATCGTGTAAGTTTAAAAAAGAAAATACGAATAAATTACGGTAAATTACGGTAAAATTGGTAAACCTAACCACCACAGAAGCAAATAGAACGAAAGAAAAAGCTGTCAAAGTCAACGTCACACAGACGGACGAGGGGTGCAGTTTGCAGTAGTGTTTGTTTACCCATGGTGTTTACTTACACAGACACACTTTTTACATTTGTTAAAATGTTCCGTCATCCGAGTATCATTAGCATTTTTGTACTCCGTATTACAAAATAGACACACCACATATTTTATTTTATTATGTTCATGTAAAATTTGGAAATAATCCCAAACTTTGGCTTGATTTCGTGGCATCCCGCCGCGCCGGCCGGCTTGCTGTATGCTTCGTCTACCTATTACGGAACGGCAACAACGCAAAATGTTATTGCAAACAGCACTAATCGGCAACATCCTACGCAAAGCGTGACGTTGACTTTGGCAGCTTTTTCTTTTGTTCTATTTGCTTCTGTGGTGGTTAGCTTTACCAATTTTACCGTAATTTACGGTAATTTATTCGTATTTTACGAGCGTTTTCGGTAAAATTACGTAATTTTGCAACCCTATCACAGACCCATGCATGGCACATACCACGAAACGAGTCCTGCTTGTGTCTCAGCACCCAGCAAACGATAAAGGCTAGGCTAGGCTGCTTTGCTTACTGTAAAGTTGAACTTTGATCCCACTGATAGATCCTTCATTCTACAGCTGAATCGATTGATTTATTTTTGTGTGCGTACTGTGAACTCGCTATCTCAAAAACCATTGAGTTATATGTACTACGTACTAGAGAAGTCACTTCAAACAAGCTTCGTGAGAGATTCGCACCGGGGCGGGATCTTGTGTTCACTTAGTCGATATGGCCAGCTCTGGCCAGAACTACATGTGTTACAGCTATTGTTTTTCAAATAAAATATGCCTTCATGTGCATTGCGTTATTGCAAAAACACTTTAAGAAACACAAATAGAAGTAAAGGAGTGACCTTTCACTCACAAGTATAATTTTCTACTCCGAAAACAATTTTAATAAATATTTAAAAAAAATATTTTTACATCAACAAACGGTCATATTAAAAAGAGTATATCGACGGGGAAGTGCGAACAACTCCTAACTTACAAAAACCAAATTTTACAGGAGGTGAAAAAAACCGTTTTTTATTTTTCCCAGATGTTTAAGAAAAAATGTGTAAATGGCAATTTTATACTTAAATGGACCCGCATGTAAGGTTATAATCAAAATTTGTTTGGAATAAGTATTTGGCGAGATAATGTAAGATAGGAGGTATCACCAAGCTCGTGTGGCTGAAATTTTGAAGATAGGAGTATTTTCCATACTTCAAAAAAGTAACAGAAATCATTTAAAATTATCATTTCTCGTTGAAGTTTTCAAGCATATTAGGTAATAATATAACGAAGGAATCTAAAAATTACTAAAAATCTACCAAATATTCAAACTAGGCGATTTTTTTGAAGATAGGAGTTATTGGCTTTCTAATATCAACATCATCGTCACTATATCGGTTAAGATAGGAGGTATTTTCAAAATGAAACACTGTTATAACTCTGAGAAATCAATGTTTATCCATTGCAATTTTTATTGTAGTGTTTGAAACTATAATCCTATAATTACTGTAACATTTATTGATAAAACATCCTTTAAAAAATCAAAGATAAGCTTAAATAAAAACAGTCCCACTTCTAAAACTAAATCAACGAGAACAAAATGAGAAAGCCGCATAACAAAATTAAAATCTCTTTAATGACTCTAATGATAACTAAGGACTCCTAAGACTCTCTATATAAATAATAATAATTATGCATAATCTATTTCAGTCTCTCCGTTTACAAACTTAAATTATGTACTTTAAAAATTTAACAGTTAAGTAAATTAATAAACTCTCTGTTAAGAATATCGAAAACATGACTAAGATTTTTTGTTAAAAGTATAATGTAATTTTTTATTACAATTATTAAACTATTATCTTATCTAATTATTTATAGATAATAGTTTAATAGTAAGCTATATCAATGAGTACATTTACTTGGGCCAGTTAGCATCTTTCGGCAACAGGCAAGATGCAGAAATTGCTCGTCGCATAGACAACTATTGAGCTATTGGGCCCTAGCGGAACTCCTGAAGAGACGCCTTCCAATGTCGCTTAAGCGAAAACTAATGGACATGTGTATACTTCCTGTGCTCACATACGGTGCACAAACTTGGTCATTGACAGATTCGCAGAAGTCCAGTCTCAAGGTTTGCCAACGGGCGATGGAGCGCAGCATCTTGGGTGTCAAGCTGACGGACAGAGTTCGAAACACCGAACTGTGCTCCCGCACAAAAGTCGCCGATGTAGGTCGCAAGTCTGTTGAGCTAACATGGAACTGGGCTGGACATGTCTGTCGCAGGCCTGATGAGTCTTGGGCAAAAATGGCCACTTTATGGGACCCAGACCCAAAGAGGCGATGCCGCAGCAGACCAAAAAGGAGATGGCGAGATGAACTAAACGGATTTTTGGCTGGTTGGCGTCGTGAAGCTCTAAATAGAGAGAAGTGGAAAAGATGGGGGGGAGGCCGTTGGAATTACAGCTGCCAAGCTCAAATGGAATTGAGCTGGTCACGTAAGCAGGATACACCCGGCCAGATGGGCAAAGATTGCAACGGAATGGGAATTCCAGGATGCCCCCAGGCCCCCAGGTTGGTCTCCGACTCGATGGCGGAAAGAACTGGGCGATTTTAATAAGGATTGGAAGGAGTTGGTTATGGAAAGAGATAAATGGAAAGAATTGGGGGAGACCTTTGCCCAGCAAGGGAACAGCGAGGTTACGTAAAAAAAAACTTTATGAGGCAGGTTGTTGAATCCAAGTAAAATATTTGTCGTCCAGCACAATTTACATAGTAATTGACTATTATTTACTCAATAACAATCAAAAACGCTGCAAATAGATTAAAAACAGCACTTAGTGACGAAACGTCGCGCACGTAAGCCGGTGTCCCTTTCACACTGCGAGAGACGCACCGTTTTTGTCTCGCTCTAGAGCGGGAACACTGTACTTGCGTATGAAGATAGGAGATATTAGCTCAAAGTTTTATTTTAAATGAAGTTACGAGATGTTTCCATTTGTAAGTTAGAATATATTTCCTGCCAAAATTAATCAGGTTATGTTGGACCTTAACTTAAGAGATGTTTCTTCGATGCCTAGCTACGTCAATTTTGCGAATTTCAACTTAATTCATATATCAGTAGACGCGCAAATTAATTCTCTATCCAACTGCATTCAAAAGTCATTTTCGTAAAAAATGTAAGTTAGGAGTTGTTCGCACTTCCCCGTCGATATGAGATATGAGATACAGAGTGGACACTATCGACGAGCATTGATAAATTCCTAATTTCGATTGATATTATATATCAACCATCTTTTTATATTAACCGACTTCAAAAAGGAGGTTTGTTCGACCCTAAAAACATAGTTCTATTTTTTGTCTGCCATTTCTCGGAAACTATTGATCCGATTTGGGCGGGATTTTTTTTAAATGGGTTTTTTATATAATTATGGTAAAATGCTCCATACTCTTATAAGGCTTCAAAAACGAGGCTATGCATTTTCGTTTGATTATTATTTGATTGAGTATGTAAACAAGGGCTTTTTTTTCAAAAAACAACGGACTTGAAAAAAATCTTTGACATTAAAGGGATACCCCAGGAATGGATCTATTACTTTCGACTCCAATTAAAAGTCAAGCATTTATATTACCAGTCTGAGTTAATAGTGTTTTATATTATTATTTTTTTTTTTCATTTGTCTGAAAAAGGTTTCCTCGGCAGTTTCATGAAACAAGAGAAAGATGGATTCGATTTGTCAAAAAAATAACAAATGCTCTAGTCGCTCCTATGATTTTCAAAAGTTTCTCTCCATTTCACTGGGATGCCATCATGAGATACTAAAATATCTTTAAAAATATCTCAAAATATCTTTAAAAAAAAAACATGAAAATCGGTTCATATAGTTACAACGGATTATACAAAAAAAACTCATGTATATACGGACAAATTGAGAAACTTCCTCCTTTTTTAAGTCGGTTAAAAAACCTTTTGCTATTATTCTTCATATACTTTTTTGTTTGTTAAATAAAAATAAAAATTTACTTATATATTAGAAATTATTTAAAAAAGATTATTGAAAAAAAACTAGGTACATATTTCTACTAAGAGTCCGGTCTACGATGATTTTTATAATCTCTATTGTTAAATTCCGAGTAATGTCATTCAACTAGACCTATCCGTCAATGTCATTAGAAAAATCTCTTCACGATTTTTGTTCGACGTAGCCCTAGCCCCTCTAGTACGTAGTACATATAACTCAATGTCAAAAACTACAATTCTAATTTGAATATTTTGGAATGGATAACCAAATTCAAGGTTATTTCAGGATACATATCTAGGATATTTTTCATCCCTGCATTCTCACGGTAAGGCCCATCGCAGACGACAGACTTTTTGTGCGATCGAGTCTGCGGCGCACAAAAATTCGGTCGCGGATTGTCGCGGATTTTTGCGCGTCGTGTGCGTTACTGCATATAATTACATAGGTTCTATTTTCACAGACTAAAAAGTGCGTCACGGATAGTCTGTCGTCTGCGATGGGCCTAACAAACACACCGCGGAATCCTAGGCGCAATAATTTATTAAAAACGGGGCAAAAGAACAATATAAACTTTAGTACAAAATACAATTTTTGGTTTGAAACTAACCAAGGAGTATAAGGGTCCAACATGGTCCAACTCCATCCATGGTTGTCACAGTTAGCAATATCCGTCATATGTTAACGTCAAATTATGCTTGTTCAAGCTTTCAATGTCAAATTTAAAATAAATCAAATAATCCAAATTATGTGAAAAAAAAACATCTTGGTTGTTTTCGTTGTATTTTGTGGTATAATTTGATTTTCGGAAAGTTAAATTAAATTATAAACAATACCCTATACTTTAGATGTTAAAAGATAAAATCATTTTGCCTTGTTCATTTTATCCTTGCCAAAACCTAATTTAAATAATGGCTTTACCTCAGAAAAAATACTACAGACAGCGTGCACATTCTAACCCTATAGCTGATCATTGTTTTGATTAGTAAGTATGTTTTACAAAATAAATTATCATTACTTTGTGAAGCCTATGACGATTTCCTTGAGGTGTAAGTCTTAACCATTTTGGATCTCGCTAAAGAAAATTTTGCGTTTAAATTTTGATTGAATCTTATTTAGAATAGTGTGGGTTCAAACAAAAGATGCTGGAAGTGTATATAAACATTTTTACTGTTTTTTTAGTCCGATACATCCTGATGAGTATGATTGGTCAGATCTCTACCCTGAGTATAAAAATACTGACAAAAAAGTTGAGTTCTTAGATGTTGGCTGTGGTTATGGAGGCCTTTTAGGTAAGATTTACAAGACTTACTGATTTATATACAACATCAAAATCAACTACTAATATATTTCTGTAATTACAACATGTGATTCATGTGAAATATTTTTTTTTCAGTGACTTTATCGAAGATGTTTCCAGACAACCTTATGTTAGGTTTAGAGATAAGAGTAAAGGTGTCTGACTATGTAAATGACAGGATTAAGGCTTTAAGGATACAAGAGCCACAACACTATCAGAACATAGCGGTGCTGAGAACTAATGCTATGAAGTATCTTCCAAACTTCTTTTTTAAGGGACAGGTACAGTATCTTTGAAACTAAAGTTAATTATAGATCATCTTGGCTTCAGCTATATGTAAGGACTTCCTCTCTATCTATAAAT
Source organism: Cyclophora albipunctata (assembly GCA_963082685.1). NCBI lineage: Eukaryota > Metazoa > Arthropoda > Insecta > Lepidoptera > Geometridae > Cyclophora > Cyclophora albipunctata. The sequence continues at coordinate 7,113,528 of OY720117.1, read as the reverse complement.
AAAACTTTGTTAAACTTTCTCATAAACACTATTTTGATGAAATAGTGAATAAAATTATATAATAATAGACCTTGATATTAGCTGTTTTACCCACTTGTAAACATAACTAATAAGTAGACAAAGTCAAAGTCAAATATTTTTATTCAGTTTTGGCCATATAGAGGCTCTTTTGAACATACCACCAAATGAATAATACTAATGTATAGTTAATAGATAATGTACTCAGTCACGGTACTCACTATATTTTATTTCATAGAGGTGGTTGCTTTATTACAGCGCCTGATTATGATGCACATGATTTTTTATATTTCAGCTCTCAAAAATGTTTTTCCTTTACCCAGATCCTCATTTCAAGAAAGCAAAACACAAGTGGAGGATAATCAACAAATGGTTGTTATCTGAGTATGCTTATGTGTTAAAAGAAAATGTAAGTTTAACCTAACCATTTAGCCACATTCAATATTTTTAGGAAATAAAGCCTATTTGTAAAAATGTTTCATGTTATCCATAACTTCCAGGCCATAGTTTATACAATAACAGATGTAAAGGATTTAAATGAATGGATGGTTCAACATTTTGAGGAGCACCCTTTATTTGAAAGAATTCCTGAAGAACAGTTGGTAAGAGTTTGAGATCTATACTAATATTATAAAGCTGAAGAGTTTGTTTTGTTTGTTTGTTTGTTTAAACGCGCTAATCTCAGAAACTACTGAACCGATTTGAATAATTCTTTCACTGTTAGATAGTCTATTTATCGAGGAAGGCTATAGGCTACATTTTATCCCGGATTTCCTACGGGAACGGGCACAACGCGGGTAAAACCGCGGGGCGCAGCTAGTATTAATATACTATGACTTCAATGAAGGTTTGATGATTAACTTATTTTTGATATTACAGAAAGAAGATCCTATAGTTGAAAAGCTTTATGCAAGCACAGAAGAAGGACAGAAAGTGAGTAGAAACAATGGGGAAAAGTTCCTAGCAGTTTTTAGAAGAATAGTAGAAAGAGAAACTGATGAAAATAAAATAATAAATAACTGTTAAGAATTCATAAATATATAATGTTGTTAATGCATTATGTTATAAAAATCATATTTTCACATCATTCTAAGAACAATAAATATGTTAAATCTTATAATTACTTATTTGATTAACTTCTTTTCCATTAGATTTACCCACCTACCAAGGGGCCTTGACATGTTGAGGTGTTTGCGCATGTGTGCTGCAGTAGATAGAAGCCAATCTTTCCTTTCTAACCACAAATTATTAGATAACAGACTGAACAGTAAGGCAGACCATATCTCTGGTTGATTGGGATACATATGAATTCCTTCCTTTGCCAATTTCAGGGCCTTTAACTTATCTCCAGCCAAATGTTCTGCAATGCTAGCTGATGCTAAAATGTTTTCTAGTTTATTATTATTCTCACCATACTGAGCAGAACATAAAGCCTTTTGTGCGCAGCGACTAGCCGCTTTAGACTTAGTTTCTGGTGTTTTCAAGCAATACTGGGCCATGCAAAACCATAACAGAGCATTGCTAGGGTGATCATGTATAGATTCACTTAGTAATTTAATGGCTTGGTTAATATTATCGTCAATCACGAAGCAATAGGATTTCAAGAAACCTATATCATATCCATATTGAGCTTGTTTTTCGTATTTTCGTAACTCGCTCAATGCTAACTTCGTGAGACTTGGTTCTGAATGTATGAGGCCTAGTGCGCAAACAGCAAACAAACAATATGGTGAAGGAGCATTTTGGGAAGCTTGAATGCTGTGGAACAGTATTGTTTTTGCATCATCAATTCCTTTGAACATGTACACAATGCCCGCCATGGCCACCAAAACATCTGACTTCTCATCTTCATTGTTACATAGCCAATGCAGGGCTGTATCATAAACAGAGTATGATTCTTCATATAAGCCATTTTTAAATAATGCAAGAGCAAGACCAACAGTAGAGTTAAAGCTTGCTTCTGTGATTGCCTTGTAAATTTTAACAGCATCGTCATATTTCTCCAATCTGACCAACAGTCTTCCTATATTTAAAAGTATTATATTCTTGTTGGTATCCTCGGCATATTTAAAAGCTTTTTCATATGATTTAATAGCTGGCTTCAACATGCCACTATGTTCTTGTAAAACTCCAAGGATATTGAAAGCACAAGCATTATTTGGTTCAAATGTAGTTAACCATTCAATCAGATCCATTGCATATGGAATGGCATAAAGACCTTCGATCACATACTTCGAATCTGAATCTTTAATATACTTATTATCTTTCAAAGTGCGACAGACCCAGTCGGCGTAGCCTAAAGCACTTTCAGGATGGTAACCTAGGCGTGACGCGTGTCTGAATAAGTCCATTGCTTCCTCTTCTCTAATAGCTTCAGCAATCAAAGCTTGGCCAATCCAGCTGTGAGGGTACGAAGGTAGTGTAGACTGTCCGCGCCAAAAACAATAGTTAGCTATCTTGTACAACTTCAATTTCATATACAATACTCCCAAGTTACACCATATTTTAGCCGCCGACAGTTTGCGTGTAACCAGAAGTGCTTTGATGAAACAATGCTGTGCAAGTTCATACTTCTTTAAAGCAACACAGTTTTTGCCTAATAAATTCCAGTATCTCCAGCCGTTAGGTCTTTCTTTAATACATGCAGTGGACAAATTAAATGAGATATGACAGTTAACAATTTTATGACTCTCTTGGAAGTAATGGTAATATGCATATGCTAGGTCATAAGAGGCATTCTGATTTTTCTGCTTGGCTATGAATGAATAGCATGCAATTGCTTGAGGGAATATTTCAAGCTTTTCCTTTTTAATTGTATCTGACTCGTCACCAGGTAGTTGGCTCATGTAAACATACGCATATTGGTTGGGAAGTTTCGTAATAAACATCAAAGCATCTGCCAGAAGTTTCCAGAAACATGTGTACCGATTTTGTTTTTTAATTGCCCGAACAGTGTAGTCAATAGCACATTGTGCATTGTCTCTGGCTGTCCCAAATATTTTAACAGCCATTTTCTTTTTAGCAACTCTCATCCATGTTTCAGCAACACCTTTTAGTGCTAAATAAGAATTAGGGTCAATATCCAGCACTTTTTCAAATGTTGTGATAGCTTCTTGGTATTGTGTTAACAAGGAATAAATGTATCCAGTTCTGGTGAGACAATGGGAGGTTTTTGAAGGATCTAGAAACATGACTTTGCTGTAGGCTCTAAGAGCCGATGTGTAAGAGCCTCTAGAGTAGTATGCATCGGCCAGACATTCAAAGGCAGTTGTGTCTTGCTGGTTGTTTTTGATTACATTCCTAAAGTTGGTTATGGCATTCTCCCATTCTCTCCTATTTAAGTAATGAAGGCCCAATCTAAAATACACCCAAGAATCAATTGAGGAAGCATTTTTGACAAATGAAGCCAGTAATTCAAAATCAGAATTATTTTCCTGTAATTTCAGATAAGTTTCACTCAAATGCTTTGCTATATAATTATCGGTATTGTTCAAACTGTAAGCTTTTTCAAAACATTTCTTAGCTTTAATTAAATCATTTTTCTGATGATAATAATATAGACCAAGGTAGTAAAAAGTATCTGCATATTCTGGATTGAGTTTGGCAGCCTTCAATAAATTGATGAGACATTTATCAAAGTTATTTAACTCCCAGTAAGCTCTTCCTAAGTAAAATGCGAGAATAAAATTATCATTTGAATTTTGAAGGAGGTTGATAACATCTTCATATTTTGCATGTTTTAAAAATCTTAGGGCTTCAAGTTGTATGAGATATTCTGTTGATTTTAGCTTCTCCATCAACTGATCCACATTTTGATCCTCTTCAATGTAGCATTCAGCCAGGCAAGCTGTTTCTTCATCATCAAATGTATCAATGGATATCATATTTGCATTGGCTATAGCATGTTTCCACTTCCGTTGTTTAGCCAAAGAGAAGAATAAATATTTCCTTAGTTTTGTCACTAAAACTTGATCCTTAGCTTTGGTTATAAAATTAACAGCAAGTTTTTGTGCAACTGTCCATTTTTTCAGCATTATAGTACATTTAATAACGAATAAGGAGTCAATATCATCTGTTTCTTGATAATTGACTAAAGGAACACACAGTTTGTATGCTTCTTGGTAATCACCTTGCTCATAAAACCACATACTTTTTAACAGCCCTGCATATTTGTAGCTTTCAATCCCTTTGGTTACATTATCCAAATAGTTTTCTATATTGAATTTGTTAAAAGACATGGTCTCTATAAACATTGTGCATAACCTTTTTGAAAGAAATTCTTTCACTTTGTTATTGAAGAAGGATAGTTGAATGATTTCTTCAAATGCAGCATTTAAGTCACCTTTTTGTAGAATTAGTTTGCATTGCAATATTTCCAATACTTCACTTTGTTCAGTGCTGTAGAACTCTGTGACTATGTTTAGAATAGAGGATATGTAATCAACTTGGCAAGGGACTTCTGCTTTTAACACTTCAAGTATTCGCAATTTTGCAGTTTTCTTTAACTTTTCCTCTCCCGCAGAGGAAACATAATCTGCAAGAATATTCATTGATTCACTTTCCTTTAAAGATATTCCTAATTGTCCTATTTTGTTAACAATTTCAATAATTTTCTCTTCTTCAATTGGAACATGGAGCATTTCCTTATAAATGTGTAACAGTTTTTGTTTTGATACTTCATCATCTTTTGCTTCATAGTAATTGGCTAGTCCTTGCCAAGCTAAAGGATGATCTTTTTTAGTAGCTATAGCTTTTTGGTAAGCTAGGGGAGCCTGTTCAGAGTCTTGAAGGGACTTTCCCAACAGTACTAGAGCAAAGTAGTTTTGTTTGTCTTTCCTCAAAATATTTTTGCAACATTCCTGAGCATCTTCGTAGTTTTTGTCGTCAATAAGCTTTCTGGCTTCTTTCAATAAATTTTTAATGTCTGCCATCTGGAATAAGACACTGTTATGTTTACTTTATATCACTTCCATAAGGGATACAGTTATTTACATTTATACACTAGAAAACTTCAAATACATGGTAAAAACGATTAATAGCCGTTAATATGTATATTAATCTCATTGTAAAAAGGGTCTTTTGTATCACGTTATGTATTTACTAAAAAGCCGAATACATTAAATAAAAACTTATGTATGAATGAATGTTCCTTACCACAGCAAAACGTACCTAATGATACTAATAGAAAATTATTTGTATCACTAACGGTATAAGTACCACTTTGTGAATATTTCCATCAAAGAAAAGATTTATTTATTACAATAGAAAATGTAATTCACTCACATTTCCTGTTCGGCTTTACATTTTCGGCTCATTGCTCTTATGACAGTGACAGTTGGCACTGACTGACTTTGACAACATATAATAATTTGAAATTGTCAGTAAAATAAAAAACCCAGAGACTTAGAAAAATGTTATTCATATTGTCACTGTCAATGTCAATAAACAATGGTCACAGATTATATACAAAATTATGGTTTCAGACAAACTTAAATGTCTGTCTGTCTGTAGTCGTAGTCTGTGGTAGGCTTGCGCAGAATGTGTCACTGAAATGAAAATATATCAATGTGTCTTTTCATCTCAGTGAACTATATCTATCTTCTAGTTCAGTAGTTCAATTAGTTCAGTTGGTCATTGAACATGTTATTTTGTGTCGTTCGGTTTTCTTTCACTATTTCATTTAGAGGCGCGGGCCGGGGGGAGTTGTAAACAAGTCAAGGACAACTTGCGTGTCATGTCCTAGTTGACACGGACAACCGAGGACAAGGACAATAAGTGACCTTTATTGTCATTGTATAAAGCTCAAAATGCTTAAACATAATATACATAATTGTCGCTACCCAATTCGATAGGTAGGTACTTATAAATGAAAACAATGCGTTTCATTCAATACATCAATCAAAACATTCAAAACAGCAACAAACGAGTGTTCGTTTCGTATCTTCAAAAGAACGTAAGTAAATGTAGCTACGGCTAGTGACATTGCTATTACCTTGAGATAAAGTTCGAATTCAAATAATCCGCCTGATGCGGTCAGTCTGATGCGTCGAGTTTAAAGTTCGAGTGAATGAAATAGGCTACCATAATCAGTTCCTTCAATAGAGCGAGACAGCTGTCACATACGCTCGCAAACGGGCGAATGACTGAACTTAGTGAACTACTAACTGAACTAACTGAACTAAATGAAATGTTACTGAACTAGAGAATGAAGGACAAAACCAACTGAAGTAGTCCAAATTGAAAGATTCATTCCTGAACGACACACGTCTAGTCTGTGGTCTGGAAAGTAAATTAAAATCAAAACAAACCGAAATTCAAACTTTTCTTTTGATTTGAATTTTGTATTTGTTTTTGTATGTATTGTTGTAATTTTTAAAGATTCATGTGGAATCAATAGTAAGATATTAAAGAGCAATAACAGTATTAACATTATATTTTTAGTTTAGTTTGTGTAATTTGTAAATATAAGCTCATAGACTCACTTCTGTTTTTAGGTTTTGCTGAGTTCGGCAAAAATATGTTTATGAAAAATAACTTTTTAGCCTAGCACTTTAATTGTTAGGTAATGTTAAATTAATTAAATTAATAAATCACTGTAGATAGAAAGTTTGGAGCTGGTTGGTAGGTCTTTAGGATTATTGATAACTGACTGATATACACTCAACCACCAGCCACATATATATTTTTGTATTTATTTCAGTTATCAGAAGTTTATAAGGTATCCATTTAAGAACTAAAATATGGAAAACAATGAATATTTGGGCGGGTACATAGCAAAATTAAGTAAGTGTGTTAAATATTTTTATTTTTACAATTTAGATTAAAACTATAAACATTTCCAAGACCCATTTTGCAATATTTATACTTTACAGACCATCCCTTAAAGGAGATTCGCGAAAGAGCGTTGCAGTTGTTAGTGAACAAGCTAAGACTCGGTTGGGAATTGGAAGATGAACTATCGGGTACAAGAAAACTTCTAGAATCTTTGTTGTCCTGGTTTCAAAGCTCACAACCAACTTTACAGAAAGAAGCTTTGCAACTATTGCTTACTAGCATCAAAGTGAGTACATTTTCTATAATTGTGAAGTCCTCTATTTTATATATGGCATGAACTAGCAGCACCCTGTGGTTTTACTTTGATTATACTCCTTCCGGCCAAAATGATGAGTTTATTATAATATATTTCTATCTTCACGGTCTAATTTATGTCTATTCCAGGCAGAATGAATTATAATCAGATCAGTGACTCAGGTGTGTAAGCTCTACAGACAGGCGGAGTAATAACTCTAACAGCATTATCACACTTGCGATTTACAAGCGTATTGAAAGCGAAACGTACGCGCGGCGTATTCGTCGCGTTCCCGTAACCAATTCGCCGCGAAGGCGTCGCGATTACGCCGCGACCGCGTGACGAATACGCCGCGTCTGCGCAGCGAGTTCGCCGCGTCAAGAGTTGAGACATCATGCCGTACATTCGTCATCGAAATTCATTTCTACCCACTTCAGGTGACACTGACAATCTTAAACGCGAGTTTCCACGTCTTATATCATTTTGGATCACATTTAACAACTCGTAAAATGTAAGTCTTGACATGCGCAGATAGGAACGAAATTTTTTGGGATTCTTTTTGATTCGTTAACGAAACAGTCGCTCTCTCTCTTGCAGTCGATTACTTAAAAATGGATCCTCCCAAACACGCCGTTTTTGATTTTGTTTCCGTATCTTATTTCTTCGAAGCAATAAAGCTAACAGAAGTGTTTCCTCGTCGTAATCCATTATGTAAGTGACTGTCCAAGACTCAGATCACTCTCAGCGATTTACTGACGGCTGCGCAGCGTATTCGTTACGCAATCGCGGCAAAATCGCGACGCACTCGCGGCGAATTGGTTACGGGTACGCGACGAACACGCCGCGCGTACGCTTCGCTTTCAATACGCTTGTAAATCGCAAGTGTGTTAAGGCTGTTAGAGATCTTTAAGAAGCTAGAAACAACTCCTAAACTAAAATTCTGTTGAGATTTTTATTTCATTTATTAAAATAACTTTTACTGATTTTCAGACTAAATCAGGCACATACATAGTCAGAGAGTTTGGTGTAAGACAAATTATCCTGGATTTGGAATCAGTGAGAGCTAAGATACCACCAGATGCATTAGATCTGTATGGTGAAGTTATATCCACACTGCAGTTTCTCAACACTTTGGAGTCTGAGGAGAATGTCATGGTACCTCGTTTGACAATACCAGATATTACTAGGTAACTTTAAAACCTTCACAGAAATCTCATGATATGCTTCTATCTTTCATATACCTAATGTTCTTGAAATTATTATAAATTCATACTGTAAATATTATTAATTGTTATGTAAGATTATGCACCTGCACAATAGTGTTGAAATTGTTATGTTTGACTTTTTATATTGTGTTTTATTTATGCTTTCCAAATGAAGAATAAGATAAAGGAGTTGTAAGTTCTTCCATTATTTATTAAACTTAGTGAAATAATGTTTTTATTCTGAAATACTGTCTAGAAACTCTTTGATGTCCAAAAGGATGACCACAAACTTTATCAACTGTAACATTATTGTTTTAGTTCTGAAAGTGAGAATGGTTCACACAGCGGCTACTATAACTTGGATCCCATTGCTGAGACTTCTAAGGAATCATCCATTAGCAATGGTGATTATGACCATAGTAAAAATCAAAGGTGAGTCTGTTCAAATTGTCAGGAAAAATGTTAAATACATTAAACATTATAATAAACATACAAGATATTTCAAGAAAATATTTAGTTCAAGTGACTAAACCTTATATTGTTCCACTGCTGGGAAAAAGTCTTCCCAAAATGTTATCAATTCTATTAGTTATAATATTTCAAGTGGGCTATGATTTTCTTAAGAATAACTTTATTTATCATTTTTTATAACCATATAATGTACTTGTAATACTATTGTTTCCCTATTTTTAATCCTATACATTAGTATCATGTTGTATACTTTATATTCCAGTGTGAAGCCACCAGATGGCATCAGGGTGCTCCTGTTCCCATGGGTGGAACTCTGCCAATCTGATTCTAAAACAATGATACTAATAGAAGATGCACTTAGATTACTGAAGTCAACCAGAAGATGTTGCAGGTTTATCTGTGATGTGTTTCTTAGGGACTTTCCAGCTGAAATATTCTTGAATCGTCCAGGGATAATAACAGTAAGTTTTTTTTAAAGTTATTTTAATGCAATTATGTATCATTCAAATATTTTCCTGATTTTATTAATATAATTAATCTAATGAGATGAGATAGGTAGTAAAAAACAAATGCCTTTGTAGAATTCTTCTAAGTAGAATGTAATTTACATCCAGGTTTTGTTTCCTATCATATTTATTTAGTTACCTTATTTGTATTTTACAGAATCTTATTGCTATATCAGAAGGCAATAATGGCAAATGGCCAGTTGAAGCTCTCAGGGTGTTGCTATGCATCACACATGCACTGAGAAATAGACTGCTGCAGCTATCCAGTTTGGACCTTATACACGAGTCACATAAGGTATAATTTTTCAAAATTCTTTTGTGTTATCATGTGGTTGTCAAATAAGAGCTTTTATATTAGCATCAACTCATGAAATTTGGATTTATTAGATTACCTGTGTATTTGACGTTATACGAGTATTACGTCATATACATTATATTTTCGTTGGACTATCGCGGCATATTTACTGTACCAAATGATAGAATTCTTTTGCTCTTTTACCTCTTCAGTTGCGTAACAATGAAATCATCCGGCTAATGAAAACATCAAAACATAAGCAATGGGCAATATCGTTTTATGTATAAACCAAAATACATAAATGACGAATGTTTTCCAGATCTCAGATGACTACAAAGACATAGAGGAAGGTTTGATCAACGATCTAGACCTGTCATCCAAAGAGGTTGATCAATACGTCAAGGAGGATTGCTTAGCCGCGTTGAACCAAATGCCAGCGCCGACGTACGCGCTGGTCACGTTGCATTCCGTGCTCTCTATGATGGCCAGAAGCGTGGTGCTGGTCGATCCAGCGGATAATGTTGAAATTATTGATCAGGTTTGTGTATTTATTTATTAGTTATGGATGAGTATATAATTTAAAGGTGTGCATATATTTTTTTAAATTTTTTTTTGCCTAATCCTCCTTGCTGTACTGATATATTCCGTGAGATGAGAAGCCTTTGCCCAGCATTTGGACATTACAGGCTAATATCTTACCTTACCATACCTTAAATTTTTTTAAACAACTCAGACTCAATAACTTGCTCCGGGTTACGCTAAAGGAGAAATTCTGATCGAAACAGAAAATCTGAAAAAACCAGGGACATTTTGAATTTTTATTTTGTTTTCACAGAAACAACTAAACCTATGTCTTTGTCTCGCCGAAACGTTGGTAGAATTTCTACTAGATTGTGTGACGGACAAGTTTTGGAGTTCAGACCACAATTACAAGACTCACAGAGACATCGCGCATAAGAGCTGCATGGTTATGAGGGTACTTGGCGATCTACTGATGAAGTACAGGTAAAACCTTTGAAATAATATCATCTTTTCCTGATAACTGTAGATCCGGTGATGAATTATCACGGCAGTACTGCTGTTACTTATTGGCAGTAACTCATAGATCAATGGTTAAGTTATGGTCGGTTACGATGGTTTAAGTCCTAAAATATTATTACAAAATCACCAAATTAAATGCGAGTGGAGAGTGGTACCGCGACTAGCCTTACTTTTATAAAATGTTTATGTTTCCAGAATATCGTTCTATGAAGATCCGACTCGCGCTCACCATCGTGTCTCGTGGCTTCGTCTTCTCTCCTGCGCAGAACGACTCCTGTATTGGGCGCGGGACTCCGCCCTGCCGCCGTCGTCAATAGTAGGAGCGCTTCAAATAGCAAAAATAGACCCCGTGCTGGATATATTCTACCCAGATTTGACTTTGAAGATTAGTACGGTGTTGCAGGTGCGACTTTGATGCATACGCTCGTTTGGATATTTCTTAAAGTTTATAGGTTTTAGGGCTTTTAAGACAGCTAAAATCTGCGACTATAGACGGACCCCACCATTCATATCAACGTAGCATAACTCTGTTGGAAAATACCTGTAATTTCGTAAAAGTGATATCTGCGTACGATGATGGGTGTAAATGGTTGTTGGGTCAATTTTAAAGCTAGATAATACCTTTGTAGTATTGCTGAAAACATAAGTGCAGGAATGTAAAAAATGCTAATAGTTTAATTGATGCCTTCACTTTCAAAATCATTTATAGACTCTCATTTTCAGAGTACACGAACCTCAACCGACCACGAATACAAAGCAAAGTACAAACAACTAAAGAAAATATGTTCCAGCATGGAGGAAGCGGTCAAGTTTATGAAGAACAGAAAGTCTTGTCGGAACAACAAAAACGTTTATACCTGCATCAAAAACTCCATTTCTATATTAGAAATATTTCAAAACGAATCTTTTCTAACTGACATTGCAGAGTACTTGTTATTTAAAACTAAGAACTTTGATTTGGATGAAGCTGATTGGTCGTTGGTCCGGAGTATTTGCTTGAGTCTTATGGCTAGTAACATGGAATGGGTTAGCGCTAAGTTCTATATGATGTTAGCAGATATGGTCAAGGCTATGTTGATGTCCGATGAAGTGTATCAGAAGGAGAATGAGAAATGTTTGACATTAATGTGTGACGTCAGTATTCTGACTGAAATATGCTGCCATGGATTGTCTTCGAAGTGCAAAGAGGTGATTATATTCATTTACATTATTTCAGTACTGAAAATAATGGCAAGGCAATGTCTGATATAAACAAATACTATAGAAACTCTAGTTTCTTCCATAGTATTTGATATAAAAAAACGAATACTCGCTTTAAACATTTATATATCTACTGTGGAGTATATTGTCATCAATGTTATGTTCTGTTCATCTCTTTGTTTCATCTATTTGTAAATAAAAAATCGACAAAAACGGTTTTGTGCTTGTTTAGCACAAGCACTGATTTCTTATTATATATAAGCCACGTCAGAGGCCTTTGGCGGCTCAATAACTCTGACACCAGGAATGGTCGGGTTGACCATCCACTCGATGAAGAAGAAGAAGAACAAGAAGAAGAGGACCTGACTACGACGAACCTAAGCGAAAGTAGGATATGTATATTAAGAGCATTCAAGCTTAACCTTAAATTTTCATACAATTTCATAATAATTTCAGGTACAGGAAAGCTGTTCCAGTATAATGCTGTATTTGGTCCGAGGGCGCCTTGTTCTGAGCGACGGCTGTTGGTGGCGGTTGCTGGCCAGTCTGCTGCCTGTCTTTCCATTACTACACGTGTATGCGGCGCACGATACTGAACTAGGTAATTTAATTGTTACTTTCACTATTCACTATTAACCTTTATAAATACTTAAATAAATGATAAATTGTATTATTTGACAATTACAATTGACTTCCATGTTGATGTGAAACCACAAAAAGTTCAACAAAACTCAAAAATAATTATTTGGATCATAATAACACATAACACAGAAATTAATATATATCCTAACACAGAAATAAATATCTGTCCAATTACGCTCTTTATCCTTTTCAAAGTCAATAAAAAGTAAAGTGTAAAATCCCACAGCTGGGCATTAACTGACTTTGATTTTCAGGTCAAGCCATTTGCAAGTCGCTAGAGAGAGACATAGCGGACTGTATGGGAGTGAGCACGACGGACATAATATTCGGTTTGGTCCGACTGTCCTTTGTTCGATGTATGGCCGTCCAACTGGACGCTACGCATGCTTTGTGCAAGATGATGGGTACGTTTTGAAGTTACCTATTCATTATGTTCCTCGCTTTTCTAATTACGATCAATAGATGACGCCAGAATGCTACTATGAACGCGGCAACGTCATTTTCCCAGTTGCGCCCGTACATTTGGTTTTCCAGGAAGACAATTTCGCGTTTATGGTATTCGTAGATTTAAGTGTTGATAGTTCAATTATGAGACGTCGTAAAACGCGAAAATGTACGGAATAAATATTAGCATTTACTACTGATTTTAATGAAGTTTTGACCTGCAATTGGGCTTTTGAAAAAAAAAAATTTGTGATAAATCGAAAGATTATATATTAGTTTTATAACAAAACTATTTTTATTTTATTTTTTCGCAATAATTCAAAAGTTATTTCAAAATAAAAATTAATTTTTGAATCCAGTACCAGGCCTGTGTCACTCCGCGTGTGGGTATTAAAAACATACCTACGGGCGGCGGCCACTGCGCAAGGGCCAATCTAGTAGGCTGCCACAAGCGAAAGAAAACACACGCGTGCGCGCTATATGTTCGACCACGTTCAACTTTGATTGATTCATTATTGCAAGATGGACACAAAACGAAAAAAAGCAAAAAGATACTGTGCAGTATTTAATTGTTTAAATACGGATCGTGATGAGAATTTAACTTTTTTTGGTTACCTAAAGACGCTGACAGGTAAGGGTAAAATCTATTTTGACTGGATTACATTATGTTCCTATATGAAATGAAATTAATTCAAACTACAAACCGTTTCTCCCCGTACTATTAACGTAATAATAAGTAAACGCTCGTGCTGTGCGCTAGATGGCATAAGTAGTTTCTCGAAGTAAGCAACCCTAGTCCGCGGCTCTTTCAATACGTACAACCATGTTTAACTTATTATGAACCGTAGTATAGTGAATTAAGGCCCATATTCCTTCAAAAAGAAATTGGTAGGTATGTAAATGAACACGTGCTCGACTGGACCGCGAGCTAAATTAAATCATATTGTTTATCAGATTCGAGTCATATTTCTTTGAAAACCATTGCGAAGTAAAGCTTCTGTACGTAGTACTAGTTATTATTCTGTGCCAGTACCGAAGACACTCGGACAACTCCCGAACAAACCCGAGCGCGTGTGACGTCATAATGGTAGCCCCATTCGGTTACACGTGTAATAGCCGTAACCGCTGTACGTACTTATGGTTATTAGCTCTATCATTATCACGTCACAACTATGGTGACCAATTATGGCGCGTTTATAGTCACGTGACTTTTATTCAAATTTCATCAATTTTTAATTGTTTATAATTATTGAAAAAATATATTTTTTAAGTTTTTTGCATTAAATATCAATATTATTAATAATAAAGTTTTAAAATACATAAAAAATATCAATTTTTTTTTTCAAAAGCCCAATTCGAACTCTTACATAAATATAATGCTACGTATATCTTTTAAACAGATTTATTTTCCATTTTTATTTATTATTATTTTGTTATTTTATATTTGTAGACGATGAAAGATACTTACCGCCGAGAGAGTCTCTGAGAGCTGATATTTTGTTGAATGCTTTGAAGAGGGTCGAGCCGCAAGAGTTCAACATTGACCCGTCGAGTTTATCGTCTAAAGTTACTATGGTATGTTATTTATTTATTGTGTTACAGTCATTGAGATAGAATCCTATTGAGTCACAAGCAAAAAAAAATGTCCGCGCAAAAACTCGGCGCATGACGCAGTGCGCCGAGTTTGCGTACAAGCGACATTGAACACTTTAACAAGTGTTCAATGTAGCTTGTCGCATTCGAGCAAGTGTCATTGCAAACGATATACCTAATAACAAGGATATAATGACAACGGTGCTCGGACATTTTTTGAGTGTTGTCAGCTATTCATTGTGACTCTATAGGGTTCTAAGTCAATGGTTACAGTAAACGATTTAAACACCCCCTAAAATAAAGTTTAGGCAGGGATCATCATTATTTACAGTATTAGTAGGTGTGACGAGAGGCCTTTGCCCAGCAGTGGGACTTTATTTTTATTTTTATAGTAGGTAAGTATAATAAGCATATCTCTCCTCCCAGACTACAGGTCTAACTCAAATGCTGGACGTGCTAAAGCAAGACATCTTCCTAGACGAGCACGACAACGAATACGTGACCAGTTCAGGCATACATCCGATGTTAGAACCTTCCTTGAGACGCAACACTCTACAGCAGCTTTCTGTACTGATGAGACAACAAGAACTGCACGAAATGTTCCTGAAATGTGATGGATTGAAAATTGTTGTTACTATTTTAAGGTTAGTTTTTATTTATTGATTGATAACTAGCAGGATCGTTTTGTATTTCCCCTTTTGTAATCAATCATCTAGACGGGACTAATCGCGAAATAAACGTTTAATGCTTCGCACGTTTCGGTCGGGTCGCAACGAACGTGTTCACGGGGGTACTTATTAAGTCCCGTCTAGATTAGTGTTTCCAATATGTTCATATAGTGATAGTTTAAATTGTGAACTCTTTAACAATTTCCCCCTTCATCGGATGCGGTCCCGTGAGGATTAATTTCAGGAAGAAAGATAACCTATTGAGCCAACCTTAAACAAGTGTCATAAACAAGTTCTGTCATTATTAAAAACATCGAGTTTATTTCCAGAATGTCCTTGCTAGTGGACGACTACCTCGCCTTCCCCGAATGTGCTATAAGTTGCGTGGCGATCATCAACAGCGTTAGTTTCGTCAGTAGACACAGTTTGGCCAAGATATCGGATCTACCCACACTGTTGATTAGGGGTGAGTGATGATTAGTACTTTTACCTAAAATTAAGAATATAAATACCGTCGGGCAAATTGGTTACTACTTGTGGCCGACCCCGGTGTCGGAGTTCAAAGACCGCCTTAAGGACTCCGACACGGTCGGACGATTGAAACAACCGGGGCCGACAATTTAACGTGCGGTCAGATTGTTATGCCACAAAAACAATGAGTTAACATCGCTTAGCTAAACTGCGTTACTTGTGCTAATGAAAGTACCCTGTTTGCCTAGTTAACTGAGTACGCAATAAAGTTGGTGAATACTCTACCTATGTTCTACCAATGAAACTCCCACATTGACTACTACCGCATATCCCAGAAATTTCCTCTAATTAAACTAAATTACGCCTTATAGTAAATGCTGTCTTGTATTAACTAAGCATACTAAATGTATAATACAATATTGTACTTTAACTATGTGTTCTTGTTCCCAGTAATCCTAGTATTCCCGGCCAACGACGCCGCAGTGCTAATGTCGGCTCAAGTGCTAGCGCTGCTCGTGTGGTCCGGGTTCACGCTGCAAGAGCTAGACGCGAGCCGCCAGCGCGTGCCGGCGCTGCCGCTCAGCGTCACGCAGCGGACAAACCTGCCCTTCCAAGCGAACAGCTATTGGAAAACCAGTCCGAATGCTGAACATTCTTATGTTGGTTAGTCTCTTTCTGTGTATTTTCATTACGTTGGAATTGCGATAGCATAAAAATACCAAGAACTCAAATGCTATCGCTTATAATCTTCACGGCCAATTTTCAAATTGATACTCACACGTAATACGGTGCTGTATCAATCGACCAATCATGTATCAACTGCCTCGTTTAACAATTTCAATGTGTTGAGATTTGACGATTGAATTCTGCACTGTTCCACTCCACTTCAATGGAATCGCAGTTGTAAACCAATCATAAGAGTCTGCATCAATTGGTCGAGTCTTCATGATGTCTTTACTGGTCCCCAGAATGGCTGCTAGCATCCGAGGAGTGGCGCTCGTGCATCCGCATGGTGTGGTGGTGCTGCGAGGGCGGGCCGCGCGCCGCGCTGCAGGGGGCGCCGCCGCCGCCCGCGCCGCTCGCGCTGCGCGCCTCCACACGAGATAGAGATGTGTTGCGGGCCGCGAGCGTGCCTTATTCCTGTGGGAGGGCGCTGCTGGCGTTGGAAAACGCAGCCTCGCATACTCAAGTTATTGATGCTTTGACGCTTTTGGAATGGTAGGTAAATAGGGACATGTTACCTTTAGTTGTTCGGGCTACTGAAAGTTAGTAGGTTCATGTAGGTTAGTAGCCAACCTTGATGTTAAAGTTTTTAGATCTCTTAAAGGCCTCCGACTTGGTCTAAATCCCACGCATCCAAGTTCTGTACTATCCGAGCTGCACGTTATTTACCAATCGCTACAAAATGAGATAAACACAAGTTGCAAGCCACTGGCGTACCTTATTCCTTCGGGAAAGCTTTGCTGGTCCTAGAAAATGCTGCCTTGCATACTCGTGTTATTTATGCATCAACAGAGGCAATAGTTATTATTACATTCAGTAACAACCAGATACTCATATTACTATGATTACATCGTGTTTGTACTACTAACAAACATTACATATATTTACATAAATTCTCTGTATTTAAAAAATCAATATCTTATCAGAGCTCTTGACATTTTATCTCTAGCTATACATTCCTGATCCCGATATCGTCGGCAACTGGCGTCGACCTGAAGTCGTTGCCATGGCAACACACGAAGCGTTTCTTCAACGCCGCGCCCGCATCGTCTCGAGATGCGAACCTGCTTGTGACATTATTGCAGTTTATTATTGCTTATATGGATAATGTTTCGCCTGAAGGTAAGCTGATTGTAAAACTATAGATTTTTAACAAGTTTTGAAATAAATAGTAAGTAGTAGTAGCAGTACTCATGTTGCGAACAATTAACGTTAAAAAATGCAACATGTAACAAAAAAATACGAAATCTGGAGAGTAGCAGAAAAAAAATCTTGCATTAACTTACTACTATTTTTCTTTGTCACTCTCGCACATTTATATTGCTGTCTCATATGCCTATGAAACGGCAAAGTAAAATTTACGCGGGTTATAAAGAGAAACGGTGAAGATATATCTAATATAAAAAATCGCATAAATAATTTCCTTCAAAGGTGACTCCATGGCCTGGATCAAATCCTCATTCATCGGCGAAGACGCATCCATCATCACACTGCTAAGCCGACCCCTGACCTACCCTCAACTATCGCAAGAAAACATCGACGTCACACAAGTACACACACACATACTCAAAGTGTTGCTGCGATGTATCATAATGTTGGACAGAGATAGAGATTACAGCGAGAGCAGGATGGAAAGCTTGATCAAGATATTGTTGTCATGTTTGGAGAAAGTTGATTTGAACAATTTTCACATGCTTGGTAAGTTTATTGTAACTTTTATTCACTTAGCATATTCAAATTTAGATCCTGCTTATGTCTTAACTTTGTCTTACGTAATCTTACACAGTTGCTTAGCTAAACTAAGCAATCGAAAATAGTGTCAGAAATTAAAAATGTAAACCACTTACACACGGTAGTTTCCCTTCTATATAATAACTAGCTGTGCGCAGTTTCACTCGCAGCGCACCCATTACCGGGGGAAATTCGTGATTGTTATAACGTATTATCCTATTCCTGAAGATAAAATAAAAAAAAGCATCATTAAAATCGGTCCAGCTGTTCCCGAAATGATGTAACTAACACGACTTTCTTTTATATATAGATATGGATAACGAGTTCACCACTTTATACTCAAAACTGTGCCCTGCAGGTTACCTTAACGAACTCATACGCTGCATCCGTTACGCTCTCAACTCCTCATACTGTCGTCTCTCCGAAGACACTGCGATAGAATCACTCCGTATAATAACAAAAACATTGACTGGTTGTGCGTCGGGCAGCGGTCGGAAAGGACAGGCGTGCAGATTAGATGCAATGCTTGCAGTGCTTGCATTGTTGAGTCACATGCAAGAAGAAGGGATACCGGTACAGGTATGTATAATGACCGCATTTATTGCATTTAGTGTAGCTAAGTCTATGTGTGAAATTAAGTTTTCTCTACTATAATCCTCAAAGTCAAAGTCAAATATTTTTATTCAGTTTTGGCCCCAAAGAGGCTCTTTTGAATAGTACGTTCAACTGTACTGCATCGGCATTGAAACAACAGAATCTATACATATAAATATAATTACAGTGTCTGGTAATATTAAATATAGATAATAAAAATAGCTTTTTACTACATTCATATGAATATGTGTAAGGTACATCTCTGAAATGGTTGAGCCGATTTTGACGGGACTTTTACTGACTGGTAGCTGATGGAATAAGGAGTAACTTAGGCAAAATTCCACGTGGACGAAGTCGCAGGCACAGATAGTTAAACTTGCAAAAACCTATGCAACGTAATGTCTAGAAGTGTCAAAATTATACTATGCATACTTTATAACTTGAATATTTTTGTAGTATTGTGTCAAATTTATAATTCCAATGTTGTTGCTCAATAGTAACCCAGACCGTTATTTCAGCGATGGAGCGAAGTATTCTCAAACGACGTGATACATTCAATCGTGAAATGTGTGAAAGCCCCCCGGGTCGAGCTTCGCGCTGCGTCTTTGCATACCATAAGCGCGTTGGCGTGCTACGCTCAGTTATTACCGCATTTATTGCAAGGTAAGCAAGTACTAGTAAAAAGAAGAGTGAAGTAAAGTATTAGCGTGTAATGTCTCACTGCTGGGCAAAGGCCTCTCATCTCCCTGAAGATATCAGTACAGTGAGGAGGATTAGGCATAATCCCCACGCTTGCCAAATATCAGAGGCCTTTAGGCGGTCTAAATACTCTAGACACCCAGGGTTGGCCACTGACCTACTCGAGCTTACATATCATTAATCATCCACTTATCATTAACTAGCAGCGCCCCGCGGTTTTACCCGCGTTGTGCCCGTTCCCGTGGGAATTTCGGGAATTTTTTTACATAAAAACCCTCCTCTTGAATCACTCTACCTATTACAAAAAACCGCATCAAAATCCGTTGCGTAATTTTAAAGATTTAAGCATACAGACAAACAGACAAACAGACACGAAACAAGACGACTTTATTTTATACTATGTAGTGATAGCAACCTTATTATTAAGATTAGGATTAAGATTAGGACTCTAGTATACCGTTATTCAGATAATTCTAAATTAGGTATAGAAGCACAATCGCTGTCGGAGTTCGCAGTTCTGATCTTCGCTCGCCGCAACGAAGCAAATGTAGTTCGTTCGGCGGCCGCTTCGCTTCTCGCTTCGGTTGCATCGCGAGCAACGCCGAAGTCTAATGTAAGTAGAATTGTATTTACAGTACATTACACTTTATTTCCTCATAGCAGCGCCCCGCGTTTTATACGCGTTGTGCCCGCTCCCGTGGGAACTTCGGAATGAAAAAAAGTATAGGCTATTTATCATTCCTTCCCGTTGAATGCGGCTATCCATTACAAAAAGAATTATTCAAATAGGATTAGTAGTTCAACCAAAACAGAATAAAACAAAACGGAAACTCTTCACTTTTATTATATTAGAAGTAGATGACATTACTGTGTAGGTGCAAAATTAGGACACTGACATTCTTCCTACTTTAGTTTTATTTATGTTGCCTACTATTTTGTTTGGTGTATTATATAGGCCAGGCTCAATGTCCGAATTTGACCCATGTTTGGTTTACCATTTGGTCAACACTTAATATTAGATATTTTACTTTATTTAGTATTTTGGTTTCTGTATGAAACTGCAATTGAAACAAACAATATTTTATGCTTCGATTACAAATTCAAATATTTAATCTTGTATTTATCTTATTTTATTGACGTGTCTGTCTGTGAATAATTATTTAAATTGTATTTTTGTTTTTGAGGAAAATTGTAAGTTATTTAAAACTGAAATGAAAAGGGGAAAGTTTCAGCGGCGTAATCAATTATGGAAATTAAATAATTCATCTAGTCTAGAACTTATTGTTATGTACATATTTATCATTTACATTTCGTAGATAAACATTTATTCTAACTTGTAAAGGTTCTTGGAAATTTTACTGTAAATGTCTAATGTTTGATCTTTACCCACAAATACTCGAACGTATAAACTACTAATAATAAAGATTGATTAATAAACACTTGGGCGTTTATTGCGAAAAGCGCATTCTTTAAGTATAGAGTGGTCGGGAAAATACCTAGATTTTCCTATATCATGCGCACATAGCTAAATTTAAAAGCTAATTTTAATTTTACCATATTTCACAACTGTTTCACCGAATTTTTGGAAAACAATTATTACTGTATTAAGAATCTTAAATATGAGTATTAAATTGAACGTAACGCTTGTTTAATCTCATCACTCAAATGTAAACAAAAACGTAGTAGATAATCAAATAATTAGTATTACGTGTTTTAATACGGTACCGACGATGATCGGCAGAATCGAGCGTTTTTCTTACAACAATACTCGTTTCGGAATACAATGGTCTACGTAATATTCGGTATGAGCGTTTATTCGAGTCACGGGGCGCAGTAGTTCAGTGAGCGCGGCCTTGATTGCACGGGGCGTACTCGCGGCGTAGGGCTTATCACACGAGTTCACTCGAGAGTCGAGCGGCGACCGCCGCCGCGACACATACACGCAAACACTTCGCTGTTTGTTGACGAACACTAGAAATGCCCCGCACCATACGATAGTGCCAACAATCATTCATTATCAAATCAGTGCACGCTTATCAGTGAACAATGTGGTTGAGTGTTATTTTGTTCGGATTCCTGCTCTCGATATTCATATTTTTAACCATCTTCCACTACACCACAAATGGCAGAAAGTATTGGAGAACCAAAAATGTTCCGTACAGGGAACCTTGTCCGATTTTCGGCAATTTTGGACCAACGTTCACGATGAAGAAGAGCTATGTGTCTATGCTTCAATTTTTCTATGACAGTTTTAAATATGAGAAGTATGTGGGGTTGTTTCAAGCGAGGAGACCCACCCTGATGGTGATAGATTTAGATTTGATAAAGAATATTTTGAACAAAGAGTTCCCGAGTTTTAGCGACCGAGTGTCCGTCGCTACAGATACTCAACGAGAGCCGCTCCTACGCAACCTGGCCAACATGAGCGGTGCGGAATGGAAGGCGATGCGCCAGATCGTTACGCCGACTTTCTCATCCGCCAAAATGAAAGCAATGTTCCCTCTCATCGCTGAATGCGCACAAACTTTAAAGAAAACACTAGACATTCCTGAAGATGAAATCAACGTCCCCAACCTAATGTCTCGCTACACCACCGACGTCATCGGAAGCTGCGCATTCGGGGTAGACCCGGGCTCGCTGAAAAATCTCGACTCACCATTCTTAACCATGTCGCAGAAAATGTTCAAAATAGATCGAGCGACTGTACTCAAACGATACTGCCGCACATTCTTTCCGAAGTTGTTTAAATTTTTGAATCTCAGAACTTATTCATCGGACGTGGAACATTTCTTCAGTGCGACCATAAAACAAGTTCTGGACGAGAGACGATCGACCGGAGTCCAAAGACATGATTTTCTGCAGCTGATGTTGAACGTACAGAAAACAGAGACTAGTTTTTCTATGACGGATGCGTTGATAACATCGAATTCGTTTATATTCATGTTGGCAGGGCTAGAGTCGACGGCCACAACAATGTCTTTTTGTTTGTATGAACTAGCTAAGGATATAGAGCTGCAAGATAAGTTGAGAACCGAGATAAGGGAGTGTGTGGAGCGATTTAATGGGTTGAACTATGATGCTGTTTGTGCGATGCGGGCTGTCACTCAGGCAGTTTTGGAAACTTTACGACTGCATCCCCCCACGCCGCTGACAACAAGACTTTGCACAGCCTCCTGCACCCTAGAAACTGGACTAACAGTCAAAGTTAAAGATCCGGTCCTTATACCACTGCATTGTATACAAAGAGATCCCCAACACTTTCCGGATCCGGAAAAATTTGACCCCGACCGATTTGAAAATGACACCAATCCTACAGGTTTCATAGCATTTGGTGACGGCCCCCGAAGTTGCCCTGGTAAGTCTAATTTTTATTTCGTTAGTTCAGGTTTTCGTTGCATAATGTATGTTATCATTATGCAACGAAAACAATCGTCTATAGGTAAATAGTCTTCATAGGTAGTAAAATATTATCTAAATTGAAGACTAAAACAATGTTTTGATTTGACCACTTGTTATACAAATGAATTCACGGTAAAAATATTACATAAACATCTTTTGTTCCCCTTCGTGGTTACAGATACATTATGTAAAAAAATATAAACAATTCGTTGTTTGAAAAACACAAGGTTTTATATTATTGAATGTATAATATTTACGTTTTAAATTGAAACAATAGATGAAAGAATATAATGAGATTGTGTTATAATAACGTTTAATGTTTGTCGCATTCAATCAGCTGGTTTTAAAAATAGAATTTATTGCATTTATAAGATTGATTACATCCGCAATCCGCATATATACAGTAGGTATTTAATCTGAATAATTTACACATTTAATTACAAAGAGGTTTGACTTGGTCACAAAACATTTTCTCAAATATTTTGGAAAAGTTTCTAAATTCTTGTGATTTTTGTATTATTGTAGCCTAACCCATACAAGTATCTCAGAAAAATGTTACCTATAAGGTAGAGCTAAATGCTTATAGAATAGTGACATTTTAATCGACTAAAAAAAGGTATTCCTTACAAAGTAGTTATTTTTTTTACTTTTAATTAAAAGTAAATCTTTTAAATAAGTACATATTTAATTCGAAGTCCATTTTTCGTTTCAAAATTCAAATGTTATCAAGTTGTTTTCGTGATTGCAGGAGCGCGTTTCGCCCAGTTGAGTATCGTAGCCGGGCTCGCTGCGATGCTCAGCTCGTTCACAGTGGAGCCCTGCGCGCGCACCACCTCCCGAATACAGTACGACCCTCGCAGCGTCATGCTCAAGAACAAAGGGGGCATCTGGCTCAAATTCACACCGCTGGAAAAGATAACACAATAGACGAATATGAGGAAAATACTTTGTGTAATGAGAGATACGAATGTTAGCGGTTTATCTCGCAAAATTAAAGGGAAACTGAGGTTTATTTAATGCGATGCTTTTTTTTTCGTAATTTTGTAAACCGTTTTTAGCATAAAGTAGTGATAGTGTGACTCACTAACTTCTGCATTTATATTTCTACGTGTTTGAGGAAAATTTCTAAATAGATGACCAATTTTCATTATTTTTATCGGTGACTTAAAACGGTCAATGTTAGTCGGTTAGTCATAACATTTTGTACTTTAACATATAACTATGTACCTAATAAATTAAAGTACTTAATCTTTAGTTATTTGCGGTCTTGCATCATGTTTATTTCTCTTTGTGTTTCTGTGAATCGTGTTATATTTTATTTGTTACAAAAGTATATTTAAAAAGATGTTATATAAATACATTTGAGTCAGGTAAGGCAATTTAAATTGCGCTGTCAAGACAAACTTTTTTTTGTTGAAAAATGTACAGAGACTCTTTGTCGGTTGCGGTGATTCAAGTACTTACAGTTTTTTACTATAAAAAGATTGCTTGTCTGAGCGGTTTATTTATAATATTTGTTAGTTACTAGCTGTGCCCCGCGGTTTCACCCGCAGCGCCCCCGTTCCCGTGGGAATTCTGAGATTTTTATTCCTTTTTTTCTTATATGTATAAAAACCTTGTCCTGACAATAAGGAACACATTAAAAAAATAATCATCCAATTTGGTGCAGTAGTTCTGAAGTTATGCGCTTACCAACACATTTTGCGATTCATTTTTATATTATAGATTTTGATTTAGTATTTTGCGTAATTTACTGTATTATATACAAGAGATTGAGAAACGAAAAAATTTTAGAGGTGTCAAGGGACACCCGGATGGAACGAAGTTTATTTATTATCAACAAAAATAATCGTCGCGACATCACACTGTTCAATGCGAAATAGAAAGACGAAACTAAAATATCTAGCTTTCATTGATTTCTATAAGAGAGAGAGAGAGAGAGAGAGAGAGAGAGAGAGAGAGAGAGACAGACAGAGAAACATGTGCACGCCAGAGAGAGACAGACAGAGAAACATGCGCGCCGCGCATGTTTCTGTGTCTAATTACTGAATACTGAATCTTCCTTATTTTACATACGTCTTCATAAAGGGTTGCTGTTCGAAAAAAGTTTGATTGATACAATTATATCTCAATTAACTGGCAATCACGGTGACTTTATAAAAGACAAATTGTTGTTTTTGACGTAAATAAGTTATGTTATTGACGTCGTGCTGTTTCTTAATCTTATTTGTTTCACACAATAATATATGGGATCCTTTTTTTAAACTTGTAGTCTGCGTAGCATTTTATCATGAGATGTTTCAATTCCCACGGGAATTAGTATGGATAAACAAACATATTCTATATTTACGATCTCGTCGACTTCGATAGCAATTGGTGGGCGATAGCGATAAGCAATGTTTGGGGTATACTTATGCCCAGCAGTGGGAGAATTTAGTTTAGAAAAAACATATGTTTTATGCTATAAATTGACTGTATGCCAAATGTAATCCAAATTGAACAAGCCATAGCGTAAGAGAGTAGCAACCATGAATCTATTATGTCATCAGAAACTAACGTGATTTAGTATTAGTTAAATGTCCTCTGTTCTTTGTTTGTAATATAATGTATACTCGTACACTTAATGATTTGTTAAAATTACACAAATAACTCAGTCTAAGTGGTTTGTTTACGTTTCGAGAATACATTTAATCTTCACCGAGATTAAAGTAGTGATTTCTCTACTTTATCTTTAAATTCTTTCGTATAAATAAACCGTGCCGCTGATAAAACTGAATGGACAGTGAATTTCTGCGTAGAATCGATATACCTGTCTAATATATTTAGTATAAGTTTGTATCTAGAATTGGTTGTAAGATAAATAAAATGTATTTTGAATTCATCTGCTTGTTTTTTTTTTGCTGTTTAAAGGTCATTTGAAATCTTTAAACTTTGGTATTTACCTATAGTATTCGTGTTATTGAAAATTACTTAAAAACAAATAATAATTTAGCTGCACTTAATTAGTTTCATAATGATCATTAAATTGAGATACGCATATTATATTCAAGGTCTATTGACTTTGTTTCTTAAATGTCGGGTAAAGAGATCTGATTACTACTAAGTGTCCCTATTGCGGTTGACCTTCAGTTTTATTATAATGTGAACACTGAATAATATACTATAATATATGATGAATATTATTCAGCTACATTATTGGACCAAGATGTTCTTTTAAAAAGTTGTTCTGGTTGTTTCACCTATGACATATCAGTATAATAAATAAATAAATATTTGATTAAATTACAAATAAGTCATCTTGAGGTGAGGATACCATTTCTACGTTTAATCTTCACCATAGTACTGGTATCTTCGGTGAGTGTAAAGGTTTTGTCTTGCATTGGGTCGCTAATACTTCTACTGTGTGCTTAGTGGTGCTATTGACTAGTTAGCGTTCATCGCTAGCGGATCTTGAACACTTATTTTTGTAGTCATATTGATAGCTCATTGAGTCAATAAAATGGTAGGCAAATTAATGTATTCAAGATTGTATGTAATACACGTTTGATCATATTTAACCCCAAATGTAACTTCTATTGCAGGCTTTAGAAAATGAACTATTGGAACAATTGGAAGATAATAACTTCATAGGAAACGTGCTCGATATCCTGGTCGGTTTTTGTGACAGAACAGAATATGAACAAACTTTCGGTAAGTAAGTCAACATTCGTACGTATGCTTTCCCCTGACAAATAAATCATGCAATCTCATAAGTTATCTCTAAATTGATTGCAATTGAGGGATAATTTATGTGTTGCGCCTCTATTGATCTTACCAGATAAGTGACAATGCAGTTATAGATAAAATTTATCCATAGCAAGCATCATATGTTTCATCTCATACCCATAAATTAATTGTAGTATCTAAATAGTAGGAATACTAAGCTCTTCAAGTGCGGATCCAAAGGGTTGCAATGGATGCAAATATTGCCCCCCAAACTTGAATAATGGTTCTGAAAAAAATAACGGTTTTTTTAAATAACTAACCTTTGTTGTCCAACCCTCACCCCTTTCCCGAATCCAAGATTGCCTTCCCCTAAAGTCCCGAAACCAACCAACCTGGAATCGCGATTAAATCTCGTCGATAGGACCGGTCAATTATAATCACATAGAATTATTTGCCTTTCCTATCCACCTGCAATTAATTCCATACCTTGTACGGTTATCAATCCATCAGTATAATTATGGCTGACAACACCCGCTTATGGAGAACAGATTAAAAACTGCTAAATTTAAGTTGTATCACGTATGTAGCTATGTATAATACTGTACTTATATATAAAATGCGTTTTTTTATTTCAAACCTTGTTACAAGTATATAAGGTTTATTTCTCACAAATGTGAGTGATGTATGTGTAGAATTTTAATCGAATCGCTTGCGTATGTGATGGTACAAAACAATTGTGGCTATAAAAATAAACGAATGGGAACTATGAGTAGTTATCGATACTGGGAAACATGTTGCGAGAAATAAAGGTCCTATTAATTACTGTACGAGTGTAAACTTTCTGTCAACACTCAACATACTAAAATGTAATTTCCATTTCATCTTTGAAAAATTAGATGATATTATTGTAATATAAACTTTCCAAAAGTTAGTCCATTTAAAAACTATTAATTTTACCTCGTTTCACCATTATCATAAGAAAGTGATTTTAGATCAGTTTGTAAGATACCAACTTAAAAGGCACTCTTTCTGATGCAATATTTTTATTAGGTGTTCTATTAAGCATAGGCCTCTGAACTCACAAGCGAGATGAACCTGAGGCCTACGCCCAGCAGCCGCATTACATTACTAATACTTTACTTCCTATTAGATTAAATAGTGAAAGCCATCATTTATTTCAGTAATTGTTAGATCAGCGGCGTTTACATATTAATATTAATAATTTAGAAGGTATCATATATTCGAATACGGTGTGCAATCATCTTGTTATTTCATTCATCTTGTGTCATTTCTATCATCTTGTTATTTCATATTTTCCAGAACCAAACGTGCCTCTATCCGTCCTCGAACGTAGATCTGAACTAGAAGTCCGTTCGCACAAGAGCAGCGACGTGCGCGTGTCCCCTCTTCCCGCCAAGTTCTTCGGGCCTCCGCCCCCCACGGCTTCGCTGGTGGTCTCGGTCGCGGACGCGCTCAA
Source organism: Cyclophora albipunctata (assembly GCA_963082685.1). Taxonomy (NCBI): domain Eukaryota; kingdom Metazoa; phylum Arthropoda; class Insecta; order Lepidoptera; family Geometridae; genus Cyclophora; species Cyclophora albipunctata. Next base: position 7,085,577 of record OY720117.1, on the reverse strand, counting down.
TAATCTTAGCTTCTTCGCTAAATGTCCGACACAACAATGGAATAATCAAGGATTATATCGCGTATTGTTTAAGTGAGTATTTTTTATAGATGTTATATAATCGGTTAGAGTCGTCATAATGTTTGTCTTCTGTGAAACGGATAAATAGATCAGTAGAATTGATTCATTTATTCATGTCGTGTAGGTTAGTGGCCAACCCTGGCTGGTGTCAAAGTTTTTAGAACGGCCAAAGGCGTCCGCCATGGTGTAGCGATAGAAACAACCGCGACTGACTGCTTAATGTGACTGGTTGTCGATTTTATGTTGATTTTTCTGTCGTTTCGAGCAAACTGATGATAACACATGAATAGTTTATAAGTTTAATAATATGTATACCCAGAATATTACATGTATATTCTAATGAATTTGTAGATATGGAAGAGCGAAGTTTCCTAATACAGGCATTGCATGCCTAAAAGGTTGACTTCAGCCCTAGTTCAAAATATGTAAAAATTTGTTACTGAATAAAGCATAAAGCATTTATTATTTTATAACACGAAAACCATTTATTATTATATTACTGTTAACTACTTTCCATCTAATCTATGATTGTTGATTAGCATTATGAATCATGTAATGTAATCAAGTCTTAGCTCAGACTATAAAGTCTAGATTATGTTAGTCGGTAATGCCACAGATGATAAAACTTATGGTAATCCATTTACTACATCAGATATTTTGTAATATGTATATAATAATTTTTAACACATATCATAACACCTGCTTTATACTCGTATTAAATTATTAGTACCTACTTAATATCTCTTTTGTAAACTTTTCATTGACAGATGTGCCTCCTGGTCTACCGCTGTCGACACAGACGATTACTGCGTCCGCGCGGCGGTGTGTCGCGCACTCTTCGCAGTGTCGTCCCATAAGTGTGTCCGCGTCGCTTTAGCCGCCACTAAGGACTGTCTGCACCACTTGCTGGACACTTTAACTCCTTTAGATAAAGGTAAATCAAAATTTGACTGATTCACATTCTAAAAGCGCCGTCTGTCTGTCCCAATAACTTACTTTATCGGTAATCTCAATAAGATTCAGTTTTGTCGTCGTTTCTATGCAGACATTTTAAATTAGCGTTAAATTAGCGGCTACAAGAAAATTCTCATTGACTTGTTTGTAGGTATTAAGATACGTTTTTGTTACTTACGAACAATAATAGATGTTTAAATATAAGAACATAATGTTCAACATTTGCTTGCGCCCACCACCTATACGAGTGCATAGACGGCATTATTTATATTACTTACTAGCTGTGCCCCGCGGTTTCACCCGCAGCGCCCCCGTTCCCGTGGGAATTTTGATTTTTATTCCCTATAAACCTCACGGAGCCCGAGACCTTTCCAACGAATGCAAAACCGTGGAAATCGGTCCAGCCATTCACGCGTGATGCCGCGACCAAGGAAAACGGGTTTCATTTTTATATATATAGATAATTGTATTTAGTACACTATTTCAATTTAATTTTAACTCCTTTACAGAAATACCCCGCTCAGTTTACTACTCATCTAAAGCACAGGCGATGCTTCTCCTATCGTCTCTACTGGTTGAACCAGCCGCCGTCGAAACTGTCTGGAGTTATCTAAAGGACAATAACTCGCTACTTTATCTCATACTACAATGTTTGGAAACCGACGATGAAGGTAAATGTTTGATGTTCGGGAATTCAGTGCGTGTTGAGATAATGTGGCTTTAGGATACGAATGTTTGAGTTGGATTAGGTTTTTAAGCTTTGTATTTGTTCCGGGCATAAGATTAAAGATAACAAAAATGTTATCTTACGTTATCATATTGTAAAAGAGGAGACATGTCTTGCTCGCGGAATTTAGAGGGAGATAGTCGGTTGCTTTCGGTTTGTAGTGTTATCTCCGTCACACGCTACTTAAGTGAAGTTTGTCGTACTGATATTACCATTAACATACTAGCGACGAAGTTCGATAATGCGAAAAAGCCGTCGACAAATTTGAAAATAACCGACTATCAGATTATATTCAGAGGCTGTCGAGCAATAGTGGAGCGCTGTAACGCATAAAAATTGTAAAACCTCGGAATCCAGGGCCAGTGAATCTTCATAAAAACTGTTGGATTGCATTGTTAAACGCTCAAATAAAAAAGTAAAAAAAAAACCCGATCTTGACTGACTGACTGACTGACTGACTGATAATCAACGCACATCCTCAACCGCTGCACCTAGAAACATGAAATTTGGCAGAAAGGTTCTTCAAGTGACGTAAGTGCACACTAAGAAAGGATTTTGATAAATTCTACCCCCAAGGGGATAAAATAGGGGATGAAAGTTTGTATAAATCTTCTTAGATTTTCGACTGATTGAACTGAAATTAAAGATTGGAGCTACTATGATGAAGACAAATAGGATTTTGATAAATTCAACCCCCATGAGGATAAAATAAGGGATGATGGAGGATGTAAATGTATTAGTTTGAACCTATCAGTACCTAATCAATACATAGTGATCTAAATAGTCATAGTGACCCAAACCACTGGACGGATCGGGCTGAAATTTGGCATGCAGGTAGATGTTATGACGTAGGCATCCGCTATGAAAGGATTTGGATAAATTCTACCCCCAAAGGGATAAAATAGGGGATGAAAGTTCCTCTAGTTACCTTTACAATTTCTCCTAGTTTGGAGCTAAATTGGGCTTTTGAAAAAAAAATTTTTTTGTGATAAATGGAAAGATTATATATTATTTTTTTAACAAAACTATTTTTTTTTTTCGCAAAAATTCAAAAGTTATTTCAAAATAAAAATTAATTTTTGAATCCAGTACCGAAGACACGCCGACAACTCCCGAACAAACTCGAGCGCGTGTGACGTCATAATGTTAGTTAATGTTAATGAAAAGAGTTTCGGTTACATCGCAAACTTTTTATATGTTTATGAAAAGAGGTTCGGTTACATCGCAAACTTTTGGAGGGAAAGAGAATAAAAGGGCGGGAATCTTGATTGTAAACGCTGTACGTACTTATGGTTAAATAGCTATAATATTATGACGTCACAACTACGGTGACCAATCTTGGCGCGTTTATAGTCACGTGATTTTTATTTAAATTCCATCAATTTTTAATTGTTTATAATTAATTGAAAAAATATTGTTTTAAAGTATTTTGCATTAAATATCAATATTATTAATAATAAAGTTTTAAAATACATTAAAAAAAAACAATTTTTTTTTTCAAAAGCCCAATTGAGAACTAGATCCGACTTTGTCGCAAATAAGGCAATAACCTTAGATTATAGAAAGTACTAGATGTAGCATTCAAATGTATTTACAAGCTACACGCTGTGTCCAAAAACAGAACAAAGTCCCTCGCGTAGTGTTGTTAGCTCTCGCATTATTTGCCCATTTTTGGGGTAAATTTTGGGAGTTTCGGAGGTAATATGATAATAGAATAAAAATTGTCCTTTTCTATATAACTATGTACCTACCTGATTATCTCAAGAAATAGATAGGTATATTAAATAAAACACGGTGTTAAGGTGGATGTTTGCACACTTTTATCGGGTGATGGAAAAATTATATATTTTTATTTTATTTTATTTTAAAGTATTCGGAAAACTTACAGCTAGGTACAAGAGTTACATAAAAAAAGAATAATAACTTAGGGCCAATTACAATTTTTCACTATCTAAGATGGCTAATATAGAAACATAATTTTATACCCGCTCCCCCTCTCCCCTTCTCCCTCACACGCACACCAAAAATTTGTTTAGAAATCCTATAGACTAACATACTTACTATTTAATAGGATTGTTAGGTTAGGTACATAGGAGCCGCACTTACGCTTTATACTTTCTTTTTTCAAGTTGGTTATTTTTTATTATATTACTTATTAATAATATTCTACAACGAATTAAAGCCCTCAAAAGGTAATAAAAAGAAGGGTAAATCAAAACTCTTATATTGGCAACACTAGCATAGATTGACGCATCACTCTCTATGACAATTGAAATCTGAGAAAATAATTAAATATTTAAATAAGACGATACCTAAATGCGATACTTACACGTGAAATGTGATCCCATCCTGTTTCTTTTTCAGACCCACTGCATTTTTACAGGTAGGAATGACACAAGACGGCATAGTTTCGTGAAATTGGTCACGGGTAAAACACGTTAGCGCGTTCCGACGGTCACAAAGTGACTGATCGGTTGCGCATCAAACTACTCTATTTAAGGCTAGTTTGAGTAGCTTCAGTATTATGCGCGCTCACGGGTTCTGGTTCTTCTGTATTCTGAGGCAATAACTTTGATTATTATCACTATTTGATGGTTCAGTAATTTTGATAAGAGGCTGTAACAAAAAATATTAGTAATATTAATAACTGTTTATATAATGATTAATAATTAATGTTATTGAATTTTACTATAATATATAAGTATATATAAGTTCGTAATAATTCTCCTTTTCAAAATATAACTTTAAAATAATGAAAATAAAAAAAAACTCCGAAAAATTAATAATTAAAAAATCAAGATCGGGAAAAATATTTTTTTCAACATTTTTCTGTATGCTGTTAAAAACACATTTCAAAAATGTATATGAAGATTCATTGACTGGCCCTGGATTCCGAGGTATGAACCTTACGGCGCTCCACACAAGATATGCCGCGTACAATTTATATTCATAGTTAGATTTGCTTTACAACTGATGTTCGTTGTTCAAAAAAGACAAATCTTTACTTAATATTATACAACTAACACGCTGACTATCTGTTACTGGCTTTTATCCCGAAATTCCCACGGGAACGGGTACGCTTAAAACCGCAGGGAACACCTAGTTGACAACATTTCGAAGTCGCTGTCCTTCTAGACCCTGTACAATGTGAAACACAAATTACCTCCTACTCATAAGAAGTCGGTTAAAATACTTCAATACTATTTTCAGAATTACAAGAAGCCGCACTCTACTGCCTCACAAAATTAACTCAATCAGCGTCCAAGAAGAAAACTTCAGAACTAACCGAGTCCAAATCACATACAAAACTCTACGACAGCATAAAATCTCCTTTCGACGACCCAACCAATAACAGGTTCAGATTCTGTTCAGGCGATAACAGAAACAACGAATGCCATCCAGAATATATGTCTGAAGAGATTTGTAAAGCGTTGCTCAATCTGTACCACACAATTTCTATTGAAAATAAGGAGTTTGTTGCTAGTTTAGAAACTCGTTGGTCGCGAGTCGTGTCGTGTCTTTGCTCTGTAATTGCCTGCAGCGGTCGCAGTAGAGCGTATTGTGTTCACGCGGGGTTGTCGCGACCGGTAACTGTCGCGATACAAAAAGTGAGGGATTTGTTGTCGGTGCGCGTACGACCTAATGATGTACTGAAAAATGCTGATAATGTAAGTTAACAGATGTATATTATTATTTGTATAGATTTACCAATTAGAATTATTCCATGTGAACATCCAAATATCTGTTACTATATTTCCTCCAAAACTTTGCTAATTTTACCAAATGCAATGGTAAACCAAATGAGTAAATTTCTGACATATAATTTCAAAACTGTAATTTGATCACTTTAAACAAAACACCGAATCATATGTTTTAAAGCATTGTCTCTTAATTAATTTCCTTCTTTCATTTTCCTATTTTTTTCAGAACCCAATCCTCAACGCCCTCTATTGGCTGTTGACTCTAATCGACTGTAGCATCGTCGACTGTATGCCCGCTAAAGAGGCATTCGTCGAGGAAAACCTGGCGATATCCCTCAATAGACTGTGGACTTGGTGCATGGTCACCGATAGAATGAGGATAGCTGTCATGCAGTTACTGTATAACTTTACTAATGAATGTCCCAAAGGTATGTGTTATTTAGCTTTGATTAGTTTAAGCAATGTAAATTCCCTTAACACTAAGATTTTACACCAAAAAGGATAATATAATCCGTACACGAGTTTCTCAATATTATTTCTATCAGTGTTTGTGTGTAATTAAAGTAAGAGGATTATTCTAAATTATAAAATAGCTACGTTTAACTGTATAATATCCTCCAATACAAGTTTCAGAATAACTTTTAGTGCTTTTTTGATTATTCTCTTATTGAAAACTGTTATGATGCTCCTAGCTCCCTACTCCACTGCAGGGTTCAAATCCTCTCCGAAATTATCGAAATATGAAGAAACCGTCTCTAATCAGACTGAATGAGATTAAGAATCTTTATTCCGGTTTATGTTAAACAGACAAAATGCTATTATTAAAATTATATCAGTTAAAACTAGATAAAAAATTGAAAACCAAAGTAAGTTCCTTATTTTGTCTGCCAATTTAGCATGGGGTGTAATGTGCGTGTGCGTGGCCGGTCAAAGCCTGATGGGTGAGATATGCGCCCTGTGCGTGAGGGAAGCGGCGCTGCAGGCGAGCGTGAGACCGCACACGTTACTGGTGCTGACGCTGAATACGATACGACACTGTCTGTCGCATCATCATTGTCGGGCTATATTGTTGAAGGTTTGTCAATAATTTTGAACTGGAGAAGACATGGTATTAGTTCTAAGATATAGACTTCCGATGATGCTTAAGGCCACCAGTGATTTTTTAACACGCGTGCAGTCATGGACATTGATCGATAACTGACAGATATTTACGCTTTAAATCTTTAACTTTCATCATCATAAATTTAAGAGCAAGGCTCTTGTCGGTGAGTCCGATCCAGACTTCTCCATCTATTCCTATTCAGTGCAATAGGAATAGATGGACACTTTGCAAAAAATACATATACATTTTTATGCAATATGCGATGTGATCCCTATACATACGAGGGCGGGTCAATAAGTCCGCGACTTTTGCAATAAAAGACAGATTTTTTTATTAAAAATATATTTTATTTTTCAACGTAGTCTCCCTTGAGCTCTATACACTTTGTCCAACGCTTCTCCAATTTTTTTATCCCTTCCAAAAAATATGATTTGTCGAGGTCGTCAAAATAGGCCTTTGTTTGCGAGATGACTTCATTATTGGAGTCAAATCTTTTTCCACCAAGCCATTTCTTCAGGTTTGGGAACAAGAAGTAGTCGCTCGGAGCCAAATCTGGAGAATAGGGCGGATGAGGGAGCAATTCATAGCCCAATTCATGGATTTTGGCCATGGCAACTGCACATGTGTGCACCCTTGCATTGTCTTGGTGGAAAAGAACTTTTTTCTTGGCCAAATGAGGTCGGTTTCTTTTTAAATCGTCATTGAATCGGTCCAATAAAATGGCATAATATTGCCCATTGATTGTTCTTCCCTTTTGAAGGTAGTCAATGTGGATTATCCCGCGTGCATCCCAAAAAACAGTCGCCATAACTTTATTGGCCGACAATCCCACCTTGGCCTTCTTTGGCGCCGATTCACCCTTGGAAACCCACTGTTTTGACTGTTGTTTGGTCTCTGGTGTGTTGTGATGGATCCACGTTTCGTCCACGGTTACAAAACGGCGCAAAAACTCCTCCATATTACGATTAAACAATGCTAAACCTTCCTGTGAAGTTGTTACACGATTGCGTTTGTGGTCGACTGTGAGCAAACGCGGCACCCATCTTGCGGACAGCTTTCTCATGCCTAAGTGATCATTCAAAATTGAAACCACTGAGCCATGCGAGATCCCTACTTCTTCCACAATCTCTCGCACTTTCAATCTTCGGTCGGCCAACACCATATCGTGAATTTTTTCGAATGTTTTGGGTATAGAGACCTCAACTGGGCGTCCAGGACGCTCGGCATCTTTAGTGCTTGTACGGCCACAACGAAATTCAGTAAACCACTTTTTTACCATGGAAATCGATGGTGCAGAGTCCCCATAGTATTTATCAAGCTTTGCCTTGGTCTCGGTAATGGTTTTTTTTCGCAAGAAATAATGCTTAATAAGCACACGAAATTCACTTTTGTCCATTTTCTCGTCAAATTAGTGAGTAGTCTGATAAAGATAGCTGTAAAACACAAACTAACTGACGCAGCAAGTTCAAATTTTCAGAGGAGTCAACTGACAGATGCCTGTTGACGGGACCAGTATTATTGTTTCAGTAAAGAGGTCGGAAATTCAAAAAGTCACGGACTTATTGACCCGCCCTCGTAGATACATACTTACGAAGTGATCTTGTTACACGGTCGATATTCGACCACATTTTTTCTGTCACTAAAATAAAGGCTCGTACGCTGAATAGTCACTGATGCCAACAGATGAATATGTACTCCCGAGTGGTGGAATGGTTAATGTATTGTCTATTGGTGTCCCGCAGAGCGCAGTATTCTCAAGCATGTTCAAGCTGTCGAACCGCGTGCGGGTGCGCGCGCCGTGCGCGTGGTACGCTGGGTGGGTGCGCGCGTGCAGCGCTGCGGCGCGCTGGCCCGAGGCGGGCGCCGAGGTGCTGCGCGCGGCCGCCGGCCCGGGCCCGCGCCGCAACGAGCTGCTGCCCGCCATCGCGCACGCCGCCACGCATCATCGACTCATGTTCTTGCAATCACGTTAGTATATACTACCTGTTTGATGCGGTTTTACCCGCAATCCATAGAATACGCGCTAGGATACTTTTAACACAGTATATGTTCCGTTTATTTTCTTAAGTTAGATGGGGTGTGATGGATGGATGACACGAAATCCACCTCTAACATTTTCTACACACAAATCTGTAAACATGGGACGCCCCAAACAGCTTATACCTTTTTCATTATACATATTTCGATTATTCTAATACGCTTCTTCACATAAAACAAGCAGATGATTCTTAGCTTCAAACGCAGATGCGTCAAAACGCAGGTGCGTTTTGACGCATCTGCGTTTGCATCTGCGTTTGCGTGTATTATTGCATAATTTGCTGTGTCTAATATTTCGCGTACTTATTTTTTATGAGAACAAGCACTAGTACTAATACTCACTTACCATTATTATACGCAGCGGATCTCCTGGATCTATTAACGAGCACGTTGCTAACGGGTGACGTTGCTGATATAGTATCCGCGGCGCGCGCGGTCTGGGCTCTAGCGGCTAACAATCATAAGGTATGTATACTCTATTTCTTTTGGATTGGCACAAAATGTGGACCAATGTCGTCAATTTTCCAGCCGAAGACGATTGCTTCTGAAGAGGAAAAAGGTTAAGAGATAGGGTAATAATTTTACTAAAGTAGAAACTAGAGTGTGATCTCTCTTCTATATAGAGTTAAAGCCTTAACTATCAAGACCTATTTTTTAAGGTGATGTAAAATGTTCCGTGATTTCATTCCATTCTTTTATGGTCACTAAACAGGAATATCATTGGTTGGCAAATCGGTCATCTTCGTTTAGCCTTTCAAGAAGAAATTGTGATTGCAAAGACCTCTCATCTCATACACTGATTCAGTACGGTTCTCCTCATTGTATCTGTCTGATACTTTTTAATTGATTATATGCCTAAAAAAGCTTAACCCCTACATTGTTCCAATTTATTCAGTAACTGAGAGTACTTTGCCCTGAAAATGTATTTTACAAGCTATATCAAAGTTTAAATAAAATGAATGTTACTATTTCCGAATTTAGCATTGACAATTAATACGTAAATCATTTGGGCCGTAACTTTTCTAATCGAATAACTGTCTGCTTGTTTTGGGAAGTCATAAGCGCAGCCTTTGTATCATATTGTGATATAACTCAAAAGCTGGTTGTTATTTTTATCTCCGTTTACTTAAAATTCTATAAATAAACAAGATTATTTCGACCTATGTTCCTATCTATACATATTACGTCGAGGATATACATACATACATACTTTTATTATGAAGTAACTGGCGTTGGTACCTACCATAACAATTCTTATCAGTTGTTTTGACTGGTCATACAATGCCCACATTATTTGCACGGCCCTTTACAATATTTAAAGAGACGTTTTATAAGTTTGCTTTAGAACGTTATAAATAATGTATGTACTACATGTCGTGTCTTGCCGTTTTACACGCGTTGAAGGATTTTTAAACATTTTCGGGGAAAAGTAGCGTAAATGTTCTTTCAGATTATTTGATCTATCTCTGTTTCAATTTTCGTCTACATCACTTCAGATGTTTTTGCGTGAAAGAGTCATCCATCCATTCTCACAAACATTCGCATTTAAAAAAATATCAAAAACAATAAAATTATTTAACAAGTAATGACTCAACCGATATTTTATAATTTGTACGTTGCCGTTGTTATAATTGTTACATGTTGTTGCACAATCATTTATGCGAACCACTTATCGGTTAGCGTTATCAATTGATAAATTGAACAGACATCGTACTGTAGTTTACATTTTGTGAGGACACTTACGAGATTACTTAATATACTTACGAGAAAACATTTTATGTTACTCGTTCAGTTTACCATATAAATAAGTTTTGTAACTTTCGTTCTAATTTTTTTGTTACGGAGCTTTTGTGACAAAATATTGATGCATTGTCGCTTTTCAAACCTGAACAAACTAATATTATTTTTGGTGTGATTAGAACATCAAGATATTTCCGCCTTAAAGTAATCGATCGTCATTTTCTCTGATTGTACTTAAACTTCTTGGAAAAAATTGTTCAAATGGTTTTTGCTTTTGGTATGTAGTAACAAAAAACTTTTAGTGACAAAAAATAATAGGATGTAATATAAAATGATAGACATAGAAACAGATCAAAACTTTAATTATTTAATAGACATTTAGACATGCTCTTTTCCTCTCTATGTTTCTCTTAAGGTGGTTAAGCTTGGTATACAAGCCTCGGGTCACGCGTAGACGACTGCAGTCGCTTGGTGGCATTCCGACTTTCTCTCTCTTTCTCTCTCGGTCTGTGTGCGTGTTACGCAATCACGCCTCTGAATCGATTGAAATGAATATTGCTACAGAGATAGTCTAGACCTCGGCATTGGAAATAGGCTTTTATCCCGTAATTCCCACCGGAACGGATACGCTGCAGGTCGAACCGGGGGACAGTTAGTGTAAGTATATTTTTTGTTCCCAGGCAAAGTTGCAGCTAAGAAGTGCCGGCGTGTTAGCAGCAGTGCAGACAACGTTACAGCAACTGCATCAATCGCCCAGAGATGCTTCTGTAGAGAGAGCATTACAACTTTTGACGTACACCAACACAGTATTGCAGACCACTTGATTTGATCGGGGCGTTATTTACGAGGAATGCATTTGAGTTACACATCATTGAAACTTAATGAGTTTGGGATACTTGAAAATTCATCACTGACAAGCAAATGAGTCGGATCAGTTATTGCGAATTAAAATAAAAAGTAAGTGATTTGTACTGAGTGAAAAGGTCTTTGACTGGAAAAAAGGAAGAGTAATGTGAAGACTGTGTTTAATGCGGATTGATTGTCTTAGGAATATTCAGTTATTTATTGCAAAAAAATCCGATGTTAAAGTCTTATATTTTAACCGTGTTGTTTATCTGTTGTAGAAATACAAATGACAAACGAAGCTAAATTAATTAAAGCTAACTTGTGTTTTATGGTCTGTAAACACTGCTGTTATTTTCATCAAGCCAATGTGAAGCAAATAAGATGATTTATTTTATTACTCACTCGAATATTGTTGAAATATACTCAATTTAGAGATTGAAATAAAATGAAATAATTTATTTTTCCTTATTCTTTGTTTTATTTAACGTATTCCAATTAATTAGTACCTTCGTACTAACTGCGTAAATTTATAGTAAAAGCTTAGTAAGACCACAGTATACTAAGAATAGTTGGTTAACTTTATACAAATTGGCCGCTGTTGGTTTGAATGGATGTGTGGGTAGCGGGCGCCGTGTACGTACGCATTTTCACGCACACATTCACATCTTCTTAGTGTCGATGGCACAAAAAAATACAGTTTAAACGAGCCCACTCCAGTGCGTCTATACTCCTACGCCCACATTCACATAATCTCGCGTGGACTCGAGTGGCCACAGTGGGACGCGCCCCGTGCGCCTGATCACGCGCATTCACGTACTATGCCGTTCGTCCGCTCGGATTACTTTGTTCAGTTCCTTCATAAAAGTATTTATTATTTTACATTAACCACTAACAATATAGCGTTTCAAAACATCCAAAAATCTGAGGTTTTTCCTGTAGAACTTTTTTAAACATATCTTCTTTTTTAAACGTCTTTTATTTACAGCCCATTTAAGAACTGGTAAAAATATCATTATTTTACGTAATAAAAAAATTATAGGTGTCATATTACCCAAATAACATTTAACTCAAAATAGAAGTTACAACCCTGTATTAGGTGTCAACGCAAAAGTAGGCTATTCACTTGCCGATCCTACTGTTCTTAGTGTACTGTGACGGACGGTCTAAATTACGGGAAATCCCTTTATTTTGGGATCGGGTAGTCCCCGTTCCATAAGCCCCCTACTAGTAAATGGTTACATACCTTCAAACCACTTTTTTTAAAGTGCAAAGTCTGTAACAACAGTACAGTTGCTAATAAAATAACATTTATTCTATCAATTATCACTGTTCTCGTATACATACTCTTCAAACTTGTTTATCCAAAACTTGCAGAAATATGCCATTTCATCTGTTTTTACTCGAAGCAAATGAGAGAACACAAGTTAAAATAAAATGCCATTTATGTGTAGTACCTACTCATAATATTATTTCGTTTTTAAATCTCATTGTTTCAATTGTGAATATAAAATGAGTAATTCTTTGATACACCAATCACAATTGGCATTGTTTATTTATAACGAGCGAAGATAAATATGTCGATACCTACATTATAAAGGATAACAAATCTTTATTCAACAATTGTATTAGGCTACTATTGTAGTTTATTATAAAGAATTTTAAATAAATATTCAAATAAACAACTTAATCTCTTGTGTTATTAAGAAGTCAACTTATATTCAAGTGTACCTACGTGATGAGCATTGTTTCATTCATGACTCAAAATCGGAGTTGAATGTTTATTTATTGTACATTGTGTAGGTAGTTATAACACATGTAATGGAAGGAGGAAGGCGTACCCGCGGTCCCCAGTGTTGAAACTGGCAAGAGATATGCGACTCGTGTGGCACACAGTCGCAACGCGGCCGGTTTCGCGATAACGCCTCGATACCGCACAATCGCACGCCACCACCGATCAACATTACATGGAGTGTGTTCATTATCGACAACAACACCAATCTGTGCCTTGTCAACGTTTCACATCGTCAAACCGTAAGTTAACGAGTGAAGTGTAGCATCACGTGATGCGACAGTGTTGCGTTCCCGACCTGTGAAACTGTGTAATGTTTTGTGCGATCCACGGGTGTGTCGCGACCGCGGGGACGTGCATCGGAGAGGACATGGAAGTGCAGTTCAAGTTCCCGCCGGAGAGCTACTCGGCGCTGTACGAGGGCGACGCGGACAGCGCGGGCGGCGGCGATGTGAGTACCTGCGAGTGTAGCGAGTGTAGTGGAGCTGAGGAGGCGTGAGGCTTCGTTATCGGTCCGCGGCGCCCGCGCCCGCGCCCGCGCCGCCGCGTGCGTGTGCGCAACGACAAGGTCGCGCCGCCGCACAACGGTGCATTCAACTCGTTTTCTCGAACAGGATCAATATTTGCGTTTCTGCCGTCGTCCGGTCAGCACTGTCCTTCGTATTATTTTCCAACAATAACACGAGGCATAGGTATAGGTGGCCCGGGCATGCATGACGAATGGGACTCGCCAATCGAATTAGGTATTCCGATCATTAATGCATCGGTTCGATTGCACATGACGAAACACAATTTCAATTGTGACTGATTGCGTTCGCGTTAATCCAAATATAGCGAGGAAGTTCGTTATACGTTAGAGCACGCATCGTGCTCACATCTGCTTTGTTCTTTTGTTCCTTCAAGGCTATCAATACGAGTTACGTGTTTTAACACTTGCGTATCAAATTCATCTTTTGTGACTTGGATATAAAAGTTATTTTGTCGAGCACCCACATGACGCTGGTGCTCACTTGTCAGTCATTCGCACCCAGTTGCTAATGGAACATCGTTATTTGTACAACCGACTCGACACAGCGGCTAATGGTCGAAATGTTACTTGTTATATTTTACAACCTTGTTAGATAATGATTAGTGGAAAATTAACGCTATAAAATCAATATTTTTCAAGGCGCCTTTTTTTATTCTTCGTTAGTTTTCGTGCATATTTGAAAAACAATAAAACGTATCTACCTAATTATATTACATACATTCAAATATTTGCCACTCCAGTCTTTATAGCTAGGTACTAGCTACCACAGGTCACGAATCTGCCGCGCAATATTAGATGAACACAAACTTGATCCCGACTATAAACGCATAAACTACTATAAAGTGATTAGAAACGGATAATAATTTTATATGCATGGATTAACTACTAATTAGACTCCTTTATCACCTACATCTATAGAGTACTCGTAGTAGATTAAGTAACATTGAACTAAAAGCGAAGTATACATTACCATATGAATATCCAAGTCATTTACAGACACATAGATAATAACTAGGCCACTGTTTTATGCAGCCTCGATACTTACCTACTATTAGTAAATATGCATACATTATACCTAGGTGTACTGTTGGCAAATCCAATTACTATGCACTTGTCACATTATAAATTCAAAATTCCTTGGTGATAAGTTATTGTAGAACTGTGTTACTGTAGAGTTTTTACGAGGTCTATTGTGCTCAGAAAACCAGATAATCCAAATAATAAAAAGTAACCCATGTCTTATTCTGATGTTTAACCTTTATTACCATAAAGTTTCATCCAAAACCGTTCAGTAGTTTTTGTTCATGTTCAGAAACTCCCATTTTTGATACGAGGATAAAGTACTAAAGTGCGTAGATTTTGATTTGCAGACTATATTATTAGATTCTCATTTACCACCTGCTTCTACTCAAGTTACACTTATGTATTAGCTTTTTATGTATTAAGTATACACTTCATAATTTATAAATAGACAAATCTGTGTATAACAAAAAACGTATCAAGTATATATTAGTAATAATACCTTCGAATTTGGTAGATTCGGGTGGATGTTATAAAAAAGATCTTTAAGTTCTAGAAGAATTTTTTAAACTTCAATAAATTTATGTTCTGTGCCCCGCGGTTTTACCTGCAGTTCCCGTAGGAATATCTGGATTTTTATTACTAATTATCCTATTCAGAAAAAGAATCATTAAAATCAATCCAGCCGTTCTAGAGTTATAAATGATGTAACAAACACGACTTTCTTTTATACATATATGAGTATAAAGATGGGACCTCGTTACAATAACAACAACAAAATTGAAAATCCGGACATATGAAAATGATGAAATTATTTCCTAATTTACATATGTTCGGATTTTCAATTTTGTTTTTCATTCGAACATTTAATGAAATAGTGTTCGAATTAAAACATCCTAATTAAGAACCATCTCCTTTCTTGATGTCGGCTTAAATATCTATCTAATCTACAGACTTAGTTGTAGGTATACTAATATGGTAATAGACACTTATTTGGTTATCATGCCAAGATATATTTTCGTGCCATACGATCTAAAGTGGGGTGACGTACATACCTATATCTATCGGGCTCCTCGCGGGGTCGCGGTGTATTTCTCAGAATATTCGCATATCTTATAAGGCGATATCCTTTCAATGTTTCCTTTACATTAAAGGGAAATGAATAAATGTTCACATTATAACGCAAGGCCTAGTATTAAATGTTTATGCAAATTTGCATTTGCTTTTAACGTAGTAAGTATACCTATACATAATTAAGTAGCCTATTAAGTAGCTTAGCTAGGCGTATTAGACTGCTATCCTATTGGTAAGGAAGGAAGTAAGTATATAGATAAAGTTTCATCACATTAGATACATGTATCAAAACGTTGCAAAATATGCGGTCTTCTATATTATCGCTGAAAGCGGTAGCAGTAAGAATTCGAAAAGTTTAATTATTTAATTACTAACAGCGAAGGTCTAAAGACCGTGAATGTTAAGCAGTGTGCAATTTGAAAAAAATTGGACGGGGTGTTAGGCAGTATAGTAATTCTATCCAATCCCTATCGGGAGTTTCGACTTCCGTTTTAGACACGTTAGATCGTCGGTCCCAGATATTTCAACCGTCAGACCACATTGAAGGTCTTAGATGTCCAATGGCGTCTGTGGTGAAAAATATGACAAATAATGTTACATGAGGATTAGGTAGTTTCGTTCTGTTGAACTCTGGTTTACATATTAACTAAAACAGTAGGTACTTATACCTAATGAATTTATTATATCATACAGGTAACTAACAGAAGTCAATGTGAACCCAGTGAGCCACCGTCGCCTGTTGCCAGTGAGAAATCTCCAAAGCTTTTTAGTTGCTTCAATTGTGCGGTAAGTAATTCCTATTTTAATTACAATCTTGAGGCGAGAACTAATTTCATAGGTCTTAAATATTCCTAATTCAAATAAATCATTGTAGACATGTAAATAAATGTTTATAAAAAGTGAAGTAGTACAGTACAATACAGATTACAGTCTTTCTAAGGCTCTATTGTAACTGAAGACATCATCAGTTCAGTGAAGGGGATAAAACGAAACTCCTCGCTTGCATATCGAGGTGGATTATTTCAAACCCGAGCCACATTTGAAAAGTAACTTGGAAATATGCTTGAAAAATATGATTCATCAAAAATGAATTCTGCCGTAATAAATACTTTCCTGAAAGAATGGCCAATGGCCATTCTTTCAGGAAAGTATTTATTACCTACAATGGGATCTTCCTTAAATATTTCAATCTTCACTACATAGTATAAAACACAGTCGCTACTTTTGTCTGTTTGTTTGTCTGTATGCTTAAATCTTTAAAATTACGCAACGGATTTTGATGCGGTTTTTTGTAATAGGTAGAGTGATTCAAGAGGAAGGTTTATATGTATAAAAATTCCCGAAATTCCCACGGGAACGGGTACAACGCGGGTAAAACCGCGGGGCGCTGCTAGTAAATTACAATCCTCAAATTAAAATAACAAAATAATTTGTGTTTAAAACATCTCTTTAATATATGATTCTTATTTGCAGTTCAGGAAAAGTATCAGAGTAATCCACAAAGAAAAGCTCAAGAATGGAAAACATGTGCACAATAATATGGTAAGTTGCAACATGCAATATTTGCACTAGTCTTTCAACTTAGAATAATATTAGGTTCCAACTTAGGTATTATGTAGGTAAGTGTACGTTGATAAAAAAACATCGCCACGAAGCTCTAGCATTTTAAGTTAATACCTAAACATAAGTTTAAGTGAACACACCCGATAGTTAAAAATATAATTTTTAATACCAATACATGCATAATTAACGTACCCAACATAACTTCGTGTTTTTTTTTCTTCAACCGGTATCGTCCCACTGCTGGACAAAGGTCTCCCCCAAACGCTTCCAACCTTCTCTGTCCTATAATTGAAAAATATTTTTAAATAGACAGCGTCATTTTAGTTCAAATATGTACTTACTCCTAACAGTTGGGATTTCCCAAGGTGGCTAATATTTGCCATAAATTGAGATGATTGTGTTTGCGTATAGACACTTTACAAGATGTGCGTAAACTTTAGCTGCTTTAAACTTAGGCTGCTGGCGTGGTTTTGACCACACGATTGTTTACTTTGGACATACAGAAGCACATACTTTCTGTATTATTCATGGTGAATTATCATAACTGATGTTCTGTTATTTAAAACATTTTTAACGTGTCACATGTTTGGAGAAATTTTAAAATAAAAACAACGCCGCAGAACTTTTTCTCGAGTGTTCAACCTAGTTTTTCAACTATGTTTGAACTTGTTTATAGGTGGCTATACTGTTTGAATTTGCTAAACTAAACTCTGTAATCGCGGGCGCGCTCATTTATTCTACTTGATAATTTCCATTAATGATATGTGTCATATGTCTGTCATTTAAAAAGTTTCCAAAAATTGAAATTTAGATAACTAGCGAACCACCAAAAACACACGAGATTCCTCATCTTTTCAATATAATTATACTCTTCCATTTTGTAGTGGGTAAAGAACAGGGGCCTACCTCACATCAATTATTGTGTCACATTCTTCGTTAGCACTTTTTTCACGTGCGACCTTCGCGTCGGTTAATATATCTTCCACTTGTCTTTAGAGTACCCCGCCAGCTCGAGCGAAACCGAAGTAAGTAAACATGTAAAAACAATCAAATATTGTATTTAGAGTTTGAACGGTTGTTTTGGGATTTCCATTATTTATACAATGATTAATAATATGTCATTTAGCTTTTACATAATTAAACAAATAATTAACGTCATAGTATGAATTGATAATATTGATAATACAACGACCTACTCCTACTTATGCATAATATTGTGTAATACAAATTAACTTTTGTTAGTATTGTAAGTGTTCGAAAATAATACCTAAGCAGGTAGAACTTTACTGAAGCATTTATAAAATAAATTAGTATTAGCCAGTAATTTCCCACTGCAGTGCAAAGACCTCTCATATCACTGAAGATATCGGTACAGCGAGGAGGGCTAGGCAAAAGCAGGCATCTTTTAAATATTAATAAAACAATCTCTTTCCATTATTTTCATCTTGAATATATAAATTGCACGTGACGATTTTAGTATAAATAGTACTATAAAACAAAAAATATATATTTACGATTTTAATTTTAATGATAAGATTTAAAGTAGGAGCTTGCTAAGAGCTGTATTAATATTTATTGTGGTTGATCACTTGCCAGTTGAATAATTTGTGATGGATCTGCTGTGTCGGATAGTTCCTCTGCGTAGGAAGCGGTGAGTGACCGCACGCGACCAACGATCGTGCGCCCGCGCCGACCGCCCGCCTTCTATCCTTATTAAATTAATACATATTTCATGGAATACCATTTACATTATCTCTATTATGAGTTTAGGGATGGTTCCAAATGGACTAATGGTTGGGAGTAATTTTCATATTATTAGTTCTGGCAATATTTTAATTATGGTTTTTAATTCACAATATTACCCATAGAGTTGTTGTAATTAAGAAATGTTTATTTGTAGATGCACTTTTCTTCATACTATTTATTACTAAAACTAACGTGGGTACACTCCTTCTGTGATAAGAACTAGCAATTTGGTTAGAACATTTACCATTAGGATATACGCTATAATGCATAGTTGTTTTTTGAAAAAAGGTGGTAGTCGCCGCCGCCCTCGCTTCGTGGCACCATCTCTTCCATTCCACCACTGATTTTTTCTGGGCTTAATTATTGGTTTGATAACTTTATTTGATATCACAATCATTTCTGTTAATTAGCCTGTAATTGGTTAACCTCAAATAATTACAAAATAATTGGATTATGCATCGTGTACGTAAAGCATTAAGTTATTCCTTTAATATCGTTTATCAGCGAGCACGTGACACGTGCCTTTCATGTATCACTCTCAGGTTAATGGTTACAAATTATTCGAATTTCTAAATCAATTGAAAACTTTTCTTATCGTCATTTCTTCGTACACATATATTATTATAAGCAACTTTTTTCTCCTCTCTATTTTCCACTGAACAAGTTTATCACATTTTAAAAGTCCCCTCTATGTCATTGTTAGTTAAATACCGAACTGTTGTTTTACAAATATCGAATAAAAATGTGTTTAGGCACATTTATTTTATATTATTCAAAAGTCGTGCGATAATCTCGTGATTTTATACTGTATATTGAAGGTAATGCATAATATTTCTATCTTCTATACATTAAACGATTTCAGCCAACGGAAAACTTCTCCATCAAGCATGCACATAATTTCCTATTTATAAATCAAATCCTTTCTTCGGAAATAAACAACTTAGTTGCTATTTATTCAGATTATTAAATATTAAACAAACGTGATTCCTATGGCCTTATTGAAAATTTAAAAAAGAAAGGAACGGCGTTAATCTTCTTTTCACTATAGAATTGACTCAGATATGCAAAATACTTAAGTACTACATCCATAATAAATTAACTAGGAATAAATGCAATGCCCACATTTTGACTTTAAGCACCCTTCTTTTTTCGAGAGCATAGTGGTGGGTTGCCACCAAAAAATACTATAATGCTACGGGGCTATGTAACAGTGCCCCTTGGTTTTACCCGCGTTGTGACTGTTCCCTTGCGAATTACGGGATGATAAAATAGCCTATAACCTAACCGTTGAATGTAGTCATAATTACAAAAATAATTATGCAAATCGGATTGGTAGTTTTCGAGATTAGCGCGTTCCAACAAAAAAATCTTACTCTTCATTATCATATTACAATACATTTGGCATCATCCATTTAAAACAAACGTCTTTATTTCTGGCGCAGTCCCCTAAATGCTGCACCTCAAAAACCGTGAAAACTAGTAAACCAAAAAACAAGTGAACCAAACCAAACGTGTTTATTACAATTTTCCGAAGTAGAATAGTATGCTAGTCACATGTCGGTAGTAAAAGACATCTCGTCTCGTGACGCGAAACTAATCATATTTATGTAGGTTTGAGTGCATAATGTATGTGACCGCACCCCGGCCGGTCAAGGCGGGTGTGCCCGGCCGTTTCACAATCGTATACTTACCTTACTCGATCTATTCGCAACGATACTTGTATCAGGTCGATACTGGATTTATAAGTAATATTATACGGATTTTATCGTATTTTAATGACGCGGGAATTAATTCAGTTCATTGATATGGTTTTATTTGTGGAAAAATATGGAGATTTTTAGTTGATTGACGTTCTATATACTTATGTTGTTGTATTTGTCTGTATGTCCCACTGCAGAGCAAAAACAGGGATTTGCTCTGAAATGCATTTCATTGAAAATGTATAGGAGAATTAGGTGAAGTGGCGCTGCGCCACGACGTTTTAATAAAATGTTTTGTAGGAATGAAATTCACGGAATTCATAAAATTAATATGACAGAAATATATTTATTTCATTGCATTCAGTTTTAACCATATTAATTAATAATTAATTTGATGTTATAAGTTTGGTGCGTGTTGATATCGTGCGACCCACATGATAAGCCGGCTTGAATCAGTTATTTTTGTGACCGTCGGCAATGTCCTGTGATACCTTAAATTTAACATTAGAAAGTAATATTTGTCGAGTTTAAGAGAATTAAAGAACTAAACTGAACTGAAAATTAAAAATGGTGTAAATTTTTAGTTTTCCGTTTTTCTATTTTTTTGGCTATTTACTATTTAGTGTGCACTTTTGGGAAATAATGTTTTGAATGAAGTGTAAGATCTGGCTTTTAACCTTTGTAAACTAAATCTATTCTAAACATATTTATATAAAATCCTAAACAGAGACTATTGAACTGTTCACGCGTTTTTCAAGTTCATTGGCAGAAAGAGCTAATTTAATTCCTTATTCGACACAAAAAGGAAGTCTATTTGTATTATTTCGATTTCTATCAATAAATTGTCAAATATATTAATACTTAATACTGGGTGATCACGTGTATGCGTGGGTTTTGCGTGAAAGTTGTAGTTTTTCAGTGAGCATGTTGTCACTCGTCGGGGACACGTGAGCGAGGAATATATTAGTGATATTAGTGTGTGTCCGTAGTTCATAGCTCCCGGAGTCCTGGCCGTCCTGAGTGACAATACGGGACACCAGGTTTAACAACCTTAACCAACTTCACATTTTTGCCCTTGAATTTGAAATTTTTTCTATTTTTAATGTATTTTTAAGTACTTTGGTTTTGTATTAATTTACATTTAAATGATAGTTTTTCTTTTGTTGATTTTTGGTTTTACGGTTTTGGTCTCGGATAGAAAAAGGGATGTAATAAGGTAATACTATTAGTTAACCACGTGGGATATGTGTTGATTAAATATAGATATCAAGATGAAGGGCTTATCGTTTAAAAGCGTAGTTG
Organism: Cyclophora albipunctata; assembly: GCA_963082685.1. Lineage (NCBI taxonomy): Eukaryota > Metazoa > Arthropoda > Insecta > Lepidoptera > Geometridae > Cyclophora > Cyclophora albipunctata. The sequence goes on along the minus strand of OY720117.1, from coordinate 7,063,687 downwards.
ACATACAGAAATAATACATGTTTGTTACAAAGATAAATTTTAGAGTCGTCGTCTGTTAAAGTAGTTAGTAGTCGAAGTTGGGGATCATTTTTATCATCATCATCGACATGTCAGCCGTAGGACGTCCACTGCTGGACCTATGTCTTATGAGGCCTATACCTCTCTCATTGATCTCCAAGTAATTCGGTTGGAAGCGACCTGCATCCACCCTGACCAATTTGATTTATGCGTACTCCTTCGGCCTTGCTTGATGAAATGCTTTGCTTTTGTTTCTGTTTTAAAGAGGCGTTATTAATTCCTCTTACTGCGTGAAAGGTAACAGTTAGTTATTAGTTATTACTGTCGGACTCTGTAGATTTGGAGTCATTTATTAAATGCGAGGTGTTTATCTTTTGAGATTAAAATATTTATTCATTCAACATTTCATTTACGTTATCAAAATGCAAAACGTATACTATTCTTAGCAACGGATCATTTAGGTCGTTATAAAATTTTCTTTTTTCTTTTTATTCATGATCACGTCGCAAGTCCACGTGTGAAAAGCATTAGTTAAAATTTACATGCCCTAGAATCATAATGTCAGCAAAATACCATAATGACACGTGACAAAAGTGTCCGCCGGAATCTGTATTCTTCCGAACTAGTGTCATACTCGTGTATGTATTACTAATACTAAGTATTGACTCCAATTCTGTCCGTTCTCATATTAATGTGGATTTCAATTGAGTAACATCAATGTTATTTGTTTATTTTCTATTCTAATATTATAAAAAGGTAGTAAGTTTGTTTGTTTGTATGATCAAGCTAATCTCGGGTATAATCGGTTCGATTTAAGTAGTTATAAAGCCACATTCACCGGGAAGATTATAGGCTATTTTTAATCCCGAAATTTCCATGGGAACATACACAACGAGGGTGAAACCGCGGGTGCTGCTAGTAATATAATTCGCATAATTCGCACATGTCACAATTAAGCATTTTTTACCATCGTTATCATACTCAGAAATTATAAGTGGGAAGAAAGTGGTAGATCCTGAAACGGTTACCATTAATTAATCCCTTTACATACATGTGTTTGAATCAAATAATATTAAAATATTAATTTCTAATTATTTTAATAAGTAGAATTAATTATTGTTATTTTAATAAATTGCAATCAATAAAACTATTATTTTCCTGGTCTGCTCTTTGTTTTTTCATATTGAAATGTTCTAAATAAACGCAGATTTGACGTCATTAGTTTTATATTAAAGTGAAAAATTCAGAAGCTTCCTGTTTATTTTTAATTTGATGATTATAATAATATTTTAATTTGTATTGTTTTTTTTTTTCTGTTTACGGCTATTGCGTCTCTATTTTTATGGAATCCCAAGAAGATTCCCGAAGCAAACTACGTTTACGTCATAGAAGTTAAACAATGTTTTTTTGCGGGACGTTTTCTAGGATCTGAGTGTAGTTAACAATGTTTTCTTAGAAACACGTGTTTTTATAAAAAGTTACATGCCACATATGATTATAATTAAACAAAAGGGAACAACATTTTTCCTTCAATGTATAGGTACCAGTTCTGATTTTATACACAAAGTAATTATTGGAGCATGAAACCGGTTTAATTGTAGTATAATTTAAAATTAGAGACACTTATGGCAATTATGAACACTGCATGTTTGAATTAACATAAGAAAGGTCACGTTTGTCAATAGAATAATTATAGTTTCATAGGTATTTCCTTTCAGATAACGTTCACGTTTCCATGTGTTATTTTTTCCGGGATTTCCAAGTAGTCGTCGCATTCAAATTATATTTATGTTAGTAATATTAACAAAACAAAAGTCATATCATGTACCTTAAAGACTAACTTACCTAAATATTCTGTCTAAATAAAGTAAATCTCGTAATCTCGTTGTACTACTATCTTCAATTAACTAAGGTTAATAAAGAACAATACATATACGCTTTAACTAACCGTATATGTATTGTTCTTTTTCTCAATCAAATACCTAATGGCATTATAATTTTTTATATTTTCATTTAATTGGTGACACGAGAATGTATTATTATTTTTAGACTGTGCATGGAAGCACAATCACTAACCAACATCAAGACAAAGTATTAACTAAAAATGAAAGTAAAATTGCACATTCATGTGGTCAATAATTGGTTGTAATACAAATGTACTGGATAGGTACGTGTAGGGTATTTTGACTCCGATAAGGCAGAAGGCGCGATGCGGCCGCTCACAGAGGTCACTATTGACGTCAATGGAGTCACGTGACCGCGTTCCACCACACTGTATACCTACAGCCAGCCACAGTTAACACATAACAGCAGTAAACTTCGCAGCAGATAATGTAGAGCATCCCGACACAACGGATAATTAATCTGCAAATTACACGTCAACATTCACATTAAAATTGATTTTAATCGTTCTCACGACGCTTGTTATTTGTTTAAAGGATTTTATTTTCAAATGTATAATTTCAAAAATGAACTTACAAACATTTTTCAAGTTAATTTACTAACTAACTTACAAATAAAATTAGTTTTAATATCGATATTTTTTTCTTATAAAAGACATCAACGCGTGTCAGTTTTTCTGATGGCATTTTGTTTTGGACATCGTTGTTCTAAGAATGTAATACATTAAGTACTTGGACAACAACGGTTCTTAAGAGTTAATCATCTGTGTTACCGTATCCTGTGGCCAATTAATTCAACGATACTTAACTCCTAACGTAGCGGCAGTGATGGCATGCCGTAAAATAAAATTGCTTTGTATACGGATGTGTGAAGGACTCTTACTTAACACTAAGGATAAATAAACTGAACATGTTGGTAATATACTGAATAATTAGCTATTTATATAAAACATTCTGATAAAACATTAATTGCATATTCACACCTATTTACGAAATAATTATCTGTTTTATTCGCCTATTTCTATTTATTTATGTTTCGGTATTTTCAGCAATGAATATTTTATCGTCTTTATAATCTAAATTAAATTATGAGTCTAGATTTGAATAAAATAAATAAATACATTAGCAAAGATCATTTGAAGCAGTTCAAAGCAGTTTAAAAGTTAATAATATTATAATTTGTCTTTGATACAAAACCTTCGTCTCCTTGTTTATTTGTCCGGTGACTAACGTATCGTCGGCGTACTGTGCTCGTTGCAAACAAACAGGCGCAGCTTGATACTTTCAGTCTTAGTTACTGTTAGTTAATCTGTAATCATGTGAGAAATCCTTTTTAAGATTTATAATTTTTCATTTTTCATTTCTTTATTTAGATTAGATTGGACTATCAAAAAAAAAAACTAGTTTTATTTATTTTGAAATTCTTGTATATTGTACATATTTTCTATTTAAAGGCTCAGAGAAAAGGATAGGTTTGCGTTTTGACTTGTCTTGTCTCTGAAATAGTTCTTTGAATAAGCGGAAAACACAGAGTCCTGAAAAAATCTCTGTGTTTTCCACTGTGTTTTGGTTGACTTTCAAATCGTGTAAATTATACAATATGTCTAGAGTATTTACATTTATCATTACCTCTTTCTGAGTAAACATATTTGTTGTTTTGAAACCTATTGTCATACTAGTAGGTAAACAATAACAAACTATTGTTGCATTAAAAAAACTGTTGTGAATGACGTCAATGCACAAGTATAAACATACAGGTATATGTATAATGGGTGCAGTTACAATAACAACAATGCTGATCGAGCAGACGTGGGAAAGTTTATGTAAACGTTATTAATGCAAAGTAAATAGTTTCTTAAGGCCTTATTCATATCTAAACCTTATTAATATTACTAGCAGCATTTTAGCTATCAAATGGTTTGTCCCTATCCGACATACGCTATTTTCCAAAGAGCAAAAGAGACAAAACACTCACTAACAGTGTTTTAGTCTGCTTCTTCTTCATCGAGTGGATGGCCAACCTTACCAACGTTTTATTTAGAGAGCGTTTATTAATAAGGCAGTTAATGTCTATAGTGATGTACGTAATGTTACGTGTGTGTATACAATATATGTACTGAATGTTCTAAAGTAAAATTATGTGTAAGATCCCGAATCTACTGATAAATGTGTAAAAACTGTAGCTATGTCATAAGGAAAAGATAATATCAGTTTATCTTCTATTTTATAACTTTACTAGCAGCGCCCCGCGGTTTTACCCGCGTTGTGCCCGTTCTCGTGGGAATTTCGGGATTTTTTTTACATAAAAACCTTCCTCTTGAATCACTCTACCTATTACAAAAAACCGCATCAAAATCCGTTGCGTAATTTTAAAGATTTAAGCATACAGACAAACAGACAAACAGAAGACAAACAGACGCGACTTTGTTTTATACTATGTAGTGATAGTGATTTCAGAGCATTAGTGTAATTTCATTGAATGGCTGAGCTTAATGTAGGATTGACTGGTTGAGTTTAATATTCGAAAATAACTTAAATACGTTAAGGATGCTAATGGTTTACTCTACTCTTCGATAAATTACAAGTCAGTAGTATCCTTTTGCAGAGCAAATACCTCATTGGTCACTGAAGTTATCAGTACAGTGAAAGAATTAGACATAATCACTCTATGCTAGTCCCGGTTGTTTCAATGGTTACACCATGTTGGATGTCTTTAGTAAGGCTTTTTTTTTAACTCGGACACCAGGGCACCTCTAAACCTACTTGAAATGAATGAATGAACTAATATTATAAAGCTGAGGTTATATGATTTTTTTCCGAAATTCCCACGGGAACGGGCACCGCGGGTTGCTGCCAGTAAATTATACAAACTCTTAGACGTTTTTTCGTTTTCTTCTTGACGTTCTACTTCTATATTTGAAGCAGCCAACGCTAAGCCTTATTAATGAATGAAAGCAATGAATGTTCTCGTAATTTATAAATGAAAGAGAATATTACAAACAAACAGAAATGAATGTGAAACTTAGTTAAAAATATAATTTTTACTAAATATAGTAAGTCACGTATGTTTTATTGGTTGTTCTTTGCATTTAGCATTTATATTGCGTAGTTAAAGGCAAATTCGCATTTATATCTTGAGTTGACATTTGCCTAGTACGATAAGATATGACGAAAATGGTATTGAATTTTTTTTTCGTAAATAACGAATTTTTAATATTCTACCAATCAATAGTAATTTTTTTAACATGTAAAAGAAAATGTTGCTCAACAAATGTTACTTACTGTTGTGCAATGATGAAAACGTCATATGTTCCGCGCCAATTGTTGCCCAGTTGATAAGCGGCTTTAAGTCTGAAAATCGACCCCTCTATGTTATTCCACTTATTTTGCCTTTCTAACAGATACAAAACTTTTTATGCTACGCTAAGCTTTGATTTGATCTGACTGGTGGGAACTAAACATAGTATACCCCTGATGCAAAGATCCCTTAAGTTCGAGCACCTCCTCGAACTTAAAACCAATCAATGAATCTTTCCGATACTTCTAATACAATCAAATTACCGATACTATTTTTAGTGCATATGTATTAAGAGACTAATGACTATATTGTGGTTATTTGAAATCCGGTCATCGAAGTGTAAAACGATTAGAGTTGCAGCTGCCCTGCGCGGAGTCACGTAGGCCTAGGACCAGCATCATGGCGCGTGCCCTAATGTAATTGAGGCATGTATTATGCAAAATAAAGTAATATCAATAATTACCTTGCACAATGTCTTAAATATTATGCTTTAAATTTTGTATAAGACATGTTTATAACATGTGTTATAAAAAATTTAAAGGACGTGATGATTGACTTTGACTTTGATATTTATAATGATCTTTTAAGAGCCTAGAAAGCAGTGTGGGTCATATATGAAAGAAGTCTCGTCTTCAAATTCAAATTCAAATTCAAATTTATTTATTTGCCATAATGTACCTAAATACATCACACCCTGTTAGGGCACTGCAAACTAAAAATATTTAAAAATAACTTAAAAACTAACTTAAGAAAGAATAGTAATATAAAATGTTGCATCTAATAAAACCAAGTTTTATAGGTAAACGATACGTTGACTAAGACGTTTTTTAATTATATTAATTGCGGTTTCCATAGCTTAACTAATTACCATAACTAAAATATAAACATTTTAGTTATGGTCATTTGTTTATTGTGTCAGTAATAACCCTTATGTAATTCAATCATATAAGGGTTATACTGACAGTTTTGCCTTCAGTTATAACTAACCAGACACGAATCCTAAAGGGATTTGCAACCGCTAGAATGTTTCCATGCAATATGACTACTCAGATCCTTCAAAACTGTGACAGTTCGGTCTGATACGATCCACCTCTCTATATATCCTGAAGGGATATCTGTGTTTTCTTACATGCTGAAAAAATTAATAAATACACCCGGACAAATTCACCCACGGTTAATTTCACCCAAACTAAGCTTGTGGAGTCTACAATTGTTTAGGTATATTGTAATTTTCCCGCTGTAGTGACTAATCATTGGAATTTGTAGTCATGTAGTTTAGTGCGACATTTAAAATTGTGTTTATCGAAACGTCTCATAAATAAATTAAACTGTGATCCGGGCATAATTAAACTTAGTTTTATACAGGACTAGCAGCGCCCCGCGGTTTTACCCGCGTTGTGCCCATTCCCGTGGGAATTTAGGTTTTTTTTATACATATAAACCTTAGTCTTGAATCACTATCTATTATAAAAAACTGCGTCAAAATCCGTGCAGTAATATTTGAGTTTATCGTGAACAGACAGACAGGAATTTTGTTTTATAATATGTAGTGATATAGTAAAACTATCAATATTAACTGAATTACAGAGAGATTTTAAAGTACGAGTACATTGAACGTAACACATTGTATTAGTCACATTTATTATTTATTACGAAATAACAATCAAATCGTAAAACTTCTACACGACTCTAAAATAACCATAGCAGTTAAAATTGTATTGAAAGTACGCAGAGAAAGCAATTTTATTTTTATAGTTATTGTAAAAGCGAATGTAATGTTCCAATTTACGATAATTTTTAAGCACTTTGAAAATATGAATCATACTACACACATATCTAACTATGGTCATACTTCGTAAAATAAACTAAAATATTTAACGCACCCTGAGTAATAATAGGTACTATTCAGGAATACGTTTGTTATGTTATGAATAGATATATTGTCCACTGTTTATTAATAAACAACCAAGATTTATTTCGACTTTTAGTAAAATTGGATGATACAGAGGCTATGTCTGAAACTCCAGTCAATATATCAGTGAAAATATTTTCAACCATACAACCGGATGTAAATTTTCGAAAACACAAACTTGTTCTAATAGTACAGTATTTATTTTTTAAGCATAGACGTGTATAGATAACACATCGCACGAACAAAGTTTTTTGTCACAGTTAATATCGTATTCTTGCATAAAACCGAACATCGACAAAGTACGTCATTGATTTAATGAATGATTAATAATGTTTGTGGTATATCATTAAAATTAGATAAATAGTCGGCAGTCATTAGGGGCAGCGTTATTGTCGCTCCCATTAATAAGTGATAGTTAGTTTTATACGATGTTAATTAATTTGCCAGTCGCGTACGTGACAAACTCAACTGTGTCAGCCCATTAAGATCAGGGGGTGGAGCCAGTCATCTGTTATTAATCGATTTATAATCATCTCATTATCAGGAATTTCATTTATGATTTTCCTTGTTTTTAGTCAGGATATTTTGTAGTATATTTAATTTTGACAGTCGTCTATGTGCAAATTATTTCAGTTCGTTAGCAGTCACTCCAGCTTGGTTTGGTTGTAACAGGCGTGAGTGTGAATTAGTATCGCACATATTTATTAGGCACCGCACCCACTATTTGGCAATTTTAATTCTAACCTAACCTAACCTTTTATCGTAGGCCAGACTATTGAATTTGGCATGTCAGTGTTGATTGGGTGCGAGAACAACCATACCTAAATGAAGACGTATACGTTACGTACGAAAAGTTTAAGCACAAAAGAGTCCAATAGAAAGAAGAGCTTTCGTACGGATGAAAATTGATAATAATTTTCCTTAAAGTTGGCTTAGGTTATAAACCTCGACCCACTGATTACATCACGATACCAATAATTTTCCGTATCTTTATACATATTTGATACTCAAACAGTTCATGACTCATAATTACTCATTCTCATTTTTACTTTTTTCATCTACACAATATTTGATAAGTCTACATCATTTACATGTGATTATACTTTAAAATCTTTAATAATTAGGTTTGTACAATGTACTTGTAAAACGTCAACAGTCGCCGAATGAAAACGTTTTCCTTATAAACACGATTGACGTTAACGTGAATCGATGTATATTTATTTGTTTCTTCTGGAATACCCAACCCTGGTCTGCGGGCACTGCGTCCAGGGTAGGGGCCGCGGAGCCGCCGCCAGGGCATCGCTCCCGCTGAAGATTCTCGTTGGCAGACGTCAGGGTATTGCACTCCCTAGACGATGCATTATTCAGGCGATGCATCACTGACCCTCGATCATGCATTTGTAACAACAATCGTTTAACATATTTGTATATTTTTGTAAATTATGGAATTTAGAAGGAAATCTCTGAGGAAGCGACGGCGATCACTGAATGCATTAGCCGTGGTCCTTTGAGGTTGTCGACTCTATGGGAATTTAAATAATCATAACAATTTGATTTATCGTTATTTTATGTTCGTTGCATTGGTAAATTGTATCTGTATTGGAAATAATATCTTCGTTTTGCTTTCGCTGTCTACATTTTCTCTTTTTTCATGCTAATGCATGAGACAGCCTTCTTTACCAGGTGCAAAATATGACGTTTTTCTATAACTTATTCATATGAAGTTTACAATCTCATCGTACTGGTACGACGTACGGTCGGCCAAGAAAGTGGTCTACCACTTTTGACAAAAGTTTCTGCGAGATGTAACGATCGCTAAGGTTGACTTTTCTATGCACAATTATGTTATGCCAGGGAAAATTGACCTTGTTGTTTCATGACGTTCAAATGAATCTCAACCGTAGGGTGGTAGACCACATATTTGGCTGACCGTACAACGATGATGTTTTAATTTCTTTGAAAAGTCAAAGAAATAAAAACATCATACACTTCACTATTGTTCAAAATAATAGGTATTTAAAATATTTGTGATCAACTTTGACATTGTTACTGTTAAGCTGAATGAGGTGTTGGTTTTCCCAAGTATTGTTTTTAAAGTAAAATTTTGAATAATATTAGTAATTATATGTTGAAGTACAATCTATACTAATATTATAAAGCTGAAGAGTTTGTTTTGTTTGTTTGTTTGTTTGTTTAAACGCGCTAATCTCAGAAACTACTGAACCGATTTGAATAATTCTTTCACTGTTAGATAGTCTATTTATCGAGGAAGGCTATAGGCTACATTTTATCCCGGATTTCCTACGGGAACGGGCACAACGCGGGTAAAACCGCGGGGCGCTGCTAGTGTTCACTATAAATTGAATGAACTCTATTGATGACTTCTTCTTTGAAGTTACTGCATTTTGCGATGCATTATTCACGACTATATTTTTGATGTTTTTTTATATAACTTGATTTATATAGCGATTTTTACTATTGAGCGATTTTTAAAGGTAATTTAATTAATCAAACCAAATTAATTTACGTTTTATTGTCTTGTAGACTTATATTAATAGTTTAATAGTAGTTAATGGTTAACATAATTACTTGCAGTAAACACTTGTACGTGATCGACTGACTACATAGTATTAACTATTTAATTATTTATAGACGTGCTCTACAATAAATCTGGAGTAGTCGCGTGAAAATAAACGATCGTTAACAATTGGGGTTAAATATAGGTTATGTCATAATTGAACATGACAGCCTCTTTAGTAATTTAAGTGATACGCGTTTAAGACACGTCTCTGGCGCGTGCGGCGTGTTGTAAATGATTGATCGTAACTATAGGAGATGCATTCAAAAATGTCTTCGTCATATACTCATACACGTTTATCAAGTCATTCAATAACGGCATTGACATTGTTGTAGTTCATTTGTGGATGTAGTAATTAGTCATTTGGTTGGGCTACGTTTAGTTATGATAAAAAGCGCGAGTACTTGCCTACCCGTACATATTATAATATTTACCTATTAATATGAATGTTGGGAATTCTGAAATTCTATGTAATGTAAACGGAAATGACTTCTATCGTGTTGTTGACTGAGTTGACGTGATGTCAGCAACCTGTCTTTACCTATATCCCATCCATCAAAATGAACTCTATAATATTTTTCCTGCGTCACAGTCGCAGATGGTCAATACCTTCTTGAGATTCTATCGTTGAATTTTGAATTTATTCCTCTTTGCCCTTTCTGAAAAATCCCCTTTGGGGATGGGGATAAAATAAGTAGGTAAGTAATAAAATAAGTAACAAGAACACGTGTAGTAGCAACCACCCTAAAATAGGAAATAATCCTGGGACTCGAAATATTTAAAAAGGTTTCGGAATCCCCCAATTTTTAGGCAAATGCAGAATAATTAGAAAAAACATATTTCCCGTATTAAATAACAGAAAAAATATTACTACACTTTAAAAACTAAAAATAATAATATTGAATTAAAAATTAACAAAAAAATCGACGGGGATTTTAGGACAATATACCTATGTATAAAAGTTCCATTTCCCCCTCAAGCGGGATTCAGGGTGGAACGGGGAATAGCCCGATTTTCGTCTGGGGTCCGAACTCAATGTACACATAAACAATTCAGTGACGGTCCATTACATTATGGATGCAATAGGTTAAGATTTTTATTATGATAATGATAAGAGGGCAAAGACATTTGGGGGACTATAGATATAGTTATTTTACCATAATGGTAAATTAAATTACAATATTGTACGTGCGGTGAACCTTATACGTAAGTGTGGTAACCTATCCGATCAATCTATTCGTTGACACATGTCACTTCTTATCTAAGTGTTCTTTAGAATTCAAAGTATTAACACTTTAGGTTCACTGAGCTGGGTCTAAAGATTGACACTAGGTTAGCACTGTGGACCTAAGGTGGGTCTTATGAATCATTTTGAAATCAATTTTTGTAAATCTGTGATTTGATCAATTTAGAGAAGTACTTATTTGATCATTTGGAGATGCTAACTCCTTATGCAAACGATACTTTGGATTAAGGATATAATCTGACCTTGTTTCTATGTACTTTTGATAACCCTACTTTTATGTATTGAGTATTGACGACAACACTGCGGCGTTGCTATAATATCGTATAGGCTTTTAATATCTATGTGATGTTTATACCCAATTAGTGATGTACCTGTATGTACTTGCTATATCATTAAGGTTTTTCATATCATTCATATAGTGTGATATTTATTACTAGAAAACTTTACAAATCGCTTACAATGGCGGCACTTAGATTGAACTATTGTTTATGCTGTGAACCGGAGTGCAATAAGAACGCGAGCGTCTCAAATATTAAATAATTGATTGGTCGCGTAACAATACGTTTTGAAATGGTTACACTATTATTATACTATAACTAGCCGCGCCCCGCGGTTTCACCCGCTTTGTACCCGTTCCCGCGGGAATTTCAGGATGAAAAATAGACGTTGTCGGATTCTCAGGCCTACCCGATATGTACACAAAATTTCATGAGAATCGGTCGAGCCGTTTCAGAGGAGTTCAATTACGCACCCCGTGACACGAGAATTTTATATATTAGATTTTATTGTTATGTCTGTAAATTAGGAACTACTTACTTTAGTAATTAATTTCTGGAATTGGTGTACGTAACGCAGGTTACGCTAATGCGTATACGATCGTATTCCAATAACTGTAAAGTGTAATTTATACCTCAATAATGAAATTATATATTTATACTAGCTGTCCCGGCAAACGTTGTTTTGCCATATAAAAAGTAAGGGTGGACCGCCCTTAAAATTTAGGGGGATGAAAAACAGATGTTGTCCGATTCTCAAACCTATCCGATATGCACACAAAATTTCATGAGAATCGGTCGGCGACACGAGAATTATATATTAGAATTATTTTACAACACTACAATCATAATTCACATATTACATAGCAAATGTTCTATAAATAAAATATATCAATGCATTACAGTGGAGGCGAATGGTTGAGACTACTGCGCATGCGACTGGGTCCTCTAATCGACTCAAATATCAATTCAATCGAGTTGAATCAATGCGGTCCAACAGTGACGGGCACAATACCAGTAATAAATAACCCTAGAACGGAATATAAATCATAATTCACAACCGATGAGATCACTTTATAAAAAGTCTAAATTGTTTCTACCTATTGCTAGTCCGATACGCACGCAGCCTCTTGTGTTCTTGTTATACTTTAGCTAGGTATACCTACTTATTAGATAACTTGTTGGAAACTACAGAAGATTTTATTATGTGTGTTATGTAATATCTATGATTTTATAATCAACCATCAGCGTCCAGCTGCTTTACCTGCGCTGTGCTCTTGTCAAAAAAGCCTGTAACCTGCCCGTTGAATGTGGCTATCCATTACAAAAGAATTATTCAAATCGGATTGGTAGTATTTAAGATTATCTCGTTTAAATAATAAAAACAAAAATTAAACTTGTCATGCTTGCTTCATTGCTTATATTGATTACGATTAGTTATATATGAGTATTTATGATATTATTATTGTATTTATTGTAGGTAAATATAAAACTCAGTATGATTGCATAGATTGTGGTTCTTCTTCACAAATTAGGTTCAACACAGATTCGTTAGTTTACTTCAGTAAAGTTAAGGTGCATACCTAACGTACACATTATTCAAACTATGGTTACTATAATAAGCCCAATAAAACGATAATTACATGCTGAATACACTCCCTTATGACTTCATTTGCAAATAATGTATTTAATTTGAATGAGCGTCTTCGATCACTGACGCATTTAGGTTCCATTGGTGTATAATTTAATCTGGAAGGGGACATTAATATCTACATGCACCCTATTAATAATAAACCAAATTAGAATAGTGTTTTATTATTATGATTCGATAGGGGCCAAGCTGATACGTCATATATTATACAATGCTAAATTTGATCTACGATATAATAGGATCTATTGAATACACGCGCCTGAAAAAATATCTACGTCAAATGAAAATAAACTTGATACCTGTTTGCTATTAAGTTCAATGGAACAACCAGGAGAAGAGTATATACCAGAAAGATACCATGGTCAAAAAACAAATTCACACACGGTTAGTTATACTGTAACTAAGCTCTAAGCTTGAACTCATATGTTATTGATCATATTATTGACACATACAAATATACCATGAATATATTTTAACACCTTGACCTCTCAGGCAATAACTATGTGTGCACATACATGCGCAGCATCCACTTAAATTATAGATTTTTTTATTACTTAACAGAAAAGAAAAGTGAATAAGTAACCTGAGCTAACCTCTTTGCTGATATTACTGAAGTGTAACCGATGTCTTCACATTGTTGGGCCAAGGCCTACCCCCATTCCCAACTCTTTCGCCAGTATTCTAATCGTATTGGTGATCTCGCTAAGTTATACTATCAAACATATTATTGGGACGCAATCTTACAATCATATAATAACTAACAGTTTAACCTTCGTGATCACAGTTACCAATTTTTATATTCTGTTTTATAGTAATATGAGGATAATATGAGGGTTACACTGTTATTAAGTTTTTTTATAATCTACTGTATGTACATCTAACTGTGTAACTGTTTGTTATCCCGATGTATTTAATAAATAAATAAATAAACAGTGCCTGTATCTGCGCAGAACCCATTTTCAAGACAAAAAAGTAGTAAGCAGTTTACTACCAGTTACTCCAAGTCATAAACTGTCTGTATGCCAAGTCATCAAGTTTTGTACGTGCTGCTCTTTCACGCACGCAACTAGAGCGTGCGTGAAAGAGCAGACATCTTTGGAAAAAATCATATTTTTAATATACAGTAGACTTGGACGTCATCTGGAAGGTCCTGGAAACCGACGTCAGAGGAGAGTTCACCGAGGGCTGGCAGGTCAGTCGCCTCCGTATTATCATAGCATATCAATTATCGCTCTGTTCTCCCCTGGGGAGTATTTTGAGAAGCCCACCTCTTTAATATTTAAGCCCATGTTGCTGCATATTCAATACGACCTCGGCCGTGAACGGGTCATTCCCCGCTCGTATGAAAAACGTACGTTTTTCTACTAAAAAACGTTTCGACACGATGCCTATTTTACTCCCAAATGTCCCCGTAACTATATACCGAAGTGGTCGGACAATACCAAAAATATCATCTCAATATATTGCTGTAAATAGAGTACAATGTACGGAATTGAAATTGAATTATGTATGATGCAAGTTTGATGTTTTTACTTACATGGAGATTTTACTTGTTTACGGTTTTTGTTTTGTATATTTATCATTATATGCTTTTTGCGTATATTTTCCTCTACAAGAATTGTATAAATGTTTATTTCTTTATTAAACAATGTCATAATTTAAAACAACATACAATTTGTACCTAACCGAAATAATAATCTTGTTATTAATGTTTCACATTTATATCAGTCAGATTGCCGACTAACTTTTTATATTATTCGCTCCTAAAGTATTGATTTTGCATCAAAAGTGACTTACCGCCATATAAAAAATAATAAATAAATAAATATTTATTTATTACGGGTATATACCCGGACAAATTCACACACGGATTATTGGACCCAAACTAAGCTCTAAACTTTAATATAAAATCTAACTAACTCATACTATTACATACGAGTATACATACACAAATACTAACTATGGTATAAATAAACAACTCATTAATTTAAAGACTTTTCTTTTCTAGTACTTACATATAGTCTAGTCTACTAGTCTACTAGTCTAGTCTCACTATGTCTACTAGTATGTTAAAATTTGAACGATAGACGACAAATAAGTTGACATATAAGTACCTACATAATAATAATTTCAGCTTATTTCTGAGGGCTATGAAGGGCCTTTCCCACAAAACTTACAATTACATTTCCTCAAGTGGCAATTTACTTTACTTAGCTGACAATTTAACAATATTCTAGAAGTATATTCCTGTGTCTTTTATTTTATAACTAGCAGCGCCCCGCGGTTTTACCCGCGATGTGCCCGTTCCCGCAAGAATTCCGGGATGAAATATAGCCTATAACCTTCCTGTTCAATGCGGCTATATATGTATATCAAAAATAATTATTCAAATTGGACTGATTCTTGAGATTAGCTCGAACATACAAACAAAAAACTTAAAAATTTTACCTCTTTATAATATTAGTACGGATAAATAGCCCTAATAAGTTTTATAGACAGCATAACTGCTCATGGAAAGAGAATGAGATAAAAAATCAGTGCATAATTTACGAGGAACGTGACTGTACGTGAATGTAATAACATGTGCTATTAATTTGGATATTAGGCATTGTGTATTATTAGTATTTAAATCTTCAACATACATGTTACAATTATACTACCGAATTGTAAAAAGTATTTTGGTCCATTGTACCTTTATACAAAAATAAATGTGACGTTTGATCCCTGGAATTATTTTATATGGTCTCCTTAATCGCGACTTAATCAGAGGTCGGCAGAAACAAATTGTATCAACTACTGTAACGACTCAGGCACTACAATGTCATACTGTATCTCTTTACAATAAGGTCCTATTTGGTTTGCTAAATTATTCTGTTATTCGTATAATTCTACAGCTCCAGTTTCGAGATATAAAAATAATTTTCAAGTGCTCATTGTTCGTTCCCGAGAATTCTTTTATGAGGTTATATAAACTTTCGTAGAAGAACCATATAAACATCTTTTATATTGCTTATTATTGTGACTAATTAGGATAGAGATCCTTGGCAGAGCAGGGTTGAATTAGCCAGTGTATAATAAAACCTGAAAATTGTGTGTTTAATCAAGTTCAGGTTGGTTAGGATTTAGTAATAGGATAGATAGTAGGTAAATTAGTAACCGAATAGCTTTGTGGCCAACCCCGTACCTAGATTGTGTACCAAGCTTCATAACCTGAGTCACTTTTTTATTACCAATCTATTCTTGTTGGTAATATTCATCATCTAATCATAAGAACTAAGCTGTTTTCGGGGAAACTGATGCATGCTTTTCCATTTATTTCTATTATACTCGTAGGCATGTTGGTAAAGTTAGGCGATTAATATTTTATCCTATTGTAAAATCCGTCTCTGACTTACTCATGCATCACATATACTGCGGCTACTTACTAAAGAGGTTCTCTTCTATAATTTTATGTTTGGCTATATTGTAGAGTTTACAGACCCACTGTGCATACTGATTGACTCATTTCAATGTTTTTTATTCGCGTTCCCTTGGGTGGTGCGAGAGAATGCCCACCCAAGCTGACCTATTTATAAACATGTTTTCAAAGATTTTTTATTCAGGTTTTCGAGAAGGCACGATTTGATACCGGTGACTCATTCTTTGTTCCATGATACATTTTTTATTAACATTTAGTTGACTAACTTTGATAATAACGTCTTTTTGTATAACTTGATTAATGAATAATTTTAATGGTATACTTAAATAATGGCAATATATTATTTGTTAGGCACATATAACATTTTTGCTTTCTAAATTATATGACTTGAGTAGTCGTTTAAAGTTTAAATGAAATCAACGACCTAAAATACCCATCCCACCCACAGTGGGACCACCGGAAAGGTGTTTGGCTCGGTGTAATGGAGTTGTTTATATTAAGACAGCAGGTACCTTCACAAACGTGACAAACATATCTTCCTATCATACATAACATACCAATCCAAATAATATACCGATCCCAAAATAACTTTCGTCGTTGGTACACCATACAAAAACTTGTCCTAGAATTGGATTCAAATATATTAAGTTCGTTTGTTGTTTCGTCCTAGCCGCTAAATTGAATACCGCCGACATTAGAGAGGTACTGTTTCGAAACCGGCTGCATTGACGTCAGAGACCGGTTGCTCACACTAGATTATGTGAAACTGCGACCATAAATAGTAAGTATGCAATCGTGGTATTTATACACATCATAAATATATCACAATCCCTCTAATATTCATTAATACAAATAAATATTTGGCTAATTATAACTTACGTGCGTACATATGACCAAGGTCTGTAATAAGTATGGCTATCAAAAGTTTTATGGGGCCTTTATTTACTCATTATTTTGGTTAATGATAAAAGTTATTCGTATTTACAAATAATAACAGTAAAGGTGCTCCCACACTGCTGTTACAAAATGTTTATAAACATTTTTGAACACTAAAACATTTACTAACAAATGTTGTCAATTCTTACATTTTGTTAGGAACTGTTAGTATATGTTATAAGTGCTCCTACACTGATGGAAAGTATTTACTAACATTTTATAACATTTTGAATCTGGCATTGGCTCGCAGTTTGGTTTTGCGTTCTGAGGCGTCTACACGAAAATGGAAGAAGATTTGCTAATTGGGATAGCTTTCATTTTTTGTTTAAAAAAAAAGAAAAAGCGCTCTTATTGGATGCGCCGAACGCTTAAAGCTAGAGAAAAACTCACCGACTCACCGCATACCCCGCCGTCACCCGTATAAAATGTTTACAAACAAAATTTTGTTCAAAAATGTTAATTAACATTTACTAACATGAAAACATTTTTTGACTTTGGTGATTAAATGTTAGCTTACAAATGTTTACTAACGTTACTTAACATTCTATAACAGCAGTGTGGGAGCACCTTTAACATAGTAAAGTATTACTTAAGTATACTCATATGTGTAACAATTATTTCTCAGATGATAACTACTTTATTCCTATAAGAAACTTGAATTACATTATGCATAAACGTAGTTATAATCTGGTTGTAACTGGTTATGATTGAAATCTGTCCACTGATCAGTAAGTGTCACACGATAGCGTATGATTCCCACGAGGTTCACGTTCGCGGGTACTTTGCATCGCATCGCATTACAGGAGAAAGTGCGGTCGCCATTGACGTCAATGGTTGGCAAATGCTGCGCTTGCGTTTCATAATCCGAGCGCCCCCCGCCACCCGCCAATGTGCATCGCCCCTCACCACACCAGGTTCAAATTAGCTGACAACTCACAACTTAGTTTTATCACGTAACCAGGATTGACGTCAAATAATTACAGGAAAACTGATGACTAATTTTTTTTTGTATAAAAATGTATTTTCCATTAATTAATGAATTTCCTTAATTCGTGCAATAAGGGATTTTAGATGTTATATTTTTGGCTAAATTATTAAAATAGGGATTTTAGATTAATCAAGTGTATGCGCCCTAGTACAGCCACGGATGTTAGACCTTGTTGGGTCTAATGTTCTTGTAGTGATAAATTGCATGGATTCAAACTACTAGTCAGTTAAAGAAATGTAAATACATTTCTGACCGTGTGGTTCCTCAGGATTAGTGGCCTGCATTGCAGTGCAGCGAACTTATGCATCCAGATTCAAATATGCAGGTTTTTGATGACTGAAAATAAACGAGTCAACCTCACGTTGCGGGAAAGGTGATGTTTTCCACATTGCACATTATACAACATAATAGCACACGAGTTTTAAGTGACGGGGAAATGAGGGTGCATATCTTATTCCATAATAGAACCAATAGAAAATGAATTCCAGCAGCTATTCATATTATATAATTCTGAATACACTTCATTATTCAAGCTTAGATAACTCTTAAGATATACCTGTGCTCGGTTTCAAAACATTTTCTACTGAATAATCTGTTAAACTAACAAATAGTGGATGTATAATGGGGGACATCTTTGCATAAGCAAGCACATTAGGTGGCATTCGTTTGTCTATATGTTTACTTAAAAATATAAGTACTGATGGACTTGCATTACACTTCACTTCTAGTATTTCAAAGTATTCTTTAACATACTATGTGTAAAGTGTTGCTTTGAATTTTACGCTTTGAAGAGTCTTCTGTCATAGTAACTATTTAAAGGGTAACCCTACAGTTACAAATAAAAACGTTTGCCTCGTCGTAAATATTAACCCAGTTAGACAAGTTACAACATATCGTATTGACTCGTATTATGAGCGAGCATTCTATTCTAAACGTAGTCGCTGTAGTTATGAACTTGGCAGTTTTTAAACGAATGCGTTTTCGAACGCGTCGCGACGGCGTCGTAGTCAAGTGTGTATGGATTAGTATGAATTGTCAACAAAGCATAATATTACGGAATTGTATTGTAAACAGTAGTCCCTTCCTCGTTGGCAGTGAAACAACTCTGCCTGCATTGGTTGCGCAATGATGATGTCTACGCAAAACAAATGATTGTCATTTCGAACACGTCTCTTTCCTCTCTCGAGCCTTATATTCAATGCACAGGACATCGCAATTCATTATAATTAATTTTCTTATGACGTTCATGATTAAATTAATAGATTAGATGCAGAATATAAACGAAAAACCTGTTTGCAGTGAGTTTTTAGATTTCTTTGATATACTTTCGGTAAACGATTTTTTGGGAGAGCCTATGTGCCATCAGTTATCCATAAATTGGTCCTTGTTGTACTTATACTCATTTTAAAAACCTCCACACAGCATAATGTCTTTATTGTCAAATTTGTTTGTACCTATATAGGGTTAAATAATGTCATAATAATATTTAACCTCGGCAGATTTTCATTATTGCACTATGCCCTGTAAAAAATTGTTTGAATTGAACTTGTCATTATTTTCGAGATTGTTTGCTTGTCCAATATGATTCCGGTTTTTATTTCATTGAGGCAGCGGTGGTTGTCAACAAACGGGTTGTTTTCTCTCATTGTATTAAACAGATCATTGTTTGCTTCGTGTTGCACTGTGGGAACCAGCCCGAGCTCCATTCTCAAAACAAAGTACGGATCAAATGCATCATAATAACGTATATCTTGTACTTATTCAGGGACTTGAACTTACTACAATAACAACAATCTGAAATACAAATTACTGATTTAGAAAACACAAAGCTTTTTATGAAATGTATGAAATATTTATTGCTTTTTACGTAAATAAATGTAGATGATTGTGCTATTAACACATACATTCATGAAGATTTTACATAATTTGACATATTATGCAATTATTCAGACATAGATTTTGGTTGAAACGCTGATATAACTCTGCGATGTTTTTCTTATCTAACGTATAATATGACTAACCCATGAATATAATGATTATAATGTTGTTTTTATACTTGCGTCCATAGATTTGCACGAAAATTTGGAACAAAATGAGAATTTGTTGTAGGAAATAACCGACATATAAATGTAACATAATACGTATATAACCTATTTCCAATAATGTAAGAATTAGGGATACTCCATACAATGGTCTCATTACGGGGTGGGCACGTAAAAGATTATTATTTATTTAAACGGGAACTTACGTACGACAGAGACTACTGTCGAGAGTTCCTCGACACGTTTCGGTCTCATACGGTGACCTTCATCAGGAGGTGGGTGAAGCGCTCGCGACAGCGTCTCTCCCCGCACAGTGTGCGGGGAGGAACTCTCGACAGTAGTCTCCGTCGTACGTAAGTTCCCGTTTAAATAAATAATAATGACATTAACGTACGTTTCAATTAATACGTAAAAGATTGTTTGAAAGAAGTAAATTAAAAATCTTTTAATTTAAAACGGATTGTTTTCCTCGTAGTATTATTAATGTATGAACGGCAAGAGCACTTTTATCTTAGAATATATACTTAATTAACGAAATCTGAAAGGGAAAATTTGAAAAAATAAAAACGTATCTTCAACACAGCAATTTTCATCCATGTGAAAATATATCGACCTTTATAAATTTCAGTACAAATAGAAAAAAGTTTTATTAGGTTCTCTTCCTGCTTTAAACTGTGGACAAAACGATGTATATTACACATTTTAATTTATTGTAAAATGCTGATTAACATGTTTAGTTATAGTCAAGTTGCACGTAAAATCCAGTTGCGCAGGTCTGTATTGAATTGTTCGTCAAATATGGGTGCTGAAAAATTTATTAGGAAAACAAATGAGACAATATGAAAAAGTAATAGGTTTTTATTTCATTACGTACACCATTTCAATGTAATTAGCATTAGGGTGCCTTTTCGCCAGTCCTCTAGGTCTGGAGCCGCGCTGCGCTTCTTCATTAAGTATCGAACATTTTGATTTGCAACTACTTTCACGGATACACTTCGCTTTTATTTTACATTTTTATTTGACGTCAAGAAGCTCTTGATAGAGCTGATTGGAAGAAATGGTGGGAGTCCTTGGCCTTTAATAATAACTAGCAGCGCCCCGCGGTTTTACCCGCGTTGTGCCCGTTCCCGTGGGAATTTCGGGAATTTTTTTACATAAAAACCTTCCTCTTGAATCACTCTACCTATTACAAAAAACCGCATCAAAATCCGTTGCGTAATTTTAAAGATTTAAGCATACAGACAAACAGACAAACAGACGCGACTTTGTTTTATACTATGTAATGATTTGATGTTTTGGCTCCTTTATAGGAACCGTGGTCACAGAAGACTGTATCCGCAAACGTATTTACAATTCAAAATGAGTAGTGTTCGCTTAAACTTAAGAAACTAGTTGGTATCCAACAATCAAACCATGGCTCTCGTCGCTGATTGTAACCTGATGACCACAAACATTTGTCCCTACGTCTATGGTTGCAGTCCCGAATGTCCTGTTCAGTCCCTTTCTAATTTGAGTATGTATTTGGCATAAGCTTCCCCCTACCAGTGGCGTATAATTTCCCCTTGTTTAGCCAGACGGACCCATTGTAATGACGACATAAAAAAAAGATTATTTGAATTGTCGAGTAACTTCCTTAAAATACAATGAATTAATCATTTCCTAAAACTAATTTGTGTCTGCGGTCTACGAATGATCTGGAACATGATGTATTGTTCGTGTGGGGTAAATGTCCGTGGGATGGGTTGTGATCGGTATTAACTATACTACTAGACGTAGGGCGTTGACGTCCACACAAACAATTTAAAAGTCCACGCGCTGATTGCAATTGTGCGTTTAGAATAACTGAAAAATAATGAAGTTTAGACGGGTTAGACCATAGCGGTATATAGACTCTTTACCTTTGTGTTACCCTTTCCTCCGTTGAAACAAATGTGTTCAATCTGTCTGGAAAAAAATAATGATTATAAAAGCTACAAAATATGTTTTTATTTGAAGTCTGTAAATGTTAATAAATTGTACAATTGTATGGTGAAGCCTAAAATGAAGCCACCTAAGTGACATGAAATAATAATATGGTATTCAAATGATATAAAATTACATCATTATCAAACACCGCGGGTCTCCCATGAAAGATTAATGGTTATGGACCTAAAAATATAAAACTAGTTTAATTTTAATACCACTATAATATTTATTGGCCGCTCAGGAAGGAAAAGTCACATACATTAAGTATCCTATAAAAAAATCTTGCTGCCAAAAATGTATAACGATTAATCATAAAGTTTTATGTACTTTATAATCACGGGTTTAGTATTATTATTGCCGTTGCTTACGTCATAAGAGGAGTTCTATATTTAAAATTAAATTAATCGTTATCATGGAGACTACGACTTACTGTCAACGATAATCTCCATAAATGGTAAACCAGTGCATAATGGATAATTAAGTAAACGTTACGTAACGCTGATCTTGAATGAAGGAAAACTGCTCAATTATAAACGAAATGAAGTGTTTATTTTACCAAATAAGCTGAACTTTTGTGTGGAACCGAGTTGTTACGTGTAAGGAACTTGATCGGATGTACTACGTTGCGTATTCATTTCACTAGTTAATTGTCGCAGACCATATAAAGCGGAACTTATTTACTACTCATGTATTAAATAATAACGACTTTTGATATTATTATGTATATGTGACTTAATATTTCCCTATCTACTCGTAAGAGGGTGCCATGGTGCAGTTAGCGATTATTAACATTATACTTTGTGGTAGTTTTTCAATAAAACTATTCGCCTTTGCTGCTCTGGTCCCTTCTCAATATTTGAGAAGCCCACTATATCTATCCTGATGTCGAGGAGGCAACCCCTTTTCGAGATCTCGAGATCGACTTACGTTATCTCAAACACCAAATGCTCCTTTGACTACACTTACAAGCCCGACATTCCGTAATCTCTACAACTAACCACCTCGATGCATCAAAATCTCTAAAATCGTGAGATCTAACATTGAGAGCTCAAACACGTTTATTTGAAGGTTTCCGAGACTTAACAATGAAAAGCTCCACAGTTTCACACTATAGAATGTTTGTCTATGAATTTTAGTGAAATCGTCATTTCATCTCGAATAGGGGTTCCGTCGAGGAGTTCTACATTTACACGCTTTGTATATTTTATGCGCTATGGAAGTAGGTAAACAACTACTCCTGTAAAGTAGATTTACAAGTTATTTAAATGATATACAATTCTGGTTTGTTTGCTTTTTACGTAGGTTCAATAACAAGTTTTATTGTATATAAAATAGTATTTTCTTTTCACTCAGATATTTTGCAAATTTTTGGTGTAACAGTTTTCCTTAATAACAGATCGATCAATATAATAAAAAGCCATGTTTGTTTCGTGGTATGATTGATTATTATATATCCAGACAGTATTTTGATACAGGCCTTACGTCCTTCCACTTCTTATATGGTTCTAACACTCAGTAAGTAGTTTTATAGTCAAAGATAAAATATCGAACCATGCCCAGTTGCCCAATTTGTCTATTATCCAATGTACTCGTAGATGGTATACAGGTAATACACGATAATACTTAACTTTTATGTGGATCAACCGACTCGCACTTAACGTGTGAAAACTCATTTGACTTATTTCTATCTAATATGTGTATTTTGGATGTAATTCCACCAGCATGAATAACACATATTCAAATAAGTTCAAACTGCAAAGGACGAACAGTTAATTTAATTATTTATTTAAATATATTCTTCGTAAAGGTAATCTATTTCATTAATTAATTAATGATGGCTACCTGATGACGCATGTTGGATACTTGTTACGAAAAAATAAAGAATTTGCCAAACTTTATAATACGTTGGAGGTCATTCATTTATTTATTTTATAATTGTATTGTATTCTATTACATAAGTGGGTGTACATAGTTACATACCGGCCACTTAAAAAGTTATTTAGATACTAGATAAGTACGTTTAAATGTTAGGTTGGATTAAAGTCACGTTTTTGACATTATATCTATTAATAGAATATCAATAAAGTTACACTTTGAAGTACCCATTACTCGTTTAATTGAATACTAAATGATGTAACGTTGTATGTCATACATATTATGTTTGGTTAGGTACCTACACTGATTCAAGGTTCTTTGAAATGCAAGACATTTAAACATGATAGCTTTTTATGATTAGAGTTTGACGTATTTTATTAAGTCCTGCATATAATTCAATTGTTAAAATTCGGCTTAATTTTATTCAAGGTAATTTAAGAAACCGTTTCACAATTCTTTATGCAAATCCGAGGGTAGGTATAGTAATAACATACATCGTTAGTAAAAAAAACAGGTTGAATCAGAATCTATTTATATCGCAGAGAACAATAGAAGTTAATAGCCATTGACACAAATTAGACCGCGGCGCGACGCACGCAACTTAGTCTACGAGCTGGCGATACGTGTGGCCGGCCCTTAAACAGAGCACACCATACCAGCCCACAACATAACAAGTCTAAATTTAGCCTTATCACATATCACCACCATATGCGTCCTCACACAATAGACACTTCAAACACATCAGCTCATATTGACCGATATTCTATGAAAATTTTAATATATTCTAACGGATGAACAGCCATAAAATGTAAATTGCAAAATTATAATGTAATTAATAGTATAATCAGTATAAACTTGAAGTAAACATGCATTCATACAGGAAACGATAGTGACCCGTTTATGCGTAAACGTTTGACAATAACGATTATTGTGGAGATAAAACTAACCGGTTGAAATCGGAGTTTTTAATGAATAAACTTGGTGTGAACAAAAGTAGTTAACAATGAAAACTCTACGTACTTGTTCACTTGTTTTCCTGCAAGTTACGACTGAATTTTAGGTCATAAGTAGGATCATACTTAAAGTTAATTCGGAGAGTTTTATTCATTGTTACTCATAGTTCATTTAGTAGAATTGCAATTAATATATTTGACAGCATTTACTAACCGTACACACATACTGTTGTTGCTAAAAGTTTGGCTGAAATTAAATATTTTGATATTCATTTTAACCATTAAGAAGTAAAGAACATTTTGAAGTGTGTCTCTGAGTCTATTATGTTTATAAGCGGTATTAAGCTATCAAACGGCTGAACCGATTTGGATTAAATTTTTAACATAAACATACCTAATCTTAACTCAAAGTATACAAATATTTACGAAAGGTTATTAGGTGGCATTTAGATATCATCCTTCGAAAATGAGAAATAAATATACACAAAACGTAATTAAAGCAAATTAATGCACCGTTATATAATTTATCGCTCACAACATTAAGAAGATAGATATTGCCATATTCTTAACATAGATTTAAATCTGTTTTTTACTTAAAATATGTAAGGATTATAGTTTTCATAGCATGGTTTGTGTAAAGGGCCGTTAGATAGTGTTATCTTGTTTGTTCTTCCTTAATTCATACTTCGTCATTCTTATTCCAGTTTCTTTAAAAAAATCGAACCCGACTGAAAAAACATTTTCTGAAATCCGAGTATCTGCCTCTTTTTTAAGTTTCAACTAATAATAAAGCGATGGTATTTAATTTTAAAGTTCCTCAATTATAAAGAACTTTGTTTACGTAAACTTATTTAAATCATAATAAAATATATCATCTTATATTGTTTTTATATAAATCCTGATTTTGATTTAAATGCTTTACGTCAGCGGATACTTAATGAGTATTTGTATATGGTTTTTTTTCCATAAGACCCGTTTTCACTAAGGTGTGACTGTTAAAGGAGTGAACCTTGACCTTAATTAAAAACGGGTCACGTCTGTACAAAAGAGGTTTCATTTAAATACACTGTGTTTGCAATTTGCATATAATGAATAAAACTAACAAAATGTGTAGATAATGTAACAAGGTAAGACATTGGGTTCTAATTTAGTATATTATAACTCCTAATGTAGTAGGCCTGTAGGAACTGCCTTCCTCTATCATTAGTTTTAACAATTACGTTCATTCATTATTCTTATGTACTTAAAGAAGAAAGCTCCCAACCTGTGAACCGATTTGTATTTATTTTTAACGGTGATTTGGTCGAGTGGTTTCTATTACTGTTTGGATAAGCTATTATTTGAAAACCATATTTTAATCACCCTGAATATAGAATGGTGGCAGTAAAATTTTCTATGTTGTTTTTCCTCAATTAAAGGAAAGGAAATAATTTATTTGTATCAGGTGTAGATGGCTTCTTTCGTATATGAATGAAAGGCTATTATAAAAAATATATTTATATCTCTAACTTGCTGCTTATATTTGTTTATGTTACTGCAGTTTTGAGATCGTTGAACTGCGAAATTTGAATATATTTTCGAGAAAGGGATTTCTCTAATACCGCCGATTCATTCGTCATCATCATAGGTCGTTCAAGAGGTCAGTATCCTACTACGGATGTGGGCTGCGTGAGAATATGGAAATCAAGCCTTCCACAAACAGCCAAATAGGATACAATGGAACTACGGAAACTAGCTGCTTCATAAATATTTACCTCAAAAGAATCACTTTGGAAACTGAAGTTGCTGCTAAAACTTCAATCTATCACTATTGAAATGACTAATAGCTGTAAGTACAATCAGTAGCATAATCTCCTCTGTCTTTATGAGTCAGTAATTTGTATTAATGTTTGTACCTGTATGGTAAAATAATGATAAAGAAAGATAAATTGAATTAACAGACGTTAAGTCAGGTTAACATGTATATTACTAGGTAATAACACTGAAAAAACAATGGTTGCAAAGCAACTGTAGTAATTAAATTAAGTATCCAACAGTGCTTAAGTAATTGACTACAAGTATAGGATCATATTTTGAGTGTAAACTATAAATAAATTGTGCGGCCGCAACGCTCCTGCAATCATTAGATATAAATATAACCCCAATATCATAAATAATAATAACTTTATTTAGTATAAGCTAATAATAAAAAGTAAACAGGCAGTTCTGTTTATTTATAGAAGTATAGGTTTTAGGTGCCTAGATAATTAAACCGGAAAAACTACATCGCTGTCGCAAATTAACTAACTAAATATCTAACGAAAATAGTTTAAAAAACTCTAAGTAGATAAGTTCTTAGAAGACAGAGAAGACAAAGGTTTGGCCTTTGTCAATATTTCTATATGTGAGAACATAAAAAGAGGTATTTTCTGGCATGCAGCCAAACACCATTTCATTAATTCAAGCAATGTCATTGTTATGAAGCCCTGAGAGTTATAATTTCGAGATCAAGACCTAGGAATCCGAAGATACTTGATGTTGGGTTGAGAGTCTAGAGAACTCGTGCTTATCCTGATATAACATTTCCCCATTATTCGCAATTTTCCGCAATCACTCAATCTTCGAGATAATATTGTAACAATATACTCAAACCATAAACTTAAAAAAGCGGTATAGATCAGTTGAATGAAACATGTCAGGCTCACGAGACAGACGCAGATTAAAGGGTCGCGCCCTGTCTATGAACACGTCTGACTCCCGTATCACGCGTGCGCGATAACGTTATGGCGGCCAATTAGTGGTTGCCGACCCTTATGTGCCCTATACATGATGCAACTGGGAGATGGCGCCTACAGTGAATTATTCGAGTTTTAATAAAGTGTTTCTTTCGAGAGTCAAGTTAGACAGGGCCAGTTCTGTTCCGGGTCAGTTAAGGACGGAGTCTAGTTGTCGTCTGGGAGTCCAGTCTTCGACTAAGAGTCGTCTAGAAATTCAGTAGTCGGACTGAGAACCTCCTCTTAAAATCTTCATTACGTGTCATTTAATTAGGCTATATGATTGGTTTTACGATCTTCTAGGTATTTGTGACTATCATTTACAAAATATCTATACTTAAATACATATGTCTCTTATGGATACGGATATACTGTAGATAGATAGTATATAAAGTAAGAATAAGCAATAATGTATTAATAGCTTGGAATCTGACGATTTTTCCTTATAAGCAGTAGTTTGAATGGTAATATTATAAATATACTCTTAGGTATCTAACACCTTCTACCATCCTTCATACCTGTTTTGTGAATTATTTTGGTATTAATTTCTTTTTTGCTCGTACCTCCACGTTGATCGCCACAGTTTAGTCTGAATCCGCTACAGTGAGTTTTTTTAAACTGACTTGTTTGATGCGGACAAACTGACTTTTATGTCCGTCAAGCAACAGTAGTCAATGATTCTTTAGCGTGACGGACACACAGGTCTTTTATCCTTGTGTCGCTCTTTCATATATTTTTATAGTCCAGAAGACTGTCTACCTATAGTCTTGGCTATATTGGGCTAAGTTTCTTAATGTTTTACATGCAATAGTCACGTTTATACGCCTAGCCACCTTTAAACCGTCATGGTAGCAGAATCTAAGTCGCCCTGCAGACTACAACCTTAAGCGGTTCGCAAACATTCATGATGCAGTCTGCAGCCCACCTGAGACGGTACCCTGGTACCTTAAAAGGAATTAAGTATTTCCTCTTAAATTTTGCTTTATGCCCATATTTTTTACCTGTAAGCCGTAACGTAAATTCCTTTCATTTATTTTAAGCTTATGAATCATAAACGACTATTAATAACTTAATTAATGTGTTAGTTATATAATTATTCAAGCCAATCTATGATAGCAATTTTTAAATTCTTTCGAAAAAAGTTGCACGAAACGTAGGAAAACCGGTAGGTAAGATTGTTCTAGAAGGAATTTGAGAGCTTGTGGTGCCAAGTCAGTTTTCTTTCGATCATAACCTAGATTTCAAAACCGTAGTACTTAAAGTTCTTTTCAAGCGTCTTTGAGGTTTATCTTGTAGTAAACAACCTACTGATTAATTTATTTAACTGTTTCAATTTATACCTTACCCTCCTGACTGTACTGATATCTTCAGTGAGATGAGAGGTCTTTGTCCAGCGGTAGGACATTATAGGCTAATACTACTGTACTACTACTACCACTACTACTACTACTACTACTACTACTACTACTACTACTGTATACTTATAAAAGTAGAGCACGTGCGTAACTCCATTATATGTATATCTGATCGTATACGAAACTACACCGTCACAAACACTACACGTTGTATGACACACGATAACGACACCTATACCTATAATTTCGTGTAAATTGTGTTTTCCTAAAATAACGGTAATGGTATTCCCACACTGGTGTTAAGAAATGTTCACAAAGATTTTCTCACACTAAGTAACAAAATAAATGTTCGTTGTCAGATTTTTAAAGTGGTTCTATGCTGATAACTAACATTAGAAAATATGGCATCGGTTTTGTAAGTTCAGATTTGCCTTCCAACATGCCAATGAAGAAGATTTTAATTTGGGTTCATTGTTAACTTGTCACTAATGTTTCATTTATTTGTTTATAAGAAATATCTACATTATTAAACGTTTTGTAACATCATTCTTCAATCTTATTGTAGGTTACAGTTTACTAGTCTTCTTTCTTGTTTTATACACCAGTGTAGAAGCACCATAGTACAGTTGAACAGCCTTAACAACTTAATAATAACAGGGTATTATCCGCCAGTAATCATATGTAAGTAATTTATACGAGTACTTAGGCAACTTCGTCATGGTTGCGATTTTCGTTGTCAATTATCTTCAATTAGAATTTAATAAACATTTATTGTTCTTTTAAGAGCGTATTTTTAAGGAAGTTAAACGAACGGTAGATATAGAAATTAATGTGTATTATTTAGGTGTCATTTTAGATTTTCCTTCTCAATGTGCCTCTTCCTTCAGTGAGACGACAGGCCCAGCTGTAGGACATTACAGGCATTACTAAAAAGTTTAAAAAGTATTTTTTTTAACTTCAAGTTTAATCGATTTTAAAATTTGTGAATCGGTGAATCCTGAGACGTTAGTATTGAATAAGCAGCCTCGTTTGTTGACTCACTTAATCTAAACGAAATCGATATCCTAAAGTTGTTATTATTCCACCAACCAAAACCAGCAAGCAAGGATGGCTTGAAAAAACATGGTTTGTAATTAACTAAATCATTTAGCATTTAAAGGAAATCCACTGGGTACGACGATTTAAATAAGGTGGTTAAAATAGGCCATAGCTACCTATTTCTTAACAAATCTTAACAGTTCCTTAGGTAATCTACTTGTACAGTTTCATTGACCTGACACCAAGTTAATTACGCTACGCTTGCACGAACTACGACATAGTAACCGCTACGCTACGCGCTACGAGATCATTGTACTTCACTCTACTACATTTTACTATACAGGTTTATGTATTAAATAACACATAAACGATTTTATAGTTGACGTTTAATTTGTATGTACTTATTATGATTTATGAAGATGTAACGTATACCTCGTATGGGTGTAAGGAGGTAATATTTGAAGAAATTGTTGCAATATTATTAAGAAACAATACTTAATCAGTAACAATGAATAAATTTTCATAATCTCGAGGGCTAAAAATACTGATTGTTATACTGTGTTTGTAAAATACGGTAGTTGAACTTATTTAAAACTACTGCTCGGCTAGCTCGACGAAAGTCACAGAAGGCGAAAAGACAAGATAAATACTGTGTGTTAGTTAGTGACACATAGACGGAAAACTCGAATTTTAAATATTCCACCAATCAACTTTCAGTATTTTAATCTTGCCATGTCTTGTATTATGTATCTTTCGTCGTGCTAGCCGGGCAGCAGTCAAAGAGCGTCGCATCGTTTTCTCTGACTGTCCTACGAACACCTAATGCACACTGCATGCAATGTGATCAAGTTCATGTGGATATCCTGATTTCTAAAAAAGAACCAAGCTACCCCCTTGTTTAGGTATGCACAGTGAAAAGCCAGGTTTGACATCCAACCTACTTGAACTGACTTACTTATTAGAATTTTATTTCCAAATATTTCTAACGTCTACGTAAGCAACCCAAATGAAGTAATCTGTTGCAGACATAGTAACATATTTAAATGTTTACATCACCGTACGTCTGTGGCCTGCATTCGCCGCGGGGCTGATATATGATAGGAAGACTACTCTAGTGGAAACGACCACTCCGATAACCCGAGCCTTGGGAACAATCGCACGAGCCGAGTTCATGTCGGCTGTTACGTATGAACGACCTAAACGAGGAAAGTTTTTAATGTTTCGGACTTTATTCTTTATATAAAAAATGATGAAAGCATATCAAAGTTGAATATGAGGATAAGTTAATTAATTATATCTTTCATTGATAATAAAAAGAAGGTGTAGTTAATGGCCCGAACACACTATAGTCACCTGTAGTAGTCTGTAGTTAGACAATCTTCTCATCTATAAAAACGTGATTTTACAGACTTTTTTGTCACTTGAACTAAATAGTTTGTAACAATTGCGTTAGACTGACTAAATAGTGTTGTTCGCGTCTACAAATTCAGTCAAAAATACTGTAGTGACTATAGTGGACTCAGTCTCTTAGTGTCAGGTGCTTGGTATCATATCAGCAATGTCATTGGTCAATTCAAGTCCGTGACACGGTGTGATTCTCACGGTACAAAAACATGACATTTTTACACGACCAGTTGACATGCAAAAACTGGATAAATAAAGCATGGAACACACCGTCGAACAATGACATTGCATCATCTTTCTCACCGTGTGAAAAATAATTAGGCATAAGAAGTTACATTGTATATAGTTAGTTAGTTGTTTTTATTATTTTATTGATCGTTAATTCCAGTATTGATTATTTATTTAATTTTTGTCATATGGTCTGTTACTAAGGTAAATATTTTCTCTGCTTGTGATTAATTTTGTAGGTAGAGGATTTCCAATCTTTTGCGTTAGTACTTATACGAGTAGTAGAAAAGGGCCGCACAAACAGTAACTTACTTTACTGTGAATACGAGTAGAAAGTAACTTGAATTCTAAGAATATTTTAAATTAAGAATGACTACATGGTTTTGACTAACTAAAGCAAAGGGTTTTTTGGCATAATACATTATTTTTTGATGCAGTACCGTGTGTTCTGAACCTATGTTACGTTGCGAGTCCAGGAAATGAAACTTAATGACTGTAGTTATTACTAATTAACGCTTATATAATTTGATACATGGTTTAAATATCAAAGGTCTTTTAATCTCACAATATTTAAGGTTATCTTAAATCACGATCTACGTAGAAATGCGGTGTTGTATTGTGATTTTTTGTTGTTTCGTTGAAATTAAAAAGGGGTTGGTGTTTAACATCAAATTAAAATAATGAACAATGCTTTACAATATTTCTTTGTATAATAAGCTTAGTATTATTTAAGTCAAAATGGTACAATCGTGTAACATTAAATGCTTGTTATGAACTAATAATAATGTTATGAAAAACTTGATCAATTCGCTCTTTAAAGAACGTATCTCTATAATTATAAAAGTAATTAATATTTCGTAAGATTAATCACCTATTTGTTATGCATTTATCATTACACCTACCCAACGCTCTGGCGTATATATGATTAACAGTTTATGGAACAGTAAAAAATAACAGTTATTTTATTTATTGCAGTTACTAAGATAATAGGTATAAAACTTAAATACATTGAAATGTATGTTATATTCTGCAGGTAAATAGACATTGTGCTTAACAATATGCAACAAGTAATTGTAGAGAATATCTTATTTATATAAATAAACTATGTCTATGACAATATTTGAAGTCATTGTGAACCAGAATAATTACACCTATACTAATCTATACTCATACTCAGCTTTATCTATACTAATATTATAAAGCTGAAGAGTTTGTTTTGTTTGTTTGTTTGTTTGTTTGTTTGTTTGTTTGTTTGTTTAAACGCGCTAATCTCAGAAACTACTGAACCGATTTGAATAATTCTTTCACTGTTAGATAGTCTATTTATCGATGAAGGCTATAGGCTACATTTTATCCCGGATTTCCTACGGGAACGGGCACAACGCGGGTAAAACCGCGGGGCGCTGCTAGTAATATTATAAAGCTGCAGAGTTTGTTCGTTTGTTTGAACGCGCTAATCTCAGGAACTACTGGTCCGATTTGAAAAATTATTTTTGTAATGGATAGCCACATTCAACAGGAAGGTTATAGGCTACTTTTCATCCTGAAACTCTCACGGGAACGGGTAGAACGCGGGTAAAACCGCGGGGTGCTGCTAGTTTCATATATTTCTCACTGATGTCATTACATAAAACTATTGAGACGAAGACTTATATAAAGGTAACATGTTTGATTATGTTTTTTGTCAATTGGTATGCAACTCAATGGGCATGCCTATGTTACGATGGTTTTCACTACCAATACATTTATTTTTCTCATGTCACCTTGGTTTTGTTTAAACAATACAAATATCTATCACTATTGTCCGTCGTGATACGAGTACTCGAGAAATAATTATATCCATACACTTTGTAGGAGAGCGCTAATTCTACTAATGAGTAGTACAGATGGAAAGTTTGTACAAATTATTTTAACAAACTGGAAGATTTATATAGAATTTGCTAGATTAATTGTATACCCTGATGCACAGATCATAGTTTATATTAGTACATATACATACCCCGGTAGAGCCTAATATTGCGAAAGTTTATGAGGAATGAGAATGTAATGTATGTACGTTTGTTACTCTTTCACGAAAAAACTACTGGACGGATTTGGCTGAAACTTTACAGTAATATAGGTTATAAATCAGAATTACACATGGGATACATTTTATCCCGAAATTCCCACATGAACGGCTACAACGCTGGTGAAACCGCGGGGCGCGGCTAGTAGTTTATATAACTATGTATGTTTGAATGAAGCATGTTTCCGGCTTACTTTTCAAACATGGTTCGAGATTGAAATCATGAAAGTAAAGGTGGTACGCCTTATCCTCTTCACTGTATATCTTCAGTGAGATGAACAGCCTTTGCCTAGCAGCGAGACATTACATGCTAATACTTAACATATATCCTCATATTTTAAAAAAAACATTTCAATCCAAACTTTGATTTAAATGTGATACTTTCGAAACCTATGTGTTGTTAACATCAGCGTCGTGTTGTTTACATATTTGTTATAACTGGTTAACTGCCGTACAGTTAACATGTTATATGTAAACAACACGTAAACAACACTCGGAGACGTCAATTCAGTAACTGACACAATAATTGTTTATTATTCAGTTTATTAATTGTTTATACATATATCAAAAATCACTTCATCATCAACTTCATCTCTTCGAAGGAATCCTATGACGTCTCTGAGTACGGTGGGAAGCATTTACCCTCGTTAACATACGAGTATACATATGTATGACTTTGTATGTCTTAAGTTCAACACATTATTTATGTATCACATACGCAAATAACTTGGCGCCTCGAATGCAAACCACTTGTAACCGCATAAAACTAATCGGATGCAAATAATATCGAGAGGACATGACATGAAGTATTATGAACTAGCGACCCGCACTCGCTTTGCTACAGTTAGTCTAGATATTCTGTAGTACAGGCGGTATATAAATAGTAGTTTATGCAACTGTCATATAATGAAGGGTATTAAAACACGAGTGTGAGTTTATGAAACGAGCGCAGCGAGTTTCATAATAGTAACGAGTGTTTTAATACCCGTGTTATATGCAGTTGCATACACTACTTTATCTTAACTAATGCAATTAATCAAACAACAAGAGTAAAAGCTGACAATAGTTTTTCACGCGTACGTGTATTGTCACAGTGAACTTGCCGCCATTAAAATCTAACCAATGAGAGCGCAGCTCGCGCAGGGCCAATCAGGAGCGAGCGCGCGATGTTATAATGAGATTTTACGATATCGATGTGGATATTTTATACCATCATGTGAAATTGCTTAAATTGAGTGTTTTGTTGTCTGTGCTATAACAGTAGTAATTATAAGTCAAGTATTGGAAACATAAGTAGAATTTTACAACATTAGTGTAGATAAAAGCCGTTTAAGCTATATTGGTTTGATATTTTTGACCCCACCCAAATAAAGCGCTGTACAAAGTTGACGTGTTTGCCCGTGCGGTATCGCAGCACCTAAAACCGATTTAATATTTTTTTTTATAAGTGCTTTCATGAAAATTGTTCTTAATAATTTAATAAAAAATCCGGGCTTGTTATCTGATGAATTATTTAAAAAATATCCACGTATCCACACATACAAATATTACCTTTTATTAGTATTAATATAGATAAGCAAGTAATTTGTGTACACTTTATTGACTTCTATATTTTAACGTGTTTACTTTATCCGGCCGTAACTAGATGTCCGGATCTTTGATCCCATTTCAAACTAGTATAAAGTAATTATAATTAAACGGAAATGATAAAAAATAATATGCGTTGCTAAATATTGTTAATGTTTTACTTAGTTGAAACAGATAGGCGGTCATGCTTACGAGTAATGCTCTCATTACTCATTAGTAGAGTAATTAGAGTATTCTAAACTGTACTTGTAGTCTGTGCCTAATATTATAATGCTGAAGATTGTATTTTTTCTTTGAAAGGTCTAATCTCTGAAGCTGGCTCGGATTTGAATAAATATTTCAAAATTTCATCCAATAGGAAGGCTATATTCCGTAAATCTCACGGTAAATCTAAAAAAGTAAAGTGTGGGTTACAGTTAATACCTACCTATTAGATAAAATATAACAAGTAATAGGTATATTATTAAGTAGTGGTGTATGATTACGTTTCGATTCCCATGCAGTGACTTGCAGCTTAAACAATGTTTACTTACAAACTTACCTATGTAAGTGTAGGTATATGTAAAAGTGATTTGAGAGACGTATCAATATCGGGGTCAAGGATGCTGCCAGAGATTGGGCCTGCATTTTGTATACAAAAAGACTATACTTATCATAGTTTCGGCTATTAACTGCCATTAACTTGTTGGGTTATTTTTTAAAATATTTTTATTAATAGTTTTGGTTGATGATGTTATTATGTTGCAATTTTTAACCTTCGAGATCATAATTACTTTATTTTATTTTATCATTGGTATTTGAGTACAGTTGGTTAGGTTCTTAATTTTAGAAAAAAATTGCGAATTAAATTCTACGTTATTTAATACTCGTAAAATGTATTAATTGTACTAATAAAAGTCGATGCTATTTATGGGGTAATTGTTTGTATGCGACTGTTTATTAGCTCTGAGCTCCTGGTATTTCGTTTTTTTATTTTATTATTTTACATTTACCAATTTAAGATGTGGTACGCTCATCACGCCCGTTTTTAATCAAATTATAATATTATACCCCGACTAATTCACACACAGTTAATAAGACCCAAAGTAAGCTCTAAACTTGTGTTATGGAATCTTACTGAATGTGTGTGTATGTAAGAGTAAGAGTATACCAGTTGCAGTAAGTTGTTTATTGAAATGAAAATTAAAATAACGAGATCAAGGAGGGAAGCATAAGTTAGGTACTATGGTAACTAAGTAGTCCAACAAGACCCACAGATGGGTCGGTCCCACGGCTCCAGTACTAAGATTGTTTAAATTAAAGTCGACAGGTCGATTATTGTATACTATTAAAGTAACTTATCTTGGGGGCATATCCCATTCTTCTTATAAAAATAATGGATAATGCTGACAATGATAGATAAATTTTCTTTAAGGAATACTTTTACCCAGGTGTGGGATAGCTTAGGTTAGTAAAAAAAGACAATATAGACTTCAACATTTTCACATTGTCTACTCTGAAATATATTCGCACAATTTGGTGGGGTATTTAAAGAAATAAACTTATACTCTGTGAATTCTATTAAGATTATTAAAACGAATACTCCCGCCACTGTATCAACAAGACATTGACGTCACCAGCTGCCGAGCCACATACAAGCCTTTAAATCACTCTATAAAAAATATATTAACACATAAGATGACTCCTTTTTTATTATTTTATTGTTAAACAAACAATAAAAATTGTGCGACGCATTCCATTCAGGTTTCTGCGTATTGGAAACTTAGTCCTGTATTTATGCGTAGAAGCTCACTTTAAATCATCTTCACAATTACAAAAAGATATACCGTCTTATTCATAACCGCTCTTTATAGTATTTTATCTCTTTTGCTCTTTTGAAAATAGCGTATGTCGAAAAGGGACATACCATTCGATAGCTAAAATGTTTTTAATAAACGGTTTACGAAAAGGCCCATATACTTTTGACGTTGCAGACCAAGGAATTAAATGAGTAAGGTATCTAATATTTAAAGTATGTATTCATACTTGTTCCCATAATAATAAAACATCGATAAAGGTACTAAAGGGTCTCATCTTTTGAATAAAAGCAAGATGAAACTGTTATCTCAAATCGTGTGTCTGTATTATTTAAGTTATCACGTTTGTCCGGTGTGATGATCGATAACGTATGCAATACTGCATAATTAAAGTCACAATAGAAACTACTCGTAGAATATTGATGATATTGCTCTATCATTACTACACGTATACTAAGGAATGTTTATTAAACGAATTCCTAATGTAAAGTTAATTTTAAAATTAAAATTATCCTTAACTTTTGTATCCATATTCTCCATATTCTCCTGCTTTAGTATTCTTAGTCATTTTAAATGTTGTTTTTTTAAGCGTGAAATATTGTCTAGTTCAGGAGAAATTATCAGTACCTACAGTCAGATTACTGATAAGTTAGGAAGATGCGACGCCTTTGCGTGCCTTTGCCCCGTAGACATTACGGGCCAATACCATAAGTGCTAAAATATTAAATCGAAGTCCATCTGCAAAAGTAGCCTAAGTTAGATAACCTTGTGTGTTATGTAATTAAACAAAATAATTCATTTGTGTTGCACCAAAACTGACGTAAATTTTTAATAAACAAAATATTCGTATGACGTCAATAAGCTACAAGATGCACTGTAGCAGGCATTATTATTGCTGACAAATGCTAAGTCGTGACTAAAATTGCATTGAACTCGCTTTTAGAATGTGTACTGTTAGCGGCAATACTTGTGAACTAAACTTAACGAATAAATTATTTATTTTATGATCCTTAAAATAGACTAATAAGGCGATTTTTTTAAACAATGAAAATGTCTTTTGTAGACGAAACAGTTTAAGAAGAATGGTGGGTATAGAAGAAATTGTCCTTGCTTGTTTTTTTTATCATACATTAAAGTAATATGGCCGATTTTCCAACCAACGACAATATATTTTGTATGCGAAAAGGTTTTATGGTGGAATGGGTGGAATAGATGAAATTATCTTTGGTTGAAAATGATTATACGTACATATATAGCACAATTTTATGTTATTTATTTGAACTGTACATCATTAAGTTTAGTTATGATTTAATTTTGTACATCTTATCTATTGTCTGACCGCGATTGACGCAGTACATGTGACGTCACGCTCTAAAGTTATACATATTGTCAATA
Organism: Cyclophora albipunctata; assembly: GCA_963082685.1. Classification (NCBI taxonomy): domain Eukaryota; kingdom Metazoa; phylum Arthropoda; class Insecta; order Lepidoptera; family Geometridae; genus Cyclophora; species Cyclophora albipunctata. The sequence continues at coordinate 7,025,010 of OY720117.1, read as the reverse complement.
CGTTACGAGTTTTGATTCTTTATGTATACAGTAGCTCTGTGGTAATAATATTGTTATTTCTATAACGTTACACGCCGAGTAGTAACAAATCTGAAAAATAAACGTGACATTTGAATTTGATTCTTTAAGATAATAGTGACAATTTTCAAAGAGTTACTTTGATTATAGAAGTTTATAGTATGGCATGGACTCAAAAACAAATGTATCCTGTCAATGCCAACATTTACCTTAACTCAAATAGAAAGTTTAAAAAAAATTACCATTAAAATTTAATTCTTCGTTTTATGTAGTTGCGTATAGAACCGTAGTAAATGAAGTAACTTGTCACTTCGAACAATAAAGTTTAACTATCAATAACTTCTGCCTACTAAAGCTTAAACTACTGACATTGTCCTAATTCCTCCAATAGGCTTGTCTAGTTTCTAAAATACCTTCAAATAACCATCATCACTGTAATGTCTTTTCTATTTATTATTGCCGCTTTATCTAAATGAGTTTCACCTTCTAACCGTAACATCGTTTGAGACACGTTGTGACGTCACAAAAGCCCCTGACCTATCCTATCGTCATGAAAGTTTAATGCCAAGAGAAAGTAAACACAGAATAATTAAAATGTCATTTAAAGGTGTAGTTTTTGAAGTAAAGTTTGTATTATCCATACTGCTTATTGGATGTAGTTATGAGAATACATAGTATATACGAGTGACGTCTGAATAATGATGGGTATCATCGTTTGTATTAGGTATAGGCTCTGATTGATAATTAAGTGTGATTGAGTTCCAAATGAGGCTTCAAAGAACGTAACGGTTTTTGGAACTACCTTCAAATGCTAATCACTTGGAAATAAGTATTTAATAAAACATAGCTGTACTATTCCATAGTTCCATATTTGTATTTGTTATTATAGATTTGAAAGCCAAACGGAGTTCCAGAGTAGGCTGTAAACATTTCGGTCGCCTTTGTCTTTCTAACCATTTGCCAACTTCAAATGTGTAGTGTAGTGAGACAGCTTAGTAGTATAAGTATATGTAGTGGAAGCACCCATAAATTCGTTTTATCTTTCTTGTTTCATAAGTTGTTAGCCGGTCATCGATATTACATAATTGCTGTGCTAATCAAATGACATAAGTAAGGTAAAGTGATTACGTAGCTATAATGGATGAATATCAGTTGATATTTACATAATAATATTTATTAACATTACATTTATTTACGAGGAATCCCTCGAAAACATTCTCGTGAACAATCATAGAAACATTTCTAGCTCATAATAGAGCTTTGACCTGAATGCAGGGGTTGTGTGATCGTTAAAATACTTTAATACTTAATTAAAACTATGCAATTTTAGACTGTATATCAGAGCAATAACGTTTACTTTTGCATGCATGTGCAGACCAGCCCTGTCTATAAAAAGCATAACGGTTATATTCATTCGGAAATCGGGACGCTTTAAGAATCGCGCACGGATAAGAAACAGATTTCCTAATGGAAACGTGTAAAAGTGATCGGAACTAACAGAACATATTAAATAACGTACAAGTGACTTAGTTTGGACAACGGTGACAGTATTTGATAAATATTATCGTATAAACAACCGTGTGTAAGAAAGTGCAACCGTAAATTTTGAGGTTATGTTGACAAAACAATTTTGGAGTCAAGTGAGTATGTTTTTAATTGAAGTGTTGCTGATAAGTTGCATATGGTTTCATGGCCGATTGTTTATGTGAAGTTCAATGTTGTAGTATTTGTAACGAAAGTCATGGTTATCAAACCTATGAAGGTTATACGTTGTTGTACCAAGCACTTGAGTAAGAAAGCTTTGTGCAAGATTTTCTCTATTCGTTTCTCGAACATTACCGAGTCAATTACTGCGTGGTAATTTAAATTAACGTTATTTTCTTCCTATTTTGTTCATAATATATACGTAAGGAACTTTGGAAGATCAAGGCAACTACAACATGGTTTTCTAGACGTCCGGCACTATGTTTATGTTGTTTACCGATTACATTAAAAAACAAACATATATTATGCACGTAGACCACCGTTTAACCGTATTTTAAACTCGTTTAATAAGGTGTTGTTATAAAGTTATCGCGTTATGTCACGTACGCCATGCCACGCCATGAGATCTCTCATTTTGTAACACTTTATCAACAAAAAATTATAAAATGTGAAGGTTAATCTTTGGTTGACGTCTTATGTAAAGAGTTAATATAATTTTTGATTTATTATGTTTATATTACGACTATCGTCTTTTATTTATTTTAAAATATCCAATAATTCTTATTTTTTAAATGACCTCGAGCAGAGCCAAAAGAAGAGTTACTATTAGACATTCATATTTTGATTCGTTTTTTTAAAACACACGTTCCAACCAAAACATAATCTTCGCGGCTTCACTGAATAGAAGATTTGAATATTTGACCAATTTTAAATTATTCATGTATTAGATCCTCCAAGTTCTACGTAATTCTACAGGATGTTCCTGGAAGTTTGGAAGGTGTATTTTTGCGTATATATTAATAAATATGCACATAGATAGGTAGACTATAAACAATTGTGATCGGTGTTATTTATCAAAGAGGAAAATCAAGTTCCATAATTTATAATGTTACATTTGTGGTACTCACTAGTGGCATTAGCATTTGGATTCTACAGGTAGTTCCTTTTTGGGGTTTTATGTAGAAAATAAACAGTTTTGCTACATTCGTTCTAGGTACCGGTTTTTGTGTGAAATGTGCAAATGATACGGCGAGGAGTCCGGACTAATGTTATTTTAGGCGCCGGACGCTCATTAGCGATTCAATCTCGATATCACCACGAATTTTATCGTTTTATTTGTTTGGCTACATTGTAAAAAAATTTGAAAAGTTTCTGATTAAAATATTTAGGTATTTGTAATGTAACCTAATTTACAGATTACGTTCTAGTCTGATGAACATAACGTTCACAGATAATATTATAACTATACTTAATATTATAAAGCTGCAGTTTGTTTATTTGAAATCTCAGGAAGTACTGGACCGATATGAAAAAATATTTTTATAATGGATAGCCACATTCAACGGAACGGTTATAGGCTACTTTTCATCCTGAAATTCCCACGGGAACGGGTACAACGCGGGTAAAACCGCGGGGCGCTGCTAGTTATTCGTATGATTCGGGACAATAATTTATTTAAAACTTAGGTATGTATATGCATAAAATAGATGTAACCTTGTAGTTATTATCATAATTGCGTGGGTTTAAAAACGATATAAGTTTATATTCTACATTGGTGTACAATAGAAGTACGTCGTCACTGAGTAGGTAGAACTGATATTGTCTAGTGTTGCCACATTTTAATAATTACCGACCATATAAACCAAAAGCTAGTGATAATAAACAGCGAATATTTTGTGATTACATCAACAATCAGATGGATGCTCTTAATTCGTGTGTATGTGTCGCAAATGAAACAGCATGCTATCAACAATGTCCTCTATTACTACTACTTACTAGTTACTTATTTCAATTTTTTAAACGTTTATTTCAAACGGTTGGTTTTCGTAACATAGATTCGTTAAAAAGTTCACGATTTTTTACGCTATGAAATGCAAAGAGTTGTTTCAAAACTTAAATGACATAAAGTTATTCGGTTGTTCAGATAAAGTTATTCCAGCGGTCAGTAGAAAGCAACTACATATTTCAACGCTCACGCTAACGCTCACTGGTGCGTTACTGTAAGCTGACGCAACGCGCCCTTAGGCTTGCTTACAAAAAGGTGATAAAGTTAGGGAACTAGGTTTTTACAAGTCAAACAAATCCCGTACTATTTTGCTTAGTATAGAACAAATTATAAAAAATACTATAAATTAAAACCTATTAAGTACACATAACTTATATTTAATCACATAATTATGAAACTACTAGCAGCGCCCCGTAGCTTTGCCCGCGTTGAGCCCGTTCACGTAGGAATTTTCGAAAATCCTTTCTTAGTGTGCTCTTACGTCACTTGAAGAACCTTCCTGCCAAATTTCATGTTTCTAGGTGTAGCGGTTGAGGCTGTGCGTTGATTATCAGTCAGTCAGTCAGTCAGGATTTTGAATTTTATATATATATATATATAATGATTTATTTAAAGATTCTCCGCTTCATTACAGAAAACAAACAGGATAATAATATATCAACTAAGTACGTTGTTTTATGGACAATTAAACGACAATACCTACCGTTAACAGCTGTAGGTACTTGCAATTACAATATCTACTTATATATTCAATCGTCCGGATAGCTAGCGTGACTCCATCTCTTAGACAGATGATCTGAATTACAATGTTTTATCATTAACGTGGCGGCACATGCGTTGTAATTGCGTACTATAATGCCAGTTATGTGTCGTATACATTAAGTACAATGATTGTATATATATTATACTTCTGTGTACACGTTTTCTTCTTTCACACGAGGCCTTATTATCTTATAAGTATGTATTATATTGATTTGTTATCATAATGTCAACCCTTATTTAAATACTCTTCTGGTAATCCTGTGATTTTTTATATTTGATTCTTCTTCCTTAAAAACTACGTTGATTTTTTGCTGATCTTAAATAGTATAAGTAGTAAAACTAAATGTATAAGATAGTTTCAATTGATATAATAAATATCGGAGCCGCATAAAATTAAAGTACCTGTTTAAATTTTTATACATGTCGGAGCCATAAAATTAACATTATTATTGTATTAATGAAGTAGGCATCGTGGATTTGACGTAAGTTCCTTCACAGACATCCTCATACCTACATTAGTACATACATACATATAAAAATGAATGGTATGTCCGCAAAGACAGAAATAAAAGAAGATCCAACTTTTTTATTATTTTCATAGCGCCGCGCGGCTCGATCAGTGTAAATTATCTTGAGAAGAACACATATTGATTAATTGGAGGCTCGGTCCGGCGGCCGGCGCGACACCGGCCGACTCGACGCGTTATCAGGTTTGATTACCGCAAGCCTCGGCGACACCGTGATGACCCTAATGAATTAATTAGCCGCCGGCTAACGACGCGCTAACGAAAGCCCGCGCCCGCGGAGCGCGAGCTTTTGGAAAGTCGTCGTAATCGTTAGGATAATGTATTGTTGCGTTACGTGATCCGGTACAGTTCAGATTGTTTGCAGTAAAAGCGGGTCAGGTCGAAGGCGCGGATGTGATGGAGCAGGGAAAGTCACTCGGCCGAGGCTAGTTCGTAGTTTCTTTTTTGCAAGAGTGGCATGTCGATGTCGGCCGGGCGGGCATGCGCGGCCTGCGCGCGTCAGCGTCAGTGTTGCGTTGAACCTACGTTCACTTCGGACGCGCGATTTGCGCTCGCCTCCATGACGGCCTCGTTTGGTGCTCATGAATAAAGAACGAGTGTTTGTGTGCATTGGATTGCAATGAGCGGTGCAGGGCTGGCGTCCCGGGCGCCGGCCGACCCGCGGCCCGAGCTGCCGCTGCGCCTCTACGCCCGGGCGCTGCGACAGTACCTCAAGCTGCTCGACCTAAAACGACCCACCAATAAAGACAAAGTAAGCATGTGCGCACATCCTCTATACAACTTTCATACATAATGCATCTCGCCTTGATTTACTATATTCAGTATCCCCGCATGTTACTGCTGCGAGTACTTACCTCAGGTGTTTACTTTGTCATGTTCGATTGATATAAATTGCATTGTTTATCTGATTGTAAGTAGTAAGTAATATTTTGTAGATTCGACTTTGTTTGGTAGAGTTCTTTGTTAGTTCTATTTTAAGTTGAATTCTCACATGTATCTGTGTCACATGCGTTCCGTCTGACGTAAGTAGCCGGTAACAACAATAATACATATTTAAATGGTGTCTTTAAACGGCTCATACAGAATTGTAATTACTTCAAAAATAAAAAGTTGAAATAGTTTTGAATATATTTGAATACAATTAAAAAGATTCCTTTCCATTTTTACGTTCATACGTTCGTAACTACTTCATAATTGTAATATTTTCAATAATTTTATTAAATAATACAATTTTGAGACCAAACTTCCTAATCATCCTATAAAGGGGACGTAATTTACTTTTTTATAACGGGCTCAATAACCGAGCTTAATCATAATCAAATATAGTTAAAACAAACTCATTAAACTTCGCGAATAACCAACAAAAAACAATAGTTGGTATCAATTGACGGCTAGTTAAGTCGCCCGCGTGGTCGTTATTATAATATCTTTCATCATTAAGATTGGAGTCTCGTTTATTTATTCTTATTTTAAGCGTGTTTGTATAAAAACGAGTGTAATGTTTTCATTTAACTTATCACTGTTAATGCCTATTGTTTAATATTTTTTGTGATGTTACTTCGAGAGTGGCACGTCATTGGACATCGTATGATGTCGGGTGATCCTCAAATCGTTATTTTATCAAACTTTAAAGTAGGTAGTTCACTTTGCAAAATCAAAAGCTTTTTGTTAAAACTTTTTGTATGCATACTCTTTGGAAGTTGCAATTGAAACACTGACGTCACTATGTTTATTTTATGATTAGCATTTGTAATATGAATGTTCACTTGACCTATGAAAATGTTAAATAAAATTAGAACTATGTAATATTAAGACTTCTAAATTAAAAACTATTATGTGATTTGTGCCTTTACTTGTAAGTTACTTAATTTGACAAAATACAAGTGGTATTTTTTTATTTCTTGACCCGACTGTAACTGTGATACGGATTAGCATATCCGTCGCATAACTCTCGTTAATACTAATTTTATCACAGCTTTGAGCAAATCATCATATTAATCAAGGATGGAATAAAATTCCGTTCGTTTTATAAATATTGATTTGGATCTAATAAGCATACACACATAAAGTCTCCTTTGAGAACAAATCACCGACCAAATTATCCAAATGGCTTACAATTTCAGCCCTTATACTTCCAATTTAAATATTGACACTGCTTTGTGATTCGCAAACGTTGTTCTAAGAAGTGCTAATGGGTCCACATATGGCACGGCAATTAACCCCGAGCCACATGGTGGTTCCAGTCCATGTGTTTAATATAATGGTATTACCATATCATATAAAATGGACTTATTGTCCTGACAATTGGAATCACGCTTCGCATAATTTGATGCGTCATTTAATTTCATGCCATTTTCCTGTAAATAAGTGCATTATGTTGAAAATAATATTAATGGAATAAATTCCTTTGATACAATAAGCTATAATATTCTATAAATTAAGTAACAAGTGTTCAAAATTCCAATCTCAAATTCATGAATTTTCAAAAATTATATCCTGATCTAAAATTGGTCATTGGTGATATTCCGTCGGTATGGTTTCGGCCAATAGAAGCGATGGCGGGTCTAGTTTAATATTTCATATTAAACAATCGATAACAACCTTGTCTAAACTATTCAACAATCGAGCGATCTTATCGATTGAAGGTTCCGATTGTCCGTTACGGTGGCCACACGCGTCAATTACTAGCGGACATGTTTGTTTTCCGTGCCCGAATCTCGCGCGGAGTTTCCGGCGTTATAATAATACTGTGACAATTATTATATGATATGGTCACGTCATGACTAAGTCAGATAAATTATTTAATAAATTATTTATGCTTTTTTGTTCTTGACAAATGTTTTATAGCCAAGTCTATTCGATATTCCAATGCACTTGCGAACTTTAAATTTAAAACTGGTATAACCGCTGATTTTTATGAATGTGGCTATGTTTAGGTTAGGTCCTTTTGCCAATGATGCATATTTAAAGATCATTGATTAAATGTCTAGTTGTATAGTTGTTATTGATGTGAGCCGATACGTAGGCAACCCACATTCAACCGACTAGAATTACGACCCGGAACTGTGCTCTCCATTTCTTTGTGTTCGAAAGCTATTGTGTTGGACCCTGAAACTGAGAACACGCACACGCACCCGAAATAAATCTTTCTAGAATTCCACCTCTAGATATCTGAGAGTGTTTACTAATGTCACTTTCTAATTCGTTTTGGAAAGTAAGTGTTGGCAGTACTTAGTTTCTTTTTAATGTTTGACCTCGTGTAAACAGTTGACCTTTTTATAGAAAGTGAAACGCTTTGCTTTATGTCAACCGTTTTTTGAATCAAATGATTGATTAAAAATAATGTCTTCCAAAAATAATATTGTTTAACTACCAAGGTTGAGAGCACTCCGCAGAAACAGGTTTGTTATAATCATTGTCAAGGTAACCTGAGCGTTATCTAGATTATTTTGTTATTTGTATTTCGTGCAGTACAGGCTTAAGACGTGGGTGCTGCTTTGTTCCTCTTTTCAGAGTGGCATTGACAAATTATCTTGGGTTTAATTGACTATTGATTTAAATTCGTCCTCTAAACAAACGGTGAATGACTTCCTGAACTGTTTCAAGAAGTTATATTGTTCTGTTAATACTAGTTACAAAGCCGTGTCTCATATTGTGAACTAACGATATCGACCCGCCTACTGTGCAAAAAACTGACCATTATTGCTCTAAAGATATCTCTATAACGACAACGACGGTGATGTCACACTAATTTGATTAATTCCATTAATATAGAACGATTTGTTTATAAATAAAATTCTAATATTATGGTCATTCTACAGATATCCGACTTATGCTAAGTCAAAGTTGAAGAATGTAAAATGTATGAAATTGTTACATCATGCGAAGTGTTTGAATTAAGATAGCTATACATGGAAGAGATATTATTCTTTTTAATACCTACTTATCTCAATTCATTGTTTTTTGTAAAGTAGGTAGGTAGTCAAGTCTCGTGGTTTTAAACGGCTTTATTTTATTTTAATGCGGGCATTTAACTTCACTTAAAACCCGTTTTGAAGGAAAATCCTACCCTATATACTTTTTAAAATATCAACTTAATTTTTTTACGTTGAGAAATTAAATATCAATGACACCGACAAGGACCCTCTTTGAACCTTGAAAGAACAACTAAATTAATTCAACATATTGACCATTTGATTTCAGCTCAGAATTGGATGAAAATGAGTTCTTTATATAACTATTTTTTATTCTAATTATAAATAAAAAGAGTGTAAGTACGTTATTTCTATATCGTGGAATATTGAGTAACAAACTTTTAATTACTTTCGACCTTTGAAGAATGTCAAAAAGAGTTCATTGGGCGCCTTATTATTTACATATGTATCTACTTATGAACTTTGTAACAGACGTAACAAAATTTACAATTTCCAGGGCTAACGACTCAACATGACATTGCCAGGGACCACGGGAATACGTAACTATTACATTAAATATTCAATATTCACCAATTTTATTTTCATGTCGGTATTTTCCGATGAGGTTCCGATCCGTCAGTAGAAACGCCTTCTTAAGAAACATCTGAAGCACGTTGTGAAATGCATGCGTCCGAGCTATGCATGAGATTACAATAATGGTTATTAAGTGCCGCAGCTTAATAGTTATACAAAGAGATTAGCATTCGTTCCACTTTCGCCGAAGACAGCCGCTCATACATATAGTCCTTTGTTCTTATCAGAATCATAATGCCGACATCTGGCCGTCCACGCAAATCCCTAGCAACCGCTGCACAAAAGAAATTTGAATTTTTGATAATGACATTTATTTCTATGGAGTTAAGAATTTCGAAGTATGTTTGTAACCTTTTTATGACTCTTGTAAAAAATAGAACTAGCGAGATTTCGATGACTTAATTCACTTGTTCCTAAAATTACTGAAAACGTAAAAAACCAAGAGGCCTTCTGCAACTTACAGACTGTTTACATTGCTTTTAGTGCATCTAAGATATCTATACTAATATTATAAAGCTGAAGAGTTTGTTTTGTTTGTTTGTTTGTTTGTTTGTTTAAACGCGCTAATCTCAGAAACTACTGAACCGATTTGAATAATTATTTCACTGTTAGATAGTCTATTTATCGAGGAAGGCTATAGGCTACATTTTATCCCGGATTTCCTACGGGAACGGGCACAACGCGGGTAAAACCGCGGGGCGCTGCTAGTCTCATATAAACAAGAAAATCATTAAGTGCAATGTAATATTCCATGCTGAGACGCCATCTTAGTCAATGATCCTTCATTCGCTCTATAAGGCATATTAAAAGCTGTTGCTCTTGAATGGAACCTTTGATTAAATATGTGTTTAAATTACTTATTAATAAAGTCTATTTTCAGTGTGCAAAAAAGTAAAACAACCTATAAAAAAACGTGTTCAATAGAAATAGACACAGAAAAGTTATCAAGAAACTAATCACAAATTAAAGTTATAGTTAATGTTAAAAGTTAGATGACTTAACTAACTAATTTAGTTATACGGGTCACTATTTTTAACTCTGATTAGCCCACAGGCCGGTGATGTTTTTATAACTTTTATAAGGTATAGCAATTAATTACTGATGCCACTACTGGTTACTTTTAATTACATGTGTAGGTAATTGGTCGTAACTATAAATAGTAGGCACGTGCAAATTGTAGGAAAACAAAAAATCGGTATCGTTGTAGACGAAATCTACTTTAGTTTGATATTATGGTGGATTCCACAAAGTTAACATTTAAAAAGATAAGTAGCTAGCAGATACAAAAAGGTACTGAACATAATATACACTTCTTCTTCTTCTTCTTGAGTCGAGCTTATATATGTACTACATAGCTTTATCTACAAATTCTAGTCCTCTACGACGTAACGTAAATTATAGGCTCTTTAACTTCATTAATTACGCAGACACATATCACTCCAATAAATTAAAATTGAACCCATCTGTCTGCCGCACTTAGAGACGTTTAATGGTTACCTAATCCACTCCTAAGTAACGATTGAAAAAAAATACGTCTCAGAGTCAGATAATGGCACAATAGTGTCCTTTAATCATCATTAATCTTAAGTAAAGAAAAAACTCTTACTTAGAACAAAATGAAAATCAACGTTGGTCTATTGCTGGTGTTACACGAGGAAAATGTCAGTAATTTAGTTTTAGCAACTTACTAAGTAAACAAATGTATAATACTTAATGTTCTGACGCGTTTGTGTTGTATAAATAGATCGCGTGTTTATAAATACTAATTATATCGAATCAAAATATTTGTGTCGTCAAACAAAAATTAAAGACCACTGTGCATGATAAATAATAATGCTGAACAAGGCAGTTTGAACTAGTAAATTTTGCAGTCGGCATTCCGATTCGGTAAGCCTCAGCACAGACTTGTCTGCGACTTACTTTGCCTTATGGTAACCTAAAGCTACGGAACATAATATTTTTCAGTACTATGGCCCCTTTTCCATGATATGTTCAGCCATATCAATTATATTATATCTTCACTACATATTATAAAACAAAGTCCCTGGCCGCGGCTGACTGTCTGTTCTGTCTGTTCGCGATAAACTCACACGGATTTTGGCGCGGTTTTTTTATTAGATAGAGTGATTCAAGGTTTATACCTACGTAAAAAAATTCCCGTAATTCCCGCGGGAACGGGTACAACGCAGGTAAAACCGCGGGGCGCTGCTAGTGTAATATAAACGAGAAAATCACCAGTTACCATCTCGGGGCACCTTTACATCACACTTGTTAATACCGGAAGTAATCGTTTATACTTCCTTCTTGGCAATCGACTTGAACCCGAGCTTTACAGTACTACGTTTATCTACAATAATGGCGGCCTCTTTGGAATTATAACTATTTTATTAACATAGATAAGTTTAAAAATAGCTGAGAGACGTTATAAATTGATGAACTCTGGGTCACATTGATAATAAGTTTTTCTTCTTTATATAGGTAACTTCGTTAGGACCACCCCAAAGTAAATAATAATGTTAATAAATATGTACCTAGTTAAATATATGCTATAACTATGCCATTTACATAATAAACTAGACATGATCATTTGGTTACACTTCTATTTTCCTCTCTGTAAGGACATGAGTTAAGTACATATTTTATTAAACAAGACTTGTTGCAAACTTTTGATATATTTAAATACTTAACTATTTCTTACGTAAGTACCTACGTACTTTAACTCATTACACTAAACCAATTCACACATTTTAATTACGCTTTGTTTGCAATTTGTTAAGCACACGTTAACCCAAACTGCTTTTGAGTTTATACATATTTCTATCACATTAATATTTAACAATTTATATTCATGCCAGTGACTTCATTTAAAACAATTAATTTTAATTATGATTGATGAAATAGTTATCACTGCAGTAGAAAAAGTTATCTAAAAAGTTATATAAAATAGCTTTTGATAGGGATATTTTTTATGTTCTAATACATACATGATTATCGTGTAGATATTTGCACGAATAATTGCAGAAAAAACTTCAATCCAGTACCTACCAGTTTCTTTATTAACGCACGAGGCAAAATTGCTATAATTGGCTTAATAATACGTTAGTTTATAGTGGGTGTTTTAAATGTGTTGCTCTATGACAACTTAATCACAAAGTCAAGTTTTAATACCTACAAAGAGCGTTATTTGATTATTAACTTTTATATTAACGCCTCGGTGGTCTAGTGGTATATGCGCTTGCCTGCCAAGACTAAGGTCTCAGGTACAAAACATGTTTCCTACTTTTCAAACATGGCTCGAGTTTGAGATCACCAACACGCATTTGGCAAGCGTGGTGATTACGCCTAATCCTCCTCACTGTACTGATAACTTCTGTGAGATGAGAGGCCTTTGTCCAGCTGTGGGACATTACAGGCTAATACTTTTACTTTTTATATTAATAAACCTATTTTTTCCTAACATAAGTAGGTATTAATTATGAATGTTGTTTACGAATAACTAACTAGGTACCTACATAAATAGTTATTAGATAATTTTATTTAACCTGACTTCACATGTCAATTTTGACCTTCTTATATAAATACTATGTAATGTAATGAAAAGAAAAACTTACTAAATAACATATAATTCCCAAAATACTTAACTTACAACTTAGAACGTACATACTTAGTAGGATTAAGGGCGCTTATTAACAAAAGCTATCAAATGGTTTGTCCCTTTCCGACATACGCTATTTTCCCAAGAGCGAAAGAGACAAAACACTTTATAAAAGTGTTTTAGTCAAAGAGCGCTTACGAAGAAGGCAGTAAGACGATAGTGTAGAACATTTCTTCATGTATGTGTGAGGTATCGTTCCCATTGATACTCTATTCACTCTGAAAATTAACCAATTTATCCATATGTGGATAACTTCTTTTATACTCATTATTTTTTGTTACAATTGTGATTTACTGTAATTACTACATACCGTCCGACACAAGGTTTTATTGAGCGTGGGAGAAGCTTAACGCTGTCTCGAGGTCAGAATGAAACCGTGCTGATACGTCGAGTAGATATCTTCTTACAACGGTGCCACGGTGCAAGCGACTGCGAAGAGCGATGGCGGCGAGGTTTTCAAAAAAAGAACATAAAGATTAGCATCTTAACGGTGATTTTTTATATTTTTAAACAAATCCCTTTTTAAACAGCCGCTGTTGCGTTCGATTGTCGACTGAACCTTGAAACAACCCGTATACTTAGATGAAAAGCCTATTGACCTAATTGGCCGGTGTTAATAAGCTTGGTCGGTTTAAAGTGCCATCTGTAGTTACAACTATTGCTAATACCAACTTTTATCGCCACAAAGGTGGGCCAACGAGCACATAAAATACAAAATTACTAGGAACAAGCACTGGACTAATAGTAAAAGTAAAGTATTAGCCTGTTATATCCCAGTGCTGGGCAAAGGCCTCTCATCCCACTGAAGATATTACAGTAAGGAGGATTAGGCATAATCACGACGCTTGCCAAATGCGAACTAATAGTAGCCGATACAAATTGGTTAATACACAAAGCTGTATGTTTAATTATGCAGTGGTTAGACCAGTGGGTCAAGTACAATTAACTTAATCAATACTGACGTAGTGTGCTTCGTGCGAATATAATTTGGGTTCCATTGCCACAAATAAGTATTCTGATAGTCATACTCTATGGTCTGGCTGTCTGAATATCCAAAAGTCAACACTTTACAGTGCGATTCCATTGAAGGAGATTGGAGCTGTGCAGAGCTCAACAATCAAAACGCATTGAAATTGTCAAACAAGTCATTGACATTATCAAAATATTGTGATTGGTCGATTAAGCTCTGCCCAACTCCACTCCGCTTAAAGGGAAACGCACCCTTTGGTAAACTAAAATTAGATCAAAATTGCCTTACCCATAGTCATCCTTTAATACTTACTATTCTCGTAGTAAGTCATTAAATAAAACGGAAGAGTTTTATTTGTTTGGATGAACGCGCCATTGTCTGGATCAGTCAGATTTTAATATTTTACTTTCTTTCTGAATTGTATAGCCACATTCGAAAAGATTAGAGTTTACTTCTCATACCGAATTTCTTACTGGAACAGTCATAACTCGGACCGCTGTTGAAAGACCCGGAGAGCGCGTTATACAAAAAAATAGACACTTCAGTTCTAGGCCTAAGCTTATGAATCTTTTTTACTAGTAAAGTAATGATAAATCTTTACTAGTCTCGCCCCACGGTTTCACCCGCGTTGTGCCCGTTCCCGCGGAATATCGGGATTCAATGTATCCCATGTGTTATTCTGCTGTATATCCTACATATATTACTGTCAACTTTCATCTAAATCTGTTCAGTAGTTTTTACATACATAAACATCCATTCTCACAAACATTCGCATTTATAATATTAGTAGAGTGATATCTCTGAGTTTCTATAACGAAATCGTCATAAGTAAAATCTAAATAGGTCCATAAAGTAGGTCCCGTTTTATAAGTAGCCGGTATCGACCAGTGGCAGGGTTACCGGATGCACTCGTTCGGTCAGCCGGCACGTCATGTCATCAGACCCGACCGAACGGCATGTTTACATCATAACATTGCCATATAAAGACAGTGTTATTTCTGATTAAGTACTATGATTAATCAAACAGAAGGAACTTGATATTACGTATAGTATAGGTTATAATAGATTTTGTAACTAGCAGTGATTCATAGTTTTGCTCGCATTGTATCCGTTTGTAAGATTGTTGGGATAACATTTTAGTACATTTTTTATAATTAATCATTGTAGTTTCAGCAAAAGAGTCAGTTCCCACATACTGTCGGATTTGAATTTTATCGAGTGTCGTGTCTGTTCATTTGTTATCGGCGCCTATAAGTGTAATTAGCTTGATATAAAATGTCCTGCCACTAGAACGTTCGTTTAGAATACTGACTCGACAGTCGACTAATGGGAACTAACCGATTATGAAAGCGTAACAAACACTCTCACGTATTCACATCCTGCAACTAGAACGTTCTATTAGAATGAGGCTCGACACTTAGGTTTTCTGAAATGACACCCACTAGGCGGCAGCACTGAGACGCGAGGTCCAGAAATCTGTCAAAAGTGTCATTTTCGTGAAAACCCTTATTGACAGAAAACCAACCGATTATAATGCTTACACGTATTTACAATATTAGTAACTGTGTGATATTTTGTGTGAAAGAGTTACGGATGTTCGTTGCCCAGTGCCCTTCCTTGCTACAAAGTAACGAAGTTTTTACTCAGTTAATTTAATGTTTCATGCCAGAATAAAAACAGTCGTTGTTTAAAGACCACCAGATGTAACCATAAAGTTTTATATGTTTCAACGTAAATGGGATGTTTGTTTTGGTGACGTAGTTAGAATCATATTTACAGAGAGGGATTCGGATTTTAAAGCTCGTCAAAAGCTCATAGACTACTCAATAGTACCATAGAGTAAATTCGAGTAGATAAGAAATAGAGAAGTATGGTTAGTTATTGGGGTTTTAGACCACTTTTTGCTTTTAATATTAACCTAAATGATCGAAATAGTTTTCCAAAACAAGCCTCATCTTGTTCTGATTGCGTCCCTGTTTTGGCGATAAAATATTATTTACATAAAAATTATACTTACGATCGTATTTTGGGACACAAGCTTATAAACGTAATGTAGAACAGTGTCTGTGAACTTTGAAACCGGTTCCAAAAGGAAGGTCTCAATTACTCGATCGATTTCATTTATTTTAATTTTGTTTGAAGTGCAAACATTATACGAAGTCATTATAAACCTAAATTATAATGTCCTTAGTACTTACCTGTGAGTGCTTTAGTTATATTGGGACTTATTCGTTATTTCTCAGATCGTTTACGTATGTCCAGTCTAGGCAAAAATTAAGATAACGATAGCTTAATCTTAGGTAGGTATCATATTAGATACGTATCTATGAAGATGTTGAATTCATATCTTCTATTATAAAGTTTGTAGAGGAGAACAATATATAGCGTACTCCTCCCTGTGGGGATTACGAGATAAGCAGTAGCATAAATCTATTTCCTAAAATCTAGTCTCTCTCTGTTCCAAATCTTATCAAAATCGGTCCCGCAGTTTAGACGTGAAAGCGTAACAGATAGTCGAGACAAAGTTACTGTCGCATTTAATATCAGATGATATTGATCTTCTTCTTCTTCTTGCTGTTGATATTGATGTAAAGAATATACAATTTCATATTTTACTAATGTTAGTTGGGTATAAAGTAATAATTATAATTACCATCTCATATACCTATTCGTATACGTCTGTACACAAGTGGTAAGTAGGTTTATTTATATAACGCACCTTTCGTGTATACATCACCTTAATACTCGTATACGATACTAATTGTCACGTTAAATTCAAGAAGGACCTATTACAAGTATTTGGAATAGTTGTGTACGCCTGTTACATAACGATCTTCATTTTGAAGGACGAATAGAGTGCACGTGTCACTGAATTTCTTTACTTACTTATACATGAATTCAAATGATAATTTGTAAGTTTACAATGTTGGTTACGTGTTTGTTATGTGAAAGCCATTCGGATTAACATAATGTAATCGTAAGATTATTATATCATGTCACGTGGCCGCCGAATTTAAAAAAATAGAGCTTGATCACATTTGTTACAATACAATGTTTTTATCATATGGAGTCTATCTATTGATACGTTCTTTAAGAAGTGAAATGAAAAGTATCAGACAGTAAGGTTCAACTGCTGAGCAAAGGACTGTAGTATCACTGAAAATATCAGTACAGAGAAGATAACTAATTAAGATTACAATTTATCTTCTTCTTCTTCTAAACTTAAGAGCTGGGCTCTTGTCGATGGAGTTCTTTCCACTTTCCTCTGTCATCTGCCATCCTCTTCAGCTACACATAAATAAATTGAACCTTCCTATATTGTACTCTTTTTTTTTTATTTATTTAACCTATATTGTCCCACTGCTGGGCAAAGGTCTCCCCCAAGCATTGCCAACCCTCCCTGTCCTTTGCGAGCACCCACCAATTACTCTTATTTTAATAAAAATAATAAGAGCTCTATTCATTGATTAATAAGTTAATATGATAATTTTAATAGATTAGTTTAGACTCGTTTGAAATGAAATGGTGCTAATACGAATCAATTCAAATGCTAGTGATAAGTTCACGAACGTTAGGTTACATTAGTCTATAGTTATTATATCACTAGTTTTGTAGAGTTAGGAGTTGCACACAACATGTCATGTTTTTAAGATACCTTCTCTTTTTCTTAGATTGACAAATGATTAGTTCATTATGTCCACATCTTTACAATACGAGTTATATAAAGCACGTTATAAATAAAATATTCGGATACACATCTTACAATACTTACCAGAATGACAGGTTTCACATTGTTATTACGTAAACATTATTCCAATCACATGTTTTCGGGGATACTCAGTAAAATATTTCAAAGAGTGTATTGCTCTTTGATATAACAAAAACAATTCTTATAAGAGCACGCAAAAAATTTGTATTAATATTAATGAAACACGATAAATTTTAAGCTTGGTTTGGACACGTATTTTGTATAATGTGAACTGTGACGTAGGTTTTAGCCTCGACAAGATGCGCCCTACTTCGAAACAACTGTCGGCCGTAGTAAATAAGTGTGCTTACACATTACATACTACTTATGTATTACACACATATTATGTTAAGGCGAGTGCGCACAAGGCCCCTCTCTTACCGAACGCACATTCAGCCGGTGAACACATTGCCTAACCAACCTGTGCTAACACCAATATTTTAATCGACACTATTTTTGGAAGGACATATTTGATTTAGGTTTTGCAAATTAAACATTTGAATGCCGTTACGATTTAAACCGTATCTCGTTTAAATTTGCCTTTGGGTAGATGTAAAATTACGGTATTTACTGATATGATTCGGCATTGATAGTATTGGAATTGCCATAATTTTTGAGGAAAATTATCAATTTATTACCAAACGTAAAGTCCGCATTTATTTTTACAAGCTACAGATAATCTCCTTTCCTTCTTTTTGCCTCATACATCATACATGATACATAATTTTGAAGATATTTATATTTGCAAAACCAGGCGCCACGATTATGTAATACGTAACGAATTATAGAAAGACAAATCAATAAAAACCTATCTTTATTCAGAAGCAGCAAAAACAATACCTTCTGTGATTTCAAATATGAAATCGCATCGTTCAACACTTTGTTAATTACCTACCTTTAAAGATTTATAACATTTTAGGAACAAATAGGTTTAGTACGAACAAATATTTAATTTGAATGGATTAACTTGTTGATAAAACTCATTTTATCTTCAAATCAACTGTAAATATTGACAAAGATATAATTTATCTTGGCAACTTTGCGTGCCTTTTTCATCATAAAAACTATTGTTAGTAATTAATAACACATCCTTACTTCCCTATTCCTGCTTATCTTATAAATCTAGTCACTCTGTCTGTCTGTTACGCTAACACGCCCAAACTTGACAGGTTTTTAAGAGTTTTTATATGTAATTGATTTTCTCAAAAACTACTGAACGGATTTTCATGTGATTTCACCAACATCCGTAGTAATTCAAGAGAAAGGTTGATGACTATTTTTCATGCCAAAATTCCCATAGGAATGGGTAAAACGCGGGTAAAACCGTGAGGCACTGCTAGTAAACTATAAAATATACAAAGTGGGTGGACACACTAAAAACTTAATAAATGTGTTCTTAACAATAACAACGTCAATAAGTATCTTAAAATTATTGCGTAAAAAATAATATAAAAAACATTGCTCCTACGTCAATACGATTTAAAATTTTGAATTTATTTTTACGATGTGCGTGTTATTTGCCCGATTTACTTGTGGAAATTTTACGAAATTCTTACCATGCAGCTATGTCTAACACGTAGATACTGATTACATTAATAGAAATATTACACACTATGTTAGAAGAAATATCATAATATTGCGCCCCAATTAATTTATGAACCGATATAAAAACGGCCAATATGGGCAAGTCAGAAACTACATAGGATCCGTATATGAACTGTATATGAACCAATTTTGACTGGCTTGTTATTGCGATCGCAGTGCTGCTACCACAGTGTCAGCATCTAAAGTAAGAAGGATATTATATTTTTTCGTACATGAGCGGTGATAATTTTATCAACTAGTATCGTTCCCAAAACAGACCGTTCATAAAGCAGCAACACAAGTGTTGATACGATCCTGTCAACAGGATGCTCGTCGAGGAATCCATGTGATTGTGACTTCCCCCTTCCGCTATGTATCCTGAATTTTGATTCATCACATCGACCTATCAGTTGTATGACAACCTTTTGTTTTATTGCTTCGAGAGATTCCAATGTGTTTACACTTATAGCACTCGAGCGTACTTTAAGGTAGAGTACCGATATGAATATAACATTTATTCTAATTACTTTAACTATCAAATAAATACACAGTGGAAATAAAAAAATATAAAATTCATTAAAAAATACTTTATTACTTTGCAACAAACCTGACCTTTCTTTGCCCAGCTGTGGGAGCAAGTTTAGGTATTATACCTACTCGTAAACTAACCTAACCTACCTAGTCCATCAATCTAGTACCAAATGGCAATAAACTATTTTTTATTTATTTATTTAAATGGATTTGAGGGACGCGCGGACGTAAGGTTAAATCATATTTAATTCGTCCATTGTTTGTGAGATGTCAAGGGAACAGTTTTGGTTACTAGACATCAAATAAGACCAAGGATTTGATTGAAATATGAGTAATGCGTAGTTCCTGTTATCACCATATGTTGATGGTGAAATTGGCACATCAAATTCATCACTACCACAAATATGTCTATTAAAGCCTTCTACCGAACGTAAAACAAAGTGCTACGTTTGTTTTGTTGGTTTACATTACACAGTGTGACTTATATTGATCATGACTCATTTATTATTTACAAATTATAATCGTAAGCTACTTCCGACCCCTAACCGGAATCGGTTAAATTCTTAGTAGCTGTTTAATGCAAAATTAGGAATGATCACAATTGTTGTGGCGTAATATTACAAGGTATAAAGTAGCTATTTGAAATTAGATACTTAAGTACTAATTATGAACATTATTGTGATGTACTAACTGAAAATGTGTCCTTGCAGCTTATTTGTGTATCTAAAAAGCTTTTGCGGTTATGATTCGATACTTATGCTCTTTTTACTTGTTGACAATCAAATGCTTTTAGATATCTTCCATTTATCTCGCAAAACTTCCGCTAGGACTACGTAGTAGATATATCTAAAATAAATTAAAATAAAGTTACTAAATTGCACGCATAGTTATTGAAAATGGTATAAAAAATGGATATAAAAATATGGATAAATTACTTTTTTTAACATGCAACTCGGTCTTCAGGTAGTCAGTGGAATACCACCTACATAACGCAATTTATCTACTCAAATTATATAGTGCTTATTACGTACTTAATTACAGTTATTTATCTGAGCAATATGTTAATGACGTGTAAGGACATTTCTTTGAACTGCCTTGGCCCTATTCGCTCATTATCCTCATGCTCTGATCTCCATCTTCCGTACTTCAATGAAGGCGCGTTACTTTGTATTCGCATACACAGATTTCCGCTTGCCGATATTATTAACATTTGACCCCGAATTGTACGTCTTAAAAAGGAATGCACTCGAGCTAGTCAAGTCATTTCAAGTTAGGTTTTATGCTAAGAACTTGCTAAACGTCTAGCTCATCTCTTAATGGTTAACCAACACAGCATTGGTCAACTAAAAACAAATACTTAAACTGTTAACGTGCTTTTCTTTTCGTATTTTTTTTTATTTTGCTGAAAATATGATCAAATATTTGTTAATTAACAAATTCATTCCATAATAAATTCTTTCAAACTTAACTAGCGGCCCGCTCTCGCTTCGTAAGAAACGTGAGCTACGTCAAACAAAAGTTAGCCACATAAGTCTTGGTATCCTTTAAATCGTTTGGTAAAATCGAGCACGAAGTCTCACATCTTTCTAACAATCTAACGCTCAGTCTAAAAAGGGATCTATCCGTTGATGTTCTACCGATATCATCATTCGGGTGAAACGGGAAGCCTTTACCCCGTTAGGAGATGTATTTTCCAAAATCCCTTCTTAGCAAGCACCTACGTGAAAAAGGAACTCCCTTGGAGAAGCTCCTAGTCAGGGGCGTAGCTACCGCCGTATCTGCCGTATCAATTATACAGGGCCCCCGGGCCACGGGGGCCCCCAAAGTGTGTAAGGAAAAATAAATAAAAACTTCCCAATTTATTTTATTTTACAAATGACAAAATTCTATAAAGCAATTACTTTTTATCCCGCCTTAAGCGTGCGTTCAAAAGTTGGCAACACTCTACATCGTTATGGCGGGCTGCGGGACTTCCCCGTTTTACTTACTTCATCTGCAACTCAGCGGGGAATCCCTCAATAATAAAATCGATATCGCGATGTACGTGTACGTACATACTCTACATTGGATGTTCAGACCTCTCACTATTGTCCATAGAGGTAGAAACTTTAGAAAAACTAAAATCATCATCATTATCCGGTCATTTTAAACAATTGAAATAAAGAAAATTCCGACAGAGCCAAATTTTCGTAGAGACCTTAGGTTTACCACAAGGAATAAAGTGTCAAAAGTCCCCATCAGTCCCATGTGAGCTTCGGGACTTATTCGGGGCCCAAGGTCAAAATTTTAGGTTTTTTGGATTTTTCTCGAAAACGGTAAGTTTTATCGAAAAAGTACCTAAGAAAATAAAAAAGCTTATAAAATTCTCTATAACTTTAATTCTATCCACTTTTTCCATATTCCCAACCGTTATTGAACTACACGCTCCAGAAATGTAAAAATTAAGGACCTCGGACAGGTAACTATGGAGCCTGCCCCAATGCTCAACAGTGACATGACCTATGTCATTTGAAAGGTCTTGAAGAGTTGTACAAGTTACTCCTAGACAGTTATATCGAATTCGATGGCCAACTCGGTGTTTTCGACCACCGAAGAATTACCACTGGAGGTGCTGTGGAGCCTGGACAGAATGCTCAACAGTGACATGACTTACGCATTTGAAAGCTCTTACAAGTCACTTTTTGATAGTTATGTCGAAATCGACGCCAAACTCGGTGTTTTCGACCACCGAAGAAAAAACACTAGGTGTATGTGCACTAATGTGCAGTTGATCCTGATCGTATTGCTCAACAGTGACATGACTAATGTCATTTGAAAGCTCTTACAAGTCACTCCTTGACAGTTATATCGAAATCGACGGCCAACTCGGTGTTTTCGACCACCGAAGAAAAAACACTAGGTGTATGTGCACTAATGTGCAGTTGATCCTGATCGTATTGCTCAACAGTGACATGACACATATCATTTGAAAGCTCATAAAGAGTTTT
Organism: Cyclophora albipunctata; assembly: GCA_963082685.1. Classification (NCBI taxonomy): domain Eukaryota; kingdom Metazoa; phylum Arthropoda; class Insecta; order Lepidoptera; family Geometridae; genus Cyclophora; species Cyclophora albipunctata. Next base: position 7,002,230 of record OY720117.1, on the reverse strand, counting down.
ATAAGTCACTCTTTGATAGTTATATCGAAATCGCCGTCCAACTTAGTGTTTTCGACCAGGGAAGAATGGAGTTGGGCTATGCTATACCGAAGTATCGACCCTGATCCTAATGCTCAACAGTGACATGACCTATGTTATTTGAAAGCTCTTGAAGAGTTGTACGAGTCACTCTTTGACAGTTATATCGAAATCGACCGCCAACGCGGTGTTTTCGACCACCGAAGAATCGACACTGGGTGTATGTGCAGTTGACCCTGATGGTATTGTTCAACAGTGACATAACTTATGTCATTTGAAAGCCCTTGAAGAGTTGTCCAAGTCACTCCTTGATAATCCGGTCAATTTAGACCAAAAAATTAGAGTGAAGTTATATATATTTTTTTTGTCAATTATTCGGTGGTCGAAAACACCGCGTTGGCGGTCGATTTCGATATAACTGTCAAAGAGTGACTCGTACAACTCTTCAAGAGCTTTCAAATGACATAGGTCATGTCACTGTTGAGTATTAGGATCAGGGTCGATACTTCGGTATAGCATAGCCCAACTCCATTCTTCCCTGGTCGAAAACACTAAGTTGGACGGTGATTTCGATATAACTATCAAAGAGTGACTTATAAAACTCTTTATGAGCTTTCAAATAATATGTGTCTTGTCACTGTTGAGCAATACGATCAGTATCGATACTTCGGTGGTCGAAAACACCGAGTTGGCCGTCGATTTCGATATAACTGTCAAGGAGTGACTTGTAAGAGCTTTCAAATGACATTAGTCATGTCACTGTTGAGCAATACGATCAGGGTCAACTGCACATTACACATACACCTAGTGTTTTTTCTTCGGTGGTCGAAAACACCGAGTTTGGCGTCGATTTCGACATAACTATCAAAAAGTGACTTGTAAGAGCTTTCAAATGCGTAAGTCATGTCACTGTTGAACATTCCGTCCAGGCTCCACAGAACCTCCAGTGGTAATTCTTCGGTGGTCGAAAACACCGAGTTGGCCATCGAATTCGATATAACTGTCTAGGAGTAACTTGTACAACTCTTCAAGACCTTTCAAATGACATAGGTCATGTCACTGTTGAGCATTGGGGCAGGCTCCATAATTACCTGCCCGAGGTCCTTAATTTTTACATTTCTGGAGCGTGTAGTTCAATAACGGTTGGGAATATGGAAAAAAGTGGATAGAATTAAAGTTATAGAGAATTTTATAAGCTTTTTTATTTTCTCAGGTACTTTTTCGATAAAACTTACCGTTTTCGAGAAAAATCCAAAAAACCTAAAATTTTGACCTTGGGCCCCGAATAAGTCCCGAAGCTCACATGGGGCTGATGGAGTTTTTTGACACTTTATTCCTTGTGGTAAACCTAAGGTCTCTACGAAAATTTGGCTCTGGCGGAATTTTCTTTATTTGATCACTATTTTTATGTCTAAAATGACCCGGCTATCAGCCATAAATGATTTAATAAATCAGTTTGCCGAAAAAAAGGCAAGGAGAATGAATATTTAAAATTTGATTTTTAGTTGTAAAATGGTTAAATTATGTTATAATAAATAAATATTTCTTTTCACAATATTTTTTTTCTTTTGTGAAAAATCTTTACCCCCAAACAATATAAGGGCCCCCAAACAATTTTTTATACGGGGTCCCGCCAATGCACGCTACGCCACTGCTCCTAGTACAGTTAGCTAACATATTAGGTACTATAGTTTACTAGATTTCAGGATGCGTGATCTTCGCTTCTATATAATACTTAAAGATTATAACTAACATTATTACTTTGACAGGAGGTGTGTTCGACCTTCGAACATTTTCTCAAACTTTATGCGCTGTAATTTTTTTTCTATGACGACACATATTTTTTCCTAATACCTACGTAGTCTTAGTACTTGTTATTGTAAGTAAGGTGTTTGTGTGGTGTGTCGTTTATGGGCGGGGCGACTCTGGCATTCCTGCACGGTGGTCTCTCGCCGATAATGAACCCTGACGATCTATTGTGAAACTAAAACCGATCGTTTACTAAACAAACCTCATTTAAAAATTACTGATTTTACATTTAAAGTTGTCTCAATCATGTTTCTCTGACGTTAGTCTTTCGGTTAGGGGTTGGCCATATGCCCATGTATTTTTCTGATTCAAGAAGTTAGTCACGTGGTCTGATACCGTAACTTGTATAAGCATTACTAATAAATAAACAATGAATTCAAAACAGATTAAACGCTATAAGTAATTGACCGTAAACCGTAAATTAACATACCTTTACAAATTAGTATACTTAACAATAGTAGGTAAGTACTAGGTACTTCTGGGTGCTGATAAGCGCATGTAGGTAATAGAAACGTAGTGAGAAGGGATCTCTAATACCCTACCTACTTACATTGCTAGTAGGTAAGTGAATCATGTCAGGTCCTAATAAAATCAATAATAATTGATTAAGTTCCGATTCATATAAAAAAATGGTAGTTCTACCTGTTATCGATTTATTTACTTACTTATCTTGTTATTATTCTTCTTGTATAAATTAAACAAACAAGTAGAGTACTACTTACGAGTATTTACGATGGTATTTGGTAAACACTTTTTTGTGTAGCTTTACGTTGGATAAATAAAAAAGGGTTACATTGGAGACAGGTTGGAAATGCGCACAGTCTGGGAAAAGTGAACTTCATTTGGGTTCAAGTTGCCAGTTTGAAGCTTTTAACCGGAGGTTTTCGTTGAAATAATTTTTGTTAGTTCAGCTATAGCGCAATGGGCGACATTCGGTGGCGCACAAAAAGCGTTATCTTGGTCCTAGGACATTATTCTAATGGTTACGGTTTTTCGCAACAGTTGGATGAGTCATTAAAGAGTTTTTTGAAAAGCCGCACTGGTGCGGTATGTGTTATGGCCAACACCGCAGCTGTGACAACAACTGGTGCGCGCAACGCCAAACACCATCCTCCCTCCTGCGTCATCCGGCCAATTTCGTACTGACAACATTAAATGAATGTTTCATTAACAAAATATCACTTATACATCGACATTTGCTAAACTTAACACAAAAGGCATACTGACGCATGTGGTTTGGACGCATGAATGAGATTGCTTTAGTTATATTTACGTACAATTCATGTTGAGTTTGGTGTAAATAGGTATCTCACTTTAAATATCCAAGGTGATACATATATGTATCACCTTGGATATTTAAAGTCAGATATTTTAACCTAAAATAGGTATCTAGTTGGGTACTTGACATTAAGGTAAATAATTAAATAATTATTATCCAAGTGTTAGTGTACATAAGTTATTTGATACAACATAAATGTCAACTTATCGATACCTAAACAAATTGGTAGATAGGTAAACTAATATAACAGCGAGGTAGTGCTATTGGACTAAAATATCGAGAGTCATTTAGCGCGTGTCTGGACTAAGTAAACCAAGGGAATAAGCTGTTAAACATAGCTATTTGGTTTGGATATTAAAGTCGACACGCTCTTAGCAAACATCGGAAAAGTACGGATCGTCAACACACATACTCACAGTGAATTGACTTGCATTACTTTTGTTCCCGAATCCTTTGTTTTTTATCTTACACGAGGATCGTTGAGTTATCGCGTACGAATTTATTTTTATCCATGCATAATAGAGTAAAGACATTCAAGTTACCTACACCTATACGTAGGTAACTGTCTAACTTTTATATCATTTTATCGGTGGATCCAAACATCTAATTCTGGAATGCGGATACCACAAACGGATCTAATGTAAATTACTCGATTTGTATTGCAAACGCATTTCATTGGCAGATTTAGAAAAATCACTACAATACCACATAGTCATCGATCACATTGCAATCATTTCAAATTCAATTTCGTTTACTCGTTTCTGAAACATCACAGAAAAACAGTTAAGTTTAACATGCTTTTTAATCTCACACGATTTGCACTGTTGTTTAAGCCTTATGCCGTTTAGTGACCGGTTTTTATAAGCGCTAGATCAGCGCAGGTTACCTGGTTTCTTTCTTCTTACGGTCTCTCAAATAAACAAGTCATAGGTTTACCTATGACTCGCGGTCTCCTTAGATCGCCTTCAAAGTTTTCTTCCCAAGTAATATAGGTGGGTTACCTAATTATAACCTTATTTGTAAGTTATGTTTGTGACAGTTGGAATAAACGGAATGGATGATATTTGATCTATGTACTGATTTATGTTCTTACGCAGCTCCCACAAAGCAAACACATTAACGATACAAAACAAACTGAGTAATAAACTGAACCAAATGCGCATTGAAAAGGGTAATTGCATCTAGCAGTAGCCTTGAGACGGACAGCCGGGCAATATAATCCACGTGTCGTCTGGACATTATGCACTTGCAGTCCTGCCTTCGCCCGCTGCACCATGCATCGACCCTGACCGTAGCGGGTACCACGGCTAACCTAGACGATGACGCGAATATCAAATATGAATTGATGGTTATACAGCTGTCGGGAAGTGAGGAAAACCTTCTTGAATGGAAGATAGTAAGATAGTAGACATTTTATTACGCATTCATAACTTTAGCGAGCTGCCTTTTGTAGCTTTCAGACCGTTTATTTTGTTTTTACATACATATTTTTGGTTAGGTACGTTAGTAAAACTGTTGTACCTCAGTAAAAATCTAGGGTCTCCGCTTAGGATTCATTGACAATATAAACCAAATAATGTTGGAAATTTATGTAAGGATTTAAATAACTTAAGTAATAACTTGAACACTAATACCTTCATTAAACTCAGTCTAAGTTTAATGTCACGAGACTGCACTGATAAAAACGTACCTAATGCATAATGAGGTTTGATAAACGTATTTTATTTTTAGTAACGTGCGTCATTCAAATACTTATTTGTTTACCTAAAATACTTAGCTTATCACTCTATGTTGGTTTACTACCTAAGTCTTTATCACTTTGGTTCCTTCATAAGCTCACAGCTTTGAAAATGTTTCAGGAGGTAGGCTATTGTCTGGCTAACGTAGTAGGAATACCTCTTTATACTGGAACTTTCTATTTCTATAAATATTTTGTATTTAATTTAAACGGAAGTCTTCGATAAAAGGTTTCACCGCCTATTGTTCTATAGAAAATTGAGGAACTGGGAATATCCTCTGACGCAGTAAATTTAAAATGAATGTTTTTATACATATACTTCATGTTTTTAATTTTCCGACGTTTTTGCGAGAAAAATAATTCCTTTTGAATTTGGCGATACAATGTATAGAATAGCCACAGTAAAGCATAGATACCACACTTTGATGTGGTATAAGCCTTTGTCCATCTCAATGCTAAGTTATAATCGATCATCAGTTAAGGCCTGAAACACACATGGATTTAATTTTATTATACCCAGTGTTTGCTATTTTCATAGAAAATACTGATTAGCTAATCTAGTACGCAATTAACTAAGTACTAGTGTACCTAATCCACTTCGGTATGTTTGTACTTAACCACGCATCGCTCGAACCGATGTTGCTTAGTATTACTTGAAACATGATCCCGAACACTCCCTATGCTGTCACCGTACCTAAACCATTGTAATTTATTATATTGCGTATTACAATATCTTTGTGTTTTCAATGTCCTTTTGCAAAGGTTAATAAATAAAACATGTTAGGTTTCGTAATCTATTATAAAATAAACATAGAATTCTAAATGAAAAATAACAATCACTAGGCACTTACCTGGCACTTCGCCAGTCAAGTTTAATTCCTGGATGACTGACTAAACAGTTAAGTAAAAAGATGTGTTTGACTTGGCGGAAAATTCGAATGAATTGTGACAAGGAAAGATATTTAGATCTTGTAGCTATCATAGTTTGTTCTAAAGGTACCAAATATTAGGTAGGCACATAGTTAACTTAAACACAGCATCCTAAATACTACGCGGCTAATCCAGGGTGTGACGTCACATTCTCACTGGCCATGACAAAATGCTTCCCCAAGTACGTCATTAGATATATGTAACTATGTTGACACCGCGTAATTTACCCTCGGACTTCTGGACTTAGTACTGTACCAGCTGATAAGACGTGGCGTTTCCAAATACTTCAGCAAGGAAGGAAAACCGACCCACGTCATGCGGATATCTAACAGCGAATAAAGGTCCCTCGGCTGAATTGAATACGTCACGAATTTCAGGCTTGCGTAATGTCGTATCACAAAAACTAGTCTTTCTTGTTGATAGTTTTTGTATGTTTCCAATTTTAAGTAGGTAATTTAGATAATTTTGGTATTAATTCAATTTTTCAGAGAATATAATTTTTTCTGACGTGTTTTAAGTCTCTAATAATTCTAAAATGGTGGCATATAATGAGCACTACAGAGTAGTTACCCTAGTAAACTTGCTGGTACGGTCATATCATAATCGAAAAATAAGAAATACGGGCGGCGAGTGTAATGCGAGCGATCTTGTCCAATCAATCAATGCAAGTGAAGTTTTAGAGAAAAATGGAGGCGCTTGGAAAACTGGTCAAAATAAACGGTAGCGCGCGGGGTCGCGGGCGCCGGGCGGTCGACGTCACGCGGTCTGTATAAAACCGTCGGCGTCCCTCCCACCGCCACACTCGCAGACCAGCAGCACTCGTCGCCACACGCACGATTGCTCGTTGCCCGCGCTCTACTCACTATCGCTCATTTGTGTCCGCGCTTCCTACGCATACACTCGCTCGCCATGACCGTCACCAGCAAGATGAACAGTGTTTCCCGCCAGTCGATGCTCAGTCGCTTGGGCCCTGGCGGACTTCTCTACGCTGCCAATAAAATTTTAGCGGTACGTCATCTAATCAACAACAGTGACCAATTACTGTGAAAGTGATACAGTTAATTAAAGTGGATATGTGTTCGAACGTGGTGTTTCAATGTGTGTTTTCCGTTGTTCGCAGGTCGCTGTGCCTGGCAAAGAGGAGGACCGCTGGCGCACCAAGGATGAGAGAGCGTTGTTCAAGAGATGGGGACGCAACGCCTCTCCCGTGGAGACCGCTCCCACCCCACCCACGCCTGCCGCCTCCCCGGCGCAGCCCTCGGACTTGCTCAAGTTCTTAGCTATTGTAAGTACCTCTTGATTTTTTTAAGTTTTTTTTATACTTAAAGATTTTTAAACTTAAATAACTCAATGAAAAATTTAATGTTAGATTATAAAAAGTCAAATGAAGTAGTTAATATAAAGTGAATAAATATTGTGTTATTTAACAATGTAGTCTTTAGGTTTTTAAAAAAAATTATTTACCTTAATAAAATGATAGTAATAAAACGATTAAATCTGTTCTTTTCGGTACTAATGAGATTTTTTGTATTGTTGCAGAATGCATTGGAGTTATCAGCTCCCGCTTCAGATGCGTTACTAAAATCCCGCTCGTCGGAGTGGTTCCAACTGGCGGGCCACCCCGGATCGCTGGCGCCCGCCGGGCCCGGCACCGTGTGGAAGAGGCGCGCGCCCGGCGACCACCCCGCGCACAACCCTGAGCGCGACGCCTACGAGGCGCTCGCCTCCTGCCCTCACATGCGCTCCGCCATCCCGCGCTACTACCGCGAATTAGAATACGCCGGAGAAAGATTCATCGAACTGCAGGACCTTCTTCACGGTTTCCGCGACCCCCACGTCATGGACGTCAAAATGGGAACAAGAACGTTCTTAGAAGAAGAAGTCAGCAATGCTCGCGCCCGCACCGACCTCTATGATAAAATGGTTCGTCTGGACCCGAAGGCCCCAACGGAGGCGGAGCACGCTGCCGGTGCAGTGACCAAACTGCGCTACATGCAGTTCCGTGAACAAAGATCGTCCTCAGCCGAACAAGGATTCCGTATCGAGGCAGTCAAACTGCCGGGACAACCACCGCTTAACGACTTACAGAAAGTACGGGAGCCTCAACAACTCACCTCCGCCGTAGCCCGCTTCTTGGGCAAGGATGAGCGCGCTCGCCGTGCTATCGCCGCTCGTCTCCGTGAAATTAGAGATCTATTCGAAAGATCAGACTTCTTCAAATCCCACGAAATTGTCGGAAGCAGCATCTTCATTATCTATGACGACGAACGTGTCGGGGCTTGGCTCATTGACTTTGCCAAGACGAGAAAAGTTCCCGAAGGTGCCCGCGTCAATCACAGATCGCCTTGGAACCAAGGGAACCACGAGGAAGGTTTTCTGTATGGATTGGATAGATTGATACATACCATAGACAGTGCGAAGCTTCCTGCGGAGCCCGACGTGTCGCGTTGAACACGCCCGGCGAGAGGACCCTGGACTCGCCCCCCGGTCTCAGTCACCGTTCCCCGGCCTCGCGCCGCCGCCGCCCAAGCTCACGTCACGTCCGACTGACGCCTTGGAAGATGTACCCACAATGAACTCGTGTTGTGCATGTCAAAGAGAGTTGCGATTACTCGCCTATTTATTTGATCTAGTCTTTAATTATTAATTAAAATAATAATAAATAATGTTTATTTGCTAAATTGTTTACTTGATTTGTGTTTACCTGAATAGTTACGTTAGGATCAATTCATTCTAACTCAGTCTAAGCGAAGCATCTATTAGAAACTTTATAAACTAAAACTCTCATTTCGACTACATAGAGCATAATGTTGAATTCGATGTACCTAATTGGCATCTTTTGTTTTCACTTCGGAGACATCTTCTTCACATAGTTAATTAATTGAGACAATGGTAAACTGTAAAGTTCAGATTGACGCAGGACTTAGACAGTGCTCCATTATTAAATTACACTTATTGAATTATCAATGGGTGTAATAGTGACAATATTAAAATAATTGAAACAATGAATATTAAAAGTAAACATTATATTAGGCAATAAAGTAGAGTGTATGCATTGATGTCATAATCAACATTACAGTTAAACAATTAAAAGTTATATGAAATACATTATAATTAAAATAATATGACGTACCATACCGGTTTGCCTGAAATATTTAATTAAGGCACATCAGAACATAAGGCGTTTAATAATAATTTTAAAAAATCATATCGAAAGGTTTACTGGGTTTAGTAAGTGTAAGTAAGTATGAAACATCTTCAGTCAATGAGATGCCTTTTCCTTGCAGTGGGTTTTTTAGGCTGTAATATTACTACTACTATCACTACAACTTCTATACTCTGCAAAAATTTATAACAAACTAAGTACTGTATGAGGAAAGAAGTTTTACTCAGTGGACGGAAGTCGGCAAGCTGTGTCGATAAGATTTGGTTTAACAGAGCGTTATCTTTACGTTTTATCATCAGATTTGAAGTTTGTCACTACTGTCACACACTAACACAACCGACAAATTTCGACCATGGTATGTAACACAGCAAATCGAAACTACACAAATATCTACTGTTAGATATCGGCGAGAAGGACTACCCATCTATTACTGTACATAAAAAATATAACGGAAGAACATAGTTTTACATAACGCCTGATACAAAAAGGAGAGTGAAATTTTATATAAGCAGTCGAAATTAGCTTTCAGACAAATCAATATAGTACTATCAAGTAAATATAGGTACTAAACAAGAATGAAGGGACGAAATACACAAAATTAAAATATTTACAAAGCTAACAATATAATATTAGAACATATTACAATAACTATTGGTAATATGATAACTAAAATCATCCCTTAACTAATTAAAACGACAAAAGTATACATGATTACTTAATTAAAAATTGTCAACCATGGACAAGTTCTTCTTAGCTTTGATTGTCCTGCAGCTGTTAACTTTGGTGGCGAATCGCAAGGAGTTCAGAGTTTCACCAAAACATTCATCAAATTGGTTGATATTCACCAACATGAGGGTTTTCGAGTTGCCTCCAAGACTCGGCATCAACAAATGAGTAAGTTTGGAGTTTCTATAAGGTATATGAGACTGATTTGTCTGCAACGATAGAATCACTTTTGATAGCTCAGACAGTGATCTATTAATGTGTTTTGTTTCATCCATTCTTTGTGTTGTTTTCCCACTCTCGGAACCAGCCAAGTCTACTAAATTCAAATTACTGGTGTACTTCTCTTTACGTTTTTCATTGATTGCTGATATCTTGATTTGAGCAACTGAGTGTGATCGAGAGCTACGCTCGTTGTTGAGTGTGGCAGCAGTTTGTCTGTTACGTTGAGCGAATATCATCAGCCTGATGAAGTCATGAGAACTCTTAACTTCCTCCTCTCTCAAATTGGACACATAAACATCTGTTCCTTTGGAGTTGACCATCTTTATGTCATGGCTCACTTGCTCTTTGCTGTTGTTCAATAAGTCATATATAACTTCATTATAAATCTCCAGAAATGATGCACGAATGGTGACATCCCAGCCCATTCTCTTTAAATCTTCCATACATGTGAATATCATGTTGAAAGCCCGAGGGATAATACCGTATTGCTCCTTGCCACCACCTCCCTCCATGGTGTATGTTTTCCCGGAGCCAGTTTGTCCATAAGCAAATATGCACACATTGTACCCATCCAATGCAGACTGCACCATTGAGGACACCTCGGCAAACACATCTTCCTGTGATGAATGGGGTGTAAATATACCATCAAAACTAAAAGAATGCTTCCCTTTTCTGGCTGAATTTAACAATTCAATTTTCTCCACTTCAATGGAGCATGCATCAAGGACATTCAAGTTGAATAAAGGTTTTGATCCCTCTGATTGCAGGGGAGGCCTCACCCTGCAGTATACTCTTATATTTCCTTTCAAGTCTTGAATAGTGTTCCTTAAGTCTCTCTGCTCTTTGTACATGGCAGCCACCATATTCTGCAGGCATTCAGCATCATTCTTATATTTACCAATAGATTCCAGCGCTTCCTTATAGTCTAACTGTAGTTTGTCATGTTCTATTGATATCTTCTTGAGATGATCGGATAGAACTCTCAAGGCCTCTGTCTCTTCTCTGAGACTGTTATGACGTCTCGTCAAATCTTTGAAATCATCTTCAACTTTGTCCAACTGAGCACTTTTCAGCTTGAGGCTAGATGTTATTTCATCTAATAATTTGGTTTTACGATGAAGATCCTCATTTTCATGTTTTTGAATGTCTAAGTCAATTTTAAGTTTATCATAGTTAGAGCATTTCTCTCTCAGATCTTCTAGACACTTCAAAACTTTTTCCTTGAGAAGGTCACGCTCACTCGTACAGCTCTGTACATCGTCTTTTATCTTTTCATAGTCATCTGATACTTCAATGTGCTTCTCTTTCAAGTCATTATATTCACCTTTCATTACTTTGTGCTTCTCCAATAAGTCGTTAAATCTGGCTTTGTAGTCATAGGGTGGTATTTTAGGTGCGACAGTGGTTTTCTTTTCAATTTTGTTTTGTTTTGCCGGTATAGTTGCGGATGATGGAGCCGTTGCTGCTCTTTTGAGCCTGGGAGCGGGTGCAGTTGAGACAGTCGGGGCATTACGCATGGGACGAGTGTGGTTCATGATCAAATTCTTTTTGTCAACATCACTAAGTCCAAGTCCGATGTTTCTTGATATGGGCCGATTGAGTAAACCCGGTCTATTTTCCTTGGCTGTAGCCGTGGGGATTTTCGGTATTCGAGACATCTGGAAAGAAATCACGATTTACGTATGTTCAGAGTTTGGGTTGTTGCTGAATAATTAATTATTCTTATCAATCTTTTCATAATAACACTTTAACATAATGGCTCACATAGTTGATTACCAAATCTACCAAGGTAAGCACTTAATAGTATTGTTTAAATACAATTTGCCACTGTAAGTTATATTTTCAAGTATTATTCTTCATGTAGAAACTCAGACATCAGACAGATTGGTACTGCGAGGCCATGGATACATTAATTAAGTTTTATTATAATATGGAATCTATTGTTTTACTATACCTTTCACTTTAATAGATCACTTTTAATACACCACTTCACTTTCACCACCATAGAACACTTTAAAAATTGATAAACACAAATAATTGATAGCTTGTTTGTATGAATTTCAAAACGAATGGAGAAAACGGTATTTGAATTCAAATTTCAAAATTTTTGAACGAATGAATGAATAAGCTGAACAAAATGACGATGGAAGGACGCTAAATATAAAACTAGTAACAAGACTTTTAGCCACGGTCATTCATATTTCCATTTTGTCATCCTCATACGTTTGGGGGAGTAATCTATTTTTATTTAAAAAAATTGAAATTTATTGATAAAAATAGCTTAGAGCTGTTTCAAGGTTTAATTTTTATCAAAAGCAAAATTCATCAGTCTGCCAGCCGTGAACAAGTAAAATAGGGCTTGAACACTGACCTCTACTTAGTAGAGGTCAGTGGGCGAGAAGCACGAGAAGTATTAGAAGTTATCCGCTCGATTTCTGACGAAACAAAAACAGTGCTTAGGTAAAAAGGTTCTAGTAAAATGATTGCACTACCTCGTATCAAAAAAGTGTGGACTTTTATTTGGAATTATTATTATGACATCAACAAGTTGTTGAGGCTATGTTATTATTGCAGTTAGGTACTGCTCTTAGCGACAACTCAGAAGACAGTAAATGAGCTGCGGCGGTGTGGTGTGCAAAGTATTTCGCAACAGTGTGGGGAGCAATGGCAAGTTCGAAGTATAAACGCATGATAACTCAGTGGTCCATAACATTGAATTTAAAAACTGATTGAGAGGTGTCAAGTGACACCCGGATGGAACGAAGTTTATTTATTATCAACAAAAATAATCGTCGCGACACCACACTGTTCAATGCGAGATAGAAAGACGAAATCAAAATATCTAGCTTGCTTTCTATAAGAGAGAGAGAGAGAGAGAGAGAGACAGACAGAGAAACATGCGCGGCGCACGTGGCGGCGCACAGAGAAACATGTGCACGCCAGAGAGAGACAGACAGAGAAACATGCGCGCATGTTTTTCTGTCTGTCTCTCTCTGGCGTGCACATTCGCGCATGTTTCTCTGTCTGTCCCTCTCTGGCCTAAAAAATGTCGTTACCATTTTTTCCGTCTAGCCCCCTTTCGCAACGCGCGTTATGGAACTTCGTTCCAATAAAACAAAAAACTAAATAGGTACATATATACTCATGGATTCGTAAAGTTCTGGGATACACTTTAGTTACAAAATACAAATACAAAATACAAAAAATAGAATGAAAATCTCATCATAATTATGGTTTTTGTCAGTATATTCGTCCATTCATAAAACGATAAAATTGCTTTTTTATCTGTGGTTCCCTATTTAGTCTATTTCACAGGTCTATTTTGTCTTTGCTGTCTAGATGACAATTGTTGTGGTGTGTCTATCTGTGGTGTCTATCTATATTCTATACTCTGTAGTCTGTGCTGTCTGCGTAAAAAAAAAACAAATTGCCATCTTCCGCATCGTTCGTAGCTCAGTAGAATATTTGTGTGGATAATTTTAAACTTATTTTGAGGTTTTAATAAGTTTTGAAGAACAGAAGCTTCCTATTTATCAATTTGGAAGAAATATGTGTTAGAAAAGTTATTAATTGAACCCGGAACAATTTGTTAACCTGTTTACTGCGATTGACGGATGTCCTTGTGCATTTTGCAAGATTCAAAGTGGCGGTAAATTTGATTTTGTGTGAAATTTATTTGTGTTTGTAACATGTGACTGCCCTCTGTTTATCGAAATAAATCCAAACGTGATGGGCAGTTCCGAAGAAAATATCTCTACTTGTGAGAGCAATGAATTAGACCAAAAAGTGGAGGATGTTTGCGTTGAAATACAAGAAAACGAGGCGACAGATGCTGCGGACTCGACTCTGAACATTACTGAAGTGAGCGGAAATTCAATCGGAGACCCCAACTGCAAGGATGCCGAAGCTGCTAATGCGGGAACCTCAAAGAAAGTTAAGAAAAAATCTCGTCATGGGAAAAAGAATCATCCAATTGTAAAAGAACCCCCTAATGATAGAAATGTGATTCGGCGAGTTCACCATACGGGTGCGAAATTCAAGCAAGGCAGGAAAAGAGCACAAAGTTTTCCTTCTATATCAAAATTCTTTCTTCCAAATAAGAGGCCCCGTAAAGAAGCTTTCATTCCACCCACGAAATTTTTGCTTGGAGGTAATATATCAGATCCTTTAAATCTAAATAGCCTTCAGGATGAGGACATAAACAGGGCAATGAACGCAGTCACTCCGGAATCATCTCCATTGCCGACGCCGCCTCGGCACAAAGCAAAAATAGATGTTATAATACCTCCAAATATTAGGGATCCATTAAACTTGATGGAACCTTTGGACAATGAAGAGTATGAGAAAAGACTAGAGATGCAGCGGCGGAAGCCACGTAAGAAGGCTAGGTTACGGCGGCGCACCACGGACAATGCCACGCCAACTCACGAGCTAAGTGTTGATAAGGATGAGGCCATCAAGGAGCCACTACCTCCAGAGCCATCAACATCTACGTCTAAAGCTAGGAAGAGGTCTTGCAGTGATAGTGATAATGCATCACAGAAAGGAAAGGATGGGAAAAAGTTAAGGCGAATGGATTCACTCGATAAGATTGTGAGCCCTGTGGTTCCTCAACCGGGAGCCTGGATGAGGGCAAGGCCACAGCAGCGGCCAGCCACCTCAGAGAGACCCGCATCTCCACATCGTGCCAAGCTTAAAAGCCAAAGTGAAGGGCAACAGAAACTGCCAACATTTCATCCTAAGAATTCTAAGTACCAGTATGGAAACTATGACAGGTAAGTTACCTCATAATAAGCTTAAAAAATATACTGTATTTATACAATGCTTGATCAGCTAGTGAAAATTCAGGATTCTAGTTTTATCCACAACAAAGTTATAGGAGGGCCAAAAATGGCTTGAATTCCTTTGCAATGGTATGGCTGTGTGCCCTTTTTGCTCAACTTGGCAATTCTTATATTTCGAATTTTTCTTCTTAATTTGTTTTGCAGCTATTTCGTTATTAATACTTACCTAATAAAAAACCTTAAATAATTTCTCAAGTAACTAGGTGTCATTATTTATAATATTTATTTAGTTACATTAGAACATGGTTAATTTCAGTTTTTATTCTTAATTTGTTTCCCTGCTACTTTTTATCAGTATATTATAATACCTTTCATATTTATCTTATTTAATTTCTAGCTTATGCCTAATAATTAAGTAATTATCAAGTGTAATCTTCACTGCAGTATCAATCAGTCCCTTGTCAGCTTTTACTTACTTTCCTTTAATTCTAATTTCAGGTATTATGGTTACCGCAACCTGAATGCTATGATAGACATCAGGTTACAAGTGTTTGAGATGCATCGACATCTCTTTCACAACAAGGATGTCCTGGACATTGGCTGCAATGTTGGACATATCTCGATAGCTGTTGGGAGGACATTGGGAGCTCGATCTGTAGTCGGCATTGATATCGACAATATTCTTATTGGTAATTGTTTGTTTATAAATAGTCTAGCTTTTAGTTTCCCTTTGTTCCATAAAACATAAGAGGGCTTTAGATTAGATAGTACTCTGGTGCGTCCAGGCTATCTAGCTGTGCCTAAGCCATAGTTCATTCATATATAGCCTTGTTTGGGTGAAAGTTAAAATATAAGTAATAGTTCTAATCTAAGCTTATTTTGGGTTAGTTGGGAATAGGATATCTTCTTTTGAAAAAAAAAGTGTTGAAAATGTTAGTTATAAACATACTAGCAGGCGCCCCGCAGTTTTACCCGCGATGTACCCGTTCCCGTGGGAATTTCGGGAATTTTATACATTAAAAAAACTGCATCAAAATCAGTTGCGTAGTTTTAGAGATCTAAGCATACATAGGGACAGACAGCAGAAAGCGCCTTTGTTTTATATACTATGTAGTGATGTTCATAAGACAATGACACAAATAGATATAATCTTATGATCTTATTCTTAACAATACTTATTTAAGTTAATAAAAATGCATGAATAAGTCTCATATTCTCGACTATCAAAGCTACGATTTTTTTTTTCATAAGATTATGAAATTTTCATTAATATTTTAGTATTCAATGAATTTTCAAGTTATTAAATACAGAAGAGAAACAATGCATTCACATAAAAATTATGTAGGCCACCTGATAACTATGTAGGTGATAAGAACAAAGTCGAATGAACTTTACAGTGCTATATATTTATGGGTTTAGCGACAGTAGTCATTAATGACTTTATAGAACTTTTTATAGATTTATTTTCTTCTAAAACATTTGTTTCACAATTTGTAATTTAATATTATTTGAGCTTATAATATTTAAAAAATAATCTTGTTGGTGTCTATGGTCTATGGGTATCATTATTTATTAGTGTTTGACTCATAATGTTTATGACGTCATTGGTAGAGTATAGAAATGATGATGTCATTATAATTTGACGTCATTGTACTCCCAGTAACTCTAAACTAAAAAATAAATAAAAAAAACATACTCCATGTAATATACAAGGGATAGGCTTTTTTTAAAAGACAATAACTATGTTATACACCTCTTACACAAGTTGTGTACAATGGTTTGCAATACAATTACGAAAACTACTTACAACGAGGTTACTATACTATATATGTTATCTACACATATCTTATTCTATTTCATAACATTATGTTAATCACATGCAATATTTGTTTTGCAGATCGAGCAAGGAAAAATCTTCATTCTTTTATACCTATTCCAAATGAGCCAAAAGGAGATGAAGAGAAAAAGGAGGATTTATATGTGAAAAAGGCTGAATGTAGCCATGAGAGCAAGGAGGAGAAATGTGAAGATGATGATGATAAGCATGAGAAGGATGATAATAAGAAACAGAAGATCAAGAAGCCCAAAAAGAATAGGAAAGCGGTGGGCAAAGAGCAGGGCCAGTGTTTCTTCCCAATGTCTATGAAGATG
The DNA here is from genome assembly GCA_963082685.1 of Cyclophora albipunctata. Classification (NCBI taxonomy): domain Eukaryota; kingdom Metazoa; phylum Arthropoda; class Insecta; order Lepidoptera; family Geometridae; genus Cyclophora; species Cyclophora albipunctata. Next base: position 6,985,407 of record OY720117.1, on the reverse strand, counting down.
CTGTTCGGTCCGCTCGGGGTTAATGTGGACGCGTCGCCACCAGTGTTCCCTTACAATGTTTCTTTTAAACATGTAAGTTCATTATGTTAAGATACAATTCAATAATGCTTAGATTAAAAATAATCTTACGCTATTAAAATATAGGCATACTGCCTTTAAATCCGCCATTGTATCAGTTACAGTTATAGTTTCTATATTAAAGTAGTCAGGATTTCATCTGTTATACCTACCAAAGTTAAATAAAATCGATTCAGCGGTTTACGCCTAAAAACGTTATTGACCTGCATTTGTGATAATAATATAGAATACTTTTATTTTAAACATATTTTAATTTGTTTTCAGGGCAATTACGTGCCAAGAGAAGACGTAGCTGTAGGTTCCGGCGAGAGCCCCCAGTTCGATCTGATTCTCTGTTTGTCGACCACCAAGTGGATGCATCTCAACTGGGGCGACGGCGGTCTGAAGCGCGCCTTCCGCAAAATGTTCAACGACCTGCGCCCCGGAGGGAAACTCGTCCTCGAAGCACAAAACTGGGCTAGCTATAAAAAGAAAAAGCGTCTGACGGTAAGTTCAGTCATTTACGTAAATATTATCATAAACACCACTTCTCATTATTAATATAAACTTCACACTGTCGGTGCATAGGCAACCATCAAGTAAAAGCTATTTTTAGACTTCCCACATGTGGCTCACATTCGCGGGAGCAACTTTTTATACGGTGCAATATGTTTTAACGTAAACAATATCAATTAATGTACCAATACCGATCTTTATCACCTTTCAGCCGACGATCTACGAGAACTTCAACACCATAGAACTGTTCCCGAACAAGTTCCGCGAGTACCTGTTGTCGCCGGAGGTGGGGTTCAGCAAGTGTTGCATACTGGGGGTGCCGCAGCACGCGAGCAAGGGCTTCCGGCGGCCCATCCAGCTGTACATCAAGGGGGACTTCACGCCCAGCAAGGCGTGCTGGTCCGACGCGTACGCGCCGTCGTCGCACCACCGGCCCGAGGCCGAGCCGCCGCGGCGCACGGTGTACGCGCCGGCCGCGCCCGCCTACCGGCCCAGCGACGACGCGCCGTCGTGCGGCGCCGCCACGCCCTACTCGCCCAACCTGGAGTGCTGCACGGACGACTCGCCCTTCTACAACCCGCGCAGCGACTCGTACGCGCCGTCGTGCCAGCCGCCGCGGCCCACGGTGTACGCCACGCTGCCGTCGCCGCTGGGCAGCGCGTCGCCGGCCGCGTCGCCCGCCGCCTCGCCCGCGCCGCACGCCAGCCCCGCGCCGCACGCCAGCCCCGCGCCCGACCCCGTGTCGGCGCGCGGCTTCCCCGAGCCGCGCTGCGACGACTGACCTGTCCCCGCTCTCGATATATTGTCAGGATGAACGCGTTTAACCGGACGATCCGTTATTTATGATTAAGCGTAAACGCCGCAGAGCGGTATTTTTATAATGAACCTAGAAATGAGGATGTGCTTTCAAAACGGTGTTGTTATATTATTGTTAAGCCCGCGCGCCGCCGGGGCGCCGCGGGCGTCGTTCGGACTTTTGCCTGTGTGTTCTGGAGGCGTAACTCGTAGTGCCGCGCGCCAGCTGAGGACCTGGTACGCGCGGCGTAGCACTATCCTTTTATATATTCACTGAACATGAATTTGGACTGATTACTGTAATTGTAGTTGTTATATGCATAATATATATTTAATAGCAGGACAAATTCGCAGGATTCACAGGCGGGGCACATCGTTTTCTCATTTCTGGGTTTATGTTTCCCGCCTTTCGTATTTTTATGTAAATATCGTTATAGAACCCATAGGATTATGTTCGATAGGCAGAAAGTATTTTATAATATTATACTCGTATGTACATTAATCCAAAATTGATTTTGATTGAAGTCTTCCCCTAACATTTTGCATGATAAATGAAGTAGTCATAATTGGAATTCTAAAATGTGACAATAAGGGTGGCCTGGGTCATTACATCGATCAGTGTGAGCCAAATCTTGCAAACTTGTAGATCTGTTCTCCGTAACCATGTCATCGATTTCAGTAAGAAGCAAAACATAAAAACAGAAATCACTATTAAAAATAAAAACAATATAAAAATTAAGATAGGGAGATAATTTTAGTGCTCGGTAACTGTCATTTATATAGTATGATAAATCTTATTGTCTCTAAGGATCCACATGTGTTTGAATTTTGATAAAAAATTATCTGCCTAAGAAAATATCGAGATATCAAAATAATTATGTTTCAGTGTGTTTTCAAAGGCTTTCCCGCTTATGTCATGATTACATATCCACCTGACGAGACAAAACTCAATTTCGTAAATAAAATAAAAGCAATCTCTGGAGAATTACGACAAAATATTATAATCCTTCGCCTGGCTACAGACATGACACGAGGCTAAGACGATACGTTGAAGGAATCTTAATTCTTTTAGGTTACGTAGATAGGCACGTGTAGATTTTGTTGGGTAGTATTTATTACATAATTATATTAGTAAATTTATGTTACTACAAGGTTAATTACCTAACTGTAGGGTAAGGATGCGCTTCCATGGAAGCGAAGCGGAGCGATGCGAAGCTCAAATTCACCACAACACATTTAAATTGTCAAAATCTGTTTGTAATGCATTTTGATTGGTCAATTCAGATCCGAACCGCATTACACTGAGGAGGGGTATAGCAAGATTGATCATTTTGATATACTGCAAGTTTTTCATCAAAAACAATATTAATGCTCTCACGCTATTCCGTTGTCTGAACAAAACTACGTAAGACCTAAATAAATGCATTGATGCATGAAAAGAAAAATAAACGAAGGCAATGGTTGGTAAAAACGTATCCTACCTTCTTCAGTTTTCATTAGGCTTTTCTACAAACCTAATCGACCTAAACGTACATAGGTAGGTAGGTCCATTAGGTTTTGTGGGTATTAGGTACTTAGTTAGACCCTTACGATCAAGTGGGGCCTAACGAAGTATGTTTTAATTTAATTACCGTAGTTATTATACAGTAACTACCTAATTTTATTACGGTTCCGTAACCGAACCCATCAAGATTTCAATGTTCATAAGGAATCACGTCCCATACAAACTTTGCGCCCATTTTTCGGGGTAAATTAAAAAAAAAATCTTTCTTATAGCCTATAGGAACCTATAAGTTATAGGTTGACTAACTCATACAAAGAATACACCCTCCAAATTACAGGTCCCTACGACCAGCGGTTTTGGCTGAGTGTTGATCCATCACTCATTCAGGACAATGCATTTTATATGTATAGGTAGATAGATTACATAAATAATAATTATCGTTTTAATTTAAATAAATAAATATCACCCCGGTACTTAAGTTAAGCAAGTCGATTATAAAATCTATCGCACCGTAGCCAGTTACCTACTTACCTGCATTAAGTACCATAACACATGTAGTGTAGTAGATAAGACAAATAGTAAGTCATTTCATAAGAACTTCGCAAGGAAATAGCGAGTTTCATATTAGGTTCTTGAACGTACAAGTCGTTTCAAGTTTCCAGTTGATTGAGGCTCATTGCTATACAAGAAATTGCATTCAGATCTTGCCGTTTGCAATAAGCTTGAGTTGTGGATTATTATCTCGTAATGCGGTTTTAATATCACTTCAGTTATACTGTGAAGATTATACTCGTTCATACATGTGTTAATTTAAATCATTATACATGTTATGTTCCTAGCTAGACTATTATGTAAGCTAAGACTATTAAATAAGTATAACAAACAAAAAATACCTACTTATCTATTTTCAGGTTATATTCGCTTGTACCTGTATTTCGTTATAATTTTATATTTATCTCTAAAAGCGTAGTGTAGGCACAAGTTAGCCTATGCCTATACGTGTCGTTGGCAACTTATGAACCTTGCATCATGATGGAAGGTGCCTACTCGTAATTTGGTTTAGATTTATATAAGTAGTACCCACATTTATTTTTTATACCTATCAAAACCTTTGTAGTGAATGATGATAATTAAAATAAATACTCCCCGACAAATTCTCATACGGTTAATTAGACCCAAACTAAGCTCAAAGCGTGTATTATGGAATCTAACTAACTGATACTAATACATATATCTACATAAAAATACACATATATATAATTGACACCCAGACGTCGTCACCAACAATTAGGTCTGGTCTGTACATATTGTTGACTCTGGTTGGAAATCGAACCCGCAACCCTCGACACAGTATGCGCTCTCACATACCACTTTGCCAACGGGATTGTCAATTATCTAATTATAAATATCCACTAGAAAGGTTCTAGCTTTATCTTAAATGCTTGACATTTGTAAAATAATTAAGTACTTTAAAGTATCTACAAATCTAATGATATAAGTATTTCGTACATCAAAATTACGAGTAATAAATTTCAATTACGATGACTGTTTAAATGCTCTCAAAGCTTTGAAGATCGGGTAATCTTATTGCTGTGTTATTGCTGTTTTGAAAGTTTCATCCTTTTCATATCGAATTCTTTATCTTAATTAAAATCTTAATTGCTTATTGACAGCTTATTCGTCGTTAAATGGCTGGCGCAGTCCTTTATCTCATTTAGGTTAGTAAGAAGTTAGCTTACGAAGTATTTGGCTTATGATGGATCGATCTGAGCTTGAATAATTTTTGAAATGTTTATAAGAAATCTAACTAAACTAATATAATAATACCGTCTGAATTTATGACTAATTATCCTGTGTTATACTTCCGTACCGTGTCCGGAATGGTCTTATTGCAATCGTAAATCTTAAGGACGTTAGTTTTTATGGAAGTAGGGATGCCAACCCTATATGCAAAGGTAGTATAGCAACTTTAACCTTACTGATTTTCTACCTACTAATCTCTTTACTTACACCTAACTCCCTACTTTTAAACCCTGCCTATTGTTGATGTACCTAAATAAATGCGGTATCTACCATTTCTTTACAAAACATCCGCCCAGGTATTTAAGAAAACGAAACGGCGCCCGTTCAATTTATTTTGGGCACGTAACGTTCTTGAAAGAAGCCCTGGAATTAAGCAGTTGAATGAAACGAAGTGGGGACCCTTGTAATGGTGATGATCATTACGTAGGTATACTTAGGAAACGAAGGTCGCCTAGGTAAATTTGTATTTTAGTTTTTTTTAACTTAGTTTGTTAATAACCTACGTTCCTAAATTTAAAGAATTATGCGATGGATTTCAGGTGATAGGTATCAATCTAGGTATGTGTACAATTTGGTTAGAATATCCGAGTGCACCTGACAATATAACTACCTATATCAATCAACATGAACCGATCTATTGATCAATAACCAAACAGACCTAGATGCGTAACAATAAAAGACGTTATTTTATACGGTACAGAAAGCCCAATTTCCTTTCAAAGTACAACTAGAGTAGATACTTGCCTACCTTTATTCTGGTACCTTATATGGAATATTGAGGATAAACAATATTTAGAACATCGGCTACTTCTACATATCTTCAAATTGAGAAGCTTCGTGCGTTCAAGTACTTATTCTTTAGGTATGTATGGTTTAGGTATGCATGTGTAGGTTAGGTAAGGACTTATTTACTAAGTTATTTCAATACTCAACGGTATTGAGAGGTAGGTCGACCTATTTATAAAATAATGTAGGTGGGAGTTTCGAAATAAAAGGTAAAAAAGTCACGTAGCAACGCTATATTGTTTCTGCTTCAAAATACCATCGTGAATGTAGAAAAACGATGCCCGCGGCTACGACCCACGGCTCACGACTACCTTCCTATCTGACTGCCACCATTCAAACAAAACAATTCATATTTTGTTTACGAAATTGAAAATCCGTGAAAATTACACTCGGTAGTCTATTAGGTAACCTACCTGTTGATACAATATGTAAAGATTGTGGTCGACCACTTTGAGACTATTTTCATTTGTATTTTTACTGCCTTATGTACTTAGAGACGTCCATTGAATTTTAAAAAAAGACAGCATTTAAGTAATTGACGTACTTAATTCTTCAAACATTACTATCATAATCACTCATTAAATCTCTACTAATAAGGAAGTATGTATTTGACGTCCCTGAGTACGGGCGATACAGGTTACAACTATTTTTACTTCTTGAGGTGTATTCTAACAGGTATCATTATTTATTTCTTTTTCTATTCATTTTTCATCCAAATCATACACGGTTTATTAAAATTTCGGCAAACTTTCAACCAAATTGGAAACCGAAAAGAGGGCCAAAAGCTTTCCTGATTTCATTACACACAGAGAGCCACCGGGTAAGAGAAACAAAACAAAAGTTTATAAAAATAAGAAGATTCGAACTGTAAAATGATCCAACGATACGATTAAATTGTAAATTTCAAATTCTCAGTATCCATCTCTCATTTACCCACCAAGTAGCAAACCAAGTTGATTTCATTGACTTAGTACCTACGAACCCACTAAGTTTTGTATACAATGGCTTCCCTAAAAGTAATTTGTATTCCTTTTGACAAGTCGACAGAGACAAACCTCAATTAAACGTTAGTTTATCTTGAACTAGATAAACATTGTTGTTCGAGTTTCATTATGATGGTACTTAGATACCTCTGTGATACGATGCTTCGTATCATAGGCTGCTGCCTAGCCTGTAAGAATTAGTACTTTAGCAAGTAGAGCTAGCTTAGACCAGGCGAGTATACTGCCATCGGTTTTGGCACATGAGTTTAGGGTAATTAGGTCATTTTGGTCGTTAAGGGCAAATTGCAAAGGAATTCTTAATTTCGCCTTAATATTTAAAAAAAAGAAATGAAGTTCGTTTTAAATAATGTTCTATTTCGTATGATATAAAATAAAATTTTCAACGAATAGACTTGGTTTAGGTCCTAAATAAAAAATGTTCTTGAAATCCGCCCTGAGAATTTAAATGTTATTTTCTGTGATGGATTAATTTACGTAAGTTAAAACAGAATGATGTAAGTTAATATGTAGGTAGACGGAAATATATTTTTTCGTATAACCTATACTTAGTTGTTTTTGCATTAGTCAGTTCACCGGATTTTTTGTAATTTCAAGTGACTCAAGTGTGTGTGTGTGATATGTTTTGCCTGGCTTTTTTGTAATTCCAAGTGACGCAAGTGTGTGTGCAGTGTGTGTGTGTGATATGTTTTGCCTGGATTTTCTTAGCCGTAAGCTGTGGAGATAGGTAAGTACAAGTACTTAATTGTTTAATTGAAATAAGCCGTGTATTGTTTATTTACTGCATACAATATTATTTAAAGAAAAAAACGTTTTAAGATTACAAAATAATGTATGACTAACTACTATTGACTCCTCACATGAGTTTGCGATAGGTATCACAATTTCATTTTACTGATGCGTCACTTCTGTTTTGGGGTAACCTTAGTTCAGTCATATGGTCTGTGGTTTTATAGGTGTGTGGTGATTACTGGGAGGTGAATCCATGTTTACCTCATATAATCTAAAACCGCAAGGTTTTGCTATTGATCTTACGTTTACCCAATGCGGGTGTTTGCCCTCTCGTACCACAGGTTAAGAGTTGCCCTTCACTATCACGAAACATGGTTCTTCAACTTAAAAAGTTACACAACTTCATACTTGGTTTAGATAAGGATGTTGATGTTGATGATATAAAAGGAATATTGTACTGCAAGGTTCAATACTTCTTACTTGAGTATAGTTATGTCTATTTACTAAAATATTTTATTTTTATTTAACCTGTTGTGTCCCACAGCTGGGCAAAGGTCTCCCCCAATTCTTTCCACCTGGATCTATCTTTTGCTACTTCCACTAACATACCTATTACTAAATCTGGTTTTATTAGGTAGACAAGTCTGTCTGTCTCCCTCGGGTGTCTTTCTGTTTAAACCTTAACGCGGTTATAGGTTTACTCCTAAACCGATTTTGGTTAGTAAAAAATAAACCAGAGTTTGAAGGGTTTATTATTTACGTACCTAGTATGTACCGCATTTTTTTATGTACCGCATGTGTTAAATTAAAATATTCCACAGGAAATATTTCAGGACGGAATCATAGTTGAAACCTAGTTTTAGCCACGACGCAGGAAACTTTTCTACTTGTGAATAGGTTATTCCATTTCGTGCTGAAATTTTGATATCATATTTAAGTTTAGAATACTTATGTCTCACATATCTTCCAGTTCTAAACTTTCATATTAAGCAAATATATCTTACCAAGGTATCTAAAAATTTCATGAATGCTTACCTGTGGCTGTAGTGTAGTCATTCATTCATTGAATGAATGAATGAATGAAAGAGTTGTAGGCAATCTTTTGATGTAAGAATACAGAAAAGCCAGAGAACGTCTTGCCTGTAGTATGCATTGCAAACCTTTATGGATATACATAAGCCGAAAGTCAGTATAAAACCGTGTTGTTTAAAGTCTGCGCTCAGCCTTACAAAGCTATATCTCCTTTACTTTTTTTACTTTTATTTTTGCTTATCTTTTTACGATCTGAATCAAGTTTTTATAGTTGTTGCCCTGTTTCTGTCCTGCAACATATACAGAATCGAAGGGCCATCGACTGCTTACACATAGGCACGGAGATCACACCACACATTGCCCCCATCTTGTTTAATGAAATTGGGTCGTAGCGTACCCAATGGTCTTACTTAACCGTAGTCACGCACGTAGTGTCTAGTTATACCTACCTTAGTGTTGTACTGTGCCAGAGTGTAATCCGGCTTGTAGAGGCCTGTCTAGATTCTAGATCTAGGACCTAACGTAAACAAATTATAGTAGCATAGCGGCCCGCCCTCGCTTCGCTTCGGGTAATCAAGATTTCATGTAGGAAAATCGGGATAAAACATTGCGTGTCTCCCGCAGGAATATACACAATCAAAATTTCAAGTGGGAAATTGGGGATAAAATATTACATGTCTCGCGCGAGTATATTATGTATACACAATCAAGATTTCATGTGAGGAAGAATTCGGGATAATACCTACATAGCACGTCTTCGTCGTTCGTAGTTCGTAGGTAGGTATATCCCCGCGCGCTTTGACCGCACGAAACAGTAAGTGGCCATAAGAGACCCGCCATCGAGCATTATTTTTTTGTAAGCAGCGCCCCGTGGTTTTACCCGCGTTGTGGCCGTTCCCGTGGGAATTTCGGGATTTTTTTTACATAAAAACCTTCCTCTTGAATCACCCTACCTATTACAAAAAAAACGCATCAAAATCCGTTGCGTAATTTTAAAGATTTAAGCATACAGACAAACAGACACGAAACAGAGACGACTTTATTTTATACTATGTAGTGATATTTCTCATCATAACTCTGAAACTAACTGTCCGATTTTAATAATTTAAAGAGGTATATACAAAGAAACATAATTAACCTTGATTGTAGAGCCATTTATTTTGATGTAGATTCATATCATCATATGAATATCATCAACTTAAAATTACACTCCTTTTTTAACTAATTAATTTTAACTTAAAACGGTTATTGTGTCTTAACTATAATAGTTAGACATATGCCCTCGCGAACTTATTTGTTTGCAATGATATGTACTTTGATTGTGTAGAACATTGTTTTTGTGTATCATCAATAGATTTAGTAGCGCATGCCAATAACCAATTTTTTTAGGCATGTTTTTCATACCTTGGGTTACATATACCCGCGTTGTGCCCGTTCCCGTGGGAATTTCGGGAATAAAATATAGCCTATGTCACTCAGGGATAGTGTAGCTTTCGAATGGTGAAAGAATTTTTTAATTCGGTGCAGTAGTTTCAGAGCCTATTCGAGACAAACAAACAAACAAAAAATCAAACCTTTCCTCTTTATAATATTAGTATAGATAGTATAGATAAGTGAGAGGGTTAGATATAAATCTTTAGTACTAGGTACTCCGCAAAATAACATAAATATATGTAAATACTCGCGATCTAGTCAAAATCAGACAACGGATACAGATTTATTGTGATCTAGACAATCTAATTTACCCAACATGAGTAGATAAGTATAATATGTTTTACCCACGCGGTGGTCCATGCTGAAATATTTATTGTATTTCCTAAATTTAGTGTGCGTGGTGTATTTTTGTACAGATTTATGTATACCCAGCGCCAGGACCTGATTTAGACCCTCAGAGATCCTAATCTTAGATCCTAGCCACAAATTTTTCAATAACTTCTTTACTGTACGTCTTCGGGGCCCTGGGCTCGTAGTAGTAAATACGGGCCTGCATGCATGCTCCATTCGCAACTAAATTTAATATTACAAGGAAATGGGACCCTACTTACTAAGTATTTACTTAATTAAGTATATTTTGCTTTAATTAACTTGCCGTCTATCTGCAAGTTAATAGGCAGAGAAAAGTTTTCAATTGTTAGAGCAAAGTTAATGTCTTTTTGACAGTTGTATAATTCAATAAGTCTCAGATGTAGGTTGATGTTGATAAAGGAAACATTTCAAGAATACGCTTTTGGGTCTGCGTGTTTTGGAAATACGCCATCTTAATTAATGATAATAATTAATGCCCTAATTGACCCTAGAATATTTTTAAATGTAGATTGAATTACTTAGGTGAACAGGTACATTATGTTATTCAGTACATTATGTTAGTCCGCCATATTTTTAAACTGCAAATGTTTAAAGGAAATTTTATTTGGAATTCATACAAACAATGGATGGGGTTACAATATAACCAACCACCATTATTAATACGGTCCATGTTAAAGTGTTATTTAACTTAATCTCGGTAAATGTAAATGCCCCTATTGTCAACTTATCTATAATATAAAAATGAATCGCTGAATCTGTTGCTAAGCGCATAACTTCAGAACGACTGCACCAAAATGGATGATTCTTTTTTTAATGTGTTCCTTATTGTCAGGACAAGGTTTTTATATAAGAAAAATAAGGAATAAAAATCTCAAAACTCCCACGGGAACGGGGGCGCTGCGGGTGAAACCGCGGGGCACAGCTAGTAACTTATAAATGTGTTTTGGTGACGTAAAATTCACATTATAATTTTGAAATAAGGTTTTTGTAAAACAAGAAGTATAGTTTAATATACTTACGTAATGCGCGCTGTCAAATAGTCAGCATTTCATTTAGCCGCAGTGTGGAAAAGGGTGGTTTTGTATTAGTAGTAGTAGTTTGAGTAGGTCAGTGGTCATCTCTGGTGGCCGAGTTTTTAGACCGCCCAAAGGCCTCCGACGTGGTCTAACGATTACAACAACCGGGACCGACAATTTAACGTGCCTTCCGAAGCACGGTAGCGCTCAGATAGAAATAACACTATCGGCCACCCATCCAAGGGCCGAGCTGTACGTTGCTTAACAATCGCAATGAGCTAACATCGGGTTTGTAATAACAATATTACATATAAGAAACGATTCAGATCAAAGTAAATATTTGGACCGCAACGTAAATACAAGCCCGTCTTTGAAATTCTCAAGTGCACTCGTAATGGCCTCTTCTTTACGGGTAGAAGGCTTTGAGATGTGATTCAGATCCTTTACATGTCCTATAATGCGGATGTTAAATCTGAAGCACGTGAGGGATTTCTAACTCTATTACTGTAGCTTTTATCTATACCTAACAGTGGCCTCAGGTGTATCTAGCTAGACTAGAGGGTAAGGGTGAGGACTGAGTGGAAACGCTTTTCTTTCTTTGAAGGAGCATTCAGTATCGGATTCAGTCGTAGTAACTTTATGTGAGGCCTATAGGCCCTATAGCGCACGTTACAAGTTGTTATGATAATCCTACCAATATTATAAATGCGAAAGTTTGTGAGGATGTATGTATGTATGTTTGTTTGTTACTCATTCAAGCAAAAACTACTGCACGGATTTGGATCAAACTTTACAGTAGTATAGGTTATACATCAGAGTAATACATGGGATACATTTTATCCCGACATTCCCGCGCGACCGCCGGTAAAACAGCGGGGCGCGGCTAGTAATACATTTATTTTATACAAACTGATTGCTCCTGCGACTGTATGTTTGTACTGGCACGCTACTCTTCGCTCAACGCTCAATGCACACAAGAATGCTGTCGCTGGCGCACCGCTCAGTGCGGGGCCACAATACAATTCCGTATTACGACTATTTTAACACGCAGACTGCACGCCCCGCTCCGCTCGACGCTCGCGTGTCCATTAAGGCCACACACTCTCCTCACTAATAGAATGCGAATAATGAAGTCAGTGACAGAACATTGGTCTCCCCTCTAATCTTAGTAAGTACCTAGAACCCAATGTCATTAAAATCTGCTACCAGCATACTCTAGTTAATACCTTTGTGTGCATTGGCTATTGAAGTAGGTATAACTAAGGATATTATAATTCTATGGAGAGAAGCTAACTGTTCTAGAAAGAAGGAGGTTGGTACATTAAGTATGTTAACCCGCTATGAAATCACTGCCTAACAATGTAATATTTAATTGAATAAAACAATTCTAAAAATCTAATGAAATTTAATAGTTTATTGCCACAATTAAATAGTGAGCTAACAACGACGTACTTAAATCCTTTATTTATTGCTAGTTCCGTTGTACACGGTAACATAAATATAAGGTAGATACTTAGCAGAAAAGGAAATGACTATTCAGATACATAAATTAAAATTGTTATGTCTCTAGAGAGGTTTTATGTAAAAAACTATTAAAATTTATATTTCTTGCAGTTCTTTTAGTACTTAGTATAAACAAAGAACTACAGTTTGCAACAATACTTAGTAGACGAAGTGAGATTGCGGTGAAATAGCTTTATTTTCTTACCAATATCTAACTTAGGTAGGTATTTGTATTTAGTTCGGTACCTTCAAACTTTAATTGAATGAAGTAAAGTTTCTTGTTAAGCGTGAATTTGCGGGCTTATAAATGAAAGTATGACTAGCTATTTCTAAATAAATCAAAGTAGAGGTTTTGAACTTAGATGCTTAGGGAAAGATCTCCACGCCACACTTAGCTGTTCCATAATTAAATGTTCTTTTTTGTTTTCTATGTACATATGTAAGTAAATTAAGAGACGACTAGCGACTCAGCCTCATTTTACTTGTGTTGCATAATAAATTAGATATCGAAATAGGAGCAGTTTCCGGAGTATCCTAGTGAGTCGTAATTAGGTGTTAATACAATTAGCTCGACGTAACGTGCCGTAATCTACATGTCGGATGTAGGTGTACATATTAGAGTCTGCACAGACTTAAGTACAGATATGCTTTAGACTGTCATCTGATATAAGAAAACCTATGAAGGAGCATACTAGAGACAAGACGTCATAATTTATTCGTTTTTCACAGAATTTTTATCCCTATATTTAGAAAATTTAGAAATTTGATAGTCATCAATTTAATCATTGAAGTCTTTCTTTACAGACTTGTCTATGAACAAGTCAGTCCAAATACTGTGTGGGATATAGTCTGCAGTGATCCTAATATTGTTAGTAATAGTATATCGGGACATCAATTAGCTCTGTTGACAGCTTCCTTTAGGGATCTGCACCTACTTAGTTCTTAAGACTGTTTCAATAGGCTTATAGTAATAAACTGTTTCCAGCTCATTGATGAGAATAAATACAACTACAAACATTTTTAATTTAATGATTAATATTGTATCGGAAAACTGTCTGTCATAGCGAGCTTCTTTGAGCCATTTTAATACCAGTCCAAAATAGTATGATGAAAGTTACTTACTCGTACCTACATACGTAGCTACTATATATTGAGGAGGTAGTTGCCTAGGAATCCCAAGAAACTAAGTATTTCAATAACCTGCGCTTGTATTAGTATTTTAACTTAAATAATTCTAGCAGAAAGTTTTCTCATTAAGATTCAAACTATTTGAAAGCAAGCTTGTCATAAAGCTTGCTTTCGTATGATTCTATGTTTACGTTATAAATCCAAACACAGTTATTCAAATTAATGATACCGGAATGAATAATATGTTTGACATCGTCAAGTGCTCGGTAGATTAACGCTGTTCTATTAACGACGTAGATTGTAAGTGGGAGGACGAAATATCTTTATTATTATAATTATTGAATCGACAAATTGTTTTGTTTACGTATTTCGAGACGCGTAGGCAGCCGTTTTCTACACACATTTCATAACATCAATAACTTTATTAATTTTGGTATGAGTAATAATGGAATATGGTATAAATGTTGTTGGACATTTCTAATTTTGGAATATCAATTTGCTAATTACACTGTCACATGGATATGTCAAAACGTTATTAGCTTAATCGTAATATGAGTTCACAGAGCAATTATCAATATTAGAAAAGTCACTTTACCAGAGTAATGTGGCTTCACAATAATTGGCGTTATGTTTGAGACATTTTCACATTTACTTATTTACCAATTCAAAGTAATTATTTGAAGTTACAAAACCCGCGTGATGAAAATATTTTCATCTCGACATTCCACAACATACTCACATCTCATAAACGAAATTCGAAATTGTATCTTGAAAATTCACAAAGTTAGAGGCTTGTTGTGTTAATTTGTGTTGCTCTGTTGTTCCCGCTGCCCGCATAACCAGTTTCCGGGATTTCCAGGTGGTTTAGTAGGAACAATGCGTAGGTTAGGTATGTTGTTGTGAGATTCAGTTAATTGCGGAGCGAGCTGATAATAAAATTATGTTTTGCGAAGGCCTTTGGCCAACAGTGAGACAATATAGGCTAATACGTTTTGTAGCGTTTTGTCTTTTACTATTGCAACTAAATCAGTTTGTGTGATGAATTCTGAAAAAGGGCACTATAAATTCCATCAAAAATGTGTACGCCGGGGGTAACCATGGATAAAATTATACTTCTATGGATTGGATAATATCTATTAATATGATTGTAACGAAGCAATGTTTATTAAACTTTTCCGACGGAGTTTTCAGGACGGGATTATTAAAACGATTCAAAATGAATTGAAATATATTTCAAAATATTGAACATCCTTTCCTCTCAAATTTGTCCCAAACTTGTATTGAAAATTTGAATAAACGGAGCTACTTACCGATGCACTTCACGCGGCGAGCCACACCGTTACATACTTTAACCGCTCAATGCATGCTCGATGCAAATTAATAGTGTTTCAATTCCGGTGCAACGAACTTCTATTGAAAATATATTTCCTTCGGCGACACGCGTCGAGGGCCTCGGGGGTTAATTAAACAGTATCTCAACGTCCTCCCCGGAACGTAACAAGACAGTATTGGGTTTTAAGGCTATATTCTTAGAGGTATTTCAAAAGTTGCTTGTTAGCTAAGGGGTTTGATTACAAAGGCAGCAAGGCAGTTCTGACGTCAATGATTTTTAGTTTGATGGAAAACAAAGTTTGCTCTATACAACCCCTCCCTCTACTATCCTTTATTATGCCTTTATTTATTAAGTTTTTAGTCATTTTGAATATATTGGAATATATACTCCCAGTAGTTTAAAAAAATTATTATACCTATTCCAAGACCTACCATATTTTTATTCGATCTTTCGCTGTTATCAGAAGGGGGGGGGGGGGGTGCCCTCTTAATTAACTTATCATAAAGGGATTAAAAGTTCAAAAAACTTCAGACAACCAACCTACTCGAAGTACTCAAACTTATTAGACATACTTCATTACATGTTAGTTGGTAGCATGTAGAGCAAGTTTAATTTCATGATTTTGTAAATATTACAAGGATTTCACATCAAATACTCATTAACTCCTTTCAAATTAAACTAAGAAGATTAAAAGTAAATATAACGTTCATATTTTATTAAAATGTACTAACATTACGCTTTCAATTTTAATATTTCGTGTTTAATCTCGTACTTAATGAAATCTTACTCCTATCCCGAATAATAACACACAAATTAAAATGTAATGAATATTTCAGATTGTAATTATGATTTGTACCAATTAGAAAGTATTTCGAATATGAGCATTTTATTAACCCTAGTTGAGAGAATAACATTTTACCCAGATTATCAAGGTTTTTGTCCAACGAGAATCAAATTTAAATACATATAATATATTTTTTCTTATTTCCATTAAACCTCCGAGCTATACTCGGAATTTTCATTCGATTCCAGATTTGACATTAGCTACTGTCATTTTGTGAAATAATGATACCACATATAATAGTGTAGTGTAGTGATACGAATATCTTATTTCACTGCGAATCGATATTTTGTATCCGAGATGTATCCGAGTTTTATAATAAATGTTACAGAAAGTGACAGCGATAGCGATGACGGCGACAATTTATAAAATAAATTATTACCATAATACATCTATCTGTTTCATTTGTCATGTTCCTTCATGATCACATTTTTTTATTTATTTCACACACAATTATAAAAGAAAAGTCTCAGATCGTTAATTAATCGTCAAAACTAAATTATCGGTTCAGAAATATTTAATTTCCTGAAATACTTAGTTTACGAGAGTAAAATTATAAACGAGAAGAATCGATCCGGAAATAGTCCATTTTCATATCGAATAATTTCGCAACGTCACTATTTAGTACTTGTCATAATGTTGCAACACTGAAATTGTCAAATCTGGAATCGAATTAAAATTCCGAGTATAGTTATAATCACGTTTTAATCAACCACCCAAATAACTGTTTATGAATGAGGTTATTTATCAATCTAAACCTCCTAGCCTAGGTGTAGGAGAAGGTTAACTATCGACTTAAACCTCCTTAGCATTTACCAATAAGTTTTAGCACCGTCCCAAAACTCGTTAGTATTCGCAAAGAAGGTTACCACCGACCCAAACCTTCTTGGTACTATTTACCAAGAAGGTTAATTATTGATCCAAACCTCCTTAGTATTTACCAATAAGTTTTAGCATCGTCCCAAACCTCCGTAGTATTTACAAAGAAGGTTACCACCGACCCAATCCTTCTTGGTTCTATTTACCAAGGAGGTTAATTGTTGATCCAAACCTCCTTAGTATTTACGAAGAAGTTTTAGCACCGGTCCAAACCTCTTTAGTATTAACTAAGAAGGTTACCACCGACCCAAACCTTCTTGGTACAATTTATCAAGAAGGTTACGTATTGGTCCAAACCTCCTTAGTATTTACCAATAAGTTTTAGCACTGGCCCAAACCTCCTTAGTATTTACAAAGAAGGCGTGCTACTTGAAGCGCGAGTGGAGGGGGCGTACAGTCACGTGCAATGAAATGTATACACGGGCAGATTTGCAAATAAATGTCCACTCTGAAAATTTCAAAAACATATAGCCACCTAACAATTCATACTATATAACTACCCGAGTTTCTCACAATAATGTATACATTTTTGGCAAAAATATGGATATGTATATTCACTATTTTGACAAATGGGTATTAATTTCAATAACATGTACACAAAGTAATTTTCCATTTAATGTAAACAATATTCATTTTTGTCTTTTAAATATTGTTATGAAGGTAGCCAGGATGCGGAAGAAAAGCCGCTTTGGGGCAACAACTGAAAAAAAAGACTTGACTGATAGGTAATAACCATAGAGATATAGAGAGATACCAACCTACGCGCTGAGTACGAAACCTAGTATCCCACACACACAAAGTAATCAAAATAAAAACAATACTTCGCGTTTAGTGTGTGTCACGCACACATAAATTTTTTGTGAAATAATATCGTTTTCATATTTATTATTGTAATTCAAAATGGATACATATTTCTGCATGTGATCGTGTATACAAATATCTGAAAACAACCTGTGTCCATATTTTTGCACAAAAATGTATATACATTATTGTGAGAAACTCGGGTGGTTATATAGTATGAATTGTTAAGTGGCTATATGTTTTTGTAATTTTCAGAGTGGACATTTATTTGAAAATCTGCTCGTGTATACATTTTATTGCACGTGACTGTACTCTAAGCACGTCTGAACAGGTTTACTTATGAGCAAGCTAGTGTCGATTCCATAGATTTTTGTCATGTACGCCTCAAATGCTCATGCTTATTGTTCACACTGCAAAGTATGTTTCTATTAAGCATGCTTATAATCTTTAAGATATCCTATCGTAGTTGATTTCAGTAGTAGTCCATTAATCGATTATCAGTAAAGAATATTGACGTGCACAAGGTAGATAGTAAAGATAGGTCAATATACCAGGAACGGTACTTCTTCTCGGTGGTATTACTTTTTGGGTTAACTACAGGAGCAGCTACTACATCTGCTTACAAAAAACCTACAAAATAATTTATGAAAATGTTTTACTTTTATTATGTCATTGCTACGGGCGATCTACGAATTTGCTACGAAAATGCTACGAAATGCTACGACAACGACAAATTACGGTAATTACGTCATGTTTTGGAGGTATGTTTAATCATTGTATAATTTGTAACTTATATTTATTTATATAAATCTAAATCAACATAATATGTAACAACATTCTATAGATATTTTTAAGTAAAGTTGGTTTTGGGAACTGGACGTAAATAAGACGTCGTAGAGATGATTTTTTTTATATAAAAACAAGCAGATCTTGCTTAAACAGATTAAACAGAGCTAATTATATTTATTTAGCCATTTTAAGAATTTTAGAATATAAATGGTTTCCCAAGCGACTTACGAAACCATTGCGAACTAGATCACCGTATTAATATCTATTCGATGATGAACCTCAGCTCCATCCCTCAAATCAAATGAGTGGTGTTAGTACCATAAATTGATTTGAAAATAGCAATACAAAACATAGACAATAAAGACAGCAGTCGTTAAGGTGTGATTCCACCAGTGTGCCGCACTGTGCCGCACTGCAATGCACACTGTGCGACACAAATGTTTATTCTGGTCGACTCATTAAAGCATACAATAACAAATTGTGCACGAACATTCTAGGTATGTTCGCGCACATCTTGTAACATTTGTGCGCGCACACATGCAGGCAGTGGACTCGCGTCGACGTGTACAAACCTGTTGTTCGCGAACTCAGTCTTGCTTCCGCTACCGGAGTGAAAACATTTATTTGTGCGCGTACATTTTTAATTAACCAAATTAAATATGGATTGGACGAATGATAAAATTATTACATTTATTCAAGCTATTGAAACTTATCCTGTGCTGTGGGATTCTAGTCACAGTGATTATAAAAATAAAAACAAAAAAACATGACGCCACTCAAGAGTTGGCGCAAAGCTTCAATTGTGACTCGACTGAGGTAATGAGAAAATGAAAGATTATTTTGGCCGTCCATATTAACTACTGAACTGTCTTCGCCAGAAACTCTGCTCAGTGAACATGTTCGCGCACAAATGTGCTTTACTGTGCGCTTACAAAAGTTACGCACAGGCTTACCAGTGGACATGGAAGCCAAATGCGATACCAGCTTAGTACGCGCACTGCTGGAGTTTTGCACAAAATGTTTGTAAACAAATGTGCTGCACACTGTTTTGGTGGAATCGTACCTTTACAGTCTCGTTGATTGACCAAAAACAAAAATATAAAAGATGTATTGTGAATTTGTGAAACATTTCTCTTGATCTATGCCAATCAACCGTTAGCAAAATGATTGCTTTGTTTTGCTTTTTTTTGAGCAATATTATTTTCACTTTTAAACATCTGAAAGTCAATTTAACAAACAATATATTTTTTACTTTTAAAACATTTAAAGTTACTTTAAGTGGCTTTACTTTAGTTTTCAAAGTTTTTGATTTAGTTATTGAACTGAGGTAAGTTGTCTGATTAAATTTTTTAACTCAAGAACAGGCTCAACTATTCAAACCAAATGTTAAGGGTCAACACTGCGTTAAGCATGCGTTTGTCGCGGGCGCACGCGGCGGTTCACTTTTGTATGAAGCCACACGCGGCGGGCGCCCGCGACGGTTAATCACTTTTCTATGGAACCGCGGTGTGCGCACGCATAACGCAGCGTCGGCTCTTAGGCTTTGTTCGGACTATTAAGTAGATGGTTTATGTGAAGTTTGTGCAAAATCGGTCGAGCGGTTCTTAAATTCCCTAAAACCGCGGGGCGCAGCTAGTTTTGTATGAAATATGAAAACACTATCTATAAATAGCTAAAAACCAAAGTTGTATCAAAGTTTAATTATAACATTTGACGTAGACTTTGACATTTTCAAAAGAACATTCGTCATAATGTAGAAAAAACTTATTAAACATTCAAAGCTGGTTGTAATTTGCATAGTTATTACTGGGAGTAAGTACTCAGGTTTTATATTAAGTAGTGTCGCGTTGGTTTCAAATTGGTGGTGCTACTGTGGGGTGTAAAAAGCTTGCATAGACGAGGGAAAAAATCGCCTGTAGACAAATACTGTTTTTTTTTTCTAATTTTAATTTTATTCCAATTGCATTAGTAAAGAATCTTTTGTTCGACTGTTTTACTTATTGGACGTAAAAGTTTCTACCGGACAGGCAAACCAAGTCCCTCGTCTGTACAAACCTTCACTGTGCACCAATTCTTTGAGTACTAAAACTTGACATAAAAACTGGCGAATTTTGAAACGAACCTGTTGAGTGGTGCTCCAAAAGGTTGTATACCGTGAACACGCATTTATTGAGTCCTTCGAACGTTTCAAACTCTGTGATTTCAAGAGTCTCGTGCCGGTGTCGTGAACACAACAATCATCTAACGTCTGTTGAGGTCGAGAGTGGACTCAAGAGATTCCTTACTAAAGTAGTCTTGTATTTTCCTACCAATTTATAAGACAGGGTTTTCTGTGGGATACACTCATAATGATATAAAGTTTATAAGTTTTCGTTGGAATATCTTTAGGCTCCAATAATATTCTGCTTGTAGGCCGCAGGCTGATCGTCTCATTACTCTGACGTTGTTACTCGGCAATTAATTTAACTACCTATGATGTATGATAAAAAGATGGGATGGCCGAAATATACAAAGTTCTGTACACTTATAATACTGAATTTTATGGAAACACTATTCTGTTAAATAAGTTTACAATTTTAATAATCTATGTACTTATGTTGATTACAATATTTTGTTTGAAGAATAATTAATAACATATTTTGTAGTAATTATTTAAGTAGTGTGGTATAAAAAATATTCCTGTAATGTTCTACTTATGGGAAAAGATTCAACAGACGATATCAGTGGAAAAAAAACATCAGATTAAAATCAAATATAGTCAGAATTTCAATCCAAGATCAAATAATAGCAGAGCAGCAGGCAACATCTTGACATAGAGAAATATATCTCTAATATTGTTCAATTTGATTCAATACCAGGATCAACCGGTTCATCAAGTCTCGCCATTTGCAATTCTGATTAAGGTAAATAACCAATTTGATCTTCACATTCGATAAGACTAATTAATGTTCGAAAATAGTAATATATCGATAGTGGAATAGCTATTGTTTGACAAATACTGGAACCGTCGGCGAAACCTCAGGGTGAAACGTTGATTGCTGGTGACTTGAAGACGTTAAATTATCTCTTTGAAAATGATACATATTCGTTTACTGTTTTTATCTAACTGATGATATATCTGATCATGATATTACTTATAACTGGTATGCTAAACATTCCACAAATTATCTGAGAGTTGTCAACTAACTTTTTAAACTCACACGATTTGCATTCATTATACTAAATGAAACGGGTCTGTATCGCGTTGGATAATTTAACGTATTCTACTAAAATACGTACCCGACGTTTCGAGCGGATTACACCGCTCGTGATCACGGGATGACTCAGATACGTTAAATTATCTAACGCGATACAGACCAGTTGAAAACTTATGAATCATACATCTATGCGCAATATGCATCTCATTTTAAGATGGTAGATATAGAGCTATTAAGACGTCAGTTTTCCGGATGACTTCCTGAAAAACGTTTGCTATCCGTGTTAATTATATACTTTCATACTATTTTATGAATTAAAAGCATTGCGTTAAAAACACATGCGCCCACTGTGTGCGAGGAGCGATTTATCACTGTCTGCCATTAAAATTAGGACCGGAAAAGTGCAAAAAGGCACGTATGACTTACAGTTTCGAGGGCAAACTAATTGCGTAGTACGAAACGTGTTCAAAACGTTCCTTTGCAAAAACTAAAACAAGTTAGACAACAGCGAGAGAGAACGGACGCGCCAACTTGATGGAAGTTAGGTTCGGCTGAAGAACTTCTTTCCCAAACAGCTTTTGTACTCTCTAGAGGACAATTCATGAAGATAACACGAAACTGATTCTGGCAGTATAAGGCAATAAAACTTTATGAATCTTTTGAGACTTAGGCTGTCTTTCTACTAGCCCTATGCTATGCTACGATGCTGGGCTATGTTTGCTAGGTACCAATCATGTCAAACTTAATAAAGCAACTCGGCACGGCGTAGCTTTGGTAGAAAGAAACCCTTATTGTCAACATTTTGTTAAGAAGCTATAAGTAAGTACTATTTTGTAAAATTTTGGGATTCTAAATGTAAGCTTACTTTGAAAATAAAATCTAACAAACAATGGTTTAATATTTTTTCAGAACTTACTTTTAGATTATTTTAAGTAGTTATTCCGCGCCACAAAATTTTTACTTGTTCATTAATAAAATTAAGCTTAAAACTACTGCTAGGAATACAAATTGAAACAAAGGCTGAGTTCTTCACTTTATAACCACATAATTAGATATAACCAAAACTTTTTACTATCGTAAAAAAGATCTACCAAAGTCCATTTTACTTTCGAAACATATTAAAATGAGCTGAGTGTTAAGTTAAATATTAATGACGGTTCTCAGAAAATAAATTGAATTGAAGGAAGTTATGTTTAACCAGTATAACCAAGGTTAACGTCGAGATAACAATTTTCTATTAATAAATTAGCCAAGAGATGTACCATAACGTTTAACTAACATTAAAATGTAAGAAAGTAAAGTGCTTCGTGACTTTATTTCCCTACCTAAGTTACTATTTACCCATGTGAGCAAGTTGACCAGTCTAAAAAATGTAATATAACAAAATTGAATAACAATATCCTTGGAAATGGGAAATCCATATGTGTGTAGGTACACATAGTTAATTTATTTAGGCCTCAAAGGAATACAAATTTTAAGTGCTTACTATAAGTCTTACGTCGGATCGGACAATACTATTAAATTTTTATTTGTCGTATGTTTAAAAAACAAATGAAGTTCGTTTTAAATTCTGTTCTATTTGGTGCAAAATAAAGTACTATTTCGAACGAAAAGTTTTTATTTCTTAAACATATTAGGGTACTAAATAGATTTCCGAGTTCTTGTGCAATTACCGAGTTTAAATAAGAGCGGTACGATATACAAGTAGTAAAACTTTGAGTTTATAAACCACTTAAACAAAGCAGTTTAAAAGGTTTCCTGAACCACGTTTCTAGATGGCTGCATCCGGCAAGTCATCCGTCGCGACCTACATTTTACCTCAAATGGCGCTCGGAGCAACAGAGCACAACAAATGACTGAGCTTTTGTATTCATACCGCGACACAACGTGTGAAGTAACCTTAACGCTTTTAACTAATTAACTGTAAAAGTCCACAGCGAGGCGAGTTTCATTACGCGTTAATTTGGTGCAAAGGATCGGCTGGGCGTCTACTGATAATGACAATGGCAGTATTACGTTTAATATCAGTCTTCCGTTGACTGCCAACCAATTTATTTGTTAGTAAACGACGATTATTGTTGTTACAAGGTACCTCTTTAACATCATCAACGTTCAATTGACAAAGTTCTTAATATTATTTAGAGGTGAATTGACAATTAACTCTTAATGAATTTATTTAGACTATTTTGTTGAAGGACTTTCGCTTGATCTCCAATTTGCTTTAACAAATACGAGTCGATTTAAACTTTCTTCAGTTGTAATATAATTATTAAAGTAATTTCTTATTTCTTGATTTAGAAACCAAGAAATCTTTTGAAATATGAATGTCAAAGTTTGTATTACCGGGATACATGAATGACTAGTTAATTCTTTAATGTATCTATTCTTAGTTATACTTTCCAATGGGAAGCCTAGAGTTACTACCAGATGACGATAATGTAATTATTATCTATTCACGAGCTCAATTCATCTTCAATATTCTAAAAGCGTTTCATCTGAATTTTTGTTTTATTTGAAAAGTCATTTTTATTACTCTCTAGTAAATTGAGAAGTTTTCTCGTAAAAACCTTTGTGGTGTAAGAACACGTGTGGTAGAAGTAGTACCTGTACAATAATTAAAGTAGTAAACACGACATAAGTTGTGATGAGTTCTGTCTTAATTTATAAAAGTGGTAACGCGGTTTATGGAACAAAAGTCGTTACCAGTTATATTTATTACGCAGCTGTATATGTATGTAGGTACTGGTACAGTAGTCGGCATTAAGTTATTAGTAAAATCAATAAAAAATAAGATAATAACAATAATAAGCGGATTGGTGATCTCAAAACCAAGCCATGTTTGAAAAGTAGGAAATATGTTGTCGCTCGACCCGGGAATTGAAGCCGGGACCTCAGTCTTGGCAGGCGAGTGCACATACCACTAGATCATCGGCGTCAGTTATTAGTAAATATAGATTTATTGTTAATGCTCTTATTTATCGTTTACTAGCTCTGCCCCGCGGTTTCACCCACAGCGCACCCGTTCCCGTAGGAAATACGGGATAAATAGTATCCTATATCCGTTTCCTGGTTCTAAACTACCTCCCCACCAATTTTCAGCCAATCGGTTCAGCCGTTCTCGAGTTATAAATCGTTTAACTAACACGACTTTCTTTTATTATAATTATATACATAGATATCAAGTTCATAAGATCGCCATGTTCTATATAACGCGAGTGCATCAAGTGGCTTCCAAGCTTTGCCTTTACAAGCGTTGACTTCATCTAAACGACGTGAATGAAAGGTATCTTTAATGTAAACATTTATTAAGTAAATCTTAATGTTAGGTAGGCCATGTAAACATGAATATAAGAAAAACAACAAATAAGCTCGTTTAGGTCTAAATCTTATTCAATATTTGTTCCTATCCATCAAAAAACCAATTCGTATTTTTTTAAAGATTGTTAATAGTGTAGTAATGTAGGACTGAGCCGGAAACCCGTTCAAATTATCAGTACACTTTATTTGTTTGTGTAAATACCTGTCGAGTCGGATTTCTGTCAATTTGATTTGGATCGACTGAGCTTAGCACTGATTCACAGATCCACCCACAGATCTTTAAGTCCCAAGACACTATGACAAATTCAACGTTGTTTCAAAAGATCCTAGTTTATTTATTATTTCAGCAGATCCCAGCTCAACAGCTTTGATAAAATAGGTACATTTTCAGTGACTAGTCACGTCCGCGTCACTACAAATTGAAGGGAATCAATCAATTGAAGTACAACTAATGTACAGTGTTTTAGAATGTTGAATGAAAGGCATATTGGCTTTTAAGAGCGACCGTACAGAATGAAATACTTAAGTAAATTATAAGCTCAGGTTTAGCGGCATTACGTACGTGGATTTATAATTAAATCTGTGAAGGTATCTTCTGAAATATTGTATTTGGAGTGCGTAGGTAATATTTAATGTTGTATTTAGTATAATGATAAACCTTTGTAAATCCTTTTATGTACGTTTGGGCTGCTGTCGTATTTTGTGAATTTATTTCTGACTGTTTTAAAATAAGTACATTTAATTTTTTTGTTTTCATCTGTATTTTCTATCCTTTTAATGGACTAATTGTTAAGCTCGTTAGTATTGAAGTATTTTTATTGACAGTAGTTTCAAAACCCTTTAATTTTGAATCCCTGTAAAGGAAGGACAGTATTATGTAAACGTAGCTGACTTTGCAAACTGCAGTGATAAGTGTCCATAAGTCGTAGTAACGGCTAATTTTCCGGTCACATATTTTTATTACAAAGTTTAACGATGCCATTTTATGTGGGCACCTATAAAACGTCTTACAATGTTGAATTTGAAATGTATCAAACGTTTTGAGTCAGCTTGAAAGTCATAGATAATACTAGTAGATGATATGTCAAAGACTAAGTAAGCACCTATAAGTATTCTACCCAATGAAAATTCTAGTTCGGCACTAGAAAATTCTATTAACTGATATTATCTTTGTAATAATTCACTTAAATGAAACACAATTAATTTGAAACTGAGCTTCAGTTTTCTTTTTATAATTTAAATTTTTATTCCAGAAATTTAAAATGTTAACTCCCCAATTGAGTGTATTAACCCCAAAAAAAGAAAAAAACAAGGCTTTGTTTGAAAAAGGAAACAATTCATTATTGGAGCCCGAGGTCTTGGAATGAAAGACATTGGAGGGAAAGTAATATTATTCTATAGTTACATTACGTTACGCTGTTTACTTAAGGCCAGTGAAATCAAGAGCTTTCAATCAATCGAATAAAGTTTACCATTACTTGTAGTTTGTTCTCGAAGTGAATTAGTAATTGGAATCTAGCTTTTAGTGATAGTTTATTAAGGATTTTGTAAAATAAGAACAAAATTAGCGTAAGCCTTTTAGAGCACTTTGAATAGTTAATAAGTACGCCTTTTGGGATACTTGTATTTTAAAAATATGTATTAAAATTGCAATAACGTATTCAGTGAGGTATTACCTTAGTTTAAAGTAATGTTACCTACAAACGTAACTTGACTGTGATACAAACATAATAAATACAGTCTTTTAGAACACACGTTTCTTACTTTTTACGATTTTAATGGAAACAGGCAACTAATCCAAGCATTTGTTAGTATAATGAAGATGAAAGAGATCTAATCTAGCACTTACAAATACAACATGCAATATGATATGATATCACCGATAGGTAATATCCAATAACAAGGATAAATTGATAAAATTTATCAATCAGATCATGTTATGGAAAAACTTTGACAGGAAAATGCATCACATATTATCTTTCAGTATTATCAAAATAAATTAAAAGTTCAGATTACCTTCCAAGGCCGTGATTTAACATAATTAGTTTGCATACTCAGAAACGTCCAATCCTTCCTTAGTAGGGGTTTAAATGAGTGATTCTGACACAATAAGTTATGACAAATTACGTCAATAACTAATCTGTTAGGGCCTTCGATCAACAATACACAACTAGATATCTAGTCACGTACAAAATCAAAGCTAAATACTGTCCGCGTGGATGACGTGTGACAGCTTATTTTGTTTACTACCGAACTGAAAAAAGAGTTTTAAAACAGTTCGAAGTTCAACCTAATTACAACCATGACACCTAGCAATAAAGTAGCAAATCTTATGAATAACATAAGTGACAATAACGCCTCACTTTTCAAATGAGGCGTTATTCACGGAGACGTATTTTTTGCGCCGACCCGACATCTAGTTGTGCATTGTTGATCGAAGGTTAGGGCGGATACACAAGATATCTTAATTCTATTTAGTGCCTAAATATGTTGTAAAAACAAATGACGTTCGTTTTGACTTGTGTTCTATGTTCGAAATAATAGCTAATTTTGAACGAACGCTTGTTGTTTCTTAAACATATTTAGACACTAAACATTTCAGAGTTCTTGTACAATCCGCCTTTAACCTTAATAAACTCCTTCCTATCAGCGTATTTAAGCAGCTTTGCTTATTTAATCATGACAACCGTTTAGATATTAAATGTTTAATTGAGCATCCTGAATGTTTAAGATACTCTCTTCAGTATAAATAAATGACCTCGCCTTAACATTCACATTTAGTTTTTGTTTGTCGAATTCCAGCCTACTGACGTAAACAAGCGAAATGTTTTGATAATGAAAATACTTTGAAACTGCTCTCCCATTGTCAGCCAGTTTGGCTTTAATTACCGTTTACAATTTAAAAACTTTGTAGTCAATCCCGTTGAAGGCGATTTTAGTGATATTTCTGAATAAACTAAGTAAGAATTTAACTTGATTGCTTGGTATTTGGATATAGAAATTGGAGATTGCGGAGTCAACAGTTCCTGTGGGAACGATTCGATTAGACTGAGTGGTCATAGATCGTTGGTAATGGTAATCGAAATTGGTATAAGATTACCTAATTCTACTCGTATAGATATTTGGGAAATAGTATCTATTGCAACTTTAAGTAGAAATTTAGGTAAAGACTTAATTAAAAGATTGGCCAAAAACTTTTTATAGTTTGAGCAATCTACTCTATTTAATACAAAAACTCCTTAATCATGTATTTAGAATGAAATTTCAGGATTGGCATAAAGTAGGTTCTGTGCTGCCTAAAATTTCAATTTCCCTTAGGGATACCTTAATGATAATGACCTTATTGATAAGAGAATTAAAGAGGAGTCGATATCGAGTCTCAAGTAATAAAATATTCTTGCTAGCCAGTTTGTGTAATAACGAAGTTTATTCCGATATGATGATATTCTTATTTCTTAAAATGGGAGCATACGTACGACAGAGGTTATTGTTGAGCGTTCTTCAATACGTTTCGACCTCGTATGTAAGTTCCCGTTTTAACAAATAATTATGTCTTTTATATACTTACGTTTCAATTTATATTAAAATAATGATATTCTATTAATGGTACAGTTTTCAGTTGATACAATAAGCGATAGTCTAAAGTCAGATTTTACAAGACGGAATAACGAAGTTGGTTTAATTCTCATAAGCAAAATGATGTTCATAATATTTCAGTCAAAACACAACAACTCCGCTACGTTTTACAATTCAAAGGAGTATATTAAGATTGTAATGGTTCAGTAATAGATCGTATCTAGTTTTATCTACACTAATGTTGTAACATTCTACTTATGATTCCAATACTTGACTTATAATTACTACTGTTATAGCACAGACAACTAAAACACTCAATTTAAGCAATTGCACATGATGATATAATATCATTATAATATAACATTATAACATCATTATAACGCGACCAATTAACCTGGCGAGCCTTATGTCAAAATCCTCATACTAGTTGTATAAAATTTTGATATTAGGCTGGCTTTTGAAAACAGTTGGGTTATACGTGAAAACTTCGTCGAAACTACATACACAAAACTCTTTGGTAAGATCTCGCTCGCTCCTGATTGGCCCTACGCGCAGCTGCGCTCTCATTGGTTAGATTTTAATGGCGGCAAGTTCACTGTGACAATACACGTACCTACGCGTGAATTTAATGTTTCGCAATGTGTTTTGTTTTTAAAATTTTGTTTGATTAATTGCATTAAATAGTGAAGATAAAGTAGTGTATGCAACTGCATATAACACGGGTATTAAAACACTCGTTACTATTATGAAACTCGCTGCGCTCGTTTCATAAACTCACACTCGTGTTTTAATACCCTTCTTTATATGACGTTGCATAAACTACTATTATGATGCTTTTGTTAACGAGTACTGCCGTCTTCAGATCTTCAAGACAATATAATGGCGCTGGAATATATAATTGTATAGTTATGTTATAACTAAAATGTAAAATGTGACAGTAATAATTATAATATCGGTTACCAAACATTTAATACGTTTTATACAATCTTCCTATTGCTGCCGCAGTCGAGTAAAAATGTCATTGATAATCTACGATCATCGAATTTGTATCTTCAAAACCACAAAAGTCAAAGTATTGAGATAAAAAGAAATATTTAACTGTCCAATTTTATTAACTCCCTAAGGATGGGTATTTTGTATGACAACCTCATTTGATTCACATGTTTGTTACCCTCAAGCAATCTGGAAGGTACCTCGAGGGTCAGGGAATCAATATCCGGGACATGTTACGGAAACCTAGTAAATGTAACTAACTACGAGCAGACATATTTATGTATATTTATATCGGAAAATTCGAGAATATATTTATGATATTCTTGGTGACCCTATCGGTCAGTGCCTCGGTAGCTAAAGACACGGTTACAGTAGGTGTATTTCCTCATACCTGTCATGTTTACTGGACGCCGCATCAAATCTGCTGTAAACTTGACGGTGGACTTGATCGTGTATGGCCCGCACAACAGTGTGAAGAATACGGTAGTCGACAGCACTTCGCAAATGACTGCAGCTGCTAACTGTAATTAGGGAGGCAGTCGGTGTAGAACCTAATGTTCAACACCGTTCGAACACCGAACACCGTTCGGCCACCAACCAAATAAGATCGAAAAAAGTTGGTCACCGAACCAGCTCGTTAACTTAACGGTGTGTCTATGTGGTGCTGGCTCATTAATTGTATGCACCCATAAGTTTCCGCCTATAGTGTGTCTCTGAATGTTGACAATGAAGGATCTGGAAAGTTGATGAAAAATTGTGAACCCTTACCTCATTGACATTTAAATGAAATAATTTCGACTAAAGTCGAAGGTCATTTGGGGTTGCAATAGTAATTAATACAAATGAAACAAACTCATAGAAGTGTATGTAATTATTGAACACATGTTTGAAAACCACAAAACAGATTTATTAAAAGCAAAATATGCATTGAAAATTATGATTTATTCTTCATTTAGCCCCTTGAGTATTCGTATTTTTAACAAAACAAAACGTTCTCATGCCACTTGCATATTGCATGAATACTCGTGCCAGGGATTTTCCATTAGGCCCATTGAATGCGAAGGAAGAATAAATATTTATATTTTTTGCTGAATGTATTTTCTACAAGTTGTGTTATTATTATAAAAACAAAGTAAATATCTCAGTACGAACGACAAAGTATGTAGAACCTTTGATACTTTTTTAAAGGTAATTTTTAACAGTAGTAATTTATACAAAATACTTTTCGAGAGTAAATTAAAGTGCTAAATATAATTTATTTACTTATACGGCTATAAACTTCTTTATCGCATTAAGTGATAACTTTTGTATTGTACCGACATAAGTTATCAAATAGGAAACCTAGGTTAATAGTACCTAACTTACCTAGGTATTTACCACGACGTTAAAACAAAGCTTTGTTTTAGCTTCATGGTATTTACCATCTTTAAGCACAAGATTTTTTTTACATTTGACGTATTAATACCCGTAGGTATTTGACGTGTTTAGCGTATTAAGACGCTCGCTTTTGAAACTTCTTCTTCCAGCATAGATCTTGTAAACTATAGCTTGATGACATCAAAGTTGAATTATAATGGATTATAACTATCCTACTAATATTATAAATGCGAATGTTTGTGAGGATGTATGTATGGATGTATGTTTGTTGCTCTTTCACGCAAAAACTACTGAACGGATTTGGATGAAACTTTACAGTAATGTAGGTTACACATCAGAATAACATATGGGATACATTTTATCCCGAAATTCCTGCGGGAACGGGTACAACGCGGGTAACACCGCGGGGCGCAGCTAGTACTTATATATTTAAACAAATTAATTACATATTACTCCCATTAATACAAAACCCTACAGGCTGTGCCATATTTTAAAAGCCGGCATATTTTAATATTTTTGCATCGTCCGGAGTTGTACAAACAATGTGTCACGTACGCCATAATAAAACACCCACGTGTTAGTTCGCATGAACGCTCTCTTTTGTAATAAATAATTTTTGCTTTCAAACGCTATATTAATGTAATCGTAATTTATGTCCTTTTGGTCCCTACTCCTCGATGATAAACCAAGCTGCAGGCACACTCGTTAGGTGACTAAGGAGTTCTTATAGATTCAATGCGAACAGACGAGTTCAATCTTTAAGATACTCGGCAGTCGAGTAGGTTAGCGGCCCACCCTGATGTCGGAGTTTATGGACCGCCCAAAGGCCTCCGACATGGTCTAACGATTTAAATAACCGGGAATGACTGCTTAACGTGCCCCCCGAAGCACAATAGCGCTCAGATAGAAATACCAAGACGCTATAAATATTTAGTACTGATGACTCGACTTTATTGAAATACAAAAAGATTTAATTTTGAAAATGACTACCAGTTTAAAACAAATAACAGTTTGCAGCATTTCCATTTTCAATAACATTGCTAAAGGCAAGAAAATCCAATGTAACGAGTTTTTAACGTTCTGGTAACTTAAGGTAAAGGTAGTAGTACTTAGGCAACATCTAAGAAAATATGTAATTCTGTCTTTTTGTATGTTCTGGCAAATTACCTGTCCGAATCGAATAATTATTTTTGTGATGGCTAGCCATATTCAACGGGAAGGTTATAGGCAATTTTTATCCCTAAATTCCCACGGGAACCGGCACAACGCGGGTAAAACCTCGGGGCGCTGCTAGTTGTGTATAATTTAATGGACTTTATTCATTTGATAACTTTGCCGAGTTGAATAAAAACCTCTCCATCCATCCATTTTCATTAAGCGTATCCAATATGTCGTCGTTAGTAACAGGTTCCGTGGTTTCCGCAATAATGTTTGAATACCGAGGTAACGCACAATATGTTTACAAAAACCTAACTTGTACGAAGTTTTGCAATAAGCTCGGACTGGGAGCATTTTACAGATATTTAAGTTATGTAATTTTATTACATTTCGCCACTTGTTCAGATATACATAGAGGTAAGTAGGATAAGTAAAGTACGCAGTATAGTTGTAGCAAGTATACGCAGTGTTGTTGATGTTGAGCGAATTCCCAAGCTGCTAGCTGCAAGTCGGCTAGCTGAGATTAATACAAAGCGAGCTTACACACAGCAAAATTCTATCTTAAAATTCTGAATCGAATTGACCGAGGTAACTTGAGCTTTAGTTCAACAAAACGTTATCAAAAGCGAAGACACATTATAGTGCGGCTGCGGGCCGGGTGCAAGATGAGTGCGGGTTGCTCAAGAGAGGTGAAAAAGAAAAATACCCATCAAATTGACGGGATTTGTAATCGCAACCATTAATTCACTTAAAAATGATCAGACCACGACACCGCTAATTGACAATTAGAAGAATGTATCTTTGATATAACTGTAGGCCCGCATCGCTTGGTGCTCTCCCGCACTCGGACCGGACGCGGCTCGCCGCAGCTATGTGTGTCTTGCCCTTAATTGCCCTGAAATAGGTATCTCTCTAAAAATTAGTAGGTTATAAAAACATATTAATAATAATTAGTGTGGATAACAAGCACAATATACCGAAATTTAAAGAGAAAATTATTGAATGAAAAGCCTACTCTGGTTTTGGCTAAAATCATTGACGACCTTTCTTTAGAATTCCTTAATGTTCCTCAATGTTGATAGATACCATATAAATAAAATATTGATTGAAATCTTGGGATGAAATATGTGAATGGTTTTTAAAAGCATTGAAAATGAGGCTTATTCAGATGTAAAGGATTTTATGCGTATAATGAAAGAAAGAAAGAAAAAATTTCTTTAGCTATTAATATTTTATTACTTAAATTCTGTAGAGTGTGGTTTTCAGTAATAAAAACTAACCGTAGGCTATTTGTAAAGTTTTATTAAAATGGTTTATAAATGAAGCCTTTGAAGGTTACATGTTTATTGAAATAAGTAATAACTTAAAACAATATTAATTACCAAAAATGTAAAAGTTCCAAAAGTTAACATTCAAAAAAGGTTTATTTTATTAACTTTAAAAATGTATCCATTTCTTCTTCAAACGTATTGGAAAATGGTTTCATTTTGCACAGGCAGCGCCGCGGGTTTTACTTACTTTGTACCCATTTCAGTGGGCAATATCGGTCAGAAAGGCCTTTCGGTTTGTCTATGACTGTTCTCTTGTATTCACCTATCAATACAAAAATAATAATATTTGTTTCGTCTCGTCCATTCCAAAGAATCAAACAAACAAACTCTTCATCTTTATATCTAATAGTATACATCTATATTAATATGATAAAGCTGAAGAATCTATATCTGCTGTCGATATCTGCTGTACCGTGTCATTTAAATGTAATCTTAGATTTTAATTTGTTTTGTAAGTAGGAGACGCCGCGGTGGTCTAGTGGTATGTGAACTCGCCTGTCAAGACTGAAGTTCCGGGTTCAATTCAAGCTGCAAACTGGGTGATTATGCATAACCCTCCTCACTGTATGATATCTTCAGTGTGAAGAGAGGCCTTCACCCAGCTGTGGGACATTACAAGCTAATACATTTTCTTTTTTTATAAGAAGGTTAACGTTTATTTCTTGAACTGCACTATTACTATGTTCACCGTTTCTCAAT
Organism: Cyclophora albipunctata; assembly: GCA_963082685.1. Lineage (NCBI taxonomy): Eukaryota > Metazoa > Arthropoda > Insecta > Lepidoptera > Geometridae > Cyclophora > Cyclophora albipunctata. The sequence goes on along the minus strand of OY720117.1, from coordinate 6,951,436 downwards.
CCGACTAGAAAGTTATTCTCTAAGAACTAAAAGGAACTAACGGACAAGTTTTATCTTTTCCAATTTATATAGCTAACTTTGCTAAAATCTGCAATTCGCTGTCGATTTAAGTTTAACTAAATTTTACGAGATGAATAAAACTGTATTTTCCTGGTAAAAGAAAGTTTATTTTATTTCCAAGTCGTAATAAAAATGTATATTTATACGTCTTCATACCTACAACTCATATACACGCGTGGGTTTATATAAATGAAAGTTGCAAAAATGAAATAATAAATCATATGCTTCATATTAATATTTGCGGCGAATTATTAAAGTCGATATAATAAATTTAAAGCCTCTGAATTCACAAATTGTTGGTTAACTCCATAATATATTATCGCATATCGCTTTAATGGTATGAAGTATTGCTTCGCGAAATATTTATTTTCATACAACATATTAGTCTAGACTACTGCGATGTCATAAATATCCAACTTATTATAAATGCGAAAGTTTGTGAGGATGGATGTATGTTTGTTACTTATTCACGCAAAAACAATTGAACGGATTTGGATGAAACTTTACCGTAATATATATAGGCTGTCAGAATAACACATCGGATACATTTAATCCCGAAATTTTGTATTAAAATTACTGAATGTGTATACAAAATTTCATAAAAATCAAGTCAAGTTTCGGATAAGTATGGTAAGTAACATTGTGACACGAGAATTTTATTTATAAGATTTTTTCTTACGAAAGTTAAAATTCCGACTACTACTAGACTGATTTCTCACTTCTTCCATTGAGGAGGGTTCAGTGCTGTGGTAAACACGGAAAACAATCACTAAACCTTTTTTCGTTGCAGAAGTAGTTGTTTTCGGCTGGAAATCGACCAGATTATCACTCTCATCATAAAAAATAGAGTTTACAGTAGTTTCCCACTGCTGGGCTGAGTCTCATCCCAGTCCAATAAGTCTTGTTTTAAATCTTATTTTATACTAAATTATCTCTGTAATGATGAAAAAGAATGTAACAAAAGCTCTCCAGTAGCTATGCACACAGCTAAAGCTTTCTACGTTTTTTAATGAAAAAGTTTCAAAACAATGTCTTCGGGGCTGGAATCCGTAGCTTGAAGCCCAATAATTACCGTATTCTTCGAGGTAGTTATCAATATCATGTTAACTCCCTTCAGCCACGAAATAAATGGAGATAATAAATTGTGAGATAAACAATTTATATCTAACCTCAACAGACCTTATCCGGATCACAAAGGGTACTTATTTGAATAACACTTTATAAGTCTGTTATTTAAAGCAAAACAATTAAGGTAGGCTTTTGTGTTCAGTTTTCTGTAAAATCCTAATTTCCATAAGATATGAATAATGGAAGGGTTTGTTATTCTTTTTATTTTTGTTTCTACGAAGTTCGGGTACAAACATTTGGTCGTTACCCTGTTTATATTGCAGTATGTGTAACCGGGGTATTTTTGAAAGCTTTCTACTCCTAGGCTGAGGTCCCATTGCGGTTGAACCGATGCGATTCTTTCCACGTGTTTCAACGAAATCGGCGACCCAAGATAATTCCCGTGGCTCGTAATGTATGTACGAGCCGTTTCGCGGGAAAAAACCGCAGTGAGGACAGACTCTAATTGGTTGTATGTATAAACACAATATATTAACTCTCGAATATGATGCGTTTTGCAAGTAATTTTTCCAATGCAAAACGTCTTAGAGAAACGTCATTTGGCCACCCTGAGCCGGTTTTAAATAAATAAATACACCCGGACAAATTCACTCACGGTTAATTAGACCCAAACTAAGCTCTAAGCTTGTATTATGGAATCTAACTGACTGATACTAGTACATATATATACACAAATACTTTATAAGAATATATAATTGACACCCAGACGTCGTCGCCAACAACTATGTCTTCACATATTGTTGACTCCGGGCGGGAATCGAACCCGCAACCCCCGACACAGTAAGCGCTCTCACTGCCACTGTGCCAACGGGCTTGCTTGGTTTTAAGGATATGGAAGCGAATAATCGTATACGGTTTCATATATCTAAATTGTCGTCATCGGTGTATTCTCATTCACCTAAGTAAAAAAACGATCTGGTAAACCGATCGGCAAATCGAATAAATATGAAGAGGCCTTTAGTGCCCTTAGCCCAAAAATATCAAATTTCAGACTGAATTTAATAGCCAGAACAGCTTTTAGTATGCTGCTAGACAGTCTGGCTATTCTGAAAATTCACCTATTTTGCTTAGCAAGTTACCGAGAATCAAAGTCAAGCGAACCGTTTTTTCGATTACCAATATAACACGATCTTATTTAAAACAAATCGAAATCAGATAGTTCTAGGGTCGAAAATGACATTTATACGCGACACTAGCAAACGACCAAATAGGTTGGTTTAAGTACTAAGTATTGCAGAATCGTTCATGGATGAGGATTGTTTTGAACTCGGTATTCAGGGTTGTGTATAGATGGTAACTGCACTGGTCTAAAAAGAAAACAAAAGAATAGTGGGCAAGCTCGGTTGGTATTGTTTCACACTGTTTATGAGGGTTTAGGGAGGTGAAATCTTTGCCGTGTTTTTTGATGTTTATAAAAAAGCTTTATTAAAAATACTCGTTTGAATGTTGGTAAAAGCTTTCAAGTTGAAATAAAATATTTTTCTCGAATTTTGTCATGCATGAATGGAAATAGTATCTTTACGTAAAATGAATCGCTGCACAAAAATAACAGATCAAACAAATACTCGATTTTAGTTACAAAAATAAAATCAAAGTTCATTCATTTGATTGTGTTATTTAAATATCGATAACTTTGATTTTTGACTAGAGTTCATTCAATTACATAGAATAGCTTTTTAAAGTGTCATTGAACCAACCTTCACACATCATTATAAACACACACACGCACACACACACACAAACACACACATTTAACACGTCAAACGACGTCAGATAGTGGACCACACATCATAATTTAACGGTGTAATTCCATTGAAATTCGATGTATTAATTTATTCGAATCTGTAATAATTCATTCGAATCGAATTATATCGTGGTGACTGGTGATTTCTGTCAGATAATTTGGTTAAACAGCGGTTAAAATGACGCACGCTAATAACAAACATTATTGTATTAACTACCCTAACCTTAACGATTTGTGGTGGTGTCACCTGCATGGAATTGCTAGGAAATTTCCCAATGTGTTATTCACAGTTCAATAACAGTGGACCAATGTCTATGCAAAGATAACAGCGTGGTTCAATTTGAGCGAGTTCACAAGCTGCAGGCCGGTAAATTATAAAGTGTGACGAATCAATCAAAATTATAAAGTTATCTCAAAAGTCTCATAAAGTGTTTTGTCTGCCACGTATATTAGACCCCTTGTTATGCTTAATAAATTGGGCTATGTAGAGACCCGCTCTTAATGAACTCTATTCGCAGGCTTGTCGTTTATAAACTGTGGCTGCAGTTTACAGAACGGTGAGCTGGCTGGTTTACAATCTCGCTCAATCACGCAATATTAACTCTTAAAATAAGGATTCCAAAACATTCTAAATCCGTAATCATATATTAGGATAGTTGATACTATAAAGATAACCTACTCCCTTCAATCAAACCCAATGATTTTAATGACTAATCCAATCCGGGTCTCTACATAGATTAAGTCTGTAGTGCATACTCGTATGTTCAAACGTCTTTGGCTTCCAAGGAAAGTCAATAGGCAAATGGATTGGTCAATACAAGTGCGTTAGTCCGGCGGTCAGTAAGCAAGTCGATCTGTTCAATAAGAAAGTCGGTCAGGTGGATTTGTTGACCGATTGGTCGGTTTGTTTGAAGTGGGATAGCCTTGGCTCATAACGTACTATATTATACCTTACATACTCGTACACATATAGGCAATCGGTCCATAAACATGTTAAGTGCTTTAGTACTTTGTCACTTTATAAAATTTAAAAAATCTTATTGACATGTTGGTTTGTGTTATACAAGTTTGAATATGACAGGGTTTTGAATAAGTTAGGGTGCGTTTCCATTAAAACGGAGCTGTGCAGTGCTCAACTGACCAACTACAATTACGAAAAGATCTTGACGATGTCTATGCGTTGTTAGACAATCCCAACGCGTTGTGATGGGGGAATTGAGTTCCACAGATCCACTTCGGTTCAATGGAAACGCACCTTTACATTTTTAAAGGGCTAACTGTACCTGTACATTCATCTCTCCCCTACTAAAGTTGGAAGATCGATGAAGTCGATTTCCCGCCAGTTGCATTCCTATTACGTTTCATACAGATGATGATAGATAATGGAAATACATTTCAGGGTGGAAAAATTACCGAAGATGATTTAAAAATAATTTTCAATATCGCAAGCAACTGGAATGTATAGATCTACGGAATTTGTGCTAAGAATCCGGATTTTATTTTTATCAGATTTTGTGTCTTTTTAAGATTAGTTTTTCATGACACTGACGAAGGGAAAAATATTATTCAGTTTTATTTTTATAAAGTTTAGTTTAATTATATTTATATTAATTATATATCATAAAAATATTATAACAGATTTTATCTACACTAATGTTGTAACATTCTACTTATGTTTCCAATACTTGACTTATAATTACTACTGTTATAGCGCAGACAACTAAAACACTCAATTTAAGCAATTGCACATGATGTTATAATATCCACATCGATATCGTAAAATCTCATTATAACATCATTATAACGCGACCAATTAACCTGGCGAGCCTTATGTCAAAATCCTCATACTAGTTGTATAAAATTTTGATATTAGGCTGGCTTTTGAAACCAGTTGGGTTATACGGTGAAAACTTCGTCGTGTAATAGTAGTTTATGCAACTGTCATATAAGGAAGTACATAAGTAGAATGTTACAACATTAGTGTAGATAAACCTATTATCTACACTAATGTTGTAACATTCTACTTATGATTCCAATACTTGACTTATAATTACTACTGTTATAGCGCAGACAACTAAAACACTCAATTTAAGCAATTGCACATGATGTTATAATATCCACATCGATATCGTAAAATCTCATTATAACATCATTATAACGCGACCAATTAACCTGGCGAGCCTTATGTCAAAATCCTCATACTAGTTGTATAAAATTTTGATATTAGGCTGGCTTTTGAAAACAGTTGGGTTATACGTGAAAACTTCGTCGAAACTACATACACAAAACTCTTTGGTAAGATCTCGCTCGCTCCTGATTGGCCCTACGCGCAGCTGCGCTCTCATTGGTTAGATTTTAATGGCGGCAAGTTCACTGTGACAATACACGTACCTACGCGTGAATTTAATGTTTCGCAATTTGTTTTGTTTTTAAAATACAAATTAAAAGTTAAAAATGGATAGCGACGATGATATTTGTACGCCTCCGGATATTCTAGAATTGGCAACAAAAGTAACTCACAATCTTTTGCCAGAAAAATCTAGAAAATTATATAAAAAAGAATATAATAACTTTTTGGCATGGAAGATCGAAAAGAAAACTACATCATTTTCTGAAAATGTCATTCTTGCGTATCTCAAAGACCTCTCCGACAAATTCAAGCCATTTTCTATGTGGGCTAAATATTCTATGCTCAAGTCCACACTGAGTATTTACAACAATATTGATATCACGAAGTATTCAAAAGTCATAGCGTTCCTGAAACGCAGTTCAGAAGGACACAAGGAAAAAAAGTCCTTGACGTTTACAACAGGTCAAATAAAGATGTTCCTGGAAGATTCACCAGATATTTTGTATCTTTTTGAAAAGGTAAGTGTATTTTAGTTCTGTTATTTAATCTACCTAGTACTTACGTACTACACATGCAAGTTATCTAGACACTCCGTTTAAGCGCTTTGTGTATAAATTTGGTAGTAGGTACCTACACTTTACTACTTCATAAATCATAGTTTTTGCCTTGGCTATGTACATCAAGCTTATTATATCGTTTATTGTTACAGGTTGCACTAATCTTCGGCATAATGGGGGCATGCCGAAGGCAAGAGCTATACAACATCCAGTTCGATGAAGTCTCTAACGTAGACGACAGTACAATCATGGTGAAAGTTTCGAAAACAAAAACGAAAATAAATAAACTATTTTCAGCTTTTACTCTTGTTGTTTGATTAATTGTTTTAGTGAAGATAAAGTAGTGTATGCAACTGCATATAACACGGGTATTAAAACACTCGTTACTATTATGAAACTCGCTGCGCTCGTTTCATAAACTCACACTCGTGTTTTAATACCCTTTATTATATGACAGTTGCATAAACTACTATTATAGTACTTTAAAAACATAATTTGCATTCCATTATGTGTATTTATTCAGTCGTATGTTTTCCATACGCAATTATAGGTATTTATAATGAATTTACTAATAATATCCAAAAATAAACTCATTATTAGCAAAACATTATACATTGAACAATTTCAACATATATATATGTTGAAATTCATATTTTATATACAACTGGGCCTCAAAATCTATCAACGTTATAACAATAAAAACGTTAGTTCTTTGTAAGCCCCTGAGAGTTTGGACGTACTTGTTAGGGTCCTTTCCAGTTAAGTAAATACAATTAAGAACCGTAAATAATGTTTATGTTATACTTAGTTGGTCGACGATCCCTAACCATTATAATTTAAACACACTCGCCTTATTTACGCTTGGATGTTGCGAATCATATTCGGTTGGTAAACTGTTTAAGCAAGTACGCACTTTCTATTTCTGTGCGCCAGTTTTGTTAAAACGTTATCAGGTTGTTTTACAAGTTTCAGTTGGTATAATTTAGAATTTAATATTCGTTGTTAGTTGGGATACAAAATTGTGAACCTATGAACTTGAATGTTAAGCTTTGCAGGCACAGTGTTCGATGGGTTAATAGTAATTGTAGCTGGAACGTGCCTGGGGTTTTGTTGGAACTAGGTTTGTTTATATATGTTAACGTACACTATAGTATGTGTTAACGGAGCGTACACTAACAAGACATTTAGATCTGCCACAGGTTTTTTTTCTATTAAACCAAATAATTTGTACTTGTTTGCAACTGTATATAGACTGTCTAATGCCTGTAAATTATTTCCGAATCCAAGGACTGTTGTGGCTCTATAAAGATAAAGCACTAATTAGCACGCTAGCTATTTCACTAAGCACAGTTATGAAACATATTCTATTAAACTGCTGACCTGTATCGGGCCAATATAAGACGGAATGGACACTTCACTAAAGTGCTGTTGAAATAAGCGCTAGGCATCGGAAAACCATTTGTGTAATCCTCTTTAAAAACAATCTATAATAGTAGTTATTGAAAATAGTTTACTAAAAAAAACTTTTTTTTAAATGGGTTGGATAACTGTCCGTATCTATGAAATTAAGTATATTTGTGTTTTAAAATTCCAGTCAGTGGATAAATATCTATCACAAAAAGAATTATTCAAATCGGACTGATAATTCCTGAGATTACCCGAACATACAAACAAACTTACAATTTTTACCTCTTTATAATATTGGTATAGACAAAGAATGCTATTTATGAAAGATCAAACGCCATTTTTTTCTAGTTGCAATCACATTACATAGGAACTGAACCGTACGCAATGTTATTAAGAATTCAATTAAAGTGTCGTCATTATATTGGAAATATCTACAACCTCTAAATATCTACAACGTCTAGTTAGGTTGGAGATTTTTACATGGAATTTTATTAGGTATTACGTCGTTTATTTAAGCGACCGAAGCGAAGTTTACCAGCTGCAAGTTGAACGCGTTAATCTCAGAAACTACTGGTCCGATTTGAAATATTCTTTTTGTAATGGATAGCCACATTCAACGGGAAGGTGATAGGCTAATTTTTATCTTGAAATTCCCACGGGAACGGGTACAAAGCTGGTAAAACCACGGGGCGCTGCTGGTTATAAGGATAAAGCTTGCAAAGCAAAAATTACGTTCGCGGTATAATGACGCCCTTGTAAACTCGGGCACTCGTTATAAATGTAGGTATGGGTAAATTCGAGTTACGTAAAAATAAGCAAACAAAAGTATTACCAAAAGATACACCAAATGGAGTTGTATTACATTCCGGTACAATTATTCTTGTTACTTTCATTTACCGGCCTTCATTTACTCCGCTGTCCGGATACATCACACACATGGTTACCTCATGTAATGGCGTTGTTCGGATACCTATAGCTGTTAGTTTTGATCACAACAGATGGGTAAATGAAATAGGAGATATAAATAGGTAATAAATATAGTTTTTAAGAATTAAACCTAATCTCACGTTGGTCTAGCTAGTCTAGGTCTAGTTGATCTCAAGCCGATTTCGGTAAGATATATAGCAGGGTCTCAAACCACTCTTTAGCTGTATTAGCAACAGATGGCAGATCAGTTTAGACATTTTCTATGTACCTGAATAATTGTAAGCTCCTGGAAATCAGATTAAAGTAAGACGTGTATTAAAGTACTAGCAGTGCCTTGCGGTATTACCCGCGCTGTCCCTTTCCTGTTGGAATTTCGGGCTGAAAAATGGCCTATAACTTCTCGTTGAATGTGGCGTGGCTATCTATTACATAAATAATTATTCAAATTTAAGAGCGGCCAACCCGTCTTACTTTTCATACAAACGCTGTTACGTGATTACGGCGTTGTTATAGATCTTTCTTTGAAACTTTTTAGCTAATAAGTATCTTATGCACTATATCTAGGTTTCTATCGTAACAGAAAATCTAAATTTTTAGAAACAAATTCAGTATAAGCCTCCGAAAACCGGCTTTTTGCACAAATTTTACCTAAACTTTGGGCGGTCATATTGTACTTATAAATTGTAAAATTAAAGAAAATATTATGATAGAAACCTCGTAAATATAATGGAGATTTTAAATAACAATCATTTATTTTACAAACATGCAAGGTTTTTTAAAAAACACGTATATCCTGGAACATGTTTTATGAAGATTTCGCACACTATATTTTGTTCAACGTTATCGCGGTCTCCCTTGCTTGTTGTCAAGTGACGGAAAGAGGTATGCATGCGGGGGGCGAGTCTATCTATGAATGGCGCACTCGCTCGCTAGCTCGCTAGTTCGGTCGCTCGCTCGCTTCGTATAGAACTTTCTTCGTTCTTTGTATTGTGCCTACGATATATATTTTACTAGCTACGCCCCGTGGTTTTACCCGCGTTGTGCCCGTTCCCGGGGGAATTTAAGAACCGCTCGACCGATTTTGTGCAAACTTCACATAGACCATCTACTAAATAGTCCGAACAAAGCCTAAATATTTAGTTTGGATGGGTCAGCCCGTTCCTGAGTTATAAAATTACAACGAAAAGTGGCATTGATTTTTATATATTTCCATAGTATCCCACACGTATGCTTTCGCGAACTTATTTGTACGCAATAATGAGCAATGAGCAATGCAACGCAATGTTCGACATAATCAAAGTTTGATTATGTTGAACATTGTTTTTATGTATCACTAGCAGCGGCCCGTGGTTTTACCCGCGTTGTGCCCGTTCCCGTGGGAATTTCGGGATTTTTTTACATAAAAACCTTCCTCTTGAATCACTCTACCTATTACAAAAAACCGCATCAAAATCCGTTGCGTAATTTTAAAGATTTAAGCATACAGACAAACAGACAAACAAACAGACAAAAATAGCGACTTATACGATATCTAGATTTACTGTGATATTATTAGGCGACGATTACACGTAAAGTATTTACTGTGATCCATCAGTAAATAATGACGTATCGTGGTATTTACTGAACGTGTAACCTAATGTATTGATGGATGTCAGTATGTATTGATGGATTTCTAGATTTCTTGATTCTGTAATGATGATCCGTCGGATTATGATTTAAAAAAGGTGTTACTATTGTCAGAAGTTCTTCAAAGCAGGGTTCAGGCATTCGAAAATAATTCTCGTAATCATCCATTTCACCATGTAATTTAATTTCTGCCATTAAATTCAAATGTGTGTACCTTTCCCTTTTTGCCCATCGCTTTCGCTTGGACTTTTTATTTAAACTAAGTGCTAAAATAATAGCCACGCAACCTTTAATTTTCAGCTCTGTGGCCATTTTAGACGTGTAAACAGCAGGAGACCGGACACAATACTGACGTAATAAATACTGTACGTGTAGGCCGGAGTATTAATCCATCAGTAAATACTGAAATCCATCATTATATACTGTATTGAAGGATCTCAGTAAATACTTTACGTGTAATCGTCGCTTTATGAATGGCATCGTACGTAACGTCATCGGCCGGCCGCCCCGAGTGAGCGACGAAAGTTATCGAATGCGAAACGAGCGCTCAGGCACTTGCTCACTCTTTTCGCAGTGCCTCTTTTTCTAACATTGCGCTAGTTGAAACAACAAGCTTTTCAATAATGTTCGCGTTGGAGATTGACGGCCCGGGAAGGGCCCTCTTAATGGTAGCTTCTGAGACTAGCGCGTCCACAAAAACAAAACAAAAATCTTCAGTTTTATTAAATTAGGACCTATAGATGAGAATATACAATACTTGATCGGTACATTGTCAATCGCGATCATTTATTGGCACCGTCCGGTCCGTAGGCCGTCCGAAGTACGGAAGCACTTATTCAATTAAGTTGGCACATATTGTCTAAGCACAAAGTTCTCTAACATAGACGATATCAATCGATACGTTGCCATCCATCACTAAAACTACGCCATGAGCTTGACGACTTCATGTTATAACTAAGTATGTACTTACTTATGTCCAATAGGGCTATTGTGTAGTGAACAAAGCACGGTATTGGATGTATTTAGGGAATGATTTACTGTACTAATACACTAAGAAGAAAAATAGACAGTCGAAGAATAGACAAATCTTCATTAGTTGTACTCGTACACCGGATAGGTTGGATGGTTTAGGCAGTTACTTTTCAGGTACCCATTTGGGCGAACTAAAAGGTTTACTAACTATAAGTAATGTATGGCTTTATAATGCTACGCTACTTTTGCGAAAGACAATCAGGTTTTTATCACATAACCTGATGCCTTTGCCTTAGGTATTTTTGCTCTAATGCGGGCCATACACGATCAAGGTGTAAATAGACTTGTCATGCATATCCATAGCCATACACCGTTAAGTTTACAGGACGCCGCATCAAGTCCGCTGTAAACATGACGGTGAACTTGATCATAATAATATGACCAATTATTTGCTTAACTTAATTTTTATCTAACTTTAATGTACGTAGTGAAAAAGTAATTGTTTCCATTGTCTAAGTATATGAAGCTGTATCAGGTGAGCCGATAAAACAATGACGATGCGAACACTTACCTCGTGTATTGAGTTCACTCGCTTTATGTGAAAAGCTTTCATGAAGAGTGCATTGTTTATTTTAGATCATTGACATTCATCTATTTAATGACGTATAAAAGAAAATTTTGTAAAGATAAAAACCGTAATTGAGATCAATGATCGATTTTAGGGTAGGTAAAGAATTTGGGTATAAGTATAGATGATAGTGCAGTCATTTAAGCTTAAATTAGGTAAGAATCTCGGAATTCAAGATACCCAGCTGTAAGTCTGTAAATACTTGTATATTGACACCCTAAAAGTTGTCTCAAAACCTACCTATGGTAGGGTGTACGCAACTATTAAATTTCAAGGTCAAAGGTCACAAAAATCAGTTTTTTGCGCTTTTTTTTGTAAATATCTCATTTCCTATGCCATAGGTAGGTTTTGAGACAACTTTTAGGGTATCAATATACAAGTATTTACAGACTTACAGCTGGGTATCTCGAATTCCGAGGTGAACTTACTATAATGACTGGAGTATGATATAGATATTCGTATAGTGGTAGGTAGGACTTTGTACTTTAAGATTTCGGTCATTTAGAAGTTTACTGATCACCAACCCGCATTTGGCAAGCGTGGTGATTATGCCGAATCCTCATCACTGTACTGATATCTTCAGTGAGATGAGATGCCTTTGCCCACTACTTTACTCTATAGAAAGTTTTGTAACTGATTATCAATTGTGACTTGCCTTAATCGCAAGTAATATATTAATATCCCTCTCTGAGATGGTTATTCCAGGGCCAATAAATCAAGTGCTCGCATCGTTTATTAAATGAATCATGTTAGCAACTTAAATGCGTTTATGATTTATGTCTTAAACACCTGCTGACATAAATTAATCTTGTCTTAACATTACTGAGTACTTCGGCTAATTTGAGCTTCTAAGCACGAAAATAAATAAGAAGAATTTATTATGAATCAAAATCGTAATGAATCAAATTCGCCACAACTAATGATCGCGGGAACCGTTTGCTAAAAGATGAACGTTTTATTCAACAACTTTTTAACAGCAAAACAAATCGATGTGTTATTATTTGCCCGTGTTTCGAGTTATGTTTTTGTTTTGTTTGCTTATTTCTGCTTTTGACTACTTAATTTTGCAATAATATTAAGTACAGTGCCACCAACTTAACTGTTCAGGTGGGCAAAATGGGAACTACAGCCACGTCATATTAAATCTATACTATATTAGGCTTTATGTGATTGATATTGTAGTTTCTTAAATTTTAATGATATCTATAGACTGACTTGCAAAACATGTTTTAATTACCTTTGTTTCTTGGTGAATTTCTTATATTACGGCAATACCAAATTCTCCACTAGCGACGCTGTCAACTGAACAGATAAGATGGTGGGACTGTATGATCAATAAAATAAGCGTTTAACTCATTTTTGGTAAGGTATTTTGACGTTTTGTACAATCGTGTATACTGATGTCCAAGCGTTATTGTTGACAAGATTGTCAACGTCAGTGTTGGTCCCTAAGATGTATTTCATACTTAAATAATAATTGCTTCAAACAGGATTTAAGAAACATAAATACATAATGAGATGCACGTACTTTAAAAAAACTGCCGTAGTCATACACTAAATTAAATCAGCAGTTAACTATTTGACGTTATTTTTTATATATTACATGTCAAAGATCACTCATTAACCTCTTTTAAGGAATCATTAGTAAATTAGTTTGGTAACTTAAGTGCGGTGGTATTATCTATATATATTTATTTATATATATTATGATATAATAAGTACATTATTGATTGTTACGTCAAAAATGGTATAACAGACGGTTGTTTTTAACATCTCGGTGAAATTAACCTTTTACGTTGTTCTCCTGCAGATGGACAGACTGACGGGTATTAATACGAGTATATTGACGTGGGTTTCGTACACAGCATGTTCTCATTTCAGCTCTCACCGGTAAATATTTACCAAATGCATCTTCATTCAGTGCGAATGTCTCTGTAATCAACTGGACTATTTTAAGCATGTGTTTGTTATGAAACTAAATTATTGCAAATGCAATATGTGTTGAACTAATAAACCGAGCAAGACTTTCAGACTAAATACAATTAGCACTGTATACAGTAATTGTTAGAATTGATTGAGATAATCTGACCATCTAATTGTAGAGTCTGTAGTCTCTATCATATCTTGTTGTACTCATAACTTTGTCAGTGTAAACATTGCTAACAATTATTTTGAGGTTTCTTAGCAAACATTTTAGGAAAGTCAAAATATAATTTTAACATTTACAGGCCAATTGTGAACCCCCGTCGTTTTTTGGTATCAAATTATACAGCTACGAAATCATAAGTTCTTCAGTTACAAAGAAAAGATTGTCTTGCAGTGGCATCATAAAGTCTTTACGCCAAGTAAGTGGATATTTTGAATAAGATAAGATAACAATGCTTACGATCATACTGTACAGAGTAAAAGCCTATCTAAAATCTGTTTAAATGCAAACATATGCCCCTCGGGTCTATTTGATATTCAGCCCGTTTTCCATACAAATATTCTCAGTGAATATTTCTCTATGTTGCTGTGATATCTTTGTACATGCCTCCCATTCTAAGTCCAAAGAAAATGTTCACATGCACTTTGAAACATTTCAGCTCGCAATCTGAACAAGTCCTTTGAATTTGCATTTGGAGGTACATTTTATGAAGCAAGTGAACATTTGAGTTAGGATAACTCTGAGGCCCGGAGATCTTTTAAAAAGCAATTTTGAATCAAAAACCACAAGTTGTTGGAAGGCAACTCAACCATATTACCTACCATTCGTTACACACCAAAAATTATAAAAAGAAACAAGTACTAGTTGAATAACTTTCTTCAGCGGAGACTTCAGATGTTTGTTACCCTTTCACGCAAAAGCTACTCAACGGATTTTTATGAAACTTTACAGTAATATAGGACATACATCAGAATAACACATAGGATACATTTTATCCCGAAATTCCTACGTAAACGGGTACAACGCGGGTAATACCGCGGGGCGCGGCTAGTATAACCTACGGGTGTTCAGAAACTAAGAATTAAACCGTATTTTTACCTGATTACGGTTAAACCACAGCGTTTTCATGTCGTGTGATTTTGAGAAAACTATGCAAGTGGCTTCACTTTTTGATTTTTAATGTCGCGATATTGCGCGGGAAAATACCATTTCGGTTAGGCCGTAGTAGGGCCTCGACCTTAGGGCTCCCACACAAAACTGCGATGCGATGCGATGCGAATTCCATTTAATATATTCATCTCTTTTCTTTGTACTGTAGTAATGGCGATAGATATAACTATTTCAGTTCGCATCGCATCGCATCGCAGTTTTGTGTGGGAGCCCTTACTCCGTACAATATTGACAAAGGTTGACAATCCTATCTTGTCACCGTTCATTGAAATGTCAAGGGTTATCTGTCACCCGGAGCTAATTAACCGGTTAAATACACCAAGTTATTCCAATTATTCCGGCTTATTTTACGCATTTATGTTAAATAATATTGAGATTTTATAACTTTGCTTCCGTGATTTTCCGAAATAGGGTTTAATGGTCCTAATAAAACAATGAAAAAGAAAAGCTAACTTGTTTCCAGGAATCGATTTAATATTTTTACTATCACGTTTACAAGTATGTTAACAATTCCATAAAAAATAAACCAATTTGCTGGTGAATCCGATTTCCAATTAATCAAGGAATTAAGCTGTTCCAAGAAATCCAATTACTGCAACGTTATTTCAAAACTCTTATTGGAAATTAAATGTTAATTAATATTTTGTATTATACGTTTTTATACTTTTAAAAATAATTTTAGGTTATTACTTACACTAAAACATGATATAAGGTGCTGATGACATTGATAACATGAGTTGCTTTATTACATTGACAAAGTAAGTGAAGGCTTGCACAACGAAATACTTACCTAACATGTCAAAAAAATAACAAAAGCTCATTCAGAATTGTATGTGTGAAGTTTCTATGCAAGGCTCGCAAAAAATGAAAATCAGAAATAGTCCGATAGGAAAATATTTCATATTCCAACAATGTCAACATTATGACTGTGACAACAAACCATAATGTAAAAAGAATGAGGGAGTGAGTGCCCAGTTCTATGTATACTATGTTTCATATGAAAGAATTTTATTATATATTTTCCTGACTGTTATTTACCTGATTGTCGATAGGCGGTAAATACCTTTTTAACGCTGTTTAAAGCGCGGAAAAAATATCACATCCGAACTAGGAAAGGACTCCGTTATTCTAATCGTCATACATAATGACTAAAAACAGTAATAAAAAAAATTATATTCCACCCTTGGTGATAAATAAGCAGCGACCTCAATTATTTAATTAGTTTTTAAACTGATTCAAATATCCAATTACATTGCCGCAGAATTAAATTAAACCATAAAATTGAGTAACGAAATCATATAACTGAGTTAGTAAAATAACTTACAGTGCAGGTACGTGTACGCTCTGAACCCTTTAGAGACTGAACCTAATTGTAATGAAAGCCTTTTAAAATTATTGCATCCTAATGTAACCCATTACTAAAGTAAAATGAAAATTAATTGGGTGCGGTTAGGGGTAGTGAAGCCCACGTATCACGTGAAGCGAGGTCAAAACTCTTTGGACATTATATCATAACGTAAAAGCATGTTCCCATTTGTCAGCTGTCCGGTCCGATATCGGCGTATTTGTCGGTGTTGTCGCCGCCTCGGGTTGAAGGACACCGACACAATATCGGAGACCGACAACTCTGTTTCCGACAACCGACAAGTGGGATTAGTATAATTACAAGTACGTTGGCACAGTGGCATGTGAGAGCGCCTATGTCGGGAGTTGCTGGTTCGATTCCCGCCCGGAGTTAACAAAATGTACAGACATAGTTGTTGGCCACCACTTCTGGATGTCAATTATGTAGTCACATAAAGTGTTTGTATATGTATATGTAACAGTATCGGTTAGTTAGATTCTATAATACAAGCTTAAACAGTAGTTTGGGTGTAACTAACCGTGTGTTACTTTGTCCGGGTATATTTATTTATATATTTAATGTTATGTCTATGATATAATGTCTCGCAGTGATACAGCTAGATTACGAATATTACGAAACAGGTTAATTAGTTAAGTGATTTCAAAACGAATGTCACAGAAAGCGACGAAACATTACATAACATTAACCTGTGAGTTAATTGGTGGAATATTTAATAATTCGAGTTTGCCGTCAATGTGCTCTCTAAGGGCCGATATTGCGTTAAGCGTGTGCACGCCGCGGTTCCAATTAAAAGTGGCCCGTCGCGAGCGCCCGTGACGTGCGCACGCCGCGTGTGGCTTCATACAAAAGTGAACCGTCGCGAGCGGTGCCATACAAAAGTGAACCCACGCGCACGCACGTGGTGCACGCTATACGCAGTGTTGACCCTAATAAAATTACATGAAATGTGATAAGTTTCTGAAATTACCGAGCATTCCATGATGTGGACAAAACTATGATGTGGTCACAATATACCATATATTTGATATTTTTGAAAATTGCATAAAAATAAATAAATAGGTAATCCATTATTTTATTATAATTCCTATTTCAGTATTTCCATTTGATCGGAGCTTTTGTTTCGAATTCATTGTTTCATAAACTACAAAATATAAATGAATATTGAGGACTGATATTTCAGCAAACAAAATTCACTATATACCATTTCCCATTGTTTGGTTTCTGTTGTTTACTCAACGAATAGTTTTGTTAAATGTATTTATAATAGGAAAAACTGTACTTTTTTAACCTTCGGAATATTTCCACAAGGTTTGTTAATTCATATCGGCGTCTATGAGATGTGAGAATAATCGAGTTAGTTCAGCGAGATCAGACACGTCGTCCTCGAAACATAATTTAATTTCAAACCAATCACTTTATACAGGACGCGAGGTACGAGGAATTCGTTTTCATTTTTTCATACCATACAAGATAAAAATACCACAACAAAATCTCATGAGATCCAAATACCTAGAATATTTGTGGTATCAATTGAGTGAAACCTAAACATACTTAATATTTAAAAGAGCACCAACCGGATGTGAAAAATATATTTGTCAAGTGTTGTTCGCAATGCAAGCTCACAAACAGCGAGCCTTCAAACTTTTAAAACTTGACGTATGTGTAGCTCATTTTCTATTAAACTCAGCAGCCCGTTGTAAACTAGACGCTTTAACTGTAAATAATTCTTACAAATCACTTTCTCACTGCCCTGTAACCTTCAATAAAACTTATTTCCACATTCTTTCCAAATCAATAGTAGGTGTGTTGTAAATTGTGCCTATTAAAAGAAAATCTTATTTGTCTATAAAGTGTCGAAACATATAATTTATTTTTAATGGCTAATACGGTAGCATGTCTCTTTACCTTGACATTAAAAGTGATATCCCCGTGTAATATGTGAGACTAATCCCAAAGGGCCGGCTAATTTCGGGCCCGGAAGCTGTAAATCTAGACAAGAGGTTGCGGCAAACATTTGGCCCTAATTTATTATTAACCATCCGCAATGTAACGGATTACAGAGTTTTAATACAATCCCACCGCTCCCGAGATTACTTGTGAAGTGTTTCTTTATTACTTTCCTTTGTACCTTTGTCTCTTTAATAACGTAAACGGACCTTCTTTTATTCAAATAATACCTTTGCGGAGATGGATGATTTGGTATTTTTCGGGTTTATGAATACACTTTTAACCTGAATTTCACACAGTTTCTTTCTTTTATTCGGTTGGTTTTTATTCGGTTAACCGTATACAATGAGAATATCATATGGACGTGGGAACGCAGATACTGTACACTGCACCCGCCAGGGTCACACTTGAACAGTTTGCGTTATCGATTTCGGCAAACAGTAACTGTGAAATTACCTTTCTCTTCTTCGTGGCTCCAAAGCATCTTTAAAAGTAGAAGAAATAACCTTAAGGGGGTATTTAAGTACGATTATGTTTTGTTTCTAAATGCTTTCGAATAATGTGTTTCTAATCGGAACTTTAACTCCAAAGTGAGACAGGAAAATAAACTTCTTAAACTACTATTTCAGTGAAGTTAAGAATTCTTGGATTCTAAAATATAATAACGTGAATTAAACTTACCTCAAGTTTTACAAGTAGCTTTTCTAAGTTCTAAGTGCCTGATCGTGGTTTTCTAAGAAGTTTTCTAAGATAAGTTCAAGTTTCTGGGGTAATATATTTAAAAATTAAAGGTCTGTGTAAAACTCGCAATAACTTTCCATGTTCATTACTTTTCAACGCTTTTATTTTTCGTAATCTTTTTTATTTTCGTCCCAAAATAAAACGTTCAAATCTACATAAGCAACATAAATAACATTGTTAAAAATACATTAAGTATTGTACCGTTTTCCCCGTCCAAACCATAGCCGTGTTATATCGTATGAGTAGCTCTTACCCAGCCATTACCCCTCATTTCAATGTCCTGTGGATACTCATAATGGTAGCAGACTGTCTCACTTGAATAACCCAGAATGTTTGTGTAAAGACACTTGCTTATTTTTGGAACAAATGTGACAAAGAACAAGCAATTCTTTTTGTATCAAGAGTGACAGAAAGCAATAATAGAAAAAGTTTTCACGGCTGAAATAATTTGTGAGTTTGCTGAGTCGTCGACAGAACAAATTGGACCACTCGATTGTTGTAAGTTTGTCACAGTAACGAACACACCTGTGGATACTCACTCACATATTATTTATGTTCGCAGATTTAGTAAGGATTTATGTAAACATTCTTACCAAATGTTATGTTGAGTAAAGTAGATTATTTAATGGCAACAGCTGTAAATAGAATTAATAATTCTTACCTTGAATGCTTTCATTACTCAAATAAACATAATCCTCTTTTGCGGTCGCGCAGTCGAGTAAAAAGTCCTTTGAGCTTGCGGTGTAACTAATACATCATCATTTTCGTAGTAGTTTAATGTCGTAGCCATAGTCGTAGCTCCTCGTAGTCAAAGTAACTTACGTAGCAAAAATCGTAGTAAAAGTTGTAGTCGTAGCGATAACTTGTACTATTACTTGTTAAGAGCTGACTCGACGGGGCTAGTGGTAATTGCATTTATGGTCCCAGTGGTGTACTTACACTGCAGTAGACAATTCGATTAGCTTTTAAGTCTCCAGACTTAGACATTAAATGAAAATGCACTTAACTAGTAATATCTATTGTTCTTATCTGCTGCGTCCACGTCGTTATCTTTTTGTTTTAATCAGTCGATTTTATACTTCTCAAAGGAGTTTTTATGGAATAAAGTTTTGTGTAGCTGCCCAGCGCCAATCTATTTGTTTGTCCATTCCATTTAAATTAGAGCTTTTAATGAATTTCCGAGCTGGCTTCTATCCTATATAAATGTTTGAACCGATACTCAATCGAAGCCTCAATTGTGTGAAGTCATTAATTTTAGGCGTTATTGACGTTTGGGATGGGTCAGTCGTCAAACTTAGGTGTTGATATTTGCTTTTAGCTCACAATATTGTGAACACGGTGTAGGTACTTACTCATCTTTGTCAATTTTGAGCCTATTTACGAATATTTTACCGATTCGGTAATATTTTGTGTAGATATTTTTCACATCTATAATGATTTACTTACGGATACAATGACACTCAACTAACTTTTTCAGGTAGAATACATAGTGATGCCACTCAACATAAATGATGGCGATCGTATGACGTCGTGTCGTGTCTTGTAGGCCGGGCGGTAGATGTGGCATCTCTCATTAGACGAGCACATATTGGTATGTGCTAACTATTGGTAGTTAAGTATTTTTAATGTTTACTTATGCCGTGGGTGATTAATCATCAAAGACTTGGTATCTACGAGTATATTTGTTTAGTCAAAATGAACTCGCAAATAATGTAAATATTTAACTCTATATTAACTTGCTGTTACTGACATGAAACGTCAATCCTTCTTCCACGCGCTAAACTAAAATTCAATTTAAATTCACCGGATTAACATACGTATCACCCACAGTCGAGGTTTTTAAATATTTTGAAATAAAACACAGTTTCAAATAAAGTAATGTTTTAATTGAGCACTGAAATAGAACCGTGCAATATGAAACTAGAAAGTGGTTATATAGAACAATTTCAGTAATACGTGATTGTTTTTGTAACGTTAAAAGTATGATATTTTAATATAAAATTGTTTTATGAACAGTTTTGTACATGACATGTACAGTCAGAGTCACAAATATGTTGAAGATAATATTTATTTATTATACAGTGATCATTATCTTCATAACTTTTAGTTTTACATTGACTTTACATTAATGACTCTCACTGTACAGTATTTTATAGACAAAATACATAAAATACTTAGTTCTATTGACATTCAAGACAGATCCTTATATTTTTATTAGTAAGTAGTTAAATATTAAAACATCTAGTTACACGAAATGATAAAACTTGATTCAGAGAAAAGTTCGATTATTATAGTAACAAAACATGAAGATGTACTCATCAAACCTCATCTTAAAATTGACAAAAATATATGCAAATACAAATTCATATGGCATTCATTTGTCGACATGTACATAGAGACTACATAATTATTAAATGCAAAAATCAAAAAGGTACGCTTATCGAAAACAAAATATTATCTAATACCCTACAAAATACGTGTTGGACCCTAGGTAAAAGATCAAAACTAGGTAATACGTAACAGGTATATTTAATTACATAGATCTATACATATAAACACTTTATACAATATTTACAAATTAGTTTTTGCGTCATGGCTCATTAGACGCAGAAACTAATACAAGTCTAATTAATTTACAATAACATCTATATTTAAACGAACACTTAGTAATATGTTTCATAAATAACTAATATATTGGATAAAAAACACAGATCTTACGCAATCTTAAGACATAGCTACATTATGATTAAAATTGTTTTATTTACAAAAGTTTTCTGATGGAACAAAGTAACCTGTAAGTAAAAGAAAATTTTCATTAAAACAGTGATCGGTCTTTGTCTTGACTCCATACTTATACTTGCTTTGTAAATAAAAGGATGCTTAGGAACTAATTACCAGTAGGTATATCGAGAAACAAGGAGATATTTGTCAACAAACGGACATGAAAATACGTAGGAAATATAATAGCTTTTTGTAATGTACGAGTACTTGTGTGAAGAATCGAATCGCACTTACTGCGGTACTTAAATACGGTACTTTAATGTAAATATACATTATTACATGATACATTATATGTCAAAAATCATTCATTCACCCTTTTCTAAGGAATCATTTGACTTCTCTGAGTACGGCGGTTATTGTTCGAAAATAACAAAGCCGATAATTTGCAACACATCTTTACTCTGTTCAAAACACAATTGAAAAATTAGTCGGGAAAATCATCTTTTTGTTTACATTAAAGTCTTCTTTAAAAGAAATACTGCTTTATTCATAAATACTATTTTAGTAAACACTGTTATAAAGTCTTTTGTTTCGTTTTGCTCTATGTAAAATAACGTATGACGGAAAGGGACAAAGCATTTACTAGCTAAAATTCTGTTAATAAGCGTTTATGAATAAGGCTATATACATAGTATAACTTCACGTTGTTATTCTGAAACTTGAGCTAAATACAATCAAGAGTTTGACACGTGCACGTACGTCCCTGTTAGATAGGTACTAAGGATAAAACAAGATACATAACCTTGGGGGCTAAATGTATACAAAGAGAGAGGCTCGTAAGGGTATATTCCCTTTGAACCCTAGCTGCTAAGGCGTCCATTTACACAACTCCTTGTTATAATTTAACAATGAATCTAAGGCTGCGGGTATAAGATACGGCTGCACGATACTCAATAATACGTCGAATCCAATGATAGATGATAGGTAAACCGAACGCTAAACTATCTGGGTTATGAAAGGAGCTTAACTGAATAACTAATCGAGTTTAGATACCCACTGATATAATTAATTGATAAGATTAAAACTGGTTTTGTTACGATGCACAGGTATGTTATTATAATAACTAAGTAATAAGGGAATATCGTAGTCCGATGTTATGATTATAATTAATGTTATAATTACTACAATTTATTTTGCAAGATTGTAACTAATATAACCTGTTAGTGCTTGAGCCTTACCGTTAAACACAGATATAATACCTCTCTATGCAGGCCCCAAAAATCAAATTAGAAGCTGAAAACCTTCTAAAATACAGATCTCTTGTAAAACCTTTCCTTTAACGAAATATTTTATTATTCGTCTGACGAGACACGATCAAATAAATGGCTTTTATAAAAAACGGAATAACTGAAGGAAAATGTAGATCTAGGTTTATTCTTCTCGGGCTCAGACTTAGCAATAGATAGTCGCCTTAAATATAACTACTAGAAAGGTGCTTTAGCACTTACGCGTTACTGAACTTAAAGCCGGCATTAGTACTTATTTGAACAGCTAAATGGAAAACGTGACAGCTAAATGCAGCTACAAGTAATATTATTTGCAGAAATACACCTTTATTACGAAAGATATTACTTCGTAATATGTTCAGTTTTAGCCAATTTATTTCCAGCAAATGTCGCGAGAAACTAATAAAAAACGAGTTCTTACATTATGTCACAAAATATATGTTATTTTCACCTTTATTCTAAGAATAAGGCTACGTCCCCATTAAAATCACAGTTAGAAGCCAACTTTTTGGCTTTAGTTCGCCATTTGACTCATTCAGTAAGCGTCTGAGTCGCAGTGAAAGATGCTCGCGGTATGCGGATCAGTTCACTCCATCGCGTGCGCTAGTACGCTGTCACATCCGCTCATAGTCAGTCAGCCAGCAAGGAGGTTTTATTACTCTGTATATCAAGGAGGTTATATATAAGTAGATCAAGGAGGTTACTCAGCCAGCAAGGTTATAAATTTTAATACTCTGTATATCAGACCACAGACACTCAATCATTATGAGCCTAATGGGAACTTATCCCAAATTAGAAGGAGGAAGGAGGTTTCAAAGTACGCTTACCTTATTTTAAATAATGCTTTCTTCTACCACCCTGATGAGGGCGGGAATCTGTCGCTATAGAGGTCCAGTCACCTGGCGACATACATATAAACAGATTACATATTTATCTAAAAGGTTCATAATACTTATTTTACCATTAACACTGCGGTTTCATACCCTTGGAACTTTGGGATCAAATGTGTTAATCCTGTAGCAACATAGATACAACATGATATTTGGTTGATATTAAATTGGGAACTTTATGTGTGATATCATCCCTTCCAATTTATCATGAAAGAGCAACTAGCATCCATAATCCTGACAAACTTCTACATAACGGTGCAGTTAGCGATTTGTTCAATAGCTGGCACCCTAGTTAGTGGCTGTTTACCTTTAGTTTCACTAGTTCAGCTTGTTATATCAATTTACTAATAAGCTTTGATTTTCATTTATGAATATATCTATTTTAAATAGCAAAGAATTTATTTTGCCAACAATTAAACGGATCTTGAGAATCTTCTCGTAATCCATACTTTCTCGTATCTTTTTCTATCTCCGATATCCGAAACATTTAAAACTTTTCCCGTTTAAATTTTCTTTAATTCCTGTTTCAAAATGAATAAAGTTCAACGATGTAATCTGATACTGTTCATGAAAATTCCATTGTTACCGAATTATAATTGAAAAGAACCCACCTGTTAAGGAGGTTACATGGATACCGTAGCTTCGAAACTTTTATTACACAATCTTACATTCCACAAGGCCTTTTTAACATTGAAATGTGGGCATGTTATTTTTAATAAAATCAGTTCACAATAAATTCAACCGTTCATTTGAGACGCAAAAGAAAACTCAAAGAAAGGTATTCTTTATATTCGTAGTAACGTACGTTAATACGTAGTAAGAAGGTATAACCTTGTTAACTAACGTAATAGAATTGTAAAGGTTACTGGATAGCTAATATTATTCTACCTCATACTATACGTTTTATTTTTCATTATCCAATAGCGACCACTTACATATTGAATTGTTTCTAAGAAGCTTATCTTAATATGCTCGTAGTATATTATATCCTATTACGTACTGTTAGATAGTTACGTTAATTGCAAATATGGTTTAGTTACCTAACCTTTGGAGGTTTTATATTATTTTTCTGTCTAGACAAATAGTATTTTGACAGGATCTAACGTATACTCTATTTTTTCTTACGTGGTACGTCCCAAAATGTGGACCAATGTCGTTCATTTTCCAGTCGTAATAAAAATAAATAAAAATATATTATAAATAAAAATAGAGTATAGCTTCGATCGTATTAATTTCACTATTTTTCAGTCCACATAATGATATCAAAAAGTATTCAATGTTCACAAGAAATCGCCTTAAATAATGCCTTAGAGCTTTTATTTCTTCTCCACATTAGCGGTTATTGTGATTACTGGCATTAGTTTCAGTTTTTACGTAAAAGGCGGTTCCAGTGTTCTATAGAAATACTTTTTCAAGGTGAAACCTTGAAATGAAAAACATTTATTTCCATCTTTATTTCGGTAATGATACTGGATCGGAACGTAAACTTTAAACATAGCGTATCAAATGTAACTACCGCAGTAATAATTAATTCATTCGTAAAACATAATTGTTATAGCAATATTCCAAAATGAAGTTTTCTTTAACAGTCAATATTTAAGGCTTTAAATATTTCTGAATGATCAAAAAATCTTTCCCTATCACCTTTTTTATTGATAATTAAAAATTATATAAAATTTTCATTTCCTTATTCAAATAAAAATGAGGATAATCGATTAATAAGGTTCACTTAAAGACAAATAACTCGTAGTCAAATTCTTGCAAAGTAATCAAGAACGACCCCTAAAGTTTATAGACTGATCTGGGGTGTGGTAATTAATTTTATATTACCATTTTATCGGGCCTTGGTGTTTATAACGGGGAATATTAAAGACGGTAAGTGACTGGCGGACCATAACACTTAGGCCCAAAAATAGATACCGCTCCATAATTTATAACTTTATAATAAATATTCAGCCAATATTTGTAACGTTAATTATTTAATGGCTCCGGAGTTAAGGCTTATATATTTATTCAACTTCAAGTTAGGTTAGTCAAACTTTTGATATAATAATTTATGCTGAGTAAAGAGGATAAATAAAATATAAACTGCTTTATCCACAAAATAACTTTACTATTTATTCGTTAAATTTAATAAATATTAAATACGAAATGAAATTTATGTGATACCTTGTAGTACCTCTACTTTGTAGGTAACCAGAGCCTACCTATTTACATTTTACTCAGAAAAACAATGACGAATTCTTCAAGGGAATGAATGAACAAAATACTCTATTATTCGTTCCGATACTGACTACGTAAATGAGGCTGTCTTTCAAACAAGAACTTTATTGGCAACGGTAGCAAAAAACTTACGAGTTTATGAATAGCTGAAAACTATTCGTACAATACAATTACCTTAACAATAAAACCGGTAGTCTCAATCAAGTTTATTCGGTATAAAATAACACTGGGAGATCATAAAACGAAAGAGTGGTATAAAACGAACTTTATCGAAGCGAAAAACATCAAATGAGGTTTGTCGGTTGCTTTTATGGAGGAAAATGACCCTGAGCGTGTGTGCCGCGATCTAATTAGTTGGTCTTACATGTGTTTCTATTACTTGTTTATGTATGTAATGCTATTTCCTTACCCTCACACATTGTATGAATTTATTCGCATTCATTGCGCGCAATCAGTACCTCTTTACATATTTTAAGTACTCGGTATGTTCAAAGAATTAATTCAAAGAATTCAGTACCTCGTTCAGTTTTCATTAGGTTATCAATTATCATTTACAAGACAAATGTACAAACAACCAGAGATAAATCTGTCAAATAACAACCTAGACTTTTTTGGTGAACCGTGAAAGGCAACTTAATTTGAAAGAAGACTAATTGCAAACTGCTTTTTGTTTTAGGACTTAATTGTTCTATTCGTTTGGACGGCAAAAGTTATCTGGAAAAATATAAACACTTTTAACTTTATTTTATTGTTGAACTCGACTAACGAGGTTCTTACAATACTGAATGCAATGAATAGCATGATTTTTAGAGAATATTTTCCTTTACATTTTATAGCAAATACATTATGAATAAAATTTGATTTTATCTCTTAAATTGGTACTGGTTTTACGAAACAAGATAAAATGAATTTGAATAAAAATTTGCTACACATTATTTTGTAATTTGTAACAGACACATCAATAGCTTTAAGCTGTGTGATTACATTTTAATACTGATTCCTTTAGACATTATTCTTTATCACCTACAAAAGGACTCCATATAATATTGAATTTTCATTTGAAAATATTTGGCATTGTACTCGAAATGTTTCGTTACTATTTTATTTAGCACTGTGGCACTGAATAAAAATTGGGTTCCTGTCAGACTGTTTCCTGTAAAATGCACAGTTCGGTACAAACTGGGAATTGCGAACTAGAACAAAAATTTTATACCTATAATAGAGTCAGCAATTTTGCCGAAATGTTTTATCTTCTTGTAATTTGAGGCTTGGGGTTGCGATCACGTATTGAGAAAGCGCCTAATGTGCCCACATTAAAGTAATAACTTCTTTAGTGAGAAGTTTTTGTCGCGCAATAGTACCTTAGAGAGCGTTACGTTACTATTAAAACAATTACCGTTTCACATGTGTAAAACGGTATTACCTAATACAACCCTACAAAGTACCTATAGTTGAACACATAGTTCCGTGCATTAATTTGCACTTATTGTTTCAAGCGTGGCCAGTGATTGCGACAAATCAAATAGAGACGCGAAAATTAAATGAATGGACATAATGATTCCACGGACGAAACGCTCGGTGAATGAAATAATTCATTCACTTTCAGCATCATTTGTTAGTATGTGGTAATATGTAGATTGTAGCATTACGAAATGTAAGATTTGGTCCGACATTTTGGCCCTTATTAATAAACACGCTGTAACTAAAACACTGTGTTTGTCTCTTTTGCTCTTCGGAAAATTGCGTATGTCAGAAAGTGACAAACCATTTGATAGCTAAAATGTTCTTCATACGCGTTTATTAATAAAATAAGGCTCTTTGTGTTGAACGAATAGTTCTCATACTATCACCTTTTTTCTTACAACAAACAGTCAACATAAAAACTGTCACAACAAGCATTAGTACGTGTGAATTAAACAAACTCTCACCTATAACAGTAAATAGGTACCTGTGTAGTAGGCTCTAGTTTGGTGGCAAACTTGGCCGGTTCTTCTTCAGCGTAAACCATCCTCCTGGCGAGGCGGGCGAACGTACAACGGAACTGGCGACTCATGCTGCAGTACAGCACGAAGTTCACAGACGACGTGAAGAGAGCTAGCACGTCCATTAGGTCACCTGGAAAAGAGGATCTTGGTGAAACACATGGTATAATATAGTGTTTCACTTGTGTACCTATAATGTAAATTAATGAAGATAGGTTAACAAATTAAGGTAGTAAGAATCAACTTCAGTTTTGGCACTGACTAGAACTTGAAAATATTAAATAACCTATTTTTAAAAAACATACTTCCGATGGTGTTCTAAAATAAAAATTAAAAAAATTATATTTAAAAATGTATTGCGTAGTTCCAACGCCCATAGAATAATATATTTATTGACGAAAAGCTTAAACTTAAAAATTACATAATATCATCCAACATATCAAATCTTATATAATTGGAGATTACTACTTGTTTTTGAACAGTGAAAATGTTAGAAACTTGACCATCGTTAATTCACTTCGTCCATTTAAAACAATATTAAGTTTTGGACTTATCCAACGGAACGGACCGCAGCACTCTGCCTCTCTTAGTATAAAGTTTATTGACATCCTACAAATGCAAGTTTCAGAACAAAGTTAACTAAAGTACCACTTAACTATTTATACTAACAGCCTCCGTGGTCTTATGGTTTGAGCGTCCGGCTCAATACCCGGAGGTTCCGGGTTCGATTCCCGGTGGGGATATCTCACAAAAATCTCTTTGTGAGACTTGCCTCAGTTTGGTTAGGGCATTGCAGGCTGAATCACCTGATTGCTCGAAAAGTAAGATGATTCCGTGCTTCGGAGGGCACGTTAAGCCGTCGGTCCCGGTTACTTTCTACGGACAGTAGTTCGTTACTTGAGCCATGTCAGAGGCCTTTGGCGGCTCAATAACTCTGGCACCAGGATTGGTCAGGTTGACCATCCACTCGATGAAGAAGAAGAAGAAGACTATTTATACTGTTAGGTTTGATCAATTTCTGTCGGCGATGAATCATACACTCTTTTCAGACAAATTTGTTGTATAGATAAGGAATATTGTTTTATTTAAGCATTTATTTCAAATAAATAGCCTTAACCGCTATTTATTTAAAATAAATGCTTAAATAAACCGCATTCCGCCCCCCGTCTCTCTGTCTGTAATTTCGCACTAAACTTAATAAGAATAGGTCAGTTAAGACAAATCAATGACTGTCAAACTTAACTTACCTTACTCACACACACACAAACTCACACACTCATCAAATGGCACGTATGAATGAATGAGCCTACACCTACATGACAATCACCGCACCGGTCACAATTCAATTATTTTGTCTGTCAGCTCACGGATTCGAAATTCAATTTACAATTAAGAATGACACATGACAGTTGTACATAGACTAAACTCTATATGTGGTTAGACGCAAGCATTTTGACAGATCCTTTTGAATATAAATCTATTTTTAATGCTTATTTAACGAGTTTTATAACTTCCATTAGATATTACTACATAAATCGTTAAAGTTATGTTGCATGTTCACTTTTATTACCTATGGACCTATATTCTATCTGCTCAATTACTGTATTTACATCACGATTCTGTATCTATGAGTAATATGAATAATTTTGAATATCTTTGCCCTCATGAAGCTTCCTATCTGAAATGCATGACGTGCCGAAATATAGAACGCTGGGGACGTTTCTTTGAAGTTCAATTAGAGTACCTATCTATGTATTAGTAAGGGGATAGAAAAGCTTACTTTAAATTGAAACGCTCTTGGCCAGAGGCCAGTATTTACTGCGGAATGAATCGTAAGCCGCGGTCCTAATGACAACTGCTATTCCGATACAATTTTATTCAAATTAATTCCAAGTAAGTATTTTTTGAAAGAAAAGAAAACTCATTTCCGACATCAGTCTTTGAAGACAGAAGCTTTGTCTATATCAAATAATTTTAACAATATTTTATATATTTATTATAAAAAACAAAGCACCTACATAATCCCACAGGATCATCATAATCCTATTACTTTATCGGTTCAATAATGCTTACTTAATAAAACGATAAGAAACGTAAATACAAAAACAATTTATACCCATTATGGGACTTAATTCCTATTCGAGAGAATTCAATAAAAGGTTCTTAACGAATAAATGATTGTCCTGTATTTTTTCTATGAAATCGTAACTCCGATTATTGGGTAGAGAAAATATTTTATCGGTTTAATTCGTGTTCTTC
Source organism: Cyclophora albipunctata (assembly GCA_963082685.1). Classification (NCBI taxonomy): domain Eukaryota; kingdom Metazoa; phylum Arthropoda; class Insecta; order Lepidoptera; family Geometridae; genus Cyclophora; species Cyclophora albipunctata. The sequence continues at coordinate 6,921,525 of OY720117.1, read as the reverse complement.
GCTAATCTACTTTAAATTAGAAATTACTGGCGGCGCTCCGTGGCGTACTTAAGCCTTACTGGCTTTGTACCCGTTCCCGCGGGAATTTTGGGATAAAATGTATCCCATGTGTAAAAAAGTGTGTAATAAAGTCTGATAAAATGTATACTCTGGTCTCTGATGTACAACCAATATTGCTGTAAAGTTTATCCAGATCCTTGCTGTAGTTTTTGCGTGAAAGAGTAACAAACATCCATCCTCACAAACTTTCGCATTGATAATTATAGTAGTGTTTTACTGTTAATGATACCTAAATACCTACCGTTACCTTTGTTAATTTCAACGCTCGTGACATTGTCTGAACTTAAACGTTTAATTGTTTCTCAGTATAGTTACTCTAACTACGTTCACCTAACGAATCGGTTCGCCAAACGTGATTCAATATACTTCGGTTACCGAACGTCATGTACAAACATTAAACTAGACTGCAGATAATTATTACGTAAAAGCTGCCGTGGCTCGTTAAATGCGGCCGACTACCATATTCCTAAAACCCTTACGGTCACCGAATGTTGTGCAACACGACTTAATGTAATAGCTACTCAAGTACTTAGCCAACTTAAGTGCAAGACACACATAGTGCTGATACAAGGAATACAACGACATGCGATCCACAACCGGCCCGCGCTCGCACTATATGTGTTTTGCGCTTTACTTAGTTTTTATCACTATGGTTATTTTATTAATATAATGCAGTGTAGGTACGTACTTTGATTAAATTAACTATTGTATAAGAGGTTTTATGTTAGACAATCTCCCACAAAACTCCTTGAAATAGCTTTAATCAGATTTAACAGCAGACGATCGTTAGCGAAAGCTAGTAATGGTACAAAGTGGATGTTTCAATAGCACACATTCCTGGTAACGATCACTTCCCAGGAAACCGTAATAACGTAACCTTAACACGAATTTGTATGTAAATGTATCTAACTTTGTTTTAAAATTCAATTTCATACCACAAGGTGACGGTTTTATTATCATTTTGATAAAATGTTAAAGATACAGATGTTTCAATGAAATGACTTTCGTTTCGTTTCTCCGAACTATTGCCACAAAAATGGAGTAATAAAGGTTAACCCTGTTGGAATAGTTTTTGTGTTCAATTTGTTATGAATTTTTCTAACTTTTACGTTCGAACACGTAGCAATGTTAACTTTACAATTTCTGATATTTTAAGCAAAACTTTTTAAAGCAATTATAGTAAAATCCTCTAGATTAAAATCCCTGCACGAGATGACGTGGTTGAGGTAGATTTACCACTGAAACCTGCCACGGAGATGCTTAACTTTACGCTCGGATTAATTATAGTTCAGATGTTGGAGCTAACTATCTAGATTTTAGATTTTACGTAGGATTTGATCATAATGCAAGCAAAGAAATAATTCAAAGAACTTGTAATATAATCATAATTCTGAGTTAATATAATTATCATTGGCTCTGGCAGTACACTGGCATTTGAAGACAATGTCCTGGATTCTAAACCAGATCATTAATTAGTAGGCCGATTTTACCTTTGACATCGTTCCATGTATATCACTACATATTATAAAACAAAGTCTCTGTCTGTCCGCGCGTCTGTCTGTTCGCGATAGACTCAAATTTAAAAAACCATTGCACGGATTGTGACGCGATTTTTTTAACTAGATAGAGTGATTCAAGAGGAAGGTTTATATGTATAAAAATTCCCGAAATTCCCACGGGAGCGGGCACAACGCGAGTAAAACCGCGGGGCGCTGCTAGTTTGAATTTATATTTGACTTTTACGCAATATTATGGGCCGTGCTTTTGGGAACAGGCTACTGGTTTAGATACTCAATCGGTTAATAAGGTTATATGGGATCTCTTGAGGGTTCTATCTAACCCTTCCTTCTCCCCGTTGCTCTATAGTCTATACCCAATACATGATCACGTATAGCTTTGTTCCCGACTAATCTATTGGCCAATGAAAATATATATCTAAAACATATAAACTAACACAGATACTACTACATTAGGGTGCCAACGTGCCGTGAATAACAATATATTCCGCGCGAGTAGCGAGCGTCCACACGATCAATCCTCTCGAAATGAAAAGATTATTTATTCTAACATGATATATGGCCCGCTGTTTTACTACAAATACATAAGCAGAAAAACAATTTCCTTTTCCGACCAATAAATAAACTGAAGTAGTCTAGATTAATGTCGTGTTAAACAAATATCGATTACGTAAAAAGGTCAGCTACAAAGAGTTCTGAAATGTTATTAGTACGATACCCATATCTTTTTAGGCGTAGAGAATAAATAGGTTTTTTGCTTTTTTATTAATAGATATTAAAGCTAGACTAGACTATGTACACTAAAATATAAACAGAAAACTGAACAAAAAACTTAATAAGTGCTTATTCGAAATAATATGCACCTACTAAATAAGCAAATATAACAGCACGTAGATATACCTTGTTACAGATAACACAACCTCGTAGTTAACCTACATTATCTTCATAATCTCGTCTCAAATAGCTGAAATTACCATTCGTAGGTTATTATCGGCCATTTCCATTTTATTGAGGTTCAGTGGGATTCTTAATATGTTTGTAGACTACCCGGGTGTGATTGTGACTTATGAACGTCCACATAAAGCTACTTCAGATTGGTTCTGATCTTTTTATTATTGGTATTTATTACCTTGTTTGATCAGCACTCTAGTTTATTGCGATTCTTCTTCGATCATTATGTTTTTGTGGATCTAATATTTTATATATGATTTTCGAAGGAGTTTATTTTATTTTATGTGAGACTAGCATCGCCCGTGGTGTTACCCGCGTTGTGCCAGTTCGCCTAGAAATTTCAAGAATTTTTATACATATAAACCTTCCTCTTGAATCACTCTATCTATTTAAAAAATTGCATGTTTTATATACTATGTATGTAGTGATCATTGTTCTCAATATTATCGGGTATGATACATTTTTTAATGATTTATACCCTAGCACCATTAAGTATGTAGGTATTGATTTGTAACGACTATCTTGAATTTCATCAACTAGACTATATTACATTAAGCACAACTTCCACTTACTTACCGAACATGCTATAACAGCTTTTGAAGAAGTTCGGCGCGAGTGCACTGGCCAGGCCCAGTAGACCCTGAGGCACTTCCGTGGAGAGGAACAGCCCCAGGACTGCGAGCAGCATCCTGGTGGTCCGGTCGGTGCGGCTGGAGCGCCGCGCACACGTTTCATCGGCTAAGCATTGCTTTTCAGTCTAGGAAACAATACAATTTCAAATTTTTAAATTCAAATCTCTTTATTAAATACATCAGATCATTACAATAATTTATAATCGTCAGCTTAAAATTAAGTTTACGTTAGTTCGCAGCGCATCACCTTTTGATTAGATTAGGTAAACGGTCTTATTTCTTAGATTAAGTATCTACAAATAGACATTGAGTCAGTTAACAATTAGGAATCTGAGACTTCTTAAGACAAAGTATGGGTATATGTGACGCACGCTTTTTACTAAACACATCGACTCGCATTATTAGTAGTAAACTTAGCTAAACCATTATAATGTTCTTAAAGATATTATTCTTAAACCAATTTTAGAAGATCTGGGTAATTTGAATTTTTTATTTAAATATCAACATTAAACCATTATTAGAAAAAAGGTGAAATCCTATCACGCATTACATATTTTTGGCAAAAACCTTATCCATTCTGTTCTGAAGTTAAGCAAAGTCACTGTACATATTGGATTTTTAAATCCGATAATTTCATCATGATAACATTATTCAATTTAGCAGTAATGCCTATAATGCGCGATTCACGTAACCTAGAATAGGGGTTGAGGCTTCTTAAAGTGGGAATAGCACGTCAGAGTTTTATGAATATCACACTCTGAACGTGAATGAATTTTCATCTCAAATTGTCACTAACGTGGTGTGTCACTAATGTTTATGTTTAAACAAAAAACGCAAGTCGCTCGTCTACCCCGTACGAATAAGCATAGGTATTTGCAGTGTTGTGTTTACAATGGATCCAAAAATCTCAACGAGATGATAAGATGAGATAAGGATAACAAAAACTTAGACGAAAAATATACACAATAATCCTTCTTACTATGCCCTCGCAAACAAAATGTCAGCAGTAATTCAATACACTCACACAAATATGTCATTTGAATTTCTATTCTTTGACAATAGAACTACAATAACCCTTCAATAAAGAAATTGTCCAACACAATGTTCAATAGGATGCCTATCATCAAAAATTGGGCGATCATTTATCATTCCGACCTTACACTTTGAACCCGCGCTGAAAGGTTCAATATTAAAATTGTATATTTCACTCAGTATCACGAAGATTTAATTTCCGCCACTTCTCTGACTTGGGTAGGCAATATCTCTAATAGAATCAATCTGGGGCCAGAAAGTTAGTCGACGGTTAATTTGGAGATCATTTGTATAAAACAAACGAAGAAGAATAATATCATTCTAATTTTACGATAACAAGGTCTAATAATAAGAAACCTATATACTTAACTATAATGGTGTGATTTTACTTCGTAGAAATGCTAATTAATACGAGAGCATTGAGTATAACAAATGTATAGGATTTTTTAAAAGTGGTATAACTAAAGCAAAAAATACATTGCCTTCGTTATTAATTTTCGATATAACGTTTCAAGGAATCGGTAAATACATTAATCACGTGGTCCAATGACCGGAGGCATTCATCGAAACCTTTATGTAATTAATGGTTTCAATTTAATTGAATCCCTTGAGTAATTAGGGGGCAGCTGCCAATTACACTACAAATTGGCCTGTTAATAGACAGTTTACCAGCAAAATATAATTCTTGTGTCAATTTGCGTGTTAAAAGGTACTAATTTAAGTGTTCGATTAGATGAGTGCCACAAACGCGAGGATTACCAGTTTCACCATATTATTTGGTTTCAAATAAATTATTCCCAAAGTGTATACTTTAACAATTAATAAAGAGTTTCTTTGTATAGGTTTTTTGTCGACCCTCTGAACGAATTTCTTTTGACACCCTATACTTATGTGAGACGTAATATCAAAATTTTCACAAGACACCCTTTGCATAACAAAGAGTTTCTTATTTTGATCAATATAAGGTACGTAGAGGATTCGTTTCAGTAGAAATCATTAATGTTTAAAAAACTCTGCTACTCCCTGTGCATAGTAAACTTTACTCGTGGATCGGAATCAAGTTTTTTGTACCTTTGTCAGAAATATTAAATAGTATTTCGATCAAGTTAATATATAGGTAATTGGATACAATGTTATTCCATCTACAGAAGATGTTTGTTTTTTATGCTTACAGTAATATTTGTGCTAAATTACATGTTTTTTGATATGAATACAGATAGGTACCATTCGTTCATTTTAAGAAAGAATAATTGATATCTTTAATATGGTAGATAGATATATATTATTATTTTTCCATTTACAAGAACAATATCTAAATTTTATAATCTTCTTCTTCTTCCTACGTAAATTCTAAAAGGAACTATATGGTAAAATTATTAAGGTAGCCATCATTTTGTGTGATTACAAAATTAACACTTAACGCGCGTCGCGCTGAAACGGGTCGTTGTGACCCCGAAAGAGGATTAAACCCATTCGACTTATAAATGTGACGTTCGTTTGGACAAACTGTCACAATTTAATGCACGGTCTAAAGTTTAAGCCCCAATATGGCTTCAATACAAGAATAACATTGACGTTTCATTACTAAGATGTCTCGGGCGGGTCGGATCAATTCATCGAGTTTTCCTTCAATAAGTATACACCAATATAAATAACTAGCAGTGCCCCGCGGTTTACACGCGTTGTACCCGTTCCCGTGGGAATTTCAGGATGTTAAGCCTATAACCTTTCCGTTGAATGTGGCTATCCAATACAAAAACATTTTTTTAAATCGGACCAGTAGTTCCTGGGATTAGCGGCTTCAAACAAACAAACTCCGCAGCTTTATAATATTAGTAAAGATTTAAATACGGTATATGATTGGTTTATGAATGGAATAATAGCACCCTATAGGGTACGAAATTGTGGCAAAACTTGAATAAGCTTTTTTTTTTTAAATATTTGGCGAAAATACTAATTTATCATAGAATATGATATTTTTGCAAAATATTAAAAAAAAAACTAAAATAAGTATTAACCTGTAATGTTCCACTACTGGGCAAAGGCTTCTCATCTCACCGAAGATATCAGTACAAAATATTTAAAACCAAAAAAAAATTTATTTAATCTTCGTCAAGCTGTAATTTTTACCAGTGTCTTGCTAATATAAAACGTTTTTATACGAAAATTATTTTGTCGGTATTCTTTACGATGCCCTATAGACCAATTCTGCGATACTTTTGTGGTTGACTAGAGTATCCTATAAAAGGAAGTTGCGATTGCACTCCCAAGAATAGTTGAAACAAACAATCAGCTGTTTCAATATCGCATAACATACTCGAGACCGCAGTGAAGTTTCACTTTGTTTCGTTGTAATAGATATTGCTCTGCTAGATATATGAATTAAGTTTCGACCTACTTTCACAGTTGTTGCTAACTTTTTAAAAGCAGATGTTGCCAAATTTCAGTAGGTTATAACGTACCTACCCAGATGCATATTACAGATGACTTAGGCCTGAAACTGCGTTAAGCAGACACCCGCGCGGTTTCATACAAAGTGCTACGTCCGAGCAAATAAGTGAGTTAACGAATTTGTAAAAACTAATAAAATGTTTTTATTAGTGTGCAAGTACCTACAGTGCTACCCAATTATATTTTCTAAGATTTTTAAAAAAATAAGAGAAATTGTCGCAGACGCCATCGCTCACACAGTCACTCCCGTATCTCTTATGTATCTAAGGTCCAACTCAGGGTATATTATGAACCTGTGTAGTGAAAGGTTAATCTTAATAGAGACCAGCCCTACACATCCTAACGGATATGAAAATTTTGGGATATCTAATCAACAAAGTTCATTCATCCGCGATGCCGACTACCCCTAGCTCAGTTATCAAGGCTTGTACACACGGCCTTACAACTTTATGAATATTTATAACATACTATGTTCGAACTATGTATAAGTCAAAATTGATTAATTTTATAATCATCGTCAGAATTTTAATATTCAAAACATACATCTAGGTAGTTTAAAAACTTGTTTTGATCGTAACAGTTTATACAAGTTTTTATTTACCTACCTACATACAAACTTGATCTTTAGATACCAAGAGGTGCCTAACTGTCCATTAACAGCCCTTGGATTTACATTAGTTAATTGGTGCTCAAATAATGCTGTAATTGGCTAGTAATTGTTGACAAAAGGAAAGTCAATACTTAATTAAGCGATAATCCGGTGTTACCTACCTCGTTCGGTCCGACTGTAGAGCGCTTCAGAAGTTTTTGCCGGCGCCTCTCAGTGGTGGTCAGCTTCGATATCAAGCACGTACTCAATACCGACAGAGCTAAACTCGGAACTAGCTTCAATATCACACTGTAAATCCACATTATTGCCGTCACTAACTCCGCGTTTTTAGACATTTCTAGAACGTAAACGGTCCGGTTCTGAGGCAAAGACAAGTCTTCCGCGAACTGGGAATTGTTACGAGGGGTCACTTCATTTGGCACGATATTCATAGCGAAATAAATAGGAAGACACAAAAATGGACATATCACATACGCACTCACTATTGCAAGAGTAGTGTTCTTTTTGCTGCACCAAGTTCTATTTCTTTGGGGGAGGGCGATGGCGACGTACCGCCAGACGGCGAGCGTCACTGCTAACCAAATGGATATCGTGTGGAAAGTCTGACTGAATATTGAGTGGAAGTAGACGAACACGGCCCAGGTGTAGGTGTTCTTATTGATTTCGGGTCCGATCTTGATGTTCATGTGGAGCACATAGGGGATGTATTCGAGCATGACGAGCAGGTCGGCGACGGCGAGCCCGGTGAGGATGGAGTTGGTGGAGGAGGTCATCTCGCGGCGGCTCAGCACCGCGATGTTGATGCTGTTGGTGGCGGAGCCGACGATGCAGATCACCAGCGCGATGTACCCATGCAGCCGGCTGTAGGCCTGGTTGAAGTTGGTGGCGCCGGGCACGCAGAACGCGTCCGTTGCGTTCGCCATCTCGCTCAGACCTCGGCCTGGTCATCGGCACTGTTCACTCAACCAGTCCCAAACAAATCCAACAACTTTTTGCGTCTGCTGTCCATTATCTGAAACAAACAACGTTTTCGTTTAATAAGGGTGCAGCGATGACAGCAGTGACTAACGACTTTTTCGAAAAAAGAAAACATTGAACATCAGAACGAACGAATGAACGAACGCTATTTGTACACAAAATAGGAAATATCGTAGTTACGTACAATTATTCGTTCGTAACCACAATTTGTTGTTCCGATGGTATTGATTATGAAACCTAAATGTGGTAGAACTGTTTCAACAATCCACGTGCTCGTGTTACGGAGTGTGATCCGTGAGTAATTCGTTCGATTAATATTTATTTTGTTTATTTCTCTATCATCAAATAAACTGTTAGTAATTATCAACACATTCAACGATCAAGGTCGACAACTATTAAATAAGTCTGAGATTCGAATATATGTAATTACTAAACTAAAGGTAACCTCTAAAACCATCTACCTAGACGCTAATAACCTACGTCACTTTTTTATGACTTCTATACTTACCAACTTTAAGAAACATCTCTGTTGTAAATAATGCTTGACGTGAAACCCAAAAAACACTACAAAATACTGCTTACGTAGTTTGAACAAGCGATGTTAGTAAATTACAATTGTTAAGCAACGTACTGCTCGGTCAGCAGTTGGATGGGTGGCGAAATGTCTGTAGTAGTTGCATTTGTATCTAAACGCTACCGTGTTTCAGAAGGCACGTTAAGAAGTTGATGCCGCTTGTTTCAATCTTTAGACCATGTCGGTCTTTTGGCGGTAAAAAAATCCGACACAAGGATTGGCCACTAATCTATTCGAAATGAATGAATGAATGAGAATACCTATAATAATACACTTATGTCTCTCATATATTTAAACTAAATACATATAAAATAATTAAGTGTACAACCTGGGGTCATGAATCAAACATATAATGGACGCTCGGGGTCGTTATATCCTAAGCTAACCCTTATTAGGCGTTAAAGAGCTTCATACTTGTATTTCAAAGTAACATAAACTAGCAGCGCCCCGCGACTTTGCCCGCGTTGAGCCCGTTCCCGTAGGAATTTTCGAAAATCGTTTCTTAGTGTGCACTTACGTCACTTGAAGAACCTTCCTGCCAAATTTCATGTTTCTAGGTGTAGCGGTTGAGGTTGTGCGTTGATTATCAGTCAGTCAGTCAGTCAGGACTTTGAATTTTATATATGTATATAGATTAAGCAATGTTAATATAAAGTGGATGACTTGTCTATCCATCTAAATGTTTGTAATAAGCATAACCATATGAAAATGCAATGATTTACATATGTATAGAAATATAATAAACTGAACTTGTTTTATTTGAGCGCGCCTATCTCAGAAACTTTCAATCCGATTTGAATAATTATTTTTGTAATGGATAGCCACATTCAACGGGAAGATGATAGGCTATTTCCATCCTGTAATTCCTACGGGAACTGGCAAACCGTAGGTAAAACCGCGAAGCGCTACTAGTTTGTTATAAAATTCAATATTTGCGTAGAAAACTTATTTGAGTATCTGAAAATCCAGCATGAATTGCCACTATCTCCGCTGTAGTACAAAAACGAACCCACTTAGTTTTTTGTCTACTTTATTCGGGAAAAATGTATACATTTGCACCAATTTTATCCTTCGCAGGGAATCCTAACCCTATGACTATCCCAATATATTACAAAAGCATTTATTGTTAAGAGTAGATATTATTTACGAAAACTGTATATAATATAAAGGAGAATATGTGTCAAGAAAGGAATATACGATCGGTAAACTGGAGTTATTGCCTCTTCAGAAACGGGTTAAGGACAGTCCATAATATCTACCATAAATACGGTATGCCGTAGTTTTACCCGTTAAGGACCCGTTCCCATTCATATAACCGCATATAAGTTGCAAATCATATAGGTACTTACATTCTAAATCCATCATTGCTACGATTACCTTACATACATCCCCAGGCACTTTCGAATTGAATACCGCTACAGAGGTATTCAATTGCACTACTTGACGAATGGATCCCGTTTAAAGGTCCCGAGTTTTCAAGTTCGTTTGCAGAGCTGTTATCTATGAGTCTATTAGAGTAATAGCTCCAGTAGCTAAGCCACTGCGTACTCCCCTATGTCCCTTTAATGGATCGGTGATGGTACTTAGATCCTCAGTAATGGAGTTATTTGATCTAATGGCACCCGGAGAAGCTCGGTTTTACTCAACCGGAAAAAACAATCTTAATTTGGGACTTGTCCTAGTGGTATATTGAAATTACGCTACCCGACCTTGGCATAAGATACGATGCCACTATTATATCCTAGAGCACCGGGTCCAATAAAATCCTGAATACATTTCCACTGTTATTTGTTTTTCTTTCTTTAAGTATTGGCTGTAGTTTTTGAATGGAAAAACTTGCCAGATTTATATCGTTCTTTAAGTACTATAAGAGATGAACTAGAGCTTACACAACTCAGAGCGATAAAAAAGCTCGATATGTTCACTTAAATCACATTTTTCATTCAGTTAGGAGTTCATATGCAGATTGAAAAAGTTGAGATACTTTTGTTGAGAGTTTAATCAGTGAAAAAACATGCAAAAGTGCATTTAGAACTCATTTGCCGTTCAAACGTTTGTTTGTGATTGTACCGTGCAGCTGTTATGTGCATCCTCATTATGTTGTGCAATTTAATTCCTCGGGAATAGTTTATTTGTTACGTCTGTATTTAAATTCTAATAGGAACTTAATCTCCAATTGGGCTTTTGAAAAAAAAAAAAGATTTTCTAATGTATTTTAAAACTTTATTATTAATAATATTGATATTTAATGCAAAAAACTTAAAAAAAAATGTTTTTCAATTAATTATAAACAATTAAAAATTGATGAAATTTAAATAAAAATCACGTGACTATAAACGCGCCATGATTGGTCACCATAGTGGTGACGTCATAATGTTATAGCTATTTAATAACAGTCCAGCGTTTACGGCTGAAACGGCGGAGTGAAAACTAACATTATGACGTCACACGCGCTCGGGTTTGTTCGGGAGCTGTCGGCGTGTCTTCGGTACTGGATTAAAAAATTAATTTTTAATTTGAAATAACTTTTGAATTATTGTGAAAAAAATAAAATAAAAATAGTTTTGTTATAAAACTAATATATAATCTTTCCATTTATCACAAAAATTTTTTTTTTCAAAAGCCCAATTAAGACATTTCGTAATTTTATTGTATAGTGCGTAAACGGTTTATTACCGTTAGATCACGCCAGAGGCTGTTAGGCGGTCTAAAACTCCGACTCCAGGGTTGGAAACTAATCCATTCTAACTTCCAACTACCTTAAATTGAAAAGAAAATTATCCAGAGAGTATCAAACCAAGAACGTAGTCAAAGTAGAATAAATAACATAATATTATAACGCTGTTACTAATTAATATCATAGGGACTTACTCGTAAAACAAAATATTGCAACAACAAAATTTTAATTAGCCATTAGCCGTTTATATGCCTATTAACCTTCTATGTAATTTTCCGCACAATTAAGGTCAAAATACATATAAACAATAGCAGACCACATCTCCGTTTGATTCTTTACACGCAATAAGGATTTCCTTTTATGAAACGAAAACCTTTGACCCTTTAATGTCAGAAGAACACCGACTGACAGAGGGTCTTACTTCCAAAATAGTGATAACCCTTCATATGCCCACATTCAAATATTTATCTGAACTTAAATGCCTTGAACACCAATGAGTTTGCTTTTGTAAATCAACCCGAGTTAATTACATAACAACTTCTTGGAAGTTTATATGTTAGTATTTACTTAATTTGGCCCGACTATAACTACTAGTCGACTTCAATATTACTACAATTCGATAAAGATAATTATAATAAATATGGTTTTAATCATAACAAAACTTTAAATGGGAATAAACATGTGACATGCCTGAACTACATGTCAACGTACAATCACAGTACATTCTGTACTCTGGCACAATGCACACTTGTCAAATCCAGGCATGCCAGATGGAGCTCGTAGTAGCTGTGCCAGTACTCAGTTACATTCATTGTGTACTAGCCCGCGGTGTTAACCGCGTTGTACCTGTTCCCGCGGGAATTTCGGGGTAAAATGTATCCCGTGTATTATTATTTATAAGACATTCATACATCTTCAGAAACTTTCGCATTTATAATATTAGTAGGATTGCGTCCTTTATGATACTCTACCTTAGGTATGTGCCTTTTGAGTCTTTGAGCTTACTTATTGTACGAACGGCAGATACATCATAACTTTCTCAAATCGTTAATTTGATTGTAGCGAGTTACTTACCAAGAATGTTAGAAGCACGTAGCATGTTCAAGCTTCACGAGCGTCGATATTAATTATATAGAACTTAGTACAAGATCGAAATTAGTCAAGGTGTAATTCTGCGTTCTGTTAATTTTGCAGCTAGGTAATTGCCCCAAAGTAGTACCCATTCATAGATATCCTTAATTTCAATAATGCTATGATGGCTGAAGTCTATTGAGGATAATAATAAGCGTTGGATATGTAAAAAAATATCAAGCTATGATGTTCCAATGCAAGGCAAAGATCTCCTAAAAAGCGTTATAAAAAATACGAGAATTTCCAAATACAAGTTAATACTACTCGTATTTTTGGGATCGATGCTAAACAAGGTTTTCCAATACAATTAGCATAATGCTACATAATTATTCCGCTCAGAAAACTTTTAAGTAAAAATAACAAAATCTAGACTTTTATAACCTTTTCATTTCATAGTAGTAATTTAATTTAATTTAAACATAATAAAATTATTTCGTAGAAATCTCTGGTAATATACTTATAGTACATTCATCTTTAGGATAAAAGTAAGTAGTAACTTGGTAAACTCTACAAAATAATTACCATGCCTGAAGCTTATTTCATGTATTTATCTTAAGCTTTTTTATGAATATTTCTCTACATTAACTGCCTTTGTAAATAGCTTCGTTTACAGAGCAAAATAAAGCAGCTCGAAGCCAAGTGAGATCTAAAAGTAATAACATACCTAATTATTATTTTTGAAGTTCTCTTTTTATTCCCAAACCAACCTACAAAAGTCAGTAAAAAATTCGTTACGCGTATTACGACTGCAGAGTATATAAAGTAGTATAATAAAAAGTTTATTTACTTGTTCGGTAGTTATTCCTGGTAATTCAATAAAACTGAATGTAGGCGAAGAGCATCAACAATCCGCCCATTCGTTTTATTACAGAGAAAAACGTTCTACAGCCATTTAAAATAAATATAGTTAGTTATCAACATGGACCGACTTGTTGGTACATAGTATTAATGAAACATTTATGAGTTGAACTATGTGACACGATAGTCATATGATTAGGTAATCAATATGACGGATAAAGCTCACATCCCCTAAAAAAATCCTCATTTAATAAAGTTATTTGACATGGATTAGAGTTTGACTTACCGATACCGATGTTCAACTGATACCCGTCAAAAAACGCGATTCATTCATATTTCGAAAGGGCAAATTGTCCACGAATTATGGGTATATTGATATACTAAAGGTTTTTGCTTAACATTCGCAATTTATTACGTCAATAAGAGACAAAATCTGTGACAGGATTATGTTTTTGTGACAAATGCAATCTTTAATTACTTTACATTTCATTTTCCCACTGGGTAGTCATCATACCGTGGGCTGGTTTGTTTGGACGTTAATTCCTTGAACCCAAGTGACAGCTAAGATTCCAATTAAGTGTTCTCCAAGGAGCGGAATTGAATTTTTCAAATTAATTATTGTGAAGGAGTGGCAGAGTGCAAAGAGAAAGATAGATTTACTTTTCAAAAATAACGAGTAAAGCAGATATTGTCTTAAATTACTTTATTTTAAGTGAACAAAAGCAATATCATTTGAATACATCTTCTGTGAAAATTCTTGATCACTTAGTATTTTCGTTAACGAATACCTAGACATACCTGCAGCTTTATAAGTCTGTATATTTGTCCAGAATAATTTCGAGCCGAGAATGTCTTCTTAGAAGTATAAAAAATACATTAAAAGGATCCTTTCACAGTAACCCTGACTTTCCATCGAAAATCATATGTCAGTAAACTTTATCCGATTTCTTTGCCTCTTTATTTATTCTGGCGAAGTTTTAATAAGGTTGTGAGAGGTACCTCTCTCAAGATCCGTTTACACAAGGTGGTTTGTGGCGTAGTTTAATTGAGGCAGGGTTCTCACTGACTTAACAAGCCTTGCGGAGTTACTAACTACACCTACACGATCGGGTCTTGTTCTTAATAATTTACTAATGCAAAACGATCCTTATTCGATAGTATGGTAACACTATGCTTAAACGATACAGTTTTTATTAAACAACATTTGTTTTGAACATGAAATAGGTCTAAATACTTCAATCCTTTCAAATTTCGAATCACAAATAGGGTGCGCTAGTGTCATACTAAGTGCGCTACTAAATGCCAATTTTGACACTTAGGTGATCAGATAACGGCTTAAGTTCAATTATATAATTTAAATGCTTAACATGGTTGGTTTGGTAAGTACTTATTAGACGACCTATATATTCTCACAATTATGCAACTAGATTTTAATTTGCATCATTGATGTCATTATCCTATCAATTCACGTCAATATTTTTAATGACCAACTGATGCAATAGGCACATGCAGCTATTGTTTCTGTGACATTCGACTATAGCCGCCATTAGTTATTGATGCAATGTAGATAATAAGGATTGTAAGGTATTCTGTGATAATTGACGTAATTATAGACTGTTTATGAACAACTGAGACTAGAAATGCACTTAGTTTCTTGTTATCTAACAATGTAGGTCTTGGTTTGTCTAGATTACATTTTCTCGGTATAGTTTAAACATATAAAATTGACACTTTAGCGTCGTAAAGTAGTACTTATTATGATTTTTTAAACTAAACTTTCTTGAATCAAAATGTTAATTCAGAACGATTCGTAACTATATTCTGACAAAACTCTTTTCAAATAAAGTAGCAAACTGGAATATACCTGATTTGAGTCAAAGAAATATCTATGGTACTAAATATTTCAGTTTGCATTTCAACTAGAACAAAATGGGTTGAATATTCAAAGATATTTACGACATCCTACGACTGACTACCTCCAATTAACTTTACGTAATTGTCTGAATATACTAATAAATTGTTTTACCATGCTTCATTATACAATTGAATTAGTATGCAAAATAGTGGTTTCCTCAGTACCGCTGCTACACAATATAGATGATAGTTTAATGTGCTTATTGTGTACGTGTCGATTATTGACTACTGTATAGGTGTGTGTAGATAAACCTACATGAGATACACCAATAACTTCTATCAGTGTGTGTGTAACACCTCAATTTAATCAAACATTTTTGCGTATTATGTCACCTACTTGCGTAGTATCCAAGCTATTGTATTGTTAATTACTTCGTGTCTCTGATAATAGAACGTGTTTCAGGTTTAACTTGGTAAAGAATATTCTTTAATGTAAAATACATTAGCGAGGCTTCCTTCCTATTTTGATACATTGTTAAATACTTTGTCAAGGGCGTCGCCAGCTTGTGGCCTAGGGGAGGGTTGTAGGCCTTGTTGGGTGCGGTTGATATGAAGAATGGAAAAATGTGTGGAAGTTGTAAGAGACTTTGGCCCTCCTTTTCTTCTGACCTTTTTGACACCCACCCCTTTTTTAATGAATGTTCTGAATAACCTTTATATTTTATTTATTAAAATTGGTTAATTTACCTTAGTTCAAAGTAAGAGGGTCACTCTGTCTCTCTCTCACGGGGAACTCTGCTTGTCAGAACTGCCTTTCCAAGCATTACCAATCTGTGTGAGTAGTACCAGTACAGCACAAGCAGTACCAATCAACTGTGAGAATCTTTGAGACGTCTAGCTAGCCGTCTATATTAGTTGGTTTACAAGAGCTACTATCACATGCTACGGAATAGGCTTTCACTAAAGTACTCTTTTACTTTTGGACATCTAAATGCTTACTGTTTACTCTGTAACCAGATACGATGTTTTCATTACACTATCAGCAATATTTGCAGTACTAATTAATAGAATGTTTTATGTTAATAATGAAATATAACCTACATATTATTTGTCCTACCGATTTCCTGTTTAAAGGACAGTTGTACGATGGGCCTATTTCCAAATAATTGGATCACTTACATCTACTCCTGTAATATCTATCCATTGGAGAAATACATGTTATGACACTCGTATCACTGTTATTCTGAGTGAGTAAGTATTCAGCTTGTCTCAGAGTGATTCTGGAGACTATGATCTCGTATTGGGGTCTTGCCAAACCCATGAATATTACGATTGGAGTCATAAATAATTTCTAGTAACCCTATATAGGGTAGTGTATGTACAAAAGTACGTACATAGACACACTTACCAACATGATGTATAAATACATTTTGCGGTATTGTTTTTTTTAGACTAAGTACGGTCAGCCAAATATGTGGTCTACCACCCTACGGTTGAGATTCATTTGAACGTCATGAAACAACAAGGTCAATTTTAAACGTCATAACATAATTGTGCATAGAAAAGTCAACCTTAGCGATCGTTACATCTCGCAGAAACTTTTGTCAAAAGTGGTAGACCACTTTCTTGGCCGACCGTACCACCCTGCGGTTTCACCCGCAGTGCACCCGTTCCCGTGGGAATTTAGGGATGAAAAACAGCATATACCTTTCCGTTGAATATGGCTATCTGTTATAAAAATATTTATACAAATCAGATTGGAAGTTTCTGAGATTAGGGCGTTCAAACAAACAAACTCTTCAGATTTATTATATCACTACATAGTATAAAATAAAGTCGTCTCTGTTTCGTGTCTGTTTGTCTGTTTGTCTGTGTGCTTAAATCTTTAAAATTACGCAACGGATTTTGATGCGGTTTTTTTTAATAGGTAGAGTGATTCAAGAGGAAGGTTTTTATGTAAAAAAATTCCCGAAATTCCCACGGAAACGGGCACAACGCGGGTAAAACCGCGGGGCGCTGCTAGTTAAGTATATCTATACTAATATTATAAAGCTGAAGAGTTTGTTTTGTTTGTTTGTTTGTTTGTTTGTTTAAACGCGCTAATCTCAGAAACTACTGAACCGATTTGAATAATTCTTTCACTGTTAGATAGTCTATTTATCGAGGAAGGCTATAGGCTACATTTTATCCCGAAATTCCCACGGGAACGGGCACAACGCGGGTAAAACCGCGGGGCGCTGCTAGTATTATTATATTAGTATAGACTAAGGAGTTATCGTTGAATTTGCTCGTCTATAGACCATATGCTATAACATTGTTTGTTCGTACCCTGTCGTAATTAGCATGTACGTAAATTTTAATACTTACTAAATACTGTGTTTTTAGGACGTGAATAGCTAAAATCTTTTGTTAACTGAAGCGTCACTAAAATAATTTTACAGGCTACTGATTTTGAACCCACATTATAACTTTATTATTATTTTTTTTTATTTTTTTATTTAAGGTCGCTTAAACAACTTGGTCATCAGCGACCGAAATTATAACTTTGATTATTTGTAGGCTTTAATTAGACAATTTGACGCTTGTTTTCTATTTAACTATTAAAGTCGCAGCTTGTAAAATAGCTTAATTTAAACGATGCTGTAACAATTTGTTGTCAGAGTTGTATCGAAATATGTATCATGATTTCCTTCCATTAATTTTTCTCATCTCCAAAATATTATTCGATACTTTTGTACGACTTCCTTGGAATGTACCAAATAAATTAATGTTTATTTAATAAACATATCCGATATCGAGGTCGTATTTGTAGGGCGTACGAAATTCTATATCTTAGGAGGTGTTGATGTCCTAGAAACTGGAAACATATCACTAATACCACAATATACTAACATCTAAACTTGTCAAAGGAGATGATTTTGTCGTTCTGATATCCGAACGGTAGATACAGGAAATGGGCAAATATGAGACAACTCTACTCGTAAAATGGGTCATTCGTCATGCTTCCTTTGACCTACGCTCACTAGGATCAAGACCCCCTGCTACAACCAACGCCCTGCATCCTCAATCTAACTAAACCTTTGTTTTTGTTTTATGAAAAAAAGGACAATTTATTTTGGATCGAATCTTTATGACATCTCTACTGCCATAGGACAAGTCTACAAGCCATTGGACTACTACAAGTTTGTCTATAGTCTCTCTAAAAGCCTGGGCACACTGTAGACAAGATAATTAAACTAGACTTCTGGTTCTCATATGTTAACGTACACGGATGTATGTGTTAACGGAGCGTACACTAACAAGACATTTAGATCTGCCACAGGGTTTTTTTCTATTAAACCAAATAATTTGTACTGGCAACTGTATATAAACTGTCTAATGTCTGTAAATTATTTCCGAATCCAAGGACTGTTGTGGCTCTATAAAGATAAAGCACTAATTAGCACGCTAGCTATTTCACTAAGCACAGTTATGAAACATATTCTATTAAACTGCTGACCTGTATCGGGCCAATATAAGACGGAATGGACACTTCACTAAAGTGCTGTTGAAATAAGCGCTAGGCATCGGAAAACCATTTGTGTAATCCTCTTTAAAAACAATCTATAATAGTAGTTATTGAAAATAGTTTACTACAAAAAACTTTTTTTTAAATGGGTTGGATAACAGTTTTGCTACTAAAGCTGCCCGTATCTATGAAATTAAGTATATTTGTGTTTTAAAATTCCAGTCAGTGGATAATAAACAAATAAATCAACTTTCCATCCCCGAACTCAAAATAATAAAAACATAATTAAAAATGTTTAACAAATTATTTACAAAGCTACAAACAAATTACTCGAATTTTCTTAACACAAACTGACTGCAAGAGAATTAATTAAAAAAACGTGGTACCGGTGTTTGATGTCAAATTATAGCGACAAGGAAAAATGTTGGCGCTAACGCTAATTATTATTTTATATTGGCTAAGCACGATCCGTTTTTAATTTTTCTTTCAGAACTTGTATTTGGAAAAATTATGAATTAAAAGTGACTCAGTTGATTAAAAATTAATCTCACTGACTTTAATTCATAAAATATTTAATTTGATTTAAAGTCATATTTTAGATTCTCAATAATATTTTTAATAAACTGGATTACTTAAGAAGATTGATTTACCCCTCAAGAGCACCCTGATGTGCAAAATTCATTCGTTAACGTTATGTGTACCTTCCCACTCAAGCGGTAGGTACCTACAGCAATTTCGAAGTAAATTGAAGATTTTTTTTTTCTGTGATGAACAGAGAATTCCCGACTTACATAAGTCTTTAAGGAGGTTAAGGGAAGGTAAGATTTTTCTCTAAAATCACTTTGTGTAAGTACACTGGTTACTCTAAAATCACTCTGTGTGAGTACTACCTAATTCATACGTACGTACCTAATTCAGAATCAGGATTTATGGGCAACCAAAAATAGGAAATAGCCAATTTTGACTCGATGTGATATTAAAAATAGCTTTGATTTCAAACAAAATTACGTAAATTTTATTCCGCAGCGCAAAATATACACCAGCCGAAGATAATGCATTTTCGTTTTACAATTCAAAGTCTGTTTTGATTCTTCAGTATTTTGCCAAACCATGAAACGAAAAACGGTGTTATCAAAACATGAGAAAAATACTTTTAAACGTTCCAATAAAAATGAAATTTTGATCTTTCAGATATAAAGCACACATAAATGATTTATTGCTTGTTATACATACACGTGTTTTTTTAAGAACTAGTGCGAAGAACTGCGCTGAACTCTGGATAGGGTGCGAATGGCCGTCTCTTACTGAATCGTGTCTTGTGCGATACTTTATATGTTTAGAGCTCTTATCTACATTTGCCAACTCGACCTTAACATCCCGGCTAATAACATAACTGTCGTAAGGGATTTCGGGATAAATCTTCGAATGGAAATGGTTTAACTGTTAAACTTTTTAAACTCACACGATTTGCACTCATTATACTAAATGAAACGGGTCTGTATCGTGTTAGATAATTTAACGTATTTACTAAAATGGGAAGCTCCCGTGAGCGAGCGAGCGAGCGTGAACGAGCGGTGTAATCCACTCGAAACGTCGGGTACGTATTTTAGTAAATACGTTAAATTATCTAACACGATACAGACCCGTTTCATTTAGTATAATGGTTTAACTGTTGACAGTGACATTGCAAATTGTACTATGTATCGCAGATCTTGATTGTGTAAGTGCTTGTAATAAGTAGTAAAGTCATATTAGTATATTAAACATGTGAACATAACTAACTCCCGTACTCAGAAACGTAAAATGCTTCCTCAGTAGAGATTTAATGGGTGATTTTGACATGTATGAAAAAATACGTCAATTAGTTAAGAGTCGATATAATGAACGTTTCTCAGTACGGACGTAATTGAGCCTTTATAAGAAAATGAAACATTTTTGTAATACCCACTACATAATACCTACATGTATGCTCGTTTCTATAAATTAGGTGAAATTCCTTCCTATTCGAGTGTGCTCGAATTTCACAAAACATCCGCCTTGAGGCCTTAAGGATAAGGCTTTTCAAAGGCCGTTGTTTTGCTTTCACAATATTCTTGTGTAGTACACATTATAATTAATTCCTCATAACGAATCAAGTTAGTTTCATATTGTATTCAATATTTGTTTAAAAGATCACTGTGGGTGATATCCACAAACAAAATGTGTATTTTAGTATTCAATGTGCTGCTGTATTTCTCTCTGTGCTGTGTATGTAATTTACGGTTATGAAAAACTAGCTGTACCCCGCAGCTTCACCAGCAGCGTACCCGTACCCGTGGAAATTTAGGGATTCCTGTTATTCATTATCCTATTCCAGAAGATAAATAAAACAAAAATAGGTTTAACCGTTCTCGAGTTACGTATGGTATAGCATAATAATACATAGATTGATACATTAGTTACGCGTTTTCGAATTGAAAGTAAAATAGGTGTTATTGAAGGTGTTATAGAGGTTTAAGAAGTGAACAACTGAGCCTCACAAACGTACGTAGCTACATTTGATAAGTGAAAAAAGCGTTTTCATAACTGCTTTGCCTTCTGAACTGTAAAATAAAGGAGAAATTGCCAAATGATCCACAACTCTTCGTGAAATAACTCAAAGAGTTTCCTGTTCGTTCGTTTCTAATTGATACCGTCTTCAATATCCGCGCGCTGCAAATATCTAGAACTTTCATTAATTTTAGCAACAACAAGTTATCATTTAAGAACAGTCGCAGACTTTTGACTAGACTGTCTTTGGACTGACTTATTAATTTAAATTTTGGATGTATTGTTCGACACAGTCAGTTATTGATACAATTCTATAGTCTAACTATTAAAAGTTTGTGAGAAATGAAAAGTCTTTGAAAATGTAGTCCGTGCTCTTTGATAGGTTTTTATAGACAGTCTAAAGGGTACCGGGTTTATGGTTCACTAAAGCAATAATACGGAATAGAAGGAACTCAAGTACGTAACTATTTTGCGTGAAATTGTTTGGCATGGGAGATTAAACGACACTTGAACTCCTTCGAATGGGTCCTTGAAACTATTTACATCAAACCCAGAAATGCTTCAAATTATTTTTGCCAAACACATTAACGTTTGATAACTATTTAAATTATATTACGTTGGTTGTAAATATCTAGATTCAAAGCCATTGTTTACAGTAGGAAGTAGTGAAAATATTTTCAAGGGGATGTTACGACGTGTGGTGCACTGAAGACGGCAAGCGATTTTTTTAAATAAAGTATTCTTATTTTAAACAATCGCTATATATAAATAATATATACTGAACGCTAAAAGAAAGCAATAAACTTTTTAACTGCTTTTTATTACAAAACTCTAATGTCTGTAGTTTAAAAGCAATTGCGATTTTAAAAGTATACTACTTTCTTTTGGCGTTCAGTATACTTTATCAAATTGTATATTAAAGATACATTTCACCAACGAATAGCAACAGATATACAATTCTGAATATGGACCGAACAAACCAAGAATTTAATTCTGTGTATTGAATATTCCTAGTTTATATTTAACTGTAGAAGTATGCTTTTGTTTCGGCGAACAATACGCGGGTTTAATATGACTATTTATATTTGTTTGGAGGGCTTATCGGTTGTTCATCAAACTTCGTACATTATGTGAACGATGTGAAGAGTTTGGGAACCGTACATAATATAGGTACTGGTTAAAATAGGCGTTTGATGTTTTCAGGAGTATTAACAGTACAGTCCGTGGCCAGTACATACATGGCAAAAGTTCACATGTTTTAATTGCATCATAAAAATTGTGATTGTTAGATATTATAAATCAATATACAGGAAGAATTTTGAGTAAGTTTAATTATAATTAATACATTTCGAACAAATAAGTTCGAAATAAAACATTTGAAACATCAAAAATCAAGATTTCTATACTTCTTATTTTCAGTCTATGAAAACCAAATCAATCCTGAAAGCATTGAGCGCGCCATTTCACAATGGACTTGCATATTTGTGATAATTATAATATACAGCACTTTGAGAACAACCGCCGCCCGACCTCAATAATCTCATCTATGGAAAAACTAAAAGAAATATCCACTTGGAAACTGCTTTAATGCATAAAAAAGGTAGGATTTTCAATCAGGTTGCCGATACATTTTTCCATATTCATATGCATGTCTTCCCGTCAACCCCACACTTGTCTCGCTAAAATGAACAATATTTAACCTAGTGCCCTCAATTTTCATTTATTCATATTTTAGAAATGTTTACGTTGACATTCCAATAAATTCGGTGCCAATCATAATTTGCAATTTAATGAAATGTCAGGCAAGTAAGTTATTTCAGTAACACTTAGGCGAATAGGAAGGTAAACTACTAACAGAATTTTTACGGTAAAGCGAAATTGCCAATCAAACGTAATTAAATGTCCATGGAATTATTATAATTCATTCATTAAAGCTTCATGACACAATTTAATTTCCTTTACAAAGTAGAAATTGTACTGGGAATGTCAAATCACTGTGCCAAACTATTGGTTTCAGTATAACAGTTTATCCTAAGCGTTTACGCTCGAGCATTAAACTCGTAAATACATTCTACCCCTTAAAAACTCGAGGGTTTTAATTAAACTTCCCAAAGGGTTTTCCACTCAGGAAGTGCATTCTTCCGATCCGATGAATTTGTGTTCACCTTTTTTTCATAAGATTTTGTAACACCATTAAAGAAAAGGTTTCCTAAGTATATGCGAACACTACCCCTGTAAAGGAAACGTCAGATAAAAATGCAAATTAAAGCGAAGTGTATCCGTAAACGTAGTTTTAATTCATAATTTACCACCAAACCTAAAAAAATCCCCGTAGTGATACGTTAAAAATAGTAATATATTAATAGGAAGGTTTGAAAATCGAAACAGAGATTTGGATAATAGAACGAGGCTAGTTTATAACCTTAAATCACTCATTGATAGGTACTTTTTATGCGGGTTAAATGTAGTTATACTGTGCTATGGGGCACTGTTATATAAATAGATCGAACAATTAAAGTATGTCAGCCTTGCTAATAAAACCGTTATCTTCATTCACCTCATCCGTGGTTTTATCTATACATGTATATGTTACGGCTAATACCCGAAGTGCGGCTACACCTAGTTCTAACCGGCTAAAACTAGGTGTAGCCGCACTTCGGGTATTAGCCGTATGTCATTTTAATGAAAAGAGAGAGTTTAAACATGAAAAAAAAATAACCCTAACCTACCGAATTACTTACTATTCGGTAGGTTAGGGTTATTTTTTGAATATATTATATATGCACCTAGTTCTAACCGGCTAAAACTAGGTGTAGCCGCACTTCGGGTATTAGCCGTAACATATACATGCCGTAACATATCATGTACAGCCCTACCATAAGCATGACATTATGTGCTGTACACAGTTCTCAGCATAAATTAATTTGAAGATATCCTCGAGTCCACTACCAGACATGATATATCCAATCGCACCTATGAACGACATATTATGAGCAAATGGAACCCACCTAATCGAACTACGACCTTCGATAGATCGGTATTAAGATCAGCAGCAGCTGTAATGTCCCTTATGTCTTTTATTTTTACTTTTCGAATTTCTGAACATTTTCGCTTATAACTTTTTTATTTATAGTTCTACGACAAAAAGTTACTGGACCAAAGTTGAAGAGAATTTAATTTGCGACAAAACTGTTAACAATGTTTTTAAAAAAAATTAATAGTTTATGAGATATATTGTAAAAACCATTTCAACCCCTATTTTCAAGATGGCGGCCGTGGGACAAGGGTGGCGACCCCACAAACTTGTTTTTAGCTTTACACTGACCCCGCCTACACATCAAAAAAATAAAATTGCGTCCTCTAAAAAACGCAACCCCAAATGTAACTTTTCGATGGACTATTAATTGTTATTTATAAGGATGTAGTTCGCCATCTCTAAGGTAATTAAGAAAATCTAGAATCTTCGTATAAAATTTGTTAAATTCAAATTGCGAAAAATATACGCTAAAGAGGCTTTATACCTTTTCAAATTTGTAAAAATACTTTGATGATTTAACAACAAAGAACCAACAGAGAACCCTTTTTCTTTAAATTACTAAAAGGAAAATAAACCCAATTTCAGGAGGAAATTAAAAATTCTTTTTTTCAATTAGCTACTAATTTATTTTTTATTTCAATGGTACGCAATGATACTAACGTATATGATATGTTGATATAAGTTATATGTTGTTATCTACTGTTATTTCAAATATCTATAAAATTATTTATGGCACTTATAAAAAGTGATAAAACGACGTGCATTTGGCGCCTACTTTAGTAAATATAGCAGAAGGTGACACGTCTTCCTTTTTGGCCTCTGAAGAGAGATAAGTAGAGATAAGAAACTCTGAGTGTTCTGCGTCTACGGTTCCTATAAAAGAGCCGAAACGTCAAATAAAATCCTCCTAATTTAAAATAATAAATGCGAAAGTTTGTGAGGATGTATATATGTATGTATGTTTGTTCCTCTTTCACGCAGAAACTAATGAACGGATTTGGATGAAACTTTATAATAATATCTATACTTCTATACTAATATTATAAAGCTGAAGAGTTTGTTTTGTTTGTTTGTTTGTTTGTTTAAACGCGCTAATCTCAGAAACTACTGAACCGATTTGAATAATTCTTTCACTGTTAGATAGTCTATTTATCGAGGAAGGCTATAGGCTACATTTTATCCCGGATTTCCTACGGGAACGGGCACAACGCGGGTAAAACCGCGGGGCGCTGCTAGTAGTTTATACATCAGAATCACACATGGGATACATTTTATCCTGAAATTCCCGCGGGAACGGGTTGATACCGCGGGGCGCGGCTAGTGTCATATAAAAGCGAAGTGTATCAGTAAACGTAAAACAGCTCCCCAGTAATTTACTCGCATCGAGTTGTACCATTTCCCATATGAATTTCGTGATGAAAATAATCCTTCCTTTTAATTATGACTATTATTTACAAAAACATTTTTAATCCGACTGTTAGCTCCACGGATTACAGCATTCAAACAAACAAAAATCTGTTGAGCTTTATTAACCTATATTAGTAACGTATCGCAGTTTAGCCCGCGTTGTGCCAGTTCCCGTATGAATTTCGGGATGAAAAGTTGCTTGTAACCTTACTCATTTTGGCTATGATGTACTTTAAAAAAAAATCTGACTGGTAGTTTCACAGATTCGATCTTTGTTTTAAACAAAAAAGATTTTCAGAGCTTCATTAGATTAAATATTATTTGTATAGATCTACGTAACTTGTAGATATTTCGTAGATAATCTTTTCTTCACTACACAGTATAAAACAAAGTCGCTTTCCGTTTGTCTGTCCCTATGTGCTTATATCTTTAAAACTACGCAACGGATTTTGACGCGTTTTTTAATAGATAGAGTGATTCAAGAGGAAGGTTTTTATGTATAAAAAATCCAGAAATTCCTACGGGAACGTGCACAACGCGGGTAAAACCGCGGGGCGCTGCTAGTATAAAATAAACCCAAAATGATGTAAGAACTTATTATGAACGTAAAGTGTAAGGTTTTAATTCCATCCATTGGATTAACCATGGTTCCCAGAAAGTTTTGTTTTCTTATTAGTTGCCCGTGGCTGATGTAATCCTGTTAGTTGTTGGCTAAAAGGCTTTTCACGCAATATGCCTTAGTTTGAGGCTTTTATGTTTTACTTCATCTATCATCTACTTTTCTCGTATACTTCTTTCTATACTAAAATTATAAAGAGGTATTTTTTAAGTAACTTTGTATGATCTTGCTTACATCCGGAACCACCAATCCGATCGAATAATTATTATTTTGAATTGGTTAGCAAAAAATAAATGGGATCAAGAGGATACGTATATTTTATCCCAAAATTCCCACGGGAACATGCACAAGCGGGTAAGACCGCTGGACGCTGGCTTGTAGTTTGTATCAATATCATAATAGTTAAAAATGTAAACATTTAATACTAAAATTAATTTATTTGCTTTTACAAGGACACGATGGTTATCCACCTCGTCAAAAGAAGGAGCCCACTAATTGCAATTAGTATAAACCTTTTATTGTTGCGCAAAGAAATAGTAAAACAAGTTTTATAGTTTGCACACGCCTTTATTCCGCTAGATCTGCAGTCATTTGTTTTGTAAGACACATCAATATGTGTGTGTAATGACTGAGGAATCTATTGAGATTCCTCACAAAACATTCAGAAAAAGAATAATGAAATACAGTTATTTACCCAGTGAGAACCCCGCTGAAGTAATCTCTAATTCGTATTCGATGAGAATTAGTGATAAAGTCAGTTAGTATCAATCATTTCGATCAGTCGCGTAATTCTCTAGAACACGCCGAATTCCATTTTCAAAAATAAGTTCATAATATTAATATCGGAAAAGCTTTAGCTGGCTGGAATTTCGTTAGGGAAGCCATATCGCTGATTTGGATTTATTTATATCGCACTAATCTAATATATTAAATCTATGGCTTTCCCACGCACCAAATAAATTTAAAGATGAATGGGGAAATGGGAATCTGAGTATATAATTTGGGATTCTTTATTAAGAAATAACGTTAAATTCAAAAAAGGATTATAAAAAGGATTCAGTAATAATAGCCAGTTATAGTCTTATCAAATTAAAAACTTTTTGTTTCTATAATTAACTCATTAACTGGGACTACAATCCAAAAACCCCAGGAACAAAAGCGTACCCTCATACTTTTGGTTTCACCATAGTTGTACCATAGTCGGGTAATTTTATCTCATACAACTTTCATAACAAAATTAATGTACTGTGTCAATTTTGCATACTCCAAACTAACTTTTACGAGCACTGAACATCAAAGTAACATTAACATGAAGATCAACTTACCAACGGCTTCAGTGACACGTTCTATCCATGCTCGTATTGGATCACAATGTTATGATCTTTAAGCTTTGAGTGAAGCGCGAAAACCAACGGATCAGAAAATCGGAATGTTGAGTTCGTTCGTGTTCTGCGAGCGCGGAATGACGCGTGCTCCTTACGCGGGCTGCTTCACCACACTGCGGCGCCTTTGACGACCGTAAGGCCACTGCGGATTCGAAAACATCTTGAAACTGAAACCACGGACAATGGACGTTGTTTTTTGTTTAGATACTTGTTTTGTTGTTGGTTTTCTGTTTACTTTAAATTAATTATTTAGGTACTTAGTAAATTTAAAGAGGTATTTCTATCTGAGCAAGTGCTGGCGGAGGGCGTGTTAACGTGTCGGTTCCGGTTATTTCAATCGTGCGAACCTGTCGAAGTTTTTAAGGCCGGCTTTAAACTCCGACAACTGGGTTGGCCACTACCTTACTCGAATTTACTTAATTACTAGGTTGATTAAATGAAACTTTTTCAAATTCTTTTGTTTTATAGACTAGATTAAAAGTACGTCAGGTCCCCGTAGGATATGATCTGAGATAAAAAGTAGTCAAGTACTTTCGCTTGAGTCACTGAAATGGTGAAAATTTCATTGAAATCCATTAAGTCGTTTATAAGATTAACGTAATAAATGTACAGAGGTACATTTGAGGTTTTATTTATGTAAAGATAAATATTAAGTCTGAAACCTAACGTGAAAGTACACATTAATTATTTTCAGTCGTTCTATGCTCACAAAACTTTGCAAACTACAGTAAAAAGTTTGTAAGCATAATTTTATATCGCTCTTTCTTTTGTTCCAACTTCGTAATATAAATGTGATACAAATTAAAATTAGAACACCCGTAGTATTTCCGACTCACGCAAGGTGAAACCCGCGAGACTTAATAGAGTTATATTTTAAAATATTTGTTTTATCTCGTGCCAAATATCTAAACTAAATATCAATTTCAAATTATAATCGATATTCGACCTGTGTGAAATTGTTTACAGCTTATGATTATTTAAAGTCCTATTTTTTTTTAAACTAACCTGACACTATTGCGACACTTGTTAGAAAAAACAAAAAAAACCGAATTGAGAACCTCCTCTGTCGGTGTTTGAAGTCGGTTTAAAAACGGTACTGCGGTGCTAAAGACAAACACACTCCTTTTTTAGCGTCGGGGGTAAAATAATAATGTGGTTCATTTTACTTTATTGCATCTCATAAATGTTTTCAAAGATCGATTTTGGTTAACAACTTCAGAATCTATCCAAGCAAAATGAAAGAATTTTCTGAATATGATTGATTGTTTCCATGATTTTTTTTTGCATATAACGACTGCACTTGTCGATTTATAAATAAAAATCCTACACAACTTATCGTTCAGAAATTGATGAAATCTTTCAAAAATCCAGTTAGTAAATGTAGTTTAAAAAAATATGGATAAATAAACCTACCTATATCTACTCTAGAAAACTAGAAGTGATACTTAAATGTTAAACCAAACGACATCAATTTAATATTTACTTAGCTTCCTACTATTTAACACGATCGAATTTACATCAAATTAAATCAAATCAGTTACGAAAACTTGCATTTAAAAATGACACGACAGCGGATTGTTTATCTATCAGGTAAGCCTTTCAACTGAATATCGTATGGTACAAGATCGAATTGGGATAGTCTCGATTTTGTAAATCAGGAACAAAACAGATCGTGTATATGGACTGGAGTTGGACAACGTAATTTGTCTAGTGTATCTATTATTTCAGCAGAGTGATAACTAAAGCCTCGATTGAAGACTCAGAATATGGATCTATGATTTACTCCGATTCATCTCTAGTTTGGGACCCATTGTATTCCTCGCACTGTCAGAGAGGACATACAACGTGCATTTACCTAGCATTTAACATAATTGCCTTGGTATTTCTCAAAGAATGATGTTTCGTCGCAATCTATGAGTAGCATACAAACGAAATCTTTAAAAGTCGTAAGAAAATATAAAACATTTTATACGAAAAACTAACTTTAATCAAAATAGGTAATAATAAGAATTACTAAGTACCATTTATAAATAGATGAAAGAGACCATTGTGCAAGTATACGTAGAAAAAAATCATAATATAAATTGGCAATATCTCTCACTCACAATATTTCCATTTTTGACGAAGATCTTTATTTATTTATTACTCCATGACTCATAATATAATAAAGTCTACAACATCAATTAAGCAATATACAAGGTGATTTCGGGGTCGTGATCCCAACCATTTTTTTCTGACTCAGTAAATAAATGATTGCGATGCTACCTGTATTTATTTCAATTTAAACAAAGATGGTTCGTTATTTACGTATTTTTATTTAAAAATTATTATTGACTCAAAATGCGTGGTCACCCTACTTTTAATATTACTTGACATAAGTTTTCTTGGGAAATAGTAGGGTGACCATGATCTCGAATTATCGCAGTTTTTTTTGCTGACTAAAATAAGTCGCTGGTGTACTGTTAGTCCTAACCTATCGTGATGCTTAGGAGAAAGTAAGTTAAAAGCTTCTTTCTTGCTCCACGACCCCGTAATCACCCTGTATTGGACAAGCCCGTTGGCACAGTGGCAGTGAGAGCGCTTACTGTGTCGGGGGTTGCGGGTTCGATTCCCGCCCGGAGTCAACAATATGTGCAGACATAGTTGTTGGCGACGACGTCTGGGTGTCAATTATATATCCTTATAAAGTATTTGTGTATGTACGAGTATATGTAGTAGTATCAGTTAAATAGATTCCATAACACAAGCTTAGAGCTTACTTTGGGTCTAATTAACCGTGTGTGAATTTGTCCAGGTATATTTATTTATTTATTTATATACTGTAAACATACAATATTGACCCTACGTGAAACAACTTCGAAAGGTATTTTCGTAATATTCTCGGTGTATTTTACTCAAACGTATTAGAGGTACTATCATGTTAATACAATTAACTCCGTGTGGTAAGGTTCTATAAATATTTTACTCAATACATTTAGGTCCGTGTACTTTAGCCAGCTTTTCCAGGATAAAGTGGTGTTATAAATCTCTGCGGTTGTCCACCATGTTGCTAGTACAAGGGCCCTGTCTATTCCCCTTTATATATATTTCGTTGAATCATAAATTAAACCGCCTACACAATCACAGCAATGACTTACCCGACGTCAAACCGTGTCGCATTAGCTTCCGGCTCTATGAATAATTATAATTACCGTTTTCTATTAAAAATCAAAATTGGCTAAAGTTATTTCAGTAAAGGGTAGACAGTAATGGGATGGCTCAGAACGCTAACAAAAGGAACTTTTAAAATATCAAGTTTCTAGGGTAATCGCTTTCGTCTCGACTATGAATCAGTTAGGACATTGGCTCCTTGCGTCTCTAGTTTATGGGAGGATTAAATATGATCTACAAGTATGGTAAAAATCAGATTACATCTCTCATAAGTCTCTGAATAAGAAAGGACGGGATCAAAATCTGAAGACGAATTACAAGTAGTGAATCTAACAAATACCATTTCTATATTTCCAAGATATGTGTCTTTTCTTTATTAAATTAAATCCTTTAGGTACAAATATAGACGATCGGGTATTTTAGCCTGTGTCAGACCTCTTGTTTCCCTTACTCACCGTACTTAGTTGTATACATGACTAACAGCGCCCCGCGGTTTTACCCGCGTTGTGCTCGTTTCCGTAAGAAAAACGGAAAATGAGAAATAGCCTAGGTATATAAATATAAAACCAACCATATATAAACCTTCTTGTTGAATGTGGCTATCCATTACAAAAAGAATTATTCGAATTCGATTAGTATTTTCTGAGATTAGCGCGTTCAAACTGATCAGCTTTATTATCTTCTTATATATAAAATTCTCGTGTTACAATGTTCGTTCCCGTACTCCTCCGAAACGGCTCGACCGATTCTCATGAAATTTTGTGAGCATATCGGGTAGGCCTGAGAATCGGCCAACATCTATTTTTCATCCCGAAATTCCCGCGGGAACGGGTACAACGCGGGTGAAACCGCGGGGCGCAGCTAGTATAAGTATAGATTAATCTTACTTTATCCATGAGCTATTTTAGTATTAATCTAGTAGGCAAAAACAGCAAATATAAAACCCTAATGAAGTAAAATCACTAGACTTTGTTTCATTGTTTTCGTCGTGGTTTGTGGTTAATTTAGATTAAAAATATGTATGTTTTGTTATGTTTTTTTTGGGACTTCGAATAGTCAACCACTAATGTTGTACACTAATGTAAAATATATTTTAACAAAACCACTTTTCTGGATATATTTGTTACATTCATTTTTCAAAAGAACCAAGTGTTTTGTTTCAAAAGTATTATTGTTTGTTAAGTTAATGTAAGAATTGTAAGATACTTATATAAATTCCTGAAGTGTAGGTGATCATTAGCGTAAAATGAGGCACAGAGGTGGCGCTAGTGCCGCAGTAAACATTAGCTCCGTATTTAAAATTATTTTAAAAATAGTAAATGCTAGATTTTAGTATAAATTATAGCTGATCTGTGATCAATAGTATCTAAAGTGAATGTGGAAATGTTGGTGTCTAATAAAACTTTGTTTTTGTGAAAAAATAAGACATTGAAATAAACTAGTGCAGAAACAGTGCATAAAACTCTTAAAACAAACAATCAATTCAAAATATTATATGCGTGAGTAGTACTGTGTCTTCGTCTGTGGTACATAACAATAGTAAAATATACTTAGTGCAATGAAACTTCGCGAATTAACTTAACAAAGTTGACAAAGTGACAGTTTAAACAATAAATTTCAAACAACCCACGCGTCTCTTAACGAACATTGCATGTGCGCGTTTTTGTTTCCAAATTCCTGCTAGGAGTCATGTCTCGCCATTCTTAAATCAAGCTAAGATTCTGAACATGTCATCCAGACGCTATGTCCATCTCGCTTCTCTACTTTTTGGTGTCATCGTAAATAATGCCCCCCTATCTTTTAGAAAAATTAACATGGTCGTCAAGATCTAGACTCGGTAGGCTAAACTTCCAAAGTCACAGAACAGCTAGCTTTAAAGGTAGTTTTAAGTACGCGGCGGCTAAGATTTGGAATGACCTGCCACCGCCACTGCGTCAACTAACTTCGATTAACAGTTTTCGTAAAAAAATAAAAATATTATCTTTAAATTATCAAATAAGTAATTCCACTGATCACCTCCTATAACCCTTAGGCATTTTAATAACGTACTGATTGTTAATCTAAGAATGTTTTAGTCATTAATAGTTTAATATTGTTGCTCATTTCATTATATTTTATTATTTTTTTAATAATTTTTAGTGTTATTTTTTTTTTTCATTATTTTCTTATTGTTTTTTTTTTGCTAAAGTTTACAGTTAAATATGTAATAGTTTGTAATGCTACCTATCCTCTTTAGTTGTATAAGTATCTCGGGTCCAGCTGAAAATCAGCGCTGTAGCTCCGGCTGCAGCATTACGCTGAGCTGGTAACCTTTTTGGTTAAGTTGTTACCTTGTACTTTTGTTTGTCTTATTCCTGTTGTGCTTTTTTAACCAAATAAATTTTATTTCATTTCATTTCATTTCATTAATACCCTCATCGACAGTTGGAGAGTCCCTGTATCTTTGTAAAGATATTATTAGAAGGACTTTGTTTACTTTCTTCTCGTACCAACACGTGCCTCGTCTCGATCGTATGTATACAGTTTTAATATAAATTGCGAGGATTTATCTCCCTATATTACCTGTGTTGTACACAATTCCGTAGAAACATCGAGTTTAAAGTTGCTAAGACTCTTAAATCTGAGCGTTACTGTGCTACTGAGGGCACGTTAAACAGTCGGTCCTGGTTCTTTCAATTATTAGATCATTTCAGAGCCCTTGAGGCGGTCTAAAAACTTCGACACGAGGGTTGACTACTGACCCACTCGAAATGAATGAATGAATGAATGAATAATATATTTTTTCAAATCTGACAGGTAATTTTCTGAAAGCAAACAAATTCTTTAGCCTAATTCATGGGCCTAATTACGAGTATATGAGCATAGTAACGATGCATGCTTTGCGTATCCGTTATTATTTATGAATCTTCCATTCATAAATAAGTAGGGCCCAAAAATGTTTTCTTTTACAAAATAATTTGAATAGGTCCGTGGCTCTCTCCAGGGTTTGAGGACAAAAATAATCTGAATAAAGGGACAAAATTTAATAAAACCTCTGATATTCCACGTATTCGAATAGAATAAGAAACTCAGGTTGTTTCAATACTACTGGAGTATTGGATTTGCAAACCGTTGACGTGAAACAATAATTAATTCCGTATCTTGAACAATCATTGATCCGTGATAAACGTATTATTGGATTCAATAATATTTGTACCGATAAAAATATCATATCTATTCGTACAGTTATGGACAGAAATATTTCTTGTTTATTCTTCATGTGCCATTGAAATATACAAAGTCGACTTAGGAATAAGGGTGATGACAGACTTGCATTTTGTCAGCACGTATACTTACTGTTATATTAGCATATTTGCTTAAAAGTGCGCTTTAAAAATTCGGAGTCGTGTACACAACCTTTTGTGTGTTTACTCGCAACGATTAATATTACATTGTAGTCTCTAACGGCTCACGTTTATACGAACTTATAAGCGTGTCAAAGAGTTGTAGGGTGGCAAAACACAAGCGTATATTTAATAAGCTCTTGTACACGCTAGCCAAAATCAAACTCTTACGGGCGTATTAAACGCTCGTCTGTAACCACCTTAACATTATACTTGTTTTTCAATAGAGTTTCTATCTTCTTAGAACTCAACAATACATTCATACTACTTACAACCTCCACAATAATAAAAACCAAATTTCTTCATTTTTAAACACGTGCTATTTGATCTTAAAATACGCACAGTGTTTCTACTAGATTGTGTTGTTGCAGTAATTGCCATTGCGTTTACAATCCTTATTTATCAGAAGCTATTGCTTTTACTTTCAAAATGTCGTAGGTAGCCTTGGTTTAGCGTTGTTAAGCCGTGTAGCGATAAAAGGAGGTGCTTTAATCTCCATCCCCGAGGATAATCCCCACAAAATGTCATTTGTTTTCACTCGTTGAGTCGTGACAAAAAAGGTTTGGAAGTTGTTTATTTGGAGGGAACAATTTTGGTTAAATTTTTGGTTGATTAAGGTTGCTTTTAAAATACCTAAAACTAGGAAACTAGGCGCGCTTTGATTAAATTGCGTATCGGTTTTACTAGAAAGTTAACATTAGATGTCATTCTACTCGCCTTCTATTGGCCGGATCACAGCTATTAATCTCGCTCAATCTAGCGACGGCATTGGGCAATAACGACAATAAATCAAAACCCGTTTCAAATGAGAATAGGACTGGGTTTGTGATAACTTCACCACCAACAATGACGAAAATAGCCTTAGCACACAAAATAATATTACATTAAAATAATATTTTATGATTTAGGAGTTCCACATTCAAAAAAGACAATATTATTTAATCATATTACTCGTATTTTATTAGGACAATTGTTGGGTTAACATAATTTTAACAAAAGAAATATCTTAGAACTATAATTCTAAATATGGGAAAATATCGTTAGCGCGAATTAAGGTCAGTACTCACATACGGTATTACTCGATCGAGCTAAACTGTCGAGTAAAACTCATGGCATGGGCTTTCGTCCACACATTGAGCATTGATCTATCGAGTGAGGCGCGCCGTTCAGTATTCACCGAACCGTTCGAGCCAAAGGATGTCTGTGCAACAAAGGAGACGGTGGCTGTATTTAGCAAGTCTCACAGTTCTTTATAAGAAAATCAAAGAAAACGAAAAGAAAAAACGTAAAAGGAGGTACTGGGTTAAACATTGGTTAGATCGCCGTTCTAATTACAGCCACGTGAACTTGATTGAAGAGCTACGAGTATGTCCTGAAGATAATAACAATTATTTAAGGATGCCTCCAGAGCTATATGAAGAATTACTTTCTTTGATTACCCCATTAATAAAAAAAAAGACACTCATATGAGACAATCTATTTCTCCTCATGAAAGATTGACTGTAACATTGCGATATATAGCGACTGGAAGAAGTTACACTGATTTACAATATTCAATCACGATAAACAATACCAGACTGACGCTCGCCTCGCGCCACTCGCAGTCACGTACACACGTTCGAGTCTAGATTGACGGCTCGCTTCGAGTAGTATCGAAGGAAATTACTTTCATTTAATTCCATCGAGCCGGCTCGGTGCGAGCCTTCGAGCTGTGAGTTTTGCGGTCCACACGTTGATTTTTACTCGACTTCGAGTAAAACTATCGAGTAATACCGTATGTGAGTACTGACCTTTACAAAATTTTCACACTAGCGCCATCTATATATATATAGATCGCAAGTGGAACAACCGCGCGGAACAACTAGTAAGGTTACATTAGTTTAATCTGAAACAAAACTACAACAATAAATCAATTCTTTACGACTTTTTTATGTTTTAATGGTTGTTATTTGGTATTAATAAATAATTTTAATGGCAAGTTCAGTGCCAATGTTTATTAATCCACCAATTAATAAAATTATATGTATATTAATCAATTTCTTTTCACGGTTGTTTACTATCAGGCTGTTTACTGGTCAGTTTATTTGTAAATGTATTATTAAATTACATAAAGCAATAGTAAAGTATTCGCCTACAATGTGTCGCTGGGTCGTTGCAAAGCAATGACTTCTCCTCTTACTGAAGAAAGCCGTACAGTCAGGAGGATTCGGCGTTAATCACCAGGCTCATATATTTTGGTCAGCAAAAAATGGCCCACAAACCATGGCCCACCAGCTGTCCTGCCCAGACTGTCCAAATTCCTGCTCTTACCAAGACTTGCAAGAATCCACCTGCAAGGGTATCTCCCAGCGTCTTTCCTGACCAATCACATTTAAATATTTATATATTTAAGACTTATTGACCCGAAGAAGAAGAATCAGCAAAAATAATGGTATCGCCGGCTTGCCATACAGGCACCATAAGTATGCCATAAATAAACTATAGGTAAGTATACCATACATACTTACTTTGTTAATAATATTGGGTCGTACCCAATTTTAGTACAGATGTAGTGAATAATCCTTTCCTATCGGCAAAACTCGGAACAACGATAACACCCGAATGGTGCCGATGTGTCTATGAATTACTGTATTATTAAATTACGTGTAGGCGTGTAGGTATCAAATAAATCGCATACTTTATTTATCAATGTCAAATGTCAAACTGTTGTCTCGATGGGTACTGAGTGCGAGTGAAGTAGTAAGACAAAAACGAACATTTCCGAGAAAATACGAAAGGAAAGGATTATTCACTACATCTGTAGGTACCTATTGAATTATCTGTGGCGATTAATATGTCATTGTCTATGTCACCGTTTTGCCGCCTTTTACCTATATTCTCTCTACCTCTGACTTCCGTGTGAATAGCTTTATTTAAATAAAACCAAGTTGTTAATATTAAAAATAAAAATATTATAATTGTTTTGTTCAATATTTACGAGGTAAATATTACATTATACTAAATGAAATGGGTCTCTATCGCGTTAGATAATTTAACGTATTCTACTAAAATACGTGAGTTGAGTTATCCCGTGACCACGAGCGGTGTAATCCGCTCGAAACGTCGGGTACGTATTTTAGTAGAATACGTTGAATTATCTAACGCGATACAGACCCGTTTCATTTAGTATAATGAGTGAAAAAGTATGTAAATAAATATTACACTCCAATCTCGTAGCCGACGAAACATTTGAGTATTATGTTGTATCGAACCTCGAACTCTTTGAAAAAAATACTGTTAGAGCAAAATAAACAAAATTGGTCCAGTCACTGTAGCGCATTGATGTACCAAATATTTCATTAAAATTCTTTGGTTATGATAAATGTATGATACCCATATCCACACTTGTTTCCCTTGACACCCACCCCAACAATATACCTACCCATTTATACAGACAAATATACTAATAAGTAAGTATGCAAAACAATATCCGATATAGATACAGTATCTTGTCCGTAAGTTGAACATTAAAAACATTAATTGGATCGGAATGTACATAGTTACATTATAATAACATACTTACCGTTACATACCATATTTTTGATAAAATGAGTAAAACCTTAACCCCTCGACTTTCTTTCTATATTTTCCGTGTAAAAGAATATGAAAGACTAGTAAATATTCTATTTTATCATGCGAAAATGCTTCAGAGTGGAGAGCTCAAACAATTCTGTTTCAGCAAACAAGTTCCTATTCCACCATCCTCGTTCAAAGTGCCGCCAGAACTATCACTTACTAAAGTTGTGTATACACTAGGCAACAACTGACTAGCGATATAGCGCGCGACAAGTATAAATTGTTGTATGCTCTTTGAAATTGTTGCATAAAGCGTTGCTAAGCTAAAGTTGCGTCGCTCATTTTGGCGATAATTGTCGCCTGTTGTTTACACGCCAAAATGAAACGCCACACTCGCTTACCCGGCCCGGCACGACACAGCATCGCCGACAGGTTGGTTTGTGTGACCTATACCTGTAGGACATACGATGTCAAATTGACTAATAGTGAGGTGAGTGAACATATTCAATGAATTGAATATCAAACTAATGACAACTTATTGGGTTTCGTTTTTTGTAAGTATTATGTCAGGCCGCGCCGGGTTGGGCGGGAAGGTAAGTGTGGCACGGCCATCACAATCACAAGTACATCAACAGTTTGGAGCAAAATTTAATGAAGTAAGTTGTTGTTTTATAAAATACGTATTACTCGCTCGGACACTCGGACAGTAGGTAAGTACTATAAGCCGTAATCACTGCGCTTGCTTAATGCAATTTGGCGATCTCAATCTATCCGTGTTTGCAAAAGGCTACAGAAGATTTTCCGTGTTTATTATTTTCTGTTTCATCTTTTTTTCTTAAGGATCGATAGCAGAACACAAAGGTTGTAACGATCCATCTTGTTTAGGCAAATCTTTACATCTTTCAGACTTAGGCACCTTTGAAATCTTCGAGTGCTGGTTATTGATGTCACACTTACCATCCATCACTGTTTTGAATTACATACTTACTTTGGGAATTGTATCATACATTTTATCATTGTAAAAGTTCTGCTTTATGGATCTTTGTCTTAAAGATCTTCAACATATTCTGTTGATAGAAGATACAGAGAAACTAAACCGTGAACTAATACAAGCTAGCGACTTCAATGAAAGCAAGTGAGCAACGGGCCGTTTGTAAAGGCACTCCATCCATGTAAACGTAACGCTACGCGCGACGCGATGCGATGTAACTCAACGCGACGCGAAGTAACACGACGCGACCTTAAATTAAAAATTAAGATGATAAAATAAGACATTTAAAATTGAGTGTATCAAATATGTTTGTACGTATAAATAAACCTTAAACTAGTTTTATTCAAATCTCATAAAACAAAACATTAATCTCGTGCGTTCTCAAATATTACGAGATGCTGCGATAAGATCTAAAGGTCAGTACTCACATACGGTATTACTCGATAGTTTTACTCGAAGTCGAGTAAAAATCAACGTGTGGACCGCAAAACTAACAGCTCGAAGGCTCGCACCGAGCCGGCTCGATGGAATTAAATGAAAGTAATTTCCTTCGAACCTACTCGAAGCGAGCCGTCAATCTTGACTCGAACGTGTGTACGTGACTGCGAGTGGCGCGAGGCGAGCGTCAGTCTGGTATTGTTTATCGTGATTGAAACACGTGTTTTTAGAGAAATGGATTTGCGAGTTTATTCCAAAAGCGTTTTTTACGTTTTTTCTTTTCATTTTCTTTGATTTTCTTATAAAGAACTGTGAGACTTGCTAAATACAGCCACCGTCTCCTTTGTTGCACAGACATCCTTTGGCTCGAACGGTTCGGTGAATACTGAAAGGCGCGCCTCACTCGATAGATCAATGCTCAATGTGTGGACGAAAGCCCATGCCATGAGTTTTACTCGACAGTTTAGCTCGATCGAGTAATACCGTATGTGAGTACTGACCTTAATATTTGTCTGAAAAACTCGTAAACTCCTAAATCCGGCTGACATTGACTGATTTATATGTTTTACGAAGAAGTGGAACAACAACCATGGGAACTGCGTGCGTTTATTTGTTTTAAAACTGAATTTTGAACATGTTTCACATGTTGTCGTTGAATAAAGTTAAAAAATAAATAACGTTTTTGGCTAGCTGTACCAACAAACGATACGCCTATAACTGAAGATAAACATTTATATTATACTATAACTAGCTGCGCCCCGCGGTTTCACCCGCTTTATACCCGTTCCCGCGGGAATTTCAGGATGAAAAATAGATGTTGTCCGATTCTCAGACCTACCCGATATGCACACAAAATTTCATGAGAATCGGTCGAGCCGTTTCAGAGGAGTTCAACCACGCACCCCGTGACACGATAATTTTATATATTAGAAGATATTACTAGCAATGCCCCGCTGTTTTACTCGCATTGTGCCTGTTCCCGTGGCAATTTTCAACAATTCTGATAAAACGAACTGGTAGTTCTGAGATTTGATCGTTCAAACAAACAAAAAACAAACTCTTCAGCTTTATTATATCAGTACAGATAGATAACTTTACAATATCAATGTCACAAAGAACCTAGAATTGACTGTAGGTATCTATTTTGAAATTTACCTACATCATTGATAGATAATTGATTATACTAGAAGCAATTGCGTTTAGATTTAACCTCAGTTAATATAACAAATTGCTCCGCCGCCAATCAAATCATGTCTGGAAAATATGAACCCAAATTATAGTTGGCATGATTCATTAAAAATTCGGGGAAAACATCACAAACTCTTCCATTGAAACCAACAATCTATTCTTACTTTCAAACCCATATTGATCTCACTCTACAGATAACAACGGAACAAAACAGTTGATGAATTTTCAGAATTTTTATCTAAAATTACGCTTTGTATTCAACTGAAACATTTTGCATTCAATTTTACAAAGAGTTATTAGTTACGTAAAAGTTTACATAAACGACGTCCTTTGTTTGCCTGTTTATCTCAAATTTGCTGGAAAATTGGGCTTCCATTAGTCTACATTCAGCTTTGACATTCAGGTCAAAAGTGTAAAAAGCAACAGTAAAATGCGGGTATAACTGGTTAGTTGATATGGAGGGAAAGCACCTCAAATAACAAGAAGATAACACATTTTACTACCTACAAGCAAATACTTTTCAGAGGAAAATAAACAGCATTCATTGTTTTTTACTTATTTCGATATTATCAATTAATGCGGTAATTTCTGATTGTAGTAGCCGGATCCAGATAAAAAGTTAGTTGTGTCATAAACAACATCTTTTTTTGAAATCAACAAAAAAATCTATATGTATTTTCAGTAATCCTTCAATGTAGTATAATTTCTTAAGAAAAATGAAGAAATAATTAAGTACTTGCGCCCCCGGTAGTGGAAACTTCTACCCTGTATTCGTAATATTATATTTTGCAATGACAGTGGGACTTATAAAAGTAGCAAGTAGCCTTATAAAAGTTTTATAAACTCGTATGCCGGAGACATAAAGGTTTTGATCATGGTCCGGAATAAACAATCGGAAAGTAAGTAGTGTTTATTGAAGCAACCTTTCTCGAAGTTCGACGAAGCGATAACCGATAGGACAGAAAGGTTTTCGAATGAACACTGCCAACCGGAAACTCAGCCCGCCCGCCTTAGATGAACTGACAACGTGATTCGGGAACCTATGCTTCTGAAACCAAGTCGGTGAAAAAATTCTATCTTTACTTAATCTTCGCGCTTTATTGACGGTTCCTAGAAACATAAAAACTAAAAATAACCGAGTACAAATTCATCCCGTACATTCCACAAAACCCGGTAATATTTATAAACAAAACT
Source organism: Cyclophora albipunctata (assembly GCA_963082685.1). Taxonomy (NCBI): domain Eukaryota; kingdom Metazoa; phylum Arthropoda; class Insecta; order Lepidoptera; family Geometridae; genus Cyclophora; species Cyclophora albipunctata. The sequence goes on along the minus strand of OY720117.1, from coordinate 6,879,876 downwards.
TTTATGTAAATCAGCAATAAATCGGAATTGAAAGCAGAGGAAGAATTACGTCATGAAACGATTCATTAAAACCAATCACCACCTTCCTAAACTAACACTTGAATTAAAAAAAACAGCGGCTTATTTATATACTTTGGCTATGGGCCAACGTAAACGAGGGGCCGATTACCGATTTTGATAATAGTATCGGAAAATCACATCATGAAACTCGGTGAAGCGTTCTTTATACGAGATATGGTGTAATTTGTTGGCGCTACGGTTTACTTAAGCATTTACCGAGTAATATGAAGATTAACTCGAAGACCGGCCACACACCTGCGTACAGATACCTTTTTCCTGCATACATTTTCGAGTCACGTTCGATTTAGATTCAAACAAAGGATGGGTTTTATCAAACCATTTGTCTCTCTTTTTATTGCGCTGTATATTTGGTTATACACCGGTTACGCAAACTGATGACATTTATATTGGAGTTAACACCAAACAGATTGTAAATGAAATTTTATTGTTCTGTTACGTTACAAAAGAAACTTTATTTGTATTTTAGTACCTAGCCATAAAATATGTAGTATTTGTTCAGGTTAGATGCAGGAGTTAAAAATAATTCGATATACTCAGAAACGGTTTAAAAAACAGATTTAGCCAGAAATATTCTCCCTTCTATAATTATAAATCCGAAAGTTTATAATGTATGGATGGTTAGCTGTATGTTCCTCTTTCATGCAAAAACTACTGATCCGATCTGAATGAAAATTGATACGCAGATAGTCTGTAGTAATATATTGACTACTTTTTATCACAAAATTCCAACGGAAATGGGTACGACGCGGTGAAAACCGCGGGCTCTCCTAGTATTGTAATAAATCACAAGCTAAGGTAACCCTATTTTATCATCACAACACTGTTGGCTGCTTATCACTAGATAAAGTCCGTAAATATCTGCACTAGTCTAGAGTTTGGAGTAATAATTTACAGATACGAGTCCCACGGCCTATGTAAATTCTGTAGCCACTTCGGATTACATAAATCATACTTTACGAGAGTCACGTCTGGGACTGACTAAACGCTTATATACCCTTTATTTATCGCTACACTCACTTCAAAGTGACCGTAGACTTATTTTAGAATACTATGCGAGTAACAGCGGGTGATAAACAATATTAGTTTAGAAAAACCTTCCATATACAGCATAACGGTTCAGTTTTTTCAGTGGTTACATATTCAGCTGAATTTGGAAAAGATGAAACTGTAAAATACTGTTTTCAAAAATTACAATAAATACATTATTTATAGGACGTGGACAAATAAAATAAAACACGTGTTTTGATTTATGAATTGTCGATGAAGCCTGAGATTATGTAGAGTTAAAATTTTATAGACTAGCAGCGCCACGCAGTTTTGCCAGGTACCTATCCCTGTAAAAAATCATATTTAAAAATATCATATAAAGTTCCTTTTAAATGTGATTATAAACACAGTAAGATTTTTCAAATTCAAAGGTAAGTTCCAGAAATACTCGTAAGACCATTCAAACAAACTCTTTACTATACATAGTATAAAACAAAATCGCTTTCCGCTGTCTGTCTGTCCCTATGTATGCTTAGATCTTTAAAACTACGCTACAGATTTTGACGCAGTTTTTTAAATAGATAGAGTGATTCAAGAAGAAGGTTTATACGTATAAAAATTCCCGCAATTCCCACGGGAACGGGCACAATACGGGTAAAACCGCGGGGCGCTGCTAGTCAATTATTATCTATAATATAAAAATGAATCGCTGAATATGTTGCTAAGCGCATAACTTCAGAACGACTGCACCAAATTGGATGATTCTTTTTTAATGTGTTCCTTATTGTCAGGACAAGGTTTTTATATAAGAAAAATAAGGAATAAAAATATCAACATTCCCACGGGAACGGGGGTGCTGCGGGTGAAACCGCGGGGCACAGCTAGTTTTAAATATAGATTAACTTCAACTCCGATCTTAATGTTCACGCAACTGTGTGATTAGAACCGAAATATGAAGTGACGTTCAAATTATGGGTTCAAATTACAATATTTAAATATATAAATTTAGTATTAACTTCAAAACAAAGATAAAGATAATGCAATGAATTCTTCAATTGTTTATCATCTACATTTTTTTTTGAAACGGTTTTACTACTTTGTATTTAGGTTTAGTTTACAATATTGAAATTAAAACAAACTTCTTTTACGTATTCGTATAACATACATTACGTATAACATAACTCTTCGTGATAACTCTAGTCTTATAAAGTTATCGCAGTCGCTAATTCAAGAGAAAGCTTCAAATCGAGAGTTCGTGTATCTCCATCGTAACATTTGAAGTAAAGTTAATGCTCATGTCAGGAGACATTTGAACTCGAAAGGAAAACAATCTCTCGAGAAAAGATCCTTAAGTATAAACAAAAGTAACGAAACCCTAATTGCTTTCTTAAGAGTAATTCAAAGAGTACGCTTAATCATTACTGTAAACGTATTGCTTTATACAAAAGGCTAAATTTTATTAATATTTATGAAATACTTTATTCATTTTATCTATAAAGCAAAGTCCAGTATAACTAATTTGTAGTCTCTCTCCAACAATTATAAGAACAGTTCCGTTAATAAAGTTACAGTGGCATTTTTAGGGATGAAAGGGCCTTGTACCTGGTTGTTCGCCTAAAACCTTACTCAACGGAACATTGCTGACGTTTTATATGGGATTTTGTGTGCCAAGTCTTATATAATATACAACTATCTCGTGCTCGTGACCTCTGGCGGTAAGTTATGTTATTACCTACCATCCAGTGAAAATAAATAGCCTATATCCTTTTCGAGAGCACGTCATTTCCATGTTGAATTCCTTCTGCTTTTAAGAAAATAAGGTTCTGAGAAATAAGTTTGGTTACTTTAGAATCTGTAAGTAGTATTTTGATAATGACCAACATTTTTCTGTGGGCGAAAATCTCTAAAATATTTCATAGGCACTTTTCGATAGGAAGTAATTTTACTCTAACTGCGTCGAAGAGCAATTTTCTAACAAATATCAAAAGGAATGTTCAAGTACATATTTTGCTTAATCACTGTCTAATTATGACATCGTTCAGCCGGTATAAAGCTTTCCTTCCTTAGAAAACATTCTTCTTTTGGACCAAACGATGTTTAAAAACAAGACGAATTTATTAATAGAAATCACTCAACAATGCCTTAAAGTAATATTCACGACAATAGTAAAGTAATTTGTAATTAAAATATATTTTAATTAATTTTAGAGTAATCTAAATTTCCGAATAACTGTGAATGGTAAAACAACATCCTAAATCTAAATCAAGGGCCAAACACCAATTCGGTAGAAACAACCACTAATTCATTAACAAGTAAGAACAATGGTTCCACTAATGATAAACGAGTTTAAGAATGGCTTGGAGCATTTTATAAATAAACAGTAGAGTTAATGGGAGTTCAGCCACTGAAGGATAGAAGAGGGTTAACTCAGTTCACATCTACGAATCAAACATCGCTTTGTGTTCAATATATTTAGTAAATAAATAAATAATCCTGAACTTGTCGGTTTATGGGAAACATCGCAGCTGTTGTGAACTGAAACATTACTAGTAGAAAACAATACTACAGACGATATATTAGTCTAAGGGCCTTATACATTTCAGCTATCAAATGATTTGTTCCTTTCTGAGGAACGCTATTTTCCAAAAAGCAAAAGAGACTTAACACTTAATCGTTCGTCGTTCATGAATAACCACTTTATAATTTATAATTAGTATCTAAAATACTAAATCTTATGTATTTCTTTGTCAGTTGTATGATTTAACGAAGCTTTTTCTCTGCATAGACTCAAAAATAATGCTGAAAAAGTTTATGATAGAGCTTTCATTCTCTATTAAATATTTTGAGATACCTATTATCGGCAAGTTCTTTGCAGAAACTGGTAATAAGGTTAACAAACAAACAAATACCTTAAGTGTTATTGCGAAGTTATGAAAGATATTGAAATTATCGATAAAATTAAGTGCTCCTTATATTTTCCGTAAGAAATAACCAAGTTGTTTTGTTTTTTGTTGAGACTTGAGAGATTCGATACCGATACAATCAGCACATTTCATGGCAGGCCTAGTCTGAGGAAAAGTGTTTGAAAACTGCCTGTAGACATATTTCATTGGTATCAACAGGGCAATTGAAATTCGTTAGTAAAATTAAATAGACTATTAACCAGGTCGAGCGAAAATATGTTTCCTACTTTTCAAACGTGGCTCGGGTTTGAGATCACTAACCCGCGTCGTGGTGATTACGCCTAACCTCCACACGCCTCATTGTACATCTTCGGTGAGATTAGAGGCCTTTGCCCAGCAATGGGACATTACAAGCTAATCCTTTTTCTTGTAACGACAAGCTAACGAATAACAACGAAATGTGTCAGAAAGCGATATTGTCGTTTGTACGAATTGCCTTTGTAATTTATTCCATTAATAGCTTACTGCGGTCCTAAACATAATTAACTTCATCACCATTAATCTTCTCCGGGTATGTACGGGTCGCCTTACATCGGTTGCTCGGAGATAACAAGTCAGTGCAATACTAATCCGAACAGAAATCGATCTATACTTCTATAATAAAATTATAAAGTGGTAAAATTTGTATATTTTTTTGTTTAAATCGTCCATATAATGTCAGGAATGACTAGTCCTATCTGAATAACTATATTTGTAATGGACAGCCGCATTTAACGGAAAGGTTATATCCTATGTTTCATCCCAAAATTCCTACGGGAACGAGCACTATTCGATATTTAATGGAACTCTACTGGAAATTCTCAATTTCGTTTTCGTCATTTCAAAACAAATGAACAGAATATTTGTAACGAATAATGGAACTACTCGTATAGTGTTAGCACATTTTGTGCGGTTGCGAGAAATAGTTTATGAAAAGTAAGCAGAAACCTAGAACAATCTAGTTCTGCTTTTTCATCATTTTGGTGAATGCGTGACGTCATTTGTTTCTAGCAGTAGATTATACTCATATTGAAAATAATAAAATGTAACATTGTTGCAGAAACTTTAATGAAAATTTCGCACTTAATACTCTACCTACACTTTGAGCTTTTAGCAGCAACCTATGCAAGTTCATCGAGTGCTGGAAAATTGGACAATATGTGATTACAAAATTGATATAAAGAAGTGCGAAAGCTTTTACAAAATATAATTTATATTAAACTAAAAAGTAGATTATGAAACTTCGCAGCATCGAAAACTTCGTATCAAAATGCAGAGTTATGATTTTTCCAGGAGTTCTTTATCATCTACTTACTTTCATTTTCGCGGGTACAGTTTCCAATGTGACGGGAAACAAGTATTAAATCTAACAAGCCTTTTCATTCTCAGACAATTCTTCTCAGAATGTCACGAACTCAATACAATACAGCTCTTTATTCTACACAAAGTGACGAATAATGTGTTTTGAAATGACACGGAAACTTTGTCTTTCTTTCTTTTTTGTGTAATATGGCAATACAAATACGAAATTCTTTGACAACAAAAAATATGTTTGAAATGTCCTTGTAGTTGAGTTCATTTAGTCCATGAATTCTATTTATGTCTAAGTGTTTGGTAAAAATAAAATATTTCCAAGAAAGCCTAGTAGCTAATGTACAGTCAACATCACACGTCATTTCACATTATTGCAGGACAATTTCACACAATGGATGGAGGTAAAAATGTTTTAACATGCGTAAATAATGACAGAATCGCTTCCCATTTTATGTCATTTTATTGATACTCATTTCGGGAGATGCGAGGCCTTTGTCCAGCAGTGGGACATTACAGGCTAACACTTTTTTTACGAGTTTTACGAGTGTGGGTACAAACTTATCGAGAGTACATGTAATCCTAACAGAATCAGTTATCTACAATAAATACAGTCTAGAGGTATGTCGTAGAGGTCTAATAACCGTGAATGAATAGACCGCACATAGTTCTCACATACAGGACAAAGCTTGTCGAAATTAAGTTATCTGTCATATAAAGCTCGGGGCATGTCACGGGCCGTGAGACATCCAGTGACACCTATGTACTCAGTCACAGACATTTCATTCACGTCACGTCTAGGATATACCTCACATCGATAAGTTCCGAATTCAATAACCTGTGGGCTCGTGCTAGATGTATTTTATTATATTTTCCACCATATAATAGGGGTAATAAACTTGACCCTGTAACATGACCCTGAGCTTATAGTAATGTATAGGTCTAAAACACTTATCATCGACAATATTTTGTTTTTAGTAAGTACTGGTATGTAATTTGTTCTTTATGTTTTCACCAAGCTGTCTTCGAAAAATAAAAATGTTCAGTGTGAAAGTGGCTTAGTTACTGTTTGATACACCTCAAAATATATAAGAGTTGAGTGAATTCAAAGATATTTGGATACCTAAGTATGTGATATTTAAAGATCATTAGAAAAGTCTTACAGCTTATGTGTATCACTGACAGGAAGTGTTGATAAATTGTTTTTCAATGTTTTGAATAAACAAGCATTGTGAGAACATTAACCATAAGATTAAAGGCTCAATAACATTAAATTAAAAAGCGAGACAGAAATTGTAAAGATTCGACATTAAAATGTGTGTGTGTTGTTTGCTTTTTATTGAACTCGCCAGCTCGCAAAATGTACATCACCGAATATCCTTGCAATATTTTTTGTAATAGAGAGCCACATTTTACGGGAAGGTTTTAGGCAATTTTTCATCCTGAAATTCCCACGGGAATGGGCACAAAGTTTGTAAAACCGCGGGGCGCTGCTAGACTTGGTTGATGTGATTAAAATATATATCATAAAAAATCAAACCAAATAGAACATGAGTATTATTAGAATCTTACCCATAATTAATTAACAAACAGAAAATAAAATCATTCAGACATATCACAGACACATTGAAAAATAAATGTAATCTTAAGAGGATATGAACCAGAATACAGCCAATTGGATTGATTTGATACTATTTACGAAAGTTAAAAGTGCCTTACTGGGGTTTATATTAGTACCGAATATTTACTTTCAGAAATTAGATCTATAGGTATTAAGTTGGTATGTATGAAGCAAGTACCCAACAAACAACAATATTCCCAACAAACTGACAAATGCCCCTGCAACCCTGCCACAATCAGTTAACCATCTCCTACAAATTCTTCTCATCCGCCCGACTCGCGCACTCCTAACCTGCAACTGTTTAGATAACGACCCCTTTCTCATTTCCGACAAAATCTATCAGCCAGCAAATCATTTAACAATTTTGTCTCCAAATTGTCTTCAACCTAAAATCATTAATTTCTGTATATATGTACTATTCCGAATATCTCTTAACAATGATGCATAGAGCTAACAGTATTTTTGTCCATCACTAACTTTCATAATTATCATCTCTTTTTCGCTTCATCTTTTCATTTCCAATCCCAATCTTTGAATTAGGTTTTGGCCCATACAAAATAACGGGGTCACTTAATTTATATTAAAGCAGTAAGCTCACAGAAAAAAAAACTTGAAAGAAATCTTATCATTTTTACAGTTTAATACAATGCGTAGCAATTTGTTTTAACGACCATACCATTTCATAAAGGATAACATCATTTTAGTGTATTAATCACGTATTTTTATGCTTTTTTGTGTCCTCGTCCAATAAGTCTCATAGCCGTATAACTACAGTGGGTGTAAGTGTAGAATGCAATAAACTTAAAGAATATTTACGAGTGAGCGTCACATAATATTTATTAGCTAATACTCAGCTAAAAAGGATTTTACCTCCTCTCTACTGAAAATAACAATAAAGATCTTACCTTTTGAAAATTGATATAACCACAGGAAGTTACCTAACAAATTTATAATGAAAGGGAACTCCATAAAAGTTTTCAGGCGTTTGTTAAATTTTCAGCTAAGCTTGCCGACGGGCATTGAAGTTAGGGCGCACGCCAAAATATTATTTTATACCTTGAATTTTGTACTCATATTGTATTGTACAGTCATAGTTACAAGATTTTCATAGTATACAATAATATTTAGGTAAATATTATAAATTCTTGTATAATCTATGTGATAATCGATATATCGAATTAGTTTGAGTAATTCGTGCAGTTACGGTTAAAATTTGTTAGAAAAACAGAAATATACCTTGTGGTAAGGAAACTATTTACTAGAAAATTAATTACCTATCTAGTGACTTCACTTTAATATTTTTTTATTATTAAAAAGATAGATACTGTATAACATGCAGTAGGTGCTATCAATTTTCTGGGCAAGTATTAAAACTGAAATGGATTAGATTACGCACTCGTATATTAAATCTTGAATATGAAAGCAGGTAATGTAAACTTTCCCCGATGACATACCTCGGCAAACCTCTCAGATATGCGTTTACATTGTCATAATAAAAATGCCACATTTTACGTCGGAAAGAGGGTTAATTGAGGTCGAACAAGATCATTTTCCATAATGGAAATGAAAGAAATGTCGTTACAATCGTTGCTGAGATAACTGAGGAAAAATTGTGTTCCGAGAGCGGCGATTAAAATGTCGTAAGCTTCTTACTCTTGCAGACAAGTCGACGTTCGAAATAAAAGAAATCGAAATAAGAATGTGATTGTTTTCTGTTTTTGTTATCTTTTTACGCTTTACGCGATTTATTATGCATGAATTTTCCAAAATGTTTAAACCAGGTGTTTTAATTGGTGTAGGGAAATACAAGTTGGATGAAGTTAAATTGGTATAATTTTACCTATATGAAATCTTCTATTAATTATTAAACAATTTGCCGCATTTGTTTATTTTTAGAGCGATAGTGTTTTGTTTTCCCGATGAATTTCCACAGCTAACGACATCTCTCTGTGGTTCCGAGTGGAAAACTGCATGAAAGCTCCATCTGGCGACTCGTATGAAAATCAAACGGAATCAAGTACAAACCAAAAGCTTGTGTAGTATTCAGTACAGCCGCTAGGTTGTGGCGCCACTGTTGCGTAGTTTTTCAGTGTTTTCAAATGTCGCGCAAAAAGACGCAGTTATTTATTACCCACAGATTATTTCCTTAAGCGTTTTTTTATATTACCTTTTAAATATTTTTTAATAAATGTGATTTTGTAAAACTCACTAACATCTACTTTATAATGCATTAGGTATATACTTATTGTGCAAAACCTTTGTACTTACGTACTTTGTACAAACAGATACTACAAATAAACAAGCAGAAAATAATTATTATTAATGCGTTCATTAACAAAACAATATTTAATTTAATTTACAGACGAAATAAAAAGATCCTCCTTCTTCAGTCGGTCTAGATTAACATAGTCTTAAGTTTAATATCAGTGAAGGCTGTCAAAGTTAACTACAAATATTAACAGCCAAAATTGATTCTGATAAGATCACTTAGCGAAGTAAGTTACGACCAAACGCTTCGGAAGCGGTCGGTACGATCGGATTCGGCTCCTTCCTTCCTACTTCCTCCACCAACATCGAAACTTTCCCCATCCATAGTTACAATGTTTATTCTCCAAGTTTTAATAGTTACATTGCGTGTTCTAGTTGACTCAAATATCACTCTTCGAGCCCCTAATCAAAATTAATCGACCATCCAATCTCTAGCTCACATTTCAACTGCCAGGTCCTATTCAATAAGTTATAATTTTACGAGTTTCAAGTCACTTAGTAATTTTAATTAGTCCGCGCCATTTTGTTAAATTCTTGAAACTTTTTCTTTAATGCTGGTGTTTTATTCCTATATTTAAGTGAAACGGAACTTATTAACGGAATCGTTATTATCTGGATATAAGTATAAATTAATGCTTTATCCTGATTGACTGATGGATCAACGCACAGCCCATCAGGTGATCGTATAAACTTGAAACTGGGAGGGTGTGCTATTTGTATGACGTAGGCATCCGATAAGAAACTTCCGATCTCTACCCCAGAAGAGGTGAAAAAGGGGGGCAACGTTGGGACATGAGACAATGTGATTCCTTGGTAGAATCTACTTCAAATTTGTACACACTCAACATAATTTAGAGAAGAGAGAAGACGTGTTTCGTATTTTTAACCGACTTCCAAAAAAGGAGGAGGATCTCAATTGGGATGTTTGTATTTTTATTGAAATTAATTAATTAACGGGGTTAAAAATTAAGAAAATGAATAACGTAACGTAAAACAGTTTATGTTCGAACCATTTCGACTTCTATGGCGAAGTCACGGTTAATAATTATTAAATAAAATTATGATATCAACTCACCTGAAGAGTTGAATTGCGATCACATTTGCACATTGACCTTGTTTCACAAAAACTATAACAAATCGTTACAATAAAGCTGTCTACGTTGCTAGGCACATCTCAGAACACATCTCTTACAAATTAACATTGAAAAACATTATACCAACATTCAAAGAGTAAGAATTTTAAAACAGATTTGTTTGTATAAATTCCTCGCTGGTTACATCAACTAGTAAAAATTAGATTATGTCCGTGCGGTGTTCTCAGTCTTATATTTCGAAGTTATTATATTTACATAAAATGTTTAGTTAAACCTCGTTGGAAGCTACTTCGTTCTTTATTGTGTTTTTAAAATTGTTCGTAGTCTACGTTAAAAAGCACTTTAGCCGTCAAGCCTTTAATAAAGACATTCTTCACGCGCTAGCGGCTAAGTGGCTGCCTGCACGTCCGGCGTGCACGTCCCGACACAGGAATTACTTACTTCCGCTAGGTGGGTATCATACGGACATACTCCATTTTAATGATGTACTTACTATACGTAACTTTCTACTTACTTAAATGTTTCAAACACTATAAAGGTAGCATTGCGAGATGGGCAGCAGATCGCAAACACTCTGGGGCCGAACAAGGATTTGGATCGTTTTAACGCGCGTTAAGCAAGCGTTTTAAAAACGCTGGGTCTTTTCAAGCTAGTAAACTCTGGGCGTGGAGAATAAAGCATAAAACCTTTTATCATTATGCACACGTGCGTTATAAACTGCTCGTGTAAATAAGTTAGTAACGTCTTGTTATTTGACATATGTTTTTATCGCAACAATTACACGGTGGATATAATTTTTATTTTGCTAATAGGCATGTCTCATATTATTCAAAAATGGCTCAATTTTGAAATCACCAACCCGCGTTATGCAAGCGTAGTGATAATTCTTTATCCTCCCCACTGTGATATCTTCGGTGAGATTGGAGGCCTTTGACCAGCGGTGGGACATAACAGGCTAATACTTTACTTTTTAACTTTATTAGGTAAGTACACCTTCACCTACACCTAAAGTAAACCAACGTCCATAAAACCCCCTCTTTGATTGCTGTTTACCCGCCATATCCGAATAATTAAAAGTACTGTTAATGTAAACGTGTCAAACTCCATTAGTCCGCTGTCCGCACCTTTTAATTTCCTTCCTAGAAACAAATAGCTCTGTATATTATCTAAAAAGGTCGCCCAATCCGCTTGTTTACAATTGTCAGCTAATACCGCTAAGTGCTGCGGCAAATCAACGTTTTTGTTACAAATACACGTAGGCAATCCATGCCTACGCTGCCTATAATCTACTTACATACGAACACCTACAATAGGTTATCATTCGAATTGTTTTACACTCGTTTCATACTTTACTCGATACTTTACATTTCTCAAGAGCACAATTTAAATAAACATATTATTTTTTTAAAAATAGGTCGACGGTAGCCTGTTATGAGAGCTGGAGCCATACCATGACCTCTTAGCGCGATACAAATGCGGACCTAAACTAGTTCGCTGTCAGTTTTCGTACCATGACATCAATGAGTGACAAATTGTAGTTGCTTAGCAGATTACCTAAACTGATTCGCTATTTGTCATACTAAAGATGTTTTCGTTCATTCATTTGGTACCATGAGCGTCTTATGCGGCTTTGGTAAAGCGTCTCAGCTGTCAAAATTAGCAATTCAATAAAAGATACATTTTTCTAACATAAATTGAACCGTTGTTGATATTTTTAACAACAATAAGTATGTAGTCATGCGACCTGAGTCCGGCCCTGTTGTATTCACCAGAATAGCTGACTGAGCGTCTGGCTCGAATACCCGGTAGAGATAAGACGGTCATTGTGGGCGGCCTGCGAGCCCAGTAGAACTTTAAGTTAGAATTAAAATCATTCCTTTGTACGTTACTCAATAATAAACTTGTCTTAAAATATTAAATTAATTTTTAATTTTTAAAAAGTCGCCCCGAAGCTCCCAAAGTAAAACTGGCGCAGCCGGTAGGATACCGTGTAAACCGTGTTGCTTAGTGAAAAACTCCAAAAATCGGGTTTTGGGCAAATTGTGTTCGGTATCCTCGAACCAAAGAAAATAAGTTTTCCGGGACGGGCAAAAAGATATTAGTGAACTGCAGAGGAATCACCACTGGAGGATTATGGCTGGCTTGTGAGTAGTCCAAATTCACTATTCCTTTTCCATTCATATTCTATTCCTATTAAATTAACTAGATTGTAGAGGTTCAAAATCACCTCATAATTATTAGTTAACTTTTCAAGGTAATTGCACAGAAAATAGGCAATTATCTATAGCGTACATCGTGTACAATTTTATTTTAATAAGTTTCAACTAAATTAAGTTAAATTGTAAAATGACTCAACCACAATTGGTGTCAATTCCACAAGAAATTTCATCTATTATACCTAAGTTCGATGGAGATGAAAGGCTCCTAAATTTATATATTAAGAAGTGTGAATATGTTATAAGGTGTTATAGACGGGAAAACAATCCGGCGCAGGATTTATATGTGTTTCATGTAGTGTCGAGCAAATTAATTGGCAAAGCGGCCCACTTAATTAGTGAGCGCCCAGACATAGAATCCTGGACCGAATTAAAATCTGTATTAACCCAACATTTCGGAGATCCGCGTTCGGAAGAATGTATAGCCATCCAACTAGAGACATTAAAAATTAATACTAACGAATCTTATCTAGATTTCTGTAACAGAATTCAACAGGTTAAGAGCTCTTTATTGGCAAAAGTTAATTTAATCACCGATGATCACATTAGGAGAAGTAAAATCACTATTTACGACAATATGGCACTTAATGTATTTTTATATAATTTACCGGAAGATCTTATTCGTATAGTGAGACTTAAGGGTACTAACACACTGGAAGATGCCCTCAGGATTGTTCTGGAAGAAGTCAATTTTAAATTTCAATACGAGTCGCGCAATAGAATAATGAGACCTTTAATGAATAAAAACCCTTCACAGCCTTCAGCTATTACGAGTAACCCTTATGTAGAGAAGTTTGGTCTTAAACCATTCTTTACCCCTAACTCACAACAAAATCAGGGTTTCAGATTTGGTATACCGAATCAAATACGCCCTCATGTTCAGCAACAGCCTAATCAACAATTCAAATTTGGAATGCAACATAATCAGTTTAGACCTCAAGGTTTTACTAATCAGCCTAAATTTGTGAACCAACAAGTTCCTCAAGGTTATAGACCTTCGTTTGGACAATCTTTTAGACCAAATGTCAACCCTCAGACTCAATTTAAATTCGGGATACCCCCAACACATCAGAATAAACCAAAGGTAGACACCGATGTTACTATGCGTACAGCATTACCAGTTCGAAATCAGGCTCACCATAACGAGTTACACGTAAACTCACCCTATGAGACGGATCAAGATTATTACGAGCAGGACGTAGTCATAGATGACTACCTGTATGACGGTAACTGTGGAGTACCGGAATACACACATGAGGTAAATAACGAGACAGTGGAAAATTTTTACCAGATAGCCTCGGATATAGATCGACCGAATTGATTAATTTAAATTGCGAAAATGTTGCAAAACTTCCGTACATTTACTTACCAGAAATCAACGCTAAGTTTATGATTGATACAGGCAGCTCTCGTTCCTTTATCAGCCCTAAAAAGGCGAATGAATATTATAACCAATATAAATTCCCAGCTCCATTTGAGGTAATAAGTACACATGCTCGAAGCTTACATAATGAGGCAATTTACACCCCACTTCCTGAAACATTTAAATCTATAGTTTCACACACATTTTATATTTACGAAGTAGACAAAGACTATGACGGACTTATAGGATCTGATCTATTATCACAACTTAACGCTAGCATTGACATGAAAAATTTGATTTTAAAGACTTGCGATACTGAAATCCCTTTTGTGTATAATCCTCAAGTTACAATTAAATTAGAACCACGTACCGAGACTAAAGTTACTTTACCGACAAATCTTGCTAATGGTACTGGAATTATTAATTACCATATATTTGAACCTGGTGTTAGAATGCCTTCTGCACTTGTTAATTGTAAAAATGGTCATGCTGAAACATTTATACAAAACAGTTTAGAAACACCTGTTTGTTTTACAATAAACAAATTAGTTTCAGTTACTCCATACACACCTGATAAATGTGAAGTTAATGCTAATACGGTACCTGATAACGACCTTGACATCGATGACCATTTAATAGAAAACCTAGAGAAATTAAGACTTGAACACATGAACACTGAGGAAAATAAAGCAATCAGTGCCTTGTGTTACGAATTTAGAGACATTTTCTACTGCGATAAAATACCCTTATCTTTTACAAACAAAGTAAAGCACCATATTAGAACCAAAAACGAAGACCCAATCTATATACGACCTTACAGACAACCCCAGAAGATAAATGACGAAATTAATAGACAAGTTGACAAATTACTAAGTGAAAATGTTATCCAAGAGTCTTTTTCTCCTTGGAACTTTCCTGTACATCTTGTGCCAAAGAAGCTGGACGCTTCGGGAGAGAAAAAGTACAGAATGGTGATAGACTACAGACGTTTAAATGACTTGACTACCGATGACAAATACCCATTGCCGAATATATCAGACTTATTTGACCAATTAGGAAACGCTAATTATTTTAGCACAATAGATTTAGCAAGTGGCTACCATCAGATCGAAATTGACGAAACTGATAGGGAGAAAACCGCGTTTAGCACTCAAAAAGGGCATTTTGAATTTTTACGCATGCCGTTTGGCCTAAAAACGGCACCTGCCACCTTCCAGAGGGCCATGGATCGCATACTAATAGGGCTACATTGTTTAGTATACCTGGACGACATTATTATATTCTCTAAGAGTCTTCAGGAACACATAGAAAAACTACGTAAAATATTCGAAACACTCAGAAAAGTGAATCTAAAAGTACAGCTAGATAAATCCGAGTTTTTAAGAAAAGAAGTTCTATACTTAGGACACTCAATCACGCGTGATGGGCTAAAACCTAACAATGACAAGATAGATGCAGTCCTGAGATTTCCGCTTCCAAAAACCCAAACTGAGATTAAAAGTTTCCTCGGTTTAGTAGGGTACTATAGGAAATTTATCAAGGATTTCGCTAAACTCACACGACCTTTAACCGTTTGTCTAAAGAAAAACCATAAAGTAGTAATCAATAAAGAGTTTATAGAATCATTCGAAAAATGCAAAGAATTACTAACAAACGCACCCCTTTTACAATACCCAGATTTCGATAAGCCATTTATTCTGACAACCGATGCCTCCAATTATGCAATTGGCGCGGTATTATCACAAGGATCGGTAGGAAGTGATCGTCCTGTGGCATATGCGTCGCGAACACTTAACGATGCGGAAAGCAGGTATAGCGTTATTGAAAAAGAAGCACTCGCTATAATTTGGGCTATAAAACATTTCCGCCCGTATCTATATGGTAAAAAGTTCACAATTTACACCGACCATAGACCACTTTCATGGCTTCATTCATTCGAAGAACCCAATAGTAAGATCACGAGATGGCGATTAAGATTAGCGGAGTATAATTATGACGTTATTTATAAAAACGGACGTCAAAACACAAACGCCGATGCGTTGTCGAGGGTTAAGATCAATGCATTAAGAAAGGGAGCTAAAGATAATAGTTCAGTAAAAGTAAACGTAGATGAAAAAGACTTAGAATTACAAAGGCACTGTGAACAAATTACACAAGAAATAACTAAATTAGGTAAAAAGAAAGGAAAAGCAAAGAAAAAGCCAGATAGTCCAATTTCTATTTCATCAGAATCGGAAAAACCCATATCACTTTCATCGGACTCTGAGCGTACCGTTAGCATCCCCAAACGTTTGCGCTCACCCTTTCCAATCACTGAATTTTCAAGCGGAACTGTTACTGCCTCTGAGTCAGAATCACATGTAGGAGCAGAAACAGTACACTCTGCACATAATATGGATTCTACAGGAATTCCAATATTAAAGGAATCAATAGATACCAAACCAAACCAAATTTTGGTATATACTTGGTTCAGAGATCAAATAGCAGTTAAAAATATTTCTAATGTTAAACAGAAAATATTGGAAGTACACTTACCATTAGAAAGACCTGATTTAATAAAAGACTTTTTGAAAGGATACATTCGTACAAAAATTAAATATTTTATCTATTTCGAAGACCCACAGCATAGGTTAGAATTTACTAATGCTGTTTTAACACTTTTTAAAAAGGGAACCGTTAATATATTAGAATGTACTGAGCGAGTAGTTTACGTAGAAAATGAGGACGAACAGAAAGCAATTGTAGAAAAATATCATGTAGGTAAAAACTGCCACCGGGGTATCAAAGAGACTGTAACACACATAAAGCGCACGTATTTTTGGCACAATATGGACATAACGGTAGCAGCAATCATTAATGCATGTGAACCGTGCAAAAAGTTAAAATATGACAGAAAACCACTCAAACCTAAGATTCAATTAACACAAACCCAAAACAAACCCTTCCAAGAGATATTTATAGATTTATTCACAATTGAAAGTAAAACATTTTTAACAATTATTGACGCTTTTAGTAAACTTGGTCAAGCTTTCGAGATTCCTAACAAATCTGCCCCAGAAGTAGTCAGAGCACTTATCAAATACTTTTCTTTCTATGGATGCCCAAGTAAACTAAGTTCCGATTCAGGATCAGAATTTAACAACGCACTTATTAAGGAACTTCTAGATTTTTATAAAATAGAGTTACATTTAGGAACCCCAAACAACCCTAATTCAATGGGTTTAATTGAGAAATTTCACTCTACTATAATAGAGACATATAGACTGGCTAAGTACGAGCAAAAGTTAACAGACGCTTCATCAGTTATGACCTTTGCTGTATTAGCCTATAACCATAGTATCCATTCAGTAACAGGTTTTACACCTTTTGAGGTGGTATTCGGCCATACCGAATCAGCAAGCCCCTTTAACGTAAATTTCGACAAAGAATATATGCAAGTACTTATTCGAGATCATAAGAAAAGAACTAAATATCTTTACAAATATTTAACTGATAAAATGTTGCAATTAAAAGAAAATGTTCAAAATAAGCGCGGCGGTGAGACCGATTTTAATATTCAACTAGATGATGACATCTTTTATAGAGGAACGAATGTAAGAAGAGGTAAAGATAAACCTAGGTATAATAAAGGTAAAGTTATAGGTGAAGTAGATAGAAATGTAGTGACAATAGCAACAAAGAATCGCGTATCTAGGATCCCCATTAAAGATGTTAAACGTCCTCCACAGAATCGACACAGTCCTGTGGCTGGTCCTAGCCGCAGCAAACCAGGCCCTTCAGCTGCACCCCCTTGAAGGAAATCCAGGTGTTTTGCCTATAAAGGAAGGAACAGCTGTTATAAGTTCTGAAAAATGGACAATTATTAAAAGATTAGATTTAAATTTAATTTGCGACGATATAAACATTAATATAGCTAGATTAAGTGACCTTAATAGAATTATAAGAGGTAATTCCGTTACAGATAATCAAATATTTTCTGACTATAAAATACAAACCGAATTTGTTATGAACTTAACTATAAATAAGATTAAACAAATAGTTCCTAGATATAGAACCAAAAGAGGTCTTGTCAACCCACTGGGTTCGATTATTAAACTTATTTCTGGAAACCTAGATAACGAAGATGCGATTAAATACGATAAGCTTATAGAAAATACTCAGTTAAAACAAGAATTTTTGAGTAAAAAACTGACCCTGGTCTCCGAAGTAGTTAAAAACTTATATAACACCACACACAAAATTAGAGAAAATGTTATACAAATTGATCTTAGAATGAAAGAGTTTCAGAATGGTATAGATAAAGCAAAAGAAACAGAAAAGATTCATTATTTGAATAATATAATAATTAATGTGTATTCTATGATTTTACACAATTTTCAAATTATAATTATAAAGCTAAATGAAGTAGAAACAGCAATGTCATTCAGTAAGCTTGAAACCCTACACCATTCTATAATAAACTCTGATACCTTGTTAATTTTACTAAAAGAAATTGAACTTACTGAAAGATTAATTTTCCCTGCTGAGCCTGAAAATCTTGTGAAAATTGAACAATACATTAATGTAAAATCTTTTATCAAAGAAAACCAGTTAACATTCATAATGGAAATTCCATTAGTATGTAAAGAAACATATACTTACTATAAATTGTATCCTATCCCTATTATCCATGATCATATGACATACATTATCCTTCCTAAATATCCTTACCTCATAGTGAAAGGACTTATCTCCGAGCCGCTAGCCAAACCGTGCCAGCGAACAGATAACAACAATTTCGTCTGTTTCGAAGATTACCTTGATAAAATAAATGAAGATCCGTGCATCTCCGAATTGATGCAATTCGCCAAAAACATCTCTTCCTGTACGTTGATACCTGTCAAATACAAAGGTGTCCTTGTCCAGCGCTTACAAAATAATAAATGGATTGTATTTTCTGAAGGAAAGACAATAATTCGCAGTTTTTGTCAAAACGAAGTAAACCAAGAGATTATCCAAGGAACATACATCGTTACTACAGAAGATACATGTGAAGTGAAAATAGACAAATACTCACTAAAATCACGCCCTCATCGGACAACAAATTTGAACTACGAAAAACTGCCAACTGTAAACCTACCGCACATCAGCGAGATAAAGGCGGAACAGAGAAAACCAGTAGAATTAGAAGAAATGAATCTGGATAACATACAAGAAATAACGAATTCCGTAAAGTTCGATACCAATAGTGAAAGTGAAATAGTGAGAGTCAATAGTGTCAGTGTTTGGACCATTGGGTTATATTTTATTATAGCAGTTTTTGCAGGAGTTATGTTTTATATTAGATTAATAAAATTAGGTTATAAATGTAACTTTCGAAATTCTCCGAATCAGGTAAATTCGGATAATCTCGAATCTCAGGGGGGAGAAGTCATGCGACCTGAGTCCGGCCCTGTTGTATTCACCAGAATAGCTGACTGAGCGTCTGGCTCGAATACCCGGTAGAGATAAGACGGTCATTGTGGGCGGCCTGCGAGCCCAGTAGAACTTTAAGTTAGAATTAAAATCATTCCTTTGTACGTTACTCAATAATAAACTTGTCTTAAAATATTAAATTAATTTTTAATTTTTAAAAAGTCGCCCCGAAGCTCCCAAAGTAAAACTATGTACTTTAGTTAATTATTAATGTTTAATTGTTCCTTACTATAAACAATGCATTTGTGCAAATAACTTAATGATATTCAACTGAAAGAATTGATTAAAATGTGCGAGTTTGCATTTAAAAATTAAATTAATTATATTAAATTAAGAACTTTGGAGCTTTTGGAGATTAACGAAGAAAAAGTTAATCGACGTTTGAGGCGATGTCCACTAAGATACTAAGATTAATTCGAACCCGTTGAATGATTACATGATTGGAGAGTGAAGAATTTATTAGTTCTTACACAATATAGCCTCACCAAACAATTGGTGAAAACTGAGACCACTGTTTAACGACCCCAATAAAATCAACAGACCTTTACATGATTAAAATTGGACATTTCTTTTCTGAGTTATGATGAGAAGTAAATATGTACTTACACAAAATAAAATACGAGCGCGGACGGGTTGTAGTACTGTATAGTGTAGATTGAGCGCAGGGGATGTACGAGTAGGTAGGTATTTACGAGGGTAAACATGACTATCAATATAAACATGGAGGATATGCTTTGTTTTATCCCGAATTTCCCCAATTAAGCGAGAGCGACAAGGCACAAGGCTCTAGAATTCTGAGACTTAACTTATATTCCTGGTTAATCCATAATACTCGTAGAAATAAATCTTTAACAATCGCAATTTATATCAAACGAGCTTGAAGGTAATAATTTAAATGCTTAAAAAATATACCTATAATAATATATTTAATCTATGTCTATATTATAATCTATGTCTATATTTTAATCTATGTCTATTTTATATTCTATGAATTGTTTGATCTTTGCCAAAAATGAAATGCCACTTTCAGTGACGTTCCGAATACTTAAATCTTAATTTTATTTTGAATGTCTGTTTAAAATTAAAAATACCATTGGTTTCTGGAGCAATAAATACTTTATAGTTCAAACATTTTATGATTACAAATTAGGTAAAAATAATTATTGTGTGTATAAACAAACCAATGTTTGTTTTAAATAATACTTATCATTTTAAATAGGTTCTCATAAAAACCGTAACTTTCCGTAATTTTAATTATTAAGGTTTTCGAACGCACCTTAATAACTTCTCTTAGAGGAAGTGACGCAATTAGCCGATCAGCAAAATGGTTTGTTCATTCATTCAAAGCGATGGCGATTCAAGTGCGATATTGTTTAAATAAGGTCACGGTACGAATTGAAACGCAAACCTAAACTAATCTGCTTGGATCTTGAGACGCCATCTAAGAGGTCATGGTATGGCTACTGGTTATGTATTATTGCAGGGCAAAGATCTTAACACATTTATATCTGACATTTGACAAGCTACAAGTTAATAAAGTTTTTATAACAAGCTTGTTAATTAACGTGCATTTCTAAACGTGACTTGTATGACTGGGAAATGGGTAAAAACTAACAAGACTATTTCATAATCCGGGATATGTATGTGAAAATAAATACAAGCTTGTCAAGAACTAGTGCACCCTCGGACTAAAATAATGTTTTCCAGAAACAAAATAAAAAGAAATACATTTCATAACTGTGTTAGAATTTTATGAGACAAAACATCATAACATTTATTTTAATTACTGAAATAAAATGGATCGTGTAGTGGATAAAAAATTCCTGTAGCGAATACGAACAAAGCAAAGAATTATGACACATATGGCATTTTAATTTAGGTCGGCATGAGAGCGATTAGCGCGTTTGAGGGACGAAACAAAAGAGTAACGAAAAGCTCCAAAAGCCCCTATGTTATGTTTCAATTTTGAAATATCTGTCAGACAGGCCGATATTAAAAATATCTGCAAATCCACATACAGAAGAACATACCTACAATCAATCTCTAGTCAATTTAATTGGAAAAATATCAAATATAATGGAAAAAGATGACGTGTAGTGCAATTAATATCGTTTTTCCTAATTAATGGGCCAATAAAATGGCGTAGGGCAAATGATTTATTGTTACAAAAGTCGGTTTCCGCTGGTCGAAGGGACATGGGGATGAAATTATGGCGGGGTGGAGCGCACTCACTGAACCGAACTTGAAGGAGGACGGAGGCCAGCACCGATACACTTTACAAAGCATGATAATCATCAGGGATCTGCGAGACCGGTTCCACTTCAGTTAACCGTAATAAAGACAGGGATACGTCATAACAGGATTGCTGCATCATGATGAGACCAATAGGGTTACGATGCAAGCCTGCAAAGGTTTTGCCTTCGTTTTTCTCTTTTCTAATGAAGGTGTCATTGGAACTATCTCTCTCTCGCTCTCTTGCGCCATATTGAAATAAGTGAAATGATACAAACGAGAACAGATTAAACAAATGTTCTTTGTCGCCTATATTGGTCATGCATTTGTAATGTCTTTTCAAAATAAATACATATAAAAATCGATTTTTAACGTTCAAGATTGACTAAAGACTTTCATGAATCTGAAATAAATTAGTTAGTTTAGATTAGTTAGAGGATAAGATAAATGCAAATCAGTTGTAACCCATCACATCTAACACCAATATTACTGATTCAAACCACAAGATTCTGTTGGGACAGTCACAAATATAAGTTCCATTTATTATTGTGACAGTTATTGGTCGCTTATGTGTCGTCAGGTTACATTGAAAATGGATGAAATGTACACCTGATGATATTTTTATTCAACACCTTTGGATGATAAACTTCAGGATTCAACTTAGTTACAAGTAGTTACAAATTTTCATTTGCTATCCACCCACGGTTTCGGCCGTGTTGAAAGTAATTATTTTATCTATCTAATAGTTATCTACAGCTTTTTCGAAGAACATTTATTTATTATACCTACCATTAAAAATGAACCCTCAGTAGTTATTAATGTACGCATTTTAATCAAAATTTATGGTTTACGTAGATCGTTATAACTGTAAACAACACTTAAAAAAGAAAAATATCGTAAAACACTCGTTGATCATTCCCACTCAATAAAAAGCGAGCGCAGAGTTTGCGTTTTTCTTTTAACAAGGAGGACGTCAACTGCTTGTTTTTAATCTAACTTTGAGCTCGTAAAGAACGTCCGTAACGGTAAAATGGGCGTGTTCACAGAGAATAGTGTATCCACCTATATTACAATCGATGACCTAATTCCGTCCGCTTCTCTTCCCGAGAGACCAATATTCACGAACGATTCATTTAACCAACCCATAAATTCGTCTCGACAAATAACAATAGAAAAACAAAAAACTTATTTTTTATAATTAGTCTCCGTTTCTGCCCCAGAAGTCAGCTTAATTATATAATTGAAACCAACGGGGAAAGTATTGCTTCAACATTAATTGAGTTAGTATGTAGATTAATATTTAACGTTTTCAATTTTAAATTGTAAGGCAACGTAAAGTAATTATCGCTTGAAATATTATTTTGGCGAATAAATCAGTTTGTGTGAATTGTGCGAGCGTTGTAAAGGCTATTGGAGCCGTGATGGATAGTGCCAATATTTCTCAGAGGACAGCGGACACCACTCTCGCCCCGACGCCTCCTTTCATAACTCAACGTTTATAAAAGTATCTCTAAACTAAAACTTTGCACCATCATCACCAATAATTAAAACATCCATTAACCGAAAAACATTAAGACGTTTTTAAAAGGCATTAAAACAATATACTGAATTATAACGTTATTAAACGTAAAGTAAAATCTCAAAGTTTCAAGCCTATCTAATAAAACACTAGCTCATCATTACAATCATAAAGCTTTGTGAATACTTTTTATTGCTGCTTTTTAATGTACTTACTAATTTCTTCAGGTGTTTTGATTTGAGAAATGAAGGACAAGTATATTGTTGAGCCATATTGGGGATTGCCAAGGGGACTGTGTTTCTTTAAACACCATGTCTACTCACCTATATCCTCGAACATACGTAATCCAATCTAAAATAAAACATTTCCAGTACATATTTTACGTATGCGGAAAGCAGAACACATAATATATCTTTCAAAAACGCTAGTCTTCAGACAATTTAGATCTTTTAAATAATGTTCTCGTATAAAGTCAGCTTTAAAAATATCTTACGCCCGTGTGTTTACGTCTCGTATCATCTATTACATTCGTGGAAGCAAATGAAATAATAAATTGAATCAAAATGAAATCATGTATATCACAATGTACATTTTCATAAAGCATAAGGTAAATGTGTTGCAGATCAAGGCATCATGCAAGGTCACTTATGCTCCTCGCTATACTGAGATGTAGATGAGAGGTAGTGGGAATTACAGGTTTACTTTACTTTTTGTTCAAAAGATTTGATGATGATAGGATACTGACGAACATTGAAGGTGTATACAATTTCAACTCGTGTCATATAGTACATCATATCACTGTATAATTGTATTGCTGTTGTCTGCTTATTGACTAACTGCCGCACGCAGCGACGTCCATTAAATCGACACTTAACTAATTGTGACCTAATTTTTTATATATTACATGTCAAAATCACTCATCAAATATCTACTATAGGAGCATTTGGCGTCTCTGGGTACAGCCGTTAGATACGCAAGCTACTATGATTTAAGACTCGATAAGGGCATGAAATAATCGCTTTATTTCGCTTTATTACACGAACTAGCAGCGCCCTGCAGTTTTACCCGCGTTGTGCCCATTCCCGTAGGAATTTCGAGATGAAAAATAGTCTATAGCCTTCCTCGATAAGTGGACTATCCAACACTGAAAGAATTTTGCAAACCGGATCAGTAGTTCCTGAGATTAGAGCGTTCAAACAAACAAACAGCATTTTATAATATTAGTATAGATAAATCAGTGCTACAATATAACAAAGTTTAAAGTATCACATTTCATTTAAAGTATCACAATCTATAACACACATAATACAGAGTCTCCCACGTAAATGTTTTACCAAGCAGAATAAATAAGAGCCCTTTGTAAATACTTTTATTGTTATTATCAAATGTTTCTTTGGTGTAAAATCCCTGCCCATTCTTCGTTTTACCTCACACGTTTTAAGTTGTTTAATTTGCTTATGTTGCCCAAGGGGCTCCCTTGTTATTATTTTTTATTCAGAAGTTGTTGGAGTTTGTTGGTTATTATTCTATTCCTACATAGTAAGCATTGGATGAAATTGCCAAAAAATATCAGGATGGCTGAATAAAGAATGAGTTACTCAGGTATTAGTACTCCTTATGAAGTAAAATTACCATTTCTACTTCGTTGGTTCTGGCAAAGTTATTTTATTGGTGATGTTAGTAAAAATTGTCTTCCTACGAGTATTTGTAATGGGTCTGTAAAAAGTTTGTGCGTTGTTTAGTTGCACAACAAGGAAACATTAATGTTTCCAAATCTTATTATTTATTTGTACCGTGGGACTAGCGGCGTCATGTGCCCGAACTAACTCCACCGAAAATGTGATGGTTTTTACCTCATTTTTGTTAAAACGATCGTGATGAAATATTATCTGGGGAAGGTTCATAGCGTTGTTCAGAGTTACATGACGTCATTGAATGACAAACATTTGGTTCCGGGGACAGAACTACACGCTGGTTTAATTAGATCCCTCTGAAGGCAACGTGAGTTTGAATCTCATTCTATCTTATTACGTTTGAGGTTCTGTTTGTTTGTGACACATTAAATGTTCATAACGTTTGAGGAAACAAACTATTTGTTCAACTTCTTTGCTCTTTGTTAATGAATCATACACGGTGCTCTCTCTGCGTTTACAAACAGAAATAATGGAGGAATTATAGAAAATTATGCAACCTAAAAATGCTCTGAAAATTGGTTCAAATAAGCAACATACCTTTTATTACTTATACTTTTTACATTATATCTTGAGTTTTTGATTTGAGAAAGATCATAATACCCCATGTGAAATCACAAATACAAAGTAAGGAGTCAATCAAATTTCATAGGACGTCTAGCATAGTACAAAAGAAATGCTTGTGAATGTCCCAGACTTCTAGATTTCTGTAAATGTAACTAAGCAATTGTGATAACCCAACGTCCAACACACATTTATCATTTCGACTTGACATTGGATGGTATAAAATGCGTAACTACGGGAGTATCTCGGTCTTCTCAAACCATTGAGTCACGTACTTTCGTTTTATATCGGTGTACTCGCTCTCTTTATTTGCTTACTTCATTTATTTCACGGATAGTATTTGTATAAGTATTGTTTGTACTCGATTTCGTTGATTGTCGGTTCATTTTGTTTTTTGGTTGTGTTTTTCTGTACAATAAACCTATTTTGGGAGGAAACTTTCGGCATTTACCTTCTTCAGACGTAGGATTTTAGTCTTAGTCCATGAAAATTGTTTTTTATGGAAACGTTTATTCTTTCCTGGATCGTATTAGGTTGTCTAAAACTATACAAAAAGGAGACCCAAAGTCTCTCGTCTGTGCAACTCTTAAAATTAGTTTATTTTTCAGAATCATACAAACACAATTTGTAAGGTTGAATAAACTCTAACAGAATAAACAGTTTATATTTTATTGGTACCCAATTACTATTCTATTTCATTTTGTCTGTCTCTCGTATCGTATATAAAGGAGAGATACGTACTTTGTAACAATAAGATATAAATGGGTCTTTCTGAGATGAACTTATTCTGCACACGCAGTTTCTAAATATGTGTGTTTAGTGCGACATCGTGCTAACGTGGAACGCGCGCTAAGCTAAGAAGCGATACGTACCTCAAACGACCAATGACAACGCATTTAAATTGTCAAACGAGACATTGACTCTGTCACAATCTTTGCGTAATCCGTTGTGATTGGCTGATTTCACGATTGTGCTCCGCACAGCTCCGCTCCGCTTCAATTCAAACGCACCCTTAGGAGTTATTTTAGACTGAACGAGTTGACAAATGGCGAGTTGACTAGTTTAATAGTTTAATTTTGACAAGCCCGTTGGCACAGTGGCAGTGAGAGCGCTTACTGTGTCAGGGGTTGCGGGTTCGATTCCCGCCCGATTCTTTTTGCAATGTTATATTTTTCACCGAGATTCCCATTGCGCGGGACCGGCACAACGCTGGAAAAACCACGAGCCGCTGCTAGTAATTCATATTAAAGCTCACTGCCTTCGAATATCCAGAATCTAAAAATAATTAATTTCCATATAAAACAAAAGATTTTGTAACTATGTTTAATGTTCTTTTTATTTTCATAGCTAATTACTTCTCAGAACTAACTTTAATAAAAAAGAAAGAAAACAATATGAGTTTCTCGTGTAACGTAATACTTACTAACCGCGTAATATGATCCGAGTTATAGAACACTGCCTGCGTTTGTTATTTAAAGTTTTTCTCAATATTTTCCCGTTTCCATTAAATAAGAATCCCTCCCACTTCCAATAAAACCTTTCATATACCTTTTCTTAACGGGAACTTTTCCACAAACTTGGTAAACACATTATTATAGTTACAAAAGTGCGGATAAACTTTAGAGTCCCGTTTAAAGTATTGAAACTTAGCCGTCGGGACGGCGCGCGGCGACTCGAGTGCAACAAAGACATCGCAATCTGATGGTACGAGTACTGCTTGTTCACTCAGATGTTCCATCCAATCCAGACCTCCATTTCCACTCTCTTACTTTGTCAGATAAAATACAAATCTATATTACAAACATTGGGATAACACATCCAAAGCAACATTTTATTTATTCAATTTAAAAGCAAAAGTAGTCGGGTAGGAATGAAAAATCTCCATGAATAATTACGTGTAACTTTTCTAAAGGTCGACAGTCTATTCAATGTAAATAAGCTGGTACTTGAATACATCTGCTCTCTACATACCCAGTGACCCTACTTTCAACTGTTTTGCACCCTCAATACTGGCCTAAAACATTTTTTGGAGAGATGAAGGACTCATTAGCATTTAAGGGTCGACTAACATATGTAATAAAATCAGTCTAAATGTTTAAATAATAATAGCGTATGTGACGATAAATTATTTATATTATTATCATTGAGTTACTACATATTCCTACGTTAGTACAGTATTTACAGTATTCTACCACTGTTCGGATCTCCACGGAAATTGGCACAGAGATTCGACTGGAATAACATAGAATCAAAGTAATGGACAAAGGTATCTCCTATTCCTCTATAGAGTTTTAACCCATATAAAAGTTAGCCAGGTGCTTAGCAAATAAACTTATACCTGACAAGCAAAACCGTGGTACTAGTACACAACAAACGGTCACAAAATCAATAATTAAGCAAAACAGGAATCCAATAAAAATTAATACAGGATCCATTTCTTCGCTTCGTTCAAAGGTTACATTAATAAAGAAGTTTTAATCCTGAGGGTCCAATATGCGGACTGCTTACAAACTTCACAAAGAGCTTTCTGCGGTCACTTAAATATTTTGATATAGAAAACCTACTTGAATAACGTTTCGAAAGTATTTATTTTTAAATTCTAAAAATCGCATGTGAAAAAGTGCCTGCTTACATTATTAGTACACAATCACACATATCGCTTATTGATACGAACGAGTTCAAAGAGCTCTTGGCTTCCTTTAACCAACTAAGCGATGTTAAATCATGATTGTTAAGCAACGTGCAGGTGGACACTACTTGGATGTCAGTGGCAATGCCAAACGAGCGCTACCGTGCTCCTGCGGCCACGTTAAATTGGTTAAAATCAGTTCCCTTTATTTTAATTGTTAAACCATGACTACGAACAAATCGCAGTATAAAGAAATTCCAACACCAGAATTGGCCAAATCGCCCCTTAACTAATTTATTCAAAGTTAATTAATTGCATACAAATAATTTGAACTTTGGGTTTTAATTTTGGCTTCCAAAATATTAGACTATAAATCTTATTAAGAACGATTACTTAGATTCTTTAATACAGAAGACATAATATTGTAATAATTTCTCTCAAGCCTTTTAATATACTTTCCATAATAATTATGAAAAGTAAAATTATAATAAATTGCTTATTCCTATTTGCCTAAAAAGTTTACTGAAAAATTAAAAAACAATGGCCATAATATATTATATTAGTGACGGAGTGAGCGTTATCAGAGCACAGTTTCAGTCAGTCTGTTCTCGATCCGCGACCGGTCCACACGACTCCGCTCGCAGCTCGATCCTGTATTACAAGTTCGATAACTTGTAGTAGTTCCCAAAAACATGAAAACTCTCCTACGTTTAAAAGTAAATATAAGTAAAGGGACTGATTAAGTATCTCAATTTAATTAATTTATGCAAAGTGCACTTTTGAAACTTCAAGTGATGCGTGTTTGTGTTCCACTATTTTTTGAGTAAGTATACCTAATTCAGTTGAAGTTTATATGAAGTACTGATTAGATTGCAATATTGATTACTTTATTTATTAGAAAGTTCATATTGACTTGTGTGTCGCTCATGGTGTGACCGACCAATCATTAACTTATACTTAAATTATTTATTTGATTCCAATTTTACATTGAAAACCTTCTTGTATTTATTAGATAGGTACTATTCGGATGAGTACTTGCCAGCCAAAATATTTCTAAAAGCAAAAATCTTGACTAAAAAAATTCTTGAGTAAAGCGAGCTCCAAAGAGGACGATAAATAATTGTCGTCCCCGATTGTTTCAATCATTAGACCATGTCAGAGGTCCTTAGGCGGTTCACTACCCCAACCCGAGGGTTAGCCCCTGACGTACAGCCAGCTGAAGGAAATATTTAGTACTATGTCACATTATAACAATTCTTAATTAAATGTATTATAGAAGTTTTAATTTTGTCACAAGTTATCAAGACATGGACGTAAGCGTATTTTCTCACAAGATATTACAATTTGTCTATGTATATCTTCTATTTCGTAAGACAATGCAAAAATGTTCTTAATAAAAATACTTAGGTACTAATTTACATTGTTCGCTGAAGGTCAAACGGTTAATAGAACATAGGTATTTCATATTTACTTATAAGTTCCTACGAAAAATATACATTTTTTTAGGTACTTACATGATAGAATAAACAACTTGTTTTTGTGCCTACGTTATTTCCAACTTCTACCTTTGTTTTCTTACGAGTAAGAAAATACTTTTAACAATGTTTTTATCTTATAATAACATAATAACTAACATTAACTGGGACACTAACCTACTCGACCTTACTGCACAAGAAAGGCATAGCAGTTCCATCATGCTCACAATCCTACTAATATTATAAATAAGACAGTGTGTGAGGATGTATGTTTGTTACTCTTTCACGCCAAAACCACAGAAAGGATTTGGATGAAACTTTACAGTAATATAGGTTATACATTAGATTATCGCATGCGATACATTTTATCCAGAAATTCCCGCGGGAATGGTTACAACGCAGTTGAAACAGCGGGACGCGGCTTGTCTAAATATAAAATCATAAACTTAGACAGAATACTTACAATCTTACGTATCTATTACATAGGTAATTATTTGAATTAAGAATCCATAGCAATAAAATTTTAAAAATTAAGTTATAAATTCTTCAATTACCCAAGTTTCAAGAAGACGAGTTAGTTGTTATCTTCTTGTTTCTAATATCTCGAATTACAAAACAAGTCATTAAGCAACCCTTTAATTTCACTGACAGTAAAAGTGTTTATAAATACGTAACATTACCTACTTGTTATTATGTTCCTATTTGAAAGGCTTGTGTTCGCAACTTATACGTTGGAGTTATTTTAAGACAGGGATAAATACATATACTACATATTCGATGAAAGAAGCTTTAAATGCATGTTAGGTAATCTTAGTAACGAAACGACTTAACCGAATTCATCGGGATTTATATTCCCGCAGAAATCTTGAGGTACCTACTAAGCCTTAGGTATTATTATCATAGAACCCGTGAAAGTCTCGAAAACCGGTGAAATATCATGGCTCACCTAAGTTTTGTCATATAATTTTAATAGTAAGTATGTAATCTATAAGTACTTATATTATAATAAGGTAATTTTTTTAATTTGGTTTGTTTGTATGTTCGAGCTAATTGTTGAAATTGCCCTATTCCATATTAGCCCTATTCCAATATTTTTTAAAGGATAGCCGCATTCAACGGAAAGTTAAGGCATTTTTTTTTATACCAAAATTCTCACGGGATCGGGCACAACGCGGGTAAAAGCGTGGTACGCTGCTAGTATTGTGATATCTGCAGAAGGCTCATTAAAATAGTGGGCCATCATATTGCTTTCTGTGTTTACTTTTCTTAAGCCGTCGAGATTACCATCTATTCTGGTTTTGGGTAAAGCTGATCAATTACGCAAAACAATGGACTGACAAAAGACCGACAAGGTACAATACTCCTTTCGAAGCTTTGCTGTATCTGTGGGGATTTGAATCACAGATAACAAAAGAAAATATCTAATTAAACCCTTGAATTCTGAATACTTTTTATTTTGTAATATTTTCACTCTTTTCATGAGTTCATTGACTTATTTAATTTAATTATGAATTGTTCATTTTGTTTTAATTAAAAATAAAGAAGTATAGAGGTTTTTTGAAATGGGTTGATGGTTGTATCAAACAAATCCAAATTCGTCCGAAGTTCGTATGAAGCACGATTTTATGGAACCATCGTAAAACGGAGAAAAAAATTCACCAGCAGTACATCTATTATAAAATATTATCACTGTAGGTAAGTATTTTTTTATATACCTAATTAAGTACGGATTTTAACACTCGCTGATCAAATTCGGACTTAACGAAGGCGACGAGACAAGATAAAAACAAATCTGTATGTTGATTGGTGGAATATTTTAAATTCGAGTTTTCCGTCAACTCACCTACTAAACACAGTATTTATTGTATCATGTCTTTTCGCCTCCTGACAAGTTTGTTGTGCTAGGCGGGTTGGTTGCATTCCTAAACCAGTCAAAGATTCCCGATGTCTAAAAATAGTTTTGTAATCAATTTTTACCACTTGCCTCTTCACTGTTATCTGTTTTCAATAGATATTGACGGGACTTGTCATCAGCGAGATGAAACAATTATTGTCAGAGGGGATTGGGCCAGTATTGGCAGGTCCGCTTCCGCAATTTCCTTTACTCCTTTTCCTTTGCTACAGGTATCATTGGTTAAGAAGGCAGTCTGGTTATTTATATCTTCGGTGAGATGGAATATTAATTACTGACTAGGGCATAAGTACAGGAAGTCATCCTGTAAAATGGTATGCTTTGAAGCTATTATAAAAGGGGGAAATTAAGGGGGACGCATCTTGTAATTGTCATCTGCCAGCTAAGGGCAGTTTCAGACTAGCGTTTTATTCTGCGCCAATTAAACCAAACGTAGTACGTACGTACGTACGTACGTAATTAGTGTTAATTTCTTACGCTTCGCACGTATACAACTTATATGTGTCAACGCTCGAGCGTATAAGTTACGTTAGTACACATACTCGTACGAACTGCACATTTTGTAAAAGACGAAAGTACACAAGCTGTGATTCTTAAAAAAAATATTTTTGTCTGTCACAAAATGTTTTTGTGTAATCTATAACAGAAATTGAAATGCAAGAGAAACTTGCCTATGCTAACCGATTTAAAAGAGCCACCCTATCTACATATATATCTAGTATAGGAGAGTATTTATGTTCTGCATACAAAACGCTCATTATATAGACACAAACTACGACTTCATTCCATTGTTTGATTTTACTTCAATTTTATTGTATCTAGTAATTGGAGCTCGTAAAATTCATTGACCCATACAACTGCATTAATAACACTGTTGTATTTGATTAATAACTGATTGCTGTTGACTTTTTGTTCATGTTAATAAATTATTCTGTATTTCAAATGAACAATCGTACGATATAAAAAGTCCTATCTGTAACAATAGCGCTGTATAGCTTTTCTATAAATGGCACCTTACTATATTCGATATATTTTACGTTTATGGAAATATCTCGGTAAGGCGTAGAATCCACTTCTAAGATAAATCTGAGTTACAACTTCAATAATACTACGGGTTTCTTCCCTTCACTCACGTCCCAATTTCATCTACATAGCGACAATCACTTGACGAGGACCCTCGGAATAGCTGCGTCATAGGGACAACGGACAGGGCTAAACTATTAGGGCCCCATTTTTCCCATTTTGCTACGAACCACGTAGAAAGTTAGGCACCCTTTCTAAAACGGACCCTACATAATAAAAACAATAAAATTTTATATTAACTTTAAGTAGTCAAATCGTATTTGCAAAGGGTTCTTTTGTACTAACTTTCTAAATCTTTGCTAATATTATAAAGAGGTAAATTTTGTAATAATTCTTTTTGTAATGGATATCAACGGGAAGGTTTTAAGCTATATTTTACCCTGAAACTGCCACGGGAACGGGCACAATGCGGGCAAAACTACGGGGCGTTACTAGTGTTTTGTATTCATAGGTTGGGTTAAGTGCTAGCAGGATTATACGTAGTAACCGCGCTTTAATAATGCGTCCGTGAACTCAAATCCGAGCCATAATTGAAAATTTACAAACATGCCCCATTTAACTTTATATTCGAATTCTCAATAACAATAGAATCAGGGCACAATGTCTTGCCAGTCGACTAAGTTTGGTCTTCTCAAGTCGCGGAATATGAGTTAAAAAAACAATGTAACCCGTATTCAAAAATAAATAATTATGATTTGATTTGATTTAAGATGGTTATTTTAACAAACTCAATGTCCAGTGCCTCATCCTCCTGGAGACTTGGTGATGCACACTGGACAATCAACTTGTCTGTGAAAGTTATATTGGTTAAGACCAAAATTTGGCCACGTATACTTCACAGTCATAGGTTTGGTTGATAGATGACTCTGTCACATTGGTGTTAAGTTTTAGCTAGTTTGACGATCACACAGCACTGGTATCATCACGGTTCAAAAGAAGCGGTGCGCCGCATGGTTGGTTATCGTAACATACGTTCGTTAAAAAGTTCTCGGGTTCTACGCTGTTGATAAGTTCACAATTTTTGTCTGTTAAATACGAATCGTTGTTTCGTTAAATGACAGTCAGTTAAAGTTATTCGAGTGGCCAGTAGAAAGCCCCGATTTATCATTTACTTAAGTCTGATAAGACTGACATTTTGTGTTAACGTTAACTGGGGCGTAAGCGTAAGCTGAAGCAACCCGCCCTAAGAATCGCATGCAACGCGACGAGAGGTCTGCTTCAGTGCCTCCTACTGCGGTCCTTTGTGACCATCGCTTTAGTGGTTGTGTACTTCCAACTTCTTATAGGTAACGTAGAGAAGTACAGTACAGTAAAGTATAAAGCCTGTAATGTCCCACTGCTGGGCAAAGGTTTCTCATCCCACAGAAGATATCAGTGCGGTATATCAGAAGTATCATTGAGGAGGATTAGACGTAATTACCACGCTTGCCAAATGCGGGTTGGTGGTCTCAAACCCGTATAGAGATGACAGAGATAACGGTTAACAAAACTGAATGTAGCCGCATGTGATTCCATTGTTATAACAGAATTTAAATATGAAGTTAAACGAAGCATATTTAGAAATGTTCAAATATGGCTCGGGTTTAAAAGATCACTGACGCATTATTAAAGCGCGGTTATTACGTTAATTAAAGCCTAGTTAGAAGTTTACAGAAACCTTTGCACTTTGCTTCAAATAACACTGCTACTTTCTTTTTTCATGTTTGAAGATTTGATTGAAAGTTGATTTGGCACAATTAACTCAAATTAAAGCTTCAATATTTGAGATTTTGAAATATTCAAAATTGACTATTTTATCATCGAAGATGGTACGGAATCATAGCATCATAACAAGTAATAAGTAAGAAGTTTCAAGGAGGTGAGCGGTCAACTCTGATTTCGGAGTTTTTAAACCACCTAAAAGCCCCCGATATGGTCTGACGATTAAAATAACCGGGACCGTCAATCGGGCACGTAAACCCGAGGCACAGCAGCTCTCGGATAGAAATGTCACTATCGACCACCCATCCAAGTAGGGGTCGAGCTGCACGTTGCTAAGCTAACAATAATAAAAGATACATACATGCCATCAAGATCAATCTCGGTGCGAGTATCATCACTGGTTTTATTTATAGGCGACCATTAGATAAACTCAGTATTCAGCCGTAAACTATCTGTTACGCTCTCCCGCGGGGGTTTCTTCCTGGAATCTGGAGATTCAGGATGAAAAGTGGTCTTTGACCCCAACCTATAAATATACCTGACGGCACACGGTATTATAAATTCATTACCAGCACTCAGACTTTAAGAAATTTGAGCCGTTTTTATGAACCTCTAGCATCTTCTACCCGAAGATTGGCCGTCGTGGCTCGAAGTAACACCTTCAAAGTGCTAATACTATCTTCTTGACGATATTTTGATCATTAGAATGTGGGTAAGGGTTGTTGGCCCAAGGGTCGAATTATTACTACTTTCGCTGAGTCTACCGATTTGGATAAAGTGTAGCATAGACATAGATTAAATTTTATCCCTAAATTCTCACGGGTATATCGCGCTAGTGCGGGGAACATCCAGGATATAATGTATCTCATAAAACATGACTGCCTCTTCATCATCACTTTATGAACTAAGCTCTTGTCGGCGAGTTTCTATTCCGATTCAGTGCGCTTGCACTGAAGGAGTTTCCTTTCACATGTCTATGTGACACTTAACTTTTATAACAACACATAACACTTAAAGACACTTTTTCTGTCATCTGGCTCACGTAACTGCGTCCCTAACTATTATAGGGCAACAAACTACTCATGCAAATATAAAGAGCTTTCACCAAATTCTCCATTAGCAAGCCTTTATCTATTCAATATGATGGACATAACCAATTATAGAGAAAAACTCTCTTAAAATGGCAGATCCTTGATAACCTTTTCAAACTTAGATTCGAAGGTCCATCGATTGTTACTGAAGTGTTCTCGAGAACTTTTATTTGAATGGGATTAATTCTGAAATAGTTTAAATTATTCTTTAACCCTTCAGTGCGGCCATGGCCTTGACAGAAACCATACCTGTGTATTAAATTGTTCTAGTTTAATGATTCCCTAGCCGCGTACGTAACCTCTAAAAAGGCATTGGAGGTATGAAGGTCACACTTCATTTAGTTTTAGTTTGTTCCGCGTGGTTATGATAGTTTCCCGACGAACTCTCAACGACATAGGGGTTAAAATGGTTTACCAAATTACTTTAATATCTGGTTTAATTGTGTGAAACCTTCGTCACGAGTTTCAGCCACACTTTACAGCTAATGAGAGTTGACAGAACTTTCACTAACCCTTTATTGTGATGTAGTAAAGACGAATAATGATGTGACGTGTGTGTACATACAAGTACAGTACATGCACATATAGCTACTAAGGAGTAAAAGTAAGTTCGTGTACATCGTAGCCAACCCTGGTTTAGGAGTTTTAGAACGCCTCAAGGCCTCCGGCATGGTCAGCCGATTGATACAACCGGGACCGTAGATCGGACCCGTAAACCCAAAGCACGGTAGCGCTCAGATAGAAATGCCACTATCAGCCAGCCATCCAAGTAGGGACCGAGCTGATAATATAAAACTTAGTCAAACTACAAGTGATAAGAGATATGTCTTGATTGTCAACTTTCGGAGGATGTCGGTGAATCTTGGTTGATTACTCTGTTTCAATCGAGGCAATTTTTGACTAGAACTACCATAAGAAATCTGGGCTATCTAGAAACAAAAAATGCTAGAAGAAAAGTATATAAATATCATAATTCGGAGAACACCTGGCACCACAGGAAGTAGAGGTACGTAGTACTATTTAGTAATCTGTGGTAGAGGTAAAATGCTGTCTGCTGTGTAATAATCAAAATTAAAAAACCATAAATTCTGGAAGTTTATGTTTATGAAAGCGAATTTAATATTTATTACATAATAAACGATCTAATATTAAAACAAATTTCACGGGAAGCTTTAAGATATTAGTCAGCCATTACGGTTGCTTTTATGTATTCTAAATAAACTGGTATTTAATTGAGATACAGAGTTTCTACTAAAAGGCTACTTACGAAATATTCTCTCGTATTCGGTACTTGATCAGATTGTGTCTATTACTCAGATATTTCCGAGATATTTCAATGGCAACAAATGATAAACGTCGGCTAATTTTATATTTAATCAATCTCATTTTATGGTTGACGTTCAAAGGCTTTCACAATTTCCTTGAAATACTCCTTTGTTTGTGAGATATTAAGGTAAAGGAGATGGTTTTGGTCAGATCTTTTTGAAAGTGTACTTGAATAAAACTAAAGGGGAAGAGGTATTAAAACCATTTACCCTAAGCACTGAGTAGTAACGGGTTCATTACGATGTTTGTGAAGCTTTCCCTACGTATAATATATTACATTTACTCGAACCACAATTTCTTCAAATCCTTCTGAATCCAAAGTTAAACAATGAATTCAACCCGAGCTTTGTTTAAGTAAATAAAATAAATTATGATTTCAACGGGCGGCGAGCGGTTCCCCAAGATGTTAAAAATTTAATAAATTGTATTTCTTTGCTTCTTGTTAATTAGAGACTTTACATTTTTGGTTAGATTTACAACCTAGTTGGGAACATTCCCGAAACATTTCAGCATTTTAAACTGGAGGCACAAAGACAAATATCTCTTTAATCTTTTGTAAAGGTTATTTTAATATCAAAAGAAAACCAAAGAGTTAAGACTTGAGAAATAATTCTAAAGGATCAAATATTCAGCTATTGTATTGTAATACTAGTATTATTGGATATATTCGAATATTTTGATACAATTAATAGATGTTTGAGCTCAATTTATAGTTGATCATTACTAATCTGTGGGTTTAATACATTCACCAACTGATAGTGAGACATAGGCTTATTATTTATTCCAAAGCATAACGCATTGAATTTGATATTTGTTCATCAATTTATCATGACTAATTTGAAAAATAACGTTGAACAAAGAAAACGTACAAACATGTATTAAAAAAACATCAACTCTTGCAAAATGCTTTTAAATCGATTACTCGAAACTTGGTGATGTATTTCATTCCACGAGGGTTGCGTTTGATCGAGTGTTACTGATATTCAATTTTTCATAAAAGAGTTAAAATTCAAACCATCATGACTAATTTTGTCACTAAGGACAACTTCTTCCCATGACAAAAGGCTTTAGTTTATTGATGGAGTAAAAATGGAATTAAATCACCAAACCGTTTTCTTTTTCAAAAGGAATAGTCCACATTTTAACTCGCATAGAAAAAATTGAGTGTCATATAATATGAAGCTCTGTCAGGTCAGGTCTCGAAATAAATTACAACATAAATTAATTTCACACAATCTTTTGAAATATTTTTTGATAATCGCTGATATTTTAAAGAATATCTCAATGAAAGATTCTAAAGTTACTTTAGTTGACATAAACGGACTTGATTAAGCCGAGACGAAACGTGCTGTCGAGAAGAGCACATGAAAATATATCAAACCGTTCCGCGGTGCTACCCGCATTGTGCCCCTTACCGTGGGAATTTTGGGATGAAAAATATTCTATAACCGTCCCGTTGAATGTGGCTATCCATTACAAAAAGAATTAGACAAATCGGATTTGTATTTTCTGAGATTAACGCGTTCACACTTTATTATATTAGTATCAATTAACCAATTTTTAAATACCCGGAAATCGTTCCAAACTAAACCATTTACCTACTGAACTATAAGCGATTATTAATATCATTCAGGCGGTAACTGAAAACCAGCGCTGTGCGGGTTCTGTCCCGTACAGCAACAGCTGAGTTACAGCCTTTTGTCAAATTCTGTATGTTTTTAATTTCCTTTTTGTTATTTAATTTTTGTTTTTATGACAATAAATTTATTTTTATTTTGTTTTATTATTTTTAATATTATTGGATTCATGCGGTCTGATTGCCGCTGAATATACGGGGCTTTAACTAGTACCTAGTTAATAATGAGTAGCGGAATTTTAACGATATACATACACGATGTTTGTACAAACTTTATCAATATTATGGTAAAAGTTGTATGAAAGTTTAACATCGTTGTGGCCCAGAACCAAATTAGCTATCAAAACAAAGATTCAACTTTAACCGAATTTGGTCTAAGAGGCATTACTTTCGACACCTACAACATACAGTTATATTTGTTTGGTTTTAAATATCGTTCACTCTCGAGTTTTCTTTTCCTTGTGTCCTCCTATATCTCGATAAAATGGTAAAAGGAATACCGTATCTGAAAGCAGAATGTCACACAAACCGTGGTTGGTTTTCGATAACCCTGTTACACAATATGTAAAGCAATTTCCCGTTTAATAGCATTACGAAACGTAATTAGAAAGCCAATACACGAGTCAATCTCATGTAGATACAAATTAAGAGTTCTAGAGAGGATACAAACGTTATTTAGAGTGTGCTTAACCAACGTCTATTTGACACATAGTCACTTTGTTAATTTGGTATCTAATTACCTTAATTTCATCTTCACTTTAAAAAAGAGAATCCTTGTATTTAATTCCAAGTTCTTAAATACAAGGAGCTTATTAGCTTAAAGAATTTAATTGACTTAGAGCTGGAACACACTATGTCACGACTTTAGTTAGACTGTCTTGTCTCTGAAAACATATTAAAAAGTCCGGGCTAGAATTTGGCCACTTCTATCGCACTTTTACTGGCTTTCTATAAATCCTCCATAGAAAAGGGCAATTAGGGTATTGTAGTAGGTGGTTCATATTCTGGACGGCGCGGCGTTACATTAGCAATTTCAATTTTCTCAGAAACCCCACCTGACACGGTTTTCGTGACATCACCCAACACCAGTTCGGAGTCTATTCAAAGACTTCCAAACTATTCACGGGAGATCGCCACCCGGAGGTAGTTTCTCTGAAAGTGGAGAGAGATGTGATGCAGAAGAGTACTTCTTTTTTCAGACCTCTAAACTAGCATTAGGTAACTCCTTTCACTTAAACTAGGCTGTCTACGGAAGCTGTGACGGATCATCAGCCAAAGGCTTTATATATTGTCTTTTACACTGAACACTGATTACTATTAGACCAAGAAGACAGTTTTTCAGACAGTTCGTCGAACAAAACGGTTGTAACTATAATGATGGCAGACTTTTAATACGAGTATATTTTTGGTCCGCGGAAATAGTCTTCAAGAAACTGTATTAAGCAATAATGATCAGTAAAACAAACAAGCTAAGCTTTATAAATGCCGTCATTCATCACTGTTAAGACGCTACAAAATAATGTATAACCGTAATCTGCCGCCTCACACATAATCATTCATTTTGATGAGTTCTTTCACATAAACTTAGTATAAAAACGTACGATATCGTTTATATAGTCAATTTTTAAACTGGACCTTCTCAAGTCAAGTATTAGAAATAACGGCTTTATTTATTGCAGAAACTAAATAAATTTTATTTGATACCGAATTCAATTGAAACTTTAATGAAAAGTTATGCTTTAGCTCAGGCCATTCGATACTATCAAGATAGGATATCTATTTAATATTGAATAATGAAGTTTAAGTTGTACACTCTAGAACAGCGCATGACTGGAATGTTTAAAGCTGTCTGTGACAACGTTCGCCTAGATTCAAGATCTAGATATGTATCAACAAACACACAACTCAGTATCGTGCGTTTAAATATGTATCATACTATGAACCCAATCTTTTATTAAAACGACTTAAGCTTATGTGTATAAAGGAGACATAGGCACTGAATTACCTCACATTAACGTATTTATGTATTTATATAACGTACGTATCAGACATTTCCAGACGCTTCCCTATAAGCATATACCTTCTAATACATTCGAACATTCTCGGTTTATGCTTACTTTAATATAGGTTATAATAATGAAAGAACACGCTGTTATTTATGATGCTATCACAGGTTTCAACGAATGTTTTTCCATCGAAACTGTGTCCATATTTCAAGTACCTACTTATATACAATTGGTATCCAAATGTTTTCAAATCATTATATATGTTAAACAATGCCTCATTTAAAATGCGGGCTGAAAGTTTCAACTGTATCAACAATGACATGATGAGTTGTCCACTCACTCGAACAACAAAGTTTTTCTGGCATCAATCCAGAGACGGAGGGTTTTCAATAATATTGATTAATCTTTTCGGTCATTTGACGGTTGTTCTATTACCTCAAATAATACTATTTTATCAGTGTTTTAACCCTTCAAGGTTACGAATCGATATCAGCAACCAACTCGGAAATATCGATTTGAATAAGGTCTCCAGATGAGAATGTCATTATTTTTTAATAATGTAGCTTTTTATGAGGCCTTTAAATTAGGCAATACTTTTTTGTGCTGCGCTGCGTGTTCATTCCTGGCATAAAACTTTATCCTATGATATACTACTCCGTGTTACCTCAAAGGAAGTACCCAGGTGCACTTTCCTTAATTTCCATATCATTACGCTACAGTTCACGTGTGGAAGGTAAACATGTAAAACCTTAGTGCACTTATGTAAGACTGCACTAGAATTTGGCTCATACTCTACGTTTTTCCCTTCTCAACAGCAAAGTGAGTGCACTTTCTTATTTTAAATGAGGCATGAAATTTAGTAGATCCTGCTTCTACCTTATTTTTAAGGATGTATGGAAATTAGTAGGTAGTTAGTTTTTCAAGAATACAAGAACATCTCTTCATCCCTCCTTTTATCAAAGTACTGAAGCACCTAATAATTACGCCTTCCCCTACGTGGCATAATCTCCCTCAAATTGATCCTTCCACCCGGACATCCGGGGCGTTGATTACCCGTCAATCACTGTTATAGTCACGATCGCAATAATATCATCAACGTGTATAATAAGTATATCAAAAATGATTTTTACCCGCAATTTAAGTCGCATTCCCGTGCAATTTTCGACACCAATTACCTTTATAGTTAATATATTATTAGTTAATAACCTTTGTCAAGTTTATGGTTAACATACAATAAAGGTTAGCGTAACATATTTTTTTAAATCCGAACGCGAACGACTGTTCCAGAACACACATTTCAACAAACGGAGAATAAAAACAAACTCTGTATCTTCCGAATTTTCTCATCTGATAACGTCTTTAGGGCAGTAAAGCATCGCTTTTTAATGTAAAATGGTACTTAACCGTTTAGATCTCGTTACAAGCCACTGTATAATCAATTCCTTTAATTAAACAATAACAGCGATTTGACTAATGTATTCCGTCTATTGTTCTTCGGTTATTTACTTTGTTATCCATTGAGACATTCTGTAATGGCCGTGAAAATATCACGACATTGTTTGTTTCATCAGTATCGAGTTACGTATTCATTAATTAACCTTTATTAGTTTGTAAATCTTTCTTATGAGTTTCTCTTTCTTGCGTGTTCTTCAGTATTATTTGATTTGTTTCAAGTTTCTTAACCAACATCAACTAGAAAGTTTCGTTAGTTTTACTTGTATTAGTTCTAGACTCATTAACACCTGTTGCCACCATATTTTTCCCTTTGGAAAATTACCAGTAAAATACACAAGGAAATGAAGACTAGCAGATATTTTTAAACCGAAACATTTTAAAATCTCCGCGCAATTTTTTTTATAATAAAATTGACGAGGGCGTAAAATACAAAGGATTTTGCGCTTGATGTCTGTGTCCTTTTTGGACAGCGAAAAAAACATTTTTATGAAACGTGATGAAAGCTACACAGACCTTTTTGTTTTAATGTCTAGACCAGGTTTAGGATAATGTATTCTTTTTATTATTCACAGCTGGTGTAGCTCTATTACTGGCAACATTAACCTAATGAGTTTTATTAATAATGCCAAGTACTGAGGCGTTATGAAACGTGCTCCGGAATCTGTCACGAAACCTACATTAGTTTCCGACGTCAAGAGTTACCTGAAACTTCTATTACCATTGGATTCAACTTTGATTTCAGTATAATTCTAAATGCGGGTACTATTGAACTCCCTTCAAATTATTTAATGTACACCAAACTTCATATTAAACCGCAGTCAAATTATCTCATACATGTATGAATATGTGTACCATAT
The DNA here is from genome assembly GCA_963082685.1 of Cyclophora albipunctata. Classification (NCBI taxonomy): domain Eukaryota; kingdom Metazoa; phylum Arthropoda; class Insecta; order Lepidoptera; family Geometridae; genus Cyclophora; species Cyclophora albipunctata. The sequence continues at coordinate 6,837,362 of OY720117.1, read as the reverse complement.
ATGCAAACATTTCATGAAGTATTATTACGTACATACTGGAAGTGCCCCGAGTTCATGTTTCTGTGAGAATTTCTGGATGGAAATCAACCTAACCCTTCCATGGAATATGGCGTCTAATTGTTTTTTTCAAATCCGACCTGTATTTACAGAGATTCGATTGCACATTTACAAAAGAAGGTAAAATCAGCTTTATTACTATGTTAGGATAGAAGATGTCAAATATACATGTCGTGTAAACTGCCTTAAGTTCCTTAAAACTCTACTAATAAAGAATTACGAGCGTATGAGGATGTCAACCGATTATATCCAATCAATTATATTAATAATTATAGTAGTTACCTTTGGTAGATACAATAATAGAGTTTACTTGATCACAAATTGAAATGTGTTTTTTAACTCATACACTTCTTCAAAATCATAAAGTATCCTCGTATCCACGTATCCTCCAAATGCTAATGACTTACGTTGAAAACAGCCAATCAAGCATTTTTTCATCATCTTAACTAGGTACCACAATACTACACACTTAAAAAATATTCATATAAATATTTTGCTAAACAAAACTTCCCTGAATACAAACCATATATTTCAATTCCTATGAGATCCCAATGGGTTACTCTATCCAATATTTTTTCAGCAAATATCGCACATGTTTCAAACCATAACCAAACCACGTACGTGTGAGTTCAGGCTCTTGTTAATGTTAAGAAGTAAACCAGGAAAAAGATAAAAATAATGTAAATAACTTCATATCAAATAACATCACTAAGGGTTCTTTCCAATTTAGCGTTTTAAGACGTGTATTTTTATGAAAAACAAAAGAACGTCCGTGCACGCAGACGACCCTAGCGCCGCATAGCCGGACTACTAAAAATGTTAAGCAATGTGCCGGTCGACCACTACTTGGTTGGATGACCTATAGTAACCTATAGTAGCCCTTCCATCTCAATGCTGTTATGCATGTTAAATTAAAGGTAGCCGTTAATTCATGTTAGACCATGTCGGCAGTCCCAACGCGAAAAGGTCTACAAACTTACCTTGTAAGCGCAAGACACACATAGGTGCCCATAGTGCGGGCCCGGTGCGGGTCGCGTTATGTTGTATTCCTTGTATTTGTATGAAAGGTCACACTGGCCCGCAGCGACAGCGCAGTGTCACAGGTACTAAATATTGACTTACAATATCATATGAGATATAATTCCAAGTCAATGCTCAATAGGAAAATGTAAGTAACTTCTCGAAACCCAATTCATTACTAAATAATAAAGAATATTGATGTACTCCTACGTCTTTCTATAAATAAATTGACTAACATTTTATCGCGGGATTGTTTGCTTATAGAAGAACCAAATATTTGTCTCACAGAGTGAATGAAGATCAGATTTTGGTGTTACGCGATAAGTTATGTTGATGATATGGTAATCATTCTACATTTTATGCCGTAATATGTAAAATTAAAAGTGGAAGTCTGAATTAATGCGAGTATAATGTACCTTTGTTTACAACTTTATAATCAATCAATACTTAAAAAAATCGGAAGAAATAGTTTGTATAAACGCACAAATCTCAGCGCTGCAACTTAATTGGATTGAAAAAATATGCATGTAGTGATACCCAGCATTAAACGGGACATTATAAATTAGGTACTTTTCATCCCGAAATACCAACGGAAATGGACAATAACTTATACAGCATTCGGGCAATACCGCGGGTTGTTGATGAAAAGTAAAAAAATTAACATTGTTGTAAATAATCATATACCTACTTGGAAACAAAAATCAACTTTATATCTCATCAATAAGGTCTATTTATACATTTTATGTTAAGATCCGTAGAATAGAAGAGACGACATCCGCTCGTCAGAAACATACGCTTTATTGTCGTGAGATCTAAACGAATCACGAAATATTGTTTTTTTATTGAACGTACCATTCTTTTATTACATACAATTTTATTTATCAATTTATTGAGGGACCAGACGACGATATAAAACGGCACTTTTAACGGATTGCCACGATTCAATGTTCGAGTAGTTTGTCCGCTGGTATGATTTGAACATCATATTTGAAACATCGCGTCCAATAGCCATTTTTAACACATAGTATAGACTAGAAAATCCATTCAAAAATGAAAATTATTTTTTGTGATCTTCTTGTGACATTGTGTGATTTGTAATAACTCAAATCTAATACAGTGTAAAGGCCATACACAACCTTTATTTTATTGATAGATGATAGATTCAATAGAAGTCTTTTCCAAAAATTGAATTTTCTTTTATACTATATTTTCCCAAAACTTCCTCTATTTTCCCCATTCGGGTTACTCATTATTTTGTCACTTATATTGAAAAAGGGATGTCAATTCTTTGCCACAAACAACAGTAGAAAAAGGATATATTTTGAAAATAACATCACTTATTTCACACATAATATTTTTTTTTTACTAGAGCTTTTTTTCAACTTTAAACAGTTGGCCGTCATGTGCAAAACTAGTAGTTAGTCCATAATACATTTACCTATACGCAAGATAATTTGCTCCTTAATTATTTCTAAATAAGGTAGATATTCGCTTGAACTTTATAAGTTTGAATACATTGAACCAGTTATTCCATGTATGGAATATTTGATTGCATAAAAACTTGTAGAAGTTGAAATCAATGTGATTCAGTACGTGATGTATAGTCAGGACTTGAAGTAACCTTCATTGAAACAAGTTGAATGATAAACCTTTAATACAAATATGTACAAAATAAAATCCATAAAATCAAACTGTCTTCTCATTTTTGAGTGTTCTCATTTCAAGGTAAATTGCGGGGACCTAGTTCAATAACAGGTATACAGAAATATGATTTAATTAGTAAAGTATATATACGATAGGAGACCACTATAAAACGTTTTTTTTTTTTTTCAAACTATCCGAAATCCGATTCCGACGAATTAAGAACGACTTCCATTTTTAAATTCGATCAAAAGGACTTGAAGCTATGTTTACATTGCACGAGAACAAGATGACGCATTGAGTTAGTCTCTATAGTCCCGCGCGGTTTCATATAAAAGTGAACCGTCGCGTGCGCCCGTCGCGTGCGGTTTCATACAAAAGTGAACCGTCGCGTGCACCCGTCGCATGCGGTGTCATACAAAAGTGAACCGTCGCGTGCACCCGTCGCGTGCGGTGTCATACAAAAGTGAACCGTCGCGTGCACCCGTCGCGTGCGGTGTCATACAAAAGTGAACCGTCGCGTGCACCCGTCCGGTGCGGTGTCATACAAAAGTGAACCATCGCGTGCACCCGTCGCGTGCGGTGTCATACAAAAGTGAACCGTCGCGTGCACCCGTCCGGTGCGGTGTCATACAAAAGTGAACCATCGCGTGCACCCGTCGCGTGCGGTGTCATACAAAAGTGAACCGTCGCTTGCACCCGTCGCGTGCGGTGTCATACAAAAGTGAACCGTCGCGTGCACCCGTCCGGTGCGGTGTCATACAAAAGTGAACCGTCGCGTGCACCCGTCGCGTGCGCCCGCTTACGGCAGTTTCAGCCCTAAAAACTTAAAAAACGCGTCTACGCTTTACTAGATTACTTTACTTTTGGTGACCACAATTTAAACTCTATTGATTTGCTTATTATTAACCAATCATCATTATCATATTCATTCATAGAATAGACATTCTATTTCCATCGCTCATTACTAAGCACATTAATTTAGATGAATAATACTGCGGGCACACATATAATCAAAAGCCTAATAAGATATAGTGTGTATAATTATTAACTAAGTTAATTACTACATACTGAGTTATGAAGAAGTACCTAATTAATGATGATCACTAAATATTGTTCTACCGAAAAGATGTTACTAATTACACAAATCCGAAATGGTTTCATAGCAAACATTGGTCTTTATGTACGTAATTCTACTTGTGTAAATATTATTCTCTTGTCATTTAGATCCAAGAATGTGTTTAAGAATTGACGTAAAATTTTCTAAACAGAGTTTAGGGTGCCTTCCATCCGAGCTAAGCTATATTGCTGGATAACTAGCTCAAACTGTGGCACAATCTGTTTTGCCTACACTATGAGGGTTTAAGTTATTCAATGGCTGTATCAGACCCGCCACAACAGCTTAACAGAAGGGCGTGGCAGAGGAACTCTGTCGACTTGGTATTGACTAATGAGACTTGATAAAGCACTTTTATTTCAAAAGTGCGAAAAATATCGAATCCAAAACGTAACGAAAGAATAAAACGTATTTATGGCCGACTATGAACCGAATATACAAAAATACGATAAATTTATATGGGCCAACGAATTAACTAAATAAATTGTAAAATTGGAAGGTGAAATCGCGCTCTTAACGAGTTTCATTGTTACGAAATAGTCTCAAAGCAGCTGTCCGAGTATACCTATTCATCACCTATCTATACTAATATATAAAACTGAGTTTGATGTTTGTTTGAAACTACCAATTCGATTTGAATAATTATTTTTTGTAATGGATAGTCACATTCAACAGGAAGCTTATAGGCATTTTTCATCCTGAACGCGGGTAAAACCGCGGGGTGGTGCTAGTTCATATGATGAAGAGGCAAAGTGGGTGGGAGAGGAAGTTCTGAAACCATTCATTCAATTTCAATAATCTTTACATTTATATGTATTTCTTTCGTCTTTCACATCATAGCCGCCCTGTTGTTTTATAGCACCTGTCAGGATAGTTTTATTACGTAAATATATACCAGAAACAATAGTTTCTACACACAATAGTTTCTATTGACAAGACCTGTTAAGATAATTTCCTCAGATAATATAAGCAAGGGGTATAAACCCCATAATAATAGAATCACCGTTTATTTTCATTATTTGATTCGAAACAATGGTAATATCTAATGAAACTGTGAGATAGTTCGTTGTTCTATCTTACAAGTTTACGGTTGAGGGTCGGTGAACTACAATTGAAGGCACCCTTTTAAACGAGGCCGGTGTATGATAGCCCTTTGGCAAATTTGATAATGTGTCCGCGCAAATTATTACTCGCCCCTGAAAGTTACAACTTGCGTAACATTTCGAGATAGAGATTTATCACTTCTCTGTGTTATAGGTATTTTAGGTATGTTAGTTAACTTGTGTTTTCTTTAAGCAGAATCTCCTTTGAGTACGCTATCTTACTCTTTTTAATATAGTTTATATTCAATCATAGCTTCTCATGAAAGACCCTTTTTTATAAAAAAAAACCGCATGACAATCGGTCCAGTCGTTTAGGAGCTACATACTTATTACCTACATTACGAGGGATAAAATCACTTCTAACCACTACTTTTCCGGGGTATATTGTGACGCGGTCGTTGAGTCTAACATATAATCTACTTTAAATTTTCATTAAAAGAAGAAGTAGTTATTTAAACAAAATACTTCTATACCCAAATGACTTCGTTAAAATGAACATAAACAAAAGACTTGGAATAAGTAAGGGAGGAAGAAATGAACATCCCAAGGGATCCTAAATGGGATCGTTAGACTAAGTTGACTGGAACGAAACCGCGGTCATTAGCTAGAAAATTAAATAATGATATAGCAGAGGATGTTTTGCTCTAGCTCGACGGATTTTTGACAGAGATAGTCAGCTACTCGAATTACAGTGGTCAGCTAGTTTTAGTTCTGTGAAACTTTGTCGCCTGATACTTATGTGAAAAATAAGTAGTGAAATTTGACATACAAATACAGCTGACAGGGCAGTAATCTTCATCAAACGTACGTATGGCAGAGTCCCTTGATAAAACGGACACTAGCGGGCTGTCTCATTCTAAAAGACGAGAAGCAAGATATGCAGCACAACGGATGTGATAGGAGGCGACAAGAAATTATATGATAAACTAGCAGCGCCCCGCGGCTTTGCCCGCGTTGAGCCCGTTCCCGTAGGATTTTTTGAAAATCCTTTCTTAGTGTGCACTTACGTCACTTGAAGAACCTTCCTGCCAAATTTCATGTTTCTAGGTGTAGCGGTTGAAGCTGTGCATTGATTATCAGTCAGTCAGTGAGGACTTGGAATTTTATATATATAGATACTGCGAACATGGATTTCAATATAAAGTCATTGACTGCGAGTTAATTGGCGTGTTTTTTTTTCATATTTTGATATCTCATGGTAAGTTAGGAATCGGCGTGTTGCTGTGTTGGCGACTCATTGGTGGAAATTCGATGTTTAACTATTCTACCAATGAACACGCAGTATTACCTACTTATTATATCACGTCTTAGGCCTGTTGTCACATTCATTGTGCTAGGCTAGCTTTCTTTCCGAGTTAGCTCAGGAACTTACAGCTGCTTTTTTATTAGCTATGTTTTAAACGTATCATAATTTATATAATAGAATTAAATTGAGATTAAACTTCTTATCCACTAACATCTTCAAGCTCCGCCATGCTTAAACTCTGTAAACTCGAGATTAGCTTTTATACGAAAGTCTTCATTTACAACTCTCGTGTACGCACAAAAAAAATGGTTTCAGCGTAAAACAATAAAGAACACATTTGTTATAACTAATCTACATAAATAAATATTTAGATGGAAGAAAAATAAACAAAACGCTTAAACAGAGATAAGGTTACGTATTTTCCGTAAATGTCCTTTCAAAATAAACAATTTTATGATCCCGGTCACAAATTATGTGTTTTTCCTCTGGACACCTGCGGGGATTGGGGAATCTCCGCTTTGCAAGTTCCTACCTGGCTTCTAGTTCAAACATCTGAATTACTTTCAGTCAAACGGTAAACGGTAAATACTATGTTGATTGCGTAAACTGTAATATAAATATACTTAGTAAAGCTTTCATTTTAATCAGAAACGCTTCATTATTTTCAAGTACAATGTGTAGGGTAGGGACCAACTCACAGTAGGTAAGTCACTACGCTTTTTCTTACGTCAAAGTACTTCACTGTTACTTTCATGAAATAATAATATACTCGTATAATTATTATCTTGAAGGCGATGTTTGGCTAGTTTCGTTTGAGACTGTTATCTCAAGCATAGAAATCACTGATATCAAGGGGTTATGGCAAATGTTACTACAAGTCCCACACGAGATATTTGGCAGACACTGATGAGATGTTTGTCGCACTGAACAAACTTGCGATAAACTCCGCATCGGTAATATGGCAGAGTAAACTCTGCAAAACCGGAACTTGCCGACATTTCCTTCCAGTAGTTAATGGGTACCCAACTGTTTCGTCCGGATATTATGCATATAAAATCTATCAAGAATATCCAACCAAGCAAAATTATACTTACCATGAAGCATACTTTGGAAGTTCAAACTTCTACGAGTGTAATACCTACTTAAATGTTAATGACAATAGTAATATTTTATAATGTGAAAAATTACTCGACATTTTCATAACTGTACACGACTGTATAATAATTAAGAACATCTGTCGTGATAAACCTTATAACTTAGCAAGATAAAAATCAATAAATTCACTCGAAACGTCGAGAAATCAAAAATTTAAGTAGTTTACTTGCTTTATTAGTTTTATGCCGCGAAAAAACCCTTGTGAGTTGAGTGCGTTTACCAGAAATCAATCTAGATCTGATTAACTGACATTAATGTTCTTCAAAATATGTTTATTTCAAAAAAGCAGTCGTGTGTTAAACACACCCTTCAACCTACGCTCTATTCCCTAGAGATACCTCTAAACTACGCAATTAAAACTTGAAAAGCTTTCACGAAGGTTATTAAGCATCAGTGGAATTACTCTATAACGTCGATACAACAGATATTTCATAATTTATACCGCTTTAAATTATTTCCACGTGAACTTCTTCAGATGTTTATTGAAAAGGATTATTTTGTATAATTTCAACTCAATAAACTTGAATATATAAGCTTTCGTTATTTAAATGTTTATTTTCTTTAGGCAGCGAACCACGATAAATAATTTTACACTGAATCTTTAGCAGGTTACTTTAGAGTGAGGAACAAGAATTACTTATTAATAGCTTTGAATTTTTACAATCAAAATATCATAAAACTTATTTTAAGTTTATTAAAGTAAAAGTAAGCACGTTCGATTGGCCACGTGGTCTACTTTAAGATCGCTTAAAGGGAAGCAGTCGTACCTTAATTAAGTACACGATTACATTCAGATGTGTCCAAATTCCAATGCCCGAGTTGTAGTTTAATATAAAAAATAAAGTAAGTACTCTTTATGAACCCAAGAGAGGTGAATAGGTACCTATATACCTTTTCATTCATGTCGGATAACAAACTGTCCGTGGTATGTAGTTTTGTATCAAATTTCTTACAAAAATGATGTGATTTATGACTATAATCAGAATCACTCACCTACCAATAAATCAATATTTTCAGCTAACGGTACACATCTAGACATTGTACCAAAGTCCTCTAATATAGGTGACACGGGCTTCTTAGATAACACAAAAACTTCTCTCTGCTAACGGCAGGCATTAGCTAAGACTGATTAATTGAAAATCGATAGCATTCCTAACACAGTTTATATTATAGAAGACCCTCGCTGGGCCCTGTGCCCTCTCCAATTAACCATAACCATTAATCATAACATTTAAAAGAACGTATCAGATACAAACAGAAGCGTTAAAACGTAATTAATATCTCATTACAGAATCCGTTAAGTCTCTCTTTTTAATTTATGTCAACCGACAATAATTAATATTAAAAATGATCCTTTTGGTGTTAACTCGTGCGACTCCGTATCTTGTGAACAAATAAACGAGTGATATTTAGCTGTGACCTCTTCTACTTGTCTGTCAATGAATATGTTCGTGATAAACCCCTAAACAGGTTGCGAACCTTGTTGATTTAAGAGATTGAGCCCTTTCAACCTCCAATTAACTAGCTGTGAACCTAGTCACCGAGGCTTTAAGTAGGCCTAGCTCATCATTAGTCTGGTTAAACCAGTTAATTTATTCCATTTACTTGTATATCAAAGGTTAATTCAAGATACTATATTAGTACTCATATAATAAAGCGCTGTGTTCTATTATGGTTGGACGCGCTAATCTCTGAAGCGTGTATAAATTCAAATTCAAATTCAAATATTTATTTGCTTCAAAACATGTTATACAAAGGTTTAATTAAATATAAGGTAAGTGCAGCATGTTTCGCCATATATTATAGCATGCAAAAGAAATTGTCATATGTGATATATGATAGCCACATCTAAAAATAAGGTTACATTTCACTTTTTGAAGCTACCTCTTCCCGAATTTCCCAAAGGAAAGAGTAGGTGCAAGACGAGTTAAACCGTTAAGCAAAATTCTTAGTTTATAAAAAATAAAGGTAAAATAAAAAATACCATGGTAATCGCCTTTTAAATTATTATCTTCAGTAACATATGTATTATGAAACAAACAATACCTTTATTAATATATCCAGAAATGTAAAATATACCAAGATCCATAATTCAATTAGGGGCGAAGCATATCGTAATGAGAAATCTTGCAGGCCATTGGAGGAAACATTAATAACCGTTAATTAATAATTATTGCTAAGTCTTAATTAACATTGAAATATGTAAATAAGATTAGAAATGTCGTAAAATAAGTATTAACAAATGGTTAGAGTATTTTTGTTCGGCGTGTATATTATTCGAAAATGTTTAATTAGTTAGGTCTCCAAGCCACATGTTTATGGAATGATATTCATTACTACCTATTCATTTTTCACCTTCACGTTCATCTGTAGTTGATTGCGGTAGAGTTCACGTCATAGTCACGTCACGACAAACTGTATGCATTCAATCTACGTACACGGGGTTAATACCGTGTGCAAACGCACTCGCCCAGAATAGTAAACTAACGGGAATTACACCTGCCAACATTTCAGGACACTGCACATGCTAATTCATGAAAATTCACGATAGGAATATTCTACATACGACACGGTGACGATGTAAAGCAAGCTGCTTTCAACTACAAGATGCTCTTTACTTTGAAATATATATGTTCAAATATGTTATTGGCCAACTCTGGAGCCAAGGTTTTACCGCCTAAAGATCTCCCAAATGGTCTAACGATTGGAACAACCAGGACCTACAATTTAAAATACCTACCAAAGGTGTTAACGTGTTCTTTCACTTGATTAACCAGGACATACATTTTATCACTATAAGCTGTATCTGGTAACTACTTACATTGTTTTTAGATCAATCACTTAAAGCGGCAGGCTGAAGTAATAATATACAGGATTGAGCCGAAGATAAATTTACGACACTTAAAAAGCATCCAATTTTCGTTCCTTCCAAATTGCTTGAGTACTTATAACAAGGCTGTCTAGATAACGATCGCCAAATTTTTCATCTTCCATTATATCGTAAGTAAACAAGCGGGTGGTGAAACTTTAATGTTTTAGGAAAAAATAAGCAATGCCTCGGGACTGTTATCGAGACTGTGAACTCTTTATGGACTCTTTGAGATCGTTCTTTGTACTTTGCAAACTCAAGGGAACTGGGAGTCGCTTATTAGATTTGAAGGAAACTACCATTCACATAGACACTCACTTTGTTTTCGACACCGAGAGGAAATGATGCCGACACCAGATGGGATTTTTTCCATTTTATTTATGATATTGCGCACTGAGCCGCTGCAAACGAAGACATAAATAACATGTACTCGTACATCAGATAGCATATAAAATATGGGCTGCGTCAGGTAGGAGCCTGTTGTTAGGTTGTTACGGAACATGAAGTAGCTGTTCGAAATGTAAATTCTGTTTCTTATAACGTTTGACGTTATTGTCCTTGTGTTCAGTTCACTCCTACAAAATATCTTATGTTATTTACAAACGGATGTCAAATACTCAAGGATCGTGTAAAACCACTTTAACATCAATCACTTTCTTTATCTGTACACCGAACTTATTATATGTAGCCAACTTGGAGTAGTTCGGTGAAGTTTGATGTTTTATTCATGATCGTCTTTTGTTTGTTGTAGATAATGCGAGTAATATCGAGGTGGTGGTGGTGGTGAAAAGGTGGTGAAGATGAGTGGTGCGGAGGCGCAGAGCGTGGCGTACTGCGTGCCGAGCGGGCAGGCCTTCCAGCACGTGTACGCGCGCGTGCACGGGTACCTCGCGCTGCTCATCTGCCTGCTCGGCTCCGCCACCAACGCCATCAACATCGCGGTGCTGAGCCGCCGCGAGATGGCCTCCTCCACCAACTCCATCCTTACCGGGCTCGCCGTCGCCGACCTGCTCGTTATGGTGGACTACATCCCCTTCGCGCTCCACGTCTACACCAATATCGCATCGGGACTCAACAGGAACTCCTATGCGTGGGCGGTCTTCATATACTTTCACTCAATCTTCAGTCAAACCTTCCACACGATATCCATCTGGCTAACTATCACCCTTGCAGTCTGGAGGTTTATCGCAATTAAATTTCCCCAGAAAAATAGGACGTTGTGTAATAAAAGAAATACCAATGTAGCGATAGCCGTCGCTTACGCAGTGTGTCCAGTGTTGTGTCTTCCTATATACTTTGCGATGAATATCATGGAGCTGCCGCCGAAGAACGTGAACGGCTCTCTGGTGGACGTCGACATAGTGAACGCGTCCGCGGTGCACGCCGATCCATCGTTCGCTATCTCAATGACTGACAACAAAGAGTTACTCATCGCTATATTCTGGATTTACAGTGTGTTCATAAAACTCATACCTTGTGTAGTGTTATCAATACTTAGTGTACTTTTAATATTAAAAATGAAATCGAGCGATAGACGAAGGCAAAAATTGTTGAAGAAATCGGCCATTCATTCGAACGAGGTGAGTACGAAGCACCAGTAACACTTACATTTATAAAAAAAGTTGACTTGATTGATCTGAATGAACTCTTTCATTGCGTATTGATTGAAGATTATAACCGGGCAGAGAACCCTTGATGTAAATAGCTTCGGTTCCGAGATCCGAGAGTATTTTGAAGCGTCTTATACACTCCTAATAGAACCCTTTCCATTACTTAGGATGTTAAGACTTATCCTGTATTAATATTGTAGCAGTTCCAGATAGCTCCGTAGTAACACTCATATTTTTTTAACCGCATTATACTTTTCCAGTCATTTACTCTGTAGAGCCATGTTTATAAAGTTCAGTACTTAACGTAATCGAGCGTAATAAACTTGAGCATTTTAATCCGTGTAACGACCGTTACTATCGCGTATTGTTTAGTTTTATTAGTATTTTTTGCTATAACCGACGTTATTTCTAATAAAGATTTCACGTAAAATCTTGATACTTAATTTTATAACTGACAAAATATTGAAGATATTTGGTTTTATAGTAATCGAATATCATTTTTTACGTTTATTGCTAATTTATTGGTATTTTCGTTGTTGATAAGAATTTGTATTATAACGAAGGTATTTATTTTATCATTTTAAGTATCTGATAAAGAATTCATTATCATTTACTGAAATAATTTAACAAAATATTTATTACCCTTTATTACATTAACATCTAGTTTGATCTAGTTCGCTTACACTATTCTGAATCCGATAAAATGCTGTGTGCATTTTGCACTCTTATTTGATTTAGATGGTTTCTCCTAAGAGAAAACCTAATATAAATAGAAATGCTTAGTAATAGGTGTTAAAAGGATACTAAGAGAATAGACATAAAAGGGAAAAAAAACTAGCCACCCACCATCGTTTTGCCTCGGGTAATCAAGATTGCGTGAGTTTCTTGTAGAAATTTTGTGATAAAAAGTAGCCAAAAACCTTTTATTTAATGACTCTGTAAAGTGGTGAAAATCGCATGAAAATTCTTTTAATTTTTGAGTTTAACGTGAACCTAAGCTATGGATCAGATTGTATAACAACTTTCATAGCATATTTTTACGATGCTCGGGTTTCAGGGTCAATAAAAATATACAGACAAATTAATGTCCGCCTATGTTTTACTAGGTATTGAAAAAAATTATAAAAAATGTTTTGGTTGAGTTACGTGACATAGAGGACTTTGTCATAGACATAGAGGACTTTGGAAACTACAGGCTAATACTTTGTTCTATGTGATTATATAGGGTGAAAAAACTCGCTTAAACGAGGATGGTGGCAAGCGCGCTGCGGCGGGCGGCCGGACTGACCGCACCACCCGGATGCTGGTGGCGCTCCTGGGGCTATTCCTCGCCACCGAGCTGCCGCAAGCCCTCTTCGGGCTCCTCACTGCCATCGCGCCACAACTCTTCCAAGTCTGCTACTACGCTTTTGGTAATTATAAAAAGACACCGAAAAACAATTAAAATATTAAGAAAGATAGAGATAAATACACACAATAACATATAACACACAAGAAATTAAGGGACTCGACTAGTGCAGGTGCATTCTACGGCATAACTCAGAATGGTACCTTCAAGGTAGCATTCCGCTACTAATGTTCAGGTTCAGGAACCGCCACCGGCTGTGGTTAGCGGCCAAGGACGATACCTATGCGAAATGCTCTCTATAAAGATACATTTTTATTTTTACGCCACATAACATAAAAATACTCAAGCCTGAAAGGATATTAAGTAACTTGCTGTTCCGGGAGTTTGATTTCAATTCCAAGCGAGTCACAATATATCGAGCATAGTGTTTACTGTATAGTTTTATCTAAATGTCATTACGTGTTCTTATACTCTACATACTCTTATGATGTACGTATTGTATGTATATATTATAGAAACAGTCGAACCCCATGTAATTTGTTAGACCCAAACTAATCTCCAGGTTAAGGACACGCCTAGACTAGATTAGGACCAACAGATGTGATTGAATACACATTGATTTAATTGGTTTGTTTATAATTAAAGTACTTCCATCTATAAGGCACGTAATATTTATGATTGTTTATCAAATTAAAAATACAATATAAAAAACAATACATACAAATATTCTAATAACTTACAAAACCAAAACACAAAGACATCAACTATATCAAACAAAAAAAGTATTTCCCGAAACGTATCGTTATTTTTATTTACGAGATAAGAGGCTTGAACTTCTAAGTCGACTTGACCCAGGATCTAAAGATTAACTTGGCTACAAAGTATAAATGTACAAAAGACATTTTTACGTTCCGTATAAACTAAATGATTTGCATAATAATGTCTGTGTTGGCCGTGTAATGTAAGCAATATACTCGTAGTACCTACATATCTATAATATCTAGCCTTAAGTGGCAGGCAGTGTAGTGTAGGCAGCCTGTCAATCCACGGTAACGTAACATCGGCCGGGCTGAGTCTCAATTAGTCCACGTACAGCCCTAGATAACGCAACCACATCGGTAATGAGTTATCTTAATTAAATCTCACAGATGGTGTTTTCTAATGAAACGTACGCACATTTGCGATAAGAGTATAAATGTTGAAAGTTAGATTAAGACGATATTAACTTAAGTGGTAGGTCCTTAAGACTTATTCTCTTACCAGAGTTTCGATAGTTTAATTAACTATTGTTCACATTAGTTTGACAAGCCTTACTGCGAATGTCCATCGAATGACTTTCTAAGTTTACTCAAACCTACCATGCTGTCGTTACTTGAAAGACAATTTTAAATGGAATATAATGCACTCTAGAAAATGTAATTACCTACACAAGTACGGCTAAAGGGCGCTCATTAGATAAAATATCTATATCTTTGGTTTCAGTGAATTGGTATAAAATACATTTTAAGCCCCCTATTCAATACAGGTAATGATCAAATGAATCATAACAAACGCAGAACACAAAATCACTCACATCACACGCAAATTTCTTTTGATACATGCTCAAAAACCGAAAAATATGAAACTCATTTTAAACCCACTATTCTCTTAAACTACTATTTTGAATAACAAAGGACATTTACAGAGAAACATTTATATCTATTAAAACCGTTGAATGCGTTGGTTGGCAGTTTGGTGCAATCTGTCAATACAACGGTATTTCATGCACTATTTTCAATCTGTCAATGAAAATAGTGCATGAAATACCGTTACATCGAACATTCCAATTAGGGAGCAATCTGCGGAGCAACGCCTATTGGAAATAAAATACGGTGTTGATCAAATGATAGAGTACTATGTTTCAGGAATTTTCAGCAGCGTTTAATGGTTATTGTTATTTTAATAGAATCTGAACTGTCGGTAAAGTTATAGCCGTGCTAGTAATAAGAAGCACAAATCACATCATAAAAATGTTTTACGTTTGTTATTTCTTCAAATTGCATTTTTCGCAAATAAGGATTGATTAAAGAATTCCTAACTATAGTAGCTTCTGGATTACACCATATCTATTTATGGTCAGCCATAAATGTGATATTTATGATAAAACCCAAATAAATAAGTAGTTGCATTATCATATATTTGAATAATGGCAATTGTGGCAATTTTTTTCCTATCTAATATCGTTCTTACTACTTATATAATTGGCTTTCGCGTACACGTTATGCAAAGGCATATCATTTATGGTATACATAAATCATTATTCATATATCTTAACTTTATCCTGCTCAAATATTAGGCAGGCAGGAGACACGTGGACAACCAATGAAGTTATAGGTTAACGTTTGTTTTTGCCATCGCTATATTCATTTATTTCAACGAACTCTTCGATAGCGAAATATGATTAAGCACTTCAATACAGTTAGTTAGCCGTAGCTAGAAAAAACTGAAATAAAATATTTATTATGAGAATACTTCGAACGAAAAAAACGATTAAAACACTTTTGTGAATATGATAGTGCGACATGAAAATTTAAATTTATATTTAGTAGACAGTAACGGGGAAGTTATTGCGCACCACTTTAAGCTACCACTTTTTGGCAAGTAGCGTTCGTCGCGAAATATAATTACACTAATGAATGGTCTACTTTAAGCAACGTTCATTTCGGACACAACATAAAATGTGTCGCTGAAAGAAGCATTTTTAATTGAAAGAATTTTGTGTTAGTGTGTTTTGAAAAGCGTTCTTCTAATTCGTGTTAATCTCAGTCATTCATATCGTCCATGTTATTATCAGGCTTACCTAATATGAGTTGCTTATCTCAAATCAGAGCCATGTTTGAAAATTAGAAGCATGAATAGTTACTTACAACTGTCATAATAGCTATAGCTAATTACCAAGGGTGGCTTATCTATGCGATAAAAAGTTGATGGTAATGTAAAAGGCCTGTATTTGTGATCCTTCTAAAAGCTCACAGATAATGATTGGCCTCAAATAAACGATAGGAGAATTAAAAATTAATGTGTTCATATTATGAACTGTTGCGACGTCCACCGGTCTTCTCTAGGATCTAAATAGAAACAGTAAATGTATGCTTTATATTTCGATAACGTTACAAACACACATTTTTCTGTTTTCGAGCTCATTTATCACTCACCCACTGCGATAAACACACTCAGGAAGCAATTGATTTCATATATTTAGATCAATGGGATAAACTAATGTGTTTAATGGGGTGATATGATAACATTAATTGCTTAATGGTAATATTAGTAAGTGAATATTGGTACTCAATTTGAAACAGAAATTAATTCATCTAGGATTGTAGTTCTATTTTTAAATGTAGCTAGTCCATTAATTTGTATAAAAATAAATAAACTTAACTGCGATCTTCAATTGTTAATTGCACTTTTATAAGTAACTTCCGAACTGTGGTCGCCATCGGAACTACGAAATTTCATGGAAATTATTTGGGAAATCATTCATATTGGCACCCGAGGAACACCGAGGCAGGAAATACCGTTAGGTAAACAGAGTTATTTATTTTCCTATTGATTTATTGAATGCAATAAGTGTAATATATTTACTTTGAACAAATAAATAAGATTGTATATTCGTACTAAAAATACTACAGCTGAGGGATGTTAAAATATAAACTTAGTCTACCAAAATAAATATTTTTCAAAGAACTGCATATAAATTGAGGAAACTGACGTTTGTATTTTCATTGGGGGAAAAATCGACATTATTTTTCTACTCCTACACTAACTAGAGTTATGTGAAATACACGTTGCAGATCGCTAAATATTTATACCCGCCGAACGTAACGTACATTGTGTTTTTTTTTAAAGTTACATGAAAAGTTTACATTACAAGAAATTTCTAACATTAAATTAAATCTATGAATAACTAGAGGAATTTATAAATCAACACAACACTAATGATAAAATATTTGAAAGAAAAAGAGGATGTGGAAGTTTATTTTATCAAAGCGGTGAATATAAACGAATGCGTTGGATAGATGTTTTATCAACCGACTTCAAAAATTAAGGAAGGGAAGATATTAAATTCATGTGAATTATATCTCTATTTTTTATGAACTAATTTCGATTATTCTTTCGAGAAATACTTACATGTATTGTGTACAACATGGTATAAAATCGCTTAATTTCCGAACAGCTGCTGGTTCTTATAAAACCTTGTTAGTCGTCTTAACTTCCTCGTGAATTTATTCAGTCATGTTAAACCAAATAATGTTTCATTAAACTCTGTTCTTTATTTTGTTACAAACGTGCTCCAAGGTTTGTTGTTTTATCTTTAAGGTAAATTGAAGTTTCATAAAACCTTTGAAACATTAAATCGGTGTTTTTCCTGTGTTTGATCAAATCACGTTTTATCAAACGATTCTTTCACACTACTTTGAATTACAACAAAACTTAATTAACCTTTTAGTCAACGATAGAAAAATTCGGATACTTGGGTTAGTGGCGAACTCTGGTATCGGAGTGGAATGGCCTTTGACATGGACTAACAATTGAGACAACCGAGACCGACCAATTAACGGGGCAGATATCTAGGTCTCTTAAATCTATTTGTGCTTAAAAAAAGCTATTTATTCAAATTTGTACTTTACTACACCAAATAAAACACGAACGTTACCTAACCTCCAATGTAAAACTCTCCAACGATGATGGTACAACTTCTTATTCATCTTCTAAACCCGTCAAAAATGGTGTTCCGCAAGGCTCAATCTTGGGCCCTATCTTGTTTATTCTATACCTTGCAGATATTATAAAGTGTATAGTACACTGCAAATTTCATTTATATGCGGATGACCTTCAATTATATTTTTCTTTCAACCCAAAAGATACTGCGTCTGCTTTAATTAAAATTAATGAAGACTTGCATAGAATAAGTTCGTGGGCGTCGCGAAATTGTCTAAAACTTAATCCTGCCAAATCAAAATTTATGGTTCTCGGCACCAAACATCAAATAACAAAGATCATGTCACATGATATTTCTCTTAAGATTAATGATGAACCTATTTCCTATACACTCGAAGCGACCAATTTAGGCTTGATAATGGATCCTCAATTACGATTTAACTCTCATATACTGCAAACGGCAAGGAACTGCTTCTATCGATTAAAAATTTTATACAAATTTCAGAAATACCTCAGTTCAGATATCCGCCTTAGACTTGTTGAGTCCCTTATCTTGTCTAGATTCAATTACTGTGACACTGTGTACGGTCCGCGCCTTTTAGTAAAGACAAAAACTATTATACAGCGTGTACAAAATGCCTGCGCAAGATTCTGTTTCCAAATTCCACCGAGAAGTCACATTTCACCATACTTAAACGAAGCTAAAATTTTAAACATGTCCTCTCGTCGCTACGTCCATCTCGCTTCCCTTCTATTTGGTGTAATTGTAAACCGCAAGCCTTCATACCTACTAGATAAGCTGAACTGGTCCACAAGGACAAGACGTGAACTACTCAAGGTTCAAAGCCATAAGACTGCGAGCTTCAAAGGTAGCTTCAAGTATGCGGCGGCTAAGATATGGAATAATTTGCCTCCACCATTACGAAAACTCAAATCTATCGCCAATTTCCGCAACAAATTAAAACAGATTTCACTTGACCGCCAGTTAAACAACTACACTTCTCATTTATAAAAATGCCGCATTCACTATTTTACTATTTTTCATCGCTTTGCCCACCTTTACCCGCGTTGTACCAGTGCCTGTGAAAGTTTTGAATCGCTTGAATCACTTGAACTTGAACTTGAACTGTAGATGCACGTAGATATTGTAATAGTTTTGCTACATATGTATACATTTTCACCTCCACTGTTTATATTGTTAAGCTCTATTATTTAAGAACGCCCTCAATTAGTTTTAAGTAAAGGATCCAGCTGAAAACCAGCGCTGTGGCTCCGGCTGCAGCATATGCTGAGCTGATCCTATTCGGTTTAGAATAAGTATATTTAATTCTAAGTTTTTAATTTGTAATATTTTTTTAGCCGAATAAATTTATTTGTATTTGTATTTGTTGTATTTGTAACCTAACCTATACTGTCCCGCTGGGAAAAGGTGGTATTTTTATAAATACATTTAAAAATAAACGAAATAAGGGATTTTATGTTTGTTTTCAGGAAACTTAATAATCCCCTCCTACGGCATAAGTAGGCCAACAAACAAAATCATTGACTAAACCGCAACTTTTACGAGTCGATTTTTTCATTGATTTGTGTTTGTTTTGAAACATTCATATTATTCATTAAAAGTTGTTTCTTTTTGGATCCCTCATTTGAATCGATTTTAAAACACATTTTGGCATATTATTATATGTGTTTGAATCGATATTCATTATTTTTTATTGAATAATTTATATCTTAAGACGTCTCCTTTCTCTGCACTGCCGTTCTTACTTTATTACTTTTTATAAAATAATTATGTAAAAGTCAGAGTCGACACTCCCCTCGACGTATTCGTAAGTGCCTACTTAACTCATGAATACTCGTATGTCAAAGACATATTGCATCGTTTATGATCGAGTAGCTTCACGTACATCATTACAATAAGTAGGCGCTTGATGAAAAAAGTAAATCCTCATATGAACGAGAGTTAAGTTACCCAAAATGTTTAAAACCTTTGTGTTTCACAATAAAAGTAAAGTAAAGTAAAGCTTGTAGTGTCCCACTTCTGGGCAAAGGCCTCTCATGTCACTGAAAATATCAGTACAGTGAGGAGGATTAGGCGTAATCACCACGCTTGCCAAATCCGTGTTGTTGATCTCAAACCCGAGCCATGTATGAAAAGTAGGAATCATGTTTCACAATAAGCATTGTAAAAAAGAAAAGTGCTGAAACTTTTTATGTGAAATTGCAAAAAATAAAGCACCGTCCCAGTGCGTATCGACACATAATGAACATATATTGGGCGGTAAACGTATTGATCAAAATATGAGAATATTTTCATGAGACCTCCCCAAGGTTTAACGCAATCCATTAGCAATCATTACCCAGGATATTGAAGCCAATATTGTTTTATGGTCAGTTTTTATTGTTGAAGTTTTCCAATCAGAACATGCCACTGGATAAGTATTGACCACCAAGTTATCTAGTGAGAAATCCGCAGTGGTCTCATGGTGAATTAACCGCTCCTTTTGTTCATCCGAGTTGTGTAAGTTGTTAGACTAGGTCAGAGGAAGTAATCTAATGCAGGCTCCTTCGTTGTTACCAAGTGGAATTCAGATAGAGTTTTCACGTTATAAAGCCTAACTATACGAGCGAACGAAATCTATGCCCGAGCTAATGTTTTATTAATACCTTTTCCTGGTAGAGTCAATAAGTCGTAATATGCGTTGTCAAGCTGGCGCGCGGCTTGTTGGTGTTATTTCAATATTTTCTATAAAAGGCCTAAAAGAATACCGGTGTAGCGGCAGTCCCCAACGCGCTCCAGATATATTACAGCCTTCACGTTTAGAAGCGAACATTTATCAAATGTGTAAAGAATAGTGGTCAAGTCGACTGCCCACACGACTTAGGGCTGGACATTAGAAGTATTTTTTCATAAAAAACTGACTAAAAGGGATGAAAAATACGTTCACATAAGACTTAACAATAATATCAACGTGAGTCGTTTATTTACTTGTGCTTTGTAGACGAACATATTCAAAAGTGCTGTAATGTTTGTTTTGCTATAAAACTGTGTAAAGACGCCATACAAAAATATCTATTACGAGCAGTCGTAAAAGCCGCTATTGAATTCTTTACGAGTTGTCAGCTATAATAATCTGCGAAGATTATGTTTTGTCTGCGTTTTATTGTCCGTCTTATTTATTTGGAAACAATCATCGTGTTATTTAATACCAACTTTGTGATATAATGAGCAACATTGTTCTTAGACACGAAAAACACACAGTTACAGTTTTGGTTAAAATAATGAATGCTTTTGCCGAATTGTAGCCTATTTTATTCACTAAAACAATACGAAACATTAGTAACGTTGCCGCGATTTAGCCATAAATAACAAGGTTTATACCTAGGCTCGTAAAATATTAATATTGTTATGATACTAAATTGCTTGAATAAAGTTATATTGAAAGTTTCCGAACAAAAGTAAAATTGCTGAAGATATTGTGAAGGTAATATTCGACCAAGTTAACCTTAACCTTGGCATGGCAGTTTCAAATTTCCAAATATGTATTTGGTAAAAATGAAATTAAAATGGGCAATCTCTGAGTTATATCTCTATTCAATTATTACTCATAGCACTTTTATGTTGCTTTTCCACCAGAGGTATGCTATTGCTCCCTTGCTATGCTGCGGTTTCCCCCAGCAAGCGCAGAAAATTGTGATATTTTATTTTGTATTATGATTTTATTAGAATTGTTGAAGCATTCAATAAATAAATAAATAAATATACCTGGACAAATTCACACATTGTTAATTAGACCCAAAGTAAGCTCTAACCTTGTGTTATGGAATCTAATTAACTGATACTACTACATATACATACACAAATACTTTATAAGAATATATAATTGACACCCAGACGTCGTCGCCAACAACTATGTCTGCACATATTGTTGACTCCGGGCGGGGATCGAACCCGCAACCCCCGACACAGTAAGCGCTCTCACTGCCACTGTGCCAACGGGCTTGTCATTGCTTATATAGTTCAGGTTACTTTTTCTTTCTCATAGCTTAATATGTGCGGGCTCCCTCCCTTTCAGCAACAACGAGTTGCAGTCTTTTGTCAAGTTGTGCATGTTTTTAATTTCTTTTTGTAATTTATGTTTTGTTTATGGCAATAAATTTATTTGTATTTATTTGTTTAAGTGTTGCAAAGTTACGTAGCATAATTTTCATTGAAAAGTTCCCTACTTTTCACCCTATCGTTACGCCACTTAGAGCAAGCACTATAACTAGATATTTTCCTCAATCGAGGCTGAGAACTCTCTAAACACCTAAGTCACATTTCAAAAAAGGTTCGGTACCCAATCAAAATCAGTCTACCCGTTTGTGTGCTACGGTGCCAAATACAGGCACGTAGATAAGTACACACGTCAAACTTATCACACCCCTCTTCCGCTAAGGGTTAATAAAAGAACATGCTTAAGTATGTACATAAGTTGCCTTCACATTATTAAAATGTACACTCGCCATCAACGTGAAGATCTCGAGTATGTATGTTTGCATGTTTTTGAATGGCAAATGGAACCCAGATACTCGAATGGGTCCTAACCCAAATAATTCTTCACTTTCATAAAAAGCGACCCTTTTCAAGGTAATCTAATTTACTTTTAATCTTAAATAGAATATCGTATTCATAATGTAGCTACTGATATCACAATTCAAAAAACGTATCGTATCTGCTACCTACGCCTTTCTGAATTCTGATCTGGATATGGAAAAGGCACCTTGGGGACCGGGTGGGACATAAGAATAATGTAATTTTTGTAAGATTTCTTCGAATCCCATCTGTTGGCAGTTTCAAAAATACGTGTTAAATTCAGTTAAGGTTTAAAAGTAAATACCTATAACTAATAAACTACGAGTATAACTTATCGCGATAAATAAATAAGTATGAAATAAAATATTTTATCTACACTAATGTTGTAACATTCTACTTATGATTCCAATACTTGACTTATAATTACTACTGTTATAGCGCAGGCAACTAAAACACTCAATTTAAGCAATTGCACATGATGTTATAATATCATTATAATATAACATTATAACATCATTATAACGCGACCAATTAACCTGGCGAGCCTTATGTCAAAATCCTCATACTAGTTGTATAAAATTTTGATATAAACTCACACTCGTGTTTTAATACCCTTCTTTATATGACGTTGCATAAACTACTATTCTGTACCCATCAATTAAGTAACTATCTTTTATTTAATTCTCACGATTTGAACATTGACGTACAACTACAAGTACAATCAAAAAGGCTCGTTTTTTATGTATCGTATCTTATCCTACTCAGTCTTTGTGCTAGAATATTATGCTGATACAAAGTGATAAGTAGATATAAAGTTACTCTCTTTGTTCCAGGCGAAGTGATGGACCTCATGGCTCTAGTCGGGTCAGCAGTCAACTTCGTGCTGTACTGCAGCATGAGTCGCCAGTTCCGCAGCACGTTCACGCGACTCGCGCGCAAAGTACTGCCGCTGCCGCAGATCGAACCAGACCCCATGACTACCACTACCAAGACGTAGCGATGCCGCCCCGCCGCCGTGTCAACTACGTCGGTCACTCATTTGTAATTAAACATAATGTATAGTAATGAAAGTAACTAAACGTACTGTATAAATTACTAGCAGCGCCCCGCGGTTTTACCCGCCTTGAGCCCGTGTCTGTGGGAATTTGGGGATGAAAAATGTGGCTATCCTATCAAGAATTATTCAAATCGGATAGTTAATTTCTGAAGTTATAATAATAATAATGAAGTTAGTGCATAATAATCAAAAAAACAAACTCTTCAGTTTTATTACATTAGTATACACAGATGAAAGTCTAATGAAAAGATGTTTGAAAACGATCTGTACAGATAAGGTAAAGGAATGTAAGTAGGAACATAAGGTAAACATAGAAGCATAAAACTAACTGTCTATATTGGAATAGAGAAGTGGAAAAGTGTCCTGCACTTTTATTCGGTTTGTATCAGCTCCCTTGAGACTTTCGGAACAAAAAGTGGTTCACATGTTATTCTGATTTACTCCAAAAAGTGCGGGTTTATATTATAATAGCGAACGACTTTAAATATCTACATAAGTCGCACTTAATTAGGATTATAACAATGTTTTACTTATCTATATTAAATGGAAATTATACCTATAGAGTTAATAATTAGTAAGTTTTACATAATATTTGTATGCATTTTATTGCATAGGTATATAAACATTGTTCTAAAGTAATATAAATTTTACGTAACAATAATAGTTTATTCAAAAACCTATTGAATAGGTATTGGATCTCATGATCTCATGGAATTATTTTACGTTATATAACTACCTTACATTAATGAAATATCTGAGCATTTATTGTATAAAGATGAATGTGCAAATTGTTGGCTGTTATGATAAAATTAGGTCACTGTGAAAATTTTGCAGCTTCGAAATTAAGGGCGTTTGGTGGTTGAGGGCACAAGGCCCGAGTGCCAATTAATGAGAAATCAATTAGAAGAGAAACGAAAAGGTGCTCCTCATTACATATTAATTCACTTAACTTTTAAGCCCACTTTTAAAAAATTGATTTTGACTTTTAGGTCCCTGTATAAGAAACATTCTGCACACAATCTTAATATTTCAACAATTTCTTATTCAAAAATATGTTAATGTAAGTACAGACTTAAAACTATTGTAAAAACTTATTACTCAGTTATTATAAATTAAAAAGAAATCTAGCAGCGAGTCCTCGTGTGGCATCTTAATTAGGTCATTACCATATTATCTTCTTCAATATGATTTATGTCCATCCCGACCGACCCGCTGAATGTCCAGATAACTTTACCAAACAATTGTTCGCGGCAAGTGACTAATTAATTTTATCTTTCAGGTCACGCGCCGAAGGTATCCGTAATATAATAAAACCGAAAAGTTTCCGCGATTTATATAATATTGGGTACTTTATAAAGTTACGATTAAGTTTATCCGCGTGTTAGATACAATGTCTTCCCTATATTCATGGCGTCCCGATCACGAGGCTCCCGCTGAAGACCCTCATACGCCACGAAATGTAAATACTTTGTAAATTAACTTCCATTTTATTTTCTCAACGAATTTCTCGTATGCGCAAAATTCAAATTAAAAAGAAATTTAATTGTTCGATGTCGATGGCGTTTACATGATGCTTTTATTAAGTATGTGCTAAGGACTACGTATTGACTGTCATGTTACAGTCAAAAAAATACTGTAGGTGCAACATAGTAACAAGGAATACATACATACAGAAAGCACCTTTGTAAAACGTTTCTTTGTAACATTGTTACAATCACAGTTCCCATTGTCACGAAGCTCTTCATAAAACCTAGGTCTTTCAGGTTACCTTTCGTATCAGCTACCCTAAAGCCGCTCGTCTTTTGTATCAGGATTATTAAACTTTTTCAAATGTTCCCGGATAATATTGAATGCGGGCGGAATTTTCAACGAAGTTATAAGTATTCGGTCACGTTACGAATCAGGATAAGGAAAGCAATCTAAGTTGGTCTATATTCACTATTCGAGCGGACGTGGCTTCATTAATTCGAGCTTTGCACCCGAGTGTTTGTGGTCGCACTAATACCACATCTGCATGTTGATCCACGACGGGATTCGTGTCACCATTACCTACGCGATCGGTCCATACTTGCATTTATTAATGGAATCGTGTAATGATTACCGATCGGTTGATATTTACGTCTATTGTGATTGGCCAAAACTACTGCTGAATACTCAAATTCTACCCAAATAAAGCAGCCGTTATTGCATACAATTCTGACAAAAATGTATGAATTAAATCTTAGTGGTATTTGAGATTTGGGCGTAGGTAGGTACCTAAGTATCATAAAAACAGTTTGAAATCTTTATGTTACACAAATAAGTAGGTATGTATATAATTACCTCTATTACTTACAAAAATATGATCATACATTTTTAAAGGCGGTCATGACATTAAAATAGGTAAAAAATACTGTTTTTATTTCAAAGCCATATTCATAATTGAATATTTGATAAGCCATAACATGTCAGAATACAACCATTAATTTCCTTATCGAACCGTACAAATTAATGATTCTTGATGAAAATTAATGAAAACTTAACGATCCCTTATGAAGGTTCACCTATACAAAGACTTGGTTGAATGTAGACGAACTAATCTTGGCTATCTCTAATTGTTGGCAACCTTTCCGAGACCAAGAATTATGTAGAAATCCTCCGTTATAGATTAAACTTCACTAGGGTCGGACGTTTACCATAACCACAGTAGGACCCACCTAACTAGACGAATGGCACCCACGCTGCTACAATCGGTTCATATAATTCGTAAATCTCTACAATATTATTTGCATTAAATATGCATTTCAATGTAAAACCCAGTCGTTGTTCAATAAATTAAACGACTTGGAAAATCTTAGTTAAAACAAAAGTAATCTGCTGAGTGGAATCTCAAAATAACTTGCACTGTTTTAAAAATACATGAACGAAAAACGTGCTGTATAAAGGTGACTTTTCACAAAAGCTATGATAAGCTACGTTGATATGCTATGTTTGGTAGCAACGCATTATATCAAACATACTACAGTAACGTGATAAAGCCATGGTGGTATCAATGCATAATGTCAAATGTAGGAACGCAACGTAGCATAGTGATATAGCAAAGCAATCGTGGATAGGCGCCCTAAATATGGTCTGGTAGCGAGAATATACCGAAGTTATTCGCTTGTGGGATGTGTTGATAAATGTTCGCCATCTATTTACGAACGCGAGCAACACAACTGTTTATTCCAAATTGTACATTGCGTTTGTTTGTAAAACTTTGATCTGCGCTTGATTGATTCAAATGTAAATAAAAATTACTTTTCATATTTATACGAAAATATTATCATTATCGTGTAAACAAAATACATTTAAACCATAAACCAATATATGGTACAGAATACATTGTATGTAATATTAAGTATGTAGATATTTATTGTAGACTTATGTATTAAGATACGTTTGTTGAAAGCATGAGACATATTAGTGAAAAAGTTAGATTTGACTGTTACCTTTTGTATAGGCAGGTAATAATGTCAAAAACATCTTGTAAATATTTTTGTAACGTTTCTTGAAATAAGTGCGAAGGATAATGTAAGTAGTAATCGCTTTATTATACATATATGTAATCGATTTAGGAAGAACAGAATCATTATTATGTCGTAAAGCAGCACAAATTAAAATTATCTTACTGTCTAGTCTAGAGCAACATAAAGTAGTTAGAAACCAAAATAGATTAAATATAATGTAAGATACCTATAGCCATCTGTCTTAATATATGTTTTGTATATAAAAATCTTAAAAAAGCATAATTGTACTGTAAAGTAACTATAATTTAAATATGACTTGTAAATAAAGATGATGTAAACATTTGCAGTTTTCCTGACGTATCATTGTAAGTATATCAAACACAATCACGTCTCATTGATTTGTGATTTCCCCAAAGCTTTTGCTTACATATTCATGAAGAATATTCCTGTAGCGATGTCGCAGCATTCCATTACCTCCAGGCATCTGTATTATGTGAACTACGAACAATCACAATCCGCGCTCACTATTTTTATCGAATCATATGAGATATTGTGTTGATAAAGCATGTACTGTCGACGTCATATGTTTACACTTTTTCTCCCTATGCCACTGTAATAAGATGAAAAGGTGTAAACACATATATGACGCTTACTGTACCATACATATTATGTACGGTAGCAGATATTCGTTCTGATCCTTTTACATAATATAGGCATGTGTACCTACTTCATATTCGTTTTGATATATATGTACTTATATAACTTTTTGTATACAATCATACGACCCGAATTCCAAGAAATAATGAAGCCATATAAAATATAAGCCGAGGTAATAATTTAACCTCACGGTACGGTTTACCTCACACCAAGTACACTACGTTATTTATAAAGGATAATAACAAGGATTTTTGTTAAAGTAATTAATATTCAAGATTTTTCTCTGTAAAGCTCCTATATAAGCTCCTTTACTTCGAAATCTTTCTTATTTTTCAACAGTTATACTTCGCAAGCGAAGATTTCTGAATATTGAAGAGGTAACTCGATCTTAAAACAACAGAGATTTATTTTAAGAAAAATTAAATGTTATTCGATTCCATTAACGGGTCTCGCCGGAGTTGGTGAAAAGGAATTTTAATATTCTGTAATGGGTAAGTGTGAATGTTGATTCTTTATTGAAACTGTTGGCAGTAAACAATATTTTTAATATCGAATTAGGTTATTTCAGATGAAAAACAAGCTACCAATTTAGACTCCTTAAGGACATCTTGAAATTGTAAATCCACGAAAATAGAAAAGGCGGAAATGGCAGATGGGAGCTACTTTATGAAATTAGTTTATTGCAATAATCTCATTATTTTGTGTTGTATAGAAATTGAGCATTTCTCTCAATATTACTGGCATAAAATAGAAACAAATTAGAACGTTCTAAACTTAAATCTACAAATATACGGAGGAGGTGTGGCCAGTGGACCTGGGTGAATTCTATTTTTGAATATTAAATTTACCTGACCAAGCTAGTCGTTTAGTTATGGAGGGATGAAGTAATCAGTTTTGGTTGGATGTAACATCATAACTACAATATCCTCCAAGAAGAACCCCGAGCAGGGTCGTCGGACCTTATAATTTATTCGGTCTATTATTGCTTAGTTTACTTCCCGGATTTGTGGGGCCTCCGCACATCTAATCCACCCTTATGTATGTATGTTGGCTTTGTCGCAATACATTTGGACATTACATACAGCTTCTAAGCTCGCGAACTTTATATGATGGTCGGCCATTTCACATCTGTATACTTTGTACTTGGGCCTAGATATTTATTTACATTGGTGTATAGTAGAGGCGATAAAGTAAATTGTGATAATATCCGAGATATTTGCTGTACGTGCTGGCTTCACCTCGCTACATATTAACATATTAACTACAGTTTTTGCTTCGGTTAGGGAAGAGCTATTTCTTGTAACAACACTTCTATTTCTAAATATATTATATGAACATCCTGTTTTTCTAGCCGACCCTTGTCAACGTCTCCGACCACCATAGGCTTCAAACAGGAACCATCTATTAAGAGTTGTAATTTAACACATGATAACTAACACTTGTTATTATTGTAATGAAATAATATGAGGACCAAAACTGAAGAGCGTAAAAACTCATACTTCGTTCTTTTTTGACGAAATATTATTTTTAAAGTAACTTCAAGTGTAATGTGGGAAAGTGTCCAAAAATCTTTTAATTTCTCGATGCAACTCCTTAGATTTTATTTCAAGAAAAACTTATAGCTATTGAATGCCGAAGATAACAATGAATGAAGTAAAAACATAAGTATGTGAAAATACATGTTACAGAAGGGAATTTAAATTTCCACAGGTAAAAAAATTAAGAAAAAAAAAGACGTCGAAACGACGAACATAGACAACAAAGAAAAATAATAAATAAAATGATAACAACAACAATCAAAAGTTACCTAATTAAACTTTTATCATTCATAAAATATTTTTTTAAAGATTCGACATTTACGTAACATGGTATTGGGTTCTTCGTTGTCAACGGAACCCTGAAAAGCATCTTCCTCTAAAACCTTCCTTAAGTACCTTATTAAATAGGTACGTAAGTAAATCTAAGTTGGAATTACATGAAAGATACAATATTTATGATCGGGATGCTACACTGCGCCGCACAACCAGGGAGACATAAATTGACTTTCTGATTTGGATTGCCACCGATTTATTGGATTCGAGGAGTTGTGGAACGTAAAAATATATTTGATAAGTTTGCGCTTAATTTTGATGACATGTTTATATCAAACACGTTTTTATTTGTATACTACCAGCGCCCCGCGGTTTTAACTGAGTTGTGTCAATTCTGTGGTAATTTCAGAAAATATTTTTTCAAAAGCAGAAAATAATTTTTCAAGGGAATTTTGCAAAAAGAAGTAAATAATAATATAAACCTTCGTTGTAGTTCTTGGAGTTTAACCCTTTCAAACAAAAACATAACTTTTTAGCATTATTAGTATAGGATATAAACTAGCAGCGCCCCGCGGTTTCACTCCCGTTTTGCCCGTTCCCGTGGATATTTCGGAATGAAAAATAGCCTCTTCCTTTCCTTCTAAATAACCTTTCAGATGAATGGGGCTATTCATTACATATTCAAATTGGATAGGTAGTTTCTGAGATTAGTGCGTTTAAACAAACAAACAATCATACTCGCCAGCTGTATTTTATACGTAGATGATAAATCGATACAATTTGACTTTCTAACATACAATTTCAGTTCCCAAAGAATCTTGATTGGCTGATTCATGAATTTGTTGACTTCAGCTCGAGTTTAGAACACCTACATAAGGTAAGATAGGTCTGTGATGATTGGCTGCGGCGCGCGCGGGAATATCTGATATCTAAAATATCTGACCGGAGATTTATGCAATCCTATTGGTTTAATATTTCTCCGTTTCTCCGCTCCGCAGCCTCGCTCCGCTTCAATGGACAGGCACCCTAACTGCCGCGATTGTACAAGATCTCTTAAATCTATTTAGTACCTACCTAAATATGTTTAAAAAACAAAAGCAGTTCGTTTGAAATTGTATTTTATATTGCACCAAATAGAACACTATTTAAATCAAACATATTGTTAAAAACAAACTTAGCCACTAAATTAGAATTGTGGTGCAATCCAACCGAAGAATTCAATTATGTGGCAACATGTAAGTGGATCTACATCATATCAAGTATAAAACAGACAACATATCTATAGTACTATCTGTCTGTATCTATGCAATGCATGGTTGCACCAGAACCACTATCCTGGTCAGAACAATTCAATTATCGAGCAGTTCCATACAACACGACATTGTGATGACATGCGTGTACGTGTATTGGACTCACTTGAAATGCAAGTTCGATCCAAAAGCATCATAACATTGTGATTCATATAAACGTACTCTTAATAGGGAACTCTAAATAGACTCGACGAAGAAGTAAAGAGTTACCTTTGTTTTTCCGTATTTTATTTAAAGATTATGTTGCTGACATCACTACATAGTTTAAAACAAAGTCGGTTTCCGCTGTTTGGCCATATGTATGCTTAGAACTTTAAAACCACGTAACGAATTTTTATGGAGGTATTTTTTAAATAGATAGAGTGATTCAAGAGAAAGGTTTATGTGTATATAAAGTCCCGAAATTCCCACGGGAACGGGCAAAACGCGGGGAAAACCGCGGAGCGCTGCTAGTAAATTGTATAACACACTCTATTTATATACTCGTACTTATATAAAACGATTTCTTTATTGATCATGGTTTATCAAAACATGAAAAATAAATGAATCACTACATAGTATAAAATAAAGTCGTCTCTTTTTCGTGTCTGTCTGTATGCTTAAATCTTTAAAATTACGCAACGGATTTTGATGCGGTTTTTTGTAATAGGTAGAGTGATTCAAGAGGAAGGTTTTTATGTAAAAAAAATCCCGAAATTCCCACGGGAACGGGCACAATGCGGGTAAAACCGCGGGGCGCTGCTAGTGTGTACTAAAATGTACATAAACCTATTAAAAGTTCAAAGTCTAAAATGGATACTCAAACTGATTGGTAAAGTTAATTTAGGTCATCTTGTTCACACATGTAGGTATATAATACTTCCCGCTATGAACTAGATCGATTTCATAGAATGAAATGAAATGAAATAACACACAACTAATGGCCGAGCTTAACAATAGAACATCAACACAAGTAACATCAACACGTAGCAAAAGGCTTCATATTTTGTTACCCAATGGCAAACAAAGGTTAGCTAAAAACAAATGAAACTGATACGTTACTGGTTCCCTCAAATTAACACGACATATATGTACCTACGAGTATGTTTGTTTGTTGGGACGTGAGCACGCCGGATGACCACAGGGTGCCGATAGATTCAAAGAACCCTCATTTGCTTACAACAACAATTAACCCGCCTCATAACTACCTCAGATTTGCTTCAATGGAGAATGGCCCGACGAATTAACATGTTACTGACGCCTAATTGGTTTTCATTGACTTTAATTATAGATTGTTTTTGTTTTAAATATTATTATTATTATTGAAATGGAAATTAAAACCTTCATGTAAATCTTTTAAAAGATTGTACCGTTTAAAATATAGGCACGACGATCAAGTTGCAGGATAACAAATAAATGTCCAGATAGTAGACGAAGACAAAAGGAAAATTGCCGTCGCGTTGTAAATAAACCAAATTATCTAACGTAAAAACGATAATGCCGAGACTTGCGGCCAATTGCACAAATTCAGGAAGGAAGAGAATAATGGAGGTCTCTTGTGCCGCTAAGCCACCCATAAAAACTCCAAAAAGGCTGTAAATATTGTCTGCGAGGTTTCCACGTCGCTCGCGCCACAGAGAGCACTGCACGGAACATTCTCTTTATAGATGGCGGTTCAAGGATACAACATTAATCCGAACACCATTAAAGCGTAATGTATTGACTCAGAGTTCTTCGGGTTTCTTAAAGAGTTAGGTAATAGAGGGCCAAATACATTTGTCAGTAAGCCATTAGGTTCATTACTTGCTTGTCGTGAGCCTATAATGAGCGTTGGGTTTACTACGGTCCCATCGCTCGCAGTGACGCATAAAGTCGATGAAATGGTTTTCCCAGGACAGATACAGCCCGTTTCCACTTATCAGCTATTGGGACCAGATTTTAATAGGAAGTCTCAGTAGTAGAATTAATATGAAAGTTTTCACACTTGCCGGTCTCCGATTCTGTGTTGGCGACCAAAATTGAATACTAAAGGCGCCTACGATGTCCGTCCCACAGTCTACAAGCGCACTCAGGCTTTGGAAACGAAAATAAAAAGTTCCTGAGGAGCAAGATATTTCTTTAAAGCTTTCATTAGACCTTTATTAGACTCAATATCATGTATCAACAAAACCATATCTATACTAATATTATGAAGAGGTAAAAGTTGTAAGTTTATTTGTTTGTTTGTATGTCCGAGCTAATCTCAGGAATTACCTGCCCGATTTGAATAATTATTTTTGTAATAGATAGCTACATTCAACGGGAAGGTCATAGGCTATTTTTCATCCCGAAATTCCCACGGGCACCGGCACAACGCGGATCAAACCGCGGGGCGCTACTAGTCACATTATAATAATATGAGTTTGTAACCTACACCGATGTCGCATCTTTTAAAATACGAACTTACCCAATTCCTAAACTACGGGTAGGCTGACCTACTTACATTGTTCCTTAGTTCACACCACTATTCGTTTCCTAACACTACAAAAACGAGCCTAGAGCGGGACTCTTTTATGTTCAAAGAAGTTCTATTCATGATTTGCCGGAAAACTGACACAATTTCTTTTGTAAGTTTACTCAGTTGAAGGGAAGGCGGCCGTAGAGGCAAAGCTCAAACACATAATCAAATTGCGACAGAATGATAGTCGAGTCACGTCCGGCGGTGACAACCATCGCCTGCGCCGTAAATTATTATTATGACACTTTAATACAATTAACCGAAACGTCTCTAACTGCTTCTTGTTTCAGTTTGTATGTCGTTACATTAGGCTGTAGCTTTTGTCGCTTGGTGAGAATATTAAATATGTTTTGTTCTGATACTAATTGGATGTTCTTGTGGTGTTATGTTTCCCTTCGGCGCATAATGTACAAAACGTAAAATGAACACGACACGCAAAATGTACAAATCGCAGAATAAACAATACGCAAAATGTAAAAAACGTAAAATGAAGACAACACGCAAAATGTACAAATCGCAAAATGTGCAAGAACGTCTAAGGCTTGATTCACAATGTTTTGTTCACTTAGACCAGGTGTCTAAATCAATTTTTCCCATTTCTACAGATTCCCATTTTTACAGAAACCCATTTCTACAGATTCCCATTTTTACAGAAACCCATTTCTACAGATTCCCATTTTTACAGATTCCCATTTTTACAGAAACTTATTTCTACAGATTCCCATTTTTACAGATTCCCATTTCTACAGATTCCCATTTTTACAGAAACCCATTTCTACAGATTCCCATTTTTACAGAAACCCAGTATTAGCCGTAACATATATATATGTCATTTTAATGAAAAGAGAGAGAGAGTTTAAACATGAAAAAAAAAAATAACCCTAACCTACCGAATTACTTACTATTCGGTAGGTTAGGGTTATTTTTTTTTTTACTAGTCCATAGTTATCGGTTAACATTACGGTTAGAGCCTACACCTAGTTTTAGCCGGTTAGAACTAGGTGTCATATATATGTCATTTTAATGAAAAGAGAGAGTTTAAACATGTAAAAAAAAAATAACCCTAACCTACCGAATAGTTGGAAATCTGTACAGATAGGAATCGGTTGAATTGGGAATGAGACACTCAATAATTTTTTCGTTTGTGTGAACGTGGGCTGTGTTGCACATTTTGCGATTTGTACATTTTGCGTGTTGTCTTCATTTTACGTTTTGTACATTTTGCGTATTGTTCATTCTGCGATTTGTACATTTTGCGTGTCGTGTTCATTTTACGTTTTGTACATTATGCGCCGAAGGGTTATGTTTTACTTCGCAGGTTTTAAGAACATTGCTCTTGGTAAAACGTACGTACGTGAAACATTATGTGTTATTTTAATACTTTGCTCGTACGGATTGCATTTCTCCATAGTAGTAGTACTGTGTAAAGTGTAATGATACCTACGCTAAGTATTTGAATTTTTTACTTCTATGGGTGGCCGATAGCGGCATTTCTGTCTCAGCGCTACCGTGCCAAGGAGGGTTGATCCGTTCGGTTTGGACATTCGGTTTATCCGTGTTGTTTAAATCGGTAGATCAAGTCTGAAGCCCTTAGGCAGGTCCAAAAGTTTTCTTACCAGGGTAAACCATTAACCTTAACGATATAAATAAATAATTAACTTTGCGTGTTTCGTCTTTAACACAGAACTCAATAAATTAATAAATATGTACAATGTACAGAGTACACATCATAAGGCCGGCCGGCGGGTTCTAGCAAGGGTAATTTTCCTTTAACTTCCCGAACACAATGTGAACCGGATAACCCTTTCACCCCCACATATTTATTTAGCTCGAAATATACATTAATCATATTAAAAAGCTGTGATTACATTATATAGATACCTTTAAAATGTCCTTAGGTGCCTACCACTATAAGAGATAACCGAAATATTCTAAGTTTAAAATACGACGTGATAAGTTTGATCACACCTCGACAACTTACTCGGACAATTATTGTGTGAAACGAACGTTTACTATGCAAGTCTTATTGCAAATCTATACTAATATACTAATACTAATACTAATATAATATTATAAAACTGAAGAGTTTGTTTTGTTTGTTTGTTTGTTTGTTTGTTTGTTTGTTTGTTTGTTTAAACGCGCTAATCTCAGAAACTACTGAACCGATTTGAATAATTCTTTCACTGTTAGATAGTCTATTTATCGAGGAAGGCTATAGGCTATATTTTATCCCGGATTTCCTACGGGAACGGGCACAACGCGGGTAAAACCGCGGGGCGCTGCTAGTAGAGGATAAAATATCTGTAGATAAACAATGCTCTGTAAAACATCCGTTTTCGCAAAACAATAGCCGAAACAAAGTACTCATATACCCGTACGATGCAAACTAAAGCCATAACTTACAATCCGTCGCTTATCTAATAATAAGTTACGCCAGAAAATGGAAGATTAATTTTTAATAGAGATACGTGAACATCGTATTTTTGTGGTGAGTGCACGCTCGTTTTGACATGGGTTCCCTACTCGACGGAGACTAAGCTTAGGACGTGATTCTCGTAGCAATATTACTACCCCCTCCCAGATATAGCCTTTGTAATCACTTATATTTCAGCCTAGGCAATAAAAAAGATCTAGCAATAAGTTTTTTTAATGACCTTATCAAGTCGGTCAAGAATGAGAATATGTCAATATGAACTTCATCCATGTGCATAAACTAACATAGTATCGCGGATTTACTTGCTCTAGGTCAAAGCAATAGGAATTTCGAGTTAAATGTAGCCTTTGTGGAACTCGGGTGGTCAATCATTTCTATTGCAATTTGGTCAAAAAGCGGTTTGCTTAGACCCAAAATCGTTACAGACAAACCTTTGGCATTTAAAATATTAGAATCTAAGACCACTAAATGTAATATATTACTTCAATGTCTATTTTTAGAAAAAATAAATATAGAATAGTAATCTCACTAAGGATTATGTATTGAGTTCACGGTGCAAATCGGTATTGAAACGGCTCGCAATCATCGTTTATTAAGATCGATGTCCGACACAATCCGATTCGAGTTCTATACTTGAACTCGGAATTTGTCGCAATATTACACCGCTCTTTGTTCCTTTGGACTCTCTTAACTAAGAAGATCTCGAGGAATACTTACAAGAACAGGAATTAAATAATGCTCTTTATTTTGAAAGTTTTGTATTACCAACAAGTTATATACATTCTATTTCGTCTACGTTAACTCTCACATACAGATTCATGCAGTCTACCTCATTTTCCTCATATTCCGGAGATTGAATCTTTTCAATCTTGAAAAAGTTCAAAAATTCAAAGAATATGTCTTTTAACCTCTCTTTCATACTCGTGACATTGCTGGATTTCTTCTCAAACATTTTCTTAACATGTGGCCAATTTTCGAGTTCGTACAACGTACGCAGATGGTCGTTACAGATTCTATATTTATTAGGACGGGTTGCGGTGGATTTCTTTTCAACCTCTTTGTCCCCGATGCACCGGTCTTCTAGTGAGATTTGGGGTACGCTTGTGGCTCGGCAAACGCGTTTGCGGATACTTTCAGAACACTGCGTTGAAAAAGGACGCTGCGTCGTGAAACCAACTCCAACTTGGATTTTCTTCGCTGCACGTTTTCCCCTCGGATCATCCACGCTGGGCCGACTTCCACTACAACCTATCCCATTGGGAACGGAGGATCTTGAACATTTCGCGGTAATTGTAGACTGCTTGTATTTTCCGGTCGTGTCGTGTCCTAGGAAACAAGTATAATCTCCATGCCTTGAAAAGTTCAGGGTCTTATTCTTAAAATGTTTTGTCAAGGAATGTAGGAACGACGTCGATGCATCCGTTTTGGTGAGTTCGTCCAGACCCCACAGCAAGTTGGACATAGTTTTGCTCCAAAACTATTATTTAATAGCGACCTAATGTTAAGTGTTAGTCAATATATTAACATCCCTTACCACAGTATAAGAAAAAATACGAATAAAATAATATAAATAAACCTGTAATGAATCTATAAAATGAAAAATAACCCCAGTGCCAAACACAAACACAAAATAATGTCACATAACGTCAGTTGGAATCATGTCCGAATAAGAGCGTTTCCACATTATCCGATCCGATATCGGTGTCGGACGCCGATCCGATATCGGGGTAAGTCAAATGTATGAAATATGTTCCGATATCGGGCCGGACAATATGAAAGACAGGTACTTATTTCATACATTTTACTTAACCCCGATATCGGATCGGCGTCCGACACCGATATCGGATCGGATAATGTGAAAACGCTCTTAGAGCGTTTCCACATTATCCGATCCGATATCGGTGTCGGACACCGATAGCCGACATCCGATAGCCGATAGACACATGTGCTATTTTCACATATTTCCGATAAAATCGTTCCGATACGGCCATTTGCTCGATAGCTTAGTGCGTGCAGGTCGTCATGGCAGACTATAATAGAAAACTTTATTTGCTGTATCTATTATATTTGAGACGCAAAAAAAGATCTGTGCACAGACAGTATTGGATACATCCCATTGTGGAAGCTAGATATTCAGAGGGAGCATTTTATACTATTTTTAGCAAGCTACAAAACGCACCTAGAAAGTTTTTTAATTATAACAACCAAACTAGTAAACTAGCATCGGGCTCTACGCACACAGAGACAATTTAGATACACGTATAGCACACATGCAAACATTATCGTCCGATGGCTCACGGGCGTCCGATGGTGCCGCCGACATATCGGTGTCGGCTCCGATATCCGATATCGGGCCGGACAATGTGAAAGACAGGTACATATTTCATACAATTTACTTACCCCGATATCGGATCGGCGTCCGATACCGATATCGGATCGGATAATGTGAAACCGCTCTAAGAGCGTTTTCACATTATCCGATCCGATATCGGTGTCGGACGACGATAGCCGACATCCGATAGCCGACACCATGTGCTATTTTCGCATATTTCCGACAAAATCGTTCCGATACGGCCATTTGCTCGATAGCTTAGTGCGGGCAGGTCATCATGGCAGACTATAATAGAAAACTTTATTTGCTGTATCTATTATATTTGAAACGCAAAAAAAGATCTGTCCACAGACAGTATTGGATACATCCCATTGTGGAAGCTAGATATTCAAAGGGAGCATTTTATACTCTTTTTAGCAAGCTACAAAACGCACCTAGAAAGTTTTTTAATTACTTTCGTATGAGTGAATCCACATTCAATTATTTGCTAATTCATCTCACAAACAGTATCAAGAAACAAGACACACATTTTGCCGCCGCGCATCGGTCTCTACGCACACAGAGACAATTTAGATACACGTATAGCACACATACAAACATTATCGTCCGACGGCTCACGGGCGTCCGATGGTGCCGCCAGCATATCGGTGTCAGCTCCGATATCCGATATCGGGCCGGACAATATGAAAGACAGGTACATATTTCATACATTTTACTTACCCCGATATAAGAGCGTTTTCACATTATCCGATCCAATATCGGTGTCGGACGCCGATCCGATATCGGGGTAAGTAAAATGTATGAAATATGTTCCGATACCGGGCCGGACAATATGAAAGACAGGTACTTATTTCATACATTTTACTTAACCCCGATATCGGATCGGCGTCCGACACCGATATCGGATCGGATAATGTGAAAACGCTCTTAATCTACGGAATAAATAGTGAAATCGCCAATGTTGCCAGTTACTTTGCAAACTGCTCTCCTAGTTTTAGATTAAAATCTCTTTGAAATCGTCAGAGTTTTTAATGACTTATTTTAACGACAATGCTAGGAAGGAAGAGTCCAAGGAAAACAGTATTAACTCAAAGCTTCTTGTTGCTTTTCCTTTTGATTTCTGTAAATCTAGAATAAATAATAACATACGCTTTGTCCTTTATTTATTTAAATACGTCCAGTCCACAAAGGACCCCCAGTTTAGGTCCACTAGGTATACGACCACAACATAAAGCCTAAGCTTTAAGCTCAAAGCTTTAGGCACAAACATTGACCGGAGAGTAAACCGGAGAGTAAACCATAATCTCTTTTGCTTTGTTTACTATAATTAGGGTGCTGCTTTATAATGTAGAGACAATACTCGTACAAGAGATAATTTCGCCGTGTTCATGTAACATTGGTCAAGCAAGCAACTCTGCAAAAATTAAATGAGGGGTTGGCTTCGAGAACATATTATTAGATCATTGTTCTTGTTTTCAGGTGAAAGTGATTGATACTGGTCGGGGAAGGAATGATAAAACGTTTCACGTCTGTTTCCAATATTGATCGCCTCTTGACCTGTGGCCGCGTGTGTCCATTTGTCATTTGAGATAAGACAATAGAATAGCAGACCTGCCAGTGGGATAAAGTCTATTGTTTGCGTACCATCCACCCTTATTACACAGACCACAAGAGAATAATTGGAAGATGATTATCCATAGCAGATGGGTACAAAACATCATAGATAGACACATTACCACGAATTAGCATAAATAGAGAATGGAATTAGTAAAATGTGGCGGATTTTTTATTGAACGAGTGCCATACTCACTTATGCATTATTTATTATTGATTTACTAAACGAAGGTCTAGACTAGTTAAACGACAATCAATCAATTGGTTAAAGAAATAACAAATGGTAGAGCCGTACAAATCGTACACTATAAATTGTATAACTTATTTCAGTCCTTAGTGGTACCCATGGTGGTACCTCAAAACTTATGTACGTCCACCGTACGAGAACTAAATCATTGTAAACTTCATACAAATACTACGGCCATATTCGTAAACGCTTTATTTCGTATTAGCTATCAAATGGATCGTATCTTTCCCACATGCACTAGTTTTCCAAAGAGCAAAAGAGACAAAACACTTTATATTAGTTAAGGAGCGTTTAAGTGGAAATTTTATAACTTATTTCGGTCTTCAGTGGTACCTTATAACTCATGTTATACGTCCACCGTTACTAAATGATTGTAAACATCGTACAAATACCTAGAGGTTTCATGTATAACAAGCTTATAACAAGCATTTAAAGTGCAAGGCGTGGGAGGGGGTTAATCGTGTTCCTGGAACTGAGCTCGTAGTTTATAAACACTGGTTAGCCCGTTTATATTTAAGCTAGTTTACAAGAAGCTGCTCCCAAGTTTAGCAACAACTGATTGGATAAATTCAGTTATTCAAGTTCATAGCCGGATTTGCCAGAGGATATTGCTTAACAGAAGATAAACTTCTTCATAAAGGAGGAAAATTTGTCCAAGCATTATATCGTTACATTGTTAGTAGACATAGCACTTGTACAAATGTTATTTTTTCTCCTGCAATAAAAAGAGTTGGCCTATATTCGTTGTTATTTTTGACAAAAATAAATTAAATTTGTGACCAAACTGGGTTAACTACAATTTTCTTATTTATAACTTGGGGGGCGCTGAAATCTTCGTAATGTACTAGATATTATATGACATTGCGTACAAAAATAAAAACGTTACTAATCATCTTGAACCTAATTAGATCACCAACCCACATTGCGTGGTGATTACGCCTAATCCTCCTCACTGTACTGATATCTTCAGTGAGATGAGAGGCCTTTGCCCAGCAGTGTGACATTACAGGCTAATACTTACTTTACTTACATACTAATTAGATGTTTGTTATTTTGATCTCGAAAAATGTTTTTCTTCCGCCATATTTCTCCTTAAGTATCGGTAATAGAAAAGGAAAGGTGGAATAAAAGCACTTAATTAAGTGATAAGTACTCCCCGAAACGTGCTTGCGCTTTCATGGGTTATTTAATAAGTAAATAAAATTCAAGTACCGTAAAAAGGCGATTTGCAAATATAATTTCTATAAGATAATTGCTTAAAAAGACAATGGGAATATTTACAAGAACACATAACAAAAATAAAAGTTGGTACTCACTGATATGTATGTAAAATTACAGAAGTAGGCACTTATTACTTAAGTAATTAATACTTAATTTAAATAGGTATCTATTTAACTATTATGTTATTAAGTATCTACCAGAATACTACAGTTTTTAATAAACCGTAAGTAGGTACCTAATAGTCGTGAACTTCTCAATATTTAAAGAGAGATGGACTAAATCGGAATTGCTACTGATTTGAAGTGATTCAATCAAAGTACTAATAATGAAATTCCAATTTCAATAACATTTCATTCCAAGAATTTCAACTTAATGAATTACGTTTGATTACACTTACCTGAGCAAAGGTATTAAAATGATTGAAAAGCAAATTATTTAGAAAACTAGATTTCATTTCTAAAATGTTATTTAACAAGCGAAGGAACTATTTAACTAAGTTTTATTGGCTTAACTCATTCGCGGCAAGGAGTTTCATGAAAAATTTAATTAAATCATGTTTCAAATTAATTTGTTTAGGGAATTAATACGCTGTTCAGGAAGGTAGTTATTAAAACTTCTTTTTTGTTTCATTAGGCTTCACTGAATTTCTGCGAAGTTTCGTGAATACTCTGGGATAGTTACAGGAACCTTTGTTAAACTGAAACTAGGGGTAAGTAGATACTTTATTGAGCTATTGTCTCGATATGATAAGTTTATGTGCCATAGACGTTGTAATCCTACTAATATTATAAATGCGAAAGTTTGTGAGGATGGATGTATGTATGGATGTATGTTTGTTGCTCTTTCACACAAAAACTACTGAACGGATTTGGATGAAACTTTACAGTAATGCACATACATCAGAATAACATATGGGATACATTTGATCCTAAAATTCCTGCGGGAACGGGTACAACGCGGGTAACACCGCGGGGCGCGGCTAGTATAAGCTTTTATTGCTTAAAGGCGATTTATTGAATTTTCAAATAGTTATCAATCAATTGCTGGATTAGGTATAAAATTATACGTAACTTCACTACGTTATTTATTAATATGCTTTGAACCTTTCTTTATTTGAGCTAGCTATAATTTATGTCTATACTTACGTAAAGGAAATTAAGATGGTATAATCTGTTCGAAGATTTATAACTAGTCTGCTTCACCGATTTACCGGTCGTCTGAACTTGTAAACACAAATTAGTCCAAACTTTGTTAGAGGTTAATAGCTTAAGTTGGATACTATTGTATTAGCTAAACAATGATGCCGATTTTCTTGGCATCAATGAAAATACTGAAGAAAAATCTTATTACGAGTACAAACTATTTAAAGGGTGATATAGGCAAGTATACAAGTCTTGTTTTCTATTTTACTCATTTTACCTATAAGATGACCTACCGAATGATCAAATGAAAAGCATACCTACCTTACAAATACATATGTAAATAGCGGTGCTGGTTGTACATATGTAGCTATCTTAAACCAAAAGATTATTTACAAATCCATTACTAGAGATCAGCGCCCTCAACAGACAAACAGTTCAGCTTTATTATATTACAATTCATGATCTAACTAAAGCCGGGTTTACACGCTTGCCAAGCCTTGGCAAACTGCAAACAGTCCCAAGCCTCCACAAATCTCGTTTAGCGTTTGAAAGGCGTTTATACGCTTGTGAATGCGTTAGTCTGCAATATACACCCAAGCATGGCATTGCGAAAAGTAGTCATCAATACCTCCTTTTTATTTTTTATTTCCTTTACTGGCCTTCCAGTAAGTTCAGCAAGACGAATCCATGCATCTGCTTGTTTCTTCTTATCTTTATGATTTGCATCTTTCGGATTCCAGATGCATGGTTCCATTTGGTAATGTTCCAGAAACGAAAGACTCTCCTCATTCGACCAGCAACTCATTTTTTATTTAATTTTTGTAAAATCAAGCAAGCGTGTACTCGCCGCGAGATCACAATGGCTACTAAACGCGGACCAACATGTAAATGCATCGCAAGCGCTTGCCGCAAACGCCCTTTGATCTGCGTAAAAAACCGACACTCGACTGGATCGGAAGCAAGCAGGCACAAGCCCACGCAAGCCAAGCCAAACGCCCTTTTTACATGCTTGCGATTGTCGATCCTTGCCAAGGCTTGGCAAGCGTGTAAACGTACCATTAGATTTTCAATAAGAATTTAATACACATATTTGAGTCGCTCTCGAATAAGTTGGTCTGGTCATAACTAAGTATGGGACTGGCTACTTATGCCGAGACGTTCCGACTATTTGGACAATCTGTCGAGTCCAGTCCGAGTTCAATCCCTTCAAGTCTGATGCTCTCGACCATATTTCGACGATTCGACGATATACATTTATTAGAAACTAGCCGTACCCCGCGGTTTTACCCGCTTTGTGCCCGTTCCCGTAGGAATTTCAACATAAAAAAGTGTCTTTCAAATGTAGACTAGTAGATAGTTCCTAAGTTCAGCGCGTTGAAGCAAACAAAAATCAAACTTTTCATATTTATTATATTATTAAGCTATTGCATAACTTCTA
This sequence comes from Cyclophora albipunctata, assembly GCA_963082685.1. NCBI lineage: Eukaryota > Metazoa > Arthropoda > Insecta > Lepidoptera > Geometridae > Cyclophora > Cyclophora albipunctata. The sequence goes on along the minus strand of OY720117.1, from coordinate 6,793,692 downwards.
TCGCGGGCCTTGAGCGCGGGGACCGAATCCAGAAATTCCGTAATGAAAAAACCTCACGTGAAAAAAACCTCACGCTCCCCACTAACGCCATCTAGTGATACAAAAAATAACTATGCAATAGCTTTACCGCGGCAGTCCCCGAGTGCCACACGTCTTTTTTATTTATTCTTTTTTGTCCACCATTACCGCTGGTTTCACCCGCTACCGCGGAACCCCTGGAAATTTAATGTAAAGTACCCTGTCTGTATTATTCCAAGTTTGAATCAAATTCTTCGACTGAAATCCGTCGGTTTTAAACCGATTAGCGCGTTCATATATCCCAACTCATTCAAACAAACAACAACTCTATACTTATCTATGTATGAATGCATTATTGTTTCAAATAAGATACAAAATACATAAAGATATAATAGTATTTAAATGGCTTCTGAAGTGTACTGTCTAGGTAGGTAGACCAAATAGGTATTTTATGAACCCTTCCCTTATCTCGTAATAATGTTCTCTCGTTTGATATAAAGTTATTTGAACGACACATTTCGCAGGATCTCATGTTGTTTACCAGGAAATTGGTGAATTTTCACCTGATTGACGGATATCAAGCTACAGGCGTGTTCAGTAACAACGTCTATTGCTACAAAAATAAGCTTTCATGAAAATATTCTCGTACGGATTTTCAGTTTATACGGTATGAAATAAAAGTGAAATTATGATCGAGATTTTCCAAGACTCTATAACGTGCTATCAAAATTGACGGAGAAGAACAACGAAATATTAATCATAACAATCTTAATATTAGATATCTATAGGCAGAAGGCGACATGCCTGGCTTTTCAGCCCCTAAAGGAGCGTTCCATTATGCAAGTGCTTGCATGCATGTATGACGTCACACTTGTGTGCAAGGAGTTTGAATCGGAAACACGAATTTGTTCAACTTGCAGCTTGCATACAAGATTTTAGTGGCATACAAGTTAGTTTTCCTAGTTGTACAGTGTTCACCATGAGTAGGAGACGTGCTGTGGTTGCCGCTGCGTGCAGAGTGGTACTTGAAATAATTATACATATGGTAATTAATTTCCCCCTATACACGAGCACATGCATTTGCAACTTGTATGCAAATAAGCTGACTTGAGTGTTGCGCGTACAAGTTCAAACCTAATTGCATACAAGTTGCAACTTATTTGCAAGTTGTGGTTTCCACTATACAATTTGCATGCAACTTGCAACTTGTATGCAAGTCACTTGCATAATGGAAACGCGGCTTTAAGGACGAAAGTCGGCTGATTTCGGTTATGTAGGGCGCTCTATCAAACTATCATTTAGTTTATGGTTTTCCTTGAATAGATTTAGGTACTTAAAAAATTTGGCAATTCCTTGAAATTGAACTAAGCATTCCAATTCATATTTAGAACAAACTTTTGATAGGATGGGAATAAGTTCATTGAGACAATAAAGCAAATTTTACAAATTAAAATACTTATTTTACTCTCAAATATTTTATTGAGTATCTTCAAGTTTTGTACAAATTTCTGGAAACGACGGGAATTACAATGTTCGATGTTATTGTAGTTAAGACGGCCGTCTTCCCTGTCTTCACAAATTCTTCGAAAAGTACCTAACTTATGTAGGAAAGGTAATATCAAAAAATCCCAAATCTGAGTAAGAGTTCCATTTAACGGGATTAATTACTTCGTGATTTTTTTGACTCTTTTATTACGCAGTTATCTGGATGAATTGTTTGTTTTTGATAGATACATCGGGCGGATTGCACATAAAATCTGTTTAGTATACAAATTTGTTTAAGAAACAAAAGCTATTCGTTCAAAATTGCATTTTATTGTACATAAAATAGAACATAATTTGAAACGAAGGTCATTCATTTTTTAAACAAGTATTTAGGCGCTAAATTAAATTATAAGTTCTTGTGCATATAAGTTCATGTGCAATTCACCCCTACTAATGTACAATTGAAGTTCAACACAAAGTGACGTGCAATAACGGAAGTTTCCTTTGAATAGTTAGTGAGGTAGTAGAAATGTGAGATACCAAGCATATTTTGTAGAAATGGAATTGTAACCTCACATGGTAATATAGGAAGGCTGTTTGAAAAGTTAAACACGTAGCTTTAATAATAATTACCTAATGTCCATGATAACACCACTACCTCGTTAACCTCTGATACACAACACTACTCGTATTAGATGTCAATTATTCAATTTGTCATTGTCATATTTCACTAAATTGGGTTCATATTTACATAGAAATCACATTTGCATGAAAAACAGAGATTTACATTAACCAAATTAACAGGGCTTTACACTGACGCAGCTTTTTTCCTCCGTGTCGGTAATTACGATTAATTTCACGTGTGGTTTAAAAAGGCTTATTTTAATATTGCGCCCCAACTGCGTGCTATATAAACATTTTATATTTTTAGCTCGGACAAGCGATATTCCTAGAGTATGTTAAGGGGAGCTAGGTGTCAAACAAAACACCAAGTCAATGGTAATAAGGAAAAGATAAGGAATATAAGAAAAAACACACATATTTATGCTTCAGCTACTTGAGATCCTCGGCCTTCGATATTTTAGGTGGTTAAAAAAGTATCTACTATTGATCAATTCATACATATACATTCTAGTAAGGTACCCCCGTTAGTGCCCTAATAATATACGTTTTAATAGGTTTAAATTAAGTCTATGCTTAAATCTCGTTGCCTCTAAACTGACAAGCATAAACCACGAGAAGTAGATGAAGAGCGAATGAACACATTTTACAGTTTATCTTCGTTCTCCGTGAAGGGTGCAATAAGAAAACAATTGTGAAAGTTACGTCTAAAGTGTTCTGTTATCACAATGTTACAGTCACTATAAACCGAGTTATACGATCAAAGTTTCTAAAAGAACTTTATGCACTATGGAGATAGTTTATAAGAGTAGCGCGTTCAAATATTCAAAATTTACAGCAACATATTTCATAAGATTATGGATCACTATTAAGATGGACATTTAAAAGAGGGTTGCCATCAACTGAACTGGAATTGGATTTGAAGTCTAGTATATGGCCTCGTAGACGTAAACCGACGGTTATCGAGCTGTCATAAAGAATCTAGGTTACGTTACGCCCAATCCTTTTTTGAGTCGATCAAACGCCGCTGAGGTTTGCCCCCAGTTGAACCTCGAATCGTATCCATTAGAAAGGGTTACATGACTTATTAAGGTTTTACGAGTCACCTTTCACGAGAAAGTGACCGTTTGTGTTGTGTTTAAATTAAATGGAGTGTAATTAATCTTTTTATAAATGTGGGAGTAGTGCCTAATTAACTGTATTTTTTCGTTGTTATTATGATTTAATATTGTTGGTACTTCTGAAAATATGATTTGCAAGGCATCATTAACTGTACGTCTGTTTCAAACGAGTCGGATGATAGCCACAAAGTAGCCACATTCCAGATAAAGGATATCTATACTTCCATTATATACTTCCTTTATGTTTATTCACACAATGTATTATGATTTATAAATAGATATTTTCTTCAAAGCAAGTAAATAACAATAAAGGTTAAGTGAGTTTATGAACAACCACGTTACGTAGAATATCTTAGCTTTGTAGTGGTTTCTCTTGAATTGCTCCAGATCCTCGTACTTGAATAATATTCAGCATCATTTGCAAGAAATACAAAACTGAACAGTTGACCTTTTTCGCGATACCCCGACTCTTGAAATTGTTTCCACACCACTCATTGGCCCTCGACTTTTTTCTGCTGAAAGAAATATTTTTTCTTGTTTTTTCAATATAATACTGACTTGTAAAAACGTAAAGTAAACTTTGAATAAAATACAATAGTATCAGTATTCAAACTTAGGCACTCATGTTCAGAACGGAAGGTTTTCCAAATGAATGAACGACATTCATATATAGGTTAGATCTTCCTAATTCATCAAAAGTACTTCATACCTAAGAATACCTGTACTACATGCTTAGATTATAGAAAGTACTAGATGTAGCATTCAAATGTATTTACAAGCTACACGCTGTGTCCAAAAACAGAACAAAGTCCCTCGCGTGGTGTTGTTAGCTCTCGCATTATTTGCCCATTTTTGGGGTAAATTTTGGGAGTTTCGGAGGTAATATGATAATAGAATAAAAATTGTCCTTTTCTTTATAACTATGTACCTATGATGATTGATGATTATCTCAAGAAATAGATAGGTATATTAAATAAAACACGGTGTTAAGGTGGATGTTTGCACACTTTTATCGGGTGATTGAAAAATTATATATTTTTATTTTATTTTAAAGTATTCGGAAAACTTACAGCTAGGTACAAGAGTTACATAAAAAAAGAATAATAACTTAGGGCCAATTACAATTTTTCACTATCTAAGATGGCTAATATAGAAACATAATTTTATACCCGCTCCCCCTCTCCCCTTCTACCTCACACGCACACCAAAAATTTGTTTAGAAATCCTATAGACTAACATACTTACTATTTAATAGGATTGTTAGGTTAGGTACATAGGAGCCGCACTTACGCTTTATACTTTCTTTTTTCAAGTTGGTTATTTTTTATTATATTACTTATTAATATTCTACAACGAATTAAAGCCCTCAAAAGGTAATAAAAAGAAGGGTAAATCAAAACTCTTATATTGGCAACACTAGCATAGATTGACGCATCACTCTCTATGACAATTGAAATCTGAGAAAATAATTAAATATTTAAATAAGACGATACCTAAATGCGATACTTACACGTGAAATGTGATCCCATCCTGTTTCTTTTTCAGACCCACTGCATTTTTACAGGTAGGAATGACACAAGACGGCATAGTTTCGTGAAATTGGTCACGGGTAAAACACGTTAGCGCGTTCCGACGGTCACAAAGTGACTGATCGGTTGCGCATCAAACTACACTATTTAAGGCTAGTTTGAGTAGCTACAGTATTATGCGCGCTCACGGGTTCTGGTTATTCTGTATTCTGAGACTACATGTAAGGTGTCTCTTTGTTTATCGGCTTACATAACGCAACCAAACCATATTTACCTGCGTAGGTACAACCCCAATTATACGTTTAATAAGCTTATTAAGTACCCTATATTGTAAACAATATGGAGTAACATTGAAATCCTTTAAGGCACCCAATAATATTATAAAGAGGTAAATTACCTCTTTATAATATTATTGGGTTTTAAGTTTGTTTGGTTGTATGTTCAATCTCGGGAATTACCAGCCCGATTTGGATAATTATTTTGCAATATTTTTCATCCCGATTCCCACGGTAATGGGCACAACGTGGGTAAAACCGCAGGGTACTGCTAGTAGAGTTATAAGCTCATGAAGCTTAATTTTACGCGCACCTGCGCTGTTCCGAGTAGATTTTATAAAATGCAATCCATATAACGACACCGGCTTTAATTAGCCGGTTCACTGGATATGATATGACTGAACATCATTCAAGGGTCTGACAAAAATCTCATTTTTCATGAACTTACCTGTAGGTACAAGAAACATACGTGATACTTAATACATACGTGAGTGTGTAACAAAGTTAAATACCTAAGTATAAGTAAGTAGGTTCGAAAAAGAAAAAGATATTTAAGTACTTCGGTCTTCTGTATTCCTAAGTTTTGGTAAGTACAGAATAATATGAAGCTAAATCTCTTACTCAGGTTAATTTTGTGTAGGAAACAAACATACTAGGAAAATACAAAAAATAACCTAAGTTGCTACCTGCGTTCTCTTACAGATATTTTTAAATTCATTTGAATAATCTCTACTGAGATACATTTACCATTAGCTAGCGTTGGCGTGTCCCTGAGGTTAGGTTCTGAAAGGTTTTTAATACTGTACAAAAAGCTTTAAGTACACCGAAAAGCACAAATATTTTCTTATTGGGAAAGATAAACATAAACGACCTCATATGTTAACATTTTATCGATTTTATACCACAGTTTATTTTCAAAACAATCTTATGGAACATGAAATCTACATAAGAGTATGCAAATGTTAAAGTCAGTCCTTAGGACTGTGATAAGCGCGAGCGTAATCACAATACGATGCTCTACTATACGAACCTGCGCAGACCTTAGTCCAAACAGTCTATACGACTGCCTTCTCGTCTATGAAGACTATGCAGGAGTGTTCACTATAGACCAGACGTCTATCATACTTTTTCGTCTACATAATTTAGTATTATCATTTTCCTGTCAGACTCAAGATTTTTTCCGACAACTCTTGTTGAACAGACTTAAGTACAGAATAGATTGCGTCGAAAAAATATAAGTAGGAATAATGCCGTGTAAATAATGTGTTTCCACTGAGGGAAAACTAAGTTCAATCCAAGAAGCTCAATTGACCAATGTTATTACATTGAAATGCTTTGATATCTCTTTGCAATGCTATGATTGGTCAATTAAGCTCCACTCCTGTCAACTCCGCTTCCCTAAAGACTGTTCGGACTTATGTCTGCACTGGACCTCAGCAAGGGTTATAGTATAGAGCACGACAAGTCACAATCTAAACCCAAAGCTCAGTAAGTTCATGCATTATTAATTCCTAGCCCTCAATACTGAATGATTTTAACGGTATATAAAGTAGGCAATCAATTTAAAATCAAGGGGACAGTTATTTTCCTCACTATTAAATACACTCTGCAAGTTTATAGAAATGGGTTGATTTACCTTAATAGTACTTAGTAGTAATAGTAAATAGGTAGTTAATTTACCTAACATTGTAACTTTAATTTAATACCTAAACTTATGTACTTATAAGCTTTCCATCCAATACCAGGGTGGTACGTTTCTTTAAATATTATGACCGACTTTAAAAAAAGAAGATATACACATATCCTTACTCTTTTTTTTGGGCGTAACTCTCATACTCTATCTTTTAATTACTCTTTTTGTTCGAACAAGGTCCATTTCGAAATGGTTCCACATAAACATTGAAGTCGGTTAAGCATTTTTTAAGTGCTTAACCTGCCTGCATTCAAAGTCAACAAGGTTTTTCACTCCGCCGTTCATTTGTTTGAATTCGTTTTATAGCATCAGGTTGGATCTCAATTCTATGCCAACAATCTTGATAACCTTCTTTTATTGTATCACACATATACAATTCAATCACTGGTGTATTGTGCTGTTTGTGTAAATGGAAAATAAAAAGTAAGTATCATATGGATACCTATCTTTATTATTTTGCAGAGCAGTAGTGCTTACTAAAGGGCAAAGGCTATGGCTAGAAATATTCGAAGGTATTTATTTTTAATATTAAGTTTAAATATAAGTAGGTACCTTCCTAAAGGGTAATAAATTGCCTATCTATACTTGGTATTTATTTAAGACTCCATCAAAGTTACATTTTAATTTGGTTTAAGAAACCATGTGAGAATTAGCGTTGCACAAACATATTTATATTTATTTATTACCACTTATTGTCTAAAATGGTTTACTGCTGAACTTGAGGCCTTACAACCTACCCGTAAAACTCGTAAAAGCTTACTAAACTTAATGTCATTATTGTGAATATGTAGCATATGATGTCCCTATCCTAGCATCTAGACTCATTATCATAATAATTATTATTAGATAGTTGCCGCAATGAGCCCTGTTCAATTTATCCTGTCCCACATCTACTAATGGCAAATTAAGGATAAATGTTTACTATCTGAACGACAATCCTCAGGGATATAAGATTGTAGTAAAGAGGTAGCTTTAACATTATATTAGTAATTTCATACTTGGAATGCTTAGACGTTCCGCACATTAGGTAACCTAAGTATGTACTTAATTTACTTGAATTGCATTGCATTAACTTTCTTTCCATCAATATTTTATTCTGTCTCAGTAACTTTGTATGTATTTAAGAGGTATAGATTAACTAAACTTGTTCCCCATTCCCGAGAGCCCCCAGTAATAGAGGAGGCGAGGGTACTCGAACGCAATCGCATGACGGAATATGCATTCCAATTCTTATTTTGTGTGCCCATAAGCCACAAACATATAATTTCTCAATTCACTAGATACAGAGTTAGTCAGCAATAAAGCAGCATTTGAGACTTTAATTCCTATTGCATAAGGTAGGTGCCAAGGCCTAACCCTTAGAAACCCCGCTTCCACGAACAAACTACTGACTAACTGGTCAGTACTAAACTTTTATGTAACGTTAGTAACAAATAAATAACAATTAATTTAACTCCCATTTTTAACTAGTAGCCACTAAACTCTTTCATATTCACGGGTCGGAGACATAGAAAGATGTGAGATGGATACGTAGACAATTTGGAAAGTGCAGAGCATTGCAGAACTTTTATGTTATCTCAACCGAATATTCGTATTTCTCTGTGACTGGTTTTATGATTAACTTTGAGACATACGAATTCATTCAGTTCAGTGCTGTACTTATATCACAGTCTTATATTGTATCTAGGTATGTCGGGTTGGTGCCCAGCCTTATTGTTTACCCAGATGCGGCCTGTTGTAGTGAACAATTTCACAATATGTTTTGCGGTACCACCTAAATTATACTAAATGTTATATATTTCAGTCAAAAAACTTTATATCTTTCTCTCAGGATGCTCCTATTTATTTTAGCCAATATGAAATAATAACCAAGCAGGTATTATTTGCAGAGATTTATTCAAGAGTCAAGACTATCTCATAATTAGCCTTAAGTATCACCTCCATGGAAAAACCAGCCAGTCATTGAAAGTTTAAAAAGTGTCAGTGCTGTACCGCCATTGTCAGTGTCAAACATAGCTTTCAAGGTTATGTCATTTGTCAATGTCATATAATGCGGTGTGGTGACTGGTGTGGAGGCCGTGGCCGGCTGCGTTTTCACTTGCGCCGAGTGCGTGCGTACTTAGGTATTTCTTCACGATTTCCATTCGTACTGCGGCAGTTTAAATTAATTATGAGGAATATGTGCTAGGCAGGAGAATAAATGTTTAATTGTGCTGTTCAGAAAATTTGAGTACTATTTATAGTGTACTTCAGAGAAAACTAAAATTATCTACCTGAACAATAGCTCAATCATGATGCGGTCAATAATTTTTACAATTATTTCAATATCATGCGTGATTAAAACGGCAACTGGACTCGGTGAAATAATATACGCTATCAACGCAGGCGGTCCAGCTCATACCGATATATACGGAATTCATTATGAAAAAGATCCACTTCAAGGAAGAGTGGGCACCGCTTCGGACTATGGTAAACAACTGGTGATGATAGGGCGAGTGAATCCCAAGGATGAAGTGCTATACCAAACTGAGAGATACCACCACAGTACATTTGGTTACGACATACCTGCCAAAACCGATGGTGACTATGTTCTAGTGCTGAAGTTTAGTGAAGTGTATTTCAATGCACCTAACATGAAAGTCTTTGATGTCGTTCTCAATGGAGACCATACAATTGTAGCTGATCTAGATATATTTGATAAAGTTGGGCGTGGGGTGGCCCATGACGAGTTCGTACCATATTCAATTAAAAATGGGAAATTGTATTTTAACGAAGAAGAATCTGATATTAGAGGAGGGAAAATTAAAGTGGAATTTATTAAAGGATACAGGGATAACCCTAAGATCAATGCATTGTATGTGATGCGAGGTACTATTGAGGAGGTGCCCAAGTTACCACCCCTTGTTTGGCCTGAAAGTGATACCGAAGAGCTGAGAGAAGAGGTTGAGGAGAAGACTTCCAAATCCAAACGTGCCAGTGGTCCCAAGCAGCCCGACCCCTACTCTATGGACGAGAGCTCAGTATTGATACCAGTATTCATTACCATTGGAGCATTTGTTCCACTTCTGTTCTGCCTTTGTAAACTTTAATGTATCCACAAAATCTTCCTGTTTGCTGTAGTTATGACTGAATTATTGATTTAAAATTGCATTAAATAACTTAAAATAATGTTAACTATTAAATCATTTCATAGCTTAGAATAGTTATACAAGCTCAATATTCATAGTACAAAAGTAAATGCATTTACCACATTAATACCCGTCCCTAACTCTACTCTGCGTTGACTGCACTTTTATTTAAATTAAGAAAATAAACAAATAGTTTGTAGATGACTCACTTTTATTTAATGTCTTCTTAAATAGTAACTAAACAATCTAATGTATGACTTATTTGTTATTGTTTTACAAAACCTATTCACAAAATCTTAAGTCTAGGAGAAGTACCTGGCAATAATAAGAGCATTATAAGAAGTTTTGAAGATATCTTGCAAATTGACCCCATTTGCAAAATATGCTGAAGATACTCAACCCCCAAATCCTCCTCATAAAATATTTAATAGGTAAGCCAATGCAATTGAGCAATTTAATCATTTTTTTGCATCATTTAGATCATTATGTTTGAAATCATGGGTGCCTTGATTGATTTCCTCCACTAGCTTTGGGTTTCTGTTTAATCATTTTCAGTAATCTGAAAAAAAACATGATAATTAGCATTACTTTATTGTTTTACTAATAATATTGCTGGCTTTATAAAAAACTTATTTTTTTAATTAAATGTATTGCAGAAAATAATTATAGAAATTACTAGCTGCGCCCCGCGGTTTCACTCGCACTGTACCCGTTCCCGCGGGAATTTCGGGTTGAAAAATAGATGTTGTCCGATTCTCAGACCTACTCGATAGGCACACAAAATTTCATGAGAATCGGTCGAGCCGTTTCAGAGGAGTTCAACCACGCACCCCGTGACACGAGAATTTTATATATTGGACTAGCTGCGCCCCGCGGTTTCACCCGCGTTGTACCCGTTCCCGCGGGAATTTCGGGATGAAAAATAGATGTTGTCCGATTCTCAGCCTACCCGATATGTACACAAAATTTCATGAGAATCGGTCGAGCCGTTTCAGAGGAGTTCAACCACGGTACCCGTTCCCGCGGGAATTTCGGGATGAAAAATAGATGTTGGCCGATTCTCAGACCTACCCGATATGTACACAAAATTTCATCAAAATCGGTCAAGCCGTTTCGGAGGAGTATGGCAACGAAAACTGTGACACGAGAATTTTATATAAGTATTAAGTAGATAATATATTATAATGTTAATATTGAAACAACTGCATTCTGCACAAAAGAAGGATTATCATGTTGGTAACGCAAATCCAAATTTCAGCAGAATTTCAAAAGAACAATTCAACTGATAATTTTTTTGTAAGTACGAGTAGATAATTTGTGTTACACCATATTTCCGCCAAATGAAAACCGATTTAGATAATTTCTTGTTTGTTGTCTGGTTTTAAGGTTCATGGTGCAGTGTGTACCATTGAAATAAATGAACATTTATAGTCGGTTTCGGGCTGAGATTGTTATACATATTTCGGAAAAAACATTCCTAGTAATCAATTACACTACAAAAATGTACATACTAGTAACTTCGATACTTTATGTATGTGGTATGTGATAGGTATTTCACTACTATGTAATTACCTACCACACCCAGTACATTTATATTTAAATTTTTATCATGATACATATATACATTATATTTTCCTCATGTCTTTACCCTCATCGCAATCGTTTGCACACTTTGCCATGCAATAAGCGTAGGTTTATCAATGCCTATAAAATATTTAGCACGACGTCGTAGCCTGTGTGCATAAGGTTTAAAGACGGTATAATTGATTATCTCAACTCAAACAAAACCCGACATTGAGGAAATTAATTGAAAGACATAAGTAGGTTGTGAGTATCTATTTTCCATTTTTGGTACTGCATCAACAACATGGACACAGAAAGAAGAGTTGTGAGTAAACCAAAATGTTGGTACTTATATTATAGGAACGTGAATTTGAACACTGAACCATTTATAAACATAACGTTATCTATTTTTCTAAAATCTAGACTACCTATTAGTAAAGTACCTTACCTTACCATCTACGTTAGATTAGATACCTACGTCTACAACTTGTCTATAGGCATGTTGAACTTACGTGTTAGACGGGTTTTGTAAACGCAGTTCACAAAGGCCTTGTGCGTTCCTGAAAAAACCTTTTTTGCAGTTATCAAGTGGTGCTGAAGTAGAGCTAATTATGGCAGCGTCTGTGCTTTGCATCGTAACCGCTGTAGTTGGAGCTGGGGTAGTATTATCGGCCTTAATGTCCTCATCTGTCTTAATTTCCCCTAACGTTGTAGTGACAGCATTCTCGACATTTAAAGATGGTAAAGTGGTAGAGGAAACATTTAAATTAGATATTGTAATTGATTCTGGAGTAGTAGTAGTAGTATCGTTTCCTTTAAACGGCTGAGTAGTTGCCTCTGTTACGTTTAACGGTCTCTTCGTTGTACCGTTCTCTGGTTTTATCGTAATGTCCGAGTAATCATATGCGTAATCGTAATCCTGAAAGTAGACATAATTAAAATGTTATAGATTTGTATACCTATAGGTATTTCTTCTTACATTAGTGCAGGTAGTTAGCTAAGTTATGGTATGATAATTAAATATTGCACTTAACAAACTACCTATTGTTTTGCATACTACGTTCATAGTCGCCTTTTACCCCACAGCGACCAACCCCAAAAAGTTGTTTTAATTTAACACCGATACAATATAAGGGTGAAAATACTAATCATTGAACACACATTTGCACTTGATGTGGATAGGTAGGTACAAGATTCTAAAAATATACAGGTAGGTACTATCTACTTGGTAAAAACTTAATGTCATCTGTACAATTAGCTACTAGTATAATAAAGCTGAAAAGTTTGTTTTTTGTTTGTAACCGCGGGCGTGTAATATCTGTTTACCATCGGATGTTAATAATATTGTTTGTAATAGATAGCCTGACCTGACATTCCACGGAAGCGGACACAACGCTACTAAAACCGCGGAGCGCCGCTAGTTATTCAATACTTTACTTATACTTACAACATAATCCTCCTTGCCTTTCATCAAAGCTATAATGTTCAAATTTTTTAAATCAACTTGCACGTTCAATTCCCCCGTTTGCCTTTGATCAAACTTGTATGTAAACACTTGTTGTTCATAGATTAGAAAAGATAAAGCTATGAGACTGAATCTGCACATTTTGTAGATTATGTTTTATTATGTGAGAAACGTAACCGGGATTGCGATCCAGAGCCGCGATCTTGCAAGACTGGCCTTACTGGCGGAGCGCGGCGGGACGAGACGCCCTGCGCTTGAAACCAAGATATTTCCGACGACATAACAGTTATTCAAGTAACCGTAGGAAGGTCGATAGCCTTAGTCTGACCACTGGTCATCTCAGTGAACGAATAAGACTTGATTATTGCGTAACTTTCGTACCTACCTACCGCAATGTAATATCTGTCATGAATATTGACCAAGTTCAATAATTTAAAGTACCTAAATCTAGCTTATTTTTAAACAATTTGGTTACATAATGAAAGCCGTTTTCCATATATAAATACCTATTTCCCATCTATCATACCCTTATTAATAAGTAAATTCGAGTAGGTCAACTTACCCTGGTGTCGGAGTTTTTAGACCGCCTAAAGGCCTCCAACATGGTCTAACGATTGAAATAACCGGGACCGACAATTTAACGTGCCCTGCGAAGCACGGCGATTATTGATTGAATACTACGTAAGATTGAGAAGATTAGTGTTGTCGGAGTTAAAGGTAGTCACTGGAAAGTTCCGACTCGTAGAGATTTTATAAACTACTATTAATGTAAAGGATTATGGACACATTCCCGACCACATCAGTGCAACTTCCAAGAATGTGCATCATCAAAAGTAGGGACTACCTAATGCAAGAATAAATTAGACTGACCTACGAGAATGAAGTTTGCATAGATAAGTGTAAAGTTGTATGTAAAATAACAATAAAAAAAAATGATGACCTACATAAAGTAAAGAATTTGGTTGCGCAACCGAGGTATTTGCCTTCCATACAACTGGCTAACTTAAATAAAATGGCAAGACTTTTTGCAGGGTGCTGTATAGACTATACGTATAATAACCACAATAATAACAGTCTTATACAGTACCCGGCAGAAAGTCTTGTCCTCTTTATAGAATGGTTGACTAGTTTTGAAACAGATAGGAGCTAACAGAAGTCCTCTGAATACGAGCTACTGTGCTGCAGTATTATTCCGTGTATATACGTACCTAACTAGGTACTTGGACCGAAAGTTTGGTGTGAAAATCCAGACACTTAACCTAACCTAACTAAATTCTTATGAATATGAAGTCAGTTTTATATACTTATAGGTACATAGTACCTACTCTTTAGATAAAGGTTCTATTGCAATACCTCACATCATATTCATTTTTCTAGGCAGTTAAAAGTTGTGCACCTTCATGATGTAATTCACCTAACGAGACATGTTTTTATTTCTTGTATATAACTTTTAATTATAAACTATAATCGCAAGAAAAATAAAGAATGTAGGTAGAGCCGTAAAGCCAAGGAAGTAGTAAAGTATACTCTGTGCCCTTTACTTGACATTAAGAGTAAGATGATGACAGATGATTAATTTAATCTGTGACTGATATCGTGACACTTGACAGCAGACGGATTCACGGTTGACAAATGCCTGACCGAGGGAGGTGTACGTACATACAATACAATACAACGAAACGAACGAAACAAGAAAGATTAAAAAGTAAAAACATTGAGAAAAGAAATCAAGCGGAAATGTTCCTGTTGTGTTATTGTTTATAAATTCGCTTTTGATGTGAGAATTACTCGACATATATAAGCCCTCATTAATGAATCGCCAAAATAAAATTGTTACAAAATGATAAAGTTTTGGAAAAGTGCTGGTAAGAATACTAAACAATTACCTACTACGTTTTGTAAACATATACGTAAAACTATTTTAATGAGTAATAACGATTATTCCACGTATCTATTGCAGCAAAAGGAAAATCGGGCTGCCCTGTTAGACCACCTGAACATACATCGAAGAATGTTGATGTTAAAAAAGTGCTTTATACTCTGAATGTTGACGAAAGCGAAGGTATTCTCTACTTTGAGTTTCCCGATAATTTTATGTCGTTTTTTAATTGCGAATTACTAAATGTATTTCTTTACATTTTTACAGATGTATTGTACAGTGAGTCCATGTATAATAAAAAATCAAAACTATCTCTCACTCTGCACAACATTTTAATTGAAAAAACGGCAATGAAATACTTTATTCAGTTCATGGAAGGAAATGAAAAGCATTACTTGATTAAATGTTGGCTGGACATCCAACACTTCAAAACAAAGTTAACTATTTCAAATATAAATCAAGAAAACAAAAAGGTTAATAGGACCCGAAGTTTTGATAATTACTGTAAGGCTCCTCCTCGAAATAAATCCAAGGACACCCGGTCTCTGAGGTTCAGCTGGGCAGAGAGCAGAGATGTAACCTCAAGTGCTACCAACTCAAATCACATGAGTGAGTGTTCAACGAGTTCTTGTGGGAATTTAGTTGAACATGTTAATTTAGAAAGCTGTGAATATAACTTGACACATTTTAACCCAACAGAAGAAGCCATAAATATATTTAAACAATATATTGCACTAGAAGCTACATTTCGATTAGACTTGCCTGATGAAATTCGTAAATCTGTTATCACTAATATTTGTGAGCCTGAAGGTAAAATCAAAGAAGACTGTTTCAAACCAGCAGAAGATATAATATTTAGCCAAATTGAAAGTTCTTGTTTCAATGATTTTCTCAAGAGCCCATTATACATAAAAGCACAAATTGACATATTAACTAGTGGCTCTCTCAGATTGAATGACATCATATACAATGAGACAATTTTATTTTATTTTACTGAATATTTAGAACAAGAATCTTGTAGATTGTTGCTTGAATTTTTAATGGCTGTTATTCACTTTAGAGATAATTTAGTGGATCAAGTCCAAGTAAATAGAGAACAAGCACAATCTGATGCTATTGTATTATATGAAAAATACTTCTCACTGCAAGCTACAGATCCTGTGGGGTTCCAATCTGACATTAGGTTAAAAATTGAAAGTGAAATCTGCAGAGAAGAAGGTCCTTTATCATCCTGTTTCGATTTACCATATAGGATAGTATATAGAACTTTAACACAGTATGTGAAAACATTTTTAGAATCTGAAATTTACTATAAATATTTATCTGAAATGGTTCATTCAGTGAATCAAATGTGGTCTCACAGTCACAAATCACATTCCGACTGCAGCAGTGAGTTTAGTATTAGCACTCAGAACACATTACTAGCGATGGGTGACACAGTCTTCCAGAAAAAGAAACGAAATCTCTCTGTACCTGACATGACAATAGATTCCAATCAGCTTTACAATGCTGACTCTTTGTGGCAGAGGAATAAGAATGAAGGTTTGAGTCTTGGCAGAGTGAACAGTTTGGGACGGTTCGAGTCCAAGTTTGAACCAGATCCCGACAAGAAAGACAAATCAGTTTTAAAGAAAATGGTCAGCAAGTTTGTACCCACCAATACATCTAAAGTTGAAGAAGAAATGGCTTGGCAAATAGCACACATGATTGTCAAAGACATTACAGATTTGACCATGGCCCCACCGGATGCTGATTGAATAAAAATATTTAATATAATTGTGATAGTTATTTGTAAGAAAATTATATTTTGTAAATTAATTATGTATTATATAATATGAAAGTTATTGTAAAATCACTAATATAATAGTTAACATCATACATTAATGAATAAATTGATGATTTACAAAACTAATCTACTGCAATTTCAGTTTTCAGCTTGTTAAACCTATAATTTAAACGTACTCACACGGGTTTTTTCGCGTTGGAAAGTTTATAAAGCAAGTAAATAACTTACTTTTTCAATCCCCTCGAAACGTCGGGAAATAAAAAGTAAGTTATTTACTTGCTTTATCAACTTTCCAACGCGAAAAAACCCGTGTGAGTACGTTTAAATTATGTGTTCAAAATATCGTGTAAGATTAAAAAAGACTATTATTAAACCTAAACTAAAACCGGCGACACCGGAAAATTTTCTATTTTGGCCTCGACTTCAAAAATGTTTGGTGAAAAAATAGGTAATAACAATAAGCTTTAGTTTTTCAAACGATATACCGAAAGAAATTAAACTTATACTAATATTAAAAAGCTGCAGAGTTTGTTTGTTTGTTTGAACGCGCTAATCTCGGAATCTACCAATCCGATTCGAATAACTATTTTTCATCCCGAAATTCCTACGGGAAAGGACAAACCGCGGGGCGCTGCTAGAGAAGAACCCGAAACATATTACATAGTAGCGTCCGAAACACTAGCGATAACGTTACAGATTAACATGATATAGGATTGGAGTAAGGAAATAAGCACCGACTAGATTGACGCTATGTGGAAGTACTATTATAACCAGTAGCCTTCGATCAACAATACACAACTAGATGTCGGGTCGGCGCAAAAAATACGTCTCGGTGAATAAGGCCTCATTTGAAAAGTGAGCTCTTATTTTATTCATAAGATTTGCTACTTTATTGCTAGGTGTCATGGTTATAATTAGGTTGAATTTCGAACTGTTTTATAACTTTTGCTTCAGTTCGGTAGTAAACAAAATAAGCTGTCACACGTCATTAGCCGCGTACCCACCTAGCTTCGCGCGCGAGCCAAAACATAACCGTACCCACCTAACACACAGCGCTCACCGAGGCACCTTTGAGCGCGTCAAGTTTACCGACAACAGATGGCTCGGGGCCGAGCCGTGCTCAGCCGAGCAAACGCGCGCCCGAGGCAGCCCGAGGCACGTCCACACCAGCCGAGCATTTGGCTCGCGAGCCATGGCTCGCGAGCCTGTGCGCTAGGTGGGTACGGTTATGTTTTGGCTCGCGCGCGAAGCTAGGAAAATAGCTGCAGCTGAATATACACCCGAGCCCGTGCGCTAGGTGGGTACGCGGCTATTCACGGGGACAGTTTTTAGCTTTGATTTTGTACGTGACCCGATATCTAGTTGTGTATTGTTGATCGAAGCCCGTAGCACTCAAATTGAAACTACGCTTACTTAGATTTTCTAGCTTTTCGCATAGACTATTGACTTTGTCTATTGACTCTTTCTTTTGTGACCAAGAAAAATGATGAGGGTAGGCAGTAAAAGTTCCTGAACTAAAATGTCCAGAAGGATCGAAAAGAGATTTATTGGGAAACTGCCGTAAAAAACTGGCTAAATAAAAATGTATTCACGCACATGAGTTTTAATAAAACGTTATTCGTGATTTAATTCCCTATAATCAGAAGTGTTGCTTTGGATGTGTTTACCAGT
The DNA here is from genome assembly GCA_963082685.1 of Cyclophora albipunctata. Taxonomy (NCBI): domain Eukaryota; kingdom Metazoa; phylum Arthropoda; class Insecta; order Lepidoptera; family Geometridae; genus Cyclophora; species Cyclophora albipunctata. The sequence continues at coordinate 6,775,458 of OY720117.1, read as the reverse complement.
TAGCCATTAATAAGACCATGATAAGACCAGTGTTTTTATTGATGGATTACAGAGTAATGACACCTCGATTCATTACAGAGTCCGTGCTACACATGTATGCAAATATTTGTCCAAACATTTGTTCACACATCTGGCGCAGGGTATTGGGACAAATATACAAAATCAGCCAAAATAATACGAATAGTTATTTTATTAAAATGTATAAAATTTATTTGGTTCAAATTTAGGAACATTATAGGCATATACATAGCCTATCATAAATAATTCGTAATTTTGTATCAATATCACAATAAAGTATACATAACATAAGTTAATTACTCAATTTGATTGTACGTAAAAATATATAAAAATAATATAGAAATTCTCTATATAAATCATTTATCAGAGAACAGTCATTATTCTTACAATAACTTAGTTAAGTATTTTAAACTTAATCTAGTCTAGTTTCTGATATAAAAATAAATGCGAAAGTGTGTGACGTTGGAAATATGTATATTATGTAGTACGTCTTCGAAGCTTAAATGGAAAGGCGATTCCTCCATAATTCCCATGCGAATGAGTAGAAGGCCAAGTATATCACTGCATTCTTAGGTAAGTACAAGAAAAAAAGGAATCCATATAGGATCTCTTGGGTTTCTGTCTGTCCGTCCTAATTAGCACCTACCCTTGGTAATACTTAGTAAATACGAGTATCACATAGTAGCATAGTTATTAATACTAGGCGGTATTGGAGTCAGTTGCAGCCTAGGCGGCTCCGAGCCTAATAAAGGGGATTGTTCGTCAATCAAATGAGGTGCCTTAATAAGTTCCTTGGAATATGAAGAGGTTAGAGACCACCGGTTCGCGTTCCACTTCCTATAGACCATTGCATTCAATAACGCTTGCATTGGGTTGAGCAGAGCCTGCGGACAAAATACATAACTACGTTTTTAAGTTGCTCAGTGCGGGGAGAGACGCTGTCGCGAGCGCTTCACCCACCTCCTGATGAAGGTCACCGTATGTGACCGAAACGTGTTGAGGAACTCTCGACAGTAGTCTCCGTCGTACGTAAGTTCCCGTTTAAATAAATAATAATTACGTTTTTAAGTGTTACGAAAGTCATTAATAGAGCTCGTGGCGTACTTCGACTAAGCGATGTTAACTCATCGGGATGGTAACGAGCAGCTGGCGTTTCTATCTGGATGCTGCATGCGAATAGGGCATGTTAAACCATTAGTACCGGTTGTTTCACCGTTAGACCAGTTCGGAAGCCTTTAGGGTGCATTTCCATTGAGGAGGAATGGAGCTCAATCGACCAATGTATTTAAATAATATTTATACAATCTATAATATAAAAATGAATCGCTGAATCTGTTGCTAAGCGCATAACTTCAGAATGACTGCACCAATTGGATGATTCATTTTTTAATGTGTTCCTTATTGTCAGGACAAGGTTTTTATAGAAAAATAAGGAATAAAAATCTCAAAATTCCCACGGGAACGGGGGCGCTGCGGGTGAAACCGCGGGCACAGCTTGTTGATTTGTTAAACACGCTAATCTCAGGAACTACCAGTCCGACTCGAACAACTATTCTGTCCCGAATGTCCCTCGGGAACAATGCTGGTAAAACCGCAGGGCGTTGTATCTATGTTATAAATTATAATCTATTGAGTATACTAACCATGATGTACCAAATGGAAATAATAGCTTTGACTGGCATATTGAACCACATAGTCCACAGTAGTATACCATTCACTAGGTTAGGCAGCCAACAAATGTAGAAAACAACATTTATGAAGAAGAACTTTATCCTTAACGCGTCGACAACTCTTCGTTCTTTGCTAGTAAACTGAAAAAAAAACAAAATGCCTTAAAAACTTATCAGAGACACCTAATACAATAATCTATACTAATATTATAAAGAGGTAAAATTTGTAAGTTTGTTTGTTTGTTTGTATGTTCGAACTAATCTCGGGAATTATCCGTCCGATTTGAATAATTCTTTTTGTAATAGCCACACTCAACGGGAAGGTTATAGGCTATTTTTCATCCCGAAATTCCCATGAGAACGGGCACAACGCGGGTAAAACCGCGGGGCGCTGCTAGTAAGAAATATAAGCATATAAATTATGCAACAAACCTGAGCAAGAGGTAAAGATATCGCCATCTCAACATTCCTACTTGATAAAGTGTATATTATAGGATTGACCACCATAACAATAGCTATGGGCACATATGTGGCAAAATAATTGGGCAATATCCTGAACACTGCTGTCGAAGCAGATGGGAGGTTGTGGCACCTAAAACAGATAAATACCGAATATGTACTAATATATATTAACTAACAATACATTGCACTAGCACTAGCACTAGCACTATAAGCATAGTGAATAACTTTGCCTGTTAAAACTTATACCCATGTTAATTAAGTCCATTCTATACTGGCACTATAGAAGAATGTAAAGAAGTGCAAAGATTTGACAAAAGCGATACCCCATACATTTCGGCGTGCTTGGCACACTATCTGAGCAAAAACTAAGCCAAGAATGACAAACATAACAAAAAATAAATTTATCTCTTTTCAATTTTATGGCTTCACAACATTGGCCACAATTTTGTATAGATCCTTGTCACATTCCTGATAAACATTTAAAGTGTCTCTGAGGGTGGAGTGTGACCGAGAGGACAGATCAACAGTGACGATAGCTAGTAACTAGCTAATTCGTTTAGAAATTAATTTTTATCTAATTTTATTTTGTTACTATAGTATTTGTTACAAAATGTATGCAGGGTGTCTCAAAACCATGCCAGTTGGCGAGAATATAATCCTAATACTGAATGTATTCTAAGTAAAGAAATGTTCTTACTTACGTAGCATTTGGAAGGTAGAGGATAGACAATCCAATGCCAGTTGTAGCAGCGGGTATGCCCCAGGCCAAAGAGTGATAGAGAAATAAATTAGATTCACGACACTTGACTGTATTCCAAGTGTCTATGGCATAAAACAATGTCCAAAACCAAGTTGCTGTATAGAAATATTGTGTCCAAGCCTGAAATTTTACAAAAACAATTTGTTGTACATTTTTAAGTGTAATATATTTAATTCATAAAAATCTTATTCCATGTAACTATATGCGAGCTCAGGCATGTCTAAAGCAGGTTTATCATCCATTTCAATTTTGAATAGGACCCCAGATTCAAAGCCCTGATCTAAGAAAATAGGGCATTGTAAACCAGAGCTCTATTCACCGATCATACTCGGTACAGCATTACTCGAAATGCCTTAATACAAACTTCAAATAAATTAGATTAAGGGCCTTATTCATATGCTATTTGCCAAAGAGCGAAAGAGACAAAACACTTTAAAACACTGTTTAAGAATAACTTGGTTAATCTTAATTTTATGACAATTTAAGTTGCAAGAAGTAACTATTAACAACTGATAGATAGAACACATACTAAAGAAAGAAACTCACTGATATAATACTGCAAAACAGAACACTGACGTCATCCTCAGGCATAGGCATTATGTTTTTATATTTGATCCATAAAGAAGACCGAACCAATACTCCTGAAATTTAATATTTTTAATAAAAAAAATGCAAGTACAGTACTATTATCTTGCTGGCATTAAAAGCTGGCATGTCCAATACATTTACACATTGTGCTTGTGTAGTGTCTGTCAATTCAATAAGCTTATAGTGTAACATTTCACTGTGTGTAAACGGATCATGAAAAGTCTATATGTCTCTTTGTACACATAGCTTATGAGTATGAAGACGACAGTTATTGTTCGATTATTTAGCAAATGTTCAAAAATACATAGTAAAGAATTGACCATGGCCCTTTTAAAAAAAATATTTTATAGAGAAATTGTATTAGTGTGAATACTGTGAATGTGCCAGCTTCAGTTAATCTATCTACCTGTAACTTTAAAGGTAAAATAAGTAACAAAATTCTCACCAAAAGATGCTAATAAATCTGCGAATGCCAACCAAATTATTATTCGTCGACTTCTAGTCACATTGTACCCTCTGGATCTTGTTATGACGGGGAAAATCTTTAAGTTAATAGTATAACATAAAAGTCAAATATAGTAGAGTTTTAAAAATATCAAAATATGTGCAGTACAGAAAGTAATTGACCTGATACACTGACCTGATACATGGCGCCAGAGATACCAATTACTGATGAGAGAAGACAAACAGTGTTGTATGAATCTGTGTTGAATTCATCCATTATTCTAACAGCCATATCTTCTTTATTCCCCGTGTGATGACAGCAAAATGTTTGTATTGTTGGATCAGACATCTTATCAGTTAATACTAACTTTGTGAGATAAAATGTGACTATTCAAGTTATGATAAATCTAAAAATTAATATTTATTACTTACATAAAATTATTATTTTTATGTTATTACATAAAAATAAACTCGACATATCATTAAGTATGTAGACCATATAAAAACATATAGGTACGTTTATTAACTTAAATTTTTCAATAGATAAAATAAGTTTTTGTAATACGATTATAAGACAAGAGATAATTACAGGGAATTACTCTATTAGTATCAATTGCCACATATTTTTCTCATAGTTAGGGTTCTTAGTTACTGCTACATATGACTATTATGATTTTTATTCGTGTATTAGTTTTGTTTGTTGATAAAAAATAAAAAACACCGCAATTAATTATTAAAAACTTCGACTGATTTTGGACCACAGACAGATTCGACTTAAAAAATATGACAATGTTGACAGTTTGACAGTGACAATGATCGATAGAATAGAACATAGGTACTTGTCATTGACACTTGTTTTAATTGAGTATGGCCATTATGGTATGAATAGACGATGTTCATGAGATTCTCCGTTCTGGCCTCGGTGGTAGGATCAAAACCCTGAACATGAAAGAGGCTCGGACTAGGCTAGCGTAGGGTGTAACTGAAACTTGGATTCAGACTAATAAATACCTAAATTCAATTGCAACTATACTAAACGTTTCACGGGTTATTAATTCCATGAAACAACCAATGAAACAGTTATGGCCGTTATGGGATAAAAATAGAATCTCATAATTATAGCAAGTCCCACGGTGCGACACGAACTTTTTATCAATTTCAGTTGGTACGTACCAATTTTGTTTCGAAGATGCTCCTATTTCCTCCAGCCGTATAGATGTGCAGAAAAAATACGGGAAATTTCGCGGCCGGGCGACCCCACTAGTCTATATTGAATTACGGAATTACTTGGGTATGACATACAGTACCTAATAATAATGACATAGGTAGCTGCTTCAAGCGTGTTCGCCTGCACGTAACTACATTAGTATGTACAAAGTTATAGTGCAGTAATTTAAGCTTAAATTAGGTAAGAATCTCGGAATTCGAGATACCCAGCTGTAAGTCTGTAAATACTTGTATATTGAAACCCTAAAAGTTGTCTCAAAACCTACCTATGGTAGGGTGTACGCAACTATTAAATTTCAAGGTCAAAGGTCACAAAAATCGGTTTTTTGCGCTTTTTTTGTAAATATCTCATTTCCTATGGGTTTTTTGCTATTTGTATTTTTATAAATATTGTAGAATACAAAATTCTCTACAAATTATGTTAGAATTTTTTTTCATACGGTGAACCGTTTTCGAGATAGAGGGCGGAGAGCGCGCGTGTATATTATCAAGTTCAAACATGTTTTAGGCTATAATTTGGACCCCAGGTACCTATGGGGTTGGGCAATGCGAAATGATTTTCTGGAGCCTATCATGACAATTTTACTACCTGCTCCAGAAGATTTGCTAAATACAATTTTCTGCAACTGCAAGAGGTTGTGGTTCGCGATGCGGATGCAGGAAAGCGGGCTTGCAATGCTCTTTAGCTTGTGGCCAATCTAATGGGCAAGCGCGTCTCAATGCTCTACCATATCAGAGCGACATTAACGAAGATGGAACCTTTGACCCCGAAATCATGGAAGAACTTGAGACAAATGTCGTTGAAGACGATAATGAAGACCAGTTTGAAATTTACCAGCAGCCGGAAGACGACGATGAAGAGGAAGAAGAAGATTTGAATGATATTTTAATAAAAAGATTAATTCATAATTTATTTGTTTTTTATTTCATCATGCTCTCCGCCCTCTATCTCGAAAACGGTTCACCGTATGAAAATTTTTATTAAACAAAATTTGTAGATAGTTTTGTATTCTACACTATTGATAATAAATACAATACCAAAAAACCCATAGGAAATGAGATATTTACAAAAAAAGCGCTAAAAACCGATTTATGTGACCTTTGACCTTGAAATTTAATAGTTGCGTACACCCTCCCATAGGTAGGTTTTGAGACAACTTTTAGGGTGTCAATATACAAGTATTTACAGATTTACAGCTGGGTATCTCGAATTCCGAGGTGAACTTACTATAATGACTGGAGTATTAAGTTAGAGTTTGTTTGGTTCGAGTTGATTGGACGGACGGACATACTGGGGAATCTAGTGTCGGTTTTTTGCGATTCGACTAGAGAACTCTAAATAATATTTAAAAGATACAACATTAATAGGTATTTTTAATAAAGGAACTAGGTCTTAATGAAAGATGAAGAATCTTAATCAAGTTAATTTAATTTCACAAAATTATGTGCACTTACTTACTAAGTGCGATACGTGCAACAATACTACGGGCAATACCTACTTATAAATTTCATCTGCGTACTTTTTCAGTTAAATACAAAAAATAATATCAAACTATTGTTACAAAAATATCAATCTAGATACTTTTTATTAATCTAAAAACATTTCTAACACACTTTTTACACCCCTGGACTCAAAAAGCGTGTCTGACTGCAAATCATAATAAAACTCACATGCATCATTTTGATTTACATATTATTACTTATTATGTGTACGTTTTATGTTCTTAGTAGACTATAAATAAATCGGTCGGAAGGAAAATATCATTATAACATTAACGAAGTAAAATCCATAGGTAATAAAAATTAAATATTTTTAAAATAATAATTAAATTTCTAGTTACTTATATATTATTATTATATAAAATAAATTCGACTTCCACAAAAATATAGATATTGAAATATCGGTACATAGTTGATACTTAAATAATTCGTTTACAAAATTTATGAATTATCGGTTTGGTATTTCTCCGAAGTGGAAAGTGGCAAAACTGTTACATTATGAGTAAGAGCGAAGCAAGGGTTTATTGGATCTCTTATCTCACCTGGTTGAGGTTCAGTACAGTTTGCGGTCGTGAGATTAGCACTTTTTACAGAATCTTCAGCACTAACCAGAGGCATAGCAGATGGTTCTTGAGTGATAGATTGAGGTTCTGTAGCGCCGCCGGTGCTTATATTCACATTATCCATCGAGTTATTAACCATAAGAGGTGGCTCCGTCACATTGTTTTCGGCAGCCGTATTCAGAAGAGTAGAACAAGGAATCGTAGTCATAAATTCGCGGCCAGACTTATTTATAACAGTGATCGTACATTTTGTGTCGTCATTAGGGTTTTGATTTTTTTCTGAATCTTTTATTTCGGCATCAGGACTAAAAGATGTGGCTATCGCACATGGAATAGCGAGGACTTCTGTATTGTTAGAGTTGCTGATTGTTAAGGTGCAATTGACTAAGTCCGCCAAAAATGAGTCAACTTGTGTTTCAGTCCCAGTTGCTGGTGCTACTGCCACTGGTTGACCTCTATTATCATATACCACTGTATGGTGGCGCTGACCAGTTGAACGAGCCAAATTCCATAAAGCCAAACCAGTCAACAGAGTTCCAACCCCAGCACCAGCTATACCAACACCTGTGAGCGCGCTGCCACCACGGCTGAGGCCCCCAAAGCCTCGATTGCCATTATTATTTGCGTAGTTTCCGAAAAACCCGGGTGATTGTTGGCCAAATCCTACTGGCATTGGCTGACCGTAACCTGTGTTGTATGAATGTCCTCCATAGCCTCCGGGATTGGAATATGGAGGAGGGGGTCCCTGTGGGTGATAAGCATTGCCATAGTTGCTTCCTTGGTTTGTTCCACCACTGTAAGGTTTATTGTATCCTGGATACGGTGGAGGTGCAGCGCCGGCACCTGACAAACCACTCCCAGCCTGTTGGTAGCTGTTCCCTTGTGGATACGAATGCCCACCTGCAGATTGTTGAGGATAACTACTCCCTGGATTCCCAGACAATCCTGTGGATGCAGGATATGCGTGACCTGGCTGATTATTCGTTTGATGAGGTACATTTTGCTGCCCATTTAAGTTCTGAGTAGCACTACTTCTTTGAATATTTTCTTGGAATGTTCCTGGCTGTTTTGGTTGTTGATTACCTGATAACCCGGATTGGCCTGATGGATATGAATGGGATTGGCCGCTGCTTCGTTGAACATTTTCTTGGAAAGTTCCTGGTTGCTTGGGTTGGTTGTTTCCAGATAATCCAGTCTGACTGGAAGGATATGAATGTCCACTAGATTTTGACGCTTGTGATGGAATCGTCTGTGCGTTTTTAGCAGGTTTTTCCTGCCATCCAAATAAGGTAGGCTTAGGCGCGGATTGTTTCGGAGCAGAAGCTTGGGGATAACTTAGTGATGTAGGCGCTGGGTGAGGATTGTAATTAGTTTTCCTACCGGAGCCACGAGAGCCGGAAGTTTTAAAGGATTTTTTTCCATCAGCACATATTATGGCCACTATTAAGAACAATGTCAATATAAGTGTCTTTTTCATTTTCACTGCTTTTAGATATTATAACAAAACGTAATCACAATTACGGACACGAATATTGATTTAACAAACTCTAGATATGCGACGTTATAACAAGGCAGAGGTCTGACACATTCTATTTCTCGAAAGAACGTAAGTGGATATGAGTATGGTCGATTGTTACACTGCCTACGGCACTGCGCACTGTAAATTGATGTAGGTATTAACAGTCTATTGGACAATACGTCTGAACTCCGACCGACCTGTCTACGTAGGTTTGAAGCTATAGCTACTGTAATGTAAACACGCAAACTAGCAGAACCCCCAAGAAAAATCAATACTTACTATTTCAGTCTGAGGCATACCAATAGTAGAGTGCTTGGGGAGTTTGACCTCGGACTCCAATTACTGTCAATGTATTAATGTGAGACCTTCTGCATTATGTTTTATACATAAATTACTAAAAAGTTTACCAATTTTTTTTCGTTGCTTTTTTGTTTTTCTTAATTTGACACTAATTTCAAGAAATTGTCAATTTTTCCATTTTAAATCAATTTTTTTTTATAAAATAATTTAAGTATATTCGTAATTTAAGTAAAATACATTTTAGAAAACATCTTTCATAGATACCAGATAGTCAAAAAGGGCCGTAAAAGCAAGGAGCAGGTAGAAAAAAGGAATTTTTGAAGCTGGCGTTGCATGTATTTTGGAATTATACAGTGCTCCCAAAAAAGTTAAAGATTTGAATATATTGAGGTTTAATTCTTTTATAAAGGGCACAGCCAAAAAAACGGGTGTTCAATTGGCATCTCTACCACCTACGTCTGATGCAGCGTTTGAACATTTGAAAAGAGTATATTTACAAGTGCAGATATGGTTAGGTAATAATATTTCTGTTGAAAATTGGGGTTGGAGGTACGTTTCTGATAAACTTGAACCAATACTGATGAAACAATCGCCAGCTCCAGATAATTTACTTAAAATGCTATTTTGTAATTGTAAAAAAGGATGTGGTAATGCTTGCGGATGTCGAAAAAGTGGCTTATACTGCACTTCAGCGTGTTCACAGTGCAATGGTGATAGTTGTTTTAATGCATCTCCTGTCTTAAAAATAAGTGAAGTAGAAGAAAGTGACGAAAACGGAATAATTGAAGTTTAATCATTTTTAAGCATGTATGAGAGGCGAACTAAATAAATATTTTTTATAAACTTTTTTTTGTTACACTTATTGTTTCATACTATTACTTTTTAATATTATATGATAGAAATGTATTTATAACACGATTTTGACACTACATTACTTAGTTAAGCTCGTAATGTCTTATATTAAATGCCTTAATTTATTTATTTTATTATTAAATAAAAAGCAACGAGTTTTAATTGGTAAACATTTTAATATACCTTATCAACAATACAATCCAACAGGTCTCATAATAATTCGTTGACAGTAATTGGATTCCGAGCTTTTTCAATTCTAGATGCTTAAGGCACTCTACTACAAGTTATTGTGAAGCTATGATAAATCAAGCTACGGGTTATATATCTATTAAACGTTAGTTTAGGTATATCTTATGAAGTACCTTTAACCTTTTTGTTTAAAAATATGTTTGATCAAGCATACCTAAGTTAGCACTGTACCGTAGGTATTGAATGTTTAGTAATACAAGTGATACCTCAAGGTGCCATCAGTCCCGGGAACTTTTCTCATATTGTTGTCTGACAGGATATTACCAATTCAACTTCTCAAGTAGTAATGAAAAGGTAACCTAAGTGGGTGATTGTAAATATGTGGTTTGTATTCAGTGACCTTATCGATTTCCTGACGACCCAAAGACTATTAGACAAGCCGAACCTCAACTTACTAGCAGAGTACCTACACACTGTTGGAGATACTTTAAGGTCACTTCTTGGTATTTATAAGTAAAGTACAATTATACAGTTAGATCCTCTTCTCGGCCACTAAGTATCTGAACGCATCTTGGAGACTAATATGAAGTAGGTAACTAAATCTACTGTAGGTAATTGTTACTAACATTTTAGACAAACTCATAGTAGGTAAGCGCTTACTAAATACCTACCAATGTACAGTTTACTAACAGATATTATATACAATGTACTATTATACTACTAGTACATACATATAACTCAATGTTATCATAAGATAATTTTATCTGTTTAGATATTTTTCGATAAATTAAACCTAAGTCAAGTAGGTAACTAGTTACTTAAATACTGAAATATAAAAATAAGGTACTTACATTTTATATTTCAGTCAAAGATACAGAAACAATGAAATAGGAACTTCATCAGATTGTGATACAAATCAACAATTAATAATTAATGGAAGATGCCACAAACACTTACAGATCAAACTAATTGCGCTGAGGGATGAGAAGAATAGGTAGGATATCATACATACCTACATCACCGGACAATGTCGCGATGCATGTTGGGATAAGGTAACCGTGCACGCAACTCGAACCTATTACTGTGAATAGACATGGAACACACATACCCGCCACTAAGTAACTCTTTTAGAATATAAAAAACAAAGATGCTTTAGAATGGACGATTCTAGAGTCTTATTGATAAATACATAAGTATTGAGATAGTAAAGATAGGTAATTATTATACATAGGTACATATAAAGTATATACAAAGTATTATAGAACCTAACTAATACAAGTAGGTACTTAAATACTGAAATATAAAAATAAGGTACCTACGTTTTTATATTTCACTCAAAGATACTGAAATAATGAAATAGGAGATTCATCAGATTGTGATACAAATCAATAAATATCTTTAATATAAAAATGAATCGCAAAATGGGTTGGTAAGCGCATAACTTCAGAACGAATGCACCAAATTGGATGATTCTTTTTTTAATGTGTTCCTTATTGTCAGGACAAGGTTTTTATATAAAGGTGAGTATAGACTACAACATTTTCTGGAGCATTTCTGTGTAATGTAACGTTCTTACGAATGATACAATACAGGCAAAAGCTCAGTTTCCAAAGCACGTTTAGTTCGTAAGAGGATGATACACTAGAACATATCATAGAGCGGCTCGTTGTTCTGTTACAAGTAAATGTTGTAGTCTATACTCACCTTAAGAAAAATAAGGAATAAAAATCTCAAAATTCCCACGGGAACGGGGGCGCTGCGGGTGAAACCGCGGGGCACAGCTAGTTATCTTAAGGCGCGATTCCACCAGTGTGCTGAACTGTGCGGCACTGTAATGCACAGTGTGCGACACAGATGTTCACTCTGGTCGACTCACTCTGGCAAACAATAACAAATTGTATGCGAACATTCTAGAAATGTTCGCGCACATCTGTTTATCATTGTGCGCGCACACAAGCATGCAGTGGACTCGTGTCGACGCGTACACGCTTTTGTTCGCGAACTCAGTCTTGCTTCCGCCACCGGAGCGAAAACATTTATTTGTACGCGCACATTTTTAACAGAGTTAAATATGGATTGGACGAATGATAAACTTGCCCGTCCATATTAACAACTGAAGACAGAACTCTTCTCAGTGAACATGTTCGTGCACAAGTGTGCCACACTGTGCGATTACAAAAGTTACGCACAGTCTTGCCGGTGGAGCCAGAAGATAAACTCGACACAAGCTAGTACGTGCAATGCTGGAGTTGTGCACAAAATGTTTGTAAACAAATGTGCCAAACACTATTTTGGTGGAATCGTACCTTTATATATAAAATTCTCGTGTCACAGTGTTCGTTCGCGTACTCCTCCGAAACGGCTCGACCGATTCTCATGAAATTTTGTGAGCATATTGAGTAGGTCTGAGAATCGGCCAACGTCTATTTTTCATCCCGAAATTCCCGCGGGAACGGGTACAACGCGGGTGAAACCGCGGGGCGCAGCTAGTAATAATATAATAATAGCCTGTAGTGACCCGTTGCTCGGATCTCATCGCACCGGTGCTATACCTAGAAGGTATCTATCAAATAGAGGTACATATTTAAAATTCGACTACGGAAAACGAAGAACCATCTGGCCAAAACGTATGAAACAAGAAACCCAACATACTTAACACCTGTGCGTCCTAAGATACTTAGCTAATTATCTTGTAGGTAATACACGAGTACCTGATTGTATTGTTGTGAGTTGATTCAATAAATCATTGATAACATTAATTCCTTCTTAGCCAATTGGTACCCAAGAACGTAGGTAGATGTCTGATAGGATATCACAATTCTATCTATTTATCGGTAGTAGTACTTTAAAGTGTATTTATGTATGGGCATAATTTGTTATTGTAATTTATACTAGCCCACAGCTTACAGCCACCGAAAACTGAAAAAAAAACGTTTTCATCATTTGATAGTTTGCTTTTAATACCACTCCTTTCACGCCTTTTCCCCAGAGAGTTTGAGCTTATAATATCGCGTTAAGTATTGTTGTAGGTAAAATAATATGTATCGCCAATAGCCCTTGGGCATGTTACCAGGCCCACAAAAGTACGTCTCTGCTATCGGCACAACTACGTCATTAACTAATTACTTATATCAAAAGGAAAATCAAATCATAATAATCTTTTATTTTGATTCATAATTGTGTACTTATTTGCGTCAATCACTCGTTCTAATTTTACGTGTGAACCTCCTGGTCCATCTCACTTCACGTGTATAGGTATACGTACCTATTGAAGATTTCACGTAAAATGAAATACGTGTTTGTTTTTCTTACAATTACAGTGATAAGTAATGAAGCCAGTATTCTCCGGGATTGGCGTTCCCAGGAGGACCCGCTATCAAACCGTAACGTTGTGACTGTACCGCCAAACTGTCCTGAAGGCCAACAATGGATGAATGGGCAATGCCGTGATGTCTGGCGTGCCCAGGACGATCCGCTATCAAACCGTAACGTTGTGACTGTTCCGCCAAACTGTCCTGAAGGCCAACAATGGATGAATGGGCAATGCCGTGATGTTTGGCGGATCCAGGATGATCCGCTATCAAACCGTAACGTTGTGACCGTACCGTCAAACTGTCCTGAAGGCCAACAATGGATGAATGGGCAATGCCGTGATGTTTGGAGGATCCAGGATGATCCGCTATCAAACCGTAACGTTGTGACCGTACCGCCAAACTGTCCTGAAGGCCAACAATGGATGAATGGGCAATGCCGTGATGTCTGGCGGGCCCAGGATGATCCGCTATCAAACCATAACGTTGTGACTGTACCGCCAAACTGTCCTGAAGGCCAACAATGGATGAATGGGCAATGCCGTGATGTCTGGCGTGCCCAGGACGATCCGCTATCAAACCGTAACGTTGTGACCGTACCGCCGAACTGTGCTGAAGGCCAACAATGGATGAATGGGCAATGCCGTGATGTCTGGCGTGCCCAGGACGATCCGCTATCAAACCGTAACGTTGTGACTGTGCCGCCAAACTGTCCTGAAAGCCAACAATGGATGAATGGGCAATGCCGTGATGTTTGGAAAAGGTAACTATGCTCACTTTTTTATAAATACATACATACGAGTATATATATTATACACACACATTCACTAAGTTCTACTTTCTAGCTAGCTAAGATAGCAAACAATATATCTAAATTTGTAGTTAAAGTTTAATATATTTAAGTATAGATTGACAAGCCCGTTGGCACAGTGGCAGTGAGAGCGCTTACTGTGTCGGGGGTTGCGGGTTCGATTCCCGCCCGGAGTCAACAATATGTGCAGACATAGTTGTTGGCGACGACGTCTGGGTGTCAATTATATATCCTTATAAAGTATTTGTGTATGTATATGTAGTAGTATCAGTTAATTAGATTAGATTCCATAACACAAGCTTAGAGCTTACTTTGGGTTTAATTAACCGTGTGTGAATTTGTCCAAGTATTTATTTATTTTTTATTTTTTTTATAGATTCTACCTAGTTAGTTATCTACAATCTAGTTGTAATAGGTAGTCCTAGAAGATCCCTATAAATACTCGTGTTATAATAGTACAGTACAGTAATATGTACCTACTAGGATTACCGTTGCTACTTACCATGTCACTTTTCTACACGTGTAGATAGGTATTTAGGTAAGTAGTTAGGTAACTAAATATACATTCTATATTACATCTATCTCATTTGACTCATTGTTAATTACAGCGATGTAGCCGAAGGAAATGTGAGAAACGTAATTAGTGTACCCGACCAATGTCCAGTTGGATGGAAACCAGATTCGCTTGGAAACTGTCGTGAAGTCCTACCATAATAAGAATAAAAGTACCTACATTTTCCCTCATGAATTAATGTAATAATTAGACTATGTATAAAAAAATTATGAATTGTTAAAAATAAATAAATGCATTTACGGATTTCAAATTATGTCTTCTTTGTTATATACTACCGTGTTAATAATGTTATCCTTCTAATTTTTTCAAATCGGGTAATAAAACTGCGTCTGACTGTACTAGTGTGGCCACGACATAATAGAATTATGACAAATGATAACCTTGTGTGCTGACAGTTGACAGATAATAAAGACATAACTAGACAGCACTTGACAGCAAAGCAGCAGGTGAGCAGGCAAGTAGGAAGGAAGGGGGAGCAGGACATGAATGAAATCAAATCAAGTAATATCTGACTGAATTTCTGTGACTAAACATGAAGAAAAACACGTAGCCTACTTGATCATAATCATAAGTGAAACTGATTCATTCTTATTAAGCATATCATAATTATTTAATTTACTCTATGTTTGATATTTTGGTGCTTTAAAAATTTTGTAGAAAATTATGGATTTGTTGTTAAAACTTTGTTGCCAATTTCTACTTAATGTAAAGTTACATTTACTGTGATTATTCTTTTGTTAACTTGTAATAAACATCATAAGAATGTCTGAAGTAAAAGGCACAAGAGCCCTCGAATTGTGGTGCAAGAGGTTGGTCAGGGATTGTCCAAATGTCCAGATAGAAAATATGACAACATCATGGAGAAATGGAATGGCTTTTTGTGCTTTAGTTCATCACTTTAGGCCTGATTTAATGTGAGTAATAGTTATTCAACAGTCATATTAACCCTATAGTGATATAATGTGCTAGGTGTTTATAACTCCTCTTATTTCAGCGATATGTCAACATTGAAACCTGAAAATATATATGAAAACAATCTATTGGCATTTAGTGTAGCAGAGAAACACTTAGGTGTCCCTGCTCTATTGGATCCTGAGGATATGGTAGAGAATGACGTACCAGACCGATTGTCTGTATTGACATATTTATCACAGTTCTACCAAAGACTGGGCCACACTGGTAAGTTCATTTCTAATATTCTTGAATCTTTAACATAAAAGAGGACAATGATAATCATATTTTTTTAATATTTATAGTGAACACAAAAGTATCAGAAAGTGATTCTAAATCCACAATAAATGCTCCCGATACATCGCACCCTGTGGTATGTTATGATGTTTTTTTTACTGATGTGTTGTTTGCAACATCTATTAAAATTGTTTCTTCACTTTCTGGGCATGTTTTTTTCAAAATGTTCTTACTTGTTAATTAATAGGCACCAATTAAGTTTGGCAAGACTGGTTTAGACAAGTGCACGGCATGTGGTCTGCCTGTATACCTCGCACAGCGACTTATGGTATCACAAAAACTGTACCACCGGAGATGCTTCCGCTGCTCAAAGTGTTCGGGGCACTTGAACCCTAAAAACTATGATGTAGTCGAGGGGGCCGAGTTCACATGCGATAGTTGTAAAAATGAACAGAATTTACTAAAATATTTGAACAACAATGATTGTGATCAAATGGGAATGGTAGCTTACCGAGATGATTTACATAATCCTAAATTAGAAAAGATAAGAGATGATATTCCTAGCCCCAAAAATGTGTCAAGACCATCATCAGTTTTAGGTGAGTTGAGTAATTCCTTCATTCATACCACTAAACATAGTTTGATTTGATTTAATAATTTGATCATTTTGTCAAATAATATTAAGGAAGGAAGTTGTCCAAATGCGTGGTACTAAAAATAGTGTAACACTAGGAGCATAGACTAGGTGATGTGTACCTTTTGCTTGGCTGATTGTTTTGTTTTTATTATTATTCAAATTCCTTCAAAAATGTTTGTGTGTGTTGTTCTACCAGAAGCATGTCTTGAATGTTATATTAGTTAAAGTAACCATACACTACTTTTAAAACTATACATAGGATTGTAACATGTGTTATATTTTACAGAAAAAATAAACATGTTTGAGAAAAACTCAGATAAAGATACTAATATTGATACTAAAGTTTCAAATCTTTCAATAAGACAGAATAGTAGTTATAAGGACTTAATTAATAGCAGTGGAGTGCACAGTGAAACAAGTGCTAAGGTTGAACAAAATATGGAAGAGATTGAAGCGCCGCCTCAGATCAAAACACCAGAGAAAACATACAAAAGTAATATAGACAAATTTAATTTTCTCCAAACTCAACTGTCAGGTGATTCAATAAACATTGATAAGACTGTAGAAGACATTCCACCAAGTGATTTAAAGACAAAAAACGAATTCGAATTACAAGAGGAAGTTATAAAACTAAAACCGGACAATGATATATCTGCTCATGAAGAGGAATATAACAGTAACAGTAACATAACGGATGACAGTAGGATTAGTCAAATACCTCAAAATGATAACGAGAGCTCTGACAAAATACCTCTCGATGAAAGCACAAATGAGGTCACAACTGAGTTAAAAGTACCTCCCAGGAGAAAGAAACTGGCTGCATCAGAGAAATTAAATAGTTCGAAAGATGATAAAAACCCAAAGCTGGAAGTTAAGGAGTATCCAGATCATTTGAATCCATTTGGGACTGATGATGAAGATGAGGTACGTAATAGTAAGATACAGCGGCATACCAGTTCCCATGGGAATTTCGCGATAGAAGTAGCCTATATTCATAATGAAGGTCTTATTCAATATCTATGCCTAAAGTAATCAAATTTGTTTAATGGATGAGACGGTAAAGTTTATCAGACAAGTTACTTTAATAAGAGACTAGCTGTGCCCCGCGGTCTTACCTGCGTTGAGCCCGTTCCCATGCGAATTTCGGGATGAAAAATAGCCTAATTCAAAGAAGAATTATTCAAATCGGACTGATAATTTCCGAGATTAGCTCGAACATACAAACAAACTTACAAATTTTACCACCTTATAATAATAGTTTAGATTAAGAATAACTAAACTGTACATACAATAGTCAGCTTTAACATCATGCAATAAGTTTCTATTTATTTTGAACATGTTAATATTGTGTGCAATTTCAGAAAGAGGATACTACAACTATCAAGGCCCCAGACCTGTCAGCTACCAACGTGAGCACTAATCCTTTTGGCAGCAGTGATGAGGAAGATGACGAAGTGCCTCCCATACAACCCTTGACAAAGCCGCCGTCGGTTGAGAAAAATACGCCAATGTAAATATTAAACACTTTACTTGTACCTCAATATTAACCATAGAAGTTCCCTCCTGCATCTCATCTCTCTCTGCTCTCTGAGAAGCTCCCTCCGGGTGGTGATCTCCCCTGGACAGTTTGGAAGTCTTTAAATAGACTCCGAACTGGTATTGGGAGATGCCATGAAAACCGTGTCAAGTGGGGTTTCTTAGAGAACGGAAATTGTGAATGTGGCGCCATCCAGAATATGAAACACCTACTACAATGCCCTAACTGCCCCATGTCCTGCACTATGGAGGATTTATGGAAGGCCAGTAACAGTGCGATAGAGGTGGCCAAATTCTGGTCCGGACACATATAAATAAATGACAAAAAAAATAACCATATTGACTCTTTAAGAAGAAGAACCTCAATATGATATAGCCCTTATATTTTCTGTTAGAGATAGCTTTCATATAGACGAAGATTATTGCATGTGGAATCCTGGCAAAAGTACTTGCTATATAGATGAACTGGTAAATTACTCCGATTAATTCACCCTGTAGATGTATGTTCTTTACCATTTTCAGTTTCATATTGTAAAACTATTGAATTAATATTTTAGGAGAAGAGTGATCGCAGTCAATCCTTTTTGGTCCGATGGAGAAGAACCATCTTCAGATGAAGAAGACGTTCAAAATTCAAGGTAAGTTGAAAATAACTCACCTGAATTTGATGTTGTAGGTACTGTGGACATTTTTACTTTAGGACTTGAAGGAAACATCTCGCCAAAATATTAATGTCCAATAAGTCAACATAACTTGTTTTATTTTGTCATGAATAACTTAAGAAAGACCTACTATTAAAAATATAATTAACTGGTATCATCCCATTGCTGACAAAGGCCTCCCCACATTTCTTCAGCTATTCTCAATTCAATTGAAAATTAATATTTATATCCGACTTCTCAATGTTTTAGCTCAAAAAGTACATATTCTTCGTTGACCGCAAGTACACCCAACCTGATGAGCAGTACGCCTAAACGGAGGAAGCCCAAAGCGCCGCTGCCGCCTGTCATCACCATCACGGAATCGCTGAACACAACCTCCATGGACGATGTGGCCAGCATATCCTCATTCAGCTCATACAACTCTACAGTACACTCTGATCAGGTATGAAGAAATACAACCTACCTCATGTTTAACAAATACATTATTGTTATTCTTTTACTTGTATAGTCGTCTAGTTTAGGATTCACGGCGATATAAAAGGGGCCGTAAACAATAATTGCAAACGACCATTCGTTCATATTTGACCCTCCAAAGCACGGTAATGCTTAGATAGAAATGCCACTATCGACCATACATACATCCTAATAGCGGCTGAGCTGCACTCTCTGAACTGTCTCTCAATCAAACTACAAGACCAAACAATATTTTTCTATTCGTCTGCCATAAACTGAAAATTATGCATTGATATGTTTCAGTTACCTACAATAATATTGTATTCGCATGAATACAATAATAAGAAAACATAATTGTATTCATCTATTATGTAGGCAACAGTAACATACACATTATGCATAAAATATCGCTAATACCTGCTTGCATAACTTCAATAACAAATTGTCAGTGTTTATTAACATGTGAACGGACTTAGGACATAATCTACGTAGATTTAAATACAATTATCGATAAAGTGCCATATTTTATATTGGAAATGTCTACAGTATTACGTAGTGACATCATAAGGAAAATATTTACTTTATAATATAAATTGAATTAATGTCACGTACTTTCATAACACATCCCATCTTACTGTGTCGATTTAACATAAACATGACATTATAATTGTTATGTATGATAGTAGATAAAAACGTGACCCGAGCTATGATTAAACTCATATGTATTGCTTTTCATTAATTAATCGCTTAGCTTTTTATCTCTAATCATTGATCAACTGTCGTTTTAAAATAATATAATTATCTTTTTAAATCTAGCATCAATCAAAATATTTCTCAGTAAAAATTCTTCGATCTGCAACAAACGTAACATACCTAAAAAGATCGAAATAAATTAACGTTATAATTTTGTAATTGCGGTGTATATGTCGTTAAATCCAAATGATATTTTCCTATTGATTTACATAGTGTCAAGTGGAACAACTGAATCTGTAATTAGGTGAATTGTATGCCTATTATCTGACCAGTCCGCCCGTAACAAATACACAATGGAATGTCTCTGCCTTGGCACTCATTGTATGTACTTACTTATTTAAATGACAATTTTTGACCGGTATATTTTTACTATTTGTTTGTAATCGACATACAAATAATTTCTGTGGAATATTAAAGTCTAATGTTTAGGACAAAACTTATGAAATACTTACTTACGTATTACTTATGAAAGTAAATTTTAAACTCATAGAATTATTGTACCAATATTAAGAATGGACATTTACGGCTATGACTGTTACCATCAAACTATCATTGTCTGAAAAAAACAGTCAAAACTATTTTTATCTGGTACTGAGTTTTGATTGTTACAAGACCACTACGATTACTATCTATATTTTGACACGTAAAGCGTTCTCCTAACTGTACTGATATCTTCAGTTACCTATATGAGAGGTTGAGCAAAGTCCAGCAGTGGGATTTTATAGGCTAATTGCCTTATTCTTAACTTTACTTAAACAGCTCTTTGGAAAACAGCTTATGTCGAAATAGAACAAACCATTTGATAGCAAAAATGCTATTATGTAAGTGTTTATGAATAAGGCCTTAATACTTTACTTTTTAAACTATTACCCATTGCTAAGCGAGTCTATTTGTGTAGAAATCATATGAGAAGAGCACGCCAACGTTTAAGAAGAAGCGACCGGCGCCGACGCCTCCGGAGAGCATCTGCAACCTGTCGGGCTGCAGCTCATTGGAGAAAGGCGTCGACACGTCTTCGTTGAAGAACGCTTCGGGCTCCGAAGGTGAGTTACGATTTTAGAATTGGAATTTGGAGCGAAATTTCATTGAAGATGATGTGCTTCTGTTTATTTTAAGTTAATTGTA
The DNA here is from genome assembly GCA_963082685.1 of Cyclophora albipunctata. Lineage (NCBI taxonomy): Eukaryota > Metazoa > Arthropoda > Insecta > Lepidoptera > Geometridae > Cyclophora > Cyclophora albipunctata. Next base: position 6,754,316 of record OY720117.1, on the reverse strand, counting down.
GACTTTTAAGTAAGTATGTTCCAACTTCCACCTAAGACGAAAAGGACCTGTGAAACCGTTTAAATTCTTAAATTCCCATTAAATCTGGTAATAATTTTAAGTTTTCATGATTTAACTGCTGACCCAAATTCTATGAAGCTTCAACTTAAGTACTTTTTATCCTAAAATTCCGCTGGAAAAAAGTTGACCGCGGTAAAATCCACATGGTTACTCCTTTACATTATAGTACCACGTATAACGTCCCAGGTATAGGCCGTCGCACCAAGGGCCCCGCCCCCGGCCTGCCGCTACCAGAGCGCCGCGAAGTGAAACTGCAGATGTCTCCCGAAGAGCTCCAAGTTCAGCTGGACTTGTTGGAGACGCAGCAGCTCGGCTTGGAGCGGCAGGGCGTGCTCCTCGAGCGCATGATCAGGGACAAGTGTGAGGGTAATCATTGAACACGCACTTTATACCTTAACGCACCCTGTTCTAATGCTTTGAGTTGGTGAATTGTTATGTAAACCTCCCACTGTATATATTTTCTTGTGTCATAAACTGACTGTGTTTCTACGTAGTGTTCTGTTTAGATATCTTGTTTTAAGCGTTTACTGTTCTGCCGATGTTCGCTCAAAATTGAAAACTCTTGTTTTCATTAGAAATAAACAGTTGTTCATAGCGGGAGATGAAGATGTTCCATACCATAAGAAAGAATGATCATCGCGATTATATTATCGCACTGAACTAAACTCTACACCAATTAGGAATGGAACCTATCGGAAATGGAAACGATTGGGAATGGGACCAAACAGGAAATGGAAATAATCGAGAAAGCATGACCATCAAGTAATTGGGACCGATTTCAAATAAATCCTTCTTACGTTGGGGGTTAAAAAATGATTATTATCGATTGGGTTGTGTTGTTTTTACTCAACTGCAAGGAATATTTAAAGATTTTTTGTATTGTGTTATTTTATTATTTGTGAGAGAAACGATTGCGATCCTTTAACTTAGTTAGTACAAAAATGTACTTCTTGACTGGTCCCTATTGTCTGTACCTACATTGCACAATGCTATTCCAACACCACTACCTTTAGTTTAAGTATTCAATTCATATCTCCACATAGTTGATTGTTAACAACTGTATCTAGTACTAAGCGACTATTGTACAGTGTTAACAAGTTAATTGGAAGTAATATAGTCACGTAATGCCATCGTTTGTGGACAGGTGACGAGGCGTGCACGGCCCCTCAAGAGGAAGTCGAAGATTTAGTTATTCAGCTCTGTGAACTAGTCAATGAGAAAAACGATCTCTTCAGAAAACAAACTGAATTGATGTACATGTAAGTATTGGTATCGTAACCGTGTTATATAATATACTTCATAACATGTTAGTTATACAAAGTGACGAGGAATCATGAATTCTAATTGACTTTGTGATTGAGATGCCATTTATATTCGGCGACAATTCTGTCAATTTTCGAAGTATTCGAATACCTAAACTTTAACATATTCGGTGCTGCAAAATGCCATGGACTTTTATGTAGCTACGCTTACACTATTTATACAAATATTCCACTATTCGACCGTGAGCATAACCACATATTCGTATAAGACCAAACCACTATTTATTACATCTCTAGTTTGTACCTATGTAACTCTATATATCTCAATTTATGAACCCACATTATTGATTTTAATTGTACCTTGATTATTAAAAGTTGGGTCTTGTAATGAATATATGTCTTTCCGTGGCGACGACGATTAGGTAAATAGATTATGTTTTGTGCTTATAATGATAGCCGAAGACAACAGAGGTTGGAACAGGAGCAGGCCGACATAGAACACGAGATCCGAATCATTCAGTCGCGGCCCGCCGTCAACAGGATCGATGCTGATAAGGTAATACTCTATATTAGTACTTATTTATGCACAAAAGGTATCATATCATATGCCTATTCAGTAGACCCGTGCTATATTTGGTATTCTCCACTCTAGCGTGAAAGTAGCATAGACCTAAAGGACTAAATCGAATTAAATTGGGTTATTAACACCCTTAACTTAATTATCTTAAGTGCCTAATATATGCTCCTCACTATTAATTGATACTATTAAATAGTTAACCCTCCAACGCTCAAGTGTTATTCAAAATATTTTTTAACGTCATATAAGTTTGACAACTATTTGTCAAAGTATTAGAATTGATGGTTGTTTTTGAGTTGCGTTACTATTGTGTATACCATTGTTTGTAGGTACGGGAAGAGCAACTGGTATCCCGTTTGGTGGAAATAGTTCTGATGCGGGATGAGTTGGTGCAGCAAATAGACGCGGAGAGAAGACGCGAGCGGCAGGAGGACTTGGCCATCGCAGCCTCTATAGCCAGCAAGAGAGGTAAGACGAGAACACGAGGACTGTGCACAAGTGGTGCGGAAGGTGGAAAGTAAAAATTGACATACCTGAAAATATTATCAAAACTTGTTCTGCTATCTAAGTTGGCTTGCTTAGATAAGATGATAAGGCTAACTGTATGCCGTTCCATAAAATATACAAACAAATTGTTTATGCTCAGTTTCTAACTCGGTTTATCATAACCAATTTGCAACATAGAATCTAAGGCAGGCATAGATTTCCGAGACTTGTTGAAATTATCTATTTTATGTCTTGTTTTAGTTCCATAACTTTATTATTTCATATACCCGTACGGCATCTTTTTTAATTCCAGTCATGTTGAAGAACAATGGACACGTGTTTCCGCAGATTTTAAACATTATTGCTTTTTAATTCCAGCACAAAGAAACAGCGCAGACTCGAATAATTCACTGAAGGCAGATGTATCGAATACGCACAAAAAAAGCAAAGTAAAAGACAAAGTTAAAAAGCAACTCAAGAAAGCGAAACACACACTCATTTCAAAAAAGAAAGAAGACTCGCCGGAAAAGAAAGAGAAAAAAGAAAAAGAGGGAAAAGAAGCAAAGAATGAAAAAGAAAACAAATCGAAGTGAAATTAAGAAAAAAACTTTAAAAAATGTAATTTATTGTTATAAAAACAACATAATTAAGAATGTTCGGACGCTTTTTGACATTACTTTTTACTTTTAAGTACTAAAAGTACTTCAGACTGACACATTCCACTGATAAAGATTATATATTATCATTATTATATTTAAATATTTATCTAAAATTACGTACTTATTATATTAAGTAAGCAATCTACTTATTTACACTGTTTATTTATATTTATGTAGTTTATTATTCCTATAAACTACTTAAAAATGTTATTATTGTGTTTATTATATTTAAAAGATATGTATTATAATTTTATTATTGGTATGGGACACAAACTTATGTGCCAGATAGAATTTAATAAGATCTGTTTTACTTATTAGTTTAGCGATCAAATTGATATTATTAATGTTACACTATGTTTACTTACTAATCTAATAACTCTTGAATACCGAATTATTTTGCTATTTTTTTTACTAAGGTGTAATGAAAGTATTAATTTGTCATGGCACGTCACAATATAATCAATATCACGTTTTTGAGCATTATTTTCTTACTAACAATTAACTTTTGTTTCATTCATTTTCATCTTTCATGGTTTTGGCAGTATTATATTTTGCCTTTCGTTCATTATTTTTGCATAATATTTTAAACTCAGCCCATTCTTTTAATATATTTCGCATGTTTTCCCTTAACTACGGTTCTCGTGAGTAGCTTGTTCGCTTCATCCCAAAATACCGAGAATTAATATTGCTTGATATTATATTGATAACAAAAAAACACAGACATATATTATGCATAATATTTTTATTATACCAACATAGGTAAGACACACCAAATCAACGCTATGTAACTATTAACGAGAGTTCATTATCATTTTCACAATACTAAAATAAAACAAATTCACCATAATTTTATTTAAATCAATGTAAACTAACACATATTGAAATAGTTTAGTGCACAAAAAAAGCACAGATTAAAATAAAAAAATACAATGATCTTTTATTTATTTCATGTTCTCGGTTCAATTATTAAGGATGTCGCTCATATCACAATCCCGCACTGCCTCGCTCGCGGATTTAACAATACTTCTTAGATGTTCTATTTATCAGGCTAAACTGGCAAACCATAGTAGTGGACCATAGAAGAGAGCTCCACACCATACAAAAAAAAAACAGCGCAACCAGACATTCAATTGCAGAGACTCCATATTATACAACTACTACTACGACTTGCCAACAGAAACAATAACAATTCGGGGAGTAGGCGGCGTAATGACGTTTTTTGTAATTGATTCACGAGACGAAAATGCGGAGCTCTGGTGCCGGGTTGATAAATGAGTGACTACCCTTATGCCACGTATTTTAAGAAGTGTATGGCTTTTCTCCCCGTACACCGTCACCGTGTTACCGCAAGGACAGCAGGTTCTTTAGTTATAACGATTTTAAATTACTTCAGAGTTGTCTCCGTACCTTGTGGGATGGGTTAGGTTAGAACTGAACACAACATGCACGAGCCGAGCGAGCGAAGCGTGTGTGATGCAGCGAGCGAGTGCCAGAACCGAATTCTTCATACAGGTTACGGAGACGGGAAGAAGTAATTTTAAGTATTTAATCGAAATACCGTTGTCCACATGGACGGGAACAACGGACCAAAAAGTATTCAGGTTAACAAGCATTTGCATAAAAATTAACATTATTTTATCGAAATTAACGATTCATTTCTAAACTTTCGCTATTATTTAATGAACACATAATTAATGACTTCTACACCTTATGCTATAAAGTCATTTAAAAACAAGATGCAATCGGTCCAAGTAGTGATACGGTGAAATCACCTTAATTTTATTATTATGTAGTATTAATTTAATTATGTGTAGTAATATTCTGAAAAGAAAATGACATCGGCAAACCGTCGCAGTAAGAAAAATAATGCATTTGTCTTTGGATAACCTTTTTTCAATATATTCTTCATAATTATAGCAAACAGTTACAATACAATTTTATTTGGTACCATTTGCCTACAATTTATTTTAACTTAACTTTAAACAATAAACAGAAACTTCTGATTTCTTCCATAATTCAAGTAAAATTTTGATCAATTATTCACCACATTTGATTCATTAAAAATGTTGTATGTCCTGTGTAATTAACAATAAACTTCTGTATATAACTTTACAGAACCACAGACAGACCTGATTACAATTTGTAAAGTATTGTTCAAGTCAACTATGCAAAATATATATATCTTCCATTTATAAACTAATTGCTAAATAAGTTTTCTGTCTTGTATTATAAGAAGATCTAATCAATCTTACTAAATTATACCACAATATTTACTTGTTATGTTACAATTATTTGTTATCAATTTCTATACGCAAGTTTGCCTGTTTTGATTTACCTAATCTTTCTCTTAAATCATTTGATTTAGATGGCTGTGATTTGTGTTTGAGCATGCTTCTTAAATCATTTTGTGTGTCTGTTTGTGATGTTACAACACTAGAACCCAAACGGGAGCTCATGCTCCTCTGATTAACATCTAATCTCGACCACACACTTGAGTTGTTATTCTTACTGCTAACCTTTTGTACTTTGCTCATTATATTAATGGTTTGTTCAGAATCTGACAGATTCTCCGCGGAATCATTAGATTCATCATTTTGATCACAGTGTTCATTAGAATCAATAACTTTATCCCCCAGGCGAGACTGGATACTTTTGTGATTACTTACACCGTGAAATCTAAACTTGTCAGACAACCTGGTTGGTTCCCTTTTGACAATCTCATTGTCAGCATTAACTACTTCTATAGACAATGGAGCATATTTATCTTTGGGTTTTGTAATCTCTTTTGCAACTTTTGCAGATTTTTGTTTCTTTATTTTGGACTCTTCATCATCTGCATGCATCCTCATTCTGGGTGTTTTGGACTTTGACTTCCATTCAGAGTCAGAACCACTTTCTTCTTCACTGCTTTCTTTGACATTTTGATGTTGTCTCTTTCCAAGCCTCATTGCCAGTTTTTTGTTTCTAACCTGAATAGGTCTCTGAGGCTCGGTTTCCTCTTCAGAGTAAGAAGGAGTTAACTTACGATTGAACACCTCCTGGTGATCATACACTCCCCATGACCTACATAAATCACCCCAAGGATTTTTGCTCACAGAATCGAAAGTTTGATCATAGTATACATCATTGTCTTTTGGTATTGGTTTTTTTACTTTATTGAGCTTCTTTTTTTCTCCATTTGTGGCAAAGCGCATTAAAATAACATCTTTTTTAGGATGAGGTGCACCCAAACGCCAATGGTGGCTGGACTTTTCTGCCAGCATATCTTTCAATTCCTGGTCTCTGATTTCACTTGAGTGAACTAATAATGCCAATGCCGCAGATATGTGGTCCTGGCATACAATATTGCCTGAAATATATAAAGAACAGAAATAGAATACAATCGAAATGTTTTGTTATACATTCTCATAAACTGCACACCCAATTTTAATATTTATGTACTCTTTAAGCATTGAGACTACTGTCTGGCTGGAAATGCTACAAATAAAACAGAGAAAAAGAATTAGTTTAAAATTATTTTGTTACAAATGAAACTCACAAGAAACCTCATCAATCCATTCCAACGATATTGGTTTATAGTCTTCCAAGTATTCAAAGATTTCTTTGGTTGTCATTCCATCAACACCGTTGAGATATAATGCATCCAAACGAAAGTGTCTCTGATTATCACCCTCAATACCAAAATTGTTGTATAAATCATCAATTTGTCGCTGGGTGATGACTCTGTTACCACTTAGGTTTAATCCAAATCTTTTAGCTCTTTCCTCCAATTTCGCAGCATCTACTTTTTCCATATGTTTTATGAGAAGCCCGTCTTTTTCAGCCTTATACATCTAAAAAATTGAGAAACGACAAAATTAATTGTTATAACACATTTGCTAAGGATATGTTATGATTCGAAAAGTAAACAGGATTCAGTTATTTGTAATTGCAACTTACCACGGTGCATTCATTATCAATTTTTATACGTTCCTTCTGCTGTTGTAATAATTCATCACCATCGTCAACAAGCATTTCATGGTCATCGCTCATTTCACCATCTTCTCTTTCCATATTTACTAAGTTACGTGTGGCTTTTCCTTATGTTTCCTTTTTTTTCCTCTATGGCTTCTTCACAATTTCAGCATATATATCCACAATTAGGTACTTTTCCGCAGTGGAGTGGTATGTAATGATAATATTAAGATTATTATTGTAAAATAAAATAATATGCCAAACTTAGCCAAACATGCTTATTGCCTACAGAATGTACAGCACAGATGTACAGCGGTAGTACAGCCAGCAGTCAGCACAGACAGCACAGATGTACGTAACGTACAGAACAGAAAGACAAAAATTGAGTCAATACAGACAGACCACAGACCACGAACCAGTCTGAGAAACTGGCTGAGAAAGATGTCAGAATTCTTTGCTTCCTGGTCTGTGGTCAGAATGCCATCTCTCAGTAATAAACTGTGGTAATAAATGCCATGGATTTAAAATATTGCTCAGACAGATCCTATATCTCCGTGGCTTAGGGATGGGTAAAAAATATCGATATATCAAAATATCGATATTTTTTCAGAAAAATATCGATACTAATTAGCGATATTTTTTTCCGCGATATATCAATTTTCGATATTTATTTTCAGATATCAAAATCGATATATTTTTAAAGCTCTGCTATCTGCTCATGCGTCACATCATGATTTTGACCAATCCGATTTCTTAAATTTAGAAAATATGCAGTATTTTTTTGTTTCTTTTTTTATGTCAAGCAATTCGATTTTATTTTTTTTAATAATAAAACTTATGTTTGAAACAGCCAGATGTGTATTTGCTATAAAATTTCGATAATTTAGGCAATTTTTATAAATAATTGCAAATTGGGCAAAAAATATCGATATATCGAAATATCGATATTTCTTGGGTGATATATATCGATATATTTGAAAAATATCGATACGATATTTATCGATATTTTTTTTCCATTTGCCCATCCCTACCGTGGCTCAGATGCTCAGCAAAGCAAACACTAGCACCACAGACCACGAAACCAAGAAAACCAAAGACAACACAATACAGATCAACTATTCTCTATCTACGCAGATCATGGACTTACTATTAAACTGGACTGAGGACTGTTAAAAATGAAAAATACGAAAGCACACCTTACACCTTTACATTATGATTCAATTTGGGTTACCAACATAGACAGAGGCAAAACGAGCCAAGAGAGATAGCTAGTACCGAGGTCGTTTATCCCTTTCTAACACTTGCCATTCGATCGAAAAGTGGTAGTTGGTAGCATGTTGGTAGAAAATTATTTCACAACGCTGACTTTAAGCTTATCCTTATATTACATATAAAGTAAATATTGAATTAGATAAAATTTATTAATTACTTACTTAGCTTTATAATACTTATTATTTATTAGCCATAATTATTTAGAACTATTTGGTAAAATTATTAATTATTTCTCTAGTAATCCTTTGAATTTGTCATGGTGACTTTGAATTCTCGTCTTCTCGTGAATATCTACCTATTTGTTTTATTTTATGCAATTTTGAGAGATTAGCATAATGAAATGGTTAAAAACTGCTGTATTCGTTTCTGTAAATCTGAATCCTATGGTGGTTGCGGGATATCCTTTCACAGGTAAGCCAAATAAGGGAAAAATTGTAAATGTGTTATGTAGGGTGACCATAAGTGCAAGCAATCACTCCTCGAATGATTTATGAGGATTAACACGTTAGCTGTCCAGTGTACCGAATTCAGTACACGCCTGACAAATCTGACAAGTCCGTGAACCGTAAACGGTACACGCACCCCTACCTCGTTCTATGAGTTCTAATTTGATGGACTTCTAAGATAGATTGCTCTAATTGCCGGGACTTGTCGATAGAATACCAATGAATAAAAAAAGCCCGGGACATGACGAATTTTTTTCCCTACTTCAAAAAAAAGGAGGAAGTTCACAATTCGTCAAATGTGAATATTCTAATCATGTATTTCTTATTATTGTTTCAAGATCAATTGATAATAAAAAAAATAGCTAACGGACCCTAGAAATAGAAATCGAAAGATTTTGACAGAATAGGTAGATAATTTGATTTTAAGAATTTTTAAAATTTGAAAATTTTTTAGTTGAATGCTTTCTTTCTTCATACTTGTCAACTTACTTTCTCTCAATATCAAATGGTTTTGAAAAAACGACAGCATAAACAAAAAAAATAACGTTTTTTATATGCAGTCTATTCACAAGTCCTCGGTACGCCTAAAGTGTACACGTTAATTCAACTCGATAAGTCCGTGTACCGTATTCGGTACACTGACTTAAAGGGGGCCAGGAGGCCTAATTAGGGGTAGTTTAGACCCATTTATCAAAATTTTGTATTGATGAACTACTTGAAACTGGAATATTGCAAAAACTTACTTGGACATATGGGGTTGGTAATTTTTTTTGTATGGGGACAGCTAACGTGTTAAAAATGGGTTACTATATATTTCCCTGTTCGAGAGGCTGGAACTCGTCGAGTCTCCTGGCGAGACGATTCGTGATAACTCGTGAGAACAGCTTATAGACGTGGCTCAGGAGCGAGATGGGTCTGTAATTTTTAAGAAGGGTTTTGTCTCCCTTTTTAAAAAACAGCACCACCAAACTCCCGCTCCACGCCTTTGGAGTTCTCCCACTGTGAAGGACATAACCTAATTAAAATAATGTCGAGTAAGCTCGTTCACCATAAAAAGTTTTTATTGTTGAAATAGAAACTGCTTTGTAAAGTTTCTCTATGTGTTGAGTTGACTGACACTTGATTTTGTTTTATTGTTCTCTTGTCAGATTCTGTTAAAATACTTTTACACATATTTGCTATTGCTTGTTTTTCCAAGTATATTTATATTATTTTATTTTCTTTAACATTTATTTATGTGATAGTTTTCCGAAGAATGAAGAAATTAAACAACTATGGAAGGATGTAGTACCAGTATCACAGAACCTAACCAAGAACTCTGTTGCGTGCAACCTTCACTTTAAGCCGGAAGACTTTTATACTGCCAACTCACGACGGCAAATATATGCAACTTTTCATCCCGTAATTCCCACGGGAACGGGCCCATCAAAAAAACCACGGGACGCTATTAGTGTCTAGTACCATTTAGTAAAATAAAACAGGACTTGTAACACGGAGCGCCCGTTGATGTCTTTTATATGAAGTAATATTTTTTAAGTGTTAATAAAAATTTATTTAAATTACAACAATTTCTTTTATTTAAATATTATGCTTTTATAAGTAAAATCTTTTTTTAGTTTCACCTCAGTAGATAGTTCGATTTCAAATTCACAAAGCACCATCTATTCACTACATAGTATAAAATAAAGTCGCTATTTTTGTCTGTCTGTTTGTCTGTTTGTTTGTCTGTATGCTTAAATCTTTAAAATTACGCAACGGATTTTGATGCGGTTTTTTGTAATAGGTAGAGTGATTCAAGAGGAAGGTTTATATGTATAAAAATTCCCGAAATTCCCACGGGACAGGCACAACGCTGGTAAAACCGCGGGGCGCCGCTAGTAAGCTATAAAGAAGCTAAGCTCATTGTATTTTTTAAAACAAATATTATCTTATATATAAAATTCTCGTGTCACAGTGTTCGTTCGCGTACTCCTCCGAAACGGCTCGACCGATTCTCATGAAATTTTGTGAGCATATTGAGTAGGTCTGAGAATCGGCCAACGTCTATTTTTCATCCCGAAATTCCCGCGGGAACGGGTACAACGCGGGTGAAACCGCGGGGCGCAGCTAGTTTCATTATAATATTTGTCCCACCTAACGAAAAAGTGTGGTCATCCTATTAGAAAGTGACAAACAACATCGGCTCTCAACATCTCGCTCGGCTCGTTTTTCGGCTGCTGGAGCTCAGTCCAGTTTATAATAATAAGTCCATGACGCAGATCAATAATAAGTGACATTAACGTTTCAATGTGTGGTGTTATTTGGGACTCCGGGTGCTATTCGGGACACTCACCATTTTTATCTTCAGTTGGTAATATTTTCTGTTTTTCTAATAGTTGGAAAATAAAATGTATCCTGATGTTAAGACAATTTCATGTTCGAGTCTATATTGCCATCCGCAATGAACAAAAAACGTGATACAAAAAAATATGTTTTACTGTTCATTTTTAATGGTCTAAAACTTTCTATAGCCCAAGAACTATTTAAGTTAGAAAAGTCCAACAAAAAGTTACGTTATTTGGAAATAAACTGCGATGCTCTGTTAGTTTATAAAGCTTATTTTAAATTGTTTTTCTAAGTTTATTAAGTTAAGTTTATTTGATATTTGGGACGGTTTTTGGTGTTATTTGGGACAAACATCGTGGATTAAGATGATAGTTTTACCATGGTAATACTATCGAAACAGTACTCCAACTCGGCTGTGACCTTGAGTTAGATACCTACAGCCGCGCGGTACGTAGACATGCGCTAGGGCTGCCACCTGCCAGCATTTTAATTATATTGGAACGAAGTTCCTTATCGCGCGTTGCGAAAGTGGGCTCGACGGAAAAAATGGTAACGACATTTTTAAGGCCAGAGAGGGACAGACAGAGAAACTTGCGCACGCCAGAGAGAGACAGACAGAGAAACATGCGCGAGAGATACATACAGAGAAACTTGCGCACGCCAGAGAGAGACAGACAGAGAAACATTGTGGTGTTGCGACGATTATTTTTGTTGATAATAAATAAACTTCGTTCCATCCGGGTGTCCCTTGACACCTCTCAAGTTTTTTTGCCTACTTTGTGTTTGCATTTATAGTTTTGTGATTGTAAATATTTTTTTTTATGTAAAGAATTAAAATACTTAAAATTGAATAGGAAGTTTTCAATAAAAATGCGTGATGATTTGTGAATGGTAAATTAAATTTAAAAAAACATGTTTATAACTGAATAACGAAATAAATTTATAAATTTGCTACCAAAAATATTTGCGCCTCGACTGAGACGTACAAAACGCTTTATTATTAAATTTTAAGGTATAAAAAATTCGCATTCTAATATATAAAGCTTCATTCAAAATTGTTATGGGAAACATGGACAAGGTGGAGAAAAAGGAATATCTTTTACTTGGTTATAGATACCTGCAGCTACTTTACAATTTATATGTTTAATTTTAAATGAAGTTCGGAATACTCCTTCGATTTTTCTATATATTCCACAAAATCATCGCTGGGTACAATTAAACAAGTTAGCGAATTAATCTCACTGTAATATATTCTATTTGAACTACCCGTCATAATTAAATATGTAGTGTAGGTACTTTGTTGTTTGTAGTTAAATTTTTTTTTAAGCTATATCGCGGGCCTTGAGCGCGGGCACCGAATCCAGAAATTCCGTAATGAAAAAACCTCACGCTCCAAATCCTAACGCTCCTCAAACATTGCCTACGTATAAGCCCAGAACACAACTGCAGACATTCAGCACACTAACGCCATCTAGTGATACAAAAAATAACTGTGCAATAGCTTTACCGCGGCAGTCCCCGAGTGCCACACGTCTTTTTTAAATCAACACACCGCCTGTCGCCTGTACGTCACTGCGGCACAGTCGCGACCATGGACTTATTATTATAATCATAAGTCCATGGTCGCGACTGCCTGCGAGGTGGGAACTATGCATCACTTTGAAGAGCGGAGTGATTCGAATCTTTTGTATCAAAGGAGTTGAATCACTCATTTAGTTCAGCAGTTCATTTGATTCAGTTTGGCTCATGAGCGATTTAATGATATTTAGTTCACAGAACTACAATTATTCAATTGATTCAAATTGAATTCTTATTCAATTTGAATCAATTGAATAATTGTTCAAATTTCTACGATTCGTTCTTATCTTACGAATCGTAGAATTCGATAAAACAGCGCAAGTTATTTTTTTGTGACATAAAATTAATTAAATCAAATTATATAAGGGGGCGTCCATAAATCACGTGAGGTTCAAAAGGGGGGGGGGGGTCTTTAAAAAAATCACCAAACATCACCACGGGGGAGGGGGGGTTGTAGCAAATATCACGTGTATTTTTTTTCGGAATACAAAACCAAAAGCGGCATCTGATGGAGGACCCGACGAAAACCCGAGATATCCAAAGGTCATTTCCCATGCCATACAAAACTTTATCAAGCATGATCTAGATGCAATATTTATTGTCACTAATGCACCTGGCAGAAGCGCGTTCAATCGCGTCGAGCGAAGAATGGCGCCTTTAAGCCGGGAATTATCTGGACTCATACTCCCGCATGATTCTTATGGAACCCATTTGGATGACCAGGGGAGAACAAAAGATCATGTCCTTGAAAAAAAGAACTTTCAGAAGGCTGGTGAAGTTCTGGCAGAGGTATGGAACAACATGGTTATTGACGGCCATGACGTCGTTGCAGAGTATATTGAGCCAGACAGCGCTGAAGGTTTCATCCCAGATATGCCATCCCAGCAATGGTATAAGGAGCATGTTCGAGAAAGCCAATACATGCTACAGGTAATATTAAAATCTTGCGTTATTATTATTTTAATAAATTTATAATATTTGTTTTTATACAGTTAAAATATTTTAATTTCATCCCCAGGTGGTGAAGTGTAATGATCGCGCATGCTGTAAAGATATGCGGAGTTCGCTGCGATCCCTTCTCCCACGCTTCCTTATACCACCCTACCCTATTTTATAGACCTCAAGTGGACTCTATATCCCGAAGCCTGAAGAGCATGATGGCAAAACTTTTGCTCCATTTCTTCTGCGTCAGGCAGTAGCCATCACTCCGGTACATGAAGGCTTCGGGAAATTGATCTACGATTTATATTGCCCTAGCCTGGAACGCCGTGTACTACTAGAAAGGACGTGTCAGAGGTGTTCCTTATATTTCTCTTCAAAGAAAAAAGCCAAAGAACACATTCATTATTGTAAAGCACTTAGGAGAAATACGGAGCACGAATATGTTCGTCCAACCCGCATTCTGACGCGGAGATCAAATGAGGTCCTCTGCGTAGTACGCGAAGACGATGCGGCCGAGTGGATCAACGATGAGGATGTAGATCCTCAGATGATGACCGATGTGCCAACATCTGATGTGCGCGACGCTTTGCCGGTAGTAAGCGTAGGAGACAACGTCATGATTCCGTGGTCCGAAGACGTTTAATTTCTTTTTAATTCTTTTTTTTTTAAGTTTTTTTATTTAGTTATTTTTTCATTGCTACTGCATTGAACATTAATTTTGGTTATAATTGTGATCCTTAATTTTCTTTATTAAATAATCTATATCCATTAAACCTGTGTTTTATTCATGTGGTTGCAAAGTTTTGTAGATATGAAAAAATACACGTGATATAGGCTGGGGGGGGGGGGTTGACTGAAACCTCACGATGTATCACCAAGGGGGAGGGGGGGTCAAAAAATGGCAAAAAAAACATCACGTGATTTACGGACGGCCCCTAAATAATATGTTCAGAATATGAATAACAGCGTTTCAATAATCCGATTGTAAGATTTGTAAGTGAGTAGTAACGCAAACTTTAAGAAATATATATAGCGCTTTCATTTCACTCGCTCTTAGTTCCTACTGAACTGTGAACTGACTGACTTGACTGAGTTACTGAGTTGAGTGAGCCCATGGACTTATTATTATAATCTGGACTGAGCTCTAGCAGCCGAAAAACGAGCCGAGCGAGATGTTGAGAGCCGATGCTGTTTGTCACTTTCTAATAGGATGACCACACTTTTTCGTTAGGTGGGACAAATATTATAATGAAATAATATTTGTTTTAAAAAATACAATGAGGAACTTTCCAATTAATTTAATTCTCTGCAGTTACGTTCAAGTTTTAGCGCCATCTATTTTATAAGTGCATGTAAGAAAATCTCCCGTAGGGGCGTTTTCTTGAAGAAAATTTTGTTCTTTATAGCTTACTAGCGGCGCCCCGCGGTTTTACCCGCGTTGTGCCTGTCCCGTTGGAATTTCGGGAATTTTTATACATATAAACCTTCCTCTTGAATTACTCTACCTATTACAAAAAACCGCATCAAAATCCGTTGCGTTATTTTAAAGATTTAAGCATACAGACAAACAAACAGACAAACAGACAGACAAAAATAGCGACTTTATTTTATACTATGTAGTGAATAGATGGTGCTTTGTGAATTTGAAATCGAACTATCTACTGAGGTGAAACTAAAAAAAGATAGTCCGATTTTACTTATAAAAGCATTATGTTTAAATAAAAGAAATTGTTGTAATTTAAATAAATTTTTATTAACACTTAAAAAATATTACTTATAAATATAATATAGTAACCCATTTTTAATCCTCATAAATCATTCGAGGAGTGATTGCTTGCACTTATGGTCACCCTACATAACAAATTTTCAATTTTTCCCTTATTTGGCTTACCTGTGAAAGGATATCCCGCAACCACCATAGGATTCAGTTTAACAGAAACGAATACAGCACTTTTTAACCATTTCATTATGCTAATCTCCCAAAATTGCATAAAATAAAACAAATAGGTAGATATTCACGAGAAGACGAGAATTCAAAGTCGCCATGACATTTGACAAATTCAAAGGGTTACTAGAGAAATTATTAATAATTTTACCAAATAGTTCTAAATAATTATGGCTCTGCAGGTATTTCAGAATATTAAGTCAATGGAAGTATTATAAAGCTAAGTAAGTAATTAATATTTTTTTTCTAATTCAATATTTACTTTATATGTAATATAAGGATTTCTTAAAGTCAGCGTTGTGAAATAATTTTCTACCAACATGCTACCAACTACCACTTTTCGATCGAATGGCAAGTGTTAGAAAGGGATAAACGACCTCGGTACTAGCTATCTCTCTTGGCTCGTTTTGCCTCTGTCTATGTTGGTAACCCAAATTGAATCATAATGTAAAGGTGTAAGGTGTGCTTTCGTATTTTTCATTTTTAACAGTCCGCTGTCCAGATTATAATAATAAGTCCATGAGTGAGCCGCATTCCCTTCCTTCTTTTCCCGAACGAAATGAGTTGATGAATTAATGAATTAAATGAACTAAGAAGAACTACACTGAACTAAAGAGTGATTCAACTCGGAGTGGTGAATCAACTCATTTAAATCACTCACTCATGAGTTACCCACGCACGACTACTGCGTGCGTACCACAGTGCGTACCAGGAGTGTACCACGGTCGAAGTGCGTAGGTATAACTCGCGTTTCGGCCGTTTATATGGAGTTGGATTACTGTTTCGATAGTATTACCGTGGTTTTACTTTTAACGCCACGCAAAAGGGGAGCATAACACGTTTGACGTCATGTCTGTGTGTGTTGAGTCTGTTTGTGGCACCGTAGCCTCAAACGAATGGACCGATTTCGATACAGTTTTCTTGTAGTGGTTGTAAGCTAAGTTTGGTAAAAAAAATCCCGTTGAATGTGGCTATGCATTACAAAAAGAATTATTAAAATCGGACTGGTCATTCCCGAGATTAGCGCGAACATACAAACTTACAAATTTTACCTCTTTATAATATTAGTATAGATATGTAGTATAGATAGATTAGTAAATTAGAATAGAAGATACGCCGAAAAGAAAAAATGCGCTTTCGTTTATTAGCTGTCATTAGCTGTGAAACAGATTCAAAAATAAACTCGCAAGGAAACAAAATGAAAAACTATTCATATTATACTGATCAGATATTTATTTACGTTATAAAAGAAAGTAAATTAAAATACGTACCAAGCACACAAATTAGACTTTACAGTATATTGCTAGTGCTAGTGCATACTACAGAATATAATTAAGTCTCTTATTTATAATCATAAACCACACACATTTCTTATACATAGTAATTTAATCAGTTTGGTCCTACAAATTGCTAAACAGGACTTTATGAAATGTAGATATGTCTGGTTCCACATTCGAATTAGTGCTATACAATGCAGGTTTCGTGGTAGTCCTGAAAAAAAAAACAAAGTGAGGAATTCAAATATTGTTTTCGATAAAAAAATTTAGACTTTGAAGCCCATAAAAATAGGTATTATGTACTCACTTCTGTAACGCCGTGGGTGTCCTAGGGGTCACAAGTAGACAGTTCATAGGTTGTCCGTCTAATTGTCTGTTGTGATACAATTCAACAGCTTTTTGAGCATCTTCTTGAGTCTTATAAATGACTTCAGCTGTACCGGGACGCACCAAACGGGACTCCATCATGCCTCCAATGTCTCCAAACAGCTCCTATCAAAACATTTTCATTCAAAACATGTCTAAACAAAAGAGAAGCTCACGAAATATCTGTGTTATGACTTATGATTATCACTCCTATATGAATTTGGATTTTTTTAAATACAATATTATTAGACTGAATGGAAGTCCTTACTTCCTTTAGTCATACTTGTATTTTTGTTTCATTATGAAGCCAGTTTTGTGTACTGTTATGAATAAAAAAGAATAACTTACTTTGATATCACCTCCTGTGACCGTGTTCCTGAGGTTGCTAACTATGATCCTATATTCCATAACAGGTTTCTCTGTTTTTTGCGCTATTTGCTCGCTTCTTAAAGCTGCCATTGGTCTCTTTTTCAAAATTGATGGAGGTTTTGGGGGACTCTTGTCTCTTTCGGTTATCGCCATTCTGAAAATTACAATGCAACATATTTTTTACATATCAGTAGAGTAATTGTTTTAGTTACCTTGTATGAAAAGTTTTCAGTGGGAATATTGACATTATACTTAATTTCAAAGATTATCTTATGTGTATAATTCTCGGCTCATGTTAGTAATCAATGTAATCATACTCCTCCAAAATGGTTTGAGGGATTTTTATGAAATTTTGTGTGCATATCAGGTAGGTCTGAGAATCGGCCAACATCTTTTCATACCCCTAATTATTGTTATGGTTTTAATATTGCAAAACAATGTTTACCGGGTCAGTTCAGATTTTAATAAAATTATGTAATAGATGTGAAAATGAAAATGGATGTGACCATTTTGTACAGTAAATTTTATGTAAATCTGTCTTGTCTAGCCTGAGTTATAGTTTAATTTAATCTAATTTTGTTAATTGGTGAGAAAATATTAGCTAGGAGTTACCTGTGACCAGATGACCGTACATCATTATGAGCAATAATTTTCAACTGCAGACTTGCTTTGCGATTCAACAAGGTTGGTTTTGATGGGATGTACTCTTCCTCACCCATCGGATCATCGTCATCAATGATTTCAATATCATTTTCAACAGTTCTAACAATTGGTTTCGGTCTGAATGGCCGGTCTGAGGAAAATATAACAAATCATTATTTATTGTGCAAATACAACCAAAAATAAGATATTATGCAAAGCATAAGCATGCAACTTGCAAAACGAACAGTAGAAATTGGTAATAAAACCATCATAATACAAACTTGTCTAAGTATAAAATAACCTGGCTGCGTATTGCATTAAAACATAAAAGACAAGCTAATAACACAATAAAGTACCATTACTCCTAGGACCAACAGATCTGGACTCCAAAAACTTCTTCGTATTTAATTTTGATTGAAATTGTGGCTTCCGACTTTGTGGGGGTTGATATACCACTTGTCTGGATTGATCGACAAAAACTGAAACATAATTTAAAACTTATGTTGACTATTCATTTATACAAAACAACTTTTCTATTACATTACAATTATAAATATGAACCTATAATTAATTATTATTCAACCAAATTACCATTAATGATGTAAATGACTCTTCTAATAAATACTTATATTAAGACTTTACCTCTATCTTTAATTTGAGTGTTTCTAACAAACTTTCCACGGCCCTGAGGTATGGATCTAGCTCCACCTTGATTTCTTGGGAGTTTTGCCATCTACGACATGAAAAACATACAAATGAATAAAGAGGATCAACTGAAGAAAAGAAAAGACATATGCATAGTGCTGTACAAGTGCAAACCTACCCTTTCTTGTCTTAGTTTCTCCAATTTTAAACGAGCATCTTTTTGTTTGGCTAATTCCGCCAATTTATCTCTCGCATCAGTTATTTGTGTTCTCTTCTTTGAGATTATCTTATTCCTTGCATCTGCTATTGCGAGTTTCTTGGCGAAAGGTTGTTTGAGTTTATTACTGGGCGGCAAATTACCGATAGGTTTCCTAAACAAAATACATTAATGAGACATGGCAATATCTGTAACTCACAAAAATATGCATACAAGAATTATTTTAAACTTACTTGGGTTTCTCTTTTTTCTTTTTTTGTATAATATCGTCTAAACTCATTTCAATTGGAGAAGTCATTTTTCCGTTGGGTAGGATTACTGGTTATTTTAATGACACAGTAGGTAGAGTATGAATAAATGAAATGGTCAGAAATGGTTCTCGAAGAAAATAATAAATTTCTTTCGAAATCACTCTTCAGAGGTAAAATTGATTAACAAAATATTTTACCAAACGAAACCAAGCAAGATTTGAGTTCAATTCAATCAAAGCATTCAATCAGACATCACAGATTGATTAGACATCTTATTTGTCAGGATAGGATAATTGTCAACACAGATTGTCAAATTGAAATTTCACAAAAATTGAAAAATGTCAACCAACCAGTACATCATAGACCAGGAAACCACAGACCAGGAAACAAAGAACAAAGAACAACTGTCAACTAACAAAAAAAAACCATGAACGAACATGAAAGCGAAACCAGTGTTGCCAATCACCACTTATAGGCCTTTTGGGCTATTTAAATAGGTTAATGATGTCCCTGAACGCAACGGGCGAAACGAACCACAGTCAACCAGTCAACCTCAGTATTGTACATGTACGTTAAGGTATAAGTTCGAGAGAGACAAAAGTCGGCGTTCAGCACTAGTCTCCAGGCTCCAGGATCTAGGGTTGCAAAATTACGTAATTTTACCGAAAACGCTCGTAAAATACGAATAAATTACCGTAAATTACGGTAAAATTGGTAAAGCTAACCACCACAGAAGCAAATAGAACAAAAGAAAAAGCTGCCAAAGTCAACGTCACGCTTTGCGTAGGATGTTGCCGATTAGTGCAGTTTGCAATAACATTTTGCGTTGTTGCCGTTCCGTAATAGGTAGACGAAGCATACAGCAAGCCGGCCGGCGCGGCGGGATGCCACGAAATCAAGCCAAAGTTTGGGATTATTTCCAAATTTTACATGAACATAATAAAATAAAACATGTGGTGTGTCTATTTTGTAATACGGAGTATAGGGATGGGTAAAAAATATGGATATATAAAAATATCGATATTTTTTCAGAAAAATATCGATACTAATTAGCGATATTTTTTTCCGCGATATATCAATTTTCGATATTTATTTTCAGATATCAAAATCGATATATTTTTAAAGCTCTGCTGTCTGCTCATGCGTCACATCATGATTTTGACCAATCCGATTTCTTAAGGCTAGATTACACCGGGGCAACACTGTGCGGCATTGCGGCATGCCACAAGGCCGCATGCTACAAAGTCAAAAATGTCGCACATTGTGGCAAGAACCGTGCGGCATGGCAACACCTTGCGTCACGTGGCAGACTGTCGCATCTTGTATCCGGGCACAATGGAATTCCATGCGACATTTTTGACGCACGAAAAATGTCGCATGGAATCCATTGTGCCCTTGCCACAATGTGCGACATTTTTGACTTTGTAGCATGCGGCCTTGTGGCATGCCGCAATGCCGCACAGTGTTGCCCCGGTGTAATCTAGCCTTAAAATTTAGAAAATATGCAGTAGTTTTTTGTTTCTTTTTTTTATGTCAAGCAATTCGATTTTTTTTTTTAATAATAAAACTTATGTTTGAAACAGCCAGATGTGTATTTGCTTTAAAATTTCGATAATTAAGGCAATTTTTATAAATAATTGCAAAATTTGCAAATTGGGCAAAAAATATCGATATATCGAAATATCGATATTTCTTGGGTGATATATATCGATATATTTGATATAAAAATATCGATACGATAAATATCGATATTTTTTTTCCATTTGCCCATCCCTAACGGAGTACAAAAATGCTAATGCTACTCGGATGACGGAACATTTTAACAAATGTAAAAAGTGTGTCTGTGTAAGTAAACACCATGGGTAAACAAACACTACTGCAAACTGCACCCCTCGTCCGTCTGTGTGACGTTGACTTTGACAGCTTTTTCTTTCGTTCTATTTGCTTCTGTGGTGGTTAGGTTTACCAATTTTACCGTAATTTACCGTAATTTATTCGTATTTTACCTAAAATATGGTATTTTACGTAAGTTTACGAAAGTAATATTACCGCTTTACAACCGTACCAGGATCATAGAACTACTACTCAACGTGGATGCTTGTTTGTAGTCTGTGCTGGATGCGTGAACGCCCGCTACCACCCCGCTACGCATGTGAACAAGCCATTTGTTTTTCGGTTATCTATGATTCGTGTTTTTTTTTGTATTCTATCCATGGACTTATTATTATAATCATTCTATCATTCACCTGTGTCATTCACTTTCTGATGCATTCGATGATCGATCGAATTCATTCATTTAGTTTAGATATCATTCATTCATTCATTTGCGTGGCGTGGCTTCAGGAATACGAATTTGCCGATAGGTTAGCCAAATTAAATAAAAATGGGAGATCGTAAGTGTTAATTGCAATATATTATTCGACTTAAAGTAGTCCGAGACGATTAATGAATCACTTCACTTTATTCTTTCAGCGTACGCATCGGGAGACTATAGCGGAGGAGGTGGAGGGTACGCCGCTCAATATTCCGTTCCACCGCCTTCTATGCCGTCTGGTGATAGCTATGGCAGTAGTACAGGGCAGGGAGGCTATAATCCAAGCCAAGGTTGGTGCTCAGTAAGATTCAACGCTATATTGGCCAAATGAAGAACACCAGTCACTCAATTTATTGATTTTTCTTTCACAATGCAGGTGGCTCGTATGGAGGGAACCAACAAGGAAATAATTATGGTCAAAGTTACAACAACAGCGGTCCAAATTATGGAGCCAGTGGCGGAGGTGGCGGTGGTGGCGGTGGATATGACCGAAACAGCGGTAGTGGCGGCGGTGGCGGATATAACGTAAGCGGTGGAGACCGAGGCGGGAACAACTATAGTGGCGGCGACCGCGGCGGCAACAACTACGGAGGCGATAGAGGGGGCAATAACTATGGTGGAGACCGGGGCGGCAGCGGAGGCTACTCTGGCGGTGACCGAGGGGGGTATGGCGGTGACAGACCAAGCTACAATAGAGATGGGGGGAATAGAGATGGTGGTTATGGGTAAGTTACTTATTTCATATTCTTTATCATAAAGTCCATACTAGAGTAGAGTTCATATTAGGAAATCATCAGATCATTATGATTTATTTAGAGTGTCTATAGTGATAAACATGTAATTAAAAGGTACAGCAAGTAGGCTTAAAGACGTTTCTGATTATCATGGAGTAAACTTAATAGAATCATCTCTATGTTCCTGGATATTCTCAGTTATGGATGGTAAATTAGATATTGGTATGGATGGGTCAAGTTCTATATATCAGGTATTGTTATTGGGAGCTTCTTTGTGTTGATATGGTTCACATTTAAATTATGAAAGAGGTTATTACTGTTTTGAATTAATGTTTAAAACAAAACTAAAGATGGTACTGAAGTACTGAATATCATGCCAGCCTATACCTACTCTGGTTTCAAATCAACCTGCACTTGGCATGCTGACATCAAGGCTATAGTCTCCAGACATTTTTATCTCATGAAGAATACAAAAGATTATTAACATAGAGTGACATTAGTTTGTTAAGCATACTGTAATGCAGCCAAAACTTACAATAAACCTACACATTTTTTTTTTACAATAAACCTAGCACAATTTATCAAAATATTGTTATAAAATGTTGAGTAAATATCTTATCCAATTATTAATATTTTGACAAAGAAAATAATTAACTAATATATGAATTTCTTGGCAGATGTGAATATGTTTTATGATCTCTATTTTGGTATTTTTATGCTAATCATGATATTGGTAAACCGAAACTAACCCCCTCAAAGTTGGGAAAATTAATAGTAATTTGTAAATTTTGGCTAATTTCTTAAAAAAATATTGTTATAAATATCATCAATATGTGTATCAATATCTTAGAAAATTAGAGATATACATAATTTTATTGCAGTCTATACCGTCTTGATAAAAGAAAACAAACAGTTAGTAAACAAAAAAAACAATATGGACTTTTTCAAGAATGTAATAGTTTGCTTCTCTGGTGCTATAATGTGTACATAGTGTTCCATATTTATTTATTATACAATGCAAATGCATGTGTCCAACTACATACTACTACTACTACTACTATACAATCAACTGCAATAATGTGTTCTACAAATATTGTTCTAAGATTTTCAAGGTATCAAGGTAACATATTGGTAAAGAAACGGATGCATCAGTTGGACAGGTCACTATAAGTGTACCTAGGTGTGTGGTCAATCTACGCGCTACAGTGGTATCCCCAGCCTGCCAAGTGTACTAAATGGTGTTCTTATTGTTTTAGTGGCGGCGGCAGGGGGGGTGGTTTTAACAAAGGTAAAGCTCCTCGCTATGCGAGTGGTGCTATTGTCATATTTTTAATTTGTATTCATCTAAGGGCTGCCAAACCTGGTATTTACTTAGTGGTTAATTTTTAAATGTTAATAGGGCTTGGGTATTGTTCACAGTTTATATTGATTTACAAAGGTATTGTCGGATGATGGTATTTAAACTTCAACACTATTGATATGGAGTATCCGTAAATATATTTAAGACAATGTTGGTAAGTGGGTTGTAATATGTCTGGTTTTTCCGTGTATTTATATTATTCTGATATTGGGCAATACTCCCTTTTTCCAGCTGTGGAGAATTATTCTGAGGGTTTCCATAGGAAATAATAAATTATTAGGTGGCAGTGCTATTGCACTTGCTGTTTCAATATGTGGTCAAAAAATATTAGGGATTCTTTGTTATGGTGTAAAATCCAGCTTGATGCTTGTTCATGGTGTGGATTATTGGTACAGAGTACATAATGAGTATATTGAAATGGAGCAGCATATCAACTATTTGCAATCATGTGTATGATACATAGGAATAACACAATCACTACATTGTATAAAACAAAGTCGTCCTCCGCGTGTGTCCGTCTGTATTTAAACTAAGATCTTTTAAACAACGCAACGGATTTTGATGCAGTTTTCACTGTTTTTAGAAAATTTATTTCCGTAGGTTATATATTACAAAACATTTCAAAAAAAATGGCGTCTGTACTCAAATTGCGAAAAAGTAACAAATGGTATGAAAAAAATGCCTAAATTGGCTCTGATAAAACTATTGATGATACATAACAATAATGTTCAACATATTCAAATTGCTTATTATTGCCTAAAATGAATCCCGCGAGCATCTAACAATTACAGTTAAGGCACAATAACCAGTTTTTATGAAAAACTATCGGTTAAAAAAGGAGTCTACTCTGAAGTGGATGATTCTCATACGATGACATTAGTCTATATTGAAGTAAAGGCTCTACAATCGAGGTCAATTATGTAACTTTAAATATTTCTTGATCATTAAAATTGAACAGTTCGTTTCGAAATTATGATGATAAATATACAAAGTAATAATGCTCGATCGCGGGGCTACTGTACAGTGCGGGTCGGGCGGGCGCGGGAGGATGTACGAGTACGTATCCACGGGTGTCGATATAAATATGTAGGAGATGCTTCGTTTTATCCCGAATTTCCCACATGATATCTTGATTAAGCGAAACGAAGCGAGGGCGAATCGCTAGTAATTGGAGTATATAATATTTTTTTTGTTAAGTTACATTTATAGAGGGAAAAGTTGCGTATATTTATAATACATGGTAATAATGTGTATTCTATATAAATATTCCATTTATAGGTATGTTAGGATAGAGCCACTAAAATCTACCAGACATAGTCGTTTTGGCAGCCCTGTGGTTGGAATTAACGTTTATGCATTATTTTCGAAATATTAAGGGTGAAGAGTGAATATTACGGTTTTAATGTTACTTGTTGACGTAACATTGGTTTTTATTAAAATTATTAATGGCATATTCAAATTGTGTTTAGAAAATATGAGTGTGGTAATATGGTTACTATTGCAGATTTGCGTTTCTAGTATTAATTGTGGCTATATACAATTATACATCTTGTTATTACAAATTGGGTCATACAAATTGTCCAATGATTGACAATGGTTTTTCAATGGTAAATAATTGTAAAATAGAAGAATGTTAGGAATGTGTTAGGGGTGTAAAAACTAGATTAATTTTAGGTACAAAATCCTTTTTGTAAACTTTTCGTTTCCAATAGGTGGAGGAGGTGGCTTTGGAGGTGGTGATCGAGGTGGGGGTGATATGGTTACTCAGGAAGACACTGTATTCATCCAAGGCATGAACCCTTCTACTACTGAAGAAGAATTATGTCAGCATTTTGGTGCCATTGGTATCATAAAGGTATGTCTAATGAAATAATAAATATGACCAAAAATGCACACACTTTTTGTGAGGAACTAAGACGATTTGTATTTGTTTCAGACTGACAAGAAGACTCAAAGACCTAAAGTTTGGATGTACAAGGACAAAGCTACCGGAGAACCTAAAGGCGAAGCGACCGTTACTTATGAAGACTCAAATGCTGCAAGTTCTGCTATACAATGGTTCGACGGAAAAGACTTCAATGGTTCAACTATCAAAGTGTCTCTAGCTCAGAGACAGAATACGTGGGCCGGTGGTAAAGGAGGTGGCGGCGGCGGCGGTGGAGGCGGTGGTTTCCGCGGTGGAAGAGGCGGTGGCGGTGGCGGCGGACGAGGCGGTGGCGGGCGCGGGGGCGGCGGCGGCGGCCCGCCCTCCGGCAACCGCGAAGGCGACTGGAGGTGCCCGAACCCCAGTTGCGGCAACACCAACTTCTCCTGGCGAACCTCTTGTAATAGGTAAATATGTTTCTAAACTCATATATTTTACACAGAGCATAGAAGCACCGCCGGGCCGGCCGCTACCGCGTGATGCTTCTATGCTCTTTGTATATTTTACTAGCAGCGCCCCTCATCGTGCTAATTTCCTTGGGCATTTCGGGATAAAAAAATAACCTTCCCATTGAATGTGGTCATTCATAACAAAAAGATTAATTCAGATCGGATTCGTAGTTTCTGAGATTAGCCCTTACTTACAAACAAACAAACTTTACCTCTGTATAATAATAATAGTATAGACAACTGTTGTATTGTGTTGATTAGATGTAATGAAGAGAAACCTGGTGGTGGCGGTGGTGGCCCACCTGGAGGTGGTGGTGGTGGGCGCGGAGGAGGCGGTCGCGGTCGCGGCGGCGGCGGCCGTGGTGGCGGAGGCGGCGACCGCGGCTGGGGCGGCGGGCGCGGAGGCGACCGCGGCGGCGACCGAGGCGGGGATCGCAGCGGCGACCGCAGCGGAGACCGCCGGGGATACGGTGGCGGCGGCGGCGCCGGCGGAGACCGCTCCGGAGGCGGCGCCATGAGAGGCGACGGAGGGTAAATTATTAATCATTCTTTCATATACAGTTCCTTCAGACTTCAAATCCTAATGCTCTCCAATGCTTCATTTTAGTTTCAATGAGTAACAGCAGCCCTACTCGTGGAGTCGCTTAAGTCTGTCCCTGTGGGAAATGCGCATTAGAAAGTAACCTGTAACGGGAGGTTACAGGTTACTTTCTAATGCGAAGTTCTTGAATCGAATTTCTTATTCAAATCCCGCTGTTTCTTTCAGATTGGCAAAATTCGATTACATTAGAAGTGTTAATTTAAATGTTTTTCTTATTACAGTGGTCGCGATCGGCAGAGACCATATTAGACGATTAATTTAAGTATCTTGGTAAGTTAACTGTAAGATTTACTTTTAATTTGACTGATGTAAGACTAGCTAACATTACACAAAATGTCCACATATTTCAAAATTTGTTTGCAAATGTTGTCACAACATTACCCTGTCAATTAATTTTCTTAAGATGAGAATTAAAATGTAGTTATTAAACATTTGAGAATATATGTTGTTTTGCTGTAATAACTAGCTAAGTTTTGATAATAGAATTATAGATAATAGAAGAAGCTCTCAGGAGATATATGTACACGAAATTTGAGCAAACCTAAATACAATTCAATGTACATTAAACAATATGTTACATTTTCAGTTATGTTGTAAAAAGCAATGAAATAACGAATAAAATCTTACATATTAAGGTATTCTGATTTTTATTGGTGCTTACGTTAATAACTAATGGGAATCCACATCCCACTAGTTCCATTGAATGATATAAATAAATAATAGCGGGAATGGAAATATGTGGGAGCTACAGACTGACACACTTCCCTAACACAACATTACAAACAAATAAATAATTTGAATTTGAACACCCCCAACACAAATGTTGAGGGTTAAAAAGACGATAATAAGCGCTAAGGACTATAGTTCTTTGAATAATTAATTTCAATAAAATGGTTATCAGTTATTTATTCAAAGGAAAACAATTTGGCAATGTTTGCAATAAATATTGTGTTGAAATATGTAAGTAATATCAATCAAGGTCTACACAGTAAAACCAGGAAATTTTGCTTGATTAAGGTTTGTCATATCTTGGGCTAAGTACATACGCCCAACTAGACCTTCAAAAAGCGAAGCTGGCCTATCAGGCAGGTGCAGTTGAGTGCCCTTGCGTTCCATCACACACCAATCCGTAAAACAGCATGCTCTATACAAATATATTGGGTCCTGTAACATGTTTTATTACACAGATTAGTTATGTACATTTTGCGCTTCGGCCACTTTCGAAACTAGTTTCCAACTAAGAATTTTTTTTCTTCCTTCGAAATTGGTTTCGGTAAAAGAATAATATTTCTCTTTTCAAAATTCGTTTCGATAAAGGAATACAGTTTCGTCTTTCGAAACTATCAAATCATAATTCAATAAAAAAAAATTAGACGTGTAAAAGTAATTTACTGTCCACTAACACTTATGAAACCTTATTAATTCGTGAAATCTCGGTTGGCCATTGCCTCGAAATTATTGCACCTTTTTCATTGCATTATTTTATAAGGTTTCATAATGTGTTAGTAGACAGTAAATTACTTATTAGTATTGAATTATGATTTGATAGTTTCGAAAGACGAAACTGTATTCTTTTATCGAAACGAATTTTGAAAAGAGAAATATTATTCTTTTACCGAAACCAATTTTTGAAGGAAGAAAAACATTTTTTATTTGGAAACTGGTTTCGAAAGTGGCCGAAGCGACATTTTGTACTAATCAGGTTGATTATAAAATTTTACCTTTGTAGCTTGGTACAGCTGTATAAATGAATATGCATTTCCACCCACACCATGGCACAGACTGTAGCCTTTCTTACAAAGACCACGTTCCCATACGACATTGCCAGCTCGCGTGGCAATTTTCATGTATCTATCATCATTGAATACCTAAAGAACATACATAAGTTACTTTTTATTTCCCGACGTTTCGAGGGGATTGCACCTCTCGTGGTCGCGGGTGAACTTTATAAACTTTCCAACGCGAAAAAAACCCGTGTGAGTACGTTTAAATTATGTGTTCAAATCGTGTAAGTTTAAAAAAGACTACAACATACTTAAGTAAATCTATTAAGTTATGATTGAGTAAATAACTTAATAATCAACTTGAATCCAGCTTCATTTTATTACCTGACTCGCTAAAATGCATAAATCAACAAATCCAGGAGCTCCATGACACCACTGAATCAATCTATCTCCAGAACTACTGTCCAAAGATGATGGGAAATTACCACTTTTGAATTGTAGACTTAATAACCAATCCAAAGATGGCCTCACATAGTTTTTCAGTTCAGAAGAACTCATGTACCTCTGTGCCTGAAAAACATTTAAATTATTCACTATAAAAAATATGTTCATCCTAAACTGTACTCTTTAAAATTGTGAAGGGAAAATGATTAAAGTTAACTTAATTTTTCAGGTTTGTCTATTTTAAGACTAAAATTCATTAAAATCAGGTCAGCTGTTTAATAGTGAAAGAGAAACGACTAACACCATTATTAATTATTAAATAGGATACAAATAAATAGCAGAATTTTGGTGATAGTGATAATAATAAATAAAAACTTACTTGTAATAACATATATAAAATGCCTGCCACTCCATGCGCAGCTCCCAAGTATATTTTATCATGCCATGCCCACAATAATGGACTGTCAGATTTCATTTTCTGGGAAAAACTCTTTCCCGACTTCAAAATTTGACTTACAACTTCCTCTATGTGACTGGAGGGAATAGCATCTCTGACATGCTTATTAACAAATAATAGTGAATATAGATAACCAGATTTCCCATACAAAATTTCATCAGGGGATTCATTTGATAAAGATATTAGAGACAGCAGTCTGAAAGGGAAGACATGACATTTTATAATGACAGATACTTATTGTAATCACAAGCTATTAACAAAATAAAATTGAAATTATACCTTTGAGTCAAGTCATTGTAATCAGGAATGCTGCTAGGGCGCTTGGATCCCATCTTGTGTGATATTACAGTAGCTATGGCTAAAGGACCAGCATCTCCACAAAGGAAACTAATTCTACGTCCTTTCAGATGACTCAAGTCTATAAAATCCCATGCCATCTGCAAAGTAAGAAATAAATTAAGAAAATAAATTTATGAGGCTAAGGGCAGAGGTGTAAGCAACTTGTTGGTGTAATCAGTATGATAATTAAATTATGTGTGAGGAACTGGAAGTTTACCCAGCATACAGTACTCCCAAAGTGATAATGCGCATAGAAATCTTCGTCACTGTTCGGCAACGGTCGTATTCCCCGAGCGTCGGAAGACGATATGTATATAGAGTGGTTACAACCAAAGTTATAATGCGCAGACAATTCTTCGCCAGTGGTCGGCATCGGTCGTATTTCTTATATATATAATATGTAATGAAAGCTGGGAGCTGGTTTAACGATGGAAAAAAGGAGGTTTAAATGAAAAGAAGATTTATATTACGAAAAAAAAGTTTTATTTAATCAGAATCGGGGAGATTCTCTATTCCTGACATCATAGAGTCATCGGAATTTTCATCAAGGTCTTCAATTTCACTTGTATCACTGCTATCTCCTGTGTAAATAATAATTTCATCTGAATAACTATCGATTCTTGGGTCATATTTCCTATACTCATCTTCGCATTTAAGGGCATGATCACGAACTTTTTTCCATTCTTCCGAACTTATATTGTTGATTTTTTCTAAAATAGCTTCTTTAACTGACGTAACGTTCATTGCAATATTTCGTTTGGCAACGTGTTGTTTTATTTGCGCCCAAATGTTTTCGATGGGGTTGAAATCGGGATGATATGGTGGCAATCGTACAATTTTATGCCCATGCTCCTCCATTATACGGTCAATGGCAAATTCTGTGTATTGTTCTTTGTGGATTTTTATAATTTTGTACAATTCAGGTTTGAGTTTATTTGGGTCATGAGGAACATTGTGTTGTTGTAACCACGCAATCATTTGTGGTTTGGGTGTATTTGAGTTTGGTGGTTTCACGGACAGCTTATTATGATATGGGGCGTTATCAATTACCAACACACTATTAGGAGGCAAGTTGGGAATCAACTGATTGCGTAGCCAAGTTTGATAACGTTCGGCGTTTATTTCTTTATGATAGTCACCTTCTGAGTCGACACATTTATGTAACATTAAAGCCCCTGAGACGAAGCCTTTTTCATTGCCTGCATGTACAATAATAATTCGCTCTCCTTTAGAAATGGGTTGTTTAATACCTTTTTTGCTGCTGTCTTGCCAAGTTTTACCTTTAGTATGCGATGTATGCACGTATGACTCGTCCATAAATACTATGTTTCTACCAGCATTTCTCAGCTTCTGTATTTCTCGGAGATATTTGATCCTTTTTAAACGTATATCTGTCTTTTCCATAAGTAACCGTCGATTGGTATCAGTTTTCAGAAACCTAAACCCCATGTCTTTCAAGATAAGCCTTAAAGTTTCTACACAGCCTTTGAAATTAATAGCTTCGATTAACTCATTTCTCAAATTATTTACAGTTGGGAGTTCTTTGAGCGTCAACTGAAAATTGTATATCATATTTCGAATTACACAATAGTCGAAATCATCAAGTCCTAGCCGAAACCTACTTTTAGGTTTTCCTTTTTTCGGTGTGGACAATTTCATTGATTGATTTTGCCTTTTTTCGTTCAATATATTAGTCAAAGTTCGGCGTGAAATTCCTGTAGATTTTGTCACACGCTCCTGAACTTTTTTAAAATAACCGTCATGGTCTTTTTTGAATACATTAGCTTCATTTAAGAAATAAAGGTACACATTAAATACCATTTGCCGTGCTTGTGAGTTTAGCGGCTTCCCACGTTTAAATTTATCCATTCTGGAAGGATTCGATCTGAAAGAAGATGAAATTGGCGGAGTTGTAACATTCTATTAAATTTATGTATAAAAATGTTCCATGTGATATAGATAGGAACAGTTATTTGATTTAAAAGTAAAGAAAAATTCAATATTATTGTAAATAATTACGAATAATTACATATTATATGGTTCCAAAATGTCTAATGAATATGTCAAATGAGCAAAAAAAATATTCAAAATCAATTAAAATTAAGTATTCAAATTTATACAAATAAAGTATTCAAATTTTCGAATTTAAATTTAGATAAGAAAATAATAAAGAATGACTGATATGATCGATACACACTCATGAGTTATGATTATGCAGCTAACATAATTAAAGTTGAAAATTTTAAACTTACCAACGAAATAAAACCAAGAAGGGTGTGTAATATCAGCTCTATATATTTCCACATGAAAAGAACACGTGCGGGCACTTCCAATACTTAAAGACAACTGACTGACCTTCAACTCATCGGCGGCACCCGTCAACCGCCGCGGACCGTTCAAACTTGTTATTGATTGATATTGACTCCTATTTCTATCGCACTAGATGCTAAATTGAAGTGCATTAGTTAGGGCACTTACTATTAAATTATTCGGTTGTTTCCGGAAACACGACCACTGGCGAAGATTGCTATGCGCATTATCACTTTGGGAGTACTGTACTTTAATAGTGGTTGAAACTGCAGAGGATAAGAAGTTGGTCTGCAGGATGTTTTTGCACTAATTTCTTATTGTAATGGATAGCCACATTCAACAGAAACGTTATAGCCTATTTTCCATCCCGAAATTCCCATGGGAATGGGCATAACGTGGGTAAAACCGCAGGGTGTTGCTGGTAAGTAATATGTAGGTATATTTATATTTACCTTCAACATAGTATGACTTCCTTGCTTTTGCATTGCCTGCAACAAGTAGAACATTGCTAGACCTGCAGATCCGGTATAAACTGTGTGGTCATTAAAAACATCGTTCATCATTTTAGAGTGCAACAGGGCGACTTTAGAATTAATGAAACTCTGCGTCTTAGAAATGAACTCATCAGAGATCTGCAATGGTAATACTTTTTAAGTTGATTCTTGATGATGAATATTTTTAGTTTTGTTTTCAGACATAGGGAATTATAATTACCTCATGAGAACTGTTCAGTACATAATTATGGTTATCCTTGTAATTGTTTTGAAAGGCTTGTGAAGAAGACATTGTGGATACAATTAAATAGCCGACAATAATCAAGTAAAATAAATGCAAAACCACTTTTGGTACAAAGAAATATTAGATTTATTTGAAGTGGAAGATAAGGAAAGTTCACTAAATTAAAACATAGCAATAACTTGTGAACAGTTTGAACTGCAAATATTTGTTGCAGTACCTATGACCTAGAGTTGATAATAATATGGTAGGTAAGGTTAGTAAGATCCGAAAGATTAAAATTAAATGGAAGTAATTCAACAAAAATCAGCCAAGACTGCACACTATCTAATATTTTTTATTAGGAATTAATTTAAATTAGTAGGTATGTAAAATAAAGATCGATTTTTATTTGGTTTGTTTTTGTTTATTTTTTTAATAACAGTGACAGTGGCAATTTACAAAATTGTGACATTAACGGATATCAATTTACAGGCCTGTTATAAATACTCTCACCAAGGAGGACTCAAACCAAGGACTCAAACGTGACTCAAACACATAAAAAAACCTTTACACTTCGAAATAAATTATGATTTCTCAAGTTTATTTATCTTCCAAATTAGGACTCTAAACTCAGGAAAGAGGAAGGATATATATTAGATCTAAAAATATGAAGGATTTAAGCACGATTTAAGGACGAGATGGATTAATATAGTCTGTGACAATATAAACAATATGACAGATCAGTGACCACAGAATATAGTTTTATATATTCCATGTCCAAGAAATACTTTTAAAAATAAATTCGTTTCGTGATCGTGTGGTGTGGTGAGTGAGGTGAGGTGAGGTTAAAGGGCGGTGAACGAAAAAATTGTGAGTGAAATTCACTTATTTTTCTGAGACTTGACTTCTGTGAAAGTGTTTGGAAGACAAAACGCTAAAAAGATCGCTCAGCGCATGCGTTTGACAAATTTTCGGCCATATTGTTATGACGCATCAAGATCATAGGTCTCCGCCAGTGACGAGTCTTCTCGCAGTTGACGTGGCTACTACGTACCATCCCGTTCACCCACTCCGGACGCAGCATAGACGGTGACGAGGAATACGTAACTGGTGAGTGCCTGTGAAGACAAATCTTCCAACTCGTCGCGACCGTATTTAGTTGGATTTCAAAACTAAGAATGTTATTATGATACGAATTCTCGGAGAATACTTCAACCACTTCTACTAATGTTGCGTTTCAATATACCTTGAGTTTGTTAAAGACGCAATAGGGATTTCCGTATTCAGTTTTTGATGCGATGGTATCATTGAATAAATCTGTCAACAAGCCTTCTAAGCTATTAAACATGTTCAACTTAGAATACAGAGATAGTTGACCTTGAATTTTAGGTGACCTAAGTAGGCATGGAGGGAATGGTAGAAGAAAATGGATCATCAGCTGGGCCCGGTCCAGCAGACCCCCTGTCTGGGGGCTCGGGCAGCAATGCGCCTACTCCTCATGTGGTGGCTGTCACCAGTATAGTGCAACTCACACTACCAACTCAGGCACCATCAGCACAGGTATTTATATTGTTCCACAACAACTAGCCTCTTGACAACATTGAAAGGTTCCTATATTATATTGTTTCATGTTTTTAGGTTCAGTCAGTGATACAACCTAATCAACAATCCGTCATCCAAACAGCGTCTAATATACAATCAGTGCAATTATCTAAAGGGAATGTGATTCTTGTCAGTAAACCAAACTCAGTGATACACACTACACAGGGGACATTGCAAACACTGCAGGTGAGTCTTATTGTTATTTATAACTAACTTCTGTGCAACATATATAATGTGATATTTATTGTAAACATGGTGCAGATGCACAGTTAAAATGATAAAAATAGGTTTTGGATAAAATAACATAGGTTCTGTTAACAGTGAAAAGATATTTAAGTGTGATTTGCAATTGAAAAACAGTGAGGAAAAAAAAAATTATATACAAATAATAATATAAAAGTATAGCTTGTAATGCCCCACTGCAGGGTAAATGCCTCATCTCACTGAAGATTGCAATACAGTGAGGAGGATTAGGAATAATTACCACGCTTGCCTAATGCGGGCAAATACCATAATTTAAGTTCTTTAACATTAATTTATCTTTAGTAAACAGTGAGTGTAAATGAATGCTTTATCTTACAATAATCTGAGACTTAAATTGTATATGAAGATATAATTAATAACTGCAAACTTTGGAGGTATTAAGTAATTACATATGTTAAAAATATGTTTTCCAGATAAAGCCAGAACCAAACTCTATGATGAGTGGCCAAGGACAGTCATGTAGTGATGATAGTAATTCCGATGATGAAAGTCCAAAACGAAATTACAGAGAAATGTTAACCAGACGTCCGTCCTACAGAAAAATATTAAGTGATCTTGGAGGAGCTGAAATTGCAGGTAATGTCTCCACAACACACAGTTTACATTACGTTTAAGAAATTAGGCATTATTATTATTATTAACAGGGCTATAATTGACACCAAACATGGGTAAATGATGTGAACCATTACATTTTGGAGTATATGACTGAAATGATGTTGCAATAATGGCAATGACCGGCTGGGTACTGGGCATGGGAACACAAGCAAGGGTGTATACAAATATAGTCTATAGTATAAGAACATGATATATTACAGACAATCGCATGGGGTCTAAACCGGGATGCGAGAATGAAGTGTCGCTGTCACCTTCTTTGTCATTTGCGCCAGGTCAGTTAAATGTGCAGCCGTTGACACTCTTTGTCTCTGTGTTCAACATTGTGTCACTAACCTGTTACGATGCATCATACATTACTACCCCGTGTGTACACGGCTCATAACCACCAGCTTAGAAGATACCTACCATCATCTTGTGTCTCATACCTAAATAAATATATTATAACATTTTAACCAGTATGTATTTTCTGGATTTGCTATTATTGTAATATCAAACACAGTGTTCCATCTTAAGTGTTTGCTAGCTTTCAATCTCACTGTCAAATCATGAGCACCAGTTTTCAATTAATTTCATACATCTATAATAATATGGCAAGGCTTTTATGAACTTAGTGTGATGTGGGTAAGATGATACTATGGTTCGAATATACATAATATGAAAGGTAAACTTCATGACGCTTAGACCCTGTGTTAATTAATAATGGTGTAGTCTGTCTGTATACATTCCTATAGAAGTACTATAGTAGCCTGATCTGAACTCTAAGCAGGAAAAATCAGCACTTTAGTTATTAATACATTTTATTCATCTTGGCTGTTTATAAATTGTTTATGTGTTACTACTAACAGTTTCGGTTTTATGGAGTTTCTTAGGTGGGTAATTTGTTGTGTGTGCATAATGGATATTGGTTGTTGGTGATTAAAATAGAGATGAACATAAAGGAGATATACTAAATGAACAGGATATACATATAAGATATATAAATAAAAATTATCTTTCCTTGTTAAGCCTGAACCGAACTTTAAGCATCTAACACTAGATTACTCAAAATCTAGTAAAAGTATATGTTTGTTTTCCAGTAAGGTGGCTAGATACATAGTTAGGTACACAGCTGAAAATATTGAATTTATAAGTTAGTGTTGTAAAGTTTTACGAATTAATTAGGTATACATATATCATTTTATTATAACTTGTAAAAGTTATATTTGGCACAAGCAGCAACTTGGCGTTATGTTCTTTTACTTAAAAATATTTTAACTGTGTTTAAATTTTCATCCAAATCAGTTCAGCAGTTTAGTTTTAAAGAACATCAAACTTTATTACATGTAAAGTATCAGAAGGGCGGTGAACAAAGTTTAGCGATGACGTCATCTCCGAGTGAATATCATTAAAGCCAAGCTATTCAAATCAATGACGTAATGCGGCGAGGAGGTCAACTGACGTCATCCCGCACTTTGTATGTGCAAACTGGTTATTTTGAATACATTACTTTGTTTTGTTATTTTAATTTAATATATCGAAACCACATTTATTAACGAATTAGCGATAACTCAAAATATATAATTTATTTTAACAATAACAGAAAAATCTAAAAATGAATTTAAATTTAAAAAGAAATGAATAATAATAATAGAAAAAGTACGTATAGGTATTACAAAATAAACCGTATCACTAATTTGCCGTCGCGCATCGCCAATAGCCATGCTTCGATTGCAAACTAATTTTAATTACAGTATAATTTATAGCAACTTGCGTCTATTCGCATTCATTCGCCAGAGTGTTTTTAAGTTTGGTTTTTAGTATCATCACTGGGAATTTTAGCAGGTCCAAGGAGTAACAGAATCCGAAGGAAATATACAAAGCGCAGTTTGTGGAGTTGCTGATTAATATTAATACATCATGTTTTATTTGTTTGTATGTTTGTTTTTGCAGTTATACCCGCGGGCGCGTTGCAGACGGACGGCGGCATCCACACGCTCGCGGTGTCGGGCGGCGCCGGCGGCATCGTGCAGTACACCACCGCGCAAGACGGACAGTTCTACGTGCCGGGTACGTACTCACAGCGTGACGCACACACCGCAAACCTGTACTTGTCTTTAAAAAAATGAACACTCCGTACTAAACTTATAGGTCCTATGCAAGAAGATCAATCACGCAAGCGGGAACTGAGATTGCTTAAAAACCGGGAAGCTGCGAGAGAATGTCGTCGTAAGAAAAAAGAATACATTAAATGTTTGGAGAACAGAGTGGCGGTACTAGAGAACCAGAATAAAGCGTTAATAGAGGAGTTGAAGACTCTGAAGGAACTATACTGTCAGCAGAAGACGGAATGAGGTCCAGCCGGCTGAAGGGCGCGCGCCGCCCGGTGCCGGCCCGGGGCGCTCTGCTGGCCGCAGAGCACGCGCCTCGCTCTCAACACGGACACGTCACACTACAAATACATTGATATTTTACTTTTGCAATATCATTCAACCTTTAATATAACAGTAATTCGATTACCTGCAATCATTTTTCATCAGAAGTTTTGTTAGATCGTGTGTTGCATTGTTATTCATTATCATTATTCTGTTATTGTTTAAAAAAAATCAGTTGTTTGATTTTATATACTGTAGTTATTATAAGAATGTGAAAGAAAGTTAATGTAAATAGAGATAATGGTGATTTTCTTTTATATTTAATACCATATCAGTGTTACTATATTTTTCGATTAACATAGATCGGTTTGATTTCTAAAAGGAATGGACAAGAGTTTATATAATAGTAATCAATTTAGTAATATAAATTGTTCTTTGGTTTGTTCACTTTGTCCTTTACAAATGTTCTGGTTTCGGTTTTAGTATAGTGTATAGTATGTCACGCGACGACCTGTGATGGACGATCCTGAAGTGATACAAGTCAAATGTTTATTATTGAGGACACCACAGCGTGTTTGTAATGGATAAGCCAAAGTTAATATTCTTAGTTATGTTGTGCAATAGCCATATTGCAATGTACATTGTACAGTTTAACGATCTTTACTTATGTAATGAATAAAATATTTTAAACCACATACAATATGTATTTGTTTGTACATTGTGTATAATAATAATATATTAACATTTATGAGATGTATAATAACATTGTAAATATTATTATATAAAATGGTGGTGATGAGAGATATTTTTTCCATGTCGTGTTAAAGTATATATTATTTTGTTTGAATATTCGGCGGAGACGCCAACTGCTAGTGAATAGGGAACACCTCCATTACCATCACTAAGGAATCATAATTTTAAGGAAAATTTGTTGTCAGAGGATATTTTTATTGACCGTAATTCATTTAGAAATAACGTTAAGATATATTTTAATTATTTAATTACATATTTGCCATGATTGACATGTATTTTTTATGAAGATTAGATTATATTTAATTGATAAAGATATTAATTGAATAGATAACTTTAATTAAATGAAATACCATTGTATTTGATTATTTCAAAGAAAAGATGAAATTATGTGACAGTTGTAATAAATAACGAGCTCTTGTAAATGTTGTGTTACTCATATCAGTCATGGCAAGTGAGTTAGAATTAATGATAGACATTGTGGAAAGTGCCTTTAAATTAGATTGAATAAAGTTTATACCAACAAGATAGCTCTTTATGTTAATGCTATTTATATAAATAATAAATATTAACTGTTTGATGTAATTTCACTGTTTTATTTTTCTAAGCAGTCTAATAGAAAATGCATGGTAATACTCAACTTTTTGTACCTACGTCATGTTATAAACGTAGGTACACTACAAAAAGTTGAGAGTATTAGCGCTTGTCGATTTTGTTAAGGGAGGTAGTTGTTAGCTTATCAGTGTAACTAGTGCAAGCTCCTATGACTCCATTTGGGAGTCTATCCATGTGTCAAATCTGCTATTCGTCATGGCTCATATTCGTCAAGCTGTCTTTTGGTCAACTTAGATTTTAAGTCAAATTTTCTTTTCGTCAAGTTCCTCGTACAGAAAATGAAGTCTTGTTTGCGTTCGACACCAGTAGGTTAGGGTTATTTTTTTTTATGTTGGTTATAATAGGTTCATGAAATAAAGTGGTAACTGAATATTGTAAAGTATTGTTTTCTCAACTGTACTTATCAGATTAGTCGAATAAGTAATTTGACGAACGAGGAACTTGACGAAAAGAAAATTTGACTTAAAATCTAAGTTGACCAAAAGACAGCTTGACGAATAGGAGCCATGACGAATAGCAGATTTGACACATGGATTTTGACTCCTCCATTTATTCCCCTGTTTATTGCTTACGTTAAAGTATTTAATAAATTAAGAAGAATACAACGTAGGATGAGAGCAAGTTGGTATTGGTAGAAATAACTTCGTTTAGGACTACAGTCGGAAACGCAACTTAAGTCGTCAACCGGCTGGGGGCGCTCTTTTGGCGCCCGTTATAAACTCAAACTTGCTTACATAGCTGATCCGGGCCTGGCTATGTATGTGTAGGTACACCAGATTTAACCTTAGGCAATGAAAGCACTAGAAGGCTTCCCTCCAGAAGGCTATACAAAATAATATTAGAGTTTCTAAATACCAGACCAAAGGTGACATGGAAAGGTAAAGATCGTCATAGAGACCTATTAGGTTGCAAAGCTTAGATGATAAGAAGAAAAAAATGTTATATAATTGTACCTTTTCATCGGTGGGGGAAGCGGCTATAGATTTTTAAATATGTAAAAAAATACTGTTGCATGGACATACGAGCGCGTCAGATATTGATAGCATCAATGTCCTACGTATTTTTAATAATGTACGTATGTTAATCTGACCATTTGCATGATGGGGGTGGTTGTACGTAAGGGATAAAAATGAAAAAAAAAATTAATCGAGCGCGTCAGGTTTTCTAAGGGGGTGTTAAGTGCACTAAAAAAAAGCTCTCATTCAATAATCTGACGATTTCGATCTGACGCAAACTCGCGGTCATTATTATAATGTGCAAAAAAAATTCGCCATTTTGAAATACTTAAGCGCGTCAGATTAAGATATATATGGTTCATCTTTATGTTCTAGACGTGCTGTCTCTTAATCTGACGATTATCTAAAGGGATTCACCTAATCTGACAAAAATATATAATTTTTTTAAAAATTTTTAAATCATTGAATCTAATGAATTGAGAAGCTCAGGAAATAGCATGCAAATAAATAGG
The DNA here is from genome assembly GCA_963082685.1 of Cyclophora albipunctata. Lineage (NCBI taxonomy): Eukaryota > Metazoa > Arthropoda > Insecta > Lepidoptera > Geometridae > Cyclophora > Cyclophora albipunctata. The sequence goes on along the minus strand of OY720117.1, from coordinate 6,714,005 downwards.
TGTATGTTTTTTTAAGTAGAATACTTGTATTTATAAGAAAATAATTTAAAAAACATGCCCAAAAAACATTCTTTTTTATAATTAATTGATGAATTAATCAAACCAGATCATCGACCAGGACAACAACTTTCCACCCATAGTCCGTTGGTAAAAGATCAGTAATTTTTGCATTATGGGCATTACTCCACAAGCATGCAATGAATCTTGTGCGTTACACTTGCTGGAGTAACTCTGATTAACAGGGTGGCAAGTTGCACGCATCGTTATTCCGGACACTCAAGGAGAAAGGTTGTGATTTGTCATTTACCTTGGACGTCCTATTGAAGATGACCATCCTGGCTTGATTGACATCGTATAACTTTTTCAACCCATACAAGTGGCAAGTAAAAGACTGTATGATGTTAAAAGAATCCTGCAAAATTTCTGAATTCATCAGATATTACAAAGGTTTCTTTTTTCTTCGTCGGTAGAATGCTGGGTTAAAATCTCAACCAGTGAACGCATGCAAAGCTGGAAGCGCCTTCGAAATTTTTGGGCCTAATTTTTTGTAGAGAGCGGATATGTCGATGTATCTGCGTAAATCCAGAGTGGGGACGGAGTGAGAGAGTAATAGATAGAGAAAAGTGAGAGAGAAGTAGAAACGCGCAGAGGGAAATATAGGCATCACCCAGCTGCACGCATTAAACTTTATCGACGATTTTTTATTATTTCGGCTTGCGGAAATCGTCAGATTTTATTATTTTTCGTTATCCTTGAATTATTTCTTCAAAATAAAAAAAAATTTGGCTACGCTCGAGAATGTCCAGATGACGTTTTTTTTACAACTTTGCTGCCCTCCCCTTCCTTTACGTTACTCTCAAATTGTCAGATTAGTGGAATATACACTTTTTAGCATGTAATTAACTCACCTTACTAACTACCTTAATCTGACGCGCTCGAGAATTTCTGATGATCAATTTTTTTTTACTTATCTGATCCTTTATCCTTCACGGGCGGCCTTATATATGGGGTTCATATTTGGTGGAGGTACTTAACCGGATACAAGGTATCCCCCTGTATATTAATCTGCCGCGCTTTAGTAAATCCCGAAATCCCCTCTTGGGCTCCCCTACTATTTCTCTAATCTAGTTTTAAGAAACCTACCTAACTTTAATGTTTTGTCTATCTATACAAAGTATATTTTGTATCTATGCTAATTTATTTTTTTATCTTAATAGTTAAATGTATATAGGTAAAAGAAGACTGAATACCCCCCGATAAGATTCCCCCTCCACAACATGGGAGTGTTTTTTGAGGTCACTGACCTTTGAACCTCGCCTAAAGAAATCCACCATATTTACACAACACAAGTCACTTAATTTTCGTGACTCATTTTAGGTCAGTTGTTTACATTTATGGTATTCTTGTGATATTATATTTGTTTCAAAAGGCTTGAGGGGCCAATTGGAGAGGTTTGAATTTCTATTTCATCGTCAACTGAGAAACGGTAACTGTAGAAAATACCTACCGAACGGACAACCAGAAAGACGGCGAGACTTTTAGATAGGAGCATCAAGTGCCTAGGGCCCATCGCAGACGACAGACTTTTTGTGCATCGCAGACGACAGACTTTTTGTGCGATCGAGTCTGCGGCGCACAAAAATTCGGTCGCGGATTGTCGCGGATTTTTGCGCGTCGTGTGCGTTACTGCATATAATTACATAGGTTCTATTTTCACAGACTAAAAAGTGCGTCACGGATAGTCTGTCGTCTGCGATGGGCCTAAGTAAGAGTTGAAATCCGTACCACAAAACAGTATTTTTGTTTGTTACATTCTTCACTAGATGGCGCCATAGCGCAAACTAGAAGAGTAAACATAAGTTAGAATCAAAGTTTTATATTGCACATTGCACTAGAAGAGCTCTGATATCCGCATTGTATCAATTTCGGTAGCATAAAAATTACCTTATAAACAACACAAAAAATATCTTCAAATCAGATTGGTAGTTCCTGCGTGGAAATCTGAGGCTGAGATTTAGTGGACATAACTATGTTCAAACTTATGAGCACATAAATATGTTCAAACAAACAAAAGTTATGTTAGTAGAATATTTATAGATTTTTGTATTGTAAATGTGTTGGATGTTGGTAGATAGATCATAATATTGTATCTGATCTAGAGTGGTGGATTAATGTAAATACTTTTTATAGCAATCTGATGGAGTATGGACAACATTGTGGTGGCTGGCATCACAGTATTCTAAATCAAATCTATAACCACAGATAAATTTCTCCCAGTGTAGAAAATTAACAATAAGAAAAAATAAAATACTAGCTGCACCCCGCGTTGGTCTGTTCCCTTGGGAATATCGGGATGAAAAATAGATATTATAAGAAAATATAAAATAACATTAAATTACTTTCCAAATTGTCTGAAATGGATTATTATGGGTTCAAAGATTATACTAATTGAAAGATCATGATTAAAAATATTTGCAGAGTATTTTAATTATACATAATAAAAGGACATTAATTACTTGTATGTTGATAATAAAATAATAACTGATTATGTAATAAGTAGTATCTATTAATTAATATCAGTGAAACAAAGACGTTATTTTAACAATAAGAAATTTATTTGACATTGAAATAATGACAACCTTTGTATAGCAGTGTAAAAATACACTGGAATACAAGCAGTATTAAGCTATTGATGTAGATATCTCATTATATTAATGCACATTCTTCTATATTACCTTTTGAATTTCCACTTTACCAAAGTTTTTGTGAAGTATTAATCATCAAAATTTTGTGACAGCAAAAAGTTAGCTGCAAGGTTTTCATTTTTTTCACAAGCAAAATAGGCTTGTATGACCATATGTTCAGGAAAACCCAAAGCTTTTAACCGTTCTATAGCCTCTTTGTCTTGAGGTGAAACTTGAATAACATTTTGTGGCTGCTGGGTCGGCGGAACCTCGGGCGCAATGTCCTCCACAGCAGCCGCGGCCCCACCGGCCGGTGCACTCACTGGCTCATTTAACATTCTTACAAATGCTTGTTGGTGTTGACTAATAGCTTGCAACAAAGCAGGATTTGTTTGACCAATCTGCTGGAGGATAGCATTTAGCAAATTTGGATTTTGCTGAATGACTGCACGCATTTGTTGAAATTGTGGCTGATCACGAAGGAATGCAAGTGGATCTTCATCAGAGCCTTCTTCAGCTTCTTGTTCTTGGAGCAAGTCTTCAGGAATACCTGTTATTAGATATTCAACAGCCCTTTCACGATTGTTAAACGATGCTCGAAGTGCCTGCTCGACTTGTTGTCGATTGTAGCCCATGTCCATGATGCTTTGTACTGTAGCTTCGAAGTCTAGATCATTGGAGGTTACTTGAGGTTCTACAGTTCGTTCGGGCTCTGGTGCAGGAGGCGGTTTAGGGGTTTCTTCGGCTGGTGAATTTCCTTTAGCGTCTCCACTTTCAGTTGAAGCACTTTCGGTGTTAGCAGGAGCAGAGGTCGAAGGTGGTTGAATTTCCGAAGTTTTTGGCTTCGTCACCATGATAACAATGAATTTCTTTTCATCTATATTATAGGTACTTAGCTTATTGTCATCCAATAAAATTTTCCCGGCGTAAATAAGTCTTTGATTGTCAGCCGCATATTCTTTACCTTTTTCGACTTCAATCTTGAGTTTTAGTGCCTTCACCGTTTCTTGGGGGTCTATTTCTATTTGAAATGATAATTGTTGTAATGTTTTTAAAGTCACGAGCATTTTGATACACTTGCACTTTGCAGTAATGCAGGATGCAAATAATAGCTTTGTTTGTCCAAATTAGAAACTACCAACCGATTCAATTCTGACTCGACAAAATTAATCCGTAAACATAACCTAACCTCCAAGACGTCCGTAGTGATCACAGACTATAGAAGAACACAGATAATGAGTAAGTATGTTGATGCGGACATCTTTGTCATTCATTCACTTTCACTGGGTATGGTCCTTTCACACGAAAAAATTTTTTTGAATTGTAATTTATCCACTCAACAATTATTTTTATTAATTCTGCTAAAAATAGTATTTTATTTATTGTTATAGTATATTTATACTTACTAATACTATAAAGAGGAAAGATTAGTATTTTTGTATATTAGTAATGGCTCATCTCGAAAACTAGGTACTGGACCGATTTCAAAAATTCCTTCACGATAATCCTGTTCCATTATGGATATTGTTCGTTGTGTATTCAAAAAAGTTGAACAAAGTGGCTCACCCGGCCGCGCACGGTCACCGATTTTTACGGCTTTTTAGCGGAGGTATTAGAAAAATTTATAAGCTCCCAGGCATAGCGTAGGCAGCAGGCGGGTTCGATTCCCGCCCGGAGTGAGCAATATGTGCAGGCATAATTGTTATCGACGACGTATGTATATATATGTAGTACATATATGTCTGTATCAGTTAGTTAGATTTGATAACACAAGTTTAGAGCGTTCCTTCCACTCGACACCACCAAAACGACACCACCGACTATTAGTGAGGTTACCTACATACAAAGTTGTTGAAATGAAAACTCCAATTGTTGGCTGAAAGTTTTGACCCGGAAAAGAAACACTAAAAGAAAAGTTCATTACGGCCTATTACAAGCACGTAACAACAATTGTGGACACGCTGGAAGACTAGTTTTCCGGTCCGTTCTTTAATACCTACATAACTACTTACTTCACTTAAATAAAAAAAAAATTCATAAACTCTGTTTTATTAATTATCATTTAACTATAGATAACTTGAAATAATAACTTTGGGGTCGGATCAATGTATGTGATGTTGTCTGATATTAATTTATTTATTTTAATGAACTGGGAGCTGTTTGTCAAAAACACACGTTTCTGGACATCACTAGGGTGGTGTCGTATGGACTAGAGATTCCATACGACACCACCGGTGGTGTCGTTTTGGTGGTGTCGAGTGGAAGGAACGACATAACTACTTACTTCACTTAAATAAAAAAATAATAATTCATAAACTCTGTTTTATTAATTATCATTTAACTATAGATAACTTGAAATAATAACTTTGGGGTCGGATCAATGTATGTGATGTTGTCTGATATTAATTTATTTATTTTAATGAACTGGGAGCTGTTTGTCAAAAACACACGTTTCTGGACATCACTAGGGTGGTGTCGTATGGACTAGAGATTCCATACGACACCACCGGTGGTGTCGAGTGGAAGGAACGGTTTAGAGCTTAGTTTGGGTCATGGGTCTAATTAAACGCGTGTAAACATGTCCGGGTGTATATATACATTTATTTAAAAATTACAGAGGCACTGAACGCGTTAATTGGAGCATATACGATGTTCTTTTTCCAACTTTCGGCGATTTTTACATATTTTTAACGTATTACTACGGGTACATTCGAAAGGTTGTTTTAGTACGTAAAACACTTACTTTGTTTTCCCAACGTTTCGAAAGGATTGGATTTAATTTTTTTTTTTAATCCCTGTTTTGGGGTTCCGTAGCCAAATGGCAAAAAATGGAACCCTTAGGGCAGACACTGCGTTAAACGTGCGCACGCCGCGGTTTCATACAAAAGTGTACCGTCGCGGGCGCCCGCCGCGTGCGGCTTCATACAAAAGTGAACCGACCTGTGCACACGCTTAACGCAGTGTTGACCCTTATATATATTCGTCATGTTTGTCTGTCTGTCCGTCCGTATTTCACATACACTTTTTTCCAAAACTATAAGACCTATACTGTTGAAATTTGGTTAGTCTAGTAGATGTATTCTGTGAACCGCATTAAGATTTTCACACTTCCAAAGTGGAAAAATGTGTAACTTCTAAAATAAGAGACTGATAAAAGTAAAAAAATATAAAGCACATTACCATGCAAACTTTCACCGAAAATTGGTTTAAGACCTAGTAAGTAGTTTTTTAATACGTCATAAATCGTAAACCGCTTCTAACTACATTGTCGTTACTACTGGTTACTACGTGGTTACTACAAGAAGTTTTATATTATGTTATTTAAAGAATTAACTAAACAGTTGCAAAAAGGGGGACATTAATGAAATTACAGAAATATTGAGATGTGTGTTATTAAAAATTTTATTTCTTACATACAATAGGTTTACCTTATTTTATGTAATATCTACTTACTAAACTAAAACTGCTAATTAATATTAGCTAACATATCAATTCATGTACATACTTAATATTTATTATCTGTCAATAATCTTAACATAAAAAATCAGCTTGTATGTATATATGGTTACTTATGCAAGAAGCACATATACATTTTAAATTACTACAATAGTCTTAAACGTAACCATACTATTATCTAGGCTGATATAAATATTCTATGAATAAAATAGGAGAAACATAAGATAAATTAATATTCTTGGTAATTTCATCACATACTTTACAATTTACACGACAGATCATACAATATTTAACTCCAAATTCTTCGTTCTTCTTGTACGAACACACTATCATGGGGTGGTCTCAAACAATTTCTCTCGGAAATATTTGATTTTTTGTACAAAAAACGATTCAAGGCCTTCTGCACATCTATAGAACTCAGAGTCTTTTGGATTAAAGTAACGACAATTATCGAATATTTTAGTCATATCACCAATAAATTCACTCAAAGTACTATAAGTTTGTTCATTCACTTTCTTTTCAACTGTTTGAAGATCTGTAAACAAACAAAAGACAAATTAGGTGAAGTTCACGTTTGAGGCGCATTTATTTACACGGGCCACATCGACACTCGATCAACGGAGTTCAAATGACGAGCGGTTCGATGGCCGATGGTCGAAACTGACGTTAACGCACTATAGCCAGCGACTCGAGATTTGTTCTCCGAGTGAGCGTGCGTCGACGTTCCCTGACGCGCGCTTGCAGAATGTTTATTAGGATATCGAAACTTTGCTGTCTGAATATACCTCAGTTATATGAATCCATACTGATATTTAATATGTCTGTCTGTCTGGTGGTTTAACAGCTGAACCGATTTTGATGAACTTGGCCATGAAAACATTCAACACCATCATAATAGAGGGTAAAAAACTGTTAAAAACCACAAGGTGCTATATCGTATGCTATGTGCTATATGCTATATACAGTCAATCATTACTACTAGTAATGATACGACTCAACTTACCCATTGGTTCTTTGATAACTTTATAATATGTTGGAGCTTCCCTAGGGTCCACTGGTTCCATAAAAGGCCATGCATTTTTATGCAGTTGAATCTGCTTCACAAGCCTCTTTAAATTTTCTGTATCTTTATTAGTTAGTTCTTTCATATTAGCGTAATTGTAAGAACTATTTTTTTGGCAATTAGGGCATGTATATTCGTCAATATTATCCGCTTCAGATTGTAGAATACCGACACAGCGCCCGTGAAACCAATCTTGACAGCGGTCACAACAAATATAAAACCTGAAATATTAAAATAGTTATAACAACATATCAACAGCTCATCAATATATCAATTTACGGATATGTCTAGAATACTCACTGTGAATTATCGTATGGTTGCCTACATAAACAGTACAATTCCTGTGTCTCCTCCGCCCGCCGACAATCTTTACAGATGTATTCTTCCATGGTTTTGCTCATTTCTTCTGTTACGCCGACACAGTCGCCGTGGAACCAATTACTGCAATGCTCACAACCCACATAAAACCTATAACAATAAGACAGGTTTATTACGAGTTACGCATGATTATGATTGTTAAAACGTATTTTACTTTTAACTGTTGATCATCGCTTCATTGCTCTACTTACTTGGTGCAGTCATACGGGGTTCGGCAGATACAGAGTAGCTTTTCTTTTTTAGAGTTTCTTTTATTGCTACGCGGAGTTCCAACTGAAGTCGCATTTCGTCGTTTACCACTTCGAACCTCTTCTTGTTTCGTACGTTCAGCGCGCGTTCTTAACGCCAACTCGGCCGATAATTCTTTCTGCAAAATAGAACAGTAATATTATTTAGAATAATAACAATTTATTTAAGAACAATCTTCTGCAATAAAACATACCTGTATTTCAACACCAAGTTCTTTTTCTAGGAGTCCACGTTTTTTAATGATATCTTTCTTAAGCATTTCTTTGTGTTTAAATAATAGCATTTGTAGTCGGGAGTGATTGGATGCTGCTCGGCGTCGTTCTTCAAGCGCCGAGTGCGGGGAGGAGGTACGGTTGACGGGCGGAGTGGGCGGCGCGATGGCGCGCGGCGGCGGCGCGGGCGCCTTGGCAGGGGCGGGCGGCGGTGCGGGGGGCGGAGACGCGCGCGACGCCCGCTGGCGCTTGCGCGGACTGCTGTCCACCCACTCCTCGTCGTCATCATGCCGCGACGTCGTCGGCCTCCGCCGCGGCGGCGGCGACGGCGACCGTTGAACCATCACAACGTTCACTCGTTGCGGCTCACGCTCTTGTTGTTGCTGTTGTTGTTGTTGCTGTTGTTGCTGTTGCTGCTGTGTCTCAGGTTTCATTCGTTTTTCCTGGTACCGCTGAAGCTGTAGTAATTTCTCTTCGATCTCTGGGTTCAGATTTTCTTGTTTCAGTGCACTTTTTATGGCTGAAATCATTAGAGTTTATGAAACATTGTGCAACTTAAAATAATTCATCTGATTGCAATAATGTACTTGATATGGTTACAAGGTATACTTACTTTGTTGTATATAGTCAGGCGTGAGTACAAACTTATTACCCTGGCTCTGCAAACCGTCTTGGCCCGCGTTAACAATATCTGTTTTGGTACTGTTTTCTTTAATATCCTCTAACTTAGACGGCGTAGCTTCTTTATGGCTCGCTGCTTCTGCAACGTTCTCTTCACCATTTAAAATAGGCTGCTGTTTAACTTTGTCGTCCTCACTCCCCTATAAGTAAAATATTTGACAAGCATATAGCTTACTTCATAATGCCAATTGATTCTATTGTGATCAGTTTTACTTACAATGCTATAGAATATCAATATAAGAACATAACAGTAATAATTATAAAGAAACAAAAATAAATAAACAAGTCGATTTGTGGGAATATATTAGAGTTATTCTAGAATAACCAGCAATAATATGTTTATACAATGTCAGTTATTTAACAACCATATTATAAACAAGATATGTTGACAAAATAGTATTTATAAAATATAAATCACATTGCCCATACACCCCCACAAAACGTTCAGAAATAAATGATAATCAACATAAAATACAAACAAATTGGGACTCGAAAATGAAAGTCAATTCATATTATTATAAATTTATTGACAATAATCACCTGGAATTAATTATTAATTTATAAAATGTTTCAGTGGAGATATTTAACTTAAAATATAAGATACATAGGTGTCTGGTGTATGAGCAATTGATTTATGTTGAACTCGACTATTGCATTAAACCTTACTGAAAACTGAGTCTTACCATATGCTTTACATTATAACAGAGACTATTCAGCCAATACACTCATTTTATCTGAGCTAGAAGATTAATACTATTATATTAATAAATAAGTTACTGGATGCCGTGTTTTAAATACCGTTATGTTAACCTCACTCGAATATAATACGAAATATTTATACACACGCTCATACAAACCTACATCTATTTGAAGGAAAACTAAATTTAACAAAGTTATTACTCTACGTATTGTATGTATAATAATACTGAAAATGACTGAAAAACTACTTAACCATGGATACATTTATAGGACTGATAGAAATGTTGCAGTTTCATTGTCAAATAATTACCTACTGCTTCTCAGATATATAGTGTACTAAATATACAAAATGCAGTGTACCACCTCAACTTTATCGACCTTACCCTTAACTCTATATCACTTAATCTATTTAATTAAAATAGATTAACACAATTACCGAATATTTTATAAGTACCTCTAATTTAGTATACACTTATTTTTACGAACTACTTCACTTTATACATGTTTTGGTGTCTTCAACTTAACAAATAAAGATATTATTGCTGATCATTCCTAAGATGTAACTCTAATCTTAGTTTACGTTTATGTACAAATGTTACAAAAACTTATACAATATTCAGTTATAAATTAACTAGGGTTCGATCATATCGAGTGCGTAAAATTTAATAAATAAATGTATTTTGGTAAATTATAAACGAAGGGGCATAATCATGGTCAATTGAACGCCAACCGATGAAATAATTTTTTTAATAAATTATGTCGTAAATTATGCTCTCGGTGTGATCCTACCCCACAAGTTGATCGAGTTAAGCCCACATTAGTTTATATATTTTAACTATTCATAAAATTACACTACATAATATGCATGTTCTATATAAAATATTGGGCAAATTTTATTAAACATGATAAGTAAAGTAGTATAAAACCAATAGTTATTTTGTCAGATATGTACATTGTACACCCTTCTGAGGCGAGAAATGTGGCGTGTTGTTTAATAGTAATAGATTACCTGGGGCACCGCTAACGTCTGCAGCGGCTGTATCGTGTGGAGCTGCTGCGGCGCGACGGGCGCCAGCGGCGGCGGGTCGCTCGCCGACGGCTGCACCGCCAAGTACATCTTGCGCGGACCGAGCATGCCTTGCTTGCCGGTCGACTCTTGAGCTGGAAATATCAATTACAACACACATCAGAAGTTGAAAACAAATATTACAACATAATTAATTATCTATCTGGGGCTGACAAGAAAAAAATATATCATAACTGTCATTTACCTTTTAATAACTGCTGCTTCACTTGATGCTGGACTAGAGCTAACTGTTGAGGTGTCAAGGAGTAACCATGTAATCCTTGCAGAACTATACTTGGACCGCTACTGGTTTGCATTACCTGAAAGTTAATGTTTAACACTTTGTTGATTCTTGAATAACGATACTTTTACAATGCACAAAGGACATTATTTCACAGTATACACATTATTAAGAATCAAATATTACCTGAGCTGTAACTGTCTTTATGACAGTGCCTGGAGGTTGTCCCACTAATAAATGTTTCTCAACTAGTTCATCCTCACTGAGCTGAGGTTGTACGACTGCCGGCGCCAGGGCCGGTTGCGGCGGCTGCGGCACGGGTGGCGGGCGCGGCGGTGGCGCGGACACCACGCCCATCGCGCTCGTTGCTGGACTCTGCCCAATATGGGCAACTATCTGGGCTTGGTTATTTCCCGTTGGCCTGATCAATACTTGTTGACCATTCACTGTAGCCAACTGTATTTTCCCAGCCGCAATTTGTTGCACAAGAGCAGGATTATTAACAACTATTTGTTGCGTGGTTGCGGGCCGCGGACGGGGTGGAGCGGGGCGCGGCGTCGATGTAGCGACGGCAGGCGTGACTTGTCTCTGTACCAGCTGGCCCTGCACGAGCACGGTTTGCATCCGCGGCTGGAGGTTCGCCGGCCGCGCTCCGGCCTGGACTACCATGGGTTGCGGCGCCTGCACCACCACCTGCTGGGGCGACTGGACCACCATGGACTGACTGGGTTGCACCACAATTTGACGATTGCCCTGTACAAGTATCTGATGAGGTTGGGCTTGTTGTGCTACTCTTTGTGGTGTTTTAATTTCTTCCACAGGTTTATTGCTCGTGTCGGCAGTAGTTGTGGGAGTGTCGGCCTTTGAAGCAGCCACAAGTTGTCCGGATACACCTTGTTGTCCCGCCATCACTATGTGCAGTTTTCCATCAGGCATTTGAATGAGCTGTTGACCAGGCAGCAGCCCTCTGACAGATATTTTTCCGTCTGGACCTCTTAATATTTGGACTTTTTGTGGACCTTCCTTTGGTGTAGCGGTTGCATTTTTGGTTGTTGTACTATCACTAGATTTTGGAGTTCCTGCAATAGGCTGACTTATAACTCTAGTAGTACCATCAGCTCCTTTGGTCATGATAATTCTTCTAGCACCTATCACCGTTTTCTGCCCTGATGGAGTGGCTGAACTAGATTGTAGCAAAGAAGTAAGAGTGCTTTTTCCAGAATTTTGACCAGGTGTGCTTTTACCCTTATCTGTAAAGTAAAGATTAAATAAGCTAAAATACAAAAAAAAATACAATGCTAAACATACTGGGTTCTTACGCTTAAATATAAATAAGTATATCAAATATTATCTGTAAACGTAGTTTCAAAAGATTTGATTCTTGTTTATGTTAATCATACCTTGCGACATTTCCAGCGCTCGTTTCTGTTGGTGTGCTGCGCGTTGTTCTCGCAACTGTTGCTCCATTTTATCTTTGAGATCAGCAGCATTCGGCGGCGGTTGCGTATTGCGTTGCGGCAGTTTGCCCGTCGAAGTTCGTGTTACCGGTGTGGCGCGTTCAGAACGCTCACCATATTGCCGAACTTCCCATAACTCAAGTTTATCTTCATCAACCCATTCTTCCGAAACCTATAAAGTTATACAATTCATGTAAAATAATGTAGGATAGGCCAGGTCTACTTTATCGAAAAGTAAGTTGTGTTAGTAATGTAAGTAAAATGATAAATATAATTTACCTGCGGTTCTGTATTTTGCGGTGATTCGGCTCGTTTTCGTTTCCGTAGTCCACTGCGTATTGAAGTAACTTCACGGACAGTTTTTGGAAGCTCCAGCGGAATAACCACCCTGCGCCGAAGATATTGAGTTTTCTCCGAGAACTGTCCTACATGTCGGTGTTTCAGTAATTCCAAAGAAACTATCTCAGTGTCTGTCGTGAGTTGGTGTTTCCCGTCTGCCGTAGCTGGCTTAGCAGCCATGTCATCCCATCTTAAACACGCCCACATTATTCGAAGCTGTAAAGCTGCACTTGATAACCATTGCAGATTTACAGTACGATACAGCCAACATGTTTTGAACAGAGGTCTATGACAAGGATATGGCCAAACAGCTTGGTTGAGTTTCGCGTTTTGGCTGAAACCCGACACAAAGCTATTACCACCTTGTCTGGAGAGTTTCTTCAACTCATGATGGGGTAATACCATGATAGTCTTGGCTCTACTTTTCGTATGGAAGGTTGAACACAAAGGATATCTGACTGGTGTTCTTTTCTTCTTCTTTTCGACAGCTGTGGTTTGGACTCTTTTAAGATATACTTTTCCACAAGGGTTATCATTTGAATAGACCCTTACAATGCTATCAGACTTTTCTTCTTTCACTAGTCTCTCATCACGTTTGGGTCTGATGAGCCCAAATCTCCTGTTAACTGTAGCCCTGTACTTCGCCTTTTCTACTTCTTTTTTTACAGTAACTTTATAACTATCTTTTTCATCATTTTTCGATTCCTTGGAGGATTTTGAAGACCTCCCTCTGGATATCTTCAGTTTTGGAATTGGTGGTCTAGATTTGTCAGTTTCATCACTCTGTTCTTGTGCGTCAGGATCAGTTAATTCTTTGAGGGGACCTATCTCTACTTCACTGTCCTCATTGCTTCCACAAGTGATATCTATATCCATTTCATTTCCAACAGCTGGCACAGCTGATTCTTCAAGAGTGCTTTCACTTTTCAAAAGTACATCATCAACCTCAACTTTTTCAGATTTAAGGCTAATTTCACAATCACTAGATTTTCTCTTTACATAAATATCCGAACTTTTGGTGTCACATTCCTGCGCACACGCAACTGCCGATAATAAATCTGACAAAATTTTCTCATTCGAATTTGTATTTACAGCATTCTTACCCAGTAAATATTGTTCCAATATTGACATTTTCGTAGGGTCTTTAGAATTATCCCCTGCTGAATGAACTCCTCCCTTCAAAAGGACTATAAGCTCATTCAAAATCTTTCCTTGGTTTATGCACAGAGGGGAGTAACAGTCGCTTTTGACTTTCGTCCCTTGTAATAACTTCGATGTATCAATTTTTTTACAACCTTGTGAATAACATTTATAATGTTTTGTTAAATCCACAATCTTTTGATATTTTTCTCTAAGAATGTCAACTTCTTTTGACGGTCTATAACTTTTTTTAGGCTCAACACTTGGTGCACATATTGATGACAAATCCGTGTCTGGTTCATCATTCTCGACATCTATATTTTTGTCATCCTCATTTTTTACATCAATTTCTTCTTTCTTGATATCAGCTAACATATTAGCGAGCTTCTTTTCTTCCATAAATTTAAGATATGTTCTTCGAGCAAGGAATTCATCTATTTTACACTTTCTAGCCATCTTTGGATAATACCTTCTGGTTGAAGAACTCAATGATTTCTCAACATCAATTTCATCAAAATCTTCATCATCTTTTTCAATTTTCAGATTCCTCATAGAAGCAGGTACTGCAAAAATTAAAAAAATAAAGATGTTTACTGAAAGCTCTAAAGGCATGAAGCCTGCATTCCAATTTGCAAGAGATTCCACAGGCTGTTCATTTACACTTGATAATTAAGAAATCAAGTACTTACATTTCGCCCTGACTTCTTGATTTTCGACATCATTAGAAGTTAAATATTCATATGTTTTGGGTTCAACGGCCAGTACTTTGGTGATGTTCTCTTCTTTCACTCTAACAGCTATTTTAGCCGGGCCATTGCTGAGATCAGGCTTGGAACTGGTATGCAGTTTCTTGTGTTTTCTTGTTGATGAATTCCAAAGCCAACCCCATTGACCATGAACTCGATATTCTTCTCCTTTTTGTTTCCATATCTATAAATGACATATATAACGAGTGATAAGTTTGTTCACTTTAACCTCCATAAGATATGTTCGTTTTAGACTAAAGAATAATAACATACCTGATGCCTCAGCCCAAGAGAATATTTAACAAAATTATAAGCTGTTCTATATCGTTCCTCTTCCTCATCTCTTTCTTTTTTCTCTCTCTTATCAAGTTTCTTCCGCTCTTCGCGTTCAGCTGCAGTGGTTCTTAATAATCTGACATGTCCTAGTTGTTCATGCCATGCTGGTACCCAGACCACACTTTTAATGCAAGCCTGAAAATACATAAGCATGTTCATTACCCAGTGAATTGAAATATTTGATTGTGATGCCAGTGCAGAATAGAAATCACATTATTTAGAGGTAAAAAATTTACTAAAAAACGTTACTAGCCTATAATGACCCACATATGGGCAAAGTCCTCTTATTTCACTGAAGATCAGTGAAATACAGTGAGGTTTAGGCGTAAACACCATGCTACACTAAGGTGGGTTGGTGATCTCAAGCGAAACATGTTTAAAAATAGGTGACATGTTTTTTTAGTTCATAACAAAACATTTAATATGTGTTTTATTTTCTTACCTGGAGTACACAAAGCGCTCTCGAAAAATCTCTAGGAGCTTGACACATCTGTACAGCTTGGACCCAAGGTTTCCTCAATAATGACCAATTAGGATGCATGAACTGTAACACTATACTAGATTCTAGTTGCATTAAAGTTTGCCTCAATGTACCCACAAACAATGGTTTTGTTGCTGTAACAAAAAAAACAATCATATGAAAACATTATTGGAATTTAAGACTTTCACCTACGATTTGTATATATTGAAATAGTTATTATATTTACCATTTAGTAATCCCACCCATTTGAACTCTTGGGCAGATGACAATGAAAACTTATGGGACATGTAGCGTTTTTTATCTCTCTCTTCATTCCTTTGGGGTTTATTCAGTGCAAGTGAGTTGCTTGTGTACTGATTGATATAAGTCTTAAAATTGTTTTCATTCCCTAGTTTGAACAAATAAGTCCCGTTTGACATCTGGTTTGACTTTAATCTAGTCAATCTTTCTGTAACTGTAAAAGAAAAAACAGTATTGTTATTATTCAATAAGTAGTAATACATACTAATACATAAATATAATTATGATTGTGTTAAGAGAAAGTACCTTCTTCGTTCTTTTTAGGTTTTACTTTGTTAAGCTTTGTTTTCTTACAGTCATCTTCATCATGGACCAACTCATCATCATCCTGAATGTCTTCACTGACAATTGTCACCTCATTCACAACCTCTCCGTCTCCATCTATTGATGACACATTATCTGTTTTATCATCATTTAAATCCAATTTGACATGCTTCTGATCTTCCTTAAGCTTTCGTTGTTTTATAATATTGGCATTTTCAACTTCCAAATATGATTTCCTATTGCCTTTCGCTTGACTTGTGAGGCGTTCAGTAATGTCCATCTGTCTTGTAATCTCTTGTTTCATTTCTAAAAGTTCTCTCACTAATGGAGTCTCCATATCCTCTGAATCGAGAACACAAAGTAACTCTTGGAACTGTTCAGCTGTTGAATAATACGAAACTTCACCATTTTCAGCTTCCCTGTAAAGTGATAAGCATTTCATGTCATATTTTATTTAAGCTATACAAAAATAAAATTGAGATTCTAATTTATGTATAGAAAATCAAATAAACAACTTAGTAGACAAATTCTTAATAAGTGGCTTGTCTTACACATGTTATATGAAATAACCAACTTACACAAAAAGCCGTCTTGCTATAAACCAGTACTTCCGTCCATGTCTGTCATATCCTAGATGTTCATGGCGACATAACAGACCTTGTTTCTCAGCATCTGCTAAACAGTCGGTCACACCAGTTGTTTTGTGTTGTTTGCAGAGCGCACATTGCCAGTCTTCAGATGGTACATCAACTAAAGGTGGGTCCACACACTCTAAGTGATAAACAGCAGGGCAAGTTTCACAACACAACAGATCACCCAGCCGGTGACAAACGCGGCAATGATCATCATAGTGAATGGGAGCTGAAAATACACAATTATTTTGATACCTTAGTTGTGCAATATTTATCAATATTGCATTTTCAATTTCTCTTAGTATTGCACAATAGTTGCCGACATAATAATATGAAATTATCTCAAAGTACCATTTAAATGTCCAAATTTCAATTTTTATAATTGTGTAGAAATTTTCATTCATTTCTATTACCAACATTCTAATCTCGTCACTTATATTACAGATTTGAAACATAATGGTTACTACACTACTCAATGACTTTGTCTGTCTTGATCATAATAACATAGCTCGACTCACATTATTTGGAGCTTTAATATCTATGCACAATCAGTAGCAGTAACTTTAAAATTCATAAGGTATAGAAGATTGAGTAAATTGATTGTGATAATTATGTTTCAATGAATTAAAATTCATAAGGTATAGAAGATTGAGTAAATTGATTGTGATAATTATGTTTCAATGAATTACTAAGTGATGAGTTGATAGGTAGGTGGATTCTGGTAGGTACCTCATTTTATTCTCTGAGAAATAATAAAAGCACATAAATGGACTTACCTTCACTAAGCAGATCATCTCTCACAGGGTTCGTAATCAAAAACTGGTTGCACAGAAATTGTAAAACATTGACCCTGTCCTCAACAGATGTAAATGGATATTCACAAGAGTTCAGAATACGGACCACATTTTGATCAAATGATTTATCACTCTCAACATAAATCCTAAGAATTTCAGGCCAAGTCATTACATCTAACAAGAACAAGGTAATGTTGACACTGTCTTTATGGTCCAGAGGACCAAAGTGGGTCTGTTGAGCATCTTCCTCTCTTAGTAAAGCTTTCAGCAACATCAAATGTACTTCAATAAGCAAATTACTCTGATCATCACAACTTATAGCTGCACACAAGTCCTCTAAACGGAATGGTGACAATCTAACCAAATGCCTGAAGTGCCTCAGTACTTCATAAATACCAACTAATTGAAATACTAGACTTTGGGGGATAATTAAATCATCAGAGGAAGGAGGTAGTTCAAGACATGGAATTTGCCTTTCTTGTTGCAACCATAGAGGATCTGGGCTTGGCGGGCGTATGTTGCTATTGAGTTTTCTGGGAGTTCCTCCCGTTGTGCTATAGCTGCTGACAGAGAAGTCGCTGTCACTCGCGGCGCCTTCACCAGCCGTCCCGTCAGAACTATCGCTCGCACGGTCTTCTTCAGGTTCCGACTTTTCGCTAAACTCGTCCCCGAAATCCGACCCGTAGTGGTATTCCGATTCATGATAATCAGCAGCTTGAGGATTATAACCTCTCCGTGAATATGAACCAGACAACCCTCCTCTCTTGGTTTTGTGGCCTTTTCCTCGGAGTTTTCTTGTACTTCGACGACTGATATCACTCCCTTGAGGAGACGATGCTCTAGATGCGGTTGGTGTACTTCCGATTGAGGCAGATGCTGCGTTTTGTAAATATTTAGGTTTTTTCAATAAATGATACTGGAATTTTCTATTCTTCTCGAAATTACCCGTTTTTGGGGGCCTCCCGCGTTTTTTAGCCCCCCTTCCTGACATCATTATATAGAACTGTCAATTATTTATCGTTCCGCACGTGTATCGCACAAACATAGTCTTGTTTACAAAAACAAAAATATGGTATTTCATTTCAGTTCATCCTAAATCCAACGCAGTCATGGTACTGTATATCACCCAAAATGCTTCGACGAACACCAGCGTCACACAAGGATTTTAACACATGAATCACACAATTTTTACACTGTAAAAATGAAAAATAATGATATCTATTGAAAAACCATATTTCTCATTGGTTTTACGAAAGAAAGAAGGCACCAAAATCGTAATGACGCGAAATGCTAGTAGATAGAGTAGGTACATGCAATTTTGAAACGCTCGATGCTGGCTTCCTATTGGTCGATTATTCATCCGCCATGTCGTATTTCATCAATTGTCTAAAATGAATTTGTTTCATTATTACAAGATTAGATTCAAACCGAGATAAACACATAAAGTTGAATTGAATCGAATAATAGAATTATTTTTAAATTCAACCAATGACAATATTTAACTTCAACACTAGAAAACAGGAGGAAAAAACAGTTTACGAAATATTTCTATGAAATGGAACACTTCAGCAGCCATTTTCTTAATTTTAAATGCTTAGCGTGCAGGTCCTTTTAAAACTAAATGTATTTTCTATAATTTTATTAAAATTATCAAAATGCCAATTAATTCATAAAAATAATAAATTAAATGTTTTCCACATATTTACTTTGTTTTAAATTATTAAATAATTAAAAGTTGCTTGGCGATTACCG
Source organism: Cyclophora albipunctata (assembly GCA_963082685.1). Lineage (NCBI taxonomy): Eukaryota > Metazoa > Arthropoda > Insecta > Lepidoptera > Geometridae > Cyclophora > Cyclophora albipunctata. The sequence goes on along the minus strand of OY720117.1, from coordinate 6,695,035 downwards.
GAACTAGAACTGTATTATCTATGAAGGGTGTGCTCTTTGGTTTCGTACACAGATTATTGAAAGACATTTAAAATCATTCACTCATCCAGGGACAGATTATATAATATATATGATTTGTATCGTTTAACTTAACACACGCATTTAAACGTCGCGTCGCGTCGCGGATATTTACGAGCACATAAGGACTTTATATCGAGCACATTAAACAGTTACAGAAACGATAGAAACCGGCTGCATTTAAATATTATTCTGTCGTGAATGACACGCTAGCGCGAGAACCAAAGAGATCTGAGGTGGGGGCAAGGATGGGGCAAGGTCGCTCATTGCTCTTCAACTCAGCTATTTTTTCCTGTCATATTTATAATTACCTATGTTTTTATACCTATGTTACATTTTGTCATGGACTTATTACTAAAATCTGGACTGAGCACTGTTAAAAATGAAAAATACGAAAGCACACCTTACACCTTTACATTATGATTCAATTTGGGTTACCAACATAGACAGAGGCAAAACGCCCCTACGGGAGATTTTCTTACATGCACTTATAAAATAGATGGCGCTAAAACTTGAACGTAACTGCAGAGAATTAAATTAATTGGAAAGTTCCTCATTGTATTTTTTAAAACAAATATTATTTCATTATAATATTTGTCCCACCTAACGAAAAAGTGTGGTCATCTTATTAGAAAGTGACAAACAGCATCGGCTCTCAACATCTCGCTCGGCTCGTTTTTTGGCTGCTAGAGCTCAGTCCTGATTTTAGTAATAAGTCCATGCATTTTATGCCTACTGAGAAAATATTTCTATACAATGTCGAGATACATGTCTTCTCGATACAGGCTTGCCTTGCTCGAAGACATTATAGACATTATTAGACATTCAAATTTGTTACTCCATCGACAAATTGTACATGTTTTATGCTGTACTAAGAATATTTTTATAATTTAATTTTAAGTCTTATCTGTAAAAGCATTTTCTTCGAAATAATTTCATTAGAGTGCCAAAAATACCTTGAATTTTTCTATGTAAGGAAACACGCTGTAGGTACCTTTGACTTTTTTGTAAAAAAAAATACCAATAAAACATATGAATACCTAGCTAAAAATATATAAAAATGGTCGTAAAAGTTATTATGTTCTGTACGTGGGTTTCATTTCTTTCTTCTAGTTATTTCCAGTTCCGAAGTACGCAATGAACATCTTATGAACATTAAAATAGTTCTCTGCATCTGCACCTTCTCCCGTCTTGCCACTGGCAACATTGTCAGTGTGGTATGTTCACATGCACGACGAGCATCCCTTGCCCGGTCGGTAACCAAACCCTACTCTTGCCCTGAGAAAGACAAGACGGGAGAAGGTGCAGATGCAGAGAACTATTTTAATCTGTGATTTTAATGTTCATAAGATGTTCATTGCGTACTTCGGAACTGGAAATAACTAGAAGAAAGAAATGAAACCCACGTACAGAACATAGTTGCCAGATCGCTAGTTAAAAGCACAGAGCCAGCCCAGCCAGTCCCAGCCAGTCCATATAGTAGAGTTCAGTGTGTGTAGTGTGTACCCGATACTCTATGGTTGGTACCCGACCCGATTTACATTTTACCGACTGATTTTTGTGGAATTGAAAAAGTGTAATTGTTGGTTGGTGTATTTTCATTAGTTTTAGACATACGTAAACTGTACCGTTATGTATTCTATGAAAAATATAATAAATTATAATGAGGAGGTGGTGTTACCCAAGTGCATGTATTTTATAAAAAATCCGAACGAATCATTGAAGTCCGATATCGATGATCTTAACATAAGCAACCAGGTTAAGAAGTTTCTTAAGGTTTTTATTTTACTATATACATTTATTTATCTTTCCTCTTATCTATTGTAAGTTTTTTAGTACAATAACCTATTCAATTTTCAAAATTTAACCATGTTATATATCATCTGTACTGACTACAATATATCTTACTACAGAAAATCTTATTGCTAACCTAACATTATGTTACAACTATCCTGCATGCATTAAAATGGGCTTAGAGATCCTATACATAATGTGTACTATCAGTATGAATTAGACCCATATCTTATCCTAGATATTGATGATGGTGGTGGCATGGATCATGATTGGGGCCAGTGTTAATTCAAAATATTTTACTGTAGATACCAAAATCTAAAATGGCTGAACTGGAAGAGAGACAGGAGCAGTTGCTGAAAAAATTGGATATCCTACATGACAGAATCAAGACTATCAGCTCATACTGCAATCCTAATAGCTCTAGTAATATCCAAATAAAAAAAGAAAATAATGCTGTAACTGCCACAGTAAGATTTTTACTTTTTATCTGTTTCATATTATTTTAATGTTAATTTAAGATACTTTCTAATTATTTATATTAATTCTAGGTTCCACCATTACATGAAGCAGTACTAACTGTAAACCCCGACAGTTTGCCGTGGTATTTGAATCACATTATTAAGAGCTCAAATGCAGATGTTAGTCTTAGCTCGCATATACATTCATCTGTGCCAAATGAGAAAGTACCTAAAATCAAGGCATTTCTGAAGACAATAAAAGATGGGAGTCAATCTGGCAATCCAATCAATCTCAGGCTGATTTTTAAAAGTGGTAAGATTATTTTAATGTTATGATTAAGGGTGCAACATTATGCATTGTGCAGGGTAGAGCATGCCCTTAGGTGACCATACATCCCGTTTTGAACCTGACAGTCCTGTTTTTGGTTGTCTGTCCTGTCGTGTCCCATTTTCACTCAACAAGCACCTTGCCTCGTTATTCCAGAAACAAATAATTCGCGATATATCGCAATATTATAAATGCGAAAGTAACTCTGTCTGTCTGTCTGTCTGTCTGTCTGTCTGTCTGTCTGTTTGTCTGTCACGCTTTCACACCAAAACTACTGAACTGATTTGAATGAAATTTGGTACACAGTCCAGAACCTGAGAAAGGACATAGGCAAATTTTTATCGCCAAAATCCCCCCGGGAATGGGTACAACGCGGGTGAAACCTTGGGGCGCGGCTAGTATTTGATATATGTAAAATTAAATGAAGCCGAAAATACAATGACTAAGCTCCAAGATAATAATAATTCATGTGCGAGTCCGACTCTAGTATGGATTATTATTATCTGCAATGTATAATACAAATAAAATAAATGAATCTGCTTTTTAATTACAAAACAACAATCAATGTCCTGTTTTGAGCAAAAAAATATGTGGTCACGTCAAGCATGCCCTAAAAGTTGAATTTCATTTTAACAACTACAATGTCAACCTTAAGTTTAAACAACTTACTCATTAGACATCTTTGTAATGAATGTAATTGTGTGTTGTTTTAGTATCAGCCGATTCAGAGTTGAAGCTCAACAGTTTGTCGTTGCCTATAGTGGGCACAGTCAACATCCTGAGATATTTGTCATTTGCATATCCCAACATAATTTCTTATGATTGCAATGACTATAATGTGGACTCTCTGTTGGACATCTGCCACATTATTGAAAAATCATCTGATAAGAATAGAGAGCCCTTACTAAAGAAGTTGTTTGCTAAAAGCAAGGATTGGATCTACAACAATCAGTTTTCTATTATTGATTTAGCAGCTATAAATGTGGTTAAACAATCTAAGAGCAATGTTAAACTTGTACCTAAACCTTGGTTTGATAAATGTGACAAAGTATCTTCATAAATGTCTTTTTAATGCTTCAATAAAAATATTTATCTCAGATTTTTGGATTTTTAATACATTTGCAGCAAAAAAACAATTAAAGTAAACTAGTGGAACATAGAAAAAATACTAAAGAAGTAAAACTGACAATTCATATAAACATGCAAATCCGAGATGTGAGAGGAATGTGACAATCTGACTGGATCAGCCGAGGAAGCAGCGAGCTAACTATGCTGGGTATCGAGAGGCTGATCTTTGCCCAGCAGTGTGATGAATCATATACTAATGTAGGTTAATAAAAACAAAATTGTATACTTTGTGTTTATTATTATTTATAATTATCAGGTGAATATTATAAAAAGGGTCCATCCGTTATAATATAAGTCAATTCAGTTCAACTTATCTATTCGGTGACAAGAAATACCAGAATAGTGCATTAAACTTCTACATTTATAACAATAAAGATGTTATATAAAGCATTGAGATATGAAAGCAAAGATAGCTGCTTGCAGTTGCAGTAAAAAGTTGGAGTCATTTCTAACTAATCCATTGATGGCACTTTAGGCTAGGTTTAGAAGACCGCGACAATGTTTTATTACGTCTTTAGGGCGATCTTCTAAATCTAATCTAACAATAATAAAGCTTACCTATTTTAATCACAAGGGAAGTGAACATTTTGTCCTAACTTGTAAGTAAATTGCCTACCTAATTAATATAATTATTAAATACAGTTTACAAAGGAATGTAAATTGGGTAAGAAATAGTGTATTTACATTCTCGAACTTTAAAAAATGCAAAAGGAAGTTTTTATCAAAATAAATGTTTCTGATATTTATCTTGCTAACTTATTGCTATGCTTCGGTGTTGCAACCGGATTTTAAGTACTTCAAATTGTTGATTTTAAAAATGCTTAAATCACAGATATTTAAATTGTGCTGAAAAATAGTTATAGAATCATAAATATGAGAACGTCTTATAAAATGTCGTGTATATTTACAGAAAATAAGCACTAAACCTATCAGTCGATTGTAAGATTAATAATTTATTATTTTATTTGTCTTACATGTACAATAATGGCATCTAAAATTTATGAACGTGTCTGATTTATAAACGCGGTCTCAGAACCTTACTTGCGCTACAGACGATAAAGAATTCTAATTAGGAATTAATATCTAATGTTTGTTCACTTTATCTTTACTTAATTTATTAGTAATACCTCATCTGTTCCAGTAACATAAGTAAAGCAGCCATTGTGACAATGATCTAGAATTCGAACCAATTTAGTCATAATGTCAAATTGTACTATTTTATAATGTACTAAACTTAACATTTTATGTAGCTGCCTACAATTATAAGACAAAAATCATTGCTGCCAACAATTTCAGGATAAAAAATCATCACATGATGGGGAAATCTTAATATTATAAATCAACCTATCTAATTAAAGTTAAATACGTATAAAAATTAATTCATATAAATTTAAATCCTAACTTAAAACATCTATTGATATGTACAAAAATATTTAAGAATAGAAAAGTTCATAGAGGTTGGGGCAGTGTTTAGCTCTCTGTACTCACAAGTCACATACCGTGTTACTCATTTGAGAATTGAGTTTGGGTTTACACGTTCATTTTTACTAGACGCACGCGCATACGCAAGATCGTGCGAGGCGGCGGTAGTCCAATCACATCATAGCTAGCTGCCGCGTTGTGCTTGAGCACGTAAACCTTGAGTAACACCGTATGCGAGTACAGAGGTTTAGATGTGCACGGATTGCGCGTTGGGCAGCGCGATGCCGTCGGGCTCGTGTCATACGAAGGAGGAGAAGCCCGGCAGCGGCGCCCGCGAGCGCGCCATGTTGTTCATCACGATCTGGCCGCCATTGAGCGACACCACGGCGCTGCCCTCGGGCTCCGAGTCCGTGTAGCTGGAGTAGTGCCGCACCGGCCGCTGTCGCTTCCACGACTGACGCAATGTGTTGTTCACGTTCGCGTAGTGATTCACAAATGAATGTGGTTCCGACTTTACACTTTCGTTTTCACTCTCAGAATTCTGGAAATAACAATTGAAAGTCAGTTGGTTCATTCTGTTAACTATTTAAATAAATGGGCAGTATTTTTTTTATATTACCTACATGTTAGGAAGACAAAAGACAGTAGCATAGGAATATAAAATCTAGGAGGGTTCTACAAGAAGCCAAATTCTGGTAGGAAAGTATTTGAAATAGTGAAATGATTAAGATAAAATGAATGTATGATAATGGTCACATTTGCAGTCCGTACTTCAAAAGTTATGAGATTAAAAAAAAAATATTTAGAGGATTTAAGCATAAAGAGCAGTGGTGTTGTAAATAAAATAGTTTAAAGATTGTGCCGCGGATAATTTGAACATTTGAAATATTTAATATATTTTTCGAAAAACTTATCAATTCACCTTCGAATCCGATCAAAAATCGTATTTACAAACGAGAACGTACTGAATTTATGCGGAGTGACCGAAACTACAGTGCCAATTGCGACGATAAGCGTGACCAACATAGTAGCATACATGATTACTCAACGATATTTACCGGGCGGTCCGAGGTCGGTAAGGAAAAAACAAGGTCGGCGTTTAGTGCGGTTAACGAGGAGCGTTCAGACGACGCTGATTTTGATGGTGATCACCTGTGAGTCGGAGGAGCTCATCTCCGAGGGCTTCTCGGTGAGCGACGAGTCGTCGGGGTTCTCGTCGTAGGCGCGCACGCTGTCGTCGTCGCTGTGGTAGCGGATGGAGGCGGGCGAGGGCCGCGGCGGCGACTTGCCCAGCGGCGGCGGCTTGCGGCGCAGCGTGCCGCCCGCGCCCGCCGCCGACCCCACGGAGCTCTGCCGCGCGCGGTACAGCTCCATGGCCAGCGAGCTGCGCTCCTCCGTCTCGCCGCCCAGCGACTCTTCCAACGTCCGCTGAGCTTCTTCTGAACAACAGATACATTACGGTCATAGTTTATACAAACTACACAGCTTTACTTATCTTAATCCTAGTAGAATCCTCGGTTTTATCCGCCTGGTACCTGGTCTCATGGGAATTTTAGTATAAAAATCATATCATTTGAACCATTTAACCATTTATTTCCACATCAAAAATATAATACAATTACGATGCAGAGGAGCAGACTCAGTGTCCGCTGAGCCGCTGGAGCGACACAGCACTGATTTTCAATCTATCCACTAAATAAACTATGTGCTTATTAAAAAATATTAGCATCTAGTGCGCAAAACAAACAATTAGATTTTTTTTTCAAAACCGACGACGATAAATTACCGTTTAAGAGACTACTCCATCAAATAACCAGAAAAATAAACTCTTCAACTTTAACTAGTGAAGTGTTCATAGACAAAGTAGAACAATTACTCACTTTTGTATTTGTAACTTTTGCTCTTGACGCAAAGCACGGCTACGACCATGATGATGACGATAATGGAGACGGCGGCGAGCCCCACCATGAACCAGGGGTTCCGGTAGAAGGGCGGGTTCTGCAGGTATCCGTACTCGAAGTACAGCTTGGAGGGCGTCACGATCACCTTGTCGTTGTAGGCGGGGTAGCTGATGCCGTTGTCGTTGTACGCGATCACGCGGAACACGTACGCCGTCGACGGCAACAAGCTCTGGTACGATATCGTGAACTCGTCCAGCATGCCGTTGTTAGTTTTCGTCAACGTTTCCCATCTCGTATCGTCTAGAGAAACACCGCATTTATTACGGGATATCGTGATCGTATTGGATATTGTTTACAAAAACAATCAAAGTAGATACATAAACTAATAAAAGAAACTACACAAATCTAAGTCGTGAATAATAGGGACCAGTGCGAAGGTTGCTAACGCTAATTTTCGGCAGAAGACTTACAGGCGCGCCAACTCTCCTCCGCTGCAGGAAACGTAAGATTACAGAGGTTTAGTCGGTTGTAACGTCAAATATATAAATTTAACCGGTCCAGTGTCGGTATAGTGTAGTTTAATCGGTACCGGATTACCTGAACTCGCCAGATTTAGTAAGCGAGTGTGGATGATTAGAGCTTTTACGTAGAATCTAGGCCTGTATGCGTTCACATAGGAACCCGATAGCTGGATTAACAATTATTGTCTATCTTTTTTGCAATGAAGTGTGCACATGGGCTACAACTTCTAGTGAGTACATTAAACGGGCGCCTGCGTGTACAATAGGTTTACCTTTCTTCTTGTACTCGATGTAGTAGCCGATGAGCGGCGGGTCGGCGAGCGGCGGCGGCGAGTTGGTCCAGCGCAGCTGCAGCGCGGCGCGCTGCGGCGCCAGCAGCAGCGCGGCGGGCGCGGGCGGCGCGCGCGCCTGCGGGCCCGTGCGCGCGCGCGCCGTCGCCACCGCGCCCGCCCCGATGGTGACGGCGCGCACGCTGAACACATACTCCGTCTCTTCTTCTAGCCCGCCCACTGCCACCCGACGTTCTTCTACCTTCTGTTTCACTTGTTTGCTGTATCCTGTAAGATACACCGATACGCTCATTGTAGAAATGTTATTCCTGGACTAGTAACATTAGTCATTTATGCACTCGATTATCTGATCCCTACTCATCATGGTGATTAATTTATGATTTGTTTGATCATCATAATTTAAATGCGAAATATTTATGACACGGATGAATGGATGTTGGTTACTCTTTCACTTGACTACAAAGATCGATAAGAATCTGAAGAACGCTACTACTAATCATGCCGAAATTTCCACAAGCCCCCGTTCCCGTGGAAAAAACTGCGCTGCTAATGATGTTATGTATAGTAGAGAGTAATGCTCACTCTCGTCCTGCGCCACGGTCTCGTAGGTGACGAGGTAGGAGAGCACGAGTCCGTTGCGGCGGCGCGGCGGCTCCCACGCCACCACGAGGCTGTTCATGGTGATGTCGCTGAAGGACAGGTTGCGCGGCGCCGCGGGCAGGCCCTGCTGCGTGCGCACCAGCACGGCGCCCGAGCGCGGCCCGTCGCCCGCCGCGTTGAATGCCAGCACCTGCTCACAATATTACTATGTAATACAAGCTTTACTTCAGCTAGCCCCTGTGACTATATGTGCGTCTGTAATCAAATCTTGCAAGTCAAAGAACAGTGGAATTTGATCCAAGAGCCTCCACAGATGAGACATATACCCATCGATAGAGAAGAGTCTACTGTATAACCTTGCGGAGTGCTGTCTTGTATGACACAAACAAATATCAATATAGTCCTGGTTTATGGGTAAATAGTTTTATCCAATCAATATAAAATTATGTATTTTTTAAATAATCTATAGTGTCTCTACTGTTGACAAATCCAGACTAGATAATGAGCAATTGATGACAATTAATATAATACATTCGCACTAACCTGTATGCGGTACTGCGTGAACTTGTCGAGGAACACGAGCGAGTGCGAGGTGGCGGTTGCGGGCACTACTTCAATTTCCTCCTCGACGCGGCGACCCGGCTCGGGATCTTCCGGCGATTCCGTCATTAGGTAGAATATCTGTAACACGCGAGGGGTTTATTATGAGTATAAATGACGGTATTGAATTGAAAAGATTGAAGATGGGATGGAAGATGTGCAGTAGCAGTCAATCGTACTGTTCGTTAGTGGAATTATCAATGGGGTGGCGCAACAGTGGCTTTAAGGATTTTTAAGGACATGGATTCTGGCAGGACTGGACTTGGACGCACAGGGGCCTTATGCACCTGGCATTTGTACAAGATGAAGCCATTAGGCCTATTAAAAGGTTAGTTTACGTCTCTACTAGGTTTGTGCACGCACCTTGTACCCGAGCAGGTCCCCGTTGCGCGCGGGGCGGGCGGGCGCGCGCCACGTGAGCGCCACCTCGGTGGGCGAGCGCGCCGCCGCGCCCAGGGCGGCGGGCGGCGCCGTGGGCACGGCCTCGCCCACCCACACGACGCACGGCGTGCCGCCCGGGCCCGCGCCCTGCGAGTTCACGGCCCACACGCTGATCTCGTAGTTGCGGTCCACCGACAGCTCCGTCAGCGTCGCCTCCGAGCTCTGCGAACAAGTGCAGGATTAACAGATTACTACTTATGTTCATTGTCTATCAAAAGGGCATGGTGCTCTCCATGGTACTCAAGTACTATTTTCAACCTTGTTAGCGCACGCTATCGACGTTACGCTTGCTCCAGAAATCTTTTGAGCATATTTTCGTGTTCAGTCGATATGCGTGATGTTATATAGGAAGTATGTCCTGTTCAATACAAATAGACAATCCAACGTAAACAGTGTCAGCCACGTTACCTTGATCCCCGGCACATCGAGCTTCATAGTCTGCTGCAGCGCGATGGGGAAGTCCGTGAGCGGCTGGTAGTGTATCCGGTAGCCGCCGGTGGCGGTGTCGCCGCTCCAGTGCTGGTCGCCCAGCGGCGCCCACTGCACGCGCACGCTGTTCGGCGTTATGGGCACCACTTGCAACTTCTCTACGGCTTTGCTTGGTGCTGTGTTGCATACAAAAACAAAATAAGTACAGGTTGAATGAAACTTTGTGTCCCTGTGTTGTAGACACACTTCCCGACTAACTTCAGAGCATTAACTTAAATTATAGTACACGAAATCTTTATGTATAAAATTCTAAGTCCTGACTGACTGACTGATAATCAACGCACAGCCTCAACCGCTACACCTAGAAACATGAAATTTGGCAGGAAGGTTCTTCAAGTGACGTAAGTACATTTAGTAAGAAAGGATTTTCGATAATTCCTATGGGAACGGGTTCAACGCGGGCAAAGCCGCGGGGCGCTGCTAGTTAAACATAACAATCTTAAGAATCAGAAAAACGGACCAATCGTCTACCAAAATATAATTAAATAAACCCACCTGCAGGTAAAGTGCGCACAGTTTCCGTAGCGTTGCTGTACCGACTGGGCCCGATATCGTTAGTAGCGCGTATCCGGAACTGGTAGGCGGTAAACGGTTTCAGCCCTTCCGCCGTGTAGGACGTCGCGAACGGGTCTACGCGCTCGGGGATGGTCTGCCATGTGCCGCCATCTTCTTTTTGCTGTACGGTGTAGTATCTGAGAAATAGCAATCGAGTTATTAATCGTAGTGGGTAAAATGAAGTGCGTACTGAGAGCGCGAGACTGCTTAGCGAGGCAACGATGATGAAGCATGGTTTACCGAGTGATTTGGGTCGCGCGACAGTATGTGGCCGTGTGGAGCGGTACCTGAGCGGCGCGTATCCGTCGTCGCCGGGCGTCCAGGAGAAGGTGATGTGGTGCGGCTGCAGCAGCGAGCGCGCCACGCCGGGCGGTACAAGGCTGTGCCTTGCGCGACAGTATGTGGCCGTGTGGAGCGGTACCTGAGCGGCGCGTATCCGTCGTCGCCGAGCGTCCAGGAGAAGGTGATGTGGTGCGGCTGCAGCAGCGAGCGCGCCACGCCGGGCGGTACAAGGCTGTGCCTTGCGCGACAGTATGTGGCCGTGTGGAGCGGTACCTGAGCGGCGCGTATCCGTCGTCGCCGGGCGTCCAGGAGAAGGTGATGTGGTGCGGCTGCAGCAGCGAGCGCGCCACGCCGGGCGGTACTAGGCTGTGCCTCGCGCGACAGTATGTGGGCGTGTGGAGCGGTACCTGAGCGGCGCGTATCCGTCGTCGCCCGGCGTCCAGGAGAAGGTGATGTGGTGCGGCTGCAGCAGCGAGCGCGCCACGCCGGGCGGTACTAGGCTGTGCCTCGCGCGACAGTATGTGGGCGTGTGGAGCGGTACCTGAGCGGCGCGTATCCGTCGTCGCCCGGCGTCCAGGAGAAGGTGATGTGGTGCGGCTGCAGCAGCGAGCGCGCCACGCCGGGCGGTACTAGGCTGTGCCTCGCGCGACAGTATGTGGCCGTGTGGAGCGGTACCTGAGCGGCGCGTATCCGTCGTCGCCCGGCGTCCAGGAGAAGGTGATGTGGTGCGGCTGCAGCAGCGAGCGCGCCACGCCGGGCGGTACAAGGCTGTGCCTTGCGCGACAGTATGTGGCCGTGTGGAGCGGTACCTGAGCGGCGCGTATCCGTCGTCGCCGGGCGTCCAGGAGAAGGTGATGTGGTGCGGCTGCAGCAGCGAGCGCGCCACGCCGGGCGGTACTAGGCTGTGCCTCGCGCGACAGTATGTGGGCGTGTGGAGCGGTACCTGAGCGGCGCGTATCCGTCGTCGCCCGGCGTCCAGGAGAAGGTGATGTGGTGCGGCTGCAGCAGCGAGCGCGCCACGCCGGGCGGTACTAGGCTGTGCCTCGCGCGACAGTATGTGGGCGTGTGGAGCGGTACCTGAGCGGCGCGTATCCGTCGTCGCCGGGCGTCCAGGAGAAGGTGATGTGGTGCGGCTGCAGCAGCGAGCGCGCCACGCCGGGCGGTACAAGGCTGTGCCTTGCGCGACAGTATGTGGCCGTGTGGAGCGGTACCTGAGCGGCGCGTATCCGTCGTCGCCGGGCGTCCAGGAGAAGGTGATGTGGTGCGGCTGCAGCAGCGAGCGCGCCACGCCGGGCGGTACAAGGCTGTGCCTCGCGCGACAGTATGTGGGCGTGTGGAGCGGTACCTGAGCGGCGCGTATCCGTCGTCGCCCGGCGTCCAGGAGAAGGTGATGTGGTGCGGCTGCAGCAGCGAGCGCGCCACGCCGGGCGGTACTAGGCTGTGCCTCGCGCGACAGTATGTGGGCGTGTGGAGCGGTACCTGAGCGGCGCGTATCCGTCGTCGCCCGGCGTCCAGGAGAAGGTGATGTGGTGCGGCTGCAGCAGCGAGCGCGCCACGCCGGGCGCGAGCGGCGGCGCGGGCGGCGCGCGCGGCGTCGTGGTCAGCACCAGAGCGCGCGCGCGCCCGCCCCAGCCCAGGCGCGACCGCGCGCCCACCGTGAACACGTAGTACTGCTCGCTCTGCAGCTCCGTCGCTCTGCACGTACCACATCATCATCGATATCAACACACACTTTATGCCACTAAATCAAATCTAAAAGACGTATAGTCCCAAAAGCTCAGTTATGTAATGATCTGAATTAGGAAAATATGGCAATCTATTTTTTTAAAGAGACTAAGTGACCGCTTTCCTCATTTAGCAGGAATCTGTTAATCTTGTTGGGTTGTTTAACATTAGTTAGTTGACCTACAGTTTAGAAACGTACCTGAATGTCCTATCCGAAGGCAGAAACTCCCTCGAAAACACATTTTGCGTGGAACTGTTCAGATGATAGGACACCTTATAAGCGATGATCTCCCCGTTAGGATCCTCCGGTACGTCCCATATGATACGCGCGGTGGTGTACGTGACGTCCGGGAACGATACGTTGGACGGCGGCCCGGGGGCTGGAATAATGAAGTAAAGTATTAGTCCGTAATGTCTCACTGGGTACAAACCTCTCAGGGAGATTAATGTAAAGTATTTATTAGCCTCTAATGTCCCACTGATTGATCAAACATTTTGGCATATTTTATCCGTAAACTGTTGAGTAATATTGCGGTATTAAAATAGTAGCGGTAAAATACCACAAGTGCGCTTACCACTTGTATGATTATTTATATATAGTGTGGCATTGACCTCCAAATCAAAATAGTTACTTACTGTCTTCAAAAGTCCTCACAGATACAGGCGGGTCGCTGAGCGCTCCGTCTCCCAAGCGAGTGTACCCGAGCACCTGTATCTGGTACACGACGTACTTCCTGAGCTCCGTCAGTGTGATGGTGTGCGTCTGATTGGACGGTATCGCCTGACATTCCACCTTGTTCTGGTCCGGTCGAGGCGGGGGCGCCACCGCCGCGTAGCAAACTTTGAAACCTTCTATAAGACCGTTTTGGTCTTGCACTGGTATGTCGCCCCATAGGACTACGATAGTGGTTGATGAAGTAGCGTTTGCTGATACGCCGATAGGGCCTTGGGCTGGTACTGGAATGGAAAAGAATAGTATTATAGGACTTTACTATAAATTCTGATTGATCACAATATTTCTGTATTAGGGTAACCTTATGGACTAACTTAATTACAAAAAGTTAATGTTACGAGCATTTTACCTTTTAAAGTCTCGGTTTTTAAGTCACAGTTCGTTATTTCTATCCAAATAAATTGTTTTCCTTGTTTGGGTGTCACAATACGACATACAAACACGTTTAAATACACATTTGATATTCTAACCTTTTCTTTCGCAGTAATTAAAAAGTAATGTGTTCGTACCTGCTTCTCTAGTCCTCTCAATCGCAATTGGGCTTTCTTCAGACAAACCGACTTCGTTAATGGCCGTCATTCTGATCTCATACACGGACCATTCTTCGAGGTTAGACAGCACGTGTGAGTTCGCCGTGTGGTCTTCAATCACACTGAAGAGAGTGTCGTTTGTCCCGCTGCGTTTGTACGTTATGTTGTAACCTTTCGGATTGCCGTACCATTCGCTTTGGTGTAGAGGCTGTGGAAATTTAATTTTGTTGTAGTTATCATGTTTCGGGGATCAGAATCAAAAAAGTCTTTTGCCTTGTGTTGCTATTCTTCACTTTGAATCATCTCTTCTTCTTCTTCATCGAGTGGATGGTCAACCTGACCAATCCTGGTGTCAGAGTCATTGAACCTCCAAAGGCCTCTGACATGGCTCATGTAACGACTACTATCCGTAGAAGGTAACCGGGACCGACGGCTTAACGTGCCCTCCGAAGCACGGGATCATCTTACTTTTCGGGCAATCAGGTGATTCAGCCTGCAATGCCCTAACCAAACTGAGGACAGTCTCACAAAGAGATTTTTGTGAGATATTGTTGTCCCCACCGGGAATCGAACCCGGTACTTCCGGATCGTGAGCCGGGCGCTCAAACCACATGACTGAGTCAAGTGTACTATAGCTATCACCAAATACTATCCAGCATGTGACTAAATACTTACAATCCAGCGCACCCTCAAGTTGGACGCGCTCACGGCCCTGACAGTGACATTCCGCGGCGGGTGCCTGGGCGGCGCCTGTATCGTCTGGAACTCCTTGCAGGGCTCGGAGGGCGGCGACGAGCCCACGACGTTGGAGGCCACCAGGCGCAGGCGGTACGTCGTGAAGGGCACCAGCCCCGTCACGTGCAGCGACTGCGCCTCGGGCGCGCTCGCCTCGAACATGGAGAACCACGACGAGTTGCGGGTCGTCTGGGCCTGCGGGAGATAACATACGTGTCATATTATAGAACTGTAAGAGATATTACAGTACTATATTTATATATTTATTAGTACTTTATTTGATAAATGAAAGTTCATTAAACAAAAAAAAGGTTTAAACTTGGAATTCAACATTTTAACCCACTGTAGCAGCGACTATAAAAATAGTGATTTGTTGAGATGATTTGCTTCATATTACTAAAAGAGTATCTTAGATAGCTACAGCATTTGGAATGAGTCTCTCACCTGGACAGTCCACAAAGATATCGAAGAGTTTCCATCAAAGCCTGGCGTGAATTGTAGCATCACTGAGAATGCTTCAATGTTAGTCAATGCCAGATTTCTTGGAGCCGATGGTAGTACTGGTTCAACTCCTGATTGAATGGTGGCGGAGCGCGGCGGGCCTTCGCCCACGGCTGTTAGCGCGCACAGCCAAAACTTGTAGTGAGTACTCGCCTGTGGGAAAAAGAGGAATATTTAGGAAAATGTATCCGAATGTTATGAAGTTTTACTTATTTTCGCATTCAGTTCTTGAAGTTTCTTGCTCTGAAAAATGGTTTCTTAGATGCAAAAGTAAAGGCGACGTCACATGAGTGTTAATTAAAAGCGAAGTGCATCAGTTACATTCTAACAATTACGCAGAGCAGCCGCATTTCAAAGTTTTTCGAATCCAAAGAAAAGTATTCAAAGAAACGAAATATACTTTTCAGGTTTATTATTTTTAAATTGATATGTTTTATCCTCTAAAATTTATACTGACGATATAAATATGTAAACGTTTCAAAGACAGTTAGATACAACTATCTATGTGGCCTAGCTATGGTATCAACGAAATGTAGGGTGGTAAATTATTAGCTCAGTGCAGTGCTAAAGATAGTCGATTCGGAACCAACTTGATCTGGAGCTCTCTTTGAGCAGTGTATTGCCCAGTACTAAGTGTTCTCGATACTATCTCGAACTACACTATTGTTAAAAAATAGTAATTATTTTTGAGTAAAAGAATCCAATTTTACCTGTAAATGTTCAACTCGCATACTAGTTATGTTTGGCGCCAACAGTTCTTCTTTAGCCGTATCCGATTCATCCTTGACTTGATACATTAATTTGTATCCAATGAGAATTCCGTTCGACTTTTTCGGCGCTGACCATGACACTCGCACCGCGCGGTCCGATATATCATCAAATTGAAGACTTCCAACTTCGTCGGGAACTAAAGGAAAGATTGAATAATGGTTACATGTCAAGTGACCTCATTCGTAATTTTTTCTATTAGTCAGTTCAGTGAGCATACATGAATGATTCCACTCCCGGTTGGCCGATTAAGAGACCAAAACTCTAGGTTAGGTTTTTTAGATTTTTTCAATTTTTTATCACGTGGAAATGAAACGAATTAGAAATTGGATCAATGGGGAATGGTTACATTTTTACGTAACCACAGCTGGGCAAATCTTCCCCAATACCTTTCATAACTAAACACTGAAAAGTTTAATATTTCAAAGCCCATTTATACTCGTATAACTAAGTTTAAACTGATTACCCCATTACAAACGTTAGATAAACAACAATAACATTGTTAACCCAATAACACAATGGTATCAAGAGATCAGCTATGCAAAATTGAGTGTTTAGTGTTCATAACGTAATATCGGCTACAACTGAGCGGTTCACTTACTATCCTCCTTTGTTCTAACGAGCACGTATTCTGTTTGCGGGCCGTCGCCCGGCTCGGTGAAGCAGAGCACGGTTATATTGTATTCGGTGAACTTATCCAACCCACTCATTACGGCAGATTGCTCCGTGAGTGGATCCAGCAAGTTCGGCGGAACGCTTACTAGCTTTTGTTCGACATTCATGTTTTCAGTTTCGTCCCAGCGCCATGCTTGCATTTTGTAGCCCTAGTTAATAACAAAAAGTAATAATAAATACTTAAAAAAATATTAAATAAATATTTAGATATTTTGTAACTACTTATTTTTTCACAGCTAACAAAACTTATCTATAAAACCACCTTCTAAAAATGTCTATTCGTTCGACACACACATTTAGACGCATATAAGTAATACGCCAAACTTACATCATCCCTCTTTTTGTGTCGGGAGTTAACAAAACAAATGGATTAATCTCGGAGTTGTTGTATGTAGGATACAGATGTATATAGCTACATCCCGTCTGTTTTTCCGTACTTACACTGTTAGATTGGATTTACATGATTTACCAATTACATTACAAGATTCAATTACAAAGTTGCATTAATTATTTGTTGCTACTGATTAAATTATTTATTAACAAAACGTATAACTACCTGATTGATTCCATTAATCTTCTGCGGATTAGGCGGGGTCCACCACACGGTAACCGCCGTCGAATTCGTCGGCTCGCAGCGGACGCTATCCGGGGGCGCCTCGGGAATGCCTTCTTTAGTCTTGATCGTGTAACTATCAGAATAGACACCCACTCCTTTGTCATTGTACGCCGCTATTTGGACGTTGTAATCCTTCCAAGTGATCAGATCTTGTATGAGGTAGTTCCTTTGTGCTTCGTTGGTGATATTTTGGTACGTCCAGGGACTGTTTTCGTACCCTCGGAGTCTGTATCTGATGACGTATCCCAGAATATGCCCGTTTCTGTGTTCCTCTAGTGGCGGTTGCCATTGGGTTATTATTTCGGAGGATGAGCGGGCTGATCCCATGAACCCTATTGGAGGACCGGATGGCGCTAACAAACAAATTGTCGTATTTAAATTATGTATGTGGTTTTAGTAAAGGAGTGAGGGAATAAATGGAAACAAATAAAAACATTCTTCAGGCATAGTGCGATTGAAGAACAGTTAAATCGTTTAAAAAGTTCAAATAAGTATTTGCATCGTATAGATAAACTGTTAAATTTATAGGTAGACACTTCTTTCTTAATACAATATGATTACCGTGCAGATTTATAGACAAAGTTAATATTAAACATTCAAGTAATAATAATAATATTACGAGAAATAAATAAAGTGTACGTATACTTCAAAAATATCGTGCTAACATGCATGAAGTTTTGATAGATTTCATATAAAAACATGAACTTTCAGACCTGAAATGCAATGAATGATAATACGATATGTATGACCGATATGTACGGTCCGACAACGATACGTAACGTATAGGTACATACATAACTGACATGCACTACCACCAGTCTATGAATACACAAACATTCATTGACACAGTCATATCTCCTCTCTATATATATTCAGTTTCTCCCCCATTTATGCATTTCAATATCTTGTTCAAGCCACAAATAAAAACATTCACAGAACTCAATATGCTTAGAAAAAGACAATGAAGAACAACTGTTTGATAATTTCCATACCTTGGCAGCATATAATATCGTTAGCGGCTTGTTTACAAAACAGAACACATTTTAATGAACACACATATATGTTAGTGCATTAAATAATAAATAGTTTACTAAGTTATTTCAGTGCGTATGTTCACTAAATTATTATACTATACTGTGTTGTATATTATGTGCAATTATTATATGGTTCATCTAGCTTTAATAGTTGTGATTATTTACATGTTCTACATACTTTGTAAATTTAGCATTTTAAAACTTACGGTGGCTTGCACAATGACTCTTAAACCTATTTAGTACCTAGACATTTTTAACAAACAAAACCTGTTCGTTGAAAATTGGATTTTATACTGCACGAAATAGAACACTTTTTAAAGTGGCATTTGGTACACATATTTAGGAGCTAAATCAAATTAAGAATGCTTGAGCAATCCATCCATAAAGTACCTTTTCATCAGAGACATTTAATATGATTAGTTGATACCTAACATAGCATATCATAGCTCAAATGTAAATGTCCCTTAGTTGGTATATTCAGCATTTTAAACCTACCTTCTTGTGGCAAAGTAAGTACGTCAGTGGGATCCGAAGCAGGCCCTTCGCCGACGGCGTTAACAGCTGATACCCTAAACTGATATGACGTAGCTGCCTTCAAACTAGTCAGCAACACCCATCTTTGATTGGCTGATACATTCATTGGTTCCGTCACCCAGTTTAGTAGAGGGTCCGGGGTAGGGCCTAAAATAAATTGTTATTATTATTATTATGTTTGATTTAATTTCAATTGGATAAAATACACGAGAGAAAACCTCTTCTATGTTTTGTCTCTTTTTGTCATGTAGAAATAGAGAGATACGAGTATGTATTTAGAAAATTTGAAGGTTTATTTAGGTGTGCATCTTAGTTCTACTGGTATTTGTAAATATTTCATCTAGTTTCTAGTGCCTGATAAAATTCGCATTTGCAACTTTGTTGGCGTGACAAATGGCAATCCACTATATTAAAAAGCTGATGAAAGTATGTTTTGTTGAAAGCTTCTTGTTGACATTGCTTCTAATGTCATACCTTAACAAGAAACATAGGAAATCGCAAGTTCCCACACGTTAAATAGTACATGAGATAATTCTAGATGAGCGCTATTGTTAGTTTTTTGTTCGATTTGAGAATAACTAGCTTACCGAATTCCGGCACAACTCGTCTTTGGACGATAAACTTTTGTATGGGCGAGTTTCCGTCGAAGCCTGGGGTCCAGGTGACGTTGATAGCGCGTTGTTGCGTCGCGTCCAACTTCATCGCCCTCACGTTGGTTGGGGCGAAGGGTAGTTCTATAACTGATAGGACGGCGTTCCTGGTGCGATTCCCGCCTGGTGACGTCACTATACAAGTGTAGTCCCCGGCGTCGCTCGCTCGTACAGCTTGTATCTGTAACGCTCCATCGGCAGCGATCCATATTCGAGATCCTACTGTCATCGGCCTAGAATATTCGATTATATGTAAGTGTGGATGTGATACCTTAGTGTCTAAATGAGTTAGTGAAAATTGATGTTTTTTTTTTGTAATTTGTGTGCGTTTGAAGGAAGGCGCACAAGCTATTTATCCCAAAATACCCAAAGTATCGATCGAATAAATGTAAGTGGATAGTTTAGCTAGTAGAAACTTATTAAAGTAAGTCGTCAGTAAAATATGGGGTGAAAACTCACTGTTTGTTATGGAACCAGTCTATATTGTACTTGACGTTGGGGTCGCTTGAGACCTTACACTGCAGAGTGGCCGTGTGACCCAGTAACACCCGCGTGTCAACAGGTGGAGCGATGATTTGGGTTCTCACTGGAACAATTATATGCATCAATATTGGCTGTTTATATTTTGGAGAACAAATAAGCACATGTAGAGGCACCTACATAGAATATTTGGTAAGTAGGTACAATAGAGTTGCCTTTACATTAGGTAGGTTGGAATGGAATTTTTATACCGCCTGCAGGCCTCCAAAATGGTCTAACGATATAAATAGCTGAGACCAATTATTAAGCATACTTTTCAGAGCAAAGGAACAATTTCACATCCGCTTCAAAGCATAGTAAGTAACGCTGGGATATAAATGCCACTATCGGCCCGTCCAATAATGGTTGAACTGCAGTTAGCTTAGGAAGCGCGTTGAATCAACATCGCTTAGTCAAAACTATGCCTCGAGCGCTACTCTATAGTTATGTTAATTGTAGTTTAACAACTGTTATGTTACTATCGTATATTATGTAAGTTTATGAGGATATGATTTTACCTAGTACAGTAAGATATGCCTCTCCAGAAACATTCCCAGCGTCGTTCGCTCGTAAGCAAGTATATTTGCCAGTATCAGCGATCGTGGTACCAGTGATCAACAAATCACCGCCCTCCAAAGCTTGGAGTCTTCCCGAAAGATTGATTATGAGTGAATCTGAAAGAACACAATTACTCAACGAACCGAGTCACCAAATGGATATGTACGCTGTTTGCAGTACAGCGGAACATAGTTGATGAATTTTTCGAATAAAATCGTAGCAAGTAGTTTCCTCTCGAGCTGCCGAAACTATGCCGGTTTGATTTCAGTTTGTGTAAACCAAACATCACGAGAGAACAACATACACGTGCTGCGAAGTTAATTAGGAACAATAAGTAGGAGCGGTGACCTACTACCGTCCAGCTGCGTAAACGAATTTCAATTTGGGATTAAATGCTAATGAAACGTCTAAATGTACAGTTTATGAGTTTATAGATAGATTGGCGTTTAACCGATTACAATTTGTTTAGGCAGATTTACATACACGAACTGGTGGTCCGTGGTGGATAGAATATTAGTTACTCTCTCACTTCACAGAGTTATAAAGTTCTTCTTTTAAATTTTGACTAACATAGGCTACCCAGTATACATTGTGTAATGATATACAGTGTTGTCCAAGTTACTTACCGTTAAAATACCAGGTGACATTAGGAGTGGGCGCTCCTATGGCTTGGCAGCTGATGGTGGCGTCCTTTCCGTCCAGCACGGTGAGGTTAGCCGGAGGGGTTTGCATGATTGGCGGAGACGCTACAAGCCACACGCACACACGTTAGTTCACTAGCACCTACTGTGTCAGAGGTTCTTAACCACTCAAGATATTTTTTTTAGGAAACCAGCAAGCACCAGAATAATATTTAAACTTTAAAAACCACTAAGTACCAAAATTTGAAAATGCTTGGTGGTATAACCACAGGTTAAGAACCACTGTACTATGACAAGTATGTTTTAATAATAGTGAACAAAACAACAGTAGTGTAGAGTTAGTTAAAGCGCCAATATTTGCATGCTTAATCCTATACATAATTAATTTTAATAATAGGTTAAGCACATATGTAATTTATTTATAGACTAGTTTATATATGTGCAAATAAAGTGTGCATTCAACGACTATGTTGAAGGGTCATCGATTAAATCATCGTTTGGTTCGAGAAAACAGTATCCCACAATACATTCGTGTAATGTACTGGACAGAACCAATCGGAAATGGGACCAATCGAGAAAGCGTGACATGATTAGAAATGGGACCAATTGGAACCAAACCAAATAACATTAACAAATACATACGATTAAAATAATATGCAAAATGTGCAAATATAGGTAATGTGCTAATACTATTAATCAAATCCGTATATAGGTACATGCATCTTCGTATAACGCTGAGTTTGGTGATCGAAACATTCCGGAAATTGAATTTTAGTATGTTAAATAAATCTACATATGAAGTACATTCTAGGAATTAAATTAAACTACATAATTATAATGCAGCTCGGGTTACTTCAAATATCAATTCAACTACAAATATGTCTATTGTCCTTTACTTCGCTACCTCGGACGAATATTTAATCATCTTTACGGGTTATTTATGACAATAGGTTTTACTGGTTATTTTTATGGCGTTATGGTCAACAAATATCATTAATTTATACATATTTTGGACATTATGATATGAACTAAAATGTTTAACTATCTACAAATAAAATGCGTTGTATAAATCAATGATCAAACACTCGGTGCTAAAAACAAAATAACTGCTGCATCACTAGTGCATTAAGATATGTATAAATCTTACTGCCGGTATCAAATTTGAATGTTTTTGCCTTTTTATCCGAAGTCCTCATTCTTATTAGTTTCATGTGACTGCGTGGGAATCGTTTACTGTCCTTTTCTGCACGACATCACAGTGACAATGGTTAATTGTTTAGACATACATACTTTTGTAGTTAGGGGAACATGTAGTGAAGCATTCATTAATGCGACATCATGTTAGGAAATAGTTTAAGTGATATGGAATTGTGACATAAAAATGTTATGAGGTCACATATTATTTACCATAAGGATTGTCATTGTCACAATGGATACAACGCACAAGTTACATCGAATCTTGCGTTACGTTACGATTCATGCAACAGAAGTTATAAAAATGCGTCAACGTCAAGTATTAACTTTCACGGAAACCTTATAAGTACACTTCTTGTCTGTATAGGAAGGAACTTACTTTTTATTTTAAGCCACGTGGAAATTGATGATTCCCCAGCTTCGTTGGCGGCTATGCACTGATAAATACCCATGTCTTCCATTTTGAGGTCTTTGATGATGAGCGAACGGTCTACCTCGACCCTGTACCTGCCGCCTCCATCGTCCACGTCGAAGTTATCCGTTTCCTCGGCCCCTACACCAACACTGGCAATCTTCTTGGCATCTTTATACCAAGTCGTTCCCGGTAACGGTATACCCTGTACGTTGCATTCTAAAGTAACGCTACTCCCAAATTCACCAAACGTTTCTGATTTTAGGGTTGTGAAATATACTGGT
Source organism: Cyclophora albipunctata (assembly GCA_963082685.1). Classification (NCBI taxonomy): domain Eukaryota; kingdom Metazoa; phylum Arthropoda; class Insecta; order Lepidoptera; family Geometridae; genus Cyclophora; species Cyclophora albipunctata. The sequence continues at coordinate 6,672,060 of OY720117.1, read as the reverse complement.
TTCTCGTAGACTGTAACGGTGGCGGTCGCAGTCACTGTGGCATAGCCCCCTGTTTTCAGCCTGGCTTGGCAACTGTACTGGCCTGTGTGGGTTAAATTGGCAGAGATCAGACTTAAAGTTCTATTCCACTGGTCGTTTAAATCGAATGATATTCCCGCCAAATCGATCATGATACCATCTTTGAACCACAATGTTTCGAGTTCATGCAGCGGTCTCGCGTTTGCAACGCAATACAGGTTAGTGACATCTTTGCCTTTTATTATTTTCGTATCACGGGGTTTTATTATGATTTCGGGAGGAATTTCTTTCGTATCGTCGCCATAGACGCCAAGCTTTATGTAAGGGCTGTTTTCTTCTTTGCCTAGCTGAGTGTTGATTGCTCGAACCCTAAAATTGTGATAATCATAATACAAGATCGTTATAAAACAACGGTATCATTCCAGGATCGTACATACACCAGCACTTACCTGTATGCTTTTTCATCTTCACGAGACGCACTAAGAATAACCAGTTGATGTTCGTCAGTGTTAACGTATTTCTGGTCGTACTTCAACGGACCCATTTCGTCCTGCCATATCACTGAGGGCGCAGGCTCCGACTCGATATGTGGGAATTCCAATACAACAGCCTTTCCTGATTCTACTGTTACATCAGTTTCGGCAGACTTTTCGAAAATACCCATATCTAAAATAATAATTATAATATACTTTTCAAAAAATATGTTTACAATTTACATAGAGTTGCGTGTTCAAGCATGATCCAGTTCGTAAGTACTCGTATTTATTTTAATAAGAAATATACTTACATGCAACAACGATATTATTCTTTTCACTAAATATTGCCCCCACGTCGTTTTTGGCTATACACTGGTATGCCCCGGCGTCCTCTTTCTTAGTGTTGTGGATTTTAAAGAATAATTCCGAGGAATAATCGGTGAGGGGCACGCCGTCCTTCAACCACCTATACATGGGCTGAGGAATGCCTAGAACCAAACATTTAGAACTAGTACAAATCGATCTAAATCATACAAAGCTATCTAGAATGTACATTGATATGATCGATATTACGAGTATATAATCTATCTTTAGAAATGATGCAACATAAATAAAATATAGTCAATAGTAATAATTAATTTGCATATTAAATTCATTATGCATGGATGGAGCCACCACTCCACATTAACACACGAACGCTCAAAGTGCATTGTGTTTGCTTTAGTATTTATATGAGCAAAGTTATACCACTGTTTATTCAGGTTGTCGGCGATAGGAAGCAAAAAACGTTTGTCCGATATTTTCAAGGACAGATCTATGATTTTTTACCACTATTGTGACTCCGTCCGCCGTAGCAGCGTCTCATTATCTATTTCAAAAGAGATAAACCCACTTACCTATAGCTGAACACTGGAGTATCTTAGTTGTTCTTTCTCTTACAACACTATTTGATGACGAAGGTTGCATACTAAATCGCGGTGGCTGCATTTGTACTAAAACAAGCAGAAAAACGACATTTAAAATCAATAGCATAACATAAAATAATAATGCTTGAAACAATGTCGTTATGAGAAACTGGTTGCCTATCGTCCTTGGAGCATTAACTGTGTAAAATATTTCATCCGAGCGTTAGGTCAGCTGTAATAATACCGTTTAGGTACAGATTAATTAATGCTTCTCGTTATTTTTCGTCCGATAAACTTCTTACGATAATTAATAAAATAAAGAACCATTTGTCTGAATTCCTTGAATACTTCATCTTGTTGAATCTCACAAGTAATAGGTAGTTCTAGATAAGGCAGAGTTAAGCTTTATAGATGCCAGTTTTTACATTCGCTGATTGTAACGTATAAGGGCTAAAGAACAGGATTATTCCGTTAGGTCTGAACCTTTCCATTAGTATTGCCACAGAGGGAACATTAACCCGCGCCGTATACATGTGGGCAAATCCTTTGTTATTTATACATTCTATAATATCACACCCTTAAAATATAACAGATTAAAATACACTGCCGATATAGACCTAGTTTTAAGAGGGTTTCTTATAATGAACCTTTTAATTGGCTCAACCAAATATAGCTACGTTATATAGGTACAAACAGAACTAGTACCACATATGAACGTTTCTATATGTACTGTTTGTAGTATTTTCAAATACATATTTATCACATTTTCATATTTTCCATTTAATTGGTTCAAGGACGATGTTTTGATAGCAAATATTTACTATCGCGTGCCTTAACCACTATATTACTGTTGGTTATCGTACGCAATAACACGTAATACGAAGATTGAGTGAAGTGTGCAATGTAATAAATAAGTACAGTTAAATATAACAAGTTAGATTAATAATTTTATCACCTATTCAATAGTAAACTCTAGCTATTACAGTTTAACAAACAATTTAGGTATAAACTGTAGGCGTCATTCGCTAGATAAAAGTAATGATAAGAGTCAAGAAAGAAACCGTGTCGTACAAACAAATTGTACTTAACTAGGTTTATGCATTGAATAATGTGTTATGTGTATCATTACATTCCACTGTTCATCATAAATCACTTTAAGAGTTAGGCTCTTGTCGGTGAGTCCGATACACCTTCTCTAGTTCAACATTCCATTAAAAAATAATAGACATTCATTCATTCATGATTTTCCATATGGGTCATTCTTAGTTAAGAGGTAATACGTTGTATGAAGTGACGGCATGGCATTTTTTTAAATATTTCTACTTAATTATATATTTTTTTTATAGAAACATTTAAGTTGTAAACGTTTACAAAGTGGCCAGTCAATTTGTTAGTTTTTTCTCGATTTATAAGTTACCAGGGTAGATACTCAGTACAGGGTAGAGACAAGATGCACAGGGGAGGATACTCTATGTACAGGGAAGAGAGGCAGACATATTAAAAACAGATTTTTTAAGAATCAACATATTATTTTACTCATTAATTATTAATAATCAGACTTTTCATTTCTTTGCAGTCATTGTTTATAAAATTAAATGTTTCTTAAGGCTAGGTACAAAACAAAAAGGTTCTTACTTTTTCTTTCCATCAAAACAAAAATATCTATAACTTTACTATTAATCATATCAATAGTAAATAATGAAATAAAAATAAACAAAACTTAAGTAACAGTATTAAACTTTTCTTGTACTTAAAATATAAAAAACATTTTAATTAAAAGGTAATTAGAAATATTAACATTTAAAATCCACGTTCAAAGACATCAATAGATTCATTAAATGAATAAAAAATACGTTGCCCCCTCATTTTTAAGTTTGGGGCGGGAAGTTTTTTTAAAACTTGATCCCAGGTGATGAAAGAAATATCTTCATCATTAATTCTGAACTTTTTTCCAGTTTCATCAAAGATTTTACAAAATTTAACTTGAAGTTCATCATCTTCTTCAACACCTGTGCACATTGCAACATAACGATATTCTGTTTTCCTATCTTGCAGTTTAACCAGCAGAAAATCACCGTTGCAGAATGTTTCCTTTCCAGATGTTGAGGGCTTTAAATTATCTATGTGCAGTTTGCTTTTAATACTGGCAGGCACAGAATGCTGTAGTGTTTCTTGAAGCTTCTTCCTGCGTTCTTGAGATGATTGATTGATTAGTGGTTCATCTTCTGAATCGCTAGCTCCGTAAATATCATCAACACATAGACGAGGTTGTGTTTGTCGATAATCCAAAGTACCCAAATGAAAATGACGACATAACTCTGAGTCACAGAAGCAGCTCAAACTTTTCATTATCAGGCAATTAGGTATAAGAACGCAACCAGTAACCTGGTGAACCTTTAGTGTGCCTGAAAAAGTCTTTAAACCTTCAGTAGAACCTAATTTTGCTGTTTTTTCAGATATGTTTGCATCATCTACGGTAAAAATTTTAATATTCGGGCAGCTTTTCTCAAGGGCTTTAGCTAGGTCATCTATTGATGAAATATCGGTGCCACTCGCAACTAATCTATCTGCAGTTCTCTTGCAAGTAGCTCCCACTCCATCAGGAGCTCCCTTACCGTGACCTGCTTCATGAAAATTCCAAGTGAAATTTTGAAGATTAGAGAAGAAATCTTCTAGCATTGTTGCCAAAACTTTGAACATCATTTTATTACGATATTGGGTGACTGGCCCATCGCTCAAGAAATGTAAAGTTGTAATAGTAGCCGGCAGACAGTCCAGTATAGGCTGTAAATGCGCCCAAATTGCAGGAGGTGAGTGCGATAAATTTTGTGATAAAGTGCAGTAACATTGGCTTTTTAGCTCTTGCTCGACATCTTTAGTATAGACTACAACAGTGTGCATACTTATTTGTTGTCTCGATCCTCCGAAATGAAAGGATTGTACTTCTTCAGCGTATTTTGTTAGGTAGTTTTCACTGAAATCCACGTGTATAAGAGCTTCTGACTCAGTAAGGGACTCTTTTTTTGTTTTTATAGTTTGATGTTGGTGCACTATGTTTCGTTCGTGATTCAAAAACTTATCCATCTTTGATTCCAAATCCAAAATCAAGTCCCTTGGTAGAATCTGTAGTGAGCTTTTAACGCATTTCGTTACAGTTCGAGGTTTTTGAGTTTTTAAATCCACGATATCTTGGCGTACACTTTGCCACTTGCTGTAAAATAGTTGAATAGAGTTATCGAATTCTTTATAATGTAGACCTTTGTTTAAACACATCTTACACTCGCGGGATAAACATTTTTCGTTGAATCTGTTGCAGCAAACTTGGTTTAGAAGGTCCACGTAATTCGACACAGATATTATTTTAGCGTTGTGAAGTGATTTCAGCATTAAATCTATATTGCTATGTATAACACACATGCAAGTGTTACGACTGTCACAGCGTGGTTGGACGACCCAAAATGGTCGGAGTTTGCAGAACACTGAATAAGATATTTTAATGTGTGTCTTTTCCAGAAAACGTTTGTGCAAGTTGAATAACGTATCTAGCATAACTCGCTTTTGCTTACGCTCGCCCATCTTCGTTATAAAGTCTTTTTTACCTGCACAAACTCTACTGCTCGAATCATCTTCCATAAATTTAACTATGCAGGTTTTCAAATTCTGGCTGTGTTTTTTTGAGCTGCGCTTTGTATCCATCAGTTTTAATTTGTTGCCTATTTTACTCAAAGGTTTTATTTTCATTTCTTCCGGTAAAACATTGTATTTTTTTACTATTTTCCCGCTTAACACTCTTCTGAAGACTCTTTTTTCTTGGGCAGTGTCGATATTTGAAAAATTTTCATTAAGTTGTTGAGTAATAACTTCACTGAAAAGCAGTTTCTTCTTTATGGTTTCTTTGTCAGCTGCACTTACTGCTGATGTAAGTAAATTTACTTTAGTGTTGGGTGTGATAATTGGTGGTTTTTTGATCCGTTGTATTTGCTTTTTGTAACGTTGGACTGCAGACTTAAGTTGAGCTATTTCAGCCTCTTGTTTTCTTATTATCAGGTTTCTTGCTTTTCTTGCTCGAATTGATTTTTGCTGTGCTGCCTGCGCTCGCCTATTTATATTTTGAGGGGGCTGCGGTGGTTCTTCATTATCTGAACATGGTGGAGTTTCAGGAGCATTGCTTATATCTTGGAGTGCTAAACGATGTCTACGATTTTTTGCTTTCTCTCTCCAAACTTTTCTAGCCTTCCGCTGCTCTCTGGGGGTCATTTGATTGACTGTCTTAATAACTCCTTTTTCTTTCTTCTTTTCATATTTTTCCCTTTCCTTGACTTTTTGTTGAGCGTACTTATCTTTGTCATTTTTAATTTTTTGGTATCGTAATCGTTCTGCTATTCTTTTTTTTTCGAGTCGTTCTTCACGCGTCATTTTTTTTCTAGACGCCATTTTTTCTGTAAAAAAATTATACTACATTGTAAATAATATACATAATACTAAATAAAGACAATTTTTGAAGTAGTAATGAAAACGCAAACAAACGTATCTCCCCTGGACATTAAGTATCTCCCCTGCCATCAAAAGAGCCAGGGGAAATACGCCAGGGGAGATACATTTTCGATTGATATCTAAAATAGCCGTAAAAGTGTTTATCGGATGAAATTCACAACCAAACATAACATTGTGTGCACTATTAATAGTGAATATTTAAGTAAATATTAATATTTTAACGAATGACTACTAAATAAAACTTACCAGAGGAGAGACTCCATTCACTCAACACTTCTACACCCAGCGAGCGGCGTGACTAGAAAGACCGTTAAAATGGTTGCACAGCCGGCTTATGCGCCGCTTGTTGCTAACTTCACGTTAAACTCTATGCACTCAAGGTCACAACTTCGACAAACTTGCTAAACAAAATTGATTTTTAAACGAAAACAAATAGCCAGGGGACGAGACACGAAATACGAAGGACAATTTTCATCGTCGATATTATTTATGAAAAATTAGAATAAAAGTAATTTTACTTATAAGACACTGTGACTAAGTTATTGTTCTGTATAAATATAACAATGATAAAGTAAATGTAGAATTTTAATGCACTCATTTTAACTGGATTACAAATAAAGTCGGGTTGGGGACAGACCAGGGGAGATACTTTTTTCTTATATTGGAACTTATTGTGACTAAACTACATACGTTTCTGTAATAAATTTGAGTGAGCAAGAAGAAAACACTTAGTTTAAATCAATAAATAGGTTAATTTGGAAGTTAGTATGGAAAAAAAGTATTTTTTTGTCTTAGCCATTGAAAGTACCTCTTAACTAAGAATGACCCATATACAGCGGCGATACATTTATTAGCTTACATCCCCACCCGGGTATTACTTAATCGAGGCCTAAATATAGCCGTAACCTTTGATGAATGAGAGTTAAGAATAGAATCCTTTTTTAATTCACTCTATAGGTCATTCACAAAATTAGATTGGTTAACGTACGTAAATGTGAACACTGAACATATAAAGTGTAATTTCACTCCGTGAAATGGAGACAGCTACAGCCTTGCGGTAACTAACCAGTCCGGGAGGAAGTTACACGAAGTTATGGCCAACAACTAGCTAGGTCCCTTTAATCATACTAAGCGTACGAAATGGGGAGATAGTTTGCAAGTTCCTAACTAGTTATTGTATTATCTGTTTATGTGAATCGGCTTGTGAGGTCAATAAAAATAAAGTGAAACATGGGAACGCATCAAGTAAACTGAGACATCAATATTGAAAGAACAGTTTCCGTTACGTGACTCAGGCCGATGGCACGTCTGCCACCCATCAGCCCATCACTGACATACAAATGTATCCAACTTAGCTTCTTTTTTACATTTTACTAACTCGCCGGTTACGACTTATAGCTAACGGGCAACCAGCCTCAGATTGCGTGATCAATTTAATGACGTCATTGCAGTCTGTGTCATCTCCGGGGCTTAATTAAACAACCTATCTAATATCTATACTAAAATGATTCAGTTTATCCACGAAACCGTAACAGTTTCGCATTTATAACATAGTGCCAGTGAATAAGTTAAGCAAATTAGGTACCTACGAGATAATTTAGCAAACCCGCGAAGCTATTTGCGAGGTGAAATGTTTATTTAACTAAGTAGGTAGCGTTTAGGAATATTTTCAGCTATAAAATTTGAATTTATTTGCCGAGAAAGTTATTTTATTTGCTTTTAGAATCGTTTGCACATGAAAACAAACCCAGAGTAAATGCATGGCTCAAATAAACGTGTGTGTTGATTTAATTGCGCCAACTGTGAGTTACGACAAACGTTCGGTTAGATTTTATTGTTTGAATTATATTGAACAGTCAGCGTCGCGTTGTACCTATAATAATCGTAAAAAAACAATCGAGGCAAAGTGTGAACAGCGAGACACTTTCTAGACTTTATTTCTGTCTGTCTTCGGAGCATGGTTCGTCCTTAATGGATGAATAATCCTGCAACGGCAGGTGGAGCGAGGACTGCCCGACGGTCCGTAATATCAAACTCACACTAATAAGAAATATTGTAACTAACTTTATAAACAATAGAAGGTCATTAACTCGCCCTTATCAATCTAAAACCTACGTTTCAATCGTAGAGTAGCTAGTAAAGCTTCATATAAAACACGTTACCGGTACAATATATGTCAATATTGTTATCGCTTACAAATGAAAGCTGTTGGCATACGGACGGTAACCCGACGCCCTTTCCATACCACAGGCGGCGGTGCTCCGCCCCCCGGCCCCCGCTCGTCGGACCATTGAAAGGGGTTTTTTACCACCTAGTGCATATGGAATGGAAACCCCTCGATTCACTTCACGATACATTCATCTTACACAGAAACCATACAACGACAATGACTAGTTACACATACGTACTAGTTAACTATACCAAATATATGACACGATGCACACTAAAAACTACAATAAACAACACAAGCTAGTAAAATTTTACAACAGTTTCCCATTAATATATAAGTAGGTACAAACTTTCGCGAGTATGTAGCTAAAAGTATAGGGAATAAAACTTGAACAAAAAGCTTTCCGTATCGTTAAAAGAGAATGGTCAGTCGGTTAATGATTTGTAAACTATCCAATTTACCAAGTACACTGCAGTGCCTCGTCGACGATTCATTTATAAAACGGTTACGTCAATTAAATGAACTGCATACAGTACTGTTATCATTGAGCTTTATCAACGAATCATTAACGAAGTCCAGTGCGCTCTAGTCGTGGCTCTAGCGTGCTATGTTTAAATTGCTTCAGATTTATTATAATAGGATTAAGATAAGTATTCAAAATGTAAGAACAAAGAACTCTAGAGAAGACACAGTTATATTGGTCAAACGGTTTTGAAAGTAATGGAACAACACCTAAATCTAACCCAGAAGATACTGTAACGTCTACACAATCGAAACTTACGAGCGATTCACCGACATGATGTGAAACAGCATGCAAATAAACCGTGTGTGCCGAACTAAGTAACAGCTTCGACAGGAGGTATTGATTTCTAGTGTAAATTAGGTCACAGACTTTTCTGTTTTATTATTTAAAAGAAAAGGAACCCTATAGTTTCCACCAAAAATCTCTCCACAAAATCTGCACAAAATCTTGCTTGAATCTACAAGTCTGACAAGAAATTAATAGTTGAAAGTTAGAACATAAGTTGAGTAAGTAAGTAAGTAAGTTCGGTTAGTCAACCCTGAGTCGGGAGGTTTTTTAAGCCGCTTGAAGTGACATAAGTTGAGTATGTATGTGTGTACTTCACAGGTACTGATAAAATATTAGCAATATATTCGCTCAGTGATCGGCACGTTCCAATTAATACCTGGTGGGTAATACCCAAATATTTTTTAAATTTAACATGTTATAATTAATTTATCGGACAACATGAAAATGCTTTCATAACTGCTCTGAATCTGCCACTTTTTATTTAAGGTTTAAAATAATAAATAAGCGGCAATCACAATGGTGCTGCCTTGAGTGACCATAGTTAAAAATAGAAGTTAATCGATCCCTTTTATTCGTGTCATCAGCTCGCAACTCATCTGTACCTACTGAACAGGAACTTAACCTTAAATAACTAAGAGTCTTTAATCTCGACATTTAAAAGTTCATTTACCCATAACTAAAGGCAACTCTCTATTTGTGGAAAATAATTCACGTAAAAGGATTACGAAAAGGGCATGTCACAGACGTGTACATAAACAAAATTTTCATTAAAGTAAAGCAATAAAAGCTTTTGAATTTCAGAAGTTTGAAATTCAGAAGTTTAACGACGCCGCTTTAGCTAAATGGAAAATAAAATTCCAGCGACAAGGAATAAACTTAGAAGCATTTATAAATTTATTATGGTTGATTACGTACTACGCACTCTTGGAATGGAAAATGCTCTCGTAAAAAGTTCGGGACGCCTGAATAGACCAGTGCACTGTATACGAAGAAACGAACTTAACTTCATTTTAAGCTGGCCAAAAATAATACGCGTAACTATAAATATAAATATAGTCGGAGCTCTTTATGTGCTGTAGGACCTCTAATTATGACAATAATGAAGATGGCGCGCTGGGCAAAAAGTAACCACTCGACTATCCTGTTATTACAGTTTAATGAGGTAGACTACATACTCCGCTTGTACTAAATAACTATTCTGTGGTGTAACTATTCAACTGTTTCAGCCTATTATACTGCTCTTTACATGAGTTAGTAGCTCGGAGCGCAATGGAACTTTATCGTAACAATATGGAAACGTGTGTAAGATGGGAACAAATGGCATTGAACCCTGTAATGTGGCTCGATGCTTGATGACCCGTATACTCGCATCGCAACATGTTTTAATATTTATAACGCTATACACGTGACTCCTGTTGAAGCTTGTGCCAGGAGCCTTTTATCGAGGATGTTTACAGACTCCCAACTCCCACTTTGCCAAGCTAACATCAGCGTTACCCGTGAGAGAACTTTCTAAGGAAACCACTTGGTGTTTTCTTCTTTTGTATAACTTTGGATTAAGTTCAATATCACAAAATAACGTTGCTGTAATCCATTAATGAATATTTCTTCTACCTTTAGACGACGCCACAGGTGTTGTCCACCTACCTAATTGATATTTTTTGATAAAACATCTTTCAAATTGATTGAACACTCAAGTCTCGGCGGGATAACCATAGTCGTTTTTCTTGGTAAATGAACGACGGAGCTCGGTGCAATTTACGGAATAACCTCCCTTGTTGGTACAACCTTTATTTTAACTTCTGGTCTGGCCCAATCTATTCAATTTTGCATAGAATGTGTGGTTGAGCAATTGATTGCTGGTATCGTTGTTTCGAGTTCAGTAAAAAAAACCCTTTATACCGAATAAACTATGCGAGCAACGGAAACATTTACCTGATTTTAGTACATGGTTACATTATATTCCAAATGAATACATCAAAGTGAACCTTTCCGGAATTAATGTTCAACAGGAAGAGCTGAAACTGCGGTGCTTATTTATCAGTTGTGCCCAAAATATAAGAAGTTTTTGAATGATAAAAGGTTCAATAACTCAATAACAGTGACCCATTTAAAAGGCGTTGCTACCAGTTTCGAGAGTTCGGTAATATGTCAATTCGCACCTAGCGTTTATTTACAGTATTTTTTGATGTACGATGCGTTATTTACAACTGAAACGATCTATCTTTAAACACACAGCTTTAAATTTTAAAATAGTGTCTTGTTATGTCGCGTGCTAACCGAAGTCTCAAGTAAGTATGAATGTTGAGTAAGGTGTACTGTACTCCTGGCGAATACATACTTAATCTTGAACTTTAATGAACTTCGCCAACTTAGAGTGGATCTAAAATATTAAATGGAGTATTAAACACTCGAAGCTTGAATTTAAAGTACAATTTACCTAAAATAACTTTTATAACGACGTAATTGACTTTATAAAAGTTTCCTTTCTTTCTCCTTATTCTTGGAATGCCGGGAACGTAACATTATTATCAACGATAAACTTTGGCACCTACGCAATCAAACTACGAGTACATATATTGGATATGTCACAAAATCATAATTTATGGCTAGTTGTATGTAGTGACGTTAAAGCTGCAAGTACTTAGGGCTAATTACTAAAAGCATAGTTTTATGTTAAAAAAGTAAGTTCAGCGCCGTTAAACAAAATTAATGTAAAATTATTTTTATCCCTAATGGTAGATATATAGTATCAGCATTATGCTTCCTCCATAGAACTTAATCAATAGCTTTAAACTTGAAATAAATTGGCCGTAAATCAGTTCCATTATGGTACCTAGTTAAAACTACGAAACGACAATTTTAGTTACTTTGTAAGTACGTAAGATATAGGTACTCCAATGAGCTTCCCACTTTGTATGCGACAAGTACCTTTTGCGCCGAGTGGTCTGCCTCCGACTTTGCATAAGGTACCTGATCCAGGACCCGTAATTCATTCACAAGCACGAAGCCAAGTTCAAGTTGTTAAGTTACACACTCAGTAACTACTCCGCCGCCTGTTTCAGTCACGATAATTACACCATGCAAAGATTTTAAAACCTTTTGTCTTAGATGTATAAAAAATAGCTACGACTGAAGATAAGTACCGGTTAAACTTTAATGACTACTGTTGGAATAGTTTATTTCTCTTTAAATAGCACCCGTATTTTTGTATAGTCACATTTTTACGGACTGACAAGAAAAATAGAGTTTCGTATACACGATTTAAGTGGTACAAACAATACTTATAGACCCCTAACTAGTGGCTGCCTTGAATTTTGCTTGCATAATATTTGCATGTCTGCATATTTGCATTCTTGTTATACGGAACCGGGGTAACTAATACCACGAAGTAGTATAACATGGGTACTCTAGGCTTTTTCGGGCAAACATTTACTTAGTACTAAGTACTAAACTAACCAATGTCTCGCTTCTAGTCCTTAAGGCCAGTCCTTTATCCGTAAAGGGACATTTTCCGCAATTACACATCCAAAGTTGGACGTGCAAGATACTTCGTGTTGTTTATTGTTCCCGTAGGAAGTTGTTCACGTTCCGAGGTTTTCGAAACATTCCCTACTGTTCCTTATTCGTCAAGAAACTAGTTTCACCTAACCATTAAGATTTTACGTTTCGACTGGATTTATACGACGTGACTTCTATACACGTTAGGCATTGAGTATTTAATATTTATATTTATTTAGTTTTTTTTATATTTATTATCACGTTAGAGCTTTGAAGTGAATTAACAAATGACTACATTTTACATAGCATTTGCTAGAAATCGTAGATGTAGAAATCCTACCAAGATTGGCGATTTTATCAAGAAATAAATATAAAGTCTATTATTTTATTTCATTGGCGTCAGGCGTAACAGTTAAGAAAATTGTAAAAGTTTACGAGAGCTTTCGTGCTTGTTATCGTTAAACTGTACGGGAATAGGAAACTCGGAAATCGGCCATCGTTCTACATTCACTGTTAAAAGGGGGGTCAGTTTAGTTTCTTAACTGAATTTAGAGACTTGTAGGTAAACGAATACCGGGTTTGTTTATACGAAACTGTGTGCAATTACTGTTACTTAGAGAAATGTATTTTGGATTTATAAAATAAAGTGCCCCGCGGTTTTACCCGCGTTGTGCCCGCTCCCGTGGGAATTTCGCCAATTTTTATACTTATAAACCTTCCTCTTGAATCACTCTATCCATTTAAAAATCTGTATCATAATCCGTTGCGTAGTTTTAAAGATCTAAGTATACATAGGGACAGACAGACAGCGGAAAGCGACTTTGTTTTATACCTACTATGTAGAGATAGTGATTCGATAATTCCGAATATCGTGGTAAGTAGGCATTACGAAAGCTTCCCAGATATAGGTCATGCTTACGAGTCAATTTTGATAAAATTGGTCTGAGTAGGTTTTAACTGCAACTTTAAACGTGGAATAAATGGTTGATTTTACACTAAGTTAATTAGATTCCATAAAACAAGCTTAGTTCGGGTATAATAAACTGTGAGTAAAGTGTGTAAATAAGTCCTTATCATACCTAGGTACTTACCTATTTACTTATTGTACATCTAGCTATATAAACAATCCTAGCAAACAGTAAACTAAAGGAATCTTATATCAGAGATGATAAAGCTTAAATTAACTACCTACTAGATAATCCCTGTTACCTGGTTACCTACAGCAAACCGATTGTCATGACAATTTTGTGAAACCCTTTGTTTCACCTGGGATCTTAAACTATCTGCAGCTATATGTAATCAATATTGGGTAAGCAGTCTAGTCTAGATTGACAGACTTTCACATATGAGTATTACTATTACTATATAAGTAAGTAAGTTTGTATAAGTAAGTGACCACTGACCAATCCCAGTGTCAGAATTTTTAGACTGCCTAAAGACCTTCAACATGGCCTATATAATATAACTGTAGTAGTTAGGTGGGTACCCAGTGATCAGTTACCATATTCATATAATTATTTATCACTACATAGTATAAAATAAAGTTGTCTCTGTTTGTCTGTATGCTTAAATCTTTAAAAATTACGCAACGGATTTTGATGCGGTTTTTTGTAATAGGTAGAGTGATACAAGAGGAAGGTTTTTATGTAAAAAAAATACCGAAATTCCCACGGGAACGGGCACAACGCGGGTAAAACCGCGGGGCGCTGCTAGTACTATATAAGGCTGGCCTGGAACTTGGTAACTTGGCTGGTCTTAGTAAATTAATAATATAAATCTCTTATCTAATTTACGTGTTACTGTTTCCAGCGATTTCGCATAAAGCTGTTCCCATGGAAATTATAGTATAAATATCTAAATGTTTTAATCATAATAGATAAGAAATTCTTACATAATTTAATAGTTTATATTTTTTTATGGCCACATAATGAAGAAGGCAGCAGGCTACTTACTATCCCGAAATTCTCGCAGGAACCGGTATTATGCAGGTAAAACCGTGGAGCACTACTAGATATACTAAATAAGCAAAAATTTATTAACAACATATTCCAACACTAATGTTAATAATGTGCTGGGCGAATCGGCTGCTATTATAGTTTAATCTTAAAGTACATTTCAACTTTCAATTAATTTACTTTGTAAAGTTTTCAATAGTTTAAATCCCATACAATAGATGAAACAATGAACTCAGGTATATGTAAATTAGTACATTGACTAATATATACCAATAAATCATCAAATTACCTGTGGAATCCACTGATGTTGAAATCGGGAGTAGTGTTATCGTTAAGACTATCAAAGTCCTGTAAACTTTTATTGAACACATCTTGCACCACCGCTCCAATTCTTCCATAGCTTGTGTTCACTGAGATTATGTCGAGGTCATGTTTTTACAATTCTAAAACGCTGTTTACTGCATTAACAACGGTCATTGTACTAGGTAGTCCTGGTTGCTAGGAAGTTCAGGGATCACAACACAATATAATTGCACTCACACCTGTGGAATTCGTCGTGCAACCAGGTAGGTATGTACGTTATATTAGTCACTTCCCAAGTTCACTCAACTTTATATTGCAATTATTTTATTAAAACTAAATGTAATCCATGAATTACCATATCAACTCTGTTCTTTAGACATTAATTCAATTATTTATCACAATTCCATTCATGAAATGTTTATTACTGAAATTTTATAACACTTTGAAAGTTTTTGTAAACTTCATTGCACAATACGATTCACAAACTTTATCAACATTCACTCAACTCACTCGAAACCCAACCAAACCAACCCAACCGACTCAACTCGCTATTGCTCGACTGCTAACCACAGCTGCTAACCAAACCAAACCATTCGCCTGATTAACCACAGATTAAACAACAAAATGAATGCCGACCTAACCTGACATATTTCACTCATCTATTCACTCAATGTGTTTGACACGGCAACCTAGGAAGACGAACAATGAGACGAATAAAGGACGAATACCACACGTTACCAATAAACCTCTTAAAATCGCTTCACAGAGGCATCCAACAGCGTAAAAATCGTGAACTTTGTAATAAATGTACCTATGTCACGACAACCAACCCATCCTGTTATCACTAAATAGTATAAAACAAAGTCGCGTCTGTTTGTCTGTATGCTTAAGGCCCATCGCAGACGACAGACTATCCGTGACGCACTTTTTAGTCTGTGAAAATAGAACCTATGTAATTATATGCAGTAACGCGAGTAACGCACACGACGCGCAAAAATCCGCGACAATCCGCGACCGAATTTTTGTGCGCCGCAGACTCGATCGCACAAAAAGTCTGTCGTCTGCGATGGGCCTAAATCTTTAAAATTACGCAACGGATTTTGATGCGGTTTTTTGTAATAGGTAGAGTGATTCAAGAGGAAGGTTTTTATGTAAAAAATTCCCGAAATTCCCACGGGAACGGGCACAACGTGGGTAAAACCGTGGGGCGCTGCTAGTGTTATAATAAACGTTTGTTCTATGTTGAGATAAAAGCGAGATACATTTTTTAACCTTAAGGTTTTTCAAGGGTTTATTTCGGAATAAGTCCGTCCTAAGTTTGTCTTTTTAAGATCCATTCATGCATCCATGGGCAGTTAAATTTAGATTCTATGGTTAAATTGAATGTTTATGACAGTTGACATAATGACAAACAGACCACAGATGATTCAGATTGAATAGGGCTGGACGAATTGGACGATTAACTTTAATCGAAAATATTTTTAGGCGATTTTTAATTAGGTTTGCATTTCTTATAAATAATGTGTTTCAATGCTTACTTTACTTTAAACACAACTATAACGTCTATGTTTCCTTATATACGAATATTGCTAATAATCTTACCGTCAAAAGTATTTCTTGGTATACGTAAAAAAAATAGTCGATTATTAACAAAATTTAGTCGATTATAGTTTAATGTCAAACAACACTACACAGCAAATTTCCTTCTTTTAGACCGTTCATGTCATTTCGGGTCTTTCGGCCAGGTTTTAAATCCTAGGTAATCATTGAATTTCTGCCATAAAAGTTACTGAATACTACGATTTTTTAATTTACCATAAATGTAGTTGGGTTTAAAATAGTTATTTCTGTGAATTTGAGATTGAACAAAGTGATAACCTAAGTTGTTACACGGTGTTTTGGTTGTGTCGGCTGATGTGAGTAGTGACTTGAGTTTCACGAATAATAAATTAAACTTTATATATTTTCAGCCATGGTGCGTATGAACGTATTGAGTGATGCTCTTAAATCAATCCACAATGCTGAAAAGCGCGGTAAAAGACAAGTGCTTATTAGGCCTTGCTCTAAAGTTATTGTCAAGTTCTTGACTGTGATGATGAAGCACGGTTACATCGGTGAATTCGAAATCGTTGATGATCACAGAGCCGGCAAAATCGTCGTCAACCTAACTGGCAGATTGAACAAATGCGGAGTAATTTCCCCACGCTTCGATGTTCCAATCAATGACATAGAAAGGTGGACTAACCTCCTGCCTTCTCGGCAGTTCGGGTAAGCAAAAATGAGTTCTTATCATTTCTATAATACTTGCTATGGTTTTATAGTGAACAGGTAGATAATGTAAACATAACCCTATTGGACCATGGGTGACAGTTATTTTCATGTATATGTTTCTTTCACTTCCTACCATTACTCAGCCCAATAAATCATCTATGGAATAACATCCAGGAAGTACTCTTAGGCCACTGCTTATTACTTTTATTTAGTTTGCTGTCTTAGTATTGTGAATGGATAATAACCTAGTATTGTGAATGAAGTGACTGACTTGTTCCTTGTTGGTGGGTGCCTACTTCGCAATTTGTAGTATCTGGTGTTGGATTTGACTATCCACTCTATTACCAGTTTCCTTAGGAACTTGATGAGCCCTTAATGTTGCCCGCTGTTATTCTATAACTAAATAGTTACTTGGCCATTAAATTAATAGAAATACACCCTATACAATTATTTTACAACTACATTCTTACATTATGGATTATATAAAATATATGGTATGGTATATTAATTAAATAATTTAACAAGTATGTAGTGACAGTGAGTCTGACACGCACAACTACCGCGGATCGCCAATAGTTCTTGTTGGTCGTCATTTGATATGTTGTGCAAAATTGAAGATAAGTGGCACAAAATGATGTTTTTGTTTTAAAAGATGTTGTCAGTGCTATTTACGACATTAATTTAAACATCCCCCTATACTGAATACATTAGCTAATTAGATGTATCAAAATTTATTTCTAAAATCATACATGTCCACATCTCATACTTTTGAAAATGTTTCCAAATATTGTTCATAATTATTTCAATATGCTTTGAAAATAGATAATAATGAGATTTTTTAATTGTTTTTAGATACCTTGTTCTCACAACAAGTGGCGGTATTATGGACCATGAGGAAGCAAGAAGGAAACATCTTGGAGGCAAAATTTTAGGCTTCTTCTTCTAAGTTTACGAATAAATAATGTGAAAAAAGTTAGTTATTTTATTATAATGATAAAATCTACCACATGTATGAGTAAAGATGATAATCTCACTACCAACAAATTCACAAATAACAACTCATAGTAGTAAAGTAATAGCTTGTGATGTCCTGCTGCTGAGCAAAGGCATCTCGCCGAAGACATCAGTACAGGGAGGCGAATTCATCCTCATAGTAGACCTAAAACTAAATTGAAAACTCATTCCAAGGTTGATTTGCTTTTCAGCTTTGCAATTGTCTTGTGTGGAAGTTAAGTAGACATCAGGAATCGTAGGGTGTTACTAGACCAATCAATCAATCGATTGTTGAATGGATTAGTTAGTCAATGTCGAGCGATAGTTTCTACCAGACCAATTGATTGATCGTCGATTGACGTCATCATTCGATGGTAAAATGTATTAGTCGACATAGACCCTTAACCTCTCGCCAGTGTTGTGCCAGATATCCCTGACGCGCCATCAGTTTTCAAATTCAAATTCAAATTAATTTTTAATATCTGTTACATAGTAATAAAGGCTTTTTATTAAGGTCCGACCGAAACTGGTTTTCCAGCCGAAACCGAAACCGAAACCGAATATTCGGCCGTGGCTTCAGTTTCGGCCGAAACCGAAACCGAAACCGAAACTCACGTGGTCAAGTATAAAATTCCGTAAAATACTGAAATTTTTGGCATTTTACCCATTATTCTGCATTAATTAGGACATGAAATAAAAACACAGTACCTATATTAAATTTTGTTGCAATTTTTTTTTTAAACCTGTATCGTCCCATTGCTGGGCAAAGGTCTCCCCAAACGCTTCCAACCTTCTCTGTTCTTTGCGGTTTCCCACCACTCGCTGTCGAAGGAGACAAGGTCATCCTGCCAGCGTTTCCTCGGCCGTCCGCGGCGCCGCGCTCCGCTCGGGGCCCACTGGGTGGTGATGTGGGCCCATCTCTCGGGGGCCATCCGCGACACGTGCCCCGCCCACTCCCACTTCAGCCGGGCGGTTTTGGTACCGACATCGGTGATGCCGGTAAGTGAACGCAGCGTGGTGTTGCGCACTCGGTCGACTCGTTTGAGTCCGAGGATGCTGCGTTCCATCGCCCTCTGGCAGATCTTGAGCTTGGATTTCTGGAGCTCTGTTAAAGACCATGTCTGTGCACCGTAAGTTAGGACGGGCAGGATACACATGTCGACGAGTTTGCGCTTGACTGACATGGGAAGGTCGCCCTTCATGTGCTCTTTCATGGACCAGTAGCCATTGTCGATCCGGCGATCGATCTCTCGATCTTGCCTGTTTTCGAAGCTTGCTAACTGGCCCAAATAGATGTAGTCGTCGACATATTGAATATCCTGCCCATCTACCGTAACCTTACGTCTCGTGCTGTTAGACATAATTTTAGTCTTCGTCCTATTCATTTGAAGTCCAACCTCAAGACATGCTGTGCTAAGCTCTTGAAGCATTTCCTGTAGCTCGTGGGCAGTGGGGGCAAAGATGGCAATGTCGTCCGCAAACCGCAAATTTGTCAGGTGTTTGCCACCCATTTATTTAATATAATATAAAAAAATATTAATAATATTTTTATATTGAAAAAAAATTAGTTCTCATAGCAAAATGTTTATCAGTTATCAATAAATAATCAAATTATTTATCGTAACTGTTTCATTTAATACTACTTATTGTTATTTTGAAATCATATTAATTAAACTTTGGTTTTTATTTGTTTGTATTTAGAAGTTTATGAGAAAACTCTAAAAATAACCCTAATATAGCAAAAATACATCAATAGGTCATCGGAATGAAAAACAAATCTTGAAATAAGTTTACCTACACAATATTTCACTTTTTTATTTACAATCTCGTTTTGAAATGTGGCTTGATTTGTTAATAATAACAAAACAAAGTTACTGACTCAATATTTAACTATATAAATCATTCAAGTACAGAAACGAAACAAAAACTTACATGTAATCAGTTCCACCAAACAAAACATAACCTCTAAAGAATGTTTGCGTCGGGCGATAACGCACTGACTAAGTTGGGTTGCTACAGAGCTATCCGAACGGCGCACGACAATTCCCGAACAGGGCCGCCAGCGCCCGCCAGAGCGTTGCCGCGAGAAACGAAATTAGGCGAGCGTGCACGACAACTACCGAAATCAGTTTCGGTTTCGGCTAAAGTTTCGGCCAATTTTGGGCCGAAACCGAAACTGCCGCCGAAACTTGATTTTTGGCCGAAACTCGGCCGAAACCGAAACCGAAACCGAACTTTCGGTCGGACACTACTTTTTATGCTTAATCGATCAAAGTCGACCGATGCTACCGACCGGCAATCGATCTACCATTGGTTACGTACGGCATCCATCTAACAAGCTACCAGACAAGCGAACAGCTTCGATCGACGTTGTTCGACACCGTCGATTGGTCTGACTGATATTAAAGGTTACTGGTGTAACTTCCCATCTACATTTACACAAACAATACATGGGATTCTCAAACCAATAGGTAAAGCCGATAACAGACCACCGACCAGACATAGGAAATTTTGTCGGAGCACTGTCGGAACCTTTGGGCTTAACCCTACAAAAAATCTTGATATCTTACACAAAGTGGTTGAAGAAAGGAGACACGATTCGTAATTATTATTTTTTCTACCTGAGTTAGTTATGAATGTGGCTAGAATTCGTAAAATAGTTAGGATTTGCTTGTACCTCGATAGATGGCGTTAGGAGTAATAAAATGCCATGAATGAGGGTCCATATTGGCTCAACTAAAGTTCTTTACCCGAAATTGTTCTTCCTAACGATTTGTAATCCGAATGATCACTCTTCCTAAAATTTTTCATCCTAAAGTTTTCATTCATACTATTTGTAGTGCTACCGGCGATGTTCATAACACTCATGTTTCCGAAAATTGTAATTAATAATATCATTAATGTAAATATATTTAAACTCCTACTGTTTTTTATCATAACGCTTTAAAGGAAAAGGTTTGTTTTTAAACTATTTCTTGTGATTACAAAACGGTTCCCTATCCATTTGCATAAAAACTTTAGACATAATATAACATGGCATAATTTTGTTGTAGCGCTCGCCGGCCGCTGCCGCGGCACCGCTCGCTTCGCTCGCTCGGCTCGCGCGTAGTTGGTCACAGTTCTAACCTAACCTAACCTATAAAAAGAAATCTAAACAAAAAAGATATGACTTTGAATAATAGTATAAAAGAAACATGAGTGTTATGAACATCGCCGGTAGCACTACAAATAGTATGAATGAAAACTTTAGGATGAAAAATTTTAGGAAGAGTGATCATTCGGATTATGAACATTAGAGACAAAGTAGTTAGGAATTGTGATTGTTAGGATGAAAAATGTTAGGAAGAACATTTTCGGATTTCCAATTATCGGAGTTGAAAATTTAGGTGAACTTTGGCGCACCCCATGAATGAACCATACAATGTTTTTGGATGTGCTGGAGCTCGGGAGTCGACTGGGTAATTAAGTACATTAATTACATGCTCAGTTGAGATGTGGTTCTAACCATTCTGATTTCTTGATTTTGACCTCGAGATAAAACTATTTTTATATAATTTTAGTTACCCACATATTGTTCAGTGAAACACTCCTACACAGTGTGTAAACTAGTAGCGACATCTATTAGTAATTTTACCAAATGGTGAGTAACTTATTACTACCGTTGTTTTCGCTAAACCTTTTTACTAACTAAATAAATAAATAAAATACAGCTGTTTATTGAGCAATGTGAGTGTGAACATTTGGACATTTAAAGCGAATGAGAGCAATATATCCTTCACTAGTCATAATTCAGGTCACATTTATTATTCCTGGCTTGTGGTTACGAAGTTTTATTCTCATGTTCATACGGCGAAGCTTTTTTTGTATTTATTTGTAAACTGATCAATCATCAAAACTATTCTACCCAATGTTCGACGACCTATTTAAATTTTAATTATTTTGATCTAAGGAGTTTCCAATTGACACTACAACGTAATGTTATCATCGTGCCCAATCAACAGCAAGTACAGGGACCTCAGAAAAAACCTCCGACAAGAGGTGACAAAGTTCGATAAGATTGCCTGATAATATTCTCATAGCAATATTATATACTAGCTTGAGGATCTTTATCTCTACACTCTACCTTTCCAACAGTTTCATTGAATTTCCACTGAAAAAATCTAAAGTATAGTTACAAATAGACTAACAAATAGTTTTTAATTTCGTAAAATTTAATATATAACATACTAGCAGCTCCCCGTGGTTTCACCCGCGTTGTGCCCGTTCCCATAGGAATATCAGGAATTTTTATACATATAAACCTTCGTATTGAATCACTCTATCTGTTAAAAAAAGCCGCATAAAAATCCGTTGCGTAGTTTTAAAGACCTAAGCATACATAGGGACAGACAGCGGAAAGCGACTTGTTTTATACTATGTAGTGAAGTAGAACTAAACCTTCGTTACGTTATTCAATAAGTTTCATACAAATAAAGATGTGGCTAGTGAAGTCGTGTTCGGTATCTATTAATGTTTATTTGGTAGTTTGAGTACGTACTCTAATGGTATTACTACAGGTAGATAGTCACATGTTATAATAAAATATTAAGCACGTTTGGTCGTCCATCGTCATCGGCATACTCGCGGGAGGTAGAGCAGCGCGGGTGAGCGGCGAGCGAGAGGCGCGGGTGTAGCCCCGGCACGGCGGCCGAATAGAATTCAGTTGTTCGCTGCACGGAATATTATACGCGCGTTCTTCGCTTGTACTCCCGCGCTCCTAGTGTACCCATAACATAGTGGAAGTGTTCGTTCAAAACCGATACCATTACCGATAATGATGGCTCCCGAGACAGTAGTCACTGTTGACCACAACAAGCCCGCGACGCAGGCTGGCTCCCCACAGCAGCAAGGAGGAGCTTTAGATTGGATTAAAATCAATGTAGATTACTTCAAAACACCGCCTGGCTTATTAAAAGTTGTCCAATTAGTAAGTGATTTCAATGTGTTATTTTCGTAACTAAAATGTGATTTTTTTTTTAAATTTTAAACTTTTAGAGATGTGTTAATCTTGTCAAATCTGGCTTTGCAATAAGTATCAATTTGTGTCTTAATTTAAAAAATATGCTGAGTACTTACTTGAGTAATATGTACTTATTTTATTTACCAAGTGAAAACACCCAGAGTACTCAACTACGTAACTGGTGAGCTTTTCAAATCAACTCAATCGGTCATGCGATGCCATAAACAGTTATGAGAGAGTCCCTAACGGCTTATTCTCGTAATAGAGCTATGGTTTGGTAGGGAGCAGCTATCCACTTTACTTACTTGGCCAAACAAGGTTTATTAAGAAAAAAATCAAAATGTTACGAATTGATTGTTTTAGGGTAGGTACGAATCGATAAACTCTAAAAATACCAGAAGGCTTTACTTTATTACTTAATGCGCAGTTAAAAGGTACTATTAGAGAGTTATCAACTAAGTACTTCACTGTACTAGGTAGTTATTTAATTGTTCTATGTAGGTATTATCACTATGTTAATAAGTTGGACGCTATAGATGTGTTTGATGGAAGTAATAATATATTTTCAATGTCATGGCGACACGTAATAGATACGTATCTATGTATCTAAATTGTGAATAAATAATTAACTTAGACTAAAGTCACGTGGGAAGGCCACAGGTAAATCGAATAAGAAAAGTATTTTTATATTCATCTCTATCTTGCTGATAAATAACTTAATATCACGTATGCAGAAACGCTTCAATGTTGCAGCGTGTATTGTCTAAAATGTATCAATGATAGGTTTCTTGATAAAATGCATTCAGATATTTATATATTTTTACTACGAGTAATAAAAGTGAAGAAACAGATTTATCTACACTGTAAAATATGTCATAGATATATTTAGCTTGATGTGTCATAATTAAGGAGAACAATTGCGTCTCAAGAGTCGGCAGGTCATATTTTGTTTATAATTCGTTTTTTTTTATAAAAGCGACGTTGAATTGAGGTCACATCACTGTACTCCGCTCATTGTGCATTGTCGTTGCATGTTAACGCTTTTTGGCGTAAGGTCAGTAGACACAGTGCCTACTACCTCTACCTATGTAGGGAGGGGCAAAAGGCGTGGCAACTGGCAAGGGCTTTAAACAGCAGGTGTTTTAAGGAAAGCATCCAAAGTATTGGCTTCAACAGACCACTAATTTAGCGAAGAATTCAATCTTTGAAACGTGTTTTTAGTTTACAAGCGAGATAAAAGGTTTTTTATTTGTTGTTTCACCGAAGTACTTTTGACCGAAGCTCAGTTTAGCGAACACCATTGAACGTTTAGTCCGATGCATAGTTTAGGTGAGCGTTTCATATGTCCAATGTCACGATTACTCAAGTAATAAATTGTCATAATATTGTACCAAAGTAACAAGGGTAACCAGAGAAGAATGACATGTTGTTAACTAATAAATTAACGGTCTACTGCATATCAGGATTACGTAGATATTTGCGATCGATTAGATATGAGATAGACATATAAAAATATGAATAACAAATTAAGTTATTTATAGTTCTTATAACATTCCGCCACGATTCACGCCCACTACAATATCTACTAGTACATAATATTCACCTACTTACATAGGAACCTACTTAAGCCATTTCCTCATGTTTTATATGAGTCCATTATGGTATGCGACCACAACACCCATCCACCCACAAGCAATAATCATCATCGATTTCTTAATTTTCGAGAAATATGTATAGTTATTGAATGGTTATAAGTTTTGCAATTTACAGCAGAACTTATTAGGGCAAAAAAGCCGGTAACCGAATGATTAGGTTAAGTCAAACCCCTGTAGAATGAGCATTCATACCTACCTATATCTTGTTTTATTAAGTATTTGTGTATGTATAAGTTGTAGTATCAGTTAGTTAGATTCCATAATACAAGCCTAGAGCTTAGTTTGGGTCTAAGTCACCGTGTATGAATTTGTCCGGGTAATTATATTAGGTATATTATTATAATCCCAAAGTTAGGTACAAGTTGCTACTGTATCTGAAACCAGTAAGTTTTGCTCAAAACATTCAAACATAAAAGTGATAAGGTCAGGAAGTTAGAAAGTAATTTTCAGAACGCTGCATTCAAAAATATATTGTCAAGAAATGAGACCAGACGAAAATCCTCAATTTGAATCAAACTCGGTCACTAATCAACGATTTCAATTCATAATTGGGGCTGAATTATTAAAACTGTAGTAACTTAATTTTGCATTCGTAGCTTATTGAGAGCGACATCAGGTGAAAGTTGGCATTAAAATGAAAGTAGTAGTGTCAACATGTGGGCAACGGGTCCGGCGCAGCGCTGCCATCGCGGGACGGCGCGGCGGCCACGGCCGCTGTCACCCATCGCATCACCACACTCTATCACTCTTTTACGTGTCTAATGAACAGCTTAGATAAAAACCACACGCAAGTTAGAGTCATTTCATTACAATATTTATTTCAATAACTCCTTACTATGAATCGCGTCATCCATTTACTTGTAAATAATAAAAGGATGAATTATAGGTACAGCTGCATGCAAGTGCATTCATAGGTATGTGAAACAACAATATATCATGTTTATCTAAGTAGGTATTTGTCCAACGAAATTACTGCATGCATCATGGTAATGTACCCATTGTTAGCGTAACCATATTTTCAGTAACTTGAACGTTTTCGCCTTGCAAAAAAACAACGAGCTCTGAAAAGAGTCATGCGATCAATGCAACGGCATATTGTTCAGATTGATAGGCTGAATATAACGTGATGTGTCGCTCGCTTTCTTCGTGTCAGGTCTTATCGCATTAACTGCTGTTATATTTAGGCGTATCTGCTGCCACGGCACACGGTTATTTCGGGAGAACGCTCATCTTTGTTTTCTTATTTTACCAGATAAACGTCGTTGTTTTAGCAATCTCAAAAACGGGTCATGTGAAATTGAAGATGTAGGTAATGAGCCTATAAATAATAGAGTGGCGTTTAATGCGATGGGACGTTGATTTGAAATAAAATTGTAGCGGAGTGTTGCAACCTATTGTTGTACAGTAATTAGAGGACATGTTCTTAAATGAGGATGAAGGTATTATTAAGAGCCCGGTTTCCGTCCTGTTACTCATTCATTAGGACCTCTAGTATCAAATACGTGTTGGTAATGATCGTCTTATGACCTCTGACTTTTGGCTTCGAACACCTCTCTAGTGGTTTCATTAAACTACTTGGGTGACTAGGTTGGGTTACGATATTATGTACGTACGTTATATTACAACAGGCATTTATCAAGGCACTGTATAGATGTATAGATAGTGTTTACTGCATTCAGCCAACTAACATAATTGAGACTTGCATTATTTGCGTTGTTATGTAGGTCTCCTAGGTATCTCCTATCTTCAGCGTTTTTGTTGCATAGATTAGCTGTTGCACAAATAACTAAGTTGTATCATATTACAGTTAGTAAACATATATTTATCTAGTTATATAACATTAAGGCTAAGCAAGATGGCGAACTCTCCGTTTTGGATCATCCAACCGAGACGGTATTCACACGCCTCTCTGTGAATACAAACGTACTAACTTCTATTGTTTACTACATTATAATTATGTATATAATATTTTTATAGCTTGTGTTAACTTTATAAACTAAATCGGCCAAAGAGCTTCACTAAAATAACATATAAAGTGAGCTATTGTATACTTATTAGACGTTTTATTTAAGTACTAGCAGCGCCCCGCGGTTTTACCCGCGTTGTGCCCGTTCCCGTGGGAATTTCAGGATTTTTTTACATAAAAACCTTCCTCTTGAATCACTCTACCTATTACAAAAAACCGCATCAAAATACGTTGCGTAATTTTAAAGATTTAAGCATACAGACAAACAGACAAAACTTTGTTTTATACTATGTAGCGAAGTGCATACGCCAGGCGTTCATGTGATCGTGATCATTTAGGAAGCCTGTTTGCTACCTACTATCGAAGGTCACAACATTTACTGTGTAGACACGTTTCATTATCTGCAGTCGAGAACTGAATCGTCCCAAATACTTCCTTTATATTGCATTGTGCAGAGTATAAGTACATTGTTTGTAAACATTGACGCTCTGTGGTCAACAATTCGCCGAGCGACGTCAGCGTCACGGCTGCGAAATCAAGGTCAATAAAATTGAAAGAACTTTCTTTCATGTTTTTTACCATGAAGCTCGTCGAGGGTATCAAGGTCAGCAGCCTTCGTTCAATCGACGCGACACCGGCTATTGATCGCGAACAAAATGAAGAAACACTCTAATGACATTGTTACGTTGCTACTACAATAGTCATTGTACTTTATGCCATAATCTAATACGGTGATTACTTGATTAGTGATATTAGTGATGGTAAAACTACGATATTTCGATAGGTAGATGCCGGCTGCTTTCAAGCTGAATATATATTTAAAGATATTAAACACAGCAGCTCAATCGGTGATATTTACATTGTTAATCGTTGGGCGACTAGTTCTGAGGATTGCGTCATTCTGTGTATGATCGCACCGATTTAAAGCAAGAGTTTGCCAACAGAATCCGTAAATTGTGTGTGATGTACACAATCATAACATTTGTGAGATCATTCAAGGACTATAACTGCTTCTTATGATTTGTAAATTATATGTAAGTACTTACGACATAAAGTCGTACGCACCGTATACAGTAAAATTAAAGTAAACATACTGGGTGCCTTTAGGAAATTAATAACTTAAACGCTCTATAAGCAAAACACTGTTATAAAGTGCTTTGTTTCTTTTGCTTTTTGGCAAAATTGCATATGTTGGAAAGGGACAAACATTTGATAACTAATACGCCTTTATGAATAAAGCCCTAAGTCTTGTTGATATCCCTCTGTTATTTCCTGTCTGAGTAATACTATAGTCACCTAACTCACCTAGATATACAATTTCTCAGACCGATGAGTCCGAAGGCGATAGTTGGTATGAACGGTGCAAGTGATGTCCGCTAATTGACGAGTTTTAGTTCGCTAATTACTACTAATGAACTTACGTTATGAGTACAAGTTAACTACTTACCTATTGGATTACGGACATTCCTATTTAAATCCTTATTGGTCGTATCGCATGCCATTAAACCAAACAGAAATAAATAGTAATAGATACCTTTTGCCTGGTTGCTTATCTGTGATTGAGTGTACATTTCAATAGTCAAGTAAGCATAATACAAGTCTCGAACTAAAAGTATCTATAGGTAGCAAAATAAGGAAAACGATTCTTGGTAATTTGCAATGTGTAGGTACAGGTGTGCCAGATTTTTAGTAAGTACATATTAACCGCCTCATAACACTCTTTAACTTAAACACTGTTGTAAAGTGTTTTGTCTCTTTCGCTCTTTGGAAAAATGCGAATGTCGGAAAAGGACATACCATTTGCAAGCTAAAATGCTTTTAATAAGCGTTTATGAATAGAGCCCTTAGTACATACTTACTACCTACTGATTACCAGTAAAACATTAATCTATAACCCCACTCATGCAGAAGAAAACCTCTGAAAACATGAATAAATCGCAATAAAACCGTTTCCGTAGTTCTAGCCAAGAATCAACAAGTTTCTAGTCCAGTTCCATGTTTCCATAGATCACTAAGCTTTTACTTCGAAGCCTGTCTCGATCGAAACGTCCTTGTGTGACAAGGTATGGTCAATGAACTGTGATCGAAACATTAGTCTCTAGACTCTAGACGGTCACAATGTTAACTTATTGCTCTATCGCTGCACGCACCCATTGACCCCAATGCTGTCCTGGTTGATTGCATTTTCACTGCCTTTGTTCACAGTATGTAAACTTACACACGCAGCCCATAGCGCACTCGTATTAGTTGTACTGACTGTAATATGGTTCATTGTGTTTTGATTTCTATCTATTGATGGAAGTTGTATGTTAGAAATTCCTAAAGTTCCATTACTCATAATGTTGGTCCTAAAATTATGAAACCAGTAACTAATTCACAATCCCACAAGGTTTTCCTACCAGTAACTACAGCATAACTAGTTTTGTGCATTTCTCAAAATGTCAATGAACCTAGCTTATTAAATGTACATTTCAAAAATTCCTGCAATCACCTTTAATAGTCGACCATTTGTAACAAAAATCTTGTTGAGAATGCTGTTGGCTGTTCGATTTATGAGCGTTTTAGTTGCTGCCATGTTGTGCGACTGTTTCCACAGACCGTTCGCCAATGGTATCACGTCTAATAATAAGAATACTAGCTACTACTACATACACTTTAGGTGAATAATAGGCACCTAACGAGCCTGGATCAATAAAATAGCTCGAGTAAATTAATTACTCGCGACGGTCTCGGGTGGCCACGCCATTGTTGTTTTATTTACTTTAACGCTTCAAGGACTTAGTAATGTGATGATATTATCTATTGCATCTTTTAACATAGTTATTATTATGTATGTTGTGTCGCTGATATATTATACGAGTACCTATGTTTACTACGTACGTATGCATTGTGCACTAATAAATACAAAACTGAAGCCACAATTTGCAAGGGCGTGTTCAGTTAAATAAGGCAGCTTGAACATATCGTCATGTCACATTGTGTTTTGTCGGAAATCCGGCCACATATCGTTATTTAGAGCGAGACTGTGAACGTGTAAAAGCAGCGATGGTCTGTGAACCCATTGATGTGGGCTCGGAATGGCGGTCGCGTCCCATACGTCGAGTACGTATACGCGTAGCGACGCGCGGCGTCGGCCGGCGCACTTTCACCGTATTCTACTCTGTGTTGGAACTGCACGTGCCTCTCATGACACACATTTTCGGCCTCGATTGACGACATCAGCGGGATAAAGAAAGGGCTCCGGCCATTAGCAACATTTAACTTTGGCATTACATAATAATGATATTTGGTAGAGTCCACGTAGTCGGACTTAGATGAGACTGCGTTGGTGGAGCTCGGAGTGGGAAGTCATTATGGAACATTGTCAGTTTTGTAGAGCGATAGCCCCTGTGCTGCGACTGCTGCGGCTGTGACAATTTATCATCATCACAAATGAACGGTTAGGTTGCGGTACACTTAGTTAGAGTAACTACCACGACTGACCACGTAAAGTATATTGGAAGACGTGTTCAGTTATCGGCAGAATTTCTACAAACAACACCTGTTGGCGTTGCGACAGTCTACCGTGATAATATAAAACCGGTTCCTAGGTGAGGTCGCGCCGGGGCGGGGGCGCGGGCGGCTGCGCGGGCGCAGCGTGCAGCGCCGCGCTCCCCAGCCGATATTACTATTAACCGCGATTCCTTAGCACGTTAACTCCTCGTAACTCATGGTATACCGCTACATACAATACCGCTATTCATATATCGTTGCACCGACTACAAAGTCCTTCTATTACCGATTTTGCAAACCTCATTGCGTATGAACCTAGTAGTGTCGTAATCGTTTACCTATTCTATAGAAAGCGTTCAAACCGAGCGGAGTTGCGTACCGAACGTGTAAACAACAGGCGAAGTTACTTGCGCATATTAAGTAGGTTTATCTTCGAAATACTTACCAATATTGGTTGTTCAAATGAACTTGGAAACTTCCTTTTTGCAGTACGGCACTATATATATTTAAACTTGTTTCTCTTGAAACGGTTAATACCTACTATTCGTTGTACCTATTTCAAATCATGACTTAATAATCTCGAAAAGATATAGAATCAAAAAAATCCACACATTACCTGTTGCCTACTGGAAAACCCAACTGTAAACAGCACAAAGTTAAGCCCACCGTTGATAAATCTAACATGAGAAGTATTCGATTCATAAAGTTATGATTGTTGAATGTAGTTACACCTACGAGACCAGTTGTTTGGAATGACGAAGGTTATCTTCGCGAAGTAAGGTGCGATGACGTGATCGACAATGTCATACAGTCACTAATTCTCTCATCTTCCACTATAGCTATGACGTACGTATAATTTATATAATTTTAGTGAAGAATGTAGTTCCTTTTAAAGCAATCATTGATTTCTAGCAGGATTAATTTTTTTCACAAAATTACTCAGGTTCCTGAGTAATGTTACTTAAGTTCGTGCGTAGATCGCGCTAATCGGTCAGTAACACGACTTTTTATAGCCAAAGGTATTAAAATAATTGCTTGTTAGTTATTTACGGCAGTTATATCGGAGTACTTTCCGGAAAACTTACAGAAATACAATATTTCGATTTGCTATAACGACAAACATTGTATCCAGCCATAAATGTTTTTGAGGTAATCTGTTATCACTTATCTGTGTTAGTCATTGATAAGAGCACTCATAATGAAATGACACATCGACAACAAAGATAAGTTATTCAAAAATAAATTTAAAATGTCATTCCCGAATAGAAACAACCATATTGTTGTTAACTTTATAACACATTTCGATATCAATAATAGTAGTTTATGCAACTGTCATATAAGGAAGACTCGTTACTATTATGAAACTCGCTGCGCTCGTTTCATAAACTCACACTCGTGTTTTAATACCCGTGTTATATGCAGTTGCATACACTACTTTATCTTCACTAATACAATTAATCAAACAACAAGAGTAAAAGCTGACAATAGTTTTTCACGCGTACGTGTATTGTCACAGTGAACTTGCCGCCATTAAAATCTAACCAATGAGAGCGCAGCTGCGCGTAGGGCCAATCAGGAGCGAGCGAGATCTTACCAAAGAGTTTTGTGTATGTAGTTTCGACGAAGTTTTCACGTATAACCCAACTGTTTTCAAAAGCCAGCCTAATATCAAAATTTTATACAACTAGTATGAGGATTTTGACATAAGGCTCGCCAGGTTAATTAGTCGCGTTATAATGATGTTATAATGAGATTTTACGATATCGATGTGGATATTATAACATCATGTGCAATTGCTTAAATTGAGTGTTTTAGTTGTCTGCGCTATAACAGTAGTAATTATAAGTCAAGTATTGGAAACATAAGTAGAATGTTACAACATTAGTGTAGATAAATAATATTAAGTAACTACATATTGTTATGTACTTATCCTTGTTCTGAAGAATACTTTCTCTCGTTGGGCTTGTCTGTTAGCGATAAGTTAAACTTCTCAATATATGGTAGGTACGTACTGGTTTCATTGACGTTAAGGTGACTAACAAAAAGTTTGGGGGTACTTTCCATTCTAAAATGTTCGCGGGAACGGGTACGCCGCGGGTAAAACCGCGGGCACTACTACAATAAACCAACTTGGGTGACGCGGGTGTGATTGTGTTAAGTATTTTCAAATGATGAGGAATTTTAATGGTGTTATAATATGTTTTGAATGGCAGTCATTTGCACTTGGTCTAATTAAAAGAGTAGTTAGGCTTATCATGTTCTAAAAATATTTGATTCCGTGTATAAAGTGGAAAGCTTGTAGGTATAATACGAATATTCGTCCCGTTGCGATACGTAAAATAGGAATAAAGATCTCCAAAGGCTTCTATAAGTTGGACGTAAGATCTGTAGCTTCTTGCAAGCCTCTCAAAATACGGGGCTTATCCCGACACTCGAAAGAGGAATATTAATCATAGATAGACCTACTAATAGATTACTACCATACTATGGTAATCGTCCCTTAAAACTCTACACAAATGCATCTCCTTCCGTCATTTGTTTCTTCTAGAATCTTAGGTTATGTGCACACAGATGGCCTAACAGTATACCTCTTTACTTCCAGGTGCTGGGCATCCTGTGTATGGCGCTGGCTTCCCCCTGGTACTCCACCTGGTTCGTGTTCGTCGCCGTCACCAGTTTCATCACAACGCTCATGTGGAGTTTCGTCTACTTGCTTAGCATCAAAGAAGCACTCAAATTACCCATCAATTGGGTGTTATCTGTAAGTTAGAATACACAAGGACAAATACTATTTAATTAGTTATTATATGATGGTTATTGTGCCTTTCTACTAAAGCTGTGGTACGGTTGGTTTTAGCAACGTAACAGCGATGGTGGCATTCATCAATCGTATCAAAAGTAGCATAGCAACGTACATATCATAGGATAATCTTGTGGAAAGGCTCTATGGACAGTAAAGAACGGATCGGTCACTTTATTTTTTTGACCAAATGAAAACTACTTTTATACATATTTTTCAATGTTATTTTCTAGTACTTACATACATTTTAAAAGCAAATTGCCCTGTCCCTTTCTAAACGAATGTAGAAAAATAACTGACATGATAGTTTGACGTCATTATGTAAATTCCAGGAGCTGATCAGCACAGGGCTGGAGACGGTCTTGTACCTGATCGCGTTCATAGTGCTGTTCTCGATGACGGGGACCTACTACGGCTCTGGTCATGGAGCCAATGTGGCCGCAGCGGTATGTTTCACATTCTGAAACTTATATGTACTTTATTTACTACTGTTACTGTAAGCCTGTATCATCCCATTGTTGGGCAAAGACCTCCCATTCCCGCCACTCTTCTCGATTTAAAGTTACCAATTACCAGTATCTCTCACTTATGTCTGAGTAGAAATTACTTTGCTTCGTGGTTCTGCTAGTATTTGACCCGTTTCCTTGAGAATTTTGGGATAAAATTTAGCATATAACATACCTCTTGAATGTGACTGCCATATAAAAGAAGATTTTCTCAAATTTGAATTGTAGTTATAGAAATTTGTACATTTGAACAAAATAAAGATAGCATACGAATGTATGTCTTGGGTGTTTTGGGTATTCACACTTTGAAACAGTATGTATCATTTTGAGAGTTAGATGCGTGAAGCAACCCATTGTTTTCAGATGACCTTAACTGAAATAGTGTAGTAGGTAGGTATGTAAATACTGCAAAGCCCCCGTTTATATGAAACAATATATCGATACATACTGGAAAGAGCGATGTACAACAAGTAGGTACTTGTGATAAGATAATATTAATCGTAATATGTATTGCATTTCGAACATATGTGTACCTCAGCTGCACTAAGATTAGAGATTAATTTGGTCTAATTAACCGTGTGTGAATTTGTTCTGTAAATATTTATTTATGATTTATACATTTGTTATTTTGATTGCACTATATATATGACTAACGAGTTGTTGGCTCTTCCATGTTTCCGAGAATGACTCAAAGCAAAATCAATAAGATGAAACATCCAAGTGATTCTAACAAACATCATTTAAGAAAAGTACCGAAGCAATGAAATGGTACTAGGCGTCGGCGCGTCCGTCTCATTGATTTAATTAACTATTGATGGGTTCAACCCACATAAAATCATTAAAGGTTGTTCACAGTTCGACGGGATGTATTACCGTACAGTCACGAAATGTTTCACAAAAACTATGAATATATATGACGCAAGTTATAAACTGATGACTGTAAGGTACTTATGTAAATGCACATGGTTATCCTTGTAAATTCGTCCGACCACTATCCGACTACAATATGTCAAAGTGACAAGGTTTTCGTAACGGAATGCAATGCAGCTGAGGCATTAAGACGTTGCTGACATGTCGGCGACCTTTGTCCGACAACTGGTTATCGACTTACATCAAAGCCAAATCACGCTATTTCAATTTACTTAACTACTTACATATTTCGACATTATTGCTGCAAATAGCGACGCTTGTCGGTAGTGCCTACGTAACTCGAGACATAACTACGGCATTCTTTGGTCCACGTTATTTTGAATGCCTCGTGGATTACGTGTTACCATAAGAATGAAAACATGAATATTTTTGAATATTACAATAACTCATCTGCATACTTAATATAGCTAGCTATAATAGTTTTCTTCAAAGTTGTTTAGTGTAAAAGATGTGGTAGAGAAGATAAATAAGATTTGCAGTCCAACCTATAGATTTGTGTACCTACTAAGATAACTTATTTCCACAACGACAATGTCATGATAGTTATACTGTGACACTGTTGTGGAAAAAAGTTATCTTAGTAGGTACACAAATCAATTATTTTAACTCAAGAATAGTCCGACCCGCGTGTTATTGTTAGAAAATGTTTACATTAGAGTGTTGTTCTTGTGGCTCGTTCTGAATGTGTTGTTATGTTGGCAGGTGTTCGGTATCTTCAACACGCTGGCGTACGCGGCGAGCTCCTTCCTGCTGTTCAAGGAGCACAAGAGCTCCGCGCCGGCGACCACCGCGTGAGCAACTAAATCGCTTCCACTTCGGAGCCTTCGACATATCGCTATCATTCGTTACACTTTTCATTCACACAAATTGCTTATATTCACGAACTCTTTATGCGCATGTGTCTGTTACGCAATGTAATAGTTGTTGAAGTTTTGCCGAGTTCATTCCGTTGTTCAATGTGTTTTTAACCAATTTAAGGGAGATTGTAACCAATCACGAGTATTTTTGAACAATATGTAAACTTAAATTACCTATATTAGCGATCTTTTGAGCGATATCGATATAATTATTATGAATTTATTGATTAAGGCACTGCCAGTATAACATTTCAAAGCAAATTATACTATTTATAATAACAAAGTAATATAATTGAGACGAGAGCGGTGTTCGTATATAATTTACATAAAATTATTATTGTAGTGTTTTACTATGTAACATTTAATTCTAAATTATTCGTGGTATTTATAATATGGAAATTATATAAAACCATATTTTTGAGAATGTCAATTTAAATAATAAGCAGTATGAAGTGTAAACTATGTCTGTTATTATAATATTTTGTAAATGTTTTATCAGCATTTCCCACAAATTAGGTAAGTATACTGTTTAATACTTCATCTAATGAATGGAGTTCTCTAATGCAATCGATCGTCATTAACAGATGTATAGTAATTGTTGTTACCGCGGCCGAACGGTCCCGGCAGCTAAATAGCAATTTCTCACTAAAATGTCGTTTGAAACGCATAATACATTAGAATACATTAAACACGTTTATTATTAAGAAATATTTTAAAGCATATAGAAATAATTACAATGAATAATTTATTATGGTTGTTATAATTTTATGTTAGCCTAGTCTTACAGAGGAGCGATTATCATTTATATTGAACAAAACGAATTAATGTTAACTCTTTCTATGTTTAACGATGTTACACCCTGTTCGAGGAGGTGATTACAAATATAATTAGTACGAGTAGCTATTTGACGTTTAAAAGTTATATTAAATGAACCTTTTGCTATTGCAATTATGCGTCTACATATTTTAATATCTACGTATAAGGAGTGATTGTATGAACTAATATTCCGTCCAGAATCTCAAATATCCTTACTTAAATTGCTGGATAAAATCGAAATTAATTCTGTTCTTTATTAGTTTTACCGCCATGTTGTTTCAAAAAGGTAGCTAGTTGTTCAGCTGTATTATTCTTTACTATACGCGGTGTTTTGTGTAAAGACGTTGGTTGTACCTAAGTTGTTTATCCACGGCAAAGGATGGTAAAGAATTGTAACTTGTAAAAAGTAATAAATATATTTTAACATACCATTCGTTCTTATTTTGATGTCTTTATCACCGATTTTTTTAAAACGCCGTTTGGTATAATCCAAGTAGTAAACGCCGATACTGAGTTAAGCGGGTGCCCGCGCGGTTTCATACAAAAGTGAACCGGCGTGCGCCCACTTAATGCAGTTTCGGCCCCTTATGATTATAAACTGTCGGCTGATCGTGAAATGTACAAACTGTTACCAATTTAAGTTTTAACACATAACGTTTCGTTAGTTCATAATCTGTCCATATAAACCCTAGAATTGTGAAGTTTTAGCTTGACACTTTTCTTACTAATTGAAATATAAACCAAAGGGTGTTTACAATATACGGTGACAAATTTATATTTAAACTTTACGAAGTCGGTTACATTACATAAAGGAAAGCCATGAAACAGCCTGCGCATTACTGATATTTGCACCCCCTTGAAGCCACTAGGCCTCTTCTAAGGGTCCGGGTTTACTCACCCTGTAGAATACAACACGTGCTTTTTCTTATCATGAGTCCGAATCCGGTTTTTTGTGAAACAGGACAGCAAAGTGAATTTCAGTAATTAAAGGCCGCTAAGCTGAAATGGGATTGGGCTGGTCACGTCTGCCGCATGCCTGACACGCTGTGGGCCAAAATTTCCACTGTGTGGCGCCCGGAGACAGCAAGACGGCGGCGTCGCGGCAGACCGCGCAGGCGGTGGCGGGACGAACTGGACGTCTATAAGAGGGACCGGCAACTGGTGGCTTCGAATCGAGAAGAGTGGCGGGACGAACTGGACGTCTACAAGAGGGACCGGCAACTGGTGGCTTCGAATCGAGAAGAGTGGCGGAAATGGGGGAGGCCTTTGCCCAACAATGGGATGATACAGGCTAACAGTAACAGTAAAGGTTTTATTTTTGATGTGGGATGGGAAAAGAGAAGTATAAAAAAACGGATGTGTGTCACTTTCGCATCATATTGGATATACAGGGTGGCATTTTTTAATCAGTCATGGTTCCTAAGAAAATATTTTCGTATCTCTTGTAGTTGTCGATACTGACCTTTTAAAAAGCCATCCTGTATACTCCGCAATTGAGGAGCAGCTTCTTTTATAACAGCGAGGGACATATCTAGTCACTTTATGCCCTAGAAAGGGACTTTTATGTTCTTCGAAAAGATCTAACTGACTGTTAAATACACTACAACATTTGATAGGCCAAGCCATAGGAGCTTCGATTGATATTTTGGATCAGGATTCACGTAGATTGGAAGCAATTTTTTATCTAGTGGAGTGAGTAAGTTTAAATTTAAAGGTATGGAAGGATAAAGATGATGCTTGTGTCAGCCAAAAGGTCTTCGTAATCTGGCAAAGTCGAACTACAATCTAATTTTTTTGCTTAATGCAACTAAAGCTTAAGTTTCTGTTATCTGATTACACCTACCTGCCTGCTGTAAACATCGACAATCAGAAGCATAAACGTAGAAGTAAGTACATAGGTAGGTATTCCAGAAGCATTCAGTAAGTCTGCCTATAAAACTAAGAAACTAAATTAATCAATTGTTCAGTTGTGTCAATTAAACATTGGTTTCAATGAACGGACTGCGTTGTTTTCCTTCAACGTAGTATTATGTATAAAAGCGAAAAGTCGATTCACGAGTGAGTCACCGCATCCGATACTCGGGTCGCAGTCTCAACCAGGTTCCGTCATTGCACACTTGTGTTCGCGCCTGTTCATACGAATTTCCACGATATCACTGTAAGTACACACATTTTCCTTAGAATTATTATTCATGTTTTGGAATATTGTTCCATTTAACTGCGTCAGTTCTACTTCTAATCTTTGTTTATCGTTTCCGACGGGAACGTAAATAAGGTACATTAAAAGCTCTGAAAACGTCCTTCATGTAATATTACAATTTATATACTTAGGTATGAGGTAATATGCGTACCGTTCCTCACACATATTCCTCAGATTATATTCAGTCCTCATGGATTTCTTTGATAAGTATTGCTACAGACACTTCTTTAGATGATGTAGATAAGTGGATTGACTTGGGGTCTTTAATTCGTTACCAATTATTTACCAACCTTGTTTTCCTTATACTTATTTACCCAAAAGGTGTCCTAAAATGTTCAATAGTACTTGCTAAGTTCACGAGGGTGCAGTCGGTCTTCAGACAGACCGCCCCGCGTCTCGTCTTTGAGTCTAGACATTCAACAGGTATCTGTCGCCGTAAATATTGATCTGTTTACTACTTACAACAACAATTAACTTTTTCTAAGCTCATTGTTGTCAATATCTATTGTTAATATCTGTACCTGTATAATAGTTGTAATTGAGTCGAGGTTTAGTTTTTATTTTTACAACTATGATGTCAACCGTTTATGAAGTCAATGTCACGATCTTGCTTGCACTGAATTTTATATTAGCAGCCGCCTTTGATCAACAATTGTTGATCGAAGGCAGCCGCTCTCCGTTTCACTAGAATTCAACCCGTTCCTGTCAGTGTTTTGGGATGAAAAGTACATAAGTTCCTTCTGTATATCACTTGCTCTCTCTATGTGAAATTTCATTCAAATCGGCCGAGCTGTTTATCGGTAAGAGTGTACCAACCGAAGTGAATTTCGCACTATATCTCAGGTATAGAATCCAGATGTGTTGCTAAAAATGCGGTGCACGTATATTTAACAATGAGTTTTATTAAGAAGCCGCCGACCTCGGCACACTAACCACTGGAACAGTCATGCTCCGCCAACACGATGACCTCTCCGACAAAACATACACCTTTTTTGGTGACTTATGCATTTTTATGAGATAAATATTCCTTATGGTCCTTATTATAAGGTTTTGTATAATAGTCCAATTAAAGAACAACTCAAAGGAGGGTATAGAGTGCTTGAGAGGGTACCTAAGCGATTTCTTCAGAAACGTATTCAGGGTGCTCGGGGAAAAAACATACTTTAATACTTGCAACAATTAATTGATTTTTGGTTCTTTTTTTAAATTATTCGAAGGCGTGATTCAGATTTTGGCGACACTGTCTGCATCCAAATCGTACATATTAGAACTCTTGACAAATAAGTTAATTTATCTATCTCTTGATAAAAAACATCCTTAAATGCGCTTTAGATTTTACGCCTAAGGATGCTTTACCATCACAGTTACGCAATGGAACTACACCCTAGGACTCTATGCACGTCTGATATCATATTTCGTGTATACCAAAAAACATTCTATCTATCATAAATCATGTATTTAAATAACATGGTTAATTAGTTCCAAACTAAGCTCTGAGCTTTTATTATGAAATCTTAAATTACATACCTAATAAAACCAATGTTATAACATAGAACTGTGTTTTCCAGGAGCAAACCATGTCTCACACAGTGACCATCACAAGGACCACCGTGGCCACGTCGGGCACGTCCGTGTTCATCAACACGGGGTACCTGGGCACCTTGCCTGGACTCCTCAAACTAGCGCAATTGGTGAGTACAACAATATTTAGAATCTTAATTTTAGAATAGTCCAATTTTAGTCTATGGGCAAGGTGCTGTGAAGGTGGTATCAAGCGAATTATTTGAAAAAAGAAAAACATGAATTATAATTCCTAACCTCAAAATATCTTCTTTTGTTTATATTTTATCTTCTTCTTTTTTCAAAATATTCGCTCATCGGCTAACGCGACCCTGCATCGTGAACCAGCCCTTTATTTATGATTTACTTCAGGAATATTGTTTCGTGGTGTATCCACGGGTAGAATTTTAGAACTTAATAAATATGTACTTTTATTTCTCGGTGTCATTATTGCCAACCGGTGATTTTTTTATCTAAAGTCACCAGAATTTTGTTCTTAATGGGTATTTAATTTAAAAAGGCTATTATTGTAACGAACTTACAAAGCACAACGTGTTAGGTACTTAGCTTTAATTAAGTGGCAAAGTTAAATCCTTCGGAATGTTTCCTCAACCAATAAAACGATGTCCGAGTGTTCCAGAGTGTTAGTGACCCAATTTCTGTGACGTAAATATCATCGTTGGGAAATCTCAGAGATCTGAGATTATGTAAAAAAGTGCTCAATTTTCGTGTCAATCATTTATATTTTTTCTTGCTGCGAGTCAGTGTGTTTAAAGCGGGAATAAGCGAGCGAAATTCAAACTTTGTACATATTATCTTTAATATTAATTGTCTCTGTATTTAAATTATGCTCTTAACTTACGCGTCAATATAACTTAGGTTATCAGAACCGACTTCATACAAACAATACAATACATACCTACCAAGTAATTACCTATTTAGTGAAGATTTAATAAAAATTGAGTTCGTTTTTTTTTGTATTGCCCATGGCTGGGCTTAGAGCCCAATTTTTGTAATTGGTTTCTATTCTCATGTTATTTATTTATTTGATTGCATTGTGATTATCAAATAGACTCATACAATATAATTATTAATATGTAATAGGTAAATGTTTAATAGTTCTGTTAGTGGATGGCTATTTCGAGCCGTAATTAAGGATAGCTCACTTGAAATTCTACGAGGCACGGACAGATGATGTCATTTTTGCGTCATCTTATTGTGTGTGGTGGTGATAACAAAGTGTGTACACTTCAAGTACATACTTCTGGGAAAACTTGATATCCGACACGATTTTTGTATATTCATAATATTATAAAGAAGTAAAATTTGTAATTATCATTAATTCTTTTTGTGATTGAAAGCCACATTTAACGGGAAGGTTATAGGCTATTTTTATCCCGAAATTCCCATGGGAACGGGCACAACGCGGGTAAAACCGCGGGGCGCTGCTAGTTATAAATACTCGTAGGGCGAGTGATTGAGCTGGTTGGCGGGCGGCGAAGTGGCGAGTTCAATAGATCACATGCGAGCGACTGATTTAAAATTACGCTATTGAATTCGCTAAATTGCAGCACGCCAACACTCTCAACATGGCGGCCAATCTCTCGACGTATGTTCAACGCATATACAATATGTATTTTCCATTCTAGTTTCTCTAGATTTAACAAGTGACCGCTCTGCGATGTAAATACATATAAAATGGTCGAATTTTATTAATGGCATTTACCAATAAATTACGCTCCGCTCCACTCAGCAGTGCCTCAGTGAGCCTCAGTGGAAACGCACTCTTACGGCATCGACACTAGCTTTCAATGAATCAATCTGTCGAATCTATCAAAAGAACTTTTCGTCGACCTCCAATTATACTAGACCATGACTGCATACGAACTATTTTCAGAATACTTACTACATACAGAAATAGCAGTATTCATCATAACGAATGGGATTTGCCCCTACCATTTAAAAGTAAACTAGGCAGCATTTTCTTTTAGGAAGTTATCTAAAAATATGTTAATACACTCATTAACTAACTAGTTTTCCTTCTGCTAAACTATTGTTTAGACCGTATTTAGCAGTGGCATATCGAAACTGTAGGTTCTACCAACGCGTGTATTTATTTACGTTGATGCGGCATAAACATTCGGGAGTATTTCTGGTGGAGTAATTTGGGAAGGCAATCGGTGCATGAGCACTTGTGCAAGGTGAACATGGATAGGTTTTTACCCTGGAATCTCATCTCAGGCGGAATTTCTATGCTTCGATTTTCCAGTTTCCACTTTCCACATTTCATGGTTGAATACGCAATGGGACTTAAAACTTGTCTCCTTTCTGGAAATTAGTTTTAGAGGACTCTTAGGCCTAGTTGTAGAAACAGTTACTACACCACTTTGTGAAAGTGCTTAAACCTCAACAGTCTTACTAAGAAAACCGTTGTCTCCACCTAGAGTTGTACTCAATATAAAACGCTTAATGTACAACTCCAAAATACCCTTTTATTGGGCTGCAATAAGTGTATAGAATATTTAAATTAAGAATGGCGGTAATTAACATTTACTCATTCCCATACTTATGCTTCTAGTTGCTGGGTACGGCATGCGTGGGTGTGGTCGCGTATTACTTCGACAGCCGATACAACATGGACAAGAGACCAGAGCTGTTCTTCCTGCTGGTTGCCACCACCTTCCTCATAGGCACCTTCTGCTTATTGACATCTTGTTTGGTTTCCCTCTCCGCTGCGACTATGATATCTAAAACTATATACGTAAGTACTATAAATTCAAAATTCGAATAGTTGTTAATCTCGGGTCCTTGTCGGATCGGACAATTTCTTCATCAGCGTACCCTATAACCACAGTCTATATACTGTCAAAAATAATAGATCAAAATTAAAATTAAAAGTTTTAAGGACTCTTTTCTTCCACGGACTATTTGA
Organism: Cyclophora albipunctata; assembly: GCA_963082685.1. Classification (NCBI taxonomy): domain Eukaryota; kingdom Metazoa; phylum Arthropoda; class Insecta; order Lepidoptera; family Geometridae; genus Cyclophora; species Cyclophora albipunctata. Next base: position 6,629,450 of record OY720117.1, on the reverse strand, counting down.
TTCACGGATTCTTTGCATGCGTAAAGGTACTGGGCATTTTTTTTATTATCACTAATTATTGATTGTCATTTAATTCCAGGAGGTGATCTACCACGGGGTGGCTTTCATCATGTACCTCTGCGCAGGCCTCACGCTCATCATCGAGGTTAACCATAAAGAGAACAGATACTACAAACAAGAATATGATCCTTATATGGCCGCCTCCGTAAGTATCTTATACGAATGAATTAAGTTCCAGTAGGTTAGTGGCCAACCCTGGCGTCTGAGTTTCTAGTCTAATTTTTTAGACCGAAAGGCCTCCGAATGATCTTGTGATTGCAAAAACCGAGACCCACAATTTAACGTGCCCTCGGAAGCATGGTAGCGCAGGTAGAAAAGCTATTATCGCCTCCCAATCCAAGTAGGGGCCAATCAAAATGTAATTTTTATGCATTGACGTTTTTACAAATTATATATTACATAAAAAATGTAGTTACGTTCCAGAAGTATTTCCAAGTAAGTTTTGTTACTCCCTCGCTCTTTGACTTTGTTTGGTATACTTTTGCACCAAAAGGCTCGTATTGGTACCTATTTAAATCAAGTTGTAGCAGAATATCGAGCATTATTTCGAACTTTGGATCGAATAAAATTCAATACAACGAGTCTCGGGGTTTCAAATAAATGCCTTAGTCTAGTTGATTCTCTTCTTTATTGGGAGTGGGCCGCTGTAGAAAAGATTCATGAATAACGTCTTCGAAGGTCTTCGTAGTTTTAGTTTAGAAATTCTAACAAAATGGGGATCAATGACGGTACATATCGCAATAAACATAATTTTAAACAAATTAAAAGGTACCTAACTGATTTCATGTTCTGTTTGTTCCAGGTAATGGGCTTAGTATTGGCAGGACTGTATCTACTGAGCACATTTTTGGCCAATCGTGCATACCGAGGCATTTAAACTTTAAACTTCACAGTTATTTATGACGTCTATTAACTCCTGCCTTACACCGTATCAACACGATACGATCCGATTTTGCTCGGATCCTGTGCACTCGGACACCTCGCACACTTGAAAACCTCGGACACTGGGACACCTCGGACACCTCGGATACTTCGGACTGGATGACCACGTCCGAGTGACCGATGACCAATTTCGCGAGTATACATCGAGGAGCCAATCGTATCAAGACGAAATGATACAATTTACCTTGATCGGATCCGTACACATTCATGCGCAATGCCCATGTCATTTTGTTAATGTTGGTTCAGTCTAGTCGATCCAGCTGATTGGCGCGAGCTTGTTTTAAGGCCAGATCAGATTACACTCACACGACAAGGATTTGCATCCGGTCAGTGAAACCTAAATAAAGACGAAACTGTCCGTGTAAGTCGAAACTATCCTTTAAGTTTGTCCTGAATAGACATCAGAGTGCACTTGGTCCGAGCATTGTATCGTTTAAAAGCAAAAATGTTAACGCAACCAGTCTTGTGCTTTGAATCTCAAAATGTTGTTTATGGTTAGCCTAGTCAGTTTTAATTTAAGAAGAAACATAACTTATTTAAGTCTCTCTAAGATTAGTTATAGCTTTTTACCTAGAAGTAGGACGGAAAGTTAAAATATACACTTATGTTGTTAATGTATAGGTATGTTAAAAAAAGCGCAGTCTTCGTTTAAATTTAAGATATCATTATTGACGTAAACTGGATGCGTCTGCTTCGGGTAATTAAGCTATACTTGTTTCTACGTGACCAGAATTTACCAGGTATTAAAATAAATGATATTTGTACGAATATTTAATCAAACAAAATAAGCATTTAGAATTGATGTTAAGTAATTGTAACTTAATTTATACTTAATAGTTTTAAAATGTATATTACATTGTCGTCGCTATTTGTAATTACACAACATAAACAATAGTTACATATTTTAATAATTAGATATAAAAAATATATTTAAAAATAATTTATACCGAATTTTGATACGTCATGTACTCGTACTTATTACCTTTTCCTATATCTAAGTTTTTTTCGACATACTTCAGTACATATGTACCTGTAACAGAAAGTATCTTTATTTTTTTCAGAATTGCTTTTGAATGAATATAGTATTTTTATTTTTCTATCTTCAGTGTTTTATTTTTAAAAAATGGTCTTATTCAGGGGCGCAATGAGATAAAGGGGTTGTAAAATTGAAATAGTGTGGTCACATAGCTATATAGGCTGACCTATTTATAGAATATATTTAGTTTTAAAATTGAGAACAATCTGTCTACAAAATCCATTCACTCCAATAAGAATTGCCCAAAAATAGGGTCACTGAGATTGTAAACATTGTGGCCAAGAATAGAAATTAACCCTCCGCTTTGTGATGTCCTATTTATAAGACAAAATCTTCACATGTGGCGGATGGCACGCGACTCATTCAAAACCATTCGAACATCCTCTTGGTAGAAGAAAGGTCATTTTTGAAAATTAGTTACAGAAACTAGTGAACTGCCAAAGGTAGAATAGAAAGAAAGATAGAATATAATTAAAAAATATAGAGCAAAAGTTCGCTGAACCTAATAAGCGGGGCGTGCGCGAAACTAAAAATATTCTGTTGACTAACTACGAGCGCGCAAATTGTTTTGAACTTTCAAACATTTCCTGTGGAGAACAGACAGTTCAAATTTGGAATTTGTGGTGAAATAAAGGAACTTGTGTGAGTGGCAGCGACCCATAGACATCGTATCTTTAGTGCAGTGGTTCATCGAGGTTTCTATCTTTAGTGCAGTAGTGCTTTCCTGTGGAGTACTAACAGTTCAAATTTGGAATTTGAGTGTGAGTGGCAGCGATCCATTGAGTCTTTAGACCTACCTCAGTGCCTCATAAAATTGTATTTCCTTGTGACAATGACCCGAGGGCCTACAATAGTGCGAGTAACTCCGGGCGGCGCCGGCGCAGGGGGCATCAACTGTTGCTGCTGTAGATGCTGCTCCTGCATCAACTTTGGATACCTGACGTCACAACATGGCATCATAAAGCTGGCTGAAGCTGTAAGTTTTTTTACAAGACACTGGTTTTCTGAGGCAAATTAGATTGGTACGCATACCGTTCAAGTAGGTACCGACCGACCGATATCACACTCTTTTTGCTATTCCTAAAATATCAGGAGTATATTTTTTATTGTCCGTGTTCATTATATCTATCCATATAATAACTTTTTAAGCCAATAACTGAATTTATCTACACTAATGTTGTAACATTCTACTTATGTTTCCAATACTTGACTTATAATTACTACTGTTATAGCGCAGACAACTAAAACACTCAATTTAAGCAATTGCACATGATGTTATAATATCCATATCGATATCGTAAAATCTCATTATAACATCATTATAACGCGACCAATTAACCTGGCGAGCCTTATGTCAAAATCCTCATACTAGTTGTATAAAATTTTGATATTAGGCTGGCTTTTGAAAACAGTTGGGTTATACGTGAAAACTTCGTCGAAACTACATACACAAAACTCTTTGGTAAGATCTCGCTCGCTCCTGATTGGCCCTACGCGCAGCTGCGCTCTCATTGGTTAGATTTTAATGGCGGCAAGTTCACTGTGACAATACACGTACGCGTGAAAAACTATTGTCAGCTTTTACTCTTGTTGTTTGATTAATTGCATTAGTGAAGATAAAGTAGGTAGTGTATGCAACTGCATATAACACGGGTATTAAAACACTCGTTACAATTATGAAACTCGCTGCGCTCGTTTCATAAACTCACACTCGTGTTTTAATACCCTTCCTTATATGACAGTTGCATAAACTACTATTATACTAAGTTTCTATGAGAATTAATACCTTTTTTGAGTCTGCTAAAATCGGGACCCTTTTATAAACATACCCTTTCATATCATATAGCTCCTTCTTTGTTTTTTGCAGTCGCAAACGAATGATACCATATTGAGCAACACACACGCAATTTCTTTAAACTGTATTAACATTCTTCCAGATGTTATCTGGACTATGTCAAAGCCTGCTGGTGAAGTACGGTATGTCCGAGGCCACCAGCATAGGGTCTGCCTTCGACGGGTTCCTGACCACAGCGTCCGCGTGTCAACTCACCACGGCGCTACTCATTACATGCTATGTGCTCTCGTCCAAGTCCCAGCAGCTTATACGGCAGTCTATATTTGTAAGTGAAAGTTGAGAATGTTGAGATATATTGCTGTTATTAGCAGGACTGCGGAATATTCTGATGAGAATCTTCCTTTAGGTTAAACGAACTTACTAGTTGCAAGCTTTACTTAAATACTCATGTTTAATTAGCGGCTTGCAGCTTGTAATCTTGCTTAACCTAAATGATGTCTACTCGTGTTTTCGATCCCATTATAAACACTTGCTATATACATATAATCATTCAAATTATTCAATAAATATTCATGCTGTTATTTGTTCAAAGAACACCAAGGTTTTGGTGATGTTGACTTCCTGATTCGATTACTTACCATGGTACGCAATGGATATGTCAAGGGAATACTCGTATCATGTTGAGAATAAGGAGTTTGGTCGTCATCGATGTTGTACATAGTAAGGTAGACTGCGAAGCGAAATATATTGACAAAGCAAAGCAGATTTATAGAATGTTCATTCGATTTAGAAAGTGTGTTGATCTATCTTGAGGCCTAATACACTAAAACACACTTTAAATCTGTAATGAGTTCATTTAAATATGATTGATATATGAATGAAATAAGTTTAATTAAATATGATTGATATATGTGAATGAAATAAGTTTATTTAAATATGATTGATGGATGATCGAGAGTTACTTGCTTTTAGTATTTAGTTAGTACAATATGTATATTACTGTATAGAAATATTTACAACCGGGATTATTAATTACTTACCTTTTAAGCGTAGCCATTTCAAGCGACATTTCCTCATCCTCCACTCCCTCTTCCAGGAATGGCTGTTCAACGTGGTGGCGTGCTTCCTGTACTTCTCCGCCTCGTCATACATGGCGTTCGCCGTCTCCGTGTACCTGTATCCGCGGTATGCACTAGTCAACATGTACGCCGCATACCCTGCCATGTCTGCAGTTTATGTAAGTCACTCATGACGTGGTTTGACACAGCAGTGTTAATCCATTGCGATTGTTAAGCAACGTGCAGCTCGATCCCTACTTGGATGGGTGGCGGATAGTGGCATTTCTATCTGAGCGCTACCGTGCTTCGAAGGGCACGTTAAATTGTCGGTCCCGATTGTATCAATCGTCAGACCATGTCCGACGCCTTTGAGCGGTCTAAAAACTCCATCAGAGTTAGCCACTAACTTACTCGAAATGTATGAATGATGAAAAAGTATTAGTTGATGAGAAAGTATTAGTTATATAGGTAACCTACGTTTACTTCTGAGTTACTTGAGTCCTTCTAGCTAGAGTTAACCTCACAAAAAGTTCCTGAAGATTTTCTGCCCACTAATATTCCAAACAAGGCTAAAATAAAAAGTAGATAATTCCTTACCGGAGAGAATACTAGAACAAAGTACAGATCAATCGGTTTGGTTCTCCGCATAGCATACATTACACAAACAAAGGGAACAAAACACCGACCAATTTTATACATAGTAACCTCATTGCTAAGGCGACAATTCGTGGTTATGTGTTTGCATACAAACGCCACCTTTACCTGTGCCTTTACTTTCTCTTACATCTACTTCTACTGACAGTACAAATGTGTGTGAGTGACTAATGGGTTTACGAGAGTTGTTCTAACCGATTTGTAGATATAACATATCCGGTCTTGGGGCCGATTTTACTATCGTCAGATAACGTTTATTCGCCTTTTAACTTTGACAACTGGTTTTATATTAAAGTACATACATTTATAATGACTTCCAACTTTTATTATTTTTCAGTGATACTATTTTTCAGTTTATTACTAAAACTGTGATTTTAAAATGTATTCTCGTAGCCTTAAAAACCTAAGTAAAACTAGTCACTCTCCTCTCTTTCTCTCACGTAATGGTAGCATTTAACTCACTGTTAAATGTTGTCTGGCGATAAAAAGTTGGCTTCTAAATAAATAAACCAGTGCGCGTCAACGTCCGGCCTACGAGTCACTTAAAGTTAAAGTTGCACTGACACAATTTATACGAGAAAGTGCAATATCAAGATCGATTGGCCCATTGAACACAAAAACTTACATCAAAATCAGTTCTCCAATTTATCGCGTAACTCAGAAATGAGGACTTCCTCATTTCTGAGAACTTAAACTATTGCCACAGAATACATAATAATAACTATTACATAAGCCGCAACATGTTATTTAATATTTTATAATATAACATTATAACATCATTATAACGCGACCAATTAACCTGGCGAGCCTTATGTCAAAATCCTCATACTATTTGCATAAAATTTTGATATTAGGCTGGCTTTTGAAAACTGTTGGGTTATACGTGAAAACTTTGTCGAAACTACATACACAAAACTCTTTGGTAAGATCTCGCTCGCTCCTGATTGGCCCTACGCGCAGCTGCGCTCTCATTGGTTAGATTTTAATGGCGGCAAGTTCACTGTGACAATACACGTACCTACGCGTGAATTTAATGTTTCGCAATGTGTTTTGTTTTTAAAATTTTGTTTGATTAATTGCATTAAATAGTGAAGATAAAGTAGTGTATGCAACTGCATATAACACGGGTATTAAAAAACTCGTTACTATTATGAAACTCGCTGCGCTCGTTTCATAAACTCACACTCGTGTTTTAATACCCTTCTTTATATGACGTTGCATAAACTACTATTAAAGGTTCTTTATATTTAATGGACTGTTTTCTTCTTTTCAGTACATTGGCATTGTACTCGGAATACTACATGGGGTGGATGCGTATCTCTCTTTCAAGTTCTACAGATCTCCGCATATGTGCTGAATCAAATAAATGTTATTAATTATTCCTGCAGCTTCGCTTAACTTACACACTGACGCTACCGCATGCGATACAAGTACAAATGCGATATCACCGTAGAATTATTTGAAGAATGTATGTAAGTATGTATGTAAGTATGTATGTATGTATGTATATATGTACGTAGAAGTATGTATTTGAAACTCCATCGTTATGGGCTTTATGGCCCAACTAGGGCGCATAATTACTATGCACAAAGAAATAAGAGCCTCTACGCAACGTTATGCAATGCAATAATGTCATATATATCGCAGTTGTATCGTATGCGGTAGCGTTAATGTTCTAAGGGCTTTATGAACAGTATTATACTGTATTTATGTATAATTATATGAAGTCTTGTATTCCTTAATTTAAATAAGGAAATATGAAGGCAAAATAGGCTAGAAAGAGAGCTAGGCTCTGGTCGATGGAGTTCCTTCCACTGTTCCCTATATTCAGTCATGCTCTTCAGCTTTTCACGATAAAAGTAAAGAATTAATCACTTCTTTTTTGTTCGTGGTATAACCACAGAAGAAAGAAAATTGTGGGTAAAACTTGTATAATTAACCATGAGATGACGTATTCTTACTTATAATTAAAAAGTTAAGGTAAGTATTAATATTTTAACAAATTAAACTTGTCCTATACTATTTGCTTGCTTTTCTCTCTGTGTTATCATATCAATATCTTACCTATAGAATAAGTAAGAAGTACTTTATGTAAGTTAATATAATCGATCACATCGAAAAATGTATTAAATAAATACTTATATACCAAAAATCTGTTTAATTCTTGATAGAACACCCAATTAAGTATTAACATATCGTGTTTTTGCGTTCGTAAGTCGGTATTGATCGTGCCTGGTACGATTGTGTCTGTAGCGACTATGTATACATCTGTGGCCTTCGAGATCCAACAATCGGTCGCCATCGGGCAAGGATAACGGTAAACGATGCCTTGGACTAGTCACATGATGCAGCGGGCAAGGATAATACGGAATATTTAAATGTTATTTTAAGCATTTCGGCACAGATTCATAGATTATCATGTTGCTATTCCATTGGAAGACATTGCACTCTAGGCACTATGATATAGTTTGTGAATACCCGTAGCATGTGGTTGTCTGTAAGTAAGTAAGTACTTAACCGCAAATTATGGTGAAAGAAATGTGACATTAAATACTTTAAGCAATAAAGAGAAATCTGATTGTGGTGCACTCAATGCTATATCTAATCTAAAACAGCTTTCGATTCTTAATATCCCTGTGAATTCAGTTAGTGACGGATGAATTCCTTTTAATTGATTTAATTGCCTTTCATTATCATCAAGAAGTAAGTACAATAGAACGATTAAGAGGTTTCGCACACTAATCACCGGATTATTACAGAGATAATTTTGCTATAAATGTATATAACATAGGTATACAATGGCAGAAATTATAATAATCATAGGAGCTAGCCCAATAGATTAGAAAATTTTGGAGTACCTATGGTTTTTGTGTGTTATTGATGATACTAAAATGGCAATAAGGATTTGGTTGCAATTTAGGATATAGGTTTATTTAGGGCTAGATTTAGAATCTCAGTACTTAGCCATTTCATCTTCAAGCTATGCCCCCGCATTCAGGGCTCTAAGGACCGGCCTTATTTCACTAAGAGAAATCCGTTTTATTATAAACTGAAGTAAGGGTTTATTAGAAGCCGAAATAAGCTGTTAAGTACACTACTTGCCATCTCATTTTTTAACACATGGGTTGAAGGTAAAACCGCCACTGTAAATTAATGAATGATGAATACTAATTTGTTCTTTGTAAGTCAATACGTTAGTACTTTAGTTAGAAGTAGGTAAAGATGATTCGGATTTTGAAGAAACTAAAAACGTTTTATAATGTAAAGGGTACATAAACTGCGGTGCAAAATTAATCTTCGCTAAACGGGAACTCATTAAGCTTATTGAAATGGAAGAAAGAATGATTAATTTGACTGATAATATAATAAGTGGTCCATTAATGCATCAAATGTCGCAATTTCCAACGTCTATTAACAGGTATTAACCTTATCACTATTGCTTCAAAGAAATCGTTCAACATCGCTTTAAAAGTGTTGATATCATATCTTTATTGTGATGAATTTGAAAAAGGGGCGGCGAGTGTTCCTGTGTACCAAAGCGGGAATTATACATGAATGGATTTCCCAGTTATTGTTTGGTTCAGTGTTGGTTGTATAGAGTGGTTTAATAACAAGGTTGTATTGTAAGGCAGCGTGTTGCAAGAGATCTCGGCGCGTCGGCGCGGGCGCAGCCAGTGACAGACGCGCCGCGGAGCGAGACGCATGCGGCGGTCACAGGACCACAACCTCATCTCGAACGAAACGATCCAACCAAACAATCATTGAAACAAACGGTGCCAAAGTATTTAGTGTACAAAATCAAGTGTGAAATCTAGTTATTGTAATATATTAGTGAAAGGACCAGTCGACGTCTGCGTGTTTATGTAAGTTTGTGGAAACCTCCACCTTGTTTTGTATTCTTTGTACAATGACTTGAATTGCCATTGGTAGGAACATTTTTTTCTATGAAACCAATGGTACAGATGTGTGTGATGGTAGAGGTGGCCATGCGGGTACGTACTTGATACTTTACTTATCTACGAGTACCTGGGTGTTAGTAGGTACTTCGGTATGTTTGAACACTCACAATGTTATGAATGTTATGATACGGCAGACTCACGTTCGTATGAAACTTGTTTGATATAAATATCCAAGCGAAGCCTGATACTGATAATAACACGCGAATGTAATGCTTTAACACGTCTTTGAATAGTTTCAAGCTGAATTAGTCACGGAAACCACTGGCCATGGATGCTTCGCTGTTCTTCTACCTATATTGATTTAAATATTATCTTACATTGAAATATCATTTTAGCATACGCTTACATATCTCCATTATATTGTTGAACTGAAGACGATATATTTTTTAATAAATAATGTTTATTTAAGTGTTTCATTTAATGCGTCACGTCTACATTTTATTACAATTTAACATTTACTTTTAATTATCTAACTAATAACGTAATGAAGTTTTAATTGTCACTGAACTTTGAATAAAGGTATGAAGAATGATAGCAATAGATAAAGAATGTACTTACTTGAGAGGACCAATGAAACTATAAAGTAATTGATTGATAAATTCCTAAGCCTGATATTGCAAAACCATATAATGATATCGAAAGTGTGTCATTTATTTTGATAATTCGATACTAGCAACTATCGAAGTCGAGACTGAAGAAACAAGATATCGAAAGTCATGACGGAGGTTTTAATGACTCAAACCACATTCAAAGCGTTAACAATAGGTAGGTAGGTAGCTGTTTTTATTCGTAGTTTACAAATTATCACTTCCTGTTTTCAATCATGACTGCATTTACATTATGCCAAATTGCATCGGCAACTGAACTTTGATGAACGTTTAGATATAGGTAGGAACTTATTTACGAAGAATCTGATAAAGAATCTGTTTAAACAATTCATAAAGTTGTTTTTAAAAGTATTGCGAAATAAAGAAGCAAACAATAAAAAAGTTATTAGCACTTAAATAACAATCAACCATACTTATATAAAGCGATAAAAACAACAAACAAATACTGCGATATTGATGAGGAAAATAATATGAGAAATAGCTTCGAGAACCAACCTTGGTAGTTATAAGAAGATTCGTAAAATATCTGCGCTACCTGTAGACATACTCGTAGTTTGTTTACCTTCAAGAGTTGTTAACACTAGCTCTATAAACAAAATAAACATAAACCTTATTCGGAAGATAAAGTTCCTATCTCCTTATCTGTTTTATTCAGGACTAATACATGTGTACACGTAATTGTTTTAACTAACGAAAAGGATTGATATCACTAATTTTGAATTGACACTACGTTAACGGATACAGTTCGCTTTTAATTGACATTTGAATCTGACGTTTCGGCCACTTTACAGGAGCTGTGTTCTGTGACCACTAAATATGTATATTAAATATACCATTAAATAGACCATAAAAGCGACGTTTCAATTCAAAATGATTTACAAAAAGTTCTATGTGAACTATCGCATTATCGTGTATGATAAAGCATTGAAAAATGTAAAACACGGTCTGGTATTAACAGATGATAGTGTGTCCCTGGCGTGGATATGTTAAAATGGCTGATAAAATTCACTGTGATGATTCATGTACTTACGGGAACTCGCTTGTTGACTTGGATTGCGGAAGTGATGTGCTCAGGATTAGTAATAAGGACGGTGAACCAATCATACTTAGAATGGGTAGATTTTGTCGTTTGTCAAATGGGATACCCTTGTTTTAAGTAGTATTCACCTAAAGTTGTAACAATGAATACACAGAGCATAGAATCACCGCCGCGCCGGAGCGCGTGGTGATTCTTTGCTCTGTGACTGAACACGATTCGCTTCAAATGACCTAAGTGCTTGTACAACGTGGTTTAAAGATACTGTAATTGAGAGCCCTCGTATTCTCAGAAGTTACGTTGCAATAGGGCAAAGGATTTGTCGCAACGTATTGCAACATTCTTTGCGAATGCCGATGAACTAGTCAGTAGATAAGATTATTATTTAGATACTAATCTGCTATTAATTTGAATTGTGACGCAGTTCAATATTATGCGGATATCGCAAGGAAACCGTTCATTATTTGAAAGGATCTGGGCCCCACATGCGGGTACACAAAAAATATTCCCGTTAGCACGAACTATTACGGTAAAGCATTGGTGCTAAAGATACATTTAGCGACAGAACGAATAGTTTCTTCACCGGTTACTGTGTCAAACTTTAGATGTTTACTTGAAACTGTACTTAGAGGAGTTATGGAACCTGCTTTGAGCTGACATATCAAACACAAATCAGTACAGTCCATACTTGAACCTGACCAGATTTTTCATTTCAACAGATAGACGTACGTTCAGCAGACATTTATCAGCGTAAAAATTGTGAACTTTTTAACGAACGTATGTTACGATAGCCAACCGTTTGAAACAATCCACTGTTAGTTTATTACATGGTGTTTGAATAAATGGACAAATCATATAACTGTACGTCTCCAGAGAACACTTTAAGAAATGTATACGGAATGTGTCTAAATTAATTTTATTACGAATAGTGAGTGACTAACGGAGTTCGGGGCGGGAGTCCAAATCGCTGAATAAAAGCAATAGTGTATGGAGATATTTTATGTGTGTGTTTGTTTTACATCAGGTTTTCAATTTTCAGTTGCTCCAAAAACTTCTCAAAACTTCAATAGAAACTACTTTTAAACGAAAGGAACAGGATCTGTCCACATTATAATAATTAGTTACTGTGACCAGACGATAATTAAATTACACCTATTCCATTGACTGCAATTTAGGCGTCAATATCACGGTCAATTCAGGATGTTACTTACCATTGTCACGGTCTTACGAAACGTCGGCAGTTTCAATCAAAGCTAGCTATTTATATCATGCTATCTTGATGCTATCAGTCATCAGAAATCAGATAGGGACACTGATTACGATCTGCTGCTACCAATTAGTGATGATGTGATCAAAACACGGCTTACGTCACTAAATTTCCTGAAACTATTTGTTCCACACACAAATAAGATAAAGTGCAGCTATTTTTAATAATAAATTACGATACAAGTTAATGATAATCTTGTATCCATATCCAGTAGCTATGAAATTATGCATGTGATTATGATCTGTAAATATCATCTGATCGTTTTATGATGTATATCTCATAAAAGATATAGATTCTAGATAACTCACTTGAGATAAACACAGTGGAATGCAAGACCTCAGCTCTGTAGTGTGATGATGAGTAGAATACGTGAGAGAGACACAGGCTGCAGCATTTCAGACCAAACACTGTGTTCAGAAGGCATAAAACATTTTATAGGTACCCAACTAATATTTACGAGTATTTTACTGTCTGAATCTGAATTCTGAACTTATAGATGCAATCCTATTCTAAATTATTACTTACTATATTATTCAGCCACCTAATCTTGTGATTATTATGACTGCTACTAACATGTTAAAACAACTATTATTTCATAAGAATAGCACAATTAAACATTACGTTACGTTATAGTTATTAAGAGTAAACTTAAGTTAGTGGCTAACTGTAGAGTTATTGTTATTATATTACTAATCACTACATAGTATAAAACAAAGTCGCTTTCTGCTGTCTGTCTGTCTATCTGTCCCTTTGTATGCTTAGATCTTTAAAACTACGCGAAAGATTTTGACGCGGTTTTTTTAAATATATAGAGTGGTTCAAGAGGAAGGTTTATGAGTATTAGAAATCCCGTTATTCCCACGGGAACGGGCACAACGCGAGTAAAACCGCGGGGCGCTGCTAGTGTTGTATAATGTATAATACGGAATTGTCGGTTAGATTGTATTTTGTTTCAGTTTTTTTGTTCATAAATATACTACATACATACCTCGTCATCTTAAAATGTTAAAGTGGATGTAGATTTTAACTGAACCGAATATTTAGAAAACATTTTTCCTTTAAATTAGTTAATTTAGTTTAGATAATTTTAACTAAATCTTATTTTTACTTTTCAAAAAAGGTGAAGCAGCAATTATAATATACAAAGCAACATGGAAGGAAACACTGCAAATTGGCCGGACGAAGGTAAACTATCTTATCTTACAAATAAATTGATGATGGTAACTAATTCCGACAATCAATTATGCCCAAAGGAAGGATTTCATTATTTTCTTACATTTTATTATGAACCCTTTCAAATGTAGAGTACTAGTTTAGGTGATTCCTCATATTTCCCATACTATAGACAGGTATTTGATTGTTACTTCACTTTTTGTGCTCTAAGTACAGCTATTTAACACTTTAGCTACTAAATCCTTAACTAAAAACTAAAATACCTTAACTAACAAAACAAAAACAAAAAAATCCAATTACTCAATTTCGACAAATCTACATTTGTCATAAAATGTTTAAAATTAAGTAGGTTCCTTGGGAGGTCGGAGGTTCGTCTGAGACGAAAAATCATAATACATAGTTGGTAGGTACATGAGGTATTTCCTAATTTGAGTGACACGGCGTGTCAGTATACTCACGGTAAAAATCTACCAGCCTACGTATACACTTCGCTTTTATTTATAAAGAAACTGCGACCTATTCCTGTAAAGGGACCGAAACGTCAGATAAAAATGTAAAATAAAAGCGAAGTGTATCGTTAAAAGTAGTTTCAGTTAAAAATGAGTACCCACTGTTCGCTTACAGCTAAGAAACCTTTGTGATTAATTGTTCCCAGATTTCGTGGAAGCTACCGTGGACCCCAACGTGTCCATGTCAATGATGGCGGAGGAGGTCCCCACGATGACCGTGGCCACCATCGTGGGGGTCACCGCGGTTATGCTCATAGCTATCGTCATTGTATTCCTATTGGGCGTCTTCGTCGACTGCCGTCAACAGTAAGTACTTACTATGTTGGCGACGAGCGAACTCCTAGTAGGAGTAGCGCTCGTCGCATAGTTTAACTAAGCTATATCAGCTCATTCCAATTATTAAGCACTATATAGCTCGGTACCTACTTGGATCGGTGGTCCATAGTGGCATTTCTATCAACTTTTCCATTATTTCGCTACCGTGCTTCGGAGGGGAGGTACATTTTTAGGTCCCGGTTTTTTCAAGCGATAGACCATGTCGAAAGTCTTTACGCGGTCTTAAAACTCCGGCACCAGGGTTGGCCTCCAACCTACGTGAACTTACTTTTAGTTAGATACCAAGGTTGCTATTATAATCGGTAGGTGATATTGTTCTTTGTTCGAATAGGACTTTGTTGTTATAAACCCGGACAAATTCACACATGGTTAATTAGACCCAAAATAAGCTTTAAGCTTGTGTTATAGAATCTAACTCATATTACTACAATATAAATGATGAGATGATATGTTATACACGCACTAGTAGAGAATTTATTATGTTTAAATCATGTGTCAATTCTGGAAAAATGTTTTGTTTTATATAATAATAAATAATAACAATAATAACATCTCCAAAGGGCCTCTACAAGTTGGATCTGTATTCCCTTGCATGCCTCTCAAAAAGACCGGGCTTGTCCCGTGACTCCGAGGAGAAACAATAATAATAAAATACTCCGGACAAATTCACACACGGTTAACTAAGCTTAAGCTTTAAAAATACTTTATATGAATATATAATTGACACCCAGACGTCGTCGCCAACAACTGTGTCTGCACATATTGTTGACTCTGGGCGGGAATCGGAGCCGCAGCCCCAGACACAGTAAGCGCTACATGCCACTGTGCCAACGGGCTTGTCGCAATTCCTTGTTGTAATTATTTTAGCTTCAGACGTCCACATTAGTTCCGAATGCGATCAATGATTGTGTTCCATGCCATACGTGGACTTACCATATTTCTGAATTAAACATGTACATATTAAAGTCACTTGGTTGTTTGAAAACATCAGTAAGTGCGTAATAGTAATAAGAAATCATAAATTTTATTACTAACTCAGTTCAGTTGTAATCGTTAAGTCTCACTTTAACGGCCAAGTAGATGCTCTCCAATAGACAAAGTCAGGTAATTACCGCATAGTATGGTGTGATAGAAGATACCACTTGAATAGATAGATACGATAGTCCACTTGAAACAATTACCTAGATCCAACAAGACAATGCAAATTATATCTGTAGCCAATACCGTTTATCGATACACGCACACATAATATTGTTCATTATCACTATATTTATATATCAACATCGGTCAATCACAATCACTTTCCACAATATCAACTAATACGAAGAAAAATATTTTCAATAAACATTACAATACTGGATTCCATTCTTATGTGATAAACACTCGGATTTGTATAATTCTGACTTTATCGATAAACTAAGCCTTTAATAGGATTATAATTGTATAACCACATACAATTATGACTTGGATTGTCCACATTCCGTAAAGTGTCGGCTGACTTTTCGATGGTACTCTTTTTCACGTCTTTACATTGATTAACGAGGATGATAGAATGAAACAGTTTCCCCCCCATGACGTTCATATAGTGTACACTTTAAGTTATGAGTTGGATAATCGACTGCTGCAGTCGACTGCAGACAGCAGGTAGCAGGGCGTTGCAGTCGTCGGCAGTGCAGTCTGCAGTCGCTAATTCACTGCCGACTGCACATCACATAATCAACGTTGCCAATGTGTGAAAATTTCCCCAAAATGCGGGGAATTACAATCAATTAGAGATTCAATAAAACTATTACTCTCTATTGTTACGAGAGTTAAAATGAGGACCAATGAGGTCGATTTTCCAGCTGAAGACAATTCAATTAGACAATTAGAAAAAGGTTTAGTTATTTCATTCCATTCAAAATCACTGAACCCTTTTCCTCAATGGAAGAAGTTGTCTTTGTTTGAAAAATCAGTCATGATACTTGTAGTTTGAATTTTATACTATATAGCAGCGCCCCGCGGTTTTACCCGCGTTGTGCCCGTTCCCGTTAGAATTGCGGGATGAAAAATATATATAACCTTCCTGTTGAATGTGGCTATCCATTACAAAAAGAATTATTCAAATCGGACCAGTAGTTCCTGAGATTAGCGCGTTCAAACAAATAAACAAACTCTGCAGCTTTATAATATTAGTATAATATAGATGAAATAGAATATACATAACCAGTGCGTGCACTCGGTAGAGCCAAACTTGGCTTGTGATTACACAGGAAACTACATTGAATGAAATCCTAAATAATACTACTACGTTGATTAACTATTACCATACAACAAAGAACAACCAAATGGACTTTAGTATAAACTAAAACGATTTTTCGTTGCAGACGACTGATAGACGAGCAAAAAGGAGAAGTGAAACGTTTGAAGAACCAAAGACGAGTGAACACGCGCCCTGACGACGACAGCGTATGTATAGCGTCCAACATGGAGGAGTCGAGTATGAGTTCGCCGCCCGTCGCAATACTAACGGAAGTAACTATTGATAGGCACTGATGCAATGTACTGTTAGACAAAGGGCCTGTCTCACCAACACCCATAACAACTAAGAAATCTCAACAACCTTAAAATATTTTCAAACTTTCGCGGTTTGTACACGTTACTAAGCTATTACTGCGGGTTTTTCGCGGCGCAAAAGATTGTTCTAGCAAGTAAAAACAATTGTCTTCATCTTTAGACCACGGGTGGTGCAATCCACTCGATACGTTACTTACTATGCTAAAACAATCTTTTGTGTTTTTCCGTAGTTCTCCGTTATACGTCAATAATACTTTAATTAAAATTAACATGTCCTACTATGTCCTAGAGAATTTAATTGAAACTACGTTTACGGACATACTTCGCTTTTACAAAAGACACCTGTCACCACAGTTCCTGTAAAGGGGCCGAAAGGTCAAAAGATAAAATGTAAAATAAAAAGCGAAGTGTATCAACATTTTTAGAAAAATATTTGGTGGTGAAATTGGCCATATTTATGTACTTACTAAATATCTGAATTATAATTAGTTAACTGTGTCAATCATTGTTATTATATATTTTGTTACTAGGATTAAGTAATTAGTAGTTAAGTTAACTTTATAAGCATTTATATAAGGAATTTAATTGTAGTATAAAAACAAAGATATAAATTAATTTTTCAATGTAAATATTGCAAAATGTTGATCTGAAGCCTCTGTCTATGTATAATAGATTGTATGTATAAAAGAAATGTATTTAACATGAAT
Source organism: Cyclophora albipunctata (assembly GCA_963082685.1). Classification (NCBI taxonomy): domain Eukaryota; kingdom Metazoa; phylum Arthropoda; class Insecta; order Lepidoptera; family Geometridae; genus Cyclophora; species Cyclophora albipunctata. Next base: position 6,611,754 of record OY720117.1, on the reverse strand, counting down.
TTAATTACACGAGTGAAGATATCTGCTTGTTTCTTATTAGCCCACTTCTAGTTAAGATAATCCACATTATTTAATTGTTAAAAGTATTGTAAATTACCGCAGTTTAAGATAACAAATGTGGAAAAACTCAAAGTTTTCAATGATGTGATGATGATAGGTCAAAATATATAAGGGATGTGTGTACCATGTTATCAGTCAATAGATAGGCAATTAAGGATATGACCTTGCCAATGCCAGACATACTAAAGAAGAATAATAAAATGCTATGTTTAAGTACGGTTCAGGAACTTAATAAGAACTATGTAATACTTAAATAGTCATCTACATACATACAATTATGAATAGTAACAAAAACATGAATTTGCGTGGTTAATTGTGCGTTGAAGAATGCTACGCGACCAGTGCAGTGGCCCACATGAAGTCAAGTATTTTCTTTATTTCTACCTACTTACTCTTGATAATTGCGACATCCATGAAAACACTGCACTTCTAATCAATTACGAGGTACACGATACGCGATTGAATACATTAATCACTGCCCCCGATAACAATTCCTTTATACTTCGCGATACGTATCTGAAAATAATTTAGTCAGTATTGCGCGCGCCGCTGCACGGACACACGCAGACCGTAACCACTGGACTCACATATTATATATTATTTTAATCAACTTAGTTGCTTCCGAAAATGTGCACAAGAATTTGAATAAAGTATCGAGTATTTGCATAGTTACAGAAGAAGGGCACGTCATGGGTAATTCTAAGTCTAAGAAGGCTCATAAGGAGCCGGATAAATTTTTCGAGAGGGAGAGGTGGAAGGAGCAGAAGCGGGAAGAGAAGAGGAAGAAGGTAGTGAGTGCTGCGAACAAGAGGATCGGCGTGGCGGAGGCGGCGGTGTCGCCGGGCGCGCTAGGGCCGCCGGGCGCGCCGCCCGGGTCGCCGCCTGGGCCGCCGCCCGGGCCGCCGCCCGCCCACGTGCGCTCCTACGACGACGAGGCTCTGGACCGCATGCGCTACCAGCTCCACAACGATTCTGATGCCTTTCTTCTTAATAACATACTCCTCTCCGTGCAATTCTTTGAGAACTTTGAGCGGTAAGTTGCTGAGACTAGCTGCGCCCTGCTGTTTTACCCGCACTGTACCCGTTTCACGCGAATTTCGGGATATAATGTATCCCATGTGTTATGCTGACGTAAAACCTATATAACTGTATTAATTCATCCAAATCGTTTTGGTATTCTTTTCCGTCAAGGAGTATAAAACATACATACATCCTCACAAACTTTCGTATTTATAATTATAAGTAGGAGAATTATAAGTCTACTAGCTGTGCCCCGCGGTTTTACTCACATCGCACCCGTTCCCATAGGAAATACGGTATAAATAGTATCCTATATCCGTCTCCTGGTTCTAAACTACCTCCCCACCAGTTTTCAGCCAAATCGGTTCAGCCGTTGTCGAACAACACGTAAGTGTAACAACACGTATACACTTTCTTATACACTTTCTTTTATATATATAAGAATATAATTATCAACTTCTTCAATTATCTCCACTCAACTACAAGATTTTGATTATATGTTCAGGAAACAAGATTTGTTTTCTTAAATAACTTAATATAAACTGAAATATGCTTGTTTTCTTGGCTTGCATATAAAAACCTCTAAATTGGAGGATGGAAGTTGTCATGGGAAGTCCGCACATCCGTTAACAATAACATTGTTTAACTTCATTTAAAGCAAAAAATGCGTTAATTTTCCCAGTAGATAAATATCAGCTCTTTTGGTTATTTACAAACTGTATAATTCTAGAAATGCAAGAATAATAAAATTCAATGACAATAATTAACAAAAATAAATAAATACAGAAATATTTTAACTACAAATTTAATTCCTATACGAGTTTGGTATTCGTACTTTGTTATTACGAGTATAATAGGGCTGAAGCTCTCATCAAAAAGATGGGCGAAACCGGTTGAATCTACGCATAATAATAATCCCTTGATATCCTACATCGTTGTTTTGTTTAATTTATTGTATTGCCATTCTACTTATATGTTTATCGTATCAACTCAAACATCAAGTGCCACTCAAACCCTTTACTAACATCGTTAACATTCATCGATATCTCTTCAACAATCAATAATTTAAATAATAATTATTGCTAGCTGATGTATATGAATGACTTCGTTATGATGTACAATGTACATGATTACGTCAGTTGGTTACTGGTGTTTTATCATTAGAAATCTAGGCTATGTCCTTTAAAACGTAATCTAAAGCTTCTTTCATTGCCGATACATATTTATCAAGGTATTAATTGCATTTCCACGCAACCACTTATACAGAGGGAAGTCCCACCAGACACCAAATAACATTAAAATATTTATCTCTTGAATTTTAATGCGACTACCTTGTAAAAGATACTCGATTACTCGACACGGGATAAAAAAAATGCTGCTTATATAACAACATGTTTTGATGTTTGCTTAAAACCCTTAGGGCATCACTACATAGTATAAAATAAAGTCGTCTCTGTTTCGTGTCTGTTTGTCTGTTTGTCTGTATGCTTAAATCTTTAAAATTACGCAACGGATTTTGATGCGGTTTTTTGTAATAGGTAGAGTGATTCAAGAGGAAGGTTTTTATGTAAAAAAATTCCCGAAATTCCCACGGGAACGGGCACAACGCGGGTAAAACCGCGGGGCGCTGCTAGTTATTCATATACGCTTATTAACAGCATTTTAGCTCAAGTGGTTTGTCCCTTTCCGACATAAGCTATTTCCCAAATAGCAAAAGAGACAATACACTTTATAAGCGTTTTAATTTTGGCGGTTAAAGTACAAACAAAATTATTGACGTGATTCGTCATAGGCGTTGCTTATTTTTAGATCAGTAGCCAAATTTACTAATTAATGAAACACAAGAAGGTAGGAAAGTACATTAAATATTTTCAAATATGTTGATAAAATCAATTTGATGGTAATCACTAATCAGATACAAAGCTCTTATCATCATTAAAATAAAATGATAAAATGGCGATATTCTGAGAAGTCGGCGGTTGGTGACTTACGGTAACGATCATAAATCTCAAATTGCTGATTAACGGACCTATATGACCGATGTAAAATATTATTATTGATTGAAAGTTATCGAAAATGTTATGTTTACATTCAAAACAAAGGTTGTACAAAAACGAATCATTTGTCACCATGCAAGTTACTGTATCGGTATAGGGTAAGAATGTTTCTGATCTCCGTGATTGGCATACGTGAATTGATACTTCCTATTGATATTTATAAAAATCTTTGATATCTACCGAGATTGCATAGAAAGAAAATCTTATAGATGTTTCCGACTAATAGCGCTATTGGAATTATCGGTTAGTATTAATTGATAAGGATGCTTATATTAAGGATCTATATAAAATCAATCTGATAAAATCATTGATTTCATTTGTATATCGATGACTGATTTTATCAGCTACAAAACAAATACCAGTGAAAAGTGTTATTCGTTTTTCTAATTAACTGTTATCTCATTAATGACTCCCGAAGTTTGCTAGTATTGCGTAAAAACATTGCAATGTTTTGTTTTCAGAGAAACTCATCATATAAGGAACAATCCGACGAGTGAGAGGGAGAATTCTATAAACGATGCGATGATACGGAGGAACAAGCACGTGTTCTTCGCGGATCGGCTACAGGAGTGCGTGCACGACCACGTGGTGTACCAGCGGAAGCGCGGGCAGACGGAGCCGCTGTCCGCGCCGCGGCTCTTCGTCATCTACGACAACATCGAGCCCAGCGAGCCGGGAGACACTTCCGACTACAGCGCAGTCCTTGATGCACCATTCTACAAGCTACGCATCGAAGACTGCAAGGAACCTGGTAACTACCTTTTTTATGTAAAGAAGATATAAGAAAAGTACATTGATTGCAATTATGTTAATGATTATGGGTATATTTGTTTACAGGTTATGTAAAACTGAAGAAACTAGAAGTTTTAGAAAGTACTCTTCACAAAGAAGCTGTCCTATCTGAAGCAAAAGCTCACATATCAGATGATAGTGTTTATACAGACTCGGAGAAAGAGTCGAATGATTCAGATGATTACCCTTACGTGACTAAAGGAGAAGAACTATTGCAACAAATCGTATCTAAAATGAACAAGACTGCAGAAGTCGAAATAGCAAATGACATAAAGTTAAATCAGAATGCTATCGACAACGTAGGCCGGCGACCTAGCGGGCCCATTAAACAAATGAGCGTACAGGTTTCCAAAAATGCAATCACAAATATCAACAACATTCGCACCAAATCTATGCAGTTAAAAGAGGAAAGTGAAAACAGAGATCCAAACAATATTATAGACAAAAAAGAAGATACATCGAAACCGAGAAAATCTATTCTCAAAAATACAAGACGTTACAGCAGTGCGGTGAAAGATGTGAGAAGAAAATCAGTTAGTCCTGACATGAGGCAGTCAGTTTACGATCAAAACTTATCGGAAGATACTGAGACTTCTGGGTACAGATCTAACTCGAGTAGCCGCCACAACGAGCACAGTGAGTCCGAGTCTGACTATGGATACTCCACAATTACTGAGTCAGCTACTCCTAAAAGAGTTGAGTTGAGTTTACAGTCTAATTACACGCTCACGTTTGGTGTGCTCCCTGAGGAAACGTGGACGGCGGTCGATGTCCGTGCAGTTGACAATTGGAGTGACGACGAAGACGAAGTTGACGATTCAGCATCCAAATCATCATTATCACGCAACTTATATGAAAGATTTTACTACCTGAGTTCAATGGGTTTCATGAACAACTTTGTTGACAATTTCATTATAAACTTAGGAAATGGCTTGGGTCTATCACAAGACGAAATAAACAATTCAATGACTCAGGGAGCGAGTATTTATTGTGACTCGTTAAAAAATGGGGCCAAAATTGGATACGAAATCTTTCCAGCTCTTATAGCCGCGTGGCCGAATGCCGCGAATCAGTGGATTATTCGTGAAAGGAAAATAATCCAAAATCCTAGAACCAACTTCAGTTACCAATGGCCTACCAAATACATGGTAAGCAAAACTATTGGTTTTGGATGCCTGTTAGTACCAATGGGTTTTAGACCCAAGAGAGGGTTAAACGCGGAGCAACCTATGCAATGGAAGATCATATTCCCCGCTGCCGAACGATACTTGGAGAGCTGTTTGGCACATTCACACATTCGATGTTACCAGTTTACATTGGCATTGTACAAAAGTTTCTTAGAAAATGAAACAGCTAAAATTGGAATCGACTCTTCCCATATCAAAAATCATCTATTTTGGCAATGTGAAGATAATTATGCAAAATGGCCTGAAGATCGTCTGGGTGAAACATTACGATTATTTTTAAGAAGTTTTTATATTCACTTCGGTCAATCACGATTTCCAAATTACTTTGTCGAGGGTTGTAATGAATTTAAATGTATCCCAAAACCTTTGCTATTGAAGATCCAAAGACGTTTGGCAGACATACTGGAAGCACCTGTGATGCACATGTTGCATGCTCTTGATAAACTAAAATATACTAAAAGAGATTTCTACCCGGCTTTCAATTGTCACAAATTGTATGAAATTCTAACCTGCAAAAATCCACTAAGAATTATAAATCCTCATCTACCACCATCTGTACCAAATTACAATGTAAGCAGTGATAGCGATGAAGATGACAACATAAACTTTTGGGATAAAGCTAAATCACAAGACAAACATTACCAGTGGAAGAAAGAGAGGCAACGACAGCTTCAAGAAAAGAGAAAAGCCCAGATAACTTACAAACGACAAAAAACAATTGCAAAACAAGAACGAGAAATCAATAAAAATGTAAGTAGAACTAAAAGGGCTTTACTAACAATTTGTGTTGCTATCACTTCTATTAATATTCTATTAGATAAACCAATTATTTTATTTAAGGACTTAATTATAGATAAACTCTTTGTATATTTATCTACACTAATGTTGTAACATTCTACTTATGTTTCCAATACTTGACTTATAATTACTACTGTTATAGCGCAGACAACAAAACACTCAATTTAAGCAATTTCACATGATGGTATAATATCCACATCGATATCGTAAAATCTCATTATAACATCGCGCGCTCGCTCCTGATTGGCCCTGCGCGAGCTGCGCTCTCATTGGTTAGATTTTAATGGCGGCAAGTTCACTGTGACAATACACGTACGCGTGAAAAACTATTGTCAGCTTTTACTCTTGTTTTTTGATTAATTGCATTAGTGAAGATAAAGTAGTGTATGCAACTGCATATAACACGGGTATTAAAACACTCGTTACTATTATGAAACTCGCTGCGCTCGTTTCATAAACTCACACTCGTGTTTTAATACCCTTCCTTATATGACAGTTGCATAAACTACTATTATTTATTACCTAATGATGTGCTAATGATATCGATGTTATTGCAGATAACGTTACCATCGAGGCTGGAAACTGAACGCAGACGGCTAGTGTTGGAGTTCTTTATATCGCACTTTATTGCAATGGCACGCTCTAGTGAAAAATTCGAAGCAATCAAGCAAGCAATAATATACTTAGAACAATCACAGAGATTGTGCACTCTTCTCCTGGAAGAACCTGGCGGTGATATATCTGGGCACGAGTACTCAGATGTGATAAGAGATAAATTAGCCGACTGCCAACGGAAATTGGTGAAACAAGGCAGATATAATCTATCAAGGAATGATGTTAATACAGAACGATGCTTTAACAATCCAATGCGGAGACGTCCCAAGGTAGAACACATTGTTAATCAAGATTATCCGACGGAGAACAGAGGCATCTCTGCGTTCACCTTCGTGGACGTGCACATGGACAACGCCACCAGTCTTATGAGGCTCAATGACGACGCTATTAATGAAGAGTCCAAGTTATAAAACACTTATCGTTAATCGTTTAATACGTAGCATTTATATTATGATAACTTTATAGTGTAAGAAAATTCATTTTATTTTAATTGGAATCTCGAATTATTATCAATTTCTAGGAATATTTTTAATTTACCTTTGTTTATTTGTAAATTACTTCTATAGGCTAAAAATATTTTTATATTATTATTTATCGATCGCCTTTAACAGTGTCGGCAGATAGTTATGGCACGGTATATTATCAGTAATAAAAGATTATTTTCAATTAGATTATGTACACGAATATAAACACTCCATTTGTGCATATAATTAACCGCACAAACCAAATTAACGTTAGCAATGAAGTGTTAAATCATTCGTGTTGAAAAGTAGAGCTAGTATTGTAAAACATATTATTAAAATACATATGAGTTTTTGCCTAGGAAACTGGGTATGATATATTTTATATTCTAAGAATCAAATACTAAAGACATATTTGGCGGAAGGCTCTGTAATATTGATATTTTTTTATATTTCCACCTTCTATATTTGATTGACAAGCTTAATACATAATTTTCATTATAGACGTCCACGCAAACATGTCTAAGTATAAGTATAAAGATTAAAAAATTAGAAATGTGTATAAAATATGCAATGTTTATTGTAATATTATATTTTTTACTCTACCATATCATAGACAGCAGTTTTATTTCCACATTTTCAAAAAACTTCGTCTACAAAGACGTTCTTATAAAACTATGTATAAATCACAGTTAAATGTACCGAATGGGAGTTGCTATTTTCATAAGAGCGGGTTGACTCCAGCCACCATGGCTAGTAGGGCCATGCGGACGTACATCCCATACTCTGCCTGCCTGAAGTACGCTGCTCGGGGGTCGGAGTCGAAGTCGGGGGATATCTCGTCGACGCGAGGCAGAGGATGCATCACCACCATACGCCTCCGAGCTCGAGTCATCAGCTGTGGGGTCACCACTAACACACCTTTGGCCTGTAATGAGAAGAAGATAAAGAAAACTATAACAGTTATTTTTTAAAATAACGTATATTTAAGTGGGTTGAATAGGTTCGGGGCCAACCCCGGTGTCAGAGTTTTTAGACCGCCTGAAGGTGTACGACATGGTCTTATTTACTTATAATATAGGTATATTAGTAAACAATTATAATGATTCATATTAACAATGACGTAGCCTTTCCACTAATATCTTGATATTACTTCTAGAAGTAAGATAAGAGGTTTTAAAAATAAAATATAAAATCCAAGTTAACTTGTAATAGAAATCTCAATGTTCTCACCTTCTCATATTCCTCCTGACTCTGGAACCTCTCTCTCTGGATGCGAGTCATGTATAGAACATGCGTCTCTTCCAAGACGTCCTCCAAACGCTCATAGACACGTTGTGTAATTCCCTTCGAAGACACATAGTCCATTATGTGTTTAGGCATCCCCAAACCAGGAGGACTCACATAATGAAGCTGTACTTGATACAATGTCAACAGCCTGGCCAAAGAATGCACCGTCCGTCCATTCTTCAAGTCTCCCACCATAGTGATAGTTAGACCGTTAACTGTACCAATTTCTTCACGAATGGTAAATACATCGAGTAGGGCTTGAGTGGGATGTTCACCTATTCCATCTCCGGCGTTGATGATTGGTCGGCGGCAATTACGCGAAGCTTTCTAGAAGTAGACAATTACAATGATTTTCTGAACTAGTAACAATGACTTTCTGAACTAGTAGCGTAATTATACTATAGTAAGCACTGAGAAGTTTGTCCGTACTTACCGCGACAGCTCCAGGTTCAGGGTGTCGAAGTACGACCACGTCGGAGTAACTGGCCATGACCGACACGCTGTCCTCCAAAGTTTCACCTTTCTTAGCCGACGAGCTCGTAGCGTCCGTGTGAATAACAGAACCACCCAACCTCTGCATTGCTGCGGCAAAACTGTTACTTGTACGAGTACTGACTTCGTAGAATATTGAAGCCATTACTTTGCCACGAAGAATGTCATCCAAATTACGTCCCTTGTTCACACTTGTCTTCATGAACTGGGCCAGGTTGAACACATCGTTGAGGGTATCCTTAGTAAAGGAATCCACTGTTAAAATACTTTTACCGAACAAATCACTGCGTTGGCGATTGGAGACTGTAGTCTGTGGTGGATTGTAATTAGATGAGCTGTCACATCTTTGCCGTGTCGTTGGGGCAGGCAGTGGAGACATGCTTCTTATCCCAGCTATTTCACTGAAGTGGACATTAAGTTTGTTTAATCCTTCTGGTTTTGATGGCTCCACTTGATCAACATCTACATCAATTAATTTGGTCAATTCTGCAGAAGTATTAAAATCCAAAGCTGAATTAGGCCTACTTATGTCTTTATCTTGTTTGTCTACCAATATTGGGATGGGTTGTTTTTTGGGCACAGGCCATTCTCGAACATCTTGCCCGAAACCAGGAGGAACTAGCACTTGCCCTTCGACGTAAGCTATTTCACCGCGCAATGTTACTCTGTGAATGGCACCCCACACTTTCATACCAGAGAATGGTGTCCACTTGGATTTTGAAAATTCCATTGCTTCTGGAATAGTCCACTCATAATCCATATCAACCTCTACATAAGTATTGGGTTGTTCTGGCAAGTTGAAAATCTTACGAGGATTACGATGGAACTTGTTAATTAAATCATCCAATGTAAGTCGACCCTCGTGAACTGCATTAAGTAGTAAGGGAAGAATAGTTTCTAGTCCCGGGAAGCCCGGAGGAGGTTTCTCTGAGTTCTTCTCTTCAACAGTGTGCGGTGCATGATCAGTTGCAAAAACGTCTATGATATCGATGTTCTTCCACAGTTCCTCTTGGTCCTCGGGGCTACACAATACAGGCCGAACTTCAGCACGCCCATATCCAATTCTATCCATGTCAGCTGTACTCAAAAACAAATGATGAGGACATACTTCACATGTTACTTTGAGTCCTCTTTCTTTTGCTGATTTTATAATCAAGATTTCTTCTTTACGAGCTACGTGACAAATGTGTATGGGCCGGTCAAGCAAAGATGCCATTAAAATAATTGCTCCTGTTTTTTCTTTTTCAGCGTGGGCGCAAATAGTCATTTTCTTGGGCCAATTTTGAAGATGCTTTTGCCAAACCGTCATATCGTCTAGTTTCAGAGTAGTGAAAGTTTCATTTAAATACATCTTTAAAGCTGCAGCCTGAGGGGCCAGTTCGCCTACTGTCTCATAGTTAGAAGAAGACGCACCTACGAATAGCGCGTAGTCACAACGAGCACTTACTCGCGCTAATGTTGCAGTATATTCTAATGCATTGCGATCGACTGTAGCAGGGGTTGTGTTCGGCATGGCACATATCATAGTGATGCCGCCAGCTAGGGCAGCTGATGTGCAAGAGTCAAAGTCTTCCTTGTGTGTTGCTCCGGGTTCTCGGACATGAACGTGCACATCTATAAAGCCAGGTAGCTTGATTATGTTTCGAGACGTCATACAATCGGTGTGAGTTTTCATGTGTGGAATACCACCACATTGCATCATAGCCTGGAACAAATACAATCAATCATAAATTAGTAATTATTAAATTTCATCTGTTTTAAAACGATAAGGAAACCATTGTTACCTGAACAAGTAGTTTCGCGCATTTAACGTCAGTCACCAGGGGTACAGCGTAATCAACAGCAAGACGTCGAGTTCTGTACCCGTGAGTAGTAAACGAAGACACCCGTCGCGCTCCTCCACGCATCGGTAGGTTAATCACTAAGTCCAGCTGCTTTCTTGCCATGAAATCGGCTAAATGCATCAGTTCTCCATCTGAACGATCATCTTCTGGATCACCGATATGTTCAAATGTCCATTGAACACTTTCGATCTGAAATTGTTAGATTATGCGATATCACATGATAGAAAACAAAGATGATCCAATTTAAAATTCAAACAATTTTGACTTACCTCAATACCATGTTCTGTGTAGAAGTCCCCAGTTCCCATACTGGCATACAATTTATATCCCATACGTTGCAATATTCTTACACTTGGCAAAAGTTCCATTTTATGCTGAAAACGTAAATGAATGTCATAAAAAGTTCATACTGGTAGATAATTCATAACTATAAAATATTATACTGTTATTTTTACCTTAAATGTACCAACTGATAACAATATAGCTTTCTTAGGAATCCGGAAGCCGGTGCTCATCAATGACTTGAGGTAAGCTTCATAACGATTCTCTCCAAAACATGCAACTTCTCCAGTAGAAGCCATTTCAACTCCCAAAGTAACGTCAGCTCCGGCAAGTCGCGAAAACGAAAATTGAGGCACCTTGACACCAACTTTCCCACAACCAGGCATTACGTTAACTGGTTCAATAGGTATACCTAAAATGAGCTTTGTAGCGGTGGCTACAAAATCATGATCCAATGTCTTTGAGACAAATGGGAATGATCTTGAAACTCGAACGTTACACTCAATAACTTTGAGTTCATTATCCTTTGCAATAAGCTGCATGTTAAATGGTCCAGTGACATCTAAAGTCTCAGCGATTATGCTGGAAATTTCCTTTATTTTCTCAAGGGTTTTTTGATTAATATCTTGGGGAGGTGTTACTAATGTTGCGTCTCCAGAATGCACTCCAGCATTTTCAACGTGTTCAGATACTGCCATACAATAGATTACACCATCAGATGCAACAACGTCTACGTCTATTTCTTTAGCATCCATGATATATTTTGATATAACAACTGGATGTTCCTTGCTCACTAGACTGGCTGACTTGAGATAAGCCTCCAGATCCTGGTTTGAATATGCTACATTCATAGCAGCACCACTGAGCACATACGAAGGTCGAACTAAACAAGGATAACCCACTTCATCGCAAAAACTGATAGCAGAATCCAAATCTGTCAGCTCTTTCCATCTAGGTTGTAATATCCCCTTCCGATCTAACATTCTTGAAAATTTAAATCTGTTTTCGGCATTATCAATCATATCTGGTGATGTTCCCAAGATGACAGCTTGTTGTCTGTGCAGATCCATAGCAATATTGTTTGGAAGTTGCCCGCCCATTGATAATATTACTCCATTGGGACGTTCAATGTTATAGATATCCATGACAACTTCGAAAGATATTTCCTCGAAATACAATCTGTCACTCATATCGTAATCTGTACTAACCGTTTCAGGGTTGTAATTAACCATGATGGTCTTTTTCCCTTGATTTCTAAGTTCTCTTAAGCACCCAACAGCACACCAGTCAAATTCTACTGAACTTCCAATTCTGTATACTCCAGATCCAAGAACCATGGTTAAATCGCCAGGGAAGGCCAAGTCATGCGTACTTCCATTGTAGGTGAGATAAAGATAATTAGTTGAAGCTGGCCATTCTGCAGCTACTGTATCAATCTGTTTTACGAATGGTGTAATGTGATAGTCTTCTCTGAGCTTTCTGACAGCAACTTCAGTACTTTTTATTGCAGCTGCTATTTGCTTATCAGAAAACCCAATTTTCTTTGCATTCTTCAAAATATCAAATGTGATGGAACCACTATTTGTTAATTCAAGAGTTTTGTAGTAATCAATTATATTTTTGAACTTTTCTAAGAACCATTTATCAATCTTAGTTAAGTCATAGAGTTTTTCAACAGAATAACCCTGTTTCAATGCTGCAGCTAATACAAACATTCTTTTGTCTGTTGGCTCTTGGAGCTCATTTTCATTTACTTTTTTAATATTTGGATCAAATCCATTAACATTTTCATCGACCATTCGTAATGCTTTTTGGAAAGCTTCTTCAAAGTTTCGTCCAATGGACATCACCTCGCCTACACTTTTCATAGAACTTCCAATTTTAGTACTAACTCGGTTAAATTTTGCCAAATCCCATCTCGGTATTTTAACTACACAATAATCTAAGCTTGGCTCAAAGCAGGCTGTAGTTACACCCGTTACTGAATTTCTGATTACTGGCAAAGGTATTCCTAATGCTAGCTTGGCCGCTACATACGCAAGTGGATATCCAGTAGCTTTACTGGCCAACGCTGAACTTCTAGATAATCTTGCATTTACTTCTATGATATAAAATTCTTCTGAGTATGGATTAAGAGCATATTGAATGTTACATTCCCCAACTATACCAAAATGTCTGATAACTTTGATTGCAGTGTTTCTTAGCATATAATACTCCCTGTTAGATAATGTCTGACTGGGTGCCACAACAATCGATTCTCCGGTATGTATACCTAAAGGATCCACGTTCTCCATGTTACAAACAGTTATACAGTTGTCATATGCGTCTCGTACTACTTCATACTCAACTTCTTTCCATCCTTTCAATGATTTATCAATAATCAATTGATCTGAATGCGATAAGGCTTGATGCGATAAAGCTTTTAATTCTTCTTCGTTATTTGCGAAACCGGATCCTAAACCTCCTAATGAGAAAGCAGATCGAGCCATAACTGGGTAACCAATTTTCGAAGCAGCAACCAAAGCTTCATCTACTGAAGTAACAGCAGCACTTGGTGCTACCTTTTCTCCAATGGAGTTTATTTTCTCTGCGAATATTTTTCTGTCTTCTGTATCAACTATAGATTGAATAGGTGTCCCCAAAACAGCTACGTTGTATTTTTCAAATATACCAGTTTTTTCTAACTCAACTCCACAATTTAATGCTGTTTGACCACCAAACGTTAGTAAGACTCCCGTAGGCCTTTCTGCTTTAATGACTTGTTCTACATACTCGGGAGTAATAGGTAAGAAGTATACTTTATCTGCTAACCCCTTCGACGTTTGAACTGTGGCAATATTTGGATTGATGAGAACAGTTTGAATTTTTTCTTCTTGCATTGCTTTGACTCCTTGGGAGCCAGAGTAATCAAACTCCCCAGCTTGTCCAATAGACAAACCTCCAGATCCCAAAATTAGCACCTTCTTCGGTCTTTCATGAAGAATTGGTTTAAACTCCAACTCTTTGTTTATCATATCATCGATAACACAAGGCTGATTGTTTTTAAAGGATTTAACAGAATCTACAAATATATCAAACAGACATTCAAGGTCTGTGGGACCAGCAGTGTGTTCCGGGTGGAACTGTACACTTAAGAAGGGTTGAGTTTTATGAATGATACCCTCATTGGTCTGATCGTTTTCATTAGTGAATAATACTTTCCAGTCGGCTGGAATTGTGTTTGGGTCGACTGCAAACCCGTGGTTCTGAGAAGTCATGAAACATCTTCCAGTGCCACTGTGGGTGCAGGGCAAGTTGTGACCGCGGTTACCATAGCTGAAAACAGATTACATAAAGCAAATAAGAGGCAGTGTAAACGTTACTAATGGCTAGAAATGACATTGTAAGGTTCTTTTAGGTTAAAAGAAAACTTAGTTCTATTAGACTAATTACTTTACCTGGTTTTGTATGTCTGGCATCCAATGGCCGTTGATAAAAGTTGGTGTCCAAGACAAATACCAAAAATAGGCTTCACATTTTTCTTATCATTCAAAACTGTTTGTAAGTTGTCTATTACTTTTTTGCAAACTTCAGGGTCACCAGGACCGTTACTGATGAACAAACCGTCGTATTCATTTGTACTGAATTTATAATCCCATGGCACTAATACGACCTTTACATTTCTCTTGATAAGACATCTTATTTGGTTATATTTTAGACCGCAGTCCACAGCCAGTACGGTTACTTCTCCTTGGGGGTTGAATATTTTCTTTTCCTGTAAAAACGAAGATTCACCGTCATCTATCTACATTCTACATACTCGTATTTTAGATTTGTATATTTTTTTGTAAAGGATATACCTTAATAGAAACTTCAGCTACTAAATTCCTGGCGTTGGGGTCTGATATGGGTGGCAGTGGGCTGGAGGGCGGAGTTCCTTGGATGATCCTCCCCAGAGTGACGCCCTCCCGCAGGCGGTGGGTGAGGGCGCGCGTGTCGATGTCGCAGAGCCCGGGGACTCCGTGCGCGGCCAACCACGCTCCGAGCGACTTCTTAGCCCGCCAATGGCATGCTCTCGTACTGATCTCACCGACAATCAAACCAGCTGCCCAGATGCGACTTGATTCAAACCACCTGAGAATAACGAATATAGTTGTTTAGCATGTATCAAATTACCTCGTTGTATATGTCACATAATATTGCCTCTAAAAGGCATGTATAGCTGAAGGCTGGCTATTATTGGAGGGGGTTGTATCAGTGCATAGGATAAGCGAAGGTCCGAACCTCAATTGTCAATAAAAGTTGTATATATAACAGGTATTTGACATGACAGAAACGTTGAGGCATGCATTAAATTTAATGTTTTTAATTCGCGATTGTGTCCCGTCTAGATTAGTATACGTGGTATTTACAATGTGTTCATATCGTAATAGTTTAAATAGTGCAACTGTCGGTAAAATGTTCCACAGATATTCATTTTGTCTATGCTATGATATGCATATGGTATACGTATGCATATCATAGCATTGACAAAATGAATATTAAGTGGACGGTGGTATGCAGTATACCCCCGTTCACTTAATAATTTTATGTTCCCTATGTTAGAAGTTATCGAACTCACCGAGGCAGTCCATGTTCATCGACGTCTTGGTCATCGGGCACGCCGTAGTTGCCAACCAGCGGGTAGGTGAGGACCAGGAGCTGCGCGTGGTACGAGGGGTCTGTCAGGGACTCTGGGTACCCCACCATACCCGTCTGAAACACTGTCACGAAACTTGTTTAGATTTTAAGCTAAGACATGATTAAATAACAAGATTTTAAGTAAAGCTTTAAGACAGCGGTAAAGCCAATCCTTTGTATTTAATAAGTAATTTTGTGATAAGTTAGTTAAAAGACTCTTTTTTTGTATGATAAGTAGTTTTGTGGGAAGTTAAGACTTTCCTAGGCACAGGAAAAAGTCCTATAAAAAAGTCCTATAAAATCTCTCATTTTATCGCACCACTTATTCTTCCAGTGGTTAATTAAAATTATGATAATGATGATGAAAATAAAATACTTAAATAATAATTCTATCAAAAGTTCATTACCACAACCACATACACAACATAGCACATAGTCTGTCTGTCTATAATCAAATCTTACAAGTTAATTGATCCAATTTCCGGTTTCCGATTGAGCTGAAACTTTGAATCAAGAATCTTGTTAAAAAATAAACTTTTTTGTATGAAATACTTGTTCACTTACCAACTTCTCCTTCAACAGGCAGTTGTGCTCCGAAGCTCCTCCCTTGAAAGACAGTCCCGTCCGCGAGCACCAAACTGCATGGCGGGCCCACATCACACCTCAATTCTTCGGCCGACATTTTTTGAAAGTCTTACCTAAAAGAAAATGATCTTTTGAACTTCGAACAATATAATCAAGTTTCCTCGACGAATTTAAAAAATAAAATAGAACAGTTTCATTCCAAAACTAGGATAGTATACAAATGTACCACAAACCACACCACAAGAATTCGTGTTCGACTACAAAATTTTATGAGAATGAATATTTATTTTATTATTCATATATTTGGACCACATTTTGCCCTCAAAAATGTGAGGTATCGACCGCACGTATAGCAACCACACTGATACTTCGTGGCAAGGTAACTTAATCTATTGACACAATAAACGATTGATATTTTGTCATGTGGTAAATGGTGTTACGATAGTTAAACTAGTACAATACAATCATATCTACATACAATCAAATATATCTATAATATAATATATAATAATTTTTTTTATAAACCAAAATACCCGGACAAATTCACGCACGGTTAATTAACCTTTAGTTTGGGTCTAATTAGACCTCGTCTTAGGTCTAGTTTATATAATCTTACTAACTGATACTATGAAATATACATACAAAAATACTTCACGTTATCTATTAGTCCTTGCATGGTCCATTGTTATCAACATATACTTAATTTTTTGTGTATATTGTTCTATCATGCTAATGGTTTTTGTTATACTAAACCATTTAATACAAAATCGTTGTACGAATATTGATTAAAGATGCTTTCCACCAGAGCTATGCGTACGTATATGATTGGTGGATGCCAAAAACACATAGAAACATTGCATAGCATACCTCTCGTAGAAAGACAGTCCGTGCCTGTAAGATCCTACCGTGGAGCAAAAGCTGAAGATCTCAATATAGTACACACAGAGCGTAACCATAGTGTTTATACAAGTATGTATAATACGTATTTGTAATCACTGAACATAATTAAAATTTCGATAGGCTATTAAACATTTTAAATAAGCTACTTTTCCTTGGAAATTTACCCCAGGATCTCTCATTTACCCAGGTCGCTAAGCCATAAGGTTCTCCAATTACACTGATAATATGCATTGTACCAACCTCTGTGATTTGAGACAAGAATTTCCTGGTCTCAAATGACACTATAGGATAAACAAAGCATGGCGGCAGTCCTAATTTAGCACATATCGTATTACATAACAACTTGGAACAATCGATGAACACTGATTCTCAAACACTACTAAAAAGCAGCCCCTATTCAAATAAGTTAGTACGTTTACAAAGTACCTATGACATTAACAAAAAATATATTAATTAATTTTGGTGTCACACGTCACTATGCAAGGATATGTTAAGTAGGATTTTTTATGAATATACGAGTATAATGTACATATTCAAATTTTTACTAATAATTAAAACACTACTATTTTCAACGTGTTCAACTACCCTCACATTTAAATGTTTGAAATTCTGAAAAAAAAATATGTCATACATAAATATAACATGCCATACATATACTTAGTAACCACAGAGAGTTTGATTCCCATGGTCCTTTTTTCCTCAAGGTAGGTAAATGCTAAGAAGCCTATCGCTTCTAGGCATAGACAAATATACCTGTTTTGAAACACCATGCACCTTATTTTGAGGATGCTATAAATATGTAGAGTCATTGACCTCCAGCCTAGTGATAGTAAACAAAGAAAGGCGTTTTTAAAAGCTATCGAACTCACTAAAATAAAAAAGTTTCAGTTAGCAATTGAATGGCATATCTCAGTTTTTCAATCGAATACTAACAGGATTTTCGGCGCTCTAACAACATTTTATAGTTTGTGAAGAATAATTACAGTTTAAGCAATTAACCTACGGAAGTGCGTTTCTAATACTACCTTCTGATAAATGAAAGATTTCTTATTTTTTCTTTAAATAATTCCAGGCATTTATTATTTTATGTATACAAAAACACTTGTAAAATCTAGTTTCTAAGTATTCAGTTAAAGTATTATAACATCATTAATAATTTAATATTAAACTTGCCTTATGTTATGCATTTCATACGTATTCACCTGAAATTACGCGTTAAACTGCGTACTTTACGCATATGTAGATTTATTTAAAAAGACCCTAAAAAGTTTTAAAAACGTAGAAAAACCTGCCCTACTGCGATACGACTACATATCATAATGTTTTGGCCATCGTATGTATTGTTTAAAAGGCAGGTTATAAACGTATGTATATCGTAATGTCGTGTTATACTCACTTTTAGGTTGAGTTAGTCGGCCACGTGGTCAGTTCTAGGGCCCGGAACAGAACAGTTCGGCTCTGTCGCGGTCTCCACGACGACTGACGGCCGCGAGGTTAGCACCAACTTCTTATCATACGGGTCACAATCAAAACTCACACTTAATTGTGTCCTACATACACTATCTCTCTCGCTCATACCAAAAACAACATGTGACCATCTCTCTCCAACAGTTGTTAGAGGCCTGTTAAGAATTTAACCATTCGACGTTATGCGAGTGCTGATCATGAAATTGAACTCGCTATTATGATAAATTGATCCTTGCGAACGAGTTAATAAATGCCAAGTTTGCTGTAAATAAAACAGCTATACTTTATGTCGCTACAGCTGCTTTGTTGTAAAGGACTTGTATGAATGGTGTGAAGTTAGTTTTGAAGTTATTATCCTTGAATAAAGTCCAATGTCAGAGTCATTACTGGGAGGATCGAGAATATACTCGTATATCAATGAATGAATGGTTTCGTTTATGGGAAGATTGGCGCAGACTTCTTTTTGGTTACGTGTAATATAACGTAATATTCGTCTGGGAGTCAGTTATATATTCATACATATGTATGTATATATATAAATTAGTATTAGCAGTTAGTACGATTCCATAATACTAGCTTAGCGCTTAGTTTGGGTCTAATTAACCGTGTGGGAATTTGTCCGGCTGCATTTATTTATTAATACCATAGTATTTCAGAATAGGAGATACCTTTGTCAACTTACACCTTAATATTCTTTCTTTATCTCTTGTTCCTCTTAATATCTAATTAGCTAATTAATAGGACTATCTAATTAATTACTAAACTAGGTACTAGAATTTTAATTAGACTGATTTATCATACTATTAGGTTCTAGAAAACAATACGAATAATAACAACAACTTTATTTCCAGAAAATTTAATGTAACATTTCAAATGGAAAATTACATACAGGTCTATTAAATATTGTACTTACCTTTACTTACTAGAACAACAAACGAATCTAAATACAAACAACTCATACAAAATCAAAGGAATACTTAAGTACAACAGTGTAGAATCTAACGTCTACGATACGACTAGACATGAAAATCGTATTTCAAAAGCCAAGTTTGTCTAGAATTGGATGATCGATGAGTTTTACTTGAAGTTGTTCGGAAGGTTTTTGAAGTTCTAGAATGAGGAGGTCGTTCTTTTCTGGAGCTGGTTTCAGCCAGACCCCGGGCACGTACAGCGTCACTTGAGGCCCTTCGGAGGGCCAGTACCTTCCGAGATTATACCCGTTTACCCAGATATAGCCCTGAAACATGAAACGATAAATTGAATGCCTGCAAAATTGTAATAGCAATGCTAACATGTAATTTGCTAAATCACTATGATATCAATCTATACACGAAACGAATCTTAGTTTAAGTTAAGTTATAAACGAGTTGCGCAGAAAATTTGGTAAACGATAACGGAAATTGTATCTACATCGCCAGAAATTTCAAAAAACGTTAAATGGAATGCTAATTACCTATAAGACTTTTAGAATGTGAGCTTTACACTTCTTATCTTTAAATTAATTTCAATACAATTTATTGTTGAGTTGAATAAAAGTAAAGCATTATTTTCGAAAATATTTAGGTACCTTTCCCCAACCGGTGGTGTCTAAAAACGTGTCCAAAACAGGTTGATCGCTGGGAAGGGTGAACTGTCCTTCATACAAGACGGGCCCTTGGGTGGTCGACGACGCATTGTAGAGGGATCGCTCATTCAAATCCAGTTTCTCCAGCGGGAAGCCCGTCACCTTCCAAGTACCGTTGAGGACTTTGTTCGTATATTTAACTTCACTGAGGATTCCCTGAAAAAAAAATCATATATCAAGATTTAAGTAGGTTAGTTACTGATTCAACAGTTATTAATTCTGTAATAGAGGATTTTTATGTAAAACTAGCCGCGCCCCGCGGTTTCACCTACGTTGAACCCGTTCCCGTGGGAATATCGGGATAAAATGTATCCCATGTGTTATTGTGATGTGTAATCTGTATTACTGTAAAGTCTCATTCAAATCCGTTCAGTAGTTTTTGCGTGAAAGAGCAACAAATATACATCCATACATACCACCATCCTCACAAACTTTCGCATTTATAATATTAGTAGGATGATGATTTAAAAACACTTTTTTTATTTCTAGCAGCGCCCCGTGGCAATTGTTACTAATTTTTTTACGTAACCTCGCTGTCGCACTGCTGGGCAAAGGTCTCCCCCAATTCTTTCCATTTATCTCTTTCCATGACCAACTCCTTCCAATCCTTTTTAAAATCGTCCAGCTCTTTCCGCCATCGAGTCGGAGGCCGACCTTGGGGCCTGCGGGCGTCCTGGAATTCCCATTCCGTTGCAATCTTTGCCCATCTGTCCGGGTATTGCCCCAGAAATAGTTACCGTGGGAATTTCAGGAAAAAAGTAATGTCTATCTATGAAATTTTAGTTAGTTTTTGAGTTTAACGCGAACAGACAGACAAACGCTTGGAGAAAAAGCTCTTTTTTGTTATATGAGGATTAAGCATAAACACATGTATGTTTGTGTATACTCAGTATAGTAGAATAGTAATAATATAAAGTGTTTATCAATACCCACCTTGGTGTCATGAATGTAAGATCCGAAGTTGATACGTCCTTGATTCTCAACGAGCAATGAAAGAACCGAGTTGTCTTTCGTCTCTATTGGCAACGAAAGAATTTTCTTCCCTCTGTTTATTTTTCCTTTCAGGACCTTTGAAAAACATTTCAAGCGGTTATTTTGTGCAACAGATATACATTTTTTCACTATTGGAATTGAATTAAGTTTCTACGCTGTCTAATTTTCTTTTCAGGACGAAAAGCGTATAAAATCAAACAAAACAGCGTAGAAAATTAAAGACCATTTTAAATGACTATGTAGCGCACTACATACCCATTGAGAACTGAGAATACCTATATAATTGCGTATATACGTTTCAAAAAATAAAAAAGTTTTCGATGCGAAGAATGCCGTAACTCTTTCCCAAAACAGTAATAAGTAGACTTACTCCATCAACATAAACGAAGACAAGGTCTCGAGGCTTCTGTATTTGCAGTAAGCCGTTACCCTTTTCCAAAGTGGTCTCGTATAACATGAGTCCCGCTCGCTGGCGCAGGCTTTCGAAAGTAGGCAAGGAGGGTCCCGTGACGTCACTGTAGTTCTTCCCGAGCGCATCTCCCCCTTGCGGCGAGAGGACACTGAGGCGAGCGCTCACCGGAACTACGCCGTAGTCACCTTTTGGTGACGGTTGAGGGGGAGGCTCCTCGAACACTTCATTTTTGAACTAAAAATCATAGTTAGAGAGTAAAGCATTGTTTTGCCCAAAGAGTCTAACCAAGGAGACTGACCGAGATCAGACTATTAGGGCCGACACTGCGTTAAGCGTGCGCACGCCGCGGTTTCATACAAAAGTGAACCGCCGCGTGCGCCCGCCGCGTGCACACGCCGCGTGCGCACGCTTAACGCAGTGTTGGCCCTTACAGTTTGGTTTTCTGTTGAGCCATTAAAATATAGCTAAGTAAAACCAAGAATTTATGGTAAATGCAAGTATGTTACCTTCATGATAGCGTCGCGTATGTCGTAGTACTTGGGCGTGGGGTCCCCAGCCTCCGAGAGCGGCGAGTCGTAGTCGTACGACGTGATGTCTGGTTGATAAGTGCCGTCGAAGTTTGCACCTAATAACAAAATTTTATTAGCAATTCCAGGTGTTTTCATCCAAATCCAATCGTAGTTTGTGTGAAAGAGTAACAAATAAACATCTACACATCGTGAACGCCCGACTACGGGAAGAGTCTACATCAGGAAGTCAAGTAAGTGTTTTTACTTAAGTACTAAAACAAGTTTCTAGCCACAAAAAACCCGTAGTAATACGCGTTAACAATGGTACAAATTGCGTGAGAGAAGTTTGAAAAAGAATATCCAAACTTCGATCTACTCCACAGCCTATCGCATTAATTTGAAGGATAGGAAAAGATATTTAAGAAATATTAAAGTCTATAAAAAGCTATATTTCACCTGAAGAATACTCAAAGTTGGTGCCACCAAAGAACATGTAGAAGTTGACGTTCATTTTGTTGTTCAGCATGTCAGTCAATGTGGCCACGACGTCCTTGCTGGTTCTGCGGGAGAGAGGCTCGCCCCAGTGGGTGATCCACCCGGTGTAGTACTCAGAGTTCATGAGAGGGCCCGAGGGCATGTAGGTGCGGAGATCTTTGAATAAGTCCCGAACATCTGTAAAAGGGGAAGTGAATATCCACGATAAGCATTTTGAAAAAACTTGATATTATTCCAATTAAGAAATTCATTAAAAATATTTTGACTAAAAAAGTTCGAAGGACCGAAACAAAAAGCCATGCATGAATATTAAAAAAGGCGATTTGGAGATCCTTTTTTGAAATCGATTAAGAAAGTCTTTGTCAGTATGCTTTAATAAAATATCCATATCCTGAACATATGGTCAGGGTTTTTATCACATGTTCAGTTCAGGGAAGTTCAGAAGACGACGGAGTTGAATGGCACAATTTAGGGTAGGTACCATTATATTGTATTGATTAAGTTCATTGCCGACAATTGGCAACCAACAGTCACAGACTCTTACCATTTTTGGTAGGTCCAAAGTCAATGGTGGTGAGAGCGCCGGAGACCGCGCCCCCCGTGAAGTAGCTCCTCCACGGCCCGTCCGTGGTGTACAGCAGTGCGTCCGAGCCCACGTGCTTGGACGTGATGTCGCGCATTTGTTGCTTATACGCCATGTCGTTGCCATAACTGCCGTATTCGTTCTCAATCTAAAAAGTTTTCAGTTTTAACCGCCTTTCTAAGAAGTTATGAATGTATTTTTATATTTTCCTAGCAGTTGATCCATTGTCTTTATTGGTTGAAGCGCGGTGGCTACGTCTAATCTTCCTCAGCACACAGATATCTTCAATGAGATAATAGAGTCTTTTATGTCTTAACTCTACTCTATTATGTCTTAATAATGTTATGATGTTAATGTTAAAAGGCTAAAATTACGCGGAAAAATCTAAAGCAAGAAAGTTAATCCCAAAATAACAATGCCGTTTACCTGCACCAGAATAATGGGTCCGCCATTTCCAAAAAGTAACGGGGTTAGTTGTTCAAAAAGCTTGTTCAGCCAAATCTCAGACTCTTCAATGAAATCTATTGAAACAAAATTATTATCAATTACAAGTTTGGAACAATTTAAGAAAATATACAGTACTGTAGTAACATTCTCGCTTACTTTTATCAGTTGTTCTTAATTTAATATCAGGGTATTTGCCCAGCAGCCAGTATGGAAATCCTCCCTAAAAACAATGCAGGTGATAAAATAAATCGTGAAACAAAAGCCTATATTGTCTTATATAATATTATCTCACCAGGTCGCGTTCTGCGCAAATATAGGGACCAGGTCGTAACAGTACGTGGAGACCTTCTTCAGCTGCTATTTTGATGAACTGAGCAATGTCTCGGTCGCCTGTGAAGTCATACTGCCTCTCCTCAGGCTCATGGTAACTCCATTCTACGTAACTGTAACAAATTTTCGTGTTTCCAACAAACAACTTTAATATTTGGGGTAGGTAAGTACACATACAAGTTTAAGTATGTATAAATTACATAAGGTAATTAATTGGTTAAAGTGGCTGTTGTGTTGAAGATTAGATAAACAATAATTGCACACTTATAGCACACGAGTGCTTCTGCAAATTAATAATAGGTATATAATCTGTATTCTAAGATTAATTTATATTTTTACAAGACGAGTTGCCACGTCAACTATTTTGTATTCGGCCAAGATATTTTTCGAGTATTTCTTAATACCTTGCAGGCATGCACAGGTTATTATTTCGTAGGCACCCGGCAGTAGAGCAGCGAGCCCGAGCAGCGTGCAGCGGCTGTCCGTCCAATATGAACTCATTCCCGACTATAGTAATACTGTGATTTGTTGGTTTGTTTGTATCTTACGTGGAGACGGAGTTGAGTCCAGCCGCCTTCAGTTTGTGAAGCCGGTCGCGCCAGTAGGCGGCTGGCAGCCGGAAGTAGTGCAGCGAGCCCGATATGATGTGCAGCGGCTGTCCGTCCAACATGAACTCATTCCCGACTATAGTAATACTGTGATTTGTGGATGACACCTGTAATGTACAATTAGCTTTAAATACATCGTGGGGTGGTTGGGGTCAATACAATTACTGAAGGTACGACAATTTCCTTGCTCGTAAAGGAGAGTTTCAGGAGTAGGTATAAAAGTTCAAAGTATAGATAAATCCATTTTACTATTATTGTAATTGTAATCCATAAAACAATTTCGTGAGTATAATTTTGTAATCATTGTGCGTTAAGTCAACGTGTGAGTACTTATCAAACTAATTTTATATAATTAAAATAAAGTTATTAAATACATAACATATTTGTTAAGTTATTTCCTCAATAATGTCAAATTAATGTCAGTTTAATCTGTAATATGTTATTAATAATATCTTGGTATGCCGAAAGGTAGCCCCGCGACTTCAGCCTAGGCCATAAGTACGGAACACGGATGGTGGTTTAGTGGGTATTACCCGTCACGATTGTGCCGGGGTTGAGTCCCACATACCCCGGTTGTTTCCCCAAACAACCGGGGATGCGTAAATGCATTCCCCATCCATAAAAAAAAAAAAAAAAAAAAAAAAAAAAAAAAAAAAAAAAAAAAAAAGGTACATGTAAATATAATATGTAGGAAAAACTACAAATAAATACAAAATTGACGCTGAGAATGTCGTAGATAAGATACCAATACCAAGTATAGGAAAAAATATTTAAAATTGGGTTTTTATCTTTATTTTGTACATACCTACATGGCTTTTAAAAAAGCCGAACTGTGGGATTTGTGGACGATTCGCAAGAAATAACTGGCGCAAAATGTGCGAATTTTAATACAATAAGTGTGAATTGATTCAAAGTATTAATTTAATCTCAGAATTAATTTTAATATCATCATCATCCAAAAACTGAACCATTGTATGTGTGTATGGGTGTACCTTAGGGCAATACGTGATTTAATGTAATGCATATATTCATAAACAAAAACGTAGTGATTACAGGAGGCGTAACCGTATAATAGTGATTAATTTCTCAGAACAATTTAACTATCTTAATGATATTCACCTTGCGTGGCCTTACAGACTCGGTGGAGTCAGCGTCGGCGGGTCGCTGAGTGATGACAACAGGTTCGTTAGTGGAGCAGGCACATTGGTTTGCTACTGATAACACCACTAGTGATAACAGACCCCAAACCGTCTGAGGTGACATCTTCGCAGATTTTCTGTAATCGAAAAACTTAAGTATAGGTTCAATTAAAAAGTACTTAGGCCGAGATAAATAGTTTACCAAAACAATGCAGTTTCGGTCATTTAAACACCACTGGTACTACCCAAAGTTGGTACTTTACAGCTGTGTAAGTAATATTAAAATGTGTTATTCTAGTAACGACTATTTATCTCGGCCTTAGTAGTTTGTCCCATTATAATGATGATAATTTAAATATATTGGTATTCATTACAGTCTCGGTCATTTAAAACCTTATACTGTCCAAATCTTTTGGTACTTTATTGTGTAATTTATTTAAATGTATTATTCTACTCATTTAAATATTAATGCCAAGAAAACAATAGAAAATATTCACAATAGGATCAGGATATACATTATTAAAAAAAAAATATAATATTGATTGTTATAACAAAATTATTTTTTTTAGGACCTATTAGGCAAATTCACTTTAGAATTTCGATGCGTACCTAATACAATAGGCATGATGACTAATTTTCAAAATCTCTTCTATGACAGGTATTCAAAAGTATCTATTATGACTAAAATATAATTTTAGTAGAAAATTAAGGTTTTTGTGCAATAAAAGTTTCAAATTCACGCCAAAACCCAAAACGCTCGCCGGTGTCATGGCGTCTTCATTACGTCACGGCTGTGCAAAAATGCAGAGATCGCGTACCTATACGCCGAAACAAAAGGACGTTTACTGAGACGTGACGTAATTTCTCTGATTGTTGTTTAAGCTATCATGGCGGATTGTAGATTTATTTTAACAAATAAATTATTAATGTCGACATTAATAAGAGAGTAAATACATTTAAAACAATCTTTGAATCCTATTTCATTAGATCAGATAAATATTTTGGCGATACTTGAGTACTGTCATCATGCCTATTATAATTTGTTTGTAACAGTTACAACTTTTAATAAGATAGATAATAATAAGATATATATATGTTTTTACAAAAATACAACTATAAATAGATGGATAGATTTACAAAAATATAATGTAATTGAATAAGCAAGGTATTATATCTTACCGTAGAATGGCAATGACCCTCCGCGAGTGGAATAGTTGTGTGTGAACTACGATGACCCCGTTAGAGACAGTGATCGTCTTGCACACTAGCGGTTAGTCGTATCGTAATGTGGTGTATGTCCGAGGTGCACAGGAGTCGACTGGACGACTGCTCGCCTCGACACTACCTCGATCACTCGCGCTCGACTCGCCCGAACACAACAATACTCGCTTCTTTATCTCACTTTCCTTACTTACCGAATAATAGCCATATTTAACAACACTTTAAATATTAACAATTATATGCAGCAAATCCATTATCAAATTAATTGAAAATGTATGCCAAGGTTTTGCTTGAGAGGTCCGGATGAAATGTGATGGTTAGGCGAAGAATTTATGGGATTTGGCGTTCAATTTAAAATAACAGTAAATGAATAAGATTTTGAGCCTTGAATAAGTATACAAATTTGAAGGAACTTACCGAAACTATTGGCTTTTAATAATGTAATGATTTTATGTGTGAAAATTGTATGAACAACCCCAACTTGTCTAATTTGAGCGGTGTTTAAATATTGGGACATACTTAAGTAATTTTAAGTACACATCGCTTGCTTAAATGAACATGGTATTATGTCAAAAACACCGTTTTTTCAGGAGAGCAATTTTAAAGTTTCTTGGAGGCATATCTCAGCTTCTTTATACATTTGGTTGACCTCACATATACACGTTTAAAGCCTATATATTTGACAGTAATTTTGAATATATTTTATTATTTTTATTCAGTTTTCTGATTTAGAAATAATACTGAATATAAAAAAAGGTGCGTAATACTACCCTTTTGAACATAAAATATTTGTAAAACAGAGTTTTAACTCAAAATTCTGCTTTTTTATTATGTTAAATATTTTCCGTTCCACACTTACTTTTATTTCTTTTTTATCCATTTTAGTTACATTTTACAATCATTTATATACCTATGATAATTTCATACAAATTCTGTTATTTATTCAATTATGAATTAAAAAACTATGAAATACTACCTTGTTCCTAAAAAGTTTAATATCCTTCTAGAGATAATACCGTTTTAAAACAAACAATTTCATTACAAAAATCTTTATTTCTTCAAATTATTTTGCATTATTATTCTGAAACTACAATAACGAATATCAGACTACGAAAAGGAAATAAAACATTTTAAAAAATCACATGAAAAAAAATAACTTTAACAAAATCAGTACAAATGCTTTGCATGACGTTATCCTTATACTATAATAATCACATAAATCCAGTACACAGTAAACTTACATAAACCAAATAATACTTATGTAGCTGTTTCCAACCATAAACAGGCTATTTACATCACTTTGGTAATGTACATTGCTAACTAGAGAGTAATAGAGATCAAAACAAAATATTTGGCATCGTCAATCTTATAAGTACTAAAAAGAAATTAAGTTTTAAAATATTCAATAATAAGTAGTACAATATTTTTATAGGAACCGTACACTTTTAATAGTAATCAGTACACAAAGTAGAGTATCTTTTCTTAGTGTACTTTCTACGGATAGTACCTAGTCGTTACATGAGCCATGTCAGAGGCCTTTGGCGGCTCAATAACTCTGACACCAGGATTGGTCAGGTTGGCCATCCACTCGATGAAGAAGATCTTGGGGTGAGTTCGATCACGGGGGAAGAACGTCGTGATCAAATTTCTCGCAAAATTGGCAATTTTTGGTATTGGTCATACTGTTTGAATGTATAGGCAATACTAAAACAAACAGTGTAGCCAGTACTGAATATCGCCTATTTTGCGAGAAATTTGATTCCGACGTTTTTCCCCCGCGACCGAACTTACTTACTCCCAGATACCTATAATAAAACAATATTATTACAGATTTTCTTAAAAAGATCTATAATACTGTGGGATAGGTAATATTTTTGTCGATTAAATTTATGAAGCCTTTCTTTTTTTGTTCAGATATTTTAATTTTTTCCTTGTAAAGTTGCTCAAAACCAATATTATCTAAGTTAGGTATATAATTTAATCTCTTTAAAGTCCGTATCAAAATAAGAAGTCTTATAAAAATTGTGTCTTTATTTTCTTTTGTTGTCCGCAACAATTGTCACTGTAAAACACTAGGTACATGAAAAGGTTCTGCTGCCTTGTTGGACAGATTTTCTAAATACTTCCCTAAACAAGAAACTATTTCGTTAAGACCTCTGTTACCATCTCCTTCATGCCACGCATAACATTCTACCTACTTCTTTTGATTTTAAATTATAAATTGTGAAATTTAAAACATTTAATTTAGATAAATAATAAAAAAGCGATACGTCGCCGCGGGGACAGGGTAGACCGCTTGAAGGTCATAAACAGCCACAACAACGTTATCTAAACTGTTTTTGTCTGCTTTCTTCTCTTTTCTGGACTGGTCTTTCTCCGCGAGATGTTTGTCATGATCAGCCTTCAAATTTTCTTTGGCGTCACCAACAGCGTTATCAAACGCAACGCAGGTATCACACAAATCTTTTTTTGGAGAATGGAATGCAATATTTAATTCGTTATTACCTTATCAAATGATTACCGTGTTTTCCTCTTAAATCATCGGCTACCACATTATTTAAATTAACGTCCTTCTTTGTGCAGTGTCATTAATAGACAGAGTTGCCTTAAAAAATAATTTGCAAACTCGTATTAAATATATTTTCGTCAACGGTTAAATGATACGCATAGTTATTTTGACGAGCTTTCGCAGCGCTGGAGTATCGATATTTAGGTCGCACAACATTGATACTATTAACTATAAATTGCCTTTGCCGATTTACATCAGATAGTCCATAAAATTCTTTGAAAATAGTCATTCTCTTCTCTTCTGCTATTTTAGATGAACATTTTTGACGACATTTATCGGTACATTTTCTTCTCCGGTATAATTTTGTTTGTCCTGGAAACATAAGACTTACCAGAATTATTGAAATTATTATACCAAATAAGGTATTATCTTAAAATAGTTGTCTATTTCAGAAAAAAAAATAACATTTATAAACTTACCTGATAACAAACACAGCACTTTTTGGTTTTAATACCGTTTTTTACAAAACAACAGCGACCTTTCAATGTAACATCGAGCGTATGACTGAATAAGACTGTGTTGGTCGAAAGCTACATGACAGACGAGCGAAAACGATGGAGATACTACCCTGCCCCCCGCGCCATTTCACGTCCGATCATCAAAAAACCTTGTTCATTAAAAAGATCTCAGTTTTCTTATTAATACTACATTTTTAATTCAAATGTCGAGATTTTTGAGTTGATACCATGTTCTTCCAAATGAACGACATATAGTTCGATTTATGCCGAGTGCCTAAGAGCCCAACTTAAGCACACAACTTTTATTTAAATAACACAACTTGGATTACCAGACATTAGGCGTCACTAAAGGTACAGATACACATGCTAGAAAGTAGCGCACTACTAAGCATGCTTGAAAGCATGCTAATATTGAGTATGCTATCGTAATGTTTACATATGCTACGTATTGGCATGCTAGTTTTGAGTATACTGTAGTTCATGTAGAAGGTCTCGGACCGTTCGGTAGTACTTCGTTCGTTCGTTTCCCCTCCAATAATTTATATCTCGTACCTGGAGGTGTCCAGCGTACTACTGTATCCAGATGTTAATTTCACGGGGTATTTCTCCCATTGCAAGAAAACGACTCCTTATTTTAAAGCACTCTTGTGTAAAATAGAATTAATGCATTTCCTACAGGAACACTGCAGGTGGGTATTAAGAAAAGACGATGAGAAAAGTAAAATGTATTAGCTTTTAACGTAGCCCCTACTACCCCGCTCCTCAGGTAGTCTGCTAGTAAATCAATAGTTGGTCGATTTACTAGCAAACTACGAGCTAGCATGCAATTTTCAAGCAAGGCCCAATACACACGTGCTACTTGATAGCATTTGCTTAAAAATAGCATGCTTTCGTGCTACTTACAAGCATGTGTATCAGTAGCTTAACGTTATAGAATTGTGTGTAGTGTTAACAATGTTATCAGCATAATTTGTTAGTGATTTATGTTTGACATAGAAATAAATTGTCAATTACCTACTATGACAATTTGTATTATGTTTATGACACACTTTGTTATTTGAAAAACAACAGCTTGCATGTGGCTGTTAGGCTATGGCAGTCGCAAGTCCAGAAATTAATTCTGCAGTAGGTACAGAACAGACCATCAGGTCTGTGTTTATTTTTCATTCAATATTTATTGAAATTAGCGGACTGTAACATCACATAATCCAAACATCAAACTTCTACTGTGATATTACCCTACCAACTCGACCCGGGAAATACAATATCAGTATGTTTACTTTCTGTAAAAATCCGAGTAATGGTAATCACGTTTATTTTATTAGAAAGCTCGTAAACGCGGGAAACAATGTGTGTTTCACGTTTGTTTATTAAAATGAACTAGTTTACAGCGCTAAGTTGTAACAACATGTTTATAACAAAAATTCTACATGGGTACACGGAAAAATAATAATCTAATACAAACGCGATATATTTTACACGCGCACAATAAGAATAATAATTATAATAATACCGATTCATTAAATAGTTATTAATTGCATTATTTAATGTCAAATAATTTAATTAGATACATATTTAGTGGTCAAATTATTTGTAAGTAGTTAATTGAGTTGTCGCTTTTTGAATAATACAAACCAACAACATACATTTTACAACAACATCCTACGTAGGAGTGCATGCAGCCAAAATATGACAATAATTTACCTCATCAAAACATGACTACATTTGATATTTTGAAAGCT
This sequence comes from Cyclophora albipunctata, assembly GCA_963082685.1. NCBI lineage: Eukaryota > Metazoa > Arthropoda > Insecta > Lepidoptera > Geometridae > Cyclophora > Cyclophora albipunctata. The sequence goes on along the minus strand of OY720117.1, from coordinate 6,580,115 downwards.
TAGTACTAAAGAATCACATTGTATTTGTAGTGGTCACCAGTTCTGTTAAGTATTGGATGGTCTCTGAAGGTGACTTTAAGCGATCGGGAAGGCGCCTCGAGTTCCAACATAATGACATTGTTGTAATCCGGGAATGGTTTCAGCCAGGCCCCGGGCACGTACAGTGTCACTTGAGGTCCTTCAGACGGCCAGTATCTTCCCAAATTATAGCCATTTATCCAGATATAACCCTGAAAATGTTGTTGATTTAATATATTTACTTTACATATATTTATTTTACGATAGTTAAAAGGGCAGATTTATAAAAAAAACTGTTAGAATTTATCGAGAAAAGTAAAAGACGGAGAAGCTTTATCTTAGGTCATTTATATTTAATATCATAACTTTTTATGTTTTTTTTTTAAAATAATTTAATACTTCTCTGTGATGAACAGTAATTTATTTGTTTATTTTTAGTACAAGTAGGTTAGTGGCTTAAGTTTTAGACCACATAAAGACTTATCAATAATAATAAACCTGAGTTTAATATTTGATTTTTATTTAAATATTTTGTTTTGTGAATGGATTGGATAGCCACATCCACCGGGAAGGTTTTAAGCCTTTTCATCCTGAAATTCCCACGGGGATCGGCACAACGTAGGTGAAGATTACTAGTAAGTAAGTAACTTCAAGTAGGTTATAGGCCAACCCTGGTGTCGGAGTTGTTAGACCGCCTAAAGGCCCCCTACATGGTCTAACGACTGAAACAACCGGGACCGACAGTTTAACGTGCTCTCCGAAGCACGGTAGCTCAGAAAGAAATGCCACTATCAGCCACCCATCCACATTGCTAGTCTAAATACCCGGACAAATTCACCCACGGGTAATTAGACCCAAACTAAGCTCTAAGCTTGTAATATGGAATCTAACTCACTGATACTACTACATATATGTACATACACAAATACTTTATAAGAATATATAATTGACACCCAGACGTCGTCGCCAACAACTATGTCTTCACATATTGTTGACTCCGGGCGGGAATCGAACCCGCAACCCCCGACACAGTAAGCGCTCTCACTGCCACTGTGCCAACTACAACAATAAATATACGTACAGACCTATTATAAAATGATCCGGAAATAAATAAATGCTAGTACCTTCCCCCATCCGGTAGTGTCCAGAAATGAATCCAGAAGTGGTTTGTCTTTGCCCAGAGCGAAATTAGCTTGAAACAGCTTCGGGCCAGAGGTTTGAGGTTTGAGTTTTGAGGTTTGGTTTGAGTCCTCGTTGATGCCACTAAGTTTGATCTCGTCCAGGGGAAACCCGGTCACTTTCCATTCGCCGTCAAGGACTTTGTTATTAAATTTAACTGGACTGCGGATTCCCTGCGGAATAGCTGTATTAGCCTGTAATGTCCCACAGCTGGGCAAAGACCTCTCAACTCACTGAAGATATCAGTACAGAGAGGAGGATTAGATTAGGTACCACGCTTGCCTAATGCGGGTTAGTGATCTCAAACCCGAGCCTTGTTTGAAAAGTAGGAATCAAGTTTTCGCTCGACCCGGGAATTGAACCCGAGACCTTAGCCTTGGCAGGCGAGTGTACATACCACAAGACCACCGAGGCGTTCCCTGCGGAATATGTTTTAAAATTTAAACTAGCTAAGTAGACCAACTAGGTAGGATACCACTACCCACCCTCTTTGTTTCTACAAAGCGAGGGTGGGTAGTGACACCCTCGCTTCGTTTCTATGAATAAAGTTGAGAGAAATCCAAATATAAATTGATCTCAAAATAAATCTTGAATAACTCTATATGTATTGGTTGCTGTATTTTCATGCGGTTTCTACCAACACACTAGAACTTTATGTCGTACTTACTTACATTTGAGATGATCAGTCAGAGGAAAACATTTGTTTATATCATGTGAACAACGTTCTCACTAAACATATAATTTACTTTAAATCTTAAGATTTTTTCTCTACTGAATTGATAATTAAATAGGTACTTACTTTGAAGTCATGAATGCGAGGTCCAAAACTGACACGTCCTTGATTCTCAACGAGTAGAGATAAGAGCGACAGATGCCCGGCCTTTATTGGTAAAGTGTATGTTCTTGCTCTGCTTATATTTCCACAGAATATCTGTACGCAGGACCAAACTTTTAAAGTATCTATTAAAGAAGGCTAACTAGGCTTAGTATTACTACTAAACAGACAGTGCTCCGTGTGCGTGACCTATAATAATTTCGGGATGACTGTTCTACTCGGGGTAAAAGTCTACCCTTTAGGTTTTTCTTGAATGTGACAATAATTTTTCAGAGATTTTTTAATCAAACGAATTCTTTAGCTAAACTAGTGGCACAGATCTCTATACTAATCTAATCTATACTAATCTGATCTGATCTGATGATGTTGGAACACGCTATCTCAGAAACGACCAATCAGATTTCAATAGTTGTTTTTGTAATAGCTAAAAACGGAAAGGTTATATGCTATTTTTCGGAACGGGAACGGGGGAACGAGTACAACGCGGGGTGCTGTTAGTGTTTTATAAACTTACAGCATCAATAAAGACGTAGACCAGATCACGTGGTTTCTTTATTTCCAGTATGCCGTTCATATTGTCCAACGTCGTCTCGTACAGCACGAGGCCTGCTCTCTGGCCCAACGACTCAAACGTCGGTAACTCCGACCCATTCACGTCGGTGTACCTCTTCCCGAAGACTTCCCTTCCTTTAATCGATAGAAGATGTAGTCGCTGTTTCATCACAACCGTTCCGTATCTGCCTTTTGGTGAAGGCTGAGGCGCTTTGATATATGATTCTGCATTTATATTTCTGAACTGGAAAGTTATTGAGTCATATAAGAATGTTTATTTTACAGTTTTTATCTGTTTTTGATATTCATTTTAATTAAGATGGTATTCCGAATTCAGGTGCAGACTGCAATGCAGCCGTGTTCCGAAAATTGTTAGTGCAGTCAGCGGTTAGGGCATGCGATGTCCGCAGATTGTTGTTCGATTGCAGTCTGCAGCCGAACTCGGATGCTAAGTTTCCCTACTTTTAGGATAGCGTCGCGTATTTCGTAGTATTTGGCTGTGGGGTCTCCAGCCTCCGAGAGCGGTGCGTCGTAGTCGTACGAAGTGATGACCGGAGCGTAAGAATTCTCGTCATTTCCCACACTCGCACCTGAATATTAACAACATACTGTACCGATATCTTCGGTGATATGTCTTTTAAGTAGCAGTGGGCAGCATAGTAAAGTAAATTTAAATAGGTTAATATGGCTACTAACCTATTTCAACTTACTTTACTTACAACAGGGTTGGCACCCTGGTATTAAAGTTTTTAAACCGCCTAGAGGCGTTTACAGTAGTTACAGACCGTAGTACGTCAGATTTAACCCAAACGCAGTCACCCCAATACAGGGATTTAGCTTGCGGCCAGGAAGTGCCGCATTACAACCTCATCAAGTTTTACGCAGCTCTATGCAATTAATTATGGTATATCGATTTACTTAGGTATTACAAAACCGATCGTAAACTCTCGAGTTGGCGTTTTGCGTTTATGATGTTCCTCTAAAGCCGCGTTTTCCGCGTGAACATTTCTCTTCTGAACATATGCTCACTCGCTCTTTACCTCAATTATAAATATATGTTCGAAACTGTTCAGAATCAGAACACTAAATAAAAACGCACCTTAACGAGGGTAGCTCATACCTGACGTAAACTCAAAGTTAGTGCCTCCAAAGAACATGTAGAAGTTAACACTAATATGGCTCTCCAACATCTGCACCAGCGAGTGGACGACGTCTTTCTTGGACTTGGTGGCGAAGGGCTCCCCCCAGCGCGAGATCCAGCCGGTGTAGAACTCCGAGTTCATGATGGGGCCCGAGGGCATGTGCCGGCGCAGATCGTTAATTGTACTCTTCACGTCTTTACAAAAACATTTGTTTTATATTACAAGTAGAAAACAAACATATATTTGCCAAGACTTCTTTTATGGCAAATTTGCCTAAGTTCAAGAAGTCCCACTCAAAATTTAAGGATGTTCTCGGTTAATGTAAATTCATTAATTAGAAACCAACACAACTGCCATACCCTGTAAGATAAGCAACCTTTCCATGGTGGAAATTCTTAACAAATAAAAACACCAAAACTTACGTTATACTAACGTATGCTATTGTTGGACAGCAGCAAGTCCTGTCTACGCATTTATGAAATAGATGTGAAATATCACTCACTGATTAATCCTGAAATCTCAGAAACTATAAGTGCTAGGAGCCTCATTTTGCATGGGGATTGCTTTTAGGACGTAGGTGCTCTCTAAGGGTTTTGCGAAATTCAACCCCTAAGAGGGTGAAAAGGCCACCACGAAGCAAAGTGAGCGGGCCGCTAGTATGTAATCAAATTGATTTTAGTCATTACCTTTTCTAGGTCCGAAGTTGATAGTAGGCAGGGCCCCGAAGACGGACCCCTTGTCCGGGAACCCGTCAGCAGTATACAGCAAAGCGTCATCCTTCACTTCTTCCTCGATGATGAGCCTCAACGCTTTCATATAGCCTTCGTCTTTATAATAAGATCCATACTCGTTTTCAATCTACGATCAAATATTATATTTTAAATTTATACTAAATGAAACGGGTCTGTATCGCGTTAGATAATTTAACGTATTTTACTAAAATACGTACCCGACGTTTCGAGCGGATTACACCGCTCGTGGTCACGGGATGACTGGCTGGAGAGGCGAATATTCACCGAGTACACAATATTGTTTTTTCCAATTACCCGCACAAACTACCCGCACTTAATGTTTATCACCAAATTGTTAGTCATTAATTTGGCGACACACCACGCTCACTACATCCGAATTTTCGGTCAATTTTTCGTATTGCCTACGACCATTAATTCCCGGATTCCACATGGACGAGAGCTTAAAACCACTTTCCCGGTTGAAATTCAAGTGTTTTTTGATTTCCACCGCTTCACGAACAATCCTGGAGTAGTAATGTCGTTCCGTGGAAAGAATTTCGGTCGGTGCATGCAACTCAATCCAGTGGTTTGGTCCTGATGATAATAAATGGTCGGCAATCGCGGACTTTTCGACCTGGCGGTTTTTGACCGCTGCGATATGTTCTCTGACCCTCTCCGCTATCGTGCGCTTGGTCTGTCCAATGTATGAACTACCGCAGCTACAGTCAATTTTATAGACGCCTGGAGTCTGGTAAGGGATCGTGTCCTTCGGTGACCTCACTTGCTGTGCTATTTTCGATATGGTGTATGGTGGTAAATATGGTGTCTATAGAATACGATTTTAAAATCGAACCAATCTTGTCTGTTACTCCTTTGGTGTATGGCAAAAAACGCGATACAGACCCGTTTCATTTAGTATAATGAGTGCAAATCGTGTGAGTTTAAAAAGTATATATTTTAAATTGTTTTGCAAAAATACCGTCGTGGGTAACAAAAATGGGAATAACTCTGTCGCTGTACTTACATTGGTACAGCGACGAATGATCAGAAAAAATACGAGGCCATGCTTGAAATACTTAAAGGTTTGTGGGGTGGTGACCCCACAAACCTTTAAGTATTATAACTCTCTGGGTTTGATTATTACTTATTGTACAAACAATATTTTAAAAAGCTTCGATTTTAGTAGGATAGATACATTATGTTAAATCATTCGATGCGTAAACCTATTTCTTTTCATTGGCGCAACTTCTTGTAAATTCAATCACTTTTATAATGAAGGCAACATAATACAGCGAAGGAAACCGCTAATAAAATTTCTCTTAAAGTTGAATAGATTACAAAGACGACAATAACTCTTGAGTACGAGTTGTAACAAAGTGGTGTTACCTGAATCATGATGATGGGTCCGTCTTTCCCAAAGAGATAATGTTTTATTTCATGGAATAATTTCTTCATCCAACGTTTTGATTCGTTCAAAAAATCTGTATTAAAAAAAACGTGACAAATTCACACACGTTTAATTAGTCCCAAACTAAACTCTAAGCGTGTATTATGAAATCTCAATAACTGTTAATAGAAAATATATATAATTGACATCCAGACGTCGTCGCCAACAACTATGTCTGCGCATATTATTAACTCCGGGTGGGAATCAAATATAGAATGAGGAATATCGAAAAAAAACTTACGTTGATTTCTAGTTCGCAGCGTAATGTTTGGGTACTTGCCCAACAACCAATATGGAAGTCCGCCCTAAAAATAAATATCAACTTAGGTGCTGAAGTTTTGTGTTTAGCTTCTAAAAAAGTGTCCAAGTCAACAAAGGGGTTCAAGCCATTGAGCTAATTGGATAAGTTTAAGTAGGTTCTACGTGCCTTTAATTGACGACGTAGGTACATTAGGGTTAATTACGAAGATGAACTATTCTGCTGCCAGTACAGAACGAAACCTATGGCAAAACGACTATGATGTTTGTCTTTTTATAGTATTTAATAAATTCCCGAACACTCAAACTCCATTCAAAATAAGCGAAGTTAGTTCCGCGACTAGTAATTGTTGTTTTTGTCGTTATCGCAAGCTTTTATTTAGTGTCATCTGACTGTAATTAATTCTTGTACGTTAAATTTGATCCACTTCTTGTGTATCGATTGAGCTGAAATTATGAATGCAAGTTTATCTGGATGATAAAGGCAAAATGTCTAAAAATAAAAGCTTGTTAAAAACTTTTTTTAATAAATTTGTTCCTAATTTACTTTTCAAACAAGGCTTGGGTTTGAAATCACCCACCACCAGTAGGCAATTATGGTATAAAGCCTATTTGCCTATTTTCCTCACTATACTTTCAGAGACATTTGCCCAGTAGTTGTACATTATAGGCTAATATTTTTTGTCGGTAATTTCTATCGGGTATTTCTAATATGCTAACTAGGTCTCTCTCAGCACAGATGTAAGGCCCCGGCCGCAGCAGTACATGCAAGCCCTCTTCGCCTGCTGTTTGGATGAACTTCCCAATGTCTCGATCACCTTCGAAGTCGTATTCTCTATATTCGGGCTCATGGAAACTCCATTCTACATAGCTGTAACACATGATATCACATCATTTATTTTTAACTATTAAAAGATCTGGAGCTCTCCAGCACAACTATCACTCTCAGTCACTTTGCAATAAATTAATGTCGAAATATATGTTTATTCATATAAATACAATTGCCAGCCATGATTGGAAACATCAAATCAATTTAATTTTACATATTCATATCCGTAGGAATTTTAGCAATTAGCATGTTTAAAATTTTAATCAACAAAAGAAATATTGATGAAAAAATGCGTGGTCATTTTTTATTACACTTTTTTCGTGGGATTTTGTCAATCTTTTTTATTCAAGCGTCATATTTGTTGTAAACTAAATACCACTTAGGTGTTGACTGAGTCAATGAGAAGAGTTAAAGATAGCTGGTTGGCGAACAACTTAGCCCGATATGATGTGCAGCGGCTGTCCGTCCAACATGAACTCATTCCCGACTATAGTAATACTGTGATTTGTTTGTTGGTTTGTATCTTACGTGGAGACGGAGTTGAGTCCAGCCGCCTTCAGTTTGTGAAGCCGGTCGCGCCAGTAGGCGGCTGGAAGCCGGAAGTAGTGCAGCGAGCCCGATATGATGTGCAGCGGCTGTCCGTCCAACATGAACTCATTCCCGACTATAGTAATACTGTGATTTGTTTGTTGGTTTGTATCTTACGTGGAGACGGAGTTGAGTCCAGCCGCCTTCAGTTTGTGAAGCCGGTCGCGCCAGTAGGCGGCTGGCAGCCGGAAGTAGTGCAGCGAGCCCGATATGATGTGCAGCGGCTGTCCGTCCAACATGAACTCATTCCCGACTATGCCAAAAGTGCGATTCGTGACTGAATACTTCAAAAAACATTAATATTATTATTGATCAGAAAATAAGATAAAACTATGTAATAAAATAGTACTTTCATTAATTTACCTTAATGAACAGAGCTGCTGGTATGCTCGTCGGGTGAAATAAATTTGATAAAAGCAGGACTGTTGATGTTATGGCAGCCCAAATAATGACGAATATTAGCATCTTGTAAGTAATTGAATAATTGCTTCTGGAATCCAGAAGAAATTGGCCTTAATTGAAACACAATTAGCAGTTGTGATCAAATATTTTTACTAAGACTTTTGTATATGAAATGAAATATCGCGGCACCAACAACTCTTATAAATAACAACCCTCGGCAGGCAGTAAGCGGCCTGCTGTGGGCGTTGCGGGGGGAAAGTGTTGTCATAACATTCTTCCGCTCGAGAATCCAGAAGTCAAAAGGTTCGCTTAAGGGTAAGAGAAGGTTGAATGTTTTTGCGTACATTCGCTTATCAAGGACCAACATCCGCGTAGGAATTATATCAAAATTGTGTTCGAAGTAGCATGGTAGATTAAAGTAAACGAAGAAAATCATTCTATTCTATTCGAGGAAAGTTATTCCCTGCGAGGTGCAGTCACCTACAAAAACTGATGAACAAATTTAATATTGAACACTTTGAAAGACCATAATTAATAGTTGTGACCATGTTGTGACAAGGCTATCAATTAGTCTTATCTTCAGTAATTTATAAAACAGTTAATAGTTCAATTTGCCCTAAGTTTAGCTTTTGTTGTTGATAGTACCAAATGATTATTAAACAATGATTAATTTTTCCGACAGTACTGATAGTTACGCACACACAGACTCGTGTCTGTAATCAATACAACTACAGGTATTTTTCGAAGGCGCTCGTGAGAACATGGCTAAATCGCACTTACGTCTTGCACATCGTGAATAATTTATTTGTTCCGAGTTACACAAGATTTTATAACACAACTATAATGAAAACATGTTACTTCGCATTAATATCATTATTTAATGGAAAACGTTGAAATTTTCGGAACGTTGAACCCTTTAAGAAGAATTGATTTAAAAATAATCTTTGTTTTTGTTGGTGTTTGTATAGTGGGATGAAAGTCAATGAAAGTAAAATGATGGGATGAAATCATCTGTCATTTAATCATAGATATTGGTCATAGGTAAAAAGATTTCCAAATCACAGAGTATTAATCAGGTGGTCTCAAATAAAGATGAAAAAAGTTTTAAATTGTAAATAATATAATCAATAACAAATATACATAGGGATGACCATGGATGTAATAAAGAGTCCTTGCGAATGACTAATGACGCAAGTTGGCCTCCCCTACTAATAAGAAAGACGAATACAGACTAGAAATTGAAGTAAAAATATATTTTTATACATTGATTGAAATGCTTATTTTGGCAAAGACCATTACTTGTTTTCGATGGCTTAAATAATAAGAGATATACTTACTACCTACGTTGTCGATTCAAAAAGGATAATGTAACTTTTCATAACGTTAAAAAGAATACATACATACCCTAGTAATTATATTAAATTAAAGTAAACTGAAATCTAGGCGGAACCAAGTTAAGAACCTAAGTACCACCCAAGGAGAGAGCTGAACTTAATACAACTTAATGATAAGCATTATACGTATAACAATGGTGAATTTTCGCCTTGTTTAAAGCAATGTGTTATTTGTTCATACTACTCGTTGATGTGTAGTGAGTGCTTGCGCGTGCGCCGCGCGAATCGAACCATAAACAATGAACTATATTCCCCGCATGGCCAATTTGATCATATGAATTAGACGATTGTACATACAATCGGCGAAAACCAATAGACATTTCATTGGATAATATGTATTTATATACATCAAATGTTTATTTACATGTTTAAAAAGAAAGTGTGAAATTGCTTTCAAAGAAGAGATTTCGTTGATGTCTTTTATATGGTTTAAGTAGTCGGCGCGTCACGTTTAGCCGCAAATCTGACTAGGTTACGTAGATACATTACAAACAGTTATTTAGAGTTATAATAAAAGCTAGGTATCTACGAGTACGTTTTCTGACTCTTTCTTACTGCTTAGTTTTTTAACCTAATTGCAAGCGTGATCACTATAACCTGTTTATAACTTCTATTATCGATAGCGTTGTCTTTTGTTCCAAATAAAGAAATAAGAAAAGACATCAACGGTCACGTTACCCTTTTGTTTTAGTTATCTTGGTACCAGATGAGGTTTAATATAAATATGTTATTGTTTAAAGAAAACTTGCTGAAAGTTTTCATAGAGCACTTTAATTGATAATTTTATGCGCATACTTATAGCCCTAGGTCCGGGATTTCTCCAGGTACCCTTGACATTGAGCATATTATTATGTTAGTCGGTGGTCGAGTAACCTGGCGGGGTGACCTAGAGCGGGTTGAAAGCGAAACTATAGCGGCGGGGAAGGTGGTGTGGGTGTGTGGCGGCGAGGCGAGCGGCAGACAGTGCGCGCGCACCTCGCCATGCGCACACGGCCGACACATGGCGCGTCGCCTGGCGCTGCTCGGGAGCTGGCTGCTGGCCGCCGCGGCGGTCGCGGCGCTCGCGCCCCGCCCGCACCCTCCGCCCGCCTACGAAGACGCCTCCTACTCGGACTCCGAGTCTGCCGACCCCCTCGTCCTCTTCGACGACTACGACTACTCGCAGGAAACGCGCGCCACCCCGCCACCGCGTTTGCGCACCTCCACACCCCTCACTAAAGTGATACTCAGAACTAAACTCCCTAAGGTGAACTTTACAGTGGCCAAAGTGAACGCTGGGAAAACCGGCAAGGGTGAAGAAAAAAAACTTATTAAAACCACAAACATTAATATAGAAAGTCATACTAATTTCATAGTAACTAAACCGCCGGTAGTGAAACCTAATGCGGTGACTAAGAGACCAGTGGTGAATGTGGAGGAGCAGTTCGTGCTGGTGCAGTCGTCGGAGGAGCTGGAGGGCGGCGGCGCGGCGGTGCGGAGCACGCGGCGGCCGGCGACGCGGCGGCCCGCCAGCACGCGTCGCCCCAGCACGCGCCGCCCCAGCACGCGACCCAGCACGCGCCGCCCGCCCGCGCGCCCCACGCCGCGCGCCCCGAAGCCCACCAAGCAGCCCACGCGGAAGACCACCTGCCCGCCTAAGGACACCGGCTGGCTCTCTTCCTTCTTCCAAAACAAGAAGAAGAAATCTACGAGTAAACCCTCTAATTCAGGTTTGTTCGTAGGTAGGTTTACTTTCAAACAAATAGAGTAGTTACTATATTTGAAGTGGTATTACGTAGTCATACGGGCAATAAAATGTGCCATTAAGAAAGCAACTAAAACCTCTAGACCGCTGATAGTACCGGTATTCTCGGCAATGTTTTTACACGCGGTAAGTACAGTAATTAATAGTACCGCGTAAGTAGGTTATTTTACTTTTGATTTACACTCCATGAATAAAAATGCCATATCGTCTAACAGTTAACCTGTGGTTACCACTACGTTATAGTAAACTGTTACGGAAAACCATCTTGCGTTAATGCTGAATAAAGATTAGATATTAAATTTGAAACTGAGCCACTTGTAGGTCAGAGGTGGCGTTTGGAGTTTTTAGACCGCTTAAAGGATGTCGACATGGTCTAGCGATCGAAAAGACCAACCATAAAATAAAAGATGGCACATCTAGTATTTTTCCATCTAAAGTGAAGGTTCCTAAACATTCGCGAAACAGACACAGAGCGATGAATAAGTTTATTGTTCTTTTTCCTCTCATAAAAACCGCGGAAGCTAATTGCCCGTCTTCCCGAGACATGTGATATTAATACGAACAATAGATACAATTTCTTTAACGATTACTATGAAAGTGTACGTCGACAATACGCAACACGTGTAATGCACTGGTAATGTATATTTAAGTATTACTTTTTAATATGAGCACACGATATCAATTGTTCGAGCCCAGCCACGTCAAAGTATGAGTGAAATTACATCAATAGTTACATGATACTTGGTGATCATTAGTCGGTTCAATGTCTGTGATGAGATGAGCGTAAAAAGAAAATCTAACTAAAAAGTCGTGCTTGACTACTGTAACAACAACTTCCGATTAGAATGACTACAATGCAACGCACGATATGGTAATATTCGCTTGGTACTTGAGCCGATATCCCAATTCTATCGAATCTTGATGGGCAATCCAGATTGCAGATTCCGTTTCAATGTTAATAAATTACAAGTTATGGTGGTTGAAATCGAAAACATTATACTAGCTAGATATTAGTATAACGTCTTTGGTTGGAAATAATTAAAGAAACAAATTGCATACAAAAACTGATATTAGATTGCCGATCGACATTGGTTGGTAGGACCAGTCGTAGCATAAATTTAACTGTGAATGATGGCGATCTACATATATCAACATGATCTTCATAAGTTGGATGAATGAAGATTGTTCTGGAGCTACTCACCTGAGCAATCTGAGCACAGAACATTCTATGTATTCTATAATACTGGGTGGATGAAAATTATTTTAGTAGAGACAAAGTTAATGCCTTATCTACAAGAGTTTTAGCATGACAATTTAAGAATTTAGAATAAGGTGATTGTTAATTTTATACTTATTAACAAAAAGTGATGTGATGTTCGTATTGTGTTCACTCCTAGAATTTTATCACAGCTCAAACATCTTTATTAAATATGCTAAAAAAATTATGTATGGGTAAAAATGGCAGTTTTTTAAGACATCGTCGCGTGTTGAAGTAATGGAAAGAAAACTCCGGTTGATTGCTATAAATTTTATAAATTACGAACACATTTCTATGATTGTTGGCTATCACGCATTAAAGGGTGACGATATCTCTTTCATAAAATAAATATTGGTGGCAGATAAGCCCAGAAAAATTACTTAAAGGTACGACTACAGTACGAATAACATGTGTAATAGCTATTATTTTTAATTTTTTTAAACTGTAATTTTAATAGGTACTTGATTTGTTGCTTACAGCGAGCGACTTACTGTCTACAAATTAGCAAGTTAGTTAACTTAGTTAGTAAGATACGCCTTCCGACAAGTTAAAGATGGAACCAGTTTCTTTTTTATTTAATCGAAGATTGAACATTAACAAAATTGACAAAAGTATGTTGGCATCATTGGTTAGCATTGAAGTCGGCTTAACTTATATTTTGCATCGTTAATCTTGAATTTGTAGGTGAAATTAAATTACCATGTTGCGTTTAGTTACCTTGTATAGATTCAAACTGTCTATCAGTGTCATTCTTTTTTATTCGATGCTTTCACTTTGTATTACATCCTCCGCAATTCATTTCAAGTAAATATTAAAAATTCCCATGTACTTATTACTCACACTATAGCCAATGGCTAATTCAGAACAGCGACATCTAAGACAGACAGCGGAAAGCTACTTTGTTTTTATACTATGTAGTGATATTAATATTAGCCGAAGAATATAGATATTTGATTTCAGTCATTTCAGAGCTTTGACACTGCGTGTGTCTGTAGTGTCAAAATTCGTATCCACTTTCGTTCGTAACCCGAAATTACCACAGGTACGGCTACAATCCGCGTAAATCCGCCGAGCACTAGTAGGAATATAACAATACACATTATTTAAATCTTAAGAGGCGGAGGACATAATTAACAATTATTTCAGCATTAATTAGCGATTTTAGTCAAGATAAATAACTGTGAATCGAAGTAAATTATATTAATTTATCAAAACATTTTAATAATAAAAATGAACACATGTTTAATTTAGTTGTCAAAAATAAAAATTTATGTTTTTGCTTTTTTTTTTTAATTTATGTTTAAATACATCAACTTAATATCTTCTATAATTAAAGTAAGTCCTTTTAATCTAGAATGTTCGCGATGGTGAATGTTGGTTATACTTTTATTTCATTCATAACGTATAATTTACAATGCTAGAGACATTGTCTGGTGGGATTTACAATTAACCTAATGGACTTTGACATTAATGTTTTAATTGGCGGAACTTCGTGTTCACTAATTATATATTATTTCTTTGTACATCTAGATTCTAATTTCTCCATTAAGTTTTGTTATCACTTTCATAAATGTCGTAAGCGGATTCAACATGATTGTTTGGTTTTAAATCTGCGATTTCCTTTTTTTAACCTTTAACAGCCTCCGTGTTCTAGTGGTTTGAGCGCTCGGCTCACGATCCGGTGGTTCCGGGTTCGATTCCCGGTGGGGATATCTCACAAAAATCACTTTGTGAGACAATCCTCAGTTTGGTTAGGGCATTGCAGGCTGAATCACCTGATTGCCCGAAAAGTAAGATGATTCCGTGCTTCGGAGGGTACGTTAAGCCGTCGGTCCCAGTTACTTTCTACGGATAGTAGTCGTTACATGAGCCATGTCAGAGGCCTTTGGCGGCTCAATAACTCTGACACCAGGATTGGACCATCCACTCGATAAAAAGAATCCTTTTTTTACGACAAATGATTTTTTTTACATCTTGTCCCTTCGACCCCTTTATAATTAGGTATAGTAAGTATTTAAGTTATTTTACAAAAAACTAAATATTTATACTTAGTTATACTATTTAAGTTGTATTACAGGAAACAATATTTTATATTTTGTTCATGTTTACTTCCATGAACCTACAGGACATTTAGTCAATCCAAAGAAATACCAGTTCTATGTGATACGAATACGTAAAGGTTTGCAACACTTTACAAGTCTGTCTGCCAGAGGTCTTTTTCAAGTTATAAGAAGCGTTTTCCCTGAGAGGCATGTCGTTTATGATAAGCGAGTTAATGCGGAAATCGATGATCTTAGCGACGAGCGCTCGCGCCCGCTCCGCTCTCCAACGACACACTTACAATCGTTGACACAAAAACGTTTCTCCTTAAAAATATCTAACTCTAATTATCAGTAATTAAGTTGACTAACACGGTTGGTTCTGATTTTGTACGAATCGCGTTGCATTAATCTGATTGTAAAATGAGTTAAACATAAACGAGATGGACTCCTAAACTACTGAACCGATTTTAAATTTGATTTGCACACCGTGTGCAATTTGATCCAACTTGAAAGATAGGATAGCTTACATTTCAATTTATAGTGAAGTGATGTACCACCCTATACACCCCTTATGTTTTTCTTATGTACGGGCTCATTACAGGAACTGTGGTCAGGCTTCGTCCAGAATTTGCCAAGTCGCAGATTGTAATCTCGCTAAATCTTATTTTTAATCAACTTTAACTTAGTACCTTATAGTAACATAAAATATCATTCACAGGAATTTTCTCCAAAATATACGACTGGATAGTCGGTTCCAAGTCGTGGTTCCCGACCAGCTGGTTCGACTCTCCGACTCCTAAGAATCCGGTGCCACCGCCCACCACCACCACCACCGCCGCCCCAGCCACGACTGAACACGACTGGTTCCAGAACCTACTGGCCACAGAGGAAGGAGATGACGGCGCATACCTCGCCACAGATACTAGTACAAGTAAGATTATAGTATACAGATTCAAGTTTTCAGGTTAAGTAAATGAGTCAGAGTCACTGAGTTAAACTGTGATAATTAATATTTAAAGTAATAGATACAGTTCATTATGAAAAAGAATATAGCGAATAAGTTACTCTTATACGAGTATACCTCATGAAAGTAATTACAGTATATAGGTACTGGTATTATAGCTACAGTACCTACCTAGATAATACGAGTATGTATGTATATAGGTATTATTATACAGCATATCTAGACCGTCCGTATGTTCAGTCTACCTGTTCCGCATGGTGGTTCCACCCGCGACACTTATTTATTTTTCCAGCTTTAGTGAGGTCGCGCCCCAGCATTTTGCTAAAAGCAGGAAAATATCTTCTGATTATAAAATTAGTAAAGATAATGTATATTTAGATAAGTGCGTTAATAAACGCCGGGGTGATTAAAATTACTCTGTGATCTAACCCAATAAATCTAGCTATCCATGAGATCATTGACTTTATTGCACATCCAGATAGAAATCGCTACTAATATTCTAAACGCCCCTGACTTCGAAAGTGAGGAGATTATCATTAGTAGGTACTACACTTTCTTGAGCTATTACATATGGAGTTTATGAGTGGTCTTATTTGAAAGAGATGTCGTGATGCGTCCAGCGTGCTTTCTCATGCCTAATCTGGTTAATTAAGAGGCTGGTTATTAGTGTTATCTGTTGCTAGTGGCTAATGAGAACATTTTTCAGATAAGAAATCAGCGAAGAAATCGTTGAAGAAAAATTATAAGGGGTATCAGTTGTTGCGGACGTACCCTGAGGTTCAGTGGAAGGTCCGGGAGCTCCTGGACCTGCAGGAGGAGGCGCAGGGCTCCGGCCTCATGTGGTGGACGCCGCCCTCGCTCAACTGGACCACGGACCTGCTGGTCCCGCCAGACCTCCTCGCAGACATCAAGGACCATTTGAAATCTGTCAAGATTGAATTTGATGTCGTTATATGGGATTTACAGGTACGTGCTTTGAGTGGCAAACCCCTTCGCTTCAATCAAATCGAAGTGCCTATGGGTCATCAATCTTTCTGTGGTACTTTTGAGATAAAATGTGCGTATATGTTCTGCTTAAAGTTATCTATACCTTGGTAAGAAATATTTATCTGTACCAAAATTCGTAAAGACCGATTTAGGCTTAGAGGTGACAAAAGAAACAGACGGACAGAGTTACGAGTACGAACTTTCGCTTACCCTAATGTAAGTCGCTTAATTTACCACTTTAAACCACATAAACTCATAATAATATACGTAACCACACAGAAAGCGATCGCCTACGAGAACCCGCGATTATCGAAGAAGCAGCGACTGGAGTTGGAGCAGATTCGAGGTCACCCGATGACGTGGCGGCGGTACCACCGCTACGCGGATGTGCTGCGCTATCTGGAGTACTTGCAGCATTCGCACTCGGACCTCGTGGACCTCATACCGCTCGGCCGCTCCTCGGAGGGACTGCCGCTCGTCGCTGTCAAGGTAAGAAAGAGAAAAAAATATTAGCCTGTAATGTCCCACTGTGCTAGGCCTCTCGTCTCACTGAAGATGAAGACAGACAACAAATAAATAAATAATTTTCTCAGGTCAATATTAAATAGTTTTGTAATACCATCCGCTCTAATAAAATCTTCTCTAAACAAAGACCGAGCCATGTAGGTTAAAGAACTAGTAATGATTAACGTATCGCTTTAATTATTGACTTTGTTTCAAATGATAGACTATGTCGTATGCTTTATTTTTAAGGTAGTGAAAAATCTCCGACATCAATGTCTAGGTAATTTAAGAATTATTTTTTTAGATCTCTCTACCCGCCAATGAATCTTATGCAAGAGAGCAGATCACCAAAGACAATAAAAAAAAATGGCGCCTGCGGTCCCGCATGAAGCCAGCTGTATGGATCGACGCGGGGACGCATGCGCGGGAGTGGATCGCACCGGCGGTGGCCACCTGGATTATACACGCACTGGTCGAGGGAGAAAACGGATTTGGTAAGAACTTAAAGTATAAGAGTATTTCTTATAAATGATCTTTGTAAAGTATGAGATTTAGATAGTTATAAGGAGTCTAGAATTTTTATAAAAAGGAAGAACACCAGACGATCCATTTTGTCTCTTACACTCCCTGATCCACGATCCACGATTACGGGTCACATTCTTATTTTTAAAACCCACCTGAGGATCGCTCGGAGTAACGTCCACCCACATCAATCAACCAACAACTTCTTATTAGACCACGTTTGACCGTCTGAACCGTAAATCATTGATTAAATGTTATAGCTTCTGTTTATGAAATTGTAGGTAGGGAATAACAACATTCGGACAATCATTTATATAACTTTTAAGACCGCTTTTACTATAAAACTTAGAACCAACTAGCTAAGGTAACTAACTTTTTCTTTTATAGGGGCGGAAGTAGAGATGCTTAAACAGGCTGACTTTTACATAATGCCAGTGGTAAACCCTGACGGATACGAACACTCGCACACCCACGACCGTCTGTGGAGCAAAACACGGTCGCGGCAACCCGACCACGCGGACTATTACTACGTCGGCTGGTGAGTGAAACCTTATTACCGCTACAATAAATCTGCCAAACTGATGCTTTGAACTATCGAATGAACTATACTTAATAGGAAAGTTTTTTTATTACGACAAGCAGTAAATGCTTTGATCATATTGAAGAGAGTTTTATTAAAAAATATAATCAGTACGTTAAACTCTACTAAACTCACATAATGTATTCTATATCACGTATTCTTAACATTAATGTTTATTGTTACGGTTTGTAACGAAAACTTAAAATCTAAATGTAGGTCGTCAGGCCAAGAAATAGTTGATAATTTAAGAACTTAAGATTATGTATCATTTTATTACCAATAGAAGTTTGGATTGGCAAGTATTCGTAAGTATGTTTACCCTTTCCACGAGCATCACAAATTGTTACGCGATAAAACAAATTTTCCACGTAATAAAATACAGATTACTGCCGTTCCCGTATACATATTTTGAAGTGTTAATAAAATATCATTTAATAACGCAATAAACACTCAGTATCAATGTTTTAATCGGTCATCAACACTTAGTTTGACGGTAAACATGCAAGAGTGAACATAAGGTAACCTGCTTAATTTATTCCAGATATAAATCACTACATAGTATAAAATAAAGTCGTCTCTTTTTCGTGTCTGTCACACTGTTTGTTTGTCTGTCTGTATGCTTAAATCTTTAAAATTACGCAACGGATTTTGATGCGGTTTTTTGTAATAGGTAGAGTGATTCAAGAGGAAGGTTTTTATGTAAAAAAATTCCCGAAATTCCCACGGGAACGGGCACAACGCGGGTAAAACCGCGGGGCGCTGCTAGTGTTAAATAAAAGCGAAGTGTATGCGTAAACGTTGTTTCAATTCAAAATGGTACTGTTCGCTACTAACAACTTAAGAAACCAGTATAGTTTATTCCTCTTAAATAAAACCCTAACTGCATATATAGAAAGTCAACTGACTTAGTTACTATGTGCCTACTCAGTAAGTAATGTTAATTTTATAAGGATAATTAATAAGTACCTAAGACCTACTTACCTATTTATTTGAACTTGTATTTATATGTTTGATTATATTGTAGAAGTTTCTATCTTAGATCATTGTTTCCGTCGTTAGAGAAGGTTTATTTACAGTAAAGACACATTCTATAAGGAAATAACAAATAACTGCAAACATGTTTTATATAATTTGGTATACAAGAATATTTTAGTATTAATTGAGGATGCAGATGTATTAATAGCATCTAATAAGATAGCATCTAGCATCTACCCAATAAAATAGAAAAGTAATGGTGAACGTTATACGTATTGTTTGAACGTGGTTAATAAAAAAACTCGTCAACTTTTCCCCGTATTAAAAACAATTTTAAAATAATTACGATAATTTGCGGCGTCATACTTTGTAATTTGACCTGCCCCGAAAGCTTAAACTATGTGGAGTGCCGACTATAACACAGTCTTGTCGAAGTATAGGAGAGGTCGAAGTGACGGATTAAAGCTAGTTTCTTTCACCATACTTTGTATCTTAAAATAGGCTTGCTTGCCGTCCAGTGAAAGCCACAGTCCTTTAAGTGTTCGTACTTATTTTATCTGACATTTTTTGTGTAATGTTCGTTGGTATCTATTATCTGTATCTAATGTAGAAAAACAAGACAGGTTTCCTGTGAAAGTTGACTTTTGATAAAAATTTGAACACGCTATGACGAGTACCGTCTTTGGATTACCAGCTCTCTAGTAAAAGTAACTGTTGGGTATAATCGTATTGTGCATGGTTAGTATGTACTTTGAACTTATCTAATGTCGATCTAACTTACACTTGATACAGGCAATCAATCACTAAAGAAATAAGAAATGGCTAACATTTATTTACATAAATTTGTAATACATTATTGAACATACGGTATATGTACGTGCGTGATTAATAAATGAATCACTTTAATGTAACAAATTAGACAAACTCTCCTCGAATTTTTCTAAGATGGATTTAATCATTCATTTTTCATCATGTCATGTCCATGTCTAAAAAAAACACCTTTATTGTCCCACATTGTATGTTATGTGTGTGCAAACTGCAAAAGGTACCCAGTAGAAAATTATCAGTCTGGCGTAACTTAATGCAAAGTAAAGGCGTCTGACGTCTGAGAATAAAAGTACAGTGTGGAAGATTAGGCGTAATCAACACCCCTGCCAAATGCGGGTTGGTGATCTCAATGGTGCCTATAAACTAAAACCTAGGTATTCTATTTTAGGTTTCCTTGGAACTGGGGTCAGACGGAATGTGTCGGCGTTGACGCGGACCGCAACTGGGACTACCATTGGGGCGAGAAGGACTCCTCCACGGACCCTTGTGCCGACAACTACGCCGGCTCCCACCCCTTCAGCGAACCAGAGACAAGAGCCGTCTCCGACTTCCTCGCCGAGCACAGAGGACTCATTAAGGTTCACTCATAAACTCATTCACACCCAATCACACTCGCTCGCACCTCGAATGAACAATGTCGCAAGGTGTCAAAGAGCGGTAAAACTCTACATTTAATTAACGTAGAACTATTCACACGACTGTTTAGAGTTCAGAGCTGTAAAACTTATGATAAATAAGTTGTAAATACTTTTTCACGTATGTTCTTAATTACCTACTTTTCACTTTTTTAAATGGCTGTTTAGAGAGTGAAGGATGAATGGTACTAAGTATTGAATAATCTAAACGTTGAATTAACATAAAACAATAGCTCAGCTTTTACTCTTTACACAATGATGTGGAAATCTAATTACACCTTTATTATCATATCAATTCATATGCATTTTAAAAATAATAGTGCAGCTTGTGTCAATTAAGTCGGTTTCTAATCTACAAAGGCAGCTTGACTGGCTGTTTGTTTGTACTCAATACACATACACGATTACAGGCAGTAATAGCCGGTAATTGGAGACATACCGACTATACGACTTGCTTGGTTTACACTGTACAGGCACAGTGAGCGTACCTGATTCATATTATTATACTTCCACCGAACTTCTAGAAAGATAAAGATACCATTTAGGTATGGATACGTAACTTTGAAACCTCAAGGTTAGTTAGGAGTTTAGTATAATATGTGTTAATCTACCTATCTAGATTTTAATACCAATATTCATATCATATTGGTAGAAATCAGAAATGGTCGGGTTTAGACGGCTTCGATTGCAAGTACTGTAATTTATCATTGGTTCAAAGCCGTAAAGGTAGACCGCACATTGATCGCGAGAAATTGTGGCAGAATACGTTATTCGGCCATATCGACGCTTTCAAAACATTTTCATACGGACTTTCGAATAGTTTGATCTAACAATTCTATTATTATAAAAGGTTACGAATTTATATCTAAGATTTACGGCTTTCGTAAGGACGTAAAATAACTTTTGAGTTTATGATATGAGCGATTATGATCCTTTTGTTATTCGGCCTGTGAGAATATTTTATGTTTGTTAGTACCTAGTGATGTTACTGAATAGTACATTTAAAATTAGCGATGCCTGCACAACCCTCACAATCTAAGTATGTACTACTCATATCTAAGCTGTTTAAGGGCCAACACTGCGTTAAGCGTGCGTCCGCCCCTCACCTGTATGAAATTGGACGCGACCGGCGGCGCACGCTACGGTCCACTTTTGTATGAAGCCACACGCGGAGGGCTAAGGCGGCGTGCGGACGCCGCGGGCGCCCGCGACCGTTCACTTTTGTATGAAACCGCGGCGTGCGCACGCTTAACGCAGTGTCGGCCCTTATACTTCGACTAACCCTTCTGATTACAACAAGAATATAATACAATTCAATCAATTACTTAATGAATATAGTTAGAAAATAGACCATAGTCGATTATATTTTGGGACCCGATTGAGATATCTCTGTATATTTAGGACCAAGTTCTTCTGAAATTCTTATCTTAAAAAGCTGTAAACTTTACCATAATATAGCTTACGCCCGTATTCAGATACGTCAAATGCTTCCCTAGTAGAGACGTAATCAGAAATGTTGACAAGTACCTAATGCACGTCCCTGAGTGCGCCAGTTAGGTATACTTAAAGCGCTAGTGTTAACTGATCCTTTCCTTCTAGGTGTTCATCTCGCTCCACGCATACTCCCAGTCGTGGCTGATCCCGAGCTCCCATTCGCTAGCCTCTTTCGCCGACGATGGGATCCTAATGGAGATGGGGAAGCTGGCCACTGCAGCCCTAGGCGACATGTATGGAACTAAGTATCAGGTTAGCATTACCCTCTAATATTCCACCATTGAGCTAAGGCCCTCATCTCAATGAAGAACAGTGCAGTAAGGAGGATTAGGCATAATTACTCTCTTGCCTACTGCGGGTTGGTGATCTGAAACTAGAACCTTGTTTGAAAAGCAATTTGGAAACATCTTTTTGTTCGCCGGGACCCCAATCTTAGCAGTCGCATGAGCATACCTAGACCACCGAGGCGCCATTAAAAGTAAAAAAAGTAAAAGTACTAGCCTGTTATGGTTCACTGCGTCATTAGGTAATGAATAACGATAAATCATTTAATTCGGCTCTTAAGTGACATACTATCTTTACCGCTACGCGAGCGGTTAGTAAATGGGTTTACTAGACGCGAGCGGTTAGTAAACCCATGGAAGAAATAAGTTATTACTAATTTGACAGCTCATGTCACTTTATAGGAAGCTAATATTTAATGGAGGTATTCAATATAGTTCAAGGTATCTCCCATATCTTAGTCTAAACGGCTCAAGTGACTAGGTACTAACACTAAACCAGGCAGGGCCCTATTGTATACTAAAAGATCTTAAGGCTTGCCTTGATTAGTAAAGTTCTGTAGTAGAATTTGTACCACTTTCTCTAGTGATGTAGTCTAGGTGCTTGGTAAACTTTTTGTTTTAATTGATTAACTTGGCAGATGACATAGTCTGTATAGTGCTAGGATAATAATATCGTTTAAGATTAGAATCACCTAAATAATGACTTATAATTAATTTCTTTTTGAACTTTTCAAAACCAACCTACCTATCTACCTATAATGCAAAATGTACTAACACTTTCTCCTCTCAACTTGATTTCCGTTCTATGTCATTCATAATTTAACTGATCATCACGCACGTTTTGATGTTTAATACTCATAATTATTCACGAGTAAGTATATTGCGGTTTTAAGTTTAGTAAGGTACTTTTAATAAGTACTTACTATTACTTAAGGTTTCTAAACTAGTAATATTCAATTTTCCAATATCTTTTTCAGATAGGGACAGCAGCGGAAGTAAGACAGCCTGCTTCGGGAATGTCCCACGACTGGGCTAAAGCGAGAGCTGGCATCAAATTTTCATATCACGTGGACCTTCGTGACTCCGTGGGGCCCTACGGGTACCTGCTACCAGGGTCACAGATAGTGCCGACCGCTCGAGAAACGTGGCAGGGGGTCAAAGCTATAGTAGACAATTTATCACCTATTACTTAGATGACTATCTTAAGTGCTTAAAAGACCCCATATTGTGACGAAGTGCCTTTGGACTTAGGCTCCAAATCGTGATCATTAGATAACTATATTATCTGTTTTGATAACGGTTAATGACGTCATATTCGACCACTGACGTAATAATTCACTTTTGACTATTACAAGACGTCAGGTAACTAGTTAAAAAAACTTAAGATATTTTTAGCAACGGCCACTTACTGCCGTTTTAATACCTACCCGTGTAATAACATCTTTACGAGTTAATAAAGACAAGGTATAGGTACGTGAAGCAAAGTGGAAATACTTATGTGACCCTGTGGCTAAAGACTTATGGCTAGATAGTAGTAATATTTATTATCGATATAAACGCACAAACACGTAGGTACGATACGATAGGAATTATACAATTTGAAGGTATGTATTAATAAATGAAACGTATGGCATTTTGGTACTGCATTTATCTTCTATTTAAGTGTTTTAATATCTAACTAAAGTGTATTTTACTGTAAATAATTATCTATCTCTTTAGGTATTGTTCTGTAAAAATAATATCCATACAAAGTTAGATATTTTTACGTAGTATGTAGTTTTATGTAAGGTGTAAAAAAAATTAAGTAGGTAAGTACCTATCTATGAAATGGTTCGTAGTTACCTTCTTACTTACACTTTTTTCAAATTGTGACTTTATCTAATATTTATAAACAAGAAAGAATAAAAACGAATTAAGGAGACACAGCTCTCAAGTGAGACAGTCTAACCTACATTGTAGAAATTCTAAAAAATATTTTTACTAATCCAAAAATAATTTGCTCAATTAGTTATTTAGTTAGATACCTACTTCAGCTGCTGATGGTTTCGTTGGTGGTAACATTAGGAACTATTCTCTAATTTAGATCAATTTTTAATTTTATCTTCTTAACCATCTGAAACTACTGACCGGAAGAATGAATTAATAAGAGGTCTTTAACCTTGTGTATGAAAGTTAGTTATTAAGATATGACTATCTAAAATCTTGTGTGAACGCTTTTACTTGCCGAGAAGTCGGCTCGGCTCGGAGTGTATCATTTATACATCCATAATGTTGTTACCATTGTACCTATTAATCACGTGTTGATGGAATCTATCCGAAACGTCACGTCGGGATATAAAAATAAGTGGTTTACTTGCTTTATAAACTGTTTTAGCACGAAAAACCCATGTGAGCACGTTAATACTATGTGTCAAAAACGCATAAGTAAGTATAAAAAGGTTTTTAGGTAAACGCAAAATAAGGCGGGCGGGCTGCTTTGGTAGGCAAGTAAAGCCGTTTGGTAATAATGTAAAGAAAAGAAGAATCTATGTGTGTTTAACATATTATGTTAGAATAAGTACGATTAGTAGATAGATGTAATTATATAAGTATCTAGGTTGATCCTAACTTGATTAGCAAATAGTTTAATCTATACAATTAATTTTCTAAGTGAAATGAAAAATTAATAGCTGCCTGTCTAAATATGGATTGCACTAAAAAAAATGGGCACAATTTTTTGTACTTATCGATTGAAAGCACATTAATATTATCAATCAATCATCAATTTCACTTGCAGATTTTGAAAGTTATTTATAGCACTTGTAAGTATTTAATAAGCGTTTCATGTTTCATTTCGATATCTTCTTAGATATTGAATCTTATCATCTAAGTACGTAAGTGTTATAACTGGATTTGTCTAGGAAGGCACAATCAGCACAGTGAGCGGTTCACCATTTAAGTATTCGGTCATCTAAATGCTATTTATTTGCATGTTGTGAGATTGTTAAAATAACTATACTTACACTTATTAAAATCGAAATATTCATTCAACTTGCGATCTTTTAACTTAGGGCGGGTTGCTTTAACCTACCTTAACGTACCAGTAAACGTTACACAAAAATCAGTTTCAACACACACGTAAGAAACTTTAACTTTAAACTTTAAACTTTACAGAATGTCTTTTGTTATGAAACAATGCTTTATGTTTAAGTAACAGATATTTAACAGTGTTAAAATTCGTGGCTTTTTTAATTAACGTAAGTAAGTATAAGTACCTAAGATATCCATACATTTGAAACACCCCGCCCTAAGCGTGCAATTTATTTTTTACCTACGTAAAAACTACGAGTGACGGACTCGTGGTCACACCGTTTTGTTACACCAGTGTAACTACGAGTAATTTATTTTCCTCGTGGTCACACTACTCTAAAAAGGATCGCACTTGACTGAATAGTAGGTGTGTAGTGAAGTGCCCGATAGATAAATTAATTACGATAGACAACCGTAGGTTAGGTTAGGTTAAGTTTATATCAGGCCCGAAGGGCCAAAATAAGGCGGAAATAGGAGCTCCGCGCAGCGGAGCTCCGTCGACACTATTATGGCACAAACTGGAACTTCAAAAGTTATATTATATTATTAACATTAAATTATATTATTTATTGAGTCTATTTTTTTGTTTGTGTAAAGCCTGTTTCATTTTAGTTTTTGTGTTTTTGTGTCTAAATGCCATTACTATTTTTGTTTCGATAACTACATTAGTAGCGTATTGATCGGTACCTACACTGTCACTTTCCCGACACTAGTAGTGTAACCACGAGTCTTATGTTTCATTAATTACTGTTGATCACACCGCACAGTGTGACCACGAGGAAAATAAATTACTCGTAGTTACACTGGTGTAACAAAACGGTGTGACCACGAGTCCGTCATCAAACTACGTAAGATACCACTACCTTGCAAATATTTTTTTAATAAAAGTACTTAGTACCTATACCGCCAGCATTGCTGATTGTACCTACTTCTACAGTCTACTTATGGAAAAATCTAAGTTATTTTTTGCCTAATTTATATGCTCAACTATTCATTAAGTCTTTGTAAGGTAAGTAATTTATTATTGAATATAAGTTGAATACTTTTTATGCATTCTGTGTTAAATGCCTTGAAGCATGAAAGTATTAACTAGGTGTTTATTATTAAGTACCTACCTAATTGTTTTTTTTTTCTAAAATAAACATTCAATTTTCATTTTATAGAATGGTGTTTTCCTTTTTCGTTCAAAGTTAGATTTCAAAAATGGAGAGTTTTCAATTTGGGTCATGTTTTATCGGATAAGCAGACTTCCTTCACCCACTCACTCACTGTAGAGCAGAATAAAGTCACATTGAAGATGCATTGAAGTAACAAAATAGATGACGGACTCGTGGTCACACCGTTTTGTTACACCAGTGTAACTACGAGTAATTTATTTTCCTCGTGGTCACACTGTGCGGTGTGATCAACAGTAATTAATGAAACATAAGACTCGTGGTTACACTACTAGTGTCGGGAAAGTGACAGTGTAGGTACCGATCAATACGCTACTAATGTAGTTATCGAAACAAAAATAGTAATGGCATTTAGACACAAAAACACAAAAACTAAAATGAAACAGGCTTTACACAAACAAAAAAATAGACTCAATAAATAATATAATTTAATGTTAATAATATAATATAACTTTTGAAGTTCCAGTTTGTGCCATAATAGTGTCGACGGAGCTCCGCTGCGCGGAGCTCCTATTTCCGCCTTATTTTGGCCCTTCGGGCCTGATATAAACTTAACCTAACCTAACCTACGGTTGTCTATCGTAATTAATTTATCTATCGGGCACTTCACTACACACCTACTATTCAGTCAAGTGCGATCCTTTTTAGAGTAGTGTGACCACGAGGAAAATAAATTACTCGTAGTTACACTGGTGTAACAAAACGGTGTGACCACGAGTCCGTCACTACAAAATAAAGCCAATCGACTGAAAAAATATCAAGTTTCAATTAAAACAAGTTACTAGAAACATCCTTTGTATGCACCTCTTTAAAGTAGGTATAAAGGCCACGAGGTCAGTGCAACCCGATAGGTACTTACTACAACCCGCCCTGATCTGTGGGTACTGTCGGAAAAACAGTCATGCTCATTTAAGAACTTTGAAAATTAAACATTTTGAATATTATCGTTGATATCGAATTTATTGTATACGATGACATCATGTTAATTTTCTTAACATGTTCAGCAAGTCGACACATCCAAATGTTAAAGTGTATGTACCTATAGCATTTTAATTTGCCGACTGTACCTATGTAAAAAATACTTATTAAGTACATACTTTATTTATTTCTGTAATCGCATGCTAATATAAAACTTTGTGATGCACAGGAAGGAACTCTGTTGAGCCGCAGTATACAAATTATTTATTAACTCCTTGGAGTCCTTGGCCATGAAAGCGTTTAACACAGATGAAAAATATTTAAACTGGCGTTTTGAACTTTGACGGTAACTTCATGTCAGGATCAAATTAAACATTCAACAGCATCAATGTCACATCATCGGATGACGTTTATGCTGTCAGCTGTCAGACTGACACACCAACCAACCCAACCTAACCACGACCGACCCGGGAAAAAGGAGGAAGGAAAATAAATAAACAAACAAAACTCATTTTCGTTTTAGTAAAACAAATAATTTAGTAAATGTGAGATTTTCTATTAAAGCAAAATGGTGTTTGAAAAAGATCTTATTGCAAATACCACTGTGTCGAAGATAGATCCAACAGAGTTTGATGTATCTATTAGCGCACTTTTAATTGGGGTCGGTGCTGAGCAATACATTGATATTTTTCGGTAAGATTTCCTTCCTGGTTTTAGAGCTTCTCCGCAGTTTCGCTGTATTTTTTGTAATATTATTAGTTATGCCTAGTAATTTTCAGTAGTCATATAAGCTTACAAATCCTTCCTACTTAATGTTATAAACATTATTATTATATTTTAGTAAACACAATATAGGACAAACTACATTAACTGAACTATCTAATGAAGATTTGTCGATGTTGGGAGTAGATGATGCTGAAATTAGACAGAAGATCATAAGCGAAGTCAAGAACTTACCCATCTATGAAGAGATGATTGTGAATATGTAAGTTATGACCCAATATTTCCTATTTATAATCTTTCCATTGAATGAAATAAATATACAAAGAATTATTTGTTTTCAGACCAAGAGAAACAAACTTAAATTCTCTAGAAATAGCAGAAATTCTTGAAGAGAGTTCTCAGCACATCTACAGAATCTATTTGAGTATCTTAGCGAACACACTGGCCCTGAAAAAAACCGTAAAAGTGCCAGACAATCTCCTCTATAGAGATAAATATGCATCTGATGTATCAATGGTTACTTTAGGGGAAATAACTAATATTCTGAATTCTATGGATGTGGCCATTCATACTAAAATGAAGGTAAGAAACTACTTAGTTTATGATATTTCCTCCTTACTGTGTCTTCTGTGAGATGAAATACCTTTGGCCATTGCAAGTCTGACTTTAGACATTGCAGCCATATCTTTATCTTCTTACTTAAGTCTATTTTTTTCTCTGAAGCGTCTTAAGTAAGAAGTTTACATATCATTGTAAACTTCTAACTAGCTACACTTGAGAGAAATATAAGGAAAATATGTTTTGAACTATATACTACCAAGTAAAATAAAGTAAAGTATGAGCCTCTAATATCCCACTGCTGGGCAAAGGCTTCTCGTCTCACTGAAGAGATAACTACCATATTCCATTAATAATTACTTTTTCTTAGAAACTTTTCAATTAATGTCATTTTCAGGAACTGACAAAGGATACAAGTAACAAAAAAACTAAAAAAATAATTGTTGGCACAGTGGGCACTGCGACTATCACTCTATTAGCTGTGATGTTTGTGAAATCTCTGAAACAACTAAAGTAAAATATATTTTATATTTGCTTTTGAACTCTCTAAAATACTCTAATTTTATATTGTTAGACTCTAAACTTTTCTACCAAAATATACTCAAAATTATTGTTGTAGATACCAAAGTATTTTGTTAAGATAAGACATTAATGTTGGTTGGATTGTTGTATTAAGAATTTTAAGTTTCTTGTAATTGTCTAGTGTTACCTGTCTGTTAAAAACAGATTCTTTGTATTAAAGATATCAATAAAAAAAATTATGCACAAAATTATTATTATTTTTATTATTCCACTTATGGTATGCGAGTGTATACAAAATATGTAAGAACATAAACAAAAATATTATTCGTAATTTGAAGTTCCTGAGACCATGAGTCTACTGGAGTCATTGGACGGTCAAGGAGGGTGGTATCTGGGAATAAAGGGTTCAAGGCTAGTGTCGGTGGCCACACGCCGCGCCGCAGACGGGGCTCGACTCGAGTGTCGTATTTGGCATCGTAATTGGCCCGGCACACTCACCCATACCGGAAATACAAATAAACTGCCGAAAATAAAATATATCCGTTTGCCAGTAAACAATAAGTAAATCCAGTTGGAGTGACCCAATTGTTTTGACCTCACCAATTAAAAAGTGTAAGGTAAATGATGAATCGGCCGAGTCGGTGTTTGTCGGCGGGCGCGGGGCGGCGGCGCCCGGAAGCGGCCGGGCGGGTGCCGGCCGGTAGCGGAGTCCCTCCTGGACCCACCTCTTATTGCGGCCGAGTACGCCAATTGAAACGCGTGTCCGCTGCTCGCGCCCAATCGGGACCTATTCGCTGCCGACACTCGCTTATAAAATATATTCGACAGTGCGTTCGAAATAAAATAAATGTAAAAATCTTAATGTTAGTGCCAAAATGAATTGGTTTATTTTTGTTTTAACTGTGTGTATTTTGTTTGGTAAAGAAATTAATAGCGAAGCAGTTATAGAAACGGGTAAGTGCTAACTGAAAAAGTTATTCAAATTATTTTATTTGGAATTAGTTAGTTATAATAGATTAATATATTTTAAAATGACAAATAAATTATTTTTTTAATTAATAAAGTGTTCTGATATCTTCAGTGAAACGAGAGGCCATTTGCCGAGCAGTGCCTCATTTACATTAGTCATTACAGAAAAATATTTATTTTTATCAATTTTAATATATACCTACATACTTACTACTTAGGTATCAATAGTGTATAAGAAGTGCGGTTTTACACTTATCAGTACTAATCCCAAACTATTTAATGTATCATCTCAGTTCATACTGATATTACCTGTAAGATAAGATACTTACATTCTAAATTAGCGTCCAGACACTTTTTGGTGGAAAGCAAAGAAATATATCTAGAGAGGAAAGCATATCGGATCGGAAGGTGTATAATGCTACAGCGTATGAATTTAGAATTAAAAGCAAAATAGATTAACCAGATTACTTCGAGCATAATTACCTTTACATTTAAATAAATACCTATAGTGCTGAAACCTTCGATACCCCACTGCGATAGCATTGTAAATTCTTTCCAAAACAATAAATTATTGATTTCAATTCATTCAAAAGTAACAGTACACCTTGTCATATACTTAGCAATAAGCAGGTCTAAGTAGATAGTTACTAAGTACCTAGGTACCTAGCGATGAGGCCGTAAGTAAGATTCATATCATCAAGGACAAGGATGTTCTATTAGATGAGTTTGTGTTGGTAGTGGAAGCCGTAGTGGGCCGCAGCGCGGAGCTGCCCTGCAACGTCTCCGCCGACCTGGACGGCGACCGGCTCAAGATCCTCGCCTGGTACATCAACGGAACCTCCACGGCATTCTACAGGTTACGGTATAGCTTCCAATTTTGCAGATGCATCGGTCAGTAAATTTTATTGAAGAACAAATGCGTCAATCGTTGTCGATTTATTATCAAGATCTTTAAACCTAATTTTAAGTAAGAGTAAATCCGGGCCTATGTATGGTGGAAAATGAACAAAGACCTCAAAAAATCGAAGTGGTTTCTATGCCAATGAAATCAAACCTCAGATAAGTTAGTAGCCAACCAATAGACATATAAACTACCCAAGCCCATCACTAAACTCACAAGTAAACTATCCACCAGCAGTAAGGACTTCCGAGGCGGCGAGGAGGTGCCGAGCTCCTCCGGCGGCCGCTACCGCCTCGTCACCGGCGACTCGGAGGAGCTGGACAAGCTGGTGATCCTCAACGTGCGGCCCTCGGACGTGGGCGTGTATGAATGTCGCGCGGACTTCGCGGCCAGCCCTACCCATAGGACCTTCGTGCTGCTTAAGGTTATTGGTGCGTTGTTTAACAACTGTATTTTGTAATTAAGAGACTAGATCATAGGTAGTACCGTAGTAGGTTTAGGACCTACCCATTTGTTATTGAAACTATATTTACTGAACTAGTAGCACGCCGCGGTTATTCTCATTCCCGTGGGCTTTTCGAGTTAAAAAGTAGGTACTTAGCTTATAACCTTTCTCTCGAATGTGGCTATTCAATTCTAAATTGTTATTCGAATCTGACTGCAGTTTTACTTATATATTATCGGAAAACTAAAACTAATCAGTAAGGTTAACCAAATAGCTCTAACTACGAAAATGAAGCATTAAGGTAAACATCTGTAGACCACTACTAGCCATATCTAGGTAGCAACTTTAAATCAGCAGCAGAACCAGGTAAACAAACAAACAACTACAAAACCTTTACAAACCATTTTGTTTTCCCAATAAAACTACATGAAACAACGTTGGATTTTCTTTATACAGCAAAATGGCGCGGCTATTACTAATTGGATAGCGCGGACTAATGAGGATGCTGACAGCGCCGGAACAATTCGTTCCATTTATAAAACAATTATGCTACGTAAATATTACATCATTATAATGCATAGCAATTTACAATACAAGTTAGAGTCGTAAACTTTGACCTTTTCGTTATAACTAACGAGAAAAGTTGTTAATAAAAAAAATGAGGTGCATTATACACAATTTTGATTAAGTACCAACAAAATTACGTATCTATCTTTCGATAAAAACATTGTAGGATCGAAGTTACGGTAGTTACACGTAAGGTACAGTGGTTATTCTTTCACAGAGCCCCCTCACCATCTGTGGGTGATCCACGAGAATGGAACGCACGTGGGCAAGTCGAGCGCCGGGGTCAACATCAGCCAGAACATAGGGCCCTACTACATCGGGGACACGGTCAACTTGTCCTGCGTGGCTTATGGAGGTAGAATTTTCAATATTAAGAACTCTTTCAATGTAGGGTAATAGCGCAAAAGCCACTAGGGCTTGCTGTCAATTGAAGGGTTAAACATAGTCTTTAAAAACAATTAAGAATATTATGACCTCTTTCAATATCTTTTCGTTCTGCTACGTACCACAGTTGTACGCAGTTAACAGAGTCCTTGGAAAGTATCATATTCATCGTGATGTAATAGGCGTCAGTAACCAACTAGTCAACATCGTTTTGTCAAGCGTTGAGGTTGCTTTCTGTTCATAGTTTAGTCAAACTATGTCATGTAAATAATGTACCACTAATCCGCATAGCATTTGTTCTAAGGAAAGCCCCAAGCCGAGCTATCATGGTGGACGGAACAGCAAATGCTGAAGAAATCCTTCACGCCGCTGTCGGAGAAGCGCGTGCGCAGTGACATCACGTACGGCCCGCTGCGGGGAGAAGACCACGGCAGAATTCTATCCTGTATGGCCAAGAACAACGATAAGACGTCGCCGTTGTCGTTTGATGTTATTTTGGATATGTATTGTAAGTAAACTTAAGTTGTACCACCTTTGTGCCTATACTTAACAAATAAGTACTGTTGCTCAATTCCAATGAAATGAGGAAAATGCGCTTGCATGAAAGTGATAAAAGCAAGAAGAACAAACCTGACCACAACAACTCAGGTTTTAAAATGATTTCACACTACCACCCCAAAAGGCCACATACATCATACTGATTTGGAATATTTAGGCCGCCTCAAGGCCTCTGACATGATCTATACTGAAGCAACTAGGATTGACAATCTAACGAGACTGGTGAAAATTGCACAGAATAATGTGAAATTACTTTATACCCAAAAAGTCAAATCTTCCCACGCAGTACTACCAGAGCTGGTAACCCTAAAGATCGAGGGTCACGAGACGGGACGCGTGTCCGCCGGCGAGCTCCTCAGCCTGCAGTGCCGGGTGCTCGGCGCCTGGCCGCCGCCTCCCATCGTGTGGCGATTGGGAACCAGTCAACTGCTCAACTTGGAACAAAATACTACCGTAAGAATGAGTTTTCATTAGGTGACTTACCCATTGAACGCTACTGAAGACTCCACCGTTGCGTTGGTCATTTATTAAAAACTAGATTTTAGGAAGAGCAATGGTAGTTAGGACTTACTTTTGCTAAAGAAGAGTTATTTAAAAGCTTTTTGCACGAATGAAATTGTGTCACTTATCAATCACTATTCCTAAAATGATTGGACTCGTCAAATACCAACCATTTGCCAGTAAAGAAGGCATTGTATTTAGTAGGAAAATTGGCCATATTGGTTAAACTTAAACCTGAGATCACCAACCCGCATTTGGCAAGCGTGGTCATTATGCCTTTGCCCAGCAGTGGGACATACAGGCTAATACTTTACTTTTTTTTACTACGAAGAAATTGATTGCATATTTTATTGCAGTACGAATCCTCACAACGGCTTGTGATAAACACCGTCAGACTGAGTGTGGACCGGGAGTACGACGAAAGCGCCATCACGTGCTGCGCCCTCAAGTACACCAGGAGCGAAGACGAGTACCACTGCGCGGACAAACTGCCTCTCACTGTGTTCTGTCAGTATAATCTATACATCTGTATCTATATATCTATACTGTATACATCAATACAAATGAATAAAATAGGAGTGTCTGTTTGTAATATCCAAAATAACCGATTACATGCATATGAATATACATACATATATTTATATACGGTACATATACCAAAATAACATTTATATTTTTTTGTCTGTCTGTTTGTTTGTTGGTCCAGCTAATCTCTCATAACAATACAACGTACTCAATATACTTTAGTTAACTAGTATTTCAATATTTTAGATTCCCCGGTGCTAGAAATAGACGTTGAAGAAGAGAACAAAGACAGCGGCTCGATGGTGAAGGCAGACAACAGTACCTTCATCGTAAGAAAGGGCTCCAACATTCGCCTGGCGTGCAAGTTTTACGCAAATCCAGCGGTTTTCGAACTTATTTGGTTACACGGGGTAATAACAATGTTCATACTAAATCAGAGCTTTGAATCTCGAACTATCACAAGCTTTTGATTTTATCAAATCTATCATGTGGAGATATCTTGAGAGTTGTTTTTTTATTATTTACTAACATATGATATTATTTTACAAAAGCTAAGGCAACATCATGGGCTTAACCACACTTTGATTTTTCGCAAATTTGCTTATACAGAGTTAAAATCGTTATTAATATACATATTTATGTTCTAGGACGATTTAATCACAAAGAGTAAAGATGGCAGCCAGATGGTGCAGCAGTTCATAGACCTCAACAACATATCGGAGACAGACGCGGGCGAGTACGTGTGTGGCGCCACCAATGACGTGCACTTCACCTACAGCGACCCGGTCACAATCAACGTTACTTGTAAGTGTTTGATAAAAGTAGATATAGTAGTAGAGGGCGAGTAGTATTTCCTGGAAACGCTAGGTAAGACAAGCAGAACTTCAACTGAATAAAGCTAATTTGATTTTCTTTTCGAAATCCGGATGGAGATACTCTAAAACTACGGGTTTATTTAAATAAGTAGGTATAAAATAGCATAATATACTTTAAAACTTGGGTATGAGATCCCGCAGCCGCAGCATGCAAGCGTGATGTTTATACTTATGCCCAATCTTTACACTACTGTAAGCTTCAGAGACCGAAAAGATTTTCCCTGCACCACATTAACAAGTAATTCTTATAATAACTTACTTTTAATATTAAGCGTAGTGACCTAAATATGCTTTATCTCAACAGACCCAGCCTTTTGCGAAGACAATACAATCCCAGAATACGGCTTAGGCGACAGTGAATCAATCAACATAACGTGTAACGTCATATCTAACCCTGCACCGACCTCATACCGCTGGGTGATCGTGAACGAAGCAGTCGACGTGAATACGATGCAGAGTCATCCGCAGACGACGGTGGAAACCGAGGATAATGTCCTGCTCTATGAGAGAACGAATAATACGTTGTACAGTAAGTTTTATGTGTTATTTAAAAGGATTGTAGGTTTTTTTTGGTAAGAGATGGGAATTTAAAGTAGGAGGAACACAAAGCTACCTCCTCGCCCTTGCAGCTTTGGGAATAAGAGGGACTGGTAGGGACATGCTTTGTTCGAGACCCTCGCACTAGGCCTGTAAAGAATGTATCATAATTCAATTTCCCAGGTTCAATCTGCGGCGCCTAACCTTGATTTTTAATCTATTTACTACATAGTTTACGTCGTCATGTTCCTATCTTTAAAGTATATAATTGAACCAAGTAGTATATTTTATCCCCCTTTTCAGACACAATATTCTGTTGGGGAGTGAATGACGTGTCCACAATGGGTGTTCCTGACCTACCGCATACTCCGTGCACTTTCTTAGTGACAGATGAAACGATGCCGCGCCCGCCTGAGAACTGTGCAGCTGTCAAAAACGTTGCCAAAGAAATTATAGTCAAATGCGAGAAAGGACATGACGGGGGACTGCCGCAGGTAACTATTACGCAAAAAAAAAGGTTAGCTAAAATGATTAATTGAGTATCTCCTTTAAATTTAGAAAGTACTAATCTTTAAAAAAGTCATGTACATTCTATAGTACTCGTAGCTATGTTTCTAATCAACGACTAATCGGTTTGCAATCGTATCAAAATGGCATCTGGTGCAACAATATACATAGAGTAGTCTTGGTAAAAAAAACACTTATTTACTGTACCTAATTATATACTTTTGATTTCAGAAATTCAAATTCGTAGTAAAATCAGAAAATTCCGAGGAGAACATTTTGTCAATAACCAACTTAGAGCCTGAGTTCATGATCCCTGAGCCGAAGCAAGAAAACTACAAGTTTGTTATTATAGCTTACAACGAGAAGGGGGAAAGTGGGACTGTTGGGATTGAGAAAAGTGAAATAGTTGATAATTCAGAAGGTAATTAATTCAAATATCATAAGAAATAATTACATTTTTATTTAGTATTGTTTAGTTAGTACCAATGTTATTCCATTATTAATCGAAAATCGATCTAAAAAATTCGAAAATCTGTACTTTTTGTTATATTCTCGATTGGTATCTTCAGAGAGTGAAATGTCTGTGCAGTAGGATTTAACAGGCAAATATTTAAAATTTTAACCGTCCTAAACGCGGCTACATACTTTCCCATTCAAATCATTCTTCATTTCGGAACAAAAGTAGAGTTAACTAATGATTTGTTCAACCCTAGAAGTGGCAGTGAGCGCCGTGTCCAACATAACGACGCTCACATTGGCGCTGTTCGGCGGCGTGCTGCTGGTCGCGCTGGCGGCGTGCGGGCTCGTGCTGTGCGCGCACGAGCGCGGCTCGCGCCTCGACCTGCCGCGACTGAACTCCGACCCGCCGCTGTGTGCTTATAATACTGAGGGTACGACTCCATTTTATTATTTAAAAATCTTTTAAGGCCAAGATCGACTTAAATCTATGGAGTTTCGATAAAGTTGACCTTTATTGAAATGTGATTTTATTCTAAAGGCTGCTGGCAAAGCATTTCAAGTTTATTTCTATGTTTCAACGTTTATATTCAGTCTTTACAGTCCCTTATTAAAATGCCTGCAACTTTACACTCAATGATTAATGTATACGTTTTCAGAATCAAACTGCGACACATACCACGGCAGCGAAGACGGAAGCGAATGCAACGTGCGGCGAACCGACTCATTCCGCAGAGCCGTCTCGCGCTACCCGCCCAAGAACTTCGACGTCAGAAGGACCAGCTCCTTCCATTCAGCTCGATACATCAACGAAGCCGAACCGGAGGTCAAATGCTCCGACATAATAAGGCACAGCAACCATTGTAGGGTTCATTCATTGCAGAACATAAGCCGGAAACGAGAAATGGAGAGTCTTTGTGACCATTTAGTGTTGCATCTACCTCCTGAGACGAATTATAACGTGCCTAAACCGGTAAGTAGTTTTGTATTTATTGCCGCAGTACATATTAGGTCAGCGTATTTGTCCCACGTTTATAGTTCACTAGCAGCGCCCCGCGGTTTTACCCGCGTTGTGCCCGTTCCCGTGGGAATTTCGGGAATTTTTTTACATAAAAACCTTCCTCTTGAATCACTCTACCTATGACAAAAAACCGCATCAAAATCCGTTGCGTAATTTTAAAGATTTAAGCATACAGACAAACAGACAAACAGACACGAAACAGAGACGACTTTATTTTATACTATGTAGTGATTTCACTATTTATTGACAAACATTGGCTGTTTAGTGATCTTGCAGCTATCTAATAACTGTGATACCACTCTGGTCATTTACCATACTATGTCATCCTCATGCATACGGCTTACATACACTGTCAAATAAAAAACGTTTTTGTTTTACGCACGTCTGGGAGCTCAATGGTAAATCGCAAAATCTACCGAAACCTTACTATTTGCTAACAGCAATGTACTATTACAGATGAATACTTTCTATACGATACCAAGAAAATCGCGGCAGAAAATCAACAAGGAAATAAGTGACGAAACGTCTGAAATCACTCAGGCATCAGACGGCTTCTCCTTGCCGCCTCCGCCCGACGAATTCGGTACTTACAGAGCGGCTACTAGAATAAAAGACGTGCCGACCAAGACTACACCTACGTATACTACCATTAAGAGAACCAACTCCGCGGGAAAGGAGCCTAGGCAACAATACTGTAATGTCACACCCATGAATACCATCGGTGTGCCAACCATCAGCGGGATGCAAGGTAGCGTCTACACGTACCCCGACGACGACCATCAGGTAACCAAGAACCCATTCGATGAAGACTCGTCCTAACAATCAGCTATTCTAATCAGTTGTTTTATTTAAAGGATTCACCGTTGACGTGTGGCATTCAGTCCTCTATAACAACGTATCCTAGAGAATCTGGATTCTAAGTTAATTAGTGTGTAATATAACTTATTTTTCTGAGATTTATTACCAGTGGTTTGTAAGATCTCGCCCGAGCATTTTTTTACTTTTAAACTGTTTTGTATGTAGGTTATTAAAAACTGCAACATTCATCCATCATTTTATAATTTATTTACAAAAATAGAAACCAGTATTCTTTCGTTTCATGCGGAATCATCGTTCGTAATACATGATAAAAAGTATTAAAACATAATCGATATTTAGGTAGCGATGCATCGGTAACGAGTTACAAAATGAACTGAAAATTATGGACACTTCATATAATAATTAAATATTACCAAAGATTATTTTATGTAAGCAAATCAGTCACTGCCATTTTCGATAACATTTAGTAACTAACGGTACCTTTGAGTTATGCAATAGATTAAGTGGAATATTAATTATAATTATTACAAATGTTATTACTTACTAATTATATGGACTTTTAAATGTAAGAAATGTACGAAAATATACTTTGAAATCAGATTCATGTTGTTTTTAATATTTTATAAAAAATGTCAACTATATTATTGGTATTTAATTTAATTTAATGTAAGTATTTATTTAGGAATTTTGGATGTACTTATTCAGAAAAGTCAAAACTATGTTGCTCCATAATTAGCTGCTGGCTAATTACTATTGTATTTTTGGACAATGCTCTTTACATCTAAAAAGTTCCAAAGATTTTACATCATCTCGTATATTGGCTTACGATATTTCAATTTAAATGATTATTATGCTAAAACTAAACCAGTAGCCATAGGTCATTCTCCGACCTAGGCTCGAAATGATTCATAGTTGTCCATAAAAAGACAAAATTTAAAACAATTGGAATTATACACAAATGAAATTATTTACTAGTTCAATCCATGCGGTCCAAATGCGCCTGCACCACGGTCAGCCGGTCTATGAGCTGTTGGGTGTTGGGCCGGGCCTGGAACAAACACATGGAATACATTATTTACAAATATGAAGGATATTTAACTATCTAGTGCGGAAATTTGCGGTTGCACTAATCGTTTTGAAAAGTTCTAAGAGCAATCGTTCATTCGTTTTTGTAGTACATCAAAACACTTCAAAACGAGACGTCGGAATGGGATTGGAACTGGCATTCGGTATGGGTTTTTTCTATATTGATTGTATATTGGCATACTAGCAAATATCGCTATCAAAACGTAAAGTATATTTGGAACACTAAGTGGAAACGCGTGAGGAGAATTTCTCAGAGAGCAATAATTAATCAAGGCATAGATAAAACATAGATCAAGTGACTGAATTACATAAATGAATATTTGTAAGTAAGACAACAATTGAGTGAATGTCTGAATTCTAAATGAGTGAGTGAACGAATGATCCCTTGAATGAGTGTAAAATGATAGCGTGCACACCTGGAGATCCGCCAAGGCGGCCTCGTGCAGGTCCTTGCTGCGCGCGAGCGCGCGGCGGCGCGCGGGCGGCGCCAGCGCCGGCAGCAGCGCGCGCGCCGCGTCCAGCAGGCGCCACGCCACCGCGCACACGTGCGTCTCGCAGCCGCAGCCCAGCCACACGCGCTCGTTCACACTCACCAGTCTGCGGGATCACTCTCATTATTGTACGATCTTTCAAGCTGGACGTTAGTTCAATCTATGCAAGAAGTTGCAAGTCTTGCAATATACACAATAATGGCGGTTTTCCAATGGAGCTATATTATACTACTTTTTTTTAACATGATTGCATTGCATAGTTATGTTAGAAAAGCACACTGTACTTGACCAATATCACAATAAGAAAGTCAATAAACCCTGCTGAATCCTTTTTTAAGTAAAACTCACTTGATATAAATATCCAAAACCTGCTCCAGTGACACCCCAATATTGAGAATGGTTTTGAACACCATGCTTTGATCCGCTTGCATTTTACAGCTCATTATTTCTAACTGCCGAACGATGAAATCTGAAATAGTATCGTAACGTTAACTCTTGCAATAGTCACTACATCAAACAATCCGATCGAAATATACTCAAAAACTAAACGATGGATATTCATACATTATTCGTAAGTATACGTATTCATATTTATGAAAAAAATCGTGCTAGAAAGGGTACAGCGCCAATAAATAGAGCTAGTAAATATTAAAAAACATTAAATATCAATGTAACGAGTTTGTAACTCACACAGAGGGAAACAATGTGGCGTGTTAACGTATTCCCTTCCCAGAGACGTGAGTTTGCTCAACACCGAGGCTAGTTTCTCGTCGGCAGAAGGCAGGAATCTCGCGGCGTTTTCCGTCTCAGCTAGGATATTGCTCCATATGTTTTCGACCAGCAAAGCGTCGTTGTGGCCCGAACACTGAACTATGGCCAGCTTACACTCCCATAGGTTGTAGCGGTCGGCGTATTCTTCGTACAACTGTAAAGAGGGAAGTTTGTCATTGGAATGTTGTCGACGGAAGTTTTTTTTTATGTGGAACCATTTCGGTTAATACAATGTACATGAATGTATATCTGGGTGCAGCTGCAAGTAGTATGGGTGTACCTGCGTGATGTCGAGCAGGCGGTCGTCCAGGCGCTGCAGCAGGTGCGGCGGCAGCGCGTGCGCGGCGGCGCGCACGGCCCGCTGCACGCGCGCCACCTCGGCCGCCTCCTCCAGGCGGCGCAGCAGCTCGGCGCCGCCCGCGCCGCCCGCGCCGCAGCCGCGCACGCACACCACGCCCGCCGACAGCCACGCCATGCGCGCCGCCAGCGACGCGCCCGTGCTGCGGGGGCGGGGAGGGGACGTGAGCAGGCGCAAGCGTTCTGCCAACCAGAACTCTCGCTCGCGAAGCTATCGCGTTGCACGGTGAACCGATTGTTATCGGTCGCATCAAAGTAGATGGCAAGCGCGCACGTGAAGTGCACGGACAATGACGTTTGCCTGAGTTTTCGGCCTGACCATTCACATTTCGAATTTCTAACTGTACATTCTGAATTGCATATTGTAAATTATATTTTAAATTATGAATTTAGAATGTCGAATCGTAACTGTAGGTGAACATACCCGGGGCGCGTGGCGAGCCCCTCCAGCACGTGCGCGGCGGCGAGGTGGTCGCCGGCCTGCTCGAGCACCTTCCACAGCAGGTCGAGCAGCAGCAGCGCGGCGGGCGCGGGCGCCGCGCGCGCCGCCGCCGCCAGGTACGTGCGCAGCGACGCCGGCGGCGCCGCGCCCAGCGACAGCAGCTCTGCGCACACAACACTACTGTTACTGGCTGCTACTTTCGTTGTGTCGAGGTGTTAGGCCAAAGTACATTAGGAGCCACACATCGTGACAAATACCACACATCAGAAGATATATAACGAGCCAACTTTTATCTTCTATTTCAAATCGATATTTATAGCTTTAATGAGCCACTCACCAGATCCCAAGTTCTTAGACACGAGCCATTCGTAAACCGCTACGTGTAATAATTCGTCGTTGCGAGACAAACATTCCCATACTAATTTCCTTCCCTGAAACAAAGATGCCAAATGAACTCATGTAAAAAGTTATTGACTGTTTATACGAATTTTATCAAAAGGGGTAAAATTTGTTTGTAACTTGTTTGGAACTATAAAACGGAATTTAAAAAAGGACATGAAAGCCACATTCGTGATAACAATAAAGGTGTGTATGTTACCTGATAGTTAGCGTCTGCCGGCGATAAAGTATGTAAAGCATCACTGGATGTTTTATTTCTTACTGGCGACGGCTCGTTACTTTGACTCTCCGAACTACGTTCATACAGTCTTTCCAAAGCAGAACACACTTCACGATAGATTTCCATTCTAAAAACAAAATACATATGTTGTGTCAATAAAAAAAACTGTTCATTCTCAGTACTTGCAATCTATGTAACATGTAAGAGGACAAAGAACTAACCTAGAAATATCAAAGGTAGAAAGCTAGATTGTATTCAATGTATGTAACAAAGAACCATATTACGAGGATATTATTAAAAGAATTTAATATTAAGACAATAACAATAGAAATAGTAACAATAACGGTACGTTCAAAAGAGACTCTTTGGGGCCTAAACTGAATAAAAATATTTTACTTTGTCTTTGGTACAAAAGAGCATAAATCTACACACTAATCAACAATTACTAAAATACCTTCTGTAATAAACCAGGTGTCCTTCTCTATCCTGTGAAGGTTGGTCGCTCTTATAGAAGTGTATCGCCTTGTCCTGGGGATCTAGTTTGGACGCGCAGGCGACGCAAAGTTCGACAACTCCCGAGTAAAAACCGGCAGCGACCAGCTTACTGCAGACTAATGGAAGGTTCACGTTTGGTGCTACATCCTAGAAAGATTAAAAAAGTTAATCATGAAAAAAAGCGAATAATATAATGATCATTTGTGGTATACTTCAATTGTCGTTATGCGTATTTCTGTCAGTGAGTACACCTTTCTTCTTACGAAAATATACTGTGGAATTGAGAAATCTCCTTTTTTGATTCCGGTAAAAAAAACAATACGAACTTGTTGCGTTATTGACAAACAAATGTTTGAATAGTTTCGAACACAACGATATTTTTGGCAAAACATAATTAATATGATATAGGTTAAGTAACTACAAATCTCCACACTTATCGATTTAACGGGGATATAGTCTACAAAACTGGGAGGCTATTATAGTTGACAAGTAATAAATACACTCTAAACTTACTTTACAAAGTTTGAGGGCGTGATGTAACATTTCCTCTCTTTCAGCCGGATTTTTCTGTTGTTTTGCAAATATTAACAATTCGTTTGCCTTTGAGCATGTAGCGTCTTCTTGTCGGTATAACGAAGGACACAGTTGTCTTAGTTTCTGTGAAATGCCGTCGACAGACGCGTTGTCCCGCAAATATCCGGCGACAAGAGATCCGAGAAGTAAACACGCTACTTCTTGACCGCCGACCAACAGTTCCCTACAACGATATTATAAAAGTTATAATGATAGCTAATAACTTATTGTATAAATTGCCTTTACTATGGCAAATAGTATACACTATAATGTGGCCTCAGTAAATAAATCGATTATTAATTTCTATCTTTACCAAAAGAAAGCCTATCTTATAAAGGAAAAATCTATTTTATTTTCTGATATTTCATCATAATGTATATCATACCTGAAACTAGCTGCTTGTAAAGCGCTTTGCTGTTCAGGAGGTAAACTAGCGGCGATGACGTGGAATTGATGTTCACACAACACTTTCCATAAACTTAACATTTCGATAGACATGGCTGGAAAGGAAAGCAAAAATAAATTATAAACCATCCATACAAAAAAAGTAAGGGTGAAATATATTTATAATAAAATATCAACGAATACTTAATGCTGGGTTGGGCAACTGCTTCTCAGTTTACTGAAGATATCAGTAAAGTGTGGAAAATAAGGTAATCACCATGTAAAAATTCCGAATAGAAAGTTATCATACTACAGATCATTATAATAGCGTCTGTTGCATTTTTACGAATAAAAGCTATATTCTTTCTAACTAACTCTATCCCACAGCTTTGTAAAAGTAGCCATACTCTTCCAAATATACGACTGATTGTATATAATGTACGAACTATACTTACAAATAAACAATTTAAGCGCTTGCATGGACGCATGCTCATCAGTGTGCGGTTGTACAATGGTGCGCTGCATGAACACACTCACGTGTTGCAACTTCTGTATTACGTACGCGCAGTCTTCTCCTGTCACATTGCTACTCATCTGAGGGAAATAATACAAAAAAAAATTGAAATCGCTTCGTCCCTTCAGGAACTATGATGACACAGACAGACAAATAGACACACACAGAGACAGACAGACAGACACGTCATACTGATAACACCCCTCTTTTTGCGTCGGGGGTTAAAAACAGAGTATAAGTAACTCAAAGTGAATTATGAAAGTTAGCGAAATGCTGGTATAATTTACGAATGCACATATTGGATTATACCTACTGTTCTCTAGAGTCTGGGTGATCTAAATTTTCTGACACCACGGTTCACCTATGTAACTAAACTACTTGCTTACTTACTGTTCTTTAACTACTTTAATACATTAAGGTAAACGTTATGATCGAACTTCAAAGTATGAAATGTAAGTGATGGAAATATGCTAACTGCTACCAGAAATGATGATGATGATGATAGAAATATTAAATAGAAATTTATAAATAGAAATTCCTTAGCGTAATGACCTAAAGAAGTTCATACACAACAATAC
This sequence comes from Cyclophora albipunctata, assembly GCA_963082685.1. Classification (NCBI taxonomy): domain Eukaryota; kingdom Metazoa; phylum Arthropoda; class Insecta; order Lepidoptera; family Geometridae; genus Cyclophora; species Cyclophora albipunctata. Next base: position 6,535,583 of record OY720117.1, on the reverse strand, counting down.
TCACAAATTCCTTATTATCCGGCGTCTGCGACTTCGTAACACACTTCAAATTCCATATCAGCGACAATATTCTACCAACATAAATGTACAGGCCGTTGTGTTTCGCGCTATACTCTGTCTGCATTGGGTAGTTCGGATCTCTGCCTTGTTGCGTCACATTGCCCATGAAAGAAGATTGATTGAAAGCTGTCGCAGACATCATGTTCTGTTGATATGGTGACTGTGGCATCATCGATTGTGTAGGGGACCCGGGGAAACTCTGGTTCATTTGACTTTGGTAAGAGTGGTTCATCTTTCCGGGCTGGACCTGGTTCTGCGGGCCTCTCACGGACATTGGCGTAGACATTTGACGGGGTAAGAAGTTTGGTGAGCCTGTAATCACATCATTAATATAATCCGCAAGGTGGTCAACTGGGCCCGCAGAGCACTGAGCCCACGGGCTAAGTTGACCATTTTTTTTTCTTTAGGGACGACTCGACCCAAGGGTCAACCCAGCCCGCTTACTCACCGCCTAAGAGTCAATTCAGCCCGCGGGCGTAGGTTAGTTATTCGATAGGTTAGGGTTTTTTTATTATTGACTGAACCTGTGGGCTGAGCATGCCCTTATCGGTAAATAGTAGTCGTGTGATTAGTGTGGGTCGAGTCACCTATGAAAAAAAACGGAGTGGGTAACTGAACCTGCGGGCTCAGTGCTCTGCGGGCCCAGTTGACCACCAAGCGATATAATCACATTTCTATTGAAATCGCCGGCTTGCAAATTGTTAACTCGTTGACATTAAGCGTTATCACGTTAATTAAATTCTCCCAAAGCCTAACGGTTTAAAAATAGTTTCTCGTATTTTATGCGTCGGTATTGGTTATTTTATTAAAAACGTTCAGCTACTCTACTAAGACTTCATTCGTTCGAATTCTATAAGACCGACACATTATTATGTCAAGATGCGTTTCACTTTGAGCTCTGAACTGCTCCAAACACTTGCTCGTTTGCTCTGCTGTATCGAAGAGCGAGCAAGTAATGTGTTTCACCGCTCTTTAACAGTGATGGCAATAAAAGGGCGACCACTAAGTGTAAACTTAGCTATTTGTATGCCAAGCACTTAGTGAAAACGCTGCTTGTTTACATCGGAAACTCACCTATGTTGGAGTGCAGGTGCGAGGGCGGCGCGGGCGCGGGCGGCGCGAGCGCGGCGGGCTGCAGCTGCGCGCCGTACAGGAAGAAGGCGCGCGCCGCCCACTCGCCCAGCGCCGCGTCGCCGCCCGCGCTCTCCTCGCTCGCCACGAACGCCGCGCACGCGCACGCCTGCTCCGCGCTCATTAGCTGTGCCACGGGTTCAATTCAACGATTATATTAAGGTGACGAGTCATCCCATGTCGAGCATGAAGAGTGCGAATATGATAACTTCAACGTATGTTGCAGCTGGTTTTTACTAGCTTTAATGAAAGATATGAACATCCACCTAGTCGTGGAGTATGTTACCTGGAAGAAGTCCCGTGTGGCGGGCGCGTCGGGCCCGCGCTCGGCGCGCAGCAGCTGGCGCAGCACGTCGGGCGCCGCGCCCGCCGCCAGCACGGCCGCGCCCGCGCCCGTCACCACGGCCCAGCGCGACACCGCCCACACCTCTGCACATACCCACGCGGTCAGCGTGCTATCATCACATCACCTTCGATGTGCTTCAGCGCTCTGATCATCGATGATCAGAGATGCATCAAAATCACAATTTCAATTGTAAAGAAACTTAATCGCGCAATAAACATTTAATAATATGTACTTTTAAACCTCTAAGCGTTGCATCTCGATGGCCGTAGTAATGAGGTACCTCGAGTGAATCTACACTAGTACAATTAAGATGAAGAGTAGCTTTTTTATTCGGAATTAATAATTCATTGTATCAATTTAGGCTAGGCTATGAATCCTTTCAATCTTAAAATGTCGGCTGAAACGGGCACAACGCATATAATACTGGTTACCTTTCTTAGCCAGCAAGGCGGGCGACAGGTGGTGGGTGTTGAGCGGCGGCAGCGCGGTGAGCGCCCAGGCGGGCGCGTCGAGCGCCAGCAGCGAGTGCGCCTCGCTGAAGGCGGCGGCGGCGCCCGCGCCGCGCGCCAGCCACCACAGCGTCTCCGCCTCGCCGCCGCCCGCCGAGCACACCATCACCAGGCAGCCTGCCGACAGCGGACACCGTGCCGTGTGTATACCATGTCATGAACGCAAGGGAATAGTCACCTAGGCAATTAGCGACGTACGATATGGATTAGATATACCCCGATTTTCGAGGGCTAATCAATGACTCAACATAATGGACTGGCATCGGACTGGCATAATATATCTGAATACTCTATTTTTTACTCCTACATTTCTCAACCTTAGGTCGCGGATCTCAAGGGGCTCGCAGATAAAATATAAATTATACATCTACAATTTCGTAATTTTTAGTTTCACTATGTAATGGTCACAATGTATTTAGTATACTAACTTACCATTCTCATATATAGCACTGTGCACTTGTTTAGGTTTCAGCACTGACGCGTTAGGTGTGAAGCCAGGAGGAAGTCGCACGTGGAGCAGCGTGAGGTACTGCGGTCTTTGGACACCTCCTTGGTTCGCACTAAAATAAATATATTTAATGTAAGACATAGCAATTAAACAACCAAGTACTTAAGTAAAATTACAAGCTTACTACGAAAGAAATATGTGAATTTGTCTGGGTTTTTTATTTTTTATTGAGCTACATGTTCAACAGATTTCTTAATAGATAACAGATTTAATTTATAGATTTACAAGTAAGGGAGCAACTAGGCTACGTGTTTTTTTCAAAATTTCTGCAACAAGTGCAAAGTATGCAATACTGCCAGTTTTCTTATACTTCTCCAGAATTATATGAAAAAGAGAGATTTTACAGGCGGTGGGATTTTGTTCAATTTGGGTGGAGTCTACTTACTCTCCACTTCCAGCGCTGAAATACAGTCGTGCGCCCGTCTGAGTGACGGCAACCAGATTCAAATATTCAGACTCAGTCTCATCAACGGCTGATATCGCTATCACAGGCTTGAAATTATTTGCTTCTAATGTTCTATAAAAAATAAAACATGTTACAATACATACTTAGTTTTGGGAGAGATAAGGTAGGTTGGCCAACTTGTGTTACTTTTGAGTGTAGATACAATTTATATTAAACTATGTACCTTTAATATGCAAACCGTACTTTCATATCTGTCTAATTACATGACAAGCTATTTTGCTACCTCTGATATAAAATGTGTGTGAAATTACAAAAAAAATGAATATTACAAAGAATTATCCACAATGATATTTGGTTATCAATAAGATGACTTTAAAATATGAAAATACTTGATATTAATATGAACAACATTAATAAATATAAACTTACTTGACAATATCCACAGCTGAGGACACAATTTTCCCTTGAGACAATCTGATCACTTTACTAAGTCCCTCCCCATCTTGTCCCAAATCAAACACTTCTATACAACCCTTTTCACTCAAAGTGTATAGAATATGGCGGGAGTTGTCCACTTCTATCTTAACTATAGGATCCTCGTCATACAAGGCAGCATTGAGGAAGGATGGTACCAAAAATGAGAGGGCACTTGTGGAATGATTTACTTTTTTACAGTGTTTGCCGAACCAGCCTAGTTGTGCCTGAAATACATTGGAACATATAAGCTTCATTGAAAATACTATTGACCATACTGAAATTGGTGGAAATTTTTATTACCCATTAGTGGAATAAAGAGATTGCATAAAAAAATCAGAAGCAACTATAGTTATATAAGTATTACCTGATATGTGATTTCATACAGGCATCCATCTTTGCCACCCATAAATATCCTCCCATTAGCAGTTGATTTGACTGTCATCATTGAAACACCATCAGTGGGGAGCACAAAGACTGGATCGGGGACCAAATGTATCTCTTGGAATTCACCGGGACCATCACCTTTACTTGAAAATGTTACACCTGAAAACATAAAACACCTTCAAAATCTACCCTGTGCTTATCAGCATTGTGTATTAGCTCTTTCTTCTAGGAACAGCAGTTTTGAAAAGGTCCAACCACCAAATAGGTACAATGACTTACAATCAGTTATTTTAATAAATGATTATGATTATGATTAATTAATAAGGTTTAGGTTAAATAAGGTTATGGAGTAAATTACCTAAAACTACAATTTCCACAGTAGTAGTTAACACTAGTAGATACTTGACAAAGTTTTGAAAGACACCCGGCTTTGGCTTCACAAGTCCCACACTTACTATGGTCTCCCCAAGACCATCGAAGTAGGCTACATCACTTCCATGTTCAAATGCCCATACATAGATATTGCTGTCTATGGCTAACCACACTCTACTTATCTCTGGAAACACCCCCATCAAACAATGGCATTGCATATCTGATAAAAATATTAAGAAAATTAGTATAATTTATTAATAATACACAATACACAATGTATATATAATCATGAAATTGTCATACTTGGTTGTTTAAAGTATTAGAAGACCATATCAAAGGCCTAAATGCAGTCTTTGACACCAAGGTTAGCTATATAATTAACCTACTCTTAAGTTACTAGTTAAGTAACTAATGGTGTTACTATTTGCATAGACATTTTACCAGAATCAACATATGTGCATAGTTCATGTTGGAGAGGTAAACTATATTAAAAGGATACGGGCAAAATGTTCCATAATTTCTGGTGGCAGCGGTACTTTGTTCAATATTTTCAGTTGAGACAGGTTTGGCTGGTTCAAAAGAGCCGCCAAGTTCCTGTAATCTCCAGCATTTAACCCACTGCATGTTGGACTCCTCTGCGTTGCTATACCAGTTATCTGAAATTAAAATTGTATTGATATGTTTCTTTTCTATAGGTTATTCTAAAAGTTATGTCCCTATCTATGGACTAATATTAGTAATAATTTGTAAGGTGATGCATGCATGATTATGCATGGTGAAGTAATTAGTAGGTAAACATTCAGAGGCATCTTTACAAACCTCCAAAAACGAAGGGCGCGAATTATCAGCGCATATATACCGGTCCAGTGTACACCCAGCTAACTCGAGCGATTCCAGCTGCATTTTGTTTCCTTCAACTAAACGGGAGCTTTCAACACTATCACTCAACACACTCGGCATCTACAAAGAACATTGTAACCCAGACTGTATTGTTTTTATATATATTTTTTCGTTAATGTAAAACACAATTTTAGAGGTTATCAATTCAGTCTCCATCAAATCAAGGAGACATTCGACAGTAGTAGCTGTCAAACAAAGTTTATAAAACTTACCTTTTAGGTTTTGCACTTTATTTTTAGATAAAGAAATTGAGTTCTTAGTGAATAATGTTCGTTTAAATTCTCATTTTAACTACTCGTGCATGTAATAGTGAACCCTTTTGTGTTTTTCAACAATACAAAACAAATTTCAATCCATTACAAAAAAAACACAGTTCAAAACTTTTGGTATCTGTCAAAGATAACGAACTTCTGCTATTGACAGTGGCATTGACAATGACAGATATGTAACAGAAGTGATTGAATTAAACGCATTAAGGAGTGAACAAAAGAATCGCATCCACTATCCAACAAAGCCTACGATAATGAAAAATATAATTCTACTAGCTGCGCCCCGCGGTTTCACCCGCGTTGTACCCGTTCCCGCGGGAATTTCGGGATGAAAAATAGATGTTGTCCGATTCTCAGCCTACCCGATATGTACACAAAATTTCATGAGAATCGGTCGAGCCGTTTCAGAGGAGTTCAACCACGGTACCCGTTCCCGCGGGAATTTCGGGATGAAAAATAGATGTTGGCCGATTCTCAGACCTACCCGATATGTACACAAAATTTCATCAAAATCAGTTAAGCCGTTTCGGAGGAGTATGGCAACGAAAACTGTGACACGAGAATTTTATATATTAGACTAGCAGCGCTGGTAGGAATTTAGGGCCAAAAAATAAGCCTATAACCGGACTGTACTAGTTTGGACCGGACTGTGGTAGTTTCTGAAATAAGCGAATTCAAACAAACAAAAAATCAAATGCTTCAGTTTTATATAATAATTCATTTATTTTAATTGAGGCCATTAAAAGTATATTTTACGCCGTGCGTTTCCACCGACGGATCTTGCTGTTGAAGACGGCGCTGTTTCAGCCATTAGTACAACTTCTTGATCGAGTAACAGCTCGCCTTTCGGTTCACCAACCAGTTCATCGTCAGCATAAATAAGCTGACCTCGCAAATATGTTTCCTTTACTTTACCATTTAAAACTCGATACATATAAGGGCTAATCTGAAATAATAAATATATATTTTTTTTAGTAAAAAATAATAGCTGGCAGGGTTTGAGGGATGCTTTCATTTAAGCGGAACGGAGCTGTGCGGCTCCAACTGACCAAACACTGTGCATTACGAAAATATTTTGATAACAACAATGCATTGTTATGGTTGTTTGACAATCCCAATGCGCTGCGATTGGTAAGTCGATCGTAAAGTAAATTTGAAATTTTACCTTATTCTTGTATCGAATGATTTCAGGAGTAACTATAAACGAGGCTTCTGGGTCGAAATATATTAAGTCGGCTTCATAGCCCGGTCTAATAACACCCTTACGTGTGAAACCACACAGTTGTGCCGGACCGGCCGACAGGTAGTGGCTTACGTCGTTAAGGGTGTGCCCACGAGCTTTAGCTTCCGTCCAAAATAAGGGTAGATCTAGAAAAAAATCATTAAAAATACTTAGTTCTTTCCCAAACTCAGTATCTTAGATTCGTTAACTCAGTAAGCCCTTGATTACACTAGAACTTCATTCTCACCAAATTGAAGCGATGATATTCCACCCCAGGCTTTCATAAAGTCCCGGCCTTTCATGGATTCCACAGTTGGAGAATGGTCGGACGCAATCAAATCCAGGCGATGTTCGACGATGTAATCCCATAGGATTTGCTGCAAAACACATCAAAACTCAAACTCATGCCGAGAGCAAATGAATATGCCACAGTAATCAGTCCAATCAACCAATAGATTACTGTACCTAGTTAAATAACATTATCATTAACAACGTAAAATTAACTTATTTGAAAAGATGAACAATGGTAGTAATAAGGTACGGGTAGGCCCTAAAACAGTTAAGAAATGTACTGAGTTGACACGTGGTAACCCCCCTTCCTATTACCCACTCCTCACTATCAAAAGTAATCAACCGTATACTCTATTATTTTTTTGGATTGGCACAAAATGTGGACCAATGTCGAGGAGGAAAGAGGAAAAAGGTTTAGAGATAGGGTAAGAATGAAATAAAATCACTAAACCTTTTTCCTCTTCAGAAGCAATCGTCTTCGGCTGTCATTGACGACATTTAACCACATTTTGTGCCAATCCAAAAAAAATAGATTATAGTTCCAATGTTACTTCGTGGGACCAACCCTATTAGTATTATCCCTGATGGGCGGATAGCACTTGAACTCGGTCCTCCCCGGCGGCACTTCCTCCGAGGACAGCGAGAGGTAGTGGTTGCAGGTGTCGGCGGTGATGCCTCCCCGCCAGCCCATATAGCCCTCGTTGATGCGGTCCTCTCGGGCCTTCTCTATGATAGGGATCACGCCGGCAGCTGATACATGAGCAATGTGGACGTGGACACTGGAACATATAGGAGAACTGATTATCATCATCCTCGTTAATGAAATGAAATGAAAGAGTGAGTAAGCAATTTCAGGATGTTCAGGACAGTTAATAGCATTAACCATGCATTCGCCAGTTCGCGGCAAACTTTCGTTTCGCATTCACAAGGATTGCTATTGACTGAAATTAGGAGTAGGATTCCTTATCAGTCTATTTTATTGTCTGCAGTCCGACCGAGACCTGCCGAGACTATATGGTCACAGGTTCAATTTCCGGATATGTCGCGAAGTGTTTTTCTATTTACTTTTCAAACAAATACAGGCTTGCGATTACCAACCCACAGCGTCACAGAATTATGCGAAGCCTAATCTATAAAATTGAGAACATACTCGGTCTTATTCAGTAATGACGCTATCAATGACGCTGCTGCCAGTTCCATTTCTTCAGGATGCGCCGCGAGATAGGTTTCGTACAAATATGGATCTGGAACAAGATGCAATCAAACTTCGATAGGTTACAGATTTTTATAACTGCTGGCTTAGGAGTTGTATTTAATCTTTAATTAAGTGTGAGAATATAATAAATATGTTTCCAAAAATAGAAATTACACAGAAAAAATACAAGGCACACCACGGCAAAAGGCCGCAACTCAGCTGTTACTGAAGGTACGCGACGGAGCCTGCACATTTGCACAGCGCTGTTTTTCAGTTGCCGCCTGCTCAGAGATTAAAATTCAGGGTATAATTTTATAACGTAGTTACGTAGGCAGGAATTTATCTGAACGAAAGATCTCTACATCTTCTTGGCTTTCTTTTCTATCGATCTATCGATTATCAATCGATCTTCTTAACATTTTCTTCAATACCTATATTCATTATGCATTATTCATTCACCTATACAAAATATATAGGTAGATACTTACAAGAAGATTCGGTCGGGCTAGTCGCGTTGTTTGTGCGATTGATAGGTAATTCAGCGTGGAACTGAAATATTATTCATTCATTAAACATTTTACTTGAATATTTCGAAAATTTGCTACTTAGAGGAAAAGAGTCAAGTTTTTCAAACTGTCCCACTTCGTATTGGCCAAATTTAGCCCAAGACTGAAAGCTTCCTAACTTACCTGCTAGGGATCAGTACCGATTTCTTCAGTGAGATGAGGAGACATTTACTCAGAACTCTCAGAAGTGAGACATTTCAGTCATAAACACTTAATTATCGAATAGTTTGTTTTTTTCTCTTTCCGACATACTTACGCGACATTTCCAAAGAGCAAAAGAGACAAAATACTTTTTAACAGTGTTTTATTAAAGAGCACTTACGAATAATCCGATAATATTTTTGTATAAATACTTACAGCTAACACGGCCCCCGACCCGTTAAGCGCAGTCATGAGCTTCTCTAAGTTTTCTTTGCGAATGTAGGGGAACTCTTCCACGTCGCTATTGGTCAGAAGGCATTTGAAGCCGACTATTCCCGTTTTTAGCATTTTTTGTAATTCTCCCTGTGAAATTAAATAGTAGCAAATGTTATCTGATAACTAAGGGCTAAGCTGATAGGGAGAATGGAAAAAGTAGGAATTTGTGTGTGGTGAGTACTTACAGAGTATGTTCAGTATTTGTCTCACCTCACCGCATTCTCTCACTCACCTCATTCCCAAGCACGATTCCTCCCCAAAACCCAACATCCACATAGATTTCTTCTTTTGCCATCGCCGCCTTTATCTTTAAGTTTTTTAGCGATGTCGTTGGTGGTTTTGAATTTCTGAAAGCATCAAAATTATAAGGAGAAAAGCGCACTTGATAATTTTAATTTCGCTACAAAGATAGCCTTTGTTCTTTTTTAATGAAGGCCATTGGCCACATTCCAATCTGTATGGAGTACCTGCCTATGAGGGACACTCAACAGTAACTTCCGTCGTACGTAAGTTCCCGTTTGAACAAATAATAATACCTGCCTATAATTCGAAATTCGAAGATTCTAAGTTCATTAAGGATTTGTGTTTACCGAGTTCTACCAATCACGGATAAAAATATTAAAAGAGCTGGTATTTAGGTGATGGTAAACAAGCTACGTAATTTAATAATTACTTACAATGGCATATCAACGATCGTAGTAACGCCTCCCGCAGCCGCTGCGGCCGTGGCGGTGGGGAATCCTTCCCAGGAAGTCCTGCCGGGCTCGTTCACATGTACGTGCGCGTCCACTATACCCGCCATTAATGCTAGGTTGCCACCGTCTATTACCTATGAGAAGATAGCTCAAGTGCTTTTAGTAGATATTAAAGTGTAATCTAGTGGGTAAGTTAGTTAACTGTTACTATTCAAACTACCTACCTATAGAGACTTTGATCTCTTCTAGCCAGCCCGAAACTAGACACGACACACCTATAGAGACTTAGGTACATGGTCTCTTCTAGCCAGTCAAAGAAATATCATAGATTTCTACTTAATTAACCTGCCGTAAAAGGTTTTTCTCATGACTTTAAAAAAGGGCTATTAACAAATACATACATACTCTCTAGAGGTATGTATACAATAAAGGCAAAAAAACGTAGATAGTAAAAGCTTCGTGATTACTTATTAATAAGTGCCAAAATGTGTGACCGCACTGCCAAATCCCTAGAACCTACCTGTAAGTTATCGTACTTCAACAAGAGTGGGTCTAAGGACTCCTTCTTCACCACGGCCTCTATGACGCCGAACTCATCCACCAGTACTCCGCCGTTGAACTCCTCCTCATCTGCTACCACGCGACGGGACAGGAACAACTGCTTCGTGCCTCCATCACTAACGTGAGGGTACGATGACCCTTCCACCATCCTAAATGATCCTACGGCTACAACAAAATGGTACAGTAAATGTAATATGTAGGTAACTAGGTTTTATTGAATTGTTCCGAAACTTTATAACTTGCTTTAAGTTCAAATAATTTTAATGCTTAACGCTTAAGTGACTTAACTAATCATAAATAATTATAGCATGAATTGTCGCTCTCTTTCAATGAAAATATAAGTGCAGTGAAGAGGATAAGATTACGGGACCAACATACCTAGACATTTTTAATTAACTCCAATTAAGTACTTACGTAAGCTAACTAAAATAAACAAAACACTACACATAATTATTTTTCCGTCCAAAACCATGTTGTTACTTTGTTCAGTTTCACTCCGTTTAGCTCCGTTACCATAATATTTGTGGTACTTAGTCGACAACTGAAAAATAAACTAATTATGTAGTGCTACAGCTACAGTGTTACAGCTCTGAAGTGTGAAGCATATTGCGTACTTATTGCGTAGGTAACTTAGAGTAATTTTGTAATCACAATTAACCAGCGACGGATCCAGAGAGGAGGGGGGGGGGGTTAACCTAGTCAAGGCTCTGGCAAAATCGTCTGAGTCCTCTCAAAACATGTTTCCCTCGGTAAAACCTACTCTCATCACAGTCCATCATCATAAACAACGTTAGCTGAACTCATGTCGGGGTAACTGATGCAGTCTTTTCTCCCCCTGAAGATGTCAGAGAAAGTAAAGAGAAATCGTGTACCACTCCCCCCTCCCCTTCCAATCCTAGATCCACTACTGGTTACACCTAGTTCACAAAATAAAATAACGAACAATCACGTTCTTCAGTCACTAACTTGTAAATAAATTTCCGATACAGCAAAGTATAAATAACGTAGTAAAGTATTAGTACTATCCCACTGCTGGGCAAAGGCCTCTCATCTAACTAAAGGTATCAGTGCACTGCACTGAGGAGGATTAGACGTAATCACAACGCTTGCCTAATGCGGGTTGATAATAAACCGAGCCATGTTTGAAAAGTAGAAAAAATGTTTTCGCTCGACTCGGGAATTGAACCCGAGACCTCAATCTTGGCAGGTGAGTACATACTACTAGACCATAGAGGCGTAAGGGGCAAAAGCAAACCATAAGATGCTAAATATCACAGCTCGTAAGAAATTAAAAGAACCATTACAATTTGTATCGGTGACGTTAGAACCGTATTGTTACATTGTTATACTTGGTTACCTAACTACTATGGCAGGTGGTGCTAACTCGGGCGGCTACATAACGGATAGAGGCAAAACTACAAAGAAAGGAAACATAATAGGTAGATATTCAGTTACTTAAAATTATCTAAAACATTTACACAGAATGCCGTTTTCTTACACATGAAATAGAGACGATTTGGTAAAGCTATAACCGGAGAATATTAGTGTACTTATTTTTTTTTCAATAACTGTAATAACATCTACAATTCACCTTTATTACATTAATTCAATTCATTCCTAAAATAAAATAAATCTTTAAAACTTTTTCCAACAAAACGTGTATTATGTACTACAAAAATAATATTTAAGTCACTATCAAAAAAGCTCTTTAAACTACATTCTAAATTATGCACTGAGAAATAAACTGTTCTTTCAATAACAGCTGTCCTTTACAGTGGTCTACCACCTCGCCGTCGTAGATGAGTTGCCCTCGGAGGAAGGTCTTCTTTACAACACCTTTGAGCTTCTTGCCGATGTACGGAGTCAGCTGACGGAATGATACAAATTCTTTAAATGCCTTATTCAAGCAATCACATGGTCTCTTTTCGGCATACGCTATGTACCAAAGTGCAAGAAACAAAACACTTTAAAGCAGTGTTTAGTTATAAAGCTTTTATATATACGGCAATTGTATTTAGTCACAATATAAATACAGTGTTATTTGTTACTCTATTACCTAACAAGCTGTTCGCCATGGTTCCACCCGAGACCAATAGATGGCGGCAAAATGCAAGTTAGAATACGGTATCGTTATTTTTTCAGTTATGTTGGCGTACCCATATATTTTGTTCATATAAAAAAGAAAGAAATACGTCCTATTAAACATGCAAGAGAACTAACTGTAGCTGTGGGTCATATTAATTTATCGAATCGCATCATCAAGCTCTAGTTTTTAGTATTCACCATTCAAATGAAATATTTAAATTCACCAAAAATATTCAAAATCATTCTTATGGACATGACAATAATTTTCTTTCTAACTAAGGTATAGTAACTAACCTTATTTTTGTGTCGTATGATATCAGCAGTGACGACAAACGAAGCTTCTGGGTCGAAGTAGATGAGGTCTGCATCCCGTCCCGGCTCGATGCTGCCTTTCTTGTCTTGTAGTCGGCACAGAGTCGCGGGGCCGAGAGACAGGTACTTGGTGATGGCGTTCAGTGGCAGCCCCCGAGCGCTTGCCTGGCTCCAGAATAGTGGTAGCCCTGAGGATACAGGTTTAGCTATCAAATGGTTTTGTCCCGTTCCAACTTACGCTATTTTCCAAAGAGCAATAGAGATAAAACGCTTTATAAAAGTGTTTTAAAGAGCGTTTATTAATATAATAAGGCCTTTAGATTATAGGTGGCAGCCATATTTGTTTTAAGCGGGATTTACATTACGAAACTAGTGTCATGCATGATGAAACTAGTTTCGTGAAAGTAATTTCAACACATATGAAACTACTTTCGTTTAAATTATAGTGTCGTGAAATTATCAGTATCGCGGAGATAATGGCCTTATCAATATCATTACTATTGCTGCTGCTGTACGTCTCTGAAATGCTGTCGCGACACTAGTTTCGCGTCGCATTTACATGATGAAACTAGTTGCATGACACTAGTTTCTTAATGTAAATTCCGCTTTATAGTTTCGGATATACTTGGCTGCTAATATCCCGATGTAAGCGTGCTTATATGTTACGTTGCTATGTTTCGAACAGTATGTTTACCAATCGTATGAAACTTATTACAGCCACGTAACTCAGCGATAGTTTTAGCTAACGTAGCAACGCAAAATCGCCACATTGCATAGCACAGCTCTGGTAGTAAGGCACCCTTACAATTGCGTGGTATATTATACCTGTGAAGATTTTAGCAGATAAAATTGAGTTGGTATCCACGGATCCTGGGATCAGATTTAATTGGCCATTGATCCCGCCAACTTGTATCTACAGATACCGGGATCCTTTAAATCCTTTAAAATGATAATCAATTTGTTGTAGCCGCTGATTCCGGGGTTACAAAAAAAAATATTACTATTTCATTTACAAACCAAATTGCACTGAAGATATGCCGCCCCAGGCCTCCAAATTGTTGCTACACTTCAGCTCAGGAGTGCACGGCGAGTGATCCGACACCACCAAGTTTATTTTATCAGCTAGCAAGTACTCCCACAATTTCTCCTGAATAGAACAGAACCACAGATAGACATATACATAAACAGATAGACATCATAATTACGAGGTCCCAAAGATGTATATAAGTACGTCCCAAACACCCAAGTCCCAAGGTCCCAAAGATTTAATACATCTCACTGCAGCTATCAGTACAGTGCAGAGAGTTTCGCATAATTACCAAGCTTGCCAAATTCGGATTAGTGATCTCAAACCCGAGCCAAGTTTGAAAAGTAGAAACATGTTTTCGCTCGACCCGGGAATTGAACTGGGACCTCGCGAGTGCACTTACCACTAAACCACCTTACTCTACCTTATTCCTCCTATCTCTAATGGGCGGTGCACACTTGTATTCACTCTTCCCTCGCGGCACGTCATCGGCTGACAGCGTTAGGTAGTGGTGGCAGGTTTCAGCGGTGACTGCGGAAGATTCGTCGTATCTGTCAGAAGAGGCTCGGGCCTTCTCTAGCAATGGAATGACGGCAGCGGAGGATACGTGTACTATGTGGATACGGACGCTGGAATAAATATATAATACTCTTTAAAAATATGACCAGACAATAACTATGCCAGGCGCAATCCTGTTTTTCTTTAATTGATTCACCATGAGGCGAATTACAATGCCAATCACAATATTGAAATAATTTTGAAATTGGTCAATAAATGGTGAACATAAAAACAGTAGAATTGAGAACTTTGTCCTCCTGAACGCGGTTAAAAATAACGATTCCTTATTCTGTTCTGCAAGTTCTGAGCAAGCAATCCTTCACTTGACTGACTTCAAAAAGGGAGGAGGTTACTCAATTCAGCCGTAAATATTTGCACCGCAAATAACCAGAAATACTTGACCGTTTTTCTACGGAGTAAAAAACACTAAACTATGTACCGGTAAAATTTTTAAAAACATATTGAAGTTATAATAACTTAAAAACATATTGACTACGAACTTACTCAGTTTTGTTCAGAAAGCTGGATATGAATGAGATGGCATTCAGTTCCATTTTAGGAGGCCTGGATTCCAGATACGTAGCATATTCCTCGGGATCTAAAAAGTAATTTATAATACATATAAGTATGTAAGTAGGCAGTAAAGCAATAAAACACCACAATAACTATATTTCTCACTTCATTGTATTATTGGTGGTCACCCCATACCTTTCTTTTTGATTTTCCTTTTCCCTGAAGAATGAACTTCTTCCTCCATTTCAGCATGAAACTGAAAGTAATTAAGCAATCAGCAATCAATAACTGAATCATTTTTTTCCCATAGATAATTATATAATTACATACATAAGATACACACACAACACCAAACACACCCATAAACAAAACTTTTTACGACGTATTTTTTCACAACATACACTTTTTTACAACATGCGTTTTTTACAACATACACTCTTTTTACAACATGCGCTTTTTACAACATTAACTCTTTTTACAACGTGCACTTCTTTACAGCATGCGTCTTTACTAACTGCCAATAAGGAGCCCGTTCCTTCAAGCGCCTTGAAAGCTTTCTCCAGATCTTTGCGGCCCACGTTGGGGAACTCCTCGACACCACTCGGACACAAGAAACATTTGAAGCCGACCACTCCGGCGTCCACTAGGTCTCGCAGAGAATCCTGCAAATGAACGATAAAATAAATCCACAATCACTCACACTATAAAAGTAAAGTGGCCTGTAATGTCTCGGCTGGGCAAAGGCCTCTCGGCTCACCGAAGATGTCAGTATATTAGAACATTCACGTTATATACAAATAAACTCAAATGAATCACCCTGTATACGAATACACTCAAATAATTCACCCTGTATGCGAATACACTCACATAAATCATGTACTTATGCCAACCAATACAGATAACGGTTTTTATAGATAAGTTATGGTTATAAAGTGATATGTTTTCGAAATTGGGACGTAAGAAAGAGATAAGCTTTTCTAAGCTCGAATATTATTAAGTATGTACGAGTTAATATTGCTCATACAGCACTTTGATATTATTTGTATTGTACCTAACTTTAGTTAGTCGTAACTTGTCGTAACTCTACATATTGTAGGTACGTTACGAGTAAGCGACTCAATAAGCACTTTACTGTGCTTTAAACCTTAACGGTGGTCAGCTTGGTGTGAACTTACCATTATAACCGAGCCCCGAGGTCCGAGGGTACTGTTTACGGCAGAAATCCCAACAAACGGGTTATTTTCATAGGTGTATGAATTCATGTTTATAATATTTTTTTTAATCTCTGGGCTTTGGATAATGGTCATTATAAAATATAAGGCCCATAAACGACTGTGGATGGATAAACCGTCGTGTTAAGTTACCAAAATAAAATCGCCATTACTAAATTTCATTTACAATTAACAAATAAACACTAATCTACATAAACATGTAAATAGGCACCTACTCAAAATTAATTTACGAGTAGGACATAAAAAGACCAAACAAAACATCAACCCAAAACCTGTAGGACTTAGTGGTAAAATGTCAGACAGTTCTTGCGAGGAGATTGCGCCAATTACATATATTCCCTACGTTATCAAGGTCCCGCGCAGGTAGACACGTTTATTTTGGGACGTGTTAACAGATTAATGTCCTGCTGACATTAGTACATTATCTTTGAGTACATCAGTACAAACCTATAGCACATGTCTGTCACCTAGCACAGATTTTAACGATTATTGGCTTTATTAACTACCTACTTACTTCTTTAATGACATTTTTACGACACCCAAAAAGATTCCTAATCCCTGTTTATAGCTTTGCAAAAAAATTACATTCGCCGTATGCCTTAGGTACCTACCTAAAACTCTTCATAACATCTGATATCAATGGTTTTGTTATGGGCAATTCAATTCTCTTAAACTCATGGTTTGACAGTTATTGCCATTCTGAAACTCGTTTTCGAAGCCGTTGAATTATTTTACGATATATACAAAACACTTTTATTCACGAAGATATGATTAAATTGTTGTCATAAATAGAGCCTTCGAAATCGAAATATGATACCCAAACGACAGAATAAAAATTAAGTTATACTTGGCGTGCGAATATCGTGTTCTTCAACATCTGAGGGAGATGTCTAGTTTCAGTTTGAAGATCAATGACTCTGTAATTCCTGTGTGAAGTTGTCACTAGTTTGTCAGTAGTGTTTCCAGTATACGAGTATTATATCAAAGTTCATATCGGTAGAAAATAACAGATAAGAAAAAACGATTTACAAAACAAAAACAAACCGCCTACATCCGTCTAGAAGTCGCCGGGCATTTCGCCTGTATTCGCAACATTTTATAGCCTTATTTAACTATCGTTACGAAATAATTAAACTCGTGAACAACGTACCTCATTCCCTGGAATCACTCCTCCC
Source organism: Cyclophora albipunctata (assembly GCA_963082685.1). Taxonomy (NCBI): domain Eukaryota; kingdom Metazoa; phylum Arthropoda; class Insecta; order Lepidoptera; family Geometridae; genus Cyclophora; species Cyclophora albipunctata. The sequence continues at coordinate 6,518,372 of OY720117.1, read as the reverse complement.
CAAAATCCAACATCCACATACACATTATCCTTGGCCGCTAAAGCTTTCGTTTTCAGGTTTTCTACTGTAGTCGTCGGCGGGATGGAGTTCCTGGGAAAATTAATGTAATATTTTTAACAAGTACGAAGATACAAACCACTTACGTCAGGAAATGCTTGAAGACCATGTAAGAGCATTGAGTCTTTAAGTTATTACATTATTGGGAGTGCCAATTAAGGATAATTTACTGTGTTTTATGCCATCTTAAATTTTCAAGACCAGTTCTTCAGCGTTCCGATTGGATTGGATCCTTTTAATACGGATAGTCCATTTTAAAGGAAGACCTTATCTAGCAGTGGACTTAAATAACTAAGTACATATAAAATAGTAAACGCAAAATTTTACCCCAAGAAGGTCCTATTTTCTTAATACTTATCGTGATATGAGGTTTAGATCAGCATCGACTCTTCGAACCAATGGAATTTTACACAAACTACTTACAGTGGCATATCAATGATGGTAGTAATGCCTCCAGCGGCGGCCGCGTTGGTAGCCGTCCGGAATCCCTCCCAGGCAGTCCTGCCCGGTTCGTTGACGTGGACGTGGGAATCCACCACTCCAGCCAGAAGGGCGAACTCGCCGCCGTCCACCACCTTGGAACAGGTCGAGGAGCTCAGTCAATATTGACGTAAAGCAGTCGGTCGCGATTGTTTCAATCTTTAGACCATGTCGGAGGCCTTTAGGCGGTTTAAGGACTCCGATACCAGGGTTGGCTCCTACGAAATGAATGAATATTATATTGACTCAAGCTTTTTCAGGATTACCATGTTTGAATAAACTATGTCTATCAGTAAATAAAAAATGACGTTATGGTGAATAATTATTTATCATTTTACCCTATCCTACTAAACTTTTACCAAATGCTAAAGAGAACTTATATTTAATTTGTTTACCTTCTCCGAAGACCTTCGCTTATCAAATCATAGATTGAAGTTAATAATTACAAATAGTACCTACTCTCGTATAATAAATTATTGTCTCTATGCGCATTATCGGACTGCGACACAAACTGTGTCAATTCAGTCAAATCTTTATATGTTTCAAATCATAAACCCACTAAACCAGTTCCGACCATATTTACGAACCTCATTTAAAAGGGTTTCAAATAAAACATCTCCTATACAAGACTGGTAAAAATAAACTTGATTTCGAACCTTTTTTGATTGCTAAAGCAAAGTGATTTTAAAAATATGAAAACTAAAACGTAGCACTTTGTATCCTTTGATAAAAGTTATACTTGAAATTATTTCATTCTACACTCAGTAGAAAATTAATCATATACTTATTTATTAAGAAACTAGCAGCGCCCCGCGGTTTTACCCGCGTTGTGCCTGTTCCCGTGGGAATTTCGGGATAAAAAAATAGCCTATAACCTTAGAATGTGGCTATCTATTACAAAAATAATTATTCAAATCAGACCGATAATTCCTGAGATAACCTCGAACATACAAACAAACAAACTTAAAAAAATTACCTTTTTATAATATTAGTATAGATAATTTTCTTATGGAATAGTTTCTATTCAACCAACAGAGCTGTACTTCAATATACATACTTTGATGTTCTCATTTTCTTCTATTACTTTATCAGCTTCTTCCCGGCTTAATATCATCTCTATAGTTCCATCTTTCACTAAAACACCGCCGTCAATCACATTTTCTAAAGTAACCAACCGTTTACTCAAAAACAACTGCTTAGACATTATTCAAACGTTCCTTAACACAACAGCTAGCCCGCACACTCACTCCTCACTTGATGGTTTCAATATTTTGTTTTAAACTGATACTGTTATCGTAAAGCACTATTGAGTAAACAAATCATTATAGATAAATGAATAATTACCTAATTAACTATATACTGAAGTGAAGGATGACTGAGAATTTAACTTTTACTGAATCACTTACAAAATGCCTGCTCGTTAAGTAATTGAGTTTCATTATGGAAGACTCTACCTACTAAAAGCTACGTGTAATTAATTAACAATATAGCCATATCTTGTTCAATTCGCCACAGCTGTTGGCAGTCAGATTAGCAGCTTGTTCAGTAAATAAACCCTTCCATGTGAAATAAAATATAATATCAAGGCACTTATCAAATGTACCCGTTTTATATAAATAAATAATAATAAAAAAATTGTTTATTGAAAACCATTTGATATAACATGACTACTTGAACACTATTGTCTAAACTAGGCCGAGCCTGTAGCTTAGACAATAGTTCCCTTACACAAACCTTAAAAAAATACCTTAAAAGTAACATAGGTACATATTATAAACAAACGAAAAACTAGGTTACGCGCGACTCGCGAGTCACGTTGCAGCAACATGAGACGGTGCGCGGTGCGGGGTCGGCGGTGCCCTTCGGCCGGCGGCGCCCGCGGAACTTGCGGAACACAACTCCTGCAGGCCACACCTCCTCCTTCAGGAACAAAGGAGTTGAAGTTCACTTTGTTGCGCGACTCCAACTGCTCGACGTGCAGACGGCAATTCGTCCTCTTCTCCAAGTACGCCACGTCGCGTCGTCAGCAACCTTCGTGGTGTAGTGGAGCCGAGACACGTATATTACGTCGTCGGCACGGCGGGACGCAGGAGATGGCTCGGTCCTGTCGGTGCGGAACCACACTGGTTGCGGCAAGGAGGCTTATTTTTCCGGCTGGGCCTTCGCTGACACAGCAGGCAGCGCACTTCGAGGGTGCGGTGCGGATGTGCTCGCTTTCCCTCTCAGTCCTCAAATTGTTCCGCGGAGCAGGTGGCTGGCGGTGGATATTTATTCCTTATTATTATGCCCGTGAGCCAATGTCCTGTTTCAAGGTTTATTTTATTGATATTTTATCCTTTCTTATTGCTGACCAGTTTGTAGTCTATTCCAGTAGATTAATGTCACCAAATTACTAGTAATTGCCTAGGTTTTACCAGTAGGCCAATGACCATACATCTATGAGTATAATTTGACGGTGACAATTGATGTACTAATAATGATAAGCATGATCATTAACGTGTTTATTTATAGCCAGTTTTTTTAATAAGCAATTATCCTTGCGTAGAATTCAGATCGTTTGATATATACCGTTAGATAATACAATAGAAACGCATTGAACTTCACTTATAGTGAGTGGGCGGTGCTGGGTTCGTCACCGGCGTGCAGAGCGGTGCGGGCACACCGAATGTTGACGAATCGCGAGATAAATGCCAACGATCTGCCTTGACCTTAGCCTTGGAGAGCACGCGGGATGCTCCCGGCCATCGCCCGCAGCCCGCGGCCTCATCCCTCCACGCACCACGCACTACCAACCTACACCAACAGCTCAACTGTAAACACGTACCGGTTTCACTCACTCCACCAAAAGGGCATGATCCAGATTCCGAGCAATAATAATAAGTCTACTAAGTAACACGATTTCTATTTTTAAAATGTACTTTTCGGTTCTGTTGATTATACGAAACTGTGTACACAGAGAACTTCCTAAAGCAGCCAGGTCAAGATATCGGGTCGTGTGTTGGAAAACAAGGGCATTGCCAATTTCAGGGTCCATTTAGTACAGGTACTGTTAGTCGAGTAGCGCCGCGGCACGGCCGGCAGTAAACAATGCGAGTGACATTGGCAGCAAGAAAGGAAGAGACGCAACGTGCATAATAATGTGGAAGCGCCCAGCGTCACCGTGCCGAGACACCACGTAGCTTCCACTGCTACCATCTGCCGGCGAAGACTGTCAGGGGTTCACAACAGTTCGCATTTGGTTGTGGTAAAGATATCCACTTTCCTACTGGTCTTTAGCAAAGTCTCCCTCAAAGACTTTCAGGCATCACTGCTGCCGTTTGCCAAACCAGTGAAAATATTTCGCGCCGAGATTTTTGAGAACATCTTGGCATTTCTGCGACCCGTGATAAATCTAATAATGTTATATCAACGAGAATAATCGTTAGTTGAATTTAGTAGGTAATCTATGTGTAAAGTAGTACTTAATAATAGTAAATAATAATAACTTAAAACATTATTAGTAAACGGTACTGATGAACTAATTATTTTACATAATTTAGCATCAGATCTTGCGCAAGAAACATGTTTACAATTCAAACCAATTATGGCATAATGGCGTACAATACAAATATTGTAAATAGATAAGATTTTATTGAATAGGTTGACGATTTCTGCCAGTGTGTAAGTAGAGTACGCAATGAAACAATCAAGTACTTACGTCTTAGACAGAATACACGTAGGTATGGGTGTCACTCACCATCGCAACAATATCGTTATTCGTGAAAGACTATTAGTGAAACACTGAAACGAAACTTAACTGAAAGTGCGAGTGATAAAAAAAGTATCATTGCTGTAAGTACCAGTGTTCATATTTAACTTGTGAATTCATTTAAATTTTTTTAATAATTTTATTCAAAATATGCTTCCAAGATTAGTAATGTATTGAGCTTAAAAATAAAATCATAAATAATACTATATGAATTTAAATTGATTTATTTCTGTGTTCAAAGATTTATAGGATCATTGGCTGTAAAAAAGCTCATAGGAACCGGTCATATATTTGTATAAATACAAATTATTTAAATGTAGGGTGACCATTTTTTGTGGCTGCAGAATTATTTCTATCCATCAATACTTTAAATCATTATACATTAAGGAGTTATTTAAACCTTATTGGCTCGGGTAAAACATTAAATTTATATTTCACAATATTGGTACATAATGACTTGTGTGATAGTCTATTAGACAAAGGGTCATGTACCTATGATGGATATACCTATGAAGATGATTTGGATTGGAGCAATGAAATGAGTGACGCTAAAATACTCCTGTGGTCGCAATGCTGGCGATGCATCAGGAAGGACTTGCCGGAAGCATTAGCATTCAGTAATCTTTTAACATTGATTGTTCTATGCTTAAGACGGTAATATTGATGTTAAATGTACATAATATGTACCTAATTATATTCATCCACCTTAATACATATTAGAATACTACAAGGTAACCAGAAGCCCGTATCATCCCATTGTTGGGGAAATGCTTATCCCCATTGCCGGCACTCTTCTAAAACATTAAATATTAAATGTGAATTAAAAATTGGGACCGAAATAAACTAATAATATGCGTGCATTCTTGTAGTGCGGGATGCGCCTCTTGGCCCGCAGGCCGAGTATTTAACACCAAGTGGATCGCGCGCCGCCCGGTCAGTCGCGCCGCACACTCGACGCTCGCGCGAGACATCTCACACGACGCACCACTAATCCCTTTGTTATTATTTACCACAATAGCATAGGTATGCTCCGTGCTATTTCATGAATTCAGTTCATTTTATACGTATATAAAATATTAAAAAATACAATTGGTTTTACAGATAACGACCCTGGAATTGACAGTTCCCCGTTATGGGGCGCAACTTTGCACTAGGGGTAAGTTTTTAACACAAATTCTTAGTTCTCGTTATCGTTATTATAATTATATCCATAAAACAGTGTGATCATAATCATAATACATATAATGAAATAATTTATATTAGTATATGGTACTTCGTTCAATCATTTGAATATCAAAAAGACCGCTAAGAGATACCTACCATCCTAATGAGATTTATAGCGGGTCAACAATATTAACTTAAGTTCCATTAAAACCTCACTACTTAATAGATTCGGCAATTAATAAAAACATTTATGACAAAGGTTATTGACACCATATCCATTAAAATAAAGTACACACATACGAGTACAAATGACATTTCCTTGAAGAAAATGTGACTCAATCCTATCGCCACCAACTTACTAAAAAGTACTAAAATAAAATAATCACTCAGTCAATATTCGCTACAGACACAATGTTCCAAAATTGAAATGTGAAATGAATAAAGATTTGTTCGGTTCACAATATGCATATGTTTAGCCCGGTTACAGTAATGTATACTCGTATGGACATGTTTGAAAGTACCCACGTATGAACGGATCATACATAGGGCAGTGGGACTAAGCACTAGATCAAGGTTGGCAGGGAAACAGGATCAAGTCACTTTGCCCTTTATGGCTAAATTCAGGTTTTAATGCCCGTAGCCGCTTTGTTTACATCGGAAACTTTTAAGGTACATATTCATATGTATTTATTTCATATAAAGGCCAGTTTCAATTATATTAATTTTGGTAATATTGGTACCTTCCCCTTCTGATGATGATGACTAAAAAGGCAAACTTATTTAATTGTTTAGTTCATGTTAATTGAAAAAATAACATTATTTAGACTCATTTTATTATGAAACCGAGATGTCTATTTTGTCCTATACCTCTTATTTTGGTATCTTAAAAGGTATCGATATAAGTACCTACCCAAGTATTTTGTATGTGAAATTTCCATTCAGGATTTATCAATGTTCTCAGATATTAAAGGGTAATGATCATTTTTTATTTCTTTCACATTCAAGGAATCAAATCTCGGATTAGTCATTAATTCCGATCACGCAGTCTCACTTGCGCGAGCGTCGATTCTTTGGCCTTCATAACCTGACAATGTCACGTAAAGACATGACACTAATCAGAAAAATAAGCCTTAAGGAATAAGTTCTCGGAAATCGTAACAAACTTTTATGTTGTGGTCAAATAAAAATAGCTAATAAAGGATCCTTTATTAGTGCATTTTGGGTCCATAAAATTGATACGAATATTTAGATTAGGGGGCAATAACACCGGTCCTTTTAATGGATCCAATTATGTTAGTGATGTAGTTGAATATAAAGCCGGGGTCCTAATATCAACAGAATGTCGCGCGAAAACATTGAGACTGGTTGGGATGATGACGATGACCCCGCGGCTACCTGCTCCTCCGGCCTGCTATATGCAAATCGCGTTGTTTTCTCAACAAAGTCAACGTACCTAGGTTTCCTCTCAATATAATTTATTAGATCACCACACTCCAGTCGTCCGCACCCAAAATTCCAGCAATATGTTAGAATTATTCAAAAACACTTTTGCCTCGTAAATGTTATTAATGCTAATGGGTTTATAAAGAAGTGAATGTATTTGTCAGTTAAATGTTATTGTGGGCCGTGGATATTTGATATTAGCACTTGATGTGTGTACCTACGCAGTGAGTTAGTGCTTTTTCTTATTGATTAGCTGACTTTTTGCGCCACTTTCATACTATTTCCGAGTATTATTTATCTTATCAACGAATACATAGCTAGTTACGGTACTTGTTGACCTGTGGTCGTTGACTCTACCGAAATATATAATGTTTGAGAATAAACACTATACTTTAGTAAACCAGTCTTAAGTGTTGATCTTGACGCTCTGTCGAGTTATGTAAATTATGCAAACTTATGTGCGATACTTGATCGATAGGTCGCCGACCCGGCCGCCCACGCTCTCATTATTCTAGCATTTTCAGATGAAAACCATAATATTTCATTAACGGGGCTTTTTAAGCTCATCAATTCTATTGTGTCGAGACGCACAAAGCGCGCAGGGAAGCAATGATAATTGCTATCATTTATATTTTTTTGACTAGGTGTATCTCTCTGGTAACGGTACCGAATATTTAATTCAAATGTCCTCAAGTAATTGATTCCTATTCACATTGTTAAACAGAAACTTGCAAAGCTTTTTTGTGTAAGGTCGTCAGCCTCTGAATCTTTTGTTCGACAAACTCATGCTAAACAGATCACGATGGGTGTTCGGAATAAATACGAAGGATGGTCTGGCAAATGAAGTCCATTTACATATTTACTGTTTTAGTCGATGAGTATGGATGGGTTATAGGTACATCATCATCGTTTTCAATGTTTCTGCTAATGTTTTTCATGCCACCCTGATAGAGAATCTTGCCTTAAGTACGTTTGGTTATTATTAACGTATATTTTTCTTGATGTTTCCAGTGCACACTAGCCCTAGTTCTCGCCAGTGTCCTAGCCTCACCCTCGCCATCGACAGGGCCTTTTGCTCGCTATGCGGTGGAGACAATCCCTCGACACGATCCCATTGCACAACCGATTAGAGCGTCCGTTGAAAGTGTACCCCACAGGCAAGTTTCAAGTCAATTCATACCCAGGAATAAAGAATTACTTACCAATAATTTTCTTGGCTCGTTGAAGTAAGTTGATTTCAATGTGATGTAATGATATTTCCAGAACTATCCGAGATGAATCAGGCAGAAGGTTACCATTACGTGATGCAGTCGAGAAGAGACCAATTTCTTTTCATGATGAGAACTATAGTTTCAAAACTGTAAAGGTGAGAAACATTACAATAAAAATGTCTTCGGTTTAATTGATAGCTGGTGTGTGATCTGCTAAGAAATAAATTTCATTTTCAGCCAGATTTCCTAAACGAAGAAAGTGCTTTGAAGCATTATTACGGAGCTGCGTTGCACTTGAACAAGTAAGTACCTACTAGATAATACAACAAAGAAAGTACAACTACATACCTATAATTTATTTTATTACATTCGACGTTAATAAAAATCGCCTTTATTTGAAGTGGTACTCGCAATGATGAAAGGCTACAACTGGGCAATGCAAACCTTCAAGCGATGCAGCAGACCTCCAGTTCCTTGACGCGTCGTCTCGTGGTCTGCTACATGCAGTCCTGGGCTGCATACCGCGCTCCCCCCCTCGCTTTCACCGCCGGTCTGGTGCCCAAGTCTTGCACACATCTGCACTATGCCTTCGCTACAATGCATCCTCACACGTACGCGATCATACCTACCAATGAAGACTATGATGTTATTAAAGGTAAGTTTAACTTCCTTAGTAGAATTGATATAAAACGAGACTTACATGTGTACTTTATATGCTTAGGTTTTACTCAACAAATATCGGTAACATTCGGCGACCGCAAAAACTAGATCTTACTTGCTACCTCTTGTTTTCCAGGTGGCTATCGAATCACAACCGGTTTAAAACGAAGGATACCAGGTTTGAAAATCATGATAAGTATCGGAGGTGAAGGAACAGATAGGCTGTTCAGCGAAATGGTACAAGAACCACAAAGGCGAAATTTGTTTATCGAAAGTGCGATCCAATTCCTGCAGGAACATGATTTTGATGGATTGGACTTACATTGGGTATACCCAGGTAATAAAACGAGATAATATTTCAAAATTCGCTGTTTGACATGAGAAAATCAGTAATAGTTTTAAATTCCTGAATAACATATGATTTCAGGTGAAAAGGACGATAAGGAAAAGGAATCGCTTACACGTCTACTCTACGAAATACGTGAAAAGTTTTCCACATACGGGTATCTTCTATCAGCCATTTTGCCACCGTTTAGGTAGGTTCATATAATTACTCTCGAATATAATGAAACAACTGTGAAAAGCAGAAATTATGATTATAACGTGTCTACTAAATGATTTTTCTGTAATAGGTACCAAATTGAAGATGGATTCGATTTGAGTGCTGTGAGCGGGGCCACTGACTATACAGTTCTTCAAGCGTGGGACATGACCCATGGGAAACGCGATGAACCTCCGTCTAGAGCCGTACAGCATAGCACGTTGCATCGAGACCCTGGCGCGACTTCCCGAGACCAGAGATATGATAACATTGTAAGGACTAACTTTGTTACGTATCGTGCTGTAGAACTATGACTTTGAATTCAAAATCCAAAACTTTCTTTATACCAGGAATTTATGGTCAAGTACATACTTCGAAATGGAATGGCTGCTGAAAAATTAGTGCTGGGAATACCGTTGTTTGGTCGCAGTTACACTCTGGCACCCTCGACTTTACCATCCCCGGGAGCTACTGTCATTGGTTGGGGAGATGAAGGAACCTATACCCAGACGAAGGGCATGCTTTCTTACTTTGAGGTGAGTAATTTAACTACAAACATGAGGTAAAGTAATGTGTCATTCATTATGCAACAGATGGTGATGAATTTTATATTTGCAGATTTGCATGGCCGAAAGAGAAGGTAAAGGAGTCAGCGGAATAGACGAGGCTGGCAATGCTTACGCCGTATTTGACAATCAATGGGTTACATATGACACGCCGAGCACTGTGCTTGAAAAGGTTAGTTATACAAGATAATAAAAATGGAGAAAATGAAATCACTGTCTCTATATATATATATATAAGGCTACAATAAGAGCTATAAAAGAAAGTCGTGTTAGTTACACTATTTATAACTCGAGAACGGCTGAACCGATTTGGCTGAAAATTGGTGGGTAGGTAGCTTAGAACCAGGAGACGGATATAGGATACTATTTATCCCGTATTTCTTACGGGAACGGGTGCACTGTGGGTGAAACCGCGGGGCAAAGCTAGTTTTAAATAAAATTGTTTTTTTTCTAGGTGAAGTTCGTTATTACAACGGGATTGGCTGGAGCCGCGGCCTGGTCGGTGGACTTGGATGATTTCAGAGGACTTTGTGGAACACCTTTCCCGTTGTTAAGCACTATATCTTCAACATTGAATGGTAAATCTAAATTTCAGTTTGAATTTTTTTAATGAAAACAAACCGTAGACTGTTTTAATATTTCGTATGTTTGCTAAAGTGATTGAAAGTCTATTATTTTTTCACTTTTTAGCCGAAACAGGAATAACTGACCACTCATCTCTGAAGATTGGGTCGTGCAACTCTGACTTCCCATATCTAGAATCTGATGAGCAATCATGCTCCCATTACCACTTCTGTTCTGGAGGAATAAGTTACAGGATGACCTGTGAGGACGAACGATTATATGATCCGTCAACTGGTTTTTGCGGGTAAGATTAGTTAAACATAATCGATTCCTTAGTTATATTTAATGGTTTATAATATTTTATGTTAACGAATGTTACTTTAATGCTATTTTTATATTTAGTCATCAAGATGTGGGCAAATGTATGCCGGGACAAAGCCTCAGAATCAGTATTGAAGATGCAGCAAGATATTTGTCGCAAGTTTATGAAAACGATTTCGAGGTAATGAAATATTGACATCAGCTGTGAATAATCATATTATTCCTATACTTGTATAAATAATTTCTAATTATGTTGTTTCTAGTGGAACGATACACCGGTAAAAGAGATGCCAATGAGGCGTGAGCCCGAAAGACTAGCACAAGTTGTTGACAGCAAGAAAAGTAAGAAATGTTTTTTTAGCACACGGTTTCAAGCACATTTATCTCAAACCATCACATAATGCATTCCGTCACTCTTTTCAGGTATAATAAATGACAAGAAAGTAATATGTTACATGACAAGTTGGGCTTTCTACCGTAGAGGAGGAAGCAAGTTCGTACCAGAAAATGTTGATACGAGGCTTTGCAGTCATGTCGTTTATGCATACGCTTCGCTGTCACCTGATGACCTTATTACGAAAGAATTTGACCCTTGGACCGATATAACCAACAGTAAGTGGTAAAGTGTGAAAACCAACATTAACTTTTTAGAAAATGTACTTAAAACTAGATTGAGTATCACTATATTATTTTTCAGATATGTACGAACGGGTGACATCACTCAAAGATGTGAAAGTACTTCTTGCGTTGGGAGGTTGGACAGATTCTGCGGGTGATAAATATTCCCGGCTTGTATCCTCAGCATCTGCACGATCCAAGTTTATACAAAAATTGATTCCATTCCTGCGCATGCATAATTTTGACGGTCTGCATTTAGACTGGAATTATCCAGTTTGCTGGCAAAGTAATTGCAAAAAGGGAGCAATGTCTGATAAACCCAACTTTGCTATGTTCATTCAGGTATAATTATTTATTTTAATCAAGTATGCATACTTAGTCTTCATTGTAGAAAGATCGCAATATGCCAAAGCCTTCTTATATTACAGGAATTAGGTAAAGGAATACATGCAGCCGGGATGGAACTAGGTGTAGCAATTTCTGGATATAAAGAAATCATTGAGTCAGCCTACGATTTGCCTGTGATATCGAGAGAAGCAGACTTCATGAGTGTGATGACGTATGATTACCATGGAGGATGGGAGAGAAAGACAGCACATCACACACCTTTGATACCATCACCGACAGATTCTCTCTCTTATTACTCAATAGTAAGTGTTACATGAAAAACAATAGGAGAATTAACTTCCTTCATAGATACATGTAACTGCAAACATAAAATAAATTATTGTCCTTTACAGGAGTACGCAGTAAAAACACTAATAAGTAGTGGAGCAGACCCTAAGAAACTACTTCTCGGCCTTTCGTTTTATGGTCAATCATATAGATTAGCTGAAGCTGATGGAACTAAAGGTCCTGGAAGCCTTGCAGCAGGCCCTGGTGAACCAGGAGAATTCACTAAACAACCAGGAATGTTATCCTACTATGAAATTTGCTACAGAGGTATGATACCATTAATACCACTATTTATTTTTTGATACAAGAACAATTTATAACCATATTTTGTTCTTTCAGTGAAACATCTTCGATGGAAAACTGGTCGTCAAGACAACGCTGGTCCTTACGCTTATTCCGACAATCAATGGGTTGGATATGACGACCCCAAGTCTATCACAGAAAAGGTAAATGCTGATTCGATGTTACCGATTGGAGAATAAGTCGTAGCAGCGCTCGTGGCGTAGTTTGACTAAGCGATGTTAGCTCATTGCGATTATTAAGCAACGAACACCTCGGCTTCTACCTACCTGGTAGCCGATGGTGGCTTTTCTATCTGAGCGCTTCAGAAGGCACGTAAAATTGTAGGTCCCGGTTGTTCCAATCGTTAGACCAAGTCGGAGGTCTTTAGGCGGTCTAACAACTCCTAAAACAAACAAGGCATCAATATAAAACCTTAATCATTATTATGTTTCTAGGTGGAATGGGCAATGAAACAAGGATTGGGCGGCGTTATGGCATGGGCCATGGATTTAGATGACTTCACCAACAGATGTTGTGGGGAACCGTCTCCTTTACTGAGAGCTGCGGGAAGAGCCCTGGGTAGATCAGTGCCGGCGCCACCGACAGGAACCTGCGAACGACCACCAGAACCAATTACACCACAACCTCCAACCACTACCCCTGCTGAGTCTGATGGTATGCAATATAAACTTTAAGTCACCGTACAATTGGGCTCTTGGAAAAAGTAACAGAAGTTTATGGTAAGTATGTATCAAGGTGTGACTATGGTATCACGATTTCAGGTTCAATGGTAGGAGCAGGAGCTGGTGGTGACCATAACCACGGCGCACATGATCATACATCTACAACTTGGCCAAGTTGGTCGGCTTCAACCACCGCAAGTACCACAGCACAGACCTGGTGGCCTCCTGCGGTTACCAGCACCACTACCACCACAACTACTCGACGACCGACACCTACCACTACGACAACTACTAGACGGCCAACGCCTACGACAACGACTAAGCGCCCAACTTCGGGATCAGGTATGACTAACGTCCGAAGTAAGTAATCTTGCTTAGTAACTTTTTCAGAAAAAAATTGATTTTGGTTATTTTTATAGGATCCATAGAAGGTGACTCTTGCATCGCTGGTGAGTACCATGCCGCTGCCGGTGACTGCGAAGGATACCTTCAATGTGAAGCTGGACATTGGCGCAAACATAACTGTGCACCGGGATTACATTGGGCTGCGGCGGTTCAGAGATGTGACTGGCCTAGCTTTGCTAAATGTACCAGTAAGTACAAAGTAATTATGTCTTCCCAAATATGCAAATATAAAGAGAGTTTTTACTGTTCAAGTATGGTATCACTAATTATGGTAGCTCAATAAATATTATCAATATTTTCAGCAACACCCAGTAGTGAAGCTAGCACTGCAACGACTACCTTAGCGCCGATGACGTCACGACCACCTCCCAGACCCACGACTACAACCAGAAGAACTACAACATCTACTACTACCACCACCAGACCGACGAGGCCAATCACTTCCGGTAATTGAATACTAGGATAATGCAAACACATAACTAATACCTACAGCTAGAACGATCTATAGTACATCATTAAACCTTATTACAGGAACACCAACCGGTCCATCAGAAGGTGCATCCTGCAACGGTCAAGAATATCAGCCAGTACAAGGCGATTGTAACTCTTACTTACACTGTGACGGCAGTATTTGGAGACTCCAACATTGTGCTCCTGGTTTGCACTGGAGCAACAATCAGAAACATTGTGATTGGCCTAAATATGCTAGATGTGAAGGTAAAATTATTAACCTATAAAGTATTAATATCATTTCAGAGTCTGAAGTATGAATATCATGAAGTATTAATATCATTTCAGAGTCTGAAGCTGCTACATCTGCGCCACAACCTAAACCAACAACAACTACAACAACCAGACGACCTTCCACGATAAGTAAGAAACGTTAAATTCAAAACATTGCTGAATTCAAAAAAGGACTTTCCAATTACCAACTGTTTACACCTCTTATTATAGAACAACCATCGGACAAAGAAGAAGACGGTGAATGTGGAGGAAACGATATGCATGCCCCAGCAAGCACTTGTGATTCCTACCTGCTGTGCGTTGGGGGTCGTTGGCGCAAACAGATGTGTCCTCCAGCATTGCACTGGGACAAACGGACTAGCCGATGCGATTGGGCCGATTTTGCCATGTGTGACAGTAAGTAAAGAAGCACTTATGTTAATTACATATTTATTCCACCAATAATCAAAATAGGAATAAATTGTAATCATGCTTGCTCCACTTTACAGCGAAACCATCAGCAACTAAATCCCCAATGCCTCAACCAACCATGAGTACTACAACAGCTAGGACTACCACGAGAGCAACAAGACCGACGAGGCCCACGACCACAACCACACAGAGACCTTCACAAGACGAGATCAGTAAGCCTGACAAAGTAAGAAGACCCTACGATAATATTTAACTAGTCTAAAAAATGGTATCACTAAATATTTATTAACCAACAATTATATGGCACAGAATTGCGTAACAGGAACCTACCACGCTCATCCTAAGTGCGAAAAGTTCTACATATGCGTCAACGGAATGATGATAGCACAAAACTGTGCCCCTGGCTTAGTTTGGAGACAAGATCGTTCCCAATGCGACTTCCCCAGCGCTACCTCATGTACTGACAGAAGACAAGGAGTTTCAGCACCGTTGATAGACGCAAGTAATGACCCTGGTGCCATGGACTTACTGGAAGAAGAACGTCCAAGTAAGATCCTAAACTGATTCTTAATAATTTAAACTGTAGTTGTTATGAGGTTATTCAATTACATAAATGGTTAATTTTTCAGAATACTGTAACAGCGGTGAATATATAGCTATGAAACATGATTGTACCCGTTACCAACATTGCATCTTTGGTAAATTACAGGAGTTTGCCTGCAGTGACGGTCTCTTTTGGAATCAGGTAAGGTACAAAAATATATTTAAAATTATTTTGTATTATCACCATAAGGATAACAATACTATTGACTAACTATGAATATAACTATAATTATATATTATGTTTTCAGGACAAAAATATATGCGATTGGCCTAAAAACGTGAAATGTAAGAAGATCAATAAAGTTACCACAACAACGACCGTCCGTCCCAATGTAATTATGGAGCTTATACCAGATATTGATTCAATGAAAAATGATGATATACAAGCAATATCAACAGGAACTCAGCCGGAAGTATCCTCGACACCAAGTCTAAAAGATTGTAAGTTTTATAGTAGTAATCATCAATAGCCTAATAATACTATACAAACAAGTCACTATGTGACAATCATTCATATATCTTCAATAACTTTGTTACAGCACGCTACAAACTCGTCTGCTACTACACGAACTGGTCTTGGTATCGCCCAGGCATCGGGAAGTTCACTCCAGAAGACATTGACCCTTCATTGTGTACACACATCGTATACGGTTTCGCAGTCTTAAGTGATGATGGATTGATAATGGCCCACGATTCTTGGGCCGACTTTGATAACCGTTTCTATGAACGCGTGGTACAATATAAGAGACACGGTATCAAGGTATCTCTTGGCCTTGGAGGGTGGAACGACTCAGCTGGTGATAAATATTCCAAATTAGTAAACGACCCAGCAGCACGCGCGAGATTTATCACAAACGTTATCGATTTCTTGGATATGTACAAATTTGATGGATTGGACTTAGACTGGGAATATCCTAAGTGCTGGCAAGTAAGTAGCCACTGTCCAAAGTTATGGACCAAATAGTTCATGAAAATACATTTGACTTGAATTGACTAATGTTTGGTTTTCCCGTTTGCTATTTACAGGTAGACTGTTCAAAGGGACCTGATTCCGATAAACAAGCATTCTCAGACTGGGTACGTGAGCTATCAGCTGTAATGAAACCCAAAGGACTTCTATTATCTTCAGCTGTGTCACCAAGTAAAATGGTCATTGACGCTGGATATGACGTGCCAGCACTAGCGAGACATCTCGATTGGATAGCAGTCATGACTTATGACTACCATGGACAATGGGACAAGAAAACTGGACATGTTGCGCCACTTTATTATCACCCTAGTGATGACAACACGTACTTCAATGCTGTAAGGGTTTAACCAAATATATTATGTAAAAGTTTTAGTACAAAAATCTATCAAAATTATTGTAACACCATCATTTCAGAACTACACAATGCACTACTGGATCACCAAAGGAGCTCCACCATCGAAACTTGTAATGGGCATGCCAATGTATGGTCAGACGTTTACATTAAGAGATCAAATTTATTCGGGCGTCAGAAGCCAAGGGGCCGGTCTGAACTTGCCTGCAGTTACTGGTGGAGAAGAAGGAGAATATACCAGAGCTAAAGGATTCTTAGCTTATTATGAGGTAAAAATCACTACATAATATAAAACAAAGTCGCTTTCCGCTGTCTGTCTGTCTGTCCCTATGCTTAGATCTTTAAAACTACGCAACGGATTTTGATGCAGTTTTTTTTAAATAAATAGAGTGGTTCAAGAGGAAGGTTTATAAATATAAACATTCTTGAAATTCCCACGGGAACGGGCACAACGCGGGTAAAACCGCGGGGCGCTGCTAGTATGAAATGAACATGAAACGAAACATACATAATGATTATACTCTTACCGCAAATATTGATTTACTTATAACGGTGAACGTTATTTCAGATTTGTGACCGCATTAAATTCAGTGGCTGGACAGCTGTTAAAGACCCCATGAAACGCATGGGCCCTTACGCTTATAAAGACAACCAATGGGTATCATTTGACGACACTGAAATCATCAAAGAGAAAGTGAAACTTATCAAATCTCTCGGACTAGCTGGTGGTATGGTTTGGTCTATGGATCTTGACGATCATAAAAACAGGTAATTTCTAATGATATCTACTTATAAATCAAGCATAAACAGATATCTTTAAGAGATATTATTGATGTGTTACTCGTAATATTACAGATGCGGCGATGGAAAGTATCCACTATTAAATGCAATTAAAAATAACCTTTTGGGAATGTCATCAATGCCATCGAAGCCATCTCAAACAGTACACAATAACATCGGCTCCGACCCCGAATTCGAACCCGTGAACGTGGAATTGGAGGATGATCTCGATGACATCGAAGTGAGACCAAGCTACAAGCCGACTAGTGCGAAGCCCGCAGTTACACAAGCAGACGAGGACGAAGACATAATGATAACAACCAAGAAACCGACTACTCTCAGTACCATTAACATGGATGAAAGATACAAAGTTGTTTGTTATTACACCAATTGGGCTTGGTACAGGTACGTTGAACGATATAAAAGTAAATGAAATACTGGGCAAATAAAAAATGTAAGTACATAACAATTTGTTCCTTTATTTCAGACCCGGTTCTGGAAAATATACGCCAAGCGAAATTGATCCATCGCTTTGCACACACATAGTATACGCTTTTGCAGTATTAGACAGCAGTCGTTTGGTAATGAAGCCTCATGATATCTGGCTCGACGTAGAAAATAGTAAGTTAAAACATTTGATTGAACCTAAAAAGGAACTCATAATTGGAACGAAGTTCCTTATCGCGCGTTGCGAAAGGGGGCTAGACGGAAAAATGTAACGACACTTTTTGCGTTAGAGAGAGACAGACAGAGAAACATGCGCACGCCAGAGAGAGACAGACAGAAAAACATGCGCACGCCTGCGGCGCGCCACGCCACGTCACTGTCACGTCTGTCTGTCACGCCGCAGGCGTGCGCATGTTTCTCTGTCTGTCTCTCTCTCTCTCTCTCTTATAGAAAGCAAGCCAGATATTTTCGTTTCGTGTTTCTATTTCGCATTGAACAGTGTGGTGTCGCGACGATTGTTTTTGTTGATAATAAATAAACTTTGTTCCATCCGGGTGTCCCTTGACACCTCTCCAGTTTTTTTTTGTAAAGATCCTGTTCAAATGTCATTGCAATTCATTTCAGAATTCTATGAAAAAGTCGTGTCACTTAAATCTCAAGGCGTTAAAGTAGTACTGGGTCTAGGGGGCTGGGATGACTCTGCTAGTGACAAATATTCAAGATTGGTAAACAGTGCTTCTGCGAGAAGGAAGTTCATTGTGCACGCTATCGACTTTATTGAACAATATGAATTTGATGGACTCGATCTAGATTGGCAGTATCCTAGATGTTGGCAGGTGAGTGAGGCTTACAAAGATTTGAAAATTCCGTGGCTTACATTTTTGGGGAACGTAACACACTTTTGTAATATTTCAGGTTAACTGCGCTAAAGGTCCAAGCACTGATAAGCAAGGGTTTGCAAGCCTAGTGAAGGAACTCCGAGAAGCTTTAAATTCACGGGGTTTATTATTATCCGCTGCTGTTTCAGCTATCCAAAAAGTAATAGATGTTGGTAAGTAATCAATTAAGGATTTCGTTAATCTTGTGTTTCAAACACAATTAAATATTATTATAATACGTATGAAATATTCCTACTTTTACAGCTTACGACGTGCCTACGTTGAATGCTAATCTGGACTGGATTGCATTGATGACGTATGATTATCATGGACAATGGGAAAAGGTTACGGGCCATGTGGCACCGATGTACGCTAGTGCCTATGATGAGGATACGACATTGAATACGGTATGCATATACAAAGTCTTCAACTTGAGTCTAAGGGTGCGTTTCCATTGAAGCGCAGTGGAACTGTGCGGAGCTGACCTGACCGATGAATAACGAAAATATTTTGACAATTTCATTGCTTTGTTTGACATTCCCAATGCGCCGTGATAAGTGAATCGGGCTTCGCTCCATTTCAAAGGCAACGCACCATTGAGAAGACAGATACCAAGTTCATTAGAGGACAAAAAATCAAATCAGCAACAAAATAAATGACACTTTATCATTACAGAACTACAGTGTTAACTACTGGATAAATCGAGGTGCGGAAAAAGAAAAGCTAATTTTAGGTGTACCGTTCTATGGACAATCATTTTCACTAGTGGAGAATGCTGGCCACGGACTTGGAGCACCGACATACGCTGGCGGAGAAGCGGGAGACGAAACAAGGGCCAGAGGTTTCTTATCTTACTATGAGGTATGTGGCGTACAATTGCCTACTTATGCATAATTAATAATTTCGGAATCTATTCAAGATTCCTAAATATCTTATCAAATTTTGAGGTGATAATTCTAATAATCAGAGAATCACAATTATTACCATAAGCCTAAACATAGACTACTACCAAAACACATATTGATATTAATATAATATATTTTTACTAGATCTGCGACCGAGTCAGAATGCAAGGATGGAAGGTTTCACGAGACCCTGGAGGTAGAATGGGACCGTATGCATTCTTGGAAGATCAGTGGGTGTCATTTGATGACGACTATATGGTGCGACATAAGTCTGAATACGTCCGAGAGATGGGTCTAGGTGGAGCCATGGCTTGGGCTTTGGATCTTGATGACTTTACTGGAAAATACTGCGGATGTGGAAAATCACCACTATTGAACACTATAAACCATGTTCTAAGGAACAAGGAAGCGCCGCCTTCCTGTCAACTTGAAGAAAGTAAGAGCGTACAAAATAACTTATCTCTTGACTCAGAGATCATAATGTAAGCAAAAAATAATTGTAATTTATCTTTTGTAGTTCAAGCACCTGGGATGGAATCCCCAGAAATCCAACCAGAAGTGACGACAGAAATGATAATAGCTCCCGAGGTCCCGTCCTCATCTCCAGAACCTACCGATGATGAAACCGGTGTTATTACTACTGTAAGAACGTCTCATACAATATTTTTTTACGTAATTCTATTCGAGTCGAAACCTTATAATGCATTTAATTACTTCTTTCTTTTAGGGCAATCTCGAAGGAACAAAATGTTTTGGAAACATGTTCAGAAACGACAACACAGACTGCAGTAAATATTACTTATGCATCAACGGAGAGTACATGCGCCTCAGTTGTCCGGAGCCTCTGCATTGGAACAAAAATCATTGTGACTTCCCAGAAAAAGCACAATGCCAATCAAGAGCACAGTTAAGATTATCTGGACTCGACATCGAAGAGACAATCGAAATTGATAAACCAATTGTTGCTTGCTATTTTACTAGCTGGTCATATTACAGGTAAGGAATTCTGTGCTTTTAACATTTCTGAAACTCTAGGTAACTATAAAAGGAAATTATAAATTAAATTATATCCATTTCAGGCAAGGAATTGGCAGTTTTGGTCCTGAGAAAGTTAACCCACTACTATGCACACACATAATTTATTCTTGGGCCCATATTGACCCCAAAACATTTATGGTAGTACCAGGAATTCCAGAATTAGATGTAGAAAACAATTTCTTCGATAAAATTATGGATTTGAGACAATCTGGCGCAAAAATTATTTTGGGCATTGGAGGGTTGAAAGATTCTGAAGATGGCAAGTGGATAACGATGACTCATAATTCTAAGAATAGAAAAATATTTATAGAATCAATCATTAAATTCTTGCAAAAGTGGAAATTCGATGGTGTTCAAATAGCTTGGCAATATCCAGTTTGTAAACAGGTAATGAGCTAAATATTATTTGAATCCAAATTGGAATTCGTGAGCATATGCTAAACATCAGTATTTTATATTTGTTTTCTAGGCTCCCTGCTCTGAACCTAACCGTTACGCTCTATCGCGTGAAGATTTCAATAATTTGATTCTGGAAATATCACATTCTTTACGTCCTTTGGATTTGGAACTTTCTGCGATGGTAGCATCGAGTCCAATAATCGCAGAGTTGGCCTACGACCCCAACATTTTAACAGCGGAACTTGATTGGGTTGCCATTGCTGCAAATGACTACATATCTTCAATAGGAAGAACGTCATATTTAGCGTCATTAGGATCCAGTAACGTCATCGGAACCCACAGTATTGTGAGTAATAAATAATTAACTCAGACATGTCCGAAATAAGAGTTAAGTATGAACGACACAATAAATTCTATTCATATTCCAGAATGCTACACTCACCTATTGGGCAAGCGTGATGTCACCAAAGAAATTGGTAATGAATGTGCCAGCTTATGGTCGATCTTACACTCTGCGAAGCAGTAGTAATCCTGGTTTAGGTGCTCCTATATCGGGCCTGGGAGAAAGTGGACCTTTCACACAAGTACCTGGATTCCTTGCGTATTATGAGGTAAGTTCTTGCTTCAAGTTAAAGAGTTACAAAGCTGTGGTAGTATGGAATTGCTAATATTAACATTATGTTTTAGATATGTGCTGGACTGGGTTCGAAAGAATGGAAGGAGACACAGTCAAGCGATGGTACATTCGCTGTTAACGGAAAGCAATGGGCTTCATACCTGAAGCCGGAGGAAGTGCACAAGATCGCTGCTTCGGCCTCTTTGGCTGGCTACAGGGGAGTCGGTCTTTGGGCGTTGGACTTGGACGATTGGCGTGGAGGCTGCTCGTGCTGGCCGAGTCCACTACTCACAGCATTACGAGAAGGACTATTGGACCCTAAAATACCACCTTCGTTCTGCGCGAAACATGTCTGAAATTTCGAAGTATTTTTAAATCTCTCTAAACAACTGTAGTAAAAAGTCTGAAGTAAAGATTTTCTGATATAGCGCAGTGTCAACTAATTCTAGAAGAATATGAAATAAATTACCTAGGTGCATTGCAATCAAACTACAGATCATCGCCATACTCATCATAACAGTCCTTCAGAAAGACTAAATATAATAAGATATAGATAAGTAAGATTGTAAATTAAAGAAGTACTTAATACAAAGAATGTGATATTTTGTGAGTTCCTTGATTTTTACTCGACAATTTCAATTTACGATCGCGAATGTCGCGTCGTAGGCAACTTAATTATTTTGAGTAAAAGTGCGAGGAATTGAAACTGTAATGTAAGATTGTTCTATACTAAATGTCAAATAAATATTTTTATATGTATTAAGTTCGTTTCATTACTTAACACTATCCTACTAATATTATAATTCTGAAAGTTTGTGAGGATGTACATATGTATGTATGCATTAAATTAATACAACGTGGGTAACACCGCGGGGGGTGGTTAGTACTTTTATAACGATTTCATCACTTTTGATGATGGCGAAAGAGGTTTATTTTAAAAAGCGACTCCTGTATCTATTTTAATAGCAAACATGATGAATATTGTCAAATGCCTTGGTACTAAACAGTGGATGACGTTTATGAGGTGGTTAAATCCACATATAACTTCTTAGTAACAATTATCATTGACACCATCACCATCATTGTGCCCAGCGTGCGTCACGCCCACCCCAGAACATGTCCCAAATTACACCTACACACCACCATAAATAATGGTCACCCTTGTAACAAGCACAACGGCACATTTTGTACCTTCCAAGAAAACACAGATTGAATCCCATCCAAACAGACAGCGTAATAAAGTCATAAACAGGATGACAGCCAGGAATGTCGGCGGTCTATCACATTAAAGGCGAAAATAAATTGACTAACTATTGGCCTTCTTTATACTAATACCACGTAAAATGTATTTATAGCAGGATTAACATAATGTACCTAGTTCCACCACCGATATAATGGTAAGTTCATAAAATGAAATGAGATAATATCACAAAAAACCAAAAGATTCATAGTACGCGTCAAAGTCCAAACTCCAAAGAACACGATACTCGTCAGTTCCGGACGCCAAACTTCTTGATAATAATGCGCAACTCATCATAACGAAAACCGTGAAGACGCGCGTACAGGGTTATCTACACCATATCGAATGCTAATTTATCAAACACTATTGACCGAAAATTGAAACATCAAACGTCCAAAATACTGAATTTATAAATGAAAGAACGTTCACAAAACAAAAATACCTAGGTACTTACCTAAAAATATGTTAATATAATTAAATAAATATACCCGAACAAATTCACAGACAGACCCAAGCTTCACTACATAGTATAAAACAAAGTCGCTACTTTTGTCTGTATGCTTAAATCTTTAAAATTACGCAACGGATTTTTATGCGGTTTTTTGTAATAGGTAGAGTGATTCAAGAGGAAGGTTTATATGTATAAAAATTCCCGAAATTCCCACGGGAACGGGTACAACGCGGGTAAAACCGCGGGGCGCTGCTAGTATTACATAAACAAATGCTGTATTATCCTCCCCTGGCTAGCCAAATTGATGTTTTTGTTCATAATGTAACTATGCATGAACGATATGTATGAGCTTCCGAATTAATAACTATTCGATATTTCGAATATTCGGCGTTTTGACTTTTCGATTATTTGATTTTCGATGAATTGGCATTTGATGTGGCGTAGGTAAACCGCGCGTACATACTACACTGTATTCTGTGACGTAGTCGGCGCAAGGCAAATAGGGAAGCCTTGAATACGGTTACAGCTGTAGCCGTGCTGTGTTATTGGTTATTCTAGTTCGGTGCGTCATACGATTAGGTTATTTTGTAATGTTACTGTTTTATGGTGAAATTCTAAACATAACTTCAAAGTATAAGTTCAAATTAATAATGTAACTAGTGAAACCTACGCATTTTAATAGAAGGAATTATTAAACCAGCCGTGAAAATCGTGAAATACTTACTATTGTCTAAGTTAACCTCGAAATAACGTGATAAGCCAGTATTAATTGTTAAAAAAATAATTTATTAAGCCGAATAGTTTTTAAACGTTTCATGTTGTGATTTAAAAGAAGTTTTAATTTACAATTTTAATTAATCTCAAGATGGCCAGACGATTACTTTCCCGTACGATATTGAATTCTAATGCATTGAATTTAAGCCCAAAATTCAGTGTTGGAACAATAAATAATAGAAAAATACACAATGGACAGGTAGGTGTTAATTTATTTCACCATTTTATTTAATTGCAATGTATTCTAGTTACTAAAATGTACTCTGTTCTGAATATAAATAAGTATTTCACATACTAATTAAGTAGTTGTAAAACAATGTGACGAATGTGTATTAGAGGCGTTAAATAAGTACAGACTGCAAAGTTGACATTCGTCTGTTAAAAGGCGACATTTAACTTGTCTATTTAGTATAAAACATACACTATTTTTTCTGACGACAGTTAAAATGTGAACTATAGTAAGTTCGAGTAGGTAGGTTAGTGGTCAACCCTGGTATCGGAGTTTTTAGACCGCCTAAAGGCCTCCGACATGGTCTAACGATTGAAACAACCGGGCCCGACAATTTAACGTGCACTCTGAAGCACGGTAGCGGTCAGATAGAATGCCACTATCGGTCACCCATCCAAATAGGGGTCACGACTAATGTGACTCGATCCCTTCTGAAGAGGAAAAACGTTTAGTGATTTAATTCTTAGCCCATCACCAAACCCTTTTTCCTCGAAGCACGAAGTTGTGTTTGGTTTAAAAAACATTCCTGATGGTTTCAATTAAATGATAAAATAGAATATAGTTACCTGTTTTATTATAAAGTGGTTGGAGTTAAGAGCAAGGGCAGCAAGCAAGTGAAGATAATATTTAATTACTAAATAAAATAATATGCCTGCATCTGCATAATAAAACACTATTAGTCGGGCAAACCTTCATCATATTATAATGTGTAAATATATAATATCTTCTTCAAACATAAGTGCATGCATCTTAACATATCCAGCTATTTCCACAACGAGCCATACTATGACCAATATTATACGTTTACTAGCTGCGCCCTGCGGTTTCACCCGCGTTGTACCCGTTCCCGCGGGAATTTCGGGATGAAAAATAGATGTTGGCCGATTCTCAGACCTACTCAATATGCTCACAAAATTTCATGAGAATCGGTCAAGCCGATTCGGAGGAGTACGCGAACGAACACTGTGACACGAGAATTTTATATATAAGATAATAAGAATTAGTATGTCTAGTAAGAAATGGTAGATAATTTAAAATAATTCTAGAGCAAGGAAATCCGGTAAATAATATACAGCTACAGACAGACGTTATCTTGTACTATGAGTACTTTGATAAAAATACTATGACTATCATTATTAATACATCTGTAAAGATACGGAAAATCAAGAAAAAATCGCGACACAAATAGTATTTTCTTTTTTTCTTTAATAATTTGGTTTTGTCAAATTTGAATTGGGTTCGATGTAAGCATGTAAAGAGCATATTCTAGTACCTAATCTAAATATGTATATAAAATACTAGCAGCGCCCCGCGGTTTTACCCGCGTTTTGCCGGTTCCCGGGGGAATTTCGGGAATTATTATACTTATAAACTTTTCTCTGGAATCACTCTATCTATTTTTTAAAACCGCGTCAAAATCTGTTGCGTAGTTATAAAGATCTAAGCATATATAGGGACAGACAGACAACGGAAAGCGATTTTGTTTTATATATAGTGATATACGAGCTTACGACTAACGTAATGTCAAGGAAACCGTAATAAAATGGTAGTTGTAATAAAACTATGAAGACTATGTAGGTTATTGGCAATGCAAAGTAATAACTACACTAAATAGATACTAGAAGCGGTAGGACAATTTAAAGATCAAAGGTAGGGTATGTATTATGGCTATTTTGCATTTTAAATGTATCTCACGTTAAATTAAACCTCTTTCCAGACCGAGCCCAAAGAAATCCAAATCCCAGTACAATGGGGGCACATAGCTGGTAAGCTGTGGAGCTCCAGTTCCAACACCACTGACCGACCCATCCTCGCCCTGCACGGGTGGCAGGACAACGCCGGCACCTGGGACCCTTTGCTGCCTCTCATTATCAAGGACAGACCAGTACTAGCTATAGACTTCCCTGGACATGGACTGTCGTCTTGGATACCAAAAGGTATGATGAAACTCTATGTTATCGAAGTAATAAATTTTATCTGGCTATCTACAGTGTTTTATCTAATATTTAAAAATAGAAGTAAAATTAAAATTATACTTAGAACAAAAAATCTTAATCGTCATAGGCCTTCTGATTTTTTCTCGGAGCTCCTGACAAAAAGCTAAACGATAACTAGTGCTTTTATTTATCTTGT
Organism: Cyclophora albipunctata; assembly: GCA_963082685.1. Lineage (NCBI taxonomy): Eukaryota > Metazoa > Arthropoda > Insecta > Lepidoptera > Geometridae > Cyclophora > Cyclophora albipunctata. Next base: position 6,491,984 of record OY720117.1, on the reverse strand, counting down.
GACTGATGTCAAACAAGAAAAGGTCGGTCCTAATACTTCGATTTGAAATGGTATTACATCAGTTTCATATGATTTCCAGGTATGCAGTACTACAGTTGGGACTTCCCTCGCATCATACTGGGCATAAAAGAGCACTTTCAATGGGATCAAGTCTCTTTACTCGGCCACTCGATGGGCTCGATCGCCGCGCTGCGATTCGCCAGCACCTTCCCAGAGATGGTCGACTTCTACGTAGGAGTAGACATCCTCGTATACGACGACTACGACCTAAACTTCGTCATAGACAAGTACCCGATCATGATAAAGAAATGTCTGGAAACACAGAAACGACTGGACGCCGAACCTCCGAGTTACACAATGGAAGAACTCAAGAAAAAATGGTATCTAGGTACCAACAAGTCTGTAGAACTAGAAAGCGTTCCATACTTGGCTAATAGAGGCACGAAACCTTCCAAGAGCGATCCGAATAAGTTTTATTTCAATCGGGACTCTAGATTGAAATATACACTCTTTACCCCTGAAGATAAGAAGTTTGTCGAAGCTTTGATCAGGAGGCTGAGGTGTCCAACCCTGTTCATCAAAGCGATTGACTCGCCGTACGCGACCGACGAATTTGCAGTTGAAATGAGAGAGATTATCGAAAAGAGTAACGAACTGTTCGAGAGCCAATACATTCCGGGCACGCACCATGTCCACTTGAACAACCCCGAAAGAGTCGCGCCCTTGATACTTAACTTTTACAATAAGTTCAATATACCTCATTGATGTTAGTATGTGTCCTAAAACTACTTAATTCTCAAATACTTAGCTTTATGACCTGTGCAATAATAAGAAGCATAACATTATCGAATAAGAGTTACCTAATAATTTATTCTACAGTTAACTAATCTAAATATAAGCTACTCAGACAATAAGGGCCTTATTCATAAACGCTTATTAAGAGCACTTTAGCTATCAAATGATTTGTCCCTTTCCGACACACGCTATTTGCCAAAGAGCGAAAGAGACAAAACACTTTAAAACACTGTTTAAGTTAAATATCGTTTATGAATTAGGCGGTAAGTGGATACAGCAAAAAAACTACAACTATTTGTATTGTTTAGAGAATTATTTATATTGTTTTGTTACTTACAATGTAATGGTAAAATATATTCTTCAATCAAAACTTGAAACTTGGTTTCTAATAAATATTAATTCGAAAGACATATAATATCTGTTATTTGAAACTGTCCTCCGAGTTGTCTGAAGTGTTGTCCACTTCGGCTGCATGGGCTCCTTTCCTTGTTGGTAACACTTCTATAAGTGTTTGTTGCCAGGAGACTCCTTCACAAACTTTTAGTATTATTTCAAACACTGGGAAATAAAATTAGAAATGGTCAAGGGCATAATGGATCAAAAAATATGGTGTAAAATAAAATTGCAGTGCGCCACGGTTTTACCCGTTTGAATGAGAATTTTGGCATTAATAAAAGTAGTCATAAACCTTCTCTTGTATGTGTATGTTGGTGAAAACCATAATATAGATTACTAGCAGCGCCCCGCGGTTTTACCCGCGTTGTACCCGTTCCCGTGGGAATTTCGGGAATTTTTTTACATAAAAACCTTCCTCTTGAATCACTCTACCTATTACAAAAAACCGCATCAAAATCCGTTGCGTAATTTTAAAGATTTAAGCATACAGACAGACAAACAGACAGACACGAAAAAGAGACGACTTTATTTTATACTATGTAGTGATACATCAGACTAACACATGGGATACATCCTACTACAAATATTATAAATGCGAAAGTTGAAAGAAAAAAATGAATCTACATATGTATGTGTGTTACTATTTCACGTAAACACTACTGGACGGATTTGGATGAAACTTTACAGTATTATAGGTTGTACATCAGAATAACACATGGGATACATTTGAACCCAAAATTCCCGCGGGATCAGTTACAACGCGGGTAACACAGCGGGACGCGTCTAGTATTTAATAACCTAATGTCGTTCGTTATAACCAGAGACCGCAAAAATTTGCGACATTGTTCGCAATAGTGTGGACATGACTTCAAAATCAATCAAAATATTACTCATTAATTAATTTCTTACTTGACATAATTTGATTCCTAGTCAATAAATACAAAAGTTTGTTAAAGTATAGGTTTATTAAAAAAAATGGTCAGTATTTTTTCCAAATTTTCTGCTGTCAGTATATTATTTATTTATTTATTGTATATAAATATTTACGAAAACGATATTTATTTTAAACACGAACGTAAAAGAAAGAAAAAACGGCTGTCTGCCGAAAATGTAGAAAAAAATACTGACCGTTTGCCTTAATAAATATACTTTAACAAAATGTTGTACTTTACTGACTATAAAAAAAAATAAAAATATATATAGCAATGAAATATATGTCATGTAAGTTATTCATTAATTGAATAACATTTTAATTCATTTTGAAGTCATGTCCACACTATTGCGAACAATGTCGCAAATTTGTGCGATCTCTGGTTATAACTTATAACTAGTGTTCTATTTCATACGATATAACGTACAATTTTAAATAATTAAAAAAGATATTTAAATTAAGAAAGATATTTAGGTACTGAGTAGATTTAAGAGTACTTGCGGAAGCCACCCTAAGAATTTTAATATGTATACTAACCATGATCAATAGTTAAAACTTTTCTAGTCTTCATGTTCACATACTTGGCTAGAGGTAGTTGTGCATGCCTGATGCCTTGTGCTTGCGCTGTACTGTAGCAGAGACCCTGAAAATCAAATAAATATAACAGATAGTGATATCCAATCCGTCAATTATTGGTATTACTAATGGCATAAATTACAATGGTGTGTGTACAGTAAAAAAGGTTCATGAATCCAGTCAATTTATATTTAAAATAAAAAAAATTTTTGATACTAGTCTCTTCGGTTTATCGAACACTACTAATTTTTATTTGAAACAATGTTTACAGATACACTTCTATTATTTTACAATTGTTTCGGCTCCTTTACTGTGACAAATGGTTATTTAACTTTTAACCTTATTAATAGGAAATGGGTCAGACAGACCACTGTCTCAGACCAAATGATCAGTATCAAATTAGAATCCAATTTTTAAGAAGCATTGGCGTGTTAATTCAAAATACAGATGTTCAAAATAGCGTGAGTTTGATCTGTTCATATCCTTTTGGTGACATGGAACTCTTGGCAAGTAAAAATAGATTTAGTAGAGAATTTAGAACTATAATGTATTTTGTGTGATAAAATAATGATTAAAATTCAATCTTAACAGAGAAATATTAAAATTTAAGACGAAATATGAAAATTGGAGATTAAAATACCTTATGCTGATTATGATCCACTAAGCCTCCTATAATATAAACTGTATCTTTCTCAAATTCTTCAATAACATTGTCAGATTCACTTGTCAAATAAACTAATTTGTCCTTAGGAAATATGTCTATGTATGCCTCTTCATGGAATTTAATCTGAAATTATTAGTAACTGCAATTAGAATATGCAAACCTACACATAAGTATTTATTTGCTGGTTTCAATAAATCAAAGATGTGGCAAATAATGGAAAACTTTGTAAATGTGATGAGTGAGAAGTGGGCTCCATAGGTAAAATAATACTGACATCCCAATGTTCATATCCATTATGCCTAGCCATATCAGCTTTAGATTTCCCTCCAAAACTGGTAATATAAAACTGAACTGGTGTATTGGATCTCCGGTTGATGGAATAACATCTCAGTATCTGTTTCATTACTTTAAATCTATCTTTTTCAATCATGAGGTCTACGAAACTTAAGTCTATTACTATGCCCATATCAATCTTGGGCTTTTCTTCCCTCATCTTCTTCAACGCTTTTCTGCTGGGCCCCAAATCGATATTAGCCTCACGAGCTAATTTCCGCCTTTCCTTAACTCGAGCTTTCTCTTTGGCACGTTTCTGCGCTTTGTGGCTCTCCCATTTGACTTTCCTCAGCCACTTTTTCATCTGGTTTCTAGTAAAAGGACGAGGAATTTCGTTGCCATCGTGGTCTTTCATCCCAGGGTCAAATGTTACATCAAATAGTGTAAGCCGCTCATATTCATGTTCTTTCGATCCATTTTTCTCCTGTGCCTCTTCTGTAGCAGATGTTTTTTGGGTATCTACCATGATTTATCGATTCTTATTGAATATCCTTTGCCGATGGTGATGTTATGGAAATCCCTAACTAAAATATTCACTAAAACTCTGTTTGGCTGAATACCTTGTAAAAGCTTAGATTTAGACTCTCCGGCTATGTTCTAGAAATCCGTAATAAAATAAACCACACAAGAAGAATCACAAATGATGAAAAAAACATAAACATTAAACATAACCTCACTCACTTTTAAGAATATCATGCCAAAATAAATGCCAAATTGACAAACCCAAAGATAACGACGGATTGACATTGATGTTAGTGTGGCATCTGACATTGACATATAAATCTGCCTAAAAATATGACTGGAGGAAAATGGGTGGAAAAACACCTCGGAATAATCCTAAAAAAACGTACAGTCCGGCAAGTATAACTTGGCGCGGCTGTGCGCCACTGTGTTCAATGTCAATGTACTTTTATAACTGCTTCTCTTGTACCAATTTTTATCACTTTAGGCATGATGATAGCACAGTAGTTAGCAAAATATTCGCAACGATGTTTACTATGAACTCGGAAGTTTCAAAGTGAATTTTCAAGATGACCGTTTTAGTTCCTCAAATCGCCACCGCCAACTTATACTTGCCGGACTGTACGTATGTATGACCTACGTAGAATATCCGGACCCGGAGACATAGAATCTAGCGGCAAATCTTAATTCAAAAAACGTGGTCAAAACGAGATTTATTTGCCGTAGCTAAGCTTTTATAATGCTGTGCCCCGCGGTTTCACCCGCAGCGCCCCCGTTCCCGTGGGAATTTTGAGATTTTTATTCCTTATTTTTCTTATATAAAAACCTTGTCCTGACATTAAGGAACACATTAAAAAAAGAATCATCCAATTTTGTGCAGTCGTTCTGAAGTTATGCGCTTAGCAACACATTTTGCGATTCATTTTTATATTATAGATTGTAATTATGATATCTTTTGCTTACCTACTAATACGATTTAGCTAAAACTATTCATATAAACTAATCATAATGATCGTTGTTGTTATGTAGCTAGACCTCTGCGCCAATTTTCTGTTCAACTCACACTATATTTAAGTAAGCAAGTAATAAATCAGGTCGATTTTATTAAATAATACTGATTTTTTTATTGTGTATTTATCGTGTACATACTTATTTATCTTGCCCTCACCAGTGCGGGCAAGATAAATACGTTATTAAGATGTATAATAAACATATGGTAGGTAGATAGGTACCTATCAAACGTTAAGATAATTTCCGTTATCATTAATGTGTACACAACCTTCTATTTAACCCCGCGTCTCAATGAGCGATGCTCAGTGTAAAATATTAAATAGAACCACAGTACGTTACTGCTAAATACTTATTAAAATTCCTTCTGCTACGTCCTACTTCGTACTTTTTGAGACTTCAACCGCTCAGTATATATTACATTATGTCTTCAGTAAGTACCTACCTAATGTGGCTACGACTTTTAGTAGAACTAAATACATCTTTTGAAATATTCAGACCTGAATTTTCGTATAAGTGTTTCACTTCATAATTAATTTGAAATTAAATATCTAAAGACAAAAGACTTATTTCTCGGCTGTTGGATCTTATGGACTGATACCTTTTTACTTACCTAATTAAGTAATTAGTGTCACCTTTATCAATTTTAATTAGTAAATCGATAAAAGTTTAAAGTGGATGGAACCTACTGATAACTGGATGAATACAAAATGGCTACATACTTTAATAGCCGAGTTTGATACCTAGATTTGTTAAAGTATAAAACCTAGGTATCTAACTCAGCAGAAGGGGTTAAACTTAGTTAAAAAATCATAGTTTACTTAGGAACAAAATCGCAGTACCTATATGTATAATATAAGGTAGTAATTTGTAAACTTCTTTCAGGAAAGATATCAATTGTGGGGAGGATGTTTTGAAGAAGAGCCTTCGGACGTATTAAAAAGACTTAACGACTCTTTACCGATTGACGCTCGCTTATTCAGAGAAGACATTAAAGGAAGTCGGAAGTGGGCTGAAGAGTTACATCGCAGTGGACATCTTTCAGTAGAAGACCATCAGTCTATACAGGATGGACTAAATACAGTTAATATAATACAGATTTTTGAGCATTTTACCTTTAGTCAGGCACTAGGTACTCCAAATCTTTAAATATTTCTTACAGGTAGAAAAGGACTTGCAAGAAGATATACAGAAAAATGGACGTTTAATTGACTCTGAAGAAGATATCCATTCGGTTGTAGAACAAAGATTATTCAAGGTTATTGGGGAAGCAGCGCTGAGGTTGCATACTGCTCGGAGTCGAAACGACCAGTCGGCTACTGATACTAGACTCTGGATGATTGAGGCACTGCCTAAACTACAAACGTCTTTGGTCAAACTTATAAAGGTAATTAGCATTATTTCTCACACATTTTATTTTATTTGTAGACTTTCGGTAGAATGTTCAAGATCTAGAGTATGAAGATATTTGTACTACTTACGAACTTTTTTCCACAGGTCTTAGTAAAGCGAGCAACTGCAGAAATAGACATCATTGCACCAGGATATACACACCTGCAACGAGCTCAGCCAATAAGATGGAGCCACTTCCTCATGAGGTACCTTCACAAAACCTCCCTATGATTAATCATTCATTTCAGCCTTGGCAGCATTGGAAACGTCAAAAGTCATACAATGCACACGCTTTGATTTATTTGTGTATCATATTTTTCAGCCATGCATGGGGACTACGTGATGACGTCATACGGATAAATGAACAAAAGTCGAGGTTATCAAGATGTCCGCTAGGCAGCGGTGCTTTGGCGGGATGCGCTTTGTCCATCGACAGGAAAAGACTGGCTGAAAGTCTAGGGTTTTCAGACGTAACTCCTAATTCAATGTTTGCTGTATCTTCGAGAGACCATTTAGGTAAATAAGTACTACTTGGACCTAGGCACCATTTTTATGTAGAATACTATAACAATAATTTAAATTCTTACTCGAAAATGTTTGCAGTGGAATTTTTGAACTGGGCATCTCTTTGTGGCCTCCATCTGAGCAGATTAGCAGAAGACCTCATAATTTACAGTTCGCAAGAGTTCTCCATTTTACGTTTTTCTGATCAATTCTCTACTGGATCAAGCTTAATGCCACAGAAACGGAACCCTGATGGAATGGAACTGGTTCGAGGCGCTGCAGCTCTTCTCCTTGGAGATTCTGTTTCATTCAGCTGTGTTCTGAAGGGTCTTCCCAGCACATACAATAAAGATTTACAGTCTGATAAGGAAATTTTATTCAGATCTTATGACCGTTTGCTGGATTGCATCAAAGTTGCTACTGGAAGTATTGAAACTATGACAGTAAGTTATTTCAAACTGACGAGCAGGGCGTAGATGCACGCCAAAGTGTATAATGATTCTTTTATATCTTTTCAAATATAAATAGAAAGAGCCGTCTCTAATTAATTTTGTCTTGGCGAGTATCTTAGCACTGCAAACATGACTTATAATACATTCTGCACATTTAACTCACCATATTTTCATATCAATAGGTGAATGCCGAAAAGGCACTAAGTTGCCTGGACCCTGGGATGCTGGCCACGGACTTGGCTCACGTATTGGTTCGCCGTGGAGTGCCGTTTCGGAAAGCACATCACCTAGTTGGCGTAGTTCTTCGCCGCGCTGCTGCCCTGAATATAGATTTGAAGGTTTTGCCGTTTGAAGAGTATGTTGCTATTTGGTAAGAAATATTTAGGAATCAGGAATATTTGTCAAATGGTTGCCCCCAGAAAACTTATAATAAAGGGCCAATGTCTTATTGGACTGACCGTAATAATAGTTGTAGTAACTTATCCCTTTACTTTTTTAGTCCGGAGTTTGGTCCTGAAGAAGAGTTAAAATCAGTTTTCTTCTGGAAAGCAAGCGTAGAACAATACTCCAGTGAAGGTGGAACAGCGAAATCTGCCGTCAGTTACCAGATAGACACAATGAAGAAATGGTTGCAAGACATTTAAATTATTGATATTGTAATATAGTTACTATTAACTTGTAGTTAGTGTCAAATAAAATAAATACCTAATCGAATTATTGCCAAGTTTTATTATAGGTATTTAAATCTGACTAGATTTCATAACACGCATACTCATAGATGGAAGTATCCCCGATGTTGTTGCTCTCATCATATAGGTACTTAACTTAGGCACCTCTTTTAATATTCTTTTCATACAAAATCTGGCCAAATTATGTGACATCTACGTTCGGAAACGTTGATTAGGTAAATATTAGATTAGTCACGCAAACAATTGAATCTGTTATTTGGCGTCACATAGGTGATACCTATCCATCCAAGGCGGTCAGGCAGGACGACCCCAAATATTATTCACGTACGTGGGTTGGGTACATGTTAGCAAATTAGGAAAGATTAAATAATCACCTGATTGCCCGAAAAGTAAGATGATTCCGTGCTTCGGAGGGCACATTAAGCCGTCGGCCCGGTTACTTTCAACGGATAGTAGTCGTTACATGAGCCATGTCAGAGGCCTTTGGCGGCTCAATAACTCTGACACCAGGATTGGTCAGGTTGACCATCCATTCAAAGAAGAAGAAGAAGGAAAGATTTTACAAACAAATAAAACAATATTAAGTACTAGCAGCGCCCCGCGGTTTTACCCGCGTTGTGCCCGTTCCCGTGGGAATTTCGGGATTTTTTTTACATAAAAACCTTCCTCTTGCATCACTCTACCTATTACAAAAAACCGCATCAAAATCCGTTGCGTAATTTTAAAGATAGCATACAGACAGACAAACAGACAGACAGACACGAAAAAGAGACGACTTTATTTTATACTATGTAGTGATTAACCATCGTATGACTTCCTGTTATCTTCAGATTGAAATGAATTATATTTTATGTTATTGCAATGCGGCAGGCAGTTTAAAAATAATGTGACGTAGATAAATAAGTTCACGGGTTGTCAAGAGCGATGTCGTGCAGTGAGGAGCCAGGGGTAGGCTGTCGTCCGCAGGCCGTGGGCCGCCTGCGCCTCACTGCACACGATACAACGCTAAGACACATTTTTTCCTCATAATTCATATCTTTTCTCTAAATATCTACTGTATTAGATTAGCTGGTTTCGTACTAAATTACACTCAACAAAACTTCCGCGTAAACAGTCATAACTGAATTGCAACACAATGATCAATGAAAGTTTCATTTCTTTCACAAATAAAATCGAATTACGATATTAATTTGTAGATAACAGATATAGGCATGGAGGCAGATCCACCCCTCGACGCACGCCCTACCACCCACCATACTTTGTATGGGAAAATGTTAATCGGATCCTATTATTTCATGGCATTCGACACAAGTGGACGGTCGCGTAACTCACCACAAAATTTATTTACGAAATCGGGATCACTTTACCAAACTTTTAATCATTACGCGAACAGTATTTTATTGAATGTGAAGTTCATCAAAGTTGAAATCTTAAATAATTAAAATAGTTGAAATATATTACAGGGTGAGTTAAAGTTTTTATCCAATTTGAAATTAGCTTGGTGTAAAGTTCGGCGTAAAGTCGAATGAAATATTGCTTTCAGCTCAGTTCTGTTGAAAACTCTTATTCAGTTTGTGCCAGTTTAAATATGCAGGCAAGTGTCCTACATATCTTAAAGCTTGCATAAGTGAACGGTTAAAAATTAACACTCCATTTCGCAAATTATTTTTACCGTTTGACAGACCAAATTATGAGAATACTAATTAAATAGGTAGGTAGTAGGTACTTGATTAATTAAGAATGTCCTTAAGTAATTGATAATACACAATACATCAGTACTAGACCCTTATCCAACCATAACTCTCCTTAATTCGCCATAGTCGGGTAAGAGCAACATTTTTACGATTGGGAATTCCCGATACAACCGGACTCAAATAAGTAATCAACTCTTCATTTTTCATTATAAGTCCTTAGATAACATTGATAATGATAACAAATTAAACCGAAAGGCTTGCATAATATCAACTAACTATTCAGTTAACGATAACTTTTCAAAATAAATATTTAATTTAATCACATCAACAATGCGACATTGAAGTTGTCTTACTTATCTGATCATGTGGTTCTGCTACTTATTATACCTATATTTATTCAAAGTATACAATAGGTCACACAAGCATTTTCAAGATACATAATACACTTTCTAACAAATAAAATACTGTCTATATATATTGTGAAAAAGTAAAAAAAGTACAGAAAATATATTGTGAACAATATGATAATTTTCGAATCAAATAGAGTTCGAAAAAACCAACAAATTAAAAAGGGTTTTTTAATAAACAAAATATGAATTCATTTTTCACAATAAAGGGGGATTCTTTCAGGGGAATAGCGGAATAGTCCCGAACAAATGAGTAGCATGGGTTAATATGGAATCTATAAGAAACTCGTCCTATCGTATTCGTCCTTTCGTTAAGATTAACCGTTTTGTTTTTAGGAAACGACTGTTATCGCACTACACTAATCTAACAGCAGAAATGTGCAAAGTCGGCGTCCTCCTACTCATGATAGTATTCTCAGTAACGTGTTCCAACAAAGACATGAATGAAGAATATGCATTTCCAATAGACGACAATATTCAGGAACCTTTTGAAACCGATGAAGAGGTAAGATGATAAAGCTGAGAAGCTTTTTGTTTGGACGCTCCAGATAATTGAATTCATAGTTAATGAAACTTTTTTTTTAATTTCCCTTTCCTTCGATACCATAAGCACATTGCACTTTTGTGTGGAATGTAAGCAGAATCGATCGATATCAACCGACTTAAAAATAGTACGATCATGCCATTGAGTTATACATATGTACCTATTTACGTTACTACGTGGAGTTATATGTATTAACGTACGTTAGTAAATATAACTCAATGGATCATGCAACCTTTTTGCGTAACTGAGTATGAGGGTAATGCTAAATATCGATTTAAATCCCAACCTAACCTAACTTTGATTAAAGTAAAGCTTATATCCATTCTTACTGAACTTTATGCAACTTTTTTTGAAATTTATATTACCCCAGCTGGGCAAAGGTCTTCGCCAAATGCTTCCCCTCCTTCGCAGCCTCCCATCACTTGCTGTCAAAGGAGACAAGGTCGTTCCTCCAACGTTTCCTGGGCCGACCTACTTACTATTTTTAAATAAACTGTACCAATATCTAGTAAGCAAAAGTTTAATATATTCTTTTCAGTACATCCAGCAAATTTACTCAATGATCGACGCGTACCGGGGCGATGTGCTCGGGGGCCGGCTCGTGATCGAGACCAACGCACTCATCGACACCAAGTACAAAACATGGAAAAGGAACGCAGACCTAATCAACTCGCTCTTGGCATTACCCAAGGGGATGAATGACGCTGGACGTTAGTTAATTTTATGACATTATTCCTATCGTCTCCCAATAAATGCAATCCATGTTAAATGTTCCTACCAAACTGTGGGCAGCTTTTAATTTAATTAAATGATCTCTGATTTCTGTTTACTATCACAGCTATTAACTAATTGTAAATAAAAACAATTTTGTTCTCAAAAACATATTTTATTGTACCATATCTTATTAATTCTAATCCAATTCCTCAATTGAGGATTACGACTAACAAAATTTTCAAAATAAGAGATATTTACAAGTTCAATAAGGTATGAACATATTTTTTTACATTTTCTCTCTGTTTTATAAGCGCCATAAATGACGATTACACGGCACGATACATTTTGATGAGGGAATATATGTACAAAATTACTTCGTCAGATAAAATATATTTTACACTATAAGGAAACTCTTTCGTTACAAAAATAAACATGACATATTTTATATTTGTTATAGTGATGAAGATAAATTCTTAGTAATGACGGTAGGAAACATGCTATTCTGATCAGTGTAAGTGTACAACTTCAGCACTTTGTTTTGAAGGCAAACCCCGTCTGTATTTGCCACAAAAATATCTACAATGCAAATAACACATATAACTCTTTATGTAAATGTATATAATAGGCATGCAGGCAGTGAAGTTACATATTTCTTATATAATTTTAATTGCTTCTCTCAATGACGTTAAAACTAAACCAGAACATTCAATTGCAACTACTTTAAGTAGAACATTAAATACAATTAGCTACATTAAATTAAGATAACATAAACAATCACTAGTTACATAAAACTAAGAAACATTAAGTCGTCTTCCCTCGTCACATTGGACCTAATTAACGCTACTACAATTTATTATGAACATAAAGCGGCGTACGGACTACCAATTACATTGTACGCATTATCTTGGTATGTTGGATACGCGGACAGTCGGTAACGTTTCATGACTGTATCGGTCCTGGGTACCCGTAACCGACTTTCGCTTAGTCCGTACGCGGCTAAGATAAATACGTAAAAGCGATAAAACATTGGTCATTTACGTACATGCGACTAACATCCAGATGGCCACGTACATCGGATAATGCTTCTCGTTAATTCTTATTTATTGACCACTCGGTAGTTAGTCCTTAGGTCTTCATAGGCCACTTTGTTAGAACTTGAGCGAGAAGCCAGGGGCGACGTTAAGCGACCGCTGATGTAGTTGGAAGCCCAGTGCCTCGTCGGAGTCCGCGCGGGAGTACTGCGCGTAGGCGGCGCCGCCGGCCGGCGGGCGCGGGCTGTGCGTGGTGCGGCGGTTGCCTTCGGACTTGGCGGGCCACGTTGGGAACATGGCCGGGTCTATGGCCACTGGGTGCTCCTGAAATAATATGACAATTAAAGAGACTGATAAATAACCACACAAATGATATTGAGTAAGCTGGCTGACTGTAAGATCGCGCTGCAAGTCTGCTGCAAACTTAAGTAGTTAACAATAAATTTATACAAAATATAATATCCCTATCAAATTTTAACTTCATTACTAGAAAATCAGGTTATTTTTTTAAATGTATCATATTCCTGTTCTAAATAATTTCTAAACTGATTCTTTATTCACCTTAAAGTAAGCATGTTCCAAGCCAGCATCGGCTGTGATTCTCTTAGCAGGATTGTAAGTCAAAAATCCTTGTAGTAGTGAGAGTCCAACTTCCGACAGTAGGTCGGGTCCGATCCTCTGACGCAGACCGCCGGACGGGTGTTCAGCGAATGTCATCTTTTGCACGGCGGGGAGCTCGTTGTAGCCAGGCCATAAACTCTCTGAAGGCGTACCTAAGTCCTGGCGAAACATAGAAAAGTTTTAATCTAGACCTACAGTGGTATTGTAAAATACTTTCACTGCACAATAGTAATAAAATAAATAGTGTAATCATCTATACACTGAGCAATATTATTAAGTTGTATGGACCACCTAAGACAAATAAGATCCATGTAATATTCAAAACGTGATATTAATAGAACTTACTTTAAAAATACGGTTCAGTTGATCCACCTCGGACTTCCCTGGGAACAAGGGATTCATAGCAATGAACTCTGCGAATATGCAGCCAACACTCCACATGTCTATGTGAGTGGAATACTCTTTGCAGCAGAGCAGAAGTTCCGGCGCTCGGTACCATAGGGTTACGACGATGGGAGTGTATTGGCGTAGAGGGGATCCGTACTCGCGAGCCAAACCGAAGTCTCCAACCTGGGAATCAAGTAAAGTAACTCTTTGAAAAACTAATATAAAATTGATTTGATTGGAAAAATTACATCCATACATTTTGAAAGGATCCTATAGATTATTCCTACAGATCAAATATTTACGTCACCAAATAAACTAAATTAAGGAAACACATACTTGAGATAATTATAAGCTTCAGATTAATTTAAGCTTAGAAAACAACTATCGGCTCGTCCCTTTGTGAATGATAAAAGATAGTTCCGCGCGGTTAAGTATTTATTATCCTGATAGTACCTTCAATACTCCCTTGTGTGATAACAGTAGATTACTGGTTTTTAGATCTCTGTGTAATATCCAGTTGTCGTGTAAATGATGTACGGCCTTTAGCAGTTGTGTCATTAGACATTTCACTTCACCTGTAATGAAAAACATAATACATAGTTAATATTCACACTTTATTATAAGGTGTTTCTTATGGCTAAAGCTCTCCAAACTAAACTGAATTATGAGTAGACGCGTGGCCAATATAGGCGCGAACAAAACGAGCAACATTTCTAATAATTCCGAACAATATTTACCTGGAAGGAACACCTGCTTCTTTGCCCTCATAGTTTCCATCAAGCTCTTGAGATCGTGCTCCACGTAGTCCATGACAATGAATATCTTGTCCATGTTGGAGCCGACGACTATCTCTCGCATAGTCACTATGTTAGGATGTTGACCCTGCAACATGTCAATAGGACGTGCTACTCATTAGTAAAAGCAAACGGACGGGCCATAAGTAACTTGTCAACCTCGGTTTGGATAAGTAAAATACCTGAAAATGTATACCTTCACTGGATCCATGTATTCAATACCTTACTAAATAGATAGTTATACAATCGTGTATGTATCAACTAATACAATATTACATTGGATAAAATCAGCATACAATTAAAAAATACAGTAATAAACCTTACTAAATAAGTGATTCGGGTAGCATTTTCAGATATTTAACAATAGATTTTATTATTATGAGATTTATAGAATTTTGAATCACAACAATACCATTACTCGCTGAGAACTAGAGGGAGATAGTCGAGTTTCGGTTTTATAAAGCGTTGTCTCGGTCGCACATTTGTCAAATTGAAGTTTGTTGCCTGACAAACTAGTTGTCATGCTAGTTGTGTAACTGGGACATTTTACAATCCCGAAACCGTTCGATCATCTCCCATCAGATATCGACGAGAAAATGTGTCTACCATGTACTCTAAACTTCGAAACATGAAGTATAAAGGCTCACAAAAAACAGGTAATCTACAAATCTCACAAAATCAATTTAATTATAACATTAATTTATGGCACTTAGTAATTTTTAAGAATTCTTAAAGCTTTAATGGATTCTGAAATTCAGAGTACAAAAACTTACATATACTTCAATACATGTTTGTATTAAACATACGATATTACTTATGCACAGAATGTTGTGCTAATATTTGATGTTTAGAAATTGATTATAATCAGTTTGCTTTATTTTTTCTTGTTACAAGTAACGGAGAAGTCATTAAGCACTGCCATTTTGATTTTCAAAATGGCGATCGGTCGAAGAGCATTGATCATGCAATAAGACATTGTATAGTACAGTACAGAAGTCCCATACTTTTCAGCGATAGGTAACGCTTTACGAAAATAAAGTCTTGGCCTCTGTCAATTAAACTGTCGAACACCACCGTCTAGAAACCAGAAAAGTTTCTTATATTGACTATTGGTCTATGTCAATCGGACGACACTGTTGCCGTCTCACATATACAAAGCATTGACGACCAATTGAGGGTGGTTGATGCACAATTGAGGGTCAGTGACGCAGAAATGTGTGTGATAATAAATCATTATTCGAAATTAGTCTTTACTTTGTCTTATCGCACCCTCATGCTAAAACTACTTTGTCAGATAACATTTAAGCTTTAAGAATTCTCAACAAAGGTACATCTTGGAATCTACGCAATGCTTCGTGCCAAGATATACCTCCATAATCAAGTATACAGCTTATACAACTATGTAATTGGCCCGGCACCTTATTGCATTGAGATGTCCGTCAAATTTTCAGCATAGAGGAAATTATCATAATAGCCAGTCATTTAAAAGACTGGTTATACAAATCCGTACAGTTATTTCGAAAATCCCATAAATATCGAGAAAAAATACAAAGTTAAAGTAGTAGATATCAAATGTCTTGATCTCCTTTTGTTACATTATTTAAATAAAAAATATTTTCAGTGTAATATCCCTCCTAGAATTATTCACTGTTTCTTGCGTTTTATTTCTCCTTAATAATTACCAGCATATCAGCAATCTCTTTAAAAAATATAAACTACGAACATCGAAAGTTTATTACAATACTTGGTATAAGATAGCGATGCGAATCTATTTAACTTATTTATTTCAATTGCAAACTATTGTGACCCCGCCTTGATTATAAATAGATATGTTTTTTATAAAATGAAATATGTACATACATACAGTCTCCCACACAAAATGTATGGTAACTTATTAGTATCCTAATAGATAAAGGGTGAATCAAATCAATGCCACCGGAGGGAAAACACTCTAAATACTGAGATAGATAATGTTTGTTAATAGAAACATTCCTTTATTTTTTATAAGAAACAAAACTGCGTTGAAATAATTTTGAAGACACCCATCCTAAACTTACCGGTTAAAATTATACATTTGGTACCTTTACCGATATCACACTGTAAGTTGTCCAAATAATACGTTCTTTTTAAATATTTTAGAAAATAAAGAACGCAGTTTTGTTCATTTAAAAAAAATAAGGAAAAATTTCCTTTAATTAGAAGTTTCTATCTTCGATATTTTCTTAAAACGTTCACTACAGGGAGCATTAGTTTGACTCACCCTGTAAAAACATTTAAATGACGCATACAATATCAAAGAACGATGTCATTCAAGATACATCACAACATAAAACATTTCATAAACTAATTAAACACATTTAGTTAGAAAATCGAAATGCAATGCAAAACACAGGCAAGTTATTTTTCAATAATTTGGCTCGACACAAAGTACTGAAAGTTAATTTAATACTTAATTAAACTTTCATTTAATGAGAAGCAAAACATACAAATACATTTGATCATGTTTGTTCATGTTCATCATTATTTATTTTTTACAAGAATTGTGTGAAGATTTTTTAATTCAAATTAACATTTGACATTACCAAATCTGATGTCCACCTCCTCTCCGATGCTTTTGTAGATAACAGATTAGGAGCTAAAAGAAAAAGTAGATATTTATTAAAATAAATTGCCCATTTTGCATAGCATACTTATCAAACTAAAGTATGTGAAGTCACATGATTGTTCTAGAATCTAGACCTACTTGCTTACATTTCAAGCATAAAGTTTTGTAACTATTCATGTTAACCATTTATCCAAATTATGTGTAATTTGAAAAAAATCACCGTAAATTGTCCTGTGTTAAGTGAAGAAAATTGAAGTCGAAAAAATGTTATTGTATTATGTAATAAAATAGAAGGAAAAGATACAGATTGTATGCGTAAATATCCAACTTCATTTGATTTTAAAATTTTAAGTGAAATTCCTTAGTGTAATGGGGGATGTGCCGAAACAAGACGCAGGTTTAGTAATGTAACAGTCGCGAAACATACAAATTATTTTCGGTGAGAAATATATTCTGTACAGAATATCTCAGTCATTATACTGTCCATGGAGGTATTCGATTATGACGCTCATTCGTTATACACGAAGTGTACGCTTGCTTTCAGCTTACTCACAAAACCATCTTCACCAGGCGTCAAAGTCAAGGCTGCGATAGCAAAGTTCGATGATTTTGTATGTGTAATCAAGCGTACAGCAAGCGCGTCATAAAGAATACGTGTCCATAAAGCTTTTCACTAAGTGTTCGGAACGATTCGGACACACGTTCGCCGCTCTTTAATTGAATGAAAGAGTGACCAAGCAATATGTTAGGATATGTTCAGAATAAGTGATAACGTAACTTAGCGATTCGTCTCCGTGGGCAGTTGGCGCTAATAAAGTAGAAGATTCCAATATTGCAACTTATAAACAATACACGCGACATTGTTTGCTGATGATTGTTCATACGTTACAATACTGTGATCTTCGCTGAGAAGACTGTTGCCTGCGTCTCATTATAGATAATCACACAAGATAGATAATCAAGACCATGCGGCAAAATATTGTACGTTGATTGGTCCCCAATTTAATTACATATGCGGAAAATCTCGCGATTCCTCGGGAATCAAAATCCCACATAAATTCGAAAATTCATCAAACACCTCGCAAAATCATTTGCGAAGGTTTCGAAGGGGGTAGGGGCCCTAGCACAACGGCGGTCAAGACATGATATGATATGATAAATACCCGTGTTAATTGGATACTAGAGTTTTCCACCAATCCACGAATAGTATTTTATTTTATCGTGTCTTATCACATTTATTCGCCACCGCTGTGCTAGAGGATCTGCTTGTGGGTTCTCTTAGCAAGAATGTAAATGAACGGCAATACATCAATCGACACGCATATTTTGTCCCATCACGTCTTACCGCATGGTCATGCTAGGTTAGGCGGGACAACATACCTATGGAAGCCAATCGCAGAACATGTTTCACTGACAAGTATCAACTTTATTGTCGTTAAATGAATCCCTTTTCACATAAGTGCGAAAGTTACTCCTTTCTTTTGTTTTTACGCCTCAAGCGCAGAACCGATATGGATTTTTTAAAATCTATTTTAGATTTTGCAGATGAGATGATGGAGATATAAATGATGGTGATTGGGCATCCGAAAGTTAGATGTTCGTTCATTTCCATTCGTCGACAATTGGTTGGCACTGAAACATGTTCTACGATTAGCTTCCAAGGGTGCGTCCTGGCACTTTCAAAATATTAATTTCACCTGTAAATTAAATCAGAAATATAGCTAATAAATATAAATATGTAGCTAAAAAGTATTTATAGTTGTGACGAAATGTTTTATGTTGTTAAATGTAAACAAATAATTTACATCTAATTGTATGTATATTAAAACTAGCTCTAGTGAAACTGTGTATATCTTAGGGACAATAATTAAATTTAAAAAGTGTAATTGTTTTAAAATTCTTTACATTATAATAAAATAACGCTCTTTTGGTGTGTAAAGGTTGTGAGTTGAAAGCTTTCAAAGGCAGAGTCACCAAAGTATTTTAAAGTTTGTTAATAAAACATTATCTAAATGAAGTTAAATTAGTTATTAGGCAACTAAAATACTTAAAGGTGGATTCACAAAAGCATGATACAATAGTAAAAAATCATTAGCTATTCGTGCCTAAGCTTTAAACCACATTAGCGCGGCAACCCTCTAATATAGGACGGTGGACGGGATTGCCGAACAAGTTCGAACATCCATCTGATACCTTGCGACCGAAAACCATTTGACACCTTTCGAAACTTGTATGACGCGCATATTGTGTGCAAGTGCATGCGCCAGTTTTAGAGCTTATTTCGTTGTCGGCTTTCTGAGTATTTATTTTGTGCCTTGCGAGACAGTCAAGCTCTACTTTATTTTATACTAGCAGTGCCCCACGGTTTTACACGCGTTGTATCCGTTGCTATGGGAATTTTGGCATGAAAAGTAGAGTTATAAACCTTCGTCTTGAATCACTATGGATGTAAGTGAAAACGTATACGTAACGACAGACAGTTTAAAAAAAAATAATATGTAAATACGTATGATCCGCCTCGCGCAACGCAAACACTGTAACTATACGCAAACATTGGAACGCTTCGACGTTATACTGCTCATTCAAAACGAAGTATGTAGGTCAATACCAAGTATTATACAACGTGAACTTTACTTCCCAGTAAAATATTTATTAAATGTTTCGTTGCAGTACAAAAGAAAGTCACAAGGCTTCTTTGAAACTTTTTGAGAAGTTGCCATGGGAAATTTTAATTGGGCTACACCTAAACGTCGAAATTGTTCTTACGCATTACAAAAATTAAGACATTAATTATTTCAAACAAATGTTATTGATACACAAACCAAGTGCATATTTTAGGTGAGTAAATTGTTAAATTCTTAAATCACTTTTGTATCATGCTATTGTGTAAGGAAAATAACTACAATTACTAAAAATATACTTAAAGGATCGTAAAATCATTAACCGAAGTTTACCTGTTCAGGATCCAATCCTTACCTTCTCACTTTACTCTCACACTCATGGACTTAATAAACTAAATAATTGCATCGCTATCTTTATATTACCTTCGATGTTCGTATTATTAGTATAATCACTTGGAAAAATTACTTTTTCAAAGAACACGAAGTTCATTCATGTTGAAAAGTATCTGGTAGGTATGACCATCCCCTAGAATAAATTCCTTATAAGATACTTAGGCCCGCCCGTGTATCGAAGTTGTTACCCTTGCAATCGGGTCACACCTCAAGCACAACCCTCTTGCAGGTAAGAGGTGCCGGGCCTGTAGGAATAAAATACAAGGCATTAATCATATGAAAACAACACGTGAGCCATCGACTGCCGCACAGCTCAAGGCTCGTTGCAACTAACGCTAAGTTACGACTAGTAAATAACGGCAAGTGATACATAATACCTTCAAAGAGCGATGACGCATTGAGATGGCTCAAGTGAGCTTATTACTATCAAAAATAAAGAGTGTGGTCCTACCTTGAGCAATGTGTTGATTTCTCTTAGAGATGTAATAGGAAAGCCTTCCTTCTCCTTTTCCATTTTGAGTCGTTTCAGAGCGACAATTTCTTCACTAGTTTTGTCACGAGCTCTGTAAACAACTCCGTATGTGCCCTCCTCTATTCTATTCAGACATTGAAATTCCTCAACTGAGCGACAACCCTATAAAACATTACAATTAACATGAAATATGTGTGAAATGACGCAGGAGAAGGAACATTAGCCAGTAGATGAATGATTTCAATCGCTGAGATTTACTTTTATGGATACTTATCAAAGATCTGCATTAATTACCCTGAGGAAGTAATATAGTTTCACAAATCAAAGTTTTACTTATAAATTAATGATTATTGATAATAAGATAAACAATGAATTCATTCTTTCATGTATGGGAAAATGTATATAATATTATAAGATTTTTATACAAGTATTTAAGTGTTACTTATGAGTTGGTTCAGCTTATCACCTAGCTATGACAGTAGCTAGATGCAATTTACATGGAATTAAAATTATCATTAATTTATGCCAATAGTTACCCTCATTTTAAAACAGGCACACATTACGAGTCAAAGATAGACTTGACGGTTTACACCATGTACACAAGTACACAGGCATGAAAAATTGGGTCATTTGTCCAACAATGGGACTTCTGACACTCGAAAGAAAATGTTCAAGTCTATATGTTTAAAATAATATTTGAATATATTTTTAAGTTGGTACATACCTGTAGTGCCGGGAAATATGGTGGGAGAGCGTTAATGGTTTCCTCTCTCAATTTGGCTTCTTTATCATCATTTTCCGTGGGTTTTTCCTCCTCAATATTTTTACCATTTTCGGCACTCGGCGGCGGCGAAAATGAATGGGATCTACTTCGGCTCTTTGATCTAGAAAGTGATCTGTAAAATATTGATAAATCTGTAAAATGATAAATCTGTAATCTGTAAAATATCAGCAGTTTGTGGAAAAAATACAAGATCAGATTTACTTCTGTAATTAATAAAATTAAGTAAAAAGTAAATTGGCCTGTCTGAAGTAGGGGTAAAAATTTACAGCATACCTTCTAGATACATTGGAAAGTGGCGATTCATGTCCCGATTTTGGTGTTGGTGATTTAGACTTCTGTTTCAAACTCTCATTGGCAGTTTTTTCCTTCTCTATCTCCTTGTCCGACTTGGTATTTCTGAGGTCATCATCATCAGATTTTGATTCCTCCCCGCTTTCGGACTCCGTACCAGAACTATCATCTTCAGTTTCGCTGTTTGTGTGTTCACCTGTAAATAACATGTGATAATTATTACCCGTTTCATTCACCTAGAAAATATTGTAATTTATTCTTAATGTAACTCAATAGGAGTTATTACTCAGTTCAGATTCTCAAAGATTTACATAAACAGTTTCTCAGTGAAACCATGCAAAATCACTACATGGTATAAAACAAAGTCGCTTTCTGCTGTCTGTCTATCCTTATGAATGCTTAGATCTTTAAAACTACGCAACTGATTTTGACGCGGTTTGTTTTAATAGATAGAGTGATTCAAGAGGAAGTTTTATTTGTATAAAAATTTACAAAATTCCCACGGGAACGAGCACAACGCGGGTAAAACCGCGAGGCGCTGCTAGTTCAAAGATAAACAAAAACTTTCTCCCATAAAGAAATACTTGAACAAAAGAATCAAGATTGTCAAAGAACATTATACCTATACTAGGTATTTTTCTGCAAATAATCGAGTGAAGGACATTCTATACTAATAAAATAAGGGTTTTTTGTTATTTGAAGTGGTAATCTAGGAAACTAACAATCAAAGTTAATGGATAGCCAAATTCAAGCGAAAGGTTACAGGCAATTTTTTATTTCATAATTCCAACGGGAACTGGCATAACGCAGGTAAAACCGCAGGGCGCTGCTAGTGTAACAATAAATATATAAATTATATTTACCATCCTCAGGTTCAGAATGTGGCGATTCACTCTTCATTTCAATATCACTAGCATCAGAGACTTCGACCACCGAGTCTCCATATGAAGGCGAGTGGTTGGTTTTAGTCTTCTTCGTCATAGAGTCGTTGGGTGAGACAGATCTTTTCTTGCCACGTCTTCTCCTTTCCTCTCGCCTTTGCTCCAATTCTGTGCGAGACTCGTGTTTTCTTTTTTCCATTTCTCGTTCTATAACAAAAGAATTTAAGGTTTAATCATTCAATAACTATCACTACATAGTATAAAACAAAGTCACTTCCCGCTGTCTGTCCCTATGTATGCTTAGATCTTTAAAACTACGCAACGGATTTTGATGCGGTTTTTTATATAGATAGAGTGATTCAAGAGGAAGGTTTTTAAAAATAAAAATTCCCGAAATTCCCATGGAAACGAGCACAACGCGGGTACAACCGCGGGGCGCCGCTGCTAGTAATTATATTTTGCAAATGACTCCTTTACAATCTGGTATCCCATGTTTGGGTACTAACAATCTGGCTCCAATAGTCCGTGCCTATATACATACGGGGAATAAATTGATTTAACGAGTCGATCCACTTACTTGTGAGACTAGTTTGTTAGGACCCATATGTGGGAGACACAAGTCTGTGAAGATGTTAATACAAGTTGTAAATTAAAAGTGAATACATACCTGCTTCAAGTAACCTCTTTCGCCTCTCCTGCTGAGTCTTGTCTAGCGCAGAATGACGCTCTGCTTTACTAGATTCCTTTTCATAATCGCTACTCTTATCTTGACCTTGCATTTCCTTAGATATTCTTTTACTAAGTAACCTAGACCTTAAATCTTCTAACTCTTTGTCTCCCGATGTTTTATCTCTGTTTTCTTTTTCATTATGATTATTACTACGATTATCATCTGTTGTGATACGTAATCTGGACTCTATTCTATCATTATCAGGGCGTTTTCTGTCACCATCTGAATATTTGTACTGTCTTTCCCGACTCATGTAGGATTCTCTATGGACATCCTTGTCCTTGAATACTTCTTTTTCTCTGTATGCTTCTCTCGATCTGTTGATATCTGATCTGTAGCTAGTATTATCTCTATAAAGTTCCCTCTCTCTATACTGTTCCCTTTCTCTGTATGGATCTTTTTCTCTGTAAGCCTCCTTCTCTTTGTAGACTTCTTTTTCTCTTACATCTCTCTCTCTATACATGTCCTTCTCCCTCACATCTTTTTCTCTGTTCTCTCTGTAAGCGTCCTTGGTATCCCTGTACATTTCTTTATCTCTAAATGCCTCTTTTTCTCTGAAAGCATCCTTCTCCCTATACCCCTCTTTTTCTCTGTACATATCCTTGTAAACTTCTTTCTCTCTGTAAACCTCTTTTTCTCTATATGGTTCTTTATCTCTGTACATTTCCTTTTCTCTGTATACATCCTTGTCCCTATAGTATTGTTTTTCTCGGTAATACTCTTTGGGCATTTCTTCTCGATCAGGTTTTACCATTTCTCTTTTAGCTTTTTCAGACTTTTCACGATCCCTGTTAAAAAAGTTTTATAATTGATCTACAATAGTCCCAAAATCAGGATGATACCTTAAATAACATAATAATTATTAAACAATTTGACAAGATCATACATAAATATAGAAATATGTAAAACACCTTATATTATTATTGAGTTAGTGATAATAACTTAATAAACTCACCTGTAGAGATGTTTTTTCTCCTTTCTAGTTCCATCTTTGTAGCGGTCCTTGACAGACCGTTTATGTCCCCTCTTATCCCTATGAGAAGGTCTGAGAACAGCCTGTGGTGGTTTAATAACCAATGAATCAGCATTATCTCGGTCTTCATCAGACAAACTAAAAACAAGATGTAAATTATTATACGTACGCCATAACGAGTATTTAGAACACAACTTGTCATTTAGTTATAGTTTTTGAGAAACTTACCTACCTTTTGATTATTCCAAGCGCACAGTAATGTTGTATTGTTAATAAGTCTACAACAACAACCAATGCTCTGGGATAGGATTCCGATGGTAACGTGAGTAATCATGAGCACGCCTTTGAGTGTTCGAAATAACAAGGGTATGAGACATGGCTACTTACAAAACCATTTCAGTGAAAATTCTAATTAAAATAAAGAACTATTGCTAATTTATAGTGATAACTGTCAGATAAAAGAAACAATTCATAGAATGAAGAAGAAACTGCTTACCTGAAATCCATTTCGTCTTGTACAGGACTGCGCGCTAATTCACCATCCTCACTTTGATCGTCTTCGTAATTGCTCATGTTATAAACAACGCAATCAAATTAAATATCAAATAAAAGAAAAAATAAAAACGGTTAAAATGAACACTGTACACTATAAATTAAAATCTAATAAAGCTGGAATTTTAATTTTGAAATCACTTCCTCAAGACAAACACAATGAATTGAAAGAAAGACGCCATTTTGTAAAATTTTTGGAAGAGTATTAGAGATGTCCGATACAAATCGATTATATCAGACAAAATATCGATACATACCTCATATAATATTGCCTTACCTATACCGTAAACCGGTGTTATTTGGGACTCCGGGCGTTATTCGGAACACTCTAAAATGTCTGTGTTTGTATATTTTTGATGAGGAAACAAATAGTTTAAATGGTCTATCTGTGATTCTGTGACACCATTTGCCCTCAGACAAATGAACCGATTCCCATACGGTTTTTTTCATTTGAAAGCCAATTTCCTTGCGATGGTTCTTAGCTGACGGATTCTGAATATACATTGGTCATTAGATAATTATTTATATATAGTATCACAATAAGGAATTAGATGTATAAATAATAATAAATAAATAAAATTGACAAATTCAAACTCTACATAAGTACTGCAAAAATCACAAAAGCTGGTATTGCACTTTGCACAGTTATGTTATCGATCAGAATCCAAATAAATTGGTGAATAAAACTGCGTTTTTAAGAATTTATTTCCATTTTCATTTATGGAGGCATTGCAACAACACAATTTACAACATTGCATCGAGTCAAATCGAATCATTATTATCGACGGAATATCCTTGTTTAGCATCCCTACATACAAAACAGACTTAAGAAGTTATGAGTTTGTTTCTTGGTCTGTGGTTATGAGCCCTTAAATATTTTTTATCCACAGATTGGGTTTAAAACACATATAACTTGAAGAGGAATATAGTTACTTTGGCCCAACCCAAAAAAACGTTTGAAGATTGTTATTTTTGTCATTACGAGTGGCTAAATTAAATATGTAAAACCTATCGGTTATTATTACAGAGCATAGAATCACCGCAGCGCCGGCTGTAGGAACGCGTGGTGATTCTTTGTCACTGTCTCTGTGGTTATTATCGAACCTTTAATCGAAATAAGTAAACTAAATGCCTTAAACGGGATTGGGTCAAAGTAACTTTCTTCACATTGCAAGATTGCCTTTAATTCAAATACAAAATTGTCAAAATATTAATACAAATTAGTTTAATTAATTGTAATGGTAATTTTATATAATATGAATAAGGCCCATCGCAGACGACAGACTATCCGTGACGCACTTTTTAGTCTGTGAAAATAGAACCTTTGTAATTATATGCAGTAACGCACACGACGCGCAAAAATCCGCGACAATCCGCGACCGAATTTTTGTGCGCCGCAGACTCGATCGCACAAAAAGTCTGTCGTCTGCGATGGGCCTAACTTTGATCTACGAGAGTGAGCTAAAAATAAATTAAATTAAAATAATTACTAGGTGATTGATGGCTACAATGGTGATGGGCCAAAGTTACACCCGTATTTGTAACTGGGAAGTCCATATTCTCTGGTATCTGATCGACCCATGATCGAATGATGATCGACCATTGATCGATTAGGATCTATCTGAATTTCTGAGAGAATAAATGACTGTCAAGTGTCAAATAGAAAAATCAGCTGGACTGGATTCTTTGTTTGCTGGTCTGTGGACTGGATGTCTGATTGACAGTTTATTTCTGTCTGTCTGTCTTTTGTCTGCCTGCCTGAGTGCTGCTCTGTGGTGCTGCTGCCTGCTACCAGTGTTGCCAACTCAGTGGATTTTCCACTAATTCTGGTGGTTTAGACATGTGCTTTAGTGGGTAAATATTCGTTTTAGTGGCTAGTGGATTTCTTTAGTGGATTCGATTGTTCCCGTTAGTGGTAAGTTCCGAATTTAACCACTAACGCTATTTATAAAATAAATAAAATATCACCCGCTGCGCGGTTCACCCGCTTAAAAATATGCTACATTACTACAGACAAACATACATACACGCAGACAGACATAGGTAGACAGACACATTAGCGTTCAAACTTGCAACACCCCTGATTTCTTAACTAAGTACCTATTATTTATTTTTATTAAAAAAACAACTGTGAATGAAAAAACTAGAGCGGACATTGGATAAAATTAAAAAAATATCTGGTTTATTATAAAACTATATTAATAGGCAGGTAGGTACTTACCTACCTATTTGTCTACTCAGAACAGTAATAACTACGTAAATACCTACCTACTAGAACTTACCTACATCTGTATATGGGTAAATAGTGACATTTTATTATGTACTAATAAAACATAGAGGTAAAATAATCATCGAAAACCTCGAGATGTAGATTGGGAGTATCTGGTAGAATTTTTTATCGCCGTCCATAATAGGTAGGTACCTACTAAATTAAATACACACTTCCTAATAAATACCTACCCGAGAGTAGGAAATGCTTACTCAGAACGTAAATACCTTTTCATCTATCAAACTATCCACTCTTGGCAGATTGTCTGACTGACCTTTTAAAAAACCTTCTTCCATTCTACACACTTCACGTTTCACTTGAGTTAATGGGATATAAAGGATAATTTACTTTATTTCTTTAAAATATAAGCACACTATAGGAATTATGAATACGAAGACAATCAAAACAATATGAAACGAGACGCCAAAACGCACCAAAGTTTACTGGAGTTCACCGGACCGACCGACTGCCGCGCCTTGTGACGTCTTGTGACGTCATAGCGTAAGCGCGCCTAATCTCGGAAATTCAAAAAAGGGCTTGAACTTCTCGTTGTTATAACTTCGGAAATACTGCATGGATTGAAGTGAAATAAAAACTAGTGTAATATATATGATCTAA
The DNA here is from genome assembly GCA_963082685.1 of Cyclophora albipunctata. NCBI lineage: Eukaryota > Metazoa > Arthropoda > Insecta > Lepidoptera > Geometridae > Cyclophora > Cyclophora albipunctata. The sequence goes on along the minus strand of OY720117.1, from coordinate 6,464,401 downwards.
GCTCGGATTGTAGGTGCATTTGATAGTAATATTTTGACCCTTTTGCCTTCTCCATTAATATTTGATACTAATAATTACATTGTGGTTGTTTTATTTTTAAAATAACTTCAGGTAGTCATAGCAGTGCAACCAGATCATGGTATATTTTTACTCCCTCTCCACTACTCTCCAGCATGTCTTTGTCTACTTCTCTCTAACGCACGCGGTGCTAAAGAGGGGTAAAAAAACCCCACGTTCTGGCTACACTGAGTATTAGGTTTGGATTATCTAGTGGAATTCTGGTGGATTGAGAGGCCGCTAAGTTTTAGTGGTTTCTAGTGGTTCACACTGCCCCATCTGGTGGGTTGGGAAAAATAAAGTTGGCAACACTGCCTGCTACTAAACTAAAGTGCTAAACAACCAATTGTTTGCTGTGAAATTATAAATTATGTTTTGTGTGTTATTGTTAAAGTTTTAAGATAAATTAATGCAATTCCAGATCTTTAGTTTGTTAAATCTTCACCTTGCTCGTGTTTTGACTTTATTGATGATACATTTTCATAGAAGGGTACAAATGCAATAACAAAATAAAGTTAATTTATATGTTTTTAGTTTAGTTTAACTAGTGAGCTATGGTAAGTAAAGTAACACACATAATTTATACAATGAAAATATTCCAAATGTATTCAATTCCTTTGTAACATTCATCTTCAGATTCATCATCTAATTATTCTTATCTGGTACTGCTCACTCATACTTCCCCGCTATGTTTCCATCAGTAAAGTTTATCTGTTGGCCGTTTTCAAAAATAAAACTAGCTTATTATCAATATCCAATGTTCCATATTTTTCTGTGCCAAATATTATCTAAATTAATTTAGCAGATAAGGTTGAAAAACAGAACAGACCACACAGAGCGAATAAGAGAGAGCTTGATTTAGCAATGGGACAGAAAACGTTAATAAATACCAATATTACAATTACAATTTCAGAACAGCAAAATATTAACAACAATACACACACAAATTACAAATGCCATTGATAGTAAAGAGGAATCAAGGAAAAGAGTTGAGAATGGTAAAATACTTCTGCAAGACCTGCAACATTGTATTCAGAACTGCCAAAATAGATTTGGTGGTAAATCGGAACTTGCTACTGAGGATGACATAAGGTATTTTTCATAAATCTTATAAAATCCATTTGATTTTGAACTGATTGATAGGTTGTCAAGTAAACACAAACTCAACCTAGTGAAGGTTTGAACTATAATGTTTGTAGCCAAGTCTCATTACTATTACTGAATCATGAACATTTTGTGTCAATAAATTCATTCATTTTGAGTAGGTTAGTGGCCAACACTGGTGCACACACGACATAGTCTGATTGAAACAACTGGGACCGACTGCTTATCGTGCCCTCTGAAGCATGGTAACACCCAGATATAAATGCCACTATTGGCTACGCATCTAACTAGAGGCCGAACATTGCTTTGTCAAACTTAGCCCGGAGCCCTACAAAAAACTTATAAACTATCATAAAGAATTCCTTATTGTGAGAAGGAAGATAATCTCGTTACAAAGCAATTAATTGAAAAAATATTCTATTCTGTTTTTAGAATTGCCCATTTATGTGAGAAATGGGAGAAAGTCCTGAGCCATGGCATTCGGACAAACATTTCAAATTCTTCCATACAAAGTTTAGTAACTGCTGGAATTAATTTTACATTCAATATCATTAATGTGGGTAAGTAGTTGGTTAATTCATTACTTTAATAGTAATATCTATGCGGGCTTTTCAATTTTATACCTATTCATTCTTAAGAGGTACTGTATACATTTTATAAACTAGTCAATAAAAGGATTACCTTTTCTCATTGCTATTACTACTGCAATGAGAGCCCCCATGGAATACAAAAAATAGGCAATCATGATGCTCAATTGCAAAAAAAAAAACAATAACAAACAGTCACTGTAATGTTTTACTTACACAAATAATTTATTACTTACTTACTTACTGTAGTGCTCCTAGTTCACCGAAGATAATTAGTATAGCAAGGAGGTTTGATTTAGCAAAAAAAAAAACACTAGTCTAAAATATATCATATATATTCTATATTTATGATTAAATCCTCACAGGTAATTCACTATGGAGCTACACTTGTTTACATCTAACAAAACATGAGAAAGAGAGATTCAAAATATTGTCCAACATCAACACACCCGTTGGGTACTTTAGAGCTTTTTTGAGAGCAGCTTTGAATGAGAGGTCTTTGGAGAGGTGAGGTTATTATGAGTTTGTATGTTCGGGTTAATCTCGGGAACTACCTGTCCTATAAGAATAATTATTTTTGTATTTGGTAACTACATTCTGTAGGAAGGTCATTTTTTATTTTTTTGTAAGAGGCACAATGCTGGTAACACCGCGAGGCGCGGCTAGTGATTAACTAAGCTATATTTGTTCTAAGCCAGTAAAATTAATTTTGGGATTAAGTCCCATACTTTTTAATTATGTTTGATTTAATTTAAGGAATTAAATCCATGTGTCATTCTATGTAACTTAGTATTCATAAATTTATTTAAATGCAAAGTAAATATCTTGTTTATCTATAGATATCTCCAAAGCTGGATAGCCCATGGACTAATCCTGGAATATTATGACGAAGGTGCAATAACGCGAGACACGGAATCCGCGCTGAAACTCCCCGACATGGCCTCAGGTAACATTACGATAATAAACAAACACGCTTATCACATGCCTATGTCCGAACCAAAACTTTAACGTATTTCAGGCTTATCAACTGTTTTGTTTGCATTGTCAATCGACAGAGCTGAGTTGAATGAACAACAACAAGCGAACCAAGTGATCAAAGCTGAACATGTCATACCGTTACCGATGCCCGTCAAGTCCAATACTAACTTTAAGAGGAAACCTTTGAGGCAAGTTATATCCTTTGAGAAGAATGAGCCCAAAGCTCAGAGTATGGTGAATAAGGCGTCAGGTGAAGAGAAAACGGATCAAGTTGATGACTCGACGTGGAAAAGTGCACCGGCGACCTGTCTCAACTCCCCAGACCCTAGGATTGTACCACAAATGGCTTCCAACAGCGAGCCCACCACCAGCTCCGAATACAAAAGCAGCTTGAGGCATTTCTTTCCCGACAGTGTGAAGAGCCTCGACAGTCCGTCGCAGATACTTACCAAACTCTCTGAACGTGCCAAAGAAATATTCTCTTCGTCGAATAGTATAGATGTTAATAATGTTGTGAAGGATGACACGGCGGAGAGTATTAATAACTTGAAGATATACGAGAGCGACAGCGAGGAGGTCGCCGGCAGCATCGACGGGAGCACCTCGTGCTTGGAGCTCTGCTTCACCGAGGACGAGAGTGTGCTCGACGAGAGGAGTTTCAACTCGATCCTAGAAAATAAGGAACGAGACTTCTACAACTTACAGTTAAAGTTTAGCCAGTTAGAAATAGCGAGTAAGGACAAGGTACAAAAGTTAGAAAAAGTCGTTTTGGATCTGAGCAAGTATGTTCCATTAATAAATACAATTTTGCACATCATCTTAAATTTAAAACAAAATGTGACTCGTAATTATTAATTGATTTCAGGGAAAACGAAAGGTTGAAAGAACAACTAAGGCACTATATGTCTGCAGTTGAAATGGGGAAAGCTTTAAAGAATAACAACACTGATAGTGAAGAGATCACTCAATACGAGAAGAAATTGGTACAAGTAAGTGTTTGTTGTTCGGACTATATGTTATTGAGTTTACATTTTTGTTCTGACCTTGTGTTCGGAGTAATAATCTCAATGAATACAAGAAAGTAGGTCACTTCATGTATTATTCAATTCATACTGAACACTGAATATAAGTCGGTCACACCTTATTCACTTTACTACTCAGGTTTATGATATATCTATATATATATAAAATTCAAAGTCCTGGCTGACTGACTGACTGATAATCAACGTACAGCCTCAACCGCTACACCTAGAAACATGAAATTTGGCAGGAAGGTTCTTCGAGTGCACACTAAGAAAGGATTTTCGAAAATTCCTACGGGAACGGGTTCAACGCGGGCAAAGCCGCGGGGCGCTGCTAGTTTATTATATTTTTACGTTACCAGAGCCGCGACAAAACCTTCTCCTTGGATTAATGTAACTCTCCAATACAAAAAATAAAAGAATTATTAAAAACGAACTGGTACTTGTTCCTGAGATTAGTGCGTCCAAACAAACAAAAAAAAAACAAACTATTCATTAGTATACATAGATTTAGCCAACGACTAAATATAAATAAACTACTATATAAATAAACTTAACTACTATGTATAAAAAAGTACTTTGTTACTAGATTCTCAAGAGGTCCAGGATATTGATTATTTTCTTTCCTCTACGCCTCTAAACTGCAAAAATTCTCATTAATTCGTATCTATATTTTACAGGTAGCAGAAATGCACGCGGAGCTAATGGAGTTCAACCAGCACCTTCAGAAGAAACTGCAAGAGCTTGAGAGTAGTGCGGTGCTTGAAGTGTTGGACTACCCGGAGTCTAACGTCAAGTGTTATATACCGAGCGCCTTCCTTGTGGGCAAGAACACGAGGACCTACCATGTTTATCAGGTAACAGTAGCACTATTTTTCCCATTAGCTTTAATATTGTTTAATCTCAAAAACTACTGAACGGATTTTCATGCAATTTTTACCAACATACAGATTAATTCAAGAGGAAGGATTTTCACTACTTTCCATGCAAAAAATCTCACAGGAACGAGCACAACGCGGGTTAAACCGCGGGACTCTGCTAGTACATTATAACGATACATGTTAACTTTGGTAATCCACTTACAGATATTCCTGGAAATCGGCGCTGAAGAGTGGAACGTATACCACAGGTACTCCAAGTTCCACGAGCTTCACACGCAGTTGAAGAAATGTCATCCCGATATAGCGACTTACAAGTTTCCACCGAAGAAGACGTTACGGAAAAGGGTAAGTCGAATAAGATATCTATACATATTATAAAACAAAGACCCCAAGTCTACATGTCAACAATTTTCTCAAAAAGTACTGAACGGATCTACATGTGGTTTTCACTAATATACTTACAGCTTAATTTAAGAGGAAGGTTGAGAAGGAAAGTGGTGGGTATTTCGGAATAAAAAATAATAGCCTATATCCTTCCAAATGTAACTAACAAAGATAACTATACGAATCTGACAGGTAGCTTCCGAGATAAGCCCGAACATACAAAAAAAATTATAAATTTTAACTCTTTATCTTCTAATATATAAAATTCTCGTGTCACAATGTTCGTTCCCATACTCCTCCGAAACGGCTTGACCGATTCTCATGAAATTTTGTGTGCATTACGGGTAAATCTGAGAGTCGGACAACATCTATTTTTCATCCCGAAATTCCCGTGGGAACGGGTACAACGCGGGGGATACCCGTAATATCGTATAAAGGTATAGATTGTGCAAACAGATCTTTTGCTAAATAAAACACGCTTTAAATATTTCCAGGACGCTCATTTAGTGGAACAGCGGCGGCTGGCACTGCAGGCGTACCTGCGACACATACTACTGGTGCTTCCAGAGCTCAGAGAATGTACTAGCCGAGCTCAGCTGATTACGCTTCTACCGTTCTTTGGGTAAGATTCACTTGATTGTCAAACATAAACATAGGCGTAGCTAATTTGTAGGCATATGTGGGTAAACAAAGAACTTGATTTCAAAGAAGGAACGGGTATTGCTTTGTCGTAACTGTTTACATGAATACAGCAGTGTAACGAAAAAGATACCCTATTTAGAGTCAGAAAAAGTGTATTATTGAAAAATACCTCAAATGAAACGCTCTACGCTCGAAATGCATCGTTGCAATACATCGATGTATGAAATGACACACTAATCGTTTTTCACCGATAACGTACTCATTATGCCTGTAACTGATAGTTTTAAATTACACACACCGCCTGAACGAATTGTATGCCAGTGTTTAAACAGTATTTATTTTATTTCAGTACTTCATCTAACAAAGACAATTCTCTTCCCGGAATGAACAGACAGCAATCGTTCGATTCACTATCTACATACAGCGCGATGTAGTCGCAGCGGCAGCAAATCAGTAAACACACGATAGCTTTATTTAGATGTAGGTAAATTGTGTATAAAAGAAAGATTACTGTATTCGCAGTGAGCGTCTCGCGGTTCACCCGCGTCTTAGCCGTTCCCGTGAGAATTCCAGGATAAAATGTTCAAGTTCCTTCAAGTGTTATTCCAGTTTATAGTAAACTAATTACCATAAAATTTCATCCAAATCTGTATACCCGTTCAAATGAAGAAAACCAATCGATTACACTATCTTTACAACCTTTCGCATTTATAATATAAATAAGATATTCATTACTAAAGATCTATTGCTGTGTCTGTGTATACCTTTCAGTGAAATAAATAAAAAAATATGTGATAAATTACAAATCGTAGACCTCATACCTAAAGGGTATAAAATAAGATAGAAATATTATTATTTTTAGTGTTAATTAAAATGGCAAAGTTTATAAAATGACATATTGTTTATTTAATAATTGAAATGTTGCAAATTCAAAATATTATTTAACATTATTAAGGTTTAATTATACTAGCGCAAGTCGAAGCGAATGATCAATTTGATACTTATCATACCAAATTCACCCTTATCTCAGTAATATAAAGTACAATTCTACGTAATTCGCACGTCTTTCATTAACTCATAAGAAATAATTATTATATGATTTACTAGCAGCGCCCCGCGGTTTTACCCGCGTTGTGCCCCTTCCCGTGGGAATTTCGGGAATTTAGGAAAGGTTAATTACATAATAAACCTTTCTCTTGAATCACTCTATCGATTAAAGAAAACCGCATCAAAATCCGTTGCGTAGTTTTAAGATCTAAGCATACATAGGGACAGACAACGGAAAGGGACTTTTTTACTATTAATTGAAACGTTCGTTGATGTCATTATTATTTGCTAAAACGGGAACTTACGTACGACGGAGGTTACTGTTGAGTGTCCCTGAACACGTTTCGGTCACATTCGATCACATTCGAATTTTAGGAAAGGGACTTTGTTTTATACTATGCAGTGATTTCAAACAGAAAAAAGCACAGGCCACATTGTGGCAATAAAAATTAATTTAATTTGTCAAATATCATACTTGCACTTAGCTTCAACTGTGCGCTAGAATGAATTGACATAAGTTTATTGAAAATAAGACATATTGCAAATAAATAAGTACACAACGAAAATAATAAATTAATATCATGTTAATATTTTGGAATTGTAAGATTATTGAGTTTTTAACTAGAGATTAAAGGCTTTATTCATAAACGCTTACTAGCAGCATTTTAGCTAGCAAATGGTTTGTCCCTTTCTGACATACGCTATTTTCCAAAGAGCAATAGAGACAAAACACTCACTAGCAGTGTTTTAGTAATGCTGGGGCTCCATTAGCGGGCTACGGCGAATATTCGTGTTAACACGATAATGGGGCCGCGTACATCGCATCATCGCGAAGTATTCGGGCGAAGACGATGTAGCATCGGGGGCGGGCTACGGCGAATATTCGTGTTAACGCGATAATGGGGCCGGGTACATCGTGTCATCGCATCCATTTTTAAATTACGACCTACGTCTCGGCCGCACACTCGCACAGTTGGGAATTGAACAACACAATCCGGCACGATACATCGCGTCAACTCGACACGAATCTTCGCCCGCTAGTGGAGACAGGAACATCGTGTTCGGGCGAACACGACGTTTTTGTCGCGACAACGCGACACGAATCTTCGCCCGCTAATGGAGCCCCAGCATTAGAGAGCGTTTATGAATAAGACAGAAAATGTATAGTAAATTATTTGTAAATTAACGGATATTTAACCTTATTCTAATGCAGCACACAAGAAATGGCATAACAGTGTATGATATTGCTTCATTATTGTCACACATAATAACTAATACCTATGGTGTCTTTCGCCTTAAATTACGGAAATGCGTTCCTACCGTGTGCCGCATTATGGTAACACAGTATTATGTATTTGTTATATATAGTCTATCATTTAAATATTAACTGCACGATGTTTATTTATGAAATGTATATTTTGAGTAGGTAATGAAAGGATTTTGTACTTTTTCATTGTGAATGAAGAGTATATTTATTTAGATCTTTTAACGTTAGAAGACAAGGAAAATAATAATGGTATTAGAACAAGAACGTATAACTCACAAACAAAATTGTAAACTTTGACAGCTCATGAGAATGTTAAGCATATAATCTATTTTTTTGGATTGGCACAAAATGTGGTTAAATGTCGTCAATTTTCCAGCCGAAGACGATTGCTTCTGAATACTCCTGAAGAGGAAAAAGGTTTAGAGATAGAGTAAGAATGGAATAAAATCACTAAACCTTCGTCTTGAAAAGTAATCGTCTTCGGCTGAAAAATTTACGAAATTAGTCCACATTTTGAGACTCGGTATTATTATTTTTCTTAAAGAAAAATAAAGCATTGATGATATACAAATATGTACTAACATTGTGTCAATAAATATTTTCATATAACATGTAATGAATGAGACAGACTTGTGTGCTTTATGATTTTCATGTTATCACTGTACAACGTACCTATGATGTATCATGGAATAAAGTATTTATTTAACTACTTTCATGTTTATTCGATTTATTACTTGATGTTGCACCTGCAACTTAACCCTATAAGGTATTTCAGAATCTAATCTATATTTACGATTAAATCCAGATTATTTTAGCCTTTGCCATATGCGATTCTGAGCAACATATATAATATTAGCAACGCCCTGCAGTTAACCCGCTTTGTGCCCGTTCCGTGGAAATATCGGGATGAAAAAGTCCATAACTTTCCCGTTGAATGTGGCTATCCATTACAAAAATAATTATTCAGATCGGATTGGTAGTTTCCGAGATTAACCCTTACAAAGTTAGAAACTTTACCTCTTTATAATGTAAGCATAGATGTGCAAGCATTTGTTATTAGTGCGGATAATATTGCCTATTCTATTCTCGTTTGTGTTATATCCTAAATTAATACTAAATTATGGGAGAGTAAATAAAAATACACTCTAGCAAATTAAATTCATAATTTTATTTTAAAATAAATAAAAATCAAGAAAACACTCTTCTGAGAATTTTCCATATATTAAATACATCATACAAAAGATGTCAATACAAACTAAATCACTTGGTGCAAAGGCAAGCCTGCCGGTCCGGGGTCCGCCGGCCGCTCGAGCGCCGGCTCGCGCTACGTAATGCAACAGGCGAGTGGAAACCGAGGATAGCCTCTTTAACACTACATACACTTTAACAAAACAACTACACTTAAGATAACAAAGATACAATGTGCTTTCCTCGTGGAATGCATCTTTGCGGACATCTTTTTAGAATGAAAATATAATGTATTTGATCATGATTGTAAAAGTAAATAAGAGGTATGTAAAAAAGCGTATTACACTTCAAAAGTGAAAAAAACGAGATAATTTAGTTAAATGACGTACAATAAATAAAATAAAATCATGTGTCTAACTTAAGTGCGAAATAATTTACTAGAACTTTACATCTAAACGATACAGATAAATGTATTGCAACACTCAGGAGCTTTGGAACCATTGAGTAATTCTGGGCTTAAATTATATTTCAGCCGGTTAATAATCTCGAAAAATAAATCTAGTAAATTGTGATTTATCTTTGGTTTTATGGTGATTGTGTATCCGGAAATAGTTCCATAACTCCTCTTTTTGGGCGCATTCAGAATTAAAAGGGCCAGTATCGAGACACCGCCCAGTACCATTACTGAACTGCGGTCCGAAGTGATTATTTCATAAGTACTTAAATAAGTTACAGATCTACTACGAAGCTGGTACATCTTAAAAGCAAATAGAGAACTTCAACCAATAAACATTTTCAATCGGAAAGGGGACATGTTATTATGTTGGCAACAAGTGGATATTAATCGATAAACAGTGTCGTTCACGTGGATGGTTAATATTGATTAACGCGAGTCGCCTAATATTGACTATTTATTAAAATGTTTATATTAGAAAGCCGGCACAGAAACTTAGTGTCTACTACTACAAGAACTGTAACTAGTAAGACGAGTAGAAACAAACAATTAATATTTTAGCTAAAAAACATCACAGCTCATAAGCGAACGTGAAAATGACGCAGATTAACGCAGAAAGAGGGCAAAGCGATACAGGTGACATGAATGATAACATACAAATAATGACCGTCAATATACCACATACTCTGTGAACCTACGTTATTGTTGCAATTTGGATTTCGAATCTGATTGTAAACTGTTTAGTTGGATGTGATTTTGATATTCCGATAGCGAATATAAAAATCGCCCACTAAGTCGTGTAGTGTGGTGCGAGCGAGCCCGCGCGCCTCCGAGCCGAGAGCTTGCTGTGCAGCAAGCCGCCGAGGCGCGCCCGGCGCCGCGCCACCGCGCCTCCGACCGCTGGTCGGTATTCACAGTACGTGTTCACTAACTGGTCATCACTCATCAAGCTCATCACACCGTGTAAATATTAATTCACCAATATTCTCGTTTCGTTACCTAAATAAATGCTCGTATGTCGGCATATCAACACTTATCACATTATAAAAATATATATTAAAGAAGCTTAACTACAACTACACATTGAATATGCACACTGCTATGCATTTGCCACCACACGTGGAACATGATGCAACTGACGTAACATAAAATATTTATATTATTCTTTTTTTGTATTTTTTTAGTTTTATTTGTGCGGCAGCATATGCAAGTCTGTAAATAATTCACAGCATATTCTTAAAGGGAATTGATTGACATATTGCATCGTTGAAATGTATTGCGAATTTGCGAACGTATCCCATAGGAGTGAAATGGAGGCGTAAGTACTGACGTGACGTCACGCGTCTAGTGGTAACTGGCTCGGTATCTTTGTACTAACGAATGTAAACTCCATGTTCATTCCCACAAGGATAATAATTACATAGCATGTAATATTCCATTTAGAACCAAATTCATGCGGGAAGAGTTTAATACTTTAGTCATTTTCATAAAAATATGATATCTGATCTTTAAAATAGCAACTTTAAATAGGCTTTATAATACTTTTTTTTATGGATAAGTACCTAACTTAACCGACAATGAATTTATATGAAATCTGGCCTATTAATTAGCGAATAAGCTGATAACGATTACCTTTCTAAGTTCATGTGCTCTTATAGTTTATTAGATAGCTCGAAAGTTAAAGCCTAAAATAATCTAAGATATTTTTCACTTTTTTGTTGCTTATATTTAGGCTTCTCTTAACACACAGTATTATAATGGGTATATTTTAAAGAATGGTTTTCGCCGCCCTCGTTAGGTACATCTATGCATATAATTTCATTTAATTAAATACGAAATCTCTTCAACTTTCATCTGGAAAAGACAAAAACACTTGTTAGTTGGATTCTCAGATAAGAAACAACTGAAGACGGTGACAGAAGGTCATAAAAACTTAGATACATGGTAATAAAAATATGGAGGTCCTAAGTAAAGAAGTGTGAGTGAGTGTACGCACCCCGGGCGCCGACGATGATGGACTTCCGCTTGACGTCCTGCGCCGGCGCGGGCCGCACCAGCCCCGGCGCGCCGCCCGCCAGGTGCCCGCCGCCCGCGCGGATCGGCTTGGCTGCAACGCAACGACAGGGTTAGTGTCCCGCACGACATTCCGTTACGATAAGGCCAAACTGGGACTAGGAACGAAGGTTCCGTTCCAGTTTAGACCGAAACCGAGATCAAGGCCGAAGGTCAACAGGAACTGGGACCGCCGAGAGTTCGGGTCCAGTTTAATTTTCATGTAAACAAATGTTTCATGTTTCATGTTAACAAATGCCTCACCAATTTGTGCTTGTGGCCCTCTGCGAGCCAAGTTCTTGGCGCGCACGGCCTCCTTGATGCGGTCCACCTCGAACTGGTATCTCTTGCGGTCGCGCATTGCACCGTCCTTGGCTTCCTGCAATTTTAATGGAAAAATTGTGTATTTGACATTATACATGACATCTGACGATTATAAATGATTGTAATGATCTGATGTAATAAAGACATTTTGAATTTGAATTTGACATGATGTGAGATGAAATATTTTTGTACCTTATATGTCGGTACGAAATATACTTTATTTCATTCAGTCAGGTAATCGTGTCGTACGCACAATACCAACAATTGCTTATGTCAACAATTGCTTATGTCAACAAGTGTGCGTAGACAATAAGTGATACATAGTACAAAGTCCTGGACTGTATTTTACTTGTAGTTTCAATTTTCATATGACACTTCAGTTCAATAAACACACAATATAGTATCAGTTAGCGGCGGGTTACCTTGAGCGCGGTCTCGAGCGCCTTGACCCTCTCCATGGTGGCGCGCAGCCTCTTCTCCAGCTTGGGCACCTCGCAGCGCAGGTCCGCGTTGTCGCGCACCAGCTGCTTGTGCACCTTCGTCAGCTGTTCCAGGTTGTTCTCCAGGAAAGAAATCTTCTGCTTCTGCGCGAGCGAGCCGCCTTCCTCTTCGGCACCCTCTTCGGAGTTGTTGGATTTCTTTATTCTCGCCTGTTATGGGAGAAAATTGATGTTTTTAGACAGATAGCCTTTTAATTATCAATTACCAAAAAATATTATCCAGCTAGTTAGATAGAAACGCAAGAAACAGAAATATAATGTCGTAGAATAAACCAACTTGTCGTAGAACCAAATGCGATCTCTTGCAAATTTGGAACCTAGCAATACCAACTATTATCAGATAAGGATGTTACCTGTAGGTCCTGGACGAAGAGCTTGCGTAGATTGTGCAAAGTCTGCAGCTCCTTAGCGACTGTGTCCTCCAATCCCTTGAGATCGGCGCGGGCTTGCTCACGCCGCTCCACGCTTTGACTATAAAAACAAGCATTCTATTAACATCACGACGAGTGGGTTAACTAAATAATGTGATATGAAGGATTCGGAGGATTACCTGTCGATATTATGTCATCTATCTACTCCCGGCACGCACCCATCCATATACATAGCTGCGTCGCACTTATTATAGGCCGAAGTCTCAGGGAATGCCAACCCCCGGCAGAATGAATATGAATGGGATACGTGCGGAATAAAATGACAACTCAAAAATAAAAAGCGGAAGGCGTTACAATATTTCGCACTACTCTACGTCGTACTTACATCGACCATGAACATACAGTGTACAACGAACAAAGTATTGTCGCATCGTATTGAGAGCTACTCTAGAACACGCGTTCGACAACTAGATATTTATGTTAAGGATGTTTCATTGATTATAGTGGGCTAACGACAAGCTAATAGAAAGTTTTCGTGCATCGTACATAGACAGTTGTACTGAGAAATCGAACACGATATCATCAGCTCGAGGCGACATCACTCTTCGGCATTTCGAGTGCGAACTGAAGACTAGGGAGTGACGTGGACACAAGGAATGTTTAATTCAAAAATGCTGAGATCACTTAAGCACGTGGAATGATTAAATATAAATTAACAAGCAACATATCACTGATATAAATACGATAGTTAAATATCATTTATAAATGCAATTATGCCGGAATGATTATGCAAGTGTGAGTTGTTCCCCTTTTTAATAGTATCAAATATGATTATTGTAACTAAAGACTTGACTACTAAATGGTTCCATATCGCCTGTTATTTATTTCATATAATATTTTTAATAACAAGACAATAATGATAAGTATAGGAGTCTTCCTAAATGGAGCAAATCTAAGTACACAACACACCATTATACTTCTAAACAAGTACTCAAGAGAAATGAGCATCAACGTTGATTAAGTATAAAAAATATTTCAATAAAAATATTTTCCTCAATGACTCTCTATACAATAGTTATTTACAGCGTTATTTACAGAAATGTTGTAACATGAGTACATTTATTTTATTAGTCGTAACTTTGTGCATGCTAATCCGCCTAATAATGAATAAACACCTACATAGAACATTTTTTATAAAAGTAGATAATAATGTTATTATCATTAGTTAATTGTAATCAATCATACTGTTTTAGTAATAAGATTCATTTTAGTACAACATGCACAGTTGAAAACTCTAAAACTAAATAACAAGGCAGTGTCGTAACACAACTTTGAAATGCACTCAATATCAAATGAATGACACCTAAACACGCGAATAAGCCGAACGTCGGTCGTAAACCAAAGACATGATTTCACTTAGTCCTATAACGTTACGCGATCGAATCAACCTCAAAATAATAGAAAGTAATACACAACATGCTAGGCGTTAATGAACTACATAAAAAAATATTCTCTTAATTTATAATAAATGCTTAACTGACTAGAAACGTAATATAAGCCAGGCATCAAAAAACGCAAGTAAATAAATGAAAAGATGATATCAATCACAACGAACAGCTGCCTCACATCGTCTTAGAGAGTATTATTTATATTTGTATTAATAAATATTATTGCTAGTTGAAGCAATGTGAGTCAGCAGTCGGCGAACAGGAACACTAATCACGTCACGGTAATACAAACATCGATTGCTCGCACACTCATTATACATTTGAATGTTTGATCAAATTAAAAAGTGGAAAGGCACAGCAACGAATATTGTCGAAGCGAGAATCGATGTCGTTATTACGTCTACTGAATAAAAAGCTTAAACTAAAACAACGATCTGCGGGTAACGGTGGGTCAGCAGGATCATGGTAACGGATATGAGGAGATGCAGTTGGAGAGGGTGCAGGTTGCAGGAGTGGCGAGGGGACTTAGGGATTGCCGAGAGCGACTTTTCCTCGATGATGGCGGCCTTCTCGAGCCCGAGCCCGTAGCCGAAACCTAGCTTCTCCCTCTTCGGGGAGATGATGTAGTCTTTGTAGAGGTCATCGTCTTTGAGCAACGTTTGTTGGTTGGCGATTTCCTTGTCGGCCTTGTCTAGGTTACGGCGGAGCGAGCGCGACACTAACATGAGTTCCTTGAGCTTGGCCGACTTGTCGGCCTCGTCGCGCTTCAGCTTCTCGTAGTCGTCTTGCAGCTGCTGGCGCGCCAGCGTCAGCTCCTGGTAAGTACTGGAGACAAACAATGCATCGTTAGAGTCATATTACATCAATACTAAGCGATGTATCTTACTATCGAAAATTATGTCCTATTAGATGCCCTATGTCCTGGGTTCTTGTTGAAATTATACACGTCACACGCACATATTTATAACGTCACTACGTCTTAATTTTGTTACAATCCCAAGAAACCTCCAGTGACGTTATAAATGTTTACACAACCAGACTATATTTTGCCTGTTCAACATCTCACTATTTAAGACATTTTACGAGCATCAGTATATGTGTGTTGAAGGTGCGTAATACAATGTACTAACTCCTTGAGGTCCTGGTGCTGCCGCTGCAGCGCGGCCAGCTCGTCGCGCAGGCCCGCCAGCTGCGTGGCGTGCGCGGCGCGCAGCTGCTCCAGCTGGGCTTCCAGAGCCCCGCGCACTTGCGAGTCGGCGCGCTGCTCCGCGGCCGCCAGCTGCACGCGCTCGGCAGCCTGCGGACGATCGTTAAATGTTGAACCATTAAATATCATCAACCAAATATAAGTGCCAAAACCGACAGAAATGGCCCGTTTTGCAGGGCGTTAACTTTGTTACATATAGATTTAAGTTTCTCGCTATCTTTTTTTTATGTCTAATCGCCATTCAAGATCGTAAAGATGTGTATCAGTAATGCTGTTTAGTGATTTAAAAAAAATAAGAATATATGTATGGGAATGATCTGTAGTGTACAATAATGAGAAACAATGACCTCTCATAGGTGACATCTTTTTCTCATAATCTTTGTATAGCTATCATTTATCGACTAAAGTTACGATCAAATGAGCTTCTTAGGGGTTTGAACTGAATATAATTGGAGTTTGAGTATGCACATACCTGCAGCCTGGCACACTCCTCGCGCAAGGCGTCGGCGGCCTCCTCGAGCTGGCGCTTCTTGTTCTCGGCCTCGCGCATGGACTCGGCGAGCGACGCGCAGCGCGCCTCGTGCTGCGAGATCAGCAGCCGGCACTCGCCCAGGGACCGCTCGTATTCTTCGATCTGGAGATTACATTATAATAAGGAAGTGTTCTTATCTTATTAAGGAACACTATTATTGGAACTAATTTATTGATTGTGAAAAACTGATTGCAGACTTTTTTTAAATTAAAGTTGCGGTGGAATCGTATTGTTTACCAGTACTGAGTGATAGCACACTATTATAACACCACTAATTATAGGATAGGTAGCTTAGAACATTTGTTAGTCCTTTACCTCAAAAGCATAAATTACTTGTAGTAATTCACCTCGTCGCATTTCACCTTACACAAACAATATTTCAATAGAATCATTTACTTGACGCAACTTTTCGCATAGGTGTTCACATTAGTATAGTTAATTTGTAGCATGAAATTTTTTGTGTAGTATTTTTTTCTTGTCGCATTTCGCCGTGATCGTAGTTTGTTTGGTACTCTAATTAATTTGACGCTTTAATTAATGTTTGCACTAAAATTCTGTAATATATTTTACTTCACTTATTATATTGATCGTTATTTGACCAGATCTTTGTATGACTATTTATCAGATTGACCACATATTTATATGACGTACAATTGTATCAAAAAGTATTAACTCGATTCTCTACCGCTAAAGGGCTTACTGAGCCCGCGGGTTCAGTCGACCACTCTCTTCGGTAGGTTAGGGTTATTTTTTTTTTACGTAACTGATACAAAAAAAAAATTACCCTAACCTACCGAATAGTAAGAAAATTGTTTTTACGTACTATTCGGTAGGTTAGGGTTATTTTTTTTTGTAGTAGTCGTCTAAGCTCGCGGGCCGAGTAGACCCTTTAGTTGAAAGTAGTAGTCGTCTGAGCCAGAGAAATAAAATATTACATATACACAGCGACTAAAACTTTTGTCCAATACTAAAATAAACGATTGGGATACAAAGCGAAAATTTAATACACAATCGAGGTGAAACGCGACTAACACTATAAGCGATAAAAAAAAGTGACGATTGAGACACAACGCCATAGTTAAAAATACGATCGAGGTGAAGTGCGACTAAAACTTTTAGCGGCTAAAAAAATAAACGATTGAGACACAACGCGATAATTTAATATTCGATTGCGATGAAATGCGACGAGGTAAATTACTACAAGTAATTTATGCTTTTGAGGTAAAGGACTAACAAACCGCTTAGAAGATCACGGACATATATAAATACAGAACCTCCTTTTCCATCGACTTTAAAATGAAGAAGGTTTTCAATACATGAATATTTTAAAGTCTGTTAAAAATATTCCCACCTTCTGGTTAGCGTCAATATTGGCGGTCTCCAGCGAATGGCAGCGCTGCACCACGTTCTTGACTTCGCTCTTCATCTTACTGATATGCAGCCTGGCCACGGTGAACTCCTCCTCCAGCTTGCCCACCGTGTCCACATTCAGCTTGAAGTCGAGCTCCGAGCCCCCGACAGCGGCGCCGATCTCCGCGAGATCGCGTAACAAGTTCGTCAGAAGCTCGGCGATGCGTTTGCGTTGGTGGGCGGAGAGGTCTCGGAGTTGTTGCAGTTCAGCTGTAGCGGTTGCTAGTGCGCTCTGGTAGGCAAGAAGAAATGTTTGTTTGGTAATGGTGGTTTTTTTTTGTCAGAAGTTGGTCACGTAACAAGTTCGTGTTGAAATTCTCATAGAATGAACTAAACACTATAGACTAGTTTATGCAACTTGACGAAAAAAGTTTAGGTCCAGAACCTCTTAAAGACCATTACTGAAAATTGTTAGCAGATATGCCTGCTACTCATACATGATATTCATATTTAGCTAAGACTGCTTAGTCGAATTGATAGGTTCGTTCCCAAATCCACACCTGCTTAGTCTGCAAGTCCTCGGAGAGCTGGTCGCACTCGCGGCTCTTGCTGTCGACCTCCTGCGACTTCTGGTCGTAGTTGACGGCGAGCTCCTCCAGCGCCTGCAGTACTTCCTTCACCTCCTCCTTAGCGGCCTCGTTCTCCTGCTGGATGCGGTTCATATCGCCTTGCAGGGATTCGTAGTCGCGTCTGGTGTCAACAACACAGGTTTTCTTAGTTAAATATTATCATTAGAATCTCTGTTTTATGGATTGTTAGTGTCAACATTGCCTCAGTCCTTGAGGAAAGAGAAACACCTTATTTTTATTATTTTCCCAACATAATTATGACACGTAATTTATGTAGATGAACCTGGGAATAGTTCCTTATTGTAGGTGTATAAGTATGGATATGGAGAATAAAGTCAGGGTCGGATGAAAAAGTGATCGACGTTCTAACACCGAAAATCTAAATACCAGAGGTTTAGATGGAGGTAACCTCAACTCCAAGCCATATAAACCCAGCTGTATGTGATAGCTGAGCTCCACTTCTATTTTTCCAGTTTCCCTTACCTGGTGCAAGCAATGAGTTCCTCCTGCTCCATCATCTGTTCCTTGAGTTTCTCGACCAGCTGCGAGTGCTGGTTGATCTCCTCGTCCTTGTCGTCGAGCTGTTGGTACAGCGCCTCGAGTTTCACTTGCATGGCCGCGTCTTCAACCACGGCAGATGATACCGCAACTGGTACCGGCTGTTTGATAAAACATATTGTAAGCAATGGATAGAAATAATGATTGGATTGGGTTGGGATGGTTTAAATGTTGCATGTTGCAGGATTATTTTTAAATGTGGCATGTAGCAGGTAGGTTTAAATTGTATTGTGATAATGTAACAAAAACAGGTTGAAGAAAGTGTCTGAAACTCCGGTACAGAATTGAGATTCTCAATCTAGACTTCTTGGAATGATGTTACTGATATGCATAAGTAATTTATATACAACTCAAGTAGCACTTCCGTATTTGAATGTAAATTGGGAAAATGTTACTTCTGTTTTAAACAAAATGAAATCTAGTACTGCTATCTTAGACTTAAAAAAACATTAGCATAAAATGTCCCACTGCTGGGCAAATGTCTCTAATGTATCTAAAGACATCAGTCCAATAAGGTTAACAAAAGAAACCTAAATAGAAATTAAAACTGGAGTAAGTACTAGACTAATACAACGCTATTTAATTACATATAAATATCGTTAATGGTCACTTACCGGCGCCGGTGGTTTCTCCTCAATGAACGAGGTGATCGGGGTGACGGCCTCAATCTCCTGCAAGTTGACTTGTTCCTCGAGACGCACCGTCTCGCCGGAGCGCCAACGGTTGAGTTCCGCCTCCAATTTCTCAACCTACATGATACATATAGAAAGGTTTAACAGTTACAATAGACTTTATCCATATCATGTATAGGTCAGTCGCCAACCTTGATGAGTTCAAGTTTTTAGAGTATTTAGAAAAATGTTTTGGACATGGTCTAAGTCTCAACCAGAATCGACAACGTAACGTGGTAATACCACAGCCTCCTCTTCGTTTCAGGAATCATAATGTTTTATAGAAGGAAAGAGGCAAAACAGTGTTCGTCGACCTTGTATGAAGTTGTTATCAAGATATTGGTGAAATATGTTATTGAGTTAGGAATTTTTATTATGTACTCTCGAAGGTTACCTCCTACATAGAAACATGTAAACTTAATATAATAATTAATTTATTACTTATAGCTGATGACTATTTATCAACTGACGAAGTCTTTAATTAACAACTTATATCCTATCAAAGGGAGTATTCATTTACTGCACTATAAAACAATACGTAGAAAGTAGGTTAGTAATCGATAAAGAGTGCGCTACTTTACGTTCATATTAAAATACGCTCAAGGAGAATAGCTGAAACGTTACATAACTAAATTAAAGACGTTATTTCAGATACAAAATCCTTTGTAATATACAATGCGATATTACGTACGTATATTAGTTTCGAGATTCATGTGTTCTAAACTATTTTTATACACACAAGAGGCGCACTCCGTAAATGCGTCGAACAATAAAACAATGCTGTTGTAAACATAAATAACGATAGTATGTAAACATCACGCGAGGGTGGCGCGACTTATGAAACCCACCTTGCCCTTAAGCCTCCCGACTTTTTCCTTCTCTCTCTCGTAGCGACGCTTCCATTCTTCAGCAGTGAGTTCCTCGTTGACGCACACAACATTCTTTACGGTCTTCGCTCTATAATATAAGTAATTAACGTTAATTGCAATCTTATACTGTGGTATGAAACAGTTAATTAAAGCAATATGCACATTAATTAGTTACCTTTTACCGAAGTCTAGTGTGCTCTTAGTTTCACTCTCGTTGAAGGACGCCGGTGAGCAACAGATGACGATAGTGGTCCTGGCGTTACCTCCGAGCGATTCTTGTAAGATACGAGTCAACTTGGAGTCTCTGTACGGGATGTGGGATTTGTTGCCGTCGGCCAACGCTGAGATCACGTTACCGAGAGCGGATAGAGATTTGTTGATGTTCTTAGCTTCGTCAAGCACTGTACCTTCAGCACCAGTTTTTGATACCTGTCATGTGAATATTTATTGTGGAATGTAATCTTTATAACGTAATAATCTTGTGAAAAGAGCAGTTAGGCTACAAACCTTCTCAGAACCAGCCAAGTCCACAAGATATAACTTTCCAGAGAGCTTCTTTTGATTTTCTAAGTTTTCTTGTTTTACATTAATGAGGAAGACTGAGTGAGATCTAGATGAATGTTCGTTCATGTCTAGAAAAAACGTCAGTTTTAATAAAATAATTGTTACCATAAATCATGGTAAAGGAAAACAAATTAATTAACCATTTGATATCATAATTGGAAATTCATAACAACACTAACTTGTGACGGCAATGTGACGATTTGATTTTCCTTCCTCTATGACTTCAAACACTTCCTCCGGACTCGACACAAAACGTTCTGTAGCACCTTTTACAAATGGAACCCTATTTTTGTCTTCATGTACACTTAGGTTCACCTTGGACACTGGAAAAAAGAACATGTATAAAAATCCGTCCTCACTTTTGATATTTTTGTGTTTTGACTGAAAATTTCCGTAAAAACTGATGATGCACATACCTTCAAGGAACTAATCAATCTAAATTTTCACTTGGAATGAAAATTAGCGCAGGAGTAACCAGAAGGCACTTACCATCTAGCAAGTCTCTGATTTTGTCCATGTAAATTTCAAAGTAAGACACCTTTATGTGAAACTCGAGGTTCTCTTCCATTGCGTAGATGTGATTGAATATATCGTTTACAATCCGAGGTATAATACCCTGTTTTCCTGGATCACCTGTGATTACAAAATAACAATTAAATTTGTGAAAAACTTGTTTGAAAATTGATTTTTAACACAAAGTTATCCAATTTAGCCTTTTTTACGTGCAGCACATTTGAAACCAAATCATTACATTTAGCAAGAAGGTAGGCTTGTTAATAGAATTAAATGTGTCACAAACCTATGACACCCTCCATGGTATGAGTCTTTCCGGAGCTGGTCTGTCCATATGCAAATATAGTTCCGTTGTAACCGGCGAGAACATCAGACACAATGCTCTTGGCCGCTTCATTGTATACTTTTTCTTGGGTTGCGTTTGGTTTGAATACTTTATCAAACAAGTACACTTTTCCCTAAACAAAAAATAAATATGTTAGAACAAGTAATTTATCTTCTTATAATTTTTAATATTTATTTGCCTATGTTTGGGAGAGATATTAACGAATTTCCCCAAGTGAAACTCCTTATATACTTAATCAATTATGCTATTATGATATGATCTAGCTAGATAATTATATTATATTTCTCATGATCATTGATTTATTCCATGTAGGTGGTAGTAGTCTGTAGTACAGGAAATATAAAGGTTTCTTAGATTTGAGCTATAATTATATTCAAGCAAAGGCCATTTATGGACACACTTTGCTTCAATATTGTAACACAGAGATACACTATGGTCCCTTAACTTTATAATGGACACAGCTGCAGCCTCACTAGTTCTTTACTTGATCTTGGTTTAGACCCAATGCCACATGTCTAGTTACAATAGAGCAATCAAATTCATAAAAATGTTATGTCATTCTACAAAAATCTTTACTCAATACAAGTAACCTATCTTGATGATAAGAATTATTACCAATGTTGTTTTAAAATAAGAATTAAATATTTGTTTTTCCCAATTGCATATCTGTATAATTAATCCAATTGGATTGAAACTTTGGTCATTATAACATGTGGCTTCAAGATGGTATTTTCTATTTATGTACATCAAAGTAAAATTGACTGTTGTCTATGTGATTAGTGTCCAATTAAAATTAGTTACAGAATGACAAACAATATTTTTCAGAGGGATAATCAAGCCTGTTTGATTTATTATATTATGATGTGATGATTGCAATGAATCAGATCTCTGACATCATTATTAACAAATAAAATGTTTAAAATTAGTTAGAGATACTATCCCTGATGCTCATTTTCATTGTGTAAATATTTCCAATTATCAATAATTGCAATGCAATCATTAATTGTAGTTAAATAATTTTGAAACTGCAATATACCTAACAGATAATTAATTGCACATTTGGACTTATTATGATATGATTAGATAAAAAATTGTTATCAAGATAAATGCCTAATAAAAAAAATATAATGAATGAGATCTTATATTCAAAACAATGATCTAATACTTGATACATACATAATTTTGAATATTGAATAATTATTTCATAACATATTGAATCAATAAAATATCTGAGAATCTATGCTCCATACTAATGAAAAATTGTGTGGGTATTTCTAAGAGATTGAATGGAGAGTGCTTGAAGAGTATATTACCCAGAATTTAATTTATATTTCCACTTGTTCTTTATTTACTCCGATCTAGGATTTCTTGTAAACAATTCGCAAAATGATTAGAAGGAATCTTGGGTCAAGGTCGAGAAGGTATTTGTATTGATTTTTACAAAACAAAGAGACATGCGCTAGCTTACAGCTTATTTGGCCAAATTCCTGAAATTTACGCGTTCACAATCATAACCATCGAAGCGGAATAGAAAAGAAAGGCCATTTCGTAGCAGGTGAACAACTTGCAATGTATTAGTCATCATGATCTAATTTAGGGCGATGATAGGGGAAAGCTGAAACAGGGTTCAAAATAAAACATCACATACCCCTATGGAAATGCAGTTGTCATCGGGTCCTGATGGAAATTTCACAATAAATTTGGAACCAGCCTTTTCCTCAGAGTCATTTAGTGGCCGAAATCGGCATACCACTCTGATGCTGTCTTCAGCAGCAATCTCACGGTCAGCTGCCATTTTTAAAAAAACCAAAATAGCTTACACTAAACACTGTCTAAGCAATTAAAAAATAATACAAATATGGAACATAAAAACCGTGCATGAAGAACTACAAAGTTAAAATTTTGTCACTGAAAAATCTTCATGACAGCATTATCAAAATGTCGGCCATATTCTTTGAGGAAGAAAGGCCCGGAATGATTTTGATTGGTCGACCGGTCAACAAATTGCCAACATGAAAACAAAAAAAATCGATTCGCAATATTCGATGGATGAGTTGGTATCAAGTACAAATGCGTTCAAAATAATTATTTAAGTAATGAACCGCGCTGTACATTATAAATGGGAGGACACGTGATATGTTATTAGTTTGAATTAAAATAATAAAATAACATTACCACTAATTTAAAAAAATAAGAAATGTATTTTTATTTTATGACAAAATATATACGATATCTGTGACACGGAGGAACGGAATAGTTTAATTTAGTTATCTGTGCAACTTTAGTGTGATTCACATTTGGTTCATTCATTTATTATTTTTGTAGTCCTCAATCATCATTCGTTCACTAATTGAACGAAAATTTATTTTGTGGTCGATTTTGCTGTTTTGTTTTATTGATTTTAAAATAAGTGTTTACTTATTTTCCGGTGTAAAATTGCAATTATGAGTCACGCAATCTAAACATCTTAGACAAGTAAGTATTTTGTATTCCTATTATAATATTAACTTTGCTTGCAAAACCAATGTGGGATGCACAACCCACGGGCGCGACCTGGATTTCCCATTTCACAATTCGATTACTAATATCATGGGAGATGAAGAAGCATATCGTATCTTAATCCGGTCGCACTTTAATTCATCCTAAACTGATTTCAATCAATACAGTCATAGCATATTATAGAGATCAACTGTTCCACTGATCCACTGATCAACTGTTCCTGTCCAGTCCAAGATCATTAGGACTCAACTTTATATCTTACTATGAAAGTCCAGTTCAGAACGATTATTATCATAATTATTGCTTTTTATTGCTCCATACTAAGTACTCAACACTTGTATATGTAAAAGTACCTGACCTGAGGATGAGTATTCATTTTCATAAGTTTATTGTTGACTAAGCTTGAATTAAACTTATGTTTACATAAATTTGGTCAACATTATTAGTAAGCTATAGTGTCATTTGTTTATAGTTAGAGTGTTTATCAAACTTCTGAAAATAATTTTATGACTATTAGCTTAATTCTATAAAGAAATTAGGCATACAATTTAATTCATTATTATTCATTTTATTAAATGTTCAAGCCATAGATGTACAAAGGAATGGAGTAGTCACACATATCATATGGTTACAAAATCTTGATAAGATGCTGATATGTGTGTTGTCTATTTATGGTCAGTGAGCTGAATTGGCCTTGAAGATATTTTGCATACCTACTGTTAGTTTAAACTTCAAGGTTTCCATCATGACATCATGTGTACAACATGGATATTACTCGTGAGCTGGGAAATATCTTTTACAACTTCTAACCTTTATTTTTAGGAAATTAGATATTTGGTATTAGCCTTATGCTTTTATGTATGGGTAAGCCAGTGCCATATCAATATTTTTTTAATATATATACCAGCTATGAATACAATGTTTTTTCCCACAATATTTAATTATTTTGTAGAGCTCTTAAAAATATACTGGCAGCACAAATATACCCATATTTGTGCTGCCAGTATATGCTTTTACAGTTTGTGCCTTTTTCTACGAGAATTTAGGATCAAAAAGAGACAATAACATTTTACCAACATAAAAATTATTGTTAAAATTGGATTGGCAGTATCTAGGATTAGTGTGTTAAATCTAACAAAACAACGAAATTTTTCAGCTTTATTATTTTATTATTAAAATAAAGAAAATTTATTTAAAGCTAATTCCTAATAAAAACTAAATAAAAATGTAATTGAAATAAACTCATTTCTTCACGACTGAAATCATTATAGACTAACTTCAAACTTATATCCTAACTCCTCTTTTAAAAATGAGGTAATTTTTAATACTACACTACACTTGTATGGTTTTTTTATTAAACTTTCTAATTCATCAGTGTAATATTGAAAACTACTGCAATGCATAGTACTTGAGTAATGAGTTAGCATTCATACAAAAGCTTTATTACTCTATATCTTTTAAATACACTATTTTCTGCGTAAACATATATGGTTAGTTATTTTAACAAACCAATAATCTTTGGTATACTTATGTACTCCACCAACAAAATCTCGTTTCCTAATCTCGTTTTTACACAAATGTCTGAAATTCTGCTTCACACATTAGGTACACGGTGTTGAAACAACATAGAAGGCAACACATTACATGTGGCTTCCCCTACCTGCAATATTTACATAGGTATATCCCCGCCTACCTACAAGTAATATAGTCGCCCGCCAATGTTAGCGGGAACGGTGAATGACCTCCCGTCCCGGCCACCCCTCGACCGTTACGTCGTTTTATGGAAACTGGCTACACCACAGACAGACCGAAGGGAAAAAATGGGGATAAAGTGCCCCGTTATCAACGCCCGTTTTGGTAGTGAATGGTGCAACTATTAATCTCGTAACATTTTTCTAGGATGTGCTAGTTCTATCTGACTTGTTATTTTAAATTGATTTATAAATTGTTTCTAGTCTAGTCTTGATACGTACCTATAGTCTAACTAACAGATTAAAAGTAATTGAAAACCTTGTAAATGTGCTCTTAACATGTAATGCCGAAATTGGGCGTGAAATTTTGAAATCCATAGTAATTATTGCTAAGTAATAAATAGCATTCGATTGATTTTGTATTTTCTAGTATATCTAGGCGTAAATCGTGTCTGCTGTTGTAGTACAGACTGGTAATAGACCAGCTGGCTCCTACTGGTCCCGTATTTACAAACGACACTAGGACGTAGGTACAAAATCAATCCTTATACATTATTTTTTATAGATGTGTGGATTCTTCTGAAAGGATCTTTATCTAAGACTTGGTCTAAAGGTCTGTGGAATATCCAGATTTGGTTACCGGCACACCGGAACCACAGATCTGATTAAGGCGACTTCAACCAGCTACAACTGTATATCTATTGTTTTAACTCAATAACTATTGTAGTCTTCTTTAGGAAGCGTATTGGTATGAACCTTAATGGTGTACTGTCACTATTACTAAGGTCATTCATTATAGGTACCTAGTTTGTTTAATTTATCTCGTCTATATTCGTCCCAACTTTCTAACTATTCCATACGCTTCGCTAAAAGGATTATCTAGCATAGGACTAACAGCTAGCGCAAAGCATTTGATTGAAATTGAAATCATAGTTGTATCGGTTGGATAGACTACTTTCAATCATACCATAATATCAGATTCTCATTATAATATTTTTATAGGTGAAGGAATGCTTATACTTACGTGAGTATATAATCACGGTTGGTTTGAATCATCCTTTCATTGTCGTGTGGTCGCTAATGACGTAATGCTTCGACCTACAGATGTATACACAAACATACTACACACTACACACCGGTTTTAACATAAAACTCGGGCCAATCGAGGTCGGGCAAAGCGATTCCAAAATTCGGTAAATGCAATATTGTCTTAATGTTACTGGGTTTATACTTTCGCTCGTGTACAGTAGGTGTAACAATTTAGGTGTTCCCTTTATTGTTACGTAAAAGTTGTACGTTATTGATACAGATGGCCAAAAATGAGAGGAAAATGCCTTGGTTTGATCAGAATAGATTTAACTTGGTTGTTTAATCTGTCTTAGGTAGGCTTCTAATTCATTACAAATTCATCATCTTACTTAGTTACTTCATTTTCCATTATATTTTAGTCATTCGATATTAATTGAGAAATCTAAATAGCGGACATTTCAATAATATTACAAGTTGACAAACTAACATTATTTTATCCTCAAAGCAATGTTTAAAACTGTATTCGTAATATATCTCTAGGTAACTATAATGAATGTGCGAAGTAAGGTGTTATTTACTGAAAGTAGGTCAGTCAACATTAGTTGGAATCACCAGCTGACCTATTTAATGTAAGGTTATTAAAGGTACCCGTATTTCTTATTGCAAGTTAAACGTCCAATATGAAGGTACCTATAGTATACATAGTTATTGTTTTGAGATTCATTCAAGTATGATTTGAATTGTATTGAGTATCGGTTCTGAGAAGAGGTGAGTGGCGCCCGCTGTATCACTCGCTGACGAAGTTATTTTCTGTTCCATTAGTCACGCGCGTATCCGGCGCGAGCGCACGCGCACACTCCGCGCTCAAACGTCCCAAAAGACTCGTAATTATACAATGTAATACTATCACTATTAAAACCTTATAAAGACGCACCTTATTTGTTTTCTGTGCTTCGTTATCTTTGTGTAAATAAACGCTATTTATTCAGTTAACTCTAACTGGTTCGAGTTACGTTAATGAGTGTTAAAGTTAAAAGATAGTTTAGTTAGTTAATTTGTGATTAAAGTGACGATTATGTTTATATTGTTTTATTAATGTGTTGTGCGGAGATTATTGAAATCACAAGCGGAAATATAAACGTGAGTCAACAAAGTTTACTCAGCGTGCAGTGACATGGTGGTGATACTTGGCTCAGAACATTAATTGGTGACTTACATCAGATTTATAAGAGAAAGTGTTGTTTTAATACAAAATATTGATCAAACAGCTAGATATTTCTAGATAGTTTTTAAATAATAATGACTAACATCAGTCCCGCGCGTTACAATTCATTGTTATGATTAAAAGACGCTTATTTTATTAGAGTTGTAGAATTGATTCCAGTGTGTAGCTTAATATCAGTAATATAATAACTAGCCGCGTCCCGCGTGAATTTCGGGGTAAGATGTAGGTATCCCATGTGTTTTTCTGTAAAGTTCCATCCAAATCCATCCAGTAGTTTTTTCGTGAAAGAGTAACAAACATACATAATACATCCTCACAAACTTACGCATTTATAATATTAGTAGGATAGTAAAAGCTTTATGAAACGTTTTATCCGATTCAATTCAATACTATATATCTTATGATTACTATGTTGATTTTAATATATGTTTAAACACATAATTTGAATGAACTCGCCTTGTCAATGTATCGAGTGCGTAGGAGGCAGCCCTTTCTAGCCCGCCGCCCACGGCAACTGTGACCATCTGTCTTTACTACTAGAAACAGAACAGAAAAAACTATTTGTAACTCTGTGCAGCTACATTGTAAGAGCGATGCTTAAGTTATCTTAGGACTTGGCCCTTAAGTAAGTCGGTTTACTTGTATTGTGCGTAGGCGTAAGTTATTTCATTTATTACTTCAATGTTTTACATGCTATACTTTCGGTTGGCTTAACCTTTTTGTTTTTTTTTTGCCGCCAGAATTTTGCATTTAGTTAATGCTTGATTGATCT
Organism: Cyclophora albipunctata; assembly: GCA_963082685.1. Classification (NCBI taxonomy): domain Eukaryota; kingdom Metazoa; phylum Arthropoda; class Insecta; order Lepidoptera; family Geometridae; genus Cyclophora; species Cyclophora albipunctata. The sequence goes on along the minus strand of OY720117.1, from coordinate 6,435,640 downwards.
GGCTGCCAGTGTAAATCGATTATTGGGACCACTTGCGCCGTTAATCAATGTTTTGTTTACCTCGCAAAATAAATGTACTTTTTCTATATTTGCTTTTTGTTTACTTCACATAAGTAGTTTGTATTTGCTGACTACTCAACATTACAAATCAAAAACAGTTGCTTAACGTAACGTCCTAGTTACCTGCCCGAATAAAATATTCTATAAATACCCGTCTATTTGTGAATGTAATATCGTAAATGTCAGAATCAAGATGTAGGGCTTAGAGACGTAAATCTTGGTAGACTTTCCGACCTTGACGTGACAGACACCACCCTCGGCCGTGGCGTACGAAAAGGTTCTTTCATCGGTTATTTATGAACCCGCTTGTTCATAACAGCTTCTATTGTTAGCCTCATTTGTTTATTTATGACCGGTTCTAATATTTACGGTTTCGAACTTAGGGAAGCTAAATCCACTTATGATTTTCAAATGGCTCATAGTGTGTAAAGCCCATACTTGGCATCTCTGAGTAATGAATGACCGTGCTGAGAAGTATCGTTGTGATTCATGTGTTTACATAATCAATATCTTAATCGGCAGCAAAAAGGACGCTACTTGTAACTTCATTAATTTGGTACTTAGCTCTTTCCTAATAAAGTATCTTAAATTAATGAAATATGGTTTACACTTTAAAATCCAATCTAATATTACTACAAAGTCATAATTAAAATAAAAACTAAATGAAAATCAATATTGTTACAGATCTTGATCTTCAAACATGCACATACAAACAAGTATACTAGTGTGCGTGTGGGCGGGCTTGTTAGCCGCGAGCCGCGCTCAGCGAGCCGAACAGTTGCTCGCTCAGAACCCGTGTTCGAGTAAGACAACGTGCAGCGACTGCATTCGCACTGCCAGCTGTGCTTGGTGCTTCGCGTCCGACTTCAACGGGCCGAGATGCTTCAACCCTGCGATGGAAGGCGGCACCGCGGGTTGCAATGAGGCCTTCATATTCAACCCCGACAATCAGAGATCGATCGACCCTATGTATAATAGAGAGCTGAGCAGAGGTTAGTGGGTCGTTTACTTTGATCTATTATGTGTTTTATTTAGAAGTATGTAATGTGGCTCTAGGTTGTATAGTTCAGTTTTAACCTCAAGAAGATTTTTTCGAAGGTACTTCAAGCACAATCAAGTATCAAGTGACTTAAGTTAAAAATGTCTTCAAATGATTTCCACATTTTGTCATGAATTTTGTAAACTACCCTAGTTTACAAAAATCATTTCTTACATAATGTTTTAAAAGACAATCCTTTTACTCTAAACAGCTAAAGCACGTATGGGCATGTCCTCTGGCTCGGTGTCCTATGAAGAGTCGGCTAGTGGTAGCTTCGCGGCGGGCGGCGGCGCTGCGGGCGCGGCCGACGGCGGCAGTCTGGTGCAGATGAAACCCCAAAGGGTAAAACTACAGTTGAGACAGAGTGAGTATCATTGAAACATTTTGGACCGTACTGCTTTCTAATATGGCTCAATTCAAAGGCTTATAGATTTTGATCAGTGTTGTAAGTAATATCACGCAATCCATTGTAGTCTATTATTTTGTTTTTTTGGTGTTTTTATTGTAACCGTTTAACTCCATGACTCATACTACCTTATAGATGTTATGTCATTCAACAGCTTATTTCTTTGGAATAGTAGTGTCATATTAAAATGACGTGCCCAGAGCGATTACTATACCAAGAAAAAAACTTAAAAATAACTCATGTATGCCAGACACATGTAAACTACATTCTGGTTTCTTTGATTTCATTACATCTATACTAATATTATAGGTAATTTGTTTTTTTTTGTTTGAACGTGCTAATCTCAGAATCCAATCCGATGTGAACATCAAAGTAACTCTTGGTCCCCTTGTTTCGCAGATCAAATGCAAAAGCTTTCATTCTCGTACTCCCGCGCGCAAGACTACCCCGTGGACCTTTACTACTTGATGGACCTCAGCAGATCTATGAAGAACGACAAAGAGAAGCTCAGTACTTTGGGCAGCTTGCTGTCGGCTACCATGAGGAATATGACCTCCAACTTCAGGATTGGCTTCGGGTCCTTTGTGGACAAACTGGTCATGCCTTATGTCTCCACTTTGCCTAAAAAGTAAGTGCCATGTTGTAAACTTCTTCTAGTTCTTGTTATTTTTTTAATTTTGCAACTCGTCGTTTATGAAACGATTTTGTTTTTTTTCGTATATGAAATTTTCTGTAGGTTTGCCTACAGATAGGTCCCGATTTAAAAAGGGTAGTAGTTTTTATAAATTTATTAAAATTGGATTTTCGCTTGAAAATATATGAAAGATTGAAAACTTAATAACGACTCTAGTAAAGGTAGGATTCAACCGCAGACTGCAACCACGGTCGGTTCACGACGACTAATGTTCATGCAGTCGCTGCAACCAAAATAATCCGCTATTGAAATAATGTATCAGTAATACTTTTAAGGTCCAAATTAAAAATGTAAATTTTCTTTTCAGTCTGATCTCCCCTTGTGAAGGCTGCGCTGCTCCGTACGGATTCAAGAACCAGATGTCTCTAAGCAAGGACACCGATCACTTTGACGTAAGTGCCTATAACTATTTGCTATAGCTTTCAAATATAGCTAATATTGCCCTACTACATTTAGCTGTTTCGTAAACTGCACTAATTTGATGATACCAAATACCAATAAAGTCGTTTAATCTAAAATTATCGAAATTAATGACTCATGATTATCTTTATGTTCACAGAAAGCCGTAGCAATGGCCGACGTGTCAGGTAACCTCGACGCTCCGGAAGGTGGTTTCGACGCCATCATGCAAGCGGTGGTCTGCAGGAAGGAGATCGGCTGGAGGGACCAGGCGAGGAGACTGCTCGTCTTCTCTACTGACGCGGGCTTCCATTACGCTGGCGACGGAAAGGTAATATACCATACTTATTCGTACTGAAGTGTTATAGGTAATACGGAAGTGTGTAGGTTTATGTGTATGTATGTTTGCGTTGCGACTAAATAATTCTGATGAATTTTGACATTGAAGCCTTTGGGCTCTTTCAAAATCGTTTTCAGTCGTCTTGCTAAGTATGACTTTTATGAAAAACATAAGACATTCCGTGCGCGCGGAGGACTGGGTACTAGTGGGATGACTAAAAACGCTTAAATTGCAAACATGTCTATAAATATGGCCCTATGTCTATGGCGAAGGTCTACCGAGACACAGACAATAGACATAAAATACTTTTTGCCCCAACCGGTATGATGTGTGGAGGTGTCAAATAAGTTGCTAGTTTTTAACGACATCAAACATGAAACTGATACTCAATCACGAAAAACTATTACACTGGCAAAGTGTTCCGCTTTTGTGTATTATTAAATATTAAAATGTTAATACGATTGCCCAATTATAGTGATAGTAAATATTTTGTTGTGTTTGCAGCTCGGCGGTATTGTACAGCCAAACGACGGTGAATGTCACATGGAAAACAACAAGTACACGCATTCCACGTTACAGGACTACCCCAGCATCTCACAGATCAACTTGAAGGTATGCAATCTTTGTTAAGGTTTACACAGGGTTAAAAAAATACTTGATAAAGATAACGGTAGATAAAGGCATGTTACTGGCCATATGTTGTTCTACCCTCGGTGCCACCTGCACTAAGGAAGACTTGAGTCATAATTGCCCTAGATGTTGCCCTTCTGGTCACTAAATACTGGACCGGAAAAAATTAAAGGCCATTGACACGAAAGAAGAACGCCACTTGAACAGGAGGCACTTAAATGTATATCTTTAACAACTACATATTTGTTAAATCATATTTAATCTGTTTTTTTTGAGCTACGAGTTAAATTTGAGTATACAATAGGACTAGTAGATATCTCACCCTGACACAGCCATCTATAACAACGGAAAGGGGTGACCCCTTCTCGTTTAACCCCCCTTTCACACCCCATCGCTTATTAACTGATGATTGATTGGAACAGGGCGTTCGTTAGTTATACTATTATTTATAAGTACCATCTATTCTCAGGTAAAGAAGCACGCTATAAACGTGATATTCGCCGTGACGTCGGAACAAATCAGCGTGTACGAGCAGCTCAGCAAGCACATCGAGGGCTCCAGCAGCGGCGTGCTCAGCAACGACTCCGACAACGTGGTCGACCTTGTGAGGGACCAGTATGATGTACGTATCATATACTAACTACAAGTTAGTACTAACTGGTTATCAAGATTTAGGGCTCTCAATTTAGGCCTTCTTAGACGACCTGCTATGGGTCTCAGCTGTACGCAGTTTTCCGCGTATCATAAGTTCTTTTGTTTTTGCTTTAGTTAGGTTGTAGCGATTGTTCTGCCAAATTCCTAGTCCCGAATCTTATTTATGGATTAATCAGGAGTGGTGGTTATGTTTACTCACTTTCCTGATAGGAATCTTCTGTGAGGAAGGTCTTTACCCTGCAAGCCGATACGTTTATAATTATAGCTGAGGAAAGATATAATTGCTGGTGGAAACTCACCCCTATCAACTACGACAGATTTTTGTGTCTGTAGTGTTAATTTGTATTTAATAATGTTATCCTTTCTTAAACAGCATACATACATTATTCACTATATGTTCCTTTTCCTTCAAATATGTACAATCATAGCAATTACTGCTAATCGGTAAATGACAATTTATTTTACAGAAAATTACGTCAACCGTCGAAATGAAGGACTCATCAAGCGACGCGGTGCAAATAACGTATTACTCATCGTGTCTCGGGGGCGAGCTCGTTCAGACTAACAAGTGCGATGGCCTCAAGGTAAATATGATTGACCGAAACATATGCATTTGTTATGGTTTTACCTGATATACAAACTTTTTTTTAAATTAATTTGTATTATGTTGTTAATGATAGTAAAACGATAAAATATTGTATATTGAAAAAGAGCAGATGTCGTGGTGAAAATTTAAAGAGGTTGGTAGAAGATAGAGAGAAGTGGAAAGAACTATATCGGAAAGAGACCAGCTGTGTTTGAGGTCTTGATACTTACAAATTAATTAATAACAAATACAAAGTTAATACAAAGAGTTACAAATGAAATGTGCTATAATATATGTAGCCTATATGCCTATGTAGAACAAAACGTGCCATAAACATACATACACTATCATAATTATAATATTAGCCATTTATTTTTTCTAGGTGGGAGATGTAGTGGAGTTCACAGCTGAAATAACACTGAAAGAGTGTCCTAAAGACCGCAACAAGTGGAAGCAGACCTTCGACATCTCGCCCGTCGGTATCTCGGACAGTCTCACCGTCGAAGTGGAGATGATCTGCGACTGTCCCTGTGAACAGCCTGGACATCATGTAAGTCGTACAGTGGCAGTACATCGCTTTAGTGAAACACTCAATTTAAAATATGAGATGAAAAGATTTATTCATCATGCATGGAGCATCTTTTAGTGTAGTTCAGTTCATGTTTTTATCATGTAAACTGTTCAGAAAAGAGTTCAAAATCACAGTCATAAACATCGAATTAACACGTAGTGTTTTAACTTTTGTAGTTCCATTATTTCGATAGTTTTTAAACAACAAGACAATACTACATTTTCCTAAAATATTAAGACCGTCAGAATTCATTTATTATTGATATCATTTTAGAACATTTAAATTCCTTATCTTCCTCTATCCTTATCGTATTATTTCGTCTTGTGCAGGCATTCAGCAACAGTCCCCTAGTGTGTAACGGCGAAGGCGTGTCGGCGTGCGGCGTGTGCGTGTGCAACCCGGGCCGCTTCGGGAAGAACTGCGAGTGCTCCGCGCACGGCGGCGTCTCTGTTGAACAGGTTTGTATTAAAAGGGTTTCGACACATTTGGTTTGGGTAATAATGACATAAAAATTTAACATTTTTGTTATTGTTTGGTGTTTTGAGTACAGATTTGAAGCTAGATTTATTATCATATATCGGGACATATTTCTTTGCACATGGTTGATATTTATTTTGTGATTCTGCTAGGAACGTGGCTGTCGTCCCACCAACGCGAGCTCCGGGCCGCTCTGCTCCAACAGAGGTACTTGTATCTGCGGAGTCTGCGAGTGCAACAAGATGGACGATTCACTCAAGGTAAATATAAGCTTTATTAAAACATTAAAAGTGCGAAAGTTATTAAGTTATACTGTTTTCACACAGGGCAAACGAACCGCCGAATAGCCTTGGTGGATAGCCAAATATGGACATAAGCCCATTTATCTGTGCCCTCTCGGGAAATTGATGTTTGTTTGATGATGTTTCAATAAATGTAATTTTTTGACGTAAAATAATGGATTGCTCATTATGTCTGAAATCGATCGAACACACTAGGCGTGATCGCTGCGCAGCACAAACTGTTATCAATTAGTTTGGCTTGTGTTATCTTCTGAAGTGATCGCCGTTCGTTGGTCGCAGGTGATATCGGGCCCGTTCTGCGAGTGCGACAACTTCACGTGCGACATGAACAAGGGCCTGCTGTGCTCCGGGCCCGAGCACGGCGAGTGCGTGTGCGGGCGCTGCGCGTGCCGGCCCGAGTACTCGGGGCCCGCGTGCCAGTGCCTGCGGGACCAGGCGCCCTGCCGCTCGCCCGGTACGTGTCTATAAGCTACTTAAACCTAGTTATCTTTAGGAATAAAGAATATCCCTCTTGTTATATAAAACCTAGCCGCGCCCTGCGGTTTTACTGTGTACCCATGTGTTATTCTGATGTATATACCTATATTACTTTAAAGTTTAATCCATATCCGTTCCTGAAAGACAAACAAACATACATACAACCTCACAAACTTGTTTTATTATTAGTAGGATATGCATTTTAATACCGTATACTCATTTCAAATGGGATACAGTTTTTTGTAAATTGCGGTCGTGAAAATATACGATTCGACTACAGAACAAACCTCTTTGAAGTCTGCTAACACCCAATACCTAGACAACAGCCATTGTACGTAAAACGGCATATCTATGTAAGGTATGCACTGTACCGGTGCATTATTTAATTCTTTACCTTTGAGTTGTTTCGACGTCAATGCATGAGTTTCGAGTTACAATAACTAAGACCAATTACATTATTACAGAAAACGGTGAAATCTGCAGCGGTAACGGCAAGTGTGTGTGCGGACAGTGCGTGTGCAACGTCGACGACGACAGACATTACTCGGGAAGGTTCTGCGAGAAATGTCCGGTGAGTCTGTTAGCATAATATTGTATCATTGTGGCGTTATGATCATAGACCTTAGCCGGTTATATGCGACACGAACAAAAAATAGTTGTTCGATGTTAATTTTTTTATAAAAATACAGATTAAATATATCATACATATAATATCATATATCATTATACATAGTTCATTCATAAGAATATGTCATAGACTTATTATAAGTCTTTGATTTTTTTTATTTGTAGTATTTGTAGGACAGATTAAAAATTATGCATTGTTGACAGACATGCCCCGGCCGTTGTGGCGAGTTCAAAGACTGCGTTCTTTGCGAAGTTCACAAACGAGGACCTCTCTACCAGCCTGATACCGACTCGTGCGGCGCTTGCGCTCTGAAGTCGATCATTGAAGAAGGCAAAATTGAAGGTATGTTTCTGATAAAATATAGACTGTTGTTAAGATTATCATAGTGACAGTTTAAAAAAAGATATCTACTGTGTATAATAAATGTAAAAAAAATATTTTGCTTTTGGGAAATTATTTAATTGAAGTGCTTTTGTTAATCTTAATTGTAAATTATGGTGAAAACTTTACCTTGACCGTGGTCTAATACAATGAAGACATTATATGAATAAATCAGCTTTTTTACATCTTTGTATTTTACACTTGTATAGTAATAAATTGTATTGTTGCAGCGAACGAATCTCGAAACGAACACATGTGCAGTTTCTACGACGACGAAGACTGTCTGTATCTCTATGTTTACTCGTACAATGAATCTCAACATTTGGTTATTAGAGCACAGAGGGATCGTGACTGTCCTAAAAAGGTAACTAATAACTAATGTTAAATCACTACATAGTATAAAATAAAGTCGTCTCTTTTTCGTGTCTGTCACACTGTTTGTCTGTCTGTATGCTTAAATCTTTAAAATTACGCAACGAATTTTGATGCGGTTTTTTGTAATAGGTAGAGTGATTCAAGAGGAAGGTTTTTATGTAAAAAAATTCCCGAAATTCCCACGGGAACGGGCACAACGCGGGTAAAACCGCGGGGCGCTGCTAGTTGTATAATAAATACAACTCATAACATAAAAATCCTAATATTATTATAAATGTATACTCGAGAACGGCTGGACCGATTTTAATGATTCTTTTATTATTTTATTTATCTTGGTCAGGATACGGATAATAAATAATAAGAATCCTGATATTCTCACGGGAACGGCTTCTCGGTGAAACAGTGGGGCGCAGCTAGTGAATGAATAAGTTAGAAAAATAGGCAAACGACATAATATTGTTGTGCGTCAGGTGCCGATCCTGGGCATCGTGCTGGGCGTGATCGCCGCCATCGTGCTGGTGGGGCTGGCGCTGCTGATGCTGTGGAAGATGGCCACCACCATACACGACCGCCGCGAGTTCGCGCGCTTCGAGAAGGAGCGCATGATGGCCAAGTGGGACACGGTCAGTCTCGCACCTGTGTTATATATTGTGACATATCTGAATAGCAGCACTCGTGGCTAAGTTTAAGCAACGCTAACTCGTTGCGATTGTTAGGAACGAGCAGCTCGACTCCTACTTGGATGGGTGTCCGATAGTGGCATTTCTATCTCAGCGCTACCGTCGCACGTAAAATTCTAGGTCTAGACTTTTAAGGCAGTCTTAAAACCCTGACACCAGGGCTGATCACTAAATAACTCGAACTTACTTTTGTGACATAGTTTTTTAATTAGAAAAGTAAGAAAACTTCTTCGTCTGTCCGTACTGTGTGTTTTGGTTAATATCTGAATCGTTGTATATTGATAGAAGAAAATGTTTGATGTTTTTTGTAGTACCAACCTGCAGTAACTGCATGGTGTACACATATGTAACTATACTAATTTTCACTCAAGGGAAAAAGCTCTTTATCTTGGGATAATATTGCAAATTATAACTTTAATTTTACAAGGAAGAAACAAAGAAAGGGACTATATATGTTTACGGTAGTCTATCTTGAGGTGAAGTCCAAGTGTCTGTAGTTTAAAGTACGGTCGCGGAGCATTTTTTATCTATTTATCTATCTGTCTCTGTCACTCCTACACAATAGTATTGCCGTTTCACTACGCCGAACGCATTGTGCGAGTGAGACAGCGATATTATTGAGTACTAGTGACAGAGACAGATAGATAAAGGCAATGGATTAAATTCCTCCTGCTCCGCGACCGTACTTTAGTAACGGATAGCGATGAATCAGTCTCCTTATATTTAAATTTTGTTTCAGGGAGAGAATCCAATCTACAAACAGGCTACTTCCACATTCAAGAACCCAACTTACGCAGGAAAATAGACGCTATTACAATATTGTACGTACAGAATATTATTACTCTAGTATTGTCTCGTGAACGTAGTCATTGGGAGCGGTGTCGCATTTTATAATCATATAGTCATTATTTAAAAACGAAAACAATTGATTTATAGAATTTTTATAATATTTTAAGCATAAAGCTTCCATTTTAATAGGATATTAGGAAAATATGCCTTATTGTTGTGCCTTTCTGACTACTTCCTTATGTGCCGGAGAAAATATGATTATTAATCGGCGTGAGATTGTAAATTAGTCATATAAACCGTAATGTGTCCGTTTTATCGATTACATTATTGCATTTTACACGAATAAGAGTACAGTTTAATTGTAAGAAATTGATATCTAATATGAAATGTAACATTATCTAGCTACTTATTAAAATCTGAAGCAGCTTAATACATCTCGAAATGAGTATATGACATGTATTTGAAGTTTGAAGTATAAACTATTTAATATTATGGTGCGGTATTGTACTAAAAAGTGTTGTGTGAATGTCGAATGTGTACTTATTATTTGACGAACGAACCCTAAGGTACATTTTTAATTGTGCTGCAGTTAAGAGTGCACGCACACGGATGACTTGCTATCACCACCACTAGTGTGTTTTTAAAATATAAAAGTAAGTTTTTTGTAGCGAGTTATCGTCGACGACAGTTTATGTCTTGCCTCAGGTCGCCCGTGTGTGCGCATCCTAAATGTACCGTACCGTGTTCGCATTAGATCTAGTGTAGGTTTTACGTATTTTTTTATTAGTTGTACTAATGTAACTCACGAACTGAAATCGAATCTTATATAACTGTGCTATGTATGAAATTGAATTGCTTTTTATATGAACATTCGTTATTTTATGTTTAAGCTTTTTTATTAATACCGCCAAAGTTGAATAGGATTTGCGCATACACAGTATCTAGTCCTAAACATCGTACAGATTGATTGTACATACAAACAGATACTGAGTTCCTCTAACCGTTAACGACAAATAGGAAATATATTTTATGTCTGGTGCCTTAAGTAGTGATGTATACAATATTTAGTGCCATTTATAATAATTCATATTTTATAAAAACACATTTTATTGATGTTAGAAATTATCATGTATTATAAACTGTAGCGCGAATTTCAAATTATCTCATTTTTGTATTATTTTTTACTTTGTATTTTAGATCAGTGACTGGTCATCAAATTGATTACGAAGTACAATGAAAATATTTATTATTTTGAAAACGTATTGTAAATAAGTTTTTTAGTTTTGACTTAGATTTTATCAGATTTTATTTAAAGCAATTGTGGCCTTTAATTTTTGTAGCTAATAAATTAACAATAATACAAGTTACGTGTTTTTATTTTACTAACAGCGTTACACTCGGCTTGTTCCTACCTAAGTGCGTCCAGGTTAGAAACTAACTGGAAAACTCGTTCAGACGTTTTAATTAGCGTTAAAGCGCAATACGTTTCATAATATAGATGTACGATATCATATTAATACAAAGTAAGTACGTCGAAGTAAGGTATAGAACTCGTAAACAACAGTTATTTGGAAAACAGCAATTTCCCTCGTTATACATTCACGCATTCTAATTACAATCGTTAATTATTATCTACGGTGAACGATCGTTTCACTATCCAAGTATGCACATACGCCTATAATTTAATTACCAATATTGTCTTTATGAGTTGGTTGACCTAAATCTACTGTGAATAGATACATTTCCGGCTTGATTTAACAATTATAGTGGAATTCGACCTCGAGGGTCCGACCGGGTGATTTGCAAACGGTTTGATTACAGACTGCGATCTGCTCAGGTGAAACAACAGGGGATAAATAATGTAGCTCTCATTACAATAGACTGGGCGTAACCCAGTTGCTTATCACGGACCATTGCCCCTGAATTTGATTTGGGTTCGGATTTCTGTCTATGTGCAGTCGATATATGTATGTACATATTGCCTCTCCAGTAATCATTAATTTGATTTAATTAATGCATGGGGTAACCGAATTAATAATACCATTTCAATGGAGCGATTTTGTGATAACAACATCAAAAGAAAATATTGTAATTTCAAATTAGATAGAATCTGGAAATGATTCGTAAAGGATGTACATTTGCTATTTTCTTTTTTTTTTTATTTGTGGCATATCTTACCATAAAATATAATTCAGAATAGAAAGTCTGACTACTATAGTAGGTGTGATAATAAAACGTTCTCGATATTGGTATTATACAAAATCTATTTCTCCAGGTAATAAGCGCCACATTACTATAGTAAATTCTTGCCAGCTATTTCCTTCCCGGTCATAGGAACGCGGAACACGTACTATTTACTACGTGTTCCAACCGCACAGTCTCGGATCGTTCGGGATATTAATTTGCTAGGTAGCGGCGCGGTAGGAGGTGTAACGAAACCCATAAATGACATGTGTATTGCACGTTAACAATACGTTACGGTTTGAATCGAGTGCGGCGCGGGAGGATCTAGCTGGATTTATTGAACCGTAAAAATATATACCATCTACCATGGTTTACATGCGAATATTGGAAAATATTACTTTGCATCTTTATATATAATATGAAATATCGTATCGTTAAATGTTTCAACGTTAATGTTATGATTACGGAACTGCTGAAAAATGTATATTGTTTATTCTAGCAAGGCAAATGTTATTGTATCAAAAAAGCTTTCAATCAATGTCAATCATTGATTCGTATCTTTGTTATTCCAGCTAACATTCTTTAGGAATTCAATTTCCGCACGAGCTCGTAATAACTGTGCCTATATCCACCTTATCAGTTCGACAGCTTATAAGCAGTTTGGCGGTACCTGGTAGAGTAGGTACGTGTAGGTACAACCTACTCCGCGGGCACGGCCGGGTCGGAGCGACGCGACGCGTGATTACATTTATTTGTATTCTGCCGCTATTGTTTATTAAAATGGGATCTTCGCTTGTTCGGCATCTGTATTTTTTATATATTATTGAAGAACGAAGTAAATGTTTTCATGTAGCTAATACATTTCTAGAGAAACATGTCCCATTTTTAACTGACTTCCAAAAGGAATAAGGTTCTCAATTCGATTGGTATTTTTTTTGTTTTCCTAATGACACCGATTACTTTAAAGTTTCTCATTCGATTTTAAATAAAGCATGTAGCTATCCTAGATTGTAACCGAGAATAGTGTACCAATTATGTTTTACAGTTAAGTAACGGGAATGAGAGAAACCGTCATTGTCTCTTGGCGAACTCATTCATTGCGCTGGTTGCCGGGACAGCTCGGATTAATAGCTATAGCGTGTACTCCGGGTATCTATTCACTGGGTATATCCTCCTTCCTAGTGCTCGCCGCTGCAGAATGACTACCCACTACCCACTCCACTACCCCACTGGCTATTTTCTTCATACAATTAAGTTTGACGTTCGTGTTTCTATTTTGCTCGACTAAATTCAGTATTTTATATCTTTTGTTACTGTGTAATGATTTTATATATTTCCTAAGAGTTCTTTCACCACTGGTGGGCCACCACAAGCACTGGATACAAGCAGCCAATGACAGCACTTATTCATCTTATAAAATTCTCATTTTACAAATTGGTACGTAGGTACTAGTTAGGTGTAGTTTAAATAACGAAAAGTAGTGTGGCCCGACTGTACGCAGATAGACTATCCGATCCCATTTTTAAGTTAACTAGGCCTTTCGAATTCATTTCCTTAGGCTACAGATACCTTACAAGCAAATGAAATTATTTCGTATTATTTTTTCCCTAAAAAATAAATTCGTAGTGTAGTGAAATAAATTCGACTTCCAAGTTTTTAAAATAGTCGGTTTTGAACAGTGTGGCGAAACCATGAAACCACCTCTTGTTTACTTGCTGTAGTCACTTATTCAGTTTCAACAAAATAATCTCCAAATTAAAATCGTATTTACGCTTCGCCGTTTGGATTCAAGTGAATTCCTTTCTGTAATAAGTTTAAAACGGCAGACAGGTAATACGAAGAGCCTTAATTTGCTTTCCATTAACAGATGTGTACTTTACGGTAAGTACCTAAATATCATGTTCCCTGTAATCTGTGCATTTAATATTCGCATATTACCTTATTCCCTTAATATGCGAATTAGAAGAGATTACGACGGGATTATCTTATGGAAGTAAGTAGCTGTACGATTTAAGATTTTTAGGGGAGCGGGAGATATTGCTGGGCTGGTACCTAATATCAATAGGTATGGTATATTGCGTAATTATGTTGCCGTTTTGTGTTAAGCATATGTATATAATCGCTACGTTATCTCTTTTTTAAGCATATAATTTTTATTTTTTGTATTCAATTTGAAGGTAAGCAATTTAAGTATTTTATGGTAGTTCCTATTCACAATGTTTTGAAGATTTGTGACGGTTTCCTTTATTATATTGAGGCTTTCCAACGCGAAAAAACCCGTGTGAGTACGTTTAAATTATATATTGAGGCTATTAAATTTAATATCATAAATTTAATTTTGATTTGATCTTTTAGGCTGGCTTCTATTACATTTTATAAAATCGGAAGCTGGGGACATTATAATATTTTTAATAAAACTGTTTACTGTGGCAAAAATCATCGGCAATTTACAAAGGCTCCGCAGGTGGGTTGACGATTAATCACAGCGCGGAATTGTCGGCGGCGTGGGGCGGGCGCGGGTGTGGGCGGGCGGCGGAGCGCCGGGCGCGGTAGTGCCGCCGCGACGCCGCGCCGCGCCGCACGCCCCGCCCGCCTCCACTGCCTCCTCGAGCCTCCCTCGACTCGCGACGCCGACTCGTATGCGACTCCAGAAAAACACGACACTCACTCTTCTTCCACTAAAGGTAAGCAAGCACCTCGATCTTCCCACTCGACCACGCCGCCTCCTGTTATCACATCAACACAACTTTTTCCCGCCATTGACTCGAAGTTCCCAACAATAAAGTTTCAAAGTTGGTTAACTGTTGCCGTGTTCGGCTCTCTAGTAACCTCAAGATGATTTGGCATCAAACAAATTTAAATACTTAGAGAGTTACTGTTTGTACCAAGTTTCCACAAATCGGACATTTTTAGCTGGTTTGGAATAACTTTCTACTTTGTCGGGAACACAACCTGTTGATTTACTTAGTGAATTGACTTCGACTTAATTTATAACAAAAGTTTATCCTCGACCCTATCTAATCACAATCTTATGTATCTTAACAGAATTCCTAGTTTGATTGAAATACGAAATATATTTAAACTTTGAAACATAATCGGGGTAGAGCTGCTTTTATAAGCAGATGTTTAAACTAAACAATGTAAAGTGTCAGTGCTCGGCATATTTCAGATATGAAACTTACTTGTGGCGAAACCTAAACAAATATCGCTGTTAAATCTTTAGCGAACTTACATTAAAACTCAAAGAGAAGTGTTTTCAACATAATCATGAAGCAGAAGAATTGATAAAGTCGGGCCGGCCGCGGCGCGTTTCTTGTTCATTATAAGTACGCTTAGACAAAGATGAAAAGGTCAAAAGAGATTTTAGGAATGATTTCATGAAAAATAAGCTCGTTTTGTTTAAGCACCCAACTTATGAATTAACAAAGCTTTCAAGTCCTTTAGGTACGTAAGAGCTGTTAGCGGACAAATAATTTCAGAAGGCTAACTTATTGTTGATAATTATCAGCGAAATATCGACGCGATGATGTTACCTGGCCGGTTATTTCTGTTGTTACAAAACAATAAACATATATTTTTGTAGTTCGTTGTGTTAATCTTGTTTGTGGGTTTGTAACATCGTTATCCCTTTGATCTAGCCTTACGGTCCTAATATTTTATCATGAAGGCAACGCCAATGTTATTAAGAAAGAAAGTGAAGGTCCCTAATCTCCTAATATTTTATGTTTAGTGGTCTACTTTGTTGTATTCTGAGTTTGCAGTTTTGTACGTGTGGGTGGACCTTTTTCAATAGCCGTATTGACTCGAATAATGTTAGGGTTACGCGTTAAATGATATTAGGTTTTCTACATTATTATTCAATATATAAAATTTATTAGAAGCCCCATATTGATAAATTCACAAAAATAAAAATATGTCAAAAAAACTTAGTTGAACAACAAGAGTGGATAAAAGTGTCCAATATTAATTGGGTAGCTCGTTCCATTCTGTAGTGATTACACACACAAGGCATTGTAAATAGGGTAGTATGTGAGATGTAGAGTGGTGCGTATAACAAGGTAGCTTTGTTGATGTAATGATGTCGGCGTGATTGTGGCGGCCGGCGATGCATATCGACGTGTCCGCCCGCCCTCGCCCGCGCCCGCCCGGGCTCGCTGCCCGCCCAGTGCATCCCGGACAACCTAGCTCAGAAGCGGGAGGCTTCTACCTACCAGCTTTACTCGATACCCTACAATTTATAATATTACGTTACGCAGCATTGATTTTTAGCATGAACGGTTTATTTGGAATTTCGTCGGAACTAGGTTACTGATTTGCTTTTAATGATAAGTTTTGGAATTGTTTATGTTGGTTCTTTGTTCCACTATAGGTAAACATTGAGTTACAAAATTATATTCGTTAAGTAAATGGATTTCTTCTCGTTTCAATGAGGGGAAAAAACACGAATATTTTAATGGCATTAAGGAATTGTGAATATTCCAAATTGTCTACAAAAACAGCCTTAATAATTTTAACAGTAAAAAAACCCTTTATCTTTGCGAAGAGCTTAATAAATAAAACTGCTACCCATTTACAACATTAATTTCTGTTTGAATAATGAAGTAGGAAACTATTTTATTTACTTCCTCCCGAGAAGGCGTGTAGGCTTCAGGTCGGTATTGTTCGACGCTGGTTATTATTTTTTCAGTTGATTACAGTTGAAAAAGGAACAGAAAGCTCCTGGGAGTGAAACCTATTGGATATTCATAGTAGGGGTTTGCCAACATGTTCGAGACCTCGCAACGTTACTTTTGCTTTTATAAAGACACAGGCCGCCTGAAGAATAATCCATTTCAGTACAAGTAATTGTTCAAACTAAGATGATTTAGTTTAAACAAGTATTTATTTCGAACATAAAAGCTGGAGCGCTACTCAGTAGATGGATTCCGAACTGTAAACTCTATAATATTAGTATTATTTGCAAACCACTTGCAAAGTAGAGAGAGCTTTGACAAGCCCGTTGGCACAGTGGCAGTGAGAGCGCTTACTGTGTCGGCGGTTGCGGGTTCGATTCCCGCCCG
Organism: Cyclophora albipunctata; assembly: GCA_963082685.1. Classification (NCBI taxonomy): domain Eukaryota; kingdom Metazoa; phylum Arthropoda; class Insecta; order Lepidoptera; family Geometridae; genus Cyclophora; species Cyclophora albipunctata. Next base: position 6,418,908 of record OY720117.1, on the reverse strand, counting down.
GAGTCAACAATATGTGCAGACATAGTTGTTGGCGACGACGTCTGGGTGTCAATTATATATTCTTATAAAGTATTTGTGTTATGTATATGTAGTAGTACCAGTTAATTAGATTCCATAACTCAAGCTTTGAGCTTACTTTGGGTCTAATTAACCGTGTGTGAATTTGTCCAGGTATATTGTCCAGGTATAGCTCTTAACGGATTTGTATCCATCTTTTTGTGTGCATATTTTGGTTTTACTGTTGATCTGTAATAGTGGTTGCGAAGTTAGAAATAATTAATATCGTAAGTAACATTGACGGTAAAAGCACTTTCCAGAAGAGCTTTGTTCGGATGAAAGCACGCGTTGTTTTTATTACCAGGTACGGTACTCGTGACTAACTAGCTATAGGTATTACGTAGTTACGAAGTTTCTGGCTTTGCCGTACACATATATAGTACAAACTTTTTATTACGAAATACGTATTTTATCAAAAAACACTATTGTTTCACTAGCTCAGCGCTCGTAGTTTCATTCGCTTTATGTCCGTGGGAGTTGTGGTATAAAAAGTAGTTTATAACTACCCAAAATCCTTTTCTTGAATGAGGCTAACCAAAACAGAAAGACTATTTTCTGATCTGCCTTGTTGTTTTAAAGATTACCGCGATATTATAGTAGTTTAAATGGATAATTGGAAAAATGGGATGATTTTCGGCAAAGATTCCAATTCGTCACCAAAAATCTTCCTAAGTATCTGTTATTAATCTCTTTGACAAATTTTGTAGCGCCTTTTTAAATTACGGACATCTTTCATAACAATACCGAAAGGAAACGAATGTATTGGTGAACTCTTAATTATGTCGTATTTGAAATCGTACCTATTTGTATAACAGCAATTAACAAGTAAATTGAAACGTTTTCAATTCGATCCATCAAAAATGTCTGAAAATCCCCATCGTGAACTGTCGTCCGTCTGTTTTTGTCGTAATTTGAATCAGCTTTGATCTGCTACTAACAAACCGATTAAAAGGAACCTTTTAAGACTATAAACCGCTTATTTATAGAGGTCAATAATTACAAGTATCCCGTTTCTATAAAGATTATAGACCTCATTTTGTACCTTTTAAAATCAGTGTCGAACGACTTCTCAAGTTTATTTTGGTAGTTAAAATTGGGATGGTTTAAATTAATTAAAGTAAATAGAGCCATTCGTATCGTCGATATCCAATGGTTTTAAATTGAACAGAAAGGATTCAACAAAAAGTTAAACATTTACAAAATGAAATTCAATTGAAATGAAATTCACATTAATTTATTAGAAAATTCTGTTTGTTGCGTAAAATGTTTCTAAAAATTGATATTCTTATTGACAATAATCCCTTTGGCGTAGTACAGGGTCGGCAACTCGGCAGTGAACGGTCACAGTGGTTTGGTAAAAGCTCGCGGTACAATGCTTTTCTAAGTAGTCCTACATCTGATACACATTGTTGTACTTATTCCAACTCTAACACTCAGGCATAAAGTTCAAAAGATCGAAAAAACTGATACTTTATCCTTTCGTTTTTCGTTCACAATGACTATTTCATACGAGAAACGTTTCATAGAGAGTTGCTATGAAAAGGAGCAGACAATAAACACTACAATACTGAGAAATGTAGCAAACGATTCAAGTGCGCCGACAGCACAGCACTTACAATATTTCTGCCAATACCAACAAACAAGTACGAATCATTTATATCAAACCTACGTTATTATTACATTAAAATTGTTTCTATATCGTAAAATTATCCGCGTATGTTTATAACGATGAAATGTTTACATCGATTCCATATGTTGTTAGTCACATTTTTCTTACAACTCCGAAAATATATCTTCTAAATAAAAAGGCAATTCAGTATCGCAATGTTACAGGGAAAAGTATTTAAAACGAGCTATAATGATACTCGTTGTTGTTTGAAAAACTGCTGAAAGTGGCGAGCTAGCGGAAGATATAAATCTGTTTTCACAAAAAGTAGTTGCAGTCGTGGCATTCCGCTGCAAGGAAGTGGAGTCGAAATGTGAGCCGGCGAGGTCGGCGCGGTGAATAGGTACCGCCCTGATGGCCCTCCGACAGCGCTCATTGATGGGTTAATGTCGGCCTTACAACCGGACTTACCTACATCACGTTAACTACATTATAATTGCTTCGAGCAAAATAGTCTCCATTCGCAGTTAATCCTTCAGAATATCAAATATCGTGGAACTAATGGCATCACGCTTTGAGAGCGGTCCGAGGCGGGCTATAGCTTTAGATACTCGTAGGTCCCTGCTATTCATGTGAACCGGCTCACTATGTCGCCTTTGACGTTGCATCAGCGCTGTGTAGTCACATCGAAATAGCCGTTTTCAGGTGACCGAGTTTGATGCCTTTTATGATATAAGTAGTCAAATTAATGGAGGCTCAGCTATAATTAATTTGATTACATTTCAGTAGACACATACTTACATAGTATTGCTCGTGCAGTGAAAACGTTAAGTGCTAAAGTAATGGGCACCGGGGAAATGAAACTGCACCTGGTACCTGCCGAGAGTGGTGCCACAATAAGTGACTACTGTTGTCATTTAACTTCAGTACAATGAAATAATTGATGCGCAGTTCTTGTAATTTCACTTCTTTATAAGATAAGATTAATAAAAATGTCAGTGCACATACTAGTTATAAAAGTGGTTGGAGTAACAATAACGTTGCCCCGCCCTTGGCTCGACTTTCTCACAATTTTCTCTCTAGGCGTTATGACTTTGTTAATCTATTTTATTACCTACCTTATAGTTTAATCGGATCGTTTTAAATTGTAAAGTTTGACTTCACAATTTCTTTGTGAAATGAAACTATTTCATATATTCTCGAGCTGTGTTAATTTAATTTATTCATTACTTCTCCATGATACTTATTCATACGAGTTTATAACGAGTTCTGTTCATGTATCTTTAAAAGTATAACTGCAGTTGAAGTTAGAATACTTAGAATTTCTAGACAAATGGAGGTGGGCTCAGCGTGCCGCGGAGGTGTTTGCCTGTTTAGAAACGTTATCTTCGCGAGCACGCCCGGTCTCACCAAAGCCATACACACTCAAGTTTGAACCAAACTTTCTAAGCTACATTGCACTTTACATCGGTAAGTTTATATCTAGCCCTACTTACGAAACTTATGTAAATCTAACTGATAACTTGTTTCATTCGGTTATTTTGCAAATGTGTACAAATTAAGAATTCATCATTTATACTTTCATTTCGTTTACGCAATGGTAAAGTTTAATTGAGTTATAAATAGATTAAGTAAATCAATAACAAAATGATTGATGTTACATTATCAATCATTTTGTTATTGATTCAGTAATCCTTACTCAAGTAAACAAACAATCGACATGGAGCAATGTTCAAGAAGTGAAACTTATATTAGTTGGATCGTGCAGTTTGTACGGAACCACAAAGAGGATGGAACTTTAGTCATTTCTGAACGATGCCGTTTAACCACGGAGTCCTGATGTCCCCCGACCCTGATACCATCTGAAAAGGGTTACACCTGCGGTTTACAACACTATTACATTTACGGTCTATCCTACAAATACAAACCTCAATCCTCAACTTCACATTAAACTAAACTGTTTACAACCCTATATCGATAAAAGCCTGAATTCCTTTTTATTACAGGTTCTTGTTAAACAAACTGACAACTCTGAACTACATATAAATCAAATTCATCAAATATTAGTGTAATAACCCAAAGGGTTGAAAAGGGTTTTCTTTCCGTCTTTCTATACAAAATAAACTTTTAACTAAGATAAATTCGCAGTTATACTACAAATCATCCATGTCGCAAAACGCTAAGGGCTAAAAAGTATTTAGTGTAAATGGATAAACTTTACATAAATAATTCAATAACTAAGTGTAGCTGTTCGAAACATATTTTCGCAGGTTCCGTTCGTAATGGATATTGCTTGTGAAGCGAGAAATGTGAACACGACGGACCGACCGTATCATTAATTTCTCTTAATAAACATAACGTGAAACTGCAAAACTCATTCGACCCCTTTCCAAGTCCAAGTCTATTGTTAAAAGTTCCCTCGTTTGTTAAGTAGACTTTAACCGTAGGCTCACTTCAATTTGTGATTACTGTGATTACAATGGATACATTTTCCTTGTAAATATATGCGGAGTGCTGCGTACCAGGCTAGCCTTGATACAGCGAACATAAACGGAACCGGGCGGAACAAAATATGTGGCGTGCGAAAATGTACGGGCAAGGAGGCAAGCTCGTAATTGTTAGCTGGCCCTGATAACACTTTCAGACGTTTTAATATTCGTGCAAGGCGTTAGTTAGGTATTAGTTCTGCAATCAATAAGCTTGCGACAACCTTTGCTTGCCTCGTTAAATATTTTAAGTGTGTAATATGTTTAACTTGTTACTTAAGTACCTACCTTTGTTGTTATCTCGTTTGTTGTGCTGTAGAATTAACATAAGTAGGAGGAGTTTCGTAATGGATAAGTTGCGATAGCAAATTATGACAACATCTTTTACTTTAGAGTGTCTACCTACCGGCGGCATACGAGTAGTTTGATCAATTGGGTATAATAATGAAAACAACAATGAAAACTTTGATAATAAACCGACTGATAATGAAATCTACATAAATGATAGAAATCTTAATATCCTGAGTACCGGCACATAGAATACCCGAGTGCTAATACAAAGTTTGCACTAAAACAAAACTATGCTTTTATGCAAATGTAGCCAATTAGTGCACGTTATGTAGCCAAGACACGGTAATAAAGTTCTTGATAGCTTTTTCTGCTCGAATTCAACCTTACGGTAAATAAGAACGAAGCAGTTTATAGCCAACAACGAGCACAAAAATAATTGAATTTGAAGATGTCGAGCATTCAGGAGAACGGCCGTAGTCCGCGTCGGAGGAGCAATCCTTTAATTTCAGCTTTATTGACGTCATTTTATTTGAAAATGAATACTTTGTACAAAATAGCAATTCCGACAGCACGCGATGTAAGGAAGTCATTACTAAATAGAGCTTTACAGGTTTTTTGGTGTTATTTGGAAAGTTATTATTCTGTGGTACGTAAGGGTGCACAATGGCGGTGGAGAGGCCGCCGCGGGGCGCGGGCTCCGTGCCTCTCTGTATTCATTCCACTATACTCCACTCAATTGAACCCTGGTCACGCCATTAATCATGTCAACATCATTGTAAAGAATATTAACTGTTCATTCCGTATCTATTGAAATGTTTAAGGCTATTAAAAGCGCAGTGATTTCTTTTAAATCGATCTTCTTCACCTACTTACAATTTGATTTTATAAAAAAGATATGATTTTCGCTTCCGTTGGAGTTGGGTTTCCTTCCTTTCAGAGGTTTCAGTTTTAATGTTTAATTAACGTTTTGCCCCAGTTTATAGTTCTATTAAGTTTAAAGTTTATTTTATTTTATTACGGGCCATTGCTTCGTTGTCGGGTTTCGGGGAACTCTCGTTATCAAAGTAAAATCCCTCAGTTTTCAAATGTGGTTACGTAAGCTTCAGAATGTGATTACATTAATAATTGTTAATGAGAAGTCATTCCTAAATATACAAGTGGTATTTACTTAGTTTCCTTTTCCCTTCCTCTGTTTGTGAGCGTCGGTTATTAATTATGATCTGACTTGTATCGGACCGAGCACACTGCGCACCGAATCCAATGTTTATTCAGATGATCTTATTAAGTAAAGTAATTATCTCCTCTCTATAATATCACTCACTGGAACGTTGCCATTCGCTGTGATGAATATAATGTAACTTTATGTTCATGCTTAGTTAATATTATCGGTTTTCATGAGTTCTAGACATAATAATTTGATAAAATTGCTATCCATTACGAAGTAAGTAGGCACAAGCATTATATCCATGTTTTTAATGACAAGAAAATTGCAAATGGTGAATTCCGTAGGCGTTTAATGAATGGGCGGGTCAAGGGTAGTATTTAGCCGATATTTTAGAACGATTAGCGAAACTCCAAGAGAAGGAAATAGTGTGGGACACGCGAGTGTGTCTAAACTCTACTACATTTACCGTCACGGAACATGTTGATCATGATGTTTGCACAAAAATATCAACCTCCTTATACAATTTCTTTGTGTAAAGTGGTTGAGCTCTAATCGCAAAATAATCGTTTGGAAATGAAGAAACGTTCGCAATGACTAATAGCATGAACCTACTTCAAAAATGAAAGAAAAGTTCTGATTCTTAATGAAGACCCTGACCCTTTAATAAAGACGACGTGACTCATGTATCAATCATTGACTCCAGCCTTTGTTACTTATTCCTCTCCGAGCAAACCTTGGTCCTTTTAACATTTAAACACAATTTCCGTCACGTCCGCAAAGATACGATTTACGGACTCCATTCATTCTTCATCACACCGCCTCATAGTTTGCCCAAATGTAACCCAACTATAGTATAAGTTCGGTCCCCGAAGCCTACGCTGCTACGGCGTAGGCGTTCTGAATGCTACGAGACTACGAGAAAACAACCCTTTGTAGTTTTTTGATATTTTTCACTTTTATTCGGTTTGAACATGTTAAGTTTGTAATTGGGTAATACTGAGCGAGTGAGCATTGTATATTTAAATATGAAACTACAGTTTAAGATATAATAACTCACTGCTGTATTTTGTAAAATGAGAGTTAACTCTTCAAAAAATAAAAACTACTTAGATAGTTGAAAGGTCAAGCTCGAGTCAAGTCAAGTTAACCGAAGAACGTTTACTTTCATAAAGCAGAAAGTTATAAAGTTAAGGAAACATTGTATTTCAATTAAATGAAACGCGGAAACAATCTTAAATAATTAGAGTAGAAATGAAAATGACTGACTTTTGTTTGTTTATATCAATAGAATTGTAATATGAATTAATTGCCGTAATTGATTAAATATACTAAACGGCTGTTTTGTACGGCTGTTTCGTGTGGTTTGTTTTGTACTTTATATTATAATGGCGCCTACAATGAAATGTTAGTGGATTTGATTTCAACATAAATGCAAAATATTCTCGGTAATATAATTTTGACAAGCCCGTTGGCACAGTGGCAGTGAGAGCGCTTACTGTGTCGGGGGTTGCGGGTTCGATTCCCGCCCGGAGTCAACAATATGTGCAGACATAGTTGTTGGCGACGACGTCTGGGTGTCAATTATATATTCTTATAAAGTATTTGTGTATATATATGTAGTAGTATCAGTTAGTTAGATTCCATATTGGACTCTTTGGACCAGAGGGGACTCTTCTAACACAGGTTTAAATAAACTTAAAAGAAGGGTTCCCTAAACTTCTCAAACAAATGTATTTGTAAATACCAATAAACGATTTTTATTTTTTTTATTATATTACAAGCTTAGAGCTTAGTTTGGGTCTAATTAACCGTGAGTGAATTTGTCCAGGTATATTTATTTATTTATTTATTTATAATAAGAGGAGTGGTCTCTTGTTGCAAACCTGGCCATGATAGTCAATTCAAAGTCACACTGCCACATTATATTGTTACTAGCAGTGCCCCGCGGTTTTACCCGCGTTGTGTTCCCGTGGGAATTTCGTTTTTTTAACATATAAACCTTCCTCTTGAATCACGCTATTCATTTATAAAATAACGCGTCAAAATCTGTGCAGTAGTATTTGAATTTATCGCGAACAGATAGCCAGACAGATGCGGCCGGGGACTTTGTTTTATAATATGTAGTGATGCAATCGGGACTGAAACTTTCAATTTGATTTTACTTTCAATGGAAAAGCTGTTAGCATGTGCATTATATTGTACTTCGTTGAATAATGAATGTAATTGTTTTACAATGTTCATAATATATTTAGATCCTATAGGGTTGTGTAGCGCAGCAAGTACAATAAGTAATACAATAGTTGGTTGAGTTTTCATTGTTTCAATAGGTTACATTAGTAGTTACATTATATTTCTAAAAAAAGCGTTTAATTTCACATTATTATCTGATCTAATTTTATTAAAAAATGCCATAAATACCTATTAAATGTATGATGAAAATGATTTCGGAGAAACTGCCAAAAGGCGCGGACTAATAAAAGGAAAACTTTTTTAATAAATAAAAGAGAAGACCTCTACATTCAGCTATAATGAAACATACTTTTCATGCCGTGGATATTTGTGACGAAATATGTATTCCATGCTTCGTTGGGGAATGAATGAATAATACCGTATTTCCTATCGCGTCGATGTCCGGAAATCACAATTTATGAGCTAATATCAGCAAAATATGACATCAAACTACGGACATAAGTAAAATAATGAGGAAGGACCACTTACATAATATATAGATTGAGTATTATAGGATTAGGAAAAAGGTAACATTTAAAATTAAATTTAATAGACATAGAAGCCACTTCGATGTTTCAATTTAATAGTAGATATAAGTACTTATTTCTCTACTGTTAAGGTTGCTCGCGTGGGCGAAGCTAAACTGGCCGTCTGTTTGAGTTTCTCACAATTTCACCCGTTATACTTAGTTGAGGCGAAGTTTACTAACAAATTAAATCGATATTAAGAGCAACAACACGGCGCGTGCTGCCACATGCCGGTGCGAAGGCATCACGTCATGACGTCATTTGCCTATCTGAAATCAAACAATTCACCCCCCTCAAGTTTCCGACTCGCATTTGAACCCTTTTCGGTTTTAGAAAATTAACGTTATCTTTGCTTTACCTTGAACCGACAAAGAAATGTTAAATTCAATAAAACGGTATATGGCTGACGACGTTGGCAGGCAATCAGTGGCTCCTCCGAGTGTGGCTCTAATTACATTAATTATGTTTCCATCTCTGTTTTCATTTTCGTGAACGATATGCGCGAGCTTTTGAACTTTTGAGCAGTTTAATTTGTTAATGTAGTTTGTCATTCTTTTCCTTTTCAGGGCGGATTTTTTTGCACCTTTGTGACTTTTTGATGGTGATTACTTTGATGTTAACTAAAGATACGAGTTTGAACGAATGTTTACTAGAAATCATATCTGCATACCACCTATGGCGCATGTTCTTCCAAAGTTGAATGAAATATGATAGATTAAGGTCACGCAGGAAAAAATGAAAGTTGTCTTTCTTGAAAGTTGTTGGTAGCGGGTAGCGGAGTCATGGTTTTAATTTCCGGGAAGTGTGAGTCTCCTTTAAATCGAAGTCGGTAATCTGTCAGACATCCGCCGCTCGGGGCGCGGTTCAACAACTTGTATGTGTATGAGACTTATTAGATTTCTTCAGCGAACATTCTTTTTACAGTCGTACTAGCAGTGCCCCGCGGTTTTACCCGCGTTGTGCCTGTTCCCGTGGGAATTTGGGATTTTTTTAACATAGAAACCTTCCTCTTCTCTATCTATGTATTAATAAATCCGCGTCAAAATCCGTGCAGTAGCATTGCATCCGTATTGGAGTTTATCGCGAACAGACCACAGACAGACAGACGCGGCCGGGGACTTTGTTTTATAATATGTAGTGATGATTAAAGTGATTGGTAAAGGTTTCCAATTTAATGCTACAGAAACCTACCTATCCGTAAATGATGTAGGTTATATATTATTTCAACTCCTAAAGAAACAATTTCTTATATTTATAGGTGGGTGAACAGGATCGCCCGGCAGCGGTAGATATTTATTGTATTCAATCACATCTGATGATTACAAAAGGCTCGGGATTAGCGGCGGATACCAGGACTGATACAATTTATGTTATTTCAGGACGCCTCTTGGAATATAAGTACCTGGTATTGTTTGCGTTTAATTAAATTATATTAATTGATTTCCAATCCTATTAATATTCAAATGAAAACCCAAATGGTTTTGAGTTATTTAAGACGATATTGTATACTTACAACAAAGTATCTGTAGCTACAGAGCGAGTGGAAACAATGCCTTTGAATGTATGAATGCAGTTCAGTTTCTTTTAAAAATAAAAGATTTTTTTCTTTGAGTTAAATTTCTATCTTCAGTAACTAGAGTGTTTCCCCTACGGCCATTGTTTAGACTCGCCTTATATTTATATTTACTCATATTAGTGTCTTGTATTAGTCTGTAGCCGGAGGCCTAAATAGATGTTAACACCACGACACGTAGTGTGGGAGGTAACGAGAAAACATAACAATTAGCAATAACCTTTGAAAGGTACGTAAAGGTACTATTAGTAGAGTGCTTGGGGAGTTTGACCTCGGACTCCAATTACTGTCAATGTATTAATGTGAGACCTTCTGCATTATGTTTTATACATAAATTACTAAAAAGTTTACCAATTTTTTTTCGTTGCTTTTTTGTTTTTCTTAATTTGACACTAATTTCAAGAAATTGTCAATTTTTCCATTTTAAATCAAAATATTTTTATAAAATATTCATAATTTAAGTAAAATACATTTTAGAAAACATATTTCATAGATACCAGATAGTCAAAAAGGGCCGTAAAAGCAAGGAGCAGGTAGAAAAAAGGTGAAGGGGAAGGGCAGCAGTACTAGTTCTATTAACTGCACTAACTCCAAACGACCGTGAAATTTATTTTCAAAAGCCACCTCGAGGAAATGTTGTACAGAAATTTTTTTCATCAAAAAGCTTAGAAAATACATTACCGAAATGTAAAGAGCATATTCTTTTCGTACACGCTTTCACTGGTTGCGATACAACGTCTGCTTTTTTCAATAGAGGCAAAAACAAGTTCGCTAAAAATTTCGAAAAATGCAAGAATTTACATGGCGCTGCTGAAGTATTTAAAAATATTGATGCAGATCCTGACAGAATTTTTGAAGCTGGCGTTGCATGTATTTTGGAATTATACAGTGCTCCCAAAAAAGTTAAAGATTTGAATATATTGAGGTTTAATTCTTTTCTAAAGGGCACAGCCAAAAAAACGGGTGTTCAATTGGCATCTCTACCACCTACGTCTGATGCAGCGTTTGAACATTTGAAAAGAGTATATTTACAAGTGCAGATATGGTTAGGTAATAATATTTCTGTTGAAAATTGGGGTTGGAGGTACGTTTCTGATAAACTTGAACCAATACTGATGAAACAATCGCCAGCTCCAGATAATTTACTTAAAATGCTATTTTGTAATTGTAAAAAAGGATGTAGTAATGCTTGCGGATGTCGAAAAAGTGGCTTATACTGCACTTCAGCGTGTTCACAGTGCAATGGTGATAGTTGTTTTAATGCATCTCCTGTCTTAAAAATAAGTGAAGTAGAAGAAAGTGACGAAAACGGAATAATTGAAGTTTAATCATTTTTAAGCATGTATGAGAGGCGAACTAAATAAATATTTTTTATAAACTTTTTTTTGTTACACTTATTGTTTCATACTATTACTTTTTAATATTATATGATAGAAATGTATTTATAACACGATTTTGACACTACATTACTTAGTTAAGCTCGTAATGTCTTATATTATATGCCTTAATTTATTTATTTTATTATTAAATAAAAAGCAACGATTTTTAATTGGTAAACATTTTAATATACCTTATCAACAATACAATCCAACAGGTCTCATAATAATTCGTTGACAGTAATTGGATTCCGAGCTTTTTCAATTCTAGATGCTTAAGGCACTCTACTATATGTAAACTAAGGATCTTTTCGGTTTCAATTTGAATGAAACATCAAACGGTCAAATTAATACAGTTAGGCTGGTATTTTCACCTCAGTTTTTATAAAGTCCATCATTTTTTTATTAAATATGGCTTTAATAGCGCGCACCATTTATATCCATTTAGGTTCATGAACTTTATGTGTCGAGATGAAATATGATAGGAATAGGTAAGGTATCTACCTAACTAAAAGGTTACGCGTAGGCTGAAAAATAAAGAAGATACTTAACCTATAATGAAAAAATCTCGTTATTCCTTATAGGATAGAATATTTATTTACCAATAACAATAGAATTTGGGAGATATTGAACTTCAGATAACTAATTAGCATTTCCTTATCGTTCTATTTAACTGAGCACAAAGGGTCGATGTACCTTCAGAAGGCGAGGATCACACTAATGGTAATACAATACAACCATACCGTTTCAATTTGGCCAAACATTTGAATAACAAACAAAATGTAGGAGTCTCGTTCATCACGGACTTCAAAAGGCAACAAAGTTTGAGGTCTCGTGTTGGTAACAGAAGCCCGGGGCTTGTCAAACAAGGCATAATGCGATGCGGTGGTAATTAGTAGGCTCGTGTTACGACACGCTTACACTGCAATGAGCATCTGATATGATGTGATCCTTACATGAAAGATCATTGTTTACTCTACGTCGATTACGTATCACTACATAGTATAAAACAAAGTCACTTTCCGCTGTCTGTCTGTCCCTAACGGATAATGATGCAATTTTTTTAATATGTAGATAGATTGAATTCAAGAGGAAGGTTTATAAGTATAAAAATTCCCAAAAATCCCCCAGCAACGGGCACAACGCGGGTAAAACCGCGGGGCGCTGCTAGCCTATATTAATCCTGCCTGATTACCTAGCAACGAGTAAATTGTGATGCTTTAAACTACTTATTAATTTACTATGTATTTACTTACATATCAAATGTTGTTTGTAATGGGGGCTAGTGTATACAGCTTTATGATAATAAGGAACAATATTATCTCAATTACCCATAATATTATCTTATATGAATATTAATTAACCTTATGTAGTGAGCTTAGAAGCTGCGAGCCTATTCTGTTGAAAGCCGAATTCCTTTCCAAGAGTCCGTAACTCCCGTCAAACAATCGGTTGCAAACTCGCTGCTCAATGTTTTATCTACGAGTATATCACCTACTAGCATTGCCCCGCAGTTTATCCGTGTCGTTCCCGTAAGAATATCGGGATGAAAACAATTCCTATAACCTTTCCTCAATGAGGCTATCCATAACACTAAGAAGTATTGATGTCGAATTTATAGTTTCTGAGATTAACGTGTTCAAACCTTCAGCTATATTACATTAGTACATATAGATCGATACGTAAATGTACGTAATATGTTGAAAAAGGCATGTTGTAGATACCACTATGTATGTTGGAACCTACATAAATGACAAATATTGCACGGTAGGCCTGCGTAATTAAAATATTTGCTTTTATGTTGGAAACTAGTTTTAATTAACAACGTGGCCATTGTGGCGCGGGGAGCAAGTGGCAATTAAGCAGGAGTTACAGTTATGGCCTTAACGATCATTGGTCTGCATAGCTGTGGGAAATAAAACCTCGAGGTAACATCGCGCTGTTTGTCACAGCATAGGTGCTGGAGCTTAGGGTTCCTTCCCACTTGTTGGATCCGGATTTTATTCTGGGATCGAAGCGTCTTCATTTGTTTTTAGCGCAAATCTCACAAGTGATGGACCTACAAATAGTTTCATCCCTATATAGTATAAAACAAAGTCGTATTCCGCTGTCGGTCTGCTCCTATGTATGCTTAGATCTTTAAAACTACGCAACGCATTTTGCTGCGGTTTTTAAAAATAGATAGAGTGATTCAAGAGGATGGTTTATATGTATAAAATTCCCACGGGAACGTGCACGACGCGGGTAAAACCGCGGGGCGCTGCTAGTGTAAAATATTCTGCTATCTGTCAGCAGTCGACCAGTGGTAACGGGCTATAAATTGTTGTTAGTATCGTTGCGTCAAGTACACTAACGAAGAAAAGGTTCAATTTTTCACGAACTAGTATCGCTTATCGTTAAGTTTCCGGGATGTTGTCATCGGAGATGATCGAGCGGCCCGAGAACCCTCTAAATAGTTCATTTGAGCTTCTAAATTATTAGTGGCTTCGAGGATTAGCTAATGTTACAAATTCAATCCACATCATAGTACTTAGCTTTAGCTACCTTGTTGTGTTGGTACTTTCGTATGTTTGCTGGCGTAATAACTGCTTATTTTCATTTATCGTGGATTCCCCGCGAGTGTTGCCAAACTAATATTGGTTGAAAGTTGAAACGTATGAACGATATAAGAAAGTCAGTGTAGTGTGTCGTGGACCTTAAAAAATAGTGCAGTGGAGTACGGACCTAATAACATTTTGGTTGATGTGGGTAGGTTGCGCCCCTTCAACCAAATAGTGTAAACAACACTCGCAATCCAGTACCCTCGTGAACACGGCCGTTGCGACACGACCGAAACGTTGAGGTATGCATTAAATGTTTTTATTCGCGATTAAGTCCCGTCTAGATTAGTGTTTATAATGATATAAGAAAGCTCTCTCACCTCGAGGTAATCACTGGAACAAACTTAACTTACTTATCGGAAACAAAACTTCTTTAATTTCCTTTGTAGAAATGGCCTCTTTGTTGTGCAAAACACTTTGTTAAACTTCCACGTTATTCATTGATCAAGTTCTTACAAAATGTTATAATTGTTTAAAATAATTTGCTCATTCTTAATCTTTACTTAAGGATATCCTTTAACTCGCTTTTAAACTTTGAGCAAAGTACATAAGTAGGCAAAGAAAATACACTTACGATTCTCTAATCTATTAACAAAATACGGTGTTTTACTGTTTCTAGTGTAGTAAAAACATTATTCGCTAGTATAAGCTCCTACACAGCTACAAAATTCCACTTTGCCGAATTGAAAAAATGTCCAGCAATCTATCAAGTTCTCCTCGTCGAGTCTTGTACTTACGTACATACATACATACACTTTCTTACCTACTTAAGTGTCCCATGGTATCTAATTAAAGGAATCTACATTCCTTTATTTAGATACTATAGGTACTAAATTATTATTTAGGTTTATTTAGAGTATTGAAATAACAATTTTATAGGTACCTACCTACTTCTAGTAGGTAAATGAAAAAATAAAATGAAATTATGTTGGAAGACGATCTTTACACAGAGCGAAGATCTCCATTATAAGGACGTACTCGTACATACTTATAGAAATAGGTTACCATTAAATTTATAATTAGAAATTAAATTATCAACAATGGTCAATGACATATAAAGTTCAATTTGGGTTCAAATTTAGAATGTTAACACAGATTACGCACTAGTTATTTTGAAAATGGAACTCCTGGTGCTCTATTTAGGGCTCCTGGCAGGCTGCCCCACGGTCCTCAAGTCTCCCCAGGGGCACAAAATATCTGCAATTGAAGAAAAAATTATATAAATATTATTTTAAATATAAATTACTGGTAAATTTTCGAAGTGTTAAATAATAACATGGATAACATAAAGGTGTTAATGCTTCTAGAGTGGTACAGAGAGTGGGAGGATATCAACACTTGTATTTGGGTGAGTTGCTGAGCAATTAATTAATCTTATTAATTAACGGACTTCAAAGACAGTTTAAAGTAAGTAATTAACTTTGATGTAGATTTAAGTACTATAATTATTATCATTTAGTCTGTAATTATCCAAGTGAGAGGAAATGTTATTAATTAATATCGTCGTTCCGAAGATCTCTTGTGTTCTAAAAATGGAGTTATATTAAAGAGGTCAGCTGTATCGTAGGTCGGTTGGAGGCCTACCTATTATTTTATACCGGTATTTCGCGTAGCGTAACCCTGCTTGTAAGGGTTATTAGCTTACATGAACATACAATTATTTCAAGTATTTTATCCAAGTATTTAGGCACTCACAGGCTCGCCTTGCCTTGGTATAATTGTATGTAACTAGTTTAGTAAATGTTAATGTAAACATTTTGTGTGCAACTGACTTTGATGGTTGTTAAAGATACATTTTAAGCTTCTTTCGGTTCATAGGTAACACAATAGTTAGATAACTATGTAGATTCCTAGATCTAGAGTAGGTATTTTAGTTATATGTATATATCATGCCGCTATTTCGAATCAATTATGTACTTATTGTATGGTGTGTAACGCAAATGTTACTGTGTATTTATCTATAGAAATATCCCAATATCCCTTATTCTTAGCAATAAGTATCGAACATAGAAATCTTTTTATGAACCAACAAAGCTCGGTCCTTCATAAAGCCACCTGATTATATTACGGCCGTAGAGTGTGTGCCCTTCCATAACCCGACATCTATTGAAAGCTCTATTTATTAACAAAAGCTCGAAAACACAGCTTACGCGCGGTAAACTGTTACGGTGTTCGTGTTAAATATTTCCGAAAACGTTTCATAGATGGCGTTACCAGTACTATAAATGAGAAAATTCCTGAAATAACAATACGGTTGTGAGGAATTCGAGACGTTATTTTTTATAAGCAGAGTAACTTGCTTGAGTATTATTATTTTAAGCTTTAGGTAAGCAAGATTTTTTTCAGCTTTTTTATCGTTTTAGAATAGTGGGTTATACTTACTGTTATTGGATAATGTTTACCTACTTACTTGAGATACGAGCATAAAAGCTAGTATCGTTTTAAATAAATATACGCCTATAGAATGCAAAGACATAATTGCCATAGTAAGATGGATGAATAAATCTACTTTCCCGGTTACAAAGCCCATTGTGTGTATAAAAATTTAAATATCATGGCCGTTTTACAAAGATTACGCGCCCCTAGTCCGGGTCCCTTCACTATATTTTGTTTACCCGGCTTCTTTATCTTTTCTCACAATTCCGCCGAGGACAGCTGCGAAATAAAAAGGGTCATTTTTCTAAGACTGATGAATGTTGCTTAAAATAGCCAGGTAGGGAGAGCTCGCTCCCGGCTCCTTCGACACAGGACTGGTGCTGCTTACACATTACTGATGGCTCGTAAAATATAAAGAGTATATTATATTAGATACCTACTACATTTTTATTTTCTAACTTCAATTAAAATAATCTTTGATCAAACCAATAAACGGCTGCTAGGAACCAGTTAATGAAGTTTAAGTAGGAACTAGTTCGTCGTAGTTCTCAGAAAAGTTAATTAAAAATTAACTTATCATAATGAGGGTAGGATCACTAAATTAAAATTAACGTTTAGAATAAGGTACCCGTAAAATCTGAAGCTAGGTACATAAAAATGTTAAATTAGGTCAGGGCATTAAAATAAAGTAAAATTTACATATTTTAATAGATCCTGTATCTCGTTAGCAACTGACTGGGCTTACAAAGCTCTATAAATGAAAAGAAAAGCTACAATCAATATACACAGAAACAGTCTACTCAGATATTGATAAAAAATAGACAATAGGTTTATACATTGACAAAAGCGACCGTATTAGGGGTTTGTGGGATACAAAACGAGAGGGATCTCGGCTCAAGTCCCGTGTGTTGGTGGCGCGCGAGATGAGGCCCCCGCGCGCCGCCCGCCGCCCGCGGCCACCCGGCCACGATTCATTGATCCGAACTACATCGGGGAACAGACAGAGACAGAAAAGGGACTTCTGTTGAATGTTCATATTTTTCTTTCCATCCATTCAACATTGAGAGAATCCTTGCTACATAGCGAAGTTAAAGTTAATTCATTTTTCTAGTAAGACCTACGAACTTAGTTCTTATAAATTAATGCGTTACGATGTCATTTTTATGTGGCAATATTAAGAAGCAATGTTATACAGAGCATATAGAAAGGATTTATCCAGCATCTGGGGTCCATCTGTAATTTAATTTTTATTATAGCAAAGGGTGTTCAAAGGTACCTACTGCAAATATCTTTAAATAGGTACTGACATAACTATCTTTAACGTTCGTCGCAATATTTTATTTACATTCTGAACTATTTAAATAAGCTAAACATACATATAATAATTTATATCTCATCTCATCATTATTTTACCCTAGTGCTATTTTGCTAAAAGTATGCAAAGTTCACTATTTCAAAAATCGTGCGACATGTGCGTATCGTATAGTAAGAAAAGGACAACGATACTTCGTAGCGCCGAAAGAATCCGAAAATTCCCGATACTAGTTTAAAATAGTCTGTCTCTCTCTAATTACCGCCCACAGAACGAGATACACGAAGCAACTCATTCGTTGAATAGCCACGCGAGCCTATCTTCGTATTCGTTGTTGCACATCGACATCAACCGTTTTCAGTGCTACAGCGCGTTCCTTCGCGTCGCGCTATTTTCACATAACCTAAAAGTTTATCAACCCTGTTATTTTTAGTAACTTCTATTGTTAAATATCAATAAATACTCATGATTACCTCGAATTTATAAGTTAGTGCTGTGAAGATTTACGCCCAGAAACGGGGCGTACGTGGAGTGTCATTTTGTGAAAAGCAAAGTAAATACAAACGGCAAGCTGTGGGGATCGGGGGCCTTTTTTTTGCCGCCGCAGGGGATGTACTATCCTGTGAGTATGGACGCTATTTATCTTTTAACAACTGCTTTGCCAGATCAATAATAAGTCTTCAGAATCGGCAAGCGCAATAACAACCAAAATATGTATTGCTAAAAATAAACAGGAATGTATCATTAGTAGTACCTACCACTATGAAGTAGGTAGCAGTATTTTGCTGTGGAATTTTGTTACGAATTAATCTTTTCTCTTTAATTTATTGGGAGCCCCAGCAAAATAGCTGTAAACAAAATAAAACAGTATCGTTAAGTTTGATAATTAAACGTTTTTAAAACCATTGTTTAATTTTAAATTAAAATGAAGGTATATCTTACGAAGAAGTGATCCAATAACCCTCTTCGGCGGGTTCAAAGTATTAGTTTTACAATTTGTTCTAATATATAAAGAACAATGAACTTTGTCAATAAATAGCAGGCAGAAGTGTCGGGTGTTCAGTAACACTTTATTTTATTATCATTCTTTGTTGTGACATTGAACATGAACACTGAATGAATCTATATACTTGCTGTCCTTCTCTCTATAGCACTAAATAAGCAGGACAGATACATGTCAACATTATTTAGATGAATTCTAATGAAACAACAAATTTAAATGTTGTTTACAAGTTGTTTTACATAGGTACCTTTAATTTTCCACAATATTTAGATCCAAGTCTGAGCTTATCGAATATACCTATTAAGCCTTCTAGTATTTTACTAAATTAATAATGTTTATTATCTCTCTGACTTGTAGCAAATAGAATGTACCTCAATACCTATCACTTTTATTACAATAAAAAAATACCATGCACATAATACCATCACAACACTTAAAAAAATTGCCACTTTTCTTACAAAGAAAGGTTTAACAAAAAATAAATAGGCTTACCTTACAATGAAAGGGGTTGCCTTCGTAGTAGGTAATAAATCATTAACACAGACATTGGTCTTTACCTTTTAATGTAACTTTGTAATAAAAAAACTATACAAGCAAATAAGTAAATAAATCATAGTCAAAAACCTACATTCGGCCTGACAAAACTTCTATTCAAGCCCGAGAAAGCTATATTCATAATAAAACTGCCACTACCCTGCTGTTAAGCCCGTGTTGTACCCTTCCCATAGATATTTCAGCATAGCCAAAGTAGTCTATCTCTATCTTAATGTGCATTCTGTATCAATGCCAAAATTTATCAAAATCAGTTCAGTAGTTTTATCGACATGAAAGTATAGCAAATAAAGAGAAAAAGTTACTTTTACATATAGTGATATAGAGTACATCATGCAGCAATATATTCTTATTAAAGATTGTGTAATTGTGGTATGTTGCCAAAACTACTCAATAATATTGTCACATTGCATGGTTCTTATGATATGTAATATATTATTATCATACCTCATCGCTTCATTTATCATTTGTAGTATTTCTTCTATCCTTATGATATTCTATGCTCCACACTTTTTTCATGTTGTACCCACTCTTGTGGATTGTGATATACATAGATTAAAACTTGAATTTCTTATTCATGATTACTTACTACATATTCACTATTTCAGAGAGTGAGTAGCAGGATTTATAACTTAGATAAAGACACCCTGATTTTATACAATTTCAACATTAAATTGTTAAAATGTATAAAATAGTGTATTACTAAAATGGGTGGTTATTCAACTATATAGGTACCAAAACATTTGTCCTATTTTAGGATAGATTGCTTACTTATTTATTCTCCTAGTATGTAGGTATAACAAACAAAGAATATGCATATTGCAAGTAATAGGAAAATAAGCACAGGTAACTATAGAGTATAGTACTTACCTATAATCTGTCTCATAAATATCTTGTCTCTCTGTATTCTAAAAGTTAACTTAAATATTTGTAAATAGGCTTATTAAAATAGTCATGATCCATATAACATGAATAGCTTTCTTTATTCAGGTTAATAATGATCTTGATAATTTATGTCTTCACTTAAATACTTAGATTGTTTTAGTGCTCTTAGAAAGTTAATTCATTCTAAGTAAATAAATATCCTACCTCTCTGTGTTCACATCATTTTATCATTTTTAAAATGTCAAGAAAGACAATAAACGCCGATAATGGTGTTGTGGGCAGCTGCCACTTAATACTTAAGCTTTGCGATTATCTCTTAACGAGGCTAAGTATAGCAACATTTCTTATTAAACCATAAATTATGTCGTAATCTACGTTTAAATTAAAATGCTTTGTAAAAATGAAAGAATTATTAATAACATTGTCTGACATAATTTGAGTTTTATTCGGGCAGCGCGAGAACGATTTAGGATTTCGGCATTCAGCCTCTATTTCACTTTTAAACGTGGGGATCGGCCGGCCGAAGCCCTTGCTCACTCTTTTGAAATTTTAAAGCGTTTCAGTCCCCCGTTTAAACGAGGCACAGTAGAAATGACGGGTGTCGGATGAGAAAGATTACTGAAACCCGTTCATGGCTCAAGGTAAACGTGAAAACCGACCAAAGATGGTAATAAGGACAAATTATTCGCATACCGGCCCTTTGTTCACGTTTCGAGTTCATGGGTGTTTAACTTCACGACTTGGGCCTTTGGGACGGCTACCTGCCGCAGACTTAACAAAATAGGTACGCACCACAGGTAGGTTCATTTTTGCAAGGTTGCGGGTGCGGGAGCGGCTTAATGCCCGCTGACGTTGAGCATACTATGAATATAAAAGTAATACCTTGATCTCTATGGACAAGTCATCAGAGTTTAATTGCGGTATTGGGGGCGAACACTGGCCCGGATTGTGTTTTATTTCAACTCACTACTTTTATTTGTGTTTCATAGCTTTGTTTGGTTATTTTATTTACATAAACTGGACTTAACGTGTGGATCAATGATTTACTTATGTCGGTTATACTGATAATGATAAGATAACAAGTCGTAAGTGAGTCGTTGTTAACATCTTAAACCAACGCATACAGTCGATTCATTCACGTTAAATCACGATACCATAATCTAGTATTTAGTTAACGCTACCTATCCAGTTAGTTGATAATAAACACAACGCTTTTACCGAAGAAAGTAGGTAGGTAAATAGATAAATCAACGGAACTAATTTACCTTCACATCCCGTGAGAAAGACTAGGTACTTTGTTCCCGTATACCAAGATTACAAATAGGTTTTCCGCTCATCCTCTGTCGCCGGATGAATAAGGTCATTGAAGAGAGCAAGCAAACTCGGTATGAAGTGGATGGGTAGCGGGTAGGTGGTGGGTACTTTAGAAATGACTCGAAAACACACCAAAAGGGACAGTTCCTTCAAAGGGCTTGTGCCTGAGGGTGCGTAAAATACCGAGCTTCTTTTTCTTCTATTGACATCTAGATTCGCTAGTCGGTTAAAAAGACACCACGAGCCTCGTATGTTTCTCTTCCGGAACAAATGAGTAATAATAATAAGGGACTGTCCGTTAAATATTTGGTTACCTACCATTAATACATATAGAGCATTTCCTGGAAACCTTATCCTTAGTAGGAACTTATCATGTGCGAGAATAATCATAACAATACGAACGCACATTTTGCCGTAATCTTATAAGTATTAACGCCACAAACCACGGAGGGAATGAGGTGAAATGCGTTTAGGGTCAGAGGGTTTGTGTATCTCGGATTCTAATGTGGTTTGTAAATAAACTATACTCAGCTATGAATGTTTTGTGTGTCTGTTTGATATGGTTTTGGCGTGGATGCGTCTTTTTGTGCCTCACACTTGAGTGTAAAGCGAGCTCGGGGCTGCTAGCACAGTGATACCCTCATTGTTTGTCGCACAAAGTAATTAACAACCAGACACTGCGCTACACTAAGTACGTTTTCATTGTGTGTTTGTTAATGTTTAACACAAATCCCGATTTACGTTTATCAAATTAATAAACATTATTACTGGACGTAAACATTTCAATAACTAGTGATAATGAGATTGGCTGTAGATAACTTGATAAGTGGTTGGGTTATAATAACTAACCTACCTATATCCCGTTGCTGCCTGGTAAACCATCATGCATTCGTGACTCGCGGCTTTTATAAATATTATATTAAAACTTTTTATAAACAAGTATTGCAGTAAACTTGTCAATCCGTGACAATTACTTACGGTTTATTTTCATCATTTATTTAGTTAAACAGGACATCTAATACACAGTATAAATATGCTAGATAAAAGTCAACTAGTCGTCAGTGTCTCAAACCTTCCTACTTATGATGATTTATTCCTCTGCCGCGTACCTATTATGAAGTAGAGTAGGCTAAGTTTGGACTTAATAAGTAACAAGTAGGTGATTGTAGTAAACGCAATTAGGTACTTATTGATTTTAAAATACCTTAACTACTGCCCTTAAACATGTTATCACGAACATATGGCAAGTACTGATTGCGTGTTTCACAATATATTTTTTGAAATTGCTACCGAATAATAAATTTCATTTTTTTATATGTATAATATATTTTAAAAATTGGCTTCCATCCAGTGGTGTAGTTATCAATTTAAATGGCGTCGTTCGATATCACACGAGTGTCGCCGACTTGAGTGCTATAACACATGATTTACATTTCCCACTGTCCGGTTTATGTGAACCCGTGAGCTACGCAGATTGCTCTATATCGTTGTTTGTTATCACCGCTCATAATATTTTAAATGAACACAAAATATATCCACAAACATAACATATGAAATTCTATAGCACTTCACGTATATTTAATTAATATACATACCTAGTTCATCAACTCCGTTCATAAAGTACGTTCTAGTAAATTATGTGGATTATCTACTGGATGTATTTTCAGTAACACAGAAAACAGTTTCTTAGAAAAAAGATCGGTTTCGGAACACACATTTTCTTAGAAAAAAGATCGAAAAGTTTCTGGACAAGGATCTTTAAATTTCAGGGACATTTGGGAAATAAAATGCCGAAAATTCCTTATCGCGACCAACCTTCTAACACTTGATTTGGGTTTACGTTAATTTGTCAGTTAGTCACGCGACTATTTTCTATTACAACATGTATTGGTGTAGGTATGATTAATATGATTTTAATGGCGTATTCTGTGCTATCGGTGCATCTACCGATTCATATTACTACGTCTAATGGACTATTAACTGCACCGTCTCATAGTTTGATAGACGTCAATAATCGGGCAATAACAATGATAACTAGGAGCGTGGACTAGTTATATACGTAATAGTTATTGAAAGTTGCGTTCTTAGGCCCATCGCAGACGACAGACTATCCGTGACGCACTTTTTAGTCTGTGAAAATAGAACCTATGTAATTATATGCAGTAACGCACACGACGCGCAAAAATCCGCGACAATCCGCGACCGAATTTTTGTGCGCCGCAGACTCGATCGCACAAAAAGTCTGTCGTCTGCGATGGGCCTTATTCGGACGGATCATTACGGATCATATCTATTCACACTGAAAGCTGTTTAAGGTGTTATATTCAATTCGCCTACATCTCATATTCCTCTCGAATTAAACTAATATCTTCAGATTCATAATGTAACGTAGTGGTTTGGTAGTACGTTCTTATAAACGACTTGCAAACTCACCGATCATTATGTTAAAATTTCGGTTCGGCTATTTCTGCCATCGGGCTAAGTAGACCTTTAGGCGGTCTGAACGCCAGGGCTGCCCACTTACACGTGCGCCTTTTTTTAAAACTTATGTACAACTTCACAAGTAGGTTGCTCAGGTAGGCAGCCATAATTAATACAATAGTTATTAGTTACAACTGATCGATTCGTTCTCATTGTTCACGTTAATTTATAGGATTCTTCCTGTTGTATCTTTTGTTCACTGATTGGAAGACATTGCGTGTTGCTCAGATAACGAGGTCGTACTTATCTGCGGGTCGGTTACTTGTCAGTTTTTTTATGATAAATATGTATTACTTACTACTTGGTTCGGTGCTCCTTGATGGAAGCAATCTATGAAATTACCCGTTTGAGTTTTTTTCGTATAAAACTGACGGTTGTTGGCGACTCAATAGCATTCGTTAAAGACAATGTTTTAAATAGTTAACTTGTTTTGGCATTTAAGCAAACCTGACATTCTTAAGATAATTTGTAAAGTAAAGCTTAGTTTGCATAGTTTGGTGTTTTGAAAACTTTCACCCACTCCAAGTCAGCTTGTCAAAACATAACCTTTGTCCTAACTAATGTAAATTATTAAATGTATGAATAAACTATCATGTTTGTGACTTGATAAAATGTTGTCTTCGTTTATTTATTTTTATTCTAACGACCTCTAAGTAATCGATTAACTTATTTATTGTTTTACTTATGAACGTCTGTTGATTATCGGTTTACTGTAAACGGTGGTATTGACACCTACTCTACTTTTTCATTGGAGATAGTTTGTGCGTAGGAACCAGTTACATGTTATTCGAGTATTATTGACTTAACTATTAATAGTGTACTTAAGGGGTGAAGTTTATTAATTTATCTCTGTGTTTGAGTGAATAATAGGAACTTGATCCGATTCTTAGTCTTATACGCAAAAGTTACTTGTAACATTGATGGTACCGAAAACATAAATCGATAACGTTAATTATCGTATACATTAAGACAATTCCGCAGCTCGTAGCCACCCATGTAATAGTTGCGGTTTGAAGGTAAACAAGGTAAACGACTCGATAAATATGTGTAATGTCATACGATAGGGCGCCGCAGCCTCCGCGGCGGCCGGTGTTTGGCCACACTCGGTCATTCGCCACTGATTAGTGCTCTCTCGATACATTGCGCGCACGTAAACGTCTCGGCTCGTTGGCTAAATGGAAAGCGAACTCGTCTCATCCATTCAACACATGTCTCCCGTTAATCACTGAACAACGCCTGTTTATAATCTTCCCTCATAAATTATTACAAAATTATACCGGTCAGTCTCTATCACTCACATTTGTTTATTTCTTTGATGACCTTTATTTTGTAGTGGTTTTAAAAGGTTGATCATTATTTATGATTTCATACGAAGTATCGTAAATTTTGTGAGGATGAACTTGTCTGTATTGCGCAAATAGCTTATTTATTGTTTTGGTATTAATCTCATAGACGGTGATTCATTAAACGAGTAGGTATAATACTTAATAATACCATTTAAGTACATATATTCTCGTGTCTAATATATTGGATTAACCCTTATCTATAGAAGGATTAAAAGGGACATTTAACAAACAACTGTAATGAGGCAATAAAGTGGAAAACTCTTTGATGTAACGTAGAAATGATACAATAATACGCATTTGGTTGTTAGTGTAAAAACGGATGGTAGGTATAAAAGGATTGCGCGGAGGCGGGCCTTCGGTACTTTACAGAGCGGATCAGAGCCGGCCAGCCTGAATGAACTTAATTGCCCCCTACCTGTAACGAGCACGTAATCTGCTGTAAATCACTGGGTTCACGTCATAAAAAAACATGTTACACTTTTCTGTCGAGTGTGTCTTATTCATAACTAGCAGCGACCGCGGTTCTACCCGCGTAGTGCCTGTTCCCGTAGGAATTTCGGGATTTTTTATACATATAAACCTTCCTCTTGACTCACTATATCTATTGTTATTAACACTAATCTAGACGGGACTTAATCGCGAATAAAAACATTTAATGCATACCTCAACGTTTCGGTCGTGTCGCAACGGTCGTGTCGCAACGGCCGTGTTCACGAGGGTACTGGATTGCGAGTGTTGTTTACACTATTTGGTTGAAGGGGCGCAATCTACCCACATCAACCAAAATGTTATTAGGTCCGTACTCCACTGCACTAATTAAGGTCCACGACACACTACACTGACAACGTCCGAAGGTGTCCTACACTTAACCTCGCGATGTATACATTTGTTTATCACTGGATTCCATGCAGGCGAATGTTTGAAACCGCTTTCCCGATTGAAATTTTTGTATTTCTTAATTTCAACCGCTTCACGTACGAGTCTTGAAAAATAGTGACGTTCGTTAGAAAGTACTTTCGGCCTATGGAGTTCGATCCAGTGGTTAGTGCCAGACTCCAGCAAATGTTCTGCCACCGCGGATTTTTCCACCTGGCGATTCTTGACAGCTGCGATATGTTCCTTGACCCGCTCGGCAATAGTTCGCTTGGTCTGTCCGATATAAGAACTACCGCAACTGCAATCGATCTTATAAACGCCCGGTGTCTGGTAGGGTATCCTATCCTTGGGTGTGCCCACTTGCTCCGATACTTTTGATAGAGGGGTATAAATGATTTTAATCGAGTACTCCTTGAGCAGCGATCCGATTTTATCCGTCACCCCCCTAACATGGCAAGAAAGCAGGTTTCCTCAGGACCTCTTGCTGTTTCACCCTCGGTTTGTATCCAGCATGCGTTTTCCCTATTCTGTAACCATTCTTCTTAAGTACCTCCTGAACATGAGTCAGCTCCTCCTCCAAATGTTCAGGGTGTGTGTGCATGTACACAGTGCATGAGCTCTATTAATTAAGGACGTGGCTACAGAACGTAAATGTCTCGGGTGGTGATGAGACAACGCATTCAGGTATTTGTCCGTGTGTGTAGGCTTCCTGTAGACCGTGTGCGACAAGGAACCATCCCATCTCGCCATTACCTTGACATCCAAGAATGCCAAACTGCGGTTCATCTCCAGTTCATATGTGAACTGCATTCTCGGATGGATGGAGTTCAGGAGTTCAAGGAACTGTTCGACTTCTGGCTTATTACCTCTCAAGATGCAAAATACATCGTCTACGTACCGCTTCCATACCTTAATTCTTGTACGTGGTAGAAGAGTTTCTATATATCCAGATGTTGGCCAATATCGGTGCGACGGGGCTTCCCATGGCGACTCCATCAATCTGGAGGTAGTGTTGTCCGCGGTACACAAAGTAATTGCCCTCTAAACAGTTCCTTAATAATGTGATGAAACCATCAGGTATTGAGTTTTCCTCAAACTTTCCTCTAATTAAGTCTACACATTCTCCTATGGGAACATTAGTGAACAACGATTCGACATCGAAGCTCACCATTAGTTCATCTGGTTCACTATATCTATTTAAAAAACCCGCATCAAAATCGGTTGCGTAGTTTTAAAGATCTAAGCATACCTACATGGGGACAGACAGACAGCGGAAAGCGACTTTGTTTTAATACGAGTACTATGTAGTGATAATATCGAAAGTCTATCATATCTTCATTACTTATTTCTTTCATACTTTCATGCTATTGTTTGAGAATAATTAGCCCAACGTTCGTACAACTTGCCCTTTAGGTATTGCCGTCCCAGGGCAAGCCGGTTGGTTTCTATTAAACTTTCATTCGCATTGATTACCCTTTCTTGTACCTAACCCTATTTTTGTCGTCCGACGCCAAGTTGCTGAACATTAAGCTGTATAAAATTCCAATATTAATAATTGCTAAAGTTTCCGCCATTAAGTAGGTAGGATGAAAGGTACCTATTTAAAATTTACAAACGATACTAGACAAAAGGTTATCATTCCAGACGTTCATTTAAGTACAATTAATCATAAATATAATTGAACTATTTTCCGATAATGATAGAATATAAACCAGAAACGATTCTAATTTATGGATCAAATAGTTTAATTACTAACAATAAATTATATAAATAAATACGCATAAACAGGGATTTTATTGAACACTGAATACAAAAGTAGAAGTAATGTACGATAGTAATATATTAATGTAATTTATTGTACTTTTATGAAGTTTATTTACCCCGTGAAGGCCCAGAAATCCAGGCGTTGGGAGTGTTTTGACCGCTTAAAGGCCTTCGAAATGGTCCCAGTACATATGTACCTATAGTATTGGTACCAACCAAGATTGGTAGTGAACGACCGTGGAGCCGCGTCGGTCGTGGCCTCGCGGTGCGATCGCACAGAATAGCAAAATTAAACGATCCTATATCGGTATTATACGCAATTACGCACTTCTGCATTCATCGCGCCTGTTCTGTACTCGATGTGATGCGGTAAATGTAAATGTTCACCGATTCAGGTGAATAGGGCAACTTATCCCAATCCAGAGGAGAATGAAAAATATTTGGCGGAGTGCCAGGTTTGCTCGGACGCAGCCGCGGGTAGCGCGCCGGCGGACTTGGACGTTGGACCCACTCGTAATGCAATACCTGCCTGACGTTCAAGTGCATCTCGTGCATTGTTATTTCAATCCGACAATACATCTCTTTACATTTCATTTACTTTTCACCAGTATAATGCTCACAAGTTCTACATATTACCACACACATACACACCTCTTCACAGTATTATCTAAGTCAACGTGTCTATAACACTACCATTTAATTTTCAGGTGAGTAACGGCAATGTCATCGACACAGGAACTCCTACCTTACTGGTATTTACAAGTTCATTATACTAAGCATGTGAATGTTGTCTCGTCTGTACTGTAACACTACTACTAACATGCATCATCGCATTCGAATTAATCATACTTAATTGATATAACATGTGGCTGCTCATATAGCCTGTAATAATGTTCAAATGCCTGTAATAACGATTAGCTTACATAAGTACTAACTAATTATGTCACAGATTACCTCATATATGGTCTATAATCATACTAGCTTAAGTTAATGCACTTACGAATCACTTTAAAAGTAATGTAGGTACATACCTAACATATTCATTTCACCCATCCAAACTAACACCACTAACCATTTATTATGATGTCGTGTAGGGTCATTTCGCCTGTTCGCGTCCAGCGCCCTATTCGCGTCCATTTTTCGGACCTCCCTATAATAATTCTCGAAAATAGGTATATTAACACAGTAAATCGCCGAAAAGTCGTTACCGCTAATACCTAATCGTATAAGAGGCATATAGAAATAGACAAAAGTTCTGTGAGCTAAACCAATCATGTCTAGAAAAAATAGTTAGTTTCCGTTCTTCAACAAAGAAGCGCAAACGCGCGAAATGTCGGCAAAAAAATAGTGAGCAGGGGCGCGTTCGACGGTAAGTATTTTATTGTTTTATGCGTATTTTACAATACACAGCTGTTTTTATTCTTAAAGCATGAAAAAAGGAGTAATATTAATTATGTATTTGCTTGTTTTTTTTAAAGTTAACAGTTAAAATAAGGTGGACGCGAATTACTACACCGAATTTATAAAACTTCCACTTTGCGACCACAATGGACGCGAACTCGTGTATTTATGATTTAGTTAGTTTTTATTTTTATGTGATAAAATTAAAAAAAGGAATTTGTTTTTATTTTTTATTTATGTATTATTATCATGCAATCGTAATGAGCAATTTGCGTCCACGTTATTATGATTCTAGAAAAAGATAATTAAAAATAAAAATCGTTCATCACATGTGGACGCAAACTATACCTACTAGGAAATTGTATTGTACCAAATTGCGTCCATTTTTTCATTAAATTCATATAATAGCTTATAATATATATTTTTTAACTTGTATAATTTAATATGCATTTTTAAAAAAAAACTAAGAGTTAAAACTAATAACACTCTTAAGTTGAAGTTTTCTTTGCAGAAATTTCTATCGAAACTGAATCTGAGAGGTCTCTTATGGAACTATCAATAGAACGAAATAGTAATATTTTAGAATTGGATGCAACTAAAGAAATCTCTAGTACAACCATCTTCCGCAGCTGTTGGCAATTCAAGCCAAAAAAACCTGTGATCCATTTAAATTAAAACCCACCTAATGCTGCCTGAAATTTCTAAAGAAGCAAGGAAATCAAAGGACTCCAGCAGCCATATCTTCTGCTGCATGGAGAAAGTATTACGAACATAAAGCGCAGATCAAGAACGAAAAACAGGAAGCAATCCGAAAAAGAAAGAAAGAATAGAGAAATAGAACAGGAGAGAGCTCGAGAGGTTCAAAAAATTAATCCGAAACAATAAAAAGATTATAAAAGTTACATAGGAAACCATAGAGTCGATAAATGTGGAATATGAGAAAGAAAATGTACCAGACGTGGATTAACGAAATATTCTTGAATAAAGAATCTGTTAAAATACAATTTTTCTTTACATTATCTAAAAATATCACCCCTACATTCCTTTTCTTAGCTGGTGGACGCAAAATGGTCTATGGATGGACGCAATTTAGATTTTTTGGACGCAAAGTGGGTAAAACGCCTATTTTTGAAGTTTTTCTATTTATAAAAAAAACACAAGTACTTTCGAACAAAACTGTAAGCGAACCTTATAGTAGACTATATAATGAACACATTACATAAATTTTTCATTGAAACTAGGGCTGGAACATTTTTATTTTCTCCTTCAAACTTGCCAACTCCACTAAATGGACGCGAACTGGCGAAATGACCCTACCTTGTAGCTTTTATTTTTTCCGTCTCATAAACTTCATGTCCTATTATTAAGTTATTAAGAATAGGTGGATTAAAGTTTAATTTTCCGTAAAGGGAATTTGTGAATCGTACGCATGTACCTAAAATTACGAATATATACAGAAAAGGTATTTACTTAATAAGTTTAGTTAATCCTTCGTTACAAGAAATTCCGACGGCAATATTACGTGCCGGCAGAACGTGGTTACGGGAGGTTTTATATTATAATCCCCTTTTTCATCACACACGACCTCTGTTATCTTTTTCCATATTGTTCGTTGAGACTCGTTCGATTTAGTATATTAAAGCTACACTGTTTGAAGCCGGTGTCTTCGCACACGTACAATGTAGCTGCACAGAATGTATAAATAAATACATGTTGCATATTTAGTTGCGTAGTTAGTTTGTATTGATTGTCAGTGTGATGCTCCCTAAAATAATTGGGTAGGCTTCAACCATTGGCTAATTGTTGAATTACCACTGTAATTAAAGTGTGACATTGATGTAGGCCAGGCCTGGCACGACACTCCGGCATGCTTTGATCTTGTCCTGCTCTTGATCAATTTCAATTAAATCTACAGTAAAATATATTTGCCTACATATCTTACGTTCGAGTATGTACTTTACACGTCTGTTTGTAGTTTTTTGTTAAAGTATACGATTAGATTTTGTTTTGCCAAAAGAATAATGTTTTATACCACCGCGTATGTGGTGAAGCTTTAGTAGAAATTCTAAAAAAAGGTTGATAATATCTCTGCGGTACGATGTAAAAGGATTCTAGTTAATACCACTGAAGTGCGCTATAACATCAAATAGCTTTTATATTATTCTCTTATAAAATGCGATATGAAATCTTTATCACTTAAGTTGTTTATAGTTCATAAATCTATCTTTATAATGTAGGTTTTGATTTGGCCGAAATTAGTAATATCTGTTAGAAATTGTAAGTACTTTACAAGTACTTTAGCGTAGAATGTACTTTTAAAGTAGTCTGTTATCCTAATGACGATTCGATCGGATTCCTTTACGCAGTGTCACCTTTGAAATTTGTCGTGCATCGAAGTATCATTAAGTCCTCGCCTGGACGGTTGCCAGAGATGTTGTAGGTATTATTAGCACGGCGTCAACTACTTTAATCAAGCTCAAATAAGATCAATATTTCCCGTAGGTGAGCCGATAGTCCACGGCTCCCGGCTGCTCGTTTGCATGTCACCACTCACCAGGATTACTGGCCGGGGCCAACCGGGAGACGCCGGATGGGTGACACTGACACCCACACACGTTACACGCCAATTACCCTGACATTATCGAGACACTCGCTTTAATGCCTTCGCTTCTATAAAATAAACATCTTCGTAATAAATGTAACACGTAAACAATATAAAAACACCAAAGTTTACACATGAGTAGTAAAATATTATGTATTCTAAAACGTGATAGTAAATATATAAGTAGGAACCATTGAAATCTGGTTTGTAACTGTAATGAGAACCGGTTCCAGAATGTACAATGATCGTCGAGATAGTACATAGCGTAGTACCGGTCAGAGTGTTCCTAGAAATATAAAATAAAATATCTAGTCAGCTCAGCTTTGCCACGATATTTGTATATTTGTCGACATGTATGTATGTACTTTTCAATGAATGTTATACTCAATTGTTAAGTAGGATGCATTAACAAATTCTAATATGCATGCGTACATCAAACTCGCATACATTGTAAGCATCGATCGGTATATTAATTAATTTAAATCATCTACTTTCCATATGATTGCACGGTACGTCCGTGGTCGCGTCGCTTCGCGTGAGATGGTCGCATGTCTGCCGGAGAAATGTTTATAGTTGCTCTCAATGTTGCCAGTGCCGCCTTATCCGACATTACAGTTATTCAGGGAAAAATATGAACACCCCGCCCCAAAATATAATCGGGATCATCCTTCATACAAAATTCAAATGCGGCATAAATAGATAGGTAACCTCTAATCTCCACGCTACATAGCAGGCATTATAAACCAGCATTGTGAATTAATAATGATTGAATCTAATTTTCAATTATAGAGAACTAGCGCCGCCCGCGGGTTAGTCCGTGTGTTTGTTACCGGGGAAATTTCGAGATAAAAAGTAGCCTTTGTGTTATTCCAGACTCCATAGCTGTGCCAATTTTCGTTCAGATCCGATCATTAGTTTTTGCGTGAAAAAGTAACAACCAAAAATGAAAAAGTATATCCACACAAACTTTTGAATTTATAATATTAGTAGGATGTGGTCTAGACTCAGTCTAAGTATTGTTTAGGAACTATCGGTTCTCAATAAATTAAAACTAACTACAATATGTGTACGCCATCCTACGAAGTAGGTACTCTTAATTTAATACTAGACTTAATAAAATATAACAACATTATTTTATACTTAGAGCAAAGATGAAAATGTTTTATACCTCGTAACAAACCTAGTATGTACTCGTAGTTAAATTACTTTGTCAATTTCAAACAAAACCAGTCTGGAGCAAGTCGGATTTACGCAATAGGCTTCTATTGAAACTTGCGGACTGGAAATATTGTGATTTTTTACCAATATCTGTGTTAGAAGGTTCCAGATTTATTTCCATAAGTTTTATATACATGAAGTTGTAATATGAATTCCTGAATACACAACATGGCTCGGAATATGTTACGTTTACGTAACACGATGTATGTTGGTTTGAAAAATCCCATTTGAAGATCCCATTTCCGGCTAATGAAATAAAAACGTTTTGACGGTCGGGATGGTATGTTATCATACCAAAACGCAACGTTATGTCACATTCAAAATGCCCGTCTTGTAGCTTTACTAAACACAGCTGTGCGAGACAGGATTCACGCGGAAATAATTACATTACATTTGCATTGCCTTCTGAAGCCGTATCATCTAACCGAGTCATTATTATGTAATTACCATGAACATTCGGCTGAAAATCACGTTATTTATTAATGTAGCAGATGATATTTTTGATGTTGTACATAAGGTAGTTAATTAACAAGGGCAGCGGTCCGTTAAATGAAGAGTAGGCAGTGTGCAGTTTCAAAGGGATTGGGTCGGCGAGGCGGCGAGCGCGGTGCACCCTCGGCGTCCCACGCCACGCCGCGCATACGGTTTAAACTTGATAAATGCTCCGATACCCTGCACCTCACAGCAATTTTAAATGGAAAATCAACGGATGAATGCTTTTCTACGATTTATTTTGTTTCCAATTACTTCCCCAATCTATCTTCGCACACAATACTGTGTGCTGCCTCCACATACGAAGCATTCCATGTCGAGTCCTATTTATACTTTTAACTCATTCAAAATCTTGAACAACGAAATTGACACAATATGTTGTGTATTATACGCACTTGTTTGTTACATAAAACGTTAGATACGATCGTTATTGAAATTTCAGGAACATTACTTTGCAAACATCAATATAGCGTGGCACAATCAGTACATGTATAGTCTAAATATAACGTACAACGTGGTACTGCATAAATACGGCGGCCATATCTGTCAAGTAAAGTAGTCGTGGTGGAAGGGAAATTATTGGAAGCTACAAAACAAACTCGTAGCTTACTTACCGATATGTATATCACATACAGGTAGGTATAGATGTTGTGCGTTTGCCTAATATATTCTAAAGAATAACCTCGATCGAATTCTATACCTAACTTACAAGATACATATTAACTGTGGCCGCATAAAACTGTGTGGTCTTAAACTATACTTTTTTATGTCGCATTTTAAATATAAGGATTTAAAAAAGCTATTTCATAGTTAAGTATTTGTTGCGTGAACGACTCGGGCCCTCCTTACACGTAGAGTCAATATGATTTGCATACATAAGTAACAGAGACACATTCTGTATACTAATAGCTTTATATAATTTAATTGTTTAGGACCTCCGCTCGAGACATACATTTCGTTTGAATATAACTTATAAAATGGGACTTGTGTATTATATTACGAGTATTTTCCGTTGCTGGCCTGACAGCTCTCATCATATCTATATTCTTTGAGATCCATTTCTTAAAAACCGCTTTGTAATGTATTTTAACGTTTAGGCTTTTTCATCCACAACCGGCAACCGTATTTGATTGTGAGCTTTCAAAGCCCTATTAAAAGCTTTGAAAGCTCAGAATCCGACATCCTTTTTGTCATCATTTATAAAATACATTTATGTATCTGAAATCTAATTTTGCCTTTTATGTTCGACACATCTGAGGCGTTACTCTTTTACCCATAAACGTCGATCAGATGTAATCGAATATTTATTGATTCCGGTAATTCGTTGAGCGGCGTCGAGCTCGGGCTGCTCGGGCTGCGGGTCCGGGCTGGGCGGAAACCTTCCTCCGAACAACTACACATACCGCGCTCAATGAGAACAAACCCCGAATTATTTATCTTACAAATACATTTCTTTCTCTACATTACTCACAAGAACTTTGCGTACTTGTGAAAATGTTTTCTTTATCTGAAGTATTTTCTAACGTTTATTTCATTGGTGAATTTGAATTGCTTCTCGATATCGATTTTGTCTTGCGAGTATTTTACATGCATGGCTGAGTGAGCTTCGTGCAATTTTGTGAGTGTTCTCGAGGTACATCAGAGTCTGGCCGACCGCTCCCGCAGCCCGGCAGCGCCGGAAGAGAACTATTCCGACCATTTACGAGTCGACACTAAATCTCCATCTCTATTGTGTGCCACACATTGTGGTGCGGCCTACGAGTAAACTATGTTCACGTCATTTTTGCCTTTCGACCTTGCGTCCGGACATTCAACAATAAAGTTCACGACTCTGGAAACTGACCGGTTTGGCCGCGAATAATTATTTTAACATTAACCGAACAGTTTGTTTTGTTTTGTAAACAATTTTAATCATAATATCTAGAGAACTTCGTGATGACATTCAAGAGCAATTAAATAATGTAGGTACCAAACGCTGGAGCTATTCAATACTGTCACTTAAATCCAGATGAGATTTATATCTTGTGACGAAGAATGGAACATAAAATTGATACGGGTTTGAATTGTTCCACGCATTAAACGAGTGTCATCCACATAGACGGTCAATTGTGATCGTCGCTTGTAATAAATAACAATTAGGTAGAAATATACTTAAAATACTGTCTTTAATGGTTTATTTTTAATGTCGGTGCTTAAGGTTGATATAATTGTTAGATAGTTAAGGTTGACACAAATTATGATTCATTAGTGTCGGCAGATTAATCCATATGCATAATGATGGTATCGGGGTAGGCAGGCTGCGGGGGCGGGCGCTAGGCTCACAGGCTCGGCCGGGCCGCGCGCTTCGCTAAGCACTGTAAATATTCCCCCGGTCACGTAGCGCCACTGCAAACTGTTGAATATTAATACAAAATAATATTCGCCATAAGAAAATTTGCTGAAACTGAAACTATTTTGCTTTCGAGCTTCTGAATCACGCTTACTTTTGCGTTTAATATTCCATTTTTAGCACTAACAGTGTAGTGTTCAGAGTATAAATATCTTTGGCGAGGGCGGGAGGATACTCACTAGCAAAGCGACTACCAATTGAAGAGTGCTTCTTATTTTAACGGTTATTCGTTCTATATTTATTTAATACTAGTCGCGCTCCACAGTCTTACCTGCGTTGTAACCGTAACGTGGTAATTCTGGGATAAAATGTATCCCATTTGTTATTCTGATGTATTACCTATATCTAAACCAAATCAGTACTTTTTGCGTGAAAGAGTAACAAACATACATAATATCCTCACAAACTTTCGCAATTATAATAAGCGGAATCAGTATCAAAGCCACTTTTATATTCTGGTTTCCTCACTCAGTAAGTTTAATGATGTTAAATATAAAGTTGGTACCACTGATATTGGGAAATTATTGAGTTGAGATTAAAAAATGTTTAGAGTACCTACCAAAGTTTGATGGGATTCGTGCGACTCGCTAAGATTTAGAAAATACAAACTTGAACGCTCTGCCCCCTCCCCTCCGAGGGTTCTTTACAAAAGAAGCGAGAATTGATTATTTGACGTTATATCTTAAGTACATACTTAAACCAAGTTTCAACATTTGAATTTCAGTTTAAATTTTTATATAAAGTTTTTATCTTTTCACCTCCTTAAAAGTTGAACATTAATAAACCCTTATCAATATTTATTAACGCCATTAATAGCATAATAACAAAACAGAGCGCTATTAAAATCGTGTCGTAAATGTGACTTTGTGTTGTTATAATAAAGTTTAGTCCTCTCTCAACACCGCTAAGCTAATTTTCTGGTAATATTTATAAGAGCTTATCTGAAAACTCGATTCCCCCGATCGTTGTTAAATATTTTCTTGTAATTTTCGATATTGCTTGAGTCTTTGATATGATTAAAACAATTTCTCGGCAGTTATTTAACAATTTAAAAATGCAAATTGTAAAATAACTCTTATTTTTTGTTTATAGGACTAGTATAATGCTTTTATATGCTAGTGCTAGTAGTTTAAACAATTGAAGTTATCAAGGTATAAGCTCAAATTGAGATCTATTTCTGTAATATCTTTTGTAAACTTTGGCTTGTTTTGTTTTCATTAATTCTGTTGGAAGTTTAATACAAAATACCAAGGTTGGATGAAGATGTAAACAATCACCAGATGGGGCAATATTTAACGTTGATAATAACCATTTATACTTTGATTCCATTCGTATCACGACTACAACGTACACGATTCACCAGTACAGTTCAAAAGTTAATAGAATCACATGAAGTCTGGTTGATGCAATACATTCATACATTCGTGTGCTCCCTTTACGAAGATTGAGTATGTTTCTCTTCAACACCTACGTCGAAGGTAAATGAAAAACAATAATAACTCACCGTTAAATTAAAATATTGGAATTTGGACATGCACACTCCTACAGACAGGAAACTGGGATGAAACGCACAACTTTTCTCATTATTCATCCGCAGCTTGCGTTTTCCACAAGTCTGGTGTTTTCAACGAGTGGGACGTAATAAATGTTATTTAAATCATAAAATTCCAATCAGTTTTTTGAACTGAGCTGTATATTTAGAAAGCACAAATGATCAGTGAAAAAGACAAAACCCTCCGTCTATCGCAGCCGGGTAAAAAGAACAATAATTTATTACAAAGTACTGTAGACTTCAGTAATGGACCTGTTTTCCAGATGTGTGTATGGTACTGTTATTGTTCATAGCTCATTATTTGGATGACACATCTCGCCTCGACCAAGAGTACGATGCCAGCATTGTGCCGCGTTCAATTACACTTAATCGGTCTTGATATAATTACCTAATTGTGAGACGGGTGCTCGCTATGACTCTATTCTCATGGAATTTTGTCCACTTTTCAACTCGCTTACATTTTATTACTCAAATCCACACCGAGTCCTTCGTTTATCCCTTAAATCTATTGATGTTGTTCTTCTCTTTGTTTACTTCCAAAGATTTGTAAAGGTCTGTTCGTTTACACAGACACAGCTACTGTTTAGGAATAAACTATTTCACAGGAGGTAGTTGTTTAGAGACGAAACACAGACATGTTCTATAAAAAGTCTTATTTGTTTACGCGACTGTACTGAGCATATAGAGGCGGTGTACCACATGAATTAAGACATGGTTAATGCCCCGAAGCTCAGATACCGAATAACAGATTTAGAATATAACGCATGAAATACACCACAGTTTATGTCGGGCGTAACTATGCGGGCCCATTATTTTATTGCTTACATTCACAACTAGCTTAT
The DNA here is from genome assembly GCA_963082685.1 of Cyclophora albipunctata. NCBI lineage: Eukaryota > Metazoa > Arthropoda > Insecta > Lepidoptera > Geometridae > Cyclophora > Cyclophora albipunctata. The sequence goes on along the minus strand of OY720117.1, from coordinate 6,380,593 downwards.
TGTTTCTGTCATTCATACATAGATTTGCTTATTTAGATAAACCCTGTTGCTATGCTATGTGATGTGAATATTGAGTGCGTAGTAGTTTGGTTATTACTAACACGTAGTGTTAAGTTGTCGCTCGAAGAGAGTGAGTCATGATGATTGTGTCGGTGTTCTGCCATAAATAGCTGCGCTGCAGGGTGGTGAGTGTGAGGAAGGCCGCCGCCACATGTTCTCAAGTCATCGTCCGCCTGCCGGCTCGTACTTGTACGTCGTCGCGGCCGTTGGACAATTAAAGCCCGAAAGCGGAGTGCCCTTCGTTGTATGACGAGAGGGTCGCGCCTCGCGCCGCGCGACGAGGACGTCTTGCGTACGATACGCCTCGAGCACCCTTCCCGAATGATATTCTATCTCTTGTATCTTCCATTTTATTTATTAACAGTCTGCGAATAACCGCATACTCACGAGTTTTATTGACTCGTGGGAGTTTAATAATGTTGTCAGATACGTTATTCCTAAGCCACCGACGTATTTATTACACTATCCACGTCGCATTATATTGTCATAAGTTATAATAGTGTTTATTGTTTCCTATTCTATTGAACATCGAAATTGATTAATTACGTTATCTCACTGAAGCCACGCAACGGACCCTTTAACCCTATCTAACTACAGTGGCCCAACAAACAACTTAACACAGAGTATCAATCTGTAGTTTGTAGATAATGCCGTACATTTACTACGTATTTCGCCGTTCGTTCTCTATACGTTATACAATATTTAAACTAGTAGGGCCACATTCAATTCAAGCACCAGAGCGCTCAATTGCGTTTATTGGCGACTTCCTAATTTTCTCTTTTCCTGTATTCATGCTAACGTCGGACTGTCATACATAACGAATACATCTTTGTGCTGCTTTTTGTATGCTAGAAGTAGGTAACAACGTAATATTAATTTATATATACTACTTATGTATTATGTACTTAAAACAAGAAGTTGAATATATCGATATACAAGGGTATATTTCCTTTGTGTTAATAAACTAAACAAATATTATTTTATTTATGTAAAGGTTGAAAGTGCCCATTAATTATGACGCCCGAGGCTATCACATTTTTAAAGGCTACGCTCGGGATGAGGTCTGTGTTAGATTTCATTCGCAATTTAATTTTGTACCCGCCAGCGAGGACGGGCATTTCGGACGAAATAAAATTGAGCGAGGGTGCGCACAGAACAAGTCGCTTTTATGTGAATGTTATTCCCAAAATTGGAACTCTGTTTAATCCTAACGCAACGCTAACTGACTTGGATATTACATTTTTTATCGTTACGAGCTGTACTCGAATACAACAGTAGTTATAAAACGTGGTTAACAAGCGACATTCATCCTAAACATGTAACGCAAGGCAACCTTATAAAATACATGAATTCGGAAACCTTGTGTCAGTAATAATAATAATAAATTGCGTGCGTAAAGTATAAATTGTAGTACAGTATCTTATTTATTAGCAGTCCCTTGCATGCTTACGTTTAAGAGATGTAGTTCAAAGTGATGCGACTCGAATTTTGGCACGGTCTCTTTACGTCAATATTATATCGAATCGCAGCCTAGAAACGTCAACTATACGGGGCTTATTTATTACGACAGAATTAGTACGTATCCCACCTAGACCACGTCCATGAGACGAAATTCTTGATACATCGTTATGTTTTAGACTAGGTGCGGTTTGGAAATTATATTAATATCCAGAGACACTTTAATCGGTCCGCACGGCAGGCAACACGGTAACTCGCTGATGAGTTTATATATTCAATGTTTTAATAGTGTATTAAATGTGTGATTGTTGTGTTTCCAGCACATGGTGGGAACCGGAATGAGTCCGTTCCCCGCTGCGGCGGCGGCGGCGGCAGCGGCGGCTCAGTTCGCGGCCAACGGCGACGCCCTCTCCGTGAAAGCGGAAGGGGGTCCCGCGGCGCCACCCCCCCAGCCGCCGCTCGTTAAGAGCGAAGGTCCGCCGCCACCAGCACCCCTGCCGCCCGCCAACTTCTCACCACAGCCGCAGACACAGGTCCACCCACAGAACTCATTAGACACACAGAAAAACGTCTCAGTAAGTCCTTTTCATTATTTTCAAAGTACTTAAAACTTTATTAAGAGATTTGACCTATGGTGTCTGTATTTATAAATGTATCTGGTGTTTACAAATGAAATATAACATGATGCATTGTAAATTTTCAGCAAAGTGAATCAGAAAGCAACGAGGAGAGCACCCCGGTGAGCGTGGCGGTGGCGGTGGTGGCCGCGGCGCAGGAGCAGGCGGCGGCGGTGGCGCAGCAGGCGGCCGCCGCGCACGCCGCCGCCGACGCCGCGTCCGCCGTCGTGGCCGCCTCCGCCGCCAGCGTCGTCGCCAAGCGGTTACACGTCTCAAACATACCCTTCAGATTCAGAGACCCCGACCTCAGGAACATGTTCGGCGTAAGTATCAATTCACATATCTCGTAGACTCCGTAGACCCACGCATGCATGCCGCCTCCTGTATCTATAATAATAATGGCAGACTAAATGTAACTGGTGACGTTTTGCATTTCAGCAATATGGCACGATACTTGATGTAGAAATTATCTTCAACGAACGTGGCTCCAAGGTAAGTTTTACTCCGGATAGACCCTTTGACAGTGGTCCTTTGATATCCTTCATTAGGGCATCATAGGATCACTTATTGAACCGAGCTGAAACTTATTGTTGGATTCGGGCGCCCAGACCAGACTGTGTCTCGCTATAATTAGAATTGGAAATGTATTTCAAATTGTAGAATTAATATTTGATCGTTACGTCTGTGCGCCGCGAATCTTTTATAAATGATAGATTCATGTGTAGCAATAAACTTAAACTATGTTACCTATTGTTATGATACTTAACAAAAACTACTAAGGTTGGTTTCGGTATTTCCATTCATTAAAACATCAAAAACTCAAACAAATGCGTTTATTGCTTTCACAGAATGATGATGATGATTTTATTAGTGAAATAGTAATGATGAAGCTATTCAAGGTTATATTGTAATTTGTTAAAATCTATTCGAATGTGTACTATACGAGCATATTATTATTCCACTAATTAATAAAAATATTGCACTCTATAGCTATTGGTGATATAAAGTTCCATCATAGAAAGATTTTCATGCATTCCTGGATTATGTTTATCAAATGTGTTATAGATTCAGTAGCTATGGAGTGGTACTAACATGATATTTCTTCTAATATCAGTTGCTGCCCAAACCTAATTAAATAACTTTTAATTATAATGTTTTCTATGAATTGTGCAACTCTTTGAAAATGTTATTCTATTGATTAAACTTTCAATTTGATTAGTTCGTAATTACAATCGGCTTAACAAGTCTGAAGGCAATGGGCTTAGTTTACAAGTTATGTTGATCGTGTTTCAAGTCAAACTTTCTTTCTTATACTTAGCATATTCTTGGTTTTAATGTTTGGTGCAGTATAATCTAATTGCATTGTATATTACCATTATATTAAATGTTCTACCTTGTAATTTTCAATTATGAAGTACTTGATATATTTATGGCTTACTTTTCTTTAAGACTTTACACTATAGACACTCAATTTATAGTTTCCAAATGCTAACTTAATTCTTATCCAATTAATGCGCGGTGTTACGAACTAGTTGCAACTCATGTAACTTAACTTGTATGTTAATGAAAAGCAAGTCATCGGTATACCAAGTAATAGAACATAACACAATGAATTTTCACATTTTAATGATACTCAAAAAACAACTCACTGTAAAATAATGAATTAAAATTTAGCAAGATACTTTATTGAAATAATTTTTACAAAAATAATTGATTGGATTGAACGCTTTTTTCGTGTTTTCTGCTTTTCTTGTGTCCGTTTGGTGACCGCCCCTAAAGTAGTCCATGCTCGCTCATACCAAGAAGTATTACTCTCTCAGTGAAACAATAGTTCCGAGTTATTGTTTGTCAAGCTCACATTGGGACATGCCATATTAGAGAATGTTGCATCGTCACATAACAGCTGATATCCTGACCCAAGTCATAGTTTGTGGACAGCTCTATTATCCATAACTAATAAGGTTGATTGTGTCAATCGTCCGAAATAGCCATGTATTGTGGTTTTCTACATTTAACTAATCCTCAATCAATGCATAAATAATAAGTATCATCCAATCACGAATAATAATTGATCTGTCCAAACGTGCGGTGCGGTGTCGTTTGGATGGTAATTCATTTGTAGTAGATACGTATCTAATGCGAACCCCGAGTTCCGTTCATTATCGTACACTATATCAGCTGAGAATTGTGTAATTGTTTCAGTCATAGCTTATTAACCAGGGAGACACTAAGTACTTGTTCATTAGTTTTGGGCATGAATTAATAAGTCTGAGATTCGATTACAAGTGTTATGATGTGCTTAGGAAGTATGATCTAGTTTGGCTTCTAGTATGTGTCCCTCCTCTGGTCGGCGGCTCGTATTAGTCTGTTCTGATATTCTGTACGTTGTCTGAGAGCTTGCTGCACCGACCTGCGTGCGACCCGCGCGTTCACGCAACGCAACGCAACGCAACTGATGAATGGTCCTTTTCGATATTTAGGCACTTGTTACGTATTTTGTAATTTCTATGTCTAGTTCTCTTTCTCTCTGCCCAAGTTATTGATTTTACGTTACATTATTGCACTCAGAATGGTAATAATAGAGCTGTCATGCTTTGTAAGTGTAAGCGTTTCGTACAAACAGCGACATGTTTGCCACTTTCACGACTCGTTTCTTCCACTGTATTGTGTGCTGTGCTAGCTGCTTTTTGTATCTATGGGTTATCACCATATTTTACATAATATTATACGTAGATTATATAAGCACGAAATCTCGATGACCAAACATAAACATTGTTATATTGTTTAAGGTACCTACCCCACGTTATAATTTAGATATTATGGACCCAAACAAAATAACTTAACGATAGTTTAACGAGTACAACAATCGAGGAGTTTGGTAAACTTAGTGTAAAAAATGCTTTCAACTACGCTTAGTTTATGGCACTGTAATGTTTGTGCACCGTGTTACATGCATACCTAAATAAAGTTTTGTTAATGGACATATTGTACGAGTGTTATACATATTATGTTAGTCTGCCCTTGACCAATGATTAGTTGATTATGATACTCATAGATTGATTGATACATTGTCGTGTCTATTGCCTTCAATATATTTAGATATAATTTGGATATTTGTACTTTTGGAATTGTATAATGGCGAAACATCCCGATTGTTTACATTTTGTTTCTAGAACTATAGAATGCATGAGCGGTGATTTTCTGTATAGTACGAATTGCAGCTAACATTACACACAACTTCCTATTAATTATTTCGGTAGTGTCTGTGAAACTAGTACCAAGTGATTTATTTAAGTGTCTACACACCGTTACGCCTAAAAAGTCTTCTACCAATAGTACAGACTACTAGGTCAGCGACGAAGTAATTGACATTTTATTATACTGATTTATTTTACTGTAATCCAAACGCTTATGTGTACCCATTCAGCTAGAATACGCTCAAAGTATCAACGTAATCAAAATATAAATTATCCTTTCGATATTTCACTAGAATTATTTAAATAAAGAATATGCAATGCATAAATGTTAATTTTTGTTGCACGTTGTTTTTTGAGCGACGCTGTTTTTAATGCATGTTTTGTCTGTCTTGCATGCAGGGATTCGGTTTTGTAACATTCGCAAATAGTGGTGATGCGGAGCGAGCACGAGAGCGTCTTCACGGCACCGTGGTTGAGGGCAGAAAGATAGAGGTGTGCATGACTCAATGAATACCATCCGTATCCGTAGCACTGTGTAACGTTAACATCCCGCTCCCACCTCGGCCACCGCCCACCGCCCACGCCCACCGCAACCTGCGCTCGTCTGCTCTGTAGTTACTGTCATGCTAGCGTTGTATGCGCGGCACTAAGTATGCCTCTCTAATCAACAACAAACAAACAAACAAACTTTCCACAAACAAACCTTATTTATTTTGTCCCTTTACTCTCTAGACGGTCATTTAATATGCCGATCGATTGAGAGAGTCTCACAGAGAAATGTAGACAGAACCGTATCGTCACATTGTCCACGAGGTAAGATACAACACACACATGTTAAGTTATACCACTTAAACGTTATTACGTCCAGATCTCGATGTGGCCGCCTCTTGTGTACCTAGGTTCAAATCGGTCTAAGACATTCGAGCGCTGGAACTTTCAATAATCTCCGATTGCGTAGTATACTGAGCAGCTCCCCTTTTACCCACCTAACCCAATATACACTACACTCGTGCCAAATGTCTACAAGAACGTAATTTACGCATTCATATTTTTTACTTTTTTGTTCATTTAAGTTTTATATTTATTTGATTTTATCCGAATAAAATACTTCACTTGGAGGCATTTGGCATTTAATTGGCTGACTTTCATATAAACATTCAGGGAAGAAATAACCTCAAATTAATTCTTGGGTTCGATTCCCCTGTATGATCTCAGGAATATAGATTTAAATAAAATGTTTGTCAATATTTGTTCAAATTTTTATTTCCAAGATAAAAAAAAAATTGTAACAAAAAATAATATACATTTGTTTTCGATATTTAATATTTTTAATTTAATAATAATTTTATTTGGTAAAGTCAGTCAAACATTTAGCTTGGTATTATAAGTTATAGTTTCTGATACACTTTAATTCGATATCAGGTAAATAATGCGACAGCGAGAGTGCAGACAAAGAAACCACCGACAGTTCCCAATGGTAAGTTGAACATATCGACAAATAATGCAATATTTATCATCACGATCTAATATTATATTCCCCAGTCCCCACACTTATTGCCCTTCATTATTGAATCGTGTCACACTGTTTAGTCCCATCACTACATCCAACACTTTGAGTGGTTAATGCATCTTTGCATTTCTGTTTAATCCATCCAGTAATTCTGGCTAGAAATGGATCAGTTCCCACTCTGGGTGAGAGAGCTGAATTAAATCTTGGGTGTTGTTCACGTCAATGTACCTACTCTCTGTATGTTGGCTAGTTCTGTTGTCTGATTGCAAACGGGTATTTGACTTGCAATGTTACTAACAGTACTAATTAACACATTGTAATGTAACTAATAAATATTCTTAACAATACAGAATAGGACCTTACAACAAAGACTATCGTAATTAAACAGTCAAATACCCTTATTAGGTGAATGCTAAATTAGAGAATGAGTCCACCCACTTAGTGTGCCGGAGACAGCGCTCGATATGTTTGTTGTGTACAATTAAAAGCAGCATGCCGACTCATTGTTCGCTCGTTATATAACGTATTAACATAACATTACAATATGACGGCGTTTGTCTCCGGCCGAGCCGAATGCCTGACAATAACGACACCATCCATCACAACACCACTTACGAACTGGCTTGTTAGCTCCTACGGCGTCTGTGCCACTTACTAAAATAACCTGTTAATGTGTACAACACATGCCTCTGCATTATATTGTTTTCTTGAATGACTTACAATCTTGCACTATTAATTAATATATTTCCATTCAGTAGCGGAGAATGTCTTCTACTATGCCTTATTTGTGATAGAAATAGACCGGTTGTGTCGTGCTAGTTGTAACATAAATAATTTTATTTTGTTTCAGTGTGTGTGCAATGGCCAGAAGGTAAGACAACGATTCACTTATTATATTGTATGATATTATACTCCTTTATTGAGAACACTAAAGCTTACGCGTTACATTTTTATAACATTCATTCGAGCATGTTATTTATTTATGTGGTGGGAACATGCGGTTGATTAGATCTAAGTACTGCTCGAACAAAGTTGAATGTCACAGATTGATTTTGAGAGCATTTTGTAAATTTACCCCGAGGCCATGCTTCCTTAGAGCAGAAGTCAGCGGCCAGCGGCGCCGGGACTGCGGCTGTAATGTGGCATGGTCCCTCCTCTATCTATATTATAATTATGTATTCCCTTCTATACATGTCGATCAACTCGGTCTATAGCCGCCTCGTAAACAATAAGCATTCTATAGTGCACTCTGCAATATATGTATTATTAGTAACATAGATAACTGTTTTGTGATTAATGGTTACGACAATTGTATTTTGCTTATCGAATTTTAACTAAAATGGGTCGACCTCCTCGCCATCACCTCGAGTAGGGTAAATGCCGCGCCGCCGTTCCACGTCATAATAGATGACCGTGAGTACCTCATATACACCACTGTTTTGAAATGGGGATGTAAGTCCTTATTACACTCGATATGCTATTAGTTATAGGATACATAGAGTCTGTCTATGTTTGATAATAAAGGAAGAGACGCGAAAAAGCGTTGCAACTGAATGGAGATACACATTTGTTTGGTAGTCTCACATTGAGAGGAAAGTATGAGGCGATGTTGGGATGATTATAGTAGTGTGTAGAGATGTGCCGGATCTTTAAACATACGTATGCGGATCATTGGTGTCTAGAACCGCGGGTATGAATTTGAATATTCCTTGTCTTGAAGTTGTGTCATCTGCGTGTGCTATCCGGCACATGAGTAGAGAGTGTGTGTATGGGAGTGGTCTTTAGAGATCCACCCATACGAAAACTGAAGGTTGGTGTCTAGATCCGCGGTAGGATCTGAACATTGTTAAAGTGTGACACGGCTAGAGTATAGAGTATCTGCGTGACGTGTGATCCGAGTCACGCGGTAGAGTGTGTGTGCGCTGTGCGCAGGGCTGCGGGTGTCGGGCGTGTCGTGGCCGTGGCTGGGCGCGGCGCCGGCCGCCCCCGCGCCGCTGGTGCTGGCGCCGCGCGCCGCGCAGCGTCGCAGGTAACGCATGTTAGTCCGCTGTGTGTTGCATGTAGCCGGGCCGCTGCGCCGCGAGCCGCGCCCCCCGCCCCCGCACCTCCCGCACGCCGTCCTGCCCCGCGCCGCCTACGCCTCGCCGTTGCACGCGTACGCCCCGTGAGTACACCACACACGTCCCCCTCGCCCCCACACATCACTACCGGCTTTAGAGATACAGGCGCCCCGGACAAACCTCTCACTGTTTTAGGCAACGTTTGCACTTAGTGTTCTAGATAATTTCCAACGTATGCAGGCTCGTTCTTTGACTAAATGAAAGTTCGAGCATGTGTTCGGAACTTTTTAGGGCAAAAAGCGATTACGTGCTTTGGAAACTCGCCCCTAAAATCATCGGATTTTAGGGGCGATTTTCCAAAGCAATGCCTACCCTAAAGCCGACCCCGCCCCCGTGCAGCCACCAGTCTACTAGCAGCACCTGCACATCCTTCATCCTTCAAATCCTTTAAAAACCTCGTCACAGTACAGTAATAGGTGAGTAGTCTTTTTCCTTGACCTTTGGAGGGAGTTAGACAGGCTAGTTTCGGTTTGGGTAGAACATTGACTGTTTCTACCACCTGTGAAGTTTGTCCCTAGTTATTCAATACGCTAAACTTCACATCTTAGGCTTGTGCTGAATCTAGCCGACTATCTCGCCCCAGAGGATAGAGAAGATTACTACCACTACTTATTGTATATTAATTGGACTAACTTAATTTGGAATTGTATTAATAGGAGTGCTTAGAACATGTAATCTGTTCTGATAACCTTACCAAAATTGTATTGAATACTATACAATGTTTTATTTTGTAATGTTTCGCAGGAGACGAGGTGTATCCTTTATGTACGGTCCTAAATACTGGAATCCCTAGACCCGCCTCCCACACGATCCTAACCCGTAACCCTCACCGGTATGAATAGATATTTAACTCGATTAACTCGCACAGCACCTGTATTTAGATTGGTAATCATTACTTACTATCTGTTGACTAACTCTAGTAACATATAATTGAATGTAAAGGTTGCCTTAGCCGTTAGCCCGTTACATGGTAGCTTTCTTCTTCTTGTGTCTCACTGACTATGGTTTTATTTCTTCTATTAATTGTTTCATTTCCATAAACCTTTGTATGCAATATTTAACGTAATGATTATTGGCTGTGAATTGCATCGAACTAGTTTAGTATTACTATGTAAAATATGAATTAGATAAACATTACTATTCGTCCTATTTAGTACTTCATAGTGCTTACAAAAATATACTATTAAATATTACTTCCAATAATTAATTATGTGATATAATTCAGTGACTGATAATTACTATTGTATTGGTTTGTTTCAACCCGCAGTGTGTATTACGACCCGTTCTTTGCTGCGGCCGCTACGGCTGACTCCAACTACAGACTACAGGTAAATTGATATTCCTTTTAACTTATTATTCTAATGACTAGCAGTAACTGTTGTATTTGTACTGTACTGTAATGTTCATGTATGTTACGTTATGACGAAGTGATCGGTTGTCGCAGGAGTGACTTGTTTGCGTGTTGTTGCAGGCGAAGCCCGCAGCCGAGGTACCGCTCGATCGATAAGCGACTTTATACTTAGTGTATCGCTTTCCGATTCATGTCACACCGCGCTAGTATAAGTTTGTAATTGATCGTGGAGTGAGTGCTGGGATTTTGTTTGCTCCTTATTGTACTGTATTGGTATAGTCCTTGGTATCCACAGTAATGCAGGGTGCACATTGTGTTTGTGGTAACCGGCGGAGTGCGCACACGCGGCAGCGCCATTGCTTTCTCTTGAGTTTACCTTGATCGTTGTTGGTATTGTGGTGGGTGATTTTAGTTTTAGGTCTTTGCTCAAGCGATCAGATGTCGATCAGATGCTAATCTTGTTATCATGCTCTAAGTAGAACATTGAGCCCACAAATTAATTGCAACCTCTCAATTATGTACACTAACAATCACGATATGGACGTAGATAGATTTATATATTGTTTAAGTTTACATAGTTTAAGTTCAAATACTTCCTAATGCATGTTCGTTCATCCCCATGGCCCCCTTAACCAACGTTTTCTGGAACATTACCGAGTGACTGGCGATACGCCTGAAAGTCGATACTGAATCGACTCTGATGTTGCAGAAAATAATCTCACCATCATTTTTAGTTGAAAGAGTGCGACGAAACCTGCATGATTTGTACAATGTACATATAGTCAGTTTCGACACAAGCTATTTTTTTATTTCAAGTAATGAGTTGATATTTCTAAATGCATCGATCTGGCTTTAGTATTTAGCAATTCTATTGTCGCATCTTCGTTGAACACTTTGTGAAGATTCTGGATGACGCCGTATGTACGGGTAAGAGGTCGGACGTATCACAGAATACATGACAATATACATTGGGGTAAAAACATAAAAATTTAATATAATATAATAGGAATCCACCTTTTTGTGGGCTCACTGTTTACGCTCAGACTCAGCCGTAGCGGCACATGGTATACAAAACAAAACACAAGTTATTTTTTTTAAATATGCGAAATATCCTAAACGTCGGTTCAGTCAGACCGACGAAAATGGTGCCACGTTGCTACTTTTAGTTTTTTTGTTTAGTTTTGTGGGCGTTCAATGTTGCTATCAGGGTATTACTATACAACGTACTACTCATAAACTTTTTATATGTAAGATAACGATGTGTGTAATGTGTAGGCTGCAGCAGCGGCAGCGGCGGCTGCTAACGTAGCGTCTCCGTTGCTGAAGAGCCCGCTGAGCTCAGCACAACACGCGGCGGCGGCGGCGGCCGCGGCCAACTACGGGGCCGCCGCGCGCGCTGCTGCCGCCGCCGCCGTCAACGCGCAGCCGCAGCCCGCCGCGCTCGCGCCGCTCGCTACGTTAGTATATCACCTTACTATACATATTTTTAATATACGCCCATTGTCAACACTTTTATAATTTTATAAACTCGACCTCATTCATTATGCGACAATAACGATAATGTTCTTACTTTTATCATAACGCCATCTATTGAGAGTACGGGTGAAAGCGCGGATAGCTAGTACCTCAGAATACAGAAGTACCTACCAGAAGGAGCATTCAAATGTATTTACAAGCTACACGCTGTGTCCAAAAACAGAACAAAGTCCCCCGCGTAGTGTTGTTAGCTCTCGCATTATTTGCCCATTTTTGGGGTAAATTTTGGGAGTTTTGGAGGTAATATGTTAATAGAATAAAAATTGTCCTTTTCTATATAACTATGTACCTACCTGATTATCTCAAGAAATAGATAGGTATATTAAATAAAACACGGTGTTAAGGTGGATGTTTGCACACTTTTAACGGGTGATGGAAAAACTTTATATGTTTTTATTTATTTTATTTTAAAGTATTCGGAAAACTTACAGCTAGGTACAAGAGTTACATAAAAAAAGAATAATTACTTAAGTCAAAATGCATCGAGCAAACTACGCTTCGCTTCGATGGTTTCCAGAACTGTTCCAGCCGTGCTCTTTGTATAATTTTTGTCCACACCGCTTTCCTTTCCTCATCAGCAGGGAAGCTAAAATTTAAGATGGCTAATATAGAAACATAATTTTATACCCGCTCCCCCTCTCCCCTTCTCCCTCACACGCACACCAAAAATTTTTTTAGAAACCTATAGACTAACATACTGTTTAATAGGATTGTTAGGTTAGGTACATACGAGCCGCACTTACGCTTTATACTTTCTTTTTTCAAGTTGGTTAATTTTTATTATATTACTTATTAATATTCTACAACGAATTAAATCCCTCAAAAGGTAATAAAAAGAAGGGTAAATCAAAACTCTTATATAGGCAACACTAACATAGATTGACGCATCACTCTATATGACAATTGAAATCTGAGAAAATAATTAAATATTTAAATAAGACGATACCTAAATGCGATACTTACACGTGAAATGTGATCCCTTCCTGTTTCTTTTTCAGACCCACTGCATTTTTACAGGTAGGAACGACACAAGACGGCATAGTTTCGTGAAATTGGTCACGGGTAAAACACGTTAGCGCGTTCCGACGGTCACAAAGTGACTGATCGGTTGCGCATAAAACTACACTATTTAAGGCTAGTTTGAGTAGCTACAGTATTAGGCGCGCTCACGGGTTCTGTAGGTTCTGTATTCTGAGGCTAGTACACTAATAAGTATGATTTAGTAGCCGGCTTAGTGTCAATACGCAATATGAATACGTCAGTTTTAAACGGCTGCTACGCAAACAGTAGCTGCAGTTTACAATTATTGAAAGATTAACATTTTGCTATTGTCATTTACAGATACGGAAGGGAATATGCAGATCCTTACCTTGGACATGGGATCGGTCCAGTCACGGGTTACGGGGTAATTATATTTGCATTACATTATTTACTTTATTATATTTACAATTTTTATTGACGACTATGTATCTCTTTCCAGACGGCAGTGTACAGAAGTGGTTACAACAGATTCGCGCCATATTAAGCCAATGGAACTATTGAAAATGTTACTCGAATATTAAGATATCTTGGTCACCTTTACCCTAAACATGACAGTGAACTCTCTTGAACGTACAAATGTAATACTAATATTAAGAACAAGTAATGTTGCTAGCCAAATTTGTATAAAGCTTGGGTAGCGAACCAACTGCGGGAGTGCTCGCAGTCTACGCGGGGACTGATCCTTATGCCAAAGTCGTTGTAACACTATCGGTTAACATTCAACAACTACTCATGTAAATTATAGACGTGTACTGATGCTATACAAGTGCGAGCAGCTAAAGTGCTTTCATTATACATTGTGAACTTGTTATGACAACATATTATATTAAATACTAGATGTAATTCAACCGAATGAAGTGTGCCGCGAGTCGCGAGTTAGATTGTTTGTAAACGGTACAGTATTGTCTATTGTAGATGTTACATATTACAGACAATAGAGTTACGGTTTCCATGTAATATATGGAGATATTTAGTGAGCTTTGCACTTGCATATCATAATAAAATATTGTAAATAATGAGATCCCGTTAACATTTTACTCACAAATATTAGGGAGTGTTGAACAATAGTGTGTGTTGCTAGATAGAGTGTAGCCTTACCTCTGGGAGGTCAACGTGGACGCGATCCGTTATTGTTCTCGTCACATGATTTCAACCGTTACGTAATATTTATCCAATGTTACTCATACTTGAATAGAAATTGCCAATATTTAGTACTTTATTAGTTCCAAATATTCCTATTGTGTAGTGCTTGTGAAATAATAACTCATAGCTAAGTGAATAGTTTTAGATACGGCTCTTCCACAGTCGAATGTTTTCAATATACAAACTGTATGGTGCGATTATAATTCGGTGCCATGTTTGGTTGTTGTTTTACAAATGCCTATATTTTTCAAACGTTACCTTATATTCTTAACTCGGAATAACCATAATAATTACATAGTTGTAAGATATTTTGATAACAAATTATTTTCCCTCCCGTTCGTTCGTCCCGGACCGTTATTGGTTTTTGATTTAATTTTCCCCTTCGCCCCACTCAAGGGATATTTCCCGTTGTTCGTTATATCAATATATGAATGTTGACGAAATGAAATTATCCGCGTGTAAACGTTTACTCAGTATTTTTGTAAAGAAAGCCCTACGTTTCAATATAAATTAAAATGCTTCCTCTCGAGCGGAGTAAGTATTTAATCGGTTGCTAGTTATAATGTTAACTGAATCGTAGGTAACGCTTTAGCCGTAGTGTTAAGAAAAGAAGGGAGCTCCAACGAGTTCTTACATATCATTGAGATTTTCTCCTTGTAATTTGGTTTTATGTAGGTGGATAAATATTTCTCGAAAGGTTTTTAATTTGTAAAAGTGCTATATTAACGTTTTATCTCTCTATTTGTATTTCCTTATTTTAATTTTGTCTATGAACAAACACGCATACGGGTCCAACCCTTTTAGATGTCGTAAATTTAGACCTAACATTTTCATTAGGATTGTAAAGTATTTGTAACATCTATGAATTCGCTCAAAGTTTATACCAAAGCACAAACCCATCGATTCGTACTTGTTCGGTGAATTCACGCGTCATTCATTTTGTCGTTAGATTTCATAGTCTTTCATGCGGAAAAACTTAACAAATCTACAGTCGCATTAATAATAAGTTTATCACAGTTGAATACGTTCATTCAGCCAGTCTCAAATTATTGGTAAACATATCTTTTGCCGTCGAACGTAATTAATTATTGTGTGTTGAGTCTTAATATTGTAGATCTGACTTTTTACTTTACGTACGTATCTTTTGTAAACTTTTGTTTATATTTTTTATATTGTGTACATTTACTTATCGAGTAATATGTAAATACGTCGACCTTTACGCCACAATATTTGAAATATTTCGTGCAACATGTGAAGGGGCTTTGCAAATGTTTCACAAAATATCATTATTTCTGTAGCTCGCCACCGGTCACTTCCTCTCGATTTTACTCGTGTAAATATAATATTTACAATATAATGTTTTAAATACATTTAGAATAATAATTTTACATTTAACTGTTATGTAGTTTACGCAAATGAAACACATATTTTGACATGTCTTACAACTGCCAAAATGCACAGAATAATCATTGAACAAAACTTTGCAGACCCCTGTTTGTTGTCGCAGTGTTTTATTGAATTCAATTACAAGATATAGCTTTAATTAATGAATTTGTGACTATATTCATACTGTAGGACCAGATCGTAGCTGTGTAAGCAGAGGATATAGGTGTTGTTACCGGCCCTGCCGAGTGCGAGTAGGCGCCGACGGGGCCCCGGTTCGCTCGAGTTCGTATCTGACGCTTCCATGATTGTGTGAATATATTCGGCGCGACTGGACAGACCGACACTACTCAGCACATCCATGACAACAATGTTTTCATTTCAACAGGTTTTCTAGTCTTTTGCGCACAATTTAATCAGTAGGTAAAGGTGCTTTTTCGTAATGTTTCATGTGATACATAATTACGGAATTAGTTTCGTAGGTACCTACCAACTTTATGAATGCTTCGTTCATTAATTATATTATTTTATTAGGATTATATTTTAAGCTTTGTGTCATATTTTCTGAATGATTTAATACCTAATTGTTACTCACCTAATAGTGCCACTGGCTTAATATTGTAGATTATTATTAATTGATACGTTTATATTACGTAACTGTCTCGTCGCAGCTTAGAACAACTATTATTGTGCTTTACTTTTGAATACTCATGTGTGGATGAATTATTTTAAGAATCTTTAATTGTAGAAGTAAGGAAACTAATTGCAACTTTTATGTCTTTAGTACAGAAAAAAGTACATTTGTGATTTATTTGATCATAATTATTTAGTAATTTCGTGCTAGTTTTTTTGCAACAAAAATTTGTGATGGTTCTTTAGAGTAAAGCGGGCGTGCTTTGACGCACTGTTTCATTGGGTACCGCACCGACGGTGCCCGCCTCCGCCCACCCCGCCCACCCCGCCGCGGCGCTCGTGCGGCGACCAGTGCTCAAACCACGACGCATTTACTCTGCATCTCTTATATTTAAATACATAATTTTTATTATGTTATTTTTATAGCTTTTATTGAAACCTGATTATTGATCACAAAATCTAAATCGATACTAATTAGTACATTTCGTAATTTAAGCCAAATTGTTATATTACTGGGAGAAAAATCGGAATTTAAATTACATATCTGACAAAATGGTTAGTGTACTACAGGAATAAGATTTGAAAATAAACATCAAGGACAATGTATGTATTATAAAAATATATTAATCATTAAATTAAGGATAATGTATTTTTTAAAGCCCAGTTTCTTTTTTATATAATGTTAAATTTTCATAGTATTCTCGTTTCCTTATGCTGTGCACAAATTATACAATCGACGGCTTCGATTTGAATACATAGTAATGATATGTTTTGTTGAATATGCGCGCGGCGCGGCCGGCGGGTGTCGATGGTCGCGGGCGGCGCCGCGCTCGCCGCCGCTTACCGCTATCCCGCTCGCTGTTGTCAATACACTACTCACTTGACATCACTACTCACTTTACGAGTAAATACCGACAAATTGAAATCGAATCTGGAAAATCATCGAGCTTTTTATTATATCGATTTGATAACACCGATCGGGATAATGTAATCGAGCGTATAGTGTTACCGGCGTCATTGATCGCCTTATGTTGTGCGTATAATTTGTACCTTCGGGTTAATGTTGTTAAAGTAGCCGAGTTAATAAGAATCACTTGTTCGTCAATTGCACTCGTCGACGATGTTCAGTTTGTGTAGTAGAGTACTTGGCTAGTTTATACGTTGGTAAATAAGTAGCTTGGGTTACAATCGAGAGTTGTTGTGGACTCTGATTTTGATGCAAGCTAGCAGCGAGGAGCGCCCGCGTCGCGGCTGCGATGTATCTGTCGGCGACGGCGGTGTCTCGTCGCCTTGCCCGAGGACGCGCTCTCGCTCGCGCTCGAACGCACTAGTGCATTCATTTCGCGTACACATTTAACCAGTATTTTTACTACAAACAAAATATACCGTGCTCAATTCCCGTATATGTATGTATATTGTAAGGAGAATAGTTAAATGTTTTTGGAATTAAATGTGAAATACAATAGATTTGTTACATATTAAATGTCTTCCGTTGGGCACATTTTATAGGATTTTAGCACATTTTTATTGTTGCACGGAACTAATAATAATTGTTTGTGCAGTTGTTTTAATGGACAGTTTGATTGAACGAGCCAAGTGCACAGCCCACTGGAACGATTTCATTTACGATTTGTGATAAAAGTGATCAAATTCAAATAATTTATTGGAATTATTTTCAAGAGGCAATTTTTAAATGAATTGCGAAGCTGATTCTCTTTTTATTGTAAATGTATATATGTATTTTTTTCAATGAATATTGAATGAAGTGAATCATTTGAAGCCTTTGGCCTTGTGTACTCATTTACGTTATCAATAAATTAATAGTATGAAAAATATTGTTATTATTTTACGACCCTCCAATCGCATTGCACGAATACCGGGCGGTCATCGTGATCAGTGTGATCCCATTAAAACGACCGTATCTTATAAGTACGGGTGTTATTTTTGCTTCACCACATAAAATAAATTAGTAACGGTGTTATTAATCGTTATATTCAATTCTGATTGGGTTACTGATAAAATAATTATTTTGTGGCGATAAGATTGCAGGTCTCTTTGATAGTGAATTGTAGGTAATCATTGTTTAGTATGAAATATTAAAACAATCGGAATAGTGAGATTATCTGTGTGATAAGGGCTGGTCGTGTTGTGTTCGAGCAGTGTGGCGCGATCCTGCGCAGGCGTCTCTCAGCGTGCGCGGCCGCACCGATGTGGAGTTTTCAGTTTTGGTACAATATCTGAGAAGGACGTACGTACAATGGTGATATGTCCGCCGTTCAAGTGGCCGGCTAAGGGCAGGTTCAACTTGAGCAGCAACACGCCGAGGACTCGCCCCGCCAGGAGAGAAACCATTGTCGTAAGTACCAGAACAAATACATACTCGTACATCACTGATAATGTCTATTTGTACAACTGTAGAAATGTATTGTAATGGTAAAATTAGCTCACTTTATACCTAAACTAACTAGTTTTATTAGCAGGCAGTTAGCTAGAGTACGTACATAACACATTTTAACTGATCATGACACATCGTTGTCAACTCCACAATAAAATTGAAATTAGTGAAGAACGAATTGCCTAGCGGGTAATTACCGGTAAATCCAAGAAATGACTGTTTTATCAACTTGTTCTATAGTTATTATAGTTTAATTGGTGACAAGGTGACTTACAAACACAGATATGTAAGTAAGTAACTAGGTGTAGAATATACTTTCAGATATGACTTTCTTAGAAATACATTTTGTGTATTTTTCAAAAAATATTATAATTCTAGCAGCGCCCAGTGGTTTAACCCGCGTTGTACCCGTTCCCGTGGGAATTTCAGGATGAAAAGTAGCCTAGTACCTTCCCGTTGAATTTGGCTATCCATTACAAAAATACTTATTTTTTCAAAATCGGACTTTAGTTCCTGAGATTAGCGCGTTCAAACAAACAAACAAACTCTACAGCTTTATAATATTAGTATAGATAAATTTCAGGTACATATAATGGAAAAACACTTTCTATTCCACTAGGAATAAGTAGGTTTAGGTGGCGAAACTGATGTAGAGTTCCTTCCCAAATTTCTCCCTTATATTCCTCACCTAACATACAGGTTACCTGGAACGAATTCTAGACCTTTTCGTGTTTTATAATTATTAGTACAACGTATAGTATACTAGCCGCGGCCCACGTTGTACCCGATGCCGGGTGAATTTCGGGATGAAATGTATTATCTGTGTTATTCTGATGTGTAAAATAATATATTACTGTTATGTTTCATTCAAATCCGTCCAGTAGTTTTTTCGTGAAAGAGTAACAAAAATATCAATAAAATCAAAATGTGATTTCATAAAACAAAAATAAATATGTGGGTAATCAATAATCATTAATCTTTTTATGTTGCCGATCGACGCTGTAGATCTAGATTGATAAATAAATACCTAATACTTAGTGATAATAATTCAATCACTGCAACGATAATGTCTTAGGAAATATTGGTAAAAAGTGGGAAATTACTTAATTGCATATCCATTATCCCTAGACCCATAGTTCAGCTAATGAATGTGTTAGTATCTACTTGGTATCTAACTAGGATATGCACATAATTGATTGCTATCATGCTAACTAGAATCTAGATAGGGTTAATAGGGTTTGCAGACCATTGATAGGTGAATAGTTAAAAATACTTAACTGTACCGTACTAAGTAGTAAACATGATTTAGCATGAAACCATTCTTACATGCAGTAGAGGGTCCTGCTATACGAATACGTGATATAATTACAGATATTTCCCGATGAATTTCCAATCCCTGAAGGCAGTTCTGAGATACCCACAACAAACGGCAATGGCACCGTCCGAGTTCAGAGTATCAACATGCCTCTTGAGAGTATCGAGGAGAACAAGAAACAGAGTCACCTGAGCGTCCGCAGCGGGAAGTCCAGCTACAGCAAGGAGTCGGACTATGAACAGTACGATGAGCGCAAGAGCAGCGCAGGCCGGAAGACCATCTCCGAGATAGTGCGAGTGGACCCGGACAAGAGGACGCGGCGGAAACGCGGCATCATCGCACCCCACGCACCCTTCGACATCATCCGATCACCCGTGGACCTTCAGTACGACAAATATGATAAAGATGAAGAGTAAGTAAACGTTCATCGGAATACAATAAGATTTAATAACCCAGAATCTTATTATTTAATCATAAGTTTGCTGTTAATTGCCTGATAATATATGTACATGTGGCAGGTAATAAAACCCACTTCACAGGAAATATTGCATATATAAGTATGTAATCTAATTGATTAGCAGATTATGCCCTAAAAAAAGAATAGATATTGTTTCTACTTAATTGTATCTAAGTTGTGGTATGCGCACTTTCCTGCATTTCAACGTACCGGGTTAAGTTCCCGAGTTAACCAAAGCGTGCTTTTATAGTTTTAACTT
Organism: Cyclophora albipunctata; assembly: GCA_963082685.1. Classification (NCBI taxonomy): domain Eukaryota; kingdom Metazoa; phylum Arthropoda; class Insecta; order Lepidoptera; family Geometridae; genus Cyclophora; species Cyclophora albipunctata. The sequence continues at coordinate 6,360,118 of OY720117.1, read as the reverse complement.
TCCATCATAAGTCAGGTTTAGATTCTTAAACAAAAGATCAAATGCATCGTCATGATAATCATGAATGCGGTGGGATCTTGGGGGTCTTCATTTCACCCTCATTCACGTTGTAGCCTATGTCGTTTTGTAACCTAGGCCATGTCGATCCAGTAATTAAGTATTAAGCATTCTACGATATGCCTTTTAGATCTGCAGAACAAATAAGAAAAGCAATTATGGCGAATGATTTCTTGACAAACCTAATGGACGATGAACGGTTGAAGGCTGTTGTCGAGGCCATGAGTCCTCAGGAGTTCCCCGCTGGAAGCCTCATCATCAGGGAAGGGGAGAGCGGCAGCCATCTCTTTGTGTCCGCCCGGGGACAGTTTGAAGTACTCAAAGGAGGACATGTCGTTAAGAACTTTGGACCAGAAGAGGCGTTCGGGGAACTGGCTATACTTTACAAAGCTAAACGTTTTGCTTCTATACGATGTAAGTGTGTTTTTATAACTTTTCATTGAAAATGCTCCTAACATTTTGAGATTATTGGGTATGGTTGTTCTAAGTTTCGAGACATTATTTGTTTTTGTAACTAAGTTTTTTATTCCCAATACCTATCTGCCATTTTTAGGTCACAGATAGTTAATCACCGTTTGTTCACTTAGTTAAATAGATTCTTATCATATTTTTATAAATAGATTAGATTGATCATTTAACGAACCAATCAGCAGCTAGATGTTTGTGTAAATATTTTATCGATTAATTGAATTTTTCACGGACTTGAAAAAAGGCGAAGGTCATTGATCTTTCCGTAGATTTCACATGTTTTAGTAGACTTCGAAAACCGAAATAAAGGCTTCTCGTATTTATTTCCTGTAGTTACCTCCTATCTCCGTCGTTTATGAACCGATTTCGGAAATTCTATAAGTATATGAAATAATGGTCCCATTTCCTTGATTTCCTCCCTTTGAAGACGGTTTTTTGGTCAAACAAGTTGTAATTATCAGGTATAACGGAAGCGCGAGTATGGACGTTAGAGAGGAGAGTGTTCCAAAAGATTATGGTGAGGAGCGGGCGGCAGGAGCAGGAGGACAACATGAGGTTCCTCTCGTCGGTGCCGCTGCTGCAGGGGATCAACGCGATCGAGCTGACCAAGATCTCGGACTTTCTCAAAAGAGTTGGTAGATAAATTAATATCAATATAAGGTAGTTAATATTATGAATAACAAGATGCCCAGTACTAATGGAAAAAGAGAGCTGCTTCTGGTAAGATAATGTCTGAACCCTTACAGTAGGTAACTCATTTAATAGGTTGCTATTTTTCAACGTAAACATCAAACAAACATACTTATGACTGCATACAGTACAGGCATACCGATTTATATCAGTCAGTCATTTATATCAGTCAAAGTTCCATTCACAATCTTTCAATATGATATTTAACCCCAGGAGTTCTTCTCAACCGGCACCGCTGTAGTCCGGCAAGGCGACCGCGGCGACAAGTTCTACATCATCCGCGGCGGCACGGTCGCCGTTACCAAGCGGGACGGCGACGGCGGCGAGCTGCGAGTGGGCACGCTCGGCCGCGGCGAGTACTTCGGCGAGCAAGCGCTGCTGCATGAGGACAGACGACTCGCTACTGTCACTGCGCTCGCGCCAGGGGTGGAGTGTCTCACGCTTGAGAGAGGGTAAGGGTTATTAGAAAGAGGGTATTTTAAATCAGGGTAATCAGAGAAAGACATCAAACAAGGTATTTATTTGATCGAGGGTTAACCGTGAAGTACAGTACCAAACTCTCTTTAATGGTTGGCTATTGATAATAACCACTCACTTAAAAAAGTTCGTACACCGCGTATGAATGGTTAGCAACATTGAAAAAAGTTAATCATATTACTGTAGTACCTAAAATACTTAACTCAATTAAGTCGGAAGTTCACCGGGAGTGTACTAGGAGTATAACGCCTTGTGTTTCTTACAGCCCGTTCACAGACTTGCTCGGCAACTTAGACGCGTTACGAAATGTTAAGCACGCTGTGCCGCGGCCGTCGCAGCAGAAGAAAACTTCGCAAATTAAAAGTGGTACGTTATGGTGGAGATTCGATTCTTTATACCTATGTTCCTATTTAGGAATATGTAGTTACGTAACAATATATATTTGAAGTAGCCATTGTGGTTACCTAATCGCGGTTATTGGTTAACATATTTACAGGAAGATACTTGTAAATATATTTAACCGCAGTAGGTAAAGAGTTAATAATAAATATCAACCTAATATTTTATTATATAAAATACTTTTCCGTTCATTGTACATTTACTAACAAAGCAACCAGAGTTACATTTCAACAATACATTTCATTCAACACTAAAACGATAACATCCATTTAACAAAACATTAAGGCCATCATTTAATTAGTACGCGTCGCCATTACCAATCAATGTTATTAATTAATTGTAGAGTTCGAGTTTGTTGAGCTGAAGGACCTTGAGATAATTGGGACCATGGGCGTGGGCGGGTTCGGGCGCGTGGAGCTCGTGCAGTACCGGCCCGAGCCCTCGCTCACCTTCGCTCTCAAGTGCTTGAAGAAGATAGACATGGTCCAGCAACAGCAGCAGGAACACGCCTACAACGAGAAATATATTATGATGGCGTGCAACAGCCCGTTTATATGCAGGTTAATTTAGATGTTGATCTATCTATGTGTTGGTTGTATCTAGTCTAAGGATAAGCTTAGATTCCTGGGTAGAGTGAAGTATATGTTGTCTATTCCCTTTTCAAACATGGCTCGGGTTTGAGATGTCAAACTCGCAGTAGGTAGGTACCTACCATATATGCTGAATCTCGATCCGAAGGGGAAACTGAATTTCGGGCCTTTTGCTGAATTTCGGGTCCTTTGAATTGGGAAACATGTCTAAAAAATCAGTTTGCCTCTTGTCAGAGTCATTCTTAAAGATCGTTCTGAAAAATTAAGAATTTGATAAATCTGAAATTGTGTACCTATGGTGCATTGAGGAAGTGTGATTATTCCTCCTAATCCCCTTTAATGTATTTTTTATCCTTATTGATATGAAGCCTTTGCCCAGCACTGAGACATAACAGGTTACTTTACTTTATTGAACTTACCCACGGCACGATACGCATATGTTTAAGTAATGAAGTTACACAGTTGACGTCATATTACATATATGTATATGTTTACACTTTCTCACCTTAGTTACGTACACACTTATCATCAAAACAATCCAATAACCACACAATTACGAATTGCAGGTTATACCGCACGTTCAAAGACAACAAATACATATACTTCATGATGGAACCGGTGTTAGGAGGCGACGTGTGGACAATTCTGCAGAAACAGCGGTACTTCGGCGAAAACGTGGCGCGATTTATGGCCGCCTGCGTCATCGAGGCGTTCCAGTACCTGCATTCCAAAGATATTATCTATAGGGACTTGAAGCCTGAAAACCTGATGCTTGACAAACAAGGATACATCAAATTGGTAAACAAGTACATCGTATAGTTATTTCATGAAAATTTTAAGCATAGTAAATGTTTTGGACCTTAAAAAATTAAATTGTCTAAAATATTGTCTACATACAGGTGGATTTCGGGTTCGCAAAACGTCTCACTCAAAACAGCAAAACGTGGACCTTCGCCGGCACTCCAGAATACGTTGCCCCGGAAATAGTTCTTAATAAGGTAACTTGATCTTTTCATTGGACACCTGACTTATAGGGTCCGTTTCCATTAAGATGGAGTTGTGTTCAATTGACCCTGTCTCGAAATATATTTGCATTGTACTATCGTTGGTCAATTGATATCCGCTCAGATTCGCTTAGCTCCTATAACTTTTTCATTAAGTCCTGAACGTTAAGTGGACACCTATTTTAACGTTAGTACAGTCAACTGCAAAAGTTGATGAAAACATTAAATATTACATAACACTTGAACATTTAACAATTGACGCATTCCACTTAACCTTAGTTATTTACAAAAACAGTAAATACCAGAAGTAACTGAACAGGGATGTTGAAGTGATTGCCTATATTGAAACTGTTTATCTACGTGTGTAGTTGACTGTACCTAATAAGTTATTAATTCCGTGAGCGAGATTGAGGGCTCTACTAAAGGAGTCACGAGCGGAGTCGCCCTCTATGTCAGACAGTAACACAGTAAGTCCGCTGACGCGACTGATTCCTCAGGGCCACGACCGCGCCGTGGACTGCTGGGCGCTGGGCGTGTTCGTGCACGAGCTGCTGGTGGGCAAGCCGCCCTTCCGCGCCGCCGGCAACGACCACATGAAGACCTACACGCTCATCCTGCGCGGGATCGACGCCGTCGCCTTCCACCCGCGGGTGGCCAAGTCCGCGCAGATCTTGATCCGGAAGCTGTGCAGGCCCGTGCCGGCCGAGCGCCTCGGCTACCTCAAGAACGGCATGCAGGACGTCAAGAATCATAAGTGAGTGATGCTCATTCATAAAACATGTATAGTAGGGGAATGATGAATGAAAGGAGTAGTGAAACAAGAATTTTACATATTATTAATCTGACTTTTACGTGATTCTTGCAAGAGAATATTTTTTTTCACTTGTCAGTCACTGCAGTCCTGCCAACAATACAAAAAATGTGCTAAACAACTTTTTAACAAAAAAATTGCCACCTTTTTTGGAGTTGGCTAAAAATATCGATTATAATGTTAGTGAGAGATGCCTTCAATGTCCATCTCTTTTGAGTTGCACGTCATTTGAAACCATATTTAACTTGCTCTCAAGTACCTACAGAATACAGATACCGTGCTTCAATGTCAGATAGAAATAACATTATCGGCCATCCATCTAACCAGTGACCGGGATGAACTTCAATTTGTATTACCATGGCGCAGTCAAATTATCATCAACGCTGCAAATAATATAAAAAAAATATTAGCTTGTTATAAGTAACTTCGAGTAGGTAGCCCTGTAATGTCCCACTGCTGGGCAAAAGCCTCTTATGTCATCGAAAATATCAGTACAACGAGGAGGATCAGGCATAATTACCACGCTTAAAAACATTTAGTAAATGAGCTAATATTAAATGCCTAACTATACACCATAAAATATGTAATGACCTTTTTAAGTACATATATTGGTCAAATGTGAACTTTGCGTATAATTTGCACAGGTGGTACCTCGGCTTCGATTGGGAAGGTCTCCGCGAGAAGAGATTGAAGGCGCCGCTCATACAGCCGATAGCCAGCGACGTGGATCTGTCCAACTTCGAGAAATATCCCAAAGACAGGATGCCTCCTGACGAAACCTCTGGGTGGGACATAGATTTCTAGAATCCTAGATCAGTATAATGTATTTTGAAATGGTATCTCTATACTCTATTTTTTTTATTGTCACAAAATGTGGGACAATGTCGTCAATTTTCCAGCCGAAGACGATTGCTCCTGAAGAGGAAAAAGGGTTTAGTGATTTTATTTCGTTCTTACCCTATATCTAAACCTTTTGCCTCTTCAGGAAAATTTACGACATTGGTCCGCATTTTGTGACTTCCGGCTGGAAAATTTACGACATTGGTCAACATTTTGTGACAATAAAAAAAATAGAGTATACTTATGTAGTTTTGTAATATAACCTATTTCCACTTGTTGTCTTTCGAGCCGAAATTTAAATCGAAAGTCCCAGTGGTAGATCATTTTATGTTCACATTTGTCGGGTTCCGATATTATGCCTGAAATGAGAGGCGCCGAAACCCGATTTAAAACCGGATCCGACAGCCGGTAAGTGGTAAGTGACAACGGGGTCTTAGGACATACCGTAGGCTTGGCCAGTTTGTAAGTAAGGCTCTTAGCCATAGTGCCTAATAAGAATAATAATGTATGTAATATTTTTTTATACTTATGTTTTTTACGAAGTGAATAAAGACGAACGGTGGTAATTCAGTTACGTAACTGAATAAAAAACACAACTTAAAAAACATTTTATTTACCCACAACATGCTTTGTATGTAGATAAACCTTATATTGACACGGGCATATAATAAACTTAATAGCTATTAGTATGTATGTAGCAGGTAGTAAGTATTACGGAAGATCATAGTACTTCTTCTCTATTTCATGGTACTCGTAAGTATGGATGTAAGCAGATCTTGACTAGTACATACCAAATGGTTTAAAGTTCTAATAAACCGAATCACAACGGACCATTGGCCTATGTTTAGGCCTAAGTTTAGTCGACGTTATATAAATGTGTGTAAGCCATCATAATAATGTAAATACATAACCCTCCATATGGGCTTCGCCGCAGTCGGGTAGAAAGTGCATAATAAACACAGGACGTCAACTGTAAGTATCTGCATAGGTAGCCGATCGCATCCATTCAAACATTTTCAAAATTAACTGTTATCTTCTACTCTTCAGTGTTCTCTACTTTTCTTTCATTTTGAAAATTAACTGATACTTTTGTTGGTACCTTCAACTGTACCTACTCCTAAAGTGGAATTCAAATATAACATGATAATAAAGTTTATGTTTTATTATCGTCACCATTTTTCTATTTCTGTCTATGATCCAACCACTTTAAATTGTGAACATATGACACCGTAGTATTTTTAACTGAAGACGTCGTAATGTTTTCGTCAAGGAGCAATAAGTAAAATCAATTTAAGCTCCAGTTGGCGTCCGTCGTCGCCAAGACAATGGGAGGCCGCCGCGCCGCGCGCCATGGGGCGACGCGAATTTGAATTTATAGACAATCCCGAAACGATCTCATCCATAACATTTTAATATATCTGACTCATTCATGAGATTTGAATTGGTATCTAAACTTTTGATATTTCATAGGCATTAAGGCATTGTACTTAGACATTTTCTAATTTTAGGTATGGCATCTATTGACTACATAACATATATCGATTTCATTTTAAAGATTCAGTTATTAGTCCTTCGCTTGGGCGCTAAATATTTAATCAACTCGATACAGGCTTATTTTTACTTGAAAAATAAGTAAACATTAAATAAGTAGGTATCAAAACACTTATTAAATCTATTAATTTTAATAGAGAAAACAATTTGTTTTAAAATGCTAAAAACATATATGTGCATGACTGTCTGACGTATGTGCAGGTACCTGTTCAACCCACATTCTGATAACAAACGCATGTTCTACAACCTGCTGTGAAAATGCAATGAAAGTGCACTAGAAAACAAACCAGTTGAGTTGAATACTTTCAATGAACTAAATAGTAGTGCGGCAAGGGTCGGTCACCGGCGGGCGCCGCGCCGCGCCGCGCCGGCGACACGCAGCGGCACTGCACAGTGCACACAGCGGAGTGCCACAGTCAGCGCGGCCCGCCGACATCCGACTGTGTTTGTTGCCGACGAGTGGACTCGCTAGTCACCAGTCAGTCAGTCAGTGTGTGCCGAGCCCCGACTCGCACGCCTCGCCTCGCGATGCCGCGCTCCGGCCACCAATAACAACAAATACCTCAACACCTAATCATATGCACGACAGATACTGAAAATTTGCGTACTTGCCCCAGCGAACCTTGAACGCGGTTTTATCGCCTAACGAATATTTTTTCGGATGTGAGTTTTGTTGTGAATTGTGAACTGGAATGATACAAATTCAAACCAAGGTAAATTTACAAAATATTCATCGCTTAACCGTAAACTTGCCGGTTTTATTGACGGAAAAATACTACAAATACTTAACCAGCACATTCTAAAAAGTAAGCGGTCTACTAACCGAGACACATACTAAATTAAAATACCTCTGGTAAAGTTAAGGCATTTAAGTATATTTCCACTTGTTACTTTTCTAGGTATGTTTTGAATTTATCTAAAATATCACAAAACTCTCCAAATAATATAATATATTTAACTTCCTAACTTTCAGAAATCAAAGAAATAGGTACTTATTGAATATTCATGTCATTATATTCATTCATTTACGCATTCTCGGGTATCGTGGCGAGTGTGGTGGGCTCCTCATACCTAACGGTTATTTTCTATTTTGATTAGAACTGTGCCAAAACAGACTCGTCAGATATTTTGAAGCAGGAAGTTATTCATCGAAAATGTCTTAGATCTGAGTTTTGTTTTATTTTCTTAATAAGCGGGTATCTATGGTAAGCGCTTTGAATATAATATCTACTTGCGCCCACTTAACTACTTACCTATTTTTATCTACCCGTTAAATATTTTCTTACTAGTGGCAGATCCCTTTAACTAATCGCAGGACCTACTTTTATAACTTAGCGGTAGTAGATGTAGCACAGACCTACATAGGTTTACTTAGAAATTAGCACATTACTCAGGCTGCCTCAGGCCCCGATTTCATTTTATTCAGCCATCAATCAAGCCGGTTTTTCTGTTAATCAGTAAGTAGGTACCTATTTTTTAGAATACAGATCTTAACACCAAATAGGTATAGGTATTTATTATAATTTATAAAACAAAACTAAACAATATAACAACTAAACAATCGCAAAATTTACGCAGGTGTGACATGAGAACACATTGTACGTATGTGAACAATCGGACGCGGCCAGCTCCCAGCGCACGCACTATACAGTACTCGTACGTCGCGAATTAATATGAATAGCGAATTGATGGTGATTAGTGGCGTGTAGTGACGAGGGCGGCGCAAATTACACCGCCAGTGAAGTACCTGCCATGGAAGCGGTGTGTGAGCCCGCCGACTGGGGCTGCACGGTGCAAGCGCTGGCTGCAGCGCTGCACTCCCTACACCTGTACTGCGCGAGCATCTCTGCGGCGCTGCTTTGTTGCTGCGTTCCCAGGAAACCACATAAGTAAGTACACGATTCCTGTCCGAGTGAACTCATACTAATTAACAATATTTGACGTCGACAAACGGTTTGGCCGCATCAAACCGTTTATTCGTTCTGCCTACAATCGGCGTTGTATTAAAATTACTACTACTTTAATTAGGATTGCAAATGACGACAGTCGACCACTGTTAGTGAATATTGCTTGTACATCTATAAATGTTTTAACTGATACGTAACGATACAACGCCGCTCCCACCGGGGGATTTCCAAATTTTCAGGACGATCTTGTTATTGTAATGAACAATGATACATACGAGCATGTGTGTACAACATTAGTCTACGATGATAAACTTCCATGTTAACATTGCTATTTATAAGATTAATAAAAGCACTAATTAACCGACACAATCTTAAATTAATCATCACGGTTCATTATGACTAGGTATGTATGTTTTACAACAAATGTAAAATAAGTAAGTATTAAATAAAACATTTTGGACTAAAGGCTTTAGGGTGGAAAGTGATTTTGTACCCACATATTCGGCCTGGCATTGATCGGCTTTGTCAGGCAAGACCGTATCGAACAAGTGTAGTAATTGTGGGTCGGCTTTTCCGTTCGGCACAAACTGTGAAACAGACTGTGCCCGCCCGAACATTGTGATTAGAATAACAACTTTAACGTTGAGGTGTTTGGTGTTAGAAAAGCGGTGCAATGGAGATGTCAGAACGTGCGTGGGGTGTCGAGCCTGGTGGTGGGCGCGGCGTGGATGTGCGGCGTGGCGGCGGAGCTGCTGCGCGGCGAGAGCTCCGTGCAGGTGGTGGGCGCGGGCCTGGCGCCCGCGGGCTGGCTGGCGGCGGCGGCGCTGCACGCGGCGCTGTGGTCGCGCCGCGCCACGCCGCCGCTGCTGTACCTGGCGGTCTACTGGCTGCTGTCGGCCGCCTCCGCCGCCTCGCTCCTGCACCACCACCTCGCCTCGCCCGAGCCGCCGCACCTCCACATCTACCTCCAGTCGATCTCCCTCACGCTCAGCCTCGTCATAGCCCTCGTCGATTGTTTATGTTTCTACGATGAGGTAAGAACTTGATATTTTTTATGATTTTATTTTGAATATTCCACTGTTATTATATGTTTATTCAGCTTATCTGTTTTTTGTTTAATGTTTCTCTTTGCGTCACTTAAATGTCCAATTTGTCAGAATTATCTGGTGCGTGTCACACATATCTACCTTTAAGTATCTCTGTAGGTTAGGTACGTTAGTGGGTAAGTAGTGTCGATGCGTACGGTGCTTATTTATCGTCGTCTCGGTACACGGATTGTAAGTTATAACTTATAACTCATATAAGTGTTCTAACTCAAGATGCTTGTATAATACCTACGTTAATTAGTAAGCATGATACTATACTTGACGTATACTAATATGAATATATAATGAAAGATGTCGTAAAAACAAACTTACATTTCTCTAAACCGATTAGGAACTGCTTAAATGCATTTCCGGTTACTAAAAGGATCAACTAACATTTCCGCTAGGCATGTTTGTTATCCTTAGTGCTTCACTAAGCACTAACAACGCCAAACATGCCTACCTACTTAGGAGTGGTGCATGCTGATTGTTAGTTCACTTACTGCTTGTAAAGTGCCTACCTATAAAACTTAATCTGCGGTTAATTTCGGTGTTTATACCCTTCAATAATAAGAAATATTTATGAAATAACTGTTTAGATTACCTAATAATTATTAATTGCCAGGCATTTATATTTTATTTTTGCATAACCTAGGTCACACTAACTTAATCGTACATAATTAGATGATTAATGAAAAGCCCAGTTACAAAGGCATACCGTATAATATTTGTATACAAACGCTATTTTTATATATTATAATTAAATACTGAAGAGATGCAGTCATTTACGATCCAGTAATGACATGCCGATCGGCATGCATAATGTTATTATTCTGCTACACCCGAGGTATTCGCGCTCCACTTTCTATTTACATAACTACAGGTCTAATTAAACATTACAATATGCTAGAGATGTTTGAGATGAATGCGGATTTGTAGGAATGAGTCAGAGTGACTAGACGAATGACGCCAGGGGGCCACGACCCAATGGAGTGAGTACGTAACCCCGTAAGACACGCGGCACGCCGCGTGCGACTGGCGCCGTTTCAGATGCCATTTCCCATAACAATAAGTACCTACTTATATGGTACTTACCTCGTCTCGATATATGTAGGGACGAATGCGTGCGTACCGTACGGTAATTGTTTTCTTTATTACTTTTGGACACTTACGCTTAGTAATAGATAGATAGCTGACAGTTTTATGACTTTTTAATGAAGATATTTCCAACTAGACATACCTAGATATTATCTCCATTAAAGTAACATAACACACATTAACATCTCCATGAGGTGTTCACATTCTTTTGTTATTTTTAGGTTTTAAAAAGAAGCGAATACCGCAAGAGATCGTCCACTGGATCCAAAAATATTTCGTACAAACATAATGTCGCCCATTTTTACTCCAAGATCACATATTTCTGGTTGAACTCCCTGTTGTACAAAGGGTGCGAGGATGAAGACTGCTTGGGAGATATTCCCGAAGACGAACAGCCAAAAAGAGACTTCGATGCATTTCTAAAAATTTATTCTAAGAAAGATGTAAGTATGGCATATAATACAAATAAACTATGAAGCATGAAAGATAACAACAAAAAATTATTCAATATTAATTAATTATTTTAAGTTATTTTCAGGGTGACAAGCATAGCATGAAAACACCGAGTATTTGGAAATGTTACATGAAAAAAGTTTGGCCAAATTTTTATATCGCAGGGTTGTTGAAGTTATGTGGCGACTTGATCGGCGTCGTGCCTCCGTTAGGGCTAGCTGTCATCATTCAGTACATAGCGGAGCCAAATAAAACGTATGGGAACGACACGCACGTAACAATAGAAGAATTCTACAACAATGGTTACGTGATGCTGCTTATTGTCACGATGGCTCTCATCGCTCAAGCTTTGCTCTCACAAAACTCTACTCATTTGGTCACTGTCGAGGGCTTGAGACTCAAAGCAGCTTTGCAGGTGAGTCCATCACCAACCCTTTTTCAAACACTCCAAAGTCCTTACTTCAACGTGGTCATTTCCTCTTTAGGCGATGGTATACAACAAATGCATGCGCCTGGCACCATGGTCTTCCGAAGAGTCGAACGTGGATGACGAGTCTCCGTTGCTGACTGTTCCCGAGGACCTGGCCAGCACTCGCACCGGGCTCCTGACCAACCTCGTGTCACAGGACACGTACAACATCATGTCGTGTGTTTGGATTTGCCATTACATCTGGGCCATACCGTTGAAGGTACCGCACTTGTCAACTACAACTATTATCTAGACAATAGTTAATTCGAAGCGTAATAAAATAACACATTATTTATCATTGCTATAGCACATTGTCATGAGTTTATAAAAAAACACTTTTCTGCAAAATGTTCCGAAATTTAAATGCGTCATCTTTATATAATAACTTATTAATTATTAAAGTAAACAAAATATTTCATTAAAAAGCAATTCTTATCATTTTAGGTGACACTCATATTGTACCTGTTGTACAAAAAGTTAGGGATAAGTGCAATAATTGGCACCGCAGTGGGAGTGCTCCTGATCACACCGCTCCAATTCTACATCGGAAAGAAACTCTCCGATAATTCCAAAGAAGTAGCCAAATGCACCGACCATAGAGTGTCGAAGTTATCAGAAATATTGCAAGGGATCCATGTCATTAAGTTGTACGTGTGGGAGGACTTGTTTCGAGAAAAGATTTTACAGTTGAGAGAAGTTGAACTCAAGCTTTTGAACAAAGACTCTATTTACTGGACTTTTCTAAGTATGTACTTATTCAATTAATCTTCCTTAATCTATCTTTAAGCTTATGTGAAATCGACCATAAAACCTTAATTAAACGTTATTACTTTCAGCTTTTACCACTCAAATATCAACTATTTTGATAACCGTTATAACATTTACGACGTACTATTTCTTGGAACCCAGTAACGGTTTGACTGCAGTCAATATTTTCGCGGGATTGGCGTTTTTCAATCAGCTGACTGTGCCGTTACTTATACTGCCAGTTACTGTACTTATGGTGGTTCAGGCAGTGGTAAGTAACTGTCCCTTCTATCAATTAGGTATTAAAAATGCGTGTAAGTTTAGCAAACTTTGGGGAAATAAGTGTGAACTACCTTAAAATACTTTTAGCTTTATAACGCAGCGCAAACATTATAACAAGTTTAATAAAATCTTAATATTATGGTGTAGGTATAATATAATATATAAATACCTGTAGTTCATTAAAAGCGTCCTTGTTTATAGCAAAAAGCAAAGGACGACTACCTAAGAGGAAATATTTGAATTCTTTGAATACTTGTAAACAAAATATTAGGTACCTACCTTACCAACTAACTTACTAATTTTATTTTTAAGTTCCTTTTATTTTTATCGAGACATTCGAAGGTTAATTCTAAATATAACTATTCATTTAGTGGGATGTCACATAGTAAAGTGCATCTTTTTCAATTATCAATAATAGACGAACGTAGGTACTTTACGTATTCAGATAAAAATAATTTTATATAATTAATAACTTGATAAACAAACACGACTAACTAAAGTGTTTATTTTTAAACATATCCAAACGGACCGCAGGATGTTCTCAATTTGTTTGTTTCATATAACCCTTTTATTTAAAACGGTGTAGGTACACATTTTTAATTAATCCCCTTTTTAGATCAGTACGAGACGAATAAGAGATTTCCTGGACCTTCCTGAAGCCAGTAACGTGTCGAACGACGACAGCATCAATAATGCTGAAGATCAGAACAAATCAGACAAGTTTAACGACGCTTTCGTAGAGCACACGCCAGAAGAAGAAAGAACGTTTTGGGACAATGAAGAAGACGCTGCTCAAGACGAAACTGAGGATAACTTCTCTGACGATGAGATGCACGACCCTATTTCAAGATCTGAATACATGATTCGGTTTAGGAACGCAGCCTTTACGTGGGGCATGAAGAACGATAGCTTACTGGAGATTGACGATTTGGATATACCTGCAGGTATTAACGAAACTAGTTTAATTAGTAGCTTCAGCTAACGCTTACGCACCTGTTAAAGTTAAAACAATATTTCAGCCCCAACAAACGTAAGAAAATGAAAAATCATGGTTTTTGTTCTGGCCGCCCGAATTACTTTAACACACTGACATTTAAGTTATGAAACAACTATTTAATAGTGTATAAAATTGTGAACTTTTTAACGAACGTATGTTACGATTGCCAACCGTTTGAAACAACCCACGTGCACATCTGACGGCAAAATACGCTGCGCATCGCCCATTAAGTAAAAGACAGTCAAAAGTAATAAAACGTTCAATTTTTCACACTCAACCAACTTACCGTTAGTGTGTCGATCATACTAACGTAACTAGGTCCGTCACATGTGCTCCGACCTTAAGTGATTTATTTGTGTGGAAAGTACACTAAAAAAAAGAAAAAAGTATTAGCCTGTAATGTCTCACTACTGGGCAAAGGCCTCTCATCTCACTGAAGTTATCAGTACAGTGAGGAGGATTAGGCATAATCACCACGCTTGCCAAATGCGGGTTGGTGATCTCAAACTCGAGCCATGTTTTCGCTCGACCCGGGAATTGAACCCGGGACCTCAGTTTTGGCAGGCGAGCGCACATACTACTAGACCACCGAGGCGTTAACTAAGTAAGATTTTTTTGAATTTTATCGTATTTATTTACAGGAAAACTAATAATGATAGTAGGAGCAACTGGGTCGGGTAAATCATCGTTTTTATCAGCTGTGATGGGCGAAATGTTTATAGAACGCGGAGACGTGGCTCACAATGGGTAAGATTTACTTAATGTGTTTAATAAACATCGCTGTTGTGGATGTTTGTATTATTAAGGAATGATGGGACTAACTGTAACTAAGAGTAATGTATATCGTTTACTTACATAAAAGGAAATGTGTACCTTCCACACTTTTCTCAGTATCTTGTATTTGCCGGGCCGGGCCTGACAGTGTGGCTTCTTGCAATGGGCAAAAACCAGACCGTCCTAGACGCAGCTTGAGATAGTATTTTAATGTATTGGGAGAGTGGAACTTCCGTATATTGGCTGTAGGTCTCAATTGATGTAATTATAATGACACAAAGTCCTTAAAGATATTGTTAGACATCTTGCGGCGTATAAGCACATCTACACTAAGTAAAGTAAAGTTGAGGTTGTTTTATTTTTTCTTTGTTTAGATTTTTTTTATTGGATTTATTTAAGAGAAACGTTAAACGCTACTCCGAAATTTCCTCGAAAACGAGGACAATGCGTATAAACCCAAGAGACACTGCTAGTGCTGTTAAAGCATGCCGGAGGCCTTGATGCGGTCTCAAAACTCCGACACCAGGGTTGGCCTTACGTTTACTTACTGCTAGTGCAATATATTTCAGTTACATCTCCACTTGGTACGCGGGCCAGCCGCCGTGGCTGCTCGAAGGCACGGTGCGCGACAACATCGTGATGGACGGCACGTGGTGCCAGCGGCGGTACGCGCGCGTCATCCGCGCCGCCGGCCTCCGACCGGACTTGCAGCTGTTACCCGGTAATATATACTTTACCCTAATTAGAGATGTCCAATGGTTTCTTATGAGTTACCAGGTAATATACACTTTGTCGCACTTAAAAACGACAAATAATTCCTTAATTGTTACCCGGTAGTACTCGTATAAACTTTGCCGTACTATGGACGTCAAATAATTCCTTATGAATTGTCAATAAGTGGTCTCAGACTAAACTTCCAAGTTTTACCCGGTAATATAGACACACTGCCGTACCGGGATCTATATTACCGTACTCAGAGTCACCAATGATTCCTAATTGCCGTACTGAGCCTCGTCAATAAAGTCGACCATTAATCTCATTGTCTCATCTCAATCTCTCTAATCATTAATTCTCCTATATTTATGTTAGTTCGTGCAGGTTAGAAGTGGCCAACCCTGTCGAGTTTGTGGACCGCCTAAAGGCATTCGACATGGTCTATCGTTTGAAACAACCTCCGAAGCACGGTAGTTAGATGGTCAGTTAGAAAGCCACTTTTCTTATGGAATCATTATTTAATGTCTCTGAAGTAAGGCGGTTAAAACTAGTCAGTACGTGTAATTATCTCTTTGTCAGATTAATTAAATTGAAAAATTCTCATTGATTCATATCTTCATTGATACATATGAAAAGGTTCGCACTGTACATATACATAAGTATGTAATGTTGTTACCAAGTAATATATACAGTTCAATACTGTTTAGTAAAGTAACACATAATGTAGGTAACGTTCGGTTTGTGTAAGTGCATTGTTAATATATTGCCAGTGTGTAATGAATAGACCGGGACTGTTTATGTTTGTTTGGTTTCAGTTAGGCACGTGGATAGAAGTATAAAATACATTTGTACCTAGTACTTAGTAGCTATATCTAGATAGCCTAGTATTAATCATACAGGTTTAATCATGATTTCTAACGACCGAGCATTAGTCTTGCTATGTAAACTAAGTATGTTTGCTTTGCTATGACGCAGAAGAAATGTTTTGTTTAAAAATGTGATGAAATGATGAATGAAAAAAAAGTGTTGCTACAATATGAATGAATACAGTTTGTTATGTAAGTAATTAAGCGAGCACAATGGAACACATTTTCCGCATCCTGCAATATATCGACCGCACTTAGAGCACACTCCAGTGTGATCAGAGCAGTTTTATATAGATAGTAGAAGTCTGAATAAAACTATGGATAACATACACATTATGTTGTTCTATGAAATAACAAGGCTTTTAATGCTATGCTTTTAGTGTGTTTTTGTATCTTATCTCGTTAATTAAGATTGGTCGACTGTAGTTTGACCTGAAATACGATGCATGTTTGTGTAGAGGGTGACATGAGCTCGCTGGGCAGCGCGGGCGCGCCGCTGTCGGGCGGGCAGCGCGTGCGCGTGTGCGTGGCGCGCGCGCTGTACTCGCGCGCGCGCCTGCTGGCGCTGGACGAGCCGCTGGCCGCGCTGGACGCGGCGCTGGCGCGCCACGTGGTCTCGCGCGCGCTGCTGCCCGCCGCGCGCGCCGGCCGCACCGTGCTGCTCGCCACCAACCGCCTCGAGCTCATGCACTACGCCGACCTGGTATAACAACATCATTTTACTCATGATCCTCTTCACTGTTTGTACTATCAAACTATCAAATTCGAATATTATTTAGAACAGCCCTCGAACAGCCCTATTGCATTGTTCGTATATCTAACTTTCAGTAATGAAGCATTACATTGTGTGTTGTAGGTGATGGTGATGGAGGAGGGTCGCGTGTGCGGCGCGGGGCGCGCGGGCGCGGGCGCGGGCGGCGCGCTGGGCGCGTGGGCGCGGCTGGCGGGCGAGGCGCGCGCGGCGGCGGCGCGCGGCGGCGCCGGCCCGCCCGGCGGCTGCGCGCGCGAGCGACACCGCCTGCAGCGCGCGCTCAGCCGCGGACGCTTCCAGAGGAGCGCCTCCGACGATACACTGGTACTACTCGCTCACACCTCTCGACTATCTTAGAAAGTCTTACCATTATAAACCTAACCCGAAATACAATCTGAAATCAAATTATTTCACAGATACCACCCATACTTCCATACTTCCATTAACTTGGAGACAGTGCTATTATTCACGTACAGGCCTTATGAACTACGAAATGAAAGAAAGAATATCTTATGAACGTAATTGCAAAAAAATCTTTTCGTTCAGCTCAGTACATAAATAGGTACTGGTTGAAGTATGGTGATACCACTGCTAAGTGATACTGGCACTCGTTTCCAGCTGGGCATCCACTCGGCGACGGGCGCGCACCTGCTGGCGGAGGTGCCGTGGTTCGCGGGCGGCAGCTGGCGCCGGCCCGCCGCCGCGCGCCGCCCCGCGCTCGCCCGCCAGTTCTCCTCGCCGCCCGCCACCGTCAACGGGGCCAAGTGAGTCCTAAGGGTCATACCCACTCCACGTAATGTTTTAGATATTGTAGTGAATCCAGCAGTGAATGTTGTTTGTCCTTTTCATAGGTTGTTCTTTGCTCCACTAGTAAGAGTTTCAACATAATAAAACAACGTAATATTTTCAATGGTTTATTAAGTTTGAAGTAATGAAGACCCACCATCTTCTCGTCTCTTTAGGATTATTAGACCCCAAATCTTCCATGGCTCCCATCGCTGGGCCATTGCTGTAATGACTCAAATGTAATTCATAGTAATACTCGTATAAGCTCTTAACTTGCCTCGAATTTGGAATCATTATTTATATCGTGTAAATCTAGCTTAGCAGAGTTCCGTACAGTTCAATCATTAATATCATTATTGTAATCAGTTACTCCGTGTAAAACCAGCTTTACATCTACACAGTTCATTCATTAGCACAAACTACCCTCTAAATATATTGGTGATGTTATTTCAAGATGGCGCCGAGACGTGCGTCGCGCGGTGAGCGCGGACGAGTCCAACAGCACGCTACAGCGACACCCGAGCATCCTGCGCCGGCTGTGGCGCCCGCGCACGCACAGGACGCTCACCCGGTAACAAGTGGCTAATTCATAAGTAACCAGACACATTTCCGTTAATATGAAGAATGAAAACCATTCAAACTCAAACTAAATAGAGTATAAGTAATAAACTCTAAATGAACTTCTAAACATCGTAATGACAATACCGATACGGCTAAACTTTCGAATGCTTTAAGTTCGAAGTCACTTTCTTAATTAAATGCACTTTAGTTCAGTAGCTAATACCTAAAAACATTTGTTAATCTATGTATGTTTTAAATAGAGGCTGGGCAATCTATAATGGAAACAGTCTTAAAACTGTCTTGATTGTTTGTTGAAGGTGGACGCCTCAGCCGTTGCGTCGCTTGATTAGCACCGAATCTGAAACGCGGACTGAGGATGCATCACAAAACAATGGTAAGACGTAAGCATTTTAATAGCATTTTTTCTAAGACTCTTTACCAAATGTGCCTCAATGCATCCACACAGATATATTTTCCAGGAGATGAACCTTTGACAAGCTTATTTCAATAATGTCTTTCTTTCTTTTCTTTTGACGGTCTAAAAACTACGACACCAGAGTTGGGCACTGATCTACAACCTACTTTTAACGTGTACAACACACTACATATGTTTACAGGCACAGGCGACGAACACACGATTGAATCAACGTATAATTCATTGACATCCAACGGAGCGGAGAATCCGACTGCCGTCATATCTGAACAACCAGTAGAAACCAAATCAGAAAATGAGGAGGAGCATATTAGTGAGGTGACTTACTTTTATCGAAATAACTCAGCTAACATTAGTCTTTTCATTGGTATCCTTAAATTATACAAATTATGCTTATGGTTTAAACTAGATCATTTGATTACTAATGATCTAGTCAAAAGCAGAAATGATAATGCTAAGATAAATATTTTGTGTGTGTAAATTAGCCAATTATATTATACATTTGTGCTCAATGGACTACAGTAAAATGGATCAACTTCTACTGTTTGGGAATGTACTTATCTTCTTATTTGGGGATCTGGATCCCGGCCTTACCATTGGAACATTGCAAATTGCGAAACACTCACAGAAACCTCCACTTCAAAAAGCTGTAGCCCTGGCTTGTTGTAAATTGTACGTCGTGATTGGTGTCCCAGTGGCGCACGTGGTGCGAGTACGCGCGCGCGTGCGGCTGGTGGGGCGTCGCGTACTGGGCCAGCGCCGCCGCGGCGCAGGCGCTCGCCGTCGCCGCCGACTGCTGGCTCGCCGCCGCCGCCGCCGCCCCGCTCGGCGACCAGGTGAGGGTAGGGTAGGTGAGGGGTAGCAGTGCTCTGCGATATTACATGTTGATGTTCGTTCATGTATTTTATATGGAACTTCGTACAAAACACATCAAAGCGTACATTTAAATTAAACCGGAATAATAATCGAAGACGTCATACAGACTTTTTGGACTTCACAATCCCTCGTCAATATGAGAGTGTATACCTACTCTGTAAGGCAAAGACCTTTGCAATGCACAAGAATATATTAAATCGATGATGAATCAGTGTCGGCGTGACTTATGTTATGACCGTCAGGGCTGGTCGGTGGGCGGCGGGTACGCGTGGTGGTGCGGCGCCAGCGCGGCGGCGGCGTGGCTGGCGGGCTGCGCGAGCGCGGGCGGCGCGGCGCGCGCGCGGCGCCGCCTGCACGAGCGCGCGCTGCACGCGGCGCTGCACGCGCGCGCCGACCACTACCGCTCCACGGCGCCCACGCACACGCTGCACCTCTTCGCCGCCGACGTGCAGGTCGTGGATAAGGTACCGCCATACTAAATACACTTTGGAAACATTATTCTTCAGTTTCTCTTAGTTCCTCCTCACCGTACTGATATCTTCATTGAGATTAGAGGCCTTTGCTGAGCAGTAGGACTACAGGCTACTATACTAATCTCTTAATTCTCTTTTTTTTTTTTAAGTGAAAGGGAAGGTTTGTGTAAGTTCCTCTTTAATACTCTTCTTAAATATTTGTTTTGCTGTTATTGTTGTTGTAATTCCAGAAACTGCCGACGGCCATAAATCGTTGGTGCCAGCTGGTGCTGGTGTGCGCGGCGGCGGCGCTGGTGAACGCGGTGACGGCCCCGTGGAGCGCGGTGGCGCTGCTGCCCGCCGCGCTCTGCTACTTCACGCTGCAGGCCACTTACTTGACTAATACTAGGTAACTAGTAGTAGTACTAGCCTGTAATGCCCCACGGCTGGACAAAGGTCTCTCATCTCACTGAAGGTCAGTACTGTGAGGAGGATCAGGCATAATCACGACGCCTGCCTGCCAAATGCGGATTGGTAATCTCAAACCCGAGCCATGTTTGAAAAGTAGGAAACATGTTTTCGCTCGACCCAGGAATTGAACCTGGGACCTCTGTCTTGGCAGGCGATTGTACATACCACTAGACTACCGAAGCGTTAGGCGTTCTAATCTTCTATCATTTGTTGTTTGTCCTGTGCGAACGCTAACTTGAAATACCATGTTTTGCAAGTAAATCGTGTAGTTCGGGTAGGTTTGTCCTAACCCTGGTTTATTATTAACGGTTTTAAACTGTTCCAAGGTTTAAGTTACAAAGCGATACTACTGTACTACTAACGCGACGGAAAGAAAACAGCCTACAGCCCTGTTTCAGAATTTCTTCATCAAACCTATAACATGTAACGGATCATTACTTAATACTTTCTTACTAAATATGTACATAGTGATCCTCAAGTGGCGTGTTATCGGCAGAGAGTTCCACCGGTCGGAGGGGCAGAGCGCGGCGAGCGTGGTGTCGCTGTGCGCGGAGACGTGCGCCGGCGCCGCCACCGTGCGCGCCGGCCGCCTGCAGGCGCGCATGCGCGCCGAGTTCTTCAGGCGGCTCGACGTCAACCACAACACCTTGCTGATGCTGAACGCGGCCAATCGCTGGTTGGGGCTGAGTTTGGTAAGAGTGACATTATTTTTGTAACAAAAGTAAACAGACATAGTTGGTTCGGCAATATTTGTTGATTAACAAAAATCCCGCAATTATTAGCGCATCATTTGATTCGGCATTTTTGACGGATTTTATTGACTTTATTGACCTGATATTACAGAATAATGCCGACCCGCTGTTCCGGCCTAGTGAAAACTATTTGTATATACTGAACATTTGTCCACATTTTTTTTTGCCGATCAATGCCAGCTCGAATATGATAAATTCTTGTCATGGCAGCATGTCCCATCGTAACTCGGATGGTACGGATGTATGTTGTCCAGGACCTGGTGGGCGCGGCGAGCGCGAGCGCGGCGCTGGCGCTGGGCGTGCGCGGCGGCGGCGCGGCGGCGGGCGGGCTGGCGGGCTCGTACGCGCTGCTGCTGCCCGCCTTCCTGGCGCACCTGGCCAAGTGCCGCGCCGACCTCGACCAGCAGCGCGCCGCGCTCGCGCGCCTGCTCGCCGCCGCGCGCGCGCCGCAGGACGACTACCGCGACCACTGTGAGGCCCACTACTCTTACTCATTACTTATCTGACTGTTGCACTCGGCGACGTCCATTTCATCGACACAGTTAACTAATTGACGTAATTTTTACCAAAGAAGCATTTCGGTACGATGTTGAAGTTGAGCTCATCAGCTCTACCGGCTAAGAAAATTGATTTCAATATGATATTTATTTACATAGAAACAATATCAAACTTTATCTGGTATCCGAGATACTGATGGAGAGTGGTTATTGGGATCGATAAAGTTTAGTTTATTTGTCAATGTATGGTCAATATATTTTGCCAATTGTTGCCCTTTTCATAAATAAAGGTATATTTTCAGGTCCAATACCAACAGATTGGCAGAGAAATGGAAAACTAGAATTTCAGAATGTCAGTGTCCAGTTAGACGCCGGGTCGCCGTGTATTCTGAACAACATCAACCTTACCATAGAACCGGGGGAGAAGGTAGCTTATATTTCTGAGTATACGGCCGAAATAGTAATAGTTTACCCATTGAGTAATCTACGCTATCTACAAAATACTATGCACACAAAGTGTATATATTTATCTATACATTCCTATAAGTATGGCAAAAGGCCACTCGCGAGATATAACAACTCTAGTGCAAAACCGAAACTAACCATCATCATCTCCGATGGATAAACGTTTCAGCCGGGCACTAGACCTACACTCGAACTACACTATCACTTGAACAAAATGCAAATGAAAATGATTCTGTTCTTTTTCGAAGGTGGCAATATGCGGTAGGAGTGGTAGTGGCAAATCAACTCTTTTACTATCGTGTGTGGGAGCCACGACCATCGCCAGCGGCCGCATCCTGCTCGACGGGCAGGAGCTGCGCGACGTGCCGCTGCGCGCGCTGCGCCACCGCATCGTGGTGATGCCGCAGGACCCCGTGCTGTTCTCCGGGACCTTGCGGGAGAACCTGGACCCGCTGGTGGTGCACACGGACGAGGAGATATGGCAGTGCTTGAAGGCGGTCGGCTTGTACGAGTTTGTGAGCGCTCAACCTGCTGGCTTAGGTGAGTTCATTTTACTGTTATGTTATGTGGTGAGATGGTCTAGGAGTACAATTAATACTGCATGCTATCTAATATCACGTTTTCACTTAATGTTACAATTTAGGAATACCAAATCAATGTTCCAATAACAAACTCTCGCTCGCTCATTTACTGAATGGATGTTCATCGTTTTCCTGTGCATGGGATTTGGGATTTCCCATTTGCATACTTGCCAATGTCAATGAAATCCCATTTGCTTGCCTCCACCTCATTGCGTACGGAGATGTAACTGGTATCGTTATCCGTGGCACACTTGTGGAGCAGAGTGCGTGGTGGAGCGGCGCGTGCGCGGCTGGTCGGCGGGGCGCATGGCGCGCGCGGGCGCGGCGCGGGCGGCGCTGCACGCGCGCGCGGCCGCCGCGCTGCTGCTGGACGAGCCGGCCGCCGCGCTCGACGCCGCGCACGAGCGCGCGCTGCTCGCCGCGCTGCAGGCCGTCGCGCCGCGCACCACGCTCATCACTGTCGCGGTCAGTACCAACATTATTAAACATAAAAAGAAACTCCAATGTATGGCTGCTTAGCCGAGAGCTGTCGGAAAATTATTGGCGGCATTGAAAAAGTTAAAGGTTAAATCAAAAGATCTGTAAAACTTTACACGTTGATTTAACTGCGTTTTAGTATCTATTACCGAGATGTGGTATTTAACTTGAGAGATTTTATTTTCAATATATTGTTTTATTCATATGATAAAGTCACGGGATATGATTGAGATTGTAACGTGATTGTCGTGTGGGCAGCACCGCGTGTCGTCGGTGGCGGGGTACTCGCGCGCGGTGGTGCTGGAGGCGGGCCGCGTGGCGGAGGCGGGCGGCGTGGCGGAGCTGCTGGCGCGCCCCGACTCGCGCCTCGCGCGCATGCGCGCCGCCGCACACACGCTGCACTGACGAGTTCATTCTCACAGGAGGGTAACGCGGAACTACTTCACCGTGACAGACATACACAAATAGTTCACATGTTCTAGGGAATCACTAAACATCACAATCTCCCTTGCGTATAATTCACTTGTTATAGAAAGTCACAAGAGAAGTGACCCTTCTCCCTAAATAATTTAATAATTTAGAGATAAATATTTAATTACTTCCCCAATCTATGGTAGCTTCCCCGCCCCCAAACGCATCTAGTTTACATCTTTTAGGGTTGTCACAAAGGTAATGTGACTCTTAATAATTAATAGAACCCGGTATGGCCCTTTCCCTGGCAACAAAGTCTGAGCGATATGACTTCACGTATAGGGTAATGACAAGTCTACATTAATAATAATAGATGAGACTGAAGTATTGACATAGCAATGAAATTAATTAATAAGCATTTATGATATTTAAAGTATTATCGTACAATAATTTTGACATCTAACTGTATTGTTAGACGATGTATTGTTTTGTTATATGAAATAAAAAACGGAAATGTTTTTAAATTGTTTTTTGTATTTCCAATAGAACAACGATTGCACATAACTCGTTTAAAGCTCGCTCGTGCGGCGCGGCGGTCCGCGGCGGCCCGCGGCGGCCCGCGGCGCGCACTCATAGATACATCATAATATACATCGTGCAAGTCAACGACACTCGATAGAATTATGACTATATAACAAAATACAACAATATTTACGTTGGCACCAATTTATATAATATAAAACATTTGTGTCACTGCACAATATAAAAAATATTTTACTTACAGTACTTACGTAAACATAATTACAGTACATTATACTAAATTAAATCTCGAAATGTTTTTAATAAATTCTTTTTTTGTTACTTACAACTAGATTGGTATTCACGTCTATTCGGGAGGACGGTACAGGCTCTGCGCGCCCGCGGGCGCGAGGTGGACTCGCTAAATATATCTTTGGTAAAACTTCACATTGATTCAATGTCATTGAGTAGAAAAGTTAGAGTAATATCTAAAAGGCACAAGTTGATGCCTTCCGGTCGTCGGAGGCACGATCATCTTATCTACTACATACACTGACTACATTGGGTGCTACAAACTTTAAAGCTGCTTTCAATTATGTTAACATTATATTTTAATAATTTCATTCATATTTTAATTGCATTGTAAAAGTGAACACCAAAATCTTTACAAAGAACAATTTTATAACATCATATTAATAAAGATGTACACCACGTCGTAAATTCCAAATATTTTCGTGTACGTTTCAACAGCATTCTTTATTATAACATACAATAGTATATTTATATAACACGATCCAAAAGGTACAATGTCACGTCCAAACATTTAAATTCATAAGTAATGTAGAATGTATAATAACAAGTATTATATTAAATATTATATCACACTTATGAAAAAGATGGTGTTATGAAAATGTCCTTGTTCAGGACTCGAATCATTTCAAAATGAACAATGTATCGCTTGATAATTTCGAAAGAAACAATCGACACAGAATACAACAAAGTAACAACAAATCAACGTCATTAAACTGAATAATTTTAAGTATTGGAAACGGGTAACAACAATTTTAAATCTATAATGTTTGCCTCGTGCGTCACTCTATACAATTCCAAACATTTGAATAAGGCACAACATAAGTTCACTCACCTACGGCTAATGTCCGTTTATTTATAGAACACAATCCGTTTGAACATAATTTAACATAACATAGAGCCGACAGCCGATTCAATAAGTGGTGTGATGATAAACTATGAAAGGGCACAACATAAAAGTATAGAATCTTCTCCTCTCCCGGCTCTTAATTTAACAACCCGTGTTACAAATACATTATATTATACATTTTAAAAGCTCTCGATGTCGGCCAACTTTAGACATAGATTTCGAAATACAATTTTGCAAATAACAATAACTAATGTGAAATAAGATTGACAGAAATAGGTATTGGTAGAAAATAAAAACAATAAAACGGTATTCAACCATGATATTTTGAAATGAGGGTAGGGTACCTCAACAAACATTACATATGATTTTTTTTAAAATTTTAAACGTTTCAGTATTGAGGGTAGTACACGAAAGTTAGTTAAAGTTGGTCGAGAGCGCGCAGTAGACGCTTGCGGGTAGTGTTATGTGGGCTCCTGCTTGACGTGGTGGTGCGCGTGCGCGGCGGCGGCGCGCGCCTCGTCCGGCAGCCGCTCGGGCGCCGCCAGGATGTCGGTCGACGTGCACAGCACGCGCAGCGAGTTCAGCACCGCTGCACACCACAACACACCTTACTTACTACACTTTATATATTGAGCATGGGTCAATGCGTTTGTCGCTTTGTGTCTGACGAGTTAATGGTATCGCGAAGCCTGGGATATCAGTGTTGTTAGTGTGGTGTATAACAGAACTTAACTGTACAATGTAGTACTCTTTCATATTTGAATAGGGCATTCAGATTTATGTAGTAGATAACGCTTTTCCACCAACAATTGCAGTGAAATACGACCAAAACGTCAAGGTGTTTATTTAATGTTTATTTCACGATTAACTCTCGTCATATTAACAGTATTTTTATCTACATTTTACTATGGGATTTGGTGTCAAAACCAAATTAAAAATTTGATTATGTATGATTGTGTTGAGTCAGTGTGAACGTTGTGTATTGCTGGGGCTACATTAGCGAGCGAAGATTCGTGTCGAGTTGACGCGATGCATCGTGCCACCCAAGCGAATATTGTCACGACAAATCCCTTTGATTTGCGCCCGTTTACCGACAGCTTCCCGATACTACATCTTCGCCCGAATACTACGCGATGACACGATGTAGTCGGCCACATTTATCGCGTTAATATTCGCCGTAGCCCGCGAATGTAGCCCCAGCATACGTGTATGTGTGTACGGACCCGGCCTCATCTCGACGAGCGAGCAGTGCTGCTCGGCCCACAGCAGCGTGGTGCGCGCCAGGTCGGCGCCCGACCCGTGCGACACGCACGCGCTGAACGACTCCACCAGCGCCGCCGCCACCACCGAGAACTGACCACGCGCTAAGGAAACTATACCAGAGTACCCCCTATATAGCCCATACGGATGGAGAGGCTATAGGAGCTAGTTGACAGATGAATATAATGTCGTGATACTTAGCGTGATGGGTTCAAAAGAGAGTTATACGGATAAAGGGTTTGGAGGACCCAATTGTCTATGGAGTTTGCAAGTGCGTGTCAAATTTTGTGATTTTCGTAATGGTTTGTAATTTCTTCAAAAACGCTGTTTCACTTCAGACCAATCCCTAGTAAATATTAAATTGAACAATAAACTTATTTAGTCAACGGATATGGCTAAGCTGCATAGGTAGGTACTCATCTATATTATTATCATAAAGCCGAAGAGTTGTTTTTTGTTTGTTTGAAAGCGCTAATCTCAGAAACTTTCAATCCGATTTCAATAATTATTTTTATTATGGATAGCCACATTCAACGGAAAGGTTGCTATTTTTTCATCCCAACAATGTTTTGATCGTTACTCCGGGCATATTTACTACTTTTCTATTACTATCTAGCAGATTATATCCTATAAATTGGGATTGCCATCATTATTGTTTTACTTCGCATCATAAAATCTTCAATAAAATGACCGGACTGAACAAGCTGATAAATTGTTTTGTCTTTGATAAGCAGATTACTGAGGTGAGACAACTTGTTTTAATATCTTTTATTTCGTCAAAGATATAACGGAATCATTTGGCACTTTCTGAGATAAGACATAAATGTTTTGTCAATAAATGTTTGTGAGCTTCAGAAATCTAAAGAATTTGTATAACATAGTTTCGAGGTATTGCAGTACATATCATTTATATGTAAATTGTTGTTGGGCACCGGAAATCTTGGAATGATAACAAAGATGATACAAAGATACTTGAGATTGTTTAAAGTACTAAAGCCCCTCCCAGACGGGCCATACTTTTGATGAAATATGTGGCCACAAAATTG
The DNA here is from genome assembly GCA_963082685.1 of Cyclophora albipunctata. Classification (NCBI taxonomy): domain Eukaryota; kingdom Metazoa; phylum Arthropoda; class Insecta; order Lepidoptera; family Geometridae; genus Cyclophora; species Cyclophora albipunctata. The sequence continues at coordinate 6,332,342 of OY720117.1, read as the reverse complement.
CCAACTATATCCCGGCAATACTAAAAACATTTTAATGCAGCATATGGCTGGAAAATGTTTATCTCGGCAATATTTCTGATGCAGTATATGGCTCAATATTTTGTCTTTACATGGGCCACATAAAGATGTAGTGAATACTCCTTTCCTATCGGCAAAACTCGGAACAACGATAACACCCGAATGGTGCCAATGTGTCTATGAATTACTGTATTATTCATGGAATTAGTAAGTACTACCGTACAACTTACTAATTCCATGGTATTATTAAATTACGTGTAGGTCATGGAATTAGTAAGTACTACCGGTAGTACTTACTAATTCCATGGTGTAGGTATCAAATAAATCGCGTACTTTATTTATCAATGTCAAATGTCAAACTACCCGTTTGACGATGTTTCCATGGGTACTGACTGAGTGCGAGTGAAGTAGTAAGACAAAAACGAACATTTCCGAGAAAAAACGAATCGCGACAAACTTTACGTAGCATGAAAAAGGGACGCACTTATGCCGTAAAGCGAGACAACAATAAAAGTGGCTGAGAAATATTGCAGTATTTTCGATTGCGAAGCGAACTCTCCGGCCATATTGCCGAGACCCTAAACATTCATCGGCCATACTAAAAATATGTGACAACATATCCCGGATATACTAAAAATATTGCAAAGTGTTGCAGAGTCTGGCCGTAAATGATTGCTGATGATGCCGGCCACACTATTGCAGCTAAACATTTTCGTGAAAATATGGCCCGTCTAGGAGCCCCTAAAGATAGATGTTTGTTCACTTTTGATAAGCCGCAACTTTCACGTTTTAAAAATTATGTATGTTTTTTTTCATTTGAGAGCTCATTATCATTAGCCAAACTTCATAGTTATCGTAGAGATGTAATCTTATTTAACTTGTGCTAGTATATATGTTACCTTTGTTTATATTATATCACAGCTAGTAGCACCTCGCGGTCTTACCCGCGTGGTACCCGTTCCCACGGGAAATACGGTATAAAGTAAATCCCATATCATCATACATCCTCACAAACTTTCGCATTTATAATATTATAGAAGAATACTGATTTCTTTTTCGATACGATTTGACTTATTTCGACTCGTCTACTGTTCGCTCTAACCACCCATAGGTGGTTATTTGACTTGATACTACTCGCGTACTGTTCGCTCATACTCGCTCACAGTTCGCTCTAACTCGTTGTCAGTTCGCTCTAACTTGCTATCACTTCGCTCTTACCAATACATAGTATGGAGTAATTGTTACAAAGGATACGAGCCAATACTTCCAGTTGTGCGTGGTGCGGTGCGCGACGTGCCGCGCGAACATCTCGCGCAGCCGCCCGGCGCGCGCGCGCGACACCGGCGCGCCCGTCGCCGGCAGCAGCGAGTGGCAGTTGCTAAACACACATTGCACTACTATTGAAGAGTGCTATCAAAGTACTATCTAAGACCATACAGTAGGTGTATTGTCAAGGCCACAGAGTACCATCAAAGACTATCAGTAGATTCACATAGGCCTTAGGGGACTCTTAAATTAAAGGGTGATTAAGACCATAGTGGCACAAAATAGATACAGGCGTGTGAGCGCATAAATACGCGCTTACACGAGTTTCAGCAGCTTTCATGTAATTACAGATCGTATAAATACATATGTACTTTTCATATTAAAAAAATTGTGGTACGTGCGTATCGTATATACGTTTTGTATGTTTGTATTCTAGTTAGGACTTACGAAATAGAGTTGTTCAAGCATTCGATTTGCTGTCGCAAGCTGTCCATCTCCTCTTTAATCTGGTTCCGCTCCGCCTTCAGCTGCTTGATGTACTCCGCGCCCTTCTGCAGCATCGCCGCTTTGCTTATCTGAGCAACACGATATACGGACTATTATTTAGACATTAAGGTCGCTTATGTATTACAAAATATTGATTGTCATTATTATTTTCCAACATGAAGCTCATTATATGTGATGTTTCTCATACGCAAACATGTAAAAATGAAAAATGTACTTTCCTTTAATAACGGCGGATATTATGGCAGGGCTACAATGGGTGCGTACTATATTACGTATATTTAACAACAAATGATTAAATTAACTTATGTTTATCAAGAGGATTAACTATAAAGTATGTATATAAATAAATAGGTGAAATATGGTCCTCGTGAACACTGTAGCCATATTATAGGCCCGTCAATGACATAGACTAGCATGTAGTCAGAGTATGGAGTACCTTGGCGGCGGGGTTGGTGTTGAGGTGCGGTATGAGCGCCTGCAGCGTGTCGAAGCCGTTCTTGATGTTGTAGCGGCGCTTCTGCTCCGCGTGCAGGTGCGAGCGCCGCGGCGAGCCCGCGCGCTCGCTGCTCGGCGACAGCGGCGGCGACAGCGACTGCAAGTTACCATTTCCAGTGTCAAATAATGCGATACAAATGAAAACTTAATCTAGATGAAACGCGTTGCCTATTTCTCTTTAATTCCTAGGTCAACGAGTTGATCATCTCTCGCGCACCTAAGTTAACACGTTCACTAATGACTTCTATCTCTCTCACTCTCTCGCAATGCATTTAGTATATCCCACCCGCATCTATAATCGATTTAATAATTCAAGATAGATTATGTTAACAAAAGTGACTTAATACAACTTCTGGGAAAGCGGACTTTACTAAAACGTAGGTTTTGGAAAAAAATAGAACGAACCTGATGCGGCGACATGACGTCGCTGCCGATGGGCGAGGGCTGCCCGCGCGGCGCGGGGGACGCCTCGCCCACCTCCTCCGGGCTGCTCAGCTTGTACAGGCTCTGGGCTGGAGCAGGAACACAAGTTGATTGCATACGTCAAATGAATACAATGAACTTTGGTCCAATTTCGAAAATATGTAGATCTTTCTTTAGTATATACGTATAAATGCCCGAAGAAAAAGTAGCTGTAGTCAAAATTGACATAGTAAGACTAGAGTATTAAGTATGACCTAAATAATTTTGAGAACAAGGCCAAAAACTTATGAAGTAGGTAGAGAAAGTTATTCCCACTGCTGGGCAAAGGTTCGCTCATCTCATTGAAGAGTAAAAGACGAAAAAGAAAAGGAAGGGGAGACTCATAAAATGTATATGGTAACATTATTGAACGTTTAGACGTCAAATCACTGCACATTTTTATGAATTGAAGTAGACTATAATGTTATAGATGTATAGCGTGATATACGTACAGTGCTTAGCCGAGAGCAGCTGCGCGAGCATGATGTTGGCCTGCGGCAGCGCGGGCTCGGAGGCGACGGAGTGCAGCGGCGGCGGGCGGCGCCGCGCCGCGCCGCGCGCCGCCTCCGCGCCGCCCGACGACGAGCGCGAGCGCCGCCGCGCCGCGCCCGGCGACCGCGCCTGCCTCGCCGCACAACGTGTTACACACTGATCACATTACACTTTGGAGGATGTCTAGAAACGACAACTTGCCCACGATTCTTTTGCGAGTACTACGCGTAACCATTTCCTTCAGGCCTTCATGGAGATCCACTTACAGCGTAGAACTTATCACACGATTAAACGCTGGTCTGAAACCGCCTTAAGTGATAATCATTGTCGAGGATTGAGGATAATGACGAGTGAACTTAAGACGCAGAGAAATCAGTGCAATAAACTAATAGAGCTATTGACTAGTGCACTCACCCGCGGCGCGCGCGCGGCCTCGGGCGCCGCCGACACCGTCCAGTCGGCGTTGAGCTGCGCGCCGAGCGGCAGACTGTGCGACCGGAACTGCTCGCGACTGCTGCTCGCCGCTTGCAACTGCTGCAATGGTGATTATTAGACGCTAAGCGTATATTCAAAGATTTAAAGATGTGTAGAGTAGTAAAGCATGTAGTATATGAGCATACATTGGATAAGTTCAAACGAAGCTCTAAATATTGACATTTGAGTAGAGCACAGTGTATGTGTATGTACCTGTGGCGAGCAGGGCGGCGGCGCGGGCGCGGCGGGCGGCGACGGCATCTTGAAGGCACGCGACGACTTCTGCTTGTACTCCGCCGGGTACGGCCCGCGCGGCTCGTACGGCTGCGGCACACTCTGCCAACAAGCACACACATACTCTTGTATCAAATAAATACATGAGCCACTTTATTATCCCTATACAGTTTTATTAAGTCGGTAGGGGGTACACCCACACACTCAAATAGATGAAACGAAGCATTAATAGTATACTTAGATGATGCCGCCCTCACACAAAAATCACAAGCGAACACGCTTACACCGTAAACAAAATTGTGATATCACACTGATTTTATACATATATACTACAAATACATATCTATACGATTTATCGATCACCACGACACTACGTTAAAAATAAAATAAAGATAAACAGGACACGCCTCCGCAGCGTAATAAAAATATATACTGTACATAATTAAAATGATAACATTAATTTTAAATGATTTGTCACTTTCGTGCAAGATAAACTGAGTAAAATGAGGTTAGAACACAAAGATGTAAGAGTGCAAAGTATGGAGTTGATTATGGGTGATGTAATAACGATTGGTCAGCATAATATGTACATGGTCTTACTAGTTTTTACACGCAACACCGTTCATGTAGTTGAAGGTCACTTAATCGAATTAGAGATTTTTTAGTTTTCTAGCTTAAGCATGACTGACACTTTTTACTAGGGCGATTATAACACGTAGAGAGATAAAAGATCTTTAGATTATGTTACTGATCTTTAGGCGGTGTACAAATACCGCCACCAGTTCACTACTAACGTTAGAGTCTATTTGTATTAAACGTGAAAGTAAAATTGCAACTGACTGCCCTTATTACTCACTATACATACTATTTTCTCAGGTGCTAACTCATACAACGCAGAATTATTAGAAAAATTAAGTTGGGTAGGATTCAAAATTGTCTTAAAACATATTGTAGTGACTTACCTGGTTGTAATAGTGGTTGTTCTGCACGTTATAGTGCGGGTGCGGGTGCGGGCGCGCGCGCGGCTTGTCCCGCGGCGCGCGCGGCGAGTACTTGCCGGCGCCCTGCAGCAGCGACACTGTCTCCGGGGCCGTCGCCGACGGAGGCACTGTGACAATCACAGGCGATAAGGATTAGCCTCATATGTCCCATAGCTGGGCAAAGGTCTCTGTCTCAAAACATCTCAAAGCCAGTGAGCATGAAAAAAACATGATTTGAATGAACACAAACATTGCGTATCTGTTCATCTATACTGCTATACTATAAATATCTATAAACTAGAGTTTGAATGAGATAGTTTATCTGGAAATTCTTTAAAAAACTCGGTATTTCTTACGGCACCAAGCACTTTATAAAGATTTATATATGGATTTGTCAAAAAATCATACGTCTCATATTTTGTCTCATTTCATGAAATACTTCGTACCAGTCCGGTTGACATAACGAATGTCACAGAAGGCGACAAGACATGATATAATTAATACTGTGAGTTGATTGGTGGAATGTTTAAAATTCCAATTTTTGGAACGCAGTTCCTTATCGCGCGTTGCGAAAGGGGGCTAGACGGAAAAAATGGTAACGATATTTTTTAGGCCAGAGAGGGACAGACAGAGAATCTTGCGCACGCCAGAGAGAGACAGACAGAGAAATATGCGCGAGAGAGACAGACAGAGAAACATGCGCGAGAGAGACAGACAGAGAAACATGTGCACGACAGAGAGAGACAGACAGTGTCTGTCTCTCTCGCGCATGTTTCTCTGTCTTCACCTCTCAAGTTTTTTTCCTTCAATCTGTCACCAATAGTAAATAAGTTGGAGTAGGTTAGTGGCCAGCCCCGGTGTCGGAGTTTGTCACTAATTAAAACACAGTGTTTATCATATCGTGTCTTATCGCCTTCTGTCGCGTTCGTTGCGCTTGGAGCTGATAAGATATAGTAGCCTGTTCAGATTCAAGAAGTTTAAGTAATTATAAATAACTAGCAGCGCCCCGCGGTTTCACCCGCGTTGTACCCGTTCCCGCAAAAATTTCGCGATAAAAAGTAGCCTATGTCCTTTCTCAGGCTCTAGACTAACTGTGTACCAAATTTCATTCAAATCGGTTCAGTAGTTTTGGCGTGAAAGCGTAACAGACAGACAGACAGACAGAGTTACTTTCGCATTTATAATATTAATAAGTTAGGAAGTTAGGACTAGTTAGGATTAGGATTCCTCCAAAACAGTGAGAGAGTAAGGAAATAATGTAAAACCGAATCAATAGTTATTCGAAACCATTCTAAATTCTTTCTAGAATATTTTGTAGGCAGAAAACCATGACGAAATATTTTTATCCGAGTGTTACGAACAAATTAACACCTTCGCGTGCGATGTGTGAATTAGTCCTACATATTGATAAATATTAACGTGTGAGTACAACAATTAAAATAACGTAAAGGAAGTAACGGTTACTGTGGCTCACTATTACATCATTGCTCGAAGGTTTTAAAAGTATTGTACGTGAATGGGAATCACTACATAGTATAAAACAAAGTCGCTATTTTTGTCTGTTTGTTTGTCTGTATGCTTAAATCTTTAAAATTACGCAAAGGATTTTGATGCGGTTTTTTGTAATAGGTAGAGTGATTCAAGAGAAAGGTTTTTATGTATAAAAATTCCCGATATTCCCACGGGAACGGGCACAACGCGGGTAAAACCGCGGGGCGCTGCTAGTAATTTGATGAATGAAAAAACCTGGAATATTTTCGCTTAATCTTTTAAGGAAAAAAGAAGCTTGGATTTCATTTATAATCTATGGGACAAATTTCATTAAAATTGCTTACATCCATCATCCATCCATACATCCCTAGACTTTCATAATATACTCGTAAGTAATAGTACTAAGCACGAATTACCTGCATTATACTTATTGTATTGTTCATTCTGGACTACTTTGGGAGTATTCACGAATTGTACCCTCTGTTGTTTATTGTACACGCTTGGCATCGGCTGGTCCGTTTGGTTCTCGTACGTGATTGGTGGAAGTAATTCCTGCGTGATCATGTTGGTCTGTATGTCCGTCTGACCGAACATAGGGTAGTTTTCGTAGACGCGCATTTGTTCGTTCTTTATATTAATACCCTGTTCGGAGATCGGCATCATTTGAGTATTACTGGTCGTACCTGTGTTGACAAAATGTTTTGTTAATTTCTAACTAGATACATGAATTCATGTTCTGTATTTTAAAATAATTCAGTTGTTTCATTTAGATTGTAGTTGCATATTTCAGTATCAGTTTCGGTTGATAGGTAACATGCCAAAGTAAATAGAGACATTACTGTACTTGCATTGAAAACCAGATTGAAGACCTGTATGAAACAACGTGGACAATTTGACAGAAATAAACTTTTAGGAAGCGCAAATGAGATTTGACACGGCACAAATCTAGTGGTTTCTTCGTACGGCTTAAGAGTCTTAGATCGTAGATCGCATGCCGCACACTGCAGTGCACTGCAGTGCAAAAAACGCAGTGTCGCTACGCTAAGAATCAGATTGCAGCTGCTCTGCTCTTTCGTACGTACCGTGTATGTTGTGGTGCGAGTGCGTGTGCGAGGGCGGCGCGGCGTTGGAGTAGGGCGGCGCGTAGTCGGGCAGCGCGCGGTACATCGGCTCGGGCAGCGCCGACTCCTCCGGCACCGGCGGCAGCCGCGGCGTCGACAGCAGGTCTGCAACCGGGTAACCGGATAACGGGGTCAGATATACGTTGCTGTACTACAAATCAGCATTTACTATATTTTCAATAGTAGAGCTGGCTGTGGCACTCTGTTACGGTACTGTGCTGTGTTTGATAAGACTGGTAGATGGTGGTTACATAAGATCGATAATCAAGGATCGCACGTACGAAGACCACATTTTTAAATTCTGAGTTTTTTTTAAATCTTGTAAATCCATTGAACCAATTATAACTCAGCTTTTTGTTTCAATGATGGTAATAAAATTTGATCCGAGATTATTCAAGGAAATAGTTGAAATAGTTAGACTGACCATGTAGCGGTTCAAATGTGTCCATAACATCATCCAAGTTCGGCTGCAGGGGACCCAGGCTCGGCTGGATGAAGTCCGCCAGACCCGCCTCTCTGGCTGAAATCATAAACATTATCGCCTTTATTACCACAGCGTTTATTACATAATAAAAAATATCAAAAATCACAATGAGTTGACACAAATCATGTTTGTCAAATAATTACGTAGGAAAGTCACGGCGGGTTTACCCACTCATTTATTTGGATAATAAATATTTTACTTATTTAAAACTACGTTGGAGGTATGAAGTAAAGAAAATATGCTCTACTTACTCCTAGGTCCTAACAAGATTAATACATTTTGTTTAAGACGTTGAAGTCGTATGAAGGTGGGTCTTTTCGAGAAAAGTAATTTGTTGAAAGGTTTTTTTGTGAACGCATTACCTATTTCCCTGCAGTCGGGGAAGGCGAAGGGCTGGTGGCTGGTGATGGTGGAGAAGAGAGTATCAGTCATGAAGTTGAGGTAGTCCTCGTCCGTGAGCATGTTCATCGCCAAATCGCTGCACTGCGAGAACGACTCCACCGTATCCATGTCCGACACCTGCACGGAATTTACGACTTTATTAGCTCCACAACGGACGATCTATTTTGGATTGGCACTCTATGATCCAAGATCCTGCTTCGAGGATTATTCTATCAGGTTTAAATGTTGCGCGCGGCAGCTTTGCATCATCCTTTGAAACGCCACGTGTTGTCCAGTGCGGAATCTGCTTTGCAAGCGGCAATCTTTACTAATCAATTGATATATGGAATACAAGCCCCGAACTCTATCTTTGAACTTTGAACATGAGTCCTACTTTTCGTTACTCACCGTATCCTGTGTTAACGAATCTCCTTTTCCAAGGAGTCGCATAATATGAAACTTGCGCCATTTTTTATATTCTGCTATAACCGCTTCTGCTCTTCTTTTCCAGTATTTTCCCTCCAAAATTGTTGTCTGTAAAAAAATTGATTGAGTACAACAGGTGCAGAGAGCCGATAAGAAACGGAGTTTGATCAGGCTCGGCTCGCGTGGCATTATCACACGCCTACCTGAGCAAATAGAACATATGTAGTTTGTAACACATCGCCCGAGAGCCCAGTGATAGATAACAAAAACTATATGATTGATTTTGTTATTAATAGCATTTCATTAGGGTGGTGTAACTCTCCTATAATACAGTATAGGTGGCCTAGGGGATTATTTACGGATGGACTGACTTTGATTTTCTTTCAATAAAATTGAGGTTATGTCAGCAAATTTGTTTTTAGAAACTATGCATACATATTTCCATCAGCTCAACATTTATAATTTCGATGTTTATGACTTAGATAAATAAGTTCCCTGTGACTCAGACGCTGATAAATACAAAATTACAATTATGAGTATAAATATCATGATGTTTACCTCTGGCTTGACGTGAGTATCAACATCCAACGGGGAGGCAAACTGGCACACCAATGTGTTCTGTTTCTTTATGACTATAACATAAAGGTATCATTAAGGGTCGCACGAAAGAGCCAAAACAACACACACTGAGAGTTGCTATTGCTACAGACATATTCAGACAGAGATAGTTACTTTACTACACTTGTTTGGATCAGTTTTGCTACCCGGCAAGGCCGATTAATTCCGGCCCGAATAAGTGTATAACTATACCCTCTTACACAGAAGCTTTGCATCTAAATGCGTTTTGAGGTTTTCGATGCTATTGGAAAACGAATGCGGAAATCCAATACGGATTCCGCTCATATGCGTCCAGACTAAATCGATTGAACATAAAATCAACGTAGCGCTCGTACACACTAGAGATTTACAACCGCGGATACGATTATCGCGCGGCTCGACAATTTTCCCGAGCCGCCCTGAACGCTAGTTAGTACGAACGCTAAAGCAGTAAACTACAAGATCTAACTTTAAGGTAGAAGCTTTGGTTAAAAGGACAACGAGGAGAATTATTGATAACGATACCCATAGGAATTTCCCGTAGGAATTTAGGGACAAAAATATGAATTTTTCGAGGTTATAAATATAGACCAACAGTGTGCCAAATAACGTATAAATCGTTGTCATCCTACATTTATTTCGATAATATTCGCGAAATAGAATTATACAGCAAGTTTGAAGTTTCGATCTATCGGTATCAATCACGCGAGCCTCGAGTGATGTGATACGAACACGTTTTTATTACATTATTTTAAAGAAATGATTTGGCGGCTAACATACTTCGGTATTGCATCACCTTTTTACGATTTTGATCAAAATGAGCTTAACCTTTATAGTTCGTAACCATAATATTTTAAATTGTAACTATGATTATTAATTTAAACATACAAAGTATGAAGTCATGAAAGCTTTAACGTATGGACTCGTGAAAAAACTAGTGAAATTACGACTTGTTTATCGCATCCGATATATGAGTCAACAAAATAACCTTCTGCTTGCAGAAGGGTTTCAATTAGGTTAAAATTTATAAGTTGCCAACCTTAACCGGAATTAAGGCCCTGTTACCACAGCGACTTCATTCGCTTTTAGCAAAGCATGTTTTTAAGACACATAAACGAAAAAACGGAATCGAAGATGATTGAAATAAAAATTACAATGTGTGCCTAAAATCACAAGAAGCTTTATTGGGGGTAAATATTTATTTATATCATAGTCATATTCACAAAAACTACGCCTTTCAATTATACAAGAAAAACTTGCTTAGTATTAAGTATCTAAACCTACTAAAAGTAGGTTGAATCCTATGACGAATCCGCAGTAATCCATCGATAGGTACTCTTCAATTGTTCGTTAGTTTGTAGTCAGTTGGCCGATAACTGAGATAACTCGCTCCGTCGACCTACCAAGGCTCTAATCCGATAACAACAATAAAATTATATAAGGCCGTTTAATATAAGCCTATCGTAATCATTTATCGTAATATGCATCTTTATATTACACAAAGATCGATCCATTAAGTATTCGTTCTCGGAAAGTAGTTCAATCTTAAACGAATTGCTTTCGTGCGTATAGATACAGCCTTACCAATGGAACGTTGGTAGAACAAATCCTAGAAAGTGTTCATATAGGGATTCCCTTTCGCGGTTGTATTTTAAATTTTGCCGGATAAAAAGACAGATTTATGATGAGTGAAAAAGATACCAAAATTAATTGAAACGTACGTTAATGTCTTTATTATTTGTTCAAACGGGAACTTACGTACGACGGAGGTTACTGTTGAGTCTCCCTCGTTTGAACAAATAAGATACCAAAAGTCTAGAGATTTATTTAATTTTATCCAAGGAAACTAAATAAAAGCTCGATCGAGCTGTTGTTTATGTTTAGTTTGGAGAGATGAAAATATACAACAAAAACAAAAATTAAAACTTGTTAAACAAGCTGTTTTAGAAAAGAAAATTCAGCTACTGTACGAGTAAGGCCCATCGCAGACGACAGACTTTTTGTGCGATCGAGTCTGCGGCGCACAAAAATTCGGTCGCGGATTGTCGCGGATTTTTGCGCGTCGTGTGCGTTACTGCATATAATTACATAGGTTCTATTTTCACAGACTAAAAAGTGCGTCACGGATAGTCTGTCGTCTGCGATGGGCCTAAACCGGGTTCCTTGAAATTAATTATTATTTGGCAAAGCTTAGCTTAGCCACCTAAAGAGTACTTTACATTAATATTTATTGTTATTGATTTCGATTTTACTTCGTTTGAGATGATTGATTTGATAGAGAATGTTCTTAGCGTTTAAGAAAATAATACCCACTTCGAGGCTAACGGCTATTTAGCACCGGATACACATTACTAGACGACTGTACGTCACGTTACTAGTATTTGTATACCAGATTGATTACACGCAGTTTATTACCAAAACGGTGTCACACTATCAATCTTATTTTTTTTTCCATTTTGCCATTATCTTAACCAAATTATATTTTATTGCTGGTTAAAGGTTATCATCTTCGCGTAGGTAAAGGTAAAAATAGATCACAATTAATAACTACAGAGATAACCGCATACCTTTGAGTTGAATATGTGAAACATAAGAGCGACCTGTCCTTGTTTCCCCTCGTTACAAGACATTACATTTACAACAATACAATTAAAATGTGCTGATCACAGAAATATTAGAAAACACTTTATAGGTGCATAAAATAAACGACAATGAAAACCGTGTCAAATCCGTTGCGCGATTTAGGTAGTAATAGTTAACGGATAAACGGACAGACGTGAATAGTAAATAATATATTATAGACTAACACATGCTCAATTACGGAGCGTAAATAAATAATTGCTTAATTTAGGAATCGAGGACCGGCTTGTTGAAATCAATGTAGGTACCTACTAGTTTTTAAGGCATGGATTCTTCAATGAAAGCATCGCATCATTGCCGCAAGTGCGTTGATATTAATAACAAAATACGAATTAGGTACAAAATATTAATTAGGTACTTATATTAAGGTATATTGAGAATGAATATATGATATATTATGTTGATTTCCCTATGAAATAGACAAGCGAAATGGATGCCGGCCGGGCCGGCGCCGGCACGGTCGGGAGCCGGTGGTAATAACAAAGTGTACTCACATTGCATATGCCAGCACCGCCATATAACGTTGTTCAATCTGATCTTGTCCTTCCACCGTAGTTTTATACCTTTGAAACGATTCCATTTTGGCGATGTTAGTTTTTGTCTGTCGACAATTAAACAACAACAATATTAACAAAGCTACTCACCATACTCCAATCACGGACCCCGTCACAAAATAATGTTCAGAATATCCACTTTTATAAACATATTTAATAATAAGGTCTTCTTATGGATAAACATTTTGGAATGTAAACAAATGAACACAATCATAATTAAAATGAAAAGAATAAAAAATATTTTAGCTCTTTTGGAAAAGCGAACAGTCTGAACATAGGACAGTTCAACACTGGCTTGAACGTTTCTAAACCGCTAAACAATAAGCAGCTAGTTATCAGCAACGCTATCGATAACCGATCTTAAGCCTAGTGCAAATAGCAGTTGATAAGAGGGAAACGTATAGAGCCAGACTGTACATATCTTATCTGTTTTTACCTGATCAAATATGTTTAGACAGTAGTATCAAATTATTTTATGTAAGGTAGAAATATTTTAAAGATATTAACTAGGTAGTCGTTTTATTTTTCTAAATATCCACCTAGATGAGGTATATAGGCTGCTTTTGATCAGAGATGACCACATGGAATCATTAAAAGATTCCTTCGTAATAATGTCGTAAATTAGAACGTTACAATACTAGGGGATCTCACAAAAAGAAGGGTTCTATGAACTCTCAATATTCGAATTCTGTTTAGGGTGCATTTCTACCACAACTATTCTAGGCCATGATGTAGTATAAACCAGTCTTATCAGACGCAGCATAGCACCGTAACATGATAACAATGATGGTGGTATCTGTCAATTATATCGAACATTGCACAGCAACATAACAGCTGGTGGATAGGCACTGTTGAGTATTAAACCTCTAACTAGGTAAAACAATGCAACATTCTGTATTAATAGTATTTCCTACTTCCTTAATACTTATTTGTCATTAATCTATTACATTTGGACTTATCTACTCGAATAAAAACGGTTGATTAATTCAAAGGGTTCAAAATATAGGTCATGGTCGTCTAAGCTCATTGAAACGTACATCAATATTTCTGATTATAATCGTAGTTACAGCGCGTAGGAACACATCGTTAAGTACAGACATTCCAACCAGTACGCAAAACGGCGCACCTGCCGATGTTCGTCTATTAGAGCCATCATGAGAAATCACACTGATCTATCTACATCAGAATACTTGCAAATATCTAATAACTATGTAGGTACTTATTAATACAAATATTTTAGGCATAGTGACCAGAGAATTTGATTCTGAGCCACTTATCAAGACTTTGGCGAGACAAAATATTATGTAGGTATATGGACACTAATAATTTGTTCCATAAGATACAAAGATTGGTAACCCGAATCCATCAAACAAATTCATTTAGCACAGTAATATCGGAAAGAATACCATGAAAATCTGTCTATTTCAAGGTTTAAACATTATATATTTGAAAAACACATTAGTCCATACATCTTTATTTACAATTGATGCAGGGTTAGTATAAAAAGTAAAATAAAATAAAATATTATATTAATATCAATATATCAATATATCACCAAAGTTGTTGACCCTAAAAAGCAACAATTGCAAATTATTACATCATCAAAATTAACATAAAATGGCCAAAAATAAACAAGCAAATGGCAACATTGGCAACTGTTTTTGAATACAAAAAAGCCTTGTAAAAACAAGCTCAAAGTTCATTAGTGGTGATACTTGATTGTAGTGATTCAAGCGGCAACATTGAATGAAGGCAGCCATACAAACAACAGTGGAATATTTATAAATCTAAGTAAACAAACTGTTTAATATTCTTCCTGAGAATATTAATGGGTGTTAGCTTTAAATAAACATACTATGTAAAGAACTTACATACACGTTATTAGTTTTGCAATATTTTATTAAAAAACAACAAGTGTATTAAAATATTTTATGGATCCTAATGTCATAAATTACAGTTTAACACTGACTTTCAAGTGTTTAGTACTTTTTAACAAATTATTAAGTCATTGAAATAATATAAAGCCTAGAGAATTACTAAGACTTTTTTGTTTACTTATTATATTTGATCTTGTGACTTATTGAATTTACATAAACATTACTTTTTCTTTTAAAATATAAATATAGAAAATTTTCAAGTAGAAAACACATTAAAAATCCAGGTAATTAATACCTTAAATCCTCTACACTTTGTAAGATATAGCAGGTAGATAGTTGGACCTACAAAGTGATCTTCACAACTATGTATAAAATCCATGTTTTCTTAAAATATTTTACCAATATTTGGGATGATTTTTAGGGTAGGGTTAATATCATGAAACATTAAACATAACATGATAAATGAAGGAAAATAACAGCTACCAAAACACAAAACTTGAAGTACTATGATTCTATTTATATTGAAATGTTTGTTATTAAAATGAAAAGTGTAGTTGCTATCGTTGAGTGAGTTATCAAACAATTGACCTGTCTTTGGAGACGAGCTGGTGACCTTTCGTTATCTTTGCACGCTAAACCAATGGAAACATACAGTTTCCTTGTATTAACTGATTTGCAGATAAATACAAATCAATGTCAGCCTATTACAAATACAATCGATGATAATTTGTACTTAATTAGTTAGATGATGTATTTCATAAAATATTTGCAATATTATTATTTGTTAAAATGGGTACTTATTTACATACGAGGGGGGTTACTGGTTACCTGACATGACCGAAATGTGTTGAGGAGTACATCGTCATACTTCCCGTTTTAACAAATAATGTTTGTTTCAATTAATAGTATAATATTTGCAATGTGTTTATTGGTTGAATACTCAATGCCATTTTTTAGGATATTTAATGAATTGTGGTTCATTATTTATCTAACTTACAATAACAGTTACTCCAGTATATATTTTCAAACACTAATAAAATATAATGAACAGCATACCTCATATAGTATATTTTTTATAGAAGCAAATAGGTCTTGCTTACATTGTTGCCGTTTATTAATGTAATCTGTTATCATTTGAGAAAACATTCACAGAGAACAAACAGGGGGTACGTCACAAATTAATGAAAAATAACATTACGAAGCTTGCAAGTAGGTACTTTTATTAAGCTGACAAAATTTTAGGATATCAGACAATCGCTATTGATATATTAAAAAATCTTAAATAATTGTTAGAATTATATACAAATTTTAAATGAACTCACCTGTATGCCAGGGACATACATTTGAACAATTTATTGAGAGATACTTCAATGGAAAGTTGTTGTTTACTTTCATCTCTTTCGGTAGGCGGGAATGGTTTCACTATCCCGGGGACAGGGTACGTCGCCACCACCGACACTTTCGGCACGTTCTGCTCCTCGTCCGGGACAGATACAAGATCGTCGAAATCATCCTGAGCCTCGGCTTCAAAATGTGATACCATAAAATGCCCAGAATGTATTGTTTCCTTCTCAGGGCGAGCTTGCCGTTTCTCAACTTGATTCATTGTGGCCACTATCGTTTCACTATATTACACTTTTATTTCTACGTTTTAACTTTGATTTTGTTTTAACGATCAACTTTTGGACTTAGCCATATTTCTTTATTATCACTCACACGCACTTGCTCTGTCCAACTTTGTTTTTTTCATTTGACAAATGAATAAAACGCATTGATATTCTCGGGATCGTCAAATCAAATTGAAATTTGAGTGGCGTATTTATTAATTATGGTTCGTACAAACAATAGTAGTAACTACGAATATTGATTGTTATTTATTTCAATAGCTAAGCTAAGTAGAATCTTAGTCCGTTTCTTGCTTCGTATGTAAATAAAGCGTAAATTCATTGACAATTTTAAGTAAATCAATGCAAATAATTAATTTATTCGACATTCCATATAATTTACTTGACTTGTTAAGTGTGAAATTCCTTTACTACATCAGCTGATGATTGACATTGACAAAGATAGACTTTTACATTAAGTTTATTGTCAAAATTCTTTGACATATGGAATTAAGACAAACTTTGAGTTTGACAGAAGAAATGTGAATGTGTTTGGTTTGGTGTTTGTGGTGTTTGTGATGTGTTTCGTTTCGTCATTCGTGTTAGTTTACCCGCGTAATTGTTTATTTATTTTCTATATAAAATTGCAGCAAGTTCATTGAATGTCTAAACTCAAAATAAATCTTTAAATAATAGTTTATTTTTTATAATTCGTTTGTGCACTTGTGTTTAATTTCATCAGCAAATTGACTAAAATAAGTAAAATGAACTCGCCAAGTGCAAGAGCTTCTCCAAAATTTAAAAATATACAATTAAAAGCCAGTCAGTCTCCTCAGGAATTAAAAGAAAAAATGAGAAAGGTAAATAAATAAAAACATTTAATTACTACAGAACATACCTGTCATTGTTGAACCAAAAATATATCAATAATTTTGTGTTTCTGGTTTCCCTTAGAACTACAAGGATAAAATCCAGCACTGTCGTGGCATGTTAATGGATAGATTTCGTGGGGTGGTAGCGGAGAAGGAATTATGTAAAACGCTAACAGATATTTATAAAAGCATGTTTCCTGAGAATGATGTCATTGAAACCGATGAGCTAGAATTATTGGAAGAAATAAAAAATGAACTAGTTCAGGAAGAAATGGATTGGTCTGTATTTTTAGTAGTACTTCTAGACTTACAATATCCTACAGTCAAAACTATACTCTTGTCTACATAGCTATTATACCCTTGTCTGTATTTATGTTTGTTTGTTGTCTGCCGTTTATGTTTTGAGGCTCTATATATCTTAAACCTAGAACCCCACAATTACTTTTGCAGTTATTTTTAGTATTGTAAATACATATTCCCATAGGAATCATGAAAGGTTTCATACTTAAATAAACAAACTTGTTAACTTCATTTTTGTATAAGAAGTATTCGAGAATATTACCTGTGATATTATATTATAGTATATTGTATCCTTCAGCAGCAAGTGGAAAACCCACAAAGGACAGGGAAGATTGGAAGCGTTTGGGGGAGACCTTTGCCCAGCTGTGGGAAAAAATAGGTTGAGAAAAATATAGGTGTTGTGTCCAATAACAATTTAAATTAATTGCAGGTTGCTAAAGGAATATGAAAGATCCCAACTGGACATTGACTGGTCTACTGTTGAAGACAACAACGAAGTAATATGTCCCATTTGCCAGAAGTCAAATATTGTTCTAAACAACTCCCAAGCATTGTGTTCTATTTGCAAATATACTATCAAGACCCAAAAAATGTTGGCAGAATTGAAGCAAATTATCTTAACTAGTGTAGAAAAACACAATTCTTCCTGTGATCGAGAACCTCAATTTAATATGTTAACTGAAGTTGAGGCCCACATGTATTTGCTATGTGATTACTGTTCAGAAATGATAATTATAGTGTGATAGAAGAATATGATTCTTATTGATTGATGAATATTGAAGATTGATTATTGTATGAAGAATATTGTTATAGTTGCTTTATTTTGTTTGATTGATTTGGTATATAAGTTATATATTTTGTTAATATTGTATTTGTGTTACATTTATATGAAGATCTGAGCTTCAGCATTAAACATCTAGAAACTAAATTATTAGCTGGCAGGACTTTACAGTGAGTAAGACGTAAGAGAGATTCCAATATGTTTTGATCAATAGCTTGTAACATTTGAATATTGTTTTTTTATTACTTATTTTTCAATTGGTCTTAATAAAACATTTAATTATTACATAATAACTTATGGTAAATAGTGCTTATAACCCTTTCTTCATTAATGCCTAGAAGAAATTTCAAAGTGAAGGAGCTTTACAAGCCTAACACAAGATTGTGGAAAAACTAAGACTACTGTATCCTCAGGTGTCCTTGGGGAGGACCCAGAGCAGAACTGACAGGATACTATATAAAACCCACAACTGGGTATTCGAAATCATAGATTTGTATTCATGCAGCAAGCAGGCTCAGCCCAGCCCCCTGCGTCATGATGAATACGCGTCTGTATTTACGCCATATATCCAGCAAAACGAAGAGGACACAAGTGGGACTGACTAAGGAACTAAGGACATCAGTATTATCACATCACTTGTCATTTTAATGATTTTGATAGAAGTGAAGCGATTAGCGTTCAAGTGATTGCCATTTGCTATGGGGGTTGATGGGCGAATTCCATCATGTTGCTCTGCTCGACTCTTACGTTGCTCTATTAAGTTTCAGATTCTCGTTTCGCGTCGACTACGTTAGTATGGGCTAACTATTAGACATAGTTGGGCACAAAATAAAAGTTAGCTTTAAACCGATAAAAGCGGGAAAATTAACACAAGTTAACGCTTATCATTAATATGTGTAAAATTGCATTTTTATATCGTTCTGTTAGTAAACTTATAAAACCTGTTGGTTTAGGGTCTGGAACAAAACAAATTACTTTTAGGTATAATGTAATCGTCGGGCATAAGGTGCATATTCCTCTTCATGAACATGTTGAAGTTCTCGTCTGAAAGTGGTAAATAATAGGCATTGGATTAACGATTACCGGACTTCTGCATATTAACGGAAGTTAACGTGTGCGTTAACATTTTTAAAAGTTAATCCGTTAGTCTTTTTTAAACTTACACGATTTGAACACATAGTGAAGCGTTACACTTGGAACGCCTACCCTCCCATCACAGCAATGTCTTCAGTTCACCCGCGACCACGAGAGGTGCAATCCTCTCGAAAAGTAAGTTATTACTTGCTTTATTAACTTTCTAACGCGAAAAAACCCGTGTGAGTACGTTTAAACTATGTTAATCCGTTAATCAAAATGTTAACTTCGTTAAATAACTATTAGAGTTACACACTCCTATATAAAAATAAAACAACCATTTACAAAATAAAAAATGACCTTTTTATTCAATTCATGAAGCATGGTAACAAGGTATATTGTATATTACATATTTTGTCATAATATCATCGGAATTGGAACAATTTAATACACATGAATATGTTCTACCAATAGTTTACTAATGGTAACTAATTAAAACATCATAATATAATTTGTAGTATAAAACGGTACCATTATTTATAGATAGGGCATCTTTTATTGAACCGATTCTTATAGTTCTAATAAAATAAATCTAGGCCAAAAAAGAAAACTATTTAAAATTCAGTCCATTATATACAATTTGCTAGTGTAGTGAACAAGCTTTACGTTGACACGAGTAAAGCAGTCTGCGACGAACCGGCTCCGACGTTTCATATTTACAATATTTACCCATACTATTGCTTCATTTTTGAAAATCACTTTATATTGTACTATACTTAGCTTCAGTGTTCAAGTAAACCTGCATTGATGGATGATTGGATTACATATCATACCGAACATTAACTTATTAAACAATCGACTTCAGAGCAATCATAATATAAAAATAATACATAATTATTTTGCCTGAATTAATAACACAATAAATACAATTATATACAATTATTTATATTCTGTATTTCGTAAGAATGGATGTGAAGGGGATGGTTCTTCTGGTTCAATTCACAGATACATATTTGATTAATCAGTAAGAAAACTCAGCATAGAGAGAATACAAAAGTAAATAATTTATTTTAGTGTTACAATTTTTGTAACAGTAACAGCATTAATTGATGTCATTAATATTATAGCAATAACAATTTCGTACAGGTTTTATTTTGAATTTGACATTGAAGCTTTATAAGGCTATATTTTCTAACTTTGACCATACATCTCAATAGTTTTAGTATTTCTTCCTAATTTATCTATGTTAGTTTAGGTTAACACACACACAATATTATAGTTTCAGATACGAACATCAAAATACTCAGACCAGATTAAAGTAAGTTTATCTCTTTCTTATTACATATATTATCAGGATGAAAGAGAAACCAGTACTTCATAAGTTCTAATGCTCGTATCGGAACCACTATCGATATCTTTAATTTCAAAGAAAAGTAATGAGTTAAAATGTCATAACAATGCAATCCATTTCATATATTGACATTCATATAGTTCAATTTCTACAAATAATAATTATTAGCGTTAACTAACCAAACGGACCTTCGAAGATAAGAAAATCACATTATTTAGGTAACAGTTAAATATTCAAGCATCCTTTATAAAAATACACACGTCTTAATTCAGTCTTCGTGCCTAATACAGATGTATTTAGAAACTTTAAGTTTTTGAATGTGCGTACGTCCGAGCCTCCATAGGATGCTTTATAATTTTAGTTTTTCAAAGTGTAGTGTGTGTTTTATTCAACTATGACTGCCTAAACATACCGAACACCTTTTAGTTAGTTAACACGTTGTATCTTGGCATTTGGTATAAAACTAATTCCATGCAACTTTAATAAAAATATTTTAGATATTTATCATACATTATTTGTTTTGCACAGTTAATAATGTCCGCAATATTTCTACATGATAATAATTGATATTCAAAACTAAATAAATAATGTTATAAGCTCACTATCAAAGGTGCGTTGACATTAGCAAGGAAAATAAAAGTCCGAGAACTTTTTAAAAAAATAGATAGAAATATAAACTAGACCTTTTTAAAGTCTGCTAAATTAAGACAATACTGAACACATTACTTATTGTCTATTGAAATATTTATTAAGTAATAATAGACTGGGAAAACATGAGAAGAAACCTTTCAGCAAAGTCACTGGTAACAGAAGATTAGATTACTATTAACAGTCTTAAACATAGACGATATAATAATGAAACTATATTCATATTATCTGCCAATGTAAACGCACGACTATGAATATTTCATGTTCAGAGCACACAGGGTTACAAAATAGCTTTACATGTTCCATAACAGCTTAAAATTAAATCAATGTTATATTATCTAGCACAATCCCAAATGCCTACAGCATAATATCATCATTCTCTAATTATTTATAACAGAAAAATATTATTTTTCATTTTGTCCGCATTATGGCTACTACTCAATTACACTATGTTAATTATTTTAACTAAAAAGTAAACAAACTTACAACACCTGAATTATGTTCGTGATTACAGAATAAAAATGAATTATCTTAACATATAATACCTACAATTATAATTGTACATAATTCGTTTATGCGTAATACAAATGATTGACTTGATTCCATAGTATTGAGTAGTGATTACTCATTTATATAAAGGACAACACGCAAGGCTACGTCTATCTATAAAGGGTCTCTAATGTACCAAGCCAACCGCCGACATTGTATAGTATTATACATAGTAGCATATTTGAACAGTCTCAGTGTAAATGAGCAGTAGTCTCTAACTACAGATGGTGACCATATTATTAGTATACCTTAGCTATAATTATTCCTAGTGGTAGGGGCTACTATATGGGTAGTCCTTGAACTTCCATGAGGTCTTCCTGTAGTGGATGGGCGTGCATGTGGGCGGTGGAGTGGTGGGCGGGCGGCACGGCGAACGGGTGGTGGTGCGAGCGCAGGCGCCGCGGCGAGCGCGCCGTGATCACGCGCGGCTTGTGGATCTCGTCCATCACAGATGGCGCCACGTATGTGAAACCCTGATGCATAAACACATTCACGTTTCCAAAAATAATTTGGGGTAAACAGTAGGCTATGTTCGAACTGAGTTCTTCATTATTTCCATACAAATCGATTTTGTAATTCATCCGTGAAATCGTAACAGACAGACAGACATTTTTTGCATTTATATATAACTAGCAGCGCCCCGCGGTTTTACCCGCGTTGTGCCCGTTCCCGTGGGAATTTCGGGAATTTTTTTACATAAAAACCTTCCTCTTGAATCACTCTACCTACCACCTATTACAAAAAACCGCATCAAAATCCGTTGCGTAATTTTAAAGATTTAAGCATACAGACAAACAGACACGAAACAGAGACGACTTTATTTTATACTATGTAGTGAAGAAAATGTATTTGGGAATTCCAATAAAAAAGGTTATATTTAACTTGGCAGTTATTATTTTTACAGATATTCAATAATGAAAAAGTATATAAGCACCGCTATTATTAATATATTATTACAAGATAAAAAATCTAGAGGTCAATAGTTACAGATAAAGTTTCAGATCAATAAAATAGATATGTATTAAAAGTATCAGGTGGTTATGTAATTCATAGTAGTTACATAAACATAATGTTTAGATACAGTTTATCTAGTTCACCACTGAATAATATTATGTATTAAATACTTCACCTGGAACATAAGATTGGCACTTTCACTAAGAGTAGACTCATCTGGTGAATCTATTGGAGTTTGTTTTGTAAATCTGGTATCAAATTGTGATACATCATCCTCGCTTGTCTGCAACAAACATAGTAAAATAATCATTTATCTACAATTTTGTAGATTTATTTCAAGATACTTGTAATAGGTACTTTTTATTCTAAAGAAATAATATTTGTATATAAGTTTGTTTGTTTGTATGTTCGAGCTAATCACGGGAACTAGGTACCAGTTGGATTTGAATAATCCATTTTGTAATGGATACCCACATTTAACAGGAAGGTTATAGACTATTTTTCATCCCTAAATACCTAAGAGAATGGGCATAACGCGATTAAAACCGCGGGGCGCTTCTAGTATATTATATTTTCCTGAAAGTTTAGTTGAATTTTTCAATGCTATAGAATTGAATTATTTATTTGACATGGTTTTAACCTTAGTATTGTGACATTCCAGGGAGCATATTTTGAAATGCTATGCTGGTGGAGTCCTATGTCAGTCAATTATGACTTCATTATTTATGACTTGTTCTACCTGATCAGATGCAAATCTGAGAGATGTGTGTATCTGTGTGTATTAAAGTAAGCTCAGGTCAATCATACGGAGTGACTGATTAAAAGTAAACTATGGTCATATTTCCATGTATGTGTGTGAATCCAATCAATGAACAAACTGTATCATTTTGGCCTGATGTTATCAACCTGTCTATATCACATGGGATACTTAACCAAGAGACAAACAATAATAGAAATAAAAGGCCTGGCTTGGGATACTTGAGTAAGACTGTCAATCGATATACTAAATTATACATTATATAAGAGATATAATATCTCGAGAGAATACTTCCCCATAGCTCATGGTCATATTGAATTAGGTACTAATTTGATTGAATTAGGTACCAACATGTTTGGCAAGGTTGTGTCTTACCAATTTCGGTTTAATTGGAGGTTCAAGTCTTCTGGCAAATACGTCGTCCCAATGCACGTGCTTGAAGAAGGCGTGGCCCCTGACGGCGGCGGCGCCCGCGGCTCCCAAGCGCTGCGTCTCGGAACGTTTCATTAGACGCCGGATGAGATCGCGCGCGTCTTGTGTGAGGTAGGCAGGCAGCATTAGTTTACCCTTTAGTATCTTCTCAATTGTCTTTGTACGATTATCTCCTGTAAATGGTGGCTAAAAAGAAGAAAACATTTAATATCAAAACTAAGTGAATGGCATAAGTATGGTATATAATCTCAGTTTAAAAGTATAAAATATACCTGGACAAATTCACACACGGTTAATTAGACCCAAAGTAAGCTCTAAGCTTGTGTTATGGAATCTATTTATCTGATACTACTACATATACATACACAAATACTTTATAAGGATATATAATTGACACCCAGACGTCGTCGCCAACAACTATGTCTGCACATATTGTTGACTCCGGGCGGGAATCGAACCCGCAACCCCCGACACAGTAAGCGCTCTCACTGCCACTGTGCCAACGGGCTTGTCGTTATATAAATAAACTTAATTAAGTATATAAATAATAATATAGTATATAAATAAACTTAATTAAGTTTAATAAAATGTATGTACCTGTCCAATGAGCATGTCATACATAAGTGCACCCAGGCTCCACCAATCCACAGCTTTACCGTGACCACTTCTTGTCAAAATCTCAGGTGCCCTGAATAAACAATTAATTCATTTTTTGTGCTAACTTTCACATCTAAATACATAATGAGTGCTTGTGCAGCATTAAAAACTGTAATTGAAAATGAATACTTACATATACTCAATTGTGCCACAAAATGTGTGTGTTACTATTCCCTCTTGGATGTGTTCCTTGCATAGTCCAAAGTCTGTGAGTTTGACATGGCCTTGTGCATCGAGAAGAACATTTTCTGGCTTCAAATCACGATATATAATACCTAGGCTGTGCAAGTGTTCCAGGGCCAATATAATTTCAGACAAATAAAAGCTGGAAACAATAAATTAACATCACCACAATGTTTCGTTTTAGACCACTAATTAATTCTAAAGCTAGTTCTATTTTAGGCTTACCAAGCTGTGTCCTCAAGGAAAATTCCTTCACGCTCCAGATGCATAAACAGTTCACCACCACTCAAATATTCTAATATTAAGTACAATTTACCACCAGTTTGAAAAGCATACACTAATTCAACAATAAATGGGTGCTGGAAACAAATAATTTAGTATTAGTATTTATCTGGTTATCAGTGTGAGGAAAAGATTGTAGTGAATTATAATGTTACCTTAACAGCTTCTAAAATATTGCGTTCAGCCTTAGTGTGTGCTGTGTCTTTCTGGTTGCGGACAATTGATGCTTTTTTCAATACTTTCATAGCAAAATGGGCACCAGCATCGGGTCCGGTGATCTTTCGGACCTGGAACACTTTGCCATAGCCTCCTTTGCCTAATACTTTGCGGAGTTCAAAGTCTTGGGGGCCTAGTCGTTTGCATTGCCCAGGGTTCACATTATCCTCAGAGAGTTGGATAGTTTCTGATCCTTCAGCCCTGAAATACATTTTTTACAATGAAATTCACTTTGTAGCCAAAATTTAACCTTTTATAGACAATTAAAATAAAGTTTAATTAATAATGTTACTTACTCAACAATGGTATTCACATGAAGTTCAGGATCATAATCTACCTGCAAGTTGATCAATTCATTTACAAAACTGTACAGAAAGTTACATTAAATAATCAGACACATTATTTGTTATTTTAAACACTAACACAGGAGAAGATAATTTATGTTATGTATAAAAGTCATTTTCTAACTGCGACGAAATTTATCCTTGACCATCATAAGAATTAGAACAAGGTTTTAGGTTAGGTAGGATGGAGATTTACATTTTAAAATTATGTCTCAATAGAACCATAAGTACCTCATCGATTTCAATGATATCATCTTCATCAGAATCTCCAACAGTTACTGTATCAACATCTAAATCTAAATCGAAAACACCTGCCATATATGATGACATTTCAAGATTATCACATCAGCAAGCACTGTTTATTGTGCGATTGTTTGGAAATCTGCAAGACGCAAGTAATTTATTGGGTAAGACACAAATTTTGTATAGATCAATAGTTCCTATAATTATTTATAATTGGTCGGACAAAGAATTCTGAAAGTCTTGGCTGTGATTACAAAAACTTTTGCAGACGTCGAACACAGAAATATTCGCGAGACAAGTAATGATGAATGAATGAACAATGAATGATGATTTTATTTTTTAATAAATGAACGAATGAGCTGAAATAAACCCATGCCCCACATAACGACGGAAAAATTGTGTTAAAAATAATTGAATAAAATGTATGTATTCATATAATCATAGATAGGATACAATACATAATTAATTAGATTTTTATTAAGGTAATATACAAGTAAAAGTTACGATTTATATAAAAAATAATTTCATCTTCTATATTATTCATTATGTTAGATGTTTATACTCTGTATAAATATATAATCTGTTCATGTTGTCATGTCAACTCGATTCTAATAATAACATTTGAAAACCATATTTGAAAATATAAAGTGTATTAATTTTGTATTAAATTCAAAGCGTTTTTACTATAGTATATCGCAATAAATACTTTAAATAGTGGAAATTTTGTTTGAATGAATTAAATAATTTTTGTTTGTGCAAATTAATTTTAATGAAGTAAATAAAATTAAAGTTTTTATGACATCACTTAAATATATGGTATTTGAATACACTTTTAGTTGATGTGATGAATGAAGTGAGGGGTTGAGGGGTGTAAACATTTTATTTTTTATTTAATTTTAGTGTTGTGTTACAGTTTTTATCTACTCTTATTTGTTGTGATAATTAAAATTTGCCATGTCTAAATGAAAGAGATTGTGCTAACAACTATTGAGAGTACTTTTACTAGGTGAAACCTTTCAATGGCTAGTGACAGCGACAAAAGTTCGAATAATCATAACTTGGACGAAACCCTGAAGAAAAACAAGAAGCAAAACAACTGTGATAGCATTGGTATGTTTAAGTATCACATTAAACTAACTATGTTTACACTTTTTTATAGTTTACTATGTATATAACCTAGTAATATTGTTCTGTAAATAGAGACACCAACTTGTTAAGAGTTTCATGTTACACAATACCTACTCGACTACTACTTTTATTGGGAATAACTTATAATTGCTTAAAAAATATATAAACTGGCCTGATGAACCACATTTATTATAACTTTCCTACGGCTACGCTTTTCATACAACATGGGTGACATTTTCTGTAGTAGACTTATTTTGCGTTTGGTTGTGGATACTTTGTTTACCTTATAATACTATAACAGCTTATAATTCTTTTGACCTTATTATATACTTCCTACCCTCCTTGGTTCAATGTAGTTATATATTTTCAAAAGTTAGTGTTAATACACTGTCGCTGATTAACTATAATAAGTAGTAATTTAAAGTTTCCCCTATATCAATAACACACATTTATTATATACTTAATTCATTTCATTGATAATTAAGTACAAAAGATGATATTACAGTTCAAATTATGGTACAATTATTTTTTTATCGATCACTACATGGGTTTTTGTGTGGTTTCCTGTTATTCCTGATTTCTGTTTTTTTTATCCTTACTCAAAAGAAAGAGACCAAGTACTAAAAATGAGATGAGAGATGTGACAATATAATTTTAAATGTCAATGTCAAATGACACATGTCAGTCTTTCAAACATCAAACATTTTATGTCAAGTTAAAATTACAAAAACAATTTTGGCTACTCACAGTGAATTTCTGAAAATACTATTAATTTTTGTGTTGTTTGGCTAGAATATTCTGTAAACATGAGTTTATTACTAGAAGAGAGTACTGTTGACAGAGTGCCATATTTATTGGAGACTATAATTGCTAATATTCTAGAGAAAAATAAGTCTTCTGACTCATTACAAAAGGATTATATGTTTATTTTGATCATAGTTTTGATGGTGGAAAATAGATTTATTCCTATTGATGACGATTCTAATCTAGTAGAACTTAGTTCAATAAATATAGAAAAAGTAAGCAAGTGGAGAAATCAAATGGGAGTGTATGAAGCATCATTTGTTGATAGTAACATAGATAACAACATAGTGACCTTGATCATGAGTCCTTTAGGTGCCATGGTGCTAGTAAATGTTGTGATCAAAGACCTCGATTCGGAAGCATACTCTGTGTGCTTGCCAATCAGTCGATACATTGTATCTCCACAGTCAACTAAAATTCCCATGATATTTCGGGATCTGAAACAGTTTTCTACCATTTTCAAAAACAAAATACTATCTCCAGTCAAAAGCTTAATATTGAGTCATAATGGTTACCCCAGTCCGAGCCTGACAGGGTTGCCAGAAGAAATACTATCAAAAATTATGTTAAATCTTCCAATTAGTGATATAATCAATGTAGCTAGGACCTGTTCAGGGTTGAAGATTTCACTGCAGGCTGAAACTTTATGGCATGACTTGACAAAAAGGGATTTTGGTACTTTGTGCCATTCTGGAGACAAGGCTTGGAAGGATTTGTACAAAGAGGCTTACATTGCCAAGCTTGAACACAATGAACGGTCTAGGCGAGAGATATCAGGCTCAATGCATGATTACATGGATTACTCAGATTATGTCTCATACATTGATAATCCTATGTGGAATGTATTTTTATGAATAATGGATTACAATTTATTTCATGTATAGCAAATATACTCGGCAAATAAAGTCTGATTTTATTGATCTGTCTTTTATGTATTTGTTTTTTATATTATGTTTATTTATTTATTTATCATTAATTATTAATAATGGTTAAATTATGGAAATCAAATATTTATCTTTGGGAATTTTAACACATTTAATTTGGGAATTATTAAATTTTATAACTATGTAACTATGTAAGTGGGCAAAAGGATAGTTTTAACTGTATATATAGGTAAATAGGTGCTAATGTACCATTAAATATGTTTAGAGACACAAAATAATTTGGTGAAATTGAATTGCATCAATATAGCAATGCTTTTATAATTATTTAAAATAACTCAAGTTGTTGGTGTAACTATATTAATGGAAAATAATAAAATAGTTTTCAATTTAAATCATAATTATGGTTTATATTTATCTCAGTAATATTATCCAGAAATTTTTGTGCTTAGGTGAGCCTGAAGATAATACAAAATTGGATACCCTTCCAATAACGAAAGGAGGCCGAAATTTGTCAATACCCTTTGATTCCACAACTGCTAATGGGGACTTAAGTAAGTAAATAAAAATTATATTTTATTTCTTGTTTGGGGGACAAACATGTAGAAAATCATTATCTTAGGTAAATGATAAACGTAAATAATATTTACAAATAATGTGTAGAAATAAATGTGAATATTCATATAATTCACTCCCTTGAACTCAGTGGGCTTCCGCAAATCTTATTAGTTGTAATAAGTAATAACATTTGTGTTTGCATACACTGCCCTGTATGCTGGTACGGATTAGCTGTATGATACCTTCTATGTAGTCACATGACTATAATTGGTATACATTATTTATGTATTAAAAATATCTAGGAAGTTGTCAAAATCGATAATTTTGATATTCATAAAACTAGTATTATACCTAATTCACATTTGATAAGATACCTATTCTAATGTACACAATACACCAAACAGAAATTATTAAAAATTAATAAATGTTACAATAACTATTATGAGTGATTTACTAAATATGAGTAGTTTGGAATCAGAATCGAATGTCGTTCGGTAGGGTAGTCCCGTCCCTAGCGATCCCTAGTAATGCGAGTGGCTAGTCCGTGCGAAGGATAGGAAGGGTGAGAGATGCGCGCGTGGGATGCGCCGCGCAGCGTCCGTGCGGCGCGGCGGCTGTGAGTGCGAGCTTCGCTTCTGTGGCGCCGCCATCGTCGGGTCGACGCGTGTACCGCGAGCTGAGCTGCCCAACTGTTCTCATCTCCGTAGATGTAGGGGCCTTGTGCCGCGCTTATGTGCTGATGGGCAGGCGTAGGTGAACGGCCGTGGAGGGCCCGCGGGCGCAGCGAGACAAACCGCCGTGGCGGTGCTACGGACCCATGCTCACCCACAGCCGCTCCGACGGAGATTTCCCAGTGTACACTAGAGGTGAGCTCACTCATCAATGCCTCTCTTCCTCACTCTTCTCCGACCTGCATTCGATGCTTGTTTCTTTCCCGTTTCATTTTTGTATAGAAATTCAATTATATTATTTTTTCCAACGGCTCAATGTTGCACTTCGCAAATATGGTTTCTGGATGTTATGTTCTAGGGTACTGTTGTAAATATTCGAGATTCCATTAAATCGATATTTATTACTTACGTCTAAGAGATAATCTGTAATTGCTTGGTCGTAATGTCGTCGATATGTATTGATACGTTGTGTGCATGCGATATGTCCGGTGTGTAACTAATAGCGGCGTCGGTATGTCGGATTGCCTAAGCACGAGATTTATAAATCAATATCCTTGGACGCCAATGTTTACAGCTTCGCACAGTTGTAACCTTCCCTATTTAATTTGCCTCTGATTTTTTACAATTCTGTTGTACAGTGTAGACTGGATGTTAGTTATTTAGTTCTTCTTCGTTTTTTAATATTTAGCTCTACTATATTGTGTAATATGTGTGAGATTTAATGTATCGAATTCGATATTATAAGAGTATTTAGGGTGTATAAGATACTATACTACGTATCTATCTTTAAAATTTCAGGCTTCATTGACTAAATTTTACGCTACGCAGGTGACTAGCATGAAAATATGGTTCGTTAAATTTCTAGGGCAATAGGCACCTATTAATAAATAAAGGCTGTGTGATTATCTCGCGGTGTCCTCTACGTCCATTTAAGCCATTGGAGTGCAAAGTGTGCATTGGAGCAGACAGTTTTTTTAATGCCAATCGACATTGAAATAATTTTGTGTCAGTTTAATTAATAATTTCATAACTTATTTATTGTTTTATGTAACCATATTGTTATTTAAATGAACATTTTGAAGTTGGGAGAATCTCAGACATCATGAGCGGTTCGATCATTTCAACAAAAGGTTTGTTAACAAATAATGGACACACACAATTTTATAGTTAGGACCAACGCACGATTTGACCACGATTATTTTTTATATTACCTGATTACAAAGACTGAGAAATAAAACATCTTTAAAGAGATTTTTAAAGGTATGAAATATTCGGCTCTACTACTATTCACCTGTTTAAGAAAATATCTCCAATATAATGGACTTATGAATTGATTCATGCCATTTTTCTTATCCCAATATCAACCGAGCACATTAAACTACTCGTAGTGACTATAAACAATTTTGAAACATTCTGTATTTATTTATCGCCGACCTTGCTTACAAACTGATTATATGTAAAGAAATGAGCCAGAACAGGTACCAATAGAAACATACATAGTGATAAGTGAACCCACTATCGTTTCAGTCCTATCTAATCTAAGAGACTGTAATATCTCAGTTTTAATTCGCATTTCGATTTACTTACACATCAAAATGTTCGTTGTAAAGGTGTCATACCGTAAATAGATATTGTGAAGTGTTTTTTATACGGGTAAATGGTGAAATAGGGTCAATTATGGTTGGAAAGAAGAGACATCACAGGCATAGACCTATAGACGATGATACGCAGAGCGATTCAGATATATTGGAGGTTTCGGAAATTTTGTGTAAGTCTATTTATTATTAGTCTCGCGTATTCATTCCTTGCCATTAATTTTGGCATAAAAATTGCCTTTAACCTGTCTCTTGGATGTCACTTCCTATCATATGCAAAAATAATGTTTAAAACCCGTCTAGTAGAGTAGCGCGATTAAACATAAACAAACTTTTCGGCTTTATTGTATTGGTTACTATAGATATTACATAGGTAGATTAATAATACGACCGTGTGCTATTAATTGACTTAATCCTATACGAGAATATGGCTTTTGACAGGATTTTTCAATCCATTGACATTCTTAAAATACTAAAAATATGATTGCTACAGTGATAATTTAAAGCGACAGTGATTGCTTATCGCGTGTAATTTCGCGCATCAAATTCATTTTAAATTCTAACATCAGACGCTTGAGTTTTACTATAAAGTGCAAGTATGTAGTTATGTGTTTGTAATACAAGCATTCGTTTAATACACTGAATTTTAAAATAGATATAACAATGTAGGTTTCATAGATTATAGAAATAGAAACCTATCAGCTTGAGATATTCAATCTGAGTTTTGTAAAATTAATATATTGCTAACATGATTGATTTGAATAAGTTAAAAATTAAACTGTGTTTGTAGTCTATCATTTGGGTTTTGAAAACAAATGACACGCGGAATTTTCATATAAATCATACATAACATTCAACTCATAACAAATGAATAATTAACTCGTTATTCTATTACTCTACCTACATGTATTAAAAGCTAGTGCCCTACTTAAAACTATAATGTTATTTTTTTTTTGCAACAATGTAAACTACTTTAGGTTATTTGCGGTTATGACATAATATTTTTACTACCATTTGTAGGACGAGGGATGGAACATACCTAAATAAAGTAATCCATTGACTCATAACACAATATTATAGTAGGGGAGGCCAACGTGCTTTCGTGTAGACATTCGAGCTCGTCTGATTAAGATATTCCCATACCATCGGCTATATTGATTACCCCCCACTAAATATTAGCTTTCTTAACTTCTTCTTTTTCTTTTCTTTCTTCACTTAAGCTCTCCATCTATTATTAAATACATGTTTTTATTTAATGAAGTTTTAAAGCCAAAATATGTATGTATGTTAAGCAACGCTCAACACAGCCTCTGTTTAGATCGGTGGCTGCTATTGACGTTACTATTGGAAAACTGAACGTGTTTTGTAGGATATTTCGCAGCACTTTTTTGTTTCAAAAGTCAGAATATTTTAGAGGTCTAGAAACTGAAACAATGGGCTATCTATACTAACTATTGGTCACCAAACGTATCCATAGCTTTAATGGAAATTAGAGTGGCTTCTTAATTAGGTACTTGCTACATTGGATGTTTATTATACATATATACAGTTAACTCCTGAAATATTAAAATATGTGAATGTAAAATGTGAGCTGGGCGGCCATAATAGTGAGTTCCATCAGGTATAACTAGTCTAGCCCATTCCCGTCCCGCGAGCTTTATAAATGTATGTACTTATTATTTATCAAATAGGGAACTGTATTGTGCCACCTGCTCTATTTATAGGCACACACACACACACCATGCGCTACGGTCGTTTCGCACAAAATATATTTCTTCATATTTTGAGATTAAACTTTTAATAGTCTTGTACATTGACTAATGTTTTTTTTCTCGGTACCCCAAAAACTCTTAAATTGATTCGGGTACTAAGACAATCATCTTAAATTGACGTGACTCATGGTTCTCAGCTGTAATGATATGTTACCAGTTATTATTGTTATTCGTGTACCTATCGTGTATTAAAGTTTTTATTTTATTGTGTTTTGTTATTCTTTTGGGCCTCGGATCGTAAATTAGGATTTTCCGTTTGTACCTTCGACTATGTCATAACTGTCATAAGTTATAAATGTACTACGTTGAAGCTTTGACTACAACATCAACCCTTTACCAAATACCAAACAGGCCCTTACTAAGGCAATGTTCTCAAACGAATTGGAAGTAGCCATTAGTGCAGTCGCCAAGTTGTTTCAAATGCAACCCGCGGGCGCGCTCAGGCGGCGTGTCGCGGCGCCGGTTCCGTGGCGAGTCATTAGTAGTTTATGTGTGGAGGTGAAGGCGAAGCGCAGACACGCAGACATGGCAGTCGTAGTCGTCTTGGCAGAGTGCGCCCGGCTGAGGCGAGTGCATTGCAACATGCAGGCAGGAGGGACCGAGGCAGGCGGCCGAGCCCCCACCCTGCCCCGCGCGCTGTCTCGCTCCGCGCGCCAGTTTGCCGTTGAGCGTCCCTCGCGGCGCAGGCACTTTACCGTGAATACGTGATTCGATTTGTTGATGCCGGTTGTACACCCCTGTGCCTTTGTTTGGTGATTACTGACAGTGTATAGTTTTGTTTTGATACCAAAAATGTGTTGTGTAAGACATGGCGACGCGTAGTTGACATGTCGCTGAGCGCGCCCGTCCAGGCGGTGCGCGGGACGAGGACCAACAGCCTCGACCAACTCGATTTCCAGGAGCGAAGGCAGTTGATCGCCAGCTCGCTCTCCCTCACTGACTTCTTACATGTTGGGGCCAAAGAAGTCGCTGCCGTTGCTGGTCAGTTACACTTAGAATTCTTTTCACGGCATTTATTCACATTCCATCCGAACAATTATTTTGCGAAATCTTTTTAACACTCGTGCAATAGTGATCATGGTTTTAGTTTGCAATGCACGATACCGATTTTACAACAAACCAATCTTACATACAACAACGAATTTTTGCGTACATGAAGTAGGCTCAGTTATATCTTCATATTATTTTTTGGCAATACCACAATACTTATTGGCGGTGTCCATCATTTTTCATTTGATAAATTAAAGTACACGCGTTTATACCATTAATTGAGTGCTACAGGTAGATGGAACACCTGCGATGACGCTTGTAGAATAGCAAATCCATCACGCTATATGCAGGAGTGGTTTCGGTTCGTGTGTTTCAGACTCATAAATACTTATATACGTGTATTTTTAGTCTTTAATTTCACACGATACATTTATAGTTCCACGTATCACAAATTCCTGAAAATATTCGGAAATGTTCATGATAGTTCCTATAAGGCTAGTTGGTATGGTTAATTCATGTAAATCATGGATAGTACCTTTGAACGTTGGATTTGCTCACGGAATTAACCTTAACATCAAAATATTGCTGACAAGTGAACCTCGTCGGGGTCATTTCTAAGGTTAACTGTAAGAGATTGTAAGGTAACTATCATGGGTACGATCTATTTAGTATCGAGTCAGTTTTGTCCAAAACTATGGTCTTACATACTAATGGTTCAGGTCAAACGAAACGGAAAGCCTAAAGTTGTAACACATGTTAGTAAAAATGTACAACAAGTACCGTTTCGGTAGGCAAAAACTACGCAATCAGGGGAAAGTTTTCTTTTGTTTGATATAATGAAAAAAGATCAAATCAGAGATATTTATCTCCGGAGCATTATTCACGGTTTGGTGATGTCACATTGCCGTTTCACCATCAAAACTATTTTACAATGGTAACGGCATTTCTCTTACTATTTTTAGTCCTCATTCATGTACAATGGAATCGTGTAACGGTTATTTCAGGATATTTAGGATTTTTATTACTGCATCGTTTGACTGTAAACATTTATTTCCGAAAATGTTATTGCTCATTTTCACAACATGTGTTTACAAGTGGGCGTACTTTATTATCTCTGTCATTTAATATTCATCTCCACAGTATTTTGTATACAATTTTTATTTTATATAATACATGAATAATGTAAATCACTCATTTACATGAGTTCTTTAGTTTAAACCTCGCTTCAAAGACATTTTCATTGTCTGTATGTAGATACGATTCAACTGTATGTTTTGTTCACGGGGTTGGTGGTTAGTATTATTTCTAGTAAAATCGTAATAACTATATGCAAAGCAATAGAGACCACCTTTGGTAGTGAAATGTAAAATAAACAAAATCACAAGTGTGTTAGTCTAGCCTAGTCTATTTCGGTGTAGTCGCCTCTAATCAAGAGGTCGGCGGTCATATCTCGTGAGTAGTGTTACGATGTCGTCAACATGCCGCTATCGTGTCGACATAAATTATTCTTGTATGCATACCTAGTATGTACACTACGTATTACATAGATGTTCTCAAGTACAAGTAACTAGCTTCGTTATTGAATCGTTCAATAAGTAACGTTTCTTTGTTACCGCACCAGACACTCAGTGAGCATATTAATGATATATCGACAAGCCCGTTGGCACAGTGGCAGTGAGAGCGCTTACTGTGTCGGGGGTTGCGGGTTCGATTCCCGCCCGGATTCAACAATATGTGTAGACATAGTTGTTGGCGACGACGTCTGGGTGTCAATTATATATTCTTATAAAGTATTTGTGTATGTATAAGTAGTAGTATCAGTTAATTAGATTCCATAACACAAGCTTAGAGCTTACTTTGGGTCTAATTAACCGTGTGTGAATTTGTCCGGGTATATTTATTTATTTATTTATTTATTTATTATTATTACGCAAATCAAACTTGATAATTAAACATATCTATTGATGGGCCTGTAGGTATGTGTGGTAAGAAATTGATTTTTAATGTTTACCATGGTCATGACACATTCAATCACGCAGTACTATGTACAGACACGACGTACATATTTAAATAAGCAATGTAAATGTCAGTCGGATCACGACTAAAGGCCACACTCCACTGTTGGAAGGTAAAAGGATCACAAATCATCGGACAAGGCTAGGCGAGGCGAGAAGTGAGGACGTACAATTTGCCGATGTATGTGGCTACCTACTGTACGAGTGTACCTTGTGAGTTGTGACTGGTGTGGGCGCAACTACGCAACACGGCAAAACCATGAGTCACACCACACCTAATCAGCCATTTACTAATCATACCGTTCCGTAGTTAGTTGGCAGTAAGGGCGACAATCGCCTGTCT
Source organism: Cyclophora albipunctata (assembly GCA_963082685.1). NCBI lineage: Eukaryota > Metazoa > Arthropoda > Insecta > Lepidoptera > Geometridae > Cyclophora > Cyclophora albipunctata. The sequence continues at coordinate 6,295,839 of OY720117.1, read as the reverse complement.
TCCTCCGGTCTATATTGGAACCTCTACGGAAGATAATCGTCAATGGGATTCCACATCCGCTTATCTCGTTCTTAAGTCAGTTTCAATAGCTATATGAGTAGATACTTAACTGGAATTGCTTCGGTCATTACGACAATGTTGGGACCTCATATCAGCATAAATATCTTTTGAAACTGGCAAGTCTTATATAATAGGGATTGTATAGTTTTTATCGTTTTAATTGTAATAATCTTTGGTTATCACAACATCTGGTTTATGATAAGATTTGATTTGCATGATCACTTCAATCGCAAATTAATAATTAATTAAATGGTCCCTAAAACATAAATCTCCTATAAATCTTCTACACGTTAGAATTCTTGACTCATCAACAGATTTTATCTATCATTTCACATTTAAGTAAACACACACGAAAATATTTTATCTATCTTAAGTAGTTGAAGGTAATTTTAACTAGAGTATTCTGGTGTGAATATTTTGGTACAGCAAATTATATGCAGATTGTTTTAAATATTTAAGAGCGGAAAGGAAATCTTTATCGTTATTCGTCAATGTTTATTATTGGTTGTTTCTATTAGCTGTCCATTAGAAGACTAACTTTACCTTTGATAAACATAAATATAACGGCGATAAAGGGTGAAGTTTGGTGGAGCAATCGTTTTGTTTTAATATACGCTACAAATGTTTAATAATTTGATGAAGGTAAGTTCTTAAAGAAGTATGCAAGGATTCTCCTACGTTTAAACTTGGAAATAATAATTTTACCTTCATTAAATGAATATTTCATATAGGTCTCCAGTAGAAATAAGTGCCTGTAATATCTCGTTGTCCAGCTGTGGGACATTACAGATTCATTTTACTTCAGCTTTTGAACTTGTGGTTAGAGCACCTATACTACTATTTGCATTACAACAGCCTCCGTGGTCTTGTGGTTTGAGCGCCGGCTCACGACCCGGAGGTTCCGGGTTCGATTCCCGGTGGGGATATCTCACAAAAATCTCTTTGTGAGACTTTCCTCAGTTTGGTTAGGGCATTGCAGGCTGAATCACCTGATTGCTCGAAAAGTAAGATGATTCCGTGCTTCGGAGGGCACGTTAAGCCGTCGGTCCCGGTTACTTTCTACGGATAGTAGTCGTCACTTGAGCCATGTCAGAGGCCTTTGGTGGCTCAATAACTCTGACACCAGGATTGGTCAGGTTGGCCAACGATGAAGAAGAAGACTACTATTTGCCTATAATTAACTTTCTTATTCAATTCTCCAATATCCTGGTTTACAAGTAAATTAAATAAGTAGTTATTCTATGCAAGTTTTGTATTTCTTGGAAAAACAAAGTAGTTGTTTAGACGAAGCACTTATTTACGTCGTCGTATGCATATCAATTGTCTTATGCGGTTTTGTTATGCATGCCTTGCGTGTCCTCCCTGCGATCATCCTATTTCTTTACAAGATAAAACACTTTTCAATTGAATGTACTATGCATCTTGAAATGTGTGCTTTGGTTTCCTTTAATATTGAATCTATAGTTGTATAAATCAATGATAATAATAATACTGTTCCTAATGTCTTTCAGTCCAGTTTTTTGGGACTGCTCTTTGAATAATTCAAAAAGTCTTGTCTCCTTCAGACGTAACTTAAAAAGTAAGTTTTTACTTGTCAAGGTATGACCATGAATAAAAATAAACCGGTCAACTTTGAATCCGAATCTCCATGTAAAGCCCTCTCAGTGGTAAACAAAAAACTTTCTTCCATTTCCGATACCACATCAGGGCTTGAGAGCAATCTATGAATAATTGAAGTTATAGAAATAAAATGTAATAACTCCAATGTAACTTTTAAATTGGCGCGTATATGACCAAAGAACTAGCATGGACGAGAAAATTTCTCTATTGTATATGTGTATAGTTCCCGTTGGCATTGTATTGTGATAGGTACGGACAGTCGTTAACAATAGACTGTCGACATAATGGGGGCATTGATTGTGTGGATGTATCTATCATGTGTTCGTGTGACTACTCGTACCGATCTGATGGAACCTATTTTAGAGCCGCAAAGACAATGTCTCCAATGTTTTATACACTTAACTAATACAATTTCTCATTGACTAACTTATATTTGACGCGTGTTATTAAAATATACGTTCGTTGACTCTTTGTAGTTCATTGTGTTGATTTGATGTAAGGTATCTAACTAAGCGTGCGTGTAGCGGTATTAGAAAGACAGTTTTTGTGAGTTATGGGTTTGGGGCTGTTTCAGCATTTGGTTTTTAAACCACAATGGGAATATTAGGGTTGCGTTTGTTTTCTCAAGTGACTGAGTTATGGGTCTTTGGAGGTGTTGATTTCACTATTAGATTCAACCCAGATGGGTATTTGATTTTTAATTGAGTGATGGAAATGTATATGAAAATATGATTGCTATTATGTTGCAGCTAAGAAACAGAATGGTTCAGCGGTGCGCACCAACAGCCTGGGGTCAGGAGCTCGCACGCCGCCCACCGAGCGGACCAAGTCGAAGTTCTCGGCCTTCGGAAGACTATTCAAACCTTGGAAGTGGAAACGGAAAAAGAAATCTGAGAAATTCGAAGCAGCATCTAGAAGTAAGTACTGTTCGTTACCTTACTAACTACTAAATCTTCTTAGCGAATCGATGGTTGGACTTCTCATAAATTATGTAGTCTTGTCATTTTGCCAGTTTAGTGGCACTGCTGAAGAACATAAGATCATGTTGACATTACTCAGTTAATCTACTCATCTGGATAAGTGACCCGAAGTGGGTCTTGACCTTCAATACGAGAATCTGCGAAACCAATAACCATGTATGTATGTATGTATTAGCCTGTAATGTCCCACTACTGGGCAAAGGCCCCTCATCTCACTGAAGTTATCAGTACGGTGAGGAGGATTAGGCATAACCTAATAATAATAACCATGATTGAACAAAAATATTTATTTAAAAAATAGTTTTCGTTAGCTGTTGACCTGACTGATGTCATCAAATAAATAAATAGAGGCTCCTTATGTGTAGTGGCTGAATTTGGCCTTTATCGGTTCTAAAACTCTACTCAATTTGTAGATAATTTACAACTATAGAAGTCAAATATAATAACGAAATTAATAACAATTTCCATGCCAATTTTCATCTATGTCTGTTCTCTGTTCAGTATTTCCGGAGATTAAACCTCAGTATAAACAAATACCTCTAGGGGTATAAATAACAGACAAGAGCAAGCGAAATAATAAAAATACATTGACGTCTCGATCACCATATGTTCTCTACATTATAAATAGAAATACTTATTTGTTAGTGTAAATCTTTCTTTCTTGAAGAGTGTGACAATGTCGTTGAACCGTAAAGATGGTATTATTATTGAAGATGAATCACAATACGTTCGTGTTATTACGAATTCGGGGCCTTAAACGGAAACCTGAGCAAAAAACGAAGCAGGTAGTTGATACGACATCGTATGGTTATCTGGTTATCCTTACAGTGTGGAGGTTACTCTACCTACAGTATTGTCGTTGAATGTTTATGGATTTGTTTATGTCCATTTTGTAGCTTCTTTGATTGTATCGCAGTATTTTTTGCTTTAGGAATAATAATTTGGCGTCTTACCACCGAACACTCAAACGCTTCTCAAATTAAGCAGCTCTCAATTCTGCAGTATTTTGTCAAAAATGTTTGAAATTAAGTATGTACTTGCCTAATTGGAGTGGCATGTGTGAATTCTGAGAATAATAGATAATCTAAAAACGACCAGAGTTAGAACGACAATTACACGAGCACCGATTAAAAAAAAAATTCTTACGTATGGTTTGCGCCAAAATTGATGTTGTGTATCTATGACCTATTACTCCTAGACTGATCTTCCTCTTCGATCCTGACCTTAGTTATTGCCGACTATTTTTATTATCAAGTCCAGACCAGCAGATTAACTTTGGAAATAGTATTCTCTACAAAAGCGCACTCTTGAATATATCGGCGACATCCGGCTATAAACGTTTCTAAAGATGATAAGTGCCGTTTATCAATTGATGTAAAGTCGCCAGCATGAGATAGGTTTTATTAATGGATGTAAATAAAAAAGTATTAATGTCCAATAGTCCAATTTAAATCTGTGGGGCGAAAATATAGCCGCGGTGAAACGGATTTTGGTCCAAAGCAATCTTTTCTGTGATAAATATTGTGTGATGTTTTGTTTGTTTAAAGCTTCGATCAACAATGCACAACTAGATGTCGGGTCGGCGCAAAAAATACGTCTCGGTGAATAACGCCTCATTTGAAAAGTGAGGCGTTATTGTCACTTATGTTATTCATAAGATTTGCTACTTTATTGCTAGGTGTCATGGTTGTAATTAGGTTGAACTTCGAACTGTTTTAAAACTCTTTTTTCAGTTCGGTAGTAAACAAAATAGGCTGTCACACGTCATCCACGCGGACAGTATTTAGCTTTGATTTTGTAAGTGACCCGATATCTAGTTGTGTATTGTTGATCGAAGGTTTAAAGTAATCTTTTACTGGCAGTCGGATTCGAATATTTCTTTTTGAATTGGATAGCGAAATATGAGAGAAATGGATAGGCCACGGTAAAACGGGTAAAACTGCTGGAAGCTGTTAGTTATTAATAACTAGGTGAAAGATAATTACTTGTTAAATCAATATTGGTGTTCAAGAAATAAAAAAAATTATTGACTACTAGCCGCGCCCCGCGGTGTTACCTGCGTTGTACACGTTCCCGCGGGGATTTCGGGATAAAATATATCCCATGTGCCATTCTGATGTATCACTACATAGTATAAAACAAAGTCGCTATTTTTGTCTGTTTGTTTGTCTGTTTGTCTGTATGCTTACGCAACGGATTTTGATGCGGTTTTTTGTAATAGGTAGAGTGATTCAAGAGAAAGGTTTTTATGTAAAAAAAATACCGAAATTCCCACGGGAACGGGCACAACGCGGGTAAAACCGCGGGGCGCTGCTAATATCCTATATTACTGTGTAGTTTCATCCAAATCCGTTCAGTAGTTTTTTTTCTTGATAGAGTAACAGACAACAAACTTTCACGTTTATAATATTAGTAGGATACTTTTTTTATCTTAATGTTTAGCCTTAAAAAAGATTATTAAACTGTTGTTATTCCAAAGTTTTGCCTAATTCGGTTTATCAGCGCTGCGGAAGTATAAACTAGATCTGGATATAAATAAGAAACTTTTAACAAAATGACATCATTCATCTTACCTTGGAGTGTAAACTATCCTTATACAGAGTTTACTCAATATCGATTTCTCCATTAACCATAAAAGTACACTTGGATCAATAAACACATTATAACTACTCTTTTTGATGAGCAAACTTACTTTCTTATTTATAAAATTAGTTAAGATATACGATTTATAGTTTTTAGACGTTATACTTTACTATACTCCGTAATGTACGAGTATACATGATCATGACTTGATAGGTAGTGAATGTCCTTCCAATAGACTTACATATAATATGTTCATACAAAGTATGTATTTGTGTATGTATATGTAATATGTAGTATCAGTTAGTAAGATTCGATAATACAAGCTTAGAGCTTAGTTTGGGTCTAATTAACCCTGTGTGGATTTATTCGAGTGTATTATTAGTGCGTTTTATTCATTTATAATTTTGTATTAATTGTGAGAATCTTCTTCTTCTTCTTCTTCGAGAAGATGAAGAAGATTGTGAGAATGACAATATAATACAACTAACAGAGTCCCTGGGGTTTACCCGCGTTGTTCTGGTTGTCGTGTTTAAAAATAAGTCTATATAACCTTCCTGTTAATACTAATAGTTTTAATAAGTTATTTAATAAACTGTTTTTTATTTGCAGCTCTAGAGAGAAAGATATCCGTCCGAGCCAATAGAGATGAGTTGGTGCAGAAAGGCATTCTCCTACCGGAGAGTCCTGTTACGCCGGTGCCCGAAGACAGTGAGTTATTTCACTAGCTAACTATCAACGTGTACTGGCCCGCATAGTACATGAGAGAAGATTGGGATAAAATACGCATATTTTCAACTAGCCGGCCCCGCGGTTTTACCGGCGTTGTACCCATTCCCTTGGGAATTTCTGGATAAAAAATAGCATATAATCTTCCCGTTGAATGTGGCTATCCACTACAAAAATAATTATTCAAATCGGATTGGTAGTTTTTGAGATTAGCTCTTACAAACTAACAAAGTTAGAAACTTTACTTCTTTATAATATAGGTATACATGTAGACTACTAGCTATGCCCCGAGTCTTCACTCTCAACGTACCCGTTCCCGTGGGAATTTCGGGATAAAATGTAATCTATATTCTTTCCCAAAGTCTATTCTATCTCCACCACATTAAATCGAAATGGGTACAATAGTTTAGGTTAGGTTAGGTTAGTGACCAAGGGAAATAAATAATTAATAAAATATGAATAAATAGATAATAGGGACCATATTAAGTATCTCATTGTAGTTGTAAAATAACTGGGCTTAATTTCTTCCAAAATCACCTAGCAATAAAATACTTAATGCCTGATTAACACATATGTAAGTTAACATTGCATGCACAAAGTGATTAGTAACACTAACGTGTAATCGTTCACTGAACAGGGTTACACGTTGATTTTACTAATTACTTGACACCTGCACTTTTTACTTGCAGTGTTAACAAAGTTAGAATGGACATCAAATATATATCACTCAAAAACGTTTGCATTTATCTGATGGTGAAACTTACAATAACTTAATACCTAGCTGCGCCCCGCGGTTTTACCCGCGTTGTGCCCGTTCCCGTGCGAACTTCGGGATGTTTTATACATATAAATCCTTCTCTTGAATCACTCTATCTATTTAAAAATACCGCGTCATAATCCGTGCAGTAGTACCTATTTAAGTTTATCGCGAACAGACAGACAGACAGAGGCGGCTGGGGACTTTGTTTTGTAATATGGAGTGATGTAAGTACTTATAGTGGGTTCATTTTCTACGGACCTACGAAATAATCTATGTAGGTACATGATGTTTTGTGGTCTTAGGTTTTATACACATATGTGTCAATGTTTATAAAAGGGTTATCGTAGCTATAAACATAATTAACATAGTAATCAAATCAAACAAAACATTTGTTATTTTCTTGTATTTTTGCAGCATAAGCTAAAAATTGAGAATCTAAATAATAATGACGAAATTAAAGTAAATGACAAATGTTATGTGTAGTTTATCTTTTCCGTAGACTACTTCAGCCATAGACGAACATAAACAACAGTGTGCTAATCTATACTAATATTCTCGTATAAAGCTGAAGAGTTTGTTTTGTTTGTTTGTTTGTTTGTTTGTTTAAACGCGCTAATCTCAGAAACTACTGAACCGATTTGAATAATTCTTTCACTGTTAGATAGTCTATTTATCGAGGAAGGCTATAGGCTACATTTTATCCCGAAATTCCCACGGGAACGGGCACAACGCGGGTAAAACCGCGGGGCGCTGCTAGTGTCTGATAAACCACAACTGTAATTAATAATTATATTGTCGTTGCTCTCCTGCACTAGCTTGCATGTTATAACACCGTACCGACCATTATACATACATAATACACACGTACATACGTAACTTGTTTAATTTTATATTCATAGTTCCGATATATGAGCACAGCGCTACTGCATTGTCAGTAATTAACCATTACCTTTTAGATAATGTAGGAAAGTGAATGCTTGGAAAGACATACTGGTATTAAAGAGTTATTTTAATAGGCATACTTAACATACACTTAATTGTATCATATCTAAGTGCGTTGAGATGAATCAGTTTAATTTGTTCGTTTACTATTTTGAGTTTAAATTGTTTAATAAACTTTCTTCAACGACTTTCTTAAACCAATCACAGTTATCTAAATTATATCAACGTAAACTGTTAAATAATAGTGTTGTTAAAATGTTTATCAATTAATTTATTTCTTCTTTCTCTAAAGAGATTTATTAATTGAATTGTATTATTTTAATGAATGCATTGTTTTTTTATTGTTATGTGCTAGTAGTGCTCGGGGTGTTGTTTGACTGCAGAATGTTCATCAATCACAGAGTATAATAACTAAGAAGTCGCGATTTTTATTTGACATTTTTATTTGCCACGTGATTTCTGTAATTGTTCTTCCTGTTTTAATAGATAAGACTAATGAACAGCAAATCGTAGTAAACCAATGACAAGGAATCCTATTAATATTATAAATGCGAAATTTGGTGAAGATGGATGTATGTATCTCTTTCACGAAAAAACTACTGGACGGATTTGGATTAAACTTTACAGTAATATAGGTCAGAATAACACGGGATAAATTTTATCCCGAAATTCCTGCGAGAACGGGTACAGCGCGGGCAACACCGCGGGGCGCGGCTAGTATCGATATATGTTACAAAATACATTGTGTTTCTAATACGTCATCGGGGAAATACCGATTCTTGACAAATATAGGAGATGATATGCAATTAGGTTAAACTTGACAATTATTGTTATCAACAATCAATTCCAAGTACACATACAATAAAGTGACTTACTGCGTCTATCTGAATTTCAGTCAAGATTCAGTGATCATAAGTTACTGAACTAGGAGTTTCAGATTTTGATGCGGTTTTCATCATCAGTTAGATACTTTTACGTGAAGGTGGTGGGTGGCTAGTAAAGATACCTTTATTTAGATCAAAAACTAATATGTAGATAATCTCTTATAAGATAATTTCTATGTATAAGAAGGTGTTCAGTCTTTACCTCGGACAATAATTTTTAAACAAATATAAAAAACAAAGTACATTGCCAAGAATAAGTCCATTGATTTGACACTTGAATGATTTATTTGTTTGTATAACATTGAACTATAAATCCGAGATAGTTTTAAAAGCTTAAATATAGGTCACACTCAACTGTAAGATTTATATTTTGTTGATTTTAATTTTTTATGCGATTTGCAAAATCTGAGTTATTTTTGTTTGATAGTAATCTATTATATGCGTTGCACAGTCACAAATTGTAGAATTATGTTCGTGTTTTTTTATTTATTTTGTCCTACATAGTTTTACTATTTCTGTTTGCTTAAAACCCACTCTGAAATAAACATAATAGGGATATTCAATAAATTTCGTATGTGTTATCCATCTCACTGTAGGCGCTGTTTTACAAGAAGCAAGAATATTTTTTTCTGCATTAGCATTTTGTAATTCCGGGCTTGAATATGTCTACCAAGGAACTGCCGGGCTACATAACACTAAACCTTAAACCCTAAACGCCAAATACGATTTTATAATTCAATTCCCATCTAAGAAATCCAATAAACTTAGAAAAACCAAAAATATCAAATGGTGACCATGCTATAGTACCTTTATTAATACATTAATTCGTTCCAGATGAAGAGCTTTCCCCGCCGTACGGCGAGGAGGCGCGCGGTGACTCCGGCCCGGACCGCACGCTCGCCGGCATGCACGCAGCTTTGCAAGCTCAGCTGGCGTCGCAAATGGCGCAGCAGCAGGCCGCGCTGGCTGCAGCCGTCGCAGCCGCCGCCGCTGCGCATCACCACCACCAGAACAATAACGTCATTGGTGAGTACAGTAGCTTAAGTAGCTTAAGATGCTGAAACTTATGGGCCGCAGCTACATTGTTATTGACGCCATTGGTTGTTTTGCAACGTAGTGGCAAATATATCTGAGCGCTACCGTAATTCGCTGGGTGCGTAAAATTGTTGGACCTGAACGTTTGTTAATTAGACCTTGTGGAAGGCCTTTAAGCGGTCTAAAAACTACGGTATTTGACGAGGATAACGGCTTTATACTTTTACCTTAAATAGCGTAAGTTTCTGGCTTCTGAAGCTCTGTTGTTAGCTTCATCTTTAGAAAGTGACAACAATTAAACGAAAACTTTTCAAAAGAAATACCGCGAAATTCTTGGAATCTTGGAATTTAAGGGGAAATCCTACGAGACACCATTTTTTTGTAGTCCAATGGGTTTGTGTGGGCGTAGTTATGATATAATAAGTCTTTGAAAATTTACACCCACCATAAAGTTTATTTAAAAGTACTTGCCGCGCCCCGTGGTGTGACCCGGCCACGTTTACCCATTCGCGGGAATTTCGGGACAAAATTTATCTCATGTGTTATTCTGATATATCTTATCTTATATATAAAATTCTCGTGTCACAGTGTTCGTTCGCGTACTCCTCCGAAACGGCTCGACCGATTCTCATGAAATTTTGTGAGCATATTGAGTAGGTCTGAGAATCGGCCAACGTCTATTTTTCATCCCGAAATTCCCGCAGGAACGGGTACAACGCGGGTGAAACCGCGGGGCGCAGCTAGTAACTTATATTACTGTTGAGTTGCATCCTAATCCGTTCTGTAGTCTTTGCGTGAAAGTAACAAATACATACATATACATACATACATCCATCCATCCATCCTCACAAACTTTCGCATTCATAATATTAGTAGGATAGCAGCTAAAAAGACAGTCAGGCAACTTTGCACATTGATATGCCTTGTTTGTTTATGATATATCACCTTGCACTACCAGTAAATAGTAGTAATATTGACTAGGTACTTGAAAGATAGCGTGATGAATAGGAAATAGCTCGTCATAGTCATTTAATGTTGTCAGATAAGGCATTTGTGCTGCGTTCATAGAAAATTGCCTACGTTGCAAACATCCATTAACACGTTATAGTGGTGGTAACCTAACTACGGCGAATCAAAGAGGTTAAACAAAATCGATAAACATGGACAAAATAAACGCAAATATACGTTTAGGTTAACGCTTTCCAAAACGCTTCAACTCGTAGATTTAGAAAAATGGATACAATTTATCTAGTTTACTTTAGCAAGTGAAATTTAAGTGAAAGCAGGAAACCTGCCTTGCTATAAATTTTCTCTATTTTCAACCGATTTCGATTCGGTGCTTTTTCATTTCTACGATTGATTTTTTTATTTTTTTGAAGTCATCATTTCGAATGTCAAGATAGAGTTATTTAGGTGTAATTGAGAATAGAAATTCTATGATTTTTTTTGCTGTAAATAATATGCTAATACTGCGAAAACTAGTGAAAGCTTTTTACCTCATAGTTGTTACAATTTAATATTTTTAGGTATAAGTGGAATTTAATTAAGAAATAATAATACGTATTCGTCTTATGCAAATACAGGAAGTGTGATAACGTAATAATCGCGTACAGACTATACTACCTAACATACATAATGATCGTATAGATAGATAATCGGCCAATCAGTTTTCCGTCATGATGTTTTAATATATACGTTACGTACAGTACACACCATTATCTTATCGTTCACACGTTTACATACCTTAAAATAACACTTACTTCAATATACAAATATTGTTTTCGGCTTATAGATTAAATTTTATACCAGAATTGACCCTGTTTTCTTTGTTGTTTGCAAAAACCTTTTGGGTCAATTAATTAACATAATGTTTGTTCAGTATTCCCATGTATAATTAGTTGAGTGGTTTACTTGGCGATATAAGTTGGTGTTTATATTAATGGATATACTGTTGATTATGTGGTGGTATGGATGTGTGACGTCACGAATTAGCGGCATCCTGGCAGGACGGCGCCGATCGTTGACCCAACTGCCCTCAGCCGTTACCTCACCAGATGATGACGTCATTATTCATACGCGATCAATTAATCATATCAATATTGTGATGGTGAAAATGCGAACATGCTAAAACCATAATGGAAAACTTTATTTACAAATTTGATTATGATTTAATCATAGTTTTGTACAATTAAACGTTCAGAATTTAGGTAAACTTATTGTTCCTAATAAACTTTAATATAAAACTTTAGTAAAGTCTCCGTAGTGAGACATTACAAGCTTAATTTAGGCCTGTAAAGTCCCTCTGTAGTGCTCTCATGTTACTAAAGTTGGTACAGCTAGATAATTAGGCGTAAACATGCTGAAATATATCTTTGTGTAAATGGGATATTATAATTGAACAGTATACCAATTTGATTGGTTCGAATCCATAATGAATAAGTATTGTATCGACTGTATTTTGCGTCGGAGTCGGCAAAGGCCACATTGAGCACGCAACGATCATACTTTACATTAGCTAGCGCCGTCGAGTGTCGGCTTGTGACTTGATTGTCTTTGACCTACGTAAGGTTTTCACAGCTTTCGCTTTGTATTCAATCCACCTCGCCATCTAGCTTTGAATGCTTTCAAAACTGCAAATTGGTTTCTTTTGAGGCCTTTTAACTATACGGCATAGTCTGCTGGTATTCTTTCAACCGTTTTTTGCATTAATGGTTTTTACGAATGTGCTATATTTTTGTATACGATTTGTATCTATCGTTTTGTTTGAATTACCTTTATGCTTGAGCCATTTCTGTGGTTTAACGTTGAAATATTATAGTAATATAATAATATTGGAAGTGACCCGCTTAAGCGCAGTAGTTAGTCGTTTTAACATGCTATACAAAATTCGACATCTCTTAAAATTATTCTCAAGAGACATCCTTCTCAAATATCATGCATGGGTACTTCAGAAAATGTCTTATCGCAATATACATTTCAGCCCTTTAGCATAAAACTGAGTCGGTAAAAGTATTATTCGCATGGTTACCCGTCGTTCCATGTTATAGAGTAGAGACGTTTGATGTGAACCGTTTAGGTCGTGAAGAGGGTCTAGTGTACCGCGCACTGTGTACTGGCGGGTATACTATGTAGTGTGGCGAGGGGTAAGTATAGTCTAGATCGGCGGGCTGGCGCGCGGCGGCGGCGCGGGGCGCGGGCGGCGCGGCGACCCGGCGCGCGCCTCAGTGTCGGTTCACCCGCGCCCGCCGCGCCCGGCCCGCTCCCGACTAGCCGCTCGACTACCCTTGCCTCCTGCCCTAACCTCAATCGGTTACCTGCCCATCTAGTTATACCACCTGTCAAATCCCCACAAGATCCTCACCACGCATTCCTCATTTTTTTTGTCACCCATCTCACGAACAAACGAATGCTTTTCGACCAAAATTATTTGGGTTATGAAATACGGTTGTGACTATGTTGTTGCTCAGGTTCAACGTTATGTTTTCATGTTGAATATATTCTAGTGTTGTATCAAAATTTACACCGGCATCTGCAGAAATGAAACGATCAATACGCTCTCGTTCGTTGCAAATGGAATACTGAATACTTGACACGACATTGTTCGAGTAAAAAGCTCACGAAATAGCAATAATTTTAACGGAATATCTTTGTTATAATCTTAGTAAATACAACGGTATCTACGTGATTGGATTACATACATTTGTATTTTGGTAAATGTTTTTGGGAAAGTTAATTGGTTTATGGTGTCACTAAGAGGAAAGTTTTATTAATATCGTTGTCATTTTGTATCGGTATAGTTGAGCGGCGAGGTAGGTCGTCGTGCGGTATCGATCGCCGGGCGCCGCCGGCACGCGATCCGGCCGGTGCACCGTCGCCGTGGATTCACATGCTCCTCGATCGAACTTTAATACATTCGCTTCGATACAATACGGCGCTACAGCACTTCCTTCCATGTCATGTACCTCGACGGCCCCGATTGCATGCATATACGGCTCGCTATTTTAGGATGTAAATAGGGAAGAGATAGTAGTGAAGTAAATGTTGTGAGTTGTTTGTTGATTTGGGTCGCGTATAGTCGGCGAGTCCCAGTGTTCGTAGCGGGCATGGTTGCTCTGGGCGCGCGCGTGTGGGCCGAGTGTCGCGGGCGGCGCGGGTGCAGCCGGTAGCCGCGGTGTCTCGAGCCCCGCCCCGCGGCAGGCGCTGGCCGCCGCCGCCGCCGCCGCCGCGAGCTCAACCGGCTCAGCGGCTCTCTATGATGGGCTACATCATGGGATGTGCCTGCCTTAGAGGTGCGTACCACCATCACACACCACCCTACAGGAACAGGGATTGTGCTGTCAGCCACCAAGAAGGAACTCTTCTCTTATGCTATGTCTATTATTCTAGTTGTACTCACTCGTATTGACTAAATCTTAACTATGTTTATGAGTGTGAATATTCTTCATCACAAATATGAAACACAACTTAGGTACCTGCTAAAGAAATAAGTATGATTAAAATTCAAAAGTTATGCGCAGCTTTGAGTGGTCTACTAATTTTACTGAAAGCTTTCCTCGTATTGCAAACATCCTTAGGCTGTTAGCACTGCAATGCAACATACATAGAAGTTCCATAGATATCTGGACTATTCACTTAACCGGCGAGATGTATAACACAATATCGTAGCATATTTGAGCAAATGTTTGAAAAATTATAGCTATGGAGAGATAGATATTTTCCCACTCTCCGTGGTTAAGCTCGAAGCTAAGCGCTGACATGTATTGTGTCTGAACAACTTATAAGCCAACAGCACTCTCCTGCAATAACCGTGTAAACAGTTTACTGCCATATCACACTAAAGCGCATACGTTGTATCTCACGTCTCACAGAATACCTAGTAGTAGTTAGTACGTACGTGCTTGTAATACCTCTTTTGAAACGTAGATCTCGTGAAATATTAGAACAATGTATTGTCCTAATATTTTAATGTGGGGGTAGTTTCAAAAACTGAGGCTTAAAACATGATAGGCATTTAGTCGTGATGTCGTGAATCAAAAATTCAGTTCAAACTACCTAATTTATTATTTATCGAACAATGTTTCCAATTGAATGTACGGTCTGAAAAGCGGAATAACTGATGTATTTGATCAAACACAGGCTTAGATTAATGATTACTCGTACATATCTGCGCTGAATAATTAACAGACAATTACACGTGTTTCTATACCCTTTTATGTTACATTCGTTATTCATGTAAGCGAATTATGGATAACACGGATTTAGAGTAATTCGAATGTCATTATTAATCTCTGTTTATATTTGAAACTCTCGTTTAATGTTGCCTTTAATGTGATATATTTATCACGTTAAGCAAAACATTGACATTTTTTATATGATACTGTTTACTGTCTGCGATTAAGTCCACGAATTATTCGTAAATTTTAAACTACACTCGCCGATAAATTTACTGCACAGTGTCCAGGGAAGGGTCGCAAGGAAAACCACTTTAAACGCATTAAAGAGTCCACGAACAACTTAGAAAATTCAGTTCGTAAATGAACTCGAAAGTAGGATTAAAATTTAAATTGCTTTAACTTAACTACAACATTGCTGAAACCAAACTTCAATTTGTACCTGTGCAGCGTTTTCAACTTGTGCATCGCAGAGTAAACCAATATTTAATTGAAAGTTGCCACCGCGCGCCGTGCACCCCTAGCGCATCGCGTGGGCGACCGCTCGTAATCACCTCGCTCGTGCACCGGTTACGATTCTGACGCTCTTCCCGCATTCGCACCCGAACTAATCCAATAAAAGCAAATATCATGACGCGTTTTTATTCACATTTTATAGCCCATTAAATCATCACAAGTGTGCCATATTCACTCACCAAAAAATCAAGCAAAACACAAAACAACGTTAATGGCAGAAATAAATTTTAATTTAAAACATTATTTCCAGCTCAGCTGCACTCCGCATACTGGTATTATGTATAATAAAATGGGCTCGGGGACTGCACGGTGTCGTTGACCTGAGTTTCGCAAGCTCTAGCTTTACAATTTCATTCTATCTCTAAGGTATTCAGACGTGTTTGCTGTAGTTCGCTCTAATCTCATATCCTACCTAATATAATGAAACCGTAACTTTTAATTAAAAACCAAAACAATTTAAGAGTTAGGTAATTGCTTTAAAATGCATTAACTTAATTTGCGGCCGCGCTAATGCAAAATTACTGTTAACGAATAAACATGCTTATTATATACAACCTCTCCGATTTAACATTAAAATATTAAAGCTAACAAATGATAGTTGAGTTCATTGCACTCTCTTTAATCTGATGATTAAAGAGAGTAGTTATCATAGTGCTGACGTTATTTGATGTGCAACGTAGGACGAGAGCTAGTGAGCTAGATGAATGGCGATAAATTAAAAATTCAAAACAAAGCGAGTGGTGTGCGTGGGCGGGCGGTCGGTCGGGAAAAGACGGAGGGCGGGCGGCGATCGAAGAGCGCGCGCGGTGAGCGGGGGCGGGGCGCGCGGGCGGGGGTAACGATCGTGGATCGGGCGCAGTGTTCCAGCCGCGAGCGCGCCGCGAGCATGGGCGACGTGGGCACGCTGGCCGCCATGGACGCGTTCGCGGGCGGCGCCAGGCGCAGGCCCGCGCGCCTGCCGCCGCCGCCGCCCTTCGTGCCGCCGCCGCCTCCGCGCGCCCGCGACCACTACTACGTGCGCCGTCACTCTCCCCTACCCTCGCACTCGGCCAGCCTGGCGCTCTTCACACGCAACAATGGTACTCCACCACCACCATCACCATCACCCCCACAATGCTTCTCTCTAGCCGCCACGCTTCACATCACCCGGTGCCGGCGCGCCGCGCTCCGTCTGCGGCGCTCACTTACTACCAATGTCAATGTCACACTGCCGTAGTTCCACACCATCAACTTTGATTGCTTCTTCCTTATTTTCTTATCACTTATTTAAGGAAATTGCACATAACAGTCTAACTGAACTGTAGTTTATCTGTTATTCGAACAGTAATCTTGATAGTTTGATAGCATAATACACCAACTCCTAAATATTCGGGGATAAGTTAAGTAGGTATTTTAAATCGTAAAATTATATCTGTTGAATTTTAACGAATCATACATTTTTAATTAATTATCAATCATAATAACTATGTTACTCTACACGTCCTAACCGTAATGGGCTATTCAGTACGCCAAAAGCCTTTGCCCTGTAGAAGAATATTAGAGGTTTAACTGTTTTTACAGGTTTTTATTAAAGTTAATTTGCTATCATTATTATACATTCATTCTTATGACTACTGTGTAGCAAGTTATGTGGTGTAGAATAAGTTCGAAAGTCCAATAAATGCAGGAGTTTTAGTGAAATCTAGGAAATTTTATCTTTTATTATTCCAGAAGTCCAAAAAACATAAAAACTTATTTAGATATAAATGGACCAAAGCTACTTTCTGATAAAGGATAATTAATAACTCCGATAGATAAACATCAAAAAGCCGGAGTACGGTCCTCGGTCCAGTTTCGAATTGGAAATGAAATTAAACGTTTAATTTTCCAATTACTGCAGCCACAGGCAGTTTTGTCAAATAACACTAAATATTCATTGTTAGCTTACCCAAAGGATAAAACGCCCACTCCGGCGACCGCTTTTCATAACTTTGCTGTAATAATAATCTTGTGAGTGAATAACAAAGTACTTTTCAGCGGCTTTGTAGCGAGCGACATGTTAACATTTTATGTCCTAAAAATATTTTGTAATTCCATTAAAACCGCGTTCAATACTTATGAGACAGTAAGTAACCTTATTATGACAAAGCAACTAATCTACTTATGTTATCCGTGTGGAGTTGCCAAAACATTCGATTTTCATCCGATGTTACCGTTGTATCGTCATACCTATATTTATCCTTCGAACGAGATTACTCAGGGACAAACAAATAAGAGTTATATTATTTGCGGTTGAGGGATGTTTATTATGACGTAGTGCTATATCCCGACGGGCTGGAGATGGCATGAATAACGGAGTGCGGGCCGCGATGGCCTTGCGCAACTATTTGCGGCGGCTGCGCCTGCGAGCCGGCCACTCGGCGCCGCTTGCACGCTTCGACTTTAATTGCCTCACGAATGTCAATCACTACATTCCACCGGATAACGACGTCCGACTTCCTCAAACCTTGCTGCTTTCAAACAAACATCCTAATAATGAACGCATGTTTTTTGCGTTTTTTACCCCTGTAATAGCGCTAGTTAAGACTATTAGTCAGGAATTCCTGGAATTAAAATGTTTGTTGAAATATTCTTGTGTGTTTGATGGCCCAAGGTTATTTTTATAAAAGGTTAATCAATCAGGCTTACTTAGAAAAGTATTTGAGCACTAAAACGTACATTTACTAGTGGAATTTGTTCACCTACATCAGAGTGACACAATCCATTTATCAAAGCAACCATAAAACTCCTGAAATACAAGTAAAGCAACCCCATTATTTTATGAACGAGTATGTTATTTTTATTTATGATTCGCCCAGATTTAGGAATGTTGGAATTTATTCAAGCATGTTAGATATGATTTTGTGGCATTCAGGATAAAGGTAGGGTATGAATAATTCAGAGTATGTGAAAATACTTAGAGGTGGGTCTGTCAGCGGAGGCGGCGGCGGTGGCGGCGGCTCGGGCGCCCTTGACCCATCGAGCAGCCTCCGGTGCCGATAACGAACCTACACCGGAATAAATGCTGTTTTGTTCCCACCCGATTCGTTTCCATTGAGTCGACATCAACCTATTTGAAGTATGAATATCGCACCACTCTCTTTTATTTATCTTCATTTCCCATTTATTCTTTGATGTCTTTTATTATGCCTAATGGTGTTTTCCTTTAGAAGTATAATCTTTTTCTTTTGGATTGGCACAAAATGTGGTTAAATTTAAGTTTAGTAATTTTATTTCATTATTACCCTATCTCTAAACCTTTTTCCTCTTCAGAAGCAATCGTCTTCGGCTGGAAAATTGACGACATTGGTCCACATTTTGTGCCAATCCAAAAGAAATAGAGTATAGTACAACATGTCTCTGAAAGTGTCAAGGTCTGTTTGTACAATGTTATTGGTTTCGCTATAACTATATCGTCATTCGCCTGTGTGCAGTGTTCGTCAATGTCACAAATACTCTGATGACTATTTTCCACTTTGGTCGCACGAATTCCTCTAGTCAATATTGTGCGACCCAGTTGTTGGACTCTGATTATTTTGTCCTCAATACGAATTCAGATTTCAGCGCCGCTCATTAATTACGTAGAATTATGTTGTTACTTGGAACTCTGCTCGCATTAACAATTTAATGGTCTCATATTTCAATCAGGTAACTGAATTCCTTAGTCTTTTAGGACGGATAAACATATCAATACAAAATAAACCAAGCGAATAAATGAAACGCTTTCCACATGGTCTCTATTGATATATCGAGAACATTACAGAATGCGTGGGATTGTCGATATCAATCACTATTTCGTAATACATCATTGAAACTACTATCTGCAATAATATCAAGTAAACAGGTGGAAAACCTAGTTGGAACGGTTCGGATGTTTTCGTTTTTTATCCGTAGTTTATTTTTAACTGGAATTCGTATATTGTGGGTTGTGAGACGTCTTTTTACGCGTCGGGTGTGATGCGGCACCATTCAACACGGGGCGGTGCGCGTACTCGTGCGTTGGCGGCGCGTCGCGTCGTATCACACCTCGCACCTCGCATTTGCGCGTCGACATGTAGCGCGTATTCTTGACATTGCACGTTGCTTGCTATTACTAGACTAGTGCCGAGCGGGCGTCGCGCGCCGCTGGGAATACTTCCATGTTGGCATAACTCAGTAATTACCTCATCGCGCTCGCTATATTAGTACGCAATATTTAATGTACCTATACAATGGAATCTACTTGTAAAACGGCAATTCGACATTAATAGCACGTAAAACGTCCAATTTCACGCTTTAAATTACCATAAATCTGAAAACATTTACGTTTAGCTGAATTATGAGACATGAATTGTAAACATAGACGTATTGTTGTTTATTTCGTAACATTTGTACTACAGCAAAAATATTTTAGTTGCTTTATTTCGTAAAGATTTTGCGAATTCCTGTATCCAACGATGGTTGGAGTGGAAACCCAAAAGCTTATCATTAGTATTCCGAAGATTGTGCTAGAGTCTTCTCTACCAGATGTTGAACATTATTCCAAGTATCTCAGTACTCTGAATACCAATTTGGTGGCACGAAAGCGTAATAAATGCGTGCGCTGATCTTGTTACTTTACCGATATATTAGAACCTTACGTTAAGTGTATATGCGTGAAGAATAAGTAAATCTAATAATGTAGGAAATATGAGTGCGTGGGACAGAATTACGTAAGGTTGCAGTGACCGTGGGCCGCCGTCCTCGGCTTTGGGCGGTTAGGCCAAGGGCGGGCGCATTGATCGAATGCGAGGCAGCGGCGACCTTCCCGCGATGGGAGATGGTCGCCCGCGCAGCCCCCTGCCACACAAAGACACCATCGCACCTTGTACGCGTGAAGGACAACCAAGGACACCCCAACATTACACGCCCTTCAATCAAAAGTTTAATTGAATGTCAACATTTTAATATAACTCAAAAGATCTTTGTTTTTCTTCCATCAAATATTATTTTTAAAATAAAATTATTTTAGTAACTTGCCCAAAGTTGTTGTACGTTTTGTCTTGTATCGAATTGTTTTTGTAAAGGTCTCAATGTCAATATGTCTTACATGTTGTTATAATATATCTTTCAAAGTTTCGCCTGTACGTCGTGGTAACATTATTAATGCTAAGTTAAGAAGAATTACAATTTTCCACGTTTAATTCCGTCGTATTTGTTTTATCTTTGTTAGATACTTTTTCCTCAACGGATGATTTCTAAGGAAAGCTAATAGAATTATAATGTTATCTTATTTGTAGAACTGATTAAAGCATTATCCTCATTAATAATGCTAAAGAAAAAGAATCAAATTATACGTTTAAGAACTTTCCTCGTTATTTTCCCAGTATGTTGTAACACTGTATGTAGGGTTTTTATTTTATTACTAGCAGCGCCCCGCGGTTTTACCCGCGTTGTGCCCGTTCCCGTGGGAATTTCGGGATAAAATGTAGCCTATAGCCTTCCTCGATAAATAGACTATCTAACAGTGAAAGAATTATTCAAATCGGTTCAGTAGTTTCTGAGATTAGCGCGTTTAAACAAACAAACAAACAAACAAACAAACAAACAAACAAACAAAACAAACTCTTCAGCTTTATAATATTAGTATAGATTATTTTACTGAACATAGGGTATTTGTTTACTGAAATATTTTGCCACACAGAGGAGTTTATTCCTCCTAGTAATCTCTAGTGCCTAACCGTTAACTGTGAGACATATTTAAAATAGTTTCTTACACAATATTGGTGATTATAAAACTAGGACACATAAAAAAAACAAAATTTAAGGACTTTTTGTTCTAAGCTAGTTTGAGTTCGCCCATCCATCTAGTGCTTAATTGTTATTAGTAATCTTAGCCTGTATTGCCCTATCTAGACTTAAAAGGCAACCTTACTTTAAGATCTGAAATTATTCAAATATTTAATAACTTGGAGCTTTATTGTAAGCGCTTTATTCCGAGAGGCGGGTGCGAAAGTAATCCAATAATGACTTACGAGTATACGTGAGGGCTGAATTTATAACAAGGTACTTGCTTATGTCTTTTCTGCTAGGTATACTAATGTTACATTTAATACTAGTACTGTAAAGAGGTCATTTAGTATGTGTGTTTGTTTGGGGTGTTTTTTTTAAAGGACAACTTGATTAATTGAATTTAAAATAGCGCGGGTATTTTTTTAGGTATTCTTTTCGGTATTCTAGAAAGAAGCACCAAAGTTCTACTCAATGATGTTAAAATAAGTATCTTTCTCATAGTATTAGGATTTTGCCTGTTAACTTTTACTAGACTATACTACAATCTAGGGCTAAGGTATGTCTTTTGCTTTTCTAGTATAGGCTTATACGCTCTTAGGGTATAAGTTATCTACCCATGATGAAATGATCAGCTTGCAATAGGTCCTTGCCTGAATAAGTTGTGTACATAATGTAAAATACATAGGTTGTAGTGGTGAATTGTTAACTTTACTGAGTGTTCGTGGGAGGTGGTAGTCACCAGGTGCGCCTTCCAGCCGTTACTTCTTATTGCTCAATAACATACTTTGACATTTACCAAGTACTTTGAAACTACGAAACAGACCATGTTCCGATAACATTGGTCTATTTGACAATGCTATGCTGTGTCAATAGGGTACTGCGGTGTATATCTAATAATATTCCCTATTGTAGGAAGCTTCAATGAATTGAACAAGCTTTCGAGTTTTCGTAGTAAATCACTTATCAAATAGCCAAATAATATATAATTCAGTTATATTACTCCATTTATATTTGTTTATTCCAACATTATTATGTGGCAATCGTTACAAAAAGTATTAAAAACATTCTCGTTGTAAAGCGAATTTGATGATAGGTAAATACATACCTACATGCAATAAATTGAGAATTCTAAAACATACAACATTTATTAGTCCCGAACAGCAAAGTTTTCGCAATGGATTCCTAAACACATTATTTATGAGTATTGTTTCCGTATTCGTTTGTGCGGAGGCGTTTCATGAAGATTTATTATTTATAAGCCAGTATTGAGTTAGGGAGATGCGTCAGTAACAGTTTCAGGGGGCCAAGGCCGCGCTGCCAACGCCAGCCGGTGAATGGAACCGTCGTACACTAACGCCCATTATATTCCTAATATAATACAATAAATACTCACGCCCACGGCTATTACAAACACCAAGTTTGCCAAATAACTATACAATTAGTTGTCTCGTTAGTTAACTTTAACATTAGCGGATAAAGGTCAGAGCCGGAAAGCCTTGTCACTTGTTGTTTCAGATACGAAGTTGAAGTGTGAGAATTTTAACCTTTTCTACCTCGAAAGGAAACAGAAGCTAATGTTTCCTCCAATAACCATCCTCCGCCTTCTTCTACTAACCTGTTCGTTGCAAACAGATCCTGATTATTGATGTCGTTTCTTTATTTTTCAGAACCAAAGAAAGACAAATTGGAAAATGGTGGTGAGCTGATGCGACCCGAGCGGCCGAACTCCCTGACGGCCGGTAAGCTGCCGCGACGGATATGCTACCAAGGCGACGTCGGTAAGTGACATTATCATATCTTATTTATATAAAAAAATATATAAGCCTGTAATGTGACATATCGACCGAGCCCGCCGGCAGGTCGCAGACTCGAGGTAACTTCGTGATTTATCTCTTATTCTCTATTAAATAAACTCGTGATTCGAGCCTCCTTGATAAGTCGCTGGTGACATAAGCCAGCGTCTCCGGTCTATATTGCGTCTAACACTCCTCTGCTGGACAGGCCTCTCATCTCAACAAGATATTAGCAGTTAGGTGAAACCTTATACTTTATTTATAGCACCACTTTATAACAGGGAGCTTCAATAACAACTAATGGACCGAACGCGACAATAATTATGTAAATCAAGCTCAGAGAAGGGTAAAAAGCTATTATTAAGTAATTAGATTTTGTAAAAACACCAGCTGGGTACGCCATTAATCTTTTCAAGGGTAAAGAATTTCAGAGTTTTTTAGGTGCGGTTTTATAAAAGGTTAAGTTCAACTCGTGTCTGTTAGTCGCTAAGGACTAATTTAATCAACTCTGTATAATTTTTTTAATAAGGTAGTTTTAATTATGATATTAATGTATATGGATAATTTTCAGTCGGTAAAGTTAGTAAGTTTGTATCTACTATATCTACGATACCGGCTACCGAAGCAAAGTACCTGTGTGTCGCTAGTTTTAATATTATCCGCGCCCCTACAAAATAGGTCTCGCTGTTGTCGTCTGCAGAGATTGTTTGTCTCTTAGATTACCTTATAACTATAACGTTATAGTGGGCGGTCAACTTTTAACAAGCTTTATCTAGTTTCACATATCTCAGTGTCGTTATTCAAATTATCCTACTAATATTATAAATGCGAAAGTTTGTATGTATGGATGTATGGATGTATGGATGTATGGATGTTTGTTACTCTTTCACGCAAAAACTACTGAACGGATTTGGATGAAACTCTACAGTAATGTAGGTTATACATCAGAATAACACATGGGATATATTTTATCCCGAAATTCCCGCGGGAACGGGAACAAAGCGGGTAACACCGCGGGGCGCGGCTAGTATGACATAATTGATTAAATATGATGAAATTATCTATTACGTGTGGTTTGGAAGACAATGCATTATAAAGTGAGTGAGAGAGTGAGTGAGTGCCAACCCTGGTGACGGAGAAAAAAAAAACAATGGTCAAAAATTTATGAAATTCTTGTGACACAATCTATACTGTCCTTTACATAACTGTTGCGGCTGTCATTCGCAAACTATAGCTTGTGTAACTGCGAAGTTGTTAGAAACACCGCGTCTTTACTTAGCGCTCTTCAAAGTTGTGAAAACTTGCTCACTTGTGTATTAACTAAATGAAAGAGTTCGGAATGATAGTTTACCACATTAAGTGAAAACGTAGCTTGACCGACGTGTTACTGTTCGAATTTGTATGATTCAAAAGAGCCATATTACTGTTCTAGTTGGCGGTTACGGCAGCGTCGGCGACAGCGGCGGAAGCGAGAGCAACGAGCAGCTGATGCTGTCGGAGCTGCCCGAGCCGCCTATAGCGCTGTCGGAGATCGGGCCGATCCCACCGCCGCCCATGTTCAGCTCGCCGAGCCCCACGCGCCACCACCACCAGCACCAGCATCAGCACCAGCACCAGCACCAGCACCCACTCCAGCACCAGCATCAGCACCAGCACCAACACCAGCACCAGCACCAGCACCAACATGCGCAACCACACCATAACTTGTCTGATTGTAAGTATTCGTGGTATTCGTATAATCTATCTCCACCGTCCATCTCAGAGACCCGATTAAGTTTTGACATTGTTTCCATGTCAATAAATATTTTATTTTAAACCATTCATTCGCCGCCAGCAAAATGATATGTATTTAATGTTAATACTTAATCTTTTGCCCAGTGATAAGATAGCCGCAACAGTACGAATAGTCAACCTGTAATACATGAGTACGGAGTAGAGTCAACCCATGAAAATATTGAGCAATTTCTCGGACAAATTCAAATTACACTAAGTACTAAAGTGCTCTGCATTTTCTTGCTGGCTGTACCCATACGTTCGTCGACTGGGTGTTATTGATTACTTTGTAAAGGTCGCGTACTGAGGGTGACAGATGAGTAGTTGAGTATGAAAAGGTTGCAGAGCCAAGTATGCGTCCCTACTCGATAATACTAGATACATATAGGAGAGATGACAACTTTTTAAACGATAAAAAAAAGTTGTGCGGCATTATCTCTGCTGTTTATGAATCGATTTCTTATTAAAACGGTTATATTATTACACACATTATTTCATTAAAAATATAATGAATATATCAAAAAACATACAATGTATTCTCAAAAGTATTCGCATGAATAATAAAGTAATGTAACAATAAAATTTCATACATATTTTCCTCTACAATCTTGTAAAAGATTTTCCTTTTGTATGTACATTATAGATAGGGAAAGTATCGTTACTGAAGATTATCTCAGTCAGTTATTACACGCAGGTGTCTTGGGAACAATGTCTTATGTGCAGTTACTAATTGTACCTAGGGCATTGTGTAAAGTTGTAAACAGATATCACCTACATCGTGCGCGGTATAAAGACGTGTTATTAGAAGAGAAATAACAAGATTGAAACCGATAATGGAATGTTACTCATTATACTTGGCTTGGATACAGTTAGCGACATATTTTGTAGAGCATTTAAAAATAATTTGGTTGGGAAAATCTTTGATATATTCTATTGTAATTGAAGTACAATATAACAATGTTCCATTTTGCTGGTTTCTTAGGTTTACGGATACAAATATAGGATAGAAATGAAAAGACAAAAAAGCAAAAAAATTAAAATAATAGCGAATTGTATCCGTGAACGTACGAGGCAATATCAAAACATCTGATGACTGGTAGAGATAGGTTATTAAAACCTGGCGTTAGTCTACGCCGATTGGCTGTTAGCTGTTTTTCCGTTTTACGTAACGAAGTCCGCGATGCAGATTCGGTATTCACTTTCAACTGTCTGTTACAGCTATTGATTGTTACGAGTCTAAACGTCAGATAAAAATGTACTCGTATACGTTTCAATTCAAAATAACTAATGTTCGCTTAAAGTTAAAAACCATAACATAAGTAATTAAGTTCGAGTCTGTTATTTATGTTATGTTACAGTAAGCTAAAAAAAGTATATTCAGCCTCCTCACTGTACTGATCTTCGGTGGGACGAGAGGCCTTTGCCCAGCAGTGGGACATTACAGGCTAATACTTTACTTTTTTTATTCAGCCGAAGATGAGGATGACCAAGAGGAGGACGAGCCGGACACGCACACGCACACAGACACGACCCGCGTGGAGGAGATCCCCCCGAAGGAGCCGCTGTACAACGCGGTGCCGCTCAAGTCGGCGCTCAAGAAGCGGCCCGCGCCCTCCGCCTCGCCCGCCGCCACGCCGCTCGCGCCCCGCCAGGACCACCACCATACTAGCTTCAAGTCAGTATTATTATCCAGCATACATTATTTTTGTATATTGTCTGGGACGATATTGACTGATAATCTAAGTAAAATATTTTTATTCAGTTTTGGCCCCAAAGAGACTCTTTTGAACGTCCCACCCATTCGGTAGAACATCAGCAGAGAAGAAGACTTAGGTGTCAGTTGGACTCTTTAATCCCGGGAGTCACTCTGACCCTATTATACAGTTGAATCGAATGGAAACTATGAGCACTAACATTATTGACTCCTTGATACCTTAGGGTCGAAGTATGGTCACTTTATAATTTCTCTATGAAATTATAGGCCTCCGTTGTTTTACCAGTTATTGAAGGAATTATTGGGATAAATAGCATTATATGGTTCACACCATTTCGTTAGTTACCTCTAATCGTTGGGTCGAATCATTAAGGATTTAGAGAGTCGGCAATGGAGTATGATTGATCAACTATGTTAAAGAAGGTAAAATACATTGGACGTTTTTTTAAAGTTATAAGTACTAAATGTCTTTAATGTGATAATTAAATAAAAATGCATAATTCGTACCACTTACCACTTAATGTCTTGTTTGTAAACAATAGTTGTGATATAATATATTATGTCACAGATAAGATTATAATGTCAGAGGTTATATTGTAAACATATGCTCAGCAGTGTATTGCAATATTTCATTAGAACAACTGAAAATACAGTGAATATTATTAATAAAAAATTAGAAACATTAATTTAAACATAAATTAGAAAGGTTATACTCTGAAGATCTTAAATTTAAACAAAAAAGTACCGGAGAAAGCGTAATATAATCCACTTGAACGTTTATTACGGAAGCGGACTTTTTTAAGAATTCTTACTTTTGGGAATCTTTTTACATTATTGGTTTTGAAACAAAAGTTGTCTTAGATGTTGATGTTTTGGTATGTGGGACACAGAGTAGCTTTAAAGTCGCTAAAGTATTTTATCAGTGAGTTTAGGGTTGTGACAAATCAACATGACGTAAGCCATATTATAAATTAAATATTGAGTGAGTTTGTGACTTAATTGCGATAAAATGCAAATATAGTTATGGCTGCACGTTTTAGGGCGTGAGTAACTGGATTTATCTTTAAAAAAGTATAAATAAAAAATATAATATTAACAAAGATATATGTAGAGTGTATTTTGAAAAAAGGAGATACTTTTTCAAAAGGTTTTATATGATTATAAAACTGTCATGTGAGTTCTGTTTTGTAAAGTGTCGGTATTATTGGGTGGTGTTGAAACCGAATTGTTTATTTCCATTTCGCGGCGTCGAGCAGGCGGCCGCCGCCCAAACCGAGGATCCGAATATGGTAAATGACGCATTGTTGTTGTCGTCCATCAGAGGCCTGCCGACGGTCCGCTTTGCAAGCCCTTACACGCATCGTGCATCGTTGCATCGCTTACCACTCTCATTTGTTAGGGTTGCCATCTTGTAAAGATACATTACGTTATTTTTTTATAACATGACCTCGTGTACTTGCCATTGCCTTTTGTTTACAAAAAATATTAATAGACGTAGTGCTTGTGCCATCCGGTAAGAGTTGGAGTTATAAATTGACGGAGATTTTTACCTTGACAACAAATAGGGGGAATGTCATATGCTTATATCTGGCAGTAGCTTCCAATAGTTGTGGGATGAATACGCGTTATATATTAAAATTTACAGTTATAAAAGTTTGATTTGGTTATATAAAAGGGGGAAACAAATGAATATCACTCGTTAAATCTGCAAAAAAGTATGCTAGCAAATTGGGAATAACTAACGGCCCAAACATCACCTTAGGATGGCAACCCTATTCTTCCTCTACTCTCAACTAACTACTAAGCAACCATTACCGCAACTACCATAACATTGTGCCGCTTCAATGTTCGAATGAATTTCCTGAAACTCCGAATGATGTGCATCAGTTTAGAATATGCGATGATTTCTTGTTCCCTTGATGTTGTGATTATATGTTGCATGTAAGTGTTACTACAGAAACATTTTAGATGTTTATATACATAGAACAAATAGATGACTTCCTAGAGTTTAGATAACCTTATATTTGCATACTTGTAATCAACATAGCGTACTGTGAGGAATCTTGGCCCATAAAATAAATAGCAAATTAGGTCTTAACTATACTATACATAAAGCACAAAATACACCCCATTCATTATATAAACACCAATACACAGTTTAAACGTAAAAAGGAAAATAAAGTAGCACACACAATCAAATGAACTAATAAACTAAGACACGAATAAAAATAAATCTTTTCCGTAATAGAGGAAAACTTTCACCAATTCACACCCACTTTGAGCTCTTAAGGAGTGTCAAGTCATCTGCAATATGAATTTGGTTAAGGCCTTGTCTCCTTAAGGCGAACAGTGAAAGACGATCTGAGTTCCACTTCCTATATTTTTAAATGGAGTGAACATCGCGAACTGCTTTCATTACGGACACTAAACTTAAAAATATAAGAGGAACTCTTAGCATACAGTTATGTGCAAGGTAAAGATGCACGCCAAGACAAAGATTTAGGTTTTTAGTCGTTCTTCTATTTTCTGCAAAGATAGACCGATCTCTATTTGACGAGAAAAGATAAGACAAAGCCTTTACCTTAAGCGTGCATCTTAGCCTTAGTCACTTTTCGCCCAATAGAAACTTACCATTAAATTACTGAATGATTACGAATGAATGTATTAACCTAATTATACAAATAGTTTAACACATTGTTATGTTTACGTAGCAGCAGCAGGCCGGTGCGCGTGGGCAATGCGATGGAAAACAAGGAGAACGCTCGGCCGTATGAAGGCGAATACCGCGACGATTACGCGAACGAGTCCGAACGCGTTGCGGCGAAGCTCGCGCGCAAGGAGAGCCTTAACATTAAGCTCGCGCTCAGACCCGACCGGCAGGAGCTTATAAACAGGTAATATATTCAATGATTTATATTTTTGTTTACTAACATTGATCTAGAAGAAGAACGGTGTCAATAAAGCCCACTTGGTCAGCCATTTGGCCCACATTGGTGAAGAGTATCGGGCTTGCATAGCCACGCAGTGCAAGTTTATACTGGTGGATTCGCTATTTTTGGCTATAGTGTAACAGCTTTCAAACGTCGACCACGACTTTTCTAGAAGAATACATAAAAATAGGTTTTGTTACAATGATATGCAAACCTTTAGATAAATAAGTATTATCTGGGATCTGGGTGCGCTATGGAAAACGTCATTCTGTTAAAATATTTTAGTTGTGGTGAAACCTAACCTAACTGACCTACAGTCTACCAAATACAAAAATAAACTAACGCTCACCACGGTCATAACTTTTATTGGAGCCTATTTGATAGTGGCATTTCGTACCGATTTGTCATGTTTATGTTTGGATAACAGATTTAGTTCACAAGATAAAAGTGTGTTATTTGATAGAGCGGTGATAATATGCAATGAAAATAGAATGATGACTGTTACAACCGGGGTGAAGTTCCAAGTCTATTAATAGTTTACGCTATTCATTATGTAACAGTAATACGATGTCAATGTCATGTTCCGCGACCTGTGTTCAGAGATAGTGCCAATGATCACGTTTCACTATTTGTTTCTTAGTGACTATTCTCGCTAATAGTATTGTTAACGAGTATGCGCGTGTGTAGTGTGTCACTTGATGAATGCCAATGTTGAGTGTGCGCGTATTATTAGTGTTAAGCCACGCTCAGTACTAGTGATGGGCGGGGCGCTGCCGCCTGGCGACACCGCAAGCCTGGGTTTGTTATTTCGGTCTCCATCGACACCCAGTGTCATTGTTATCATTATTTTATTTCTTCCTGTTTCTTGAGCTCGCTCTTGGCAATGGCATTGTTATTGCATTTGATCGATATCTTACCGGCGACATTGTTTAACACAATCAAAAATACAAATTTCAGACACTCGCGAAAATAAAACAAACTCTATTGTTCTCGATACACCGCTCAAAAATTCAGAACATCCCTATAATTTGTCAATTAAAAAATTGGCCTACATCACGGGAGTTGGGATGGGGCCAAGCGTGGCGATCCGGCGTGGTCCGATATTATGAAAACATTTTCGGCGACGCGTGAGCTTTGGCAAATTTTATATTGCGGGACGGTTGGCAGGACGCACCGTACAGCTTCGCATTGTTAGTGCGGGTACAGCTTCGGGAAGTTACGCTCAGTGGTTGATTCAGCATTGCACAACCGTATGTTTGTTAGTACCCATTACAAATAAATGAAACTGGACTCTATCGCGTTCAGACTATGACGTTTTTACCATAATATGCAAAGACTTCCCATGACCACAAGTGGTGTAATCCGCTCAAAACGTCGGGTACTTATTTTTGTAAATACGTTACATTTTGAAAACGTAATATTCCTTCTACGTAATTCCTTTAAAGTATACGATATAGTTCCGTTTCTTATACCTATTTGTGATGAGTGCAATTCGTGTTAGTTTTAAAAGTATATCGGCAACTTCGGGTTTTGCGAGAGTTTCGATATCGGCGGGTGGTTGATTGGTGATTGGTTGTCGGTAGGAATATCCTGGTGGTGCAGAGCGAGCACGAGCGCCAGGAGTCGTGGGAGGCGATCGGCGCGCGCCTCATCCGCCGCCTGTCCATGCGGCCCACTGCGGAGGAGCTCGTCGAGAGAAACATACTCAAAAGTACGTACTGTTTGGCTTCATACTTTGAATTTACACATTAGTGTATTATTCAACCACCAACACATGGATATGTGTCAGTGTCATATTTTTCTCAGTAATTTTGTTATTCGGTGATTCTGACCGGTAATCGAACTTTTGGGGCTCTTCCATATTTTAGGTACGCACCAGAGCGGCACGTAGCAGGACGACTAATAACGTCCTAAAGAGTCCTTAGTGTCAGAAATTTGGTGATAAACATTGCGGGACTGATCTGAAAGAGTTGGATGAGTCTCTAGTATCTACAGTTATCGCCAAACTACTGAGATATCCTGAAATTATAACGCATTAGGGATTATGATTACCCATGATTTTGTATTGACGTGAAGGAAGAAGCCCATTCAAATCCTAACGTCCTCACTCATACGACATCACGTATTAAGCTCTTTACTTTTGTCATAGGTCAATCCCCAGCCGAGGAGAAAAAACAGAAAGAAGAGAAGAAACGTTACCTACTCCGCAAACTCAGCTTCCGACCCACCGTCGACGAGTTGAAAGAGAAGAAAATTATCCGGTTTAGTGATTACATTGAAGTTACACAGGTAACACTCACTCACTTTAAATATGGGTGATATTCCATTTGTCAAATAAAGTATGTGGACAATAAAATGAGCCAATGACATGTAATAGAATATCAATATCATATAACAAATAAGTTTAAAAAACTCCTACCTATGCGCCATCAATTATCAATGCACATCTGACGACCCAATGATACGTCGCATTAATGACAATAAATTCGATTCACTGGTCTAGCAGTTACAAGAAACTTGTATACTACACACTGGATAAAAACAGACATTTAGGTCTTTGTCGCAGTAAATTTAAGCTTTACTGCAACAAGTTTGTATAGAAGCTTGACTTAAAACTGCGATTGAATGTATGAGTAATGACTTGAGTACTTGTGTCGCGATGCAGGCCCACGACTACGACCGGCGCGCGGACAAGCCGTGGACGCGCCTGACGCCGCGTGACAAGGCCGCCATCCGCCGCGAGCTCAACGAGTTCAAGAGCTCCGAGATGGCCGTGCACGAGGACAGCAAGCATCTCACGAGGTAACTACTTGTCACAACTGTTCCCAGCGAACAAATGTCCAAAAACAATTGGTCACAGTAAATGTCCAAAGCAATGCTCAGAGTCAATGTTCGCTTAAATAATTATATGACAAATTGCTCCTGGCCGAAGAACATTCGAATAATCTATTGCATTGATCGACCATCACGGACAAAAGGCGGCCCTATAGCCCATAGAGTTGTTAGCACTGTCTAATATATTGTGTGGTTCAGGTTCCACCGGCCATGACGCGCCCGCCGCCGCCCGTCGCCGCGTCGCCGCCGCTCGTCTCCGGCCGCCCCTGTGATTTTAATCGTTATTTATACTGACTTCTTCCGCACCCCGGGAGATTAGCAATAACTTCATGCAGACGCATTGGTAAAGTGTTGAATATTCTAAAGTTGCGTTACGACTGTTTTAATGTTACATTTTGTTGTAAATGCGAATCGCGCGAGTGCAATCTTGTTTTAAAAGTTAAATCTATAATTGTATCGTAGTTATGGCCGAGTACAATTACTATTATGATGACGGCATCGTTTTATGTTAAGTTGACGTCGTATTCTAAGCGTACCTATACATTCTTTGAATTGACCTTCGTGAAAGGTTAGTGATACTGATTATTGTGGTGGAGATTGCGCTTTTATCATTGTGAATTGTATATTTACGAGTGAATTAATTTTGATATGTGAGACGTATCTATTATATTCATTTATTTGTGATTTTCTTATGTTTGTAGTGTAGCTCGGTAGTCGTTAAGCTAGACTCAATCTAACGTTATTTATTTCACACGTTTGTATCGCATTTTATTATTTATGGTCACAATTTTAATTTTATATAACAAATTGATCGAATTGTTTCATTTATAGTATAATTTTAGAGGCTGCTTTTATTGCAGTATTTAATTATGAACACAATTGGCGTTATTTATTCACTTTAATGTAATGGTATGAATATTTGACGAAAGCAATTTTGATTAATGTCTTAATTAATTGGGTTGTATAGCCCTTTAATATTATAATTATAAAGAACAAAGTAACATAGATAATCTAATCAATCTGTATGTTAAAGTACCCACTTTTTATAATTAAACTTTAGTGACATTAATTATTAGGAAGTTATTGACACTTGTGGAAATAGGTGTTAATATAAGGTGAGGAGGGATGTGTCGGAATTAAGAAGTCTAAGTAAGTTGCGTGCGGCCAAAATCGAAACTAATGACTCACAGAATAAAATCAATTCTTGTTGTACTGAAATCTGACACAGTGGCGCCCTTATATGAGAAAACTTGACTGGGCTGGAATTATCGAGCTGAGTTACGAAATGTGAAGCTCTTAAAACCAATGTATCGAGAATCGAGATACTGTTGTGTGTATGTGCTTCCAACGATGTTAAAAAAAACTATTACGATCATCCTTATTGTATTCACTATTTGTATATTGGTAGGTTTAAATTATTAGCATTAATAAGGGTAATGTAATGCTACTGAGAAGGTTCCGCTCTTCACTTATGTAACACCTGTTTTCAAAAGTGAGTTTTTATTGTTAAAATAATGTCGTCCGTCAATCGAATCATTTGTTTTATAGCGTATTTCTAAATGTTATTTTTATCGTAGTGTGATTTTATGAATATTCCATTATCAATTATGTCCTTAAATTAACTGATTTAATATTTACTTATCCATGTAGAGGTAATGTTTGTGATTATTTCATTAAGACAACTGGTCCAGTAAAGAGATTCCTAAGTACAGGGAAACACTCAGTGATTATAAACGCACTAATAGCACAGAAAAAAGAAACTATAATTTGGAGCTCAATGTAAACGAGTCGATGTAAGTACGAGTAGGAGCGGCGCCGCCGCCGGTAGGGAAGTCGTTTGTACTTGAACGAACTATTACTAATGGACTATGTTAACGATTGAATTGAATAACCTCTATAACGCTGTAGTTGTTAAATTACGCCTTCTGAGATTACACCGAGATGGATTCGCAGCGGCGTCGGCCGCCGCCGCGCCGCTCGACACACGTTTAACGAGATTGTTCTGATACAGAATTGATAGTAGGTTTAGCGGAGCAATAAATAATACCGCTGTCGGCTTGTTGAGCTGATCTGTGAATTATTTCGACTTAGATTGTAAGAGCATTTTTACATTAATGTATAGATAACTTCTTCTTAGTATTAACTCATAGATAGGAATCAGTTATAAATATTTTTTTATAACAGCGATGTTAATGTTCAGTAGCGGTGCCATTTTGTGTGACGTGTTTTTTAAAGTCAAGTGATACCGGTCATCGATTGGGATTAACTTCATGTCGAGATTTGTGAAAAGTTATGACCCGTTTATTAAGTAATGTAATCACGTAACGTTATTCATTATTACGATGTAGTCAGAGGCCGAGTCAATTTGGTATCATAGAAACGCATATTCGATGAGTAGTTAATGATTTGTTGAGTAGTGTCAGCCGTAATGTTCTCCGAGCGTTCATCGTATTGTACACGAATCAGTTCCCACAGTTACACAAATAATTACGATTAGAACCAATCAACAATAAATGTTATGGTTATTCTTGATACCATTCCATTGTAGTATAAAGTGGAAAGCCAAAATAACGACTTATTTTTCTAATCAATTTTGTTAGATTTGCAAATTAATGTTAAGGTTAATATGTAGATGTTTATCGATATATAATAAGACATTCAAGATTTCCAAAGATCTAAAGCTCAAGTGAATTCTTTTAGCGCGCTTCGTGCAGTCGTGGCCCGCACCGGCCCGCGACTCGCCCTCGAACTATAACTATAATGTATTCTAAATCGAACATCACAAATAGATTTGTAAATGCATTGTTATTTTATCAATAAAATTGTGATACCATTCGTATTATAGTGTTTTGTATTATTTATCTATTTCGTCTGCTAAGTTGTCGCTATGAGGTGCTATTCGGCGCGTTGTACCGATGTTTGCGATACTGTCAACCTTTTATTTCGTTATCCTTTCGTTTATGAAATAATTAAGGAAATATACGAGACCGAATTTCATTCATTATAAGAGGAATTATAAAGATAACAATATAAACTAAATAAAGTATAGATACTATTGCTCTGACTATTCATCTATTTGAATTCGACTAGGTTTGGAGTACTTACTCCGATATGATTAGATGATTTTAAATCATTTATATCGATAAACATTCATTTAAAGTATGCCTTTATTATGTATATAATTTAAACGATGTAAATTATGGAATCTCTTTATTTCCATCATGTATTGATTGATCATGCGCGCATATTTTGTGCTATTACGATTTATAATTGCTATCCTCAGTAATCTGTATACTGTTGCTTTTATTGTGTAAATTAATTACATGTTGTATAAGTATATATTGATAGCCATAAATTACTTGTTTTATATAAAATTTAAGTCTGTAAATATCATGATTATACATTAAGTTTTATACATGATTGTTTTTGTTTGACTCCAATTTCGCGAGAATGTACACGCTTGCACACCCCTGCCACCTGCCTTCACTTTGTAAATACAAGCTTACTCGATTGCTTATTCGATTATACTAAATAATAACAAAGCGATAAACAAAGCAGTAACACTTAAGGCTATGAATAATAAACCAAATCGAAGCTAATATACGTTTCTATCTATAACTGTTATTTATAATAACATGATGATGTTAAAAGAGGAAATTAGCAATGTAGTATGTTATATCTAGTTTGTGGAGAATATTAATGGAGGCTTTGACCCGTGAGGCTGTAGTGACGACTTTCGATGGTGGTTACTTATGTCGTGCGACTAGGTTGAGAGAAAGTTAACTGTAGTGCGTGCCCGTTACCGGCGGCGCGGCTTCAGTCGCCGCCGGACCACGGCCGCCTGCGCCCGCGCCATCGCACTATGCTCCGCACACTCGACGTTGCGCGGCTCTCGATAACAACACAGTGCTGAAACTCAACACAACAACTGTGGACAGTGCGACTGCACTCTTATGTGAAGTCAAAGTGTAAAGTGAAATAACAAGGAGCGACAAAATGACTTTCTCAGGAAGCAAGAAGGAGAGCAAATCCCGCTCGAAAAACCCATGGGAATCGGACGTAAGTAACGCTTACATTTGATGTTAAATTAATTACAAGTTTAATACATTAGAGGCTTAAAAGAGAAACTGAAGTAATGTTAAAATTGTTATGCAACTTTGTCATATAAGTCCACGGAGCTTTCGCAATAAAATCAAAGTTTAATTAATTTTTATAAATGTTCTACAATTTAATTATCACCACCGGCCTTTCGCCGCGTAACGAGTCTGAACTCATGTTCCTAGCGAGTCGTGCTGTGATCGATAGATAATTTTCGGCGCGTAACTTGTTAAACCAGGAAATGTTATTGAAATAAACACGACATGTTAGTTCATAAAAAGGATTATTAAAAAGCCAAAATGTGTTTCCATTCATGTGAAAGAAACAGGCAAAGTAGAATTTTGAAAAGTGCTACATACCTTAACACTACTTAAGTGCCTGAAAAGTTCAAAGTTTCTACTATAAAGTTATTTGGTATGCTACAAGGGTACTTAATAGACGTTGCAGATAGGACTCCACATATATATGTAT
Organism: Cyclophora albipunctata; assembly: GCA_963082685.1. Classification (NCBI taxonomy): domain Eukaryota; kingdom Metazoa; phylum Arthropoda; class Insecta; order Lepidoptera; family Geometridae; genus Cyclophora; species Cyclophora albipunctata. The sequence goes on along the minus strand of OY720117.1, from coordinate 6,259,179 downwards.
GTACTTTGTTCATAGTCAAGCACAGCAATTATAATAAAATTATACTAGCACATCGTGTCTCCTTTTAGCGATAAACTTAAGTTTAATCTTTTAAGATTTATATACTTTTTGCTCATACACGGTAGCAATAGTGATGTGAATAGAATCTGTAAATCAGCAACGGGTGAAAGGGGTCAGTGGATGAGGCTGTGTGTGTCAGATGCATTAGCGGCGCTGTGACGCGTAATCCGGGTCGCGACACCACTTGACCAGCTGGCGTCAGCAGTTGTATTGTAAACAACGAGGAATTCTTTTATAACATGAATAAATAAAAATCTTTATTTTCAAAAAGGATCTTAAATACAATGGCAAGTAGTACTTATAACGTTCCAATACATGGTCACTGACTTCTTTACTAAGAAGACTTGTACGACTTGTTAAGTTAGTTACTTCGTAATTAGTTATTGATGGGCAAATCCTAATTATAAAAGATGTAATTATAATGAAGTCATTTACCAATTTCAGAGAAAAAAAATCTCGACTTCAGATGAAGAAGTCCTTTACCTTGAGACAGTCTGAATCTATTATTTGTACCTCCGTATTATTTTAAAATCCGTTAGGATTACAGTAAATCTATAAGCACCGGTTTGACATTATCCTAATATGAGTACCCAATACGAACGAAAACATCTATTCAAGGCGAACAATTTTGAAAAGTTCACGACCTTCTGAATATTGATCTAGTCACGATGTTCATCTCTTTAATACGTATTGAATGCAGAATAATACCGTTTTTATAATATACAAAAATGTCTGCAACATGACTTACAAAACAAGTACCTAGTTACCAACTTAAAATTACAAAATTGAAACGAAAACGCAAAGGTAAGTCAGTCGGCGAGTTACTTTAGTTATCTGACTTGAGAACTAGGTGAACTTTGAATAAACTGTTGGCAAATGTTACAACTGTAGGTATCAGTTTCAAAACAGACGGTCAAGAACCGCGAATGAACTATATTTAATTACTGTCATGTGATATTGTAAGTTGTTGATATACGAATCCAACAAGATCTATCTAGCCCCTCAGTCTAACCTGTGTTGTTAACGTAGCAATACATATCCACTACTATATATAGGTTATCTATGAAATCTGCGCTCGCGGCACGTTGCAATTACAATATTAGTTATGTACCTAAATTCTCACAGAACTCTAATCAGTCCCTGAATTTAATAGTATTAATTACCGCGAAGGATAGGAATCAGGAAACAGGAAACAATCATCTGCTACGTCGGAGAAGGTTTCACTATTTGTTTAGAATTCAAATAGCAGCGTGATTTATGACAAATTAAACACTCGTAGTCATTCCGCTAATAAAAGACATCAACGAGCGCACTGTGGATTTCATTAATGGTAGTTTGGCCTTAATGTGACAATGATGTTATGTATTGATGTATGGGCAGTTCATAATGATTTATTGTTTGTTGTTAATCCAGAATAAAACTACAATTTCAAAGGCTATTGTTATAATTCAATGAGTTACATGTTAAAGAGAAGGTTTACATTCGTTTTTACATTAATAATAAAGTACTCGCACTCAATTTATAAACTAAAGGATATATTATTGAATTTGTGTTCATTGTTTAAGTACCTCTATGCATTATTAAATGTCTAAACACACGATATTAATATTTAAGTCAGTACCAAGATTGGTATATCTTCACGATAAAACATTAATCAGCAATTTGTTATTTTCCATTTACCAACAAATTGGCCGCAAGCAATTTTGCTCAACAAAACATTGTGTTTAGCAAACGCCGAACTGAAATGGTACGTTTTGAACGAAAGCGAAGGTGTCCGCATTGTTAGAGTTAGAGATCATAATAGAAAATAGCGAAAAGGCTGTGGCGTGGCGTGCCGAGCTCGCTTTGTTGCTGCGAGAGGCAAAAACGTGAGTCTGTGGCTGGATGTAGGTCGGCGCGACAAGTGCGCCTGCGCGCTGACGATGCGAATATTGCATGCGCATATTATAATTTTGTGCAACCGCAGATAACTCTGCATTGCAGTATTTTATTTAAGTTTTATAGGCACAGCTATGTTGAATTAGGTCCGTGGTCTATTTTTGTAAGAATCAGGTTACCATACCTACTACAATTTCAGTAAAGGCATGCCCAAGTACGAGTAAGTACCCAAAATAATTGTTTAACTTCACCACGTTCTGAAAATTAAAGTTCAAGTTTTAACTATGAAATTTAACCCAGTCCTCTATTTATGTTAAACATTTACCTCTATTGTATTTTGAATAATCTATCGTAATTTAATACCAAAAGCATCGAACAGGTTTTATCTTTTATCCATCGTACAATACTGTGCCCACTACCTATCGAATACCAAGGTAAATATTGCGACAGCAAAAAGTTTTTCTACAAAGCTTATTTAACCTTGACGTCAATATGTACGGACATAAGTGAAGGAGCAACCTGCTTGAAAATACAAACCTGTGAATAGCATGAGTACAATATATTGTGTTTTTGGTACAAAAGTATGTTAAAACTTGCGCCAATGTGGCCTGTTTAATAAAAGAATAAATAAAACGGTGGTATCTAAACACGACCGTGTGTTTATAAGAAACCTAATGTAAACATACCTACATATAATGCTAATTGATATTTATGAGTAAAAAACTTCCGGCTCCTCATGACTAACGGCTCAACTAATATCTCTTACTTACTCTCTCTTACATATATGCAAAATAATTATCTATTATTTAGCAATATCCTACTAACGAGAAAATACCAAATAACAATAAAAACGATTGTGCCTGATATCGATTTTGCCATTTCGTTATCTAACTCTTGATCGATCTGTATAACAATAATAGTTTTAAAGTTTCGCAACTTAGCGGAGAGTTAATAAAAAACGAAACTTTGTAATAATAGAGTTAACTGTAGTATCATATGTCCGAATCGGTTCGGACACGGTAACGTGAATATTTGAGTGTGGCTTTTGTGTATTTGTCGTGAACACGCAAGAGCGAAGTATTTACTACTCACTTCTCCATTTCGCGGTCATGCCTATTACAATAGGTAGATATGCTACAAAGATGGAATATTTAAGAAACTTATTTTATTGTGGTAGAGAAAATTCATGATAGGTACCTCATATTGAGAAAAATCATTTCAGCATTGGAAAGTTAAGTCAAGAACAAATACTGCCTCTTTCCATGTCGGTTACTCACAAATTTCCATGATAATAGAATACATTTCCATATAATTCCACAGCGAAAATGATGAAAGCTTGAGAACTGTAATTAAAGTGTCAATGTAAACAATTACCTAAAGAACTGGTTGTACCTTGCTGTGTGACCAAATACTAGAAAGTTTTTAGATAATAAAGATATAATAAAAATAAAACAATTAAACATAATGGGGGTATTCTAATCCGGAATCTTCTACTCGCTCAACCGTTAGAATTAAATTGTTTAAACACCTTTGTGCTGCTCTATAGTTACTTGTATCACAAATATATTTTTTAATGATGATAAAGAAACAAAAATATATTTTTATGATTAATGGATTATCTTTGGACTATCATAATGTCCCAAAGCTATTGATACCTAACTGTAAATGATAGGTTAGACACGCATTAAGAAATTACTACCATTACGCGGATATGGGGATTATGTAGACTTACAAATACTCTTCGACAATGTAGCGGCCGATAATTTGAAATCATTACCATGCCATTTGTAGAGTAACAAAGGACAGCTCTGGTAATGTTCGGGTCATTATATCTTTGCAAATAGGTACCGTGTCGTGTCGTGAATGAACTCATGTGCTAACATAAGGATTGAGTACCGAAACTGACAAAACCTGTCTCGAACCGGCATATAAAGTTCAATAAAATACCTGTGGAAAATCGGTAATATCGTGATATTATTGGATTGGACCAAGTGGTTCAATCGATGTTCACACTTTTTTTGTACTCCTATGCTTACGGTTGTTTTCGAGATTACATACATCAACTTCTGTTTCCCGCAGGAAAGAAAGTTAAATACCATAGCACTAACTTAAGTAGTATGTTTATAATTAACTCACTCACAACTTGCTCAGCCTGAATGGGTAGTACCTATTCGTACTATGCATAATTTATAGGCAAGAAACATGTGTATAAAGTAAGGGTTAATAAACTCTTCCTTGACTCTATAATAAGGAAAATCTACTAGCTCTATATACTTACATTAAACAATAACAACAAACACTTAGATAGGTTTCAAAGGTAAATCAATAAAGTATGGTACTTATAACTAGTTAAATACTTCAGAGCTAAACCATTTTACCCTCTATGCAGTTGGACCCGAAAACGTAGTTAGAAGTTTAACGTATAATATGGTAGCTCTCTGTGAACTTTTCAGTTTTTATCTAGATTTGAGAAATGTTTAAGAAAATATTCTCAGCTCGTGGTTCCAATCCTATTATTGAAAGTGTTGCGTTAGTAAGTAATACTCGGTTTTGTACCGGCAGTTAGAGACCAAATTTGTATTTGATTACAAATAAAAGGTAACTCGATCGAGAGATACGAGGTGCTGTATGATACAGGTCTTTTTTTTGTTCACGGTTGTAATTATTTAAAGTTCAACAGCTCACCGTAGTGCAAGAGATAGTGAATCGATTTTTTAGGTAGATAATATTCGGATTAAAGGTTTCTTAATCGATAGACTCGCCAGTGTTTTTAAACTCGTATTTCCAGCTCACGGTTTCTTGAAAGTTCGAAGAATATCCCCTCCGTATCGTAGATTGGATTAATATGTTAGATGAGAGCATTACGAAATATTTGCTATGCGATGAGCTCAAATATCAAATAACTATGAGCTATGAGTTCAATATTCCACCAGGCTCTACAAAATACAAATAAATGTTATTTTGTTTATTTGTGACCACCAATGACCAGTAATATATATTTTTTAACTTCCCCAATTATTCTTTGTGTTATTTTAATTGTTTTTTCTTATGTTCCCTCCAGTTGGGTTACGGCTGGACCCGCAGCGGGGAGCGCGCCTGCTCGCGGCACCGCGCGCCCGAGTCCACCATGTCGGTGAGCAGCGACATCCGCTTCACGCGGCGCAAGATGAGCCGCGGCTGCCGGGGCTGCTGCGCCGCCATCGCGTCGCTACTCATCCTGCTACTGCTCGCCGCTGTAGCTGTTTATCTTGGCCGTGAGTATCATATGTTGTATATTTACTTTGATTTTCACATTATTTAAATTCGTGCCCAGCCGTGGGACACAATAAATTGAATTAAAAAATAAGACATAACTTATTCGTTATGAACAAATCAATTTCTATTTAAATAAAAGTACCTCACCTTATTCTTATTCGTTAATGTACTTAAAATATTAAATAATCAAATCATTCAAGGCAGGCCGATAGAACAGTGGTAGGTGTAGGTAGTTGGGGAGTCTACATTCAAATCAGAGATAAGAGTAGATATGAAGTTAAAAAACAGCTTAACGCTAATGTGCTTATTACGACTAACAAACATTATAATAGAATACTTCTATCTAAAAGAATCAATCAGCATATAAACCAAACTTTGATTGGAAAAATCATTTCTAAAAGACACGATTATCTTTCTTGCCATCATATCTTAAAAATCTTCTAAACCTCGGCAAGCACGTAGGTTTGCATCCTAACAAATGGTGCCTATTTATATTCAACGAACTATGAACCTTGTACATCGCATGCAACTCATCACCGCCCACTACTCCTCGCCAAACATAGGCCATCCATAAGTACTTTTATACGTCTTTGTATGTAAATGTTTTCCTATCATTGCTGCGTAAGTAGGCAGTTAATTCTAAATACCCTCCCACGTCAACATTAAATACAAGTTAATCGATTTTTTAGTTTAGTTTTGTTACCTACTCATAGTAAAATATGTCTTATCGATCTTAGATTTATTTAGTAAATTTAACTTAGAAACTAATAGGTATTCATTCTTGTTTTGGATAACGTAGCATAAACAATAAGGTACTGTTATGTTCCTATTTATTCAACAAAAATGTTGATAGTTATATTAGCGAATAGGTATCTGCTAGTCTCATAAACGTGAGACGACCATATTGACTCGTCGCCATGAAAAAGGTCTTAAAAATTCAATCCACATAGTCAGTCAGCCGTAGAGGGGGCGTCGATTGCTTTTAGATATTAAAGTAACATTCACTTCCTAACAACTCACTGGTTTGCCCTTTAAAAACCTTATTCTAACGCTTATTTCACAACTCTGCATCGCCCGCCATGCCGTGCAGACTGTCATACTGTTCACCTAGAATTTAAATTGCTCTTGCAAAATGAAGGCAAGTACGTATGTTACGCTAAAATTAAATTAATAGTACCTACCGAGGAATTATGATTAATTTGGGTAAACTGCCCTTTTTAAATAGCTTTGCGGCAATTAAGGCTAGGGTAATTAACCTTAAAGCCTAACAAATTGGTTATAAGCATCAGATCCATAAGTAGGCATTTATCTAACTACTTGGCTACCTACTTATTGCTTTGATGCACATTATGTTGTTCAACATAATTAAAAAACGAATATAAGAAGAGATAATTAAAAACGTCTATAAAATAAATAACTTGTTGTTATAATGATCAGTTAAATGTTATGACTGGAGAAAACTGTATATTTTTATATACATATTAGTACATTAAATGGATAGCCATCACTTCCAGATCGTTTAATTAACCGTAAGATACTATGGCATGTAAATAACAAAGATGATAATCTGATATAACCTAACAATAGCGAAAACAATAATAGCGATGAAATATCTTAAGTGCCTTTGTTTATGGCGCCTTTCTAACCACGGTAATAGAAATATATTGCTCGGACTACTATATAGGTTTAGACTACATAAAACATATTAACACTTACGATCAATCATTTGTATTTGCATACAAATAGGCGGAAGGAGGTTTGATATATCAGAAAGATTACTGATTTAGCTTAATAGTATCTACTTTTTATAATTTGCTAGAACCGCCCCTTGGTAGGTAGGTACCTATTATAATATTAGGATCTAATATCTGGACTATCATTGTGGACTTGAAAAGTAGAGGGTTCGGGAGGGGACTGTTTTATGGGAATACTCGAATGATCTTTTGAGGTTTCCGCCTGAGCTTGGATTGCCGATGATGGTACAGTCGAATAAACGTAATAAAGTACATAATTACCATTCAACTATAAACCCACAAACTAGTATATCATAATCCGAAACGTATTTATTTGCTTACTGCATAACACACAAGCAATTTCAAACCCCGATGATGTACAAGTCTGACAAATGAAGTAATTTAGCATCAAATTGAGTTATTTATTAGTATCAGAGCTGCGACATTTCGCCCGTCACCGCGCGCTCGCGCAAAGGCCAGTGGGTCGGGACGTCGGCCTTGCTGCTTCAACCGCGACAAGTGTACAGAACACGATCCTTATCTATTTCACATATTATTCAGCCTAGTAAATATTTAGTAAGCTGTGGCTTGAATAAAGTGCAAGGAGTTCGAATGTAGGAAGTTTGTTGAGTAGTTTGAGTACTGAGATTCAGCCATTCAGAGATTTAGAGAAGACGCGTCCGCGTCATCATTACCGATAAAACTGTAGGACGAAAATATACTGTAGCTACTCGTATACCTACTTATTATGTTATCTACCTAGGTAAATTAACTACTCGGTGTGTACAATATCAAATGTTGCATATTTTACCTATTGTACTTCGATTTAAAAGTGGATACCTTCTAGATTACCTATATAAACTTAATGATATGTTTCTCTACTACAAAGTCCATTATTATAATTTAAACTTCAATTTGTTTACACGTGTAATGTAGACGTGACTTCAAAATAGCAAAAAGCAAGGAAAATACCCATTAGTTAAGGGAACTCAATATTTTTACGGTACATTCGTTATGCCACTTCTCTGTCACTTGTTTATTAATAACTCTGCCTCGCTTCATTAAGATACGTTTTTGAACAAGCAGTTAAGACTTTAAATTGCTGAAATTAAAGAAAAATTATAATTGAATATCTAGAAAATCTTTAAAATGTATTGAGAATAACCTCTTTTCTTTCATATCTAAGTCCATGTGTTTTTAGCAAATTAATATTTCGTTATTAGGTCAAAGGGAATTTTATAAGACTGCCTATCTACCTTTACTTTATAATCTTATGAGCTTACCATGTTACTTGACGGACTGTTATTTCCTAGTTAATGTTTTCTATTTATACCGAAGTAGAGCACCCGAACTGTGCCATAACGAATCAAAGCTCCTTATATCATCACCTTTTCCAAGCCTCGCATTAAATTGTAATGAGCTGTATCAACAAAACACATTGTCACGTCGATATCAATTACCTTTTTAATTCCCACAGTAGAGACCATTCAAATGAAATCTCTGTATAGGTAGTTCATTTACAATATACTTAGAACCACACATGGCTTAGAAAGTTTTCTAATTACCTAGGTACAAGCCGCATAGGTAATAAAATATAAGTAAGTTCGCTCGGTATTACTCCCATGGGTGCATGACAAACTGTTATTAGCTATTCAAGTGATTCAAGTTCATAACTTTTCATTCGTATGTTATTAAAGGGTGATTTTACCACAATTCTTATTGACAGTAAAATTGATGATTCGCAACAACAAGTATGCCATTCTCTATTATAAACAGGCTAAACATTATGAAGTACCTAAGTAACCTATGTATATATAACAAACTAGGTACAAAATGAACAAGTGTAATGTTTTGTTTCAGATATGTACCTGGTCGGTGATCCGTTAAATCGGCAGACGTTCCGGGGCTCGTTCGTCGTAAGCAGTTGGCCGCCGCCGCCGCCCGGCGCCGCGCCAGAGGGCAAGGAACTCCAGGCGAAGGGCAATCGCACTAGGGAGAGCCAGATGGGACAAATACTATACCACGTATATCACCACTCGGAACTCAGATCCTGTTTCGTATCTGCTGATATACTGGCTTTGGACAGGTAGGTAATCAAATAAAACTACACTAAAAGTACATCCGTGTAGGTTTTGCCAACCCCGTCGGTACATAGACTACACGAGGTACGTTGAGATTTACTAGATGTCTCATATGCTTTTAAATTTTACCCACGAGATAAGATATGAGTTATTGTTATGTAAATACAGTCAGTGAAAATATTACCTAGACTTAGATAGTTAGATAAACGAAACATAAGCCTACCTAAGACTGCACAATAACAATGGCTCAATAAAAAGTGCCTCCGATTCATACGCGCGTATGATTCACGGTGTCGATACAGCGCCGAGCTACTGAGATATAACACCCGTTAGGATATAATCGGAGAAAGTGAACTTTCTCAAGTCGAACTTGCGATGGAGCGTGCGCACGCTACATTTAGTAAAGCACAGCGATCGATTTAAAGTTGCACGAATGGCAAATTAACTCGGTGATGCAAATGGAAGATAAAAATGGTTACGCAATTACTTACGCCTTATTATAGCGAACAACTTGAACAGTGCAACGGAGGCGCTTCTTGCCTACAGTTCTGGTCTGGTTCTTTACTTTCGTACGAGTTCACGGTCATTGCTATTGTATGAGATAATCATTAATAAAATCTAATTAGGCGTACTTACTTAATTCAATAGGCATGAACATGCAATGTTAACTGTAGATAACGTGTTTACATGTTTACATTGATGAAGTGGTATCTATTTTATCCGTAGTTACTGGTTGTAGGTAACCCAAATATCTTTTTTATCAAAAATTCGATAACGGTATTCGATTAGAACTTTTAGATGAAAACAAACCTAGATTCTCTGGTAAGGTATTTAGGTTAGGCAGACAGGACAAATTTCGAATATCTTTATTGGACATAAATCGTAAGCCAGTAGCGTTTGACCTAAATCCTTCGGATCCGGAATTGAAAACCACTTTCCCGGTGAAAAGAACAATGCACATTAGTTCTCTAAGACATTATAGTAGTACACGAGAAAGCTCCTACCGAATACTACGTGCCTCGATTGGGATCACTCGCCGTTCATTCGACGCACGTTTGTTTGTAGGTAATCCACATTGAAGGTTGTTTTTTTTTTTTTTTTTTTTTTTTTTTTTTTTTTTTTTTTTTTTTTTTTTTTTTTCTTTATTGGTTTATTAACTGGATATAACATAATTTGTATTAGATGTTAATAAAGCAAACAGTAAAGAACAATATGTTAATCCTACTCGAAATAAACACAGCATGCTTATAACACTAAGCTAGTTTACAAACTAAAAAACAAAAAAATAAACTAATTGAAATTAAAAACAAATCTAAATTCTAAGAGATTAAATCAATGAGATCGGATATAATAGCAAAAAATTAATGAGATATTTGGTACAAATACTGCTTAACAGAATTAGTTGTTGCACTGAAAATGTCGAAATCTTGACAGATGTTGTTGTAGGAGGTGCACATACGATGGAGTGGGGAGTGCTGACCGTAATTTGTACGACAGTGAGGGAGGTTGAATGTTTTCCGGTGTTGAATTCGAGATCCTGGGCGCGGAACTGCAAATTGGATTCTACTGAGAAAGTCAGGAACTTCAATTATACCTTTAATAACTTTATGGAGGAGTAAGATATCGGCTGTGTTGCGTCTGGATTCAAGTGTGTTTAATTTAAAGTGATGGAGTCTGGAGTGATAAGTGGGGTGGCTGAGACATACATTATTTACATACGACAGATGATATAGGAATTGTTTTTGTAGTTTTTCGAGTCGTTTAATATGTATATCATAAGATGGATTCCAAATAGGACTACAGTATTCCAATATAGATCGTACGTAGCTGTTGAATAGCAAAATAGGTATTTCATGATCTTTAAAAAACTTAGTTTGTCGGATCACGAATCCTGCAAGACGTCCGCCTTTTTTGGCAATATGATCTATGTGTTCCCGAAAATCAAGTTTTGAATCGAGGATGACGCCCAAATCTCGTATGCTTGAAACCTCTGACAGTCGAGTATTATTAATAAAATAGTTTGCCGAGATGGGCGCTTTCTTTCGCGAAAATTTTATGTGGTAACATTTAGAAGCATTAAGGAGCATTCCATTCGAGGAACACCAATTGTTAATGATATCGATGTCAGCTTGTAGTTTCGTGATATCATCAAGGTTGCGGATAATTCTGTAAATTTTGAGATCGTCCGCAAATAATTTGTACTTGGAAGTAATAACTGAACACAAAAAGTTAATGAAAATTAAAAAGAATAGAGGTCCTAAGTGAGATCCTTGGGGCACTCCTGAAGTAACAGCTTTAATAGCGGATTTAAATCCTCTGACAAGAACAAGCTGTGACCGATTAAGTAGATAAGATTCACACCATCGGAGTAAGGAACCACAGATCCCCCCGTGAGCGAGCTGAATAAGTAGGAGAATGTGACTGACTAAATCAAAGGCTTTGGAGAAATCGGTGTAGATAGCATGAATTTCGTAACGTATTCTAGAAGATTCGATGTAGTCGATTTGCCAGGTAAAAAACCATGTTGATGACTGTCGAATAACGGTTTGAAGTGATGGTATAGTATTTTTTGGACAAAAAATTCAAGTAATTTACCAACAGCAGAAAGTATTGAAATCGGCCTGTAATTTTGTATGTCATTGAGATCACCTTTTTTATGGATTGGGGTTATGTGAGCTATTTTCCATAATTTAGGGAAGGTACCGCTGGTGAGGGATTTATTGAAAATATAATGTAAGGGTTTGACTAGTTGTGATGCACAAGTTTTTAAGAACATGGGAGGGATGCCGTCTGGCCCAGCACCTTTGTTAATGTCTAATAATTTGAGTTCGTTGAGTATGTCTGTTTCAGTGACAGTAAATGACTCCAAGCATCTATTATTACTGTTGTTAGTTTCTGGTGCAGGCGCGTTTGATGTTGCTATAGGATTGAAATTACTGGTGTATACTGAATGAAAATAATCTGAAAAAAGGTCACTGATTTGTTGTCCACCTTGAGCTGTTTGGTCGTTAAGAAACATTTCATCGGGTATACGGGTACTATTTGTCTTGGTTGATTTAATAAATTTCCAAAAATATTTAGGGTTCTTTTTTATTTCTTTTTTTGCCTCGGTTTTAAATGAAGCGAGACATTCAATGATCATGTTATCACAGCGGTCTCTTAACAATTGGTACGAAATTTTGTCTCTGGAGTTTGAGTATAATTTGTATCTCCGATGGAATTTTGCTTTTTCTTTTAAAGCTTTGAGTAAAGGCCTGCTAAACCAAAATGGATAGTTATTATTGCTCATTATTGTAGTGGGGGTGTGTTTGGTGATAATTGGGTTAATTATGTTATAGAATATATCAACTGTCTCGTCAATCGAATGGTGAGGTTTAAAGTGTTCGTTCCAATTAATGTTATCGAGATCTTCTTTTATTTTAGAATAATTAGCTTTGAAGAAATTTAAAAATGGGGTTCTGTTGATTTTTGGGGGTTTACATTTCTTTATAGTTAACATTATATTTAACGCAGGATGATGAGTGTCTAAATTCACTAGTGGAGTGGTGCTATTGGCGACGTGGAAGGTGTCTTTGAGATTAGTGATGATTAAGTCTAGAATACGATCATTTTCGTTGCTAATACTGTTTAGTTGATAAAGGTCATTGAATGAGAGAGAATCGATTAGCAAATTATCTATTTGGTTAGAGTTGCTTGAAAAAGGAACTAGAGAGTTTGATTGTAAGTCGTAATTCCATTGTAAATTAGGGAGATTGAAATCACCAGTTATTAATAACAGAGAATTTTGAGGGATTTTATGTTGTATAGTGTTTGTTGTGTTGGTGAGAAAAGCATCTAAACAATCACGTGAAACTGGAGGAGGGATATAAGCTACGCAAATACAAAGGGGAATAATTGTGCTACCTTTATTTAATTTAACCGTGACCCAGAGGTCTTCGCCTTCAGATTCCCATTGTAACTTACGAACAGGTTGGTATGATTTTAAAATAGCGATAAGAACACCACCTCCCTCACTCTTGTTACTGGCAGTAGTGCCGCGGTCTCTGCGAAATACAATGTACCTACTGTCAAAAATTTCGTGATCATATACAGATTCATTTAGCCATGTTTCAGTTAAGATTATGATGTCAAGTTCAAGTTTCAATACACTAGTTAAAATACATTCAGTTTTGGTCCTCAAACCTCTTACATTTTGATACAAAATATTAAGATTTAAGGTCGAGTTGAAAGTCACCATAAGCACTGAAGGTTGTTACAAAATAGCAAAATAAGATAAAACAATATAAAAAAAACAATATTAAAAAAAAAATGCACTATAGTTTCTCAAGAAATAGGTGATCAGGAACAAGAAAGCTTTTGGAGTTGGGATCTTTTCTCATGAATATACGTCCGTTGCGAATCCACACAAACTGAATGTTTTTTTCCCTGGCTATCTTGCGTGCAGCGGCGTGAAGTTGTTTGTTGATCGGGGACAGATGTTCGCAGACGTAGACAGGAACTTTATCGCCGGCAAGTCCAAGATGAGAGGAATTTAATTTATTGTTCTTGTTAGTTTTGTTAAAGGTTTGAACTGCGGCAATTACTTTGTCCCGGGATAGAGGGCTCGGGAGCTTAACGATAATCGATCGAGGGCGCTTGGAGTCTTGATTTACCTTGGCGACCCGGTGGTAGTTCAGGAGCTCGTGTTCGTGCAGCTTGCAGCCGACGGTGTTTGCAAGTTGTTGTATAATTGTTTTGATATTTTCGGACTTGTGTTCAGGAACGCACTGGATCTCAAGGTTTGATTCACGAGATTGTTGATCGATATGGTTGAGTCTATTATTTAGGTCTGAAACTTGGGAGCGCAAAGCAAAATTTTCGGCTTCGAGGTTGTCAATAACTTGAATTTTCTTATTGAAGGTTTCCTGGAGTTGATCGTATTTGGCGGACATGAAGTTAACGCTTTCAGTGAGTTCTTGTATTTTTACTCGGGTATCACTATTTTCAGCTATCAGATCACGTTTTATTTCTTTGAGAAGGCGGGAAAGTGATTCTTCAAGTTTGTTGTCAATATAGGACTTAAGTTCAGATAAATCTTCTACATGAGAAATGTTCTTTTTCGTAGATGTGCTCAAGGAACCATGTTTATCCGCAGGTCTGCAGTCTGTGCACTTCCACGTAGATTTGTATGTTTTGGATTCCTTACTGAAGGTATCTATAGGTATTCCTAGGCACTGGTAGTGAAATTGAGCGTTACATTTGGTGCAGGCTTTTAATTCTGTGGGTTTTACTATTTTGTTGCATTTATCACAGGCGCTCATGGTGGTATTTGCTTAACTTCCGGGACTATTAAAAAACTGGCAATACTTTATTCGTGTGAATGATGGGAATGTCAATGTCATCTGAGGTAGTGTCACTTTGAATTTGACAGTTACGTATGATGAACGAATGAATTTATGTATATTCAGTTCTGTGGTAAGGAAAATGGAGCGCAAATAGGAAGAAAGTTCAACTTATCTTTATCGAGTTCTGTTAAAATTCGGCTGTAAAATACACTGATAACACTTATGCAGGATTACTGTACAGTAAACTTCACTATTGTGTCACTTGATGGGTTGAAAATGCGGATATTATTTAATTAAATAATATTTTGGTGACTAGCCAATATTTGACGTTCGACGACAAAGAATGAACGATGTTTATAAATGTTACGGCCCTTTCCTTTTGTGAGCGGAATCGTAAATGCCGTACTTAGAACAATTCAACCGATTCAACATCGCACTTTACCTTACTAGGTTTATGTGAGACGCTTAAAGAACCCTAACAGCGCAATTTGATTAAACTTAAATTGCTTTGCTAGTAGATGAGATATCTACTTGCACCATCTATTCGTAGTACCTATCTACAAATTCGTCTTACGTAGGTAGTAAATATTAGAAACTCTGCACATTAATGTTCTTCAAAGGTTCTCTCAAAATTTAAATATTAATGTGTGTACTTGTCCCATAAATTCAATAGTATATTATTTCCGGATACGAAGTAAAATTTAAAATAACGGAAGAACGTTACGATTCACCTGAAATTGATAGCTTTTTTATTTGTCGAGTGTCCCAGTTTCGTTTCTGTCTCGCTTACGTGAGTTACCTAGTTCGAGTCGTTTCCTACAATAAGTAATGATTAAGTTATGCAACGTAAAATAGATATAGCATATTCGATGCATGTGACGTAATATGGAAATAGTTATCTTATACGTTGGCGAAAAAACGTCTATTCTTGGTAGGTAACTAATTATCTTTGCGTAATCTTAAATACACATTTAAATAAATCTTGGTATAATCGTAATAACCTGTGACCAAGAAGAGATGGAATAGCAGAACATTTTATTTACATAGGCCGACTAAGCGTACCCGTAGGTATCTAATATTGCTGACATTCTATCTTAATATCTACCTACATCTAAATAAGCCAAGATGAAATAGAGTTGACACAATATTAAGGATGCCTTTCAACCAGAGTTGGGCTACGTTTGGCATCGACCAATCACATCAGATGTACCAAAGCAACGTGACTTAACGAGGGTGGCATCTACCAATCGTATCAAACGTAGAATAGCAACGTTAGCTATTCTACGCCTAAGCATAATATAGCTCTAGTAAAACGGCACCCTCATACTAAACCATAATCCCATTCATTCCAGCGTGGAAGAAGGTACGAAGGTTCATTTCGAAGTGTCTTTCGAGCCGATATTCACATCAGTGAGCACCAGAGAGGTAGTCAACGTGCTGAGCCGCGCGCTGAACAACCCTAAGGCTTACTTCAGCGAGCTGACCCCGATACCGGACACTCTTCACATTGAGGCAAGTACCCTGCAATAGGGGATATGCTAAGCTAAGCCTTTACTTTAGTAGAGTTACAACTCTATTTGCTCTACAAATATAAACTACGTGCTTCGTACAAATTATGAATAATAATGAAAGCAACGGTAGAATTTAAATTCTACGACTTGTTAAGTATAAATGTATCTATAAAAAGTCCAATTAAGATGATTCATTTAAATACTCTATCGGAATGAATACTAATAGTAAATTTAGCAATAAAGTGCGCTGAACGAACATAATTCAATGCAATGGTCAATAATTTTCGTGATCAAAGAATTTCCTTGACACTGTACTATAAAAAAAATAGTGATATGAATGATATCTTCCGTTTTTGTGTTCTTCATTTACGTCGCTTAGTTATAATAGGTATATCTTTAGTGAGCAAAAACTACTTTCATCTTTACTTGTTCAGATGACAAGGCCAAAAGTTTTATTTCCGTTTGACCTTAAAATTTGTTTGTACATTTACTTAGCATTTTGAAAGTTTACTTTTTTGTTACTTAAGTAGATAAAAAACATTATAGCCACTTATAAAATTTAAATTTATCATTTACAGGAAAACTCAACGATATCGCCATTGGAACTGAAAGAGCCCGACGCAACACCAGAAGAGCCGCCAGCCACAGAAACCGTCACAACCACAGTGGAGGAGATCAGACAATGTTCTCCGATGCTGCTATCGCTGTGCTCACATCTACCCTACAACACTACCTCGTACCCGAACCTTGTGGGGCACACGTCACGGGACGGCATTCTCAAGGATTTGGTGGCTTTCCGAGAACTGCTCGATGCTGAATGTTCACAATTAGCACAGGTGTGTGGTCTTACAAACATTATTTGTTCAAAATGTAGAAAATGTATCTCCGAAATCAACAAGTACCTAAAAGTAGAAGAACCAGTTAAATAATCACGACCAAGGACCCACTACTAGTTGTGCGACTAGTTTCTCTCCACAGTAAACTTACAGTAAGTATACATGACATCTTTATAATGTTTTGCATCATAATACTCAATTTATATCTCCAAATCTCCAGGATTTCGTCTGCCAAATGCTCCAACCGCGTTGCCAAGACGGCCGGCTAGTGAAGCCCTGTCGCGCGTATTGCCGCGCCTTCCACGCGGGCTGCGGTTCCCGTCTCCCGGAACGGTTAAGACCACATTTCGACTGCGCTAGATTCCCGGACTACTTCGGCCGGGACTCATGTGCTACCGAACCAGGTGATTTATAATTTTTTTCAGAAATTGAAATCTTCCGAAATCCCTTACATAATCTGTATACGATTGGACAATTTTGTCAAATAATAATATTTTTGATCCCTTTTCCAGACTGTCACGGAGGACTCCAACGGCTAGCACTCTCCAGACGAGCCTGCGACGGAATTCCTGATTGCGCGGATGCTGTCGACGAGCGTGAATGTGCCCACTGCAATGCAATAGGAACCAGTGGAAATCCAGTGCTGCGCTGTGCGTTAGACGCGCGATGCTTGCCCACACATTTACGTTGCGACGGAATACCTGATTGCCCTGATGGGAGTGATGAGTCTGGGTGTTGTAAGTGGAATACATATGAAAAAAAATTGTTAACTAGTATCCTCAGTATTCTGGTATAATCTAATTTATTTCTTAGTGTGGATCTCTCGTTCTCTGACGTCATGGCGTAGAGAAAACAGTGAAACTACATTAGGAGCAGTACGCAGTCGTGCCGGGTACGCAGTGTGGGCGGAACGAGGCAGGGATGGAAAGATCTGCGCTGCACCTTACGAGAACGATAAGAGAGCGCTAAATAGTTTGGCCGCATCCCTTTGTAAAGCTCATACTTATAGGTGAGGAAATACATTGCAATGTTTTATCAAGCTACTTTATCATTATAAGCCGCGTACCCACCTAGCGCACAGGCTCGCGAGCCAGCCTCAGTAGTTTTGTTCAATTTACACGAGGCCGCCTCGCGATGCAGGCTGAGCCATCATAAGTCGTGTATATTCAGCTGCAGTTATTTTCCTAGCTTCGCGCGCGAGCCAAAACATAACCGTACCCACCTAGCGCACAGGCTCGCGAGCCATGGCTCGCGAGACAAATGCTCGGCCGGTGTGGACGTGCCTCGGGCTGCCTCGGGCGCGCGTTTGCTCGGCTGAGCACGGCTCGGCCCCGAGCCATCTGTTGTCGGTAAACTTGACGCGCTTAAAGGTGCCTCGGTGAGCGCTGTGTGTTAGGTGGATACGGTTATGTTTTGGCTCGCGCGCGAAGCTAGGAAAATAGCTGCAGCTGAATATACACGACTTATGATGGCTCAGCCTGCCTCGCGAGGCGGCCTCGTGTAAAGTGAACAAAACTACTGAGGCTGGCTCGCGAGCCATGGCTCGCGAGCCTGTGCGCTAGGTGGGTACGCGGCTATTGCCGAAACTTTTGCTAGGTGCAAAGTTAAAGCATTTTTTTTAGATTTTAAATAGTTAATTACTGAAATTTCAGGATATCTATATCAGCAGAAGTTGTGCTTGACCACGAAGAAGTTGATGAGGACAGTACACAGTCCCCCCTCTTGTCTATGCCGTACGTAGAGGTAGTCGATCCATTCGCTTCGGAAATATCTTTCGTCAAGAGTCAATGTCCGGAACGAAAAGTGATCAAAGTTGTTTGTGACCAATTAGGTAAGAAAACATAGTACCTACCTATATCTATTACTAGCAGCGCCCCGCGGTTTTACCCGCGCTGTGCCCGTTCCTGTGGGAATTTCGGGAATTTTTTTACATAAAAACCTTCCTCTTGAATCACTCTACCTATTACAAAAAACCGCATCAAAATCCGTTGCGTAATTTTAAAGATTTAAGCATACAGACAAACAGACAAACAGACACGAAACAGAGACGACTTTATTTTATACTATGTAGTGATGAAATGTTGAAAGGCAATTACTAACTGCATAAGTTGGACGACTACGTATACAGAAATTTTAATAGGGGTTGGATTTCGCTTGTCTATATTAAGATAAAATATGTAATATGTATTACAGAATGTGGGTTAGCATCAGCGCGAGGTGAGAAGGCGGCAAAAGGCGTGGAAGGTTTACAAAGATCAGCGAAACCAGGCGACTGGCCGTGGCATGCGACACTACTCAGGACGCATGTGCACGCTTGCGACGCCGCCCTGATACATCCGTCTTGGCTAGTCACTACAGCTTCTTGCTTCCAGGTAGGTACCGTTACTGGAAAGTTAAGTCCAAATAATCTGAATATTTACTATTTCGATGGATAATTAACTTGTCATTTGCTTTAGGGCCAACCTAAAGCAGAATGGACAGCAAGATTTGGAAGCGTCCGAGTTCAGAGCACCTCACCATGGCAACAGGAACGGAGAGTAGTGGGCATGGTGCGATCTCCCGTTGAAGGGAGCATGCTGGCCTTGGTGCGGCTTGAGGAACCAATCGAGATTACAGACTTCGTCAGGCCTACTTGTTTACCCAACGGCGAGATCAATATTAACCGGAGTGTGTGTAACACTCTCGGCTGGATGAGGAATAGAGACCAACTGCAAAGAGTTCACGTTGTGTCGAGTCCAATGAACACGTGCGAGAATGTGAGCATTGCTACCGTCAACGGAATTTGTGCAGTGCCTTTGTACGATCAGGATGATTGTGACGTAAGTTTTTTGTACTTCTACAACTATAATTTACAACTCATTAATAGAAGATATAATTTAACAGAGTGGTCAAGTTGACGAAGATACTTCTTTCTAAAAATGCCGTCAATCAAACCGTCTCAGTCGATATCGCTGCAGTTTAATTGATCATCTACCTACTAAACTCTATTTTTTCTTACTTGTACCAAAATGTGGACCAATGTCGTAAATTTTCCAGCCGAAGGCGATTGCTCCCGAAGAGGAAAATGATTTAGTGATTTTATTTCATCCTTATCCTATCTCTGAACAGCTTCCTCTTCAGAAAGAACTAGATTCCCAGTCTGAGCCTATTCAGTAGGTCCAGAAGTATTGAACACCCAGCAATGCCTAAACATCACCTGCATATTTATTAAAACCTCTTATTTATTTTACAGGAAGAGGAGTATGCTGGAAGTTCAATGATGTGTTTCGACCGTGAAACCAAACATTGGTACCTAATGGGAGTCAGCGGGTGGCGAATAGCATGTACGAAAATCGGACTAGGTCGACCTAGAATATACGACTCAATAGCATCCCACGTAGACTGGATTAAAAGAACGATCTTTAACTCAGCCAGGTGACCTACCGGACTATCATAAGTAAAGGAAAAGACTGCATTTGAATGTGAAAATTATGTGAGATGTATGATATTGTAGATTCTCAGATAAGTTATAAGTATGATAAATAATAATTTCGAGCTTATTAAAATAACTGTAGTTCCACAACTCCAAAGGAATAAGTGTACTGAATTGTGTGTTCCAAAATATAAGCACAAAACATAACATTAATATAAAAGCCATAATGAAACACAATGTTAAGATTGCGAATGTGTTACTTAATTATTAGCTCAAGATTTTATGTAAGTAGAAATTCTTTATTTTTAAATTTCATACTTTTATATTTAGTTTAAGTATTAAAACATCAACTTTAAGCTACAAATGAGATGCATGTTATATTTATTGTTGTTATTTAAGATTTTAATAATTTTAGAATACCTTTTATATCGTAAACTAACAGTGCCCCGCGGTTTTACCCGCCTTGTGCGTCAAAATACGTTGTATAGTTTTAAAGATCTAAGCATACATAAGGACAGACAGCGGAAAACGACTTTGTTTTATACTATGTGATAACAAATAGGACCAAAATAAATAAAAATTATGAGAAAAACTTACTGATGTCCCTTTTATATTTATTTGTGTTATCAAGTGATGTAGATGACTCAATTTAAATAATTTTTTCCCCCACATAAGGTCATCTGACCACAACCACCAACACCAATAGCTGGCATCAAGTTTTTTTTTTAATGCCTCTTATATGTAATGAATGAAACCACTGCACAAGTGATGGTTGCTAGCAACTCAGTTTTTGCTACATATTTATCATCTGTGCAGCATTAAAACCAAAAGTAGCCACCTTAGTTAGTGCAACAAAGCACATGGTGTGCAATAGGTACTGAGGACTGAAAAGAGGTCCAATTGTGCTTAGGCAATTGTGATTATTTAAGAGAATTATAAGTAAAGGATGTCTAGTCCTTCTAATTTGGTACTTCATTAAGCTGTCACTTTTCACCAATACCTACTTTAGTCCCAAAACTATAATAACCCCATACTTGTCCCATACTTGACCCAATCCAGTATTCTGATCTGAACAACCTTAGTTTTAAGTATTGTCAGGCTAACTAGCGAGACTGCTATAATATTTATTATGTAATACTTATGAAACAAAAACAGGGATTAAATGAAATTAACTATATATTTAAACATAACTGATTTAATCTACAAGTTAAACATTACAATATCTAACAACTTTACAATAATACATTATTTCAACACACCTTCCTCCCTCAATTCTTCTCTAATCTTTGCCTGTACATGTTCAGGTAAGTTCTGGAGCTCCTTGTTTATGTATTCATGGAGATTTTGTAATGGTCTGTAGTACTGGTGTACAATCTGCGACCCAGCAAGCATTGACAGCATAGAAGCAGCCGAAAAGGCAAAGTACTGACCCCAAGTCACTCCAGCAGGCATTTTACTTAAGATACTGCGTACTTTTGAATCTTTTCGTCAACAATCTCGTGTGCTCGGCGTTTCTTAAATGTATTATAGAAGTTTACTTCACCAACTCTCCAGTTAATCATAGAAAACTCAAGAGCACCACCGAGGACGAAGAACATCGGAAGGAATCTATACATTCCTAATGTCTTTTTTCCTGGCCATTTGTTTAACAGTTTCTGGATCCAGCCAATTCTCATTGAAATTATTATAAATTTAAATAGGTTAATATAAAAATGTCTACCTATCGTTAACACTTCATTACCTATTATTTTTGAATGGAATTATTCATCAAAATTATTAATAGAGGTGTGTGAGGTTATGTTTTTTTTTTCATGTTGATGGATACGATACGATACGATTCGCGATTCGACTTCGACAGGTGATTGACATTTGACAGAGACAGTCAGCCAGTTGACACCACCCACAGTTGACACTTGTCATTATACGTAGTTTTGTCAATGTCATTAACACATGAGCCCACATGATGACATGAGCCAGCCAGCCAGGCCGGGTTGTTTGAATTTTAATTGTTTGTTTTCATCTCATCTCAAAAACAAACTAATCTATTCCGTGGTCTGTGAGCTACACATAAACGTAATAATAATAACTTTCATTAAACCACAGTGCACAGCGCTGTACTCCGAGCAGTATTACATCTTATAAAGATACGAAGAAAGAATATCAGATGCTCAGCAAAAGAGTAGAATTGTATTCATGAATAATAACAAAGAAAACTACAAGTTTTATGAAAATGTCCCTCCTATTAAGATAACCGAGGGGAGGCAAGTAAAGTTACATTCAACTAGTTGGGGAGTTATTACAGAATATTCTTTGGAATCAGTCAAAATTGATAATAGGAAGGGTAAGGTGGCAACTGTGGCTACTTTCCGAGTTTGCGACAGGTCTGGACAGGTTACCTGTATCGTAAGAGGCCGCGCTGTTGGGTTGCTGTTCAACTTAACGGAAAGAGAATGGAAAGATGTTGAAAGCCTCTGCCCTCCTGAACAACAGCTTTTTTACAGATACTTCAAAAATGGGATTAGCAAATACAGTAGCTTTGAACAAAAACTATTCTACAATTTCTGCGCTACCAACCAAACTCACAATTCACTTGTTGCTACATTTGTAAGACTTATAAACAATAGGAACAATTATAAAAACGATGCATTGTTAGAAATAGTTAGTTTAAAGATATGTGATCGACACATATTAGATTTGTATATTGAATATCTTCGAAGGAGTTGACCTTTTATGTTACCACTTTTTTTTAATCTGTGCTTCGGAGGGCACATTTAATTGTTTTAATCGTGGACCCATGTTGGAGGCCTTTAGGCAGTCTAAAAACTCTGATACCAGGGATAGCCACTAACCTACTCGTACTTCCTTATTAAATCTGTGATATTTTTTTAATTTACTCTCGCTATTCAGAATGTGTGTTCTATCTAATGAAGTCAATTTTAAGGAGTTGCATTCTTCACGGTTATCAGTTTACTTATCAGAATTCACCAATATGTTCAACATGTTTCAGTGTGGGTTACTTACACCCAGTTAAAATAATATAGTGTTTTAAACACTTTGATCGGTGGAATATTTTAAATGATTTTCACCTCGACACTATATTTTGTCATATCAATTGTTATTATTATTATAGTACATATACTTAGTTACTTGATACCTGTCTAAAATGCAAACTTGAGATACTTGTTATCAAAAAAATCAATTTGTTTAATATTTAGATTTAGCAAAAAAAAACAGTACATACCTAGGTTAAACTTAAGTAAAGTAAAATATCGACCTGTAATGTCCCACTGCTGGGCAAAGACCTCTCATCTCACTCAAGATATAATATGTACCTAGTTAATTATATTTAATTTATGTGATAAAATTTTATAAAAAACAATTTTAAACTTGCACATATATATTTTATTATATTATATAATATGATCAATATAATATTGTCCTCATATATTTCTTTTTCTTTTTTATAAATATAAACCTATCATCTATGTATCCCATTCTTCCATTCCTTTCATACCACTTTAATGAGATACCTCTACGTTAGGTAGGCAGTTACTCAACACCTATTACATCTAGGTAATTCAACATGAATTAAAGCTGTGACTAATCATTTGATTGCTTTTATGATGAACTTATGGGGGTCCACTTATACCACTAAGCACGAAACACACGATAACCCTATTTGGAAACTCCGAAATAAAGTTTGTTTATTTTCTTATTAGAGGTGGAATCGTTTCACAAAATAATATATGTACTTTCCTCATGTGTGGTGTGACTAAACACCAATTCTATGTAAATACCAACGAGATAAAATACGTCATTAAAAGATTAACATTATTTAAGAGGAAAATGTTCATAATCCGAATAGCGTAGAGCCCGCAGGTCAGTAACGTAGATATTATAGATAGGTATACCTACGTTGGAATCTGAAGAATCGCTATAGTGCGTAAGATGATTAAGTATTTCTTACGTGTGTGTTATTATAATGGATAACACCGATCGAAAAATTAGGTATAGTGAAATAGGAGTAATCAATAAGATCAAATTTAGAATAAAAAACTGATTACAAAGGACTAGATTGTACAATAAGAAAGAAATTAACCTTTTTTTAAAGTTGGCAGCTAACAATTACCACGAATGAAGGCATATTGGGGTGTTTGTGGGTAGATTGTATTTTATACTTGAAGTTAATGGTCTGTCTCGCTAGTTAGAGTCATCAACCGGAGCTCGGAGATTTCTGGTGTCCAAGAGCATTCTAACTGTTACAAGTCTCATCAATCAATTTAATCGATTATGTACATATAATAAAATATTTAATTTGTTAATCAGCTAACCATATTGCAAGCCACCTGGCCTCTACCTTAGTGTTTACCTCATATCTGAAAACTTGTGTGGGTCGCGACACGACCTACGTCTGTTTAGCATGCGGGTACTTGCAGATATACCTATCGATTGTATAGTAAATAGGTACCTTATATATTTTATAGGTGGGCGTTGACATCGGGTATGTCAAGTTTTTACCAACGGAAGGCTGTGACGAATTCACGGTATTTAAATAATATTAGTGGGCTGATGCTGTATCACGTAAGCGTAGCGGCAAGTTCGCCTAGACGGGTGGTGAAGTGAATGAGGTGACTGTTTACCGTCAGTAGAGTTCGAGAGAGCGCGCGAGGTGGACGTTCCGAGTGCGCCCGTGCCGAGATCGAGTGTAGCTGCAGCGATCGAGATCCGAGACTAACAGACATGGAAGTAGCTGATCAATGGCGCCGGGAGTGGGCCGGAACTGCAGAGTTCGGGAAAGTAAGTACCTCATGTACTTAATAGTAACAACGTGAATCAGCTTCGGTTTCTAAGTGACAAGGATCATGTTTAAGCACTATTACCTAAAAGAAAGTTATCTCATATCCGGTGTCTTTAAAACTTATTTACTTTCTTTCTAATCAATAGGTAGGTACATAACTGATGTGTAAACAACTTTTATAAATTGGATAACTTTATTTTCTGAGAGATTGCAAAGGATTTTCAACTTCCTACGCTTTTAAGTTAAATCTCAATGTAACATATTAAGTAATTTATTGAGACACTCGTTAGGTAAGGACTTGTATGATATATATTATTGCCTAGGTATTCTTTAAGAATTATTAACTAAGCATGTGGAACCAGCAGTCGCATAATGTTGTTATTCTGTTAATTGTAGAATAATTAATGTTTACAGCATTCAGTCGGCTTGTGATTTCATTGTGACATTTTAATCTACAAGCGGTCATTGCCAAAAGGCATAAGTGGTCATTTCCAAATACGGTTTTAAAACTCAAGAGGGCCAAGAAGGCTTGTATCTATAGCCTTATTAAACATTTATGCCGAATGAGAATAAGCCTTCTGCATCGCTTATGTAAGGTTCAATGTTGAATTGATAAATTATTTTATGTATGAAAGAAACCCGTCTGAACGAGTTGCTATGTTTTTATTTTATGTAGTTAGTTCTTTTTCCGAGAACCTGAAGCTGGCTAAGGGAAGACTTGCAAAAAACTCTAGGTTTGGTATGCTCTAAACAAGGTTAGGGAAAATTTAATACATCGATAACTTGGGAAATGTTTAAGGCTTCGGCTTGTTGTGATCAAAGTTTCCAAGAATTTCACGCAGTCTCAAGGGTAAGGTTAACTAAATATCACACTTAATTTCGTTTAAATTGAAAATGTTTCATCATAAGGATTATAACTAATCATGTTAAGCCGACTGACAGGTATTTTTAGTCATCCGTTTTTCCTCTAAATGGTCAATGAGTTGTTCACGATGGCTTTCTTTTCTTAGCCATTACAAAGTTTAATTAAATTATTTCTAAGAAAATATTAGTCCGAAAGCACTCACGTAAACCTAACATATGACACTTGTGAAAGTAATAATAGCCAGTATGGGTTGACCGCCAATTATGCGGACCGTACTTTTTGTTCATTTACATATTGACAAGCCCGTTGGCACAGTGGCAGTGAGAGCGCTTACTGTGTCGGGGGTTGCGGGTTCGATTCCCGCCCGGAGTCAACAATATGTGCAGACATAGTTGTTGGCGACGACGTCTGGGTGTCAATTATATATTCTTATAAAGTATTTGTGTATGTATATGTAGTAGTATCAGTAAATTAGATTCCACAACACAAGCTTAGAGCTTACTTTGGGTCTAATTAACCATGTGTGAATTTGTCCAGGTATGTTTATTTATTTATTTATTTACATATTAAAAAATGACCAACATCAAATCGACAAATGTCATGTAACTTGTAATAAACAAACTTTTTTCTCTTCCTTCAACAATGGCTGGAAGTGTACCAAAGTTCTAATTCGCGTTTCCAATACAACAGCAATAAGGAAATAATCTCGATTCCGCCAGTACATCCTCGCTTGTACTTCTATCCTACCTATTGAATGGTGAAAGTGACAAAACGGAAACTCATGAATAACTACCTATTACGACTCAACACTTGCAATCTAAACATGTTTCTTAGATAATTACCTCACAATTTACTTAATTGTGCGAGAAACGACTTGGATAAATACGCACAGCTTATATGGCTTATCTTATTACTCATATTTAATGGCATTCATTTACATTAGAAATCTATGTTAAGTCAATGATAGGTATCGCACCTCATTTGTTTTCTTGATCGATAAAAAATAACATTCAGTTGGTGTTTATCGTTTCATTTAGTTTGTCGAACAAAAGACTTCAACGCGTGCCGCTGTTACAAGTTATTTGATTTAACACGTAAGATATGTACATCAAATAATATTGTGGATATAAAAAACATTTCGCATGTTTAAAAGTTATATGTGCCTTTAAAAACCTTTGTGCAAATTATTTGAATGTTTGAAATTATTTGAGTTGGTCCCTTACAAATATTAAACACCGAAACTTTCACAATACCTTTGTAAGTAAATTATGTACTTTTTAAAGTACTAACATGTTTAATTTTGGTTGAGTTAGGTAGGTACTTATACTGACTGTTTATTTTTAAAGTAATAAGCAAATACTCAAACTGTCGGACATGCCTTCATATTTATAATTTTTGAGTAATGAAATTAATTTGTTCGTTCCTCTTCGAGTGTTAATACAGCCTCAATGTCAATGGCATTAATAGGGGTAGTCCTTCTTGGATGTAAATCGTATTATCATTCGGAATGAGTTGTTTGTTATAGTGTTTATTCGGGTTCGTGAGCATATTGGCGGAAATCCTGTGCAAAGGCCGCAGCGAGGTCTCCCGCGCCACGCCGCCGTGCCATCCGCCCGGCTCGGCGGCGCTCGCGCATCACTGTTTGTTTAATCGAACTTGTCATCGGCCTACCATAATCACGTGTCATTCATCATCCCAACACAAAGGACGTGGAACACAAACCCACTTACAGACCTGTCATCAAGCATCAACCTTCGAATTTCACTACGTAAATGATGATGACTTTAATGAAACTCAATTTGTTGACATAAATTGCATGTATTTGACTTGTTTTGTGTGACTAGCGCACGCAAATGTTCAAGAAAATAATGGTGATTTTAAAAACCTGTCGGGCGATTTGTGGATATATTTGTGGACAGTTCATCGTCGGGGCATATTATGTTAGTTTACAAGACACCAAACTGCAAGTTTTGCAACATGAAAAACAATACAAAATATAAGATGCTCATCTTATATATTTTTTATAATAACAAAAATGCGCAATGAAATATACTTACAAGTATTACTCATACATATATATATTGGTAGAATAACATATGTATTAGTAACCTCTTCTATTAATTTACCTAAGGGCAATTCCAAGACATACATACGTATTACGTATAAATGGACGTTGAAAATGCTCATCGAATGCAAATCAGTGTTTATGTCGGAAACCTGATATCGGTGACCGGTTCTGATGGTATCAAAGTGAATCATGAGAAATATTGTTAGATGTTAGGGATTTCCTGTGAGACGCCGGAGACGGCTGCGCCGCGCGGCGCTGCGCCGGAGCTCGGAGCTAGTCGATGACCCCGCGCGTCACTGATTCCTTCCCGACCCTCCACTCCGTAACGCCATTTTCCATCTAGTTAGACACAGAACGTATCTACTTTATACAATGTTTGTTCGATACAATTCACACGTCTTTGTTAGCACCTGAATCTCGAAGTTGAAGTTTATATTTGATTGGTATAGTTAATTTGTACTAACTAGTCATGTCTATAGGATAAAATTTGCTTGTATAAAGTACCTATCATATGCATATCAACTTTGTAACTTAAAGGAAACAAGTAAATGAAGTCGGTACAGGAATAATCATTGTTATCGCATAAATAAATAAATAAGCATGCTATTTTCGTACAATGGCGCAATCGTAGGAACAATTAAAGCCTAACTAATCTAAGTGAAGTGTTAATGTAGCATAGCACACGTTATAATGTTAGTAGTCAGCCTCTAATCTATTACACCGTTAATTCATTACAACTCTTATTTGAATAGTGGCTCGCAATTCGCTACAGTTGTTAGCATTATGTCGACCTCATAAAATATGCATTATAGTCATTACATTGCAGAATAATGATGGCTCCACATAAAGATCGACAAATAGAGCCTCAACA
Source organism: Cyclophora albipunctata (assembly GCA_963082685.1). Lineage (NCBI taxonomy): Eukaryota > Metazoa > Arthropoda > Insecta > Lepidoptera > Geometridae > Cyclophora > Cyclophora albipunctata. Next base: position 6,230,487 of record OY720117.1, on the reverse strand, counting down.
TGAATGGAATATATCCCGTTAATTTGACGAAACAAATTGTTATTGGCGTAACAAACATTTGGTATTCACCAAACTCCCCAAAGTAGGTTTGTAGTTATTCATATTCTTTTGATATTTTTTCATGCTTTAGAGAAACGAGCACAACAAATCTGAGAAAGTAAATAATAAGTAGTTAATTGTGTATGTTTCAATGTGAAATTGGAAGTGGGTTACATTATTATACGGCAGTGACACTGACACACAGTGATTCAGCTACTTATTTACTTACTCACTCCTACTTAAATAACTTTATATTTATAACGAGTTTCAATAGAGTTTTTGTAATGAGCTTCGGTAGAGCTTAAATTAATCTTTTATGTATTGAAAATCCGGGCTTATGTTTTGAGTTTATTATCGTTAGTAGTTGGGTATTTTACTTGCGTGCATAAGTAGACACCAATAACTGTCAAGCATACACACTCAGTAATTATTTTGGTTAATGGGCACATAGGCTTTGTCACAACACGCAGACAATGTGCGTTGTGGGCTGCGCGTGCGACCTTACTTTTGATTTTAGTCGGTTCGATTATATAGGTGACGTCACCTTATCCTCAGATTCAGCTCGCCTTGATCCAATATTGTGAGCAACGCGCCTCTTACAGCCAATAAGGAATCAATACCAACTTACCTACCAAAAGCTTTTATGTTGTTACTATTTGCCTATTATTTTCTTTAAATGGAAACTTATAATTGGTCATGATTACACGTTAAACTAAGTGAACCGAATTGGTTTTGTTAGGTGATGTCATAATAGTTCCTACTTTGCCTTATTTTATTGTTGGGAATTACATTTGTACAAACGAAAAGTGCCTCAGTATATCACGATTGTTTAGACGATTAACTTGTACAATGCAAACCAGGCTCAAAATGGTTACTAAGCAAACCTGTTTGTCAACATATTTTAAGGACAGTTTCAAACAAAAGACGAAATAGGTAGAACAGGTAACTAAGTATATATATATAGAGTGACATTCTTGAGATTTCAGGAGTTAGGTTTTAGCTAGATTTATTGAATTACGTAAGTACGGTAGAAGTTGCCTCGCTCGTCGGCCTCTGAAGAGTCGAGCTAAAACACTCGGCCAAGTTCGGTGTTGGAAAGCGTTATTTCTGCCATATTATGCTATAAGTTTTTGTATGTGGAGGATGACGTACGGATCGATCACTGGAAGATTTACGACAAAATCCACATCAATAAATAGACGTAATCATCGCTCTAAAAGTCTAGACCGTTACTACCCGTCTAACAGAATGTTGCTACAGGCTGACATGCAAAACTTCTCGCCTTCTGCTCGTAATAATAAAATACATTAAAAAGTAAAGGTACATCATGATAATTTAGCTATGCGAATATAAGTACCGGTGTGTACAAACATACAAATACATGATTGAGATTCAATGAACCTGTAATTAAGAATCTTTATTTTTTTAAAACCATTGTTCAGATGGGAACCGCAGGTACATCACGTACCTAACGGTTTACACTGAATCATTTGAAACCGTTACATTTCACAATATTTATGATAATTGACGAAACATGAACAAATTATATGTAATGAAATCAACTGGTATCCATAGGTGTATGACCCATAGAGTTAATAAACAAAAAACCAGTCCATTGATTAATGAAGGGTATGTAAATGTTGTCCACTTGTCCTAAACAAGTTTTGGTTAGTTCAAATCTCAAACAGTGATATAAAGCTTAAAGTTTCAAGTGCCTAAGTAAATAGAGTATGAAATATTCATAAGGTAGAAGTAGCATGACCTCAGCTCGACTGTTATTATAACTGTCGGGGCCAGACTGCCAGGCACAACGCCACAGCCGCCGCGCCGCGTTACAATGCAGACATTGACTGCACACTGCACACAGAATAGCGATATCTGACATAACACACTAGTTACACAACTTTCATGTTTAACGTTACGTACATTTGTCAACTTGAATATTAAGATTTAGTGCTCACATAACTAGAACACGAAACGCATCCAAATAGCCTTACAATTGTACTTGAAACTTACTCAAAAGTGCTTAAACTTGATATAACGAAACCTGATTTGAGTAACCGATTTGCTTACAGTTCGATCGATACGGTGATTAGCCAAGTAGCAAAAACAAAGAATAAGAGCAACGTAGCCTTCAGATTGGACTTTATCATAATAATATATCTGTTTCAAATTGCTATAGTAATTAGTTGTTAATTACGGTTTACCTTTCTTAAAACCTTGTTATTTCCGAACTAGATTTAAGTAGGTAGATATTAATAATTCCGTATCATTAGTCGGCCCATCGGTCAATGAATTCGTTGGAATAGATTTATTTGTGGTTATAAAATATTTATGACGCGGTCGCAGCGAGGGCGCGGGGGCGAAATGAAATGGATGGCAACGCGTCGTGATTGCGATCTTTTCAATGAACTCACATTTGTATATTGATGTGGGCGGAGGTACATTTACTTATCTGTTTGAATAATTGATTTTATTACGAATCCTTTGCTGAACATAACATAGGTATTTAATAGTTGTCATAATAGCAAAAAACGAGCGTAGGTATGACGAAAAACCCCATATTGTTTATGTTATAGTCGAGTTCAAATCAATGACAGTAAAGATCTTGAAATCAAAAAGATGACAGGACTAAAATAACTTTTTTAAATTACTTAAAATCAATATGAGGTTCTCAGCTAGTAACGAGATGAAACAGTTCACAATATTCCCCTATGCATGGCAAAGATACTTCACTTACACTGATGCTATCGGTAAAGTAACTGTGTGAAATAATTAATACATGTTACAGTGAACGCATGAAATAATGCATGTTACCGCTTTCATGTCAATTATATCACATTCTTTGTTCTTAAGTTTTAAAAAAACAATTTTCATGTGATACCAGGATCGAATAGCCCCAATCGATCCTGGAATTCCTAAGTCACTTCATTAAAGGCTTTCGACAAGGAAGGATCTAACTATATGAAATTCAATGTTAAACGGCTGAATGTAGTTTCATTTCCTGAAGTTGATTATAACAACTAGCACTCACGTAGTTGACTAAGCGATGTTAACTCATGGAAATTGTTAAGCAAGCGCAGCTACTTGGCTGGTAGTGGTATTTTTCTATTGGAGTGCTAAGTTGTCAGTCAGTCTGATTGTTTCAATCGTCACACCATGTTAAAGGTCTTTGGTGGTCTAAAATTACGACACTGATGTTGGCAACTAACTCGTGCTTACATAACAAAGATTTTCTCCAATTTTCACTAAACCGATCGATAGTAGAGTTATTTGGTAAACATATGGGCATGTTTAGTACTGACATATTAATATTGTTTTATCTTTCCAGGTGGTAGAAGGGGGAGTGACGCGACAGATAGCCCGCGCGATGGAAGTGCTGCACGCTAGCGGTCCAAACGCGAAGGTGCGAGTGATGCGCGCCGCGTACCACTCCACCGCAGGGCCTGGTCTCCCAGCATCCTCATACATGGTCCACTCTTCGAGAAGAGTAAGTTGATTAAAGTACTACATACATTATTGGTATTTGTCGAGATAAGTTTTGGGATAAGCGAACCTAGTCGATAACTGCAAGTACATGTTCACTAGCGATTTTTGACTACGCTGCGAGTATGCTACTATCATACCAAAATTCATAAAAAAGTGGATTTGCAGAGAGAGTTGCTTTGCGTTTATACTTTTAGTCTACTATAGTTTAAGCAGCGAATTTATATCTCTGTGCTTTATACCCGGAACTCTAGGAATTTCGGGATGAGAGTAGCGTATATACCATATAATACTAAATATTTCAAAAACTGTTTTCCGATTTCATCCAAATTCACGTAGGTGTTTGAACGCACAACGAATGACGTGGTACAGATAGGTAATTCACCTATATCGCACTTCATGTAGCTAAGCTATAATTTACCGGTACAGTCACACATTGGAGAAAGTGTGTTTATGGCTGTGTAGGTTGTATAAACAATCCAATTATTCACCACTATCAGAGTGGTACAGATCATTATGGTCCAATTATTTATCGACCAATCACCATATATTAGAGATTCTGTCAATCGAAGATTTATATAGAGCTTTCACTGTTTTCACTAAAAATTGGTTCGACTACGAAACTAATATTAATTTAACCAATTAACTTTCAAAAGCTTCTTAAAATGGATAAACCATTAATCACCTAATTAATAACGAATCAAACTTTATACTCGTATGCTAACGACGTGTTCTAAATCATTAACATAAATCTTGTTATTTTTTCAAGGTAATATCATCGGGCTTCAACTTAATGGACACACCGTCGTTACCTTCAAAACCTTTAGAAATATCTTCAATTCCGCTAGAACTATCACAGGATTACAATACGGACACTGAAAACTACAAAGTGACCGAACCGGATGACTTTGAGATATCCGAGCCATCGAAATGGAAGAGTTCCTTGAGCGGGTTCCGTATGCCCAGCGAGGAGTCATCGTCCACTGACAACGCCAGTATAATCGACCTGGACCCAAAGCCACATAAACCTTTTTACAGAAAACAATCATACGATTCAGAAACCAGTGACATCCCTCTGAGCAGTGGAAGAAACAGTAGAACATCTCCACTGTTAGACGCCCCAGTCACACTCAGCACTCTGAAATTCAAGTCACTCCTGAACGGAAATAATGACTGGAACAGCAGACGTAAAAGTTACAGTTTCGAGGACACTTCTCCCTTATCTGAAACTATTCTCCACAGCAACGACACTCTAGCAATGGAATCGTCAACAGACAGCGGCATTTGTAAATCAACAGAGCTTGTCAACGACAACACAGACGACAACGCCACTTCCAAGTACTTCAAAGTAAAGGATAACTTCCAAAACTGGATGGCTAATAACAAACAAAATAACTATTACAAAGGAACGAAGTACAAAAATTACAGAGACCATGACATCGTCGAAGAAGATCCCTCGGAGAACATAACGTTGCAATCAACGGGGAAAGTGTCGATAACATTACCGATGGCCATCGAAACTGAAGACGGAATCGTCTACAGGAATGGTCACATAGAAGAAAATAATAGAAAAATAAAAAAAGTGGAATTCTGTAAAACTGAATTACATTTTGCCGCGGAAACTGGCAAAGTGAACATCATATCGACCGACAGTAAACCACCTCCTTCGAATGATTTCAGAAAAAGACGTAGCGCTTTTGTTCCCATGAGAGAAATGTTGGAGAAACCAATCACATTGTTTGGAGAAAAAATTAACGACTTTACCGATGTTAACAAAGACTCACTGAATTATTCATTTAGTGAGTACAACGAAAGCGATGAGAATACAGCAGCTACAAAGAGTATTCTCAAAAACAAAATTCCGAAGCCTAAACCATATCTCTTGGGGGAGAACATGGCATTTGGGACTCAAAATGATGAAAATTATGACTCGAGTGACTCGACGAGTGTTCCTACGGGCGTGTCCTTGATAAACAAGCAGCTTCAGCCGGATGGTCACATAGTATCTCCTAAGCCATTAAGGCCTAACGTTTCCTCTCTTAGTCATAATACTTTCAGGACTATAAGCGAAGGTTGGTAACATTTTTTGCATACTTTTTGATGTGAAACTTTAGCATATCTTATTTTATAATTAATATGATTTTTTATTTTATTTCAGGTCCAAATGAAATCTCATCCAAGCACGATATTTACAGTTATAGAAGAGAACGAAACCAAAAAACTGTGAGACTCCATGACGAAGAAAATACAGTTAACTCGATGAAAAATATTCAGCCCATAAAGAGATCGCCCACGCCGGGTCGATTAAAATCTAGAGAATTGCGAGAGAGTGATCTGACATATTTCGGTATCAATAGCCTCGAGTCTGGCGCCGATGGCAATCACACATCGAACAAGGCTCAACGGATCACAAACACTGCTGAAAGTGACTTGTTCCAATCAGTAAAGCTGATAAAACAAGTCTCGAGCAGCGTGTGTAACAGTGAATCAGAAGATACGCCTGAATACCAAAATATTCCATTCAATAAAAACTATGTACCGACACCCACGCCGAGACCGCGCACAAGGTTTACCGATAAACCAAATCAAATTGACGAAATCAAGGTCCTCCGGCCTGTCATAGAGCAGGAAAGAGAAAGTAAATATGACGATATGACAATTTCACGGCGATCCAAGTTGCGAAGACAGGAAGAATTCAATTCGTTAAAGAACCGCAGTCGCTCGGAGCCTCGGAAGAGTTATGATATGAACTCAATAGAAAGATCTCGTAAAGCTGACCAACCAGCAAGGTACGTACTGAGAATTAACCAATATAGATGATTGATAACCTACTAATAAAATAATTACTAACGTAGTAACTTAGGAGATAAGTAGAAGTTATCATAATTAGCTAAAACAGTCTAGTACACGTATAAAAAAAAACAATATTTACTGTCTGTAGGTCAACGGAAAGCACGATAAAATCAAACAAAAACATAAAGATCAACAAACAAAAATCAACATCGGATGATGAAACACCGATATATGAAAACGTTGCCGATTTCATAAGCAGCAATTATAAACCTTTAAACACCAACTCAACATCAAGAAGTGACAAAAATAATAAACGTGTCACCGAGAAAGATACAAACATAACAAAATCTCAAAAAATTAATCAACGAAAGACTGATAGTATAAACAGTCAAGAAAAACAAAATGCTAACACGAGGAAAACTAAAGATGATGAAATCAAATACATTACTTTACAAGTCAAGACCCACGATGGTAAAAAAGACATCGCAAATAGCATCAAAAAACCTGATCACATAAAGAATAGTCAAGAAAATTCATCAGACTTATCAAAACAGAAGAATAAATCACTTGAACACAGGAAAAGGAACAAAAGTTCTACCCGTAATGAAGAAAAAGATCCTAGACATGTACAGAGAGCAAGCGGAGGAGCGAATACATTAGAGTCTGTGCGTCCACGGAAAAAGGAATCTACGAAAACAAAGACATTGAGTGACTCAGAAAAGGATACAGATTTCAAATACAACAATATTAAAACTGAACTTCCCCAAATCAAAGAAAATACGCATCAAGATTCATTAAAAATGATTCCGAGAGTAGTTCCTATTCCTGCTAAGAATAAAAGCATGGGCAACAAAGATACTCCAAGACCCGGTGGCAGATCAAAGAGAAGTGAATACGTCATTAACTACGACGATAAGAACGGCACCGTATCCTCTGTCACGAAGGTCAGATCGACATCAGGCTCTCCACGAAGAAAGCCTTCTAGAGATATGCCGAGAGACAAATATAAAGACAGTTTACAGAGAAAGACTGCTGAAAAAGTTGCCCTGCGTAAGTAATGCATGCATGCTCTAATAAAAACCTAACAAACCCAACCAACAACAAGTTAAGTTTAAAAATGAAACAATTTCAGTGCAGCCTGAAGATCATCAAAGGTACGCCGGTTCGCCGACAGGAAACACGAAATGGAAATCAAAAGTTCATGCGCAGAGATCTTGCCAAGTCCTATAGTCAGATTGTAAACACTTATATTATCGTGTTCATAAGTTCGTTGAAGAAAGATTTTAGAATAAGATATTGATGATCTCACATCCTACACTATAATGTTGGTATTCATTATAATAAATAACATTTGCCTATAAAAGTATTTTTATTGTTATTTAAAAGCACGTACTTCAGACAGTGATAAGCGGGTCCTTATCTATATCGCTCACAATAACTTCAACTTGATTATCTAATCTCTTGTGGAGTTCTTGAGAGAACACTTTTAGGAATCCTCTTTCAGAATCTGAATGATTAGTGAGTATGACGCTTATTCCTTTCTGGGCCGCGTCCAAAATATCATGGTGTAGCATTTCCCCTGTAATGAAAGAAAACTGTCTATAGATGATATTCCAGTCTAACTAACTAATATCCTTGTCGAATTTTAGTGTCCTACATATGACCAAAATTTGACTGTGTGTTTGTTGCTATGTGTTCGTTCATTTGACAAATTCGTTCAATTTCTTGGACCCAATTTATATTTGACGAATGGAATACCGCCCTATAGTACAAATCTACAGTGTAGTTTAAAAAAAACATAGCCATTCCTTTCAAAGTTTAAAATACATATTGGAACCTTTAAAATACATGGATAAGTAAGTACCAACCAAATTTATTTCTAATTTTTTTCTAAGTCCACGCGAGTCATACCTGTTAAATACAAGTCTGCAGCCACACCCTTTAGCACGGAGGATCCTGACCCAGCACACAGCGCTACTACTGAGACCTCATCAGACAAGGACCTCCCTCGTCCGAGCGCCAAGCGAACGTGCGGGAGACCAGTCAGTGACTTCACTTTGGATATGGCGTCAGAAAGCGTTATAGGGTTCAGTTTTAGCAATCTGGAATAAGGTATAAATAGGTATATGTATATAATAGACCCAAGGGAGTCAACATCATCTTAGCTATCATCATCGTTTTTAGATACCTAAGGCTAAAACTTCTACCAACCTTCCCGCTCCGGTGTTAGGGTCAGCACCAGGGGTGATGGGCTTGGACTCGGCCACTGGGAACGCAGATCCTAACCAGTCATTGACACCTCCCTTCACGCAATCCCAGCTCGTGTGAGGCGAATACAAGGATATACGGTTCTCTAGAAGAAACGCTACTATGCGTTGCTTCCATGCGCTGAAATGTAACGTAATACAATAATTATTATAATAATAAGTAAATGTAAGTAAGAATTCATCCAAATGCTCGGAGAAAAATGCGTTCCCAGCAGAAATAAAGTATTTAAAGAAGTCTAGACTACTGTATTACCTATTAGGTGAAAACAATAGCTCTATGAAAGTTTTTTACCTTTGTACAACAGACTTTAAAGGAGCAAATATTGGTGGATGATACGAGATGATCATTTCACAGCCATTTTTGTTTGCTTCCACGGCCACGTCTTCAGTTAGGTCATTTGTTAACAATATTTTCTTGATATTTCTGGAAAAAATAGACCATGTTTCTAAGTCAAATCTACTTTAATACATACATATATCCTAGTTGTGGCAAATTATGGTATTTTACTAACCTTGGAGTATAAGGCTCCACCAAAAGGCCCGTATTGTCCCAGCTCTCCGATAGTTCTTTAGGAGCGAAATTTTCCAAAGCCGATATAACTTTGTTAAGAGTAACTCCAAATTTCTCTCCGGTAGACATTTTCAAGGGAGTAGAATACGAACAAGACCTTATATTTGGTTTAGTTGATAATATTAATTTTCCCAACTTTAAAATCATTAGATGAGATCACTGAAAGCGTACAAAAGGGGTTTTCTAAGACATCAAATCTGGAATTATGCATGTTAGGAAAAAGTAAAGGACCATCAGTTGTTTGGCGAAAACTTACTAATCTATCGTTTATAAACCAACACATCAAAATGGTCCAAGAAGGATTATTAGACTTTAGGCATAAATGTTGGCGCTGATATATAATTGTAACATTTTTTGCAAACTGTTTGATCTATTTCCTTTATTTGATCTGTTTCCGTGGATGTAGAGTTAATAACCAAAATTATCTGGGGCGCTCTGTCGTCAAACGAAAATTTATCTACATCCATAAAAGCGTTACGAAAACTTGTAACCATCGACCACACAGGGTAATGCTTGTAACGCTTCCATTTAGAACAGTACTACGGATGCTTTTCGTAGTTGACACTATAATCTAAGTTAAAAAATATTTTTCATATAAGTCTTCCTACTGTATGATGTATCAACTTTTTTGTTGATTACATGCCTTGCAATTTGTATGACAAAAAATGGTGCTAAGGAACTAATAACTATTCAGTTAATGGCTATTATTAAAGATTTCACGGACATCTAGAGAATATGGTTTTATAACAATGGAAACTTTGAGGAAATAAAATAAGACAAAAAATGTGTAAATTGGTTTATTACCCCTTAAATTACTAGATATAGCTTAGTCTAGTACCAAACAATAACAATTAAAACATAATATGAAGCACATAAATGTAATATTCGTGTTCTTAGTAACAACTTCAATCTATTTACTTAACTACTCTGTAAATTGCCATATTTTCAACTCTCCATTATCACTACATGAAAGTAACTCCAGGTTTCCGGAAGGATTCCATGCAACACAGTTCACATCTTGAGAATGAGCATCCAGCTTGGTACAAATAAGTTCAAAAGTCGGTGCATTAGGATCTGAATCCTCACTTTCTTTGAATATCCTAATGATATCATCTCCACATGCTGTTGCTATAAGCCCTGTTTTATGACACCATGTTATATCATAGATGCATCTTGTGTGGTACCCAGAGAGAGTGCAAACACATTTCCAGACTGAATCTCTTTCAGAGACCATTATACCTTCTTGGTTATTTGGTGTGTATTCCTTCCAGATCTTAACAGTCTTGTCGTCACTGCAAGTTGCGAGTCGCTGACCAGTTTTGTCAAATGCAAGACTCCATACTGTTGACTCATGTGATTGGAGGGTGGCAATGCAAGTCCAATCATTATCTGCCGGGTCTTCTGTGTACATTTTGACTGTGTTATCATATGAGGCTGATGCTATGATGTCTAAAGAAGGATGCCAGGCAACCTAAAATAAGAATAAAAGATATATTCAAGCCATCGATAACAATTCACTTGTATCAATAACAATCACAATAATTCTTACTTTCTTGACATCCTGATTGTGTGCATTAAGTACAGCTTCACATTCATATTCATCATCTCCTGCCACCTCCCAAACCCACACTGACTTGTCCCTGCCACAAGTCGCTAGCAACTGTCCCGATGGTGACCAGGCCACACTTTTAACTTCATTCTCATGTCCTTCTAATGTTGCATTGCACTCAAACTGACCTATTAACAATCAATTGTTATCATTAGGATGCATTCTACTAGGAGGTTTTCTATTGTCAATGTGACGAGAAATAACGATAGATTATAGTAATACCCACCACTCTTTTTGTCCCATATAGCTGTAGTTGCATCGAAACTGGCAGAAGCCAGGAAGTTTCCACAAGGAGACCATGATACTTGTCTGATGGTCCGCTGGTGGCCGTCCACGAGCACGGTCTTGATCGTCCATTCTGAACCTTCTTTACTCCAAAGTTTGATAGTTTTATCTTCTCCGCAAGATGCAAATATCGTTCCATTGGGATGCCAGGACACATTCCACACTATACCCTGGTGCCCGTTTAATGATTGCGCTAATTCTAATTTAGCCATTTTGGTATGTGGCTGTCGAAACTGAATAAATTCAGAGATAAATGGAATAATTTTACAAGAAACGAATTCGATAACCTATTGTAAACATTTGTATTATTTGGTAAATCTTGAATTATTATTAATTGAACATTACTCACCTCCTTTGCTTAATAGTTTTAAATATGCAGCTGACAGAGAAATCTGAAAAGTGAAAAGAATGTGGAGTATTTTATTTACAAAAACACGAGAAAAACGAGAATTGAATTGAAAATATCGAAATCAAATCAACATGTCAATGTCAGCTAATAGGTGACATGACACATAGAAGATTTTGATTGAAAGTCAAAGTTAATTGTCAATGTCAATCAAGATTATTTTGAAACTTTTATGAGAGAAGACTGAAAATCGCCGCATCTGTGCGCGCATCGTTTTCATTTTCTATTTTCTAGCAAAACAAACAGAAAAAACATGGAAAACCAAAATCAAATTGTGCCACCTCATCTAAATGCACAAGTTTATAGAAACGATACATCTGGTAACAGAGTAGTATCGTATTTAGATTATATTAAACAGCACAGAGGTGAGTTACAAATTTTAAAATGAAAACATGATACATCAAACGGTTTTCCGGTCTGAATTAAAGCTTTAGCATACATTTACTACCGTGTAAACTGTTAAACTTCGGGTTTCGTAACTACTTCCATACACAATTTACTTCCTTTGTTACTTGTTAGAAATATTTTTAGGTTATGTATTGCTTTTTTATAACCATGGATATAACATATAACTAGTCAACAATTCAACACTGTATTATGCACAACAGTGCCTAACACGTAAACCGGTGTCGTTTTTCCTTATGAAATTAAGAAAAAATGTAAAGTTTTAGGATTCAGATTCTTAATTTTTATTGGTCCAGCTATAGGAGCACAAAAGCGTATTAAACCTGCTCGTAAAGATATATCTCATTTTAGATGGTAGTGTACTTATTGGGAGTTCAGAGCTGACTGGCCGATACTGGGAGGGTGGTGCCAGTATATTTAAAAATATTGATGAAGCTCGAAATGTCAAAGATCTTGAAAAACAAAAGATAAACCTAACCAGCAGCACTGCAGACGGATGCTTCATTGAATCTTCTAGTAATGTAAGTGAAGACAGAAGTTATCTTTTTTTAAATCTAAATAAGTCTTGGTTATTTTACAAGTAGTGCTTAAAATAATTGAATTAACTGACAATTAAAAATCCAAACATACATTCTATATGTTATATTGTTTTTTTTTTTACAAGCCCGTTGGCACAGTGGCAGTGAAAGCGCTTACTGTGTGGGGGGTTGCGGGTTCGATTCCCGTCCGGAGTCAACAATATGTGAAGACATAGGTGTTGGCGCCGACGTCTGGGTGTCAATTATATATTCTTATAAAGTATTTGTGTATATATATATGTAGAAGTATCAGATAGTTCCATATTACAAGCTAAGAGCTTAGTTTGGGTCTAATTAACCGTGAGTGAATTTGTCCGGGTATATTTATTTATTTTATTTATTTGTATACTAAAGACTGATTGGAAAATAGAACAGGAACTTATATATGGGGACAGTGTGGGTCAAGACACTGTCTCAAATACATCTCAGTCCTCCTGATGAAGGTCATGAAGAAATATGAAAGACACAACTGAAACTTGTTGACTTTCTCAACAAGGAAAACCATACTAAGTCCCATTTTTATTTTCCACTATGTTTTGTACTTATACCATAATAATATGTTGAGTAACCACATTTTAACAACATTTCAGATCCTACTATGTGAAGACAGCGGAGCCATCAGTATCTGGAGTTACAATGATGAGCAAGCTTGGCAGATGTGGAGCGAAGAGAGGACCTTCTCGGAGCATGATGGGGCTGCACTTGCTGTGGACTGCTTGCGGCCTGGGATTGAATATGTGACTGTGGGCTCTGATGGAAATGCTAAGGTATTAATAGAGTACTTATTAATTAGTTTTTAATAAATATTATGCATAGAAAGAGTTCCTGGCTTCAAAGTAAAGGCCTTCTATATGCATAGTAAAAACTTTTGAAAAGAAATGTGGTATAACTATGTTCAATCCCTTCTTTTGGGAATTTTAGGATTAAAATTAGCTATCACCATCTTTTTAAATGTGGCTATCAAATACAAAAATATATTATTAAATCTGACTGGTAGTGCTAAGGATTACCATCACAAACTCATCAGTTTTATAATTCTAGTAAGATTTAGAAAATATATTAACAAAACTTTAAATTGGTATAAAACATTTTCGACTATGATTAATTATGAATTTTTCAGGTATGGGATCTGAATATTTTAGTATGCCTCAGAACATATGAGGCCCACACAATGGCGACTCACGGGCTGTCAGTTCGACCAAACAGTAACAATACCTTTGCCACCGGTTCTTACGATGAACATTTGTCACTTTGGAATGAAAACAAGAGGAGTCCAGTGTTAGGTAATATCAATGTTATGAGTTCTGTTGATTATAATTAATATCAGATGACAATGGTATTCCATTAGTTCATTAACTAAATAACTTCGTTGAATGTTTTTTCTGATCTAAGAAATTGATGAGTACAGTAAGTATGTAACAGAATACAGAGCAAATGATAAAACTGGTTGATGGGGCAACAGAGTAAATAACGATGGTATATGTTACTCGATGTGTTCAGATTTATTTATGAATATGTTATTGGCTATTCGATCAACAATATAACTAAAACATGTATATTTTTTACAGATTTAGCTAAGAATGATTGTGGTATCCGCACAGTACAATGGCTGGATGAAAACAGACTTGTCTATGGAGATGAAGCCGGCGTACTTCGGTTATTGGATGTTCGAAACAAGGAGCAGACTATCAAACTGACAGAGTTTCCTGCCCCTATACATAAACTAGTAGTGAACTCTACGTAAGTAGGCTTTCAACTCAACATATAATGATAGTAATAATCTGTAATAGGTATAGTATAGATAGTTCAACACATCTTTATGCATGGCATGGTGGATAAACCTTTGTGCAAAAATTTGCTATAAACACATGTGTTGCAAACCAGTGATAATTTCAAATGTAAGATACGCATAGCGCCAAAGCGTACAAAAAACGCGATGAGATGAAATATTTACTACAGAGTGCAAACGATAAGTTATCACATGCTATTTTGCATTGCATTTTCAGGACCAGTAATCCTGAAAATGCTCATATCGAAAAATATATATTTTCAGACACCAGGGTTGGTCAACCTACACGAACTTATTTAGCTTCCATACACTTTTATACCATTGCAAATTGTATTCTATAGCTTAACTCAATTGTACATTAATTTCTCTCCTTTGCAGAGGCGACAAACTAGCTGTAAGCTGTGACAACAGAATAGTGTCTGTGTGTGATATAAGCAACGATTCCGTATGCAAGGTGGTGTACCATGACAGACATATGCACACCAACTTTGTGCGAGGTTTCGCATGGGACGTGGACAAGCCTAATGTACTGCATGCAATAGGATGGGACTCCGCAGTTAAGTCCCATGTTATTTCTTAATTCGCCTATAATTGAGACAGTATAGATCAGACATTGTTTCTGATTGTAAAATATTGTTAATTATGTATAAGGATAATCGATAAGTATAAATAAAATTTAAGTTTGCAATGTATGTTTACTTTTCTGAAATGTTACTTACCTTTTCTAAAGACTGGTTTGATGATATAAATATCTTTGAGTAATGTCAAATTTTTGAAGATGTTACAAAACAATATTTTTATCTATGGAATGTAATATAGGGTCTAAAAGCTACTGATTTTATAGCTGATTACCTGATAGACTACCAAAATAGATGATGTGGTCATTACCTTTTCATATTAAGTTGAGTAAAACTGATGATGCTAACTTAGCACTTGTTTTAGAAATGAAACAAATTTGAATCAATGTTAAACATTTATTAATTTATATACGCTTTATAATAATTAGGATTGACTTGAATACCAAAGTATGTATAAGGATAATGGTTAAGAATGGTTATCGAGTAGAGTAGACATATAATTTGGTAGAAAGTCGGTTTGCCAGCTTATCATTGCTAATTCATATTCATTTAGTATATGGTATATCACACGAAATAGAGAAGTACGTAATGGAATTTAGTGTTTTCTATGAAAGCCAGGGTTGCCAAAGTTATTTGTTACTTATTAAATTTAATCAATACTCATATCCAATTCTCATGCAGTGAAAATCAATAAAGTGAGGAGGAGTTATTGGAAATACTCGGTTTGAAACCACATATTTATGAGCCTTATAACTTTAGCAATCAACCTCTTGCTTTGACCGTTTAAAAGTTGTCTCAAAAGTATCATAACATTCCGTGTCTGGCACGTGAGTTATTCAAGGTCCAATATCACAAAATGACAGTCAAAACAAAGGTGCATACGAAATTTCAGCTTATATCACTTATTTATGCTAAAGAAACTTGACTATTATTAAATAACCTATTTTATATGCATAGTCCAATATAATATGGTACGGATAAATTCAAGTTTTGACGGCTCTGAAATTAGCCGTGGGCGCGGGTATGCCAATATTTAGAAAAGTCTAGGTCTTGCTGATTGGCTAATTCCCAGTCTTATGGCCGCCAAATGTTCATTGGAGTCGCTGATTGATTGATTACTTGCACCGATTTGCGCCATGTTCAAAGCGGTAACCACAAAATAAATACATCCGGATGGCCAACGACGTTACAGTCCGGCAAGTATAAGTTGGCGGTGGCGATTTGAGGAACTAAAACGGCCATCTTGAAAAATCACTTTGACACTTCCGAGTTCATAGTAAACATCGTTGCGAATATTTTGCTAACTACTGTGCTATCATCATGCCTAAAGTGATAAAAAGTGGTACAAGAGAAGCAGTTATAAAAGTACATTCGTATTGAACACAGTGGCGCACAGCCGCGCCAAGTTATACTTGCCGGACTGTACCTTACCAACTGACGCACACATGCATGCGCTTACAAGTATTTTTGAGAATAGTCACAGGCATTCGTTTCACCCCCTTTCGAAATTCCTCTTAGCGCATATCTTTGTATACGTGCGCCAGTTTGAAGTTCGCCAGGACCGTAGTTCGTAGTTGGCTATCAATTGAGCACGTCAAAGACAAGGTTTTTGTCTTTTATCTTCTATGTTATATATCTTCTCTGCGTATAGAAATAGAGAGAGGGCGAGAGTTACACAGCGAGAGAGATGTCTCTAAAGAAGACAAAAACTTAATATCAATAGCAAATATGTCAATTAATGACAAAACCGTTGTCTTAACAAACAATTTAAGCCTTTGATGTATTTATTAAGTGTCGTTACGTTTGAATTTGTGTACAAGGTTGGCAACCCAACGGCCGAGGTGTAGTTAGTTGGAAGGCGAGGGGGCGCGGCGCTCGGGCGAGGGGCAGGGCGAGGAACCGCGGCGGCTCGCCGAGCCGGGGCTCTTGAGGCGGACCATCGTGTCCAGGTGCCGGAACCTGCACGCAATGCCAATAATAATTATCAATTTATTCGACAACATGCCATCTAACATTTGCACTCTGTCTCCATAGATAATATATCATTTGCTACGTGGTTATGTTACATTTGTTATCCACCAATCACATGTAATGTGCGGAAACATACACTTAATCGTTATTTATGAAACTATAGAAAACACAAATAGTGTGGTCTATGTTGGTTTGTTGGTGTTTCTGAAATCGTATTACAGCATTAGTTTTTTGGCGGTTCTCAGGCCTGAAACTGCGTAAGCAGGCGCCTGGACGGGAAACCGTCGCGTGTCTATACGCGCGTGGAAACGTGACGGGCCCCGTCACGAGCGGGCACCCTCGCGGTTTCATATAAAAGTGCTACGTAGCCGTGGAGACCCGCGCGGGCGTCCCTCGCACGGAGGTGGGCCCCGTCGCGCGGGTGCGGGGGGCGCCTACCCGTGACGGACGCTCGCGCGGGTCCCCGCGATTTACCACTTTTGAATGAAACCGCGCGGGTGCCTACTTAACGCAGTTTCAAGCGTCACACTCTCATACTCATACTTTCATATAAATAATTAACTATAATTAATGCATCGTTCGAAGGTTAGGGTTGCGATAGTACCCCATTCAGTTTTATATAGGTGTAACGTACCTAAACGAATGGTGGAGTTCCTTCCTCGGTATACAAATGTATTGAACATGTTTAGTATTGATAGGCTTATAAAAATATAATGCAGGGGGCGACAATATTAATGCAGGTAGTTACCTCAACGGCAAATCATTAGCGTCATTATCAACGCTCTGGAAGAAGAATCCGAGCGGCCAACTGATCCAAGAAGACTGTGTACTGTAACAATCAATAATAATAAGTATTTATTTTCAAAATAAAGGTTTAGAAAGTGCTTATGCTAAATAACTGTACCTAATTATACAATATTTAATCATGTTTATTTAATGTTCGTAATTAGCTTACTAAGGTATTGTAAAGGTAATCCTTGTACAACTCAAATCGATATTTTCCACTTTCATTACTCCATACTAGAAAAATAAATTACTATTTTCCATTGAACCTACATGCATGAGATCAATGGAAAATGCAAGCATGCATGCACTCGTAACTTCACGCGTGCATGCACACATTGATTGTATCGATTAAGATTCCCCCTTGTTTAGCACAAACTTAACGTCTATTTTCCTACACTTATATAAACTTTTAAGGAAACGTAACTGATAAAAAGTAAATGTACGTAGATGAAATAAACAGACCCAATAAACTCTTCATGTTTAGTGCTATGGACTAACGGAACGAACCAAATGATGCAATTTAATTACAAATACAATCATTAACAATTTTAAACAAATTATTTATTTAGAGTAGTTATAATACTCGAAATCGAGTGGGAGCGCCTTCTATAACGTAAAAGAAGAGTAAATAAACCTAGTATACTCACGGTGTAGGCGGCTGCAAAGCCTCTTGTCCGGGAGTGTCGGGGGTCGCGGGCGCCGCGGCCGCCGGCGGCGAGACGGGGGACGTGGCCACCGGCGGGGGGGTCTTGTTGATCGCCGGGTTGTAGATCTTAGGGTCGCTCACCATGCGAACGAAGAACGAACGCTTGTGCGCCAGCGCGCTGCGGTTGCGCTTCGCCCGCATGTCGCTGAGATCCTACAAGACAAGTACACAATTACATATTTGAACATTGTGTGACGTCAATTAGATACTTGCCACTATTTCATTTGATAATGTTAACAAATATGATCGATTGTCTATTCAACCAAAAATAATTCCTTCTGTGCTGAAAAAAGCCGGCCAAGTGCGAGTGGGACTCGCGCACGAAGGGTTCCGTACCTTTAGTTATGGGAGCACCCCTTAACCGTTTAATTTATTTTAATTTACCTAATTGTTTATTTTTAAAGTAAATATACAACTAAATGTTCGGTGAATATTCAAGTTTCTACCTGTTTTCGTTATTATTATTTTTGGCAAATAAACGGCGAAAACCTCTTTTAGTGTATAGAAGCCCTCAAGTATTTATTTCATTTTAATTACCTAATTATATTTCAAGAGAACATGAAATTAATATTCTGTGAGTAGTTTAAGCGTCTACCGTTCGCCGTTATTAGTATCGAGCAAGAAACGGTAAAAAACACGTTTGTTCTATTGGCCCTCTTTGAATATTTTGTTTTATTTTATATTTAGTATTTGTTGTTATATCTGTCTAGCTATCAGCGTTCTTGAGATACAGAGCCTGGTGACAGATAGACGGACGGACAGCGAAGTCTCAGTAATAGAGTTCCGTTTTTACCCTTTGGGTACGGAACCCTAAAAACGTTTAGTGCTGAGGTAAGAAGCGAATAAAATAATTAAGTACAAAAATAGTTTTTTTTCTAAAGACGCCCGCGCAAAGTGTTCTTCGGCCACATTAAACTTAGACCTCGCGCCACTACTGACATTATATTATGTAGGTCTTCTATGATTCGTTCTCATTCTAAGTCAACAGCGAATACTCAAAAGTCATCGCTCATACAACGATCCCGCACCCCGCTGACCTCGCATCGTCGACACTTAGACGTCATAGGGGCGATGCAGGTCAGGTGCTATATATATAAGCGATTGTTATATATATAAGCGATGAGCTTAAATAAGATTGAAGGGCATCCGTGACACGATTATTGTAAAAACTCGTGCGAATCATAGTCAATGTCATGGGCTATGAATTAACGCGTTCAATTCCTCTGTGCTTTTGATCGCAACTTACGCCTGAAAATGCAATGAACGCGATAGGCGCGTCACCGTCACTGCCAGAGGAAATAAATGGCCGCGCCCAGCGCGTCCGTTTTATATTTTTTTAGTTATTAACAGTGTTTGAGTGCTTTTAACATACAAGGTTTCGTTTTAATAGTATTCAGTGTCATTTTATACCAGACAACATGTCAAACAACTCGAGATACAATATAAAAAGTGAGTTTGTTTAGTACATTATGCAGTGATGCTCGATCTTTTATAATAGATTAATGTATACCTAGCCTATTTAAGACTTTGTACGTTATCTATACAAATAGAAATTTCAGCCAGAACATAAAATATTTACTAACTATAATTGTACGTCTAATATGATATTAATTAATTAATAATTTTGCACCTTGTTCTTTGGGCTCGCGGCGTGGTGAAGATATTAGTACAGTGCAGTGTCACTTGCCACTGTGCTAACAGGCTTGTTCAATATTACCGTATTGTTATTAAATTAATTGATTATTAACCTAACTGTGGTCCCAGCCAGTTTGGACTTAACTTACAATTTGAGAATCCACGTCGCTGAATGCGCCCAGCGCGTGAATGGCATCCCATGAAGGACTTTTTTTCAATCAATTTAAAAATGGACTTTACACCCGGGCCACCATAAAAAAATCATCTTTGTGGTTTAATTGTTCTACTCTATTATACGAAAACGCGCCTGGCGCGTCACCGGCATTGTACGTGTTAAAGCCATTAAATATGGCTTTTAAGAAAGTAAATAAGTAGGTATATAATATTTATCGAATATCGATATCGGAATTGAATGCACAAAGCCATTTCCCCCGATCGATTCATGCCTCTAGATATATTTAGACCCCGTGCATATTCCGTTTGTTACCTGCTATATTATTAATGGCCATTTACTGCTGGCGACCGTATCCGTTCTTGGTTTGTTTTAATATAAAAAGTTATTCGTATTTCATGTACTTTAGCTATGGATACCAACAATAAAGTTTAAACTTACCCTTTCCTTATCGGGTCCTTCGATAAGTTCACTAGCAAAGTCGGTTATGATTTCCCAAGCGATCTCTGTAAACAAAAAGACAATTATAGATGAATAAGATGTTTCTCAAACCTTTTGGTCGGTTCATACCGTTGTCTTACCGATATCTTCCCTGGAAGCGTGTTGGTTGACGACACAGAACCTGATGGTGTAGTTGTCGCGTACGGACGCCGGCACCATGTGCAGTTTCCCAGACGCGTTGATGTTGGTCAACAACTTCTTGTTCAGCTCGTCCACGTGTTCCTTCGTCTCCTCAGGACCTCCCACCAGACGGAAACATACCAGACCTAGCTATAAAACAAACACATAATTTACTAGAACACTTAAACACATGTCAGGTATGTTGTTAGTTGCAGAATCTTACCGTAACTTCATTGCAAACTTGAAATCGATCATCTTTCTTCACAAGTTTCTCAAAGTACTTTGCCAACTCGCAATGTCTCCTGACATACTTCTGTAGACCGCTAATGCCGTAACTCCTCAACATAAACCACAGCTTAAGCGATCTAAAACGCCGACTCAACGGCACCCCCCAGTGTCTATAATCGATGGCAGTGTGGTCGTAGCAATGTTGTAGATAAAGTGGGTCAACTACGAGCGCTGAAGTCAACAAGTACCGGTTAGTGACCCATAATAGGGAGCAGTCGAAGCTCGTCAGCATCATTTTGTTGGTATTGGTATTGAACGAGTCGGCGAACTCGATCCCGGCGAGCCGGTACTTGTGCTCGGGGCACAGGAACGAGCTGCCGGCGTACGCGGCGTCCACGTGCAGCCACACGCATGGGAACTTCTTCACCACCGGCCCGATCTCCGGCAGGTTGTCGTACGAGCAGCACGACGTGGTGCCCAGCGTCGTCGACACGAAGAACGGCACCCGCCCCGCTTCCTCGTCCTCCTGCATCGCCTAAAATAAAACAATATACATTCGAACCCTTCTATCGCAACTTAAATAAAAAGCTTTTAAAAAAGGTTCCTCAAAATCGACTTATTTTTAGCTAAACACTTTTCGGCTTAGTTTAAATTTCCATAAAAACGAAAGCAATTAAAAAGGTCACTCATAAGAGGGTCGTATCGTGAAATTTCAATATTTGCGGCATAGAAAGTGGCACACAATGCGGCTCCATTACCGCTCGGCTCGCAACGTATTTCCGGCATCCACGGGAGAGTCATTAAATGCGGGGCAGCGCGCTCCGGGCGGGCGCGGCGTGCCGGCACCCGGCCCGCTGCCTCTTCAATTACCGCCCGATTATCTGCACCCTTCCGCACCCCGCGACCTGCCACTTCATCTCAATCACATCTCGTTTAAAAATTCAACTTGCGTATATTGTATCTACCCACTATACAAACCACGTTATTCTAGTCAGCTACATCCTTGATAAATAAGGACAATGTTGCACCTTACCTCCTTGAGGGTTTCTCCTCGGAGCGTAGCGTTCTCATCCGGTTGTAGAATACGGAGCTTAACAAAGCAAATCATTGCGGCTTTCTCTACGCAGGAGTGAGCTTCTTTTGAGCAGTATGCGATGAGTTTAGATAGCAGCAGGCCCTCGTCCACGTTTGGGAACTGGTGTTTTAGTCGTTTGATGCCGTTGGCTCGGGCGGCCAACATCGATACCAGAACACATTCGCTGGCGGAACCCTACGAAGGGAAAATAATGTAATATTTGTAACCTACCGGCTACCGGGCCTGACTTAGATATTTAATCAAAAAGCTTACATTAATAACTCCGCCACCCTTACTGCCTTGTTCGAGCGCCAAAAACGCTGGAGGGAGACCGATAGCTTTACCTGCGAAAAATATATTTATCATCGATCCATCTAATGAACACACTGAAAGGTAATATTTAACAAAAACTAGAAAGTTATAAAATAAAGAAATTCGCTTTGGACTAAACTTTGAAAATAATGAAATGTTTCATTACCCATCCAATCTAACATTATAATTTCCAGCTCTGTGCAGGCAGGACTTGCGGCCTGGAAATAAAGAAATGTTCTACAGCATATGCTTCAAACATTAAAATTCAAATGAATATTTTGGTTTTTACCTTCTTTTACTGTACATAGTCTCACTGAAATTGTTATTTTAATAACATTTCAGTTATTTGGGCTACAATTCGAAAATATTCCCGTTGATTCTGTCGTGTTTACTTTAGAGTAAATCCTTCACATAATCTTATTATTGCTCTTTCACCCTAAATCGACTGAACTCATTTTAATTTGCTACATATATTAAACCGGGATATAGCTTGAATACAGTACATATTATATTCATTGCAAACGATTAGCTTACTTGAACTAGCGATACTTGAACGTAGCATCGAGTTGTTAGAATATTAATTTATTTTGCTTCAATTACAAGCGGTCGATAAGTTCACCATCTATTCCAATTCACGTATGTAATTATTCTATCCATGTCTTTTTCTGGGTCAAGAAGAAATGTGCAAATATAAATTTTGCAAATTTTGCGAATGGAATGAAATCATACATCATGAATTGATAGTCTTTTAAGTTTAGATGTATGTAAGTATACCTCTGTGTTTCTTCGAAACTATTGGCTATTCTAGTTGCCATTTGCTTTGTTTTATCCAGATTTTCTGTTTGCTAGTTATATGGAAAACTTAAACGTGACCTTGTTTTAACTAACTTACACATAAGACGATATTGAAGGTTGGCTTTGCAGTACAGAATGAGTCGTTAGTTACGATCAGTTATGTAGCATTTGCATTAATTTAGTTTGCAAGTGACATACCTGTTTGCTGAAAATTCGAGGTATTTCATTATCAATCGAAGCGGGGTGAAGGTGGGTCGGTTTCTAAATAAAATTATTTCTGCCAGGAAAACTTGACAGACTCATCAACTTTTAGACGATATTCGATTAAACTTTTCAGTTGTGGGTACCGAAAATATGATTTGGCCAAGTTCTGTGAACGATGAAGAGCCTACTCGACACTTGGATGCATGCGACATTTTCCGGCTATTAAGAATGATCAATCATCTATCGCCCCTATTAAGTTGCATCGATCGTTTGTTCGTTGTTTGCTCGAAATATTAAGTGCAGTACTGCTAAGGTATTGCTAAGATTACTTAAGAGGTTTTTCATAAAATATGCTGTATTTAAGTTAGTTACCTACTTCGAGTAGGTTAGTAGTTAACCCTGGTATCGGAGTTTTTAGACCGCCTAAAGGCCTCCGACATGGTCTATCGATTGAAACAACCGGGACCGACATTTTTACCGAAGTCCGGAGGGCACGTAATACAAAAAATATATTTTATTTACGAGTATATTAATTTAAAGAACTTTAATAATCGTCAATAAGTAAATATTGATTCGCGTATATACCTTTTGATTTTTAAAAGACTGTTTTAAAACAATGTTATAAGACTCTGAAGCGAAGACTCGATTTTTTTAAACATGTTAATACCTACTCTACTACTTCCTACTCTACTCCCTACTTTCTGCTCTACTCATAATTTTTTTATTAATCCCGCAGTCACACAAATAAAGAAGTTTTCTTAGCGGCAAGATGAAGCGGTAATATATTAAATACATGGCGGTAAATTATGTGTTCGTAATCAGCGCACTTTTGTGAAACTTGCAACTTTATCGCAAGTTTTTGGGAAATCGCGATTATGCGCGGCCCATATGTAACATTACGAGTATATGTGATAATAGTATAGGTATGTAAGTCAAATAAAATGTTCTAAAGATTTAGAAAACTTTTTTTCGCAGACACTTCTGTGTAACTGTAATTAAACATGTATTTTTGAGGCATTGACTCTAAAAGAAAAAATATTTAATTTTTACTAAAACATAATTAAAATAAGTCGTTTTATATACCTTTTTTTAAAGCACGTAGGTGCGATATTAGGTTTCAAATTGAACATGGCATTACAATAGTTCTGAGACAAAGCACCAAAAAAGATAAGATTAGACCAAAAGACCTACCCAAGAGAATCCGATGCATCCAATCCCAGCAGACAGCATATCCCCTAGGATGGAAGGGTACCCGTTGCCCGACGGGAAGTAGGCATGGAAGCGCGGGTGCTGCCAGTGCGTGACTCCTGGCATGATCTTCTTCTCGACGTCTTCCATGACGTCGTCCCAGGACTCCGGGTAGTGCGGGGCCTCCGGAGGCAGCTCAGCGCGCAGGTACCCTGGCTCCACCGACGGAACGACGCGCCGCGATTCCAAAGTCTTCATGTAAGTACAAATGTAGTCTACCATCTCCTTGCCTCTAACGCGAAACTCTTCGACGTCCATGGTCGATGGTGATTGAACTATAGTTTGGTTAAATGTTGGAGTGTGGAGTATGTTAGCGCCGCGACGGCCTCCGGCTGACTCGCGAAGGCAGCACTCCTGCGGTTGACCGGCGCGGTGTGCGATGTGGCGAGGAGGCTTTCGTTTAAAATGATACCGGGTCGTGGTCCAAGTTGTGAGATGTGCGAGGATTATGAGAATATCGTGAGGTATGGTTCCTTTTCATAACTTCTAACAGTTATAGCAATAGACATACTTAACTTACCTTTTATTGTTATGATGATATAATTATATTTTATCAACTAAACGCGTAAACACGATTAATTGAAGAAGATTTGTCTAACTTAATAATAGTTACAAAGAAAAAAATCCGCGACGTTATCCATTTGGATATGTGTGTGATGGTAAGTAATTCCCGCATTTTCGAAAATTACAATCAAAGTATCTACCACAAGTATGAATCATCAAATGTAAAAATAAACCTTTATACGCCATGCAACATTATTTTTTTCTTATTTATTTATACTTTTAAATTAGCATAACCTACGATTAAATATTAAAGAAAAATCAAATCGCTATGTAATCCGCTACCCGCTTCGCTCATGCGTGGATCGCAGCCTTGTCCATGTGACCAATCATAAGTCGAAGGCGCCCAGTGCCGCGCGCCGCCCGCCCTAGCGATGCCACTTCATTGTGTCAGCTAACTGCTAACACACTTAGCATTAACTAAGCAGCAATATTATTATTTTTTCAAAACTTGGGAGTTAATATTAGATTGTATATAAAGATTCGAAAACTTTTATAAACATTATTGTAATGAAAAAAAAATATTAATAGCTAACACGGTTCCGTTTTCAGGAATTTCGCGAGACAGAGTAACTTTCGCACTTATAATTAATAATTATAAAGTAGGGACTGCAAACCCTGGTTTCACTTCAGTTTATCAAGGTTGCATATGGTCCCCGTAAGAATTCTGGGATCAAGTGACAAACCTCTTACAATCTGCCTTTGTTGGTGAACAACTTTTCTGGTTAAGCGCAAACAATGCTAAGAATTATGGATAGTATTTTGATATATCTTTTAATAGAATTGCAACGACTTTGTAAAGTTCGTCCTTCGTGGTAATAGGTCATGTCATTACAATAACAATACAATAACTTATAAATTAAATTGTTGATTCTATTGCTTACTCCTTGTAATTGAAATATCGTTGCCTATATCAATTCTTGCTTTGCAATTCTGCATCGATACATGAAAGTAGCTATTCAATTCCAGTGTACGACCAGCTTAATCGAAATAAGTAGTAATATAAATAAGAACAACACTGACAGCGTGCACAGTGAAGGTTTTTTCTTCTTCTTATCAGTCTATTTAATTGCATACAAATACATTATTGAAAGACAAGAACTCGTTACTAGCCACAGTTAGGCACTAACCCTAACAAAACAGACTATTCCCACTTGTCGGTTGTCGGCTCTGGTCGTCCGTTCCGATCAGAACATCGAAGAACATTTTATTAAAAGTTTACAGTTATCGAACCTCGTTTTAGTGATGGCGTCCTCCAGTCCAATTCTGACAGCCGATATTTGGGAACAGCTCTTAACCTGTTGAATGAATTCAATACTAGTAATGTAGGGTGGTATTTGATATGCGACCTGTTTAGTTCTAGATTATAAAATAGAAATAACAATAGACAATCAAAACCTTTGCAAGTTCTTGTGGCATCATTAAATTATCTGTAGAGCGTGTTTTGTTCTAATTAGGTTCACACAGTTTCAGTGGTTTCAACTGCTACTTGATAACTACTTCTGTTCTAACCAAGTTCTAACTTCTCGTTTTTTCGAAAACCCTTTTTCGCCTTACTACTTCGTATTGTATTTGTGGTTATAGGAAATAATGTAGTCTAGGAATTTATAATATCCTTTACATCATATTACATTATAAGCATAATATTTTGGTCACAGTAGAAGTTATGGTAGAAGCGTAGAAGCCACAGAGCAGCTATTTTTAACAGATTTAAAAAAACAGGATAGTGTTCTAATTAATGTTAATTTGTCATTGCTCATACTTGTCCGTCGTTTAATAACTGATTTCAAATAATCCTAACTCGTCTGTAAGTATGACAAGGTTGGCGTCCAAATGTGATCCCAATTTAAACCAATACGTTAAATTGTCGGTTCCGATTGTTTTATCGTTAAGCCATGTCGGAGGCCTTAAGGCGTTCTAAAAACTCCGACACCAGCGTTCTCGACTCTCTTCACTAGTCTACCTGAACTATCTTACTTTTTTACCGATTGGTAAAGAGGGTCTCTGAAGTAGGTGGGTGTTTCGTTCGAAAAGTCATTAAATAAGCTTGGTCCACATGAATTTGAAATTTTGAAAAAAGGAACACATAAAAAAAGAAACTCTTGTCTGTGGTGCCTATAAATAATTGAAAGGTGGGCGAATTGGAGGGAACGGCTTGTTGTTCAAGAGTATCCGAGAGCCCATGAATATTCAGGGCTCATCTCATCAGGTGGCCCTCATTGCGAGTGAGCCGCAGATATTGTCACTTCTCGCCACTAGATTATACAAAATCATTTTACCCGGTTTAGCTGTAATGCAGCGATATCAATTAATTGAAATGTTCTTATAGAATTTGTATCAAGTTTTTACTTTAAATGACTAAGTTCCATGAATAATTCAAACAATTTTTCTGTTAACGCTACTGCCCATAGGCCATTCGACAGATCACATCGCAAGTTTAGATTTGATTTAAGCTATGACCCTAAATTGTTACTGACAAAATGCAGTTTTGTATAAACGTTCAATCCATTTTTACAATCTATTTATAGATTTCCTACAAAGGAAGAAGTCTTCAAAAATGTGAATATCTAAGGCAGTTCTGGTATCGACCATGGGCAGGCACGCCGAGAAGTCGCCGCCCCGTCGCGCGACGTCGTGGAACGCGCATTCTTCCCTACTCCGGAATACCAATGTCATATTATTATGTGTGATCCCGACTATTGAGCTCTGGCTCTGCATCTACATAACTACATAGATAGATATCTATTCGCAATCGACGCTTAAGAATTCTTATAACGTTTACTCGAATTGTTTTCATGTTTATTATGTACAGCCTCTGATGAGATGAAGAAACTTTAGGATGTTTGTCTTATATTTATGGACTCGCATATTAGAGGCGCCCTATTATTTATTTTTTAGCAATGCCCAGCACCTGTCACTTTGTTCGGTAAATTTGGGAAGAATAAGTATTTATAGCTATGCTATGTCAATGGATTGCAATCTTTAGAGATTTTGGCTATGCCTTGACCTTCAAAGTGTCAAAGCTTGCCTATATCCCTCACTTAGGCATATGCTTGTAAAGTATCCTATGTATGACATCACTCACCAGGATTCAGGTGCGAATTCCATCTCAATCATGAATCCGTTTAGTGTAACGGAGCGAGGCACATGGTTACTTAATTGGTGTAATAGGCAAGGCGGCTAAACTCGTCTAGCTCCTACACTATCCTATCCTCTTAGCTATAATATAGCTTATACTACCTATACTATATTACAGCTTAGAGGATAGGATAGTGTAGCTCGACGAGCTTTATAAGTAAGGATATTAGAAACTATTGGTTTCCAGAAATTAGTCGATTACTTACTTAAGTTAGGTCAATTAAAAAGGTAGGTAAATATGATGTTATTCTAATTATAAACATCTGTTCTGTTCCTTAGTATCAAGGGTCATAAAGCATTAGTTAACGTGCATGTAGGTACCTAATTATGAGGTGTTGGTTACTTGGTAGCAAGATTAATATAATTTTCAGTTTTCAATTTTCTCAAACAATTTACAGTCTAAAATTTAGACTGTAAATTGTTTGAGAAAATTGAAAATATTTAGACTCTAAATATTCCTGTGACGCAACCGCAACGAATAACATATTAAAATTATTTTGGTTAATTTAAATGGACTGTTGGTTGACCACAAAATAACAACACATCCACGATTAAAGTGTAGTGTAGTTCTGTTCGCCCATGTGTACGTACTTTTACGAGTATCATTGTATTATGTGAGCACCTCATACGAGTAGTTAATATAAAATAATATGATCTATATGCCCATGCCTCATAATGGGGTAGTTATTTGAACACTTTTAAAAGCTTATTCCATTAACGTAGTAGTGATACAAATTCTTTTTGATGTATAAAAAATTGTAAGTCCGTTGGTGCCTAAGTAGATATCTCCTGTTGGCTGTCGATAGACGGCAGTAAAACAATTTAGGCGCTCCTTCCATAATCGAATAGAGTCGCGCCCTGCCTGCGCCGCATTCCCTCCTACACAATTATTGAACGCAAACCCAATAATGTTACCATTTTTATTTAATTTAAAACTTTATTTAATTATGCTCCGGTGATGTGGGTTGATACTTAACAATGACGGTTTAGTTAGAGTGTGGCGTGTGGCATTAAGTAGGCGCCTATTTAACTATTTAGGTACATTTTTTACACCAAAGGTTTAGCAACTAAGGTAGGTATTTATCATAGATTCTCCACCATTAAATTATTATTATATACCTACTGCAGATGATAATACAGCTCCAGTTATCTATATTAAAAGATAAATAAGTGCTTTGTATTGTGTGGGATACTGATACCTGAAACTGATACTGAAACAATGCATTCCATTTAACTATAATCCTCGCTATCTGAAACGTTTTCAATGAAGATTAACTAGGTTAGCACAGATAGGTAGGCGGGTATTAACCATTAACGGACATTTAATTGTTCGATCAGAAGAGTCTGCGCCGAACAAACAAACGCGTAACGCCCACCAACAGATTTTTATGACATCTCGAAGCAGGCGCTCAATAAATATCGAGGAAATAAAAGGTGAAGCCGTAGTGGAGGAGAAAAATAGACTCGTTGAAATCTAATTTCGCGTAACCATAACGGGCAGCCACTCGAGACCGATGAGCCATCCGCGACAGACGCTCGGCTCATATCAATTTCTTAATTGAGCCGCGATTCCTCGCTTCACCGCTCTCAGCTTTTCTCAAAACCGCGCCCAACGGAACTCCGAGGATAGAGCGCTTTACGTTCACTCGGAGCCGCCAGACCTTCATTTCATTCATTCATTCACCTAATTCAATTGTTCATCTTTTCAGCTATTTTAGAATAAATAAATGTTTGTATAAATAGCGGAGGACAGAGAGAAATGGACATCTCTATGGATGCGAGTCTAGCTTTTAAGTTTAAGAATGCATTAGGATAGCATGGAATCTAAAATCGGAATTTAAAAAAACAGTATAGGTAACTAACTAATAGGAATAAGTAAGTTAAGAACTAAGTAGTTAAATAATTTATTTATTAAAAAAGCGTGTTAATAACATTGCTTTAGTACTTAATAATTAGGTCGGGACATAGTTAGTACGGCACAACAATAGGTAGGTAGCAAAACTAGGTATCTTCATTAATTTTTAGGCAGGGTAGGAACTTGTTAAATGTTTAAAAAATGCCTCTACCATCTACGGACTAGGTACTACGCTTACACAATAATTACCTACTAAACATATGATATGTGAATGAATCAGGTAGGTTGGGACTTGGGGGTCTAACTACTAACAAATTATGATGAACATAAGTACAAGATTTGTACAGTAACAGAAAGAAAGTCTTGCCTTTCGACCTTAAGATCTATAAATCTATAGACGTAGGTACTAATTACACTACAGATTTGTAGTTCAGATAATCTGTCAATTGCTGTCACTGGCAAAATAAGCTCTCGGTATAACTATTCTTATTGTTTTCTTTTTTTGTGAATCCAAAGCTTGCTTGCAAGAGATCGATAAGGGCGATCTCTGAACGATTAAGCCGCCCATTGTGCAGTGATATTTTTTGTTTTCTCTATCATCATATTTTATGCTACTAATATTATAAATGCGAGGGTTTGTGAGGATGACTATGTATGTATGTTACTCTTTCACGAAAAAACTACTAAACGGATTTGGATGAAACTCTACAGTAATATAGGTTATATATCAGAATAACACATGGGATACATTTTATCCTCAAATATCCGTGGGAACACCCGTTCTGCGCCCCGCGGTGTTACCTGCGTTGTACCCACAACGCAGGTAACACCGCGGAGCGCAGCTAGTGTGCATATATGTATGTTAATTTGGTGTACAATGAAGTGTTATCAAAATATCCTACTTCTATCGTGAACAAGACTTTCTCCCAGTACTGTATCGAACGTAACTAGATCATTTTATCAATCGTCGGTGTTCTCAATATCTTCGTCGACGATCGGCGGCTGGTTCAGCGAGGACAGCAAGTAAGGACCCTCGTTGCACTTAGGACCGTCGCACGAGAAGTTATCGAACTCACAATGTTCACCCATCACCGTCTGTGGAGTAAAAAAAAGCATATACATATACGGTCGAATTGAAAAACTTCCTCCTTTTTTGAAGTCAGCAGCAGTCAACAACACATCAAAGTGAAAGTGAGTTAGTATGTAGGTACCTATATCTATCTATCTGTACTAAATCTGTATCTGTAGGTAAAGTTTCTAATTTTGTTAGTTCGTTTGTAAGGGCCTAATCTCAGAAACTACAAATCCGATATAAATAATAATGTTTGTAATGAATAGCCACATTGAACGGGAAGTTTACAGGCTATTTTTCATCCCAAAATTCCCATCGAAACGGCGCTGCTAGTAATATGTATTTATAGTTAGATACTCAAGCCGGGTTGCCACGACCTGAGTATTCTTAAGTATCCTCAGTGGCGGATCTAGGTTCTTGTCTTGGTTTCGAAGAGACTTGACCCTAGTGAAGGTAGATGATTTTGGTTTGACAGCTTCATCCAAATGGACCTTTTGCGGCGATAAGGAAATGAGTAAAATTGTATGCAACCCGGGCCGCGTCGTAACAGAGCCGTTGACGTAACAGAGTCCAGCCTATAATAAGCACTAGGTGTGCCCTAGGGAAACAAGCTGTTACAGGAGTCGGATGATTTTGATCCAGCCGTAATTCGAGCAAGTAAATCAGTGTTACTTTAGTTGGATTATCAGGGTCCGGCGTGGGGTCACAGACGCACTGCCCGCAGACACACTCGCCGCGGCCGGAACACGCCGGGCCTTCCGTCACGTCGGGAGGGAAGCAGTTGGGAACGATATCGCCCTTCGAGCACGAACACTCGGCGTTTTCTTCGAAACTGACTGAAAGGGAATTAATCAATTCAAAGAATTTTTGAACGAAAAGAACTTTAATGTACAGACCATTGAAGATAGTACCGTCGTAAACCTAGGCTCTTTCTTTAGTAATTACGAAGGAGTAAAGTATCATCGCAAACCTCCTTAGTATATACGAAGGAGGTATATTATCGTTATAAACCTCCTTAGTAATTACGAAGGAGTAAAGTATCGTCGCAAACCTCCTTAGTATATACGAAGGAGGTATAGTATCGTCTTATACCTCTTTAGTATTTACGAAGGAGTAAAGTATCGTCGCAAACCTCCTTAGTATATACGAAGGAGGTATATTATCGTTGTAATTGTAAACCTCCTTAGTATTTACGAAGGAGTATAGTGACGACACAAACCTCCTTAGTATTTTGGAAGGAGTATAGGTTCCGCACAAACCTCCTTATAAATTACGAAGGAGGTTTTTTAGTATCATCACTAACCTCCTTAATATTTTTACTAAGGAATATAGTTTCCGCACAAACCTCCTTAGTAGGTACATACTTACGAAAGAGTATAGTACCTATCGTCACAAAACTTCCTAGTATTTACGAAGGAGTATAGCATCGTCACAAAGCTCTTTAGTGTTCACGAAAAAGTATACTTAGTATGTATCATCATTCATCACAGACCTCCTTAGTATTCGGTTAGTTTCGCTATGCTCGATTCCCGCTATGCACTGATCATTAAATACCTACCAAAAAGTGCCGCTTTGCTCTGAATTTCTCAGTGCTACCTTTAACAATGGAAGGTACAATTCGATAGAAAAGTGTTTCTAAAGTATACTCTTAAAGCTAGCCTGGGACTGCATAGTTTGAGGAAAATTGTTTTGGTAAATAAAAATCTAATTTATATTTAAGAATTGCGTATATTTCGGTTAAAAATATAAAAACGCTATGAAACATAAATCAACTCAAAATCATGAGATTAAAACTAGCCAAGAAAATATATATTTTCAGATTCCAAAGTTACATTTCCACTGCATTTAAGATCACTTCTTATAATATATACACATTGCCAGACAACAGTTCTTTTATTTTGTCTTACAAAATGGTAATTGTGTCCGGTATATAATAGGGTCTTTCCACCACGTCTACTATCAATTATTGTATAATTTTTAACCGGACCACGGGAAGAACTTGCGTCCGACATGATTGCAGACGTAGTTACTAACGAACTAACCTAATTATGCTTATCAGTAAAATAAAGATGCACCAAAACCGCAATCCTACTGTCTCTTTTTAATCAAGGACAAAAGTTAACACTCAGGTACAAATTCCCGGAAGAGGTAACCCAAAAAACTCGTTGTTTTGGTGTTGACGGTTTAAGCTATGTGTTGATTAACACGAATACTGTTTACTAGTTATAATTAGTGAAACTAGTAAGAGAGTATTTATTAAAAAAAATATTTATTTAAACATAAGCATTTTCCTTTCGACAGTCCAAGAATCTGATTCCGTGCATAGCGGCACTTTTTGTTAGGTATTTTATGATCAGTGCATAGCGGGAATCGAGCATAGCGAAACTAACCGTTAGTATTTTACAAAGAAAGAAGTATGTACCGTGGTATGTACCTATAGACGGTATGTACCGTCGGTCTACTTATTAGTTCGTGGCCTGTGCTCAATTAATTAAAACATATTATTATCACTGAATAATGTGTACAAATCTTGAAACTTAAACAGAACCTTGCTTGAACCCTACTTGAACTTGTTAAGAGTCTTCAGTACCTACCTTTCACCATCCATATTGGTAAAAAATCGAATGTACCTCTGTAACCTATGTTACATCGGGAGCTCGCCGAGTGAGCGCGGCAGGTACCGGCCGGGCTTAGGGTGGCTAAATCCTTTAACCGCTTCTCATCTACCCAAGTAGGTATATGAGGTATCATGAGGTATGTCAGCTAACATCTACTATTTAATATACCTATGTAAGTTCTTGATATTAAAGGAAAATACCTACCTATATCTACTAATATATAACTGTGTACTAATAATATGAAAGTATTTTTAACCGACATTAAGTAGTAATAATAACTATTCAAACAAAGAATTTTTATATATCCGAAATCGTAAAAGACGCCACCATGTCTGTAAAATAGTCTATTAGGTAACTGAGTGACTGCATAATAGGTAGGTAGACGAGTAGATAGGCAGGTACAAATAGTTTCAGCTATACTCACATCCATAATTTATATGATTGATGGTATTATTACTCGAACACACTTCGGTTCCGTTAATTTTTTCAGAATAACATCTATTTTCCGTTTCGCACCACGAGCAGTGAGGCAACAGTAGGCATTCCAAACACGTATTCTTTACGTTACAGATCCAATGTTCATCTAGCGTGAATACTCCTCTGTGACGAGCACTTATTACCACAACTAATGCACTAAACAGGAACAATTTCGGTAATAAAGACATCATAACTCGATGAAAATGTTCCGACAATACCGTTGTTCTAAATAACAACTTGATAACTGTTTAGCCATGACCACACGTACAATAGTAATTATATATCGCGACAGATAACCTTTTCATCTTTATTTGTGTCGTAAATACAAGCTAACAACATGCCAACGCAGAAATCTAAAATTAGTGGAGCTTCTTGTTGTAAAAATCATCATTGGAAATCAGTCGTTTCGTTTTTGGCGCGAATA
Organism: Cyclophora albipunctata; assembly: GCA_963082685.1. NCBI lineage: Eukaryota > Metazoa > Arthropoda > Insecta > Lepidoptera > Geometridae > Cyclophora > Cyclophora albipunctata. Next base: position 6,195,783 of record OY720117.1, on the reverse strand, counting down.
TGGGTCAGCCATAGATTTTAGTTGGGCCGACCGGACAACCATAGATGTAAAAGTCTACGTATATTTAACTAGAATTTCAAATATTTTGGAAAGGTCATGACTCGTCGAGAACCACGCCTGAACAAAATATAGATTCATATTGTTATATCTAAATTATTTGGATAAGGAAAATATAGTAAGAGATAAAATGATTAAAATAAAAGGCACGAATGGATAAAGTTATCTATATAATAAAAATCACATTGATAAATGAATTTGTCGTATAAAATGCATAATATCATTCCTCTTACAATCTAAATAAATATCGTGAAGTAACCTATAAAGTATAACCTTTTAATTATTTCAACTTAACAGATTCATAATGTTTCTTAATACCTACTTAAATAAATTATATAAACTTAATAGTAGTTATAGATTTCAGGACGTTTGACTGTAATATTAATTTACCTTGCAATTCATATTACGAAATATTGAAAGAAGAGGTTGTGTATTAAATATTGGAAGATTTTGTGTATGATATAATTATATAAAAGCTTTTATCAAGTTAGCCACTTCGAGAATATCTCATATAAAAATAAGCGAAAATTGGATGCTTTAGATCGTGTGTAGAGTGGACGATTAGAGATACCACTTTAGGATAATACATAGCTTATTCTACTTGGGGATCGATTAGTTATAAAGCTGCGACCGCTACTTGGGCCGCAGGTACACACATATTAGATCGATATCGGGCCTTTAGACCCGATACTGGACATAAGACTTTATTTGGCAGTCGACCGTTATTCAACGTCACTCTTCAATTCATAACTTGCGAGTCTCCGACACGCACCCAACGTTACGCGACGACTGAGCGGGCTCCGGGGCACGACTAGACCCCCGGGCTAGACAAGTCCAGCCTTCCTATAGACTAACCGTACGATAAGAAACGACATGATAAAATAATGACAGTAGATTTCGTATTGACTTGTTTCCAACTCTAGTGTCAGAGTGCATTCTAACGACTGTAATAACCGGAAGACAATACGTTTTGTGCGAACCAAAATATTTTATCATATTGCTCATTTTATCATTTTGTTTATACAGTGCCCGACGAGGCCCAGCGCAGACCTGACAAGACGCAGCGAACATACTGTACAATTCAAAGAAAACCTTACCGAATATATGTTTAAAAATAGTAGCAAACAACACCACCCGATGTAAAGCTACCACCGGCTATATAAACCGTATTTTATATTCGTTAAGGTTTACATTGTAATACTTCCAATTTATTCGCCTCGTCCGATGTGCACTAAGCCTAAGAGAGTGCCTGCGAAATCTGGCGGCGCGTCGCACAATGCGGCACGGGACGGTGTCAAAGCAACGTAGCGCCGGCCTCCGCGCGGGCGTGCGGCAGCGGCGGGGCGGAGCGCCAGGCGTCCGCCACGGGGTCGTAGATCTCGACGGAGGCCAGCGTGTTGCGCGCGCGGTAGAAGGCGCGCTCGCCCGCCGCGTCGGCGTCGCCGCCGGCCGCCAGCAGCAGCCCGTCGGCGCCGCCCGCCGTGCAGCCGGCGCGCGCCTCGCGCAGCGGCGCCACCTCGGCCCAGCACTCGTCGTGGAAGCTGTAGCGCTCCACGGAGGTGAGCACGGTGCGGTGCGGCCCGTTGCCGCCGATCACGTACAGGTGCTGGCCCAGCAGCACGGCGGCGGCCTGCGAGCGCGCGTGCCGCATGGGCGGCAGCGCGTGCCACTTGCGCGCCGCCGGGTGGAACACCAGCAGGTCGCGCGTGTAGCGCCGGTGCGCGTGCGTGCACCCGCCCACCACGTACACCAGCCCTGCGCACACACCGACTACGTTACCAGACCAGTGGGGGTAAAATGCACGCAGAGATAAGTGTTAACTTCGTTTTCAGTTTCGTACAAACAATTACCAATAACATGCATAAATATTTTGGTATAGTAAGTACCGATACCTAGATACCAGAGTACCACATTCACCTTCAAAGTTGACGACCCCCATGCCGAAGCGCGGCTCGGGCATGCGGCCGCACAGCGTCCACTCGTCCGTGAAGGGGTCGTACACCTCGACGGAGGCGCCCATGTCGGAGCCCACCCAGCCGCCGAACGCGTACAGGTTGCCGTTCCACGCCGTCAGCCCGAACTCACACCGCGCCTCCTTCATCGGAGCTATGTTTGTCCATTTGTCAGTCTTGAATAAGTAATAATGTTAAGGTGAGATTCCGAAGGTTTAATTTCTTACAAATGAGAAAGTTTTTGTATTTGTTTGTATCGGATATCAGTTCAGATATGATGTTGATAAAAACGCAGCATACTGATAGTTACTCATTACTATAACATTACGAATCCCACTATATTTAATTATATTAACCTGTGGATCATACACCTCTCCGTTGGCCAGTATCTGGCTGCCCTGCTCGCCGCCGACGACGTACACGCGTCCGGCCAGCGTCGCCACTCCCGGTTGTATTCTCGCTATGTTCATCGGTGATAGCTCTTCCCATTCTCTGGAACGAAACGTATATAATATTCGTACAAAATCAAGAGTAAGGCTAAGAAAACCTATACAAGCAGTCCCATTTGCTGTTTTTTTACCCCCAGTGTAACGTATTTGCGTATTACGCAAATTGAAATAAGCGCGTTTATATGGCATAAATGCCTGTGCATGTGTTCGTGTGACTTTACGTGGGTGCGTATGACTATGAGTAACTACAATGATAAAACCACACGTTACCTCTTTAGCAGATCATATTTGAGTACAGAGGAGAGTATGTTGTCAGTGGTGAGGGGAGGATGGGCCGCCTTGTCCCTGCTGGAGCCGCCCACCACTATGAGAGCGCGGCGAGCGCGCGCGCGCGGCTCCGCGCCCAGCGGGACTAGCGCGCCGCGACCGGTCTTCTGTAAACAACTTTATATTCAATAACGTTATTTTGACCAGACGCATATCGTACGTCAAAATGGCTCATGATATTGATCAAAAATAGGGCTAGGCTATACGTAAAAATTTAAGTGTATAACAGTTAACAATAGTTCAATAACGAAATCCAAAATCTGAAACCTTACATTATTTTTTGTTTACGTCCAGTCTGATTATATGTAGACTGATCACATATAAAAAAAAAGTAAAGAGATTTCTGTAGTATCTGTAAAATGTTACCATATCAACTCGAACAGTCTTCAAAGCGACTGCAATCGAGGGGTCATGCACACTTTTGATGGCCTCATCCAAAACCGCCGGCGAGATGAGCGGCAGCCGGACGTGGCTCAGCACTTCGAAACAATGTCTTCGTCGACCCACCGAGTCGTGTTCTAACCACCTCAGTGCTGGGTATAATACCTAAAACATAGTAATATAGATGTACTACACTGCGGTTTCACTTGCATTATTCCGCGTGGTGCCCTACGGGTCAACCCGCATACGAATCTGTTAAGTAGTTTTAAAGTACAGATAAACAGGCCAATGCAGGGCACAATTGTTTAACTCTCTAGTCCACATAGTCTTTAGGCGATATGAAATTTCCGAAGTTAAGCAGGTCACTATCCTTTGATTTTGAAAAACATATTTTTCTGCTAAAACATAAGCGTTTATTTGCATATAGATAGATTACGTATTTTAATCATACCTGTGCTTCGCTGTCAACTTTCAGCTGTTCTGATGACAATAGAGTGATCAACTGCTGTAGAGGCAGTTCCAGCAACTCATCTCCACTAGCAACAACATTCCAATTAGCCTGTGCATGTTCTAAAGCTTCGTTTGCAAGTTCTGTACAATTGTGTGCTTCAGCAAACCTGAAAATATCATCATAATCTTAAAAAAACAAAGTAAAAAACATAATAAAAAGCCACCCTTGCTTTCTTGGTTCTTCTTTTCTTCTTCTATGAATCAAGAAAATTTTCTCAAATCATGAACATTTAAATCAAGTCATCTTTTGAATACAAATCTTAATCAAAAGGTTCTTTGGTATTTTGAAGCCACTAACACAAACTTCGAATTAACATCTCTCCTAGCCTAGAAGGTTATTTAGAGATTGTATTTATAATTCAGTGACAGTAACCATTAGAAAGTGTGAAGATTAATATCACTTTTTACTGAATTTAATTAGATTTTTAGAGCAGACACTTCAATTCAGCTAGATTAAAATTCTTACCTAAAAATACCGAGTGCATTGGAAGGGTGTAGCTCTCTCCTCAAATATTCCCCACATCCAGTTACTAAGTCTGTTAACTGCAGCATGTCAGCAGCAATCAGTAAATGTTGTACTGTAGATTTGTCAATTACTATTTCACCTGTAAATACAGAAAAAACTACTATTGCAGGTATGTACAACCTAATTAGAGACATTATGTCCAAACTGTGGGACATAAATTCCCTAAATTAAAAATACAATGAGATTCAGGTGTTAAGCCTTAAGTTCTTAGCCATAAATATGAACTATGAACTAATGGCACACAATTATTTGTTATACTGTATTTACCTGTGTAAATAAAATCAATAATTTTATCCAATATGTCAGGTGGAACACTTGGTAGGGCCACATATCCCTTTTGGCTTTCTTCTAGCCCCACACTGAACATAGCATCAAAGTATTCACAGCTTGCCGCCAACACTACACGATGAGCCTGCAATAATATTAAGTGTTTAGCTTAATTAGGATGCCGATAGTGATATCAGGAAAAGCTCCTATTTTTCCCACAATTGAATTGTTTGATATCAATCAATATAACAATAATTTTATGGAAAGATAAAGTAGATTTAAATAAATTCACATTCTCACTGTAACTATTTCGAATAACAAGATTTCTCAACAATAAACTATAAACCTAGCTATAATCAGGAAACTTTACCTTTATTTTAGTTGTCCCAGATATTAAATCTACATCACAAAAGCGTCCATCCTTTTTTAAATGGTGTAGATTGCGTGATATTTTATTACCGTATTCATAACATTTATACGTACGCGTCCCATCTTTATTATTAGTCTTTTCGAAGACATTGCTAGACATATTTATGAAAAATTATGATATTTTTGTATCATAAACGTAAACACTCAATTATTTCGCGCAAAAATAAGTTAATTATAAGGCGGTGCTGTAAGGTGCTTTACATAATAAAACATTAATAATATTAAAACTTATTAAAGACCACACTCAAATCATTATATTTCTTGACCAGCAAAACAGAAAAGAACTCTCCTATTTTGTTTATTTTTCGATACAAAATTAATCCATTATTTCAATTCCATTCAAGTCAACTTAACAATGAATGTCAAGAAAATTTGACAAATTAATAAAAGTGATTGTGAGTGATGACAAGCAAGCAAGCAAGACAGACAGCCATATATTGATTGCAGGTAGCACAGCCGAATACTATCTGTGGAATAACTGATAACGTCTTTAGAAAGTTAATATGTACATTAAAAAAGGAAGGGTATATGGGTATATATATAATATAATTATATTATATTACTCTTTGGGAAGGGTAGAAGATGGCTAGAAGAATAAAATCTAACGCTAGATTTGGGCCAAAGTTACATGAGTTAGTATTTAGAATTAGTCTTCTTCTTCTTCATCAAGTGGATGGTCAACCTGACCAATCCTGGTGTCAGAGTTAGTGAGCTGCCAAAGGCCTCTGAGATGGCTCATGTAACGACATATAACCGTAGAAAGTAACCGTCATCTTACTTTTCGGGCAATCAGGTGATTCAGCCTGGAATGCCCTAACCAAACTGTTTTTTGTGAGATATTGTCCCCACCGTGAATCAAACCCGGAATTTCCGGCCGGATCGTGAGCTGAGCGCTCAAACCACAAGACCACGGAGGCTGTTTGATCTATATAGTGTGTTCAATTCAGTTCAGTGTAACCGTAGTGCACTGACCGTAGTGTAACACTTGTTTGCTAGTTTGCTAATTTTGCTTTGTTTGTAACAATCTGTGGTAAAAATCTTGGTAATCTTGCTTCGATCACTATTCTGTCTGCATTGCATTGCATATGGTCTGCATGCATGCACATGCACTATTGTTGATTGATGTCACTATTGATGTGTTGTTTGGTGTTGTTGATCGAAGTAATCTTGGCTTGGTCTAATTTGTTTTGTTTAATTTTTTTTTAATTCATCTCTTCACTGTGACCTGTGACTGTGACCATTATCTTGTAAACATAAAAAAATGCTGAATAAAGTTTTACTATCTTCGGACGTAGCTTTAGTATGTATTCAACATGCTTTATCTACAGAAAAAGAGGAAATAATGGGTTTACTCATTGGTGAGGTAAGTAATACACACAACTTAGAAAAGTAAATGCAATAAGTAGGTAAATAATAAAATACTTTACTGTTTCTAGGTAAACAATAATGGCTCATTGGTTTCAATAGTATCTTCTGTCATTTTGCGCCGACTAGATAAAAAGCCAGATCGCGTTGAAATATCTGAGGAACAGCTGGTGCAAGCCACGGTAAAAGCTGAGGAACTCGCTAATGAATTGGGAAGACCCCTGCGTGTAGTGGGCTGGTACCACTCACACCCACACATCACCGTGTGGCCCTCACATGTTGGTTAGTACTCTGCACATTTCGTTATTTTTTTATTCATTAGTTAGTACCTATATCTTTCAACCCTTCTTTACTATATTTTTTCCATAGATCTATCAACACAATTTATGTATCAGAGAATGGATGCAAGTTTTGTGGGCATTATATTTGCTGTGTTTTTGACTGACCAAACAACCAAAGCACCTTCGGTAAATATTGTCCTTAATTTTTTTTATATTCTTTTTAGAATTGTTGCACAGATAATAATTAAATAATTGTAAATATTGTATCGCAGGTTCAAATAACGTGTTTCCAATCAGTCAGTGAAAGTTTCTCACAATCTCGAAGAGAAATTGAAATGGAAATTATAAATAACAGTGATTCCTTGTTAATGCACAATTTTGAGGTAAGTAATGAGAAATGAAAGTCATGAGTTATGAAAGTTCCTGATTGAATCCATATTTATTTATATTATTTTCCCAGATATTTACTCAACTACCTGCAATTCTGAAGGAGGAGGAAGATGAGGCATACAACATTGAAGCTAGGTTGAGCGAAACAGATGACATTATTAACAAACAACACAATGCAGCAGTCAGAACTATTGCTATTGGACACATAGTGGATAAGGTAACACTTGGCAGCTTCAGAATAGTTCCTAATCTTTACTAAAATAATAAATTTTATGAGTTTGATTTCTTGTTTCAATATGCTTATCTCTGGAAGCACTAGTTGAATCATAATTTGAATTTGAATCATTATTTGTAAAACATGTTTGAGAGCAAGGGTACAAGCTACTTTTTATTCCAAAATTCACATATAGGGAATAAGCACAACTTGGGTAAAACCACAAGTTGCTAAGTTAGATACAGGGAGCCTTGTCTATTTCAAAACCACCATTATGTTAATTTTATGACACATATATGATCACATGCAACTTTTTTACATTACAATTACTCATTATTAACAAAAAAAAAATTGTTGACAAGGTGCTCCCACACTGCTGTTATAGAATGTTAAGTAACGTTAGTAAACATTTGTTAGCTAACATTTAATCACCAAAGTCAAAAAATGTTTTCATGTTAGTAAATGTTAATTAACATTTTTGAACAAAATTTTGTTTGTAAACATTTTATACGGGTGACGGCGGGGTATGCGGTGAGTCGGTGAGTTTTTCTCTAGCTTTAAGCGTTCGGCGCATCCAATAAGAGCGCTTTTTCTTTTTTTTTAAACAAAAAAATGAAAGCTACCCAATTAGCAAATCTTCTTCCATTTTCGTGTAGACGCCTCAGAACGCAAAACCAAACTGCGAGCCAATGCCAGATTCAAAATGTTATAAAATGTTAGTAAACACTTTCCATCAGTGTAGGAGCACTTATAACATATAACAGTTCCTAACAAAATGTAAGAATTGACAACATTTGTTAGTAAATGTTTTAGTGTTCAAAAATGTTTATAAACATTTTGTAACAGCAGTGTGGGAGCACCTTTATAATCGCCTCGTCACGGAATATCATTAAATATGACATAAGTGTTGTAACCAATAATGTTGGAGTTTCTATTATTTTTTTGCTATTACTGCTTATTTCTGATTTAAAATAACAGAACTTAACATTAAAAACATTACATGTTAATATTATTATGTTTTGTGAATATGATATTCCTCATTGTCCCATTATTAATATTCATACTGACTTTTATATTGTTTGCTTATAGATGTCAAGACCAATGTTGGAAGCCCTTGTTGCAAGAAACACACTCAATAATATAAGATTAAAAGCATTAAAAAAACAACACAAAGAAATGATGACCAAGTTAGAAAGTATGTCATGTAATATTTAAAAAAAATATTTAAGTTGATAAGCTGATAAGATGTTATTGATAATTGAAATAAATAAAAATTCAAACAAACATCTGAAGTAGTTAAATAATTTCATTTTTCAGATATGTTTTATTTAACTTCATTTTCATCAACCATTTCGAAGCCATCGGATGAATCAACACTGGACATTCTTTTCCTTCTAATATCGTCCTTTTTAGTCTCTGATTGCATCATGTTGGAGACAGCGCTGGTCATGCTCCATATGGTATTGTAGGCAGAGGTACCCCATGTGTTAGAAGGCCCTGCTATTTCTAAGGTAGACTTTAGCTGCTCTTTGTGATGTTCTGAAATAAATACTTAGATTATTCTGTGTATAGTTTTAACAGACTCAAAAAAGAGATTCTGTATTAAAGTATACACATAATGTATTATAAAGTCTCTCAAAAACTATGAACACATTTCAATTTGAAAAAGATTTTCGTTATTGAAATAGGGATGACATAATATATAGTTAGTTACCTAGTGGTATGTATTCATCTTCGCTGGAATCTGATGTATCTACATCTTTTTGTAATACTTTCTCCATTGAGAAATTAGTAGCAATTGAGCTGCTGTTTTCTGAACTGTCACTTGCTTCTTCTATAGGTATATCTTCAGGCTTCCAATAGTCTGTGTTAGTAGAAATATTTTTTGATATGAAAAAATTATTAAAATCTGATTAATTTAATTTTAATACTAGTAGTACCCTTACCTAAACTCTGTCCGGCATCTATCACAGATTTTTCTGGTTCAATTGACAATAATTTTATGTTAATATCAGTTTCTTCTGGAATCAGCCCTTCTAGTTCAGCTTCTGTCTCTAAAATTAGTTAAATCGAAATTTATTTTAAAGTATGTAAGGTGCCTTTACGAGACCAATGTTACATGCTTTGGTATCCACCAATGTATCCACCAATGTATAATAATATATACCCGCACTAATTCAAACACAGTTAATTAGACCCAAAGTAAGCTCTAAGCTTGTGTTATAGAATCAAACTCACTGATACTACTAAATATACATACACAAATACTTTATAAGAATATATAATTGCCACCCAGACATCATCACCAACAACTATGTCTTGACATATGGCTGACTCCATGTAGGAATCGAATCCACAACCCCCAACACAGTAAGTGCTCTCAATGCCACTGTGCCAAGAGGCAGAATAGCATAACCATTAACCAATGGAAAACTACCTTTAAGCTCAGGTTGTGTTTTAAATTCTGAGAGATATCTATACTAATACTAGCTGCGCCCTGCGGTTTCACCCGCGTTGTACCCGTTCCCGCGGGAATTTCGGGATAAAAAAAAGATGTTGTCCGATTCTCAGACCTACCCGATATGCTCACAAAATTTCATGAGAATCGGTCGAGCCGTTACAGAGGAGTTCAACTATGGTACCCGTTCCCGCGGGAATTTCGGGATGAAAAATAGACGTTGGCCGATTCTCAGACCTAATCAATATGCTCACAAAATTTCATGAGAATCGGTCGAGCCGTTTCGGAGGAGTACGCGAACGAACACTGTGACACGAGAATCTATACTAATATTATAAAGCTGAAGAGTTTGTTTTGTTTGTTTGTTTGTTTGTTTGTTTGTTTAAACGCGCTAATCTCAGAAACTACTGAACCGATTTGAATAATTCTTTCACTGTTAGATAGTCTATTTATCGAGGAAGGCTATAGGCTACATTTTATCCCGAAATTCCCACGGGAGCGGGCACAACGCGGGTAAAACCGCGGGGCGCTGCTAGTTTTATATATAAGATTATAAAGCTGAAGAGTTTGTTTTGTTTGTTTGTTTGTTTGTTTAAACGCGCTAATCTCAGAAACTACTGAACCGATTTGAATAATTCTTTCACTGTTAGATAGTCTATTTATCGAGGAAGGCTATAGGCTACATTTTATCCCGGATTTCCTACGGGAACGGGCACAACACGGGTAAAACCGCGGGGCACTGCTAGTAGTATACTAAAAGTGGAACCTTACCTGTATCTTGTAAAATGTGTGTAAGAATTTCATATATTGGAGGAGCAATCTTATACCAAATTGAGTATAACATTAGTACAATGTATATTATTAAATAACAACCCATATATGCCGCAGTGACAAATATGGTTCCTAATACTAAGTTGGCCACTAAGAATGCCTGAAATAAAATGAAAAAATTATGTGAAAATTATGTAATAGAGGTACACTATTACATTTAGCACTAACTTACTTTGGTGTGGTTTGTCTCTCTCACATAGACAAATTCTTTCCATTTTTTAGTACACAGAAGTCCAATTCTATTGATTGTTGTTATTAACAGAGTCGGTTCTGGATGAGCAATCCTCTTCAGACATGCAGTTCTGTGCTTATGTTTCAACCATGATTCAAATGCATCCATAAATAATGCAGTCATAAGAAGACATAGCATAAATTGTACCAAATTAATTTCCCTGTAAACACTAACACTGAAAGACAAATATTTAATTAGTAATAGTAGATAATAAGTACATAGTTACATAGTCATTATTATTGCGTACAATATGACTTGTATTTTTTGTAAAAATAGAACAAAAGATCTGTGTAAAAAACTGTTGCATTACACATGCTGCATTTAAGTTTAATGATACTTACAAAAATATTATATGCCATGAAAAAATAAACGATACAGAAACCCATGTATATTTCCAAAATAAAACATCTTCCAGTAATTTCATAAACACCGCCAGTAATAGGGATTTATCAGTAATTGTTTTATCTGGGGATGAAATTGGATTCCATGATAACTTTTTCCTTATTGTGGCGAACATAATTTAAATATAAACAATGTATGAATTTGCTTGAATTGTATTTATTTTATTTAGTTATAATTTTAGTACATATTTCTATTTTATTTTGATTCTTTCTTTCTATTTCGCGTGATTCAGATTTTTTGTATCAAATGTCAAATTGACACGATTGACACTGATAGTACACACTGTAAGTAAATAACTATGGCACTGATAGTAAGTAAATACCTATCATCCTACAAAGTACAGATTGTATTTTTGCTCAATTGCTGATCGAAGCAAAAAATGGATGACTGACATCGTGTAACTAGACCATACTCATTTTTTCAGTTTGTGGTGGTAACTAACATGCATGTCTCCTTACCTTACCTCCATGGTAACACACCATTGCTGAATGTAACTTCTTTGAATTTTGTTCTATGATTTCTTCCAAATTCCTTTACTTGCTGTAAAAAAAATATTTAATACGCATTTTTTAAATAATGGAAATGTACGATAGAAACACCCATGATGATGTTGATTGTTACTTCGCTGAATTCGAAAAGTGAAGTTAACGCAAATCAAAATATTTTATTTATATTTTCCCGGCCACTAACTCATATAACTCAAGCACTGCCTGCTTGAGTTATAGTGCGTGAAGATAATCGCACACATTTGATTTAATATTTTTTAAATAGGTGGTTTAACTTTTTTACAGGTAATAAAGGTAATAAATATCAACTTTTTATCACGGCCAAAAAACTTAACAATGCCAATGTTACGATCATTGAAAGATACAAAATTTTTAAGAACATCGACTATAAGTAAGTATAGAATAATTTATGTCTTTCCCGTGGGAATTTCGGGAATTTTTTTACATAAAACCTTCCTCTTGAATCACTCTACCTATTACAAAAAACCGCATCAAAATCCGTTGCGTAATTTTAAAGATTTAAGCATACAGACAAACAGAACTAATTACTTACAAAGGTACCCGGGTCCAACCCCGTTCCACCCCGGCGGTAATGCTTCATTGGTTTGCGTCCGTCCGCGACCATAGACCGGACTGCTGCTGTTGTTAGTACCTAGGTGGTTGGTATATGAAGTAACGTCTAAGCTTAATAGATAGGTACCGATCGTGACGGACTCGACCAAATATTTCACCTCGCCTTCCTTAGCATTTACTCATATTTTAGACGCCAGAACCTTAACAAAATTCAACGAACCTGAAAGGCCATGTATGAAAACCAAACAAGTTCCTGGCCCCAAAAGCAACGGCTTATTCAAAGAACTGAATGATATTCAGGTGAGAAGAATATATATATATAATAACTTGATTTCAGGCGCATATACACACCTAAAATCAATCTTCTTTCACCTAAACACTTATATTTTATTGTAGCAAGCTGGAGCTGTCCAATTATTTGCCGATTACGACAGGTGTATTGGTAATTACTTTGTTGACGTAGACGGGAATTATTTTTTGGATGTGTTTACTCAAATATCCTCTATACCTTTGGGGTACAATCATCCGGCGTTATTAAAAGCTTTTGAAGATCCACACAATTTGGTAAGCCTTTAGTTGGATAGTTAGGGAAATAAATAATTTGTATTGGTACCTAGCCTACTATTTGTACCATGATCTTTTTTCTTCTGTCTTTACAGAGGTCTTTAATAAACCGTCCAGCCTTAGGAGTATTTCCAGGATGCGACTGGCCTGCTTTACTGAAGAGCACGCTACTGTCCGTGGCGCCTAAAGGACTGACCCGTATAGCACCCATGATGTGTGGTTCATGCTCCAACGAAAACGCATTTAAGTCGGCGTTTATAAAGTACGCTAACTTCCAAAGAGGAAGCTCTAATTTTAGGCGTGATGACCACACGTCTGTTATGTGCAACCTGCCTCCAGGATCACCTACTTATGCAGTTTTATCATTTATGGTAAGATTTACTTAAGCAGGCTCCTCTCCTCATACCTCATCTCAAAACTTAATAGATACGGCAAGAGCGCAAATAAATTTAAGATACATATACTTATCTATACTAATATTATAGAGCTTCAGAGTTTGTTTAAACGCGCTAATCTCTGGACCGATCTGAAAAATTATTTTTGTAATAGATCACATTCAACGGAAAGGTTATAGGCTACTTTTCATCTTGAAATTCCCACGGAACGGGTACGACGGGGATAAAACCGCGGGGCGCTGCTAGTTTAAGATACTACGCTTCAAGACGCTTTTAAAATTTCAGGGTGGCTTCCACGGACGCACACTAGGATCTCTTTCTACCACGAGGTCAAAACCGATTCATAAAATTGACATGCCCGCATTCCAATGGCCCGCCGTCCAGTTCCCGAATTACCAATATCCCCTTTCAGAGAATGAACAAGGAAATAGGGCGCAGGATGTTTTGTAAGAACGTTTAAAAATAAAAATAATTGCCTACAACCAAATTCTAGGTCATACATAACCCTTCTGGCTGTGCGCCTATACAACAGTAATCTTTGTCTTTCAGTTCCTTAGCACAAGTAGAAGACTATATACATTGTTATAGCCGAAAGGGTACTCCAGTGGCCGCAGTCATAGTGGAGCCGATACAATCTGAGGGCGGTGACAACGAGGCCTCTCCTGAATTCTTTCAGCAGCTTCAAATAATATGCAAAACGGTAAATTATTTTCTATTTCTTTAATAGGTATCTTTATTTCTATTAAAGTTTTTTGTCAGTACCTTTCTATTATATTAATGTCCAAACGAGACTCGTTTATACCTCTTTATTTCAGAATAATATTGCTCTAATCATTGATGAAGTACAGACTGGTTGTGGTCCCACGGGGAAAATGTGGTGTCACGAATATTTTAATCTGCCTTTTCCACCCGACATCGTGACATTCAGTAAGAAGATGCTCACTGGAGGACTTTATTCCACAGCTGAATTTCAGTCAGTACCCATAGTCTTATCAACTTATCACTTTAGCAGTGCCTACCTAGTTGTACCCGTAATTAGTACCTAGTAGTCGAGAAATTACCCCGAACCTATCTATGATTGTGTCCCTTCCGTGTTGCCAGTCCCTAACTTTAAAAAACTCGAGAGGTGTCAAGGGACACCCGGATAGAACGAAGTTTATTTATTGTCAACAAAAATAATCGCCGCGACATCACACTGTTCAATGCGAAATAGAAAAACGAAAATATCTGGCTTGCTTTCTATAAGAGAGAGAGAGACAGACAGAGAAACATGCGCGCCGCACGGCTTACAATAACTTACTATAGCAAAAAGTGTCGGCCACCCATCACATTCATGATCGCGACAACCGTTGCTTAACATTCAATATCGACGGCCACCCATCACAATCATGATCACGACAACCGTTGCTTAACATTCAATATCGACGGCCACCCATCACATTTATAATCGCGACAACCGTTGCTTAACATTAAATATCGACGGCCACCCATTACACACAATCATGATCACGACAACCGTTGCTTAACATTCAATATCGACGACCACCCATCACATTTATAATCGCGACGAAACGAAAATATCTGGCTTGCTTTCTATAAGAGAGAGAGAGAGAGAGAGACAGACAGACAGACAGAGAAACATACGCGAGAGAGCGGCGCGCATGTTTCTCTGTCTGTCTCTCTGGCGTGCACATGTTTCTCTGTCTGTCTCTCTCTGACGTAAAAAGTGTCGTTAAATTTTATTCCGTCTAGCCACCTTTCGCAACGCGCGATAAGGAACTTCGTTCCAATAAACTTAAACTGTCACAGGTAATGTTTCGAATATTAATTTCTCCTAGATCTTAAGGAGTCCTCAACACAGATTGGAAAAAAGTGTGTTATACGTCCTGTAGTACCTAGGTAGTTTATTTGTGATGTTTCCTCAGGGCGCCGCACCCGTACAGAATTTTCAACACGTGGATGGGTGACCCAGGGAAAGTGGTGCTACTGAAGGCAGTTTTAGATGTAATAAAAACAGAGAAACTCCTCAGTCTAGTGAACGTATCGGGCAAAGTTTTGAAGGAAGGCCTCCATCAGCTCGAGAGGCACTATTGTCATATTATAAACAGTGTGAGAGGCCGCGGCACTTTCTTATCTTTTAACGCTAAGGACGTAGCGACCAGAGACAAGATTGTGGCCAATTTAAAGAAAAAAGGTTAGCAGTAGTCATTACGTTAGTTAGCTCAATGGCATTAGTAAACATCTTATATATAAAATTCTCGTGTCACAGTGTTCGTTCGCGTACTCCTCCGAAACGGCTCGACCGATTCTCATGAAATTTTGTGAGCATATTGAGTAGGTCTGAGAATCGGCCAACATCTATTTTTCATCCCGAAATTCCCGCGGCAACGGGTACAACGCGGGTGAAACCGCGGGGCGCAGCTAGTTTTATATAAAAAACGATAGTAAACGTAAATTGCCTGTTTCGGTGGTTAGCAATTTACAATTTACACTTTCTAAATAATCTACAACTTACTCATGTAGCCTTGTATGAGTTATCAATATCATATTGGAGTTTATTAATTAATTATTATGATTACACAGGTGTTTTGCCCGGAGGGTGTGGCGAAGTGGGAATTAGGTTTCGACCAGCCTTGATATTCGAACCAAAACACGCGCATATTTATTTAGAAATTCTTAATCAAGTTTTAAGTGAAATGTAGATTAATCTTAGATCCTGGCGGGTACTACAAATAAAATAATCATATGGGTTGATTACACCTAACGAGTACAGTGGCAAGTCAGTGTCCTCGGCCGAGTACTTGGTTGGTTAAAACTTTTAACCAACCAAGTACTCGGCCGAGGACAAGGTGTTTATACACTTTTACGAGTGCACAAAGTGTTTATACACTTTTACGAGTGCTCGGCCGAGTGCTAGGTCGAGCAAAGGTAAGAGTCATTAGAATCCCAATCTGTTTACTAGGCCCAGTACCCTCCTCCCCGCATCATTTTTCTACCCACGCAGCGACTTGGTATCCCGCTCGGCACGCATGAACACGCTCTCGATTGTCACTCGGCCACTCGCCACTCGTTCGTTAGTTATGATTGTTTATGTTTTTGTTTTCAAATTATCCTAATCTCAATTAAAATGTCTGTTAATAACAAATAGAGCTTGGAAACAACAATAACATTTATTCAGTGTTACAAAATACATTAATGTTTGTGGAATTTTTCATCATCTGATAACAAATGCAAGGACAACCGTAATGCAGCACTAATTGCAATAGTAAATGAGATGAACATCAACTAACTTTGGAGTCGTAGAGGTCAAGGACAAAATCAAAAATGTCAAAAAACTAAACTGACTCGCCACTATAGTACATACCTAGTTACGTGTGGCCATAACCACCTCACTCGGTTTGGCGACTCTCTCGGCCGAGAGGCGCATTTACTGACTCGCCACTGTACTCGTTAGATGTAATCAACCCATTAGTGAAGTGACTTACGTATGCCAGTTTTATACTAGGTACATATTTATTTGATAATTATAATACCTAAACCTAAGGCTTGTAGGTAGGTACGTATAAATGCACTAGATCTTGTGCATATGCTAATTTTAGAACACCCTTTGAATTCCTTAAGATACCTTATTACTATGATAATATTATTAATTTATTGTATAAAAACATAGAAGATTAATTTTTATAAACTGTTAGGTAGGTACTTAGCTATCGTGCCAAGTTCTTAAAGCAATAAGAATCGTTCTATAAGGTACTAGAAATGTTATGTCCTGTAAGTTTCCCACTGAAGCAAAGGATGTCGGCTTACTGAAGAATCTCACCGCCTGAGTAAGAGATGGAAATAGAGAGAATGCACAAAATAAAGGAATTATGATGACATCTGGGGGGTGCAGGTCAAGTGTCGGGACGTTAGTTTAGCGATGTCCTTTAGGTGTATGTAGGTAATCAGTACGTTTGCCTACTACGGGTTGGAAATCAACCCCTTTCCCTGGTTCCTACCATAATCAAAAAAATATCGTAAAGAGAGTTGTGTATAGGTATCTTTAAAATGTTATGCGACATAAATATATATCTTTACGAAACTTCGTCTTTTATTTAATAATGGTAGTGCCTGGTAATACCACCAAATAAAAATGGTTGTATTAGATTAGAAATATGAATACACATTTATTTATTTGGTTGATATAACAGTAAAATTGAAACAATCGCGTTATGTTTGACGTTAATATGTACGTAGATTGTGTACTGTACATGAGCCCATGTGGGTACCTACATGACTACGTTACGATTATAAATACTTCGAGTTGTGCAAAAATAACTTCTCAAACACACTTATCTAATCTAACTATAGTGTGGCACCTACACCTACTGACATGCTTTGCTTTCTAATTTTAATTTATATATTGTACACATATTTTGACCGAATGTGCAGTCAGCAGGATAATTTCTTAAAAAGGTTATCTATTAGAGATAAGAAGTTAGGTCAAAAGCAACTTAGGCTACCTACCTACAATCTACTATAAAAAAGAAAATATTAGCCAGTTATTTCCGACTATATCATAGGTCGATGTATTGTATCATAATAAACCCAGATAAGTTTCTATGTGACATCGATGAGTAAGCAAACTACCTACGATTTATACCCTAAGATAAAATCAGCAGCACAGCTTTAGGTTCCTATCTATCAATTAATATGGTTTATAGATTGGATTACTTAATATTACAGAACATAAGTACCTAAGTACCTACTCTAGCGAGCATAGCATCTACCAGAGTTGCCTAGGGTGCTCATATGTAATATCTTAGTAGATACCTATTGCACTCAAATAAACCGTACGAGTGACCTATCTAATTACGCAATAATTACGTATTAATCTAATGAGAGACTGAACCGTAAGACCTCGCCCACTTTGAAGGAGACGTTGAGCTATTTCCGCACTCGACAGTATTAAAATAGATCGCAACTGAGATATTATTTTCATAATCTTTCCGGCAAATATTTCTTACTGGAGTGTTTTAGTCTAGGAAGCTAACAGCTACGACTTTCCATTTCGGTTTTAGCATAAACTTACCTATTCGTTAGGTGGTCAAGGATTGTATTAGTTTCTAAGATAAATAGGAGGGACCTAGGGGGCGTCTGAAAACCAGCGTTCTACCGAGGCCTCGGGTCAGGTAGAACCATGGTAGAACATTAGCTGAGACGCCTCCCATTGCTAAACAATTATATTTAGTTTTAAGTCTTGTGAATTTTTGTATTTTTTGTGGCAATAAATTTTATTTTATTTTTTATTTTATTTTACTTATGTAATGACTTAACTCCGTGGGATAGAGCGATAAGATTTAAGCTCATGCATGTTAATGTTTTCTGGGCTATCTTGTGTAAAACTGAGAGTAAACAATTTAGGGAAAACATGGATTCCGGACTAGATTTTTGAGAATTACTTTTCTAAATATCTAAGTAGGTAGGTATCCATTTTGGAACTACTCTACAAAATATTTTTCAAAGCGGATCTTAAGCAACGGAGACATACATGCATGACATAGACATGGGGGACCGAGGAGGTATCGGTTTACAAACATGGAATAAAAATGTGCCTTGAAATCGTCCTTCTGTTATTATCTTGATTTAAAATCTCACGTAAATAAAATGATCAGGGAATCTGCAGTTAAAATCTAATACATTTACGCTAAGTAGATCTTTACCATAACTATATATCTGTAACTGATCAAAATACACCATGGAAAATTGTTTCGCTAGTTAACTTTACAGTAATATAGATAGCGCTTATCTAAGCTTCTTTCTGTATACATTGTATACAGAAAGAAGCTTAGATAATACATTCAATGGTATAAATAACCCATTTTAAATTCATATTTCCCGCTGCAGTTTATTAAATATTCAATGATAGGTAAGGTAGGTAACGGCATGCCCAAGCATGCCTATCAACGAAACCATATTTACTCTATGATAATTGCATGAGAGTTTGACTTTGACAGCTGTCAGCTGATTAAATTGACAAGCAGTGTGATCAGCGATCGTCGCAGGTAAAAAATGTTTAATTTTTTTCTTTTTCTGGCCATTTGATTGACTGATTACAACAGAGACATAAAAAAAATACAACAATACTCAGTTTCAAAATTATAAAATACATATTCTTTTCGATTTTACAATTCATAATTTTACCTATATATTAAACTGTGAGTATTAGCTTCCATTTGTTTATTTTCAATGTAAAAGATCATTTTATGTGTAAAAATAAGAAGAAACTACTGTAGTGGATGGAGCACTTGATTCTATATAATTTCTCCGCGAACTGTGTAACGTTTTTAAATTGTTGATACATGCCATCAATTCGCCAAGTACCTACCGGATCGGGACACTACATTGTGTGTGATTAATTCAATTCATGATGCTGATTACATAGCATCGATAATTTAGCGCCTTCCATTGATTCGATGCATCATTGCAGAAGGCAGTTCGCACGTATTGTTTTCGTAAATTTCTGTAGTATGTGGTAATATATCATAAACATATTGTAGTGTTCTTTGTCAACTGAATGTGTTAATATAATTTGTAGTATGTCCACCTTGTTACACTATCAGTCATTAAAACAAACAGTACCTAGATTGTATGTAGGTGGTAATGATATTCAATAAGGTTTTTTTCGATTATCTGCCTTGGATTGACTGAATTATGCGAAGGTGTTATTGGTTGTGTGCACAATATTGTTCTCATGTTACTCATTCAAAAATATTATGATACTTGTCAATGTTTAAGAATTTCTTTTATTGATAAATAGTTGATGTAATAAGAACATAGACATTTGTTTATCTTGTTTGTTGTTGCATTTTAAACATGTGTTGTGCAATTTGCATTTGTTAGTTGATCTTCCTGAGAATTGTGTACTTGAAGTATTATAATGTGAATGTGCAAGGTGCTAAAGCTAAGTAGATATAATATACATACTTGTTAGCTAATGGAAACAAATCATAAATGGATCAAATAAATTATCTGTATATCTTCATAATTAACATATCACTATATAACTAGATTTGTACATGATAGTAGCAATTCATATTGTTATAACTCACAATACACATTTTACAAAAAGTATATCATACCTGATACACAATACACTAAAAATAAAATAATTGGCAGTGAAAGTATTAAGAATTCATCCAGATTCCTAAATATTGTATTGTATTGATTTTAATTGGAAATAAATAAGAATGTGTTTGTTGCAGACACCACGACACCGCGAAGGTGGACCAGCAATGGTGGACTATTACAGGGTGTTGGGAGTCTCTCGAACTTCTAGCGATACTGAAATAAAAAAGGCGTAAGTATATTATTCTTTATGTTACTCACTCAAAAGTAAAATAAAGGTTAACTGTTACCATGTTGATTCAACTCTTCATAGAATCGTGATACTGTTTCAAGTGTATCAATAACAGGCACTCACAAAGTTCATAATATCAATAACAAGCAGAGTCCTGCACTCTAACCTGCAATATTATGTTAGTTTATGAGATGAAGAGTAATTGGATCTATATAAGCAATTTTAGTTTTAGCAAGTCTAAAATATTGTATCTTAGTTATGTATGGACCGATAAACACATCAAATAATTAAGTGACTATTTTGCTAGTATTTTCGTTATACTCATCTGCAGTATACTAATCGCATAATTTGTATGATATTGTCATTCATTCTTGTTTGTATCTCGGCCTGGGTTCATAAAGGGTTATCAGAATACATTTGATTTTACCTTCTAATTCTAGCAACACTAATAAGTACCCAATTTAGAAATTTTAAGTGTCATTCTGTGTGTGTGTATACACTATATCATAGATTATATATATTATTATTGAAATCTACATTACTGCTACATTGTCAGTCCTAATTTAGGTTACTAAGAAACATGGACATATTTTAAAATGCTTAATATTGTTCAACAGTTACAGAAAACTAGCATTAAAATGGCATCCTGACAAAAACCCTGACAATGCTGATGAGGCTAATAGGAGATTCAAAGAGATATCCGAAGCTTATGAAGTACTATCAGATGGTAAGTAATGTCCGTAGTTTGATATAGTGAATTGATTGTTGTTAATGTAATAATTATTTAGGTGATGTTTAATTTTATTGTTGGGTAGAAAACAAGCGGAAAGTGTATGACGCTCGTGGAGCCACTCATCACAGTCACAGATATCAAAGCAAGAACGGAGTCAATGGCCACCGACACTTTAGCTTCAAAGGGTTTTTCGGAGAGACTCCATTCCACCGCTTTTTTGGTAGCTGTCCATTATAATGAGGAACCGGTTTTTAGAACTGTTACGATTATCATTACGTATTTGTTACACATATATAATATGTGATACATTTTAAGGAAAATTACGCATTTAATTTACATAAATAAATAATGATATTCGTGACATAACAAAAACCCTTTTGTTGTTGGTTTTGCAGCTTTTATAATAATCATGCAGTTTTGCTATAACTAACAGATTTTCAGCGTGGAACCCATCCTATTTAATTTCTTATACTTGAGATTTAGGGGTGGTCACACGTCACATTGCGGTCAATTATCCTTGATTCAAGATACCTAATAGACTATGTACCAATTAGAACCTATAAAACACACACAGGCACACCATTTATTAGGTATGCTGTCCTTATAGTGGGTTTTATAGCCATTTCGTTACTTAGCAATTAATAGATTTTACATTACAATATTAACGGCATTAATATTTAAAAGAGAAGTGATATTAACCAGGAACTCATTACAGTTTATATAATTTGTATAATCTTGCCGTTTGAGACTAATATTGGAGAGATTAAATATAAAAATAATCACGATTTACTTGTCCGAAACAAAATTAGTTACATTTATTTTAGTGATGGGAAAAAACACTTTATGCTTATTTGCCAAGTGTAAAAATGAAGTATAAACACCGTATGCAGTGACATGTTGTCTACATCTCACGAAGGCGACTCCTGCCTACGTAAAACGTGAATCACTATCATATAAATACACATGATGTTTTCACTATATTGAGTCAAGTCTAGTCATAACGGCTTTTTAGCATCAACTGCCGATGTTGACGGAGCATTTACATTGTAATCAAAGTATGGCTATACCGGGCCGTTGTACCGACTTTGTGGAATGTAGGTTTTGTGTTTTGTTAATTTTTATGCTGTTTTGTTTGTTTTGCAATTGTTATGTGAGATAGACAATCGAATATTTTTAGCAGGTAAATAGTTTATATCGTTTTTGTTGGGATTGGTGTTAAATAAAAAGGTAATGAAATAATTTTATAAAACATCCGTAATTTAACCGCTCGATGGGATTACTTATTTAAACAAGCAAATATGCGATCTTATGCGTTTTTTAGTTAGGTGTTTTTTAATAAAGCTAGTTTTGAAATGGCAATCGCCTGAATTACGAGGTCAAGGTCTGATTACCTCGTCTTTGTGTGCATTGTGCACACCCATAGCCATCGCATGTTTACTGACCGTTCGCGGTTACAGAAATAAAAAATAAAACTATACCTGTTGCCTTCGACATTGTTCGACTTTTGAAACATGCCATTTAGGGATTCAAAATTACTTTTTTGTATTGTAATTATGTCTAGTTGAGGTAGGTCGTGACGGCTATTTGAAGCACGTAGTCCCGCAGTCGTGGTCAATAATAATAAACTAAAACATGTATTTTATTATTGTAAGTTATGGACATACTAATAGCTCCTCGCGATTACACCCGCGATGTATCTGTTCCTGTGGGAATTTAGAGAGAATAAGCAACTACGTGTTGAATGATGATCCAAGCTATAAAGTAGTTACTTAGGTAAAGTATTAGCCTGTTATATCCTATTATTACTGCTGGGCAAAGCTGGGCCTCTCATCTCACCGAATATATCAGCACAATGAGGACGTTAGATACCTTTCTTTTTAAATTTTATCAAAATCGTCCAAACATTGAATCATGAAAGCAATAAACAAAGACTCATATAACCATACGGAAACTCATCACAAAGTTAATATTATTAATATGAGTAGGAAGTACACAAAATACATTATGTACATGATGTACCAGGTAATTGTACCTTTTGGCATCTGCCTCTTCCTTTGAAATTAGTCAGCAAACAATGCGTGACTGTATTTGTGGTAAAGTTCATATCAATTATTGTCATATCTACGTCATGTCTACGTACGAGTGAGTGAACAGTGATACGTTATATTAGGCATCCCTTTATCCTGGGACAGTGAGTTAAATAAAGTAAACTAAAGGCCTGTTATACCTTACTGCATGTCAAAGGATTCTCGCAGAAGTAACGAGCACAGTGAGGAGAATAAGGCACATTCGGCCTTTACACCATGCTTGATTCATGCGTGCGATTTTCGTTTTCAACTATATGTAGTTTGTAATGTCATTTCATTTGTTTCGGGAATTGAACCCGTGACCTCAAACGCATGCCGATTGCGTGGCTTCAGTATAGTGTGAAAAATTGGCGGAACGAGCAAACGAACATTCAAAATCCAATGTAACTTTGCATATGTCCGATCTATTTAAGGTTTATTCAACCTAGACTAAATATGTGAGAAATATGAATAAAACTAGACTGTATGCACTATGGAGTTTTACTGAATGTTAACTGACAAGTTCTCACCATCAACAAACTACAGTTAAATTAAATCCAAAAAACTGGGACAAAATTTGAATTACAGAATACCTCATTAATGTAATTACCTAATCAGGTTTGCTAAGTATTTTTATTTGAAAAAAAAAAAAGAAAAAATGGCATAACTCTTTTAAATATACTGAGGACACTCATCAACAGAAATTTGTGCCAATCTGATAATGAATAAATAAGCGTACAATGAGCAAAGTTCGCGGTTGACCTCGTGTAGAAATCATTTATTTGCAAGTCCATAACGCATGTTCGTAGTCGTTTCGTTTATTTCCAGCTAATGACATATTTCCATGTCTGTACATGCGAATCTCAATGTGGTTTATCGCCAACTTTTTCTAATCTATATTGCGTATTTTAATTTGCATACCATGGGCCATAAACATGCGACATTCTAACTTGTTTTCCTATGTTATCTGATTTGAGATTATGGTTTGAGTTTTGTACCCTTCAATAACTAAACATCATAAAAAACATTAATAGCATACGCACCTGCATTAAGCTGTTCAAATAGAGGATAAAGTAGACACGATACGATTAGCATAAGCGGATCGAAGCATTATACTTGGCTTAACACGCAACAACCCTACGCTTGATCGGTTATCGATTGCATTTAATTAATTACCTTTCTCTTCAATCAATAGTAAGGTTATTTGGATATCTGAATGTTAACTCTTTTAATAAAGAGTTAACATTTAAGCTTAACAATTTGGGTGTAAGGGATTCTTGTAAATTAGTTATGTATCTAATGTGATACATTTTAATAACTTCCTAAGGGATTTCCCGAAACGTAGTGATACGTGTAGCGCGAAAAATTAGTGCTAATGCTAGAAGTATCGTGTATGCTAAGCCTTTTAATACGAATAATAAACCAATTGCATACTAACCAGTTAATCCTTATGACAGGGCCTGCCAAATTCAGGCGCGGATCCAACAATGCAGGCACGGTATACCCTAATCCTACCAGCTGTCATTCATTCTGAACCTAACATTAACTAACCTAACCTAACCTAACATAGTATAGAACCTCAGTGATGCAACCTTTTTGATGTTCCAGAGAGGAAACGACGCGTTTACGACCAGCACGGCAAGGAGGGCCTGAACAACAGCCGCGGCCGGCGCTCGGCCTCCGATGAGGACTATGACTACGGCTACGGGTTCCCCTTCACATTCCGCGACCCGGAGGAAGTCTTCAGAGAGTTCTTTGGCGGCTCACCGTCGTTTGGCGATCTTTTTGCTGGTAATTTTATGGCTGTACTTATACGACGCTTCTTAAAGCTTCGTTGGTGAAACAATTGAGTGCCATATATGAAGATGGTGGTTAAGCTAAACGTGTACAAGTGTAGAAAGATAACTGCCAACTTGGGTTTCCTTTTCCAATGAAACTAACTGAAACTGAAAAGGTGTGTGGCACGAAGGTGTTTTGATTTCTAACGTCCATAGATTTGTAATATTTACTTCGAAAGCATAAACAACTTCAAGCTGGTTATAAATATGAACCTGTATATTTCCAGAGATAAACGGTCACGGCCACCACCGGCACGGGCACAGCCGCCGCAGCCACCCGAGCACGTCGCTGACGTCGTCTCTGTTCCACCCCTTTGGGTTCGGCATGCACGGGCTCGACGACTTGTTCCAGGCCGCGTCCAACGGCAACGCCTTCACGTCCTTCTCGACGTTCAACAGCTCGCTGGCCGGCCCCGGCAGCGCCAACATGCGCAGCACAACTACTACCACGAGGCTTGTTAACGGGAAAAAGATTACTACCAAAAAGTAAGTATTTATACTTTAAGAGGACCGGGTTTACAGAGGATATGGGCACTTGATATTTGAGATCCTCTCTTCCAGGTCGTAGGCCCCGCATTAGGTTATTGTTAGTTATTGGAGGCCCCCTGGAGACTGGATGGAGACTTTATTTCCCCTCGAGGCCTGGGGGCAACAATTTAGATATTTTCGCGTAACTGTCTCCCCAAACTTCGTCAACCGTCCCACTAATCTAATGTTACGGACCCTTTATTTGCTTCTCACCTTGATCTTATACTCGCGTGATATAATTCAACACAGTATCAATTTATCAAATTAACTCCCCTCCCTTGATTTGATCGCCCAATTTATCAATCTCTTCTCATAATGACACGGCAGGGACACATCATTGCGTCGTCACTTGTATGGCAAGGTGTCATTTACATTCTCAGACCTAAAGTCCAGATAGAGCTCTGCAAACATTAAAGTGTAGCATGTAAAAATTACGTCCTGTGTTATGCATACACGTCCCACGCACACATTTCCAACCAAATTACACCTTAATTAGAGTAGTTTGACTCAGCGTTAATTACGCAAAAACAGCTTCACTTCAATATTGGCAGAGCTGGCGTTTGTCAGGACGTTTTATTTGGTCTGAGTTTTCGGTGTGCCGTGCCAATGGTAAAGGGAAGTTCTTTAAGAGGCGCCACATAAGCGCAGGTGATATGTTATCGCCAACATTTTTAATAACATGGATAGCTAATTTCTCGGAGATCCTCCAAAACCCATATTTTTCTAATTATTTCATTCTCATAGAAGTGTCTCAAGTCAAGATACTGATAGTAATGTAGGTAGACGGTAGTACATTACGCCTATAATAACCCAGCGCATGGCAAAGACCTCCTACTCATTGAAGAATGAATATTGGCGCTCATCCAACGTAATTTCTGTGATAAATGCGAGTTTGGTGGCTGTTTGTCTGTAACGCACCAATAGTTTTGCACGAGTTTTACTGTTATTTAAAGAATTTGTTTTGGGTTTTATTTAATCACTAAATTGCTTTAGTTTATTTTTATCCCCGTAATGTCGAAGCGAATAAAGTAGCGGTATTAGCTAGTTTTATATAATTGGTCTCGATTAATATGCAGATGGGGTATATTGTTGTGCATTGTTATTCCAAATTAAGCCTTGTGACCTTGATTGACGTGACATTTTCGTACGAACAGTGTAATTATACTTTGAAGGTACATTTTGGTGTATTTCCTGGTTGTTATTTGGAGGTAAAGATAATCAGACAATTTGTGATTTTTTATTTTTATAAGCGACTAGCAGCGCCCCGCGGTTTTACCCGCGTTGTGCCCATTCCCGTGGGAATTTCGGGATGAAAAATAGCCTATAACCTTCCCGTTGAATATGGCCATCTATTACAAAAATAATTATTCAAATCGGACTGATTATTTCCGAGATTAGCTCGAACATACAAACAGACAAACAAACAAACAGACAAACAACCAAACAAACAAACGAACAAACAAACAAACAAACAAACAAACTTACAAATTTTACCTCTTTCTAATATTAGTACATATATAGATTGATGTGTTGAATCCATTTCATGATAATCTGAATCTATAAGGAATGTAACGCACAACCACACAATTCCAGAATTATACTCATACTATAATATGCTAACGGCTCCTTAGATCCAACTCCTGAACTAAACAACTGATAGATTCTCATGCTTGCTTTAGCATAGCCTAGTTGCTATAATAAAGCAATACTGTATGGTATCTACCAATCACAAGAATCATAGCGTAGCAACGAAACATAACAACGATGGCATCCACCAATCAAATCAAATGTAGCTTAGCTACGAAACTTAATTTTCTTTTTTCTACTTCCAGGGTTACAGAGAACGGGCGAGAGACTGTAATGTCGTACGAGAACGGAGTCCTCAAATCAAAGACTGTTAATGGCGTACCTCAATCACTAACATACAGTTAAATAATTAACTTAGTTTTAATAATACAAACATCCAAATGATTGATGCACTCAGCAGCAAGTGAGTCCAATTGACTACAGCTTTTCGTATTACCTACCAATGTTCCACAAACAAAACAACGGAACATCTATAAAACAAAATAAAATTTTATTTTAGTTTATTATTTCAGCATTTTATGTTAATTTTATGCTTCTAAACATTTTTTATACTTACTTACTATTAATTATAAAATTAATTTGTTAATTGCGAAACATTTACTTTTTGTGTTCAATATTGATATCGCCGCTCATACACTTATGATCTCGACAATTATTGTTATATGTAGGTATGTTAGTAAATATTTACTATAACACGTCGGCTTATATCGGACATGAATATACTGTATAGCGGCTCCTAGGAAAACGCTGCCAATTTTAGTTATTTTTATCATAAATACATGATTAGTCATATAATCACAACTAAATTTAGTTATAGCAATGTACAATTATTGTATCAATATTAAATTTTAAATATGACGGAATACACGCACGGTTTATAAAGAATTTGTTAGAATGCTAAACAGACACACTTCACCGTTTTCAATATTAGTCTCAAGTGTAAAGAGCTTTAATTAAAATGTAATATAATTAATAATGATATAAACAGTTTTGGGTCAGTTAATGAAGCTCCCTAACTCACATACTCGTAGAACATTGAATTGGTCAGCCACAGCCACACACATTACGCTTACTTTACTTATTATTTACAAGCTTATTTACATTATTTGATTCTTAATTTTGTTACTCTATTCAACTACAACTTAGCTTGCAGAGGAGGTCGTTGAAATTTCATCATTCCTGAACTTATTTAGAATACATAATGTGAAAACATTTTAAACACGTATTTTTGTGCCGTTTATTGAAACCTTTGCCAAATATTGCTTTCATAGATATATATTTACTTAGTTATTTTAGGTTTCTAAACTAGGGTCATGTAAACAAATATAGTTGTAAATTAAATAATAGTTAAATTCTAATTTCATGTCTCTGAATGTTACATAATAACATTTTGGCTAACTAATTGATGTACTTAATTGATTAATGTAATGTATCGCCACTACCACGAGCACTCGGTCATGATTATCCAGCAGACTCGCGTCATCGCATCCCCCTGCGTTATATATACTCCCATCATGAAACTGTAAAGCTCATCATCATCACTTTTAGTGTGTTTTGTATTTAAGATCTCGTTTCGTAATTGTCAACAATTAGAGAGCACTACAAGTGGTATGAATAAATAAAATAAATTGATTTATATGTGGGTCAGTTTTATTTATTTAAATTTTCACTTTTAATTTTGTATCCTAAAAATTATGTATACCCCACAACTCCCACATTTTAGGGAGTTCTTTTTGTCATACATTTACTCTAGTCCGACGATAGACCTCCCAAAACATAACTAATCTCGTCGGCGAGTCTGATCTGACTGAAGTGCAGGCTGTCCGACTTCCGAGAGATGACAGCAGGAAACGGCTAGCATTCATAATACTGAGCTGCCATCTCAAGACTACCAAAACTAAGGCTCCCCTTAGTCCGAGATTCTTGGTCTAACTACGAGGGATCTAAACTATAATCGCCCACTCAGTTCTCTAAAATATGAACTCCACCAGTTTCTTCGTCGGAAGTTAGAAAAGATTGGAAAATATATATGAATCTAATAAGGATACAGTCGAGCGGCCGAGTCCAACACTACTATAAATAGTACTAACCTGTGCTACTACTACTAACTACTAACGCAATAAAATTATTCTATGTGACGTTAATTTGAATGATGAGTTTAAATCTGTCAAAGTTAGTTATTTATAAATCTGTCAGTGCCAATTTGACTTTTGGTCAAAATAGGGGGAGAGAGAGAAGAAAACACGAAGAAAATTTACGGCACACCATGGACTTATTACTAAACTCTGGACTGAGAACTGTTAAAAATGAAAAATACGAAAGCACACCTTACACCTTTACATTATGATTCAATTTGGGTTACCAACATAGACAGAGGCAAAACGAGCCAAGAGAGATAGCTAGTACCGAGGCCGTTTATCCCTTTCTAACACTTGCCATTCGATCGAAAAGTGGTAGTTGGTAGCATGTTGGTAGAAAATTATTTCACAACGCTGACTTTAAGCTTATCCTTATATTACATATAAAGTAAATATTGAATTAGATAAAATTTATTAATTACTTACTTAGCTTTATAATACTTCCATTGACTTAATATTATGAAATACCTGCAGAGCCATAATTATTTAGAACTATTTGGTAAAATTATTAATAATTTCTCTAGTAACCCTTTGAATTTGTCATGGCGACTTTGAATTCTCGTCTTCTCGTGAACCTATTTGTTTTATTTTATGCAATTTTGGGAGATTAGCTTATTGAAATGGTTAAAAAGTGCTGTATTCGTTTCTGTAAAACTGAATCCTATGGTGGTTGCGGGATATCCTTTCACAGGTAAGCCAAATAAGGGAAAAATTGTAAATTTGTTATGTAGGGTGACCATAAGTGCAAGCAATCACTCCTCGAATGATTTATGAGGATTAAAAATGGGTTACTATATATTTATAAGTAATATTTTTTAAGTGTTAATAAAAATTTATTTAAATTACAACAATTTCTTTTATATAAACATTATGCTTTTATAAGTAAAATCGGACTATCTTTTTTTAGTTTCACCTCAGTAGATAGTTCGATTTCAAATTCACAAAGCACCATCTATTCACTACATAGTATAAAATAAAGTCGCTATTTTTGTCTGTCTGTTTGTCTGTTTGTTTGTCTGTATGCTTAAATCTTTAAAATTACGCAACGGATTTTGTTGCGGTTTTTTGTAATAGGTAGAG
Source organism: Cyclophora albipunctata (assembly GCA_963082685.1). NCBI lineage: Eukaryota > Metazoa > Arthropoda > Insecta > Lepidoptera > Geometridae > Cyclophora > Cyclophora albipunctata. The sequence goes on along the minus strand of OY720117.1, from coordinate 6,165,365 downwards.
TGATTCAAGAGGAAGGTTTATATGTATAAAAATTCCCGAAATTCCCACGGGACAGGCACAACGCGGGTAAAACCGTGGGGCGCCGCTAGTAAGCTATAAAGAACAAAATTTTCTTCAAGAAAACGCCCCTACGGGAGATTTTCTTACATGCACTTATAAAAAAGATGGCGCTAAAACTTGAACGTAACTGCAGAGAATTAAATTAATTTGAAAGTTCCTCATTGTATTTTTAAAACAAATATTATTTCATTATAATATTTGTCCCACCTAACGAAAAAGTGTGGTCATCCTATTAGAAAGTTACAAACAGCATCGGCTCTCAACATCTCGCTCGGCTCGTTTTTCGGCTGCTAGAGCTCAGTCCAGATTTTAGTAATAAGTCCATGCGGCACACTGACGACCGACACTGACATTCTGACATTGGTGGAAGTGGAATTGCGACGAAATGTCAGCAGAAGTCAACTAAAAATTGAATTGAATTGAGAAGAAAATTTTGTAAAATTAAATTACCAAGGTTTTGTGGGTCTTGTTTACAAAAAATATTTTTTATATTTTATTGTACGGTATGTTCTTTACTAAGTACAAGTGAATAAACAGTGTATTTATGATTACTACTTCTATATGTTAATGTTTTCTATAAGTGAAACTCTTTCCAGTCTTAATCTAACCGGTAAATGAGAAATATCTGTCAATAATCAACCAAAAATGGAAAACACTACGATATATTCGCTGCCCAATGAATTAATCATTATGATATTGGAATACATCTCCATCTCAGATATAAAGAACTTCAAAGAAGGTTTTCCAAAGTATAAAGATTTGATAGAAAAGACCCACAGCCTTTGGAAGTTGAAGTTTAAATCGCTGTGAGTACAGGCCCTATCATATTTTCCAGTAATGTCTTCATTATTTTCTGCAATTATATAACACATATCTTTTGTCTATTTAGGGTAAATCATAAATACTTCAAAGCTGTTGAGAAGCACACTTCTGGGGACTGGTTCTTGGAGGTCACCAATCATTTGGAAATGCAGAAAAAAATATATAACATTTTAATTGATATGACTTCGCAACATTACGAGTAAGATAATAAATACTCAAATTAATTACTCAATTTACATTTGTCATTTTTGTGTGAGTACATAATTCTTAAGAAAGACAGCAAATTGTATATTTTCATTATTTCTGCTACTTTTAGTTCTGTGAATGAACTGGGTGTCAGGGATATGCAGCCATTCTTTGAGATTGCCCTTGCTGAACCCACAAGTTACTGCAGGGTCATTTACATACTACAGGATCACATCAAAATAAGTTATCATTACTTAAACACCTATGAAGCTCACAGGTATGATTTATAACCCATCATATATGTAAATTACTATGCTTTAGCAACAGATATGCTAAGGGACTTTCTAGCTACAAATTCTGTTATACTGTATTGTAAAGTATGGTAATGGTTTACACCTTATTTTATAAAGTAAGTCTGAAAAAAATTTGATGTATGTAAATAAATCTATATTCCAGTTTATGGTTAATCTTATTATAAAACAAGATTATAATTTTTTATCATACTTTCTGATTTATGTGAGTCTTAAAAACATGGAGTGAGTATGTTTTTAAGACTTAAGTTTTTCTACAGACCATATACTCTGACCGAGGTATATTATGCCAAGTTAGCCCTGCGATACCTATTCCACATATATCTGACCATGAAGTGGGCATACAGCTTCGTGCTGCGGAGATTGGATCCCATTCATGTGCTGAACTTCTTTGTGCAGTGGGTTGATCCTATGAACATGCATACTGATGAAGATGTTGAGGAACATGTGAGTATTTAATGTAGTATTTTTTTAAATTATTTAATTACAAAAAAAATTATCGAAGTAAGTCCTTTTAGTTGGTGTTGGTCTCGTTTGAGAGGTATATAGAAATTTTAGGCATAGACATTATATTTCTCGACACTTCACTAATAATGTGGCACTACTGGGCAAAGACCTCCAAAGATATCAGTACATGAGGAAGCTGAGGCTTAGTCTAAAATTAATTTATTCATACATCCACCCTCCAATTTCCCACTATTTAACAAAATCTTACAATATGATATTGTATCTATTTCCCAGATGATAGCTTTCTGTGATGTCATCACGAAAGAGCTAAAAAAGAAGTACCTTCCAAAAAGCAAAAATAATGCTTCAAATGAAGATGTACCACTACCAAAGCTCAAACAGTATGATGTGGTCAAAACCATATCGCATGTGATTTACAATCAAAAATACATCACTTTGATGCCTAACACCAATCTGGAGACATTGGACCTAGTTCAAGTAAGCGTTTACTATTTAGTATGTAACAGATATAGATAGATGTATACTCTTTATATTGTACACCACATTACTAAAACAATATAAAGCGTAATGTAAACTTTACCTAAAGATTCATGTCATCATTATTGATTCTACACTTGGCTTGAACTTTTAAGAACTTACGTATAAATGTTTTAGGTTCTCCGAAAACGTTGCGGAAACATATTTTCAATCGGAGCTATTTACCAATGCGCCGCCCAACAGTATGGCGCCAAATGCAATCTGATTGCGTTTCCCAATCATTTTATTATGGAGTTTCATAACACCGACGAAACCAAAGCTAATATTTACAAGATCGCTTTGGAAAACGGCTCCATTCGGCCTAAAGGAGTATGCCCATATTCGCAAGGGCCTTCTGTACCTACAAACAGTCGATATTGCCCATTGTTATTGCTGCAATATCTGGCTATGGACTACATTTCTGCTATGGGAGAGGCGAAGAATTGGTAAGGCTCTAGTTACTTATTAGTTAATCATATTTACAAAGTGTCCTCATTTTCTACCTGTTCCCAGGTGTGCATTTAGTCATAGAATATGATTGATAATGTACATTTTAGGGTATCAATTACAAATCTTTCTTATTTTAGATTATGCGGGGGTACTTATAATATGGGGGTCTGACACCCCCATATTATATGCCTGTATCTTAATTTGCCATCTGACTTGATCCTTATCTTATTTTATCCCATATTCATGAGTCGCAATGTCTGATCCATCTGGTCATACAACCTAAACCTCTAAGGATCTTAAGCTATAGCTACACTTTGGATTCTGATTTCTTTAACTGGTGTTCAAAGTATTATCTGTGTACAGGTACACAGGAAATGCTGAACTGGTCTTCAAAGTCATATACTCAGTTCCCCAGAACAAACCTTATGATAAGCATGCTAACAGTGCCTACGGATATTTCTGCGATGAAATTGTGTTTACCAACGTAAGTATTTGTAGAACCAATAAGAAAAAATCTTTTAAAGACTTCTAAGGAAGACTTTATTTCTTTAAATAATATTACAGCTTTATGATATATCAATATACTTACTTTCAGTAACTTTGCTTAATTACTTTCCATCTTAAAATATAAAATAATAATTTTTATTACAGTTCAGTCAAGATCACTTGTCATCTCTCCTTTCACTTTCGATTGCTGTGAAGGTTGAACCTCCAATAAAACGGCCGGTATGTGTTTCTTACGCAACTTCTGATTCTGTGACTCTTGCCGAGAAATTCCCTGCAGGGCAACCATATACAAACTGGAAACCCCAAAAAATCTCCTTTGAAGCCAGATAGGATGATGGGTATATTGAACCCTAACGTAATAAGGCCAGAACTACTTAATGTCCCTGTGGTGCTGACCCGTAGACCTCCCTCTTCTTCGTGCCACTTTATAGTGTGAACCTAATGAATACAAAGAACTTAAAACTGTATTGGACATATTAAATAACGAAACCTTGTGACAACAAAATGTATAAGATTGGGTGTTGGATTTGGGAATATTTTAGTAAAGTAAAGTATTAGCCTGTAATGTCCCACTGTTGGGCAAAGGCCTCTCATCTCACTGAAGATCAGTACAGTGAGGAGGATTAGACTTGCCAAATACGGGTAAATTAATATTATTATTTTTTTGACAGCTGTGCGTCCATAAACGCAGCAATTGGCTCAAATTCGCCGTGGGCATGATCTGCTACCACACCCAGTTCAACTACGTCTGTTTGGTTCGGGGTTGGGAAGATAGCGTCGGCAACCGGCCGATCCACGGGGACTTCCACAACCTCAAGTTTGGGAGCAAGCAACCGTTTTACATCGTCATCGCGATGGACCAGAGCGAGAGATATGTGCCACAAGGTAATTTGATTTAAAAACAAAACAAATTCAAACTTTTTGTAATGTAGAATGTACTATGAGCTCACCAATGCATGGGTTGATACGAGCAATCGGCAGTAAGTAGTGATTACATGTATCTTTTCTATTTTTGAAAATGTTCTTCTTTCTTTCCTATATGAACTTAGTTCTAGGACCGTGTAACAGACTTTAGAGGTTGTCTCAAAACTTTGAAAATAGGATTTACTCCTAACCTCGCGAGATGATAATAATAAGGTTTCTTTTCAATTCCGTGATAATAAAGTGGAGCGTGATTCGCATAATGCAATGCAAAGCGATTTCGCGATTTTATACGCACGTGTCTTTTCATATGTATTTTTTTCAGAGTTCCTCCTCGAATACAACCAGCCCACTCGACTCTACCACTTAGAGGACATGATTGCGAAGGAGTTCACCCATTTCAACGGGTTCGCGTACGTGCCCAACGTCGACAAGGAAGCCGAGTACCCCGAGGACATCGCCGTCAGCAGCCTGCTCAAGAACCGGTACGACATGAGAAAATACAAATTTTAAACGTACTTGCGAGTACTTATATTTTATGACACAGTATGACAGTGATAGCAATGTTCTTGCTTATGAGACTGGTTGGCCTGCGGTTTAACTACGTTATACCGGTTAACGTGGGAATTTTGGGATATTAAAATGGTATAAGTATTATGGCGTGGCCCTTTTTGGCGCAAAAATATTGGAATACATATATGTATATGCCTATGTCTTTTTCTGGCGTCTAATTTATCTCTGTGTACCGAATAACATTGAGGGGTAGTAATAAAGCCTTTCCAGAAGTGTAATGAATCTTTGTACCGATTTTCATCAAATGGGTTAAGCGGTTTAGGGTTGCAAGCATAACAGACAGAGGTACCTTCGCATTTGTAATATTAGTCGGGAAGTAGGATAGGATAGTGAGAATTTACTGAAGGAAAGGATTACCGGTTTTATTAATAAATGATGTTTCAAAGTTAGCATCCCGCGACGCTTTCTGGAATGCTCGGTTGGCCTACATTATTATACTTACATCATTATTGGCAGACAGTTTTATGAACGTTAATTCGTTTCTGAAGGAATAAAAAGAATAGAATGAAAAGAAGTTTCAAAATCTAATATCGTATCGTTTAGGCGTGACATATAGATTTTGCATTTATACGGAATATAGATCAATCTGTGCATTTGACGAGTAGTTAACCCTGTAATTGGGCTTTTGAAAAAAAAAATATTGATTTTTTTATGTATTTTAAAACTTTATTATTAATAATATTGATATTTAATGCAAAAAACTTAATTTTTTTTTCAATTACTTAATTATAAACAATTAAAAATTGATGAAATTTGAATAAAAGTCACGTGACTATAAACGCGCCATAATTGGTCACCATAGTTGTGACGTGATAATGATAGAGCTAATAACCATAAGTACGTACAGCGGTTACGGCTATTACACGTGTAACCGAATGGGGCTACCATTATGACGTCACACGCGCTCGGGTTTGTTCGGGAGTTGTCCGAGTGTCTTCGGTACTGGATTCAAAAATTAATTTTGAAATAACTTTTGAATTATTGCGAAAAAAATAAAATAAAAATAGTTTTGTTATAAAACTAATATACAATCTTTCAATTTATCACAAAAATTTTTTTTTTTCAAAAGCCCAATTGTATGTGTATTTGCTCGATATAATGACATGTCCAAGTTTAAAGTTATTCATGTATAGATGTTATATTATTAAAATATAAGAGTATAATTTGTGTTATAGTTTCTAGTTAGATGTATAAGAAAGAAGTTAATGTTGTTTCTCAATATACCTATACCTATATAGGTAAGATTATTACAATTTTATTATTAAATATTTATTTAATTAATTTAGGAATTTATTATACCATTGATGTAGTAGGTGGCGGATTAAAAATATAGATGTCAGTTGTTTTTATCTATAGTAAGTCAGTTGTCTGTGCCATTACCGCAGCAGTGTTAGTGTATGTATTTCTTCTGAAGATTCCTAAATGTAAAGGAATTAGGCCGATTTTCCAATCAAAGGAAATTCCTTCTGTAGAGTAATGTGAAAGGATTAAATCTCTGAGCTTTTTAGTAAATATTGCAAAGGTACGTAGTATGTACTTTGGATCACTTTCAAATTCAATGTATAGAATAAATAGTTTTAATTTGACTGAGTGTGTGCATTTCTGTTAGCCACAATTTTCTCACATTGTATAAGTGCAATATTACTGTATACAAATTCCGTATGTAATACAATGTTAATCCGTATTCTTTGTTTTATATTTTGTCTGGCAGTTCAATTTTTTATAACGTTTAAAGCCCATACATAATTGTAAAAATAATACAGATTTCAAGTCAAGTCGATAGTTGAACTCGCGGCTTTAATTGTGTTATATATCTAAATACGTATTTACCTTCATACCGCATAATTTAACATGCAGTAATATTGTTGTTATTAAGATACAATACAATACATATAGCGATAGTTAATACAATCGTAAAATTTTCGGCGCCATAATATCACCCTATGAATAATTAACCAGGTTTTTAAGAACTATAAAAAACCATATAACTCACATATGAAATGTCGATTGTACCTGATAAAGTATGAATACTTTTATGTGTTTAAGTAGAACTTACGAATTATACATGGATGTTGGATTAAATCAATAAATAAATATATCACATCAAATTATGTGTTTTCATTCGTTTGATTACTCACTTACCATAGCGTGTTGGTGACATAATAGATGGATAATAGGGAGCAATTATCTGCACACAATACTGATATAAACTTTCGTCATTTTGATACAGGGCCGGCCTAAGGAAAGGAGAGGGAGGGGGTGGGGTAAAATCACGCGAAGCGATACTTATGAAAATATAAATGTGCCATGTGTATAATAAACTCTGTAATAGAGCATTAAGCTACATTTTTATATCTGTTGAGTAATACAAAGAGTAGTACAAATGTTAACTGAGGACCCTTTTTACTGCCCCTTTCCTTATTACGTCTAGCGATGTATCATTGTCCATTCTAACTACCGAACAGTATGAAAACTACCGTTTTTCAATTAACTGGAGCATGATTCAAAATATTCGAAATGGCTCTGGTATATAGTTGTTGCTTTTGGTTTTCTTTAAGACTAGGTGGAATTATTATCGGAATTTTCTCATTAGTAAGTATATTTATTACTGAAAAGGTGAGATTTAAACAAGAAAGCGCTTTATATGCATGACTTGTAAAAGTTTCAGGGCGTCTTTTTGTTGATATGTAGCTGTTTGGCCTATGCACATGCAGTACAGGTCAAAGAGGAAATAAATGAATGGACTGAAAGTATAAACTTTGTGTATTCTAATGAATATTTAGAACAGATAATAACAGGTAAGTTTTATATCAATATGTTTAAGGTAAACTTCATTAGATTGAACTGAAGTAATTTGTAATTATTTTCCTTTCCAGATCCAACGAAATTTATTTCTTTATTAATTGCTTTTATCTGCATTTATATTATATCATGTATCCTGTACATTTATGGAGCTTACATCGTGAGTTATTTTATTAATCACTACATAGGTACCTACAACACTACATACCTTAAACACTACATATATATAAAACAAAGTCGCTTTCAGCTGTCTGTCCTTATGTATGCTTAGATCTTTAAAACTACGCAACGGATTTTGATGCAGTTTTATTCAATAGATAGAGTGATTCAAGAGAAAGGTTTAATAGTATAAAAATTCCCGAAATTCCCGAGTTAAATAGTAACTAAGTACTGTCATATTAACGTAGTAAACTTCACTTTTATGAACAGTTCAACAACTTCCTAATGCTAAGTTTCATCATCCTGGAGCTTGTTCGTCTGATCTGCGTCACCATTGTGGTGGCGACGTCGCTACTGCTGCTCAAGGAGAATACCATGGACATTGGGATCCTGATCGCCGCCAGTGTTGTCGGTGGATTCTTTTTATGTAACTATCTACATATGTACCTAATTGTACTTTCCCTTTCTGCATGCCTAAAGGTACTTACAGTTATATACACAAATAAAATCGCACTTGTAAGGAATTACTCTTAATGTAGATGCGCCATACGTACTAGTAACCTTATACATAGGTACCATATAGTCAGTTAATTGCGATTGTTAAGCAACGTGCAGCTCGCCCTTACTTGGATGGGTGGCCTATATTGGCATTTCTATCTGAGCGCTACCGTGCTTCGGCGGACACGTAAAGCAGTCAATTCCGGTTGTTTCAATCGTTAGACCATATCGGAGGCCTTTAGGCGGTCTAAAAACTCCTACTCGAAATTAACCATATACCTTAGTATATTAAGTTAGTTACTTTATTGAAGCCTACCAGGGCTAACACTCATAGGTATATCGTAATAAAGCCCAGTCCGTAAAGTACTGAACGATAATAATAACTTACCTTTTCAACATTCACAGTGGGCATGTTCTACCTATGGGTATGCGTAGCCAACCTCCCTATTTTAATCAACGAAATGGAACGCGACGAGCAAGCTGCCACCATAGCGAAACTCCAGCAGATATTGGAATCAAATCAGAAGCAAAATAGACGTGATGGTATTCTAAGATACGGCGACGTAGATATTACCAGAACTATGGTTGTAGGGAGCAGGAACAGACAATATGGAGTATCAACTATATCACGTCCTTGATGAGTAAAATGAATAAAATTACCTACCTGCTTACAGTTCGTTTATTCTTAGATTAGATACTTTAAGTTAGTATACATACACAATCACAATTCAACCACGGTGACGTTATGTATAACATTACGGTTGTCAACCTTTTGGTTTTGTAACTATAACAGCAACCTAAATAGCATAAATAGTTACATAAGAACTCTTTAATAAGGTTAATAATTATTATGTATAGAACAGTATATTGCCTATAGTTAAACATAAACTGCAAGTATATAATTAATGGGTCCACCTCGTTCGCTCTCAAACCGAACGTTGACGTAGCTGAACCCTACTCCTCCCGCGGTGATGACGGCTGTAGCGCCGGTCGTTTCCAATTCCTTCACTATTATTCCCTGTAACAATGTAATTTTCAGTTAATAACTACAAACAGTGTGGCAGCAAGATTACAACAACTCGCTCGATAAGGTCACTATCTAAAAAGAACTAACTAAGCCAATACGAGATCTAATGACGTTATCTCCAACATTAAATGCTCGAACACTTTTACTCCAATGTTTGCGAGCCCTACAATCCGTCAACTCTACAGCTTGTCACCTCGTTGCAACAAAATCTCGAACACGTTTACTCAAAGGTTTACCAGACCCACTCATCACTCTCTACAGTTAGACACATTAGATTAGGTAGATGAATGATTTTTTATCAATTTCAGTTAAATATCCACTAGATCGCTGGGGCGTCAATAACTACGTAGGTTCATAAAGAAACAACACTTTAATTTAATATTTTTGCATCTAATAAATTTTACTGTATGAGCGGTAGCAAAATAAATATTTACCTACCATTAAAATTGTTTACGATAGCCAAAAAAAAAATTGCCACAAAAAAACAGGAATAAGACAATGGGAGGCGTCTCAGCTAATGTTCTACCTGGACCGATGCCTCAGTAGAACGCTGGTTTTCAGATGCCCCTTGTCTGATGTGTCTATCTGTAGAGCTCATGAGTTGCTGAGGTGTTGAGCTCAATGTTGGATCTAACGTTTTTAGAGATTTTGATGCTTCAAGGTTACTTCCAGTTATACACAGCTGTAGAGCTGCAGAGCTGTAGAGCTCACGGCTCGCAAACATTGCAGTAAAATTGGTCGTGCATTTGATGTTAAGAGATAATGTCATTAGATCTCGAAAGAGGGTTCCAAATGGGTTTTTTTTTCTTACCTTTATAACCTGTTGGCCAGGGTCCGCATAAAATTGTTCTTTTACTCGTTTTGTTAAAGGAATGCCAATATACTCCGCCTTTCCCTGCCACAACAACCGTCCATCGTGTTCACCAACCAAAAGGCTCCTCGCCCGTACGCAAGACACGCATAACAGCGCAACAAAACAGAATAATATTAACTTCTTCATGTTTAAATCGATTTGTTTTTATTCAACTAAAAGTAGTATACCGCCAATCTGTAGTATTGTAAGGACAATACAACTAGTTCATATGATTATTTTCTGTGTTTTTATCAGATCAAAGGTTGCTCGGGTCGGGTTTGCCACTCTTATCTAGTGAACATGACCTGCTTGATAGAATTAATAAGAAATAAAAGGAAAATGATTCGATTATATAAGATTATTATTGTTTACTGTGTAAACAATAAACCATGTTTTTCCTTTTTGTTTATTATTTCTCTTAATTTGGAAAACAGTTAAATAATACCACAATTTGTAAACATCCATTACTTTAATAATATCTTTAAATAACATTCTTAGTATTTCACTGTGAGAACCAAAATAGATATCTTTTTGAACATTAATAACAAACACAACAAATATAATAGAATACATTCAGCATCACTTTTAAAATAATAATACTTATTGCATAATCACTTCTTCAGGATTGACGAACACATAATGATTAGTGACCAAACAACCATTTTCCTAAGTGCAGAATCAAATAATCAAGTACTATAGTAGGGGAGCCCAAGAGGAGATTTCGGGATTTATTAAAGCGCGGAGGATTAATATAGTCGCGGGTGAACGGGTGAACATACATATCTTAATCTGACGCGCTTGAGTATTTCAAAATGACGATTTTTTTGCACATTATAATAATGGCCGCGTGTTTGAGTCTAATCGAAATCGTCAGATTATTGAATGAGAGCTAAGTTTTGGTTCACTTTGTTAACGCGCACGATTATTATTTTTTTCATTTTCAATCCTTACGTATGTACAACCACCCGTATCATGTAAACCGTCAGATTAGCATACGTACGTTATTAAAAATACCTACGACATATACTCTCTATCTATGACTCTATGCCGCTCAAGTGAATCCCCATTTAGCATCGTGGGCTCCCCTATTACTATGACTGAATTCATATTCCAATCTCCCACTTATATTACCCAACACTACTTAACAATAGCACTAAACCAATGGAAGAGATACAGGAGATGTCGTCATCAGACGGAGCTGACTTGCATGGCGGCAAACCGCGGTGTGGCCGCTTCCAGCTCCATCGAGTCCGTGGTCACTTGAGACCGAGAATCAGAATTCTCAGTACTGTTCAGTATAGAAGTCATAGACAACTTATCATCCTTCATACTGCCGTTCGCGTCGGACGAGCCGTCGTTCTTCTGTTGTGAATCGACAGCGTCTCCTCCGCCGCTACTTAGCGAGTTCCAAATCGCCTTCGACGAATCTTTGAGGGTGACTTTCTTTTCGTTGGAAGTACCTACTTTGGAGTCTTTGGTCTTTTTTCCGAGCACTGGGAATGAACTTAGTTTGGGTTTGGAGCTGCGAATGACTCCGCCGCGCTGCATGGGGGTTGAGTCCGACTCGCCCTCTTCGGTGATGGATGTGAGGACGTCGGTTGCCTCGCTGGGCACCACTTGCCCTGCCTGAATCGGAATGTCATCTACAACGAAACATTCAATCATGATCACACATCATATTTACATATTTTACTGTTCTCGATAATTAATAGTCCTTTTTCTTGTTAATGTGCACAAAATGTAAATACAATTTCGATTCGAATGGCTTCTCTAGTGGACAGAACATATCTGATGTTGATGAGAAAGTGAACAATACTACAACATATTCATTTGACATCGTACCTGTGTTATTAATGTTAAATACAAAAAAAATATATTGGTATTAGAAAATTGTGATAGCAGGTGTGCAGTAGGGATAGGAATCGTTCAGATCTCATCAATCAAAAATTAGAGATTCTTTTTATCTGCAAGTTATACAAAAGATGATCTCACTATTTGTTTGTTACCTATGTATGGGTACCAGGGTACGAAATGATTTATGTTATAGTGCTGGTGACTTTGATATAACAGTAAGATTAAGCATTTGGTGTAATATTGCTCTGTAGTCATAATATCCATCCTACCTCAGGCTGTTTATCTTTGTTTGTTTATCATTGATTCTACATTTATACGCTTAAGTTTTACTATATTTTCTTTGATACACAATAATAAGGCACTACTTGGTGTCCGTTATTTTACCATTTTCATAGCATTCAAACATATTTTTAATCCAACAACTATCCAAACTATGAGGCGTCGAACATGAATTAGGCAGCAAATTGTTTTCATCTGTATGTGAATGAAAATAAGCGATTTAATATTCAATTAAAGTGATGGCTAACTAACACCGCCTCTTCTAATACCTAACCTAAGCCTCTTACTTAGAGCTTACTAGTTTAGAGCATTTTAAATTTAAACTAAATTAAATGATAAACAAAATACTGAAATAGACATTGTGAAAGAAATCTCACCTGGTAGTTTCTTAGTACGGAATGAAGCATTCGTGATCATTGATTTAGACATAGTGACTGTAGTAGTCGCGGGCGACAAGGCTACGCTTATACCCATAGGACCGTCACAGGGTTGACCTGAAAAAACAATTTGTAATTTTGTTTTATAGTTATTATAGTTAGTCTTGGAATAGTTGAGAAAAAAAGGCTATATTACTACACTTCGTTAATAAAGAACTGTCTTACACAATAATTTCTCTGAAATTAAAAATTTAACTCGACATATTGGAAGTTGCTTTAATTACAGAACTAGTAAAAGTTATTTATTACTTACAAAGTTCTGTAAATTGAGTTAAGTTACAGGTTCTGTAAAAATAATATTCACTTTGTATTTGTACTAATCATCCTATAAAAACCCATAATTTTAGGGCCTAAAGGCACTCAAAGCTTGAAGAAAAGTCTTTTATCATTTTTAGGAGTCTAAAGGGGGACTTAAGACAATTCTATCTCCTCTCGCACTTACCAGCAGGATTATCTTTGAGAGAGTTCATCACAGCACTAGTGACTAACATAACATCAGGCAACAGCTCGTATTGCGCTCTCAGATCAATGTCCTTCACGGCTTGCAGGGCCAGTGTGTAGAACTCATTAAACATAGCGAAGTAGGCCCCTTCTACCATTTCGAGCAACAAGTTCGGGGACACCGGTATTCTGCTTATACGCTTGTTATTGCCTTGTTTCTTTTCGAATCCTTGGGTGACTATTCTGTAATAAGATTTAGGGGATTTAGGTACCAATGACGAAAGATGATAAAATAGGCTTAATTCTTTTTATTAAGAAAATTTTAATAAAGAGACCCACAAATGGTAATTAAAGCAAACAATATGTTTAGATATTTTAGCTTTTAACTGCTTCACTTTTGAATGTGTAAAATATTTATTGAAAGTATATTACCTGGAAGCTCCGATACAGAAATGTCTCAAAGCCAGTTTGGGCAACAGACTAAGCTGTCGGTTGTACACAAAGAGAAGCGCCGACATTACTTTGAGTCGGTTTTGTGCATTAATAGCTTCCACTTGCGGCAGCGGGCCCCAGCTCACGAGCTTGGTGTTACATTCCTCCCACCTTCTTAACGCACTTTCCGTTAGGAATTGAGGTCCCAGAGATAGGGGCTGCACATAATTTAGTCATTAATTTAACATAGCGGTTCATATAGAATTTAAATTCCACAAACATAAACATGAATTTTTAATATGCTTCCTCATCTATACTAATATTATAAAGCTGAAGAGTTTGTTTTGTTTGTTTGTTTGTTTGTTTGTTTGTTTGTTTGTTTGTTTAAACGCGCTAATCTCAGAAACTACTGAACCGATTTGAATAATTCTTTCACTGTTAGATAGTCTATTTATCGAGGAAGGCTATAGGCTACATTTTATCCCGGATTTCCTACGGGAATGGGCACAACGCGGGTAAAACCGCGGGGCGCTGCTAGTTACAACTAAAAATGGTAAAACCCAGTTACATTAATAAAAAGACTTAAAAAAGATTACATATTTAATGTTCTACACTTTAATGAAGTTTAATATAATTTTTGTTATAGTCTCACACAGTAATATTATAGTCCTATGTAGTAACAAAATAAAACTACATATAAACATACCTCATGATAAATAGACGACTGGGCTAGTGAGGGTAGTCTGAATGACACAACTTTTGGCTTACCAAACTCATCAACAACTTCGAAATTGTATAAACCTAAAAACATTCAGTTAATAAACAATAATTCCTTATAGACAAATTTATTCTATGTAATCTTTAACAGTAAGTAAAAGTCAAGTACCTATTGGCCTTGTTTACTTGTCCTACATGAGATGATAGGTCATTATGTCTATACTGGCTTTTTGTTACTACCATACACATTAAAACACCACTAATTTTCTCCCATAGTCATATTCAAGTAAAGAGCTTAGTGAGAATCTATGAGCCTCAGTTAATACTCACCAATTAACAATGTTTCTATACATCTGAATGTTTTCTTGTCACTCTGGGCCACAGACGACAAATAGTTTAGAATCAATGTGGGCACAAATTGAAGAGTAAATCTATGAAGTTCCACCTCTTTTGATCTGTAGAAGCTAAATAGCTGGGTACAGACACTTTCTAACATCTGAAATATCATTAAGATTGAATATGAGATTTAAATAACTATTTATTTTGCTCAACAGTCAATTGCTACAATAAAACAATATTTAAAATGATTTCAGAGATTAAATGGAATAGAATATATTCTGAATACATATAGGTACATTATATTTCACAAGAGGATTTATCCCAAGTCTGGCCTTGCCTTGATGGTTGAAAAGTTATATCATGGATAAAAATATCCTTCTCCCTCTCCCTCATATCTCTACATATATCTATACTAATATTATAAAGCTGAAGAGTTTGTTTTGTTTGTTTGTTTGTTTGTTTGTTTGTTTGTTTGTTTGTTTAAACGCGCTAATCTCAGAAACTACTGAACCGATTTGAATAATTCTTTCACTGTTAGATAGTATATTTATCGAGGAAGGCTATAGGCTACATTTTATCCCGAAATTCCCACGGGAACGGGCACAACGCGGGTAAAACCGCGGGGCGCTGCTAGTTCAGTAATAAATAGGACAATATCCTTTTTAATGATATCATGTGATGAATAAATACAAATGAACTAACTTCCTCAAATTCTTCATTAGGCTGAGAGTCATCTTCAACATAAAACAAATTGAATATTGCCGTTGCTATTTCATGATTGTGTTCATGTTCTGCAGCAAAGCTCTTGATTTCATTTTCTAGTAACGATGCGTACTCATTCAACCACTCAGTAATTAGCTGCTTCTCAGACATTCTTCTTATCTTCTTACTATTCAATCTGTTGTGAGATTTCTATGACTAATAATAAGTGTTAGGTTACTAATTTGTTTTGTAATAGACCATACTAATTGTAGCATTTATTATCTTCAATGTTAAACTGTAAAAACAATATTATTTAGATAGTTAATGGGAATTGGATTATAATCAAAGACACTTACTATTTGCAATAATTTTTGCTCTGTTGATTTATTTAAAATTCATTTCTTTTCCGAGTTTGAGACTCAAATTATAACTTCGGTCACTTTTATGAATGGTTTGTTTATTTATTTATCCTTATAAAATATATTGGGTTGGGTGGTTGGATATTGGTAGATTTGGATGAATAATTGCAAATTTTGTCAAGTTTTGGTCGATCGAGCAATGCAATGCAAATGTACTTGTCAACACCTTGTCTATTTGACAAATCAGACTCTGCACTAACTGGCAACAGTCACTGTAAACTTCAACCACAGATGATTTTTTAACCACAAATTTTAACCACAGATGATTTTTTTAGTCGTCTCTACGTGGGGTAAGCGGCCACTGTATTGGTTTGTTCGTGGCGTATATATATGGCCACTTACTAATTACTTAGCTCAAAACGGGTTTCTAAAGCTAAATATGTTTAATTGCAGATGTCAATTTTAGATGTATTCAAATGCAATATGTAGCTGAAACAAAGAAACTATTTTTTATTTATTTTCTTAGGATCTCAAGATTTGTTTACGTAAATAGGCTAATGCCACGTAATGAAAATCACAAAAATGTCAATGTCATTCGACTAGTCAAAAATTGTTGATGTTGGAATGGACTGGACTGATTTATTTCCTGGCAAAATAAGTTTATTTGTGTAATTTAGGAATTGGGAGGTAAAATTGTAAACGGTAGTCCGATATGGGCTCATCACAAAGTACAGGAGTGCCGGGAGGCGGCTCAGAAGGATATCATGTCTTGCGGGTTAGTGTCAGCTCACGTTTTAGTCGGCTTACTATCTTTCGTGGCAAAGTATTTGTAGTTATGGTAGTAACTTGCTAATTCGTTGTAATATAGGTGCAAGATGGGTCGCCGGGCCAGCAAGCGAATTTGGAAGCCTTCTTCGACTTCATAGTTGCTATTGAAAATGTAAGGCTGGACCAGGATAATGATACACTCAAGGATTTGCTGAAGAGTAATATCAATAAAACTATAAAAATGCTAGTGTATAGCAGTAAAACTCAAGCTGTAAGAGAAGTGATAATAACGCCGAGTGACTGCTGGGGAGGACAGGGCCTACTTGGAGTCAGTATAAGGTTCTGTTCATTCGAAGGTGCTAATGAAAATGTTTGGCATGTACTGGTAAGTAACATTATATTGTTATGGTCATGACTTCCTACTTCCTTTCTCCTTCTTACTATACTTCCTAGAAAGGTGAGTTATAGATTTAATGTTTTTAGGAAGTGCACCCTTCATCACCGGCGGAGATTGCTGGGCTCCGGCCATTTTCTGATTATATAATAGGTGCTGATTCAATAATGCATGAGAGTGAAGACTTGTTCACCCTCATTGAGGCCCATGAAGGGAGGTCCCTCAAGCTGTATGTGTACAATGCTAATGATGACACCTGCAGGGAAATACATATAACTCCCAATCAGAACTGGAGTGGCGAAGGAAGCCTTGGATGTGGCATTGGCTATGGATATTTGCATCGGATTCCAATAAGAAATGGAAATGCTACAACACCACAGCAACAATATACCCCTGTGGTAAGTAAAATTATAGAAATAATATACCTAACAGTATTTATTTTATCTAAGTAAAACTGCACCAAGTTAAATTAGGTTAAGTAAAATACCTATTTCTTTGAGTCATTATTGGAGATAAAATAACCAGTGTGAATATGTTTTAAGTGTAACATAAAGAGTAAAACAATTTAAATTAAGAATATAACTTATGTTTTTCAGGTTTCATCAGCACCTCAATCTAGTACTCCTCAAACAATTGCCACTGGAATACAAAATATGGCAATAGTTGATGATAAGACCCCACTAATGAGCGGTGCTCAGACTGCTGTTCCCTCGGTACCACAACAGAGTCCACCGCCTCCCTTCTTATCAGGTATTCCTCTGGTGAATCCTGGTAACTATGCAGCTGGTGCTAGTCCTACCCAAGACCTTGAGAACCTCCAACCGGGTCCACAACAAAGTCCTTTCTGCCAGCCTCAGTCTGTTGTTTCTAATGTTGCTGCATATTCTAGCAGTATGTATTATGTTTTGCTTTTTTGTTATGTTGCTATTGTTTTATTTTTATTGTTTAGATTTTGCTTTTAATGTTTTGAGTTCTTATTAATAATACTTAAGAATTGATTTTAATATAAGTAAACTTTAACTTTTTCAGATCTGGCAGATGCAACTCTGACTAATCTGGGCAGCATTCCATCGGTATCCAACATGCAGCCGCCAGCTCCGCTGCCTAACCTTCCTGGGATCCCCATGAACCAGCCACAGCCATACATACCGATGATGCAAAACTATTCTCAATCACAACTAGTCCCTGAGTCTGTGCCGGTTTACAGTCAGAGCTCAAATCTAGTGCCTACTTTTGATATGAGCAGCTTTACGAAATCTCCGATCCAGCCGCCGCCGATGGGCGCGAGTGGGCTGTCGATGGTGACGCCCGTGTCGCTGCCCGGGATGCCGCCTATCACCGTGAGCGCCACACTGCCCGTCTCCACCGTACAAGAACTGCACCAACAAACAATACAGCAGCAAGACCTGCTCTCGTGAAACAATAACTCCACAAATAGATAATTTATTATGTAATGCAGCCTCTAAATTAATTGTTATTATTCCTTATTTTGCGCAGATTATATTCTTACGAGAACTGTATAACATTATATTTTGAATTTTATAGGAGGCAGCTTGTCAGTGAAATGCTGAACTGCTGATGTTCGACTATTGATTACTTTACTGTATCTGTCCGTACATCTCAACCACCAAGCCAACCTCAGCTGCCTTCATATTTTATTGTAAGTGTAAATTTTAAATGAAAAATACATTATATAAGGACCATTTACGATTTTTATTTCAAGCAACTTATAAAAAATACTCTACAGTTATATTTTTAAGGTAGAAGTAGCATGGTTATCCTTAATAGCTTACCTGATTGGATGTATGTTCGAATGCAAATGATTTGATGCATCAAGGTCGATTGGTCACACAATGAGAAATTCGAAATGGAATTGTTATGCCTATATATGTCATATGCCTACAAAGTATATTGATTAGGTACGATATTGCATTATTTAAATTCTTTATACTTACTGTTATACTGTAACTTGCACATCAATTATGTTCTTATCCACAACATTAATTATTTGGTACAAATACCTATGCACCCAATATGTATAGGGCAATGGAGAACAAAGGACCATGGGCAAATTTGTATGGGCACTGTCCCCACCCACCAACAGAAATGAAACATGTCTCATTTAATAGATCTTAGCAAACTGATGATTTTTTACTATGACGAGAATCGCCCTATGTATGGGGTTTTCTTGGAAAACCGTGTTTTGTTTTTACATATTTTTTGCTCATCTCATTGAAAGTTACAAAGAGAAGATTGAAAAATTATTATGTTACTAACAATAATACTTCACAAATATATATTTAGGACAGAAATCTTTTATATTATTTAATAGTTTTGGCTAAAAATATTATTTAATATAAGTTACCTATAGAGACTCTTTAAAAGACAACATGTATGAATATTTATATTCAGCCAGTGGGCTAATTGAGTAACGCATTTGAATTTCGAATACTTTATACTTAATTCGAATTTGGAATCAAATCTCACTGCCAATAAGGCACGTCAAATAGACATTATTCTAGATCGTACGCGAACGTCGTCTGTTTCTGCGTT
Source organism: Cyclophora albipunctata (assembly GCA_963082685.1). Classification (NCBI taxonomy): domain Eukaryota; kingdom Metazoa; phylum Arthropoda; class Insecta; order Lepidoptera; family Geometridae; genus Cyclophora; species Cyclophora albipunctata. Next base: position 6,145,937 of record OY720117.1, on the reverse strand, counting down.
ATCCTTATCAGAATTATCATTTTGTTATTAGATTTTCTGTGACCCCTGCTTGCATACTGGACCTTTCGATTGCCAGAGGGAGACTTTGTACAAAGTCGTCTGCATGGGCACCTCTGTCTTACCTATTTCTGTCCCTAAGCAGTTATGTTTTCATGGCGGTGTTCCGGTTTGAAGGGTGAGACATGGCAGTGCAATTACTGGGTATTGTGGCATAAGATCTTTACGTCACATGGTCGGTAACGCGTATTACGTGATAACCATGAGTTGTTACATCCGTCTATAGGCTGCGGTGACTGTTTACCATCACGCAGCCCCGCATGCTTGTTTATCAATCAACTAGTATAATAAAAAAACAAAAACTTTCAATGAAATGAGCGAAAAATATGTAAAAACAAAACACGGTTTTCCAAGAAAACCCCATACATATGGCGATCCTCGTCATAGTAAAAAATCATCAGGTTGCTAAGATCTATTAAATGAGACATGTTTCATTTCTGTTGGTGGGTGGGGACATTTCTGCACATGGTCCTTTACTTTAGATTGTTATAATCAATTGTTATGGCGTGTAACAATGTTATTTCCCTACATACTACATACTACATACATATAAGTGATGTCTCTTCTTCTTCTTCTCATCGAGTGGATGGTCAACCTGACCAATCCTGGTGTCAGAGTTATTGAGCCGCCAAAGGCCTCTGACATGGCTCATGTAACGACTACTATCCGTAGAATGTAACCGGGACCGATGGCTTAACGTGCCCTCCGAAGCACGGAATCATCTTACTTTTCGGGCAATCAGGTGATTCAGCCTGCAATGCCCTAACCAAACTGAAGACAGTCTCACAAAGTGATTTTTGTGAGATATCCCCACCGGGAATCGAACCCAGAACCTCCGGATCGCGAGCCGAGCGCTCAAACCACTAGACCACGGAGGCTGTTAAATGTTAATGTTAATGTCTATTAATACCTATAGTATTTTTGGATATTACATCAAATCGAAGAATCAACTGTATAAACATTGCATCGAAATGTCTAGAAAACTAATTATAAAAACTTATAAAATATCTACTTTGGTCATTAACTGGCATATTAAACACTTACATTATTGGCTATAAGATTTTTTATCTACACTAATGTTGTAACATTCTACTTATGTTTCCAATACTTGACTTATAATTACTACTGTTATAGCGCAGACAACAAAAACACTCAATTTAAGCAATTGCACAGGATGTTATAATATCATTATAATATAACATTATAACATCATTATAACGCGACCAATTAACCTGGCGAGCCTTATGTCAAAATCCTCATACTATTTGCATAAAATTTTGATATTAGGCTGGCTTTTGAAAACTGTTGGGTTGACGTTGAAAACGTGAAAACTTCGTCGAAACTACATACACAAAACTCTTTGGTAAGATCTCGCTCGCTCCTGATTGGCCCTACGCGCAGCTGCGCTCTCATTGGTTAGATTTTAATGGCGGCAAGTTCACTGTGACAATACACGTACCTACGCGTGAATTTAATGTTTCGCAATGTGTTTTGTTTTTAAAATTTTGTTTGATTAATTGCATTAAATAGTGAAGATAAAGTAGTGTATGCAACTGCATATAACACGGGTATTAAAACACTCGTTACTATTATGAAACTCGCTGCGCTCGTTTCATAAACTCACACTCGTGTTTTAGTACCCTTCTTTATATGACGTTGCATAAACTACTATTTTAGTACATGTACATGTATGTACGTCTAAAGATAAATTTAAATAGTAAGTAAATCTTATGTATATCTTATGTATATTGTATAAAAATCATATTTAGCGCAAGCCGTACATTGAACTCTTAATTAAGTATTTAATTACCTACTTTTCAGTTACGCTATTGCGATTCGATTAGTCTAGAAAAAATAGAGTAATGTTTTAAACCTATGTATGAATGTTTTTGTTTTTAATCAACCTGCACTTTTTTATCATACACTTAGCCTAACTTTTTATCATTAACTTAGCTATGGGAGGTCTGTGAATGACGATTAAAGTTGGTGGGTTCTAGTTTGAAGGAGGTTTCGGGGCTGTAGTCGTCTGGAGGAGGTTTCTCTGAGTCCAGGCCCAGGGCGAGGTTGTCGTGGCCCTGGGTGAGCGTGGGCGAGTCGCTGTAGAACACCCCGCCGGCCAGCTCGGACAGCCGGCGCCGCCGCCGCATGTCCTTGTCGTCTGACAGGCTTGGAGGACGCACACTAGAGCTACGACGCCTCTCTGATCCTAACCTTGTCGATAGTCTCATCTTTTTCTAGAAAAACAAAAGTGTTGTTAACCTACAAAGGAACAGATCATAAAAACCTTTATTTCAAAATTTAGAGATGGATCCTATTTTGGTAAATATGTATCTTATAGACACTTGAACTAACTACTCACATAATTAATTAATACTTACTTTCAGCTTATTAGGTAGAGAGTTAAGAAGATTGACAATCGGTGGAGATATCAGATCAATAGGAACTTGTCCAGGGTCGGTGGCTCCCGTAGCGAAGGACACCACCAGGCCCACCAGCAGCGTGGCGATGCATCCGATGCCGGAGTACCACAGGTAAGACACGCGGAACAACCAGAACACTGCTTGGTCTTGAGATTCTCTGTTGAAGAAAAAGTTAGTGAATAGTTTGTTACTTTGTACTACTATAGCATATGTTATCAAAGCCATTATCAGTAGACTTGTCGACAACCTCAATGAGGACAATTAGTTCTGTCATTGATATGTTCGTCTACTAAACAGCACAGATCCAGTTTTAACTTGCTGTTATGTCGGTAACTTATATAACTCAAATTAAACCTAGAGAAGTATCAATTTTGCTTCTCGACTTTGTATATACTATTTATCTATTATGGAATAGCCCCCGATACTGAGTATGAGTGGATATGGAATAGAATAACTGTTGAAAGTAAGGTTAGTGTCCAGACCGCCTATAAGGCCTCCAAATTGATGTAACATTTAAAAAAACGGCCCTCCGAAGCACGTTAGGGCTCAGATATATACGCCACTATCTACTGATAATGATTTCTGCTGGGCCTATCTATGCTTTGTAAAATGAAATCTAGTCGACTACTCTTCAAAGCTAGGTAATGTACTTACATAGGGTCTATCAATGAAGTGGCGTTGGTGTTAAGGCAGCCCGCAGTGGAAGGAGGCAGGCGGTGCACGGGCAGCTGCGCGAGCTGCGCCCCGCCGCCCGCCGCCACCACCAGCACCAGTCCCGCCACGCCGCCGGCCACTGCTCCCTACATCATATGCACTTTTTATCACTGTAATATTTGACTATCCTATCCATTATCCTACATTCGATACAAAATATCAGTCAACTTAGAAAGTCGGTGATCATCAGTGGTGACTGTCGGTGATTGATGTTAGAGATCATCGGTCATCTTTGACCATCGGTGATCAACATCGGTGGCCAGTGGTGAAGTCGGTGCGGTGATCCACCAACGTCGCTTACGTCATCGACGTCACTGCTAATCACCAAGTCACCATGATCACTGATATCGATGACCAGTGAGCACCGACATCGATCACTGTCGATCATGGACGTCGAACTTAACTTATAAACTTTACTCCATTGAAACATAGTTGGATACACCATACAAACTTTTCGGTATTATAGGTAGCAGTCTAACTATTGACTTACTTTAGAATTTGCCCAAGGGAACAGCATGCCCAATGAGAAGAGCCCAAGCGAGACGCCACCAGCCATGCCGTTGAAGGACAGCGCGAGCTGCAGCACCGGCCCCAGGTGCTCTATGGCGAACACCAGCCCGAAGGATACCGCGCCGCACGCTAGACACACCCATCTGGCTATCTACAGTACAATGACATGGTTAGTTTATATTCTTGTAAATAGCTAGGCAAGATGGGCTTTCTTGATAGTAGAAATTGATAGTACATATTTAGTAATATTTAGTCTGAACTCTGAAGTAATGGCGTGGTAAGCCATCACACGATAGGGGCTTCACTTATACTATTTTGTAAATTTTTATTTCCCAAAACCATTTCGTAGATTACCTAATAGTATGCTTTAGAAACGGGTTCGAATCTGGTGAAACCGCTTTTATCGAATGTAAGTGTATATATATACTTATATCAATGGATTTTTTATAACGTATATTAATTACCATTGCTCCCTTATTTTCTGGTAAAGTGATGCCAAGAAGTCCGTTCGCTAAATCTGTGCATGCTATCGCCGCTAGGGAATTCAGAGCAGATGCTACAGTCCTGGAAAGATGTTTAGAAAAAATAAACAACGGGAAACAAAAGTTTTCGGTTGATTTGATTCACTTGTCTGCAGAAAAGAGGCATATAAAGTAATTAGTTTATTAGTATATTGTATTTATTTTTAAAATATAAACCCTTTTCTATCACTACATAGTATAAAATAAAGTCGTCTCTGTTTCGTGTCTGTTTGTCTGTATGCTTAAATCTTTAAAATTACGCAACGGATTTTGATGCGGTTTTTTTTAATAGGTAGAGTGATTCAAGAGGAAGGTTTTTATGTAAAAAAAATCCCGAAATTCCCACGGGAACGGGCACAACGCGGGTAAAACCGCGTGGCGCTGCTAGTACTAATACGAGTATATAAAGAGGTAAAATTTGTAAGTTTGTTTGTTTGTATGTTCGAGCTAATCTCGGGAATTATCAGTCCGATTTGAATAATTCTTTTTGTAATAGATAGCCACATTCAACGGGAAGGTTATAGGCTATTTTTCATCCAGAAATTCCCATGGGAACGGGCACAACGCGGGTAAAACTGCGGGGCGATGCTAGTATTTTATAAAGCCATTTAACTAAATAAGTTACTAAATACGTACCCGACATCGGTATGAAATAGAAATTACAATTTGTGAATTGCGTACGGCGATGTTCAAATTGAAACCGGCCTGCCAACTGGTCTTTTCTGGTTAAATCCCTGTGCCATTTAAAAGTTCTGGCTTAGTCAGTTGTAATAAGGCGGTCCATGTGCGTGCTTCAATTTTGGTGTTTTGGGAATTTTAAAGATGCCGAAATTTGTGTGTGTGTGTGTTTACCCAAGACTTGCTGCGAATATTCCTGCGACAAAGAACCCTGGCACTCCTCGAGTGGCGCCCAGCTCTTTCACGACGTAGAGTGGCAGGAGGCGGTCCGACGCGTTGATTGCTCCAACCTAAGGTAAATAACAATTTATTTCATACCTATTCAGGATAGATACTAATTACAACCTACCTATAAGCTGCTAAGTGGGTGCCTAGTGGCATGAAGCTGTCTCATACAATTTTTATCTGAGTGTCATTGTTATAGTGTTTTAAAGATTTAGACAATTTTTTATATTATTTATTAGGCATTACAATCGTCACTTTGCACATACAATTTACTTCAATAATTTGTAATACTTATATAATATTTTTTAAATAATTTTTAAGAATGTCTTAGCGATATTAGGAATGGAATAAATCCACTCAGCACCAACTTTACCATTCACAAAATTTACTTTTTAAATTAACGTGTTAAGAATACTTAGTTGTAAGCGAACTAACTCAATTTTTCGATACTTTAAACCTGATTAGAATGTACTTATCATAGCTAATCGGATACATAAAACAAACACGTTCTTTTAACAAGTTCCCATTATTCCAAAAACGTTTTACGTTACCTGAATTGGATCGCAGTCTTTGTAATGCAGCGCTAGAATGGCGCCGGTGATGAAATTAACGGAGTAGACTCCGATGAGGCCCACTGCAGACACCCAGAGTGCGATCCTGACCTGACCGATGCGTTCTACTGACAGATACTTCTGCACTGACGCTTGGTTGGCACAGAACATGCTGGTCCAGTACATGGTGCCTCCGACTACTACCGACCAGAATGAGTGGCGCACAGTGGGGTCTGGGTTCATGCTACAATGAGAAAACATAAAATTATAATATAAAGTAATAGTGGCAAGAGGTAGAGGCATGTGTCAAAAAGGTATATGACATTATTTATTACATTTGATTCGGTTTTAACTTAGATCAGTATTATACCTACTGATATCTTTGTTGAGATGAGAGGCCTTTGTAGAACAGTAGAACATTACACATAGGCTAATGCTTTTTTGCTTAAGTACTTAAGTTTTAATAATTGATACCAACTTTAAAATGAGGATTAATAAATCCTTGAGATTGAATTCTTTAGCCGCTTTCGAGATAATAAATGTATGTTAATGGATTTTGAAAATGTGTCACGAATAACAATAGGTAATATCGTTAGTTCAATCCTTACTCAATTAAAATATTTGTATAATGAAGAAGACGATAAACGGTTGTGAATATAATATGCTAATCGTATGAAATAATACTAACTGTTAATTTGTTTTGAGATATTCATATTCATTTAATTTCACAATTTACATGGAGTTGCGTTATTGAGCTTTTGAATGTAGACCCGTGGATTAGTGCAATTATGATAACCTTAAATGTAATAATGTATTGCATGTACCGATATCTGTAGGTTGTGAGAGGAACCCACGTAGTTTTTTATCAGATTTTAATATCCCACTGTATGGCAAACACCTCTCATCTCACTGAAGACATCAGTACAGTGACTAGGATGAGGATATTTAAAATATATGGTCTCGTTTCGTTGAACTGTGTTGATCCTGTTATCCTGTTATCCTGACATCGTATGCGTTTCGGTATAAAGAGTAGACAGGTAGCCCAGATTGTATGTCAAACTTTTGTTTGTTTAGTGATTAATTTATCAGACCTATACGATACGAGTTCTTGTTAATGATTTAGATAAGCACTAGCCATAAATCTAAGCGATTAGTTTTTGCACGCGAATAAGTTCAAACGTCGATCACCTATTAATTAGGCATAAAAGTAAGTGATAAGCAGTGGCAAGAAACCGAAGAACTGTAACGAGCACTGAGTGATATAAATATAATATGGGAGTGCCTTTCAAAGCAACTAACAGGGTTGAGACTTGTAGGCTCTTGTAGGTCAATTTATGAATTACATAATGTATCTAACATAAGGTAATCCGACTTGTATTTGAAAGTATTTAGGGTAAAAGTGAGAGATGGTGGTAGTTATAACATAGTGAATTAATTTGCAAAGTATTTATCAATTACTTACCAGCTGTATACATTAAAATATTTTAAACAAAAGAAACTATTCGACCACACGCGGCGAATTTTATAATTATCATAAACAGTTACGTTACGCTTTTGTCTGCCCGATAAAGGCTAATGCTAATATAAAGCGGGTAATATGGTATTTGTTTTATAATATCCCATTCAGAGGTAAAAGTTCTCATTCTTTGAATTTGAAGATCAATGCAACTATCGAAACAGATAGAAATGCCACTATCGGTCACTCATCCAAGTTTCTATATAACTAATGTCCAATCTGATCCTCAACATTCATCAAAATTAACCACTCCCCAGATAAACTACATAAACCGAATTCATTGTTTATATGGGTACCATAGAGCTATACCAAACACTGTAGGTACCTACTGAAATAATTTACATAATCGATTCATAAATACCTGTAATGTCGGCGAACATATACCTAATATATAAAAAAGAAATTCACTCGAAGTGAGAACCTTATCCTCATTTGAAGTTGGCGTTTAAAGCGTTTTAGATTAAAAATAAGCAAATTACTCAAAGAAATGCAGTCGACCGGTTTCCCATGCGTGATCCCACACTTTGTCCATGCCGCCGACTTTCGAGGCGCTCATCACGAGGACCGCCGCCAGGGACCCTATCAGCACCGCTGATTGGAACGAATCCGTCATTATTACTGCTTTCATACCTCCCTGTTGATAAAGATAAATGTTATTTCAATATAAAGTTAGTTAAGCTAGTTCAATAAAAAATTGTACTTTATAAGCTTGGTGACAAGTTCGTCGGAGCTGTGACACCACAAAAATGCCCACTTGCACAGTGCACACTGCACACCTAAAATTTATAAAACCCTTATTTTTGCCTCAAATTTGCCTAGTGTCCAAAAATGTATAAGGTAAAGTCCATTAGAAAAAGTAGGCACGTTTTAATTTACCTACCTACCATCAATCAAGTACTCAACTCATAAACTGATTCATACATCGCAATGAAGAAGAAATCTATTGCATAATAATTTAATGGCATTGTAACATATTATAGAGTGCTATAGCTAGCTATCCTACTTTATCTCAGACGGAAGTTTTATTATTCCAAATATTAAACTTACCTGGGAAGCATAGAATATGCATACAACATACACCAATGATACTGCCAGATAAGTGTTCAGGCCTGTAACTGTAATTAAATAAAGTTAGATCTTGTGACATCAACCTTAGACATAACTAGGGGTTAAGCGGGACACACCATTTATAGATAAATCAGAGTCCCACCCCAGGATTTTCGGTTACAGGTTTATTTTATTTTAGGTTATAGGTTTATGTCATTTATTTTATTTTATTTATCTCAGGGGCTAGGCCTCCGCTAGACAATTTCCTTCGTATTTACGTCAAAGCGTATCGTGTTGTTATTTCTTAAGCAATAATATAAATCAAGACACAATCATACGTATTACATTGTGAAGCATAAACATAATGAATGACATAATAACATAGACGATATGGTGGTGTTAAATCATAGGTTAGAATCATGTTATGTAGTACAAAATAACGCTTAAGGGCATGCCCACATAAATCGAAGTACCTCCGTTGTTAGGCATGCGGCTTGCATTGCATGTAAGCTATCGAAGATGCACGAATATGTACTATAATGGTTATGATGGCAATCGGCCCTGTATAAGGCAAGTGCAGTAGGAATATATTGAGTGCCAATAAAGTGATAGTTGTAAACCATTGATGACCCGTTTAGCAACACGAAGCGGCGCTGAATACCTGAGCACCTCGCGTTATGAAATAAACCAATAAAAATAAATTATTCGTAAGTCATAGTAATCGGCATAACAATTTTGTATTTGTAAGTTGTTGCGAAAAATTATTTTAGATTATTCGAATTGAGAATGGAATAGATAAGAATAACGTATTTGTACATTTCGTTTCCGGTTTAGTTTTGCAACAAATAAATACATAGTTAGGTTTGGTACAGATGATTCAACAAATCACAACTCAAGTTACTTGAATAATATGATTATATAACGAAAGTACCCACTTTAAATATATATTTAAGTACATCAAGTACACATTACTACATAGTTAACCTGGTATAAGTATCGTGGTTCTAATTTGACTACATGATTCGAATATTTATCTATATCGGCGACCGGAGTACCTTAAATTGACCACATATTTGGTTACGCTTGTTGCAAAATATCTATTGACATTGACTATCTAAATGAAATTAGAATACAAAGGCTGTACCGCTTTCATAATGCGGGCCATCGAATTCCGCGAGAATAGTAATGTACGAATATTTTTTTTAACTTTTTCGAAATGTATTTAATAACACAGAGTAGGTCTGTCCATCTTATTTCCCAAATGTAATTTGAAGCAATTTGTTCTAAAACGTCCGCAACTGTTACGCTAATGATATTAAGTAAATATCTTATAATAGCATCAGATTCATTATGCGTGTAATAATGATGAAACCTCATGTTATTATAGTTATGTACAACTTAAAAAACAACGAAAAAGATCATTGAGCAAATTGAGTGGTCGAAGAGAAAAAAGGCTCTTGAAAGCAGATATATCACTGCAATATATCTTTGTGGTTAATCATGTAACAGTATCAGTACTGTGCCTACTCAATAATCATGCTGTCATTCAAGTACATACTTAAATATATTTTTTAGAATAATTTCATAAACGGAACAGCTTAGTTACTCTACATTAGGTAAGTTCGGTAAAGACTTCTATTGGATAGATATGTTAGGTATGTAGGTATGGTTCGATAGGTTTACCTTGTGAGCCCTTGAATGTTATTACATAGGAATGTGGTCAAACCTTGTCCGAACCCGGAATGATGCTCGTTGGTCGGAACTGCTCTATGATTAAGAAAGTGCCCTGTCGGACTGACTTACCATCAGATAGCGCGAGCGCCGGCGCATACACCGCCACTGCCGTGTATAATATCATTTGCAACATGTACAATGCACTGGCGTACACACGGATTGACTTGCAAAAACGTATTTCCTGTAAATCGTTATCGTGACGTAATAGAAGTAAAACATTAAGTACACAGACAAATGGGCTTTTTGTATAGTTTTCGATTGCAAACATGTTTTTGATTGAAAACGAGTTAAACATACATATTGACAACAGTGTCACATTGGTCAACAAGATCCCGAGGCTGAACTCACCTCATTTAGAATTAAGTAACCCTTGAAAAAACAATTACAACATTTACAACAAAACCTTATTCTTTTCAGTCCAATGTCCATCCACTTACTTACTTACTTACTTCAAAACAAACTTTATTTTGAACGGTTAAGCTTACAGTGTCCCTAATATTTTAAGGTCACTTTTTCAATCGAATTTCACAGATATTAGTAACTATGGACTTACCAAATATTCATAACATGAGGTAAGACGTAGTCGCATGAAAACTGGCAGGTAGAGTTGGCTCGAGATAGGAACAATAAGGACAAAGGCGATACAAATCATCCAGAACTGAGCGCCTGCCATGTACATCTCCGCGGGGTTTCCCAACAACTCTATGGCCGTTACGAAACTGCAACACAAAAAACAAGCGCTTGTATGACGCGAACACGTAATTATACGAAAACTTGAAACTTTTTCTTAAATACGAGTTAATACGGTAGTGGAAGTACATCTCTTAAGTGCTCGCATCATTTGGATGAAACTTTATCGAGTATTGCGTTCAGACCCACCGGCGATGGTACTTAGAAATTTTGGAAATTATTAGCGGTCTCTTCCGGTATTATCTTCTCGGTATTTTCTTAGGAGTTTCAGGATCTAAATTACCCCAAACTATTACTTATACCTTACCTTATCTTATTACTTGTTGTTGTATAAACTTTCATGTGTTTTCTTTTCGCAAAGAAAACAATTTATATAATTTTTCTGTGGATAGAGTAAGCCATATCGGAAAACGGATGTTACCGAAGTCCGCAGTAGGCGTGACAAATATGTAATGCAAAAATACAGCTGTCGTATGAATACATAGGTACAGCAACTATTATAATATGATATGCACTTACGAAGATATTTAACTACATATCTAACGTAATTTAAGGACTGAAATACACTGTTATGTCAAGTTTGCAACATAATAGCAAACCATTTTAAAGGCATGTGTATAGATGCCTGCCCTTAGAATATTTAATTACCTTGCTGCAAGACTCATAGCAGTTGGAAATGTGCCCATGGATGATCCTCCTAAAAGGAAATCGTCACCAGTGGTCGGCTTATCACCACAATATCCATAGAATACTCCAATAGCGCAGGAAATTATTAGCATACTCGCTAGCACAGTGTAATCCTCCCAATGGAAGAGCTCAGTTGTAGGAACGTCATCTTGTGGGCTTGAGGCGTTTACATTTGATACATTTGCTCCCACTAGTGGAATCGATGGCGACGCCGATGCCAACTTTATAGAACCTAAACTTAAACATGACGAAGCTAAAAGGAAAAATACCTGAAAATATTAAAACAATTATTGGATCTCCTACAAAATGTGAGCAAAAACATATTTCCGCAATTTATTGGCCAATAAATTATTTAATTTGTTGTGTTTGTGTAGGCTGGCAGTACGAGTTTCGCTTATTCATCTAGCCTCTTTTATTAATTAGAAAAATACACTTCAATTGCTATTTAAGTGATTAACAGGCTAGAGATGTCTGATAAATAACGCACCTACATTGGTGTCTTGTGTTCAATCACATGGAAGTAGGAACATGGAAAATATAGTAAACAAAGTTTTCTCATGTTTTCAGTTAAATACCGTACGATTACTGTACCTACTGCATAATATTTTACGTTACGCATCATTCATAAATAAGTAGGTAAACATTTTCTTGCCTACATTCACCTAACCTAATAAGTCTGATCGATAAACTTTTCTCCTTGAGTTGATATATATTTATTTACCGTGAGAAATAAGAAGTTATGGTACATTATGATGCGTGCGGTAATTAACAATGGGTTGTGATGGAGTTGCGCGGGCGCAGAGTCGGTAACGACGGTTGGTGAGAGGCGGAACGATCCGGTTCGCTCCTCGATTGATCTTCCTCAATCCGGATGGATCCGGGCCTCGCCCAGCCTCCCTTCCTATCGTATGCTTACGAATGAGATCTGCGTGTGACACACCACATTCTTACTAATTTGTAATTAACAATATGGTGCTGTTGATCATCTTGTTTTGAACTCGTGTGACAATTATATGGTTATTACTCAAATGAAGACTTACTTAGAGATATTGTGAAGTATTTATGGTTTATGTATCTTTTGCTTTTTTATATATATGAATGGATGTAAAAAAAATAAGTTTAAGTAACTACTTAGATATGATATGAAAATCCCAGCCTTGAGTTATCATTTATTTATTATTACCTATTTAACCACGGAAGAGCGAAGCACTTACTGCGCTATTTCGTGTATTTAACTACTTTTATTAATCAGTATTTTTTAATAACATGACTTCTAAGTACAAATTTCAAGGTACTGAAACAAATTAATATCGAATTCCTAACTTATCGTGAGTTTGACGTACAAACGCAGATTCGTTCGGCTTGATTAAATCAATAGATACTCATACAAAGGTGGATTTTAAATTGGATATTAAATCTGGTGTTGGAACCTACATATTTGGTTCATTCGTGTCCAACTCTGTCCCCCTAGCTAGCCCAACAACGACGACCAAGTGCGTTAAACGATCATATGATGAACTAGCAGCGCCCCGCGGTTTTACCCGCGTTGTGCCCGTTCCCGTAGGAAATCCGGGATAAAATGTAGCCTATAGCCTTCCTCGATAAATAGACTATCTAACAGTGAAAGAATTATTCAAATCGGTTCAGTAGTTTCTGAGATTAGCGCGTTTAAACAAACAAACAAACAAACAAACAAAACAAACTCTTCAGCTTTATAATATTAGTATAGATACCGGCTCTGGGATTTGAATTGGAACTACGTTTACACGGATACACTTCGGATACACTTCGCTTTTATTTTTCATTTTTTTCTTACGATTCGGCCCCCGTGGTTAAAAAAAACATTATACTGGCTCTGGGTGTTGATTGGTGGAATATTGAAAAAAAAATCGTCTTTTGAGTTTTCCGACATTCAAAAAACAAACTTTTTAGCTTTATTATCTATACTAATCTATACTAATATTATAAAGCTGAAGAGTTTGTTTGTTTGTTTTGTTTGTTTGTTTGTTTGTTTGTTTGTTTGTTTAAACGCGCTAATCTCAGAAACTACTGAACCGATTTGAATAATTCTTTCACTGTTAGATAGTCTATTTATCGAGGAAGGCTATAGGCTACATTATATCCCGGATTTCCTACGGGAACGGGCACAACGCGGGTAAAACCGCGGGGCGCTGCTAGTCTTATATATAAAATTCTCGTGTCACAGTGTTCGTTCGCGTACTCCTCCGAAACGGCTCGACCGATTCTCATGAAATTTTGTGAGCATATTGAGTAGGTCTGAGAATCGGCCAACGTCTATTTTTCATCCCGAAATTCCCGCGGGAACGGGTACCGTGGTTGAACTCCTCTGAAACGGCTCGACCGATTCTCATGAAATTTTGTGTACATATCGGGTAGGCTGAGAATCGGACAACATCTATTTTTCATCCCGAAATTCCCGCGGGAACGGGTACAACGCGGGTGAAACCGCGGGGCGCAGCTAGTATTAGTATAGATATAGATAGATGTCTTTTCACACGTGGTGGCTTTCGGTGTGCTGCTGTGGCGTTTTGTCTAGCACGCGATTTAGATGATGTCATGCTGGTTTTGTATCTCATACTTTGAATGCCTAAGTGCAGCTTATGTTGCACGTATGAAATGTAACAAATCGTATCTTAGTAACCCTTTTCAACATGGGTTGACTATTGCTCAAGTATATATTTTCTATCACTATTTGAGTAATTCCTACAATTACTCAAACAAATGTTGTTTGACATTTTTATCCATAACATCCATATTCATAGGATTAATCATCTATTCATTAAATTCCAATCCTAAGTGTGTGAATGAAGGGGTGATCTTCCGATTAAGTAATCTTGGTATTAAATATCTGACACCACCATTAGGCTCCAAGTTTGTGCAGAAAGTCTATAGATACTTAGATAATTTGTAATTTAAGTGCTTATTAGCTCCTAGCGAACCTAATGCTGCCGTTAAATAGCAAGCGAACTCCATTAGCCTTCTAATAAACAGTTACCTACTTATAAAACAAATATTTATGATAATTGAAGTCTCTAACTAAGTAGATGTTAAATTAAAATTAAGAATTTATTGAAATTAAAATAGACACCATTTTTATTATTCTTCATTCGTATAAAATCCTGAAATCATTTGATCTAACATAGCGGATATCTTGCCTAGTAACTTACATAGAAACTCAGTAAAACAAAGTTTATTGAAATAAAAACAAAACAATTAAGTAAGGATGTATAACTAACTTTTACTTTTTAACTTGTACCTAGCTAAGAGTTTATGATGATTGATTACACAAACTGACTCGGTTCGTGTTAATGCAACATGTCAGAGGTTACTCGTGAAGTGGATAATTAAAATACTAAGTTGAGAAAAATAAAGATATGTATTTATTTTAAACGTCATTGAAAATTGCGAAAGTGCTTTGCGTAATTGAGCTACAAATGAAACATTTAGGCTGAGCTTTTGACGGCTGAATTAGCTGTATCAGAACGTGGAGCAAAAAATAATTGCGAAGGACATTGCTTCGACAGTTACGGCGGAATTAATTATTTGCCTTGAATACTTGTTACATGTTATGATGTTACACTTGCTCATTTCATTCCTAGATATACTCAGGCCTAGGTATCACTTTACGTAACCGAGGATTTTTAAACACCAAAATATTAAAATGGACTTACCTTAACCGCTCTCCTAAGTATGATTTTATTTCGTTTACTAGTGTTTGGGAAATCCATTATAAATACTGAGCTAGTGCCTTGAAAGCCCGCGAGATTCCGTAGGGATATTTAAGTTGTGCGGCTCGAACTTGTCCACGACACACTGAGGGCTTGAGACGTTCCGGACATCTGCGTGTATATACACTAATCAATTAAATTGATTGTGACTAATAGTCTACTCGTCACCGAAACTTTACAACTACCTCTAATAGATGCAATGCAATTGCTTCTCCGTAAAAATCGAAGTAAGTATTCCTTACGCGAGTGTTTTTGTTAGAATGTGGACCAGAAATATTATGCTATCAAAAGAAATAAAATATCGTAGTAATATACCCACTTAGTACGTATTTTTATATGATTTACACAAAAGGTTTGAAAATGAATGTCGCACTCTGGAGGAAAATCATTTTTCCATACAAATTATGTTCGCGATTACTACGATTACTACTTACGGAGTAGATAAGTGACTCGTGAAAAGCGTTTATCCAATCGCAAAGGCTCAAATAAAACCCGTTTATTGGAAGAGATAGTTAGTTGCATACCTTCCTAGTATTTCCACAGTAAGGTCAGTGTGGGGTCAATTATCCCACACATCTTGACGATAGTTAAATAATGTTTATACGCATGTTAATGTTCACGCACTTTCTGACAAATTTGTCCTGGCTCTTTGCCCCCACTCGAATCAATTGAAACGCAACTAAAATAGTATTTGTTTCTTTTTATTCAGTCTAAATTAACAATTATAGTGTTGGTAATACAATAAATCCAAGATTACTATCGACACAACTAAGTTATTATTCGTTGCAAGAGATAATAATAGGCTGTAAACTGTAATTATGAGTTAATTTAATTCCATTCCTACAACGATAGCTGCTGGCTATTAGATGCGATGAGGATTCCATTCAACTGTCAACTGTAGGTATGTGGATTTCTTGGAATGTAGCTCTATTGTCAGTATTTCTATTTAAAAATCTTACTTACATTGCGTGTATTTCTATGTTTTGTTTTGTATATAGCCCTCAAAGGCCATACACATGTTCTGGTTTCTGAGGTACTTGGTTTTTTGTCATTTCTTATTGCATAATTTATATAATGTGATTTTATTGTTTTATAATTTCATGTGATTACGAAGGTGCACTATTGTTGCAGTTTCTAGGTAAACTAACATCTTGAGGTGAATGCGATTTCCGCAACACAACCATCTAAATTGATATTTCGTTTATAATGCGATAGCGAAAGCTGTAGAATTGGTTAAACCTAGTTCATTTAATATATTTTTTTAATTATCCTATAAGTAAGTAGGTAAAGTTATTATTCTGATTACGAGATTAGTAATTATGAATCGCTGGTACCTATACCAGCGAGCTAACCTAACCAACCTAGAGCGACGATTTGCAGTCAATTAGATTTACATTATCTACGCTTGACCAGTTACCACTAACATACCTACCTACATTGTTAAAAAAATCAGGTTTCTTGAAATTTTCATTAAATTGTCTCTAAATGATTTTTTTACTCGTGGTTGAATCCGGTAGATCACCTAGAATCTACATTTTGGTATTGGAAATGCCTGGTTAAAGGTTTGGTTTTTATTAAGTCCTGGGAACCATATTTTTATTGATCTGCCATTTAATCTCTCTACCATCAGACAGGATCTATCCATGAGTACTTTGGTAATTTTATGGAGTTTGTTAATGTTCTTCTTTTATCACAGAGTTTCACATGAACACACACCACAAAACGAAACATCGAAATTCGAAAAATTTAATATTACCTATCAGTAATTTCGTATCAGTTACAAATATTTGCAAATATAAGTAAAAAATTAATCACATAAAATCTATCAAATTAAGTTTTTCTCGAATAAAATTAAGTGATCTGGTAAGTGGAGCGAAGGTCGCAGAGTGCCGTCTGAATGTGCTCTATGCTGTGATGGGGTGGGTCTGACGCTGGCGGAGCGCGCGGTAGGAGGGCGCGCGCCGAACACCATCGGTTGCGCAACCCACGAGTATCATCGAAAGTCCCCCCTCCGGATATGGAGCGCGCATCTCTTATAAACACAGGTGGCGCCTCGCAGCTGGACACTGCTCTATCAATACTCGTGTTATACGTTACCAGGATGTGTGAGAAAACGGTAGGTGTCCGTGACACAGTGAACTGTTCTCGACCTAGTGATCTGGTGCAACGCGATGATCCTGGTGCATTATCGGTGATCGAGTGCATCGTTGTACCTGACAGTGCATTATCGTGTTCAGGACTTTATGGTTTCTTTAATACAGAGCGACCGTTTGATTTGTGTGCAGGTGCTGAGATCTATGTTGGTAGCGGCGGTGGTGGCGGTGGTGGCCGCGCGGCCGGAGCCCCCGAGCTCGTACCTGCCGCCGTCGACGTCGTACGGCGCGCCGGCGCCGCAGTACGGGCCCCCGCAGCGCCCCGTCGTGCACAAGCACGTGTACGTGCACGTGCCGCCCCCGGACAACGAGATCCCGCCGCCGCCCAAGCAGATCTACGTGCCTCCTCCCCAGAAGCACTACAAGATCGTGTTCATCAAGGCGCCCACTCCGCCCACACCCACCGCGCCCATCATCCCCGTGCAGCCCCAGAACGAGGAGAAGACCCTCGTGTACGTGCTGGTCAAGAAGCCCGAGGACCAGCCCGACATCGTGATCCCCACGCCCGCGCCCACACAGCCCGCCAAGCCAGAGGTCTACTTCATCAGATACAAGACCCAGGTTAGTACAAAACATCATAATAGTACATAGTTAGTGTCTACATATGACAGAGAGATAAAAGGGGAAGAATCGTTATTTTCTATTTATTTCCATACTAGCAGCGCCCCGCGGTTTTACCCGCGTTGTGCCCGTTCCCGTAGGAAATCCGGGATAAAATGTAGCCTATAGCCTTCCTCGATAAATAGACTATCTAACAGTGAAAGAATTATTCAAATCGGTTCAGTAGTTTCTGAGATTAGCGCGTTTAAACAAACAAACAAACAAACAAAACAAACTCTTCAGCTTTATAATATTATATTAGTATAGATTAATTTTCCGTACGGTTTTCAACAAGTCTTATTTTTGCTTGCTATGTAAATATTTTTTATAGACAAAAAATCATGTACCTAATAAGCAAAAGTACCTTAAGTTGTGTAAAGTACTTGGTTAGAACAATTTAATTGTACAAATAAAATGGTCCACATAAATGTGATAAAACCATAAATGCACACACATACATGCATTGTGAAAGTGTGAACATTTCCTGGAAGAGCCTCGTGTAGGAAGTGCAAGGTATGTCATTATCTGTATGACCTAACGAGCACAAAGCACTGTCACCATGAAAGTAAAGTAAAATGCGTATAAAATTGTTCTGGTAAAAAAGATATGATGAATCGTAACGCAGTAGGTAATAAATAATATCAAGTATCAACTAAAAATAATATCACAGTTTGATACATCCTTAGTACCTGTGTATTGTGTATCACTACATAGTATAAAATAAAGTCGTCTCTGTTTCGTGTCTGTTTGTCTGTTTGTCTGTATGCTTAAATCTTTAAAATTACGCAACGGATTTTGATGCGGTTTTTTGTAATAGGTAGAGTGATTCAAGAGGCAGGTTTTGATGTAAAAAAATTCCCGAAATTCCCACGGGAACGGGCACAACGCGGGTAAAACCGCGGGGCGCTGCTAGTGTCATATCTATACTAATATTATAAAGCTGAAGAGTTTGTTTTGTTTGTTTGTTTGTTTGTTTGTTTGTTTGTTTGTTTGTTTGTTTAAACGCGCTATTCTCAGAAACTACTGAACCGATTTGAATAATTCTTTCACTGTTAGATAGTCTATTTATCGAGGAAGGCTATAGGCTACATTTTATCCCGAAATTCCCACGGGAACGGGCACAACGCGGGTAAAACCGCGGGGCGCTGCTAGTAAATGATAAATCTACTTCACATTGGGACTCTTCTCGTAGGTTTACTTTTTTTAACCTAACCCTAGGTTTACTTTGTAACCTAACCTTTGATCCTAAACTAGCTGATCCGGTGAACTTCGTACCGCCATTTTTTTAAATATTTGCTATGTTTTAAATATATTTTTTTCATATAATCCTTCTCCTGACAATAACGAACACAAAAGAAAGATTTATCCAATTTGATGCAGTTGGTGATTCATTTTTATTTATATATAAGATAGATTAGTGGGTAATCTAAGAAACTGATGCTATGATCAGATGTTTTAAAGTCCTATAATAAATAGGACTTCAACTATTAAAGTAAAACTAAAGTACCAAAATGGTGATAGGTTACCATATATTTTAAAAGTAAGTAGATTAACCTCGGCTGAGTGTTAAGAAAGTTGTTAGATAATAACGACTTAATATTAGTATGCGTGTGATTGTACTTGACATATGTAATGTATACGAGTAGAGTACTATACAATTTATTATTATTTACGTAACGTGCATGCTGTTTTACTTTTTGACATGAGTGGGTCAAACTTACACATTAACATAAGATCGTTACTTTCAAAAATGTTAACTGGTAGATAAGCACACACATTACATAGCTCATTTAAAATCAATGATGTTTTAATTGATAAATTAATATTTGATTGACGGATCGAGTTAGGTAAAATATTAGTTATGTAAACTTGCCCATTGCATACATACTATGGCTATGATTTATATTCCGATTACCCAAAAAAGCAGAGCCATAAATCGCTAATTACGTTACTGTAGAGTGCGTACCCAATTTTCTAAAGAATTGTGGCTGTCGGCCCGTATTAAAGTCGAATGCCCATGATGTCTGCTTCGCCCACATGTTTGACTTCTATAATGTGTCATGTCACGAGGAACAAACAACATTGGCGTCGACATCCAATTAAGTCAGACAAGTGGCGACTGCTTTGTGCCCTAAAAAAGTAACATTTTTCTGACTAAATAAAACTCTCAAGGGTCGGGGTATAAATTCCTTGTTTATTATTTCCAGAAGCAGGAAGGTTACCCGGCCGCCGCGCCGCAGCAGGAGTACGGCCCTCCCGCCTCCGCGCCCTCCTCCGAGTACGGAGCGCCCTAAGCCGGCTCTCCTGACACACTGCGACCGGACCTCCACTGCCGCCAACAGCCAATTAACTAAAACGGCGATAAATAACGTTACAACGACAACTCATCGTTGGTTATAATTAATAAGTTATTCCTTTTAAATGACTATTGGCCGCAGTCGGCCCGCTTGCATAACGCCAAACAAACTGTACTAAATCGTGCACGTTTATCTTATACATCAAATTGATGTGAATATTTGTAAATACTTATTATTTTTATATTAAATGTTTTGTAATTAATATTGAATTCGTGCCTGTTTTTTATTTCTGACCCATGCATGGTTCAATAGTTGAAAGGCCTATGTATGAAACTGCAGTAAGTGGATATGTAGGTACTCGGAGGTCAAATGTACAATATTTCATAAAGGTCGTTTCAGTTGTGAAAAGTTTACGCACATACCTGTGCAAAATTGACATACCTACTATACATACTTAACACTACAATGCAATCTAAGTACTTGTTTCATAATTAAAATGAATATGGAAACGATAAGCAATCCATATACGAGTAATATCCTAGTAACAACATAGTAAAAGAGACCCCTGTCATGTCACTAAACTCTTCCAGTGACTCCCACTTGTGGGAAATCATAAAGGTTACTTAACCTCTTTAGTTTAAGAAATAAATCATAGAGAACTGAGGCCTTTCTAGCGTAATAAAACATAGGTAACTCCGACTCTTTCTTGCATTTCGTAAAGGGGAATAAAGTGGAGTTTGTAATTTGAACTATATTACATCCATCTCACAACCTGTTATTACGCTGGGCTACGCATTTATCACGGGTCCGTGGGAAATTTTAAAATTCTTCTGGAACATTTGTTGTTTTTGTCAATACATAGGTATAATGATAATACATACCCCAATAATATTTAGAAAGGTGAAACTATAAAAATAGTCTACCTACGTAGCCAATGATTTGACATTTTGGATAACCTAGAGAAAGTATAGACTCTTTCTGCCTAGGTCACTATGGATAATAATCCATGTAAACAATATTTTGTCAACTTATAAGGAAGTTTCAGCTGGTTGCGAAATGGTCATGTTACGAACCATACCGTCCGGTCCAACAGAGATCCTGATTAGAGTTACGCTAAAAGCGAAAACATGCAAATTAGTTATATTATTTAAGGTAATAAGCATTCTCAGTTACTCAATGGAAGGTTGCGAGTTTTATGTAACGGCGACACATTTTAAACGTGTGACACTTTGCATGGTTTCAGTAGTTCAAGAATTCGTTAGGTATCTGGGTTAGATTACACGCACTTACAACATAATGAAGCCTGGACTATAATGACACCTAGGTTTCAAATAAAGTAAACCTAGGTATAATCTTGGCCACATTTTGAAATGGAATGTCCAAATAATAAAGTTGACTTACATGATACCAATTTAGAACTCAATTTGAGTGGGTACTTAGTAGCCTTTGAGGCCTAATTATTGTCACTTTGGTATGTGGAAGGTTCATAATAGTCATAATATGCGTGTTGTGGATTGTGATGTAATGTCGACAATCACTACAATAGTAAAAAATATCTCACGGCACTGTAATATAGCAATTTAACATTTTCACTTTCTCGGGTCGTGTATGAATGGACTCTTCCGCCAGCCAGGATTGTAATAAAGATGTAATTGTGTCATAATCGCCTTCTGTTATATAACCTGTACCTGCTAATGCTACCAAACTATATGACAGCCATTTTCTAACCACAAAAGGGCATCCTAGCCTTTGTTTGTTTCATTTTCATATGTAGAACGTTTCAATTCATTTTATTGTTATGAAATGTTCTATTTTACTGTAATCTTTCTTATTAAGAAAGTTAACATAACATAGTAACTACCCGCAGTAGGTACACCTACCTACTGTACTATTAATAGCTGGACCCGCCTATAGGAGAATCTAAAAGGCTTTAACATAAGGCTACCTCTAACTAGGTCTTAGTGGGTCTTAATTTATTTGAAGCAGCCTTAATTTAGTGGGCCTTAATTTATTATTTGTTTAAAAAGTAATGTAAGTATTTATGATGTTACAAAGTCCATCCCTTTACGCTCAACCCCATAATAGCTATGCTATTAATGCTACATAACATGTCTTTCTTGCTATGTTATTAATAATAGCAACCTACAGTAATGCTAATATGTTATTAATAATAGCAAATGTATAAAATAAAATTAAAGTGTATTTTCTTCCCGTGTTGTGTTTACAAAGCAAAGATCATCTGGACGTTTCTTGGTTTATTTTGGTCCCAGCGTTTCTTGTTTGTGCTCATTTCTAGCAGTATCCATTGATATTTTGAGGACAGCACACGATTCACAGTAATTTACTTTCTTTTAGGTTACGTTGTTACTTTTATTTATTCTTAATATTTTTGAAAACAATGTCGTTGAACATAGATGCGGAAATTAAACTTGATTCCGAACCTTGTGTTTTGACTTTGGATAATGACACACTTTTTGTGGGAACCGACACTGGGAATATAATTGTAAGTAGCTCATTGAGATATATTATTTACTAGCAGCGCCCCGCGGTTTTACCCGCGTTGTGCCCGTTCCCGTAGGAAATCCGGGATAAAATGTAGCCTATAGCCTTCCTCGATAAATAGACTATCTAACAGTGAAAGAATTATTCAAATCGGTTCAGTAGTTTCTGAGATTAGCGCGTTTAAACAAACAAACAAACAAACAAAACAAAACAAACTCTTCAGCTTTATAATATTAGTATAGATTAACTGTGAAAGAACCCGCTTTCTGCAAAAAAATATTTGGAATTAGGTAGGTAATTATACATAAGTAAGTAAAGTATGTTACCGAAAGTATTAACGTGACTTATTTATTTTCATAGGCATTTGATAGCAAACTTTCCGAGAAAAGCAAATGGCAAGCGCATGCAGTACAAGTCTTCGCAATAACTGCAGCCGATGGAAAAGTCTACTCCTCTTCTAATGACGGAGGGGTCCGAATCTGGTCACAAGCCGGTGAAAAGATTGGTGAATTGCCACAAAGTCCTGAATGCGACGTGATTTCGTTGAATGTTTATGGATCTGATTTGTTTACTGGTGATGAAGCTGGTTTTGTAAGTACAGAACATTTTATAGGGTAAAATTTGCTTATAGTCATTGAATTCGTATTGATATAATAATGCATAGAAAATTACACCTACCCAAGTTCAAGATTATTATCAGACTCTATATGCCTGAAAAGTATCATACTTAGCTACTAAAGTTACCTACGCTTACTTTTTCAGATTTGCATTTACGACAACAAAACATTAAAGGCTAATTACAATGTGTTAGAAGAAGTAAAGGATATACAATTTAGAGCTCCTTATATATTTACTGTCCGTGACCTTTACGTTACTTGTACGGAAATAAAGCCAGGTAAAAAAACGAATTGCTATACAATTTTGACAGGCGTTTTGGTTTAAATACTTCCAGAACCTACTATCTAAAAGAACTGTGTAATGTAAGTATAACAGATAGCACAAACGTGAATATTTTAAATATCTCATTTCAGAGGAATCTAAAACTCGTTTTGTAACAAGACACTCAATGGAAGGCAGAGCTCCAATTAGGGTAGTTGGAGATAAATTACTCATAGTAGCGAGGGGTGGCAATAACATACGACTTCATTATGCTTCAGTTGAGAACGAATTTAAACTGTTGGATGAAGTAAAGGTAAAGGTTTTTGTTGCATTTTTAGATTTAATAGGTTTTGGCTGAAAAACAATTCAAAAGATACAAGCTTTTCCTATAAGAATATGTGTTTTAATGTTAGCAATTTTTTTATTTTTTTTTATTTTTTTTATTCTAACTAACTTTTGATGTTACTTTTATTCATTAATATATTGAAGTGTAATTTTTCTACTGTCTTAAACTGAGCTGCAACAGATCTCTAAAACAGAATCATGTTCAATATCACAAAAGTATTTCTACAAGTACACTAACAACTGTTTAATTAATTGCTAATAATCATGTAGAATACCATTTTTTTAGGTGAGTGATATGATAGTAGCCAGTTTAGCTGTCAACAATGATATCGTTTGGACAGGAAGCTGGGACGGTCATATCAAGAAATGGAAGATAATAAATAACAAACTTGAAGCAGCTGGTGACATTGGACTAGGATCTTGTGTTAATGGATTAGCTGCAAACTCTGCAGACTGCAGCTCAAATAGTGTTTATGCTGCTGTAACCGGTGGAAAAGTTGTCAGAATTTCTTCTGTATAATACAGTCAGTAACAATAAATCTCAAAAATACCATAAATGGGTAAATAAAATGTTAAACAAAAAATAGGTTTTAATTTATTTATTTATCCCATGAATAATTCTCTAAGTATTTACAAATTGTTATTTTTAACTGGTTTTAAATTAAAATGAAGTCAGTGATATCAACTTCAGTATTATTTATTAGTTTCCACAGTTATTTAGGTTGCATTTATAAATTAAATAACAATATCCATGTCAGCTATTGCACTTTCTGAGGGTAGAACTACATTGGTGATATAGTTGGGATCTATTGGAGGTTTCTTGCCCTTCTCGCGGCGACGTAATTCCAGGAAAGCTTCACGCTGGGCCCAGTCCCTCATATTTATGTCAGGCGAGTAAGCCCACAGGAAGCTTCCAAACACGATGCACAAGGTGACAGAGAAGAAAAACGAGGCATGGTGCACGTTGGTATCATTATCCTGATCTTTGAAATCAAATCCATAGCTCACCCAGTTCTTACTCTGATTAGACGACTCCGTAGATACAGCACCGCTATCCTTTTTGGAAGTGGAATTAATGCCTCGGCTAATTTTGTTTACATGCTTCCACATGCATCTCTGGAGCAGGGACATTTGGCAAACTCTTGCCAAAGCTGCCATTGTTTTTATATCACTTACGGGCTCTTGATCGTCACGAAAACGTAAAGATGTTTCACGAGGCTTCTGTTTTAGAATATTTTTATGATTACGAAACAAGCCAGAGAATTCTGGACTTCTGGTCTGACTTCTGTCTGAGTGACATTGATGACATCACAGATTGACATACCTGCTTCTCATAGTATTTATTTCAGGATATCTGTCACTGACCTCTAGTAAATGGACTGGCTGCAGTCATAATAATGTTCTGCCTATTTGAGTGTCGCCATTTTGGCGCTGTAGGCAGATACGAATTTCCATTGAACTAAAATTAGTGATGTTCATAAGTCGACTGTGGTAATGATAAATATATCGATGATTATAAATGTACCTTGTCTAATTAACTTCCGATTTTGAGAACATTATTAAACTATAGACATTTTATTAAACACAAATGTTAGGGAACACTACCGTAACTCTAAAAATTTTCCAAAAAAAAAACTGTTTTGTCAAAATGGGGTAAGCTTATTATTATTATGGTATTTTTATACAATGTATATCTCTCCCAAGGGTGGTTATGTAGAGAGCACGGGCCGAAGCCAAGTGCCATAATTATAAATTGAGAAACTTGCGGACAAGTCTGCAAGTATTGAGGATGACGGCTTTTTGTCATAGTTTATATACATTGGGGTTCATATTGAGTGTTTCTAGGCTGCTGTGTAGGGTCTTGGGTATGACGCCTGTGCTGGAGATAACAATAGGGATGGTGCGGACTTGATTTACCTGCCATTGTGTTTTTATTTCTATTGCTAGGTCTACATATTTTGCTATTTTTTCTGTATGTGTGGTTTGCAGGTTATGTGTATTGCAAACTGCTATGTCTATTAATATTATTAATTAGCCATAAATGTCCCACTGCAGGGCAAAGGCCTCCCTACCCTCGTTCCACTGATCTCTATCCTGAGCTATTGTGGGCCAGTTATGTTGGCGGGACGAACTAGACCAACACAATAATAACTGGGTAGCTTAGACAAAATAAAAAACAAAAATACTTTGACATTTTTATTGAAAAAATATATTAATTGGAACAGAGATAATCTGTTTTCTTCGGGGTCCAGTTTAAGGCATTCATATTTTCTAACCACACGTTTCTTAGCGTCAACTCGGAAGGAAATCTGCAAAAATATAATTGATAACTTATACATAACATAACATATACTTATTACTGAGCTTATACTAAGTATGTCAACTTTTAGTATTGAATATCGACATTTTATCGATAAGAATTTATCAATCCCTAGTGCATAAACAATAACATATATAAAACTAATTTTTACACCAATTCTCACGAAATTCATCATTATATCATCATTATTTTGTTAAGATATCATTGCAAACAATTTTCAGATAGTAATCAATGCTATAAACACAATTTCAAGACAAATTTGCATAAAAACAACAATAAAATACACGTACCTGTGAAATGACGTTTTACTCCCTTTTCGGTAGCGAGCTTTACAAAACACACATTTTATCATCTTTATTTAGCTCAACTTTCACAATTAAATATGAAATCTCAATTAAATACCACGAAATAAAATTATATTACACAAAAAACTCGCCGTCGCCGCTGTTACAATCTCATACAGGGGCCATTTGCTTGCAGTGTACGTCAAAATTAGTTCTCGGGAAACTCGTAGGGGCGCTTCAAATTGCCACCACACCTTAGCTGTCATTTGTATGGTGCAGCCAGTCCATATAGTACAGGTCAGTGATATCTGTCCACTTTTTCGTTTTTCGTTTAGTCACTGTCACTATCAAAAAAGTTGGCTGTCAAAGTCATTGATTTTCCATTCCATTCATTCCAGTAGTTCTTTTTTGTTTATTTGAATTGAATTGTTTTTTTTCACTTTTTTTTGCCTTGTGCTGTGTTTTTGGTTCGTGGTCTATGGCAAGTGATTATTTCCTCTATGGTCTGTGGTGTAGTCTGTGGGTGTAGTCTTGTCCTTTGTTTGTGGTGCTTGCTTTGTTTGTTTCATTTGTTTCCTGGTCTGCAAGGAACATTATACTCTCTACCGATAGTAGCTGGTCTGTGCTGTGGCACTAATTATTGACTCCTGTGATTGACTCGTACAAGTCGTACAATAAAATTAATATCTGCTTGTAAATTTTGCGACAAATTGCTAAAACGGGAAACCTTAGCACAGACCAGGAAACAAAAACCTTAGTATTCTGTTATCTACCGAATAAAAATATAAAGGCAAAATGGTTGTACGTCAATACAATGAAGAGTTGAAGTATCTGGAAAAAATTAACCCTTATTGTTGGAAAATCAAAAAGGGGTTTCAACCTAATATGAATGTAGAAGGTGTATTTTACGTGAACAGTACTCTAGAAAAGTTAATGTTAGATGAGTTGCGCAATTCCTGCCGCCCAGGGATGACGGGGGGCTTTCTACCCGGAGTAAAACAGATCGCTAATGTCGCCGCATTACCCGGTATTGTAGGCCGGTCTGTCGGTTTGCCTGATGTACACTCTGGCTATGGTTTTGCGATTGGTGAGTTTTTGAGCCCTTCACGTTTAACAATTTAATATTTGAATTGATATTTAACTCACTTATGTAATATAAATAATTGTTAGGATTCTTGATGCAATATGATGCAATTTACATTACAGGTAATATGGCAGCATTTGATATGTCTGATCCAAAATCAATAGTCTCTCCTGGGGGTGTAGGCTTTGATATCAATTGTGGAGTCCGTCTTCTTAGAACCAATCTATATGAGAAAGATGTCCAACCGATAAAGGTAAACATTCTACTACTTCAGTATCAGTATCGTCAATGGGTGGTCAATGCTCAGCAGTTGAACATTACAGGCATATGTTATACAGCACTTAATGTTTTTATTTCAGGAACAACTTGCACAAAGTCTATTTGATCACATACCTGTAGGAGTAGGTTCCAAAGGGATAATACCCATGAATGCCCGTGATTTGGAGGAAGCTCTTGAGATGGGTATGGATTGGTCCCTCAGAGAAGGATATGTTTGGGCTGAAGATAAGGAGCACTGTGAAGAATATGGCCGGATGTTAAATGCTGATCCTTCCAAAGTCAGTCTCAGGGCTAAAAAGAGAGGATTACCTCAACTTGGCACATTAGGTGCTGGTAATCACTATGCTGAGATTCAAATAGTAGATGAAATCTATGATAAATATGCTGCTGGAAAAATGGGGTTGGAAAGAGTTGGCCAAGTGTGTGTTATGATCCACTCAGGCAGCCGAGGGTTTGGTCACCAAGTAGCTACTGATGCTTTAGTCCAAATGGAGAAAGCAATGAAAAGAGATACCATTGAAACAAATGACAGACAGCTAGCTTGTGCCCGCATTCATTCAGTTGAAGGACAAGATTATTTAAAGGCCATGGCTGCAGCTGCAAACTTTGCTTGGGTCAATCGCAGTTCAATGACCTTCTTGACACGCCAGGCTTTTGCTAAACAGTTCAAAATGGCACCAGATGATTTGGATATGCATGTTATTTATGATGTGTCTCATAATATAGCAAAGATAGAAGAACATGTAGTGGATGGGAGAGTTAAGACTTTGTTAGTGCATAGAAAGGCAAGTTTCTTTTATAAGTATTGTTTATTAAAAGAGTGATGTGTCTTTTGCAATGTTTAAAACATCTATTTATTTGAGCTGATACTTATCAAGTTAATGTTTTGTTTTTCAGGGATCTACAAGAGCTTTCCCTCCTCACCATCCATTGATCCCAGTGGACTACCAGTTAACCGGCCAACCAGTCTTGATTGGTGGCACCATGGGCACCTGCAGTTATGTTCTGACAGGCACCCATCAAGGAATGACTGAAACATATGGATCTACCTGCCATGGGGCTGTGAGTATGCTTATTAGTTCTATTACTATTTTAGGCTAAATGCTTTGAATTCAAAAATTCCTGAGAATATTCATTCTCTTTTTTTTTCATTGTAATAATAAACTTTTATTGCAGGGCCGGGCATTATCTCGTGCTAAATCTAGAAGAAATATAGACTACAAAGATGTTTTAGAGAAGTTAGAATCAATGGGAATTTCTATCAGAGTAGCATCTCCTAAGTTGGTGATGGAAGAAGCGCCAGAATCTTATAAGAATGTAACAGATGTTGTTAACACCTGCCATGCAGCCGGCATTAGCAAGAAGACTGTTAAATTAAGGCCAATTGCTGTCATAAAAGGCTAATAATCTCCTGAATATTTAAGTACTTATTTATATATATAAAATTTGTATAAATTAAAGGAATGCGAAAGAAAAAAAGTCTAAATTATTATGATTTCTATTTATGTTAACAACAACAATTATACAATTTCTTCTAACATAATACTTTGATCTGGATTAAGAGGTACTTGTAGTAAGCGACTAATTTCATTACAGCCTTACAAGGATTAAATCAGCGCTAAACATATTACAGACAATGACTTCCAAATAATTGTATTGTCCATTTATCAACCACATACAACGTTTAACTACTACCACGCTGACTGTACTACTAAAAGGAAGCTGTCTATAATCCTTTTAATTTATCGGCTAAAATAACAAGTATTGCGGTTCCTAGGAAGAATAAGCCTGACGGTAAAACGGCCGCTGTTCGGTCCACTTCATCTGCAATAAAAAAAAAACGAAGTTAACTTTTTACTTACTTTAAAGGAGCGTTTCCATTATGCATTTATTTTACTGAATAGAACATTTTGAAATAAAATCTTACCATCAATTATGTTGTTTTTGTGATCCGTTTCATTGGTGACCCATCCCATGCACTTATTGAGAGCGTCTTCCCAACGAACCTTTCGCATTTCTCGCTCTGTAAAGATGTAAAAAAATTAAAATTCTCTGGGCCTTCGCTGCCTTACGCGGGCGCCCGTGGCGGGTACCCGCTTCGCGTGTATGTTTTAAAAGATACGTGGGAGCAGCGCTGCGAGCGACGGTGATCCGTCGCACGCGGCGCGGCCAGCTGTCTCCGCCCCGCGGGCGACGGGGCGCGCTCGTTCGGTCCGCTTGACGGAGCAAAATGTTTTAAAAGATACGTGGGAGCAGCGCTGTGAGCGACGGTGATCCGTCGCACGCGGCGCGGCCAGCTGTCTCCGCCCCGCGGGCGATGGGGCGCGCTCGTTCGGTCCGCTTGACGGAGCAAAATGTTTTAAAAGATACGTGGGAGCAGCGCTGTGAGCGACGGTGATCCGTCGCACGCGGCGCGGCCAGCTGTCTCCGCCCCGCGGGCGACGGGGCGCGTGACGGAGCAAAATGTTTTAAAAGATACGTGGGAGCAGCGCTGCGAGCGACGGGAGACCGCCGCGGACGCCCGCGACGGATAAGGCGGCCGTGCGGCGCGGACACCTGCGTCGGGCGTCCGCGCCGCACGTCCGCTTAACGCAGCGAAGGGCCTAGACTTATTTAATTATCCATTCATACTGGCTGAAGTCCTATACTATAGGTCTATACCCTGAATAAGCCGCCACACTTTAGTTTTTTTCTCGCTGCTCATTATGGACCTATGTGTTCCAGTAGTTTGCGGTGTTGCCGGAAACATTGCGGCGGGTAACCACAGTATAAATGGGTCCTAAAGGTAAAATTCAAATGATCATTTTGGTACCTTCACATGAAATGGATGGTAGGAAAGTGTCAGCTGGTGGGCTGGGTATTGACGTAGTGGGCCACACTTTGAGAGCTCTCCCGGCCACGATAGCTGCCCCGAGCGCTGTACTCTCCATCATAAGAGGACGAATCTGTATTATGAGTAAATTACAATTAAAAAACAATTCCGTAGAAAGTACGGGTCGTTATTTAACTTTAAAGAAATGTCCGTCATGTTGTGGAGATAAGGGTGAAGTTGCGCCCAATGAGAAATTAACATTGAGTTATAATTACTTCAATATTAACACGTTCATTACCATTATAAATTACAAGATTTTTTCTGGGGTGCCGCATACATTATACGATGGACTCGCCGGGCGAGTCGCCGGCACTGCAATAACATTTGAATCGAGAGTTCACTGGCACTGAGTGAGAGTAAATTCTTTGTTTTTTAAGTTTTTCAGTCGTCACATTGTATGTAACGTGTTTAACGCATTTAAATAGAGTTTTACAAAGAGAAGTGATAAAAATGTTAAGAAATTCAATGGATAAAAAAGTAAGTTTGTTTAGGATCCACGAAATCATTAATTGCAAGTTTATTCCTGCCCGTGTTCCTGCCGTGCGATATTAAGATTAGCCATTGAGAGCTCCGCAAAAAACAATGTTATCAGTGCTTTTGTTCCTGGAACATACTGGGCACTGGCGTTTTTTGTCATTTCTTTATTACTCGTATACCATGCGGACACGCATTTTTTCTTATTCTTAGGTTGAGAATCAATGTAAGTGAACTCGTCTAGCGAGTTCAAAGCATTACAAAATAGTTTTTTAAAAATATAAACGGGGTCTCCACACGTGGCCCACCATGTAAATCTTTAGTTTAGCGTACATTTGGTCTACTGTATTACTTTAAACAGAAAATAGTATAGACGAATTTTGGAAATATTAGCTAAAACACTGGACTCGTTAGGCGAGTCCGAGTCTGCACTAGAATAAGATTTACGTGAACACTCCGGCCGAGTCGGTGGCACTAAACGTGTTAAATAGTCGTTTCGATATATTTCTGTGCGTTATAAAGTATAAGTTGACCCTAAACAATCTTGAGCCGACCTACCCCCTTGCGCAGGCCGGGTCCTGTTTCCACTTTCGCAAAAATGCTTACCTATAGCAGCGGTATTTTTTATAGATAGCAATATTGCAATATTACCCTGATTAAGGCAAGTATCTAGTAAGTATGTACTAAAGCACTAACAATGGAAGGTTTAGTGATGGTGTAAGGATGAAATGAAATCACTGCACCTTCAGTTTGCATTTAGAGTTTTATACAAAGAAATAAGTTCACTCACAACAGGTATGCCAAGTATATCAGCCTGCATCTGCATCAGCACCGTGTTCTGCGCCATGCCGCCGTCAGCCAGCAGTCGCCGCAGCGGCGCGCAGTCCGCCGCCATGGCTGTCGCCACGCCGCGCGTCTGGTGACACACCGACTCCAGCGCTGCACGTACTATGTGCTGCCTACGAGTGCGACTGCTAATGCCGCACATGATACTGGATAAGGAAGATGGGTTGACGTGATCATCCAGATGGTGAAAGAATTGTAGAATTATGATATATGTATAAAAATCGAATTACACATTTGTTCTGATACATAAAGATTGACATGACGTAAAATACTTAATCACGTTTCCCAGTATCCCACATTTTGCGATACGAATTTGAATGGTTACTTATTATTAAAAACCCCTCTTTATTCATTACTATAATAAGTTGGTGTCGTCTCTTACCCCCTCGCATCTCT
The DNA here is from genome assembly GCA_963082685.1 of Cyclophora albipunctata. Taxonomy (NCBI): domain Eukaryota; kingdom Metazoa; phylum Arthropoda; class Insecta; order Lepidoptera; family Geometridae; genus Cyclophora; species Cyclophora albipunctata. The sequence goes on along the minus strand of OY720117.1, from coordinate 6,113,507 downwards.
CCTCCAATACGGTGAATACAGTCCATTGAAAGCCGGAATGAAACAGATATTTCCCTCGTCACTGTCGCTCACTTCAGAGGCTAGACCTTCAGTCTCCCGCACGTCGCTTATGATCTCGAGCCCTTCTCGCAGCCACTGTAATGTGTCCCCTAAATAAAATGTATTTTTCTAAATTAACTATTACCATATGATTTAAAATTCATACAATTTAAATAATGCTTCAGTTTAAGTAGGTATGTACTAGATAAGAAGGGTTATTAAAGGGTGCGTAGCTTCACCTTCCGGCCACACACGCCGGTAAACGTTAACGTTTAACAGACTGTCAATTAAATTTGTAAACGACGCTTGGTATTCAATAGACTATTAACGGCTGAAAATATAATTAACTTAATAACGAACGTATGTTACTATGACCAACCGATTGAAACAACCCACCCTAAAGAAGTCAGTTTTTAATACCTATGTGTATATCTAAAAACCTAGTATATATAAAAAAAAATGTATAAAGCTTCCTGGAAAAAATACTGGTAATACTAATTTTGTAATAGTGTAAAATAATAATGATGATTACCTGCAATAGCTACTGAGCCTTCTAATGCATACACTGGTGCTGCATCTGGACCTAATTTGTATGCGACAGTTGTGAGAAGACCATTCTGTGAATGTACTATTGAATCACCTGTAATCAAAATAAAAGTACTCCAATATTATTGTTCAGTACACAGTCCTCACTGTTCCGATATCTTCCGAGACAGTCCAGCCCAGCAGTGGGATGTTACAGGCTAATACTTTTTTAACTTAATTCAGCAATACTTAAACTGCTTTATGATGGAGTACTTTGTATATGAGAATAGTTTTTATCAGTCTGTTGTTAAAACGAAACAAACCTGTGTTATATAAAAGGAAACAACCAGTCCCAAATGTGCATTTAACTTGGCCAAATTTCATGCATCCTTGTCCAACTAGAGCTGCTTGTTGATCACCTAAGCACTAGAAGAAATATAATTATAAATATTAATATTTTATCTGTAAAAACTACAGAGGGAAAACCAAATCAAGACGCAACAATAAAAAATATTGTTATGAGTAGTGAATCAATGAGGCCAAGTTTTGCCCTAAAGCATACAGCATGAATATTACATAAAATGTTTCAGTTTGGTTGTTCCGATTATAAATTAGTTCTGATTTAATATTATTTCTTCACTATTAACACTTACACCAGTAATAGGTACTCCTAATAACGGTCCAACTGCTATATACCCATATACTTCAGAGGAACTTCTGATTTCCGGTAGGATCTCTTTGGGTATGTCAAAGAATCTCAATAGTCCTTTACTCCACTTCAAACTCCTAAGTGACATGAGCTGTGTTCTTGAAGCATTTGATACGTCTGTCATGTGGATACCACCTTGTTTGCCACCAGTTAGATTCTAAAATTAAAAGAGTATGTTTAGTGGATTCATGGTTCATAAACAGTGTTTATACTATAGTTTTAATAATAAATAACGAGTTGGGCGACGGTTGACAACATCTGTATCAGAATACCGGTCAAGTGCGGTCCCACGCACGGAGGGTTCCTTACTTTAAAAAACGGTAAATAATCATGTTTATTGTATGGTTGAGGGGGTCCCATAATTATTTATTTTAATCAATTATATTTAAAGAGAACAAAACTAAATATTCTGTGAATAGTTTCAGCGTCTCCCTGTCGCAGTTATTAGTACCGAGCAAGAAATGGTAAAAAAACCGGCCAAGTGCGAGTCGGGCTCGCAGACGAAGGGTTCCGTGCCATAATCTTTAATGCAATCTGCAAATGCAGAAATGCTCCGTCTGCTCGAAGATACATAGAAACTAGTAGTGAAGTTATGTCTGCAAGTGCAGTCTATTATACTGCTGCAGTCAGTGATAAAAACCATACCTTTATTGTATGAATATTTGTTTTGTGTGGAAAGTATGCTATATATTTAGTTTAGGTAATATTGAATTATTCTCACCCATATCAACCATGAGTCTACAGTTCCCGCCATGCACTCCCCTGCAGCCACTGCATCTTTGACTGCTGTCACATTTCTTAACAACCATTTTAGTTTCACAGAAGAAAAGTATGTAGATAAGGGAAGCCCACTTGTTTGACACATTGTGTTTATTGAATGGACTCCTTCCTGTTCCATTAACTCATCAACTATGCATGAAGTTCTTACATCTAACCATACTGAAACATTAAATATAAGTCTTTTAATAATGCCCTTCTCAGTGTTAGAAAGGTAAGACAGTTTATATCAACCTGAAGAAAAAGTCTTGTTAGTCAGCAACATTCTTACTTGTAGGCATATCTCACTGTGCATTTTTTTTTCTAGAAGTTGTTAGTAGTTAGAATGTATTTCTTTGTTACTCACCTATGGCACTATAAAGTGGCTGCCCAGTGACTGAGTTCCATACTATAGTAGTTTCTCTTTGGTTTGTTACTCCGATGCCAACAACATCATCTGGATTTATGTCTAATTTTTTTAAATTGTCTACTGTTACCTGCAAATTACACCCTTGTTAATTCACTAAGGAATAAGAAAAAGAAATTTATATGCAGTGAAGAAGAAGACTTTTTAGTAGGAATTAACAACACTTAGCATGTTTCACGGTACTTTATAACTAACCTCAATGCATTCTAACACAGCTTGTAATATTTCCAAGGCATCCTGTTCAACCCATCCTTCCTGAGGACTAAACCTTCTCAGTGGTAGCTGGTGATATGTTAAGACTTCGGAAGTGTTTGCAGCAAATACCTAGAAAAACTTTTCAAGTCACATAGATTATCGGCGGATAACGGAGCGGAGCTCACGCAGAATTGTATTCCACTTTTCGTAAAGGATTTATTACATATATATATAATAATGTAAAAACATGACCTTCATGGAGTATTTTGTTTGTTTACCTGCAGTCATTGTACTACTTCCGTCTTCCGCTCAATAACATGTTCTTACAAACAATAGCGAGTTTAACCCATTGAGTTATATGTACTACATATAACTCAATGGTTTAACCTCGCTTTACATAACTCAAAGTAAATAAGATACTTACCATAAACTTTACATTAGATGTGCCTTCATCAATAGCTCCTATTAATGGCCCAAATCTACCGTATTGTCGCATATTTCATTTGTTCATGTTTCACTTCATAATTATTCCGGCCGGATATGTTTTTTACTAATTTATATTATAAAAGCACTAACATTTGTAAATATTTTTTATTGATTGGTTGATCCAAGATAGATCAGCTGACTTTAATTATTTTCGAATGACAATGATAGATTTATGACATGACATTTTAAAGACATCACAGACTGCACCTACATGTTTCACAGTATATATCATTATTAAATCCATGGTATTACACTCACATAGCTTCTACCCTCCATACACTCACAAAAAGTTTGATGTCAACTTGACATAGTCAAGTCAATCAATGTCTCGTGAAAAATTTTTTTAAAGAGAATAGAATTTCATTCATAAATAATTAATACTTATCTTTAATCGTATTTCCTACTTATAACCTGTCATCAAAACAAACAAAGGAAGTATGTAATTGAAATTTTAAATAGCTGTGCATTGAAATCACTGATTTAAAGCATTGAAATTTAAGTTATATTTACAAAAACCAAGTATTTACCAGGTACTTCAAATGTATGGTTCTGCAGATTTTTACGTAAAAATAAATTTTACAGCCATCATATCACCAGCATCACCAACATCTATATGAGTTCATGAGTTTTTCTTTTTAATAATTTGTTACAGGGTTTAGAAAAAATTGGAGTGTGCTTTTATTTTATACAATGCTTCATGAAATAAAGCTTGTAATATCTCGCGACAATGTTGTGGTTCAAACAGTTACTCAGGAAATAAATGAAGCCTCCTTTTCCGATATCATCAAACAGTTCCAAACGAAAGCCAATACGATTTTAACTAATTTGATAAATGAAAACGAACATGCCGGTACGTATCTTCTGTTTACTATCTATATTAAATATAATTAAGGTGGAGAGTTTACGTGGGGCATTTGAATAATTCTTATGGTACTGGATAAATAATCTTTAGTTATTAATTCTAACCAGGTCCGAGATAGTGTGTCAAGCTGGACTCTTATAGGGACTAATGGTGTGAAATTGCCATAGGCCATCAAACTTGAAAGGAAGATAGACCTTTGCCCTGTAGTGAGACAGTATTGGCTGATATTGTATACTAGCAGCGCCCTGTGGTTTTACCCGCGTTGTACCCGTTCCTGTTGGAATTTCAAGATGAAATGTATCACATGTGTTCTGATGTATGACCTATATTACTGTAAAGTTCCAACCAGATTCGTCTTGTAGTTTTTTCATGAAAGAGTAACAAACATGAATACATACATACTTGCATACATCCTCACAAACTTTCCCATTTATGATATTAATAGGATTAGTAGGATACATTCAAACCTGAGGTAAAATTTTTAAAACTCTTACAATAATTAGTAATACCAGCCAGAAGAGCATATAACTTAATAAGCTTTCAACACCGGTCATTATGTTTAATTATCAATTTTGATTCTTTCCACTGAATGATCATGCCAGACGTTTTTGTACTTGCTATGAACTGACATCTGGATTGGTCACAAATCTACTGAAAGTTACTTGTCTGCAGGAGGTAATGCAGAAATGGTGGAGGATGTTGATGAGGAAAGTGACTCCGATGATGACGTTTGTCAAAGTCCGAAGAAAGTGAAGAATTGGTAAATGATTTGCAAATTACTTTGTTAAGTATTTCTAATTAGTAATTATATTTATTTTAGTAATATTGTTGTTTTAGTACCCTTTCTTAGTATTTTGTATAGTTAACTATGGGTTAAAAGGAGATCACTCATTTTAGATTGAATCCAAAAGTATTGGCATTGAATTGCCCACCAAAAAAAGGTTTGCTGTAGTAGGCAAATCTTTATGGAAGTTACAGCACCAAATTTCTTACTCTTCTTATATCAGCTTATGTAGTCAGTATATAACCTGTATTAGAATATGAATCATCTCCTTTATGGCTTTAGAAAATGCAGATTTACCAGTAATCAAATATATTTGTTGTATAAATAGATCCTAGTCCACACAAATAAATGAGGAAAAACTAAATCTAAGGAAGTAAATAACCAACTCATTTATAATTATTATCTTTTATTAATATCCTTAAATTACATTAAATGTATTGTTTAGGTGTATTCAAATGGGCAGAACTTAATATTTACAGTTTAATGTTCTCATGTGATATTAACATCTCTCAACAACTTGTTCATTTAAATTAAATTACTAACTCATCCTCATCACAAAACTATTATGTGAACTAAAATGTTTGTACTTTTTATGTGTACTTACGGGCATGACTCGACGGATCTAATATTAAAGTATTAATAATAAATAGGGCTTAACATAATCACATTATATGTATATCAGTTATTGGGAATGTATGTACTAATCACATTGCTTTTCCTTTGGACAAACATTAACCTTTAAGTTACATATTATTATTATAAAATAACTCTAAGAACTCCTTAAGGAACCTACTTTTTAACTTACTTAAACGTTTTTAATACTGGTTAATCTCAACTTTTTATTCGGTTTTTTTTTTCTGTTGGAGTAAGAGAGGGATAATTTTTAATGGGCAGTAACTGTCCCTAGTCCGTGAGCACACAAATGTTCAACATTATAATTTACTTGTTGGGTTTTATTTATTCTATCTACATTTCTGACAACCTCATTGACCTACATTTCTATACGCGGTAACTTAATACTTATATAATACTAGCAGCGCCCCGCGGTTTTACCCGCGTTGTGCCCGTTCCCGTGGGAATTTCGGGATTTTTTTTACATAAAAACCTTCCTCTTGAATCACTCTACCTATTACAAAAAACCGCATCAAAATCCGTTGCGTAATTTTAAAGATTTAAGCATACAGACATACAGACAAACAGACAAACAGACACGAAACAGAGACGACTTTATTTTATACTATGTAGTGATACGTATTACGTATGTAAACTATATACCAATCAAACAAACTGAATTACGTGTAGGTATCGTAGGTAATTAATGGTTCAAATCGAGTTCGTATTCTGGAACCGTAATCGTATTTTTTTATCAGAAGGAAATGCCGCGACGCTATCGCTCATAATTGCGAAACTACAGATATTTAAAGTTCCACTATAAAGTATTTTAATAGGTAAATACTAATTTTAGACATTGTAAGTACTTCAAAACAGTTTTTAGGTCGAGTGGTGTCTATGTCTCATCGTAAATGAATATTACATATGATGTGTTGGAAGACTTGAAATTATCTCATTGAAATGTTTATTTTTCGTATCACGAGTGTGTCAAACCGATGTAGGTTGTACCTAGTTAAAGTAGGTTGAGTTGAGTTGTTCGCTGATATCTCGCGTTAATTAACTGTTGATGTTCAATCGCCGGCTTCCCATGGCTAGTCCATTGTTGTTTTGTCATCGGATTGTTCTGAGTCTGAACAGCATATATCACAACCTTTGATGCCGCACTCGCACAACGATGCCGGTCTTATAGAGTTTCGGAATTTCTGAAAATAGTATACAACACGTTATTTCAGAAATTATGTAACACTCTGGTAGTCTTGTGTTCTCTATTCATAATATTTGAAGTTGATTGATAGGTAATATTTTTTTTTACGACCAAACTATTCTCAAATGATAGCGTGACAAATCGAAAGCATTTGATTTTTATATACCCTACTCAGATTACTATACTTACTTCTCTCCAATCATCGCCTGGTGATCGTACTATAATAACAATAGCATACACTGGTATGCAGAGTAGGGAGAGCGAGGCTATGGTCCAGCCAAGTATCTGCGCCCCGAGAGGGTACACGTAGTCTCTGTACCCGGGCGGCATGTAGTCCACCAGGGACACCACCCACAGCGCCAGCAGCAGCGCGGGTGAAGCAATCAGCCAGCAGAATCGGAAATACAAAGACGGGTAGCGACCTGAAATATAAATAAAAATGACTTTCACACTATTTTAGCAATATGACTAAGTACTGCTAGCTGTACAATTCGCGGTTGTGTATAACAAGAACATGTGTTGTAAAGATAAAATCAATAAAGATATGGGCTTCGACACGTGTCTATATTTTAAGGTGTGCTACAACGGTTCTGATATCTACTATAGCTACAGATGTAGGTAACATTAAAACCTAATTTTACAGTTCAATAGCAGGTATTTTCTTGAGCTACATACCGATATATGAATTTGAAATTGCGTACCTTTACTTTATAGTCATGATTAATAATTTACCTGTCATTTGTTTAATATTTCTCGATAGCCGGCCGACGCCATAAAACCAAGCTATTGCTACCACTTCGAAGAATGCCAGATATGTGATACTAAGAGAAGCGGCGTAGTAGTCCATCAATTGGAACATGTATATGCCGCTCTGTATAATGTGCGGCAGCCCGAACACTAGTGAGACTGCGCACACGCAGAGCACTAGCAGCTCGTGGTACACCAGCTTCCTTCGGATTATATCTGGAAATCCATCTTGAATGGAAGTCACCACAACTTCTACTATCGCAAACTGTAACGAAAACAAACGTTATTGAGCAACGTTATTTTTTTTGAAATATTTTGTGAGAGAATTTTAAGGATAACTCACCTGGCTATTTAATCCTAAACATAAGAACATAAAGAAGAATAACACCGCCCATAGTTGTGGAGCTGGCATCTTCGCTATAGCCTGAGGGTATACCACGAACAACAACCCCGGACCTGAAATAAGTAACATTCGTAAACAAAGTGCAACGTTTTAGGTTTCTTAAATTACATTATCGTGTCTTCGTGATTAATCATATGACATTATCTTTACCAAATGCAAATAATGATGTAGCAATATGATAAATAACATGTTTTCTGGTTTTTAAAAACAAAACTGAAATAGCTTTCTGTACTTACTATCAGCAATGACGTTCTTTACAGGAGTGTTCTGCTCAAAGGCAATGTTTCCGATTGTAGCAAATGTAAATATTCCAACAATCAAACTAGTGATTGCATTGACTAGCGATACTGCTACAGTGTCGTGAAGGAAATTATTGTCGAATCGGTTATAAGACGCGAACATTATCATCGACCCGAAGGCGATGCCGATCGAGTTAAATATTTGAGAGGCTGCATTCACCCATGGCCTCGATGTTTTGAGTAACTCCCATTCGGGTTTGAAGAAGAATCTTAGGCCTTTGTCCGCACCTTCGAGGGTAAGTGATCGGCCAAGAAATACTATGATTAGTAAAAATGGGAGAGTCGTGGTTATGTATCGGACTTTAGCAGAAGATTTGATGCTCTTCCACAGTGCGAAGTAAACCAGCACCCAAGCACAGACCAAGCAAGCCGCTAACTCCCACCGCATGCCACCAGGGTACTCAAAGCCATCGCTCATGCTTAATACTTTCTTCCTGTAAATATATAACATTCTTATTAGATGGTTAACTTATACCAAGTTAATATAGAATCAAACAGCCACCCGTTAAATATGAGGTCATTTAACGTATTGTTGTGGTTACATCAATTATTAATATCCAACAGATTTTTACATTACAAAATTATACGATTTTGTTTTAACTATTAGTTATCTAAAAGTATGAGAAGTCGGTACAGGGAAGTGTAAGTTTTTTAATGTTGGTTATTGAATATAAGCTTCATTACTGTTGAAGTCAAACCGGTATGCGGTGTACTTACTCGAAAAATTGTTCGGTGGGTGTTTGTGAGCCGTTTGGCTTCGTGAAATTATGGTTCGGAACCCAACATTGCGGGGTGTTCCATCGATTGGAACAACTCGCCCAAGGGACCTCGGTTTTAAAGGACGTGAAGAAGTAATAGATAGCCCACGCGATAATCACTGCGTAGTACGTAGACATTAGGAATGAGATCACCACGCTCGCCAGTCCCGCACCTGCAATTAAATAAAGTACCGTTAGAAACAATACAATAAGACGACGTGAAATATTCAACTGTAGGTTAGTAATGCCAACCCAGATGCTTTGATTATAGAGAAGTGTATACTGGTTACCATATTTTTTTCGTTCTTTATTTTTTGGATACTGTTTTGACGTCTAATATGAACTCACCTTTGAACAACGGACATATCTGTGACAGGGCCCCAATGGGCCCGTGAGCCGTGTATTGTCCAATAGCCAACTCCATAAACAGCATCGGCACCCCGCAGACCAGCAGTATTATAAAATAGGGTATGAGAAATGCGCCTGAAAACAATACATAATATAACATTATTATTACTTTGTTTACGTACATTTTTATCGATAAGAAAGGTCAGAGATCGCCTATTATTAAGTCAATTACACTAGTGATGCACCTATCAACTCACACTATCTATGTACGAGTTTTGACCCCAAGGAATCGCATAATTAACCTGCTAAAATACTCATTACGGTACTTGCGCTTCAGAACATGAAATAGATACGATACTACTTGTTTTGTAGTCAGCAACGGGACTCGTTATTTGACCACTTTAAGTAAAGTAAATAAAGATAATAAATTGTTGAAATATTACGAAATATTAATATCAAATAAACTCAAGTTTCAATTAAATAATTCTTTACATCCATTCACATATAGGTAGGTGCTTATTGTTATCCGACACGAGTGCGGAAATAGAAAAAACTGCTATTATCTGAAATGGATTGTAGACGAAGTTATCGACAAATTTATGCTCTACCAGGATCTACTACGGTACAATACCCAGTATTTGAGTTACATCCATGTATTAAACATGAGTAACAATCATTCATACCTCATTGTTTTACACTAATTTCTTATTCCTTCCGGTGTCGATCATTATCACTCGTGACGACACTCCCACACGGATACAATATTTAGTCATATTCCTAGACCGATAAACTTCATGATTATTTTTATGTTTTCTGACTAAAACATGTAAATATGACAATATTATGTGTTCAAGATAAAAATAAGCCTTTTAAAGATACTAAGTACAACGTACATAGTCTCATAAATAATGTGAATAATGTTAGTCGCTTTCTCGGAGAAAATTTGAGAATTTCGAGAATGATAGCGGATGGGAAATGACGTTATTATATTGAAAGGTATCGCAATTTCACAGAACTGCTGGTCATTGATAGTAATTAGTTACTGTACTCAACAATTAGTGTAAACCACCGGCAAAGATAAACCAGAATCCCTTATAATGACAGTATTTCTAACTCTGTGGTTTTATCGGTAAACCTTCCATATTTTCTTTTTCATATCTATGGGGAGTTAAACCAGAATTAACTATATATCGAGCTATGCATAAGTATATTATTGAATAATTGATCTACTCTATCCTATTACTTAGTAATTATGATTATGATAAATGTTTTTAGAACATATTATTTATTCAAGTATGTTTTTAATTCAGACATATTTCCATATTTCTTCCTTATATATATAGTATTTCTTCCTTATTTTTTCTAATGAGACATAAAGTATATTAATCATGTAAGTAAGTACTAATATACAAGGTACCAATGCATGCAATAAATTATTTGATATCTTGAGAAAACGTTGTGCTGAACATAGCAAGGAGCGTTTGCTCATGATTTGCTTGTTGTACTCGTACAGTGTCAGTTTACTGAAGGCATCAGATGTAATTCACACCACATTGTCGTGTCTTTGGAGCCCCGGTGACAACTAAAAGTGGTTAGCGCTCGGCGACACAAACATCACACAAATCACGAATTTTTGTGTGCATATCACATTTATACTTCGTTACAGTGTTATCATACTTAATTATATTTGATTAAAACCTTAGAGTTTAGCGTTACCGTTTTGGCTAAAAATTATAGCTAGATTATTACAGTAGACTTTTCTTAGACTTTTGCTGATAGCCGATTTGAATTTGATTTGACATTAATTTTGTATCATAATCTTGAGCATAGATAACTTTTACCTATGTCTAGATTACGCTTTTTATACTTGTTTATCAATCCAAGTGTCTATTTATAATAGTAACATCCTTGTGTTGACATTTTCATGTGCGATTTCCACTTATAATGTTAAACTATGTATTGTGTAAATAATGTATGTTTATTACACTATCACGAATAGCATGACATATTTTTGTCACTTTAATTACTTGATTTACACATTCGTTTCCAATCGTGGTTTTAGACCTAGGATAGTCTTAGTTCACCTCCAAGTGCCTAATTGTTCTACCCTTGGCGGTTTAAAACGCTGACACCAGCGTTTTGGTGCTATATTTACTACCCTATACGATTATAAGATATCGAAGAATATGTTTTACGTGGAATAAATATGCAGTACAATGTAATTAATACGACATACCTCCTCCACTTTTGTAGCAAAGATAAGGGAATCGCCACACGTTGCCGAGACCGACCGAGTAGCCAACACACGCGAGTACGAATTGTATCTTGTTGGCCCAAAACGGTCTTCTGGGTTTCAGGTGAACTGTCGTGTCTTCTTCCTCTTCTTCGCATTCGCTTTCGTGTGATGCTGTTTCTTCATCTGGTGGCCTGTAAATAGATAATGCACATATTAAAATAGCTACACTTTTTTGAACATCAACATCAATCCATAATGGTATGTTGTGTCTCAAGTCTGAATTTGAAAATTATTTGTTGCAATGATAAACAAAGGTCCTTGGACCTTGATTTAAGTCCAAGGCAACGACGGTCAACTTTATTTGTTAAGTAACCACAATTATCAATATGAAGCTTAATAGTTGAAGTCCTTGAAGTTTGTGATCTTAAAAGTTATAGTATAATAGATAAGTTGATGTGTCTCAAATGTCGTAATGTACGGTTGGTCCCTTAAGTAGATAATCTTTCGTTCAATTGACTTCTTTTCTGTGTAGTACCGGCTTATAAAGAGCTAATTTATTCACAGCCCTTGAATGTCTAAGACACAAGGATATCTTAATTTAAGAAGTTAAGTACAAAGTTGTAATCGGAATTTGTAATTTCGAATAGGACTACATTTTCGTAGATAATTTTACTTTTTATTATGCTTTGCTTTTAAGTTTATTCTGGGTAGATATATAACCTCTAGTTTAGTATCACAAATAAATAATTAAAATTGCATTCAGATTTAATCTACGTTTATTACTGGTCTTAAAAATAATCCTTGTTGAGTGTGTTTGTTGGAGATCATTTTTTAGGGTTCCGTATCCAAATCGCAAAAAACGGAACCCTTAGAGATTCGTTAGGTCTTCAAAATTGATATCGAGGTTTCTAATATATTTTTTTCGAAACAGAACAGTTTGCGCGAAATACTCTTCCAAAGTGGTAAAATGTGTGCCCACCCCATGTAACTTCTCAAATAAGAGAATGATAAAACTAAAAAAATATATGAGGTACATTACCTTGCAAACTTCCACCGAAAATTGGTTTGAACGAGATCTAGTAAGTAGTTTTTTTAGTACGTAATAAATCATAAACCGAAAACCTTTCATTCAATCAACTCAAATCTTCTAACTACAAGAACTACAAGAAATATTATATTATGTTACTTGCTTCTACGGGACCCTTCATGAGCGGGTCCGATTCGCACTTGGCCGGTTTGAATAACAATTTTTTATAAAAATGTTTATTCAGAGCATTTCATACTAAGAATATATTAATTCGCTAATAGAAATTGCATAGCAACAAGGAGTTCAATTATCTTCTTTAAAAAACCTTTAAACATTTTGGTAATTCATTGCCGACTGTGACTGCGAATGCTTTCAATTTAAAAGAACTAAATGACATGTTTACCGAAATGGTAAAATATTTATTAAGGTTGATAACATGTAATCTCTAGGTGTGCGGCGTAAAGCAACCACAATAAATTCAGCATTATTATTTTATATATTTTTTCCAAATTACAGAGGCTTTTGACCTATAATATTTCTAAAAAATAAAAGGCCTCATGATGTCGAAGCGAATTCAATATACTTTCGATTCGTTTATTCTTATGTACTTTCTGACAATACACATTTTAAATCATGAATAAAACGACTAAGTATCTTTACGAGTTTGGTGTAAATAAAATAAAACTAAACCACATCACAGCGTCTTTATAGGTATAAAACTATTAAGAAATCTACTCCGTGTCGCGTAATAGTAGTTTATGCAACGTCATATAAAGAAGGGTATTAAAACACGAGTGTGAGTTTATGAAACGAGCGCAGCGAGTTTCATAATAGTAACGAGTGTTTTAATACCCGTGTTATATGCAGTTGCATACACTACTTTATCTTCACTATTTAATGCAATGAATCAAACAAAATTTTAAAAACAAAACACATTGCGAAACATTGAATTCACGCGTAGGTACGTGTATTGTCACAGTGAACTTGCCGCCATTAAAATCTAACCAATGAGAGCGCAGCTGCGCGTAGGGCCAATCAGGAGCGAGCGAGATCTTACCAAACTTATACAACTAGTATGAGGATTTTGACATAAGGCTCGCCAGGTTAATTGGTCGCGTTATAATGATGTTATAATGTTAAATTATAATGATATTATAACATCATGTGCAATTGCTTAAATTGAGTGTTTTAGTTGTCTGTGCTATAACAGTAGTAATTATAAGTCAAGTATTGGAATCATAAGTAGAATGTTACAACATTAGTGTAGATAAAAGGTTTAAATACATAAAATGTAAGTATATCAGCGTAACCTTGATTATGTTGTTTGGATTAATGATGAATGAATAGAGATTAGTTGACGTCAAACACCGGCCGATGTTATGGTGTGTATTGCTTGGCGCAGAGGTGATAGTAATGAAATTAATTAAAAAAACATAACACTTTAATCAATGTTTGGTCACTTATTGCTTTTCAATACTACAAATATTGATCGTTGACCACTTGTTATTTAGCTAATTTAAATGTTATGTAATATAAACGAAGTGCACCCGCGTGAAATGTCCGATGACATCATTTCGCGTATGCCCATCCTTGGAGTAGAGTTTAAATTAATCCTACAGCTTTCGTAACTTTTTGTTTGGCGTGTAAGTGGACGGTATCACAGACGATTGATAAATATTAATGAGCCTAAAACAAGGATTGTATCATTAAGTTCTGATTTGTTATATTTTGCTGTGTGTTAAAATTTACTAGGCTATCTATAACTACGCAATGTAATACTTACGATGCATTTCCTAGTTCATAAGTATATCATTATAATGGACTACTTAGGATATACCGCCTTCAAAGGTATAATCCCAGTTGTCATGGTATAAGTATAAAATGTATTTTAAAATGATTATCAAGTAGGCAGCGATAAGGCTGTGACTTGAGGTGGTGTGAGCACGATCAATCGTATCTGCATGTGTCCTACACTCACTTGGAGATGTGTGCGTGAGTAAAAAGATAGCAACGTTGCAGCGTTATCGGCTCCGCCGTGAAGGTCATGAGCTCCATCCAAACTCCTTGTAATCCTCCAAGATTTTAGGATTTTGTCAAGTAGACTCATGTCAAACTTTTACAAAAACAGACAGGTCTTTACTTAGGTACACAACTTCTGATCATGCTTGGCGTATCTAGATTATCATCATCCTCATGTTATATTAACCGACGCATGTACTCTGTTTTTGTCAATTGACCATTTTCTATAAATAAGTACACTGACTGAACTATGTCATTATTCAGAATGTCTTGGACTATTGTAAGGTAACCGGTCTTAAGCGGCGTGTTCTATTGGTAAGCATACTTAATCAACAATTCAACATTTCTATTAGTAAAATATTTACCATCTAATCTTTAGTTAGATGGCATTCGATGTTTTATTTTTAAATCCTATCATAAGTAGGCAATAATGTTATTATGATAAAAGCTCTAGGTTAGGTTTAGACTTTAAACCTACATACCTACGAATTTTAACGTTCGTACTTTATACTTCTTAAGCATATGACAAAATCGATGTAACTTTCGTTTGAAAGGTTATTTGATGGCTGAACTACTCTTAGCAATTTTCTTATTTATAATCATAGCTGATTAAATATTACATTATTTTAAATTCGAAATTGCTAGTATTTTAAAATGGCAAGTAAGGAGCTGGGTGGAAATAGTTTAGAGTTATCCTTAGAGGATATCCTTAATGGGTTAACCGACACCAATCGAATGACCTCTTGGGGAAGAGTGCGGATGAGAATCAAATCATCAAGACCAAACTACTAACGGAAATATAGCCTCAACCACTGTATAACATGGTTAAACATCCGTTGTGCCAATAATATAAATAATGGTTGTGGGATTCCTTTTAAGTGAGCATTTAAGGAGTTTAGTAAACCTATCATTCTAATCAAGATTAAGTTATCAAGAAAGTGTGTTTCTGGGTCTGGCTTATTGAAATACCGTGAAGATATACTCGTATTGACATTACAAATAAACAAGCGTGTTTCTAAATTCAGCAATTAACACTTATTAGTAATCTAGACTAGGTAGTTAATGATGTCTGACGAGATCATTACTGTTGAAAAATGGAATGATGACTCACATCACATAGTAGTTTTCTGCTTTAATTGGTCCAATTTTTTGGCTGTTATTTACACATAATATATGAGATCGACTAATAGAATAGATGATATTTAATAAAGTTACTCGTGTCTTCTGGAATTGCCACAAAAAAACTGTGCAAGGTTGAACAATAATTTGTATTGTTTATTTTCCATCACGGTTTTGTAAAGCACTATAGTAATCATTAACAAAATATGTTAAAGGAAATTACGTCACCTGTGTAATGTGGTGGGCACCGTGTTGTAGGCTCACGTTGTGGAACAATGAACTCGTTATATTATATTGACGCTGTAGGATTGTAAGTGTTCAATGGTGCGAAACACATCTAAGTGATAATTTAATGCAGCAGATGTCAGTAGCAAAATGCACACCGATTCGAAATAGGGTTAACATGATTGCTTCTGATAACCTAGACCTTAATTACATAATGTACTTCCTATTGTAGCGTTTATTTCAGTATTTTTTGTCAAGTACACAAGTATAAATAGGTACGTATATAAAAACCTTTAGTTTTAGTACTGTTCCTTAGATCTTTTCCGAAATAATGTTTAATATATTTAACAACGTTATAAATAAGGGTAGCATTAAACACGAGTATTCCTAACTCCCAGGATCTTCAGTTATTGTTATTCCTTGACTTTAATGGGTATTTTTTAGTAATACTGTTACTGTTAACTTAAAAGTTTCTTAACGAAATATAAGTTTCATTATCAATTTGAATTATTTATTAATTTGAATCAATAGTCGAGTTCAACTTTTACTGTATTTTGAAGCGACTGCATTTTTTGTAGAGTTTTTCAATGAATTAATATGATTTATACGACTTTTTTTTCATGAATCATAGTTTTCTATGTTTAGTCTGCATATTGACTTTTTATTTATAAAAATTACCTAGTTACCTAATAAAAGATATGTTTTTGGCGATACTTTATTGCATGAATGATTATATATCTTTATCATGGCTCATAATCAAATTGTGAAGATTACAAGTATATGTGTGTTAGTGCTAGTAATAGTAACCAGGTTAGGAAAAAAAACATGCTTTTAGTTTAGTAGATAAGAAATACTTTGCAATGATCACATCGAAAAAAAACTTTTGTATTGGCTTTAAATTGGTTTCTACTTCTGAGTCTAATTAGGTTCACGTTTTGTATATATATCTGTGTATATAAAAACAATGATAAAAAAGTATCTACACCGAAAAATATACTATTATTGTTTTATCGCATAATTTGTATTGGTGACTAAGATATATGTGTTTCATGCTTACATAATGTACTTAAAAATGATAACGTGATTTATTGTTTCTAGTAAGTTTGTAAAGGAGTATTGAATTCTCTAAGTGCTCGTGGTATAAGGATGAATTTTGTCTGGTTCGTTATAATATTTTATCTCAACGCACATATACGTAGAACACGATTAGGTATCATTGATAGATGGGTAATGTGATGACTGGTGCTTACGTATCAAGTAAGTTGTGTTATGATTGTTTATTCCGTACTATTTGTCGTAAATTACTATTATTTATTTAATAACAAAATGGAACTGGTTATCAAGTAAGTGTGTCAACTCCGCGAAATAGTTAAAATGGAAGTAAATTTAGTCCACCAGATAGCATAACTACTTCATAAGATTGACTGATTACTTGGTAGTCCTAGTGTTTGAGTTGTGTCACCAACTGTAGGGTTTGGAATAAACCATCATTATGTTGCTGAACATTAAATATATGCGTTGATATTACTAACATATCCATTAAATAATAAATGTTTAATAAGTTGCACGGCTCTCATTTGCCCCTACAATATTAGCTCTAATAAGTTATTAAACTGAATATTAACTAACTTTATTTCAATAGATCGATCTCGTGTTAATAACTAGCAATAAGTTTTAAGTGATGTTGAGATCGGGAAACTAAATAAAGTCATTTGATGAGCCACGGAACTCCATATTCTAAAGTACATAAGCTTATTCATAAAAGAGAATAATGCCAAGAACAAAAAAATAGTTAGGTAGATACTCATTTTGTGAGCTATTTATATTCCGCAGTCATCTGTGACACCTCTAATTTACGCTTTGTATAAAACCATATGTAGTTGGATACATGAAACTTTATAACTAAAATAAAATAAAATAACTTGGGTATGAATTAAATTGCATTTAGACAATCTGATAAACCGTATCTGTATTCAAAACAGCTGTATAACTTTTGTTGCAAGAACTGTTTGTAATGTGTTTGCTCTCGATGGAGGTACCTCGTTAGGTCAATTGAATAATGACAACCGAGAGGATGCTTTTGTTTGAGGTACTCACGTAGGAGGACGTACTAGATGAAACAGTTCCGTTGGTGATGTCGGTACTCTTCTGATGACCATTTTGCGTCCGTCAGTACACCCCATTCCAATGGAGGCAAGGGATCTAACAGAAGCAGCTCCATAGTTAGTCCCACTTTCTGATCCTTCTGGATAAGGAGTAACTTGTTCGTAAGGTCGCAAGCATCGTGCTGATGCTGCTCCTGAAGCGGTGGCAACATCTCGAATCCGGTGTGTGTCGCTGAAACTCTTGACTTTTCGCATTTGTCCCGAGGGCGTCATAGTCGGGGCCAACGCATTTACTTCAAGAAGCTTAGAGTTTTCCTTGTCCTGCTCGTGGTAGTGGTCCACGTGGACCGGCGCGCTAGGCGCGGCCACATCCATTGGAATTTCGTTTCTGCTCATGAGTATCGCGTCACAGGGTCATCGCGTGGGTACTAGTCGCGAGCGCCGCTGGCGACGCGCGACTGTGAATAATGAAGTGTCGGCCGCGACGCGGACGCGGGGCGATGCGATAGCGAACTATGTCGGTATTGGACGCGACCGACCGCCCTGACTGGTTTGTCAGTCTCACCGAAGTAATTGGTAAACAAAATGCGATTTGTGGTGGGGATGTACTACAGGAAAAGGCGAAGGAGAAGAGGGGGGATATGTCACGCAGCGCATACGTCGCGCTCGGCACCGTGCCCCTGCCCTCATGGTGACATTCATGTACCTACTGTGATACGACCTGATATTATACTCGTCACGTTTATATAATTACAAAATACACTGAAATTAGATTACGTTGATAACACACTTATGTATTAATATATGAGTGGTTTCCAATTCCCACATTATGTTAATTTTTCATTCGGTTTTGAGCTCGACTGACAAACATTACTTCTTTTGAAGTCAGTCTATGAAATTGTAAATGCTGTTTGACCTTAGTTACTCGTTGGTAGAGTCAATGCAGTGAATGCAGTGATTTGTTTGAATCTCTCCGGACAGACCAGGGTTACATAATCTACGAGTATAGGCATTTTTAAATTAACGAGACCTTACTTGCGGGATTGGTAGAGCAGGGACTTGGTTAATTATTTTTATTGTTTGTTATTGTCTGTAATTTGTTAGATGAATAAAATGGATATGTATGAATGTATATATATGTATGTATGTACTACTTATCTTGTATATTATGGTCGGAGAATAATTAGACTCTTGTACCTCTACTCGTATGTTATTCTAAAATATATTTAGTTATACATTTCATTAAGCACTACAGTAAATTATGGTTATGATATAATTGTGGAACAGCATCCCTTTATTGATGCCAATGTGTTTAGTTTGCGACCAAGGCATACCAAATAGTATCTTGGGTCTCGAATATATTCACTTGCCCCCAAACACTTGCCCCCAAACATTGCAAGTAAGTAAAACTGAATTGATCCCAACAATGATTAATTATAGAATTAACACACGATTCCAGAGACATCGACAGTTAAAAGTTGCAAGTACTTACCACATAAGCATGTAATTTTTTTTCGTGGGATCCAAGCACTTAGCCATGTTCAAATATCAAAACTTTTCTCTTGGTCTTTACTTGAGTGAATCTAAATGATAAATGATATTATTCTGCCTTCGTGTTGTCCACTCCTGAAGATACAAATGAGTAAATATTGTATTGTCGCTTCCTACATATTAACACCGGTAATTTACATCAGCGTTACTTACAATGGTTATAATGTGTCGCGCCTCTAATTCGTGATATATTTATTAATATATTTTTCAATTCGCAAATAAACATTTATTAGGTGCAAATCGAGTTGTGTTGAATTTGCCCTGTTATATAAAAATTGTCGTTTAAGTCAATGATCGTGTTGGATATTAAAATCTTTGGATGTAATTATTTTTTACTTAGACTGTTTACAAGTGAACTTTTTGTGTAAAATCTATTCAAAATGTTGGAAACATTCATTCAATCGTGATCATTACAATTCTTACTTCGTTTCAGCGCCACTTTGCTCGTCATTCGCTCGTAAAGCTATTTACATTTCTAACACTAATAATATCTGCCTGTTACGCTTTCACTGCACAACTACTTAACTAATTTTAATAAAAGGGCATGAGGAGGCTGTATATTGCAGAAGAAACTGCGGAAAGAGCTAGTTTCAATATTGAAACATGCTTCTTAATCTAATTTATAGTCTTCGTTTGTGAAACAAATAGGGGAATGTCAAATGAGGTTCATAAAATATAAGTCTAGTCATTTGCAGAGCTTGAGGTAGAGCCGCATCTCTGTAGATACTACTGATGTGCGATGTGATATCTATCATAATTCACGATACTTACATAACCAAACTAGCGACGAACTTTACTTTGGCAGCACGAGAGTTAACGCTTTACACAACCAAAACTAATCGACTATCCCTTCTCAAATGTCGAAAAGCACTTTAGGAGAAATAAATGATTATGCCACAAAAATATTTATTGTAAAATAACGATGTTTCCAATAAAAGCCAAATTATTATTAATTATTTTATTCATGCTTACATTCAATATTTTACATAAAATGATGGTGATTTCGAATAATTATTTATATATTATGAATATCACAAAATTTGAAGGAGGCGACGATTCCACGTTAATTACAAAAATACAATTAAATTATAGTAAAAGTAACATTAAGAGGACGCTGCGAGCGCGAGCGAGGGGCGCTAGAGCGCGGCGCTCGCGGCGTCCTCGCCCGGCGGTCCTCCGGCGGCGCGCACAGATTAAAGCTGAGTGAGTTAGAAGAAAGAGCCGACACCGCCCGGCGCCGGCGGAGGAGCGGGGCGCGGGACTAGGTACTTAGCGCTGGAACAGCGGGTTGGGGAAGTCGGGCGGGTGCGGCAGCGGCGCCGGCGGTGGCCGCGCGCGCCTCCACGCCACCAACCAACACGCGACGGCCGCCGCTACCGCTACCAGGGCCAGCAGCGCTGTCAGCGCCAGCGCCACCGCCAGCCCGGCCGCCGACACGCACACTTCGCCGCCGGACGCGCCGCTCGTGCCTCCGTCCGACCACCCGTCGCGCTGACGAGCCACCTGCGACGGGTCTCGTCGTTGCAGCGTCAGTATTTGATTCGACTCGACCGTCACCTCCTCCCTCAATTGTCCTTCGGTACCGTCATACGCTTCTCGTTTTCTTCGTTTTCCGAAAGCGTCGGCGCCGCGACAGTTTACCTTTAAACATACCAATAACTTAACAACCCGAACGATATTTAGTTTATTTTACCTAGTTGTATAGCATCATATGAAATAACTTGTGATAAGCTATAAATCTTACCGGTTGACATTTTCCGAAGCAAACTCTAATATTACACTGGAATCGAATATTGTCGCTACTCGGGAATTTGAACGCATTGAAGGAAGCTCGTAATGCGCTGCCGTCTTCACTGCGTTCCCATTCCCCGAATATTCCAGTGTCCGTTGCGCATCCATCTGCGTCTGTTACACGGTATTCGTTTTCTATGTTTGTCGATGCTTCACTGGTCTTTGCTATGCAGCTACGGGCGAAACCGCCATATATATCTGAAAAATTCACAACAGATATCAATACCTCATCGTTACTCAATGAGCCCATGATTATTTTTGTAAATAAAATGGAATCCTTACTTGACGGTTGGACATCGACTTGTAGTACAAGGTTCTCTCCGATTTCAGCTGAGCTGACTTCATCGCCACTACGAGATACAATTCTCATAGAACAAGTAGGCGGTGGTCCTGTGTTGGCGATAGTTCCAGCTGTTGTTAACATTGACACATTAAAGGCCAATGTCACGTTCTGTTCTCCAGTTTGATAGATACATTTGATGTGGAAAGCTTTAGCATTCGATGTTACTAGTTTAGGATGGTTTTGCATAACTAGCACGAAACTTGCGAGACCCTGTGAACAAGTAAACACAAATTATTATTTCTCAGGTCTTTTGATACGATTTCTGTCGTGATATTTTTACTAATATGTCAATCCTTACGTTAACATGGACTAATCCACAATCTCCAAAATGAACAGTGAAGTCCACTAAGCTCTCTTCATCTCTGGATGTGTCCACTGCCAAGCGACAACGCTCGTCCTTACTATAGCTTTTTACGTAAAGCACTCCCGTAAAGTTTTTGATTGTTAGTCCGACGCTCACGCCATCTGCTTTGCATCGAACCTGTGACAATGAAAAATATTGTTTAGTGATATTTTTGTAGGCACAACAGGTGTTCAATGATTTTATTTTTATTTTATTATTTTCAGAAGATGATTTTATGGTTAGCATTAAATATACGTTACCTGCATATCTGGAATCGGGAAGTCAGTGCGATATGCATTGCAATGTATTCTTGGGTTGCCAGTGTATCCGGTAATGCATGTGCAGTGGGAGCGATGGCCGGACGCCTCACAAGTTGCATAAGTGCCACAAGGATCTGCTTTGCAGGCGTCTACACATACACCTCCAAGACACCTGGACTTGTCGTCGCAGTCGCCGTCAACGCGACACCCTCCCGCCACGCACTCGTCTCCGCGCTCGGTGTATCCCCGCACAGCATCGCACACGCAGCGTCCGCGCACGTCTACCGTGCGTCCTTCCTCTGGGTGGCACGGAGTACATTCGCCGCGAGTGTCAATTCCTTGTCCAACAACGCATTTAGCCGTTGGTTCTGAAAATATTATTTAAGATTTTATAATAGAACTACAAAGATAAAGTAAAAGTAGCTATTTTATAATATAAGATGTAGGAACTTACGTTTGTTTGGTGTGCATTCCACTAAAGCGTTTCCTCTGTATCCCATAATACATTCGCAAATCAAAGTTCTTACTGGTAGTGTATCAATTAGTTTACATTCCGCATTTTTGCCACATGGTGACGAGTTCAGGCATGGGTTTATACATTTAGCATTGACGCAGGCGGTTCCAGATGGACAATCTACATCACTTGCACATTGTGGTTTGAGTATTTCTTCACAACCTGTCTCAGTACTTCTGTAATTAGGTGGGCATATACAGTGTGCTTCGTGTTCGTGTACTCTGCAGTCGGCAGGTTCATTGCAGGTGGCTGGTGTGCAAGGGCTTACACATTTGGCATTTATGCAAGCTTTAGAACTTGGACATTCTGTATTAGACCGACAACCAATAGGTGTGCACGCGATTGTAGGATTGCCAACAGTGCCAACCTTGCAACGACACGAAGCCCGATGATCTATTCCGTAACATTCGGCTGATTCTCCGCAGATATCTATGTCGGCTGAACATGCAGGAATGCAGCGGTTGTTAATACATGATTCGTCGTCTGAACATTGAGAATCTGATTGACATAGAACCTCATAACACCCAGTTCGAGCATCTCCAATAAAACCTGGTCGACAGGCGCATACTGGTTTATGATCTCTTATCTGACAGTCAGTATTTGGTCCACATTCGCAAGGGTTCTTACAAACGGAAGTTACGCAGGCATGGTTAGATGTACAGTTATTATCAGTTTCACAAACAACGTCAGAGACAGCGGTGGCTGGTCGGCAAATGCCTCCTCCATTGCTAACGTACCCAGGTGGACAAGTACATAACATTGTTCGAACGGGCAAAGTAGGAGACACTTCGCAAATGGCAGGTGTTGCACAAGGGCGCAATGTGGTACAAGGGTTCACGCATCGGCTCGACAAACATGCTGATCTAGGTGGACAATCTGCGTCTACGTAACATTCATCTATTCTCTCAGGTTGACATTCTATGTAAGGGCTTCCAGTATAGCCTGGGTCACATTTGCATACAGCGATTTGGTTCCGAACGAGGCAGGTGGCATGTAATCCACAGATGTTATTGCCAAGACAAGGATTAACACATCGATGAGCCTTACATTGTTTATCTTCCGGACAGTCTCCATTAGATCTACATTCTATAGCATTGCAGCCCGAATATGGGCTGCCCTCAAATCCATGACGGCAGCGGCAGAGTGGTTGGTTTCTCTCTGCATAACATTCGGCATTAGGACCACAAGTACTGTTTAGGAGACAAGGACTAATACAATTACCGTTAATACAAGCTTCCTGAGATCCACATTCAGAGTCAACACGGCAACCTACGACACGACATGTTCGATATGGGTCGCCGTCATAGCCTTCACGACATGAGCAAACAGGTCTGTGGTTCTTTACAAAACATTCTGCGTTATCTCCACAATTACATGGGTTTCGACATATCCTGTTCACACAAGATTCTTGGTCGTTACAGTCCTGGTCGGTAGAGCAGCTAAATGATGGTAACTGAGCTGGTTTACAAGATCCGCCTTCTTCTGGAATGAATCCTTCTGGGCAGCGACATATCAAAGTGCGGAACGGCACACTGTCGGAGACAGAGCAACGTGCGTTTTGACTACAAGGCTTGAGTTCGTTACAAGCTTCTCTACATTCTTCTCTGAGGCAAGCTTGCCCTGAAGGACATTCGTAATCAAATCTGCATTCAGGTTCTCCAATAACTGCGATCTTTTGACATTGCACTTGTGGATCTCCTAGAGGAAGGGCTGGAGGACACTTACACGAAGCCGCATGGTTTCTAGCAAAGCATTCTGCATTCTCAGCACATGGGCTTCTTCCATCTGGAGAACAGGCCTTGCGACAAATTCCCGTAATACAGATACTATCGTCGTCGCAATCGTTGTTAACTTCACATTCAGTAGCTTGACATTTCGTAAATGGATTTCCGATAGTTCCTGCTGGGCATCGACAGTTGGGTCTGTGCGCTTTGCCGTAGCATTCTGCGCTAATAGCGCAAGGTGCATCCACTATGCATGGGTTGACGCAAGCTCCGTTGTAACAAGTGTGTTCATCGCTACATTCGGAATCCGACGTACAGCCGACTGAAACGGAAAGTATAATAATTAATATATTGTTTATGATCATGATGACTAGTATGATAATAACATCATTACCCGTTTACAAAATTAACAAGTAAATGTTTCTTTTCTTACCTTTAACACATCCTGTGTACGGATTACCCGAGTATCCACGTTCACAATAGCACACTGGGTGGTGTCTTACAACAGTACATTCTGCCTGCGGTCCACAAGCACATGGATTTGCACAAGCACCGTTGACGCATGCTTGAGATAGTGGACAGTCAGAGTTTGCTTTACATCCCACAGGTATAATGGAATCACCGGATGCTGTAAATATTAAATTATATTTGAAAACCCCTTCAAATGAAACAGTACCTAAACAAACTATAATACTGTATTTTTTATGTTCAAGAAAGTGGATGGTACTTACGTGGTATGCACCGTATTGTTGGTACACCCGAATATCCAGTCGGGCAAGAACATTGTGGTTTATGATCGATTACTCTACACAACGCTCCGGGCCCGCAAGCATCGATGCAAGGATTGACGCATGATCGATCAATGCAAGCACGTTCAGAGCTACATTCATCATCATTGTAACATTCCCATTGAATTGGATGGCGAGGTACGATATTACATTCTATTCTGGGATTTCCTATATAGCTAGGTGGACAAGTGCATCTGGAAACGTGTTCGACTGATTCACATAGAGCATTTTGTCCACAGGGATCGGCTTTGCAGGCTTCTACACAAGTACCGCGGCGGCAAGTTTGCGTAAGCGCACAATCCGAATCTACTGAACAGTCAGCGCTTGGTGGTAATTTACATCCTGCATCTGGAGCAGTACGGCCGCCATCTGGACAAACGCAGGCTACGGCGCGCAGTGGCAGTATATCTACGGTATTACATATGAGGCCAGTTTCACAAGGTGCACCTTCACATAGGTTAGAACATCTAGTGTTTACACAAGCTAAAGGCGATGGACAGTCGGCATCGATTGTACACTCAGTGTCGGCAAGTGATTTAGAACATCCTCGAATATAGGCGTCACCCGTAGATCCTGGTGGGCATGAGCACATAGCGCGGTGATCTCTTGCAGTGCATATCGCGTCAGGCGCACATGACGACTCTGTACAAACAGGTCGGCAAACTCTGTTCAGACGATCACAGATTTGGTTGTCCGCGCAGTCTTCGTTGTATTGACAAGCTCCAGAAATGCAAGCTCTGCGAGGATCTCCTTGAGTGCCCGCTGGACAGCGACACGTCGAAACGTGCGCAACTACTTCGCAAATGGCGTCACGGCCGCAAGGGCTTCCCAATGCACACGGGTCTTGACAGTATCCGTTAATACAGCTCTTATCGAAGGGACAGTCATCATCCGACGTACATTCAGCTAAAATGATAAAACAAATGTTGAGTAAAAGATATTCAAATGTTAACCAACATTGTTATTAGTGTAGGTTACTCACTGGTGTAACAGTAGACAGCTGGATCGCCTGCTGTTCCAGGTGGGCAGCGGCAGGTGGCTCGGTGGGCCTGGGCCTCGCAGAGCGCGCTCGTGCCGCACGCCGCCGCGCACACCGGAGAGCATGCTCGAGATACACACGCCTCTGCTGCGCCACACTCTGAATCCGACGTACATGAACCACCAACCGAGACTGTATAACAAATCACAATATTAGGTATGCCATAGTATAACATCTCTTTTATGAACACCAGTAGCTAGGAATCTAGTTATCATAAAATTAATTATTACTTTATAAATCTCAATTACCAGGTGTGCACGCAACGTTGGGATCTCCTTGCAGTGGTGGTATGCATGAGCATTGCGCTGCGTGTGCTGACGCGCGGCACTCTGCGCCGACGCCGCACAGACCTGCGCACGCGCTTACGCAGAGTTTGTTCTTGCATACTTCTTCATCGCTGCATTCCGAGTTGGATGTGCATTCTCCTCCTACAAGTCAGTATTTATTTAATATTTCATAGACACTTCATCATCACTTAAAATTCCTGTGAATTTGGCCTGTTCCGTTTTTATAATTTTACAAGACCTGTAGGTATATTTACATTATTATTATGTACAAAATATTATCTTAGTGTATGTATGTGTATAAACAAGTGCTAAGTTAAATTAGAGTAATTTATTGGACGTACCAATAGTTGTAATACCTCAAAAAGTTTTGTGTAAAAAATAATATGATGCTTCGAATCCTGTCTTGCGTTAAGACGACGTCGAATATATCAGCTAAATATCAAAATGTATTCAAAATTAAATACATTGTAGTGAAAACTGGTGTATAACTTGTAATTTCTGATTGTATTACCATTTGAAAGATTAACGAACGAATACTAACTCAAATTCAAGTATCGGCCATACAATTAAGGCTATTTTAGACAAATGTATAAAAGTAAGTCTTAAAGGGGTTGATTTACTTATTGATACATATGTAGTAAGTAAGGTGTTTTTTCTTTTTCAATATTTTTAAAGTGTCTCTCCTCTTCTAACCATATTTTGTAAAAAAAGTGTAGTTATAATATTCAATAAAAACTTTGAACAAAGATTGGTTTGAACGAAATCGATCACGTTATTTAGGAGATATGTGATGACTTCGATAGTTAGCAGTACAAACTTATTTGCGGTTGGTGCCATAGACCGTAGAAGGATCGAGCTGCAAAATTAAAATTGAGGTTGGAATAATTTATTTGCTGCTATGGAACCGATCATAGACGAGTCCGATTCGCTCTTGGTCGGTTTTTTTAATAATACTTACTTGGCAGACATTGTACAGAAGCATCTCCTACAAGAGGTTTAGGGCATTCGCATACAAGTGTACGGAAAGGTAGCGTGTTGGCGACACGACACATGGCTCCCGTGCCGCAAGATGTTGAATCGCAAGGGTTCCTACAACTGCTTTGTAAACAGGCCAATTGAGGTCCGCAGTCAGCATCGCTTTCACATTCCACTTGATATTCCACTGCAAAAAGGATTATTATGAGTCGTAATAAGAGACGTATAAAAAAAAACGTTTAATTAGGTACTGGATGAAATTTTAATGCCCTACCTTGTTTGCATTCTATTTTTGGGTTTCCTTGAGTACCTCTTGGGCATTCACAAGTAGGCGCGTGTCTCACTACGGTACACAAAGCGCCTGGTGCGCATGCGCCGGGGCACGGGTCCGCGCAGGATCCTCCTCTACAAGCTAACCAAGCTGGACATTCGTCGTCTACTCTGCATTCATCTCGTCGGCATCCGGTCCAAGGATTGCCGCGAGTGCCGACGTCACACTCACAGGAACCAGTGTGGCCACGAGCTACACAGTGAGCCTCTGGGCCGCAGCGAACTCGTGAGCATACTTTCCTGCAAGAGCCACTTTCGCAGCTTTCATCATCTGGGCAGTCGTTGTTACTGTGACATTCAACTGAAAATCAAAAATTACAATTAACATATGTAAAAACTTTGATAAATTCGTTGATTTGGAAGTAATATAATAAAATTACCAGAGTAGCATCCTCTATAGGCATCTCCTTCGTAGCCTGGCAAGCAAGTGCATCTTGCTCGATGTTGTCTAGCTAAGCACCGGGCGTTGAGACCGCAGTTTGATGGACCGCAGACGGGCATGCAACGAGAGTCCACGCACGCAGCATTGTCCGCACACTGATCGTCCCTTACACACTCGGGTTTGGGAGGAGTTGGCGTCGAAACGACGACTCTCTCACATCGCACGAATGCAGATCCAGTATACCCAGCAGGGCACGAGCACACCGCAGCGTGTCGCACGCCAGTACATAACGCGTTCAATCCACATGCATTGACACACGGATCGGTACATTTTCTGTTAAAGCAAGCTCTGTCTCCGGGGCAGTCGTCATTGACTATACACTCTGGGTATGAGCAGAAGCCATCCCGGCATGAACCATGAGGTCCGCAGGGATTAGGATCACAAGGGTCGGAATGAGATGGAGGTGTTCGTTCTGAAATAAATAACAAAAAAATAAGATAATTTTCACGTATGTTTTACGGTAACTATATTATAGTGACAGTAATTACTGCTCTTTATTGTAATATAATTACCTTGATGAATACAGTCATGGAATGGATTTCCTGTAGTGTCAGTTGGGCAAGAACATATTGGTGCGTGGTCGAATACTCTGCAGAGAGCATTATTGCCGCAAGCGCCTATGCAAGGGTCTACACATTTATTTCGCACACAAGCTCGATCTCTGGAGCACTCCGAACTAACGACACATTCAGGTCGGCAACCAGAAGTAGCAGCATCTCCGTTCGTCCCACTTGGGCAAGAACAAACGGCGGTGCCACCAGATACCGAACATAAGGCACCTGGACCGCACGGTGATGGTGAGCATGGTGGAGCTGTTGAAATATAATAATTTATTAGTCAGACGTTGAGACCATATCACCGACATGATTTTGACTTTATATAGATTTCACTTACGTGTTTTAATGACTTCACATATTTCAAATGCATTTCCTCTTGTTCCTGGTGGGCATGAACATAATGGAATGTGGTTCACAGTTTCACAATCAGCGCCCACACCGCATGTTCCTTGACAAGGATCACGGCAGTGGGAGCGAATGCAAGCGCGTGAAGGAGCGCAATCAGAATCAGCAAGACATTCTGGTCGGCAGCCGGTGTAGGGGTCTCCACGGAGACCAGGCTCGCACTCACATGACGCACCATTTCCGCGAACTCGGCAAATTGCGCCGGCTCCACACGGTGTAGGGTTGCATGGATCATTTGGAATATTTTCTGTAAGATTGAGTTAAAAAATGTAGATTATAGTCGGTAACCGTTAAAAAAACAAAATCAACTCAAAAGCACATTATCAACAAAAATGTGAGTGCAGTACACCTTGTCTCACAAGAAAAACCCATGCCTAAGTTTTAAAAGTGAGAACTTCGGTTAACCACTTTCACAACGATCAAATTGTTTGATTTTTACGATGATCACAAAATTTTTTTTAATTATTTACGATTTAAGTAAGTCCCTAATATTCGAAAATATACAAAAAGTAGCAACAATCCATTTTTATCTGTCTTACGGAATATTTCGTTGGGTCGACAGTTTACGAGGGGGTTGCCTGACGTAGACGGAGGACATTCACAATGCGGCTGATGAGCATTCGGAGAACATATCGCGCCGAGACCACAAGCACCAGGACAAGGGTCAACACAACGTCTATTTATACAAGTAAGTTGCCAGTCGCAATCGGAGGATGTAACACATTCGAAACGACAGAAAGGTGGTGATCCAAAGTATCCATTTTTGCAAATGCATCTTCCGTCTGAACATTCCGAATTTGGACCACAGCTGCCACAAGGTGATTTTGATAATGTCTGATCCGCTTCAATTGCTGTAACTGTAAAATAAGATTGAGGAGCTGAGTATTTAAAATAACATAACTTACAAAAAAGTGCATTCTAATACTATATTTATTATTTTACCTGGCAAACATCTGACGAATGGGTCTCCAACGTAACGAATAGGACAAGTGCAAATTGGAGAATGCATTACAGTTCGACATTCTGCGTGCTGTCCACAAGATCCTGGGCAAGGATCTTTACACTTGTTGTTGCGACACGCAAGATATGGTGCGCACTCAGAGTCAGCCTGGCACTCAGGACGGCAAGCAGGTTCTGCCATCAGCGGCATACGACAAGAGCAGTGCGCAACCGTACCCTCGGAACGGCATACAGTATTCGGACCACAAGGATTTGGTGTACAAGGATCACTGAGTGTTGATTCTGTGATAATAAAATAAAAGATAAATAAAGACATTTATATGTCGGAGCGTAGGTGAGCGTAACCTCAGTGGCGCCACAACAGATAGCCGTTTATTACGTCACAATATTATTTTTAGTCTGTAGTCAATTTAATCAAGCTGTCAGTCGATCTGCCAGTCATTCTGTTTACGTTCAGAAACGTCAAGAAATGTATCATAATTGTTTCTCATCTAAGGGTCTACTCACCAATAACTGGCCGACAAGCTATAAAGGCATCCCCTTGAAGTGGCGCCGGACATTCACAAATTGCCATATGGTTATAAACATTACAAACGGCATTTAACCCACATGCATTTTTACAGGGATTCACACATTTATAATTTATGCAAGCCATTTGTTTTTGACAGTCATTATCATTTGTGCATTCGGGTCGACACTCAAATAGAGGGTTTCCATGATAGCCTGTTATGCAGGAGCAAGTTCCATTATTACAAATTGCATTTATACCACACGATGCACATGGATCTGTGTGCTGAGGTCTTGGTGTTTCTGTAAAATAACATATTAGGTTCATATAAGGTTCCATATTAAATAATAATTATTAGCAAATTATTAAAAAAAAACATCGTTTAATAGCGTACCTTCTTCGAAGTAACATCCTTGGAATGAATTTCCGCGATAGTCTAATCGACACGTACATATTGCTAAGTGATTCATTGCATGACATTCTGTGTTAGCTCCGCATGAACCCAGACAAGGATCTACACATTTTTCACGCACGCATGCTTTATCGTTTGGACAATCTTGATTGATGTTACATTCTGGTGAACAATGTGGCGGTGAGCCAATGTAACCTGATTTGCAACTGCAGATCGGAGAACCGTTTACATCTCTACATATCGCATATGGTCCGCACGGATTTGGCTCACATGGATTAACTAAGACTGGTGTATTTTGCTTTTCTAATGTACACCTTATGAACGGATCTCCTTCATAACCAGAAAGACATGTACAATAGGGGCTGTGATGTTGAACCCGGCATTGCGCTTTTTCTCCGCATGTTCCTACACAAGGGTCAACACATTTTTGTCTGACGCAAGCTTTGTTCAACGGACATTCGGAGCTCATTAGACATTCTGGCCTGCAGTTTGGTGCATTTCCAATGTAACCCTCTAAACAGGTGCATATAGCGTTGTTGTTTATTACTTTGCAAGTACTGTATGGTCCGCATGGGGATGGAGAACAAGGGTCAACCGGGGTTTCTGTAAAAATAAAACGTATAAGTACTCGTAAATACAAAACTTCTAAAAACAGAATAATTAAAATATGCATTTTTTTCTTATTTCTTACCTTCTCTGTAAATGCAATTGTCGTACGGATTACCAATGTATCCAAACATGCAATTACATTTAGGCACATGATTTATTATCTGGCATTGGGCGTTAAGGCCACAAAGTCCGGGACATGGGTCTTGGCACTTATTGTTGATGCATGCTCTGTTGTCTGGGCAATCGGAATTGATGATACATTCCGGTCTACATCCTTCGTATGGATTACCAAAGTATCCAGTAATGCAAGTGCAAGTGCCGCCGTTATTACGTTCTTGACATAAGGCGTTTGGACCGCATGGATTCGGGACACAAGGTCTCACTGTTTCCAGTGGTCTTGTGACTGCAACTAAAATTAATTCACAACCATTAGTATGGACGGATTCGATATTTTACAGATTATAATGTCAAATTACAATGTTTTTAATAATTACCTTTGATGGGTGTACATTGATCGAAGGCATCGCCATCATAACCACTTCTACAATAGCATTGGGGCGAGTGGCTTATCACTCGACATTCTGTATTTAGCCCACATGCTCCCAGGCAAGGGTCAGCACATATGTTGTTTATGCAAGCCTTGTTATAACTACATTCGCTGTTGGTGACACACTCTGGTCTGCAGTAAGGCGGGGCTCCAAAGTAACCCGACGCACAAGAGCAAGATGGGCTACTTCCAGAGACTTTGCATTCTGAGTTTGGACCGCATGGAGATGGTTCACACGGTGCAACCTTTAATGGCGGTTCATCTGCAAAAAGTAACAAAATAATTTTAATATACCGCTGCCAAAAAAAGACGTGTGGCACTCGGGGACTGCCGCGGTAAAGCTATTGCATAGCATTTTGTATCAACTTATGCAATTATATATATATATTTTTTTATTTATTTTATTTATGCAGTATTGCTTTTTCTTTGATATTAATTCAAGTTACACTTTTTGAGCGTGGTGACCGATAAGAAAACAAATTTTTCTATTATTAAATAAATAAAAAAAAGACGTGTGGCACTCGGGGACTGCCGCGGTAAAGCTATTGCATAGTTATTTTTTCTATCACTAGATGGCGTTAGTGGGGAGCGTTAGGTTTTTTGCGTGAGGTTTTTTCGTTACGGAATTTCTGGATTCGGTCCCCGCGCTCAAGGCCCGCGATAGAAGCTATGCAATAGCTTAAAAAGTTAATATTGTTTATTTAAAATATTTTTATTATTTTACAATACGTCTAATCGCACACAACGCCGTGTCGAAGACTGCCGAACTGAAACGACGTTAGACGATGCACGGCCTTCAAGCCACACCTCCTTGCCCGTCGGAGTGGGGAGCGTGAGGTTTTTTCGTTACGGAATTTCTGGATTCGGTCCCCGCGCTCAAGGCCCGCGATAGAAGCTATGCAATAGCTTAAAATTATTTTACTTTTTATTGAAACAGGAAATTAAAAACTTACATTGTTTAAAGACACATTGTGTGAACGGATCTCCAGTGTAACCGTTATTGCAATAACAAATCGGTTTATGATTGTGAACTTTACATTGTGCGTTGTATCCGCATGATCCCTGACAGGGGTCAATGCACTTTTGGTTTGAGCATGACATAAGACTAGTGCAATCAGAATCCACGATACACTCAGGTCGGCAGGATGGGGGCACTCCTATGTATCCCATCAAACACGAGCACATGACATGATCGTTAATGGTGTTACAGATACTGTAGGGACCACATGGTGTCGGTTCACACGGATTTGTTTTATCAGGAATAGCTAAAACAATAATTGGATTTATTAGTCACTGGAAATTTGTAAATACATTAATAAACATCATGAGTGCCATTATTAAGTTATGTCTTACCTAATATAGGTGTGCAAGAGTAGAATGCATTTCCTGTAGAGTTTGAAGGGCAACTACACATTGGTACGTGGTTATAAACTTCACAAATTGCCCCAGTGCCGCATAGGTTTATACATGGGTCTACACATTTGTTATTGACACATGTACGGCTGGGAGCACAATCCGAACTTGTGGTACATTCAGGTCTACAACTTTGGTATGGATTTCCAAAGTAGGTTGGTTTGCAGGAACAAACACCGTCGTTACAATCAGCATTGGCTCCGCAAGGAGATGGTTTACATTTGTCATATTCCACGGGCGTCATTTCTGTAAATCAAATCAAGAAGTAAAGTATACAAATATCATCAAAATGACTGTATTTTTCGGGTTAAGTATAACATTTGTCTATTTACCTATTTGTTCGAACTTATAACAGCTCTGGAATGGATTTCCAGTATACCCCTCTCTACAGCTGCACATGGCTGTATGTTGGAAAACTTGACATTCAGTCTGTAATCCACATGAGCCTTGACACGGATCGCGGCACTTCTGATTAATACAGGCTTGATTGCTTGGGCAGTCTGAATTGACGGTACATTCCGGTCTACAGTTTGGCGGTGACCCAACATAATTATCAACACAACTGCACATTGGTGTTCTATTTATCGTTTGACAAATTGAGTTCGGTCCACATGGTGATGGTATACAGGGGTTTATATCAAGTTCTTGCGTTGGTGTTCCTACAATAAAGAATAATATCAATTTAAATAGTATACTTTAATATAAAAAAATATTACATTATTAAAAAATACAGTAACCACTTACTTTCGATTATAACGCATCTAATAAATGGATCGCCTTCAAATCCTCTTTCACAGCTACATATCGGTGCATGGTTTACGACTCTGCATTGAGCGTTTTGTCCGCACACTCCGACACAAGGATCTACGCACTTTTGAATCACGCAACTCTTAGTAGATTCGCATTCCGAGTTGATTGTGCATTCAGGGCGACAATTTGGAGGTACACCGAAGAAACCAGATAGGCAAGAACATGAAGCTAGTCCATTATTGTCTCGACATACACTATTGCTTCCACATGGATTCGGAGAACAAGGATTTTTCGGAGTTGGAGCTGAAATTGTAAATGAGTACTAATAAACTATTTACGTGGACCCAGATATACCCATAAAAAACGACATAGTTTTGCAGAAAAGGCATTGAAAAAAAAACTTTACTTACGAGGCTCATTTATCACAATGTGACAATAACTGTAAGGATTGCCTGTATATCCTGGAGCACAGCTACATGATGGAACGTGATTTATGACTTGACATAATGCTGTACTTCCGCAAACTCCAGGACAAGGGTCTTGGCATTTATTTTTAAGACATGCCTTGTTGTATGGACAGTCGGTATTTACAATACATTCTGGTCTACAGGATTCGTAAGGATTACCGGAGTACCCTTCTTCGCAAATACAGGCGGCTGCGCCAAGAGAGGACACTTTGCATCTTGCATTTGGTCCACAAGGGGTAGGGTTGCATGGATCTCTAGGTTCTATAGCTTGTGGTATTATAGAACAAGATGTAAATGGATCACCAGTGTGCCCTTCTTCGCATGAACACATTGGACTATGAAGACGGACAACACAAACTGTATTTATTCCACAAGAACCAACACAAGGATCTTTGCACTTGTAGTTGATACATGCTTTATTCAATGGGCATTCATCGTTTGTCGCGCATTCTCGGCGACATTGCGGTGGAGAACCTTCGAAGGTTGATTGACATAAGCATGTATGAGATTTACCATCCGGTGATGGACGGCAAATACTATTCGGTCCACAAGGCGATGGTACGCAGGGATTTACTGCGGGTTCCTCTTGGATTTGAACTAAAAATAAACATATATTTAACATCAATATCTTGAAGATAATACTAAATACATAATGTAATGAGTATAGTGACCATTCTTACCATAGCAGTGAGTGAATGGTGATCCAGTGTATTTGGGAGGACAGCTGCATATCGGATTATGGTTGATAACATTGCATAAAGCATTTGTTCCACAAGAACCAGGGCATGGATCTTGACATTTACGATTAATACAAGCTTGAGATGGTGGACAGTCTGTACTTTGTATACATTCTGGTCTACAGTTAGGTGGGTTACCAATAAAGCCTTCGATACAAGTACATACGGCTTGTTGATTTACTTCTCTGCATATACTGTTTGGTCCACAAGGAGAAGCATCACAAGGCCTTAATGCAGGTTCTGTAATTAAAAATCAATGTTTATTATGTGTCCTTAAACGACGAGTTCATCGTTCTTTTAATTAATTATTTTCACGGTACTTACTCTCCATCTTAGTGCACCGATTAAAAGCGTCACCAGTCATACCGCTGGGACAACTACAGATTGCAATATGGTTGTATACAGTGCAGTCAGCGTTTAATCCACACATATCTACACATGGATCCGCACATTTTGATCTAATACAGGCTTTGTTTAATGGACAGTCAGAACTCAAGACACATTCAGGTCGACATCCAAAGTATGGATCGCCTTGATATTCGGGCAAACAGGTGCATTCTCCATTATGACATTCAGCATTGGGTCCACATGGGCTCGGGTTACATGGGTCGAGTTTTTGTGGCGGTTCTGAAAATAAATAATTTAATTAGATAAATTGGTTGTGATTTATTAATTACTAGCTGTGCCCTGCGGTTTCACCTGCATTTTTTTCCTCACTGCTTACCGTTTAAACCTTCCCTGGACTTTCATGAATATTTCAAGACCAAAATTAGCCAAATCGGTTCAGCCGTTCTCGAGTTTTAAGCAGACTAACGAACAGCAATTCATTTTTATTTATATAGATGATAATTGTTTGTAGAAATACAATGTTTGCTAAAACTTACCGACGGGTTTGATGTTACACACAGCGAAGGGATCTCCAGCATATCCCAATGGGCAAGTGCAGACTGGTACATGATTAATGACGTTACATAATGCGTTGATACCACAAGATCCCATACATGGGTTTTGGCATTTCATATTGATGCAAGCTTTGTCATTATTACAATCTGTGTTTAGAATGCACTCTGGTTTGCAGTTAGGTGGACTGCCGATATATTCCGGCATGCACGAACATGAAGGAATTCCTCCAACATTTCTACAAACTGCGTACAGACCGCAAGGGGAAGGAACGCATGGATCTAAAGGTTCATGAACAGCTGGTTGTGTTTCTAATACTACAGAACAAATTGAAAATGGATCTCCAGTGTATCCCTGTTTACAACTGCATATAGGATTGTGTTTTATCACTCTACATTCGGTGTTAATACCACATGCATCTGGGCAGGGTGATATACATTTGAAGTTTCTACAAATTCTGTCTAAAGGACATTCTGAACTAGACATGCATTCAGGTCGACAAATTGGTGGAGATCCTTGATATTCCGGTAAACATGTACATATTGCTAAATTGTTTTGAGATTTGCATTGGCTGTTAGGTCCACAAGGAGAAGGATTGCATGGATCTTTTCGTTCATCTGAAAAAATAATGATAATTAGAACTCAAGGATGAATTTTCTAAAAGAAAAAATACTTTTGATTAGGAAGGTATTGATAATTAAAACTTACCCTCTTGCGGTAGGAACGAGCATATTTTGTACGGATCTCCGAAGTGTCGATCCGGACATAAGCAACTTGGTATATGGTTAATAACATTGCACAGCGCATTTATTCCACATGTTCCGGGGCACGGGTCGTTACATTTGTTTTGGTAACATGCCAAATTTGAGGGGCAGTCAGAATTTATCAAGCACTCGGGTTTACAAACTTCATAGGGGTTTCCGAAGTAACCGGGCAAACATGTACAAGAGCCGGCATTATTTTGTTCTCTACATTGCGCGTTGGCGCCACATGGTGAAGGCACACAAGGAGTTGGTCGTTCTTGTTCTATTGCGGCTACCACATTACAGTACAGGAATGGATCCCCTGTAAACCCAGTCTGGCACATGCATATAGGAGTGTGACTTACTACTCTACAATCAGCATTTACCCCACACGAACCCGGGCAAGGGTCACGGCATTTTCTATTTATGCAAGCCATGTTCATTGAACATTCCGTGTTACTGGTACATTCAGGTCTACAGTTTGGTGGTGCTCCGATGAATTCTGGTAAACATCTGCAAACTGGTTCATCGCCTGCCTCAGTACATTGTGAGTTGGGACCACATGGTGAAGGTAGACACGGATTTACTTTTTCTAGCGGTGTCGATGCTAAAAATAAGTAAAAATACATTATTGATCTGGAAGTACGAAATATTTCGTTTAAAGGTGTTAATTTTTGTAGAAAAACACTTACGAATAAATTCACAAATAGAGAATGGATCCCCAGAATATCCTGATAGACATGAACAAATCGGGTTATGGTTTACAACAACACAATGTGTATTTCGACCACAGGCTCCAGGACATGGGTCTATGCACTTCTGATTAGAACATGCCTGATTGAGCTTACAGTCAGAGCTGACCGCACACTCAGGCCTACAATTGGGTGGGCTACCGATATATCCTTGTACACAAACGCAGACAGCTTGACCATTGATTTCCCTGCATTGACTGTTTGGTCCACACGGAGAAGGCTCACATGGATTTGTGCTTATAGGTGATTCTAAAATAACAAAGAACGTTTTATTAGTAATAGTCAAACTAAAATAGCGA
The DNA here is from genome assembly GCA_963082685.1 of Cyclophora albipunctata. NCBI lineage: Eukaryota > Metazoa > Arthropoda > Insecta > Lepidoptera > Geometridae > Cyclophora > Cyclophora albipunctata. The sequence continues at coordinate 6,075,176 of OY720117.1, read as the reverse complement.
TTACATATCAAATACGACGTAGTCAGTTACCTGATAGTTCAGAGCAGTACTGGAAAGGTGAGCCCGTGAATCCTGGTGGACACGAACACATTGGTATGTGATTAATGGTTTCACATATTGCTTGTGCGCCGCAAGTTCCTATACAAGGATCCATGCACTTATTCCTCATGCACGCTTTATTTCTGGGACAATCTGAGTTCAAGACACATTCAGGTTTGCAGCCAAAGTAAGGATCGCCTTGGTATTCAGGCAGACAAGTGCACACGCCATTATCACATAGTGCATTTGGGCCGCATGGTGATGGATTGCAAGGATTGATAGGCTCCGCTTCTAAAAAAATAACGATCATTCATTAATTTATTAGCAGGACTCGATTATTACAGGTATAAAACTTTAAAAAAGCTATTAAAATACCTTGTTGAATTATGTTGCAAAGTCTGAATGGATCTCCTGTGTAACCAGGTATACATGAGCAGATTGGCAAATGATTGTTGGTATTACATTCAGCATTTATGCCGCATGCTCCCGGGCAAGGATCACTACATTTGTTGTTAATGCAAGCCATCACTGCGTTACATTCCGAATTAATAGTACACTCGGGTCTGCAACGCGGTGGAGAACTTATGTAATTGGGCAAGCATGAACAGCGGGCATTGCCGTTTATTTCTTGACACTGGGAGTTTGGTCCACAAGGCGATGGAATGCACGGATTCACTTCTTGAGGTGTGTAAGATGGCGATACTATTACTGGAATAAAAAGACAATTATTGTAAAATAGTGCATAATAGAATATGCTAGATATAACCGATTTATATAGTTATTGAAATTAAGTAGATTCACTTACTTGGCACGCAATTTGTGAATGGATCGCCGGTGAATCGGTCTTTACATGAACATATTGGATTATGAGCAAACACTTTGCAGTTGGCATTTCTTCCGCACTGACCAACACATGGATCAACACATTTTCTATTCAAACAAGACTTGTCACTCGGACATTCGCTATTGATAGTGCACTCTGGTCGGCAATTTGGTGGAGTACCCTTAAACTCGACTTGACAGCTGCAAACGGCTTGCGAGTTGACTTCGCGACATTGACTGTTGGGGCCACATGGCGAAGGTGTGCATGGGGTAGGTTTTGCGTAATCTGAAAAAAAAGACAAATAATTATAGGAACAAAACACAATCTTAGAACAATTTAAAATTGAAATAATAATAAATAACTTACCTTCCACTTTTTCTAAGCATTTAACATATGCGTTTCCAGTGGTTCCAGGAGGACAGTAACAAGAAGGCAGATGATTGACGACTTGGCAGAATCCGTTTGGCGCACAAATGCCTGGGCAGGGATCTTTGCATTTATTTTGAACGCAAGCTTGCATTGGTGGACAGTCACTGTTAATGACACATTCAGGTCTGCACCCTTCAAATGGATTGCCAAAGTAAGAATCTATGCATTTGCATGACCCGACACCGTTGTTTTCAATACATTCAGCATGGATTCCACAAGGTGATGGATCACATGGTGAGCTGTGAGATACAATCGCATCTGAAAAAAATAATCAAATATTAATTGAAAAAGCTGTCCTGAATAAAAGTATGCATATTCAAATAAAAACATAAACGAAAAACATTTTACCCATAACTGGACTGCATGAAACAAGAGGGTCGCCTGTTTGTCCAAAAGCACATGTGCAAACTAACGCATGACTTATAATTTTACAATCAGCGTTGTATCCACAGCTGCCTGGACAAGGATCTTTGCATCTTTGATTGACGCAGGCCATGTTACTAGGACATTCCGCATTGCTGACACACTCTGGTCTACAATTAGGAGGTGCTCCTATGTAATCCGATAAACATGTGCATGATGGCGACTCTCCAATGACTTTGCATATCGAATAGGGGCCACATGGGGAAGGCGTACATGGATCAACAGGTGGTAGTGCTGAGATTACTGAAATTTCAGAAAATTTACATGAGATTATTCAATGTTAATGAATTACTGTATGGTATCTAAATTATTCAAAAGTAAAAGTATGTATTAGCCTGTAATGTCCCACTGCTGGGCAAAGGCCTCTTAACTCACTAAAGATATCAGTACAGTGAGGAGGAATTATTTTTTATTTTTAGGACTAAATTATTCAAAAATGTATAAAACTAACCAATAGGATTGCATAGAGTAAATGGATCTCCAGTGTACTGCGGTGGGCAGGAACAAATTGGATTATGGTTTACAACTTCACATTTCGCCTTATACCCACAAGTTCCCATACAAGGATTTATGCATTTGTTATTGTTACAAGCTTCATTAGATGCGCATTCGGCACTAATTGAACATTCCGGTCTGCAGGATGGTGGACTTCCAATGAACGATGGTAAACAGGAACAAACAGCTTGATTGTTAACAGTTCTACACTGGCTGTTGGGTCCACAAGGACTAGGATTGCAAGGGTTAACATTTACATCTGAAATGCAAACAAATATAACAATATGTACGAATTACTCACATTAGGTACTTAATGACTTATTGTTACTATTTAAAATATGAACTTACATTGAACAGCGTGACATTCCACGAAAGCATTGCCTGTAAATCCTTCAGGGCATGTACATATCGGTATGTGATTATACACGTTGCATTGAGCAGTGGTGGCGCATGTCCCTATGCATGGGTTTATACATTTGTTACGGGAACAAACTTTGTCAAGAGAACAGTCCATATTTGTAACACATTCAGGCTTACACCCAAAGTAAGGATCCCCGAAATATTCATTAAGACAAGTGCATGTTCCGCCTTGGCATTGAGCGTTAAATCCGCACGGTGATGGATTGCAAGGATCCCTAGGTGTTTCATCTGCGAAAATATTAGATATTACATTGACGTTTGTTTTAACACATCATATGAGATTTTTAAATCATAATGGAACATACCTCTAATTGGTTCCATGACAATACAGGATGTGAAGGGATCCCCGGTAAAGCCTTGGGAACATGCGCACGAAGGAACGTGCTTAAATACGGTACATATAGCGTTTTGACCACAGCTACCGGGGCAAGGGTCTCTACACTTCATATTCATGCAAGCTTTATCAGAAGGACAATCTTCATTTATAGCACACTCTGGTCGACAGTTTGGTGGAAGTCCTTGATAGTTTGGCAGGCATGTGCAAGATGGTGAACCATTTATGTCTCGACAGATGGCATTCGGTCCACAAACATTTCCTGCGCAGGGATTTCTGATGGGCTCTATTTCTTGCGGTGTAGCTAAAATAAAAAATGAAATAAAATAAAGTTTACTTTTCTTTACTTAGAAATTTAAAAACAAGAATATTCATAAAAATCTTCTTACGTTGCATGTAACACTGAGTGAAAGGATCTCCTGTATATCCTGGGTTGCAAGTACATATTGGACTGTGGTTGATAACTCTACATAGTGAATTCCTGCCACAGTGATTAGGACAAGGATCAGCACATTTGAAATTGACACAAGCCTTAATAGCAGCACACTCTGAGCTGACTGTACACTCGGGTCTGCAACCTGGTGGTGAGCCGATATAGTTTGGCATACATGAGCAAACGCTCTGGCCATTCACTGGACGACAGACGCTGTTTGGTCCACATGGATTTGGTTGGCATGGTGTCACATCGGCAACTGGTTCTGCAAGTATCAAACACAATGGTAGTCAATATATTTCGATGTGATAAAATAAATAATTTTAATTAATATAAAATGAGGCGTTGTTTACCATTGAATATATCACATCGTTGATACGGATCTCCAGAGTAGCCAAGTGGGCATGAACATGATGGTAAATGGTTAATTACGATACATAATGCCATAGGACCACATGTGCCTGGACATGGATCTTGACACTTGTTTCGAATGCAGGCTTGGCTTGGTATACAGTCTGAATTCACGCTACACTCAGGTCTACAACCTTCGTAAGGATTGCCAATATAGTCTCGAAGACAAGTGCAAGAGCCGGCATTCCTATAAACTTGACATTCGGCATTTGGTCCACATGGCGACGGTTCACATGGATTGGAGTTTTCTACGACAACTTCTTGGTGTAGAACACAACTAGAGAATGGATCGCCTGTGTACCCACTATCGCAGAAGCACATCGGAGAATGACTTATCGTACGACATTGTGAATTTATTCCGCAGGCGTCCTCGCATGGGTCTTTGCATTTTTGATTAATGCAAGCTTTGTCTGTTGGACATTCATTGTTGCTCAAACACTCTGGTTTACAATAAGGCGGTGACCCGATGAAATTAGGTAAACAAGTACATGACGGTGTTCCAGATATGTCTTTACAGATGGAATTGGGACCACATGGCGAAGGTGAACACGGACTAACATCAGCTTCTGGTGCCCCTAAAAAGTAAACAATTTAATTATGTTATGTTTTTATTATTATTATAGTGTTTCTCCTCGGAGTCACGGGACAAGCCCGGTCTTTTTGAGAGGCATGCGAGGGGATACAGATACAACTCGTAGAGGCCCTTTGGAGATGTTTAATGTAATGGATTACAACTGCAGGGACACACTCCCGACCACATCAGTACAACATGTCCGGGAATGTGTACCTGCAGAAGTAGGGACTATTGTAAGTAAAAATGAAAGAAAAAGACTGGGCTATGGAAATGAAGGTTGGATGGACTGGAAATGGGAAATTGCAAAGAGATCGGCACCTGCCATAACAAGTGGTAAACAAGTTATCGGCGGCAGGTCGTGGCTCGCCGCCCGCTGGATGGGCCCCCCGAAGCAGCCGACGTAGAGACGGCAAGGGGGCAACATCGGCGCAGGCGACTCGGGGGTGTAGAGAGGTGTGCTGCGCTTTCTCTAAACGTTACTCGCGGCGTTATTCCCTTTAACACTTCCACCCCCGGATCACACAGCCGAAATCGACGTCTAACGACCCCTCTCTGGCCGGCCGGTGAAGGCAAGCCAGAGCCGAGAGTCCTGCGGGCCCGCTTGGGGTCCACTCCGACCGGGGAAGGCTCGCCGGAGGCGAGGGCCCTGACCGACTCTCTGGGGCACTCGGGAATCGCCCGTGGTGTCGCTACTCACCAACAGCTCGCCACAAGCTGCCTTGCGGGCTTATTATTATTATAGTTATTATAGTTATTCGACTGTATGTTTATTATAATAAAGTTTTACTTACTATACAAAGTACATCTTGTAAACGGATTTCCAGTGTATTTGGTTGGACATGAGCATATGGGATTGTGTTTAACAACAGTACATATAGCTTCAATTCCACATGTTCCTTTACAGGGGTCAATACATTTCTGGTTACTGCAAGCTTTGTTAGGGGCACAATCTGAACTAACAACACATTCTGGCCTGCATGTTGGTGGGCTTCCTTGGTATCCGCTTATGCAAGAACAAACGGCTTGGCCGTTTATTTCTCGGCATTGGCTGTGAGGACCACACGGTGAGGGCAGGCATGGATTTGTTATTATAGGCACTGAAAACATATTGCAGGTTGTTGATGTGTTTCTTTAAATGCAATATATATTTTAGGATATTACACCAGATATTTACCTCTTATTCGCTCGCAATTATAGAAAGCATTGCCGGTCATTCCTTGAGGGCAACTACACATTGGGATATGGTTTATAACGTCACAAATGGCATTAGCAGAACAAGTACCAGGACATGGGTCTATGCATTTATTTCTTACACATGCCTTGTCCCTTGGACAATCTGAGCTTAGCACACATTCTGGTCTGCAGCCCACGTAGGGATCTCCTTGATGGTCAGTAATACAAGAGCAAACGCCATCATTGCAAATGGCATTGGTACCACAAGGTGATGGATAACACTTATTAACAACAGGGTCAGCTTCTAAAATATAAATAGAACAGTAATATAGTATCAATATAAAGAATAAATAAATATAACATTAATTGAACATTATTATTCTGATTCTTACCTGGAGGTTTCGGTGTGCAAACAGTAAATGCGTCTCCAGTATATGCATCAGGACAAGTGCAGATCGGAGTATGGCGAGTTATTGAACACAGTGCTCCTATACCGCATGATCCTGGACAAGGATCTCTACACTTCTGCTGTATACAAGCTTGAGTAGTTGGACAGTCAGAATTTATTGTACATTCAGGTTTACAATTCGGCGGAATTCCAATAAAGTTAGGCATGCAACTACAAGATGAAATTCCATTGATTTCTTTGCAAATAGAATTTGGACCACATGGAGATGGCACACACGGGTTGTGATACGGTTCTAGGACAGCGTTGGCGATTGGCGCTGAAATAATACAATTATTAGTTTTACATTCATACAAAATATAAGTAAAAATACTAAGTATCTAAAACTCAAAAATAAAATACTTACGTGGTATAGGGTAGCATCTTGTAAATGGATCACCAGTATATTGAAGCTTGCATTGGCATATTGGGCTATGGTTTATTACTCTACATTCTGTATTTAATCCACAAACATTAACACAAGGATCTTCGCATTTCTGATTTATACAAGCTTTGTCTCGAGAACATTCGGAGCTAGTAACGCACTCGGGATGGCATCCGGGTGGAGACCCACTGTAATTTGGCAAGCATGAACATACAGCTTGATTGTTTACTTCTAGGCAGCGACTATTCGGACCACATGGCGATGGTTGGCAAACGTCTATAGGTGTTTGTACGACTTCTGAAAATATATTAACCAGGTTTACTTTATGTTTTGAGTTATTATTATAAGACAATAATAATGTTATTAATTGCAAAACAAATGAATATGAATATGTTACATGTTGGCAACTTACGTTCAGGCGTGCAGTAACGGAATGGATCTCCAGTGAACCCGATTTCACAAGAACATGAAGGAGCGTGATTAACAACTTGACATAGAGCGTTTGGTGCACATGCTCCTGGACACGGATCTTGACATTTATTTTGGACACATGCTTTGTTCGGTGAACAATCAGTGTTAATGACACACTCAGGCCTGCAACCGTCGTAGGGATTTCCCAAATATTCTGGTAAGCAAGTACAAGATCCAGCACCACTATATTCCTTGCAAACTGCATTTGCACCACACGGAGAAGGCTGGCATGGGTTAACCGACTCTTGGATTATTTGCAGCCTATGACATTCTATAAATGGATTGCCAGTATATTCTGGTAAACATGAACAAGACGGAGAATGACTGATAACATGACATTCAGCGTTAACTCCACAAGAACCCACGCAAGGTTCTTTACATTTCTGATTTATACAAGCAAGATGTAGCGGACATTCAGAATTACTGACGCATTCAGGTTTGCAGTAAGGCGGTGAGCCTACGTAGCCTTCAGAACAGGAACAAGATGGTGAACCTGATATTTCTCTGCATATAGAGTTAGGACCACACGGCGATGGCGTGCAGGGATTCGTTGGCTCAGGAGTAAATTGTTGAACGATACACCTTATGAATGGATTGCCAGTATAAGATGAAGGACACGAACATATTGGGTTATGATTTATAACTTGGCACTTGGCAGCGATTCCACATGTTCCCAGGCAAGGATTTATGCATTTCCTGTTACTACAAGATTCGTTTGGTAGACAATCGGAGCTGACGGTACATTCTGGTCTACAAGACGGTGGGCTTCCCAAAAATCCTTCGATACATGAACATATTGGTTGCCCATTCACTTCCCGGCACTGACTATTGGGACCACATGGACTTGGTTGACAAGGATGCGAATTGACCACTGTAAATAATAAATATAAACAGGTTATTTTAAAATTGAGATTATATATTAATGAAAACGAAATAGGTAGGTATGTAATGATAATACATACCTTCCGCCATTTTACATTCAATAAAAGCATTTCCTGTCATGCGGTCTGGGCAACGGCACATAGGTGTATGATTAATAACTTCACAAATAGCGGTTGGTGCACACATTCCACCGCTACAAGGATCAATACACTTGTTACGAACACAAGCCTTATTGTAACTGCAGTCTGAACTTAATACACATTCTGGACGGCATTCAAAATAGGGATCTCCGTTGTATTCTGGTAAACAAGTACATTCTCCGTTGTTACAAATAGCATTTGGACCACATGGAGACGGATTGCAAAGATCTTTTTCGTCTTGAATAACTTCTGTAAAAAATATTTGAGGTTGATTTTAGAAAAATATAACACTGAAAATAACTATAATTATTATAACATACAACGTATAACGCAACATACCTTGTACTCTGCATTCAGTGAATGCATCTCCGACGTAATTTTCGAAGCATGTACATATTGGCATATTATTTTTAACTATACATTGTGCGTTAAGTCCGCAAGAACCTGGGCATGGATCTTTGCATTTTTGATTTATACAGGCCAAGTTGCTTGAACAGTCGGCGTTAATTGTACATTCTGGACGACATCCTGGAGGTGCTCCGATATAGTTTGGCAAGCATGAGCATGAAGGGATGTCACGTATAACTTTACATTCACTGAATGGGCCGCACGGCGATGGGAAACATGGATCCGTTGGTGGTTCAGCTAGCGTAGGTGTAGTCACAGGATAACAACGGCTGAATGGATCACCGGTGAACTTTTCCTTGCATGAACATATTGGACTATGATTGATAACGTGGCACACTGCTTGTTGTCCACATTGATTTTCGCAAGGATCTTTGCATCTTAAATTTATACAAGCTTTGTCGAATGAACATTCTGCGCTAACAACACATTCTGGTCGACAGTTTGGAGGAGCGCCGCGATAATCTTGAATGCATGTGCATACTGCTTGTTCGTTTACTACTTTGCAAACGCTATTCGGTCCGCATGGAGATGGACTGCACGGTTCCTTTGGCAATACAGTTTCTGTAAATAATAAAAATATTGGCAATTATTATTTGTCAGTAAAAAATACACACCAATTATATAGTAATAGCGTTAATCTACTATAATACTTGCCTTGTACAACATAACAATTTCCGAATGGGTTACCCGTATACCCAGGTATGCAGGAACAAATAGGAGAATGGTTGATGGTTTGACATTCGGCATTAATTCCACATGTACCAGGGCAAGGATCTTGACATTTATTTTGTTGACAAATTCTATTTGAAGGACAATCTGTATTAACGGAACATTCTGGTCGACAACCTTCGTATGGGTTTCCAAAGTAATCAGACGAACATATACAAGAGCCTACGTTGCCTCGTTCTTTACAAATAGCATTGGCTCCACAAGGAGATGGCGTGCATGGTGTAGATGGACGCTCAAATGGTATTACGTGGTCTTCCAAACAGGACGAGAACGGATCGCCTCTATATCCCGTGGGACATACACAATTAGGTGTATGACTGACCACACGACAAAGTGCTCTTGACCCACAAGCTCCGACACAGGGGTCACTACATTTGTTATTCATACAGGCTAAATGATTTGGACATTCGCTGTTACTAGTACATTCTGGTCTACAGTTTGGTGGTGATCCCATAAATCCTGGCATACACGAGCAAGACGGTGAATCATTAATGGCTTGGCAAACGGAGTTAGGCCCGCATGGTGATGGTGAGCATGGGTTTACTTGCACCGGTACTTGTAAAGCTAAAACAGAAGAAATAATCATTTATTTAAAATTGGACCCTTATCTTATCAATAATACTGCCTTGAAGGAAATACAATTAATAAGTATACGTACGTTTAGGGGAACATCTGGTAAACGGATCCCCTGTTAAGTCCCTTGGACAAGAACAAATAGGATTATGGTTCACGACTTCACAGAGAGCTCGTATTCCACAAGCACCATTGCATGGATTTATACATTTGTAGTTGTTGCACGCTTTGTCAAGTGGACATTCGGCACTAGTGGTGCATTCTGGTCTACAAGTTGGCGGATTTCCAGAATATCCGGGAATGCAAGAACAAACTGCAATATTATTCATTTCTCGGCATTGACTGTTGGGGCCGCATGGGCTTGGATTACAAGGATTTGTTGGTTGCGGAGACTGTAATACATTACAGGATACAAACGAGTTTCCAGTGTATCCCGATGGGCAACTGCACATCGGGATATGATTAACTACCTCGCACAGTGCATTATTACCACATGTATCTGGGCATGGATTGGTGCATTTTTTATTAACACAGATTTGATGTTTTTGACAATCTGTACTAACAGTGCATTCTGGTCTGCAACCAAGGTAAGGATCACCGTGATACTCGGGTAAACAAGTGCATTCTCCGTTATTGCATTCAGTGTTAGATCCACAAGGAGACGGATTACACAAATCTACTGGAACATCTGAGAAAATAAACCAATTTTTATTATCTGTTTATGGACGGTATAAATCGACAAAGGTTAGTGGAATAGTTTTATTAACATACCTTGTACAGGCTCCAAGAAACAGGACGTAAATGGATCACCTTTGTAGCCATCTAAACAGGTACAAATTGCAAGATGTTTGGTTACAGAGCACCTGGCATTTTGACCACAAGATCCAGGACAGGGGTCTTTACATTTCTCATTAATACAACTGAGAGAACTTATACAGTCTTGATTGTTAATACATTCCGGTCTGCAATTTGGTGGACTACCAATATAACTGGCAGAACATGAACATGAAGGTTGTCCACCCTGGTTTCTACACACAGAGAATGGCCCACAAGGTGAAGGAGTGCACGGATCTTCATTAAGTTGCGGCTGTATCACTAAAATGGTAATAAAGATATTAATACCTTTAATTCCGAAAGCAATATTTACTTATCGGCACGAAACATTAAATACATACCTGGTTTGGCATAACATCTTGTAAATGGATCGCCAGTGAACCCAGTGCGACAGCTACATATAGGATTATGATTGAAAACTCTACAGTCTGCCTGTTCACCACACGTGCCAGGGCAAGGATTCTTACACTTTTGATTTATGCAGGCCTTATCATTAGGGCACTCAGAGTTGGCAGTGCATTCTGGCTTACAAGAGGGTGGCTCTCCGAAATAATTTGGTAGGCAACTGCATACTGCTTGTCCGTTCAACTCGCGGCATTGACTGTTAGGTCCACATGGGCTCGGGTAGCAAAGGTTAATTGGAGTTTGTTCTTTAACTAAAACAAATGTAAAAGTATTGGTTAAAATAACCATAAGTATTGTAAACGCTATTATAACTACCTGTACGGTAACATGAATAGATTTAAATTAATTTCAATACTCACGAGGAGTTGGGTTACATCTCCGTGAAGCATCTCCTGTGTAACCACTAATGCATGTGCATATTGGTGAATGATTAATTGTGGTACACTCTGCGTTTATGCCACAAGTTCCTGGACAAGGATCTTGACATTTGCTATTTATACATGCTCTGTTTCCCGCACAATCTGAATCTGACACACACTCTGGACGACAGCCTTCATACGGATTTCCAAAGTAGCCTTCATTGCAAATGCAAGCGCCCAAGTTGTTCTGTTGTCTACATACTGCATTAGAACCACAAGGTGATGGGGTACAGGGGTTCAATATTTCGATTTGTGTTTGTAATGTGCACGTAGTGAATGGGTCACCGAAATATCCTTGTGGGCAGACACACATAGCGGCGTGGCTCACCACTCGGCATTCCGCATTAGCTCCACACACGTTGGTACACGGATCTCTACATTTTTGGTTTATGCAAGCTAAGTGAACAGCGCATTCGCTGTTACTAATGCATTCTGGTCGGCAGTTAGGCGGTTGACCCTTGTATTCTGGAAGACATGAGCATGAAGGAGAATCGCCTATTTCTCTGCAAACTGAATTTGGTCCACAAGGTGACGGTTGACAAGGATTAACCACAACAGGAGGTGCACCTGAAAACAAGTTACTTAGTTGTAATACATATAAGTATTTGTGTATATATATGTAGTAGTATCAGTTAGTTAGATTCCATATTACAAGCTTAGAGCTTAGTTTAGGTCTAATTAACCGTGAGTGAATTTGTCCGGGTATATTTATTTATTTATTTTATTTATTTACATTTCCTTTTTATATTCGGTATTTGTTCTTACCACGTAAAAATAATAATATCTTACTTGAAATAAAACTACAGCTGATGAAGGGGTCACCCGTGAATGATGCTGGGCAAGCGCATACTGGATTGTGGTTGATCACTTCACAGGTTGCTCTTAATCCACATGCTCCCACACATGGGTTGACGCATTTCTGATTCATACATGCTTGGTTCTGAGCACACTCAGAGTTAGCAACACATTCTGGTCTACACGCTGGTGGTGTTCCCAAATAAGATGGCAGGCATGAACACACGGCTTGATTGTTAATTTCTCGACACTGGCTGTTCGGGCCGCAGACAGCGGTACTGCAAGGTTTTTCTGTTGGTGTTGCTATGAGAAAAATAATACTACATTAATATAAATATTAGGTACATTTGATTTCACTTTTTGATAAATACAGCGACTCAATATCATTATTAAATGATAAGGTCACTTGAAACTTACCTCTTATAGGGTTACATAGTATAAACGCATTTCCAGTGTATCCGGCATTACAACTGCACATTGGAATATGATTAACCACCTGGCAAAGGGCATTTTGTCCGCAAGTATTTATGCAAGGATCGACGCATTTTCTTTGAACACAAGCCTTTTGTGTATCGCAATCTGTGCTATACACACATTCTGGACGACAACCAAAGTAAGGATCGCCATGATATTCTGGCAAACATTGACATTGGCCATTTATGCACTCTGCATTTGAACCACAATGGATGTTGGTACAGTCGTCGACCACTGTGGCTTCCACTAGAAATAAATAATATTACTTGTAAAAAATACCCTTATTAATAATAAAATATATATACGGTATACTAAGAAATTCGAATAATATATTACCTTCTAGTGGTTTCGGCCTGCAACTTACGAATGGATCGCCAATGTATCCTTCAATACAAGTACATATCGGAATGTGGTTTTGGACGTTACAAATAGCAGAAAGTCCACAAGAGCCAGGACATGGATCTTGGCATTTAGAATTAATGCAAGCTCGATTGCTAGAACAATCAGCATGTATTGAACATTCCGGACGGCAATTCGGTGGACTCCCAATGAACGTCGGAAGGCAAGAGCATGATGGAGAATTGCCAATTTCACGACATTCTGAGTTTGGTCCACATGGTGATGGTAAACATGGATTCCTGAGGTCGGGCGCAACATCATCTAAAATAAACAAAAACATTAATAAAATTTACCATAAAATAAATTTGTATATCTTCAATAAACAAGGCTATTTAAAAATATTCTACTCACTTATGATTGCTCTGCATATTGTAAACGGATCACCGGTAAACGTTGGTTTGCAACTGCATATAGGACTGTGATTTATAACCCTGCAATTTGCATTTACTCCACATGGCTTTGGACATGGATTGATACATTTTTGATCTACGCAGGCTTTGTCTTGTGGACATTCGGAACTGACCACACATTCAGGGCGACAGTTAGGTGGTGCTCCTTCATATTTGGGTAAACATGAACAGATAGCTTGATTGTTGATGTTTTTACACTGACTATTGGGACCACAGGGTGATGGATAACATACATCTACTGGTGTTCGTTGAGGTGTTTCTGTAAAAGAATATATATTAGTTTAGAAGATAATGATTACATAATATGTATAACTAGCAGCGCCCCGCGGCTTTGCCCGCGTTGAGCCCGTTCCCGTAGGAGTTACTGAATGAAAATTAGCCTTTAACCTTTCCGTTGAATGTAGCTATCCACAGAAACCCTTATACCCTTATTTTACAAATGTTTAATTGCCAAGCTAAAGAAATTTCATATGAGGTTTCAACCCCAATTTTAGAACATTAGGAGTAGTTTTTTCAAAATCTACTATTTACGTATATTTATTATAACACGTCTATTATCAACCAAAAGCCTAAATCTAAAATTTCACGTGTCTAAATTATAAACCGTAGAAGTTTTTTTACACACAACAAACTTTTGGACCCCTATTTTATCCCTTTAGAGATAGAATTTTCGAAAATCCTTTCTTAGTGTGCACTTACGTCACTTGAAGAACCTTCCTGCCAAATTTCATGTTTCTAGGTGTAGCGGTTGAGGCTGTGCGTTGATTATTAGTCAGTCAGTCAGGACTTTGAATTTTATATATATAGATAGACTAGCTGTGCCCCGCGGTTTCGCCCGCAGCGCCCCCGTTCCCGTGGGAATTTTGATTTTTATTCCCTATAAACCTCACGGAGCCCGAGACCTTTCCAACGAATGCAAAACCGTGGAAATCGGTCCAGCCATTCACGCGTGATGCCGCGACCAAGGAAAACGGGTTTCATTTTTATATATATAGATAGATAGATAGATAAATGTTACATGTTACATTGTATAGATTATGAATTCGGTTGTTATTACCTTGGTAAACACAGTATTTGAATGGATCCCCTGTATATCCAGTCACACATGTACACAGTGGCACGTGATTAACTACTTGACAAATTGCATTGGTACCACAACTACCCGGACAAGGATCTCCGCATTTATTGTTTATACAAGCGGCGTTTGATGGACAGTCTGTGCTGACGACACATTCAGGCCTGCAGCTCTCATAAGGATTTCCTATATATCCTTCCATACATGAACATGATCCAGCATTATTTCTCTCTTTGCATAAAGCATTAACCCCACAAGGAGAAGGCGAGCAAGGTGATGCTACTGATTCCAAGTAAAGTACTTCTTTTTTACATTCAAAGAAGGGATCTCCTTGGAATCCATTTGGACATAAACAAATTGGAGAATGGCTAACAACTCTACACTCAGCATTAGGCGCGCAAATGCCTTCACAGGGGTTTTTACACTTGTTGTTGACACAAGATAAATGTAGTGAACATTCTTCGTTACTACTACATTCGGGTCTGCAATAAGGTGGTTCTCCATGGAATCCATTTTGACAAATACATGATGGAGCATTATTTGATTCTCTGCATATAGAATTGGGTCCACACGGTGAAGGTGTACAAGGATTCACAGGATCTGGTAATTTTTCTTCTGTAACAAACCAAAAAATTCACATGAACTTCTAACAATGATTTTGCTTGACATCTTTTTCTAAAGATTGATAACATGATACTTACGTTGCCTATAACAGCGCGTGAAAGGGTCTCCTGAATAAAACTGTGGACATGTGCAAATAGGGTTATGGTTAACCACTTTACATTCTGCACCAACTCCGCAAGATCCAATACATGGGTCGACACATTTTTGGTTACTGCATGCCCTGTTTAACGGGCATTCAGCACTAATTGTACATTCTGGGCGACATGCGGGTGGAGCGCCAATATTATTCGGTGCGCAAGAGCATACAGCTTGACCATAAACTTCTTTGCATTGGCTGTTTGGTCCACAAGGTGAGGGAAGGCACGGATTTCCCACGACAGTATCAAATGCAGGTCTACATTCTGCAAATGCATTGCCCGTCATTTTTTCTGGACAACTGCACATCGGAATGTGGTTAACCACGTTACACATGCCATTGAATGCGCATGGACCAGGGCATGGGTTGACACATTTGTTTTTAATACATGCTTTATCCCGGGAACATTCTGAACTTTGAACACACTCAGGTCGGCAAGCAAAATATGGATCGCCTTGGAACTCAGGTAGACAAGTACAAGTCCCTTCGTGACATTCTGCGTTAGTTCCACAGGGGGATGGATTGCACAAATCGATTTTACTTTCATCTAAAAAAACAAATTTAAATTGATTATGAATGATTGAAACATTTATTAACAATACACTACAATAACAATAAAACTCTATGTTTACCTTTCACTGGAGCTGGATTACACTGGATGAAAGCATTTCCTACGTATCCATCAATACAAGAACAAATTGAAACGTGTTTGTTAACTTGGCAATTGGCATTGATACCACAAGAACCCGGGCATGGATCTCTACACTTTTGGTTCATACAAGCCAAGTCACTCGCACAATCTTCGTTTATACTACACTCTGGTCTACAGTTAGGTGGACTTCCTTCAAAGTTTGGCATACACGCACATGACGGTATTCCTCGAATATTATTGCACACAGAATTGGGTCCACATGGCGAAGGGTAACATGGGTTTCTCTCGGCAACAACGGGATAATCTGCCACTAAAATAGGGTAAATATTATTCTTTGTAATGAGATCCTATAATATGAATACATGATTGAACATTGATTAAACTGTTACCTGGTTCTAAATAGCAATTGGAGAATGGATCCCCAGTGTATCTGTTTTTGCATGTGCATATTGGACTGTGATTGATTACTTTACATTCAGTATTTTGTCCACATGGTCCCGGGCAAGGAGATACACATTTCTTGTTCTGACACATTTTGTCATGGGCACATTCGGTGCTCACCACACATTCTGGTCTACAGTTCGGCGGAGAGCCACGGTATTCTGGTAGACAGGAACATACACTTAATCCGTTTGAGACCCTACATTGACTGTTGGGACCGCATGGTGATGGTTCACAAGGATTTGTGGGAAATTCGATTTGCGCTAAAAGGAATAATAAATGATATCAAACAGTCAGTTGTTATGTCTATAAATATACAGTAACGATGACAATCTAACAAGCATACTTACATTTATATTGACACTGGCTAAACGGATCACCAGTGTACCCGCTACGACATGTGCACAACGGTGAGTGATTGACTACTTGACAATCTGCATTTATGGCACAAGTTCCTGGACATGGGTCAATGCATTTATTTCTCGAACAGGCTTTGTTACTCGGACAGTCAGAGTTTACTAAGCATTCCGGCCGGCATCCTTCATATGGGTTTCCAAAGTAGCCGGTTACGCAAACACAAGCTCCTGCTCCTCCATTTTCTTTACATTCCGCATTCTGACCGCATGGTGATGGTATACACGGAGACAATGGTTCTTGAGAAATCAAAGTCATAACAGAACATTGAACAGAGGCGTCACCCGTATATCCATCTGGGCATACACAGATTGGAGAATGGCTAATGACTCTACATTCCGCATTTACACCGCAAGCTTGAGCACATGGATTTTGACATTTCTTGTTAATGCAGGCCATATTCGATGCACACTCGCTATTTGAAATACATTCCGGACGACAATTTGGTGGTGAACCAATGAAATCTTGCATACACTGACAACTGGGAATTTCTCCGCTGCTTGGTTGACATATTGAATTAGGTCCACATGGTGAAGGATTGCATGGGTTTGTTTGGATCGGTGTTACTTCAAGCGCTGCAAAACATTAGTATTGAAATGGTTATGGTATTTAAATTTACGACCATAATGAATACAATGAATAAATAAAAAAAAAGTATAAAAGTATTAGCCTGTAATGTCCCACTTGTTGGGCAAAGGCCTCTCGTCTCACTGAAGATATCAGTACAGTGAGGAGGTTTCAGGATGAATAAAATAAATGAATAAATAAAACAATTAAATAATATTTGAAACATTGTATACTTACGCATATTAAAACACCTTGTAAACGGATCTCCAGTCAAACCAGAGGTACAGGAGCATATAGGATTGTGGTTAATTACTTGACATTGAGCGAGAACACCGCAAGTTCCTTGGCACGGATTTATACATTTCTGGTTACTACATGCTTTATCTAGTGGACAATCTGAACTGGCCACACATTCCGGTCGGCAAGAAGGTGGAGCTCCGCGATAGCCTAGCAAGCAGGAACATACTCCTTGACCGTTGTATTCCTTGCATTGACTGTGAGGCCCACATGGGCTTGGTTGACACGGATTTGTAGAAATGACATCTGCGAAAATTCATACCATTTAAAAATTTTATGTTGGTTTTGATACTTACTATAACGTGTACTTTATATTATTTTGATACACATACCCTTTATTGGACTACATTCTATGAAGGCATTTCCGGTGGTTCTTGGTGGGCAAGTACAAACAGCCATGTGACTAACGACTTTGCAAACAGCGCTGACACCGCATGTATTTATACAGGGATCAACGCAACGATGTTGAACACATGTTTTATCCATGGGACAATCGGAGCTGATGGTGCATTCAGGTCGACATTCAAAATATGGATCACCATGATATTCTGGTATGCAAGTGCAAGCGCCATTGTCACAAATTGCGTTAGGACCGCACGGAGACGGGTTACACGGGTCTAGAGGTTCATTTTCTAAAAATAAAAAATACACATTTAATATAAACCAATTTGGGTCTGCCATAAATATAATCCATAAAAATGAGATATTCTGATGACGTTATTTATTTACTCACCAATGGGAGGTTTTAACGAACAACTGTTGAAAGGATCACCCGTATACCCTCGGAGGCAATTGCAAATAGATAAATGATTTTGTACTCTGCACTCTGCATTAACACCGCATGATCCTGGACATGGGTCGACGCATTTTTCGTTGATGCAAGCTTTGTCACTTGGACAGTCTGTGTTTATCGAACATTCAGGGCGACAATTTGGAGGACTGCCGATATATTGCGGTAAACAGGAACATGAAGGTGAGTCACGAACGTTGCGGCATTGTGAGTACGGCCCACATGGCGATGGTAAACATGGGTCAGTTGGAGTAGCAACTACGTCTGCGACGACAACTGTGAGGCAAACAAAGGAAAGAGGGTTGATCATTGTAATCCAAAATTTAGCCAGTTGTTGACGTATTACTTCTTAAACTATTAGTTATACATACCTCTGTAACATCTACTAAATGGATCTCCGGTGTGTTGGGGCTGGCAGGTACAGATCGGACTATGATTTATAACTTTACATTCAGTATTTTGGCCACATACTCCTTCGCAGGGATTTAGACATTTCTTACGAATGCAAGCTTGCTGTTGACTACATTCAGAACTTACGATGCATTCTGGCCTACACGAAGGAGGCACACCTATGAATTCTTCTTGACAAGTACACACGGCTTGGCCATTAACTACTTTGCAAATACTATTAGGACCACACGGCGACGGTGAGCAAGCATCCCTTTGTATCGGCACATCTAAAAATACAATCAATAGATTTATTCAATCATACATGTGTATAAAACTTTGTCTTATTAAAAATCTATAAAGCCTAAATGGCTTAGGTTTACATACCTGCAATCATCTCGTAACAATTTTCGTAAGGACTACCTGTTAGCCCTGGTAGACATTCACAAGATGGAGCGTGATTGATTACATTACAAACAGCGTTACGTCCACAAATATGGTTGCAAGGGTTTTTACATTTGTTTTGTATACACGCCAAATTTGTCGCGCAGTCAGAGTTAACTACACACTCCGGCCGACATCCCTCATATGGATTGCCAACGTGATCAGGAAGACAAACGCAAGCTCCTGCGTTATTTTGTTCTTTACATATAGCATTTGGTCCGCAAGGAGAAGGTGAACATGGAGTTAATGGCACATCCTGAACGTAGCAGCCAATAAAGGCGTCACCATTATATCCCGGTGGGCATACGCACTGTGGAGCGTGACTAATCACACGACATTCAGCGTTTGAGCCACACGAACCAGCGCATGGATCCTTACATTTTTTATTTATACAAGCTAATTCATTAGGACATTCGGAATTTGATATGCATTCTGGTCGGCAATTTGGGGGATTTCCGATGAAATCTTCTTGACAAGCGCACGATGGCGAATCTCCTATTTCTCGACAAATAGAGTTAGGACCACATGGCGATGGTTGACAAGGATTAACATACTCTGATTGAATAGGTTCTGAAATGAAAAGATACATAAGTGAACTAGGTTCAACAGCAATTCAATTTAAATAACTAAACAAATTAATGAAAAAATACCTGGTTCAATGCATCTTCGGAATGGATCTCCCGTCAATCCAGGTGGACAAGAACATATAGGGTTATGGTTAATAACTTGACATTTCGCTCCTACGCCACAATTTCCGTTGCACGGATCTATACAATGTTGATTAGAGCAAGCTCTGTTCAAATCACACTCTGCACTAGATGTACATTCAGGTCTACAAGTCGGTGGAGCTCCCATATATCCCGATAAACAAGAGCAAATAGCCTGTCCGTTAATGTCACGACATTGACTGTTTGGTCCACATGGTGAAGGATTGCATGGATTGACGAATTCTTGCACTACTATTTGTCTGCATTCAAAGAAAGCATTTCCAGAGTATCTTTTGGGGCATGTACACATTGGTATGTGATTGTAAACCTCACATATAGCCCCCGTTCCACATGTATTCATACATGGATCTACACAGTTCTTTCTGACACACGCTTTAGTTTGAGGGCAATCAGAGCTAGTAAGACATTCTGGTCGACACCCGAAGTAGGGGTCACCCTTGTAGTCTGGCAGACAAGTGCACACACCGTTGTGACATTCCGCGTTACTTCCACACGGAGATGGATTGCATGGGTCAGATTCAGTATAGTCTGAAAAGTAACATATTGGCCGTTTAATTAAATACTCAGTTAACGAATCCTGAAAATTCATTAATTCCTAGAAGCCACAAAATTAATATAATGAGGTAATTCTTATTATATTAGGTATCATGAATAAATATACAAGCATTTTATAATTGTGATAAAACTTACCATCTTCTGGTGTAAAAGGTGAACATCTTGTGAATGGGTCTCCCGAATATTGTTCCAAACATACACATTGAGCGATATGGTTCAAGACTCTACATTCAGCATTGACACCACAGGCTCCCGGACATGGATCTCGACATTTTTCATTCATGCACGCCTGATTGCTAGGACACTCCGAATTTATTGTGCATTCTGGTCTACAATTCGGTGGATTTGCAACGTAATTAGGTAGACAAGCGCAAGACGGTGCACCTCTGACGTTACGACATTCAGCATATAAACCACAAGGCGATGCCAAACATGGGTCTGCCTGTGCTACATCTCGAGGTGGTTGTGATACTAAAATGAGGAAAAAGAACAATTTATTAAAAATTTAAGTTAAGTATATCTCACAAAAAATAATAATAAGGTAGGTAGGTACTAACTTTTAATTGGGTAGCAGCTAGTGAAAGGGTTTCCGGTCAGTCCTTGTTTGCACACACAAATTGGGCTATGGTTGATGACATTACAATTTGCGTTTTTCCCACACGTGCCTGTACAAGGATTTGCACATTTTTGGTTTATGCACGCGAGGTTTGATGGACATTCAGAACTTACTACACATTCCGGACGACAATTAGGCGGCGAGCCACTAAAGTTGGGTAAGCATGAGCACACGGCCTGTTGGTTGATTTCCCTGCACTGACTGTTGGGGCCACACGGAGACGGAGTACATATACTTTGTTCTGCCATTTGAGCTGTAAATAACATAATTGAAAGAAACGTTGTTTAGAAATTGAAACACACAATGTCATTAATTCGATATACAAAGACACTTACGTTCTTGCATTATAGTACAGTAACTAAATGGATTTCCGGTGTATCCTGATTGGCAATTGCAAGTAGGTAGATGATTAGTTACTTCGCAATATGCGTTACTGCCACATGTTCCTGGGCATGGATCTATGCACTTCATTCTAGAACAAGCGCGATTCAGAGGACAATCCGAATTCACTACACATTCTGGCCGACATCCTTCATAAGGATTTCCCAAAAAGCCTTCAATGCATTGGCAAGATCCAACACCTCGTTGTTCCTTACAAATAGCATTAGATCCACATGGGCTAGGATTGCAGGGCGTTAATACTTCCACTGGTTCTATTTCTTGTATGCTGCAGTATGAAAATGGATCTCCTGAATATCCTGGTTGGCATATGCACATAGGAGCATGGCTTACCACCCTACAATCCGAGTTTGTTCCACATGTTCCGATACAAGGATCGATGCATTTTTTATTTATGCACGCTAGTCGAATATCGCATTCGCTATTACTTATACATTCTGGTCTGCAATTAGGCGGAGATCCTCTAAAGTTCGGCAAACATGCACAAAGTGGACTTTCTCCGTTTATTTTGCAAATGGAATTTGGTCCACATGGGGAAGGTTCACATGGGTTGACCTGAGTTTCAATGGCAGCTAAAATTAAAGATATGAAATAAGTTGAATATGAAATAAATTGTATGAATTGTGTTAAGCTTATTTAACTAGTATTCTTACCAATAAAAACGCATCGCGCAAATGGGTCTCCCGTAAATGAAGGTGGACATGTGCAAATAGGATTATGATTAATCACTTCACAAATTGCTCCTGAACCACAGGCTCCAATGCACGGGTTGACACATTTCAGGTTGTTGCAGGCCTCCTTCAGTTGACATTCAAGGCTCACTATACACTCTGGTCTGCATGTTGGTGGGCTGCCTCGGTATCCAGGTACGCAGGAGCAAACTGGTTGACCATTGGATTCCTGACACCGACTATTAGGTCCACAGGGAGATGGATTGCAGGGATTCGAAACAACCGCTGGATAATGAAGTAAGTGTTTAGATATTTTCCTTGTTAGACAACAAAGTACGAGATTGAAAGAAAATATTTACCGATTGCTGGACGGCACTCCACGAAAGCATTGCCACTCATTCCTTTCGGACAAATGCACATTGGTATATGGTTCATAACCTCACAGAGAGCATTATTGCCACATGTGCCGATGCAAGGGTTGACACATTTATTCCTTTGGCAGCCTTTATCACTAGGGCAATCCGTATTGTAAACGCATTCTGGTCTGCAGCCAAGATAGGGATCGCCATGATAATCATTTAAACATGAACACAATCCGTCTTTGCATAACGTGTTAGGACCGCACGGGCTCGGCAGGCACGGGTCATTAGGCGTGGTCGGAACTGGCTCTAAAATATTTAAATTCATTATAATATTATTAAATATCATTTATTACTCAGATCATATTTTTTTAAATACATCTCTTGTGAATAGTTACCTTGCAATGGTTTCAATATGCATTGCTTAAATGGATCTCCCATATATCCTTCAGAACATAAACAAACCGGAACATGGTTATTGACGAAGCATTTAGCATATATACCACAAGAACCTTCGCAGGGATTTCTACATTTTTCTGCTATACATGCTTTGTCACTTGAACAATCTGAATTCACTAAACATTCTGGTTTACAGAATGGTGGAGAGCCTGTGTAGTGTGGCAAGCAAGAACATGATGCTAAACCATTTATGTTTCGGCATTCAGCATACAAACCGCATGGAGATGGCGTACAAGGATCAGAAGGTACGGCTATACTTGGAGATGTTTCTGCAATCAGGGAAATTAATGTAAGTTTTTATTCAATAGATTATGATAGTAACAATAACTTACATAGTAGTATGTATATGTGAAACGTTATTATTAAAAAGAGAATTCTACTCACGTAAAGCGACGCTACATAATGTGAATGGGTTTCCACTATATCCAAGTTTACATGAACAGACCGGACTATGATTTATGACTTTGCAATCCGTATTTTGACCACAGGGTTTGGGACAAGGATTTACGCATCTCTGATTGATACACGCCCTGTTCGGTTTACACTCAGAATTAACAATGCATTCTGATCTGCAGTTAGGTGGAGCTCCAAGATAATTTGGTAAACAAGAGCAGACTGGTTGGTCATTAATTACTTTGCAGTTTGCGTTCATACCACAAGGCGACGGATTACAAACATTTATTATTTGAATATCTTTCTCTGTAAAAATATTAACTGTATATATAATCAATTAATATCAAAAACATAAATGGTAAAAAAGTAGTTTTGCAGAAATGAGAACTTACCACGCATCAAAGAACACATCGATAGAGCATTACCACTATATCCCGACTTGCAATTACATATTGGTTTATGATTAGTTACGAAACAGTCTGCATTATATCCACAAATACCTCGACAAGGATCAACACATTTGTTTCTTTCGCATGATTTACTTAATGGGCAATCTGAATCTGCTAGACACTCTGGTCTACATCCTTGATATGGATCACCAAAATAGTCGGGTAAGCATAAACAGGATCCAGCGTTTCCTTGTACTTTACATTCTGCATTTGCACCACAAGGGGAAGGCTCACATGGATTTAAATATTCTATTTTCGGAGGAGCTGAAATTTATTACCAACATGAAATGACTTACCGGCAATATCAGCCACCGTAGAAGCACTTCCTTGATCCGAAGCGTTAGTTGAAGCTTTCTGGGCTCGGCGACGTTTAGTGACCTTTTGATCCGTTGGCAGCTTCTCTATTATTAGCGCACCGTCCAAAAGCGGCTGTTGACCACCGTGGCGAACGACCCAAGCTTACTGTAAGTGCTATGTTATCTCCGCGTGCTCCGTACGAAAGCGAGGCATTATTATCACATAATAGTTATCATTTTTATTACAACCCTTTTGTAAGCATTTTCTTCAAATATTTTTATTGCCGATTTTATTTATAAATCATTTAAAAAGCTATAAATAGTTACCATATAAACGCAGTCACCTTTAAAAACATAACGGCAGGCATGGTTGCCGCGCAGCTCTAAAGTGAAAACGTCGATACGGAACTATTTAATTTTAGTTTCTAAAACCATTGTGAGGCGTGATCATCTTTTACATTTTTTTTATTTGTCATAAGCACATAATTTTAAAGCATGAATAATTTGTCACGCTTTGCAAAGCAAGGTGTTATTTGCTCCGAACAAATCGGTAATTTAATCATCTAGACCTACATATAGCTGAACACATTTGCTTTTTATTTATTTTACCTGCATTAAACGTTAATTGCTTACGTCATGACACATCCGATAAAACATAATATCCAGAACTTTCGAACACAGTATTTGTCAATATTGATTTACATGATTGTCACTTGACCTATATAAAGAACTTTGGATATATTATTTCTTCAATGAATATCAAAAATCTTACCTTTCGGTGCTGAACAACCTTGGAAGGGATCACCCTCCAAACCCGGTTCACAGATGCACGTAGCTCGGTGGTCAACTACGGAGCAAACTGCACGTAGTCCACATGCTTGCTGGCAAGGATCTTTACATTTTTGAGATACACAAGCTAACGTTGCAGGGCATTCCGCGCTTATAGTACACTCTGGGCGACAGTTTGGAGGAGCTCCTATGTATCCTGGTTGACAACTACATGCTGGCGTCTCTTGGGATTTGACACAAATTGAATTTGGTCCACAAGGCGATGGCTGGCACGGGTCTATTGGTTCAGGTGGTGTTGCTACAATATGAACAATAATATGTAGGATTTACCATATCATTGCATTGAGTATGTATTCAAAATAAATAAAATAAAGTTGTATTATAAATACCTGGCGTTGGATAACAGTAAGTAAACGGATCCCCAGAATAACCATCATTGCAAGTGCAAATAGGTGAGTGAGCTATGACTTGACATCTTGCACCCCGTCCACAAGCACCCTCGCAAGGGTCTCGGCATCTTCGATCTATACATGCCAGTTGTAGCTTACATTCTGCGCTCACTAGACATTCTGGTCTACAGGATGGTGGAGATCCAACATGACCTGATTTACAAGAGCAAGCTGCAGCGCCATTTGAACTGACACTACATTCACTATATGGACCACAAGGAGACGGCGAACATGCTGATTTTGGTGCTTCTGTAAAAATAAGGTTTCGTTTTTGATCATTTATGCATTACGCAACGAAAAGCATGTTTTTTGCTAGAAAATAGGCAAAAGTAAGTTGATATTTACCTATTATTACTTCAGTGCACAATGTGAATGGATCTCCGGACGTATTTGGTGGACATGTACATGATGGAATGTGATTGTTGACTGAACATATCGCTGTAGTACCACAAGCTCCAGGGCAAGGATCTACACATTTACCACCTTGACACGTTCGCGTCGGTGAGCATTCGCCATTTGTTTGACATTCCAATCTACATCCAATATACGGATCACCGAAGAACCCAGCTAAACATGTACACAATCCGTTGTCACATAAAGCGTTGCTTCCACAAGGTGATAAACTGCACGGGTCTTCTTTAGGGCTAGATTGAATTATTACTTCTGAACATTGTATGAATGGATCTCCAGAGTAGCCTGTTGGGCAACTACATATAGGAATGTGATCTTGTACTCGACATTCAGCTCTAAATCCACAAGAGCCTTCGCATGGATTTCTACATTTCTCTGCAATACATGCTTGGTGTGAAGGGCAATCGGTATTCACGAGACATTCGGGGTGACAGTTAGGTGGACTGCCGATGTAACCTTGCATACAAGAGCAAGAATGTCCACTATTTATTGCTCTACATTCACTATATGGTCCACATGGATTAGGCTGGCATGGCTGATGTTCTGGCTCATACACAGATTTCTCGATTTCAATACAATGTTTGAATGGATCTCCAGTCGTACCTACAGGACAGCTGCATAACGGACTATGATTTACAACTTGACAGTGTGCGCTTATACCACATGTTCCTCTGCAGGGATCTGCGCATCTAAATTTATGGCAAGCCTTATCTGATGGACATTCGCTACTAACAGTACATTCCGGTCTACAATCTGGTGGGGCTCCGATGTAATCAGAAAGACATTCACAAGATGCTAATCCTCCATTTTCGCGGCAAATGCTGTTAGGGCCACATGGCGATGGTTGGC
Organism: Cyclophora albipunctata; assembly: GCA_963082685.1. Classification (NCBI taxonomy): domain Eukaryota; kingdom Metazoa; phylum Arthropoda; class Insecta; order Lepidoptera; family Geometridae; genus Cyclophora; species Cyclophora albipunctata. The sequence continues at coordinate 6,048,603 of OY720117.1, read as the reverse complement.
ACGGTGTCAACTCTTTAGGAGGTATGTCCTGAATACATTGAACAAATGGATTTCCGGTAAATCCTTTGACGCAAGCGCAGCTAGGCACATGGTTTATTACTGTACACTCTGCATTTGTACCACATATTCCAGGGCAAGGATCCGCGCATTTGTTTCTAATGCAAGATTTATCTGCAGAACAATCTGAACTTAGGACGCATTCGGGTCGGCAACCTTCGTATGGATTTCCTTGGAATCCCTCAATACAAGAACATGCACCAGCTCCTTCTCTTTGATGACAAATTGCATTAGCACCGCAAGGTGACGGGTCACATGGTTTCACATCATTTTCTGTAAACAACAAATAATTATTAGGACTATATTAATTTTACCATGAAGAATAATTTATTAATTTTTAACATACCTAGTTGTGGTACACATTGCATAAATGGATTTCCAGTGTATTTTTCTCTGCAACTGCATGATACTGTGTGACTTATAACAAGACAGTTTGCATTTATTCCACATGAGCCAGGACAAGGATCAATACATCTGTTTTTAACGCAGGCTTGATTTGAAGGGCAATCTGGATTAATCACGCACTCTGGTCTACAATTTGGAGGTTGGCCAACATAATTTTCAATACATCTACAGTTTGGTTTGCCATTTCTTTCCAGACATTGTGAATTCGGTCCGCATGGAGATGGATTACAAGCGTCGACATTTTCCGGGGGTGACGATACCAAATCATGACAACTCTTAAATGGATCACCAGTTTGACCTGGGTTACAACTGCATATGGGGCTGTGATTAATAACTTCACAACGAGCTGACACACCGCATGCGTTGATGCAAGGGTTTATACATTTTTGGTTGACACAAGCTTTTGTTGAAGGGCATTCCGAACTGACGACACATTCAGGTCTGCATGCTGGCGGTGAACCTTGAAATCCTTCAATGCAGGCACATACAGCTGTATTGTCAGATGTTCTGCACAAGCTATTAGGTCCACATGGTGATGGGTGGCATGGATCAACTGGCGTGTTAAATTTGACCTCAATTTGGTGGCAGTTGGTAAATGGATTTCCTGTGAAATCTGCCATGCATGAACATGTTGGAATGTGATTAATAACGTCACATTTAGCATTTTGTCCGCAAACTCCAGGACAAGGATCGCGACATTTGTTTCTAAAGCATGCTTTGTCTCTTGGACACTCCTGGCTTCCTGTACACTCTGGCCTGCAAGATTCGTATGGATTACCACTGTATTCTGGAAGACATGTGCAGAATCCATTGTTACAGTTTGCATTTGGCCCACATGGCGATGGATTACAGGGGTCCGAAGGAATTGGTGTAGTTGGAGCTGAAAAAAAAAACATTTGGAATTTGAAATATTTTTAAATAACGATATTCAATACCTACTTAAATATATAAAAGTAGCTAGTTATTAAATCACATTATTATTATTATAAGTACCTTCAGGTATAGGTAAGCATCTTGAAAACGGATCACCAGTATATCCATCATTACAAACACACACGGCTACGTGATTCAATACATGGCAATTAGCTTCCACGCCACAGGAACCAGGGCATGGATCTTCACACTTTTGCCTCACACAAGCCAAGGACGCTGGACACTCTGAGTTAATGTTGCATTCCGGACGACAGGACGGTGGTGAGCCTACGTAACCGGGTAGACAAGAGCAAGCTGGCCCACTGGATAATAGTTGACAACGGGAATGAGGACCGCAAGGCGACGGGGTGCAAGAAGGTGGGCGCTCCGTTATCGGGGGTGGTAAAGCTGAAATCGAAGGACATAATATACATATCTAAACTACTAACATATTCATATCTAAATAGGTAACAAATTATTTCTAAATAAATTAACATAATAACTTACAATAGCACTGCGTAAATGGATCTCCGGTCATTCCAGCGGGACATGTGCATATCGGATTATGATTTTTAACTTGGCAGTGAGCTCTTAAACCGCATGTATTGGGGCAAGGATCGTCACATTTTTGATTGATGCATGCTTTGGATACATCACATTCACTGTTAACAATACACTGAGGCCTGCATGTTGGTGGGGATCCAATATAATTGGGAAGACATGAACAAACGGCTTGCAAGTTTACTTGTCGGCATTGACTGTTCGGTCCACATGGTGTAGGTTCACATGGGTTTGATGGTATATCTAAAATAAATAAAATATTTTAGGCCAATGCGAATTAACTTCTTTTTGTTCTTAATAACTTAATACAAAATGTATCAATACAAGTATAATAATATTTGTAGTTACCATCTACGATTTCTCTGCATTGGAAAAACGGATCCCCTGTGAATCCTCTAGGACACGAGCAGACAGGTGCATGTTTTTCCACAGTACATTGAGCCAGCTGACCACAAGTTCTTGGACAAGGATCTATGCATTTGAATCGAGTGCAAGCTAGATTAAGAGGACAATCGTCGTTATTCTCGCACTCTCGTCGGCATCCTTGTGTGCTGTAAGGGTCTCCTTCATATCCTTCTGAGCAGACACATGCACCAGCTCCATTATATTCACGACATTCAGCGTTTGGCCCACAAGGTGAAGGTGAACAAGGGCTTGAAGTCGGTGTCATTTCGGTGGCTAAAATAGTTTAAGCTTTATTGAGTCTTGGATTCTAATAAGTAGTCATTGAAGAGTACATGATTTCATATGAGTATCAATTTCACTTACCTGATACGACAATTTGAACACAAGTCCTAGATGCATCTCCAGTAAAACCTTGTTGACAAGTACAAATAGCTCTATGATTGACTGCTAAGCATAGAGCGTTCAAACCGCAAGCTCCTTGGCATGGATCTTTGCATCTTTCGTTGGTACAGGCCGCGTTACTTGGACATTCAGCATCGATAGTACATTCTGGTCTACAATTCGGAACTCTTCCTATATAATTAGGCAAACATGAGCATGCAGCTTGATCTCCAATGATTCGGCATTCTGAATTCGGACCACATGGAGATGGCACACATGGATTGGTTTCACTTGAAGCTAAAACGAAAAAAGTTTAGAATGAAAAGATTTATAGACCATAGACTTGAATACTCCATGTATTCAAAAATTGCTTCTAGCAATTACTTACGTTTTTCGGGGTTACATTTTGTGAAAGGATCTCCTGTGAATCCTGGTGTACAGCTACATATCGGATTATGCGTTATAACTTGACATCTAGCGTTCAAGCCACATGTGTTCGGACAGGGATCTATGCACTTTTTGTTTACACACGCTTTGTCTTGTGGGCATTCAGAACTGACAATGCACTCAGGGCGGCATGATGGAGGATTGCCGATGTAACCAAGCTCACACGTACACACGCTGTGCCCGTTCACTACCCTGCAGAGACTGTTTGGCCCGCATGGTGATGGTTGACACGGATTTATTGGATCATTTTTAACTGTAAATATTACATTTGTTTTGTTATCAATCGCATGTAATAAAAATAAACTCGATATCTAGCGTTCATCTATAATAAATTATTCAACTTACGTTCAACTTCACAACTAATGAGTGGATTGCCAGAGTAACCATTCAAACAAGTGCAGGTAGGAGCATGATTTACAGTTCTACATTCAGCATTTATGCCACAAGCTCCAGGACATGGGTCTTTGCATCTGTTGTTCGAACATGCCTTATTACGGTCACAGTCCGAATTAGACACACATTCTGGTCTGCAACCGGTATACGGATCACCGAAATATTCTGGCAGACAAGAACATGATCCAACGCCATTCCTTTCTTTGCATAAAGCATTCGCACCACAAGGAGAAGGACTACAAGGATTAGGTGGTGGTTCGGGTATATCTGAAAGTAAAATAATATAAAATCTATGAATATAAAATACACAGACATTTTAAGAACAAAATAGTTTTTGTTTGCTCAGTAAACTTACGCTGTATCTGTGAACACCCACTAAACGGATCACCTGTATATCCTGATATACAATTACATAATGCGACATGATTTCCTACCGAACACTCTGCATTGAAACCACAAGAACCCGGACAAGGGTCTACACATTTCTCATTCTGGCATGCAAGGTTACCCGGACATTCAGCATTGATAGAACATTCGGGTCTACAGTTCGGTGCAACGCCAATGTATTTTGGTAAGCAAGAACATGCAGGCGCTTCTCCCACTACTTTACATTGAGAATATGGACCACATGGCGAAGGTACACATGGATTTCCTTTTGGCCCCTCTAAAATAGGTTCTAGGAAAGAAAACATGATAGATTAAGAAAAGTAGAAAAAAGTGCACAATAAAGTAAAGAATACAGAGATAAGCTGGTACAAAAATTTAAAAGATAATTATAAATTAATAAATATGATAAATATATGTAGGTACTGGTAATGTTTAAAATAATTAAACACTTATTTTGTTTTTATTAATATTATTATCATCGCATATCTTACTTTGCTCTAGCTTGCATGTAATAAACGGATCGCCAGTATAACCAGCCTTACAAGTACATATCGGATTATGATTAATAACTTGACATTTTGCGTTTATGCCGCAAGTTCCTGGACAGGGATCTCTACATTTTTGTTTTATGCAGGCCTGATGTTGTGGGCAATCGGTACTTGTTACACATTCCGGTCTACACGTTGGAGGCGAACCCACATAACCTTCTTGGCATGAACAGACTCCATGATCATCCACAACTTTACAATTACTATACGGTCCACAAGGTGAAGGTACGCATGGGTTTACGTCCGCTAGTGCCGCTAAAATAATTACAAAATATTTATCAGATGGCTCATTTTTGTTAATAAAGCGTTATAAGTCGCACTATAATAGATACTAACGTTGCCTTTGAGGATGACATGTAACAACTGGATTTCCTTCAAAACCTTCAACGCACAAACATACTGGTGTGTGATGCGATACAGTACAATACGCATTAATGCCGCAAGCTCCTTCGCAAGGATTCACACATTTATTATTGGAGCATGCTTTGTTTGATGCACAGTCATTGTTTGTTACACACTCTGGCCGACATCCTAAATACGGGTCTCCAAAGTACCCAGTTTGACAAGTGCATGACGCTGCTGAGTTTCTCTCTTTACAAATAGAATTTGGTCCGCACGGTGATGGGTTACATGGGTTGGTTTCATCTTCACTTGGTATTGTCACTACAAATACAATAACGTTTATTTTTTTTTAATTTCGAATTAATTGCGTTCATTGTATTAGAAATACTGATATAGTTTCTTACCTATGAAATAGCAACCACTAAACGGATCACCAGTGTAACTTTCGCGGCAATGGCAAACTGCCTTATGATTTATCACCACACATTCAGCGTTTGATCCACAAGAGCCCGCACATGGGCTCGTACATTTTTCCCTCACACATGCCAAATTACTGGGACATTCTTGGTCATATATACATTCCGGTCTACAGTTTGGTGCTCTACCAATGTAGCCGGGTTGGCATGAACAAGCCGGAGTTTCACCTATCACTCGGCATTGGGAGTTTGGTCCACACGGCGAGGGAATACAAGGGTTACCGCTCGGTTTAGGTTGAGGCCCTAAAATAGTAACTTCATTATTTAATTAAACCCAATTATTTGCAACCATGTTACGTTATAAATTCCCAGTAAGCTTTAGTTAACCTTTAATTATTATTTATTGTTTATTAATATCGCATTGTTAGTTCGATAAGTAATACTTAATTGATTAAACTTATTAAAATAGTGTCAGTTAATTAATCGTTTATTTTATTATTTTTATTTGCAATGTAAAACTCACGTTCTTCGTAAGTGCATTGCACAAATGGATCTCCAATATAACGTTGTGGGCAACTGCATAACGGATTGTGATTTACTACCATACATTTCGCATTGTTACCACATGATCCTATACATGGGTCAACGCACTTTTGATTAATGCAAGCCCTATTTGGCATACAGTCACTGCTGACCATGCATTCGGGACGGCAGAATGGTGGAGTACCAAAATATTGCTCTTGACATGAACAGATTGCATGTCCTTGACTTTCACGACATACACTGTATGGTCCACATGGCGATGGTAAGCATGGGTCAACGGGGTTTTCAAGCGGACCTAAAAATAGTGCTTATTATAATTTTTCCGACAACATTAATTAAGTACTTTATCTGAATGATTCTTTGAAAAATTCGCCTTACGTAAATAACACGACGAGAATGGATTCCCTTCATAGCCGGCTATACATGCACAGGATGGTGCATGGTTGTTTACTCGGCATTCAGCATTCATGCCACAGACGCCAGGGCATGGATCTCTACATTTGTTATTCACACATGCCTTCTCTTTAGGACAATCAGAATTAAGTACGCATTCTGGTCTACATTCCAAATACGGGTCACCATAATATTCAGGTAAACATGAACACGATCCGACTCCATTTCTTTCTTTGCAAACAGCGTTTACTCCACATGGAGAACGTGCACAAGGACTTGCGAGTTGTGGTTCAATTGCTACAAATAGGAAATTGATATAATGGGCGTTTTAAAATAAAATTCGATTTATGATGAAACTCGTATTAAAGTTTTTTTTCTAACTTACATGGTATTGGTGAACATCCGGAGAAAGGATCTCCAGTATACCCCTGATCACAATTACAAATTGGTACATGTTTGACTACCATACAAGATGCATGGAATCCGCAAGAACCAGGGCATGGATCACTACATCTCTCCGATATACATGCTAAATTCCCAGGGCATTCAAAGTTTACAACGCATTCTGGACGACAATTTGGAGGGCGTCCCACGTAATTGGTTAAGCATGAGCATACCGGATAATTATCAACGTCTTTGCATTGTGAATTTGGTCCGCATGGGTTAGGTATGCAGTTATCTATAGGCGTCATTTGTTCTGATAAGAAAAAATAATGAAGTTTATACTTTGGTCTATCATAAATAAATCATAATTGCATTTAAACTAGAATAACAACTTACTTTCTTCATAGAAACATCTTACGAAAGGATCACCCGTGTAGCCATTCAGGCAACTACATATTGGGTTGTGGTTCACAACTTGACACTGAGCGTTAATGCCACACATGCCCGGACATGGGTCTTGGCATTTCTGATTAACACATGCTTTGTTCGGCCTACAGTCTGAACTAACAATACATTCAAGTCTACAATTTGGCGGCGAACCAATGCACATATCGAGGCAAGTGCAAACGGCATGGCCGTTATAAGTCCGACATTTACTATAAGGTCCGCAAGGTGAAGGGTGGCAAGGGTCCACAGGTTCCAGAAGTGCTTTATAAAGAAAAAGTAGAAATATAAATAAAGAATACCATAAGAAACACATAAGAAAGAGATAAAGAAAGTAGTCTTACTCAGAACAGGTATACATGCATGAAGAGGATTCCCAGTATATCCGTGTAAGCAGTAGCATGACGGTACGTGGTTTGTAATTTGACATTCCGCGTTTTGCCCACAAGTACCAGAACATGGATCTACACACTTATTATTGAAACAGGATTTATCTCTACTGCAATCCGTATTCATAACACATTCGGGACGGCAGCCAATATAAGGATCACCGAAGAAATCATCTAAGCATACACAAGAACCAGCACCATTTCTTTCTCGACAGATAGCATTTGGTCCACAAGGTGATATATTACAAGGGTGATCAGGTACTTCTTTTGATGCTGAAAAATGCGGTGAGTATGTTCATGCAATAAAATTGTGAATACAAATACCTACTTATAGTAAAATAGACTTAATAGCAGGTATTTAAAGTAAGATAAACCTATGATAATCCTACCTTCAATCGGGTTGCAGCCAGCAAACGGATCTCCTGAGAATCCATCGTCGCAGGAACAAATGGGCTGATGATTCTGCACGGTGCATCGGGCGTTGAAACCGCATGATCCGACGCATGGATTAACACAGGTGCCGGCCAGACAAGCTAGCGCCAGTGGGCAGTCTTGGTTGATGACACACTGAGGGCGGCACGAGGGCGGAGCGCCCAGCGTGCCCGGCTCACAGGCGCACACTGCACGACTACCTTCTTTGCGGCAGGTCGAGTGAGGTCCACAAGGAGACGGAATGCAAGGGTTCTCCAATGGGTCAGGATGAACACCTAAAGTTATTAAATGTTTGAATTCTTTGTGTAAAGCTTTGTTACTTTAGTTTTATAGCAAAATAATTAAATTATTTATTTTACTTATGACTAAAACTTACTTTTACGGTAACATCTTATGAAAGGATCGCCTTCGGGTAGATTTTCTGGGCATGTGCATATCGGATTATGGCCAACAACGTGGCATCGTGCTTCTAATCCACAGCTGTTTATACAAGGATCTTTACACTTTTGATTAATGCAAGCTTTGCTCGATGGACAATCAGAATTGACAGAGCATTCAGGACGACATGCCGGAGGGACTCCGTAATATCCAGCTCTGCACGAACATACCGCGCGGTTGTTTGAAACATGGCACTCACTGTTGGCACCGCATTGAGCAGTTTCACATGGGTTTCCAGAAATAGCTGTAACAATTAAACAAAAAAATTGATTTCATTGTCACCTGTGGGTTTAAAGGGTTTTGAAACGCGTCAAAATACTTACGTGGCAATGTAATGCGTCGGCACGATGAGAATGGATCGCCTTCATATCCCTTAAAGCAAGTGCATACTGGAACATGATTAGTGACAATACATTCTGCGTTTAATCCACAAAGATCTTTGCATGGGTCTCTACAGTGATTCGACAAGCACGCAAAATTATTCGGACAGTCTGAATTCAAAGTACATTCTGGTCGGCAACCACCCGCATATGGGTTTCCAATATTTGGAGGAATACATGAGCAACGAGCTCCATCATTCAAGACTGTACAGATGGTGTTTTCACCACAAGGGGATGGGCTGCAAGGTGTTGGAGATTCATCTTTAGATATTCTTATACAACCTATAAATGCATCACCCCTATAACCTTCCAAACAACTGCACAAAGGCATATGATTTACAACGTCACATTTGGCATTATTTCCACAAGCGTTTGCACATGGATCCATACATTTTTCATTAATACACGCTTGATATGAAGGGCATTCTTGACTTATAACACACTCTGGTCTGCAGTTTGGTGGAGTTCCTGCATAATTGGAGCGACATGAACAAACTGGATGATTTGATTTAATCTCACAAACTGAATTTGGTCCACATGGCGAAGGCACGCATGGATTTTGATTAGGTTCTGGTTCTATAACGTCGACACAAGCGATGAAAGGATCTCCAGTTTTTCCTGATAAGCAACTGCATATAGGATTGTGATTGACAACAATACATTCGGCGCTAGTACCGCAACTGCCATGGCACGGGTTCAAACATCTTTGGTTTACACATGTTTCTGTTTGTAAACAATCAGAATTACTGACACATTCTGGTTGGCACATGGGGGCTACTCCATTATGACCCGGTAGACATGAGCAGACTGCCAATCCAGTCTCGGATATAAGACATCTGCTGTAGGGTCCACATGGTGAAGGATCACATACTGATAAAGTGGGAGGTACTAAGGCCGCAGTTTGACATTTAATGTAAGGATCTCCTGTTTGGCCAGAAGCACAGTAACATACAGCATGATGGTTGACTGTTTTGCAAAGTGCACCCAAACCGCAAACATTCTGACAAGGGCTTTCACATCTATTGTTGAAGCAGGCAGCGTCTGTAGGGCAGTCGCTGTTTACAACACACTGTGGTCGGCACGCCATGTATGGGTTTCCGAAAAAGTTGGGTAAGCACTGGCATGATAGTGCTCCATTTGAATCTTGACAAACTGCATTTGCCCCACATTGTACGTTATCGCAAGTCTCGTGAACTACAGCTAAAATAAAATTAAAAAAAAAAAACAAATATAACACATGGTTAAAAGGTAACGTATTCGGCAACAATTTAAATTATGTTTAATACTTACGGTTCACTGATAGTTTGCAGTTTTCGTAAGGATTGCCAATATAATCATTTTTACATCTACAAATCGGGTCATGGTGGTAAACCGTACATTCAGCGTTAATTCCGCAAGATCCAGGGCAAGGGTCAATACACCTATTCCTTAAACATGCTTTGTTAAATCCACAATCTGAGTTAAGTACACATTCTGGCCGACATGATGGACTGGACCCTCCCTCGTTATTGATACAAGCATCACATATTGCGAATTGATTTCCATAATTGTCACAAGGAGCATTTGGATCACAAGGGTTTGGATAGCAGGGCTGAGCTGTTGCGTTATCAGGGGCTATGACTATGGCTGAAATAAAAAGTAGGTGTATAAGTAGAGGGAAAAGAATATGTAAATATTAAAGAGGGCAAACGTGTTATTTTATAAAAAGTAGACTTACGTTTGTAGATACACTGTGTAAGAGGGTCACCAATATAGCCATCTGGACATAAACAGGAAACTGTGTGGTCAGAGCACAAACAAACTGCATGAAGTCCACAGATATTGCCAAATGCACATGGATCTACACACTTTCTGTTTATACAGGCTTCATTGCTTGGACAATCTGAGTTCATGATACATTCTGGCTTACATTCTACATGTGGATCTCCATTAAAATCTGGTGGACAGCTGCATACTGCTTTTTCGCCAACGTCTTGACATATAGCATTAATACCACATGACACTTTACTACAGGGATTTACTGATTTTTGATCGCTAGGAGGTAAGCAGCACAATAAGGGATTGCCAATAAAGCCTTCTACACAAGCGCACACAGGGCGATGACCTTCGACATGACAAGCCGCATTTAACCCACATGCTCCTGGGCAGGGATCTCGGCAATTGTATCCAATACATGCCTTATTTAATGGACATTCATCGTCCACTTCACATTCTCTAGATTGACAACCTTCTATTCCATAGGGATCGCCGGTGGTACCTTGTACACATAAGCAAACGGCTTCTCCTCCCAGATTAACATTGCAAATTGCTTGTGGGCCACAAGGGTTTGGATTACATGGATTTTGAGATGGAAGACAACCAACAAGTGGGTCTCCAGAAAAGCCTTGTTTACAGTAACATAATTCAGTGCTTCCGCTTACATAACAATCTGTGTTTGGCCCACAAGGACCCGGGTGGCATAGAATACTGGCAGGTGGTAAATACATGCGAGTGCTGTTGCATGACTTGTATGGATTACCCACTGTGTTATCTGGACAATAACAAGGAGGATTTCTATTGGGATCGCAACGTGCGTTGTAGCCACAAGTATTTGGTTCGCAAGGGTTTCTTGATTCAATGCAGCCTCTTACAGTATTCGGACTTTCGATGTATCCATTTAGGCACGTGCATTTGGCGAAGCCATTTGATAAAATTGTACATTGCGTGTTTGGTCCACATGGAGATGGGTTGCAGGGATTGGTTGGTAATCTACATTGCTGTCTTGGTGGATCTCCTTCATAGTTTGGTAGGCAGAAGCAAGCTGGTTTATTATCTATTAACCGACATCCCGAATATGGACCGCATGGATTAGGTTCACACTCATTTCCTTCGGGTACTGAAATTAACATGAGAATTTGATGGATACAATATGTGTTAACCATTTACTAATTAATAAAAGAATTGATTATACAATAAGGTTAAAACTTACTGCAATTTTTGAATGGATTGCCAGTTAATCCTTTAGGACAGTAGCAAATTGGATTTCCGTTATCAATTTCACATAGCGCATTGGTTCCACACGGGTTTGGGGCACAAGGATTCAATGGTGGCTCGCAACCTATTTGCGGATTTCCTGTGTACCCTGATAGACATTTACAAGAAGCACGGTGGTTCAATACGTCGCATACGGCATTTGTTCCGCAACGGCACGGGGACGCACATTTTCCATTGATGCAAGCTTCAGAATTAGCACATTCATTGTCTGATCGGCAACCTTGTACTGAAATTATTATTTTGACATGAGCAAGATCGGCTTCTGACCAATACAAATCTAACGATATTTTTACAAAAAAGTAAGTACGTGGAATTTTTTAGCTTATTAAAATTACCTTGAACGCATTCGATGAACGGATTTCCAGTGTATCCCGCGAAACATTTACATTGAATTCCATGATCAGCAGGAATACATTCTGCGTTATCTCCACATTTATCCCTCGAACAAGGGCTGATGCAAACTCTATTAAGTCTATCACACAATAGCTCTGGCGGGCAGTCTTCGTTGTACTGACATACGTTTTTAGATTGTATTACTAAAATTAAATATAATGTTAGTATATGTGATTGCGAGAAACCATAATATAAAATAAATATTTGAATCTCTTGTCTCTTTTTATCAAATAGAGACATGTAAAACTGTATGTGTCTTACCTGGAACACATCCAACGTATCCGTTTCCTTGGAACCCTTCGACGCAGCTACAGTCTGAACCGTGATTGGTGTTTATACATACAGCATTCTGTGCACATGGGTTGTGTATAGCACACGGGTGCTGACATGCATTATTTATACAAGCCTCAGTCAAGTGACAGTCTTCGTTCTGTGTGCAACCAGCTGAGTAAAATTAAAAACTTATTGTAGGTATATATTTACATTAGAATTTTACATTTATAAGTAGAAAAGGGTATTCTACAAAAAGTAACTTTTCTTTATAATATTTTGATTTAGTTGTGAATGGTTTATTTAAATATTTATATTTTAAGTGCTCAAAGGCTAAAAATCAAGTAGTAAAAATATTCTTTAATTCGAATTGAGAAGCTCTTAAAATTTTGAAGTAGTTAAAAAATATTGTTTAGTCCCATTCTATCATTATGTTAATAACTGGACATGAATTAAGTCTTGTTGGTTAATTATTATTGTGTTATTAATTATTTTGTTATCCCGCCCGGCTTCATAACATCTCTAATTTTATTTAGTCCCAAAATATGGTATGAAAACAAATGACATTCGTTTTTCATTCTGTTTGGAGATTGATATAAGAACTAATTTGAACGAACGTCTTTTCTTTAACATATTTAGGTAATATATAGAATTAACTCTGTTATAAGTAAACCGGGCTTTTGTTTAATTTAAAAATAGGTACTTATCTTATTTGATAATTTATGAACACTGCCTATTAGACAAATAAATCGGTATGACAAGTTCTTGAAATAATACTTGCTTTAGTATTGCTTTGCAATATGAATCATTTGCTTGGAATCCTGTTAACTAATATTTTAAGAACTTGCGTTTAGTAAATATGAAACATGGGTTAATTCTTACTTATTTTAGGTGAACATTTAACAGCCGGGTCTCCGTCATAGCCGGCGGGGCAAGAGCACATTGGCCGCTGCTTGACCGGCTGACAGTGCGCGCCGACACCACACACATTGTGAAAATCACAAGGATTTTGACATAATTCCATAAAACAGGCTTCACTCTCTATACAATCCCGGTCTGAGTGACAAGGCTCTGGTGCCTTGAATGTCCCAGGTGATTCTAGTGTGTTATATGTTACATTATTAGTAAATATACATTAAAAACAGAGTTAAATTGTATGGATGTACATATTTACAATGTTATTTATTAATAATTACGCATTTGTCCGATAAAACACTACTGATACAATTTACAATAATAAAAATACAACTTTTATTGGAACTGTATTTTGGATCGTAACTAATGGTGAAGTTTGTGTAACTTGACGGTGAAGAGTATTTTCATATAGGTAATTGAACTGGTATGCTAAATATCATGAAGTGCATACCTCTCCGGCAGTTATCCCCGAAGCGGTCGCATATTATGCAAACAGCAGCATGTTCGACAACCTTACATGTTGTGTTCTTCGCGCATTGAATCCGCATCGTTTCACATGGGTTCTGGCATACTCCGTTTGTACAGGTATAGTTGGATGGACAGTGTGAGTTTGTTTTACATGGGATACTATTATCGTCAGTCGTAGTCGGTGTGTAAGATTCTGTCGTTATCGAATCAGCATTTGAGTCAGTCCAGGCGGTTATATCAATATCCTTTCTACGAGAGGACAAGTTTTCCGTTGATGTACTTATAGAAGAACCGATAGTTTTTATAGTATAGTCGATATTACTTGACTTTTCTGTTACATTATCGACAGTTATAGTTGTGTCATATGCAGAGAAAGTAGTTTCTGCGTATTCAGTAGTCGTTCTTTCTTTAACAGAAATTGAGGAATCACTGGAAGTTAGTGTCGAATAACTTTTAGTGCTTATTTTGTTATTATGTGACATAGTAACGGTGGTGTGAAGTTCTGTATCTTCAGTGTTATAAGTATTTGTAATAGTACCATCAGTTGTATATCTTTCAGTTTCATTATTATATGAATTTGTTGTTGCCATTGATTGTGTATTCATATTTAAAGTTGTTGAAGTAGTGACACTAATGTCAACAGTAGTATGATCGATATTAGTTTCAGTGGCATTATATTCGTCGTTAGAAATAAAGTCATCATTTTCTGTTGTATCATAATAATTTGTGCGGGATTTTTCTGTGCTTGCTTCTATTCCAGTTATTGATTCCGTCGGGGCTGGAGTGGTTGATAAAATACGGTTATCATCTTTAGTAGTAATATGGTTTCCAGAAATTGTTGAGCCCCTCTCATAATTTTCAACAAAATCTGTAGAATGCGATACTGTTACGTCATCAGTAGTGTTTTTAACTATGAAGAATTCTGTAGTCTGCAAACTAGCCTGAGTAGTTTCTTTCACCTCAGTTAAAGTTGGTTCTGTAGAATATTTAGTTGTGATTTCAACACTATCAGTAGATAGTGATAAAATTTCGTAATCATCTGCAGTGATATATTCAGGTGACTTTTGTTTATATTTTGTTGTAGTTTCAAAATTATCGTTGACTTTGACATTTGTTATGTAAGTATCAGCATTCAAAGTTGTATATTTAGTATCTGTTAAAGTTCCATAATTATCTGTAGACTTTGATTGAATGATATTGTATTCAGTGGTAGTTTCAATTTTACTATCCGACGTATTTTTTTTTATAGGTTCAGATTCAAAAGCTTTCGTGGTATATTTCAAAATATTATGTTCAGTGGTTTCAGTAGAATCATCCAACGTAGGTAATGTAGTCGTTTTAAAATCACCATTAGATGCTGATGCTTTTGTGATTTGTTTAGTTTCAGTTGTTGATTCTTCTGAAGATTTAGTTAAAAACGCGTTTTGGTCGGTTGAAGTTTCAGTAATATCATTAGTACTAGTTACGATATTTTTCAAAGGAGTACCATCATTCTCAGACTCTTCTGTATAATATACTGTTGTAGCTTTAAAAACATCCGTACTATGTGATGAAGTTCCATTATTACCCATAACAGCTTCAGTTGATTCTGACGAAAGATCCAAAGTATTTGTAGATTGAGATGGACTATGATCGTTGTCATCCTTATTAGTTTCTCCCTGCTTTAGTTCTTTTACTGTTGATGCAGTTGATGATTCAAGGCTATCAGTAGGATGCGATGAAGTAGCCTTATAATCAGACGTGCCTAAGGTTTCAGTGGAAGTAGACTCTTTTAAATAATTTATCGTTGTTTCAGAAAAATCGGTTGTAGGTTCCACGTTGCTTGTTATTATTGTTCCTAATTCCGTCGTGCCAATGGAAGGCTCATTATCATTATCAACATTATCTGTTGTTTCAGATGAAATTTCGTCGTTAAGCTCAGTAGTTCCAATAGTTTTAGCTATTGTTGATCCCGTTAAAGGGTTAAGACTATCGGTATGTGTTATCGACGTTTTGTAATTTTCTGTATTAGTCTCAGATAACGTAGATTGTTTTGTATAGTCATATGTCGAAGATACGGTCTCTTTGATAGTTTGTGATGTCATTTTAAGATTATTCTCAGTCGTTGTAGCAGGTTCAGTAAGTGTAGTAGCTTCAAATACATCCGTTAATTTTGTTGAAGACTCATCAACAGATTTTGTTATTTGAATAGTTTCAGTTGTTTCGGTTAAAATTTGTTTATTTGTGTAAATTTTTACCGTTTCTGTTACGTCCGGAGTAGTTCCATAATTATAATTTGTAGTTACCGTAGTCTCATCTAACGTAGTAGTACTGTTATAATTTTCAGTATTTTTATTATTATCAGCTATCGTCGGTTTTGTCGTATATTCTGTAGCAGCTTCGAAAACAGTGGTAGTTTCTGATGGTTTATTCATTATCACTTGTTTTGTCGTTGGTGAATCGTCACTATCGGTCATTTTCACAGTTGTAAAGTTTTCGTTGAATGGTTGTAGTGTATTATCGTAAACGTTGTCTTTAGTCGTTGGTTTATCTATTTTATAAGTACTTGTGGTAATTATCTCATTTACATCCGTTACCGATTTCGTTATGGCATTTGCCTTAGTACTCTCATTTGTAATTTCAGGGACTGATGTTGGTAAAGTGGTATTAATGTCTGGGGTATTAGAAACAGTTGTTAAATCACTGTATAAGTTAGTTATCGTTTCCATATCTTTATCGTCCAATGTTTTCTTATGGTTTTCAACATTCATTTTTACTGAAGTTGTTATCATTTTATCTGTTGTAGTGTAGATTATACCCTCGTCTGTTGTTTCTGCAATAGTCTGACTAGTAATATCTAATGAAACTGATGGTGAGGTATTGTAAATTGTAGTATCAATATTTTTTAAGTCATTAATTGTAATTGGTGAACTTACTGTACTAGATTGAATATCATCTGTGGAAATCTTAGTTGAGTCTACAATGATGGTCGTTTGTTCTGTTGTCTGTTGAATATCAGTACTTTTAGGTGGACCATTCGTAAATAGTTTAACATCTACGTCATTTATCGATGGATTTATAGTTGTATCGATAGATTCTGTATTTAATTCTGTTGATTCAGTAATATTTGTCAAATCACTAGTATCATCAATAGTACGTGTCGTAGGAGAATTTGTTGTAACATCTTTAACTGTTTGATATTCATATTGAGTAGGTTTTGAGTATTTATCTGTAATTTCATTGGTATTTTCAGTTGTTGATTTCTCATACATATCGTCTGATGTGTTTGACATATTATGACTAGATGTAAAATTATTTAGTATGTCACTAGTATCGGTTACAGCCATTGTTGAGTAATCATAATCTTCAATTATATTTTTATCAAAGCTTGTTCTTAAGTCTGCCTCATTGTAGCTGCTGGATATTGTTTCTGGTACCATTGTAGTTGTGGGCTCAGCATTAAAGGAACTTTTCGGTGAAGATGACGTTGTTGAACTTGGAATGATGTTAGTACTTGATACGGTAGTCGGAATTTCGGAATGTGTAGTTTCGGTTTCGTTGGACTTTAATGTTTGGTTAACGTCAGTTGTTATTTCAGGGTTTTCAGATGTTTTAGGACTGTAAACTGCAGTTGTTTGAGTATTCACATAATTATTAGTCGTAATTTCGTCTTTTGGTTTTGTTGGTAATCTATCACTAGGTGATAAATTTGAATCACTTGTAGAATCTATAGGTGTCGTCAACTTAGGTGTAATGTCATTACCACTTGTTTCGTGAGATATATGAGTATAGTTATTGTTTAATTTCCTTTGGTTCTCGGGTGTTTTAGTATTTTTAGTCTCGGTCGCTGGAGTAACTATTTTACTACTAGGTTTTTGAGTACTCTCAACATGCATAATGCTGCTACTACTTTGGAAGTCGTCAGAATCTGTATTTGGATTATTGTTTGTAAAGTTAATCGTACTTTCTGTCGAAGAAAATGTCCTAGATATTTCTGTAGAATCAAAGGTTGCAGGATTTAATGTAGTAGGAATGTCATTAGAATTATATGGATTCAATGTAGTAGGAATTTCTGTGGGATTTAATGTAGTACGCATTCCTGTCGGATTCAATGAAGTAGGAGTTTCTGTTGGATTCAGTGTAGTGGGAACTACGTCAGTATCGATGGTAGCGGGGGTTTCTGTAGGATTCAGTGTAGTGGGAATTTCTTTTGTATCCAGAGTAGTGGGGTTTTCTGTTGGATTCAATGTAGTGGGAACTACGTTTATATCTAGGGTAGTGGGAGTTTCTGTAGGATTCAGTGTAGTGGGAACTTCTTTTGTACCCAGAGTAGTGGGGTTTTCTGTTGGATTCAGTGTAGTGGGAATTTCTTTTGTATCCAGGGTAGTGGGTTTTTCGGTTGGATTCAGTGTAGTGGGAACTCCTTTTGTATTCAGGGTAGTGGGAGTTTCTGTTGGATTCAGTGTAGGGGGAACTACGTTTATATCTAGGGTAGTGGGCGTTTCTCTAGGATTCAGTGTAGTGGGAACTTCTTTTGTATCCAGAGTAGTGGGGTTTTCTGTTGGATTCAATGTAGTGGGAACTACGTTTATATCTAGGGTAGTGGGAGTTTCTGTAGGATTCAGTGTAGTGGGAACTTCTTTTGTACCCAGAGTAGTGGGGTTTTCTGTTGGATTCAGTGCAGTGGGAATTTCTTTTGTATTCAGGGTAGTGGGGTTTTCGGTTGGATTCAGTGTAGTGGGAACTCCTTTTGTATTCAGGGTAGTGGGAGTTTCTGTTGGATTCTGTGTAGTGGGAACTTCTTTTGTATTCAGGGTAGTGGGAGTTCTTGTTGGATTCAGTGTAGTGGGGTTTTCGGTTTGATTCAGTGTAGTGGGAACTCCTTTAGTATTCAGGGTAGTGGGAGTTTCTGTTGGATTCTGTGTAGTGGGAACTTCCTTTGTATTCAGGGTAGTGGGAGTTCTTGTTGGATTCAGTGTAGTGGGAGTTTCTGTTGGATTCTGTGTAGTGGGAACTTCTTTTGTATCCAGGGTAGTGGGATTTCCTGTCGGATTCAGTGTAGTAGGAACTTCTTTTGTATCCAGGGTAGTGGGGTTTTCTGTTGGATTCAGTGTAGTGGGAATTTCTTTTATATCCAAGGAAGTGGGGTTCTCAATTGGATTCAGTGTAGTGGGAACTTCTTTTGTATTCAGGGTAGTGGGAGTTTCTGCTGGATTCAGTGTGGTGGGAAATTCTTTTGTATCCAGGGTAGTGGGAGTTTCTGTCGGATTTAGTGTACTGGGGAGTTCTTTTGTATCCAAAGTAGCGGGAGTTTCTGTGGAATTCAATGTAGTAGGAACTTCTTTTGTATCCAGGGTAATGGGGGTTTCGGTTGGATTCAGTGTAGTGGGAACTCCTTTTGTATTCAGGGTAGTGGGAGTTTCTATTGGATTCAGTGTAGTGGGAACTTCTTTTGTATCCAGGGGAGTGGGAGTTTCTGTCGGATTCAGTGTAGTGGAAAGTTCTTTTGTATCCAACGTAGCGGGAGTTTCTGTGGGATTCAAAGTAGTAGGAACTTCTTTTGTACTCAGGGTAGTAGGGGTCTCTGTTGGATTCAATGTAGTGGGAGGTTCTGTTGGATTTAATGTAGATGGGGTTTCTTTAGGATTAAATGTACTAGGAATTTCATTTGTATTCAGGGTAGTAGGGGTTTCTGTTGGATTCCAGGTATTAGGAATTTCTGTAGGATTCAATATACTAGGAACTTCTTTTGTGTACGGGGTAGTGGGAGTTTCTGTTGAATTAAATATAGTGCGAATTTCTTTTGTATTCAAAGTAGGGGGAATTTCGGTTTCAGTTGAAGTTTTTTCGTAAGTTTCTGTAACACTATCGGTTCCATAAGTTAAATCAGCGGAAATTGTGTGGTCATCAACAATAGTGTAACCCATTGATTTATCAATTATTGTCTCGCCTGTTGCTATTACTGTTTGAGTCATGTCTGTAACACTGTCGAGTAATGGCGGGGACGCAGTCTTTGATGAAAAGTCATGTTCGCTAATAGTGAAATGATCTGTAGGTGGTGTTGTCTCAAGGGTAGTTTGATCCACTTCTCCCAATGTAGTTGTGGTTGTAATTTCGGAGTACGTTTCTGTTAGTGGGACATTTTTAGGTTGATCATCTGTTAATAGGAATATAATAACAAAAGAAGTTAATTATACTATTCAACAATTCTATCAATATGCCAATACAAATATTATTAAGAAACTACAAAGGTTTATAAATAATGGATAGTCATGCCAACGCCTGAGTATGTGTCCAGAGTGAAAAGAAGTACAACCAACACCCCAAATATAAAAATAAAGAAAGTATACAAATTAAGCTTATAAGCTTTTTGTATTCAGAAAAGAAAGATAAAGATAAACCACGTAAAGAAAACATATAGGTACTTAAATCGTCTAGTATATTTAAGTCTACACATTGAAAATTGAAAACATGAAACGAAACCAATATTGAACAACAAATCTAACTTACATAACTCACACTGTCCCATAGTGTTTGTCAGTTGAGAAGTACACAATATATAAGTATATACTAAGGTGTTGTTGGTCGGGTCTGCCGAAGTGTTTGAGCCAGTATCTTGTGGCGTTTTATCGGACAAATGGTAAAATGCTTGAATAATAGCAACACCCAGTTCATCTGGAGTTAGTTTGCTATGCACATACAATAAAACCACATATTAACGCTGACTTGCTCGGTCTGTAACACAAGTCTGCGATGCAACAATATGTGTTTACATATTTTATGCTTAGGTATATAGTGATTATAAATACAATCCTGTAATTAGGTATGATTAAAGTTAATATTACATAAAGTAATTAGCTCTGTTACGTATTGTATTATATATCTCGTAGGTGAGATAAAGCGTCAATGGTTAAACGGTACTCACTCTCCATGCAGGCGCCTGAGAATGGGTCGCAAGGAACGCCGGGCCGGCAATGACCACAGTTTGGTGTTGGCTTGTCTTCTGCACAAAAGAAAAATGAGTGTTCACAAAAAAATTCAATTTATTTCCTTATTCCATATATAGCAAACGTTCAGTTCACTTACGTAGAACGCAAGCACATCCATCGCAGCGTGTGTTGGGGAATCTTGCGCAGTCGGCTGCCGTTTGACACTGGCACACTGTGATAATAAAACAACATTGATTTAAAAACATTATGACATCTTTATTTCCTTTCTTTGCCAAACCTATGTTAGGTTTGACGTTAGATCGACCTTAGACCGGTTGAAAAGCCTTAACTTGGGGTAAATAGTCTTCAATAATTAGTAAATATTATACTTCGTATCGCGGCTGGACTCGGGTTAAAGCAGCGTCTCACTCGCACGACCTCGGGGTGACCTCTCGACCCAAGATCGGCTCTAGTGGATACTCAGCTTAAGTCAATGAACATTGTGCAAAATACATAATACGACACTAAAATACATCATCACGGACCTTGTGTCTTACGATGGCCCGCAACGCATTGGTATCTATGGCCCTGCTCATAATCTTGGAATACCTAATTTTGCAAACGTATTGATTGGACGCTCACCATTGGAGCAGACGGGTTGGTGGTTGATGACAGCGCAGTGCTGGCCGTGGCGGCAGGGCCCGCCGCGCGCGCACGGGTCCGCGCAGCGCCCGCTCATGCACGCCATCCCCGTCGGACATTGTTCATGATCGCCGCACTCCGAAGCTGCATTACACACGATTACATACATTGTCTCCCATCACATTCACATTATCAATGTCTATCATTTTTTACAATTTAATAGCATCACAAAAATATCACAAAATTGGAATTACTTTTTTGTTTTGATTTGTATAGAAATTATTCATGCCGAACGCGAGCATCATAATCATTAAGTGAATGAAGTAATATAAATAGAATCACAACTTTACATACATAGGTACATAAGAATATTATAATACATTTATTACAACTAAATTATAGTTAGTTTGAATAATAGCTCCAAATAGTTCCCAAACAATACTGTTACAAAATGTGCAATAACAACAATCATCAAATAGATGGCATCATAATTTTAAGTGTGCAAGCTCTGTCTCGTGGCTGTTTCTTGCAAGTCGTATTAATGCCAAAGCACTGGAAGCATTGCTTGTTAAAGAGTCAATAAAGCGTACCCACCTCTCAGTGAAACCGTGATTAGTAACATTCAATAATATAGTTTATATACACAACAATATTTGCTATACCATGCTTGATCCAAAACTACCTGATGCAGAAGAAATTCAACTGTGGAGAAAAGACATGCCAGAAATAATAGAATAGATAGATAAGAACTGCATGAAGACATAGTAGAAAATATAAAATCCTGGAATAACGAAGAAACAAAAATATATTATTAAGTTTGGCTTCATACTCTAATCTAGACTCTAAATGCACTAATGTTGTTCTAAGATTTCTTGTTCTTACTAATTACCTTTGACACAGCCGTGTTTTTCATCGTGTGTGAATCCATTCGGACAGAACTTGCAAACGGGGTGGTGGTCTTCTACCGAACATGGAGCACCACCACAAGCACCTTTGCATGGATCTTTACATTGGAAATCTCGACAAGCTAAGTTGTTGGGACATCCGCTGTCTCTTAAACATATTGATACTGTAGGGTGACAATCTTCAACACATACGCATACCGCCCGATGGTCAACCACTTCACATTGCTTTCCTTTGGCGCAAACCGCATCTTTAGAAGCCAAGCAAGGATTCACACACTTGGAATTTCGACAGGCTGCATTAGATGGACATTGTTCGTCTCTTGTACATTCTGCATGCTCCGGTGCGCAAGTTAATTCTCCTCTATCATTCAAAGCGAAACCATTTCTACACACGCATACGGGTTTGTGATCTCGAACTTCGCATTTTTGATTTCGTCTACATGTCTGATATCCTTGACATGGGTTTCGACAGACATTGGTGTCTAAGTCGCAAGCTAACTTTGAGGGGCATGGCTTGGTGTCGGAGCAGGTGAAGGTTGAGTTCTGTGCGTCGGTGGAGCGGCAGGTGGGGTCAGGGCGGCACGCGAGGCGCGGCTGGCCCACGTAGCACTGCGGGCACGTGCAGTGCGCGCGGTGCATCAGCGGCACGCACAACGCGTCCTCGCCGCACGCGCCGCGCACCGTGCACGGATCCACGCAGTGCAAGCTCAAGCACGCCCTGTCCATCGGACACTCCTTGTCGCCCGTACATTCGATACCTAGGAAGATGTGAAAGAAGAAAGCAGAGTCGAAAGAGCGGAACCTCAGCCGCGAAGAGGAAACTTTCTCACGAGACAGTGCATGCTTTTTGAAACTGACAGTTTATGATCAAAGATTATGTATATAATTGATTATAATACAAGCGGTATGTACATGAAGCCGAACAAAATGTTACTGACGGTTTGATAACTCAAGCACGAACGGTGAGAATGCTTCCACTAATTTAAATATAAGTAAATACAGGTATGAAAATACATTTTGCACATAATGTAGTACTTTAACCTTTACAATACTATACAAAACCGATCAAAATATATTTAAAATATGCAAATGTGTTTGGAAATCTTAATTTTGAGTGTAATATTGAATTTGCTCAACCTTATGCCTTAATAATTATACAGTCATAGATTATACCTGTCTCTTGTATTATACAGGTGGATTTCTTGATATTAAAGAAATGCACTTTGAATGAGACAAGAAAGATCTGTGTAGTATAATTAAAATATGTGCATTTTTACATTGCAAAGATATATATTGATATACTCACTAGTCTTGCACTCAATGTCAGCGTCACCTTCGGTACCAGGTATGCAACGACATACAAATTCAGCTCCCTCTCTCAAACATTCTCCATTTTTGCCACATCCTTTAGTACGACAATCAATCACACTACTTTTCTGAGAACCTGGAAATAAGAATAATACATAAATAGTTGTTCGTATAAAACATGAAAATCATTTCAATTGTTTCATACATACATTCAATATTAGGATCTCCATTTGGGAAACTACGTGGACAATAGCACTGTGCTTCTCCGTTGAGACTCATTTGGCATTGTGCATTTGTTCCACACGCTTTGTAAGCACAAGGCTCCAATTTCCCACAGAAACATTGTTTCTGAGGATTTCCTGCACAATTTGGTGCACAAGTACATTCATAACTGCCATCGTCTAGATCTCTGCAACGGGCATTGACTCCACAAGGATTACGCAAACAGCTTCCTGTAGCTGGTTTGGAACATTCTACTTTTGGATTTCCTAAATAGTTGGGCGGACAAGAACACTGTGCGTTTCGTTCTATAGTTCTACATATGGCATTTCCGCCACACGCTGCAGAACAAACATTTTTACATCTCTTTTCTGGGGAGCAAACTTCATCAGCGGCGCAATCTTCGTTCTTCAAACACTCATAAGAAATACATTCCTTCATTGGGTCTCCTGAGTAGCCACTGGGGCAACTGCAGATGGCCCGATGTCGAGCCGCAAGACAGAGAGCGTTTTTGCCACAAGATGATTCCGTACAGGCATTGACGCATAATTTTGATGAACATAACATATCGTCCCCACAGTCTCTGTCATTGTTACAACCGGGTACACAAACACCTTGGACGCAAATCTGTCTTTCTTGACATTTACTTCTGGCGGAACACAGTGATCTACATCCGCCATTGTAACATTTTTCTCCACATGAACATACCGAATCGTCTTCGCAAGTTGTAACACAATAACCACTATCGTCACACGGGCAAAAGCCGTCGCATTGCAGTTTCTTCCTTTTACATTCTACCAGTGGATTTCCAGTATAATTACTAGAACAACTGCATTGAGCTCTGTGATTCTGTACTTGACACTCTGAGCATATACCACAAACGGTCCCTTGAGTACATGGATCTGTAAATCAAAACAATAATTAGATTTTTTTTTATCACATTTGACCTTTCTCTGTTGTTGCGGAAAATTTAATTTTCGCTAAATAAAAAGTATTTTCTTACC
The DNA here is from genome assembly GCA_963082685.1 of Cyclophora albipunctata. Taxonomy (NCBI): domain Eukaryota; kingdom Metazoa; phylum Arthropoda; class Insecta; order Lepidoptera; family Geometridae; genus Cyclophora; species Cyclophora albipunctata. The sequence continues at coordinate 6,023,881 of OY720117.1, read as the reverse complement.
TTTACATTGTCCTCTCAAACATGCTTGGTTGCCATCACAGGCATTGTCATCTCGACAGCCAGGTTTACAAATTCTATTTTCACAGATATGCCCTTCACTACATGCCTCGTCACTGTTACATACAACCCTGCATATTCCTCTTATACATTTCTCATTTGATAAGCAAATGTTGTCACTGGAAAATAAATAATTATATAGTACCTACTACAACCAATTAATAATAAACAAAAATAATAACTTTAATGAATAAATAATACTATAAAATTAAAACAGATAAATGAAATGAACCTACCTTCTACAAGATGGATGGCACGTGTCACCGTAGCAGTTAAATCCATCAGGACAATTTTTGTTCGCATCACAAGGTGAAGTTGTTCGCCTACATACAACATTAGGGTCGCCAGTTAGTGTTGCTGGACATTCGCAAACCGGTTTATGATCCTTTGTTGTGCACAATGCATTGGCACCACACGTGGCTGGTTCTGTGCACGGATCTACGCATTGACCCGATATACATGCAAGGCCGTTGGAACAATGTGAATGTGATCTACATCCTGTGACACATATTCTACCATCGCATACTTCATCATCAGAACAGTGTTCATCGGTAGTGCAAGCATAGCGACATACGCCAGCGTCACAACGCTCTCCTTGAAAACATTGCGAGCCATCTGTGGTACAAGCTGGGCGGCAACGATCGTCTTCACACCGCCAGCCATTTGAGCAGTCAGTGTGCGTTCTGCAGTTCAATGATGGAGCACGGACACAACCGATATTGGGGGTCGGGTTTGCAATTAAGCCTTCCATACAAGAACACACTGCTTTCCTTTCAACAACCGAGCAGTAGGCATTAGGTCCACATGGGTTTATATCATCGGCGCATGGATTTTGACAGTAGTTATTGATACACAATTCTTCTGGGCCGCAATCTTCTTCGTGTCTACATCCGTATTGACAGCTGTTTTCCAAACAGATGTGTCCCAGGAAGCAATCATTGTCAAGTCGACAAGTTACTAAAAGGAAAAATAATGTTACATAAGAAATACATTTAAATGGCATACGTAGCACATAGTGGTATTGAAATATAAACTTACATAAACAAGCGCCCTTAGAACATCTTTCATTCAAAGCGCAATGTTCGTCGGAATCACATCGAGGGACGCACACTGAATCCTGGCACGAGTAACCTTCCTCACATTCACCAGCGGCTCCACAGAGTCTTGGAACTAAAATAAACAGTATTCATTAATCTTTCAATTCAGGTTTTTCAAAATACGTTGAACAATTATAAAATAACTTAAAGAACGTCTCTCATTAGTCATTACATTTGTAAAACTTACTTCTCACACACTCCATGTCTTGGTTCCCGGTGAAACTTTGTGGGCAACTACATTGAGGAACATGGTTGTCAGTGCGACACATTGCATTTAAACCACAAGTTTTTTCCATTTTACACGGGTTGATACACTGGCCGTTATAACATTTCTCATCCGATTCACATTCTTCATCGAGTAAACATAATCCTTAAAAAAATATATGGTAAAAACTGTTATTTGAATGATTAAATTAATGAGCTGTTGTTATGAAAAACAGGTCCAATAATGTGTAAAGGTAAGTCTAAAACTTATTTAAATTCTTCATACATACCTTTGCAAATGTTCTTGTGACAGTATCTATCGGTTGGGCAGTTTACTTTACTCATACACGATATCTCTGGCAGTTGACATTCGTTTCCACTCTTGGCGTAACCAGGCTTACATTTACATTGGTAGTTATGTCTTGCAGCAATACATTCAGCATTAGCGTCACATACCACATTTTCACATGCATCTATAAACGAAGAAATTGATTTATTGAACACCGTTAGGTGAATAATAACGAGGTACTTATCTACATTTAAAATTATACCACTGGCTAATATTTACCTGTGCATTTGCTTATTCCGTTAGTGACTGTACAGCGTGCAACAGATGGACAATCCCGGTTAAACCTACATTCTTGAGCTTTGCGGCATCCATCCTCGTAGGGATCTCCAACAGTTCCACTTGGACAAGTGCACTGAGCTCGATCTCTCATACTTTTGCACTCAGCTCCGTCCCCACATGGCTTAGAGTCGCACCAATTTATTTCCACACAACCTTTAGATGGGTCTCCAGTGTATCCAGGTTGACAATAGCATACTTGTCTATGATTTTCTGATGAACAAATGGTATTGTCTCCGCAATTGTTTCCAGACAAACAAGCAATTTTACACATATTATCTTCACATAATTTGTCATCGCTGCAATCGGTGCTTTTATCGCATTCTTTTCTTTTACAGGCTTGCAACGGATTCCCAAAATATTCTGAAGCACAAGTACAGGACGGCTGGTGGTCTTTACCGGTACAAGTTGCTTGTCTCCCGCACGGATGACCATCACATACTTTGATGCATTCGAGTAAGCCTTTTCTACCGATTGAACAACGTTCATCTTCATTACAATCGTTATCATTTGAACACTGAATTTCTTTAGTACAGATTCGGTTTAGACAAATTTGGAAATCTGGGCAGGTAGTGTTTGTGGTACAAGTTATTCTACATGTCTCTTGAATACAGACTTGATCTCCTATGCACTCTCTGGAATTCTTACATATTCCTGAAAATAACAACATTAAATAAATATCCACATAGGTACACTTGTTTGTAAAAAAAATAAAATAAATGAATATCAACTCACCAACGCATAAATTGTTGATACATTTCGTCCCTGTAGAGCAAGTATTATCGCTGGTACAGTATTGAATAGGCACACAACCGAGTACTGGATCTCCGGTGTACCCGGCAGCACAAGAGCACTGGCCTACATGATTTCTCGATAAACATTCCGCAGACTTCCCACATGCCCTTGGAATGGCACAGGGGTTCTTACATTTATTCTTAACACAAGCTTCTTCTGCTGGACAATCAGCATCTTTGACGCATTCGAACTTGGTACACTTATTATACGGGTCACCCTGGCTATCTGGAGGACATTCGCAAATCGGCTTGTGTTTTGATACAACGCATTGAGCATTTTTGCCACAAGGCGATGTCTTTTCACAAGGATTAATGCAGCGATTGTTTGTGCATTTGGTTTTATCTGAACAATCGTCATCTGAGAAGCAGTCTCCTGGAAGCCTGCAGTTTCCAGTCTTCGTATCAGAAATTGTCCCATTTACGCAGGTGCATGTAAATGAACCGAAGTTATTAACGCACTTGGCATTCAAAGGGCAGGGATTGTTCAAACACTCATCGACATCTTCACATTTGTTTCTATTCAGTTCATATCCAGATGAACATGTGCATGTAGCTTTGTGCTCCTCGATTTTACATCTACCTCCTAAACAGTCAGACTCTTCACATACATCTGGAATATAATTATAATGTTAGTTTAACATAATACTATGAATAATAAATAACGTAATAAAATTAGTACTCATCAATAGAATACTCATTGCAAACACTTACCAGAACATTTATTACTTTCGGTGTTGCAGTATTTATCAGTTGAGCAATCGTCATTGTCAACACATTCTACTTTAAAGCAACCAATGTTTGTATCGAAGGGATTTCCAAGATATCCTTTTTCGCAAGCACATGTGACGCGATGTTTATTTACTGAACATACAGCATTTGTGCCACAATTTTTGAGTTGGCATGGATTTGTGCATTTTCCTCTTACACATGCTAAAGAGTCTTCACATTGATAATCGCTTCGACACTGATTTGGCAACAAGCAACCAGTTTTATACGGATCTCCCATAGCTCCGACTGGACATACACATTTGAAAGAACCAGGTGCGTCCACACATTGTGCAGATGGATGACACGGATTGTTAACACATTCGTTGATATTAATACATTCATCTCCGTTGAGCTCAAAACCAGATAAACATGTGCAAGATGATGATTTACAAAGTTGATTATTAAGACAGTCTGAGTCAGCTTTGCAACCTGGAATACATATTCCCATATTACAGTGTTCACCGTGTAAACAATTACTACTGGAATGACATATTTTGTGGCATTTGTTATCGCTACATTTTTCTCCTATAGCACATCCAGAGTTGTCTCTACATGGGACTTGGCACAGTCTTCCAATACACATATGATCTGGAGGGCAATCAGATGTCCTCGCGCACGAGTCTGACTTTCGAACGCATCCTTGTTGCGGAGTTGGTGTACCTTGGAATCCTAGAGGACAGTCACATTTGGTGTTATGGTTTATCCTTGAACAGATTGCATTTGGTCCACATACCCTGGTAGTTGAACAAGGATTGACACATTTATTATTTAAACAAGCTTCTTCACTTGGACAATCCTCATTGCTTCTACATCCAATCAAACACTGTCCTGACATACAAGCTTGTCCTATACCACATTGTGCATGTTTAGTGCATGGTGTCACACATAAATTTTTGGAACAAGATTCACCCACATCACATTGGCTTGAGTTTTTACAAGCTGTGAAGCATTGTTCGTTGTAGCAAACGTCTCCATCACAGTCATGTTCAGTATTACATTTAAGTATCTTCTTCTTGCAGCTGTTATCATTTACATTTTCATATCCATCCGGGCATAAACAAATAGCTTTTCTGTTCACTACTTTACACAATGCGTTTATTCCACAAGCTCCTTCACATATATTGATGCAGCGACTGTCAACGCAAGTTGCCTCTGGTGGACAGTCACGATCTCCTTTAGAACATTCAGATTGTTTCCTACATCCAGACTTTTTAGGATCTCCTACAAATCCATTTGGACACTTACATAGGTAAGATGTAAGTCGTGGTTCACATACGGCTGAGGGGTGACAAGGATTTGGATTACACACCTCTACCTTTTTACAATTTACTTCTGGAAAAGGATCAGCTTTGTACCCGCTAGGACACTGGCATATTGCCTTATGGTTTTCTGCAATGCAAACGGCATTATCTCCGCATGAATTTTCCGTACAAACTGATAGACATGTGTGTGTTAATCGATTACATAACTCATTTGGTAAACAGTCATCGTTGTAAATGCAAGGTACAGATTGACAACCATTTTTGAGATCATCGGGATTTCCAGTGTAAGGGCCTGATGGGCATTGACATTTAGCTACGTGGTTGTTTGTTACGCAAATAGCATTTGGTCCGCACGTAATTTGTTGACAAGCAGATAAACATTTTTTCAGTTCTCCAACACTTCTGCATACTTCGCTTTCCCGACATTGTGCATCATCGGAACATTCATTTTTATTTATTGCTAGGCATCCGTCTCTATCGTTTGGATTCCCTGAAAAGCCTGGCAAACATTCACATTGGCTCTTATGATTTCTTGAAACACATTTTGAATTTTGTGGACATGTGTATAAAGAACAAGTATCTTCACACTTGTTCACTCCTAATACGTCTCTTTGACACGATTTGTTATCCTCGCAATCATCGTCATTTTCGCAATTAGGTGTTGACGGTTGTTCACAAGCAGAGCTAACAGGATTCCACAAGAAACCAACTTTGCAGTCACATCTCGGACTGTTGTCTATTATCCTACATACTTCATTAGCGCTGCAAGCAATCGTTGAACATAAGTCTAGGCATTTTTTATTAAGACCATCTACATCCACACAAACTTGCGAGTCTAAGCAATCACTGTTTTCAATACATTCAGCCTTTTTCTGATTTCCTGGTTGCAAATGACAGCCTGTTTTTACATCTATAGGATTTCCTACGTATCCTTCAGCACATATACAGTGAGCCTGGTGATTAGCTCCAATACATAATGAATTAGGGCCACATTGTAATTTACTGCAAGAATCTACACATTTTCTTAAATTTTTGGCTACTTGGAAACATATTTCAGAATCTTTGCAATCAGCGTCAGCCATACACTTGTTGTTAATGACACATCCTCTCTGTAAGTCATTGGGATTCCCACTATGTCCAGGAAGACAGTGACATAAGCCTTCCTCGCATATTGATTGAGGACCGCATATTTTTGATCGGCAAACGTCAACACATTTTGATTTTTCACATACATATCCATCTGGACAAGTGGCATTATGAGAACATGTGCAAATGCTGCCGTCAACACATTTTGATACCGACATTTGGGAGCACAATTCATATGGATTTCCGACATAGCGACTCTTGCATATACAGCTGAAACTTCCTGGTATGTTGATACAAATAGCATTTTCGGCACATGGTTTACTGCTGCACTCGTCGACGTCTATACATTGTAAGTTAGGATTTCCTAGATATCCAGGAGGACACAAACATTCTACATGGGACTTGGTTTGTTGGCATACTGCATTTGTCCCACAAGAAGCTTTAGCGCAGGTAATTTGGCGTCTTGGAAGGCATTTATTGTACGGATTTCCAGTAAAGCCTTTATTACATTTGCAAGCGTTGTTTTGACCGTACACGCAGTGGGCATTTTCTCCGCAAATAGGATTACACGCTGGAGGTGATATAGCTAAAAAATTAATTACATATTGAATATGTGTAATCCAAACGAATACTAATACAAAATATTAAATAAATTAAAATAACTTACGTGGCATACAAAGTAAATCTGGATTTCCAACAAAAAATGCGTTACAGACACATTTTCCAGTGTTTTGATCGCAAGAAGCGCCTACACCGCAAACAATTCCCTCACAGCGTTGTCTACATCTTCCTGCAACGCATGATAATGGTTCTTCGCATGGTATCCCTGGACCACATACGTCTCGCTTACATGCGCCACCCGGGAAAGGATTTCCCACCATTCCTTCAGGGCAAACACAAGTTGGGCCCGTCTTTGATATTATGCATTGCGAGCCAGGTGCGCATGAATAACCATCACAACCTAAAATAAAAACAACGTATTATTTATCTAGTTTTGGGACCATCTTGTTAACGAGCTATTATTTAAAAGTCACATCACGCTGAACTCTTAAGCCTAGTTCGCATTAAGCTAGTAATTTAGTCTAGTAGCGAGTAATTTAGTAGCTAAAATACTCGCTTCTGCCCCAAAATCGTTCGCACTCCGTTCGGGTACAGTTTACAAGTTTTTAAACAACGACATTTTTGCGATACCTAATGTACTCGACTAATTCGACAGGTTCGGACTTGTTTAGCCGGCGAACTAGTGAGAACGGACGCGTGGAGGGGGTGCTACTCGCCCGTCAAAAATAGAATGAAATGGATCGACTCGACTTAATTACTTACTAACCTACTAGACTAAATTTTTGGTGTTCAGACATGTTTAGCTACTAAATTACTCTCTACTAGACTAAATTACTAGCTTAATGCGAACTAGGCTTTAGAACAGCGGGGCTGATTTAGTTAGATATAGTAATAATATGCCTTTATCAATTTATTAATTATATTTTACCTGAAATACATTTCCCTCCTTCAGGTTTGGTGTAACCAGGATTGCAACGACACCAAGCGGCATGGTTATCCACTTCACAAAAAGCATTCGATCCACAAGATACGGTACTGCACGGTGACACACAGGTGCGATTTATGCAAGTCAAGGTATTTGGACATTCGTTATCAGTTCTACAAAGTTGTTTCTGTGTGATATTTTCTTCGACAGTACCTAGAACATTTTAATTTGTGTTATTCATGTTATATTTTAAGTGTTACAAACTGACTTTCAAATAAAAATTACACTTACACCCTGTTTTATACGGATCTCCAACCATATTAGGAGGACAATCACACTGATAACCACCTTTTTTATCATGACATATGGCGCCGTAGGCACAAGGGGCACTGTGACACTCGTTTCTATTTGTGCAACCAGTATAAGGATCTCCTTCGTAGCCGGTGGTACACATACATCTTGGAGGGTCACTTGGTGTACATTTAGCATTGATACCGCAAGTAAATCTTTCACATGGACTTTTACATTTTTGACCATCAGAAACGTCTAAATAAAACGGTGGAGGACATACACATTTTCCTGGTTGTATACACTTTTCATTCGGGAAACAATCCGAGTCACTAATGCAACGTTTCTGGTTTAGCGCACAGTGCCCCGATACGGTATCTTGACTGTAGCCAGACGGACATTTACAAATATAGGAGCCTGGAGTGTTAAAGCATTCTGCTCCGAAGCCACATACAGGTTGTCCTGTGGCGCATTCATTTATATCTTCACATGTTCCATCGAGTGACTGAGAGTAACCTGCAGGACAGGCGCAGTAGCTAACACCGTCTGATATGATGATGCATTCGGCACCTTTAGCACATTGATTGTCTTTAGAACAACCAGAAAGAACACAATTTCCATCGATTACTTGATACGGAGGTTGGCATTGGCAATTAATATCGTCACATATTTCACAGAGATGATAAGGATTACCACTGTAGTCAGTAGGACACTTGCATTCATAGCTGCCTGGTAAATTTTTGCATATAGCGTTCAATCCACAAGGTGAACGCCCATTCTGTGTACACTCATTAACGTCTTCACATACTCCAGTTTCTTTGCTTCGCGAAAAACCTTGTGAACAAATGCAAACATTTTCTCCTTCGTGCAAAATACATTGTTCACCTTGAGGGCATGGGTGAGTGCTACTACATTCGCTTGGCATTTTACCAGGAGCACAGCCATCGATATAAGGATCACCAACAAAACTACTCGGACATTCACATTGATACCGCCCGGGAAAATTTTTACACACTGCGCCGGCACCGCAAGGATTCTCAGTACATTCGTTAATATCTTGACATCCATTAGGTGAAAAGGGGTCACCAGTAAAACCACTTTTACAAGAGCATTGAGCATTTTGACCATTCAACAAGCACTCTGCGTTTCCGCCACATCGCATGGCTTCACATGGATCTAAAATAAAAAGAAGGAATAAATTCAAATCCTAAGGTAATGTATAACAAATTAACACTAAAGGAAGCAAGTACTACAACTTGTTATATTTATAAATAAAGATCGAACTTACGCCGACATTCATTTCCAATATTTGGATCGGGGCACAAACATCTCTTAGTTGGATCACACAATGCATTTCCTGGACAATCGTTGTCATTTTTACACAACATAACTTCTACGCATTTAACTCTTGGATCTGGATCAGGTATGGTGTTATCCGGACAATCACAAATAAATGAACCTTCTTTGTTTATACATTCTGCGCCAATACCACAAGAACCTTCTAACTGGCATTCGTCTATATCAATACATTGTTTGTAAGCATCTCCAGTATAACCTTCTGGACATTGACAAACAAAGCTGCCTAAGGTGTTTTCACAGCGCGCATTAGTTCCACAACGACCACCAGAACCAAACACAGCGTCGCATTCATTTATATCGATACATCCAGCTCCAATGTCCATAGGATCAAACGTCCAGCCATCTTCGCAAACGCAGTATGCTTCAGCACCATCTGGCTTACAGTACGCATGGTCACTGCATTTGACGTCCTCACAAGGAGCACGGCATCCAATTCTTGGAGGACTTCCAATAAAACCATTCACACATTCGCAATTAAATCCGCCCAAAGTGTTTTGGCATACCGCGTTATCCCCACAAGCTGAGGAATTTTTTGCACATTCATCGACATCGACGCAAACTGAACCTTTAGCATCAAATCCGTCTTTACAAAAGCATTGATTTTCAAGACATTCAGCATTATTCGTGCAATCAAAATTAGATCTGCAAAGAGTGTTCACATCAATCTGAAAATAATAAATACCATTTAGAATCATATATCTTTTAACGGTTAGGGCTTGTTATGGTTAAAATTGTCAACCTACCTGTTCGCAAGCTATTTGTGGATTAGGTTTCGCTCTGTACCCTTGGGGGCACACACAGTTGTATCCCGGTTCGGCGTTTTCACAGATTGCGTGCGTTCCACAAGGATGTTCCAATGCCTCGCATTCATTAATATCGTGACATCCATCTGGTGTTCGTGCATCCCCCGTGAACTCGGGACCGCAAGTACACGCAAAACTTCCAGGCGTATTGGTACATATAGCATTTTTGCTGCACACTGCTTCGCTATTCTTACATTCATCCACGTCTGGTGTGAAAAACAACTTACTTCTTATTATACGGACAAAAGACAGAAAACATTGTAAATACATACGTAGAAGGTTCTCCGACAGCCATTACGAAGAATAGGAAGACAGGTAAAGATCGCACCGACCGCACACGAAGTATCCAAAAAGACAGCAGAAATACAAACAAGAAAGAAATGAAAATGCAGCCCAACAATTTAAACTCATTGAAAAAGTCGGACAAGAATGACCAGCAACATTCTTCAAATTGGAGATCCGATGTCATAAAATCTGTTTCTAACTGAAAAATAGACATTTGTCCTTAAAATGCTTTTTACAATTTATCAGTTAAGTTCGTTAAGTTAGTAAAAGCGTGAAACTACGCCACGTCCAAGAGTGGTAGTTCTCAAATGTCAATAAACACAACCGGAGTTAAAATGTTGGGTAAGTACATAAAAGCATTAGGTAAACAAAGATTGAAGATATAGAGAGTTACCCATCATTTGAGATAACGTGGGCTTACCTTCGCAGTGTATATCGGGGTTGCCATGGAAGCCAGGTGGGCAGACGCATCGGTGGGCCCCAGGGAGGTTCTCGCAGAGAGCCCCGCGGCCGCAGGAGGCGCGCGCGCACTCGTCGTGGTCGCGGCACCCGACGCGGGGGTCGCCCTCGTGGCCCGGCGGGCAGCTGCACTCGTACCCACCTTCCACGTTCCTGCATATGGCTCCAGGACCGCAACTTCCAGCGATCGCGCACTCATCAATGTCAACGCACTAAAGACAAAATCGATTACATTTTTTTTATAATGAACAATGATATTTTATTCAGACTTATTATTCCATGAAATTAAATATCGTCAACCAATTGCTTACCCCATCGAATGGATTTCCAGTATAACCAGCTTGACAAGCACACGTGTAATTTCCAGGATAATTTTGACAAAGAGCATTGGCACCGCAAGCGCCAGGTCGGCGACATTCGTCGATATCTGTATAAATAGTAAATTATTCATGTTTTAACATCCAAAAGCTGCAATAATAACTTAATTAAAGTTTGAAGTAATCTTCACCTCGACATTGTTCTTCGCCGTCACCTTCAAACCCTCGATTACATTTGCAGATAAAATGCGCCGGCAAATTACAGCACTCGGCGTTTTCAACGCATCGCGATGCAACTGCTGGGTCCGCGCATTCGTTTATATCTAAAAAAATGTGTACACAATTGAAATTTTAAACATCATTCATCCTTTCATAAAAAATGAATGTACTGTTGCGCTCCATGCTATGAATCAAATGCACGTCTATCAAGTGTGTATTTTGTAAAAGTAAAATTCTTATGCCGAAGAGTACTGAATGAGAACAATCAGAATATATTCATTTAATTACCTCTGCAAGTGAAACCGTCGCCTTCGTAGCCTGGGAAACACGAACATTGAAAACTACCGACCGTGTTCGTACAGTGCGCAAAAACATCGCATGGTCGGTCTTTGCATTCATTTATATCTGAAAGAGAAGACGTGATGTGTAGGTTTTATTTGTTTTCCTTTTAAAACGTTGCAAGCGAATTAATCTGCATCACTCGGTACGTTTACCAGAGCTATGTGAGGCAGTGGAACGATTCTTGAATAACAGCATTTTACCTTTACTTGTTTTTGGGAGATCTCTATCACTCGTCTCTAATAGGCAAGAATAGTGCCTTAACCTTCTCTATGATACCGATCAAATAATATATGTCATAATGTAATTACCTGGTTCCTGACAATTACAACCCCCAAAACCATCATTGCAATGACAGACTCCATTTAGACAAGCACCGTTAACGCATCTGGCGCCGTCTTCTTTGGTACAGTCATCTAAAATATTCAAAAAACTTGTGAAATCACATTTCTGAAGACACATTTTAATAATGAACAGACTAATTTAATTGAAACACTTGCCTGTGCATTTCAATTCCGTTCTGAGTTCGTCGGATGCCTTGTAACAGTCGGGCACTCCGTCGCATAATTTCGATAATTCATATAATTGCAATATTTGTGTAGATTCGTTTACTTGACAGCCAAAGTAGCCGTCTTCTAAATTTAAGAAAAATACTTCTCGTTTTATTCCTAAACCTATTCCATATTGGCTTTGTGTCGCTACCTGTGAACCAAAAGTGTATGTTGCCTTACTTATTTCTAAAGAAATGGATAACCTATTCACATGTTATGATTATATTATTATAGATAAAACATATTTCATTTATTATAAAGCATAGAGGATATGTAGTGCTAGAAAGTATCAAAACACTTGTTTAATCTCATAAATCAGAATTAATTCGAATATATTTGAACTTAATTATAACATTATGAAATAAAACTTACATGTGTTGTTGTGACTAAAAGCGTCCAAACCACGAGCGGTAAGGTGTCTATATACATTTTTTCTGAAACAAACAAACAATCCATATATAATCCATTATCACTGACATGAGCGTGCTTCTACGACAGCCAGAACCAATCCTCATGACATTTTGGTAGAGCTACTTCGGTGACTAAGAACAAACAACAGCTATTTTGCTATTATGGTCATTAATTAAGTCCCAACCAATCAAGTCATCGTTAATACACAGTCAATCCTTGACACCCATATTCAATATCATAACTCAGTACAAAAATAATGAAATAACGAAGTTATTTCAATAAATTAAATAAAATGCCAAATCTTTGTCGACTAAACCAAGGTCATCCGCGGAATAGTGTTTATTTTTATGATTATTAAATATCTTTAAGCCGGCTCTGGGTGCCTCACGTGTATGAAACGCTTTGTATGAAAATTACAATCAGAAATAATAAAGTCTATTTATTCCGGCATTGTGTTAAATTCCGCAGACTCATCAAAATATAACGAACGTAATGGAGCTGCGATAACGGACCTTACATCACAAGATCGTGAGCCGACATATGGTTCGCGTGTACGAATGTGGTATCAAATCGGCCGTAAAATGCGTCCGCAAATAAGCGCAGGCGCGAGCCGGCTTGCGCCATTCACTTTCTCGAAGAGTTGGCTCACTGCGCCCGCGCAGGTCTGCACTCTGCCCGGCCCATATGTTACATACGGAAAGTAGGCTGCTAACAATGCCGTCAAAAGTTTCTCTCTCGAGAAATTTGTTCCCACTTACGATTATCTCATACATCATATCGCTATTCCTTTGCCAATTATAACTTCAATTCTTGCTGCAATTAACTGTGTTATTTCAACTTTATTTATTGTTACTTTTTACAAACAGAATAGATGATTATATAAATTTGCAAAACTAAACATTATCTATGACCTTTGATGATAAGGGCTAACTTACATAATATAGGCGTCGTTTACAGAAAACAGAGCAATACGCCGCGTAATATACGCGGCACACCTTAACGGATGTACCTATTTACTTAAGCACCTGATTAATTGAAATGTATTTTCTTTAGGTAACTAAATACAAAATAATTACACATTGCCTACCCACATTACAGACATTAATGGCTTTTGTTTCTGCATAAAAACATATGGAGCCAATGCGGGTCACTAATGTTGATAGAGCAGAATATACTTAAACAGAGCGTATTATAAAATATTATATCAACAAACATCTTTAAGTGGGGCAGATACAACGCGTAAACAACAAAGAAATACAAATGAAACAAAACACTGTCAACGGAACAAAAGCAAAAACACTGAAAGTAGCGCTCGGTGATTCTTTCCACCGCGGTAGGCGCACAGTTATATTACACCGTATTACCAATGCGCTTTTCTTGAATTGAGCAGTGATAAAATTGCAGTTCATAATGTCGTTACTAATAATCGATTGGAGTGAGTGGCGAGCGTATCATTGTGAACGGTACCAGTAGTAACGATAGCGGTACAAACCAACTGTTTCAACAGCAATAGCGGAATAGTAACAATACACATTTATTGTCTGTACGTTGTACGTCAACACGTAACTGCCAACCTTAATTCGATTACGGCCGTGATCTCATAACTTTATAATTCATTCAGATATTTTCAGAGAAATAAATGAAACGATGATATAGGGGTTTTGAATTAATGGTGGGTGTTTTAGCAGCCAGGAAGTAAACTTAAATTAAGCATAAAATCCTAGCAAACAATAAAATCGAAATGTCGAATGCCTTTGTTGTTTCACCTTCGAACGAGCTACGTAAATATTGAGTTTAAATTAAAGTGCAGCTTAAAAGTTTTATTTTTGTACGTGACAACAATCACCTTCATGACGTAACACGTTCTACTGAACGGACCGGTAACCTTTTTAACTTGTTTACTTCGCGGAAGATTTTTGGAGAACGATAAATATGAGTACTTACTGTAGATAACACTAATACATATATATAGATCCTTTCACCAATTAACCAATACTACTTTCGTAAGTTGATGACTTGGTTGCAATTATGCCCTGAGGTCGAATAGGCTTTAAAAACCTACTAAAAGTTTCACAATTCGTGAAATAAGTAAACTAGCTCGCTTGCTTTGAACAATGATATCATAACTGAGCCCAAAACTTGAAAGTTGAAATGGTTCTGCTTCTTGTTACAATATTTACATCCGGCAAGAAATTGGCATTCCCACGGTATTACGGCAAACTTTAAATTACTGGAGCCGTCGCGAATCAAACTGCTTTTAATATACGTACCTAGGCGGATACCTTAATTTGTATGTAGGTGTGTATAAAATACATTTTAAAACGTATACTATACGAAATAAGTACAACCAAAACCGGTTATTAAAGTAAGTTTTATCTGAAGGAGATACCTATTTTAGTGTCCAAAAATCTTACAACATTGCAAACTGCAAACAACTTAAAATGTCGAAAGATATATAATCTTATATAAAAATAAATTAAATGATCCATTAACCTTTTCATAGTTTTAAATTATGACTACGTGATTCATTATCGTCAGCGAAACTATACAGCAAGTCATAGTAACTATCGAATCGTGAATCGAAATTCAAAGCTCTTTCAATAAATGTGACGTAACACCCGTTAGGCTACTTGGCTTGCTCGATTTAATTATGCAACAATCCATATACCTATTACTGGCCATTGTTATTACATATCGATATCTCTAACAATGGTAGCTAAGACAGCTTTCATTAGTGATCTTCTATATAACCGTAGCATGGAAAAAAAGCTCAAATCATTTCTTGAAGACTTTTTTTGAATTAGGTTCAAAGTTTTGAGTTACTGGTCATATGAAGTGATTTTAATTCTGTTCATTACTGAGTCACTTGCAATACGGGCCTCAGTTCCGGTATCGTGGCGATAGACGAAGAAGGCGACGTCGCGGCCACGACGAACGTGGCTTTGAGTCGCGGGTGGAATAATAATAAAGCGAGGAATCACTGCAGTTGGTGACAAAAGAAACTAGAGTTGCCACCTCGTTATATATGGATATGCACGTGATAGTATTGTTTAGAATTGGTTTCGATGTAACTAATCTGTTAAAATTAAATTTATCACAAGTAAAAATATTATGGGTAAAGCTGTAGAACACTGCGATGTTAATACATTAGTTTAAAATTGTATCAAATACGGAAGTAAAAAAGGCTATTTTTAATCAATGCAGACGTGAGAATTGCAGGAACAAACTCGATTTTATAAAATCGAGTTTGTTCCTGCAATTGACTTAACAGTAATACAACATAAATGTTGTAGTTGTATTACTGTTAAGTCAATTACAACATTAAGAACCATCATATAAGAGCTCAATAAATGGACATCATTACAGCATAGGTTAGTTAGCTTTAATTTTATTACGATCAACGTTACTGCTTATTTACGGCCCTACGGAGTATAATTCAACTCAAAGTTTACTTTACAGCAGTCTTACCGACCTTGGTGGAGCGCCATTTCATTAGGTATATTTATTAATTTGTATTCAAACTTAAAATAACAACTTAACGCTCTAGTAGTTTTTATTAATTAACAGGATACTAGGCAAAGGTTATTACTTTACTAGCCATCTAGTTAATATCTTTTAACATTCATCCTAAAAACATTTTAATGCCAAAGTTTGTGGGGGTGAACGGATTTAATGACGCTAAAACGAATGCTCTATCACACTTATACCTTTTTAGGAATTTTAATGCAATATAATATTTCATTAACCTGGATAAATATCGGGAATAATAGAAAATAACAACTATTTTATACCGAAATATATCGGGAATAATAGAAAATAACTACTATTTTATACCGAAAGTCCAATAGGAACGGCTTCAACCCGGTCATTACAACAACATTACAAGCGCCGGTTTCACGACTTGCTAATAAAATGTTTGATAGCTTATTCGGAAAATATCTACCTATTACAATTTTACACATCATCATTACGCTTGGTGGTCAACTGGGCCCGCAGAGCACTGAGCCCGCAGGTTCAGTTACCCACTCCGTTTTTTTTCATAGGTGACTCGACCCACACTAATCACACGACTACTATTTACCGATAAGGGCCTGCTCAGCCCACAGGTTCAGTCGATAAAAAAAAACCCTAACCTACCGAATAGTACCTACGCCCGCGGGCTGAATTGACTCTTAGGCGGTAAGTAAGCGGGCTGGGTTGACACTTGGGTCGAGTCGCCCCTAAAGAAAAAAAAAAGGTTAACTTAGCCCGTGGGTTCAGTGCTCTGCGGGCCCAGTTGACCACCTTGCGCATCATTAGTACTATCCAGGCGATAATACGAGTATTGCTTATAAATCTTAAAACTTCATTCCAGGATACAAAATCGGCGTTACTGTATTAAACATAAATTTTCAGTCAAAAATCTTGTATAGGCCGAATTTATTTTATTATTTATAAGGGATTTTGATGGTGAAACAGAAAAATATATCGACTACCTTTTAAAATTATATAGCGTTAGCTGTCAGATGACCATTACACACTTTGTGAGGAATCTCTGAAACTGGCCGTTATGGGAAAATCTTTAGGGACAGCTGATGTAATACCTAATTAGCAGAAGCTAACAATTCATAGACATTGTATTGCACCTTGTGGACATAAATTGTTCTAACACTAAAACTAAGTACCTATTGACGATAAGTAAACAGTGTCAAGGAGTTATAGATAACTAACACTGGTTTCGCTGTGTATCGTAATGACGAAACTTTAGGAATGGAAGTAACGCCGGCGGTTTCACGCGTACTAAACAGTTTGTCATGTGAGTTACAGGATAAAAGTATGTTGAATTTTATCCAAGCAAATGACTAAATACCAATAACTATACATACTCAACATTATAATGGGATGTATCCCTCACAAATGTTCCCATAATTTATAAAAAGAGTACCTAAGATGTATAATATAAAACTTCAAGTTATATAAAGTGTTAATTGTCTACAAGCCAACCAGTACCGAAGTACTTAATATAGAAAATAAGTATTAGATATCAGCATAATATGTCCATCTACATATTTTCTCACACATTATCGCAAATTGATGAGTGTAATAAGGGTAGCGTGAGAATAGACGTTGACATATGCTCGCAGCGTAGAATGACATAACGGGTGTAGGGACAGGGCTCTCGCGTACTCGTGGCGACGTGTAGGTACACTCGTGACCACAAACAAGTGCAACTTCACCTTCATAAACTCACAGCATCCAGTCAAAAAAACTGTATAACATTTTATTATACAGGTAGACCAAAATACGGCATTTTACAATGATAACTTTTACTGTGAATGGTTTTTATTACAGTTACATTTTATGCTATGAGATATACATATTAGGTACTCAGATTCATGTGCCGCCGCTGTATTTATGGTTGTGTTTATGAGTTATTTTTAGTGGTATTAGTGACATAGTTTAGCTACATTTCCTCCTTTCTGTGATGTCAGTTAATAAGATAATTATCAAAATGAATTATGATGAATATTTTAATACTTCAGACAGATTACATTGGTATGTATACTGAAACTAATCAAATTATGTATTTCCTTACTCCGAAATGATGTAGAGTTATACAGTAATACCAATAGTACTTCATTTTATACTCTATATTTTATTTATTTAGTAATTGTATATATTGTCAAACTTTAATTCTTTTCTGCTACAAGGTATAAAAGCTTTGGTGAAGTTAATTTCTACAAACCTTTGTAGTAATAATTGAGGAATAAATATTATTTTAAACGAAGAAAAGAGATTATCTCTTACAAAACATCTTTCACCCCCCCTCAACAACAGAATCTTGGGTCCATGAAATATTGAAATATAAACATTTAAGCTGTTTAATTAATTTTCGAAATATGCCAAGTAATTTGATCTACTTTTAATGAATTACAACGGGTGCGTGAGAATACTGTCGACGAACAAAGAGGCCTTGACGCTGAGCGGCTGCCCGGAGCCCGGATCAACCTCATCTTATGCTTGATTATACATTGTTCTAGCCGGCTGTTTCGCTACACTCTATGATAATTATCTCGAAACTACTAACTGCTATTCATTTCTTTTGAAATCCATTTTGAGGTTATATCATGTTATGAAATATTTCGGTTGGATTACACACATACTGCATCTGTGTTTAAGTAGAATGAAATAGAAGTCTTTCATTTAGCTAACAAATATCTTTGACTGACAACTAAACCCCTATGTAAAAGATTAGTACCGCATCTGGGTTTCATTGTCATTGTACCCGTTCTGTGGATATTTCGAGATAGAAAGTACCTCTCCATAAATGTGGCTATCATACAGAAATCGTATAGATAATCGAGGTGTATTCTTAAACGTGGTTTCAGTTCAAAATGTGTAGTATTAACATAAACCTAAGAAACCAGTATCGTATACATAATTCAGATTAGCCCCCCATACCAACGCACCATCTTTATCTCCTTACAATATCAGTACGGATAACTAGCAACATATTTTAACGTTTACATACAATTATTACAGTAATCTTTAATTTTATTTTCCCAATAAATAAATAATAACATGGCTTACATTTAACGGTTTGTAATTAAGTTTTGAAAATTGGGATGACGGAAATTGAATACCGCGGTTTTTGCATAAGAAGGAGTGAAGGAACTTTAGAAACGGTTCAGTAGTTCGACGGTATTATTAGCGCAGATAAACAATGAACCATTTTATAGCCACTAATCAAGTTCAATGCACATAATTATACATTTCGATTGTAAGCAAAATATGAATCTAATAATATTCGACGTGTAATAGCACATCATCGGCGACAACGACAAAAAACAGGTACCTACCAACAACTGTTGTAACTTTTCAAGCGAGTCTAATGAATCATCATTATCATATAATGTTTTGAAGATTACTGTGCGAAACAATACGGAAAATATTAGCCTGCGGTTATTTTAGTATTTAAGTGGTTGGCATTGACTGAAAACTCCTGTACCTACGTAAGACGAAGAAAAAACCTAATTGAAAAACCGTAATCTACTAATTCCTCATGTTAAGTTCGAAATCATTATGTCGTAGAATAAGGTAATGGATAAGACCGTATGTTTTCGTGTTGCTCTATAAAAAGTGGCACCTGTATTACTTTTTTCATTAGGTAATTTGAGGTTAAATGTTCCCTACCCTACCTGTTGGCCTATCATATTATGCAGTTGGGTTGTGCAACAGGTGTCGCACCACAGGTACTCCATGATACAACAAAATACTTTGCGGTAAAGTATCGATTAACAACGTAATTGATTAAAGTCGATGTTGTAATTAAGATAATTGGTATTTCATGTTAAGTTTTTACAGCAAATATTTCATCTTAATTTGGCTTTCCTTGAAGAAATTAACAAATGTACAGAAAAAGCTAAACTGCAGTAAAGATATTGTGTTCGATGAAGTTGTTTTATTGCGTACCGATTTTACAAAACGACAGAGACAATATAACATGTTCAGACCAACTATCAAACTATAACATCCAATTACATATCAATCGGTACACAAAATTGCAATTTCTTAATTTTACGTGCTTAAAACAAAATAATTAAATTAAGACTGGTATTTGTACAATACAATGAAAACAAAAGCGAAAAGAAACTTTGGTACAGTACAACATTGTCAAATAAATATTCATTTATGTTAAGTGGAGCCAAGGCTGAGGACCACGTCATCTGTGTCACAGTGATTTGAGTTACCGAGTACCGTGGTGCCACTATAGTGTGTTGAGTATCACCTGACTACAACTTATTAAATCATTACATCAATATTCAATGACTTTGGGCTCAAATACTCATAAACACAAATCTTAATTAATGATATATTTTAACGTGATGTTTTCTCTTATAAATCAAGACGTTAATGATACATTGCAACGGAACTTAACCATCTGGTTAAACATCTTTAATAATAATGTTTGTTGGGGTTGTTATTAAATATCTTTTGAGAAAATTATAAGATTTTGAATTTACTAGGTACATTGGCTTGTTTACGTATGTGTTTATTTATGTATTTACAGTAGATTAGCTTGCAAAAAATGTCAAAATATGCAATAAAAATTGCACAACCTGCTATTTAAAGCTTGGAACCTCGTCGGAAAGAATCTGCAGAATCTTTTGATTAAATAATAAGTTTCTATACGTCATTTAATAGCTATGAAAAGTGGATAACTAGCTCTGTAGACTTGTAGAGCAATGCCAATAATATTGTATTTAATAGTTGGAATAGAAATGAACACATTAACACATAGGAAAATTAAAGAAATAATCATAAAAACAAATGGGAACTTTATAAATGATGTCCTTAAATCTTAAAGTAATTAATTACATTTTTATTTATTAATGCATAAATATAAAAGATACCACCTCACCGTGGTTCAATCTTATTACGTATCCGGTGCAGGTTCATTTTCAAAATGCGTTTACAGCTAACTGGAATAAACTCGAGCCATTAAGATTTGATCGCATAACGCCACCGAAGGTATACAGTACGGTGGTGCATTGCGACTGCTACAATAACGGTGTTTCACGATTCTTGCACTGCTCTACTGTAGTAAATTGATTACAAATTAGCAACATGTATCAAAGGCTCTTATACACTTAACGCATTCCAGATCTCGATTCTTGCATTCTGGGAAACAATCAATTGGCGGCCTCTGACCACATTCTGAACGGGCCACATGAATCAGGTAGAGATTCGGCTCTTTGATGTTTGGATAATTATTTTTTTTATATTCATGAGAAATTTCTAATGTAGAGAAGAGAGTGTGAAATGTTGAATTTCACCGCAAACTGAAGATAGTTTTGACGTAGAGGTAAATATTCTTTTATGTTGGCATCCAGTCTCGGCTCCGGTTGCATCATTTAGATGCAAGTTGTGTAGCACGGTACTGGACGCGCCTAAGGAAAATCAGGCCTCCCTAGATGGAAATGTATGCACAGCTTACATAAGAGAAATAAAGTGCTTTCAACTATTTAAGGCGTATCGGCACTAAAATCATGTAACGTTTTTTCCTATTATTTGTAATGATTCATCTCTATATTTGTTACCAGGTAGGTAGGTTCTATGTTTATTATAAGATTCAGTTATGTAATCCATCCATCAATTCTAGCTATGCTGTCCTATTCTGTTCGTATTTTTTTTTTTTTTTGTTTTGTTTGATTGTAATCAAAAAGAAATATGTTATTGTACATGATTATAGCTTGTCAAGATTAAATACTTTTTATGCCTCCCGCAGCTTTCAATTATTGGCTTTGGAAAAGTCGCTTAGGGAAGGTAATTTAATCAGTTTTCATGATTAAAATATTAAGGGTACAACAGCCTTAACCATTTAACTCAAAGAGTAGGTCACGAATTCGTCGCTTTATATTCTAAAAGCAATCCATTTAGCAAAACAAACCAATCATAATAATGATTGAATTTAAGTGAATTCGGTACTTTATTGTTGTGCAATATTTAAGGATAGTTGAAGGTTGGATTGGTCCGTTTCTGACACATTTTATCTGTTCCAGTTGTAACAAAAGGCTCTCTAGACCTAGATAGTTTTCATTCAAAAATCTATGTGAGCAGTTTTACTTAAATTTCCATAATCATTCATACTTGTTATGTTAATTAGCTTGTAGTTAGTAATTAGAAAACGCTATTTCAGTAGTTGTGAGGTAGGTTAAGAAGTGTGTAATTACTTGTGATTGCAGTCTTCTCATAACATTATAAATTTAGCGTAACGGAATATGATTTGTATTTTATTATCTTATAGAATAGTAATATAAAACGAGTGAATGTTAAGAGCTAAAGTTGCGAACGACTGTAGTGAATGTTAACCTATTGGAATGAAATCAGAAAGAGTAGAATGCGAGCGCGACCGTGAGACAGTACCGTGTGAATGTTCGCCTAGAGTCGCTATCTTTATGTTAAGACTTATTGATGTTTTGTTGCAGGAAAGCTCATGATATTGATTTACCTTGAGATCATCGGTGAGTGCGGGAACGGTTATGTACGGGGCTCATTCCTCCCGGTATAAGCAGTGCGCCTTCCCTCGCTGGCAGGCGAACAGCCGTTAGGCAACTCCGAGAAACTCGCCACAAACCGTAGATAGTAATACTTGTTAGCAATACACTATTTCTTGTATAGCTAAAAACACACTATCACTAGCACTGCACCCTCTACTCCTCGGCTGAGAGTAAACCGTTCGGTAACGGACACACACTCGACTGTAAAGTAGCGACAACACGCCTTCGAATCTTACCGATGTTCGACCGAGATGTTGGTCGGACAATGACTGAGCGCAGGCTTCGGCGCGCGGCGCGGGCGCAGGTTGCGCGCACGCCGCCCGGCCCCCGCGCCCCTCCGCGCTCCGCATACATTGCACTTCACCCTCAACTCGAACGTGTTTCCCACTGGCTGAGCTTTTGCTAGTCCTGCGTACCCTGCTCCCTGCTCTACCTCCAGTGGAACAGATCACATCGCTCTCTCAGCGAATAAATGCATACCGAACTCGTCCGACAACAAGATTAAAACTACCAATTTTCAAAAAAGCGCATTTAATCTTGTGGCTGGACGGGAACGATCAAACGAACAACACCACTTATCCCATCTAAAATATAGGCTGGAATAAATATCCACGTATAGTAGTTTATTACCAGTTTTATTTTCATCGTGTAGTATATTTTGTATTAAGTTCAATGCTGATCATCAAATTCGTTACCTTTATTCAGAACTATTAAAATGCAATCGGCAGTTTACATCTCTACATGTTATTTGCCTATATCGTTAATAAAACCTACGCGCTTCTGTTAAATTCAATAGGCTGCAATCAAAGGCAAAGCTATAAATGATATTGAATGCAAATATTTAATTAATGATCAGCCTCAGTAATTGGTACGTCGAAGTAGTCACTAATGATTTTTATAGAGATTTCATTTGAAGAATATGCAACATAATAAAGATTACAGAGATTACATACACTGTAAAACGATATTTATTGTGCACGTTCTTGGTAAGGGTATTTGTAAAAAAACAAATGGATTAACCATCACTGCTCTCTCATTGTGCTACTCGCTACGAATAAATGCAGTCGGTACATTAGACTTCAACGCGCTCCGACCAAAATGTGCGTTGATATCTAATGTTCATTATTATTGTTCATTAAACAAATGTTGTTTTATTACCTATATATTGATTAGTTCAATGATATCGGTTAATTATATCACATCTAAAAATTTTAACTATAAAGTAAACAATGTGTTAGTACATTAGACTTCAACGCGCTCTTGCACAATCTTGCAATCTTCTCCAAATTTAGTGATGTTTCCATGAAATACAAATCTCGAAATATATCTCTTGGTGATTTTTCATATTCGGGTGATATTATAGCGCTATTAAATAGTCGTCTGTTTTCTAATATAATATTTTGGTACATAAATAATAATAGTTAATGTACATCTCAAATTATATCAAATAGCTCGTCTCAGTGCGCTATAAACTATTTTATAACTCCATCATGGCTGCATTCTACAGAGACTTATTAAGGCTGAATAGTCATAAAATATTTAAACCTGTTCCACTTCAACGCTCCAATGCATCTTTTTCCATAACAAATTCATTTAATTCGAGGAGAAATTTCTACGTCAATATTTTCTGTAAAGCTTCCAATATACTTACTCGTAATTCCCTATGTGTCTTGGAGTTACGTCATTAATTGTACCTCACTTAAACTATTCCCGTACTTGCGTGACAAATCGCACTTGCTCATTGTTACTACTGCCAATATTTTATTAAACTTTTGGATAATCATAAATTTCACCACTCGACTAGATATTGAATTTATAGATATCATTGAATCTATTTTCATCATTCACAGAATACTTTTTATATATTTTTTGTGGAAGAGGCTCCTATTAGCAATTTTCAAAGGTAAATCAACGTTGAATAATAACGAATCCATTTTGCAATTACAAGGTTGTTCACAATGATTTAAAAAAGTTGATGAGGTACCGATGCCCATATTGAACAAGGCAACTAAAATGCCAATACAATCTGACCAAAATGGTGAAAAGTTTTGCAAAAAATCGGATCTGATTTACTTAATATTGTGCAATCGATGATTGATATTATTGATATGATATTCTAATTTAATTCTTGCATTACTAATATGCAAGACTAAGAACATTTTATTCCCTTAAAAAATGCTAGATTTCGTCTTCTATGAATATTATTTACCTATCGTTTCATAGTTGTTGTTTTTGTAATTATTACATTAACTTTATAACTGACTGGTTTATACATTTTTGTCATGTTTGTCAATGTAACATCTGAACTGGAGTCTATCTCCCACACTCTTCAAATATTTATTATTAACTGGTGCTCATTAGTCTTTGCATCTTTTCCTCATTGTTCAAGCTGATGCGCGGCACTTTTGATGAAATATTCTTGTGTACACATCTCTCAAGACACAATGTGGAAGTGGGGTGTTCCGGTGTAACCGGCATTCCGAGAGAAATCGTAAATGAGTCGTGACTCCATATACCTAAATAATTATTTTGATAATAAAACACTTTCTTATTTGACCCACAGTTTTGCCATTTATACATTTATATCATTCTTAAAGACAGTGTAACATATCTGCCTACTCTACATTTACTTACATTCATATTTTAATTTAATAAATCTTTTTGATACAAGTACACTCACTGATTGAGTACAATCGCTCCTTATTTGTGACAAATGGATTTAATTTTAAATATAAACTTTGCGTAACGATTGTGTTAAATATTCAATTTTAATGTCTTATTTGTAAATTCATATTTCATAGCTGTACATACACGAGGTATGTGCCAATTGCTTAAACATTGATCTACAGTAATCTTTTTGTTTTGATTTGCAGTAATTTTGAATAGTTTGTGCAATTACTGAGGCGTGGTTTACCGAGGCAGAGTTCGAGTCGCAGCGGTGACCGGGTAACGGTCGCGGAGGTACTCGCAGGGCACGCCGCGGCTCCCAGCAGAAACGTAAGCACATTTACTCCGAGACCCGACAATAGTTGGAACACTCGCTCGTCATTATCATAACTCGCGTCAGTGTCACGGTCGGCTCGCCATCGCAATCATGGATCGCCATCGCGCAAGGTTGCATCGCATACGTGGCCACGCGTAATGTTATACAATTCCGTTATTACAGGATAATCATATGTTTCAAATATAATATACACCTATGAAACACTGTGTCACCTTTTTACTTAACCTTGTGTTATGTTTACATTGCATCTATATCCTGTTATACTAATGGCGTAGAGTCGGTTTAGAGTCATCTCCTTAATTAACTAAAATTTGCATCTTGTAAAAACAGACCTCCAAATCTTACACATAAGTATGAAAATCCTTACATAATTGATAAGTCATGTTCTGTTGCGAAACAACCATATCATATTTTGCTATATTCTCCTTGGATTTCGTTTCTTATTTTATTGCTTACGGATAATCAACTTTTACTGTTCATTCAATCAGTATATCGGTAAGCTGTATACTTATGTAGTGAAGGACATTCTGCGAGTAGAAAATTTGGCACATCTGTTGTGGGAGTGATTTCGCCAGACGAGTTTGGCTTTCTCCGCGTGTTGTAACAAGACGTGAGCTGGCCGCGGCTGTCTCTCGGCCGGCCGGGGCGCGGGCGCGCGGCGCTCAATGACTTCAACGACACTCTATGACATTTCGACGAAATCTTCAAATATCAAGGCAGACCACTATTTCGATTTACTTATGTACACCACCACATCTATCTAAATAAATGAAATATCGCAAAGAGTCATATTAAACTTAAGCACTTATGTGTGATATATTTGGTATTGGCAAATAACCGGTGAATCATGACTCTATGTGGAGGAGTAGTATGAAATAGGAAACTTGTATATTACTTTTTTTCTATTTAAGTATATTGTTATAAAAGGCTTTTATTTAATCATGTATATGAGTCAACTTTGCTTCAAAATTTAATATTCTATGTAAACCTACATGTCGATAAAATATATTAAAATCCGGTTTCAATGATTGCTATATGTGACTGGCGAGGCAATTATTATATTTGGTAAAACAAGTTTTATTGTTATAATAACTTGTTCAAATGCAGAATATGTAAGTTGCGCCTATTATTTACCTCAACTTTTTGCCATCCAATCATCAGACACCGTTTTCATATCAATTTATTTATACCACTGATCTCACTGTCTCGGTCTTAGTATTTATTTATGAACAGGCGTACGCAATGATCAGAGGCAATTAAAAAATATTTTATCTGAGAGATGTGCCATAAAATTATGTAATTTATTAATTACTAATACTGGTTGTACGTGACACGTTATCGTAGGTATAATTTGAAGTTAATTTTATAATAATAAACGGTATGACATTTGCATAGTAGGTGCTATGGGTAAGTACTATGGTATTGTAATTGTTGTTTTTATATAGTTTTACGGAAGTGATTACAGTGACGTGAAGGGTGGGACATGCCAGGCGTATTGCGTAACGGTGGCGGCAGCGGAGGGCCGTGGGCAGAGTCCTCGACGATGACGGCGCCTCCGCGTGGGCCGCGGAGAACGGATCCAGCACCGCTCACCGACAAACGTTCCGTCACCACCGATCTAGTGTGGGAGTCGGCCAACAAACCACACACCGTTCGAAAGCTTAACAACTGTCATCAACTTGATTTCTGCCTAACTATGTCATGCAAATTCGCACCAACACTATTTTGCAAACTCGTAAAAGGTAGGTTGCAACAACGTATTCTATTATTCAATTATAATTACAGGAAATTCAAGTTAACAATGGATTAGATGCAATAGCTGTTAGCCTTGCTTGTGAAGATGAATCTGGTTGTTGAAATGAAAAAATAGTTACTTGAACTAATGTGTCTGTTTTAATTGAGTTTCAGTGTTTTTACTACCGTGAAGCTACATCTAAACCTGAATCCTAGCAGAAATGTTGCTACTCGTATACAATCATGGAAATATTTAGAGAAACCTTCAACTGCTAGGACATTGGTCTTACATAACGTTAGTTCCAACTCGATAAGGGCACGCAACCCATCATATGCCGGTGACATCATGACGCGTTACTTACTGTTACACAGACCGTAATACGTGGACCGAATAAAAAACACGGACACCATTCTATTTATTACTGCTTGTTGATGACCGCACGAAGCCAAAGTACTTACTGGTATTTAAAAATGCTCATTACGGCCAAATTTTAGGCAAAGTGATCATAAGTTCAGTTAATAAAATATTCAGATTCTTTACGCGAGGCAAATTCGAGCATAACACTTAAGAGTTTTGCATAAAATTTATATAATTGCTAGCGGGAACTGGTTATATACGGACACGTCCGAGGCAGGGCAGTGTCCTTTCCATGTTGAATGTTTATGTGTTCTTCGTTATGCACTCCCCAGTTATTTATGTTAGGAAGGTGGCTAAAATGCAATCGGCAGTGATCGGTGACACAGCGCTATAAATAGAGTGAGGTGAGCGGGGCGGCGGACCTGCCCGGGCACCCCCGTCCCGCCTGGATTCCTCCACGAAGCCTCTCCGCCATCTTGTCGATCCGCCGACCGTGGCCGCGGCCGGCATACCTCCGACACGGTAACGACATCGAACCTCACTTGCAAATACTCACATCATTATTATAATCGCGCTTCAAAATGATTCCAGAGACATTGAACTCCACGCTCATAACACGAGTATTTACACTTTAACATATACCCGATGGGAAATTGCATAATAAAAGTAAGACCGGTTTTATTCTTCAATATACCGGCATACCTTAATAACTATGATTGTGCTATAAGTAAATATAGTTTTGTATTGACAAAGCTCAAAGCACTAAAGGATGTATTCTGCTTACTAAAGTACTTCTGCGAATCGACTACATTACAATAACTTTATAGATAACTAGCAGCGCCCCGCGGTTTTACCCGCGTTGTGCCCGTTTCCGTGGGAATTTCGGGAATTTTTACATAAAAACCTTCCTCTTGAATCACTCTACCTATTACAAAAAACCGCATCAAAATCCGTTGCGTAATTTTAAAGATTTAAGCATACAGACAGACAAACAGACAGACACGAAAAAGAGACGACTTTATTTTATACTATGTAGTGATTTTAAAAGTACCCGATTTATTAGTATAAAGCATGTATAAAGCATTAACTTTCTTGAAAACCTACATAATCTATGTTTAATATTCTTACTAGCACAATGTACAATTGATTGCACTACGCAATAAAATAAGTAAAAACACTATCTAAATAGTAAAGGAACAATCCAGCTCCTAGCGATAGATAGCACTGGGCTCCATCTGCATTGCTCATTGTTGTCCATTAAAAAATAAAACAATGGCTATTACATTGTAATCTCACGAGATCGTTTTAACTGATGCAATATCCAGAACCTCCAGGTAGGTAATGCAAACTTAGGCCACACATGATTCGCTAAATACATGGACATGTTTCTCTTGACATGTATCTACGTGGCATCACCGATTTTTTAACACGCAAGCCAGAACATAGCAATATCAAAATAAATCAATATCATTCCATACAAAAAATTGATGCGCAAGATCTGAACTATGTCGGCTCTAATCTTACGAAAATCAAAAGTGTACTTATTGGATTACAATTATGTGTTTATAAAAAAGCTAGGGAAATAAAAACTTAGAACAATCATCAATATTATAATACGCAAAGGACCCGGCGTCATGAGCCACAGGAAGATGATGTCACTTCTTCGACTGGTTTCGCTTATTATTCGGTTCGTGTAAAATCAACTACCAAATACATTAGGTAGACGACCCGCGAATTCAACTAAATATTCCTTTGGTTTATATATAGTTATTCGAATCTATCACCCAATCAAATACAAATGAAGGTTCCTCACAGCCAGCCTTGTAACGCGGAGACAAAAGGAGGGTCATTAGATCTATGTTTAATAAAGTATTTTCTTGAGATTAGCACCCATGCGTTAAGGCCGTGGCTTAAGGGACTAATATAAAAATAATCGGTTTATGCAATTTATTTTATTGAAGTCGCTTTATAATGTCATTTAAGTTGTAATCTCAATGATGAGTTTCTAATAATAACTCGCAATACGAATGTCATAACATAACTTTTGTGTGGGCTTGTCCATTTTGTAAGAAACTAAAGTCAGCTGTAAATTATATTATAGCATCTAAACATTATTTTAAGTCATACAATTCAACGATAAAATAGTTTATCTTAACTTTTACATTAAGCAACCATTTAATAAAACCTATCCCCCTGTGATTACGAGTAATTCAATAAAGGAAACATAATTTATTACCTATTCATAAACTCTGAAAGCAAAGCTTGAAACCACATGAAAGTAAATTAAATGCCTTCTGGCTCAACATGCGTATCTCTTAAAATCGTATTCAATCATTTGTATAATATTAAAATAAATGGATGTCGGTACATCATTTTGTTTCATCCCATGTTATACAGCCTCATTGTCAAGTCGCAGACGCCCTGACCACAGTATAACTATCATACAGTAATCCAACTCGGCTGTGACCTTGAGTTAGATACCTACAGCCGCGCGGTACGTAGACATGCGCTAAGGCTGCCACCCGCCAGCATTTTAATTATATTTGCCTACTTTGTGTTTCCATTTAGTTTTGTGAATGTAATTTTTTTTTTACGTAAAGAATTAAAATACTTAAAATTGAATAGGAAGTTTCAATAAAAATGCGTGATGATTTGTGAATGGTAAATTTAATTAAAAAAAACATGTTTATAATAATTGAATAACAATGTTCTAAATTTCCGACCGAAAAATATTTTCCGACCGAAAATTTTTTTCGACAGATACGTACGAAACGCTTGATTTTTCAATTTTAAGGTATAAAAAATCCGCATTCTAATATAAAGCTTCATTATAAATTGTTTTAGGAAACATGGACAATGTGTTAATAACAAATTCATACAACCAAAAACAAAAATCAACACACCGCCCGTAAGTCACTGCGGCACAGTCGCGACTGCCTGCGTACCAGGAGTGTACCACGGTCGAAGCGCGTAGGTATAACTTGCGTTTCGGCCGTTTATATGGAGTTAAAATACTGGATGTATACTGTGCCCTGACCTCAAAAAACCTTGTGCAAATCGTTTACTTAAAGCTGTGCCATTACATGTTGACACTTACTTATCGATGTTTGAACATTACGGTAACTAATAGCAAGTCGAATATAGGTATAACTGGAAGATATTTTAATTATATCTAATTACAAACATAGCTAACAGCTATTTTTATTTAAATTACACAAGGGTGAGATCACCTTTTAAGTGATGACATAAGACAACAAAATCAACCGCTATAAAGACTTAGAAACAAGTATAAATAAGGTGCCAATAGAAAATAACATTTGAATCGACAATATTTTTATATGCACAAAATTAAATATGCTAATGAGTAAAATAAAGTTTTATTTTGATTTACTGAAATCAGGTATCAAAATCTAAAGAAAACATGTATATTATCAAAGGTATTTTTGTGAATTTTGACGATTACGTTAAAAGATAACGTGAGTTATCTGTAAACTAAGGTATGTGATGATTTTGGTCTATTTGTTTTTACATTTAGCGTGTGGCGATCAGTTCTGTTCAAATACAATGTGGGTGTGAAGTACGAAAGAACGGCCCCGTGCTATATCCGAGGTGCGCCCGCGCAGGCCGCGCTGTCGAAATATACGTTTACGCAATGCATCTTCGGACGGACCGGTAACACACTTTAACAAACGCGTATTGGTTCTTAAATAAGCACATTTTCCAAAATTTACTTAGTTGTGCTGGCTTCAACACGAATACATTAGTGATAACTATTCAAACACTTGTTTACTACTAATTGATTAATTATAATGAGTAAAACTTTTTGAATTTTAGATATAATAGTTAGTTTTATGGTTAAAAATAAAACTTTGCCTGTGATAAAAATTGCTTTTTCAACGTGCAATTTAAAAGGAATTTCAGCAAGACACAATAGCTATCGCATTTAAAATATAAAAATAGACGTTTAATAAAACAAAGGTGTAGAGATGTCCGCAGGCGGTTGGTGCAGGGCTGTGTGCATAATGCATAAGACGAGGCTCTCCGGGAGCAATGGCCGGAGCAATCTGCTCATAATTAGTCTACCGAGCTATAGGAACTGCGCGCGCAGTCAAGAGGACGATCAAGATTTCTTTAGATGACTTCTCACAGAAGTCTTCGATACTTGTACCACTCAGATAAAATGATGAATACCTAACAACTTAAAGTTCGATTTTTGTAGATCATATAACCTTAGCAAACAAATATTCTTTTTTATTTACATAATGCTTTAGACATAAAAAATTTAGCTTATCCGTTTCAAGTTCATACATGATGAGATCACGTATCATAATCATTAAAATGTAACAAGATTATTATTTTTCTATACCTAATTGTTCAAAGTTAACAATATACGATGTTAATTACGTTTTTGAAGGTTTCGTGATTCATGGATCGTCAATTCATTGAGATGTGCTATAAAAGTCAGTAACAAGTTATTTCGGTCGTTTGAAAGTCAGCCTTTCTTATTTTATAGTGTATTCCAGTCTGGGGACGTTCGAGGTCATCCTGTACGTCTTTGTCTGGAGGTGGTCAGAAAAAAACAGGCTGACCGGACGCCGGCCGCGCCAGCGCCTCCCGCACTATCACTCAACAATATTAATATTACAAAAACGTTCATATCGTAACAATGAGCAGCATACATCCGCCGAACTTCCACGGTATTTTATAGCTGCTATTAACAAATTAAAAAATATTAATTAACTAGTTTACTTTGGTCCAAATTGAGTTTGTTTAATTTGATTTGTTTCCTTATTATGTTGTCTAACAATTACGTATCTATATTTTACTGTCGTTAAAAGCAATCATCAAATAAATGAATATACAAAAAAAGTTAGATAAAGTTATGCGTAAGTAAATAATAAAACTGAGGAATGGAAGTTTTTATTTCTCATAGTTTCTTAGAAGGAACCACAGTCAATAGTCCCCGGTTTATAGCCAATCATAGTATGTGGGTATGACATCAGCATCGCGCATCGCTGCCCCTAACTATGAAATAAAGAAAATGGTTAGTCAAGGTTGAGACCAAGGCTGCAAACGGTTCGCGATACGAGTATGTTATTTTTTACCATTTTCCTTCACATGCATTGTGTTTCGATTTTTTATTTTTCATCACAACTTAGGTAACTTAGGTAACCATGTATTGATCGATATATATTTTGTACCTATTTTGTAAAACATTGTTTTTTCATTATAAATAGTGAACCTTATATTTAAATCGAATTTATTTTTGCTGTTTCATCGTTGGTAATTTAATGAATACTTGATATTTAGTAAAATCTTGTCAATTTATTTACCATTCGCCGAAGAGCTTTTGAATATAAGTAATTATGTTTTTATCACATTGCACATGACATTCACTTCAATTCGAAAGGAAATTAAATAATAATCAATCAAAATTGGTTAACATTACTTTAGTTTATCTTGTGTTCAAATCTGATACGAAGATAAATCTGAACCCATAAGCTTCTTTGGAGACAATCCGTGGCCGATAATAATCTTCGTATCTATCACAAAAATAAATAAAAATCGCTTTACACTGTCCACTGCTTTAAGCTGCGCTGTATTAAACTACAGTCTTTATAACTCGTTTACATTAACTTTCCACTTTCCAAAAAAGTAAGAGTAAAAGCACAAAAGTTTTGCATGAGTCTGAAATAATTGAAAAATAATAATTCAGCATTTTTAAAACCACAGGTAGTTTATATTTTTTTTTTTTTTTTTTTTTTTTTATTTAACCTGTTGTGTCCCACTGCTGGGCAAAGGTCTCCCCCAATTCTTTCCACCTGGATCTATCTTTTGCCACTTCTTTCCACTCTTTGTCGAAGTCCTCCAGTTCCTTCCGCCACCTCGTGGGGGGTCTACCGCGAGGTCTCCGAACATTCTGGAACTCCCATTCTGTGGAGATCCTAGCCCATCGATCCGGATGCATTCTGGAGACATGGCCTGCCCAGTCCCATTTCAGCTTGGCAGCTTTAACCGCCACGTCTGCAACACCAGTTGTAGAACGTAGCGTGGTGTTTCTGACGCGGTCTGATAACCTAATACCGAGAATGCTACGTTCCATTGCTCTTTGGCAAACCTTGAGTCGGGTCTTCTGTCCTTTGGTAAGTGACCATGTTTGCGCACCGTAGGTTAGGATGGGCAAGATGCACATGTCAATGAGTTTCCGCTTCAGAGAGATTGGTAAATCTCCCTTCATTAGCGTTTTCATGGACCAGTAGCTTTTCCAGGCGTTGTCTATGCGACGAGCAATTTCTGCATCTTGCCTGTTGCCGAAAGACACTAACTGGCCCAAGTATATGTACTCATTGACATAACTTACTACTTGCCCATCTACCTCGACCCTACGTTCCGTGCTGTTGGTCATCAGTTGGGTTTTAGACCAATTTATCAGAAGACCCGCTTCAAGGCTAGCCCTGCTCAGGTCTTGGAGCATGAGTTCCAGTTCGGCTGCTGAGTGGGCAAAAAGGATAATGTCATCCGCAAATCTCAGGTTCGATAGGAGTTTGCCACCGATGTTGATACCCCTTGTTGCCCATGATGCTGCCAGAGATTTGAAAATCTCTTCGAGAGCGCTGGTGAATAATTTGGGAGAGAGCGGGTCACCTTGCTTTACTCCTCTGAAAATTTTGAAAATAGGACCGGTAGTGTGTAATTTAATATTTGCAGTGCTATTGTTGTAAATTAATTCTAAAAGATCTATGTATGCTTTTTCAATATTTTGGTTGTGTAGTGCAGTAAAGATAGCTGAATGTTTTATGAAGTCGAACGCCTTCTTGAAATCTACGAAAGCTATGTACAGTGGACGTTTTACTTCTTTGTATTTTTCTAATATCTGATTGAGCGTGTGAAGGTGGTCAGTTGTAGAAAAATGAGGGCGAAATCCGGCTTGTTCTGGTGGTTGTTGTGAATCGAGCGCTGAAGCTATTCGGTTTTGTATGATTTTAATAAAGGTTTTATATATGTGTGATACTAAACTAATTGGTCTATAATTATTTATATCGGATGTATCGCCCTTTTTGTGCAACAGGACGATATTAGAATGGCACATATTTTTGGGAAACTTCCCTGTGTCTATAATGGAGTTGAACAAGTTTGTGAGAGGTGGTATGAGAGTTTGAGAGCCAATTCTTAGTTCTTCTGTTGTGATTCCGTCTTCTCCGGGGCTTTTGCCATATTTCATGGTCTTTAAGGCGTCATGCACTTCCTTGCCCGTTATGCGAGGTATGGATTTTGGTCTGGTATATTGCAGGTTAATGTCAGTCTTGTCACAATCGCTGTAAAGGTGTTCGTAAAATTTTGTGCATATGTCTATAACTTCGCTTCTACTATGGCGCTTTTTTCCCGTTTCATCTTGCAAACTGTTGATCCATTTCTTTCCTTTAGTGATGCCCTGTTTCGCAATCCGGAGAGATGTGTTCCGTTCGATAGCTGCTTTTACCAAATTGCAATTTAGTCTCCTCAAGTCAAAACGAATACTTCGCTTCACTTTCTTATCGAATTTTCTATAAGTTTCTGTGCCTATTTCATATTCTAGTCTTTTTTCTATATATTGAATGGACTTAGTAGATAATTTAGGTTTATTTCTCTTTTCTGACTTTATTTTTTTACTAGTATTTTTTATTTCCTTTACTATTGTGTCATATTGTGTATTTACATTATCGGTATCTTCAGTATTAAGGGCTTGAAAAGAGTTCGAAAGTTCTAAGTTAAATAGGTCTGAGTATTTTAAGAGTGTGAGTTTTGAATGGCTTTTAATATTTTTTGTAAAAAGTTTCATGCGGTGGATTTTGAAATCGAACATGAGCTTAGCTCTGATCGGTCTGTGATCTGATCCATATTTAATTCTGTTGAGGCATGATACATCCTGTATAATTTGCATATCTGAGCTAATGATGTAGTCTATTTCATTTTTGGTAAAAGCATCCGGGCTTTTCCATGTCCATCTCCGTTGTGGTTTTTTGAAGAAGAATGTGTTTGCAATGTGTGAGTTTCTTCCAAAAGCAAATTGGATAAGTCTGGAGCCTCGGTCGTTGCGGGTTCCCAATCCATACTTACCAATTGCATCTGTGGAATCTGTGTCCAGCTTTTGTCCGATTTTCGCATTGAAGTCCCCAATACACATATTCCATGTGCTGTGATTGTCATCACATGCTTTATTGAGAAGAGTGTAAAAGTCTTCGACTTCATCATCGGGATGGGAACAAGATGGCGCGTATGCTTGTACTAAACTTAATGTTTTAGTAGGTGTCAGTCGGAACTTCAAAACCGCTATTCTTTCGGAGTATCCTATGAACTCGATAATGTTATCCTTCCACTTTTTGGCAACCAGGAACCCCACTCCGTAGAGTCCTTTAGTTTCCCCAAAGTGGAAAAATATATTATCTTCTCGTTCTTCAGTGTGCTCGCCTAGTCTCCTCACTTCCGAAAGTCCTACAATATCCCATTTTATTTCTTTAAGACTGTTTTCAAGTTGAATAAGACGATCATCTTCCTTAAGCGTCTGTACATTGTAGGTGATAATGTTGAGTAGATCAGTGTCCTTAAAAACGTGAGCCATGGTCGTTTGACGGGAGATCGATCGCACCCGGGGATTCTTCGCACCCCTGACCCCAGTGCCAGGCCGATGTCCGTCACCACCAGCGCTAACACTGAGGTCGCCGGGGACTTGGGGCCTGTTTTCTATTCTTCTATCCATAATTGGGGGGTTTGGACCGTGACCCGCCGCGCTGGTCCAATGCGTGTTGGCGGGTGGTTCGCCAGAGCCTCGTCGGTTAGTCAGCAGGGTGCACCACGTGCAGGTGAGGTTGGCTTGGGTCCTAAAGATGTTAGTAAGGACCCCTTACACCCCGTTTTATATTTATACTTTAGTTTATATTTATACTTTAAAATAAAAATTCCTTAACCTACCACATTTGAAATGACAGAAAAAATGATTAAAAAATCTGTTTACTTTAATGAAGGTTATATGTCCTTAGGAATTCCTGTTTTGTTGCTAATCGTCGCAGGCTGCAGTTGGCGATGAAATACTCGTTAATTTGATATTTAGAAAACTGGTATCATATAAGTATTACCATAGATATGAGAATAGTTGTAGGTATACATAACCACTAAGCCTTTCACGCGGCTTTGATTCATTTCAATGTTGTTGTGTTCTTTTTTGACTATATTCTAAAATTAAACTTTTTTAATATGTTTAGGAAGAGACTACCATCCGGCTTCATAGCATTTATATATTATTATAGAATTAAGCGGATCAATATTTTATATGCATCGGCATAGGTACGCCGAGGTCGAAGGCAGACCAACATAAAACAACTTCCGCTAGTTCAACCATTAAACATCAGACTGTCAGTCATTGTAGCTCATATGTAATTTAAGAATAACATGTAATTGGATAATCTGTAGTTTCTGAAACAGACAAACGAGGAGTCCAGTTTATTGTTTAAAAACAATATTCCACGATATCTATAATTAATTTAACAGGCTCGTCTTAATGGCCTTGTTTGTGATCACATCATATGACACAACAAGTACCTATCATGTCAGTATTATACAAGTATGTACATATGTAAAACAAGAATGCAGTATGAAAATAAGCTGGTTCGTATTCGCTAGCATTTGACCCAAGTACAGCATACACGCGCAGAGTCAAGGAACTTTTGATTGCCACTAAAATATTGATATCCCTATATAACTGTTTCACTTAACTACTCACTTAGCTACCTCTAACTAGGCCTGGATTAGAGACATGACTGAAATTAATTATATGTATTAGAAACTAGTGTAAGGCAAAAATATACTTACTTCCTAACTAACGTTAGTTTGGTTAATTACTTAATACATATAAAGAGTAATCTAGAGAACCACTGCAGATAAATTGTGAAGTTTATTAGGAAGAAACAGAAATTAAAATATGTAACTCTACCGACAACGCTCTAACTCTTAAGATTAAAAAGAAACAAGATGGTTTGTAGGTAAGCAATTTACCTAGACCTTTATACCTTTGTTATTAGCCTTCGCTATAAATTCAAGAAAATATTTTTATCACCTTTATCAGGTAAATTAAATAACTATGAGTAGATAGACCAGGTCTAATAATAATTATTATGATACTATGATGGCATAGCTGCCTCATCAATGCTGAATACGATGCTGTCCTAATGAAAACCACAATATATTATGAGCGTATGTCACATTTAACAAGAATCATGATTAGAGGACATCACGACTTTTCCCTGTTGAGATGATATCATCTGAAGTCAATAATGACTAACGCTAATGCAATAAGTATGATAAATCCTAAAAAACTATAGGTGGAACTATTAAAAGTCATAAATCATCCATTAGCTGTTCCTACAAATTAGAATTTTAATTAGTTTTTAGATAATGCGTCTGAGTAAATAGTAAAAAATATGTTGTCTATCATAAACTCATTATAGTAGTTTATGCAACGTCATATAAAGAAGGGTATTAAAACACGAGTGTGAGTTTATGAAACGAGCGCAGCGAGTTTCATAATAGTAACGAGTGTTTTAATACCCGTGTTATATGCAGTTGCATACACTACTTTATCTTCACTATTTAATGCAATTAATCAAACAAAATTTTAAAAACAAAACACATTGCGAAACATTAAATTCACGCGTAGGTACGTGTATAGTCACAGTGAACTTGCCGCCATTAAAATCTAACCAATGAGAGCGCAGCTGCGCGTAGGGCCAATCAGGAGCGAGCGAGATCTTACCAAAGAGTTTTGTGTATGTAGTTTCGACGAAGTTTTCACGTATAACCCAACTATTTTAAAAAGCCAGCCTAATATCAAAATTTTATACAACTAGTATGAGGATTTTGACATAAGGCTCGCCAGGTTAATTGGTCGCGTTATAATGATGTTATAATGTTAAATTATAATGATATTATAACATCATGTGCAATTGCTTAAATTGAGTGTTTTAGTTGTCTGCGCTATAACAGTAGTAATTATAAGTCAAGTATTGGAAACATAAGTAGAATGTTACAACATTAGTGTAGATAAAAACAGATTATATTTTATAACTGTACGTAACATTTCAAAGACATGCTAAATAAAGACAGTTAAAGTACAATGTTTTCCGTTTGCCCATTCCCATAGAACCAGTATGTAACGTCGACCTTCCAAATTAAATCTTTACCATGAGTTGTCGGTGCCGCGGCGCGGCGGGTTGCGCTTAGATTCTTCGAAAGTCGGAACGGTAGCGTGTCAGTTGGGTTTATAATTGAATTAACCAAGTGAGATAGATACCAGTTCTTTTAACAATCTTTCTTGGATTTAATGGAGTTCAACGATCGCGTGTCCGAGTGGACACCATAAACGTTGTACACTTGATCGAACCTCTAACTATAATATCTTAGAAAACAAAGTTGCACAAAGTAAATCTGTTTGTTTGAAATCGTCATGGATTTCACTAAATTCCTGCAATGTATACGGCTGTCAACAGATTGCTGGAGAGTAATATGAAACTGTTTCTTAAATGAGCTTGTGAAAATATGTAGGTTTACCTTCGCCAGGCCAAAATACTTATAAATATTCATATAAGAAAAAGTATAGTGTTAGTTAAAGAATCTTTTCAAGCGAGGCGTGCAAATCATATGAAAATATTTTAAGGTAAAGTAGCGCTAGCGCAATACTGAATATTTGTATTCTGTATAGCGAGAATCTGCATTCCATTTCTTTTAAATGGTTTTAAGTTGTTGTTTTGCTCGAAACAACTTTAATGTGTCTAAGTGCTACCTTTCAAGAGTAAAATAAAAGAACCTTAGGTAATTGCACTAACCCTCAGCTGAGTTCTATTTTAAGACTACATTTATTCTTGTTTTTAATAAATAAACTACCTAACTAATAATACAGCCGTTTGCTTAATAATAACAGACAAAGATGCAATATATTAGTTTTTTTTTTTTCAAAAATAAAAAAGTAAAAAAGTTTGAAATTAAAAATAAACTATCGGAGACGCCAGTTATTATTTTACTTTTATTATACCCAAATTACCTACAAAACAAGTTAAAATGTCAACATGTTTCAAGAAGACGTTAGAGCCAAACATGATTGACCTTTTCATTCGTACCTACCCAACAAATAAAAGTTGTTAAAGGTACTGGAACGCGTTGATGTCTTTTCTATAGGAACACTAGCGCAGGCGCCATTCTATGGTGTACGCACATTATTTATTAATAATTAAATGTACATAAGTAAACTATTAAATAACTATATAAGAAGATATTATGTGTATGTATATGGACATATAATTATTTATACGTAAAGCTTAGAGAATACAAGTAGCGGATTCCAGCGAGCTGATTAATAAGCCACGTTAAAAAACGGATGATCTCACCGTGTTATTACAAACACACAGTTTTATATTGATTCAATTATAATTTATTCCAGACTCCAAAGACTTACAGTTAGTACGTTAGAAAGTATAGCAGTGAGATAAAAATCTTTCTCGTCATTACAATGCGTTTTTTGTGCCCGATATGAATCAGTAATAGTTTGTTGAGTTTCCTTCTCGGATACAATTGTTTTAATACAATAGTCTTTGGAGAAGTTATTTGTATCATAACTAAATATTATACTCGAATTATATACAAGTCTATAGTGGTATGTTTGTTCCGGCTACGCCCAAGCAACGAGTATAATAAATAAAAATATAAACTCCTACATAGTTCTAAATACGGCTTTTTAATATGCAATTGGCAACTAATTTACAAGTTTATGGATAAGTAATTATTGTTTTTTCTGTGACTTGTAAATATTCATTACTGCGGGTGATGGTAGTGTGAATTACGTAATGCTAGAGGTGGATATTCAGCGAAAGGTCACAGTGCGCGGTGACCGTGGCGGGCGGGGCTCGGGGGGGCGTGACGCACTACTACATGACAACATTCTGCTCGAACATGTATTAGAAACATACAAACAAGTAAAGTACCACAAATGAACCAATAACGAAATACCATTAAAATCAATTATAAATAAATGCTACTTAATATGCACTTAAAATAAGGTAAGTACTTATTAATCAAAATTATCTTTAGGTGATACGTTGCTGTATAAAACAGTCAGACTTATTTCACAGTTTTAAAGAGTATATCTTTAGTTTCGAGTAATTTTTAACTGAAAATATACTTTATTGTGTAATGCAACCCATCGTAGTAATACGAGTATTATGCCATCTATCCTAGTAGTAAAACGATAAAATCGCATAACTATTACTGCTATTTTAATGATACAGAAACTGATTCTAGGGTAGAATGGATAGCATTAAAGTGGTTAGCATTGATTGGTGGGCGTCAGTCGTCAGTGTGCGAGTTAGCTAGCTAGGAGTTAGTCTCTGGAGGCCTCCGCGGTTCTGATTATATGCAGACCGGCGCTCCGGCCGTGCCATTGCCAGGATATGGGTGCTTCCGTCCCGCTGCCCACGAGGCAATCCTTAACGGTAACCAACTACATAACTATAGCCAGTAGACCTTTGAATACATTGGCAATAACTACAGCAAGCACTTAATATTTTACTACTTGAAATATATGTTTCCTAATAATAAACTTAAGTGATATCTTGAATAAGGTACCTACTACGTTCACTATGTATAGGTCCACTGATAGTTTCTTAAGATTATAGGTACAAAACTAAACCCCTGAGAATTTTGAAACCCCTTAATGTTATCTTGGATCTTCGTTAAGAAGGCCCCAATAAATTGTATTTCAAACAAAGTACAAACATTATATAAAAATCGGTTTGAACCGATATTTGAAATAGAGTCAAATATTTGATTAAATAAACCGAATATCCCGGTAATTTTGTTTATGTAGATTTTCTTACCAAGGTATAAACGCAACAATAATGATCTATGTGATACTTATAAAAATAATTTATATTATAACTTAATAAAAAGAATGTGTAATAGTAAAGAATATGTAAAATTACTGTAAAACGTTAACCCAGCTGTAGCACCAACGCATGTCGTTAAATTACATCATTAAAAGATTGCGCAACTTTTAATGAAGCAAAGCTACGTTAATTAGTTTAGTATCAGTACGATAATATAAGTACTTGTACTTCAGTTCTAACTCGAGTACACTGTTTCCGTTCAATAATATATCATTTTTAACATTGTAGCATC
The DNA here is from genome assembly GCA_963082685.1 of Cyclophora albipunctata. Taxonomy (NCBI): domain Eukaryota; kingdom Metazoa; phylum Arthropoda; class Insecta; order Lepidoptera; family Geometridae; genus Cyclophora; species Cyclophora albipunctata. Next base: position 5,982,137 of record OY720117.1, on the reverse strand, counting down.
ATTAGTATTCTTGGTACCGACTACATTATACAACATCGCCACTACCTACCTATATTTGGAATAAAAATCTACGGGAAAATCCAAGATATCTTAACTAGGTACAGATTGGTTATGACGATTGACGGTTTAAAGTTTTTATACATAGTAGTGCAACCTAGTAACTACATATTTACAACGACCATCAATAAACATAGGAGCGAGCATATGGGTACGTAAAAGGGATTTACGGTAATCAGTAAGAATATTCTTTATTCAAACTTTTTATTGATAATAGAAACACTACATACTCGTTAGGTAAGCCAGTCATGGACTTACCATGAGCCGAACATAAGAGTCCATTCTTACTAGCCAATTAAGTAAATTAATAAATACCTCAAACGAGATGGATTTATAAACTCAAACTTTCTTATTTATAATTAAGTATAACCTTTTATCAATAGATTTTAAGATAGTACTATAGTTAAGAAAGTTCGTGAGCAAGAGACAAGATAAATATGCCACGGCGGAAACAAGGCAACTGGCGCGGACGGCATCGCTCGTGATTCCCGGGCCGAGTTCAATAGCCGAGGCCGTTCGATCGCTCGCCATCCACAATGGAGCGCGGCTACACGGTCCACCATAGCTAAACAACACATAAATACTACCAAGACAATGTTCATCTGTACCTCAGCTGAAGCCCATAAACTAAATACCTACTTACATTAATGATATTTCTGTGTAAAGTTTTACTAACGTGACATAATGGTTGTTCCATTGTCACTCAAAAAAACTATTTTGCTTTGTATATTTCTTGAATCCTATAATATAGTCAGTCTATTTACGGTTAAAACATGGTAGAACCTGAAATTCCGATCTCCATATAACCTCTCTAGCTCAGTAGGTTCACCTCTGTAATAACGCAATCAAAAACATTAAATAAACTAAACACTCAGTACTGCTGTAATTGTTTAAATAACACCGTTTCCTCAAAATTGTTATAACAAGTGTATTAAACAATACCTACTCAGATGGATACGCGAGATTGTCTTGAAATCCTGAGTAATTAAGTAGATTCAACAGGTGTTTTATATGGGACACTTTCTCATGTCTATAAGCGTCAGTTTTACATTTTATCATTTGGTTTCATATTATGATAATATTGTACCTGTGACATAACATTGTAAGTTGTAACCTAACATAATATTGTAACTGTGAAAATAATATTGTACTACATATATGTACCTACCAAGTTAAATATAATAATGATAGATTTTATAATATAAAATGTTTAAGTAATTATATCTAACTTACGCTTTCATGCCTGCATGAATAGTAAAGCGATATTTTATTAACTTTACCTTTAATGTAGAAAATATAACCTTGGAAACAACAGGACCTACCGACTACTTTTTATTCCAAAATTCCCATGGGAATGGTGCACTGTAGGTACATCTAGCAATAATATAACTCTTGATTTTAAAAGCACACCTACGAGCGATCTTCTTCATCGAGTGGATGGTCAACCTGACCAATCCTGGTATCAGATTTATTGAGCCGCCAAAGGCCTCTGACATGGCTCATGTAACGACTACTATCCGTAGAAAGTAACCGGGACCTACAGCTTAACGTGCCCTCCGAAGCACGGAATCATCTTACTTTTCTGGCAATCAGGTGATTCAGCCTGCAATGCCCTAGCCAAACTGAGGACAGTCTCACAAAGAGATTTATGTGAGATATTATTGTCCCCACCGGGAATCGAACCCGGAACCTCCGGATCGAGAGCCGGGCGTTCAAACCACAAGACCACGGAGGCTGTTAAATTATACGAGCGATTAATAAAACGGTAGATATTAAAAGTAAGTAGGTCTATAAGGCTCTTAGATAACTAGGTACTTAACCCTACATTGATTAGTTTTATTGACACCATAAACCGTAAGCTAGTAATTTGTCAATTAACTCCATTCATAAGTAGGTACTCATATAAAAGGAACAACAGTACCCCTTCTTGTGTATAAAAACACATTCGTAAATTCAATTTGGAATTAAGCGATAATGGCACTTGTGTGAGTAGGTGTAGGGAAATCATATACGAATGTTTAGCGAAGCCCGTGGGTAGTACCTATAAGGTCAGCCTTGCACCCACACACTCCTTATATGTATGTATCTCAACTAAGCACTAGGCATAGTCTTTGCATAATAAAAGTCTTAAGTAACCAAGTTAAACCAAAGGAAATTACACCTTAAGACGACTACGATTAGTTTTCATATCTAATGTGATCTTTTGCCAGGAGATTTTTCATTTCGTTTGTCATGAACCCGGTTTGCAACATTCACCTTTGCCTAAACAGGCAAGCGGATTTTAGAATGGCTCTCGTGGGCGACAGTGTGAGTGGAGAAAAATTATATGATTTGGTAAAAATTATGCCTAGCATATTTTGTGGGCGCTTTGAATAGGTAGGTAACATGGATCTTACACAAGGACATAAATTATCAATTAACTCGTAGAATCACAATATTTATGTGATGAAAGTGAATTACGATAAAATGTTATTGCAGGTCAAAGTTGCTGTGTAAAAGCCTCAGGCTCCTCCGGCTAGCTAAACATAAAACAATATTTTTAGAAAAACTACATTTCGAATTAAAAAAAAACCTATAAATTTGTTCATTCTAAGCAGCCACAAAACATAACATATAAAAACCCTCTTTTGCGTCGTTTAATAAAATACCTAACACAAAAGTGAAAATAAGGTAGGTAAGTACTTCATTTTAATTCAAAATATGACATAATTGCTCTATAGGCTCTACTTACACATTGTGTAGGTAGTGCATGATTAAACCTACAATTCTTCTTTTCATATGACTAGAAACCAGAAGAATAGTTACATAATTTAAAATTAATTTTACTTACGGTTACCACGTTTGGATGGAATGGAATTCTAAAAAAAATTCTCTCGTTATTGAGTTTGGATTTTCGGTGATTTCCCCGCCATAAAACAGCCTGTGCTGCCAGTACCAAGACTCCGTAAAAATCGTAGATGAGACATTTTTATTAATTTATACAATCAGTAAACCGGTGTTATTTGGGACATTTTTGAAATACAAAATGTTATATCGTGACAATGGTTGTATGTATGATTGCTAGATTTCAATCTTTTAATGGCATCGCTTGTGACTATCAATACCTAGCGAATTTTAAATACATGTGCAGGCATTTAAAATAAAATATCAATAATAATGTGTCTCCCTAAGTAAATAACTAAAATAAACTAAGTTGCAACTATTTGGGACAACACCCAGAGTCCAATATAAAATAATTACAAAAAAAAACTTTTTTACTTAGTATTTACCGTTAACCAGGTGTTATTTGAGACACTTGATTTTTTATTTCCGTTTGGTAATATTTTCTAATCTTCTAGTAGCAAGAAAATAAAATGTATCCTGGCGAATACTACATTTATCGACGCGACGGTTACGACAGTTTCACATCTGAGTCTGTATTGCCATCCGCAATGTAAGTAAAACAAATTATGTTTTTTTGTTCATATTTCATAATTCACACAACCATTTGACGAGAAAGTTTTTTTTTTATACGTCCCAAATAACAACCGTTTACTGTACTAAAAATCACTAACTTCTATTAATTACACACTGGACTGGCTGTTACCATACCAATGACAGCTAATTTTGTGTGGCAATTTGAAGCCGCCTGCGAGTGTCCCGAGAACTAATTATGACGTTCACTGCAAGCAAATACCTACCACAGTCGACTTAAGACATCACTAATTTTAGTTCCATGGACAATCGTATCTGCCTACAGATGGCCTACAGTGGCATACAGCGCCAAAATGGCGACCCGCGACACTCAAATAGGCACAAAATTATTATGACAGCAGCCTGTCCAGTGTAAATAATAGAGGTCATTGACTAAAAATGAACAATATATTAACAATTTAACACATCCCAAATAACACCGCTGAGTGGGTTGTTACCGACACATTATTATTGCTATTTTCTAGGAAATGTCTGCACATTTGTCGACAATTTACTAGGTATTGATAGTCACAAGCGATGGCATTATTAGATTGAAATCCAACATTCATACACTTAACCATTGACAAGAAATTACATTTTGTTTGTCTTAAAAAATGTCCTCAATAACACCGATTTACTGTAAATATTTGCTAAATCAAGAAAGCTATGAAAATAGTAAAAAAAAAGGAATAGCCTATGATTTAGAACATAAACAAAATATTTTATAAACTGCTCTGAATGATGCGAGTCTCTCGTATCTTTGTCTATTGATTGATTGTCTATGTCTATAGACTTCTAACATGGCGGGCGATGAAAGTGACAGGTTTGTAAATAAATGAACCAAAATTCTTCCTTTTGTATAATATTTCGTATTCTCCATAAATTATTACTACTTTTCACCACATTAATAACTAAATTCCATATTTCAGTGATTTAAAACCGTCTAGTGTTTCAATCATTAGAGAAGTGTACGACAGTGAAAATGCCCACATTAAATTTGAACTGGAACTGGAAAGAGCACTGGAGGCCGGCGTAAGTGTTATTGTGATAGAGCCAGAGCCTCTTGGAGAAGAAACTGTCCGGTGGATTTACGTCGGGAACCTCTTGCACAAGGTGTCTGTATACAGTGGTTTATGCGGTATTGCCTCAGGTAAACACTTAATAATTTATCATTTTAGACTTCAAATAGTCTTAAGTGTGTGTAATATCTATTTATAAACGTCCTTTATTATTATTTTACCTGTACATAAATGAATTACTTCATACATACTATTTTTTTTAAAGTATATTTGTATGAAAGAACAGTCATTGTGTATAGTAATGAATGTTGTAAAACCATGTTTTAGCATTTGATTTCAATATTCCCAACCCATAAATTAATCTAGCCTAGACCTGTATTGTCTTCTGGAAGCTGGTTATGTAATCCACACTTGTAAAATATAACACCATAATATTATTTGCAGGTCTGGCATGGAGTTCTTTGGTGTGTGCACCATTTGGAATAGCTTCAGTGCTTTGTGCAGGATGCTATACATTATCGTGGCAATGGGATCCATGCTGCAAATATCAAGAAGAGAAAGATCGTCGACACCTTGCTACATTACCAATATTTAGTGATCTCACATCCGCTTCACCTGTTGTACTTGTTCATACCGATAATAGAAGAAAAATCATTTTACATAATACTATTTCTATAGCAGCGGCAGCTATTTGCTTGTGGAGACTATATAAAACTTTTAAATAAGAATAATTATTTGTGATTTGCATAATACTGAAAGCATTATGCTTAAATTAGAGGAAACTGTAATTATTGTCAAAGCATCTTACAATGTTTTATCTGTTTTTATATCTAAGTCAAATTATGTAGATTATAATTTGCTATAGGACAGAATTAAATGTAAAAATGTTATTATAAATATAGATAGGTAGATTAGTTGAAAATAAACTTGTACAAAAATATTTTGTTATAAGAGAGAGCTTTTAGTTATTTTAGCATGATAGAATGGTAACAGTTTAAATGTTTTTTTTCTGTTAATGTAATACTGTTACCAGTGACTAGCGTAATGAAAGGAGTAGTCACTAAAGATATCATACAATAAAAAAAAGTTTAAACCATTTATTTTATTGCTATACAACTGTTTCATAAATAATACCCATTCAAATTGCTCTATCCTCTGTTAGTGAAAAACACCCTTTAACAATAATAATGATGTTTTCATCCGAGTATATGAGTATATTGATGACAATTTGCTTAACTATAAAATTTATAATGATGCACACTTTTTGTGTATGAAAAAGTATAAAACCACATCTACAAGTCTAAACAAGTCTAAACATCATAATTGAGAATATAACAGTGAGTAAATGCCATACTATAATTTGTTTGAATGAGTATTCTCATGTATTTGTACAGAGAGACGGCTTAGAAATAGCTAACCAAACCAAGATAGGAATGTGTATACAATTTATGCTAAATCCATGCCGGTCGGAATTTTTAAACAGCCTTAGGACATGGTTTAACAATTACAACAACCCAGACCGATTTTTTTAAGAAATGCCATTATTGGCTACTGGCTACCCATATAAGTGAAGGATCGAGCTGCATGTTGCTTAACAATGGCAAGTTGACATTTCTGATCTAAACTACACCATGAGCACTAGTGTTAATGTGATTGTTCAATTTATGCTGTTGTTCGATTTGCTCTTTTTGTCATAAAGTGGAAGTATAGACTAGGTGCAAAGTGGCGCAAAAATATTGCTATCTCTGGTAAAAATTGACTGATAACAAATTCCTTCTTTTTGGCAACTATGGCATCTACCATTTTTTCAGCAGCATATTCCGCTGCAAATCCTTCTGCAGTGCTTTTGTCCATAACTGAAAAGGTAATAATATCATTAGCAACTACCACACCTCTCTTATTTTTTAAAACTTTTTGCTACAAATGATTTTATTTATTTAAATATAATACCTCCATGAGTGGCCCCCGATCCAGTCAAAGCATTCAAAGATATATTAGTTTGAACATATCCTGGACTAATAACAGTCACATCAATTTTGTGTTGATGCATTTCTGCTCTTAAAGAGTCCCCAAATGCTTGCATTGCATGTTTAGAGGCTGCATATGCAGAACGGTCGGGTATAGCAATCAATCCTTGAACTGAACTTATAAACACTACATGGCCACTCTGTTTCTTTACCATTTCTGGTAAAAAAGCTGAAAATAATAATAATATCTTTATTTCACCAATAAGTATACAAGTATATAATATTATGTTCCAGTAATGAGTACAATTGTTTACATGAGATTGTAAGTAAGAAATATAAAGTAAGTACTCAAAACAATAAAGTGCAAGCCAATAGATATGACTGCTCTATCCACACAGGAAGTATGGGTAATATTTGTAGAGAAACTTACCTTTAGTTAAGGCAACAGAACCAATGTAATTAACCTTCATAATTTTTTCATAAACATCTACAGCCGTCTCCAAGACTGAAGCCCGGTGTGAAATACCACCATTATTGATAAGTATATCAATGGTACCACATTTGCCGAGTACTATTTCGACAAAATCATTAAATGAGTCGATGTTAGCAAGATCTAATTCTAAAACAATGGGTTCTTTCGTTGGATGTGCCTAAAACAAATAAAAGATACACAATATTAAAACAAGTTTTGTGAATACTTTATGCATAGGTATAAAACTTAAAGGCTTCAACTTTGACTGTCTCGAGCTCAAGGTCTCAAAAACAAATAATAATTTATTTAAGAAATAAGAAATAAAAATAAGTAAATCCTTTATTTAAGAAAAATATTAAATAACTTTATTATTTATTTTATAAACCATTTGAATTTTAATTAAATGCAAGACTTACCAGTTTTTTGGACATTAGATCTTCCTTTACTCTGTTCAGCTCTTTGATGCGTCTGGCTGCCAACACAAGTTGACTTCCATCCTTATAGAATGAATGGGCCAGAGCTTCTCCAATACCTGAGCTTGCTCCAGTTATAACGACTACCTGAATAATATAAATAATCACTACATAGTATAAAATAAAGTCGTCTCTGTTTCGTGTCTGTTTGTCTGTTTGTCTGTATGCTTAAATCTTTAAAATTACGCAACGGATTTTGATGCGGTTTTTTGTAATAGGTAGAGTGATTCAAGAGGAAGGTATGTAAAAAATATCCCGAAATTCCCACGGGAACGGGCACAACGCGGGTAAAACCGCGGGGCGCTGCTAGTAGACATATAAAAGGAACTATGAAGTGGCCAAGTAGTTTTTAACTGCCTAAAGGCCTCCAATGTGATCGCTCAGATAGAAATGCCAGTATAAGCCATCCATCCAAGAAACAATTACGTTTATGGATACACTTGGCTTAAATTTTAAAAAAATATTCTTGCTTTTTGTACTTTTATCACCAGTAGAATAACACAAGTTTAGCTATGATAGTATTTGAAATTACACATAGATAAAAATATCAATATAAAGTTAAGTATACTTACTTTGTTTTGCAGTAAAGACCTTCTTTTTCCTCCAGACAAATATTTACAAAGTCCAACCATTGCGACTCCAACAGTTATTGGTAAGCCAATGTATTTCATGTACCAACTCATATCCACTGTAGCCATTATGAAAGATATTAAAATCAGTGAAGCTGAAATTATTAAGCAAACGTTACTGTTGTGTAGTTAACTAGTAAAACGCCTTCTGAGTTCTGACATTGAGTAAATTGAACACAATCCAATAACTAAAATTTACTTGTCGCTATTAAATTATTCATTGGCCTTCATTCTTCTCGCTTTACAAGTCTAAATGTTTTAAAAACTTCCTAAGCCCTAATAGCACTTTGTATTAATTTTGTTTTTGACCTTTGGTTTTGAAACCTGAGATAAGATTAGAATAATTATTAAATTTATCGAATACCTAGTCGTGTCAGAATCAAAGCGCACGAACGAGCAAGATGAGTTTTATTACCTTATAAAATCTTAGGTATAAAACAATCTCTTCGCCAAGATAAATTTATACAAAATATAGAAATTTAAGTTCGCCGTCTGTCTGTGCAAAATTGAAAATATCCTCGATCCTCGCTTGAACTTGAAAAGAAGAACCACAAAAAAGAACAGAGAAAATTCAAAACAAACAAATCATCCAAATGTCAAGTATTGTCGAACATGACAGATAAGTTACAGTCAATCAAATGTCTGTACAAAACTTTTTCAAATAAAATCTAACCTCCTTCAAAATCTCGTAACTAAAAAAAGACATAAAAGATAGAAATAATCTATTTAGTAGAGTTCCTCTCATATGCAGATATGCAGCTGGAGGGTAAGGAGTTGATGGCACCGACTCCAATTTTTTCAACTTTAAAATTTGGCAGGAAGACTATGTACTATATATATTAATAATTCTATATTTTTAGTTACTAGTTATTGAAGGCGGTTAGTTTCTTTTTGAAAAAGTTTTTTATTTCATGATAGTCAAATCAATCAGGTTGTAAAGTTCTCATGAATACAAATTAAGCCTTAATCGGGGCGAGCCCAAAAATCAGTTTTTCATGGTTTTAGTATAAGGTCTATGGTCATGATGGTTATCAGTGTACATAAAATCATATTTAAGTAACTGAAACTGAAAATAATAACGTTTATCTACACTAATGTTGTAACATTCTACTTATGATTATGATTCCAATACTTGACTTATAATTACTACTGTTATAGCACAGACAACTAAAACACTCAATTTAAGCAATTGCACATGATGTTATAATATCATTATAATATAACATTATAACATCATTATAACGCGACCAATTAACCTGGCGAGCCTTATGTCAAAATCCTCATACTAGTTGTATAAAATTTTGATATTAGGCTGGCTTTTGAAAACAGTTGGGTTATACGTGAAAACTTCGTCGAAACTACATACACAAAACTCTTTGGTAAGATCTCGCTCGCTCCTGATTGGCCCTACGCGCAGCTGCGCTCTCATTGGTTAGATTTTAATGGTGGCAAGTTCACTGTGACAATACACGTACCTACGCGTGAATTTAATGTTTCGCAATGTGTTTTGTTTTTAAAATTTTGTTTGATTAATTGCATTAAATAGTGAAGATAAAGTAGTGTATGCAACTGCATATAACACGGGTATTAAAACACTCGTTACTATTATGAAACTCGCTGCGCTCGTTTCATAAACTCACACTCGTGTTTTAATACCCTTCTTTATATGACGTTGCATAAACTACTATTTCAGGGGTGGGAAATTATTTCCCTTTGCCTGTTCGTGGACAACCATAGTGGGAAATTATTAACCTGTGCCCGATAACGTCTATAAATTTAAATAGACTAGTAGTTCACCCCGACTCTACTTTTGGATTTATTTTCCTCAATAAATGTGCACAGATAATTTATCTAGGAGTGAAGTGGAGTATCTGTGTGCTACTAAACTAAAGGACCCAATAAATAATAAAAACTTGTTATTTATTACTTGATAAATCAGAAAGATTTTCTAATATATTTTCAAGCGCTTTAGCAATAATTTAACTTCTTGTAAAAGACATTATCTAAAAAAAGACGTGTGGCACTCGGGGACTGCCGCGGTAAAGCTATTGCATAGTTATTTTTTGTATCACTAGATGGCGTTAGTGGGGAGCGTTAGGTTTTTTGCGTGAGGTTTTTTCGTTACGGAATTTCTGGATTCGGTCCCCGAGCTCAAGGCCCGCGATAGAAGCCATGCAATAGCTTAAAAACTGAAATCAACATTTAAAAAATAAAGTACTCAAACAAAACTAAAAACGTTGACAAAAATACATCCCCACTTTTTATATATAGTGACGCGAAATGGAGTTTGGAAACGGGCAAAGGAAACTATTTTCCCACTTGCATGAATATTTTTCAAATAAACCAAAACCACACAAACACAACGCTTTTGCATTTAATTTCATAACAAAGTTACACAAAAAACTAGTGTAATGTAAATAAATTAGTGCATAACTGATCAAAGATCTACTTACCAAAATCTTTTTTGAACAAACTTGGCAAATTTGTGTCGCGCGATTTTTTCATAAGTGACATTAATTTGATTCGGACTTTGACGCTTAACATTTGAAAGGGTGGGGTTGCCAATAAAATAATTCTTTAATTATCTAATATAATATTTGTGTACAAAATACAACCTAAAAAGTTGCCATTTCAAAAATATCCAGACATTTAACTAGATTGAGAGGATGGGAAAATTATTCCCTGTGCCCGATTAAGGGTTTAATCAAGCCCAAACACAACGTAACTGTAGTAAACCGTTGAGGAGTTCCATAACTATCCGTCGTCTTCATCAACAGATGGTTCCATCATCAAATCGACCTTCACCAAATTGTAGTGCCATTAAATATTTAATGGAAAAAATTAACAGACGCACTAGTTGCCCTACCCCTACATTTTTTAAGAGTTCCCCTCGATTTCATTGGAATCCCATCATCAGACCCTGGTTTCCTTACCATGGGACCACCCTGGGAATATCTCCTTCCCAACAAAAAAAGGATCATCAAAATCGGCTCACCCAGTCAAAAAATAAATATGCAGTAAACAAACATGAAAAAAAAAACAATCAGTCGAATTGAGAACCTCCTGAACTTTTTTCTAGTCGGTTAAAAATATAATGCCATTTGTTAATAATTAATGTCATGTTGACATTGATTGAAATGAAATAAATGACAGCTGACAATGAGTTCTGTCTGGTTTACACGTTTCGAGCTGCTGGCATAATATTAAGCATCGGATTGTATTGTGTACTCCCGTACTAGAGATTTATAATGTGTTGTCCACAGTCCAGTATCATGTATGGCTAGTTTGACAGTGTAAGATAATCTGCGATTAGCTGCAGTACTCACACCGTAGGGTACCTGCTAACAAATTACTGGCACGTATGAATTGAATATGAATTCGTAGCCTTTTACTCACATATAAGTATTAGAATGATATTAACATTTTCTAATGTATTTAGGTTAACTGTTAGGTTCTAAAATAAACAACTACTTGATAAGTTTATTATGACTTATCGCTACAATATTAATTCTTAATGCTTAATAAAGAGATTATTGAACACGATATTATTTAATACGTATCTGAATTTGAAATCTGGATACTGGAACAAGGAATGTAGATTGTTCCTTTTAAAGATCCCTTAAATCTTTTTGTAACTTCACTGTACGAAATATAATCTGTGGTTATTTGAAAAATAATAATAATGGCGTCATGTGGTAAAAATTTCTATCATTTTTCATTGGCAACACTTTTCTTAATTCCTTGAGCTCAATGTTGGGAATAAGTTTATTTTGTCCTGGTTAAAATTGTAATAACAATGTTTCAGTGAGTATTTGTTGTGTACCCAAGTGGAGTTTTATTCAGTGAAATGTAAACTACACGAAATAACTGTTTGAAATGGGAGTGTCGCACAGATGCGCTGACCTTCGTTTTGATGCACAACGCACAACAAAGCATCAAATTGACGGCTGCCCCATTTACACAACAGTATACTTTTACGAAAGAAAATTACTTTTTACTTGTATTATATTAACGTAAATCAGTATTTGCCAAACCTGTGTTAAATGTGAGAACGGAAATTGTTAAAATCATTGACGATGAGTTAGTGTGTAACGCAACAAATTATTTTGTGCTTATTCGAATCAAGACGAAGCAGGAAAATACTTTCTTTTTTCTTTTAGGACATTATTACTCAACCTGAGAACATAATTAATTCTTACAAGATGAATGAGAGGGACATTCCAAGCGTCCCAATTACAACATTAGCGGGTGTAGCCAGTCTTACTGATCGTAAGTATCACATGCACCAAATTGTTATTTCGAATGCTTATTCGAATATGTCTCTTCGGCTTACTCCAAACGTTTTACGATGTTACATCTCGTTCTGTTCAGTACTGCCGTAAATACATTTCGTTTTGTGTTAAAATTTAGTGAATAACACTTATTTTATTAAAAAACTGCAATGTAATTTAATTATTTTAAAACATCAATACAGTCCAGGTACAGTTATAAGGTACAGTAAATGTGTGTAAGTAAACATATATATAAATTTTTTTTTATTTCAGTATTACCAGTGTTACCCCTACCAACACCATTACCATCAACTTTAAATAATAAGTCACAACTGTTTCACCCCCGAGTTGCTGAGGAGGCAGCTATACTTCTAGCAACTCGTGACGATAACTTAGTGACATTGTTACTTCAGTCTCTCATGCAAACTTCTGTTCAACACATGTAAGATATTTATTAGCCTTATTACTCATGTGAATTTTAAAATAAGTAATTAATTAAGTACTAAACTCTAATTAATTTCTATCAATAAATGAAATTATATCATAAAACCCACTTGCAGGGACCTAATCGTAGCAGGTACTTCATTTATTATGTTAAAATAGTTTTTTTAATTATAGTAGCGGTGCACTCTATTATTATTTCATATTTTCAGAGATTTGAAGGATGAACCGGTTGCAAATGCTGTGAGCCCAGCTCCGCAACAAGCTACACCCGAATTGTTGAAAGCAATCTTGAGTGTGAATCCCAATGTATTTGATCGACAACAAAGTAACCATTGGGGAAACCATGTAAACACATCCAAGTTTAATGGAATGTCACCCTCGTCTTCATACACCTACTCATCACACAGTACCGTTCCTTCGAGCCCGACATCACAAGGGACAGTAATGCAATCAGCATCTATTCCAAACCAACAGTTGTTGGCACCACCATGCCAATCTTCCCCACATGTTAACATGGGATCTCCACCGTCTCAAGCTAGACCTGGAAGCCAAGTTAACATCACTGCCCAAAACAACATATCGCCAGTGTGGAGCAGTGCAAATTCATCCAATATGTATACAAGCCCAATTTCAAACACATCATGCTCAAATCCGCAAAATGGAGGATTCTACAATAGCTTAGTTCAAGATAACAGAAACTTTGCTACCAATTTGGAAGAAAAAGATCCATTGTCAATGTCACCATCAACTCAACCCGAACAACAAGGAATTACAATGCAATCACAAGATAAATCCTTTGAACAAGGTAAGGTTAAAATTTCTTATCTGGGGGCATGGCATTCCCCACCAAGTCAAGCAAAAAAGTCGCACTGCCATACCATCCTATTTTCAAAGCCTTTAGGGCCATTTTCGACATTTTTGTTGATGAATTTTGTGTGACCGAGCAGGCATTGTATAAATACGGTATATTTCATTCAATTTGAACCAGTAATTTAAGAGATAACTAATCTAATGTTTATTAATTTTGTCACTCACTCACTGGCCAACAGACCAACTATCAAAACTCTAAGGCACTTCTGGCAAACATAAAACCTTCATATTTAGAATAGATATAATTAGTATTTACTGTATAACTCAGGAAGAACTAAAATAAAATTGCAATATCAGTCTGGTTTTCTGGATACATCAACTGCACTAATATATTTATAATATGAAGAAATAAGGAACAAAAGTAGGACTATCTACAAAAATAATTGAGATCCCTTAACCTAAACTCTAATTTAAGATAAAAGGATAAGAGTAGGCACTGAATAAATTAACCAACTTGGTATTACATGAATCTCAGAACTTTTTCCAGTGGAAGAACTGAGGAAACTTGGCTTATTTAAAAGTTATTTTTTGATGTCTTATTGTTTATATACAATCCCGAAAATCCCACTTGAATGGACGCGCTCCGGGTGAAACCTCGGGGCACAGCTAGTTTTAGGGTACCCAAAGGGTAAAAACGGGACCCTATTACTGAGACTTCGCTGTCCGTCCGTCCGTCTGTCACCAGGCTTGAAATTTTCACAGATAATGTATTTCTATTGCCGCTATAACAACAAATACTAAAAATAAAATAAAACAAATATTCAAGGGCCCCATTACAACAAACGTGATTTTTAGCTGTTTTATAAAGTACTGAAATCTCCGTGCGTGAGTCTGACTCGCACTTGGCCGGTTTTTATTAATATTTTTTACTATGATATACATAAATAAAAAAATAAAATGAATTTTTGGTTTAAGTACATATTGTATGAAATAATTCACGTTTTCTTTTATTTAACCATAGAGTCCCTATATTTTTTAAATTAAATTGTGATTATGCCCAAAATGAAAATATAGACCTAATAGACACGGAAGCAAAAAGAAACACATTTCCCGCCTTTTTTTGTTTTTTTTTTTCATTTACTTGATTCTTTGAAACGTAAAGTAGATACTTTAAAGTTGAAATAAAATATTTATGCTAATTTATATTTACGATTTGTAACTCTATTTTCTTACTGTTTTAGATATCAGTTTCTGAATTCTCTAATATATGTTAGCTTATTTTCCTAGTAAAAAGTTCATCACTTGCATCCACAAACTTAGTATGAATATTTATTTACAATGAATACTTATTTATTGATTCGATGTTTTACATTTACTTTCGCAGATGGTAATGTAATGACCGGTCAGTCACCTGCGCAAGCCAGTGTAGCACCATCACCATTACGTCAGGAACCCCAAGTGCCTCAGCCATCGATGGGTGCACCATATGCACCATCACAAGACAATCAGGATCGGAACAAATCTATGAATGTAAACAGATTCCCTATTGTCAAAATTGGAAGGTTATCTGTAAGTAATTCACACTTAATTTTAGATAGGAAAGATTTTTTAGGATTTATATTTTGGTAGGTATTTACTATACTTAAATGTAATGAAATCTCATATTATGTAATAATTTTTGTAGGAAGGGATATTGAAAAAGCACGAATTTTCACATGACGACAGATCTAGAAAGAGTAGTGTGTTAGATTCGGATTCAGACGACAATATGCCCCTAAAAGCGAAGTCTAGTAGTAATACACCAGCTGTAGATAAAGAAAAAGAAGCAATAGATATAGCTAGGGAAAAGAACTGGGAAGCGGTAAAACGTAAACACGAGGAAGCTAGTAAGAAGGAGGAAGCAGAGGCTGCGATAGGTATGTATTCAACTTGAAATAATAATAAAACACATAATAAATTTCTACAATTAGACAACTTCATCAATCAACTACATTTTCTAAATCGTAAACTAAGAAAAGTGATATGTCTAATTATTATTTTTCTTTATAGTTCGACCGAAACTGCGTAAAGTAGAAAGGAGATTAGTACCTGTGCTTGAAATGTTGTCTGTGGATGAATTGATGGAAACAAACACATATCAACGTTTTAGCAAGTTGATCGAGTCAGTATTTGAGACAATTGATGATGAAGTGCTCATTACCGATGAGATGGGTAAGTGAATTATTAACCTAATATATGTTAGGGTATAACAATTTATATCTCTGAATTTTAACAAAAAATAAATGTATTTTTAGAGGGAACAGACATTCCGGAAGATTTATTACTGCCACGGTACAAATTACAAGAGTTGTGTTCAGAAGCAGCCAAGTTAAAAAATCTGGGTGCTATGGAAGCAATTCCTTCGGACAGATTAGTTCGATTACTTAATATATTGGAGAAAAATATAAGAGCTGCGGAAAAAATGTCCCTAGCTGGAGACCCTGTAAGCAATATTTCTGTAGTTTTAGTAATAATACCTATTGTTATTGTAGGTTGGTATCACTTTCCGTTGTACCTTTAAATGAAATAATATTGTTGATCTTTGTAGGACATATAATTATTTTTATATTAATTTTAATCAATGTTTTCGCAGGACGATAGTGAAGAAATGCGCCAAATATGGATAGAATCCGCGCTCGAGCGTGTGATGTGCGCGTCCGATGCCTGCCTCACCTCCCTGTACATAATGACCTCACCGAGCATGCCCAAGCGCATATTCCTAGAGGATGTTATAGATAGAATCGTTATGTTCATTAAGTTTCAACTGAACAACACAATCTATTGTGTGTACGACCCAGTGTATAGTATCCAAACTACTTCTAAGAAAAAAGGTAAGCTTTTAAGAAATTACACATAGTTTACATCTCATTAGTTCAGGTACAGTCTCGTTAGAATTAATTTTAATCGAGATACAAGAAATATAGCAATTTGGATTTTACGTGTTTACTTATGTTATTTGACAGACTCGTCAAACTTGACTTGCCCTCATCATTTCGTTGAACTTAATGGACAATTTTTATCACAATAACAACAAGCATACAAAGATATAGGTACATATATAGAAGAATGTTGTCAATTCGTACTATTTCGCAAATAGACATTATTATATCCAATGGGATAGTGTTATTAAGGAGTAATGTCGTGTGCAGTGGACGGGCGCAAGCGGCGCGGCGGCGGCGCGGGCGGCGGCGCGCGGCGGGGGGGAGGGGGCGCGGGCGCGGGCGCGGCGGCGCGCGGCGTGCGCGAGCTGTACACGGCGGCGCACGAGTCCGTGACGCTGCTGGCCGAGCTGCTGGCGGCGCACCACCTCACCGACACCACGGTGCTGCACGCCTCCACCGTCGGCGTCTCGCCGTTCTTCGTCGAGAACGTCAGCGAACTACAACTGGCTGCTCTCAAACTGGTCACCACGGTACATTTCACTACTACTTTAGCTTCGTATTTTAGCTCTCTACCCTATTGAATGAAACTATATGCTTTTTAAACGTAGCGTAGCGCGTGAATGCGTGTTCTAACGTTGCTTGTAAGTATCTCCGTTTGTATAGAAAACACGCTCAGTCCAACACACAAAAAATGCATCTACGCGCGCGTTCGTAGATGTTTTGACACGCAATATACGCTTCTTAAACATACTCAACCTCACATACTAAACCTTCTTATCTATCTTATTGACCCTGTATACATTTTGTCCATAGATATTTACAAAGTACGAGCAACATCGGCGGCTGTTACTTGAAGATATCCTGGCTTCCATCGCTCGTATACCGAGTTCGAAGCACAACCTGCGATCGTTTCAACTCAACTCCGATCAACACATTCAGATGCTGACTGCGCTAGTTCTCCAGTTAGTACAATGTGTGGTCACATTACCTGAAACTGTGTATAAATCTCACGATAAAGACAAGAGCAAGGATCACGCTGAATCATCTGACAGTAAAAAAGTAAGAATAAAATTGACGAGATACCTATTTTTTTCGGTTCACAAGTTAATTAACAATATTTCTCACATTTTTTCTTTGTTCTACAGCATGTAGATAAAGACCTGTTAATAATATCGAGGTACGAGGCAGCTATCAGCGTGGGTGGTACATTCCTGACGTCATTCCTGAACAAATGCCGGAGTCGAAACGAGGAGGTGGACTTCCGGCCGCTGTTCGAAAACTTTGTGCACGATCTACTGACGACCGTCAACAAACCCGAGTGGCCGGCCACTGAGCTACTGCTTAGCTTGCTTGGAACTATGCTGGTTAGTTTATTTATACATCCACACGATATATTAAGTTCTTTCAGGATTTAAAGTCGGCTAGCCGCAATCACGAATAACGAAGAAGCCTTTTATTAATAATAGAAATATACCTACTGACATAATTATCTGCTGAAATATTGTACAAATTACGAAAACTCAATTAAAATATATTTAAAGTAGTTTTTGAGAAATCATGAAAGTTTTCATTTTCCATAAAACAAGCATTTATTTTTATACAATACTGTTCAGGTAATAAAGAACAGATATATTTATAGACCTGTAAATGGTCTTATGGCATTTCCCCAGTGGGACTTATTGGCTTATACTTATTTATGTAATTGCACTATAAGCACTAACCAGCCAGAGAGGGAAAGCCACCCCTCGAGTCTCGCTACACTTTATTGTATGAGTATTGTAGGTCGGTTTGTGTGGCAGGTGAAGTACATGTCGGACAAGTCGATGGAGATGTCGGTGCGCGTGGCGTCGCTGGAGTACCTGGGGCTGGTGGCGGCGCGGCTGCGGCGCGACTCCGTGCACTCGCGCGCCAAGCTCGCCACCATGGACGCCGTCGTGCGCGACATCCGCGCCGAGGAGGAGAAGGACGGCGCGCTCGCGCACGTGCGTACTGCTACTTACACACTACCACTTATGTTCCTCTTACTATCTTGAGGATACGACACGCTTTAGTTATTCTAAAATCGACCCTGTCGCTGCTTCCACTGAATTTTAGAAGTTTTTAAGAAACAACGCTACGAGCAGTATTTGTTGCAGAGCGTTAAAACATTAAAAGATATATTATTACACGTAATGGTATTGTTACAGAACACGACCACGGGCCTTGATGAGGATGAAGAGAGAACAGAGTTCCTGCAAAGAGTATTACTTGACTATTTGGCTATCAACGGGCAGAAGGATCAAGCGTGGAATTGTGCGAGGCATTTCTATATAACGCAGTGGTACAGGGACATGGTGATTCAACCTAAAGCGACGTCGCCGACCAAGAAACAGAAAAAATCGAAGAAGAGGTACAAGGACGAGTCCAGCGAAGAAGAGTCCGAACCCGACGACGACAGCGACGGTGGCGTCAAAGAGTCTAAGTCGGACAAGAAACACAATACCAGTGCAATAATGTCCGCCGAACGTTTCAAGACTATTGAACGGCGGAAAAAATTCTTCCTAGAGAAGATCAGGCCGTTCCGGTACCAAGGAGGCACGCAAGTACAGGTGATGCAGTCGTACATAGATTACAGCGGAGCCGAGCTCATATCGCAGTACTTGGCGTCCAAGAGATCTTTCTCGCAGAGCTTCGATAAGTACCTTAGGAAAATTTTAGTGATACTGTGCGAGAATACGATCGCGATCCGGACCAAGGCGATGAAGTGCCTGGCGATGATCGTGGAGGCGGACCCGGCGGTGCTGGCGCGGCCCGACATGCAGATCGGCGTCAACCGCTCCTTCCTCGACCAGTCCACGGCCGTGCGCGAGGCCGCCGTCGACCTCGTCGGCAAGTTCGTGCTCAGCCGCCCCGATCTCATTGACAAGTATTATGGCATGCTCTCAAACAGAATATTGGTGAGTTTTACTTTATGAACGTGCGTTTACATTGAGCAGGCGAAAGTGCATTAAACGTTTGCTCCGAACATTTCCTTTGGTATAAATAGTAATTGGATCATCATTCTATCTTTTAATGTTTTTAGAGATTATAGAACAGTTTTAGAAGAAGTGGCTCTGGCTCTTTGTTTGCTCGATCTAAACGCACCTTACCTGATAGCGACTTGACTTACGAACTGTGTATTATGTATTACAATTTATTTTAGGATACCGGAGTGTCAGTACGAAAGCGTGTGATAAAGATCTTAAAGGATATATGTATAGAGTGCCCCGAGTTCCCCAAGATACCTGAGATATGCGTGAAGATGATTAGGAGAGTGAACGACGAGGAGGGCATCAGGAAGTTGGTGATGGAGGTGTTCCAGAACATGTGGTTCAGCCCGTGCGGCGCGGCGCGCGGCGCCGACGCGGGCGTGGCCGACCCGCTGACGCGCAAGGTGCTCAACATCACCGACGTCGTCATCTCCTCGCAGGACATCGGCCTCGAGTGGTTCCAGCAGCTGCTCATGACTGTGAGTCACTTGCAGCTCTTTAGATCCGCCCTCCGTGGCTGTTGATCACATTATCACTTGATGATTAACAATTGATCAATTTCAACTTTATTTTTTTGTTTAATTGTATGGAAATAACGATGAAATTGCAACAACGTAATCATCGTAACGTAATGTAATTTTTCTACATACGGTTATTTCCTACTTTCCTGCAATAAATCAAAGCTTGATCTCTTATTTATTTTTATTTCAGTTGTTCAAGCCAAAAGAAGACAAGGATGACTCAACTAAAATAATATATCAACCGCCTAAATCCTTGTTGTTGGCCTGTCAGCAAATTGTTGACTGTCTTATTGAAAACTTACTCCAGTTAGAAGAAAGTAGTGCCGATGGTAAATATGAAATAAATGTGTAATCAAAGATTTGGAATAAGTACTTCATTATCATTTACGTTTTCCTCCTAACATTGTAACGAATTCTTATTTTTCTTTTTATAGGAACTGGTTCATCGCAACGCATCTTAGCGTGCCTTTCCACATTGCATTTATTTGCAAAAATTAGGCCTCAATTGCTAGTGAATCATGCCTTAACTCTGCAACCGTACCTGAGTTTAAAATGTCAGGTAAATAGAATCACTTCATTGTTATAGATAAATATTTTTACATGTTACAATTTTATAGATAACTAGCTGCGCCCCGCGGTTTCACCCGCTTTGTACCCGTTCCCGCGGGAATTTCGGTGTTGTCAGATTCTCAGGCCTACCCGATATGTACACAAAATTTCATGAGAATCGGTCGAGCCGTTTCAGAGGAGTTCAACCACGGTCCCCGTTCCCGCGGGAATTTCGGAATGAAAAATAGACGTTGGCCGATTCTCAGACCTACTCAATATGCTCACAAAATTTCATGAGAATCGGTCGAGCCGTTTCGGAGGAGTACGCGAACGAACACTGTGACACGAGAATTTTATATATAAGATTATAATATTAATACATTTTTCAGAACCAATATGAGCAACAAATAATGTCTACTGTAGCGATAACTTTAGAGCTAGTAGTGCCTTTGATGGAGCATCCTAGTGAAGTATTCTTGGCACAACTCGAGGAAGATGCCGTCAAGTTAATATTGCAGCGAGGACAGCTGGTCATTGCGTCGTGTATAGCCTGTTTGGCGGCGATCGTAAACACTCTGACACACAACTATAAGCTTATAAGGGATGTCTTCCATAAATATCACAGTAAGTGTACTTATAATATTGTACAGTTGGGCTATGGATACAAACAATAGAAGACAATGTCTCTTCTATCTTTTATATTCTTTCTTCTCATCTCATAGATATAATTATACATAGAAATAAGAGAAAGAAAGATGTCCTAGTTTTCCAAAATAGTAACAAGTTTTGTTATGGCGAGAATCTTTGACCCTGGTGGTCAATTCTTTGAATTATGTACTAATTGCTACCTAATTTTTAGATGTACTCCTGCACTGGAAAACAAGTTGGCAACGAAATCCCGACGTAACGCGATCGTCGCAACAAAGGCCTCACTTTAGACGAGCGCTTTTCATAGTCGGCCTGTTGTTACGGCATTTTGATTTCACCGATGCGAAAGTTATCGATGGTCTTCCGGTAAGAGTTTTAATATATTCTATTTAATTATTAATGCAAGTGGCATTCTCTACTACAGTGTTTGCATGCGTAATAAAATAACTTTATAAACGCAATATTGTGTAAAAAACTTGAGGTGTCAAGGGACACCCGGATGGAACGAAGTTTATTTATTATCAACAAAAATAATCGTCGCAACACCACACTGTTCAATGCGAAATAGAAAGACGAAACGAAAATATCTAGCTTGCTTTCTATAAGAGAGAGAGAGAGAGACAGACAGAGAAACATGTGCAAGTTTCTCTGTCTGTCTCTCTCGCGCATGTTTGTCTGTCTCTCTCTGGCGTGCGCAAGTTTCTCTGTCTGTCCCTCTCTGGCCTAAAAAAATTCGTTTCCCATTTTTTCCGTCTAGCCCCCTTTCGCAACGCGCGATAAGGAACTTCGTTCCAAAAACAAACTTAATTGTATTTTATATTGGAACTTAATATTGTTTTCGAAGATATCAAAATTGTATTGTTGTTTCAGAGTGATATCAAAGAGCAAGTATACAATACGATGATGTTCTTTGTGGGTCTTGAAGACGAGGACTTTGTGTCTCACACGCTGAAGGCGCTCGGGTCGGTGTGCGTCAGGCATTACGAGTTCATGTTACGGCCCGAGCTGAAGGAGTTCTATCATCAAGTGTTGACGTCGGATCTGGCGCCGATAGATATGAAGGCTGATGTCTTGAGAAACATTGAAATGTACTTACAAGAAGAGGAGCAGAGGATGATTAGACAAGATAAGGAGTGTGAGTATTTATTTTATTTATTTTCACAATACCTATGTCCAACAGTTTTACCTGCATTTTACTGTTTACGATTGATTTATTTGACTATAGTAACTTCCAGTAAGTATAGCCTATACTTGCCCTAAAGTCTTACATGACAAACAACTTTCAAGACAGTCTTGAAAGAGTAACAGACGGACTCTCTATCAATAATAATTGTACAACAATCATTGTAATTGTTCGTTTTCGTTCTAGGGTCAAAAAGATCAAAACATGAGAATCTCAAAGAAATGGGTGATGTATCATCGGGTATGGCGTCGACTGTGATTCAGTTGTATTTGAAGGAGATTCTTGACTCGTTTCTGCATCGCAGCACGGTGGTGCGTTCCAGCGCTATGAAAGTGGTTCAACTAGTGTTGGCACAAGGATTGGTTCACCCTGTACAGGTAAATTATAACTACTGTAGTAAGTATGTTGTGATGCTTGTTTCATGATATACATTCGGTCAAAATGTCGAATCTTAAAGAACTTTACATGTTATGGCTTGTTTCCTGTATGCATTAAAAAATAACACTATTTGGTAGACTATTCAGTGTTGGTCGCGATCAATCTGCGATATTAGCGGTATGTTATTGTATTATACAGTGTATAACTTGTACTTTTTACTTTTTAGTATTTTCCGTAAAACTAAAGTTCTGTCTTTCAAACCATCACTTTCGTTCTTCTCTTTCAGATTGTACCATACCTTATAAGCATGAGCACAGACACAGAAGTGACTGTGTCGCACACAGCAGACAAGCACTTACAAGAGATCGATAAGAAATACCCTGGGTTTATACATATGAAAGCACAACTCGGAATTAAGTTATCCTATCAGTTGCAGAAGATATTACAATACAATGCGAATAAAGGTGTTATAAGAGGGTTTAGGTAAGTTCCATGATGATAGCATTACAATAAGTTTCCTTTATTATTCCTTGCAAAAATAAACGCGATCTAAGACTAAAACAAAAACTTAGCTTTATAATATTTGATTATTTTACAGGAAAAAGGATCAAGATGATTTGCCGTCAGCTTTAAACGGCTTTCTGTATTCGTTGTTAAGAAATACAAGGCCTCAGCGACGAGCTCTCGTACTATCACTACTTAAGCAATTCGACGATGTATCCGTAAGTATTTTAGGAAAAATATAATATTATTTCTATAAAATTAAAGTGTCTTAAGCAAATTATAATATACGTCTTTCTTTGCTTTCAGACTGCACCATTAGATCAAATATTGTATTTGGCAGACAATTTAAGTTATTTTCCATATCACGTTCAAGATGAACCATTATTTATTATACATCATATTGACATCATCATTTCTACATCTGGATCGAATCTGCTTCAGCTTTTTCGGGAGGTATGTAACAGCATGAGTATATCACCATACCATAATCTGTAGAAAATCGACCTGGACTCTCGTAAAGGCTTTGAGATAGCCATGTCAAACTGAATGTATGTAATGTAATAAAAGTATAAAATCGTAAAACTACACGGGACACAAACCACTATCGATCGATCGATGAGAAAATCGCGATCCAGTTTATGGTTTGTTTCCGTGACATGCTCGTGAGCCATATTATATGAAGCCGCGTTTTTCTGTTTCAAACATATTGCTCACTCGCTCTTTCATTCAGTTGACTATTTCAAACATAATTCGGGCCTCAGGAAACTGCTCAATGGTTGCATGTTTGACATAAGATGTATTGTGTGACAGGGCCTGGTCCCGGCGGAGAGCACGGGCGAGCGCGAGCCGCTGGACGACGAGGAGGAGGACGAGGAGGAGAGCGACGCGCTCGTGGCGCGCCTGCCGCGCGACTCGGCGCCGCTGCGCCTCGCCATGCGCCAGGCGCGCGGCTGCCTGCTGCTGCTCGTGCTCAAGCAGCACCTCAAGCAGCTCTATGGATTCACTGACGCGTTAGTATATATGCAATACGCTGCAGCTGTGCTGTAAACTTATCTCTCGAAAGTTAGCCACTGTGTTTCTTTTACGGTTTTCGTCACTGACACTGACTGTCTGACAAACGTATCTGGCCCGGTTAGGATGCCGTACAAGTTTGTCACTGTATGGCAGGCATACATACACTACTGTGTGATCCATGATATGTATGACTCATTCCTGTTGGATTTCAAAGATGTTTTATCAAATCAGTCATGTATTGACTAGCTGAAGTACTTCCTTTCTGATTATATGTATTTTGAAATAGTGTTTAACGTGAGTAATTTGTTACAGTAAAATAAATCAGTATTCGCCGTCGGAGAGCGTGAAGGTGTACGAGAAGGCGGTGTCGCGGCGGCACGCGGCCATCTTCGAGCCCAAGGCGTCCATCGCGCAGCTGCAGGCCGACGAGGCGGACGAGGAGCTCGACGAGTGCGGCCGCCGCAGGCTCGTCGACGACTACCTCGAGGTACCCGCTGCCTCATGACTACATTACACATTATCATATCTTGTCATATCTTGTGCGAAGTGGTACTATATCTGAAGGGGGATACGTTGGATTCATTTTATCACTTATAACACACGCCTATGATGTGATGTTTGAGGTACTGACACAAACACTATCACAACTGACTATCTCCTTCTAAATGTCTGTAGAATCCGGGAGCACGACATTATCTCTCATCTCATTACAGTACGTTGTCCTCATGGTATCTATTTGTCCTTAGTTCAAGCAGCTGATGCTGAAGTTCGACCCAGAGGAAGAAGAAGAGGAAGATGGCGCGGGCGGCGCGAGCGCGGCCGGGCCGGCGGCGGCGGCGGCGGCGCCGGCCGCGCCCGGCAACACGTAGCGGCGGGCGGCGCCCGCGGGCCGCCGGCGCCGCTCCCCGTGTACATTATAAAGTGCGGCGCCGGCGCCCGCGCTCCTCTTTCATCCTTTGTAATAAGTTATTGAGAACTCGATTTGTTTTTTATATTAAAAGTCTTGTGTGTAGATAATTTTTATGAGAATATAAAGTATATGTACCTAATCTGACTTCAGTTTTTCGTAAGGTTCCGCTCCGAGATGCGTGCGTGAGGTGTAACTTTGAACTGGTCAATTTGTTAGCGCGATCGTGTCGCGTTGAGTAATATATATCTCTGCATAATTTTATACATAATAGATTATATGTAAATTAGAGATTTATGTTCATATATAAAGAGTACTGCAATTTCTAAATTAATTAAAGTTACAAGGCTAGATTTTTAATAGAAACATTGTTTTACATATTTCCACCCACCCACAATCATTAAAACCTCATCTAGAGTACATATTAAGTTTAATAGAAATAAATGATAATAAATTTACATTTTATCAAAACAATACTGACGGTATAATTTTGCTTAAGGAGTAATAACAAACCATAATAACTTAATGGTAACGTTAATCATGCCTTAATTTAGTTGGCCTCTCCTCGGAGACTGCGAACTTGTTGCAAAGGAAGAAAATGAGAGTCTCCGACGTTGGCTTCACTTTTCCTTCATTGATCAGTCGTCGAAGATTCCTGATGCGTTGTTTGTGAGGGTACTCGCGGGTACCAACTTTTGACTGAAATTGAAAATAAATACAACATTACGAAAATGCCAATATACGTTTAAAATACACAAAAAGCGTTAATTTTTGTTTACATCACGAACACAAGGAAATGAATGAACTCATTAAAGTATTTTCGCCTTATTTTTTGCAGTAAAATTCAAACTGATTTTTGGCATACAATACATGTCTGAACTCAATGAAGGTTATTTTTAGGATCGATTTGGACCAAAGGAGGAATGGCATTGTGCTTGTATATCTTTTGTTTATGACCTTCATTCTGTAAATTAAATTTAAAATCATATTTATATGTATGTAAAAAAATGAATGCTTCCTCAATTATCATTTCGTGATATTATAAAGAGATAAAATTTGTATGTTCGAACTAATCTCAGGAATTACCAGTCCGATTTATATAATACTAGCAGCGCCCCGCGGTTTTACCCGCGTTGTGCCCGTTCCCGTAGGAAATCCGGGATAAAATGTAGCCTATAGCCTTCCTCGATAAATAGACTATCTAACAGTGAAAGAATTATTCAAATCGGTTCAGTAGTTTCTGAGATTAGCGCGTTTAAACAAACAAACAAACAAACAAAACAAACTCTTCAGCTTTATAATATTCGTATAGATTTTCATTTTATTTCATTTCATTTGCTTGCACTAACTAATCATTAATTCAGTCTATAGTCCACTGCTGGACATAGATCTCCTTAAGATACCGATCAATCTCTAGTTATCTATATAATTAAAAATCAATGCCACTTTTCGTTGTAATTGTGTAACGGGCTCAACTATCCAAACCAAATGTTTAGCCTTTGTTCGGACTATTTATTATGTGAAGTTTGCACAAAATCGGCCGAGCATTTCTTAAATTCCCACGGGAACGGGCACAACGCGAGTAAAACCGCGGGGCGTAGCTAATAAATACTAAAACCTTGTTATTACGCTTTTTAGAAATGAGTTTCATATCAGTAATTAATTACCGACCGATCAATCGACTCAATAAATCTGATGGCCGATTGACTCAAACATCCGTTTAGATCACGAAGCTAGAACAAAGGTTCAGATACAAGGATAAAGAAGCCGATTGATCGCTCGGTACAACAGGAAACGCCCTAGTTACCTCGTCTTCCTCTTCTTCCTGTGTGGGGACTTGCTGGTTGCCAGAGATAGAGTCGTCCCACATGACGGGGTGCCACGGCCGGCGGACGGGCTGCGCTGCCGGCACCAGCGGCTGCGGCGGTTTCAACGGCAAGCTACGGACATCTACGAACTCCTCCTCCTCAATTTCGTTTTGAGTACCCAGCATGTTTCAAGTCCTACAGGTAGATTGATTGTTTTAAGTTTCCTATGAATACTTGCCTAATTTACTATAAGACATAAGAAAAGTTGAAAGAGAGAAGTCTTTAAAATTAAAAATTACGAAATCGTCCGCACCGTATTTGAAATAATAGTATCCACCCCATAGACATTAAAGTTGATACATTGTTGACTAAGTTATTTTGTAGGTACCTACCTAATCTCCCAGAATTATTTAATTAAGTACATTGGTGTCGCCATTGTAACACTAATTTGCCTATTGTCTCCTATCCATGTTACGGTCTGAAAAGCGAGCGATAAGTACCTTATCTAAAAACTATTTAATAAAATTGCATCTTGTTATTTGCGACCTTATTAAAATAAGTTTGAAATCATTTGTAAATCGCTGCGCAATTGAATGACCCCGTTTTTTATTCAATCAACATCACTGCTTGGCAACGAGACAAAAAAACATTTTTTATTTTTCACTTAGCGCAACCGGTGTGCCATTATGTGATTGTTAAGATGTTTAAATGTTTCATAATATAAAGATTTACTTAATAAAACCATAACACCTCTTGAAATTTAAATTTAAATATTAAGCAAATAAAAATACATATCTACTTATAGTTAAAGTGCTTTTAATATTGGAATTATTTATTTCTTTGACTAAAATAACAAATCAGCCGTTTAAAAAAATTTACTTATTGGTAGATACTTACTGTAAAATATTCGCCTTTAGTCCAAAAAATAACAGCAGGCCCTGTGGAATTCCTAGTAGATCAGTTGCGTTGTACACAATATATGCCAGCTATTATCTTGTTTTATTATTGGCTCAATCTCGAATAACTTTATTTATAAACAGAACACTGGTCTGATGCATGACTAGAATACGACTGAATTTAATTACTTTCTTCCGAGACTGGTTCTGGTTTTATTTGCATGAGCGAGACTATTCCCTAGTGACGTAGCTTTGTTGGACAATTACCAATATAAATAGGACCGTTAAAACATTATTGACAACTAGAACGCCGAAACGATACGCGTGTTTTGCATCAAACATATTTGAGACACCATGTTGATGACCACCACCACTATTGATACAATAGACACCCACATACACAGTAGCAGTAGGTAATCGGGTTAAAATATACCTACCTAATATTATTACTTATTTTAAGATATTGTGGCATAAATTAGGCAAACCTGTTTTGAAAAATATTTTATTTTTAAAATTACAATTAAAACTAGATAACAATAACGAAAGATTTATCAAACAGTCAATAACTAACCATATTAATAAACAAAAATATCACGTAAATAGAAAGCTTAACATTCATGTAACCGAGCGTATCCTTAATTTTCTTCTAATATATAAACATTTTAACAAAAGAGGGCTTTATTTCAAAATCTAATTTCAACAAATCATTAAGTTTTAGTCAATTTGATAAGCTTCACCTAACGCGTTGAAATGGACACGCTCCAGTTGTCAAAAGTTAGCTAATAAACTTTTCCCTTACGCGCTCGCAATAGTTTCGTCAAAAGAAACTTCATGCTCTGACCTTGAGAGCATGTACTCTGGCAATGTCACCCCTAAGGCGGCGCTGTAACGCGGCATTGTTTCAGCCCAAAAAGCTCCCTTTGACGCGACGCCGGCAAACTCCTCCGGGGCAGCTATGTTAGTTTCATCAACGATTCGAGACTTTTCTTCGGCTTCTGAATCTACGTCTCTTTTGACTCTTAAGTTAGCCGGTAGGACCGCTAAAGGTTGAGTTCTGGATAAGATGTTAACGACGGGTTTAGTAGCTGCGGCTACTATTGCCCCGGGTGCTGCAACTACTAATGGACGAGGAGCCGCGGCTGCTACCGCCGGGCGGGGAGTTGCCTTCCGTTTTAATTTTTTCCCATAAGTATTAGCATCAACTATATAAGCAGCTGATTTTTGCACAGGCGAGCTGGTTGTTACCGTTTGACTAGCGGCTCCATCATTTTCTAGAGTGGCTGGTTTTGAAGTAAACTCTTTAACTTCTTGATAAGCTAAATGACTACGCACAGGCGCAGACTCAGATACGAACATGCACTCTTCGTTCTTCAATCCAGATTTATCAATGCATTGGAAGCATGTCATGCCGTTTTTCTGCACTTTCTTACAGCTAGATCTATCCTTTTTCTTGAACTCTGCTAAAACATGTTCTACGTCTTTCTTGGGTTCGTTATCCGAGTAAAATCCGGGTATAGCTTTTTTGTAGTTATAAGGTTTGTCAACAGATTCTGTTTCGTCGTTGGGGTTGTCACTTTCTTCCGAAGCTCGTAAAGCCTCACTGGGTGTTGGTTTGGAAGTATGTTTGTAATACGCCTTGTATTTTTCTCTGGAGTCATCATCATCGTCGGTTCTTGACTCTTCGGAAGTAATTTTTGCGAATTTTGGATTCTCTTTCTTGTCTTCCTCTTGGTACTTTGCCGGTTTGGGTTGTTCACCACTTTGTTCATTTTCTGGTACATCTGGTTCGTCGTTACTATCAAACTTTCGTTCTTTGGAATAAGCATATTTGTTATTTTTGGGTTCGGTGACGTACGCACATGACTCATAATTGCCTCCTGTCTTTGGGTCTTTACAAGTATTACAAGTCATGCCATCTCTTTGAACTTCTTTGCAATTTCCTGGATTTTGTTTGATTTCCGCCGCTTGTTTCTCAGATAGCTCCTTTATTCTTTCATAAGCTTTATGGTCATAACCGGAAGAATCGTAATCTCCATAAGGATATTCATAATCTTTTTTTGGGTTCTTTTCCTCTGTGTAAGCACTGTAACGTTCGCTATCAAATGCTTTTGGTCTGTAGCTATAAGGATCGTCTTCTTGGTCCTCATCGCTATGTTTCTTCAAGTTCTGTCGTCTTCCATGAGCATATCTGCGAATACGAGGAGGTCCTGTAATATAAGCATTAGGCTTGTAGTTTTGCTCATCAATATTTTCGTCGCTATTTAATTCTTCTTTGCGGTATTTAAGCGGATGTGAAACTTCAACGTTAGTTAAGGCAGGTTTAAAATACGAAGCGACTGAGGGATTATTTTTCAAAGCGGCTAATATTTCTTCTCCTTGTTCATTTTCTTCTGGTTTATAAACTTTATAGTCAGCGTCGTGCACCGTCCTAATGTCGTAGCGCAAAGGAGCCAATTGTCCTAAGGGTTGTTGTTGTTGCTGTTGGTGGTGCCGCGGTTGCTGAACTAATCTAGCCGATTTAGGAGTTTGGTAATTTTGACTCGCAATTGGATTAAAACCAAAATTTTCCGCAGAAAACACACTTTGTTTAGGTGCAGCTCTCCTTTGCAGAGAATCAATTGAACTACTAACAATAGTATCGAATAATGCGGGATATTGGCTTTTATCTACTCTAAGGACTGCTGCGGAAATAGGGTTTGAAGCCAGCGATGCAACGCCTGAAAGATTAAATAAGCGTAAAGCATTAGTAATACAGCATTTAAGTATCTAAATCTATTTGAGAAAAGTATGATCAAGAGATCAACTCACCAGTGTCTCCGGAATCGAAAATAGGACTGAAATCTAAGGGTTGGACGAAACCCTTCTGTTCTTCAGTAGCGAGTACATATTCACATAAAGTGTAAACTAACAACTGTAATAAAAATAAATAATATCATTAAACATAAGCCCACCTAGCACCACTGAACGAATAAGGCACTCTTAAAAATATCTTACCAAACACCCCAGCTTGAACATCCTGAAATGGGTGTCAACCCAAATGTACCACTAAATCACTCGCTGCTTCTCTCAGAGGAGTCGTTTTCTTCGTTTGTGTTGAGATGAAAGTACGTGACATTATTGAAATGACAAGGTTTTATAGGCATGATTATTGCGCAGGTGAAAGATCGGTGCAACTGAGCGCGCGCACCACTCAACCGTGTCTAGGCGGACAATGTCCGCTTGCCCCACAGACGCCGGCGCCGTTACCCACAGGGCTGTCAGCTGTCTTACTACCAAACAATCAACCTACTTCAGTTTCTTAATTATAATCAATTATGCAAGATTAGATTTTGCAATTTTATAGCTTTTTTGATACTTTGGTAGGGTTATTTTATGGTTGCATTTATTTCATAAGTTTACGTGATTTGGCTTGTTACAATAGAAAAGGTAATGAATATTTTTTTGGTAAAATTGTTAAATCGCTCTAATAACTCTTTTATTTATTTTTTGAAAATTGCACAAATATACTTAATATTAAAGGGGTAATAGAAACATTAAAATGCTGAATAGATACATTATTTTTATATTAATCACAGTCTTATATCTAAATAATAATACGTTTAAATATATTTCGTAATATTACATTGGAATGAAAAGTCTACATCAACTCTTAGGCACTAATTTGAGTTCGTTGGTGAACCTTCCAGTTTTTGCAGCAATTGCTGGCATATCGGGTCCTTACTCGATTTTAGAGGAAACAACATTGACACCTGAAATAAAAAACTATATTTACTCATAGTCAAAACTTAATATTACAATTGGAAAAACATCTTATGTAAAGGAACTTTTTGATTATGTCATGGCAATAATGGGCTTAACATCAACTTTATCGGCACTCTGAGAAGTGGGTTAATTAAACGTTAAATAATCAATTACAGACACTAGAAGGTACTTGGATAAAACTAGTGAATGCCGAACAATGCTTACAGCTAATTTATTATTCGAGTCCTGAATTTTCTGTGAAAGCATCCATAAATTCGCGGCCAGGCTTGTCATGGGCCGTTGTGCCAGATTCCCTTTTCTGATCACCCTCCAGAACAACTCCAGCGCGAGATTGTACTGTTTCTTGGTGTCCTTGCTATCTCCCAACGCTTTCAATACGACGAGTAATTCCTGACAAATGTTCGTTGCATATTTGTCTATTATTTCTATGAACTCCTCTTCGGAACCGTATAGTTTGTCATTTGAGAGAACTGTAAAAGATTTTCTGCGTAAGATCCTGTATAAAGGCTTTAGTGGATAACAATTTCCATAATAACAAAAAAAATATTTCTTGAATGTTTTTGATTTAGGTTAGGATAAACGTCAATATATGTTTTTCGTAAAGGATATTTAAGATTTTTTAGATGTGATATTATAGTATTCATTATAAGCAATTTTCGATTAATCCCCCGTTTTCAAATCATAATATAATATTAGGTCCCCACCCACCTAATATTATATAATGATTTGAAAACGGGGGATAAATTAAATTACTTTTACCAAGAAAAATAAATTACTTTTATAAGCAAGACTGTGGTATAACCGATGATATCAACTTCACGTGGAGATTGGTAAATCACTACATAGTATAAAATAAAGTCGTCTCTTTTTCGTGTCTGTCACACTGTTTGTCTGTCTGTATGCTTAAATCTTTAAAATTACGCAACGGATTTTGATGCGGTTTTTTGTAATAGGTAGAGTGATTCAAGAGGAAGGTTTTTATGTAAAAAAATTCCCGACATTCCCACGGGAACGGGCACAACGCGGGTAAAACCGCGGGGCGCTGCTAGTAATATTATATAGTCATACTAGCCGCGCCCCGCGGTGTTACCCGCGTTGTACCCGTTCCCGCGGGAATTTTGGGATAAAATATATCCCATGTGTCATTCTAATGTATAACCTACATTACTGTAAAGTTTCATCCAAATCCGTTCTGTAGTTTTTGCGTGAAAGAGCAACAGACATACATCCATACATCCATCTTCACAAACTTTCGCATTTATAATAGGTATTAGTAGGAAGTAGGAAGTAGGATTATCGATAGCACTTCCTACTAATATTATAAATGTGAAAGTTTGTGAGGATGGTTGTATGGATGTATGTTTGTTACTCTTTCTAGCCAAAACTACTGAACAGATTTGGCTGAAACTTAACAATAATATCAGAATAACATATGGGACATTTTATTTCGAAATTCCCACGGGAACGGATACAACGCGGGTGAAACCGCGGGGCGTGGCTAGTATTATATAATAATATGACTGACTCAAGAACTTAAGATTCATAATAATTTAACATCAATTATACCTGACTCGATATGGTAACAGTAATCTTCCTGGGATATTTCACACAACAAGTCCAACAAGTTGATGAGACTCATGTAGTACAAAGGATCCGTTTTCCTCCAATGGATTCTTTCCATGGTTTTTATTAGGCCGCTGAGAATGTATGCTTTGCAGTTACTGTCTACATTGTCCTAGAAATTATGCACAATTATTTTATCTGGAACTAAGAATAATTACGAAAAAGACTAATGAGAAAAAAACACGTTTGTTGTATGGGAGCCCCCTTGAATATTTGTTATATTTTATTTGTTGTTATAGCGGCATTAGAATTGCATCATTTGTGAAAATTTCAACTGTCTAGCTATCACCGTTCTTGAGATACAGCCTGGTGACGGACGGCCTGACAGCGAAGTCTCGGTAATAGGGTTCCGTTTTTACCCATTAGGTAACTACGGAACCCTAAAAATCAAGGTCGGGAAAGTTAGCTCTTAGATCGGTAACTAACTGCACTTCGCGGTTTTATCAGCTTGAATGTAGGTTATCGAATGTAAATAAGTAATTATAAGAATTGGACTGATGATTCCCGAGTTAAGAGCGTTCACAAAAAATCAAAGATGTACACTTTATCTTAATCGAAGTTGTTTTATTATATTAGAATAAATGTGATGAACACCTTATAATTCGACAGTTGTTATCCTGCTGAGGTTTTCTCTAAGAGGCTGGAAATTACATTTGTATAAACTTAATCATTTGTTGACGACAATAACCATCGGCTTGATGCAGTTTTGTAAAGCGTTTTGTCAGTGCGACAAACTTCGCATTGGTTACTAACACTCTGCATAAACTTATTAGCAGAACATTCTCCAAGGGAAGATGAGGAAAGCTTCTGCCGAGCGAAGTTCAAATGTAACTTACTGGTAAGATAAGTAAGGTCGACATAAAGTTGCTCATAATACCGCTCACTTTCACATGAGTGGGTTTCTTCTGTCCGTCCTCCATTATGAACTCAGGAATGTCTGGTATCAGTTGTATCAGAGCCTTAAAACTTGCTTCCGCTAAAAATGGAATAAAACTTTCAGACATAAAACGAATGCACAGCGTAAGCCCGGATCGGATAATCGGATGAACATATTGCAAGTAAGTATAATAGGAATTGATTGACAGCTATAAATGGCATTTTAGGTAAAGCCTGTGTCGTGCCTTCCTACCAGAGCTATGCTACTAAATGTAGCATTTTGGTATTCCCAAATCCTATCATTACAACGTAACAGCGATTTACAATTTTGGTATTAATTTGATCCGTTTCATATGATTGGTAAAATTAACATAGCTCTTATTGAAAGGAACCCTAGGTGTCAGTGTGTCGATACATCCACCAATCACCAATTTCAAACGTAGCATAGCAAATATCTGATTGAAAAGCACCATTAAAAACAGGGTCGACAGAATACCTTGTCCAATACAATTATTGAGCAGCGCCACCTGTCCCGAGAGCAGGTACAGCTGCGTCTTGAGGAGCGAGCAGCGCAGCGACGGCACCGTCACGAAGCAGTACGCGGCGCACGCGCGGAGCAGCCAGCGCCCGCCCGACGGGCTCGCGCGCACCGAGGTTGTGTTCACTGCCTGGTGTATAACTAATATTACCGTACCAAAATATTAATACAAAGAGGTATTGGAAGAAAAAGGTGGTTTTAGACTGTCTTATGGCTGAGTTTCCATAGAAGTGGAATGTTTCCGCAGAAAGGTGCGAATCGACGAGCGACGAAGAGATTTTGTCCTACCCACAACTGTTTTATTTACTGACTGAGTGAGTAATGATTTGAACCTTTCCAGACAGCACCAAAACAATTAATACAGCATTGAATATCAAATCTTTCCACCCTACTGCTGTTTTAAGATTTAAGAAGAAAATAATAAGTTGGGAATTCTTGTAGTGAATTTTTTTCCACTTACATGAACCAATGTCATTAGCACAGAATCGAGTTTGATGAATGAAGATCGGCATTCCACATAGAAGTTCAACTGTTGCTCCAAGTCCGGTCCATAGGTCACAGCTTGAACGAACTTATTAATCAGATCACTGCAAACTTTCACTTCGTCATCTACAGTCACAGCACTGAAATAAGTTGTACTGCATTAGTTACAAATACATGGGAAATCATATAAAGCCTTTGTAAGGAAACGAATTATATGGATCTTACAATTACAACTGGCTCAGTGCAAGACACTATTGTAGTCATAGTTAGAGGAAAGGAGCCTTTACACTGCCATGCTATGTTTATCAACCGTAGCATAGGATAGTGTAACAAAGTGAAAGACGTATGGTATACGCCAATCATATCTAAATACAATAGCATAGCTTATGGGGAAGCATAGCAAGCCTCGAGGCCTCTGACATGGTTTAGCGATTGATAAAAACGGGACCAACAATTTAATGTGCCCTCCGAAAGTCGGTAGCGCTCAGATAGAAATAACACGATAGGCCACCCATCCGAGCAGTGACCGAGCTGCACGTTGCTTAATAATCGCAATGATCTATTACCTATTGCTAAGTCAAACTACGCGACGAGCGCTACGCCTAAGATACTAAAAATGACCCATTTTGGACTTACTTGATAGAATCGTGTAGTATACAGCAAAGTCTCATAAGACTCGATATAATAATGTGGTCTTCGATGTGTACTGATTTGAATCTCTCGAAAAATATCGACAGAACCGTTTTAGACATTAATGTGCGCGCGTTAGACGTTTGTGCCAACTCAATCAGCGGCATAAATGCGTCCTGCAACAATATTACATTGCAAGTTTCATTTACTAGAAACAAATGGGATACATTTATCCCAAATTTACCGCGGGAACGTTTACGACGTGGGTAGGACCGCGAGGCGCTACTAGTATTAAATAAAACATGCACTACTCTATACAAGCAGTAAACTTTTATAAAGCATAAAATTATATTACCATCATAAATATTTCTTCGACGTCCGGAATACATTTCAGCATCCTTTTGACGACAAACAAGAAGTTTCCAGAAAACTCGTCAGCTGATTTGCCGCATTTGATCATGTACCGAATGGTGCCACGGAGTAACACGTTTACGTGCTGAGTCTGGCGACAAAATAATGGATAATGTACCTTAAAATTACATTTAATTGGAGTTTATTTCTCCGAGCGAAAAAGAAAAACCTATATTTCAAACATGGCTCGGGTTTGAGATCACCCACCCCCATTAGGCAAGCGTGGTGATTACGCCTTATCCTCCTTGAGGTACTGATACCGTTGGTGAAACGAGAGGCCTTTGCTCAGCAGTGGGACATTACCGGCTAATACTTACTTACGATACTTTGATACCAAAACAATCTAACTTTAAGACTATTTATGTAAAACGAAGACAATAAAGGAAATAATCCAACCACAAATACTCAAACTAGTATTACCGATAAATGTGTGCAAGCGAATTGAAGCCACGGCTCCAGGACTTGCAAGAAGTCGGTGGTGGAACACATGTTGCTGGCAATCTTCCAGAATGTCTGTATCAGCGACTCGGAAGCCACTTGACGGTAGTTCTCCGCGGTGCACATGTGCTCTCCGAGGGTTGCCAAAACGTCGCTCAGGAGCACTGAAACGAATCTATTTGGTAAACAAACGTATTTGAGACCCCAATTTTAAGCCTGGAAGAAAAGCTACTGTAACAAAATGACACGCTATGTTATTTCCTATTAAAAATTTTATTTAACAAAATAATTCAATGAAGTGGTTCCTCTTTTGGATCTCTTCAGTGAGCGAGAGGACTACAATCTTACAGACTTACTTAAGTTTCAGGAACTCTTTTTCTTCAATGTAGGTGGCCCATTATTACTAGTTAGTGGCAAAAAAGAGATCCAAATATTTAGTTTCAAATATAAACCATTGAATAGCTAAAATACTAACCCATTTTCTGCGCTGAGCCTTGAATTAATTCAGAAATAGTGATCGATTTCTTGATTACTATATTAGATTCGAAAGAATGTAGCATG
The DNA here is from genome assembly GCA_963082685.1 of Cyclophora albipunctata. Taxonomy (NCBI): domain Eukaryota; kingdom Metazoa; phylum Arthropoda; class Insecta; order Lepidoptera; family Geometridae; genus Cyclophora; species Cyclophora albipunctata. The sequence goes on along the minus strand of OY720117.1, from coordinate 5,944,883 downwards.
CAGCAGAGCAGAAGTTCACTAAAAATAAAAATACGATATTTAGTTAGTTACTTAGATGATATGTGTAACAAGTTTCATATAATTTCCGAATATGCCTACTTGTTTTCTATTTTAGTGCACTGTTCAAGATGTTCCTCCAACATCGTAAGTTTACATTTGTTGGTGTTCAATGCGCCGAAAAATAGCCAATCAACAACCGGCATGTACAGACCCAGGTACTTATCAAGAGTCAACAGCTGGATCTCGTACTTCTTCTTCATTGTGACGTGGAATATCTGAAAGAAACAGAATTAGAATAAGCTAATAAAATTATAGGTTACTAGCTATTCCGTGCGGTTGTTCCACTCGCGACCTCAATATATGGCTTATGTGTGAACATTTTGTAGATTGCGCTTCCGTTATTTTCTCTGATTTTGTGGGGTCGCAGCGCAGCAATACATTTTGTTAGCCAGATAGAAAATTTCCCCTTTATATTATTAGTAATAGATTTAAGAGATGATGATATCTTCCCAAAGACCTATAGCAATGACTTGACTGTGATTTTTTCTTGCAAAACGGAAGTTTAGCTAGCTTGACTAATAGAATGGATATCTAGTGCAATTACTCGATCGAGGCTCATGAGTAATACCTATTATAAAGCTTTACTGAGGCTGGGTACTGGGTCATTCTGCTATTATGCATAAACATATTAATACGCCACTGAGGATTGTTAATTTGATGTTTATACTCTTCTCATCTACTCTCAATAATTAAAAGGAAGGTATAGAGGTATAAATAGGTCTTCCACCTGCTGATAATCCTCAATGAACTCCTTCAAATTGCTATAGAAGAATTCTTCACTTTCCTTCCCTAGCAGCTTACAAGCCACTCTGCACAGATATAGTCTCAGATACGCCGCCACCAGAGGGTTACCAATACCCCTAATCATGGTCGTGATCCTTGCAATAGCTGGTTTGATCTCGTCTCTCGATATAAACACGTAGCATTTTAATAAAGTCATCTCCATATAAAGGCGCGGGAGTAACTCTCTGATTGACGCCATTTTATACATCCAGTTCTGACATGTCTCTTTAGCAGATTCCGGGACATCTTTTGAATCAATTTCCATTACATTTTTGATTGGTTTCTGTCTGTAAAATGGAGTAAATATGGAAGGTAAAAAGAAGTTTTTAAAATGCCATACAAAAGGATTTTTCACACTAATTATCGGTAGTGGTTTCAGAGTGGGATTCATGTAATAAAATTTCGTTTAGTATATTAAAAACCCGTAGTGTCAATGTGTAAATCTATATTACATATATAAAATATAAAATTCAAAGTCCTGGCTGACTGACTGACTGATAATCAACGCACAGCCTCAACCGCTACACCTAAAAACATGAAATTTGGCAGGAAGGTCCTTCAAGTGACGCAAGTGCACACTAAGAAAGAATTTTCAAAAATTCATACTTTTAGTGTTATGCTTACCCAAAACTTCTTTCCTTGAGTCTGTCAAAAACCAAATTGCCGAAAGTATCCAGTATATCAGTGACAATCACAAACTTGCTGGGGTAGAACTGCATCACATTGATGTCCGCTAACAACTTGGAACACTGGATGCCGATTTTAAAAGCTTTCACTCTTTGTTCAGTTGCCCAGGCCTGAAATATGAAACATAAATAAGATTAGGTAAAACCCCTTTAATTCCATTGTTGGGTAAAGGCCAATAGGCCAATAGGTATTGGGATGATATAGATAGACTAACATTAACAGTAACAGTAAGATCAGATAGAACACTATAGATAAAATCATAATAATTATTTATAACACCACTTACAAGGAACATCAAACAATTAGCAACAAACACTACTGACTTAAATGGTGAAATAATACTAGCACTCTTCTACTTCCCACCCTTTCCAAATTGCAAACACCACTTGGCTTAAATTACCACTAAAGATGATAAGTCAGTATGTTATAGTGCAATGTTGATATGTACAAAATATACTCACTACTCACTTTTTTAATTTCCTCATTCAACATATTGATCTTAGTGACATACTCCTGCTGACTCAACCCAATTGTTTTCCTGACGGAGCTCTCATCAAACTCGTCCAGCTGCTCTAGCCGGTGCTTTACCTTCTCGTTCAAATTTGATACCTGTCTAATAAGCGCTGAAAAAGAACTAACTTAAAAGTAAAAGCAAATAAAAAGTAAATGGGAAAACACATCATAAATTGAAAATAGTGAATGACAATGATAAACAAAACCTTAAGAAGATGTTAGATTCATAGACACAGTACAAGAACTTAATATAAACAGTAAGTAGTAACTACATAACAATAAGTGCAGGGATAAACTTGGTGACTAATAATGATTTTAGGTAGCATTTAAATAACAATTATTTCTATCAAACAGTAGTGTATTAACTTACTTTTCTCACCTCCAGGTAGGAAGCTACTAACTATAGTTAACTTCTCACCAGTAGTGAACTTATTTAATATAGAAGTGCGTCTTGTGTTCCATACTTTAGTATAGTTAGTGACCTCATCTACTGGTTCAAAGGGAATAAGATCCTATGACAAAATGTTCAGGGATTAATGTTATGCAACTATGAGGCTATCAGGAGTGAATCAACATAAATAATCACTTGCCTCATCGTTTTCCATTTGCTCAAACTTTAACAAGGGATCTGCTTCTTCAAATCCTAAACTCCATTTATTAATTTGATCTATTATCGATTTGCTACTACTTTCCATCTGAAATGTTTATGTTATTAAAATTGTATTATCAACAGGAGAAATAGAAAATGCAATATTTTATGTTTTAGATTAAACCTACCCCTTGACTTTTCAACGGGTGATTGGAAACCTCAAATGAGGGCATTTTTTTATTAATAGTTTTTGTTCTCTTCTTAGCAGACCTGAAATACTCAGACAAATGTTTTAACAGATAATATGCATTTTGAGTAGGCCCTTTGAATGTTTTTATTTTACTAGTGTATAGTATCACTTACCACTCATAATAACTGGGCATAGTGAAGAATGTACTAATTGAAAAGAGTTAAAGCAAGACCCAAACGGACCCAGGTATATTGCACGAAAAATGCAATTAAAATTACTGCTATTGCGTTTTAATAACATTAATTCAATTCAATTCAATTTTTGTTTGATGGCCTCTGCTGACATTTCGTCGCAATAAGTAGGTAAATAAATATCGGGTCAATAAAATGAATGACACATGACATGACAGCTGTCTGTCAGCTGATATTAGTTGTTATTGATGTTGTACCATGTTGTACCATGGTTGTATGGTTGTACCTACATAATGGATAAAATTGATTGGTTGACAGCACAGGTTGCCAGTGCTAATCCATGGTGCTAATCGAATTACAATCTGTGGCATACATTAAATAAAACCCGAGAACTTTAATTAAACCATGTTAAAACTAACTTAAAACACACCCAACATGCACCAAGGAAAGACACCGAAGCGAAGAGATTCTTATGAAACCTGTGCTTGGCACCACAAATCATACCATTCGCACATGAGGGCAAATCATGTTATGCTAATTATAATAAATGTTTTATAGTTTTTTTGCCATAATTAACTATTACCCTAAATTAGTTAATAATGAATAAGATATGAAAGTATAAATGAATATTGGTTATTTGTTTTTCGTACTTATTCACGGATGACGGAGTAGACACTGGACACGCGCATCTTTATCTCTTTCATAGTAAAAGAACCAAGGTCAATATCAATACCAAACTAATGTTGTAGGTAGTAGCTAGTTAGGTACATTAATAGAATATGTCGTCACTAGTTTCGTTTCATTTCAGTACAAATCACGCTCTACTACAACGATGTCGTGCGACTCATGCGCCTTGCGCGTGAATTATTTATTACGTTTTGTGTACCACGTGTGCCTAAAGTGGTGAAGTCCCATCAACCGACCAACCAATACACTCATTGACTGTGAACACACATAGGTACCAATTTGGCCTTTTTCCAGAATACTTATTCACTTCCTAGATTTGTTTCATTATTCGCAAACGAAGTTCTTTAAAGGCCGCTATCGTTACATAAGGATAATTTTAAAATTCCATAAAATGGTCACTTACAGTAAATTCGTTGTCAATTCATTTAAAAAATACCCTTTAATGAGGGGAATGGCTTCTTATGCGTTTATTTGGCCATTGTCTAGTTTAATCCAACAATCATTTGAAGGGAGAAACATCGGTGAGTGTTTTACTATATTTACCAATATTCTTATTTTCCTTATCACTATTAATAAGTATGAAAAATATGAAAATACATACATTAACTACTTACTTACTGTTTTTATCTGTGACTTTAATTAACCGACATTAAAAAATGTGTGTGACTCTAATGCTAATATTTACGGGATACCAGCCAATACCAGCGTAGCTTGCGAAAGGGGGCTAGACGGAAAAAATGTAACGACACTTTTTGCGTTAGAGAGAGACAGACAGAGAAACATGCGCACGCCGCAGGCGTCTCTGTCTGTCACGTCTGTCTGTCACGCATGTTTCTCTGTCTGTCTCTCTCTGGCGTGCGCATGTTTCTCTGTGTGTCTCTCTCTCTCTCTCTCTCTCATAAAGAAGCAAGCCAGATATTTTCGTTTCGTCTTTCTATTTCGCATTGAACAGTGTGGTGTCGCGACGATTATTTTTATTGTAAATAAACTGCGTTCCATCCGGGTATCCCTTGACACCTCTCAAGTTTTTTTTTTTATTACTATGATTAGTTTAAATTATAAATACTTATTCACCAACATTTCAGAAAATTACGATTGGTGGAGAACTGCGAGATATGGATTATATGGATCATGTTATGTTGCGCCGACACTCTATACATGGTTAACCGTAGCCAATTTTATGTGGCCAGGAAGTTCGATTCGCGCGGGACTTATTAAGGTAATTTAGATCATCAATTGAGAATCACGCGAGTAACAATTTATTGTTTATTCATTCAATACCACCGACTATATAACTAAAATATACTTAAACAAATATTTTAAGCGTATTTTTCTCATGATGACTTACTGTAATGGAATGTAATAGGTAGGTACGCATTGCCAGTTAACTATATTTATCCATTACCTCCTCCTCGATTTAATACATTGCCGACACAAACAATATTTCAAATCAGCTGTTAGGCTGACGATATTTACGTAACAGGTGTAAGTACCAACTGTGCCTACCTACTTATAACTACACTATAATTGTTTGAAACATAACCCAGGTAGTGTTCGTGGCATGTCAATAAAGTATACTTATCTCGGTAATGCCTGTCAGAAATGGTGAAATAAACAGAGCTATATATTATGCAACCTTGATGCAACCATAAGGTTGCCTTTCCATCAAAGCTATGCTATGCTACTCGAACTGGAATTATAACTATCGAACTTAACTTAGACTGTTACCTTCACTCTGGTTGAAAAACACCTCAGAAAGTGGTCACATAGTTTCGTTACTTCTTTTCATAGCGATACCATCTCTGATGGTAACACCCTAATGCCGCAATACCTAAGGGCCACATCCAACACCAATTATTTTAAACATAGCTAAACAACGTAACATAGCGATGGTGGCCAACACAACAATCATATCATACGTAGCATAGCAACGTATCTTTGCATAGCAATGAAAAGGCACCTTTATATGACGAACTCGTGAAACTTATAAATGCCTTCTGTTTTTTCAGACATGTGTGGAAACATTAACTTACACCCCTTTTGCGATGTGCAGCTTCTATTTCTTTATGAGTTTGATGGAGTCTAAGCCAGTTTACGAGGCTGTTGACGAAGTTAGGAACAAGTTCTGGCCTACATACAAGGTACCTAAGTGATATAAGTTAATTTAATATAAGTAACTAACTATCAAATTTTGTTGTTTCCATAAAGATGGAATTAAGAAAATCGCTCGCAGTTGATAGTGTAGGTAAGTATAGTAAAGGTTTGTATTTTCATTCGTCAGGTGATTAGAAAGCGAAGCTATACGAAGCGATTGGCAATCATCATTTGTTGTAGGTACTCGTATCTAGATTTTAGTTGCATAGGTACACAGTTTTGTACCTATCTGACTTTGACCATGGACCAACATATTATACAAGCTTTGACTAAGTTATTTTCTTCTTATATTCTAGGTCGGAGCTTCTATATGGCCAGCAGTAGCGATGTTCAATTTCTGCGTCATCCCTCCCAGAAACAGAGTTCCATTTATTAGCATGTGCAGTTTGGTCTGGACATGCTTTTTAGCATATATGAAACATTTAGACAAGGAAAAGGTAGAAATAGTTAAAAAGTCTGGACATAATCCTGTTCAAATATTGAAGGTGTTGAAGTAGGGTCCTAAAATGATGGTAGTCTATTTTTTCTTAAAAGAATTTAAGGAGGAATTTAAGGTAGCTGAAAAGGAGGTTTGCATAAACTTAGTTTAATTACTTAATTAGTTTTGTTTTTAACTTGAAAACAAAACCTTTCTTTAGAATTAAACAAATTCTTTAGAATTATAATAATGTATCATCCAAAATGAATCACTTGTTTACAGAAGGTGCGTTGTTAATTTTAACGCATGAATTCGTAAAAATTGACAAATAACCAATTGATTTCTAGACAGTTATTTTATGCATGTTATTAAAAAACTGTGCGGTGTTAATTTCATGCGTTTTTTACGATGCCAACCATTTCGCTGATAAATAAACTGATAAAAAAGATAAATATTATGCAATGCTCCTTTTTTCTATACTTAGGTAGTTAGTTAGTTAATAAAATTTAACTTATGTTTTATGTACCTACCTACCTATTATTTAATTTAGCACAATTTATCATAAAACTAAGTTGGAAAAAGCGGAGCGTGATTACAGTGTCGTTTCTCCTTGTATCAAGTGAGTCAAAGGACACAACCGAGTGAATAATTGAGGAAAATTATATTTTTATTATCATTTTTTTGTTTTTGTGTTGTCTTGCTTCATGGAGGTAGTATACAAAACGAAACCAAAGCCTATTAAAAAAACAGTTTTATTCTTCATTTAAAAAATGGAACGCAAATGGGAATGTATTCTTTGTCCTTAACTGGAATGTATTTTATTTATTTTGTAGACTGCTATTTTCAATAATATTTAAATTACTGATCTTCAGTAACTATACCTTTTTTGACTCACTTTGTACTAACTTAGATAGGTACATACCTAATCTAGTACGGAGTACCTACAGTACCTAATCTAATCGAAGCCATACGTAGAAAATTACAAAAATCACGGCGATAGGTAACCAGTATTTAAATGTAGTTGTATGTATTTAATCCAACAATTGGTAATACATGATGGATGAATATTGACATTTCAAAGAATGACCTTCATGGATTTTTGTCATTTAGTAGTTACCTAACTACTTATGATTTAAATATGTATGTACAAGTAATTAGTTACCTACCTACATTCAAGCCATGTGTGAATGATTTATGTGAGATATTTATGAATGTTACAATACACCAATAAATAAGAATGTAATATAAAGTTTCAAACTATAGCTATGCATCTACTTAGTTACCTAACGAATAACCAAATCTGTGGAATAACTATACATGCTCCAAAGAAAAATATGCAGTAGGTAGATCAATCTGAGATACATAAATAAGCACTAAAGTATGTAATATAATCTTAAAGCTGTACCAAACTATTATATGTGGTGATATAGTTATATGTCTTAGTAAAATAATGTAAATAATTAGTAAAAATAATGCTTTTATTGTTGCGATTAGATAGCTAAGTGATTTTTTAAAGTGAGCGTGGATGATCTTTGACTCTTACTATGTATATACTTATGAGAAATACATGAACTCATAACAAATGAGAAATACATGCTCAAAGGATTTTACCTACTTTTTTAATACTTGTACCTACTTGTGGTTTGGAAGGTACTGGTAAAACTTATTCAATGTACTAGGTACACAGTATTCATTCAGGGCCCTGAGCCTAGAGCCTCTGTTCCGTTACTATAGGAGGCAGCCTGACACCACCTTGTTTCTATTTTTACAACCATGGCTCAAGGCTCTGAATACCAAGCGTAACGAGCCCTTCATTTAGGGCTAAAAAATGAAACAAAAAGTTTTGTCCGACGTCTTAATATCTGCGATAATTTGTGATATCATGTAGTTATGATTTAAGTTGTTATTACCTATTCAAAGTAAAAATATATTTTATTTATGTTATAGTTTTATTTGATACCTTTAATAAATTTTCCTTTTATTGAAATCGGTTAAAATTAGGACCACTCTAATCGGTTCATAAATGAGGTAAATATATTGGGAAACTCCTCCTTCCGTTTTATGCAGTCGGCTAAATTAAGGCTAAATTCATAATCAGCTTCGATCAACAATAGACAATAATCAGTCTCACTCAATTCTATTTTTATTTTAATTGAGACTGAAGCTAAAGCAAAAAACTACTTTAGGTACCTCCACGTAAACAGTTGATCGAGTCCATGGCCCTCATGACAGGACTTGACAGTGACATTTTTGACGTCTATTTTGTATGTATATTATTTGTCATTTCATCATTCATTCAATTCGATTCAAATCGCCCAAAAGATTGATTTTCTTTGTGATTTTCTTTCTTGCCCACATTTGTTATTAGTTTTATTTATATTTATCTACAATTTATAAAATGTGAAAGCTATAGCTAACAATTGAATTATCAAGAGTAAAGTATTTACATAAAATGTCCAATAATTCGTTGTTGTTTTCCATTAACAATGAAGGAAAAGTTTATGCCTTGCCGACCAGCGGATCTTGTTGGAGAGAGTTTATGTATCTTGGACTCGAATTCAAAACCTTATCAGCCATTCCGCACTTTCTATGGGCTGTCGGGGGTGATCGACAAATCTACCTTCATGTTCATGGCTTAGAAATACCCATTCGAGTGAAGGAAGAGTCGTACGAAAACGAAAGATGGTTACCTTTAGAAGGGTTTAGTGGAAGGTTATTGCCCACTGATAGATATCACTTCTCATCTCAAGATGGCACAAAAGACAGGTCTATTGACCGCATCAGGTTACCCTCGATGGCGTGGCAATGGGAAGGAGATTGGCAATTGGAACTAACATTAGATGGACAACCTTTAGATCATGATGGGTGGAGCTATGCTGTGGACTTCCCTGCACAATTTGGACCCACCAAACAATGGAAATCATGCGTGCGAAGACGTAAATGGATTCGGTACAGGAAGTTCAGTGCAATGAATTCATGGTGTGCTATTGCTCCCCTTCATAAAGACCCCACTCAAGAACCATTCATTGACTGTAGTATTGGTGGCAATCAAATACCTTATGCTGCTCCTGGCACACTGTGCGTTTGGGCCATCACAGCACATGGTAGAGTCATGTATAGAGCTGGTGTCAGTACTGTTGCTCCAGAAGGGTTGAAATGGATAAACATCAGCATTCCACCAAATTGTGATATCAAACAAATATCAGTTGGGCCCACTGGATTGGTATGGGCTTTGCTGTGGACTGGTCGAGTTATTATTAGAAAAGGCATTACCAAAGATTGTCCTACAGGAGAGTCATGGCTGGAAGTGAAATCACCCAATGAAACAAAACTTACATCTATTTCTGTGGGCCATAATGTTGCCTGGGCAGTCAGCTCCGACACAAAGGTCTGGTTTAGAAAAGGAATAGATGGAAATAGTTCTGGCACTTCTGAATCAGCAGCCACAGGCAGTGGGTGGCTGGAAATCACAGGAAACATGACACAAGTCTCAGTAGGAATCAATGATCAAGTTTTTGCTATTGGAGAGTTGGATAAAAGTATTTATTTGCGTAGTGGCATTAATCCTTCAGAACTAACTGGGAAGCGATGGAGAAGAATTCAAGCCAACATGCAGCTCAGTCGAACATCCAGCTCAGCTAGTGTTGTATCATCATCTAACAATAAACACCATAGCTTGACAACACTCAGTGAAACAACTGTGGAACGTAAATCTCATATTAATTTGCACAACTCTTGGGAGGAATCTCATTCAGCTCCTATTGAGCATACATTGCCAATTAAACCTCCTAGAGAAAGTCGACCCAAAGGAAATGCTCATTTGGAAAATATAGACCTTTCAGGAAAAAGTTATGAAACAACATTGAAGAATCCCAGAGCCTGGAGCCCTGTGAGAAGTGTTGGATCAGTTGTAGGAATGGAGGCCCAGCCTGACAGTGACAGCAGCGTCTTTGATGTGGACTCTGGCATGTTTTACGATGATGAAGTCAGTCAAACTGCTTGGGGCACTTGTGACACTACTTGGGGGTTTGTTGAAGCTGGTGCATGCAGTATAGATATTATGCAAGTCCCACATTGGTTCACAGATTCACCAAATGTACACAACACTGATTTATCTGCCAAATGGAGAATTGAAATACTAGCAAACCTTAAACACAGGAACAGTAATTTAAATGTAGATCTAACAAGCTATGGAGTGGCAGTTGAAGAAAAAGGATGGACAAGAAGCTGTGAAGCAAGATTAGTAACTTCTAGTAACAATCTAGAGGACTGCATTTTATCACTATTCTGGCATGATCTAGAAAATACTGGTACTCTTTCTGTATTTCAACCAGATGGAACTATTAAATTCATTCTTCATTTAGGTGAAGTAACTACTGTATTTTCTGTGTCAGAACCTGGAAGCCCAAGATTAATTTTATCAGTGCCTCGACAGAAGAAATGTTCAATCAAAATACAGTTTAATACTGAAATGGAACAAGAGGAATGGTTGGGTGTTCTTGTTGACATTACATCCCAAATGAACGGCCTGTCCGGCAAACCATCTGTAAACTCTGTTTGGGCTATTACATCTTCTGGGGATGTTTTGAATTGGGACCCAATGCCAGCTAGCCTGAACACAATTAAAAATGGAAAATACACCAAAGAAATACCAGTATTCGGAAAAGATATTATCCCAGGGTTTATAACGAATTTAAATAATAATTTCCCACCTGGAAGCTCTATCACAATTTCAGGTGTCATGCTTGATGAAATTATCAGATTTCATATAAACTTGCAAGGCCCCGAAGTGAAGAAACTTAGACACAAAATAGAAACGGATGTAACTGAAATACCGTTTCATTTCAATGTGAGGTTTGACGAAAATACTGTTGTGTGTAACACCCGAATATTTGGGAGTTGGGGAGAAGAAGAGAGACATCCGTTGAACCTGTCAAAGGGTCAAGAATTTACTGTTACTATAATATGTGATACACAAGTTTTAAAAGTGCTTGTTAACAACCAGCATTACTGCTATTATGAACATAGATTATGCCCTGAGAGCATCACTTCAGTGCATGTAAAAGGTGCAATAAAACTGTATAGTATGGAGTATTCAACAACAAGTATTATAATAGGACCTGAAGAAATGTACTGGCGAATGATTGGCGGCTATTTGCGAAAAATTGAATGTTCCCAAAATGGGGTAGTTTGGGGTATATCACATGACCACCGTGTTTGGGTTTACACGGGCGGGTGGGGAGGCGGTGCACTTAAAGGTAAATACAATTACCTATTTCGGCTTGATTAGTTTTCTTTCAGAAAGCTGTTAAATACTTAACTTTATTTTCTTACAGGTGTAGGTAGCAAAGACGGCATACATGCAATGACAGACACTCAGACATACTGTGTCTATGAGAACCAACGTTGGAATCCTCTTTCTGGTTACACCTCGACTGGACTCCCGACCGACCGATACATGTGGAGTGATGTCACCGGCAAACACAAGAGAACTCGCGAGCACACCAAGTTGCTCAGTCGACATTGGCATTGGGTAAGATATTTTTTTAACTTTGAAATTTTCATTATAGATTTATTTGATGGGATAGATTTTTCTTCTCCTCTTGTAGGTAATCTTACATGAGCAGAAAATCTATCCAACCAGATAAGGTAATAATTACTATGGAACTTAAGTGTGCATTATCCAATTTGTAAAAATATTAAATAAGTCACAGCCTCTTTGATGTAACTAGTAAAATGCTAATTATTAATAAATAATGTTTGTTGTCCTCAGATATCAGAATGGATGATCGATTACAACACTCCAGGCGGTGTAGATAGCGATGGATGGCAGTACGCGACTGATTTCCCCGCCCCCTACCACGGAAAGAAAATATTTACCGACTGCGTTCGACGTCGGCGGTGGTACAGAAAAGCACAAATAAATACCGAAGGACCGTGGGTTCGCGTCGGAAGCACGGGGCTCTTAGATATATCTATATGGGTGAGGAAACCAATACTTTGTAAATATGTATAGGTATTTGAAACCTCAATTTCAGCATTGTTTATTCTTATTTTTTGTTCTAGTTAGTTTCGGTTACCTTGTTATTTCAATAAATGATTTATTCTACCTTATAATTTACAGGGGACTGATACTGATGTCGTAATCTGGGCAATAACATCAAATGGCGAAGCTATCTATCGCACTGGAGTTACGTCTTCTGTTCCATCGGTCTGTATATCTCTTGCCAACATCTTTTATTCATTTAATAAGATTAACTTACTTACTTATCCTATTTGATATTTTCTAGGGCCAACATTGGGAACACGTAAACAGCGCTCAATCATTAATGGCTATTAGTACATGTGATAACATCGTTTGGACAGTAGGACGTAAAGGCGAACTTTACTACAGGGAACATATTACCAAAGAAAATCCTGGTGGATCTAATTGGAAATTAATAGATTCGCCAAAGATGGCCTATCCATACGCTCATAAAACTATAGGCGTGAAAATGGTTACGTTGACAAATAATTCTGCTTGGGTGATACTTGCGAATGGCTGTCTTGCCGTTAGAACTAATGTTACTAAAGAGCAGCAGGATGGCACTGAATGGAAATATTTATCAGGTAAATTGAAATTACTGAAACACTTGTACGGTCAACTCCAAAAGTCAATGAACAGACAGGCAGTAATTTCAAATACACCTGACTGCATAAAACGAGTTATAATGGCTCATCAAAAAAAAGAAGGTAAAAAAATTGGTTGTTATTTTAATGTTACAAGAAGAAAATTATGGTGCCTTTCCATCAGTTATACTGTGCTGTTAGTATACACGAATCCTATCAAACATAGCATAGCTTATAGCTCTGGTGGAAGGGCACACCACAGTAAAATAACAGTTAGTCTTTTGGTGTCTATAGTTGGACACCTTCCCCTCCATAAATATATATTGGTGGTATTCATTGAAACTAACTTGAATAATGTGGGATTGTATTTTGTCAATAGATAGCGAAGGCATGACGTTCAAGCACGTGTCGAGTATGGGCGCGGACGTGTGGGCGGTGTGCGGCGGCGGCTCGCTGCGGCGGCGCGCCGGCGTCTCCGCCCACAGCGCGCTGGGCTCCGCGTGGCACTGCCTCGTGCCCGGCGCGCTGGCGCATGCCACCGTCAGGGGCAGATCTCAGTAACGAACACATTTCTACAAATATTAATTATATCTCTTATGAATTTTGCCAACTGATGCTACAAGTATTACTATTTTGTCATGAAACATATTCTATTGATATTCTCAATGTAAATTAGTTTATTTGGTACATATTACTTTGAACTGTGGATGTTATTTTTTCTATAGCAGCGTAATTGTGATAAAAAAAACATTAATTTATTAGGGTCTAGTCATTCCAATTATACATTTCCATATTTATTGTTGTCGTCGCTGTAATAAGTATTTTTTAGCTTAGCTTCATAAGAAAATAAATGCAACTTATTTAATTTACTACTTATTTATTTATTAAATAAAACATGTGGTAGCTATCCCAATACGACATTTATTTATTAAATTAATCTTTTACAACAAATAATCTAGTTCATATCTCAGGAAATGGTTATTGGGATCATTTTGTATTCGCGGGTACCCGGCGACCAACGCGTCTTGACCGCCTATGTAAAGTGTGTTGTAGATCTTCCAATATACGTCGCGGACTTTCCTTGCAGGGTGAAACAGTCCCTGTGGAAATAAACAAGCATTTATTAGACACGTCATCAAAAAACAATGTATTTCAAATAAAAATACACGTGCATTATATAGGTACCTGTAAAGCATACTGCAGTATTTTTATGGGGCCTAGAGCAACCCTCATGCCTTCAACAGCATCCATAAACGCCTGTACCAAGTGAGGTGAAGTTTCGAATATATTCGGCCAAACATGGTTCAGTAAGTGGACCAATGCATCTTCACACCCAAATCCATAGACACCTAGAGCCATGTGCTTTATGGCGGCGCATGCTGTTTGACGATGAACAAGATCTCTGTAAAGACAAGATTTGCGTTTATTTTATTTACATACCTCTAGATAAACGTGTAAACGTGCGATGCATAAATGTATTTATTTTACCTGTCCATAAGTGCATCCTCCAAGAGTGGACACACAGCATAAATATAATCTTTTCCCATTTCTCCAATATACTCAAATAAGAACGAAAGTGATTTCAGGACACCGTTTTGCACGTTCAATTCGGGAACTCTGTACTCGTTCATCAGAGCTGGTAATACTGTGAATGGTGAGCAGGTTTCCGCTACGATGGCAATGGCGACTGTTGTACAAACTCTGAAAAAGATAAAATATTACTTTCAAGAAGTCAAAATAGGAGCTATTGTAGAGGTTGTAGGAAGCGTTACCTGTTTTGACGTTCTTGTACTTTCAAATTGTTGAGCAACGTTGCCAGTACATCGTGAGGACCTATAGCCTTAGCAATATAACCGAATGTGTTGACAGTCGCTCTCCTGATAGCTTTTTTGTGAGCTTTCAACAACTCTAGGAGTTCGAAACATATTCTCATCCATTCTCGAGCCGACACAAATTCAGGTCCTCTGTCGGCGATACGTCCCACTAAATCTATACAATTTTCTTGCACTTTTTCGTGTCTGTAACATAATAATTAGAGTGAAATCCTTTACAATGATGAATTAGCATAACATACCTCACAAGTGACTTAATATACCTTACAACAACGATTAGAAAAGTATGAATATTAAACCAAATTACCTGTTCTTAAGAATAGGCGTCAACCTTGGCAAGAGATCTTTGATTGGCGGCGTCATTTTCGTCATTCCTATAACGTTGACAATAGCTTTCAACGCTCCAAGAATAGAACCCAGTACTTCAGGGTATTCTTCACCCAAATACTCGTAGAGGACTACTCCAAGATGACCCATCAATTTTTCCTGTTATACAAAATAAAATTTATCATAACATATCAATTAAAAAGCAACATGTGGCAATTCCACTTGCACCTTAACAGCTGAATACATTTTGATGGTATGCCGTTAGTAGAGATGAGCCCATAAAGCGAAATATGGAAACTTAGATCTTAAAACTGCAGCTATTTATTAATAACAGAAACTGGAAATAAAGATAACTGTATTCTCACCTCTTGACAAGTCTTCATGACTACAGCAATGCGTGAAATAAGATCAGCTGCTTGCTGACGAACTTTGGCTGATTTGTTATTCATTCTCCACAAAATGATACCGCAGATTTGGGGTAAGTAGGGCTTTACGCGTTTGCCGAGTTGGTTTACGATAGTGCCGAAACCGTTCAACATGACGACATCCTGAAGAAAAACAATAAAAAAAGATTTTTATATTCTTAGTATAGTACATTAATACAAATAGTTATACAAAAAATGTATTGTTCTTTACCTCTGTAGTCTGCTCTTGGAATGCATAAAGAATACCGTCGATAAGCGCTTCCTCGAGTTTGGAATCAATGTCGGCCGCGCCCAAGTTAGCTAAAATCTTTTCAATCGACTCCATCACCATCTTTCTATACTGCTCATTGTCGTCCTTGAGGTCGTCCACGATTCTGTTGATAATTTCCGATGCTCCGACCTGTACAATAAATGATTAAACTATGAAAAGAGTACATTTAGCAGATTAACACATTCACTGCCACTATGATTTTCTTAATTCCTTCTGAGGTGCCACCAATATTATTATGGACTCGCCAGGCGAGTTGCCGGCACTGCATACTAATTTAAATGGACTCGCTAGGCGAGTTCACTGGCATAATATATAGGTAAACTTAATGATTTGTTATTATTATGGCCGTCGCAGTCTCTAGAACGTTTATATTGGTATCAAAAATAGTTTGACAAGTGTTTAGTGTATTTCCACGTATAAAAATGGCTGAAAACCCATCAAATAAAAAAATAGGTAAGTATTTTACGTAATTTATGCAGGGATTGTAAATTTTTGGATAAAATTCTATTTTTGAGTTTAAATTTTGTATTTTTATAGTTAAGTATAAGAATATAAGATGAAGATCGTTACATTTCCTACAACTTTGATTGACAATTACATTTCCTATAACTTTGATCCTACAACTTCTATTGATTTCTTTGAGTTTTGAAAGAAAAAGTTGAGAACCTGCGTCAGTGAACTCGCCTAGCGAGTTCAAGGCATTGTTGAATGCATTTTTTTCTTAAATTATAAAACTCGTCATATATACGAGCCACAGTGTAAATAATCAGATTAGCGTTTATTTAGTATACGTTTTGGTTTTCAGTAGAAAATATGGACGCATTTTGGAAATATTGGCGAAAAACATTGACTAGCCAGGCGAGTCGCCGGCACATGAACGAAATTTAAGTCGACTCGCCTGGCGAGTCGACTTAAATGTGTTAAGTTTTTTAAGTGTCGGCACTGAATGTGTTAAGTTTTTTCATTGACTACCTTAAAAAGTTTATATTATTCTAGTAAAAAACGCTAGTAAATTATATACCGTTTTTCATGAAATATGAAAAAATATTTAAAAGCTTTTCTTACCTTATTAGCAATTTCGACAGTAGTATCGACAAGTTGGCGGTAGTTCCTCCTATCGAGTGCCATTCGATGGTTCCAGAAATGCTTGAAAAAGTGCGGCAAGATTTCATCCATAATATATTGGGGCTCCACACCGTCAGTGCCGCAACATTGTTTTACGACCTAAAAGATGACAACATTTAAGGTAAGATACCTTATATATAAGTAACCTCTAAAAGTGTACATAAATATTAATGGGCTGATCAAGTGATCTTAATTGAAAGTAGACACCGGAAGACCTTTATCACACCCCAAAAAAAAAAGCAATGAAAATATTTTCATTACTTACAGAAAGGAGAAAAGGAAAAACCAAAACAATCATAGTACTGTCCACATAAATGAAGGGAGATTAATCCAACTATTCATTCTCTGTATAGAAATTACAAAAATTAGCCTTACCTTCAATACAATTTTCTTCATTTCTTCATCGGGAGACTGAAACTCTCTGATAAGAATCAACATCACTTCCCTAGTATAGTAGTTTGCGTATTCAGCGTCCATCAAGGGGATGAGGTATCCGATAGCCTTCAGGAAAGCGGCCAGACCTTTACCGCGATGTGTTCGGATACCCTTCCACAGGGGCTTTAGTACAGAGTCGAAGGACTCAATGCCGTATGGGGTGGCCGCTTCGGCTAACGCGGCACTGGCCAAGGCGGTGATCGTCCTAACCTTTTGCTGTTCGTCGACCAAACCTAAATGACGACATGTCGTATTAGATCGATATCAAATATTCGAAGTATATTGTATAATATTAGTGGATGTACTTACCATGTTCAATGATTTCCACAAGTGACTTCAAGTGAGGCAGAATAGCGCAACCCATCAAGATAGCAATTTGCTGTACAATTTTGATACCAGTGTGTCTCGCTTGCCAAGATTTCTTTGAGCGACATACGGCTTTTAAAAAGGGTAGTAGTGATGGGATACCTGTAATAATCGTTTACATTAGTAAAAGAAGTTCTATGTAATAACATAAAAAACTAAAAGAATAGTTGGTATCGTACCCAAAGCTGAAGCAACGACCGCAAACGCCCTAGCCGTCGTATTCCGCACGTATTCATCAATGTTGTCAATATCAGGCCTCATTGTGGAGATCATGGTCGCGAGTCCGGCAGCTTTGGCCAAGTTGGAAATAATCTCTCGACCTTCAACACGCGCGTAGTAATCTTCGTCAATCAGCAGAGGTTCTATTACGACCAAGATCTGTCAAGAAAAATATAAAGTTTTCACATACAAATATCACTAAAACGCAGTCATTTATCGTGATATTACGAAATCTTTGAATATTCACCTTGTGCACATATGGGCGGACTAAATCGTCCAATTTATAAAGAATCCTGTCAATAACTTTCACGAGTAAATGTCGTTCTTGATCTTCAAGAGTGGGACTCATAAGTAGGGGCAATATCTGGTTGAATAGAGGGCCAGCGCCGAACTCACGGGCCTTGTCGGTTATCTGGCGAAGGGCAGCTTTACACATAGGCGGCGTGCCATTCTGAAACAAATAACATTAAATATAATGCGTAGAACTTCAGAGGCTTATTGAACTTTTTAATTAGACTATTTAAATAACTATGAGATTGTTCAATGATATGTTACCTTAATTTTCAGCAACAGCTTCATAATTTTTCTTTCCTTTAACTCTTCAGGAGATAGCGTGTCTTCGTCAACGTCAATGAGGAGTTTGTCAAAATACTGAGCATCTTCGGGCTTCATGAAGGGCAGTTGCTGGCTGCCCTTGGGCTGCGGGTCGAGCAGGCGCGCGGCCGCCGCCGCGGACCCGCCCACTTCCTCCGTCTGCATGAAAAAGCCGATAGGGGTACCACCCAAGGGGGTAGGGGTGGCGGTCAGCTTACGAGCCGGCGTCCGTATCGGGACATAACCTGAACAAACACATCACATCATATAAAACTCCACAGTCACATGCCGGCGCATTATACGACATGCGTCTTAAATATTTCGACAAGCTATTCATTAATTAAAAGCCCAATCTGGGTGATCCACGGCATGAGACTGTAAAGCCATAGTCATCATTCATCTGAAAGAAAAATTGAGCATTAATTCGATATCTATTTCTCAGTTTAAATAAACACATGCATTATGAGATGATTCGTTACGAAGTCGTATTCCCACAAGACGGAGTCTTTGGTAAATACATGTGTCCTGAAACTAAAGTGACGATTATTGACTATGATATAATAAACTAAGACTTAGAAGCTTAAAAAAATAACCAGTACGAAATTAATGGGAACTTACCCGCGGGCGGCGGCAAAACCTTGTACCCAGCTGGGAACATGGCATCTAACTCTTCATCGGTATAAGGTCTGTTGCGCTCGTCGATTTCCTTCTCCCAGCGGTACGCTTGCAGCTGCTCGGGCGTCATCGCGGCGACGTGGCCGGGCGTCGGGGTGGCCATTCCCATCGCTTTCACTCCGACTGGGGTGGACTGCAGACCAATCATCGATAAGTAACAATCGCAGGAAAATATTGTAGCGCATGGCATAGTTTCATTATACGATTTTACTCACTACGGAGGGCATATTAAACTGTCGGTCTTGGTTATTTCATTCGTAAGAGCATGTTAGAGTTCTTTAGGCGGTCTAAAAACTCTGTCACCAGGGTTACTAACCTAGTCAAAATATTGTAACATGTTTAAAATAAAAATAGTTTAATACTCACTCCTCCAGGAGTAAAAACAGGCGTATGTGGTGTAGGAGTTGCGTGCGAGGGCGTGGCGTGCGAGGGCGTGGCGTGCGAGGGCGTGGCGTGCGAGGGCGTGGGCGTGGCGGGCGCGGGCGTGGCGCCCGGCGTCTCGTCCCAGCGCGAGCGCCGCTTGGTGCCCGGCGTCGGCGTCTCCTGGATCGTGTCCACGCCCGACCCGCGGTCCGTGCGCGGCGTCTCGGCCCAGCCGCTGTTGTGCCCGGGAGTTTCTGAAACAATTCATGCCATTTATTAGGCCAGCAATGCGAGACATTACACGTTATTCTTTTATAGCGGTTGATTGTGTGCTGGCCGACTCTGATCATAACAGCAATTTAAACTTCAGTTTCGACAACATAAATATTTATGTGCGAGGATTTTTTTACTATTTCACTCGAAAACTACCGAATGTATTTTGATGAGATACAAACAATAATCATATTTTGTTACAGCTTGTAAACTTTCTCCAAGAAATCCTAATGCAAAAGGAAAATGGCGACATTTTGAACCCACCTCTATCAGTTTTAGGAGTCTCATCCCATCGGTTGCGGCGGGAAGCGTGTTGCGCGGGCGTCTCCCGGCCGGGCGTGGCGTGTCCGGGAGTGATGTGGCCCGGCGTGGCGTCCCACACGCGCGCCGACGGCGTCGCTCCGGGAGTTTCCCCGCCGCGACCTGCGCCGCCTGGAGTTTCTTCCCAGGCACCTCTCTATAGAAACAATTACAATATAAATTCAAATTGTCATAGTATGTGAACAAAACATGATTTTCTGCCTATACTAAAACCCTAGCCTGAGCAGGTTATTCACTCAAATTAATGATTTATCGAAAAAAATATATATAAACATTCCTGAACAATAATCAATAAATTAATACAGATAGTGAGTTCTAAGATGATCAATGAATTATGTTGACTGTCAAAAGACAAAAATATAGAAGAAATTGGCAGACTGAAACTTCCATTTTACTATTTTATACACTTACTTCAGCATCCCAAGAAGGTGTAGCCTGAGCACTGGGTGTAGTTGAGACTGTCTTCTTGGCCACTGGGGTGTCCTCCGTGCTCTGATCCCAGCGACCTTTGCGTTTAGCCGGAGCTGGCTTTGCTGATTCCCCATTTGATTGCTGTACTGGTTTCAAGGTACCTTCCCTAGCTTTTTCTATTAGTTTTTTTCTTAGCTGAAAAATAATAACTATTTAGTATGATTCTTTTGCTGTTATTGCTGTTATTATTGACAATTATTGATCTACGGTGAGTCAAATAACTAAATATTTTAAAATCATGAATCACCGTACCTCAGTTTCTTCAGCCCTCAAATATTGTTCTTTCATGATTTCAGTATACGTACGAGATCCAACATCTGGGGTTTTACCACCTGAAAGCAGCATTACAAATATTAAAATTAAATATTATTATGAATTCATAAATTTAGAATTTGATATTAATAAATTCATACCTTCAGCAAAAGGATCCGATCTTTCAGGAGAAATGATCATCCTACGCCTCTTTTGACGGTATTCATCTTCTCTGTCTGCTATTGTAGGTCTTCTTTTATCCGCAAATGGGTCATAATCTTTGTCACTCTAAAAAACAACAATTATAATTATATACTTTTACTACTTCAAATGTTTGAAAAAATATATATATAGACAAATTAAGATACAAACCTGAGCAATATCATTGAGTAATGAAGCTGGTGCTGTGTAACCAGCTCTCTTCTGTGATACTGGTACATTTTCCACATCATCATCTTCTACTTCATCGTTAGCGGCTATAGATGTCACATAACCATCGTACCGGGATTTGCCCTTCCCAGCATTGTCATAAATGTCACTATCATAGTATGTCTCGCCTAGAGACACACCCTTGTTATTTCCATTTTCAGGCAATTCAGTTTTCTTAGCCTGAATCTCTCTGATTTGGGCCTCGATGGCTGAAAAAGAATGAGTGTTTATTGCACAAAGATTATCATTTAAAAGAACATTTATGATTTTAACAAGTAGTTTTCGTATTGCACTATCAGTAAAATCAAAGTGAAAGAAATAAAATCAATAAAAATTATCAATATTTATTGTAATAATAATGTGAAATGTTGGGTTATTGCACCAAACATCTTCCACTTTATTGGCGTACCATGTCTACGTACGCAGAATCAGTATACTCGAACAATGCTTTTTTAATATCATTTCTATAACAAAATCTAAATATCAGCATACTATTTATCAAATTTATTTTTATAGTAATGTTGTAATGTACCACAAAAATTTCAAAGAAGATGGCTGGCGTTGATAGCGACTTACCTTCGTGTGTTCTAGGAATTTTATCCATAATAAAGCTTAGTCAAAGTCTGCTATAATTTAACCATTAGAAAAACAAACAATAATCACGTTTCTTGAAATAAATCCAAGGTAATATTGATAAATTACTCAGTATCTAGGAAATAAATCTAGCAGACATTTTATTTCTGCTTCCTCAATCAATCAATCAATTGTTCACAGATAATCATAATAAGAGTCAGTCGTTCAATTTTTTGTTAATACCACAGTGTTTAATTTTTCATGGACCTTGAATGTAGGAAAAATATACTTTTACGCACTCAGTACATATGCGTAGTGGTCTGTCATCAAAGTGTATATATTTTTTGCTTTGCAAGCGTTCAAATCTCATAAAAGTCTGCCTCTGAGCCTAGTCTGTAGACCCGTCTTTGAGCCTAGTCTGTAGACCCCATAATACGGACAGAATGTTGCCAGTACCACAATCATTTTACTTTTCATTCGCTCATTAGAATTAATAGTTAGTAATCTGTGATTCATTCATTCTTATCTTTCTCTCGCACTCTGCTGCTGGGTACGTGTTTGAGAATTATCGAATTTATTTTTTGCTTTTATTATTTTATTACACCAATTATTGTTACTTTTTTATACAGGGGAAGAAATAAACGACCCTGGCGTCTAAAGGATAACCTTTCTGGTGGATTAGCTACAGTACTTTCGGTGAGTATTAGTTTACTAAAACTAGTTCCACGTCAAATGTGTTGGAAGGTGACACGTATTATCAAAATGTAAGATGCTCGTGTATGAAATTATTTTACTACAGTACACGTTGAACGTTTTGTACTATTTTTATACTTGGTAATCTTACATTATGTAGCTCAATTCCGGTGATTTTACGACTATATTAGACAATTCCATTTGAAAATAAATAAGCACATTATTTACTATTTACTACACCGATATTTTTAGGTTTTAAAAATGTTATCTGTGTAGCAAAATTAGTAAGTTCTTCTTATGCATTTTATATTAATGAATAGCTTGTTCTCTTAAAGAATAAACATTATTAATATCAATTATAGTTAGTTTCTCACACATTAAGCATAAAATTGTTGTCATAACCCTATCTATTAATGCAGCTGTATTAGGAGATAAATCATTAATGTATTATCAGAACGATGGTATGAAGTAAAAGCAGCTTTTACTATAGTTACTTATCATCTAATTATGGTAATTACATTGGAATTTTCATTCCACTTCACTGCCAGTTCACTTACCATGGAAAATACCGGTTTCCTCTATAACAGGTAAGCACAGACTAAACCATTTTCTTACATATCAGTACCTACTATAATTTTGTTGATTTTGGTACAAAGTACATATTTGTTGTATTTTTATAATTAAATAAAAATATTAAAGGATGCTTATTTTATGATTAAAATGTTCCCTCAATCTCATTAATTTCTCACGAAATGTGTTTCAATGTGACCAAGGTTTAACATGGAATACCTATCACCTTAAAGAAGGCTATTTAATTTAACCATCTACATATAGGGGAAAACAATCAGTAACTGGCCACTTGGCACATAATTGATTGGAAATAAAATAAGTATTTAATTTTCTAATATGTATACAGTATTGTAATAAATTAAATAACTCATTTTGATAAAATAAAGTGCCAAAGATATGAAAATGCTTAAATGGCTAGTAAATAAATAGTCATTTTACCCTACATCATACTTGATAAATCAAGTACCTATATTTTCATTCCATGTTCCATATCAGAATTAATCTGAAAATTAATATACAAATATCATACACAGTCAAATTTTACAAAGGTTTTACTGTAACAATACAGTCTTAATTATTGTATAACCATCTCTTAAATTTGTACCAACAGTGTAGAAATGTTACATGCCAGCCTTTTATGGAGTGAAATATTATTCATTACATATTAATGGCCTTCATTGTAATGAAAGACAATTTACGTGTAACATTTATAACAATTGACTCTTTGAATAGATACAAACAATTGTTCAAATAAAATAAGTAAATAATGTATTACAACGGACACCTCATTACATGGTATTAATAAAGTTAGAATTTAATTTATAACACTTTTTTGTCCATTTTGTAAAAGTTGTAAGTGGATTATTGTATCTTTAGTAATTTAACAGTTTTTAAATCACCAAGCTATATTCATCAATCACCAATCTAGTAATTAGTTAAGGAAATTATTGTAGTAATAGGAAACTTGGAAATAGGAACTTAAGTTATAAATAATACTGGTAAAATCCCACTGAAGGGGAATTGTGTCAACAATTCTTTATTCTCAAATAACATAATTTTTGTAGTACTGTAACGACTTGGCGCGGACAAGGACTGCTGGAGGGGACGAAAATGATGCATCAGCAATCCATGATGGTTGGAGATATGATTCCTGTACATTCTGACATACCCGTGCACGTTGAGGAAATGAATAACGTTGGATATGACAACAGCGGGTCGTACGCGTACGACGACCTGTTCCCGGCGCTGCCGCACTCGCAGCCGCCGGTGCAGCGCAGCATCCAACAAGCTACCAACAAACTACGCGTCGGCTCTTCTCTTCATACTCAGGTACATATTCATACTCTTTTAATAAAGCTCTAGAGTTTGATTTTTATATGTTCCAACTGATCTGTAGAGCTAAGACTAACTTCTATAACAAAAAAACTAAAACTTACATCCGTCTTAAAACTCCAACAACAGGTTACTTAATCGAACTTACTTACTTTTTATTCAAAGTAAAGTAATAAGGCTACCTATTTCTACTGGGTATAAAGTGCAAGTAAACAAAATTCCAACCACAAATCCATAGATAAGTGTTTATTCAGCTATATTGAAGAATAAAGCAATTGAGCTCAATATGTCCATTGAATTGGGTTTTATCCTACAGCCATCCTGATATCCAAAATCCTGCAAAGCTAATATAAAAATGGCAAAACATGAAATGGCAGCAACATTATTATTTATATCAATGACATTTTTATTCCGTCATTGTGTTAGGCAACCTATAGTTATGAAGTTTAGTTAGCAACAAGCAATTATTATGTATACCCGAACATAACTGTAATTTAATTATTTTCGACATGTTCAAAACATTCATTCATAAAGTATTAATGCACATTAAAGAGAATTACACAAATTCTTATCGAATTAAAAATGTTGCGATAAAATAAATGCAGATAAAAGTTGATAATAAAAATAATGCTTGAAAAAATGATAAGGATGTTGTTATCTCAGAATAACATATAATTGTATTGTTTTGATAAAAGAGTAGTTTAATAGTATAATCGTGATTTGCGTAATATTGTTAATGAACCTATTTCCATTTAAACTTAAATAGTCCTATAAAATACTTATTGGACTTAAATAAGAGTCCCCACTCTCAAAGTATTTACCTATGATCCACTCATTCATATTAAGTTATAATTATGTGCTATACGTAGTATCATACAATCCTATAGATATATTTTTAAGATTATGCA
The DNA here is from genome assembly GCA_963082685.1 of Cyclophora albipunctata. Lineage (NCBI taxonomy): Eukaryota > Metazoa > Arthropoda > Insecta > Lepidoptera > Geometridae > Cyclophora > Cyclophora albipunctata. Next base: position 5,919,548 of record OY720117.1, on the reverse strand, counting down.
CTTGTTACATATTAGTTTCACTGATCAATTAGTTGAACCGTAATAGCTAGAGATAACCTTATTGATAAGACTGTATTATTATGAAAGTAACTTGCATAATATAAGAGACATTGTTACAGGTTTTCCATGTGCCATTTGAAGAACGGAAACTGGACAATGCCAACACTTTTGGCGAAGGAGAGTCTTTGAGAACCTGTCAATCGATCACCAAGGACACCGGAGCTCATATTGAAATATCTACGAGCAAGGATGGAAGTCTGACTTTCTTGATAACTGGGAAACATAGCGCCGTGCTTGACGCTAGGCGTTTGATCTTGACCCATTTCCAGCAACAGGTGAGAATTACTCTTTATATTTTCTCGGTAGTATACAAAGTAGCAGAGAGAAGAGTATCCTTCGCCCAGCAGTGGTACATGGTAATATTTTACTTTCTTCTAAAGTAGCAACTTCACTAACTTACGAATCACTACATAGTATAAAATAAAGTCGTGTCTGTTTGTCTGTCTGTATCCTTAAATCTTTAAAATTACGCAACGGATTTTGATGCGGTTTTTTGTAATAGGTAGAGTGATTAAAGAGGAAGGTTTTTATGTAAAAAAAATTCCCGAAATTCCCACGGGAACGGGCACAACGCGGGTAAAACCGCGGGGCGCTGCTAGTTTAGCATAAATGCGTTATTGCTGACGTCAATCATATACCGTACTGAACGAGCGTCGAACATTTTTAAATATATTTGCTAAGTATAATTTGTTCTTACACTAGGCCAGCAAACAAGTATCCATCCCTAAGGAGCACCACCGTTGGATTTTGGGCAAGCAAGGACAGAAACTGAAAGAGCTTGAAAAAGTGACGGCTACTAAGATCAGTGTGCCAGGCATCGCAGACAACAGCGAGGTGATCACCATTACTGGCACCAAGGAAGGCATTGAGAAGGCTGAACATGAGATCAGGGTCTGCTCTGAAGAACAAGTATGTATATTTGTAAAGAACTTAATTTGATCTTTAAGTAAAGTTTTTATTAGTGAGATATCTCATTACTAGTCGTAATTGATATTTGATTTGGTATGCTATAAAATAAACATAAACATTCGAAACAACATTTAGCAATTCAATCTAAAATAACAATCTAACACAACAGTTATTGCAACTGTAACTTGATCGAATCAATGTGATATTCATGTGAGTTGAAATATTTATAACCGTCTTCTAAGTAATCTGGGTATGGTTAACTACATTATTCCTCTTAATTTCAGTCTCGCAAAGCTTTGGAACGCATTTCGGTACCAAAAATCTATCATCCATTTATCCTTGGAGCTTACGGCGAAAGAGCTGCCGCACTTAGCACTGAGACCGGAGCACGTATCCACATCCCGCCCGCCTCCACTCAGAGTGACGAGATCGTCATCGCAGGGGAGAAGAATGGAGTGCTCGCGGCCAAGGCGCAGATCAAACAGATTCATGAGGAAATGGTTAGTTACTTTGATGATACACTAAGTACTAGGCTAGGTAAGCCAACCCTGGTTTCATAAGTTTGTATGCAGTAAGCTTGAAGGCCTCCGATATGACCAGTATATTACATTCATTTGTTAATACGTATAATTCAATTGCAACAGTCCATTATGTCAATTACGTAATTACTTTGGAAAGTTGTAAGTAGTTAATCAGATTTATGTTAATTGATTGCATGTAAAACGATGTAGAGAAGGAATAAACAACTTCGCAATTTAGCAATAAGAACTACAATTACTTACTTTAAGAATTTATTGTAACAGGTTAAAAAGTGCTCTACGGTGAAAGTTGAAGTACCGAAATCGCAGCACAAGTACGTGATTGGTGCTCGTGGTAACACAATCCAGGAAATATTGAAAGAGACTGGAGTTTCCGTCGAGATGCCTCCTCCCGACTCCCCGACTGACACTATCACCCTGCACGGACCCCACAACAAGATTGGATTAGGTAAGAATTCATACATAATTTATACAATAAATTTTATTCTCATTGGCCAGTGATATGAGTGCTATAGTAAGACGCCTTCGCACAGTGGTGGATTCAGGGACCAAACTCACCCCAAAAACACCTGAGTTTTCTCAAAAAAATCAACTCTACTCTTACCAGCTAAGCCCCCAAATCCCTACCAAAGTCAAGAAATCAAACTGTGGTGGGTCTGCTACTGTTTTCTTCTTATTTATACCTGTAAGATTGGTTGCTTGTATACGCAAAAAGGAAATGTATTACATCTATTAACTGAAGTTTTATATTTGTGCAGCTCTGTCAAAGGTATGCGAAAAGGCTAACTCTGTGAAGACAGTGACTGTCGACGCACCCACATGGATCCACAAATACATCATTGGCAAAAATGGTTCTAACATTAAGAAAATCACTCAGGACTTCTCTAAGGTACATAAATATAATTGATTATCGTATTAATTGTGGTGAAATACGTTATTTTGATCCTTATTTGTTTGTGTATTAGGTGCATGTTGACATAACCCATTCTGAAGACAAGGTAAAGATCGACGGCCCGCCCGAGGAAGTTGAACGCGCTCAAGTAGAGTTGGACAGCTTCGTTAAGAACTTACTGGCAACCCTTACGTACGTCGAGCTCTCTGTTGACCCCAAATTCTACAAGCACATTATTGGCAAAAGTGGTACTAATAGTAAGTATCATGTGAAATCTATCATCAGTATGTATTTAAATCGCATTTATTGCGTACTAATCTTATTGTTGTTTTTTCATTCCAGTTAATAGACTGAAGGATGAGACTGGTGTAGTAATTAACATTAATGAAAGCGAAGGCAACAATATTATTCGTATTGAAGGCAGCCATCAAGGAGTGGCTGATGCCGAAAGGGAACTAAGAGAAATGGTTTCTAAACTAGAAAACGAGAGAACGAAAGAAGTCTACGTAGATCACAGATATATTAAATCTCTTATTGGAGTAAGAGGCGAAAAAATTAAGGAAATCCGTGAAAAATTCGAAAATGTGCTCATCACTCTTCCTGACCAGGGTCAAAAGAGAAGTCCCATCAAGTTAAGAGGACCTCAGGATGACATCGAGAAATGTGAAAAGTTCCTTTACAAATTATTGAAAGAAATCGCCGAATCTTCGTATGTACAAGAAGTTCCGATTTTCAAGCAGTTCCATAAGTTTATTGTCGGTAAAGGTGGCGCAAATCTGAGGAAGATCAGGGATGAGACTCAGACTGTGATCGATCTTCCGGCAGAGGGTGATGAGAGTGATGTCATCACCGTCCGCGGCAAGCGGGAGAACGTGGAGGAGGCTGTCAAGAGGATACAGCAGATTCACAACGAAAAGGCGAACATCGTCACCGAGGAAGTGACTATTCCCCCCAAGTACTACAACTCGTTGATCGGGGCTGGCGGTAAATTGATTCATTCCATAATGGAGGAGTGCGGCGGCGTGCTTATAAAGTTCCCGCCCGCGGACAGCGATAGCGACAAAGTGGTGATCAAGGGCCCCGTGGAGGACGTGGAGAAGGCCAAGCAGCAGCTGCTGGCGCACGCCAACGAACGAGAGCTCACCTCGCACACGGCGCAGGTGCGCGCCAAGCCCGAACACCACAAGTTCCTTATCGGAAAGAATGGTGCTAATATTAAAAAGATACGCGAACAAACTGGTGCTCGCATTATTTTCCCGACTGAAAAAGATGAAGATAAGGAGGCCATATTTATTATTGGTAAATATATTAAAATATTATTTATGAATTGTTCCACGCGGCGTACTTATTCCTGTGGGAATTTCAAGAGATATACAATTTATTTTATTTTTAACTACAAGATAAATATTAAATCTTACAAACTATTATGCAGGCCGCGAGGAGCAAGTGGAGGCAGCTAAGAAGCAGTTAGGAGCAGCTGTGGCCGAAATCAGTAACGTGGCCGAAGGTGACATGTGCGTCGCACCACGACACCACCGCCACTTCGTGGCGAGACGCGGCGAGGTGCTGCGCCGCATCGCCGACGAGTGCGGCGGCGTGCAGATATCCTTCCCGAGACAGGGCGTCAACAGCGACCGCGTCGTGCTGAAAGGACCTAAGGACTGCATTGAAGCAGCCAAGATTCGCATTGCTGAAATTATCGAGGATTTGGAAGCAAAGGTAACACACAACACTTAGCTAGTGACTATTGTTACACTTTTAGTGAGCCCCCTAACAGATAGTAAATTCGATAGCCGGTAAACTTGCTTAATGTCATGTTAATGTGTAAGTTTAAAGACGGGAACATGAGCATTTAGTACCGTCACCGATCGTAACACACGGGCACAGCCTACATTTTCTTAAAACAATTTTGATCACACAATAATGATTGTTAATCATACTCCATAATGAAAAACTATTAATTGCTAGGTGACCATCGAGTGCGTGATATCTCAAAGGCATCACCGCACGGTGATGGGCGCCCGCGGCGCCAAGGTGAAGGACATCACGGCGGAGTGCGACGTGCAGATCAAGTTCCCCGAGCGCGACGCCACGGAGGGCGCCGACGTGCCCGTGCGGGACGACGCGCCCGCCGAGCCGGGGCCCAGCGACATCATCCGCATCACCGGCCGCCCGGAGAACTGCGAGGCGGCTAAGAAAGCTTTGCTTGAACAGGTACACTAAATAACAATGAGAAATAAAAAAATAATTATGTATATATTAAGGTGTAACAGTTTTGTTTCAATGCTGTAATGTCGCGACCTCAGACGCAAAATTAAAAAAATATTTATTTAGTTATTATAGATTTACTTTCAATTCCTGTCTCTCTTATTTGTCCCTTCTTATAAAGCTCCCAGGGAAGAGAAACCGAAGGCTTGTTAATCTAAAAACAGCATATGTATCTACTGTTCTGTAATAGTCCACTTTACTATATCGAATGCGCGTCCACAGGTGCCTATTACGATTGAAGTTGAAGTGCCTAATGAGCTACACCGATTACTGGCCGGCCAGAAGAGGAGAGAGCTGATGCAAACATACGATGTTCACATTCTCTTGCCACCCGGCGATGATAACAGCGATTTCGTGAAGGTAATATACATGAAGGTTTTATTTCATCATCTTTGCGTGTCATTGGCACGAATCAGTGCAGAACATAATCTGAACAAATGCATTATCTGTTTTCTGTCGTAGTATTTATGTCATTATGGGCCCTAAAAAAGTATTCTGTAAACTTTTAGGTAACTGGAACACCTACAAATGTAGAAAAAGCCAAAGAAGCACTTGCTGATAGAATCGTCGAAATGGAAAAAGAAAAGGAAGATAGACTGCTGAGGTAATTTGAAACTTCAAAACCATCACTAATTATAGTAAAATTAACAAAAGAATTGTATAAATAAAATAATGTATGTCCTTAAACAGGTCGTTCGAACTGAAATTCAAAGTGGATCCTGAATACCATCCCTTGGTTATCGGTAAAGGTGGTGCTGTTATCACTAAGATCCGCACTGAATACGGAGTGCAAATCAACCTTCCCAAGCGCGGCGAACCCGAGGACGACACCATCACCATCCAGGGTTACGAAGACAAGGCTCTGCAGGCCAAAGAAGCTATCATGGCTATTGTGCATCAACAGGTACGGGATGCAAATAAATATACTTGGGATGGGAAAGACTCACTGATGAAAACACCATTGTACATCATTACTTTCAACCAACTTCAAAAAATTGTGATTCTGTATTAATCCACATGGTTTCCTCAAAACTACTGATCTGATCAGAATGCGTTTCCGTTATTAGAATATATATTATTCACAAATCGTTGTAGTGGGTATAATATGTAACCAAGTTGTATTTTTTTGTGTTGGAACGTGTTTTCTGATCATATCACTTGTTATACAGGATAGTCAATACCGCGAGGAGGTTGACATCGACCCCCGCGTGCACCGGAGGCTGATCGGCCCCCGCGGGAAGAACATCAAGCGCGTCATGGACGAGTATAAGGTGGACATCCGGTTCCCCAAACATGGCGACGACAGCATCGTCGTGATCGCCGGCGACGAAGACAACGTCCTAGACGCCAAGGACCACTTGTTGAACCTGGCCGAAGAATACGTAAGTATTTTATTAGTAATCAGAATCACATTATGTAGCCATGTTGGATACCTTGATTTCCGGTAACGATGCGATATGCATTAAAAATAGATTTATCATATTTTTAACGGTCATGGAGTGTAGGATGTTTGACGAACAATAATTCGGTCATAAATCGTGTTATTAACAGGGAATGAAATTTTAGTAAACGTTTTATCATCGTTACAATTACTTTTATAAATTTAAAAAACTATGTAATAGGACAGCTGTAATTTCAGGGCTGAAGCAGTAATTTTGGTGAAAGAATGACACAATATATTTGTTTGGACAGTTGCAAGACGTGGTGGACCGATACCAGAGGCCCCCCGCGGCGGTGGACTTCGGCGAGGTGCTGGCGAGCGCCAACACCGCCAGCGACAGCGCCGGCGCCGCCGCGCCCGCCGCCGGCTTCGTGGTGAAGGGCGGGCCGTGGGAGCAGCGCGCGCCCGACACGGCCTCCACGCACGAGTTCCCGTCCATGCGCGCCGCCGGCCCGCGCGCCGCGCCCGCGCCCGCCCCCGCGCCCGCGCCCGCTCCCGCGCCCGCGCCGCACGCCTGGGGCCCGCGCCGCTAACCACCACACACACACCAGTACACCACCGCCCGCTCACGTTACTCCTCCCCTTCTAAACCTATATTTAATCCCTTTGAGCGACAGCGGCCCGAATTATGTCAACGGTATTCCTTTGCGACCGGCCGACCGAAATTGTTTTGAGCACGATCCGCGTATATTCTGACTAAGAAATGATATATTTTACGTTACATATCCTTGTAATTCAGTTTTACTACGAATCGTTATTATACATTATTTTTTATACACCCAGTGAATATTATGCTATCGCTGGGAATAAAAGCTAGACGAAGTATGAGCCTGCCAGGTTTTTTCTTTAAGTGATTGTTTTTTATCTTTTTAATTATTATAGAAATTGCCATTCAATAATGTTGTTATCTAGCATATTTATTTACAATGTAATCCACATATTATTAATATATTCCACACATCATTGATGGTGTGCATAATAAAATTATATTGATTATTTGTACTTATGAATGATAACATGAATTTTCTATTTTCATAATAAAATTGTCACGATTATGTTTGCTATAATTTTAGTGTCGCCTACAATTAATTATTAAATCAATAAAATATAAGACAAAATGAATATTTTTACAAAGTAATTTGTATTGTACATAGAGAATTGTGTTTGAACATATTAATAAAAATCTTTTACAAAATACAGTGGACTTTGTATTCACCTAAGCCCCTTGTGTTATCTTTCTACACCCATGTTACGCTGCTTTACTAGGTTTGGTATCCATCCATTAATGACAAAGTGGCATTATGGCAAAAACCATTAGCATTTTCTCCTTGGTGGTTTCTGCAGTTTTCGGTAATTTGCTTTGCCTTCAATGCAATTGGATAGAGCATGTGGGATATGAAAATGTTCTTGCTTGTTTGAAACACGTTCAAGCCCACCGACCAGCCCTGAGAAACGTAATTATCTTATTCTAGTGCCGACGACTAGACGTTCAGTGATTTTAACTAAAATTTCCAAAATTCATCAATATTTCCTGTTAAAATAATATAGTAGACCAAATATAGTAGATTTAGTAGACTTGGTCACTTACCCAGGGTCAAAAGTCTAAACTCCAAGTTTGTCAACGTGCGATGGAGCGCAGCTTCCTGGGTGTAAAGCGTACGGACAGGATACGCAACACCGAACTGCGCTCCAGGACACAGATCATTGATGTAGCTCACAAAGCCGCTAAACTTAACACGTTAGCTGTCCCCATACAAAAAAAATTACCAACCCCATATGTCCAAGTAAGTTTTTGCAATATTCCAGTTTCAAGTAGTTCATCAATACAAAATTTTGATAAATGGGTCTAAACTACCCCTAATTAGGCCTCCTGGCCCCCTTTAAGTCAGTGTACCGAATACGGTACACGGACTTATCGAGTTGAATTAACGTGTACACTTTAGGCGTACCGAGGACTTGTGAATAGGCTGCATATAAAAAACGTTATTTTTTTTTGTTTATGCTGTCGTTTTTTCAAAACCATTTGATATTGAGAGAAAGTAAGTTGACAAGTATGAAGAAAGAAAGCATTTTAACTAGTAAAAAAAAAATAACCCTAACCTACTGAATAGATCGTTCCCATTTAGTAGCTAGCTACAAGATGGGAAAACACTTTTCTCATTTCGTAGCTAGCTACCAAATCTGGCTACGAGATGGGCCTAAACTGAGCTGTGGGCCAGAACTGCCACTGAGTGGCAGCCAGATCCGGCGAGCAGGCGACGCGGCAGACCGAGGCGCAGGTGGCGGGACGATCTCGACGCATACCAGACCAACTGGAGAGAAGTGGCCCAGAACAGGGATGCATGGAAGGAATGGGGAGAGGCCTTTGCCCAGCAGTGGGACACAAACGGCTGATAATAATAATAATAGTAGACCAAATGTACGCGTATGTAAAGATTTACACGGTGGGCCAGGTGAGGAGACCCCGTTTATATTTAACAAAAAATAATAATTTTACAATGCCTGGAACTCGCCAGGCGAGTTCACTTACATAGAAATAAGAAAAAGACGTGTGGCACTCGGGGACTGCCGCGGTGAAGCTATTGCATAGCATTTTGTATCACCACCCTCTCTCACCACCCACTCTCACCACCCTCTCTCACCCCCCTCTCTCACCCCCCTCTCGCACCCCCCTCTCTCACCCCCCTCGCTCACCCCCCTCTCAACCCCTCTCTCACCCCCCTCTCTCACCCCCTCTCTCACCCCTCTCTCACCCCCCTCCCATACCCCCCTCTCTCACCACCCTCTCTCACCACCCTCTCTCACCACCCTCTCTCACACCCCTCCCGCCTCCTCTCTCTCACCCCCTCTCGCACACCTCACTCTCACCCCTCTCTCTCACCCCTCTCTCTCACCCCCCTCTCTCACCCCCTCTCTCACACCCCTCTCTCACCCCCCTCTCTCACCCCCCTCTCTCACCCCTCTCTCACCCCTCTCTCACCCCCTCTCTCACCACCTTCTCTCACCCCCCTCTCTCACCCCCCTCTCTCACCCCTCTATCACCCCTCTCTCACTCCCCTCTCTCACCACCCTCTCTCACCCCCTCTCTCACCCCTCTCTCACACCCCTCCCTCACCCCCCTCTCTCACCACCCTCTCTCACCACCCTCTCTCACCACCCACTCTCACCACCCACTCTCACCCCTCTCTCACCACCCTCTCTCACCACCCTATCTCACCCCCCTCTCTCACCACCCTCTCTCACCACCCTCTCTCACCCCCCTCTCTCACCCCCCTCTCTCACCCCCCTCTCTCACCCCCCTCTCTCACCCCTCTCTCACCACCCTCTCTCACCCCCCTCTCTCACCCCCCTCTCTCACCCCCTCTCTCACCCCCCTCTCTCACCACCCTCTCTCACCCCCTCTCTCACCCCCCTCTCTCACCACCCTCTCTCACCACCCTCTCTCACCCCCCTCTCCCACCCCCCTCTCTCACCCCCCTCTCTCACCCCTCTCTCACCCCTCTCTCACCCCCTCTCTCACCACCTTCTCTCACCCCCCTCTCTCACCCCCTCTCTCACCCCCCTCTCTCACCACCCTCTCTCACCCCCTCTCTCACCCCCCTCTCTCACCACCCTCTCTCACCCCCTCTCTCACCCCCAACGCACAATCGCACACAACGCCGTGTCGAAGACTGCCGAACTGAAACGACGTTAGACCATGCACGGCCTTCAAGCCACACCTCCTTCCCGTCGGATCGGGTAGGCGTGAGGTTTTTTCGTTACGGAAATTTTGGATTTGGTCCCCGCGCTCAAGGCCCGCGATAGAAGCTATGCAATAGCTTAAAAATCTTAACATAACTAAAAATAGAGTGTCAGCATTGATAATAGAGAAACGACAAAAAACTCTAGCTCCCAGGTGTGTTCCCGGAACAAAAGCACTGATAACTAACATTGTTTTTTGTGGAACTCTCATTGGCTAATCTTAAGTCGCACGGCAGGAATGAACATGCAACCTCAGCATGCAACTAATTTACGTGGATCCCAAACAAAATTATTTTTTTATCCATTGAATTTCTTGACATTTTTATCACTTAAAATACTCTCAATAGTCTAGGTATTTAATTGCGTTAAACACGTTACATACACTGGGACGGCCGAAAAACTAATAAAACAAAGAATTCAATCTCACGTAGTGCCAGTGAACTCGCGCAGCGAGTCGATTCAAATGTTATTGTTGCCGTGCCGGCGACTCGCCCAGCGAGTCCATCGGATAATATATGCGGCACCCCAGAAAACATTTTGAAATTTATAGTGGTCATGAACGTGTTAATAGTTATTATCAGTATTAGTTACTATGTGATAAACACTTCGTTCAAGCCGATTGTTGCTAGAGAATATTAATTTCAGAGCTATGCTGTGGAGCTAAGTTTCAGAGCCATTTTTATTTTACCGAAGATGGTGTTGCCATTAGAAATAATAAATTTTTATTATTTTTTTCGTTGGAAACTATTTTCGACAGTTTTTGCATCGATATATACATAATACGTCAGTCAGACAGATAACTCTGTCAGTCAAGTCATCAAACTTGAGTCAAACATACAAAATTAAGCACATGACAGATGACATTGCATGCCATGAAACCACTGACCTCAATCTATATGAGGTCAGTGAATGAAACTATAATGAAACTGAATCGATCAAGTTGTATCGATCGTGATTGAAAAAGATCAAACTAAAAATTGAATTGAATTGATTGAAAAAGATCGGATCGTTTCAATGTACTCATTTATTCGATCACTAAGTTGAGATAAACTTATACGTACGTTTTACTGGTTGTCTCCGTCAATAATGTATTTTTTTCAATATTTGAAGTATTTTTTAAGCTATTGCATAGCTTCTATCGCGGGCCTTGAGCGCGGGGACCGAATCCAGAAATTCCGTAACGAAAAAACCTCACGCTCCCCACTCCGACGGGCAAGGAGGTGTGGCTTGAAGGCCGTGCATCGTCTAACGTCGTTTCAGTTCGGCAGTCTTCGACACGGCGTTTTGTGCGATTAGACGTATTAAATTATAATTGCATAAGTTGATACAAAATGCTATGCAATAGCTTTACCGCGGCAGTCCCCGAGTGCCACACGTCTTTTTTTTTTGTTTTCTATGATTTTCAGGAATTATTTCATTAACATTTAGTGTATAAAAAAATGGTGATTGTCTTTTTGACAATCAATCAATTGATCGAATCAAAAGAACCAGGTATTTTTCCTATTCGATCAGTCTTGATCTGTGCTGTGTTGATATCGATCTATATAAAATTAATAACAGATCGATCGACACCACTCACCACATCGCCACATGCCTATTACAGATTCGGAATAATAATCAAATCAAATAAATTTGTTTTGATGAAATATATCCAATACATTAGAAATTAGTTTTGATATTTTCCAAACCAATTAATAATTAAATTTATTTAAAAGACTGTGAAAGGTTATTTTACCTGCGATATACATGCGTATTTTCTAGTCAATGTAGAAGTAGAAAATCTACTAGACATGGCTAACAAGAGTATGTAAGTTTAAGAAATTCTATAGCTCTATTCATACAAATATTTATGTTATTACATTATTTATCATACTGCGGTTGTCATTTTATTGTTCCAGACGTCTGACGATTCCATTCCCATCTAAAATTACTGCAAATCTATTTTTTGATGTGCTTAATGTGGATAATGAACCTAAAAGAAGTGAAGTAACCAAAAACATAAGTGTGGACGGCGATAATGTAATTATGTGAGTGATTAACATACTTAGATTATAATCCTTTTTCCCCTTTTTATTATATTGTATGTAACTTAGAATTTATAATGCAATTATTATGTATGTGCTACTTCCTATTAAAAACTATTTATTTGCAGTAATTTACATGGAAAGGACTACAAAAAGCTACGTGTTTCTGTGAATGGTGTCTTAAAGAGTATTCTATTAATATCCAAAACAGTAGATTTATTCAAAAGTTGAGAAAGATGCCTGAACACACCCCCGCACCCACGCCTGCAAGATCTCTGTATGGATTCTTTATGTATTTGTTCAGTAAAACTGTTCTTATTGTCTATTGTATTTGGGCATTTATTCCAGATTACTATTTGCATATGTTGAATATTGATTACTATCCAATTAAATATTGGGCTACGGCAGTTCCTATTCAATGTCTTGTAGCTCTTACTATATTTGCATTTATTATATACCCAAGTTCTAATATGATACTCACACCAAATATTGACAGCATTAATACTATAACAGATTCATATAGTACCTACAAATGTGAAGTCACAAAGAAATGTCCAATAACAACTTCTTGTATTTGTACAGATGTTAGTAACTGTTATAAGAATTGTTTCAATTCTATGCCAGATTGTGACGACAGTGTGGTCCCTCAATTACATGATTTAGATATAAGATTTGTTAGTGAAAAACTTTATTTTAATAAAAACATGAACTGATGTAATTTGTATTGATTTTTAAAACCTGCAGTTTGCATGTCCTGTAGCTATATTTGTTACCAACATCATTCATATCATAATATTGGTTTAGTAATAAAAAAAGTAGTTCATTGTTTGCATAAATCAGTGTAGATTATGTATCTACTTAAATACCTACTTATGTAGTTTAGCTTTAGGTATACGAAATTTCGGTGGTGGCGACGGGTGAGCCTGCCGAAATCACGATATCGCTAATTATACAACAGATAAGATAAACGATTCTCACTCACGACCCCACACCAGGAAACTTATCGTGGGCGGCGGTTGACATACAGATTCACGCATACATACGCACATATTCCCACATGCGGCATGCCACGCCCTGTGATCGAATCCAGACCTTTATTTTACCGATGCAGAGTACTTTCCGCTCAGCTCCGCTCAGTCATTGGAGAAATCTGATAAAAATAACATAACAGGTACTTATCTCTTATCACACTGAACTTGAAATGTCTTGATGGCCACCAATTGAGTTTCCTTGCATTCGTTGTTAGCAATCGATGATGATATTGGAGTAGGCAGGTACTTATTGAATAAATAACTTTATTGCAGTCGGATAAAAATAAGAAAATGTAGTAGGTACCTATTTCCGAACATTTACATAAAACTTTATTCTTTGTAACAGCTATTCTTCTTCTCTCTATTTTAGATAGGTAGGTACCTAGGTAGGTATGTACCTACCTTTGCCCCTAGGAATTTCGAGACAAAAAGCAGGTGACACCCTCACTACTAACCATTGGTAAGAACTACTTACATGAAAATTCGTTGAGTATCTACACTCTATTTTTATTACCAGAGTTAAACTGTGATTTCTGATTCCTTCTGAAGAGGAAAAAGGGTCACCGAGTCCTTTTCCTTCCTATATTCAAACCACTTTTGATGAACCAATTTTGATGAATACCTGGCCTACCTACCCACATTTATTTAAAATGTCCCATTAGATCATGAACGTCCCAAAAATTTACTAACAGTTCTCTTACTATGTAAAATATTTACCCTTAAATGTGTTTCGCCATTTACACGTTCAATAAATAATACAAAGTGGTCACAAAGTTCAAAGTACCTAACAGATTAGATTTCCTTCCCTGTTTCATTAAACTCAGAATATAAGTTTCATCCTGGTCCACTAGTAATAAATCAATATTTACAATAAGATACACTTATTGTAATCTCTTTTTGGTTCCATATATAAAAGACGGAGCTCAGATTCGTTATATTTCTGTAAGTTCATAATTACCTATGCCTACACTAGTATTACTACTACACAGTTGAGTGATAGATGTCCTCTATCAACTAATTTACGATTTTTTATATACAATCCGTAAAATGAAATCTTCCAAATGAAAGCTCGTCAACTCAGTCAATCTAACGAAACTAAACTACCTGCCTTAACATAATTACTAGCGTCAATCGCAAAATGAACATGGTCTACCACCAACGTTGCGTAAAGTACATACATACATGCTATGAATCATTTTAGACATGTCCTTGTTCTCTCAAGTTAAAATAACAATCACCTGCTCTTCCATTCCATTAATTAATCAATTCTAAGTAGACAGCCTCCTCTTATATAGATCAACTAAGCAACTAATCAGCTTTCAGGAATTAAGTGAATTGAATAATATAGGTATAACATTCTCATTACCATGATAAAAGTTAATACCTATTTAAACAATGTAACAAAATTAAATGTGCATAATTATTTAAATGAGTATGTGGGAGTATGTATTTATGATGATTATTTACTTTTGACCTACTAACCATTCTCTAGTTCTACAGGTCAGAAATTGTACCTTTCTATAGTTATATAATGTAGATCTATGGTACAGGATTCATATATTTAGTTTGATGCCTCTCCATCATCTTAGGGTTTTGTCTCAAAATGAAAATCATATAATCTTTAGATTGAATTGAATCTACATTATCTACCTAAGAATATTAAACCATATATAAATAAACATAAGTCATAAAAGGTTATAAATTACAAAAAAGTGATAATTCGTTCACCTGCCCAATATCCTAATTTACTTAAAAATTTAAATCTATGATACAGTGTAATAGACCAGGGCCGAAGCCTTTAAAAATGGTAAAAAACGAAAAAAAATTACAGTAGGATGAAACCCATTGGAAAAGGAGGGAAATATGATCAAAATGAAAGGAAAAATAAATTACAGACGATCCGAGTTCGGGAAGTGGGAGGGGGTGAGTTTTTAAGGGTAAAAAATGGTTTATCTTGATTTCCGGCAAAACTAAAAGTCCTATAGAAAAAAGTTAAATGGTAAAGTTGTAGGTAATAAAAAGATCTACAACTTTTGTATTTGCAATTTTTTCACATAACCTCAAAATTTAGGTGAAAAATTCAAAAAACCAAGTTTTTGGTTTTTTATTTATATCTTTTTCAAAAAAAATTTTTTTTCTACGAAATTTGGTGAAAACTTACCTTATTATGTCCCAAATACACTGTAATTTATTTGATTAAAAATATTTATTTTTTCGCCTTATTTTAACTTAATATCAAAAAATCACCCTAATTTTCAATTGAAAATTCTGACGTCAAAATATCAGCTTTTTTCAAAAAGTTGGTATGTTTTCTGTTCCTTAGAATCTTTACTTTCCGATGATGAAAAAATATATATATGTTACTGTAGTAAATCTTCTCAGAAAATGCAAAAAACTCGAATACGATTATTTTATTAAAAAGTTGATTTATTTAATGCTAATTACATTTATGTCATAGAAAATCTCATTACATATAAATATAAATGTAAATCGTACTATTAAATGTAGATATAGTCCAGTCATTATAGTAAGTTCACCTCGGAATGCGAGATACCCAGCTGTAAGTCTGTAAATACTTGTATATTGACACCCTAAAAGTTGTATCATAACCTACATAATATGGTAGGGTGTACGCAACTATTAAATTTCAAGGTCAAAGGTCACAAAAATCGGTTTGCGCTTTTTTGTAAATATCTCATTTCCTATGGGTTTTTTGCTATTTGTATTTATTGTCAATATTGTAGAATACAAAATTGTCTACAAATTTTGTTCAAAATTTTTTTTCATACGGTGAACCGTTGAGATATTTACAAAAAAGCATAAACCGATTTTTGTGACCTTTCATCTTGAAATTTAATAGTTGCGTACACCCTACCATATTATGTAGGTTATGATACAACTTTTAGGGTGTCAATATACAAGTATTTACAGACTTACAGCTGGGTATCTCGAATTCCGAGGTGAACTTACTATAATGACTGGACTATATCTACATTTAATAGTACGATTTACATTTATATTTATATGTAATGAGATTTTCTATGACATAAATGTAATTAGCATTAAATAAATCAACTTTTTAATAAAATAATCGTATTCGAGTTTTTTGCATTTTCTGAGAAGATTTACTACAGTAACATATATATATTTTTTCATCATCGGAAAGTAAAGATTCTAAGGAACAGAAAACATACCAATTTTTTGAAAAAAGCTGATATTTTGACGTCAGAATTTTCAATTGAAAATTAGGGTGATTTTTTGATATTAAGTTAAAATAAGGCGAAAAAATAAATATTTTTAATCAAATAAATTACAGTGTATTTGGGACATAATAAGGTAAGTTTTCACCAAATTTCGTAGAAAAAAAATTTTTTTTGAAAAAGATATAAATAAAAAACCAAAAACTTGGTTTTTTGAATTTTTCACCTAAATTTTGAGGTTATGTGAAAAAATTGCAAATACAAAAGTTGTAGATCTTTTTATTACCTACAACTTTGCCATTTAACTTTTTTCTATAGGACTTGTAGTTTTGCCGGAAATCAAGATAAACCATTTTTACCCTTAAAAACTCACCCCCTCCCACTTCCCGAACTCGGATCGTCTGTAATTTATTTTTCCTTTCATTTTGATCATATTTCCTTCCTTTTCCAATGGGTTTCATCCTACTGTAATTTTTTTTCGTTTCAAAACTTATCGACCCTGGTCTATAATGTAAGCTAATAATAGTATTTGTACTTGACATATCTCAGGATGTAATTATATTGAAACCATAATATTATGGAGCTCAATGTTAATATATTTTATAAGGATAAAACAACACTTCCCATGATTAGTACAAAATAAAATTAAATATATTGTTAGTTTTTACATAGGTAAAATTTATTTAAAAGTACAGAAGGACTACACACTGAATTGAGATAAAATACTTAGTAATTTGAAAATGATGTAAGCCACTTTTTAGTTATTCACAATATGAACTTATTGCATCGATTAATGATTATTTGGCAGACCAAAAGAGATTTTCCAACAGTGCATAAATAGTTAACCTTATTTATAATATAAGTGAAAATTGGAATAGAAGCTGTAAGAAAATCTGCAATTAGACTAGCCACTACACTTATATACCGAAACATGGCTAAGACCTTGAATATGAGATGTTCCAGCATACAAGTACAGCTGCATGCAGGCAACAAGGGGCCAGCATACACCTAAATATAAATAATTATTTTAAGTAATAATAGTTCATAGATAGTAATTTTAATATATTTTGTACAATAAAATACAATTAAGTACAACTTGTAGCAAAGATATTAAAGAGAGTAATATTTATCTCAAGTGTTAAAGCTGCAATGGCGTGTGTGTACGCACAAGGCATATTTACACAGCACACACGCATGGCGCCTGGCAACAACACACCAAGTGCTGCACACTATAGTACATAATTCATATTTATTACTTAAATAGAATATAATATAAAGACACGCCCAAGCTGAGACTTCTCCACTCACTTTACAGATTTCAATGCATGATTAGCCAATGAACATGCCTGTACCACTAGCACTTTGCTATTAAATAATACATTGATCATCGCTTAATATCACAGCTAATTATGCTTTGAAAATTAAAGACATGTCTAATTTTCACTAATGTAGATAACAATGTAGAGTATAAGTAGACAATCTGAATTATTAATTTACATTACAATATCATGTCTTTTCATATGAAAAATTTAAATTACTTTACCAAAAATTAAACAGTGCAGCGCATTATAAATAAATGTGCATACCTTAATATTTAATTGACTAAATAAATTTGTTGCCTGCAGATCTGATTAATTTAAATATCGAGAGGTAATATCTTAAGAGAAATTTTAACTTCAACTATTGAAAAAAAGTTAAATCCAAATTTAAAAATATTTTGTATTCATTATGACAATTCCCTTCAAATCCACCTATTAATTTTTATGAATGTGAAATATCATTCCAAAGCTTGAGTCTCCGTCACACATATTTCACTACCACTATAATTGTGGATCAAAATTTAAGGATCGAAGAGAAGTAAAAGCTAACACTTCACGAATGTGAGTTGGCATTCACATGCGGTTTCTTGTCTTGAGGGTCCGGAGTGCGCTGCCCGTCACGCCGAGGGGGCATGCGCTCATTGATGGCATCCAAACCTTTGGCTTCAGCAAACGAAGTAATCTTATGGTTAGGAGAAAACCCTTGCAGAGCATTCTTGAGCGATGTTTTGCCACCAGACAGTGCACCCAAAGGAAGAGCACCGGTCGGGGTGAGCCCTTTGAGCTGCAGAACAGATTCACTCTCCTCACGAAGCACTGAGAATACATGAGCCATTTTCCCAATAGCACGGATCTTGTTGCGTATGACTTCTTTTCTGAGATTAGCCTCCTCCAAAGCATCATCTCCCTCTGTCATGAGTTCATCATCAGAGCAGATATTCAGCACATTCACCAGCATCTCTGTCACCTTCTCACCGACGAACGGGAGCGACCAAGTGAAGACATCCATAAAGTTGGGCAGCCAGTACGGGTGAGGGGAACAGTTGAACTGCCTGATGTTCATAACATTGTTCTCATACTTTAATACAGCAGCTTTGTTATTGTAGACATCCAAGTAATTGGGGGCAGAAAATATGGTTATCAGACTAGGAAAACCTGTGGTTTGGCTCTTACGGTACATCCGGTAGCCAGCATCTTGAGCTTCATGAGCGCGTATGATAGACAGGAGGTTGTTTCTTTGTAAGAAGTCACAACAGGCTGCGTAGCTATAGAAATATGAACAACCTCTAACAGAGTTGTGCGAAAAATGTTCTGCGTTTTTTTCATTTCCGAAATCTTCAAGAGGATCTGACCAGAGGAGATCACACATGGCTCCAAATGCTGGTGGTTCTTTGAATCTATCTAGTTTACGAATATCATCTAAACTGTTAATTTCGGGGGAGAGTCCGCCGTGCACACACAGGAACTGCTGGTTCATGAGAGCAGCGAGAGGTAAGCAGTCGAATGCATCCATACAAGCATCGTAAACCTTTTCGGAATATTTGATTTTGCATTCTTGTTTGAAGGTGAAATATTCTGTCAAGTGTCGGCATTCGTGATTACCGCGCAATAGGAATAAAGTCTTTGGGTAGCACAACTTCAAAGCCCAAAGATAAAGAACACATTCTATACTGAAATAACCTCGGTCGACATAATCACCTAAGAACAAATACTTGGTGCATGAAGGTGAGCCTCCCACCTCGAACAATTTCATCAAGTCGTAAAACTGACCATGGACGTCTCCGCATACTGTCACCGGTGAATCGATCTCAATCATCGTTTTTTCTGATCGTAATAAGGTGGCACCATCTTGGATGATTCGTAAAGCCGCATTTTCCTCGATCCGACCTTCTAGGATAAAATGTTGCTTCAATACTTCTGGTAGTGGCTTTGCAGTTTTTTCATCGAACACTTCTGTTACAGTGAGCTTGTGGCTGGGAGGGAAAGCAACACTTTGGATCATACGCTGCGTAGTCGACACTTTATCATTGCTCCCGGACATATTTGTCACATAAAAAACACTAGGTCTAATCCATACACGCCACTATTTTTCAAAATGGCAGAATAGATATAATTCTAAAACAGAATCCCGATTTCACGACAGAGAAACTACTGCGCACTGAAAAACAATGCGCAAACATCTGGCGAGTGGTCAATAAAATAAACAGGGATATCGAGCGCGTTTTATTACTTTTGAAAATATCATTACATAGTAACACTGGCAATTTACAAAATTATTGCCAGTATTGTGATATCCGATTTTCAATAAATAATTTTCAATATTAATTTGGAACGAATAATAATGTAAAAAACGAGCATGCAAATTTGTAAATTGCATAAAAAATATTTTCTCGTATAAGTATCTTATAAGAATGCAATGTGCCAAGATTATTGAGTGCCAAACACAATCAGTCAAACCAATAAGCTCATGTTACTGTACACGTTTTTACTTAGAATCCTGAATCTTTATGATTTGTACAGGCATTGTGAGTTCTTGTGTTCAAAGTTTTTGGACCATTATTACCCTTGAATACAACATTTAATGTAGTTTACCATTGAATACGTAGTAAAAATAGCCAACAAAAAAATCCCTTTGAATGATTTTATTTTGAAACCAATATGGCGATTGACAGGTGTCACATTATATGTGTCGTAAAATCAAAATTGGTCAAAGTCGAGAATAAAGTGGTATCTTATCTTTGACCAATTTTGATTCTAAACGACACATATATAGACATTCTCGAGACTGATTTGATTTTATAGCTAAGTATATCATTAAAAATATTTAGACCACCATAAGCCACATTTACTATTGAAATGATATCATTACCCTCTTTTTGGGACTGTCGGGTATAATATAAACAAATTGCTATAATATATGTATTAAACGAATAGATAAGTGGACTAAATTCAGAATCACTGTAATCTTTAGAATTTATCTGTCATGGGTAACTAATTAGTTTACGCAATAATCGTATGAATGAGCGCACTACGATGCGTCCTAGTAATATAGTTAGTAACAGTACCAATATCTTAATTTTACTGCCAGCTACTATTTTTAACCTTTTATTTGAGCGTGCGTTAGATACGAAACCTAACAATCGCTTTGTAACTTCGTAGGTAGGCAGCCGTTTATTTTCGTCCCAGCTGGTAGGTACAGGTTACTATGCTAACGTTATGATAGGGGACAAATATTTTTTAAAGAGATGTTTGTATTTTTAAATATTAATCGGATACTGGCATGTAAAACGATGAGCCACTGGCAAACTGATTGTAATATATTCAATGTAACTATTTGCAGAAGCTAAACTGGCCATCTTTTTGGGACAAAAGTGTACATCGAAAGGTATGGATTTAGTTAGTACAAAATATAAACCTTGATTGATAAATAGACTCGACTGTGTTGTAATAAATAGTTTTTATTTTAATTATAAACACAGTAAACCAGCTATTGGTCGCGTGATATTTTAGATGACATCATTCCGTATGGCCTCACTAGTATTACTTTTTGTACAATGCAGCTAGTTTTCAAGGCACACTTTTAACCAAGGTGCAACTGATTTTTGGATGATAATTCTGTCTTTATTTTAAATGCGTTGTCATTATTAATAGCTAAGGTAACCTGTATAGTTTTGGTACCTAGTTTATGCCTAGTTTAATATTAGCCATCGTATGAAGGTTTGGATTTGATATCGCCCGAACAAATATTTATTTAGTGATAACGTACGACAAAAACTATTTTAATGAGGGATACATACTTATTAGAAAATAATATTCATCCACTACGTAGTTTTTTAAGATTAACTAGCCTAACCTATATAATCCCACTCCACAACGACAACTACAAGAAATAATAATTATTCTAGCTACTAGCTATGCCTAGGTACTCTATAGATACGCCGCGGTCTGGGTGGAATAGACTTTAAATAATTCGAATTCAAAACATTAACTTCCGGATTTAGTATGTTTTCAACTTTATCGTATCCAGTATCTTTAGGTTTACGGGATCGAACGACCCCGCCCGGGGCGAGGCGCCCGCATTTCCCGCTTTCTATGATGCGAGTGCTGCCAGCATTAAGCGGAAATCCTTGTTTAGACATTCAGTGTTGCCAGCGTGATCCTTGAGTTCCTTAGGCCCATCGCAGACGACAGACTTTTTGGCCTTAGGCCCATCGCAGACGACAGACTTTTTGTGCGATCGAGTCTGCGGCGCACAAAAATTCGGTCGCGGATTGTCGCGGATTTTTGCGCGTCGTGTGCGTTACTGCATATAATTACATAGGTTATGGTGTTGGAAGAAAAATTGTACGCCTTGTATAGTGAGCGCTATAGATATACGGGCGCCTTACCAGTCAGAATAGGCAAGTCTGTAACTGTATGGGCTCTTTCAATTTATCGTTTTTAACGCGTTACTACATGCCGCGGTGGTGCAGACTGCACGCACAGATGTTTTGTTCTTCATAAAAAAACGCACGAAGCAGGCGACTGAAAACGTTTAATTTGAAAGAGCCCTGAGAGTTACGAGATCTTCTCTTAGGAACCTTAAGATTTGGAGGGTAGAATTTCGCTTTTCCTAGTGTTCCAAAAAAGATCAGTGGTCTTTCACCTCTCATAGAGTTAACATGAAGTATGATTAACTAGTTGCTATAATATAATTAACTTTATTGCTCGGCTAGGAAATAAAATATATTATATTATATTATTATAGAAATAATTACAATTTTAATGTAACCCAGAAATACATTTTGGAACACAATCATAATTGAAATTAACTGCATACAATTACAAATACAATATTATTTGGTCCTGTTACTTATATTTATTATTAAATTATTGATTAACCTATAAAACAAAAATAAGTTGGAAACATTATAATAAAAACTGTATTTCTAGAAACATTGCGTACAACAGTTTTTTAATGATAAATTAACTACATAATAATATATAAGTAGAGTCCTTAATTCATTTATGAAGTATGACATCAGTTAACTGTGACAGTAGACTCCACAGTTTTGTACTTTGGCTTGCTGTGAGTGAATGGTAGATATCTGTATTTGATCATATGCTGAAACAAAACAAAAATGGAGTAATCTTTAACATTATATTTGTACATTAGGTGGGAAACATATTTTGATCATAATTATTACACCTTGAGCTTAATTTAAATTGTCCTTTCTTTTATGCTTAGCTGTAAAGTAATTTGCTGTAGGCACACTGCAGGACAAAGGCTTTATTATTATTTTAGCTCTGCTGTTTTATAAATTACTAGCAGCGCCCCGCGGTTTTACCCGCGTTGTGCCCGTTCCCGTGGGAATTTCGGGAATTTTTTACATAAAAACCTTCCTCTTGAATCACTCTACCTATTACAAAAAACCGTATCAAAATCCGTTGCGTAATTTTAAAGATTTAAGCATACAGACAGACAAACAGACAGACACGAAAAAGAGACGACTTTATTTTATACTATGTAGTGATTCAGTTATAGTTTTTGTCTTCGGTGAAAGCTGAGTGTATACTATAACATTTCTATGTGTTATGTATTTGATTCTAAATAGGGTATTTACAAACAAAAGTTTACATCTGTATGTACAGGAATGTGAATCATTACCTTGATTTGTCTCTTCATAGTAATACAGAATAAAGTAATGAAATACATGACTAATATAGGCCAAAATACTGGTATGTTAAATGCATCTATGAAGGTACAACATATTGCTACTAGAGTGCTCTTTGTTACAGATAACCAGAATTTGAATTCAGGTAATCGTCTTATAAATGGTCTAAACTCTTCACTGGCTCTGGTTGGCAGAGCTGGTTCATTTTCATCATCTGTGGAAACAAAACAGTTTCATACAATACATTTAATAAATGAAATAACATACCACAGAAACCATAGGTACTTTTATGAATACCATGGCTATACCCATGATATCATGGCTAATACAAACTCAAGGTAATAAAGTAAAATATATATATATGTCTATTTTGAATTGTAGGGTAATCAATAATCATATTTGGCTAGCTTAAAAGATACTCTGAGGAATAAAAGGGCACAACACCATAATGATCAGTATTATAGATATACAATGTTAAATGTGTTTATGTATATGTACATAAACAATATTTTATTAATAGGTTATTTAATGATAACAATTTTATTTGAGCACCTTATTTTAGTCATTCTGTCCAATTACTTTAATTGGTATCAGTCATTAAGTTTATCATATTATGACACAATATACTTCCTTCCTCCATTAGAGATAACAGATACAAATAATGCAGCCAAATAAGCTCTCACATGACATATTGAATTTTCATAAATGATAAGCTTACCATCGAAATCCATAGCTGGATCGATCTTCGGTGTAAGGAATGCAATAAATAAGTTCAAATGATAAATTCCAAGGGCATAGGTCACAATATACCATCCCTGAAACACCACAAAGTATTTATTAGTTGTAGAAGTTATTATAATAATTATCATAAGTAAAACCTGTTGAAATGAAATGTAAATTGAATAACTGACTGAATAAATTTAACAATAACTTAAAGTTCACGTTTTCCAACGGTAAGTAAAGTTTATACTGTAATATTTATAATAATACCCGAGTCTTGGTGTAATCTTGGTATAGTTTTGTATTGGATTCTACTTACTTGTTTTGTCACTATTCGAAGCAAAAATACTACCAGAAGGAGTGCACTTCCTACCCATCGGGATTTTGTATGTGGTGTCCATTTATCTAACGTTCCTTGGTACACCTGGAAACGAAAGATTCACTAAATAATGTTGTACGTGTTTCGAATGACAAACCATTATTTTATCAGAACCAAATAATTAGATAAAACTGGATACCTACCTACGTTGCTAGCGATACATTCGAAAGCAACATCGCCTAGCATTATACTTTTATTTAAATTGTTTGTGAGGATCATCACAAGCTGCATACTACACTTTGTCACTTACTTGAGATATTCTCGTCCATGCTTGGGAAAATATACCTCTGCGGTTGGTTTCTGATGATAAATCACTGCCTGACATCATATTCGATATGTTCAGTCAAGAACTTAGAAAAATGTTGAGGCTAAATAAAAAATATTACATTACCGGCTGAATATCAATAAATATTTACAAGATATCACCAAAAAAACGAGATACACTACTATTTACAGATCATGTAAAAACATTGAGTTAGCTTTTTCATAAAATGAAAATTGTAGTGTTGGATGGATTCTTTGAGAATTAATTTATTTGGTTGGCATTAGTTGCTGTGCTATGTTGTCTATGGTATCCAAATGAAAATGTTGCCATAATTTGCCAACTTGCCTTGTCAAAATCTGTCACGTCACCAACAAACTGTCATTATTGGTTCAAGGTCGAATTGCAGTGCAGGCTAGGGATGGGCAAATGGAAAAAAAATATCGATATTTATCGTATCGATATTTTTCAAATATATCGATATATATCACCCAAGAAATATCGATATTTCGATATATCGATATTTTTTGCCCAATTTGCAATTATTTATAAAAATTGCCTAAATTATCGAAATTTTAAAACAAATACACATCTGGCTGTTTCAAACATAAGTTTTATTATTAAAAAAAAAAATCGAATTGCTTGACATAAAAAAAAAACAAAAAAATACTGCATATTTTCTAAATTTAAGAAATCGGATTGGTCAAAATCATGATGTTACGCATGAGCAGACAGCAGAGCTTTAAAAATATATCGATTTTGATATCTGAAAATAAATATCGAAAATTGATATATCGCGGAAAAAAATATCGCTAATTAGTATCGATATTTTTCTGAAAAAATATCGATATTTTGATATATCGATATTTTTTACCCATCCCTAGTGCAGGCCTGCCTGCAGGGCGTGCAGGGCGAGCGGGCGAGCATGGGGCGAACGGGCCGGACCCGAATTGACCCGATTGTTAATGCGAGAAAAATGCGGCGACATTATTATAAGTCAAAAATTTGTATGAATTAATATTATTGAAAACTAGATGATATAAAATGTATTAGGTATTTTACTTTACAAGGGGAATGGACCGTTATTGCAATCATTAAGGCCGAAAGTCTAAATCACTACATTACTTCTTCAGAAATCTAATTGGACATGAAGATTCTTATTTTAGCTATCTATTCTATTCTTTCTTATCTTTGAATAAATACATTTCTTTTGAAATGTACCGCTCGCGCTCGAGCTTTCACTTTCTTTAAATTCCCTCCGATCCGACCGATTACATACTTACCTCTCCATCCGAAGACAACATTAATGAACATTTGAACAATATTGGTACTGAGACCACATTTCTATGAAACATGTAGAGGATTTTTGTCATAAATTAAATGAGATGTTAGGTAGATTCAATAAAATTAGTGGGATCGCTTAAGAAATTTATTGAAATCAAATTTCTAATTACATTTTATACATGTTATACTTTACAGATTACTAACAATAATTATGCTCCTAAAATAAGTTTTAATACAACTACTAAATAAATAACATAAAAATGTTACGCCTTAACGAGGTCTACTCCTATTATTGCGAGAGTTTATTTACATTATTTAATAAAATGTAGGTAATGGTGATCAATATCTTAATTTACTAATCATTTTATCGTATTAAATTTCGAGTACAAAGAAAAATTTGGTCCAGCTAAACACTATTAATTAATACTAAAGGCGACTCCTAGAAAAATGAGTAGTATTGCTATAAGTTTTAATGGTAATTTACATGGAAGTTCAAGGGTTATTTATCTATTCATACATTATTATTATATTTATTATTCACCTACTAATACGAAAAATACTATAATTTTAAAACTATAGTTTTTAAACAACAATTTAATATTACCTATTCCTGATAGGTTCTACTTTTGAAGCTTAACCAATGTTTCAGCCTGTTTCCTAGAAAGTTTTTGACCTAAAATTATTATAATGATGACATAATACTAATTTAAGAGTAATTTTTAAATCAACAAACACTGCTACTATAAAACGAACAACAATATGGAAATATCTGATGGTATTTGTGAAATTATTGTATTGTCACCTAATAAAAAATAAAATAATTAACACACCGCTGTGTTTACACTGTCACATAAGTGTCTGTTTAATATAGCTTGTAAACAATAATTAAGTGTTTATCAGTCATTAATAACTCTTTACGTCACGGGGTGTCTGTTTGTTTTTATAATAAAATAATATTTTTACAGTCTTTTTAAAGTTACATCGTTTATATTTGTAACACTATTTCATTTCTTACATAGAGTGTACCGAATTACAGTTAAAATAATAATGATGATGAGTATGCATGACAAGGATAAATAAATACATAATATTTTTCTACTGTACAATAATAGAAGTTTAATTTTATTTCATTTGATATGTACTAATGTTAATAATTATTTAACAGCAGAAAAGTTTTGAATTTGATTGCTGTTGTTCGAAGCCACCCAGGAACTGAAGACATCTCTGAAAAGAGTTTAATTATTAAAGGATATTCATAAGATTTAAACAAAGTAATTTCATTCATTACTAACATATTGAGTTGCCCTAGTTTAGTTAATAAGTCTTCTGACGGAACAACTAACTATAATACTGTCATATTTTTATAATGTATGATATTTACCTGCAGTGGCTGACGACACATTCATTGGAGCAGTACTCATCTTCCCACTCGCTATTAGCTATAGCCGGATTGGTACAGCCTTGTCGGATACAAGATGGTGTGCTGCGATTTTCATTCTGTATAATTTATTTATTTCATATAGTTTACTAAATTATTGATTTAAATATTTGATTTTAACCATTTACATTAATTATTGACATGTATGAAACAATAATAATGAATCCACTGCAGGTCAAACTTCAAACTAAGATTTCTCTAGCACTGTACATATTAGTACAATATACAGCGTTAAGGATAACTGATTAAGGGTTTAGTCTTTCACTACATGGTAACTGTATTGTATAATGGTAAGATTTTAAGAAACTATTCTTGACTAAATATAGTTGACTTACGTCTGAGGACTGTTGTGGAGGTATGCCAGAGCTTCCATTGCTGTTGGGAGAATGCTGGTCAGGTTTGATGTGATTTTGTTGTTGTTGCTGTGTTGGCTGCTGATGTTGCTGTGGTGGTTGATGTTGTTGTGTCTGTTGATGCTGCTGCACCTGCTGTTGTTGTTGTTGATGTTGCTGCTGCTGCTGCTGTTGTTGTTGCTGATGTTGTTGATGCTGCTGTTGTTGTTGTTGCTGATGCTGCTGCTGTTGTTGTTGTTGTTGTTGATGTTGAAGTTGCTGCTGCTGCTGCTGAATTTGTTGTTGCTGTTGTTGGATTTGTTGTTGTTGTTGTTGTTGATGCTGCTGTTGTTGCTGCATCTGTTGCTGTTGCTGCTGGTACTGCTGTACTTGATGCACTTGCATTTGCGGATGAGGTTGCGACATTTGCTAGAAAAATATTTTTTTAAATTAATTTACTCCACAAAATAAATCTAAACGTCCCTACTAAAATATTGAGATTTAATCCACCACCTAACATATCTGTTACTACTAGAAAATATAGGCGTAACTCATTCCTCGAGCGTGCGAGCAGAAGCTTTAATGAGTGTAGTAAAGAATTTGACACACTTGATCTATTTAACACGAGTGTACCTGCTGCAAGACTGTTGTTCAGTAAATCATTTTTTGATTGACTTGACTTAGGTATTATATCTGTTTAATTAAGCACTTAATTTCCTGTAACCTATAACATGTCTATACGTGAGGTCCTGTAATTGGCTTCCTGGTACTAATCAAAAAATTGTATTTTTTTAAGTTTAAAAAGCTGTTGGACGTCCATCAAATAAATAAATAAATAAATTATTCTACACTGAATAAATCAGTATTAACAAGTAGTTTTAAACAATTATGTGTACCTGTGGATGATGATATTGCATAGCATGAACATTGTTTATCGGAGGCGACTGAGACTGGACTTGTCGGTACCCTGGTGGTGACAGACCCGACGCTGCAGGGTAGCTGTTCGGAGACTGCGCTGGCTGGTAGCTCCTTGGTGACTGGGCAAGATTTGGCTGACAGTTCTGGGGTGATGTATTAGGATTGACCTGGTAATTTTGCGGTGATTGGCCAGGTACACCCTGTGAAATAATTAAGGTTATAACATAAATTGATCTAAAAATAGAACAAAGGATTGCCACCATGTGCTATGATTGTCAATGTTAAATTTATTTAAATATTCACCTGGAACGTTTGTGGTGTTAGCGGTATATTTCCCTGGTAATTTTGTGGAGACTGCTGAGGGTTGGGCGGGTAACCCTGAGGAGATTGTCCTGCATATTGTGGCTGTGTCTGACCCCCGGGATAAGTCTGCGGGGAGTATCCTTGTGGTGCACCAGGGTTGCCGGAGTACCCTTGCGGTGAGTGTCCATTACCATAGGCTTGGCCTTGGTAAAAGTTCCCATAAGATGGATTGGCACTGTTTGAATGATTATACATAGCTGGATTTTCTTGTTCTCCACCCTGTTGAAAACAAACACTAGTTACAACAGCTAAGCTTATAATTTACTTTAAGTTTATTTGTTAATTAAGTTTCTTAAAGCTTTCTTATCCTTATAATTGTCGCGCTTAAAGGTCACTATTTATCTATATAACTATAAGTGGTATTTATTTAATGCTTCATCAATAGTTGACTATTTTATTACTGTAATAGAAAAATGTTATCTTAGAAGACTCTCAATTATAACAAAAAGCTCATTGTTTATTTTGTTTTTAAAAGCTTTTTGTAACATAACCTCCTTTGCTTGTTTCATCTCTTTAAAATAACGAGTATTTAAACAAAGAATTACCTCTTCTCTTTAATCTTTCGAAAATAAAGAACACGTTAAGACAATTTCCGTTAAAACTCAAACAATGTACAGTAATTTAATATACACTTTGCGGTTCGCGAAACGAAAGCTCTATCGATCGATCGGAAGCTTACAAAATGATATTCATTCACTCTCCGCCGTTCGTTCCTCATAGCTTCGCTTCTGATCCTCCATTTTGTTTGAGTTTATTCCCCAAGTATACGTCAATGTCAAAGGATAAGGCGCAGGATACGCCATCTAGCGGCGTAATTTTGAAGTTAATAGCTTTTTTGAATTTATAACCTACGCAGTTTTTAGTTTTTACTCAAATATTTTTTTTATATTAGATTTCGCCGGAAAGAGGGTTATTTTGTTTTACAATTTATTGTAGTATCCTATATATTATATTTAAACCATTACAATATAATTATTATCTTAATTCATTCACATGAACTCATTGTTGTTCTCCGCATTCGTTTTTATATAGTTGGTGTATGTTCAGACAGAATCCTTACGGAAAAGTTAAACTTATAGAAGTGTAGTGCTTACCTTAGATACAAGACTTGCTCTGTAAGCAGCAAGCGCCTTGAGATACTCTTTTTTGGCCACTTCGGTTTTCTGCTTATAAACCTGTATGGAAAAGCTTTGTAAATAAGAACTTCATATTTTATTCAATATAGCGTATTTCAATAAACATGTAGAAATAAAATCTTACGCTTTTATGTTCAGAATCCAGTCCATCCCACATGGAAGCTACAATTTTAGAAACTTCTCCAAAACTAGCGTTTGGATTTTGTCCCTTGATTGCTGCTTGTGTGTCGCGGAAGAATAGTGCATATGCTGATACAGGCCTGGGTAACAAATTACGAAATATTATTCAGTTATTTGTCTGATAGGAAAATTATTACAGTATTCATTTATATTTATACATACTTCTGTGGCTCATTAGGATCACGTTTTTTCTTTTTCTTTTGAACTTTTGGCTTCTTCTGCATCTGGCCTCTGTTTATTCCATTGTCCATGGGTTCTGGTGAAGACCTTTTCACAGCCATATTGCTAACACCCATTTGCTACAAAAACAAATATATTTATTTTAAAGACTTTCATAGAATTCATGTTTAAATATATGCGAAATATAGTTCAATGGCAAAACAAATGTATGACACAAGGTAATATATTTGCTGAATACATCTAGATAAGCAATAAAATTTGCCTATACCTGATGAAGCGTAGTTTGTTGCTGCCGGCTCGCTGAGCAATAATGGATAGGCAGAAGGCTTTCCGCATCACCAGGCAACTACCAACAAACAACCAATTCATTAGATTTTCTAATACATTTGTTTATTGAAAAATAATAATAATAATAATGTTGATGCAGGTAATACAAATTGTGATTTGAATGCCAGTGAACTATATTTAAAAGTAGCAGACATCCACAAATGACTATAGTATTTATGTATGGGTAGTGGTGAACCTTATTGCAGATTAATCATTTAACTTGTATTATTTTAACTTTTTTATATATTATACATCACATTACCATTATGTATAATAAATAAATTTTAGCATTAGAAATTGTTTTATTTCATTTTATATTATTTCAATTTAAAAGTAGATTTAGATTGAATTTTTTATACCATAATCTGAAAGCAAAAGACAATGAAGTTTTTAAAATAACAATGAGTTAAAATAGTCAATAAACAACTGGTCTTAGAATGTTAGGACCCCTATGCCTTGCAGGACTTTTAATAAAAAATATTATCTAACCTGAGAGTGATGTGAAGGAACACTGTCATCTGAGTCATCGCTGGTGGTTCCTGGTGGGGATGCTCTCTGGGGTGACCCATACACTTGACCAGCAGGTTGGGTTGGCGTGCTTGGGGTTGATGGTCCGCTCATGACTTGCTGGGCGACTTGCGTCGGTTGCATCATCAGCAGCCGCTGTTGACCACCCGGCTGTTGCTGGATGATATAGTTCCCAGCTGGTGCACCAGCTCCACTGCAAGTTGATTTTCTGATTAAAATTAAATTATTTTAATAATTGATCAAGAATCACATAACACAATGATAAAAATTATAGTGATAAATGAATTAATGGTGGTAGTTGAAATGTATACATTCTTTAATAAGAATTCTCTCAAGCCATTGTTAATATGTGTGTAGTGTTCATAGGCTCACTACTTGCTTCATACATGATTTAGACAATACTTTAGTTGAAACAATTATTTGGAGTTTCAAGGCCAATGTTAATGGATATGATAATGTTGAATTATACTTGTAACTTCATGTTATAAAGTCAGTAAAATAATAATTACCTGTGAGTTGTAACTGGTGTATGTGGTTCTTGCAGATACAGCGGTTGTTGGTAAGATGGAGCTCCACCGGGCGGGGCTAGGCCGTCTTGAGCAGGATTCATCATACCCACCTATAGACAAACCAGAAAGTACTTTTTAATATTATCTACAGTAGCACATAAGACGCTTATCATTATATTTAAGTAAGTTACCCATACATACATTGTGTCAATTGAAAAAAATGTGAGCACGTAGAATTCAGCAAATTTCTTTTTGATATTTATAGGTTCTAGTAAAGGCAACCGGCTTTTACCTACAGTTTACACATTAATTAGAAAAACTAGTATAATAAAGCACCAATCACAACATTATCCAATAGAACCCTGTTTTCATTTAAAAACGTTTTATATAAAAAATTACTCTTGTAAATATTAATGACACACTTTCCTATTTTAATACATTTAAATTATACATAAAACTATGGGTTTCTATGCAGATAATTATTTTTTTGATCACAGATCACTGACTGTCACTATAGTTAATTTTTGATGAAATGAAATGAGTGACTGACAGATTATTGAAGTTGATTTATATTTTGACAATTGACATTGACATTTACAATACATACAAGTGGTTTTGAAAGTTTTGACAGATTAAAGTAACATTTGGAAACGTGTTACTACCAAAAGATCATTCGGAAATGTACCTAATTTACACCAACCGGAAACAGGAATTATGAAAATCACAAATCAAATCAATCAATCAAAACCTTTTTGTTTAAGGAGTAGTACTACGTAGTACGTAGTAGATCCATGGTAGTAGTACCACCCGTAGACAGAGGTCTACGAGAACTTCCAATACCAAGGAGTTTCTAATAGCTCCGTAAACATTTTATTTTATTAAAATTCGTATCGTGCCAGCCCTGTCGATCGTAAAATATAGAACGGAATTCATCGATAGGCAATTCAATTTTAATAAAAACCAATCTAAAAAGTAGGACAGCGTTCTATAACTTGTTGGTTTCATTTAGTTTACAAAATAAACGCGGTAATAATGTTTCGGCATGATGCCACAGAATACGTAACACCCAGTAGTTACCTACTACCTGACCCCCATCTTTACTGTTTAGACTTTCGTAGTATTTTAGCAATTAAATAGGAAAGTATTGTGCTCCATACCTGTGGCACTGAATGGTGTAACTGCGTGTATTGTATGTGCGACCCTTGATTAGGGCCACTTGCCGCATGCTGCCCTTGAATCAATGGAATATCGAATTCTTCGTCGCCAAATGATGGTGTATGAAATGTCTGTAACAAATTAGATAAGTAACTTACAAAACAATGATCTAAAAAATGATTTCTATATACCTAGGTACCTTCCGTAGAGCTAGGTACTACAGAAGAGTTCAGGTATTTCATAAGGACGCAGGGGCCCTAGACCATGGCAGTGCCTTTTTGTCCAAAGGATAGCTAAATACAAGATATTAGTAAAATCAAGGTGGACTGACTCTTTACTAAACGTTTAAACTTGCAATTTACCTAGCGGTTCCAATTTCGTGTTAAAATCTTGAACATATGAGCTTTGGGAGTTAGATCAGGAGTTAGGTAATTATTAGATAATGTTAATTAGATTGGATGGTGGATGTACTTAAGACACTATCCAATAAGCCCAGTAGACGTAGGTACAAAAATGTAATTTACCTGATCATTCATGTTGTAGATGCTGTTCTTTGATTCACGAGGGAGTGCCAGCGGCGACTCCAAATTTTCTGGTCTCTGTAACAAATGAAATTGTGATTAACTAGTATAGGTATGTAGTATTGAAAAAAAAATTATTAAGTTGCTGATACCTTAAAACAATGGCTACCTTGTACTTGGAAAACAAATTCTTAAAAATTCAATGGACAGTGTTAGCTTACGTACCTACCTATACTTAGTAATAAGAGTGATCATTTCCAGGCAAATTTTAGAAGAAGACTATTTCATAACTTCTATTCACTTACTATTAACAAGATTTCCCCCGCAAAATAAATTCGTTCTGCAAACATCAATGTAGTTCCGGATAATACGATACGAGTAGTAGGTATCTAATTAAATATTTTTAATCAAGGGCTAGTTACTAACGTAACTAACTATAAGTATACCTCATATTAATATTCATAGACTTGATAATAGTCTATAGAAACATGTTGGTTGAATCTCTGCACGAGCCATGAACAATTTAGTGATCAAACTAATAATACCTCTACCACGAGCCTGCCTCACAGCAACCTCGTTAACTTACCTCCGAGATGGTTAGAATCGATTTTATTACTTTTTTTTATACAATATTGAGTTGCCCATGCTCTCTTATTGGGGGCCTAAGTAAACTGTTGATTGCATCTACGCCCGGCTCTAAGTAACCGGGCTGTAAACTCAATTTATTTTCAAATAAATGTATTCACTTAATAACTGGGTTGATAAAGCTTGTCTATAAGCAATATAATATTACAAACATTATAAAAGAGTTAAAGTTTTGATTGATTTTGTGTTATGAGTTATTTCCTTCAGGCAATTTGTCGGGTAAAGTTTAACGATGTTTATATTTTGTTTTCAAATAAACTTTATGTGTCGTCTAAGATCATACATAATTAATGTACCTACGTATCTACATACATATTCGTGAATTATGTATAACATGTTATTATATTGCATTAAAATAAGAAAATATTGTAAGTCAGTTCTTTATCCAGTTAGTTTGTAGACAATTCCTAAGAGTGCAACACCGAACAGTTAACAAAAAATATATCGTGATCAAATAACATTCACGTTTGGTTTAGGCTATTTTTAAAACTAATATCTTTCTATTCATGTTGCTTAGGTGCATTTAGACATGTGTGTAATTCAAATGCAATAACAGGTAAGTATTTCGAAGTAGATAAACCGATAAATACCTATCTATGTACATACTGGTATTTTAGTAAGTATTTTCAACTGATGCATCTTGGTAATGTGAAAAATGTTAAATAGTAGTGACATGAGCCATTTTATTCATCGATCAAATACTTTAATTTATTAGTAGACATTAAAGCCCAAAGTAATTATTTTATGGTAAGATGATATCATTCTAATCTACAGAGATGAATTGATAACGTTAGTTTTGACTCCTAATAACTGAAAGTCCTTCATTTGGTCGAGATAATATCGGCATTTGATTGGTCGCTATTTGAAATATGAAAACCGTTTTAATCGTTGTTCCAAAATGCGATTGATCAACATTGTATGCGCCTTGAGAGCGGGTCGCAGTCTCGCGGACCGGTTTGGGACACCGGCTGCCTCGAGCCACCTCGGGCTCCCAACGGGCTCTACACAGAATAAACTAAACCTACCAATTCACGCTACTAACTGCTACATAATCTGCGCCGATACCTACAGAGAGGCAAGTGAAAGGACACGCCGTTAATTGCTTTTCTGTGCTATTGGATTTCGTAATGGACGTTAGTTATTGATAAAATAACCTTATTTGACAGGTAAATATTGGTCGATACATATCTACAGGTGTCCTGGTTCTATGCGCGAAAATAAGTAGGTATTTTAATTGTAGGTACTTCTATACTGTTTGCATATTGTTAAATAAGGTCCATTTTCAATAAAAACTGTTAAGTTCAACTTTTGTTACTTAGTTTGGTATTTTAATATTATCTTATACTTTGTGGAATTGGGTTAAGCGATAATACTGCGCGTTAAAAACTTAAAGAAATATTTTTATGTTTCGATAAGAGCCAGTAAGTTTTATAAACAAATACCTAATGTAGACAAAGTAAATAATAAATTACTTAGTAAAAGTATAATAATTGCTTAATTTTATCAATTGATAGATAATAGTAAATGATTATAATGTACCATTCATAATGATACCATGTTTCTAATATGTTTTTAGAGCGTGGAAAGTAGAAAGTTTTCAAAAGTAGGCAAGTTAATATACATCGGAAAGTATGTTTTACTTACTAGCGTTATTTATTTGTTAAAATCTATCTAACTAGATCTAATAGAATTAAAAGTGAGATGATGCTAAAATATGAGTATAAAGAGTGTATTTTAGGCCGAAAATTGGTAACAAGCTATAATAATGTTTATGCTTGCCAAATGTTTAATTACCTGTGTTTTAGGTGTCTCGTTAAACTACTGGCCATGGGCTATTAAATTATAGATACTACGGAATTTAATTCTTTTCACCATGCATTATGGAAAGAAAAAGTAGTCACACACAAGTTGTAGGTACTCGTATAACGTATAAAATTAGGTCAAGTTACAAAATGTTTTAGCTGTCACTGGGTCTAGAAAATAACATTACAATTTACAACTTCGTTAAATTATGACTTAAAACAAAACATAAAAGCCTGACATTCATAGTCGGTAATAACTCTAATAACTGCCTTCAAAGGTGCATTTGTACTAGACGCGAACGTTGCCCAATAAATATGATTAAAATAAAGCATGGCTCCCACCAGCGTCTATTTGGGAGTCGTGTAGTGGACTCTGTTGGCTAGAAGGACGTAATTGTCGGTCAGTGACCTCGTTCCTTCAACTAAAACAGCGTTAAATCAATTGATGTTATTACAATTGGAACGCAGCTTTCATAACTTGCTTACAAAATGTGAGCGCAAGGAGACATTTAAACAGGCGGCAGGTGGATGGATTCCATATTTTTTTGGTATCGTGCACTCCTTTGTACCTTTATGAGCTTTTAGAAGTTTTTTAATAAGCGCTTGTGAAGCTTCTCGTTGAAAAAAAATCTTTACCTAAGCTGTTTGAGGGTGGATTTTGAGTGTTATTACTTATTACGATATTTTGTAGTTAATACTGTCAAGGATTATTTATTTAATATTTTAGCACTGAATTAAAGTAAACCAAATATTGTTAAGTACAAAAAGTGTAGAGTATGAATTTAATACTTATTATTAAAAATATCTCTTTACACCTTTCTGACCTTTGAGCTAAACACTTATTTATTATATCGAAGTATTGTATGGCAATAGCAACGTAACATTGCGCCGGTGGTACCTATCCAACAACTCTTTCTAACCTAGCACATCATTGCCACCTTAACTCTGGTTAAAAGACGGGGTGATTTAGGTGTATAAATATATACTAATTTACAAACAGATACAAATAAATCTTGATGTAATATGGGCCTTAGCCGAAAAAGGCAAAAAAAAAATACTTCAGAATTTTAAATATACCCGTAGTTCATAAGAAGAATGTCTATTGCTATTCACCAGGAATGCAAATTCTATTAAAGAGGAAATGATGGTAAATAAATAAAATCATATAATGTGAGTACTTTAAAATACTAAGGCCCCATCTATATGTAAAAGTAACCCTCATAACGACTGTCTCTTTTGGTGAAATAGGTATTTGATGATAATATGATAATAAGATACATATTTGTTTTTATGAACTGCTAAACTTGATAGTATACCGTTACATACGAAGTGCTAACGAGGCCTTATAAGGTTTCTCTTCGGAATTCTTTTTAGGGCACCCGTTTCAAAAAAAGTACTAACTTGTTCTACAGAATAATGAATAATGTTAATTTTTTATATTTAAATTATGCAGAAGTTAATTAAATTATCATTTTATGTGTTTTAAATGAGATCGTGATACTGAATTTGATGAATGTTGATTGATATTGTGGCATTTAGTTTGTAATAAAAAATAATTACTTATTATGTAGAATAAGCCACCGGGACTATTGTTCGTTACGTACTGTATTTGCTCTACCTACTGTAGTTATGTAAACCTATTACATATAACTATGAAACCTAAGCTTTACTAATAAAACTGTTATCGTCAGTATCTTACTCGTATTCAGTATCAGATTAGGAATAAGCATTTCCTGGGTTTGTCATAGGCAATAGACTGGGAAGATAAACTCTTCGCTCCACATACTACTTTTATATCTTGTGCTCAGACCAAATAAAGAGTTTAGCCTGAACGCTGTGAACAATAAAGTTAAGTATGCAAATTAGGTCCTGTGCCCTATTATATACCATACCCAAATTACACCTTAATTGAGTAAGTTGCAATGGAGCATGGTGCATACATTTAAAAAAAGCAGCTTCATTTACCTTTAGATAGAACCTTTAGATAGACTGGGATTTAATGTTCCCATGTCGCTGTGGGGACATAAAAATAGTGGGTATGTGCAAGTTTTCTTATAGTTCAAGATAACGTGAGCATACATAATATATATCATGGCTCATGCACGGGTTTCGGTTTTTTCGTAAAACTAACTTAGAATGTTGCTCAAGCTAATGGACCATTAACCGTCATCGGTTAACGATCGTTCGATTGGTGTGGACTGTGGTAGTAACGAACGTCAAAACGAACGGAATAGAAAAGTATGAAAAGTTATACTAAGGATAAGATTATCCTGCCAATGACGTTATAACGGGTTTTGGTAGGTTGTTTCAAACGGTTGGTGACATACGTTCGTTAAAAAGTTTCCGATTTTTACGCTCTTAAATGTCTGTTAAATACAAAGCGTAGAAATTCAATGACAGCCTGTTAAAGTAATGCATGAGCTACGCTCAAGCAACCGACCCTCAATGAATCTAATCTAGAATACAACCACAATCATTCCGGTACTATAGGTATAACTAGGTACAAACTTGGGCCAATTTCAGCCATTACGTACCTTTAAAAAAAGCAAACCAGTTAAAAGAGCTAGAACTAGAACTAGCTAAAGCTAGAACTAAACTTCGTAGATTTGACTTTTGATATTGATTGGTAATTCAACGATAAATCTGGTTTTCGTAAATTAGTAACGAACTTCGCACACTCATGTTTGCGGAATCAGCAGATACAAATATGCATAATAAAAGCTGCCTTATAAACACGTATCCGTAAATGTTACGATAAATAATTACTTTCTTGTTTCCATGCAATGAAATAGCCGTTTTCTATGTAAATAATTCCTTTGAATATTTTATTCCACTTTGTGTTTGGGGGACGTCGGATTTAGGGTAGGGGCCCCCCGCCCCCACCCCACGCGGTAATAAAGAAAGATATAAAGTTATTTTTCGTTAAAAGAATGTTTAATATTTTTCAAGCTTTCCCAGGTTTACGTATTTTAATTGAAATGTGTCTAATTTTAGATAAACTTTTATTTGGTGTTTACTATGTTTGGGGTCCTTTTATGAACGAGAGTTTTATTGAAGTAAACACTTGTATTTTTAATTTGATGTTTTTGTTAACGAAAGAAGTAATAAAAATAACTTACACACACTATCAAATGTCTCCAACCAATTTGGTAGAACTAGACATCTAAAATGTGGACGATGTTTTCTATTGCGATAATGTAGAGTCTATCTTATATATAAAATTCTCGTGTCACAGTGTTCGTTCCCGTACTCCACCGAAACGGCTTGACCGATTCTCATGAAATTTTATGAGCATATTGAGTAGGGCTGAGAATCGGCCAACATCTATTTTTCATCCCGAAATTCCCGCGGGAACGGGTACAACGCGGGTGAAACCGCGGGGCGCAGCTAATAATAATATATGTCTTTGGTATGAGATTATATAAACATCCTACTTTTAATTGACTTATTTTTATGACAAACTGACATTAAATTGGATAAATGTTAATTACTATCGTTAATTATGTCATATATGTTTTCACTTAAATAAATAAAATAAAAAAGTAGTTTGATAGTGTACATTAATAAATCATGAAATGTCAAGCTTTTGATGTCAAACGATATGACTCATATCCCAACCCTACCATTGAAAGATTAAAACTGTTAACGATAGTAAATACATATTCGTCGTGGGTATATTGATTCAAGATAGTAACTGTGAAATAGTTCTAGAATCCGGGGACACACAAAATATATCTATGAAGGGAAACCGCGAGTTTCAAATCAAAATCCGATAGTGAAGTTCGTTGTTTTTTTTAAATATCCAAATTAAATAAAGGTTTGGTAATTTATCTAAAGATATTAATAGGGGGTTTGAGAGTGAAACAGAAGGACAAAATTATTTAGAAGAGATGGAATTGGTTTCCCCTTTGCGGATAAATGAAAACACTATTTCTATATTAAGATATATGATACGACCCAATATAAAAGTGACACGTAGTACTAGTACGGACCCATAGAGAAAATAAAACCTTCGTTTCTGATACAAACTCAAACTCCAACTCCGAATACTCCGATACGTTATCTTTTAATTGATCAAATCTCAAAATGCTGAATAATAATATCCATACTAGTAAA
This sequence comes from Cyclophora albipunctata, assembly GCA_963082685.1. NCBI lineage: Eukaryota > Metazoa > Arthropoda > Insecta > Lepidoptera > Geometridae > Cyclophora > Cyclophora albipunctata. Next base: position 5,879,675 of record OY720117.1, on the reverse strand, counting down.
TATAGTAAATATGAAAGTAACTGCCGGTCTGTTACGCTTTCTCGACTAATGACTAAACCGATTGTTACAAAATATTGCTCAAAGATAATTATATTTGATTTGGTAGGCGGGAATATTTAAGACCTAAGTCTAAACCTATATCTCAATATTATAAGATCCTGAGCCTCAAACCTATACTCCTTTTTTTATTAATTCTTTTATGATTTTTATAATATCATCTTATAAGGAAAGTTATTCCCTACATCTATAAATTAAATTAGAAACGAAGATTTTCACAAACATCCTACCTTATATACGCATTCCGATAGATCCCCAAGTGCCCTATCTTGACTGATACCAATCCGACATTTTAACCAAACGTTAATAATGACTGAAAAGGCCTAAATAAAAAGTTAAAACCTCATGGTTAAGTCTAAATTAACCCAAAAAGAATATGTTCCAAACTGTAGAGTCGTACGTCTATGATTTAGCCAATAGTTTACAGAAGAGCTAGGTATATTGTATTTATAAAAGGAACTTGTCTATTTCCTATTGTTTTAATTTTACAATAAGGCTCGTAAAATGTTGACCCTTCTAATCAGATTTAGTAAAACACAAATACAATTTATATTTAATAAGAAATACATAATTAACATAGCTTTATCTTATCTATGCTACAATATCTACGCTCCACGTTGTAACACAGATATGAAAATGTTATGTTGGTGTTAACTATTTATTACTTCTGCTTCAATTAAGTTTAACTTAGAAATAGAGTTAGCAATAAATATTTCATACACTTTCACCTAGTTCTAAAATGTCGCGATTATTTTTTAAACCTAGATGTTAGGTAGAGCGGCAGTACAATCATGACAAAACTATTTAGTTGTGTAAACAAAATATCTTTTTACTTACTATACGATAGCTACTTACATAAATTATGTTAGTTAAATATATAAATACATTAGTACGGAATTAAATTACGCTATACAAACTTTGTTAACCTAAAAATAAAGCACATAAAATCTTATTAAAATCTCATTGGAGAAAGTTTAACCTACCATTTAAATATTCAGCAAGTTGCCATATATTCCATCCAACAACGTTAGAGATTAATTGATAACAAACATTAATTATTACGTTCCGGTTCCATGTAAGATGTAATTAATGTACGGAGGAAGTAGAAAATAATACAATTACAAGTTTAATTGATAGAGCACTGAAGTCATTCATAACACATAGTCGTTAGGTTAGCGAGTGGGGCCCGGTTCCTGGCGTAGGCACTCGTTTAGGCACTATTATTATTTGATATAAATTAGTTCCACTTGATTTGTAAAGTATTTGGATATCGTTGGTTCGTGTGAGCACGTCAGTGGGCACGCTAGACGCACGTGCGGCCCGCGCGGGAAGACTGCGTGGCGTTCGTGGCGCGCGCTGCGGGGCGCCTCGCCCGCGCTCGCTAGTACCACAACCCACCGCGCACCGCCGCCACCGGTGGCGCCACTGAGCACTCCTTCTTTCTTCGCTCTTGGCTCTCAGACTAAGTTATTTCATAATTACGAAAATAATGACTGTCGTTTTTTGTTTTTATATTACACAGTAAAAGTTCTTTCATTTACTTTGTTTTGTTTTCCATTCTGTTCGGAGCTGACTTGTTTTTTGAATTAACGATTAAATTAGAATTAGGTATCTGAGGCGTTTAACATGATATTTTAATAAGAAAAAAATGTAAACTGCGTTTTCTATCATACATTAAATATGTACCGGTGTGATGAGAGGCCTTTGCCCAGCTGTGGGACATTACAGAGTAATACTTTACTTTTAGAGGTTCTTTTAATTCTTTGCATACGTTCATAAGTACATACATATTTTTTTAAATAATTTTTTTTTCTATTATTATTACCTAAACCTTTAAACCCAGCTAGTTATAGAAATCTAGTAATCACGAATACAGAATCACGATTTAGAGGTAGAGAAAAAAATATGCGTTTATTTTGTATGTGACTGTACTAGAAATAGAGATAACTGAAGATTATTTTTTAATTAATTTGTCATAATATTAATCTTGCTGTAGTGTAAGGAAAGGAAATAAATATACCCATTAAGTATATGCGATAGATATTTATGCATGAAACGAAGGTACTTATAAAATATTGAAATAAAACAATGCATTATGCATGATTCAACTTCAGAAAGCATTCCCATTGTATTTCTCCAATCTATATTACTTATGGCTTTTTAACGGACTCAAAAAGTTGAATGCGACCGTTTTTAATACGTTACGTGACCTCAGTCGATATTAAAGTCATTTTGATAATTCTTTGTTTAAATGGGAAAAAACTCTGAGTGCGGCCACACAAGTGGAAGAGCAGTTTTTAATGCGTTTTATTTTCAAGAAAAAGTCTTTATTAATTAAAGACATTTTCTTTAAAATAAAATTGTTGTTTATAGTTTACTAGCCGCACCTCACGGTTTAAACGATTTGTATACGTTTCCGCGGGAATTTCGAGATAAAATGTATCCCATGTGTTATTCTGACATTTCTGACGTAAAACCTTTATATTTAAATTACTCTAAAGTTTCATCAAAATCCGATAAGTATTTTTGCGTGAAAGAGAAACAAACCTACAACATACATCCTAGTATTTTCGATAGTATTAAAACTGGGAAATTTTCCATGAAACTTTTTTCATTTAAAAAAGCATTCATACTTATTGTTCGGAGAGTATTGAAAGACATTAGTCAAAACGCAACTTTTTTTTTCTAATTTATCCAAGTAAGTATGAGTAATGGTATCCTTTTGAGCATTTATTAGTAATGCAGCTTGATTATTTAGTATGGGTGCAGACACACTTACCGGCATCGGCCCTGCTCAGCATCATCGGACACGATACCGATAGTATATACCAATACAAACACAAACCAATAACGAATGATATATAAATAATAACCTAATGTCAACACTCGATTTATCGAATCTAATAAGTTTCCCTTCAATATCTATAGAGATTGTATAGGTGTCTAATCTTCATGGTGCATTATTTGACATTGCGTGCGCATACAACACATACGAGCATGCAGGTGATATCGTGTCGTGCCGAGCAAGGCCGGGTCGGTAAGTGAGGCACCATGGCCGTACAATTTCGTAGTATCATGAAAGAACATTAATCTAGGCGGGACTTAATTTCGAATAAAACATTTATTCGCGATGAAGTCCCGTCTAGATTAGTGTTTACACTGTGTTCATATCGTCCTAGTTTAAACAGTGTAATTATCATGAAAGAAGCCTGCACCGGCGGTGATATCATGCCGGGCCCGGGCTGGCGAGTGTGGCATGTACCAAGCTGACTATTTTCTATACAGCGCGCGTTAGGAATTAAAAAATCCAGCCGAAATGCAGGTTAATAAATAAATTACTACATAAATTTTTTAATCTGTGTTCAGTTCCGGAGATTGGGTATCAAATATAATTATAAATTCTGCAGGATCATGCATTCAAACGTGCCGATTCTGGTGAGCGCCTGAATGGTTTACCTTAATCTGATCAAAAGTGATTTCATATATAATCGTCAACCATATCGCGTAACTCATAAACTGGTAAATATTTAATTTTTGTGTGTTGCTAATATACAATGTATGGTTATTTGTTTTTCAAATTATGTTAATTTCCGAGTAAGTTTTGTAAGCGCACACAGGAATCGGCCTTATTAGCAATTTAAAGTTATTTAAAATTATTTAAGTTAATACTCACCTTATACATGTTATAGAGTTTGTAGGACCTCTCATGGTCTTCCAGAGTTGGTGCCTCCATTTTAGTTCATCTAAAGGTCGTAGCACATTTAAATATTCAGCAATTATGCGGTCCATTTAATTAATTGAGATAAACACATTACCTAGATTTTTCTACCAAGTATACTTTATAACAATTAATTTATTATGAGCAGTAAATGGGTTACTATGTATAGTAGAACTTTTAGATTAATGATGAAGTTTGACTTACAAAACTAAAGTTTTAATGAATATATTAATGATTGATGAGATTACAAATATGATATGACAGTTAATATTAATATTTATTGATAGGTAAGTATAGTTAACTTTAATATTAAATGCTTTAATGATAAGTTCGACGTCTCGTTGCGTAACGGACCCGTCGGGGGCTACAACTCTTTCGCTACAGCTGTTTCCTCGTCCCGACTCAATCCAATCACTTCACTGCATATATTTACGAGCCCCTTATGTTTTCGCTACAATTTAATTAACTTTAGACAAGATTACTAGAACTAACAGCGAAAGAGGAAGTACGATAATATAGTTAAAATCTAATGAAATTAACTTAATTTATAATGTTACAATCTATTCAAAAGTTGTAAAACTAACTAACAATTTAAATAGTATTAATTTATGATGCAATTATTTAAGTTACCTAAATCAAATTACATGTGGAACCGAAATGCACAACATAAACAAGTCCATTCAGTTAACAAATTACAGGTGTTAAACTAGAGTGCGCGTAAAAATGCGTGTTGATGGGCGATCGCGTAGTGTGGAGTGACGGGACACGGCCACGTGGTCGGCACGAGGCGGGCGCGGCGCGGCCGGCGCGGTGCTCGCAGTCGCGAATCCGCGAGGGACCCGTCCGGAAACAGAGGTGTACCGGCGCTCCTCGAGTAGAGAGAAGTGGCGGCCCGCGGCGCGCTCCGCCCGCCCCCGCCCCGCCCGCCCCGCACACAACCCGCACATGCACTGCCTTCGTCTCCACACCACCACTCACCCCGCATACTATGTTTGCCTTAAATGCGAATTAAGGTCCCAGTAATGTTTTCTGTTAAGCTTACAGCTTAATTTGACGTCATTCATTAGAGATCCCGTTTCGCAAATGGATAGGATTAAGAAAATTACAGATTAACTTCAGGAACAGACATCTTTGAGAAATGTATTTACTAATTTGTTAATGGGAAACTAATAAGTTGAACATGTTAATGTCAAATCCCCGTAGGTAATTGAAAAGTTCATTCGATGTATAAGAAAAGCTTTTTCAGAACGTACTACATGCATCTCTCCCATTACATCCGGCGGTCTCTATTCGCGCCGCCCTCCCTTATCATATAATTTTATATGTTACTATAGGGTCTATAGTTAATTAATCTATCGCCCATTTAAATCAATTTAATAATGGCTCTACCTATCAATTTACCGACAGTACAATCACGCATAACTTCAAAGCTTCTCTCACTTATTGGAAAAGCTGTAGAAGCTCATTTCGGCATGTTGATTTTTGGTAAGTATATTGGACAATTTTCAAGAAATAATTTAAATCACAGATTTAATAATCGAAGCAAACTATACATTATTAAACAAATATTGATTCGTTGTAAATGTAAGATTGTTGAAGCAAGTTAATTTCCCACGAGCCTCCACTATGTAATTACCTATGTAAGGAGTAGCTTGTCAAGTATCTACACACATACTATTTTATTTAAGTGTTCGCTAATGATAATATGTTTGGTTTTAACATGATTGTTTCAACCTCGTGAGAACATCGGCGATATTGTTTCAATTTTATTGTCTACTTGACTCGTATGGCTGTATATTTTTATATCTTGCTAAGTTTTTAAAACAACTTTGTAATGTTATGAAGAAAGTTATTGCTGCTTGTATTCATTTACACTTTTAAAATGTTAAGTAAACGTTCATATAAAGATGAAAGATGTGAGTTTGAAATTGACTCCACTATCTTGTTTGGCGTAAACTGTCTACACTCTACAGAACTTTAACATATTATAATTGAAAAGTAAGAGTAACACACAAATAGTCCGATACTTCTAATGCTCCATAGACCAAGTACCTCTAATATATATATATATAGACACGGTCAAGGAGCCCCCGAAAAGAAACTTTAAGATCGAGACAACAACCTCTGCCATACCTTCTTCAGACCGACAAACTATGTATTAATTTCCTAAGAGAGTGCCCTTAAGATTTCTCTAAGTGAAGACGTGACATAAACAAAGCTTAAATGATAATCAAAGTCAAGAGTATCGGTTGCACTCGTATAAAGTGAATGATAGAGTCAGTGGGAACACGAACATAAGTGCCATAAAAGTGTGAGGTAGCGGTCGGCAGTTGTGGGGCTGAGTTGTCGGCGCTCGTGGCTCGTTGCGGTAGATCAGCGTGGTGGAGTAGTTCGGTCTATTTGTGGTGACAGGAGAAGCGTGGGTGCCGCGTGTAGCTGGAGTGGCAATGACCTTGACACTAAGCGAGTGGCCTTGGGTAGCACGTGGCTGGCGGCTGACACCCGCTGTCTGTTGTCGGAACGCCGCCGCCGCCTTTCCCAGGGGAGCTTATTGTGGACACGCCTTGTAAATCCCAACAACTTGGTATTGGATTTACTTACACATTTTAAGTGAAGGAAAAGTGTGAAATTGTATACGTAGTTTGATTTAAGTTAAGTTGTTTTTTGGTTTGTAACAAATTTACTGCGATTTATTGTAAATTTAATAAAATACTGCAACTGTTTGTGTATTTTATTTGTGGTTTGCCTGTTTTCACTTTATTGGGTCAAAGATACTTAGTATTTGCAATAAATAATTACAACCAAATTTTAAGACAATGTTAAATGGGCAGTATCATGTTGTTTCTTATGTTTCTGAACTAAGAATTTCTTCTTTGTTTACAAATTTAAGGATTTGTCCTTAATTCAGAAATTTCGTGATCTCTTTAATTAGTTTTTTTGGCTGAATAATAAAACACGAAAGTGTCCTACGCCTGTAGGAGCAGTATAAATAACAGAATAAAATGGCGAAAATAATGTGTCGGTGTATCCATGGTGCGCTAATGTGTGAATGGGTGCGATTCAGAGCGTCGGCGACGTGCGGCAGCGTGTCGAGTGCGGTCGCCGCGGGGCGGCCGGGCCGGGCCGGGCCGGGGCCGGTAGCCCGATACGTTTACGAGTCGACACTAACTTTAACTGACCCCCTACTCAGCCTTGTTTATATCCCATCTCAATGAAAATAAAAGTTCATGCCGCCTTACATACTTCACTTTCCACACCTTCCACCTACTAACCCAACTCGAAGATTGTAACAGAACGATACGCCCGAAAAGGTCACGTACTGTCAGCCCCAGTTAGCCTTACGATCCCACCATTCATTCAGCCTATTTTGTCAACATTTACGAAATCGCAAGGCTGACATCAAACACGTTTCTTCAGATTCTTCAATCAGATACACGATTTTGGTAATTATAACGTTAATTAATGTTCCTGGTATGATAACAAGTTTGTTGGAAGATTGAGACGTTGATAGGTTTCTGCAAGTGCAGTTTGTGAGGTTGTTCTGGTCGGACCGGTCCAGTGTGGATGTTTGAATTGAGAAATTCTATCTCTAAATAGACGTCACGGAGAGAAATTATCGGTATCTGTGAGCAGGCGGCAAACCAGTAATGCGAAGGTAAACAAGGTGTAGTTGTCAAAGAATGCGTGTGACGGCGCGTGGGGCTGAAACACGGCGCGGCGGACGAGGCGCGAGGCGCGTGCCGCGGGCCGCGTGCCGGCTCCTCAATGAACCACTCGCTTTTTATCGCCACTTTGTCGAAAGCGACGGCTTAGTTGCAGACAACTGGTAATTTGCTTGTTTGTGTGTGTCAATCACATTGATTGACGAGTTTTTACAGCTTTTGTTGTAAACACAAGGCTTTTGAAATGACTTGGTAACACATCATTATGGAACAATGTATTCATCATGTCTGAGTTATTTATTGATGTTTCACATATTATCATCACCTTTTATAATAAACAAGTGATTATATAATTGTTTTTCGATAAACGGTATCAAAACAAATCTTTTGAAGTTTTGACGCCTTTGATATGTTGCTACGAAATTGCTACGAATTGGGATTTGCTACGCGGCGTAGGTCTAACTAATCATGTTTTAAATACATACATCCATTATTTGTATAGTATTTATTACGCACATTTCTAAAGAATCACTTACATATTAAAAGGTCTCAAACAAGATATAGATATTTCGGACTCATAAAACGGACTAACTAATGAAACAATTTATAATTTTTAATAAATCTCTCAGCAACGGAACCGTTTTGCAAAATAAGCAGCATATCTTATTTGTGGAATGGGATCATATCATATCCTCGAAACATGATTGCATTTATTTAAGTATATATCCATATATGAAATATGCTTATCGTGGATCGTTTATATAACGTGAACACTAATAAAATAGGTATTTGCATTGGAATCTTCAGAACCTTGTTTCATTATTTTATACTAATCTACTGGCAAAGGTACATTGTAGGTTAATTTTTCGTATTATAAATCATAAATATTTGTTCAAAGTAAGTAGTAAAGTATACAATTTCGCTTTACATATTATCATACGTATACATGAACAACCAATTCATTTATTTCAAGAGTTTTCTAAAAAGCAGACGTCATGATTGAATAGTATCAGTAATATTAATTTGCGAAAGACCGCTTACAAACACTTCTTTTATTGGTGCATCGTTCATGTGTTAAACTATAAAATGGCGTAACCAATAAAATCATTGTTAGATCAACTATGGTATTCAGTAGTATATTTTATGGTACCCGAGTACGAGTTCCTTTCATTACATCGAGTCTAATAACTGTCCTCCATAAACTGTCATAAAATCTTGTAATATTATGCAAAATAAACTAGGGTGGGCTTTTCATACATAAAATTGAAAGATGACAAAATATTTTTGTAAATATTATTATATGATCCCTCGGGGCACCGTCGGAAAGGCCCTAAAAACAACATGACGGTTCCCTGCCTTGTAAGAAACGGATGATAGGGAAAACTAGCATAGCTTGTAGCTTGGCTGAGTGTTTTACATTTATATGTAAGAAGTAAATTGACTTCTATTCTATGTTATTAGTATTACTATAGAATATTTGAATGCCATCTATAGGAAAAAATCCAAACGTAGCTCCAAATCCTACCGAGTGTATTAAATGATAGGTCATGCAACAGAATCCTATTAAGGCTCTGCTATAGCCTGGATATGGCTTGTTCAGCACTTGTACTATTTTCACAGTTTATAAGTTGTTCTCAATGTTAAGATTTATAGCCTTGAAAGTAATCGTTATCCTGGATATTATTATATTTAGGATAAAATGAGGTATAATCCTTTACGATTCACGAATTGAACTTGTTATCCGAGTCATAGCTTATACTTAGAAATAAAAAAAAAGACGTGTGGCACTCGGGGACTGCCGCGGTAAAGCTATTGCATAGTTATTTTTTGTATCACTAGATGGCGTTAGTGGGGAGCGTGAGGTTTTTTCATTACGGAATTTCTGGATTCGGTCCCCGCGCTCAAGGCCCGCGATAGAAGCTATGCAATAGCTTAAAACTCTGCTCTACTAACTGTTATGTCTTGAGCTCAGACCAAATAAAATATCTTGACAGAGCGCTGTGAATAATACAGTGAAGTAAGTATGCAAAATTGCGTCCCGTACCCTATTCATAAGTGAAACGCATAAATGTACAATCAAAATACATTAGAACTTGATCATTTTTAATTAATATGTCAATGACGCCTAGCAGCCAGTTAGTAAAGGCCTCTCATTTCGCTGAAGATATCAATGTAGTGTATGTACATAATCAGCTTCATTTGACTAGGATATTATATTTAGTCCATGCTTGTGTCATAAAAGAAAGCAGTATCTTTGAGGTTTTCACTGTGAGGTTTTTGAATTTTCGTTTTACATCATTGCGTGTGTCTCAATTGTCAAAGTTGTTTTACTAAATAAAGTCCTTGTATTAAACCGAGGTTCTGAATAGTATCTGATATGTTTAATTATTAGTAAGGATCGAAAAGTGTGGAGCATACTAATTCGAGTTTCCTTACGAACGGTTGCATGGCAAGAGCACGTGTGAATGGTGCACATGAAAACCTTATGAAAAACTCATTGGTAGGCGCAACATTGAACCATCGACCTCCGGAAGGGGTGTCACTGTCTAGATTCTTACACGAACAGGCACATCGTGGATAATATCAGAACCAAACACGCTGAAGGAATCGAAGTCAAAGAGGCCTCGCACACTCATCCGCGCCGAAAGGATCGACCGCGCCGAAAGAAGAAGTACTCGTAGTACTCGCGCGTTGCTCTCTGTCGCACGCAACTGATAGAATGCGAGCGCATCGGTCAAAGCAGCGGCGAATTTGATGACGTCATCCGAATTTGTCTACGATATCTCGGGTTCTTCCGATTCGGCGAATCGACGTGAATAAGTAAGTGTAAGAAATTTTATAAGATTTAAAACAACATTCCAAAATTCGATTCGTACGATTCTTTTGACGCGTTCGGTGCGGGTACGTCGTGTGCGATCACCTTAAAAGTAAGTAAGTTCGAGAAGATTAGTGGCCAACCCTGGTACCCTGATTTTTAGACCGCCTAAAGACCACCGACATGGTCTAACGATTGAAACGGGGTATGCACTGCTTCTACAAATGATCTTGTACTGTAGATTGGACTTTAATAAATGTTTTAATACAATAGAAAAAAACACACGGCCCTTTTCAGAAGTTCTTGGAGGTAAAGTATCCCGGAAAAACGGTAAAATGGTTAATACACAGATTACATTTATAGAATACAGTTATAAATATTATTGGATTAGTTTATACGCTGTTTCACACGGCTGAACATATTGTTCTCTGTTCGGCTCACCGCAGTGGATGAAACATACAACCTTCGACTTCATTTCTATTGAAACATCAATTATATATAAAACTAACTATTATTGTTTTTATAGTAAAATACTGTTATAGTAAGTCGTTATAGATTATGTCGCTGCATGTAATATGAAGCGACATAATCTATATTATACTATAATATAATAAAGTAATATAGTTTGTTTTTTGTTCGAACGCGTTAATCTCAGAAACCACCAATCCTATTTGAATAATTATTTTTGTAATGGATAGTCACATTCAACCGAAAGGCTGTTATAAGCTATTTTTGATCCCTATATACCTCTACATCCCAATGTCTCTAAAATATTTCCTAATACACAGTATACAACTGCTTCCGTGGTCTAGTGGTTTGAGTGCTCGGCTCACGATCCGGAGGTTCCGGGATCGATTCCCGGTGGGGATATCTCACAAAAATCTCTTTGTGAGATTGTCCTCAGTTTGGTTAGGGCATTACAGGCTGAATCACCTGATTGCCCGATAAGTAAGATGATTCCGTGCTTCGGAGGGCACGTTAAGCCGTCGGTCCCGGTTACTTTCTACGGATAGTAGTCGTTCCATGAGCCATGTCAGAGGCCTTTGGCGGCTCAATAACTCTGACACCAGGATTAGTCAGGTTGACCATCTACTCGATGAAGAAGTATACAACTTCAATACATTAATGTAATATGCATGTTAAAATACCATGTGATTCGTTAAATGCACATAACATACAAACTACTTATTAGCATAGATTAATATTTATAAAACAACATAAAAAGTTAACAAGTTAAATTAAATAAACCACATGTAGATAGTAGATTAAAACATGCACACAAATGTACGTCGATAAATAAATTCTTTATTCCTTTCTACAGCGCACATGACAGCAAATTGGAATGCTTTATATTTCTTGAATAATATTGTTGCATATGTAAATTTCCATATAAATAATGACTATCGTTTTGCATTTATAAAACCATCAAATACTAGCAATATTGTTGTCGCGAACACGACTTCATTTAGAAACAAATATTGCAGTCATTCTGAATAAACTATCATTCATTGCAGCTATTAGTATTTTATGTAACAAATGGGAAGAAAACAAATTTTATATTAAATAGCTCGCGTCCCAAGTTTCTCGTCGAAGTTGGAAAATTGTGATCTTTGCAATGCAATTGAGTTTAATATTATTCCCTTCCACGTCGAGAGCTTTAAATCTAATTATATGAGGACAACAGCTATGACGTAAATCCACTACGGTGCTACAATACAGAGACCCAATGAGTGGCTTGTTCATCAAATATGATTGCGAACGGAAACTCTACACAAATACACGGAGATATAGAATGCATTAAATATTCCTAATCATAAGCTGATTTGAAAGACGTAGTAAATTGAATTTACGTTTGGAATACAGGAACGCGTGGCCCATAGTCGATACACATTCGTACACGATACGTGCTGATACAACGATACAAACTCAGAGCACTCTAAATGTGATACAGATAATATAATAAAATAAAATTGCGATACGAATTCGTGAGAAAATTTAAATAAATGACTTTTCTGTTTGCACATAAAAAGAAATATATTGCGGCACAATGAATGTTGGGGGGTGGTGTGGGTAGAGGGGGCGGGCGGCAGAGACGGCGCCGGGCGGGGGCCCGCCCAGGGCGGGGGTGACCCACTTTAACGGGACAAGTAATATTACTTTTTACTTTTAGGCAACTATTTCATGTTTTATCGCGATAATAACATATATTAAGAACCTACCTTTTGTATAAACTTAACCCTTTTCGAAGGATTTATTATACTACATAATATCTGTCCTTTACGTGGGCGGATCTTTATCTGACAGGATTAGGTATACTATCTATTATATCAATAAAAAAAACTCATAAATATGTTATATCATAAAAGTAAATTAATACAGACAAACATATCTATAGCACGCAGCAAAAGCAATCAACTTACTAGAAGGAAGATTGAATCTAAATTAAATATTGATCGTACAATTCGGTTCGGCGGTTAGAAGTATGTTTGGTTTTATAATAACCATGTGGGGGAATGTTATCTTATCTTACGGGCCGTGTACAGTGTAATTAATGAATAAATCTAAGCAGCCATTTTAATGAAGCTTTTGAAATAAATATATTATTATATTACTATCTATACTTCACCATATTTCTATGTATAGATACATACACAAAGATGTTTCTTTCAAATCAAATAAGAGCAGTAAAAGTTAAAACATGTTAAAGTCTATAAAAGGGGAAGCAATCATACGTCTGATTCTAAGCGAACATACAATGTCTGTACAAATTGTATACGTGTATGTATGAATGTGTGGTGTATACATATAGGTACATGTGTTACGATATTGACGTAGCTTGTTTACACACATACCAACTCCGTGTGTGTAGGTATTCGTTATAACACACTCTTGTTTTGTGAAACAGGGAGTGTATTCGTTTGAATTTAATTATGTTTTGCTGCATATTAATTTTTATCATATTAAGAATTATTTTACGTTCACCCGTTGATTAAATACAAGTTTTTTGACATTTAAGATGCGTGTTTTGATGCGTCGTACTCATGTCGGACTACATTGTTGTAGAATATGATGGAATCAATACTTATAGAATGATACTTCTTGAAATCAAAAGTTTGAAACATTAGGTACATAAAAACGAGAATGTTACTTATAATTGTTGGTACATATAATTACAGAATTGGGTTCTACGACTTTATAAAACAAAATCCATACGATGAAACTGTCCCACACACAATAACTGAATGAACGTGGAAATCGAATCGAATGAAGTCGTTAACGATAGACAACTATTTATTGAATTACATGCCTTAGTTCCTACACTAGGCATTGCCGGCCCTATCACAAGCTCTATCGGCAACAGAATGATGCACGAGTGAACAAAATAATTAATAGAGTAAGAGAAACATTTTAATGAAATTGGAGTTCTGGATAGTGTATTGTGGCTTGTGGTAATGTAAAATGTTGGAATCGCCGTATGTTTTATCTCGATTCTTTCATTTTGTGATCGCAAAATCTTACAGAATAGAGAAACATATGTTATGAATATCTGGTAAGAGTGACTTACTGTAATAATATGAGAAATATTTTCATAGATATTGCGAGGTCCTACCAGTCCGGGCACATTCAACTCATTTATATTAAATCTTTCAGGACTGAGCCAACATTTACATTTTCCCACCTGCTCGGCTAAAATTAAATTTATATTCGTTTTTATAAAGTAATTATAAAAGTACTGTACATCTTTCAGTGAAGTATGTACCTATAAATAATTTATAGGATTTTTTAAATTACTTTACTATTACATTATTTCGTATAGCGTATCCGCATAAAACATAAATTAAATAATAGACTAGGCACTACTTATGGAACGAAAAATAACAATAACATGTTACTCAAGTGAAAATGTAAGTACATACCTATTTGGTTCCGTATTGCATTGCAAAAGAACTTGAATATAATAAATTAAAAACTAGGAATAAATGGAATATTAATCGTGGAAAACCCATTGTCAGATATGAAAGCAATTTGAACGCCGATTACGGTTCATAAATTCAGTTATTTTACTAATAATACCTTTTAATGGATTCGTAAAAAGGTCTCCATAGCTAATCTCAGAGTCAAAAGTTTAAGTGGGGAAAGTTTTAATATTTTTTGTTCGAGGAAGGTAAATAAGATTTAGAAGCTTTCATTTAACTTTTGTTGTGAATTTCTTAAATAGGATTTTTAAGATCTTCCTTGAAATGCTAAATAGTGGTAAAACTTCTATAATTGTATACTAATTGGAAGTCAATGTTAAATATACATCTAGATAAGGTCGTAACAAGCATACTATCTCCCACGAAATAACAAAGTTATTTATACTTGAAGAAAGAACATTTTTATGGATATAAAGCACGTCCCAATCACATGGGGATAACAGAAATGTATCTTAATCAATATATCCCCCCATTCGTAAACTGTTTGTTTTTATTTTTATCCCCTTATTTTGGTTTAGCGATGTGAGTTAGTACTTTCATATTTTCTGTAACACGATTCGTTTTATCTTCCTGTTTTGATGTTCGTCAGGTTCGTTGACCTTCAAGTAACGTTAGTTTAATTTAAAAATTTAAATTTGTTCGGTGCGGGCTCCGATTCGATGGTATATTCTATTATTGTTTCGTAACTTACGTTTTTGTAATACTATTTGTGTCTTTCGTAGTTGAGTTAACATCATTTCAGTGGCCTTATAATATTGATTTCCGATTAATGGAATCACTGGTTGTTGTGATAAATTTATCACTCACGTTAAAGTAGCTTTTTTTTTTATAAATTTATCAGCGAAGTTCATTCATTTATTTATATTTTGGACGGGATTTTAATGGACTGCGGTAATAAATTAACGAACTTCTGACATCCAACCACTATCTATTGTTTTATCTCCCATATAACTATTAGATTAAGGACATTTCCTCCTCCATTGCCAAACTGAATTTAGGAGATAAACCCCTAGTGGCCATAAACAATATATAATGATTTCTACAACCCAAGGCAGAGCAGAGCTTTGAAATATCCCGACTAAAGGGCAGAAGATTTTTTTTTGCATAATCGTGACTTATTTTCAATAGTAATTAATACCTAGACCTAATTATTTTCTGTATCGAACAGTTTCCGTGTTCAATGCGGCGACACATCGGTCCGAGGTGATAGTTCGTAAGGGGTCAAGGTGAGCCAAGTTGTCGCACACAGAAACTGCTAGTGGACATGTTGTACCAAATCTAAAATAATATGTTTAGAGTAATTTTAGGAATGAAACGAAGACGAGTGCTCGTTTATAAGCGTGATTTAACAACTCCAGCATATTGATTTTTACGTCGCCGTGGGCCCACCCCCTCCCCGCGGGAAGAGTTGTGCACGGGGGTAATGCTAAAATGCTTGTTCCCCTATTTGAGAGTACATGCTGGAGGGACGATCAACGGCACCCTCATATTTTACTCCTTTTTTAATTTTTATCGACAATATTTTACATAAGATGTACGACCGGATACGTCTTCATTCATACGTGAATGTGACACACTTTCTATTGCCACAATCTTATCTATATTGTGTTTTTAACTAGTAGTTTAGTTACGGCGTTGTACAGTTTTGTTTTAACACTTTGCAAATTGTTGGTTTATTTTTACTTATTTTAGAAAACGTTTTAATGGATTTAATAGAAATAGAACGTTATTAGCAGAATTGTGAAAGGCGATGAGGAAAATCACAATAAGTATTACTGACGCAGTCGGTTGATTATTATAATGTTTTTTCTTAGTGGGTTCTATTTGGAAGTCGGTTTTGTTGTATTGGAGAGCCAGTTGTAATATTAGTGGTATCGTGTCAGGTCGATGAGTATATTCAATATAATGAAAGTGGCGGTGCGGTGTTGCGAGTCCCCGCGAGTTTGTTCAGCCCCACCCGCGCACTTTTCAGTGGGCCACCCCGCGCGCACCCTTCGCTGCACCCCATGTGTTATTCTCCACTCGGCTCCGTCCCGACTCGGGACTCTCCTTCATTTTCCTCCAATTTACAACCAAAAAATTCAAACAAACATAACCTAAATTAAATTTAATATTACTTCTGGGATTGATTACGTAATGAATGACTTTTTATAAATGAATTGTTTTGTTGCTTGCTATTATTATTTCTTGACTAATATGCGAGTAAGTAGGTACCTAATTTCGATGATTAATGTTACCTAATTAATCACACCAATCTCGTATCAATCTTTAGGAATTAATAGTATAACTGTAAAGCTGTTGAGCAAACATTGTAATAGAACTGAGCACGGAATATTTAACATTTACTTATAGCTAGTACCAGACTTGTATTCTTAAATGTCGAGGTTAGGGACCTACTTAGAAATCAATTACGTTGGAACAATATGAAATAATGCTAACAATAAAACACGATAATAACACGGCACCGAACATAGGTATATGAGAATATCTAGCCCAGACGGTATCTATAGTTAATAAGTGAGGGGCGCCACCCCAACCCTCTGAGTTTGGAAAGGAAAGCTTTTAAGAGCTTTTTGTTTTGTAATTAATTATGTTTTTATTTACATTCTTCGATGTTGTGATTTTATTGGCAATTTTGTTAATATGTGAGTTGCCGCGGTGTTTATTCGAGAACGTGGAATGGCGACGAAAGTTATTGATTCATATTATTACAAGTAAAATGGTACTTGCTGATTATGAACATTTAATATCTGATGAAATAATATTTTTAAATATACCTGATTAAATATATCAATGACACTTGGGTCAATGTACTATTATACCGATAATAAAACATTTTACTCTAATGAAACGTTATTTTTTATCGACAAACAAAATTGCATTACTAATATTTTCTTGCGTATTTGGTATCAATTGAAATTATATAACGCTATAATAATTTACTGTACCTTATTACTAGATAACTAGTATCTATCTTAATAATTTAAGATTTATATAATAGGTATTTCAAAGAATGAAATAACTAAAAGTAACATTAATGCAAGATAACACATAACGAGCAATACGAGTACCAACGCTATTCAAACATAAACAACTATTTTCATAAATTAACTATCAACGTTAATAGGCACATTGTACCAATTAAAACGGAAACAAAAACTAGAGCTGCAAATGGTCGCCTGTTTCACAATATTAAACTCATATTTTCCAATCAGTTCGTTAACTATTTTGTTTTCAATGCTTTTTTTATCAATATATTATTCGTAATAAATTGGTTTAAAAGGTACCACATCGTTAATAAGATAAAGACATTTGTCATGCAGATTCTAAAGATTTCAGTATCACTGGTGAATTCACAGTTTTTCGATAATATTTCAAAAATGAATATAGTAATCGCAAAGATTTTGAATAAATATTTAGCAGTCGTTTCGTGCAGCAAATAATTACAACAACCCCATTAAGCTATTCAAATAGATTAAACCATTAAAGGTGCATTGAATTTGGGCAATCACTTATAATAGCTGGTATTTTCCATTGATCATGAATAGCTGATGGCCCGTCTATAGAAAAGATTTTAAATTGTTTCTCGATGTTAATAAATTTTAAACAGATAAACCTGTACATCTCGGGCTCGCGGCTTAAAAAACGAGTATCGTGAGTATAGAGTCCAGACGAAAAAAGTAGTCGCGCAACATTTCACAAGGCACAACGGCCCGCTGGCTGGCATTGTGTGCCTTAACAATATCCACGGCGGAGAACACTGCCCAATAAATACAACACGTCGTCGACGTCATTTCAACAAATCAAATATCCTACGCAAACAACGCTCCAATCACCCATTCCACACCATTTCATCTTTACAACCAACCTTTTGCCTTTGTCTAATGATTTGATATCAACATGTAAATAACTTTTTACCCCTACGGAATTATGTGTCCAATACATAGTTTAACGGAAATAACTAAATTATAATGATAATAGCAAATATTTGTCAATATTTATCAAGGAACTATTACAAATTCATTTAATGTTGTTAGTTAAGACATAAATGAAGCTCTCGGGCATGCAAGAGGTATTAAGTACTTATAACATAAACACTGACAAAGAAAATTGAGTAGTGATGGTGCCGAAGCCACAAAAGCACTGCTTTTGTTTATCTTTCCTTATTGAAAAGCCTATTTGTTGTATAAACAGGTTGACTGTTTCCAATAATTCCAATTGTTCATAAGTCGGAGCTCAGGTACTAGAGTACGTACAAGGAAAGTCTCGCGGTCCCGACGAGAGGGGTCGCAAACAGGTTATGACCCCGACAAGTTACTTTGGTAGAAGCCTTCGATGTAACCACCTTAGAAGACCTCTCACTCCTTAACCGGACAAGTCGCAAGCTACCTCCCTCGACGCGAGCGACGGGTCTCGTGACACTGGTCGTAGTCTCACGGTCCTTTCTGTCCCAAACCGGGATAAGATAAAAATATCTGGATATTAAGTGTGACGAGAGATAAGTTGTATTTATGTTATTAATAATACAAATTGAGTTGCTCATAACTCCAATTTATCTTATGAAATATTATAGGTATTTAGATTATAAATATAACTTATACTTCCCAGAAATATTGGGAATATTATATGGAATAAAAAATGTGAATATTTTTGAGGTTGTTATTATAAAAATTCTCCGCGGCCTATTAAGGAAAGTTTCCATATGTAGTAGTTGGTTCAACCTGCGCACTGCGCCGCGTCAGATATATTGAAACAATGCTGCGATTTGTTTAGATACTTTTTCCACGCATAAGTAAACGAATATATTTCTAATATTACCACATAATACGCCATTGTTCTGCAGTTCGTTGATATTTCTCCAGCATTTTCAACGCTTGGACGCTATTTAAGTGATACACATACCTAGCGGTGCGTGAATACCATAAAACAGTGTTGCGGTCTTCAATTAAATGTCTGACTCATAATATAATAATTTAACATCGTTTTGCTTAATATATTTGACATATACAACACATATACAAGCTCTCTCGCGGATAATGTTGATACAAGCCATGCTCCAAATAAATTAAATTAACTGTCATACGGGTTATTGATTACATATTGTTTGCGAATGTGCGCGCGCGCGTTGAATTCTTTTCCTTTGTTGAAATCTCGTAGTCGCTGCGTAGCGAATAAATTTAATTTTGTTTAGACATTTCCATAATACAGATATTTGTTTTGGTGCTGATTCTATTTTAAAAAAAAAAAGTAAGCCTGTTATAATCCGCTAAACAATGAATAATTTGAGATTTAAACCACTTGAAAGAGAAAAGAAGAAGTAAACTGATGGTAAACTGGTACCTTTTTATTATATTAGTTATCGTAAATGATGCTCTCATTGTCCCAAACATATATAGAAAAGAAGTACTGTTGTTCCATACCTATTCGTGGTCCATAATATGCCTGTATATGATCGGGTTTATATGATCCGAATTTTCCCTCATATATAATCCGAAGTCACCCGATCCGAGTTCGGATAGTACTTGTTATTCTGTGTTTTGGACCGAGCAATCACGAACCGAACCCCTTGTGGGGTACCTGCGTTCTCGTGCACTCGGTCTAAGCAAACCCGGATCGTAGGAATCGGATGAGCTTTTGGTAATAAGGCATAACTAAGTAAACACATATAATCATAAATCAATCAGTGGAAAGCTTTACATAACGACTAATCCTCGTCTATAAAACATCCAATCGTAAATCATTATCATTAACCATATTTGTCTCTTCATTGATCACCGCAAGGTTCATGGTATATCGTAAAAGAATGTTAACGACAGCGTTTGTGTAAATTGTATAGCTATTTAGAGTAAGTGTATGTGTAAAAAATCCATAGCGAAGACTCGAGGGTACCCTGTTTATAGCTGTTAAGGAATGAAACCATACAGTATCTAGCTGCAAGATGAGCTCGCGCCATCTGGCGGCCATCAAACATTACAGAAAAAACAAACTATCTGTGAATGTAAACAAACCCAGCAGCTATCATAAATAGACACTGTTTAAATTTTACATTGTTTGTATGTAATTGTAAGTTTCGTGTCCGATAATGTGGGGCGACAGTTATTCAATTACTCCAGTTATTTTCACAACTTGTCTTCTTAGAATAGAGTGTGCTGATAAACGACCGTGATTCTTGTACTAAATCTCAATAAAAAAACGAGAACGTTTTACTTTTCTAATTTTGGACAATATTGTAAATATATATGTAAAGAAGAGAGGCAAGTTTTTGAGTACTTCATTATTAAATTCAGTTTATACTTAAAATGAAAATAATGAAATACATGCTTAAAATAAAATTAAAACCATATTAAGCTTTTAAATAGGCATAAAAGTATGGTTTAAATTATTTCAGTCGCATGCAATAAAAGTTAATTCCATGTTGACTCGTATAAACATTGTTTAGTCTCAGCGCTGTGTATACTAAAATGAAAATAAAAAGAGACTAAAAATTGTAGAACCGGTCGGTGGTATCGTGGCGCGGAGAGCGTCGGAGGAGTGACCTCAGTTGGCCTTGACAGCTGCGCTCGCCGGCCGCGAGCCTCTCGATCCGACCACTAATAACTCCACCACTTTATAATGCCCTCGATGCAACTATGCGTTTCGATAATGTGTTACATACACGAGGCGAGGCACACTCCGTCCCAGGCGACACTCCGCCGACCACGGCTCGCCCCGACCCCTCGCCACGCAAACGACACTGTCAACTCTTCTAAACATGATTTGTCGAACCTCGTTCATCTTCTTTACATCACACATGTATTCAGAAATAACTCTTTCATGGCATCATCTTAATATTCTTATTCAGTTCACATACTTAATACCTTTACATCAAACCGGTACAGGTACAGGTATAGGTATCCGTTTATGACAGCATTTAAGAAGCACTTACGTATATGAATGTAAATCCTCGTAACGTAATTTGTCCGTTTATCTAATAAAAGGTGTAAACAAACAGTAATAAATAAACTAAATGCGACACGTTAAGTAATTAATAACGTGACGTGGAGGTGAACTGAAAACATGCAAATTAAATTCAGTGATGATGCACGCAGACGGATGAATGTATCTATCAATATAAGTGGCTGGCGATACTTGGCATAACATCATATCAGTGCGGGACAATGGGCATTCCAGGCAGCCGGGGCGGGGGCGGGGGCGGGCGGGGGCGGCCCGTCCTACCCCATTGTGCACTCGGCGATGTGTCCCGAACAACAACTTATTAATTAAGTACATGACGCTAATAACTACAATCCTATGCACGAATACGAATTACGATTTTAATTAATCTAGTTATTCTATGTTTTCACATTAATGAATACCATAAAGCTAATAAAAGCTTCAAACAAAGAGAAGTGTTATAAATTTCAAACCCTTTAATATACTTTCTTGTGTAATTTAAACTTACAATATCACTTTATGGAACGTTCATTTTATTCCATGAGAACTGTTTAGTTATAACTAAAACGACTTTTTGTTTTTATTAAATCAATAAGAGTTTATCGAGTAGTAATGATTGCCCTCGAAAACCTGTTCCTAAGAAGTTTTAACGACCGACGCATGAGAAACTATGGGCATTTTGAAATCTTGGTTATACTTGGAGAGTATAAAGTTTTTCATATTTCTGAACAAAACATCCACAATAACAATATTTATTTGTACTTAGATAGTTT
Organism: Cyclophora albipunctata; assembly: GCA_963082685.1. Classification (NCBI taxonomy): domain Eukaryota; kingdom Metazoa; phylum Arthropoda; class Insecta; order Lepidoptera; family Geometridae; genus Cyclophora; species Cyclophora albipunctata. Next base: position 5,857,740 of record OY720117.1, on the reverse strand, counting down.
TTTTTAGATAGTTAGGAATATAGGAAAATATCTAGTGTACATTTGTACTTAGGTACACAATATATAAACATTTAATATAGTCCAATAAGTTTCTAGATCAAAATATAAATCTAAAATATGTTGTGTTCAATTCCGTGCAATTTTCTGCATCGCGGCAGAAATTGCTGGCGGATATTCATGAAATGGTATCGATTGATGGTACTTTTTCGCTAATGAAAACACGGTCCGTTGAAATGAGAAATGCACTTTTATAATATTTCTTCATAACAGTGCACATTAAAAAAGTAATAAACCTTTACTACGTATAATTATTTGATAGGCATGCTTTATTCTTTTAGATGAGTATAATTCTTTTATAGTCACACGAAAGTTGAAACGCATGTAATTATTAAAGCATTTAGAGACCATAAGTTTTTCTTTACTATTTAAGTGGAACATTGAATAAGTAAAATGATGTCTTGATTAGTTAAAATAACCAGCCATAAAGTATACATTAGTTTGTTGTAAGTTAAGAACCGGTCCGGAGAGAAATTGTTAACTGTACTTAATGACTTTGTAACTAAACACATATTACGGAATAACTTACAAAGTTTGTTTATATTATATCGACGGTTGTTACTCTTGACTCTATACTTAACGTTTGTGAAGTATTTTAATAATAGTCACTGTGATAATGTACTACATAGATAGAAGGAAGAATGTTATAAATTCACATTCAAAATGAATTTTGTGTTACAGAATCTCTATAAATATTTATTGAGGTTCCGAGATATTCATGTAGGGAGGGGTGGTATAATAGTGTTTTTAAATTAATTGTGTTTTAGAAGACGTAAAAGTACACAATACATTGTCGACGAAGGTTTCGAGGGTTTTACACCAAATATTTTCTCAACAGCTTTAAATAATAGCTTTCGAACAAAATATATACTACAAACATACCGGACCTAACTTGCCTATGCAATGTGAAAACTGTACAAATAAATGTAGTGCAATGTAGAATTAAATGTATGTAATAACGCTGGCTAGTGATTTAGTACAGGTTTTGCTCGCGAGGATCTATATTTCTTAGTTCGCATCGAGGGAAGACGTTATGACTGAACTTGAATCGTTAGAATAGTTCGTGTTTTCAGATTTATTACATTTTTCAGTTTTAACCATTAACTGATTTTCATAGAAAACATGCAAGGTTATCATTTATAAGGATATTATCAAACTTTCTATAAGATAAGATTTGTTTATGTAAATCTTATGTTCCTAAGTTAAGTCTGTCTGTAATTTCCATTTTGTAAAATAGGAGCAATAAGCAATATAGAATCCACTCTCCAAACTTTTTATTTTAATTAGAATAGTTCAATTTTGTTTAGTATGGAAAGTATTGCGCAACCTTATGTTTAAAACATTTCTAAAGATAAGTTTGTCTTCCGAAGCTTCCAACGAATGAAAATCATTAAGTAAGGCAAACATAATATTTTAACCTTTCAAGTCTTGAATAAAGTAACCTTCAAAACATACACGTTACTTAACGAGATTAAAAACTTATGAAGTCTGTTAATATTATTATACGTTTTATTATATGTGTCTCTCACACAATCCATACGAAGGAGATTATGTTAGGAACATGAGCTTAAATTACCTTAGGAATAAGTTCTCAGTCGTTTGATATTAATATTTCATGAATCTCCAAGGTTTCCCTGTTCTCTCGGCAAAAGTAGGTTTACTCACACTAGGGAAAATCCAATTCGCTCTTTCGTTCATACGAGCGCACACAAAGACGCCTGACTTGAGGGAAAAATAAAATTTCTCGCTAAGTTTATAATGGGAAAACTTTGAGAACCACTTAATTATGTTAATGTTTGAAACAAAATTTTAGAAGAGACGTTTAAACACGACTATGATTTCATTTAAAATAATATTTTGAGGGAATATTGGAAATATGTTATGTGACATTTACATGTATGGGACATGTTTGGATAATATTATGGGTTCTTCGAAGCAGCCATTGCTCTACCTATCCGAATTCTATAGAGTTAATAAGTAATTAAAAATCCTATCAGATTCATTATCATTTCATTATAATTGCTTTAATATAATGATACAATGCTTTATTGTAATAAAGCTCTCAATCATCTTGCGGTAAAATTAAATTAAATTTACGTGATTTATTTACACGAATATGATATTGTTCGGCCGCATGTTGGCTTTGATTCAACGTAATTTCACAATAAGGTTGAGAGTATGAAACTCTAATTGCATTTACAGTGGCAAACAATTTAGGTATTATGGTGTGTGGCTGAGCTGTGTGGAACTAATCAAAGTTGTTCTGCGTTTGTGTATTTGAGAGCTTTCGTAGTGTTAAATACGAGTAGTTTTGTTATATCGTATGACATAACAATCGTAACGATTTTCAACTGTTTTTCTTATGGTTACCTTCCTATGAATATATCAATGTACAGCAGAGGGGCTTCATGTTTAGCTCGCCGGCTTCAGGACGGAGTTAATCGGCTGGTTTCGGTTTTGTAGAGACTTTACAGTGTATGTGCTACCTGTGTTCTTGGTTACCTGTGTGTATGACTTATTGACATAGCCACTAGTGATAAATTAGCGAAAAATTCAATGGTGTGTGAAAGAGGCATCGCTCGACATACCGAAACTATCCGACTATCTTCCTTCACACGTCGGGGAGCACAACATAGGCACGCTCAGTCCTACTCCTACTAATACTACCCTATTCTATTCGCCATAGCCGCTACATTATATCTAATATTTAGAACCTCTTCTACCTGTGAAATGAAAGGTTGAATGGATACCAAGATTACTTGAAATAAAACTTCCCCTTCGTATCTCATCAAATATAAAAGTTAAATTAAATTTTATTCTTATTAAGTTATTCTGGACTTAGGATTTAGATACATTTGGTAATTTTGTGGGTTGGGTATATATTTTTTGATAGAGCTTTTTCAAATAAGGTGGTGAAAGTGGGTAAGTATATAATAAATTGTATGAATCTAATAATAATATTTACCTAATTTCAATTGTTTATGTAGAAGTAGCGAGTAGTTGCCGCAGCTCCGCGGCATTCCGGACCGACGACTCTGGGTCGCGGGGATAGGGCACATGTTTGCGTGCAGGTATCTGCTATGAAAAAGTATTGAAATAAAAAAGTTATGGAGCATTACCTCATTTTCATTTTAATGAAAATATAATTTCCTTGGAAGGAGGTAGGTATATCCAAAGTTTACATCCGTCATTTTGCATGGGCCAACGGTCGAGTGGTGGTGCTGGTGGCGCGCGGGTGTGTGTGGAGGCGGGTGGAGCGGCGCCACCCCGCGGCGCGCCCCCTCCGCGGGATCGATACGTCATTTGAGCCGGTCGCCATGGAGACCGCGGCCGGAGCGGGGCGGCGCCCGCTCGGGATGGTGCTGGGTGCACGGGACCAGAGCCCGCACCCGCGCACCCGCACACCCGCGACAAATCAACAAAATAGATACAACCTTATTTGGGACAAATCCCTCTATAAAATTTTCTCATTTTATATGTCGTTTTTTATTCAAGTTTTCATTTCAAAACTTTTATTAAGGTACTTTCATTTTGATTGAAATTAATATTGAACACAATTAATGTCGGACTTTGTATTAATGCGCGTTGGAAAATTGGGGATTCCAAGATTTTCCTTCTTGTAAAAGTTTTGGTGTTTATAAGTTTGATTGCATTCATGACTGTAAAGTAATATGGGTGAGTTAGTACGTCAACTGCCCTGGGTCTCGAGTTCGTGCTTGTTCAGATGCAAGGCAAGTGCATGCAAGGTGGGCAGCTCATTAGATTTCTGTATTTTCAGGGAGGTAGTCCTTCAGTGTCAAAAGAAAAGAAACTGAAGAAACTTAAAATACATAATTGATTTCCTATAATTGAGTAAGTAAAAGGATTAGAGATTGCACCTTAAAAATCGTCACAATAAAAGCTTTTACACATCTTGAGATGTCATTAAAATAAAACCGTGTCTAACGTTCAATACAATATATTAGAATGTACCTAACGTTTGAGAACTTAATCACTTTTCTGACATTATAAGGGTATAATACACACTTGTTACGATAACATTTTTCATAATTCATGAATCTTTATGATAATTTTCGAATAGTCTCGGAGAAAATTGCTTCTTACAGAATATAATGGTCTTTTTCATTGAATAATTTAATACTAAGTTTTTGAAATATTAAGTTGCATTAACCCCTTCGTTGAAATAGTTATACCTATTAAATTAAAATGGCGTATGCTTTAGTAAGTGAACGGAAGTGGAAAAGCGAAATTTAATTTAATCGCATAGGTAAGAGCAGGGAACTAATTGAATGACCCTGCCGTTGTACGAAGCCATTTAATTGTTTGATTTACCAATTGCAATTAATTAACGTATCTAGGTACGTGGGTTTCAATATTGCGTTGCGATTGCAGAAGTATTGATGTTTCTTATGCATTAATTGGTAATTGGCTACTAATTAATTCAGTATGAAGAAAATTAATGTTAGGACTAAATACTATGTTAAATATAGCATTATATTCAAAAGTTACATAATGCTACAAATGTATGTTGTAGTATTATTTACTAGTAATGTTGCCCCGTAGCTCTGTACGTGTCGACGTCATAATATGGACAGATTTAGGAGCTAATGTCCGCCTCGGTCGTCGGATGTTTTGTCGAGTACTTTGTGTTCTTAACAGGTGATAAACATTGACCCTTTACCTTTATTGACCAGGTCGGTATTACGGGTTACCGTTAATAAATGTTTGAGGCATGTCTTTATAGTATTTATACGACCCGTATTTGAATAGTTAACGATGATTGTTTCAAAGTCTACTAAGTCGTTGTAAATTATCGAGGTATGTTTGATTCTACGTAAGTATCAAGCATACGAGTATGTATATTTTAATGTAAAATATTCAACTTTTCTCTTAAACAAAATAGTAATTTTCTAAAGTGAAAGTAAGAAATGCAATCTAATAAAACTGATTTAGCAAACTTTGTAGGTACCAACGTCTACTTATTATTGTACAATACAATTTACAAATATACAAACTTTCAAATACGTGTATTTGCTTATACAAACAAGAAAGTTAGCGAACAATATAAAAGTAATGGGATAGAATGAAATAGAAAATGAACGCGCAGTGTTGTGGGAGCGAGAGGGAGTTATTCAAATTGAGGGTACATATTTCTACATAGGTAACAAATAGCTTGTTGAGAAAAGTATGGATATTCCACTCGTGGAATTTGGGTTATAAATCGCTTAGAAATAAATTGGTTCATTTATCATTCTGCCATTATTTGTTTTGCCTGTTTGTTTATCTAGTTTTCCGCGAATCATAATTGAAAGAAAAAATATTCGTCGGTCTGTAAAGCTTTTTATATATAGAAGAATCTAAATATAGTACATTTTTCTTGAAACATTGGGTACAATTTCAAATGTTATTTAAAAAAACTATATTTGTTTCACCATTATCTATTAAATGTAATGAATCACTCTGCAATAGAAAGTTAAACTAAAATAATGAGAGGCATAAAGCTAAATAATAGAGCCCGGCAGATGGTATTTCCATGTTATGATTTTATTGAACAAAAAGTAGAAAAGTTGAAGAGAGTTGCAGGAGCAACTTCAAGAACAGGTATTTACACTGTTTGAATATGTAGGTTGTGCTGCCAGTTCGGAATTATATTCCGTATTTTTCTAAAATAAATTCTACATAGACATGAGTATTAATAAAGATTTTTAAAACATTATAGATATGTATGACCCTCAATTAAACGATTTAATTACTTGCTTGAGCTTTTATTATCAGTGCCGATCAACATAAGTTGCATAAAGAGTGCAAGGAATTTTCAGTTATGTAGGATTTAATACTTGACTTAGAACTATAAAGCTTAAAATATAAAGCTTCCTTCACTCTTAGAATAAGTACATAAGTTCGGAAGTAGGTACATAATATACAAGTAATATGTTCAGTACATAACAACCTAATTTTGTTTAATATTTTAATTAATGGTTTTAGTAGATACTCGTACTAATATAAAAAAGCCCAGCCTCAATAAATAGGTTTTGAAAGCGCCATAACAGTGACATCTATGGTGATCGTGCTGTATCATTTTGTAACGATTCAACTCCGGTTCAAGGGCTTTGGACGAATGTAATCTGAGGAACCAAGGAGTTTTTGGTATAAAAGCTTTTAAAAGCTTCTACATTTTCAACAGTTTGCGAAACTAATGAAATTTTTAGTCGACGCTCTTGGGTTAGTGAGATTCGTTGTTTAAATTATTATTAATCGACTGTCACAAGTTTGAAGTCATATAATTTTTTTATTGTTTAAAAATATAAATTTATAATGCGTTACTTACCACGGAAGTGCTAAGTACCTACTTACTGTTTCTATTTCGTGTTACTTACATAGGTAAGTATAGCTCTCCATAATGTAGGCAGCTAGGGTACCCAAGTTGTTTAATTTTATATTAAAGTATGCGTAGTTACTACGATGATTTAAATGCGTATTTATTTAAATACTGTGACTTTTCCTAAGAGGCGTAATCACAAACTTTACAAAGTGTGTGAGGAAGATGCAATTTTAGTTTGATAGTAGCATGTCGGCGACGCAAAGATTGCCTTTAGAAATATTGTAGGCGCTTGGTATTAAAAAGCTCTCGGAAAGCTCTTACAAGCGTCATAATGTTGGAATATATGTAGGAGTACATACCACTTGTCAATGAATACGCAAACCTATGAGAAGTTCCTCCTCTTTAGTTATATAACTAAATAAAAAAATGGTTTTAAAACCTAATTTGTACATCGACAAATTAAAGTAAAATCATATTAAAATATCTCCTGAAATTAATCACTATCTTTAAGAGCGGCCAACCCGTCTTACTTTTCATACAAACGCTGTTACGTGATTACGGCGTTATTATAGATCTTTCTTTGAAACTTTTTAGCTAATAAGTATCTTATGCACTATATCTAGGTTTCTATCGTAACAGAAAATCTAAATTTTTAGAAACAAATTCAGTATAAGCCTCCGAAAACCGGCTTTTTGCACAAATTTTACCTGAACTTTGGGCGGTCATATTGTACTTATAAATTGTAAAATTAAACAAAATATTATGATAGAAACCTCGTAAATATAATGGAGATTTTAAATAACAATCATTTATTTTACAAACATGCAAGGTTTTTTAAAAAACACGTATATCCTGGAACATGTTTTATGAAGATTCCGCACACTATATTTTGTTCAACGTTATCGCGGTCTCCCTTGTTTGTTGTCAAGTGACGGAAAGAGGTATGCGGGGGGCGAGTCTATCTATGAATGGCGCACTCGCTCGCTAGCTCGCTAGTTCGCTCGCTTCGTATAGAACGTTCTTCGTTCTTTGTATTGTGCCTACGATATATATTTTACTAGCTGCGCCCCGTGGTTTTACCCGCGTTGTGCCCGTTCCCGGGGGAATTAAATAACCGCTCGACCGATTTTGTGCAAACTTCACATAGACCATCTACTAAATAGTCCGAACAAAGCCTAAATATTTAGTTTGGATAAGTCAGCCCGTTCCTGAGTTATACAATTACAACGAAAAGTGGCATTGATTTTTATATATTTCCATAGTATCCCACACGTATGCTCTCGCGAACTTATTTGTACGCAATAATGAGCAATGACCAATGCAACGCAATGTTCGACATAATCAAAGTTTGATTATGTTGAACATTGTTTTTATGTATCACTAGCAGCGTCCCGCGGGTTTACCCGCGTTGTGCCCGTTCCCGTCTGAATTTCGGGATTTTTTTTACATAAAAACCTTCCTCTTGAATCACTCTACCTATTACAAAAAACCGCATCAAAAACCGTTGCGTAATTTTAAAGATTTAAGCATACAGACAAACAGACAAACAAACAGACAAAAATAGCGACTTTGTTTTATACTATATGTAGTGATAATATCAATAGATTTAGCAGCGCACGCCAATAACCAACTTTGAAGCGAGTAGCGTGTAGCGAGTAGCAAGTAGCGAGGCGCGCGTACAAGACGATATCTAGATACTGTGATATTATTAGGCGACGATTACACGTAATGTATTTACTGTGATCGTGGTATTTACTGAACGTGTAACCTAATGTATTGATGGATGTCAGTATTTATTGATGGATTTCTAGATTTCTTGATTATGTAATGATGATTCGTCGGATTATGATTTAAAAAGGTGTTACTATTGTCAGAAGTTCTTCAAAGCAGGGTTCAGGCATTCGAAAATAATTCTCGTAATCATCCATTTCACCATGTAATTTAATTTCTGCCATTAAATTCAAATGTGTGTACCTTTCCCTTTGTTGTAACCAATTTTATGCCTATCGATTTCGCTTGGCCTTTTTATTTAAACTAAGTGCTAAAATAATAGCCACGCAACCTTTAATTTTCAGCTCTGTGGCCATTTTAGACGTGTAAACAGCAGGAGACCGGACACAATACTGACGTAATAAATACTGTACGTGTAGGCCGGTGTATTAATCCATCAGTAAATACTGAAATCCATCAATAAATACTGTATTGACGGATCACAGTAAATACTTTACGTGTAATCGTCGCCTTATGAATGGCATCGTACGTAACGTCATCGGCCGGCCGCCCCGAGTGAGCGACGAAAGTTATCGAATGCCAAACGAGCGCTCAGGCACTTGCTCACTCTTTTCGCAGTACCTCTTTTTCTAACATTGCGCTAGTTGAAACAACAAGCTTTTCAATAATGTTCGTGTTGGAGATTGACGGCCCGGGAAGGGCCCTCTTAAAGAAAACAGTCGAATAATTTAAGTACTACTTGTTGGATTTTAATGTGACATTTGACATTACGATCGGCTATTCATGATTTTCACTATAGTTATAGCTTTCTTTATTCTGAGAAAAATGAGGTACCTATATAGTTTTTTCCACAGATTTTTTCTCAATCTACAGCGTACCTCATTTTAATTGTAATTGCTTGGAGAATACGACAAACATTCACTTATCTTAAACATTTCATATTAATGTTTACGTTTCGTTTACGTTTTTAAATCTAGTGTAGTCTGTCACCAGTGGGAAGATATAGGTTAAGGAAAAAAAATCTCTGCGTACCTAGTATGATCATTTATTTTATATTATTTGAGAGTGCTATGTGTGTTTTTTGGCCAAGTTTATAATAAGAACACTGATAACAGTCATCGAACCACTATATAACTCTAAAACTATAAAAGTAAATTACAACTCTCAATATGGCGCAAATTATTAATTATATTATTAATTAAATAATTAATTTTATAAAAATCCGACCTCTATGTTTTTGCTTTGTTAAAATTAATTTGCACACAATGATTAAGGATAATTATAGGGATTAGGGATTAGGATTGTTTAAAAGGAGTAAAATACGATGGTTCATTTGGAAATATTTTATTTTCAAGTAATTTCCATAAAAATACAGACAGCTAAAATTTAGCTAGACCGGTAAAACGTAAATAAACAATAGTATGACTAATGATATTTTTCCAGTTTTATAAGTCATGATTTTGCATTTTAAAAAAATTAATTTAAAACCGAAATATTATTGCTAAGACTTTAAATAAATAAGAAGAATTATACCTATACCTACAACCTGTGAACACAGAAGGAGGTTTGTACGAATGAATGCGGTCGCTCGTACTCGCTACTCTATCGGGGAGCGCCCGCAAGAGCCCTAGCGGCTTCCGTACACACCTCGACCTGTCTAGTATAAATTTCTACCAGCACTTCAATATCAAAAGTTACAAAACTCTACATGTTGCATGATTTTCATATTGTAAAAATTCTTTACAAAATGTTATAATTGGCCTTTTCACCAAATAAGTGCTAGGTAGCAAACATGAGTCTTCCACGAATTAGAGAAAACAAGGGTGGTCACTTTCTGTAAGACGTGAGAGAAGGAAAAGCACCGGCCAAGGCAGCGCTCGCCAAACGGAGGCCCGCGTCGAGCGGGGCTTTTCATATTGTAAACGGCCTTCGTTTTACTTCTAAAATTATAATAGTCACTGGTCTCAAAACATGGCTTAAGTACTATACACCTAAAATATATAAATTATTACAAATTAAGTAAGGCATTTACATCAGGGATACTTAATATTACTTTATATTTACACGATACTAATGTACTGCCCTAACATCGTGTAAAAACAAAGAAATTGACTAAGCTTACATCGGTAAAACAAATATTACGTTTACATGTAAAATGGTCAAGATTTCGGCTATCTCATAAATTTGACCCTCGAAGCTTGTAATGTATTTCGTGATGTTATTGTTTAATAATACATAAATACATATCGAGCACGTAGTATAACAAAGAGCTTCGCTTTGGTCACTGTTCGGAGTTAATTTTGAACTTCTTTATCGTAAAGTCATAGTCGTTTACAACTTAGTACTATCGTTTGGCACTTTAGATAAAGATAAAATAATAAATAAATTAGCCTTAAAATGACGACGAAAATTTATATAAAATTTTGTTTTAGTAATCATAATCATTTTAACATTTAATCACAGTCATGATTGATTTCATTATTGATTTGTGCGTGCCACGACACTGGAAAGTAAAAATAACAATAATACGTCGATTACTACTTAATTATGACACGAAATCTTATACTACTCCATCCGGAAAATTTATGTTGAGCATTATTCTTGTGTATTTGAAAATCGATGGAAAAATATTATCACACAAGTGGTTTATTCTTGTGATGACGTGTTCAAAATTATTACTTTATGTAATGTTTTCATCTTCGCCTCTTTGATGCGACTGCGGCGGCTATCATTTGTCTCAACATTGGCTCAGGGGTGCATACTTTAGGATCGCATTTCATTTGACCGTCTCCTCCACATCTGGAAATAATAACAAAATAGGTACAATTAGTTTGTGTGCTTTCACTCAAGGTATTTGTGTATTTAGATAATACATAGTTAGGTGTTCAATACTTACGTGCAATGTAAACATGGTCCTGAGGATGAGCGTACGACGTCACCCACTTTGTAAGATTGTCCTTTAATTAAACAGCCTTTCCTTTGAGCCGAGCCCTTGTACGAGTGAATCGGGAAGTGTGGGGGCAGCGTGGTTGTGGTGGTGGTAGTAGTCGTGGTGACATTGACGGTAGTTGCCATCGAGACTGGGCATTCGTATCTGGGACAACAGAATCCTTGAATGGGCTCTTCATGACATCCATGTATTGGAGGCGGACAGCTTTGTTGCAAGCAAATGATATCACTTCTAAAGCAGAAGCAGAAATCACAAGGATCATCTCTTGGTATCTGTTGAGCTGAAACGTATACTTTGCCACCATATCTACAAGTTCCCGGTCCGAAGGTCTGATCTTCTTCAATATAATCTGGTTCTCCATATCCACTCGTTCCGCTTGGTGGGAATGACGGCTCTTCTTCTGGTGTCGGTACATCTTCAGGTTCACTGGGTTTGGGTGCTTCTGTTGTTTGCACTGGTGTAGGTTCAGTAGCCTTTTCAGTGGGCTTGGCAGTCGACGATTCTTCTTCAGCTTTGGTGGAAGTCATTTTTGGCGTAGTCAAAATTGTTTCTTCAGTGACTGTGTCCTCTAATGGTTTTTCGGTGACGACAGGAATTTGTTCAGTTACTTGTGGGACAGAAACTTCTTCTTGAGCAGTTGTTATATCTCTCTCAGTAACCATCTCAGGCTGCTGCGGTGACGTTCTTATATCCTCTTCAGTAGCTATCTCAGGTTGTTCTGCAGTAACATTTTCAGTATCTAATGGGGCTGTTGTTTCAGAAACTACAGCTGGGGCTGCTGTTGTTTCAGAAACTACAGCCGGGGTTGCTGTTGTTTCAGAAACTATAGCTTGAGTTGTTTTTTCCGGCTCTTCTTCAGCAAATGATGAAGTAGATGGGTGTTCTACTCTAGATACCGTTGTTTCGTCTACATTATCAGTGGTACTTTCTTTAATAGGTAGTTCAGTTTCTTTCTGAGGTGATTCAGGTTCTTGCACAGTATCCGGTGTAATTACTGGAACTTCTGTTGCCGATGTTAATTCATCCACAGGTTTTTCTGTAGATTCTACGTCCAATGGTTTATGATTTTCAGAAGTTGGCTCTTCTTGAGGAGCAATTGGTTCGTCTTGTTGTTTTGGAGATGTTCCTTCTGATGGCTCTGTGCCAGTTTCCGTAACATCAGAAATGATTGTTGTAACCTTTTCGGGAACTTCAGTGGCTGTTTCATCCTTTTCTTTTTGTGATTCTGTTGTTAAGATCTGTGAACTCTCTGTTACTTCAGCCGTTATACTATGTTCCTCTGTCGAAGTTGGTACGTTTTCAATATTTTCTGAGTATTTGATTTCGGGAGCTTGGGTAATAACTTCTTCGGGTGAAGTTACTTCGTCAGATGGTTCAATCTTTTCAGTTTCTGTAACTAAGGGTGATGCGGTAGATGTCTTAGATTCAGAAGTATCCTCAATGTTCTCTTGGGAGGTAACAGGTTTAGGCTCGCTTGTGATATCTTCCAGAGCCTCCGTCGTCGGTGCAGTGGTCACCCTTTCGTCCTCAATGGGTTCCTTTTCAGATGTTACATCGGGCTGTTCATATTTATCTACCTTTGTACTTGTTTCTTCTTCTATTATAGGAGGTTGTGTTGTTTGCATCTCGGCCTGGTCTACAGGTTGTTTCGTGCCCATTGGCTCCATAATATCAGTTTCAGACGTTACTGACTGTATTGGCTGTTCTGTTAAGTTTTCTGTTTCTATTGGTTTTTCAGAACTGGGTTCAACGTTTTCAGATGGTTTAGTTTCTGGCATTCTTGTTGAAATATCTTCAACTACATCCATGACTGGTGATGAAGTTGATTTTTCGGGTATCGATTCTAATTCAGATTCTATAGGCTGTATTTTTTCGGGTTCTTCTGTTACTTGGTTTTCAACACGTGGCGTGGTAACAGATTCTGATTCGACAGTGTTCGTTAAAGACGTTTCAGTACTTAATTCAACAGGATTATAAGTACGACGATGGTCTTCAAAGTCTGGTACTGGTGATTTTGTAGTTAATTCAACGTCACTTTCTGCAGCAGTAGTCTTTTGCTGTATAACATTAATCTCAGTGGTGACTTCGTCTATTTCCACTGGTTCTGTGACAGGACCGTCAGTAATATGGGTTTCTGGTTTAGCTTCGTCTGTTTCCGTTGGGATTTGAGCTTCTTCCTCAGGCAATTTTGTTACTGTGCTCTCCACTTCTTTAGGTACTGTGACCATCTCTTCGGGTTGATTTTGGATCGATTCGGTGGCTGTTGGCTCACTTGCGGTTGCTTCGATTTTATTAACATTTGCCGACGTTGTGCTTTCCTGCGAATCGAAACCCTGTGTTACTGATAAATCTTTTTCAGTAGAATCACTTTCAGGTTTCTGCTCATCAGATGACTGTGTTGGTTCCACTGCCCTTTCAGTTGTTTCCTTTGAAGTTTCATCTGAAGAAGTTACTTCTTTTTCAGGTTCCTTTTCGGAATCACGTGTAGGTGTGTCTATTATTTCACTTACAGGAGTTTGAATTTCTACTGTTTCTGTAGGTGCGTGAGGTTCCAAAGGTGCTGGTGTCGTGGCCCTTTCTGGTTCGTAATCCTGAGCACTTGTAGGTTCACTGGATTCAGTTGGAAGCTTTGAATCTTCAATTTCATCAATTCTAGTGGTAGTACCACCTGTTTCGGGTTCCTTGTCTAAGATATCGGATGATTTTGTTGTAGTATCTTCACTTTCTTCATCCTTTTGAGAAATTGGTGTTGTTGTTTGTTCTTTGTCGACTTGTTGGGAATCTTCATCAGGTTTAGAAATTTCAACGTTTTCTTCTGTGTCCATAGGTTCTTTGGTTGAAATGTCTGCATCTTCTTCTGAAGGCTTTGTTTCTGGTATGGGTTGAATTGGTTCAGTAGATTGATCTTCTTCACTCTGTGGTGATGTTTTGTCATTTACTTCATTTTGTGCCGTAGCAGTTTCAGGTTCTACCTTTTCATCACCTTCAGTGGGTAAAGGTTTGTCAACTGCTGATTGTGTCGTAGCATCAGAGTCAACAGTAGGTGATTCAGTTACCTTCATCTCATCATCAACTATTTCAGGGCCTTTAGTTACTAACTCGGGACTTTCCGGTGTTTCTGGCTCATTGTCACTCATGTCAGTTTTAGATGGTTCAGTGCTTAATTCGTCGGACACAGGAGACAATGTTTCTTTCTTTTGTTCTGTATCAGGAACAGTTGTTTCTTGTTCTGTCTCTGGTTCAGGCTCATTAATCTCAGGGATCTTATCTGACTTTGGTGTCGTAGGCTCATTTTCATCAGACGAAGTTTCGGTTGTTACTGATGATTCTGACAAGTCTTCCTCAGGCTTTTTACTGGTAGCGGCTTCAATAGACTCAGGAATTACTGTTGTTCTCAGTGAATCATCTGCATTTTCTATTGGTTTTTCAACGAGAGTTGGTGACGTTGCAGTGATAGGTTCAACACTGGCTGTGATTGGAGCTAATGTAGTTTCAGATTGCTGTTTGTTGTCAGCAGACGACTCTGTAGTTATAGAACTAGAATCCGGTGTTACATCATCTTGTGTTTTGGAAGAATCGGTTTCGGTTTCACTGGTTGGGACGTTCGTAGTTTCAATCGCTTTAGTTGCAGTTTCTGGCTCATTGTCTTGTTTGCTTGTGGTAGCCATGGTTTCTGTATCTGATGACTGAGAAGGCTCTTCAGTGACTATTTCGGGTATAGCTGGAGTATCAGAGCTTTCTTCCAATTTGTCATCTGAAGGTTTATCAGTTTCAGCTGGTGTAGTTGGTTTTACACTTTCAATTAATTTCTCATCTTCAGGTTTCTCATCACTAGATGGAGATTTCTCTGTTGGTTCCGATGCTGGTCCAGCAGTCACAGTTTCATCTTCAATAGGCAACATAGAGCTTAATGTTTGCTTTTCTTCTTCTTCTTTTTCTGCTTCTATGTTACTTTCATCCTTTGCTATAACAGGAGTTGTTTCATATGTTTCACTAATAGATGTTTCTGGTAATTCAGTTGCGCTAGCCAAATCTTTGACAGATGTTGATTCCGCCTCTTCATCGGTCGTTTTAGAGGTAGTTTCAGAAACTTCATCTGTTACAGCTTGAGAGTATTGTTCTGTTACAGATGGTTCATTGCTTGCTTCTTCAGGCTGTTTGGTTTCAATAGCATCTGCAATAGGACTCTTAGTCATAATTTCAGTATCTTCAATTTCCGTCTTCTTTGTAGTAGCTTCCTCATTTAAAGTAGACAATGTAGTATGATCTTGTTCTGGTTCATTATATTTCGTTGTGTCGTCTTCTGATGGAATGCTTTGGTCTGACTCATTATCTGTCACTAAAGGTTTAACAGTTGGTTCTGTCGTTTGTTCAGCAACTTCAGTCACAACTTCTTCATTTGCGGTAGTTTCGGTGACTTTAGGTACATCACTACTATTTTCCTCTGGTTTAGTTGGGACTGATTCGAATTTAGTATCTAAATCACTTGGTTCTGTGATGGTACTTAAAGTTTCTGTTGTGCTTTCGTCGTCTGGTTTCTGACCGTCTTCTGATTTCTGACCGTCTTCATGTTGTTCAGAGTCTGGCGATTTAGTTACAACTTCTGATTTTTCGATGGTTGCAGTCGCAGGTGATTCTGGTTCTTCAGGTAGACGTTCAGGCGCAGTTGTAAGGTCATGCAAAGAACTAGAAGTGGTGGTTTCAAGTGGCATTTTGGTTTCTAAGTCATCTTCAATGGGTTTGCCAGAGGTTTCTTCAGAAGGTTTTTCAGAATCCAAACCAGATGGTTCTTTTCTTCGGCAGGACTCACCAATACATTTCTCAGGAATACTTTGTGGTAATTCGCATTTTTCACCATCTTGGCATGAATCCTTTCGATCATCTACCACTTCTGTAGGAATATTGCAGCTTTCACCATCACAAGGTTGAGTTTCTGCTGGTGGAACGTTATCAGAAGGCTGACAATCTTGTCCATTGCAATCAGCAACGGGAATAGACTGACATCCGGTTTCGGAATTGCATGGTTTAATAGTTTCTTCTTGGGGAAGAACCTCATCAGAAGGCTGACAGTCTTGTCCCTTGCAATCAGCAACGGGAACAGATTGACATCCGGTTTCGGAATTGCATGGTTTAATTGTTTCTTCCTGGGGTTTCGTGATTTCTGGAGAACTCTCAGATTTGTTTGTACAACCTTCGGACGTGCAAGATTCTTGAGTTTCTTTGCTAGGTTCAACGATTGCACATTCATCTCCATGACATTCAACAGCTGGTGTTATTGTGGGCTTATCTGTGCCAGACATTTGGTTGTGTGATTGAGGAGGTAAAGTTTCCGTGTTTTGATCACAAATATATGTAGGGCAACAAGAATCAGGTGAATCATATACTGTTCTGCAATTATCCATAGATTCCAGAGGTTCACTACATATGATCGGGTCACATTTAAGAATACTACTGACGCATTTGCAGCCGGTTTGACATTTATTTGTACTCGGGACAGAACTTTCATTTTGGTACGTAACTCCATTTACAAGACAGTCTCCTTCGCCAGGGATTCTTGATTCGTTTATGATCTCATTCTCTTCTTGATTAGCTGTGGTGGTTTCTGTTACTTCGGCAGATGATTCTTTTTCGGGTGCATTTGTTGGGACATAAGCACTTTCGGATGTAGCCTCAATGGGTTCTACAACCTCCTTTTCTGTTTCCGTTTCTTTCACATCTTCCGCAGATTCCGTGCCTTGATCAACAGATGCAGTAGGCTCTATTGCAGAAGTAGGAGTTGGGCTCGTAGATTTTTCTTCGTCTAAGCTTGGTGATTGTGAACTAGTTTCATACTGCTCTGGAACGGTAGATTTTGGTTCAGTAGGAGATTCAGTTCTTAGGTCATCATGTATCGGTTCAGACGTGGTTTCTATATCTTTTTCATCAGCCATTGTTGGGTTTTTAGTTGTTTCAGTTTGATCAATAGATTGTTCTGTTATAGAAGGTTCTTCATCCACAGAGCCACTTGGTATAGTATTTAATCCCTTGTCTGGTTCTTCAGTTGTCTGCGCACTTGATTCTTCTGCAACACTTGTCATATCTGATTGAGTTGTTTTCTTTTCGATGTCATCAATAGGTCCTTTAGTAGTGGGTTCATATTGATCCATATCCGTAGCATGATCTTCATCAGATTCTTTGATATCGCTTTCTGGTAAAGTTGTGACTAAATCGCTTGGTAGCGTTGGGGATGGCGTTGGAATATGTTCAGTTGAGAATTCTTCTGGTATTTCGGTTTCTACTTGTTTGTCGTCAGTATCAACTGGTAGCGGGCTAGCTGACGGTGTGCTTGGAATAAGGTCATCGACAGTGGTTGGTTTTTGGTCTTTCAACTCTGTAGTTTCTTCCTCAATTTCTTCTAATTGAGGTGTACTTGATGTTACAACGTTAGGAGTTTGAGGATTCGTATCAGTATTTTCTACACTCTCAGTTATACTTTCAGGTGATTCGGTGGAAATTTCATCGTCAACATTTGAAGTAACAGTAGTGCTAGAGGAGTGGGACTCAGGCTGAATTGGCTCCTTTTCAAGAGATTCCTCGGCAATGGTTGGCAAGATGTTGGAATCAGAAGATTCAGTAGTAGTAGCTTTTTGCGCAATGTCCTCAGATGAGGGTGTCGTTTGTGGTGAACCATCGGTTGTGGCCGATTCTTTGACTTCAGTTGATACTTTAGTAACTGAAGGTTCACCATATTGTTCAGTAGTGAAGTATTCCTTCTCATGAGGAGAAGTTTGTTCATTTTCGAGAATACTTGGCACTGATGTCTCATCTGAGTGAGATATTTCTGATTCTGGTTCTGATGTTGGTTTAATCTTTTGGTCATCACTTGGTGTACTAGATTCAGTTCTTTCAATATTTGGTGAAGCTTCAGATGAAGTTTCCTCCTTATCCTTGGTATCAATATCTTCTTCGCCAGATCCTAAATCTTGGTCGTCATATTTTTCAGTTGCCGGTTGTATCGCTGGGCTCGATGTGATATCTTCTGGGATCTGTTCCGGAACTTTAGGTGTAACCGAGATGTATTCATGAGGTTCTTCTGTATCTTCCGCTGTACTGGATTGGCTGACACCTTCTGTTACTTGATCTCCACTTCCTTCAACTTCAGGTTCAGGGAAAGGCAGTTCTGTAGGTACCTTATCTTCGTACCTGCCTTCTGAAGTTTTTCTTGGCGGTGATAGTGTCAGTATAGACTCTTGTGGCATTTCCGTAGTGGTGACACTGTCGTCGAATGTTCCTGTGGTGGGTTCATCACCTTCACAGATGTATGTATCAGGACAACATACACCTTCTCGAGGAGGTAAAGCAGTACAATTTTTGCCTTCATTTTCCATGGGGGTACCACATTCTTGTACGACACAAACGATATCTCCTTTCATACAGTAGCAGTGGTCACAGGCCTTTTCAGTCTTTATTAAAGCACCATCAGGGAATATTTGATTGTCGTAGACGCAATCTTGAGATATTTGTGTGACTGGTGATAGCGTTGTTGTTGTCAGTAAGAATCCAGGCGTCGGTCTCACTGTAGTCGACATGTCATCCAGGAGAGGCATTTCGTCTTCAGGGTGATCTGCAAATAATTGAATTTAAATTTAACAATATATTTTATATTACGTATTTGTTACTCTAGCTGATCACTTTAAAACATATTTTATACTGGATTAGGTTCAAGTCCTACTTTGTTACAATCTGAAGTAAATTACGTAAAGGGTAGTATAAAGTTCTTTGAATAATAATTATATCATCACAGAAATTATTGTAGAGATACTTACCACACGAATACCGAACAGGACAGCACACATCCTTGTGATAAATCGGGGTGCAACCGTCAACGTGTAGAGTACATTCTTGCATAACACAAGTCGTCATATTTCGAATACAATAGCAATGTTCGCAGGGTTTGTTCGGAGTTGGAGGTACTTTTGATCCTTCTGAGAAGTATTTCCCGTCGATGCTGCATCCAAATTTATCAAGTTTGCCCATACCGGTCGAGCCGTACTCCGCAGGAGATGTCGTCGTTGAAGTAAGCAAGTCAACTGGAACTGAAATCATTTCAATTCGATTTATTAAACCTATTACAAAATTAAATATTAAATTGAAAATTAATACGGAATTCAGTGTTTTCCAAACAATTGAGTTTGAGTTACTTTCAAAGAATTAAAAAGGTTGATACATACCATCTGGACAAGTGACAATCGGACAACACTGGTCCGCTCGCTTCTCGATGGTGCAGTCTTGGCCTATGGGCTTGGTGAAGGGGCAGACCCTCAAGTAGCACATGAGCATCCGGTTGTGGCAGGTACAGTTGAGGCAGGGCTCGTTGGTCATGATGCGGTCGCCTTCACCGTAATGCTGGAAGTTGTAGTAGCAGCCGTCTGGAGCGCCTACAACGGACACACATTTGTAAATTAAACCCATTGTTTGAATTAAATTTCAATAGCTGTAGTAAGATGTTAACAAAGATATCATTTGTAAATATTTTAACTTTCGTTTCATACTTTAATTACTTAGTGATGAATGCTATTGTGTTGATGTTAAGGAACTGTAACTTACCATCGTACAAATCTAAGGACGTGTGATTTCCCGCTGTCGGTGCTGAAAAAATAAAATTTTATCTTATTATATACCATTCAATTTTAAGAGATATATTTTTAATATCGTTGATAATCGGCATGCACCAGGAAATTAAATCTATTTAATATTTTACTTTGTGGAACATACGTTGTACATGACATTAATTAGACAACATTATTGGGAAATCATTTTTAAATTTTAAGACACATTTATTTATACATTTATTAAGAGACCTAGAATTGGCCCATTTAAAGTTAGAAAATAATTTAACTTTTTGTTAATTCCGTTATATTTTTTTCATAATCGGTCTCTTTCTCTGGAATAGAATAGTTTATTACATCACAGAGTATTTTAAATCGATCATAGCTAGTTTATTGGTCACGGCCGGCGGCGTAGATTTCTCGGGTTGATTCGTCGCTTGTGTTGTGTGACGTCCTCTGCCCTTATCGCAGTGCGCGTGAGCAATAAGTTCCGCATGCATATTTGTCGGATAATATTTGTATACTTCAATTATTATTTTCAATGTTTTATTTTCCACAAGCATGTTTACTTTAAGTGTTACAGATTATTGAAAACTCAATTTGATTCGTCAAGAATTCTTTGAAAAATCTTTTTAGTAAATTACTATTTTAAAACAAAAAAATAATTTAGGATAACGACAAAACTTCATAGTAATAATCATACATAATTTAAATATTTAGAAGTACATATGAATGTATAACAGGAGAGTTAGGAAGGTTGATGTACTTATGTTTTCTTGGAAAATATTATTGCTGTTTTACGGTCAGACTTATTAGGCCCGTCACAGCTGGCAGGATATTAGCTGCAAATCGTTCAAAACTTACAATCGGTCATCGTCTTAAAGTTGTTTTACATATCCGTTTTACTGCGTATAATTACTGCGGGCGAGCCGCGTCAAGGCATGAGACGACAAAGCTGTAATTAAACTAACGGAGAGCGTCGTTAACGTCGCAGCCCTAAGTAACGCCATACTTAGTACTCTTAGGGCCAAACTCATAAATGAACATTTCTTGTAACTAATTACACGATCAATTGTCGCGTAATAAACTTACATGTGGTTTTCCAATTCTCAAGCTCTCACTATATTTGAAAGGACCTGTTCTACGGTTTATATATTATAGGTAAGTATCGATATAATTGCTTCAATATTATTAATGAAATAGTAGTAAATCTTAGCCCAAATTAATGCAGATGAAAGATTCCATATGGTATTGGAAGGTATAATTAAAGCCCGGAGTGTGTTGTGTACTATTAATGACGTGTTCAGTTATCTGTACCCATAACTCTGGAGATGATTGCGGTGCAACTAATAAATTAAAAGTTATTTCCGTTGCTATATAACTGCATAATTTTCATAAAACAAATTATAGAATCATAAAATAGTAATTGACACGGAATAATGTAGGTAGCAGTCATTTAAGAAATTGTTAGGTGTACGTTTTATTAAGGTTTATGGTTATGTCGATTATCCGGTGCAATTTAAGTGTTAAGAATGTTAGGTTGAATGATGTTAGTGTGCTGTCGCGTGTGCGATGCGGCGCGGTGCGACGCGGCGCGGCGGCCCGTTAGCGGCGTGGCTCGGAGCCGCTGTATAAGGCGCGGACGGTGGCGCCGCCGCGCTGCGCCCGCGCACCCCGCTACAACCTCCACCTAACGGTCGCCAGGAATGTCGTTACCATCCAGTTTTTGCCAACGACCACTTCAATTATAATACGATACACTCTCACGATTGATATGGATCGTTAAATTAAAATTGTAGCCCAAATTCGCGTTAACAACGGCAAATGTCCCGTTTAAGGCAATTAAAGCAAACATATTCAAGCACTAAACGCCTATAAAATGTGTTAATCTAGGTTACTCCCACGCAGTCATTGGAGGAGCGATGAAGTTTTCAAATTCCGAAATGCCTATCCGAATAACAAGTATCGAATCATGTCCATGTCTCTACGTGACATTGCATTATTAATTCCTTTGCAACCGAAATCCAAAGACAATGTGATTAAGGATTAACTTCATACCTTTTGAAATGTTAAAACGTGCATTTTCAGAAAGTGTAAATTCTTGCACTGTGCACGGGGCACTAATTGATCTCGCAAAGTGCCAACAAAAAAAACTACTCAATTCAAAATCGTGCTCATAGAAACAATTGTCTTAGAAATGGAAACGAAGATACAGTATGAATTTAAAATTTGCACTACATTAATATGGATTGTCTTTTCAATGAATTAATGTAGCCGTGGTCGCCATTCTTGATGAAGTTCACACGGTACACCTAAACATTGTAGGACGCATTTGAATATACTTCCTATGTATAAAACAAACTCAATTGAAATTCTTTGAAGGAACCGTGATGGGGGTACTAAATCTGGGGAGACCAAAATAGCATCATCTAACTAATAGTATGCACTGCGAACGAGACGCTTATAGGAGCTGCGCAGACAATGACGCGGATACAGTTAGGTGCAAGGAGTGGCGGCTGCGGGCCGTCCGCGGGTCGCGAGACCGACAGGTGGCTAATGAGTCCAGCGCCCACCGTTACTCAAACATCCTCACACATCGATCTACCACGATATCCGCGAAATATATGCTAAACTACATAATAAATTCAATTAATCCACTCACCTACATTCGTAGTCACATTTCCTGACTACGAAAACGTAACGGATTTTTTACAAAATACTAGAAACATAAACATCGCATTATGAAGATTTACAACATATTTACTGTTGATCAATAACCCGAGAGTCTAATTTGCATTAAAATGTCACTAATTTTCGTATCGCACGAATTGGATCTTGGAGTTTTATGACCTTTGGTCCACATAGATAATATAATAATATGTAGATATTTATGGAAATTAATGTTTTAGATCTAGTTTCTCTGCGTTAACAGTTTGATGCTTTCTAATTATGAGGCAATTGTTGTCTGTCGAAAGCTAAATACAATTTAATACAAATTATGATATAGTCGACATAGTTTATGAAATAGGACGATACTATAAACGGGTAAGTGGAATTGCTCCAGAGGTTACAGAGCTCATATGCACCATGCAGTATGAATATCATGCGCGGAATCTTCTCACGGACACTACGTATTCCGGGTCACGAAACAAAACAACGGTAGATACTCGTTTCAAGTTACTATCTTAATAAATAAGAATCACTCAGTCGGATGCCGATATAATCCCATTACCATATTATTGCACCTGCTATAATCTTTCACACTAATTCTGTTATATTGAAAATTGTTTTATATATCTTCACTTTTATTTATAAGACAGAGTATCTTCGTGTTCTGTAGTAAGTATTTGATAGCCGTGGTAATCGAAAATCGTGGTTCTTTTACTGCCCAGGTGAACAGTTTTACGGTAGAGTTATGATCTCGTTAATTAGATTGGTTACTCATAGATACGACTATTTTTCTATGACGTTTCATTCATGGTGTGAGTTGTTTGCAAAGTTTGGGTGTTTGTATAACTGTTTGCCTGCGGTACAGTTAAACCTATTTGTTTTGATGTAGTATGGAAAGTAATTTCTAGTAAATCTAAGTGATGGGCGAATATGAATGAATCATTCGAATTACGAATGACCATCCGAACAGCCGGCGTTTACAATAATTTGTTTGTTAATTTTGGCCCATGACCAGGCTATGATCTACGAAAATTCTCTGTTTTGTAATTTGCAGGGTCTATTAGGTGAAGTAGGTAAGTGTTGTCTGAAAATGGTGAACTCACCCGCTGTCGCAAACGCGACGCACGCGGCCAGCGCGAGCAGGGTCCCCGCCGCGCGCCGCCGATCCATCTGACTCCGTCTCTCTGCAACAATAACACATTTCAATCAGTCTAATACTATTACTAATAAGTGCTTGAATACCCTAAGACTGTAGTTAGATAGTCTCCGGGGGTTTAAAAAAATATATAAAGTAGCGCACACTACAGGCAAGAGGGGTCTAACAGACTTTTTTGTCTGTTAGAGTGAATAATTTGTAGTAAGACTGGCAAATGTCCTAAAGGTTAACTCAACACCCAATCAGCTCTCTGAAATTTTCATTCTTAACATGGCCCAGGCCTGTGCATGTGCAACGACTACAATTACACTGTTATTATAACATTGAAATAACATCTTAGTCAGTGAGCAAAAACATTTCAGAAAAAATATTAAAATATACCAAACGAGGATGAGTAATGATGCGTAAAAACAATTTACAATTAATACATCCGTATAACTCCTAGCCAATCAACAAAAAAGCGATGCCGACGTCTAAACACACGGTTATTAATACCGAAACATTTTGTGATATCATTTTTTATTTTTTTGCGGATGCATAATCGCATCGAATCCAAACGAACCAAACCGAAAATGTTAAAGTTCACTAACCGTCGACCCAAAAGAAACAAAGAACCATATTTCCGAGTCGAATTGGGTTGGTAATGAATTTATATTTATCTTACCCTAAAAGGTACGTTATAAGGGAAACATTTTCCTGTTAGCGGCGTCCCTCAGGGCACACGGTTCGATGTAATACATACCTACCGAGCCCGCTCTCTATACGACTGTTCGGCTATCATCGCTGATACACCTTGAGTAGCTGCGCGTGCTCGAGTACTCAACGAGAACTCATTGCATGATCGATCGAATAACATGCTTTCATTAAACGTAAGTACGTGTAGGTTAGTGGCCAAATCTGGCATCGAATTTTTAACCGCCTAAAGGCTCCGGTCACATGGTCTATCCATTGAAACAACCAGGACCGACAGTTTTACGTACTAACCGAAGCACGGTAGCGCTCAGAAAGAAATACTTGGTTTTAGTAAACCATGTTCGTAAATGTCCGCAAAACGTCTTGTTTGTAAATTCAATAAATATCTATTGCACAGTTAACTCTAAAGGCAGGTTATCGGGCAAGCAAACTTGTAAGGCAATCTTCAATGGCTCTGAAGAGAAGAACGCGGAAACGTGAGGTTCGAGCAAAAATGTGCCCATTTAACTTTGAGTGAATAGGGAGCTTAACTGTTCATTCATCGAGTGGCACGGCGACTATTCCAAACATTGTAAATACATACACTGAACAAACCAACACATTTTCAAACAAACTTGGCGATTCATTCGCTTTCTCAGTTTCAAGCAAAACCTGGCACAAATGTTGTTTAGTCAACTTAAAATACTACAAATAAGTTTTTTCTAAATATTTTTAAACATAGATGGTCTGGTAATTCTGTCTGTACGAGTATAAACCTATCCAACATTGAAATGGTAATGACCTGACTTCGTTCTGCCTTGCGTAATAAACTGTGACTCAAAATGATTGTGTTTTATTTTCTTTGTGATTTTAACTGCAGTTGTTTATGGAAGGTAATAATTTGATAATACCGCGTTTAGCAGTTAATTCTGTTCTCAGATTATTATGTTTTAATAAAAACAAATAACTGTTACAGTTATTATGTTCAGACACATGATTGCAAGTCGGGTTTCCATAGATATAGTTGGATCGTTACCGTGGGAACATATCCTATGAATCTTTGTTAGCACACGATACGTGCGTATTATTTCGCTCCATTCATTTTTACAGTAGAAGCTTAGACTAGTCATTGTGCCCGCGTCTACCTCTCGTACGCATTTTTCAACAGGCACGCTCACTACGCCTCTCCGAGGGGTGTCCTATTATTTTCTTCCCCACTCACGACACTTACCTAAGTAAATGCTTCGTAAAGCTCACCGCAATATAATATCTACAGCACACATAAATATCACGAATGTTTAACTCTTCAAATAGGTACGGGATTTATTGAACGCAGATATCTTGAAATGTGGGCAAATAAATTGAAATCGATGTGCTTATGTAGACATCTGCAGGGGTCCCTCCGTCTAGACGCTAACTGCAAGTCACCAGGAGGGCGAGGGTGCCGCCTATTCACAACTATCTATTTATTTGCTTTACTAAAATTCCTCCTGCTTGAGACATTAAGAGCTCTATTCATTGTATTTTAATTGAGCTTGATATTGACACTTTGTCGTAAGTATATTGCCTGAATGTTGAACTATAAAACTGAACAATATAAAAGTACATTGTATAATGAACTGCTTTTATTTTTCTCTAATATGCATGAGGAAGAATAAATGGTCATAATGGCCGGTAATCCAATTCTTTCTTGGAAAACAATGAAAACCCAATTCCCAAGCATAATTTGGCGTACCGTTCGTTCCAGAGACTAAATATCAAAAGTAACAGTAATATTATAAGTATGAACCAAACCTAAATCACATACTCGTATACACGGTTAATTATCATATTGTTGTATTCCAAATTAAAATATGTTAGGTTCTGTTAAAAAACAATACTTTATTCTCACTAAGTACTACGGAATACTTAATTGTAACAGTTTGGGCACCTTATCATGGTGTTATTAATATGCAGTTACATAGTTTATTTTAAGAAAGAGTTATTACATTAAATAAGAGAGTAGTGAGGTGAGGCTATTATTAGAGTCGCAACACAACGTAACGCAATAGATGTAGTGATTGTGATTAGATCGGAAGGGTGTTATTGGGCAGTGGGCGATGGAGTCCGGCGCGCGGCGCGGCCTGGGTCGGTGGCCGCGCGGGCCCGCGCCGCGCGCCGCCTCGGTCCGCGCGCCGACTCTTGCTCAACACATAATTTCGGAACATTGCAACCGCAGCGAGCATTGACACCAATTTCTTAGACATCAGACAACTTGATATCCATCTAATATCATATATTATCATTTTATAGCAAAATGAATTTCGTAATATTCAGTTTAAAGAACGGTTTTGAAAATAAGGAAAGCTAATGCCATCTACCGGCGTTGATTTATTGAAATTACCATAATAAATGCCTACGAATATCGGAACTAATGTATTGTTTAACAATTATTTCTCGTAGCGTCGGCGTAGCATTGGAACGGAACAGTCATCCCGCAGTCGGAGGATATAAAATAATTCATTATATTCCGCTTCATTATAGTATAAGTGGGCAATATATTAGGTAGCCACAATGACCGGAGCGGGCCCTCCGCAGGAGGCACCGGCTCGTCTTCCACCGCCTACGTTGCAAATGCTGCGCATGTCCCAACACTCGTATGAATAGTTGTTTAAGATAGTAATCAGTTTATATGCATAAGAAATCGCGTGATGGTCGTATTCGGATCCGATTCTCACGGGAAGCTACGAAAGCTCGGCAGATATTCGCTAGGCGCGGTTGTAAGAGTCGGTAACAGTGCGCCCGCGTTGTTCGCACAATGCGCTCACGTACGCGTGTCGCGATTATCGACCGTCGTAAATTACTGGCGATTAGCATAGAGTCGTGGACACGGACGACGTTCGGTCGGCGCGGCGGACGACTCCTTAATACAATTGGTACACACTGACGTTACATTGTTATTAGGCGATAATTGTCTCTGTACACCGAATCGGTCGATTAACGGCAGCCACGATCGTTCACGTACGAACTAAACACACATTAAATGGGAGTTCATTAACTGAATTCGTATCATATGTTGTATGGATCCCCTATGATGAATTGTAATCATAATATGAATGCATATACGGGGAACGAACGCTTGATCGCCTTTGATGATAAGAGAAGTAGGTAGTAATCGAAGTAGAGTCAACTCGTAAGCGAACATAAGTAGAGCAGTGGTAGCAGCGCGGAAGTAATCCGACGTGGCAGGGTACGTGTCCCTTAAGGGAATACGTAGGAAGATAGCAAATATTAGTTTCCTTCGTGAGATTCTGTACTCGCGGTTCAATGACCCGTGCAAATTTTGTGCGAGAACATTTTGATGAAGATACCTAGACTGTTAACATTTGAAATTTACTTAGGTATTCAACAACTTCAGTTGGCTAATGCAAATGTAATTTATATAAATAATTAGTAAAAGAGGTAACATTTAAAACAGTACAGCCACATTGATTATGGTGGTGACACGCACACTTCGACGAACTTAGAATTCGAAATGTTTAGGTAAACCCGCGGCATAGACAGACGCCCGCCACCGTTACTCCGTGTTAACATTCCACTTGTGCACTACGAATTATCTTATTTCCATGCTATTCCGTGATTTCGATTCGATCTACAACACATATTTTGAGTTTTTTCTTCCTAAGTATTCATTAAAAAAATTCACGTACCTACTCTGAATACATTCCGTTCATTGAAAGTAGGTGTGATGTAAATTACAAACGTGCTCTTGAAAAATGTGCAAATGTTGTTGCGGAATTTCGCATTAGTTCATGAGAAAACCCAGCTTTAATGTCTAGAGTCCGGTAAAGCTGAGGTTCGTAAGTGCATTCTATGTCTGTGTGTTCGAAGAAAGCCACCGTTAGTGTGAGTGGCTGTTGCTAGGCATACGTTGAATTCGCGATTGTTGGTGGGCGAGCGCCCGAGCGCCGCTCACACGATGAGCGTTGCCCGCGCCGACCCGCTCCTCCTGCTACTCACGTCCTCGCTCTCACTTATACAACCTGCATCCATTCTATAACATACTTGCCGTTTACTGACACCTCTCACGATTACTGATACAATGTCTCGTTAATTGCCCCGACACTGAGATCACCCGTAACTGCCTATTATACAATAGGATACAATTAAGCGCTGCAATGTTAAAATAAGTACATAATATACGTTGCACTTGTCTAAGCATCAAACTTAATCTGGGCCACATCATCCACAATGCTCGGTGATGGATGAGTCGCTGGACCGCCCTCGCGCGGCACCCCCAATATAACACTTTTGACCATTAGGGCGACCGCTGACCCGTCACAATATCAAACCCCTGGACTGCAGTAAATGAGCGAATGTGTATCTCACACCGTTGTAAATCAAAGATCTTTGAACCCCAATTCCTTTTTATGTGAAATGTAATTAAATTCAGTCACAAAAGTTTTGCCATTATCGGATGGACCGAGCGGGTTCGACTGGGGCGAAACGCGATGTTTTAGTGAGGTAAATTACAAACGGCGATAGGCAATAGTGAGCTTTGAGTTGAACAACGTTTACGAGCGGCAGCCCGATAGTTGACCGAGTCGTTACCGCTCATATCTCTGTGCCGGAATGAATGGCAATTGCTTGGCGTATACTAACGTCACAGTTTAGCTTGAAATGAGCTCGCTTAGGCACGTACATTTGAAGGGGAAAACATATTACAAAGTTCAATATTTTTTACTTGTATGAACCCATAATAAAATAGCTGCAAAGTAAAGCCAGTCACGGGAACGGAATCACATCGCAAAAATAACAATAATAGTAAGGGCTCCTGTTTTCTCTGTGGGAGTTGATACTAGAAAACTGGTTATAGCGCAAAAACGATAATAAAGAGCTCTGAACATGAAATATTTATACATCGCATTATCATATTACAAGGGAATCGTGGTCATCGCTTAGAAAATTATGCTATTCGTTTTCACTCGGAAACCTTTGCAAATAAAAAGTGAATTAAAAAGTATCTATTTAAATAGGCTGCGCGAGGGGAACGCGATCCTGTCTGCTTAGAATTATAATTACAGTATAGTTGCCGGTTAGCAATTGAGACGTTGTAATTATAATTACGGGAGAGGGCCTAACGATGTATCTCGACCCCATCATTATCCAGATACATCAAGCTTAGTATTATTTAGCGCTATAAAATGAAAGCTATAAAACTACGTTTTTAATCAAGTCTCTATTATTCATGAAGCTGTAAAATACCCTGCGTATTTGTGATCACATATAGGTACATTCATTATTGTGGATGTAGTTACATGTACTGCTATCTTTGCTCGTAAACCCGAGAGTTATTGCTCATTACACTTCGTAGGTACTAAAGGACTATTCCGACTAAGATATAGTGCCTCACTAATATAACTTTAAACACTAGCTTGAAACAAGAAATAAAGTGTGGGATGAGATGAGAATCCAGGAAAGGTGCTCGTAATTACATTTAAATATGAAATACCTGACACTAAGAAAATAAAGTATTCTGTAATTACCTGACGCGCAGGTATTCAATGTCTAATAGCATATAAAGGATAGATGTTTGTTCATATTTATGGTGATTGCATTTAAGATTAAACTTCACTATTAAAGATCACTATAGAAGGTACTTAGGTGGTTTTATTACAGTAATTAATATCTGTTCGATGACCATCGCGCTAAGTAGGTTGATGTGTTTAGTGCGTCGAGTGCCCAACGATCTCTGAGGCAAACGTTTGAAATTCAAGACTGTTGAATACCCAGACGTGTAGGTGTTGTCAAACTAAGTGGTCGATCTCAACGGACAGAGTGCAGCCATTGGGATCGAGCATCGATTTGAATGAATTACCCTTCAGCGGAGTAGGGCCGGGTCAGACTGTGCGTGTAACACCGACCCACATTTGAAGGATTACAAGTAGCTGCCGAGAAAATTTACCGCTAACATTGCCATATAAGCTGTATGAATTTTAGGTCGCTACAAGCATAGCATGCTCTTGCGCCGACATCTGCGCAAATATTGATTTAGTAAGCCGGAGTCACAATAGCGCGGCGCGGCGGCGGCGTGGCGCGGGCGCACCTCGCCGGGCTACACGTCAACATCACCATTCTTCCACTTACCCATAACCGATGACTGTAATCGGTGGCGACTCAATAAAACATTCAATACTTTCTCACGTTCATTGTTAATCAGGATGCCAGAGCAAACTACTTACGCGTACTTTATATTTGATTGTTTCTTGTTTTCGTCATTTCTGCTAGTAGGAAATTTACGCATTTTCATTAATCACGGTTTAACTTAGTTAATGCACGGATTACATACGAGTACCTAACTTGTGAACAATGCATATGCGTACGTACTATTAGAGGTTATGTTTTGAAAATATTAAAAGTCATTGAGGAAGTGTAAAAGAGTAGAATCTACAATATTTACATAATAATAGATCGAGTAAAATGAGTAGGTGATGGCTATAAGGTATTCACAGTTAATATTTGCATTTGAGTGTGCAAGGTAATATCCAACAATCATGAAAACGGATTCCAGACCAGGAAATTAGCTGGTTCAACTTTTGTTATATAATACGTGTATGGACTCGTAGGTGGTTTGGTACCGTTACTGGCAATGCCGCAATTTTTTAAACTACCACTTATCAAAATGATGCCCGTTTAAGTGCAATAATAACTGGACATTATTTTCTGAATGCATAAACAACGAACTACATACGATACATTCTCCTTCTGCTTGCTTGTACGTTTCAGCTACGGTTTCAGTGTTACATTTATATTTACTTACACTTTTCATTATCTTGGGTGCTCATAACTAAGGTAATTAATTCAAACGGTAAAATAACTTATGTTTAACGCAATCGTAGTAAGAATACTAAGCTTATTAAAGCTATAAAGTTGTTAAAATAAACATTTGATTATATCTAACCCTCCTACATTGTAAAGAAAATATTTGCCAGTACTTATATGTAGTTTTATCACAGGGTTTATTATCTAAATCGATTTGAATACGCCTTCGCTTTACTTATCTCCCTGCCGGCTGTCCATCTCAATTGTTCCGCAAAAGAGATGCTGACCCCTTGACATCTCTACAGAAATACTCTGCTCTTTATCTGATATTTTTTGCTACGAAAATGAATTCACCAGAGCACAGTTATTTATTTTATCTGGTTGCATGATTACTATTATATGAAACGCGAGCCGGGCTAGTGTAGGTGGGCAGGTACAATTTAAGTAGGTTTTTGATCAAAAATCTTCAGTCTCGCATTTAGAAAGAAAAAACATTTTATTTATATGAATTGATAAAGATGAATTTAATCGTCGATGGACCCTAATTTATTTCGCTTGGGATACTTACTTAACTTTTTGGTTGACTGAAAATGATAATATCAACATAAAAGACGATGATATTATTTATCTGCACGCCACTGAGTTTTTGCTGCGTTTTGAAAAATGTTTATTTCTTAGCGAAGCAAAATGCATAATCATAGACATTATTTTAGATTAGACATTCATTTACCAGCTTAGATTGTTAACAAAATAAAGTAACAAACAAATATTACGTCATCTCTGTACTTAACGTCTCTTAACGCCCGTGAATTATTTTTTAATAAACAAAATAACAAAACAGTCGTGATTAGCTGTAACATATTGAATGAAACTTATAAAATTATCATTATTGATGTTAAAAAACAGACGATCAAAAAAAGCCTAGGTATGTTCTTTCAAGGTGAAGATGTCGACTCACGAATGTTAAAAGCAGATTCAGGGAAGCTAAGAATCAGGAAGTACGAACAAATTAATACTTTTAACTTAACGACCGTTTATAATATCGGCTCCTCCAAATCTTTAGAACCCTGCTAAAATGTATCATGCAACCGTTAAAAAAATACATTCTACGAACAAAATATAATACTTAAGCAATTAAGTTGTAATGAATCAGCCAGCCTTTTGAGGAAATATTGTTCTTTAGGAAAATTGGAACCTATAGTTAACCACGTAACATGTCCAAACGTTTCGTGATGAAGTGTGCACTCCTTATAACAAATGACACGTTATTTGATCACCCTTCGTTATACTTTTCATATTCCTTGCTTGCGAACAGCCGACATAACGAGAGAGTAATTGTTTTTCGTTACGATACACTTTACCCTCATTCCTTCCTTTGGGTATTCTCAAAGTGTAAATAATTCATGTGGGGATACAGTTGACATATTACTTCCCAAACAGTCCCTCTAGAGATTAAAAGAAAACAAAGAATATAAGATGTTGTATATGGGGTATAAAGTAAGTGCCTTCATAAGGCTGAATTTTGTTGTTCGTGGAGGATTTTAATTATGTATAACTTTTAACGGGGCGAAATGACATCAAACGAAATTGAGATGTAGAGCAGGCGATTTTTTTAATAGTAAGTAAATTTGTTTATTTAACGCGAATGTACGGGATGCAACAAATGGAATATCCACCCATCTTAAAGTTATTTGAAACTATTTTCATAAACACACAATTCATTCCGCGAAAAATGAATCAAAATTAATTAGTAGGTAAGTTGTAAGCGCCTTTCTGCCCGTACGGGGTACAACGACATCACGTTCCGCGCCATAAACCAACCTGGACATTATGCTGTATTACCTACTCGTGTACTCATATATACACGAAGACAACAATAATTACTTCTTGAAGAGATTCTTAATGTTTCTCGAACAGTGACCCGTTGCGAGTGGCCACCGGAAACAGGACGCGATCCGCGATATGATGCGTCAGTGACACACCACCAATAAAAGACACAAAAATCATGTTTGTCGGTCACGGAACAAGGTAAAGACCACGAAGCTAGAACAAAGAGGAGTTGCCCTAAGCAACGTAGCACTGGGATTCAACTCGGTCCTGACGTTGTCATGGTGGGCGGAGCCACTTAGGCTCCGCCCACCTGAACGCTGTAGTATGCTATCAGCGTTCCTCAGGTGCACATGTGACGAGACTCGCAATAAAAGTGTGTTTTTTGCGTTTTTAACAAGAAAAGGATGAAGTGTTGTGTTTTACTATGTCAAAGTTACTCAGACAGACGTTCTGATAATATGAGTGGCATCTCATTTCATGTGTAAGTATTTTTTTCCCCAAATAAATATAAAAGTTCTAGAACATTCTCAGCTTTCAGCGTTAAAATTCTACTACTTGACACTAGATGGCGACACATTTCGGAAGAAAATACATAAGTTTACGTATAATTTTGCAGTATTATATTGTAATAATAATACGTAAATACTAAAAACTGTTATACACTTAGTCCTAAATACCTTTTAGTAGCTAAAACAGTACTTTTATAGTTTTTATTATTATATTATTAATGGGCCGCCATCTATCGTCAACTAGAATAACTATTTTAAACTTCAGAAATATCCAGGGCCGTACTCAGATTTTTGTAAAAATTTTACCAACTAATTTAATTAAAAGTAATTTTAATTATTTTTATATGTTCGTTTTAGATTTCCATCCGACGATAATTTAAAACAGCAATGGATTACAAAACTTAATAGACCGGATTGGACACCAACAAAATACACAAAAATTTGTTCTTGCCATTTCAATGATGTCTTATTATAGTAGTTTATGCAACTGTCATATAAAGAAGGGTGTACCCGTGTTATATGCAGTTGCATACACTACTTTATCTTCACTAATGCAATTAATCAAACAAAATTTTAAAAACAAAACACATTGCGAAACATTAAATTCACGCGTACGTGTATTGTCACAGTGAACTTGCCGCCATTAAAATCTAACCAATGAGAGCGCAGCTGCGCGCGCAGGGCCGCAGGGCGCGATATTATAATGAGATTTTACGATATCGATGTGGATATTATAACATCATGTGCAATTGCTTAAATTGAGTGTTTTAGTTGTCTGCGCTATAACTGTAGTAATTATAAGTCAAGTATTGGAAACATAAATAGAATGTCACAACATTAGTGTAGATAAAATAAATAAATAAGTACATTCATGTGTTATTCTGTATAATCTATATTACTGTAAAGTTTCATCCAAATCCGTCGCGTGGTTTTTACGTGAAAGAGCAACAAACATACATCCATACATCCATCCTCACAAAATTTCGCATAATATTATAGTAGGATGCAACAGTCTAGAAAGTGCATTTGACTCGCGTTTGTATCGATACAAATGCGCGTTGACGGCGCGTATAAAAAACGTCGTGTGCAAAGGCTCTTATTTTATTACAAGCTTTTATTTAGTTTCACCTGTCCCGATGTTTGTGTGAAATTAAATCTTGCAAGTTAAATTTGGTCCACTTCCCGGTTACCGATTGAGCTGAAATTTGCAACACATCTTTGGTTCTGATGACAATGCAATTAATTAGTTGTAGTCGGTATTGTTATTAATCTAAAATGGCCGCCCTAACAAAATGGCGGTGTACATTTTTGTCGTTATTTATATTCGTGATCGCGATTGCAAAAGAAAAAAATGTAACATGCTTTTATTTAACAAAAATTGGGTACGTGATAAAAACGCAAAGATTTAATACAAGGTGTAAAAGATACTTAGGTATCTAGATAATTAGGTATCTACGATATTATTGTGACGAAGACAAAGAAGCTTAATTTTTCGTTAAAGGTTGCAATGTCAGTGCATACATTTATTATCTTGTTTTAATTATTATTTTATTATTTTAGTTCATTTTATTAACAAATAATAAAAGATTGTTTTAAAAAAAAGTCTTTTCATTTGATTTATTTCCCTATAAAATTTTTTTGAAGCTGAGTTTTGAGTTCTGAGTACGTCCCATCACATTAAGACTTTTGACACCTAGTGTGAAGTAGCTGAACTACGTAGTAACATCAACATCAACCTAAACTAGTAGTTTTGCTATTAGCCGATAGATGGAATATTGAGAAGTGGGCGGAGCTTAACACCACCTCAGTGCCCCCTCACCCCGCAAACTATCACGCGTCGTTTCATAGGGAAATTGAATTACCACACCTCCTCTTTGTTTTAGCTTCGTGGTAAAGACCTTTTAGAATGCAAAATCAAACCTTGACAATTTTCCTTTGCCAATATTGATTTTAAAGATTGGTATGCACCTTCGAAAGTGTGTTGCGTTGCACATTATACCTATGTTGAAGGTTTTTCGTTTGTGCCGTGAATGCGTGAAAATCTTTAATAACAGGAATATAAAAGCTCAAACAAGACAGTATTTGAATGCAAACAATGGGTTGTTAGTTGTTAGTGTGAGTCTTTACTCTCTCACACTTGAGTCTGTGGGGAGCTGTGGGGCGGCGCGGGCGGTCGCCGCGCACAAAGTACGCCGAGGGCTGCAGGCAACACCTCAACACAGCCAAACGTCGTACATTGGTATAAATACTAATTGGTAAAAGACCTATTCAAACACAACATGAGAATTTTTACTTGGTAAATGGTAAAGTGGTTATGTCTATTTGTCTTATTATTTAGAGTGTGGGTGCTATGGGCGTGGGTACGTCCAGCCTCTTTAGCCGGGGTAGCAAGCGCGGCGGACCAGGCACCGACCGTTCATTGATACCATTTTAATTATAATTGTTTATCTTCAGTTAAAATGAACGAGGAAAAGCAAATTAAAACCGC
Organism: Cyclophora albipunctata; assembly: GCA_963082685.1. Lineage (NCBI taxonomy): Eukaryota > Metazoa > Arthropoda > Insecta > Lepidoptera > Geometridae > Cyclophora > Cyclophora albipunctata. The sequence goes on along the minus strand of OY720117.1, from coordinate 5,821,966 downwards.
ATTATTTGTATAAAATAAGACCATCATTAAAATAATACTTGAAATTGTAATTAAATTAAGTAAACATTTTACTTCAATCATTGACATGTACCAATATGAATTTAAAAGAAATATTACAACAAGTCTGAATACTAAAAAGAATCCGTAGTAGAAAAATGTAGGTGAAGGAGTTCCCACGTAGGTAGGTATTTAGCGCAGTAATAACTAAACCGATACCAATAAAGAAGCTCAATTTTTGGCGCAGTGACGTCACTACTTTCACGCCATATACGATGCTGATTGACGCGAAAGGAGATATCTGCGCGCTATTGTGTCTAATAAAAACTTAGACGGCAAAAAACAAGCTAAATAACATCATAACCTACATTCCATTTGGCGGCACCGAGCACCTAGAGCACCTGTTGGCTTTGAATGTGAATTTTAAAGAGACTCCGCGTAGGGTCATATTCGAATGTTTCCGTTTATCGGTCATTGTTGCTGGCGAGCCATGGCGGCCCAACAATATTCTGATATTGATATTCAGACGGCGACCCGTGGCCAAGTTTCTCACTCGTTCGTACCACTGTTCACACCGGGGACCAATAACCATCAACTCTTCAAATCATTTGTTCCCAAGCTCAGCAAATTGTCCTGTCTCTCTTAAAAAGATTTAGGTTTAGGAGAATCGTTGTGCCTGACTGGACTAATCTTCATAAATAATTTTTTATTATATTTGTTATCATATCATAGTAAACTTTATGTTAGTTTTTCGATTACTTTATCTTAATGATATATTATCTATAAGAAAATGCAAATTGGTAAAAGCTCCCTTCTGATATACGAAAACGTTATTATTAACATACTTACTATAAAAGTTTTGCGTCACGGAATTACAATATAACGAGTAAAACAGAAACGGTTTAAGACTTTTTTGCGACATTTTTGTGGCCCACTAACGGTTTCGGCTCCTATAGCGCGGCGACGCGTTGCATTCTCATACAGAAACAATTTATTTCTTGGCATTTTATTTATTTGAGTTGATCAATAATCGGGAATCAATACCGTTGCGCTCATAAAACTGACATTATACCTCTTTGTAAATCATTATTCGCGTTGGCTTGAATCACCGCAGTAGTCATTAAAACCATCGGCCACCCCATTGTGGCTTTCAATACTTACGAGTCCATAAACCCATATACAGTGAAGGTATGTGGGTAAATATTAAATGTGAATGGCAACAGATGTGTATTGAGTGTGTGGCAGGTTGCGCGGGTCAATGGCACCTGCGAGGCCCAGATTCAATTCCCCATAAGTTGCCATTTTCTCAGGAAGCGGACGCGGGCGCGGGTCCGGGCGCGGGCGCGGGTTACGCCTGGCGACACCAAGCGCATTCTGTCACGCCGGGACTCGCGCGCGCATATTCACGTGCTTAGGCATTAATACTAGCTCACTGCGCTCATTCGTCCACTCCTCAGATACCTAGACCTACACTAACTAAAGATGATTACCAGCTTAATGTAAATCATAATGCATTTAGTTAGGTAATCAAACTCTCTGAAAAACTCAATTTAGCCTAGCCATGAGATGAATTTATCGCACCTTAATCAAACCGGCTCTGACTTGCTTATTTTTTATGATTTGAGCATTTGCATTGTTTTATTTTTTGTGAGGTGGTATCTGTCTAGGCAGCGCGCATCATGGCCGCATGGTGTGAAGGAAAACGTCACTTAGTTCTTGTCAACAAACCGTATTTCCTCGCGTTAAGTGCGAAACATTAAAAACAAAAGAATCGGAAACGCGACGACCTTGCGCAGTGCCATCATCAATTATTACAACATAGTTTGAGTTGTCTCTTTAATTCCGAATACAAAATCGAATATTGTTATGATATAATTAACTCATTTCACTTATTAATGTATTGACGACGCGATGCACTGCCCCGACGGAACTGAAGGATGGGCACATCCTTTTCAAGAATCCTACAAATGGTCAGCTAATTATTATTTCCAGAAGATATTGATGGGCACTTTTTATTGAACATCACTCAAAAACAGGACATTGAATATCGTATACTGCAATTATTGTTTATTACAATTGCCGTTAATGAATATTCACTGTGAATATAATTATACAAATTTTTGGCTAAAACTGGTTAAATTTTTTGGTCATTATTGGATGAGTAAAGTAATGATAGAGATAAATGTTAGATTACGAGATTGAATGTCGAGGCTGTGCAGAGCGCGGTCGGCGCGGCGGCGCCGGTGCTCGCTCGCAAAACCTTCACCCTGGACTTGAACTCCGCTCAAAGCTTTGCGCAATCAACCGAGCACAACCGATGGATTCGCGCGCCTAATGTCTTCACACCATTTACCTACATGGGTTTATTTTTATCATTGAAGCGTAATGTACTTATCTATTTTTATTCTTCGGCATTTTTGTTTTTGTACCTAATTAAAGGGCAAATTCTCTAAGACCTTTTCATAAACAGCCGAGTTGCCTTACTTCGGCAACCCGTGCCTTTTATTATAACAGATTTTAAATATCCGAAAACAAAGAGCGAATACGAGTGTCAGTATCTCGCAAAATTATTTCGTTAAGTAAGCAGAAGGGAATAACAAAAACAAGATGGTGTAAGGAAAACTTGGGAAAAGTTATAGCCAGGTGAATATAACCCGCCCGGCTGCGCCGAGGGGGAGCGATACGAGTACCGCCGGTGGCACAAACAACGGGGACAAAGTGCCTATCGTCCAAATTAACTTCGATTCGGCATCAACCGAGCTGGCACGCTGCGCCACACCACTACCTGATGACAAATTAGCCAAGTAATGGCGCTTACATAATGTAAGCACCAATCACGTAGCCACAGAAACAATGACCCACGGAAAACCATTTAATTTATCAACAACATATTTTGCATTATTTCTAACCAATAATTTGCATACACGAGTAATTTTCCGATTGGAAATGACAAATCAAAGATTAATCATGGTTGTCCAGATAACATTACAAAAAGTGACGGCTACATTAGGAATAATGTGACACTGTGATTGGGCCGGTTGTTAAACCAATCATGCATACAATAAAGACTAATAGGTGTTCTTATTTTAGTCGAGTTCTCAGTATTGGTAATATAAATTGAATATATAACCGTGGAGCACAGTTAAGTATGTAACTGAAAGGCATTTCATAGAACGGCGTGTCCTGACCGCTAATATTGGTATGCGACAGTGATCGTAAGCTCCTTGGTATGCGGTTTAGACAATATTTTACTTTTAAAATTTATTCGCGAATACAAATAGGAAATGTAATTTCAATTTCAAATGACGTAATAAACATGCACGATTTACTACTTTAAAAGCCATTTAATCAAATATTAATTTTATTTTCAATTGTTCTGAAAATTGACAAGATTTGAAGCTTATAAACTTATATTAGTCCATCGAAAAGTTACATTTGGGGTTGCGTTTTTTAGAGGACGCAATTTTATTTTTTTGATGTGTAGGGGGGGTCAGTGTAAAGCTAAAAACAAGTTTGTGGGGTCGCCACCCTTGTCCCACGGCCGCCATCTTGAAAATAGGGGTTGAAATGGTTTTTACGATATATCTCTTAAACTATAATTTTTTTTAAAAAACATTGTTAACAGTTTTGTTGCAAATTAAATTCTCTACAACTTTGGTCCAGTAACTTTTTGTCGTAGAACTATAAATAAAAAAGTTATAAGCGAAAATGTTCAGAAATTCGAAAAGTAAAAATAAAAGACATAAGGGACATTACAGCTGCTGCTGATCCTAATACCGATCTATCGAAGGTCGTAGTTCGATTAGGTGGGTTCCATTTGCTCTCATAATATGTCGTTCATAGGTGCGATTGGATATATCATGTCTGGTAGTGGACTCGAGGATATCTTCAAATTAATTTATGCTGAGAACTGTGTACAGCACATAATGTCTGGACATGCTTATGGTAGGGCTGTACGTGCTCATTTATAGTACTATTATCATCCAGAAAATCTCGTTCTTCTTCTGTAAATTCTATTGAATCCATAAATATTTTTTTTACTGATAAATGCACTAGCAAATCGAACCCACCTAATCGAACTACGACCTTCGATAGATCGGTATTAGGATCAGCAGCAGCTGTAATGTCCCTTATGTCTTTTATTTTTACTTTTCGAATTTCTGAACATTTTCGCTTATAACTTTTTTATTTATAGTTCTACGACAAAAAGTTACTGGGCCAAAGTTGTAGAGAATTTAATTTGCAACAAAACTGTTAACAATGTTTTTAAAAAAAATTAATAGTTTAAGAGATATATCGTAAAAACCATTTCAACCCCTATTTTCAAGATGGCGGCCGTGGGACAAGGGTGGCGACCCCACAAACTTGTTTTTAGCTTTACACTGACCCCCCCTACACATCAAAAAAATAAAATTGCGTCCTCTAAAAAACGCAAGGTTAGGCCTAAAAAATGTAACATTTCGATGGACTATATAAGGATGTCATTTTCTCTAAGGGCAAAGATTTATTGATTGATTTGATTTCAATTTACTCAGTGAGTGCAATCGTGAATGATTAGCGGTGGTGAGTGTGAAATATTGAATCAGGCACGCTCGTTCGGCTGCACGCGTCTCTATCCGATCCACTCGCAGTCACGCCACTCCACCTCTTATTGAATTATTACCATAATATAAATAAAAATAACATCAGTACGAAATAACATTTCCGTCTTCACCGATAATCGATAGTAAAACTTTTTAACAATTGACCACAGTTACTTTCAGAAATAGGTACGTAAAATTCCTATTAATTTAACCTTCGAACAAAATTGAAAGGTTGATAAATGAAAAATCGAATGCAGTAAAAATATAAATGTGATTTTAAATAAATGTAAATGTTATGAGTATTGACAATAAAGCGAACAAGTTAGAAATATTCAATGTTAATGATTTCCTAAACCTATTTACTTAGTCAGGGGATAACCAGATAATAAAACATGTTACATGATGTAAGATTATTCAGTGATTTGTACTTATAATAAGGAAATTAATTTTAATGTCAACCAGATACGAAGGCTATATTACTTTAATATTTTTATAAATTCAATTAAACAATTATATTAAATAAATTCAAAACATTTTAATTATTTTCAAAATATTTATAAAATGTTTGAAATCGAACTAAACCTACATTAACTCTCATTTCCGTCTGAAATGCAACAGCGGAAAAGCTCGCCGACCGGCTTTTTCAGACGTAGCGCTCATATGCGACGCAGACGAGAAGATTCAAAGCTTATTTAATTTATTTATTTTACATCATTTATTAATAATATTTATTTATTTTATATATGTACTAAAAATATTTGATAGTATGTGAAACAATGCCTCCTGAAAAATATTTTAAAATAAATATTACTCACCAGCTATTTCACAATAAAATAGTAGATCACCGAGAGATGCGTCTGGTGTATACAATTAGAGTGTCCAGTGTCCAGAGGAGTAGTGGTGGTGTCGTATGTTGTCGTGTCGTGTATGTGGTCGGACGTGGTTCTTACGGCGCGGCCGGGCCGGCACTGAGGCGGCGGGCGTCGCGCGATGCCTGCTCCACGGCGCTGGAGGCTTCGCAGCGCGAGCTTTCAGCGACACACGACCCGCAACCCGCACGCACTTGCACACTGCACTCGCCCTCGTCTACCCACGCGTTGCGATTCCGAGATCGTCTACTGTTCCGAGCGCCCGACACACGTTTGAACTCTTTGCGGCGTCCGCTTTAACGTATAAATATGAGGTTCGGTGGCGGGGGCTGGCGCGGCGGCGGACCCCAGCGCATTGCGAATCTACATCGGCATAAATTGAAGATGCAGCCGGTGTCCTATCCATTGATTTTATAGCTTATCTATGAGATACAGCCAATTAGCAAAATTCTCACCTACGAGCTACGCCGGTCGTCGTGACTGTTACCGTAATCAATGCGCATGTTACGTATAATTATGAGATAACATGTCCACAGAGCTTTATGTCATGAACTTTAATTATACCAAAGCTGATTTAATTGATTAACTATATTTGCAAATTAAGTAATTATATAGATTTATAATATAAATATTTATTCATTAATGTTATCCCTTAACTTTGTAGTTACGGTTTGTTTGTATTGGATTATTCTGTAACATAATTTTCGTTACTTAGTTAGGACAAGGTTAGGACCAATAAGGGCACTTATTATTTCGTTACACAGACAACTCTACAACACATTTGACACTTGACTAAGCATAAACAAAAATCTTTGACCGCCAGCTTTCACAAACAATTTATGAAGTTTAACTTTAAACTGAATCTAATAAAGAAACTGTTTAATAATAAATATAACATTTCTTTTTAAATAAATATAACATTAAATGTTATATTTATGTTTAATAATAAATATAACATTTGTCTCACTTTTGACATTTTAAGCTTGACATGACATGGTGACAATAGCAAATAAATTAGTCAACTATGATTATAGATCACTGCTCAAGTAAAAAAAAAATAACCGGTAACAACCTTTTTATGTCGACTAATAAAAAGTAAGTATTCTAAGCACACGAGAGTTAAAATTTAATGATTGCGATTTCCGAATTACATAAACAGTGTGTGTACAGTGTGGTAGTCCCAAAACGGCTATGGAGGTTCGAAGACTGAGGTACTTAGTAATAATGATAATAAAACGAGGCGGTGGTAGTCTGTGGTAGCACTTGGCTCTGCGAGAGATCCTCCGTGCAATACTTCGTAAGTAATCTGACCGTAATTTGTTACAACATGAACTCGGCATCATTTACCATTACTTTTAGTAAAAACAGAGTAAAACATCATTACTCTACCTTGTAACATTACTACGGAATCTGGTTTAAAATATCTCCGTAAAGGCGTGCTTTTATTAGCTGTGTCCTATTACTTGGGAGTCGAGACGATGTTTTTAAGTTAGCTTTTATAAATGTGTAGTTAACGTGTTATCCCTTATTATAAGCCTACAGGTATTATCCATAACACATAGTCCATTCTCCACGTATAGTTTCAGAAATTAAATAAATACTTTTACCATAATTTAAGCACTAAACTAATTACATAATCGGTATTTAGGTAAATGCTGTTAGTTTATGGACTGACTCATAACATTTATCAAGATTTCCTTAAAACTAATCAAGTTTGGATATTTATTTACGAAATCTCTTAAAATAATTAGTGAATAAGCATTTTAGTACAAAAAAGTAAACGTAGGTACGATGTTTTGTATTTTTTCCTTCGGGAGGGCTATGGAAAAGATAGGAAAATTTTGGCCTACGTGAGTAAAGGAGTTTGAAAGGCACGACCTACCGCGACGTACTTTTTAAATATTTCTTCCCTTTTATTTTTATCCACGTGTAGAATTTCCTCCTATTTTCATATCTCAAGTCGGGTGACACATTTTCAAAACAATTAACTCTTTGTCTTCACCTACTCCATTGATTACATCATTGTTGCAGTCTGCATTCATTTATTTGGGAATTCTTTACCTGTCTTTTTATGTTTACTTGTACTCACATTTTAAGATGTAATTTAGAAAAAATCGGGCGTCAGGGAAATTTTCAGCAATTGTGCGTACTTACATTATATACTCGTTACTAGATAAATAAATATATCGGCACAATATATAGATATTTTGTGGTATAAGCTGGGGCTGGTGCTGTTTAGTATACATTGACTTTACACAAAATATTTAGGTTTTATCTTTAACTGATCATTCCCATGTAATGCTCACTTAACAAAGGATTTCTATCATTTTTATTTGATAATAATCCAGAGTGCATTGGTGTATCGAATGAGTTACTATGATTCTTAACGTTTGCTAATTTGCATAAACAAAAAGATTAGATTCATATTTCACGTATCACATGGAGGGAGGTAGGACGATCACCGAAGGGTTATTCTTTATGAAATCTATATAAAGAGGTAAAATTTGCAAGTTTGTTTGTTTGTTTGTTTGTATGTTCGAGCTTACCTCAGGTATTACCTGTCCGATTTGAATAATTATTTTTGTAATAGATAGCTAAATTCGACGGGAAGGTCATAGGCTTTTTCATCCCAATATTCCCACGGGCACACCGCGGGTAAAACCGCGGGGTGGTGCTAGTGTTCAATAATTCGAAAACTAGAGTGCTGTCAAACTGCTGATCAAAAGTCTCAATCATAGATTTTAATTACCTATATATTTACATCGAGACCGTCTTGACGTCCTCGTCATGTTAATGTTTGATTATCCTCATCATGAGACACTCTGAGTACTCTCACATGCAATTTTTAAAATCCATCATTTTGATAATACAAGACACATAATTTTATTTATTTCTTTAGATAGGTGTTTGTTGGTATCTAAAAGTAACACCAAATTCTTTTTCAAAGCCCTCTGATATAAACTTAATGGACCTTGCAATTAGAATAAATAAACTGATATATTTAACATGTTTTATAATAAGTTGATATTAATTTATAAGATAGCACTAATGCAGGTACCTTCATGATTTATTTTGAATTCCGTATATTATTTTTCTTTACTTGCCATATTAATATTATATTACCATGTATACATATGTACCCACTACCCAGGTATAGTGCAAAAAAATTCACAAGTTGAGCATAAACTTCACGATAGTGACCGACCTAAACCTTGTTTAGTTAACTAACATCATACATAGCCATCGATGTGCTCTTTCAGTCCTGTTAAAAAGGCATTATTACATAATAATTGGATACATTTAACTATTTCAGCTCAATAGAAATAAATAAAAATCTTAAGTTAGATTAGGTTACTCACTAAGATTGGCCACTAAACTACACGAATTTATTTTAATATAAAAAGTAGTAAAACCATTAGCCTATAATGTCCCACTGCTGGGACAAAGGCCTCTCATATCACTGAAGATATCAGCGTAGGATTATCCTTAATGTAGTAACTTATAGGTGAGATTAAAACTTTTGTTACATCTTCAGTGTGTTTTATTGTCTTCAGTGAATGATAGGATGCGGCCCTCCGTTGCGGTTTTTGTTTTAACTAAACTAAACTGAAAATCATACAGACGATTTTACATATTTCTATTATCTACGTATAAGTTGATGATATCGTTAAGACGAGTGATTCACATATCAATAGTCGTAGATTGACGAGAAATGTTTGTTCAGCTGCAACTTACATTGTTTTACTCTATTCCCTGAAAAATCATATTGATGTGTATCGTTTTACAGAAGACGTTTACGTTTTACTTATGAATGTATATGTAATATATGTAATTGTTTGTTAGTTTAGATATGTACGTAATTTTGGCCCAAATAAGATAGCAAATAAATGTTATCACTGTACGTTACACGTCTTTAATATTTAATTAAAGAAAATAACAGTCAATTATAATTATATCAACATCCTAAAAAGACTTGTATTAAAAAATAACAGTAACTAAATGTAAAATGCCTATCTTTACATAAACACCTCAATTAACCGATTCACCGTTACACATGAAATATGCATCAAATTATTAGTTTTATTCTAGCAATTATATTATCCGGAAGGACACTGTAAATAATTGATTACCACGAATTAGTGATCGGAACATGCATCATACGGTATCTTGATTTAAATAACTTGTTACAGTGATAATTGGCAGAGCTACATTTAGAACATAATTTAATATGTTATCAATATGACACCGAACTGCCGTTGGAATATAAATTGAATATCGTAAACAGTTCGTAAATTAAGTGCTGGACACGTCTAATAAAGAATCTACGGACTACTTAAATAAAATAAAAACATAATATTATATAAATTAGGATGGTAGGCAGCAATGGATGGATAGCAGCTATTATAATCTTTTAACGATATTATAAAAGTATTATAATATCGTTAAATATTTAACATAAGCTTGACATCGTTTAAAGGATCATAATTATTTTATTCGCATACTTAGTAAATTTTTATGTTGTGAATTATAGTACGTGGAATCTATTATATGTTTGGAAGTTAACGGTTTGTAAATGTTTGTATATTTTTTAAATATTTCTAAAATTGAAATGGTCACATCTAACACTACATTTTCATTTATGCATAATTTTGTGTCCGTCTCCAATTTTGACGTTCTAATCTAAAAACCTGCTAATACATTATTAAATACCGTTCAATCTTCTCGTTTTTATTTCTTACTTGGAGTTATGGCGTGTATTAAACGCATCAGAATTTCTCTCGTTTAATTCCCTTAATAAAAGTTATATTTTAGAGTATTAATCAGAAGTGTTAAAAGGTTAGTTTACGGACATGTTTATGGGGGAGATATAAACAAGTTAATGTTAACTATTAAAGGTTCGTCCGTACCTAATGGGCACTCGAGGTGCTTGCCCAGCGCTCCGCCCTGGCGGGTGTCGCTCGGCAGCTCGGTACTCTACCTAGGCCCCGACCCTGGCCCTACAGACGCGGTCTCAACTCACGGTCATCTCTCGTCGCTACAGCTGCAAATCTCAATGAAATATTTATCCTTCCAAAAAGGCCAGTGACACCGACAAGCGCCGCTTTTTTATATTAATTAAAGTCGACTCAATTCTAATATAACGGCCGCAGGCATTACTATGCTAATTTATTATTAGGGTATTTTCTTAGCATCCGCAATGTGACATACATTTTTTTAAACGTAACTGTAGCGGAAATATGATTGATAGCTGACCGTTTAAGTATGCTTCAGTTGTCCATATCTCTTACATGGCGCTTTCATTGCTAAATTATAATCAGTGCTCTAAATCAGGAGCGGGTTGTTTATGACTACTGCGAGTTCAACTATCATTAATACTTACACTTACCGTAAGACTAGTTTAATGTCTGAACTCCGAACTTCCTTTTACCGTGTCAGAATATTATTTGGAGTATAACGAGGCGCACCTTTTATAACCTGTAACATCCCCTATATCTATCAGTAAAAAAATATTGTCGGTCTTTTATATTGTATTAGATTACAATTTGAGTGACCTCGTAATGTAAATCCAGCCGCCCCTCGGCATAAAGTTCATCGTAGACGGCACCTGTTCCGAAGATAATTTCGGTTGTTCGGAGCGGGCGTGTGCCAAATAAAGAATTGCGATGTGTGCAGATTTCACGGATGTAGTGGTACGAGCAGCTATTCGTAGGTACCGACTATTGATTTTGTCCACCCCAGACCGCATATTTGCCGAACTGCATCGAACTCTCCGACTACACTCAATACCCACATATTGTTATCACTTTATTGATTCTTCTAATAATATTTGATCTGTCGTTGCATCTCGATGAGTGATAGTTCCCTCGTAGTGTATTTGAATTATTATTTGTTACATGAAATTTAACTTGAGAACTTCACAAAGGCAAAGGTATCATTTTTAAATAGGCGTGGTCATTATCTTACTCAAAGGTACTTACTTAATTTCTTTAATAATTAGATAACTTACTCAAATTAAAAACTTGAATCTTGTTATAAATATAGTCGGATAAAAGCTTTCCCATGTTCAGGTTTATTTGCTTAAGTGGTTATTTATATATTTATAAACTTGTGTTTTCCACTTTTCAGTTTATTGTATTAGGCAAGGAAATTAAGATGTGATCTAAACTTCACGATTTGTACAAGGAACACACCCGTCGACGACGACACGCCGTTTGTAGAAGCGTTTACTTCGTCAAGGGTTGTGGGTTCGATACCCGAGCGGAATCAACAATATGTGATGACATAGTAATTCACCGTGAGGACTAGATACTAGATGTAAAAACATATTAATAACGAAGTATTTGTGTGTATGTCTACATGGTAATAAAAAAACGTATGAGCCTGTATTGTCCACTGCCGGGCAAAGGCCTCTCATCTCACTGGAGATATCAGTAAAGTGAGGAGAATTAGGCATAATCACCACGCTTGCCAAATGCGGGTTGGTGATCTCAAACCCGAGCCATGTTTAAAAAGTAGGAAACAGTATTTTTGCTCGACCCGGGAATTGAACCCAAGAACTCAGTGCACATACCACTAGAGCACCGAGGCGTTCACATGGTGATATGTCCCTAATAGTATTGGTTACTTAGAACCTATGAAATGAACCACACAAAATAAAGTATAAAAGTAAAGATAAGGTTTAGTTAATTTGGGTCGAACAAACAGTGTATAATTTAGTGAGAAATTGTTCAATTGCATACGTCTAAGCAATGCCACATGTACCTAAACTCTAGACTTTTACTAACATGCTTAAATATATGCCGTAGTATTTTTCCTTAAATTATAAAATGATTTTGTTATTAAAGAGTCGGAAAGTTTTTATGTGAGAGGTCCAGCCTTCCACGAACTTCCCAAATATAAAACCGGTCAAGGCTTGGGGCTGCATCTCATACTCCAATACGTGGTAGGTATTCAAACGACTCGGAAAATAATACCAGCTTCCTTCACTCATACATTTTCAAACATTTTAGTATTTCATTTCAGACGCTTTAACGTTCAGTGTTTATTGTACTCACCGCTCAGACGGACTCGGAGACGTCAAATTATTCCTTAAAGGGTTAATGAATTATTTTTGAGATACAGGCGGCTTTATGACGTTGCTCCTAAATCTATTTTATACTTAAATACGTTTTAGAACGCCTTTTGTAGCTGTTCGTTCATTGCTTTGTTGATCGAAGGTTCATTGTATATATTGCACGAAATAGAACAATATATATTTAAAACGAACGTCAAAGCAGCACCTCACATTTCCTTCATTCAATTAGGAACTACTACAGAACTATTAGGTCTATTGATTTTAGTACTTATAATTACAATTATACAGCCACAGGTAATAATAGCAAATAGAAAATTAAATTAAAACGATTAATCAATTTTTACAAGGTATTTTACCTTGATTAATGATTTTTTTCGCTTAAGTAAGTACTTAATGTATTTAAGTCAATAATTCACATTGAGTAAATTACCTCCTAATTGTATTGTGACTAATCTATTGCAGAAAATAAGTAGGCACCTAAAATTTCTAAACTATGTCCCGTTATATGATACATTTCTAAGGTAAGTCATGTTAAATTGTCGCTCCCGGTTTTTTCATCGGTTGACCAGTTTCAAACTCCGATAAAAAGATAAGCTGTAAACCTCCTCGAAGTTTACTTTTTTTACTAGGGTCTGAAATTACTCGTATGCTATCTCCATGTAGATAATTACTAATATTTTTATGACTGCAGTAATATCTTTATACTCCTTCCAAAGATGAATTATGCTTCAATATTAAAGGTACAATTAGCACTGAAAAGAGTTATTCCGAGCGGTATGAAAGAGCTCTAATAATATGTCAGTTGGTCACTTATCTTAATAATAAACGGACCTCATAAATCACAACTAAATCCTTTAAGTCCATAAAACAGGCAATGGAAGGTAAAAAGGACTCGTTAGTGATGCAGCTGTAGGGAAATCCGCTGTACTCGTATCATTTAGCATATTAGGTACCTATGTACCTATCATAATACCAATAATTTTCCCTATGACTTAACGTGTAAAGTATTTTTCTTGGAAATTTTGGAAAATTAATAGATAAAACAACACTTTGGACTTCAAATATGTTTCCTTCTTTTTCAACTTCCTTATTCTCTTTCATAGGATATCAAATCACTTCTCCATCATCGACACAAATCGACAGTAATATAAAAAAACAATTAATTGATCTCTCAGTTAGATTTCGGTTTTTTCGGTTTTTCGATTGACTCACAATGACAATTGTCTCGTGCATGAGTCAGTGAAACAGTAAACTGGTGTCTAACTTGCGATTGTTTCAATCATGACAGTCTACCGTCCAGAGAGCACCATGCAACATCTAACTGACCGTAACTAGATACCTCACGTATAACTCGGAACCATATTATGAACTTGTTACATTGTTGATCATTTACGATATTACAGCCATGTCTTATAATAACTAGTTAACTTACACGTTTTGGTCCCGCGAGGTTGGTTTGCATAATGCATAATATCCTTAGGTAATGAGAGAAAAATCAAACCCGATTTTAAGCTCGCTTCAAGATGAGGAAGGCTTAGAACGAAGGTATCGTTCTTCTAGGACTCGTGTATTAGTTTTGCATGCATGTTTGTTTTGTATTAGTATTAAACACCAAAATTGATAAACATAAATCAAGAGGTTGTTTGCAAAAAGAACCAACATTATCCACTTATGAACCAACCATTTATCCTCTACCCTTTTAAGCTCTTAATCTCTAAAAGCTAAATTAAGTTGATTAGGAACCTATACCTACACAAATAATTACATATGTCGGAGATCACGTATGGCTACGTGATTCTTAGCACGTCTTACAAAAAGAGGGAGGGTATTCATAAAAAGTCTTCTCTTTCTGTTAAGGGTTTATGTAATTTGATCATATTGATTGAAGATCTGATTGTTACCGAGCTAACTCCAGTATTTATAATCTTATTTAAATGTTCGTATCAATATTTATTTTCTGATTTTACCATGCAGTAAAGGTATTATTTATCTCAGTATAGAGTACATATCGAGAGAGTTTAGATATAGTTAAATGTATCGTCGAGTAAATATATGATTGTGCCGTTCGTCGATTTGAATATAAGGCGGTGGTCGGCAGTGGGTAGGTAGGTAGGAGCACGACGCGGCGCGCGGCGCGGCGCCAGCGACGTTTCTTGTTCGCGCGATGGCTATCAGAAGCGCAATCCCCTATTCCTCGCAGTGCTAATCAATGAATAATTACTCTGTTTAAGGGGCACCTCTATAAATAGCCGGCTGGAGCGCTGACCTGGAGCGACGGGTTAGTCCGGCCCGACAGCCGCGGACACTCGCGCGAGGCTGCAGCCTCGCTCTCCCCGCGCCACCACCTCCACCATTTCTTCAGGGTTGTCTATCCCACGCTACGACTACACTTTTAACATATCTCTTTACCTAACTAATAAGAACCACTTTTAAAAAGAACCATTTACTATTTATGTCCAGTCAGTGTCATGAGAGAAAAGATCGTTTCTAACAATAAGAAATCTATCACGATAGATAAGTATCATTTCGCTTTGCTTGTGTGATTTTTTATGGAACTTGAGACTAGCCAAGTGTTGGTATCACAATTTTAAAGATATTGTCTTTGATAATTACGTTGTCAGTAATTGGTAAAGAAAGCCGGTACCCGCCCGCGGGCGGCGCGGTCGCTGGCAGCCCTACGGTGTCGCCTCAGCAGTCGACACGCCTCCGACTCCGCATCCTGCCGTTTTTTGCTAAATTAACTACAAAGGAATCTTTATAGGCAAAATATTAGTACTCACAATTTTTACAAAGTATCGGAGGTTTTATACAACCCTGTAAAATAAATCTCGTATAAAATACCTTATACGATCATTATACACATCTAGGTGGGTCGAATTCAAACACAATACCCAGAGGATTGCGCGTGTGATTTTACAAGTAACGGCAATTCTAACCGAAGCTATCGGGCCGTAGTACCTTCGATGCCAAGGGGTTATCTGCTATCGGCCCTCTATAGAAGTTAGTTACATATGGCATAATAATCCAAGCACGTGTATAACGATACATGCGCTAGTTATGAAACATAATAAATAGCAATTTTGCAAATGTAACAGCGCTCCAAAACAAAACATGTGAAACACCGTGTCTCTTCATTAAACGCCGAAGCACAATCAATAAAGGGAATCAGTGAGTTACCTAAACACCCAGCGTGTTGTTTTATATGTGAACCAATTACCAAGAAACGAACGACTATGGCATAGACATTGGAAGCCACAATGAATGTGCTGAATGGCTGAATGTGGCGCGATCTGCGACAGGCGACCGGCGACCGGCAGTGTGGAACAAATGCGGAGACGACGCCAATTTGCCACTCAACGTAACAGACACTGGCCACCTTATTTGTATAACGCTAACATGCTCCACTAGACCACTATAGCTTTATATGTTTCTGTACTCCATACATGACTTCATCCTCCATACGGCCATCAATGATATCTCGTATTTTTTATTGGACTACCAACCCTTATAATCCGAGCCTATCCTACAGAAACATATCCATTAAGCATAGATCTAGTTATGTATATAGTCCACGTCTATTAATGTAAGAACTTTTAATACCTCTCAGACCTAGGTATAATCTATTTTTAAAATATTATGATCCATGGTACGGCTCCAGCCTGACGGTAATTGAGGTCGCCGATGTGGCCTTGGATGTAAAACATCATAGAACCTGTATTGAAGAAAATGATAAAAATGACTTCACATCGATTAAACTTGATATAATGAATTACGGCATTGCAAGGACGCAGTAAAGTTGAATATTGCATCAGAACGGTCGCAAATAAGGGGAGGCAACGATCGCATGGAATGCTGGCCGGCGCGGCGGGGGCGCGGGCGCAGCGCTCACCCGCTGCCGCTCGCGCGCCCGCCGCCGCTCGCGCGCCCGCGCCTGCTCCCGCCTCTCGCTGTGACTAATCTCGCGCGTCACATAACAAGATATATTGGGAAGTACATACACTAATGAGACTATAGGTTTCACCGTAGACCCGAGACGTCACAAGTGTACATTTAACGGAAATCAGGACGGTATCTCCGGTGATTTTCCTCAAGAGGCTGATTCATAAAAGATAGTTGAGCATTTGATTGTTATACTAATTGTTCCATGTAGTAAATAACGTACACTATTTTTTCCAACTTTCTCGGTAAAAATAAAATGACGTCATATTACAACCTGCAGATATATTTATTTATCAGAATGTATCAAGTCAATAGTGTAGGTACTCATCAACAACCAGACTGAGTGGTCCAGTCACTTCGCTTACATGTCACGAATCAGAGCTAAATCCAACACACTTCCCAAAGTTAATCAAAGAAGTTTACGACGTTCAGGTAAAGTGATTGGAATTATTTACAAGAAACCATTGCTTCACGAAACAGATCGGACCGAGTTTTCCTATACCTACAGAGTATAAGCTAATGCGACGGCTAATATTAACATTTAGCGATAAGAAATTAGTAAAAAAAAGTGATTTCAATGAAAAGTAATGTTATTTATACAATTGATCTTGAATACTATACTTGAGAATCAATTTTTAAATGAAAATCAATGTAAATATGTTAACATTTACAATGGGTGCGTACTCGAAGAAAGCGTTGGAGAGATGCGTGGGTGTAAAGTAGTGTGAATAGAGTAGAATCGGTGTATCACGGAATATAAGTTGGTTGCTAAATATTATTGATTTTCCAGGCGGCAGATGGCCGGCCGGGCCGCGGCCGGCCCTGTCTGCCCCTGCCCTGCGCCGCGCCGCGCTGCACCGTCTCTCCCCCGATTGAGATTTATTCTCCCAAAACTTCCCCTACAAGAATGGATTATTCGATTTATATTAAGTTTCCGCAATTTTTCGTTTTGAGGGTTCCAAAGTGAGGTAAACATTCGCACTGCGAATTCATTCCTTTTATAAAAATAGCGAAGGGTAAGTATGAGCGCTGGCCGCCATCGATAATCACAATGAGTAACATTAGACGACTAATTTGCTCTCGATGGCTGGCCATCTGCCAATAATGTCTGCAGATGATCTCCTACTTTATTATTTGCCATTAATAATTGAGCGTTTGTTTTGTAACTTTGTAGAATTACGTTAGTGCATTCATATATATTCGGCTCGTTTACAGTTATGGCGACATGCGAAACAACGTTTACTAAGGACACTCTGTTTTTATTCGTCGACGAAATGCAAACGTCGTCGTCGCAAAGCAAACAAGGGCGTTTCAATAAGATAGCTCGCATAAATCTCTTGGAAATCACGTAATAAAATAAAACGAGAGCTAATATCCAAAGCGCGCAATGCAAATTTGCTGTAGCGATAAAGAGACGTGAAAAACGAATGAGCTTATATTCCATTTTACATAATCTCTGTCTAGACGGAAGCTGACCACTCCACCATGGTCGGTGTTCTCTTATTGAACGTGCAATGTGTACTCACAATCCACGCCCGAAGCCTCAGATTTACTCCTACACATTTGTTTGTAAACGTGAATGAATTGCTGGCGATTTTCACAACTTCATAAAGCATTTCCAACTCCAGGTGAGTTTACTTTGATGTTAATAACTTCATTGAATTACTGACGAGAACTCGCAATGTTTTTACTTTTAAATACTTCCTATTCGCCCTTCTGCTTGAAAGTAATGAGCGTAAAAAGAGCAAAGCGCCGATCCTGCTGTATCATGTTTCGTGGTGTCAACGAACGACTCTTTTCATTCCTCATTAATTCTAATTCCACAGAAAAGTTTTGGGTTTCCTGACAAGTTCCTACTTACTTGCTAAAGAAATTTTGGGGATAACTTTTTGTACTTTTTTCAGATAACATGATCTCTCGTTATTTTCACTGGTGTAAAAATAAAATGAAATTGCAGGAGCAATGGAAGAATGTTATTTACTTAGTATAAATATTCACAATTTAATGATTGTAAGTATGGTGTTATTTGTTTGTATTTCAGGCTTGTTTAAAAAAAATCGATATTTCCGTTTCTACTACTCCAGCAAACAACCTATCCCTAAACATTACTTACGTGAACCAAATGCAAATAGACGATGAACAAATCATATGTTTGGGCCACACATGGTAATGGTTTAGACTTCCTCAGTTCTTGTACTTTTTAGTCCTCATATCGAGACATGGAGTTCAAAGAATTAATTTGCCAATGGGAGTCATCAAACAGACCGGGGTTAACAGCCATAACGAGCGGAACGTGAAACCCGAATAACAGCTTATGATGAAAGAATTCCTTTACAACTTTAAATAAACAATTATAATAAAATTGGGATGAACGATTTTGCATATAAAAGCTTTAAGTACTAAGTAAATAACCATGTATTAAGTCCGATGTACACGAATATGCACTCAGCGCTTTGTTTTTTTTAAGAAGTTAATTATTATAAAGCCCGCGATTAGATAAAGTGTTTCATAAACAAATAGCATCAAAATGCGTAATAATAAAAAAATAGTAATTTTACGTTTAGTTGTGATGACATCATGGAATTTGTTGAAGCATGATTGATTCGATACATTTTTAGGTTCCGTGATAAAGCGAACACAGAAAATATCGGTAATACACGTTTTTGTTGATACCCTAAATAGAAAAACGTCCAGTGACGTCTTTATTTATTGAATTCATCCAATTGTGTTCAATGTATTGAAACTATAAAAAGTCCTATTATAGAATAATAACCTTAAAGTTCAGCTTCATACTTGACGTTATTTCGTGATTTAAAGAATTCAGCTCCATTTACATACCGAGCTTAAGATTCAAATCTGTTGAATATCACTTGAACCTGTGAATTTAAATGAGGCTGGCACCCAATCTCTTATTTATATTTTTAAGTGTCTAGATTAAACGTCGTCTGACTGCAAAGTTGTCTCGGAAGACGTAGATAACTGTTTAATCAGCACCAAAACTTATAAAGATTAAACGGTAATGTCCTGGGAACATGATTGTTCTAAAAACAATTTTAATCCTTGATAAATTACGCTAATACGGACAGTTTTTATATAAGCTATATAGATATTTTTTGTTTACTTTTCGTACACATCTAACACTATCAACACGCCTTGTTTCTGTTACATTGTGTATTTCAAAATATTTCTGCATTTTCAATAAAAGCTATGGAAAGCTAGCTCTGGAAACGTACGCAACAAATCTCGTAAGTACCGTAACAGACTATGGGTCATTGGCTCATGAAGATGTCAGGAGAGTTATACAATTAATTTCTTAGTGCAGTATCGTTAACACCAGCAATGCAGGTAATGAGACGAGCAATGCAGTAATTAGACATCATGTAGTGTCATCTGTCCGACGCAGGCGTGGCGAGCGAGGGGCTGGAACGCGAGGTATTGCACCGGAGGCGCCCAGCGAATACTGATAATACTTACTATTAAATAAATTACATCACTACCTCATTTAACTCAACTAGCCTTGTCAATATATTTCTTTACATCTGGCGCACAAAGGATCTAATAAAAAGCTCAGAACCGAAAAGTCTTTTAAAGTTACTTAAATGTACGGAATGTCAAAGTAATAGCAACAAATTATAAAATCATGGACAAGTCTTTGTTAGTTGGTCATGCATGGTATCCTATCTGAAAAACTATCATTTGTTAGATGCGCACAAAAGAATTCACATGAGAACAAGTTACACGAGAAAGAAAAGCTTCTTATGTTTATTGGGGCGGTGAACCTGCGGAGTGGACGGTGGGCGCCGGAGCAGCTCGCTCTCGGCCTGCGAGCTCCTTGCCTCCGAGTGATTTATAGCCACGCACCGACTGGCCCATTACCATGTCACAATCAATAACCACTAGACCAGCCTGCCACTGATGAATTCCGCCATCACAGAATATCCGCCGCGATCCACCGACACCGTCCACCATCCCAACACTAACATACCTTCGATACCACACAACTATTATACAATTTCAAATAAGGTATAATGCAGAAACTAAAAAATACCATTTGTACCTGCATAAGGAAGTTCGTAGACATTAGTTTAACTGAAATGTACAAATAACTTTCACATAATACAACTGCAACAAAATGTAATCAAACTGCGGCCGTAAAATACACGTAGTTAGATCGTAACTTAACAATATCGCAAAATTATTCGACTCCTTTGGGATCGTATAAAGCGATGTGCACAAAACAGTATGGGGTTGGATATTACCATTTTACAAAGTTTTGTATTGATACTATTTATGTTTTGATAGAGCGAAATTGAGCGAATTCATGAATGGATAATAAACAAAGAGGAACTCGTAAACAACATTGTTTTATATTTGGAATAAAACGAGTAAAGGATCCTACTTCCTGATAAGGAACGCAATGGGCTCAAGTGACAATCGTACAAATAGGAGGCACCTACTGAGAGATAGTTTACTACCTATAGATATTTTTATAACTGTTCTTTGTTCGAGGAAGATCACATATTGACATACTTACTAATACATATTTGGTTATGGACAGCAAAAATTATGCTAATTGCTTGCAAATACTCAATACAAACATATCTATGGTGGAAAAGTAAACAAAGCTTAATATCAAGCTTGGCAATTGCTGTCAACCATTCGATTTTTATTGTGCGTGGAATAAAACACACATGTTGTAGCATTTGGTAAAAAACCTCTATTATAATTTCATTCCCTAGTACTGAAACATTCAATACCAAATCTCTGCTGACAAAGTGACGTAACAATTATATCCAGAAAGCATTGTTAAACGCAATAGGCACCGAGTACTGTTATATTATTAAGGTACTTACAGCGATGCTTACAAGAATTCCGTATTTACCCTAGGTGATTATTTACATAGAAGTTCTCAGGAGGCTCGTGGTCGTATAGTACCTAGTCACTCGCATATGGTGAAGTGAACGGAGGTCCGCCTCAACCGCCGGAACGTATATTTGTCTTAACGCAATACCTACCTGTCAATAGCCGTCCTAAGTTCATTGGCACTCCCACTTTGGCGCATCCATTGCGTAGATTTGTGCAGTGCGCTTGCGCACCACCGTTTGTTCAACAGGGACCCACCAAACTGGTATCCATTCTCGTAACATGATCTTTGGTATGCCATTAGCTTGTTTACACATTGCATACAAAATAATTGTACTCAACATGAGCTTAACAACGTTTAAGTTTGTTAAACGCTTAATTTATATTTGAAACCAGCTTCCAATATCCACCATATCGAAACAAATATGGACATAAATAAGAACGAGGATGGGTCAGAGGTCCTTTCGCCGAAAATATAACATCGTGGTGAGCGGTGGCCAGGCCAGCGCTGCGCTACGTGCGCTGACACACATACATACTGGATTTACCCGTTCCGAAAACCAAGAGCATAGGCCAGGTCGATACACCAATAACACAAACGGCTTAGAATAATTACCAATATTAATATTGCAGGATACCTTATTATGAATAATTTGTCTGCAATAATAATAAATTCCGTTATAATGTTACCCATTTATAACTGAAGTCAAGCGATCCTAATCGAAATGGTAAGTGTCAAATATTATTTCTTCTCCGAAGTATTGTTAAACTTAATGTCATGACTTATCTATTACACGGAGAAGTGAATTTATCTTGAATGGTTTCGTAACTGTACTTAGAGGTGCTTTGACGTCCGCACTTGTACCTAATTTGTGTGTTGGTGTTAAATAAAACGGTGTTCAATATTTTGTAACAAAACAAGGAACACAAAGGGCGTTACACTCTATAAGTAAACATAGAGCAATGAGCAGGCGCGAGGCGCGCAGTGCGCTGCGACGCGCCGCGACACGCGCGCTGCGTCTTCTGCGACACGCCGGCCCAGCCTGTCACCTCGCCAGCTCGCCACCGCCTATCATCAAATTATCACAACACACCCACAACAAAAGAACACGACAACACCTTAACGACTCGATAATAGATTACCCACACGATTTAAATCAATTGTACAATCACCGCGACGCGACGACATTGTATACGTTTCTAACTAGCCAAGCGAATGTTACAATAGAACAACTTTATAAATTAACGATAATTTTGAATATGGAACTAAACATATACTGACTTACTTACACTTAAGTAAATACCTACTTAATAATGCATGTAGTCATTTGTTCTTTGAAACAGGATTGAAGTCACCTTTGGAAGAAATTGCAAGATTCCTGTGGGAAGCCATGAGGACAAAGTGGCAGGTGAAGTTTGTAATTTATATAACTTAATGCAGAATGACAAAACAATGCAAGCTAAACAAAAAATGGTTAACCACACAATTATAAGTAAAGATAAATACTTCCCACATTTTCACACACGCTTCAAACTCCAAACTAAGCTCTTACTTGTATTATGGGAACTTACAACTTAATGCTCTTATACTTACTTATACATATAATACTAACTTGTGCATTTTTCAACGAAAAAATACCTTAGTCGGACTTTACAAGAAACAAAATTCCTATTATTATATTTCACCGGAAATCTACAAGTGATAGTTTTACCATAAAAACATAAAAGTTTATAATCTCGCGGATCATTATAACTGTGTTACATCCGCTGCGTGATGTTTAAATTAGCGAGTGTCCACCCGATACAGTTTTAGCTGTAAAATAAATTAAAATTCCTAAATAATTCGCGCCGTTAATAAACTTATCGTACAAAGCTTAGAATAAATTATTATTTAGTCTTGTCACAGATTTTAGTACAAATTCAGCAAATTATTCCAGAAGTTCATCGTCGTTTGGTGAGGACTACACTACGTAATTTATTAGGTCTTTGAATATGGAGGCGTATCATATACCACAGAGATTTCAAAGTAGCTTTATTTACAGCCTTGGCTATGGTCTGATGGCCATAATATCTCGGTAGTAATCGGTCTCAAAAGTTTAACGCACCCTTTGAAACACAGCACATCCAACAAAAAAGCGCTTGCATCTATGCACTCATGCTGAAAAAGGTGCTTAAATTGACTTATTAGCCAAGTTCAAGAGTGTGACTCATATTACTAACTAATGGCTAATGGTCAAGGCAGGAAGGAATGTTCACGGGGTGGTTTGCAGTTGTCGCCGAGTTAGTAAATATTTCTCGGCCAACGTGTTGATAGGCATCAAAACGGTTAACGTAACGGTGATTAGGTTAAATTAACATATTCGCACGATCATTAATGTTTACTACAGTCCTTGCCACTAACAATTAGGTAAAAAGTTTTTACACTTTAAAAAGTTTGTGCGATTTACTTGTTTACTTAATTTGACGTAGCTTACATGAATGTTCATTAAACCCTTATTTTATTAAGGTTCATATTTTATGTGTGAACCATTAATTTATAAATCGGGGTAGGCACTAACTGTCATACAAATAATTGTGATAAGAATTTCGACTTGGCATAGCACATAAAAATATCCTTTATATTTTTATTGGCTGTTGTTCATTTGCATATTAAAGAATAAGATTTATAAAGTATAAAAACAGGTTATGTTTGTTTCCTGTGACACGTCGTTTCATAGCCGACCCTTCGCGGTAAAGTCACAATCATTTATGAATACAGCTTCTTATAAAATTTTAATCTCATTTTATAACAAATAAATTAGTTTAACATTGTAATTTAAGTACAATTAGTTTAAAGACCACCCAGATAATTTACAATGATTGCATTTCTTAAAGCATAAAGAAAATTAAAGGTATAAAGTATTAACGATGTTAAACCCAAATTTTATTTGAAATCAAAAACCTATAAGTACTCTTGTAAAATTTCATCTACGCAATTAAAATATTAAGTTAACTCATTGAGGTATATGTACATACTTACGTACTACATGCATATAACTGTAAGCTATCCAGAAGTAGGAAGTCAGTTCTTTCTATAAAATCGTTTATACTAGAAATAGAAAACTTGAAACTTAATGCTTGAAACGTATTTTTCGTTTTTATAATTTTGTCGAGCAGCGAAAAGAGTCATTGATTCTTATTATGTATTTAAAACGCAATCCGTAATCACTGGTACCAAATTAATTAACTTATGACGACCAAGTACCATGAAGTTTTCAATTTACTTGTACATACACTGCATAAATTACGAAAACACAATACCAAAATGTATTCCGATAATGCATTGCACAATACTTATATGAAAGAAAAGTTTTGTGTTATTATTGGGTTCTAATAACATTTTCATTCTGTCAATTGAAGAACTGACATTCTATAGCAGCTTGCTCAAGAAGTGCCAATAAAGATTTAAAATTATGTGTAAAATCGCAACGCGGATGTAGACCGCAAGTTAATTACAATACAAGCGAGTCGGAGGCTCCGGCCATCAAGCACCGCCATCATTTGGGCAGTTATGTGTGACGGAGCCCGAGCGGGCGGTCAACGCTCGGCGCCCACAATTTGGAAGGTCGCCCCACGGCCTTCTTTCGGCGAAACATACACTTACCTAATGTAGTACCTCCTCGGCGAACACCCTGTATTTATGTTCAAACTCTAACTGTTATGAATGATCTCGCATGTGTACATGGAAGTAGGTTATGTTTCTGTGTCGACGACGATTTTGGTTCAAATTTTAATTTTATAAAATTGATTCATATCGCTAAGACAATTTATATAATTGCAGGAAAGATGGCGTGTTAAATCTAACGTATCCATCGGTTATGCGACTCGTTGACTAGAGGGGAGACGTGTTTAGATCTCACGGTGACATTATCATAATGCCTTAATAACTCTTTCCTGCGAATACCTTTGTGAGAACGTCAGGGCACAGGGCTGACTCACAAAGACGATTGCACACAAACTGTTTATATTTTAGAAACCACACGTATACGTGGATTGTGTGTTCATTAAATGTTGTATTGAAATATACTTAAAATATTTACCCAATTTTGAGGTGAAGGCGAATGTTGGAGTAGGTTGAATTAAAATGACAATCATCTGATATTCTATTCAGTCCTAGATGAATGTACGTCAATCCTTGACGAGTTGGTTGCCTAATAATTAATAACGGGCCTCAAAGCTCACATTACAGCTTATTCAAAACATCTCATTGAATACATCGCGTCGGCACCTACCTCCTTACTTGAACCTACTGGTTCATTTCTTGGAGGTACCACTCACTTATTTGATTATATTTTTTGCACTGCATCGTCACACAGTCCACTCCTAATAATTCTAGCAAAAAAATATTCAAATCATGATGTGCCTAAAAAGCATGTAACATGCTTCACAAAGAAATATAGTGACCCAGAAATGAAAATCATGCAGCATTTGTAACCGTTATAATAACGAGGTCATTTATCAAGTTTGTATTTGTTTGTGTCTGTCTGTACGCATTAACCAAGGGATTAGATTATACATCGGATAATTATGTTCATACGCCGGTACAACTGCAGCTGGCCAACCGGAAACTATCATAAATATGGTTACTTTGAAATTGGAAAAAGATATGTAGGTGCTTGGGTTACATACTATAAAAGTTTTTAAAAAGCATAACCCTTCTTTTGGGCTTCACCACACCCTGGTAATAAGAAGTATAACCTTCCTTTTGGGCTACGCCGCAGTCAGGTAAAAAGAAAAACGTGTTTCAGAACAACCATCAAAAGATGAAATAAATAACAAAATAAT
Organism: Cyclophora albipunctata; assembly: GCA_963082685.1. Taxonomy (NCBI): domain Eukaryota; kingdom Metazoa; phylum Arthropoda; class Insecta; order Lepidoptera; family Geometridae; genus Cyclophora; species Cyclophora albipunctata. Next base: position 5,795,816 of record OY720117.1, on the reverse strand, counting down.
TGTAATTCAAAATGTAATGACGACCGCGATTACTTTCACTGAGATGTTTTGTGTTGTCATTATGATTGAACGCTCGATCGAAACATGTATGGAGCCTACCGTTGACGAAGAAAGTGCCTTTCAATTATTTGATTTTAATTGAAATAGCTAATCACAAGAGCTTATTAAATATTTACTACTCTTATTGTATTCATTTCTAGAAACATTTTGATGTTTGTAACTTAACGATCAATTGTTAAATAACTGCAAGTTGTCATTTCCAATAATTAGTTTATAGAAAAGTTTTATTCGTTGCGACATTACAAGATTAGTAACACGCAGAATACAATACCTAATAGAGTTGCCAATTTAAATAAAAATCAAGTGTATTGTTAGTTTGATATGTAAACGAATCGCAACGACGGCCACTGATAAGTTTACTCAATACCAATACTTATTACAAATGGAGCTAGTTGTTGACTTTGAATGTGTTATTGGTTGGATAAGTCTCGTTGTAAAATACGAATGCCAAATGTTGGAGGGTCGGCGGCTCACGAATATCAACAGAGCCGTTAAACAGTCCTCGGCATGAGAGGAGCGAGTACCTAGACCTACTTGTAGATAGTACACGTTCGTCTCGTGTTTCCGTAATCGAACAATCAAGTGTTTAGATAATGTTGATAACATAAATAGTGGTTCGATACGCGCCGGTCGCGCACGCTTCCCAAGCACTTAACCGCAATATATTACGATGTACGTGCTCGCCTGTCCAACAATACAACACTTATTAATCATAATTCAAATGTTTTTATGCAACTCACAACTAAATTACATGATTCCTTACCCATATAATTTACATCAAATTCTTTTTCAAATAAAATCAACTAAATCGTTTGTCTTGATTAAAACGCTTTTAATTAAAACTAATTTGAATATCAAAAATGGTCGCTCTTAATGAAGATGAAAAGTTTTTAAAATAAAGTTTTATTAATGAAGTAGGTATGACAATTATGAACTGTTTCAAAATTACAACACAATTAGTCAAAAGATTACCATAAAATATTTGGTTATCATTCTGAAAGTACCGTACTCGTACTTCTGTACACTTATGAATATCAAAGCTTACCTACTTGTTTACAAATACCTAACATAATGGTAAAACTTCAAAGGCAAAGAAATATCTCAGTAAGTAACTTCTGAGAAAACCCTCGTTGTGGAGGAGTATAAAGTTCAAAAATGATCAGTGAGTCGTGATCGCGGCTGTAAACGAGCACTTGAGGGAAATGGGGTTCAGGTAGAGTTCGGAATTAGCTGCGTTCGGCGAGGGGACGCGGAGCTCCCTTCACGACGCCCCGTGCAGACGAGTATCATACCGCAAATTGCTTTTTTAACAAGTTTATTTTAATTCGTAGTCAATTACAATGTAATAAAGTTGCCAACGATACCGCAGGGTATAATTTGCTCACGCATCGATTCATTAACAACGCGAGTTAGAACATTGTTAACGGTTTACGACGTCCTTGTGAAGGTCGCTCGGTTCTACACACCACCTATTAATTGCACGTCAATTGTGAGGGAAATAAACTACTCATAGTATACGTGACGAGTCCGCTCGTATACGCACTCTTGAACCACGACCGACTAGGAAGTAACCTTTAATTACTGAATCTGTGGAAATTCTGCTATGAATCAATTTAGACACGCACGACTTTTGTATACGATGATTCAATTATTTGCTTCTTTATTTCTCCGACGATAACTACTAATGACTTGTTAGCTCTAAATATTTTCGGAAACAATATTATATAGTTTTTAATTAAAAACCTTATTAATATCTCACCCGTACTAGTACTCTACGATACACTTTTCATTTTCATGGCATATTTATCAATTAATCATATATATATTAATAATGTCACGCTTCATGAGCAAAATCAATTAGTTAGGTGTCTAGTAAGTGATAAATGTGTGTGAGAGCGTCGCGGGCGGGCGGCGGTCGCCGGCGCCGCGCGCCGCCCGCCCGCGGCCGCCCGCGCGAGCGCCTCCCGCCCCGCCATCTCGACTACCTCCAAATCCACAACTACGGAACCGTAGCGGTAATCAAACCCTACCACAAAACAAAACACGCGTTACAATTTTTCTCCGACATTGCACAATACGAATTTGTTAACGGGAACCAGTCATCTACATTCGACTTTTTTGTTTGTGTACGAGCGAGTATAAATTGATAATGTTGGTAATTTGGCGCCCGAGCTGAGTGCCGTTGCCCGCTACACTAATGAGTTTATAATGGACACAATAATATACTATGATAATATATTTTCAGAATCAATGTCTAGGTCGAACATGTTGGTATGACATACGAGGTATTACGAGGTAATATACTCGTAATACGCACCTTCTGGCATAATATTATAATTTGCAGCGTAAATAATATGCTTTCATACATTTAACATAAATAAACCTTTACAACCCTATTCCTCCTATCCTATCCTATATGTATGTTATTTAAAATCATTTGACTGTTATAAAATGTAAAAAGAAATAAATAAATGTTTATTTTTACACAACACATATTACATAGAACATACATTAAGTAACTTTAGTTGTCCTCAAACATAAAGAACTGTAACAGTTCGAACAGTAAAAGCTAGAGCTAAGTTGTTAAATTTCCTTACTTATCTTAATTACTAGAACTGTTATAAAGCCAAACAAAGGAGGTGCAAGAGTTCACGCGGCGGTTAATGACGAACAGAGACGCCAACAAGTGTAAATTGTCGAGAGCACGCTAAATCAGAACATCCAATTACGTTACCGGCTACATTTTTGGAATATTGCTTCATTGCGGTTCATCGTAGAAAGAACCAGTACTTGTACTTTGTGTGTTTCATTTCAAAATTATCACGTTCAACCTCTGCGTGAGGCGCTAGCAAGAAAACTTGATCTCGGTAACAAAAAATATCCACTAATTGCGCACTTTGTCTACAGGAAATGTTTTGTACAAACCGAAATCAGTGGTCACATCCCGCGGTGTGCCGACACCACGAGACCGATCCACATCATTATCGACAACTGTTTACACTGTACTTTTGCTTTTACAACGTCCTCTTATCAAAAGTACCTACCATTTACTGCACAAGTTGAGAATAATAAAAATACGAAGAACTATATTTATGACGAACATACGTGTTTACAGAAATACAAAATGTGGTACTCGTATATAGAAAACATAAATAGGTAATCAATACAGCGAAAATTATAATGAGATCATAGTGCAGGTATTCCCGGAATACATGAGGAGAGACTTTTATTATCCTTGAAAATAAAACGACTAACATACCGCAGACAGTGAATCACTTTTTAAGTTGGATAAAGTTCTAGTTTAATTTTGTGCTAAAATATAATGCGGCGTCAGATAAAAGTAAAAGTAACTAATAAATTAAATGAAAGATTGTAACTGAGTCAGTGTCATCAATGGTTTCGCATCAATCGGCGATAATATTTGTTTAATATAATAATATGACATAGGTACATGTTTAATAAATGTTGAAACGTGATGAGGACGGTGGCAGCGGCCGCTGATGACGGCATTGCTTCCAGATCTCCTCGCAGGCTGAGTCATCATACCCCGAGCACGGATCTGTTTGTCTCACCTCCAACTTGCCCAAGTCATGCACCCACCACAAACGGCGTTACAGGCGTGACCACACTAATAGCAAATTACTAAGTAATAAGTATTTTAATTAAGGAAAAGTCCGATCTTTTTATTCTTAGCTATTACCAGTGACTAATGAATTAAAAGTAATGGTGAGTACGTTGTTTTTGTGTAGACAAGGTTATGCTCTCGGTTATCTTAAGTAAGTGGCTATTGGCTTGGCTTACTGGGTATCGATGGGTATTCTTAGAAATGTATCATTTATAACGCGTCAGAGGTTCGCTCATCCCCACGATTCTTTGCCGCGTCGAGAATGCAAATAGTTAACACATCCGGTTAATTAAATTGATACTAACTGTTCATGTGATTTCGTTTGCATATTTTATTTATTATCTAAGTTCATGTTGTAATGAAGTTTACAATAATGACATTTAGTACCACCACTATACCACTTAGATATAATATATAAAGAAAACAAGGAAAGTGTTAGTGTTGTGTTGTTATGTTCCACTACAGGGCAAAGGCCTCTCATCTCTCAGAAGATATTAGTACAGGGAGGAGGATTTTAATTGAATTTGCTCCTTTAAGTCATACTTTCTTCTAGGCACATTTAACGTCTTTTATAGATTGTAATGTCATATCAAAGGCATTACAGAGTTTAGTACAATCCCTTCATTGATTTTCTCGACAGGTATGTTTGACAAAAATCTTATACTATAAGTTAATATATAAGCCCGGACACGATAACACGATAATATAAAGCTTATTGAGCTTTTATGATAATAATAAATACTTGAGAAGGTCAAATAAATGTTTAAATCAGTAAAAAAACATTGCACAATTAACATATTAATTTATGACTCACGTTCTCAAACTACGAGAACCTATAAAAGGTCTCGTATCATCTTTAATTATGACAAACAATAAAATTGTTAAGTTGTCAGTAAGTATTAGAATAATTTAAGGATGAACATCTAAACCTTCTTTTAACTTACTTTACAAGGAAGTGGTAGATACTGTTAGTACATTATGCAGGACAATACGAGTATATACCTACTGTATATATTTGAATATTTTTCTTAATGTCAAACAACTTGGCTCTATTTCCTCTACATAATCGTTACTAATGCGCGGTAGTTCCTACACGTTCCGTTACACATAAAATGTCGTGAGAATCAGATTCATTCAGGATGATCAAAAACAAAAGTATTGTATGCGAACGTACAGAGTGCTAATTACAGCTAATGTACTGCAATAAACTGAGATTAGCATCTTTATAAAATTATAAGCTATTAGTTAACATCACGTATCTAATCACGAACCTGCCACTACTGTTTAGAATATAAATTAAAGATAATTCAAATAAATTTGCCAAAAAGAGTTTAAAAGAAGGAGAGTCACTTGATTTGCATTATCTGACCACATTTCGCTAAGTAACGGTGACAATATCATTCGTGTGCACGATCGAGCACGCCAATTTGAAACAAACTGATTGAATATGTACGATAGGTCGATCGGAAAGTTCCAAAAATGTAGACCGTGTGGTGTGTTCCAGTTTTCCGGTATCGTTTAATTTATCCGCGGCGTAGAGTGCGATGCAGTTAGTGGCAATCTGATGATGTGGGGCGTCGGTGGCGATGGCGATCGGATCGTGTTAGGTAACGGCACCTAACTAATTATCTATTAAGGCAACAATGGTCTCACGTCGCAGCGCCGCCGCCCGGGCCCGGTCGCGTCGTGTCGCACGCACCGCTTCCACTTCTACCACCATCCGCCGCCTCTTCGCGGACATAGAGCTGCTAGTGTCACCCCCTTCCACCCTCGAACCTACTACTAACACCCCGTGTCACAATTTAACATAAACACGACATAATCTCACAATCTTTATGAAAACTTATTTGCATAATGTGTTAAAAAGATGATTATCGGGCAATTTATGATATTTTCACACTATTTTTAATCTTGATTATCCAATCATCATATGATGCCCTCTTTAAAACATTCTCCTATTTCAAATATGATGTCAAAAGTTCAAAGTCATTAGTGATTAATGATAGAGGTCATTTGTTTTATTTTTTATTAACATTATACTTTTTGGGCTATGACCGTAATTCTCTGTTATTATGACGAACATTTAACTTTCACTTTGCCGAAGTTTTTTCTCCGTTATTAACACGGCATAAAAATAAACTTGCATAGATAATTCTATCGGAAATAATAATAGAATATGTGGTTTCATTTTGGTTCCTATATTTTTATTGTTAAAATATCCTTATAGTTAAACATCAGAGTGTATCGCTGTTGTAGATAGACACGTAGGTAATACTCGTAGTCGGCGTGTTCCTAACTGTACAGGTGAACCAATTCCTACGACTCCTGATGCGCCGGCGCGGGCGTTATTTATCGCTATGCATTTGTTGCGGTCTGCATACTCATCTTGTACTTATTAAAATCAAGTGCGATCTTATCTAACATTCCACATTTATGCAAACCGGATGACGTCGCTATTCCCAAATTTGTAAAAAAATGTCAGTTTTAATGCAGTTGTTTTATTCGTATGTAAATTAAAGTCTACGGTATTAAAATGCACAGCTTTATTCGTAGTTACAAAGCGTACCGCTCAAAAATGCTAAGGATTTTCCCTGGCGAAATGAGAGCAATATCTGCGTGTACTAAGTATTCCCAGGCTGCATAAACAAATTCTACTCACAGTCACAGACGCAGACGCCACTCGCTGCTTGCAAACCTCACCACACATCTATATAATACGTTGAATAAATTGCTTCTATTGGTATTTGAAACTTTTATATTACCTACTTTTACGTATATGCTTGAAACAAATGGAGCCTTGCAATGGAAATTCCAAATTAGTTTCTCTACCTAGATATTAAAGGAATGTATTTATAATACAGGTTATACTTTGTCGTAAATATAAAAGTATTAACGGTTTTAACAAGTTTTAATAATTGTGTGTGGAGTGTTTATGTCACGTGAGCATATTATCCGCGGACATCAGCGAGTGGGCAACAGATTCAGGCGCTAGCCATAACGGTATCCCGTTGGCGGCTCTGCACACAAATTAATGGTTGCCGTTCAAGGCCGCCTACAAGCAATCGACATAGATACATCGGTTTGTCGACTATGAGAACACGGCGCCTTCCGATCCGACTCGCGGTCAAGAATGAGGCCGAGAAAGCGGCCGCGGCCCGCGAGCCACCTCGGGCACTCGCCACTCGCCGCCGACATCACCTCCAGGTGCCCTCACACACCCGCACTTCTACTTATTAATCTCACTAACAGTTCATTACGAACGAGTATACATCAGTTGCTGAACATAATCAGTCATCTACCGGCCACCCGACCACACTTTCGTATTCATGAGCTTTTAACAATGGCGACGCATGAAAGAACGTTATTTATATTTAGTTTGAATGTGAAGCTAATTTAAATCCTGTTCATTGATTAAGACATGTGTGGGGTACGTGGGTCCATTCACAAATTGGTGGGGCTCAAAGTGAACAGCGCGCGCGTTCGGTAAGTGGTCTGGCGGTGGGTGCCCGGTTTTTGCCCCGTTCGTTCGTTCGTGGGTGTACTGTTAGCCGACTTTCGGCCGCCCCGCCACGCCCGCCTCTAACCTTGATACTTTCAGTTACAAAGTCTATTTTGCACTTCTCTTGTTACCACTGTCATCTTATTGTGACCGAGTTAACTGACAAAAAATATCAATCAAAATTCTAGCACAAAAGCCCGAGGCAGTCGCGCTGTCTCTTGCCCAACAGATCAATGACAAGATACACGCTTTTATGATTTCTGTAGGAGCTGTCGTTCAGTTATTCACCATTCCTTACATGGACACTCTCTCTTCAAGAACTCATTAAAGGCCTCACTTAAAATATTAACCGCTTCTTTTTTTTTATAATAGTGAGGAGAGAATACTTAAGAAAGTGTTGCAAATAAATCAATAAGTATCCCAATAACTAGGTTTTTTAATGATTCATAAATATTTCAAGTGCAATAATCGAAAAAACCTCGTTTACAGTTTTCAGTGTTGAACAAATCAGAAATTGGCAATAAATCTTCATGTACAAAGACACAAAGAACCCAGAATGAGAAAACTATCAAATTATTATGCCTGAGCTTTCAATATGATTTATAGGGAGTTGGGTTAAAACTAGTTAAGTCGTGCCTGCGAATTCCTATCTCCCCGTGTACGAATAATAACTGCATCTCACAAAGAATGATTTTACAATCACAAGAACTATGAAGTAAGGAGCGAGATGTAGCATGCGACGTGCAAGTTCACTGACTTCACCTTCCCTTCGGGATTGGCAAGAAGCTGCACTCGCGCTCCCGAACCTGTTTGTGTATCCCAATACCGTACAAGTACCATTTTGGAGGCCAATTAAGCGTTCTTGTTGGTAGACTGATGCAAAATTGGCATGGTATCTGATATTTGGGTGCGTGGCAGGCAGTGCACGTAAGTTTTCTGTGTTACATAACAATTAGTAAGCGAGCTGGGGCGAGACGCGGCGGGCGCCTGCCACCGGGGTCATTGGCAACGCGGCCGAGAGCTGCCACTTTAGGTTCAAGGGTATCTGCGAACAGCCTACATGCCGCCGTCACCGACAAGCACCACTGCACATTATTACCGCACAATCGCACATACTTTCTTATAACCAATACCTATTTACCTATCCTTTACGCGCTTATATATTTACTCTACTCATGTTGTGTCTTATCATTGCTACAAGATGAGAATAGTGATGGTTCCCTACACTGTAAGTATATTAATAATATTTCAGTAAGAACTGGCTCACACAATCACGAATGTGAATAAACTGTTATCCGTCTGGGCATTACGTTGCAACAACCTGTTCGTACTCGAAATTATGTTAAAACTGTAATATTTTTAAAGATAATTCAATTTACACTTCGTCCAGACAACTTTATGGTTTATGACATTGTCTTGGTGGTAATTTTTAGTTGTAGTGAACAGGTTGTGCTCAGGATGTAGCGAGTATGGAGACGAATAATTTAGGAAAGATAGACCGATATAGAAAAAAAAACAAATTGAATTATTTTTATGTACAGCATGGGGTAGATTATTCGCGGAGTATGTATACGAGTATTATGAATGACTGTGTAATATTATAGAGGCGACGTGCGATCGAACGTGAATGTTGGAGTTTTTAGTCATTAGCGTTCTCTCACGTCGAGTACATTAGCTAATTTGTCATCAGTGGGTGCCGGGCGGGGTGAGGGCGCTTCACTCATCGACTTTACATAATAAGTACTTCTTAGAACAAACACTTTTTATCAAGTCTCACATTACGTTTATAGGAAACATAGTTCTGCATTCCAACTGGTTTTATTTTGATAGAAATATTAAATTATATTTTAGTTATTTATCTTAATTGATGTTCCAGAGATTGCTGGCCGTTCTTCGTTGATTGAACGACCATAAAATATCAAATAACAGAAACGGTAACATTATGCAAATTGACCAATTTTCTTAAACTTGAAACTGTGATCGAATTATAGAAATGATGCATTCTTAATGGCTGATTCACATTTTTAGATAAAATTAGTATTTTACTGTTTTAATCACCGATGCTTGAGAGGGGTGTTTTAAGTTTGACGAATCTCTGTGTCTATTTATGGCAATTAGCTCCGAAAAAAGTGGACCGATCTTTATCTCGTTTTTTTGTTTTTATGTTTCCTAGTGGAGGCATATGTTCTTAGCTGTGATTAATTAAAACGTTATACATTTTATAAGTGTTATAACATTTTTAATTGTTCGAAAATTTATCTGGAAAAAATGCAAAAAAAATATTTATTAAATTGAAAATTCAAGAATGTATTTACTTAAACTACTTAGTCACTCTGTATGCATACATATCGAAACAATCTTTAGAGTGCCTATAGGCTAGTCGTAACATTGACAATCAATAGCTTTAGTACGTTAATGAAGGTTAATTACGTAATACACATTGAAATTACCTCCGAAAAATTAAAGTTTAATCTAAAATTAACCTACATAGATAAAATAATAAACGGCCAAATGCAGAAACAGACTGGTAGGCTAAAACTATTTAAATAATAATCATAACAATCTAAATGAAAGTTAAATAAGATATTAATTTTATTTATATTCAAGTTATCGTAATACCAAAGTTATGTAGCTCCACCTAAAAAGCATTTTTATACAAAATACGCAGCCTCCGCACCGCTACTTCCAATAACAAACGCACCGTCCAAATAAATATAAATGCACCATGTTCTATATAATTTTCTCTCAACACTTAAATCATAACGTAGTACCTAACGGATATAATTGTCTTGTTTTCTTTTAATAAATGCGTTAAACCTATAATCTTTACAAAAATAATGTAGAGTTTTGTGTAGATCTGTAGAGACCGTTACTTTTATCGGCGCAGTCATCGAATAAATCGTTAGATGCATCGATACTTATAATTAATATTATTTTATACTTATGTTACGTGCCTCGTGGTCGTGCCGTATGAAATATAGACGAGACTGGACGTACCTATCGTGTTTGTGTATCTGCTTCTTTAACATTTAATAAGCGGTCTTATAAGCAACGTAATTTCAACACAATTACATCATTTACGAAGCATTTTTGCTAAACGAAGAGCCCTAGTCAATTACCAGCGACGGCTGCGTCCAGCGCTGCACGTGAGCCTCATCTCGGCGGGGTGATGCATCACACGAGTATGACGCATTGTCTTCGGACTTCCATCACGAACTCTACTCACGGCTAGTTGTTCTTTCTGTTTTGCCAATAAATAACTATTAATAGACGCCGACCACGAAAACTAATCTCGCCGGATGGCAGTTAAAGGCCCTCAGGGTACTTTATAACTAAGTTCTTTAATGACTCGAGCGACGGAACTAAGAATATCTTCGCAACTTTACCATTATGAGGTATAATTTCATATTATCCCTTCGCAATTTAAATTGTTATTTATATTGTTTATTTCTACGCGTCATTTATACTATAAACAGTCATTAAAGTTGTTTTAAATTAAAACATAAGACTTATATTTAGGTTTTTATAAAGAAAACGTTGGTTTAAAAAAAAGGGTTGTGTGGTATGTTTATTTTTTTTAAATCTACTGATTAGATTAGGTGTCGTGCGTACTGAAAAAACTGAAGGCTTAAAGCCCCTCTTGACACTGGTGGGCATATTTATCAATTGGTAGAAGATCCCTGGAGTTTTAGCCACGCGGCCGTACTTGATTCAGTAGAAAGAAAATACCTAAAGCCTTTTTATAGGTAAGATATTTCAAGAAGAAAAAACTCTAAAGTAGCTTTTCAGTCATTGCTTAGAGACAGACGCAGCGGACTTTAAGTTAAATAATATGTACTTATTTTTGAAGTAGTAAAAAATAAAAAGAATGAGATCTAAGAAACTCGTATCTATTAAATAGAAAATAAACATTAATTATAATACTTAATTTAATGTCTTGTCTGCTGTCTATAAACTATTATCATAAACCCTATGTTATATCAACATAAAATCGATAATACGTGATGAGAACTAAATATAAATGCCAAAAGGCATGTGTAGCACCTACAGTATGACTCAATAATATAACTTAGGAACTTACGGTGCTGCATAAATAATTTAATAGGATGTATCTACGAGATTCCAATCTTCAAGTAACAAAGTTGCAACAAACAATATGTTACGCGTGAGGTATACGGTACGCACAGTTAGTGAAACGTTTTGCCAACAACCGTCCAACACTTGAATGGTTTCCAAAATCTTGACATTTTAATATACTGATACGTAGGAATATCAGATTGCGTGATTTATTATTACAGCTTTGGAAAACTTAGAAGGACTCTTTTCAAACTAAATATTACTCGTGTGTAATATATTGTATAGTAACGTAATCGTAATTGTGGAAATTATGTTGCGAACTTTTCATTAAGTTCGGTAGATATGTACCTAAGTTTCCGGACCGATATACCTACGGCAGTGCATTTATTTATAATAAGGTCAAAGGTAAAAATCTTGTAAGGTTTCTGATTAGGTACTGGAATATAAACAACATATTATATATATTAATCCAGTAATGCACATTTTAAAATACGCAAAAACAACACGTTTTTATATTAACTGCGGTAGTTATTATGCCACTGAAAAACATAGCAGGTACGGCGGTTGGTAGAGCTGTGTTTACACTTCTTTTATCACGAGTAGGAAAGCAAGTAAAGAACATGCCGTCATTTGTTTTTTAAAATCGTGTCGACCGAGGCCTTCCTAGAGCGGCTATGATCACAAAAACCACCAAAATGCTTAGCGGATGAGCTAACCCGCCCCGTCCTAGCGCACGACTCATTGATTACCTTGTAAAAAATTCAATCATCGGCTAAAATTAATATCCCCAAAGGTTTATAAAATTCTAATATTTCGAGTTCACGAGCGATGTTAACCACGGAACTGATCATCGTAGAACAAAACCACACAAATTGCGCAGTTTCTTACGAACATTATCTTCGTTTAATGTTTTTGTTAGTACCTATTTTGTTAGTTTTTATAATGAGCACCTAAATAAATAAGCACCCATCATTAGAAGTTTCCTAAAATTGTAGGTGAAGGAATCTCGATAACTCCTGATTTTAGACGATCATGGCTATCATCGCTAAAAATAGTCTATAGTTAAAAGTAATTATGCTTCTACTTGGTTACTTTTTTAATCAGATTTTTTTATATTTTCACTGAATCACGGAGGTTATAGGTTGAATGATGAGTGGTGTGTAATAAATTGAACCCTAATCTGAATGGAGTGATGATTCACGCGCGGCTGCGGGCTGCGGGCCCATCAGCAATCGTGCGCCAGACACAACCGGATACACCTCGGATAATAAGCCCGAGCTGATGTCAACATGATGACGTCTTACAACTTTAATCTCAACATAAAAAGCTCCCATGATTGTGTTTAATAACAGACGTAAAGTCTCTATTCACATGTTCTTTTCAATACAACTCCATATTTATAACTGAGATACATACCTATTACTACTCGTAGTTGAGTTACTACTCGTACAGGGTATTTATGCTAAGCAAACTAAAGTAAGTACTCGATAAAAATCTTACTATTACAAGATTTTTCATATTATTTACTGAGTATATTATAAAAATAATTAAGAGTCGGTACATTTATGATTTATGATAAATTATTATAAAAGTTTCCTTCAGATGACAGTCTGACCCCAAATAATTGCAATGAAGACACTCTACACAAACGTGTGATTTAAACTGTCACGACTACGGGGTGTCACAGAACTTACATTGTAATTTATTATTATGTAATATGAGATAAGCAATAAAGATATTTGAATTTGAAACATGTAATATAGATTGGACATATTATATTATTTATATAAATATAGGCGTTTTGTAAGTACCTAATTACGCGCATAGTAGCCTCTGTATTTATACTAGGTGCCTGAGGAAAACTGTCTTCTTATTGCCTGCTTACCATGCCATTGTGAAAAACGATTTAGTGGGAACCAGCGTCCCCCCAACCATGTTCTGATTCTGGTCTAATTTCTATCTGTTTCTATTATGGTAAGTTGTTTCGAACGGTTAAATATCGTAACAAACGTTCGTTAAAAAGTTAAAGATTTTAAAGCTGTTCAATGTCTGTTCAAATACAAAGCGTTGTTTCATAACTTAACTGATGGTCTCTTAGATTTTTTTATGCTAGAAGTAAACTAATGATTCTTCATTTTCATAAGTCTGTTGAGACTGACATTTTATATTAACGTTTACTGATGCCTTAGCGTAAGCTGAGGCAACCCGCCCTTATGTTTTTTCTTTGGGGAAGTCAAAACTGGCATTAATCGTCTTACGTAAGAAAGTAATCATTATGAATAAAAACGAAAGTAGGTATACCTATCTATTGATAATATAAAAAGTAAGATAAAAAGATCCTAAAACCATAAGCGGAGGTTCAATTAACACTTGACTGAAATATTGTCTAAGTAAGTATAGATAATAACAAAGGCAAGGAAACATTTGCCTACATGTTGTATGTTGCTTCGTGGGTGGCGCATTATTATACATAGGTAATTATTGTTGTACTGCATGGTGTTTGATGGCCTCAGTCTTCTGTCTACATAAGCCGATCTTTTCCCGTGTATCATTAGTGATAAATCGTGAAACGTGATTGTGGCAATAACATTTTATTACCTTCAGACTTGCCGGAAGGTCTGGCACTGGAGTGTGATGCCAATAAGAGATCTCTCAAAACGTTAGAATTTCTCAATAAATCCTTTTTCATTGAAACTAATTAAAGTATATAACTTTTTCTTTTTATAAACTTAGGTAACCAGCACTCACCATTAAAACAAACCATAAAGTTCCTAATAAAGGGAAGCGAAGGAAACTCTAGTCTTGTCTTTAATAACACCCATGAATCAATTACGCATCAATAAGGAAATCCAATTTTACAGTAAGGAGTACCTTAACTTAGCTAAGTGTTCATGAACCATCAAGCTTTTATAAAATGTTATTATAATAAAACTGCAGTTTAATTTTCAGTTTTAGTTATGAATAAGTACCGCAATAGCGACTACATTGTGTTGATAGTTTCATTTATTATTAAATAAATTGTAGATACCTAACCCAGGTATTCTTAAACCTGCCTAAATTCAAAAGACTTTGCAATCGTAATTAAATTTAATCCGATGCAAAACTTGCGGCACCAATCTTTTACCCATTCCATCAATTTGTTTTATATAAAGCTCCGTTTGAATAAGGCTGGACAAAGCTTCACCGACAACCATTTCAAGTAATGCTTGCAATTTCTTATAAAAAGCCTATTAAATATGGAATACGTCTACTTAGAGATAGGTAGAGCCAGGATAGTGCGATGTTACATTATACACACCTCGTAATTTTTTACACGTAACGCCTTGAAGACGTCTATATTATTAAAATGGATAACTACTACTACCTACCTTACGTTTTACTAGTAAATGTACAAAAAATCGGAAGAATTTATTATTTACCCGGAAATTAGAATCTGATTAGACTCACGTTTCTTGGAAGTTTAACTGAGAACTTAATTTTCAAAACTAAATAACTTCTTAGCCGACATCTTCATTGAAAACTTTTAATGGTGCATTTATTTATAAACACTTACGTAACCTATACATAGTTATATTACCTTAATAAGTTTACAACTTAGTACCTACTAACGACGGTTATATCATTAGGTAATTTGAAATTACATTGGAGTTAGATTCTCAAGTATGTTTATTGGCTTTGAACATATATAGAACCCTATGAACGGTAGTGGGTGCACACAATAACGGTAACGGCACCTATAGGTACCTGCAGGGCCAAGCCTGGGCGGAATTGCTGAAAATTATGCTTTTATTGTACAAATTTAAATGTCTATGTCTGTGTATCCTTTCGGTTAGTTGCCAAATTGAAGAACATACTTATTGCTACTACCTAAATCAGTTAATATTGATTTCCTGACGATAAAAAACAATCTCGTTTGTAAAAAAATTCCCATAACTTTATTTTAATTGCCTTAAAAAAATTAAGTGCACTTAAATTTGTGCTAGCGTTAACTTCAAAAGATAATAATCCTCTCTTCCTACCATTATAGTTGCAAACATTCGTGAGGGAGAACGGGGGTATTGTTGGTATTTAAGCTTTAGACTACTTGAAAAAGGGCTCTAGTTTTCTTCGGTTCGGATAAAAGTATCAAAGTGTTAATATCGAATTTGGGTGAATGACGATTTATCACCATCATCATTCAACTAAATCCATCTGTCTAACAGAAAAAATCTCCGGCCGTATCATATGAAAAGACTTCATCCTTCCTCTCAAACTTTCTATAATTAGGAGGTATTATGCAGATGCTTATCCATCCGAATCGTATGAAAGTAATTTACTGATTTGTTTCTATTGAAAAAACACAATCACTTTGATTCCAAAATTCCCATGGGAATGGGTACAAATCGAATAAAAGCGCGGGCGCTGAAATACATTGTTTAATTACACCGACAGATGAATGACTCATTCATTAGATTTAGGAACCGGGCGTATGCATGACCACATTTTCCACATCCGCCAATTTTTGTACTTCTAGGTTATTTTAAATAAAATAAACGTAGCGCCTAAAGCGAGATGCGCACGGTAAATAAGTATAACGGTGATTTTACAACCGCGTACCGGTGCGCCTAGCTTCGCTTCGGAACATTGCCAATTCCCATTGCTCAAGTCTTAACATTGGAATTTCTCACTCGTAACAACATCAATAGATCCACAACACACTCGGCTATTCCTATTTTCTATTCATCACATTCTATTCAAACCCGCATACTACTGAAATTCAATTCGCATACAACCTTAATTCATTGCCAAATACGAATTATCCACGGATTCTATGGCTGATTATATTCAGCTCTTTTTAATTATAAAATCCGATCCGAGTATTGTATCCAGTTTTTGTTGATACAAGGCTAATCTGGCCTTCTCAAGTGTGCGTATAATGAACATAATGCTCATATTTCACAGCAATAAATTTTAAATTACCTATAATGTTATTATGTTATCGGCGTGACCCGGTGAAGCGTATTAGCTTACAATTTGTAGCTAAAAGAGAAATAAGTGATATGGTTTACGACAAACATGTTCACTTCACAATTAAGAATCGAATAATTCTTTCCATATTTTAGTTTAACTACTTAACGTTACTACGTTAATTCAAGCCATGCCGCATTCACAATATTGAAACTATCTAGTAAACTTATTATGTATGTTAGGTAGTGATGTAATTAGTGTTTCCGAGAACTCCTAGATCATGCGAATAGGAACTAGGCAGTAAGTGCCCAGAAGTACTAAAAAAGATAACAGTAAGAAAGAACAAAGGGAAGATGAAGAACACAAAGTAATTGTTTGAAATAATCCAATGTTTATTTAAAACGTCATGATTAAAAGTAACAGCATCAAAGTTTCAAAAATTAAAAAGAAAGTTAATGTATTACATTTTTATTACACATAATAGTTAGTTAATAATGTAATTTGTTTTATACAATACTTGTTATCTACAAAGATATATAACTTATCTATAAAAGTTTACTGCTTAATTTGTAACAAGTCTGCATTGTCTATCAATAATTGAAGCTCAAAATAATGTTTGGACTATTCGTGCAGCCTTCGATAGGTATTGCGATAATGCAAATCACCTTTATTATTAATATATGAACTAGGTACGTTACATACGATTAATGACAGTAACAAAGCTATGCGATCAAATCCTAACATTATCCAAAAGGTGAGTAATCAAATCTAAGAGACAGTAGGTCGAAAGTGTACCACAAACATTATTCGAGATCACAAAAGTCGAAACGAATAAACGTGAAGATTGCGTTAGTTTACTTAAAACGTAATTATAATAACAACGATAACTTATCCGAGGCCCGATATAAAACGTGAATGGATATCTGTAAAAGTGTGTAAATTTTAACTACTTTAATATGCTATCAATGAACAATGTGTCCTTGTATGTCAAACATTTTGTACTACGTTTCATGACAAATCATAATTCATAATTAGTACCTTACGTTAATCCGATGATTTAGCACCAAGAGACCATTACACATAGTAATGCGAGTATACTCTGCATGCGACGCGCAACAACATACAAACACAAACATTTATAATAAATATCGTAGTACAGTGTTGTCACTAAATATAATTGATATACTTGTAATAGGAAAATATTATTCACATATGAAGTAGATTAATAAAAGACTAATATAATATATATTAAGATAATATATGAAGTACCGTAATGGCCTCTTGAGAATCATGAAAATAGTTTTGATAAATATTTATTTTAAAATATAAAAGTCTAGCATCTAGCAAAATGTCCCACACAAGCAACTATTGACAAAATATTATTGCATACATGCAACTGAAACACATACAAACTGTACTTACTTTAAAATAAAACATTAAGATTCGAAAAGTTTTAATTTTATAAATGTATAAAATACGTGCGACGACATATAAAATCATTTAGCCGCGACGACTAAACTAGTCAATTAAAATTAATCTAGTAATGAAACTGAGACCATGCAACCTGTACTTGACGCTATACATTTGTAATCATAGTTCATTATATTTTTGTTATTATCATTACCTAGCTACAAAAATAAAAATATACTTAGTATAGTACAAAAAAGTAAATAAAAATAAAAGCTCAGCATCACTGATTATATCGATACACCTAACACGATTTAAAAAAATAACTGAAAATACGTAAAAAATAACATTTCATTGTAGATCAGGAACACAGAGGTGGAATCCTGTAATTCTTAACAAAATCATTCAATTAAACCATCTATTGGTGTATTGGATTTACTTATTCTATTCAATTCCTATGCTAGAATGAGGTGCAGTTAAATTTCCGGATTGTTAGTGAGACAAGGGTCGGCAGAACAGATTCGGGAGGCGAGTCACAGCAAGGAGCGAGAGGGCGCCGCGCGCCGCCGCCGCCCGCGCCGCCGCCATCAGTCGGCTTTACTCGACGCCTTATCACCCGACGTCTCGCCTTCGACCTGCACACACGCGCACGATCATCAATAACTCGGAACCTAAACGTCTACTTCCTATACAATTACGATCGGAATATAATAAAACATTCGTGTTCGACTGGCCGACGCGAATAAAAATAATCATAATTTATGTTCGTTCGGCGTCTTTCCGTCAATCGAACGTGTTTAAATAGGAGGTAAAGTATAGTGATTATTGTAAGGAAGCGTGTACCGGCGCGGCGCGGCCGGCCCAGGCGCTGAAGGAGGGCAGGTCGCGCGCGGGCAGCTCGGCCGCCAGCGCCTTCACGCGCAGGTTGCGGTCGTCCGTCAGCAGCACCACGCAGCGCGCGCGCCGCGCGCACGCGCACGCGCCCGCCGCGCACTCGCTCTCTGCACACACAACACAACCATTACTCAATACCAGATACGAGGATCTTCTCTTAAGAAATCATGTCATCGATTGTCCTTGAGTAAATGACACCCAAAAGTCATCGCCAACAATGTCTGCACATATTGTTGACTGGACCCGCAACCCCCGACATAGTAAACACTGTTCCAATGGGCTTGTCAAATAACATTCCCACTTCACAAACTTTTTAATTACATAATGTTTTCAAACTAGTTTAAAAAGAGATCAAAACAGACAGATAATAACGTAATATTGCGAGGTTTGAAATAAACGGTTACGAATAATAGTTATAATTTTAATAAATTGCACACTAGATTTAAGTAGCATTTATTATTCTCCTTGGATGTGCATTGTAATTTGCACTTGCTTGCATGTTTGAGTAAATAGTTTGCTTTTGTAATAAGTTCTTAAATTGTTTTGTAACTGATTTCTTGGACTTTTAGTTTAATAGAGGATATCCTTCCACTCATTAAGATACAGGACAATAAAATCTTGTTAATGCTTAAATGAAAATTGGAATTATTTCTAATACTACATCAAAGAAGCAATTCATTCCGAGGCTACTCGCAGTTGAATCCTTATTTCCCGAAAGTTTTGTATCAATTGGAAGCAATAATTTAAGCTGTATGTATGTGAGATGTATCTCGTGTGTGTGTCTGTGTGTACGTACCGTGGTTGCGGCGGTCGTGCGCGCGCTGCAGGCTGGTGGCGGTGGTGAGCACGCGGTCGTCGTTGGTGGCGCGCGGGTCGGCGCGCTCCGTGTTGCAGGCGCGGCGGGCCAGCAGCGCGCCGCGCGTGTGTCTGTGTGTACGTACCGTGGTTGCGGCGGTCGTGCGCGCGCTGCAGGCTGGTGGCGGTGGTGAGCACGCGGTCGTCGTTGGTGGCGCGCGGGTCGGCGCGCTCCGTGTTGCAGGCGCGGCGGGCCAGCAGCGCGCCGCGCGTGTGTCTGTGTGTACGTACCGTGGTTGCGGCGGTCGTGCGCGCGCTGCAGGCTGGTGGCGGTGGTGAGCACGCGGTCGTCGTTGGTGGCGCGCGGGTCGGCGCGCTCCGTGTTGCAGGCGCGGCGGGCCAGCAGCGCGCCGCGCGTGTGTCTGTGTGTACGTACCGTGGTTGCGGCGGTCGTGCGCGCGCTGCAGGCTGGTGGCGGTGGTGAGCACGCGGTCGTCGTTGGTGGCGCGCGGGTCGGCGCGCTCCGTGTTGCAGGCGCGGCGGGCCAGCAGCGCGCCGCGCGTGTGTCTGTGTGTACGTACCGTGGTTGCGGCGGTCGTGCGCGCGCTGCAGGCTGGTGGCGGTGGTGAGCACGCGGTCGTCGTTGGTGGCGCGCGGGTCGGCGCGCTCCGTGTTGCAGGCGCGGCGGGCCAGCAGCGCGCCGCGCGTGTGTCTGTGTGTACGTACCGTGGTTGCGGCGGTCGTGCGCGCGCTGCAGGCTGGTGGCGGTGGTGAGCACGCGGTCGTCGTTGGTGGCGCGCAGGTCGGCGCGCTCCGTGTTGCAGGCGCGGCGGGCCAGCAGCGCGCCGCGCGTGTGTCTGTGTGTACGTACCGTGGTTGCGGCGGTCGTGCGCGCGCTGCAGGCTGGTGGCGGTGGTGAGCACGCGGTCGTCGTTGGTGGCGCGCGGGTCGGCGCGCTCCGTGTTGCAGGCGCGGCGGGCCAGCAGCGCGCCGCGCGTGTGTCTGTGTGTACGTACCGTGGTTGCGGCGGTCGTGCGCGCGCTGCAGGCTGGTGGCGGTGGTGAGCACGCGGTCGTCGTTGGTGGCGCGCGGGTCGGCGCGCTCCGTGTTGCAGGCGCGGCGGGCCAGCAGCGCGCCGCGCGTGTGTCTGTGTGTACGTACCGTGGTTGCGGCGGTCGTGCGCGCGCTGCAGGCTGGTGGCGGTGGTGAGCACGCGGTCGTCGTTGGTGGCGCGCGGGTCGGCGCGCTCCGTGTTGCAGGCGCGGCGGGCCAGCAGCGCGCCGCGCGTGTGTCTGTGTGTACGTACCGTGGTTGCGGCGGTCGTGCGCGCGCTGCAGGCTGGTGGCGGTGGTGAGCACGCGGTCGTCGTTGGTGGCGCGCGGGTCGGCGCGCTCCGTGTTGCAGGCGCGGCGGGCCAGCAGCGCGCCGCGCGTGTGTCTGTGTGTACGTACCGTGGTTGCGGCGGTCGTGCGCGCGCTGCAGGCTGGTGGCGGTGGTGAGCACGCGGTCGTCGTTGGTGGCGCGCGGGTCGGCGCGCTCCGTGTTGCAGGCGCGGCGGGCCAGCAGCGCGCCGCGCGTGTGTCTGTGTGTACGTACCGTGGTTGCGGCGGTCGTGCGCGCGCTGCAGGCTGGTGGCGGTGGTGAGCACGCGGTCGTCGTTGGTGGCGCGCGGGTCGGCGCGCTCCGTGTTGCAGGCGCGGCGGGCCAGCAGCGCGCCGCGCGTGTGTCTGTGTGTACGTACCGTGGTTGCGGCGGTCGTGCGCGCGCTGCAGGCTGGTGGCGGTGGTGAGCACGCGGTCGTCGTTGGTGGCGCGCGGGTCGGCGCGCTCCGTGTTGCAGGCGCGGCGGGCCAGCAGCGCGCCGCGCGTGTGTCTGTGTGTACGTACCGTGGTTGCGGCGGTCGTGCGCGCGCTGCAGGCTGGTGGCGGTGGTGAGCACGCGGTCGTCGTTGGTGGCGCGCGGGTCGGCGCGCTCCGTGTTGCAGGCGCGGCGGGCCAGCAGCGCGCCGCGCGTGTGTCTGTGTGTACGTACCGTGGTTGCGGCGGTCGTGCGCGCGCTGCAGGCTGGTGGCGGTGGTGAGCACGCGGTCGTCGTTGGTGGCGCGCGGGTCGGCGCGCTCCGTGTTGCAGGCGCGGCGGGCCAGCAGCGCGCCGCGCGTGTGTCTGTGTGTACGTACCGTGGTTGCGGCGGTCGTGCGCGCGCTGCAGGCTGGTGGCGGTGGTGAGCACGCGGTCGTCGTTGGTGGCGCGCGGGTCGGCGCGCTCCGTGTTGCAGGCGCGGCGGGCCAGCAGCGCGCCGCGCGTGTGTCTGTGTGTACGTACCGTGGTTGCGGCGGTCGTGCGCGCGCTGCAGGCTGGTGGCGGTGGTGAGCACGCGGTCGTCGTTGGTGGCGCGCGGGTCGGCGCGCTCCGTGTTGCAGGCGCGGCGGGCCAGCAGCGCGCCGCGCGTGTGTCTGTGTGTACGTACCGTGGTTGCGGCGGTCGTGCGCGCGCTGCAGGCTGGTGGCGGTGGTGAGCACGCGGTCGTCGTTGGTGGCGCGCGGGTCGGCGCGCTCCGTGTTGCAGGCGCGGCGGGCCAGCAGCGCGCCGCGCGCCGTGCCGAGGCGCACGCCGCGCGCGCTGCCCGCCCACGCCGCGCCCGCCGCCGCGCGCGCGCCCACGCGCTCGCACCGCGACAGCCCCTCCAGCTCGCTCAGCACTGCACACCACACCAACATTAACGACACCATTTTATGAACGTAACCTAGCCCCGGCTATGTCCGAGCTCGAATCCCCCGCGACTCTCAAACCCTCCCGGAAGCTCTGCACTGGATCAAGTATATAACGTTGATGCCAAATTATATTGAACTGGGCCTAAAACCCCGCGGATCTCTCGAGAACAACGGATGCGATGATCGCCCCTCTCCCCCTCCCCAACATTATTTTTGCAAATTTATAGACATACTGAAAACAAATTATTTTATAAGCTGGTCAAATAAGCTACGATTTGAAACACCTGCCTGATTATACGCTCATGTTAGTTTGACACTAAACTTACTAACATTAATTAGTAAATTCCCAGCGACAAACGAATCTCTTACCGACTAGCGGCACGACGATGACGTAGGGCTGGCCCGGCATGGCCGCCAGCGCCTGCAGCAGCGGCAGGTGGTCGATGAAGCAGTTGGTGTCGGGCACCAGCCACTTCGGCCGCACCTCCACCTCCACCGACACCGACCCGCTGCGCAGCAACTCCTTCGACACCACAGAATATCGATTGATTAGGTAGCGAAAATAATGAAAGCGGTCTGCTTAGCAAGGCAGCAGTATGCTTTATGGTTGGGGCATTTGGGATGTATTCAGTTTTAGATCTTGGGGTAACCGGTCATTGATTTCTTTGAAATTATTTTAGACGTCCTTATTTTTTTTGCCGTCAAAATAGAAGTTCGAACACGACAAAGTTGTCAGCGTCCCCAGCGGTTCCGGCCGTACCTGCATCCGCTGTCGCTGTCGTTCCATGTCCTTGTTGCGTGTCTCGAGCTGCTCTTTGCGGCGCAGCAGGCGGCGCGTGGCGGCGTCCGCTCCTTCCGCTCCGTCGGCTCCGTCGGCTCCTTCAGCAGGGTTGTCCTTCTGGCCAAGGCTAGCCGGCCCGCTGCGACCCCCGGCCTCCGCATCCTCTTCCTCTTCATCTTCGGAGTCTTCGCTCTGGAATAATAAGACATTGATAAATTGATAGGATATAGAAATGAGATAGGAATTAGGAATATATTCATCTAACAACTAAAATTTAAGATTTTTACGAAGTTGAGCTGTCATGACTATCATTGACAATACGAAGAACCTAAGCAGCACATTTTGAACTAGTGCGCGGAGCTTGTCCACACAATATATTGGCAATACTTCGCTTAAACGTTACGCGGATTTACGCGAAACAGTTGGCGGCAAATCTATCGTTTATAGGCAAAATAAATTACCAGATGTTGCAGCGGCGCGTGCGCGGGCGGCGCGCGCGCCACGGCGCTCACGTACCGCGGCGCCTCCGCCGCGTACTCCAGCCGCAGCACCGGCGGCTCCACGCCCACCAAATATCTGCAACGGTAACGCACATACCTCAGTGACATGCGAACTAATTCACTTTCTTTGTACGGACAAGGACCTCACTTTCATAATACTAGTGATTTCATGAGCTTATCTTAATCTTAATCATGAGCTTATCTTAATCATGTAACTGTCTTAATTTATGTTCTATAGATTGACATATAACAGGAGAGGGCAACGTCTGCTTCGGCCGCCTCATTCTCCCGATAGGAATGCTCATTTGACACATCGTAAAACTAAAACATAATACCACCAAAAACATAATACACCGAGGTTGTCGTCGATAACGACAACCTCGGTGAGTATGAGACCTTTAAGTAAGTCTAAGTCTCTGTCTCTAGTCTAGTTATGTGATACTATTTCAGTTCGGGTGATGGTGAGGCCAGATCTGGCGAGCAGGCGACGCGGCGTAGATGGCGGGACGAATACGACACATATCTCAGCAACTGGAGGGAAGTGGCCCAGGCTAGGGATGCATGGAAGGATAGGGGAGAGGCCTTTGCCCAGCAGTGGGACAGTAATGGCTCAAATAATAATAAATAGAGGTGATGGTGTGTACTGACTCGGTGCCGAAGAAGAGCAGTTTCCTGGTGCGCAGCGCGTGCTCGGCCTTGTGGTAGGGCAGCGCGGGGTCGGCGCGCAGCCACGCCGCCGCCGGCTCCATGTACATGAGCGGGGTGAACCCGCCCAGCGACGCGTCCTCCGCCAGCCGCACCACCGCGTACCCTGCGCATATCATGCACTCAATCAATATTTGCAGGATACATTGTGTCTCAATTTGTTAATTATACCCAAACTAAGCTCAAAGCTTATGTTATGGAAACTAATCTTATAACCACTTCAGCCGAGATAGTCCATCATGCATTATGGAGTAATCACTTCACACGATAAGTAATGTCGGAAGCTACTCGGTGGTCTGAAAACTGCCGACTTAGTGTCGGGAGGAGTTGGCCACTAGACTATACGAATATCATTAGCATGTTTTAAGTTAGTCTAGTGACTTAATGATAGTAATACACCGGGGATTCTAAGCAACGTTGAAATCTGACACTTCTAGCATGTAATGTGCTATTATTGCAAATGACATATGTATTTATTAGTCAACTATAAATAGTGGTGGTAATTTGGGAGTGCTAGTTATTTAGAACACGTAATAAATTGTTATTTTCGTTATGAATGGACGATATTGTAACATTCGTAAACGTCTCAATATATGTATCACGAAAATTTGCTAAGTACAGGTCCGGTTCCGAATTCAAAAGATGTTTTCCTGTGAATCATCAAATCATGGGACATAAGTACATAAACCTTTACGGAATTTTAAAAAGAAAAAATACCCTTGTGAAAAAGGACCTGACATAGTAATTAAATTGTAACCTTTTGATGTATGTGAACAAAACAAAGTATGAGTCAGTGAAATGTTTATCCTTACTTGTACGACACGAATGTGTACTTAGCACTTAATCGGGCACATTGAATTTGTATGAGAGCCGACGGTTTGCGGCAACGTTAGTCAATAGGTTCTGCGTAAAACGAGTCGTGTTCAAACAGTTTAAGGAAGTAATTAGCCAATAAAATTAGTACAAGGAATGCCTAACCTTAACCATTCCTTCTGTGTGTATTGCGCTTACCTTCTTTCGCCTCGGTTTCTAATTCTATCGTTTTGTCATCTAAAGCTTCTAGGGTGTTCATTAACTTGGCGAGCCAATCCCAGGGATCGATTTCAGACCTATAGAAAATTAAATATAATATGATATTAAAAGTCCTATTCTTGTTGGATAATTAAATCGTGAACGAAATATATATTTAAGGCAAAATAATAGGTGATCCCAATATTATGTCAAAACTCCTGGGACAATGATGTAGTCTTTTTTGTTTTAAGAAATGCATAATAAATCGGTCCCTTAAGGATCATTCAGAATTTATACCGGGAATTTTAATGGGATGGATAATTTAGAAGATACCCAAAGTTATGTCCCAAACTCTACACAATACGAGTAAAGAAGTGCACTCAAAGCGAATCCTTACTCCATTTCGAAGCTCTCGAGCGAAGGCGGCGGGTTCCATACACTGCTGTGGCACAACATCCAGTCAGACCAAACCTGAAACATTCCCCGACATTACGGATTACGTTATGATAAACGGATATTCACGCTCGTCGCGACCGGACAATAAAAATATACCTGAGCACTTTAAAAGCGTAATATGCACTATGCTGGTAAGTTACAGCATGCAAAATGGTCGAGGATTTACTTTGTACAAAGATAAAGAATATTCAATGTACAATTCAATGAATATGTTTAGCATTGGCCAGTCATTAAATTCACCGGCCCAGAGGTATCATTAGCTATTCTTTCTTACTCATAAATATCAAATACTTGTAGTTGGTAATCTATAAATAAAGTAAAACCAACGTAAAACGTATAAAAACTATATAACGTATTATTGTCCGGACCATAACATTAAATATTTCCTTTTGTTTGAATGCTGAGACATGTTACACCTCTTTTTCTTTACATTTCTGTATGTTGTTAATAAGCTTGTAAATTGTTTTACACCGGTTATAGGTGTAAAAAGTAAAGAGGTTGAGCAAGTCTGACGTTATATATGTTACATATAGGCTCGAATGGATTGCATGGCATTACGGGCGTGTTGTTGTCTATTTACGTATATTCCCATGTTTTATTGGGTACTGGTATTTTTCAATGCGTTTAAAGTTATTCTAGTTTTTAAAATGGGTGTCGATCGTTTATGTATAGGCGTATAGGTGTGTTGTTGTTTTGTGTGTCCTAGAATAGATGAAGGTTACCTTGATGGCGGGCATTAGTAGGAGTGCGTCGGCGTGTTGTTGCGAGTGCGGCGGCTCGGGCAGCAGCGCGCAGCAGCGCTCCACCAGCGCGCCGAACATCAGCAGGGACACGCCCAGCGCGCACTCCAGCCACGCCGACCGGTCGCCGGTGCTGTTACCCTCTGACAACAACACAAACAATTACAAATAACAGCAATATCTACAGGACTGGCAATCGGCAACTTTGTATCGAGAACAGTGGCGGAAATGAAGGGCTGAGGCCTTTACCCAACAACAGCTCACAGTAACAGGATTGATTCACCACACTTATTGTTAGACTAAAACCCTTAAGCCCTTAACTATTATGGAATCTTACTTACTGAATACTACTATACTTATGCAAACGTTTTATCACTACATAGTATAAAATAAAGTCGTCTCTGTTTCGTGTCTGTTTGTCTGTTTGTCTGTATGCTTAAATCTTTAAAATTCCCGAAATTCCCACGCGAACGGGCACAACGCGGGTAAAACCGCGGGGCGCTGCTAGTGTGAATATATTCACATAAACTATCTCAAGCCTTATCTTAGTGACATATCTGAGAGTTACATGCTTCGGATGCACGTTAAACTGTCGATCCCGTTTGTATCAATCGTTAGACCATGCCGGGAGACCGTGAGGCGGTTTAAAAACTCCGACCACAAGGTTGGCTTATCTAGTTTATAAAATTCTCGTGTCACGGGGTGCGTAATTGAACTCCTCTGAAACGGCTCGACCGATTCTCATGAAATTTTGTGTACATACCGGGTAGGCCTGAGAATCGGACAACGTCTATTTTTCATCCCGAAATTCCCGCGGGAACGGGTACCGTGGTTGAACTCCTCTGAAACGGCTCGATCGATTCCAATGAAATTTTGTGTACATATCGGGTAGGCCTGAGAATCGGACAACATCTATTTTTTATCCCGAAATTCCCGCGGGAACGGGTACAACGCGGGTGAAACCGCGGGGCGCAGCTAGTATATTATAAAATTCTCGTGTCACGGGGTGCGTAATTGAACTCCTCTGAAACGGCTCGACCGATTCTCATGAAATTTTGTGTACATACCGGGTAGGCCTGAGAATCGGACAACGTCTATTTTTCATCCCGAAATTCCCGCGGGAACGGGTACCGTGGTTGAACTCCTCTGAAACGGCTCGATCGATTCCAATGAAATTTTGTGTACATATCGGGTAGGCCTGAGAATCGGACAACATCTATTTTTTATCCCGAAATTCCCGCGGGAACGGGTACAACGCGGGTGAAACCGCGGGGCGCAGCTAGTATATTATAAAATTCTCGTGTCACGGGGTGCGTAATTGAACTCCTCTGAAACGGCTCGACCGATTCTCATGAAATTTTGTGTACATACCGGGTAGGCCTGAGAATCGGACAACGTCTATTTTTCATCCCGAAATTCCCACGGGAACGGGTACAACGCGGGTGAAACCGCGGGGCGCAGCTAGTTTTATACTATATAAGCGAATTGCAATAAAAATTAAGGATTATAGCCTCGCCTTAATGTAATTAACCTTAAGATGTCATAGCCCTTTTAGTGGCAATCAATTTATTTTCATGTTCAGGGTGCACTCGTACACGCACACGTTAACGTACAAAGAATGCATGTTCATGCTCTTCTGACTCCCAACTCTATTAATTCAACGAAAATAGCTTATGACGTTCTGGATCTGGCCCTAACATTTAAGCTATTAGGTATAAGTATAAGCTATTAACAATTAAGCTATTAGGTATAAAGAATTTGCTTTTGTTTGACGGAACACATTGATCCCGTTGGATTTTAAAGCCAAGTTTACGAGGAGGTTTTAGTGTAGGAGGAGGGAAAAACCCTACTTCTCGTCCGCACAACAAAATTTACAACTAGGGTTAATTAATTTACGACTAGGTTGAAATATTCTTGATACCAAACCCATGTTGGTAAAGTTTATTATTCATTATTTACAGTGCAAAATTCAGGTGTTAAAATCCACTGTTTATTATAAGAAAACAAACACAGAGAATTGCTCAATCAATATTTACAAGCAAATAGTGATTGCAAACAATCGGGACCTCTGTCCGCTTCTCATAAATCAGTTGATCAGGAATAACCGGAACAGGCTACTGTTCAGTCAATACTCGCGGTGAGAAATACATACAATGAATTTATAATTACTGTCTGCATTCATTGTAACTACAAGTCTAGTCTGTTAAACATACATAAACATTGCCTCTTTAATTTATTTATTCCTGTACTGTCTATTTTTAGATTAGTAAGTACCTAATTCTTATATGTAATTAACATAGTGATTTAATCAAGATTTTATAATTCGAATAGCGTGCCTAAGTGAGAGGCGAGTTATTTAAATGAGGTCTTTCATAGGAATTACACCTTTCATTAGGCGCATAACGCCGAGTCGAGATACCGCGAATGGTATAACCGGAGCTCAAGAATTATGGGATAGTGATATTATAGAGACATGTCGCTCACTCGTCCGATCATACACATACATAGGCTACCGGTCTTAGCAAGCAGGTTCCTTATAAATAGACACAACATTCTAAAAATACATAGCACGGATTGCACCTGCAAATAATGCCACCGAGAAAAGCATATTCCTATTTTTTGCAAATCTTTGTGTTTACTTATTTTAGACCTGCACGTAGCTAGCTAGCGGTCTTCTGTCGTAGTAAAAGATAAGAAACTGTATATCTTAGTCAATTTACGTTTTAAGGAAAATCGAACCAAACACCCGTTAAACTCAGACTGGCATTTTTAAAATACCTCTGCAGTATCATGACGCAAACAGGACATCGGCATCTTAAAATCTTTCTTGGAAAAACAACGCAAAATACGCAAAAAGGGATGCCCAAAAGGCATAATTGGAGGGTCGAATGCACCGTAATTTATCTATAATCATTCAAAATATCATTACAAGTAATAGCGTAAAAGTGCGGTCGTCTCAAGGGAGATGGTGTTGGGCGTCGTCGGCGAGTCAGTTTGTTGAACCTATCTCCATCAAATGTGTGCATTTGTGTGAAGCTGGCGGAGCGGGGCGCGCGGCGCGGCGCGGGGCGTGCAGCGGCCCGGTGCATCAACCTCCAATAACTTGTAATTTGTAATTACAAACCTTCACTGCGCCCGGACGGAGCCACGGGAAATAGCTTACACTTACTACCTCACGTTATGTATTAATTTTGTAAATTGAATACGTGCACGGTACATATTTAAAGTTGTATTTATAAAACAAAATAACAGTACGTTTAGTACCAAAGTACTTACATTCATCGATGATTGTGGTCTACATTCAGAGTTGTAAAATGAAATGCATTCAAATTGACTTTCGTATTAAATGTTTATTATCAATTCAATTCTAGGTTTATCGTTTTATAAACAAATTATACATGCTCTTTGCCATTATAAGTAACATTAAAATGTACTTAAAATAATGTTTAATTTTCTTTTAATAATTTAACATTTTAAAAACAAATTTACAATCTAAAGCTCTTAGGTTGTAAATTGATGGAATATTTACAGCTACATTTCGGTCTTAAACTCCGTTTATAAATTCCTCGAAATTGTTATTCATTGTATAAGTTACCTTCAGCATAATATTGTTAATTTCACGATTCATTCACCAGTATCATTAAGTACCTATTAATTTGTTTACCAATTTAATGAATTGGATAGCATATCTATTGTTTAAGAAATAAAGTTTGAATATTATTATGTAGGTCTATTTGGCTCCTACGTCTTTAAAAACAAGTATCAAACTTGATCAAACGCTTTCGCTCACTAACGAGTACTGACGATAAAATATATTGCAAATGGAAATAATAAAAAGAATGCCAAGGAATACTCTACTCTTTTGAACGTTTACAATAATGCAAAATCGGCCGTAGTGAGGTCACGTATTAAGGATCGATGGATTTGATGTTAACTGTCCTTTGGCACTGCAGTAGATGGATATTGTGGATTATCATATCAAACTGTTCTTTTTATTTACATAATTTATACTCAAATCCGTGATGTGGACACGAATAAACGCGGGTAAAACACAGCTGAAGTGTTCCATATAAATTCCCAAATGCTATTAACGATTTTGTTTATAATTGTACAATTGAAAATATTTAAATTCTACAACTTATAACAGCGATAATAATTGATTCATAAAAAAATATTGATCATCATATTTTAAGCTGCGTGTGTTGTAATTTTACACAATTATTGTGAACAGGTATTTATAATTACTTATAATTACATTAAATAACTGTAACAATCACAACGAGTTGCGGGCACCGTTATTATTAATGTCGCATAAAATTAAAATTTATCGATGTAGACCAATTAACGTTTATGCGAGGAATTTTGTAAAACAAGATTATCAACGATGTTTCTTCTTAATTAGATGCTTTAAATTGAAAGACAATTAACAAACATGTATCTTATCTGTATGATAAAACTGTAGTTTCGAAATATTTTCGCAGGCACGTTCGGTAGTTCACGGTTGAACACTTAAGTGTAGGTGCATATTATTTGCAAGTTTCGTAATTTTATTAGAAGATATGAATTCGCCCACAAAAAAGTTAACTTGCTGTATATTAAACCACGCATGGTTTGTTAGAAATTTTTCGTGGCGCTGGCGATTGGTATAATAACACTGGGAACGAGAGATTTTAGTCTAGTAACAAAATCGTTTATTATAAATTAGTTATAATAAATTAGCATTAACTTTAAACTAATAAAGCGACAGTATACATAAACGATATCATTGGAAGTCACATTCCTTGTTTCGTAGTCTTGTAAAATTTACTGAGTGCGAATTTCGAACATTTAGATTGGCCACTTCATAAAAAGATAATCAATTTTCCCGTTTTGTTAAATAGTCATGAGTTTATCTGTATCGTAATACCATGACCGTTACCCATTAAATTGTTGGATATTTCCTTCATCCCATAGCCTGACTAATAAATAAAAGATGGACAATATAAAACTTAGCAACAGGGGAAGGAGCTATGTCGTAAAAATTACAAGTTACAGGTAGATCTACTGATTCGAGGCTCCTGTCTAACTAAAACTAGTATTTACTGGCAAGTTGCGCTTAAGAGATAATATGAGGTTGATTGTATCAGTACATTGAGTTTCTTGGAAGCTTTCAAGAAGCGTTATCTTGATCTTAACAAAATCCTATTTTCAAATCTCATTGTAAATTAAACTGACGTTTGTATGAAGATCTTTAAAAGTGTATTGTGTAAAAAAAATATCACGAACGATTTTGTATTACAACACACAATATTTTTTTGGCCTCTGATGTCAGTGTAATATTATTAATTAGTCAGGATTGTTTTAATTACAATGGAAGAACAATTTTATAGCTTTTTTTTCAATTGATGAAGCATCAGATGATATCATCGCCATGTTTCACTCCCTCGTTATAACTTTAAAAGAGCCTTGCGCATAAAGCAACGATATCATATTGTAACTCGTTCATAAGGAAAATAAGCACATCAATCACAACAAAATGTATAAAGGTTATAGAAATAGGTTTCTCTTTTCTGACTTTGTATAGAAGCATTCATCTCTCTGTACCTATAATATGTCCACCATATCAATGTGAATCTTATTGATAATTTTAGGTCTATGTCACCAATTGATGGCGGAGATTTTAAACCATCTGAAGGCTTCTTTTAAAGCATATCTTGATGCAGTGTCTGGTACCAAAGTATAAAATATATCTAATACGAATAATTATACATATAACAATACAAAGTCCCCAAAAGCTGTCTACCTATTTGTATGCCCTTCGGCGCATAATGTACAAAACGTAAAATGAACACGACACGCAAAATGTACAAATCGCAGAATGAACAATACGCAAAATGTACAAAACGTAAAATGAAGACAACACGCAAAGTGTACAAATCGCAAAATGTGCAAGAACGTCTAAGGCTTGATTCACAATGTTTTGTTTACTTAGACCAGGTGTCTAAATCAATTTTTCCCATTTCTACAGATTCCCATTTTTACAGAAACCCATTTCTACAGATTCCCATTTTTACAGAAACCCATTTCTACAGATTCCCATTTTTACAGATTCCCATTTTTACAGAAACTTATTTCTACAGATTCCCATTTTTAAAGATTCCCATTTCTACAGATTCCCATTTTTACAGAAACCCATTTCTACAGATTCCCATTTTTACAGAAACCCAGTATTAGCCGTAACATATATATATGTCATTTTAATGAAAAGAGAGAGAGAGTTTAAACATGAAAAAAAAAATAACCCTAACCTACCGAATTACTTACTATTCGGTAGGTTAGGGTTATTTTTTTTTTTACTAGTCCATAGTTATCGGTTAACATTACGGTTAGAGCCTACACCTAGTTTTAGCCGGTTAGAACTAGGTGTCATATATATGTCATTTTAATGAAAAGAGAGAGTTTAAACATGTAAAAAAAAAATAACCCTAACCTACCGAATAGTTGGAAATCTGTACAGATAGGAATCGGTTGAATTGGGAATGAGACACTCAATAATTTTTTCGTTTGTGTGAACGTGGGCTGTGTTGCACATTTTGCGATTTGTACATTTTGCGTGTTGTCTTCATTTTACGTTTTGTACATTTTGCGTATTGTTCATTCTGCGATTTGTACATTTTGCGTGTCGTGTTCATTTTACGTTTTGTACATTATGCGCCGAAGGGTTTGTATGTACCTATTTGGTGTTCTCAAATAATACTGAACGGATTTTCATGCGGTTTGTGATTACTTTTTTCATGAGGAATGGGTACAACGCCGTAATAAATGTGGATTACTGCTAGTAATATAATAAATAAAAATAGTTTATATCCCGAAATTTCTTACACGGGAATATGTACGTAGCGGGTAAAACCACGAGGCGCTGCTAGTATTACTATAAACCAAACACATAACATTTAACAGCCTCCGTGGTCTTGTGGTTTGAGCGCCCGGCTCACGACCCGGAGGTTCCGGGTTCGATTCCCGGTGGGGATATCTCACAAAAATCTCTTGAGACTATCCTCAGTTTGGTTAGGGCATTGCAGGCTGAATCACCTGATTGCTCGAAAAGCAAGATGATTCCGTGCTATGGAGGGCACGTTAAGCCGTCGGTCCCGGTTACTTTCTACGGATAGTAGTCGTTACTTGAGCCATATCAGAGGCCTTTGGCGGCTCAATAACTCTGACACCAGGATTGATCAGGTTAGCCATTCACTCGATGAAGAAGAAGAAGAAGAAGACTATAAACCAAAGACTTACCCTTCATAGAAACGACGGTGGTCTCAACCGCGAACATGTTAAGTGCTGTGAGCTGTAGAAGCCTCGCAGCCGGCGTCGGTAGCGGCTGGCGATGAAGCAACGCGCGGAATTGACGAAGCATCTGACTTGCACACTCGTGGAACGTTTCCATACTAGGGAATCAAAATTAATTATATTTATATTTAAGTGCTTTGGAATACCTACAGTTGATGTTGTCTGATACAGTTTATGAAGATTAAATTAGGTTGAGAAGTATTTCAGTATCATATAAATTACTATTAGTTTACAACATAACCGGACTAGTTGCGCTTCGGTTTCGTTTAGGATTAGAAAATATAATTAGAGGATGTAATATGGCTTTTTTCATCCTAATGCTATATTCCAAAAACCTAGAAATTAACTCATCCGTGATATGGTGACATGCGATCAGAAACAAGAATGAGACACATAATAGCACATATATACTAGATTTTATTTACTTTTTAAACTCACACAATTTGCACTCATTATACTTAATGAAACGGGTCTGTATCGCGTTAGATATTTCACGTAAAAAAAGTAAAGTATGAGCCTATAATGTCCCACTGTTGGCCAAGGCCTCTCATCTCACTGAAGATATCAGTATAGTGATAACTCAATCCCGTGACCACGAGCGGTGTAATCCACTCGAAACGTCGGGTCTAACGCGATACAGACCCGTTTCATTTAGTGTAATGCTAATGACATACTAGATTTTTCTAATTGACTTACCCAATTCTAGTGATTAGCTTCCCATGGACGTGCAAGTAACTCGTAATGAATGTTTTATTTAACTGTAACAAGGAAATAAGTTCATGAATACTTTACAAACATTTGAATACAGTTATATATATAGATTAGTACTTTTTACAGTACAGATGTGATGGATATATAATTTTTTTTTGGATTTAAACTGAAATAATAATCGGGATCCTTATGAAGCCTGAATTACTTTCATCTTTACTTACTTTACGTACTTAATTGTAAATACTTATGTTTCTAAACTTTTAACACAGAAAAACTGTTTTAGTCTACTTTTATGTTTGTTAACCTCATAATCTCATAATTTATGAACTTGGTTCAAAAGATTTCCATAGACGCAATAGTGCGTTTCCAAAATAGTTTAAACGTCGGTTTCACTCTGAAAGTCTAGGTTAAATATGTATTTCAGTTGAACAGTGATTGTATGTGATGTAGAGCGTACCTCGACGGAGGACATGGCCTGCAGCTGCTGGTGCGCGAAGTCCCGGCGCGGCTGCGCGGCGCGCGCGCCGGGCCGCACCCACAGCTCGCGGCGCGCGCCCGCGCCGCCGCCCGCGCCGCCGCCGCCCGCCGCCGCGCCGCCGCCCTCGCCCTCCGCCATAGGGCTCAACCCGCTCTCGGCGATCTTACTCTCGAACGCTGCTCGACGCTTCCTCTCTGCGGCTTCGTACTGCGCGTACAAGATACAAGAATTAAATTATTAAAAGTCAAAGATTTCAGATTTCCAGAAGAAAGGCCTTGGGATTGAGCATTGGGATATTGCAAGCTACTATTACTACTTTGCTATGTCATAATGAGAGTCCTAACAGTTAAACCGTTAAACCAATTAGTGTCTAACTAACTGTTACGGCTGGGGTATTTTGATATTCAACGTTGGATACAAGTTTACACACGAAAAACGGACGAAACTGATAGACTCAAATGTAAAAGTTGATATAAAAGCGATGTCTGTAATATTGTTACCTTTTTTCTATTCTCTTCAAATAACGACAGCAAACTCTCTCTTGCAGAATGGAAAGGATTCGACGACATTAGACTTCTCATGTAATAATAAACTGCGTCTAGTTTTCTTCTCTGCAAATTCAATATAAAATTAAGACAGTCATAGGATGTATAAAAATATGTGCTTTTGTGTCAAATACTCACAGCATAAATTGCCAATATGGCTAACTGATTGTATGGCCGTCCGTTCTTAGGATTAATTTGTTGAGCTTTTGTATACCAAAATTTACTCTTAGCATAATTATTTGTCTCCTTAACCTGTTCCTTATACCTCGCTAAATCACCCAGAAACACGTACAGTTTCTGAACTGAGATCAACGCTAGCCCCACGTAGCCCAGACCCTTCGGCGGCAACACATGGTTGTCGTTTATATAATCATCAGTATTGAATTTATAAGTCTTCTCCAACATTTGTATTAAGTTCTCGAAAAATAAGTTTCCTTCCTCGATTATCGTATTAATCAAATTCACAACTTTCGGTTTGTCTTCCGGTGAGAGCTGGGACAAGCTTTTCCTAAGTACTTCAATGAAATTATAATACAATATCTTCCAAAAGTGGTGTTCAATGTTGTCGGACTGGCAATATTTCAAATCTGACATTAGGAGCTTCTGAAGAGCGCCTTGGAGGAATATTCTGGAACAAAACAAATATATTTTACATTGAGCATTTGCAAACAACTTTCAACAAAGTTTCCTCAATTCAATCAAAGCTCAACCAGCCACAAAACAACAATTGAGGGCTGTAAGAAATGATAGTAGAAGATCCGAGCCTATATCGACCTTCACCGAGCTGATAATAGAACGAAACATATTTTATCATGAATTTAGTATATTAGAAAACATATAAAAAATGGGTTTGCTAAAAAAATACTGGGCAGACTATTTTTAATTATTGGAACGAAGTTCCTTATCGCGGGTTACGAAAGGGGGCTAGCCGGAAAATGGTAACGACATTTTTAGGCCAGAAAGGGACAGACAGAGAGAACATGCGCGCATGCGCGGCGCGCATGGACGCATGTTTCTCTGTCTGTCTCTCTCTGGCGTGCACATGTTTCTCTGTCTGTCTCTCTCGCGCATTTTCTCTGTCTGTCTCTTTCTGGCGTGCGTAAGTTTCTCTGTCTGTCTCTCTCGCGCATTTTCTCTGTCTGTCTCTCGTGCGCAAGTTTCTCTCATGTGCACGCCAGAGAGAGACAGACAGAGAAACATGCGCGGCGCGCATGCGCGCATGTTTCTCTGTCTGTCTCTCTCTCTGGCGTGCACATGTTTCTCTGTCTGTCTCTCTCTCTCTCTCTCTTATAGAAAGCAAGCTAGATATTTTCGTTTCGTCTTTCTATTTCGCATTGAACAGTGTGGTGTCGCGACGATTATTTTTGTTGATAATAAATAAACTTCGTTCCATCCGGGTGTACCTTGACAACTCTCAAGTTTAAAAAAAAAATGATTTTTAATTAAATGTTGCAACATCAGGATAATAAAAAAATATAATATGTATCAATATATTGAGTTATAACCATAATAATATATCTATAATCTATAATAGTCAATAAAAATATCAATTACTTCCTTCGAAATTATTGGCTCTTTCTGGAAATAGAAACAAAGTGGAGTCGAAAATTCAAATTAAAAATTAACAAAAAAGATAGACTCGAGATCTTGTATTACGATTTAAAATTTTATTACAAAACAGTATAAATACACTAAATTCATGCTAAAATATGTTTCGTTCTATTATCAGCTCGGTGAAGGTCGATATAGGCTCGGATATTAGACTATGAGGGCGGGCTATTCCATGAAATAGGACTAGGTATCTCGGAGCAAGACAAGCGAACAGAAAGGTAATCGAAACGAAAACATGCGTAAAAAAAATAAACGAAAAGGATCGACTGATAAATACACTCGCTTTTTATTGAAATCATATGATCGTCGCTCGTTAATTGGCTCGATCTAAATGAAGCTTCAGGTTGTATTTTGTATCTTATTGCTGCATCAGAATAGAACATCTAAGCCAACAGACACCGAGTTGATGATCTATAAAACTGAATCTATGTGTATGGGGAACGGTATTTGCTCGCTTACAAATGATTGTAATGAACTGATATAATAATGAGATTTTAATTTGAATTTGGTGAATCTGTGTGTGTGAATACGTAGGGCTCGTACACATAAACATATACCGTCGCATCTTGAGAATCTACGAGGAGCAAGCGACCGCACAACGTGCCCCGATACACGGTACGAGGTCGTTGAAAGTGTGTGTGGGCGGCGCGTGTTGGCGAGTGTGTGACGCACCTGGTCTTGGCGACGTCGGGCCAGTGGTCGGCCAGCGGCAGCGGGCCGCGCATGGCGTGCGTCTGCAGGATGACGTCGGCGCGGTCCACCTCCTGCAGCAGCGCGCGGTGCCGCGCCGCGCGCAGCGCGTCCGCCGAGCTGTACCCGCCCCCGCCCCCGCCGCCCCCGCCGCCGCGCACAGGACACTCTTTCACTGGAACATAAGGCAAGAGTCAGAGGCAGGCCCCACGACCGACCGACCGACGAATACGCTACTAAACGCTACTAATAGTCTAATCGATAAAGTAGATACAGAGTGCGTGAGAGGGTACCTAAGCGATTTCTTCAGAAACGTATTCAGGGTGCTCAGGGAAAAAACATACTAAAAGTCCTGACGTCTAGGAGGTGCGCCGGAGGGAGGGGGACAAAGGTCTCAATTTTAGGTTATTCCCGAATATCTCAAAAACGGTGCAATGTAGCAAAAAAAAGTGTACGATGAAATGAAAGCTTATAAAATTCTCTATAACTTTAATTCTATCCACTTTTCCCATATTCCCAACCGTTATTGAACTACACGCTCCAGAAATGTAAAAATTAAGGACCTCGGGCAGGTAACTATGGAGCCTGCCCCAATGCTCAACAGTGACATGACCTATGTCATTTGAAAGGTCTTGAAGAGTTGTACAAGTTACTCCTAGACAGTTATATCGAATTCGACGGCCAACTCGGTGTTTTCGATCACCGAAGAATTACCACTGGAGGTGCTGTGGAGCCTGGGCGGAATGCTCAACAGTGACATGACTTATGTCATTTAAAAGCTCTTACAAGTCACTTTTTGATAGTTATATCGAAATCGACGCCCAACTCGTTGTTTTCGACCACCGAAAAATAAACACTAGGTTTATGTGCAGTTGACCCTGATCATATTGCTCAACAGTGACATGACTGATGTCATTTGAAAGCTCTTACAAGTCACTCCTTGACAGTTATATCGAAATCGACGGCCAACTAGGTGTTTTCGACCACCGAAGTATCGACACTGATCGTATTGCTCAACAGTGACATGACACATATCATTTGAAAGCTCATAAAGAGTTTTATAAGTCACTCTTTGATAGTTATATCGAAATCGCCGTCCAACTTAGAGCTTTCGACCACCGAAGAATGGAGTTGGGCTATGCTATACCGAAGTATCGACCCTGATCCTAATGCTCTACAGTGACATGACCTATGTCATTTGAAAGCTTTTGAAGAGTTGTACAAGTCACTCTTTGACAGTTATATCGAAATCGACCGCCAACGCGGTGTTTTCGACCACAGAAGAATCGCCACTGGGTGTATGTGCAGTTGAACCTGATGGTATTGCTCAACAGTGACATAACTTATGTCATTTGAAAGCTCTTGAAGAGTTGTCCAAGTCACTCCTTGACATTTATATCCAAATCGATGGCTAACTCGGTGTGTATTCCATTTAAGACAAATAAAATGAAAAGATAAATATTTTTGCATATTGGTTGTCATACCTTGCTCCATCCTCATGTCAATCTTGTTAGGACTAGTCTGAACTATAATAGGCTTGGATGGATTATGATGATCGTATAACGTTTTCTGGGTTTCAACAGACGGTCCACGGCTGCAATAAGAAATAATATAAGTTAAATTGATCCAAGACACTCGGCCTCATCTTAACAATAACGAAATGTCATACCAACTCACCCTAAATCTTTTTGTAAGTGAGGAATAGAGCCCTGCGGTAACATTATTATTCCAGGGTGAGAGGTCCCAGATTCAGATTTCTCCGAGAGTGTGCTGTTCAATCTGTTACGCTGGTGGGTGGTCTCTTGATGTCTGTAATAAACAAAATAACTATGAACGATCATGGAGAGAAAAGGGTCAACAGGCAAAAGTTTCAAAGGGTATCTGGGCAAACTAACGTTCGTGGGTCATCATCATCATATGTGGCCCAAAATGGTACACACAAAACAGAAAATGTTGATCGTAATCTTTAAACATGCCCTAGAATCGCGAGCGGCAACAGTATATGCTGTTGGAGGGCCAGGAGTGGCCTCCAACGATGCATATGCGTATATCTTCCGCAGCAAACGTGCAGGCATAAACTATAGGAACAAATTGCCGCAAATGTGTCAAGCAGCTTTATAATACTCCCGTAACCACATAAAAGTACTGGTCATGGAGATCTCTTTAAAGTTGTAGAAACTACTGACTTGTTATCATGCGAGTTGATCTTCTTGGACTCGAGTATCTCCTCGCGCCAGTTGAGCGGGCCAGTGGAGTGGTGCGGCGCAGGCGCGGGCGCGGGCGCTGGCGCGGGCGGCGGCGCGGCGTCGGGCGCGGCGCGGGAGCGCTTGCGGCCGCTGCGCTTGCGCGAGCGCCGCGCGCCGCCCGGTTCGCCCGCGCCCGCCGCGCCCGCCGCGCCCGCCGCGCCCGCCGCGCCCGCCGCCACGCGCTCGGCGCTCGGCGGCCGACCGTTAGCCCACGGACCGTTGTTCTTTTTCTATACAACATTCGGTATAAGTTGCAAATATTTCAAACCATTACAAAACAATCTTATCCTACTAATACTACAAATGCGAAAGCTTGTGAGGATGTATGTGTGTTAGACACTCTCACATAAAAAGTACTGAATGGATTGGGATGAAACTTTATAGAAGGTAATATAGGGGTACATTTTAATATAAGGGGTACATTATATCGGCACATTAAACGGGCACAACGCGCAGGTAAGACCGCGAGGCGCTACTTGAAAAATATCCGGAACATCGCGGGCGACGAGACAGGGTCACGAGGTCAGTTCAACATGAGTGAAACCGTAGCTCTTTGATGATTCATAGGAGGTTAGCTTATATTATTTACCTGTGTATTAGTGGAAAGCCAAGCGGCTGACTTGCTGAAAGCCGACGGTACTCTAAAACCATCATTATCTCTAGGACTCGCTGCTCTATTTGCGGATGCGTCTCTACTGTTGCATTGAGAAACTATTCTTCTGTAAGGAAAATAATAAAATGATTTAAAATTGAATACTATCATTACACTGATGAAAGTTTCAGTGACATTTCTAATTAAAACAATGGTTATGTATACACTTCTTTCTTGCTTTTTAGTGAATCTTAACTTTAAAGAAAACTTACCCTTCCGTGCTCTGCTCTCTGCTATAAGAGCGCAATGATCGCCAACGATCTAAATCGTCTCTGCTATTCCCTATTGTAGAAGACCGATTGCTTCTATGGCTATCCCTTCTCTCTCGATTTTTGAGGTTCAATGAGATAGGCTCATATGGAATGCTAACATTACTATCTTTTCTATTTCTCTCATAGTCAGTGTGAATGCTTGTTGTACTATCCTTTCGGTTTCGTTCATTTTTCTTTTCAGCATTTTTCATACTTCTACTTGAACTTCTGTAATAAAATTTAAAGCAAGTTTATTACATTATATATATTTGCAAAAAGTTTTGGGTGTTATTCTGAACGTTTAATAAATGTACCTTCTATCCTTCCTTCTAGATCTACCACTTCTTTTAGATTCTCTATGCTCAATTGGCTTGATTTCTTCCGTAACAGGCTTTTTATTTTGAGAAAAACTTATTGTTGAATCACACAAGTCATCTAATTTAATATTTTTTTCTACTTCTTCTGTCCAATCCTGAAAAGTAACAATAAATATCAATATTTAAGAACGGATGGATGAGAATGGATATTGGATAATGGATGGAGAATGGATATTGGTAAAACATCCTTTTCAAACCTTTTAAAAATTTGGCAAATAACCAAACATTGGTTCAAACAGACCCCAAAATAAACCTGTTTTTAGAAGTCTGTCAAATAAAGAACTGTTTAACTTAGTTGATACAAAAATAAATGAAAGAAAAATATTTGGAAGTTATTAAACAACTGAAGCAAAACAAATAAGATTAAAAATAAGTATGATGATTAATAAAATTGTATTATCCAAATCAATGAACAACATATTTTTTTTTGCGTGGGTGACATACATACCAAATTAGTTACATCCAATAAAGTAGAAGATATCTGTGAAGTAGTTTCACTGTCATGATCATTATCAGACTCCTGTTTCTGTGATTCCAATGGAATACTAGAATTTGTATTCGTTTTCAAACTTATGCCATTGAGTGATACTAGAAATAAACGGAACATATCTATAATAGCAAGTAATATTTTTTAAATAACAATGCCATGTCCAAATGAATTTTATATGCTACATGCTCATATTAATTCGAGACTAAAGATTTTAAAATAACCTTGTATTTAGCGAAATTATATCTTACCACTATCACTAACTTCCTTCTGACTCTCAGTACTGCTTGCCACTGTATCACATTTCTCCGTGGCTTGACAATTGTCTACTGAATTCCCATCATATAAATTCATATAGGAGCTACTAGGGGTGGACTTTCTAGAATTATGGGTTTCATAATTTTTTAAATAAGTATTCATAAACTTTTCTTTATCAAAAGACTCATGATCACGTAATCTCCCTCTCCCTCTTGATGGCAATGTCTGAGACCAATTTGGACTAGGATTATAGTACTGTTCCTGTGCAGATGAAGGTGGTATTGATGGGTTAGACATGTGCTTATCTCTGTGTATTTGGTCCACATTCTCAGCACTATAGTATCCAGACTGTTCTAAATATTGCTTTCTGAATCTTGGAGGTAAATTGTCTAAATTTATCATATATTTGGGTCTAGGATTGTCAGACGTATACCCTGCTGAGTTTCTTCTACCTGATGGAGGTTTACCTCCTGACCCTGACATGTGTCTTCCTGCTGAAGTCTCCATACTTCTACTATCTCTATTTCTATCTATAGAATGCTGATCTTTAGCATGATGGGTTGGAGACATAGACCTTGTTTCAGAAGTTTGTCTGAAATGTCTGTTGTACCTTCCATCATTACTGGGTCCATCTTTTGCAGATGATTTAGGAAAATGTTTGTCCCGCCGAGATCCCCCTCTGGCATAGTTACTTGAGCTATTATTGTGTATAGGTTTTTCAGAATTAGGAATTCTTCTGTTGCTGAATTGACTAGAATTATCAGCCCTGATAAAACTTTTTGATTGTTTATCATTGTCACAGGAATACTCACTTGACTTGGCAATATACAGAGGTTGCTCAGGCTTCTTCTGACGCATATTACCAGTAATTTGATCTCTATTTACGTCACTAACCTCACTAGTAACAGAGTTTTGAGATCCATAATGGTTTTGGTGTTTCTCTTTTCTAGCAAAATCCACATTCTGTGTATCCATTTTTGAATCAAAACCATAGCACGATCGTCTTAGTGGACCACTACCAGGTTTGTAGAACTTCTGTTGAGGTTTATTTCTTTTAAATTCTTTACACTCATCATCCATAGCAATATAACAATGAAATCATTTACCAATTATGATCAAAAACATCACGCAAAGAAATACAACATTTTGTGGTTAGTTACAAAATTAAACATAAAAGATCTTTTAGTGAAATTTCATATAACAAAGAACATTGCATTTCTCATAACCTACAATAACAATACCAGCACAAAAACATGTAATTAAATTCACAATCCTTTTGCATTTATTTTACAGTAAATTCCCATTCATGTCGTTCGCTTCGCAATTTTATATTTTTTAACCCTTGTATTTTCTTGATCCTCGAAAACTGTCTTGATTGAAGTTTTGCTGGATTTGATTGATTCACAGATTATAAAATCTATGGGATATTTACACAGAATGGAAATAGGGATCAATAAAGAAAAGAACAGACAGAATAGCGAAAGAGAAAAGAGAGTACAATCGTAATCCAGATGGAGTTTTTTTGAAATGGCAAGACTAAAATGTAATTGTCAAATTTAGAAAGTTGTCTATTATTACAGAGCGCTTAACCATTTTTGATACTTGAAAATGTCTAATTTTCATACGATTTGACCTTCATATAAGACCAAAACAAGTTACTTTTATTATGTTATCAACCTGCAAATTGCAATGGGTTCGTAACCCGTAGGTGACGTTTAATTTTTTATTTATTTAGATGATTACAATTTTATAGTAGTAAGTGTAAATCTGTGTATATTTAATCAATTTATAACAATATTGTTCATGACTAAGAAATAATGTCATTCGAGTACTTGCCCGTGGCTGAAGACGAAAACGAGGAACCCATAGAACTGCCAGTAGAAGAAGATGGGACGTTGATGTTAACAACCGTCTCAGCGCAATTCCCAGGGTGCTGTGGCCTCAAATATCGACACCCGGATACTAAGACTATCCGAGGAATAAAGTTAAGAGATGGCAGATTGTATCCTCCCCCGGAGGGATGGGGTAATCATCTGTACATATGTAGCTTTCCTAAAGAAAATAAACGTAAATCAGGTGAAGTTACTGATACATCAGGTATCAAAAATAAACGAAACGACAACCTGTGCTCTGATTTGATAGTGCTTGGATTGCCATGGAAAGCTACGGAGCAAACGGTCCGTGAATATTTTGAAAAGTTTGGAGAGGTTTTGATGGCACAATTGAAAAGAGATCCCAAAACTGGTATGTCCAAAGGATTTGCTTTTATACGGTTTGCGTCTTACACCTCCCAAATGAGAGTGCTGGCTCAGAGGCACATGATTGATGGAAGGTGGTGTGATG
Organism: Cyclophora albipunctata; assembly: GCA_963082685.1. NCBI lineage: Eukaryota > Metazoa > Arthropoda > Insecta > Lepidoptera > Geometridae > Cyclophora > Cyclophora albipunctata. The sequence goes on along the minus strand of OY720117.1, from coordinate 5,751,631 downwards.
TACGGATACCTAATTCTAAAGAAGGATCCATTGCTTCCATGCCATGTAAAGTATTTGTTGGAAGATGCACAGAGGACCTAACTGCAAATGATTTGAGAGAGTATTTTGCACAATTTGGTGAGGTAACTGATGTCTTTATTCCTAAACCATTCAGAGCTTTCAGCTTTATAACATTTTTGGATCCAGAAGTAGCCCAAAGTCTGTGTGGCCAAGACCACATTATAAAAGGTGTGTCTGTGAATGTATCAAACGCCTCACCTAAACAAAATAAGGGTGCTGCCAATCAAAGGAACATGGCTAGTAGAAGTTATGAAGAAGGCCATCCCCATAGTGCATCCAACAATAACTCTTGGAATAGTCGTAACATGGACATGGTGAATATGCAGGCATTGGGAATATCTGGCCAACATGGACAGACTGCTGTGGCTGGTGGTGGGGGGCAAGCCCAGGGAGGGAGCATGCCTTTGGGTATGGGAGGACTACCTGTTAATCAAGCTCTTGTGGCAGCTGCTCTAAACCAAGCTGCAGGTTGGGGTCTAATCAACAACATACCGTCCGGTGGTTCCGAACAGGGTGCCTTTGCTGGTCCAGCATCGTCAGCTCCTCCAGGCCCGCCCAATTTCCTGTCATGGATGCAACAAGGTAACTCTGCACAAGGGCCATCTAGTCAATGGGGACAAAGGCACCAGTCTCAGGGCCACTCTGTTTGATCATTTATCAGATGCAACAAGCTCACAATAATCTCTGTGATTGTAGCAACAATTAGATAATTTATCATTTGTTTTTATCTACAATTCAAATAGGTTGTTCTGTTGGTGATGAGTGGTTATCAACCTAGTTTGCTACTGATGTTATTTATTTGTGTTTTGTTGATTTTATTGGAAGCATTATTATTATATTGTAGTTTATTGTGTTATGGGACAGCCATACATTGGAATAGAATGTAGTGAAATTATAACATTTTAATATGGAAATAATTGTTGTTGTGCTTTTGTTTGTAAATTCTTATATATGATATGGCCTTAACCTACTAATATTACGACAATATCACATAAATACTTTATTATGTTGTGAATATCAATGGTCTGTTATTTCTTGCTCCACTCTCTTTGTGGACTGTCTGTAATATTATCGCATGGAAACTTAGAAGGGATCAAAATATGTGGAGTTTTAACATTCATAAGGTAATCTCTTATTGTTGCCACTCTCTTTGTTTTTGTAATGTTTATTTATAACATACTTATATAGTATTTATTTTATTAATATAACATCTGTAATAAAATATGGTGAACAAAAAACAATTAAATTGTAATCATAGAAATGCAGTAAAATAACAAACACACATACTCCTCAGAGAGTAAAATATAGAATATAAAAAGCACTGCCTTAAATGGATATTAAATACCTTTGATTGTGCATTATTTTGTTATATTATAAACTATAGATTGAATTAAACAACAGACTGTTGAAAAATTCTTACATTTTATATTTAAAATAGAAGGAAAGTCTATCAATTGTTATCATGTTTATCAAATGATGTTGATTATTATAAATTTATATAGTGTGTTTTCTCAGGTGGATGTGGGTATGAAATATATATAAAAATCAGATGTCTATTTTCACAAGATACATAGCTAGATTATTTTTGTTACGAAGTGATGTGGGATTGTTTACTGGATGGATATAGAAGTAACTAGTGCACTGAATCTTTAGCCACTGTAAATACTTAGGAAACAGAAGGATGATTGTACAAAATGCAAGACTGTACATACATATTTATATGACTCAAGTCTCAAAACTGAGGTGGTGCCCTAACAACAATGATGCCACCTCTTCATAACATGTATGGGTATTATTGATAATAGAGTGTGAGATGGTATATAAGAAACGAACATAAACCTGTAGACCTGTGTTTACTGATGTTTACTAACACTGCTTCAAATCGACATACTAACTCTAAACAGGCACAAGTTCTTTGTTTCATTATGTGATTTTTTTAAATTAGTAAACCTACCACTTTGACAATTTATGTATATAGTAAATCGTTACCGGAAATATGAAGTACAAATGAAACCTCATTATTGTATATAATTTAATAAACATAATTTGTACATTCTAATTTGTATGCACTTTGTATGAGGTTACTTATTTATTTATTTCTAAAGAGTGAAATAAGTATATAAAAGTATGTGGTACCTAACCTAGCAAGATATCTAATCATGGTTGACTTTGTATTAAGTAGGTGAAGCCAGCAAGCAAGCGGAACTGGGTATCCAAAGAAGTCAAAAATTTCATAAGATATCAGCCAGAAAAAAAATTGACAACTGTTTTGTCTAATATAAAGTCTATTTTGCATTGCAGTTATCATTATTAAAGGTGTTATTATAATATTGAATGAAAACTACTTTGCACGCATCTCATTTTGATGTCTTTGGATACTAAGCTCTAATTGAATGTGTATGATGTTGGCACTATCTTAGGTACATTAAGAGACCTAATCTGAAAATATTAATATAGGCAATTTATAAATCAATTAAGTTTGTATTACACACCAGATCGATTTTATTAAAAGCTTGAGATTCCATCTGTTAAAACGTAACTAGAATACCTACTATGTCTAATAGTGATGTGATGATCAATGATCGATATTTTACTTGTATTTTATCAACCATATTCTATACATACTTGCATATTTTTTTGGTGTGATATTGCTTACCTTTCTTGACACAATATGTGAAAGTGTCTTTACGAAATATATAGATAACTTTAGTTAGACATAAATCAGTATGTGTCGAATTTTTGTAATCTATTTTTATTTGAGGTGGACTTGGTAATATACCTATAGTGTTGTCTGTTTTGGCTTGATATCCCGTTGTGTTATTAACTTATTGCGCTATTTGTTGTTTGGTTCTAATTTATGAAAATTGCATGTCGATTGTGGGTGGATAGATATTGTAAGAATGTTAATGTAGGTAGGTACCTAAGTATGTGTGTAAAGTGTAATTAATTATTACTAGACAAATTATACAAAGCTGAATTTGTTATGTACTCAGAGTCAATTTTTCTTCCTAAATACTGCATTCTATGTTGGCGTCGACCACTTAAGACCCGGTTCACGTTTATATTCATGTTATTTCTTAAAATAACTTAATGTCATCATTTTACGACCCCTCAATTAAAAAATTAATACCCATTAATTGACTATCTCTTTAATAGCATTGGTATAATACGGGTCTTATTCGAAGTAATGTAGCTTACATTGTAAGTAATAATAATCCTAAAAGGTAATGATGTAAACGTGTGTGCAATAACAGTATACCCTCAGTGCGAGTTGATGATAGTCCTGAATACGATAAGTAACGGTATTTTTATATCGGTATTAGTACACATAAGTTAAAGCCAGAGGCATTATTGATAAATTAAATTGTGTATAATGTAAATGCCATGTAATGATATCAAAAACAGCTAAGCTCGTCTGTTATGTGCTAGGATTACAATTTGTCGGATAAATGTGTTGTAAACGTTAAGGAAGCTTAAATTGATCACTATCATGGTAATGATTTCATGGTGATCAACACAACACACCTATTATAGGTACCTTTAGTCCAAATTAAACACGATTCATACCCACTTAGTATAGGTAGTTATTCAATCTATTTATAATATAACTAAAATGTGTTTTTAAATAGTGACTCCTTAATAGCGCAGCGAAATTTATGGATTGAATTCATATTGCAAGCTATTCTAAAAATCTGATTATAAATCAATTAAGCTATAGGCCCGTCAGTCGGTGTCTTATAAACGAAAAGTTATGTAACAAAGTTCTTTTTTAAATAAAAGAATAAAATCTTGTGTTACTACATAGTAGTTGTGTACTGAAATAATATTTTTTCCGGTCACCCTTTTTTCCTTTGGAATGAACTATAAATAGTAGGTAGTACTTTGAAATCATCCTAGTCTTCCTTCTTATTGCATCGCGTAACGAAACAGCGAAAATACCACAGTATTTCGGAAATGTTAGATAATAACATGCATCTATGTCAAGCTTGTTATAATGTATCACTTATCTATCATACTCAAACAATACTACTTATTGTAAGCACATAACACATATAATACCTAATCATACTATGCAATGTGGTGGTGAAATGAAATGATAAGACCCCCATACCAACGGTGTCTTGACTTTACGTATTTGTTTCAGTAATTCGTTAATTTTATGTAAAATGTATCAAGCTTATGTCGACTAAACTTTAAACAAGATTGTAAAAGCTGTAATATTTATATAAAAAACGGCGGAGGGATAGCAAAAGTTGGTATACCTGATGTGCATTATTTCGCTACGCTACCTACTATACCTGTACCATTCACAAATCGCATATCTTTGCACTCATGCTATTCGCCTACCTACTGTGCATACCACCTATATAACAAACTACCTATACTATACGTTACATTGAACGCAATTTTAGTTAGATTTGAGCACATGTAATTTAAAACTATGCACATCCTTGTTGTTGCTCCGTGATATACATATAGACTTACAAAAATACTAAACCAGATTCGATGTATAAATTGTAAGCTGTACATTATATGTAATGAGTGTGAAAATACCTATTGACATGAAATAAATTTATTTAGCGTTGCAATTTTGTTTCATTTTAATGTAGCAACTCCCACTTTTATCAGTATAGCACTGCTGGACCATTTATGATGATTATTTTGTATGGAGATTAAAGATTGTACCTACCTACTAGGGATGTTATGGATATGAAATTTCGGATACGTATTGGTTACGGATAGGTATAGGAACGATTATTATACCGGATTCGGATATTAAATTATTTCGGATTATCCGTTAGTTTCCAATTATTTCGGTTAGATTTTTAAGGAATTTCAAAAGTAAAATACAATCCTAATCCTAATCCTAACTAATATTATAAATGCGAAAGTAACTCTGTCTGTCTGTCTGTCTGTTACGCTTTCACGCCAAAAATACTGAACCGATTAGAATGAAATTTGGTACACAGTTAGTCCAGAGCCTGAGAAAGGACATAGGCTACTTTTTATCGCGAAATTTCCTTCGGGAACGGGTTCATCGCGGGTGAAACCGCGGGGCGCTGCTAGTAGGTAATAAAATGGATGATCAAAAAAACTTGTCATAACGTGTCTCAATTAAACTCCGCCCCTATCCGATACTATCCGAAACTTTTATTTCGGTTTAGGTTGGGGATAATTTTTTATATCGGATATCCGATAGTCACGGTTACGGAACTCCCTAACATCCCTGGTTTGTACATATTCACTTGCCCTTTTGAATCTAGTTCACAGATCACCTTCCGCTGTATAGAGGGCGCCATCGCCACTTAAGTATATTTTATAGCCTGGATTCATCCTGTATTGAATATTTGGAAAAATAATCTGTCAGGACGACACAAGAGTACCTCCTTTTGTACGGTTATTCTACTCTTTGGAGTACCTACATAGAGGATTGTCGTTGTTACCTATCCTGTTGTTACTATTTTTTGTATATAGGTAGGTATATTTATTTTATTACAATAAAAATATATTTTCACCATTTCACGAAATTATATTCAAGTCACTTATTGCGATGACGACCAATATGGATCCTCAAAGAAAAAAATTTGCTGGACCAATGGCTCCATCTAGTAAAAAAAAATCACGAAAGAATACAGTTACACCAGTAATCTCTAAGAAAGCCGTGCCGAAAGATGAAGTCATTACAGTCTACAGTGCTACACCAAAAGTAGAGAAAAAGACATATGGTGCAGATAAGGACCCTATTTACTTTGGTGAAGTGAATTTACTATCTGTTATGTAAGTCTGAATAGGTACCACGAGTTTATTTAGGTATATTTATTTTAAAGCTCAATCATAAATACCCACTCAGTGCTCTATCTCCAGTCCAGCCTACGTTCCAGGAAGTCTACGGAGATACGAAAACTCCAAAATGATCTCAATAAATGGGTAATAGTTCAGTTAAAGAGACATACATAATCACTATCACTACATAGTATAAAATAAAGTCGTCTCTTTTTCGTGTCTGTCTGTCTGTTTGTCTGTCTGTATGCTTAAATCTTTAAAATTACGCAACGGATTTTGATGCGGTTTTTTGTAATAGGTAGAGTGATTCAAGAGGAAGGTTTTTATGTAAAAAAAATCCCGAAATTCCCACGGGAACGGGCATAACGCGGGTAAAACCGCGGGGCGCTGCTATACCGTTATAAAGTGTTTTGTTCCTTTTACTCTTCGGAAAATAGCTTATGTTGGAACGGGACAAACAATTTCATATCTAAAAATAATGCTGCTAAGATCTTTTGACAAAAAACAAACAACTGACTTCAAAATCTAGTAAGTAACTAAAATGACTTCCCCATTCACAGGGGGTTTTTACCACTGGCCCTGGAGGGCGCGGGTGGCGGGGGGCGCCGACTGACCTCAAAATATTCGTCTGCGAATATTGAAGTCAGCGCTGACTCCCGCCGCTATATCACTTCAAATCACTAACTTCAAATCGGTGTACATTGGGTATTTTTCGGGTCAGCGCTGACTTGTCTCAAAATCGAAGCCAGTTACTGACCCTGTCTAAGCCCGCCATAATATAAACGCTAAGGTTTATATGACTTTGCTCTAAACCAACCTCTCTGCTTCCTGGTCTGTGTCTCTAAACATGATCGACCACCAAGCATTAAAGTTAATTCCTCTTTCAGAGACACTCCTAAGGCGATAATGTGTTGCAAGTATACAGAAGATTTTCATGACATAGCTGCTGGTTTCGTGGATGGCACAATAAAGTTATTCGACTGCAACACTGGCGCGTGCACTCACACCTTGTTAGATGACGATGTCCGCACAAGCCCGGGACCTGTGACCGGCATCAGGCATCGGCCTGTCAGCAGTGCCCATCCCATTACCAACATGATATTGTCCACACGTTAGTACGTACTTACCTTTTTTCTAGGTAGGGTAAAGTGTACCCAGGTTGGTTGCAGGAGGTTCTATCATGGGTGTTTTTGTAACGCATGGTGAATGCGTAAGAAAAAATAACTACTCATCTAACCTAGCCTTTATTTTGTCTAACCTTAGATTGAAAGCGTATTCTAGCTAAATATACTTTTCTTTAAACCAGATTTTCCCACACGGACATTTATATTTTATTTTCCCAGATGATAATGGATGCATCAAATGTTGGCAATACAAATTCAACCAGTGTTTGTATACAATTCGGGAAAAAAGACAAATTTTGGGACTCAACTACCATCCTTGTTATACCAAATTCGTCACCTATGGCGACGACGCTAAGTTAAATATGTATGATGAAGAAGCGCAAACACTAGAGAGATCTTTTTATTCGAGGTAACTACAATAAGCCTTCCTATTCCAGTTATTAGTTACCTACTAAAAGACTGTAATCTTGCAGTACTTATACGTACGTAATCGATAATATCTCCAATCATGAACTTTCCCGAAATAGTATAGAAATGGGACTTTGGATTCTATTAGGTAGAATTAGCGAATTGGACCTAATCTTTCTTTACTTTGTTAGTAAAAGAAAGATGGACCTAATCTTTCTTTACTTTGTTAGTAAAAGAAAGATAGACCTAATCTTTCTTTACTTTGTTAGCAAAAGAAAGAATATTATCGATGGCCACGAATCAAGAATATTCGCCTGCGCTTTCAACCCCAAATCTCACCATGAGCTCATATCAGGCGGGTGGGATGACAAGGTGATGTGTTGGGATGATCGACAGCCGTATTGTACACGATATTTTGACGGCGTGCACATTTGTGGAGAAGGTTTAGATTTCGATAAACCTGGAAAGACGGTATAATACTTATTTTCAACCAAGTATTTATAAGCAAGTACAAAATACGCGGCCGATACAGTTGTTACTTATCAAACTCTGATGGGAGAGGAGGCTAGTTCGGTTTTGTAGAGCGTCTGTCGCAGTCGCTGGAGTTGCACTTGGTCTAAGATCCGATAAATTATTATGTTATGAAACTTAATTCATTCGATAAAATATCACTTCTATCTGTTTGACACAACAGTGAAGGTCGACCTTCATCGGATCTTACACTAACTGAAACAATGGCTAAAATCAAACAAATTAGTGACAATCATCACACCGGTGTAGTAATAATCACGGCCGCGTACGGTAAAGATTGGGCCTAAAGGTTTCTACCCATTACACCGTATCATACCATGACCGTGCTATGAACGTTTCAGCACCGGCAAAATATTAGGTGAGAATAGCCGACGTTGTTGGTTGGTGACGGAACGGTCTAGTGAGCATAGTCTCATACTTTTCAATACAAAGAATACTATTTTGCCTGACACGTTCATAGCACGGTCATGGTATGATACGGTGTAATGGGTGGAGGCCTTTATTCATAAACAATTAGGCCCATCGCAGACGACAGACTATCCGTGACGCACTTTTTAGTCTGTGAAAATAGAACCTATGTAATTATATGCAGGAACGCACACGACGCGCAAAAATCCGCGACAATCCGCGACCGAATTTTTGTGCGCAGCAGACTCGATCGCACAAAAAGTCGGTCGTCTGCGATGGGCCTTAATAACAGCACTTTAGCTATCAAATGGTTTGTCCCTTTCCGACATACGCTATTTGCCAAAGAGCGAAAGAGACAAAACACATTAAATCACTGTTCAAGTTAAATATCGTTTATTAATAAGGCGGTAAAAGCTTAATTTATTGAAAGCTAGTTTTAATAAATTTTCTTTGTAAATTATAGATTCTTACATGCTCATGGCAAGAGAAAGATTGTATTCAATTATGGGACTATGGATCCTGCAAACTAATTGAAACTATTGTTCCCGATGCGTATCATTCGAAGTTATACTGCGGAAAGCTTGTGCCCCGAACTAATTTAATAGTTTGTGGTGGTACTGAATCAAACATCCTTCGGGTTGTCGATATATCTTTAAAAATTGTACGTATATAATTTTTTCTATTTTTACCCAGTAGTATCAACATCAATAGGATGTTATCTAATGAACTTATGACCTATTATTTACAGACAGAGTGCAGTATAAGAAATAACGCCGGTAGCATTTATGCCTTCGATTTTGGTACAGTAAGAAGAAAAATTGCTAAAGTTTCGGAAACTTACAAAAGAATAAGTGAAATTCCAGACGTACCGCGCGTAACTTTCATCACCGACAAGAGATTGCAAACTGTCGACTTTGGACAATAGCTAGACAGTCCTCTGGATTTTCGATGTATCTCGTCTTGATCATAATAAATAAGAAACTATCATGAAAGTTGCACATCAGTTGTATTAATTTTATTTTCAACATTTGTCTACTCAAACAGCCGCTTAATACAAATTAAGTGAAAGAGAAATACAGTGATTCAATTTTGTAAATATAGTTTATAAAACTCTAGAAAGACAAAATATAGAGTTTGGCAAGAATCAATAAATAAAAAAACATAAATACTACTACATAGTGTTGTATACAGGATTTGAACATCTATTATTATTATTATTCGACCGATTCAGATTGAGCCTCGTCAACGGATGAGTCTTCCCGTGTTGCAATTGTTTTTTATTTTGAGCTTTCGACATCACAGTTGAAACAAGCATATCGTTATAGTCAATCGGCGCGATAGACACTACGGTGGGCGCGGGCGGTGGGCGGTCTCCGCGCACCGCGCCACAGAAGGAGTTGCGCAGCGACACGGAGCCGCGACCGCGCGCGGTGGCGACGGCGGCGGCGGCGGGGTCGCGCGGCTCGCCGGCCGAGTCGGCGCGCGCGCGGCCGGGCCGCTCGCGGTCGTAGCGGTCCACCAGCACGCGCACCGACAGGTCGGGCGCCGCGCCCTCCGAGCGCGCCTCGAACTCCTTCTTGAGGTTGCTGACGAGGCCGAGCGGCGAGGCGGGCGAGGCGGGCGAGGCGGGCGAGGCGGGCGAGGGCGGCGCGCGCGGCAGGTCGCCGTGCGACGCGCACGCGGGCCGGCGGCGCCGCAGGCCGGCGCGCAGCCACGTGTCGGGCGCGGACGCCGACAGCCGCCCGCTCCACGTGGACGCGCCGCGGTCGCGCGCGCGCTCCATGCGCGCCGCGGCGCTCGCCAGCTCCTTCAATATGGCACATGTTTCGTTGAACTTGCGTTCGTTATCCGCTATGTGTGAGGGCGGGCGCGCGCGGGCGCGGCTCTCCGAGTGCTCGCTGATGATGGCGAGGTCGTCGGTCTTGGCGGGCTCCTTGGGCGCGCGCTTGTCGTCGCGCGGCACGACCGTCACCTTGGCGCCGCGCGTGTCGTACGAGCCCCAGGACGAGTGGCGCGACAGGTCCAGCACCACGGCGCTGTCGAACGAGCTCCACGAGCTCTGCCGGCTCGGGGGCGGGGCTTCCGAGTCGACGGGCCTTCGGTCGTCGTATTCTAAATTACGTTCTACTAAATTGTCCGACATAGTCACTTTACTTTTTACATCTATTATACCACTGTCACTTTTCACTATAATGTCCATATCACTAATAGACGACGTCCGAGTGTCCTCCGCTCGAAGCCAAGGTATTTCCCCGGGATCCCAGGTGTGAATTTTATCGCCTTCGACGTTAGATTGACTATATTTGTGACCCGAATTCCGAGACGGGGAAATTTGCTGCTGTTTATTCGTAACGTCCAACGCGATAGGGGTGGTCCCGGTGGACGGGTCATTCGGCCGGGTGCCGGGAGGGTCCGCGCGGAGGCAGTTGATGAGCCGCTGGTACCGGCGGCTGGGGTCGCGGCGGTCGCCGCAGGCCGCGTTCTCGATCTCGCTGACGATGTGCCGCACGCAGGGCGCGCCGTCCTCCTTGAGCCTCATGATCTGGTTGGGCGACACGCTGTAGCTGCCGTGGGCGCACGGCATGAGCATGTGGCGCGTCTCGCCGGCGGCCGACAGGTTCTCGAGCGACACGGAGGTGGGCGGCGGCGCGGGCAGCAGCGCGCCGAGCGCGTCGGGCGACCACGAGCGCGGCCGCGCGCCGCACGAGCCCGACAGCGCCAGCACCAGCGGCGTCACCGAGCACACCTTGTTTTCCGTCTTCGAAGTTATCTTGGGAGCCTTCAGATTGGTTTCGGACTTTGACCTTTGCAACTTCTCCTTGTTTTTCATAGCGTCGAGGATGCCCTGGTAGGTCTCCAGTTGGCTTAAGAAATTCGTGTTCGGTTTAATACAACTCCTCTTAGTTTTGACGTGTTTGAGGGCTTTATCGAAGTTCCAGTTGAACGCCTTCATGGCGTACGCTATGACGACGGAGGCAGATCTGCTGATGCCCATTTTGCAGTGGACGAGTACTTTTGACCCGGCGTTCCTGGCCTTATTAATATATTTGAATGTGTTGTCCCAGTGTTTCAACAAGTCAGTCTTTTCGTCGTCGTACACTCTTACGTTGAGATAATCAAACATACCGGGAAAGAAGTTATCTATTTCTCTAGTCACATTTAGAATGTGTCTGACCCTGAAAATAAAATAAAACGACAATTTAGTCTGCTTCCTTAATGTAAAAGATACCATGTAACAATACTGGTCAAACTCTACGTCGCAGAAATAAATGAGTCACCAGTTTAGAAGCATCGATCTACAACTATGACAACACATCCATCCACTTTTCAAGTCAGGGGGCTAAAATTACACGGTTGAATGCTAGATAACTAACTCACCCGTTCCGTTGCAGCTCCTCTAAATTGCTCGCATTCCACTCGGAGCCGAGGTAGACGTGGTCGAATATTTCGGTGGGCGCGTCCATTTGGCCCAGTATGGTCAGCATCTCGTGGTCTATGAACGACTTGTACTCGGCCAGGTCCATGTCGAGCTCGTCCTCCAGTCGACCGCGGATCGCTTTGCTCGTCACTTCGTCCAGATCAACACTCATCATGATTTCCTTCAGGGTGCATCGGATCACTCGTTCCGTTTCGTCTCGCTCACGTGGCCTAGAAAATAATTGAGAATTTTATCAGTAAAACTTTAAGTTTGATAAGTAAAACATTAGAATATTATATTTCATTGCTAAATATTGAAAAGTCGAGTCGAGTGTGTTTGTTACGCTTTCAGGTTGAATTGTTGACATGCATTTAATTTAATTAAATAGCTATGAGTTATTACATAAACGCTAAACTTTGTAAGTATGAATGAATATTTGGTACTCTTTCACGTAGAAACTACTAACATATTTTTAAGGTCTTTTGTCTCGAAAACCCCACAAGAAGTGGTACAAAACCAGTAAACACCGCAACGATCAGCTGAGATGAACTCACTTATGCCTCAAGGAGTCGGGCGAGGGCGGGCGGCGCGACTCGATGCAGTCCATGGCGTGCCACTCGTTGAGGCAGGAGCGGTCCGAGTCCACATGGCTCTCGTAGTAGGCGCACCAGCCGTGCGACGCGCCGCCCGCGAAGTGGTTCAACTCCCGCGCCCGAGCGCTCGCCCGGTGCAACGTTTGCAATGCTGACCTATACAAACAATACACTGTTATTACTCAATCTGCTTTTGATCGGTTAACCTTGCCTGCTTAAGTTCAGGGTGCAATTCCCGGCATAACCTTTCGGTTTAGTTTGGTTTAGGTTAAGTCTAGTGTTGGTATGTTATTTAAAATTATAATAAAAATGATATGAGGTTTATCGATTTCAAACTCCAACACATGTAAACTGATCGACACCGGGGTTGGCCAGACACCTACCTACTCAAAGTTTTAGGAAGTTTCTTTGAAAAGAACATTATACATACATATACATAGTTACAAGCCAGTCTCATATTAATGAGATACGAATTAAGTTTCAATCTCTATGATAAGCTAAAAAATATTAAACAATTTGTTATCGAATGTACGTAGTTCTAAATTATAATCAATAATAGACAGACAGAGCGAATATCGTTACACAGCAAATATAAATTGTTCTCAATGAAAAATTTATTTCAAATTATATCGAATCATCGTTACAATGTCCAGTTATAAATCAATTGTGATGGACGTTGAATAAAACTTATTATAGTGTGAGGTTGCCTCTATCGTTGGACTTATCGGAATTCTAATTAGCGTTAATAAACAGGAAAATGAATAACGATAAATAATAACGTTTCACTCACCACATGGCCTGCACTGACACCGGCTTAAAAATGTGTTGCTGATTGCAAACACACACACTAAACCCTCTGGGGACAATGAATCCTTAATTAGTTATTGTTCTGCGGTTAAGCTTAAAAGAATTCATTAGGCACGCTAAACGGTTTCTACTTAATATGCTGTCTAGTGGAACACCGTACTGTCACTAGTATTATAAGCAAACGAGGAAATGTGCATTGAATTGAATTATTACTGGCTACTTTTTCATATTTTGCTCGATATGGATGGACTGGCTATTCTTTAAATTAGCCATCACAGGCACAAATTAAGTCTTATCACTATTTTTATTCGAATAAATAGCTCATCAATTCAGCTTTTTCGGTCTATGTAATTTGTTAATCTATGGTTCGATTCCCACAACAAAAACGGGGTCAATAAGTGTGCATCAAACAAAGCAATGAATTTATTTCTATAAACAATCCATGCCAATATTACAAATACGAAAGTATGTTACCTTTTCACACAACACTGTTGATTGTGAAAAAATTTGCCATTTAGATAGGTGAACCTTATGTAATACATAACATTAACCCGATATTTCTACAGTACGGGTAAATACTACGTAACTGAAACCACAAAAGATGACATTGGGTTGAAGTACCTCCGGAGTAGATCTGGGTCCCAATCTATAGGTACTAATAAACAATGCTGAAGAGTGTGATTTTTGATCGAGTTACCTACTTTTTATCCCGAAATCCAAACAGGCACTGGAAAACTGCAAAACTGCAGGTGGCTACTGCGGTTGGTACTTGGAAATAATACAAGCGGATGTTCAAATGCATGCTTATACTCTTACCCATCGCCGTCGAGTTTGATGGAGGTGTCGGCCAGCACGCGCAGCACGAGCCCCACGGTGGTGTGGTCGTTGCAGTCGATGCCGAGCAACGCCGCCTCCTCGTCCCGACACACCACCACCAGGTACCGCGTGCGGCACGCGTGGGCACTCTCTAGTTTCACCGCCTGTGTCGGGAAAACTATGTTGATGATCCGAATTCTATTACGATATTCAATTTGAAGGATCTATTTGAAGGAGGTGGTAAGACTAGGGTGGTTACAGCCCCAATCGGTTATCTAGCTAACGTGTATGTAGCTAGGGAATATCGAAAATTGATAGATTTTCTGCAGATGTATCATAGATGATAACTATTGGGTCCCGGTTGCTTAAATGGTTTGACCATGCCAGAGACTTTTAGGATGTCTTAAAACTCCAAGATAAGAATTAGTCACTATATAAAGATGCTTTTATTTGCTGCTTTGATATGGTATTCAATTTAATGTTATTTTCTCAGGAGATTTTATATCTATCAACTTGTTTTAGCCCTTTTCTAGTCGTTTACCATTTTGAGCGTTTCCTCGGTACGCAGCAAGTAGAACATGGATTGGAGATGGTGTTGTATGTCTGACTGTAGCTGTGCACGCGTCGGCGACCGCCGCTGGTCACTGCAGCCTCGCTCCGTGCCACCCAGTACGACAGCTGCGCCTTTGTTCGCAAAGTAGCACTCATTGAGACTGCAACAACATCGAGATAATCGTCAATGTCTCCCATCATCTGCTTTAAAAAAGATCCTCAAACTAACATCTAATAGGCATTACGAAAGATAAGACATTCATTCCTATTTATTTTTAAAAATTTTCTCAAAATGTTTCTACAGCGTAGAAAAACCATCATGCTCGTAATACCAAACCATTCATATAAGATCGTTGTCTGACGTATACTACTATAATTATTTAGGCTTAATGCAATCGCGAAATGTATGAATGATGCCATTTTTAGTAAAGTTGCCGCAATTCGTCTTGCAGGCGGGCGCATTTAACCTCCCTTTCACCGGCTGAGACGCGGCTCCGAGTGTCGGAGTCTACTCGACTCGTGGCCTTATAGGACGGCGACGACAAGCTGGCTGTCTGATTTATACATCGTCGAGACTGCTCATTCATGTTCACACATGTAATTCATCGTGATTTTGCATTTAATTCATTTTCAATCTTGACTGCAAATAACTCTTATTAAGATTTACACAGTTCCACATTTAGAGAAGCTAGAGGTCAAGTCACCGGAAATCGTAATTATTGGTTTGCATAATAGCACTCGTAATTAGTTCACCGGACAAAAGAAATCAGGTCAAAACCAACTTGATACTTTGAATTATTTGAGACAAAAACAAAAGAGTGGAAAATTAAACCTTTACTTTCTATACTTAGCGTTCAGGCAACCGATTACAAATCTGAATTCACTCACCGACCGATGTTAAGTACCTACATGCCATAAAGCAAATCGCTAAACGCGTTCCCAAAATATCTTTATTTACCCTTTATCACCATAAATAGGTGTGCAATAATGAACCGCGTGATATTTAGCTCTAATCTGGGCCGTATCGTAAATGCCTTTTAAAAGTAGTAGGTAACTGTAATCAGTAGGCGTTAAACGCACGATGAGGTCATCTGAAAATAGCGCGGCGGGAAACATGTGGGAAGACTAAATTCAGCCACTGTGCAGAAGAAAGGGTGTACTGGAAGGACAGTTTGGAAATATTTTAATTATGTATGTTACGTGGAATCTAACATTTTAATGTGTAAGCAAAAATGGCAAGGGCGGTTTCTTTCAAGGTTCATTATTAATACATAGGTTGAATACGAGCGACGGCGTGTTGCCAAAACGAATGCCCGCCCATACTATAGGTGGACTCGCACGCGGTGGCCGGTGGCCGGTGCCGCCTCTCGCTACCTCCAACCTTCTACGGACAACACTGATGCCGCCCGGTGCCCCCGCAACACACACTATCATTTGTATTTGTGCTCTTAATATGGCTTAAGTATTCACCACCGCCCGGTCTGTGGCCCGGTTATCTATAAACTTGTCAGATATAGTAGCTTTATCTTAACAAAATGTAGCGATAACATAAGCTTGAATTAATGTGTTTTATAGTTCTTACTAAGGAAATAAATACATATAATCATTATGTTGTCCAGAGAAATTATGAATCATTTGATTGTGCAAACAATTAGCACGAAATTTCACCGTTTAGGAGAATAAAAGTGGTGACGTGTCGAAGTAGGACTAACGGTTAAACAATTGCAGGTAATATTAATAGGCAATGTTGCAGTTGTCATGCTAAATAGTTACAGTGAATGATGGGATTGATTGGTCCTCAGGGGTCAGGAAGTTTTTAACTTCCGTTCCTATATTTGAAGCTTAATGACATGATATCACAATTATTTCGAGTCTTTTTGTTACTATTACATTACGACAAATCGATTAAATGAGTCGTAGTACGTACTTAAACGCGTTCATATCGGAGCTTATCTAATAAAAATAAACAAGCAACATAAATATGAATATCCATCTAAAGTTGGTACAATTTTGTCATTTATCTACAATACAGTTGTAATTTATTCACCCTTAAAACTATAGTCACGAACACATTTGTTTAATCGTATGCTTCAGGAACTCAATTTTACTATTATTTAACTATTCTATATATCCTAAAATAGAATGTTTGAAGGCCTTTCGTCCACTTCATTTCCCCCTAGAGACGTACTCATATTATTACTCTAAAGTGGTAAAGTAAAACATTATGTTTGTTTACATGCCAGTTTAAAAATATACGAAGCATTATTGCTATGTTTCTAACGAATCAAAAATGTGTTATATATACTATATTAATACATGGTTATATGAAAAATCAGCCAAGGTTCCATATTCATACGATAGATTTACAGAGACAGTTTACTTTTGTAATGGGTCTAAGAAATATATTTTTAATCTTACGCTATTATCATTACCGGATACTAAATTAATTACCTATTCATTAAAACGTAAGCCAAAAAACATAATAAACATTTATATAAAATGTAAATATTATTCGCTATCTCTAAAACAATCGTATTGTTTACCTGAAAGCAACCATGTTCGAGACAAAAGGTAATCCGAGTAATGGCACACAAGTTCACATAGGTATCATGTCACAGTATGTATTTATGTGTGTATGCACGGTAGGTGTACATAAAAAGTTTGTGGTCCTGTTTGCGGTTGCGATTTTCCTGTAGACAAGGTGCGTGAGCGCAGTTGAGTACGATAGGAGGCGGGGACGCAGCTCGGATAGCGGGGCGCGGCGCGGCGCACTACCGCGCGTCCGATGAGCGCGTGCATACTACACTACACTCCACACTGCGCGCCGCCCGCGCCGCCACAACACAACACGCGCATTTCATGAGCCCGAGTATCGGAGGCCGACCAACTGACACGACCGAACGTCACAACACGCACAGCTTCCCTCCGACTGGGCGCAAACTCGCGCGTAAATATAGAAACGCCATCCAAGCTGAACAGGAACACGGCGCGATGAGGAAAGGAATATTTTGCTTCACAGACGCACACATGCGCGTGTTTTAGAATTATTTACAATCCTTAATTGACATTAAACCGAATAATACGCGATTATGGCGTGCTAAGATAAATAAGTAAACTATGTAGGTACTAGTCGTATATTATTACGACGCGTTATTATTTGGGTCTAACAACGAATAAACAAAATATCTATTTAGAAATAACAATCACTTCACATAAAATGATACATTGCCGTAATTTAAACGACCTTAAGATTAAATGAGTTACGCACTTAATTTTGCATTGACCGAAACAAAATTAAATTGAGGTCAAACAAAGAGCGTGCATTACGCAGCTTTCAGTCCGATGTTTACATGAAATAGATAAACTATACTGGCCCAATTTGTGTTCTGTATCCTTGCTAATGACCAGAACACAATACTGATTATACTATCATACATTATTGGCCCTTTCCCCAAATCTTTGAATGTCCGTAAACATTAATGCATTAAAAACTAGGTTCAATGTACAGACACGAACGATGGCCGTGAGTCACATTCGTGGCCACGTTTAAAGGCCTACTTATTTCACTGGTTCGCACTTTGGCTAACAGATAATTTAATTCACACAAGGTTCTTGTTTGTATGCAAGTAAAACAATAGAAAGACTATGCTTAGTCTCAAGTAATATAGGTTGAACATATTATAGTGTAGTCTTGATGGAACAGTTCTGCTTCAGTTTTTTCGATAAGCCAATTTTATACGAACTTTTACTCGGATAAACTATAATAAGGTATTTTGGTTAATTTAAACATACTTAGGTAGTATATTAATTAGCATCTTGGTGAAGGTCGTTGTATAGCGGGATCCTATACTATTAGGTAATGCCAAAGTTTATAATATGATTTTTTTATTCTCAAAACAAGTTGACTTTTTTATAGCACTAGTATATAATAATGTTTACACATACCTTTTACTGACACGGTTGTCAGCATCATTTTCAACAATGTCTTCTATTTTTTCTATCTCATCCTGAAACAAAAAAAAATAATTTAAATACACATTTATTAAAAGTATATTTTAATGTAGTTAAATTCAATGAGATAACTTTAATTATGATACAGATAAATACAGGTTTTCTGATTCAACATTTTCAGTTAAGTGTATGAAGTTTATTTTATTTAATAGAATTTACTTCTTGTAATGTGATGAAGTTTTTATACAAATATTTTTTAAATCATTTTAGTGAGTATGTTGTGAAGTTTGATTTTAGTCGATTTTCTCTAAGATGTTGGGGCTGGCATGCCTTACTTGTGCAAACGTCCTTAAATAAATATTGATTTAAGAAAAAGACCCACACCTCCCCTCGGAATTTCGGGGTACAAAGTAAGTAGTCTATGTGTTATTCCAGACTCAAATCTATCTTGTGTAAATTTTTAAACTTTCGCGATTATAATAAAGTTTCATCCAAATCCTTTAAGTGGTTTTTGCGTGAAAGCGAGTACTAAATAAATACATGACATAGGTACATCCTCAAACGAAAAAATATTATAATATAAGTAGGAGAGTAGGATTAGTAAGATAAATATAATATGTATTCTTTTTGTTGCTTTGCAGTTCGAATTATACTTGGATTTTTATAGACATTAAATATTATTCAATTTATTTTATGTCAATATTATTGTTAAGTTATTAAAATAATGTAGAACTATTACTATTACCATGGTTTGATTAAGAAAATCATTATCTAGAACTTTATATAACTTACAACTTGAGACTTATGTTATGTCACTACTTAAAGACTCTTAGATGGGTGGCCGTTATTGACATTTACAATGGTTTTGAATTGAAACGATGTTTACGGATACATTTCGCTTTTATTTTACATTTTTATCTGACGTTTCGGCCTTTACAGGAACCCTGGTCACAGAAGACGGAGGTGTTATGTGTCTATACAAGAAATTATATACAATGGTTCTAATAGTATCCTCACATTTTGGTCTTGGTTGGTTCAAATGGCGGAAATAAGAATTAATTATTACTTCAAAGTAATACAGAACATTACTTCTAAGTAATACAATAAAACTGATGATGTCGTTTCATGGTTTAAATATACTAATCTATCCAACTACCTGTCATATTTGAAAATTTGTTTTAACATGTTCACCACATTCATGGGAAGGTGAATAGAAACAGTGGTGCAGTTCACTTTGTATTTTTAATAATGAGATTAATATGCCTCCGGTAAAATCAACAATTATTGTCAATCAATCATGAACCTGAATGCTTTGGTGGCATCTGCAGCGGCATCAAGACAAATTAACTATACTTTGTTTGTTAAGACCGAGATCCAAGTTCTACTATTTTTTTACACTTATTTTTCACATATGAGTTAGAGACCAAAAAATGAGGGCAGTAGGCATATGAGGTGGTTACACTTAGTCTTACTCTAGCAACATCTTCAGTTAGCAAAACGTTTCTGCTCAATTGTGGAGTGTTATACATTCATTGATAACAAAATACTTGATACATTCATTGATAATAATATAATTGAGAGCAAATGTTTGAATTCAAATTCTTGGTTTTAACCTGCTGGTCAGTTATTATGAGATCAGCCTATTTAATTATTGAAATAATTATGTGTATGATTAAACACCAATATTTTTAATAGTCGTTAACATCTGGAAAATTTACCAATACAAATTATATAGTTATTCTTATGAGTTTTTATGTGTAAATTTACACATATATAGTAAACTTTGGGTAGGACATTAAATTAGAAATGTTATCTAGAGTGTAAAAGGTACCTTGATTCTTAATGTGGCCATACATAAAAGAAGATTTCTATAAATATAGTAATGTTGAAGATATTGTTTGTTTGAATACACTAAACTCTGGAACTACCTGTCTGATTCAAATATTTTTTTTGTATTTGATAGCTACATTCAAAAGGAATGCTAGAGCTACCTTTTATACCAATATTCCCATGGGTACGGGAATATCGCGGGTAGAACAGAGGAGGCGTAAGTAATAAGAAAATGCAAAATGAAAATGCAAATAAAGGTTAGTTTGTGGTTGTAATTTCTGCATATGCAGATGGCAAACAAGTATATTTAATATTTGTGGTTTATGATGTTTACAGGTAATTTTGATCAATACAATAAGTAAATTCAAGTGCATTAATTATTAGAAACGATAATCAAAGTTTACTTTGTTAGGACAAATTTCTTAACTTCAATAAATGCAAAAATGTTACATCTTTATTAATATAGACAGTAGTAACTGACCAAAATAGCTTTTCCTGGAGTATAATCAAGTGAAAAGCATCACACAACCAATGACCCAGAAGCAATTAGTGGTACAATAATATTGCTTTTCAGGTTTAGTATACAGTACTCACAATAATCTTTTCACAGCGAACGCATGTTAAAGAATTACATGCATTGGGCTCAATAGGTCTCAATATTCAGTTCCAAAAATTAAACGTCAACAATGGATATGTTGCAACATCCGTCTTTGTTTAATACTTACCGTTTTTCTAGGTGTTTGCACACTTGGAGAACGTCTAATAGTAACGAGTGCCATGCCACATTACACTTTACGAATCATTACGCAGCTATACAAAGGAACAATCACAAAACTTATAAAACTAATATAACTTTGACTTATCATAACACTAATCCATACATGATTCATTCATAGGTTGCCACTAAGAAACAGGAATGCACTTCATTATGGTACAATAAATATATACACATAATCTAAAACTGAGAAATACTCAAGTATTCAATTAAAATTACTTTTCCATTATACATTTCCACTAATATATCGTACAGCAATATGAAAATAGATGGCTATAAAAATCCAGTTTCTTTTGTAAATGGAAATGAATTGGATGGATTTGGATTGATTGAAATGAAGAATGAGTGAATAGGATGGGGTGAGTGAAGTAAATGAAATATGAAAGAGTCAAAGAGTAGATAAAAAGTTTTACCTAAAATTGCCTAGAATGGAAAAATAGAATAGACAAAGACACTTCATTCGACTCATTATTCGATATTACCTACGGATAGTACCTACTATGTAGTATTTATTTCCTCCATGTCCATCGCATGCAGATTTTTACCATCAAACCATGCAACTCACTGACCTCTATTATGTGTGTAATAGAGGTCAGTGATGCAACTTTATAATCGATCGACTCATAAATAATAATAATAATAAGCCCGCACCGATGTTGCCCCCTTGCCGTCTCTACGTCGGCTGTTTCGGGGGGCCCATCCAGCGGGCGGCGAGCCACGGCCTGCCGCCGATAACTTGTTTACCCACTTGTTTACCTCAGTGGTGTTTACCACTTGTTATGGCAGGTGCCGACCTCTTTGCAATATCCTATCTCCAGTCCATCCAACCTTCATTTCCATAGCCCAGTCTTTTTCTTTCATTTTTAACAATAGTTCCTACTTCTGCAGGTACACATTCCCGGACATGTTGTATTGATGTGGTCGGGAGTGTGTCCCTGCAGTTGTAATCCATAACATTAAACATCTCCAAAGGGCCTCTACAAGTTGGATCTGTATCCCCTTGCATGCCTCTCAAAAAGACCGGGCTTGTCCCGTGACTCCGAGGAGAAACACTATAATAATAATCAGGACAGCTTGTGGCGAGCTGTTGTTGAGTAGCGACAACACGGGCGATTCCCGAGTGCCCCACAGAGAGTCGGTCAGGGCCCCTGTCTCCGGGGAGCCTTCCCCAGTCGGAGTGGACCCCAAGGTGACCCGCAGGACTGGAGGCTCTGGCTTGCCTTTACCGGCCGGCCAGAGGGGGGTCATTAGAGGCACAGTCGATGTCGGTTGTGTGATCCGGGATAGGTAGTGTTAAAGGGCATAACGCCGTGAGTAACGTTTACAGAAACCGCAGCACACCTCTCTACACCCCCGAGTCGCCCGAGTCGATGTTGCTCCCTTGCCGTCTTTACATCGGCTGTTTCGGCGGGCCCATTTAGTGGGCGGCGAACCACGGCCTGCCGCTGATAACTTGTTTCCTACTTATTATGGCCGGTGCCGTTTCCTTTGCAATAACCCAATTCCTGTCCATCCAACCTTCATTCCCAAAGCCCAGTCATGATTTTTTCATTTCTTGCAATACCTAGTTCCTACTTCTGCAGGTACACATTCCTGGACACGTTGTACCTACTGATGTTTTTGGGAGTGTGTCCCTGCAGTTGTAATCCGTTACATTTAACATCTCCAAAGGGCCTCTACGAGTTGGATCTGTATGCCCTCGCAAGCCTTTGAAAAAGATCGATCGATAACAACAAATAAATGGTGTGATGAATGTAAACACCATAATAAACGCTATCGCGCTAGATTTGGCGCCCCAGTGTCCCCAACTCCCCTTGGATCTGCGCCTGGCGCTCGGGAGAGTAGTAATATTCTTTGGCCTGGCGCAGCAGGCTACTTAACGGGCTACGTGCAGAGCCGAGCTGCCTGCAACGAGTGTAAACATACCATTTGGCTTAAAATACCACAGAGAAAAAATAAAATTTGAATGTTGTCAAAGGAATGTTGTCAACGGTTGAATTCATTCACTCTTTTCAATTACATAATTTGTGTTTTATTCTATTTCACACGATTTTTCGATGCAAAAAATGTGATATAATTGTATATAAAACACGGCTAGTTGATAATTTACAAAAGAACAAGGTTTTACTCAAGCCTCATGTCACCCTTACAGCTCTATAAACATTTATTACGTCAGTGTGAAAGATTACCGCCAGACGCTTGTAAACATTATAAATTCGCAATCAAACAGGTATTTTATTAATTCTGCGTTCGTTATACTAAATATATTACGAAATATATATACAATTTACGACATTAAAATAGAAAGGGAAATTACTGATCCCAATTAGTGATCCCATTACAATTCTATGTAGTAATTTCCCTTTCTATTTTGTTTTTATCATTCTAAACTGAATGTACTATACCATAAACATACAACTTGTATTGTCCCATATTATGTTTTAGAGTTACAAACAACATAAGTTCGAACCAGACCCGGAAAGAGTAAAGGAGATAATTGCAAAAAGTATCGAAGATGCTAAGTGGATTCTGAATAAGGTAAGGTTGGTTTGGATTTCATGTTCAAATAATAGAGTTGCATTAAGTTATTGCAGTTCATGGGAATAATACTGAGTTATGTTACAGTACACGTCCAAATAATGGATCTGCACAAGAAGATATGCGTGAACCCACAATATCATCAACACATCTTTATTCATGATAAATGTATAATATAACAATGAACATGTTTGGTGAGAAGATAGAGGATTATGAAATATTGGAGCATTTAGGAAAAGGAGGATTTGCACATGTATATAGAGCAAGATGTCACAAAACAGGACAATTTGTTGCTATCAAAATGATAGACAAGGCTTTGATGGCAAGTGCAGGCATGATTGGACGGGTGAGACAAGAGGTCACAATTCATTCACGTTTAAAACATCCTGCTATTTTAGAACTGCACACATTTTTTGAAGATGCACACTATGTATACTTAGTATTAGAACTTGCACACAATGGTGAACTTGCCAAGCACTTTAAATTAGGAACTAGGGGCCTCTCTGAAAAGGCTGCAGCTGACATCTTTAGACAAGTACTTAGTGGAGTACTGTACTTACATGCACATAACATAATACATAGAGATTTATCATTGAACAATTTACTGTTGACAAAAGATCTAAAAGTTAAAATTGCTGATTTTGGTTTAGCTACTCAGTTAAATGGGCCTGATGAGAAGCATGTGACTATGTGCGGAACACCCAATTACATATCACCTGAAGTAGCATCAAGGGAAGTCCATGGTCTGCCAGCTGATGTGTGGGGGCTGGGATGTATGCTCTATACCCTGTTAGTAGGCAGCCCACCCTTTCACACACAACATGTCAAAACAACTCTAAATAAAGTCATAAATGCTGATTACAAAATACCATCTGAACTATCATATCCAGCACAAGATTTGCTTCAGAAACTATTATGTAAAGATCCAACGAAAAGAATAACAATAAAAGAAGTCATTGAACATCCATTCATTAACTTTAATCATAACAGACAAGATCTGTCACGAGATTCAGGGTTCCTTACCACTTTGCACAGCAGCACCCAACATAGTAACAAAATTAGACATGATGATAAGATAAACTCTGATTATCTTGGTATGTGCAAGGAGAAAGTGAATCAAACACCAGAGACTAGGCCCCGATCTTTCAATATTCTGACGGGAATACAAGACAGTGTGTATGGACATGGTGCCTTTATGACTGAAAATGGATCTTCAGAATTACTAGAAGGTAACCATCAGAACAAACAGCTATTCCACAAGCAAGACAGTGCGGAGAGTATATCTAGTGATATGCATAAAATGGGGTTGAAATGCAATGGTGGCTCTATAACTAAACATTACACAGATATGGAAGGCAACAAAGAAAATATTTCTAAACCTAACAAAATGAATTCAAATGTATTAAATGTGCCTCCACTTTGTGCAGACCGTCTCCCAACCATATCACATAAAACTAGGAATGCTATTCTAAAAATTGAGCCTACAGGGGTAATAGTTGAGTTCATAAAACGAAAAGGTAAATCTAGAGAAGAAAAAGTAGTGGAAATATGCAAAATATCCAGAGATGGTATGAAAATAATAATCTATATGGTTGATAATAATAAAGGGAAAACAGAATATGATCCCAGCCCAGATGAAGTGTTCACATACCATAATTTACCCCAGAAGCACTGGAAAAAGTACTTGTATGCATCTCGTTTTGTTGATCTGGTTAAAGCTAAAACACCTAAAATTACTTTGTATTCTCCATTGGCCAAATGTCAACTGATGGAAAATGGAATTGATATTGAGTTGTTTTTCTATAATGGAGAAAAGGTCACATTCACTTCTACAGATGGACTGAAAGTAATAGATAAAAACTTGAAAACCCACCAACACAGTAATATATCTTCGATCCCAGAGCTGAGATACATAATAGAACATTTTGAAGAGTGTTCTAATCGTATGAAAAGAATACTGACTGCTCTTAGTTCTCTACCTGATGAATGTTTTCCACTTATAATTGGTAAACGACCCATACAGGCTGCTAACAGCAACACAGCATCACCTTATCATGGATCTGTTAATGGCAACTACAACACTCCAACATTTCCACTAAATATGGGCTCATTTCACCGAACCACTGCAAGTTCTAGTCAAGCTCCAAGTGACTATAATATTTTGTAGTGTTTTCCAAAACTCTCTTGTATACTTAAAGCAAGTAAACATATTTAGTTAGTCAAATACTAATGTTTAGACAAATTCATTTCATTGAAAGCTTAATTTTGCATAGTATTTTATTTATAAATATGTATCTGAATTATATTCTAATTACTCCGATTTTTGATTTATTATTCTACCTAATTTTGTTCCCTGACACAGATTTTCCTTTAGATCCTTTTGAATATAAAGTCCTTGATTCCTACCTACCACCTGTATTCAGACACAAAGTAAGGTTTGTGGTCCGATCCCTCTGCCTTAAAAGTCTGGCTACGGGAACCTAAAAGACCTTGGAAATAGGTCTGGCGTACGTTCATACAGAAATACCCTTGGAACGGGTAGGCTTCTAGTGAATCCTCGGGGAATGTCAACCATCAAGGGCCTAAATGTAACAATAGTCAATGGTCATGGCGACTGCCTGTCTAATAAAGCGCCCATAATACGGTACTATTACTTTATAGGAAGGATGGTATAGAAGGTAGCCCAGCAGTTTTTTTTAAATCTAGACGTATTTAAAATATTATGGCCGCTTCTCAGGCAGGTTTATCTCATGTAAATCTTAAATGGATCCTACCGAACGACCGAATTAATATAGGTGTATCATCTACTACTTCCGCGGTTTTTTAGGGTTCCGTAGCCAAATGGCAAAAACGGAACCCTTATAGATTCGTCATGTCTGTCTGTCTGTCTGTCCGTCCGTCTGTCCGTCTGTCCGTATGTCACAGCCTTTTTTCTCCGAAACTATAAGAGCTATGTTGTTGAAACTTAGTGTGTAGATGTATTCTGTGAACCGCATTAATATTTTCACACTAAAATAGAAAAAAAATAAAATTTTAGGGGGGTCTCCCATACTTAGAAATGAAAAAAATATTTTTTTTTTTCATCAAACCCATACGTGTGGGGTATCTATGGATAGGTCTTCAAAAATGGTATTGAGGTTTCTAATATCATTTTTTTCTAAACTGAATAGTTTGCGCGAGAGACTCTTCCAAAGTGGTAAAATGTGTGTCCCCCCCCCTGTAACTTCTAAAATAAGAGAATGATAAAACTAAAAAAAATATATGATGTACATAACAATGTAATCTAACACCGAAAATTGGTTTGAACGAGGTCTAGTTAGTAGTTTTTTTTATTTTTTTAGTTTTTTGGTTTGTGAGGTCGTTAATCGATCACAACCCACACGCTAAGTAAGTAAGTAGTAGTAAGTACAACGAACTTCAAGAACTTCTTTATTATGTTACTCGCTGCTACGGAACCCTTCATGGGCGAGTCCGACTCGCACTTGGCCGCTTTTTTAATTTAATGAAATTATAATAAAAAATGTTTCTACTATCTTCATGTTCTATTGTAGACCATAGATTATAAGTAGAATCGGAAATGAACGATTGAATGAAAATAACGACATATTCGCTGTGGTTGACAAGTCCTCCATCTTTTTGTCACGATGCCTCCTAAGAAGCAACCAGAGAAATCGGGTATTTATTATAGATATTTCTTTTATTTTCGATTATAATTATAAAATTAACCGTATAAAATCTATTTGGCCAATTTATAAAATGTCTCCGGTTAAGTTTGGTGCAATACGCGTGTGGCGATCCATGTAGTGATGACAATATCGCAGGCCACGCGGTGATCGATGTTGTTTATTAGAAAGTCTTCAATTTCCTAAATAACTGTGTTTTTCATTTGTACATTATCAGAGCAATTGTGCTCATTACATTTAAAATAAAATATTTGTGATCATGTTCATTGCGAAGTTCTGACATTAGTGTGTTGAGGTTATGTTGATTAACACTGCACTTCATTTTAGCCTCAAGTGGGTCTAAACCCGCTGAAAAGAAGACTACTGCCAAGACACCGGCGCCAGCTCCTAAAGCGGCGGCGGCGACGGCTAGCAGTACTGCGAAGCCTGCAGCGAGTGCTAAAACTCCGGCCCCGGCCCCTAAGGCTGCGGCGCCCAAGGCAGCACCTGTCCCCAAGGCTGCTTCAGCTCCGGCGGCCGCTAAGCCTGCTGAGAAGAAAACCTCGGCTGTCCCCACGGCCAAGCCTGGTTCTGCTAAAGCTGCAGCTTTAAAGACCAAGTCCAGTGCGAAACCTTCAGTTAAGAAAGCGGCGTCAGCTAAAGCGGCTAAGCCTAAGCCTGCTGCAGCTAAACTAAAGATCGCACCCAAGCCCAAGAAGACTGGCATCAAAGGACAAAAGAAACAGGCTGTGAAACCTGTTGCTAAAGCCCTCAAAGCTCAAAAGAAGGTATGCTAGCATTCAACACTTTTTTAATAGTAATTTTTTTTTTACTTGCAATATAACTGCAATATAATTTGTAGGTAGCTTTTGTAATAATCAGTTACAAATTCATCCATTTACATCAATACATGTCTTGTTTTGTTTCCAGGTAGTCAAAGGGGAACATGGCAAGCGTATCCGTCAAATCCGCACTTCAGTGCACTTCCGTAGGCCCAAAACTTTTGAGCCCCCGAGACATCCTAAATACCCAAGGAAGTCCCTGCCCAAGAGGAACCGGTAATTATAATTTTTTATTCATAAATTATCTTCTGATTTAATTTTAGACTATAAATTGTTATGATTTTAAAACTGAAATACCTAGGGATGTACTTTTATGAATATAACAAACAATGGTTTCTTTTCAATATAACTATCATAAAAACTTTAATGAATATATTTATCTCAGTGTAATGTTACAATTAAAAACTACAAAATAATATTCCTATTCCAGCATGGATGCTTACAACATCATAAAGTATCCTTTGACCTCTGAAGCGGCCATGAAAAAGATTGAAGACAATAATACCTTGGTATTCATTGTCCACACCAGCTCCAACAAGCACCACATCAAGGCGGCGGTCAAAAAACTTTACGACATCAATGTTGCTAAAGTTAACACCTTGATCAGGTAAGATAGATTACAATTAACAGCCAACAGCTAACTGTAGGGCTTAAGTTATGTAATAGAAGCTAGTATCAACGTAAGGATTAGGTAAAGGCTTACTTATCCTCACTGTTGTACACTGTCATAAACATGTGTGTGACTGTGGACATAATTTCAGTTATTATGATGAAATTTCTGTGGGAATCTCATTGATAGAGAATGAAATAAAAAATACACAACTCTGATGGTAATCAATCTTTTCAATATTACATGTATTTTTTGTACAATCACTATGAGGAACTGTAAATTTGTTTCAGACCTGATGGTAAGAAGAAGGCGTACGTCAGGTTAGCCAGAGATTACGACGCATTAGATGTTGCCAACAAGATCGGCATCATATAAGCTACCGTTGTAATTTATATTATAAGAATAAAAAAACATCAGAAAAACTAGTGTAGTTTCTTCTTTCTGGTATAGCGTTATTTTCACTTGCTTAGAATCTGTTATAAATTTTGACAAATGTGGTAATGTGTAATGTAAGTATGATTTGTTTGTGGCTTTAACACCAACCGTCTTAAGGATCTTTTCTCATCTCATGCAAATTGGCCGAGCTAACTATGGAGTACTTGTTAACAGGTAACAAGATTTCCTTAACTTCCAATTAATTTTATTTATGAAGTACACTGAGACTCTTCTGACAATGATAATGTTTCTTTCAGCACAGACATCCATTCAAACCCATGGATTTCAGAGAATAGGCAGTCAACAGATGATGAGGAAAACAAACCGGCTTTATACAAAAAGGTATTATGACATTGTAATTATAAACTAATAAATTTTTCATTTAAAAATTTTAACATGATGATAATCATTGTGGGAATCTCATTGATTTAGAATGATATTAAAATAATACAAAATTCTGATAAACTACCAAAAAAAATATTCGCATGTGTTTTGTGATTTTAATTATATTAAAATACGATTTTTTTTGTTTCAGGTCTCTTGGTGAAAAGTAGGGATGCAGATGTTAGATTATTGATGACATCAGCTTCACGGTACAGCCGCCTTCGTCAATTAAGAATCACTATATTCAAATTGAATTCAAAGAGGTTAAACCTGTGAGTGTGCTGTGGGACAACTTTGTAGCCAATAAGACTTGCTTAGTAGAGCAGAATGGATTAATTATGCACACCTTTCTGCTGTTCCACTGGCTATGAGTAAAATAGATTTTGGATTATTTAAAGTTGAAATCGACACTGTCACAGTAGGTTAGTTTATTTTAATGATAAAGGAAATGATAATGATGTAGGACAGTATAGATGAAAAAAATAATGCACAGAACGTGAGATGAAAATGAACGTTGATTTAATATTCGGAATTTGGTTCTGCCGTATTGTGGTCAAAATTCTAACCTGGTTAGGTTAGAATTTTGACCTGGTTTATTTTTTTATTGTTCATCATTTTACTTGGGTTCTTAGCTATATATCTACGACACACCACTCTAGCACCCAAAACACAAGCTCTGCAAATAAGCTTAATTTGGATCTAGATTGCTTTGTGTATCCTGTCCTAATTGTCTCAAATAAAATGTAGTAGAACTATTGAGAAATAATGTTCTCACTAGTTCCACTATTCGATAGCACATTTATAAGTAGAACTAGGGAGAAAAAAAGTCCCATTAGTCCTACAGTAGAACTGTTGACAAGAACAGGTTTGAATAAACGACCCAACCAAGCCATTATAGCCTATGCTCAATGGTGGCAATCCCCGCGGGGGCGACTGGGAACAGGCCCATTATAGGACAGGACAACAGGAAATAAGTTTTCGTCTTTTACTTACATTACCGGTTGCTCATTCGGTATTGTATAGGCAAAGTATAAAATTAATAATAAGGTACCTGAAGTACCTGAAGTATTCTATTCATTATCTAGTTATTGTAAAGAATACCGGATTATACAGATTGCCGGTAACAAATATAAGAATAAGGTTTAAATAAGAACCTAAGTTAAATTTAAAATTGTCGATCTGCCACTAAAATTAATTGAAATGACCCCTTAATAATTAAGTGGAAGGATATTACAGGTAATCCGCCTGTGTTGTCCGAAGCCGCAGGTTAAAGGCAAGAAATGTAATCGCATTACATAAAAACAAAAAGTACCCGATCTTGAAAATTAAAATACCTATTCCAGTTACATATTTACAAACACTTATGTGCCTTGAGGTCTACCTTGTCGGTAGAAGTTTACCTTAATTCGCTTGCTCTTAGGTACAATAAAATAAAAGACACACTATTGCATGCTTGAGTAGGTACATACATTATTTCCAAAATAGAAACAATTTTATAAGGGGTGGTGTAGTAATTAAATTAACCTGCTTATTTTTTATATCATATCCTACTAATTGTAATATTATAGATGCGCAAGTTTGTGAGGATGTGTGTAGGTATGTATGTTTGTTGCTCTCACAAAAAAACTACTCGACAGATTTGAATGAAACCTTACAAATATATAGGTTATAAACATCAGAATAATATAGATATATTTTATCCGGAATTTCCCATGGTAACGCGGGTGAGACTGCAGGACGCGGCTAGTCTGGTATAAGTGTCCAAAGCCAAATTTACTGCAACGATAACACATCCTGGCTAGCTACGTAACTATTTCCAGTTACAAAGTGCCTCTTCGACGTATGTTTGTAGCGGTCATGGTAATGTTAGACTGAGCTATGTTAAAATGTTAATAAGCAACGTGCAGCACGGCCTCAACTCTGATGTGGCATTTCTATCTCGGCGCTTGTGCTTCGGAGGCATTTAGCCGGTCTAAGGGCTCTTGTACACACACGTTTTTTCGCCGTGAAAATCTACGGTTAATTCGCCGTATGTAGGTACGGCTGCCAGTGTTGTATGGATCACTATGGAAGCTTGTATGGATAACTATGAAACCGATTTTTCGCTTGTGAAAAAAGTCTAACCGGGGAATGGAGTATAACCAGAGAGGTTTTTTGCTGGCCACATAGATAATTTCTTGACTTTCTCTGGAGACACAACACAGAGAAATTCTTGTTTGTTAGGTGCCTAATCAATCTTAAAATTCTCCGGTCGAGATAATTATATACCCACCGAAAAATAGGGGTGAGTGGTCCCTTGCATAAATTCTAGAGAAGTTGAAAATTTACGTTAAGGTTTGTCATGCTATGAAACTAACTAATGAATCCCTTTTTTATCCCATGTGTTAACCAAGTTATTCACGTCCAAATGCAACAAAAAGTTATTTCCCAATAGCTCAATGCCTTTGCCTCATGTCATCATTACATCGCTATTCACTGGAAAAACATTAGGGACAAAGGGATCGTGATAGGTATAAAATATAATGTTTTGTGACATTCGAACTTATATTGAATGGGTATTTATAATACTCGTAAATAAATAAAATATTATTTATTGTACATAATGAAAAAAGTATTTTTTTCAGATAATTTAAAAAAATTTAATTAAAAATTATTTTGTCTGTGTTAATAATTTTCACTACCTACTTAAGTAACCGCAGCAACGTTGATTAAATGAATCGGTCAAAGCCGTAATAACAGTAGCTGTTTACCTTAATAAAGTTAACTTGACTGTAACATTTCATAAAAACAAACTAAGTGAAAGTCACTTGATTGATACACTTTTACAAGTAAACGGCTCGACCGATTTGAATGTAATTTTGTGCAGAGATAGCTGATGATACGGTGAGTACTATAGTGTTCTTCATATTACAATATTCTTGCAGGAACTGGTTCATAGTGACACAAACTAGTGTCGTATAAAAGTGATCGTTTTTTTTTTTTGCAATGGCGGCATCACGCCTCGTTCGAGCGGTTCGGATTGCCTGATCGACCCTCACCTTGAGTTGCTGACCTCTTATTGCGTCACATTTAATACATTATTCAAGACTAGGACGTTGTTTTTTCCGCATCATCGTGTCCATTTGTGAAACAAAATTTAAACGAACCAACCATATAAGTATGTAAAGATATACACGGCTGTTGGATAGAATAGAACCAAGTAACGTTAGACGTTTTATGTTTTATTGTATCCAAGTGGTTATTTTTGGATATCCTATCTTGTTTTGTCCTATGTCAAACCGTAGATAACTTGTTTGTTCTAAAGATAATACATAATTACAAGTTTATTCAGTTGTTCGTTTAGTCAACCTTTGAAATTGTTAAACAATGTTCAACAGTTTGTTTAGTATTTTCCACATGTTAGAAGTTTGAACCATATCAAATTCACACTTTTACAGATACTTACCTTCTAAAGGCCTTATTCATAAACGCTTATTAACGATCAAATAGTCACTACATAGTATAAAATAAAGTCTTCTCTTTTTCGTGTCTGTCACACTGTTTGTCTGTCTGTATGCTTAAATCTTTAAAATTACGCAACGGATTTTGATGCGGTTTTTTGTAATAGGTAGAGTGATTCAAGAGGAAGGTTTTTATGTAAAAAAATTCCCGAAATTCCCACGGGAACGGGCACAACGCGGGTAAAACCGCGGGGCGCTGCTAGTATTTAATAAAAACAGCATTTTAAGATCTATTCCGATCTAATACCAAAAACTAATACCATTTGGTATTACTTTATTTCCGAATGTATTTTTCATTCCCAACGAGTACCACGTTTTTTTAAATAAAAAATGTATTCCTAACGAATACCAAAACATTAGTTGTAAGTACAGTCAGCTAAAAAAAAATAACCCTAACCTACCGAATTACTTAATTCGGTAGGTTAGGGTTATTTTTTTTTTACTAGTTCCATAGTTATCGGTTAACATTAATTAACATTATGAGAAAATTAACTAGTGGTTGTAAATAAGCATTTTAATTTTACTGAACCTGACTGTACTTTATTCCTTCAAACTTATTTTGGTATTGGTTTACAATGTGGTACTCGTTGGGAATGGAAAATAAGTTCAGAAATAAAGTAATACCAAGTGGTATTAGTTTTTGGTATTAGATCGGAATAGATCCATTTTAACGATCAAATGGTTTGTCCCTTTCCGACATACGCTATTGTTCCGAAGAGCAAAAGACACAATAGTAGTTTATGCAACGTCATATAAAGAAGGGTATTAAAACACGAGTGTGAGTTTATGAAACGAGCGCAGCGAGTTTCATAATAGTAACGAGTGTTTTAATACCCGTGTTATATGCAGTTGCATACACTACTTTATCTTCACTATTTAATGCAATTAATCAAACAAAATTTTAAAAACAAAACACATTGCGAAACATTAAATTCACGCGTAGGTACGTGTATTGTCACAGTGAACTTGCCGCCATTAAAATCTAACCAATGAGAGCGCAGCTGCGCGTAGGGCCAATCAGGAGCGAGCGAGATCTTACCAAAGAGTTTTGTGTATGTAGTTTCGACGAAGTTTTCACGTATAACCCAACTGTTTTCAAAAGCCAGCCTAATATCAAAATTTTATACAACTAGTATGAGGATTTTGACATAAGGCTCGCCAGGTTAATTGGTCGCGTTATAATGATGTTATAATGTTATATTATAATGATATTATATCATCATGTGCAATTGCTTAAATTGAGTGTTTTAGTTGTCTGTGCTATAACAGTAGTAATTATAAGTCAAGTATTGGAATCATAAGTAGAATGTTACAACATTAGTGTAGATAAAACACTTTTTAACAGTGTTTTAGTTAAATAGCGTTTATGAATAAGGCGGTAATTTTCTAAGAAGATTAGTGATACTATTTAATGTCAGCTATGCCTATGGATTAGTTATCTGAAATATATTTTAATATATGATATACCTATACATAAAGCGCTACACAATATATGTTTGAACAGATTTCATAATTATTTTATGATCTGTTAACGGAGCTAAGTATATTAACATTTATTTTTCAAGTTACTTAGTTTACTTCTCTTAGCTTAGGTTCAGACATGCTTGCTCATATAAGAACTCTGCTACGAGTCTACCTATAACCCACGTAGGTAGTACCTACATTAATAACTAAGTAAGTACAGGTTTGCCAATGTCAATGATGCTTCAAGTGCACTATTTTGCCACATCATATAATAACAAAGGGTTATTATAATTATTATAACAAGACGCAACAATAACAGTCTTATCGAAAATAACGATACTTATTCTATTTCATTACAGTAGAGACCTTTGACATAGGACTCGACGAAAGCTATCTCTATTTTATTTACGAGATGTTTTCGTCCTGGCTACTTAACTACATACATGCAAGGTAAATAGGTACATGCAAGGTAAATACAACTTAGAAGAAGGTAAAGTGTTTTGTCATGGACAGAGAATGAGTGATACATTTATTCCAAACCACAACCTACTAGTTAGGACCAGGGATGGAACGAGATTGCAAGCATTTAAATTGCAAATTATAAAGCAAACGAGTATCCGAACAGTGAACAACATCGCACGCGAACACGACCAACCACTTGCGAGTTCCAGCCAGGCAAGGTCTAGTCAAATAGATTCTATACACGCCGATGACGGGCCGGCTGTCGGTTGGCTGGATTCGAGCTCAGTCGGTAATCTGTGTTCGGACTTGGCGAGCGTTTTGAAGGTTGGCGCGCTCTATGGCAACAAAAAAATAATTTAGTAATCCTATCAGACTTGTCATCCAGTGATCTCAAAGTGTGTCTCAAAGTTTCTTGAATAAAACAACCTTTTGGTTGGTTTGTTTGAGACCACGAGTAGTCACGTAGACAGTTCATTCGGCCTGACTCGGCTATATTCGCGTTGTCAGAGAGTTATTGCGTCAACAAACCGTACGCGGTGCGGTGTATAGTAGTTGTTCTCGTTCATTCGGCCAATTTCATTTACATCATTCGCCTGGGAGCTGTACAATCACGTCACACGTATTGAGAATCGAGTGTCAATCAGTGCAGTGAAGTTCCAACTTACAAGTGGGGCGGTAGGCCCATCAGTGTGTTAATGGTTGTCGATTGACCTTGTACTTTCGCATTAAATCTAGTATCACGTTTGAATTGCATAAACAAATAGTAATCAAATAACCTAGAAGATGTCGGACAATGCGCAAGACGTGATCGAGGATGCAGCTACAGGTGCAGCCGCCGCGGCGGTCGCCGGATCACTTTTTAGCACATTTGACATTATTGTGTTAATTGTATTATTAGGAGGAGCCGTCTGGTGGCTTTATAATTCCAAGAAGGAAAACAAGAAAGATGAAATAATTTTGAGCAAATATTCAATACAGTAAGTACCAATATTCCTACGTACTTAACCTAGTCGAGTTGGCGGGTTGCTAATAAATAATTATGTACTTACCTACCTGTGTGTTGTGTAAACGTACCATTAAATAATATTCCGAAACAGAAACTTCGTTAACACCACTATAACCTCTACCTCTATAATAACTTTGTCATGAAGTTAATAAAGTTATTAAGTACCTAATAGGTATGTAACTATGCTGTCTATAACGTTGTGAAAAGCTCTTTCTCTTTACAATAAAATTCACTATACCTACTTAAGTTAATTACATTAGATAATGTACCGTGTACGAACTATCCATGTGTAGATAAGTCAAAGGTGCCTACGTGCCTGGAAAGAGCGTTAATTGTATCAATAAAATAATAAATTCGCTTGAAATTCTAATTAGAATCTATTTGAATAAATTACGTAGATTCATATATGTACCTATAGCATAAACGAGCCAATGAAGAGTCAATTTAAGCACGTTTTGGGTATTACTTTTAGGACGTTAGTTAGGTAACTACTTAATATAAGTTACTCTATGACTACTTATTGTTAATAAAATAAAAGTGTGTCTCGCCGAACTTCACGCATATTACCTACTTAGTTACATTCCCTTAGGACTAAATATAGAATACCTACTAAGGGCCTAGTTGTTCTACATTTTATAAGTTTAGTGAACCTATTTTCTATGTACCTATATGACGTATATATGTATCCCAACGCCCTACCAAAATTTAGGTAGTACCTAGACCTACTATTGGAACAATCTTCGGAACTTTGCTAGCGTAAAATATTTAATTTAATTTCGGAACTTTGGTCGCGTAAAATAAATGATATCTGTTTCATTGAGGCTAAGTTTAGATATTAATAAAAATATTATTCAACACACAGACATCGCACAGTTGAATAAATAGGTAGGTAGTTACGTAAAAGACAAACTTTACATGTCACATCATGCAATATAAATATATCAAACTAAATTAGGTAAGTAATAGGTAGTAGGTACCTGAAATTTTCGATTTCTTTAATTGATTTTTACTACGTCCTTATCGTAGGTACATATCTACTTTAATACATAAATAAATATCTACATAGTACGCGAGATTACAAGACGTCAATGTTGATACGTTTTTTTTTATATTTCATCATTCGCCATAATTTCCGCGTTATACCTACGAACAGAACAACCTTCGCATGAAATATAATAACCGTGGTTTAAATAAAACTCGTTCTGTCGGTAGAGATAATTTTAGCTCAAGTTAAATACTTAATAAGGAGTAAAAAAGACAAACCTATTTCATTGTCTAAAATATATTACGCATCTAGCGCATTAACTATACCTAACTGCTTTTGTTTGTACTTATTTATGTAGATACATAAAGTAAGATCGTTGGGTCTACAATATTTACTTATTTGCATTGTATTGTACTTAATAATATAGCTTCTGATAAATTTCCTTGAAACAATTCTTTGTAGTTATTAGTGTGTAATTAATTAGGGAAGTGGTTTTTATTAGTCAATAATCAACAACTTACACTGTATAAAGGTACTTTCCACATTCCCTAGCCCTACACGATAGGTATTACAAATGTACTTCAGTACTTTTTGCTTGAAGGAGTAATTAAACAAAGTTACATTCTCGTTATCTATAAAAAAAATCACTTTTATAAAATGTTTGTATAGGTATATATCTTCAAGGGCTGTGCCCCGGGTGGTTAGCATTGGGGTGCGATGCGACCCTTGTTACTGTTAAGGGCAATTTTATGTATTTTGGACCTTAGAGACATAAGTAGGTAACTATTATTATGAAGCTAGAATATACGTTTTGTTTAAGTCTGACATTCCCAATGGTTTAATGTAAAGTACTTAAGTAGTTACCTACTTATGTTACATACCTATTAAATTTAGTTTCTTTAACGTCAATAAATTTAGATTTAATTTAACTACTTATGATGTATCAAAGTGATAGGAAACACCTCGCAATCAGTGTTAGCACATAATTTCTACCTTATCAGAGCATTACTGTATCTAACAGCTAATAGTTCCTCGCCAATTGACACGTAGCGTGATAGATAAGAAGATGATATCGATCAATTGATTTAGATAGGTACCTAGCCTAGGTAGGAGGCTAATGTTTTATATAAAATACAAATGTTTTATATCGATAAGGAACTCTAAGTAGGTATCTGTATTAAAGCAGACATTTTTTAATTATTAGTCATCAAGTACCTAGTTACTACTTTTTTTTTATCCCTGATCTTATCTTGTAATTTAAGCTCACCTAGTCTTAATCGAGCGACGGTTTCATTTCAACAATCCAGGTAGGTAGATACCTACCACTTAGAGCTTGTAACTTTTGAGAAGTACTCAAAACTTTACCTACTTACAATTGTTTCTTTGTAAACGTAGTTTCTATTCAAATGTTTTCCTCTTTTGTAGGTTATATAGTTACTACCTTGAGACATAACTGGCTTGTAATTTGCGCTTATTTTATCTAATCATTTCAATTAATGAGACACTCTTTGTGTATTTTAGCAGTCAACTCACGTGTCCAATGACAGTGGCAATGATTCGTATAAAGTCGTATATTATTGTAAAGATTAACGTATCGTAACTATTAAGTAATCTGTGGTATCGTAACGAGTTCCTTTTTTGATATTTATTTATCGCTGACTTGGTTCCAAGGGCAAAATCAATTCGTGTTTGTACGTAATTTACTTAGTAGTATCAGTGAGGCCCAAGTACTTTATTTTATAGAAGGACCCGTCGTTTAAAATTAACTGGTGCGCAATTGTTCTACATCAATAAAGGTGGATAATGTGCTAGGTAACTATGTGCTAATGTGTCAATGATTTATGGAAATTTGTCAGGTAAGTATATAGTTAGTTATGGATACTTACTATAAAAAAAGGATGAGTGGGCACGAGACAACGCGGAACAAGCATTGTCTTGATTTGATTAGCACATAGGGAGTTACAGTGTGTTAAGGGAGTTGGACCCCTCCCCCGCAAGCATTCGCAACCATGAAACATCGCTGAAGGTTCAATGACAAAGATAACGATAAAGTACGCCGTAGTAACTAAATGACATTTGCAATTATCACGGTAGAAATACCAAAACAAAACATAATTCAGTATCTTTGCATACAAAGTAATCTCTTTGTTATTTTTGTACAAGTATCTACGTAGAGATAACATTACTGAGGCAGATAAAAGATTAAATTAACTTAAGTAACTCACTACCAACCAGAAAACATTTAACAAAGCAAAGGTATGATTAATTTATTAACTTAAATATTATAGGTATGTAACTATGTATTTATGTAGGTTTAGGAGGTACCTACCCGAGGTCTGAAATATATATTTCAACTAGCAGCGCCCCGCGGTTTTACCCGCGTTGTACCCGTTCCCGTGGGAATTTCGGGAATTTTTATACATATAAACCTTCCTCTTGAATCACTCTACCTATTACAAAAAACCGTATCAAAATCCGTTGCGTAATTTTAAAGATTTAAGCATACAGCATACAAACAAACAGACAAAAGCAGCTACTTTGTTTTATACCATGTGGCATGTAGTGATGCACCGCCGACCTACTTAGAATTTTGTTAAGTCATAGCTTGATGCTAGTCATAACTTACTGGTGATTTGCAGTCCCAACATCTTACTACTACTACAACTTAGGTACCTACTTAGCGAGCCTTGGTAGTGGTAATCTGGTAATGTAGGTATCATATTATGATACATTACCTTTTTCTAAATCGGTTAATTATGATAATCATAATTAACCGATTTAGAAAATTCTTTTGGTAGGTAGGTATATAAAAGAGTAGAATATGGAAGCCGAATATATAAGTAATATATTATTTTAATTAATTATATATTACTAGCAGCGCCCCGCGGTTTTACCCGCGTTGTGCCCGTTCCGAATTTTTTTACATAAAAACCTTCCTCTTGAATCACTCTACCTATTACAAAAAACCGCATCAAAATCCGTTGCGTAATTTTAAAGATTTATTTAAGCATACAGACAAACAGACACGAAACAGAGACGACTTTATTTTATACTATGTAGTGATGTAGTGATGTATCAATAATCAAAACCAGTTCAATAACCGTGAAAGCGGAGCTATAACAAACACAATTTGGAGAAGTATCTATACCTACCTAACTACTTTCGCGTTTGTAAATTAACATAGATCAAATAGAGAGTGTTGGATAACAGATGTGGTAATCATATTGCTTATAACTATTGTACAACATCTCGTCACAAGATGAAATGAAACACTAGAATCTTGAGACTAAGCCTAAGTTACGTACGTACCTACCTTAACTAAGGTAACCATGTAGATACCCAGAACAAAAATGATGTATTACGTTGTTGGTTATGTATAAAACAAATTCTTCACCGAGTCTGTCGGACTGTCTGTCTATTTCTAATCTCAAAAAATATTAGCTGTCCCGCGCGGTGGTTCCACTCGCGACCAAATAGATTTCGCCAGTGAGAATCTAAAACCATCCAGGGCGACGCAAACGCATACAAAAAATTCACTGAAATCAGTCGGTTTAGGAGGAGTTCAGTGACATACACACGTACAGTAGAATTATATAAGTACATATATAAAGATTACCTTAACTACGGGCACAGTAAACAGTAGACTATTTATTCTGTGCTACGGGTGTATTAAATATGTACCAAATTTAGGATAGATTACGCTTGTTTAGTAAACGAACTATGTTTTACCGAATGTTTTATAGTTCTATCTTACATTTCCAGTTATTGATTCTTAATAATTCCTAATTTCTGCCTAGACAGGCGGCGTCTGCATTGCATTGTAGACACAGCTATACTTGAAGCTAGTTTCATAGGTCTACATCACAGTTACCAAGGAACAATGAGTAGACTAACTAAACTATCTACCTACTTAAAATGCTCTCCGTGATTTTTGATTTTTCATCTGCAGACTAGGTTTAAAAAAAGGTAATTATTCTACTATAAATTAGGCATGCACGAAGGAACATAACATAAATATTTTTTTTAACTTTATTGTTTCATATTTCGTGATATTAAGTTGAATGTTTATGCTTATACCTATGCGCTTCCATAATTTTCACAGACCAGAAGACGGTCTAAATTAAGACTGTCTGATCATAGGTAGGTAGGTCTACGTCACAGACTTTAAGCATAAATCTTGGTGAACGCAGACTTTGACGGAACGAAATCTACAATTCTTTGAACTCCCATAAGAAACCTTGATCACCCACCTGACAGCTTCAATCGTCCGAATCTATAGAATAGAACAATTTATCACTACATATTATAAAACAAAGTCACCGGCTGCGTCTCTCCGTCTGTCTGTCTGTCGGTCTGTTCGCGATAAACTCAAATACTACTGCACGGATTTTGACGCGTTTTTTTTAAATAGATAGAGTGATTTAAAAGGAAGGTTTGGATAAAAATTCCCGAAATTCCCACGGGAACGGGCACAACGCGGGTAAAACCGCGGGGCGCTGCTAGTCATATAAAATAGAGCAATAGGTGCGTGTTCGATTCTACGAGTAAGTAATTTAAAGTGCGTTGGTTGCGGTTTTTTGACACAACTTTTGGTGCACTACGATACTTATTATGCGTGGCCCATTTGACTAATTTAAAATATACAATTAAAGTGATCAATTCACACAATAACTACACCTTCATTAAACAAGGTACCTACCTAACTAGGTATGTATATAGTAGATATGTCATTTAAAATAGTTTTTTTTTAAAGATAATTCACATGACGTTAGAGCACTAAATATTATTATTAACACCTAGGTAATTAACTACTTACATATTATGTATCTTCTATTCACGAATGTTACGCAACGTCTTCTGATGTAAAATATAAACTAATATTGACTTAGAGCTTCTAAATATGAAGATAAATAATTTTTTTATTGTTACTGAATTGGGTAATACATATATATTAATAATGATTTTGTAATGTTTGGTCTTAATCTTAGTTATTACTTTACCGAGAACGGGTTCCTGTACTGTAGGAACCTTCACTAGGATCATTCTTGTCGAGGTTCACTGTCATCATAAACAAATGATCGAAATCACTCACCCCTATTCAATAATCTTCTTATCGAGTGGATGGTCAACCTGACCAATCCTGATGTCAGAGTTATTGAGCCGCCAAAGGCCTCTGACATGGCTTATGTAACGACTACTATCCGTAGAAAGTAACCGGGACCGACGGCTTAACGTGCCCTCCGAAGCACGGAATCATCTTACTTTTCGGGCAATCAGGTGATTCAGCCTGCAATGCCCTAACCAAACTGAGGACAGTCTCACAAAGTGATTTTTGTGAGATATCCCCACCGGGAATCGAACCCAGAACCTCCGGATCGAGAGCCGAGCGCTCAAACCACTAGACCACGGAGGCTGTTGATTCAATAATGAGAAGGTTCTATCGAGGTGGCTATAGAATAGATACCTACGGACGGATATGACGAGCGATTTTTTTAAAGTAATAACTACTCACCTTTATCTCTCAAGCTTAATTTTTTACTTACCTTTAGATCACTGGAAACGATTTAAAATTTTGTTGTGTTA
Source organism: Cyclophora albipunctata (assembly GCA_963082685.1). Classification (NCBI taxonomy): domain Eukaryota; kingdom Metazoa; phylum Arthropoda; class Insecta; order Lepidoptera; family Geometridae; genus Cyclophora; species Cyclophora albipunctata. Next base: position 5,709,103 of record OY720117.1, on the reverse strand, counting down.
CAATTAGTTAACATTGATAATTTTATTATAAAACAAGTAGGCACCTAAAGTACGAAGCCCTCTCCACACGAGTATAGGTACCTAGCTCGAACTTATAAGGCAGGTCAATTGATAAAGATAAATAAATATAAGTAACTAGCTATCAGTACTATCAGAATGAATACTTTGAACACGTGCATGATAACTATTTACTACACTTAGTAAGTATATAGGCACCACACATAGTAAGTGAATAGATTCCTATTACCTACCTGTACTGTAACCACCTATAACTAAGGTCAGTACAGTAGTCCAATGCATACATGAAGGTCTTAGGCAATACCTTCTCAATTATCTAGTTAAGTTAATGCATATGGCGATTTGACTCAAAGCAATGAACTACTAGTAGGTAGTTACTACCCTAAAAGGTATCATAAAGGTCACCTATCAACCTATTTAGTTATGATATCCTTCTATTTATCAAAAATTCCTACTGTTGTAAGTACTAAGTACCTAGTTAGATGATAACACTCAACTAATACCTAATAATTTACCAAGTTATACGTCGGTATAAATACACATTAATTCAAAGTTAAGTCTTCAACGAAATATCTTTTGTTAATCGTGTGTGTGTTATTTGTTTGACCTTAACCGTAACAATTAGGTTTAGGTATGTATGGCTGAAGAACGAAATAAACGTGGCTCGGAGTACTATTTAGTAATCTGTGGCTCGGGTGTCTTTAATCAAACGCAGATTTTTGTACTCAAAAGTACGAAAATAATTAAGTTATTAATAGGTACGTTGACTTTGATATTTACGAACTAAATACCTAAAAGACAACAAACTAATTAACATAGGTATTATATTATTGCCTAGCTGTGCCCTGCGGTTGCACCCGCATTTATTTCGTCACTGCTTACCTTTTAAACCGTCCCTGGACTTTCATTCAAGACCAAAATTAGCGAAATCGCTTCAGCCGTTCTCGAGTTAAGCAGACTAACGAACAACAATTCATTTTTATTCTAAAGAAGATTACTACTTGGTGCTAGTTGTATGTAGTTGTATGTAGTTGTATTTGTACGTATTTATTTAAACATCTAGTTATGTATAATTTAGTAATATAATATAGGTACGTGCGTGCATAGGTACATGCGTGTGCATGTAAGTCGGTGATGTACCTAAGTAGGTATTTTTTCTTGTGGCGTGCAAGTGATGTTTTATGTCTAAGTAATAGCCAAACCATACGAGCAAATAGATCAGATACTTTATTTACTAATGTCACAGGAGTAAAGAAACGGAATTCCGTTTCTTTACTCCTGTGCTAATGTGGCTAAATCCAAACGTAACGGATCAAAGGGAACCGTCCGTCCGACGTGATCTATTCTCCCTAACCAACAGGAAGCTAATCTTCAACTAAAACGGTGCATGTACGCCCCTCTTTCATATGGATATACCTAAGTCAGTACCTAACTATTGCAATTAATTGGCAGGTGAATAGACCGCAGTCACGCAGCTACCGAGTAGGTTCTATGTAATGTATCATACCAATGTTGAATTAAAAAAGTTTTCTCGTGCAAAGTGCAATTTTTATTAATCCTTAACCGGAGCTAAACATTGACTCCAAATGTTGGCCAAGTATTTCAATTTACCGTATTGACTCAATGTTGCTGTCTTGGTTCAAGCCAGGGGCGTAGCTACCGCCGTATCTGCCGTATCAATTATACAGGGCCCCCGGGCCACGGGGGCCCCCAAAGTGTGTAAGGAAAAAGAAATAAAAACTTCCCAATTTATTTTATTTTACAAATGACAAAATTCTATAAAGCAATTACTTTTTATCCTGCCTTAAGCGTGCGTTCAAAAGTTGGCAACACTCTACATCGTTATGGCGGGCTGCGGGACTTCCCCGTTTTACTTACTTTATCTGCAACTCAGCGGGGAATCCCTCAATAATAAAATCGATTTTATTATAAAATATTACGATACGATAAAAAATTACTTAAGAACTTCGATGGGACAAGAACGGCTGTCAGACCTCTCACTATTGTCCATAGAGGTAGAAACTTTAGAAAAACTAAAATCATCATCAGCCATAAATGATTTAATAAATCAGTTTGCCGAAAAAAAGGCAAGGAGAATGAATATTTAAAATTTGATTTTTATTTGTAAAATTGTTAAATTATGTTATGATAAATAAATATTTCTTTTCACAATATTTTTTTTCTTTTGTGAAAAATCTTTACCCCCAAACAATATAAGGGCCCCCAAACAATTTTTTATACGGGGTCCCGCCAATGCACGCTACGCCACTGGTTCAAGCACTCCAATGTGTGGATCGGTCTTGGGCTAGCTTGGTGTGACCTGTTACCGATCTACACATTAGTATATTGACATGACTCGCATTAAAGTTATCAGTAAAAAAATTAGACATGATGCAAAAAAAGAAAACTTGTTCATCAAGGTTTGTTTAGTACCTACTTATTGTTTATTATTTAAACAGGCAAATCATCAAAACAACTAAGGATCATGTACGCTTTATCAATTTAGATATTACCTACATAAATATATTCATCTATAAATATCTTCGATCAACAATACACAACATAAATATAATCAAATAAGCGCTTACCAGCTAAAAACCACAACTCATCCTGATTTGTGATTGCTTGAAACGGAACTATTTATTATAATCCGGTCAATTTAAACCAAAAATTGAGGGTGAGGTTACATAAAGTCCCAACAAGCTGAAAATCAGGAAAATTGTTCAAAACATAATTAAAAGCAATACCAATAGGGTCAACTGCACATACACCCAGTGTCGATTCTTCGGTGGTCGAAAACACGGCGTTGGCGGTCGATTTCGATAAAGTGTCAAAGAGTAACTTGTACAACTCTTCAAGAGCTTTCAAATGACATAGGTCATGTCACTTTTGAGCATTAGGATCAGCGCCGATACTTCGGTATAGCATAGCCCAACTCCATTCTTCGGTGGTCGAAAACAGTAAGTTGGACGGCGATTTCGATATAACTATCAAAGAGTGACTTATAAAACTCTTTATGAGCTTTCAAATGATATGTGTCATGTCACTATTGAGCGATACGATCAGTGTCGATACTTCGGTGGTCGAAAACACCGAGTTGGCCGTCGATTTCGATATAACTGTCAAGGAGTGACTTGTAAGAGCTTTCAAATGACATTAGTCATGTCAATGTTGAGCAATACGATCAGGGTCAACTGCACATTATTGCACATACACCTAGTGTTTTTTCTTCGGTGGTCGAAAACACCGAGTTTGGCGTCGATTTCGACATAACTAACAAAAAGTGACTTGGAAGAGCTTTGAATGCGTAAGTCATGTCACTGTTGAGCATTCCGTCCAGGCTCCACAGAACCTCCAGTGGTAATTCTTCGGTGGTCGAAAACACCGAGTTGGCCATCGAATGCGATATAACAGTCTAGGAGTAACTTGTACAACTCTTCAAGACCTTTCAAATGACATGGGTCATGTCACTGTTGAGCATTGGGGCAGGCTCCATAGTTACCTGCCCGAGGTCCTTAATTTTGACATTTCTGGAGCGTGTAGTTCAATAACGGTTTGGAATATGGAAAAAGTGGATAGAATTAAAGTTATAGAGAATTTTATAAGCTTTCATTTCATCATACACTTTTTTTTGCTACATTGCACCGTTTTTCAGATATTCGCGAAAAACACTTTTTTTTTACCTTTGACCTTGAATAAAAAAAATTCCATACACGGGAATGATGGGGAACTTTTACACATTGTTTATAATTATGTTTTGAACAATTTTCCTGATTTTCAGCTTGTTGGGACTTTATGCAACCTCGAATGTCTAAATTGACCGGAGTATTAGCAGCTTTGTTCAATGATAATTGATAGGTATCGATATAAGTAGTAGTAGTAGTATAACTATATGAATAAGAGACTTAACTTAAGTGCCTTAAAATTATTTATTAGTCATAAGTAGAATAGGTATCTACCTTCTAGCCCTATTATTGATATAACCCGATAGGTACTGACTTAAATATTTTGTTTGTTTATAGACCAGCGGGATCAATACAAGTTACAGAGAATTCATTCATAAATAAATTGAAAGCGTCGGGCAGGAGTCTGGTTGTGTTCTATGGATCTCAAACGGGGACCGCTGAGGAGTTCGCCGGGAGGCTGGCGAAGGAAGGAATACGATACAAGATGAAGGGCATGGTGGCCGACCCTGAGGAGTGCGACATGGTCAGTTGATTTCATTTCGTACATAACTTAGTGAGAACCTAGTACCTACCTCTTTGTGTGTACCTTTACAAATACATTAGTATCTCTTAGTTCATTCATTAGTTATTCATTAATCATTACATTCATTACCTACAAAAGTTTGTAGCTACTTAAAATCCATAAATACATATTAAACGAGGCAGGAATACACAACTCCTGATTAATTTGTTAAACAAATTCCTTTGCCTACTCTAATTATTTCATTAGTAAATCAATAGTTCATATTGCTAAGTAGACATTATCGCTTACGTACGTTACGTAAAGTAGGTATTTAGTGATAAAGTTAACATAGTGACTTGCCGTACTCGAGTCACATCTGATAAAAATAATTAATGAGTAAACTACTTACGATATGTCGATACATAAATGCAAAATATATTTCATCGAAAGGTAATTTAGTAGATAGATAATAAAATATACGACATAACAATTAACCTGGGTTGTTTACAGGAAGAACTAACGAAACTGCAAGACATACCAAATTCTTTGGCGGTCTTCTGTGTGGCTACATACGGTGAAGGAGATCCGACCGACAATGCTATGGAATTTTATGAATGGATAAAAAATGGAGAACCTAGCTTAACCGGTTTAAATTATGCAGTAAGTTTGAATATGTATTTAATGTCCAGTTAGCATATATTAATCGTTAGGTACTGATAATTGCTTCAATTATACCGACCCATAAAGTTAAGGTTACGTAGCTGTCAAAGTCTGTGCGTCAAGAACGTCAAAGTCGTATAACATTTTTGTCATTGTCACTTTGTTGTAAATGTCAAAATCAATACCAACCAAACCAAACTATCATCACTTTCTTTCCTGCCTGGCTGCTGATGGATGACCATACATACATTTCATTCAATCATTCATCGTCGAGACTACGGCATAAAAATAAAATGTATATAAATCTAATAAAACATTTAAAAAAATGTTAATAAAGTTAAATACCTCTATTGCGTTATCATTAAATTATAATCATAGTATAAAGTGGTAACTTGCTTGTGTTTGTTTAGTTTTCTTAAGATTATAACCTTTGTTTCGTTACATCATATTTTACTAAATAGTTGCGGTGATAATTATGAATAACGTAGTGTTTTTTAAAAGTATTAAGTATATGTAAGTTGTTAAATAATTAAATATGAGTTTATTTATTGGGATACTTCCAATGGTGTTAAGAAGAACTGTTTCAGTCACCCCGTCTGCTCTTTCCAAATTCCGTTATATGGTACGAGTTAAGATCATAATGTGTTCATATGATTAATTTAGATAATTTACATAATATCTTCATTTCAGGTGTTTGGGTTGGGAAACAAAACTTATGAACACTACAATGCTGTTGCAATATATTTAGACAAAAGATTGGAAGAACTTGGCGCTACCAGAGTCTATGAATTAGGACTTGGAGATGATGATGCCAAGTATGTCTAATGTTAATTTTTATTATTTGTATAGGATCGGAGATAATACATACTTTCAATTATTTAAAGGATGAAATATTTAATAAGTACACATACTTACTTACATAAAACATTATTTTTTATTATTTCCAGTATTGAAGATGATTTCATTACATGGAAGGACAAGTTCTGGCCTGCTGTGTGTGAGATGTTCAATATTGAGAGCACAGGGGAAGAAGAGCTGACCCGTCAGTTCCGCTTGGTGAACCACCTGCCGGGAGAAATAGAAACTAGCAAAATATTCACGGGAGAGATCGCCAGATTGCATTCTCTCCAAGTTCAAAGACAGTGAGTAGTGGTTATTCATTTTATAACTATTTTTTTAAGGCTTAAATATGTAATTTATGTATTTTCATGCAGCTCAAACCCTACTTGGATGGGTGGCCGATAGTGGCATTTATATCTGAAGGCTACTGCGGTCCCGGTTGTTTCAATTGTCAGACCATGTCGGAGGTCTTTAGGCGGTCTAAAAACTCCAGCACCAGGGTTGGCCACTAACCTACTCGAACTTATATACTTTAATATTTTATTATTGATTGAAGTTATGGTTCTCAATTAATTTTTTATAAAGTTTTTATTAGTTCTAGGCTCTGGGAATGTAAATAAATTCCTACTTAATAACTTAATTCTTTGTTGTCAACTAATATTGCTTATCAATTAGATAATTTATAATACTTCATTTTTAGTCCTTATGATGCCAAAAATCCATTCCTTGCTCAAATCACCGTCAACAAGGAGCTTCACAAAGGAGGCGGCAGATCCTGTCTCCATGTTGAGTTGGATATCTCAGACTCGAAAATGCGTTATGAAGCAGGTAAATAACAAATGTAATTTAGATATTCAATGATAAATAAACATACCAACCTCTGTGAAGGTAAGATGCACACCATTTTTCACTTATCATATGTCCTTTTTTTCTTAATATTATATATAATTGAAGAATGAAGACAAAACATTTGTCTTGGCATGTAGCCTTGCTAGTCTATTACATCAGACAGCCACTTTGTATTATGCAAATGAAACAATATTTGGTTATTTCAGGGGACCATGTGGCAGTTTACCCCATCAATGACACAAACCTAGTACAGAGATTAGGAGAATTAACCAACGCCGATTTGGACGGGATATTCTCTCTCATCAACACTGACCAGGAGAGCACAAAGAAGAACCCATTCCCTTGTCCTACCTCGTACAGAACTGCGCTGTCTCATTACATTGAGATCACCGCCTTGCCAAGAACGCACATCCTTAGAGAGCTCGTCGAATACTGTGCAGATGAAGAAGTGAGTAACATTTTAATTTTATTACTTATTAGGCTTATAAAGATCACAAAGCTTTGCCCAGCAGTGGGACATTACTAGCTAATACTTCATGATAAACTTTTTTATTAAAATCCTTTTGATGGATATGAAAATGATAAAATCATTACGGTAATGGTTAGTGCTGTTCCTTTAGAATTATTTTATTTAGTTTAACCTGAATTGTTTAGATAACATCTTCACATAAATGAATATGCTATAAATATATTATGTTAATTATTGTTAAACAGGACAAGAAGAAACTAATTCTTATGGCCACTAACTCGCAAGAAGGCAAAGCTTTGTACCAACAATTTATTGTAGAAGCTTGCAGAAACATCGTTCATATACTAGAAGACATCAAATCTTGCAAACCACCATTGGATCACATCTGTGAGTTGTTGCCTCGTCTTCAACCCAGATACTATTCCATTTCTTCGAGTCCTAAGGTAATGTTAAAATTTACATGAATATAAACTAAATGCAATAAAATGTTTATAGAAGTGTATATTTACAATTATATTCCTCATTTCAGCTTCATCCAGAGACCGTACATATTACCGCCGTTGTAGTACAGTACGACACTCCTACCGGCCGTGTCAACAAAGGAGTGGCCACCACATGGCTCGCCAAGCACATACCAGAACCGGGCAAAGAACTACCTCGCGTGCCTGTCTTCATTAGAAAATCTCAATTCAGGTCATTACCATATTCGTTATAATAAATTATTTCAATTCATCTTTCTGGCCAAGTGGATGCAAGTTTTAACTTCTTATATAATTTTAGATTACCAATGCAAACCCAAACACCTATTATTATGGTTGGTCCCGGGACGGGTCTGGCGCCGTTCCGAGGATTCCTTCAGGAGCGCGCCTTCGCCCGCGGCAACGGGAAAGAAGTTGGTGACAATATTCTTTATTTTGGATGTAGACATCGTGATCAAGATTACATTTATCAAGATGTAAGTATTGCAGTGGTGATCATTTTATGTATGTCTACTGTTTTCGAATACACAGCTAATTTGAATTATTTTGGTTTTAGGAATTGGAAGAATATGAGAAGAATGGTGATGTAAAATTAAATTTGGCTTTCTCACGCGACCAAGAACAAAAAGTTTATGTCACTCATTTACTAGAGAAGAATATGGATCTCTTATGGGACATTATTGGAAACCGCAATGGACATTTCTATATCTGCGGGTAAGTGTGAACTGTAAACCTAGGAGCTAGGAGCCTTAAATTTTGTATTGGGGTTCCTTTTAGAACCTAGGTGCTCGCTATTTAAGGGATTTTACGAAAGTCAATCCCTAACAGAGCTGGCCCTTTTACCCGAAACGAAGCGAGGACGGGCCGCTAGTAATTTTATATTGTTATAGCAAATAATAGTTACGATGGTGATCATAGGTTTCCATGTCTATTATAATTTATATTTTATTTCAGCGACGCAAAGAACATGGCTGTGGATGTTAGGAACATTGTGCTTAGAGCCATCCAAGAGAAGGGTGGGAAATCTGAAAGTGATGCCGTGCAATACCTCAAGAAACTTGAGTCTATGAAGAAATATTCCGCAGACGTATGGAGTTGAAACGTTTGCGTTAAAAATACATTCTTAAGCATTGAATAACATGTTTAACCTAAAGACAATGCTTACAGTAACTAATAAATAAATAGATAATTATTGCGAGTAGTATAATGGTGATCAATTTACACATATATACATATATTTTTGTAAAGACGAATGATTATAATGTCTGCATTTGTGATATGATAAGTTATTGACAAGCAGAGCAGGTAATAAAAATAATAAAATGTAATATTTAATGTTCTCTTATTCTTAATTCTTATACAGTCAGACTTTATTATAATGAAAAACAAATAATTTATTCACATTTTTATGTACACATGTTACCTGTTAGTGAACAAAGTATGGTATGCGTATATTTTGATTTTATAATTTAGAATTAAAATGGCTGTTGTTTTGAGTGTAAATTTTTCAATTATTGTTGACATATTTCATAAAGGTGGACTGGGCATTTAGAAGTAAGTGATTCAATTACCTTTAATAAAATATTTTATATATAAGTCGTATATTTTATTTCCACGCTCCCGTGTTCCCGTAAGGTTACGCGGGTACTCGCGTGGTTTCATACAAAAGTGCTGCGTCGCGGAGACCTGCGCGGGCGTCCGTCACAGGGTGGCGCGCCTTCAAATTGAACTAGCGACACTGCGTAAATATAATAATCCGGTTTCCGCGACGGACCCGTAAGGGGGACCGTCGCGTTCCCACAGAGTCAACACACGTGTCCACGCGCGTAAACACGCGACGGTTGCCCGTTGCGGGGGCCCGCTTAACGCAGTTTCAGGCCTCAGGTTATAAACAGATCCGGATTTACACTCTCTTAGGCAAAACGGTACTAGCCTAAAGCTCCAGTGCCGATTTAGGGGAGAGTTAGATAATATCGAGCCTCTAAGGACTTGGACCTATAATTGGGAAACTGATATTAACAGAAACGAAATTAAGTACTTAGTAGGACATTTATTCAGGTACTCATTGTACAATGTACGCATACCGTATAAAGCTGCGTACGGATGGCGCGTTCCTGTGTTACGCGTAGTTGGGAAACACTGTCCACGCGTACATTGGATACGCGTACAGCTCCTGTACAGACCGCCGCGAACCTGTACGCGAGGTTAATCGATCCAGAGCACTCCGCGAAGTTCATAAAGTTGAATCAATCTGATAATATTTTCATTATTGAAACTCGAAGAACACGCGTGTTATTCATTTTGCCGTCCAAATATAGCGTAGCCGGCCGCGACCAAAAACCGACAGACGGTGGCTCGCGCTGCGAGTTGGCTCGCGCGGTACGCGTACCCCGAGAGTGAACGCGTAGCTGCAGGTATGGACTAGGCGTTCCGGATACGCGTAAACTGAGTACGCGTACCAGGGTACGCGCAATCCGTACGCACCTTAACAAAAACTTCCAAAATTTAAACAAAAAGTAATTATTATCAATTTACAAAAAAAGTTAAAACGCAGTATTGTCAAAGTGGTCTGATAATATCGTGCCCACATTAATTACACACAAATGGGTAAGTAATAAAAGCAAACATATTTATTAAAAAACGTATGTACCTGACGTTTCGAGCGAATAACACCGCTTGTGGTCACGGATAATAGATATTGCTTCATTTTGCTCATGTTGATGTAAATAAATTATAATAAATAAATACTTGGACAAATTCACACACGGTTAATTAGACCCTAAGGCTACGTTCACATGTAACGCGCGTTAACGCGCGATCAAATTTGAAGAGAGCTATGTTCAGATGGCTGAATTGTGACGCGCGTTTTCAAATCGCGCGCTTAGACATCCTAATATATACCTAGCAACCGTTCACATGCGCGCGCGTTAACGCGCGTCAACGCGGCGCTCAGAGAAAAAGTTTCTAGACGCAGACAATCGCGCGTTGACTCGCGCTTTGATACTAGCGCTAGACTGACGAGTACTCTCGCACCGCGCATTAGCGCTCATCATCTGAACTCTCTTCAAATTTGATAGCGCGTTGACGCGCGTTAACGCGCGTTACATGTGAACATAGCCTAAGTAAGCTCTAAGCTTGTGTTATGGAATCTAACTAACTGATACTACTACTTATACTTACACAAATATGTACTTTATAAGAATAATATATAATTGACACCCAGACGTCGTCGCCAACAACTATGTCTTCACATATTGTTGACTCCGGGCGGGGATCGAACCCGCAACCCCCGACACAAGGCCGTGTCAGGTGAGGTAGTTAAAACGAACTTAATAGTGATGACAATCTATCTCTTTCTTTTGTTTGAAATCTAAGAGGGACAAAGAACTCAATTGATCCGGCGCCTAGCGAATCACCGCCTATCGTGTCACTCTGAATGTATGGAGTTATCGGTCTATCTTTGTTTCCTGGTCTGTGCTCTCACTGCCACTGTGCCAACGGGCTTGTCATTGAGCAGTAGATGGACGAGTTTAGGTGAATTGTAGCATTCATAAGTTATACAAGATAAAGTGTGGTCAGTTGTGTGTTGCCAAAAATAAAAGAATATATATTACTTTAAAACGATGGTTTATTGATTTAACCGCAAATATATTAGTTAAGTTTATATACAAAATAAGGACGTCAACAAAATGCAAACGGTGGCCAGTTTTGAATGTACTCAAATTAACACCATTCTGAAATTAAAAGATTACCTTTTATCCAAATACGAATACATCGCAACTGGCAGTAGAGTACCTAATACTTCTAAAATTAGGTATAACGACCAAAATCACAATCTAATTTACCTAGGGAAAAAGCTTGCCAAATTCACTACATTTACTCATATATGAAATTACTAAAACAAACACTAATCATACAACTTATCAAAATACTGAATTTACTTAAACATCAAAATATCAAATTGCTTTTATTCTACTTTTTACAACATATAATTAATTTATTTATTCAACAATTCAGGATACACAAGTGCTCATTTTGTCTGTCACATTACTTTTTTGTAGATTGTTCAGTTGATGTTCCTTCAAGTTACAAAGTTTATTGATTTAGTGCCATCTGAAAGAAAAGTGGAAGCACCGACTATAAAGGCTATTTTATTTACGTATGACTAGAAGAATTGCAGTTATTCATGAAGATGTTGCTGGATTGAAATGTAGTGACTGCAACACTTCCAGCCAATAGCAATGACGAATATGCAAGTCTTTCATACCAGCATTTGACGGGCACACAAGCTCCATTAATTGTATCTTCTTTTTACACATTACTCTAGGATTCGTATAACTGTACAAAACTATACATTTCAGTCTTTATGCACAAAGAGAAACCATAAGCGTTAAAATAAAGTGAGGACATTCAAAGTGGTTCAAATTTACAATTTGTGACCAGTATTGCCATAATTACACTGAGTTCTGAAGGCACATGGTAGTTGGCATTATTCTAAGCCAGCTTATTTTAATAAATATATTGAAATGCGAAATTTGGCACTGTAAGGCAACAGTTAACACAAACAAAAATGAGTGCACTTATAGACATCTCTTTACATCGGATGAGCACAAATGATAATTTTAAGTAAGCAGCCTAGTTGGCATACAACACAATTAAATAATTTAATGAGCATCCTGAACTCTTCTGTATAGACTCACTATTTTATACTATTCATTTAATAGGTGATGGCCCTTATGGCGCCAGATAACATTATTAAAACATATTATTTTGTATCTACTTTTAGATAATCATAGAAATTGTCTAGGATTAGAGTAAATAATGCTTACGCATTCCATATCAATATTCTTTGAATTTATGTGTGGGAGCTAAAACTACCTTTTTTTAATAGCAAAATAGTGAATTAGGTCAACAAGTGATATCATTTCCACTAGTAACTAATCTTTAAAAAAATCCTAAAAAGAATTAAGGAAGTGTTCTAAAAATAAACATTTATTAATTTAACAGCTATGTGTCACAACTTGTATATGACGAGCCTAAAAGCACTCAGCCACTCAAACCAGCCTTAACTTTAAGGTAGCTTGTAGTCTCGGTATTAAATTATTATGTACATATGTGTCAATGAAATGCAATAATTTCAATATACAACTAGTCAGCTTCGTAGTGATCATGACAGAGCGAAGAGCGCGGGCGGCGCGCGCGGCGCTCACGAGTCGAGCGGGATGTCCCACTCGGCCAGCCCGCGGTCCACCAGCTCCCGATTCAGGAATATCACTTGCTGAAATTATTACATTCACAATAAAAACATTGACAACTTGCCAGATTTACATGCCACTACTACACTGACGAGCGAAACCTTGATCTTTTTAGCAATACACATACGTGATTTCAATGATATTTATAAATAAACGAATGTTAATGTACGAGGTCTCCATGTGATTAAGGTTATTTCTGGTATCGTAAAGTCTTGTTGTAGACGCTAACTTTGATTGGAACGAAAAATAGAGTAAGTATATTATTAACATTACATGCTTTTTTAGGTTACACTATTACTTTTTTAGGCTAGACTGTTACAATTATATTATGTATAGTTAAATATGCTGTGGAAAAATATAATATGATAATTTGCATACCTGAGGATGTAATGTGAGGTAAAGGTGTACAAGTGGTAAGCCCGCTTCGTCGTAGCCTGCGACTTGAGCGTGCAGCAACTGTCCCGCAGTTAGGCCAGCCATTATACGGAGCGCCTCGCCGCTCCATTCAGCTTCTGATAATAAAGTTATACACATGGGTAACTTATTAATCTTATCATACACTAATAAGATAAATAGATAGGTGTAACATGTGTATCGGAATTAACCCTTAACATTTCTAAATTATCAAAAGCCTTAAAACAAAAGTATACTAACCATTATTCGCAGGCTTGACGAAGGCCAAGAGAGCTTCGGTGGCCTGGAAGGGCAATGTCATGAAGTCTGAACGTATCTGCTTGAGTTGGTCGTTATCCACAGTCAGGTAGCCTCCAAAGTCCACCAACTTCACAACAGATGTGTCATTTTCTTCTGATGTTGATATTACTTGCGCGCGATACCAATTATTCTCCGTAGGAGCAGCACAGATTGATCCCTCTGAGAAGAACAGTTGTAATTGTAAAAATGGACAAGTGACAAAGCAACTTGTTTTTAAGATGTGGCGATCTACTTATTTATATCATATTTATTAAGAAAATCATTTTTTAATAAATTGATGTTATATCCAAATAAGAATAGATTGTAACTATGTTTTAAGATATGGCTTTAGATATCATGAACTATTTGCCCCATTATAATAATATGTAAGTTTACCAAGGTCGAACCTTGAAGTTACATTTACACTTTTTATTATTAGTGAAATATTAATCAATGACAAAATTTTATTTAAATTTTGGTCATAAAGATTTCCATATTTCGCATTAGTTCACCAACTAGACATTGAAGACTTTGATTTCATTAAACTTACATAAAAAGAACAAGTTTCTCAGAAAGGTACAATTTAATTAATAACAATTTGTTTAGAAGAATTATAAGTACAACTAGATATAATTTAAAATGGGGTGGGCATTGATTATTCCAGGGTAGGCGCAGCTCAACTAGACCTCCCCACCTCTCCTACTTTTGCCTTCGTAAATAAATTGGCAAAAATCACAGAACATGAGTAGCAACATAATTTTTATCGGCGATATATTTAGTTTAACGGTAATAATGTCGAGTGCAAAAACTGGTACAGTTATTTCATAATTGGTTGGAACCAGTTTGAAATGTTACCTTTCACAGGGCGCGGCAAGGAGGGGACATCCGGATTCTGGTATGTGGAGGCCATGAGGCGGTGCAGCGCGTGCAGCGAGGGGAACGTGGGGTGCAGCGGCTGCTGCAGGAAGAAGTGCCCCGCGCTCACCAGACACGTCATGATCGTGTCATTGTTCACAGACTCCACCAGCTGCAATTTACACATTTAGCATTCAGTGTGCGCAGACAGCTTTCAGAGTGTGCTCGAAGAGTGAAAGTTGTGTATAGAGAACAACTTCCGATTGTCACGCCTAGAGGCTATTACTTACAATATAAGAAAGCGAGCAAGTTCGTATAGGTAAGTGGCCAACCCCGGTGTCGGGAGTTTTTAGGCCACCAAAGGACCTCTTTAATATTCATGTAGGCTACATATGTTATGCATTACATGAATATGAAATAAAATTATCTATTCATTATCATTACCTACCATAACTCATCTTAAAATTACTTGCTTAATTTTATTACCCTTTGTTCTTATACTGTGAGAACATAATATGAACATTACATATATACAGAATTCACAACAATTTTCACCTGATAAGAAACAAAAAAACATCCTTATGAAAGTAATAACTTATCAACAGACATAATAAATAATTTGGTTGGATTAAGGCCAAATGAGGCTTAGGAGTTGTTATTACTAAAATATAATTTATAGGTTTTATTGATAAACAACAGTATAAAATTAATATCTACAGTTTTATGATAGGGATATTGTATTGAGAAGAAAAAAAACCTTTTAAGTATATATTGTATTCCACAGAAATACAGGTCCTGATAGTAAATAAAAAAAAATCCTGTGTTTCATTCTTCACCTGTTAAATTATGCCATGCTGTGATCAGATTTAACATATTCTTAGCACCCCACCATCAAAATACATAGTAAATATATACAGAAGTTTAAAATATAAAAGCTCTATGTTTACAATATTAGTGTAAACATTTTTTCCTACTTGTATTATAAATGCGAAAGTTTGTGAGGATGGATGTATGTTTAATGTTACTCTTTCAGGAAAAAAAACTTCTGGACGGATTTAAATGAAAACTTTACAATAATATAGGTTCACATCAGAATCACATCACAATAACACATGGGATACATTTTATACCGAAATTCCCGCGGGAACGGGTACAACGCGGTTAACACCCTGGAGCGCGACTAGTTACATATTTAATATAAAAGTGATTCTGCTGGCTCCATTAATTAGAATGTGTGCAAATTGCATTAAAGATTTTTTTTTTAAAACCTAAATAATGGAGATTTTAAGACAAAAGTTATAAAAAATTCACTCAATTCAGAATATTTTCCTGAAAGATGCTCTCCGAGACAATAATTTGTTTTATCTCTATTCATAATACAGAAAGAGACAGAGAGATATCTCTATAGAGAAGTGAATAACTTTAAAAACGAAAAATTTGCAACAAAATCTTTTGTCTTGGTGAGCATCTTAATCCTGCAAATTGGTAAAAACCAAATTAAAAAGTACTTACTTGAAGGAACTCTGGCACAAGGGGAGTTAATCTCTGGTACAGTTCAGCACTGATTTCTTGTAGTGAGAAAGTAGGGAATTTCTTCTCAGGGAATTTATCTCTAATCATATCCAATGCTGACTCAATTTCAGTCTGAGTTCCTGTACAAATAGGTTAATATTATTATTTATAATAAATGGCATATAAAGACTATATTTTAGAAATTATTTAAACTAACCTTCAACTGCACATATTTTCTGCTTGACTGAATCTGGATGTCTTCTTACATATACAGTTGCGCCAGTTTTGGCTTTTATTTGAGTAACAAATGAACCATGTTTGCCTATTAGCAGACCCACAAGGCTCTGTGATATAAGAAATTGATGTATTCTAAGGGCTGTTTGAGAAGGTACTAGATTTAAATTAGCCGGAGGTGGACTGGCTGCTTCTGAACAACCTTTGCCACTGTCGCTAGACCCCTCACTGTGGTTGTCAGAGAAGTGACACAATGAGGGACTAGCTAACAATGGATCCACTGGACTGTGATTTGCTGAATCTCTTTCTGATAAAAGATGTCTGTTCTGTCCTGCAGAGAATCTGTTATCACTGTCATTTCTATTACTAGGTTCATCAATATTGTTATTATTGACATTTAATTCATCAGTGTCTTCTACACTCTCTTCATTTGAGCTGGCTTCTGAGTTACTAATGATTTGCATTATGGCTGCAGATTCTTCATAACATTCAAATTTGATTCCTGCTTTTGAACTTTTATCATCAAACACCATATTATTATCTGAACCATTAAACTGAGAGGAGCACAGGTTTACAGAACCTGTAGGTTGAGTATCATTAACAGAAAATGAAATATCTTTGATGGTGCATGAGTTCACCACCAAACTTTGTTTGTCAAATCCAACTGACATTTTCTTTTCTTTTTCAATAGACTTCTTCCTAATAATTTTCTCAATTTCTAAGTCAACTTCTTCATCAGTCAACTCAATAGGGGAAGATCTCTGAGATGTATTTCCGTTGGGAACAATGTCAATGGGGGCAGACTTAATGATGTACCGGTCTGCTTTGCCTAAAGGTGAAGATTTCTGAGCTTCAACATGGGCATTTAGAGCCTCTGCTAGTTCTTCCTTGAGGCTTTTCAACCTCTCTCTTCCGCCAGGGTCAGATTTGGCGTATTCCCTCTTTTTTTTGAACCAAAAAATACCCAAAAGCACTGCTATAGATGGGACAGACCACATAAGCAGCTGACGACAGGGTGCCATTTTGAAGAGCCACTTTTAGCAATCTATAACAAAAAATCTATATTGAAATTCAACCAAGATATCCACAAGGTTATTAACTAGGTTATGTGTGTTACACAATAATAAAGAAACAATATTTATTTTAATATTTAGCACAAGAGAAACTAACTAGACCAACAACACTTGGGAGCTGTAATGATTTAATAACCATTTATTTTAAAAGCTGCTGGCATACTTACATGTGAACAGTCCATTTTGAAGTGCGAAAATATTTTTATCATCTCATGCATTATGTTATAGATACCTTCTTATCAAATATTACTGATAGTACCCCAGATAAGACAAATAATGTAAATTTAGGTTATTGTCCCGCGTGTTTATTTACAATCTAATTTTACACATGGAAACTAAAATAGTACGAAACGAACTAAATTACAAATAATATAACTACTAAAATAAAATAATTGTAAAATATAATTATTAAGATAGTAAATAACACATTGTCTTCAGAAGTCACAATAATTAATATCAAAGTTTTTATCAACACAATACGATAACAAATATATGCCCACCGATTATTTAGTTATCAATGAGATTTGAAAATATGTAAATAAATTTATAAACTAAAGTAAAAACACAAGGGGCCCGTGAATTGTTACCGCGCTGCAACGCGACAAACCATGAAGTAACACCGTAACTAGCGGTAAGAAAACCTTCACGAGAGGGGCAACACGTAAGCAAATGTGGAATGGTAAATGAAAGGTTACGCAATTACAAAATCTGTGCTCTACTACTTAACAAAACCTAGTAATTACTGTAAAGTAGTATCATATAGCTACAATACGATAATTATAGCCACTTTTTCCAAAATTATATTGAAACCACGGCCTACCAGCCTCACACAGTACTATTCCAAGCATGCATGATCCAAATCTGGAACCCTGCCATGCCACCGGTACATTTTAATATATTGTACTTACTTAGATTATCCAAAAACAAAGTCTTCACTAATAAATAACCAAATGAAAATATTCTCAAAAGCTGAATTATCTGATTTTACTGCCGAATTTATCAATTTTTTTCCAACAATCCACGTGCTCACAATGTTTTCGAAGCACCTTAAATTCAATATGGCGACATACCTAAGTAGGTACGTGTGTTCCGTTCCGTTCGTTAAGCGGTCATAGAGAATAGAGAAACTAGGTCGCATTTTTGTTTACAAAATTATTCCACAGACTAACTATCGCAACAGTCAGGTGACATTGTTCAACTTCAATCCATATCGATATCGATTTAAATATTAATTTGAAAATATACTGTACGAACCTTTCTCTAGTAGTAGTTCTAATATAATGCTCCGGATCGACCTATTTTATGATTTTCACTGTACACGTATAATTTGGTTCAAATTTGAAAAGAGCCATTGACAGCTAAAAAGATTTTGAGGTCTGTAAAAAAGTTGGAATAGTCTATGTGTTTGCTGGTTAGTCTGTGGAAATTGTGAAATAATTTCACAGAGTAATTATGTTTGTCTCTGACAAGATTTACTGTTTGGTAATCATTCCATGGTTTAATTACAACCTAATAAGCTAAGTCTACACTCACGCATTTTTCTAGACTTCATTTTTCAATTTGAACAGAGTAACATGACTCTGAGCTCGGTTTTGGGAGAATCAATTTAATATTAAGTTCGAAGACCACACAAACAGATGAATGAACATCTAATGGTGCGTTTCCATGCTTGCCAAGGCTTGACAAGCATCCACAAGGCACAAGCGTCGACAAATCTCGCTTGGCGTTTGGAAGTCGTTTACACGCTTGTGAATGCGTCAGTTCAGTGTGCTACGTACAAGCATGGCGGACACCGAACTTGTATCGGCTATTACGTTTGGATTAACCTACTTTTATTTTAAATACAAGAAAAGTAAAACAAAAGCTACGGCTATTAAGCGCGCGCCAACACAAGCAAGCGCAAGCGCCTTTTGATCTGTGTCCAAAAACCGACACTGGCCCGGATCGGATACAAGCGTCCACAAGCTCACGCAAGCCGAGCCAATCGAAAGTGCTTGTGGATGCTGGTCGAGCCTTGGCAAGCGTGGAAACCCGGCATAAAAATAAAACGTTTGATTCAGAAAAATACTTTAGTTTGAAAAGGTACTTTCCTTTCCTTCATTCATATGCCTATTCGTAGCACACTCGTAGTTTGTAACTTTTTATTTTATTTTAAATTATAGAATCATTACTTTCAACAAATTGCCCTTTAGTCAATATTTAAAGTATTATCCCTTCATGCTATAAGGCCAGGGGTAAAGGCAAGTTTGTAAGGTTACTTATTTAAATAATTTTAACTTTTACATAAACATTACTCAACTGGTTTAGGTAGGTACACAGTTTTATATTCACTTTGTATTTCTAATGGAACTAGTGGGGAACAAAAATACTATTAGTTAGAGCTTTCATCTCACTGAAGGTACAGCGAGGACAATATAAACTTTTTAAATACTTACTGTTGTCAGGGAATTCAATATAGTGTAGAATAAAATAGTGTGATTACTAAACCTGCACAGTAAATTAATTCACTGCATAATGTTAACATGTGCATCTTGCACAAAAATTCTCAAGTTTGTCTCTTATATACTTGACCTTTCTCTAATCAGTTGATAAAGAATATTAATGACTAACACAAATAAAATAACCATTGTTGTTTTTTAAAAGATTAAATCAAGTATATTGAATAAAAATAAATAAGAGACAAAACCATTGTTTCACCATGTTAACACGTTCACTGTCCACTGAGCCACATATGGTTCAGAAAATGCGTACTTGAATAGCACTAATACGCTCCTGAGCCATATGTGGGTCAGGAGACACATACAACTTCTAAAGCGGATAATTCTACTGGACGTGCTAGAACTGTATTGTTTTTGTATTGGACGTGCTGGTACGATCATAAGGTAAATAAAATCGCCGGGACATACGGAAAAATATTTTTATTTTTTTAAGAAATTACAAATTTATTTTGAACTACCACATGTTATGTTTGTTTTGGAAACAGGATAAACAAAACGATTTTTTGCATGGCAAACATTCAATATCTACACGTTTTACTTTTTTTGCAGCAATTTGCCAGTTTGTACCGTCTTTTCGCAAGTTTTCGTAGCATCCATGGCATCGTTTTCTGACAATTTTATTGTCTTGTTTCCGCGGAATTTTAGTCAGAAAATGCTGACTTGCGATCGAGCTAGTAGACGGTCTTGGACTATTAGTCAATGTATTTGCACTCGCATCGGATGCATTGTTCAATTGCAAGAACTCTTTTATAATTTCTTGCTGCGTCTGTAGTTTCTGGTACAAAAGCGTAGCGTTTGTTACTGATGCACAGATCAAAACGTCTAAAGCTATCTTTTTATACCATGCCAGAGACTTTCTTTTAGGGTCATAATAACTAGAAAGCTGGTCAGATACATCTATGCCCTTTTTTCGCTCATTATAATAGAGTACGGCTCTCGGTTTCGATTTCGGTTGATATCCCGAAGACACTTGCATACTAGCGTCATGGCATGTAGGCAACATCTCGTTTGTCTCTCCATTTCATGACTGTTATATTGTCCTTCTGTCGAGCAATTACTTGATCTCTTTTAGGGCCCATTTTACGATATTATAATACGAACAATAAAGTAATGCCACATACAAATATTTTTGAAAAACTAAAAAAAGTTCTCTGAACCACATGTGTTTCATGAACGTGCAGAAGCAAAAATGTCTTCCTCACGCTCTGAACCATATGTGTTTCAGGGAATTAAAACCTACTTCCCGTTTTTTTTTTAAATTATTTTATTAATAGGGCTACACTATGACTATAAAAAAACCCAATTATGAGAAAAAACCTATTGGACGTGTCGGGTCAGTTTTGCATGTTTGTATGGGGACAGGGAACGTGTTAAGCCATTAGAACTCCAGAACGCACGAACCGATTTCCACGGTTTTACATTCGTTGGAAAGGTCTCGGGCTCTGTGAGGTTTATCTACTATATAAAAATAAGTCAGGTTTTCCTTCCTGACGCTATAACTTCAGAACGCACGAACCGATTCCCACGGTTTTGCATTCGTTGGAAAGGTCTCCGGCTCCGTGAGGTTTATAGGGAATAAAAATCTCAAAATTCCCACGGGAACGGGGGCGCTGCGGGTGAAACCGCGGGGCACAGCTAGTTTGATTATAAATAGGTATACCATCATCATTGCAATGAAAGAGCTATAGTTGTTCTTTGCATTGGCACTAAAATGAACTATCCAAGAACTCAGCCAGAGATACTATGCTCTGTTGAGGTCATAGATCCACCAACCTACATAGAGCAAGTCAACAAATGTGCCACAGTCACAAATAATTTGTATTTAGATCGCCTAGTATATACTGCATGTACTCCAGACCAAAGATGGTGCAGGGTCTTCCATTTGCCTCAAAATGTAAAATTATGGTTCTATCGTAAATTAGACCTGCCCACTTATTGTGACATAGTAATTAAAAGTAATAAAGTAGGAATTCATTATATTGTTGCACTATAAGTAGTATCTTGTTTGAGTTCGGATCTGCTATCACAATAGTTTTAGTTAATTGTGTATATGTTAAAGTTATTAAAATACTCTGTGTACACAAATGTGTAAAAACAATTTTGGACTTATTATTATTGTAGGTATCTTCATTAACCAAGAAGGTTTTCAACACTGATCATCAATACTAAAATTAAACAGAAATAATACCAAATATGGTTTTGGTATAATTATTTAATTTATATACATTCCTATTTTATAAAATACTTTATAATGGTCTTACATGAAAATATTTCCAGGAATGTTGAATTTAAACAATAGATATAGCGGATTACTATTAATGTATAAATATAGGATTTAAACTAAAGTGTTACAAAGATCTTACATAAGTTATTAGGATATGACGGATGGAGAAAACTATACAATTTAGGAGATGTGAAATAATGTGGAAAACTAATTATAAAAATCACAAAGTCATGTTTATTCATAACAGAAAATAAATTTACACGAACTTACTGTAGTAACAAGTGCTATTGATGTTATATAGCATCTACAGCATCCGCTTCATCCTCAGAACTTACTTCATCACCGAATTCAATATCCTCGTCCAATCCGTCCACAGCATAGACAACAGTTTCGTTGATACGCACTGTTTCAGGGAACTCTCCGTACGTCTTCAGATTCCTGGCCTCGTCGGGAGTATACTTCAAGATTACATCAGCCTTCGCATCTTGATAATCTCGTAAACCTATTAATATTATGTCCCCCTGGTTTATCCATACTTTTTTTCTTAGCTTTCCTCGGATATGACATAGACGTTTTATGCCATCAAAGCACATGGCCTCCAAGCGGCCATTACCGAGCATCTTTGTGACTTGGGCGTACTCCTGACCATCTTCTTTGAAAACTAACTCACGTTTCTCTGTTTCATTTTCGTTCTTTCCCCTCCTTCGATTTTTACCACCTTTTCCTTTATTTTTCGGCATAATTTATATAATCTTGAGTACAAACATATACAATAAAACTACGAAAATCTCATGAATTTGCTGCCAATTTGCACTTTGACAGATTTTGGAAGGTTGCACGGTTGGTTGGTTGGTTTGTGGAAAGAATGAATTGATGAATGAACATGTGGCTATGGATGTCAGATAGATGTCAACACCACAGAGCCACAGACCAGGAAACAGATGGCAGATGGATGTCAAAGTTAACAACGAGATGACATAATGAACGAACCAAAGAAAAATCTATAGACAAAAAAGAATGTTTAGCCACAGATTGCTCTACCTTCAATATTTCATTCATGTAATGTTATTTCACACTGGTAACCCAGATCATGTTTCCTGGTCTGTGGATGGTGTCGTACTTTCATAATGAAAGTGAAAATGAAAGTTTCATTTGATTTCCAAATAAAATGTTCCTTCCAGTCCGTGGTCTGTAGTTGAAGCAAAGATTATATTTTGAGTTATTTGGGCTTCTAGCAGACAGATGGCGCTAATCGCAGTGCAAATTGTTCCTCTGAGTTTTTGTTTGATGCATTTACAGGATGCATTATTATTTATTAGGCACTTTAAGGAGGCCCCTAGACCTACAATAACATTGTACAATATATTTAATTGTGCAATAAGATTGAATTGCGTTTGGATCCAAACGGTCAATTATATTGCACAATAAGAAAATTGTGCAATGTTTTCTTGTTCAGTCGGAGAATAGTTTGATCCCGAGCAACATGTCAAATATTGCGCAATACTGACCCTACACGAAGCAATATTGTTCAATATTAAATATTGTACAATAAAAATTAAACTCGCTCAAACTTTCGTTCAATCATTGCGCAGTCTTCAATATTAGCCCTAGACGGTTAATTATATTGCACAATATTCAATATTGCGCAATATAATTGATCGTCTAGGGGCCGCCTTAGGCTTATTATAGTAAGTATTAAAAAAGCTCGCATTTCATATTATTTTCTCTTCCCGCTTACAGTGGAATAATTTTAAGTCGTTTTTATAGTCAGTCACTTGTTTTATTCTCTGAATGAATAACTAAAACATCTGTAGATAATTTAGCTGAATAAAATACTTATTCTTGTTGTAGTTCCAAACTTAAGGTCTGAAATTTCTGATAGCTGATGAATTTTAAGGTTCCGTAACCCTTTGGTATCCTTTGAGGCTGAAAATGGGTCCCTATTACTAAGGACTCCACTGTCCGTCAGTCCGTCTGTTTGTCATCAGGTGTTATCTTATGAATCGTGATAGCTAGAGCAGTTGAAATTTTCACATATTATAATGACATAAGGGTCCTCCCATATAACATAGGTACGTTATTTTTCTGGCATATTCTATGGATAGTAGATAATGGATCGTGCGCGAGTCCGACTCGCACTGGGTCTGTTTTTATTGTATATTTCAATTAGGTACTTGAAAACTGGTTCCCCATATATGTGGCAATCGTCTCGATTAAATAATTTAACTAATAATTTTAATTAAGGCGATTCTTTCATCGCACCGCACTACGCAGCCTAGCGCCTTATGCGTGTTTTAACGTTGCTTGTAAATATCTCCGTTTGTTTTCTTAATAGTTTAATTAAAATATAACTTGATAAGCTAGATCTTTGTAAGGTGCCTAAATCAGTAAAATTTCAAATGGTACCTACGTGCATGTACTGGTATCTATTCAATTAACAAGTACCTATTCAGTTAGTAGGTTTTGAATAGAGATCAGAAAAATACCATGTTACAGTCCCACCATCTTATCTGTTCAGTTGACAGCGTCGCTAGTGGAGAATTTGGTTTTGCCATAATATAAGAAATTCACCAAGAAACAAACGTAATTAAAACATGTCTTGCAAGTCAGTCTATAGATATCATTAAAATTTAAGAAACTACAATATCAATCATATAAAGCCTAACTAAGAGAGAGATTCAATATGACGCGGCTGTAGTTCCCATTTTGCCCACCTGAACAGTTAAGTTGGTGGCACTGTAAATGGTTACTAAGGCTTGGCTTAGGAGGTAGGTATCTACTAAAGTTTCTTTTGGCACAACAATAGCCCATATACTCGTACCTTCCCGTGGGCATGTGAAATGATCAGCAGTAGAGAGTAGGTAAAAAGTATTGGATTGCAGTATGGTAAACGTGCAGTCTGGTGGCGGTGGCAGGGTGGTGGGAGCGATGCAGGGGTGAGGCTAGACGGCGAATGAACTGCAGAAAGGGTTAACGTTCGCTTCCCCTGCAGTCGCCGTGATCCTCCGCCCACGGGCCTCTGGTAAGCTAAACTGATACCTACGGTTTAAAGTTTAAATCTAACCAACCTGAAAATATTCACATTAAAGTTAAAATGGTTTTCAGATACTGTACCCATATATGTACTTAATTTCATATTGTATAGGTTCAGTACATAGCTGGTAACTAATAATTGGGCGTTTCAGTTTGCTTACATGTAAAGAGAATGAAACAAGATATATCTCAAAATAAATATTAAGCCTGGCTGCATACGTGCGGAATCTGAATTCGATTTTCGCTTTCGTTTCCCGCATGCGGAATTCCATGGACCTAGCGCAGACGTTAGTTTTTTTGCATTAGGAATTGTATATTGCCAGTAGTAACTACGTTCAGTGGGGACTTTCTTTTGATTAGTTTTTAATTCTAAACGGAAATTTCCGAACGTGTGCGACAGTAGATAGCAAATGTATGGAAGTGCTGCCTTCCGCATGACGTCATTAGATTTTTTCCGTATGGTGATTCGGAACGCACGGGTCCACATTCGAAACGTAGATACGTACGGAATTTATTCCGCACGAAAAAAAACGAATGCGGAAAACGAATACGGATTCCGCACGTATGCGGCCAGGCTAATAAAGAGGTTTGTGTTGATATTATCCCTTCTTTGTTAATACTAAGGAGGTTTGAGCCGATAATGCCTCCTTGGTGAATTCCAAGGAGGTTTGAGCCGAAAGCGCCTCCACCAAGGAGTTTTAATCATACCTCCTTTTAAAATACTAAGGAGGATTACATTCGAGCGTTAAACTTAGATTTCTTGATATTAGGAAGTGCACGCCGTCCCTGGACACTCGTTACACACTCCGTGCCGCACGACCGAGATCGACGACATCGAGAGGAGCGCAACGGCGCCAGAGAATGACGATGAATCTCTCCGTTCGTTCATTCGAGTTTCGCAGGTTTACCCAATGGTGTCGATTTCATTCTGTAGCAATTGATATTTTCGACCCTAGATGAATGACTTCGTTTGAAAATCTTAAAAAAATTGTGCGTAGAGCAAAAATACCTTTATTGAAAACTCTAATCTAGATGGGACTTAATCGCGAATAAAAAAATTAATGCATACCGAAACGTTGAGGTATGCATTAGTTGAAAACAATTACAATTTGTGTTCATATCGTGATAGTTTAAATAGTGTGTAAGAAATACCTACTTAAATAAGAGGTGTAGTTGGGTGGTGGTTGGGTGTAGTGGATAGGAAAAATAAAAAATCCGCCCGAATATTTTAAGAAATGAAAACGATTGTTGGAGTAGGTGACGGCGGCGGTATCATTACAATACTTTTGAGATTTTCTTACACATTTATAGAAAAATAACTTTATATTTAGACCATGACAAACGTAGCTGAATTGACACGTCCTAATTAGTGTCCTACATAGTGTTAATTTATTTATTTCCACAAAAACCCCTGCGGCTAAGGTATCAATACCCTGGATTTAGAGTTAAGTGTATGTAAGTAAGGTCATATTTGGTTTTACGTGTAGTTTGTAAAATTCACCCTAGCTTGAGGATTGAACCTGCACTAGGGCATGAAGAATGAATCTAGTATCGTAGGGCTTTCTGTGTTATTGTTCTTTAAAAGTAGTAGGTCCAATAAAATACAAACAAAAACTTATACCTACAAATTTCTAAAATAAATAAACCTTTCTTACAATTATGTTACTAACTTTGTTTTGATAATATTACCCGATGGTACCTTAGTTAATGGTTTTTCTAGAAACTTCGCTCGTTCTATGAATATAATGCCTTTATATTTGGGGGTTGTTAAGATCCTTTCATAACGGGGTCAGGGTACTGAGTAAATGGTATAGCGCTTGCGCGTGTAAAGGTCAAGGTCGGATACCCTGGAAGATTTCCTTGAGGGTCGACGGCCGAGGCCTCATTTTCGGGGAGTGAGTTGGTTGGAGACCTTCGACCTTCACTGAGGCTCGACCTCAGGGCCGGCACGTGTAGGGCCTGCGTGGGCGTATGCTCCACTCCACAGACCTGTGTTACTTTACTGTTACATCTCTCGATACCAACACAACATCATAACATTTATTTATGATGAACCTTCTTGTTCTCGTTGTCGTTAAATACCCACTCGTTACCCACCCTTTCTTTTTACAAACGTCGAATTACAATATTTTGCCATTACTGAATCTGAAGTTTGTTATTGGCTACTTATATACTATGTAAAAATACCTATATTATATCTAGCTGCTCTTCTTAAGAGATCACAAAAGAAAATGTAACTACCTAATTGCTACCCTCAAAGTTTTTACACTACTGCGTTCATCTGCAGTGGAGTTAGTGGTATCCCCGCGTCGCGTAGTGGTATAGCAGATTTTAGGGACGGTGTACATCTGTCGAAAAGTTCGCTGCGTATGTTCGCATAACGCCAGATCAGACAAATAAGTACAAAAAGTTTATAATTAAACATCGGTTCTTGCTTTCTTAATTAATGGTCCCTACGCCCGACGTATTTTCCGTCAGTTGAGTACCGACCCATTCAATAAATACGTGCCAAATATTATTACACATATATAAAATTAGTTTACAACCTTTTGTAACTTTATTTGGTTGTAACTTTATTTTTAGATAAGTATTTTATTTCTACCTTACGTAACCCCAAAGTAACCTTTCGGGTCCGTGCCAGTCGCAATATGAATAAGTATATAGTTTTAATGAACTTTTCTTAGTCCTAGGGCGCCCCGCGGTTCTGCCCGCATAATTTTCAAGATGAAATTTTACGATTAAAAGTTCCCGGATTGAAATCCGGCAGGTGTTCTAGGTGTTCTAGGGTCAACGATTCAGCTTTGTGCTTCTAATATAGAAAATACAATAAATAACTGGAATTTCTAGTCTTTTGTTAAAGACTAGCATTTTTCATGCATATATCTGCAATAGATACATGCACGAAAAATGCTAGTCTGGATTCTTATCCAGATGATGTTTCGCTCTTACTCTGGCGATTTCGCGCTTTTGGCATTTCGCGGTTTTTTTATACCCCACGTACCTATATAGTACACGAGATTATTCGTTCGGGCAAGGTCTATTATGGTGTTCGCTCATATCCGTAGTCTCTCACAACTTGCGTTTTTACGAGATGTAAAAATAGACGAGCGTATAAGTTATGCGTCAAAATTGAGAATATACTTGCGAATACAACGTTTGTCTGAAACTACCTTAATGACCATAGAATAGGTACCTACTAGTCTAGATGGGGAAATAGTACTCTGAACTCTGCTGGAGAACTCTACTATGCTGAAATGTATTGAATGATGTTCAGTTTAGCTTTTAAAATCTTAAACATCACATTAAAGATACATAAAGTGAGGAGGATGAGGCGAAATCACGTTTGCCTGCTGAGCTACTGAAATTTGGTGATCTCAAACCAGAAACATGTTTGCAAAGTAAATTGAAAACATAATCCGCTCGAACTTGTAATTAAGATTAATAAAACCTCGAGCTCATGTATAGACCAGGGTCGATAAGTTTTGAAACGAAAAAAAATTACAGTAGGATGAAACCCATTGGAAAAGGAAGGAAATATGATCAAAATGAAAGGAAAAATAAATTACAGACGATCCGAGTTCGGGAAGTGGGAGGGGGTGAGTTTTTAAGGGTAAAAATGGTTTATCTTGATTTCCGGCAAAACTACAAGTCCTATAGAAAAAAGTTAAATGGCAAAGTTGTAGGTAATAAAAAGATCTACAACTTTTGTATTTGCAATTTTTTCACATAACCTCAAAATTTAGGTGAAAAATTCAAAAAACCAAGTTTTTGGTTTTTTATTTATATCTTTTTCAAAAAAAATTTTTTTTCTACGAAATTTGGTGAAAACTTACCTTATTATGTCCCAAATACACTGTAATTTATTTGATTAAAAATATTTATTTTTTCGCCTTATTTTAACTTAATATCAAAAAATCACCCTAATTTTCAATTGAAAATTCTGACGTCAAAATATCAGCTTTTTTCAAAAAATTGGTATGTTTTCTGTTCCTTAGAATCTTTACTTTCCGATGATGAAAAAATATATATATGTTACTGTAGTAAATCTTCTCAGAAAATGCAAAAAACTCGAATACGATTATTTTATTAAAAAGTTGATTTATTTAATGCTAATTACATTTATGTCATAGAAAATCTCATTACATATAAATATAAATGTAAATCGTACTATTAAATGTAGATATAGTCCTATTCAATGTATTCAATGTCCTATCCTATATCGTACTATTAAATGTAGATATTTACAAAAAAGCGCAAACCGATTTTTGTGACCTTTGACCTTGAAATTTAATAGTTGCGTACACCCTACCATATTATGTAGGTTATGATACAACTTTTAGGGTGTCAATATACAAGTATTTACAGACTTACAGCTGGGTATCTCGAATTCCGAGGTGAACTTACTATAATGACTGGACTATATCTACATTTAATAGTACGATTTACATTTATATTTATATGTAATGAGATTTTCTATGACATAAATGTAATTAGCATTAAATAAATCAACTTTTTAATAAAATAATCGTATTCGAGTTTTTTGCATTTTCTGAGAAGATTTACTACAGTAACATATATATATTTTTTCATCATCGGAAAGTAAAGATTCTAAGGAACAGAAAACATACCAACTTTTTGAAAAAAGCTGATATTTTGACGTCAGAATTTTCAATTGAAAATTAGGGTGATTTTTTGATATTAAGTTAAAATAAGGCGAAAAAATAAATATTTTTAATCAAATAAATTACAGTGTATTTGGGACATAATAAGGTAAGTTTTCACCAAATTTCGTAGAAAAAAATTATTTTTTGAAAAAGATATAAATAAAAAACCAAAAACTTGGTTTTTTGAATTTTTCACCTAAATTTTGAGGTTATGTGAAAAAATTGCAAATACAAAAGTTGTAGATCTTTTTATTACCTACAACTTTACCATTTAACTTTTTTCTATAGGACTTGTAGTTTTGCCGGAAATCAAGATAAACCATTTTTTACCCTTAAAAACTCACCCCCTCCCACTTCCCGAACTCGGATCGTCTGTAATTTATTTTTCCTTTCATTTTGATCATATTTCCCTCCTTTTCCAATGGGTTTCATCCTACTGTAATTTTTTTTCGTTTTTTACCATTTTTAAAGGCTTCGGCCCTGGTCTAGTACACCACTGGTTAATAAAATAAACGTAGCCTCTTCAACATCACATCTATAAAGACAGTAAAAGGAAACGTAAACATATAGTCACTCTTTCGGAAAGTACTTCAGCTTTCAGCGTACAAAAGCTATTAAAGTACTTTTATTCTGAAGTAACAAAGTTAGTTTAGTAGATATTGTATTAGAATGTGAATAATGTAGCGGGAGGGAGGGGGGGGGGGGCGGGGGGGGGGTCTCGGTCACGGCCGAGGCCGTGGCCTTGACACGCGCGCGCAGCCTCCGGGCCCAGCTCACTCATCAACGTACCTTTCGCGAAGATGTTACCATTTGGGAACACAATACAGGAATTGATGAGAAATCAATGTGTAATTGTTAAGATTACAACAAAAACGCCACAAAATAGAGACACTACACAGTCTCTAACTATTTTTGAGCATTGTATTGTACATTAATAAAGTTTTTATGGGTATATTAAACTGGATGGAATGGACTTGATGGACACTGTTGGCACAGGTGTTGCAAGCATATGCCGATAACATAGATATTACGTTCCTGAAAATAGAGTAAAAGGGTAAAAGAGTTACGTATTGGTATAAATACGATTTGGTGTCGTATGAAAAGAATTTGTTTTGGTTTAATTTTTTTTTTGTTTATTTGTAATTTTACCTTTCCTCATGATCGGTACTTGCTACGATGCTAAGCTACGTTTCATATCCAACAACCAACTACATATAAACTTTGGATATCATATAAACAGAAATTCTATTCATGGAAACAGACTCGGCTATCTTATGTTGTTATGAAAAGATGCGTGCTATAGATGGGTGTCACGGATGCGTGTTATGGAAGCTACAACGGATCCGAGCTTCGCATACACGCGAACCATACTCATCACCACCTTCATCGTCCTTCTTCTTCATCTTTCATCCGTAGAGCTACGCATCTTCTTCGCAGAGATAGTTCCCGGTTGGCCGCATCGTATTGATCGGTTAGCGTAATTAAGGTGTCATCAGTCCAACCATATAATCCAGCACTGAAATATTCTAATCTATATTTCAACCAGCGCTAGAATGTGCATATCCTATCCTGTAAGCACTTATATCTGTAATAACTCGATATATTCCCGGTTCACATTATATCTGTAGCATTTTGGGCGACAAATCGAAAACAGCACTGAAGTGTCATCTTGACTACCTATTGATGTCCGAATCACATTATCCTGGTAATATTTCAGCAGCTGTTGTTAACAGCTGTTGAGAATTGAGTAGAATATTAGTCGTATAAAATAGGCAGCTATAGGAACTATGGGAATAGAAGATTGTGATATATTCTTGAATTTGAAGATCTCTGAAAACGTCACCATAAAACGAAAGAAGGCGTCAGCATTAGGATCCAGTGAGTTTATAAACTGCGAGCTGCTAAGCTCAATAGAACACGAGTGAGGATGTTCGCATTGTATTTGACTGGCTGGCTCGCAGAGTGTAACCTCCTCGCAGACATCCACGTTTCACCCGCTTTAAACAAATAGCCTGAATAAAAAATCGTATAAAACCTTGCCTTCCCATCCTAACGCATAAACTTGTTAGGTTGTAACGAAGTACCTAATTTAACATAACTTTGTTCTATAGTTTAGTCAAGGCATCGATCAATTAATTGATTGCTGATATTATTTATGCCTACAATGTAATTAAATAAATACTAAAAATATTAATGCAATAAACTGTATACAACGCACGAACTCGTATAATTAAAAATATCTTGAATCATTGGATAGATAAAAAGCTTGTGCGGATACGGGTCCTGGCGAATCGGGAGCCGGGAGGGCGCGGGGCGGCGGCGGGACGCGGGGGAGTGCATCGGGACGTTGACTGTCTGGGCCCAGCTTGCGTTATCTGCAGTTGCCCTTTAGTACGATGCACCCTCCGACCACCCCCAGACTACTGCAACCCCTGCGACACTCTGCAGCACTCCACAAACTGCTATTGACCTCAAATAACAAAGTAAACATGTTTTCTTAAAGGGCACCGACCTGTCTTCCAAGCTGATTTTCCACGTGAGTGATTATCTATTTTTAAGTTAGATTATTTAGTTTAAGTCGCTCGACTCTGGTACGGATTACGGAGCACAAATCACATTTTGTGTTCGGTGCCGTAAACACTGCTGTTGCCTCCAATTCCTTCAAGTTCCTTGCCTCCTTGCTTTTTGAAATAGAGAAACATATTAACGAAATAGCGTGAATAAGTTCCTATAAATATATCCTTTAAGGTGCAAATACCCGATAGTTGGAGCCGACCCGACGGGCGTCACGTCAGTTAGAAATCAGCCCGCAGGGAGGTGTTATTGGTTTATTCTGGGCGACATTTTCTATAGCGTACATTAAATAAATACAAACTTAGAATTTAGATTAATAAACTATTTTTTTTATATACTTTCAGTCCCTTCCAGCCCACTTTCACAACTTCAATAAAATAAAAGTATAAATACCACTTTAAATGTTGTTTCGTTTATTGAATAAGACCTTTTGGTCCAATGATCTTGTATAAAATCTAAATCTCAAGACTTATCTTTTTAAGAACTACATAATCTCAATAAAACATATAAAACTGTAGTGGTACTGTTTAAATTACAGATCCTCTAAAATAAAGGAAAGGACGCATATAATAAATCGTTTTAAATGATAAATAACGTTTCATATATAACCGTTGTTTTCCTACACATGTGATAACGATATAAGATATAAGTTATGGCTGACAAGCCTTGAACCTGTGGAGTAAGGACCTTCACATTGTCTCGACCATTGTTTATTGAGTATTGTTTATAACGAGCTTCATGCCCACTCAACTTTGCTACTTGTGTTCACAATGATCGATTTCTATACGCCAAACTGTATTATGTATAGAATTTTACTTATGTATTTACGTAATTGAGAGTAGTTAGGTTGGTATTATTATTGTTTTAAATATTTATATGAGTACTTAAACAAGTAGCACTATAAATTAATCTGAATTTCGGAATAAAATCTGAAATACACTTTCAGATTTTATTCAGAAATTCAGATTTTGACTTACTCCGACACAGAGTTCATTATAAGTCCTGTATATACATTCTGTAACATGAATAATCTTGATTGAAACAGATGAAAAACTACTTTCGTTGAATTGAATCTTATTCCTAAGTCCAAAACACAAGAAACTGGCAACTTTGGAAAGGGATAGTTGACCAGATTTGGACTACGCTAGTATTTTAGTCGAGTAGCAAGACGTGTCTGAACACCGAACATTTAGTTGAGTAAGTTAGTGAGTACTCTCTGGTGAGTATTTAAGCTACTAAAATATTCGCTACTCGACTAAAATACTAGCGTAGTGCGAACAAGGCTTTAGTCAATATTGGCTTAGTATGACTTTGACGACACACGTCTTGAGGACCTATGGTAGAGATAGTAGAGGACCTTTACTAAATAATAAAATAAAATAAACATTCCAAAAATATATACGGCTTTTCATTGATCAATTAATAAAAAAATCAGCTTTTATTTTCCGTCTAAAATATTACCACAGGCTCACTTTGTGTAAGGCATCTAAGTACTAAGATAATATTTAAAAACATGGTAACTACTACTGAAATATAAAAAACATCACTCGAATAACAAATCCCAAGCGAACTTAAATATGTTTGTTGGTTGAAATAAGTAGTGTTTAGTACCGATTGCTTCCATTTCTGGTGAGGGCTGGAGTCTGGGAAAGGGATTCACTCAGGGACGCGGGCGGGACGCTCGACCTTGGCGCCCGTCCTCGGGCCGTGTCATCGACTGCGGCCTCGCCTCGTGCTACCCCCACCTCCGCAGCATTACCAGAAATTTAATGAACTCAAGCTTGTACTTTACCTCGCACAAACACCCCATATTGACGCAAATAACACTTGATTGGTATTGAACTTACGTTATAACTTAGATTTTTGATTTTTGAAAAAGGTTAATTGGATGGTTTGTACTCTATGTTTACAATAAATTGAAACAATTTTCATGCATGTATAATCCCATTGCAAATACCTTCGCTCACAGGGGATATTGTTACAATAAGACAGATAGATTTTTCATAAAAATGCTATTGCGCTTCATTGAATTAAAAAGTTTCTTAGCCTCAGTTAGACTGGTTAGAAAAACAGAGCTTTTACTTGAATAACTCCACCCCACGCTGCAAACCTTTGTATGCATCTGACATGTAGGTATCTATCGGTCCGGACTCCGTTCCAATAGCCTTTCAAAGCAGACAAAGCTCGAGTATTGAATGAATAAGTGATTTCTTCTACATATGAAGTTTTGTTTATTTACATAGTTTGGAGTTAAAGTTGGTCGAGGGGTGGCGGGCGCTCGGGCCGACATTGAGATACCCTCAAGAGGGCATTCCACTGCACCATTCCCTCGTTCAAGGTTCTCAAGGAATGTAACCGAACTTGCACAGAGAGTTCAAATCGTCAAATATAAATATCATTTCGAAATAAATTGGCAAAGTGGCTGCAAATTATTGGCTGAAAGTGCTCAACATGAAATCGTAATAAATGTAGATGATTTATTATTTAAATATTGAGGTTATTTTAGAATTTATTTGAATATACGTTTCGTTATTATGATTTCAGCTGAAATGTCCACTGCTGGACAAGTCAGGTCCACTACTAAATAAAACATATTTGGAAAATAAACCACAGTTGGCAAGCACAGCAATAACGACTTATTACCAATAAAATATCATACATTATGTAAACGTTTTAACTACGGTACTGAGTACAGACAGCTACAAAAATAATTTGCACACCGATCTATACAAATGAGTCAGCAAAAAAAATTGTTCGGCACTTGTCACCCCCGCTCTTCATTTGGGCATGACTTTGTAACCACTACGAAAGTAACAAATGAATGCGGTTATTTAAATAGAAACATGATCTATCCTGCTTTATGGACCACCAAGTCATTACTTTATGATACTTCTTCATATTTTTTATTACTTACTTTACTTTATAAATATCGACACCAGGGATGGTCAGTAACGTACTTGAACTTACTTTATACTTTTTATTATTATACCGAAGTTAATTTTGTAATATTCGACAACACTATTATGATGTGTTCGATACTCATTGAAAGCGAGGGCTATAAGATTCTACTGCGTGGCATAGCCTTCTCTATGACTGTGGACATGAGTACAATTAGTAAGGTGGAAGGAAGGTTATCCTTGTACAGGATGCACGAACAGAACGTATATGACGGGTGGAGTAAGAATAGTCATTTTAAATCTATTATAGCTTTAACTTTTTTAACAAACATACATCCATACATCCATCCTCACAAACTTTCGAATTTATAATATTACTAGCCCCGCCTCGAGGTGTTACCCGCGTTGTACACGTTCCCGCGGAAATTTCGAGATAAAATGTATTCCATGTGTTATTCTGATATATAACCTACATTACTGTAAAGTTTCCTTCAAATCCGTTCAGTAGTTTTTGCGTGAAAGAGCAACAAACATACATCCATACATACATCCATCCTCACAAACTTTCGCATTTATAATATTAGTAGGATAGTAGGATTCTATAGTCGTTGGTTTACTAGTAAGCAACAAAAAGGTCGTGTGATTTTTTTAATGCGGAATATTCCGTATAAGTTTGGGATGCGTAGTACTTTCTGTAAATAGTGCATCGTGTCCTGTACTACTCGTATCTATGGATGAAGGAACACGTCTAGCCGGTGCATATCGATCGCGACGACCTACGTCCGCCCTCGTCGCCACCCCCCACTGCAGAATGCATTTACACCGAATATTTTACAAAATTAATGTTTTTTTATTAGTAAAATAATTAATATGGAAGAAAAGCATTACCCTAGTTTCATAAAAATATCATGAACCATTTCTTTACACTTAATTGAAATTCTGTATTTTCAAAGATACATGTTTTTGTCGCCAATGTATATATGTAATGCCAATTGATTTATATTCTATTTTATTTTTAAATTTATTTATAACCCAATGAGTGTTTAACCGGGTTTAACAAAGCACTTGAAATTAGGATAACATATTTCTAAAATCAATTGACGACACATTTTAGTAAATATTTACTAGAAAATAAAATATGTAATAGCATCTAAGGAACATTATATGGGACAACCGTAGCAACCGACAGAAATATGTTCCTTTGAAAAATATACTCAAACATTTGCTAGGGAAACCCTCTTGTTGTTTGTGCTGGCTCATAATTATCTCTTTTCCAAGGACTTAGATCTTCCCCGTGTAAGATATTAAATCTTATTGTTTTTATAACTTAAACAACTTTTGTTTTTATTTCTCTTTGAAGATATTTTCGCAATATGAAGATACAAATTAGAAGCTTTGTTTTATTAAACTATTCCTGTTTCTTTCAGTGTCTCCTAAGTTTATTGGAATCAACTTGATATTAATTTTAGACTAAATAACACAAATTATCGTTATTCTGTACCGGTACGGTACCACTAATAAGAGAAAAGTGTGAGTGACAAAGTTAACTAAACTAGGTATATTGTTTTATTACAGAGAACAGATTGAAGTAAAAGTTGTGGAAATTCCATACAATTTCTTGTATATTTCCCCATAGAATGTGCAGACATGTTATGGTGTGTTCGTGGCGGGCGCGCGTGGCGCATGCGCGGGCGCCCCCACTGCACCCTGGCGGTGTCCCGGTGCCCTTCCCACCATACAACTTTCACTCCCGACTATCCATTACCTATCTATCAATAAAAACTCATAGCACTTACCATTCCATCCGTATTTGTAGGTTTCCGTGTTATTTTAAATCAATAACCTGTCGATGTCCAGCATGTATTTAGTAAAACATTTGATGAATTTACGAAGTTCACGGCGATCGCGATGGCAATGCAATTTGAGGATCGTAGTTATCTACAATATTTTAAAGAATGGTCTGACTTAGTACTGTAAAACAATAAAGTGTTGCCAGTACTCGTAATGTTCCACTACAGGACAAAGGGCAGAACGTTATAAAGTATCGTATTCTCAAACAATGAGCCATAAACGGTTTGAATCCTATTCGGATTTCAGGGAAAACCATCAGACTTTCTATCAGAGTAGTAGGTAGTAGTGGCTCAGTATTTTACTGTTGTAGGTTGCACAGACCAGTGCCTGGCCTAACAGCGCTTACCTACGCCGGTTCCAATGATCGGTCCCAACTTACCGATATAAAAGCACAGGCCACACCAGCTTTCTTTCTGCAGCTTCTTTCTTATGAAATCATCGAAATCCCGAGCTTCTTTATGATTTGGATTTGGGCGATTTAATCATAGCTCAATTTTCGAATAGTCTGGACTCGACTAACCGACAATCTACCTGAAAAAGTCGACTAGAAGTCTATAATACCCATACTTAATTAACTTTAAACGGTAGCTGTCAACGTATGCGCCATACGAAAGATGTACTGTGATCGTACCTTTACTTGAAATGTGATGGAAATAACAGAGTTACTCAATATACACAAAAAATAGTTACATTTCAACTATGCAAAGAAGTGCAAAAGGAATAACTAAACTAAAACATAAGCTTGAACCTGACTGTTATTCATAAAGATCTGCATACATTAGCATCGATCGGTGAAGCCTGCCATATTACGGGTCATTGAGACTTGTCGCCAAAATAATCGCAAGCGTTGGTCCCGACCGTGAGGCGGTGGCGTGGCAGTGACCCCGGCGCACCCTGGCTGCACTCCCCCTCCCGACCGGCGGAGACACCGGCTCACCGCGCTAGGGGTGCGTTTTCACTCAGCCAAAGCAGTGCGGAGCGGAGCCCAATTTTCTATGCTAGAAGTATACCGAACATTACAATCCATATAGAAGATTTCGAGGCAATGTCATTGCCTCGAAATTGTGATTGGTCAATTGCTGAACTCAAGATTTTAATGGAATCAAATCTTTAGGCTACATTTTGTGTCTCGATATGTGTGAGATAGTCAATTGGTTACGCCAAAATTAAACGGTAGCCATTTCTAATATTGCGCTATAAACTTGTGTATTTGTCTTTAGGGAAACAGCATTGATTGTACTAATGCTATACAAAGCTACAATTTAACGTGTTATGATAAATAATGAACATAGTTTATAGTACCAACATTGTGGCATAGCAGATCATTAGTGGGAAATCAACCTAACGCCGCACACCTACACTCAAAAGGACACCCCACACTCAGACACCCTCGACGTTAACTTTAAACATTAAAGCATTGTGTTCATAATTATGCATGTTCGACATAACTTCACTAATAAGTCGCGTGCCTGACACAATATAGAAGTTTTGTCCGTTATTTTTTGAGGAAACTAAACGAAATTAGTTCAAGACAAGTATTCAACACATATATTATTAGTTCTGCAAAATTAAAATTTCATTAGTTTTCAATGTTAATACATTTTACGTGCAACTGCAGTCAAACATTAATGAATACATACTTATATCAAAACCTACTATCATCACGCTCAATAATTTTCCGTCACAATTAGATAGAATCAGGATCACCAATATGTTCCTAAATCGCACGTCATATCAGATAGCCAGTACTATCTTTCATCAAAGATAAGGACAGGGAAATCTTTAGTTATTCTTAAAAAACGTTGTCCGGTCTCTGAGCTATCTGTCCGTTCGTTATCAGTTATCAGCGGTGCGTGCCTAAAGGCCCACTTCTGGCGAACTCAGCCCGGCGGTATCGCTCCGAACTCGGAAGTGATAAACCTCGTCCTATTCTTCTTATCAGATGGCATTCACATTGACCGAATTTAAAACATATGTTGCGCAAGTACCTTGATATTGATACAAATGATAAACAAACATATCCTTACAGCCTAAATAATAAAACCTTTATGAATGCTAGAGTTATAACACCTTAAAATCAATAACACGTAATGTTAATATTGTCAAATATTGTACGGAGAGATGAAGGAGAAAAAATCTAAATAGGTTATTCAGACAACAATCTCATAAGAAATATAAAACTCATAATAATTAAATAATAGTTCGACAGAGTCGTCAAAAAATATTTCATTCATTTTGCCAAATCTAGTTGTTGAGCCCAAATCCGGTTTAAAAAACATAATAATACATACTAGCAGAGCCCCACAGTTTTGCCCGCGTTGTGCCCACTCCCGTGGGAAATTTCGAGAATTTTTTAACATATAATATATACCTTCCTCTTGAATCACGGTATCTATTTAAAAAAAACATTCTATCAAAATCCGTTGTGTAGTTTTAAAGATCTAAGCATACATAGGGACAGACAGACAGACACACAGACAGCGAAAAGTGGCTTTTTTATACTATGTAGTGATATGTATACAAAAAGGGATAATATGAAGACATGAAGTTATAATGTACTAATTATGTTTAGATGACTACCAACCATTATGATAACCTTGAAAATGACAACATATTATGCAAAAACGTGAAATAATTCTGTATTGTAATAATAATGACGGCTTGGTCACGGAAGACAGAGAAATTGTGTGAAGGTCTCATTGTCGTTACATATTTAGTCAGCCATGTAATAATTAGTTGTGGAAAAATGTATATATTGTAACAGTGTTCAATGAAATGAAGCAAGGCTGAAGTTAACATCAAGGAATACTTACATCATAGTTAACATAACTGGATAATCCAGAATTAAGAAACTTCGTTTTTCCACAAATTAGGTTACTAGCTTGAACCTGAAATTTAAACAAAACAAATCTAATATTGAGATTAAATAAAAAATAATGATATGAAAAATAATAATATCGCCACAAATTCGGTCTAAATATTACAGATAATAAGACTATACAGCGATTGAATAATATTTATGCCATCATATACTCCCTTTGCATTAATGTAATTTGTATATGTTTAATAATACTGTCAGGTATATTTAGCGCATTCGCGAGTAATTCTCGTTCTTTAGAACCTTTAATTTGAGTCATAGTTCTGTTCATAACGTACCCACCTTGACCTTCGCCGTCCTAGAAGTGACCGTGATTTGACTCACACTAAATTTACCTACCTGCATACCATTTAGGTGCATCGGTACTTATGCATTTAACTTCCTTAAATAATATTAAACTTCATTTTAAATTGTAAACACATTATTTTATTTCACGCTGCTGGATAACTATATAAATATCTCAGTAAAGAATGAGAATTATAAATTAAACCAGTAAAATTTAATGAGCAATTAATCGATTATTATTTTGTAGTTCATTAACTGTAATTTTTTTTAACTGAAAAACATAAGTTCTTAATTAATTATTATTAAGTATATTTTGATGAAGCAAATCGTGCAATTAACTTGAATTATTTATAGAGGAGTATGATGTAGGAGTGCGAGGAGTATGAGTGCAGTGTACTCGAGTAAAGGTCAGAGTTAAGGTTAAAGTTGATGTTGGATGGGCGTTGCAGCGAGCGGAGGGCGCGCGGTGTGTCGGCGGCGGCGGCGCGGCGTTGGGCGGGCGGGCGCTGCACGGACACCTGAGGGCGGGGCGGCGAGGGGCGCACGCTGCAGATTCACTTTCGTCCGGCTGCGACCGCCCGCCACGCCAGTGAGAGAAAGTTGGCCGTGGCGAGCGAACGAGTCTCGCGGATCGCGGCGCGCCGCGCACGCACGATACGCGCTCACAACACACCGTCGGCTCAGCCCGCCTTCGCCCTCGCACTATAAACAAATGCAATGAAATGTCTACGTAAATAAGAAGAAGATTTCTGCATTTCGGTGCACTTTTTACTTGCGCGATATTCGGTTTACGCAGTTTTTTGAATTTTTTGAGACTATTTGTTTACAAGACTTTAGTGACTGAGTATAAATAAGGAACAATGCAGTGCTATCCTAAGTTGTCTCCGAAGCGGGAGCCGATGGACGCGGGGTATGAGTCGGAGATGCTGCCAGGCGCGCGGCGGCTAGAGCTGCCGGCGCCGCCAGGCAAGGAGTTCCGCGCGCCCGTGCTGCTGGCGCCGCCGGCCCTGCTCCCCTCGCACTCCGTCATCCAATGTATGCGCCCACCGCCGCCGCCGCCGCCACCGCCGCCGCCGCGTCTCCACAAGCCACCATCTTTCGAAGAACCATCCAGCTCCATTCCAGATTTAGGTAAGATTTCAAAATATATTTGTAAAGCCTAAAATTCTCCATAGGCAAATATTTGATATAATATACTTAATTAAAGTTCAAAAGAGCTTAATAATTCACCATTTTTCACAAATAAAATTGATGGTAATTTACTACCCACGTGGACTCGTTGACGAGCAAAATGTTTAGAAATGTTATGCAGTTGGTAGAATTACTCGTATGCATTTACACTTTGTACAACATGTGGTTGTACTATATCCGATCCACAATGTTCTGAGTAATGTATTGTTGTACTACAAGAATACAAATAAATATTATACAAACTACAAAATATCCGTATGCCATAAGAAAAAAATTAAGATAACGACCCTGAGACGGGGAGTATATAAAACTATGTGTGCCATATTATCAAGGGAATATCTTACCCCGTAAAAATGAGTACGTTGAAAAAAAAGGGCCAATCAAATTTGCACGATCAAGGGATCATAAGCGTATATTTTATAACACTTTCATATGTTTAGTAGAATAAACAAAGCAAATGTTTCATTACTTTTATTGATTTTGTTTTTATGTTTAAAAAAAAATGTATTTGTTGATATACTCGTACCTCACGTGTTTCGATAACATCACAATTCGACACAATTTAATAAAATATATATCTTAATATAGACATATACACATACGTGAACTAAAATAATAGTCTTTTTAAAATGTTTGCAATTAATATAAATCGGTTGAAGTAAACTTAATAAGTATTATTAACTTGAAATCTCATTGTTTGCTAACAATTTGCACACAAACAACTTAATAAAGGCACTTTGTCTTAGGTATGTGATATAATGTTATAATTTTGCTTTACCTTGGCCGTTGTGAATTATACTTCCTGCTTCGGAAAATTGTACCAGAGCATTTACAGCTATACAATAATTTCCGGGTGATGACGGAGGCTAATGAAGGTCATCAATATATACATATTTATTAATTAATTGCGTATTATTTTAACTTGATCATCGTTGTAATTGTTATGTAAACGATGTTGGATCGCAACAAGTATAAGTATGAAAGTATGGTTGGTTTTATTGTACGTCGAAGATAGTCTAAATACAAACAACAACTGGAAACAATGGCTGCGTTGAATTCAGCAGCATCTTAATGATGATTGCGTCTATGTTCAGTCTGGTGCCGACTACAATGACGCTATAAATGCAATTTAGGCAGACGCGGCTCCCGACGACTGGGAGTGCATCTCCAATTTATTAGTTTGAGTCTTGTCTGGTTGCGATTCTTACTCACGGTATATCTCCGATTGGGAAGAAGCTTTGTGAGATTTTACAGCGCGTTCCATAATTTGTTTTATAAATGTAAAGTACAAAATAAATTGTATCAGCCTGCATGGAAAAGGCTACATGCATGCTAATAATATGTCATGTTTTTTTTAATTTCCACCACACGGTATAACGTCAATTGGAAACTTGCTTCCTTAAACCGTAGAATATAAACCGGTACCTCAGTCTTGGCAGACTAGTGCACATGGCACTATACTACCGAGGTGTTAGGTATTATCTAAAATCCTCAAAACCGTCACATAAATTATTTTAGGTTTGGGCAAAGATAAAGGACTAAAGATCCGGGTAAAGGTCAAGATAAAGACGTTTTACATAAAGGATCCATACCAGAACTTTTATTGATTCCTGATAACTTACTTTGTTCTAGTCGTAAGAGAAATTTCCTTTGTCATAGAAATGGCAGGAACAATATAAATTAACAAACACACTTTAAATGGAAAATAATCCTGCCGAAATGTTTTCGCGAACGAGATTAGATAAACATCGCAAGGTCAGTCCGATGAACGTGTGGTACCGCGTCATTCGTGTCATTAAGGTCACTGTGACATTGGGCCGATACAGTGACAAAATAATAGCCGTATCTTATCTGGCAATGTCAGTGGCGCGGGCGCAGGTGACTGCGAGCGATGCGTCCCCTGCACGCGACTCGCTTGTAAAGCGGCCCTCCACTTGCATTACATGATTTCATGCTTATATTTGGGTTTCCTGTATTAATTATGGAAGCATTGTTCCTTTCATTATTAGTATCTCCTTCACCAAAATGTTATCGACTTTGAAAGTTTATTTCTTTAACATATCTATGGATAAAAGTTCACCCGTTTTTCGCATAGATTATATAACACGGTGAAAACCACGGGGCTTTACTAATATAGTTTTTTATCTGATCTGATATGAAAACTGCTATCTTGGTAATATAATGAGGAACACATATTATTTAAACTTAGATACGGTTCTGAAATATCTTATTAAAATGAGTATCGTTTCAGTATCAAAATAAGAATAATGTTTAAAGAAAAATGAATGACCTGCCAGTAGAAACCACTTAACACATAACGAACCACTCCTGATTTAGTCGTTCTTAGTTCTACGCTTAAAAGTTGGACAGTACACTTTTGTTGATTATAATAAAACAGTATAAATAATACTCGTAATAGTGTACGGTGCTTCTTATACTTATCTATTGAGATAAACGTTAAACACCTACATTTTTATCCGAACAACAATCAAATCACTCTGATTCCGCTGTAATTGCTGAAGTGACGTCACAATGTTTATAATAATCATTTATTAATCTAATAATGGCAAGAGTCAACTGCGACATGATGTGCTGTTATCGGCATAACCTTCTAGCGAACAAATTGCTTCCTGCTAATACTCATGTAGTGTCTATCAACTACCTACTTATCTTGCTCGTAATACCAATAGTAGATTTTAACTGATATACACCTATTATTATTATACAATACA
Organism: Cyclophora albipunctata; assembly: GCA_963082685.1. Taxonomy (NCBI): domain Eukaryota; kingdom Metazoa; phylum Arthropoda; class Insecta; order Lepidoptera; family Geometridae; genus Cyclophora; species Cyclophora albipunctata. Next base: position 5,665,151 of record OY720117.1, on the reverse strand, counting down.
AAAATAACATTTGCAAAAACATAATTTCCTAGGCCCCAAGTCCTATATTTTAGTTCTTTAGTTTTGTCTTCCTAATTTTCAACATGCTGCAATATTGATGTTTTATCCAATCACATTTATTTACGGAATAAGGGCATGCTGTTAAATATAAAGGAGCCCGTTCTTTTAATGCTAATAAAAGTCTATATCATAACAAAAGAGACTCGAGCAAACTCTACCCTATATCATTATGAAAACCTTCCGGAAAACAATACAGAACAGATTTATCAGTATGTGTTCACAAGTAAGTACACACAAGTATGTAATGTATGTACAATGTATAGATTTATGTAAGCATGAACGCTATAAACGGCTGAGCACACAGGGAAGTGGCGTCTCGCAACCTTGGCCGAGGTCGCGGAACGTCACTCGCAACACTTATAAACCGTTTCATAACAACAACTCGTTCGTAAATACGTGTAATTGCCACATAAACTTATTTCCTTGAACATTTCGCGCAGCTCGGTTGGTATGGGAACACCTCTTGGAAGCTGTATAATGTTCTGGTGGTTCCCGCACCCCGCCCGCGCCCGCGCCCCGCGCGTGTCCTTCGCTTTGACCCCGGCCCGCGCCCGCGCCCCCGCCCTCCACCATGACCGAGCTAGGGTCATGGCCGCACATATTTCCAAACACGTGTCCCTCAAATTTCAAATAAAACTAATAAAAGCTATTTCCAAATATACATTATATTACAAACGATTTCAGTAACGACTGAGTAATTTGAAGAATGCTGATTTTCAGTAAAATATTGTTTCATATTTACGTTCTAATTCAAGGTAGTTCAATGCTATGTACTGATTATTTATTAGCTTGACGAGTTTTCTTAATAAACTACGGTAAGAAAAACGCCATTAAGGATTAGAACCAAAACTTATGTATCTCACATAAACTCAGGTAATGTTGTTGATAAACATTTGTATTTTCTCCTGAAAACTACGTCAAAGCTGTGAACGAATGTTTATTTTTTACTAATAGATTCTATCTCTGCAAATGTCTCACGTGTTTTGCTACACTACCAAAAGCATGCATAGTGTATGTTGAATTAATCTATATCTATACTAATATTATAAAGCTGAAGAGTTTGTTTTGTTTGTTTGTTTATTTGTTTGTTTGTTTGTTTAAACGCGCTAATCTCAGAAACTACTGAACCGATTTGAATAATTCTTTCACTGTTAGATAGTCTATTTATCGAGGAAGCCTATAGGCTACATTTTATCCCGGATTTCCTACGGGAACGGGCACAACGCGGGTAAAACCGCGGGGCGCTGCTAGTCTATAATATAAAAATGAATCGCTGAATCTGTTGCTAAGCGCATAACTTCAGAACGACTGCACCAAATTGGATGATTCTTTTTTTAATGTGTTCCTTATTGTCAGGACAAGGTTTTTATATAAGAAAAATAAGGAATAACAATCTCAAAATTCCCACGGGAACGGGGGCGCTGCGGGTGAAACCGCGGGGCACAGCTAGTTTATCATAAAAATGTCTTTGATGATAGCGCACGGGGTGCCTACGAGTGATGTACTGCATTGTGAACCAACTTAACTTTTGTTATTTGATTGTGCAAGTCCAAGAGCTATGAAGGTCACTGATAAGAAACGCGCAATGTTACAGCGACTGTTTGAGGTGCCTTCTCTGTCTCGTAATAAAAACGTGTCTTGTAATCTTAGATACCTAAATACATTTGTATTTGTTTACGTTCTTGTAAAATATTCTTTGTTAATAAGTATGTTTTCAACTGATAACTTCAATTAGTAGCAAATGACTGTACCTACAGATAAGTTGTACACTTAGATACTAATTTACCTTAATTTTTCAATATTACATATAATATATAAACGGCATGTTTTATAAATCTAAATAAATGTCTAAATATATTTGAATAATCAACACAGAAAATACATTATAATAAAGGGATAGGTACTTAATTATTTTTATGCAAGAGTTAAATGCCAGTTCAACACGTCAATAACCTACAGGAATAAAGAAATAAATGACGTTCAATTTCTTATTTTTATTTCCATTTAATCTTCAGTGTAGTCTTTATCCAACAATTGGATATAAAATGCCGTCACTTTTTTCATGACATTAAAATGCTGCATGAAGTATGAAGAGCTGGGTAGTTGATGGAATATATTGAATATGCTGTAGTTAGAGTATCTGCGTACACGTGCGGCCGTGAACTTGATTACGCTGCGCAGCCTCCACAGATACCTACCTAGTCTAGTACATATTCATCACTCAATAAATAGGGCCATAACTCTCGGAAACATGCTTTATTGGTGAAACTTATATTTGTTTAATTTATGTGTATCTACTTTTACTGTTATTTTAAACGCGTTGATGTCTTTCATAAAGGAAGCACTTACATATTAGTATTTATTTAACACATAACATTCTTAACTGAAGTCTACTAGTTACAAAATAACTACTTAAAAAGTACCTTTACATTCAAAATCTGACTGGTACTCATATAGCCGAACTTCTACCTAATTTAAGAATCTCTTAATTTTATACTAGTTCAGTCGGGGTAGACATAAAACTAGCCTGAAATAGAAAAAAATCCGGGGAGCGATTTTTTTTTTAAACTTCGGGGGGCGTGGTTGGGAGTATAAATCTCGATTTTCGAACTAATCCCGGTAGAGGGTTCGCCGCCATCTTGTTTTAAAGTTCAATTTTTTCGTTTTTCTGAAATAACTCGTTAATTTTCAACTTTAGAGCTAAAATGGTTATCCAAAGTTGTTGGAAATTTAATTTTCCACAAGTTTGGCTATTATCATTTTTACGCTAGGATCAATATTTGCAGAGTTATACTACCAAGTTTATCGAAGAAATCGTAATGGGTGGAATTTTATTTTCTTCAACTTTTGTTCTCGCACTTTTCACTCCACGATCAATATTAGTTTTTTTTTATATTAGCCTGTAATGTCCCACTTGTTGGGCAAAGGCCTCTCGTCTCACTGAAGATATCAGTACAGTGAGGAGGTTTCAGGCGTAATCACCACGCTTGCCTAATGCGGGTTGGTGATCTCAAACCCGAACCATGTATGAAAAGTAGGAAACATGTTTTCGCTCGACCTGGGAATTGAACCCGGGACCTCAGTCTTGGCAGGCGAGTGCACATACCACTAGACCACCGAGGCGTTAATATTAGTATACATCCAAAAAAAAGTACGTATATTATGTAGTTGTACCTGGGAAGGGTCCTTCAGGTATGTATCTGTCGGAGTTTTATTGACGATTTTTTCGATAAACTTGGTAGTATAACTCTGCAAATATTGATCCTAGCGTAAAAATGATAATAGCCAAACTTGTGGAAAATTAAATTTCCAACAACTTTGGATAACCATTTTTGCTCTAAAGTTGAAAATTAACGAGTTATTTCAGAAAAACGAAAAAATTGAACTTTAAAACAAGATGGCGGGGAACCCTCTACCGGGATTAGTTCGAAAATCGAGATTTATACTCCCAACCACCCCCCACAACGTTTAAAAAAAAAGACGTGTGGCACTCGGGGACTGCCGCGGTAAAGCTATTATATCATAGTTATTTTTTGTATCACTAGATGGCGTTAGTGGGGAGCGTTAGGTTTTTTGCGTGAGGTTTTTTCGTTACGGAATTTCTGGATTCGGTCCCCGCGCTCAAGGCCCGCGATAGAAGCTATGCAATAGCTTAAAAAATATCGCTCACCGGAATTTTTTCTATTTAAATGTCTGCCCCGAATACGCTATACAACAACAATTGTCAGAAACCTACCTTTCAAATGACTTCCAATTTCATGAGCATTTGAGTAATATTTGAACTTTTTGAATATTCGGAGGATTCCATTCTAAACACCCGTATAAATAAAACTCATATCTTCCTACCTCCTTGGCACCTGTAGCCGACTCTATGTTCGTATCAAAAGCAGTTCCCTCGTCTATGAATCAGAGCTGGCAGCCCTGAGTTCCAGCGCGAGCCTGGGCGCCCCTGACCCTCGGCTCCGTTGCCATGGTCACGGCCGATCAATGCCAGCACCCACTACGGAAACTGCATCTCTAACCAAACACAACTTTTATTATGTTATTTGCTCCATATTAGTTATGTATTTGATTAGCAGAGTTTTTCCTTTGGATTTACAGAAGTTAGTAACACTGATAGTTGTTAATAACTATATTTGCTGTAATATATCTGTAATTCATTTTCTATATCTCTTGTAATGTTACAAGTATAAAACGGATAAATTATGTAGGGTAAATCGGTAGAACTATACCAGGAGCTGCCTGTAATATGTATTTTTACTTTTATGTTTTCTTTAGTATTGATTAGGAAAATGTAGTTATAACTAATTAAAACCACAATATGCAAATTCATCATATTATGCATGTTCCTTCAAAATAGAAATAGTAAAGACAGGAAAGTTTATTTTTAGCATGACAAGCTTTGACCGCTGTAAGATTATTCCAATAGATATTTATAGCACTTCAAGTGTAATAGCCAGTCATTTCTTCTAAAATATGATCTCATATAGCAAATTTCATATTATTTACGTTCGCTAGAAGGCAAACGTAATAAAAAACCCGCCAAAGTCAAACCATTTGTCCTCATCAAACATACAACGAGGTGTTGTCGAGTGCATGTCTCTACGTCATCGGACGATTTGTAGTTTGTATGACATACAAATGATATTCTGAATAAATAAAGTATGTGATCAATGTTTGGCACCCCTGCGTTGATGTAATAATGCACCGCGCCCCTGACCTCCACCTCGACTCTACTCGATTTTTCCTTAACCATGGTCATGGCCGCAGCCAGTAAGAACGGTTATGCGGATGCATTTAAACTTATAATAATACTTATACGATCTGCCGATACAACGTCGTGTCGTACTAAACATGATATTGCTCATTTTATGAGATGACGGTAAAAAAACCATAACACAGACTCTTATAACCTCTTTCTCTATGTCAAAAGAGATGTCGGTTCATTGTCAGTATTTTAGGCTAGGTTGAACGTTGTCTGTAGTTAAGTTAACAAATGTCTGCTGAAAATTATAAGAAATATACGTTTATAATATTAAGTTTATTATATATTATAAGTAATCATTTTCAACTATTTTTCAACTTAACTATAGATTAAAAATTCACCCTTAATAGAATTTGGATCATGAACTACAAAATATCTCCTAACTTACTTAACACAAAACCATTACAATGTCAAGTAAACTTTCCTCTATCTCATAAGATTCGTTTCTCCCGACCTACGTAGTACATGAGGCAGGGAGCGCCCGTGACCCTCCGAGCCGTTGCCATGGTCACGGCCGATCAATGCCGGAGGCGCACGCCGACTCAAGATGCACCCGGAACACAGAGATATATTCGCGACCAAGGTCTTCAGATATATTAGATCGACACCTCGACGTATTGGGAAGGTTAAACGGATTAACGTAAGGTTATAGGCGGATTACTACCGTTAAATTATTGAAATAAAATCTTGGCTTTTCGTTTAAGATTATTACGTTTTGGCTGCCACACTTGGTCACAATATTCGATTACCATGTTAATAAGTGATTTTTGGCATATAATGTATGTTAAATTATGTCGATGAACTAAGTATGACGCCTGAATACGACGGTTGGTAACCAAAATCAGATAACCAATATTAAATCCATGCAGAAAAACAAATCATATTTTTATATTTCGAATGTTTGTGAAATGAACAATCGTTAAAGAAAACCATTTTATGAAACTTTTTATACTACGTACAAAGAAGATATAATTTCTAAGCTTTACATTTACGTCTGTAATAAAACGAAGATATTATCAAAGTAAGCTTCATTGCGAGGGTCAACGGACTCTCGCGGGTAAAAATAAAGAGCTCCCTAAATATGGCTCCGGATCGAGGGAATGAGAACCCACGACACACACGTGACCGACTGCTCAGCTGCTGCTACAAATATGTACTGTTTTATGAAATGTACTTTGAATTAGTCCATTAACTTTTAACATACATTACATGAGTACCACTTAATTTCACAGTGGACTAACAGCGCTTACCTTTTGAAGTTGTTTTAACGACATACATAAGTTAAGTTTTAAGTTCCTATTCTAATACGCTCATGACTTTTTAATACATACATTAATTAGGAAGGAATTGATGTTTTTGAAGGACCGATATTAGCGAATAACCTTTGTTTTGAATTGAGTGAGAGAAATCTGAAATCATTCATAAATGATTATCTATTCTAATTTCTAAATATCTATTAATGTTTTTTTCAATCGGATTAAAGATTTTAATAAACATTGAAAATTTAACTGAAACTCAAATCTTAGAAACTACCGTTCTATAATAAAATAATCAATAATAATGTTAGCCTTGTAAGTACTTTAGTTAGGCCTTGACCGACTAGGTACCATCATTAAGCATGTGCATGAAAGCAATAAAAATAAGTCACGTAGAGAAAATTCTTATACTGAGCAAAAACTCTTAACAAGATCAGTCGCGTTGGAGCTGCGACATGTCGTGCGACTCGCGACACACGTTACTCAATGATTGATTTGCAAACAATGCGTTCTTTATTCAATATGTCCTTTAGTAGAACGAAACTTTAGGACTAGAAAAGGGTTGGGTAGAAAACGAACCTTCGTTACCAGGAGAGCAGAATTCATAAGGAGTTGTTTGTGTGCGCGCACGTTCGCCCTTACTGCGTCACAGCGCGACGTCAAATGCATTGGGTCATTGCACATGTACAATTCTGTCAACAAGTGTTAGGTCATTTTGTTATACATATTATATTAATATTATCTTGTTAACTGGCATTTTAAACGAAAGAAGATCCTATTCGACCTATTTTCGCAAACTTTCGTTTAGAGTAAGTTGAAAAACTATATAATGTACATACATGAATTATACATGTGTAGTTTTGCATTATAATTATAGATCATTAGCCGATTATTTTTTCTAAATGACAAGTGAAAATTATATAATGGACAGTATAATAGTAGACATGGTTATATTTTGAAATCTTAAAGGTGTACAGATGTAGTGAATAATCCTTTCTTATCGGCAAAACTCGGAACAACGATAACACCCGAATGGTGCCGATGTGTCTATGAATAACTGTATTATTAAATTACGTGTAGGTATCAAATAAATCGCATACTTTATTTATGAATGTCATATGTCAAACTGTTGTCTCGATGGGTACTGAGTGCGAGTGAAGTAGTAAGACAAAAACGAACATTTCCGAGAAAATACGAAAGGAAAGGATTATTCACTACATCTGTACATATATTGTAGGATTATAAAAAACATCCATAAGCATTTTGTGCATTACAGTTCGCGATAATAATGCAATTCCTACACGTCACAATCGTTAACAGATGCACATTGTATAGCTATCTTTTTCCCACTCGTGGTTGGCTGCAGTCGCCTCGATTCAATGACGATTGCATCGCGCCATTTTCTTGGCGCGCGAAACTCCTTGCCAGTTCAGATGCCCTGGTAGCTCGGCACGATATTTAACAGTCCTTTTGTGTTGTTTTAACTTTTATTTAACTACCAATTATTTCATAATTTAATTTTTACTTTTATGGATGCACTTCAGACGCTTCTGAACTAACATTCTCACAGTAAAAAGGATGATCGGAAATACACATAATTTATAATTGATTGTTTGCTATTTGAAATCCAGTTCTTACTTTTATAATGGTTGCGCAAGCGGATTGCGTTGGCGTCGAGAATGCAGTTTAGTGCAACCGATTACCAGGCTCTCATAACACTGCGAGAGCTTCACTTGCACTTTTCACAGTAACTTGTGTAGTTTATATGCAAACTTGCATTTACTCGTGCAGTACCCTATGGAACTTATAACCGCTGATAATTGATGTCAATATTTACAGAATCATACCCTCATTTTATGAAATGGTATTCACATAATATGTAATTATGAAATTGAATTATTCACTTCATTACTTCCCTACATTGAACAATTAGCTCTTTCATTATACAATCCTTCCGAATATTTTGTCTATCAACCTCTAAAATGATTCTAGAAGACGAAGTATGAAAGTACATTTTTAAATAAACATTATCCGAATATTATTTTAAAAGAAATCACTTCAATTTTTGATATGATCTTGAGCCTTCCTCTTAGTTACACAATGAAAATACTTTTCGCGCAGGTGGATTGTTTTGTAAAAACACTCATTATAAAACGACTTCAAGTAGCAACCCAATTTGATATAATATCATAACATTAAAACATTTGCAAATATTTTTCTTTATTGTAATCGACATGCTCAATATTAATTGTTATTGAGACGAACGTAAGAAAGCGTGAGAATAAAATGAATTCAATAGAGGCTTCATACTTTGTTGTACAACTCTTGTGCGATGTACTCTGGTATTTACAAGATGTAGTTGTAGGTACACAGTTGTACAGGACTAGGTACCATTGACTGTATGTTGCACGAGCCAGTTTTCTTAAGTAACGTATGCATTGGAAATGGGTAATGCTCTCGCTTTTACTTGTATGAACCGGAGTTATTATGAGTGGTTGGTCGCGAGTATTAGACGTAATAGGCGTTGCTTTCTAAGCAGTGAAGGTGAGGTGCACGGCCGCGCGCCTGGCATATTGCTGCAGTTCAAGTTTAGTTGCGCGGGCGCAGCGATAATTGCAGAGATCGTTGCACTTCTAACGCCCTCCGTAGGGGCAATGAACGCAACCAGCTGCCCGGGAAATAGATCCCGTCCCGACTATTTCAGAGCACGTTTGCTTGTATAGATAGGAGACTCATGCGCATTGCTTTTAACTAACGACCTACCTGTAATGCGAGAAGTCACAGAGAAAAAACATCGCGTGGCCCGACTCGCATTAACATAAAATATGTGCTCGACTTTTTAATATATTGTGGTTCAATACTAATGGGTATCTCGTATCGTTTGTTGCGTGTTTGGACCCAGTTGAACTTGGAATATTACTTTTAATGCGTGATATTTATATTATAAAATAAGACCAGTTTCAACGGCTAGACATAAATAATTAAAGAACATTTGCGGACTAATTTAAAGTAAATAAATAAATATATCATCTAGTCCATAATATAATTATTTTAATTAAAAACACATTCTAATTGCTCGGTTTACAAATAATCGGTAAAAGTGGTAAATGTACACAAAATGACAGCTGTAGTTGAGTGTCGGTGACATTTCTATTCGTAATTAAAGTCAATTGTCGGTTGAAAGTTGGTTGTGGTGTAACTCCATGACTTTCTATGTGGTGTGATACGAATGCGCATCGATAAATATAGTGCGTCCCACAAAGTAGCGCGAAGTTCAGCAGGGCGTTGCACTTTCGATGTGAATCCGCTGCGCGCGCGCAAACACGCGAAAGTGATTCATAGCACGCTCGATGCACCGCGCACACTAGTTTACGTGATATCTACTTCATACCACATTTATTTCGATTTTCACCAAAGTTTACCCATGAGTTATGCGCTACAACTACTCTGTAACTGCAGATAACAAATTAACGTTATATTTGATTAAAACAAAAGAACAGATAAAGTATGCTTTAATTTTTATGTAATGTTGTATGTTACCTGTTGTACAATTATTGTTTTACAGTTTGTAAAACAATAATTATTTTTATTGCTTAAAGCTGTAAACTTATACAATCCAAGTAAAATATCATATTCAAAACTCGTACTCGTATTATACCACTAGCAGCGCCCCGCGGTTTTACCCGCGTTGTGCCCGTTCCCGTGGGAATTTCGGGATAAAATGTAGCCTATAGCCTTCCTCGATAAATAGACTATCTAACAGTGAAAGAATTATTCAAATCGGTTCAGTAGTTTCTGAGATTAGCGCGTTTAAACAAACAAACAAACAAACAAAACAAACTCTTCAGCTTTATAATATTAGTATAGATACCACACATCGCCGACAGCCTTAAAAGCTATTAATTCAGTTACTTCTCACCGTAGCTTATTATAAAGTCGCTTACTTATAGTGCAAAAGTAGATATCTAGTTATACATTACAAAAGTTGGTTGAACGCTGGGAATGTTGGTAATAGAAAAAAAAGTTGCGATGTTAGAAGTACGAGTATCTAAGCTAGTCGGGTGCAGTGGCCGGCCAGTGCCACTGACCTGCAACCAACACGGTCGACTCTCGTAGCTCTATGCTACGAACTGGCTACGAGTTTACTACAATTATCTATAGATTACCTTAAACCATGAAGGTACAATCTAAAATTTGCTTTTAAAAATACAATCTTGAGTAACGTTTATAGTACTAGTTTTAGATAAAATTTCTCATGGTTTAAATGTTACTAGCTTATGCCTAAAAAAGGAATACACTTCATTATTAACAATAGCTGGCCAAGTTGTTAACGATTCGGCTTCATTCCCGAAATAATGGATTTTCTTCTAGGGAAAACGTTGAGTCATCCTGCTTTCGTCCTTAGACGGAAAATGACGTGTACATAAGCTGGAAATTCCAAATAACTATTGGTATTATGACTCATTGAGGGTTAACCGGGAAAACTTTCCGGGCGGGGGTAAAATTAACCAGTTTTGTTGGTTTTCGAGTAGTTCAGTTAGAAAGGGTATTCATTGATAACATCAAATCGAGTTTGGTAAGGTTTACTTTAAGTTATTCAAGCTTGTACATTTAACATGATGTGAATATAATTTCAATAAAGCAAAAAAGCATTAACAAAGATCTCATTTGAATTCATGACGATTTGCAATTCAGTGACCGAGGATTGCCGGGACGTCTGCCCGAATGTAGTCGGATGGCAGCCAGCGCACGCGGCCCCGGCTGCCTTCATTAATATATTTAAAACTGACTTCCAAAAAGGGTAACCTTTTTGAATTGATCCATTTAACATAAGACTTTTAACAAATCCCTAGTTGTACTATTATTAGTACATTTTTATACTAGTACCCTTTTGTACTATTATCGTAATAGTTTACTTTAATTTGTTATTGTATAGTTTGAATGTCTATTATTTGAGTCATATTACAGGTGCACTATACTCGTGGCTGTTATAAATGGTTATAGTCAAGGGTTGTTGCCTCACGACTATGTTAGAAAGTGTACGTGATTTACGGTACTAAATGACACCTACCGCCGCCTGTGTGTTTACGGGTGAAAATATGGGAGTAGCTCATAACTGATATGTAATTATTTGATCCGGAAAACGCGTTCCTGTGATTACTACTTGAATCTATTTCCACCTACTAACTGCAGGACTAATTGGAAAGTTTCACTTTTTAATCAATACTTCAAGTTATGAGAAATGTGGCGATAAATACTTGACGGTCGTTAAAATGTGTTAAGTACCATTACATTTTTATATTAAAAATGTAGCAACTTTCGATTTAATGACTTTATCTACACTAAATGATGTTATAATATCCACATCGATATCAAAAAATCTTATTTTAACATCATTATAATGCGACCAATTAACCTGGCGAGCCTTATATCAAAATCCTCATACAAGTTGTATAAAATTTTGATATTAGGCTGGCTTTTGAAAACAGTTGGGTTATACGTGAAAACTTCGTCGAAACTACATACACAAAACTCTTTGGTAAGGTCTCGCTCGCTCCTGATTGGCCCTACGCGCAGCTGCGCTCTCATTGGTTAGATTTGAATGGCGGCAAGTTCACTTTGACAATACACGTACGCGTGAATTTAATGTTTCGCAATGTGTTTTGTTTTTAAAATTTTGTTAATTTTAGTGAAGATTAAGTAGTGAAGATAAAGTAGTGTATGCAACTGCATATAACACGGGTATTAAAACACTCGTTACTATTATGAAACTCGCTGCGCTCGTTTCATAAACTCACTCTTGTTTTAATACCCTTCTTTATATGCAGTTGCATAAACTACTATTATCTAATGACCTATAATGCTGTCTAGGTAATATCAATAGTAGGCCAAGTTCACCTGTAAGATCTAACACCAAGACAAGGTAATTCTCCAAATCGTAGGTAAATATGAATTTCAGTATCAACTGCGCCTTCAAATTCTCAAAATGTTATAAAAACGTTCCAATTTGTTAAGTTTAAAGTTTGCATACTTGTTGTTTCACACACGTTTAAGTATTCGAAGGCTGATGTCACGATGAGAATCCTGTAGAGTGATGAGTAGGAGGCTTGGTTTTTGCTGGGGTGGCGCGGGTGCGCGCGCGCATATAGATGCGAAGCGAAGCTATGCCGACGTCGGTTGTCGACCCGCCCTATGCGGAGTTTGACCTCCCAGCCCGATCAAGTTTTCTCCGGGTGCTGTACAATAACACAGACTTTTCCACCTTCGAGAAATTTCCAAGTTTCCACTACCAAGCGTTTATAAATTAATCTCGTTTTCATATGGTGGTATGCAATGTATAATGAAGTCTTTAAGATTCATTTCAGTTTCTTTTCGAATATATTTTGCATTTAAGTGTTCTATTATTTGATGTTCATCGGTAGTATATTTAGCAAGTTATTAATTTAAACATTTTGGTTCTTGATCGTAGTCTAGCTAATACATAATTCTATGATAACTGATTATAAGCAAATATCAGTGCTCCTTGGTTTTATGGGTGCATTTTTCTTGTGGGAAAATCAGTTTATATACTTTTTAAACTCACACGATTTGCACTCATTATACTAAATGAAACGGGTCTGTATCGCGTTAGATAATTTAACGTATTTACTTAAATACGTACCCGACGTTTCAAGCGGATTACACCGCTCGTGGTCACGGGATTATCCCGTTCTAGTTCTAGTTCTAGACTAGGAAGTTTATGGGAATGCGATGCCCCGCGTCCGTCCTTTAAACCTATAATAGGCTTACTGTAGCAGCTAGAACTGTTGAGCTTGACTGAGCGACCAGCCACAAGCTCTAGACTAGGGTGGTTAACAGGAATGCGATGCCCCGCGTCCGTCCTACGAACCCATACTAGGGAAGTCTAGGTATCCTACCATAAAGTTAAGACCTAAGCTACCTATTACGTAAGAACATGTTGAAGAACTATTGAATAAATTCCAAGTTATCTACAAATCAGTGGTTTCATTGAAGATACACTTATCCACCTGCTGGGATAAAACCTACCCCAGCCATATCAACATATCAACCAGTCACGGGATTATCCCGTGACCACAAGCGGTGTAATCCGCTCGAAACGTCGGGTACGTATTTTAGTAAATACGTAAAATTATCTAACGCGATACAGACCCGTTTCATTTAGTATAAAAAATCAGTTTATATATAAAATTATCTACAACCTTAAACTCTGATAAATATATACGAGTATATCATTCGACGAAACGATTTAGCATTTAAGGGGACATCTAGACAACCATACTTTCGCATTTCTAACGTTGCTAATGGATTATTTACATAGAATTAATTAGACAGGCCGATGAATTAGCGATGTTAAATGTACCTATACTTAAATGTCATCATCGTAATGGACCTTGAATGGCACTATTGATCAAATAAATAAGCCAGTGAGTCAGAGGGTTCGGTATAAAGTTCTAAATTGGATCTCAAAGCATTGATCGAAGAATGGTCCAGACAGTGTATCAATGTCGATTTTAAATTTGCGAGGCACGTGCGTCATCCTTGTTACTCGTGCGTGATTGGAGCGAGATCGAGAGACCGATTATTCAGTATAATACGTTGAAATGGTTCGCAAGTGGTAGTAGGGCCGTGTCGAGTCGACGGCCGCGGCCAAGGCCCCTCCGGTCAGGGACGCGGTATCTAACTCCGACCACCATCAGACGCAAACAACTTCGCGTTAGATACCCTCTATACTTCTGTTTCACACTCAACTCGGAATGGAAAACTACACGATGAACGTTTGTATGGATTTTCTATTAATAGTTAGCAAATAATGAGATGGTTTTTATTTAAACAACCTGAACTTCATTTCACCTTCGTTGAAGGTGAAAAGTTTGTTATAAAATGTATGTACCTATGTAGTAGTTTTGTAGTACTAAGTTTAAGGCAGGTAATAAGTATAAGGGAATTATGGTTAAGTTTTAAAAGAGTTTCATAACTATACAACATGAAAAATACTTTCTCTAAACATGTATTTCTAGTTATTTAGTCTATTATTATTTTCCTAAACATAGTTTTTCAATTCCACCCAACCTATCTCAATAAAAAACTGTATCCATATATACCAAGTACATTTTCTTTTCACATTACACCTTTAAAAGGGATCAGTCGCCATATTCATTTCCTCCCCTATTTAAGAAAGCTTTTGAAAGGCGTCGTGAGTTGTTAGCTTACATTTGGTACTGCATTGTCGGCTACGATTACCCAGTGTTGAAGTGTACTGGGTGTGGGTATGTTGGATGCTCTTGGCTGCGGAAACGAGGTGCGTCAGCTTCTCCCGTCTGGCCCCACTCCACTCGCCGCCCTGTCTGCACCCGCGCCACCTTGCACCGCCCACCCCGCCCGCCCCGCGCACCCCCTGCATGTAATTCACTCTCACTAACCCACTGCAGCACAGTCAATCACGCATATTATATTGTCTACTAATTCAAGGTGATGGCATACGAATGTAAGGGCACCCCAATGGTTACCTTACACTCATCGATTAAACATGCCCCGTGTTTTGTTGTTATAAGGGTAGTTGTGCACGAAACATGTTTAAATATAATTAAAGTATACATATATTGAGGTAGTCAGAGTTAATAGTTGTTTAAATTTTCTTTGTTATGTCTACGAGTTTAACATATTCTGTGAAAAAATAATATTTTATGAAATAGTATTATCATCTATTCGATTTATTAAAGAATAGGTACATAATAAAGGCAACGATTTTAATTAAAAATTTCCTTCTTAATGGTTAGACGATAGTATATAGTTAAATTGGCACCGGCTCATATCTCAAGTAGACTGTTTTATTAGGCGAACGCAGGGCTGCGCGCAGACAAGAGTTGCTTTGTATTGAAACGCTACGTGGAACATCTTTTATAATTCTTCATCTCCATTTCCCCGAGCTTTTGTTCCCATGTCACACACCGCATCACTCAAAAGCGTCTGTGTTCTTTTTATAATGTCTGCAAGTCGCGGTGAAAGCGCCACTGTAGAGGGTGGTGGCAAGGGACGAGGGGTCGCTGAAGAGGGGAAGTGCCCCCATGTCTAGACTGGGTCGGTAGTTTTCCAGGATTCAGTCGGCTATGCCTGCAGTCTCACCCACTCACTGCACTCTACTTATAAAAATGTATAAGTTGGTTGGTATACGACTGTCTGAGTACCCTCGTCGCGACTGACGCAGTTTCACATTATTGGTGGGCTACGACTACAGCGTAGGTATGCGGCTCCTTACACCGCTCAGGGAGGAAAATATAAGCTTATGTCAGTAGGGGAACTTTATATTGCCAGATCGATACTGTTGCGTTTGGCATTTTACTTGATATACGTCGATAAGGCTCGCGTGGTTAGCGCCTATCTTACCTTACGATTTACTATATAATATCTAATGTTACCACAATGTTTGAATATTTTTTTATTTTAAAGGTTAATCAAGGGGCGAGTTTTTGTTTCAATTAACAGTTGGATTTCATAATAATAAAAAGCAATCTATATGACTTTAGTTTTCTAACTTGAACTTTGAGACCAAAATGGTTTCTGTGATTAATGATCGATTCAATAAGGTAAATTGTAGTTCGCACTTTCACGTGTTATTCATGAACACAACTACAATAGCTTTCCTACTTGCTTCTGTTCTAGGAGTCCAGGAGTCCTATTGCAGTTTAAATGGCTCATTGAAAATTCATTATTATAAGTGTACCGTGGAGCTAGTAACAATAGGTAGTAACCCCGCAATTCCCCGTAACTGGCCTTTGTGTCATAGAGCTACAAGTATTACTAGATTACCAGGTATTACGATTTCTAGTACTGTATTCATAGGAAGTCTCCTATCAGTTACAATCAATAAATAGGCCTTCACCGATACTTACGTAAACTTAAACGTAATCGTTGTGAAACGTTTCATTCAACTTTGAACAACAAAATGTTTTGTTGAGTTAACGCATCCGGATGTTACCGGAAGCGAATGCGATATAAGATAACTGCGCACATTTAATAAGCCCCTTGTTTCTTTGTAAAGGTTTACAGGAAGGAATTTAAATTATAGCCAATATCAACTTTACTTACAGGATGACTATATATTTAATTACTACTGTAAAACTTCTCAATTATAATACGAAACTACTGAACTTATCATACAGATTGCACAACTCTTATAAAACTAACATCAACCTGTATACGCCCATATTCCGAACCGAATGCCACGATCACACCAAACACCAGAGATGTTGATTTAAAGTAGAGTTGGAAGTAATGGTCGGAAATAGTTAGGCTAATTGTGTTTCGTAACGTCTGTCTGAAGGGTCGTAAAGGTACCTATATTTAGCTAAGGGGTAGAGCAAGGGAGGTGCGGGGCCCGGGGTGGCGGTGACGCGGAAGCGTAGGGCGGGCGGAGGGCGATGACCGTGAACGTGGGGCGGCATCGATCCGCCGTGGCCATACCCTCGCGCAACGGGAAAGTGTAGGTATGCCATGCCGCCTCATTATAATCTAATTCAGTAATGCAATAGCGACAATTATCAATTAATTTATAGCACACATCAGCCCTATAAATAGACTTCAAAAGCATGGCGGTTGTTCTCTAATCTTATGAAGATTTGGTTCCTGTCAGTTTTTATAAAAAAATATCGAACGATCCTTTTTTTGTCTCTTTCCAATTTTTCTCTCTTTAAATATACTCGATCTTTAATTACATGTTTGTTGCATATTATTTTTAATAGTGTTTTCATTTGAGTCTAGTGTTGCCAATTACAGACTAAATTATGGGACTGAAATTGAGAAAATACCAAATATGTAAAAAAATATTTTTCTTGGATTCTTGAAACAGCAACATACAGTTTTATACAGCACAGACAACAGCAACACACAGTTTTATAAATATTTGTGAATGTTTTATCCTATATTTATAAGTATTTATACACCACAGTCTGCAGTCAAGATCTCCAATAATCAGGGAAGAAAAATATACGTCCAAATGCAAACATCGTAAGAAAGTATGACGGAAACTAGGGGCGGTTAAGACGGACCCTCTTCGGCTCCCTTCGATCTAATAACGAAATAAAAGTTAGTAGGGTGCCTGGTCATAGGGGTCCCGTTACGTGATATGAATCGCTATACAGATAAAAGGATATATCGACGTCTGTCTGTGTAGGGGAATTCAAAACATTACAATATTTTTAAGTGTATTAGGAATAATGTATAATGTAAGCATACAATGCAATAGTCCAATACAAACATTGTTTTCCTTAAATAAAATTAGTTAATCAACTTAAATGGTTTTCTAAGGTCGTTTGGATTCAGCGACCATAAAAGATACGACCCAGTGAATTTAATAGTACGCGAGCTAGGAAATGAACTGTACTTAAACGAACGTGTACATGAATTACTAATCTTGGTAAATCTCCTTAACACAAATAAACTAATTAACAAATATAATAAACAAAGCTATAAATCCTGAATATCCCGAAAACTGTAAACTAAAACTAGTAAACCTATTATTTGTGTGTTAGAGTATTAAATTCGGTGGTGATAACGCGTGCAGTGGGTGAGGGGTTGCGCAGGGGTAGTCGAATGTCGGGCAAGGGCGTGAGTCATGGCCGCGATCAATACTGCATGGAAATACGTGCACCACGCAATACACAAATGCCCTTACGGATTACACCATGCTCAGTTAAGCTGTCTGTCTACCTACTGGGTTTGAAATTAGAATGTTCTCACTTTAGTTAGGTGTCTACTAGGTTCTAATTTGTTGGGTAGAATTTAGATATGGATTTCTATTAAAACTTACATGCTCTTTTCCTAATCTTATTATTATTCTTAAAGTTCTTAACTTGTACGAAATAGTACAGTTTTCGGTCATAATAAGGATATAGTCGATTTCGTGTTTATAATAAAAATATGAATAACTCTTGAGGAAGTTAAGGTCTATTTAAAACTTTTTGACATATCCATATGACATACCCGAAGAAATTGATTACTTTTTAAATATGAAATAAATACCTATTTATTTATAGATATCATCATATTGACCTGCCTCAATAAATGAGCAAAAATTATCTATTGAAAAGATAAATTCTCACAAGGTAAAAGTGGCTTTGTTTATGTTTATTACCATAATACCAATTCAATTTAAATTGTTTTCATAGATAACAATACAATTATAATGAATGCATAATATCTAACAAGAGAGCGTAATTGCAGCTAACTTTCCGAATATTCCGTTGACAGTGGAACATTTGAATCACACTGCAATGTCACCTCCATGTGTGTATTTACAAAACAACAAATGAAGTGTGAAACAAGTAAAAAATGTGATATGAATAGACAGGCGTACCTACAAAATATAAGGTTACTCTATACGAGTTAAATATCTTTATTTAGTTATTTATTGTTATACCTAACTAGCTGAGCCCTACGGCTTCACCCGCATTTATTCCGTCACTGCTTACCGTTTAAATCTTCTCTAGATTATGTCAAACATTTCAAAACCCAAATCAGCTAAATATGGCTAGACAAACGAACCACGATTAATATATAAATATACTAGCAGCGCTAATTTAAGGTCCTACTATCGTTCTAATATTATAAATTCGAAAGTTTGTGGGGACGTATGTATGTATGGATATACTGGATGTGTAACTTTTTCACAGAAAACCTACTGAATAGATTTGGATATTACTTTACAGTAAGAAGGTATACGATATATTTTCTCCCGAAATTCCCGCGGGATCGGGTACAACGCAGGTAATACCGCAAAGCGTTACTTATACATGTATATAAGTTATTTATACTCGTACATGTACGAGTATGTAAGTTATTTCAACCTAAAACTGCTAGTTGGACGTTTGCAAAACCTATAGTGGCAAAATACGTGGGGTTTTATCTCCATATTCTGTGAGTTATATAGAGTACCTATACAGAAAACTTGTAGTGATGTCACGTAGATTTAATTAATGCGAGGACGACCTCTTTTTACTCCTCATGTCCTCACTGTTCCATGATCCCATCCCTCTTAGAGGGAGGTGTACACCGTCAACCCCAGTAGGTGATAATGTCAAACTGTTCACATACAACTATGTCTTTATGTATGTCATTTTACCATCGCTGTAGTATTGGCATGGGACCGAACTGGACCGATGCCATCTGGCCGTAAACGACGAACATTTGAACATTTCAGATCCTGATTATTGTACATTGCGTATAATTTCAATAAATTATAATATTTGAGACGTTTCAGTTAAAATTATTTAATTGAATGTTATCTTTGTAATCACCTATTGAACCAATGAATAAATTGAAATATCTATTATATATTTATATATTCCTTGTAATACATAAACGTCGCTTAGATTGATCGACTTCAAGCGACGGGTTGCCGAATTTTATTCAATGGAAGTGAATAGAAGTGACGGTTCTGTTCTCACAGCTCAACAACTTCTTAGGTCTAAACGAAATTACCTTATGAAACTAAATCCCACCAGCCAATGTGAGATAGTGAGTTCTATTTAAGTATAATTTCAATAAGTAGATAATAATATGCGTAATTTCAGAAGAATTTAGGTTCATTAATTTACTCAAATGATTTTTTATTTTTGGACAAGGTACATTCACTAAACGGTCACTCACTAAACGGAAGAGAAGTACTTACTGTTACACTTCTACACTTCTACACTTACATTTCTCTATTTCGCGGGTCACTACAATTGTATGGTTAATTCTAAAACCTAATCTTAGTGTGAGTGAATAACTTTAACATTTTTAACACGGAATTACAAAATGACAAATTAAGTTGAATCTTGAATCTGTAAATTGAATATTTTTTGACATTTCCTCCTCATATTTGCAATGTCAATTTGGCTTTGTTATTTTTATGTATGAATGTTAAACAAAAATTGTGTGATGTGTGATAAGACTTCTTCAATTTTTATTACTGTGTAAACAAATTGCAGATTTAATTATATAAGTAGTGACATTATTTATGCAAAACATTGATTGTGAAGGTCGTTCTATATAATTATATTGGCTAATTAAGATAAACATTAATATAGTAATGTTATCTATATATAATATACATACACTACCAGGGATCCGCGGTTTTACCCGCGTTGTGCTTTTTAAAACTTAACTTTTATGTAAACTTTTTCTTGAACGTGGCTATTCATAACAAAGTGAATTACTAAAATCGGACAGGTAGTTCCTAAGATTAGCCCGTTCACATACAGCAAAATTATACGTTTTACGTTTATGACATTAGTGTAGATGTGTTACTTTGTAAACGTTTCTAAAATATAGGTCGCGTGTAGTACTGGTACTGATGAAATACCATCAAATAATACCTTACAGCATATTTGTAAAAACCTTTTAAAAAATACCAAGATAAATGTGCCTACAATATATGCTAACAACAAGGTAGGTATTATTCAAAAGTAATTCAATCAATTCCATACCGTAAACGTTGGAATTATGTCATGCTTGTAAGGAAATACCATTTTGATACTATCTAAATCGCGATATGTTAACAAATTACATAAAAAAGTGAAATAACAATATTTATTGAAAGTGGATTTAGTGGTAGAGTTATGTATAGGTTTTGTATACTTACAATACGTGTTTGTATGAACTCCTGCGTTAGTAATATATGAGTGTCGGACGCGCGTTCCGTCATGCTTGCGTGTGTTTGGTGGCATTGAGAACTAAGAATATAATCGGTGAACTTGACATTGAGCACGAAACATCAGAGGCTCGTCATCGCACCGAGATGCCCCGTCTCTTCCTCTCTCATTGCATTAGCTCACGTCGGAAAAGGACAGTTAGTATACAATCTTCCAATGTTCGCGAGTGTTTGTAGGTCAGTCGTGTGTTTGTTCCGGGCGATAGTCCGAAAGTCGGCTGGAGGTTATTATGTGTTATTTACGTGAGCAAATTAGCAAATATAATCAAATGGTGTAGTCTGCAATCTGCAACTACCGATATGGATGCATTTTATTTAAGTTATCAACATTAGTATTCGGTCATTAGTAGCTCATCATTACTGTTATGTTGATAACCTTGTCTACTTCCGATTTTATTTTATGTATTTAATCAGCATTATGGAATGAAAATACGAATAACATACCCTCGACTTAAAAAATCATGAATATTTCATTGCAAAAATATAAAAAATATAGGTTTTGATTTAAAATAAAATTGTATTAAGTACGAAAGTTTGTAGTTTTTAACCATTATTAAAAGTATGTACTCTACTTTTGCACGTTGAACTACATTAAAAACAGCGTACTCTAGCAGAATTTCCCCGAGTTACGATGTAGTTTTAGCAACGAAGCCTTTTTAGTTGAGGAAAATTCCACTAGATGGCGCTCAAGCAAAGGCTGCTTGTAACTTGAGAGGTTCCGATAACTTTCCAGAGATGGCGTTACTGGTTTCAAAAGCCGTAACCAACCAAATATAACTACGAGGTATGAAAGGTAGAGTTCAGGTTTTGCTACTACGTGTATTGTAACTTCAGCTCCCCTAACAAGTTAATCATGTTAAATAATAATGATGCTTTAAAATTGATTGCTTACTAAATTTTAAGTACAAAAACATTTATTACTTTTTTCTAAAAGATATCAAAATTGTAAAATAAATTTAATGTAAAAGGTTTGTGGTATTTATTAGTATTTGCTTTGAGATTTTATTACTTATGAAAATAGCACACGTCTAAAACTTATACAATAAAATTGTGAAACGGTTGACATAAACATGAACACTCCTAGAGTTTTCAGTCACACGTTGTTTACATGAAACGGATTCTGAATATTACCTAGTTTGTTCTTATCAACATACCAAACATATGGAATTGGGAATCATGCTTACGTCAGAATGTTTGGTTGCGTGCGAGCGGCATGCGTCACGCAACGCGGTCATCGGTCTCGGGCTTCATAAATAATGTGATCTGACTCATTTGTGCCGATTTATTTTAATTATTAAACATTTATTTTTAATATAAATCATAATATTTATAATTTTTGAGATGTTTTTCCTTTGCCACTATCATCAAATACTATTATTAGATTAAATGTGAGAAATAAGGTATGTTGCTGAAATATTAAGATTTTGTAGTTGTTTTTCTTCATTGTGTACTATTAATTAATAATGTGGCATACTAATGTATGTGTAAATATTAATAATTCATTGCAAAAAAGTCTGCATTCAATTACTATTTATTTTTTAAATCACAATACATGGGATAAAACATATTCAAACGACATTATTTAGTATAGCCAAATCTCTCTCTCTCCGTGTGTGAATTTGTGTGGGTGGGTATAGCCAAATCAAGACTCTACACTGAACGATAAGTTCTGCTACTCAATACTAGATGGCGCTACTAGTTCGAAAATATACATTGCTACGAATGTGCTACGAACGTGGCTACGAAACAGAGCCGAGTGTGGTTGAGTATTATGCTTTAAGTATGATTTTTTAAAATAAGTTTGATATTTAATAGAAATTATAATATGCAATTCTTTAATTGGTTATATTACGTCTTATATGATATCCATGTAATAATATTAAAGATTTATAAAAAATCTTCCTGTTCCATCGATTAAATCTTACAACCATTTCATGAAAAATGTAGTAAAAATACACGTTAATAAATCTATAAAAATTATATTGTGATATCAATATTATGGCATAATATGATCAGAGAAGGGAGATATCGAAACGTTTCGCAGTTTACATAGCAGTTGGTATGTAACTGTTGTGAGTACTAACGCAGTCGGTCGCTGTGCAACCTTGCAGAGTTTGTTGCTCCTGAGGGGAGAGGCGGGGCGAGGAGGGGGGTAACCTCCAGTGACATGTCTCAGTGCAAGATACAAGATAACAGTAACAGAACGATTGATAATCATCTCTCATCATTTAAATACATGTTGATATTAGATATGTTATGGTAATTGTGAATAAAAATATGATTTTAAATGTTAACTATTTATTGTTATTTCTTTATTAGAATATTAAATTTATTTCTGATAGCTGGCTTAGTGATATATACTTTTCTATTAGTTTAGAAGAATTTATTCAATATTTATTTTATTATGTAACGTAAGGTTATTATTGTTTAGTACCTTCATTTTACTTCACACATTTCCTCATTTAAAGAATTTAAATTAAGAAATGTATTGTAGTGTGATTTAAAACAATGCATACTAAAATTACCAAAACAATTTTAATAATTTATGAGTTCAAGAACCCGTTTAAGTCTTTAAAAAAAGAAAACATTTAAACAGACATTGGTTCAGTGCATAATTAATTCATTATTTATAATAAAAATTATATACTTTGTTTTTACCATATTTAAATGTAGCTTATAATCCACCTTTTTTAATTATTCAGTCTCAATAACTAGGTATTTGATATAAATAAGTAGGTATCTCAAACACGTTCTAGAACAATCGCGGCGCTGAAAGTTCTAGACCCGCTGCAAGTTGTAGCCCTAGCGGCCACATTCAACCTTCACTCTGCATGGAAACCACCGTCGAGTTCAGTGTAACACAAAAACTAATTACACATTTTTGTACACGCATGCGTGCATTTGTATGCAAATTCGAAGATAAACGGGTATCGGGTCGAAACATTATGAGATATTAATTTGTTAGCCATCGAACACTATTATCATGCGTTCTTGATGAAGTTTATTGTCCTGATTACAGGTTGTTTACTCGTGTTTCGCTTATATGCATTGTTACGTTGTATAAATATCATTCACAATTTACAATGTGCATTAAAATTTGTAATAAACAATAAACTGGACAAACAATGAGTAATAAAATGTAATATATATCTCTAGGCGCGGATATTACTACAATTTGGAGTCGTCGTTTTTAATTCGATATTTCTGTTTCGAAGAAAGTTACCTTGCATGTTTTGTGAAATTTAATTGATATGAACCGCGTTATATAACAAGTGTAATAAATTATATATTCTAACGCATTTATCATTTTAAAATTAATCACTTCTTACGGCATTTCGTTACAGTCATTCTATAATTATATATTTCGCGCCCATTTATTTAGGTTTCATAATACTTTTTTCTTTTGGAAAATATATTTTTATGATATGAATGAGTGTACGAATATGTGTGTATGTGTGGTGGTAAAATTGTAACGTATTGTTAGAAGTATATATTGTAGTTGTAGGTATAGTTGCGGTCAAATCGCCACTGGATGGATGTCCTAGATTTTATTCATGGCTTAGCTTAGCGTAGATTATTCCGCCGTCCCTCCGATCCTATACTAGAGGTGTTTACGTATCTGCCGCCGCTGCGAGTGACCTATATACCACAACAATTGTATTATTCATGAGCTGACTCCATGCCTTTGTGCTCTACCTACTTGAGTGATAATTACTACAATACTATTTATACAGTAATTACTTTTGTTTTATGAATGAGTTTATTACATCTGACTTTTTAAAGAAACGATCAATTGTTTTAATTTAATTATGGAATGAATACGAATATTTAGTGTTTTCTTAGACGAAAAAACTAAATGTTTTGTCCTGAAATACTTATGTACATTGCTTCTTATGCAAAAGGTAAAGTAATAAGCTGTGATATTTATCTGCATCAGTTTGCACAGGGGTATTTATAAATGGATATTTTCATATAAACATGCATACATTGATATTTTTATTTGTATCTATTTTTGGTAGCATTTGTGATGCACAAACATTGTCGTGTGCTTCTCTGTGACTCTTGCTGACCTAAATTTAGATCTTTGTCAACTTTGCAATAACGTGACCGGGGGAAAGGGTTTATTTTAAATTTATTTATGCATTCGTATCAACCATTACATTCGGAAAAGTGCATCAGTAATAATACATATGTTTTGATATGAGATACTGAAATTAACGAATACATATTTTATTTCAATAAAATTATTGCATTGAAACAAATTGTTGTTTTGTCGGTAAGTTGTAACATAGTTACCATTGAAGATGACGTAAAATAAACAGAAGATGTGAAGGCAACACTATCGGATCTCACGAAGGCGATAATTGCGAAGGTCGGTCCGCAGCTGGATGTAGCATCACCGACAGCCGTCAGCTCCTCCATGTGGTATCGCTAGGTGCTTTGTGACGATATACCGGCCGTCAAACACTGCACTCGAAACAACAACCTAAGTCAACTTGATAAAGTTTAGTTTTGTTTGAGCGAGGCAGCGGTCGGTGGCCTTACCTCATTCGAGTTCATGCACCCGCGCGAAACTGGGGCACGTACCGCCCTCCCCCCGCGTGCCGCCCGCCCCGCACCGTTACCTACCACTAGCTTTCATTGAAATATTCTATAACAACTCTTAATAATATTCTCTGACAAATGCAAGTGTCTCGCCGTTTAAAAGTGGGTACTTAGGATCAACAGATATCTTTATTCTGAACAACATTTCTGTTAATTCTAGGGTTTATAAAACGCCATTCTATTTCTCGACAAGTTGATTGTATCAATAGTGTAGGTAACTATTAAGGTCGCGTTTTAAGCTGCAGTTTGAGAATTGACTTCGGTGGGTAATATTGATAGTAATATGAAACTGTTGGGAAGTTTATAAACAAGTAAACCGCTGTCACTGTCACCATGGCGGCGGGTGAGTGAACCAGTACTGCGTTGTTAGTGGTAGTTGCGCAAGCGCAGACGAGAAAGTGCGAGTAAAAGTTGACGCAATCGACGTCACACGGCGCCGCCGCGTCACGCACACACACTCACCCTGAGCGTGTGGGCACCGTAGTACTGACGACACTATCCATACCATACGCATTGTACTGCAAACGATGTTGTTATATAATGGCTTTTGCTATTACTTTATAATTGAAACGACCTAGCTATTCCATGTCCAAGAGGCAACACTCCACAGACAGCACACTCACACATACACAGTCATACACAACCTCTTCACTATAGTTTGAATATTCGCATTATGTTCGACTTCACAAAAGTAACAATTTGTAACTTTTGTGAGTCACAAATGTAAATATTTTACCAAATTGGGTCAAATATTAAAACGACAACCAACTGGAATCCGCTTTGTTACCTCGTTCCAAACTCGACGCCCCATAATATTAAATAAACAACATTTGTTTCTGTGCTTTGTATCGTTGACATTATGCTGCGTGAATAACACAATCACTATTCGTTCATGAAATGTAATTATAAGTCCGAATATTACATTCGCAAATGGGTTATCTATTCTAGATAAACAAGATGAAAATGATAGAATAATATATATTTAAATAACAGAATAGGATTTAACATTCGTAATAACTGGGTACTATTTCTCTACACATAATTATTTTCCTTTCGAAACGCTATACCCTTAAAATAGCACTTATTTCAGTAATAGAAGTACTTATCAACATTGTTGCAACTAAAATTACAACGTCTCGTTCTACATTTCGGTAATTAATGTGTCAGAGATTTGCAGAACAACAAACAACTTTACGTAATCTATTTCAAACGTAAACATCTTGATATTAGTTATCACAAATTATTGTGTTTGTGCTAACATGCATGTTTGAGATAGCCATTGTGTGCTTTGAATTACGATGGAAAATAATGTGAAGGATATTGTGCTTTATTCATATTATTTTCAACTTAAACAAAGCGACTTCTTTTAAAAATTCTTGAATAACATTTCAACTTGAAAGCCAAGTATATTAAGTGTACAAAGTAAATAAAAAGACAATATAAAACTCTGCAGATATCATAGTAAATTAAATTCAGCTGAAAAATAACTTCGGATCTATATAAAGTACGGTTTGCATTCAAAGTGTAAATTGGAGTAATTTTCAGTGGTGGGTTTTGAAGGGAGGTTGGTGCGGGGCAGGCGGAGTGTGGCGACAGAAATAGGGCGCGGAGGACAGAGCAAGGCTGCCCCGGTTGCGGGCCGACGACCCGCGCGCGCCTGTGTGCGTGCACCACTAGGCGCACACCGCCACCGCCTCACACACACATCACGTATGCGCTCTGACGACTACTCTACTAAAATATACAGATAGGGATGCATCGGGGTAATTTACGTTAGGTCGTGGACCTGCACTACGACTCGTTACGTAACCTATACGATAATAGATAACTTTCAGGTTTTATACTTATTTAAATGTTCATTCTAGAATGTTTGTCTGTATGTTGTAACAGTAACGTTTTTAGACTAAATATCTGCAATTGTATGTGTCGCATTGGGTGTTGAGGAGTTTAACACTAGCAGTGGTCTGTAGAGTCGGCAGTAGCGCTGAGAGCGGCGAGGCCCCGCGCCCGCGCCCGCAGCCGCGCGCGATAAGGGCACGAGTTCGTTGCCCCGATAGAGGCTGACCTCAAAAACGAGGACACTGCAAAATTAGGACGATGACAACGTAATGACTCGAGCGCCCGATTGCTGCATACGAATATAGACTTAAGTAACATTTGCATACGAAACTTTATTGTTTGAAACAGCAGAGATTGAACAAATGTATTTGATCAATTAGGCAAATACGCTGACTCCGTCAGAGTGAGCTAACTCTAAGTGTTTCACCGTACGATAATAGTAGGTTAGGATTTATTCTAGGTGTTTCAAAATATAAGCATATAGTAAGCGGGTCATGGAACATATTTTACAGATTTAGTTTATCGGCGGTCGTAAACTAGACCGAAGCGATTGTTCTCGTAATTCAACAATGAAATATATGCAGTACCGTTTTAGAAAAGTATTGAGGGCTCAAAATAATTATTTGCTTTATGAATAATAACTTTTTGCACGCACTCGCTCTCGTATCTCGTTACGTTTTAGTCGCAAAGAGATACGAAAACTGTTATGAACATATGAAAAAATTATTCATATTAACTGAATACCGTATGACATAATTTTCCTCATTTTCCTCCAATTTTCCAACAGATAGTATATCACATCGCTAACTGTTACTTAACGTTATCGTTGCAGTACGTTGTTTGTGATCGATAACTAATCTATATCGTCCGTTTTGTTTCAGGTAAGTGTGCGGTCGTTAAACTATCGATCTGGTTACTTTCTACCATCACAACAAAGGTAAGTACCTACTGCACGTTGCAGTTATTAATACTACAGGGCTCAGACTTGACTGGTCTCGCGTAATTTCTAGAAATTACTACGAAGTGGATCGATGCATTCATTGTTCATTTATATGATGGGTTTCATTGGTTGTGTCGGATTGTAGTCATAATATCTAACTACGTTAGTAGAGGTTATTTGAATTATCAACAAGGTTCGTAACATAATTCATCGGTAATTGTCCTGATAATAATAACTTCATGTTATATTCATTCGTTTGAGGTAAATAACTTTTAAACTGCAATTTATGATAGTAAATTAACATTTACGCCGTTAGATAATGAAATTGAATGAAAGATTTAACGAAAGAAGTAAAAAAGATTGTTTTAAACTGTCTTTTCAAGCATATTGATTACTAGCCGCGCCCCGCGGTGTTACCCGCGTTGTACCCGATCCCGCGGGAATTTAGGGATAAAATGTATCCCATGTGTTATTCTGATGTATAACCCATATTACTGTAAAGTTTCATCCCAATCCGTTCAGTAGTTTTTTCGTGAAAGAGCAACAAACATACATCCATACATCCATCCTCACAAACTTTCGCATTTATAATATTAGTAGGATGATGATAAATAATGTAAGACTATACTAGTATTACCACAAACCTTATTGAACTACTAGCCAACATCGTAAACGCCTAATTTATCGTAACAGTCTATCTATTCTATAAATTAACTTCAAAAGTAAATAAATGGTTCTAGAATACCACAAATTAAACGACGCTTGTAACAGTTTAGAATAGTCTGCGTTTATGTTTCAATACGACAGTTGGCATAAACCAGGTCGCTATTTAACCAAATGCTAAGCAAATTACGGTTGCTACGGCATATTATGAAAATATGACGTTACAGATGAAAGGGTTTTATTCCAAGTGGTGTTAAGGAGAAAGAATGTATGTTGTATGCAGCTTGCACCCAGTGGGCCCGGAGTCGGCAGCCTCGGCTAAATATAGTTCGGTCGACGACCCAAATATAGGTCGCTCCCTCTACTCGCGCCCAGAGCCACCCTCCAACTAATCATACCTACTACTCCCAGCCATTAATCTTTTCTTCCAACTTTATTACTTACCCCTACTTTAATTTAATTTAACGCTGCACCGAACACGCTAATTAATTCCCGACAACTCGGTTGACATATAAAATTCGAATACATTCATCATTTTTTACTTCTTTACAAAGTTTAGTAAAAATTTTGAAACACACTTTGCGTAAATGAGTTAAGGCCTTAAATGACGTTGCTATGTGACTCGACACACTCTACTAGGAGTTTTATTCAGTCTATTTTTCATCTCCTGTAACAGCCCATGCAGTCGAGTTTCATTAATTTTAACTAGTGTACGTACGTTGTGGTAGGTCAGGTCATTTGTTACAATCGTAATGATTGTTTGCAGGCAATTATGATTGATTGAACTGTAGTTTCATGTCGATTATACCTTAAATATAAATTTACTGATCGTGCGGTTTAGCAATTTTTAAGTGGTTACTTTATATAATGATGTTAAGTGAAACGAAAGTTCTGAAAATCTGTATGAAATAATATTTTTTGACACGAGGATGGTGGGTGTTGTTGTTTTCCCCATGGTTGTGTTGGGTGTAGGGGCGGGGGCGCGGGCGGCGGCGCGGGGCGCGGGGACCGTCGCAAGGCGCGCGGGTGCATGGCCGGGCGTCGGCACCGCGCCGACCCTGACTGACTTATCTTGCGAACGTGCGCCGCGCGCAAATTCTAATGCTGGCAAATTTAACAAACCATGGCTTGATTTCATGTCGAACACTCTAATCAATTCTGTGCTCATAACGCCTTTATTAAATCTACTGAGCTTTAGTTACATAGAACGTCAATTTGAATTTGTATAACATCAAATTGATCATCAGTTTGGTTATATAAAATCCTTGATAACTATAGCTGTTATTATAAAGTTGTTAAGGTAAAAAAGAAATCACTTTTCAAAAGCATTGTCTAATAAAATAATGAAGAAAAAAAACCTAGTAACATAGCAATACGTCTTGTACAACAATCTGGAATATTCTTTGTCATGTCTGTATACAAATACATCACTACGTAGAGACGAAGCTACGCATATTGATACTTCAAACTAATGTCATTATTAATATAAAGTAAAGGATAAACTTATCGGGCAGCCTTGATTGGCTTTGTTTTGTAATTATCACATTGATTGTGGTCTTAGGTCGTTATTTCAAGTACGTTCCTCTACTCTACTTGTATGGGTCCTATTGAAAGTGCAACTACGAGCTATGTGCCGTTCACAAACCTAATAACTGCACAAGGATATTTAAAATACCTCGATCAATAAAGCCAACCAATGTTATGTGAATAAAACAAAAGAATAAACACAAGGTGTTAACTTTTGAAATGGTTCATTAATGAAAAAAGTTTCTTAAAAGTAAAATTGAAGGAATTAAAGCTTTTTCTTTATTCTTTTTGTAAAATTACAGAGATTTATGTACTTTAGCTTAATAGTATCTATTTGAAATGTATAAAAATACTCACTCAATATTCAGAATATTTATATAGCTATAGTACACAATACAAATAAAAGAAAAATAGTAACAGTTAAAATTAATTACCACACGATTGATATGGATTTTTATTATCTGTTATTTTTTACTGATATTCAAATAATCGTCGATACTAGAACGTCTAGTTGACTTTTATTTTAAGCTGCCATTCGCATAAGGTGTGCGGGGGATACTTGACCGATTTACACTCCGAGAAATTAGGGCGAGCGCTCTGTATTTGGGATTAACATTTTGTAGAACGGAATTTTATTACAACTGATATTTTTGTCACAAGTTATTTTTACGCTTGTTGTTGACACTATACTTATATCAGTGTGACATTGTTACAAGCGTCAAACATGTGTTGATATTTCAATTTATTTTTAAAAAATATTTTTTTTTGTTATCGTTTGCTTATCGTTAAATTTTTAAGATTCGAACTTCATTGTCAGTTATTTAGGTCACATTGTCTCAGTTCACGTATTGCGGATTAATGTAGCCTCGGCCTAAATCTATTAATAGTGGGCGGAGACGGCAAGTGTTATTAAAAAAAAACAACAGTCTTAGTGTATTTGATATTGATGTGTTTCTAATATTACAATCAATAACGCAGCATTGAAAACGAAAAAATATTAATTTATTAAATAATGTTGATTCCATATTAGTGTAGTTTTATAGTAACGTTTAAAGTTTGTTTCCAAGTTGCAAGAATTATCTCGCAACAAAACCCTGCGTCTGCAATCTACGTTCTTATTTTGAATTTAGACTCGCAGTATGTCAAGTACTCTTAATATGTGACTAATAGGATGTGGTGTGTAATAAAATGTCAACGTGGTACCTTGTAGTAATCCTGAATACCGACAAACATGAGCGGGTATGAAAGTGAGCAATGTTCTGTTAAGTGTGGCGCAGGGTTTACCTTGAGGTAATGAGCGGGACATGGTGTATGTAGTGTAGTGTATGTAATGTGTAGGTAGTGCCGTGCAGTAAGAGGTGAGCCTAGGATCTCAGGCAGAGAGGCAGGGAGCGGCCGCGACTCGGACTTTGTAATACATTCGGCCTAGTCAGCGGTTGTTGCCCCGCGCCGCTCGAGGTCGCCTCACTGCACGCCGCTGCTTCAACCAACACCTCCCGACAAAAGCCGAACGCTCACGGAAATTTACGAACCAACAACTGGCGCGCAATTTGAAACTATGGTTACACTGAAAATGTTTCGAAACTGTCCTATATCCGAAATCTAGTATGCCTTCATTACAAAACACGTATTTATAGCTGAAAACAACAAGATGGAAACAGAAACATAAATCATAATGCGATAAGCTTTTGCGTTTGCCAAGATTGTAGTTTAATTGACTAATTAATAGAATTTTCAGATTATATACATATCGTGTATCATCTAAGAAATTGTTGTGTCAGCCTGTTTCTTTATAGAAACTTTAGAAACATATTTCACGTTTACCCGCCAGTACTTTACAATTAACCTTTACTTACAATTAACCGAATAGTTTTTAGTTACTATAATATCATTGAATGATGTTTAAACTTTCGGATAAGTTTAAAATATTTCCAAATAAATCTTTAGCCTGACTTACGTATGTATAAATAAAATGTAATAAAAATTGTTTATAGCGGGTGGTTATATAAGCAAGAAAGAGACACTTTAACCCAGTAGTGGTGCATAGTGTGGTGCGTCGTGTTCATTAGTATGAAGACGGCGGCATCAACACCACTTTCACTGTCGAACAAACGAGGTGTTGCGCAAGCGCGCCACGTCACAACTCTCTACGCCGCGCTCCCAGCTATCTCCGAGTGATGTGCGCCCGCGCTCACTCCGCGCCTCTCATTTACTCCACAATACATAACTCTCGCAAGAGTGGTGCAACCGGGCTCAGACGCATCCTCGTTCCTAATCATACTCTTAGAAATGAAAGTGTTTAGCGTACAGTATAGTGGGTCAGCGGAGTAGGGCAAGAGGGTCGACGGCCGCGCAGCCTCGCGCAGTGAAAGTGCTGCCCCCCTCCCATCCCCGCGCCGCCCGCACCAATCACAGTGCCGGTAATGCGTCGAGTTACCTGCGCACGCGCCTGCCTTTTTTGCAACTTGGCCATGGAACCTATTACAATAACTGCGAAACAACGCTCCGGCAAATGTAAATGCATGGCCTTTATCACACGACATACAAACAGGACATTCTCTTTGTCGGTACTTCAACCATGGGTACTAGCAAAAGAAATAGGTGTCAAATTATTTTATAACTGCACTAAATATAAAACACGATGTTTGGTAGCCACTCTCTTTCTTTAAATATCTTTTCAATTATCATTTATGTCCAGACATTATTATAAAACTATGATTGTGTAACACTTACTTAAATAATTTTAAATAAAATGAGTTGTTAATAAGGAAAATTATAATAAAAAACTTATTATTAAAAATTAACACTAATTATCGTAGCGCTACGAAGTATCGTAGCTTTTTCGTAGCGATACTACGCGCTACGTATGAAAACTTGAGGAGTATTACGATTTTCCGACAAAAGTTTTCTATCATGAATTAAGGACAATTTGAATCTTACCATTAATTAGTTGCCGAATTCAATGTATATATAAGTAAAGAAAAATAATACTATTCAGCGCACAGCCAAACAGTACCGGCTACGGATATAGTTCATTTTTCTCCCTAAGATTTCCGCGATGATATAGTTTTTAATAAAAAAATACCATCATATGAATCACTAAATGATATTGTTTCACAAAGTTCCACTATGTTGTAGGTTACTAACGTTTTAGTTTAAAATATGTATTTTTCCTTCAAGTTACTTACATCAGCGATATAATGTGGTTCAGTGGAAACAATGACTTGTTTTAGTAAAGATGTAAAGAATATAGGTAGTTTACGTAACCGGCAGACGGCAACTAGTGATTGAATAGGCCTCATCTTACGTAAATATAGCGTACCCGTACGTACATATTAAGTTGGTTTTATGTAACATTTCAGACCGTTTTCTCTTGACATATATAAGAGTTCAATATGAAAATTTGTACGCTGAATGATAAACAGTTGAGATATTTTTATATTCAGGATAAGCTTTTTAATATGAAATACTTATTAACATTACTAGTACTTAAATATCGCCTGAAAGGTAAAATGAAACAGATTACCAATAAAAATAAAAATCATCCTATGAAAACGAAGAAAAGAACGGATGTAACAACATTGCTTTTATTTCATTCCTAAACGGGTTCAGAGTGTCTGAAGCCTAAAGTATGTAATACAGTATAGGAGAAGCAATTGTAATTCAGATGAGTGAAGGCTTAATAAACGTTGGGAGGCTGAAATGTTCGGTTGCGACAGCGAACAAAGAAAGCGGCTCGGCCTTGCGGAGTTCATCGACCGAGTTACCAGGTCGCAAGGTTTCGCCAATCGGGCTTCTCTACCTCCAGGATATTGCCAATTCGCTGCGATCAAGGCTGAACGCCACGAAGCCTCTTACTTTTAGCTGGTAACGAGGAAAAATTGTCCACTCATTCAATTTACACCGCACACCGCATTCTCACAGATTCCTTTGTTAAGTTTGTAATAACGTGAACTTTAATTTAATTACTTCGCGGTGTTTCTCTATGAGTACTGATTTTAAATATTAATCTAATTGCAATCATTATATTTGCAAAATACTCGTTTTGTAAATCAAGTTATAAAATCGTATGAAACATTTGATAAATGTTAGATATTCTGATTGAAGAAAACATTAAATAAGTTGTGTTTAACGGCCGGCAAATTAGATTGTGTTCTACGTTAAAATTCAATAGATTTTTTTTGATACTTGCAAACTGATGTGTCAATGTTTACTATCGCAAAGATTACAGAAACGCTATCATTGATTCTGTAAAAATAAAGAAAAAATACTTGTTTTACACATTCACAATCGTATTGGTTCCGAGGTCAGCCACTCCGACACCGTCCATTACACCTGGACTTGCTTTCAGTGCTATAGAATAATATTTATTTTAACATTTTTGCCCGTTAGTGCTCAGCGTTTCTTGGACTCAAGGTCGGCTTACAATGGGACGGCCGTGATTGTTTACAGTTCGCTATAAATCTTATCGCACTCTGTGTAACAACAAACTGTGCATAGGCGACCTTCTCCGTCGTCCTGTTATAAATAGTTTGTACAGCGTACGTTATGAAACAACCATGAAAACAGTGAGCGACGTGTGCCTTCGTCATGCGCGACCGACACACACATTACTTTTATAGCTTCAGCATATTACGAATACTAGAACGTTCAGCAGAACTGACAATACAACTAGTTGCGTACTCGGTGGACGGCCTCTTTGCGTTTTGACATAGTTATATACATATATCTGCCTACATAGACCCGCTAAGTTTTGTTCTCAAAACCTACATCCTGACGACACGGTTAACATTATCTGCTGCGATCGAATCCATCGCTCACAGCTCACTCCATGTGCCTACGTATAAACTATTGCGATGATGTGTGTGAAATTTAAATGACTGCACAATCAAAAAACAATTAAGATGTACGCGCCGTTGCACCGATTTTAAATAAGGCGTTTGGTTTATTTTTTGGAACTTGTTTTGATGGATACAGAGATTGGCCGCTGAGATTTAAAAATGATACTCCTTGGTTATATATTTGCATAATCGATATTCTCATTCATGTGTATCATAAATATTTATTAAACCCTCTCATACATCAAAGTGACGCTTTTGAATTTAGTTTTTTATGTAATGCGTCCGCGAGACGATCAAGTGCACTTGACAAGTCGCAAATGAATAAAACTTGTCAAGTCGCGTCAAGTCGCATCAAGCTCAAGTTGGTTCAAATTTGTTGTCAAGTTATCATCAAAATTATTGTCAAGTCATGTCCAGCACGTAGATACTTGACGGGAATTGTCAAGTCAACGCTGTAAACGATCAATATTCACTTCAAGCCCGAAGACTTGTCAAGTGCACTTGATCGTCTCGCGGACGCATTATACCATTTAAAAGAATTATTTATTGGGTGATATATTTCATCCTTCTGAATATAAAACAAAAGTCCCGTTAACTGAAACAAAAGCAGGTCGCATGTGTTACAGTTTAAATAATTTCCTGTGACACGTGAAAACAATGTGTATGCACGAGTGAGTCAAGTTATGACAGGAAGAGAAATAGATCATTTACATTGAATACACAGCCGCGACCTGCATTCAACGCCCAACAGTAAAACAAAAAACGTGAATGAACCGCTCCACTAATCCATTCAAACATTCAATGAACCATTTACAGACAATTAGTACTCATACTTTAAATACAAAACCTCTTCTATTTAACCATCTATTTTCAACAAATTACTGTGATGTCTTTCAAATAACGAAAGCGAAAGTTTACGAACACTTCTCTGTTTGTTGATTTCAGTAAAAAGTGAATGAAATAAAAGTAGACATTAGTGTTGTTTCGGCTAAAAATAAAAATGTATCATGAATAGTTTGTGAGTGATATCTTAGGAAAGTGTGTCAGTGAGATGATGTAGCAGTCATCAGTCACAGTGCGATCACAATGCAATTAGAAAGCGAATTGCACAAGTGCCGTTCTCGTAGCTGGATCAGAAGAAAGCGCGTCCAACATAGGAAAGTTGAATCGAGGGGGGATGCGCCCGCGCCGCGCCAGGGAGGGGCTCGCGCGCACGCACCCACCAAAGTAGTACACTTTCGATCTCGACTCGCGTCGTCGGTGAGAGTTGTGCGAAAATGAAAGTGGTGGTGTCATTATGGTCCACTTTCCACGGCGAGGTCAAGAACCTAGCCAGTTCTAAGTCTGGTCGATGCTGACTTACGATTATCACCGAGCCTTACGACTTAATAACATAACATGTTACACACGGTTTTCACTCGACAGAACTACTCGCAAAGTATATAGAGTTCACAGTAAACAACTTCAGAAAGTTTCTAAGATTGCAGAATAAGTACGGCATAAGTATTATGAACATTTTCATGTAGCTTGTTCAGCACTTTACAAAACTAGACCTAAATAAAAATCCCATTTGGAAAATGGAACACAATTTTCATAACGATGAGGAAAATTCTCGTACGAGAAATAAGGTTAGTTCGGATGCATAGAGTCGGTAAATGTAGATGCATGCAGAAGGTGGTTGGGGGCGAGGGGCGATGACGTCAGCACGACCTGATGCTGTGCAGGTCCCGGCGTGACCCGGGCTACGACCTCTCATAACATCAGCACTCTACATATCAATGTAACACAGCTTGATATGATAGGGCTTTGTATCGAAGCTTAGATATTTAGTAGAATTCTACTATATTATCTTTGTTATCTGTGTATATTGTTGTGAATAGAAACCTTGAAAGCTTTATCGTTTATCGTATCCTTTTCTTGGTCTTACTGTCAAGTAACTGTATAAAATATGCGGTATGAAAGTAAAAGGAAGCTAAGTTTACTCGTAGTATCTCTATTATTATTGTTTGTCATAGATGTCGCACTACAAAGGCCTTACATCTAGTAGCTTAATAAAAAGCGTAACAAAATCAAAACCAGTTTTATTATTTCCCGCTCAAATTTACTTCGGCTAATAAACACAAGGAAACTTATTTTAGATTTCAATGTCAATCGACACCTACTTAGTTTGAGAATATGTTTGAATATCTATCTATAAATCGAGTGACGACTGTTTTAGCGGCAATAATCTACGGTAATTACCGCGTATACGTGGTACCGCGGTTGATGCTGAGTAATGAGGCGTTTTACCGTGAGCTGTAAAAACTCTATTTACAGCTAAACGGTAATGTTCGAAGCTTGGAGAGCTGTATAAGTCGCCTTGGCCTATAAATGCCTCTCCGCTCTCCGAGCGATTCGCCAATTCTAGATTTAGGTTTTCAGTTCAGTGGGTTGTGCTGGACGCTTCCGATTTGGAACAAATCATTTTTTATCTAAACAACAATTAAGGTATTAGAAAAGTATGTTTAAAGGAGTAAGACAAATGAATAAGCTTAAGAGCGTTTCCACATTATCCGATCCGATATCGGTGTCGGACGCCGATCCGATATCGGGGTAAGTCAAATGTATGAAATATGTTCCGATATCGGGCCGGACAATATGAAAGACAGGTACTTATTTCATACATTTTACTTAACCCCGATATCGGATCGGCGTCCGACACCGATATCGGATCGGATAATGTGAAAACGCTCTTAGGAGCACGTTGAACTAATTTCGTAGCTTGTTCGTAGCACTGTCATTGTTTTCTTTACCATAAAGTTTTTGATATCCTCATATTGGATCATCCCAGAAGATGGAATAGATGCCCTTAGACTCGGTAACTTTTTAAATGTTAAGACATTTTTGACGTTTTCGAAATCTGTGGATATTAGATGTCACCTAACATAATTTAACCAATTTTGGGAAATAATTGTAGGGTAGGTTGGTACGTGTTGAGTGTACTCGTATATTGTATAGTGTGGTGTAAGGGTAGTGTAGTGTAGGGTTGTATGTCCGGGGCGGGCGGCCGTGGCGCGGAGGTGCTAGTCTGCGCGCGGGCGGGCGCGGGTAGTGTAGCGGAGCGAGCGCGCCATTCGCGCTGACGCCGCCGCCGGCCGCACGCGCCCTCTCGCGCCCTCCTCGCGCTGGCCGATGCGACTCCCGCACTCCGACTCCGACATGACTGTGACTGAGTGCTCCCACCACCTGGACCCCGCCGACCCTCACCCCACACACAACGACTCGGAACTGCTCCTCGGCAGAGTCCTAGCAGGTGAGCCGACAACAGCTGATCATCACATCACACCTGTCATTCATTGTTCACACATACTATAATCGCTATTGTTTACTTTATGTACATCGATGTGAACAAGCAGTTCACTAACCTTATTTGAACTTCCTAATGTGTTCATTTTGTTAATGCAATTAATACTAATTACCGATGCACTATAGTACTCGATACAATAGAATCGTTTCTTTAGGACACGTGCTGTTTTGTTTTGCATTATAGTGCTAGGCTGAGTGATGTGACATACAATTATTAATGTTTACTATCTTAGTGGTAAATATTGTTAAAGATTGAAAGATAATCGTCAGTCAATTGTAGGGTAGGAGGAATGTCCTTTTCACTTTCCTGCGAGTAGTGATTGCTGGCGGCGTGTGAGGGGGGAGCGCGGCGCGCGCGTGGCGGGAGGGGGGTACGGATCTAGGTCAAGCGGAGTTCGTTGCCCTCGGCCTTCCCGGCTATATTCGACGTCGCTAATCACCGCCACCCGCCCGAGCCCGCGCCAGCCCCGCGATTCTCTTTACAGTGACGGACTCTGGAAAATAGGATTATGCAATTTTCAAATAGCGTTCATAGTTTACTATCTTTATTATAGTATTGTTGATATCAATAGTGTATCTCTATTGATAACTCATTATATGATTGGTACCTACTATTTTTTATACAATCATCTGACTTTATACCTAGGTGGCTTAGGAGTTTGTCTATAAGAAAGTTTATGAAATATCATGATTTTAAAGAAGCATACAACCAAATTAGACAGATCATTATTATCAAAGCTAAATCAATAAATCAACTATGAGGTCCTCCCTCAGTCGGCTCCATTGAATTTGAATTACCATATAATACCGCGATGTATGTCTGTTACTCAATCGATAGTGATTGCAATATTTGCAATCGCAAAGAAGAGCGAATGAGACTCTGCGTTCGACATCATGGTCGAGTCTTGTTTCGCAAGTGGAGCCCATCGCTGAATGCCATTTTATTTTGGAGGCCGCGCGCGCCGCCGGAGGGCCCGCGGTCATCGGCCCCAAGCGTTATCTAGGTCGCCTCAGAATAACCTAGCGCCGATACTCTAATAATAATCCGCGCGAAACCTTGCAACATGCCTCTATCTCACTCTCTCCCGCGACACCGCCGTCCCTCTACTCTGCTCTACCGAGACAACACTTGTTTCGTAACTCGCCTTTGATTACGTATGCGTAGCACCTCAGTAGATTTAGATAGCTGTCTCGTTTTGTCTTTTGAACATGTTTAGTTAGATGAAACAAGACGGATGAAACTTTCAGAAGTTATGTTAGAACATCAGGTTTTACTTACATAACTTATGAGTAACTTTGTCATAAAGGTACTACATATTTTGAAAATAGATTTTTTCATGACACATATAGGTACTTACTTATTGGTATTTTTTTACTAATGAGTAGTAAACGAATATGCGCTAACTAAGCTAAACACTAAGTAAATAAACATTACGTTCCTGTACGAGCCCCAATGCAAAATAGTTCGTCTAGTCTGATTTTTTTTACTATGAGATTTTTTCTAACTTCATTTTTTGTCTATACATATAAAAAGATTAAGCTGTTCTACCATCACATGTCGCGTTACTTATGCCCTTTTAAAATTATGTACTAATAAACTATTTTGGCTATTTCAATTTATAGATATTCTGTTTTAAATTCGAAGAACTTACAAGCAAAATAGTTCGTCTAATTGTTAATTGATGCAAAAGAGTTCGTCTATCGTTGAGTTAAATAAAATTATTCCTTCTTTGTACCATGATGTTCCATAATTTAAAAATTTTAAAGTAATTCTGTGCCATTTGTCACATGAGAGAGTATAAATTCAGAAAATTTCAGTAATTTTCATTAATTTTCAAATAACAATGGGTCGTGGCAAACCCGTGTGTGAAGAACTGCGAAAGCGAATAATTTGTGGGGTCAAAGCTGGCAAATCAAGTTACCAAATATCTAAAGACTTGATACTTCCCAGATCTACAGTTCAGTCTATTATTCAACACTATAAAAAGAATAAAACGACTTCTTCTTTGAAGAAAACTGGTCGACCACGCTTCACAAGTGCTGCAGAAAACAGAGTTCTGAAGAAAATTATCAAAAATAATCGTCGTGCTCGAGCTGGAGAGCTCACGGTGCAATGGAGGGACATGATTCACAAAGACGTCTCAGTCGATACATGCAAAAGAGTCCTTAAAAGAATGGGTTACGGATTTTACACCGCTAAAGAGAAACCACTGTTGACTGCTGTACAAAAGAAAAAGAGGTTGAAATTTGCTCGTGATCATTTAAATTGGACTTCCGATCAGTGGCGTAGTGTAATCTGGAGTGACGAGTCAAAATTTGAAGTGACAGTCGGTGATGAAAGGAATAAAGTGATTCGGAACAAAAATGAGGCATTTCATACTGATTGTCTCAAACGAAAAGTGAAGTTTCCGGCTTCTCTAATGATATGGGGCTGCATGTCTGCACAAGGTGTTGGTTGTATGCAGTTTGTGGATGGTTCTATCACAGCTGTGAGGTATCAAAACCTTTTGGAAGAGAGTTTACTGCCTTCAATTCCCGCTCTCAAACATCAAGATTCATTCATTTTTCAACAGGATGGTGCTTCATGCCATACTGCAAGGACAACAAAGATGTGGCTATTGGCAAAAAGCATCCCTACAATCGAATGGCCATCTAACAGCCCGGACTTGTAGCCAATTGAAACCCTATGGTGGAAAATGAAAAAAGTTCTCCGTAAAAATCTATCAAGATCAAAGAGCGACTTAAAGGCTAAACTACTGGCAGTTTGGGAGTCCATAACGCCTGAGGAGTGTGAAGTGTTGGTTGCAACCATGCCTCTTCGCATTAAAGCTGTTATTGAGAGCAAAGGCGACACAACTAAGTGGTGAAGACATGTAGACGAACTATTTTGCGTCAGTAACAAGGGTAGACGAATACTTTTGCTTTTTGTTATTTAGGATATTTTTTATTTTTTTTAATGTAAAGTTATGTCATTAAAGAATTTCAGTTAAGTTAAAATAAACTTTAAAATATTCATTAAATTGTGGTTTACTTTTTATTAAACATTCTTTTTTATTTTACCAATATATACTCTATATATTTTACGCTTTGCACTACTTTTCATACTAGACGAACTATTTTGCATTGGGGCTCGTACTATTGTTGACAGTAGTAATAAAAAGAAAGTTAACAATTATTTATAGATTGTCTCGACTATAAAAAAATAGCTTCTTTAATGAATATGTGGCTCTTCACTAACGAAGGTATTTTTTTGATAGCACAAAATATTGAATAATTAGTGCACAAAATGTTTACTAAATAGTTAGGGCAGCTCAGATACAGCGAAATTTTACAAAAGGCAAAGAAAATTGTACTGAAATAACTCGAATATTTCTGAAACCATGTTTTAAAACTTAATAAATGGGACAAGGAAATAATCGTATTAAATAATAAAATAAAAGCAATGTAGGTATGTGTGTGTTGCGTGGTGTGACGTACGTGAGAGCGGCGCGGGCGGGGCGGGCGCGGGCGGGCGGCAGCGCGCGGACTCGGTATTGCGATCAAGGCCCCCAGTTCGTTCACCCGCCGACAATTGGGTCACGCTCGCCCCGCGCCGCACACCCCACACACAAATAACTGTTTAAATCACACTAAATCCGTCCCCGTACCGTCACTACATACGTATGTGGGTAACCTTAATTATATTATTTTGAGGAAAACAGGTACGAATTCAAAATATTTTGTTTTTCGACACAATAAAATCTAAATTTAAATTGTGAGGAAATTTTCTACCTAGCAACACAATCACAAAAATTGAATATTATTTTACTTTGTCAATAGAGTCCCCTGTTCCTTGGAGGTAGAGCGTGGTAGAGTCCTATCAGTTTTTCAGGAGGTCTACACGTTATAATGCGTTGGACTTGTACGAGTACAAATAACTCTTTCACGTTTACTATTTTACTATTTATTACTTACGTTACAATAGTGAAATAAATTATACAAACCAGTATGCTATCGCATAATATATCGAACTAACAATAGTCGTTAGCATAATCGAAAGTTGATACTATTCATTAAGAATACTAAGATATAGACGTCGGTTAGATATAGATGTGACTGAGTTAGATTAGTAGAAGGTGGTAGAAGGTTGTATTGTTGGGGAGGCTTGAGGAAGAGAGGGGGGAGTGCAAGAGGCTGGCAGGTCGACGGCCGCGGCGCCCTGACCCCAATTCAGCGCGCTCGCGTCATATCGCGCGGACCTCTCGTCCCGATACATTCAGCGGAAAATACCCATGTCGTTACAGGTTACAACATCACACCACCTTACTTAGGCTCACCTATACACGGGCCCGATAACTGATAATAAGCTTCACTATATTATTGCCATTAGATAC
This sequence comes from Cyclophora albipunctata, assembly GCA_963082685.1. Classification (NCBI taxonomy): domain Eukaryota; kingdom Metazoa; phylum Arthropoda; class Insecta; order Lepidoptera; family Geometridae; genus Cyclophora; species Cyclophora albipunctata. The sequence goes on along the minus strand of OY720117.1, from coordinate 5,622,227 downwards.
TCAAGTTAGCATTAGTATTCCAAAGCTTTGCCTATTAAACAGGTTTTTCTATGCAATCAATATTAATAAAGTTACGTAACAGGAGTTTATTGGGATTAAGTTTCTAAATAACAGATAATATCTAAAGATCAAATATATATTGTACTACAATCTTAATAGTAGTAGAATTAATTTCATTGCAACTAAATCAATTATAGAACTTTGTTTAAGTAACAAAATTACTTCTGATAGATCATAAAATATGTACTAATGTAGGTGTCTCAAATGGACTGTACATGTACAACTGTGACGGTGTTATAATATTTGCCAATAACTTGGTAACCTAGCAGACCGACTCCTTGCAGCGTCCATTGTGTTCATTACCTCATTTTTTACAAGCAATTCAAAGTAAACACCGCTTGCAGATTCAATCACTTAATTTCGGTGCCGTCACTAGGTCATACCTCTGCTCTCCAAGCCTAGATACTTTACAATTACTACTCCGAAGTTTTCTTTTTCAAACAAAACTTGTTAATAAGTGTTTGTTTACGACACGAACGTAACATATTTACGTAAACGGTATGTGTAAGTGCACATAACACAATACCTTTACTACGTCAATTGTTAATCGACGTACGTTATATAACTCTTGCTGAAGACTCTACCTACATTACTTATTACGACTAAAACACTGAAAGCGAAATTATTGATTTTATTGCATTTATTTTACAGCAAAGCGTTGCATTTTGTTATACCGAATTAGGCACGAAGTCTGATAAATGTTAATCTTATTTTTATTCCGTCACGTATTTTTAATGATTTACTCTTGAATAGAAGGTTACGTTTATAACGTTAGCGTTAAAAGTATGTTATTATATCGCATCGACCTCGCAAAATATAGGACATGATTTTTATTAAACCGACTTGGTAATAACAATTGATGATTAAGCATCATGAGTGAGTGAGTCAGTGGCTACTGGGCCGGTGACCTAGATGCGGCAGGCTGTATTGAGGAGCGGGACCCGCGGCCTACATGCTCTAAATAACCCCAGAGTAGGTTAGGGAGCGAGGTCATTGAACTCAGCCTCTATCTACCCCTCGCCGAACTTTCCGGGTCATCCGACTCTTGTGAAACACCACCCGTGTATAATTCGAACAAAGATGAGAATGTCGGTCAGATGAATTCCAATTTAACATTATTATAATGCTGGGAAGTTAAAAGGATTTTATGTCTCGTAGTTGCGTCTGTTAACGCGTATAATAAATAAATAAGTGATGTGATTCCTAGGTAAAATTTGTTGTGGAGAATGATTGTTATCTAAGAAGTGGAAACTAGGTACATTTTTTCGTTTGTGTCGTATTCAAAACTTCATTTGAGTGAAAATATAAGTCATATAGCTATCATTGATTAGAAACTACAGCTTTAAAAACAAAAATCGCATAAAAAGTTTAATGTTTCAAATAATAGCCGTACATTTTTGTTACTTTGTAAAAATGGTCGCAAAAATATTATTAACATTTTTAAAATATTTGTTTTCTTTGTTTTAATTGATTACCGTGTAATATTATACAACAAATAAAATAATATATTTTTTTTTACAATAAAATTCCCATTGCGTTAAGCGCCATCTAGCGATGAGTAGCTGGTGCGACATAAACTCAATAGATGTCGCTACCAATCCGAACGTAATGGAAACTTGATGCTTCTTATTATGCAAAATCAAAACCATACCATGTTGCTTGTTTTGCTATTTCTGTTGTTTGTATATAGTGGAAAAAGGGTAATGACTAATTGAATATATTATCAAGTGTTTTTTTTTTTAATTTTAGGATGCATTACTTATCACAATGCTGCTTTAACTCATAAATCAAATTAATTGTATTATATTATAACAAACTTCATTTATTTACCAACTAGGTAATGCCAAAAAACGTACCATCAAATGAAATTACCGAACAGCGTCGCATAAAATATGAAAGGTTATAAATCAGAATCAGAAAATAAATTTCTTTAATTAAATCAACCCCAGTTAAAGCCCCCGGTGCAATATATTATATCTAAAGGTGATAATGACAACTAAAAATAGAGAGAGCGGTGAGCTCAGTGGTTCCATGTGGCCGGGAGTGAGGTGGACCCCCTCCCCTAGGGGGTTGGGCGGCGTGGCCGTGAACTCCGCCGACCCCTCGTTCCTCACCGCCTAAGATTTCCCAGCTACATTTATTACCGAGCAAAATATAATGACATTTTCATTTTATCTCGATGTCTCCACCAGAATATTACCTACGTTGTATTTTATCAAAATATAAAACCAACAATAATTTCGGTATTCCGGCTAATATTCTCCAAATATAAACCACCGACTTGGCTTGTTTACGTGTTCATATTTTTGGTCTGCTTATTACCATAGGTTAAGTGTCGTATATTATGGTTTGAAAATGTTCGAAATTTCTTATGCAAATCTCTTGTCTAATCGTGGGCATGATAATAATATCTGTCGGATTACCAACATACCATACACTATTATTAGTTAATTGTATGCTTATCTATACAGTGCCCTTTTAACTAAGTTTTTTGAAGAAACTAACATAATTTGAGATTATGGGGATGAAAATACTTGCAGAATGTAAAGTCAAAGGTTATTTTCCAGAGAGTAATTAATTTAAAGTGTGTGGGGGTGTAGTGTAGGGGTAGTCCATTGACGTCACGGGGGCGCATGCGCGGTGGCCGCCCCACGCGACCGCTCTACCGCTCGGGTGTCGTTTTCGCGCCAAAGCCGTGTCAGTCGCGCGCCGGTCATAACCTAACTTTACGAACTTGAACAATATCACGTGCCGCCCCCGGTACCATGGAGTCACGATCTGATATTCCACCGGCACCAGCTCAAATGACAGGTGAGATTGTTATAAACATGCTTTCAACCCAATACATACTATTATCATCGATTCTGAAATTAAATTAAATCATAACATGAACTTGAATGCTTAACGTTGAGTTCAATGAACTTTGCCCTTTCTTTTTAAATGTCGGAATATTTTCGTATTCAAATTCCTCTTTTGGTTACTATATATTATTACCTGATATGCTATATGTGTACAGATTAGCTTGTAGTAAAATAAAACAGAAAGGTACACCTTTATTAACGCTGTATTTAAAATGAATAATAAAGAGTTACTTTCTTTCGAAAGTCGTGTTGTGTTTACTTTTGACTTGAACCGCGCTGTTACTTTTATATTTTAAACATTTAGAAAAGGTTATAGTTACTTTTCTAGTAATAGTTACGTAAGAGCACTTTTACAATATTTGACTTGACTGTAATATTTATATACCAGTAAATACTGTTTTAACTTTTTAATTAAAAAAAAGTAGTTTTTACATAACCAATGTAAACAAATCTGACGTAATATGAAAAATAAAATAAATGGTCTACTTTGATACAACAGATCATCAACACACATTTTCACACGGGTAGCCAACAACACATTACGCACATTATCACAGACTTTAAAAAGCTCATAAATCTAACTTGAGCAACATCCATTGATGGAATTTACATAAAAGTCAATAATATTATGGTCATGACCGCAGTAGTGAATGGTGCGGGTGATTCAGAGCGGAACCGCCCGGTCGTGCGCCCGCGCACCCTGCCCGGTCACCCTGCGTCATTGCACTTATGCACATACATAACATTATGTATAACAAAAACGATATCCGTTCCACTTTTACGACACGCCGATACGCGACACTAAACCTGCATTTCCGGTACCTTTGACTCAATTAATACGGGTTCGATGCTTGCTTTGCTACTTTGAGGGAGGAAAATTTATAAAAATATGCAACTCCATTTCTTATAAGCCTTTTTGACTGAGTTTCTATCACCCTCAACTTTCCTATAACACATTTTCGTTTGAAAGATCAAATTTCATTTTAAATTTCTTACCAGAAAGTTCTAGAAAGAGCTCTTGTTTACAAACTTACGTCTCTTATAAGAATCAAAGGCAGCGCATACGGCATTGCTTCAGGAGTTTCAATCTCCTTCAGTACTGAAAGTATTCTTTTCTAGTAAACTGTTTTGTAAAGACTCGCAGGCGCCCTACACATAGAAAAAAATAGGTGTGTGCTTTAGTGTGCGTGGAGTGCACGGCACTACGGGCCGCAGCCGGAGTGCATCGCTCCCGGCGCCGGTGTCGTCGCACCGCATATAGGCCAGTGCACGCGAATGCCCTCCCCTCCCCGCGCCCGCGCCTCCCCCCGATGCACTTCGCGATTTTCCATTTCCATCGTGGCCGCCGCTGACTCCAGCGGTCGACTCGCCTCGATGTCGTAACGCGGGAAATTTCGCAGGCCTTTCTCTGAGATGACGTCTTCCGGTAAAGGGCATTCGCTGCTTTTTCAACTCAAGCAATTTTGTTCAAATTACTATGGAAAAAGTTTTTCTCGCAACTGTTTTAATTAAAGTTTGGGTCTTTATAATGAAAGTATCCGAATTTTGGATGATGAGTTCTATCTTCTGGTATTATAAACTTAATTAAATTTATGTTTACTATAAGATCTACAGTTTTTATAAATAGAGTTCTGAGTACTGATCTATTAAGTACTGAGTGTAGACTGATAAAGTACTAAATGAATGACGTGGCTAAACGCGGAAGCCTAGATGTATTAGTATTGCGAAGAACGCCTATGCCCTGTCGAGCGCGGGTTCAAAGCGCTCGGTAATAGTTCGCACAAACGAGTAACGCTGTAACCGCACGGTTGGCGGCTTCAGTTACGTCGTTTCATACGTAAGCTCGCGGATGTAGTTACAAGTTCCCGCGGTCGTTGCCCGCTCGTTGCGTGCGCGACTCCCCTACATATATCCACAATATATCGGTTAACTGTGGCGAGAAAACTTAAAGGCTTTGCACACTGGCGGTAACGTGTTATGGAACTCCGCTCGCTGCATTCCCTGCATCAATTATGTCACAGTCGCATGATTAGCATCAGATCATTTTATCGCTCGACCTATTATTACATTACATAGCCGGTAAGAGAGCGCCTAGCGGCAGTCATTAGTCACGATAAGAATACGAACACGATGTCAATGATCCTCGTGGTTTCACAAAAGTTGTATTGTGTAGCGAAACGTATGTTGGTTGACTGACACGGTTAATGATTATGTCCAATATTTAAAATAAGGAGCGTGAAATATAGATGTATTATATACAATGCAGATACAAATGCGTGAACGCGGAAACCGTCGGGTGCCGTTAGTCGTTAACTGTACGGGTGTAGTCTAGAACAATCCTGCGCAACCGTCGCGATAGGATCAGGCGACACGTCCTGAATTGATGAGCGGTTATCGACTTTACTTATAAAACACATTGTTCATTCACAATTCAATAAAAACACGTAACAAGGAAATTCATTGCTCACGGGTTTGATCCAAGTTAAGGAGCTATTCCGTATATATCCTTCTGAAACCTTCTGAAAGCTTCTGCAACCTTTGATATGAAAATAAGTAAAATACAAGGCAAATCGAAGTGAAGAGTGAGTTTAGAAGACCTCTGTGTTGCCCCTAATTTGGTATAAATGTGAACCATTTATATAGATAGGATCTATCGAAAGTTTGTAAAATGTTTGGATAGGGTTGCGTAGGGGTGAGCGAGGGTGGAGCGAGGTGAACGACCGTGCAATGTGCGGGTGTCGCCTTCTCGACTTCATTCTTAGCCGACTAGTTCCACTTGCATCTTATGGGATTCTTTTCATATTTCTTATTTGTTTTACATTTTATATTCAGAACCAGAACGAATGAACTTATTTGAAAATATATTAAATTGCAAGTTGAATAATAGTAAATTGGATTACCAGAAATGTGCGTGATTGTCACACTTGAAATCAATCTGGCAGAGTTGACCTCTATTGTACCAAATTATACGTAAATCGAATCGTCTACCACGTCCATTTGAAATGCTGAATAATTCGGCAACGCAGTACCGAGAACTTTAATCGTATAAAAATAAAGATAAATATCGGTTGGTTCGATCGATCATACAGTACTAAAACTGGGAGTGACGTAAACGGCGTCCTTGAAGCGAATCTACAAACACAATTGTACAAATATCTGATGCGAGTGGGTCAATCACCCGCGCCGCTCCGAGCTCTATCTATGTACACTTCAGGCACATAGATACGATGTGGATAGCTTTAATCAAATAATAATACCGAATGTTGTGAGGTTACGTTGACTCCGGCGCGGCCGCACACCGCGTCTCGCGTAGGTGACAATAATATTAATGGCTTAAACAACCAGTTGAAAAAATATGCCAGCGTTATACATCTCTCGTTATTTATTACGAAGTAACTGTTAAATAATTACTTTGATATCTGTGGAGCGAATACATGACGAATCGATGTTTAACTTTTGCATAATGTGAATGAATTCAGGGTTAATTATGACGCACTGCAAAGTTGCATGTTGCATGGTATGGTACTGCTAATTGCGCTAAAGGAGTTATTTTAAGCGTATTAATTCTTAATCAGATTAGAGTATAAAAATATCAAGTGTTTCTAATTTAAACTAATACGGTTTTGACTAAATTCTTTGCATGATACTTAAATTACATTTAGTAGCTGATAATAATCGCCTCAACGTATTTCAACGTCTGTTCTGAAACTGGTTTCAGAATTTGATGGCAATGTAACGATTAAGTACATATCAAGGCCATAAGCTTGAGGTAATTCACCTTTCTTGTCTTTCAAAAATAAGCTAATCCATATTCAATTATTGATTATTTTACTTGGAATTGATAATATTGCCAGAAAACAAAAGTTATATTACTTTTGTCATTTGAGGCGATAATTTTAAAATGTTTAATCATCAACTTGGATAAGTTAACTCTTGTGGAGGTTATGTTCGCCAAATTAATACATATTTATGATAAAAGTTATTTAAAAAAATGGTACATTTCCACGGGTAGTTTCGAAATTAAACAATGAAATAGATACATACTCAGCTTTACAAATCATAATCAACTTCTTTTAACTAATTTAACTGTCTCGAAAATTTCAAGACTTATATAAATCTCTACTGAGACATAGACTACATAAATATAAATTGAATAGGTTAACTGCGTAACGGCGAGGTAATGTAGAGTTTGCTGACTCCAGCTCATCACGGCCTTTCTTTTTGTATCGTGTAGGTAGGTATGGTCTACAATACATAATTACCATAATAAATTATTTTGACATGAGTTAGTTGCGGCCTCTGTAGCGACGATTGTGACATTAGGTTCCGCTATGTGGCGATCGCTCGTCAACTACTGACTGACTCATGTTAGTTCACGAGGTGCATTGACACTTGGCTTGACGAACCTCGCTAAGCTCTACGTGGCCGAAATAAATACCACTCTCATACACACAAGTAACGTAAAGTTATGTAGATGACGCTCAACTTTACTGCTCCACTTAATGCATAATATCTTTCAATACTACATTAAACATTATTGCACTATGCTTTTGTCTTACAACGTATGGTGTAGAATCGTAACATATTTTCGAAGAATCTGGAAGAATTGACTATTGAGTACCCAGAATGTATTGTAATGTTTTCAACATAATCTATTTTGACTTTCATAAGATACCATCGGGAGTAAAAAATGTCTTTTGTCAAGAGCAGGATTAACATGGATTATGTGGCGTAGTGTGGTTAGTCCTGCCATTATACATGGTTTTATAATACGAACAAACAAAGTAATAATCTTGGTGGTACTATCAGTGGCACACATAGCGCCTCGATACCGCGCCAGAGATAAGCCGAACAAAACATCGCTTCGGTACATTGACCCAGAATTATATAAAAATGTCCTCAATTGTGATAACGCAGTGACAATGACATTTCACCACGGCCTCGAGATAATTATTACTGGATATTTATTATTACTTGGAACAGGACAGAGCATATTTTTTTTATTATGCTCTTTCCTTCATATCTCACTTACAATATGATACAGATGACGTTGCTGTTGCACATAATTGTTTATTAATAAAGCATAATAATATAATAAGTTATGAGCAGGATGGAGAAAATTGACACAATCTTAAAATATGTGAATGTGAGTAAAATATTATTATACTCCAGTGATTATAGTAAGTTACTGCGGAATTCGAGATACCCAGCTGTAAGTCTGTAAATACTTGTATATTGACACCCTAAAAGTTGTCTCAAAACCTACCGATGGTAGGGTGTGCGCAACTATTAAATTTCAAGGTCAAATGTCAAAAAAAAGTGTTTTTCGCGAATATCTGAAAAACGGTGCAATGTAGCAAAAAAAAGTGTATGATGAAATGAAAGCTTATAAAATTCTCTATAACTTTAATTCTATCCACTTTTTCCATATTCCAAACCGTTATTGATCTACACGCTCCAGAAATGTAAAAATTAAGGACCTCGGGCAGGTAACTATGGAGCCTGCCCAATGCTCAACAGTGACATGACTCATGTCATTTGAAAGGTCTTGAAGAGTTGTACAAGTTACTCCTAGACAGTTATATCGAATTCGATGGCCAACTCGGTGTTTTCGACCACCGAAGAATTACCACTGGAGGTGCTGTGGAGCCTGGACGGAATGCTCAACAGTGACATGACTTACGCATTTGAAAGCTCTTATAAGTCACTTTTTGATGGTTATGTCGAAATCGACGCCAAACTCGGTGTTTTCGACCACCGAAGAAAAAACACTAGGTGTATGTGCACTAATGTGCAGTTGACCCTGATCGTATTGCTCAACAGTGACATGACTAATGTCATTTGAAAGCTCTTACAAGTCACTCCTTGACAGTTATATCGAAATCGACGGCCTACTCGGTGTTTTCGACCACCGAAGAATCTACACTGATCGTATTGCTCGACAGTGACATGACACATATCATTTGAAAGCTCATAAAGAGTTTTATAAGTCACTCTTTGATAATTATATCGAAATCGCCGTCCAACTTAGTGTTTTCGACCACGGAAGAATGGAATTGGGCTATGCTATACCGAAGTATCGACCCTGATCCTAATGCTCAACAGTTACATGACCTATGTCATTTGAAAGCTCTTGAAGAGTTGTACGAGTCACTCTGTGACAGTTATATCGAAATCGACCGCCAACGCGGTGTTTTCGACCACCGAAGAATCGACACTGGGTGTATGTGCAGTTGACCCTGACGGTATTGCTCAACAGTGACATAACTTATGTCATTTGAAAGCCCTTGAAGATTTGTCCAAGTCACTCCTAGACATTTATATCGAATTCGACGGTTAACTCGGTGTTTTCAATTTGACAAAAAAAATCATATAACTTCACTCTCATTTTTTGGTCTAAATTGACCGGATTATCAAGGAGTGACTTGGACAACTCTTCAAGGGCTTTCAAATGACATAAGTTATGTCACTGTTGAGCAATACCATCAGGGTCAACTGCACATACACCCAGTGTCGATTCTTCGGTGGTCGAAAACACCGCGTTGACGGTCGATTTCGATATAACTGTCACAGAGTGACTCGTACAACTCTTCAAGAGCTTTCAAATGACATAGGTCATGTCACTGTTGAGCATTAGGATCAGGGTCGGTACTTCGGTATAGCATAGCCCAACTCCATTCTTCCGTGGTCGAAAACACTAAGTTGGACGGCGATTTCGATATAATTATCAAAGAGTGACTTATAAAACTCTTTATGAGCTTTCAAATGATATGTGTCATGTCACTGTCGAGCAATACGATCAGTGTAGATTCTTCGGTGGTCGAAAACACCGAGTAGGCCGTCGATTTCGATATAACTGTCAAGGAGTGACTTGTAAGAGCTTTCAAATGACATTAGTCATGTCACTGTTGAGCAATACGATCAGGGTCAACTGCACATTAGTGCACATACACCTAGTGTTTTTTCTTCGGTGGTCGAAAACACCGAGTTTGGCGTCGATTTCGACATAACCATCAAAAAGTGACTTATAAGAGCTTTCAAATGCGTAAGTCATGTCACTGTTGAGCATTCCGTCCAGGCTCCACAGCACCTCCAGTGGTAATTCTTCGGTGGTCGAAAACACCGAGTTGGCCATCGAATTCGATATAACTGTCTAGGAGTAACTTGTACAACTCTTCAAGACCTTTCAAATGACATGAGTCATGTCACTGTTGAGCATTGGGCAGGCTCCATAGTTACCTGCCCGAGGTCCTTAATTTTTACATTTCTGGAGCGTGTAGATCAATAACGGTTTGGAATATGGAAAAAGTGGATAGAATTAAAGTTATAGAGAATTTTATAAGCTTTCATTTCATCATACACTTTTTTTTGCTACATTGCACCGTTTTTCAGATATTCGCGAAAAACACTTTTTTTGACATTTGACCTTGAAATTTAATAGTTGCGCACACCCTACCATCGGTAGGTTTTGAGACAACTTTTAGGGTGTAAATATACAAGTATTTACAGATTTACAGCTAGGTATCTCGAATTCCGCAATTCTTACCTAATTTAAGCTTAAATGACTGCACTATATCTTTGGATGGTTTATCGGAAGCGTGGTCACGGGCGGGCACGGGCCGGGCGGTGCCCGCGCAGCTCAGCGATTACGAAATGTTTACACGTATGAGGCGTTGTGTTGTGAGCAAGATGCATCGAACTTGCATCGATGCTAATTAGGTTGCATCTCAGTACGTTGACTCGTTGACTGTTGATCCAAGTTACCGGATCGCGCCGACCGGCCGGATGTCAACTTTCTCGCGGTTACGCAACGAAATGTGGCCGCACTAGAACGTTCGCGCTCCAAGTCATCGACCATAGATATTACGAAACATTCTAAACACTTATTTTTACTTCTTTCTCGAACATGCATTCCTGAACGATGTTTATCAAAATCTGTGATTCATTTACATGTATTGTTATCAAAAAGATTCAGTTTACCGGATCGGAGCTTAGTTGAAGTTATACGTCAATCTTTGCAAAGTCTGTGCGTGGATCAACTTTATAGCTTTGTAATGAATGCATTCACAACTTGCAGAGTGCAGTAATTAGTTTGTTATTACACTAGATGTATTTAGCAACAGGTTTATTGTAACATAAGTTCTGTAATAAATAATTGACAAGTGTATTAGACGTATCGTGGGTAGTTGGCGCTGCGTCGAGTGGTGGGTCGACGCTCGCAGCGCGAGGTCATCGCCGCTGCCGCTCGCTGCTTTCACGGCTCACACTACACTCATAGTTCAATCCACGACTTCATTGTTTCATTCAATCACTTATATTTCAACGCCTATTCCAATTCACGTCATGCTCACTAAAATATATAAATGAACCATTTCCGGGCTTAAGACAATTGAATAAAGACAATATTAACAATGATTCGATGGCCTCATTAAGTACATTCTGTATAAATATTTAACTTTCCAGTGCGACAATTTAAATATCAAATATATAAATATAAAGAAGTGGAAAGTTATGAGTATTCGTAAAATGGGTCAATCTAAAAACAATATTAGTATTTATTATGAACATGAATTATTTATTGTCTGTATCTGTTTACTTTCTTCGTTATCTGCTTTGTGGGTCACTGGTTCGTAAATATTCGGCTCGCCCTTTGAGTCTGTCTCCCTACGAGTACTTCGGGACAACAATGAACTATACGCCTCATGGAATGGATGCCGGATCACTGATAAAACTAAACACACATTCCTCAATTAATTTATTATAATACAGCAATTACAAATCTTACGTGTATGTTAATTTAAAAGCAACATAGACGATTTCCACTTAATAAAAGCATTGTATTAAAAATAATCAAATTGAATAGCTAATGTATCTAAATAATATCTCCAATTTAGATATTCATGTACATGTAATAAAAACGAAAACTTTAATATTACTTTCAGATTGATGGACTAGATACAACTTTTATCTAAGTTTCCTATATTTATGAATTAAACATGACGTGTTTATTTCTTTATATACGAAATATTTTGCGTTTTCCCACAAAATACGAGTATAAGACGTAGTTATACATACCAAACAAATATCAACTCTAACCCAGACGTATATAATTTTAAGTTCTTAGAAAGAGAACTTCTTAAGCAATTTTTTACTTTTAACGTTCTAAGTACTTATGTATAGCTTCGAGTTATTAAGTGAAGTAACGTTTGCGAGGTTTCTTTCGAGTTCTTGAGAACCAATGAAGGGGGTGTGTGAAAATGGATTGAGTGGAGCAATTATGTCGCGCTGGCGTAGCGTCATTGACCGAGGTATTGCGAAACAACGGAAACCAGTCCAGGCTTCGTCCTCCGCGCCGCACCCCGCACCTGCTGCGAATTTTTAAAATCCTAGATTATAGTTGACATGCGACCAGTACCGCGGATACGTGTGACGCATATCTTATACTGGTTACATCACTTGTTGCAGTTTGCAACGATGGCTTTAAATAGTTTAGTTATTTTTGAATAACATTATAATAACAATAATATACGTTACGTTGTTTCTAACCTTTGGATTGCCTACCAAGCAATTGCTTTTAGAAATCTTTGGGTGCCAAAATTAAGAATAGTTTTTATGTACCTACTGCTTTTTATGTTAACATAATGTATAATAACGTGTAATGTTAATAATAATCTCAATCAATTACTTTAATAAAAATTATTTAATTGTTTACTTACAATAATTGTCGGTTTAACTTGCTATCCGTACTCTGCCTAGCAGCGACCTATAAAGATAGGTGGTTGATAGTAGTGCATTGAGGGACAATGGCCGCGCTGCCTCATTCGCAAGAATCGCAGGTAGGCTAAGGGGTTAAAGAACTCCGATGCACTATATCAAATACCAGTGAACTCGCCCCGTCCTGCTCGTGCGTCGTGCCAGCACGAGGAGGCGCGCTGCATTCACTGCACTCTTCGCCGTGCGAATCCTGCCTGACTGATTACGCGCTACGCATGCGTATCACATTATCTACTAGGCCCTAACTATGGGACACGTAAACCGGTATAAGTACGAGTTACATACACCTATGCACCGCGCTCTAAGAATTATAATGAGCAGGAAAACATACGCAATGCAAAAGTGCATTGGATAGGTTAGGTTACTGCAGGTCGTTGATTCAGAATCGGTCGAGTGGAAAATCCGCTTGCTAATATCTGTTGTTATATCATGTATCTACTTAGGAATTTTTGGAATAATATTTAAATGTAAAATATTTCATTTTATTGTATAGAAGTAAACATCGTTTAGAAACTTGGTCTGTTACGTAATGGATGTTCGTTCATTCATCCAGCGCTTAGTCGATGATCAAGTTCAGCGAGTGGAAAGTTCAAAAGGGGCAAAATCTCGTGACACACCGCGGGCGGCTTCGGGCGGCTCCTCAGTAGTCGACCAGTCGCTGGAAAATCGAGTTATATCGTGTGACAAGACGGCGTAGAACCAGGAAGACTTAGACCATGATTAGGTTTCAAGAGTATAAGATAGACCGACATATGGCCCCAACATTTTATCTATTTACACATTTTGTCACATTCAGCTCCATGTGAATAATGATTAGGCAGTACATTATCACAAAACGTTTCATTAAACGTGTATATTCGGCAGACAACAACGATAAATTCAAGGAGAAATGATAAAAGGTTGACGAACTTGCCGAATCGAAATGTGAATTCGGGCTTAAAAATCAAACATTTCTTTGTTGTTCACTCTAAAACATGTGATGTGATAAATGGAAAGCGATAATTTTAAGTCATACTTGTATTTTCTAGCGCTCTTATCTTCAATTATTATGTATGAATAACTGGTAACACGAAAATTAATTGCACAATAAAAAGTATACATAGTATGTAATAAGCTCATACAGGTTATAGTCAGCATCTTCCATTTTACGAACAATGTACCTATGAGTACATACACAACGAAGATGAAACGAGTATAAAAAGTATCGGAGCAGGTTATAATAATGTTGTATCTCGCAAGAGGATCGCGAGTCGTGCGGCCCCATGACCGGTGGACCATTTCCCCAAATAGGCGCGCTCGCGTTTCCCACAGACCTCGACTCTCGGTACTCTACTACAGTGGCTCACTGACCGGCCGCCCGGCCTCTTGGAACACTCGCCTACCGCCCTCAATACCGTAGCACACCGTAGCAAACGTAGCGCCCGTAGCAATACTTCGTAGCCTCAAACTATAAATATAAAACTCTATATTCAATTCCAACAATGTTTTCTGACCGATTTACACACTATGATTAAAATATACACTAGCCAATTTACATGTGGTATCGAACTTTTAGGCGGACCATGACTAATTTTGAATTCAAGGATATCGTTCTTCGATTACCATTTTTTGCGTCGTCATGTATTCTATTTCAATAACTACTTTGAAAACAATTTTATTTCAATACTCACAAAGTCATGTAATTGATACAATACCAAAAAACTCTATAATTATCCAGACTAAAAAAGAAAATCACCCATTCTAAGAGTATCCATACTATCCACTTTGGGAATGTATAACCTGTCTAAGAATGAGAAAAATCGAGGGCTGATTGATGTCTATCAAAGTAAAGTTAAATTTGCACATTGCAGTTTATGGCTCACAAGAATCAAATATAGGATTGGGAGTTGTTTAAAACGTGTTTTTTTGTATAAAATGAGGTTATACATATGAAGATAGTGGCGGGCGCATATCTACGTCGCGGCACTTGTTTACCGCGATGTGCGCGGACCTTGAGATTCGGCAGCGGTCACTGGCCCGAGGCCTCGCGGTATATTATGTACGTATCTTATTATAACGCACCGACTTCGCTGCCTCCGACCACTATTCACATACACGCCAATATTAGCTGGAAATTATAGTCATTAGCGATTCCAAATAATGCTTACTGACGAGTATAATAACACTTATAGAAGCTATGTATTAAAATGTTAAAAATTACCCTACAACCATATATTAGATTGATCCAAACATTTGTTTACAACATAGCGAGTGTGTAGTATAATTAGCGTATTAGGTATTCAAATTGAATCTACGAAAAACATCAATCTGCTGAACTTGTGTAGGTATTTTTATGTAACGTGGCTAAAAACGTGATGGCTAACAAAGTGCGGTGGTGTGCGTTAGTTTCACGAGAGTCGCCTGTGCGTGTGTGCGCTTATTACTCCGTGTAAGATCTCGTCCGTGGTACATCTGTGTTGGTGATTGGCATTTTCGGCGGTTTCAAGGACAACTGGGCCCAGTTCACCAACCATCGGCTCCGTCGACGTGAACGACACCATTTCGAACGTTGACCTTACCCATTTCCTGCGCCTTAAGAAAGCACACGCTAGATCGTTTCAACTCTTATTTAAATAATTATGTATGCGCGCCATTTAATCAACTTTGACTTAGAAACAATACTCGCATTAGCATATAAATTGTATATAAAGTTTTGATGGCCCCGTTGTGAAGCGAGACACTCGATATCGAATGGTACTCGTAGTTTAAGTTCTGAACATTGTCTTATAATTGTATTGTTTGTTACAGGTAAGCTTGTGAAAACTTCGAAGAGGAAGCAAAAAGCATCAGTGAGATTGGTTTGTTCGGTTTATACGATTGCATGTAATATTGCGTTCTCGTTAGAGCACAATGCTCCAGGTTGCAATGGTAGAGTCAGTCACCCCGTCCTAACGGGGCTCGCCCTATGGCCGCCAGCGCGACACCGCGCCGCCCGGCCCGGCTCGGTGATGACACCGCTTGCATCACAAGCACATCAACATCAACCGTCACACACAATTCACTCTCCAACCCTCACAACCAAACCGCACAAAACTTTCAAAATCAAGTAAATGACTCACTAATTTTGTAGAACGTAACGAAGCTCGCAATGACCGAGAGTCCCGCTGAGCTATTTACACTGGCCATACCACGCCGCAGAATGTACCGTCACGGTAATGATTGTAATTGTGACAACAATAAACCACGTCGGGGCTGAGGCGACTCAATAGCCATTGCTCTCTAAACGCATTCATTGAACGCATTTGTCTCAAATGTACATAAAAAGGAAATGTAAATTTGGGGTACTATTACAAAACTTTCGCATTCCCAAAACTACTTATCGTTAATTTATGACATTCACTTTTGTCACTGATTTATTGAATAAACGATATTTTAGAGTATACCATCAAGATTAAAAAACTTAGTATTTATTAAAATACAATATTGTTAAAATATTTTATGGCTTCCCGCTGATATTTTATCATTAAGTCTTAGATTTGTAAAGCATCCCTCACTCGTCGCGAACGTTTAGTCGGGACACAATGCGCGGGGTATCTGGGAATGTCGGTTACGACGAACCCTCTAACAAAAGGAAGTTAAAAAACTGATCTTAGGATAAAAACTTCAATCCGTCCATTTTTTTGCGAGCAAAAAATTCGATTAAACAATAATTGTGAGCTTTTTTCACAAGTTCACCGAAGAGTTGAATATCGCGAACTTGCACAATGATTCACATTCGGCAAAAAGTTGGACATTTACCTGTTCGTGAAATCCGATATCAAAAGAAAGGGTAGGTCGGAATATTCACAACAATGCACAAAGATTCATTTTACCTGATTTTGACAAAAACGTTCGAACTTTTAATTTTTTTCCAATAAAGGAAATCGGCGGATAAGGGTTAGATATTCTTTTACTTTATTTATGCGTTAGCAAAGGTCTCATAATTTGCCGGTTGCTCCCTGATCTCACGACAATGTGGGTCACGATTATCACCGAACATTCATCAAACAATAACTTCTTACCTAGATGGTATATTTCCAGACGTGGACTCGGTCCATTTTTTCCCACTCTCCATTGTCATTTCACAGTCCTTCCAAAAAAATCAGTTTTTATGCTCCGCTTTTTATCCACGTAGACAAAAGATAATTTTAATTTCAAAGTGCTTTTTTCTTTTTAAATGGCTATTATTCATAGTATACAGTGAATTAGATATTTTAAATAAGGTATTTTGCTAAAATTAAACAATTTGCAATTTTGCTTATGTTGATAAGCTAAATTGCAAATATAATATTTTGAATTTGAAATTATTCAGTTTCTTATTATTTCGCTTAGTCATAGAACATCCTGTATGTATTAACTCATAGTCCAGCCCAGTTACTGAGTATGATAGGAGTAACATGGTGTTTTAAAAAGAGGTTAATAGTTGGCACATTTAGGCGTAACATATTTCATTGATCGGTGTGATAATGGTGTGGTGGAGCAAGAACGTATGCACCGTTACACACACTCGCGGAGTTGAGTGCACGCGCGCGCGGTCGCCGACACCTCGCGGTGACCCATGCCATGTCCTGGCTCCCGGTCGTAGGGTCCAACAGCAAATGTCGCCAGGGGCTTAGAAGCTCAACAATTCAAAAGCTTTGAGTTTTCCCACTCTAAAGACTCGTTGTATAATAAATAAGACAGATACTTGATCTTCGAGAAGCTAAACCGTGCAGAACTCGATACCTCAGCCAGACCCAGCTGAACAAATGACACGTGACGCTACACCGCGCCCGTGCGTGCCACATGCACAACAAAAAACACAAAGACCTCAAACTATGTAAATGATAATCTTTATTCCATACACTTTTTACTAATAACAAGGTGGTGTGTGGTGGCGCGTTTCTCCGCCAGCTGTACGACGAGGAAGTGTGCGCACAATGCGACCGAGACGCAAATTACCGATTGCCAAAAATCGAAAACCGATAACAACTGCTTAATTTCTTTCCGATAAATAAAGAATAATTTTGCAGCTCTCGTAACCACATTTAATAATACACACCAGGTTGAACGACTGCTTTATTGTTATTTTTTATCGACAAAGAGGTCAGTGTGCGCGATAATCCATCTTAGATACCGCTATCAAAGACTAAATTAGAAGGTATTATGTGGAGGTATAATAGGCAACATATTATTCTCTGTTATAATATAATTACATCAATTCCGAAAATGGTTGCGAAGAACATCCTACGCAAAATATTTACACTGATGATAAATAAGTTTAATGAACTGCTAGCATTTCTCCCGACGTATTACAATTCACTCGGAAAAGTAGCCAAAACTGACATAATCGATTCCACACAAGTTGGTGCATTACATGTTAATATTTTATCTCTTTGCATTGTAGAAAGACGACAGGTTAAATGGTGCTAAAAACCGGTTATGATTAAATGAAAGTTCGATATAGTATAGATAAATGCTATAGCACTTTCTCCGAGCAAATCAGGTACCCAGTGATTGAAGCCTAACAAACAGGGTAAAATCATTATAACATGAAATTACAACGTAATCACGTAACTGAACTATCACCGGTTACGTATCGAGTTACTTTTTGCTGTTTACTATTATGTTGTTTGACACAATTACAGGTTATAATCATCAATTATCTCATATCCTTAATATATTTGCTGATTTATTCATAGTTTTATTATTTTCGTGTCAGTTTGGTGTAGAGCGACAGACGATTGATGGAGTATGGTTATTTAAATAAAGTCAAGGGGAACATTTGAGTAGAAAACATGGACGGGGTCAGTAGACTCGAGCAGTGCCGAAATTATCGCGCAGTACACGAGCCAGCAGCGGCCAACGAACGAATCAAGGCCGCGCAGCGCCAACCGCCACCCGGCAGCCGACCAAGCCGGCACCGCCCCGCCCAACTGACAACCTCAACAACAACTCCATCGATTACCAAAACTCGCCACCAATTAAGTCTTTTGGTTTTCAACCAACAAACAAAAGCATTATGAAAGCATAAAAGCTCTACGCGCTGCTTTACTTTGCTACAGAAAGCTACGAAAACTACGTTGTACTCGTAGCTAGAAACGCGCTCTAACGCGCAATTATTTAATAGAATTTTGGTAATTTTTTATTGATTTATTGCTCATAAAGTCCTAATGAAAAGCAAGCAACGGGATAAAAACCGCACATGACTATTTTCTGGAGCACCTTGTTCAAAACAATAGTTTCTACAAGTCTACCTAGATATTTTACAAAAATGCAACAAATAATGTAATAACCGTGTTTGATGTTCGATAGTGAAGTGTGGTGTTACGGGATGAGATGTGGGCAAGAGCTTGTACGGAAGCTAGCGCATGGCGGGCGGCGGGCGCGGCGCGAGGCGGGCGGCGCGAGCGGGCGCGGGGCGCGGGCGGCGCGGTAGGTGGTAGCGAGCGTCAACGTGCGGCCGTGAACTTTCCTCGGACACGTTTTCAGGAGCAAATGCTGCGCAATATTCCGATGGGGCCCCTCTCTCCCCACAGCTTTACCTACGCCTAACACTTTTCTAATCGAATATTCGTGACTGTGACAGATTACCATTTACTTGCGTTATGCTATACTTTACACGCTTATCATTTTCGAACCCTTACGAGTAGCTCGTTAGTACAAACGAGGAAATTTGTATTAGTATTTATTTTATTTGTATTAGTAGTAGACGATCCACTCGATGAAGAAGAAGAACTATTAGAGTATTTTTATGAAACAGTTATTTTAATTTAAATATTATTGTTATGCGATCCGTTCCATACTTAATTAAATATATATTGATTCTGAGTTCAAATAGGCTAGTCAGTCGCATATTATTATGTATGGTGTTTGTAAAGCGGTGGCCGAAAACAGACTAATGTATAATATTCTAAATGGGGCGACTCTTTGGCAGCACGAATGAGGTCAACGTATAATTACTTTCCTACAATTTTCTATTGCGTCAAATAAGAAGACATATATCATGTTGTAATAATTACTTCATAATTCAGGAAATGTGGAGCTTCTGCGTATAGAACGTACGTTCAGTTCTTTCGAAACGTTCAGTGGGGAGGCATGTTTAATAAATGTCATCATAAACCTATTTACTGAGGGACGATTAATATGTAACAAGGAAATGTTGAGAATTGCTTCCTCATTCTTGCGCTTGCTGTGTAGGTGAGTAGAGCAGAGTAGTGCATCGACGTAACTCATAGTTGCGCGTGCACAAAACATTAGCAGAGATTATACAACTGCGCCCGTTGCGCGGCGCGGGCGCATCACCGCACTGCTATGCAATGCTCTGATTGTAGGACCCACTGCGCCGTGATACACACTAACATAACATACAAATACCTACACTTTTTTCCATTTTTCACCTTTGTTTCATCATCCTATAGATATAACATTGGCCTCAACATATGTAGTAAACATAGTACATATGTAGTTGCACAATGCATTTATTCGATTTCCCTATATAAAACAATTCCATGATGATGTTATTTGCGAGCGCGTTGATGTCCTCCACTAGTGCAGGAAATCTCCGATGTAAATATCAAGGTAAAATAACCTTAAGGAGAAAGGTTCCCCTTCATATAAACTATTTTTGTTCATTAATTCATTGTTCAGGTAGGAAGCAATAGGTATTTCATATTTTTCTGAGACGTGAGTAAAGTATTAGGAAGCAATCAAAATACAAAATAGTAAACAATATACACAGCATGCATAATGAATGACCTAATATAATTCACCTTCCGTGTTCTAATAGTAACTTTGAAATACATAAGATGATTAGTAATGGTGCTTCGTCCTCGTAGCTTTAATTAGCGTCGTCTGCCAAAACGTCAATCTCCGTTCAATCCTTTGATCTTCACAATTTATTTTAAAACAGATTTAAATAACTAACAATATACACAGACACATGTAGTTTCCTTAATTTGAGTTCCATTACAATTATTACAAAACAGATGAAACACCGCAAATTATAAATCAAAGTCAATTCAATTCAATGTTAAATCTAATGATCCTTAATGTTTTGGTTAACCTCGTTCATTTATTTCAATAGAATTTTATGTTTTAGTTAATAACTTAGTGTTGTTTTTGCGAGGTCTAGTGTTTATTATTATTTGATATGTTGGTTGGTCGGTTAACAGTTGTTTCCTCGTGGAGTCACCTTGAGGCCGACATTGCGTCTAATTCAGCACGGTTCGACATTGACATGTTCCGATATATCAACGAGGAAGTTCTTCTTGTTTCGGCGGTCGCCGGTCGCCGCGCCGGTCGTCGGGGCCACCCACTACTTTATCACTTTGCACGCCGTTTCCTAATCCTAGTGGTTTACATTTATTTGCTATATTGTATATCTTTTTCCGATCAAATGAGCTGATGACAAACTAATAAAAGTTTTGAGTGAACAAAACATTATTTAAATATGCTGTTAAATGGTCGTGTCGACTCCTTTTTTGGAATATTTTAAATAGAATGTTCTAAGCATTGAATCACGCTGGGGTCATTGTAACCTTTGGTTCGAGGATAATATATAATTTTTCGCTGTGGACTCGAAGGTCAGATTGCGTCATCCTGTTTGGCGGTTTTACAAAATGGACGTTACCATTTATTTGTACAATTATGTAGAAACACGCCAGCGACAAACCGGAAAACATTTGGGTGTTATAATGTAGGCAGCGACGAGACGCTGTTTTCAAGAGTTTCCATACCGTAGCCACCGTTTCGAACACTTTCTTTTCCTTCATATAGGAACCTTCATTAATTACGCCGTTGCATAACTTTAGGGCTGCGAGAAAATAACTCTGTAACGCCCAATTAATTTCCTACTGACAATAAAATTCTAATGGTCCCAGTTATGTGTTAAAAGCATCTTTATTCTCTGAGAAAGTGAATAATTAAATACTATTTATATAAGTTATAAACAATTTTGTGTCCACGCGTCATCTATTGTTGCTAAAACTCGAATCCCATTAGATAAGCTTTGTTGCCAATACGATGTATGCTTATGGAAATAATTATTGTCATAGAATGATCAAATAATTTAATGATGGATGATTACGTTGATTGGGTGGGTGTCACCGGGCCCCATCCATGTCAGTAATACATTGAAGTATTAATTGAGCGCACCCGACGGCTGGCCTTGGCCTTGGCACGGGTTGCCGAATCGCCGAGGTCGACACCGATTGAGAGCGTCCGGATCACACGGGCCCGGTGGCTTATTCACTATTTATATTAAATCATCACAAAATCTATTCAGGTTAGCCTAAGGATAGAGTCAATCACAGTAGAAATCGAGGAGCCTGCTTGTGTGTGATGAAGTGATGAAAGCTATGCCTTTAATCTTCTATTTCGTTTCCAAGGAAGAGAATAAAGCGTAACGTTTCAAACAATATTTTCTATCAAAACTTGCTAAATCCGTGTCCCTGACAGAGCTACAGTAGGTTGATTGAGTAAATAAATGATTATACTAGGAAGACTTTAATTAAATGGTCTTGGGTCTGACGAGACTCGAGAGATTCCAGGAAGTGTTTGATACATGAACCTACTATGCAGTTTACACAACTTCTCAGTAAAGTTACTCACGTTATTTGAGACGTCGAAATTGTATTGTGCAAGTTGAAGTTTAATCAACAATATCGGTCATCCACGCGGTGCTATCTGAAGCTTGAAAGAACTTTTGAAACAGCTTTTAGTTAAACTTGAGTTCTTGAATCGTTTTATTCTAGTTTCAGTCGCGTACAAGTCAAGTGTGGACTAGAATAGATCTCTTTGTCATAGGCATTACACAGTTATATGTAGTTGGGTCGGAAAAATGTCTGTCTATTATGTCGCCGGCGACTCTGCAACAACCGCACGGGGTAATTGACTCATGCTGACCTCGCACTGCTTCGGAAAAACTCGTCATTCTTCGGTATTCTTCGGCACTATAATAAACTAAAGCCTTTAATAAATTATAAAAACATGCTCTTATTTTATGATTATAGGAAATTGACACGCGACCCAAACGTATGTGCCCAATTGTGGCTCAATCGCATATTAAGAATTGGGTCAGTAACTACATATCTATACATCCACAGGGAGCTGCTGTGAGACTAAATTAGAAACTTAAAAAAAATGAATTTCATTAAACAAAAATGGTAATTATTGTTAATGGAATAAGTAATAACATTGATGATTGTATAATGTAGCAAACAGTTACTGCGGTTTACTAAAGTGACCTAAGATCGTCATATAAGATTCAGAAAATACAATGTTAATTTGAAACGGTGTAGGTTAAGATGCATAGTAAAAAAAAATCAGCAAAGATTGAATACTAAACTGTCACTTAATCGTAACTCAACAAATTGTTGTCAATATTTACCAATATTTTGATTGATAAATGGTGCAGAATACATATTGGTCAATGGTCGGTCAGGATTACATTTCACAATAATGAGAAGTCCAAACAATTGCATAAGTAAAGCGCGGTTTGTCTGACAATGCATCCAAATATGTAATGCAAAGTATAACAATAATAGTGGGCCAGGTCGTATTTCCGACGCGCAGTGATCGCGCGCCGGAACGCCGGCTCAGCGAGGCCTTGACCGTCCAACGTCTGCCACATTCGGGTTTCGAACCCACACTCGTTTTGCCAACAAGGCACCTCGTGACTTCACAGAATTTTCCATCGAATACCCATCACTAGTCTCCAGTTACATTAGCTGAACTCACTACGTACGAGTATTGCGTCGCACCTTTATTCAATCAACACGTGTGCCTTTTTAACGTATAAAAATGTATTCGCAATGTAATTTAACATTCTATAACCTTGACTCCAATTGTGACGTAAAATAAATAGAGCGTCGACTGTCAACAGATTGGATAATGATTATATTTACTTTACTATAATTGTGGAATTGAAGCACTAAGCATGGTAATATAACGTGCAGTTTCATAACACAGATGGTTTGGTTGCTACTACGGAATATCACCAAAATTTGGCAAATCAAATCAGTCTAAATGTGTAAACTGTGTAAACAATGGAAACATTCACTGTGTATTATACAAAAATATCATGCTAGGCCAAAATTAACATCGCCAAAAACTTTCCCAGTATCGATCATTAGAATTTTGAATGTACTCGTACATATGTAGCTGTTTAAAATAATGCGGCTTTGTGGTTGTGAATTGTGAAAAAGTATCCTTGTCTTTTGTCATAAAGTTATTTAGTACTAAAATTATAATAGCTGTGAAGTTAATAATGTGGCGAGTCCCGTTTGTCCGGCGGACCCTCGCTGGGCACGCTCGGTCTATTGTACCGATGTCCTTCAACCGTCTCGGGAAGGCCGACCACTCCATTAAACTCACAACTATACTATTATGATATTTGTTCAAGGATTTTTTTCATGTCGGTCCATAATAGGTTCAATAAAAACGTCACTGGAATATGGGTTACTCGTTACCAATTCGTTTCAAGTCATTTCTCGGTTATTATTGAGATCGGTACTAACAATGTTTGCACAGCCTGTAACTAAGGAGTACTAATACTAACACATTGCAAACGCACCTACTGCTTTTCATAAAAAAGTTGGGCGCTTAAACAATAATGCGGAAGCGCAAAAAATGCAAAGCCTTAAATTGCTAACAACATGACTTGCACACGGTCTATATTTTATTTGATAAAAAGTGCGTCCGATCGATCGAGATCATCAAAAGTGAGTCGACCTCATCGGGCGGCGGTCACAGAGAACAATACGTTCCATACATGTGGCTACCGACTGTCGATACCCAACTTGCAATTTTACATTTTTTCAGCGCCAATCTATTTTAAACCTTAACTCAACTGCCCTAGGTCAATTTGAGAGCACGGTTGAAGTGTAGTTGGCTTTGAAATTTGATATTCTCACCCCAACATTAAAAGTGAGGCCAACGGAAGGAAGTAAAAAAGTGGGTTCCTATTCACTTTCATGTTTTAATCGACTTGCACACATGTCACATTGTTTTTTATTGTCGGTTTGTCAGTTTTATAAGTAGGTAACTAACTATAATTTATTATTCAATGTAACTTAATATGTACGAGGTCGAAACTTGTGAATCTCTTCGATGCCTCTACAAGCGTGGTGATTTAACTTTACGCTATCTGTACGTTAAAAAAATGAACTAAAATGTATTTTTGCACATCTTATCCATCTATCTGTACTCAAAGTATATTGTTAGTTATCATATTATTTACTGTCGTAATTTATTATAAATTACACACGTGTCTTTATTCAACACGTTTCCAAAATTAAAAAAATATCTATAGGTACCATCTGCACGTGGGAGGATATTTGCGAAACCTTTAAAAAAGCTTCCTTTGCGCAAAAGGGAAAGTATTGAAGCGAAATAATAGTGACAAAAAATAAATGTAAATAAAGAACGAACACCTTTATCAGTTGTTGGCGCAACCCTTTGCTTACAATATTGGTAGGTACGTTTTTGTCCCAAATATTCGCATTTTTATACATCTGTCTGTTTTTATAGATAAATAGAAATCTACTGTTTTTTTCTATTATCCACACTGTTATCTAATGTTTTGTGATATATTTTGATGTAATTTTAATAATATCAATGCAAGGGAATTATTAGAATGTTTGTAATTTACAATATTATAGTATAGTATATTATAGTATTCAATCATGGAAGGAATATTCGCATTCGAACGGATATTCTTAAATAGTTTCTTATTATGCTGACCCTATAAAAATAAATCTATTTAAAAGGAGGACGTGTTGAATTTGTTCTACTAAAGTAGGTTCTTAACAACAAGAGCGCCTGCGCGCCAGTGGCCTTGACCGGCCTGCGCCAAAATTTCCAGTTCGTTCACCCGCCGCGACGCCCACCACCACACTCGTTTATCTCGCATAAATACTTGCCACTACAAACGAATCTACACTCTAAGGCTTACCATACAAGCCACAGAATCGTAACCAAACACTTGACTCGATGATGTTATATAAAGTCGTGTTTATGTGACTACCTATTGTTAAAAAGAAACTTGTTTATCAATAACAAGTAGATACCTGGTACGTCAAACTGTTATGTATGTTACTCACATCGAATTAGTTTATTTTAATAATTATGTAGGATAGGTGTAATACATTACATTATATTATGTAGGTATAATATTGTGGGTCACTGGGGTTAAAGAGATACTCCTAGAAAAAATTAGATAGATTAGAATAGATTAAAATAGTTTAAAATTAAATGAAATACCTACATAGGTAGGTACTAAATATATATTACAGAAGAAATACTAAATGTATTTAATTTAATCAATTGCTACCTAGCAATTTGTTCAAAAAGAGCATTTGTATATTATTGTGTCGAGGATGTGTCGATTTAGGGTGAAAGAACTGAACTTTGTAATAATCCCCAAGATATAGTGGATAAGAGACAGATAGTGGCGCTTGTCGGCAGCGGGTCAGTCCGCCACGAGGCGACCTACAACGCACCGTATAGGCAGCACTTACTATCCATCCATTAGCTCAATTTCGTGTTCAAGTTCACTCACGTTCCATCATCAAAAATATTTTGGTAGTGTGACGCAATGAGGAACGGCTGCGTCCCACTCGAGCAGTGAGGCAGCAGGCGAGCTCGGCGACTCTGTGTGACGGTGCCGCTCGCGGCTCGGGCTCGCGGCCGACCTTGGCCGCGGTGAGCCGCAAGGTTCGGGTCTTCGAACTCGACGGCGAAGTGCGGGCTGCGGGGCGCGGGAACTGAGCCCGTCCAATCGCTCGCAGCGCAACTCCGCGCGCTCACTCTATTGGCTCGTTGGTAGCGCGGCAATGACCTCGGAGACCGGAGTTCGAAGCGCGCCGATCCTCGCTTTGAAACGCAGACCTACAGGCTTTGCCGACCGATAGAGGCGATATTCGCTCGACGCTGTGCCCTCCGTCGCCTAAGCGATTGTATCGCACGGAGCGCTGATCTTTTTGCAGACTTTCACTCTTAAGGGGATTCTCGCGCGGCTCCGAGTAGGAGCGCGCGCGGCGCCCGCTCAGTTCGTCGATCGAGCTCGAGTGAGTCGCACGCGACGCGTGCACAGCGACAGTCCGCGCGTAGCGACCTTCATCCCCCGTGACGTGCTGGCCGTGCGATCGGCCCATGCATTCCTGTCCCATTTATTGAGTGATAGACCGTAGAGGACGATATATGTCTCACCCTCCTCGGGCTTTGATGTGGGTTACGTGCAGTGCAGTGATAGGAAAGACAAGTAAATAGTTCCAATAAGGTTAAGACTTTAGTGATGTCTCCGGATAGCAGCTACGGGCGCTTTGATGCGCCTACGCCGGTGTTGTCGGTGGAGCACTCCGCCGCCAGCCCAGCGCACAAGGAGCGGGAGCCAGAGCTGCATATAGGTAGAACACTACGAATTTCATCGCGATGATGTAACCGTTTGTTATTGAAAAATAACAAGCTCCACTTTGAAACTGTTACTGGAAAACTATTACTTTTTTGTTTTGGGACATATTTTTTGTGCTAACTGACTGACATTTGATAAATTGTATCTGTAAACACAGATACAATTTATCAAATGTCTCAAAATATATGATTTCAATTTCAATTTAAAGTTTATCCAACTGTCACTCGCTGGCCAAAAACTTACGAATTACCACGAAAATATTAAATATTATTAGATACTAAAATAATAGCCATTATTAGGCGTCATTGTAATAAATTGACAAAAATAAAATAAAACTGTCCAAGAATACAAATTATATGAACCAACTTACATAATGGAATCGGTAAGATCTAGAATTAAAATTATTAAAACAATTATAGTTAGGTACCTTCACTTGGCTATGTTACTATTGCTATGATTTATTTACATTATGTCATAACAATTTGTTATGCAATATGTATAATACGATTACGAACAAATATTATTAAACTTAGGAATCCTATGATTTCATGGTATGATTAATTAATTATAATAAATAGAAAAAGTGACAACTTTAGTTTGCAGTTGCTGCCTTTTTTTAGTAAGGTGAAAACATTTAAAATAAAATCCGTTGAACAATTTTACGCTAGGTTGGTAATGGTGAAGTTTTTATTATTGATTAATGATTATGTTAAAAATTCCCAGTAAAGGGTATTCGATGTTAACAATTGTAAGTAGTTTTGTTGAATGTCAACGTTTACCCGTTACCCGAACTAATGTGATGGATGGATTGTTGAACATTTCCGGACGAAAGGGCTCGCTCGAAAACAATTATAAAAAAGCATTGTGCAAATCGTACATTCATGCATTAATCGAAATTTTGCTTTTCGATCGATCAATAACAGCGGGGAACTATTATCGATTTGCTAATGATCTTATCGAACTCTCCCGTGAAATTCAAAGGTTTACGACAAAAGAGTTGCCGTTAGTGTAAAACTAAGGTAGATTTTTTTATTTACTTTATCGATTATCGAAGCGTATGATGTAAGAAAAAGTAGTAATATTTGTAATAGGTCCCACGAGCTGGTTCCACGTGTCGCGAGCCCACCACACTACTTTTACTTTTCTCTCGACGAGCGCGGCTCTAACCACCGGTTGAATGAACTGTTTACAATGCAGTTTAACTCTGATATCCCACTTTGTTTCTTAGTTAATGTTTGTTTTTCGATTTATTACACACATCATTCATATTATACACTACCTTGCCAGAGTAATGCTGGATTGAATATTCAAGAGATTCTTGATTGGATCCATACACGTTTGGTTAAATAGACTGATGACTGTTTTATTACTTGTATCTCGAAATATATTTTGATGAATTCGCCAGATTCGTAGCACGTATAGCGGAAGCCAATGCAAAATAGTTGAATTGATCAAACGTGTTTTTTAACAAGGAAGCTGAAGTGATGGCTGTTGAGACGTGTGTTAGCATTGTTTTATTTACTAACAAACGTTGCCGTGACACAGATCTGCTCACTGGCTGCGGCTCAGCTCGCTCGCATTACGTGGTCGAGACTTTCTCGCACACTTTCCTCGCCACTTAATTGACGTAACGAACGAGCGACTCTCACACGCGCTGCTTAAAAAATGCGCGCGTTGCATCACACGAGGAGAAATGGCTGCACGCCACCGCCTCTGTTGCAACTGCACCAGTTAGGCGGCTCACACTCACGGCGCTTTCCCTGCTCTATTGTGATCCCCTCCATGAGCTCCCGCTCGCCGCTCGAGATGACACCGAATTCACGTCGTAATCTCGAGAGCCATACACCTCTAGAAAAAAGAAAGTAACTATAGAAAGCGACGAGCCCGTGCGTCGACCCGGCTTGAGTGTTCGCCAGAAATAGAAAGTTCCATCCAAAAGGTCCGGTGAGCCTGCTCCCTTACCGAATAAACAAATGGAGGAGGAAAGTGAGAGCAGTCGGGGCAAGTCGGGGGCGCGCAACCTGTTCCCGGAACGAGCTGCGCGACCCTCGCCCGCGCCCGCGCCGCGCCGCGCCCGCTCTCTAATTCAACACCACCTGTTGTTGTTTATGCTAGGACCCGACACACACAGGATTCAACGCCTAACTGACCCACATATGAAATTACTTTATTCATTAACTTTTATTTTTAATGTTATGATAAACTTGCGGTTTACTAACAAACAATAGTCTACCTAACCGTAATGGGTATTGTAGTTAATTTTATTGGGTTTAAACTGATAACAATAACTTTACTCATAGCGTCTTTACAAAAACTACAATAATAGTAGGAGTATAGTTAATTAATGACGGTTTATTGCGTTTTCGTCTATATCTTGGGTCAATGACTCGTATCAATGTGGAGTAGAGACTCGCCACTTTCTAAAATAACTATTCAGTGTCACCTTGAAGCACGCAACATGACGAGGTTGCGTCACTGATTTCATTAGTGAGATTGTTTTACGTTTTAAGTAAATGGAAATTTCTCTCATATCGGTCTAAGGTACTCGTACGTTATGGTTTTACCTACCCATTGTATAACGATGGTGTATTCGGTACATAAATGTAATGCACTTGTGCGATAAGATTGCAGAATTGAATCGTTAAGAAATGTAAGCCAAGCGGCTCACACGACTTCACCGCACGTGCTAACATTGTGACGTCATATTTTTATTAAGTTACCTCTGCCACTATACATAATTCAATCTCATACGAGTGCGTATGAGATTGTTCATTGGAATAATAACCTTTAGTAGATACGTAGGTATTTGATATTGTTTTAAAATAAGCAAATCAAGTATCATTTACTAAATATTGACAGCTATGTACTTAGTAAGCGCTTAGCTCTTTAACAATGAAATGTGTTATTGCGTTATTTGCATTTGCAAATAAATATAGGTACGAATAATTCAGAAAGAAGTAAAAACACAAGAAATTATAAATAGCTGTAAAATTTGAACACAGCAAATGTTGGCAAGGTCGGCTAGTATCGCTCCAATCACGTGTACGTCCGAGATTGTTTGTAATACACGCTCGTTGCTCAAGCCAGGATGTTAGGCACGCGTCAAACCGTAATCTTTACAACCTCCATAAAATAGTCGCACTTGTACTCTTATAACCGCTTATTATGTACACTTGTACAACTTTATTTACAATGTCGCTCTTTTGTTTGCAGAGTTCGACGGTACCACGGTGCTGTGCCGCGTTTGTGGCGACAAGGCTAGTGGCTTCCACTACGGAGTGCATTCCTGTGAGGGCTGCAAGGTAAATATTATATTTGTTATTATTATAAGTTGTCGAAATGCTCATCAGCACCGAAAAACTCTACACTCGCTTGATCACTAGGCAAATAAAGCAATGAAATGATAAATAGGAAATGTCTGGGGACGATTGTTATTAAGTAGCCGTAATTGAGTAACGTATGCGGGTGTGGGCTTGAAGTAGGAAGTGGTGTGCGGGCTCCCTGCGCCGCCGCGGCTCCTCGACAGGTGCAGCGGCCCAAGGCCGGCTCACGCGGAAGACAATCTCTGTGCACTCATACTAGATGACCTTACACACCGAATTTCAAACTCTACGCGTCCGCCTTTAAACGATGCACCTACCTACACACACTTGAAAATGCATCGTGTGAACCAACGCGTCGAAATCTGGTTGTCAGATACCTGCTAGCCTCGCCCGTCTGCCGCCCGGACCCTTGTGCCCCAATTCTATGACTTTTTATTTTTTCGATACCTGTCCCGTCCCGGAACAATCACACGGGAACGAGCTTTCTTTATACTGGTAGTGGGTCACTAGCATCGAATGCAGGGGTCGTTCGGGTTAATCGAAACCCGTGTAGGGTTAAAAGTAACCGCTCTATCAATATAGAAATCACAAAAATTTAACTATCGTTATACACGCCATAATATGCTAAAATTAAGTAAAAGTAAAAGAAAGTAATAAAATTATGTGTGTCAATGTATTTTTGACATAATATGCAAACAAGCAGTTCGTGAGCGAGACGTGCCGGTTTCATTGCCATATTCCAACAACTGAGCGAAAGTAGAAAAATTACGTGATAGGTGAATGTTAGACTACAGTTGTTGGCTCGTAAGCGTTAATCGCTTCCTCGTTAATCTGCTGATTGCTTTTCTCCTTGACAGTCCTCTATTTGCATTAGAATTGGTGAATGTGACCAGACGTGGTAACAAAGGTCGTATTCATGAGTATGAAAGCGATGCAAGGAAGTCTGGAGTAGTGCAAGTGTACTTAGAAACTGGTTTGATACAAGAAGCTGGTGATAGGGTCGCACTGGGATAAAGCATGTCCTTCGTCCGCGTATGTCTGTCTGGTGCATTGTGCATCGCACAATACAGCATTCAAAAGGTTGCCCTTTTCAAATCAGATAAAAGTATTTTTGTTTAAAAAAATATCTATTATGATTGCGTAATCTAATATGTCATAATCATAACAAAACAATATAATATCGTTCGACGTAACGCTACAAGCGCCAACTACCGGCAGTGGAAAGAAACACGTTATCTTAGTTCAGCTACTCTCCGCTAGGTGTCGACACCAGCGCATGGCGCGACAGTGCTGCCATTGCGATAAGCGGCTACGAACGACAACTGTTCTCAATGAATGACGAGCGATCGCATAAAGCTGAGGTGTGGTTTTATTTTACGTACGCTTTAGTCAAACAATTCATGTCAATGACCTCTATCTTAAGTTATAGGGTTAGCTATAAAAAATCATATATTTAAACTTTAATTAGAAAATGTGTTATTTACATACATTACATAAAGTAATAGTTAGTTAGAATTCGCAATACAGTTGTATATTGAACACTATTATGAGTATTTAGCTACATTTTATTATTTTCATTATTTAATGCATACTAAATTAAAATGTTTTAATTTAAGGATTGAAATGTATTAACATTTAAAATATATTTTAGTAGAACACGTATGTAATTGTTGTTGTTGTTGTTGTCACACTTCACAGGTAGATAGGTAAGCTGGCCAACTCGACGGTTATGAGTGGTAGCTCGTGAAGCCGAGATGTTCTTTGTTCTGGTTGGCCGACATCATTTCTGCGTATTGTAGGTCGGTGCTCATTTTTTCGGCATTAATCTGGCTGCGCAGGGCGGGCTGTGGCGCGGGCGTCGACCTCGCGCTAGCGCCGCCGCCCGCCTCCTCTCGCCGTAAACAACTTTTACGGGCAACGAATGTACGCGCAACGTGAACGTAACCCACATTATTTTTGAACTGTCAGCGTTGTAGTTCGTTGATCCCTCGACGGTCATATTTTATTGAGAACATTGCGCGCCGAATGTTGTGGTTACGATTTCCTGTTCCACACACAATGCCTATGTGTTTAACGAACTTGACTCTGGCTAATTAAAGTACGAATAATGATTTATTGGATTCGATTTACGGTTAGGCAGTTAAGAGCGTTTTAGGTTAGGCCGCTCTAAATTCTCTGTGTAGGTAGATCTTAATAGTTACATTGAACCAATGAAGATACAAAGCTTTGTGAAAATTAACCGTTGCTAATACGCGAGTTCGTTCTCCAGTTTGAACTTTAACTATGTGAGGACAATGTCATATTACGGTTATACAATCTTTAGTTGGATTCATGAAAACTTTAATTTTAAACAATAATATAAAGCTGCAAGTGATTTTACTGTACAATAAAAAGCTTCAAACTATAAACAGACTATTTTATATGCAGTCCTAGACACATTCATGGAACTTGCGAACCAACAAGTGGAATGAAGTCATCGGTTTAGCTCGAAAAGTTACGTAGACTAGGCAGGCTCTAAAATTAGTTGGCGATGGACGTGAACAGGAAATGAATGAGATATGAGTCAGCGGCTTTGTTATCGCACATGTGGCGCGAAGTGGCGCGAAGTGGCCAGCGAGACATCTCGCTGGGCTCCTTGGCGCGAGCCGAGCGGGGCGAGAGCGGGGCGCGACCACTCACCGCCTTGGCACCGTTAATCGTCTTTGTAGTTTGTACGCAAAGCAACGACAACTTGTTATTACAATTTAATATTTGGAATTCAATTTTGTGACTTATTTAAGCCATTTAATTTTTTATTTGATAGGGAACAAAGTTTTTACAACGCAACCCATTATTAGCCAGTGATGGCTTATATATTTTGTCTGCCTGAACCTATCCGTTACAAATAATTTAAGATAAAAAATATGATAATTAATAAGAGACCTTGTTCTAAATATCTAAATGTTGTGTGGCGTATAAACAATGAAGCGTAATTGAATATACTAAAGTATTTTATCAGAGTTGAAAGTCCTCATTTAGAATATGCTACAATAAAACACTACAAAGTATGTCAATGTAACGTTAACGACAAAAAGTGTTGGCCGATCGCTTATCGCGAGCTTCGCTTGAAACTCGGCTGTGTCGAAAAGTCTAGATGGCGAATGCGACCCACATAGCTCTGACGAAATCCTCGGCATCAATATATTTACGTATAGGTTTATTTATATGTTTAATCTTGTGTGCGCTGTGACTCACGACACACCTATCTAGTATACCTCGCCAAACTTGTCACACAAATTACACGTATCAGCTACCGATAATAATCATCTCGCTTGTGATTCATGTTCATTTATTAATATATGGGCCACTGTAAACTAAATAAATAATAATGTTACATTCAGTCTTATCAAAAGGAAAATCCAATTTAACCGCAACTCGTTCCAATTTCAATAATTATTAATATCCAACTACCTACCAGCTCGCTATAACATTGCAACAAGAGTCACCAATTTATCAGAATGACCTAAAATCAATTGAACTACATACATTTTTAAGCCACCAACAATACCAACACACACACGCACACACACAAGATAATATAATTTTTAGAACTCGAAAGGAAGTCACCGTGTTAATTAGTAAGCGGTCATTGACATCTGGTATTATTCAACTAAGGATAAACATTTAAATAAATGTACATATACGCGTGTTGTTCGTGCTGCACGGTGATAGGTTAACAACATACATTGGATCTTATAGATGTGTACGGACAGCATCGTACACATTTTTAAATCAAGTCTAGTGTGTAGAAGTGGACTGAAATGATTTAGAATATGTAGTAGTAGGTGCTCGTATGTAGTTATGCGCAAGCATGATGAGTAGAGCGGGGTAGGGTCCGGGGAAGCGGGCGGCAAAGGTTTTGTTTTCGCAGCAGCGGGTGAACGACCGCGCGGTCGGTCAGTGGCCGCGCTGCGACCAATTATGGGCCACTCGCACAGCGCACAATGGATCGATGGCAACGCAAATTGGGCCACCGACCCGACCTGCAACGCGCAGCCTCCGTTTTTGAGTCGACCTAACGTAATGAGATCCTCGACACCACTCGCCCAGCCCAGCCCATTCGGAAAATATTAATGCATACGTTATTTTTAATTGTAAGCCTCAGAATTCTGATACGAGATTGTTGCGCAAAACTTTACTCCATAAAATATAACCTTGTTCGAGTTAAGTAACAACAACTTCACAAACGGATTACATTAGCGGCGTATTATGCCTTCATATGACTGAAATCAAAAATTGCAAAATACTATTTAAACATATGTTAAGCAAATAATTATTTATAAACAAATTTCTTTAAAATCTACTTTTTAAAACAAGCATTTTGTTCTGCAAAATAGAAATTACGCCTCGGTTTATGATGACCTAAAATCGTGTTCGATGGAATTCAAAAATGCTATATCATTCATTTTAGTCACATGTGACGAGTGATACATTTTATTTGACGATGAGATAATTAAGTTGGATGATTGCAGCCCCTAGAGGCGCGCGCGCATTGAGGTAGGCCGTGACGCATAGAGGTGACGTCACAGAGCACATAGTCGGTCAGCGACCCGACCGGGCTATGCCCTAGGTCCCGGGCGGGAGAGGGTGTGAGGTTCGCGTAGCGGGGTGCGAGTACGGTTGTGCAATCGAACGGTCGACGACCCGGGGTGAACGACCGTGCGCCGCGACGCCCGCCGGGATGCGCCCGGCCTATATCCGGAGCACCGGTGCAGCGGCAGCGGCGCATTCTAGAGCGGCGAGGACCGTTAGGAGCATGAGCGAGGGGGCCGGGGGCACTCTCACTTTCTCGATTAGGTCGGCGGCCGGCAAGTAGGTCGCGCGGGTAACTGTGCGCGGCGCGCAGTGGCGGGCGCACAGTCCGCCGTAGGCCGCCATCCGTACCGGTGCACCGCGCCGCGCGTTCAGCTCCGCCCGCGCCCCACCCGCACACAGTGCTAGTCAGTGACAGTCGGCGAGCCGAGCGATACGTTACGTTGTACGCGCAGTGCGACCTCACAGTGTACGTTATATACAATTGAAAACAAGCGAGTGTAGTGAGCGGTGTTTACTATGTCGTGTGCCGAGCTGCGAGAGCGGCACTCGGTGCTGGTGAGCATGCTGGAGGCGCGCACCGAGTCCAGCGACTCGGGCTGCTCCAGCGACGACAGCTCCGACACCGAGCGCAACTCTAACTGCCGCTGTGATTCCCAGGGATTCTTCCGCCGCTCCATACAACAGAAGATCCAGTACAGACCCTGCACCAAAAACCAGCAGTGCTCCATCCTCAGGATTAACAGAAACCGGTGCCAATACTGCCGGTTGAAAAAATGCATTGCTGTCGGCATGAGCAGAGATGGTGAGTTACATTTTCCATATTATTAAAAAGTCAAAATAGCTGAAAATTTAAAAAAAAAATTAATATAATATGTATGTAAGCATAGTTATTGTAAATATTAGGCCTAGCGCCTATTTTGTTAAAAAAAAACAAACAAACAGCTATTTTTTCTTTAATATATTTCTCACTTTATAATGTGTAGTCGCAGCCTTTTGTTATTTCCAATCGTTTTTTTTGCAAACCTCAAACTTTTAGATATCATTTATCAGCTGACTCGTTTGTAGCAACAATAATTAATTGAACGTAATGTGGTATTAATTGTCGTGTTACGCATGAATGTACATTTGTCGGGATTGCAATG
Source organism: Cyclophora albipunctata (assembly GCA_963082685.1). NCBI lineage: Eukaryota > Metazoa > Arthropoda > Insecta > Lepidoptera > Geometridae > Cyclophora > Cyclophora albipunctata. The sequence continues at coordinate 5,586,082 of OY720117.1, read as the reverse complement.
TGCATACGCAATTAGCTCGGGAAGGTCGTGCACGGCATCTCGTAGTGGGCCAAGTAGGGCAGCGCGGTGTATCGCGGGCGGCATCATAGGGCGGGCGGGCTGCTGGGCGGTCGGCGAGCGCGCGAGGTCGGTTATGCAAGCGCCCGGGTGAGCGCACGCTAAGCGGGTCGACGCCCGCGCCGGGGCTGCTGCGACTCTTGCGACACCGTCCTCGCCCCGCGCGCCTCACGCCTCACGCCTCTACGACACAACGGTGAAAGCAGAGAAAGGCGTATTTCGTAAGCGCGAGAGTGAAATTTGTATTTTCACTTTCGTAATGCAGTGTAATGACCCCATTGCAATCGCGTATAGAGTAATTAAATAATAACTTGTTAGGTATAATTATGAATAACTACTTTCATAATATAGTTATTATTTCTTTAAGTAAATAATCAATTTGTTTATTGCTAAAATCTAAAATATCGGTCGGACGATGCAAGACTTCTGTCATAATAATTATTATTTCAATATTTTTAAAGATTTAAAAGCATAACATAACAAAAACACTGGATCTATGAATTCGTAGCATTTCGTAGGCTCGTGCGTAGCAAGCTCGTTGGTTCATACATAAAACGTAAATTTAGTTCTGCTACTCGCCGACAGATGGCGCTAGGAGTTTAAATAGCGCGATCGTGGCGCCACAATATCGGGCCGTCCTTTACAGACACTAATTGTCAATAGTACTCGTAGGTTTGATATGAAATGTGATCGTCGTCATAATGCTATTATTATATGTTTTCAATTAAAATAAATATTTTTTGTATGTTTTTTAAAATACTACGCTACATTCTTCTAGCTGTAGTATATTGACATCTGCAAATTAGGTTACATATTAATTATGTAAAAATCACTTTCCATTGGTACATTTTAATTACTAAGATTTTTGTTTAAATTAAACAATGATTGTATTATGTACTTATTTATATTTTTAAAAAAAATCTCATTTTGAATACATTTATAATATATACATTTAATACATTTATAACGAATACATTTTGCACACTATAAAAAATATTTTTATCATAAGTATGTCCAACAGATATGTCATAACAAAAATATAATAACAGAAATATCGCAAGAAACATAAATACATATGCTACGAAAATATTTGCTACGTCGTAGGCCGTAGGCCTATTATATTTCCAATGAAACTTTCGAATTTTCTGCTACGAAAAACTATCGAATCGAATGAATAACATAAATAAAAGTAAAATAAACTAGGAGGAAATCTGTATGTGATGTGAAATAAGTAATTAATAGTGGTATGAGATTGTCGATGTGGAGAGGAGAGGGTGGTGTGTTGTGTCGTGGTGTGAGCGCGGGTAGCGGTGGGGGCGGGTGGGGGGAGTGCGCGGAGTTTATTGACGGCTCCCCCCTCCCTGTCAAGTTCAAGGTTGGCGCGACGCGCGGCGCGCTGCGAGTGCGCGCAGTGCGAGGGAGTCCGGCCCGCGCACCGGTCGTCAGTCGCACACCGCTATGTCATTAACTTGCTCGACGCACAGACGACACAACGCGACCCTCTCTCAAAGCACGCGCTCGCGCACACTCACATTGGATTGCTGCGAATACGGATTACAGTGATTGTGATTTACTCTTCGTGTGATATGTGACACTTTATATTGTGAACACAAAATTAATACAATAGTCATAAACTAACTGAAAGTTACCAACTTGTAGTTATCTGTGGCCTTAGGCTGTGAATTAGTTGTTAGTGAAAAACTTTGACTTTATCAATCATGGGTGAAGATTTGCCGATTCTTAAGGGAATTCTCAACGGAGTTGTGAAATACCACAATGCACGTATGTATAATTAAATATTAATATAATTTATAATATAATTCACTTTTGAAAAAATATTCATCAAACATAACGCATGTTTATAATATTATGGAAATTGTCCGGTGACAGTTTTATACGAAATCGAAATATTTATGGTATTTTCTGGAAATCATACATCGATTATTTACTTGAATAAAAACCGAACAATAACTAATATTACTTGATATATGAACAACATGCAATGAGGTTAACTTTATATTACCTTTAATTTATTAGTAGGTATTTAGGATAAAGGATGTAAAAATATTTTTACTACATCTTTATTATGTTTCATAGGTACAAATGATTGTATAGTCCTATCAGTATTATCAGGACACGAACATAGTTTAACAATTTTTCAGCAATAACTCAAACAAAAGACATCAACGCGAAACATTGTTATAGTTTTATATTCGGAAATTAAATCTTTCAATTATACATAAAAAATGTCCTCAAATAATTCAAAGTAGGTGAAACAGCAACGATGCAGATTTAAGATAGGTTGAACAAACAAACATAAACAACGCGACATGAAAGTACAAAAGAGATATTTATGCATCGCGAACAATGGGATCGCGCATCTGGTGCGGCCCACATTGAGCAGCGAAAGTCGGGAGAAATGGCGAGAGGGCGCTCTCCGCTTTCGTTTTCTACCGTGAGTTGTGCGCGCAAACACTTTCACCGGCGCGAGCGCACGAACGCCGCAAGCACCGCGCTCGCCCCCGGCGCATATTACTTTTCGTTCCACAACTCGCGGTCGCTTAGCGCGAGAAAGTCGTAACACTTTTTAGCATGACCTCGCAGACCGCGCTTTGTCATTCGTTGTTCGAACTAGTTCATTCAAATAAGAGCGTACGCGTACTAAAGGGATTTAATAGGGCCAGACTGCCAGACAGGGGTGAGCCGGTGTCAGTGCGACGGCCGATGAACTCTGCCCTCTCGCCGTCAGCTGCGCGTGCACATGGCTCGCCGCGCACCCGCATGCATTCATACTTAGCGACGGCTGCAACCCTACGTATGTTTAGCCGCGACCTTGCTCAACATTCCCGTTGTTGGCTGCGACACCATTATTGATTTTATGATTAGTTTGGCGAGGGTGAATGTGCATCGTATTTACAGTGGGTTTGTTTTGTTATAGCTGTGCGATTTGGTCGCGTACCGAAGCGCGAGAAAGCGCGCATCCTCGCGGCGATGCAGCAGTCGTCGTCCTCCCGCGCTCACGAGCAGGCCGCCGCCGCCGAGCTGGATGACGCGCCGCGGCTACTGGCGCGCGTCGTGCGCGCTCACCTCGACACCTGCGAGTTCACCAGGGACCGGGTCGCCGCCATGCGCGCCCGCGCCAGAGACTGTCCCACCTATTCACAACCCACTCTGGTGAGTATCTTGTCTTTGCACAAAATCTTTTCACTGAAAAATTTACTTATAATGACAAAGGGAGTGCAAAAGTATAATAGTACTAATAGTTTATTTGTTTTGTCGTAGGCTTGCCCTCTCAACCCTGCACCAGAACTTCAATCAGAGAAGGAGTTCTCCCAGCGCTTTGCGCACGTCATCCGAGGGGTGATCGATTTCGCGGGTCTCATCCCCGGGTTCCAGCTCCTCACACAGGACGACAAGTTCACCCTGCTCAAAAGTGGTCTCTTCGACGCTCTATTTGTTCGGCTGATCTGTATGTTTGATGCGCCGCTCAATAGCATTATATGCCTCAATGGACAGCTCATGAAGAGAGATTCTATTCAAAGCGGTGCCAATGCCAGATTCTTGGTTGACTCCACTTTCAAGTTCGCAGAGCGTATGAACTCAATGAATCTTACAGACGCTGAGATTGGTCTATTCTGCGCCATAGTACTCATCACACCAGATAGACCAGGACTCCGCAACGTGGAGTTAGTGGAAAGAATGCACGCACGACTCAAATCCTGCCTGCAGACAGTGATCGCACAGAACAGGCCTGACAGACCCGGTTTCCTACTAGAGCTGATGGACACCCTCCCTGATCTCCGCACCCTCAGCACTCTCCACACGGAAAAGTTAGTAGTATTCCGAACAGAACACAAAGAGCTGTTGCGACAGCAGATGTGGGGAGAAGATGAAGCCGGTCTGTGGGTGGACTCCGGCGCTGACGACTCCGCGCGCAGCCCCATCGGGTCCGTGTCCAGCAGCGAGTCCGGCGAGGCAATCAGCGACTGCGGCACCCCCCTCCTTGCCGCCACGCTGGCGGGCTGCCGCCGCCGGCTGGACTCTCGCGGTTCAGTCGATGAAGAGGCACTCGGTGTGGCACATCTCGCTCACAATGGTCTCACCGTCACGCCAGTTCGCCCGCCTCCTCGCTACCGCAAACTAGACTCGCCAACGGATTCAGGGATCGAATCGGGAAATGAAAAACATGAAAGAATAGTCGGGCCCGGGTCAGGATGCTCCAGTCCACGTTCGTCCCTAGAAGAACACTCTGAAGACCGACGGCCCGCGCCCGCCGACGACATGCCCGTTCTCAAACGCGTCCTAGAAGCTCCACCTCTGTACGATGCGTCGTCACTAATGGACGAGGCGTACAAGCCCCACAAAAAATTCCGAGCGATGAGACGCGACACGGGCGAGGCGGAAGCGCGCGCGGTTCGACCGACGCCGTCGCCGCAGCCGCTGCACCCGCACCCGGCAAGCCCGGCGCACCCGGCGCACTCGCCGCGGCCGGTGCGCGCGTCGCTCTCCTCCACGCACTCGGTGCTGGCCAAGAGCCTGATGGAAGGGCCGCGCATGACCCCCGAGCAGCTGAAGCGCACGGACCTGATCCACGCGTACATGCGGCGGAGCGAGGGCGCGGGGCTAGAGGGCGGGTGCCCGATGCGCGCCTTCCGCGGCGCCTCGCCCGCGCCTTCCTCCGTGCTGGCGCTGCAGGTGGACGTCACGCCCGAGCCCCTCAACCTCTCCAAGAAGTCGCCCTCGCCGCCGCGCTCCTACATGCCGCAGATGTTGGAAGCGTGAGCCCGGCCCGCGGAGCCTCATGTCTCCGCCACCCCACCCCGACCTACTTTAAATTAATTTAACTAGAATAGTAATCGTTCGCAGATCGTTTTAATATATTATATGTGATAATTTGTTTAGGACGAGTGAGTGCGTGGCCGGCGCCGGACGAGGAGAGCGCAATAGACTGAAAAATAATTTAAGACTATATAAGTGTAATTTATAATGCAATGCAGCGCCGGTCGCGGTGTGTTTGTGTGTGTATTGTATGTGCGTATGTGAGCGTGCTCAGTCATTTGTTTGTTAATATAATGACAGGTTGTCGAATTAAAATAAAACAAACTTGTAAAAATTATTCTCGAATTTCATTGACATGGCCCAATTTACCCTAGCTCTTATAATAGGTAGGATACACTAAGACACAGAAAATATAAAAACTAGATAACTCATTAGGTAGACACAGATACAATTAAATATTAGGTACACTATACACACTATTGTACTCAAATCTTACAGCTAACTACGCACCTGGAGCAACTGTAATCGTTATCCAAAAAGATCTTATTATCAAATAAGCTAATCAGGCAACGAAGAGATCTTTGAATAGGAGTGTCTACCTACAGACACATGTGAAACGAGTAAACAAACTTGAAATGGACGAAAGACTTCCTTCGTACATAGTTCCAGAGATTGAAGTGTACCAACTGAAAAAGATGACGTTTTACTTAAGAGTAAAACGTCATATTTTTTCAGTTGACGTTTATAAATAATACGAGTAAGTATAAATAATACGAAGTAAAAATAATACGAGTAAGTATAGCTGAAAACATTTTAAAAGCTGATATGAATGAAGAGAAAAGTAGTGCATAGTCCACAATGAAGTATGTAGTTTACCGTCACGTAAACTCAATCTTAAATGAATTTCAACCTTAAAATCATTGACATGCACTTTACATTCATTATTGCAGATAAGATCGATATGTAAATAAACGAAATAGTTGAACGAGGATATATAAAGCCGAGAAGGACGTTCGGTCGTCGACCCAGAGTTAACGCCACCTGCTTTGCTTCCGCAGTACTGCGGCTTGGTTGACCCTTCTTAGTTCCGTGTTCTGTGCGCGCGCGCAGCTCTCGCCTACTCACGAAACATCTGTCAAACTATACGATAACATGATTAATTTGGCAGCTTGACGGTTATAGATTGACTTTTAATGTCTAGTATCTATAGAGATGTATGGAGTTGATCAGATAGAGATGTATGGAGTTGATCAGTAAACAAATATGTACATTTAGGTAACATCGTACCTTCATATTTGGCGGAGGAGAGATATTGGATCATAATCATAACCTTTTAATCATTGAAATTTTACTAGAACTAAAATAAATTACATTTTTTATACATTATGAAGAAATATTTGTGAAAGTATAAATCTTTGCTTGCCCCGTCCTTAAATCACGTGCAATCCGAAAATTAAAATAAAAGCGAGGTACTTCCGGCTTCATAATTTTAATTCTAAACGTATACAGTTAGAATCGATTGGTTATTATTTTCAATATATAATAATTTAATTATTTATAAAATAATTCCTCACAGGACACAAACACGCAGATTTTCATGCCGTAGGAAAAACCCAGTGATATAATAATTAAATAATATGTATCATAAACAAAACAAAGTTCATAAGCCGTAAACTAGTTTTTCTAAAGTTAATTGTTTGATACAAAATAGCGGAAAACATATTGTGATTAGGAAGTATCTTCGCGGAAATGACTTAAAAAAAACAAACGTTTTATGTCGAAATAACATCCTTAACACACTATGACGTCTAAAAAGTTCCACGAGGAAGTAAATAATACGAAGATGATTATCAGTCTATTTCAAGACTGATAATATTGCGTCACTACCTCACTTCAGTGTTTGTCGATGTATTCATACATTTTACTTATAACTTCAGCTGTTTCAGTTCCAGGCTCGTTCTTTAAGCACACAAATATTATAGAATTACTTTCAGTTCTACTATCAGTACATTATACTAATAATCCGTATTGTTGAGAGGTTCGAAAAAACGCATTTTTTGTATTTCCAACTACCCGACAGTAAATGCGTGAAACGTTTCAGTATATGTGTTAAGAAAATATAATTAAAATAAGGATATAATTAGAATAACGATAGATTCAATTCTGCAAAACGAAAGTAGATGCTGCAGATGTAACGAAACTATATTATCATCACTACATAGTATAAAACAAAGTCGCTTTCCGATGTCTTTCTGTCTGTCCCTGTGTATGCTTAGATCTTTAAAACCACACAACGGATATTGAAGCGATTTTTTAAATAGATAGAGGGGTTCAAGAGGAAGGTGTATATGTATAAAAATTCCCGAAATTCCCACGGGAACGGGCACAACGTGGGTAAAACTGCGGGGCGCTGCTAGTCTACAATATGCCTGACCTCTAAGTATACATAAGAATTTTGCATAAATAAATAATCGCCCAGTAAAACTTTCCCTGTGCATCAATTTCTTGTAGAAAACCGTATGAAGATCCGCTTACAAGTGTTTCACTTTATATAAAACATACAGACAAACGCAGCGCATGTCTTTTTGATGTAAAACCTCCTCCTTTTTTGAAGTCGAAAAATTTAATTAAATATGGACGGCTATTTTTACAATGTTGTGTAGGTACATCGTCTCACCTAAGTACTTACATTTACATGACTGTATATTTTCCCGAGGACGTTTAATACTACTCTATTGCATCATACGTCGGAGCATATGTTTACTTGGATCTAGCAATTATCAATGTAAGTACTACTACTTATCAGTGTCTAGTCTAATACCTTTGTCATGAGGAAATCAGTATTTCCTAGAACCGATTCACAACTACATGAGGATCTAGAGTAGATTACCTCACTGATATGGTTCTTAATGTAACCTTGTTTCTCATGAAAAATACCCAAAAAACATTCACTCAAATGGAGAGCTGAATGAGCTGTCTGATTCATTTTATGAAGCTGGTTCCAAAAGCTTAAAAATAGAACAACAACTATGTTCATATCTGTAGAAGAAACTAAATAAATATGTAAGTACTTGTTTCTTTACTTTTTGTAAGCCATATGAATGAACTAGAATATGAAGTGCGCAATTAAGCATTGATCAATAAAATGTATGGCACATCTTTTTTGAGTTGTGTGGCAGGATCAAGTACCATCAAGATAAATATAGTGTATAGTATAAAAAATATAGCTATCTTAGTTTACCCTTCAATGCTCCAAGAACCCTGACGTTACCGCATGCGACATACATTATGCCTACTTACTGCGCACTAAGCACAGAATTTGAACAGCGACTTTCAGCTAAATGTGACGCATTTGTTTCATATTGCATGCGATAGTGCCATCGTGCAGTGTGATATTTATGCTCATTTATTTTATGTACTCAATCAAATCATGTGGGCAGGTAATAACTGCGTCATTCTACATCTCCTGAACTCCAGTTGAGATACATAAGGATTTAATGTAACACACGTACTCAACTCAGAGACAACAAATACTCCTTAGTTGAGATTTAATGAGCGAGTGGAAAAATTGAGTCAATTTGTTGAGTGTCGGTTTGATCGACGTCTCTAGGCGCGGCAGAAGTATCTTACATTTTGTTATTTCTAAGTTGTTCGAACAACTGAAATAAGACTGACTAAAGATTTGACTGCTTCGAAAAAGTCAGTCCAAAAACTGTTGATATGTACGATTATATAAAGTAAAATCATAAAAGGTTTGTTTTCAAAGCTGTATTGACAATTTAACGAGAGAAGCCAGCGCTAGGGGTATTGTAGTGTTATTGACCGGTGACAGCGCGCAGGCTCGCCCGCGGCCCTGCACTTGACTCGTGCCGGGCGGTGCATCGCCCGCTCTCGGTACACCACCCACGGCCCACTCTCATCCTCCACAGCCTCCTCGGAGCACTGATAATAATATACCTCGGGGATATATGAGGAAGTGGAAGTGGTACTTGGAGTCAATCACAGTACTACCTAGCTAACCTACTAGCGAAAAGGTAGTCCTAAATGGTAATACAAAGGCATTCTCTATTAATATAATTTATAGCGTTATGAGCAGAAAGAGTATACTTCCTAACAGATTTATGTTGAGATAACATAAACGTTAACGCTTCTTGAAAACTAAACGCTATAGCATGCGATACAATTGTGTTTCAGAGTACGAAAGTACGGAGTTTACTGGCACCGGCTGTTTCGTATCACATACGGCAGCGTCAGTGTACTATAGAGGGGATGAGGTTACTTTTGTTAAAATATTGATGGATAGAGGTCTTTCAAAAGTATTATTTCCAAAAAAATCGAACACTAAGCGATGAAATAAAAAATGTGCAAACATAGCCGGATAAAACTAAGAGAACTCCTCTAACTAAAGGAATATGTTTTTGGTATGTACATACATCCACTGGATTGCGATATGTTTCCTGTTTAACATATGTTAACAATAAGGGATTTCCATGAAACCCATGAATTCCTATGACCTCATTTATGTCTAGACTCTGATCCATATGGACTAGATTGTATTCTGTCCAAAATGCGAGGCGGTCTGTTGACTTAATTAATGAAATATTTAGTTCAAGGATATGCAGTTGTTCTATGTAACACTACTAAAGAACTTATAATAGTACAACTTATATAACTATACTATAGACTTTCGACTTAATTTGAACCACAGTGAATGATAATGATTGTATATTTATATTAATGTATTATACTTTTCATGAAAATATAGTATTGTTCGAATACCTATTATTATATAATAATATACATATACAATTCTAATGTAAATTGTTCAGCAGACGTTCAATGTCACAGACCTTCAGGCGTCATACGGAAAACCCCTAATAAGTAATCCGTAGCCTTGTAGTAGCAAGGCCATTACCAGGATACATCCCATCCCGTATTTTATGAAAACGATAAACATTTATTCCAGTAATACATAAATATTTAACCAACTTTGAAAAGGCGGAAGGAGTATGTTTGGTCGAAAATCGTTGGTTTATTATTGAAAGTTTTCCACTGCACAAAAAGTGGGTAAAAATAGATTCGCAAATTGAAAAAATACTTCCAGATATTATACGTAATATGATGGATACACAGGTAGAGCGACGAACTCACTGATTGACATATCTGGTAATTGTATTGTATTTTGACAAGGGCTTGGGAATTTGATAAACGTTTGGACAAGGTTTTGATCAACATTTCCGTGCTTGTTAGGTAGATATTAAATTTTGCACGAGGCGGGCGGTGTAGGCGGCGGGCGATGGGAGTTGGGCGGGGGTGCGCGTGGGCGGGGGGTGAAGGGGCGGCGGGGCGCGCGGGGCGGGGCGGCCGGCTCCAAGGTCGCAGAGTCACAGCCGGGCAAGGTCGCCGTGCCCGCGTGCGCCCGCAACCCCCGCCTCACCCCGCACCACCCGATAACACCCTAGATTCGCGTGGGACGTGACCTTTATCCATGCTCAGTACAAATAATTGTATAAATACATAATGGCCCTTTATTTTTTACCTACTCTACGTAAATCTATTAGGTATCTTAGATAACATATTTTTTTACATACTCAAAAATATATACATTCACCAAGGAAGAAACGTCTGGGAACGGTTCAGGGACTAAAACTATTTAATTATATATACACTTTTATTCTTGAAATAAAAACAAACCAACACAAAACAACTGATTTATGAATTTGATCATATCTTTAAGGCTGACATTATATTATTATCTTCCAATTAACCAAGTTCATTCAATGTGTTACTCAAATGTCAAATTTTCAGGCAATGTTCGTAGATCCATATACAATATCCATATCCATACAAACTATTTGAATAGGTATGCGCAACAAAGGTCGCGGCGGAAACTTGTGGGAATGTCAGTGGGTTCGGAGGAGATCCTCGTGTCCTCCTCCCGCCCAGGGTGACCTTCAGCCACGAGCCGAGGCGGCTCAATCAATCTACCCACGCGAGCTGCGTACCTCTCTACACCCTTCACGGAACACTAACAATCATTACATTCAACAAATCCCTCTCATCTCATATTATTTTACTGTTTATATTGAAATTGTCGTGTTACATAACAATGTTGATTTAATAAATAATAAATCTTCTCTATTTTGTGGTATTAGGATCTATTTGTGCAAATGAAATTTTATCTGTTTGTGCTCGTAATAAAAGTACTTTATAATATTCAAAAAATACTAAGATAAATATTACTATTCCAAAATTCGACGTTATGTGGCAAAAAGGTTGGGTTTAATTTGTAATAATTTAATAATCGAATGCTTCTAGGTATGTTTCAGAAAAGGTGAGTTTATATTTCTATTTTGAACCATCAATTAAAAAAGAATGAAACGGTTTCATTAATTGGTTATAAATCAATGACGCTGTAAACATTCATTAATTCGGAGATATACCTATCTTTACACTAACATGTGGAAAATAAAATAAAATTATGTTTATGAAGTTTGAGTTTTTGGGTTCTTTCAATTTAGGGGTATTTATCGTTCTAATACGTACGACTCGTATAAAAAACAAATGAACGCTTATGTGCGCGTACGACCGCGCACCAACGCATTCCGTAGCACGTAGCAAGACGACTGAAAATGCCTAAATTGAAAGAGTACTTATGTCATTCACAGCGACACAAACCGATTACCGAGTTATGTACTCTATTCGTGTTTTATGTTCCGCGTCATCCCTCGTTTTATTTGCGTAATAGGTTACGTAAGAAATGTGTAATAATATCTGAAATATTTTTTGCATTAAATGCTCGTATGGATCGAGTATATCTGGCATACGTAGGCATAGTTATTGTAAGATAAATGTCTTTCAGGCCTCGACCCCCGCTTGGTTTGTTTTACGAGCGTCAACAATTAATTTATTAAAGTGTTTTCAAGGCTTTCCGTCAATACGTACAATGTACATCGGCAATGTCATTGTATTCTAATTTGAACATTAATCAAAATATCATGACAATGTTGATGGTCACTTTAGAACACTAAATACATTGATAGTGATCAATTAATTATATGCAGGACGACTAATCTTTGCCAAAGACTAATGAACTCAAAGAATTTTTCATTCAATTTTCATTTTCCTTAACGAATTTAAGGTTGAATATGTTCATATACACTCTTTTTCATCTTTGATGAATATCTCATTCTTGAGGAATAATAAATATAAACCATATCTCAATCTGAAGTGCGTGCTTATATGAGGGTTGGGAATACGAGACATAGTTACTTACATTTTACATTACATTTGTAGCACGTAGCTTTCTCAAAACGTCCTACATTTCGAAGGCTACGAAGACTCCATTACGACGTATTTGTGTTAAGAAAATAAGCCCAGCGACCTATTTTCTTTAAGGGACAGCGTTGGTACTTAACCCCATCTAGTTTTATGACTTATCGTCCTTTAAAAGCTACCTTGGATTAGTAATAAAAGGGACTGTCGGCCTATAGTTATAGTTAATTGTGCTCTTCACAAACAAAACTTACTTACTTGATTAAATTAACATTGTTTATTATTGGTGGATTGAGCCATGATGCAGCGATACAGCGACTAGCAATTTTTATTTTATTTATGTTAGGAAAACTTGCAGCTAGGTTATGGTGAATAAAGAACAATGTATACATGTTGCAACAAGTTTTATTTCTAAATGATCTCAATATTATACTGTATGCACTGTTCCTTGTTATGATGTCAATTAAATCTGAAATGGCGTATACCTATCAATATAATGTAGATTGTTATACTTTAACTTATTCCTTCTGAGTAAAGATTTTAAGTTCAAAACAAGCCCTAACAATACTGTTCAATGCAGTTAACAATAAGTTTCAGTGAAATTAAAAAGCCCGTATAAAATCTGATACAGTACTATTAAGCAAAGCACACATAAGTCGTTAAATGATCTACTTTCACAAGGACCTATCAGTGACGATAAGGACGCCATGTTTCATGAGAGGTTTATTCTGTACGACCTCGATAAAATATAAGGTTCCAATTTTATGTGAATCGAGAAGCCTCCCGTCGTTGTTTATATGTCCCTCGTTGTCCTTGATAATAGGCATTTCGGGTAGGAATCTAGGCCGCGCGGAGGCGAAGGGAGCGCGCAGCCAGTACTGCCAACTAGAATGGAGCGACCCAGATCGCAGATATTTATTACACTTAGACAACTAACAACGGCAAGGTTAGAAAGTATGTGCTGATTCGTTTATTTTGTCCTAAATGTAAAGCAGTAAGAGAGAATTACGGATCGGTACTTAGAGATTAGATTACCTACTCGTTTTTACCTGTTGCTAATTCTATGAAATCAGCAATTTGTGAATTTGTTTGAGCAATAAAAATAAATGAACTTAATTACCATATAGTTGTTAGCAGAAATCAGCAGATTAAAAATGTACCTATAACACTAGTAGCGCCTCGCGGTCTTACCGACATTGTATGCATTCCCGTAGGAACTTCGGGATAAAATGCTGCCCACGTCTGATTCTTATGTCTAACCTATATTACTGTAAAGTTTTATTTAACCTTTTGTTTGCCGGCATTAGAAACACAATAGAAAATCAATTGTGTCTGGCTTGGATCCGCGTTCCGGCATATGAGGGGTTAAACCCGTACTTGCGCACAAGAGCATCAAACAAACATACATAATTCATTCATCCTCGCTATTCGTTTTTTTTTTTTTTAATTTGTATTAATAACAGGATTGATATGTGTTTGTTTTGTTCATTTGTGTAAATAAATGTTTAGCCCATTAGTAAATACTTTCAACTGGTTCACTGGACAGTACTTATCCTCTAAAGTTGAATGTTAAGGAAAATATAACTCTTTCCTAATTATTATCATTTAATTCGCGTTCGTGCCGTCAACACGAGCAGTCGTGTCGCAACTGCTGACTCGATGTTTGACTGAATCAACGTTTTTGCCACCTTTAATAAAATGGCAAGTACTTATAAGACGGACATTCTGCCCTCCGCGACGCCGGATGGGATCGATCTCAATAAGCTAGTGAGGGATTTTTCGCTCCTTAGAGCTGAGGTCACCGCCATTCAAGCTAAGCTGGAGGTGTCGGAACGTGTGGTCGCTGAATTAAGGACCGAGCTCGCGGCATTGCAAAATAAGCCAGTGACGTCGATATCACCGCAGTCAACACGCAACGTGACCGTGCGACGCGGTGCAAAGAATTCCATAATTCGCCGGTCAGCATTTTTAACGCGAACAATACCGATGCACAGGTGAATGACCGCCCGGCCCTGATGACGTCAGCCCCCCTGGCACCTAAACCGACACCCGTGCCTGCTGCGCCTTCGCCTGCTCCACGTGTCGTCAAGCAGAAGAAGAGCTATGCGCAAGCGTTCCGCCAGCCACTACCAAAGCCTCGGCAGGTGTCCACTGCTGAGGAAAACAGAGCGAGAAAAGTCGACGTGGACGGCTTCACCCTGGTGGAAAAAAAACGTCGACCGAAGCCATCTCGCAATCAACGAGGTACCGCCGCCGCTACAGCAACAGAGGCCACTCTCCGTGTTGTGGAGCCTACCGTTTCGCTGTACATATCAAGACTAGACTCTAACACCGCAGGCGAAGAAGTCTTGAAATATGTGCAGCAGAGAGTCTGTTTTTGGACAAAAGAAAGTATACGACTCAACTTGCGGCGCCTAGAGTCAACGAGGGATACGACATTCAAGTCGTATGTGCTTCAAGTGCCTGCGAAGCACAAGGCAATGTTCTGCTCTCCCGACTTTTGGCCCGCAGGAGTGGTATATCGCCGCTTCAGGGAAGCATCAACGAAAAAAAATCCCTGACTAATATATTAGGTATAATTATAAGTATAAATGTATATATGTTAGTTTGTAAGGTATGTATTTAAAGTAGAATGTAAGCTATATTTTATTGTTGTTTGGTTTGAGAGGTATCACCTTTCCGTGACACAGTTTATACTAGTATGGGAGGTTATGTCTCGATAACTAAACGAAATATAATGTAATTACATTTGAAATTAATAAATGAATTTGAATTTGAATTTGAATATATTCGCGGTCAAAACAAATTTATATTAAGCTCATACAGCACTCAAATAATACGATGACATAATTATGATACATAATTATAATATTTAAATATGAGTTCGCTGCCAACTGACATTATGATGGATGCTCGAAATGTGATTATGTTGTTAAACTTCCCTGATCATTCCAAGGTTGTGTTGGTCGTCAGTAGCGTAGTGTCCTGGCGCTGAGGGTTGAAGGGTGGCGTAAGGTCGCGGCAAGGTCACCCCGAGGTCGCCCCTCCAACCCTCATTGTCTGCAAACATAATTTTGAAATAAAAACCTGACAAGTGCCTTTGCGACATCAATGTTGGGCTTTACATAATATCTAGACTTTTTAATTATTGATTTTACCGATTGAATGTTACTAGTTTTCTGAAGGCCTGTGCAGACGATTGACTGTCCTCAAACTTTTTGAACACTTAAACTAGATGCTATTTATGTAACGAGTTACAGACACGAAGGCCTTAAAGTCTCTGGTTTAAAACGAACATTACTTAGCGTAACGGAACTCTTCAGAACTTAAATCTCTACTCTACCTTCGTGTAGTCCAGACATGTTAGAACTGATTCATTAGGCAAAATAAATATATATTAATTATTTTTTTTTATATTAATTTTATTGCATGCCATATTTATAATAATTAATACGGGTAATAAAATTGACAATAGTCACCTTCAACTGGCATTTGCATAGTACGTAATAAGACAAGCTCATACAATTATGATAATAAATTGATTGTTTATTATTCATAACAATTAATTTCCTAGAATTATATCTGTCAACTAATATACATAGAGATAGTATACTCGTAGTAAATGGACTACTTCATAAAGGTTGTCCACTTGTCTAGGTAGAGCGAGGTAGACGGTAGATCAAAAGAGCGGTTAATTAACAGTTGAATAAGCATGTAGGACTATCGGTCGCGGTGAACTTGTAAGGGCACATTAGCGAGGATGTAGGTCAGCGAGTCGCGCCCTTGACCCAGCGCCCTTCGCGACGCCCGCCAGCGCACCAAATGACGATAGACAAGGGCGGACGTTTCAATTGCGACGCTTTTGTGCCTTTTGTTGCCAATAAAACATTCAATATAAACGATCTATCGAACGAAGAATTCTATTAGGTTGTATTGAGTTAGGTAAGGGCGGTGATTACGTTTATTTCTGATTAATCACACCATGTTAAATTAAGATAGATTCACATCATACCACCACATTATAAGAACAGTTGTCTTTAAGATAAATATTTGATCAGCAGCATCATCACATATATTTCAATTCCTTCAGTCTTCAATCATGTTTCAAGTACATCATTTAATACATGGCAGAAATTCAACAAGTTTATACTGAATTAGTTCATACAAATCCACGTCGTTTTCCTATATTAATAAAGCCAATATTAACATAGCAGAACGTACAGGAAAGCGATAAACATACAGGTATAAAACCTAGCCCAAAATATTGCCAGCGTCAAATCAATGTTGCAAGGAAAATGGTATGCCTTCACGATTCGCGAATTATTCCGGGAAGAGCCGTCAGAGGCGAGTAACGGGTTAGTTGCTATTATTCTGATATTAGGAATGTCTAGTGTGTGTATCTAGTCGGTGTACAGATAGGACGGAGTGCGTGTGTGAGTGCGAGTGACATTGAACTTCACACTTCACGCGGCGCGGCACGGGTTGCGTAACCCACGACATACTAGCGCGCCGCGCGATCCGATCTCGCACTACTGACTACACTCGTGTCTTATTCGCGAACCATCGATGTTTACGAAAATATGCTGAATTTCATGAATTTTTAAATAAATCAATATTAAAACGACCACGTGGGCGCGTGTCAGACGTGTAACTTCTACAATGATCTCACTGATAAGTTTATCCATTCCTATGTATGACATTATTTTTATACATTACAATTCTAAATTATTGCATAATAAATTGACATTTCAAATTTGAGCTTTTTTAAGGCACAGTTAAGTACCTAAGTATATCGAATAATCAAAGACTTGTAAATGTGATTTTTATCTCTTATTCAGATATGACCAAAAACAAACACGTTGAATTTGAATAAAGCTCTTTGGAATATACAATTCTATCAAGGTCGATCGGTTATATCGAGCTTTATTCGTTGTTTAAACATGTTTTTGTGGCAGAGGACGGTGGCCGAATCGGCAAGTGTCTCGAGGAATAATTTTAACAATGACATTGACATTGGCCGCAGCGCGCCGGGCGCCCGCCGCGCGCGCCGCTGACTCGCGCCTATCAACTGCCGACTTTTTGGCGCCTCTACTTGAAACCACAACCATACGAGCATGTTTACAGACATTTGTCAATCATTACAATGCTATTTTTCAACCTTGAAATGAACTAGTAAATAATTATTGCAAAGACGTAATTAAATGTAGTCAACTTTGATTCCAGACATCGTGTTTAAAACTATTGTCAATTGTGACTTTGATAAGGTTGCAAATATTATGTTTAACAGACGTAGACCACGTGAAATGTTTAATATACAGACAGCATGGAATCATGACATTTAATTGATTGATGGAAGTTAATTTGTCCTTGAATATATTATAGTAATTTGCAAGGCATCGCTTCCGCGAGTGTCGCGAGGTCAGCCTTCCTTCTGTATTGTAATAATTATATTTATTTATTGACGGTCGCGGCCGCGGCTTCCACCGACCATATCCTCGTTCTGTTTCCGCGGTCCATGATAATATTTCATCTTATAACATTTTGTTTTGTTCGCAAAAGATTAGAAACAATTACATTACGCTTAACCTTAGCTGGTACAATTAGCATTCCAATATTGTTGTTTTTATACTACATAGATACACGTTTTATCCTTGTTGTTACTATTACACGTGGTGCAGATGGTTATGGGGAATAAATAACTAAGGCATACATTAATTATAAATTTAGATTTTGTATATTCTGTTATTGTAGCACATAGACAATAGAAATAAAAGTATGTATTAATAATAACACATTAAAAATGTCATAAGTAGTTAAGATGGCACCGGGTGGCCTCCGCATTTTGCGAATAATAGCCAGTAAAGTGGCTAGTCCGGGTGACGCAGATAGTCCGGGCGGCGGGCGCGGGCGGTGGTATCGCCTATCTGACTGTACAAATAGCGGGCAACCTTGAGATTCGGTGCGAGCGACAAGGTCATCGCGCAAATCGTTATCAGCGTGACGTCAGCTTGTGACCTCCACCGAGGTGCCCGCGAGATAACGACGCTGGATGGTACGCTGATGACGACCGATAGCGCGGCAACGCTCCTCGCGCCGCGCCCGCTCGCCGCACGCCGCCCGCCACACTCCTGCGCATTGCGCTCACGCTTCCGTAATAGTTCAACCGAAACAACTAGTGCTCTAAACTGGTCGCCCTCCGGACTAGGGCGGCTGTAATCTGTATAAACCAAATTATAATACAATTTCCTAGTACGTATATGACAAAGTTCAAGCCCAAAGCAATATTTTTGTTGGTTATGCGCGGCTCAAAGGCGGTACTTACCAAACCACGTGCACCATTTGAGGTTATAAAATGATATCATTGCAAACCGAAAACATGTTTTTGCAAATTTACTTAATTTGAGCTGATTTATAAGTCCTGTTTTATTGTAAGTTAATTATAAGTAAATGTGTGTTTTTATTTATTTTTTACAAGTAATCTGACAGCATGTCTAGTCTATATAAGTCAAGTTTACTTAAAATTTATCTATTTATTGAATGAAATGTTTAATTCCTCCGTTGATATATTATATTAATGTAAGTACAGCAGCCGGAGTCGCTCTATATCTGACGTATTGAGTAGTCGTAGTATAGATACAAGTACTGAGGTGTTGGAAGGCTGCCAGCTCTCGCCGCCGATCGGTTCGTTCGATCGGAATCACTTTCTACGTGCTTATCGCTACCGTCTGAAAAATATTATGTTGACCTTGTGTGTTCATGGTCGTGCAAAAATATCAACTTGACATTCTAAACGATTTCCCGGTGTTCGAGTTGCTAACCAGGAAGCAACGGTTAACATTAACCATTGCCCACCGCACGAGGTCACATTTTAGATTGTAATGTATATTTAGATTGTTTATAGATAAATTGTTTATACACTAGCTCCAGTTTTACTTATTAGTATTACCCACATTTGCATGTCTTATTTGCAAACCTATTACAAATATATCGAGAAATGTTGCAACTATTGCCCTTACTTATTTTATTTGCTATCGATAAGACTTTATGGCACCCATATCGAAATTGGAACGTGATTCATAAAATCAAACAAATATATTAATATATTACTAACCACCTGAAACCAGGTGGCATCAATTCTATATTGCACTCTCACTTTGCATAATTCGGTAGGTAGCATAAATTAAGAAAAGTTAATATTTTGTTCATGAGTAAGTACTTTAAGATAAATAAATGCAATGACAGTTTTATTTATTTGAAGAGAGAAGTAGGCATGACCCGAATCCGAATACGGACACGCGAGAGAAATCTTGGTAGGCACGGCGGCGCAGGCGCAGCGCGACACGTGGTGGGCGATTGCACCGGAGAAAGGACTCTTCCTTTATGGCCAAATGTTCCACAGATGTTTAAGTAGACAACCGTGTCATTATACCCGCTTTCCCTCCGTAAAGATACAGATCTCCTTCATTTAATTACTTGAAACCGTGACTGTATAGATCCTAGAAAATGTTACAAGACTGCTGATATTCTTATTGATAAGAGAATCTGGATTAACATCTAATGCAATTAGTTTTATATTTGCATGAAATCTTAGAAAATAAATGTTTACTTTTACCCGTTTAAACTTCTAAAGTGAAAAATGTAGGTTATTTCTATGAAACAAAAATTGTAATCGAAAATATCGGCAAAAATGACATGGAAAGTAGATTATAGGAAACATCTTAGTTGGTCAGTAGGGCAGCAAGTACGAGCATATGGTAGTATTATAAGTGATATCGCCTCAATTTCTCGTATGGATGAGGCGAAGGCGCGGCGACCGCTGCCGCTCGGAGACACGCACAATGGCCGGAGAAAACGGCCGGATGCTGTCATCGAGCCTTCAGCCTTGATGACTTATGGCTCACAAAAATCTGCATACAATCAGAAGCGCTCTGGGTCAGGCTAGTAGGCCGACCACTCATTGCCATATAGTTTAAACAGCTCATACCTATTAACGGCAATAGTATTATTTTTACCTCTTTAAATAACTACGTAAAATGAACACCCGTGTTGTAGGTATGAATGAATGACGAAGAGCTTAGCTCATAGCCTAGTTATCAAGTGTGCATGCACGTTGCCTGCGTCAGCATGGGCGTTGTATTTCGTTAAGGACGCTGACGGGCAGTTGGCATCACGCTTTCATACCCGTGTTTAAAAAAACTAAACAATCGATTTATTAACTTCAGTGTTATATTTTTCGGTCACCGACCTTCTTTCACGGTACCCTTCTTCGAATTATTTTTTCTTCTAAGACAAACGAGAGCAAAGGAAAAGACAAACGGCCAGTGAACCGTGTACACTGTCGTCAAATCATCGCGTATTTACGGAATTAGAAACAGCTCTTTTATTAAAGAAGTTTAAAATACCCGGCTATATTTTAACAGGCTCATTTATAATCCGTTTAAATCAACAAATCGTAAAGTTTTTCTAATTTTGTTCATCCTTAATTGTAAATCATTTTTGTTAATTCTATAATTAATGCCTACCTACGAACCAATTTCATATATTTATTTATTTAATAGCAAAATGATGTATTTAATGAATAATAACGTCTCTCCTGAGTATAAGTAGTAGGACGCTTGATTTCAGTCATTACGCGCAGGGACATTAGATGTTTCCATTTTATATGTAACACGTAAATGTACTCGTATTAATTTAAATGAAACATATTTAAATCATGTATTATAAGTACTATGTACTGTAGAGTAATTAAATAAACTCCACGTGGCTTTGTCGAGGTGTGATTATAGTGAATACAATGTTTTCAGTGACATTGACTCGGTGTTCGAGGTTTATAATCCGTATAATGTAGTGCAAAGACATTTGTGTGGCGAGCTGATTGCGACGCAGAAGTGTTTATCGGGCACGTGGCGCCCTGCGTGCCGCCAGCATGTACCAGCAACGTGACTCCACAACCCTCAGATGCACTTCTCAATGGGCCTCCGTAACTAGCTACTTACCTATTTGATTGAGTGAATGTGCAATATAGGTGCTATACACTAATGTGCTTGCTTGTTCTCTCCTACTTATTAGTTTGCGCGATTATTCAGGTGGATGCTCGCAATAAAAAATGTACAAGCGACTTACAAGTTACAAGTTCATTACAAACGTACAAGCAGCTACAGCACACATAACCACTCGTAATATTAAAGTAATCGAATACAAGGTCATGACGCGTTTCGGGGAAACATCTTAATACCTAAGCTATCTGCTTACACGAGGCACCATAAGTACACGTCGACTCGCACATCTCATTGTGATAGCACAATAATGTTTGTCACAATAGGTACTTACTTTTTTATTTGCAGAGTATCAGAATAAGTACCCAAATACTTATCTCTCCTGAATGGTTACAAATTACCAAATGTTGTGCGTAGGCGAAAACCATAAAAACAAATTAGTTGTTTAAAAATAATGTGCTAACATTTTGTCGTGATTTATTGTGAAAACTTTTCTTAAACAGTTGCCAACTTTTAAAAGACCCTAATAAGATCTTGTAGTAAAAACAGATAGTAATCAATAAAGCTCTTAATTAACCCACTATTGTAAATATATATTTTACCGCCCAGTAAATGGCAGTTACACGTTTTAATACCTTTTGTAGGTTATTATTTTCTGCGAGATCGGTCAACAAAAGTCAAAGTGTTCACACGCATTCATTGCCTTCATTTCAAATCAGACCTTGTTCGATGATTATATTTGTTTGATGTCTCTATAATAATTGCTTATATTTAAAGTTATACTTCCATAAGCAATTACCTATATACGTAGCAACCTATTTGGTGTTACCACGCCATACTAAATATGAATGTAGGTACAAGTGAGTAGGCGTCATATTCATAAAAATGTGACAAAATCTAGAATGAATGTCAATGGACTGGACACTGTGGTCGGCCGGCAGTTTTATTAAGTTTTTATTCCATTTAAGGTGCAGCGGGGGTGTTGCTGGTGTTGGTGACCTTGGGGCAACATCATGCGATATTTTTGCTCTGGCGTTAATACGGAAGACTATTTCAAGAGTCAGGGTCGTTGGAGGCGCCCGTCACCGGCTCCCGCGCACCGCCCGCCCCCCGCCCGCCTCGCGCTTCAGCTCGGGTTTCAGAAAGGTGACTTAGGTAACGCCACTCCGACACCTCCGCGCACCTAATTATAACAATGCTCTTGGACAAACATTCTTATTACAATATGACGAAATACCAGTCTTCCGTATTCACAAGTACATTGTGAGTTAGTGCGAGATTTATTCCTTATTTGATATTCGTTATATTAGCAACTTTTTTGTGAAGTGAACTATCAAGGTCAGTTCCGGTATTTTACTGACAGTTTAATATTATAAAAAAGCGGCCAAGTGCGAGTCGAACTCGCCCATGAAGGGTTCCGTAGCAGCAAGTACCATAATAAAAAAGTTCTTTTAGTTCTATGTAACTTTTTATATTTGAGTTGATGAAATGTAAATTGCGGTTTGCGATTTATGACGTAAAAACTACTTGCTAGATCTGGTTCAAACCAATTTTCGGTGGAAGTTTGCAAGCATGTATTTTTTTTAGTTTTATCAGTCTCTTATTCTGGAAGTTACAGGAGTTAACCATTTTGGAAGACATATTTTACCATTTTGGAAGTGTCACTCGCGCAATCTATTCAGTTTAGACAAAAATTATATTAAATACCTCAATATCATTATAATAAATGAAACGGGTCTTATCGCGTTAGATATTTTAACGTATTTTACTAAAATACGTACCCGACGTTTCGAGTGGATTACACCGCTCGTGGTCACGGGATGACCACGAGCGGTGTAATCCACTCGAAACGTCGGGTACGTATTTTAGTAAAATACGTTAAAATATCTAACGCGATAAGACCCGTTTCATTTATTATAATGAGTGCAAATCGTGTGAGTTTAAAAAGTATGTTAGCAAACCGATACGGGCCGGAAATTGCAAATAAAATTCGTCAACTTGAATTTCTTCGAATAGAGTCATCCCGTGACCACGAGCGGTGTAATCCACTCGAAACGTCGGGTACGTATTTTAGTAAAATACGTTAAAATATCTAACGCGATAAGACCCGTTTCATTTATTATAATGAGTGCAAATCGTGTGAGTTTAAAAAGTATACCTCAATATCATTTTTGAAGACCTATAGTTATAGGTTTGAGGAAAAACATTTTGTTGACTTTCAGTTCTAAGTATGGTGAACCCCCAACTTTTTTTTCTATTTTTGTGTGAAAATCTTAATGCGGTTCACAGTATAAATCTACATACGTACCAAGTTATAGTTCTTTAGTTTCGGAAAGAAGTGGCTGTGACATACGGATGGACAGACATGACGGATCCATAAGGGTTCCGTTTTTGCCATTTGGCTCCGGAACCCTAAAAATAAGGTATCTCTAAGAATCTACCTATCTACCTATAATTAAGTAATCTAAGAATATAAAAGTAATCTAAAAACATTTTCATCAGCCGTCAGCACCTCTTCCTTCCTTCCTGAAATTATGCGAACAATAGATAATTACTCAAAGATAAAGTCACCTATTAATTTAACAATTAATTTCTAATCATGATCTTGTTCAAGAGCATCGAGTCTGTATTAAGGACGTGGATATAAATACGAAGATTGAGTTATTATCTTTTGTTTACTCGAACTATTGTCTAATGACATTAAATATTTATAAGTAAACATAAATAATGTTAAATATTGTTATGAATATTGTATGACAAAAGCGAGCAGCAACAATGACCGCGTTCTTGTATCTGCGGTGAGGTCTTACGGCCTCAACCCGGTTGTGTGAAGGTAACACATAGTCATGTAAATAGGCAGGAAGCCCATAACAATGTCAGGAGCAAATTCAATATTTTAACTATTATTTACATGTCGTGGATCTTTGGTTTAGCATTTGTTAACCACTAATTGCTCTTAATAAATGGTTAAATTAATTCTCTTCATATTTTGCGGTAAATGAGGATGCTGAGCGCTCTATATCTTGTGGATATAATAGCTGAATAGCTTTTTGAGAGCTTTTATTAAAAATGTATTAGTTATCTTATCAGCTTAGTACCTATCATAAAATATCGTTTTGTTTTTGGCCATGAGTATTTAAAAAAGAAAGTGAAAGTACTTTCGAAATTTGCGTTTCGGTAATATCAATGATTTTTTCATAAAAAACTTTTCAGCAAACACTTTTACAAATAGCTGACCCGAATACCGAAAGATATTTTAATTTTTTATAATAAATGAAACGGGTCTTATCGCGTTAGATATTTTAACGTATTTTACTAAATTAATTTTGTTTAATTTTGTTTTAATGCGATCAAATAAGAAATAAACATGTAGGTACATTACGAACGCATACATGCATTGTTTTTGATATGGTTTTATTTAAGAGCTTTTATTTTGGATTAGGTATTACACCTTCAATTCTTAGCAGATACTTTTTGAAGAATAATGTTCGGAACCCACATAAAGTAACCTTTAAAGTAAGGATATTTTTTGTTTGTTCAGTTGGAGACATTTTGCATGACAAAACAATTGTTATTCAAATTTGTAAATTGCGACTGAGATCACTTCTAAAGTTTGGAAATGAATCCAAGGTCTGCGCTAATATTCATGCGACCTTGATATTTTTCCTGAAATTATTTTCAATTGCGCCAGGAACGTGTAGACAGGAAACATTAAAATGTATGTACTAAATATATACAACGCTTTTACCTACGTTAAAAAGATGGAGCCCGTGACAAAACTCACGGGGCTACTATAATAATTGGGTTTCAGTGATTTCATTTCCTAATTATTTGATATAAAAGATTCCATATAAATACTAAACAAAATTTTAATGCAAAAGCAAATTTACAAACTTCAATAATAACAAACCGTCACAAAAGCGTTATGTTTTTGTCTACAACTTCGGGAAACGTTTCTTTTAACAAATACTTACAATTTTCGAGGTTTCGTAAATATTAAACATCGTTTTTAATTATTGAAGGTCGTATTTGGCAATAACACAAAACAAAAGAGTTACGTTGTTACCTAGCAATTAATATGTTAAAATGAGACGTTTCCTTGTAATAATTGAATATTCTGACTAAGTAAAGACATGCTTATTAAGAGACATCTTCGTCCATCAAATAGTTTCGCTGAGTCTGCGTAAAACAAAACACAAAATGTGGAGATAAAAACCAAATGTCAAAAGCTGCATGTCATAGTAAAATCTACTTTCGGAATGCCACACCTTCAGGCTATTATGTTCGTGTTGTTTTGTTATTTATAGTGTAATAAAGAGTACAATCTGAACCCGCGTGCAGGTGAAGGCACGCGCACCTGCTGCAGTTCATGCACGTGTCGTCCCTACAAGGACCTGCCGCGGTATCAGCTCTGACGCATTCCCATTACCATTTTAACTCTATTATTTATAGTTCAATCAGAGGTTATTATCGATTGTCACCCTCTCTTAGCTAGAGTAAAGGTCAACATGGCAGATATGTTGAATGAAAACAATGTTGAGGAAACTGTGAATTGTAGCAGATAGAGACATGCGACATTCTGCACTGAACTCGCATGGGTTCATGGCACCAGCTCCCTCTACGCGGATATTGACGAAGAATACAGGGAAGTGACATGTTGGATATCTATACTTCCTTATTAATTTAAACGTACGTGTGACTGAAGATTTAGTGGTTTTAAGGAGTGCTCAATGTCGAAATTTGGCATGAAAGTTTATAGTTAAAAGTCTGATACATGTTTCTTTATTTTCCACCGTCATATTCAACCTGGGGCTGTTATCAGAAGAGTCCCATTCTTATTAGACAATACCAACCTATAATTACATATATACATACTTACCTTCTTTTATTTGTAACACTAACCGCACCATAAGAATCGATTGTAATTAAAACAATAATAACTATCGATGTAATGTGATAAAGCTGAGTGCCTGTCCTCGGTACGTCGCAGGAACGTCCGCGTGGAAGGTAAACGTTCTTGAGCACCCGACACCCCGGACCTTGAACTCGACTCACAAACATGTTTGCGCTGCGCACTCATTACACTGACGTCTACGACTCAACCCTATAACTACTTCACATTGTTTTATTCTCTTGGATTATTCCGTTACCTTTGCAGCACGTGGCCTGCAATTTCCGTAGGGCTGTCCCTCAATAAATAGATGCGTCGTAATTATGTGAACTAGTATTTAACACGCATTAATGACCTTTTGTTTGTATATTTATAGGATCATGTGTCTAATTGCTTTGGGCGGTATTTACAGTTGTGCACTTCCAACAAATAGTTAATTAGGTACTAAAATACTATTATAATTGTACAATGCCATGTGGTTTAACTGGTATCCTGAAGAAAATGTGGTTACTAAAACATGGATGTTAATCCGTCAGATAAGTATTAAATGGGTAGTAAAAGGGTAGTTAGCGTTTGCAAAATAAATTTCCAATAATCAACACACAAGTGAACATGTTATCTTTCCAATTATGCTGAATAAATCTATTTCCTGGTTACAGATATGAATATCTGACATCAACTTTAACAATAATAATAAATAGCAAAAACAATGATCGAGGAAAACATTCCTGTTTGTGTTCATACGTAGTTAATAAAGTCCTTTGTGACGTCGCGGCGTGGTGACCACGGTGTCCGAGATAATGTGCGAGCCAAGGCCGGCTCGTGTTAATTACAATTACCGTGAGTGGACATTCTTTGTTCCAATAATGATTAATGCCAGCCGCGAGTGGCGAGGAGTATCGCAAATGAGATAACAGGAAGCGTCCGTGTTGCGCCAATGTCACGATACGACGCAAGGTCGCGCCGCTACTTCGTCATCACGGCGACCGATGTCGCCTCGCCTCGCCTTGCTTCGGCTTGCCTCGCCTCGGCTCGCTTCGCATTTGCCTACAGGGTGCTCTACGTAACATGTAACAAACCATACATATACGCTTTAGTAAACCTTTCTATAAATTGCTGAAGTACGTACTCGTAGGTGTAACTATAACTCCGTCATTTCAAAATCGTGAGGCTTTAATGTAAAAAATAAATAAGGATCATAATACGGAGGTCAATATAATAAACAAATAACAATGTAATTACTTAGTGTTACAATAAAAAATATTCATTAAATTTCCATTAGCTTCCTCAACATAAATGTAATATGATTCAATAATTGTAATTCAAAAGGATAAATAAATATTTGACAAGAATAATAACTATTATTTACTAGTTGATGATAATGTAATTCCACATTGCTTACATTGATAAATATTTAAGGAAGACATCGACACACGCATATCAAGATTCAAGGAATTACGTACGATTATTCATTCATCAATTGAATCTATTGTACTTTGCCTTTTTAAGATGTTAATGTGTACGAGACAATCACTTAACATTGACAAATAGGAATCTTATTAATCAATATGTTGGAAACAAATCACTAACACCACATGGCACTGAAGTGCGCTGAAGTCTTGAAGTCATACATGTGTAATTACGAAGTGTTATTTCCAGAATAATAATCTGTAACCTTGTGGTTGTAAGAAATCAGCAGAAATACAGTTATTGTTCGTTAGTGTTATGTTACGTGAATGAGAGGCTTGTATGATTGACATAAGCTTGTAAATCGATTGGCAGACTTGTGTTTTTTTATCGACATGCTCCTAATCAGAAAAGCAGTGAGACCTTGAGCCTGACCCTGGATATTTTTATCCGCATACATTTCGCGAGTGTTGCGTAGATACAGAGCAACGTGATGAGGAACTGACAAACGTTTTTACACAATATCAGATAAACATACAAAGATAAAAGGCAAATAACATAATACGTAACATTATCTGTTCCTAATTTAAGGTACGTTTGAATAAGGATTATTTTTCGCAAACACGGAATTAAAGTAATTGATGTAATTAAGTTGCATTATCCTGTACCCTTGCGATAATCATTGATTAAGCGTTGTGAAACCTAAGTCAATATTGTTAAGGTTACACGTGTCGGCGAGTGTGAGCCGTCGCTGGAGCCGGCTGGCGGGCGGGCAGACGGTCGGGCGGGCGGCGGCGAGGGCGGCGGCGGCGGGCGGCAGCGGCGGCTGCTACGCCGCTCCGAGGCCACTTTGAATACCGATCTAGGAAGTCAAGCGATTCGGCCTCGACCTTGTGTGTGCGAAAAATATATTCGGCAACGACGCACACATCTCGCTTCCCCCTCCGCCTACGCGGGGCTCTGTTCTGTGACCCTGAATACAAATCGTATTTATCTTCAAATACGAGTTTTTTTTAATCAAACTCCTGTATGTACCTATTATTATAATATCATACATGCAAAAACACAATGACAACCTTGAGATAATTTACTTGTATTAGTAACACTTTATCACCAAAAACATAATAACGTTTGTCGTGAGATAAGGTTTTTCCGCGAATTTGTTTCTAAATGTGACTATGACAAACTAAATTATGAAAAAATAAATTCAATTTACATCACTAGTACATCCTAAGTAATCCTGTGGAACACGCAATCTACCTACATACAAACCTAGTAAAATTATGTTAAACGCATTAAAGTCCAACGTCCATCACTTACTGGCATAGTAGTTGTTATCACATAATACCTTAAAGATAAATAGACATTAGAACCATTTTAGTCTAGAACAGATAACAAATCTTTAACTAAACAAAACGATGTTACGCCATCATTTTAACGAGATTAGTGGAATCGCACAAACGTGAAGGTCACGGTGTTATCTAAGTTTAATTTACATAAGAAGCGAATATTAACAAAATTATCATATACGGAAGTTTGACTTTATTACATTTGATATTAGTCGTTAAGTTGTTTGATTCATTTTACATAAAGAATTGTCTTCCAGCATAACCACCTAATAAATAACAAAATGGTAATTTGATTTTCGGGTATAGCAATTGAGTATAATGCCAATGCATGTAATTACTAGACATCTAACGGAAGTATCAAATGGATTACATTCGAATAATATCTGCTAAAGCCTGACCTTTTATTCGGCGACCTTTTTGTTTTAGCTGTCCATGAAACAAAAGACGGTCGCCACTAAGTATGTGGTAGTTAGTGGATGAGGTCAGAGGAATGCTGGTATTATTAACAATTAAAACAGTTGCTAGGATGTGTCCGCGTGATCCCTGACTCACCGTGTAGCCTAGCGACCGGTCACAGCCAGACAAACACTCCATCAATCGACACAACGATAACATTCTCGAATTGTTTCGTTTCGCTGAATGTCACAATATGCGCTGTCCTCTTCCTAGAACAGCACCCGCTCCGATATTAATATTATCAACCGATGTAGATGTTTCAGAGAACACTCTGTATCGAATCACTTACGGAGTATTTGATAGCGTCACAAATAACAGTCACCGCCATAGTTATTTGAAGATCCCAATAAAAATAACTACCAACAGTCATTTGACTTTCATCTGACTGCATCAATTGGCTATACTATGAATAAATGTGTTTTTACTAACTCTCGACAAAAGTTCATCGATCGACGAGAAGTTGATATCGCCAAAACACAAATTTAGTCAGACATAACCTAGGTTACACCAAACTTATAGGCAATTCATAATTCAGTTAAGGACTTAACTGTATTTAATCAACAATTAAGTTAACGGAGTCGTCTTCAAAATATTGCGTTTCAAAACACCTTATTTGATGTTTGTTTATTTGCAGTGTGCGCTGATGTTTATATATTTATTTCGTGACGTAGTACGCGGTTACTTCGTGGGATATCAGCTATTGTTAATGTCCCAACGTATACAGAACTGCAAGTACATACATGAAGAATCACAACCAAACATTAATGAGTGTTACAAAAGAACAATGTTTATACCGCAAGGTTTTATTATTCAGCTGGATTACACGAGTGCGTCAGTGATGTGGCTAACACGGGAACCAATGATGTCATGATAAGATTTACACAGGAGTTGGCTTAGTGGAGCTAATACTGCGCATAACTCATTCTCAACAGTCGGTGGATATTATGGCAACATTTCAACCCCTCGCCATTGTTCTCCATGAGTTACGCAAAATTGTTTTATAAATATTGGCCGAGTAGTGGTTTGTTTTCATTCGACATGTAAACAAGAGCGTGAAGTACATTGGCGAGTGACCAACAGAAAATGCCCCAACTGCAATGATAAAAGTTTGCTTTGGTTACAAATTTGTGTACAATTGTACGTATGTATAGCTACTTTTGTACCTTGTTTATTACAACTTATTTTTAGCACTTAACATTTTAAGGTCGAATCGAATATTCATTACTAACAAAACAAAACACTATCACCTAAATTGTTTTGTTAGTTCTGTTTCATAATTCACCTTACCGCGTAGTACAGTAGATAAAATTATATACTTTATCAATGTGACTTTAATTGACGTCAACATTCGTGGCAAACAACATATTTGCTGTGTGTGATAGAGTAAGGACCTTTCACTACACATGTGCGATGATTAACATAGCATGCGTCGTTAAGGTTGACCTTAATCTTGAACGATAGAGCACGGAGCGCTGCCCGCGCGATGCCGTATCACACACTTGTTGCCTCTCGTCTTATTTACCTCACGCACTCACAACCTACCGATGTCAACGTGTGTGTGTGTAAACGAAACATACATGATAAAATGATTTTAATATAAAAGATTTTATTTTGATATTCACCCGACGTTAACATAGCCAACATCTAAATGTTGGCTATGTTAACGTCAGGTGAATCGGCCAGACTCTTACTTTATATTAGTTTCTGTATTTCAGCTTTCAATTTTTTTTTTCAGTGGTGATATTTATAGCAATTTCAAAAGAATAAATGCATAAAATATTTTTTGCCTTCAGTGCAGGCTCCATCGCAGTTAATAAGATATGAATATGTATAAAAATGACCTCAAAATTCGAACACGATGCACTGATGGGCGACTTCTGGGAAAAGTTTGCCTTGGTTTGTACGTGCGCATACATATTATAACTAAATTTGAAATATGTTCGCCCTTCTTAGAATATGATATAAAAATGAAGCTTTATATAATACAAAAATATTGTGTAGTTGACAAGCCCGTTGTCACTGTGGCAATAAGAGCGCTTACAGTGTCGGGGGTTGCGGGTACGATTCCCACTCGGAGTCAACAATATGTGAGGACATAGCTGTTGGCGATATCGTATGGGTGTCAATTATATATTCTTATAAAGTATTTGAGTATATATATCAGCGAGTTAGATTCCATAATACAATCTTAGAGTTTACTTTGGGTGGTAACCGTGTGTGAATTTGTCCGGGTATATATTATACTAGCAGCGCCCCGCGGTTTTACCCGCGTTGTGCCCGTTCCCGTGGGAATTTCGGGATAAAATGTAGCCTATAGCCTTCCTCGATAAATAGACTATCTAACAGTGAAAGAATTATTCAAATCGGTTCAGTAGTTTCTGAGATTAGCGCGTTTAAACAAACAAACAAACAAACAAACAAACAAACAAACAAACAAAACAAACTCTTCAGCTTTATAATATTAGTATAGATTATGTAGAGTGCTATAACAATGTTCTGAATGTAAATGAAAACTCCGACTTTGACCGTCAAGGTGTTCTTGAAATGAAAGATATTTACTGTTGTTATGCTCCCGAAGGCCCGTTATGAACCCTGAAGAAACAATCACATCACACAAAGCTTGTTTGTATTCGAAACCCGCGACCCACAACAAATAAATCGGGGCCATTACCACTAGGTCACCTTTTCTTGATAATCTTGTGAATATGTGTATTGAAAGTGAAGCGACAGCATTTGAGGCATTCTTTAAACATGTACAATTATAAAAATATGTTCATTACATTTTTATAAACAGATAATTTAGTTACTTCTTATTATGTAGAGTAAACATTGTTGTATTTTTCGGAAATTTGTTATAATATCGCTTACTTTAACAAATACAAAGTTTCTAGAAAACGACAATGTCTATATTGTTTGTAACTCAAATACACAGCGATTGTGTTCTAGGAAAAAGCTCTTTGAGTCCTTTATCATGAATTAACAACTGCTGTTCAACACAATATCAGTTGTAACAACCTCACCTACTTATACAGAAGATAATATTATCATTGAACTACTTTTTTAAAAGTAATTTTATCTTTAGCGCCACTTTACTGTTGTAAATAATTTTTAATATATTCTTATTAATATAACATTTTATTTATTTAGTTGAATATCATAAAAGTACCTAATCGACCAACTAAAGTCAAATTCAACCTAATCGCGTTCAAAATAATTATTATTGTCCAAAATGACGTTTTGGGTTTTTACAGATATAGTTACCATAAACAGGAAATTACGAAGTGCTCTGTATTATCTAAACTAATATTTTAAAGAGGTAACATTTGTAATTTTGTTTGTATGTTCGTGCTAATCTCGGGAATTACCGGTTCCAGTCCAATCCGAACAATTATATTTTTGAATTGAATAGCTAGAGAGAAAGATTATACACTATGTTTTATCCCAAAATTTCCACGGGAACGGGCACAACGCAGGTGGGACCGCGGGGCGCGCCTAGTATTTAATAAATATACCACATAAGCTATACCTATGTACCTACCCTGTTAAATCTTTAATTGTATATGTACCTGCTTGTATTGAAATGTTTAGTATAAATCGTTTACTGCGCAGTTGGTACTCGCTAGTATGGAGTTTGTACCTATGTTCCCTATTCATGGAACGTTATTCCAGTATACGTTACTCAATAATACGTAACCGGCGACCCTGAGCTAAGATCAAGTGTAAACATCGCAATCTACTCGACGCGAGCAGTCCCAGCGAGTAGGCACAAAACACCCGACTGCCTACTTCCTTGTTCGTCTTTGTACTCTTATTTTTGCAAAATAATAAAAATACAAACGACAAGGTTACCTCGACCTTGTTTACTAAGTATCGATGTGTCAGATTCTATATTCGCATCTATTAATGCTAATTTAAATATGTATTCAAACATTTTAGCAAACTACTTATTTTATTTGAAATAAGTACCTATTAACAATTATTAACAAGTTAAACGTCATTGTAATCAAACTTTCCAATTTAATTACTCCAGTAAAATAATTTTATAATTATCAGTTTGTTTTAAAATACAAATGGGCAATAAATCAAGATATTGAACATAGGTATTTAAATCATGGTCAACTAAAAGAACAAATATCAATAGTCATTGAAAATCGAATGTGTGTCAAGTGTGTGTGGTGTTGTGGGTTGTTGGTAGGGCACGGCCGCGCCGGTCATCGCCGGCCATCGCTGGTGCCACAATGGCCACAATGGCGTGGACACTGGCCACGTCTGCTCTGTGCGATGCATCTGCCTCCGGTCGGGGGCGTCACCGTCATTGTTACCAGCACGGCCGCCGGCCATTCGGCCAAACTTAATTGGCCCGACCTAGCTCGTAAAAGCGTTGTAAAAAGTGTGAAGGTCTGGCGGAGGTAAGGACTCGACAGAAAGAGGTCAAGTGTAATGCTTCGCGTTCCACTGACCTCATTTGGGAGCTCACAGCCGCGTTGCCGCGCTCGCCGCTCGCGCTCGCCTTTCATACGAATATGTCCTAGTTTGCCACTGTCCTACTATTTGTTAAACAATTACCATATACGAGCATTGATTTGTGATAGACATATTTTATACATTTTTCGCAATAATGAAAGCGTGCGAAAAATTTCGAGCACGCATGGCATGGTTGTGAATGACGTCTTTCTAATAGTTATTTATTTTAATACGATATTTAATACGATTCAGTGTAAAATGATTTATTAGGCTACATTTTATTTGTATTTATTACTTTGACATTTATATGTTGATGACACACACGGTTATCGTATTTAAAAGATAAAACAAATGAAACTAAATCTCATAAATTGTTGGTTAATTAAATTCCTTTGTCTTAAAAATGAGCCGCGACATTGGAGAGTCAGGCGGAGAGCCGTGAGCCCAAATAAATGAGATAAACTTACAATGCATCCGGAAGCATGTCGTGGGAGAGGTGACCTCCTGTTGTCGAAGTGAACCTTCAGCCGCTATTATTAACGTCACGGCCGTGAAATCGGAGCAGTGACACACATTGCGCCCGAATACCATATACTCCATAATTCATATGAGCCTTGGCCCCAATGCTCAAGTACTCGCTAGCTCCGAGCACCACCCGCCGCCGACAGCCGCCACGCCGCGCTCTTCCTCATAAACAGGCGTGTCAATTAAAAATAAATAACCCCAAAACACACGACACGAACGGACAACACGATACCTTTGTTATACACGCGTGAAATTTTTGTCGATGGTCAATCTCGGACAATACCAGTTTCCAATACCAATTACCAAAAGATATTTTATCATTTGAGTCAAAGATCTATTAAGTACCTATTTTGTGTTGTTGGTGTCTTACATTTTACAAAGCAAATTATAAATTTATTAATCTATCTAGAACTAGAAAAACTATTAGTTGTCAAAATATTATTATGTATAATAATATCAGTTCTTAACTGAAAATGAGTATGTGCCGTAGAGACGTACCTACCGACATCACACGTAACGTACCTACTCTTGACTCTGCATAGATCAAGGTGACTAACAGAGAACGTATTCAATACACTTTAACGACCTTTGCCTATGGACAGTCATTGTTTTTTTTTATCAAAATCCTTGTGAATAATAAAGGATGTCCTTACTTACTGAATGAACATTTGTTTAAACAAAGTGAATACATTTCATGTGTGGTTATGAACGGGTGCTTAATCACTTACTTAGTAAATATTGAATTGATTTAGAATACTTCACAATTTCAATACAGACTATTATTGAGTATATTGAAAATAAATGGTGCATGTTAATTATTTGTATATTACAAATCAAAATTTAATCCAATTTGGTTGATTGATAAACTGATGACTTTATTAATTTGCTTCACTTAGGTGTTGTTATTGTTATTTGATAGCTTTGAAAGCAAATACGTCTCAGTATTATATGTTGATGACAAAGTATGATGCCACATGTCACATTATAATATATCATTCTGCTATTTCCATTATAAACAACACACAATCGAATAAACATGATATGAAACGTGACGCTCTACATTTTGGCCGGTTACCAAATCTCACCACATTGCAACTTCGTTTATTTATACCTAACTAGAAGCGGTCTAGGGTTTCACCTGCGTTGCAATGGTTCCCCTACTACGTATGTATTTATTATAAATAAATATAATTATGAAAAATACAATCTACCAAATATCATTTAAATAAAAACTACAAAATATCCTGACAACAACGAACACCGCATTAAAATAGCATTCAATCTACTTTGGTGAAGTTTGGTGAAGTTGTGCGCGAGCAAACATTTCGGCGATTCATTTTAACTATATTGTATTGTTAATGAGTATCGTATCACAACAGTGTCCTATTATAAACAGTGGATGAAACATTTGATTTGAAATGGTGTACATAAATATAAACTACATAAACTAGGTATCTACTACCTACTAATTCTTATTTGTCGACAATCTTACCTCCTATACGATATTTTTCTTACAAGAATTAAAACATCATTACTGATATTTCAACCAAAGACAACGTCTTCCGTCGAGGAAAAGGGTTGAGTGATGGGGTAAAATGGAACGAAATTACTAAACCTTTTTCCTCTGCAGTCGTCCAGCCGAATCTCCTTCAGCTGGAAAATCTAAAAAATAAGTTAGGCAAAATAAAGTGTAGTCATGTTGAGGACACGTATAACTACATTAATAAAATTTACAGCAATTTCGTTGTATTTTTATACCTACTCATAAAAATGGTTTGAAACGTATGTTTAATTATAATGGTTTAACATGATCACAAAGTGATCGAAAATGGGGATAAATCATTATCACATAGGTAATAATAGCTGGATTTTTACACTGAAGTTAAAATGTTAACATCATTATCTTGTTTTAGAATGAAGATAGCCTATGTTCAGTTTTTTAAATTGTATAGTTTTGGGGAAAGAAAGGAATATTGTGAAAAAAATAATAAACTCATATATAGTCGTATATAGAATAGACTTTTATTCGCGCTCGAAACATAATATTAAATATAGACTGTTTACTTAATCTCAACTCATGAAGACGATAGGCTGTAGACTGTAAAGTAATGAAACCATGTGCTGAAGCTAGTAGAAAAGCCACCGCTATTGTATTTATTGTCAAAGTAATAAAGTATGACGTCACAGCACGAGATGTATAGTTTTAATTTGACACAACATTGAACATTCGCCACACGTCAGTCAAATGAGCGACTCAATTGGGATCAGCCTCAGGTCTTTGTTCCTCGACCCTGAGTTTTAGTTAGCCTTAATACAAAGCTCTTCCTTAAAACTAAACTAACAAGATGTTATGTAGAACATCTAAATTAGACATCCGGTGCCAAAACAAACTTGAATCAATTACCCGAGTTAACCTTAGACACTGTTTCCTAGACCTCAATTTACACAATATTTTATTAATAACGTTGGCTGTATGACGTGATGATATTAGGTAGATAATAGGCTATGGTTATATTCGTTTAATGTAAAGTGATAAAAATATACAAATAAAATTTATAAGATATTTAATTTTTTATTTTATTTTTAAGATATTTAATATCTTATCCGTTCTGAGAGATTATGTTCTATCTTGTCGATGACTACGTTATTATTTATTTACTCGTTATGGTAAGCATACAACAATATTTTTATATAAGTATAAAAGTAAACAGGTAAAGCAAACAGATGAATACATAAGTTCCACCTCCATTTGTCATCTGTCTATCATCGCAAGTTAGGTACCTAAATGCATGTAGTCAATAAGTGACCGATAAAAATACGAACTCGTCTTTCAAAAAGGAGAGGTCGGATAATATTGCTTCAAGGTCTGTTGGCGGGCTGACCTCGGCGTATCGGTCGTGGAGGACAGACGGTCGCAAATATTTGCGCGCGTGAGGCGCGCGGCGCGCGGCGCGGGGCGCGGGGCGCGGGCTGACCTTGCACGCGGCAGACGCGCGACCTTGATCTTGAGACGACCGCGCTCGCTCGCCCTCCACACCACCACTAGCTACACCTCACTGCTCTGCTCGCCTTATCCGCTCAGCAACACCATTGTCATCCACTAACACCACAATCGTCTTATTTTAAATCCTTACTGGAATTCCCCTGCCGCATGTTTCTGCCTGCACGTTCTACCTAAACTCGTGAGGTACTGAACAGATTGTGAAGTGAGGTTTTTAATAAAATTGAAATTGTATTATTTTAGCCACTGCGACTTAGGCAAGTATTTGTGGGTAAACTTTTATTTTGAGATTTTTTGAGTGTTTCAGATTTTTTGTAATTTTCAGAAAAAATACCCTCCACTGGGAAAGGCATCTTATCTCACTGATATCAGTACTGTAAGTAGAGTCAGGCGTAATCATCATGCTTGCTTGTTTTAATATAATCCAATTATTCTCACTTGTCCACACTGACAGACAGTACACAACATTCAAGTAGTTATCCATATCTATCACGATTCACGTTGTTTTATTTATTGTTTACCTGGAGAGAAATGAAGGTTGATGAAAGGTGATCTTTTCCACGTATAAATCAATTAAACATACATCATAAAATACATACAATAACTAGTATGTTAATACATTTACTTTTGAACTTATGTTAATAATAACGTTAATACGTTGATATGTATATGAACAGTTACACACACGTATAGTAGACAACGTAGTTCAACAAGACAAGTTGATCCTGTTGAACTGCGTTGCCCTATACTTATAATATGGAAACTTATCTATGATATTAAAGAAGTCGCATTGTTTATGGAACGATATCTCATCAAGTGCTATATTTACCAGAGAGTAGGTACATGTTGGTCAGCATCTGCAACACGTGGCTGGTACAACCTTGCGATAAGCCGTATCCGCTGATAACGAGGTACGTCACCGCTGCGCCGGCGCATTTCTCTGCCCGGCGCAGTAGCGCTAGCACAATGCACCATCAAGGTTACGCGTGCACCCTACTTTGCAATAAACATACACGTGTTATCAACACACCATAATCATTTATATCGCTATTTTATTACTTTTAATTATTTTCTAGAAACTGTAGAACTTTGCTTGTTACTGCACAAGTAGAGTTTCTGTTAGAAGTCTAGTTGACTAGGTTTTAAATTAGACGTTACATCGCTTGTTCATTTCGATCGAATCTAGAAGCTGCTACTTGTCGATTCGTCAACTACGATTTGCATGTCAAATAATTTCTTTGGAATGAAGGTGCCATTACAGTAAGCCATTCGCCATATGCAACATGCATCTTGCATCATTCAACATGCATCTTGCTGCAATTAAAAATATAAATCTTGTCAAGTATCAACGCATGTCGTAACCGGCGAATGACTACCTGTAATAGGGCATTAAACAAACTTGCAGCTAGTAAACCCACTAGAGGTCAGTGGTAGATTTAGTACGAAGCATGATATATGCGGTGACCACAACATTTTTAGAGAATACAGTAATTGTCTGCATACTGCGAGCGACGGCAACTGTCATAGAATTTAACAATAAGACAGTCTAGTGTAAACGTACGAAGTTTGGTCACCGAAGTAAATACGCTGACCGCGTTAGGCGAACGACATAATCTAATTGCGCCATTACATAGCTCTACCAATTTCTTTGGTGGAGAATCGGTATTAATATACTATCGATACAATTGAGATTTACTTATGTACACTACGAGTATGCCTTGTTGTTTAATTACCCTTGTATCAGCCCAATAAAGCTAATTGAAATGCTGAAGTACTTTTGTAAGGAAATGTTGGTTGAAATTAAGATGGAAAATGGATTTTCCTAATATCACATTCTTGTTCTTACTGTACTACTAAGAACTTGATCTTACTAAGGTATATTTATTATATTATGTTATGCTGAGTTCAGGGGCCTTTGCCCAGCTGTGGGACATAATGGGCTAATACTTTACTTTTATGACTGACTTGAAATGTGAAGAATGAATATGTATCGTTTGTACGAATGGATGCGTGTTATAGCATATTTCTAACGTCGAGCTACGCATCGTCTTCACAGCTCGATCGCTACGGAAATAATAGACGGTGGAAACGGTCACATAGTTTTGTAGCTTAGCTATATAGCGTAATTCTGGTAAATATTACTTAGAGATCTAACTACATACGAGTATATGGCACTACAATGAGGTAACTATTGCTTAACCTCACACGCAACCCGTGCGTATTACTCGTAAATTGTCAAAACATAAAAAATAATACGATTGATTTAATCTATACTAATATTATATAGCTGAAGAGTTTGTTTTGTTTGTTTGTTTGTTTGTTTGTTTAAACGCGCTAATCTCAGAAACTACTGAACCGATTTGAATAATTCTTTCACTGTTAGGATAGTCTATTTATCGAGGAAGGCTATGGGCTACATTTTATCCCGAAATTCCCACGGGAACGGGCACAACGCGGGTAAAACCGCGGGGCGCTGCTAGTTATTTAATATGCGTATGACACTTGATTAAGCGTGACTAAATAATCTATACTATCTATACTAATATTATAAAGCTGAAGAGTTTGTTTTGTTTGTTTGTTTGTTTGTTTGTTTGTTTGTTTAAACGCGCTAATCTCAGAAACTACTGAACCGATTTGAATAATTCTTTCACTGTTAGATAGTCTATTTATCAAGGAAGGCTATAGGCTACATTTTATCCCGAAATTCCCACGGGAACGGGCACAACGCGGGTAAAACCGCGGGGCGCTGCTAGTAATTATTAAAAGTTTAATAAATATGTGAAACTGTTGATCTTAAATCATCAGAAATTATTCTTCTCTAATATATGAATATTAACGAATCTTAGATATCTAGAATAATAAATTGGGCGTGCATATGATTTATCTTGTCCAAGTATTACATAAAATACGTTTTTATTTGAATGATTTAGGTATGTTATTATTATAAAGGATATGATAAAGACGTTTGACCTGCCTCAAGAGAGGCGGGTGAAGCAGGTGAGGTAGGTCGAGTCGAGTTTATTCGTCAATTGTTGAATGTGACCGCGAGCCCTCGGGCGGCTGCTCGCGGACGCGCCGTCGGAACCAGGGTGACATTGTACGACCGCACTTTTTATACAAGTACAACACTATTTGATGATACGCTGACGCAAATCGTCTGCACTACAAAGTCGTTCGAAACTTTATTTACCCCTCATTGCATACGACCTTCATGCTAATTTCGTATTAAATTACTCGATGTGGGAGGTAAGAAGGTTACCCCTTTTTGTAACTTCATAAAGGGCTGTTGCTAGGCGGACTTTTAATTTAAGACTCATTAGCATATAGCAAGTATTTTTTATATAAGTATGACAAAACGTAGGCAGTGAAGTACCGATTATAGTTAGTAGTAGCTACAAATTAAAATATATTTATTAATGTTTCAAACAAAATCTGTTAACGCATGTTACATTGTATGTGATATAAAACTTGTATTCACACCTTAAGTTGAGTTACTAGGTAATTAAAAATCAATAAAAGAGCAGGTAGTGTTTATTCATCCTCCTCATTATCAATGTACCTATAGCTTACCTGTAGATCGTGAGTGAGGTCTTAGTCACTTAGGACTGCAATTAACAAAATAGGATGCATACGATTTTACGATCTATCTTTTAGTTTTCGTCTAGACAGAAGTTCATACCAACAATAAACGGTGAATACCCGAACTGCAATCCTTCAATATTCGTTCAATGAAAAAGACAAATGGCAACTTCAGCTGCTTGTTTGAATTCTACAATAGTAATGCTTATCATGCCATATACATACATATACACATACAAATATGGAATATTGAATGGATTACTGTTCTATCAATAACACTTAGAGTTGACTCATGGGTAAATAATACTGCGTTTATCGGCCACATGCGTCAATGCATCGCAAACAAATAGGTACGTATCCACACACCTAGCGTAGTATCTACCAACTTATGGAAAATTTACAGATTTAATACTGTATATTATTCAAATTATCCTTTTTTCACTTACGAGTATCATAATTGGTGTTCCGTTAGGAATAGACAATGCCTTGAATGTATCCCAGCCCAGGCCGTTCGGGAAAACGACTAGAATATGTGAATCAACTGAACTATTTCAGGCAGAAGAATCAATCACTTGCTGAGGTTCTCTGAAATACCCACTAAAACTCTTACTGAGGTCCATCGTCAACAGGTCACTGACAGGAGTCGCGAGGCTACCTTCCGACGTCGGGATCCAAACCACCAAGGCAAGCTTTGTGCGAGAAACTTATTGTTCACTCACTTGTATTTTCCCGTTTGAAAGCAGTCACAAACAGGCAATGAGTCACTCGAAGCGATATAACCGTTGTTCTAGTTGACAGTACGGACTATACGCTGCAAACCAAAACGTATTTCCCTATGTGTTAACATCATAAAAGCAGGAGTCAATGAACTGGAAAACCTTGTGATACTTAAATGAATCCTTGAATAAAATTTTCATCGCATATTCATATTAATTGAGTTACATAACTTATCTTACTCATTGGCTTACTTCATAACTTATGTAATCTTGGGAATTACCGATATTTAAGGAAAATACATTGCAAGTATTACTTGGTGTTAATGTAGCACGTAGTAAGAAACTTTAAATAGAACTAAGTAATTAATCGATATTGGGCAAAGAACTCATATAAATAACATTAAGCATATCAAAGCTTACAGTAATTTGTAAACTTTTTGTACCACTTAAACAAAATGTACCGTTGTAATGGCCCGGTGAATCAAGCTTCTTTGTGAAAAATTATGTTTACGTCATCGTAACTTCACGTGGCACTAACTCTACAAATATAAGCGTTAAAATGCACTGATAATCTGTTCTATATTTAAACTTTAATGATATTGAGCCACCAAACTTGTACGAAAATCTAGTACATACGAACAAGGAAGTGCCGGCGTCCCCTCGCGAAATGGCCTAACAGGGCTACATAGTGAACCAGGCCACAAATAGATCGTTAAGTGAATTAGAAATAGAACGCGTTTGGCAGTGCGATGCAACGTTGTTTTATAATTAGCGATGCACATACGAAGTGGCTTCGAAGGAATTGGGTCGGTGTGGGGGGCGCAGGGGGGGCGTGGAATTCGCGTAACGTTACGTCAGCGGACGATGGCCTCACGTCGGTCGATGACCCGCGGCTATCTCTAGCGCGGCTAGTCGCACGCGCACACATACGCACACACACACACTCTGTAGTACATAACAACACTGCAACCTTAGTACATAAGCTCTTTCTTCATCTTACACCTATAGAACTATGCATATAGTGGCTAGGTTCGTAGGTCAATCTCGCCTAGGTATGTCTATGACTTTAACATCACTTTGAATTCATCCGAGTTTTGCGAACAAAGAACATTTTTTTAATTAATTTTATAACTATTTAGGGTAACTTTAGATCCGACGAAGTTCGCGATCAACTATTTAATGTTATTATTTCATTACATGGTTCGCGGATGATTAAACCGCAGCAGATGCACACTGCACAGCAAACAATGCACTTAGTTATAAGTGCGAATTTTGTTATGATATTTGGACCATTTAAGTATTTATTCATAAAAGTAACGTAATTTTCATAAAGTTATATGACATGACAGTATTATATTATATATCATGGAACAAAAATAAAACTCAACTATCACTATAGTCGAGCTTTATTTTTATTTCTCCCAAAGCTCTCTCAATCAAAATTTCGGAATAATCTTCAGAGTTATTTTATGCCACGAAACACACAAAATCATTCACAAGAAATCGTGGACCTACGTAGACGTTATTAATCATACGCCGAACAAATTCGTGTTCAAAGTTTCAAAAATACGCAAAGCTTTAACGTCTATTAGTACTTGTCAGTACCTACTTCCTGAACGTCTACACATTTAACTAGATCGAGAGATTATCTTCGAGTATTTGTATCGAGCGATAAGCCCAGTGGCGATACGCCCAATAAAATAGGTACATGTATCTAATAAATAACGATTTAATATAATGTTTAGTGAGCGAGTTTACTCCGGCGGTGTCACCCGCGGCCCGCGGCCGGCGAGGTGGCGCGAGGTTGTCGACCTCATTCTGTTCGGTTCTTCTATCGCGACGGTTGAACCGCTGAACTGAACTGTAGGTTCATTCATACCTACCTAGATACACACCTGTGTACGTATGTAATACGCTATTATACTTATCTGTACCAAACGGGAAATGATACGGTTCATTTAGTTTTAAAGAATATTTTTCAGAACATTAACCGATTCTATTATTCTTTTAAAGTAATGTAAGTGCCGAGAAAAGTAGGTAGAAATGTCAATGAACAGCTCGACAAAGCATTTAACGAAAACAATGAGTTATAACCACGTCGGTCATCTGATTTCCCGTTGTAATAGAAAACATTAGATGTCATGAGATTTATCTCTTAGTTAATTTTACCCTTTTTTACCAAGTCTTAAGCTACGATTGCGTTGTCAACTAGACAACATATCATAAAACTTTAGTGAAAGCATTGAAAATAGTTTATTTTGAATTATTAACTTTTTTCACGCATACTTCCACCTCGGACTAAGTAGCAACTGTTGGTCACATTCTACATTCGACATTTTAACATCGCCTTACCCAATTTTTTCGATTAGTAATTATATATCTTAGCTAATAAATATAATAAATCTAACCTAACATAGAAAATGTATAAAGTAAGAGGTTTCTTAGTCACATAATTCAATGAGTCGAACTTTGCCTTTGCTTAAGTAAAGAAAACAAAGATGACTTGAACATTTTGAACTCTGGTGGTGAATGAAGCACTGGAAATATTTTTTTTATTTAAAACTATTTTCCAGATGAGTAACATCGATAACTCTTTAACAAACACGTGACTAAACTCAAAACTGACGAATTTACGTTTAAATTAATATCGATTATAAGCACCATTCACCAACAACAGATATACATCATTTGAAAACAACCAAATTAGGTTGCTAACAAAAGGGCATTGACTCGGCTAGTGCCGTTCTCATAGGAGGTTTCATGTAGCGCTGTTTTTCAATGAACCCATTTCGTTAGTTTGTTACGAGTAAACATTTAAATAAATATAGACAATGTTATTTATACCTTTATTATATTTATATCTTTTTTTGGATACGAACTTAGATACATATTACAATTAGTAACTCGCGATTTTAAGTTTAATTAGAGCTTATTATTATTATATAACATTGAGTTATATAACATTGTACTAACGTACTTAGTACATATAACTCAATGATTTTGAATTATTAACTTTTTTCACGGATGCTTCCACCTCGCACTAAGTAGCAACTGTTGGTCACATTCTACATTAGTAATTATATATCTTAGCTAATCGGGTCTGACATTCATGTTTGTGTCAATTGAGAAGGGTACATTTTTTATGTTTCGTATTAATGAAAACAAATAAAAATAAAGTTAGAGAGAGAGAT
This sequence comes from Cyclophora albipunctata, assembly GCA_963082685.1. Lineage (NCBI taxonomy): Eukaryota > Metazoa > Arthropoda > Insecta > Lepidoptera > Geometridae > Cyclophora > Cyclophora albipunctata. The sequence goes on along the minus strand of OY720117.1, from coordinate 5,541,396 downwards.
ATTCGTAAACTTAAAAACATTGTCCAAAGACTTTGATATACAAACAAATACGCTTCAATTTATCTTCAACTCATCACTCTATTTTCCATTTAACTTATGCATAAGGAAAGTTGTGTCATGACCATGAGCCGATAAGAACCTGCAGCGCATCAATAACATCATATGACAGGAATTCTTTCCCACGAAACGTAATCCATCACATCTCCCGCGACAGCAATATGAAACCGACCTCCATTCCCCATACAAACACTCACACATGACCTATTGTAATGCAACAGTAATGATTCATCATTTTAAAGAGTAATATGCGAGGTTTGACCGCGATCTCTCTGATGGAAAGCGTTGATATATCGAAGGTGAAACATTGCCTTATAGAGCAACAACTTTGCTATCATAATAACTTTAAGTTAGATACTTTCAGATACTTTACTAGTTTTTTTACAAGTTTTTTTGTATTATAAAAATATAAAAAGAAACGTTTATTTGCACTAAAAGTGCAATGAAAATATTCTTTAAATGGTTACAGTAAACCAACTATGAATAAAAGAAAGTTTTATTTATCCAATAAGCTGTTTACATAAAGCTTTAATAGTTGGCGTTTGTTTGACTATACGATGTTTTTTTGCAACGTGGACATTGACGTGCACGTTAAGGCCATGTCGGAGGCCTTTAGGCGGTCTAAAAAATCCGACACCAGAGTTAGCCACTAATCTACTCGAAATGCATAAATAAATTTAGGGTGTTTATTGATGACTAAACTATCTACAAATTACAATACTTATAAAATAAAACAGATGAATCTCTAAAGAATGTCTTAAACTAAAGTTATAAAATAAAAACAAAACTTAACCCACATAATTATTGAACCAATTTTCAATTGAAGTGTGGCAAAATAAGAAGCTGTTAAGCGCATTACACGTATTTATATTCTATAAATAAAATACTATATAAAGAAATTTCATTTACCGGAAGCAAAATAATAAACGACTGTAACTAATAGATTAGATTGAAAAAAAGTGGTAGAAAGCTAGAGGGGGCGGGAAAGTAGGCCACTTTCATTTTCGTTCATTTCTTTTCGGATGCAACGCGGTGAACATTTGCTGTGCTGCTTAGCACGTCACCATTACCTCCTTTCTTTACACACTTATTAGTAGAACTTGGTTTCGATATGCTCTTATGATTTAATTTATCACAAATACAGTAATTAACTGGATGACCGCAATTCTAAGATAAATAAACACAATTGTTCGATTTAACTTATCGAACAGTGCAAATTAAGGCATAAATAACAACATACTTGTACGTGTTTATTCTAAAAACAGGACAAGATACACATTCAGAATTGTATAGAAATTCGAATAAAATGAATGTTATGTTTGAATAGAATAATAGCAGAAAAAACAAAACAGTACTTGAATGCAATTTCTAATTATAAAATTATGTCCTCCGTGTGACTTTGCATGCTAATCAACGCCTATTAATGATCATAAAATCGACTTTTTAATAACATTCTATTTTTAAATTTATGTTGGATTTTAGGCGGTCATTTGACAAGAGAGCAGCGCCGGCGACGACAGGCCGCTGTCGAAAGTAACCACTTTCTATGCCACTCTTCACCGTCACGCTTATCACGCATTTTATAATACAGGAGTTTTCTATTAAAATAGCAAACAAGTAACACGATACTTTCTTTTAAAAAGTATTTGTTGTGTAGGTCAAGGCCAGGAAGGAAATTCTTTTCTAATTATTTAACTTGCAAATCAAACTTGAATATTATTTAGCCCTGACGGTAGTACATTGTTTATTGTTATTATAGTATTGAAAAATGCAAACAAACAAAACAAAAGAAGAATGTATTTGTGTTATATTAATAAAAATCAATAATAAATAATGAATCCTATCATTGTACACGGTAATTATATTTAGAGGTAATGCTTATTAGCTATACTAATAATTGAGTGCACTAAATACACGAAAAAATTTAAACGCATTTGTAACATCTAATTAACAATACATTATAAAAGCTTATTAGAGGCAAAATAAATAAGAATAAACATGTGCCACCCAATCTTGTTATGTTGAAATAATTGTTGTTTGCGAGGAAATTTAGGTTGACAGGATAAAAGGTGATTATGAAAGAACAAGACCCACTAGTGCTAACGCTGTCGTAGATAGTGTAATACAGTTCTCGATATAGGTGGAGAGCTGGTAAACCTTAAATCGTTAGCTTTCTATGCACCGCGGTAGGGTCAACACGAGCGGAGAGATAGCGCAGTGGAAAAGGTGAAACTTAGCGGAGCGAGAAATCGGCGGGATGCTATGTTTATTGTAACGAGGCTGGTATCGGGCGCGCGCAAGAGAAACTGAAAGTAATGGCGCCGCATTCAACCCACTTTCACTGGTTCGCTGCGCAGGCGCCTGCGGTGCGGTGCGGTGCGCCGCGTCGCGGTGCTGCGCTCTGCGCTCACCATTACTCGCCCAACAACTGCGCGGGAAAGCCTGCGCACGCGCCACGCCATGCCACTGCATCGCGTGAACACATCACACGTTTTTTCAACTGCCTAACTAAATAATTAATTGGCATCACACAATCGCGTGATCGCAGCTGATCATTTCTCGTATCTGAAACTACATTAATAAAACACCTCGTAACATTGTAAACAAATAAAATGCAATTGACCTACTGGATGTTCCGTGAAAGTTTGTAAGTGAAAATAATTTCGTACAAAATTCTAGCTTGAGACCGGATCGGTTATTATCATTCCAATGATGATGGATCATCTTTTTATTATTAATTTGAACTTACTTTTTTCTTAGGTAAATGACACCAAGGACTTAGGAAAACAGGAATACGAAATCGGGGCCCATATTAGTAAGTAGAAGTAGAGTTGTCGACGTAACAAGACCCAGTCGCGATTTATTGTTTTGCATATTTGATTTGACGCGTTATATTTATGGGGGCATTAATAGCTGATGAATATGGATCTGTAACTTAACTTCGAAAGTCGTAAGTTAGAAAGTTCTTCATTACAAGTGACAGTGAAAACTTATCAATAGTTGCGAGAAGAAAGCTAGACAGAAAACTAGACTCCTGCAATTTGTTTAATTATATTGAAAAGTAGAATACTGTGTAATATTAACATAACATTTTGGTTATACTATTTTCACATTCCAAATTGTTTTTAAATGACCGCAGGAAAACAAATTAGCAAATTGTAACTGTACAAAATCTTAATTATTTATGAAAAGATTTATACCATGACATCCAAATACAAAAACGAATGAACCATGTCTTAACTGTTCTTCTACTTTTTAGCGCATGTGGTTCAAAACGTTTTTAAATCCATATATAATACACCTACGTACATGTTCTAGAAAACGTTTAGCTTGAAAAGAGCATCATTGTTCAAAGTTTCGAAAATACGCGTCTCTCTCGAGTTCAGTGACCGGAAACACTGATTCCGTTGAAAAAAAGACATCAACGCGCTCCGGATTTTGCGTTGAACCGCACGGAGCGGCGCGGCGCAGGCGCACGCCGCCCTCCGCCACGCCGACCACCTGTTTCTTACTATTTACAAGCCTTATTGTGCACTAATTTACAAGTAAATGATTAAATTTACTTGTAAATTAGTGCACTATTTTATATTTATAGTTCGAAAATGAAATTATGAATTTCATTTTCGAACTATATCTAAATATAAAATTAAAATGGCTTAAAATTGCAATCACTTTTTTTTTTTTTTTTTTTTTAAATGCAGAGCTTTGCCGTTTTGGTTAGTCACAGATAAGCAATCAGTTATAAACTCGGTACTCAGTGTTACTCAGTTCACAAACAATTTATTTAAAAAATATAATAATTTAGTCACAAATCGAAATTATACCGTTAAACTTACAATACAGTTAGTTATCGACGGGATTAGCAAATTAAATCAAAACCAAATCTAAAAAGTGCAAGCAGTACAAGTGTAAATGTATCATGTAAACAATTAGAAACGAAATAAAAACACAATATTTAAAAAAATCGTTTTTATACATGTTTTGTTGTAATAATAATTGTATTTTCAGAGTTTACTCACCTTTCGTCCAATTTTATTGAACAAAGGCTAATGTAACTTTCTAATGAATATAAAGATTTCATCTTTTTTATAATAATATGCATTTACATCTAAATAATTCATTACGGAAATGGTTATTTTGGATTGTAAATGTAGAGCCACAGTATTTAGTGTTCTTTGTATAAGTATATTAGGATAGTAAGTATTTGGGCACAAAAAAGTAATTATCTGAAAAGGAATACTATGAAAATTTCATCAAGGGAAAAATCGTTACTGCATTTTTGAAAAAATATCCAATTCGATGCTGTAATGATAAATATATATATGTATATTTAATATCGAATAATGATAAAAAGATCAAATATTATCATCAAATTCACAAAATATTTATACAAATATAAATGTGCAGTAGGCACTTTTTTTCATAGTTTATTCAGTAAAAATACATGTGTATATATATATATAATACAAATTCTAAAATTACGCAGATTTGCTTATCTGTTAAAATATCTATTGGAACTTTTCGTTATCTGAACTATGTGAATACATTACAAAATAAATAGCTGAATGAATTTTCATGAAATAACTAGGTACTTCTACTAACATCCTGTTTAGAACTACATCCCTTAACGTCTAATAGTTAAACAAAGTTATTTTACAGGTTGTAAAATGTGAAGAATGTGTTAAAGGTGTAATGCGATACTGTTCATAAGCGGTAGCGGGCGCGGGTCGGTGCGGAGTCGAGTGGCAAGCGGGCGCGAGCGGCGTGGTGTCGCTGAACTTTGCGCGAGTCAAGGGCCTCGGTCGACGACCGCCCGCGGCCCGGGTTTCGCCACAATACACACATAAAACGGTCACAACACTTTACTAGTTCCTCGCCTCGCTCTTTATAAACAATATTATTTTTAACTGTATTAGGCATTGTGTTACATATGACATTGTACTCGCGACTATAAGAAACGACTCCGAATGGGAACGCTGAATTCATTTCAAATTCAATGGAGTGTTGGCAATAAGAAACAGATGAGGTTTCATGAAACTCACCACGTACATGGTACTTGGTGTTTGCTTTACAAGCTAGGTAAAAAAAGAGAAAAAACAACAATGCCAAAAAACCCTACTTTGAAGCACTAACTAATAATACTTTCCATATTACTAAATAACTGAATGAAATAGAATAACATGTTTATGTCAGTAATAAAAGAAACCTAAATATTTGATTTAATTCCGCCAATTAAGCTTTTAATTGAATCACCAATCAATCAATGCTTTTCGCTACTGCTTGACACACATTTTAGATGCATTCATCATCATAAAACACATTAATTATGTATATGCAAAACGCATTTAATTTCGTTTATTTAGCTTTTAAGTATCTAAGCTTTAATATTCATTATTTAAGCATCGATTAACACTGTTGATGTGCTGGAAGTTTCTGTAGATAGGTACCTAAACGTTCCTAAACGCTCGAGCAGGTTCTATTTGTCCAGTTGTGGACAGACTAAATCGACATATATTTTTTGGGAAAAAAATTGTAAACCGTATATTCTAGAATGTAACATAACATATCATTATGTATACATGGTAATTTGCATGCGCCAATCTTCTTGATCTAACGTAGGTAAATGAAAATACTAATTAAAACTACCTTTATTCAGGAGATTTATTTTTGAAAAGCCCGTCGGCACAGTGGCAGTGGGAGCGCTTACTGTGTCGGGGGTTGCGGGTTCGATTCCCGCCCAGAGTCTACAACATGTGAAGACATAGTTGTTGGCGCCGACGTCTGAGTGTCAATTTATGTATATCTTCTTATAAAGTATTTGTGTTTGTAGTATCAGTGAGTTAGATTCCATAATAAAAGCTAAGAGCTTACTTTGGGTGTAATAAACCGTGTGTGATTTTTTTATTTTATTTATTTATTTGTATGTAATAAGGCGTAGTATATAGGGGGCTATTGCCGCCTATAATGTATAGTATAAAAAATCACAACGGGAAAGTAGAATACGATATGTAAGTAATCTTATCATTAACTAAGTATAATTTTTAGTAAAATACATTTACAATATCATATCCACATGCAAAAATTGTATCACCGTAAATAGTACACGTATATTTTCATTGAACAAGTTGCAGTAGAGGTGGTTAATCGGTCAAATAATGTAGCGTGCAATCCGAGTGGGCCGCGCGTAGTGCCATGGCCGGTCGTCGAACCAAATACTACGTTGCGACATTGTTATTATAAAAAATATAACAGTATTGTCCCTTTCTTTTTACAATCCAACTTTATTACTCGGATAAAGTACAAACCAATGAACAACACTTACTAAATTCCGTTAGTTACAAGCATTAGCTAACATAAAGGTGTTCGTATCTACGCGTTACGTTGAGAAATATATGCTCGTAAAATATGTAAGCCGTTAATAATAGCATAATGTTACTTAAGGTACTAAATATACCAAACGGCATAAACATTTATTTCGTCGCTTTAGAGCTTCATTTGTTCGCAACCCGATAAAGTGAAATACCTGCCACCAGTTGACGATATTTATAATTATTCCGTCGAGGACGGCGGGCGACAGTCTATCACAGGTTTTATTGTTATGTAGTGACAGGGAAACGTCTGGATGGTATTCGTAACGAGATCGATTTAACCTCCACTCCAATTTAAAGCCTCAGGATTAATGTTTTGAGAAGTTAATTGAGGTTTACCTGTTCTGAAAGTGTTGACGGCGCTTTGTGCACCGCACCGGCGCGCGGCGGCCGTGACTGTGGTCGCTCACCCTCCCGTCAAACACTAAACTTGAGATTTTATTGTGCGGGGGCGGCGGAACGTCCGCAAGAATTGTAACGTCGCAAAGGACGATCCATCAACCACTCAATGAGTCGCGTCACCGTTAAATGGATCAACAATTGAAGATAGGTCGAAATTGAGGACGGCCGAATCATTTACATATTTACCAAGAAGTTCAAGAGCAATTAAATATTTTCCAATGAAATGTTCTCTCTTGAAATTGTGAAATTATTGTTAATGATTACAGGATTAGCATGTGATTATAACAGCAGCTTTTCTGGTAAATTGGATGGCTTAACGCTTTCTGCGTCGCATAAACCATTCGTAGGTACTGTAGGTAAATCGAAAAGGAATTTGTAGCAATCAATGGAAGATGGTATGAGAAGGTGGTAAGAACCTTGAGGAAGGAGGCTTCCCAGCCACCTCGGGCCTCGGGGGTACATCGTATATCTACTTACATTTACTCTAGTCCCGGTCCCGTTGCGTAGTTATGTATATTTGAACTTGGCAAGGTTAAGCCCACTCCAAGTACTTATACCTACTACAGGCGCGGCCCCGCAATGGAAACTTTTATTCCGCCAGGGTTGACCTTCCTTATCATTGAAGTTCGATATAATTTCGTTTTAATACCGACACGATAATTGGACTACGCCTATAAAAAGAAAGCAAAGAAATAACCTAGTAAAGTCTATCGACAGAATACAAACAAAATTGGGAACAACAGGAATATACCGATATTTCAGGCGAGTCGAATGACTGAACAATATTTGAAGAGTATAAAGTGTATCGGGAAACAACATCCATAATGGAAGATTACTGAATAGGGAGGATACATGTGTCGTGGTCGAGTGGAATGGAACCCGCGACCTTGTGAGGGCGAGGTCACGGCGCCCCCTCCCCGCACCCCGCAGCTTCTACCTGCGCCTCAACTCACGTCATTTTAAACCTTCCTGGTTCTACTTAGCCACCGAACCTATCATCGACTACCACACCGCACCCACGTAATTTAAAAAAAAACAGTATTTTCCGCATATTTATTTTTATCACATTTTCTATTTCAGCAAGTAAGTACATACCTACTTTATATTAGTCCAAAAATGTATAGCCCGATATTAATTATGTTTCTAATGTGAATAAATATGTATGTTTTTAAAGAATCGGCAGACTGGAGATTCATGTAGCTATCCTAAAAGTTATCCGAGAAAAATAGTGGAAAATTTTAGTGTTTCGATGATGACATTAAATCCGTCGCAGTAAACGTTATACCGCACTGTTGTAGTAGGTAGGTGGTGTATCATATCGTGGTGTGTTCGCGGGGCACGGGCGGTCGACCGGGAGCGATGACGGCGAGCGCGGCCTTGGCCGTGATCGCGCTCGATATAGCCGGCCCGCGCCCGCGCCCGCCCTCGCCCCCGCACGCCCCTGTCCCACCCCCACACCCCACTCGGTAGGCCCCACACTCCCGACGATTCCTTCTATCTACTCCAGATATTTCCGACCTTATTCACCTTTGTATGTACTCACCAATTTACCTACTGAACTGATGTTGCCTACTTCTTAAGATTATTACAAATTGCTTTTAGGGCAAAGGGCAAATTTTATTATTTTATAATGTACCTACATTATAATTAATTGGATACTGTAATGATAAGTTTATTATTAGTATAGTGATTACATGATAGCATTACTATTTTACTTCGTACTAGTACACTAAAGTGAAGAATAGATAAAATAGACCGGTCGTGCAAAATGAAACTCGTAAAAATATAATAACAAGCAGAAACGACCTTAAGTATGATTAAAATTATCAGGGTGACTTCACGAGTCCTTCATTTAACATTGTATTTCCACATAATAACCGAGTGTTGTCAAATCATTGTATCAGTAAGAGGACTTCGCACGCCGACATTTAGTAAGCAGACAACGTAGTTAGAACGAATCAGAATTAGACTCCAAGGCCACCACCTAAAGGAATATCATTTTATATGTGCTTGTCCCTGAACTCTAGCAGCGAATGACGCACGTAGACTCAAATATCACCCTGACCTTACTCGTAAAAATAATCTATTTCATTTAGCCTAATGGGCCGCTAGCTTGTTGAAAAACAATAATTACTGACGATCAACAAGTTTCATTTTCGGGCTTTATGGAATTAATTCTTTGTCTAATGTTAATTACTAGTTGAAATATAAAGTATGTACTACATAAAACCCATTAAAACCTATCATCACCGTGGCTGCAAATAGGAGATACGACTAATATGCAACAGAACCTCTCAGAGAAAAGGCATAAATATCAGTAGCAGAAATCATTGGCTGTAAATGATACTCCTGTTTAGTTCATAATTATTTATTAACCGGTACATATTTTAGTTATATTATACCTAACAAGTAAGCGATACATCGGTACCTAAGTGATACATAGGTATCTATTTATTTAACTTTCTTACCTTTTTTCTTAGGCATAGTTTTCTTTTTGTTACTCTTATTGTTTTTCTGCGCCTTTTTGCCGCGGCCCTTTGTTTTTTCCTTAGCTTTTTGCGCTCGCATGTCTTTCTTCATGCGCGGGTCGACCACTTTGTACTGGCCCTTGACTCCGGTCGGCCGCTTCATTCTCTTGGCCGTCGTATGTTTTTTGGCGACAACGTACGTCACTTTCTTTTTACCATCTGTCTGTGCCTTTTTGTACAAATGTCTGACTTGTTGTGCTTTCTCTCGCTCGGACATATCCGCGTTTTCCATAACCGCCTCAACCTTCTTCTTGGCGCGTTCCATTTTTTTAATCATGCGCTTCTTCTTTCTCGCTTTAGCTTCAACTACTTTCTTGATCGGTCGCGCGTTTATGTCTTGTAGGCGGTTCTTGTATTCTTCTGTATATATCTGTAATATAAAGAATAGGATTTATTTATTAACTGCATTAACGAGCAAATCGAACGTGTGTCGTATTGCACATCAACCGGGTGTGGATAAGAAGTTATTCCACAGGTAAAAATAAATAAACCTTTTAAAAAATTAAAATTTCAATGAAACGTAGTTTTGATGATGAGTGTCGTAGAAGCTGTGTATAAAATTACAGTATGAATTTAACTATTATTTTAAATGATCTGTTGCACTGTTGTAAAGCCATGTTTTATCAGTCAGATAGGTCAAGGTAAAAAGGATCAAATCCATAGATAGGCAAATTGAGAAAGGCCTATGGAACATAGTGAACACAGTATATAAATCTTAATAAAAGCTCATTCAGTAGGGCTAAGGTGCTCGCAAAGACAAAGGTTTTTTCTTCGTTTTCTTTTATCTAACGACATCTGCTACTATTCCTATATGAGACAAGAGATAGTAGAAGAAAGATAGGAGTGCATCTTAGCCCTAAAGGTGGCTAAGTAAGTTTACAATTCACATAGATATTGTTACCTCAGGCACCACAACCGGTTTGGTCATGTGTTTCTTCTCGTCGTCGACAAACCAATCCGGTAGATTGGTGTCGCTGAACGCGTACCGATTGTACGAGTCATCGATGAGGTCTCGCTTGAACTTCTTAGACGTCGCTATCATCGTGCCCAGAGCAAGAGTCTCGGCGTCCATTTTGAGGGATTTCTTCAAACGTTTCAATTCTATAAAATGATAGATATAAAACAGTAAGTATTGACATGTCATGTCTTACTGGGGAAAAGGCCTCTCCAAATGAGGATATCAGTGCAGTGAGAAATGTAAGTTAATCCTATAAGGGTTCCGTATTGCCCTGTTAAGGTATGGAACCTTAAAAAGTATTTACCATGTCCCATTATTGGGGAAACCTCTCCTCTTAATGAGGATATGAATAAAGTGAGTGGGTGATAAGTCGTTAATAAATGGAGACTTTATTTCTTGGGATTATAGTTCACAAAGTAGACGGAGATCTCGGTGATCACCATGTGTGGCTCAGCTACGATTCAAAAAACATGCCGATTAGGACATGGGGTATTAGTTGCAGTATTTTATTTAAAGTGTTTATTAAGAACAAATAGTAAGTAAGTAAGTATTAGCCTGTAATATCCAACTGCTGGGCAAAGGCATCTTACTGAAGATATTAGTACAGTCAGAGGAAAAAAATACTAATATAATTAACTAACAGTGTGTATTCTTACCAGGATCCTGGGCAACTACTTCAAATCCGTCCTTCTTAGCTGTCTTAGCGCCCGCGGCGGCCGCCGGAGCGGCGTTCTCCTCCATATCGTAATCAGAGTCGCTGTCTGAAGAGTCGTCGTCGGTACTCTCCTCCGAATGTTTCCTTTTGACTCCTTTACCTTCATCATCGGGTTTACCTTCAATAACTTTCTTGCCTGAAAAGTGGTTGAGTTATAAGTAAATCAACAATATAGGAGGCGCATTTTCGACGATCTATAGCTTAGATATCTACTACTTATTAGATAGAATAGCACAGTATTATTTATAAATGATTATTGATTAAATCATTCTTCACCTTTTTCTTTCATAGTTTCAGCCAATTTGTCCAAATCAACACCTTCATCGTCATCCTCGTCAATCTGTTTGAAGCAGTCTTTCTGGAACCAAAGTTCGGCCTTCATGGTCCTCTTTGAAACAGGGTCTGTGTTGTCCAAGTCGGTAAGCAACGGGTTGTTCTTAGGAATCGAAGGACTCTTCTTAATTTGACTGTTCCTTATCGTGTTCAGTTGTGTGATCTTGTCGATCTTTTTTTTCGTCTCGGTGTCTGAATCTGAAAAAGCTGTAACAAAGCAAATATTTTGTATTAAGGAAATAATTGAGATGCGTAATTTAACTGGCATTGGACTGTGACAAACACAACATGTGTAGTGTATATTAAGTTTACAAGTGTTCATCATCACCTGTAACTCTTTCAGGCTGGATGGATTTGCATGAAATATATAAAGTGAATAAAGTTATAACCATAACAATATCACATAGGGAACTCAAGCAGTACTGCGCGATTTCTTACATTTTATCATTACATTATAATCCTTACCCAAGGAATCCTTTTCTTTCTCAGTATCGGAGTCAGATTCCATTTCGAGTTCACTGTCGGAATCCTTGTAGTAAAGTCCTGAGGAGTCCAGTTTAGATTTCTCCACATCATACTTCATGAACTTGGGTTTCATTTTCAATTCATCGTCGGAATCGTCGCTCGGCTCCGCTACTAAGTCCGGCTGCTGATCTACTATTCTGGATAGCTCCTAAACAAAGAAGTATATTATTATTATATACTAGCAGCGCCCCGCGGTTTTACCCGCGTTGTGTCCATTCCTGTGGGAATTTCGGGATGAAAAATAGCCTATGTTACTCATGGATAATGTAGCTTTCGAATGGTGAAAGAATTTTTAAAAACGGTCCATTAGTTTTTGAGCCTATTCATTACAAACAAACAAAGTTTTCCTCTTTATAATATTAGTGTAGATTATTAAGGTATAGCAGCTCCGCGACTATACCGAGTACCCATTCCTATGAAAATGTTTGATGATGAGAAAAGAAGCATTCTTGATGAATGAAGCTACACATTTTCAAATCCAACTGGTAGTTCGAACAACGAACGCGTGTAAGCAACAATACAGCAGTACAGTACAGTAATAATTACGTATTTTGAACCTTGTCTATACTAATATTATAAAGCTGAAGAGTTTGTTTTGTTTGTTTGTTTGTTTAAACGCGCTAATCTCAGAAACTACTGAACCGATTTGAATAATTCTTTCACTGTTAGATAGTCTATTTATCGAGGAAGGCTATAGGCTACATTTTATCCCGGATTTCCTACGGGAACGGGCACAACGCGGGTAAAACCGCGGGGCGCTGCTAGTTATTTCATAAACTTTCTACAAATAGGCTGACTTCCAACAATGCCTTAAAAGAGTAGTATAACAGAATAAACATGTACTTACCTCAGCATTCTTAATGTCAGTAAGTCGGAACATGTCATTGCTCTCCAAGATAGGCCCGTCATCTCCCTTGAGCACCATTTTGAGGTTCATCTTCTCGGCTAACTTCTGCCTTGCCTTGTTCAACTGCTTTCGTTTCCGTTTTGAGCTGCGACGCTCTTCTTCCTATAATATATGACGAATACCCAATTTTTGTACAAATGATAATGAAATGACTTAACGATGGAGAAATTTTTGTAATATATTTGTGTCATTGGTGTAAGGTGAAACTCTTCAACTGTATGAAAAAGGATGGCTTTTCAGCTCATTGAAGAGACTACTTTGAAAGTTAAGAGGGTCTGATACTAGATCAGATTTTAGATCTGTCTTTAGGTAGCCTTCCGAATTGACCAGAAACCGCAACCGGTGGCGACACACATGTTCCTAAACCGCGTACGATCCGCGGCTGATTTCGGAATGCCAACATTAAGATAGATGACAACTTGACTATGACAATTAGTTTAAAGATAACTTTTTGATATTGTTCCCACCTGTAACTCGGCCACCTGAGCATCCACATCCTCCTCATCGTCAGCCTTGTCTCCGTCTTCATCTTCCTCTGCTTCAGGTTCAACTTCCACTTCTTCAACCTTTTTCTAAAAATAAAGATTATTCTCTTAATATCATAAATTGGTGAAGCCTCTATTAATTTTAGTAACATGAAATAGAATTGTATGAATGTTAACACTTTAAAAAAATTCTAGATTATCATTCTCCCAATGCTGGATAGGGAAGTCCCCCCAACTTATTGTCTTTATAATTTAGTAATCTTTTGATAGTTTATCAAAGGCTCCAAGATAATAAATTACAACATTGAACATCACTCTTACCTGCTGAGAAGCTTTCCATTCTTTAAGATGCTTCAACCAATTGAGCAAAGACTTGAGATCCTTCCTGCCAAGTACTTTAATGTCACTGCAGCACTCTATGATTTCATGGGTTGTCTTTGGATGAGTTTCCACTTCCTTATCATCTATTACTATCTGGAAATATTGAAAATACCTTTGTTAACTAGAATTTAAAGATACATTGAAACTGCATCCAGATAATTTCAAACAGTAGTTTTATGATATTTCACACTTGGACATAAATATTATAAATATAGGGAATAGTGCTACTGATTTTTCCTATTCAGGACAAGTATAGTATAGTAAAGGTATAAGTATGTCTGATATTACCTGAGAACATCCCTGCAGTAAATCTATATGATCACTGCCTTCCTTCAAGAAGTCCGACACCAGCACCTTATGGTGAGTAGTATAATCATTCTCCTGGTACCCTTCCGCTTTAGCCTTCTTTTGCTTCTCAGGGTGCAACAAATTGATGTGCTGTTTCTTCACAATGTCCAAATCTTCAAACACATGTTTGGGGTCTAAGAACTTCGGGTCAATAGTATCAGGGGCAATGTAGCCTTGACATACAACGAAAATTTCAGAAGATTCATTACGTGAAGCTTGAGGTTTTGTGGCATGAACTTTCTTGAATAATTGCTTCAGAACCCACAGCAGTGCATGATAGTCTTTAGATCTGAACACTTTAGTGACAAACCATCCCCCATTTCTAAGGAAATTGGTCGCCAACTTTAAGGCACTTAGCGTAAGACAGGCTTGTTGATACGCATCATGAATCCAGTTCAATCCGACGTTTGGCGCTCCATCGTGCAACACAACATCGGCTTTCCAAGTTTTGATCTCTTTTTTGATAGCTGTTTTACACTTCTCAGTTGTAATATCTTCAGTCAAGCCAATACAGCCAGGAATTTGTTTGATGGGGAACAAATCCACTCCAATAACTATACTGGATAGTGGCATGTTTTGATGGGCCACCTGCATCCACCCACCGGGCGCTGCACACAAATCTATACATACTCGCGACTTTTGAAGGAAACCAAACTTTCTATTCAACTGTATAAGCTTGAAAGCAGCTCTAGAACGGAAGCCTGAAAGTAAAATGTATTATAATGTTATAGTGCACTTCCTAGAAAACTAAAAGTACTTAAAAATAGTGGTAAATAGCACGTACCAGTCTCTTTAGCAAGTTGATAATATTTGTCTTTACGCTGTTTTCCAACTTTAGTTTTCTTTCCCATTTTGGAATCTATTTAGTCATGTATTTAAATAAAATAAACATTTCACTTAACCACCAATTGTAGGTTAAGTTTGAAAGAGATCAAAGATGGTAACATGCTGTCTGTTTACTACAGTTGTCAACTGTCATTGTCATTTATAAAATGACATAGATTAATGTTAAGTGATTGTAAGTTATATGAGTATCAAAACATGGAATATGTAAACTAATGCTACCAGAAAAAAAATACCAACTACTAAAGATAAAATAACTAAACAAATAACTTCACTTATATACTTACTTATCTTTCTATCTTTAAAAGACTCTTTTTAAGTATTAACTTGCTTTGATGTGAAGTATAAAACCAAGTAAACTAGTGCTGTATGCAATAATTGCGCAACAACCGTTGGCCTAAATTGGTAAGTTTAGGAAATTATTATAGGCAACACTTTGTTATTGGTAGTGACGTCATAACCTGACGTGTTGCTTACTGATTCCGGTTCTGCTTCTGCATTGTTTTTGAGAGAATCGTCAATCTAAATAAATATTCCAAATTGCCTTACGTTGCGTCATTCAAACATATATAACAGTGTTAAAATCTTTTGTGAAGTCGTTCTTTAAAATATATATTCTACTCGCAATATTACATTCCTACTATTGTTTTTATTAAACGGGAAAACTGTCGACACCATGACACCTAATATTCAGACTTTTATCAACAGTTTTCAGAATCGTCTGTAAGTATAGGATTATTGCATTATTGCTTATTATTTGCTGCTATTTATGATGACACCATGATAGCCTATCTTCAAACTGTAATATTATTGTGCCAGAGTACCTTCATTGCATAAAGTACTCATACGTTCTAGAACATTGACGTTAATAACTAATTAAACATCGAGTTAAAACTAGAACAACTACTGTGTGCCAAAAACTCGAATGGTCTTGACTCTGATAATTTCTATACCTCGTACTAACTGACTGATAACTGTTATTTAAAATTTTGCTTAAATTTTTTAGGGAACCACCAGTACGACAACATCTGAAAAATGTCTACGGAACGCTGATGATGACTTGCGTCTCGGCGTCAGTCGGGGTGTATGTGGACATGTTCACCAGGTTCCAAGCTGGATTCCTTTCAGCGATTGTGGGGATTGGTCTCATGCTGTTGCTCGTGGCCACCCCTGACAATGGCAAGAACACAAAACAAAGGCTCGGCTACCTTCTTGGATTCGGCTTAACCTCAGGTATGTATTGTTGTTTTGTGTATATTTATTTAACTTTTGTATAATTTATATCAACCGCCCAACCTACTTGATTTAATAACATAAGTTATTGTATCTTTACATCATGATCAAAACACAATAGAATAGTATTTTGTAGACCAGTAATTTACTTTTTTTGCTTTCAAAATATTAAATTGAGATGTTGTTTTCTAAATTCTTACACTGTTCACCTTATCTTCATCAGAAAATACTATCTAAGATAAGATAAGATAAACATTGTGTAGAAATCTCAATATTGATAATGACCATATCAGAGATTAAAACAATAACTGTATTGATAATAACATCTTAATATGATATAATCTATCTAATGATCTTTGTTTTGATTTATGTCCTCATCCCATGATTCATCAATGAATGAATTGTTATTTGTAAATACATGATGAAATTATTTATTTTATTATCCTCATTTAAAAAAACAACAGCTAACAACTAATAATAAAAAAATAATAGCTTATTTTTTAATGAGTAACTTTAGTGTTTTATATAAGATTACACTAATTGAATAGAAATATTTCCTCAATCATTAACTGCATGCTTCTAAACTTTGATATCATGTTTCAATATCTGTATACCAAGTATTTTTAAAGTAATTGAAAACAAATTATTTCAGGAATGAGCATGGGTCCTCTATTGGATTATGTCAGCATTATTGATCCATCAATAATAGTGACTGCTCTCCTCGGCACCACACTGGTGTTTGTATGCTTCTCCATCGCCTCCATGCTGGCTGACCGCGGCAGCTGGCTGTTCCTCGGAGGCACCTTGATGACTCTCCTTACCTCCATGTCACTGATGACTCTAGTCAATTTGTTCATGCAGTCACATTTCTTACATCAAGTGAGTATTCCTAATGTAGATATACTCATCTATCTTATTCATGTTAGGAGGTGAATATTAAATAAACATGTTACAGTATTTGTAAATAATGTAAATATATATGATATGGCATATAGATAGTTAAATAGTATAAATTCTCAAAATATAATATATGTAGTATTTTGTAGACATATTACCAACATTGTAAGCAGTAAAATATATTCTATGCAAATAAGATGATAACCTTGAGGAGTGTTGTGTGTTAACAAATGTTAACTTAAGAATTTACTTTAGCTCACAACAATTACATATTATGTTACATTACAGAACTGTTTATGCCTACTTTTTTCCTAAACCAACCAAAAATATATTCAAGAAACAATTTTGGTTCAAGACTCACCCAATCCCCTAGGATTTTTTCAGATAAAATCAGTCTCTTAGTAGTAATGGTTAAACCAGATTGCAAAAGGCTCCAGTATAAGAAGTATCCAAAAATAAAACTCTTCTTAAATTACTCTGTCTAATGAAACCTGAATTAAGAATTAATCAAGTAGTTTTGGGATTAGGGCAAAAATAATGAGTATGTTTGAGGACTTTGTTTTCAAACAATATTGTGTAGAAATAAGTAGGTT
This sequence comes from Cyclophora albipunctata, assembly GCA_963082685.1. NCBI lineage: Eukaryota > Metazoa > Arthropoda > Insecta > Lepidoptera > Geometridae > Cyclophora > Cyclophora albipunctata. The sequence continues at coordinate 5,523,823 of OY720117.1, read as the reverse complement.
AGGCATATATAATAAAAACTGTCTTAAATCAGCGGAAACTACATTAATAAAATCTTGTTTTTTTGCTACGTTAGATTTAACATTAACTTTCCTCTTCTCAGGCTCATCTCTACCTTGGACTGATGCTTATGTGTGGATTCGTCCTGTACGACACTCAGCTGATCATTGAGAAACGCAGAATGGGCAACAAGGACTTTGTGCAGCATGCTCTGGAACTGTTCATTGACTTCATTGGAGTGTTCAGGAGACTAGTCATCATTCTTACTCAGAAGGTAAAGAAGGTAACTCAGAAGGGATATGCTGTGTTCTAATCAATATCCCTGAAGGTCAATATTGTCATGGTCGGCGAAGGAAGCCTTGACGAGACAAGCTTGTCGCCTTGGCTAAAAGTAAAAGTTAGGTTGGCTTACATTAAGGGAGACCTTTTCCAAGCTTTAGCAAAGAAGAATGTGTAGAAAATACCTTTCGAGTGCCGACCGTCAGACTTAAACTAAACCTACTAATATAATGTGACTGAGATTTTTTAGTCTTAGTTTTTGGTGTTCCTTTAGCATTTTTTCCATACATACTTCTTTATAGAAATTACTTTTTGCTTTGTCTTCTTCTTCTTATCGAGTGGATGGTCAACCTGACCAATCCTGGTGTCAGAGTTATTGAGCCGCCAAAGGCCTCTGACATGGCTCATGTAACGACTACTATCCGTAGAAAGTAACCGGGACCGACGGCTTAACGTGCCCTCCGAAACACGGAATCATCTTACTTTTCGGAAAATCAGGTGATTCAGCCTGCAATGCCCTAACCAAACTGAGAACAGTCTCACAAAGTGATTATTGTGAGATATCCCCACCGGGAATCGAACCCGGAACCTCCGGATCGTGAGCCGAGCGCTCAAACCACTAGACCACGGAGGCTGTTTTGTAAAAATACTCGATACCAAGTTCAGACATGTTTTTTTATTTGCAGGAGGAACAGAACCGTCGCCGCAAACGTGAATAAGAATTTCAATATTCTCAATTTTTATCAATGATGTTCTCTATATAGTGTTATATTCATTAAGTAATTACTTATTTTGTTAAATGTTAAAGGTATTGATTGGTTTATTTTAACAATATTTATTATCTTAAAATATACGGGAACGGATTGAATATATTTTTTTATTTAAAACACAGATGTTGTTTCAAATAATTATTATTATTACTTAGATAATTAATGTTACTTAGATATCTATCTTATTTTTATATTGCTATCTTAAAATTAGGAAAGGCACCATCGATTTTGGAGTCTATTTGTGCATGACATAAATATTTAACTAGATTTACTAGTAATCTAGCAATTGACATTTTTATTGCTTAATTTTGTTCCCTAGCATTTTCAGTTTCATTAGGATGTATTTTATTCTTATCATATAGGAACATTTTTCTTGCTCTATTTAATTCATTATGTATCAAAATGGTTATTAAATTAGTTACCCCTCCGGGCCCATTATTACTTTGAGAAGTACGGGCTAGTTCAGTTTCGGAAACATTTAGTTTAGTTTCCAATCCTTCATTGGTACGTTTATCTTCCCCTTTCGACTTGCTTACAGTATACAACTTCTTGGTCAATTTAAATCGACTACAACCGCACCTACACATGTAACACGGTCTCAAAGCGTCAGATATGTCCGTGTTCACCATATATTCATACGTAGAGACCCCTAATATCGAAATATAAACGTGAAAACAACATAAATGTAACAATGGACCGGCTATAGCTAAGGCACTTATTGCAAATAATATTAAAAATACTAAAAAAGTTACAGATGAACCACAGTAGCTATTATTTGTATTCATAGTGCAGTTAATATAATTTTGTGCTGGTTCACTTAAATATCTTTTGTCTTTGAAGTAGAATACTATATCTAGAACACACAAGGTCGTAGTTAGCACGGAGATAGTTAGCGCTGAGACAACGCTCGTCACAAACGCAGCATAGTTCCTTCGTCCGATACAGGTGTTCAACCACTTGCAGTGGTGGTCGAAGTGGTCTATACATTTGTTGCATAAACTGCAATGTTTCGTCTTCTTGCTCGTCGTGTGAATGTTACAGAGATGGCATCGTCCGTTTTCTATGACGTGGGCGTGGATGTTGCGATCAAATTCTGGAACATTGTTCAAGGCTTGCTTGCGTAATTCTGACTCACTAGGGTCCATCAGTGACGCAGCTACGTGGGCAGACGCATGTGACATGTACAGGATGATGTACATTATTAACGTCGCCAGTTTCAACTCTCTGAACTGTATTGGGACTAGGATAATAAAATTTATCAAACCAGTAGCCAGGAATACTATCCAGCCAATGACTTGCTGGTAGTTCAAAGGTAACTGCAGTCCGTGAAGTCTTCGCTGATGTCTCGGTGCTTGATTGAAAGTACAACAATTATCCATTTGTGGATTTTATTTCCTCTTCTATTGCCTCAAACTTTTCAAACTATGTATGTCTTTATATGCTTCTTCTATTCTCAAAATCTCGTCCTTAGATAGTCTTGATAAGGCTACCATATCGATTTGCTTAAAGTATCCAGTTTGAATATAAAAGGAAATTGTATTTCACCCCACAGGCACAATAAGCCCAAACAATCGACACTGTGATGACTTCATTCTCAGCTATTGATATTCACTTTGGAAACAAAACCAAGCCTGTAAATGCGCGCGCACAAATCGTAAATTATGATTCGTTTCCGAGTCTATTTAAAAACAAAAGCTATCGATACTTTTGGCGAAGTAATAACCTTCCCAAGGATATAATGGTAATATAGGCAGAAATAAACGATAACTTGACTTATTTATTTTACTGAAGGTAAGTTATCTGAAACGCGAACTAATAAAAACGTTGGGGAATAAGGAAAAGAGTTGCTATAGCAATAAACATCACAACATAGTACATACAAGAAACTACTATCTGAACTGTGACATTACTAAAGAAAGGCCAAACAGAAGTTACAAGTAACTGTGTAGGCGTGCATTCTTCTATTGCATGAGCTTATTCTGTTATCACTAATAACCCTCTTTTTAATGTTGGTTAATAATGAAAACAAGTTTGATTGAAATGATTATGATTTATTTTTCATCAAAAAATAAATACAAGACTTACAAACTAATAAATTCCTACTTACAATATGCTTATATTATTTATACATTAATGTATAGCAATAAGTACCTAATTACTTATTATTACAACATTTACTAGGTACTTATCACAGTTTTTGTATTGTCCGAGTTGTTATTCCTGAATTTGTTTGCTATCTGTCTTTTAGTGTTCACTAATATTTTATGTCCCTTACAATCTAGGTTATCTTCAAAACATTTATCTCTACAGCATTTTTTACAAAGCTGATATTCGCATTTGCCTCCCTGAAACAAAAATACACAGCTAGTTAGATAAGAACAAATAATTTCATCCTACTCTTAGACTAGATGACAGTCTGTTACTTTTTAACCAACTTCAAAAAAAGGAGGAGGTTCTCAATTCGACTGTAAGTTTTTTGTTGTTAAAAACACTTCTGGTTAAATTGGCAGTGGTGGTGCTAAAAATTCTTGTGGGTGAATATTCGTAAGTTTCGTAACACACCATTGGATTAGGGCATGATTCTTTTACACATAATTCACCAGTCCTTGGCTTAGCATCCAGGTTGAATGGTCTTCTCATTATCTTTTGTAACTTTTTCATTTTTTTCCTTGATATAACATTGCCATCAGAGTCTTCGAATTTCCTTTTAGTGAGGTCATTTTCTTTCTGCAAAGAATAAATGAAATATATTAGTGTTTTATTGAAAATACATGTTTATATAATGTTTGTATTTCATTGAAAATATTCTGGTCTAGTTTAAAAAGATTTATTTGTACTTTGAGCATGCAGAATGGGGAATAAACAGTTAACAAGTTATGAATAAATGATATTTTAATGAAACATGCTTTTGTACCTGTTAAATCTAAAACTATAAAGTATTAATGAATGGTCCATCACTGGATGTATGTTTGTGTGTCCTTTTCTAATGCAATATGTTAAATAGTACAGGCCCATAACATATTCCAAAGAGGCATGTTATAATATACCTGGTTCTTACTCAGCATTTCCATTTTCTGTGTATAATTCTCTGGTGACATTCTCACATATGGTTGACATATCCATGGAGGTAATATCAAATCATAGCCGTTCCTCGTTATAAGGTGGTTCTCCTCAAATGATATGGTTCCTTCGTGATAAGGCAAGTATTTAGTTTTGATATTCAGTGTTACTTTTTTAAAGTCATCCGTATTTTGGGCAGTGGCTAGTATTTGTCTGTCATCATTATTTTCAGGGAAAGAAAATCTGAAATCATTGAAAGACATTTGAGTAGTTAACACATGACTAGAAACCACCATCTTTATGTTAAGCAATCTTTTAAGCTCTCGTCTAAGTGGAATCCAGTAATTAATGGTCATAGGCAACACGAAAAATTGGCCGAAAATTCGGATGTAGTAAGTGTGATGTGTCACAAACTTAATGACTAACAATTTATGTGATAAAAATGAAGTGCGGGTAATTAGAAAAAAGAAAAATACAATATCTATACTAATATTATAAAGCTGAAGAGTTTGTTTTGTTTGTTTGTTTAAACGCGCTAATCTCAGAAACTACTGAACCGATTTGAATAATTCTTTCACTGTTAGATAGTCTATTTATCGAGGAAGGCTATAGGCTACATTTTATCCCGGATTTCCTACGGGAACGGGCACAACGCGGGTAAAACCGCGGGGTGCTGCTAGTATTATCTACACAGTGAACATTTGCCGCTCCAGACAGTCATCCCGTGACCACGGGCAGTGTAGTTCGCTCAAAACGTCGGGTATATTTTTACAAAAATACATTATATTATCTAACGCGATACAGACCAGTTTCATTTAGTATAATGTATACTAACATTTTGTGAAAAATCTTGAACAAATGTCCCCTAACATAGGATGTGGGACATGGGTATTTGTCCACCAGCTCCAAGTACTCTTCGGCCATCTCCCATGTAACTGGATTGATGCCTTCAAATATAGCTGGGTTTGTTAAATTGCCTTCTGCACTCATCACTCCATCCACTTTTGTGTACTCTATGCATCTATGGACATCTTCTATGCATTGTATATTGCCATTTGCTAACATAGGTATTGATACTGCTTGTCTGGAAATGTATACATTATGTAAAATATTGAGTTGGATGGCCACTAAACTCAGGTGTGGGGTCTCTAACTAAAGTGATAGATTATTTAAGTAATGTAGATGTGATGTTATAATAGTGGTAACATTAATTGAAGTCGTTATTAAGAGTCTATCTATACTAGCAATTTCGCAATTTTTGCCCCATCCAAATCTCTGGAGTTTAAAAAAATACCCAAATAACATGGACACAGCACCTATGAAATATCACCAGAACATAACATACACTGCTAAAGAAAGATTGTTTATAATACAATAAGTTTAAATAGCAATACCTGATAGCTTTAATATGTTTCCAACTAGCTATGCCAGTGAGAGGTCCTTTTTGTTCCCTTGTTCTGCCATGCACTGTGAGTAACTTACAACCAGCGTTTTGCAACATCAATGCATAGTTTATGGACTTCTCGAAATCTTCAAATACTCGGACTTTACATGTTATGGGAATGCTAACTGCTTCTGACATCGCTTTTACTGGAAAAATAATCAAGTATGTAATAATGTTGTTTGCCTACTATTGATGCATGTTACCTATTATATTATACATAATATACTATTTAACAAAATAGTTACCAAAACTGGTAATAACACATTGTAGTGAGTACAAAGAATATAGGCACCTGTGGCTCTAAATGAAAACTCTATATAATGACTATGATGCCTCAATATTTAACTGAACAAATACTTACCTATCTTTTGTAATAACTCCCATTCATCTTGAAGAAATGATCCATAATGCCCTCGTTTTGCAATTGACTGTGGACATCCCAGATTAATATCAATGGCATCACATTGCTTCTCTACCATTTTCGCAGCTGTGGCCATAACTTCGGGGTCATTGCCGCAAAACTATGAACATAAAGAAATATACCAGGAATATTGGCAGAGTAGAGGTTAGATGTATGTATGATCAATCAACAAACTATAAGGTAAACAAACTTGAACTATCAACGGACGATCCTCTTCACATGTTACCATAGAATCCTTTCTATACTTAGGGTCTTTTACAAAAACATTGCTGTGGAACATAGGAGTGTAACACAACTCAGCACCATGCCTGCGACACAAGAGTCTCCAGGCAAGTTCACTTGCATCTACCATGGGTGCTACCACATATCTGGGGCTCTTAATATTATGAAACCAATTATTATCCATTTTGTACAAGTTATTTAATTTTGGGAGTAAATTTAATTAATTAATATATGAAAAGAAAATATTTTCCTTGGATGAATTTGATTTGATTGATTTGTTTTGATTTTTGAGTTTTGACAACGACGGTGTTTTGACTTTTTAGTTTTGTTGACGTTTAAACTTTAGTCTAGAGTGGTAGGTAGTCGCTGGATTTGGTTTGTGGTTTGTGCTCTAAACTCTTGGTTGGCTCCTGTCCTGTCCCTTCCACAGACCATTTGACTGATTTGCCTGTTACTTGTCTGACATCACCGCACCAGATGTCTGTCTGGTTCGTGATCTGTGGTGCTTTCCTTCCTCCCGCCTGGGTGTATGTATGTACAAAAAATCTTTTCTTTGCGGGTTTGATAAAATCTGCTCTGCTATTATTTGCCAAGTTTTTTGGTACCAACAAATGTGTTGTGATGTTTATGTGAAAGGATATATCAAAATACTTGGGACACTCATCTACAGCTACGCAATTAGCAGAGAAAGTTATAACCGAAAATGGCTCTTGACTTACTGGTATGTTTATTTACAAATTTATTTGATCCTTTTATTTGAAATCTCATGACATAAACTGGTAATTGTTGCATAAAACTATGTTTTCAAATTCAATCGGGACCATATTAGGACATTTAATCCGTAATATTTTACAGTTCACTAACCCCATATTGTTTATTACAGAGTCAATTTTACACATGCCTCAATCTACCAATACATGAAAAGTTACATGAACTTACAAAGATAATCGATCACACCAGTCCCAACAAGGAGCTTCAGGCATTATTCCCTCAGTTAATCAACAATGTATTTGCCTCTTCGTTTACCAACGGTTGGGGCCTAAGATCAGTAACATGTGAAGCCAATAAGTTTGAATATGAGGTGTTAATTAGTTTCCTCGAACCTCAGGGACCTATGTTCAGATTGTGTTACAAACTACTGTCTGATCCACAGTTGAAATATGATTTACCACTGAGCAGTCTACCTGTAAGTATTTTATGTTTAATTATATTTTTATATCATTGAATCTCATAAGTCATCTTGCCTAATATTGGTGTTATATTAAAGTGAAGTTGAGTTAGAATTAGTTCCCGATTTTTAGGGTATCTAATAAAATTTCTTCTACAGTTGGACTTGCAAATGTCCTTAGAGAGAGGAAGATGCCCTCAGTTTTATGCAGACCTGGTGGCTACGGACTCACAAACTATGAATGTGGTGGCACTAATGCTAAGTATCCTTTTATGAATAAAAAATGAATAGTATAATACCTATTTACAAAAGTGAAATGTCCCAGATCTGTGTAAATACTTGATAGTTATGAAAATATCTATATTTCCACAACAATCCTCATTCAATCTATCAATCCTCCATATCAAGTCGAACAAATTCACAGTCTTCCAACTGTAACAATCATATTCTCTGTTAAAATTATTTTAGGCAGGTCATACAGTCATACCTACAAGACAAGTATATTTCCTTATAAAATAATGCAGATCCTTTTGACTACTATATTTTCCACTTTGCTTTACACCTGGTGAACAATAATCAGAATAAGAACTCTTGGGAGAATTGGAATAGTGTGTATTTTGCTCTGGCATGTGACTACTTGATGCATTTCTTGCCGGCCGACCCTAGTATGTCAGTGTTGCCTCATATACCAAACTATACCGGGAAAGTGCCTATGGCTGCACCTTTACAGACAGCTAACAGGTATTACTTAACTCACTATTATATTATTGTAGATACAATCATGTATGGTTGGTAAATTTATTAATGAAATTATATTGGTAGTTATGAAACCCTTTACACCAGAGCCTTTGGTTGAAATACTCCCATATTTTACTAACATTAACATCATAATTTAAAGTACTATTCAATAAGTTTACCAAATTGATAATATTATCACTACATAGTATAAAATAAAGTCGTCTCTGTTTCGTGTCTGTTTGTCTGTATGCTTAAATCTTTAAAATTACGCAACGGATTTTGATGCGGTTTTTTGTAATAGGTAGAGTGATTCAAGAGGAAGGTTTTTATGTGAAAAAAATCCCGAAATTCCCACGGGAACGGGCACAACGCGGGTAAAACCGCGGGGCGCTGCTAGTTTTATATAATTTTCAAAATTTCTTTTTTCTTTCCTCACTGTACTGATAACTTCAGTGGGATGAGAGGCCTTTGCCCAGCTGTGGGACATTACTGGCTAATAGGTACAAGGTGTCTCAAAAGAAATGTCATATTTAAAACTATATTTAAAAAAAAAGTAAGGAGTTTATTAAAAAAAAAATTATTACATGTTAAAATACACTGTTTGGGAATTTATTTTTTAAAAATGACACCGTCCAAATGTAAACCGTTGCGTTCACGACATTCGTTTAATCGAGCACTGAAATTGCCTATGACGGCTCGGCAGGTATTCTCCGTGATAGCTGCGATTTCGTGACGGATATTTTCTTTTAATTGTGCCAGGGAAGTCGGTTTGTTGGCGTAAACTTTGGATTTGACATAACCCCACAGGAAAAAGTCCATAGGTGTTAAATCGGGACTGCGTGGAGGCCAACTTATGTCACCTCTCCTGGAGATCAATTTGCCAGGAAAAAATTCACGAACTCTTGGCAGAGACCTGTTAGACGTGTGTGAAGTTGCTCCGTCCTGCTGGAACCATGTTCTTTGGTTATAACCAGGAAAGTTTTGCAGCTCAGGCACGAAGAAATCGTCTAACATCTCCACATAACGCTTCCGAATTGAAAGGTTCGGATCGTCCTGAATAGACTGGGCAACACTGTCTACGTTTTCGACCGTTCTCGAAGATCTTGGACGCCCGGATTTTCGTTTTTCCAGCGTTGAACCGGTCTCTTCAAACTTCTCGACCCATCTTGCAATGACTCGAGTGCTTGGCGCATCATTCAAGTGACGAATATGTCGAATGCTGCAGAATTTTCTACACGCTACAGTCGCCGAATTACCGTTTTTATAAAACTCGCGTACGCACAACGCACGGTCCGCTCCCGAGAAACGCTCCATAGCGACTAAATTCCCAAGAGCCAGGCTACCGATTGACACCCCCCCCGCGCCCCTCAGAATAGTTGCGTTCACGCAATAACCAAAACAAATGTGAACTTTCTTTTGAGACACCCTGTACTTACTTACTACTTAATATAATTTTCAAAATTATTTTTAGGCCTCTGTACTCACCATCATTGCTACTGATACCAGATATGTCAGGAGCAGTTATCAACAACCAGCATTCCCCTCAGACACAATCAAGGAATGAAGTGTGGAGATCAGAAACTGTCCTGCAAGTCTTCATTGATGTGTGGATGAGTGTCGAAAACTTTAATGGACAGAGTATTGATGTATGTAGATTCGTCTTATATGGTTATTTTTCCCTGTAACTAATGTTAGTTGCTTATAACTAATTTTGAAGCAATACAAAACTAATTCCAAAGTGTCCCTTACAGATCTACCAAAGAAACATCCCACTCCAATTCTCAAGTCCTGAAAGAGTTAGAACAGTGAGAGTGTTAGTGAAACACATACATTCGTTTTCCGCCAAACATTACTCAGACCCCGCGGTGCGGTCATCTGCCCTGAGGAAATACGCACGACAAATAATGTGTGCTAAAGCTTACCACTACACTAAACATCTGGTGACAACATGGCCACTTGATGCGTCTTTCAGGCTTGTAATGGAACTGTGGCTAAGTCTGTTGCAGCCTTGGAGGTATATGGATAACAGTATCAGTCATGACAGGTGAGTTGAAATTGTGTTTCTAATATTTATAGAAGTATCTTTGAAAATAATACTTATGGCCTTTATAGTGATTGCTAATATAAACACTGCACAATTTGGTTGCCAAGTGGTTCTTCAAGCAACCTTCAACTGAAAGTGTGTTATCCCACTGTTGGGAACAGATATACACCCAATACAGATATTACTTTCCATGTTTCCAATACTTCTGACCTAAATATTTCTATGTAAATCTGCCAGATTCCCAAACAATAACCAAGAAGAGAACGTCACCCACACACTGGACGCCGGATTCACACAATTCATTGCTGAGAACTACCCGTCTTACACTTGCATCTTCCAAATGGTGTTGCCACGGTTCATTCGATTGGACTTGACCACTTATAAAAATGCCGTCATGCTGTTTAGATTAGGGAAGGTAAATAAAATGAATCATTTATACATTTTTAAACATAAGGCCTCCTTGTTTTCTTACAAGTATAATGAAATCTTTTTGACGTATTGTACAGGTATTCTCACAACCACATTTGATTCCAATACTAAAGAATTTGGAGCATGCAATCATGGACAGCGGCGGGTCTGGACATAATCTACAACATAACCATACTTCAAATTTAAATCGGTCTGGATATGAACAAAGGTTAGTGACTTTTTAAACCTCTATAAACTTCCCTCATTTTAGAACATAATAATTAATTTAAAAAGTCTGCTAAGATTGCTTGGATGTTACTGCTTGATGCTAATCCTTAAACATAGAATTTAAACCCGTATCTGTAAGCAGGCATGTTGTGTCTAACGCTACAAGCGTTAGAAGCGTAAGGGCAAAGGATCTCAATAAAATCATATTTTTTTACCATTTGACAGCTACACCTACAATGGGGTACCATTACACAAGTGGGTGGCTGTAGCTAAGCAAGCTATTTCCGAGTTCAACCTATCAGCCAACTACCAGTACCAACCCATTTGGAACGAGGACATGCGGAGACTCGGAACCGAATTCGTGAAGAAAATAATGGCCTCCAAAGTGGCAGCCGAAAAGAATGTCCAAGAAATGACGAAAATATTGAATTCGCAGCATAAAGGTAGTATAACTTTAATTATTCTGCCCGTTCCCATAATAATGTTACAACAGCGAGGTTCTGATACTAGAAAATTGATAAGCATGGTAACTGCCATACTTCGATCGTCTATTGTTGATCGAAGCTGCCATACCTCTGAGACGTTTGTGTTCGATAATTAAATCGAAATTAACATTCTTAAATAAATTAATAATTGAATTGACGCATTTTTCATTTTTCATTTATCGTTTTCAGGGTTATGGGCAGGTTTAATGCATTGGCTCATGTTAACTAGTCAAGAAGATGAAATAATTTTAGGAGAAATCAAGAAAGTGCCTTCATATTTAAATACGTCAGTACATTTCTTCTCAAATGTTTTTGTTGTGAGTATTATTTTTATATTAGTGGTTTCCTTACATTAACGATGACATTTTAAATCATGTCTCATTTTACTTTTTACAGCTAAACGAAAATTCACTAATTCCAAGTGAACCAATTATTGAAGATGTTTCAATAGAGAACTCATCATTTGGGAATGCAACTAATTTTCCTTTTACAATTACAAACAAGGTATCGTACGGCTGTTTCTGTATATAATCTGTATTTTCTTTGTAAAAATGTTTTGGTACTGTTTCATGTTTCATAGTTTTCTATAAATTCCAGCTTCGAAGTAAACCTACATCAATCGAATATATGGGCGATCCAGATCTGATGCCAATCACGTCATATGAAAGTACAATTTTAGTAAGGATGATGTATCAAATAGCTTCCAGAATTAATGAAGTAGTGAGTTATTAATTCCCTTATTATTTAATTTAGTTGACCAGTTTTGTAGTAAATAAATAATTATTATATTTTTATCGTTACAGTATCAACAACTCTTCTCAGATCTCTGGATAAGGAACGATTTATCGGGTTTCGTAGCACGAGAAGTCTTACAAAAACCGTGCAGAATACAAACATACGTGAAAGACTCCACGAACTATCAGCATGTAGTTAGCCAGGAGCTCCCGCCGCGTCTCTCGTTGCGAAGACTCGGTTCACATTCGTTTGTAATATGGTTCGTCCTAGGTTATCTACTTTTCAAAATGTTTTCCTACAGCGGATTCTTTTACGTGTTCGTCTTAGTGTCAGTTTGGATGCTCTACACCTTGTCAAAGGCTGGCCTAAAAATGTTGAAAATTATGTGATCAATCATTAAATTATTGTTAAAATATTTAAATACTAGCAGCGCCCCGCGGTTTTACCCGCGTTGTGCCCGTTCCCGTGGGAATTTCGGGATAAAATGTAGCCTATAGCCTTCCTCGATAAATAGACTATCTAACAGTGAAAGAATTATTCAAATCGGTTCAGTAGTTTCTGAGATTAGCGCGTTTAAACAAACAAACAAACAAACAAACAAACAAACAAACAAAACAAACTCTTCAGCTTTATAATATTAGTATAGTATAGAAGATAAGTGTCATTTTGGAATAAAATATTTTTGTAACAATTTTTCACCTTATTTTAATGTTTTTTCATACAGATGAATCCAATTAAGTAAGTTAGTTAGTATAGTATGCACATTGTAACACTTGAGCCCGATTACTTAAACGCCACTCAAATTAAACGGTGCATAATTTCATAAGAGTCTTTAAGAATCTATCAAAACTACGGTAATAACAAAAAACCACTGAGTGGTGTTCGAGTATTCGGGGATTAATTCGTCCGCGGTTAACACTAGACTAGCAGTACTTCTTGAGCGTGAGTTTGGGTACGATGTTCATAGAGGCGAGCTCCTGGAAAAGCAGCTTGCAGGCGTAGGGCATCTCGACGGAGGAGACGGCGGCGGCGGAGCGGCACGCGTGGCACCACGCGCGCGCCGCCAGCCGCCCGCACGCGCCGCAGATGTCCGCGCTGAACGCGTCTGATGCCAGCATCAGGCGCTCCATTAGAAGCATGCTGGAATCAGAATAATGTTGTTATGGTGGTTATAAGAGCACTCCTGCACGGGTAGCATGAACACTGGTAGACATATATCTCTATAGGGTTAAAACTTTTGTCTTGTCTACGGGTTATGGCGCGGTTGCGAGCACATAATGACAGGAAGCGAAAATCACTACTGTATACAAAACTTTCGCTACGGAAGACATAGAAATATTGCCCTTTACAAATATATTATATTTTTAACATGGTCACACATGATTACCGATAAATTTTTTGAAGCACAACACCGTCACAACACTATTTCATTCATTCGCCATTCATTCATTTCAGTGCGTTTTTGTCTGTGGTTATTGTTTCTTGTTTTCGTTTTTGTTACAAAAATATTAAAATATAATAAAAGAGTCGAAGACAAGCTTTGTATGCACCTTGGAGGGTAGCCTACATATTTGTATACTTTGAAATGTCAAAGTCAAATTAGTCTCTGACGTAGACATAATATGGTCGTCATGCTCAAGGGCGTAGACATTTGTATACAAATGACGTACGCGACAAGACAATCTATGTCGCGGTAGCTACTGTAGACAAAATCGCGATGACGTCAAACTTGCGCCATAGATGGTAGACATATTTGTATGTCTACTTGTCATGCTACCCGTGCTGCACGGGTGTGTATGTATATACAAATGTCTACGCCCTTGAGCATGACGACCATATTATGTCTACGTCAGAGACTAATTTGACTTTGACATTTCAAAGTATACAAATATGTAGGCTACCCTCCAAGGTGCATACAAAGCTTGTCTTTTTCGTACAAGACATTTTAAACTTACAAAATACAATATTTTTGTAACAAAAACGAAAACAAGAAACAATAACCACAGACAAAAACGCACTGAAATGAATGAATGGCGAATGAATGAAATAGTGTTGTGACGGTGTTGTGCTTCAACAAATTTATCGGTAATCATGTGTGACCATGTTAAAAATATAATATATTTGTAAAGGGCAATATTTCTATGTCTTCCGTAGCGAAAGTTTTGTATACAGTAGAGATTTTCGCTTCCTGTCATTATGTGCTCGCAACCGCGCCATAACCCGTAGACAAGACAAAAGTTTTAACCCTATAGAGATATATGTCTACCAGTGTTCATGCTACCCGTGCTGCACGGGTAGCATGACAAGTAGACATACAAATATGTCTACCATCTATGGCGCAAGTTTGACGTCATCGCGATTTTGTCTACAGTAGCTACCGCGACATAGATTTGTCTTGTCGCGTACGTCATTTGTATACAAATGTCTACGCCCTTGAGCATGACGACCATATTATGTCTACGTCAGAGACTAATTTGACTTTGACATTTCAAAGTATACAAATATGTAGGCTACCCTCCAAGGTGCATACAAAGCTTGTCTTTTTCGTACAAGACATTTTAAACTTACAAAATACAATATTTTTGTAACAAAAACGAAAACAAGAAACAATAACCACAGACAAAAACGCACTGAAATGAATGAATGGCGAATGAATGAAATAGTGTTGTGACGGTGTTGTGCTTCAACAAATTTATCGGTAATCATGTGTGACCATGTTAAAAATATAATATATTTGTAAAGGGCAATATTTCTATGTCTTCCGTAGCGAAAGTTTTGTATACAGTAGAGATTTTCGCTTCCTGTCATTATGTGCTCGCAACCGCGCCATAACCCGTAGACAAGACAAAAGTTTTAACCCTATAGAGATATATGTCTACCAGTGTTCATGCTACCCGTGCAGTTTGGGATTGATGAGTGTTTCTTTATCATAGTTGCGGAACAAAGAACGCTTTTAACTTCTCTAAGCCTCCAAATATTCTAACGACTCGTTTACAACGGCAGCAAAACACCGTCGGATGGTTGTCGACGGCTGAAGGTACCTCTTCTGTTACCCTTCCTGCTCGTAGATGAAGCATATCTTTTCGTTTGCTTAAAACATGGCCTTATACATTCTATTTCGCTAGACCTCACAGATACAGTGGTGGAGCAGATTTTTTTTTGGCCCACCTCATATATGTAGTGAGAATGTATACCTGGCTCCGTATCCGATGAGACAGTCGCGCTCCATCTCGCCGAGGCGCAGGCCGCCGTCGCGCGAGCGGCCCTCGGTGGGCTGGCGCGTGAGCACGGCGCGCGGCCCGCGGGCGCGCGCGTGCATCTTGTCTTGTACCATGTGCTTCAGCTTCTGGTAGTACACCTACAAATAACGATTTGTTATTATCTATGATTTATGACTTCGTAGGCCGATGGATCGATTATCCTCCTTAACAAGGTCAGGCGAAAGAAAAAAAAACTAATTTTACTTTAATTTGTACATAGACTAAAAACTACGAGGTCATTGGCCTCCTGATTTTCGTGTTGGTAGTTATCTTTATTTAGGATCCAGACCAAGTCCAGTGGTATGTATGGTATATTCATTAAGATAATAAATTCTACATACCGGCCCAGAATAAATATAAGCCTCCAAAGGTTCACCAGTCAAGCCTGAATAGAATATATCTTTCCCGTGATAGTTGTAGCCATGTTTCTCTAACTCATTGCACACATCAACCACTTTAGATCCACCAAACGCAGTTCCTGTAAGAATAAATGCAAGTTAACATTTTTAAACCCTTGACGCTTTGTTTTAGTTGCATGGTATAAAACTTACCATAGTGGAATTTCCCTTCCATCAAACCAGCTTTTCCCGCTAACAACTCAATGGTTTTACCGACAGTCATCCGAGACGGAAAACCATGAGGGTTCATGATCATATCAGGACATATTCCTCTATCATTGAACGGCATATCCTCTTGCTGTACTATCAACCCCGTAACACCTTTCTGTCCGTGTCTAGAACTAAACTTATCACCAATTTCGGGCACTCTAGTCTGTCTTAGTAAAATCTTAATCAAAAACGCGTCTTCCGAATTCGACGATACCATGACAGTCTCTATGTACGATTCTACAGGTCCTTTGTATGTGACCGGCACATCTTTGTAGTCTATTTGTTGAGGTTGACCTTGCGTTACCGGATTCAGGGTGGCTGGTGGCATTTGTTTGTTAATTAAAACCTGTCGATTTTCAACCATTTCTCCCGGCGCTGCTATACCATCAGCGTCTAGGATTTCGTGTGATTTTATTACTTTTCCAGTTGTGGCATCTCTTGAAGGTCCTAATATTCTATCAGAAGTCTGATTACTGTATCGTTTCATTGTAGTCTTGGCGCTTTTGTACACTAAGCATCGCCCGTACCCGCGGTCTATAGATGCCCTGTTTAGAATCAAAGCGTCTTCGATATCGTACCCGCTGTAACTCATTACAGCTACCGTGGCGTTTTGGCCAGCAGGCAGTTTGTCGAAATTAGTCAGTTCTATAGTTTTCGTTTTCACCATTGGACATTGAGGGTACACTAGATTGTACATCAGTGTGTCTATTCTGTTTTTCTGATTGTATCCAATTGTTCCTGAAATAATTAATAAGGAGATCAGATCATTCGATGTCTAGATCAGAATAACAGCAAGTTTAAGTAATTTCTTTCTATTTTTACTTAAGATTACTTACCCATAGCTTGTTTTCCCATAGCACATTGGTATGTATTCCTAGGACTTTGATTGTGATGAGGATATGGGACCAAACCGGCGCACACGCCTAATATAGTAAAAGGTTCTATCTCCAAATGTGTAGTCACGTACGGATCAATTTCCAACTCGACCGTCGCTATATGACTGTCATTCTCTTCATTTACATCTAAATATTCAATCAGACCATCCTTAAGAAAGTCTTGGAACTTTCTTATTCCTCTATTCAGTTCTTTCAAGTGTTGTTGTTGTATTAATGGGTATCCTTTTTCTACTATAATGTAGGGCCTGCAAAGTCTACCACCGTCACTGCATATGTACACAGTTCTCTGGTTGTGATTTGGGTAGATGGAAACGAAAGCAGATATGAGGCCTCGCCGCCTAAACATTCTAAACACCTTAATTAGCCTTTTGTATTGTCTTATTACTCCCAAAATATTACCTGAAAAGAATTGTTTTAATTATTATTTCCCTTCTCTCTACATCTCAGAAAAAAACTCTGAAATACATTTATAACTATTCTAATTTTAAGTATAAGAATTTTGGATTAACATACCATTTAAAAACACCATATAAACAGCAGGATGATTGATCTCCTCCCCTCCTAACAGTCTTACATCTTCGACGCCTGCATTGCATGCTAGTCTAGAGATCGGTTCCTCAGAACATTCTGTCGTGATATGTGTCATAAGAGCCAAGTTTTTGACTAACCCGCAACCTTCGCCTTCGGGCGTGTCTGACGGGCACAACATGCCCCATTGAGAAGGCTGCAATGACCGAGGCCCCGACACCTTTCTTGTCTTCTCAAACTGAGAGTTGACTCTAGTCATCATACCTAATGCGGATATGTACGACAACCGACTAAGAACTTGAGTCACTCCATGCCTTTCCATTTTAAACCTTTTAATCGTCCAGTTTCCCTTTAAAAAAATAAATAACTTTCATAATATTCAACAGTATGAATAAGTAGTTATATAGACAATACAAATAGAAGATACTTACAGAAGATATAGCAGAAAATAAACCATTGGCAATCAAATCTGGTCTCATGTATTTAACTACATCAAAAGGGGCCACTTTTACTTTGGGTATTATTTTATCAGCTATAGATTTCAGTTCCCAATTGAATCGTTTGAATAGATCTTCGAACATTAGAGCTAATAGAGAGCCTGCTAACTCGAGTCTTTTGTTTCCATAATAATCAGGATCGTCAATGGCGGATTTGTTGGTTTCAGCTTCTATAACTCTTTTCACCATGATAGCCAGATAAATTGCTTTGACATAGAAGTTGAAGTTTTCTACTGCGATATGCGCGAGGATTGTGGTCGCCAAAAGATCTCGAGCTTCGTCAACTGGCGTGCGGAACTTTGAACTTGAACTCTGGAATCTAGGAATACAATATTTTAAACAAAAAGTATTTCAGTTTGCCAATGACTGAACAATGAGTGTGTTATGAACAGTAATAAAATTATGAAAATAATTTACCTTTTAACCCTCAGTTTGCTTCCAATATAAGCTAAAGCTTGGTTTGGTGTAAATATTTTCAAATTGTGGCACTCCATTATACAGGGCGCCATTTTCTTCAATGTTGCATCATCAGTACCAATGAGCTGTATTATTTCTTGATCACTACAAATTCCCATTGCTTTGAAGGCTATTGCTATTGGTATGTCCTGTAGACGAATTATAATTTAAAAATAGTTTTAGTACAAACCACCAATAACAATTTAACAACAGGTTTTAGTCCCGTCTGTTCATGTTGTTTGAAACAGCTCCCAAGTAAAAGTCATAAAATGATAAAACTAGCCTACATCAATCTCCAAGGAATAATCAATAAATAAGCTCAATGGTTACTTAATCATTTAAAATATTAATTATTTTTAGATTACTTACATCAGACAGAGCATTGTGCCTCAAAACATACTTTCCATTCTTGACTATGACATTGGTTCTAGTTTTCTTCTCATGTGTTGAACTTGTCACTTGGCATTGTATTGCTCCTTTGAATTCATCTACTATCATCCTATTTCTAGACAACTGCTCCTGGATTAATATAACTTTTTCTTGACCTAAAATATTAAAAAGAATAAATAAAATAGTAAATATGGGATTCTAATAACCTTTCCTTTGAATGTGGCTATAATAATGAAAAAAAAAATTCGTAACCTGACACTGCACTGATATCTTCAGTGAGATGAAAGGCCTTTGCCCAGCAGTGGGACATTACAGACTTACACTTTACTTTTACTGATAGATTAGTGTATTGAAATTCAAGAAATAAATGCTTTCTCTTGAATCCAGTCAAATTCAGTCTTTTGTTAGACTTGCAATGGGATACCAAGAAGACTTAGACAGATAGTCTTCAGTAGGACTGGATAACATACATAGAGTATTTATATAGACAAATTAATCAAATGTATGTGTAGAATATAAACTAACTATTGTACTTACTAATATAATATTAACTATGTATTTGTATATATGAGTAGTTACCTCTAATAATAAAATAACCACCAGGATCATGCGGACATTCATTTAGTTTGGCCAGTTCATAATCAGATTTGTTCGTAAGGACACAGTTTGATGATCTCAACATAAGTGGCATCCTGGAAATAAAACAATAAAGATCAGTGGGTACAACAAACTATAAAACTTATAACTGCCCATAGTGACAATGGTCTTAAGTCTCACCGTCCAATCAATTGTTTGTTTTTAATCACTCGTTGATTGCCTCTAATGTATTCAATATCTACAGTGATTGGTGCAGAGTATGTCATGTCTCTCAACCGACATTCATGAGGGGTTGTTGGCTTTGAAACATTGAAGCCTTCCTCCAAGTCCGGTGTACCAACATAAGCATTCAAATACTTTATGTAGAACAAAGGATCAGCATCGCAGAATACTTTCTCATTGGCCTGTACTATTTTCTTTATTTCAACATTAATGAAATAGTTAAATGAGTCTATATGCTGTTTCACTAAACCTTTGACTTGTAAGAATGATGGCACTAATTTCCATTTGTCCTGAAAATTAAAAAAGCTTTGATTCTTGAAACTAAATATTAAGCTAACCTTACTTAGAATTAACTTCTATTAGAATTCGGAATACGATATAAATCTGTTGTTTATTGCGTCATTATTAAGCAGTACTTGTATTGAGTTGAACCAAATAATGCAATTTGTAATGCAACTTTACTAAACGGGCACAATAAAAAAATAAAAATTGTAAACACTAACCTCTAAACATTTGATCGGTTCTCTCATACCTTTGGTATTCGAGTCCCAATCATTCTGTTTTTTATTTATTTCTCCCATGATGATTGATACATAAAATCATCCCAGCACCTACTAAACTAATTCCAGTATTTTTTTCTCATTGCGGCAAAAATATTGGATTGAATTGAAATATGAAATCACAATCACAAACACATCACAAACCAACCTAGTGGTGGTCGTTATAAATTATAAATAGTTACTATAACGCGTTATTTACATAATACCTATAACACGGTATTGGTCTTACAATAACTGTTTATTCTGAAAAACTATGTATTGGAATATAACGGAATTTAGTAGCGTCGCGCTACCGCAGTCGATACACAATAACTGTTTATTCTGAAAAACTATGTATTGGAATATAACGGAATTTAGTAGCGTCGCGCTACCGCAGTCGATACACAATAACTATTTATTCTGAAAAACTATGTATTGGAATATAACGGAATTTAGTAGCGTCGCGCTACCGCAGTCGATACACCTTTGCTTACAATAATAATATAACTATTTATTTTGAATATTTATAATTTCAATTTTCAATAATTATTTAAAACTAAAATTTTAAATGTAGATATTATAGTAAATAGTCTGTATGTAAATATTGGTTTTGTGTAAATATGTAAATAATCAAACGAACTAAATTTTGGTGTTATTATTTCATTAAACCTTTCTTTAACTATCTTGTAACGTAAAATAGGTAGGTATTTATGACGCACAATATATTATCAGAGAAAACGGCGAATACATAGTTATTAAAATAAATAGTTATGGTAACTGGTATTATCATCAATACCAATACATTGTTACGGTATTCCAAAAATGAATACCGACCCATCTCTAAACCAACCACGAACGAAACGAACGACGAGACAGACAGAATTTTATCTAGTTGCTGTGTTGACACTGACATTTGACTTAATGTGCCAGTTGACTTTGACGTTTTGTTGGGCTTTTAACAATGGCTTAAAATATTTTTGACACTGACATTCCTTCTGTATTGTGATATGAGTGACCATGTGAACTAGAAAAAAAAACAAATTGATAGAGTGGATCTGTGGTATAATTTTTTGTCTTGATTTTCCTCTGTGATTCTGTCTGCTCTGCTGTCTGTGCTTGCTTTTCTTGCCTTGACGTAAAATAATGAAAAGTACTCCGAATTCCGAAAACAGAAAAGAAAATTTAGTCTAAAAGCTGCATATTGAATTAGTGTATTTACGTAAATTAATCAATAATACAGTGCAATAACCGTACAAATTAAAATAATGTTCCTGAAGTTGATGGCATTGTAGTCAAACATAAAATGAATAAATAAAAATTGATTTTGGGACCTATTTCATAATAACAAGATGGTTTACGAATCCATTCCAAGAACGGTTCGTATACTTTTGCTGGGTGATCCAGGCGTCGGAAAAACCTCGTTGATCCTCTCTCTGGTGACTGAGGAGTTCACTGAACATGTGCCACCTAAAGCGGAGGAAATCACCATCCCTGCCGATGTAACGCCGGAACAAGTCCCCACCAATATTGTTGATATTTGTCGTGAGTACTTTTTTCGGTAAAATGCTCTAACTGTTTAAATACTTACTAATTTGCACTGATGGTGTAATGTGATAATGATAATTAATGATTGCTATGGATATTGATTTTCTTTACAGTTCATTCATACAAGAGTTGATTTGTATGTTCATATATCATAAGTTTGTTCAGTTTTATAAACAATCTAACTGTAGATTATAATTGTATGTGATGCCCAAGCCACATGTGAGATTTCATAGTTTTTGTCAATCAGTAATCATGGGAAATGTATTGTTTTCAACTCACATGTTTTTTTGCAATGATTATAATTTTTTTCTAGTTGCCGAACAATCACTGGAACAAGTTGGTGAAGAAATTGAGAAAGCACATGTTATATGCATAGTATTTTCAGTAGAAAAACAAGAAACACTCAATAAGATTGCCTCTTACTGGTTGCCGTTTGTTAGAGAGAATTGTCCCGATGATTATAGGAAGCCTGTGATTCTAGTTGGAAACAAAATAGATTTAATTGACTATTCTGTTATTGATGTAAGGATGGTCTAAGTTTTATATTTGAAAATAGTTATATATCACCACGGATGTTTTATTTTATTTAAATTAAGTTTTACAGATTATACTCCATTATATTTTACAGTCATTGCCTACTAGATATGAAATGACAAATAGATGTTTTATTTTGTTATTTTTTATGTCCTCCATCAAATAAATCTCATAAATACTTGCAGAATATTTGGGACATTGCTGAAGAGTATCCTGAAGTGGACAGGTGCATTGAATGCTCTGCAAAATCACTTATAAATGTCTCGGAAATGTTTTACAATGCACAAAAAGCCGTGTTACATCCTATAAATCCTATTTATTCTATTGACGAACAAGAGGTAATAAAAAATAATATAATTAATTAAAATTTTAATGAAATTTTTGGTGTTTTTATATGTGTCTTATGTGAACAAATAGCACAGTTTGAACCTTTGATTAAAATGTATATAAAGAAGCCTGTATAAGGATCTGAAGTCAAAATGTGGAATGTTTTTTATTATAGGTGACAGAAAAGTGCAAGAGAGCATTGACAAGGATATTTAAAATATGTGACTTGGACGGAGACGGACTACTGGACGACTATGAAGTCACCATCCTCCAGAAGAAATGTTTTGATTCGCCATTACAATTACAGGTTGGTTTCAATAGTCATCAATATACAATCTTATTAGTTTCATAAAAACTACTCATCTTATTTGTACATACTTTCTATTTGCTTATATTTCTTACTAGCGGCCACCCTTGCTTCATTTCGGGTGAAAGGGCCATCCACTGTTAGGGGTTGAGGTTGAACTTCCCAAATTCCTTTCTTCTGCTCACTTGCATCATGAAAAACTTCCTGTACACAATTTCAAGTTTCTAGGTACAGTAGTTTCAGCTGTGCATTGATATAAAGTCAGTGCGTCAGTAAATCAGGTTTGCCTAGTATATTTATAGATAATAATAATACTATGGATATCTTTCAAAATATCAAAAACCTTCTGTGAGATTCACTTAATATTAATTTTCCCTAAGGTTTTAGATGAAGTAAAATCAGTAATTGCCCAGAACATTGCTGGTGGCATTGAAAATGATTGTATCACAATAAAGGGATTCATTTTCCTACATTGCCTGTTTATACAACGAGGCAGAAATGAAACAACGTGGACAATGTTACGGAAGTTTGGGTATGATGAAGGTCTGGAGTTAAGTCACAGTTACCTTTATGCAAAGTAAGTATACTGATTACATGTTACTTAGATTAAGTAGTTAAGTATTTTATTTCCAAAACAAAACTTATGTAAAGATATATATAATCAATGAACATTAAATCCATAAGTAAGCTTGTATAGGTAAGTGGCTCACCCTTGTGTCAAGAAATTTATTGTCACCAAAATGCCATCAACATTTATAGTTGATTTTGCCAATTTTAACTGAATTTTCAATCTATAAAAACCTCACAAAAGCAAATATAAAGATTTTAGTACAAACACCACTATTTGGTTTATATATAAACAACTCCTGATACTACAAGATATTTGTTTGCTTTCCATTCACAGTATCAGAGTACCTGTTGGTTGCACAACTGAGTTGTCGTACAAAGGTCAACAGTTTCTAACACAAGTGTTTGAGAAGTATGATAGAGATAAAGATGGAATGCTCAACCCGAATGAGCTGAAGAATGTGTTCTCATGCTGCCCCAGGATACCATGGCATAACTTGAGGTACACTGTACCTACTAATGAAAAGGTGATTGTGATTTTAATAATATCTGAGATTGATGAGTGTTGCATTTTCAAATGCAAAAAGATGCTTAGATGTAACAGAAAGGGATAACTATATGTGTATGTCACCCTAATATTGTAAACCACAGAAATATATCTAGCTTGTAAACACTTGTTGGTTTATAATCCAACTAAGGTTATAAACTGTGGACTGTACAAAAAGAAAAGTATTAGCCTGTAATCTCCCACTGCTGGGCAAAAACATCTCATCTCACTGAAGATATCAGTACTGTACAAAACATTTAAAATTTAACACATCTTTCCATAGTTCATAATGTTACTAGTTGGGTAATAAACCAATAGTAGAGAATTGAGTATTTGATGTAAGTCATGATATAGGTAGATTACGGTAATGCATAAAGTTGTTATAACACAATTATTTTAATTTAATAATTGAAATTTAATGGCAATACTTTTTAAACCTCAACAAATAACAGTCAACCAAAATCGAATTCATTTCAAATATTATATTATTGATAGCAAGATAATCAGTTAATAATGATTTTGTTGAAATGATGGACACATTATAATGTAAAGGATATGTTTTTTGTGGAAACTGGAACCTGGGAAAATTGATTATGGTCTGTGGTTTAAGCAGATATTATAATAAATAAATAAATCGACTTTAAAGCCTTTAACATACATTACTATATTGTTACCATTGTATTATTGTTGTTGTATTTCAATATACTTGGTACTTTATTATATATTTTGCAGAATTTACATCAAATCATTATTTATTTCCAGGGTTATGTGACATTACAAGGTTGGATGTGTCGCTGGACTCTCATGACACTTTTGGATCTCCCGAACGCTAGCGCTTATCTAGCATACCTAGGATTTAATTTCCTTGAGAATGACTCACAAAAAAGTGCATTTCATAGTAAGTTTCCGTTGATAGAAACATTTGATGATAATATGAACAGGTGACGTAATTAAAAATATTGTTTCTAACTGACTGGTTTTATGCTAGAATTCGTGCCAAACTCCTTTTCTATATTAACAGATAACACTATTACGAATTCCAAGATCTATAGACAAGATTTAAAAATACTGCGCCTGTTATAATTTTAGTTTGCGATGAATGAAGTTTATATCTGAATAATTATTATTTCAGTAACGCGAGAGAAAAAGGTGGACATAGCTAAGAAGCAATCTAGTCGCAACGTGTACCAGTGTCACGTGATCGGTCCAAGGTCGTGCGGGAAGACGTCTATTTGCCGAAGTTTTCTTGGCATCGGACATAAGGTTCAGTTTAACTAATTATTCGTTTTTATAATCATTTTTATAAGTCTGTTCGTCTTATAATGAGTTCAATGAACCCTTCAGTCTTCCGAATTAAAAAAGTGTTTACTTTTGTTATATCAAGATTACTCGTATTACTTGTATAGTCCAGGCGTCTTGGTCATACTCCTCCCAAACAATAATCGGTCATAGGTAGCAGAATCCGACATCAGGCTTTCTGTACCAATTCCATAACTTCAATCTATGAAATGGTTTTCACCTCTTTATTTTCGATACGAACAGAAGATCAAGCCCCACAACGACCGCGGCGACAGCAACCCTTCAGAGAACTGCTGCATCAACTCTGTGCAAGTGTATGGACAAGAGAAGTACCTCGTATTGAAGGAGATCCCCATTCCAAGGGTGTCGGACCCGCTGCAGCCACACGAAGTCAACTGCGACGTTGCCTGCCTCGTGTACGATGTGGCGGCCAGTCGATCCTTCGAGTATATTGCTAGGATATACATTGTGAGTATTTAATATGTAGTTGACAAATACAAATGTTAAGCAATACTCTTAGAAACTTGTCATAGTCAAACATGTATAATACCAACGTCACAATTACCATGTCTATTTGTACTTAATTAATAAGTGGGTTAATATTTATAATGGCCCACACTTAGCATCCCTTTATTTTATTTGTTTTTATCATTAGGTTCTATTTTTCTATTCTTTGTCTTAATAATCTGAAGGAGCGTTTGACTGTCCTATATAGTTCCAAAATCTATACTAATATTATAAAGCTGAAGAGTTTGTTTTGTTTGTTTGTTTGTTTGTTTGTTTGTTTGTTTGTTTGTTTAAACGCGCTAATCTCAGAAACTACTGAACCGATTTGAATAATTCTTTCACTGTTAGATAGTCTATTTATCGAGGAAGGCTATAGGCTACATTTTATCCCGGATTTCCTACGGGAACGGGCACAACGCGGGTAAAACCGCGGGGCGCTGCTAGTAGTGTTATAACGACGACCATAAATGATATCCTTGTCTTTCCAGAAATACTTCGCCGAGAGCCACATCCCGGTGCTGATAGTGGGCACTAAAGGAGACGGGCTAACGTCCCGGCAGGACTACATCCTGCAGCCCGAGGTGTTCTGTCACAAGTACTCGCTGCTGCCGCCGCAGCTGTTCACCGTCCGCGACAACCGACACGATGTGTTCGTCAAGCTCGCCACTATGGCGGCGTTTCCGTAAGTGTTGTCGATACTGGCTTGATGTAGTCATGGACTTAGGTATGTGTTGGGCGCAATACAACTGATCTCGCCGGCATGTTGCCGCATCTTGATGATATACACAACCTTACGCGAAAATTTATGAGGGTTGATCTATAGATGGAGGTTTTTTTGTTACTTCACGCAAAACGGCAAGAAACTACTGAACTTTTTGGTTTTTATATAGCTACTAGCGCTTCGCGGTTTGCCCGCGTTGCGCCCGTTCCCGTGGGAATTTTTATACTTATAAACCTTCCTCCTGAACCACTTTATCTATTTAAAAAACCTGCATCAAAATCCGTTGCGTAGTTTTAAAGATCTTACATAGGGACAGACAGACAGACAGGCAGCGGAAAGCGACTTTGTTATATACTACTAGCTGACCCGGCGAACTTCGTACCGCCTTAGTGAATGACATTGACATTCGTAACGCGTGTTTTTTTAAATATGCAAAATTAAATGTATATTTTTCAATATTTCTGAGAGATTTTCTTAATATTTTTTTCCGTAAGAACCTTCTCCTATTAATAACAAATACAACAAAAAAAGAATTAGTGAAATCGTGAAATCAGTCCAGCCATTCACGCGTGATGCCGCGACCAAGGAAAACGGGTTTCATTTTTATATATATAGATGTAGTGATTCTAAGAATTATACATATCCCGAAATTTAATTTAATAGAAAGTAGATAATCCCGGGTAACAGCTAAAAAATCGGTGACATGCCGCCGGGATCGGTCTGAAGTGCCCTTTAGTACTAGCTCACTTCTTTTCTCTTACATTATTTTGGCTGTTACTGTTATTTGTGTTATGGTGCAAACGATTTTAGTGTGACGGTTCACGCTAATTGTTCCTCAAATGTATAAGTTTCTTGAATTTACGAATATAAGATATTGCTTTAAACTTTAGTAGTTGGTGCAACTGAGTGTTAGATACTTTATTTATGCTAAAAATTAACAGTTTTTAAGTTGGTTTGTGTGTAGTGTTTAATATACTTGTACCTTACGTCTTGTACTACTAAAGTAGAGTCGCCTGAAATCAGATACTTACTAATTATCTGCCTCAAAATATTATCTTCCAAATCTTCTCAGAAAGTCTAAATACATAACACCCATTATTTTTCATAGTAGTTTAACTAATAATTTCCCAAAAGTGAGCTAACACCATTCCATAACTACATCAAACTTGCCAATATCTATTGTTATTTTAATTGTTTTTGTCAGTCAATTTCAAGCTGCTTGGATTTTATTCAGCAAGCACAGGTGAGTATTGAAATTAGTAAGTAAATTATGAAGTTACTAGCTACGTCCCACGTTTTGACCCACGTTGTATCCGTTATTTTGGGACTTTCGGGATAAAAATAATACAGATAACCTTCTTCTTTAATGTGGCTATCGAATACAAAAATAATTAATCGAATCGGTCCCATAGTTCCTAAGATTTGCCAGTTCAAAACAAATAAAAATACAACTCTTCAAATTTTATTATATTAGTATCGTTTAAAAACTGACTAGAAAACTGTATTTGTTCATGTACTTGAATATTTTTAATGGTATTTTTTATTCCAGACACTTGAAGCACTTCGCAAGTTTAACTGGAGAAAATTCTTCATGGTGGAAGGCGGGAATAGGAGTAGCCGCCGCCACGGTCGTAGGACTCCTGCTAATCAAAGTATTCAGCTTCCAGAAGCGATAGACAAATGCAACCACTGCCTCAGCTGTTGTTATTTTTTCTTGTTGTATATAGTACCTAAGTACTTTTTTTTTTTTTTGAGAAATAGTGATTTTAAATGCATCTTTATTATTTACATAGACCAAAGAGGAAAAATAAAAAGAATTAATAGCTATTTTCAGTTGTAAATAAATATTATAAAATTATTTCACGTCTTTTAATTATTTAGATGTAAGGACTAAGGAACAAAAAACATATTTAAAAATTTATTTATTTTCGTAACTAATCGACATCGTGGTATTTCCGTTTTATTATAAGAAAAACTTTAAACGGGGTCTTGCATTTGAATTTATTACTGTACGCGGCTGTTCGCAGCAGTAGTCTAACTCAACGATGTCGTCGACGAATCGGATTTGCTGCCACTTACAGATAATATCGAAATACTATATGCAGTCAAAAATGGAAATTTCCGAACGTGTGCGACGGTAAAATCTGTTCTATATATATCGCTATTTATTTCGGTCGGAGTTACAGACGGTTAAAGTTGCTGATTAGACAAAAACAGCACTACTAGAATGTGACGTCACAAGCTTGTAGCGTCGTAGACGTCGCATACAAAAAATCGTTTTGCAAAAAAGGGAAAGGAGAGAATATTTCAGTGCTTATAATTTCTTTATTTTTTAATCTTGAATTTGATCATAATTTTAGTTACATACCTATTTTACTAAATTCATCTCTCAAATTGTACACTTTTAATAATAGTCAAATGCCCAATTGCTGCGTTCCGTTCGTGATTCCAAACGCACGGGTTCACATTCGAAACGTACTGGAGAAAAACGAATGTGTGCTGCGGCACTCAATTCTATCGGTTTGATGCATTCGAGTCTCAGAATGCGGAAATCGAAGTGGTATTCCGCACGTATGTGGCCAGGATTAACGGATTAACCACTGGCTGGAGCTAATCTGGCTCCAGAGTCCATAGTAAGTCCATAACCAAGTAAGTTAACCTTGGAATAACAAAATTAGTACCATTGGATGGAAGATGAATAATCGACCTATTGTCAGTGTCACGAGTCGCGTAACTGTCAATATGTCATTACTCATTCATTGTCAATCTATGTTGTCAGTCAATTACGCGGACTCGCCGAATGACAGTAGTACCTGGTCTGTGGTATGGTATTTATTTACATTTGGAAAATCTGAAATTGAGTGGAAATAACATTTAAAAATCCATATTTTCTCAATTTAGATTTAATCTTGAGTTATCTGAGCAGAAACTACCACGGCACTAGGTTAAAAAATCTACCCGGTTAAGCCCGTACGTACGCATCTAATCCATTTATCAGAAATTCTCTATTGATTGATTTGGCCGCTGGTATCGATTTACTTATTGATTTTTCTTTGATAATACGTAGCTGCATACAATGGAAAATTATACAAAAGGCAAGAATGTGGAAGAGGAATTGGATCGTGATAAGTTACCATTCAAAGAATTGCCAGCAGGATTTCTGTGGATGCAAGTATGTTGAGACTATCTCAAATTATAAATTATTATCGAACTTGCTTGCTTACTATCTCAAATTATTATTATTTATTGTTTACAATGCCGTCATCATTATCATCTTTCCAGGTGAAAGGAGGCAGTAAGATGCCGAATCTGCTGGGACACGCTTCTGGCTTGGTGGAGGACAATGCTGTTAGTGTAATGGTGTGGAGTGGGGCTGGAGTGGCTATACCAAAAGCTATATCCTGTGCCGAAATTATGAAGCGACAATTTGGATCATTTTATCAAGTCACAAGATTAAGCTACAAAACGTAAATATTTTCATCATATTAGTGTGGACAAGTAGACTGTTTTCTATACTTATTATGAAATAATGCAATAAACATACCTTTTATAGCATACATTATAGTTTTCGATTATATTTTAGAGATGAAGAATACTGGGAACCTAAATTGGAAGGATTAGAAACCCTTGTTGTCAAAAGACAAATACCTGTGATTCACATTATGTTATCCAATAAAGAACTCTCCGACACAAAGCAACTTGGGTATGTTATGTATTGTCTAGGCCTCATTTTACTTATAGTATTAAATGTTTTATATTCTTTCTTATCATATAATGCCATTTCTATTAGATATCAAACTACAGATGGAAAAAAGTTTTGGCAGAGTGAACACACTGCCACTGCTAAAGGACAAAATTCTCAGAAATCAAGAAATCATTACAAGAAACGTTAAAGTATTGTATCAAACAAAACTAAGTGTTAGTTACAATCATTATTTGATTTGACCCCATAGAGTTGTAGTTGCTTTTTTATGTCTTTTTACTTTTACTATAGTCACTGTAATTAAGTTATATGCAATGTAATAAAATATGATTTTATTTACTTTGCTATTAAAAATATAAGTTTAGTAACAATATTTTTATTTAAAATTGCCG
This sequence comes from Cyclophora albipunctata, assembly GCA_963082685.1. Lineage (NCBI taxonomy): Eukaryota > Metazoa > Arthropoda > Insecta > Lepidoptera > Geometridae > Cyclophora > Cyclophora albipunctata. The sequence goes on along the minus strand of OY720117.1, from coordinate 5,493,381 downwards.
ATCACCCACATTCTTGATAAAGTTAAAAAAAACTACACTCACTACCATACACAATGAACAGTAAAACTCCTTTTTTGAATTAATGATCAACCTTTAGAAATTCCTTTTATCAAAGAATATTAAACTTAGGAATAACATACTATAGGGAATGCGACAAAAACTCAAGTTATTAAGATTATAAATAGTTTTATTAAGTATTGTACGGGTACAGCTTAATATGTCCTAGTTATCAGATCTGTTATCATCAGTTAACAGATCTTGTTATAATACTTCAACATTGCTGATTATTGATACTTTTGACACATTTACTGCCAAGGTGTAAAAGTTCAAAGTTCAGCTTTACGGAGACACATCGTGAAATGTAGAGTTAAAATTTAAATTATGACTGATTTTTCAACCTGTAAGTTACTGTAAAGGGTTCAGTGATGGGGTAGAAATCAAAATGCTTAATATGATTATTTGTAACTAGCCGCGCCCCGCGGTTAGTAGCCTATGTCCTTTCTCAGGCTCTGGACTAACTGTGTATCAAGTTTAATTCAAATCGGTTCAGTAGTTTTGGTGTGAAAGCGTAACAGACAGACAGACAGAGTTACTTTCGCAATTATAATATTAGGATTTAACTGAACACTGATTGATTACTATTTGTTTGATTTGTAAGTGCCCTATAAGTATAGATAAGATATAATATTATGGAAGTGAAAGTTAATTCATAGTATTATAATGTTATAAATGTTAAAGTGTTACTTGCGGACAACTAGTTTGAGATTCAATCAAATAAATTAGGGATGTGAAATGAAACTAAGAGGCTCTATTGAAGACTATTTTAGTCACAAGATTAGCCGTTATTAGGTTTGGCAATAAGGATAAAAATGCTTCAGCTGCACCCTTGTGCAAGTTATTAAAAGGATATTCTATAAATAGTAAATACACATTATATAAATAACTTTTCAACTCCTCCTTCTGCAATACATTGTAATTTCGAAATATACATGATCAGCCGTAAATTCTACATCAGAACAAGAAGTTTTCGGAGCATATTTTTAAACACTATTATACACAATGACTGCTTAATCTCCATAAAAAGGTTGAAATTTAAACTATAGGTATTATGTTAAAATCATTAACATAAATACTGTCCTGTCCTGTCAATATAGTCATCAATACAAATAACTTCATAATAATAAATTACTCATACTGATTGGAATAGTGTGTTATTCACTGAATTGTTACATGAATCAAAACCATGTGTGTTTTGATGTATGTCATATTCATGCCTCCGATTCACCAACGGCTGGAGTTATGGGAGCCTCATCATCAAGTTTGGGTAGAATCAGGATTTCCTTAGATATAATTGAATACTTTGTCACAAAGTAAGTAAATCTTTTACATAGATGGGTTTCTTTCTCAAATGCATCGAAGATAGCCCTGTGATGAAAATAGGCATGTGAGAATATTCTATATACTCTTCGGCAGACAGATCCAAGCTTGGCCACTGATGAATCTTTGATACTTACTCTGCAATTAACAAGGTATTTATTAATTTCTTTATAACTAGGTACCCTAAACATGATATGAAAGCTGGTGTATTGCATACCTGCTGGGGAAGTACTTGTTACTGTTGAGTAAACAGGCTGCTCCATCCAGAGTATGCCTAGTGTAATCAATAGCAGGGCATTCTTTAGGGGTTTTGTGAGCTGCACACAGGAATATCCATTGCTCAGTGGCTGTCATTTGTGTACAAGTCTCTGGCTTACATTCACTTTGAAGTCTCACAGCTAATCCATTCAGCTCCATGCAGAATTGTCTAAAATAACAAGAAACTTAAAACTTAGTAACTGATGTAAATTAATAAACAAAAATGATTAGCATTTAAAACTGAACAACGTTTTCATCAATGGTAAAGTTAGTGACAGTTACCTCAAATGTTCATACTTCCACACACCTTCGTCTTGAGCTTCAGGCATTTTCAATATAGCCTCAAGATTTGAAGGGTCACGTCGAATAGTCTGTTGAATAAATTGCTGCACTGCCAAAGTGCTGTCCATTTCATCAAAAGGCTCATCGGGCCATCGGCAAAAATCCTGCAATGAGAACAATATCACAATATTGCACACAAAACTAAAATATTTACAGCAATGAAAAGCTATGTGCCATCAAACCTTTGCTTTTGAACCTGGGCGATTACGCCTTAAAATTTGGACTCCGTCTGCCATTTTAGGAATCTTGAAATAATATTCAGTAATTTGTGTTAGGAAAGGTAAGGTCAATCTTTCAAAGTTGCCTTGGGATTTCTTTTGATCTCATAAATAAAATATCTGATTAGGTATTTTAGTCCTGTTTCGCCATTTTCATTTGATTGATTGAATGAATGATTTGCACAGACCAGACAGACACCCTGGATTTGATTGGTTGGATTTGGTTCATTCATTCATGACTATGGTATATTTACACTGAGTAGAGTCTATCTTACTCATCCACTGCAGATAAAAATTTATAAACTTTCTCAGGCTTGGCCCAAGGCTAAAATAAGTGCTAAAGTATCCTCAGTTCATCCTCAGTTTACGGTTATTGACACAAATATTGCATCATATATATATTGATAAAATTCTAATATCCAAATTTATATTCCAGTAACTGTCATTGTTTATTAGCAGTCACGTTAATCTTGTAGTTCATTCTATTTGACATTTTTGTGTAACTATTTGGTCTGTGGTCAAATTATTACAAAAAAGGGGCAACAGACAGAAAAGGAGAATCATTTTATTGGATTTTCAAAAATATAGTTTTCTAAAAACAGAACTGAAGCTCGTCTTTGTTGTGCAGAAAATCTAAAATTCAAGCGGGATTACTTTCAAAACAGTGTTTAATTGTATAGTTGTAGTGGAAAACCATACCATCGTGGACGACCGACGAAATCATTAGGATTTTGGAGAGCAAGGCCACAATAATTGTTGCAGATACAATGTAATTTCATTCAAGTAAGTTTTTATTTAATTGTTTTTGATAAAATCTGTGTGATGATTATGTGTATCATGTTCAACAACGAGTTATCCATTCAGATCAAAATCTCATGGGGTCAAAAGTCAAGTTATCTAGTTATTTCAACAACCGACAATTTATTTGTTGCTACTAATGGTTGTTCTATGTCAGTATTACTAATAACACAATTTTTTCATAAATAAACTAACTTATATGCTAATTGAAGTACCTAATTTCTTACATTTTGCAACATTACCTTGTACCTGCTGAGGTCATCATAATACATTAACATAAGACTAACCAGTCTACTGAAATCTCATTTTAACTTTTAATTTTACTATGAGATGAATATTTTATAATAAACTGTAATAAAAGTCGTATTAATCAATATCCTCAATATCCCTCCCTTTTGGATGCTTTTATAAATGAACTGAAAATGTAATTTAGTTGAATCAAAGTTTCTGTTATTATTAAATAATGTTACTAAATAATCATTACACATAGGTTTCCCAGTTATTTCCAATACTTACCTAATAGGTATATCACTCAACCTAAACACCATTATGTTTTAGCAGTTACAGTTACAAGTTACTATGAACAGAAGTAAATTAGGTATTATCTTTATATGTAAAATTTTTGTGTTACATTGTCATAATGGACTCCTAAACTACTGAACCAATTTTAAATTTGATTTGCACACCGTGTGCAATTTGATCCAACTTGAAAGCTAGGATAGTTTACATCTCAATTTATAGTGATTAGGGTGGTCCACCCCTTAATTATTTTATGGCAAAACCATGTTTGCCGGGTCAGCTAGTATTATATAAAATGTTTATTAATTATCATTTCATATCCAATATAGTTAAATTCAATAATTGCATACTTATTATAGGTATTTGCATTCAGCCATGATAAACACAAAATTCTGTTTTGAAAATAAAACTTAACAGACTTATACAATATATGTTCCATTAAGTTTGTTTCTGACTCAATTTATATTGTATTAATTTAATATTTAGTTTAGTACAATAAAACAAATAGTTTTTTGTGTTAAAATACTTCTATATTCTAGAAATTGCAATTATGATTTGTCACAGAGAGTTAATTAGCAGGCAGAAAAAAATATGTCTTTTTTGTAAGTGAATTAATGACTCAACCTTGTAATTTTTCCTGTTGTTGAGTCGCTTGCAGACTTTGCCTTATTCTTGAAATTGAATTTTTGTAATGATAAAGAGTTGAGTTCTCTGATAATTGGGAAAAAGAGAGCTTATGAGAGGCAGCAAATCAAAGTTACTGGCAGTATTGACATTCAGCATTATATTTCCTCAGAACATGATAAGAATACTATACAATACACCAAATCTATGTCTTGTCTATTAAGTAATATAATATAAAAATCTTCTAAATCATTAGCATAGGTACCCAGTTGTCTTATTTATGTTAACATATTTGTTTATTTAGTGAACAGTATACACTATACAGAAATAAAAAAAACATAGAACAGTTCACATTTTGATTCATGCATCATTCATAGTTCTAACAAGTTTGTTTGTTTGTAGGTGTTTGAAATCTTAAATCATAGACATCACAAATTGATCTTGTAAGTAACTTTTCATCTAAGTGCTTCATTATTAGATTAGATTTACAAGCACTGTTTGCTATGCAAAATCATTGATAAAAAATTCTATCCACTTAATTCATATTATTAACATCAATTTTGGTTCACATATTTTTTTTAATAAAATGGTTAATGGGCACACCACTACTGCAATATTCTATACTAAAACTTCATTCTTAATACTTACTTGAGCTACCAACCATATCACATTCATTAGCCTACCTAATCAGAATGACCATTACACTGTAAATAACTATAAGTACTTGTTAGTTAAACCTTTGTTGTATTTGTATAGCTATAAATAATCCAATGTCAAGGTTATATTAGTAGGTGAAGAAAAAATGCACATTATCTTATTATGTACAATACTATCACAGATACCTTCAAGACAAGGGTGAAGCCTGATTACAGTTTTTTCTAGGTATAGAAATAGGTAGGAGAGATTTATATTGAATGTTTCCATGTTTGAAACCCTTAACCCTCCACACAAGTACTGCTTCTTATGTAAAGATTCTTGTAATGCGTTATGTAAAGATCCAGTGTTATGTATGGTTGCATGTTTTAGGGCAGTTCGTCAAGCTGGCGGCCCCCCAGGATGCGGTTCGCGCGCCCTCGCTAGCACCGCGCGCAACTCGGAACGTCGCCACACTTACAGGTAATTATATTCAAGCTTTCTTTTTATTTGATAGACCTTAGTTTAGCCATAGTTAAGCTTAGTCTTTGTAAGATAAGAATGTTGTATTTCGATATAGCTCGGTTGTTCTATTTCCCTGCATATGTGTCATAAAGAAATCTCCTAAACTAATTTCAGTATTCAGGTCTGGACTGGAGTTTTGTGGTTTTGTAGTCCAGTAAGCACTTTAATAGATTTTGCTGTAGTATCTGTTTGTTTTATACAATGCAAGCTGAAGGTTTTAAACTAAAGGGTTTATGAATGGGGTGAAATTGTCGAGGCGCGATTGGCTGGATGCCAGACTGCGACTATTCTGGGCAGGGCGGGCGGCGCGCGAGCATTTTCAGTACAACGCCGCGCTTACTTTAAACCGCTCTCGCTCGCCAGCACCCGCGTACTCGAATGCTTTGCGCACTAATATAAATAAAACTTATATAATTTACCATTACAAAAAACAAGCGTAATTCCAAAAGCTACGACTATTAAAATGTTTCTCAACTTTTCTATGTAATTAAATGTGATACGTTTGCTATGTTGACAATTACTTTCCAGCATTCAACAAAAAAATAATTTTAAATTGTCTTTTTATAAACAAACGATGATGTAATTTCATGTGTATTATATTTTTGCCAGTTCATCTGCGACGTCCAGAGCGTGAAAATTGAGAGATGAAAGGTATTAAAGCATATGAGATATAACACATCTTCAGATTCTTGAATGCTTGCAATGTGAATTGTCTATTTCATTAACATATTTGAGATACATTTGTGGATATAAAAGAAGTCTTGTTAACATAATGTTTTATTACAACACTATAAACTTGATGTAAAAACTAGTTCTTTGAGTGACTAACTCTTGTGCCAGGTTCATTATTCATGTCCTCATCGATAACTAGTTTCTTCTCATGTGTTTCTTTTTAACAAAGCGTGACGTTCATTCAACATTCGTGAATCGACTATTATTACTATGTTAAAGACTCCCGCAATGAAAGTCCGTTATACTTCAGACTTGCGAAGTCTTTAAACTTGATTGTAGTTCTCGATGGCCTCTGATTTCGGTGTATTTTTTAATTACTTACCGGTAGACATATTAATTTACGCAATATGAGTTGATTTTGTATATTTCTTCGGTTTTGAATTGGGTTGGGATCTATTGTTTACTTCTTGGCTTTGGTTGGCAGGCGCTTTATGCTAATTACTTTCAAAAATAAAATAGTCTGGAGTCGGTTAATTTACTTTCAATCTCTTATCAGATGTAGATTTTAATTCAAACGTCAGTGATAAACAAATGTATTAAAAGAAAGTGAATTGAAATGAAAGTGAACAACAAACGCCCAGAAAAATGGCCAATATAATAAATATAAATATACAATCTGTTGAGTCTCGGGTCACGTGCTTCGATGCATCAGTCGTGTGAGCAATCCGTCTACTTATGTAATAACAACTTGTTTTTTTTGCCTGCATTTGTTGTTAACGTTATCCATGCGCCATAAATAATCAGGTACAAAGTACTGACTGGTATATTACAATATCTCGATTGTATTAGTGAGCAAGCGAACGCATTATCCTACAAATCTCGGCAATATGTTCTACCGTAGTTTTCAATTGCATAGTCTATTTAATATAATAAATGCGAAAGTTTGTGTAGATATTGTGAGATTATGTACTTGTTATTCTGACGCCAAAACTACTCAACGGATTATAGCAACATCAGAATAATACATAGTATTTAAATTTTGATATTACAACGGACAACGCGAGTAAAACCGAGAGAAACAACTAGTAAAATATATGTTTTCATTAATTTAAGCACTAGATTTTTCCAGTTTCTACTGGAAATTGTCTGCATAAGATTCTATAACTCGCCATAATTACGACGGATTTAGGCATTGTTAGTACAAGGTCAGTCAAATAGATTGCGTCAATGAGTAGCAGTAACAGTGGTACTACCGAGGTGACCCTGCTAGGGCGTCGATGCCAACATATTGACGACATCCTTATTTTTATTGGTTATCCGAATGAGTGCGACGACCGTGCCGCCTCCACACTCGTATAGTGCGTCTCGTCTAGCTAGCTCCTACTTTACTATTTACATTACCTTGTTTAAGTGCTTTTTGAGTCGAATTTGCGACTAACGGCCATCATACGGAATGTCGCGCCAAATGTAATATGAATCATCTGCCATATTTAACTAAGGTTTGTTAAATATTACGTAAATACAAATTTCAACTAAACAGCGCTTAAAGTTTGCTTGTGTAAACAATAGGAGGAGACATGTAGGTCGATGTCACATTGGTGTGCATATTTAATATTCATCACACCCAGTCTGTGAATATGATAATAGGTAGATATTCAGAAGTCACGAAAAATAAATCCGTTGCACACAATTTCATCTCAAATTTTAGCGAACAGTCATGTAACTTCGATATTATAATCTCTGCTGCAACGATTCTGAATCACGTTATTGCAAATATTGTAATTTGATTAAATATAACGCGTTTAAATTTTGTTCCAGAGTCTCGCATTAATGTTAAAGTAGGGTAAGAAGATCTTGTTCTAGAAATAAAAATAGTAAATCGTAACATCATTTCTAACAATTTGTTTTATTTTATTGAAGCGATGAGAATGTTTTTGTGAAATATTATATTTACCATGATAGTACTATTGTGGCAGAAGTCGTTGAGAAGCGTATGAGTGTTGTGCATTCGCGGTCATTGTCAACTGTGGCAACCGATCGGTATCGCCAAGCGTTATCGCCATTAATGACGTTATTTTCGTTATCGTCTATCTGTACGCAAATTATATCAATCGATTATAAGTGTTCTTTTTATTGTGCACGTACGCCGAGGTGTTAGTGGAAATTGTGATTGTTTGTTGTGATGTAAACGCTGTGATAGTACATACATATATGGTTAAAGTATACCCTGTGTGGTTTGTCTGTGCGATTTGTATGAAGCCATGTCGAGGATACAGCGCCCGCGGCCGCGGTGTCGGGATGACTTCCGCGAGAAGAAGCAGGACTTGCTTCAAACCTGGAGCGATGGTGAGTCATACGAGGAAAACAAAAACGCCGCTGATATTCAGATAAACAATAACATAGAATCATCTGCTACAAACGTAGATAATGATAGATATTACAGCGAACCAGTGCTAATTAGTTAATCCATTGCTTTCTACTCTGTTAAACTCGTGTGTCGTTGAGCAAACGTTTGTACATGTAATTTAATTACAATGTTTGTTTACATTAACATTCTTTGAGTAACACATTTAGATAAATTAGTTCCCTAACTAAATACTGGAAATATATATTCGTTTAATAGTTTCCCAAATTGATACCAATCACTAGTATCCGTTTTGAGTTTCTCATCAGAGCGCCGCTAGCGAAAACTTGGTTCTATCTAACTAGAATGTTATGCTAATCCATACTAATATTGTAAATGCGAAAGTAACTCTGTCTGTCAGTTACGCTTTCACGGCAAGACGGCTGATCGGTTGGCTCGAAATATCGTGATCATGGATCTCTGTATGGGGTAGCTTAGATAGAATAAACATTACTGCAGTCATTCAACTGTCGTTATTATTCATATGCTAGAGTATACTTAATTTATTTCAAACTTGTTAAGTCATATTTACTTTTAAATAAAAATTGCAAATTGCAAACGGTCTAGTGAAAATAAATAAAGGATTTCGTTCATTTTGTCTGATAATCAATTTGATATAACTAAGTGATTCAGCTCAGTTTGTATTGCTGTGAGGCCAGTAACACATATTTTAGCAACTTTTCAGTCTTTATTAATTCCGTGACTTATAACTTTATTGGTCGGTATTTACTATACTGGAACTGTTGCAAAAATTAAAGCAGATTGCATTGTGTCATAATTATGATACATGATGTTTTCATTATCAAACCATCATATTGTTAGGTATCGAAAAGTACCATACCTATATGTTTATGGAAACCCAATAGGACATACCGAGATAATATTTTACAAAAATATAAATATTTGGATAGCATCCAAACGTTCTAAATTGAATCACAGATGCGTAATTATACCGAACATTTATTATTCATAATAATGACAGTTATATCCTCTGGTGTAGCTTTCCAAAGACAATAACTACTCTAATTACGTATTATTCTTACATAAATATCACTTTTAAAATGTTATTAAGCAATCAGTTGTTCAACTCGTTATCAATAATTAGCTGAAACTGGTTGTTGGAATGGAATCACCTGCACACAAACGTGGAAAAGTGCCACACCAAATATGAATATCCATCTAAATATACATTTTGAAGTTGTCTTTAATTGACATGTTATCGTATCAACACCTTCACTGCATTGGAATTAATTATACCGATACGGTAATTGTTAATAATTCCACTTTCCGACTTTCACTCAGACAGAGTCTAGATCAGAGATTAACTTCAATTAAACTTAGAAACAAACACCAACCAACTTCGAGTAGGTGGTGGCGACCCTGGTGTTTTAGACCGCCTAATTTAAAGGTCTCCGACAAGATCTGACACAATGGAGACAACTGGCATCGACAATTTACCAAGCCAGAAGCTTGATAATAACCATTCTATGGTTAAGGATTAAGAAAGGTGGAACCGCAGACTGCAGTAAGTCAGTTTGAGTGGGTTCGTGGTTATCCCTAGTGTCGAAGATTTTAAACTGCAGTGTAAATAATGAGAAGTCCCCGAGCGTCCTCTCATGAGTTGCAGTCTGCAACGTGAGGCAGTCTCCCGGAGTGCATGCCCTCTCGGGCGCGGTCACCCGCCGCGGGGCTGGGGGTGGGGAACTATCGATTCTGTCTGCTGTTTCCATACTTAATGTACACTATGGAATGTAGACGCCCCGAGATCTTGCTCTTGAACACTTTACTGCATTGCGCCCAAGTTCATGTACCCAGACATTCCTGTATACTTGTTGCGTTCACTATCTATTTACAGCATCTAACTGTATATTTTTATACTCGTAATTAACTCTCTCAATATTGTGATGTAATGAGAGATGTCACATTTTGAACTTTACGCGTATTTTTGCTTTATTTGGTAACTTTTCTTGTTTGTGTTTAACCGTTCGTTTGTTTGTCAACAGAGGTGTGTAATAGCGAGGAGGTGCCCGAGGTAGAGATCGTGAGCCTCCTTCAAGAACACATCCCCAAGTACCGCTTGAGAGCAGACAGTCTTACGCAATTCGGAGGTAATTCAAACACTTAAATCTAATCTAGGTACATTTAACAATAGCATAACGGATTATTCAAATACGGATTTCATGCCAAATAAAACGGTTAAATAATTTAACTGTAATTCATTGCTAAGAATTAAAATTTTATGCCTAGAATAATAATTAACACTCTGTAGAAAGTTCTATATTTACATTTGTATAATATATACATTTGGAAAGATAATTCGTCACGTATCTTCAGTATTGATGGGAGAAACTAAATATTAAAAATGTCTTGTTTCAATATGAAGCAACTGGGCAAACAGTACTTGTTAAAGCATTGTCTAAATAGAACTGATGCAACCGCAGAAGAATATCGGACCAAAGGTATTTTTAAACATACAAGTTATACAATGGTTCTATAACGCATTTCTCTTCTCATAACATTGGAATTCTATGAGTGTTCATATACCGACCATGATAAATTGTCCTTAGATTACATGTAAATAAATGGCACAAGTATTACAAATATTTTAAACTAGCAGCGCCCCGCGGTTTTACCCGCGTTGTGCCCGTTCCCGTAGGAAATCCGGGATAAAATGTAGCCTATAGCCTTCCTCGATAAATAGACTATCTAACAGTGAAAGAATTATTCAAATCGGTTCAGTAGTTTCTGAGATTAGCGCGTTTAAACAAACAAAACAAACTCTTCAGCTTTATAATATTAGTATAGACTAGCAGCGCCCCGCGGTTTTACCCGCGTTGTGCCCGTTCCCGTGGGAATTTCGGGATAAAATGTAGCCTATAGCCTTCCTCGATAAATAGACTATCTAACAGTGAAAGAATTATTCAAATCGGTTCAGTAGTTTCTGAGATTAGCGCGTTTAAACAAACAAACAAACAAACAAACAAACAAACAAACAAACAAAACAAACTCTTCAGCTTTATAATATTAGTATAGATGAACTAAAATGCCATATATTAAATTATGAATGCACATTGTCAACATAATGTTCTAGATCTAGACGCACTTAATGGGATTTTCATAGACATGTTAACATCAGGTCCAAAACCTATAGGCATGAAGAATCAGAAAGTTTATTTTACTACTATTGCATGCATATAATTCTTTGAAAGTTACCACATTATCGATTAAAGTTATTAATAGTTTGATATCTAAATCGAATAGTCTTTTTGATCGCGACCTTTGTAGTCGACCTTTAGTTTAATTGAACACTCGTTGTGCGCTAGTAGCTAATGTACCATTATCAGCGAAAGGCACAACATGGCACCGAAATAACAAACTTTTGCAATCGAATAAATATCAAGAAATGCCTAAAAAAATAAACAAACGAATGCTCTCCATTAGTTGTCTGACAGTTTTATATGTGTGTAATCGAACATTTCTAATGTTTTCTAACGTTGCTGATGAATCTTAAAATGTGTTCGGGTGAAAATCTGTTATTTCTGAATGTCCCAGTTTTGTTGGTAGCGTTCGCAATCACAAGCACTAGGCCAATGTCCCAAAACTGGAGCACATCCTATTTCTGCAGTGTTTGTATTAATAAATACACACCCGTTACGTTATCTTAGTAATTAAGGGTATACATATCTTGTCACGAGATAATTTGCATATTTACAATACAAATATTATAAGAGTGCATTATTTGTGGTGTGTCTAAGTTATGGTTCTAGTTTGATTGTGATCAGTTTCGTCTGTTTTGTTAATACCCATGACTTGTCTATCAGAAGCATCTCCGTTGAATAAAAGTTACTGCAATATAATTTTATATCACTACATAGTATAAAATAAAGTCGCCTCTGTTTCGTGTCTGTTTGTCTGTTTGTCTGTATGCTTAAATCTTTAAAATTACGCAACGGATTTTGATGCGGTTTTTTGTAATAGGCTTGAGTGATTCAAGAGGAAGGTTTATTATGTAAAAAAATTCCCGAAATTCCCACGGGAACGGGCACAATGCGGGTAAAACCGCGGGGCGCTGCTAGTATTCAATATAATATTTTAACAGTCAATCTATAATCTCCACGTAAATCTTAACTGCAATTACCAGCTAAGTTGTAAAAAAGCAGTTATTTCAAAATTGCAGACATTATAATAATTGTACCTATTTGTTGTTAATGTCCTAACAAGACTTTGATGTATGGTATTGATGGGGTCTCGCATCAATATTAACGGGACCCCTAACGTCACTCAAGAGAGCAGTACAGTTGTGATTTGATGCCATTACTGAGCAGTGAGCACTAGACTACTGCACATATACTGAGCTACCGTTCATTGCTTCAAACCGTTTTATTTCAAGTTTCCGTATTGGCCGACGTGGTCTTAAAACTACATTATGTTTTATAGCACTTGTTCCAGTTCATTTTGATTACTGTTTTATATTCCAATAGGTACAATATGTATATCTGTATCTAGAAAAGTTACAGTCAGCCAATTTCAATCGTCAACATCTTTAATTAAATCAGAATTTACATTTTCATTCAATTGATAGACCGCAACTGTGATTCGATTAAAGGTAATTTCATTTGTGGCTGAGTTTATTGCCTATTGCAGAATGAGAAATCCATTTCAAAAGTTATTTCTTTATTTCGTTTATAAAAAATAAAACTATATGCGCCTTCGGTTTCGCCCGCATTGTACCCGTTTCTGTGGGAATTTTGGCATGAAAAACACCCAACCCAAACCGTCCTCTTTTATCACTATGTATGTTGGTGAAATGCGTATGAAAACCATTCAGTAGTTTTTGAAAAAATCAATAACATACAGACAGCTTTTGGGGACTTTGTTTTATAATATGTTACTGTTACTGTTAGCCCGTATTGTCCCACTGCTGGGCAAAGGCCTCCCCCCATTGATCCAATATGTAAGATAAAAAAAAAACACAAATTGCAGTAAATTCATAGGTGAGAAACACTTATTTTCTTCTTATTCTTCAAATTCATCAGTTAGTAGAGACAGACACAGAATTCCATGAAATAAAGTAATGACTGCATTATTCCTGCTAACAAAAGAATTAGCTAGAAAGTGATAATTTTGTATCAATACAAAATGCTGAACTCCTGTGAAAAACGGCACTGTGGGATAATGTCGTGTATGCTAAATAAGTGTTGGTAAATTCCTGAAAATGTCTTAAAGCAGTAACTTTAGACCGAGCTACTATATTTGTTGTTCGTTTGTAAGTGTTTGAGGCTCAGTTTCCGGCGCCGGCGCCGCCACTCGCTATAAATAATGGTGTCTCATCGCGAGTCATCGCCCGCACCACCGGCCGCGCCGAAACCATCTCTCCGATGCACAACATCTGTCAACTTCACCTTTCAAAAGAAAACACCTCGCTAACGATCCCATAAGACAACACGGAAACTGAAAACACCAACTCTTTTACAAGAAAATTAGATAATAAAATAATTATAAACTTGTCTTGTGTGTTGCGTAATTCAAGAAAAACTTTAACGGCTTCTAAGTCGTTGTTATAGGCGTCATTGTGTAACCCTGCAATAATTATATTCATAATTATCGCCGCTTTGTTTTATTTTAATATTGAACAGTTTACAGCAATGAAAATGAAAGTATTTTTTCGATTTTGTTTCGAGAATGTTGTAAAACTAGTCCCGGTGTATTTGGATTGTGTAATGTCGAGGTGCGGCTGTAATGCCATCGAACTGGATACAAAGCAGTTCTGAATTGAGTGATTCACCAGTGTTCGCGTCCCGTGACGTCATACACGCAAACACTCGCGGGCCTCTGAGGAACTGTGTTATAATTGGTTTTAATAACAATATCGCATGCCTCACTGCTGGCTAGCCGTGTAATCTAAATATCGTGTTGGTATATTAATAACATTGCATTTTTCATTACCCATTACAAGAGGTTATATGTAACGGGTAAGACCTAGGAAGTTCCATACATGTACTATCGTGTGCATAGACACGATTGAAAGGCCTGTTAGATACGTGATATAACCAGTATTTAATTATTTACCAGTATTTCCTCAATAACTCACCTAACCTGTATGTAATGTTCCAGGCTACGAGAACCAGGACTGGTTTATCCCGTCGCCGGCGCTGCCGCTCAGTCCTGAGGACCTCGCACTTACACCTGACCAGATCAGGGAAACGCTCAATTACTTCCGTGAGTATTACCATATACTATACGACCATAAACTCATAGGTGCGACAGCGGCTGCGGTTAGTTTGATTCACCCCTGAAAATTCAAACGCCATTTGAATTAGCAGGTAATTCCAAACATTATTGTCAATTTTTTGTCAGGTGACAATAAAATTCATACATGGTAAAATTTTTACAAATTGGCGTTGTTTAATTTGAGTAGAATTTGAGTCGGGCATTGTTCCCCATATTTATGAATCAGCTGATCAAATCACTTCTGAAACGCGAGACTATAATGATACTAGCAGCGCCCCGCGGTTTTACCCGCGTTATGCCTTGGGAATTTCGGGAATTTTTATACATATATCCCATCCTTTTGAATCACTCTATCTATTAAAAAAACCGCGTCAAAATCCTTGCAGACACACAGACGCGGCCGGGGACTTTGTTTTATAATAAGTGGTGATATGATCAATTAAACTAAACTAGCGTAAAACAAAATCTAGTGTAAAATACGTTTAGTACGGGTAGGTAATTTTTATTTAAACGTACTGCATGTATGTGTTGTTAATTTTTAATTTAGTTCATTCATCTAATATACCAATTTGTCATTGATTTACCGCCCATTAAACGCCAGTAATATTCCTAGTAATCTAAAAGGTACAGTCACAAGGCACAATGAAATATTGAATCGAGTATTTCATAAGAATTATCGTTTCAAACGGAAGTTTAACTTTGTTTCTTAGGCCTATTGAATCGATAGAGCATACGTCACCATTTCGTTTATTTAATCAATGATGTGATGTTGCTATGAAAACATATTTAATATTTGGTACCACTCATCAAATCTAAGCTAGCGAAGCGGACTCTTTTTGTTTAAATTGTGATTTTTATGAGTAATTGCTTTAAAGGACCAAGGTAAGTTTTATGAAATACGATAATTAGTTGTTATTAGTTAATTAAACAGATTTCAGATTGATGCCAGTCTAACATATCTTGTTGTAATTCAACTTTTCAAATATAACTAGCATTGCCCCGCGGTTTTACCGCGTTGTACCCGTTCCCGTGGGAATTTCAGGATGAAAAGTAGCCTGTAACCTTCCCGTTGAATGTGACTATCCATTACAAAAAGAATTTTTCAAATCGGACTAGTAGTTTCTGAGATTAGCGCGTTCAAACAAAATCAGCAGCTGTATAATATAAGTATAGATAAAATTGAACAATGTAAAAAGTAAAACCATGTAGTAAAGCAGGGCCTTTCATCTCACTAAAAATATTACTCCTGTGAGGACTATAAGGTGGAATTTCCACGCTTGCATACTGCAGGTTAATAATCTCATTGTAGTAATAAATATGCACATACATTTAATTGGCACCCAGACGCGAGAATTTTGAACCTAAATCCGTTGAAAAAAGTGCAGAGATTTGTGTAGATAAGTTTTCAATGAATATTCAAAATGTTTTGTTTGCAAAACTGTTCACCCACATAAGTAAGCGGTATATTATATACACTCAAATTGAAATGTGGTTGACATTCGTATATTTTACTAAGATTTTAATAAAAATAAATTAATCTTGCCTTTCATGAAATATTAAGTACACCCCGCGGGTTCACCCGCACCGCACCCGTTCCCGTGGGAATTTCGGGATTTTTATTACTTATTATTCTATTGCTGGCCAAGATAAATTAAATAAATAAATAATCATTAAAATCGTTCCTGCCGTTCTAGAGTTATAAACGGTGTAACTAACACGACTTTCTTTGATATATTCCATTTCTTATATTGCAAAAGAAACTAAATTATGAAAAAATAAGTAAACAAATTGTTACGATTACAGAAATAACTAACTAAAATATATAATATAAAAACAGATAACTATTTGCTTCTTGAAGAATTTATTATAAAGATTTAGAACAGAAATAATTAAAATGTTCGTCCAATCAGGAAGCACCAGAATACTGGTGTTATTTCTGTCAACAGCATATCCATCAGGGAAATGGGTTTCTTTATGGTACGAACTTTCAAATTTTAACCAAAAGTTTAACAGATTTATTATATAACTGCATGTTAATAGCAAAGGGCTTTCAAGGTTTATAGCTTCCATATGTTCATCTTCATATTAACCTTCATCGTTATGTAAATCAGATGAAAAATAAACTACTAATCAAACATTTTATGGCGCAGTAAGTAATTTTCCAAAACCCTATCAGTTGTTGGTATTTATTTGGTTAATCTATCAACTGTATATCTTTCTTCATAAATAAATATCCAATTTTATCACGTTTGGAACATTCATCGATTGTGATTAGTCTGGTATATTTAATTATTAACATTATAACTTCCTGGAATGCTTTATAATAACCTAACTTTTGTGTTAGCTGCTGTAAGGTTGCCTAATGTTGTTGTACTTATGTAAAAAACAATAAAATATTTATTTTTGTAATAAACTATGAATTTATTTAAATTGGTAGTTAGTTTAAACTAAACTTGTAATTATTTCTACAAAATGACTTGAAACTATGCAATTAATTCCCTAAACAATGAAATAACACCAGCGCCATTGTTAATATTAACTCACAATAGCTTGAAATGATCGTCATAGCTGTTTAATAGGCGTGAGAAGCGTAAAATATGTATTGGGTAAAATTGATGAGATAAATATGTAATAGCAATGTCGCGCTCGAGCGTCGAGCCGCATTGTTTGCGTAGGTGACATATCTTTAGGCATACACAGGGTTGGTTTCCAACTAGAAACACGGATAAAACGGATTCATGAAAATGTTGTGTTTCGTGCCTTACTGTGCTCGCACTGCGGTACACGGTGCTACGTAATTGGAAAGCGACCGAGGTGTAGATTGTAGATGTAGTGTATGGCGGCGTCAGGCGTGTGAGCGCGTGCGCGGCCCGGTCGGCCACCAGTGCCGGTCGCGCCGGTAGCCACGCGGCACGCGTGTCCTTCCTACTCGACGCCCGCACGGCACACTCCGCGCCTCCGCGCCAACGCGATTCCGCGCCGATCGATACCTCGTGCGCCGAACGCACCGCGCATCCCACCGCCCAACCTAAACATAGACTCGAAAGGTGCACCGTTGCACCCGAAACGGGACAAACTTGTCACACGTGCCCTCGTCTCCCCGCGGTACATACCCGTCTATTCCGTGCTCTTAGATTTGTGATTTTTGATAAACAATCATTTGTAATTAGCGTGGTCACGAAAATATTTGATTGATGAATTGGAATTTGGCACCGGTAAAGTTATTTACGTTTAAGTATTGGTGGTGTAGTGTCGTTGCTACCCTCTGTGATCGATCGGGGCTGGAGCGAGGGACGCGGCGCGCCGGTGGCCGATGCGACACCGCACCGCGCAACAGCTGTGAACCAGATCACTTATCTTGACCGTGAGAGCATAATTATTATGTTCAATGTTCTATTTCAATTTGTACAATTAAAAAGATAGTGTATAATTATTGAAATAACATTATTATGTATAACAATTTATTAAAATTATTCATTAGGTGTTTATTTTGCTTTCCTTACCAGTTTGCCTGGCTTCGAAGACTCGATTATGTTATGATATAAAGATACATACAGTATTAGTTTATTCCCGCTTGTTATTAATTGAGGCCTGCCGGTAGCTGAATAGCTGCTTTTTAATATTGATTAATAAAATGTAAACCGTTTATAAGAGCAACATTGTAAGACTCATCGATTGTGACACTAAACTCGCTGTAAGAGTTCAACTTTGCTATTCAATGTAGTCCTTAGATGGTGCAATAGTTGATGTACTTGAACGTGTTACGACATCTTCTACTTAACATTCACTCGTTTTAAATATAAACTCTATTGTTGTTTACTTTCATTTTCTCAGCAAATGTCTTCTGTCCTTATGAATAGGCCATTTTCCCATATTTTAGGTGTTTGAATCCTACATGCATTATGCCTGATTGTATTTAAATTGGAACATGTTTCGTGCTTATTGCATGTTACTGTGCAATATGCAATCTAACTATTTCGCTAGCAATTTATCCTGATTGTTGTGTAATTTAACCCTATTTCTGGACGTGTTTGCGATTCATTAAAATTGTTCTAACAATTATCAATAAAACGTCGTTGGTCAATGCCTTTTACTTCTTGATCAGGAGACTAATAATAAAACTTGAAATAGAAACCATTTTCGCATAAACGTCACTGAAGTATCAAATATTTACAGATTGATGTTTTAAATGTTGTTGCAGTCGAGGTATGATGCGGATGGTATTTTATTAGTCGTATGCTATTGGTCGCAAAACTGCATAATGCGGTTGTGACATGCATAATAAACTCAACTAAGTACTAAGGACAGCATCAAACAGCGCGTTAGGCACACTTGAGCTTTTATCACTTCAACAGAATTGCAACTACAATTAGACATTCGTTTTAGATAGGTAAATATATGTAGGTATATTTGAGTTTCCACATTGAATAGTTCTGAACCAAAAAGCCTTAAAATTAGTACAGAGTATGCATCGAAATATATCTATTGAATGAAAGCTCACACAAAACTCAGTAAGAGAGTAATTTAAAAAATCTTTTCGTAGTCAAGCTGAGTAATTTTAGAGCCTTTTAGAGTGAATTGAATGTTGACAATAACAAACGGTAGTTGAACACACACATTCTGAATGTTAAATAGTGAAAGGTTAAAAACACTACAGTAGTAGATAAAACATGTCGCGTCCATAATTTATGCGCATAAATAAAAAAATATAAATCATAATTGTGTAGTCATAGTGGTTCAGTTTCTTGGTATCAAGTAGTATGCGTGTTTATTTAGTTTAGTTATCGGCATGGCATTGACGGAAGTGGTCGCTTGTCCGCGCGCTGACGGCTCTTGAGGTGTGTGGTCCGGTCGTTCGTGATCGCGCAATTCGCGTGCAAACTTAGTGCTGCAGCCGCCTGCACTTGATCGTGAAAGTTTGTTACCGCTGGCCTCAAACACTGGGACCGTTACTAAAAGAAATCGCATTACTCTTAGATAAAGGTTGTTTTGTACATTTCAGCGGTTAATGATAATTTTATGTTCTTGCAGTAAAGTGTCCGTTTAGGCTATTAAGTTTTTATTAAAGTGCAGAAACATATCCATTAGTGAAACACAGTATTTCAGTGCATGGAATCTGTGTTGTACTATTTGTGCTTTATTTCGTCTATCTAAGATCGGCAAACTATTTCTGGAGTGCGTGCGGAGTACAGGGTCGAAATTTCATCATGTTGTATCTAGTAACCTACTTCTATTGTTTCGTCTAATATTATTGAAACTTCTAGATATATTTTGTCTTTTTAAGGTCTGTATTTGGTCCCATATTTTAAAATCAGAATTAAAAGAAATAGGCAAGTATTTCACGAACGCACTAAAAGTAGTTGCGAATTATTTCGTGAGTAAAATTCTTAGTGATAATAATTGCTCGGTCTAGTAACTCTACTACGAATACTAAGGTCGCGCTTCAATGATTTTATACTACCTGGTTGAGAGGTAGTAATGCTTAGCTGTTAGCGATTTATTATTATAATCATGCATTAAAGTCAACCAGACTGCAAGTTTGTGTGAAAAACCAATTTTCTATAAATATTCCTGACGTTAATTTGAATAACTTCAGAAAACTGAGATAACACAAACATTATCTATGAATTATTTGATAAGAAAAACGGACCTTGAATATTAACGTACATACTTAGTTTACCTACTTACGAGAACGGCTGTAAAACGATAATTTATTGAACAGCATTTGTTTAATGTCGATTGTTTTATTGAGTAAAATACGAATCTTTTGTGTCTTTTAGTTTCCCGAATGACTGAACTGGTCATGTTCGTATGTTCATTTAGCTGTCGTAAAATTCATAAATGACTATAATGGCATTACAGTGACGCTAATATCTGTATGAATAAAAGCATTATTACTACAAATATTTAAGAAATGATACCGGATTTTTTAAAATGACCGTAAATTGACAGACTGTTGAAAATTGTTAAGTATTGTTATGATCTTTGCTTTGCAGAGTATAGTGGTTAGTTTCTTAAACGTCATATTTGAATCACGTGCTGTTTTGCTGACCTTCAGATCCCGTCAGGTTTATAAACCTTTTGCCTCTATATTACATGAAATCTTTACCTCACACAATGGTTTTGCACATATTATGACTAATATCAGTAATGAAAATGTTGTGTTATTTAAAATAATCGTAAGAACCTTCGGAAAGGCTGCTTTGAATACTTATTCTACCTTCTCGGTTTTAATAATATACCTACTCACGAAAATGTGAAAATTGTTACTTGCAATATAGCTACAATAAGTCATGCTAATAGTTTAACTAAACGTTAGTATCTCGTGATCTATTCCTAATTGTCGTGTTATTGAAAACCCTCGTTGGAGGTCGCTCAGTAATCATGGTTAATGCCATGCTTTTTCTATCGACACTGTTTAGTCAGACTATGAATAGAATTTTCAAATCAATGTGGATGGTGTCACTTTATTGAGATGCCACTATAATATCAAGCTATTTATACACACAGAATTCATAATAATCTATTGTTAGGACTGCGGACCTGTTAGATGAATAAATTTGCAGTTGAAGATTTGGCTTTTGCTTTAACAAAACTACAACAGGTACTAACGGAAAGCAAACATAGGTTGATTATTAGCTTGTCCATCTTAGCCGGCTAAGTGACCGTTAGAAATTAATATACGTTCGTGTTAGTTTGCGTTCTTCTTGTAACACTGCCGTGTTATTCCAATTTTCAACTTGTCTATCGGTTTTCTTCCTGTGATTTACAAACTATGTCTCGACTACCGCACTTCGGCTGGTTCGTGTTTCACATATTGTAACACATTTCATAAGAGAGTTAATTTAAACATCTCGCTTGACCACCCGAGCGTGTTGGGTTTTGTGCCCAACTGCTTCATCATGAATCTATAACGTCACACAGATGGATTTACATCCTCGAATTGATTTCACGTGATTTAACGTTTTTGTTTCATCTAGTTTTATTGTAGTAGTGGTAAAAAGTAATAATTTTGTGCGTTCAGCTGTGTGAGAAATGGATCGTCAGTTTTATATACTCAGTGCAATTGTGTGGACATTGTAAATTGGAATCGTATGAGAGAACAGTGTTGAAGACAGTGGTGAGGTGGTCGTGGAGCGAGTGAGTGATAGCAGAGGGGTGTCGCGGCGGCCGGAGCCGATGGTCTGGGGCTGGGCGCGTCACGGCCGAGGGGTGTGCGGGCTCGGGCGCGGGGTGCGCGGGCGACTCGCGCGCCTCGCCGCCGCCTGGCTTCGATCGCGAGCTCTTCCACGAGCTCAGCCATCTCCCTGACGCGGAACTAAGAGAGTGCCTTGGCGAATACCCAGACTTCCTGTACCACGTTGCCCGGGACCGATTTGGACGGCTCTACTTTCGTGTCATCCGGACTTTGCTCCTCGATCGAGGTATGCCATGAACCTACATGGTACGGCATCACTGGTTTCATCGCTATCTGCATCATCTATGTTCCTTCATCATGTAGCTTCAACCGCTTGAATGGACTTATTCTCATTCTAACAACGCTTATCGCCTTAACTCCATTGTAATAACCACCACACGGTGCGCTTATCTACTAATATAATATGTTAATTAACTAACATGGCCAACATGTTATGACACTCCGCTTCAATTTCATAAAATAATGTAGTTGCCACTCCTTTATATAACGTGTTGGCTGCGATTTGGTTACTTGCAATATTACCTAGAACCTTCACAAAGATGGAGGGCGGTGAATTATTCAGGAAATGTGCTTATAAAAACTGCGAATGTTTTTGCTTTTATTGTGTGGAAGATGTAACCGAGAGTACAATCAATATCCGTTGTAGGTAATCGTAATGTTAGGTAAGAGTGGGAAACTGGCAAATCTACCGCATTCTACACAACTACATACTATCATGTTCCCATAAGTTTTTACTTTGAAAAGCGGTTGGTTTGTCTTGTACGTAATATGCTATTATGTAGCAAGTGTAACTGTAATTGTGAAGTACTTCGAGAATACAATTTATATTAATTTCTCATTCATTTGGAGATGTGCCTGTAATGATAACAGTCTAGCAATTATTATAATTTGAGTGCTTGAACTTTCACATTGTTAATTAAGATAAGGTAAACATTACTTTTTAATACTTAGAATACTGAGTTACCTAGTCCTAGAAGGATAATATTTTAACACTCACTTCATAAGAATTTTAATCGAAATCTAATATAACAATGTCGTCAAATAAGTACACAAAAACGTAATCACACGACTATAAAAATAGTCGATGCGTTGTCTTTTGTAATTGAGTTTTCCCACAAACATACACAATAGAGCGGTTTGTTTTGCTTGTCCTCTGCAAAAGCGGTGGTCGGGTCGCATTCGTTAGCTTTAGAGCGTACTCCGCATCAGTCACTAACTCGATCAGGTTGTCCGCGCTCGTATCCAACGAACCACACAATCAAAGTTTAGTTCTCGGAAATAATCCTCCTCCTTGAATAATGTAACAGTGTTGTGTCGTTTTATATTTGTAAACAAAAAAGTTCGATGAACGAGCCGTGGCTGAGCTTGGATGACATTCTCCCTGGTCAGTACCAGAACTAGTATTTACTATCAAAACGTAATCTACCGGCACATTAGTGATTGGTGAATAATTTAAACGCCATTACATTCCGGATCGCGGTATCTTATCAGCGCTTGAAGCGTCGGACCAAACAAATGTATTCATGCTCAAGCGCTCCTCCGTAACCGTTGTTTTACGATATATCGATTTAAGATATTAATATTTATTTAACCATTGTTATAACTTTTATGGATCACTTGAAGTTTAGTGATAAATGTGCGAAAGAAAAGAAAATGGTTGGTTTAATGTGAATCAACCAAGTGTCACCGAAATGTTTACATCAAGTCACAACACTGTTAATAAAAGGTCCAAGTTTAATGGTTGGTAACACGTTCATTAAATTAATTTTGGAAATTAATGGATTAAAACTGTGTCATGTGTGATCTTTCATTTATTTATGTCTCTAAAATGGGTTCGAAAATTGTTAAATAAAGTACACCATAGCAAAGTGTAAAACAGATATACTTAATTCCTTTTATATGCGGGTGTAATCGATAAAATTGGATCGGGTTACTATTAGTATTATTACCCATATTTACTACTCTGTACTGTATTTTTTGTCAGGTGTGAAATTCGTATTCTCTATAACACATTGTGTGATATGATAGGTGAGGGCTCACGACTCCGTTCCCATGAGCTTTATTTGCATGGACTCATTTTAGATACCTCCGAAATTTTATTTTCTTAATTCCATGTGACCTCTGCACTACACAAACAATAGATAGTTAAACGTCTATTTTGTTATTTTATACGTTAAAGCTTACAAGTGGTTGTTTAAACAAGCGTGAAATAAAGTAAATGGACTTTATGTCAATGTAAATGATGATTACATTGACATAAATTCCGATTACGTTTCTATGTAAAACACGACAGTGTTTCTATTTTATTCGAATGAACTCTTTTAAGTCACAATTCTATGTGTATTGTTAAAATTTCATGAAATCATGTTAACTGATTACTGATAAGTCAAGTTATCTTTCCGTCATGCAAATAAGGTTTCATTCACTGTTAATAGATTAGATCTTATAAGATTAAAACTTACCTGAGAGACTATGTGACTAAGCTTTTCCTAAACGATAAATTGGAATAATCTAGAAGTACCAAACCCTCTTCACTTTGACGTAAAAGCTTCGGTTGACGTCAAAGCATTTTAACCCTTCAGTTTTGCTCAATACATATGGTTGTAGTGACGTACCGCAACCTACACAATTGCTTAGGGATAATGTTACTATATGGTATACTATTAATTGACTATTCACTTACAAATCATTAGAAAATTATTAAGAAGTAATTATAATACATTCTTGAGATAAAAGTAATTGTACAATATGATTCTAAAATACGTTTTTTAAATATTATAGACATAATATCCGTGAAATGCAATGTACCATACATTCAAACTTTAATTTTAATTTAATGATTTTGTGTTTTCATTTTATGTATTAATGATTGATCAACTGTAAGTAAAATAAACATATATTTTTTTATCAAAATCATTCGTTATTTGTTCTATTTTAAAATGAGGGTGAAAGATTGACCAAATAGATTATCCAATATAAGATAAAGTTCTGTTGATAGTCGATGTTGGTCTAAATACAAATAGTATATACATATACTAAATTAATACAAAGGGAAGGTAAATAATAATATTGGTTCGTTGTATCTTAACAACTATTTATTGCATTCTTATGTTTACAAACTATATCATAAAATAAATAAGCAGTTGTCACTCGATTCAATCTTTTGTTAGCAGTGTGTACATAACGACGTCGATTTCGCGACAAGTAAAATGTTTGTGTGTTTTCATCTAACTGACAAATGCTTTAAATTATTTGCAGTTCTATGCAGCAACAGGGTGAGCCAAATGACAAAAACCTACAATGACATCGAAGCGGTAACACGGCTATTAGAAGAAGTAAGTTTTGTTTATTTGCTCTTATCTGCTATGTAATAATCTAATTTTAAGCTTGCTATAAAAGTGTTTGGCTTTTATTTTAATTAGATTAGATTCGCTTAGTGTCCAAAAAATATACCTCTATTTTTAACTAGGTGCAATCAACCTCTATAAAATATGTTTAGATTGTGTTACATAAGCAGCCCTTTGAGCCATATTGAAAGCAATGGTTTAGCAAGTTGAACTAAAAGGACAAGGTTCAATAGAGCTACTAAGTCTTTGCAAGTGAATGGTACGCTCACTGCTTCCAAGACGTTTCTATTTAATAGCTAAACGTTATCATTGTTCCACTGCCGCTAAAAACCTTGTCCAAGTCAACGAACCTTCCCTTTATAAGAGTACTCGACTTTACATTTATTCCCACGGCGATTGGAATTTTCACAATCATAATAACGAAACGTTTTTATTAACAATAAATGAAGAATATTTCCGAATAATGGGAACTCAATTGGTATTAGTCTTTTTTCAATTGGCATTCCAATTCGAAACTATTGTTAGGACAAAGAATTTTGTCTTTTCACTTTGATAAATAAATAAATTGATGACTTGGTCCCGCCATCTCTACCGGACATTTAGTCGATGAAATTTTATAAATTTGTTTGGTACACAGAAAGAGAAGGACTTGGAGTTGACAGCGCGTATCGGCAAAGAGCTGTTGACTGCTAACGGACGGCTGGAGGCGCGCGTCAACTCGCTCGAGGGGGAGCTGAGGAGCGCCCGCGACCACATCACCCAGCTCAGGCACGACCTCAGTGCTAAGTCGGATCTACTGCAGGTGAATATACAGTAGTGTTGTAGTACTAGCATGTGGTTAGCATTGAGTAGTATAAACAAATGCACTATGTATTTATCGCCTTAGGTATTCATAAACGATATTTAACTTAAACAGTGTTTTAAAGTGTTTTGTCTCTTTCGCTCTCTGGTAAATAGCGTATGTCGGAAAGGGACAAACCATTTAATAGCTAGAGTGCTGTTAATGAGCGTTTATGAATAAGGCAATTTATGTTTACAATTGCAAGGTATAGATATATCTAAACTTGAGTAGTATAAACAAATGCACTATGTATTTAGTGTTTACAATTGCAATTGATCTCGCAATGTAGATATAAACATGCGAGATCCATTGTAGATCGGGTGATCTACGATGCGCAATCCTGGACAATAGATAGTGCTCTTCTCTATAAACTTGCGCTTCGCTTGAAGCTCTCTCTTGATGCAACGTCCACTTGCGATTGATTCTCTGGTGTGGACCTGGCTTAGCAACTCGTCAGTCATTTTTAAAACCCCACGGTACCTAGTTTGTCCCGTAAATGTCGGAACGGTTTCACATCGCAACGGTATTAGACTTCTTGTACACTATACTTACATAACCTCGATTAACGACATAGCTATGTAAGATAGGTATCTGTGAAACTAGGTCTTCTACCATGTTTAAAATTGATTGCTTCTTCAAGTTTTTTGTTATATTCAAATATTAGATGTCGCGATGGTCGTGCGTAGAGCTCACAATATGCCACGATACATTCATGAATGTTAATGATCGACGAAGTTGACCCCGAAGGATGTGACGTCATTATATGTCCCAGAGACTGAGTGAGTCATATTCGTAATATTAAATCTGAAGTGCTTATAAAACGGTACGAGTGCGGTTAGTAAGAAAATGGCGTCCCACATTGTAACGAATTATCCAATCTATGCGATACAATGACACCTACATTAAAGTGCATCGACATAGATCGCAATTTGTCTAGAGTCACTGACTTGTAATAAAGAATATCATCAAAATAGAATTGGCACACGATTAAACGCCATTTACATAAGCGGCTAGCGAGTGTTTGAGCTGTATCTCTCTGATCTTGTTTGCCCTTGACCTAAATATGCTGCGGCGCCCTCCGGCTGTATTAAACCGTCAACAGTTGGGTCACTGGAGTAAAAAACATGAAACTGAAATGACTTGTGAATGTGATATATACAAGATATCATTGTCAGGGTGTATTATGTAATGCACAAGTATCAATGCTATAATCGCATGCATACTTACAAAATGATTGACTAACCAACACATTGTGTCGTTCAGTTTCATTTACAAAGTGAATGTTTTAAGAATATGCAAGTATTTAAATTACTTTTTTAATGCCAATGTTTTACATTACATTGTTAAACATTTTATAATTATGAAGTGTTAACATTTCTTCATAAAATGCGTAGTGATGCTTGTATAGTTCATCTGCGCGTAAGTTTTCACAGCGATACGGCCGTATTGTGTTACGATAGTCCATTGTTAGGCTCGGCTTTGTCATGTAATGTGTAATTATCGACGTTTTATTCACACGATGTTTGCACTTCATCGCGGCTCATATTGGTTTCGCCATTCGGATTATAACAAGCACATAATATTACTTTAAGTAATTCCCAAAAAAATCGTTCTTCTTAGCTTAATACTTAGCTTTTGTGTCCGTGATTTCAGTATTTTAGTGAAAAAACCGATCTAATGCGTATAAATAACAATACATGTTTTAATAATGCAGTCATTTTCTATACTATCCTATAAATAAACTGAAAGAAATTTCAAACACATAGTCGGAACCGTCTGGTTTTTGGAAGTCGATTAAAAAGCGTGTTATGAAGTGCCGTTGTGTGGTGCAGGTGTTGACCGATGATACTGAGGAAAGCGGGTCCCCCACGGAGCAGGAGGCGGCGAGCGCGGTGGCGCTGCGGCGCCGCACCGGCGCGCTCGAGCGCGAGAACCGCTCGCTGCGCGACGAGGCCGCGCGCCTCGCCGCCGGCGCCGACAGCGCCGAGCTCGCCGAGCAGCAGCTTCTGCGAGACATTGCGCATCAACTAGGTACGTACCCATCACACCACCACACTCACACCACTTCCAGCACTCTCAATATCCTATCCCTACCAAAAATCTCAGATAGCAGATCAAGTTTTGAATGCCAATGTGTTGTTCTTTTAGCCGCTAAAATTCGTCATTTAAAATTACAAAGAAACAATATCAAAACTTTATCTGCTATCTCAAATAGCCTGTAGGGACAAGTTATAGAGAATGGCCGTTAATAGAGCATTGAATAGGCAACGTACCACTCCGCCACGTTTACACCACTGAATAGAGCATCAACTACGTAACACGCAAAAAAACTTCTAACGTTAAATAAATACCAGCTACCAATAAAAAGCGGAGGGCCTTGTCATACAATGTTTGGAACTCAAGGGGGCATAGCTAAACACCACTGAAGAAAACAGCCCTTGACAAAGCTATAGTCAATTAGACAGCCAGTTACGGTGATACGATATTATAGCAAATCTTCACCATGAAGTCTTTCGCAGCAAATCTCCGCAGACATTAGTTTGACACCAAAACTCCTGTAACTCACAAAATAAAGATATATTACGCGGGAGAACCACACGAAGATGCCAAACAAAATTTTGGTATCTTCTTGGTTTTGACAAGGACTTTATCTTCAAGGCAGAGCTTTCTGGTAAATGAATGGAAGCTTAATTAAGGAACCAGCTACGTAGTGTTTTTAAACTTGAATTAAGAAATCCTTTTTAGGGTTCTGTTTCCTAATGACACCCTTTGGTTTTAAATTAACTTCCATTGTAAAAGGAATAGCGTCACAGTCAGGGTTCATTATGATTCAGTTTTATTTTAACTTCAGTTTAAGTCTTAGCGTTAATAAGCAAGGGCTTAAGGGTGCGTATTCACTGAGACCAATACCGTTACCTTCAATGCTGGAAATATCTTAATGAATTAACTCCGCTCAGCTAGGCCTCTTAAAAAGTCTTCATTGTAAATGTATTACGTGTTCAAGCTCTTTCTGTACCAGTACTTTATGTTAACTGAACAGAAGTAATTGATATCACCAGGTTCCTATTACTATCCAACTTAAACCGGTGACACTAAATGAAGATTATGATATAATCTATATTGATAATGTAAAAGTTAAGTGCTACAGATAACTTAAATGAGATAATTGGCCCATTATATTGATCATATACTAATTTAGCGTTTAGTATTTGTTTGATAAAAAGCTTATCAATGTGACTGGATGGATTTTATAAACAACATATAGAGCTTTTTAACCATTAGGGGTAGTATGCATAAACACTTATTAATACCATTTTAGCGATTAAATAGTTTGTCCTTTTCGGACATACGCTATTTTCTAAAGAGTAGAAGAGACAAAACACTTTTTATCAGTATTTTATTCAAGAGTGTTTATGAATAAGGCGGTAATATTTAATTTTAGGTGGGGTCCACAATATTGTAAACCACCCTCGAATTAAATATTTGTTGGTCTTTTTATATAGACAAAGTATTTCTCATAAACGAAATTCACTCTCGGGCGAATATTATGGCGTTGAATCTAGTTGTACCGATAGTAATAAGTACTTCCAATAATGTACATAATTTAAAATGAATAAGACGTTATCAATGAATGTATTGTGTTAGTAAATGAAATGTTATAATATATTTGATTAAAAACTATCATGACGAAACATATTTTATTTTTCTTGGTAAAAGCCCAAAAACCAATTGACGTGCTTAATAATTTTTCGAATCCGTTTAGATATTTAAAATTGGAATGTAAATAAATGGAGCATTGTGTAAAGTATTGGCGAAACAATCAAAACAATTGAATTTATCGTTTATTCGAAATGTTATCGGCACACTTAGCTATAGATAAGATCAATAAATTGTAATTTCAAGTGATTGCAATGTAAGCTAGACCAGGGCCGGATTTAGAGGTCCAGAGGCCTCGGGGCAACAAAGGAGCGGAGGCCCCCTCGCCCCAAAAAAAAAATTAAAGTAAAGAATTATCTGAAATTAAATTTTAGGGTTAGCGAACGGAACCTTTCGAGCTTTTTTCGCCGAAAAATCGTTGATGATTTCGTTGAAATCCACTTCTCGGAGTAAATCGCTTTCAATGCTAAGGAGAGAAAGCTTCGATAGACGGTTTTGTCCCATCGTGGTTCGAAGCCTATTTTTTATAATTTTCAGTTTTGAAAATGAACGCTCTCCAGTGCAATTTGTTACCATCAAAACCAAATACATTCTCAATGTAATTTCGAGGTTCGGGAATGTAGCTCTGAAATTTTGATTTTCGAGAATTTGGTAGTAAAAAAGTTCCGGCGATTGATCTGTTCCATAGTCCTTTTCCTTTTTGTATGAGTCAATCAAAGACACAAATTGAACCAACTCATTACCAAGACTAGGCTCTAAATCATCCGGATACACTTTCACCAATGCCTCTGCTGCAGCGTGCAAATTTTCAGAATCCATCTTCTCGATGTGATTCAGGAATCCAAATCTCGAACGAACAGCTTCATAGGCATGCAATCTTTCAGTAAGAGAAACAGATAGCTGGTCAACCACTGGGATGAAGGCGGATACTTTGTATTTCTCCTTGGGTGACAGATTTGCGTCTTGTTCTTTCCCGTAATCGAGCGGATTCAACCTCACATTTCTCGTTCTGGTGCGGGTGCGCGATTGTACATATTCATCAGTATGCGATATTTTTTTGGCTGCTTCTTCGTATTTATCAAAATCATTTCGTTTGGATTCCACGAATGATTTCAATGATTCTAGTGCACGCATTGCCGATTCAAGAATCATTTTCGGGTCTTGCAACATCTTGTTTGTAGCGTTGAATCGCTCCAAGATATCGTTCCAAAATGTTGCAAACAAAGCGGTTTCGAGACCACTCATCTTCTGTAGAAGGTTCGTTGCTTCATTCCTCACGATGTCTTTTTGCTCTTTATTGGAAGATATGCTGGTTAGAGCTTCTTCGATTTCCGAATAGCCGTTGACTAAGGCTTTCGTAGCTTCAGCTCGACAAGACCAACGAGTGTCGCTGAGCTTTTTCAAGACTAAAAACTGGCCGCTTTTCTTCTCCGATAATTTCTCGACCAGAATTCGGTGTCGCTCTGTACTGGCTGTGAAAAACGTGTACAAATTCTGCACGAAATCGAAGAATTGAACAGCCGATGGACAAGAGTTAGCAGCTGCCTTTCCCACTAAATTCAGAGAATGACCACAACAAGGTACAAACGCCGATAAACGATTTTTCTCCAAAATAAGAGCCTGCATCCCTTTGTATTTGCCACTCATGTTCGCAGCATTGTCGTATGATTGGCCGCGGCAATCCATGATGTCTATTTGATGGTCACCTAAAAATTTGAGCAGAGCGTTTGCTGTGGCTTCGCCAGTATGACCGCAGTTTGGTAAAAAGGTGAGAAACCTTTCTTTTGGCGTCGATCCTTCCATATATCGAACAACTATAGTTAGTTGATCGATGTGAGCTTCGTCGGGAGTAGAGTCGACTGATACGGAATAATATTTAGATTTTTTAATCCTGGATACTATTTCATTTAGTACCTTGTCACCCATAGAACCGATCAGTTCTTCGCAAATCGTCGACGAAAGGTAACTGACATGACCACTCCCTTTGTTTGCATGCTCTTTCAAATGGGTTGCCAGGATTGGTTCATACTCGGCTAGCAATTCCAAAATGCCCAGGAAATTTCCATTTCTTGGTGAGCCAACAATTTCATTGTCACCTCGAAAGGCTAATCCGCGTTCAGCAATGAATATAATGGTACTAACGATAATTCTCAGGATTTTTCGCCAATACTCGATTTGTTGGGCCTCTTGCATCGCTAGCTCTTGATCGATGCGTCCTGTAACTTTTCCCCGTTGCACTAAACTCATTACTGATTCCAAATGCGTTTTCGAAATCTCATGTTCATAGAGACGATCGGATGCATGCTTCCAGTCACTGAAACCTTCTCCACTGAGTTTGTTGTTTTGAGGAGACATCAATTTACACGCATAACAATATATTTTTCCCGTAGTTGGAGAAAAGCAAAGCCAGAATCGTTTGACGGTCTCTTGATTTTTATTGCGGCGTGTAAACATGTTCTTCGTGCATTTCCGAACAAAGTTGGAATTATCTCGCGGCTGATCTTGAAAAACTGAATTTTGCAGAGATACTTGATCGTAATTTTGAAGTTCTGTGGAACCTTTTTTCGCCCAATATTCGATCATTTCCTTTGTTATATTAGCAGGCCAAAGACCAATGTCATTTTCGAGACCGCAAAATTTTGCTTCCTCTTGGGTCTGATATTCACTTATAGTAAATTGTGTGGTGTTGCCTGATGAAACCTCAACCTCAGGATGATTTTGAATACTATCGACGACATCTTCATCTACTGTTGAATCTCCTGCTGTTGTGTTAAGATCCTGAGGAATTTTTTCTTTACTTGACGACGTAAAAAAACTGGTCAATTTCGGTGTTTTAGCTAAAGTTTCTTCGGATTTCTTTATACGTTCTGCTTGCAATTTCCTCTTCTGAGAGCCACTAGCAAAAACTCGAGGAGTTTTGTGACGATCACTCATGATGCCGCTATAAAATTAAGAAAACATGCGCCTGAAAAAGCTCTTCACCCTTCACCAATCGGATCGGAACTAGTAGTGAAGCTGATAGTCGAGAAAAATAAAATATTAGCAGAAACACCAAAAAGAGTTACGAGCAGTGCACATGGAAAATGAAAAGAATAGAGAAGCTGCAAGCAATGTACTGAAACCTGTCGGTCGAGTTATGTGCATGCACTCAAAAAATAAGAGACAAAAACAGAAGTGAATTATTTCAAAATTAAAATAGGAAACGTCAATTTACTCATTAAATATTAGCATGTGATCACGATATTTTAGTCGCCTTAATGATTAAATGACTAACTTACGCAGAACGAAACAAACGCATGATGAACAATAAATAATAACCTCTCTGTAACCTTTTTTAATGTTCTTTTGTTCTCTGCATATATTTCATATATTCTATTATATGTTAAGAAAAAAAAACACGTTTTCGTAATTGCACAATCAAATATGACATTCGGTTTATATTGTAGATTAGTAGATTACAAGATAACGATGAAAATAGGTACTCACGTCTTAACGTCTGTGGTCTGTCCGTAAAAATTCGAAATGTTTTACATTTGTTGCACAATGTTCGCAAGTTCGTAGCTCCTCAGACGCACGAGAAAGTACCAAATTCTGGGATTTCCTGCTACAAGCACGCCACTCAGCGGACACTTATCAACGCTGCGACGGGTCGAACACTCGTACAGACAAAAAACGGGGAAACAGGTACCGTCGTTGCCGTCGTATCTCGTATCGACACGCAATACGAAAAATGGGCTGAATAGGCTTGTAAAATCCGCAGAATATACTATAAATTCCCCATCCGAACTGGCAATTTTTATTCTACTGTGGATTCACATGGACAGGCAGAGGGCAAAAAAAAAACACACTCGCTCGCTGGTTGAAGAAAATTATGCTTTTGGAAAAATATATCAATAAAAGAATAGACAACTACACGAAGACAAAATTACGCACGGAAACTTCAATGGACACATTCTTTTCTCGATCATGATTCACGAGTCGATTATTAATATTAGCTTTCTTGTCACAATGAGGTGGGTTTTGTATGACTATCGGAATCAATATTCTTCAATAATTATACAAATAAATTATTATTGACCGACTATGATTTTTTTCAATTTCTTGCGTACAGTAAAGTTCGTGAATAATTGATGGCATTTAATTGTGTCACAATAATAATTATTTGCCTATCAAACTGCATCATTGCTGCATAAAGAAATATGAAAAAAATTACCAATTAGTCAATAATAATTGATTTATTTAAGAATTGAAGAACACCGATTGTTCATATACTGCAATTAATTTATATGTACATACATATATAAGAAAAAAAAATGCCAAGACACGGAATCGAATACCCAACCTCCGAGGTTGCGGACAAGTACCACCCCACTCAGCCATTAAGCGATTGGGGTACTCCCTCAAGATGGGTAGTGAATTGGAAGTGCTTATCAGGGCCATTTGAGATTTTGATATTTCACTGATCTGATTGCCTGATTGGAGTGAACAAATATAGATCAATGATTTCTGTTATTTAAGATTAATATAATCAAATAATCATGTATGTATAAAGTACTGTAGGCTGTAGGTAAAGGTGAAAGAGCAAAACAAAACAAATATCAAAGGAAAAGATGCTTACTAGTGTTAACTAGTTGGAATTTGAAAGATTTTTTTTTCCGAAGTCTCTATTGTGGGGGCCCCCCGTTTGTGGAGGCCCGGGGCATTCGCCCCGGTTGCCCTCCCCTAAATCCGGCCCTGAGCTAGACGATAAGAGTGCGAGGAGAAGAGGGCGGGGCGACGAAGAAAGGAATTTGAAGAAAGGCAGGCTTTGGCTCGGTGGGACAAGGTGGCCTAGCAGTGTGTTTTCCACGATTCACACCCTGTCAGACCATACTTGTTTCAACTTGCCTATATCTCAACGCTACGAGAAGAAAACTACATGAATATTGATCGCTGACGTCATCAGCATCGTTTTCCTCACACATGTACTTGAGAAAAGGCGTATCGCCATAAGGTGTTATTTAGTTAGTAATGTAGTATTGTAACATATTTAACGTTTCGCATGTTAAACCCGTTCCCGTGGGAATGTAAAGACTTATAAAGTTAATCAAAATCTTCAGGCCTCACAAAGCTTAGCGTAGATTAAATGTACATACTATAAAAATATATATAAATTGATAGAGATTCGTGTTCATTTATATCGTTATTATCAACAGTGTGCTCCAAACTTATGTACCGTATTATCGTTATTGTGTCCTCAGCTTAAATATACTCGTACACTCTATTTAATATACCGAAGCTACTTTAACACGATGACTTACCTTCCATTTTTATTTTTAGACAGAATGGATCGTGAACCACCATTTTCCATTATGTTTATTAACACTTAAGGTATTCACAATGACGTGATATAGATTATGTAACTTTTACTTGGATGTTAAAGGTATATTTAGACCAAGAAAAAGATAATAGAAAATTATTTATAAAGTTGGGAGTATATTACATTATGCTATAATGATAATGATATTGTGTTTATAAATAATAGACAATGTGCATGTCCTACGACAGGAACATTGTCTATTATTTATAAGGGCTTCAAATTAAGCGTTTTCAATCGTCCTGCTACGTGAGTTTTGTACGAAAGATAAACATCTGTGCGCGCGGATGACTGCGCAGTACTTACGGCGTGTAGCCCGATGACCAAAAACGCTTAAATTGAAAGAAGCCTAATAGTAGTAAGGCTCTCTGTGTAACGCCCTTAGGCTGTCCAAAAACTCCGACACCATTTCCTGTAATGATGTGCTTTAGGATAACAAGTCAAGCAATGACAAGGGTCCCTTGTCCTTGAACGCACCTTACTCGTATTCGCAAGTCGCCTTGAAACAATTTTTACGAGGATTCGGCCTTGGCGAGTCGATCGATATCTTTCCTGACGAACGGTGTAACGATAATTATACCTAGCGCTCTTATTATCTTATGTTTATTACTTTAATTAGGGATTTTTATTATATCGTTAAGAAGTAAACAAGTGATATTATGTTTTGTTTACGATAGATTACGATTACGATACGATTTATTTAAGGGTTACAGAATTTTATCGTTAAGCATAGGTAGACCAACGTTGTTGTACGAAGTTTCAAATCACTTTAGGCCTTTGACGTGGAATAAGGAATTTGGAAACTGTAATAGATTTTCTTTTTTTGGAGCCCGGTCATAACATGATACTATACATGATTTTAAAATAATATATTTTGTTTTTATTGCTTTAAACGAAGTTCATATACTTATTATTGTTTGTTATTAACAGCGAGTGCGAACACAGAGGCAAGCGTGCTGGGAACGGAATTGATTGAAGAGCGTCAACGCGCAGCCGACTTGCAGTATCAGCTTGATACAGTCAACGCTAGATTAGCCACCAACGAAAAGAACTTCCAACAGGTACTTTATATACGTATACTATTACCACGAAACAAATAATATATAAGGGTAAGGACGTGCTGTAAACATACGCACACACGGGCATATAAGGTTTACGTAATCTCCACTTGCATTTATTTATTAACTAGCTGTGCCCCGCGGTTTCACCCGCAGCGCCCCCGTTCCTGTGGGAATTTTGAGATTTTTATTCCTTATTTTTCTTATATAAAAACCTTGTCCTGACAATAAGGAACACATTAAAAAAAGAATCATCCATTTTGGTGCAGTCGTTCTGAAGTTATGCGCTTAGCAACAGATTCAGCGATTCATTTTTATATTATAAATATATAAAAGAAATACCAACAGCTATATACTAAAGCTTGGCCATAACACTATTCTTATTATAAACATAAATACTGGTATGTAAACCTATTGTAGTGTTTACAACATTGCATTATTTGTTACATGTGAAAACTCGTGTACTGATCTTATAAATGTTTTAGAGCGTTATTCGTCGTTGGTTTTCTGCGTGTGTTTATTTGGTGCTATTTGGTGCTAATACTGAAATTTATTGTTATTTTGTTTGTATCGTTGGATCGACAGTTGTTTTATCTTCTTATATTTAAAATTCTCGTGTCACAGTGTTCGTTCCCGTACTCCTCCGAAACGGCTTGACCGATTCTCATGAAATTTTGTGAGTATATTGAGTAGGTCTGAGAATCGGCCAACATCTATTTTTCATCCCAAAATTCCCGCAGGAACGGGTACCGTGGTTGAACTCCTCTGAAACGGCTCGACCGATTATCATGAAATTTTGTGTACATATCGGGTAGGTCTGAGAATCGGACAACATCTATTTTTCATCCCGAAATTCCCGCGGGAACGGGTACAACCCGGGTGAAACCGCGGAGCGCAGCTAGTACTAATATAATAACGCTGAATAGTTTGTTTTGAGTTTTATGTTTTTTTACACGCGCTTATCTCAGATGATGGATAACCACATTCAACGGGATGTTATTTTTCATTCCGTAATTCAGGGAATGGGAATGGGCACACCGTGGGTAAAACTGCGGAGCGCTGCTAGTGATCTTACATTTTTATAACTGATCTTACATTATTATGATCACTGACACTACTGGTCAAACAAGTCACTATTTTATAACAAGTAAATAAAATAACAGACATATAAAGTATTCATTAGCACATAATAATTGTGTGTGTTATAAATAAAACAATGCCCTAGATCCTAGAATAAGTAAATGCCATTTATGAACGTTACCTGTCTGGCCTTGGCGTTAAGTAACAAGTATAAAGCCAACGAAAGTGGATCGTATAAAATGTTTACGTCAATTGGATTAATACCAGTCGATACTTTCTGTAACATTTATGAGTTTTTTAGTACTGAAACTGAAACCTTATGTTTATTATATAAATAAAGTTACATAATATTAGTAACTATTGTAAACTAGCTGACGCGGCAAACGTTATTTTTTAGTGGTGGACCACCCTAATCACTATGAATTGAGATGTAAGCTATCCTTGCTTTAAAGTAGTTGAATCAAATTGCAAACGGTGTGCAAATCAAATTTAAAATCGGTTCAGTAGGTTAGGAGTCCATCGCGGACAAACAACGTGACAGGTAATATTTATGTATAAATAAAGATAATATTTTTTACATTTATTTTCAGTTATCTGCAGAACATGAACACACATTAAGAATATTAGAAATAACAAGAGAGAATCAAAATGCACTCGCCGGGGAACTCGCTGATTATAAGGTTTGTGCCGATGATCTTATTTATTCTGTCTATATTTTAAGCATCTAAATCATGATGCTTATAAAACTATACGAATCGACATTCAGTGAAACTAAATATATACCAGGATCTAATTTAACTATACATTGGAACATTGATAAGAAAATAATTTAGATCTTATACAATTGTTTAAATAGCTGTTTAAACAATCTATTTGCGGTTAGTATATGAATGTTATTATGGAATCCAATATCGGTAAAAATATAACAGTGTATCGACGGATTATGTGGAATCCACTGTGGAAGTCTATTCTTGGATCGTTTCACTATGAGTACCAAAGAGAATAACATGTTCTATGTATAACTTCTTCTTCTTCTTCATCGAGTGGATGGCCAACCTGACCAATCCTAGTGTCAGAGTTATTGAGCCGCCAAGGGCCGTAACCGGGACCGACGGCTTAACGTGCCCTCCGAAGCACGGAATCATCTTACTTTTCGAGCAATCAGGTGATTCAGCCTGCAATGCCCTAACCAAACTGAGGAAAGTCTCACAAAGAGATTTTTGTGAGATATCCCCCACCGGGAATCGAACCCGGAACCTCCGGGTCGTGAGCCGGGAGCTCAAACCACAAGACCACGGAGGCTGCTAACTAACCGTGTTACAGGAGCGGTACGCGGAAATCGCAGCCCACCTGTCGGAGGCGCAGGAGCAGCTGCGCGCGCTGCGGCGGCGCGGCGAGCCGGCGCGCGGCCTCATGCCCAGCGTGGCGGCGGCGGCCGGCCTGCTGCCCGCCAGCCTGCACCGCGAGATGCACTCCTCCATCTACTCCGAGCTCAGCCTCGACTCCGGCATCGGCGACCCGATGGCGCAGTAAGACTTACTTCACCCTATTTATGCATATGTACCCCAGTCTTCAATATTTTCCTCAAAGTATGACACTTTTTCATTTCTCAAGATAGAAAGTAGCAAATATAACTCACGATAGCAAAATAATCAAATACCTAATATGACAAAAAGTTGTAAGAAAATTTCGAAGTGTAACTGCATACAACTGTCGTCATAATTTCAATCTTTTACTACGTTCGTACTATAAATGAATAAAAATAGCTTCCTAGCTGAGAAATGTGCGCGCCCCTACATTGTAATGGTATGTTTCCAGGTCGAGCATGTCGAAGGTGTTCGAGACGGTGCAGTGCGCGTCGCGCTGGTCGAGCGCGGGCGGCTCGCTGCCCGGCTCTGACGCGCCCGACGGCCTGCCGCCGCTGCGGACGCATCACGCACCCTCCGACTCCTTCCTAGACGAATGTTCCGATGCGGAGTCTGACGATCTTTACCCGTAAGTTCAATAAATGCAATAAATATTAGTACAATTAAGCGTAGATAGCATTATGGAAGGATCTAAAATTGACCCTTTCAAAGTTAACGTGTATTCTTATTTGAGTTCAAATAAACATACATACATTATGGTCTCTTGAAGTATATCGAATTTAGTCAACTTAAGAAACAAACAGTTAGTTCGACTGACCATATTGGGTCACATAAGGCTATGATAAGTTCCTACCAGGCGTGTCGTCACCGATTTGTGGTGTGTGTTGTACACAGCGGCGGCGCGGGCGTGGGCGTGCCGGGCGCGCCGGGCGCGGCCGAGCTGGCGGCGGCGCTGCGCCGCCTCACGCCG
The DNA here is from genome assembly GCA_963082685.1 of Cyclophora albipunctata. Classification (NCBI taxonomy): domain Eukaryota; kingdom Metazoa; phylum Arthropoda; class Insecta; order Lepidoptera; family Geometridae; genus Cyclophora; species Cyclophora albipunctata. The sequence continues at coordinate 5,453,906 of OY720117.1, read as the reverse complement.
CAGGAGATCAACTCGCGCCGCGCCTCGCTCGCCGCCTCGCACGTGCTGCGCCAGCGACGATACACGGGTCAGTACACACCACTCACACTCTCACGAGCGCTAACTAAATGAGTCTGCGATACGATATGAATACGCTTAGTCATTTGCATTATGACAAGCGTTGTTTTTAGATATGGTTTTATTAGTGAAATGTAAATTGATGGTTTGTAAGTCATAATGATATACGTTCTGATATGTGTTGTGTCAGATCGCGACGTGAGCGAGGAGAGCGCGGTGTGGGGCGCGGGCGGCATGCGGCTGCGCGCGCCGCACAAGCTGCAGATCGTCAAGCCCATGGAGGGCTCGCTCACGCTGCACACCTGGGCGCAGCTCGCGAAACCCAACATGTCCGGTACGTACCGATCAGCGAACGGTATATGTGTGACACTTCATTAAATGACTTTATAGAATGTTTTTCTCTGTACAGGTTTACTAGAGGACCAAGAGGGAGTGGGCGTGAGAGGGTCGCGGTCGGCCGCCGCGCTCGGCATGCGCACGTACCGGCTGTCCGACGTCGAGGAGGACGACGACATGCTGCGCCTGCCGCAGTCCAACCACATCTACACCTTCACCAACAGGTAACTTACGCATTTGTATTGCCGTCGATCGCTCAATTATATTACTGTCGCTTACGCTGAGAGTGAGTAGTCCGAGTAGCATGCATGAGAGCGGTATTTCGTATTGTTGTTATAAAGCGGTGTTGTGGTGGACAGCACGGTGCTGCACCCGTCGGACGGGTCGGCGTGCGGCAGCAGCGTGAGCAGCGTGTGCAGCTCCGGCATGTCCAGCCTCGCCGGCAGCGTGCTGGGCAGCGCGTGGAGCTCGCGCCGCTCCTCGGCCGCCGGCTCGCCCGAGCGCTCGCGCCGCGAGTCCGTGTCGCGCGCGCACTGGTCGCCCACCGCCACGCCCGCCAACAGCCCGCTGCTGGGCTCGCCCGACCCGTCGCCGCCCGCCACGCCGCGCCCGGGCGAGCCGCCCTCGCTGCACGCGCTCATCGCGTCCGGCACGTCCATCCTGCGGCGGCGGCACCTGGGCGCCGGCTCGCCCGCCGGCGAGGGCTCGCCCGCGCCGCTGGCGCTGCAGACGCCGGGCTCGCTGTACACGGGCCTGGTGCACCGCAGCCCCATGGAGCAGCTCACGTGCCTGAAGCGCACGCTGCGCTCGCCCGCGGCGGCGGCGCCCGCGCCCGCGCCCGAGCCGGCGCGGCGGGCTGCGCGCGCGCCGCGCCCGCGCGCCGACCTGGGCCGCGTGGAGCCGGCGCCGGCGCCCGCGCACCCCTCGGCGCTGGGCTCGCTCAGTATTCTCTTCGGCCGCAAGGGCGGCCTCCTCTGAGCTTCCGCCCGGTTTACGTTTGTACGTTTTGATTTCTTACATTTAGATTTGTCGATCGAATGTTCGATTTTATGATTTTTGACCTGATCTTTCGTAGTCTACTTTTATTTCCTAGTTCATTGCATTTACGGCGCCGGCGCCGCCCGTTCTATTTCGGTTCCTAATAAAACTTCCGAGTCTGTGGGGCGTTCGGTTTTCGTCTCGGCCGTCGGCTTTAGACATTCCTTCCGGTCGGCAACTCGTTTCCGAGCCGGCGAGATCGACGTAGTAGGTAATATTAGATGAATGTGTCGTGTAGTTGAAGACCCGCTCGGTTGCGGCGACGCAACTTTGCGAGGGGATCCGAATTTTAAACGAAACGAGTCGACATCACACGAATTTTATTAACCATGATTATTTTGCTTTATGTTTGATACTTATGTTATTTTGTTGTTGAAACTTTTATATTTTGTAGTGAATTTACGAAATCATCATTCTATCATTCAAGTCTGTAGTATTATTTTGTAAGGGTTGTAATATTTATTATAGATTAGTAAGTAGGTAAACTAGTGAGACTTAAATTTAGTTTTTGTAGGTGCTTTTATTACAATTGATAAATCATTTCAAATTAATCTCATTGTTGCGTTAGCTATTAATTGTATTTGTTTAGTAATAAAATGTGTATTTGTGTGATTGTAAATAATTGAATTTCCAATAATTTAGCAGAGTACAAATTATTTATGTTTAATAATTTGAGTAATGTGTAATTCATAATGAATAATGATCCCTATTTTGTTTAAATGATCAATATAATAAATCCAAGTTTGCCAAATTATCACTGCATAAAAGGATAAAAGATTAAAATAAATTGTAACATTGAGGACACACAAACAGCTCTGTTATGATAATGAATAAATTGTTACTAACATAGGGTCTGATTATAATAATGGTGCATGCCATAGGATAAGTAGTGTTGAATTTGTCAAGTTAATGATACTTAATTATGATTTTATATCAACAGCAATACATACATGATCGTTATCAGATATACATAACTATAACACAAACACCAGTTCATAGTTTAATTTACTAATCTTAGGTTATTGAAATTGGTGCTAGATAGTTTGTATACACCAGTGATGTTGTGTTATTCGTGGTGTCGCTACACCACACTGTCTTACAGTATTTTGTGTTGCAGTATCTTAAACAATCAGGTTTATTTTGTTTGTTACGAAACAAAACCATAATCGTGGTGTGTATGAGAGGGAGCAACATGAAGGCTGTGAGGTGATGAGTGTTTGGGTCCGTGTACCGTATCTCAGAAAACATTACTTAAATAATATGCAGTGAAGTAGGCACAAATTGTATTGATATAAATAGTTGTAAGTATAAGGGCAACTTGTTGAGATTTTGACGATTACGATAAAACGATAATCATTGTATATTATTAATAAATAAATAAAAAAATATAATTTATTCTATTTCTTTGTTTTATTACGAACCTCTGTTATTATTTGTTCTATAAAGTATTTGAATCGAATGAATTGGTTTCATTAGATAAAAATTAGCCACTCTTACATAGGGTGGCTCATTTTTTGGAAACTACAAGAGATACGAAGATCTTTTCCGAAGACCATGACATCGGAAAAGTGTAAAAACTACTTTTGGAAGGTTTTCAGTCATTTAAGGGCATTTGCAGATATTTTTGATGTTTTATACCTCTCACCTTTATCCAGCTGTGGGACCAAAGAGTGGAATAATTATACCATAGTGACCCTTTAATGTCCCACTGCTTTGCTAATCTGGCCAAAAAAATAAAAACAAATCTTCGTACCCATTTTTGAACTTGGAACTACATTTCATGCCATCTACAGGCAATCTATACGTACTTCACTCTTAGTTCGTTCGTACATGGTTCGTGCTGTAATCGATTCTGAAGCGCTGATACATTAGTTGGTTGGTTACTTCGTTCGTTTTATTTTTGTAAGTTCTCGATAGATGTCACTATGTGTCTAATAAATGCACTCTAATTTTTGTAAAGAACTGAGAGGATTATGTCGGGGATCGAAGTCAACAGCCTATTGTGAGGCTCCGTAGCAATAAATCGTAGCCACTGTCGTGATTCGTAGCAAATGTGTTAAACAAAAGAATACGTAGCTATACTAAAAAAGAAAGTAACTATTTGCAGGGATTACGAGTTAAGGGGCTCTACAGGACAGGGTCTGTTGATGGAATGGTGGTTAATTTATGAGCCACAGAGAATCTACTCCATCACGAACAAGTGACGTAACGCAAGTCGTTGCTTTCGTCTATGACGGTAGCTATGGAGATTTTGTTGTGGCAACGCAACACAATGTTGATTCAAGCATTATGTCATAAGTCATAAAACAATTCGTGTATTAAAATAACGCTGGATTGTTCACGATTACTTGCGAAATTACTACAAATTAATTAAAGGGCAATACATCCGAGTCACTTACCAAGATGACGGAGCAGATGAAATTTATCGTGAAAGAGATAAACGCAGCTTTAGCCAGAAACTATGACTTGATAAAATTTGACTCTCTCAGTGAAAAACAACTCCTCCAGTTACTTGCGGATTTATTGGTAAACTTTAGTGCCGGGGAAAAGGTAAGAAGATTTACTTACTATATTTATTTTACTTTAGTACCTATGTTTATTTTTTAAGGAGATTGCTACCTCTTACCTACAACTAATACGAGAGCTCTTGTGTATGAAGAGGTAATTGTGAGGAATCCTACTGGCATACCTACTCTATGCCTGTGCCTACCTACCTATTTTACATAAAATGCCGTTGAAGTAGCTAGTCATTGCATAACATATATTTCCCTACCTATTTTGCCATGTACAACAAAAAATTTCAAAGGAACAATACAGTATAACGCACGTTAGTTTCTGTCATTAAAATAAAAGTGGGTCGAAAAGCTAATCTAACACATATGATTTGATGATAGATTTTTTAACAGAAATGTGTGATCGATATTAAAGTTATTTCTCAGTTAGATGTAAATGAAGATGATACGGAGACAGTGTCGGTTAGCTTACTGGAGATGCTCGGGAGCGTCAAGTACAGGCCACCGGCCGGAGTAGAGCCCACCAGGTTCAGGGCACAGCTGCTCGCCGGCGACTCCAGGACCATACACCACGTGATGCACTGGCTTCTCATTAACAAGGAGCAAGTCAAAAATACTGCGTATCTCGCTAAGTAAGTTTAAGTGCTTGCCCACGTTGACTCGCGGGCGCGGTGGCGGGCGCGGTCACGAAATATCAAACATATGACGTGATATCCAAGTGTTCACGTTCAAAACGCGAGTGCGGTGTAAGTAGCGAGCTAACTAGCGACTAGCGCGCGCGGCGCGCTCCACAATGGTCCGAAAATCGCTCGTAGTGGACATAGGCAATCGCGAAAATTTACTTCGTATTTTTAATATTTTTATTGCATATTTGGGTTTTGCTATTAAATACAAGATGTTTTTATAGATGGTAATTTTTGATTAAACCTTATATTTTTCGAGATATACGTCATTGAATTATTTTTTGTATGGAAAAAAACACATTAAGTATTTCGAATATCTTGAAAGTCTCAAAATGTCTCAAAATATGGTTTTCAGATTTGGATATCACTATTTTAGTGCTAAATTAAAAGCTATATGCCAACCCTCGATTTGCCCCGATTTTTGAGAAATTTCACTTTTCATTCTCATTTCCACACCACCCCAGAGGTAGAGAATAAAGTGCGTTATTTTTTAAGTGGTGTCCCCAAGAGGCATATTCCACTCACACAGACTTAAAAACAAGCACTTAAAAAAAGTAAATTACACAAATCAAATTTTCCTGTCATTGTCCTTCGATGATAGTTTCTACATTTATAAATTCAATGTTTTCTTGCTCATCATCTTTATCAAAACTATCAGGTAATAGCAATGCTTTCGCGTCTTCTGAAAGCATTTTATGTACACGAATTATTTTATGCCTCTTTGTTGATATATAGGGATCAGAACTAATCAACAAGTTATTAATAATATCCTGATTACAAGCAGTCCGGTTAATTTTACGTGAATGACTTTCACGGTACCTTCTGAAATCTTTGTTTCTAGACTCTGCAGCTTCTTCTGATAGTTTTCCAATTGGAACATAAAATGTTTGTTTCCATGCAAAGAATACAAAAAAATGATTTTGAAGCCCTATGACCCAACTTTGCAAAATCGGACCACTGGCTCGCTCCAATTTCAAACGCTTGAGACGTTTGTGTGTGTTCACGTCAAACTAGCGCGGTGGCGCGCGCGATTTACTCGCGACGTCAGGTAAGTTCAACCCATGGACTTATTACTAAAATCAGGACTGAATCAAATCAAATCAAATCAAAATTATTTATTTGTTCGAATACGGGTTACATTGTTTTTTTAAAACTCATATTCCGCCTTTTGGCATACGAATTTAAAGAAGAAACTTATAACGTAAACATAAAGTAACTAATTATGTAATAATATTATTATATAAAAATAAAAAACATAAACATAACTAACCATAAACAACTATAAAATATACAAACAACTATGAAATAACTATAAACATTAAGGAAATCTGAGACAGAATAATAACATTTTTCTAATAATAGTTTACTTAAATGAGATCTAAATTGAGTGACAGCGGAAGGTCTATATAAACAAATATTTAAAATTACTCCTGTCACTTAGAAACGAATAGACAACATTTAGTGTGAACTCACCGCGATACAGACCCGTTTCATTTAGTATAATGTTTCCTGATATGTTTACGACCTCTGACAAAACGTCACATTCGCGCGAACGCCTGGCGGTTAACGTGAACACGAGCTCGCGACGTTTCCCGCGCCCTCCACCGCGCCCGCGCCCGCGCTTTCAACGTGGACAAGCACTAGGGCTAAATACCTATGCTAGTGCATCCAGGCGTGCCGTGAGACGATCGCGCACATTTTAGAACGTTAGTCTGAATATAGGTACTACCATTTAAGTAACCACCTATTTAATTAATAAGTAAGCTCCTACCATACCACATGGTTGGTAGTCGTAGACCAGGTACCTTATCCTATTTATTTTGCAAATTTGTTGGGGATTGTAATGTAACTATCTCCTATCTTCCTTAGCATGTTATACCTAGCTAAAGCAAGATAGGTACTTACACACGGTAGGTTGGTAATTAATTGGAGAACGACTAACTACTTAGACTCACTTTACCTACCTAGATCAGAAGGTACCTACTAAAGTATTTCCTTTTCAGAATTACACATTTTGCTTTCCCCGCCATGCTAAACTTGAAAACAAGTTTGACAATATGAAAGGTATTTTCTCTGAAGGTACCAATTGAATGTTTTCCTACGGCCTAATCAAAACTTTCAGGTTACTCGAGTAGAGGCAGTCAATTTATCTACCTATTTACGAAAGTCGTTAATTATTTGTGTTTAAGCGAATGAAATAAAAGATAAAACTATTACCAAGTTGCGTCGACTTTTTCTGAAGGAATTTACTAAATTAGGAGTGAGATCAACAGTGTTCTACGTGACCAATAAATACTTTCCCCGATTCGCATTAATCCACGGATTATTTGGGCATCGCTTCGGTTCCTTTCCTTCACATATCACACACACATCCTTCTAATAATATAATAGTTTGCTTTGTGACTATACCTAGGTACTCAGTATTTTATATTTCATAGGTATTTGAAGTTACCTGATATACCTGCCGACGTGGCACGTAATAACACGATACAGGACCTGCTTGATTTATATCAGAACTTGATAGATGAATTCAAAGAGGTACACAAAAGGACGCGAATGTTGCAAAAGGAAAACGCGTCGGAAATTATAAATGACATCAAAGAGATGGCGGTTGAGCGAGACATTGGTGAGCGTTCGGCAGATACCTCACTTTACATCAACTCCGAACAACACTCATTAGCAAAACGTTTTGTCTATGTTAAATTCTTCTCAACTCCAGTAATTATTACGAAGCTATGCTGCCATGAAAATTTAAGTATCTGCTCACTTAAATTTTCAAAACTTGTAATGACTTTGATGTGCTAGTCGATAACGGTAATTATTAGCTTTGCGTGACTTGTTTTTATTCAGTGATCAAAAGACTGGAGACTGTCCAATTGAATCTCGTTGATGTCAGCAACAAGGAGGAACTACTGAGCGTCAGCAAGGGTTTAAGAGTACAACAGGAAAAAGCCAAGGAATTAGAAAATCAAGTTGGTACAATTATGTAAATTATTGTATACATTAAAACAAACACATTATTGATTATTTATGCGTAACTAGTCTTTATCTTATATATAAAATTCTCGTGGCACAGTGTTCGTTCGCGTACTCCTCCGAAACGGCTCGACCGATTCTCATGAAATTTTGTGAGCATATTGAGTAGGTCTGAGAATCGGCCAACATCTATTTTTCATCCCGAAATTCCCGCGGGAACAGGTACCGTGGTTGAACTCCTCTGAAACGGCTCGACCGATTCTCATGAAATTTTGTGTGCATATCGGGTAGGTCTGAGAATCGGACAACATCTATTTTTCATCCCGAAATTCCCGCGGGAACGGGTACAACGCGGGTGAAACCGCGGGGCGCAGCTAGTAATTTGATAAAATAGATATATTTGAATATGAAAACTCCTTAGATCATATCTCTAGAAAAAGATCTTCGAATCAATTCAAACATACCTACTACCGTTGGTCCAACACCTAGATAACAGTACTTACTTTATTACAATACTAACTGGACTCCGCGTTTTTACCCGCGTTGTACCCGTTCCCGTGGGAATATCGGGACAAAATGTATCCCATGCGTTATTCTGATGTATTACCTATATTATAAAGTTTCGCCCAAACCCGTTTAGTAGTTAATTCGTGAATGAGTATCAAATATACATAGGTACATACATACATCCTCGCAAACTTTCGCATTTATCTTATATATAAAATTCTCGTGTCACAGTGTTCGTTCGCGTACTCCTCCGAAACGGCTCGACCGATTCTCATGAAATTTTGTGAGCATATTGAGTAGGTCTGAGAATCGGCCAACATCTATTTTTCATCCCGAAATTCCCGCGGGAACAGGTACCGTGGTTGAACTCCTCTGAAACGGCTCGACCGATTCTCATGAAATTTTGTGAGCATATTGAGTAGGTCTGAGAATCGGCCAACATCTATTTTTTATCCCGAAATTCCCGCGGGAACGGGTACAACGCGGGTGAAACCGCGGGGCGCAGCTAGTCTTTTTATAAATTTTGGTAACGACATGACTAATTATTATAATAATGACATAAATAACGCATATTTTCATTGGCAGTACGAAACGCAACAATCGCAGTTGAAGTTGGCGACAGATCAATTGAAAAGTTACCTGAATATAATTCACGGACAAAGTGCAACACCTAAAAGTCCGACTGAGGTTTTAAAACATTTGCAAGAAGAAATTCAGGTTGAAAACAATTTAACTTTTAAAGTGAGCTTGTTACATTGTCGTTTGAAGCATCCTCTCAACGAGTAGTTTCATTTCAGTTGAACAGTTACCTTGTTAAGGAGAAGCTGCCGCAGGAAAGTTCGCATCTGCAAAAAGAATTGAATATTATGCAGATGATTGCCACGGAACAACACCCCACTCGGTCCGACCTACTTACTGTGCAAGATAAGGTAAGCCGCGTGTGAGAACGTACGTAATTTGACTCTACTGTTTGTAACCTCATACCACCTGCCTCGCCGTAGACAGGTTACTGTTTGCAGATACGCTACACTACACATACCACTATATTACATAGGTTGGGTATATGATTTTTTAACTCTTTTTTCCTTTGATTTTCTGTAATATATTCTAAATAGCATCGCTATTTGTTACCAAACGATACCTAATCGTAATTATGTATATATTTTAGATAGCCGTAGTAAATGGCGAGATGGAACAGTTGGTTCAAAAGAAATTGGCAACAGCCGGTCCCCAGGAAGACAAATTGGCCCCGTTCCGTCAGCAAGCTGCAGTGATTAGACGGAACAAGGAGGCGAGCGCAGGACGCGTGCACGAACTCACCGCCTCGCTTAAGGACTACGAGGGGACATTGGCTGACTTACAATCACAAGTAAGTAATGTCATTCATTCATTTTAAGCCATTTGTGTTCCATTACAATGAGGGCACTGGTCTCTCCTCAATGTCAAGTTTGATTATATTTTTGGAATTATTAAGTACAATGCCATTGGGTAACTATAAAATATTATATTTTTATATAAATCGTGATAAGCGACCTTTCGTTTTTACGAAAGGTCTCTTATCACGATCTGTCAATAATTATAAGTGCTAGGCGCCTTCGCATGGTGTTTTAGAACGTAGGCTCGCTAAGAAAGAATTTTGTGAAATTCGACCCCTAACTGGGCGAAAGGGCCACCCCCTTTCACCCGAAATGCGAGGGCGGGCCGCTAGTACGCTATATGGTTTGCAAACAAACCAAGTTATGAAAAATGATGGAACTTGAAACAGTGTTTTAAACCACCCGAGACGCCCGGAATCGTGTGTGTTATGATTATGACAAAGTTACGCTCAAGTTAACTTTACTCCGGCACGATAAGTGCACCCCAAGCGGAAAGAAGTCACGTCGTCTTTGTCAAAACACCGCGCTTGTTTTTGTTGGCACAATCCGATTTGAGATTTTTCCGGCTTCACGTGTGAAGCTCAGAGCTGAGTCGGCAAAGGTTTTATTACACCACTTGGCTTTTAATACTGTCCATTAGATTGTCTGAATAGCTCGCATAGACTCTTTCCGAGTCAGTTTTTCGTGATTATTATACACTAGGGTAGGGTTTGGGTAGGCACACTATGACACACCTTTTAGTTATTTATAAAACTAAACTATCGTAAAATGTTCACTCTAACTAATGTATTATTAGTTTTGTTAACATTTAGCTACCAGCCTATTAATATATAAAGCACATAAAATACAAAATCCCAGCGATCCGTGATGTCTGGACTTACATTAATAACAAGGGTAAATTATTAGCACTTTTTGTCACCTGCGTTCATCTTCTGAAAATATCATTTACCTGTCTCATATTTTGTGTTTAATTAATGCTGCTTTTATTACACCGTTCTTGTTTCAAAGTCAATTTATTTTTAGATTACGGTTAGAGACTTTGAAGCTTAATACCATGTAATCTACTGAGAATGTTACTCGTCGCGTCATGAACATCCAATGAAACATTTTTCTCGTTTCAAATAAATCGGTCATTATGTCGTAGATTGAGATTGAACTCAGATAATGCGCTTTTCCTCTGAGATTTATGTCCAAGGAAATGTTGCTATGTGATTTATTACAAATATTTTGATGCTTTTTCATCAGCCGCCTACTTTTACTGAGATTAATGGATCTTGATATGAAATAAAAAGCTATATCTACGATAAGGTACTCTAGAAATGGTGGAAACATGAAGTATGGAGTTTTGAATGTTCGTGGGTTGATAAATGAGCTCTCTCGGAGAAAATATTCTTGTACTTAATATTTATTGAATACAGCTCGGCAATAAATCTTATATGTTTCTGGTATTGTTAATTTATCAGGTGAAGCAACTCCTCGGGGATACGGTTCTGAGAGGGGAAGAATTAAAGAAGTACGTTAATTCATTGCGCACAAAGAGCACCGTTTATAAAAGGCAGAGAGCTAATCTCTCAGCATTCAAGGTGAGCTTTTTATTTTTCATTCGGACATTTTTTCTCAAATACACGAAAATATGATTGTTGATGACAGCCACGGTGACACTCTAGAAAATTAAACAGGCGAGTATGTCGTTTACATAATTGGATCAAAATTGTTTTGGTCGTTTTTGTTTTCCCCCAGTTCTTTATCTTATTCGTTATTTTAAGGTCGAGTCCGGCATCCTGTCGCGGACGATCCAAATCATCAACACGGCGGACCCCACCGTCGAGATGGCTTTAGTTAATCACAAGAAAATGAAAATCGACGACGAAGATTCTATAGAGAAAGATACTAATAAACCTGCCGATTTAGCGAAGAAATCTTTACATGATCTGTCACAGGTTCGAGTATATGTGAATAATAATTTATCTTATCTATATACTAAGGCGATGACCTTCAGGCAGTCTGGAAACTCGAAAATATTGGTTGTGTAATTGTGTAGGCTGTTATGTAGTTATACTATATAGGGTAGAACCATAATTAGTAATGCAACAATTACAATAACAACACAAAATTACCTACCAGTTTATTAAATACAAAAGAAGTTTGTTTAGGACAAGAATCTATTGTTTTTGTTTGTATTTGTAGTTGGTGGCTCAAACTGCCCAAAAGTTGTCTCAAGTGCGACAAGAGATTCAACCGCTCGCTGACAACATCAAACCAGTTAAAGAGGACTTTCAAACTGTTCAGCAACAATACGACCAAAACAAGCGGGTTTACGAAGCTACCTCCATAAACATCACTTCGCAAATGGAACCTCTCAAGAACCAAGTGAAGCAGCTGACCGACCAACTCAACACCAAGGAGAACGAATGGAAAAACTTGAGACAAAAAATAACGAAAGCGGAGAGTTTGCAAGAAACTGTCATGTTTGAAATGAAAAACTCAATGCAGTCGCCGAGGAAACCGTCTAGGATGGAGGCGCTGAAACAAAACGTGGCCGACCTAGAACAAATCGTTAGGAATTTAGAAGAGGTAAAGTGTTTAAAACTTTTTAATTATTCAAGGTTTAACTTGATCTCATTATGAATTATGAGTTCTTTATTGTTACGATCCTTTTATCTTCGTTCAAATAATTTTAATTTACTTTCTCGTGCTTTAATAAAACTCTTGCAAAACTTAGTTACCGATTTAAAACAATTTTCGGATGATGTCGATTTAGATGAATTTTACTGTTTTGTAGTTCTTTTGATGCTCGACAGACCAGAAATTGAAATGAAAAGTGTTGAGAAATATTTTGATTGTTACTTTCTAAATAACTTATAATTATGTCCATATTAAGTAATGTTTTGTTGACGTCTAATGGTATATCTTAGGAGCAACAAGCAATAAGTTCCCGCCAAGGCGTGGTGGAGGAGCAGACTCGCTTGTGGGAGAGCACGCTGCAGCTGCTCCGCTGCAAGCTGAGGGCGCGCGCGCAGCCCGCCGCTTCGCAGGGCCGCATGCACATCACGCAACACTCGCAAATGCTCACACTCACATGAACAATACGCGATAATCGTACTCTATCTACATTACATGTCAAAAAAGCAATTATACTTAATTACCTTTTTTTCCCACGGGGTTAAAATGTTAATGATTTTCCAACCAAAAATAATTCTTTCTAGAGTAGAAAAAGGTTAAGTGAATGAAATGAAATCAGAAAATCTTTTTCCTTCAAAAAATGTCTTTGGGCAAAAATGAGCCATAATAAAGAAAAAAAATCTATTTGTTTGGATTAGGTTAGTCATGCACTTATATAAAAATGTCTTAAGTGCAACATTAAACTCAATTCCATAGATGTATTTGTTTCATGAAGACGGTGGATTCATGCTGTCCACTTGGATCCACTGCGTGGCTCCATTGATGGATCCTAGTACACTTTTTTGTCTACCTGAGTCCATCGAATCTGTCAGTTCCAAATAATGGATTCTAAGACACTTTAAGGTCCACTTGGATCTTCCAAAGAGTTTAGAGGCGTAGGTACTATTCGGTAGGTTAGGGTTATTTTTTTTTTTTATAAGATCCAAGTGGACCTTAAAGTGTTTTAGAATCCATTATTTGGAACTGACAGGTTCGATGGACTCAGGTAGACAAAAAAGTGTACTAGGATCCATCAATGGAGCCACGCAGTGGATCCAAGTGGACAGAGGGGGTGGATTCCTCTTTAGAATTAAGAGCATTCATTTCTTTTTGGGCTCGTACATAAAACGGGCTCTTATTTTATCGCACTATCTGTTTACAATCGGGAGCGAGGCGCGCCCCCGCAGATAAGGGAATCCATCCTCGTTTTATTTTGATGTTCATTGTAAAACGTTTTTCTTGTATCTGCCATTATAGTTCAACAAGAATGCCTTTGTTTTATTTTCAGTCCAATTGTTATGCATGTTTTTTTATTAATACGATTTATTCCTGCCCTACAAGTAGGTTGATTAATTATTTTAAACGGAAAAAGGAAAATTCTTTTAGGGAATTGAGGGGAACGAATCCTCGTCTTAATTACGAGATTTTTGCGGGGCCATAATCTACTTAATGGATTACAAAAATAACGGTGTTGTTTTTCATTCATGAAGTCAAACAACTATTGTTTAAAAATATAACGAGTGGTGATATCCTTGTTTTAAATTATATTTCGGAGGTCATGAAATATTTATATTAAATTTATTTCAGGAGTTGAATGATCACTACTCTAGTCACGTTTTGTCGCCGGTAAACTATGTGGATTTGAAATTCAGATGAGTAAACGAACTTTGGTTCGTATATTCGTATCTCAATTGTTGTTTGAGGCGGGAACAAGGTTGCTTATTCACACGACGCTTACAACGTGTGAAACTCTTAATGTACTCGCAGAGCCGACTGACCGCTTCCGTATGGAATCTACTTGTTTCTACAAAATGACATCCGAATCATCCTGTATTCAAATGTAATTTGTGAGTCTAAATGTGATTTTAATTGAGTTAGCATACAAATGAACGTACAGATGAATGTAAATTAAATATTTGTGTTATGCATTCTAGTTTTCCGTCTGGGGTTAATTGTATATAACTTCCATAGCAACGCTGCAATTTCAGTGACTGTATCAAGAAAAAGTCATGACATTTTATAATCAAAGCCCTTATAAAATACATTAAGTCCCTTGCACCATGTATTGAAAGACAAAAACACCGAGCCACCCTTATCTCAAATCTAATTTGCTATTTTTAGCGTCTGACATTTTATATGCCGCTCGCTTCATTTGATTTTAAAAAGAGGATATTATACTAGACACTCGCTTATTTAATTAGATTTCCCGACAGTGACTGTTTAACGGCTTTAATCCTGAGATGTGATATTTTTAATTATTTGCGTCTTATGAAATTTATGTTTGAGTTTATAACAACGAAGGGAACATGTATGTACGAGTAATCTCCGTTTCAAGTTTGTCAAAGTGGTTATTTAGACAAGTCTTCCAGTTCATGCTCCGGCACGGCGTAATCAGAATATTATAATTATGAGTGTGTTCCGAAGGCGGTGATACGATACATAATTGTTTGAGTTGATGAGTTCGAGCCGCAACATCAATACTAATTAGTGAACAATCTTATTTCGTCATCTCAGTCATTTCATCAACTAGTATCAATATTAGATGTTTTTGTTTAAACATCTAAGTCATGTCACAGAATAATAACTAGTACTACGTACAGAAGCTTTACTTCGCAATGGTTTTCAAAGAAATATGACTCGAATCTGATAAACAATATGATTTAATTTAGCTCGCGGTCCAGTCGAGCACGTGTTCATTTACATACCTACCAATTTCTTTTTGAAGGAATATGGGCCTTAATTCACTATACTACGGTTCATAATAAGTTATACATGGTTATACGTATTGAAAGAGCCGCGGACTAGGGTTGCTTACTTCGAGAAACTACTTATGCCATCTAGCGCACAGCACGAGCGTGTGTGCAGTATTTAAACAATTAAATACTGCACAGTATCTTTTTGCTTTTTTTATTTAACACGCTTTTATTAGCTTGGCCTGTATGTATGTATGTATGTATGTATGTACGTATGTAATGAAATCTTTGAACATCATTTTCACCAACTTCCAGAAGTCTGATTAATTTGAAACTTTGCATATGTATCAAGGACCGATGACAATGCAATAATTTAATAACAGTTTCCCGTTATCCTTAATGGATTTGCCAGATTTACTAAAAAAATATTACTTCATATAAAAGACATCAACGGGCGCTCGCTGTGGGACGGAACGGGAGTTCTGTTTTATTTTACTAAATGGTACTAGACACTAACAGCGTCCCGTGGTTTTCCCGTGATGGGCCCGTTCCCGTGGGAATTACGGGATGAAAAGTTGCATATAATGTTATGCTTACTAAAAAATAAAAAATAAAATTATAGTTTAAAAAAACTAAAAAAACACGATTTTATTGCAAATTGAACTAAAAACTAGAAAATAATTTTTCTCCTCAAATCAAAATTATAATAAAATTTAAGTTGTAACACAATGATTTAATTCAGAGTAAAAAAGCGTGGGGTGCTTAATATTTTTAAATATTACAATCATCATTGGTAACTATCTATGAGAGGAGAGGATAGTTATGAACTACATTAAAATGCACCCCACGCTTTTTACTCTGAATTAAATCATTGTGTTACAACTTAAATTTTATTATAATTTTGATTTGAGGAGAAAAATTATTTTCTAGTTTTTAGTTCAATTTGCAATAAAAGCGTGTTTTTTTAAACTATAATTTTATTCGTTTTGTGTCCATTTTGCAATAATGAATCAATCAAAGTTGAACGTGGTCGAACATATAGCGCGCACGCGTGTGTTTTCTTTCGCTTGTGGCAGCCTACTAGATTGGCCCTTGCGCAGTGGCCGCCGCCCGTAGGTATGTTTTTAATACCTACACGCGGAGTGACACAGGCCTGGTCATGTTTGCTTATTTGGTGGTTCACGGACTAAATAGAAATACATATTGTCAATTTTTTTGTGTATAAGGCAATATGTATATTTATATAGGTATATAATTCCACAAGACATGTCTAGTTTTAATAAGGCAGATTGTTTCTTCGCAAAGTAGACACAAGCATGTTCTTGCGAGAGTTCTGTTGATACAAATTTTGGGGGAAGTGTTGATAATTTTATGCAAAATTTTCATTAAAATTTTAATTTATTTCACCCCGTCTCTTGCAGACAAGCCCATTAATAACTGGTGGCATTGCTCTCTTAGTATAATGTTATTATACTTTTTAACAGTTACATTAATAAAATGCAATATTAACATAGATAGGTATTATTATTAGTGAAGATAACTTGTATATACTCGTATGTGTAGCGACACAGTAATGCATATTTGCCCAAATTATGTAGTCAGTAATTAGTCACTGTTACCTGCCCATGGACGCAGGTCTTAATTAAAATAGCCCGTAATTAATCATGAAGTTTCTTTAACCACCTAAATACATGTTAACTCCTGAAAACTACCCACCGGTTAAATGAAACGTTATCAAAGTGGGTGTGATGCTTGTGATGGCAGGAGCTTCAACTCAACATACTTCATAAGTGCGAATCAGAGTCGAAGGTCCCCGTTATTTCACTATAAACGTTTTTAATTAGAAACGCAATCCCAGCTGTGTTATTAAACGAGAAATACAAAAACGCGGCGAGCTAACAAAATTTATTACGCCCCTATCCTGGGGTGAGTTTACAGAATAACCAATTCAGTTGTCCTAAATTGATCTGGTTGCCGTATCTTTGTAATGCTTTTATTTATTCCTATTTACATAAAAATCTTGTTATTGATATAACAGCGTACGTGATTGTATCTCATCGGTATTGAACAATATTTTAGATCATATCTATTTATTGTACGTAAAATAAATAGAATTGCATTTTCTCTTGTACATAGCTGAGCAAAGATGTGATGTTTAGATATTGGTTCTCTTCGTACCGTGATTGATTCAATTGATATAGCAACTTCAATATGAATCCACAAACGAAGTTATCTCGTCGTCGCTCTTTTTATTCGTATTTGCATTTTATTTACTTCTATATAAAGGCGAAATAAGCGTGGTGCTATAAAAATTAATCTCAGAACTCCATCGAAACTATCATTTACATTCGGTATATCAACAACTATTTATTATTCCAGTATGTTGTACATTCCAACTACGTACAAGTTCTACGCGGCAACGTTTGTTTTGTTCTATATTTTGTTACTTTGTGTTCTTCCAGGAAAGTTTTTATTTTCCTTCACAAACTCATTACCGAACTGTCAGCTCTTGAAGTGGGTGAACCAAGAAAACCCAGGTCTTAAAGTTGTAATGAGTGCCAAGGACGAAGTTGGCTCGCGAGTATCACCCTCGGCAGCTACGGCGCGCCGCGTAGCGCTACGCTACTCAACTCTGCTACGGAACTGCTACGGCTTCCGTTACAACGGAAAACTCTAAAGAATTTGAATATTTCAAGCGTTATCTCTAAGATGGATTGCATAATTATAAATTTAAAGCTATTAAAAGTGTTTATTTTGTGTTGAGCGGTCACACCGTCGTTTTAACTTTGTTTTAATTATGATTTCAGCGTGTTAACCTCTCAGAGTTAAAGTCTATCAAAATCTTAAAATTTACCTTCGCTTCTTTAATCAAGGTGGAATTTAAACATTTTGAGATGCAAAGAAATTCCTTAGTTAAGTTATGGTAGTGATAAATAATTTGCTTCGACTTGAAGGCACAAAATGTTTCACAAAGAAAACTCATAAATTTATGATTCGAGTTGGCGTTTTCAAGACCTGAATATTACCACAGAGCGACCGCATTGTTTGCTGCACGAACAATGAGAGATAATTACACGAAGAATTTAGACAAAGTCGTTGACGTCACAATGCTGCTTAGTTATATCTTGTATACTTAGATTTTTCGTTGTCTATATTAACCAGTATGAACCCCAAAAAGCATTTGTTACAACAGTTCATATTACAGCATATACAGAATACGAGAAAAGAATCCTTTGCGATACAAGTCCCGGGTCTAGCTTCTTGAACTTTTAACTAGCTGTACTTCATTATTGTTAAAAGTTCTCAAGATCATAGAGGTTTCTTTATTTATTTAACATTGCATACAAGGGAGAAATCCGTAGAAAAATATGTCATAAGACAAGTTATTTTTGCTAAACTCACAGCATCCGTGCTAGGATTAGTTGGCGCAATTCCAGTGACATAAAGGGAGGACGTCAGAAAACAAATAATAAATAATACAGGAGCCGAGTCGTGGCTGCCGTAATAACCAGTGGAAGAGAAGCAGATATGTTGCAACTACAATATTAGTACGCCGAGTGCGTTGAACATAAACTTTAAATAACAATAAGGACTAACATTATGTAGGTCATCCAAGCGGCGACTGCCAAACAAGCACTCCGGCCACGCAGCCCCGCACAATATGCAATCGCACAAATATTTTACATTTAGATTAGGCGGCGTTTTCTATTTGCTCTACTTCAACAAACAGCCATGGCAAGAATTAGAACAAAGAGTTGTCGTAATGAACTTCTTTTGTTATATGCTAAGGCGTTGTTACAGTATCCAATTTTCAACGACTACTTAGTCTTAATGGTTTTGTTTACTATTTTATAAATAAAAATGCTGTTATTCTGTTAGCGTAAAATCATTCAGAAAACTAGATTAAAAAGCAAGCAGCTGATCCCGGGCGGGCGGCAGCGTCGGATGTGTCGCGGGTCGTACTTAAGGGCTTAGGGTGGGATCCCTAATTAAAGGTCCCTACTTATTTCCCGGCACGTTTTTACCTCCCTCTCGTTCTTTTTCAAACGGTTCCTTTCAGTTTTTTATGTGCGATACAATGGTATTCTGGATAACAACTCAGACGTCACCATTGTACTGACTTCAGGCTTATTATCTGCAGGAAACGCGACAAAAGATGAGCAGATGTTGAGCACGAGACACGTCTTGTGACGCTATTCACAAGAAATAATGAATGTGCAATTCAATTTGACTACTGGACGTTTATGAATTATTTAAAAAGCCTTTAAATTTTATCATCGTATACACGCTCGGAGAATAATTTATTTAATCAAACGTAGATCGTCAAAAGATTGTAATAAAACGTATTTTTAGACGTATAACACCATAACGAAACCATAACAATTTTCTCATTTCACACGAGATATAAAAGTAAATGTAATGATTTCTAAATGCTGAGGTTGCGTGTGCTTCGCTATTATACTTGGGGTCGGTTTCCCTTGCTCGATACAGCTCAGCATTTGATATGAACCAGCGTTTTTGAGGCCGTGACCTTATGCGCTGGTCGTCGGCTATCGCTTGCCATAGTTATTTGCGATGTATTTCCACTGAATTATCGATAAAGGCCGGATTGCAGCAGCATCTTATTACCATAACGTAAACTGTAATCTATGACAAATTAGCATTCTATAACAAGCTTAATTAAAGTTCCCTCGGAACTTTGTCTGGTATCATCGTTACGAGTTTAAAACTTTCTCGCTTTCTGAGGAAATTTTATATTCCATTGAACCGGAAGTCGGTTCGTCCCCGTCAAGCCGACTGAGGGTTCTTGGATCGATCCATCACCCAAATGACAAGTGTCTATATCCAGTTCAGAATGATCTTTATTAGACCAGTAACGAGACGCCTTCGTAACTTTCAATAGTTATAATATTTAAAAAGTTCTACTCACATACTTCCTATTTGTTTGTTTACGTTACTTACGTTCTTGGGATCTGAAATAATTTTCCTTATTATTTAATTATAATAATGCATTTTTAAAGATGACATTACAATTATTACTTTTGAATAGGAAATTGAGAAAAATAAAACGGAACGAGCCGTAGTAAGTTTTAATGGTTTGAATGATATGATGATAGAGTTTCGTAGTACTAAAGGAGGGGAAAGCGTCGGCGACGGCCTGCTTATTATGCCTACTGACTGTAGGGTGGCGGCTCATTTGCTTCCCTCAATTAACTGCAATTAACGACGAGTGACGCGCCATTTGCCAAGCTCTCTTCAATATAAAAATATTTCGCGATACCGTTCCATGAAAAGTTTTAGTATATAATAATTTACCGTACATATCTATTAACAAATTCTACATATTATTTTTGAATGTAGTGTACTTGCTTAATCTTAAAAAGTTTCGTTTATTAGATATCTAATTGGCAGTAATGATAAGGATCTAATCCAAGCTTAAATTTCTTTTACAATATTTTGTTCAACATTCATTTGATGAGGAGCTCGGGTCTGATGAGATTACTCTTTTAGAATAACTAGAACTAACGTAATCCTTGCTGCACTGCTCATTGTGAAACACCGCTTCGTTCTATTTAATTTCATAATGGAAATTTTAATGAGATTCATACTGTAATGTTGTGTTTTTAATCTCTGTTTTTAATATTCATGGGCTAGGCCAGAGGTCTATTTATATAGGTATCTATTTATATGAGGTGTTCATTTATATGGGGTGTGACACAGATTACCCTCTTAACACGTGTAAAATAATTCTACCTAATTAAAATGGGGCGGTACGTAGGGCATGCATGGTTCTTCTAAGCTAATAATCGCAAATTTCCTACATTTTGGAGTCGTAAGCAGTTAAGTAGGCAGTTCTCTTTACGTGAAAATGTTATCCTCAGCTAAGTAAATTTTATGAACCTTTGAATGACAGCCTCTTGCGGCCTTTTACCTTCCTATTGTAATAAAAGTTTATTGTTTTCGGTTTTACATATTATTTAATCGTTTCTACTATATTCAAAGCTCTTATTAAAGATTTTCCAATGTCATTGCACTGAGGTACATTGACTTTTAGGGTATATTGTTTCAATTGTGAAAATTGAGAAAAGGTGTCTTCACAACAAATTGTTTGTCATATGATCTTAAAGATGAATAAGAGATATTGGACAATTTGGTCGGTAACAGTAGGCAGTAGTAACGAGGACGGGGACTCGACAGTGTGAGATGATCCATCCATCAGTGCTAACGAGGGGTAGTTACACGACGTGAGTTACCAAATCTTGTATCCGGCATCGATTTTCACTTGACATTTTCATTTGGTACTACGCTTTATGCTGAACGACTGTGTGTGTGTCGTCTAGTTTCCTCTGCTGAATGAATAGTTTTTTATTCGAAGCTTTCAAAACGTGGTTGAATCGAACACATATCTTAATTTAAGTTTATTCCAAATACAAAGTACGTTCTTATGTTTAAAATGAAGTCTGATTGTGAATTATTAATTTGTATTTCATTGAGCAACTGCCATCTTTATATTTGCTTGAAAGTAACCATAAAGTAATAATATAACTGTGAACACTAATTAGAGCGTGTTCCAAATTGTGACTTTGCTTGTCTTTGTAAATCCCTTGGCGGGATTTATTTAATTAACTGACTTAATTGTACACGATATATTAATAATGTATATTTAAACAACATTATCTTGTCGCTTGTGAAACGTTAATGGAAAGGTGTACCTACGTCATTTGATATTAGATGAAGTAATATTGTTAATAAATAATCCGATGTCGTAACTCTGTACCAACTAAATTCAATTAAGTCCAAATTAATAGAGCGGGGTAGGCATAGGTAGGCATGGTATAAAACATTAATTTTCGGTACTGCGTTGTCGGATGATGGGGCACATCGTATATTTATCTATTACTCATTCAATACGTTATTAAGATTCCGATGCTGCGCAAAAGATGCCTTCCATCGCCAAAGAGATTGCGGACGTGTATTGAATAACTGGCTTTCACGAGGTTCACGTCACAAACCAACAGTCATCTACACTCTAAAGAGATGTAAGCTGTCCCACTTGCTCCAATTTTGTAATGACGTCATACGTTTTACTATCGACATCGATGGCAACCCTTATAATTAGGCAATTTGTCTGTAATTTGAGTTACAAATCACGTTACGTATGATTAATGATTCAGCGCTAACATATTATATGTTTATGAATTTCGTCTGGTTACAACAACTTACTTGTGTACATTTTATATCGATTGAAGAGTCTTTGGCACTTAGAATATTATCTTTAGTTAGACAAGTCTTTAACCCATATGCGCCTACTACTGGAAACTTAATTAGTTCAAAAAATCATTTCAAGATTAAAGTTAATTACGCGGAATGGAATAAAAAGTGTAATCCTCCTTAAGTAATGGTTATGTACCTATTTAATCTGTGGCGATGCGTACCTTGACAAACCACATCTTAATTAGCAGATTTGCAATTCCAACTAGGGCGAGTCGGGTTCAGAATGCTTTGCTTTGATTGCGTTAGTATCCTATCCAGTTAAATGAAGCACCGATTTTTCTGTCTATACGTCTACGGTCTATATTCACAAACTTGACTCTACTTTGAAAGCTTTATATAAAATATTTCCTATTATGACGTGACTCTACCTGACTTACCCAAATATAATGAACGAGGAGGTTCAACATTTCCTCGCCGTTCAAAACATAATTTATGGATACATTTACCATAATCCTTTGGCAATGGAACGATAAATTGCAAGATCACTATGCAATATATCAAGATTAAAGTGATTATCTCATAGTATCAGTGGTATCAGTAATAAATTGATAAAAAGCCTCGTGTTACCTACATGTGTATGTTATATAATATCATGAACGCAATTACAGTTATCTATGGGTATTTAAGTAGCAAATAACTTTTCGGAAGTTTAATGAAATAATAGTTAAGTAGGTCTCTAAGTATGTGTAGGTACAAGTTTACCCCTAAATATGTGGTAAAAAAATATTATAAAGTCGCTCGCATAAAGATTGACGTCTTTTTTGTTGGACAGCTACTCTTTTACTTTAAGCTATTCGGTACACGTTTAACGATTCTGTGACAAACATTGTAATCAATTGTTTAACAATAAGGTTTGTGTTTTACGGTCAGATGTTAAGGCCGTCGGGTCGCCGATAAAGTGGGGATGATTACAGAGAAGCAGTTTTTGCCGGCCCCCGGCCAAAGGACCCACATCGAGGCTAATCAGAGGCTACAGTCGCCTCAGAAGTCTTGCAAGTGGCTGACTGAATAAATATTAGCGTCAGGAATCTGCTGAGCGATGTTTGCCGACTTTGTGTAATACTGTGCACACAAATCTTTATGCTTACATGCACATGTACACGTTACATGTACATGCTCGGTTGTCGGCTCCCTCGGCTACGAATAAAATTGCTGCAGATTTTCTAGCTAAATGTTAGCAGAGTGGTCGTACTCCAAAACAAAATTTTAAAAAGTGTAGCTTTCGTTATGAATTTTCATAGGTCACTGTAGTTACAGAATGGCGTGTAAGTTCAACTGATATAGAGCATTAAAAAATAATTTTCCAACCAACCCCTTTCGGACATTAACGTTTATTGATGTATCAGATGGTGATTCTCATAGTTAGTGCATGCTCGGGGCGAACCGAACAAGCCTTACAGTAATATCTGAGTGTATGGCATGCTAGCCCCTTGGGATATTGAGTATTTATGGGCTGTCTTATCAATATTTAGTTCGATCTGATTGACGTTGATTGCGTTTTCTGGTGGGGTAAGGAAACCCCTATCCATCATTTGAACCTACGTGAATTGGTACCGTAATTACTTTACAAGCTACCTTATCTTACAAAAATACGCCATTCATTCCAGTCCCCTTCCTCCATCTTTCTTATTTTTTGTTATTTGGCCTTTGTCGCTGTTTTTATATCTTATTTACGAATGTTTGAAAGAAATAAAAAAGAAAGTCAGATTTTCTGCACTGCGTAAATAAATCCTTGTTTTATCAGCTAAAATGTGTAGTTATGTTATATTGTTGTTTGTACCTATATAATTAAGTAAACTACTCTCTCAGGTTGATAAATAAATCGGTATAGAATAAACCATTAACATTTTCACAAAACACATGTTTTGATATTGTAAAGTTTGTCTGTGGAACATTGTGAAGTTCATTTTGGTGTGTGAAACAGGAAGGTCCGTCAGTTCGGTCGATGTTCCCTGCAGACCGCTAACTATGATAGACGATTTTATTTTGGGAACATAGTTTTATACCGTTTTTGTTTGTTGTTGTTTGATAATTTATACGACGGGATGGTTTCACAACCAGATGGTTGGGATGCTATGCCATTACACTTTCATATACTATCACAAGGTACTAATGTCGACTCCAGTAAGTCTGTTCCTCGGAACAAAATCTGAATATCAAAGTGTGTCATGATTTAGTACATGAATACATTACATACAATTAGGGCGCGCGCGTATCCTAAAAACCACTTCAAGTAATTAAGGTAATATAAATAAACGCTATTATTTCAAAAGAGGAAAGCTCCTAAGTAACTTTAACACATAGCTTAGCCTGGCGTGTGTTATAAAAATGCATGGACTTATATTTGTTCTCATCTGCGCTAATGTAGAATGATGAAGGAACTAACACGCCCACTCTACGACAACATTGGCCGAGAAAAATGTACGTAACTATGTATGTATTATTGTTAGCTTCTGTGCCAAATAATCCTCAATTATTCATCGTAATTGAGGTTTTGTTTCCTCTTATTGCAGTGGCCAAGTTACTGTTAATGTTCGGGCATCGCCATTCGGCAAAGATCAGAAAATAATGGGTTTTTGTTTTAATAGCGAGTACCTACTATTGATCAGCGAGGTGGTTGTCCATTACGGAGACAGGGTAAGCCCTGATAAACCTGATAAGTCCAATCAATGCTGTTTCTCCACCCGGTGCGGTCCAATCATCTTGC
The DNA here is from genome assembly GCA_963082685.1 of Cyclophora albipunctata. Classification (NCBI taxonomy): domain Eukaryota; kingdom Metazoa; phylum Arthropoda; class Insecta; order Lepidoptera; family Geometridae; genus Cyclophora; species Cyclophora albipunctata. The sequence continues at coordinate 5,429,084 of OY720117.1, read as the reverse complement.
GGTCCCCTCTGAACAAATTTTCTTAGATTCATTCTGCGAATCCGATAAAGGTTTGTTTATCTTTCGTTTTATATTTTATGTGTATTCTTAAATATTAGCTTAAATATTAAATATTATAAAAAATAACATTTAAACTGAATTGCAGATGTCGTGCTTTGCGTAAATTTACATAAAATGTACGTTTTGTTTTGGGTAACACGGCCTTTATTTAATTACATGCGTCTATCTACATCAGGCCGGTGATGTACGACGGTTACATGCTTCCACAGCTTTTAACTCGGTTTTTTGTTTATTCAGAGTAGGTCAATACTTGTCTACTCTCTAAATGGACTAAACTGAAGATCCATTAAATCCAGCTAGTAACTTTACTAATAACCGTATGAAATGAAAATTAATTTCTGTTTTCGTATAATAAGGATTTATTGTTTTTCAATTACGCCTCGTCTGCTAACTATGAAACAACAACTCATTGTCAAAACATTACTTATAAAATAATAACTAAGAACATCTAAAGTAAACGTTAACTCGCTCGGTTCCCAATAGAGTGTTTAATTTTCATTATACCTCAAAATTCCAACAAGCTTTCGTTGATCCACCTTAATCCGCAGCTCGGAGTCTAACTGAATATTTCTGAATACGCCTACCTTATATTATGCCGAAACAATAGTGACCTACCTACCTGATAAATGTGTTATGAACACAGCACCCAAATATTCTTCAATTATTTACAAAAGCGATAATCATAAATGCTTCATTAAGTACCTAACGGATACTTATCTTACATTTAACGTCTCAATCATTGAACGTGTATACCTAAAATGGAAATGTTAATGTAGTCATTAATTAAAAGGGAATCAATGTATTTTATGAATTAAACACTGGATAAGTGGACGCCTCATTATCTACTGGGTCTATAATATAATTTGGATTTCTAATGATTGTCTAACGATCACCTCCTCGACTGACAGCATTATCTTAAAACGGTTCTCGATCGTTATTCATCTCTCGTCTCATAAAATACTTTGACTTTAGAATACATTTTTGGAAAAGATTGCTTTTTAAATTGATCATCAGCAGTTCGAGAGTATTACATATTGCTATCAAAATTGCCTCTGTCTCATAAATAATGTATAATGTACCCGGACGGAATCAGTTAAGGCTTCATTTGAATAGTTTCACAGTGTTTCATGTGTTCCTCCCTTTGAATTTAATTACGTGTAGGATTGTGTGAGGCAGTTACCGACCCGCGCTAAGTCAAGGTTATAGCCGTTCAATGAAAATTAATAGCGTTTTACTTATCGAAGTCAGTGAACAGGTACATACCAAGAGCTCAGATAAGTTATCGACTAGTATGACTAGAATGGATCATCATACTCGCGAGTACCTACGTATCTATAATGATACTACGAGATAAACTATTTGATGAGAATTACCAACATATATTTTTTTAAGGTTTGCTCAATTACGAGTTCTACAATATTGTAAGTATAAAAAAATTAACGGTACTGTATATAAAATAGAAATATTGACCTACTCTGTATTAACCGATCGAACTTTTTCAAGCAATAACCGGGAACTTTGGCTACACACATATCGTATTGATGTTCTAGGGAAATTTATCCGTCAACCATCATTGACTTGAATTATTCAAATCAATGATGAATTACTAAATACTTATTTAAATTGGATTTAAATAAACGCTGTGCTATCGTTTAATTCGTTAGCAGTGGGTTGTGAGAGCGTTTACCATGTCGGCGGTTGCCGGTTCGATTCCCTCCCGGAGTCAACAATAGATGCAGAATTATGTGCAGAAACAGTTGTTGGCGAAGAAATCTGGGTGCTAATTATATATTCATACAAGTATTTTTGTATTTAAATTTAGAATCGGTAATATTCTATAGCTAACATTAACATACAATTCTAAATACATTAAATAATAACAATACAGCTATGATCCCTATTTCATTAACAAAATACTCGTTAGATATCTGCTTATAGTGTTCACAAAATTCGCTGTTATCCGCTTGAATTTACAGAGCTTGTTAAAGTTGTATATTACCATGTTTGATGTAATTTTAGCGAAACGAGACAGAGCCAAGGCGTGAGAAACATCCGTAGATCCGTAGTTATACGAAGCGCCGCCCTTGCTACCATTAACCCCACAGAAGTCCATTAACTAATGGGTAGCGGTAATGGCACGTTGAACAAACACCTTGGCTTAGCTTAGCATGCATTTCAGAATTTTCAGTTCTCTCAAGTTACGTTCGCATTCGGTTTAAAGTGTTACTCTTTTAAACACATTTTTACTTTTTTAACGCCACGTACTTCGAGTGTAAAGATTATGTAGTGTTTTCCATTCGGTGCTTTTCGTAAGGCACCGTCCGTTTAGTTAGATTGAGATAGTTAGTTCAATAGAACACATATCAATTTACTTGCTCGGATCCACGCGTTTTATCAAAATCGCAAACATGTTCAATCTAAGGAAATTGAGCCGGGCACTGGACGCAGGAGTGTAACACCCCACTTGCGTTAAAACTTCTGCTGAAGTTTTAGAGAAATATTTGCGGCAGCGTGGGGCAAAAGCATTGGCAAGTTCAGAATGTAAACACACTATGTACTTGACTGTACCTATATAAACTTGTAACATGAACTTGTCTCTAGCGTTATTGATTGGTTAAGTATTGAAAAGCTGTCGGACCCATATGGGATGGTCCGGGATGGTCTCGATTTTGAAAGTCATGTTTTAATGTTTCCATCCATACTCCATTTATAATGGATCTCCTTACATATTTCTGTAATAACTTTATTATATTTTTACACAGAAGTTTTTTTGTTTATATTAATTTTTAACTACTAATAGTTAAAAATTAATATAAACAAAAACATGAAACATGTACGCAATACTAATATTGCGTACCTACATGTTTCAGGAGTATCTCATTTAGTTTACAATTGGATGAAAATATCTTTAGTGAATTCTATAACAAGAAGTATTTCAAAAGCTCTGCTGTTTTCGCTGTACAAATTCAAATTGTAATGAGAAATATTGTAGGAATGTTCAACACAAACGCAATAATGAGTAAAAGGCAAATCGTAGCTGTTTCCCAATTAAATATTTTCAGTGAGGCAAGGGGGCTGGATATGAATTGTTGACGAGTGTTTCCTGAACGATGCCCTCCTCGCGCTCGCGGGAACTCCGCAGATAAATGCAGCGACCGGCTATAGCACATTTATCTTGATTTCTACATGACCAAGTTTCTGGGAAGATCTTTGTTACAAATAAAATCTTTGTGTCAGCGAATTCTACGCTTAGTAAGATGCTTTATTCAATATCGCTTGGGAATTTATTTTATTACAGACGCTTTACGCCTCGTCCGTTACTATTTCAAGGAGAGATGTAATCCACCTTCCCGGTTCTCTTGGATTGATAAATGTCACATGTCGGCGAACTTCGCTCACACTCTCTGTACACTTCACCTGAATAAATTACGCGGCGCGTATATTACTTTCGACGAGAATTGTGTAGCTATTTGCGGGAAACTCTCTGTTTACTTTTTTTCTAAACCATATTTCATAACATTCGTAGTTGAATAAATGACAGAAAGTTCCTAGATATTCGTAATAAAACTCGCGGTTGAAGTCGCGACCGCCTTTGGTTTCAGTAGGTTACTTCGCTTTGACTCACTCTTTGAGCTAAGGACTAGCACTTGAAATGTCCCAGTTCCGAAGGAAAATGAGAAGATTACTTTTGCAAAGGCAAGATTGGTTTCTTTATAGATATGACTAATTTATTAAGGAAGGGTCAGACAGTTGGTAAAAGTTTATGCTCTGAAATACTTTTGTTACAATATCCAAAAAATACAAACACTACAAAAAATACTCTGTCCAAATGTATCTAATTATTAACTCGATATAAGAAAACTTTTAATAAACTTTTAGTAAACGTTATTCCTTCTAAACATTATTGCCTCTCAATGTAACCGCTACCTAAAAGTTAATTTAGTGTAGGTATTCATTTCATTAGCGTTTTCCAATCGATCAGATTTTATCAGTGGACGAAAAGGTGAATGGCTGGTAGTCAATCCATCAGCTGCAGTGACCTTGTGAGGGTCACGGTAGCGTCGGCGAGTGTCGGACACTCGCGGTGTCCGCCGGCCCGTGATTAACGATCCCACCCTATTATTCACACTGTAGTGATCAATCACAGCTTACCTGTTGCTCAACTCAAGCGTCTCCGTAAAAATTTAATAGCAAACCCGTCCAACAAACTTACAGATTAGGAAATGTCACCGAACTTAGTTTTCTAGTCGGAAAATTTAAATTAGTTTTCTGAACTAAGTGCAAGATTAAAGTGTATTTCACTACGGCATATTGTGATCGATATTCTAAGGGCGCTTTCAAATTATGCGTTTCGTGTCGGACCGCTGCGGTGCCGAAGCGGTGCGTTTGTCGTATTGTGTACGTACGATCGTGTGTTTTCATACAAATTGAGCAGCTCGGCAACAGTGCGGCGTCGCTACCGCGAAATAATTTTATTACGCACTGTTGCCGAGATGCTCGATTTGTATGAAAACACACAAATGCACCGCTTCGGCACCGCAGCGGTCCGACACGAAACGCATAATTTGAAAGCGCCCTTAAACTGAGTCTTAAGAAACTTTAATAAATTGGTTAACTTAAATTGTGGGTTACGTGTAATCTGTCGTTATAGAAACATAGTTTCAGGAAGTTTTTATGTAAACAAGAATATTTATTTAGTTTTGGTAATTTTTGTATGAAATTCATACATTCATACATCATGTAATGTAACCTAATACATATTAGATACTCGTATGTGCGACACGAAGTTGTGGAAGTTTGTTACTTAAAATTAAATAAGCAAGTTTCTCCTACCTCATATAGGCAACATGAAGTTGCGAACTATAAGTTAGATGTTCAGAGTCAGAGCACTATCTTCGCAGAGTTTACAGCTATGCCATTACGTCTAATTCACATTATGGTACATCGATTTTCAATAACGGACTGCACTTTGCAGTTCGCGGCGCGGAAGCAGTATTTAACAATTACAGGCACGTTATCTAAGCAGTAAATCTCCGAAATGTACCTTCAGGTATAAGATAGTGTAAGTAGGCGTCCGAGAGTAATATCATGCATAATAAATAATAATTTTAATTAATGTACGTAAGTTACTTAACGTGCAGGTACGGGGCGTAAACGTGATTAATTCAGCTATTAGGGATTATCTTTATTTGTAGTCAAAGCCGCAAATGGTGTTTTTAATCTGGGGAGTACTTACAATGAATAATGTTTCCGACTTTGTCTGGTTTTCGAGCATTAATTAGGGGTTTATCGGCGTGTATATACGATGATGCCGTACCTCTGCTATATACCTGTAGCAATGCTGTATGACGTAGGATTACTCACGTCCACTAAGTAAATAAATGTAGTTCATTTCACTATCAATTCGTATTGGAATATATTTGTTTTATTATTTTCGTAGCATCCTTCCTCCCACCCTGGTTTCTTAAGTTGAATTGAAACTACACTTGGCATTTATTTTACGTTTTATCTGACGTTTCAGCCACTTTACAGGAACCGTGGTCACAGAAGACTGCCGTGTTATGTATGCGTCCATACAAGAAAAAGTAAAAATATCGCAGCTACCGCCAAATACATTTTCGATTATCCTTAAACGTAGTTTTAACCCTTAATCACCACTAACTAAAAACGCTATATGAGTAGACAAAATCCTTGTCAATCAGACATAAACATCATCAGTTTATACGTGGTGTTGTCATCTAATTCCATTAATCAGATATTTAACACCAATGAATCAAATCATTGACACGCGTATAACAGTTGGTCATTGTTCCGTGATGGGATAATCGTCTATAATGTAATATGTCTAATAATAGATGTATCTAGTGTGGCTTATAAGTGTCTATTGCTAATGGAACGCAGCACTCGATCGTCATGAATCAGTTCATTATGTTACAATTAAATATCATTAGGTTTATGGTAATCGTGCTTGAGCGTAATTTACTAAATGCTGTGGCCAGAATATGTACGAGTACTTTTATAATTATAATGGATGGATATTACGTTAACATACTCGATTAAATTTATACATACTTTGTACCTGTGATCATTGAAATAAATGTAAACATATTTTAAAAGGTTCTGGACTAATTAATAATGAATGATTTCAATCCCCATTTTGTTCAAATGAAGGGTAAGCATAAGGTTTTATTTGTAAACCGTTTGATCTTACACAAAGGATCCAAACATTCGATACAAAAATATGTATATTGTTTGATATCTCAATCGTTAAAACCCTTTCGACCGTTCGGGTTTCTGAATCAGAAATATTATATCTCAGTGACACCATTATTATTGGAATAAAAATAAGATTCGAAACAGTCCCTATTAAATCTTTCGTTATCTCAACATTACAGGAGGAGCTCGGGTTTTATCTCGAATGTTGTGAAATAGTTTTCAACTTTCAATTGGCAGTGTGCCACAATGTATACTTCCACCAAGCTAGTATGTACGTAATTGTATTACGATAGTTTCATCCTTTACTTTGTTTTGTTTACTTATCAAATTGAAACACTTGTTATCTCTATTTATAGTGCTTTAGTTAAGGGTGTACAACTTATGAAGCCACTAAGAAATTGTGTTTGTTTTAATCTACGCTTAGTAAATGTTTTGTTTATGTAAATGGGTATGGAAGCCAATTATATCATAATATTATCATAATTTAATGCCTAAATCCGACATGTAAAGTCTTAGAGTGTAAAGGTAAAATTGTTATCTACATCTGCGTTAAGTCCTCGTAGATCTTTTTTACGTTGTTGGATTGTAGTTACGTTCTTTTCATAAAGTTCGAGAGTGAATAAAGCTCGGGGGTAAATTCGCTTACCGTTGGGATTTCTGCGGTAACTGCGCACCGAACACATTCACTATCTATCTAATCTCCTTTAGACATGAGTACTTTTACAAATGTTTGTATTTACAAACTGAGAATGTATTCCATGACGCAAACATTTATTTAAATAAATGCTATTTGAAATAAACTCCATGTACCCTGGACTCGACATTTATTTGCAGGTCCCGGCCCAGTTCGGCACGTAAATATCAGAGAGGAAACCGGGCATAACTTGGAGTTAAACATTTATAGCTTTTCTAGAAACATGCTTATGTAAGTAGAAAGCCAAACTCCGAACCGTGCAAAGGAGCTTTAGGACAATATTAGATTATGTACCAATTGTGATGTCATTTTATGTTGATCTATAAAACCAGTCTTTATCCAAACAATAACCATTTTTTTATTTTGTATTCTGATACAGTTTTAAATTAAATTTTTTATATGAACCAGTGCTTTACGGAATGACGGGGAACGAATGTTTTTGACAATGTATGAATTTGTGGTCGAATGCAATAAATAATAATAACTTTAATAGTTGGTAAAATAAGTGATTTGACCCGCCCTAAGGAAAAATAAAAGCGTGTTAAAAAGGTACTGAAAAACTACGTCAAGTGGTTATGCGTAGATTTAAAACGTCTCCGAGTGAATGTAGATTTAAAACGTCTCCGGCAGTAAGAACTGAAAAAACGTCATAGGCAAGTTAAATTCTCTCAGGCGTTAATAAAATAAAAAATTCATTCGGGAGTCAACGAATTCGATAACATCGGTTTGATGTAGAGTACTTCGGTCGTATCTTGTTTTATGCCAAACAACATTGTCGTGGAAATACCGCCTCCACCATTTTGTAAATGGGGCGGAAAGTTAAGTTCTTGTCCCATTTAGAAGAGGCAAACCGCTCTGGGAACAACTTGGGCGCTACCCCGACGTCGCTAAAGCTCAATATTGAATAATATTCGGGAAATACATGGCTGTGTTTGTGTACCTGCTAGAGTTCACGTTGTTTGACGCAAGCCAGACGTTGTGGTTATTACACCAAATCCAAACGAGGTGTAGGCATGGGGTAGGTGATTGATCACTAGGTTTCATCATCTAGGTTTACCAATAATTGCTTTGTTCTCGTTTGGAGGGAGTCTACTTTTGTAAATGACTGTGTTGTGTAAAGATACATATGTTGGCAGCGGAACGTAAGTTTCTCAAGTAAATTCTTTGAGAAGATAGCTTACCTATACTCTAAGAATTTATACGTACCAAATCGTAAAACGAAGAAGAAAATTATTATGAGGTACAAACCATAATTTTTCACCTAAGATGGGTATTCCTGGCACGGTTGGCAGCAGTCATAAATTTTGCAGTGACTTTTACCCGAATGAAAATGTATTTTTTATATTTTGTATGAACAGCTTTGGTAGTGAATAACATTCACTTTTATTTCTAAATCGTTCAGGTTTTATTCTTATAAGTAAAAGAAGAAAACGTAACCTCCGAGGGTATGAAAAAGTTCACTTGGTATTATTGATCAATTGAGCGCCGTTTTATTTGGGTAATTAAATAATGGCATATCAAGCGCTTACACTGTCGAAGAATCCTGTTTATGGAGTTAGTAGATCAGTAAAGTAATTCGTTATCGAGGTCCTCGCACCCACGGCAAGCTCCGCGCTCCGTCTCGACACCAGCCTCCGACATGAAACGGGCTATTCTCCTGAAGCGGATTACGAATGGCACAATAGAAGTAGCTTTTATTGCGAACCCGGCTTAAGGAATTAATGAGTCTTAATTCAGCACCATCCGCCGTACGAAAAGCAACTGAACGAAGCTTTTAGATGCCAAAAAACATTCACGTATTTATCGAGTATTAATCGGATTACTGAATCGATGTTTCCATCATTTAAAAAGCTAACCAAACAAAGTTTTAATGGAATGCGTTTCATTGTCCGTCAAATCTGAACTCAACGTTTCCATTGATTTATTACCGTTGAAAACAACAACAATAATTTATGTAGATAAATAAATATCCAACCCGCCACCTGCGAGTTGTAATTTGAATAAATGCTATTTAAGTTTTATAACAGCGGTCTCGCTTAATTACTCGCAATTTACAGTTAACGGTTAATTATTAAAAATTGAAATAGCTGACCTGTATCTAATGAAAAATATTTTATTGGTAATTTAACGCTTTAAAGTGGGTAAAACGTAAATAACATAATTAAATTTAAACGAACCGTAAAAGTGATAATGAAATGTGCCGTTTATTTGACAATGATAACATTAAACGACTAAACTTATCTCCTATGTAATAATAATAAAAAGGTTATTGTTCGTCCACAACGTATAAAGACAAGCAGGGAATCTAATGGCACATTAAAGATATGGACATTTTCATCGTTAAATTACACTCTGCGGGTTTATGGTCAACATTGTGACAACGCTCCAGTGGAAACTTTGAGGCCTCAAAGAAAATAATACGGACAAGCGGCGAGTAGCACATTCCCCGAAACATTAACATCTGAATGAGACATTCAATGTTATTATCATAAGGACATTTCAACAGGAAGCACAATAGCTGCGTGATCGTGTCGCCGCACTCCACTCGGAAACTAAGTGCCTATACGATGACTATAATATACCAACTGTTGTTTGTCATGTGAAAATGATATTACGAATTAATTCAATTTACATTGCTTCTTTCTTCGGAAATAGAATTACTTGATATTATTTTCATGGTTTTACTTTTTCCACTAAATGTGTTGTAAAAGGAAGGTAAAGTAGTACTCGGTGACGCGTTCCTGTGAAGAGTTAAACCGCACTTATACTCCACAGCACTCTGTGTCGCTGGTCGCAAAATGTGTCACATTTTAGGGCAGGTTTGAGCCGCAATAAGCACTTACCGTTTCATGTCATTACAGAATGAAGTTCCATTGCTCTTGGGTATTGAATACGTACCCCTAGCCCAACTTTTGGGAACATTATAGGTCCATATTTCTTTACAACCTTTTAAAACTTTATTCTCTAGAGGTTATTCGCAAAAATGTAGGCAGGAATGGACGTACATGAATTGCCTTTGCTTTGGAGCATTTTTTATTTATTAGGTACACTTTATGAGATTGATAGTTTTATATTGTTTTTGTTTTTTTATATGTGTTTTTGATGATGCTATACGAGTACATGTACCTTAACCTAGATAAGATACGTACAAGACTTAGAAAGTAAGTTCGACTCTTAATATAATATATTGATTTATTGAAACATTAATAAAACAATATACTAAAGAGAATTTGTGATTTATTAACTAGACAGGTTTCATCAACATTTATCACGTACAAAAAATAAAGGGGTGTAAATATATCTCTGAAAATGTAACAAGGTAACATAAGGGTAATGTTGGAACTAGACGAGGTCAGTCAGGGCGAGGAAGGGCGGAGCGCGGCTAGGGCGCGGGGCTGAGAGCGGCTAGGGCGCGGGAGCGCGGCGCCGGCGCGCGCGTCGCCCGCACAGCAGCCGTTGGAACGCGTGCCGGAACTCGGGGCTGAACACCGTGTAGATGACGGGGTTCAGCGTCGAGTTGAAGTAGCCCAGCCACAGCGACAGCGACATCAGCACCGGACTCACCTCGCAGTCGCACGTCGGCACGAGGATCGCTAACACAAAGAACGGAAGCCAGCACGCCACGAACGCGCCGGTTATTATTGCCAAAGTCTTTGCGGCTTTTCTCTCTCTCTTAGAATCTGCCGCTTCTTTGGGTTTTCTTCGAACTAATGTCGGGTAGTAGGCGGCGGCGACCGCTCCGTAGCCGGTCGTCGGGGGATCCGCCTCTAGGCCGTTAGCGCAGGATTGCTTCTCCGGGCTCGTGTTGTTCGAAGAAACGTTTGTGAAACCAGTAGTGGTGGTCTCCGAAATGGTCGGCAGCGGCCTGCCGATCACCGCGACTACGGCGGCGGCGATGCCCCCGCTGCCGCCGGCCGCCACCAGCGCGCCGCCTGCGGGCACCGGCGGCGGGCCGACGCCGCCGCGCGCTGTGGCTCCTCGACGTCGGCGTATTCTTTTTCTGGCAGTTTGATAAATTCTCCAATAGAGGATTAGTATTATTAACACCGGCACGTAAAATGACGATGCTGTCGCGAATATTTGGTAGCCGACGTCTTGGCTGACCACGCACCGTAAGTCCTCCGAGACGCGGCGGTTCCAATCTGGATCCTTCCAGCCCAGCTGGGGTGCTATACACACACCGATGCTCACTGTCCATACGCAGACGATCATTAACGCCGATCGCCGAGGGGTGCGCGCGTGGATGTAGTCAATATTTGTCACAGCGCGGTATCTGTGGACAGATAATCATTTAGAACTCAAGAGTCACTAGGATGTTCTTCAAAGTGTAAGAGTGATGCATACCTATCGAGTGCGATAGCGACAAGATGTAGAATAGAGGCGGTGCAGCAAAGGACGTCGCCCGAGGTCCACATGTCGCAGAGCTGCGGGCCCAGCGTCCAGCGCTGCGCCACCTCGTACACGGCGCCCAGCGGCATCACCAGGCACGCCACGAGCAGGTCCGCCACCGCCAGCGACAGGATCAGATGGTTCGCGGCGCTTCGCAGGTGCCGCTCTAACAATATTGCAGCTATCACGAATACATTACCTGGAGACAAGTGCTATTGTGAACAACTTATTGGGTTACATAACGGAGCGAACACTACTCAGTTTGAATTGAAACTACGTTTACGGATACCCTTTACAGGAACCGTCTCAGGTCACAGAAGTGTCTTCTATGACCACGGTTCCTGGAAAGTAGTCGAAACATCAGATAATAATGTAAAATAAAGATATCTTTTACAGTTAATCTTCATAATTAGGTTAGATTAGTACTATTTCATTATGTAAACTTCATTCGATCTCGATAATGTATGAGACTTGTATCTGACTTATTTTGCGTTCATTATTTTTATAAAACTTCATCTATCTAACGTGCCCTTCAGTACAGTAATACGCCGGGTGATAGCAATCTGTGTGAAATATAGTGTGTTCTAGTGTTGTACGTCAGCGGCATGTAATTGAACGACCGATCTGATGAAGTGCCCGAGTCTTATGTAATAAATGGATCGAAGTTGCAGTATCATGTTTGAAGGGAGGTCTTTGTGCAAGATATATTATATCGAGCTTAGCAAATTGTTGTTCGTAATCTCTGTAGACAGAACTTTCTCATGCAAACTTAGATTAGGGCCTACTTTTAATGGTAAGTCATTTCTATCTCGATCAAAATCGACCATGGGGTTTTTGTAACAAGGAAGATATTTATCAGGATTGTCTGGAATTCCTCTTAAAAGTTGATAAAGTAAGAAGCTGAAGAAAACTTTAACCTATTATAGTTTGTTATAAAACGGGAATAACAGCAACTTAAACCTACATATATCTAATAAGATTTAAATCACTGTGTGATATGTACCAACCTACTACAGTAGCAAGGATTAGAAGTCCTAAGAGCACAGCCTTGGCGGCGGCACGCACGAGCGCGGCGGGCGTGTCGAAGGGCGCGGGGTCCCACCAGGTGGCGTTGGGCGCGGGCGTGGCGTTCCACGGCGGCCAGTCGGCGCTGGCGTTCCACGTGAGGTTGTGCACCGGCAGCCGCAGGTACAGCGCCTCCCAGTCCACTGGGTCGTCTTCCTCCGCGCCCTCCATCCCCTCTCACCGGGACTCCACCACACTTACTAAACATACACATTACTCATTAAACTCACACTATATTATACTTATTAAAAGTGTCTTCAAATCTTCTTTGTCAATTGAGGTTATATTAATCTATTGCAATTGGCTAAGATGAATGTCGGAGACTTCTAATAAAGATAAAGATTCTATCTCTTATATCTTCTCTTCTAGAGATAGAGTGAGTGAGAGGTCTTCATAATTGTCAAAGTACCTTTGAGTATACCTATTAGTAACTAGTACTAATACTAGCATTAGAACTAATCTCGAAACGCATTTATCCAAAAAGACTTGAAAGTTTTCTTCACTAATTCGATGTTATTGCATGGGCCGAAGCTTACGTCTCTAGCTTCTAATTAAGAGCAGCAGTTGTTAAGAAACTTTTAGTTTTAACTTTCAGCTAATGAAACTAAATAGTTCAGTGATTGTTACAGCGCTTGTTATGTGCCTTTGTAGTGTGCAACCGAAGGTCGGGTTCGTTAAGAGCCATTATATTTTGTCTCTACTTACCGTTAGTGTCGTATTTTCGAAGATAGCCGAGAACCCAATCCGCCATCATTATAATTATTTGTCGCTTTCTCTTCAATCAATCTCAGTCTGTGGACAAAACAATTTGTAGCTGTAATATGAATTACTTCTGTACACATTTGCGACAGTTAAATATAGATGATTCCTATTAATTTAGCACGCATTCTAAAAACCTAACTAAATTAATTTTATTTCATTAGATCTGAAACTAATCATATTTTAAACTTTAGAAATTGTGTTGGATTGTTGCAAATACATTTATTTTTCTTGGTGAGCTTATGATAGTTTTTAGTGTTACCTATTAATCGGTTGCTTTGCATTTTTTGCAATGCTTTATATTGTTACGAAACAAATGATTCAATGTTCCAAGTTCTAGCAAAACGGTATACAAAGAATAAATTGTACATGTAGTAGCAAAAACTATGAAAGTCTATGTAGGTATTACTGAAAGAAGTACCTGTAACACTACAATTTTCAAACATAACTTTAATTTGATTCGCCACCTTGTACATTATTCAGTGAGTAGGCAAGTACTTGTAAACAGAAATGCAAAATAAACGAATTGTTTCACCAAACTAACGAATCAAAATTCTATACAGTGGAGATATGACGGGCTTGATTGTTTAAATTGGCTCGGGATTGCAGTTAAATGCCAAGGTTTCTGCAATAGCACCAGGTGTTTATACTTGCAGATGTTAACTCAACATCGATAAAAGCGATGAACTTTCAGAATCACCCGTATAATGTAGAGGCAATCAGATGAAATGGAATAAGCAAGTTCACGGCTCCCGACGATCGAACTCGGCAAACTTTTCTTGTAGGTAAATACTTACTTTTGTAGTTATTTCTGATTGGCGTTTATATTTTCCATTTGTAGCTAGGATTAGGTACATTACATTTACAATTTATATAAGGACTAACGTACAGACTAATCATTTAAGTGTCTCTATTATTGGAACAAGGGACTAAGCCTTCTTGAAAGGATAAGGACGAGCACTCAACGATTATTTACCAAGAAACTGTTGTATCGAACCTTTATAAATAAGCACTATATTAAAATAATCTTTACATCCCTATATCTACTACATAATGAAGCAATAATGCGTTTCCATAATATCCTTATAATGTTTGTTATAACCTACTATCTACAGTATTGATAAGCAGCCTCATATTTCACGTAGAATTTTATTTCCTTTTATGAATAGGTTACACAAACAAGCCATTCTGATCGGGTGTTATTATTAGAGCCTTGATTGAATACACGCGGAGCCATTCCGGATAATATACCGGCAATCAATCGTCTTGCCATTGAAAATGCGATAGATACTCGTACATTCTGTGCGTTCATCAAGTAATACTATCAACATTGATCGGATGACTAGGTCAGGTTTACAACTTTGTACTTTACAAGATAAGTATACAATTAAATGTAGTTAGCGTATTATGACTTTATGTGTTTCATTTCTATTATTGATACTTATAGGTATGTAGCTACAGTCAGTACACAGATTTATTTTCCATTTGTTTATCTCTTGGATGGATATTACTAGCACTGGTAATATAGTTTCGAGTACACATTACTTAGGCACTACCTCCATTACAAATGGGTAATCGAAACTGTTTACCTATTCTATTTCTTAGAAGCTAGATAAACAAAATGATCTTACTTTCACAATACTATATCTTTTGGGTGCAAAATATGTTTTCATTTCGTGCTAAAGGATATTAATTCGGCGGATGTTGTTACTTTGACCAATTTATCATTAACAGCGGTACAAGACTGATCGTAAATCATGATTATAAGTGAAGGACATCTAAACAACGACGTGAAAACTTTTATTATATGACTTTTATTATAAAAGGTCATCAATCAAATTAATGATTTTATTAATAGCTTTTCATTTATATTATTTGTCCGTAAGTTTAGCTAAGAAAACAATTTCCGAATATATCGCAGTAGGAGTTAATATTAGAAGTTCCTCGTATAAATTTTTACATAAACAAATAAAATAAAAGTTAGACAGTTGGACAGTTCGTAAAACATATTTTAAAGGTTCAAGTATAGTTAAAAAGGTTTTAAAGTTGTATCAAGTATGTTTTTTTGAAAGTTAAATGCACGGCGGAGAGAGAAACGTGGGGAAACTTTATGAATGTTGGAGTGGATTCCCGGAGGCGATGTAAATAACTGGGACTATATTATCCTGTTCGAGTCAGAGCCAGGAGGACGTTCGGCAATCGATCTGGCCCGAGAGCTCTCAAGTATCACTGACGCAAACACAATCATTATAATAATCAGGAAGATATCTACCGATATATTATTTATATACACTAATGTTGTAACATTCTACTTATGATTCCAATACTTGACTTATAATTACTACTGTTATAGCACAGACAACTAAAACACTCAATTTAAGCAATTGCACATGATGTTATAATATCATTATAATTTAACATTATAACATCATTATAACGCGACCAATTAACCTGGCGAGCCTTATGTCAAAATCCTCATACTAGTTGTATAAAATTTTGATATTAGGCTGGCTTTTGAAAATAGTTGGGTTATACGTGAAAACTTCGTCGAAACTACATACACAAAACTCTTTGGTAAGATCTCGCTCGCTCCTGATTGGCCCTACGCGCAGCTGCGCTCTCATTGGTTAGATTTTAATGGCGGCAAGTTCACTGTGACAATACACGTACCTACGCGTGAATTTAATGTTTCGCAATGTGTTTTGTTTTTAAAATTTTGTTTGATTAATTGCATTAAATAGTGAAGATAAAGTAGTGTATGCAACTGCATATAACACGGGTATTAAAACACTCGTTACTATTATGAAACTCGCTGCGCTCGTTTCATAAACTCACACTCGTGTTTTAATACCCTTCTTTATATGACGTTGCATAAACTACTATTATAACACTATGCCTGCCTGTGACAATGTTTTAGGCTATATGTCACCAATGTCAAACAATATTGTTTGTCAATCCTAAACTAACCTAAATTCAGTAAATCAATGTTGTGGTTTTGGCTTGGACATGTACATTATACAAAGTTAGGTTTGCACAAATACCTTAATTGTTACAATACATAGGTATTAGCAAGTATAGAAATACCTACTTAAGTACTAGCCATTGTACGTACTCGTAGGTTTTGATAAAATGTTAGATATGACAGACCCTAAATATTAAGTTGGTTGTAATAAAAGTTAATGACATTATCTCACGACTTGTCTACCATTAATTATGCATAACTTAGCCCTAACTTAAACCGGAACCAAGAACATCCTTTTAATGAGACCTTTAAATGTTTAAGAAGACAGTTTTCTGTTCTTATGTAGACTTTATACGGTCCAAAAATATTCGTAATTTGAAGCTTCAGAAACTTTTAGGAAATTGCTTCGGAATAGTTAAAAGTTTGTACATCTGCTAATTAATGGGATATTTGTGTTGAAGCCGAAGATTAATTTGATTTAAGGTTTTGTAAAAATGTCCTAAAACTTAACCCTATTAGGGCACAGCAGTGAGTAGGCAAGGCAGCTTATAGATAAATACCCAAGAATATGAGAAGACCTTATCTTCAATTTCGTGCAAATACCTACCCATATAAACCATGACGTCACTCGCCTAATAAACGTTGGTGTAAAACTCAATTCATTACTGTATCCCGATCCCAACAAGTTGACGAAAACGAATACAAATTGAATCCAGACTCGTTCATATCATATTTTAAATAGGTTTGCGTCAATGTTCAGTTACTCTGCTGATGAATATCAAATTTTTAATGCCGTGAAAGACCATCAGTCACATTTGATTAGATCATCGTGAGTTACGGGAGTAAGCACGCGTTCATCACTAATGTTATTATGTTTCATGTTGCTCTCACTTTGCTCTCATTTACATACGAATACTGTATTAATTTTGAATATCACTAAGACTCAATTATTAATCACATTAATTATGAACGAAGTTAGTATCTAAGTAAACTAAACGTACTTACACATGAGCATACTTGGGCTAAAGGTATCGGATTACCAATTAGAACATTACATAATACAGAATTGATCTATTTATAAGTAAACTATTTGTTAATCTAAATGTATAATGGTTAATTTGATCATTTTCTAAATTCATTTTCAGACTATCTGCTTCCTAATTCCATAAATGAGTTATGATTACTGTACCGTTCAGTAAACGTACGATTAAAATTATTTATTGACGAAGATATTTAGCGTTCGGTAATAGCCACTTAGTATGTGTTCGAGGAGTTTCCCAGTTGCTTGTTGTTGCGAGGTGAGTAACAATTGAACGTCATAAAGTAGTGTTTATTTAGCTGTCGCGAAGGATATTGGTTAGTTTCAACTCGGAGCTGCGGTTCCGGGAGATCTCGTTCGACTGCTGTTAGCGCCGAGGAAATTCTGTTTGAAGTTCCAATATTATTTATGTTCACTTATATTAGAACAAAGTGAACTTCAAACGATAATTATGTTGCTACAAGTATTTCACGTGGTTCGCTAACGTCTGTTTATTGTATCTGTGTAAATCATTAGTGTTTATGGCAAAAACGTTCGGTTCTATTATCCTAGGTACTATACAAAATATGACTGAAATATTGAGTCTAATGTGGGATTGTGTATCACTTTGGAAAACAACAATAATCGACATCAATTCACATCTAACTTAATAATGTCGATGCTATTAACGGAGTTCTGAAAGTAAAGTAAGTATCTACCTTTATAAACAGATAGATACTTCGCCTTATATTAAAGTCAGTTGAAAATATTATTGCTGTTTACTTTTGAAAGTCAAATGAAAACTCAAAGTGGACTCTACATTTTAATTTAATCGCGTTTATACTTATATTAAATTTCAGAACTTCTCTAAATATTAAAGATCCAAAACATGAAACGACAGTTCAAACGAGAGCAATTTATTTAATTTGTTAAATCCCTGGAACTCATAAAGGCAATTCAATCCAATATAAATTGAAACATCCATTAATAAACCCAAAGCGCGATTCGGTTCGAACTATTTCCACGGGAATGGGAACCACTCACCAGCGTCCATTTTATTCCCAGCGGGATTTATACCAGCCAATCGCTCCAAATATTGTTATTGATATTATGCTTTTATTACTGCCACAGAATGACACGTCATAAACTACAATGGTTTCATAATGGTCACCCCATGAGGCTGATGGTTTTAGATTTGTGGAAATGCTGTAAGTAGACTCCTACTCCTAGTACGTACCAACACAATGACACATCAGTCTAGTTATTCCATAATACAATTAGGTATACCTATTCTTACTTAAATACCAACCCACTTATTCAAAAACGCTCTGTTAAAAAGCGTCTATGAATAAGGCCATAACAGTACGAGAGGCCAGCATTTTAATAGGGATTTATACTCCTATGCTTCCCAGATAGAATGTGGATTGATTGCCGGCAACTACATTGCATCCCAAGCACCCAAAAAGCCGTGTTCTAATCAGCGTTTGATGATTCGCAATTCGCAACTGACGGGCGTCTGTGGATCATAATTAGCGTGTGGCATGTGGCTAAACTGATTACTAGATATCGCTATGCGCATGTGACGATGCATATTAACACATTAGCGATAGTGCCTTACCCGACTGACTCACTTAACATGTCGTCAATATCACGTTACCGCATCGAAAACTGTTCAACTTTAATCAAGTAACGTTGTTAATAGGTATCTATGCTAAGTTTTTTTAAATCTTGTTCGTTTTCAATGTCACGAGTGTGTTTTTACGATTTAATTCATTAAAGTGTCAAAAGGATAATATGAGTTATATCCATAGGAGTAACAAAACAAATAAAGCCAGCACTTAATTTAAGCATTGTTTAATTTAATGAACTCAAGTAATGTCGGTTTTTATTGGTTTACTCTTTAAGTAAGTAAGTAATGGTACTTGGCATTTGTACTTGCTTGATTTATGGTGAAGTACATTAATCCTTTGTTCTAGTATATTGTATTTAAAACTAACGTTTAGGTGGTGTTTTTTATTACTTTTCTTAAATTGCTAAAGAAGAAAGGAAAGAGAATAAATAGAAGTGCAGACGTAGCATTGTACATTTAAAGTTCTTTCTGTTGCAAAATGGCACTTTGATGAATACATACTTAAAGGAGTCTAGGTCCTCTAGGTATCTTACTAAACCCGATACGATCTTACAGATTGTATCGAGTTTGATTAGTTCATATTTTGTTTTAAGTTTGTAATATTACTTAAGTAATAATACCAGCATTGTAACAAGCAAATAAGATTTAACTGGAATCAAAATAGCTTTGTGAAAGCGACTCCGTCAACAATCAAAGTTCATAAGAAAATTAGAAACGCCGGCTTCCAAGTTCTAGTAGAGCGCAAATTTTCAGTCATCTTTGATGTTTAAATATATAATTAAATTGGCTCTGAGGTATTGAGCGTGAACACACAAAAAATGGTCCCTGAACCGTTATAATTTTAAGCAAAAATTACCGACATAAGTACTCTAAAGGTGCTCCCACACTGCTGTTACAAAATGTTTATAAACATTTTTGAACACGGAAAACATTTACTAACAAATGTTGTCAATTCTTACATTTTGTTAGGAACTGTTATATGTTATAAGTGCTCCTACACTGATGGAAAGTGTTTACTAACATTTTATAACATTTTGAATCTGGCATTGGCTCGCAGTTTGGTTTTGCGTTCTGAGACGTCTACACGAAAATGGAAGAAGATTTGCTAATAGGGATAGCTTTCATTTTTTGTTTAAAAAAAAGAAAAAGCGCTCTTATTGGATGCGCCGAACGCTTAAAGCTAGAGAAAAACTCACCGACTCACCGGCGGTGAGTCGGTGAGTTTGCATACCCCGCCGTCACCCGTATAAAATGTTTACAAACAAAATTTTGTTCAAAAATGTTAAATAACATTTACTAACATGAAAACATTTTTTAACTTTGGTGATTAAATGTTAGCTAACAAATGTTTACTAACGTTACTTAACATTCTATAACAGCAGTGTGGGAGCACCATTAGCGGATGACATCAGAAGGCAATGAATATGCTCCAGCGAAATCCACTTCGGTCTTTGTACAAGCACCCTGCATGCACTTAATTAGTTATTCCACGACTCAAGACAATAATGGAATGGATTAAACCCCAAATTGCACTGGAAGTGGTGTCTAGTCTACAGTTACAAATGGAATTGCGGTGGAAAGGAATTGATATTTGCTTGCTATAGGCGTAGTTCAACTAGTGAAATTACTTTTACATAATATCTAATACGCTTCGTACTCTTTTAAAACAATCTAAAATCCATTGTTGAAGATGATAAGCAAATAAACCGGTGCCACATTCGATTATAGCGGAGATTGAAATATATTTGATCGGATAAATCGTTCACGCTTCATGTGATCCATCTCAATATTTTAGCGGGGAGCCGCATCGTGCGGGTAAATAGGTAAAAATCTAATACAATTTGGCAAAGAAAGACCCGAACTGAGAGTTTTGTGTTGATTGTTATGCCAACAAAGGGAGTTACAAGACTTCGTTATTGAAACAGAATGCTGTCATTGGTACAAATGTGTGCAGTTATCATTGAGGCGGTCAGGCGGAGAGGAACCCTTCCGTCCGAGTCATTTGAGATGAACAATGACGGACGCCGAGACAAACAACCCGGATCGCGTCTGCACACTCCTTGTTGACATTACAATCACAAGACCTTCACATCAACTACCTATTTGTACATGTGATACGGGTACTATTGAGATTCTTCTATTCTTAAAACTCCAGCAAAAACTTACAGTCATACAGTTAGATTTCATTTTCATTTTCAAAGTTGCAAAAAAGGTAATCTGTGTCAAAAGACACACATAGTAGGTACAACGCACGCACCTCGCTACCGGACCGCACCCGCACTGTGCCATTGCTTATAGAGAGAAGATATGTGTTCTTTGTGTCGATGAAAACCAAATTTATTTAATTAGGTAATGGTATTCATGAGTGGTTTGGTTTACTTTACGAGTCCAGTAAAGCGTATTTTTGGCTAACTGGGGTCAACCAATCAGAGCGGCGAATAAGGTTTGCGATGCGTAGTGGTCATCAATCAGTCACGTTTTACAGTCAATTTACAACAAAAACAAAGTGAAAACCTTGTTTGTTATTTTGTTTGTTATTGCCTTCAATAATAATCTGCTTTTAACATAAATAACAAAGCTTACTCAATATAACGTTATCAAGACTATATGTATCTTACTTAATCAAACGACAAATGAAAACATGCCTCCACAGAAAACAAATCTCGAATATGATAAATTAGGGACAAACTAAGTGTGCGTCATAAAATTGTAATCAAAAGATATGATTATTGCATGAGGAGTAGTAAAAGTACGTTTGTACAAACAAAGGGATAAAATATGATCTTCCATTCGTGGGATGGTGGCAGGCCGTTCGTCGGTGTCGGTGATAGGAAGGAAGCCTCCGAGACTAGCCTACAATACAGCCGGAGCGTCCTCGATATCTCCGTTCAAATCCATATAACATTCAAACTAACAATAGAAATTCCGAATACAACAAAGGTCAAAGTCGAGACTTTTATTTTTATGGTCACCTTTATAGGCAAGCAATCAGTTAGTGTCGGAGACGGGGACCAACCCCAAAAAAAATAATTTTAAGATAATTTAATCAATTTTAAATGAATATAAAGAGTTTGTCAACTTTTCGTAGAACCCTTAATTAAAACAGTCTTACTAAGAACCCTTAAAAATATTTATTCTATAAAAAGAAAGTTATTTTATCTGTTTCTTGTACAATAAAATATAGTTCCTATTCAAAAGCAATTCCATATAAGTTTTCCAATAACAACTTATTGAAAAATCCTTTTCATACAGAACTACTGGGACTTTGGAAACCTTCTGGGAACTAATTAGTTTGGGCACACACGAACATTCATCTACGAGTCGGAATTCAACGAGGAGATACTCTCGCCGGCCCTCGAGGTACTCCGACCATCTCCTTCATCATATCTTTTCATTTATCACTGTCTTTGTTACATTCGACCGCAACGCACCTCACGGGACGTCGCTTATTTAATAAATTACGTTATTAACATCTGTTATTTATTAGTTACTGCAATACCGCAAACAACTAAATGAAACATGATACTAATATATATAAATATACACTGGAATGTGGTACTTGTTGAAACGAAACGAGACATATATACCAAACGCAAATATCTATATAACAGACACCTACTTGGTGCCATGGCAGCGGTTTAGTGCCTAGTGATTTTTATAGGCATTTCAGTTGACACACCATGTCTCCATCATCGTCTACGCATAAAATTTGATTATAAAGTTATCTCGTTTAATGATCCACTATTAATAGCAACATAATAGAAACGGAAACTACGTTGCGACATTCTGAAAACTGTTTCATAACCTATTTGTATACTGGATTTAATCTGTAGAGCTGGCTTCACTATATTACGCACGAGTATGCACATACAAAAGTCCTGATTCACTACGGACGTAGAATACTAGTTATATCTGTACCTACCGAATATCATCCAAGTTAATTAAAAAATTGTTTCACGGACGAAAATATTTTGGTGCTCCAGCAAATTGTACTACCTAATGTGGACGAACAGTGAAACTACGTCGAAGCTATCGGTCGAGGTAATCGGCGAAGCGTTTTATTGCGATTCTCCAAAAGAAGGTTGAATATCGAACTCGTTTTCAACAAACGATGCAATCTTTAATCAACTTCGTTATAGTTTAAAATTATTGATGCGCTACTGATTTTAAAAATGGAACGTGTATTGTTTTTTAATTCGTGTGAACTATTGTGTTAGTTTATTGTCAGCTTGTGACTTCAAATATCAGTTATTAATGTTATGTTAGATTACCTATTTACCACATTGTATCTACCTAAGATGATGTAGATGGAAGTAGTACTAGAGTATGTGTATGTACTCTCTTAGAAGCCGCAGATTCCGTTAACAATAAGTGCGAAGTTATGTTTATTAGCCTCTTCCGCTGAATATAAATATAATACGTTTTATTTGTGTGTCGGGAGATTTATTATTTCCTAGAAATAACATGTTTGTATTATTGAACTAGCTACGCAACGGAAAATGTGGTTATTACCAGTAATTTGTCTATAAAGACCCTATATAAAACCGTAAATCAAGCAATTATTAAATATATGGAGCTTTTATTTCTGTTCGTTACTAATTTTATACGCAGAAATAAGGGCCTATTATTATATTGAAGGTACGTTTGCCCGAATATACACACTCTCAAATGCCACGTACGTATTTAATACATATTGTACTGAAACATTGTGTAATGTTTATAAATTATATGAATATAATATTATTATTGAATCAAGAAAATCCGTCGCTACTCCGTCGACGCCTCGGGAAACACACGAATGGGGGAGTTTGGTAAAGCTGCGTACACACACCTGCTGGGATTAAATACGAGCAAATAAACGTATTATGTGTGCACACTTGCTTTACGCTCAAATATTATTTCAATCAGGCTGCTGTATACAGTACCTACTGTTAAAATTATTTTGTGCCTAAATCTGATGAGAAGGTAAATATTCTTCAAATCTATAATTGTGTTTGTTTATAGATTTGAGATATACTTACCTTACTTAAAAAAAAAAACCTCTTTATACTTAGTATTAAGTAAAGTAACTGTTTGTATATTCGAGCACATCTCGGGAATTACCAGTAAGATTTGAATAATTATTTTTGTAATAGCCACATTCAAATCGAAGGCCTTCATCCCGAAATTCCCATGGGAAAGAGCACAACGGGGGTAAAAACGAGGGGCGCTGCTAGTTACATATATTTTTGTTTTTCTTCGAATAGTATTAACATTGTAAATGTATGAAATAGTATAGAAAAGGTAAATTGAGCAGCCGGATCCTGAAAGTTCGCCATCTGTTCATTTGGGACTCGCATTACAAAGGATAGAAATTCAGTTTGCGAAACCTCACCGCGCCGGCAACCAACTGTGCAACCCTCGCAACTTGGCCTTCTTGATTGTATTCAATGGGAAATTTCATAAACTACACTATTTAACAAAGTAAGTTTCAGTGGCAAAAGTTTTATTTCGAATTTAAGTTATGTAAATTGAGTTTGGTTTGTGCATAGCTAGTGCAATTTCACCAGGGATATTTTTTTATTTATTAATTTGACTGTATAACTTAAACTATAATGTAAACTATGAGATTCCACAATGGTCTTAGCATCATAGTACAAATCCTGTCTGTTACATTCAAACTCAGACTTGAGACCCTGACTATCACAACGATTATACGTTCAAAGTGTGAACAAATAGGTAATTAAATGGGGTGTGTTGTAAACTTGAGGTTACGAGTGAGTGGAGTGGTCGAGCACGCATCGTCGCGTCGCACGCACTCGACTAGAAACGGTTGATTGCAGCGCAGCCCGAGGGCGCCGGCGCCGGCGCCGTCCTATACTTCGCCAAGTCAGACGAAGTAGTATTAAAGCATCTTCAGCGAACTTACGCAAAATTATGCGTCAAATTAGGGTTTAAAATGGGTTGCAGAGTTCACATCTCTCCATAGTTTATAGTTGAATTATAAACCAAATAAAATAAAAAAAAATTTTGTCTCAAATCCCGTTACGTAACAAAAGACGTAACTAAATTTGTTGTTTTCATTAAATTGTCTTTTAATTACAAAGTCATGTAATAATGAAATACTAAGACAAATTCACACACTATGCCTTCAATGTAGGTACTGCGTGTGGGCCCAATCTGCGTTTGCCTAACCTCAAGGATACACTTAGTGGTTCTATGTACGAGTATGTAGCTGTGCTTGTAACTCGACACCGCTACGACACAGTACTACAGACCTAACTGTGGCTCCGACATCACCCGCAACACAGGCGCAGGCTCGTCAGTGCCTAAACTACCATGATGTTGTTACTTGCACACTATTGGTTATCCCCTCAAATGTATTTTTTTATCATTACCCGTAAAAAAGTTTCTTAAGTAAAATATTTCAAAACCGCCATTTTCATTTCGGACATGTGAGAACGTTATTTACATCTGCGAACTTATTAGTAAAACGGTTTTTAAGACAGGTTATTCAAAAACCAATAATAATGATAATTTACATTTTTTTACCAAAACTATATGTTTATCTACTCTTCTACTATATTTATTAAGCGAATAACACCATTATCACTCTGAGAAGACAATCGGCGGCTCTTCACCAAATATATTTCTGAAAATGTTAAAAAAAAGTAGCTGAAGTAACCCGACCTCCCTGGTATAAGTTTTTATGTGTGTTCAATGTTGATATAACTTGTCTTTAATATCGTAGCGTATGAGATAAGAGATTGCGATGGAGCCTTTGAGCGAGCAAGTAGTCTATACAAATATTAACGAGAGCATCCGTGCGGTTGCATTTAACAAAATGAGAAAAAAACCGGTGCAAGTTGTATGAGCTTACTTAACCTACTTGTTTGTATAACATGTATGAAGATTTACCGCCTTATTCTCAAACGATATAAAACTTAAACAGTGTTTTAAAGTGTTTTGTCTCTTTCGCTCTTTGGAAAATAAATATGTCGGAAAGGGACAAACCATTTGATAGCTAAAGTTCTGAAAGCGTTTATGAATAAGGCCCATAATATTTAACTATCTTCTATCTATTCTTTATAACTCTGATTTTTTAAAGCTGAAGACTTAGTCTTTTGTAATAGATAGCCACATTTAAGGGGAAGGCCATTGTCCATCCTGAAATTACGGAAACGGGCACAATGTGGATAAAACCGCGGGCGCTGCTAGTATTATTAACTCTGATGTTTTTTTAAACCATTATCTCTGAAGCTATTACGCAGTTTTGAAAAGTGATTTTGTTTACGATAGCCACGTTCAAAGGTAAGGTTCCAGGTATTTTTGATTCCCACTGTAAAGGATAGTTCAACGCGAATGAACCGTGGGAACAGCTAGCACAGGGAGGTACAAAGTCCTAACAAAAGCCAAATGTAACATAAGCCAAATGTCTATTGGTAACAACCCTGTGTAAAACAAGTAATTTACTCGAGTGAGTTACCCTTCGGAATATTTTAAAGATTATATTAACCACAAATACATGAGGGAGTAATACTTTCTACAAAGTAAGTACGAGTTCGAGCACATTACGGATGGAACGTGTAATGAGACAATAGGCACTTTGTTCGTATGGAAATTATCTACACAACTTGTGCTTGTATTATTTAATTATTCAGGAGTGCCTCGGCATGCGTCACTTCTTGCTGTTGTATAATTTAAAGGATGCCTTTTGACTGCTTTGTAATACCCGGCCATATGCTTAATCACAGGTGGATTTGTAGCATGAATAAACAATTATTTGCGTATTTACTTCGCGTAATGGATCACGTCGCTAACACGGTTATACACGTGGTTATACGGTACATTTCCATAATTTCATGGTAATATATTTATTGAATAGATACAATAAATACACTAAAGAATTTACTTCTTATTTGGATGTGGTAATATGAAGCTACCAGTTGCATTTCTTAATATTTTTGGCGTAGCACTGCGCTCACTGTAAAATAGAGGCGAAGACGCGTTGGAAGCGCCGTGGCTTCATGACAGAGTCAGGCGACGAGCTTTTATGTTCTCTTTCTTTCATTTAGTTGATTCACAAAAACAGTGACAAAATGGCCGAAATCAAGGTGACTTCGACACTGTGCCGCTTGCACTGTGACTCTGCCTTATCAGAGACACACTGTCTCTATGGTGCATCCGCACATACATACCGCCTGTTTTAAAAGCAAACAAAAGCCGCAAGCGCCGCGCTCAGCCGCCGGTCAGGTCCGCGGCCTAAAAGCCGGCCTAGCAGGGGGCATGTGTGAATAATCCGTTAGGAGACTTAGAGGCGGCGCGCCCCTTGTGTACCCGGCCTTAACGCCACCTCGACTATAGTGCGTGTGAGCAACCCTTAGTAATTATCATATTCGATAACCTTCGCAAGGCATCGGGTACGGGTACCACCTACAGTGGAAGAGTAAAGTTCTTATTACGTAAACCTACTAAGGTAAAACTTGGTACTGGTTAGATACAAGAATACTATTGAAGATAAAAATAACTGCCCAATTAAAGATAATCTTCCAGTACTTCATAAATCAAATGCTATTAAATTTAATAAGTCAATTAAATTAATACAAATCTATAATTGTTCAGCAGAGCTATCAGTAACATCACGATTCCATCACCTTAATTGACGAAGCTAGTCTGTTAAGTAGGTTTGCATGTCGAACTGTTGGTACCTAGGCGTATGTTGACACAGTAGTGCCAGCAAAGGTTTAGATAAAGGTATATGCTGTCGCCTTGTTTGTCTACCTTCCACTGTTTGTGTTTCCTCGGTTTACACTCATGATTGTGCATGCTGTGTTTATTTCGAGAAGGATTTACATATTGTTCCTTACTGTTTGCTTTATTAACATCTAATATAAAATATGTAAAATTCAGTTAATAAACCAATAAAGAAAAAAAAATGTCTAAGAATAGTTTCACAACACGTTTTGTAAATAAGTGTACACGACAACATTGAAATGTGACAAAGGCAAAAGGTAAGGACTAGTACGTTAATCCGAAACCATTGTCATCTATTTATAAAAAGAGCGGAGGACTTACTCCGTAAATAAAAATATTTTAAATTTTGTAACCGCTGGCCATAGAAATTTTCGTGCAAATAACTGCACATTTGACCATATATGGACTGTGACCAAGAAGAAGAAGTATAAAGGTCTTTTACCGAAGAACATTTTACCGAAGTTCGGTTCAACGAACTCGATTGACTGAAGTGTCAAATGACCGTAGCCTTGTTTCGCTTCGTTTCGATCGTTTCATTTTCCTATGTAAAATAACACTCCTGATCAAGTAACTTTAGAAAAAAAAGCTGATGATCTCTACCTTGATGTATGGAAGTACTAATGCTCAATTAAATACAGTTCACCCATTTGTGAGGTATGATATCAGTGACACACACGTCTTTAAAGCATTCCTCTTTTCATTTTACGGTAAAAAAACACGAGCTACATAAGTATAAACCTATTTGATTGCTCTTTGCTAAATTGATATTAATTAGTTTACTCTCCCATTCTCCCAACAATCGCGTAAACAATGTTTGCGATATTTTCTATGTCATTCACACATAGAACGCTAGCCGTAGTGTTGCTAATTACAAATTCAAATATGTAAAAATCTTCAAATAGTATATCCCCTTCAAAATGATCTGCAAATAAAACGATTCCATACGTTTTGTTCTAAAATTATAATTCACAATAGTCTTGGATGAACCGCAATAGGTTTGCGGTTGTAAAGTAACCACACTGCACGTACCCACTCCTACGTAGGTAATTTGTTTTTATTTCAGCCTCATTAAAATTCTACTAGTAAAGGAACTTAATCGAAAAATCTTACGGTGTTTACGTTAATGTAAACAAACGACGCTGTAAACGATTCGTGTTCCATTAATTACCACATAGGCCGTGTTTTACGTTCGCTTAAGTGACTGCGTGCATTGAGATATCGAAAAATACGATAAATAAAAAATAAAGGAAAATATTGTAATTACCACGTGTTTAAAGAATAATTGGAATCCTAAATGAAATAAAAGCTGTGCGGATACGAGCGACTTTATTTCTATATCGAGCAACTGTTGTATCTGTGACAATTTATAATCTTCGTGCTTTCATGAAAGTGCAGGCGTTTTGTTCCCAGGCAACTGTCGTCTAGTCTGGGTATCACTAGCAATGCAAGTGTTCGTACGGGCAACAAAAAGTTGCCACTCAACTGCTTAGTTGTGTTGCCATTGTCAAACGATGAAATAGTGACTGAGACCAACAAATCGACGGGAAATTAAGTTGCTCGTGGGTACACGTCCTTAATTTACCTTAAATCGTCACATTTTCCAACATACCATGTGTCATCGTATGTAATTTAATCGTGTTTCAAAAGCAGATAAGAAATATACAGCAGAGCGGGGGCGGGTTATGTTATGTGGGAATGTAAATTGAGGAAAATTTACTTTTTTTACTTTAGGGCTAAATGTCACGGCTCCCGCCACAATTTACTCTTGAGTAAAGAATATTTGAGTAATCTGGGATCATGTTGCTTGTCAATTAAGGCATGATGTCTGAAGAATGGAGAATATATTTTTTATTCAAAAAGGAATATCATTTGTTGAGAATCTATATAATGTGCCTCATATCGTTTCATTTGAATGAAGGATTAACGGGGTCACATGAATACAAAATTCATTGTACATTTTGGTGAGTTTGAACAGGTCCATTTACTTTGTTGTAACATATGCCCGCTCGTCACTATAACAAGTGGCCGGTTCCACATCCATCAGAGTATTCATTAAAACTCAATTAGGCGTGAGAATAGTCGTCGCCGCAAGCCGCAGCCAGTGGCGGCGATACTGTTGTCGCCTCGCAGGTTTGATGGTCCGGTGGTCACCGCCCGCCCCGCAAAACTCGCAATCAGCGACCATTGTCTCTAAACTTCCGTCCTACTAATTCTCCCAACACCCAACCTAAAAACAAATCCCGACAACGTTCTCCAATATTATTCAATAAACATCGACACCATCAAGAAATCAGCTAACATCCGATAAAATTCCACAACAAAGGGAAACATTTATGATGTAAATAGAATTTTCTGGGCCGATGAACAAAAACGAGAGAGAGGGATAAAGAATACTGAGCGTCGAGACATAATGTTATAGGTAACGTACTTATTACAAATTCTAAAATATTTCGATTGTATACAAAGGTAAGTAATACAAATGAATAACAAAAATAATATAAATAAAATTATCGAACTAAAAAGATTATCTAACAATGTTAAACAAAAAAGTTCAACCATTAAAACTCGAAATTGATATATGTGCAAAACTCTTGCAATAAGACGACAATAAATCGGGGAAATGTAATTTTAATCGAGAGTTGGGAATGACGAAACGACGAACTCCAATAAATCGACCATCAAGATTAGTTCCTATAACTCTTCGTGGAAAATATTCGGTAAGTAATGACCTCTACAAAAACTTGTTTGTGGAAGAAATGATACAATCAAAGGAATAGTGACAGTTGTCACTAACCTCCCAATTGAGTCGTATTATTCTAACGAATAATAAATCAAAGCTCGTATTTCTGGATAAGTCTTTCAATCGCAAGGAAATTAATCACTTGTAGGTTTCACTCGGATTGATGAGAGATCAATCGCTCTTCGGGAGCGTTTTATGAATTACACAATCAGTATTATAATACGGCGCGAATTGTTGTTAGAGGCTTAATGAAAAATAATAAATGTTGTTATTGATTGTCACTACGGATAGCTACAACGTATTTAAAATTGGAATATTGGTTTCGGCTTTGGGTTTATGTTTAGTCAGTCAAGTTAACTTAGTGGTTTATTTGAGAAAACATAATATTACAATACAACGATGACTTTTTACTATGAATCATTTGGTTCTGTCCAAAGGACCTGCCACGTATTATTGAAAATTAAATACTCGTAGTACAGTTAAGTTATTTATTGCAACAGTCTCATTAATAACCTCGCGAGGTATTCTTATCGCTTATCAGAGAAACAGACAAACAAATACACTTAATATAATGTTTAGATATGAAATAGGCACTCGATATCGGGTATTTGAAATGCAATGATGTAAGCAAACCGGCGGCGCTTAGTTTGTGACAAGAGCAGAGCAGAGTTATCAAAGTTCTACCAGCCGGGCACGGGCCACCACTCACAACTAATATTCAACTCAATTTATATTCAAATACGCTCAGTTACTAGAAACCACCTCATCATTGCAAATTTAACGTCGCTCATTTGAATCGATGTCAAATGGAACGCGAACTAGGAGCCGTTTGTTCCCATGTGTCAATCACGTCACCGTACAATGGCAAGTAAATGACTCGCCACACAAATTGCGCGATAGAATAAATACTTTTGTTCGCGTAATTGTAAAGAAGTGCAAAAATGTTCTGCGAAGGGAATAGGAAATGTTAAAAGGCTTTTGTGTAGGATAGGTCCGTAAAGAATATAAAAGTCCTTCGAGCTTAGAAAGCTGAAAGTGGGAAACATGTGACGCTAGCACTCCTATAAGTATGTTAACCGGGTTTTCCTTTTTCATTTTAAGGTAAGAAAATTGAAAGCAGATGTGTGGCGAGCTACATAGTGAGTATGAGAGAAATTCTAAGCAACATGTACAACATATTGTGGGCATTGTTCGATGTTCATGCATAATCCATGGATGCTACCGTGAGGACGTCCTCTTCAATGAATAATAGATTTAGATACACCACGCCACGCTCAGCCATTCACAACACTGCACAAGCTACTATTCACAAGTCTCATTTATACCTACATTTCATGCAAATGCAATGTTAACATTAATTTTATTTCACAAGCGTGGTTCTATGACATGACACTTAACTTGGTAAATCCCTTTAGAATGATATATAAAATGTAATAACAACATAAAACAGAGGTCGCGGCACAAAGGTTAAAATTGTTCCCGAACGTGTTTCGTTCGGGAACTGCTTCAGGGTACATGTTTATTTCAATACACTACAAGTTTATTTTAATTATTGTTTTCATTACTGACAAATAACAAGCCCACGTAGAGGCGTAATATGCGCTCAATTAAATGCGTGGAGGAAATTGTAGCAGGAAATAAACGTATAGGGATCAAAGAAAGCTCAGCATCCGTAAACAAGAGTCAATTGTCAAGTTAATAGATATCTCTTATCAAATAGAATCTCTTGGTAAATCCAATGACTGAGTAAAAGAAAACATTCACACTATAGTAACTGTACAGAAACTCGGTTGTTTCGTTCCACAACCAAAACGCAATTTAACAAAACAAACTGAATTAGCGCCACCGGATCTTGAAAACTTTTGTGAGTCGGTAACTACTTTTTGCTGTTCATAAAATTAATCTCGAATTGAAATAATTTAGCTTTGAAATAGTTTCGTTTAAGCGAGCGGAATAATTCAGAAGCATAATTGAGTATGAAGTTGAAATCTGGGGATGCATACCAGCTTTGAAGATGAAAAAATAATCGTTCTTTAGGAATGGATTAAATAGATTGCCAATGTTTTAATTTTTAACATTTACACCATTTATCAAACGTAAGATACACAAATAAATTAACGAAAATATCACATTAAGTAAACCACCTATTTATAAACATCTTTAATTTCGTACTATGTCAAGGTTGGAATTAGGAGAGTCGGCATTGCAATAATCATTAAATTACATAAATGTCATTCATATTTAACTTTAAATAGATTGAATACCATTTAGTACATAATAATGATTTCAATTATTAAAATATCAAGTAAGTGTACTGTTTAATTATCATCTCTTGGCCTCTTGGTCTAATAATACTTATGAGTTACTTTTCTGCACATGACGTGATTTAAATAATTCTGATGTTATGAATATGGTTAAATATCTTCTACTGCGTGAAGTGTTTGACAGACATCACTCCTTCTAATTCAATGTTTATTTAGTACTCGAGGATTGATTCTTTCATTGATTGTTTTGATAGAAATCAATCGCACAGACAATTATTTACTACAGAAAAATAATATTAAAATAATAAATATATGTCTAATATTTAAACAAAATATAAACATGATGATTTATAGACATTATTCATATAATAATACGTACTATATGATGTGATCGAGTCGGTGCATTGCCCAGTAGGCAAGGGACACGAGGTTACTACACCACTACTATGGTCCTGGGGCGGTCGACAGGCCGTTTACCCCTTGTTCACTTATCAGCACAGTCAAGAGAAACCAAAACTCATGAATCACTGGGGATAGTGGAGAAACGGGCGGTCGGGCGAGGAAGCTCGGCCGCGACTCGTGACAGTATTTGAATGCGAGCGCGGAGAATGTTTACGAGAGCGTAGGGCGGGCGGGCGCGGGCGTCGCGCGCGGCGCGCAACAGATAGCACGGAGCAGTGGCGGCTGGCGCGGGCAGGCTCGGCGCCGCCGCCGCCGCTGCGCCGCGCACGCAGCCCCCGCCCCGCGCTCGGCACACACCCCCGCCGACCCCTCTGACGTCACCACTCACAGCCTCTCCAAATCCTAGCGTTCAACGTCTTGCGCCCGTACAGTTTTCCAATCTCATCTCGGAGCTCGAAGCTTGGAGCTCGGGTTCAACGGTACGATTGTGGCCACTTGATTCACTTTGGGATTACGTTTATAGGCAAAGAATAATCGTAACGGATTTGTTCTCGTAGGATACTTCAAACTTGAGGGAAACTTGAAATAAGAAAAGATGGGTGTAAGGCCTAGGACCTCAGATACATAAATTTTTACACAATGTTCCAATAGAAGAAGCACTGAAAATGCTAATGATTTTCAGTATTTCTGATATTGGAACTTCAAACTATACATACTATTTTATAAAAACACGTACGTACAACTTACATTGAATAGCGACATGGATGGAGACAGATAATTTATTTAATGACATTTGGGATTAGTAATTAAGCTGTTGTTTACATATTCAGTTGAAAGGGCCCGATCCAGAGACGTGATCTAATTTAGCCGAGGACTAACATAAACGCAGGTTGATCTAAATTAGTAGCAAGTCTAGACTTTAATCCCGAGGTCTATATCTTGGTAAATGGCAAACAATGGCTAGTCTGTATTAATAAAGAACGTATGTTTCTGACGGCGGGTTTGCGCGTAATAAACTGCCTTTGTGAGACATTTAATCCACTTAACAGTTTGTAACGTCGAGATGTGAGACTCCTCTATTGTGACCGAAAATACGACTTCCTCGGGCCGCCAGTGGCCACTCTCTCCGGGCGCAATCACCGCCGGCGTTACGCCACAGTAATCACAGCCATTATCTCAGCTATTATTGTCCATGTCTCTTTATTCCTACACATGACATAGCTCTGCTATTAGATTCCTGCTGGGAATATTTGTATTCTCTAAACGTTCTCCACTAAGAATTATTTGTTTACGCTCTTTAGGTCGTAGCTTTTGTTACCGTACTTTATGGTCTTGATTTGTTATAGGTTACAACATATTAAGATCTTTCTTAGTATAAAATACCCCAAAAATGTTTGAATCCGGCGATTTTCCATGACTTGGAATAAAGGTTGGGTGTTATCTCTTTATTGGAAAAGGATTATAAACTTTATCCAATTATATTTCCGTTGTTCAGATTTTCTCATCAACCCTAATAAATCATTTAATATCCGATTCCATTGAACTAAAATGGGTTGAAAGTTAATACTACGGACCTCGAAACAGTTGGCTTGAATTTAAGATATCCTCAGCATAAATATTTTAAAAGACCCCTCGGAGGCATTTTGTACAACAAACCCTCTGTTTGTATCTCTCAGCTGAAAATAAGCTAAAAAACGTTAGTTAAGCTTAAAAAAAGTTGGAAGTATGTAGATTTTAGAGTTTATTTTAACCGCCATTTTGGTTAGCAAAAAATACATTTATTTATTTATATAAACTGTGTGGTGCCGGAGTTTCTTAAGGCCTATCCATTCAGTAGCAAATTAGCTCCACGTTGCCTGATAAATCGTTTAAAAACATTATGCCATTGCAGAGTGTTCATATAAATGGTTTTACGTCCTTATGATCCTGAAAACAGAGTCGAAAGTGCTAACTGAGCGGAGTAATTAAATAATCGCCGTTGAAGCGGGGCGCTCGCAATCGATAGCTCGAAGCTTATACGGGCCACGTTCCATACATTAAATAATATCCAAACGGACCGTTCATCTGACAATGTACCAGAAAACACGTCCGTATGCAACGAACTGAGTTCCAACACAATCAAAGTTTTCCATTCAACGTATCGCGGAAAATGAGCGATAAATTTTATCTACTTTATTGTTGGTAAGCTTTCATTATCAGTTAATTTATTACGACATCCACAAAGCACCCAGTAAAGGACTACAATGAAATTGACATTTTATAGGCCTCGGATCCATCGTACTTTGAGTTCGGCGCCGCGCCATGCCAATACCATTACAACATTGGAAAGATATAAATTGTTCTGCTACAATGAGGAGTGATGGATCTCAGCCAGACCGAGATCAAATAGAATCTGAAAAAGTTTGTACAATGTTCGAGTGCAGAGGAAGGGCGCGCGACCTTTAGCATTTCGGCGTGATCCACGAAAGGCTGGCGGCAAGTTCCCCGGAGTCGGAGCGCCGCGCCCGCGCCCCTGGTGCCCGCTGAATAATTGAATACCTACCTACATTGTAATTATTTACTGTGTTTTTGTACCATTATCAACGACCGTCTTGCCACAACATTTGTTTTCGCGCAAACTTTACAACAAGCGATCCACCTTTGTTGTTGGCAACGTGTGTTATTTGCGAGCCGGTAAATTAGGTACCTAATTTTCTAACTGTGTTAATTAAACTTGGATACTTTCACCACGTTGTAATTTACTAATTAAGAGGAATATCATAATTACCAAAATTAGACAACCCCATACGAAGTACTTGGAATATAGGTTACCTAAGTACTTTTACGAAAATGATGTATTTTCATTAAGCCATACTTTATCAAGCACATTATCTCGGTGCTATTAAATAAAACCACATAAGTATCCATGAAACCTCCACATATTTTAGACGGAGGATTATTAAGGGTGAGTTTCGTCCCTAACCCGTAGTTTAACGATCATAGTAAAAGTAGGAAATGCCGGTAATTGCGTTATATTAAATTGTTTGCGCGATACAATATGTAGGCTCATAATCCTGTCTCTCCCCGGTGTCCGTAAACTACAACTAACATGTTCGGGACGAGGTGGATCAGCTTGATAAACTGTGACAAGGGAATCGACCGCATCGCCTGACGTTAACTTAACGCCAACTCGGGAATATTTAATGCACAGTGATAATCTTTGAAAGTTATCACAGTGCCCATTTATGTATATTTAACATTTAAATTAGTGTCTGAGCAGTGCGCTTCGACCCCACATAAACGGGACCTTTCACAAGGTCCTTGCTGAATAAAGACCTCCTAGTAAAAATCCAGTCTTTGTATTTTGAAAGAACTTATTTTATGTAGTTTATTCAGGGGCGGATTTTGGCTCGATTGTGCTCCAGCCAGACCAAAAGATATTACGCGGGCGTCATCTCAAAATATTATGTGAAGAAATTGAGCCTTTATTGGATTTATCTCTGATTTTTCATTTTTATTTCAGGGGAGGTAAAGAAAAGGCTTTTAGATAAATGATATAAATACGTATAAAAATTCGGTGTGCCTCGTGTGTTCTTGCCGTCACTGATGCCAACGATATCGACACCAATATTAACGGTAAATTTCAAGTGGTCTCTACGACCAGCGGTTTAGGCACTGAATTGTCCTTAATTCAGTCGTTCAATCATGACCTCAGGACCTATACAACTGATCAGGACAAACTTTCTTATAGGACATTAATCGTTAATATCCGTATCGGTGTATTGCACTATTATGTTTACCAGTCATATGTGGCACACCAGTCGTTGCAATCACTGACGTAGTTATCTAGTTACGAATGTTATGTACTAGGGCGTGGACCGTGACCGCAGATCACAATCAGCTGTCCTTCCCGTCGATTTGCTATATTGTCTTAATGCAACTTGTATCGTTAGAATGAGATATTGTACTAGATATAATAATAACCCTTAAAACTTTGCAGTAGGTTTCTATATGTTGGTACGTATGTTGGTAAACGTCTTTAGATATTGATATACTGAACCTTGCAAAATTTGAATTCAAAGTTCGCACCAAAGATGATAAGGGCAGGTAAAGTTCACTTCGCTTATTCCGGCCGTTATCCTTAAGCAGGAGCGTTAAAATACACCAGACATAGATCCGAAACCTACAAGGTAAATTCTCCATATCGTCTGAAGTCATTAGTAACAGCTGCGCCTGGTAATAATACCTCCTCTAATGCCATGCATTCCTGGTGCTTCGTACCTCCAGATACCGAAAATTCTAATATTTATTCGGAATAATGTTTGAAATACTTAGCATAGGAGCAATAAACTTAACATTGTTGAGAAGACGTTCAAAATCAGTTTTTTATATCGGTAAATCGTTTTGAGAACACCTTGATAAATATACTCGTAAACTTCAATATTCGTTTATTTACATATCGGAGGATCTCGATTTATTATTGTAAGTATATTGGGTTTTGTATGATTTTTCGATTTATACGTATCCGAGACTCTTGTGGACGAGTTTTGTAGAGCGAGTTTGAATTGTAATATATTATGTGCGACGTGACCTCGGCATCCATCTTCCTTTGGTGTAGCACAGCTTTCCGACAGCTATGCATTTTACTAGGAAATTGCTATGAAAGGATTGTGTGTCATAAATATTCAAACTGAAGCGGACATAACAAATGAAATACTTTCAAGATTTATTCAATGTTGGTTTTGTGAAAACCATGACGTCCATGTAGGGTAGACATACGCAATACGCAATAACTGGTTACTTTAAATTATCTATTTAAATGCCTAAGTCCACACCAACTGTACACTTAACTCGCCTAAACTGACACCTATCTCGGTAAATACGAAAAAGATTCGAGGCAAGCCCGTGGCCTAACAAAACCCTCAAATGAAGTTACGGCCAACGCGTCAAGTAGTTCGACTCCAAGATTTCTCCGCCCATTAATCTCCAAGTTAGTTTCTTGAATCGCTCGAGGCGTATACGCTCGCCATCTCAGCCTGAAGTATGCTCCAAACGGTAAAGTTTTAAATCAATCCCGAACATTCGACATTTTCTGAACAATCCAAATAATTTTCTTTTGTTGTTAAAGAGGGTTTAGAAACAAACAGTTGAAATTACTTCTAACTTCAAATACCTTTGTTTTCAAAATATTAAGATTAAATAATCCCTTTGGTGTTAATAATACAAGGAAGCTAACCAATGATAACAAGCAGTCAGGCTGCAGCTAGAAGATTTTGTCACCGCCTACTATCAGGCTGCTGTAACCAGTACTATGTGCTGTCTGGGTGTAGCCAATTAGACGTTCCGTGAGCAACCATAGCCTCGCTTGCCACCAACGCTGACATTCACTCTGGTTTTTCATATTTTAACGTAGTAAGTTACCTTTTGAATCTTTTTGAAGAACAGATGAGATTCCTCGAACGGTGGAGTCATAAGAATTGGAAGCAGGCGCGGAAACTGCCACGTTGTCTAAAAACCGATCGGAATCTTTGGGTGCGCTCCGTGTATCTTGGGAAACGATTTTTTTAGTAAGTAAAAGAGGTGCGGTATATATTTTGCGATATAATTTACTTAACCTTGGAGAATAGATTGAATATTTCTTTAAATTGGCTAAATTAATATTGTTACGCGTTTGCTCACTCATCAGTTCTCAGCTAATAAAATCGCTCGATTTAAATATTCATCTTTACTACTTACTACCATTTACTACTAATATATAAAAGTAAAAAGTTTGGATATCGACTTTCAAGAGCAAAGTTGTTTAACTCGAAATTCCCACGGGAACGGGCACAACGCGGGTAAAACCGAAGGAGCGTGGCTCCTACTTACATGAAATACTTAACGAAACTTCTTACATTAGGTTAGTTTAATTACTTAACTTTAATCTATATTGTATGGACATAAATATATTTTTCTAGACACCGATCGACCGTCACGAAAACAATTTGTTCGAATTTTACGTAGTGAGGAATTGGAACGATTGCAACAATTTAATCAGACTCCTGATTGTTTGTGTTCGTTCCACGAAAGAATGAAACCGTTTCGATGTTGTTGAATAACGATGTTATCGTTAGTTGTAACTCAAAGTTCGTTTTTTATTTACCTCTGTTTCTTTTATTAGTATTACTGAAAAGTTTTGGACTGAGCAAGTTTATAAGTTGTAAGCCGGTGAATTCGAGTTCATACCGAACTTACTTGCCTCCGGTCACGGATACACAGAGGAAGCAATGTGTGAACTGTAACTCCTTCAAACTTAATCCAATTCCTGGTTCAGCGCCTCTCACTTGCGTTCTAACTACGAGTATTACTCGTTCGTTTTTCAAGCTTGCTCAATCTAAACTAACGCATTTTCTAATTAAAGTTGATTAAGTACAATACAAAATCGTTCCTACAAATTGAGATACTCCTCAATCCTTCTCTTTTTGGAGTCGGTTAAAATCAAATATTTAACTTTCCATCGACTGTAAAGTAATTTAACGATACCAAAAACTATTTTCAAGTTGGTGCTTTTAATAGTTAAGTTGAAACTAATGCAATTAAAATGAATCCTTTAATTTGCATTTCTTGGCAACAGAGACAAAAATTATTTAGCAAAATCAACAAAATATTCTATAGCGTTAAACTCTGCTGAATTATCTTATTGTATTAATTTAAAATAATTAATAGCAGTTTTTCTTTTATTAGTTTATGATTGTGACATTTTATAAATAAGTAATTTGCAGACAGAGTTATTGTAAATTTGACTTCAGATATTTTTTTGTTAATATACTACGTAATTTAATATTATCGATGGTATTTGCCTTTATCAAAAATCTAGCAGCGCCCCGCGGTTTTACCCGCATTTTGTCTGTGCCCGTGGGAATGTCAGGATAAAAAATAGCGTATAACCATCCTCTTTAATATGGCTATCTAATACTGATACAAATATATTTATTCAGATCAGCTTAACGATGTTAACGATGTGGTACAAATATCTAACTATTTACTGTACCGGTGTACTTGTAGGTTGGTCCATTTAAGTCATTATCATTACTAACTTTATAATCTTTCAAGGATTCTAAACTTAAGCCATTCTTAGTGAAATTATGGTAATTCCAACAACAAACTTCAATATAAAGCTGCAATCCGCGTCCGAGTTTTACACTCGTAATGTTAATTAATATCGCGTTCGCTGAACTAATTAATCTGATGAACTAAGTTGCGGGAGCGGAGAAAAGGTACTTGCCTTACTGGAAACCTGCCTAAACCGCAGTTAAAACAATTAGTGAAAATGTAATATTTCCCTTGAGTAAATATCTTACCTAACCTACCTCTATCTTAAGGGAATCCAAGGGTGTGAAAGGTTACCCAAACCCGTGACAGTTCAATTATTTTCCAGAGTGTCCTGAAATAGGTTCGTAAGACACGAACACATATTTAATTAAGAGTCGTATGTTCAGTCCAAAACTAATTAATTAAGGAACTGATACTTATAGTAGTTTAAGGTATTAGAGACAGCTCTTATCCCCAGAATGTTGATTTTACGAGTTTCCT
This sequence comes from Cyclophora albipunctata, assembly GCA_963082685.1. Taxonomy (NCBI): domain Eukaryota; kingdom Metazoa; phylum Arthropoda; class Insecta; order Lepidoptera; family Geometridae; genus Cyclophora; species Cyclophora albipunctata. The sequence continues at coordinate 5,388,601 of OY720117.1, read as the reverse complement.
TCTCTATTTACACATTTCAGTGGAAATGTCTTGTTTATGGGACACAGGAAGAAATATAATCACTACATAGTATAAAACAAAGTCGCTACTTTTGTCTGTTTGTTTGTCTGTATGCTTAAATCTTTAAAATTACGCAACGGATTTTGATGCGGTTTTTTGTAATAGGTAGAGTAATTCAAGAGGAAGGTTTATATGTATAAAAATTCCCGAAATTCACACGGGAACGGGTACAACGCGGATAAAACCGCGGGGCTATAGATTCTAAAAACTTTTTATAGTTTTAGAGAAAAAGGAATAGTTAAAATGTTTTACCATTGAGAGATGTTTCAATACGTACCTACAACAAAATACAACAGGACCCACCGAATGAAAAAAATCTCTTTATCAAATCCAGAATATTTTGAATAATTTACGAATGATATCGAAACATACTCGTAGTTCGTCGTTTCAACATTTTGTTTCTAAGTTTATTTTGTATTATTTAGATTTAGGTTTAGCTCAACAGTTTGCTCTAATGTCCATCTTTTTCTTTAAGGAGGCCACATGGACAGTCGAGGCGACTACGGGCGCCGAAACAGTTTGTAAACAGATAAACATATTTTAATAAGGAATATATAAGTGTTGAGGTTTCCGGTATAAAGACGGTCACAAATAAAATAAAGAATGTTGTTCCTTTTGTTAAGGAAATTTTGGTAACAGAATGTAAGTGGATTACAATGGCGGGCTGGGCAGGGCTGGCGGACAGGGCGGGCTGGCACACCGGCTCACTGCGAGCCTCACCGCCTACGTTTAATAACACATTACCTATAACTAAGTACATCAACCCTACCTCCACTCGTCCCCGAACCTTTTCTTTCTGTTTATGTCAAAAACGTATTTATACGATTCACCTTCCTTTATCTGTCCTAATAATGTTATGTTTGCTCAAAATACTCCAAACCCTAGAGATAAAATTCCGCAACAATCTGATTGAATTAATCGTCGTTTATTTCAGTGTTGTAAGTAATAAATTTAAATAATAGTAGTAGATTATTGTCGTTGTATAGATTATAGTTTCTGCAAAACAATATAAATGCTGTAATTACTAGGCGGTGACATTAATTACCGCGACGCACGCGACATTAATTACATGCCTGTTGGTGCGTTCACGATTTGTTGAAAACTCGATTATTATAATACCTTTAATAAAATAAAACTTGTAATAATCTAATTTTGTTGTCAACAGTTTTATTATCAATGAATTGTGAATCGTTGGGAAGATATCGGTTCTATTGGTATCTAATGACTACATAAGTACCTATACGACCGGAATTCACGAAAAAGTCTGATGAAATAGCATATTAAGGGATGGCTATTAATTTTCCTCTAATAAAGTTATGAGTCTCCTTATTTAATAGCAGCTTCGTGTTTACTGTTTTATTGCATCGTAAGTTTTTAATGATGATAGTACACATAGTACGAACATATTGTATGTGTAGTTACTCTTCCGATTCTCCATTAGGTATTATGTTAGGTAGAGCCGTAGAGTACGGAAGATTTAGCTTACTACGCTTACTAAATTCTCTATTCCGTGAGGTAGAGTTACAATAGAGAAATAGAGAATTGACTGACTTTACCTACTAATTAATATAATGATTACTATGAGTAAGATACCTTAAATGGTTACGAGGATTGATTAAATATCATCAAACACGTTAAAGTGTTTTGACGAGTTTGACGATATTTATTTATTATATCATTCATATTAATGACAACTAATCAATATACTCGTAGGATTAATTCATTTGTTATTTAACTACTTCATATTAAGTGAATTGAAATTCCACTGGTACATGAATAGGTTTCCACATATTACTATGTGCTGCCCTGCCTAGACAATACAGAGTAATGTTATTACTTATTGCATATATCGAATCATTTGTTTGGGCGACGGGATATTTGCGAAATCAATAAAGTTATCTCGGTAATTGAAATTGTTCAACACGATTACTGAAGGAACAAATTTCAGCCTCATGGTGCGTATCATGAAACTACAATGAAATAAAGAAAATAATGTACTTAGGTGGCATTCAGAATGAATTATTTTAGGATATTACACCAACTGACTTTTTCTAATTTGATATGGGACCATTTCGGAATTACCGACTTTCAAAAGAAATTACAGTATTTTTTAATCCGACCTCAAATGACATACAAAATAAAGAAACATCCGAATCCGGGACTTCTTCCTTTTGAAGTCGATTCTAATCGCGCAGTGCCATAATATCCATTAGTTAAACATTATTTACTAACTGCGCCTAGGGGTTTCGACCGGGCAATGTCTACACATCTGTAGATTTGGGTAATATTTTTAATGCTTATACAAATCCTTAAAAAATGAGTTCAGGGATATTAAGAGTCAAAACGGGAGAGATACGGAAAGGCGCAATTAAGATATGTTTTTATATGGAAAACGATACGTGCGTGCGTGCTATGATATCCCGCTATGCTACACTAAAGGTTCCACCAGAGATGTGCGAGGATGCATAGCGAGGGATGTGTTTGTAAAGAACCAATAGAATCGCTTCATTTACCTTGCCTCGTTCAGCACAGCTCTGGTGGAAACGGCTCAGCGGAGCTAGATTTTTGCGTATACAAAACAAGCGCGGGATGTGTGCGAGGGATGTGTACGAGGGAAGTGTGCGAGGTATGTGTTGCGAGGAATGTGTGTTGAGAAAGATGTGTTGCGAGGTTTGCGCATACTGTACCAGCCAGATACTGTACAACAATGCGCATTTTCACAGCTCCGCTACACATCCTCGTAGGCACATTATCATCGCACAGCTTTGGTGGAAACACCCACACATTTTCACAGCACAGCTAGACATCCTCGCACGACACATTTCCATCGCACATCTCTGGTGGAAACGCAGCCCCAGCCAGATACTGTACAACAATGCGCATTTTCACAGCTCCGCTACACATCCTCGTAGGCACATTATCATCGCACAGCTTTGGTGGAAACACCCACACATTTTCACAGCACAGCTAGACATCCTCGCACGACACATTTCCATCGCACATCTCTGGTGGAAACGCAGCCTTAGTGCAGGGAAGCGGAGCAGACCTGTGCGAAGCTCAACTGACCAAACACAATGAATAACGAAAAGATTTTGACAATGCCAATGCGCTGTGATTGGTGAATCGCCCGCTTCTATTGAAACACACCCCTATGTCGAGCTACGCTAAGTACTACGCTACGCATCGTGCTCACACAGCACGTGGCAGCGCGGCGCATCTTCATTCATTCACTCAGCATAGCACTGTAGCTTAGCTTGTACATCGTAGTATTCCTGGGTAGCTCTAGTGTAGACATCCTCACAAGTTTGGGAACGCTCACAGGGATTGCGGGCTTTAATTAATTGCACACATCACTCACTCGCCGACCGCTGTGTACACTGAAGAATAACACAAACAGAATGTTGCAATCCATGTGGCGTGTTCTGTATGTACAATTAACCTGATACTTTTACTACATTGACTATATATCTTGAAACGATAATTGAGTAATTAAAAGTACCTATCAAATGTGTAAAAAACGGTTTATTAATGTAGTCTTTTAACAACAAGCATTTGTTGTGTCTAAAGGTAGTGTCACAAAGCAAAAAGCGTCGCTCTTTTGTTTGTATGTAACGTGACATTGAAGAAGTAAGCACGTCCACGTTCACGAGCAAGATGATACGTCAATTGCCACTCAATGAAGGTTAAGGTACACAGAATTTCATTAGAAGGTCCATAAAAGTCCATTAGCCCTATTGACGTCGCAGGAGAGAATGCCAAAGGTCAACCTCAGAAATCTACACATCTTTACACCAGGGAATAGTGAATACATTAGTATCAAAATGTTCAACAGCTTATTAATCATGTTTGAAAGGTCAGGAGTTACATGTAGATAAGTGTAAGTAACTGCCTACTAACAGAAGTAGGTACTTACTTACCGACTTGTTATTGAATCGGTTAAACATACGTAACTAATTATTTCTAACGTATGTCGAAAAAAATTATCTTTAGAAATAAGTAGAGAAAATGTTGTAAACAACATCGATACGCCACATTACAAATCAAGTTAGACAAAAGTCACATTTGCCTAACTAGGTAATTAGTTCCAGCGATCATCGTATGTCATTTATGGCCAACATGCCGCCCTTACAGGAAATTGGGCTTAATGGTAGATTTACACAAATGTGCCCCGCGGAGCGTGTAACTAACAATCGGGCTATTTCACCGAGGATTTGGAACTCGTTAAAGTAATTAATCCGCAGCTTGCATAGGGAGGGGGAGGATAATCGTGAGACGCATTTACTATCCCGTTTGGCTCCGATCAGACCGCTCATAATACCACAAATCCAACTCTCCTATAAAATTACTGAATAAATTGAGGCCGGATTACTACATGCCACCAATGACCCTCCCACTACATGTTCAGGAAATTAATAGCGGAACGTGTGTCTATTATTTCGCGCATTTTATTATTTATCCAATTAGCTTATTATTTGTATTGATTAGTAATATTTGTTCGACCGGCATGTTTATGCCATCAAAATAAATAAACCTTTTATAATATACTTATAAAAACCTACTCGAAATATTATCTTTGGCCTGTTCTGTTGCTAAGCTTATTTAGGAAAACAATCTATACAACACGTAGCAATGTTTTGACCGCATGATCATTTTAGAGATAGGATAAACATAAGTATCAATGTTTTCATACAATACGTCCACAGTACTTGGGTATTTAACTTTTCTGCGAAGAGTGTCAATAACCAATTGGTTAAAAACAATTGATAATGAGAGCAGTGCGCCTGGTCAACACGTCCGGGGTTATCTGCACATATTCTTAATAAATTGCTTCTCTACTTTCAGTGGCCACTTCATTCGGTAACATTGATCGAATTGAACGAAACATTATCAAGAAATCATGTGAGTTATTTGAAGTTCTATTTTTTTATTATATTTGCCGATTAAGCTTTTTTCTCTAAATAATGTAGATACATGCATTAGTTTAATAATAAGTATCTATTCTTTAAATTAAAATATTAACAACGCAACGCAAAACTTAACATTAATAAGTCTTGAAGTGGAATAAAAATGGTCTTAATAATAAAGTATTCCAAAAGTGACCGTAATTTGGGGAGTTTTCAACAGTTTTTTTATTCATATCATGAATCGGGCCCATCGCGTTCCGTTGGGATCTCTGGGACCAAAGATAGTTTCACAAATTGTATAATATCGTTAGGGGTCTACCCGATCTATGAATACATCAAACAATTGTGGGAAGAACTGCTTCACTTCCAGCATCGTTATTGTTTCATTATGGTTCAACAATGAAATAATTTTAGTACAACTTAATTCAAACTTTAAACTTATTTAGATTTTGGGATTAACTGATGTTTATTATTATTAGTCCTGGACATATATATTTATTTAAGTTGAAGAAAAATCAGAAGATATCTAATTGTTTTTTTCTGATATAACGTCTTACATGTTTCAGGGTATCTTTCCCAAACCAATGACCATAGTAACATAACATAGCGAATGGTTGTATTGTATCCACTCATAAAAATTTACATCAAACGTTGTATAGCAAGTAGCAACATGTTTAACAAAGATAGGTGGTGAAAAGGCTAAAGTCCTACAAATAAAATGACAACATATTATAAAGGTTCTTAACCTTCAAAAATAAATTCGTTTCGATCTCTGCGACAGATGGCAATGTAGGTAGCTTAGCGAGGTACCTTTCTAACTTCTATCGAAGACCAAAATAAAGTTAAAGCTCTCGTCTGGTTATTGACTAACCATAAGTTTACCCGTTCTACTACAGTTAGTAATACAAAGTTTAATATAACTGCAAACTAAAGATTTTATTAGTTAATTTTGTGTAATTCATTTCTTCGCATAAACATGCAATATTTCTACTGATATGATATCGTTGTTTATTAAAGTTAGATAACCTCATAATAACTTCTGAACTCCATCTGAGAACTAATGTAATCATAAGTTATTTACGTCTCCAAAACAGTCTTACTGTCGTCAAACAGTCGTAGCACAGGTCGTAGCCAAAACAGTCTCTTATTACCGAATTTACCTATTCTTTTCTAAGGACTTTCATAAATTATAACGACTTAGGTATCTATATTTTTGTATTTTCTACACTATCTTATTATTACTCAATCTATATTTCATATTATACTCGTAGTGGCACCGCGGAATAAAATATTGGTTCAAGATGGTTCAAGTCCTAGTTTTCGGAAAATTGCGTATGTCAAAAAGTGACAAACCATTTGATAGCTAAACTGTTACGGCCCTATAAGAGGGCCCTTCCCGGGCCGTCTATCTCCAACGCGAACATTATTGAAAAGCTTGTTGTTTCTTCTAGCGCAATATTAGAAAAAGAGGCATTGCGAAAAGAGAGAGAAAGAGCCTGCGCGCTCGTTTAGCATTCGATAACTTTCGTCGCTCACTCAGGGCGGACGGCCGTTAACGATACGTACGATGAGCCATTCATGAATTTCATGATAATATCACAGTATAGTAATACCAGTAATGTAACTCGGCTCTGTTCGTGAGTTAGATACCTACACACGCGCTGAACGCACAGACGCGATAGGGCTGCCCGCCTAGACTATTTTAATTGCAACTTGATATTTTTTTACACCTAATTGACATTTCTTTCTAGTTTTTTGATTGTGAGTATTGTTAATTCAATCAAATGAAATTAATTTTAAATGAAATATTAAGTGTATAATAAAAATGCATGCTGTTTTTTTCATAAGTAGATTTAATTATTCCACATAATTTATAAAATTTAATTTCTGAATGAGTTAATGAACAACTCTAACAACCAAAAACAACACAATATAATCGATGAATGCAAAAAACACTGCTTCAAAAATCGCCACACCATCCGTTCGTCACTGCGAGCAACTTGCGACTGTAGGGTGAGTACGTATCAAGATCGTGGTGTGTAACAAGCAAGGGAGACCGCGATAACGTTGAACAAAAAATAGTGTGCGGAATCTTCATAAAACATGTTCCAGGATATACGTGTTTTTCAGTAAAACTTGCATGTTTGTAAAAAAAATTTTTGTTATTTAAAATCTCCATTATATTTGAGAGGTTTCTATCGTAATATTTTCTTTACTTTTACAATTTATAAGTATGTACAATATGACCGCCCAAAGTTCAGGTAAAATTTGTGCAAAAAAGCCGGTTTTTGTAGGCTTATACTGAATTAATTACTAAAAATTTAGATTTTTTGTTACGATAGAAACCTAGATATAGTGCATAAGATACTTATTAGCTAAAAAGTTTCAAAGAAGGATCTATTACAACGCCGTAATCACGTAACAGCGTTTGTATGAAAAGTAAGACGGGTTGGCCGCTCTTAACAAAAGCTGTAAAAACCACATGAAAATTCTTTCAGTAGTTTTTGAGAAAATTAATTATATTGGGGACTTTGTTTTGAATATGTTCGTATAGAATTATGCTATTCGTTAGTGACCAAGTTAGCTTTGTTGAGAGACGAAGGTCATCCATCTATTCCTAGCTATTCCCTGAAGAAGTTGGTGGTGTTCAGTTGGCCAAATACAACATAAACTTTGAACAATATTACAACGATTAACGAAGAAATGAGAATACAAGCCATCCGGAAATAAACTTAAATAGAATAAGTTTATTGTAATTTTATCGTGTATTCTGTTGTTATGAACTGCAATGATCGTTGCGTTTTATTACGAAAAACTTTGCTTTAGTGTCGCCTAGCACGCTGGGTTATTGCCAATATTATTGTTATGATGTTCTTATAGATTTACTGACTGAGTAGGTGGTTTTATGAATATGAAAATGTTTGAGTAGATAGATTAATATGGTTGTCCACTTCTAGGTGGTCTTTTTGATTCATTACATCAGTTTAGTGCAAAAGCAAAATAAATAATATCATTATAGTAAGCTGCTAGATTTCCTATGAATCCTAGCAAGATAATAACCTTCAGTATCTTTGACTCAAGAGTAACCTTAGGTATCTCTATATTTCAGAATGAAGGCTGCACTACTCTTGTTGATAGTGGCGTGTTCGATGGCGGTGGCGTATGGCGGGCTAGTCTGCGGCAGCAGCTTCTGCAAGCAGCACCCTTGTGCCACGCCGGTCGCGAAAACCAGCTGCCGCACGCCAGCGGTGTACCGCGCCGAGCACTCCGGACAATGCGGCTGCTGCCCTGCTTGCGTCACCTTACTTGGTAACTACCACTCTGCCATACAGCATGGGGGTTGGTACCTCCAGGGGGTTGGAAATAGGGAAACGACCTCAAAGTCTCAAATTCAAAGTATCAAAGCCTATTAAGTAATTCTATTAAGTCACCTACAATGCTAATGCCATTTTCCCCTTCACTTCTTAGCCATAAATTCTTATTAACTTTTTGTACCACAGTCCTTGCTGAGCTGCTGACGCCTGCAGACTTCGTCTGCGATAGACTTTTTAACTCTGTTAGCCTGTTTTTTGGTTTAGTCCCAACGGCCACCACTAAAACGGCCACCACTGGTGGCCGTTAGAACAGTGCATTACTTTTTGTCCCAACGGCCACCAGTGGCGGACGTTGGAACATTCCAAATAATATTTGTCTCAACGGCCACCACTAAATTGCCACCACTGGGGGTCGTTAGGATTAATATTATTTATTGGTTTAGTCCGTTTTCGCAATTGCAGTTTCACAATTGGCTGCGAAAGAAGAATTATTTTTCTCTGTTTCGTAATTAACTGCCAACCAAGATTTTTATGGCTTTTTTCGCAATCGAACATTATTTCTTCTTTCGCAGTTAATTACTAAAAATATCTCCGTTTTCTTTTTTCACAATTAACTGCGAAACAAGAATTAGTCACACTATGTCATTTTAATCAAAAGAGAGAGTTTAAACATGAATAAAAAAAAAATAACCCTAACCTACCGTATTACTTACTATTCGGTAGGTTAGGGTTATTTTTTTTTACTAGTTCCATAGTTATCGGTTAACATTACGGGGGATTATGAGATCCAACGTTCTGGGAAAGTCAACATTTCGGGAATTCAACATTTTAGGAATTCAACATTTTAGGAATTCAACCTTGTGGTCCTAAAGCATATTTATCGATACGTTTTTGAAGTAACGAAACTTGATTGTGAAAACAGAAAATAAATTCTTGTTTGAAAGTTAATTACGAAACAGTGAAAAATAATTCTTCTTTCGCAGCCAATTGTGAAACTGCAATTGCGAAAACGGACTAAACCAATAAATAATATTAATCCTAACGACCCCCAGTGGTGGCAATTTAGTGGTGGCCGTTGAGACAAATATTATTTGGAATGTTCCAACGTCCGCCACTGGTTGGGACAAAAAATAATGCACTGTTCTAACGGCCACCAGTGGTGGCCGTTTTAGTGGTGGCGGTTGGGACTAAACCTGTTTTTTTATTTGGGGACTTTGCACAAACAAAAGACATTTCTGCATTGAACAAGTCTACTAGTTAAGTACTTATACTATAATACTTAGTATTTGTTTCGAAATATAGTTTCAATTTCCAGGTGAGAACGCTGCGTGTAAGACATACAGCAAGGAGCTCGGAGAAACCCCTTCAGCTATCTGCCGCGAGCCACTTGTCTGTCTCCGAGGAGCCTGCACCAAGGTCAAGCCCAGGAACTGAATAAACAACACGCCTGTATTATAATATAACATCACCTTAATAATAAACTCAGTTTCATTTTAAAATAATGAATCGAACATCAATTGAAGTTTAATTTTACTGAAATTAATACGAGAATCGACCCCAGGTAATCTACTACTAATAGACTACTGAATCGTAAGATTCTGCTGGAAAAATAATAAGATTTTTGAAAATTCGTTATTAAATGTACATTAATTTACCCAATAAGCATAAATTGAAATGACAGTATTGAGATAGGAGATACGTCTAAATAAATTCAGTAATCAATTCAATTGAATTAGTAATTTGTTGTTTAACATGTTATCATACCTGACACGATTATTCGTGTCAGGTAGTGTTCGGTATAGGCACTATGTTAATTAGTTGTTTGTGTCATTTCGTGACAAAAATATAGATACATACAATTTAAAGCTAATTAATACATTTATATACACATTTCAGTCTTTTATAATTTCACTATTGTTCGCCACTTTCGTTGAGTCGATACGTATTTCAATTGCATATAAGAGGTAAATGTAAACTTTCTTTTTCAATTAACAATTTTAAAGTGTGTGTTTTGGTGGGTTCACTATGTTCTTACCATCTAACAGGGCAGGGCAGGGCTACGCGCTTAGACAAAGGATTTGCAGTTCTTTTATCTCCTACGTATTTAATTCCGCGCGGTTGTTTCGGCGGCGATCCCCTTGATGGCGCCAGTGTAAAAAAATAAATCGAGCTTAATTTATTTTCTCAAATATAATGTTGCGCCCATTTATTTTGTTCGCTAAAAAGAAAATTTATCTTTCTTATTGGCCTTGGGCCTTTGCCGAGCATACAGGTAGAAGAGATATTTATATCTACTGTGTAAAATCCATTGCAAAATATTTTACTGATACTTCCATCTATACTCTAAAAAATTTGACACGATTCAAGTGCACAAATGTGGTAACGAGCCGGTAGTGTTCTCACTTCCTAAAATACCGATTCGGATTGGAGAGGCAAATTTTATTTCCATTTAAAAAAGAGTTTTGGGTCATTGAGTCGAAATATCAGTTATTTTTCTCATGTTATTGTAAAGTTATTTCGTTTGTACCGATCGTTATCTCATACACTCATCACTAATATTTTTAAAATATTTCTACAATACATTTTTAGCTATGCAATTGTTTTCAAGTACTGTGTTCATTTTAATGAAACACTTGTTTTATGTACAGTCGACGTCATAAATATGTACTTTGTACACGCATGTTTACCTTAATGGTGAAAAAGTGTAAATATATGTATATAACGACGTCGACTGTACCCACATAGAGATTTTGCCAATTAGTTATTTGTCACAGAGTTGGTTTATATAACTACAATACATGTTAAAACGAGTGATTTATTATATATCGGCCTTGAAGGAGCCCTTTGAGTAGAGCTATTCGGAAGAGATCACTATGCATGTTCAAAATAAATATCTACCTTCTACCTCTGAATACTCAGTCGTACCTTAACAAAGAAAACATCTTAATCGTAAATGAAACCAGTGAACGAAGAAACCCTTTTGCTCATATAATTTTGACCGATATTATGCTATTTGTTGTAGTAAATTGTCAGGATGAAGACTATTCTCGTAATTCCTCTATTGGTACTGTCGAGCGCTATAGCAGTGTACAGTATCGTGTGTACTGCAAGTACTTGTAGCACTATTAGTTGCGATTCAGCCCCGAAGTCGAAGGACGACTGCAAGTCACCCGCTGTGTTCCAGAAGAATGCCACCTTCTGCGGGTGTTGTGCAGCCTGCATCACGATGCTCGGTAACTATAGCGTAATTACTTATATTAAGAACATTAAGGTATGCAATGACCGAACTTCATCTAAAAACGTCATATTCACACCTGCTGACTGCAAACACTGATAAGTTGAGAGCTGTTGTGCGCCGAATGTGGCAAATGCTGACTTACTGTAACCGCACCTTATGGAGGATACACCGCATGGTTTTTAATATTATAAAGTTTTTGTTACGCCTTGGTTATTAATTGAACAGTGAAAACCGCCCTGAACGAAGCATCTCGTGGTCAAATCAGCACACAACTAGCAGCGCCCCGCGGTTTTACCCGCATTGTGCCCGTTCCCATAGAAATTTCGGGAAATTTTATACATATAAACCTCTTGGATCTCTCTATCTATTAAAAAACCGCATCAAAATCCGTTGCGTAGTTTTAAAGATCGAAGCATACATGGGGACAGACAGCGGAAAGTGCTTTGTTTTATACTAATATAGTGATTATAATTTCGTTTAAAATGCAGCTCGTCTAAAAATGTTGGTGACAATCATGTGACAATCAATATGATTCTGCAACGATTCTACTTATAAATGCTTGTTCAAAATTCTCAGTAATGTGTTAACGACAGACTTGTTGTTTAATCATGAACATAAAGGTCGTGAAGGTGTGAATTTAAACAAACGTACGACTATGTAACGTTTCTTCAATTGAAAAAGTTTGGTGCATGTTTGGTGTATTTCAATATTTTGAGCATCACATTTTTCTCAAAGAGCTTTACAGGACAAAACCAAAACTGATTCAGATCTCTTCTGTTTTTTTATTACCCGTTTGGATATATTTTTCCCATGACGACTATTGGATTTAGTCCACATCTATTTCAAATTCAACTGTCCAAAGGGAAAAATTTAAATCATTTGGACTTATGGACATGTGGAAAACCCTGAAGATAAATTGGCTATGTGCTTACTTTCATAAATTAATTATATTTTAACCAGCGGTTATGTTTACTAGGTGAAAATGCGAGATGTATCGAGTTACGAGGAGGCCCTCCTAGTACAGCAGTCTGTAAAAATCCTCTTCAATGCATAAATGGCGTCTGCACACGAGTTACATCTACTTGTTAAATTATAACAAATGCTGTAATATAAGAAATATTTTAACGTGATTTTGATTTATTTTTGGGAATCCGTACTACAAATTAAAACAGAACCCTAATTGTCCCTTTTCCCAGTCAATTTTACTTCGAATACTGTACTGATTTATCTGAAAAGAACACATACTTATATTTAAATGACTCAGTGTGCCCAGTCCCACAAAGTGTAGCCGTGGTACCACATATCATGCCCGCGATCTCACATTGATTGTTCCGCATGCATATAGGTTGCCTCTAGTAGCACCATTTAGAGGGACCATATTATGGTCTCTCAAAATGGTCCTATATCTCATATAATGTCACCGCGATAGTCTGGTCCCACATAGTTTGTAATAAACGCTTGCAATATGCTCAATATAAATATACCTGTTAACTAACTACTTGAATAGTAATTGATTAGATAGATTAGTACTTTATTGTACACGACATTAACAAAAACAAGAAACAGAAATATAGGTACAAACCTACTTCAATTAAAATAACATTGAAAACGTTAAAAGTATATATAAAGAGAGAATACTGTTTCGCACCCAAGTCTAGTGTTTATAAATAAATATCCGTATCGTAAACCTCACTTTAGGCATTCACATTCGAACCGTCACCAAGCTCTATTCAGACTCTGCCGATATTGAGGAGAAAACAAACTTTCAAAGAAATACCTAAGAATTTAGGAACTTAGCAAGAACTTAATTTACATAAAAATGTAAGTATTTAATTATGTATACTTCATCACATTATATTATATTATTTCGTATCACGTATCCACTCATTATTACTCTATTATATGATCGAAACGTATTCAACCGATTCGTTTACTCTATTCATACTTATATTATTACTCAATGACTCGAACAAGTTATTTCTTAGAAGATAACACGTCTGTTAGTGTCATTGTGTCAACAATAACTCAATAACAGTGTAGTGCTCGTGCACCTATTTTGATATTAATATTTTAAATTATGCAGCGGTGATTATTTTATTTACTTTCTAGCACTTAAAATAAATTGACATAAAATATATGACTTTGAAGAACGAATTACTTGATTACCATTTTCAGGATGAAGGGTGTACTGATTGTGATGGTAGCGTGTGCTGTGGTCCTAGTATCGGGTATATCGTGTCCTCCTGACTACTGTGGGTCAGTGAGGTGCGACCCGGGGGTGACGCGGGAGAGCTGCCCCGCCGACTCCGCCGAGTACCAGCCGCACGGCACCTTCTGCGGATGTTGTCCCGTTTGCATCAAACTCCTCGGTCAGTATTTTAAAGTGTAATTTTTTTTTGTAATGTCCCACTACTGGGCAAAGTCGTATCACCACGTTTTGCTTCGGAGGACACGTTAAGTAGTCGGTCCCGGTAGTTTCAATCGTCAGACCATGTCGGAGGCCTTTAGGCGGTCTAAAAACTCTTAAACCAGGGTTGGCCACTAACCTACTCGAATTAAATGAATGAATGAACACGCTTATTAAGGTTATTTTAGATAAGCAAAATGTTCAGAGCATAAAACATTGTAGATAAGCTATAAAACATGCAACGTAAATGAAATAGGTATAAGTATGGATGGTTTTTACGTCGAACTTATTGTTGAAAAGTTATGTTATTTTAACCCTTAGTTATGTACCAATACTAAAATAATTTTAAAACATTGGTATACAAAAGAGTTACTTTACTACCTACGCTTTTTTATATTATTATGCTCGTGATAGAATACTCTTATCAAACTTAAAAATTTGACCACTCGCATTCTGATCACGAGCACAATTCGCATGGTCCCAAGCATAATTCTCGTAGTCATGAGCATAATTTTCGTGGTTAATATCAGAACTGGATTGTGTACAGACACGTACATTAGATGGTTGCCTCATTGGTTTATAACTACATGTAGACGGAGGCTCAATACAGCGTTCAATGCTAATCAATTATCAGTGTAGCATATCCTAAATACCGTTGAATAACAACTGGTCACGTTAATTGTCCTTGTCCGAGCTTAAAATGTCTTTTGTCTTTCATCTCACCCCTGACATCCGAATTATAAACAGCTTTAATATAAAGTTTTTTTTAAAATTTCAGATGAAAATGCATTCTGTCAAACCTATTTATTGGGTATACCTCTATCTGCAAGATGCCGTGATACACTCAGTTGTATCGATAATAAATGCTCCAAAATATGAACTAAATTGAGTGTATTACATACATTAACTATCGTGACCACAATAGTGATAATTATTTGATAATTATTTCATTAAGAACAATGATTGTGATAATAAAGACTATAATTAAAGTTAAGTGTTTTAAAACTAACAATCCGACAACCACTGGTTTAAGAAGAAGTAGCTACATCAAAATAAAAACACGAGCATTAAACAATAAACACAAGATCTTTGGCCGAAAACATGTTTCCTACTTTTCAAACATGACTCGGGTTTGAGATGACCAACCTGCATTTGGCAAACGTGGTAATTACGCCTTATTCCCTCACTGTACTGATATCTTCAGTGAGATGAGAGGCCTTTGCCCAGCAGAAATACAAAGTACTAGTAAGAAAATAGTTTTTACTTACATTACAGGCTAACTTTTACTTTTTGGCTATTACAAATTGTTCTTTTATTTCGTCTTTAGCATTAAGTTAAATCTGCTCGCGATGATAGGTGCATTCTCTCGGACACAGGATATTCCCACCGGATATTCAGAGAATGTACATGTTTACTCGCTCACGTGTTCCGCAAGAACCATCGCTTACTCGCTCAGAACGGTTCTGAACTTATAGAACTTATACATAAGTGTATTTCCTGATTGCGGAACTCGTCACGCCCTTGGCGGTTATTTTATCAAGGTGTAACTACATAATTCATTGTTTCTCAATTCGTTTTCCGATAGTCCTATTGTTCAGAACAGTATTAACTATAACTGGGGAATATGTACTTTTACCAATTTGTTAGATTCGTTCACGTGAGGAACTCCTTTACATTTAAGTACTTAAAAAAACAGTCAAAAGTATACGATGTATGTACTGCTTAGCAAAATTAACGTTAGTATCGAGAATAATTTTGGCATAACAAGCGAAGATTGTAATATTTACAATTAAATGTAGACTGTAATGTCTCGGTGTTGGCCAAAAGCCTCTCGTAGGATTGGGCGTTATCAATACGTACAGGGTTGGTGATCTCAAACCCGAACCCTATTTGAAAACTAATTCGAAATGCTTATTTAGACTGGCCCATGTAGATACCACTACAACACCGAACCGTTATACAATAAATATTAGTAATTTCCATTGATTTATTTTAGGTACAGCCTTCATTAAAATACCATCAACTGATATATATGTAATTGTGTCAGCATGAAGCTTATACTCCCTCTTTTGATAATATCGACCGCTATGGGTGCGATGTGTTCTGTACTGTACACACAAGTCTTCATGGTTGCACCCACCTCGGACGCAGACTGCCCGGATGGTCTGCCATGGGCAAATGGCAGCTACTGTGGTGTGGACTTGGCGTCGTAACGCTAGGTAACTGCTTCATTCAGATTTACTGATTACACTTATTACAGCTTTTTATTTTAATATATATACTAAACATTTAGTTGAACATATATTTACTGAAACAATCTTTATAGAAAAAGCAAAGGTGATTCAAAGCTTTTATCAGCAACGAGTCATACTAGATCCTGTCACACTGGTTGAGAAGAATATTCACATCGAGTGCGACTTGATCCGAATATTTAGTCTCAAAACAAATCTTAACGAGTGACAGTCTGACTCAATGCAAATTTTAACAAGCTCGTTGGCACAGTGGCATTTAGAGCGCTTACTGTGTCGGGGGCTGCTGGTTCGATGTTCTCCAACAATATGTATGAACTATGTTGGCTACGACGTCTAGGTGTCAATTATAATAATATATATTTTTATTTTCCACTCACAAATTTAGCTTAAAACAAAACACTTGGTAAAACTTAAGTAATGTACTTACATAGCTAAGTTTGTGAGAGACTGGTGCCTGAAAAAGGTAAGAGATACCTGTGGTACAGGTCACCAGGCTCTCTCATATCATGATAAACTACCACTAGTACAATTTTATTAGTATGACAATGTGTGTAGAAATATTATTAGATAGTGAGTTGTTAGTGTATGTAAATATACTTAGTTTTTCTTGTTATTCTTTTTTTTATTAAAATATATTAGAATATATTGGTATAGATTATAATGTGTAGAAATTATATGATGAATTATGTATTCTTATAAAGTATTTGTGTATGTTTATGAAGAAGTATCGGTTAGTTAGAATCCATATTACAAGCATAAAGCTTAGTAATGACTATTTATCTTAGCCTTAGTTTGGGTCTAATTAACCGTGTGTGAATTTATCCAGGTATATTTATTTACTTTTTACCCGACTGCGGCGAAGCCTAAAAGGAGGGTTATGTATGTATGTGTGTTTCTACACCCACATTCCCTCGTAACTACTAAACGGATGAACGGGGATTGATAAATGGGGAAAATCAAGTAAAAAGCATTAACGGCATAGTGGTCGATTCGCACGAATTGAACTCGCCCGAAACGTGCCAATCGACACCTTTGAATAATATTATTTTTATGTAGGCGATTCGCCCGAAGTTAATTTGTTGGCGTGCGAATCGACACCTCCAAAAATATGTAGTAGGCTATTGGCACACATTTTATTTTAAAGAATAAAAAAATTAAAGTACAGTCGTACTTAGCCGTCACTGAAATAAAACAAAAAATAATCGAAGTATAAATAACAGGTATTTACTTAAAAGTAAGAAAAATGTGCATTTAATAAGTAATAAAATAATTATGACTTAAAATATCTACATGCTTATTAATACAAAACAATAGAGTAAGACAGCAATATTCCCCTATTAAAATAAAAAATGAAAGAGAAAGCTCTATATGCTATCACGCTCACTCGCGTTGGTCACGGAACTCATGGGTCTACTCTGCATTTGGTTTAGTTTTGTGTTTTAAGATTAACTGTAGATACTATGCGTGCCCATCTTGAACAATCGCGCTCACTTCGTGAATAGTACACGTGACGCACTCTAACAGAGGCACGTGATTGAGCATACTTCAAACGAATTTATTTTCATTAGTTTGTCCACCCTGCAAGAAGGAAGTTAGAAATAACAGCTTGTCTTTGTTACATTGATTCGATACCCACAATGTTCAAACTACTATTAACATATTAGTTATGTAGTACGACATACATAGTTGTTAGTAGATAAGTGTGATAAGTGTAAATATTCTATTATGGTTCCCGTTCGTGCCTTGGTCTTATTTTCTGTCTAGGCAGTTAGTTGACTTTTCTATTCTTCTTCTCATTATACCGCTATCTGGGCTCGGTTTTCCTTCTCTGTCTTTTCCCTTTATTGACACTTATTATCAGGATAAAAGATTGGCTACGAACCTGTTTAGTTTTAATCCTTTGATTAGTAGCAGGTGGTAGTATTGTTAGCCTGTAATGTCCCATTGCTGGCCAAAGGTCTCTCATTATAATAAGTTAATTCAGTCATTCAACGAGTGGATGGTCAAACAGACCAATCCTGGTGTCGAGAGTTATTGAGCCGCCAAAGGCCTCTAACATGGCTCATGTAACGACTTCTGTCCGAAGAAAGTAACCGGGACCGACGGCTTAACAGGGCACGTTAAGCCGAAGCACGGAATCATCTTTTCGGGCACTCAGGTGATTCAGCCTACAATGCCCTAACCAAACTGAGGACAGTCTCACAAAGAGATTTTTGTGAGATATTGTCCCCACTGGGAATCGAACCCGGAACCTCCGGATCGTGAGCCGAGCGGTCAGACCATAAGACCACGGAGGCAGTAACCCCCGCCGATAAAAACATTAATAAATTATATTTCGCGGAACTCTCTGTCCGTAGCTCGGCTCGCACTTGGCGGTTATTCTTTCAAGGGGCGACTAATGTAACAGTCTTGAAGTCGTATTGTTAAGAGCAGTATTTAGCTACCGTGCAACAACAATTTTCGCATTCAACTTTGAAAACTCGACGTGTAAAACTGCTACTTTATAAAATAAGCAAAAACCTATACTTTAATATCAATGTAAGTACTGGATATCAATTTACTGTGTATTAATGTTATATTATTATAGCCCTGCATTCAAGTTGACTCACCAGTAGTTTCAATTCACGTTCACTCAATTTATATTTCCAGAATGAAGTACATAGTCTTCTTGTTGGCGTTGGCGAGCGCTACGGCTCTGGTGTGTGGTAACGTGTGCCCTCCAAAATTCTGCGATGGTGTAAGATGCGACTCAGCTCCCAAATCGCAGGCGGACTGTGCCTCGGATCAAATATACACGGAAAACGCCACAATATGTCGCTGTTGTTCACAATGCATCACACAATGACGTAAGTCCTTCTTTTATTTATAGTAGAGAAAGTCGGCGAATCAAAATGCTACACTAGTACTTTGCCTAATTAAAAATTCAACTCAATTCAAATCAATTTTGGTTTATTGGCTTTTTATTGGCTAACTTGTAGCAATTCCCAATAAGCCAAAACCAGAATTAGTACCAGAATTTGTCATGTTAAAACTTCAAAAATAATTACTTATTTATAAATTTTTAGTACATACATAAAGGGCACTTTAATTTGCAGACTAAACATAAGTTATATATAATTATATTAGCAGCGCAGCGCTGCCAGCGCCCCGTTTTACCTGCATTGTGCCCGTCTTCGTAGGAATTTCGAGATTAAAAATACCCTGTAACCTTCCTCTTGAGTTTAGCTATCCAATACAAAAGTAATTATTCGAATCGGTTTGGTAGATTAGCCCGACTATACAAACAAAATTACATACTTACCTCTTTATAATACAAGAAAAGATTCAGGAGTTTAGGAGTTATAAAAAGTTGCAAAAACAAGAAAAATATTCGATTACATGTCATTATGAAATATGAGTAATGTAACATTATTATCCGCAGCCCTAGGGTGCCCGTCCATTGACGCGGAGCGAGCTGGGAGAAACGGACAAATATAAACCAATAGGATTGCATGAAATCTGCGGTCCGATATTTTACGCAATCCTATTAGTTAATATTTGTCCGTTTCTCCGCTCGGCCAGCTCGCTCCGCGTCAATGGACGGGCACCCTTGTGGCGGAAATGACTTAGTAAAAGACTTAGTGAGGAAAACAAGAAAAATACTTATTATGATGAAACAATTAGCCCCGAAAAGAATTTTTGTATAAAATACAAATACCCTTAAGTCTTAATCCTTTTTTGTTATCAAAACTACACTGATCGAACACTTCTAAGAAATAAAACGCGAAACAAAACGCCAGCGAAGCCGCGGGCGAAAAAAGTAAAGTATTAGCCTGTAATGTCCCACTGGGCAAAGGTCTCTTTTCTCTCTGAGCCCCAATTTTTTTTTTACTAAATGGGTAAAAAAAGAAAGACCAGACTAGGGAAGTACCACTAGGTACCTAAAAAGTGGAAGTGTTTTATTTTTGAAACTATTTTTATTTCATATTTGATTCGTTACAAGTTTATGAGTTTCGTAGCAAGTAGGCACTTGTGAGAGGAGAACTCTTCTATCCGTAGCGTAATTGTGGCCGTAAACATCTGTATATTAACAAATTAAATTAATGATTTAGTAAATTTGTTGAAACGTGTTTGTTTTCAGGTGAAGGCGAATCTTGTGTCATATACAGCGGTGGCTCTCCTCCAAGAAAGGTATGCGGGAATGGTCTACAATGTATTGATGATGTCTGCAAATACTCGTGAAAACACACCTACCTTCTTATTTCATTAAATTGGTTAAATAATTGATATGTTTCATTTTACTTGGCTCATCTAGCGAAACGCTCGCGGCATAGTTTGACTAAGTGAGTAACGCAACGTGTAGCTCGGCCCCTACTTGTACTACTTGTCGGCATTTCTATCTGAGCGCTACCGTGCTTCGGAGGACACGTTGAGTACTCGGTCCCGATTGTTTAAGAGTTAGACTCTTAAAACTCCGACATCAGGGTTGGCCACCGTTCACTAACCTACTTGAAATTAATTAATTTAGATTAAGTTAATTGAGACGTCATTTAAAATGTTTTTTAATGTTTTTGCTGCAAAAATGGGGTGCTTTTAACAGTCCAGAAGATTCGTATGATCTGAGGATTCTGATTTCTTGCCTCCGTGGTCTTGTGGTTTGAGCGTTCGGCTCACGATCCGGAGGTTCCGGGTTCGATTCCCGGTGGGGACAATATCTCACAAAAATCTCTTTGTGAGACTGCCCTCACTTTGGTTAGGGCATTGCAGGCTGAATCACCTGATTGACCGAAAAGTAAAATGATTCCGTGCTTCGTCACATCGTAATACTTCGATCACATCGTAATATATATCTGTATAATCTGTCTGTTTATGTTCGGGCTAATCTCAAAATATAAAGTTTTAATTAAAGTTTAATTTAAAGTCAATTAAAGTTTCATAATTGTTTCATTTTAATTTAATTATCTCTATTTCCCCACTGGTGTTAGTAAGGTGGAAGTGCCTCTGTATGTATGTAGCCTGTAGGTACCTATCCTTCTTATATGTGGTGGTGAAATGGATGATCTATTCCGATCTAATACCAAAAACTAATACCATTTGGTATTACTTTATTTCCGAATTTATTTTTCATTCCCAACGAGTACCACGTTTTTTTAAACAAAAAATGTATTCCTAACGAATACCAAAACATTAGTTGTAAGTACAGTCAGCTAAAAAAAAATAACCCTAACCTACCGAATTACTTACTATTCGGTAGGTTAGGGTTATTTTTTTTTTACTAGTTCCATAGTTATCGGTTAACATTAATTAACATTATGAGAAAATTAACTAGTGGTTGTAAATAAGCATTTTAATTTTACTGAACCTGACTGTACTTTATTCCTTCAAACTTATTTTGGTATTGGTTTACAATGTGGTACTTGTTGGGAATGGAAAATAAGTTCAGAAATAAAGTAATACCAAGTGGTATTAGTTTTTGGTATTAGATCGGAATAGATCAAATGGATAATAATATGTTTCCAAATCCTTTTGGGAATTCCAGATATTGCCACGTTCAAACAGATTTCAAACAGTTATATTACTTTACTTTGTTTAGTATTAGATATAACTATATACTAGCTGTGCCCTGCGGTTTCATTTTGGCGGCATTTATTCCGTCGCTGCTTACCGTTCAAACCTTCCCTGAACTACAAATATTTCAGATCTTTCGATCATTAAGTGCATCGTTAATATTGTTCAAAAAAGGATTTGTGTTTCTATATGACGGGGAGCGGTACATAGCTAGCCAATTTATTTTGGGATTTAATAGTGAGGCAATTAGCTTCTGGAAAATCGGGATACATAATGTTACAATCAAGACCTTTTCTTACATATACAACTACTCCGTCATTTTGATTTGTGAAGGAAGTTTTGTAAAAGTCAAATCCAGGTAATTGTGGTATATTCTGACATTTGCTAAAGCCAGCATTCCGAAAAAGTACTATGATGTCCAGATTAACTTTTACTCTCTCAGTTAAGGTGATGAGTTCATTGAAATTATGATTTATGCTACGGATATTTACATTAAGGAAATTTAGTGTGTCTTTATGTCCGATGTATCTGAGGGAGTCTTCAGGAGTGCATATGAAAGAGTTAGAGATAGAGATTTTCTCTAAATTGTTACATATAAAATCATTATCATTCATATTTTAGATAAAATTGAAACATGTGAACTTTTAATTAGTGTGTATGTGTAAGTGTATCTGTATGTGTATGTGTAGATGTGTATGGTAGTATAGCCATAAGTTAGAATATGCACGTTACAAAGTAAGTAATTTAACTTAAGTAATAATGACATAAAAATAAATAAAAAAACTAAACATTACAAAAACTTAAACTTCAAAAAAATGCCTAAAATAATGATAAACAAATTAAATGGAAAATATAAATAGTTAAAAGTAAAAACATGTAGTCATTTCGTTTGCTTGAGTTTATCTATGTATGCTTCATTTGCAATGTAAATCAGGGGGCCATTTTCTACTTTGCGGAGATAGATCCTGCCATGAGAAACCCAGCAATATCTATATGCGTATGTTTTCGCAAAGTCTCTGGCTAGGTAATAGATTCTTTTCATTTTTGATGTTAGGTTTTCCGAAATATAAATTGGTTTCGGGGGTCCAGAGATTTTAAAATGTTCAGTAGATAGCTCGTTGCTACTGCTAAGGGTGCGTCAAAGTCTGCGCCGGACTATGCGCGCGTGACCACGACATGTGCAGTTTGGTTTGCTTGACCCATCTTGAACAATCGCGCTCGCATCGTGAAAAGTACACGTGACGCACTCTAAGGCGCGTCGCTAACAGAACAAGAGTCGAGGCGGCGGCGGGGCGCGGGCGCGACGCGCGCCCGGGCCTCGACGCTTGGTCGCCCGTCCGCCATTTTGTTTCTATCAGAGGAGCGTTTACACCGACTCGCACTCGCCCGGTTTTATATGAAATTTGGTATTTCGATAGTATACTCTCTCATAACTTGGTAAATAAGTACTTACCATAAGTAGGTAGATTTTATCCGAGTAGGTACTACGCGAGCGAAGCCGTGAACAGAAGATAAAAAGTAGTTAGTTATAACTTTTAATGGTAATCTTAATTGGATATAATTGCAATTCGCGTGTCCATCTAAACGCACAGCCGCTTTTTGTATAAGCGCAAGCACGTCTTCATCTTTCGAAGACGACATGTTGAATACATTCAAACGAGGCATAAACGCCGCTGCCTCGACGCTTCGAAATTCGCCGATTCGCCCGCGCCGCGCCGCCGCCCCGCCGCCGCCCCGCCGCCGCCTCGACTTTGCTGTTAGCGACCTGCCTAAGGCGCGTGGCTAACAGAACAAGAGTCGAGGCGCAGGCGAGGCGCGGGCGCGGCGCGCGCGCGCCTCTTCTAAAAATCCCTTTGTTTTCCATTGTTTTTTATGTAACTGCGCTAACAGAACAAGAGTCGAGGCGCGGGCGAGCAATCGTCGAGGCGCGAGACGCTTGCTCGCCCGTCCGCCATTTTGTGACAGTACATTTCTATCAGAGGAGCGTTTACACCGACTCGCGCTCGCCCGGTTTTTTATGAAATTTGGTATTTCGATAGTATACTCTCTCATAACTTGGTAAATAAGTACTTACCATAAGTAGGTAGATTTTATGCGAGTAGGTACTACGCGAGCGAAGCCGTGAACAGAAGATAAAAAGTAGTTAGGTATAACTTTTAATGGTAATCTTAATTGGATATAATTGCAATTCGCGTGTCCGTCTAAACGCACCGCCGCTATTTGTATAAGCGCAAGCACGTCTTCATCTTTCGAAGACGACATGTTGAATACATTCAAACGAGGCATAAACGCCGCTGCCTCGACGCTTAGTACATTCGCCCCTTCGCCCGCGCCGCGCCCGCGCCCCGCCTGCGCCTCAACTTTGCTGTTAGCGACCTGCCTAACAGAGGCACGTGATTGAGCATACTTCAAACGAATCTATTTTCATTACTTTGTCCACCCTGCAAGAAGGAAGTTAGAAATAACAGCTTGTCTTTGTTACATCGATTCGATACCCACAATGTTCAAACTACTATTAACATATTAGTTATGTAGTATGACATACATAGTTGTTAGCAGATAATAAGTCTAAATATTCTATTATGGTTCCCGTGCGTGCCTTGGTCTTATTTTCTGTCTAGGCAGTAAGTTGACTTTTCTATTCTTCTTCTCATTATACCGCTATCTGGGCTCGGTTTTCCTTCTCTGTCTTTTCCCTTTATTGGCACTAATTTTCAGGATAGAAGATTGGCTACGAACCTGTTTAGTTTTAATCCTTTGATTAGTAGCAGGTAGTAGTATTGTTAGCCTGTAATGTCCCATTGCTGGGCAAAGGTCTCTCATTATAATAAGTTAATTCAGTCATTCAACGAGTGATCAAACAGACCAATCCTGGTATCGAGAGTTATTGAGCCGCCAACGGCCTCTGACATGGCTCATGTGACGACTTCTATCCGAAGAAAGTAACCGGGACCGACGGCTTAACAGGGCCTTAAGGCCCTATACTACCTCACATTGCTTATTTTCAGCCCCCATATCTCCAAAAATACTGCTCCTTTCACATTGAAATTGATATATGGTAAAGTTGAGGATGTACTCTAAATACTATACGAGGCGAAAACACGATTCCGTTAAATTTTCTCGATAGAAAAAAATCTCAAAGTTGCCTCCAAATTGTACATTAAGCGTGTATAACTCAATGAAAACTTTAACTATGATCTTTAAACTTTTCATTATAACTGCTCTTTATAAAAGGAAAGTTTTATGCGAGTTGAAATTTTTAAATTGCCTTTATTTTATTTTAAATGAGAAAATACCTAAAATATCAAGCGCTATAAGCATTCTCGGTTAGGCCGTCCTGCCGCCCGGCCCCCGACTCAGTCGCGCTTCGGCTTTCGGACGGGGAACTTGTGCCGCTTGCGGTGAATTTGAGGAATACGACTCGTGCATTCAAAAATACATTTGATCGACATTATGGGTAATAATTGTTACCGCAATAAAAAGAAGAAATTGAATTGGCGTAAAAAAAGTGGCCAGCACATGATGACATGTTTTTTTAGCTTTAGAATATTGATAACATTTTTTTTATTATTTTGATTATTTTATTTTATTTTATTTTATAACATTCTTTGGTACAGTTTTCTACAGTTCAATCTGAACTTTATTCCTCAACAATGTTCAATCAAACCTTTTTTAGGGTTTCGTACCCAAAGGGTAAAAACGGAACCCTATTACTGAGACTTCGCTGTCCGTCCGTCCGTCCGTAGGACAAATGGAATGCGAAAAGATTGTGCGGAACCCTCAATGCACTGATGACTTGCAAATCTTGCAATTGACTATACAGTATTTCAAAATCCCAGATTTTTTTTGTAAATAAAGTAATGTCAAGATTTGTCACTGTCAATGTAGGAGGTCAGATGAGTCGAACTTTCGGGTAATTTCATTTAAAAATAATGATAAATAATATTATTAATTTATAAAAAATATTAAATATTTCTGTATGAACTTTTAAGGCTTGTTTTTATTATTTACTACAACAAGAAAACATATTTTATTCGAAATTAGGACATTAAAAACACTGCAAGTTCATTACATCAATTTATTCACTATCCGAAGAGATATTCAGTTCAGATTCTGCATCTGAGTCATTCGCATTTATAATAAAACTATCAGTAACTTAAAAAGAAAAAGATTTTAAAAAATGAGTTTTTCATGATTTTCAGCAAAACGGTATGTTTTATCATAAAAATACCTTAAACAAAATTGTAGATCATAAAATTATCTGCAAAAAATGTATTCATACTTATTTCCCACGAGCCACTTTTTTTGAGATATAACGATTCAAAAAGTTGTAAAGGTCAATTATGACCAACGTGTGCATATTAATGCTCACGTTTCCACGCCACCTATGAGGTAGTGTACTTAGCGCTTTTTTGGAGTCCGAAATACGAACCACGAATAAAATAAAATGGCGACTCTAAAAAATGTTCTGCGTCTCTGTAGTCTTCCAAGTATACATAAATAAACTGCACAAAAAAAGTTTTAGATAATTTTAATTTTCTTGAGAATAACAATGTTATAAAAGTCAATACTGCATAATCGTTTGAATAACTATAGCTATCCCCTTATTTTTATAAGATAAATAATTACCGTGAAATCGTCAAATTAACAACTGCACGATTTTTGTGCAGGTTTTGTGCACTGGTATCACATTTGTTTACATTATTATGCATATTATGCATTATTATGCACACGTTGGTCATAATTGACCATTACAACTTTTACAACTTTTTAAATCGTTATATCTCAAAAAGAGTGGCTCGTGGGGAAAAAAGTATGAATACATTTTTTGTAGATAATTTTACTATCAACAATATTGTCTCAGGTATTTTTATGATAAAACTTACCGTTTTGCTGAAAATCGTGAAAAACTCTTATTTTAAATCTTTTTCTTTTTAATTTACTTATTATTATTTTTAAATGAAATTACCCGAAGGTTCGACACATCTGACCTCCTACATTGACAGTGACAAAATCTTGACATAACTTTGTTTACAAAAATTATCTGGGATTTTGGTATAGATTAATTTATTTTTATCTATATATATAAAAAATAAAAATGAAACCCGCTTTCCTTGGTCACGGCATCACGCGTGAATGGCTGGACCGATTTTCACGGTTTTGCATTCGTTGGAAAGGTCTCGGGCTCCGTGAGGTTTATAGGGAATAAAAATTTCAAAATTCCCACGGGAACGGGGGCGCTGCGGGTGAAACCGCGGGGCAGAGCTAGTAAATAATAAATTTATAAATTAGAATGTTACCATCAACAAATTGGTAGATAATTTTATGTTGTAGTTATTCAGTGTCTGGATAAGATTTATTTGTATCAAATAAGTAGGTACATAATTATATAAAGATTCCCTGCGATGTCGGGTGATGTCAGTCACCAACAGCAATGTTTATTTTATTTCTATCATATCGGCCAATTTATTATACCATAAATTTATAATTGTAGGAACATAATTATACCCGTCCGGCATCGACCGGCCCGCGCGTAGTAGGTATTTTTGTGTCGTGCATGCAAGGGAGCGAGCGCGCGCTGCATAGCTGTGAGTTGCGCGCGATCCCCGCGACGCGGGCGGCGCGGCGGCGGTTGAGACGAAGTGGGGGCCAAATCCGAATACGTGCTGAGGTAGTATAGGCCCTTAAGCCGAAGCACGGAATCATCTTTTCGGGCAATCAGGTGATTCAGCCTACAATGCCCTAACCAAACTGAGGACAGTCTCACAAAGAGATTTTCGTGAGATATTGCCCCCACCGGGAATCGAACCCGGAACCTCCGGATCGTGAGCCGAGCGGTCAGTCAGACCATAAGACCACGGAGGCAGTAACCCCCGCCGATAAAAAACATTAATAAATTATATTTCGCGGAACTCTCTGTCCGTAGCTCGGCTCGCACTTGGCGGTTATTCTTTCAAGGGGCGATTAATGTAACAGCTTTGTAGTCGTATTGATAAGACCAGTATTTAGCTACCGTGCAAAAACAAACTTCGCATTCAACTTAAAAAACTCGACGTGTGAAACTGCTACTTGATAAAATAAAAATAAGCAAAAATCTGTCATAGACTTTAATATCAACGTAAGTACTGGGTATCAATTTCCTGTGTATTAAAATTATATTATAATATAATTTTATAATTACCTGCATTCAAGTTGACTCACAAGTAGTTTCAATTTATGTTCACTCAATTTATATTTCCAGAATGAAGTACATAGTCTTCTTGTTGGTGTTGGCGAGCGCTACGGCTCTGGCGCTACAACTACGTAAGTCCTTCTTTTATTTATAGTAGAGAAAGTCGGCGAATCAAAATGCTACACTAGTACTTTGCCTAATTAAAAATTCAACTCAATTTAAATCAATTTCGGTTTATTGGCTTTTTATTGGCTAACTTGTAGCAATTCCCAATAAGGCAAAACCAGAATTTGTCACGTTAAAACTTCAAAAATAATTACTCATTTATAAATTTTTAGTACATACTAAAGGGCATTTTAATTTTCAGACTAAACATAAGTTATATATAATTATATTAGCAGCGCAGCGCTGCCAGCGCCCCGTTTTACCTGCATTGTGCCCGTCTTCGTAAGAATTTCGAGATTAAAAATACCCTGTAACCTTCCTCTTGAGTTTAGCTATCCCATACAAAAGTAATTATTCGAATCGGTTTGGTAGGTTAACCCGACTATACAAACAAAATTACATACTTACCTCTTTATAATACAAGAAAAGATTCAGGAGTTTAGGAGTTATAAAAAGTCGCAAAAACAAGAAAAATATTCGATAACATGCCAATGTCATTATGAAATATGAGCATTAAACATTATTAAACATTATTATCCGCAGCCTGTCCATTGACGCGGAGCGAGCTGGCGGAGCGGAGAAACGGACAAATATAAACCAATAGGATTGCATGAAATCTGCGGTCAGATATTTTACGCAATCCTATTGGTTAATATTTGTCCGTTTCTCCGCTCGGCCAGCTCGCTCCGCGTCAATGGACGGGCACCCTTGTGGCGGAAATGGCTTAGTAAAAGACTTAGTGAGGAAAACAAGAAAAATACTTATTATGATGAAACAATTAGCCCCGAAAAGAAATTTTGTATAAAATACAAATACCAGCTAGAAACAATAATAGAAACAAAACGCCAGCGAAGCCGCGGGCGAAAAAAGTAAAGTATTAGCCTGTAATGTCCCACTGGGCAAAGGTCTCTTTTCTCTCTGAGCCCCAAATTTTTTTTTTACTATATGGTTAAAAAAAGAAAGACCAGACTAGGGGAGTACCACTAGGTACATAAAAAGTGGAAGTGTTTTATTTTTGAAACTATTTTTATTTCATATTTGATTCGTTACAAGTTTATGAGTTTCGTAGCAAGTAGGCACTTGTGAGAGGAGAACTCTTCTATCCGTAGCGTAATTGTGGCCATAAACATCTATAGATTAACAAATTGAATTAATTATTAAGTAAATTTGTTGAAACGTGTTTGTTTTCAGTTCAAGGCGAAACTTGTGTCATATACAGCGGTGACACTCCTCCAAGTGAGGTATGCGGGGATGGTCTAGATTGTGTTAATAATGTCTGTATAAGAACCTAATAATAACCTTCTTATTTCATTAAATTGGTTAAATAATTGATATGTTTCATTTTACTTGGCTCATCTAGCGAAACGCTCGCGGCATAGTTTGACTAAGTGAGTAACGCAACGTGTAGCTCGGCCCCTACTTGTACTACTTGTCGGCATTTCTATCTGAGCACTACCGTGCTTCGGAGGACACGTTGAGTACTCGGTCCCGATTGTTTAAGAGTTAGACTCTTAAAACTCCGACATCAGGGTTGGCCACCGTTCACTAACCTACTCGAAATGAATTTATTTAGATTAAGTTAATTGAGACGTCATTTAAAATGTTTTTTAATGTTTTTGCTGCAAAAATGGGGTGCTTTTAACAGTCCAGAAGATTCGTATGATCTGAGGATTCTGATTTCTTGCCTCCGTGGTCTTGTGGTTTGAGCGTTCGGCTCACGATCCGGAGGTTCCGGGTTCGATTCCCGGTGGGGACAATATCTCACAAAAATCTCTTTGTGAGACTGCCCTCACTTTGGTTAGGGCATTGCAGGCTGAATCACCTGATTGACCGAAAAGTAAAATGATTCCGTGCTTCGTCACATCGTAATACTTCGATCACATCGTAATATATATCTGTATAATCTGTCTGTTTACGAGTATGTTCGGGCTAATCTCAAAATATGAAGTTTTAATTAAAGTTTAATTTAAAGTCAATTAAAGTTTCATAATTGTTTCATTTTAATTTAATTATCTCTATTTCCCCACTGGTGTTAGTAAGGTGGAAGTGCCTCTGTATGTATGTAGCCTGTAGGTACCTATCCTTCTTATATGTGGTGGTGAAATGGATAATAATATGTTTCCAAATCCTTCTGGTAATTCCAGATATTGCCACGTTCAAACAGATTTCAAACAGTTATATTACTTTACTTTGTTTAGTATTAGATATAACTATATACTAGCTGTGCCCTGCGGTTTCATTTTGGCGGCATTTATTCCGTCGCTGCTTACCGTTCAAACCTTCCCTGAACTACAAATATTTCAGACCCAGAATCAACTAAATCGGTCCAGCCGTTCTCGAGTTTTAGCGAGACTAACGAACCACGATTTATTGTTATTAATGTATATAGGGTCATTTCGCCAGTTCGCGTCCATTTAGTGGAGTTGGCAAGTTTGGAGGAGAAAATAAAAATGTTCCAGCCCTAGTTTCAATGAAAAATTTATGTAATGTGTTCATTATATAGTCTACTATAAGGTTCGCTTACAGTTTTGTTCGAAAGTACTTGTGTTTTTTTTATAAATAGAAAAACTTCAAAAATAGGCGTTTTACCCACTTTGCGTCCAAAAAATCTAAATTGCGTCCACCCATAGACCATTTTGCGTCCACCAGCTAAGAAAAGGAATGTAGGGGTGATATTTTTAGATAATGTAAAGAAAAATTGTATTTTAACAGATTCTTTATTTAAGAATATTTCGTTAATCCACGTCTGGTACATTTTCTTTCTCATATTCCACATTTATCGACTCTATGGTTTCCTATGTAACTTTTATAATCTTTTTATTGTTTCGGATTAATTTTTTGAACCTCTCGAGCTCTCTCCTGTTCTACTCGTATTTCTCTATTCTTTCTTTCTTTTTCGGATTGCTTCCTGTTTTTCGTTCTTGATCTGCGCTTTATGTTCGTAATACTTTCTCCATGCAGCAGAAGATATGGCTGCTGGAGTCCTTTGATTATTAGGTTTCCTTGCTTCTTTAGAAATTTCAGGCAGCATTAGGTGCGTTTTAATTTAAATGGATCACAGGTTTTTTTGGCTTGAATTGCCAACAGCTGCGGAAGATGGTTGTACTAGATATTTCTTTAGTTGCATCCAATTCTAAAATATTACTATTTCGTTCTATTGATAGTTCCATAAGAGACCTCTCAGATTCAGTTTCGATAGAAATTTCTGCAAAGAAAACTTCAACTTAAGAGTGTTATTAGTTTTAACTCTTAGTTTTTTTTAAAAATGCATATTAAATTATACAAGTTAAAAAATATATATTATAAGCTATTATATGAATTTAATGAAAAAATGGACGCAATTTGGTACAATACAATTTCCTTGTAGGTATAGTTTGCGTCCACATGTGATGAACGATTTTTATTTTTAATTATCTTTTTCTAGAATCATAATAACGTGGACGCAAATTGCTCATTACGATTGCATGATAATAATACATAAATAAAAAATAAAAACAAATTCCTTTTTTTAATTTTATCACATAAAAATAAAAACTAACTAAATCATAAATACACGAGTTCGCGTCCATTGTGGTCGCAAAGTGGAAGTTTTATAAATTCGGTGTAGTAATTCGCGTCCACCTTATTTTAACTGTTAACTTTAAAAAAAACAAGCAAATACATAATTAATATTACTCCTTTTTTCATGCTTTAAGAATAAAAACAGCTGTGTATTGTAAAATACGCATAAAACAATAAAATACTTACCGTCGAACGCGCCCCTGCTCACTATTTTTTTGCCAACATTTCGCGCGTTTGCGCTTCTTTGTTGAAGAAAGGAAACTAACTATTTTTTCTAGACATGATTGGTTTAGCTCACAGAACTTTTGTCTATTTCTATATGCCTCTTATACGATTAGGTATTAGCGGTAACGACTTTTCGGCGATTTACTGTGTTAATATACCTATTTTCGAGAATTATTATAGGGAGGTCCGAAAAATGGACGCGAATAGGGCGCTGGACGCGAACAGGCGAAATGACCCTAGATAGAAGACAGATTTAGCCATATCTTCCACGATGTGTGCTCAGATGCGGTCAGATGACTTGGAGATCCTATTGAAGGGCTAAAGTAAGCTAAAATCTATAGTCCTATACCTGAAATGTATTCGTCTATAATATAGAAAGATATTATCTATAATTCAGTGCGCAAGCCGGCAGACAGTTAGGTATAGGTATGTACGAGAATGTATCTAGTTTAATTTTTCAGCTGAAACCTTTGTGAATTCCACGGAATTCTATTTACTAGGCAATATTTACTCGTGATTAAGTACCACATTTTAAATTCTTCTAAGCTAATTCGTCATACATTTATCTACATTTATTACACTTATTTTCACATTAACTTTCATCAAATGTAATTTTCTGTTATTAGACAGACACTTTAGTAAGTATAAATAAATACACCTTCACAATAACTTTTCCATAGAACATGACTACTAATTAAGTTAAGTTTAGAAAACAGTAATAATAGATTACCTATTAGTACCTACCTATAAATAAAGGCATAAGTAAAACAAAGGGCGGGCGGGTCCTGAATAAAACTAAGTTATAAAGAGAGGCTCAGGGCGGCGCAGGCGAGCGGTGAGGTGATTCAAGAACAATGAGCGCTCATAAACTTTTTATGGATTTCATTCTTTACTGCGCCCGTTCCGCCTCCACGTTTGCGGCCCTGTTACTGTTTAACTAACAGACGTTGCTAATAATGACTGCTGAAACTGAAATGATATATGGACTTTGCTCAAATATTAATTAGTTGAACAAATTAGATTAACTATCATAATATTGATATTGTCAGTGCGAGAGACCTTTGCTATGCATTGGGACATTAGATTCTCACTAATTAATTTATTTAAAACAGTGGCAAGCAACAAACTTTTTAAACTGTGGTCACGTGGTCACGTGGTCACGGGATAACTAATCGTTATCCCGTGACCACGAGCGGTGTAATCCGCTCGAAACGTCGGGTAGGTACGTATTTTAGTAAATACGTGTAGTATAATGAGTGGCAAGCAAGTTGAGCTTTTTGTTATACATATAATTATCTATATTTTGTGTAATACTTCACTCAATAGCTAGGTATTGCAGATTCACAGCCTTGCAATACAAATCGGCAATATAGTAGTTATACTTAAAATTAAAACAAGGTTATATAATATATTTTTACCGTGTATTGTCACGCGAAGCAAACGTGTAAACCAAATAAGGTTAACCAGTCACGGGGAGGGATGCCGGCTGTCCCGACTCTTCCGGGAGTCACGATTTTGGCATCCCGTTCGTCCTGTTTTTGCCTAAATTTAGAAAACAAGCGTTACGGTTATTAAAGATTAAAGATTTTAAAATAATCATCAATCAGGTACCAAAAGATGGTACTGGGGATGGCACGAGGACTGCCACCCTTTGGTAAATGGTAAGCGTAACTTTTACTTATACAATAAGCTTTTACATGCAAAGGTATACAGACAGTTGTAAATAACTAGAAGCTTCAATAAACTATCAAACAGAAATGGTTATAGAAACTATTTACCTTTTTGAACAAAGAATGAACAATGAACCGCCAAACTAAAACAAAAATGGCAGTAGGTACAGTACGGGTGTACCCGTTTAGTATGAATTAGAAAGAGGAAGGAATGAGTCCGAATAATGTAGATAATAATTTATTTTGTTCATACGTACAGATTAATATTATCATGTCCACCTACTAGCGCATCCGTCATAGATCTAACAACACGCTGCCGTACTCAGAAACATCAATAAGTCGACAATTACCTAATTGACATATTTTTTCATACACGGACAGGTTTCGAGACTTTGTTTTATGTGTATATGTGAAGTTCCCTGGTTTCGGCACCATAAAGATGTAGCGTACGCACCAAGCCGAAATAGGAGTGGCTTTACGTCTACACTGGGAAATAACGATTACGAAAAATACGATGTTCAAAAACTCGACATGGCCGCAACGAACAAAATGCACACACGTACCTTGGACTGTTCCGGCACTTCGTTGAGCTTCCACCTTCGATTGTCCATAAAATATCTTCAGGGTTTTGCGCTACGAGGGTGATTACACGCGAAAAGAGAAGGATTCGATTCCCTTAGGATCTCGACCGATATATCGATGCACGCGTGTCAGGCTTTCACTCCCACGAACCAACTGCCTTCGCTCCAATTCAAACGAGTAACGTGCGCGCAATGACAGCGATTTAGCGCTGCTTTCGGTGTTGCCATCTTGCGAGGATTTGACACATCGATACGTTTAGAAATTGAACCAAGTTACGATGACGAAACAGATTCAGATTTGAATCCCAACTAAGTCGTTCGCGTAATTCGGTTGATTCTTTAGGAATTACACGAATATTAATAAGTCGCTTAACTGGTTTATATAAATCTACTCCGGCCATACAAAATAGGAAATACAGTGTTCGCGAACTGCGGAGACCTAAGAATGATAGCTGCGTTGAGCGCGAATGCAGCTCTGCATAGATGCCAATTTAATTGAATGAATATTATTTACCTATAGTACTACATGGGATACTCTTAGACAGACGAGTCGGATTCTAATATTTTTTGGTATGGATAGCCACATTCAAGGTAGGTAAAGGTAGGTTTCTTGTAATGCCGTTTCCATGGAACGGGTACAACGCGGGTAATATCGCGGGACGCTGCCAGATATTACGTTGCGATATGAAAGTTAAAAGCGGTGATAAGTAGATACCAAATAGTAGTGGTAGTAATACCAAGTAATACAAATAAGTAGATAACAAGACATAAATACCTACGAACTATCTCAACTACAATCGCGGAACATGGTCCAAGCGTGTTATTGATATGTATATACAAATATTTCCTTCGAGAATCCGATTAGGTATAATTATCAATCACAACCAATTGATATGAATGGTCCGATCGAAGTAATTCCTCAATATCGGTCAAGTACCTTTTTTCTAATTATAATAGAGATAATAAAAAGTCTAACAGCGTGACTATTTTAACATCAGTTGTGTATCGGCCGAGTAATAATTCGTACGCGTTTTAAAATATTTATTCATCTTTACTACAATACGTGACATTATGTACGTATCACACCACTTTTACATTATCAGCTTACATTGTAACAACATAAATAAAAATGTAGTACTATGTAAATATTAACTTATCTTATTTGTAACGAAATAGCAAACAAATTAATTGAAACTTTTAATTGAATTTCTTAAGCCTTTGGCTGAAGTTTTTATGAATATTACTTCAAAATTCGGTGGTTCGTGGAAAATGTTAACTTAAAATCGTTAATATCAAATGCATAAATAAATACAGAATTAGTTATAGAAACTTGGGAATGTATTGTTTTGTCAAAGTTATCTCATGTTAAAGGTCTGTTTTGTGGGTCAAACTGATGTTATCTCGTGCAATTACTGCAATTATCAGCTTCAGAGTGCTGGCGTCCCTACCAGAGCGAGGGTACTTCACTGACGTTCGTAAACAACATTCAATACATCACCTCGTGCACACTGCCGCTACCTCCATTTTCAGGAATCATATTTTAGTTTGTTGTTCTTATTGTGTCTGTGTTTGGTGCAACGACAAGAGAAGTGTTGTTATTTAAAATTAATTTGTGAATGTTTCAAATTAAATACTCGTTAATTAATAAAGGGTAAGCTAACATAAAACTTTATCCAGTAAATTCATAAAAAACGCATTAGATTAGTACCTATCAGTTAGATAAGTCTCAAAACCAGATAAAATACTTAGAAAGATAGTATGGAAGATTAATTATTTAGCTAATTATCCTCATGCAATTCAAGGAAATGTGTTTTATTATAATATTTTTCAAATGTTCCTAAAATATATATGTTAATAAATAAGGATACCTAAAAACTAAACTCCAGTCCCGAAAAGGTAAACCTATATTTAGAACTGATAATATTATCCCGTTCGTAACCGAAAAACGACCATTCTATAACAATCTTCCCAACTAAGCACCTGTTTAAATTATTATAGTGACGGAACGAAATAGTGTAGTTATGGAATCGAATGTGCTGAGGAATAGATCTAAACCGACTTATTTACAAAATGGCAACACGCACAAGGAAGACGGAGGGAGAAGGAAGGATGATGAGGAGTTCCAGCTGAGAGAGGCTCCTCTCACTATCCTGATCACACACTCACTGCACATACGAGCCATATACCACATATTCATAGTAATACTACTAGTGCTACTATGTGACACAGTCATTTACGATCTTGTAGACACTGGCAAGTAAGTGGAATTTTATTTAAACTCTTACCTACCTTAGTATCGTACGTAGTAACTATTTAGTAATCTGTGGTATCGCCTGTAGTGTATACCTAAACGCCTATGCCCACCGAAATGTCCTATGAGTAACGCCAATCTTTGTAATCCAGCTTTAACACACTATTTTCAAAACTGTTTTTAGACTGACTTGTCCAAAGTATATTGGGATATGGAAGTTCGCGTTTAAGTTCTAATAAGAACCTTAAAAAAACATCAACCCATCCTTTAAAAACGGAGAAAATCTACTTTTAATGACGGAATCGGGAAATCGTGTGCTTTACATAGGTATATTAAAATAATGTAATACTATATATTGGAAGTAATGGCCTCGATAGTACTCTTTCACTTTGATAAATAATATTATAAATATTTATTATTTAAATAAAAAAATAAAAGAACCATTTCTTCTTCAGCAAAATAGTTGGATAAAAATACAATTTACTAAATTGAAAAGACGTAATAACCATATACGCCCCTTTCAATCTCAAAAATGCAACTAAAGCTACTATTTTAGTTAGGTTCCCTAAGGAAATTTGGGATAAAACTTAAACGGGACCAATGGGAATGTCTACAGCATCGAACAAAAAAAGAATCACGTAAATCTGATGAGAAACCCCAGAGCAAGGTGTACACACAAAAAAAATTAAAAAAAAAAACGGCCGAATTGAGAACCTCCGCCTTCGGTGTTTGAAGTCGGCTAAAAAGGAACTGCGTATGGCACAGTAAACTATAATAACAATTATAAAATCAAAAAACAGGTAACAAAAATAATTTATCTACACTAATGTTGTAACATTCTACTTATGATTCCAATACTTGACTTATAATTACTACTGTTATAGCACAGACAACTAAAACACTCAATTTAAGCAATTGCACATGATGTTATAATATCATTATAATTTAACATTATAACATCATTATAACGCGACCAATTAACCTGGCGAGCCTTATGTCAAAATCCTCATACTAGTTGTATAAAATTTTGATATTAGGCTGGCTTTTGAAAATAGTTGGGTTATACGTGAAAACTTCGTCGAAACTACATACACAAAACTCTTTGGTAAGATTGCTCGCTCCTGATTGGCCCTACGCGCAGCTGCGCTCTCATTGGTTAGATTTTAATGGCGGCAAGTTCACTGTGACAATACACGTACCTACGCGTGAATTTAATGTTTCGCAATGTGTTTTGTTTTTAAAATTTTGTTTGATTAATTGCATTAAATAGTGAAGATAAAGTAGTGTATGCAACTGCATATAACACGGGTATTAAAACACTCGTTACTATTATGAAACTCGCTGCGCTCGTTTCATAAACTCACACTCGTGTTTTAATACCCTTCTTTATATGACGTTGCATAAACTACTATTAATAAAGACACATGCGCCTAAACCAAATCAAACTGTTTGTAGCACTGACCTCTACTATAATGGACTGGCTGCAGTCATAATAATTTTGTGCCTATTTGAGTGTCGCCATTTTGGCGCTGTAGGCCACTGTAGGCAGATACGAATTTCCATGGAACTAAAATTAGTTATGTCGTAACGTAAGTCGACTGTGTACTCATATTTGCTTGCAGTGAACGTCAGAATTAGTTCTCGGGAAACTCGTAGGGGCGCTTCAAATTGCCACACAAAATTAGCTGTCATTTGTATGGTAACAGCCAGTCCATAAGTCAGTGGTTTGTCTATACTAATATTATAAAGAGGAAAGGTTTGATTTTTTGTTTGTTTGTTTGTTTGTTTGTTTGTCTCGAATAGGCTCTGAAACTACTGCACCGAATTAAAAAATTCTTTCACCATTCGAAAGCTACACTATCCCTGAGTGACATAGGCTATATTTATTCCCGAAATTCCCACGGGAACGGGCACAACGCGGGTATATGTAACCCAAGGTATGAAAAACATGCCTAAAAAAATTGGTTATTGGCGTGCGCTACTAAATCTATTGATGATACACAAAAACAATGTTCTACACAATCAAAGTACATATCATTGCAAACAAATAAGTTCGCGAGGGCATATGTCTAACTATTATAGTTAAGACACAATAACCGTTTTAAGTTAAAATGAATTAGTTAAAAAAGGAGTGTAATTTTAAGTTGATGATATTCATATGATGATATGAATCTACATCAAAATAAATGGCTCTACAATCAAGGTTAATTATGTTTCTTTGTGTACCTCTTTAAATTATTAAAATCGGACAGTTAGTTTCAGAGTTATGATGAGAAATATCACTACATAGTATAAAATAAAGTCGTCTCTGTTTCGTGTCTGTTTGTCTGTATGCTTAAATCTTTAAAATTACGCAACGGATTTTAATGCGGTTTTTTTGTAATAGGTAGAGTGATTCAAGAGGAAGGTTTTTATGTAAAAAAAATCCCGAAATTCCCACGGGAACGGCCACAACGCGGGTAAAACCGCGGGGCGCTGCTTACAAAATAGTAATGCTCGATGGCGGGTCTCTTATGGCTACTTACTGTTTCGTGCGGTCAAAGCGCGCGGGGATATAGGTACCTACCTACGAACTACGAACGACGAAGACGTGCTATGTAGGTATTATCCCGAATTCTTCCTCACATGAAATCTTGATTGTGTATACATATATACTCGCGCGAGACATGTAATATTTTATCCCCAATTTCCCACTTGAAATTTTGATTGTGTATATTCCTGCGGGAGACACGCAATGTTTTATCCCGATTTTCCTACATGAAATCTTGATTACCCGAAGCGAAGCGAGGGCGGGTCGCTATATAAAATAAAGTCGTCTCTGTTTCGTGTCTGTCTGTCTGTTTGTCTGTATGCTTAAATCTTTAAAATTACGTAACGGATTTTGATGCGGTTTTTTGTAATAGATAGAGTGATTCTAGAGGAAGGTTTATATGTAAAAAATTCCCGAAATTCCCACGGGAACGGGCACAACGCGGGTAAAACCACGGGGCGCTGCTTACAAAATAATAATGCTCGATGGCGGGTCTCTTATGGCCACTTACTGTTTCGGGCGGTCATAGCGCGCGGGGATATACCTACCTACGAACTACGAACGACGAAGACGTGCTATGTAGGTATTATCCCGAATTCTTCCTCACATGAAATCTTGATTGTGTATACATATATACTCGCGCGAGACATGTAATATTTTATCCCCAATTTCCCATTTGAAATTTTGATTGTGTATATTCCTGCGGGAGACACGCAATGTTTTATCCCGATTTTCCTACATGAAATCTTGATTACCCGAAGCGAAGCGAGGGCGGGCCGCTAGTAGTAAATAAGACGCAAATGGCAGCTGTTGAAATTTCATCTTAGTACAAATGTCGATTTTAAATAGTGCATAAGACGCAACTAGTCATTTACGGCTTTTAGATTACCAAAACTAAAAATGAAACGTCACGTATTATGGCATATCTACATAAATGCGACTTTTCAGTTAAGTTTGCGTTAAATACGCCTTTATATCTTCAAATAGTAGTATAAAGTGTGTAAATATGCCCTATTTCGCTATGGTAAAATCGCAACGGTGCAAGATACAAAAAATTTAAAAATACAGATAGATGCGCCTTTTTTCCTGATTCCGGTGATATATATAATAACTCAATTTTGCAAAAAATGTTAGATGCGCCCTTTCAACTATCGGGGGCAGAATACTAATCCCATTTCCCATAAGAGGAGGCTATCAATGATTACATTTATCCAAAGAGTGTTGATCCCAAACAGTCCGTTACCTATTTGACGAGTTCATTAATTTG
Source organism: Cyclophora albipunctata (assembly GCA_963082685.1). NCBI lineage: Eukaryota > Metazoa > Arthropoda > Insecta > Lepidoptera > Geometridae > Cyclophora > Cyclophora albipunctata. The sequence continues at coordinate 5,348,457 of OY720117.1, read as the reverse complement.
AAACTAGAAAACCCGTTTAGTAGCAAGTCTATTCGATGCCAACATTTCAGTCGCAGTAATTGAGAACTGGAAACATCAATATATCGTTTCATCGGATAGTTTCCACTTGTATAAAGTGGTTCTACTGTTCTGCAGAGTGCCAAATAAGTCAATGTAAATATGTCACTGTCTTTACGATTCATGTTGCAAAAACAATGTCGTGCAAACATAGATAAAGAAACGCGTGCAAACGTTTAGAGAGGTTAGAGAGGAAACACCTCGCCTAATTTGATCCCGAGGTTTGGCCTCGGTGCTGACTTGTGTGAAGCGCACAGATAATATCTCGTCGTCTAGACGTACAAGCTGTGAGAACACTTCTAACCCTAAACTGGGATGTTTCAGGATAAACGTCGGTCAATACTCGGTGGTCAACGGCTTCGGTGACGTGAAACGTGGAGTTAAGCTTTGGCTATATTTGTTTTTGGTGGCGATTACGTTCTATCCGCTCGTTCGAATATACGCTGCACTGGGAATACTTTTAAGGAAAAATGCAGGTGAGTTCTATCCATTTTTACCACTTTTGTAGAAATGGAACAAAAATTCCAACTGAATTTTCAGAATATTTAAAGACAGTTTAGATATCCAACGTTATAACATTTGTTGTACAATAACTTTGGTATTTTAAAAAGCCATAGCAAATACAAGCATCATAGTAACCCACAAAATGTAGAAACAATGTAGTTACAAGAATGTATAATTAATCTTCAAGTGCAGATTCGAACTGCGGATAAATAGCGAAGCAACGTTTGATATATTAAAGCAAGAGCTATGCTACAATGTTATTAGGAAGTGGGCCAGAATTTATCTTGGAACAATACTGCAGTTGTTTGGATAGTAAAAACTAGTCAATCGTCAGCGGGCTGTAAAACGACGAACAGGAGTTGAACATGGTTGAACAGAACAGGGGCCCATTGAGGGAACCCAATGGGCGAAATAAAAATAAAGGAAAGACCTCTATTCAAACTGTATTTGATGATAGATGTCTTATATATTTATGACTTTGTATTTGCAAATGTGTTTTGAATTGAATGGGGTATTTTATTCTGTCTGCAATACGAGTATACTGCAACAAAAGATCTTCAATCATCATTGTTAAATGCGCGTTTATATATAAATTATAAGGTATGTCTTTGATGTTGCATCAATATAACCATGCTTTCATTTAATAGGTAGGTATCGAAAGTTTCAATACTAAAACTAAACAATAAAAATCATGGTATACCTAGTATACGTATGCATACAAGCGATATATACCTACGTTTCGATCGAAGCCAAGTAAAGCCATTGGGACATGAAATGTACACCATCTCCACAAAAAAGATAGGGTAAGAATGAAACAAAATCACAAACCTTTTTCCTCTACAGAAAGAATTATCTTTGGTTAGAAAATCGGCCATATTAGTTTACGTTTAAATTCTCTTAAGAAGAAATGGACTGTAAATAGGGAGGGGAGCGCGCCCGGGGTTGTTTTCCTTGAGTACGCTCCGTGGGTGATGGCTGGTCATGCCAAGTGGCTCTCGCTCGGAGCCGCATAGAATTGGCCTTTTGTTGCCGATCCGAGTCTCTCGGCCCCGACGAGACTGCCAATTACTTTACTCATTTGATTTTCCACACACATGCGTATTGTTTCAAACTTCCACCTGCCTAATTCCGCGCAGATATTTAGAATTCAATTGGTGCAGCGGTACCTTAATTCAATGCAATTAATAATATCAGTAAGTATATCATTATTTGTTGAATTAAACGATGACACTGATGATTGAGATTGCGTAAGGTTATAACAAAAATTAGAGGTGAAGGGCATTGTTTTATACTATGTTTGTAAATAATTGTGTAGTTTGTATGGGTGCTATACTTAAAATTCTTTTAAATCCAAGAACAATATTGTATACTTATTGTTATTTATAAGTACTTATATTGGATAACATGTATAGTAGTAGTAGCCTACCTTATTGCTACTTATGGATATTGGCGAAGTGAAGGAGAAACATTAGGAAGAAAAGTTACCAATAGACATTTGTGTCTCATATAAGTTGCCTTTATCGTAAGTAATAATGACGTTAGACGTTGCTATTCTAGGTTCATGGTTTGTAGCGCGGCTCCGCCACTGTTTCGATATTCGTTCCAATTTGTCGCATCACTGGCTTTCATATTCCTTCCCGTTGTTATTACTCTACCTTAAATACCTCTTACTACGTTCAAGTATTTCAAGAAAATAATATCTTCCATCTGAGTTAAGTACCAAGTACGAACATAGTTAAATTTAAGCACCATCGAGACTTTTATTGGAGTAAGTTCTTAAACTTTCATTACTTACATTCTTTACCTTTTCTATTGTTAAAGAATTTAAGTAGATAAGTATTTGTCGAGGAAAATCGGAAGAAGTAGGTAAATCTGAAAACATTCAAACCCAATCAAATATCGACAGGCTCTGAGGTCCGGTATGTATGTTCTACGAGTAAATAAGTAGATATCTATAGGTTATGATAAAGCTGGGCTTATTTAAATATTCGTTGTCTACTTGAGCGATTTCCAAATAACTTTATCCATTAAACAATAGAGTGTTTAATGAGAACTTTGAAATGTATATTCCTTAATTACTTTTGTATTAGAAAACGTGAAAGTTATAATTATAAACAAAGTTGGTATTGGTGATGAATTGATTGTTATTTAGGTACAACCATAATAAAAAAAGCGGCCAAGTGCGAGTCGGACTCGCCCATGAAGGGTTCCGTAGCAGCGAGTAACATAATAAAGAAGTTCTTGAAGTTCGTTGTACTTACTACTACTTACTTACTTAGCGTGTGGGTTGTGATCGATTAACGACCTCACAAACCCTGGCGCGACTTATAATTTCTACTCATGGTGTATAAGTATTACAGATTACAGATTTATTATAAGAAAATAATGGTTCAGGGTTTATGCATAAGATTAATGTTTATTAAAATAAATGTTTTTTTATTTACATTTGAGTTATTGAATGAATAATCAGTATTTTTTTGCGGTTTACGATTTATGTCGTAAAAAAAAAACTACTGACTAGACCTCGTTCAAACCAATTTTCGGTGTTAGATTACATTGTTATGTACATCATATATTTTTTTTAGTTTTATCATTCTCTTATTTTAGAAGTTACAGGGGGGGGGACACACATTTTACCACTTTGGAAGAGTCTCTCGCGCAAACTATTCAGTTTAGAAAAAAATGATATTAGAAACCTCAATACCATTTTTGAAGACCTATCCATAGATACCCCACACGTATGGGTTTGATGAAAAAAAAAAATATTTTTTTCATTTCTAAGTATGGGAGACCCCCCTAAAATTTTATTTTTTTTCTATTTTAGTGTGAAAATATTAATGCGGTTCACAGAATACATCTACACACTAAGTTTCAACAACATAGCTCTTATAGTTTCGGAGAAAAAAGGCTGTGACATACGGACAGACGGACGGACAGACAGACAGACAGACATGACGAATCTATAAGGGTTCCGTTTTTGCCATTTGGCTACGGAACCCTAAAAACCACCCTGTAGTCTTTGCTAGAACAGCGAGCTGTCTATTTAAACGCTTTCGAGATTAGCGAATTTGGAACGATCCGAATTCGACCCCACGTTACCGCGATCCTTTTTTTCATTGAATATATTTAGTCGCATGGCATACGCTATTGCCGTTGTTTACGTTTTGACCCTTTTACTTGATCCGATTTAGCTTTTGTTTAAATTCGATCCTATCATAAACCAATCAAAGTGTTTGCCAATGTTCTTTTCAAATTTCTCGCGTTTGAGATCACCAACCCGCAGGCAAGCGTTCTTGATTAGCCAACCTCCTCATTGTATTTACATATATTATCTTCAGTAAGGTAACAGCTCTATGCACAGAAGTGGAACGTTGCAGTGTGACTTCTACTTTACTTTATTTCATCTACTTGTAGATGAGATGTTAGTTAATGTATGCAGTGAGTTTGCGTCCTTAATAATGCCCCGACATTTTGTTTTAAGGTCTTAGAAGAATTTGGAAGTTTGTCGGTGTGACAGGACTGATTACCGTGTATGCTGCGCTGTTCTCGGTGCCAATATGGGACCTCAAGAGGAAACATCTTGCCATCGCCTCCTCTGCCTCCGTCACCTGCGAAATGGTAAGTCTAACATAGAATTGTTTTCTTAGAAAACCATTCATTTGAATAAGTGCCGCGTTATAGTAGTGACTAGGGGTTGCAATAGGTATAACAACCTTTTCAATCACCGGATTTTTGCTGGACGCGAGCAGGCGTCCTTAAATGCAAACAATATTTTTTACATGCGTTTACGTATCCTCGGTCGTTTGGATTATCCTCCGGGGTACGTTCTTTTATTTTAATTTTTAGGTTTACTAGCCTGCCAAGAATGATGTCCGGGGTTCATTCCCAGGTCGAGTGAAAATATATTTCTTACTTTTCAAACATGGCTCGGGTTTGAGATCACCGTCCTGCATTAGGCTATCGTGATGATTGCACCTCATCCTCTTCATTCTATTGATATCTTAAGTAAGATGATCACTGAGAGATGACCTTGCCCAGCAGTGGGACATTACAGGCTAATACTTTACTTTACTTTTGTATTTAAGTAAACCGCGCTTTCTGAAGTACACCATCGCCTAATAATGGCCTGGTACAAACTTTTTAGATGTTATCAAATAACCACCCACGCTTACTTAGTTACCTAGCTTAGATTATGTAAGTTAAGACGAATCATTCGGTTATTTTGGTACTTATTTTGAATAACAAGGGTTTGATGTTTTACTAAGTAGACTTTCTTTCATTCTCATGGAACCCTTTTAAGATTATAGAAGGTTTAAGACCCATTTCTAAGCATGAAACATCACTTTGAGGGAGGCCTCAATCCGGATTAAAAGTTCGCCGTGTAGATACATAATAAATAAATAATAAGCCGCTGTTTTTGGGCGGTCTAAACCGGGGTTGTCCTTTGCCAGGTTTATATACTTGTTTTAATAAGGACACAATAGTTCACATATGGATAACAGTTGTCGTCATTACCTACAAGCATATTTACTTCGAAGAATGTTTTTATTATGTATGTTCCGGACCTGCCTTCGGATTCCAAACGTACCCCGTATAATCTGATATTTGTAAATCAATGTGGGCCAACCAGTTCAATGCTGAACCCACAAACGGAATGAATTTCAATATCATGATATCTTTCTTTAGTCATGCGTCTTATGTCCAGTAAATTTAACTTACTTATATAAAACTTTTTTTACTCCTCGGTGGTCTAGTGGTATGTGCACTCGCCTGCCAAGACTGAGGTCCCGGGTTCAATTCCCAGGTCGAGCGAAAACATGTTTCCTACTTTTCAAACATAGCTCGGGTTTGAGATCACCAACCCGCATTAGGCAAGCGTGGTGATTACGCCTGAAACCTCCTCACTGTACTGATATCTTCAGTGAGACGAGAGGCCTTTGCCCAACAAGTGGGACATTACAGGCTAATACTTTTTATACTTTACTTAAAACTTTTAGAAAATTTGGAAAATTATCTCTTTGTAATTTCAGAAAACAAACAAGTAAATAAATTACAACTAGGTGCGTAACGAAATACTTATCTACATTCTCGTATTGTTATAAGAAGAAGACAACATTGTGTTTCATTGAAAAACAACAAATTTATTGCAACGACCAATATACTCGTAAATGTATATCTACAAATCTACCTACATTACTAAGCCTCTATATACGAACCCAGTAACCCTAGGCTGCACACGTAATCAGACCCTTTAATTTATGGCTGCCATTACCAGAATGAATATGCACAAAACATTTAATAGTATTGGAGATAAAAGTCAAACAAAAAATATGGGGTAGAATGGCGTTGAGAGTGAAACGTTACATAAATCACCTGCGGGACCCTTGTCAGGGCTGGCAGCAGTAAATAACGACAAGAGGTTCGGGCGCGGCGAGTGACCGCCGTACTACGCGATCAGCTGTGACCAGCCCTGCCGACAACATTATCAATGCTACCCGTAAACATGACACATAATGAAAAACTTTCAACATTTAATTTAAACTTCCAAGCCATTCAATCCGAACCCATTCAACCACCTACCCGAAAGACGAATGTTTGGAACATGACTGACTCGAATCTTCAACACCGAAAATTAAATAACTTTACCTATTTGATTTCTGTTGAATGTAGGTAAGTGAAGTTATTCATAAAATGAACCATTTACTTTGGTGTATACACGTTTGTGGCTGTGGTATTAATAGCTTTCTTTTGGTTATCGGAAAATCAATGGTGAATGAAATCCGCTGGGAGACAGAAACGCTAGTGACAAAGAGTCCCTTTTTCCTACCTATATCAATATGCCAACCATTTGGACCACCGTCTGTTTTTAACAGTAATCTTGTGGATTACTGTGGGAAATGTTGAATTTACGTTTATAGAAAGGAAATGCTATTACACTGTAATCTTTTCGGGCGTCGGTCTTCCTTAGGGAAATTGAAACTATCTATGCAAAGGTAACATCACTCTCAAGTTTATACGTGCACTCAATTAATTAATTACTTTCCTACTTAGTTTACTCATAAATAGGCATAGTGTATGTATGTGCCTGTACTTTACAGTAATTCGTTGTAATTTAAGTAGTTCATATAACAGCAACTGTCGAGACAGTCGATACCTATCTGGTGAAAGATTCAGAAACTATTTTCACTATGCATGTGCTAGGTACTCACTGTCACTGCAAACACTTGTTCTTCAATCAAAGTACACCGTCTAATATTGATTTCTTTAATATTATTATTTACCTAAATTTTGTATAAAAGAACTAAAATAAACAAATTTTCCTATCAAACTCAAATAAAGATACGAACCGAGCATGAGTTGACAAGTAAATGCGCTGTGAACGACACCTAACTTTGTTTTAATTACAGTTCTGATTTGAAAGCCTCTATTAAACGAAGTTTAGCGAAAGAATTTAATTAACTTTGTAGCTCACCTTCGAATAAACCTATAATTGTATTTAATAATTTCAGATTGACGGTGTTAATCACCTTCCCCTGCTATATTGTTGGTATTTTAATTGAAAGGGCTTCATCCATTATAATCTGTTTTATCTTGACAAGATTAAATGTTAGGATCAATCCGATATTAAACTTTTCTGTAGGTGATTCGCATCTTAATAATTAAATGATTAAAATTGTTTTCGTAAACAATCCTCATTGTTAAGTGATAAAAAAAAACTCCGAAGCCAGGGTTGGCACCTTCACGAACTTACTGTGTAGTCTGCCTACATGTTACCTAGGTACCTACCTACTTTGATGTTAAATGTAATCTGTATGAAACAATTAAATGTTGAGATAGTTGGCAGCAGCACGTAAACATTGGAAGCATGTTGAACGTTATCGCCGCTGTTTTATTTCGCTGACCCTCATCATTGTCGTTTATTCTTGTTTCAGTTTCGTTTGGGCATGAAGGTCCACGCCGCGGCGGTGGCGTGCGGCCCGCGTTGTTTCAGCGGAAAGGCCCTCCCTTCCTTTAAGCACTACCTTTATTTCTTGTTCGCCCCAACGCTCCTGTACAGAGATGAATATCCAAGGTAAGATATTCTTAGCAGTATATGTAAGAAGCTAAGTGTTCTGAGGTAGGAATTTAGTAGTAATATCATAGAACCTAATATTGGCGGGCTTGAGGCGGTCTAAAAACTCCGATCTGATACCAGATTGTTGTGAGAGCGACAAAAGTTGGCCACAAACCTGTTTGAAATTACTCTATTTTTGACCTTTACGGTTCTAATAATCACTTGAGTCACGTTACCATGGTACTCAGTGTTGTTTTGTTACTAAAGCCGCGCTGAAACTGAAACACGAGTCCTAGTTAGTCGAATTGAAGGTAGGTATGTTAGCTATGGTAACTATGCTGTAGTTCAGCAGTCACCCTTTCCGGCTGGCATTTCCACGTGTAATAACGGAAAGGTCAGTGCATTTGATGCATTTCCATTAGTTCTACCGATTTAATATCTATTTAGCATTTACCGAATAGACAACGAATTTCTACACTGAATACATAAAGGTTAAGATATGTTAATATGGAGGTCAAATAACTTGTAATACTCTTGTTTTATTTTTTGTAGCAATCTTTTTTTAATTTAAATCTTATAAGTAAACAATAAATTCACGAACATTATTTCTCATTTTTCAGGACAAAGAATATCAGATGGGGCGTAGTGATGAGGCACTTCTTGGAAGTAGCGGCCATTATATTTTACAACAGTTTCCTTTGGGAAAGGTTTATACTGCCGTACTGGTCCGACTACGGGAAGACGCGGAGTGTGAGTAACACTCGACACGTCTAATAAAAAACATTCTTTCTTCAAGCCTTCGTGTGAGATTGACGGGGCGTCGTTCATTAATACTCGATTCAGAGTTCAGCCCATCATCTCAGTTGTAGGTCCATTAATTACTAAGCAATAGAAACGTCAAAGAGGCAAGTTACATTGTCGATTTCAATTGTTTCAATGACAAATAGGTTGTTGATGAGTTGTTAATGTTATACTCATATCTAAACCAAAGTACATGCAAAGAACACTCACACCTACTAAGATAATGGTTTTACCGGTGACTTGGCCATTAACCTACTAAAACTTACTTTTTTCTTTACTTTTCTACTTATTCCCAGAATATTAAGTATAAAAACAGTACACTTTAGGTACGAAGGTTACCGTTTTAATAGCTACATCAGCAAAAGCTAGAGCCATATATCAAGGCACTTGTTGTAGGTGGAAGCAGGCACAGTGGTGCGTGGGATCTTCGCGTGCGTCCTGCCCGGAGTGATTTCGTTTCTATGCGGGTTCTACTGCGTTCTGCACGCCTGGTGCAATGCGTTCGCAGAGATGATGCGGTTCGGAGATCGGCTGTTTTATGAGGTAAGCCAGAAACCACTTAGAATCTATCATCTTATCCCAAAGTTTCTATAGGAGCGGGTACGACGATAGTAAACCCGCGGGTTAACTAGTTAACTCATAAATAAAAACCGTTATCTAGCGAAATATAAAGGTCTATCCGAATTTAATAATGATGGTACAATTAGCAACGCGTTTCATCAAATATGTGCCTAGCTAATATGCTCATATTAGAAGGTAGCGTACCAACAAGCAAACATTACCAGTTATTAAACAGATACGTGTGATTCATTCGGGATACATAGAACAAAGACATAGAACCCTCTCCGCTTCGCTGTATGTATAGACAGTACGAATACCTTCTCTCTCCCAAATGAATTCCAATATAATTATACCTAACGAGTCAAATCAGATACACATTATTAAGACCTACTAGTCTAAGCAAAGCCTCACTTATCTATATACCTAAATCGGTAGTTACTTAGGTACTAAAGTAGGTACCTATTTACATTATACTAATCGTCTATTATTGAGTACCTAATTACTAAAAGGTTTATCATTATTTATACTGGTAGAAGGTAGGTCCCGTAAATCAAAGTTCTTAGATTAAACTAAGTTAATCATTTATTAGGCAGGTGTGTGGATATCTTAGTTTGCTAGGTAGATAGGAAGTCGGATTAATTAGGTACATATCAATCAGGATCAATATCTGAAATCTTGCACGTGTTGGTATATGGATAAGAAATAATTAATTTTAATAAATAAAACATCGGCGAAATAGGATTTGGTCATTTGTTGCTTTGGAGAATCGTTTTTGGGAAAGTGAGATACAAAACTAACAATCGTACCTGCTCGTAAACTGCTGCATATACTTAACTAGGTACTATTAAATATGCTTAGGTTTTTCCAACAAGAAACAAGATTTTTTTTAAATGTTGGTAAAAGTGTTTGGCTGGCTGAACAGTTCGTTGCGTCGCGATAGTTTCTTTTATAATTTACCTAAGTTAAAAAAAATGTCTAAGTATTAGGTATAAGTCCTCAGTCACGAACTCAGCAGGGTAGGGACGGCGGCGACAGAATTGGCCAATCAAAAGCTTTAAATATTTTTTAACTTACGATTACAAGCTGATTGGTCTATTCACGGACCGCGTCGCTGCCGCTCCCGCTGACTTGAATGAGAATGCTTGAATGAGGCTTAAGATATGTACTAATTACAGGAATGGTGGACAGTGTCCCAGTATTCGAGGTACTTCCGCCTCTGGAACCGCGTGGTCCACTCCTGGCTTCGGGACCACGTCTACATCCCCCTGGCCCCGCACATGGGCCGACCACTAGCTACATGGGCCGTGTTTTTTGTGAGTCTATCTACGAGTAAATCTCTTTAGAATCTCAATCACTAGGGTGCCTACTTTGTGCTTACTTTACCCACCTGTATACTATTCTGGAGGTTTGATTTCAACTAAAGAGGTATCTATAGGCACATAGATTCTCAATTGGTAAAATGTCCACAATAAAATCTTTCCATTCCTTAAAATCCTACCAACCTATTATTTCGCAGGTATGTGGGCGTTTTAAATAGGTACTCGTACACACACGTACTGAATGTAGGAATAAGTAGGAATATCCCCACGTTTCTGCTAGTGGATCCTGGTTTTGATCAGACGTTCTAAAGCAGAAGCAGAAATTTAGAGCTATTCACTGTTTATGGGCTTCAATTTTATGGATTTGACAGCCTACAAATGAGAACGATCCCCTACGGAAAATTGTTCGCCACCGCTGCCTACGCACACTTCATACTAACTAATCTCATGCTTTATGCATTTATCTCAAACAATGACGTGGCATAAACTGAACCAAATTACCTGCCAGCGCCACGGGTTCATGCCTCGCTCGCATCTCGCTTCATTGTTTGCAATATCAACACTTGCTAATAAAACCTACATAGGTTATAGGTTAGGTACCCCATATAGGCAAGTAATATATAATGAAGTACCTATATAATGAACAAATTAATTTACCCATGTTGGCAATAGGTAGTACAAATTGGGTACCTATTCCACCCAGGCAATTCATTTGAATTATTTTTTTTCAAGCGAAAAGCGACGTGAGTAGGTATTTGAGTTAGGTAGGTATGCAAAATAATTTTATCTCGCTTTAAAATGTAATTATTTATTTGTGCATCAGCCATTTCTAAGCTGAATAAGTTTACATTAACAACTTTTATTAAGGAAAAAGATACCTATATACACACTTACCTACTTCAAGTTTTCTATGTCATAAACTACATTTCATTTCAGGTATCGTCCGTGGCCCACGAGGTGATACTAGCATTGTCCTTCGGTTTCTTCTATCCTGTACTCCTGATGCAATTCGGAGTATTCGGTCTGCTGCTGGTGCCAATGACGGCCAAATTAGGCAAATGGTTCCCGAATACATTCAATTTGTTCCTGTGGTTTGGATTCTTCTTTGGAAATGGTAAGCCGTCTTCTATTTGAGATTTTATACCGAAATTCTCACTGGAACGGGTTCAACGCGGATAAAACTGCAGGTCGCCGCTAATTATAATACAAATATCTTCCCGTTGAATGTGGTTATCCATTACAAAATGAATTATTGAAATCGGATGAGTACCTACCTAGTTAGTTTCTGAAATTAGGGCGATCAAACAAACAATAAATTAAACTTTCTTATATTAGTATAATTATTAATTAGATAGGTAGCTATTGGTTGGTATAGAATCCTTCGAAGATAAAAAAGTAGATTACGAGCGAGTGGTTGCTAAAACTCCATTAGGCAGAAGTTGCGAAAACAAACGTCATCCGCGTGGCGCACACTCGGCGCGCTTAATAACAGTTACTTTGTAAACTGGGCGGTGGTCGTTAATTACATTACATTCGCTAAATAAACTGTCCCAGTTCAACACGAAGAAAAATAAACACATACCTACCAAATATGTATGTGTTTGAAGCACACGTCCATCGGCACAAATGATATCCTATCCATATAATATGTAGGTATTCATGCTGGAAGGATGTACGTGTTTGTTTTGATTTTTCGTTAAAGCTTCTGGACAGATTTTGATGAAGTTTGAAAAACCACTTATTAAGTAGGTGTTATATTAGGTCCAATAAATATTTTTATCTACACTAATGATGTAACATTCTACTTATGTTTCCAATACTTGACTTATAATTACTACTGTTATAGCGCAGACAACTAAAACACTCAATTTAAGCAATTGCACATGATGTTATAATATCCACATCGATATCGTAAAATCTCATTATAACATCGCGCCCTGCGGCCCTGCGCGCGCAGCTGCGCTCTCATTGGTTAGATTTTAATGGCGGCAAGTTCACTGTGACAATACACGTACGCGTGAATTTAATGTTTCGCTATGTGTTTTGTTTTTAAAATTTTGTTTGATTAATTGCATTCGTGAAGATAAAGTAGTGTATGCAACTGCATATAACACGGGTATTAAAACACGAGTGTGAGTTTATGAAACGAGCGCAGCGAGTTTCATAATAGTAACTTCATTATATGACAGTTGCATAAACTACTATTTATCAATCTAAGATTAAGTTCATTCCTCTTTGATGCAATGTTTACTTGCTTATGCAAGTGAATGACACTTAAAAGTGTACACTGGCTTGATGAGTAACACCACTCAGATAAATATCAGTAATTTTATACCTATTCACTTCACTAGGAATGCTGTGGAGTTTCTACCCCATGGAGTACTTCGCCCGCCAGAACTGCCCTCCGTCTGAAAACGACAGCTTCTTCATACCAAAGTCTTGGTCGTGTCCAGAGATCATTCTCAAACCAAACTGGAGTTTCCAAAACCCTTTAGACGTTTTTTATTAGCTATAAGTTATTCATTATTTCTAATTCGATATATCTAAGTACAATAGAAAGTAAATTATTGACAAATCCAATAATCATATTCTTTATATTAATTAGGTACCAATCTTTAGGATATTTATTAAATAAAAAACTGTTTAATCTTATAGTTTTATTCATCCAAAAAATACAATAATATGACTTATAGAGACACCAATTACTTCTTTACTATTTAAATAATCTTTAATAAAAATCATTATTTTACGCAAAACTGCCTAAAAGTCTAAAAAGTTAAAATTTATGGCAACAAATTCTAACATTTAACATTTATCTCCAAAAATTAGGTAAATACTTATCTTTTTAATGTTTAAAGTAGGTATATAAAATTGTTATGTAACTACATCCTAAAATAATGAGGCACTATTTAGTAAACAAACTGAATTGGCAACTATAGGAATGTTAACTTAAAACCAAAAACAATATACAATGTTACTAGTGCAGTCATTTAAGCTTAAATTAGGTAAGAATCTCGGAATTCAAGATACCCAGCTGTAAGTCTGTAAATACTTGTATATTGACACCCTAAAAGTTGTCTCAAAACCTACCTATGGTAGGGTGTACGCAACTATTAAATTTCAAGGTCAAAGGTCACAAAAATCGGTTTTTAGCGCTTTTTTTTTAATATCTCATTTCCTATGGGTTTTTTGTTATTGTATTTATTATCAATATTGTAGAATACAAAATTATCTACAAATTTTGTTTAGGCCCATCGCAGACGACAGACTTTTTGTGCGATCGAGTCTGCGGCGCACAAAAATTCGGTCGTGGATTGTCGCGGATTTTTGCGCGTCGTGTGCGTTACTGCATATAATTACATAGGTTCTATTTTCACAGACTAAAAAGTGCGTCACGGATAGTCTGTCGTCTGCGATGGGCCTTAATAAAATGTTTCATACGGTGAACCGTTTTCGAGATAGAGGGCGGAGAGCGCGCGGTCACAGCATCACTTCAGGTCAACCGGTGCCTCCGGTCGAAAACGCGCCATAAATAGTTGATGAACTATCGATAAATCAATCGATTATAAATATTTGTCAAATTTTATTAACTATTATATTAAATTTAACATTTTTTTCCTGACCTATCCACTTTTTATTCAGTATTAATTTATTTTACAACACTTACCTGCCCATGTAATTGCAGAATTGTTAAAGAAAATATAGGAATTATATTTGAATTTTAACCTAAATATAATATTAATAACTTCTTACATGATAAAAAAAAGTGTTTACAGACTTACAGCTGGGTATCTCGAATTCCGAGGTGAACTTACTATAATGACTGGAGTATTACTCTTAACAGAACTCTAAACAGACTTGTAGATCATTTTATATAATTTGGGATTTTAACTTTTTGGTTTCATCATCAGTTGGAATACCACAGAATGCATTCTGCGTTCTCTTCACAGCCCTTACTGACTAACTTATACTAAGGGTAAATACAATATGAATCATTATTTCGCATCTTGCACAAATCTAACAAATAATTGCATTGTTTTAAATAATTAATTTGACAAATTGACACATTATTCTCTATTCAAATTAGTTTTTATATTGGCCATTTTAATGGATACATATAAAACAGAACGACTATACATATTGATTTGAGATTAATCTATACTAATATTATAAAGCTGAAGAGTTTGTTTTGTTTGTTTGTTTGTTTGTTTAAACGCGCTAATCTCAGAAACTACTGAACCTATTTGAATAATTCTTTCACTGTTAGATAGTCTATTTATCGAGGAAGGCTATAGGCTACATTTTATCCCGGATTTCCTACGGGAACGGGCACAACGCGGGTAAAACCGCGGGGCGCTGCTAGTTTATCTATATTATTACTAAGGCAGTAACATTAATATAAAAAACTGCAGGCTATACTATATTTTAAACGTACATAGATCTAATAGAATTCTTAGGGTGAATTGTTTCAAATGGTTGATTGTCGTAACGTGTTAACGTTTACTGGTGCGTGAGCGTAACATGAAGCAGGGTACTATTTTTTCTGCATAAAGGGGGGTTTATGCAAAAAAATAGTACCCTTTCCTATTTAGGAAGTCGGTTAAATAGTCTAAATGTGCTGTTGCATTACAAGTAACGATAAAATAACTACGTGGACTTATAAAATAAATTCGTGGCAAATATAAATATTCTGAAATATGTTTTAAAATATGATATTCCATTCCTTTTTTTAAATAGCCGGGGTACGATCGAGTTCCTTGAAGAGAGAAGTTGACATTCTGTGAAAAGAAAAATAATATTTTATTAAAAGAATAGCACCAATATGCATTACTTACTTGTCTATTCCAATTAACCACTTTATTCACGGCGACTGAACTGCATTATGAGCACTCTATTGAAAACGTTGCAGGTACTAGGAATTATTTTACTGTTCTACTGTTTATGAAATATTACAGATACCTAAGTGTTGAAAAAGTAGCTTATACTCTAGCCATTTCAGTTTTGTTATTAAATTTAATATTTTAACAGTGATGATGTAGTGCAGCAGAGAGCCCTGTTAAACTCTAGCTATAAAATGAGTAGTGTTGCAATAAAATCAAAATGTAACTAACAAATTACAGCCTGCATTTGTGAAATCTAGAAATCTTAGAATCTATTTTAATTATGAACAATATCCATAAGAGTGTGACAGTGGAAGAAGTAAATTAAAACTTCAAGAAACTATTTGAAGGTAGACTAAGTTTGTTGCACTGTGATAATGTTCTGGAAAAAATATCTACATGTCTATACACATTTATAAAAATAAATAATATTGAAGTGTCTGTTTATATTAAAATAACCACTTTTTACTAAGTGCATATAGATATACACACGACACATATGTATGTATGTTTGTTCCGGCTAATCTCTGAAAAGGGGGGACCGATTTTGACGGAACTTTTACTTGCAGGTAGCTTATGTAATAAGGAGTAACTTATACTACTTTTATTTTAGAAAACACAACGCTGCACAACACGGGTAAACCCGCGGAGCGCCGCTAGTCTTATGAATATAGGTGGTTTTGTTAGTTCAAGCAGAAGAATTTAGTGTAGGTGCAAATGAATCAATGGTGCAAGTTAGATTTTATTATATGAAAGTGACATTTTAGACCCAAAATCCATCATGATGGTTACATTATAACTTTACAAGTTTTAAACCTATACAGGAAAAACATTGCACTAAATATGTACTATGTACTTATTTTTATATTTCCCCTTATTATGTAAATTATTAGACAGGATAAATAACTATAGCAGGTCAATTAAATGATAGATCTGGAAGTTAATAATTAATTAGGTAAAATTGAACAACAAATGATGAAATACAAATACTAATATGCTATACATTATAAAGATCAAAAGCAATGTTGTTTACTGGAAAATTTCAGATAACAACAAGTACAGGTTTATACAAATGGACATGCATACTGCGTAGTATAGATACAATGTATGACTTATACTACACATACATATTGTGCCCCACATTGTTAATGTTTTGATTTGGTTTGCAATATCTGCAATAACATGCAAACTCACTTGTTTATCATATGTTGATATATGAAGCTGGGAATGACGGTTATGTTTACAATGCCGGGGCTGGAATCGATAACTTTAGACAACTCCTTATCTTTCATCCCGACAACGTTGACTGTATTTACTTCCAACACTTGGTGGTCAGTCAAAACTCCATTACGTGCAGCTGAGGAATCTTTAACCAAACCCACAATCTGCCCGTTCTTGAAATGAATTCCAATGTGACCGAGTGAGTCTTTGTGAAGAGTAATTGTTCTCTCAAAAGGCCTGAAAAATAATAATATTCATATTAGCAAAGTCTTTTATCCTTTCAAATAAAGATGAATAAAATCTAAAATAATTTGATATTGTCCTCATAGTATATAATAAAAAGTGTGTAAGTATGGAATATGAACAAAGGCTTCTCAGTATACCTATAAATAAATATATTATATACGTAGACAACTAACAAACCTGTCTCTAACCGCCATCACAATGCCATTAACAGGTGATTTCTTCAATAGCCCATGGCACTGATCCATCGACATTCCCGCAAGTGTAACATTGTTTATCTCCAACACTTGGTCACCAAATCTCAAGCCGGCCAAAGCTGCTGGACTGCCAGCGGCAACATAGCACACAAATACTCCATTATTAACAGCATGAAGTCGAAGTCCACACTTCCCATCCTTGTCTTTACACAAAACAACTTGTCTGATGGCCGCAGTAACGTTTGATTTCAACAAAGAAGGTGATTGAGATGACAATGGAGCTACCAGATCGCCACCAACAGATTGGACCTGAAAGGTTGATTCAATGTTACACAATATTTAATGACCCACTTCCCAAGAATACTGGACAGTTGCACTTTTAGAATTGTGTGTGTTGATAGGAAATTCTAGTACATCTAACCGAGATAAACTTACCCTTTGCACTTGATACTCTGGCATGTTACGAGCGATAACATCCGAGGAAAGTTCCAGGCCCATGTAGTCTCCAAGGGCGGGGTAGACAGCATTTGGGGCGCTGGGAATGGCGGGCATTACAGGTGGAGGCGCGTAAGGATTGTACGATGGTACAGGCTGATGCTGAACCATCTGCGCCCTCCCCATCGTATCCATTTTCATATCTTCCAAGGAAGGGTAGAGCGACATTTTGATCCCGTCGCTTATAACGATTTAAATTCACAAAACTTTGCAGGTAGGTAGTTTAAGGTGCGCGAGTTAGACAAAACTGAATAAAATTGCGAAAAACCAAAACCAATGATTTATAGGAAATCCCACAAATGCGTCATAAAAACGTATTCAATGCGAAAGTGTTATCAAACGCAACGCAACAAGCGATAGGTAGACAGGTATTAGTCACAACTCATAACACCACTCACACTAATTCAAGCAAGACAAGATTATTTTATTGCATCGCCTCGCTGTATTTTTATTTGATGAACTGACAGGCAGAGCAGAGGCACAGACCACAGGCACAGACCAGGAAACAAAGACTGACAGGACAGGACAGAATGACAGAATGTGACTTGATTGAACAGAATATATTAAATCCATGGACTTATTACTTTTTAGTAATAAGTCCTTCGAAATAAGTCCATGATTAAATCCATGAGGATATGTTATCCGCAGAAACTGCCACAGAGAATTTAAATAAAGGGAGAAGCACATCGGTCTCTAAAGGAATAGTGTTACTTTACTTGACGCAGAGTTTAGCAAAATGCGTTATCTATACCTAGTTATTTTTATTTTTATTCCGTCGATGAAAACTTGTATCATTTTATTAGACACAACACAAATGAGATTATATATATACATGTAACTTAAAGTAGGTGTGCTCTAACCTTTATTCATAATATAAACCACAGACTGCGTATCAATCACAAAGTCAAGAATTTTTCATTGTCACATTCAAAAATTATTAAATGTCGTCGTCATTTTTCAAGGCAGTCACTGAAGTCAGTGTCATTCAACGTTACGTCACGTCAATCTGAAATAAAAACATCGTGCTTATTTTATGTAAATATAAAATATTGAATTTAATTTTGTTTACTTAATTAATTGTTTACTCTGATTTTCAATACAAGAGGAATTCAATTTAAATTGCAATAACAATTCCTCAAGCATAGTTCTGTAATGTTTCATGTTATGTAAATAAAAATAAAATGCAACCTGTGACGAAACACAGAACACCAAGGTATTTTATAATAAACTATTTTAATCTCCCTTTATCGTTTAGCAAAAATCTTGAGTTTGTCTAGGACAAGACAGAAATGTTTAAAATTGTTAGAAGTAATTAAATATATACGTATCACACTTTTCAGCCAGTGTCGAGAATGGGAGCGTCAACGCCGTCTGAAATTCAACCAAGCCATCTCACATCTTGGAGATATTGTAAAAAGCATATACAAAGAATGTAGCAACGATTGTGATGTGAATAAAGAGAGTGATAATGCAAAGTTCCCTAAAATAGAAATAGTACAAAAGGCTATCTCATGTTTGACTAAGTTTATAGAAGAGAAAACACAACTCAGTAAGTTTTACAAAGAGGTAATTGTATTTGCAAATTCATTTAGAGTTAATCAAGGAGACTGTTTTAAATGCATTAGTTTGTTCTCAAAATAGGAAATGGACATCCTCTACCAAATACTTCACATCACAAACTTAAGAATTTTATTGTTATTTACTATTGTTTAAATGTTTAAAATGTATCAAAATATTTGCACAGAAGTTGCACATAATATACAGATAATGAATTATAATATAAGTTACATTAAAGAGGACTTTCCCTGACAGTGTAAAATTACAGGCTAATATTTTCATGAAATTATTTAATACATTGTTGTTTCAGGAACAGAAATATTAGCATTACAGGTTAAACTTGATAAAGCTGGAAATGGTCAGAGCAAAGATGCTTCTATTCAAGCACACATGAAAAGTAAGTTAAAGCTATAATAATTTAGTAAGCCTGACGAATTACACATTTTGATTTGTTTCAACGAAATAAAACTGCCAGTTGGGTTCATAAATTGTTATTGTAACTATATTCAAACATTCAAGAGGGAGAGTCTAGGGTACTATTTATGATGAAATTTCCACATAAACAGTTAAAATGTTGCTAAAACTGCACTGATAATAATAAAACAGAAAAGTTTTATTATTTGTATCTTGTTCGATCATGCTTATCTATGATCAACTAGTCTATGGTTGTATTGTATCCTGGATTTTTAGAAACATCTAGTTTACTTTACATTTATTTTATTTCATGAAAACTCATGATGCACCAGAAGTCAGTTTTTTGATATTAGATTAAAGGTTTTCATGATCTTTTATACTCTATAAATAATTGAGCGAGATCACTTATTACAATTGATATATTTTCAACTAGCCGCACCCCACGGTGCCTGTTTCACCCGCTATGTGCCTGTTCCCTTCAGATTTTCCGGTTAAAAATGCCTTTTACCTTCCTCTTGATTGTACCTATCTATAACAAATTCAATTAACAGAATACAAAATACTTCTTTTTAAATAATAATTGTATAGATTTACTAACTGATACTTTGATATCGCCAGGTGATTACAAAGATGCATCAACTCAAGTTCACATAGAAGTGCAAAGGAAAAGTAAAAGTGAGTTATTTGCAAGAATGTTACCTCAAAATCTGAATAGTAATTTGTCCATTGGAAACATCTTCTTCAACCACCAACTACTTTTTCAGATGGTAAACTAGTGAAATTATTGATGATGAAAAAATCCAAAGAGAATGCACCAGTCAAAGTCAGAGAGATATTGAAAAATAATGAGAAGAAAATCCAGAAAATACAACCAAAACCAAATACGAGTCTTCAAACCTTACCAAAAATACTACCTCTTTGTAAGTGCATATTTTTCATAGTTTTAGTGATATACTGCCATAAAATGGGATATCCTTCTTAAACTGTAAATGCAAATATTTGTGAGGTATATGAATGTTTCATTTTTCATGCAAAAAGTACTGAAAATTGACCCATAGACAGTACTTAATAACTACGTGCAACGTGGGAGAAACCGCGAGAGCTGCTAGTGTTATTGCATTCATAATATAAAAAAGATATAAGTACATAATTTGATATTTACATTTCAGCTCAAGAAAACACAATCGTCGTTCTGCCTGCAGCACCCTACATCTTCCCGCAGAGGCAGCTTCTGTTTCCCTCCGTGCCTCCAGCAATAGTTCTCGTAGACCCTAATATACAACCACTAAATAAACCAGTTCCTATTGTCAGTAGAAATAATGGTGATATTACTAAAACTACAATGGTCAATATCTTACCGATATCTGCGTACTCGCGTCCGTTATCAGCAATAAAACAAAAGAAAAACAATGTTAGGTTAAAAAGTGATACTAATAAGAAACCAACGAAGAAAACTAAAACATTAGAAAAACAAAAAGAACACCCGAAAGAAAATGCTAACTGTCCAACTTCAACTGAAGGAAAAAATATCAAAATAAGTGAAAATAATAATCCTAAAATAATAGAAACAACAACTTCTGAATCTTTAAAACCAGTCGATCAATCTGATACTCCCTTAAACAAAACAGAACCACCGAAAGTAGAAACTAAAAGTGATAAACTCAATAATGTACCTAATTCAAGTAAAGAAACCACGGCAGTAATAGAACCTCATGCTAATCAGCAACCTAAAGAGAAACCAAGGACAGAGAACTTATCAGAAAAAGTAAATGAAAATGCAAAAGATACAGTACCCCTTACAACACAATCTACAAATTACGTTAAAACCAACGAAAGTATTAATAAAATAGTTATTGATAAATTGGTTGTGCAAGAGGATAAAGATCGGGAGAAATTGCCAAACATATTAGATACTGCGCTGTGTGATAACACTGTCGATGGTGGAAATGCAAGGCTTGAGTTGGCGGAGGAATTTCTGGCTGCATCGCCCACGGCAGCCTTCCTTATGTCGTTCCCTCTGGTCAGTGGAAATAGAGCTGACAGCCCCGCGGAAGAGCCAACCACAAACATACCTAATCCGAAAGACACCACGCCCCAAAGTCGACCCGATTTATTACCACAACAACCGAATCCCACAATATCGTACTTCGAAAAGAATAACAATACAGAAACCAAAAACAAAATCACCAAACCAATAACAACATCAGAAAATAAACAAAACGAGCATCACAAGTTTGTGGAAAACATCGTAACTAAAGCTTCTCAACCTAAAATTACGAGTGCTACGACTCTGCCTAGTGTTACTCATGAGAATCCATTCCTAAACCTTCCGATGCCTATTATTTCTACCAGTTGTACTCTGTCTGACTCCACATTTGGACTGGACTTCGATTGTAATTTGAACAAACCGACCAGTAACCAATCGACGTATGTAAGCAATAGTAATATTTTCTACAAGAATGATCCGTTTAGCACAGTCAAAAGCACGATATACAGTACCAGTAGTATAACAAATAACCACGAATTTAATGGACTTGGTCTTTATCCTTGCGCGATGGAAAAATATACGTCCAAAAACAAACCTGAGTATACGAATATGGATGACAATAACATTATGAAAATTGGTTCTTCAAGACTGACGTATGATATTGATCTGGGTTGGTCCCACAAAGGGTTTGATTTCGTTAATTGTACAACGACTGGGACCACATTTAATAAAGACAATATTTTAACGACTGTATCGTCAACGACTCCATATAGTACATCATACAACCCATTTAATCCAGAATTCCACGTTCCTTTAGTCTCCAATACAAATAAAAAAGATATTCCTGTAACAAAAGCGAACACGTCGTTTGCCGATACAATTACTAGCTTTTATTCACAATCAACG
Organism: Cyclophora albipunctata; assembly: GCA_963082685.1. Lineage (NCBI taxonomy): Eukaryota > Metazoa > Arthropoda > Insecta > Lepidoptera > Geometridae > Cyclophora > Cyclophora albipunctata. The sequence continues at coordinate 5,326,261 of OY720117.1, read as the reverse complement.
CCATTGTGGACCGATGAACCGTTCTATACGAATCCCAATGTGAGTAAATCATTAGCCGCTAAACATCAAACATATTTACCCATAGATAATAGTCACACGACTAATATGAAGCTGACGAGTAACAAACAATATGTGGCTAAAGAGAATCCAGAAGTAAACATCGAAACAAATCTCAAAACAAACAACAATTTGAACCAACAATTGAATGAAAAGTACACGAAGAAATCTCCAAGTAAAATGCACATAAATTGGATGACTTCCGAAATCAGACCAATGCAAAATAACTACAATGTACCCCAAATTGATCCGAAGGAGCCTCATAAATCTTCATACAATCAGTTAGAACAGACCAAGAGACATGATCTCAGTGAAACAAACTCGTATTTCCCAATAACTATGCACAACTTTGCGACTCAACCAAGTCAAGAAGAGTTTCAAGTGTGGCCGTCTGCTAGACCTTTAGGAACTACTGAAATAAGTATAGAACCACCACCAATAAACCTGCCAACATTAGTAGGAGATCTAGCATTGGGTCCGCATGAGAAAAAGAAAACTATGGATACGACGAACAGATCTCTACCCCAGCAAGACCTGCAGAGCTGTAACTTCTTCTCGGTTACTCAACTCATGAATCGAACAAACGACCATGTATCAAGATATCCTTCACAGACTGAAACGACGAAAGCGATGCCCGTCAAACACCACGCTCCGGTCTACACCAACGAAAATAACCGGAAAGTAATGACATCTCGCGTGGACACGCATCTTCCACAACCATTCTACAACGATCCTAAATTAACTCACTCGTATGAAAACATGACCCAATTTTCACAATCAAAAACAAAGTCGAACAAGTCCGATAAGAATTCTAAATCTAATAAGAACAATTATTCGGCAGAAGCGCTACTGCGTGGAGGTAGTTGTTCACAAAAAATACAAGATAACAAATTCTTAATGCCTCCGCAGAGGTACAACGATTTCAGCGCCCCTCAAGACACGAGCGTGGCTCAAGTGTCGCATTTCCCGCCTATCATAGACTACGCCGACAACAGTTATACTGGACAACAATTTTCAGGAACATCGTTATACAACACAACCACAAATACTTTGTCCAATTCATTCTATTCCAACTTTATGCCAGGAAGCTCGAATTTAATGTCTACCAATTACCCGAGTGCCCCGTTTACCGGCGAATTCATTGATTACAATCAATCGGCCGAGTGTAATTACAATAATCATAAATACGAAGAACTAAAAATGAGGAATAACCCGCCCGTGTTTCAGCCCGATAAAGTGCCTTCTAATTACAAAAGTTCACGTAGAGAGTCTGCCGCTAAACATAAACTAGAATGTTCTAAGAAAGAAACGAGTAAGAAATATCAGAGTAAAAGAGCTAAACTGAATAATGACATCGAGGAATGGAACGATCCATCGCATTTGCTCTGGCAGAATAAGGGTTCGAGTAAGAGACATCCCAATTTGATGTCGGAAGATTTAACGTTTTCTAACTACGTGGGTAACCAGATGAGCTCGCAGTACCAGACGGACTTCTTCAACAGCCACCTGATGCCCTCCAACATGCAAGCGGGGCCGCACAACGTCGACCGGTCCCTTGCGAGCTTCCCGATTACTTCCCGCGCTAATTTCAATCTCAGTACAATATTCCCCGAAATAATGGTAAGTTCTAGCAATACCACCATCAAGTAAAATTAGAAATTTTAATTTAATTGGACTGATCGTGATGGTTTGTTTCAGAAAGTGCAATAAATATGTGTTGAAGAAATGTATGTTATTTACTCTATTGTGTAGCTTGTTATATCTTGAAGAGATCGTCTTTTGAGTTTGAATATGTTTATATAAAATACAAGAAACGTTACAACTAGTGGATTTATTTTGTCATCCGTAAGTTCCTATGTTCCTATATCCTATCCTTACTCCTTGGCAGAGTTAATTTTGCCTAAATAATTATTAGAATGTTAATTATCCATGTACTTTTTAATAATGAACGGGTAACACCATTTTCAGTTCAAACAAGATAACGAGATGATTAATGAACCGGCTACATTGTTTAGTTCGGGGCTAATCTTCATTTATTCATTCATATCTTCGTGAATGTTGTGGAAGCGATTTACATTTTTTTATTCATTAATTATTCTCATAACGGTATGTACATATTTTTTTTACAGTAGATAGAACTAATAAATATAGTAATGAAGGTTAGTCGTCTGATTCTTAATTTAAAAGTTCTTGGCATTTATTGCAATATATACTTCTATCGATACTAAGTACGAGAATATCTATGTATCTATTTACTAATTATAACGCTGAAGTGTTTTAATATTTGTTTGTTTGAGCGAGCTTATCTTAGGAACTACCAGTCCGATTTTAATAACCCTTTTACTACATTCAAGACTAAGGCACAAGGTTATTATTATCCAGAAATTCCCACAGGAACGGGCATAAAGCGAGGGGCTGCTAGACGTTGTATTAAAATAGATTGGACTGAGCTGAGACGATTAATTCATACAAACTTTTTTGTACAAAAAATTAGCTTTACTTTTGTAATTTTGACCGCATAAGGTCTAATTAGGGCTTCAAAAATTATCTTGGTTCCGTATATCTCATAACGTAAAATTACTAACCACAATGCAAAAACAAAAAAACCCTTCATTCGAATGTAATTTGGAATACTGTGACCTCATTTTTTGATTTCGAATTTAATTAGAGGTCAGTTTCGATGAAACATTTAACATTCGTGTTTTAATGGCCTTGATACAAAAATGTTACTGATATGTAAAGTTGTTTTATGATTAACTCAATGTCTCATAATCCGAATTCGCGAAAGGAGGTTATCAAATATCTTAGCCTGTTTGCTTGTAAATGTATCGGAGTGGTTCGTCATAGACACAAGTACGAGTGTGTTGCATAACATTACATACGTAAAGTTCGCGATCGCGTAGGCATACCATCGTTAAGTGTAAGGAGCAGGCTCTCCTTGACCGCTCCGGTCGTGTTATTCATTCATACTCGTTTATATAGCCTTAAGGATTTCGGTTAATTATTATTCGCCATTATAACGTGTCTAACACCCGATATTTTATTGATTTGTCTTTTTAACATTTCCTTTTGAATATACTTACACTGATAAAACTTTTCCCATAACTTTTTCAATAAACAAATATAATTATACTAATATAATAAAGCTGAGAGTTTTTCAACGCACTAATCTCGGAAAATACTAATCCGAGTTGGAAAATTATTTTTGCAATGGATAACCACATTCTAGTGGAAGGTTATTATTTAAAGGCTATTTTTTATCCCGAAATTCCGATGGGAACGGACACAACGCGGGTAAAACCGCGGGGCGCTGCCAGTATCTGCTAAAACTAGATCTGTGTTATAAAATACTAGTCAGCTTTCTACTCTGAAATAGTCTGAAATAAATTAGAAAGAACATCTCTTTCATTCTAAAATGAATCTCTTCATTCTTACTACCGTATAGAAAGCTTTCAAAAGCTCTAAGTTGAAGCTTAAAGTTGTCTTAATATGAGACATAGAAAAGCGGAGCTTGTCTTTGCCAACATTCAAACGTCTGTTTGTTCCCTCTGTGTTTGCGGCATTTCGCCAGTCTAGAAGCGCCGTCGTGCTCAGAAGACGTGCGCGCGAATTACTGTTTACGCGATCGCGAAAAACTTTCATGATGGCGGGAAACACCCAATAAGTTGTATTAAATTAAATTAGTTAATCAAATGGCTTCCCTATGTTATTATTAGATATCTGATGGAGTTTTGAAGTAAAAGTGTTTTTGTTGAATTTCACAAGATGAAGTTTTCTTTGTGGATAATTGTAAGTTTTATTTGTTTTAATGTGTTTAATAATAGTTACAGCAATTGTTACTTGTAATAAATTCACGTTAGTTTAATCATAATATCGGGTATAATTAGTTATTAAATATCTTAATAGTTAAGTAAGTACATAATATGTTCAATATTTTTACCTCATTTTACTTTAGAATTAACGAAAACAAAATAACAATATTTACAAGAGAACTTTAAAACGACCTTTATAAAATAGGCACGAGTTTTTTTAGCTTGTTATAATTTTTATAATCGATATCATCCGCATTTTTTCTAAAATGTATTTTTTTTTAGGAGATGAAGCCTTTTAGAATAATAAACAAACCTAAGCAAGTAAAAATAACCATTTTTAACTTAAATAATTAAGTCTCAAAGAAAGTACATATGTAACTACATACTTATTATATTTTATTTCGATACTATTTATTTGAAAATATACAGATGTTAAGTAATCATTGTCAATAAATTGGTTTGCAATATGGGACAATGTCCTTTTTGCATGTCCTCTATATTTTTATGATGAACACGTCTCAGGAAATTGTCATCATTGTAGAAAGGTTTCTTGTAACATACGGCTGTGGGCTATAAATCACTATTGACATACCAAACGTGACGACTCTGCTGGCATAGAAATGTACATTTACCTCACATATTCCATTGTATTTCACGGTTCGCTTTCACTGTCAACATGCAGGCATTATCGAGCTTGTAACTCTATGGGCTTACAATTAGGAAGATGTTTGTGAAAAATATAGTTAAATAGTGAGACTTTGAGAGTATGTTTGTAACAATATCTATTAAATGTTATTAATTAAGGTAAGAACGAGTAATCTAAATTATTGGGATCATACTAGATAAATGCTTACATGAATTATCGATATTAAAGGTGGTAAATAAATTGTATAGTTATCTTATTAGTACCCAAGTGAAAACGTTACTTTGACCTCTGTTAACCGACTTTTAACTGTCGAATCTGACATACCTACGTTTACACTGATGGGGCGTGTTAGCTGTTACCATTTTGAACCCTGAACAATGTTAACTAAGACATTAATATGTATTGAGTGCGCAAATCGTGTCGGCTCTGTAAACAAGAAGGCTGCGCGTACGCACCCGCAGGCGACGGGATCAAACATTGTATTTCGGTGATGCGGGCCCAACCGATCGCGGATAACTGCGCTTCGCATACTAATCCAAAGCTTATTCTCGTGAATTATACCGGTAAAAGCGAATTTTGACTTCCATATTGCATTCAAAGGAAACTGTTTATTAATTAAATACTTACATGTAATGCAAGTCGTATTTTACTAACTATTTCTTATTGCATTTTCCTGCGCAATGACATCATACCGTTACAATGCAAGTTTTGTTATTTATAGGTATCTATATAAACCGAGGTTACTTCTTAAAATTGTATGACACATTGCCAGGTAAATGTTATGGTTATTGATTTACGATGGGAACTTGTAATGAGTGCATTGTGCGGTGTTGGCATGCACGCGGTCGGTGGGGCCGTTGACGCCGTGACGAGACAGCTCGCGTCAACAACTATGTCAATGCCGCGCCCGCGCAGACGCTATCGCACTCTTATCGACCTCTTCGATGTATTGGAAAATAACACATTACTAACACTTTGAGCCCTAACTAGTACCTACTTGATATCAATACTTCGTAATTGGGTCGATCATAAAGTATCCACTTAATTAAAATGATCCAAGTTAAGTCTTATGTGCCTACAATTACTACACATATTAGGATATTCTAATTTCATCATCGATATTCAAAACAAGTCCGTATCTAATAGTTTTTCCCAACAAGTGTGTAACAATGTTTACGAGGCCCAAAAACATCAATTACTAACTTTGTTGTGACTATTATACGTATAGGTACGTATATCGTATCTAATGGATTATCTAACTATCTGTTCTGGTTTTTATAAACAAACAATAGTTATTTTTCTCTTAAAAGCTATTAATAATGTTATATGTTCGTTACAAGTGACACCTGCACCTAAAATAAAGCGACTATGTATCAATCAATGTCAAGGAAGTACCTATGTGTTGGTGTCACACAATAGAGTGCCGTACATAGTTTTAAAGTTTAATTTATTTAACACTACCAGTCTTAAGGTATCTCCCGACTATATATTTTGGCATCAGTACCAACGAAACTTGAAATAACAAAAGGCTTTTAAGAGTAGGTTCGTTAATTACTGCAAAACTTTCTCGTCAACTCCTATTTTAGACGTTTTGCAACGAGCATTTTTTGAATTTCTTTCCCGAATAAAGGGAAACTTCTGCGTTTTATCTTTCCACTTGGACTTACTCACGGTTCGTTTGAACCCTTTAGATTATTTTCCTCATTCTCTGTACAAAATTCCGTCCGCTCATCATTTAGGAAGCTCAAGTTTATCAAAATAACGTGGAAGAAGTTCCTATTTATGATTCTGTGTGACTTAACCCGGTCATAGTTACATAAATATCTCCCACGGGCGCTATTTATACGAACATTGTGCGAGCCCTCCCCCGTCTAACGCCTGTGCGTGCGAAATGTCTGCACATGCGACATTTGTTTGGTGACCAAACATTTCAGACGTGATTCTCAGTCGAGTCATAATAATCCAGACCCTCTTCAGACTGCGGTTGATGTAACATTGACATATGCGGGGATTCCACTCCATTGTTAGGTTTATTTTTAATTGACAAACAGTTCAAGATCTCTGCAATAATTTTGAAATTCTTTTATAATTTTCCTTACCACAGTGTATATTTAATATTTCGACTTTGATCTACTATTTTGACCATTCTAGATATGAAGATTGAATACCTATCCGACCTACATGTAGCCTAATCTCTAGATCGCATATTCTTGACCTAATCTATTGTGCGAATCTCTGAATCTGTTTACAGCGCCTGTTTAAATCTAAATATAACTTTACTGTTAAATACAACAGCTGCCGCATGAATGATCCACAGGCAGTTTTATGATGATAACATTTCACTTTGTATATAATAATATAACCTACATCAATGAATATAAAGCTTCTCACACATTCGCCCTACTCGGGGTAAGTAAATAATTCAGATGCGGGCCTTATTGCCTTCAAGAACCGCATCATTTGAACCGTACTACAAATGAGCGTGTGGTTAGTGAAAATTTTCGTAGAGAAGAATAATATTCTTCAAGTCATGTCGAATCTTCTCAACGAAAATGTATGTAACAACATACATACTGGCTTACGTTTAGATCTGTATGTTTGTTGTTTAAGCCAGTTTTCTAACAAATAATTACTACAGCTGAAATAGGAACCTCTTTCGGGAAACTTTGTTATGATATACATTTCCTCGTTAAAAACAAGTGTTTTGTTTACCCATCGGAAAAGAGTTACATTTAGTGTTACAGGTGCAAAAGTTAAAGTAAACAAATAATAAAAACGCAAAGTGTGGTCAAGGTGACGGCAATAAGTATTAACAACTTTCACAATATGTAAAACATATGTGTTAAGTACCTTTATAGTTTTAACGTAAAGTAGCGATACATGAACGTCCGTAGGTAGGTACTTTCAGTAAGTATGCCAAACAACCTATCAAACGAGTTTTTTTAAAGATAATGTATTCACATTGTAAAATAAGAAACATTTTTAATTGAAATGTGTCATAATATAGACAGGTACCCACTTCCTGAGGTATTTAGATATGGGTACCTACATAATCTTTATGCCTTAGCGAAAGTAAATTAAAGTAGCGATTTAATTCATGTAAGTAATTAAATTAATATAAACTGAACCTTAGCGGCTATTCAATAAACTGCAGTCGATAACTAATTATGTTTCCAGCTTCATTCTTAGCGATTTATATTTACATATTGTAGTAGCGTTCCCATGCGTCAGCCTTACACGTATTTTAGAGTCTAATTTGATTAAAAAACAAAAAAGAGTTGTTATATTGGTCACACTGCAGACCACTAGCGCCTCTAGCGGCGTTGGCAGACCATTAGCCGTTTTATTCTCATTCTGCGTTTACGTGTCGAAGCCTTCGCACGCCTTCTCCACTGCTTATAAATTATTAAGAACCTGGTACTTTACTACCTTCACTTTTTTAAAATATGGGGAAAAAACGGAAGAGTGAAAAAAGTGACGAAGAAATACGAAGAAAGATCAAAAAATTAGAAGACAAATTACGGAAAAAGAGGCCCTCTGCTATTTATTCATCAGAAGGTGATGAACCATTTGGTAAGTTTATTAAGACCAATAAGTATTTATTGCTTGCAAATTTTTATTTATCGTATGGGACTACGATAAAATATAATGCGTAACTGCCGCACAGGGCTTTTACTGTTATTTTAAAAAATCGATGCGAGTTTACCATACTGGGTACTCTCTGTCAAGTTATTTAAGGAATATTTCCTTACTTCAGATCTACCTGCGACTCCAAACGAAGATGGAAATATGGTGGACCCGGTTTATCTACCGCTAAGTGAGCGATCTCCAACGCCACTACCTTATTATGAAACCATGTATGACCACGAGGTTATCACGAACACGTCACCTGTACCTACGCCTGTACCTGACCAACCCGAAGTACCTGCTAGCCCAACACCACAACCAGGAACTTCGACAGGGACAGTAGCACCCACTACTGAGATTACTGCCGATAAAGATCTCGATGAGACTTTATTAAATATCCTCGGAGATGCCCCTAAGCCCGATACAGTCCTAGGACGAAATATTCACAAGGACATTGCTACAAGGTGGCAGGAAATCTTAAGCAAAGGTCTCTCAACAGAGGTAAAGGACAAGTTATTAAAGGAATACCTTATTCCTGCAAACTGTGAACTATTGGCGCCTCCAATTTTAAATCCAGAGGCCAAGGCTGCTCTTCCTGATATCTTAGTTAAGAGGGACTATACGCTTGCAGCCAAACAGAAACAGATCGGTATTGCCTTAGCGGCCTTAGGTCAGGTTTCTGATATGATCATTTCTAATGAAACTTCTGTAGGGAAGTTACTTAAGCCAATTAGCGACGCATGTCGCCTTCTGTGCGACAGCCATAATATGGAGACCAAAACGAGAAGAAGTTTTGTTACGAATGCAATCAATGCGTCCTTAAAAGACGCCCTTATTGACACCTCAAGGGACAAGTATCTCTTTGGAGAAAATATCACGGATAAACTAAAAACGGCTAAAACCATTCAAAGATCAGGGGAAGCATTACGCAATCAACAAAAACAACATTATAATAATAACAATTTTAATAATCAAAACAGAAATAGGAACACGGGAAACTTCAGAGCCCCGCATCCAAAAGCGGCGAACAGGTACGATGCGGGGCAAGCTCGTCCAGGTCCTCGGTCAGCCGTGAACCGCTTTCCACCACGCCGACCGCGTGCTCCGCCGCCGCCGCCTCCTCCACCGCCGCCACCGCCGGCGCCGCCTCGCCGCACGTACAACACACGTCGTTAGAAGAAACTATACCCGAGGTACAGTTTGCTGGTCGTCTCAAATATTATGCACAACAATGGCGCAACATTACTAATGACGTTACAGTCCTAGAATGGATCGAAGGTTACACAATAGACTTCAAAAATACACCTTCACAAAACTATAGTCCGTCTGTTTACCCTAAGTCACTACAAGAATCGCTTGACTTTGAGAACGCAATTCATAAATTGTTAAAGTGTAATGCTATTTCTAAATGTGAAATACTGCCAGATCAATTTGTTTCCAGTATATTTTTAGTACCTAAACCTGACGGACAAAAACGGTTCATCCTAAATTTAAAGGAATTAAATAAATTTATCAACACTAATCATTTTAAAATGGAAGATTATCGAACTGCCTTAAAACTCATTACAAATAATTGTTTTATGGCTTCTATAGATATAAAAGATGCTTACTTTTTTATAAATATCAATGAGTCGCAAAGAAAGTATCTTAGATTTGATTATAATGGTCAACTATATGAATTTAATTGTTTACCTTTTGGCTTATGTACTGCACCATATATTTTTACGAAGACATTAAAACCTGTTATGGAATATTTAAGATCGCGCAACTTTATATCAGTTATTTACTTAGATGACATATTATGTGTTGAGCGTAGTTATGAAGAATGCCAACAGAATATCAACAAAACCATATCTCTTTTAAACTCACTTGGATTTATAATTAATTACGAAAAAAGTAACTTGGTTCCTAGAACTAAATGTCAATTTCTCGGTTTCATATTTAATTCTACAGATATGACTTTAGAACTACCCACTGTTAAAAGAATAAAAATTGAAGAAACATTAAATAACTTTTTAAAATTACGACGGTGTAAATTGCGCGAATTCGCAAGACTGATAGGCCTTCTTATTTCTGTATGTCCAGCAATAGACTATTCTTGGATGTACACAAAAGAATTTGAGCGTCATAAATTTTTAAGTTTACTAAAAAATTGTAGTTATAACCAAATTATACCGGTTCCAAATAGTCTAAAAAGTGATTTAAAATGGTGGGTAGCTCATATAAAATCTGATGTGTCACAATTGCGCTTTAACCAATATCAACTCGAAATTTATTCAGATGCTTCATCTACGGGATGGGGTGCGTTTTGTAATAATACTGAATCTCACGGTTACTGGAAAGACGACGAGAAAACGTTGCACATTAACGAATTAGAAATTAAAGCTGCATTTTTCGGTTTGAAAGTGTTCGCTAAAGACTTGTCTCAATGTGAAATTTTGTTGCGCATAGATAATACAACTGCTATATCGTGCCTGAATAGAATGGGGAGTGTTCAATACCCTCACCTTAACAATGGTACCAAACAGATCTGGCAATGGTGTGAAAGGCGTAAAATAATCATTTTTGCTTCATATATTAACACTAAAGAAAACTATGAAGCCGATCGTTTGTCTAGAATAAAATTTACAGATACTGAATGGGAGTTGGCTGATTATGCATTTCAAAAAATAGTAAGTGACTTGGGCTATCCAGAGATCGACTTATTCGCATCTCGACGTAATGCAAAATGTCACTATTACGTCACTTGGAAAAATGATCCTGATGCATGGGCAGTAGATGCTTTTACGATTCCCTGGAAGAACCAGTTATTTTATGCCTTTCCCCCATTTTCTTTAATTCTAAAAATGTTGCAAAAGATAATTAGTGACAGGGCAGAAGGTATAGTTGTGGTGCCGCATTGGCCTACTCAACCATGGTTCCCTCTCTTTCATAAGTTGGTAACTTCAGAGATCATCTTTTTTGAACCAGATTCTAACCTTTTACAATCTCCTTTCAGAGAAACCCACAACCTACATCGCAACCTTCGGATGGTTGCCGCGAAATTATCAGGCAAGCTTTACTAAAACGCTCTTTATCACCAAGATCAGTTGAAATAATGCTTCATTCCATATCTGAAAATACATACAGACAATATGATTGCGCTATTAGAAACTGGCTGAGCTACTGTACAAAACATAGCTATGATTTTACATCAGTTTCTGTCCCAGTAGTAATTCATTTTTTAACGGAAGTTTTCGATTCAGGTGCCAAATACGGCACCATAAACTCGTATAAATCTGCCTTGTCATTATTACTAGGTAATATTTTCAAAGACGATGATAGAATAAAACGTTTTATGAAAGGTGTTTTCAGACTAAGGCCCTCAAACCCTAAGTATAATGTCACCTGGGATCCATCTAGTGTTTTGACCTATTTAGGGCAAAAGTGGCCTAATGAGGTCCTTACTTTAGAAACATTGTCAAAAAAGACTCTAACTTTGTTGGCCTTGGTTACTGCCCACCGGATGCAAACATTTTCTTTAATAAAAATTGAAAATATTGCAATTAACCATGACGAAATCAATATAAAAATACCGGACTTAATTAAAACTTCAGGACCAAATTCATCGCAGCCAATATTAAAGCTTCCCTTTTTTAATGAAAAACCTGAAATATGTCCTGCTAGATGTCTGCAGGAATATTTAAATAAAACAAATTCAATTCGTGGGAGTTCTCATTTTTTATTTATCAGTTATAGAAAACCATACAGGAAGATTTCTACTCAGACTATGAGTCATTGGATCAAGGATACCCTTCTTCGAAGTGGTGTCAATACATCAATTTTTACTGCCCATAGCACCCGGCATGCATCCACTTCAGCGGCCAACAGACTCGGAGTCGGAATTGAGGTCATAAGAAAGACTGCTGGTTGGAGTCAATCATCTATTACTTTTGCCAAATACTATAACAAAAATGTGATTGAAAACACAAATAATGATTTTGCAAGAACAATATTAAATAACTAAATTAAAATTGAAGTAATGCAACTGATTGTACTTTAATTAATAAGTCAATAAGTTAATTATTATGGTAATTAGAAATAAATATAATTGAATAAATACTCGCATATTATTTACCTACCTTTACAATAACTAGTACCTTTAGAATTTCACATTTTATTACTCTCTGAACATCCTACAATATGTAAATATAAATCGCTAAGAATGAAGCTGGAAACATAATTGTAAATCAAACGAACTTAACAAGTGAAGTTCGATTCCAATTATGTGACAGCTTCATTCGACGCGATTTATACATTCCCACCCATACCTATATTATATAAGCGTACATAATGTACACTTCCCTACCCTTAAAACATAAAATGTGAGTAACGATCGATAAATTGATCGATAGTATTCAACTGTGGCTTTAAACAAATGAGAATAAAACGGCTAATGGTCTGCCAACGCCGCTAGAGGCGCTAGTGGTCTGCAGTGTGACCAATATAACAACTCTTTTTTGTTTTTTAATCAAATTAGACTCTAAAATACGTGTAAGGCTGACGCATGGGAACGCTACTACAATATGTAAATATAAATCGCGTCGAATGAAGCTGTCACATAATTGGAATCGAACTTCACTTGTTAAGTTCGTTTGATTTACAATTATATCGTTTGCCAAATACGTAGCCAAAATAAATATATAGGTATGACTATACCTGCATATGTATATTCTAGTCTAGATCAAGTATCTACGTTAATCAAAAAACAAAAATATTATTATTCTGACGTGATTATTTGATCGACAGTAAATCAAGCTTTATCTACGCCATTTTATTTTGGTAGCACTTCGTAACGCTGGAAATATAAACATAGGTACATCGTACATAATAATAAAAATCATCAATAAAATATATGGGTGACCCCGTACGTTATGATTCCGTACAACGCTCGACTGTTCTTGCGAATTGAAAATGTGGGTAGATATAGTGAAGTTATGATAGGCCCGTTAATAATTCTTCAGTATTATGATATGACAGATGAGGAGTATTATGGTCTAGCTCACAGATTTATTTTCTAGTGTAACTAGTGGAGGGTTAACGGACAAACGATCGCCGAGGTTCATAAGCGGACGGTAAAGTGCCCAGCTCTCAACACATCGACGCCACTTTACGAGCCAGCGCGATATTGGAAAAATGTTGGTCACACGTGCACCAACGGATAAAGCTACTAGCTTTCAAATTGGTACAGTTTAACTTTTATCTGCAATATATCCGGACGACATATTTTTATTGCAGAAAATGCTCGTAAATTTAATGTGTTAGTTATTGTTTAATATTCTATTAACTAAGAAACTATTGTTCCAACATTATAATAACATACACTGGCATTCGTAAAACTCTATTACATTTCATACAACGAATATGAACATGTGGGTAGCGAACAGCAATGTTTGGGGTCAGAAATCCAGTAGCTTAAAAAACCGGTGCGTAATCTGCCATTTTGCCCCCAGTCATATTGGAGCCGGTACATCCTGGTGGGTTTGCTGTGCAGCGCCTACGGGGAGAAGTTCATCCTCGGGTACATCACGGGATCACAGCGGCGGCTCGGGGACCACAGCTACCCGCGTCCGGGCAGGGTTATATCAGGCAAGTACCACAACATTGTAGTTCTATTCTATGCATGGTTTTAACCCCAATGTAACTCAAAAAAATAAAGACTGGTGTGAAATAAATGTGATGTATGTGTCTTGTCCTGTCGTAATTCCCAAATAAATGGACTGAATTTAATTTAGTTTTTTAGCAAAACATTAGTCATGTGTCGAAATTTAATCGAAATTTAAAAATTATCTTCATCAATATCAAATTCTATGCCAAATAAACCTAAAAAATAAACATTTTTCTTTTTTCCCTTATGTGTGTACTTACCATAATGATTGTTAACAGGAGCAATCTCGATGGCGATAGATGAAGTGAACGAGAAACTGCTGGGCCCAATAGGCCATTCCCTCGACTTTGTCGTGGCTGAAACTTACGGACAAGAAGAAGTATCTATACGACAGGTACGTACAGTACCTGACTGAAACAGTTATACCTTCAACTAAAGGGAGAAAGCCGGCTAGTTGCCGGTATAGTAATTTTGTCAGATTATATTGATGATTGTCAGTCCTTGTGTAAGCACAATAAACTTCACATAGAATATGGCAGAAAGTCCGACTAGGTCAGTGGCCAACCCCTGGTGCCGGGAGTTTTTCAACAGCCTAAAGACCTCCGACATGGTCTTACAATTGAAACAACCTGGTACCACAATTTTGCGTGCCCTCCAAAGCACGGCGGTACGCGGCATTAATAACTCATAAAGCTGAAACTAGCAGACCGTCTCGCTTCAAATGCCAATGGGCTATTGTTTAAGCCGAATACTGTATTTATCTACATCTGCACCATTTAACAATCTTTAGTTGGAGTAAAAGCATTCCATTTAGTAAAAGAATAAAAGAGAAACACTTCTTCCAATTGGTTGCTAAATTACTTCACAGTTAAGGGCCATCACTCGATATCCATTATTCTTTTACGGGCTTGAACACAGATTTGTTTTGGAAAAGTAAGCGTTCTGTTATAAATGATAATCATTATCAATATAGTTTATTCATTTGTGGTTTCGAATTGAAGCCACATACTTCCTTTGTGCCAAATAGAAAATACTTAACCCTCTGTAGCATATAGTAGACTGTAGGCAACATACTGGTCAAAGCCCTCTAACTTGAATAGAATTGATTTCCTAACTTAATCGCGCATTGTAACCCATAGGCTACACTCCTGACTAAGGAATAAATACCAAAAATTGCCACAAGATGGCGTGACTTGTCTCAAATTGAGATTGTTGTTGTGCGAGTTGATAATTACGTAAAGTGGCGGTTGACTAAAATTTCAAAAAGTGAATAAAAATAGTCAAGCGTGATAAAGCGTGTTTTTTGTTGCTGTTTTGGATAAGTTGTAAAGGTAAGGGTTTACACTTTATTGTGTAATATTATTTTTGAATACTTTTTATGTTTTACTTAGTTTTTTTGCCAAATTGTTTGTTTGGTTTGTTGCCCGTAAGCTACATTAGGCGTAAAGGCGTAAGTTGCCTGCAGGCAACACTCCCTATTTTTGCATTTTTGTTGGAAAATAATTGAAATAATAAAAAACCTAAAAATACGTGTACTTTGTTTATTCGTTTACTATTCCATTCTAAAAAATCAAACAAATCCCTGTTCATGAGTGATAGAGGGTTAATAAGAAAGAGGATATTCGACATTTTATAAATACTATGCCATCTCCGTTAACCTTATTTTTGGTAATTTAAAACTTCCTTTAATATGTAGTAAACCGTATTCCGTATTCCTAAAATGGAGATCAATTACGGATGCGGACGCCACTGTCGACCATAAAATCGTCAATTCGTGAGTGTCTGTGTCACCTTAAATATCAAAAAACTACACAATATACGCGCGAGAAATATTAATAAGATAGGTACTATTGGCATTATGTTTCCACGAAAATTTATTGTAGGAAGAATAATTTAAGGGCCCTGACCGGAAGGAAGAGGTAATTAAAAAGTTATTTATG
The DNA here is from genome assembly GCA_963082685.1 of Cyclophora albipunctata. NCBI lineage: Eukaryota > Metazoa > Arthropoda > Insecta > Lepidoptera > Geometridae > Cyclophora > Cyclophora albipunctata. The sequence goes on along the minus strand of OY720117.1, from coordinate 5,310,532 downwards.
TCATAACTTTTTGACACTCATATTTTTGCACAGAAAAGTTGTAGGGTAATTAATGGCATCCTTTTGTTTTAACTGAATTTCTTAACTGTGCGTATGAATACATTGTATTCTGCATTGTAATTAAGTTCTTAACGATCAATAAAAGGAATCGAGGCGTGTCCTCGGTCTTTAAGCATCTTATTAGCTTAATTCACTTTGATACAATCGCCTGCATTCGCATAAATAGCTCATTGTGCAACTGTAGTTACCTATCAATAGGATCATCCTTATATGCAGATGCATTCTTCACCTTTAGAAGATGTATAGCAGGCAATTTTCAAAGTAGGTATATATATAATATATAATCTAATAGAACCAAAGTATTGTGAAAACTGAATAGGACTGTAGAATACTTAATATGTTAACATAAAAGCATATTTAGGTCGTCGTAACGTGACCAGACCACCCTCTGTGCGTAGCTCCTAGTAGGTATTGTTCTCGTTAATGCATGGAATGGAAATTGTGTGGCTTAAGTGAGTCTCCAAGGTTTTACAGATGATAAATGTAGCTTTTATATAAAAGCGTTATATTTCTTACAATGTGAAGTGTATAGTATAATTGGTCTTATCTAAAACACGCAGTCATTATAATAAATTGATGGTGTCTGCTCGTAAACACTCCTTGTAGCCGCGCCCGAGGGTGCATAAAACGGGGATCATAACTCTGCCACTGTCACAAGCCTTCACGTAAAAACCTCTCCGAATAATCTATTGTCGTATAAGTTGATTGGATCTCACTTCCGAGTCCGACCAATCTTAATATTCAGTTATTCTAAAACTAATATTAACTTACAAATTTTATATACAAATCCGGCAAGATTTATCTCAGTACCTTTATCGTGTGATTTGAATATAGGATTAACGGTAAACCGTTAAACATGAGAATGTGGCTCGAAATAGGTACCATCGTCGTAAACCGTAGCTCGGTAAAATGTAGTATTCGGTTTCACAGGTAAAGTGTTACCGACTTGAAATGTTACACCTAAGGTTGCAATAACATTATCATTTATGAAACGTTTATTACCCATCCTTCGAGTGAAAAGATTCAATAAAACGAATCTGGCTCATCAGAATACATTGTGAATGTTGAGAGGTTGGAGTTGAAGTTAAATTAAATTCCCATCTTTACAAAAAGGCGTCTCACTAATTGCCTCCGTTTATTATCGCCATTCGAGTGTGCTCAATGATAAGTATTAACTCAATAGGTATTATACGAAAACAGTAAGCCGTATTTAATGTATATTTTCATATTGTGTATAGAGTTTTCATTATTCTATTCAACTCTATACGCTCATAAATTCATGTCGAGTAGGTTAGTTAGTGGCCACCTTGGTGTCAGAATTTTAGCCCGCCTATAGGCCTCCGACACGATCTAACGATTTAAACACCCGGGACCGACGGCTTAATCTGCCCTCCTAGGCACGGCAGCGCTTCGATAGAAATGCCTCCATCGACCACCCATCCACCTAGAGGTTGAGCTGCACGTTACTTAACAATCGCAATTAACTTAAAATTGGTCAAACTACGCCACAAGCGTGAGATTATACACTTCCTATATATTATAACTTAGGTATTATCTTAGATAAATTACTCCCAGCATGGATCAATATGTTGGTCATTGGCCACGAGTATATAAAGAAAAGAAAAATGTCATCTTTTAAATTGAACTCGACCCGTATATCAAAAGTTGATTGCGTATATTGTCACACTGAATTATAGCAGAAATAAGAAACATTTCACCTTATTTAGTAGAAAGATGTACGCATAAATGTGTCTAACTCTTAATACGTTAAGTTTTATGATAACAATAAAACTATTGTCGTGTGAGTGCAAAGAGTCACATGAAAAATGTTTCATGATAAATCTCTCGCATTTTTCGTTGCAGCACTCGTTAACGTATTACGACAAAGTGTATTGGCATCTTGTTTTTTTAAATAATAGGAGAAACAGTACAACTAAAGAATGTAGACAGCTTCAGAATAAATAATAATAATTATTGTATTTGAGAAATACTTTAGATTTTTTTATAAGTATCTATCTACCAAGCCACCAAGCAACCCTGCATGTGACAGATATAATAATGAGCCCACGCAGTTCATTGTTTCTCAAGAAATATTTATAATTAGTGGGTACCAACATTTGAATATCAATTAAAAATATTATACTTCGTGTGGTAAGGTTGGCAACTAAATTATTTTTCGATTCGGACATACTTGTATTAACTTTCTCACCCGGTTTTCGGTGGTGTAATTGCTTGACAAACTGTTTCAAATTATTTTTACCTAATACTGCACAAGCGACTCTGCATTGGTTTACAAAGATTGTTACAAAGATATGAGATTTAACATATACCTAAATATGTCTAATAATTATCGCCAATACCCAGTATTTATAAAATCATCAAAATCGATGCAAACAGAGTTAGACGGGTAGATTTTACGAACTAATCAAACTGTAGTGTCTGAACTAATTGAACTCCGTTCAACCGTGTTCATGCCTTCGTGTGCACTGTACAGGTGGCGGCGCTGTGGGCGGCCAACGTGTCTGCGTTCATCGGGCCGCAAGAGACGTGCGTGCACGAGGGACGCATGGCCGCCGCCTTCAACCTGCCTATGATCAGCTACGTAAGTACCTACAACTAATATAAATTATATGATAGTTTGAAAAGCACATTAATTCCTGATGTGATGTGTGTCAGAATGTTGTGTGTCTAAAGCATTTGACTAACCAATGATATCAGCTATATAGGTATTGTGAATACTGTGATGGATTGTGTTGTGTGTCTGAAACGCTCGATTTGCCAATGATCTGTTATAGACTGAATAATAGTTAGGCAGTGAATGAATTGTGTTGAAAGTATTGTAACCATGGCTGTCTAAGTATACTTTAAAGGGCACATTGCCCTTTCGGCAAAGCTATAGCTAGCCCACGGTTGCAGTGCAATATAAAAATATACTGTTCATTACAAACAATTATTATTATTTAATTTAGGTACCTCTCTAATAATACTACATAATATTTCGATTTTGAAAGGAAAAATGTACCTACCTACATATATGTTGAAACGAAAAGAATTTAAATAACCGGTATAAATAAAATAGAAATGAAAAGGCGCCTAAACAACGACATTATCATTTATTCGATACTTATATTTTTATGCTAATTGACCGCGAAGGTACTGTCAGTAACGAAAGTAATTTCAGATTGAAACTAAATTCAATATGTACTGACAAATGACATGTAGATTTTACTCTTTTTACCGTTTCTCAGTGGATAACGTAACTAAAGCCTACATTATGCGTGACTTGAATGGGAATTAGACCTAGTTTCTGTGTTTATTGTTTAGATACCGACCGATGGTAATGTTTTTGATAAAGTACACACCATGATACGGGTCTTTGAAAATACGAGATCTAAAATTAGGCTGTCTCGTATTTTGTATTATTATCTAATCGTTTTAAATTCAAAACAATAAGTAGATATGAGAACACGTTATTTATAAAAACACTTGATTTATAACAATATTTGTCTTACATTATATTGTTTTTTTCACCTCTATTCAGCCGAACCCGCCAAACGATTCCCCCACTTCATTGTCCCCTGATACTGTCAGCGTTCCCTCATTAATGTGTGTCTTTTTTACTAAAGTAAGTTTATAGATATTCCACCATTTTGGTCCATTTTTTCTAAAATTACTTGATTTATAATCTCAAAACTTTTTATTTACTGCCTTGTTGACGGTACCATATTTACGCACATTAGGCCGACGTCCAATTACATACTTACATAAAACTTTACACACTCATGCCAAAACTACATGAATCATGGCACATAAACTTGCACGCAACATTAATTTTCAATAGATATTGTCACTGAGATTCGCTATATCTAATGGTTTATGCGATTTTGGATATGGGAATGTTAATTGTATTGTGTTAAACTGATATTAATGTATCGGTTAACTGTCGAACTAAGTAGTAAATTAGAGCTGTTACTAGCTAGACAAGGTGTATACCTAGTTAACAGATTATCATGCACATGCTACAGCCTGCAAGTGCAGTTCTAGGGATGGGCGGGGGTGATGGGAGGTGATGATAATGACAATCTTAATTTTTTTAACTGGGTTTGATTGACCCAGTCAAAGTGTACAATTTACCTACTAAGTATATCAAAATCAAAATCTCATATCTATTTGTTAACTGCACCGCAGGAAGAAAAGTTAATAATACTTTTAAGGATTTTTCCAGAAGTGTTCAACTTAAATTACGAATAACATTAGGTTCTTATTATAGCAGGATGAGAGCACGTTAAATTAAGTTTTATTTTATATGGTCGCGTAAAACACACACTATCGTGTTTCACGCTCGGAAGTCGCTTGTATCATGTGACTGGGGAAGCTTCGTTCCTTTCATAAAACTTTAGGTCATTTCAAAGTCCGTACATTAAAAGACTTTCATGTTTATTCCGTACAATGAAAGGGATCACTAGCATTCATTTATCTTGGTAAATAATAAATTATACCCTATTCAACTTTAGGCACCTGATTTGGTTAATCTTTAAATTAGCAGAAAACGTATAGTTGATAGATGAAGCGTTTTTCTACCACAAAATATCCCTGTAGTTGGCAGTACCTCCAGAGACCGGTTTTATGAACTTTAACAATATCGATTTATTATTTATTTTTGATACCCAGTGGCAATATGATAATAGCTGGTTAATATATATTTTTTAATTCGTTATGTCGTTATGTTCGGTAAATACGCTTATTCCTCTTCACTGTATCTATATTTCATCGGTATGATAAGAGGCTTTTGCCCAACAGAAGTGCATGACAGGTTAATACTACTGTCTAGAGAGGAGAAAGGCTTGGGACAGTCTAACACTACATCAATTACTACTACTTTTTGATGTTATCCGGTAATTCCGCCTATTTCTTTCACTTTATCTATATTTCCTCAGTACTATGAGAAACAGGATCACATTACAGGTTAATACTGGTATCAGTGAGAAGCGAGGCTTCTGCTTGAATAGTAATGGTTCGTTTTGTCCGCAGTACTGCCGCGACGTGGCGAGCTCCAACAAGCGCGTGTACGCGACGTTCGCCCGCACGCGCCCCTCCGACGTCGACATATCGAGATCAGTGGTCGCAGTCCTCAAACACTTCCATTTCATGCATGTAAACATATTTGTATTACTATTATTTAGTATTGAAACTAAATTTAAAGATGTCTTTAAATTAAGTTATGGCTATAGCACTTAAATTTTCACTTCGTTTATATGAAGGCTAAATTTTATCCAAACCAGTCTAGTCGTTTTAGCGTAAATAAGAAGCAAACTTCCAACCTAATTTGTCCCATTTCATAAATTGATATTATATAAAACTTCATAATCTTATTTAGTCATTACCTAACAACTTCACTTTACAAGTTTACATACAGTGAAATAACATTATTCACCTTCGAGTGGACAATATGAAGTATCAGACTTCAAATAAAAAACTGTTCCCAAACATGTCTCGCACATTCCACGAGATATCACTTTTCCGTTTGCGTTTTTTCGTAGCGCTTAAAATACCTTTATTGGTACGAGTATTGACTGCATCTGTGCCAATGCCGTCGCATTTGCATCGAGTAATTTTTGTGCTATTACCTCAGTACTTAGGTAATGTCATAGAAAATGTATGACTATACTTATTACTGAACCGTTATTATGTTCACTTATTAGTTTAATAACTTGGTCTCTGTGTATTTGTTTGCATTTATAACTCCACTTTGAAGAGTTTTGTAAATATTCCGCCCCAGAAGAATCAAGAATATTAAAGCGTTATAACCCCGACTGAAATTTGATTGAATCATAGATAGATCGATCAAGACGTCACCATAATCGGTTTACCAAGTGCAAGTAGGTAGGTAGTAGCTACGAAGTTTGTTACAAACGTAGACCATAAAACGTAGTGATTCTATTCTCTTTCGTAGACCAGATAAACCAATGTCAAACTTATAACCCTCTATTTATTACTCCTGTTTTTATCCCTCTTTTTATGAATAAAGTTTGTTAAAAGTCAAAAACTTAGGTTAATAGGACTAACATGATAATACACAAAGGTATATAAAACTTTAATCTAAAAAACTGGAGAAAAAATCGTTGTGTCATATGACGTCATTAATTGTCTACCCGCGAACGCGAGTCATCCATTTTTAATTAAAAGCCCTGTATAGTGTGGAGAGAGGTGACCTGTTGTCAACGCGTAGATTAATATCCTCGTGAAGACGAACGTTGATTAATCACTGCGACTATATTGATTAACAGTTTTACACTGTTTTAGTAGGCGTCCCTTTACTTATTTAATACATAATGAACATTGACACAATATATTGCCCTGGCCCTGGAACTGCCTGGTGACTCATTCATTACGCGTTCATATTTTGATTATTTCAATCTTCCCACAGCCCTTCAATCCAAACAAACCCAGTTGCGTTTATACTACATATTTGATAGAATCGTGCAATAAAATCATCACCGCATGGAAGTTCGATTATGTTTTATATGCCCATCAAATGTTACAGCTATAAAGTTAAGCTTCGCTGCACATTATCGGTGTTGCACAATTTTATATCCAAAATACACAATAACACAGATGAGTCATAATTCGCCAAAATATACAACAGAGTTAAGTCAAATTTCCGTAGAAGGTACCTCTCTTACCTCTTTTCATATAAGTGTTATATCTTTCCAGGTAGGATTCATATACTTGAAAGGGCCAAACCATGACTTTTCCCGGTTAGCTCTGGCCATAATCGCAGCGGCTAGAGAGAAGCAGATATCTGTCCGGACTATACAAGTGTACAGACAGCCTTATTACTACGAGAACAGACAAGAGAACTTCACGAAGAATCCCTTCATTGATATAATTAAAGACACCTACAAGGATACGAGAAGTGAGTTCTTTATAATAATGGTACATGTTTTTATGATGGTATTTGCATGATATCCATTTTACATATTTTTATTACTGTTACCATGGCTTTACATATGTAAATTTTCGGTTCTCCTTTTTATTGCCAGTTAAAAATTCATCGTCCCCTCTCTACGTCTCTCAGTGTGTTGAGATACAACATAAACCAGCATGAGCGACATATTTTGAATTGAATACTAAAATAGCACTGAAAGTGTACAAAAATATCCTTCCAGTGAAGGTACAAATAGAAAGTAAACTCTCACGGACCCAGCGCATGTCTGATTCTAATTTTGTTACTGGAAAATTGAAATTCTCCAGTTTACATAGCCGCTATAAAAGTTTATTTGAAATCGAATTCGTACTAGATATTGAAAAGATTTGTTATGGTACGAAATACGAAAAATCTTCTTTGTTTACTTTCAATTTGCGCATGTACGAGTATATGATGAGCTCAAAGCAAATGTAACAGATTAAATGATTGCGAATACGGCTTTCAGATACTTTTTTGTAATACAGCATACGTTTCCCGATTGATCTCAAATTGTGAATGTTTAATATTCTATGTTGTTTATTTATATGCTTATAGCGGAGTGTTTGAAGTGGATTATCGTTTTTTCTCAGTTTATGTTTGCGTCGGGTACTACCACGATCACATCGGATTGATGTCGGCTTTGGACTCGCTACAGTTATTGGATTCGGGTGAGAGAACATTTTGTTTTTGTTTCTTTGTGGATATAGATAGATTCAGAAAATATTGTTATTCAAACCAAAAGATTTACTTTGTTATTAATATATACATCTTTGGTCATAGAATAGTAAATTGCATGTATGTATGTAAGTTCAAAGCAACTCGTAATTCAAAGCTATTCAATCATTTAGCCTCAACGAACAGTATAAAGTTTTAAAATTTATTGAACAAGACCGTTGCAGCTTAGGCTATAAATCTTTGGTCTAGCTTTTCCGGATGAAAGGAGCTTCTACGTGTATGATTTCCATAAGCTCCTGATATATTTGTTTAGAGATGGCTTTTCTCCTTTGTTGGTTCGACAACGTCCCATTTTACGCGGTGCTTCTGAGTGCGCCATTCACACGGAGCGAATAGCGAAAACCGCAGAATATTTTGTACAAACGTTATTAAATAATTTCATTTGGGATTTTCACTCTACCCGTTGTAAATAAGAGGATTTGCTGAGGCTTCCTTACGGAGGTTTTGGCTTGAAATGTATCCGAGTACAAAACGTCAGGATTTTTTTAGTATTAAGTAATTGACGTTGCATCATCATGTAGTTGAATGAGTTTTATAAACTCACTAGCAGCACCCCGTGGTTTTATCCGCGTGGGAATTTTGGTTTATAAATACCTTTAAATCTCTTTTTGAGTGAAGCTATCTACACTAATATTATAAAGAGGAAAACTTTGTTTGTTTGTAATGAATAGGCTCAAAAACTTCTAGACCGTTTTTAAAAATTCTTTCACCATTCGAAAGCTACATTATACACGAGTAACATAGGCTATTTTTTATCCCAAAATTCCCACAGGAATGGACACAACGCGGGTAAAACCGCGGGCGCTGCTAGTCAAATATAAAACGGAGCATTTAAATCGGACAGGTAGTTCCTGAGATTAGTGCGTTCAAACGAACAAAATATCAAAGTATTTAGCTTTATATTATATTAGTAGGTATATAAGTATTTATTTTTCTTCAATAAGGAAAACAAATGTTTCATTAATTATACTTGGGAGGAAACTGTTACGTAGAATCTAAATGAACTCTCGCCCTCCTACAAATAAGCTTAGGTCTGAAATATCTGAAATATGTAGTTCAGTGTAATATTGTATCGGACCAACGGGCATCCGTTTGTGAACGGGCGCTATACAAAACTATTTGCAATATCTGCCTTTATAGACTGGGAGATATCCTATTGAATTTGTGAGGTCTTTGAGAATACCAATCTATCATTACGTTTGGTTGTATATGCGTGGTTTTACGTGGGTTTAGCTAGTTGTGGATAGTGTACATACATAGTTATATTTTGGATTTCCATTTATTTTATACCACGCCGCAGGTCTGACATGCACGTCAAGGCTTTGTCTACGTTTTTCTCTAAACATATATATCTCTCTCTATCTATTTCTATATGAAAAGAAGTGATAAAATATAGTAGGTGTATAATAGGTTTGTTTTTAGCACGGATACACTTTAACCATAGATACTGGTGAGAAACCTTTCAATTACAGCAGTGTTTATAGGCCGTTCCCAAACTTCTTTAATCTAACATTTTTCAGTCTTACGCATCGATTCCTAAAATAAAACTTGAAAGCAAACTACGAAAGCTCATCATCCTCGTTTACATGAACTCAATGTAATAATGTTAATCATACTTCATAAAACTGGGCTGAAAAACGTCTAAAATGTGAATAACATTTTTCTACAAAATCATTACGGAGCCGAAACAAGCGAATGTACCAGTATTTATTAACAAAGTTTTGAATAGACTAGAATTACTTGTTTCAGTCGGGACGCGCTCCAATTTCAACAGATCTAATCAAACTATGACCAATTAATCTTTGCCTTTAGTTTAATACACTCTGAAGTTATATTTGTCAGTTTATGGTTTCAGGACTATTTTATGGATGGTACCCATTTAGTTGAGTTGTAACAAGTATTAGTTAAATAAAATAACATTGAAATTATAGTAATATTGAGTGTTAATTAGTCGTTTTCAGCGAGTTATGACTTTGTATTGTGTTACGTATAACTTGATGGTCGTATTATCCTAATTTGTACAATCATGTCCTTTATTTAGGTTTCTTTTTAGACACATAATAATATAATGTATAGTTTGAGAACGCCAATCCGCTTTTGACATGCACAGTATTTAAAGATTATCTTCTTGAGTGTACTGATATCTTCAGAGTCCGTGCACGGTGCAAGAAGATCTAGCATACCACTTCTTTACTTTGACTTCAACATACAGGTCAATATGCCGCTATTGGAGTCGACGTGGATATATACGACAGTAGTGACGCGGTGCGGTACCTAGCGGGCCCTTTGAAGAAGGAGCCCTCAGTGAAGGCCTTCAAGGCGTTCCGCTCGTACCTCGCAGTCGCGGCTTCCCCCTCCCCCTCCTACCCTTCCTTTAGCAAAGAAGTCAACAGAAGACTGCAGATGCCTCCGTTCAACTTCACCAATCCACTTCGGGCACTCGGCGGAGGAAAAGTGGTAAGTCTGTTGTTTTTTAAACCTGATTCAAATTGCCCCAAACCGTAGTTTATAATTAAAATTAACACAGGTTCTGGAAAATTTCAATAAATTTAAAACACAGGATTTTTTCAAGTAATTAATAATTGACTAAAGTAATAAAAACGCAATTAATTGACTTAAGTAATAAAAACGAGCATATGTGTTGACGTTTAAGTCATTTTAAATATAGATAGAGTGTAGTCTGCATCTTATCGCGTCGTGACTGAAAGTAGATCGTCCACTTTCTAAATAACATGTGTTGAATTTAGTTAATTGTTAATACAAATACGAGATACGAGTAGATTTCGTTACCTTCAGACGTCATCGGTTATCTGTGATCTGAGTAATGCACTATTTTCATTCCAGTCTCAACAGTAATCGACGAATTCAATTATAAGCTTTACCTTTAAAAACCATGATAAACAGTTTCAGATAAATGAATAAAAAGTAAACGACCTTGGTTTGGTCAATTAAAATTGTGCGTCGCATTACAAAACGTTTTAATTTCTGAAAGAAAGAATTAGTATTCATTAATTCTTAGTGAATAGTTTTAATAATGCGACCATCTAAATGCATTCGCATTGCCAAATTAATTTGCAGTTTAAATTAAAACCTCGGTTGGCATTCGCTGCATTAGGTCTTTAGAAATGGAAACTACGATATGAAAATGCACTACGAAGAGCTTTAATTTCCTTTTTAATGTGTAATTAAGTCTCGGTCCTGAGAATAATTCATTGAATGGCTAAGAATGGCTGGTGACGCCACGGGGCAGAGGGCGGTGTTATCTAATGACAAAAATCCAATTAGATTCGGACACGGAATAGATATTTTTATATAGTCCCTTTGAAGATAAACCCATGCTCTATTTTTATTACTTTCTTAGTTAGGTACTTAATTTGTCCAATAAAAAGGTAAAAGACAGTTGATAAGCGTGCATATGTTAAATTTATCAGAGGTTCATGACCTGAGCAACGCGACTTGGCGCCAAACGTACTGTGCACAAATAATTAATGAAGACAATTCCGCTTGCAGTACAGGTACGACATTATTATGTCACCACCTGCCATTATTTATTAACTATGGCAGATTTCAGAATAAATAATCTTGTGTTACTTCACAAATAATATTTTCGAGCAAAAATTTTTAAATAGTCTTGGTACTTATTTTCAGGTCATTATACAGAGCTACTCTTGGCGCCATCAGTTTCCATTGTACTAGCTAGCTTAATAAATTCCTTCCAAAACTGAACTAGAATAATTGACTTCGACTGTTCTTTCTTACTTGCTACTCAAATATTTGTTTTATCTGTTCTATTCCTCTAACGGTTTTGAATACGTGACGTTACAACATCTTTCTATTCCCACATTAATTCCAATTACGATATACTAATTTTGCACAGAAGACGTTTTTATGAGTTAGTTTTATGAGAGCACATTTAAAGACTAACTATGGAGTTATTAGTGCTGCTAGCAGACACAGGTCACGTATGAGTTTACTTTAAACACGCCGACGCCGTAACTTCACTCTTAGCGCTTTCCTCGTCTCGTTGTATCCCAGTTTTTCGCCTTACATTTTAACTTTTAATACCTACGTTACTTCACTCGAGTAAATTGTAGTTATGAAATATTTAAAACATTTCACCTTTCGCCAAAACCGTTGGCAACATGTTCTGTTTTTGAAATTGGTATTTGAACTTGAGGGTTAATAAGACTCTTTTGTTCAGGGCTTAAAGCCCATGTCAAATTAACTGTCAGACAAAACAAAGGAGATTAATAGTAGTTTATGCAACGTCATATAAAGAAGGGTATTAAAACACGAGTGTGAGTTTATGAAACGAGCGCAGCGAGTTTCATAATAGTAACGAGTGTTTTAATACCCGTGTTATATGCAGTTGCATACACTACTTTATCTTCACTATTTAATGCAATTAATCAAACAAAATTTTAAAAACAAAACACATTGCGAAACATTAAATTCACGCGTAGGTACGTGTATTGTCACAGTGAACTTGCCGCCATTAAAATCTAACCAATGGGAGCGCAGCTGCGCGTAGGGCCAATCAGGAGCGAGCGAGATCTTACCAAAGAGTTTTGTGTATGTAGTTTCGACGAAGTTTTCACGTATAACCCAACTATTTTCAAAAGCCAGCCTAATATCAAAATTTTATACAACTAGTATGAGGATTTTGACATAAGGCTCGCCAGGTTAATTGGTCGCGTTATAATGATGTTATAATGTTAAATTATAATGATATTATAACATCATGTGCAATTGCTTAAATTGAGTGTTTTAGTTGTCTGTGCTATAACAGTAGTAATTATAAGTCAAGTATTGGAATCATAAGTAGAATGTTACAACATTAGTGTAGATAAAAATAATAATAGTACAATAAACCCACAACGAATATGTTTGAAAATCTCGTCTTTGTATCCGAAACTGTAAAATTAGTGTTAACCTTTCATCTCTAATGAAAGAGGTTTTATGTTCAACTATAAAAAAATACTATTATCTAACTTGTATCTAACATGCAAATAAATCGAAGCAAAAATCATTTCATTGTAACTTGGTATTATAGCACCATGTCAAACAGTATTAATACAAATGTTCATATTTATAAAACGGTTATGATAATGATAATGGTGTAACTGTCGAAGTTTAAAAAAATCCCCCTTGTACCTTTCAAGGTAAATCAATAAATATGTACGAATATGATCAATGTTCTTTGCACCTTCAGGTGCAAAGAACATTCATCATATTCGTACATATTTATTTCTTTTAAAAATATTTCATATCTAAACTAAACGAATAACGCTGATTTGACAAGTTGCTATATTTATGTAGTGAAGAAAGTTTTAGTAATAGTTAATATTACCCGCGTTGTGCCCGTTCCCGTGGGAATTTCGGGATAAAATGTAGCCTATAGCCTTCCTCGATAAATAGACTATCTAACAGTGAAAGAATTATTCAAATCGGTTCAGTAGTTTCTGAGATTAGCGCGTTTAAACAAATAAACAAACAAAACAAACTCTTCAGCTTTATAATATTAGTATAGATGAAATGGAATCACTAAATATTTTCTCTCTGCAGAAAAAAAAATCTTTGGTTGGAAAATCGGCCTTATGGATTTTAACCTGATGTTTCCCACTGCAGACAAATACATTTAACATATTTTGAAAATAAATACATACGTTTATTTGTGGCAGATTCCCGTAGAAGCGGCATGGCTACACGACTCCGTGTGGGTGTATGCGCGTGCGCTGATCACTGCGCTGCGGACGGGAGAGAACCCGCGGGACGGCCGCGCTATAGTGGACTTCATGAGAAACACCACCTATAGGAGTGTTATGGGGTTAGTCTAATACATAAGAAGTATTTGCAAAAAAATATTTTCATTTCAATCGTTAGACTATTTTGGAGACCTTCAGGCGGTCTAAAAGTCCGCCAACACTAACCTGTACCAACTTACTTGGTATTTTCGATCTGTGTTTGAGGCTCTGGCCCTTAATTATTGGAAGGTTCTTAAACATCATTGTCACTTGTCTGTTAAAAAAGTATAGAAATAGCCTGTAATGTTGTTGACCTCTTCTTATTGTAATATCAGTAATCTTACAATATTAGAATCCTCGCAGTACCTCCGTATCTGATTACATGAACGTCATAACAAAATTGCTTTACATTCATCAATCTCAATTAAGTCGTTTTTCTTTGTAAGGCCTTTCCTTCACGATATGACGTATCTGAAACTGGATCTTGCAAATTGGATTTTCCTACGGTCAATATTGCTGAGGAGTGTATTATCTTTTTCCTTTTTTGATTAGCGTAGTGGCAAGCTTGCTGGTGTCAGGGAAGTGTGTACCCGTCCTGGATAGTTTCGATGATGTAATGGGCCGTATCTTTGGATCCATGGTATTGTACTGATGTAAACCCATCGGGTATCGGATATTCCATTCAGATAGAGTTTTAAGGACGTTTCCATAAGATGCAAGATCATTTATGTTTACCTATCATATTAACGATTCGCCATCACGCATTGAATTCCTCTTTTAAATGAATATTTGAATACCATACTTTTTATAATAGGTAATTAGAAAATAGATCTATTTGTAATAAAATCTTTCTAGCTACGATTTCCAAACAGATCTCTTGATGGCTGAAGTTTAGTTTGGATGACACGATAAAAAAAAAGTAGTAAAAAGTAAATTAAAACCTTATCTAGTTATTTTTTACGAAAGATTTTTGTTTGTTCCGCGTTCAGGTATTGGGTACATATGGACGATAACGGCGACGCGGAGGGAAACTATACGCTGCTCTCAGTTGACCCCAGCAAGCCTCCCGGACTGTATCCACTGGCGATACTTCACAAATCGCCTCCGGTAAGTACCTACCTTATAACTTTGTAACTATGTGTTTGACAACTGTTTTTATTTATACTATACCTTTGGCTAAAAAAATCAAGTTATGCACTTGCATACATTGGTATGTTTTTTATGACGTTGTCTCATTTTGCATCAGTCACGAATTTTTATTGTACTATGTACCTACACTATAATCTTATTTTTGCAAGTCAGTATATTATTGTGTCGTGGATCTGATATCTATCGACCCAATGTGTACAAAGGCTGTACTTAAACAAATGAATGATTGATAATGATAACTTATCTCTGGATATGATACCTCACGTAGATTTACTTTCTATATTTAGAACTCACTTCAATAGACAATCATATTTACATTTCGGGTTTCATTTATTAGTAAATAAACCCACCCTCGCTTCGTTTTGGGTGAAGAAAGGGCCACCCCTTATTATGGGTTTAATTTCACAAAATGTTAGCGAGCACCTACGTCCTAAAAGGACGTGCAAAATTAGAGGCTTCTAGTACTCATACTTTTAAGAGATTTCGTGATTAGTGTGTCAGTGGATTTCGCTTCATCTTGAATATCTTTAAAGTAGGTAGTTCAACTTGAGCCGAGAGGCTATTGCACTACTCTCTACAGTGAAGTCTTACAGTCTAAGGTACTTGTACCTTTCGTTACTTATACTTATTTTATTTATTTTATTTGATACTTTTCCTTATTGTCTCTCTAATGCCAACGATATTTTTTTATAAACACAACCAATAGTGAGATACCTACTTATTGAACGATAATGATATGAGAAGATTACCTAACGTCCAACCCGATACCCCTTATACAGCGATATAACTACTTATCTCGCATCTCGGACGTGCGTGGAACATATAAGATGCTTACCTCGTGTTTGTTAAGATATACCTGAATGTTTACGCTCTATTAGTTCCTTTATTTTCCTGTTAGTTCAACGTTTCCCTTTACCATATTTTCCTAAAGCCACTTTTACTGTTCTTTGTCTTTTTCTAACAGTCTCCAGGGTAGGTATTTTAATATATATTCAAATACGGGTTAAGAGCCCACAGTACCGAGAAATTGGTTTTGATCTCCAATTTTAATTTACCCTCTCTTGACGTTACCAAAGTGCTTCTTGTTCACTAAATAAATTATGGTGAAGCCAACTATGTATTTCTTTTTACTATTATATTATTTACTAGCAGCGCCCCGCGGTTTTACCCGCGTTGTGCCCGTTCCCGTGGGAATTTCGGGATTTTTTTTACATAAAAACCTTCCTCTTGAATCACTCTACCTATTACAAAAAACCGCATCAAAATCCGTTGCGTAATTTTAAAGATTTAAGCATACAGACAAACAGACAAACAGAAGACAAACAGACGCGACTTTGTTTTATACTATGTAGTGACGGTAACAGACTGTGGAAAATTGTGTCTTAAATAATGGTAAAAAATAAAATCTAGTCTCGGCATTACCCAATAGAAGTATTTTTGACTTGGGTGTTACCATAATAATCGTTTAACCCATGAGTGCTCCAGGCGTAGTTTGACTAAGCGTTGTTAACTTATCGCAATTGTTAAGCAACATGCAGTTCAGCCGCTTACTTTACATGTGTGGCCGATAATGGCAGTTCTATCTGAGCGCTTCCGCTTGGACGACACGTTTAATTATCGGTCCCATTTTTTTCAATCGATAGACCAAGTCGGAGGTCTTTAGGCGGTCTAAAAACTCTGACACCAGGGTTGGCCACTAACATGCACGAACTTACTTTTACCACCCAAGTATCCATGAGTTGCATATTTAACAAGCCCGTTGGCACAGTGGCAGTGAGAGCGCTTACTGTGTCGGGGGTTGCGGGTTCGATTCCCGTCCGTAGTCAACAATATGTGAAGACATAGTTGTTGGCGACGACGTCTGGGCGTCAATTATATATTCTTATAAAGTATTTGTGCATGTATATGTAGTAGTATCAGTTAGTTAGATTCCATAACACAAGCTTAGAACTTACTTTGGGTCTAATTAACCGTGAGTGAATTTGTACGGGTATTATTTATTTATTTATTTTATTTATTTATTTATCTATACAACTAATCCACATTGTTTTCAACTAACTGGTACTCGTATATAAAACAACTACTAAACGCCTACTTAGCCAGCGCACCCAGCGAGCAATGCAAACGTGGCGTGAATACCCCAAGTCTCATTAACCGTTTGTCGCGATGTTTACGTCACATTTGGCTTGGGAGATGCACTCTGGTGCCAACACCCGATGGCCCCACATCAAAGCAACCAAGGACCTTAATTACGCTGGAATGAATAAACCTGTTGAAACTAATTAGATGCTATTTACATTTTCAAACGTATAACAAATAGTGGGTGGTAGCTTTTCGTGGAGTTTAAATATTCGATTATTATGAAACTAGCAGCGCCCCGCGGTTTTACCCGCGTTGTGCCCGTTCCCGTGGGAATTTCGGGAATTTTTTTACATAAAAACCTTCCTCTTGAATCACTCTACCTATTACAAAAAACCGCATTAAAATCCGTTGCGTAATTTTAAAGATTTAAGCATACAGACAGACAAACAGTGTGACAGACACGAAAAAGAGACGACTTTATTTTATACTATGTAGTGATGAATTCAGGTAGATGTTTCTCGTGTGAATGGCGAACCAATTTTAGATAGACAACTGAAAGACTCGTCACAAAACAATACTCTATATAAGTATGTAGGTTTTGTAGTGTCAATTTTAATTGTTTCAAATTAATCATTTTCAGCGCTAAGTATAACTTTTTCGTGTTAATTAAATAATTATATAAGGAGTGATTTTAACCATCAACCTTAAAAACGCAAAGAATAAAAGAAGCTAAGCCTCAATATAACCCAACTTTAACGACGATTTTCCGAGTAAATTGGGAACACAAAGAGCTAAGGTTTAGTCAAAAGCTCCGCTGGCGCGGTCGGGTCCCTACTGATTTAATTAACCTATGTATTTGTCGGGTTGTTAAAATTGTGAGGTCCTCACACATTTTATGAGTTCTGAATAGTTTTTCTTTACAATATTCAAGCGTAGTTTTTTTTATCTTCGACTGAAGATTGTAATATCTAAACTTATTTGTTTGTATTAACTAGGTATCGTCTCTATGCAGTTATTAGGTTATTACATAATAGCAAGGACTGTATTATTTATTAGAAATAGTCCTTGGTTTAATATAAGTATCTACATTATTTCTAGAGTTGAGGAAGGAAGAATTATTTGCTGGTTTAATAGGTTCTAACATATTTTGTTTATGGTTTCTTCATAATACACTCGCAACCCTATAGTTAAATGAACATACATTTGTGTGTGTAAATTTGAAACAGTTTGTTTGGAGTAATTTAATTACGCTAGGCAAGTATGTTGACCCGGAATGTTGTTTTGTTTCGGTGCTGACCGTACCCCACGGTCCGAATTCTTCCGAATGATAAATGACACTCCACACTACGTTGCATAGTTTGCTTAATGGCTTTTCCAAATGTCACCTGAATGTTACATTGTTTTGATTTATGCTCGGACGTTACGTAGGAAGTGCAAACCATTTGTACGTATTGTGTAGAGGGCGTTAACGATTAACAAAAATATTGATCGTAATTAATCCATTACTTATTCATAAAGTAATAATTTCTTTAATATATATCATATTCGAGTGGGTCACTTCTTACTAGTTACCTATTTTTAGTTTTGTACTAAATAACATCACCTAATAGTATGTAAGACTAGGATCATATCTGTAAAGGCATTCCCTTTTGTTCATTGTGGACATACTATTCGTTATTATATGATACGTTGTAAAACTAAAAATGCTTTATTTATACACAGGAAGTGCGATATCTACGGGAGCTAAAGTGGCCGGGCGGGCAGGCGCCGCTCTCGGAGCCTCCGTGCGGCTTCAGAGGGGAGAAGTGTGTCAGTGAGTAACTTGGAATTACTTTTTAACAGAAAAACAGACTTCGAATCAAGTTTTTAGGAGAACCACCACCTTTTTTTCTATCCGTTGAAAATAGGATAATTCTGTATACATAACCTTTCGCTCATATATCGAAAGATTTTCGAAATCTGTTCAAAAACGACGAGATATGAAGTAACATACAAAAAAACATTAAACTCCTGTCAGGTTCCTGCCCCAAGTTCCGGTTATATCTACCGAACATATATACAAATGGAAAATCAGAACAAAACTGAAATTGGCTATGTCACTCGTGTCAAAAACAAACTAAACATTTACCTTCATCAAAAACACAGACCTGAACTTTATTTGCACATAGTTTTCACAAGTTAATTTAATACCAAAGTGAACTGACAAATAAAACACAGAAACGCTTGTCCCTGAAAGGTTTCTGTATACATGTACAGTTAATGCGTAACGTATGTCGGGGCGATGGAATCAGCAAGTGGGCTGGAACGATCCATTAGGAGCGGTCGCAGTCGTTCCGTTTAGTGGCGAGTGGCGAACTAAAAAACTAGGTACGGGGTACATTAAGCTCAAGTTTTGTAAGCGACTTAGGGCAGTCGTAAATGTCGTTAGGAGTGTATGGACAACCACACGCGACTCCTGCGGCGTCCCTCCCACAGCCGCCATATTCCCAACACGAAAAAGGCTTTACACAACATCCTACATAGAACGTTACTCGACTCTAGGAGATTAGTCTGAGTGCCTGCCCTTAAGTGCTAACTTGTGCAATCAATTACAAACTTCGCAAACTATGTTTATGTGTGTGTCGAGTAAACACATGAAATTAACTTTACACTACTAAGTAGTAAGTAACATGTCATAATATATGTACCTCTTTCTTAGTATAAATATTTTATCTCACGAACGCCCTTGAGCCATGCTTGTGTAGGTAATTGTATATACACATAGTGTAAATCATGGTCCAAGTCAAAATCCTGTCAAGATTGTCTTTGAAGTAGCTAAGCCTTTTGGAAACTTTTCTAACATCACAAATTGAATACAAATTTTCTATTGAAAATATAATTAGTACGTTTTCACAGACAACGAGTTTCGTTAAAAGATGTTTGATCAAGTATTTTTTGTCGTCCAAGTCTTTAAAAGTCAAATTATATTATAATGGGTTTTTAACTTGAAACAAGATCGTTTTAGGCGTTTTGTATTGTTCTCGCATTTTCTTAACTTTTTTAATTCGCTATTCGCCCCCTTTCTGTCTTTGCCTACTACTAATTGTGAGGTCCGTACTATTTTTCTCTACAAATTGGAAATGATTTTTATGTCAGTGAGTTGCAGCCAGACGTGATTTAGTCAGCTCTAGTTAGGAAGTAGTAACTTGCAAGTCTTAATCCACGCCTTAAGATTAAGTTCTGATTTCATTTCAGTTAAGTACAAATGTTACGAAGTTGCGAGAAACTTTAACGTTTGCTTTGAGAGTACAACTGTGTTTTCCAGTGTAATGCTAGTCGTTGTCTTTTCTATATTATACAACTGCGTTTAAACCACATATTGTTGACTTCTTAGCTAAGAGGATAGGTGTGTAGGTAGGCAGTGTCTGTAATCAATCAAATTATTGAATATAAAGCTTAGTTTGAGTTTAGACTCAAACAAATTCACACACGGTTAATTATTTATATTTATTTATATACGGTTATATTTATACACGGTTAATTATATATATTTATATTTATTTACTTCATATTTTTATTCTCGATAATTGAAATTATTTATTTATTCTAAAATCAGTCTTAACTTAAATAGTTTTACTCTGAGTATTCTTATGTATATTATTGTTCAGCTCCTTTATCTATTGTTCCCTAATACTATTGATCGGGAAGAAAGAATTAAGTAGCTGACTAGGTGTTATTAATCGAGTGTTATCACGTCTCACCGTCCCTCTCGCACTCGGAAGAGATTCGTTTCCGTTGAGATGGAATGGCTCTTAACACTAGCGAGAACAGCTATTATTAACAAACATGACTTACTGCCCTCCTCCTTACATTTTTCTTCGCAACGAAGCTAATAAATCACATAACATGGGCATGTAATACTAGCACTGTTGTAGCGCTTGATACAAGCTTTTCAGCTAAATTACTCAGCGTATTTATAGGAAGTAGTTTTGATTTAAACTAAAGAACTATGTAATGTTATTTTATATGATGTACTTATGACTAATTTTCACGCAAAAGATTACTAAGCTAACCGCACATTGACATTGACACTGGTGCAAATTTAATTACAATAATTTATTTACATACCGATAAGTATGTGTTTTAATTTCCCCGTTTACTTCCAACAATAACTTATGTAATGTCTATAAATAACGTAGTATGATCTCACTCACATTTACCGGGAAAAACTAGCCTAGGAAAATATATTCCATTTTCATGTAACCATTTGATTCTGGACTACATACCTACATTATATTCTTCTATTCCGGTACCTTTATACTGAAGATGCCTCTAATAAAATTCGTAGTATGGAAACTTGTTTAAATAAACCACATTCTTAAAATAGGTACATTACATCTGACATCTCGCCGGACTTAGCTTTCCCATAATAATAAACACTTATCTCTATCATTGTATTGTAAATCACTTAAGTCAATAACTAAGGAATTGTTCCCAGCATGAGATTTGCTGTCTTAATTAATTTGATTCCGAAATAAATTCTTATATGTATTCTGTCGCAGGTCACATAGGAGCTTGGGCCCTAGGAGCGTCTGGGGGTACCCTAGTACTCTTAATCCTGGCTGCACTGGCATTATACCGCGGCTGGCGATACGAACAGGAACTAGATTCACTGCTCTGGAAGATAGACTTCAGAGACCTGCATCTACCAGATGAAGAGCAACAAGCCAACAAACTGAGTAGGTAAAACTAATTTATATATGTTGTATGCATGATTGCTTTGCGGCTTTAAGTGCCTAGGTTTATGTATGTATAATCTATGTTATATTTTTTACGGCCTGCGTCACTGAAATATATTCCTCAAAGCTGCGACTTCACTTGTCAGTTTCTGTGTTAGTTCAACAGTCCCGAATATTCGCTTGCTCGATCTTTCATTCAGTTATTTAGGGACCGAGCAAGTGTTCAGATATTTTCAGTGCATTAATTGCAACCGCGTCTTAAAACTTACGCAGTTTTCTTAGTATCTTTAATTGATTAAAGATTGTATGCTTTTTGACAATGTAAACTTTGTTTAGTACCTAGCTATAAGGAAAGTTTCAGAACTCATACTTATAGATTTTCTGCATTACCTAAATTATGAAGTTTGTACAATTAAATATCTTAAAAGCCTTTTCGCTACAAACTCTCCAACTCTATAATTTTCACCTCTATCTACCTTTACATTAGAAAGATATCTGTTCCCAAGACAATAAATTCTTGGTTTTGAAGTTAACTTTGCGAGAAGTATTCAAATTAGAACAAGTCCAAAGTTAAACAGGTGACGTTCATCTACGAGTATTAGAACTTCAGTAATTTTAGTAATGTCTTTGAGTAACTTGGATATTTAAGGTCCCTAATACAAGCTAATAGCTTACATAGCAAAACTTCTTAGTACTGGCATCAACTTACCTACTATTTAGATATAAATAAATGCAAAATTATTCGAAGTACCTACATACATTTTCCGCTTGCTTGTTTCGACATTGTCAAATATAGCTTTTACCGGATGTTTTGCGCAATTTGGAATTTTCCATAAGATTGACAAAGCAAAATCCTTTCCACATTCAAATGCAAATAATAACCTTCTATAAAGGTAGTATTTTTATGGCTAACATGTAAGAACTTTTTGAGTACAAGAAACTTACAAACAGGAACTACCTTACTTAGATCAATCCTGATTCCCGGATTACAGTCATCCCTTGAAAATGTTTTAAATGCTGTAAAACTTCGTCACATTAAAAAAATTAAATTCTCATTGACGTATTGGTAGGTACCTATTATAAAAGATTGAATATGATAGGTTCTGAGCTTCGAACTTGCCAGCTTCTCTAATCGAACGTCTGGTTAAAATGATAGAGTGACATTTACAGAATGGGAAATGCATAACAATTATACTTAACATAAATGGGCTGACGCACAAATCTACGGGCCACCTAACACTCAGAAACCAAAACAAAATTGGTCAGAGCTAATATTTTCCAGCAAGATAGCAGCGCGGGAATGATTGGCAACTCGTCAAACAACGTCGTCAGCGAGAAGAACGGCAGCACCGGAGTCAGGTCGAGCCAAGTGTCGCTCAGCTCTAACCCGGACCTGGACTTTAGATACTCGGCGATATTCACCGAAGTAGCCTTCTATAGAGGACGGCTGTTAGCGGTGAAGCGAGTCCGGAGACATCATATTGATATCACGAGAGAAATTAAGAAGGAACTTAAAATTGTGAGTATTCTCGATTTTAGTTTATGGTTTGTTCTAGTCAAGGATATGATTATATTAGTAACTTGAGATTTGTGAGTACATTATTTGACGTCTTAAGTGAGTAATCCATATCCATAGATACCTTCAGCAGTGTTCCAATCTTCCTAAGCCGTATAGTTAATGCAAATAAACAAAGGTACTAACTCATCAGAAATATGTAAACATGTAACATTGAATTAAACTTTAATTTCAAAGATCAAACGAGGAAAATAATTTAAACCTTCAAAGTAATTAAAACCCTGTTCCATATCACTCGTTTACTTATTATTCCGGCAAACTGTTCCGTAGTTACTCACATATTAATTAATGTGTAGTTATTTGCACGAATGTACCGAACTATAGGTGCCATATATAAGGCAGTGCTCGACTCACAAAACAAACAAAATATATCCGACAAATTTGTAATATGACGGAATCACTGACTGGGATAAATCACATGAGTCGTACTCGTTTGATATAGGTGTAGTGAGATTCGATGGTATGAACAAATGGGCGTGTTTGTGTACCTGTGAAAAATATACGGAGAATTAAGGTTATCAGTCATCGTCCAAACAGAGGTGTTGTTACCGTGTTTTCATTTCATTCGGACTAATTTTCATATTAGTTACCTACCTATCTACGTTACTACGTGTTTATTTTTCAAAGAAAAAGAACGAAGTTTTTATTTCGAGAGAAAATTCATATAATTTATCTTACATATTCACTCTTTGGTGTACTGTCTCACTTTTCTTTCGAAAGCTCGCCAACAAGCAACTTCGTTGGTACAATAGTAATGTAACGAGTTAATAAGCTATAACTTTAAGACATGACAAGTGTATGAAGCATGATTGTGCATCTCCAAATTCAGCGAACGGGTATTGAGCACCTACGTCAGTATGTGCCGTGCATTGTGGACATGTGAAAACTTACGAAAGCTCCCGAGAGTGTCGAATAGGAAACTTACCCAAGAACAAAGTAAATACACGATGTTAACTCAGGTGTGGATAAGTCCTAACTTATACGTCCAGATGCTGATACGGCTTCAGACTATTTCTAGCCATTTTAAGTAACAGTAAAGGACTGTTTTCGAAGGTTTTCTTATACAAAAGTTTAATACCTTAAGTAAAAGTCACTGGAGATTGATTGATAACGTGCCCCGTGAAATAATTTTCCAATTTATTTTAAACGAAGTGCCTTCACACGCATACGTGTGCAGGAATTCCATTACATTATTTGTTCCACCTAACTCTATTGGAGCTGTCGGTTTATTGGAGTAGCTAAAATTTATTGCTCTTTTGTTATCTTCTGCGTATTTACTTAGTAGTTTCATTTCATACTGTAGACTTTCTTGGTTGGTTGGGAGTACTACTCTAATCTAAGGATTGTAAACATTGTGTGGATTTGATTTACTTGTAGAAGTGTATATTTTTTGTACGAGAGTTACAATGTGGTCGATTTTCCAGTCGAAAACGATTCCTCCTGATAAGGAAGGTTTAGTGATTTCATTCCTTACTTACTCCCATGATTAACTTTTTCTCAATAGAAGAAGTTGTCTTTGGTTAAAAATCAGTCATAATGGTTCGAATTTTAAGTTTCTAAATAAAAAAAGAATATGTGTAAATACCTGTGTTTAGAAGTGGAATATCAGTGATCCCTTTGCCCCATGGTAGCCTGTAATGTCCCACAGGCTTTCTTGTTACTAGGGCAATGAGGTTTTTAAAAGTTATCTTTTTGTAGATGAGAGATCTTCAACATGACAATGTAAATGGATTTGTCGGTGCATGCATCGAGCCGCCTAATGTTTGCGCCCTATCCGAATACTGCACCAGAGGCAGTCTCAAGGTACACTCGTTAAATACTCGTTTGCATAATGTGTTTCAAAGTATAAGGAGTTGTCTAAACCCATTATTGATTCTCAATCTTTAATATTCCAGGATATTCTAGAAAATGAAGATATTAAACTGGATAATATGTTTATCGCGTCGTTAGTTGGAGATATCATTAGGGTAAGTTAACAATTTTTGTATGAATCATTTAGTTACTTTAGTATCATTTTGCTGATTTTGTTATTGACTTCCGTCATTCTCAAAAACGTTAATCAAGTCGAAAATTAACGAATGAACGTTATTTTACATACACATTAACTATTCTTAGATATCATTTGACGATTAAGTATTGCGGTTAATTACGCATTCTACTAGTAACTATATTTTTTTTTGCATGTCTATTTCATTATAATTTTTCTTACCTCATAAATATATTTATCCACGAATCCCCGTTGCAATACCACGGAGCATTGCGCCAATAGACATTATTCTCATAAATGACATGTTAAAAATCACCCATTAACTATTCCTAAGATATCATTTGATTCCGAGTCCAGCCGTTAGTTACTCATTAATAGTAACAGAAACGTTTCATTAAATTAAATGGACATAACAGTTTCATTAAATTAAATGGAAATACCGTATTTACTTGTTTGCCTGTTTTTCATTTTATTGTCACTTTTCTTACCCAGGGAATGATATTTATCCACGAATCCCCGTTGCAATACCACGGGGCACTGCGCCCGTCCAATTGTCTCGTGGACGCCCGCTGGGTCGTCAAATTGGCGGATTTCGGTCTTAGAGAGTTCAGACGGGGCGAGTTGCCTCCCACTGATCCAATAGCGCTGCGGACTCATATAGAAAGTAAGCTCTTCATTCAATTTGTTTTGAACTTGTAGTCACATAGATTTAATTTATGGAGATAGCCAATGTATTGATATCTTTATTCGTTATTCTATTTAGGTATAACTGACATAAGATTAAACAAAATAAGGTATATTTTTATATAGCTATTTGCGGCAATTGCTAGCTAAGAAACCGCGGCCTTTGCACGTGGCATTGGCAACATTGCCGCATTCAAGCGTAACGTTCTTTAAACTGATCGTTTTTATTTTTGGGTTCTTTCTTATAGCTTGGGCATCTCGGGCTATATTTATTTATATTAACCACTGTGTTATACATACGCTATAACTTGTAGAATTTTTGCGCGGCAATAAAAAAATATTATTACTGAGCCTCCCTGGTCTATGTAGGTACTCCTATCTTACATGTAAAATTGCGGCAAATGGATTTGAATGCTTGGAATATAGGTATTAAGACGTCGGCTTCACGTATTGAGGATTAGGTTTTAATTTAGTAATAGTTGAACCGACGTTCGGTTAGCTCGCTCTCGCGAGGTATGTATGGTGGAAGTTGTAGCTGGTGTATTGTGTGCAGACATGGTGTACCAGGCGCCGGAGACGGTGCGGGGCGGCGGCGCGGGGTCGGGCGCGGGCGACGTGTTCTCGTTCGGGCTGGTGCTGTACGAGCTGCACACGCGCCGCGGGCCGTACGGGCCCGACGCGCCGCCCGCGCCCGCGCTGCTCGCCGCGCTCGCCGCCGCCCACCCGCCCTGCAGGTAGGTACGTGTCCCGCACACACCGCGCACACCATCACACACTACATCACACGCCACGCACACCATCACACACCACGCACACCATCACACACCTTACGGGCCCGACGCACTGCCCGCATCCGCGCTGCTCGCTACACACACTCGCCGCCGTACACACACACACACACACACGCGCGCGCGCGCGCACGCTATGTCCGTCGGTACTGTTACACACATCACACACCATACGTAACACAAACTAAACTTATATAGCGCACCCAATATACTCGTATACATAAATGTCGGTATATACTTATGAAACCTTACAACAACAAAGTAAGTATTACAAAATTTCACTGAGAATTGAAACTACCCTCAAATAATTTTTATCAACTCTACCCTTTATTTTCGGACCAAATGATAATGTTTTCAGTTATCCTTTATCTTTTGATCATACAATGGTGTTTGCACGTCTCCCCTGTGCCGGCAGGCCGCCGCTGGAGGCGCTGGCGGGTAAGTTCGACTGCGTGCGCGAGTGCTGCGCCGAGTGCTGGGCCGAGGACCCGGCGCTGCGCCCCGACTTCAAGGCCATCCGCACGCGCCTGCGCCCGCTGCGGAAGGGCATGTGAGTTCACCTGGAATCGACTTCTGAAGTAGATGATTTTCCACTAACAGTTGGCCATTAACTGATCTCCAATTTTTATTCCAGCAGCACAGGTTGTTTTTCTTTATGTATTTTGCAGTTAGTTAATTCAATATTTTGGAGATCGGTTGTTGGACCTATAAAAATTTATAAATTACTTTTTACATTTGTTTGTTACAGATCTTTATTTTTTATATGAATCATGAATGACTTTAATCTTTCAGGAAGCCCAACATATTCGACAACATGATTGCCATGATGGAGAAGTATGCCAACAATCTGGAGGCTCTCGTCGACGAGCGGACAGACCAGCTACAGGAGGAGAAAAAAAAGACTGGTATGTATCGTATGCTAACTGCTCGATCAATTTGGATTTCAAAAAATACAATTTTTTAAATTAAAATGTGATAATTTTAGTTGCGAGCTGTTTAATTAGATGCTCCTCTTTATGCGCCAGGCGAAGATAGGTATCCTACAGAAACGCATTCTTATGAGAGGACCGAAATAATTTTAAAGGACTTTTGGAAATAGTGTCAGTTTAATGAATACCTGGTTTATAATCAGCGTAGTTACACGGTATAGTTACGCTGCTTCCAATTTAAATACCTACTTATAACTCATATAAGTATTATAAACCTCATTATTAATAATAAAAAAGTTTTAAAAGTTTCTTACCCATTCTTCTCTGAATGTTGATGTTCTCCCGAATGGGTGGTACGTTCAAAAGAGCCTCTTTGGGCCCTGAACTGAATAAAAATACTACATTAAAGCTTTATTCTAAGCTTGTCTCTCATGTTCCGTGTCCGTGTCTCAGAGGCGTTACTGGAGGAGATGCTGCCGGCGCCGGTGGCGGAGCAGCTGAAGCGCGGGCGGCGCGTGCTGCCCGAGAGCTACGACTCCGTCACCATCTACTTCAGCGACATCGTCGGCTTCACCGCCATGTCGGCCGAGAGTACGCCGCTGCAAGTACGTAACCTCCCTAACCTAACCTAACACCTACACACTACACAGTATTAGCGGTAGAAAGATTATAAAAAGCAAACTACTACCTACTTATACTTTTTCTAACATGTGAGGGTACTTCTAACACTTGGAACACCTACCCTCGCATCGCAGCGGTAGCTCCAATGTGTTCAGTTCACCCGCGACTACGACACTGTCTGATATGCAATTAACTCGAATCGTAGAGAAAAAAAAACTAGTTTAGAGTAGTTTGCTTGCTATGTGTTCAAATCGCGTAAGTTTTAAAAATACTTATTAAAGTTTAAGTATCCGTTCTTTTGAAAATTTCGATAGCCTATGGCCTTTCCTTATATCTCTGAAGTGAATATCAAAATTAGTTCGGCGGTTTAAATTTTAACAGAAAACTGACATAAACAAAGTTACTTTCATTTGGTGTACCAAATAAAAGACAAGCACATTTATTTATGAAAACGTCTCGTAAGTACTCAATGTAATTTTATATTTTCAGGTAGTAGACTTTTTAAATGACCTGTACACATGCTTCGATTCAATATTGGAGAGCTTCGATGTGTATAAGGTGGAGACAATAGGAGACGCTTACATGGTGGTGAGTTATCAGTTCCTGAAAGACAGCCATTGCAATTTAATTCATTGTGATTTAAACATATTCAATCATATTCCTTTGTGTTCATAAACAGTTACCGCCAATAACACTAACACTGTTATAAAGTGTTTGGTCTCTTTTGCTCTTCGTAAAATAGCGGATGTCGGAAAAGGACAAACCATTTGATAGGTAGCTAGAATGCTATTAATAAGCGTTTATGAAGACCCTTGTCATATAACTACGAGTATAATCTTCTTACGTTCATCTAGAACAATTCTTCTATAATCTGTACCAACCAATAGTATACTTTACCCCTAAATAATAATTCCAGGTGTCTGGCCTACCAATCCGTAACGGTATCATCCACGCGGGCGAAGTCGCGTCGATGGCGCTAGCGTTGTTGTCGGCGACTCGCGCCTTCCGCGTCAGACATCGACCAGAGCACAGACTGTTGCTGAGGGTTGGGATTCATTCTGGTAATTAATCTTAGATAATCTATTATTACCAGTGCCCCGCGGTTTTACCTGCGTGGTACCCGTGCCTGTGGGTGGATTGGAATTAAAATTAGTCACAAACCTTTCTCATGAATTACCCTGTACGTTAGTATAATCCGCATTAAAATCTGTTGACTATTTTTTGATAAAATCAATAACATACAAACAGACAGCTTATTGGGACTTGTATTATAATATGTAAGTAGTATTTAAATAAGTGTGCTCGTGACAACGTGTGGAGTGCTTGTGACAATAATGAAAGTGATCATGACAGCGATTGGTGTGCTCATGACCTAGACTGTGGTGCTCGTACCACGGCGAATGTGTTCTCAACTGCCATGCTTGACCTAACTGGTTTGGTCGTGACTATGTGTACTAGTGACAGCAATGAGTGTGCTTGTAGCCACGATAGGTGTGATTATGAATACCAACTTACTGAATCTGTTTTATTTTCAGGGCCCGTATGCGCAGGAGTGGTCGGATTGAAAATGCCCCGATATTGTCTATTCGGCGACACTGTTAACACAGCAAGCAGATTTGAATCGACTGGAGCCCGTAAGTTATTTAATTGATTTTAACATTTGTTTAAATAAGGATATTTGAATTAAATCATTATCAAATGTAATGTATTGTTTCAGCTCTAAAGATACACTGCAGTTCGGCTTGTAAAGTACTACTAGATCAATTAGGAGGATACTTATTAGAAGAACGGGGCATTGTGTCTATGAAAGGGAAAAGAGATCAGGTAGGTATGCTGCTATAGCAAAGAGGTTTTTGTTTCATCAGATTTTTTTTGCAATACACTATGAGATATACTATTTTTATTGGATACGTCGATGGTAACTGCCCATATACCTACCTCAATAAAATTTGACTGTTGTACATTGTCACAGTAGAAAATATAAATCTAATATCGTGGTGTGCCCTTTAGATGACGTACTGGGTCCGCGGCGAGGAGCCGGCGGCGGCGGCGGCGCGCGCGCGGCGCCGCGCGCACCGCGACGAGCCGCCCGGGGACAGGCGGGGCCAGCGGAGCTCGCTCAAGACCAAGAACTGGAAGAACCAGCTCGGCGGCCTGCACAGGTAACCCAATAAGGAGTTGCATAATGCGTACGTTGGAGTTGCTTATTGAATGAACAAACGTTTAAAACTTTGAGGTTGCTTAAGTCAATGTACAGATATAGTAGTTTATGCAACGTCATATAAAGAAGACACGGGTATTAAAACACTCGTTACTATTATGAAACTCGCTGCGCTCGTTTCATAAACTCACACTCGTGTTTTAATACCCGTGTTATATGCAGTTGCATACACTACTTTATCTTCACTATTTAATGCAATTAATCAAACAAAATTTTAAAAACAAAACACATTGCGAAACATTAAATTCACGCGTAGGTACGTGTATTGTCACAGTGAACTTGCCGCCATTAAAATCTAACCAATGAGAGCGCAGCTGCGCGTAGGGCCAATCAGGAGCGAGCGAGATCTTACCAAAGAGTTTTGTGTATGTAGTTTCGACGAAGTTTTCACGTATAACCCAACTGTTTTCAAAAGCCAGCCTAATATCAAAATTTTATGCAACTAGTATGAGGATTTTGACATAAGGCTCGCCAGGTTAATTGGTCGCGTTATAATGATGTTATAATGTTATATTATAATGATATTATAACATCATGTGCAATTGCTTAAATTGAGTGTTTTAGTTGTCTGTGCTATAACAGTAGTAATTATAAGTCAAGTATTGGAATCATAAGTAGAATGTTACAACATTAGTGTAGATAAAGTTCTTTATTTGAAATACAGTTTGAGTTGCATAGGTCAATGAACGGACGAGTTCTATATTTGACTTTGATAATTGGAAAACAAAGTGGGGATGGCTCCGGACAAAAATAAACAAAACAGTTCAATTTATGTTGCTGTTTCATTCTGTGCACGACTAGCCTTAAACAATAAGTCAAAGAAGACTCGCTTGGAAACAAGGACTTGACGAACCAGGTCTGGGCTTCACAAGATAATTCATGTACCTACTATTTGTTTAACTGCGTGATAGATACATTTTGCTATAGCGAGAAAAAAAATCATTTTCTACCATCTGCAAATTATATCTGATAGTTAAGATAACCAAAATTTTCAGTGACTAATATTGTACTAATTTGGCATTTTCCAGGTGCTGCAGTTTAGAATCTCCAAAGAAGTTAAGATTTGCATCGGGCAATCATCTAGAATCTCATACGGACAGCGTACTCCACCATCGGAGCGACGAATATTTGATGGAGGTATGTATCATACATAATTAGACTTAGAAACTAATTAGAGTGACTAACTGACTAACTCTTTACGCCGCGCTGAGTCTTAGTAAGTCAGACTAAATATTTTGTGGTGTAATAGGCGGTTTAATGTGTGTTGCGATTCGTTCGCAAGACGCATCTATCTTAGCTATAACATGAGTTCGAGTAGGTTAGTGGCCAACCCATATTTCAAAATTTTTAAACGGTCTTAGGCCTCCTACATCGTCTAACGATTCAAAACAAGAAGACCGACACTTTTGTGTCCTCTGCTCGGTAGTGCTCAGATCGAGCAGAGAGAAGTAGGGGGGCCGAACTGCACGTTACTTAACAACAGCAATGAGGTGGTGTGTGATGAATGAACGTGTGTGTGTCAGGTGGTGGGCGAGGGCGCGCTGCTGTCGGCGCCGTCGCTGCGGCACGAGCAAACCAGCGTGTCGTGCCCCGTCATCGAGTCCGGCCCCATGCCGGCGCCCGCGCCCGCGCCCGCGCCCGCCCCCGCGCCCGCCTGTGACATCAAGCTCGTCGTCAACGGCTGCTCGCTGCCCGACCACGAGCTGGACGCTGCCGTGCCGCTGCTCGCCGACAACTAGCCCACGCCAAAAATATAAGTCCGACCCATCCATGTGATCTACGTCAGTATTAAAAACAAGCGTTCGATAGAAATTATTTAATAACATTAAACTCTTTTCACAATTGACGGTAACATCGTTTTACTTAAAGTTAATTATTTACAAGCGGCCTCGATATACACATAGGGGGTGTGTAGAGGGGGCGGGCCCTCAGACGGCGGACTCGCGGTCCAGCAGCGGCGGCTGCGCGCGGCGCAGCGCGGCGGCGTCGCGCGGCCCGAACAGCCCGAGCAGCCACGAGCGCAGCGCGAAGCGCGGCAGCTTGCGCTCGCCCTTCACCTCGACGTTCTCGAGCGACCGCCAGCGCTTGTAGAACTCGATGTAGGAGGCGTCGTGGTTCTTCTTGGGCCGGTCGGGCTTGTGCTCGAGGCTGCACTTGCGCAGCAGCGGCGCGTCCTCGGCGCGCGGCTCGTCCGTCACCACGGCGGCGATGGTGCCGTTGAAGAGCGGCTCGCGCGCCAGCGCCGCCGCGTCCAGCGAGCACGTGGTGTGCGCGCGCGCCGGGCCCGCCGCGCCCGCCCCCGCCGCCCCCGCGCCCGCGCGCAGCGTCTCCAGCGAGCGCGCGCCGCGCACCCGCGCGCCCGCGCCGCCCCCGCCGCCCCCGCCGCCGCCCCAGCACTCCGCCGAGCACGCGGTCGACGACGGGATCGGACTCAGCGCGTTCCTGGACAGACACCAAGTTCATTCTAATCACGTCGTCTCTATTGCAATTTAACTAGGTATATCTTTATGAGTATACTGACTTGATCTTGGAGGGCGTGTCGGCGCGGCGGCGCGGCGCCGACTCGGCGCGCAGCGAGCTCGTGGAGCCGCGCGTCAGAGAGCCCGCGCCGCTCGCCACACGCGCGCGCACGCCGCAACCACCTGTACACACACGGTGTTATATTATTCTTAAATATATTTTTGTCGCCATCAACAGGAACTGTAAATTGTAATTTTGATGGGTGTATTGTATTTATTGAACGGTTGGTTACCTGAGAGTGAAGGATGCCGCGAGTCGGCGAGGCGCGGGCTGCGGCGCGGGCGGCGGAACAGCGGCCGCTCCTCGCCGTCCACCACGCGCTTCTGGATAGCCTTGTCCGTCGCGCTGATCAGCCAGTACGTTTGTAACTGGAAGTAAAGCATGCTCTATAATCTTGTCGGTGATGGGAGGCAACCCAGGAATGACACGAGTGATATTCGCATCTATCTGCCTATTACGAATATCTGGGTTCGCATTCAGGGAGAATAGGGCAAAGAAAATATGGAGACCCTTTTTAGAGGGTGTGAGGAGATAGTGAGTGAGGGAGAGAGCGGGTGGAGGGAGTGGGGAGGACAGAGAGGGAGGGGGAGGAGCGAAAGAGGTGGATACGGGAGGAGAGAGAGAGAGATAAGGGAAAAGGGGTAGAACGGGGACGAAGGGATATGGAGGGAAAGAGAGCGGAGAGAAAAATGGATTGAGAGGGACTGGGGTAGATAGATGGTGGTAGATATGGGTGCGGTAGGAAGGTGTGAGAGAGAGAGAGATAGAGCAATAGGGGAAGAAGGGGGAGAGATTGAGGGAGATAGTGAGGACATAGCGGTGTGGGAGAGTAGGTGAGGGGGAGGTAAGAGGAAGGAGGAGAGAAATGACTAGAGAAAAGACAAACGAAAACGTAACTCCCTAAAGCCTTACAACTCTCACATGAAAATAAAAATAGTACAACATGAAGAAGCAGCGGCGGTACCTGTCCCTTGCCCTTGATGGGGATGGCGCCGCGCGGCTCCACCTCGTAGCCGCCCAGCGCGGCGAGCGCGAGCGCGCAGCTGGGCGAGATGTGGATGCGCAGCGGCTCGCCCGACGACTCCATGCGCGACGCCGTGTTCACCGTGTCGCCGAACAGGCAGTAGCGCGGCATCGTCAGCCCCACCACGCCCGCCACCACCGCGCCTGCCGGGGCCGGGTATTACTAACATTTACTTGATGTCAACAGCGCCCCGCGGTTCTACCCGCGCTGTACTCGTTCCCATGGGAATTTTGCGAAGAAAAATATAACCTTCCCGTTGAATAACAAAAAATCTATTACAATCTAAAACAACCAAACTTGACGATTTTACCTCTTTATAATATTAGTATAGATGTGGGTATTTTTGAATTAAGACTGTTGGTTTTGCTAAGGGACGAATCGATAAATGTCTCTTCAACACCAATCGATCTACTGCTGTGCATCAATCGGTGGTATATATAATGGATAGCCGGACAGTATCCGTCGACCAGCCAAAGAGCTACTACAGTAACAGATCAAATGTTTATCTGCCCTACATGCATTGATTAGTCAAATCTACCACACAAACGATCAATGTGTATCGATGGCATGAATGTTAATAATTAATGTACGTAAATCCTAAACTGACCTGTGTGTATTCCTATTCTCAGTTTGAGTGTTTCATTGGGCCGGTGCGATATTTTATGACTTTTGACTGCATTGAGTAACTCGAGAGCCATCGACGCTATTTCTCCAACGTGTCTGTCGTTGTTTCTTATCGGGAGACCTGAAACCTAGGGATGGGAATTCCATTAGCACAGTTCGAGGTAAAGAAATAACATAATTAGCTTGTTATTAAAACTATTTCCGTGACTCAAGTAGTAAGATATGTCTCTAAACTTACCACCATATACGCATCGCCGATAGTCTCCACCTTGTAGACGTCATAGCCTCTTATAATTCTGTCGAAGACAGTATACAAGTCGTCCAGGAAGTTGACGACTTGCAGCGGCGTGCTCTCGGCCGACATGGCGGTGAAGCCGACGATGTCGCTGAAGTAGATGGTGACGGAGTCGAACGACTCCGGCTCCACGCCCTCGCCCGACGTCAACCGACGAGCCACAGACCTGTAACAATCACCCGCAGATCGTAACAAACGTCTCAGTGACACGAAACAATCTTACATACCACCATGCCACACGTGTTCTAATAAAAGAAATCTACAACTACTTACTAGTAAAGTAATCAAATCTAAAAATGTGAAACTAAAAAATGTTCTACGATTTTCACTAATTTCATGCTCATTCTATACCTGGAATAAAAGTAGCATACAGAGAAAATAACGAATCTTATTTTTATTTTGGGAAGTATAAAAATAACATTCATCGTTGCTTTAGAATGTGAACTTGTGACAATATAAGCAAGAGTGAATTGAGAGATCCGTCACCAAACCGTTGCGTCGCTGCACCACAGTCCCACAGCCCCAAGCAAGCTCTAAACTACTCAAACGCTGTTAATGAAAACAAAGTGAACCACACTCGTCACGTGACAATGTGACGACAACCGACACCTGCACTCTAAGGCAAATGATTTAACTACAATCACCAATAGGGAGTTAATTACCTCAATACATTTTCACGATATTTCTATAATCGATCAACCTCCACATCTGGAAAGAACACAAGTACAACAAAGTGAATACATTAATTTTTTTATGAATGTACGACTGTTTTACACCAAGTCCATGTCGCCGGCTGAGGGCTGAGTTAGAGGGTTAAATACTTGTGTGAGGTTCGTCTCGCATCGTTAATGAAGGTGTGTACGACACTTACTTAGTGGGAACTGTGAAGGAATATTTTGTTAGGTGGAGTTGAAATGATCTTTAGGTTACGTTTCGCACCTACAATACCACCATCCTATTTCTACCAACCGTTGAAACTAAACCACGAACATACCTAGACACGAAATGGCAGTTTATTAATGAAAATATTGAGTTTTGGAGTCTATATTAGTAAAAATGCAGTAACTAGACTTGGACTGAATGTAAAGCAGTGCGCACACCAGTGCGCCATTGTCCAGGTATGTCATACATATTGTTGTATTTGCGTCTTTGTGCTCACTCTATTACACCGACATCAAAAACCTTCAAATTAGTAAATACATTAAGCAATCCGCTTTAACTATACAATAAAATGTACACAGGTTATTGATAACATGTACATGCATAAGTAAAGACCACCAAAGCATCGACTTGCCTGAGTACACTCGTTCAAGTAAAAAGTTGATAAAAACACAGAATATAATTTTAAATTAAATAACATTTAGTAACACTTCAATGTGGTCATGTTATAAATTGTTACTGCGACATTCATATAAATATTCCTTAGACAATGTATACGTACTTGGGTAGCATTCTGTGGAGTAAGTCTTCGGTCTTCTGCTTCTCCTCGATCAAGAGCCTCGTTCTTTCATTGACTAGTTCTTCTAAATTGTTCGCGTATTTCTCCATCATGTCCATCATTTGGTCCATTATGTTTCGTGACCTACAACATAAGCATAATACATTGTGACATTAATACCCGCTGACACATACCAATCTGGATATTTTTCAAGGCTGAATAGAAAAGGTTATTACAGTAGGTAAGTATCCAATAGGTATTGACCATTCATTGAGATGAAATTATGGTGACTTTAATGGTTAATTGAGATAAGACTGTACTTTTTATACGAGGTTACAAATAAAAAACCCTTTTACACAATTGGGCTTTTGAAAAAAAAATTTTTTTGTTATAAATCGAAAGATTATATATTAGTTTTATAACAAAACTATTTTTATTTTATTTTTTTCGCAATAATTCAAAAGTTATTTCAAAATAAAAATTAATTTTTGAATCCAGTACCGAAGACACTCGAACAACTCCCGAACAAACCCGAGCGCGTGTGACGTCATAATGTGTAGCCCCATTCGGTTACACGTGTAATAGCCGTAACCGCTGTACGTACTTATGGTTATTAGCTCTATCATTATCACGTCACAACTATGGTGACCAATTATGGCGCGTTTATAGTCACGTGACTTTTATTCAAATTTCATCAATTTTTAATTGTTTATAATTAATTGAAAATATATTTTTTTTAAGTTTTTTCCATTAAATATCAATATTATTAATAATAAAGTTTTAAAATACATTAAAAAAAAAATTTTTTTTTTTTCAAAAGCCCAATTGAGAAACCTTTGGTTGTTGAAGTCTGTTCCAATTTCATACAATCATCATCGCCATGTTAGTAGGTAACCGTATCGTAGTGGAAGGCGTACTGACTTGCCCGACTTGAGCTTCTTGAGGCGGCTGCGTATGCAGTGGAAGTCGGGGCGCGCCGCCGGCTCCTCGGCCCAGCAGTCGGCCACGACGCCCGCCAGGAACTCGTCCGCGCCGCCCAGCGCGCTCAGCGCCGGCCGGAACACTTCCTCGCCCTCCAGCTTCGGCCGCTTCAGACGCTCGATTATATCTGCCGAATAAATCAATCTTATAACACCTCGACAAATTCATACACGTTTAGACCCACACTAAACTCCAACCTTGTTTTATGTATTTAGTACATAACTTTCCATTATTTTTTATATATCTTAGAAGACTCTTTGCCTTATAGACTATCATATACTGAATACGTAAGAATGTTAAGTGGCCTTGCTTCGTCAAGAGATGAAAGGCAACAAGCAGCAAATAAGTTATATGAACCAGTTCACACTCACACTTCAGGGTTCTTACACTGTCACGGTATGTTTCTGACCGAAGAACGAAATTATAGTTACATATCAGATTTGTACCTTTGGGTTCCATAGTAGTGGGGCCGAAGGGACCTTTCCGGGCGATGATTTCGTATAATATAATCCCAAATGCGTATACGTCGCCCTTCTGGGTGCCTCCGACCGAGCCGTTAGGGTTGTCCAACTCGCGCAACAACTCCGGGGATTTCCATAACAATCCTGAGAAAAATATATACAAAGGTAGCAATAAAATAAAACCCTAATTTGGTGAAAGAAAGAAATATAAATGGACAGAAAGAGAAGCACAATATAAGAGAAGGCACTTGCGTTCACTGCGTACTCAAATCCTTCAGATTAATATGATAAGTTATGTTATTGGTGTTAATTTATTCGGAGAGTTAGTTAAATTTTGTATTCTATAAATCGGTGAATTGCATAAGGTAGTGTTGTACCCATTAATCAATTAATTAATTTTATAAATAATAAGGACAAGTTGACTATTGTCTATCATGAGCACGTATCTTGTTCGATTCCAAAAACAATTACCTCTATAATATTGATGCTCGCCTATAAAATCGTTTTCAGCACAGTATCTTATTTCGTGAAGACCAAAATCTGTTACCTGTACAAGACATAAAGAAAATTTGAATGTAAATGAAGAATAATATAATAAAAACGAAGAATAATTTGATGAACATCTTTATATTTACACATTTTTTAATGAACTTACCTGTAGCATCCATCTAGAAGTGACGACGCAATTAGAAGACTTCAGATTCCCGTGGAATATCAATGGCGAAGAATGAATAAACATCATACCCTGGAAAAGGTTTTTATTTCATTACGAAAATTGTATGATGATTTCCTTTTACTAGTGTTTTTTTATTAGTATGTAGAGTTTTTTTACCTTTATGAGATCATGTATTAGCGACGATATAAACATCTTGTCCAACTTTATATCTTCGTTTTCAATTATATCCTGTAATTGACAAGGGTTTTATTACTTATATCTCGAATAATATTCGCCAACAATAAACAATAAATATTTAGTTTCTAAATTAATTTACTTCATAGTCAGATGCAGTATTTAAGAAGTAAATTTTATTAGAAATAATATTTTAGGCGATTTGATATTCCGTGAACTGCATTGCCTGGACATGCAAAAAATAGGCCTAACTCAAGCAGTGAGCAAATTTACTCGAAACATTTCAATATATTCCTTACAATAATAACATCGGAGTAAACACTAATCTAGAACGCAATGGCCGTGCTCACGAGGGTTGCGACACGACCGAAAAGTTGAGGCCTGCATTCAATGTTTTATTCGCGATAAGTCCCGTCTACATTAGTGTTTACAATGTGTTCATATCGCGATAGTTTAAATAGTGGAATAACTTCGAAGTCATATAATATGTGCTACTTGATTACTTACGTATAAACTCCCTTTAGCACAATAGTCCGTGATGATGAGCACTCTCATGGGCTCAATGACGGCTCCGATGAACGAGTTCAGGTTATCGTGACGGAGCTCTCGCAACAGACGCATTTCCTTCATCACTTCTCGGGATATGTCCTGAAAGAATAATTACGTATGAACATCTTATGAACATGTAGTCATCGATAAGTAGTTCGAGTAGGACAGTGGCAAACTGTGGTGACGGAGTTTTTAGACCGCTCAAAGACTCCGATATGGTCTAAAGATAGAAATAATCGGGACATACCTTTCGAAGCACGGTAGCGCTCAGCCTAATAAAGTATGTAGTGAATAAAGTAAAACCTAAAATTCCGTGCAGTTATTAAAAGTTTCCCGTTACTTTTTCAGATAAATTAATGAGTGACGCGAAAAATTTAAATAATGAACATAATTATTCGAATTGATAGTAGAAACGTTCTTAGAACTATCTCAATCATTCACTATTATCATAACATTATTTTAGCTTTTGTCAGCCTGTGGTGTCACATCACGTCATGGAATTGTAAGATGGAATATAGTGAATTCAACAAGGTTAATAGGTACTCACTTTTTTCTTAGAAAACTTCAATTCTTTTATCCTTACTACATTTCCTTTGTACTGTGCAGTGGGCGTAAATATTTGAGTGCAGCATTTACTTTCACACGATATGCCGCTGGTTACACTTAACTGTAAGGAAAATAGCAATACAATAATTACACTATGAATCAACAGAAGTAACAAATATAAGCAATATTAGGTCAAAATTCAAACTGACAAAGATGTGTTCTAACTATGAGATCTTGTAGTCATGTTAAACGTAATAGGAAAATATGAGAATAGAAAACATGAGGTTACAACAACAAATCGTATCCGGTATTGCATATCTTCTCTGTTAGATAGCGCAGTATGCCCCAACCTCCATAGAAAGAAAAATAACTTTCAATTAATCTGATAATTACCTTACTAGGCGAACAAACTAATCCAGTCCCCTGGTAGCCCATGATCTCGTGCTGGTCTATCTTCCACAGCAGCCCCTCGATCTCCTGCTCGATCTTCCACTTCCTGTAGATGCTGACGGTGACGACGAGCGCGCAGAACAGCGTGACGGCGAGCGTGCCCGCCACCACCAGCGACGTGATCTGCGAGTCGTCCTTGGGGCACTTCTCGTTGAGGAAGCCGCACGACGGCTCGTCCTCCGGCTTCACGCCGTCCGGCCAGTCGATGGGCAGCCGCGAGTTCATCTTGTATTCCTGCAGTCCAACGATTCTATGATAAGTTATCCATTAAAGAATTACTTAATGTATTATTTGGATTTTCAAAGTAGCGCTACGAAGAAGACTCGGTCGTGTTGACTTGTCTGAAATTTTAACTTTATTCTGACAGAAATATTGGTACATATTACCAAGGCACCGGTAATACCAAGGCACCTTTATTGCCCTTAAAAATTATATTATAAGACCCATGGTGATTGGTACTTTCTGTAATTGAAAACTAAAAGTCCACAAACCGGAAACTCCCTAAAGCTCTGATGGAACATCCCGACGGGTATCATGCTGTAGTTGCAGCTGAAGTCTTCCTTCTCCTTGTTCGGTTTGAACGCAAGCACCGAGAAGTTGCCCTCGGAGTCCGCTCGCTCGTCGAGACGGATGGACATGCCGGAGATACCTGGAACATGAAGGAAAAACCGTTGGTAAAGTTACTTGACGACGCATTCTAGGGGCAATGATTGTATGGTCAGAATGGTATTACTTATAATAAAGCTGAAGATTTTGTTTTATTACTTGTTTGATCGTGCTATTCTCAGAAACTATCAATCGTTATTGAATGATTCATTTTATATCAAAAAGCCACATTCAACGGGTGGGTTATAGTTATCACCCAAAATTCCATGGGAACGGGCACAACGCGGGTATTTACGATTGAACCATCCGGGACCGACAACGTGTTTCGGAGGGCACGTGAAATTGACAGGCTTACAAATGTATTATGAAAGCATACTTACTCCTATAAGGCGACCTGTTGATCATTTTAGCAACTATTCTCGAGCCATTATGTGCGATGCTTTTCAGCTTGTTATAGGTCAACGGTTCCTTCTTAGTGTCCTCATTGATGAGATCATTCAGCGCGGAAGCGTATAATCGCACTGAATCGTACAGGTATGCCGCATATATTGATACGAACTGGAAAAAAAAACAGAACGAATATAACTGATTAATGCACGCATCGAACTATTATACCGACCGGTCATCATAATAAGATAGCAGATCAAAGTTTGTTTCTATGTAAATTCAGACACACGGCAACCTTGAAGTGTATTTTTGGTAGTAAAAAGTGTTCTATTTGTGTCTATAGTTCAACAGGTTTTTTCTACAAATTTATATGTCCTCTACTAAAATGTGGTTTATATATTCTCATTTAGGAAATTATTATTAAGAGTATGTTGTGCCGTGGCCAGCAAATGCCTTTCGCGATCCTGTGCAACAAATAAATAAAAAGATAAATTGAGTAAGAATAAGATTTTTATTTTTTATTTCTATCATTCTATAAAACAATTTAAAGCACACCTTATTTAGTAAGTAAGAATACAATTTTTTTACGTACTATAATAGAACTATTAAACCCTCACCTTATTGAACTCATTCCTGAACACGTCAGGCAAGTTGAACGGCGGCAGCGCGTTGTATTTCCTCACATCGTTAGTGAAGTCTTCGTAACTCCGACTTGGTTCCGTAGACACCACCACTAGAAGGGACTGCGCGCGCTTGCGGAACTCTGCGGTGTTCGGACATACTACTTTCGTGGATACACGGTCTTCAGTTTCTGTAATAAGTGAAACAAGGATATTTAAAACTTAATAACATCCCGGTTGAGTGTTCTGTGACCACGGTTCCTGTACAGGGGCCGAAACGTCTGATAAAATTGTAAAATAAAAGCGACGTGTATACTTAAACGTAATTCCAAGTTATGTGTGTATCTGTAAACGTAATTTGAAAAAAAATATTTTGTCTAGTATCCCTTCAAGTCGTGGTTATAAATTGTTCCATTGCACATTAACCAAATCAGAGATCATTGCAAAGTCTTTACCTCCCATAGCTACTACTATCTATTCTACAACAACTCAACGATCATTTACAAAGTTAAGTAAAAATTGAAGTTTAAAAAAGGAATCCACTCACTGATGAGATACTTGAGCGCTTCCTTGGAGGAGTAGGTCATCATGTCGACGAACACCACCATGTACTCGCCCTTGGCGAAGAGTTGCAGCGACTCCATGGCTGTCATCATGTCTATGAGGCCGGATGTCGAGCCGAGGAATACGTAGACTGGAAAATAATTCATAAACTGTTTAATAAAGAAATTATTATACTTCTTATCTAAACTAATATAATAAAACTAAAGTTTGTTGTTTGTTTTTTGTTTGTTTGAACGCGCTAAGCTCGGAAACTACCAATGCGATTTGAATATATATATATTTTTATAATGGATTGCTCCATTCAACGGGAAGGTTATGGTATAGGCTATTTTTCATCGCTAAATTCCTAACGGGAACGGGCACAACGCGGAAAAATCCGCGGGGCACTGCTAGTATACTTCATATGATCACCAAACCCAATATGCAATGCAATATCGATCAAAATTGGCAGATGAAATTAATAAAGATCCTATATTTTCCTTTTAAAATACTGGTATTATTAAATGTATATATATGGATTCTGTATTTTCCTTTTATAATACTGCATCTTAAAAGTAAGCCAGTGCGGACCCATTGTGGGGCAAAGGCCTCTAATTTCACTGAAGATTTCAGACAGTGTAAAGGATAAGGCGTAATCTCTACGCTTGATTAAAATTACCAAGTCGACGAAAATATTACGAAATGCAATCGAATTTCGCAATATTTTTTAAGATGAAGATCGCATAATTTGACCGCTAAAAATAGTTTTGACTATTTGAATACCTTACTATTACTACCCGCAACTGAACAAATGTCTCTTGTATTGAGAAAGAGGCATTCCACTCGCTGGAATTGAATTATCTTTGATGTATGTATAACGTAATCCACTTTAGATTTAAAGCTCATTAAAATAGGATTACATTATGAAGTTAAATGTTCCAAACGGCTTCTAATCTTATCCCCTAAACAATGTAACGACTTCATAAAATGACATAAATGTGAAAGGCATGATTTAAATTTATTATTAATTTAAGTTCGAAATGATTTTATCTACATATCATGTTTATTACGTGATTATTAATCATACGATTTATTTTTAAACAAATATGTTAATTTAGTGAAATGTGCTTAAAAGCTTTTTTATTGGTTATAAAGCTGCGTTTCCATTATGCAAGTGACTTGCATACAAGTTGCAAGTTGCATGCAAATTGTATAGTGGAAACCACAACTTGCAAACAAGTTGCAACTTGTATGCAATTAGGTTTGAACTTGTACGCGCAACACTCAAGTCAGCGTATTTGCATACAAGTTGCAAGCGCATGTGCTCGTGTATAAAGGGGAAGTGCAGGATTATTTTGTAAAAATGACTGCTAAGTGGAAAACTAACTTGTATGCCACTAAAATCATGTATGCAAGCTGCAAGTTGAACAAATTCGTGTTTCCGATTCAAACTCCTTGCACACAAGTGTGACGTCATACATGCATGCAAGCACTTGCATAATGGAAACGCTCCTTAAAGGTAGATAAACACGGTCTCAACTACCTTTGCCAAAAACCGGTGGTATAACGATC
The DNA here is from genome assembly GCA_963082685.1 of Cyclophora albipunctata. Taxonomy (NCBI): domain Eukaryota; kingdom Metazoa; phylum Arthropoda; class Insecta; order Lepidoptera; family Geometridae; genus Cyclophora; species Cyclophora albipunctata. Next base: position 5,266,805 of record OY720117.1, on the reverse strand, counting down.
AAAGTCAGTTCAGGTGTTCGAGCGTAAGAGACAGGCTTGACATTTAATGTTAGTATGAATGTTATTCTGGGTCAGGCAATTGGTAATCTCACCTAACGTTTTTGTCCTCAAATACGAAGTAAAGTTATTTCTTATTGAAAGAATACAATATATATATATATTTAATTCCATTTCGACTTGAGCCATGTCACCTTTTCACATATTATGAGGAATCGCGAAATAAAGTTATTACTAATCTCTTAAAATTGACAAACAACAATATCGACTGTCCGTGTCGTGTCGTAAAGTGATTTAAAAGTCCGAGTAACCTCTTAATCACGATCAAAAGCACGTTTGTTTGTATTTAAATTTGAGATTTTCCATGTTTCTATCCTATTCATATATGATTTAATGTACGTTGTTGGCTGTCCATAAATAAACAAATAAGGAAATAAAATCTTTAAACAACTCGAACAAATTGATCACATGTAAACCAAATGCCAGGCTGCCTGATTTCCTTAATTTTTTTCCTGAAAATAATTTTGTGCAGATACGTCATCAAGCATCAGAAGGGGCGATCCTGTCTTTGCTACCCGCTGCCGAGCATCAAAAGGCCTGAGGAATACGGACGTAATCACTCACTTCTAGTCCTGTTCTTGGTGTCCTGTATGAACTGGTACCAGAAGCCGGGCGCGCAGCAGGCCAGCTTCTCCGCGCAGCACTTGAACGAGTCTATCACCGGCCGCTGATGGTTCACCGTCATGTTATTCTTCTTGGCGTGGTTCTCTAGCGTGAGTGCAACTGTCACCCACGACTCCTCGTATAGGATAGAGAATTTGTTCCATCTGTAGTACCGTAGTAATGATATCACGGATTTTGTGGCCTGAAAGAGGTTGAGTTAGCAAGGACAAATACAATAACAATACACGTTATAAAATAAAGTCCTCAAAAGCTGTCTGTTAGTATGTGTTCGATTTTCTTAAAAACTACGGACTGGATTTTTATGCTGTTTTTACTAACATACGAGGTGATACAAGAGGAAGTTTTGTGACTATTTTTTATACCAAAATTGTTACACCACGGGTAAACCTACGAGGTACTGCTAGAGGAAATAAAATAAGTTCGGGTAGGGGCATGGTCGAACCTAGTATCAAAGTTTAAGAATAGAGAATTATGAGTCGATGCTTCTATGACAAAAAGTTCGAATATTTAGAATAATTTATCAAAATTTAAAGAAAGCCCAATAAAAGATATTTCGTAAATAAAAATATTAAATCTAGTAGTTACCTGTGCCCCAGGAGGTTCCAGTCGTGCGAAATTTTGTAATGTTGAGGTCTGATAATCAGAACATCTCTGAAAATAAAACATAACGTTAAAGCTGTTTGACCTGGCATCATTAGCATTACTTTATATTTCAAAATTATATCAAAATCGACAGAGGATTGGCCGTATTATCGCAGACAGATCGAGTTTCGCATTAATAACAATATTTTCTTTAACTTCACCTTCTGCTTTGTTAGTAGGACAAATATTGAAACTGAATTATGAACCAGTTAACTGCAACCGATAGAGCTGGAATTTGGAATACAACATCCGATGGCAATGAAATCCTACCTCCTTCCTACTAATACTAAACGCGAAAGCTTGTTGTGCTACGTGCAATCTCGGAAACTACCAGTCTGATTTGAATATTTATTTATATTTGTATTAGATAGCCACATTCAAGGCCCACTATTAGGCTCCATAAAGTGTCTCACTCCTTCGTAGGTCAATGTATACGATTTTAAAACAAATTACCAAACGACGTGGTAAGTCTTTCATTTATTAAATTTAAAAAAGTTTATTAAGCATAAACTCAGCCAAAAGGCATATTACTCTATTTCGGAGTATGTTCTAGACTCAGACGTTTGGAAATGAATTGCTCTATTATTTAAGGCTTAAAATTGTTAATACAATCATTAAAAAAATTACAACCCCACTGAGTTTCTTGTTAGTTCTTCTCAGTAGGTGGCGCGATGCGAACTAACGTAAACTTAATTTTAAGCTGACCATTATAAATGATTGTAATGATCTGATATAATAAAGACATTTGAATTTTTTTCAAGAAGATTATAGGATATTTTGAATCCCGAATTCCCACGGGAACGGGCACAACGCGGATAAACTGCAGACGCTGCTAATACATACATAAGAGATCATCGGTAAGTTCCTGGACTGGGCTATGATGGCCTCGGTAGCGCAGCGACCCTCGGGCCCAAAGAAGGCAACGACGCCCGAGCAACTCATGTCGGTGATGAGTCGCGTTGCCGTCACCGTGTCGTACGTCGTGTCGTGCCATTCCAACAGCAACTCCACGTCGGGCAGTATGTCTGTACTGTTGTTTATCTGAAATACAACAAACAGGATAACATATGTCACTCTAGGTATTGGATGAATCTCAGGGCGTTAGAATAAAAGTTCGAAGCACGATCTTACAGGAGGTATATTGATAACGCACAACACACAACAGTCCATAAACAGTAAAACTTGTAAAACACAATTAAAACTCTAAGAGCAAAGAAAATGCCGGCCGCGTCTAATTCGAGGGTAGAACGAGTCGGGTTGCTGGGGCGGACCTAAAAACTTACTTCCTATTTCCGAACTCTCGCGCTTCTGGGCGCCACTCAAATTCAAATTCAAATTCGTAGAGTGGGTAACTGGCGGAGTCTGATGTGAGCTCTGACGTTTGAGTTGATAGTAATTGATTTTATATACCGCTAGGTGGAGCTCAAACACACCAGTCAACTATTCCTTCGTGCTTTAGTATTGTAGGTATATTATATTAGTCAGTATATCAATCTCTCTTTTTGTATATTTGTCTGCTTTTTCTTCGAAAATATTTTGGAATTATATAACGTAAAGGACAAACCAAATTTTCCCTTAGATTAAAACTTGTTGACAAAAATCACGTATGGATTTGTATATCATTTTCTTCAATACAATTTATGTACATAATGAATTTATGATGTGAACATACACACCTGCTACATAACTGAACTCTCTGATAAAAAAAACAAGTGTAATAAATAGAGTATTTTCTCTTGGGGAAAAGGGAAGAATAGAAGACTTGGGGGCGCTAGGGTTCATAAGTAATTTCTCCCTTAGTTAGCCTCCAGCCTCCCGTTAGGTAGGGACTTGGAAACAATAGTTCTCTTTTTTCATTATAAACAATAGGTATTAGGTAGCTATAGCTTACTACGAACTATCACGATCCAAAATGAGTCTTTAGTTACATAAAACCTACATTACAGGTACAAAGAACAATTCGTAAAATATTTATACGCAGTTCACTACGTAGGTACGTTTAGTAAGAACACAAACCTTAAACCGCAACTGGCCTAATTACGGGTGATTCACAACTCCATTCTATCCTTATTTTCATGTCAATCTTCGTGTACTTGGTACAATACGAAAATATGGTTCTTACTCTTGGTAGTATGGAAGATGGTCACATATTGAAATATACTATAATGTACGAATATACGATTCATAAGTATGAAATCTGCATCCTTCAAATAATTCAGAGCTGAAATTACATAAATTCTTATTGTTTGTTGTATACTTACATATATTCATTATATTTTTACATTAGCAAGCAAAACTTGACCTACTTCATAACTATTGGAGTTGTCCCAGAGATAACAAAACCAATCTCCAAATAGTTAAATAATTCACGACATAAATAACCATTTTTAAATGTTTTGATTTCTAATAAGATTCCGAGGCGAACAGTATAAACACATACATATTTGTTTATCATGAAACTGTTGAAAATACTAAAAATAAACAGACACGCAGCCACCCACTGTAAGTACATGTTCAACTTTAGTACTACATTTAATCCAATTGTATTATGACCCGTATCCAAATCATGTTACCTTGAACGCGAGATTCACTCAGCATTTACATGTGGTTATTATTTTTGTGTACATATGCAATCAAAAAGTTAAGTCGATTTATTTGCCTTCGAACTATAAATAGCTGCGGAAGTGTACGTAGCATTTTGTGCTAATCAAACAATGTCTTATCATTCTATGGCCCGGTCCGACTTATCATGAAATTATATGCTCTCTAAATCCAGCATAGACCAATTCGTTCACGTACACTTTAATTATTTCATGGAAACGTCAGTGAATTATGAAGCACATAACATATTGCATTGAGATTAGGTACCAGAATCACTGGCGTGGCATGTGATTGCATACCGCAGTTTATTTATATAATGTACTAAACGATACGGCTAATGGAAGTATTTATCCGTTCAGATGTAAATTTTATGAGTAGGAGTTTACGTTTAAAACTCATCATTCGGCAAGTTTCAAGTGATACATACTTGATGCCGTCTGCATGTGACTCGGCATCCCGAAAGCGGACGCGCGAATTACGGTAAATGAAGTTGTTGAAACGGATATCCTCTGCTAGTACCTTGGCCGGTGATAAAATTAAAAAACCATTTTAACATTGACCGCACCTGTAAACTTGTCATGATGCTCGGGAGCTCTGGATCGCGGCACCTCTGTGCTCAAAGATCCCATGTAATCTCGGCCAAGGTCTATCATGAACGGAACGATACATATGTTACACATCATATCTCACATAGGACCAAGAACCGTTCGTAACTCGGTCGGCCGAATGAGACCCCACAAAATGCTTGACCCTTTCTAATTGACGCGTGAATCGGGGACTTGATCGGTAATAACAATGAGTGTCCACGTGTGGTTCAAATAAATTGATGATTTATATGGTTTGGTGGTGTTCTAAAAAAAGAGCGAGTAGCGAGCGAGCGAGTTAGTGAGTGAATGTTACCTCTTCGAGGGCTATGGTGAGTGCGCCGGAGATGGTGAGTCCCTGGCGGTCGTGCAGCCCGCCGGTGAGCGCGGGCAGGTAGCCCACGGTGATGTTGAACTTCTTGGCGCGCGCCGGGCCCCCGGCCAGCAGCAGCGCCGCGAGCCACAGCACTCGCGCGCCCCCACACATGCCGCCGCCGAGCACCCTCACCGCCTCACCAACACCTGCACATCACAACATTTCATGCTATCAATACAGTTTCTTAAACGTTAAAAATGTACTCCTCCTCACTGTCCTGATATCTTCAGTGAGTTTAGAACCTTAGCCTGCAGCCCACTACTATGTCCCAACATTGCAAACGAATACTGATTTTTTCGAATAGTATGCAATATCCTATTTAAGGTGCGATGATTTGGTATAAATGACGAAATTACACGAGAAATGGTTAATTATAAAACGTATCGTAAAATAGATTAAAGTGCAGTTGGACGTAACTAAACTCAGAACAATATTCTTATAATCGTGTCGCGGTGCTTGACTCTATGTGGTTTGACGCATTCAATCAAAACACATTCTCTTTATACCCAAAAACCTTATCACTGTTCAATCGAATAGCAGTATAGTTGCATAAGAAAATATAACAACAGTTGCAAACAATATTATATTCAATTAATTTCCTCCACCTTCAATAATCATATTCACTTTTAAATATATTACATTGAAATAAAAACAATAAAGATTTAATTGACTGAGTTATGTATGCTTGCAATAAGTTGCAACCTTCGTTATTTCATTTTATTGATCAATAAGTACAGAGAACGTAATCGTTTATTAGTATAAAATATTTTAACGGTAACTAAACATTTAATATAAACTAGTCTGATTTAGGTAGCATTAAGCAGGTTGTAAACTTATAAAAGACCGAGGTGCTTTAAGAATAGATGTGGTACGTGATCGGGGGAAGTATCGCCATTTTATGTAACTTCTTGGACAAGTTATAGCTCGGCTGTACATCTAAACTTGATATGTCAAAATGATCCAATCTGTGATGGATTGTCATTTCAATGGTGATGAATTTTGACTAATAGACCTAGAGCCCGTGAACCCCAGACCTTCGTTATTTTATAAAAGCTGAAAGTTTGTCAGCGCATGCTCCCAACACAGGGTAAGAACGATGGACTATTATGAAGTTTGGGTTACCGTGGCTTTGGCAGGTAAACGTTACTAAAGGTGTGTAAAATACCGATCTAAATTCATCAAATAATAAAGTGTGATTTGTGTGACATGACATATGTCATTTGAAAGCTCTTGAAGAGTTGTACAAGTCACCCTTTAACGGTGATATCGAAATCGACGGCCAACTTGGTGTTTTCGACCATTGAAGATTGGAGTTGACCTATGCTATGGACGCTGATCCTAATGCTCAACAGTGACATGACCTATATCATTTGAAAGCTCTTGACAAGTTGTACAAGTCACCCTTTGACGGTGATATCGAAATCGACGGCCAACTTGGTGTTTTCGACCACCGAAGATTAGAGTTGGCCTATGCCACGGACGCTGATCCTAATGTTCAACAGTGACATGACCTATATCATTTGAAAGCTCTTGAGGAGTTGTACAAGTCACCCTTTGACGGTGATATCGAAATCGATGGCCAACTTGGTGTTTTCGACCATTGACCTTTAGTACCGTTTACCTGCCAAAGCCACGATAACCCAAACTTCATAATAGTCCATCGTTCTTACCTGTGTTGGGAGCATGCGCTGACAAACTTTCAGCCTTTATAAAATAACGAAGGTCTGGGGTTCACGGGCTCTTGGTCCATAATAAAAACCTATGAATACTTAGATGAATTTGAGCTGATACAACACTGGCTTTCGTAGAATATTTATCCATTCATCCATTTATTCTTTATTTCGTGGGATACCTAACAAACATAAAATGGAAAAAACACTATCATGCCACATCCCACGTGGAAGCGGCAACTGGCGATAAACCAGATGTGTAATAAATACTAATACTGAACGTATAATGTATGTGTGAGTAGTATAGAATAGTTGGTCCTAAGCATATCATATAATAATAAAAGTCCTTTGTTTACATGCAGAAATCATATAACGGTGACAAATGCAATGTTAGGTACAAGTTAATTAATAACGATAATATTGATTTACGTACATATTTACTACATTATAATATAAACATTTATATACCTACCTAACTAATGAATTTACTAAGAATGGCCGATATCGGAATTCTGTCGATCGAATGCTAAAAGTGAGACATAAAATGCTTAGAATGGTAAAATGTGAAGCGATATCAAGTTTTTATTTCATTTATTTATAGCTTAATAGGTTCTTCTTTTAGCTCCCAGCATAGCCTTAAGAAAATACTATTACATATTTGAAGAACAATTTTAATAAAATCATTACTTGGTGGCCGTCTTTAACGTCTTCATGTTTGCCAGAGCCAGCAAATTGATATTATGGGTCAGTTAGTCAGTTTCCTCGTGAATGAGGAGACATTTAAAACTACCCAGTTTGTGCTGGAAAGAGAAACACCAAATTCCGACCAACCAAAAAATATTGCGTAGCAAAATTTCGCATCTCTGATCAATAACTAAAAACTTCACTGATATGACAGTCGTATGATAGACGTAGGTACCTACATTGCAGACGGCTATTATAACTACATACTTACAACTTAAGTGACTACAAGAGACATGAGTGGGTTACATATTATAGATGAATGAGAAGCGCAGCAACGGCGACAATAAGCGCGTCTATTTCTGTAACTCAATAAAGGGAAGTCTTCCTGCAGCGTTTTCCGCCCTCAAATGTAGGAATTGCTTCCATGCTGACAACTAAATAATTGGAGCCCAGTAGGCGACTGATTACGTCAATTGACTTGATGCTGTTTTGACAATATACAAGTTCGTCACTTTTATCAAGAAGAAAATATTACAGAGCAAATATATCGTAATGATAAGCATTACAAACATAGGCTGCGTTGCATAGTGCAAACGCGTATTTTGGTATGCAAAGGCATATCAGAGATTATTCATGAAGCAGAGTGCGCGATTACAAATACACATGATATCTGGGTGCATGTCTGCCCCTAGAGTCAATAACCGCGGTTGGCCCTGTAGGCTCGGCACCGACAGACGAGTGCGGGCTCGCAGTCAACACCTCGCGCCTCCGCGTAGCTCGCAGGCCAGCGCGCGGCGGGGCGTCAGCGCTCAGCGAAACGACGCCGCATCATCTCGCCTTGAGATAACGTCCGCGATAACGCTCTCGCGAGCCATAAATAGAAATAATAAAAAGGTAAAGCGATTATAATTATATCTCGAGGCCTGCGCATTACTCCAGTATTTACCATAACCCGTCAAAATAGATAATACAATCGCTAAGTGGGCACCTACTTCGCTTCGAGCGAGAGCAGCTCGTAACGTCACTAACGATTATGTAGATCTTGGCTACTCATCAAAGTTAACAACTTTTCTGATTAGCTGCGTACAAAGTAACAAGCAAGCGTGTCTATTTATGGTACGTTTTAACTGGTAAGTAATATACCTAATGCACTTGTATGCAATAACAGTCACTGGGCATGTAATACCATGGTTATAACTCTAGAACTAAATTCCTATCCTACAGAGGTGCACGACAAAGACAAAATACACACCCCTAGAACAAAAAAGAACTTACCAAGCTAGGTATAAAATAACTTACGAGATGTGTGACATACACGTTTACACATAGAATGTATAGCTCAGGCTATAGACAAACATACAAGAGTAAGTGCGTTTAGCAAGTGTAGCGAGCGGAATAGTCCGTAAAGCTATCGATCTCGTCGACTAGATGTTTGGTCTGCCGCTCCTTGCCGCACCTACCCTGAACATAATAAAAATCGACCACCTCATGTACTTGGCATACAATCATACACTCCAAATTTATCTCAACTCTTACTTTCGCTTCGCAACTTACTTAACTGTGATACATTAGGAGCATTTATAATATACATTAATTATCTAGCTGTATGTTAGGGTGAGTCACGATTAAGATTTTACAGGTTATAGCTCTAGATACCTAATAACCTGATTGGTGAGCACACCCCTCGCTTGAACAAGACGACACCTAGTTACTTATCACAAACATCAGAGTAATAAAAACATAAGTTATTTTTAGCTAGTTATCTACTTTATAATTTACATAATCTGCATATTTTTATATTACATCATGAAAGCACTCTGTAAGATGTTGTTTTCAAATATATTTATTAAATGTGTTAACAGCTTTCTAAAAGTTTGTTATGTATATTTAATTCACTGAGTTAATTCAGAAATATATTTCATAAATTATAAAAAAAAACTATTAAAATAAACCATTTTTTTCCAATCCAAGGGGATTCACGTAAAAAATATCTTAGCATGCAGTCGGATAAACAAGAGACAAAAAAAGAAGATGGGGATCGGACGGAGATCCTACATTACTAAATCAACTACCCTACCGTGTCAGCCTGTCTATAACGAATAACTCAAAAAATAGTCAACGGATTTGCTGCGGTTTCTCTGATAGACAGGTGATACACGATGAAGGTTTTGGACTACTTTTCATTCCTAAAATTCTAGAAGAGATGAAATCGAGGGCCACTGCTAGTCCCTCCTCTCAACACCCAATATAAGAGCTAGTCTGTGTTCAGACTAAAAGTAATAAATGAAGGGAGATTATAGTCATCTTCGCTCATATTCACAGAACAGGGTGGGTCTGGCGAAGTTAGCTACGGATTGTCATCGCGAAGTTGGCCGTGGATAAGCTATCCAAAATATGACTGCTTCCCCACTAAACCCAACAGCCTCCGTGGTCTTGTGGTTTGAGCACCCGGCTCACGATCCAGAGGTTCCGGGTTCGATTCCCGGTGGGGATGCCTCACAAAAATCACATTGTGAGACTGTCCTCAGTTTGGTTAGGGCATTGCAGGCTGAATCACCTGATTGCCCGAAAAGTAAGATGATTCCGTGCTTCGGAGGGCACGTTAAGCCGTCGGTCCCGGCTACTTTTTACGGATAGTAGTCGTTACATGAGCCACGTCAGAGGCCTTTAGCGGCTCTATAACTCTGACACCAGGATTGGTCAGGTCGACCATCCACTCGATGAAGAAGAAGCCCACTAAACCCACCAAAGTGAAAATCTCTATGGCTCTTACGCGGAAGTAAGGACCATAAAAAAATTGTAACGATAAGATTGATGTGAAAATCAAATGTCTTTAGAGAAAAAGGAAAATTATGAAAGACACAACTTTATATTTATTATGACTTAAGATTAAGTCAACTGGAAGATAACGGATAGACGCTTAGGTCCCATTTAAGACATGGGGCATCGCGCAGAGCGTCGGAAGCGTACTCATATATCACAAACATATAGCAATGCACGAGAAGAGTGACGTTAAGCGTGGCGAGTGCGCAGACCTTTAGCGTGTTGCGTAACAAGCGGCCGGCACCTCTGCGTCTCACGCGGCGAACACTATACACAAATGTCTATTCTTCTGTTCTATTCTTAATGAGCTCGTAGCGAAGCCAGTAAACCAGGTCCTCTCTTACGTAGTTCAAGTGACGCGGCGGAAAGGTGCCTTGGAAGGTTAAGTAGTGCAAGATAAACAGGTCTAGAGGGAGATCAATATTCCGGTGGACTGACAATTTGAAGACCCCAACCAAATGATTGTCAACGAAAATGTAAGCCAAGCATCAGCAAGTGAGATGATGCTTGACCAGCTGTTACCATCCTCTCAATTTATATAGTCATATCCCAGTAAAGACAAAAAAGTGAAAGATAAATTAAAGCAATATATGTAACTAGTGCTGTTCTGCGAATATCATGCCTAAATACGACAGATCAGATATAATCAAGAAGAGAATAAGAAATGTTTGTCAACAACAAAAGGAGTCTTCTGGAGTCTTCTGGTACTATAAACTCACTTCTTCAAATTATCAAAGTAAGCATCATTTACATCTGTACTAAATCTATGAAGAATAACTCCTAACCTCTCTAAGTAACTTTGAAATTTCTGTTCTGTGTTCTGGATGCTTTTCATGGACAGGAAAATAACAAAAATAAAACTGAAACTTTATGTTTTGCCATATACCATGTATAATTATATACTCTCTTGCTCCTGAAGAGGAAAAAGGTTAAGAAATGGAGTAAGAATGAAATAAAATCACTAAACATTTTTCCTCTTCAGGAACAATCGTTTTTGGCTGGAAAATTAACGACATTGGTCCACATTTTTGGACAAGTAAGAAAATACTGTAAAATTGTAACAAAAACATATATGAAATGTGTTTTATTTAACATATTTTACTTGCAGGATTTTATAACTTTTAAAAGGTAGGTAGATCATGTTCTTCTCAAGATTTTCACCAAACACCAATGGGAAGAGAGAGATGACATAGGATAGGCTAGATACCTCTTACAAACATAATAACAGCAAGTTAAACATAAACAGCTGACACCCATTATAATCTGTATTATAAGCCAATGACAAAAATCAACAAATGAACTCCACAAACATACTTTGACGAGCCCGTTGGCACAGTGGCAGTGAGAGCGCTTACTGTGTCAGGGGTTGCGGGTTCGATCCCCGCCCGGAGTCAACAATATGTGAAGACATAGTTGTTGGCGACGACGTCTGGGTGTCAATTATATATTCTTATAAAGTATTTGTGTATGTATATGTAGTAGTATCAGTGAGTTAGATTCCATATGACAAGCTTAGAGCTTACTTTGGGTCTAATTAACCGTGTGTGAATTTGTCCAAGTATTTATTATTATATTTATTTATTTATTTATACTGCCAAGAAATTGTTTTAATAAATCAGAGATCACATTGTAGCTTAATCTGCAGTTGTTTGGTTTACCACTAAGGACTAAATATAAACTAGATATGTCTAGAAATCTAGCTAAGTAGGCAACATATAGGTATTGATGTACTTTATGAACTTATAATTGGACACAAATGTAATCTTTATCCCATGTCTTTTGGATGTCATGTAGCATGTTTGTCATAGTAGCTGTGCATCTTAATAATTTACTTAAAATATGAGAGTGAATAATAATGTACAGAAATTGTAGCAGAATCATATTAAATTATATAAGTTATAATATAGAATAATACAAAGTTATAATTTGTACACAGAAAACTTTTTAAAATAGTTACAAAACTTTCAATTGTTATGAGGGTTTTTACCTTAATCTTTAACTTAAAATAAATCAAGACTAAGTAAAACACTTTAAATCACATAAGTAAGACAAAGGACTGTGAACAATACAGTAAAGTCCGGAAAAATTACTCATATTATATACTCAAATACACCATATTTCCTATCAAATGAGGTGTTTATTAGTTTGTGCCAGGACTTCAATGAAGCATTTGTTTACAAAACTTTAACGACTAAATACTAGACCAAGAATATTTAAATTTCTAGTAATTGACATGACAGAAGAAGCCCTCTCTCTTGAGTTATTTGGTCTGAGGTACCTAATTAGAGGTCCATCAAAAGACCAATAAAAGTGTAACTAAATCATTAATTATTTGTTTATTTCCTTTTATAGTTACCGAGGTTTACTTGAGGCTCAGATACTTTATATCACAAGTGCCCTTGATCCTTAACTATAACAAAATGTATGGTTAGTAAATGAACATATTTTAGTACCTATCATAAAATGTAGCATTAGGGCATGTCGATTGTTAGCTTCCCCTGCAGGGCAAAGGTCTCTCGCTGACTAAAGATATAAGTTTAGCGAGGCAGATTAGGTGTAATACCCACAGATGCCTAAGAATATCATGGTTTTATTAACAAATACACATTGTAGTACATATATGATATGAGGATCCCTATTTTATGTTTAATCCAGGAATACAATTAGAAAAAAACTAACTATAAAAAGATATTATCTATTCAAATAAAGTTCTCCAGAACACATAGGTTAACAAGTTAACATAGAATCACTTCCATATTATATAATAATCTATATTATATCTGTAGAATTGACTGAATAAACAATAAAACTTCAATAGACATATTATGTTATGTACCTAATATAAATAAGTATAGAAAGTGGAGGGAAATGTTTACTTACCATGAATGTTTAATTATCCTGTGTAAAATGTCTTTGTTTGCACTGCACACACTCACATCTCATCACAGTCTTGTTAAAGGTTGTTCAATCCACACACAACAATATTATTGAATCACCCACAGTAAAAGTCACAAAAATATTTATAAAGAAATCAAGTAGTACCTATTCATTGCACTGTACGTAGTTATAACTACATACATAATATGTTGGTTTCTAAAAATACATCAACATGATAAAACGGTATGAATGTGTTAAACTTATGCTACACAATGATCACAAACAAGGATTGGGAATCTCTGCTCGGATTATCTATTTGCAATGTGTTGTCGTCAGTCCGTACACTGGTACACTGGTATAAATGTTTGTTTTAGGAAGCTTATACCGAAATTATTACATTTGCGGCCCAAGTAAACAACGGTGTCTAGGACGTAGTACTGTAGACATATAATTAGTTCTACTAACGAATGTATCTTATAAATAGATAATAGCAAAATTATTCGACACTGTTACTTCTAAAACGTAAACTAAACAAACAAATTTACTATGACTTTAGAAAGTCATAGGTCTAAATATTGGTTTAATAACACATCCAAAGTTAGCTCTAATGATTTCAATGGTACATTACATGAATAGGAATATAGAAACACAGCGGATAAACACAAGCACTAAAAGTTTTGAGATAAACTACACATTCCCACTTCGTTTAGTCAAATAATCCTATCGTCGCTTTTGCATTGCTTTGATTGACATCAAATAACATTTTCTTCAAACTACGATTCACTTGACATGACAAGAGCACCTCAAGCAAGAGAGAGAGCAAAGAAAAACTAAAGAAATTAAAGAAAACGAGCAAAAATTACAGACAACACATACAAATGTTATTACAAACCAGCAGCCGCCCTGACCGAGTATGAAGATCTGTGGCATGAAAAATAGTTATCTGTTACATGCTAACCACAGGTAATGCAAGCCTGGCCACAGATGATTAACATTTGTCAGGTATATTTAAATGTCAATGTTATTACAAACCAGCAGCCGCCCTGACCGAGTATGAAGATCTGTGGCATGAAAAATAGTTATCTGTTACATGCTAACCACAGGTAATGCAAGCCTGGCCACAGATGATTAACATTTGTCAGGTATATTTAAATGTCAAAGTCATTTAAATTGACGTCAATGTCAAAAGAAAATGAATGTCAAAGTAAAAAAAAAATGAATGTCAATGTCAAAATAAAATGAATGTCAAAGTCAAACTAAAATGTACTTAATATATTCCTTATTTAATCTGTGGTCGGTCCGCGATCGTCTCCGAGTCTGTGCTCTGGTCTGTCAATCACAGACTGTCAATCCTGTCGTCACGTGCTGTCATCTGTCTGACTGGCCGTCTGGCCGTCATGTCTGGTGTTGATTATTCTGTGTTACGTTCTGTGTTGATTATTGGGAAAAATGGGAAACATTGCGAAATAAATTAAAAACAAAGTAAGATATACGTAGTAGGTATATTATCTGCAGTAAATAAATAAAATCATATTAAACTCCAAGATAGCCTTTCATAAACAGTATTCTACTCTTGATTCGTTATCAAAACTCGACATTTTATTTTGCTACTGTTGAAACTTGAAACAATTAAAATTGGATTGAATTGTAAACAATGTATTACTCTCCCTCACAGTTCTACCAGAAATTAGAAAGAATCTGAACAAGCACTCTTAAGATTTTCAACGTGATAATTTAATAAAAGAAAGAAAACGACAAAATGGGGAAGGGCTTCAATAATTACATGTGCAAAAAGTTCTTCCACCCAGCTTCTAGGGACAATTTGAAGAGGGTAAGTTGTTCTTCAAAAGTAACTTTTATATGTCATTAGTATACGGATTTGTAACGCTCGTAAATGATTTTCTTATTCCAGGTATGGATGGCAGAACAAAAAACTGAAGCTTACAAGAAGAAGCAAGAAGAATTACGTGTTCAATATGAAAAGGAGCAAGAGCTACATGAAAACAAGTAAATGAATGAGTTTTCAGTTTCGTAACCATTATTTTGTGTCATTTATAAGAAAATTTTAACACAGAATTCCAGTTGTAGCTTAAGATATACTTGTCATTTAATTTTTATTCTTCCTTTTCCAGAGCTTTATTGAGCAAAGATAGCAAGGACAAATTAAGCCTCAATTTCATGTACGAACCTCCTCCAGGTGTAAAGAAGGAGAGAGAACGAGAAGATAATGAGCCAGAGTACAAATTTGAATGGCAACGTAAATACAATGCTCCAAGAGAGAGTTACTGCAAGGGAGACAATGAGATCAGAGATCAGCCTTTTGGTATTCTTGTGAGGAATGTGCGATGCATCAAGTGTCATAAGTGGGGACATATTAATACAGGTAGAATAAAATTAATTAATTAATTGGTTTCAGAGTCTACTCCAAAGACTAACAATAGAAAATAATGCTAGTGAAGATATTTATTTCTTTTAAGAGATGAGCATTTCTTGAACTTTCAAACTAATTGGTTTATTTCATAGTGTCCTCATTATCCAATGTTTACATTACACATTGTAGTGTGAAGACAAAATAAGCTGTCTTTGTTAATTCTATTTTTGTTTACTTTTTGTAGACAAAGAATGCACAATGTACACCTTATCAATGAGTGAAGCTCGGGCCCTCCAAGCATCATCCTCAACAGCTCCCGAAGAAGATGAAGAAAAGCCAGACATCCCTACTCTAATGCAACATATGAGAGACACTGGGTTGGTGATGAAGCCAGGAGCACTACCCCTGGCTGCCCCCAAGATAGAAGAAGATGATCCGTCTAATCTCACTGAAATGGACCTGATAAGTCAACTGACTAAGAAGCAGAAGAAGAAATTGTTGAAGTGAGTATTTCTAGACAAATATTTAATGTTAATTTATGTAATTGTGATTTACAGAATTTTATTAACCTATGCCTTTTGCCTATAAAAGAAGTTGGATTCTTTCAATATTATGTTCTGTAATGGTTTGAAATATTGAGCCCCAATTTCACCATTACCACTGTACTCAATCAGTTCAAATAAATCCTTGTTCACAAGCTATACTGAGATCAAAACTTCAATATTCATTCACTAAAACGAAGTTCACTTCACAGTCCTTCAAGATAGAAATGGTGAATTTGGCTCTTAATCTTATACCATTACAACATCATACTTCGAGAAACTACAACTTTACCTGAACTAAACTAATTAACCTTTTTTTTTTCAGAAAACTCGAGAAAATGGAGAAAAAGAAGGACAAGAAACATAAGCACAAGTCTCATTCTAAACATTGAAAAGATAATAAGATTTCTCTCTATCTATTCACTCAGTACAAGTGGCTTGCAAGCTTAATTCTGTTGTTACATTTAATTACTCTATTGTGTATAAAATAAGGTTGAAAATATCACTAAGATATTTAAATTATTATAATATTTGTATTACTATATTGAGATAAATAAAAGGGATTGTCCATTAAACAAAGATTTTATTTACTGATATCTTTTTAACACCAATATGTGTATGCACATTAAAATTTTGGGAGACTTCCCAGATAGGTTGAAATCACCACATTAAGGCTGGTTTTAGAGTCACGCTGACCGTCGGCGCTGACAGCTCAGCGCGTAGCTATCAGCGCGTAGCTGTCGGCGCCACCTCGTTTCAGTGTTATTCTGACCGCTGCGAAGTACAGACATGGTCAATCCCATGAGCGTTCGAGTTGCTGATATTTTACGATATCGATGTGGATATTATACCATCATGTGAAATTGCTTAAATTGAGTGTTTTGTTGTCTGCGCTATAACAGTAGTAATTATAAGTCAAGTATTGGAAACATAAGTAGAATGTTACAACATTAGTGTAGATAAAATACAATAAACGCACTTACCAAAATCGTTTTTTTTTTCATTTTCTTGCACATCATCAAATAGCATCTTTATTTTTATACAATTGGTCACTGGCGTCCCATAAACATTTTCGCAGCCGAACTTCTTCTATCACACGCCTGGTATCAATATCGCGACCCATTTTTCTATTGTCTGTACTCGTCAGCGCGTGCGTTTTACGTGAAACAGTAACGATAACCGAGCTCGGTAGCGCGTCGGCGCCGCGCGCTCAGCGGCGCCGACGCGCGGCGCGTACGGTCGCGTATGCCTCAGCGCTGACCGTTGTACGCGCTGAGCGGTCGGTGTCACTCTGAAACGCTTCTATAGTGACCATACATATTGGTCTCTCAGCGCCGACGGTCAGCGTGACTCTAAAACCAGCCTTATATCACATGCGGACTTTCCCAAGTTGATATTTTTATTATGCTTCATCACTTCATATCATATATCATATATATATATAGTACTAGCTGCGCCCCGCGGTTTCACTCGCGTTGTACCCGTTCCCGCGGGAATTTCGGGATGAAAAATAGATGTTGGCAGATTCTCAGACCTACGCAATATGCTCACAAAATTTCATGAGAATCGGTCGAGCCGTTTCGGAGGAGTACGCGAACGAACACTGTGACACGAGAATTTTATATATATAGTATAAAATAAATTCGTCTCTGTTTCGTGTCTGTTTGTCTGTTTGTCTGTATGCTTAAATCTTTAAAATTACGCAACGGATTTTGATGCGGTTTTTTGTAAAAGGTAGAGTGATTCAAGAGGAAGGTTTCTATGTAAAAAAAATCCCGAAATTCTCACGGGAACGGGCACAACGCGGGTAAAACCGCGGGGCGCTGCTAGTCATATATATACATCAGTTTTTGATATTTTTTGATGAATTTGTGTGATTGAAAATTAATTACCTATATATACATTGTTTACCTAATTTACAATATATATCACAGAATTTGAATATACATTTGTCTCTTTAATTACAATATTTACAGAATATACTTAAAACATAACTAACACATAACAACACAACATATTAATATTCTATATTATATTATAGTGAAAATGTACTTATTGTCTACTGAAATAAACTTAAACTTATGTTTAAGTGTCATAAGATCTCTCATCAATTTCGACATAGTCTTGTCTATCATTTTTTTCCTTCCAATGTAAGTATAGGACACAGCATGTTATTATAATTATAACGGCAGTGAGTACAAAAACACTTTTTAGAATTAGTTTACTAGGAGTAACAAACAGCTGTGCTTTCCACTGTGAAGGGTCATTGGGAGGTGCTGGTATCACTACTATTTGAGAATTAGGTATTATTTGAGTCCATGCTCTGTAAAAACCAGTTAAACCCACTTTTAACGTGTTTACAAAGTTGGGGGTTCTATCGAGACCAAATATAGAGTATGGGAGTTGGAGAGCGAAGTAAGCTGATTGTGACAGCTGAGCACACACGCCAGTCCGGTACGCGCCTTCTTGAGACCAGGTGTTGTAACCTATTTTGGGACCTGGGAGATTGGTACCTGAAACCAAATAACCAATATTTTGTTTTTTAATAAATGAAGTTATTAACTGTTAATACTATTTGGTACATAACTATTGTAGTTAGTAATCAATATTGTATCAGTGATTAAAAAATTTTTACTCACCAAAAGTGCCTTTCTGATGATACAAAGTTCTATTTATAATAGGCATCTTCTCATTAGTGAGTCCTGTTACTACAATCACCTTTATGAAATTGGCATCATACTCTAATTCATTTTTAAATGAATGCATTGAGTATTGCTTTGTTGTTTCATTCCTTTTCACATATATTATATCGAGCACACCATCCATTAGGAAATCATAGAAGGTAGCTGTTACAACATTGTCTCCCAATGAGCTGAATATATCCCATTGGATCTGAAATGTTCTGTAAAACTTGCACTCCGGGGCATTACAAGGTGTATTGTGAAACAGAAACACTCTAGTAACATTACTGTTCATTGGAGAGAGGGTGATTAGCAAATCGGGGTAGCCATCCATGTTGTAGTCCCCACTTCGCATGGTTATTGTATCCAAGTACAGTTCATTCCTAGGTGGAACAAATCTCCAAGAAGTTCCTTTGCCATCATTGAAGTCCACATGCAAGTCATGCCACTGCTGATTGTCATAAATAAGTATAGTACTGTTAAAACAGTCAATGTCATAACAAACAGGTACAACTAGGAAGAACTCTCCGGAAAGAGCTACATCTAGAAATAAGACTTGACCATAGTTTGCATAGTGGCCTACAAGGAGTTCAATGCTATTATTATATCTATAGTTGCCATCATATTCACTGAGCCACACTTCTACATTAGTTGTGGTTGTCACAAGGAGGTCAGCAGCATTGTCATCGTTAACATCAAGGAATGAATGTGAATGGGGCAATTTTAGCTGCCTAGATATCCCATCACCCATAGGTACTTCTCGAGGAAAGGATCTGGTCTTATCAAATATCCAAAAAACTCTTTTCTTTTTCGAGTTTAAACCAAATAGGTCTAAAGTCATGTCTCCATTATAATCCAGTACTAGTGGTTGACCAATTATGGTAGCTTTGATTTGTAATCCATCGGAACAATTCAAACTATCATTTCCACCCCAGAGTATTCTTACCTCTTGGAGTGTTGAATTTGCGTTAGGTATTTGTGTAGTAACCAAGATGTCCATGTAAGCATCTCCATCAAAATCTCCAGGAACTATACTTGTCACAATGTTAGAAAAGTTACAAGTGTATTCGGACGGTCTCAACAATGGCTCCTTATCATACGCGAGAAACACAACAATAGTGGATGAATTCTTGATAACGAACACATCTGTTAGTTCATCGGAATTAAAATCTCCAAATGCAGCTAGCAAGCCTTCTGTGTTCTTCCCAAACGAACTTTCTGTCATATCTTTTACAGCGACACATTGTGCGACTATCGCACTAATTATTAAAGGAAATATAATATACATAGTGAACACAATGAGTGGAATGGACTGATAATCACAGCTGATAATATTATTTACTGGTATCTAAAGCTGCAGTTGACTAAACAGAAACATATCGTGTTTCCCAAATGGACACACCACAATCAGTCACTCCTTTATTCCAGTCCAGTCACTTTTCAAGACCATTAGAAATTAAGATATTTCTTATCGATCCTAAATTAACATTTAATTCTTTGTAATTTGGTTATGCCTTGAGGAAATTATATCATACTTAAACAATGGAAATCGAAACAAGACATTAGCTTATAGACAAGAAACAGAAACAATGGTGAAGTCAAACTTTTTTGACGTTTAGTTTGGATGAATGAAAATGAAATAATAAAATAATCTGTTGACGTTGACGTTATGGTACTTATCGGTTTTCGGTGTACCTATTCTGAAAAATGTAAAATTCGATTTCCGATTAAACATAATTGTGCGAGATGCCTTTATGGGGGACGAAGTTAATAGGATTAACTTCTCGTCCCATAATCTTGTTGTGTCGCAGTTTTTTCGTAGGTTTTTCTATATTTTGATTTTTTTCATAAAAAAGTATATTTGAAATAAAACATTGAATTATGTAAATATTATAACGTATTTAATGAACACTTACTTTCTAATTTAATTAATAATTGAATAATAGTTAAGTTATTAAGTAGATTCTTAATCTATTGAAATCAAGTCAAAAAACAGTCGTTACATTAATCATAAACTATTTCATGTAAACTATAATTGTCGTCATAACTTATTGATCAAATAGTTTTATTGTTTATTGCAGAACTCAAACCATACAGTATAGAAATAATTCCTACACATATAGTTGTTAGGCACATAGCTACAATCAAAATTACGACGAAAATCGTTCCTAAAACAGAAAAAGACATAAGTTAATATCTTAATAAACTATAAGGCCCATCGCAGACGACAGACTATCCGTGACGCACTTTTTAGTCTGTGAAAATAGAACTTATGTAATTATATTATATATTATATAATATTATAAAGCTGAAGAGTTTGTTTTGTTTGTTTGTTTGTTTGTTTGTTTGTTTAAACGCGCTAATCTCAGAAACTACTGAACCGATTTGAATAATTCTTTCACTGTTAGATAGTCTATTTATCGAGGAAGGCTATAGGCTACATTTTATCCCGAAATTCGGGAACGGGCACAACGCGGGTAAAACCGCGGGGCGCTGCTAGTGTAATTATATGCAGTAACGCACACGACGCGCAAAAATCCGCGACCGAATTTTTGTGCGCCGCAGACTCGATCGCACAAAAAGTCTGTCGTCTGCGATGGGCCTAAACAATAAGCTTTGCAATAAAATACTTGCCTTCAATGAGGACGATAATGCATATCGAGTTGAATACCAAAATTATAATTACTATCGAAAAACA
Source organism: Cyclophora albipunctata (assembly GCA_963082685.1). Taxonomy (NCBI): domain Eukaryota; kingdom Metazoa; phylum Arthropoda; class Insecta; order Lepidoptera; family Geometridae; genus Cyclophora; species Cyclophora albipunctata. The sequence continues at coordinate 5,245,575 of OY720117.1, read as the reverse complement.
TGCAACTCCACTAATTATTATCAATCCAATGGTGGTTATTATGGTTGATAGCAAAGGTTTTTCTAAGAACTTTCCCATATACCGAGTACTAGACTCACAAAATCTAGTTGATACATTTTGAAATCCAGATGTAAAAAATCCTGAAAATGAAGATAAACTTTATAAGTACCTACCTAACTAATTAATAATTTATCAGTATATTAGTCAGGCACTAATGAAGTTATATTGTTATTTAATGATAAGTTATAATAACACTGAAATCAAGTAGCTAACCCAAAGATAGTTTTATTAAAATGATAAATGTTTGCTCAAAAGTAATATCCATGATTGTATCTGAAGCAAATATTCAAATTTGTAACGGCCCCTTATTAAATTATTTGCAAGAATAAATTCAATGTTTTCAGTGTATTCATTCGACGGTAGAATATAAATTCGATATGATATATATCAATTGGACAGTGAATATTTTCTTTATTATCGAGGTTCTGACTCAGACTCTGACTGAGAAACCCTCGCGCTCAGAACTTCTGAGCGCGAGGGTTTCTCAGTATAAATTCAGTTTTCTATCTTGCAGTTGTCACTGTCAAATTATATGAAAATTGTAAGCTCTCAATGTCAAATATCCCGCAGCCCGCGTTTTAATATATATTTTGAAACATTTTGAAAGCTGTTGTGTCTGTCATGTGTTTTAAAATATAGGTAAACTTGTACCTAAAGGTTTTTTTTATTCATTTAATACATTACTACTGCAGGCTTAAGTGAAGTGCCCACACACTATTATTTCAAACAATAAAATGGTTTGTATTTATTCAATCATGTACTAACTAATATTCGTATCTAGACTTCCTTACATCAACCGAAATGTTTATTTATTCTAGGTTGGGACCCATGATGAAAACTTACTATCCGATATGTTACCGATCTACTACACTAGATTGTTTCCTCAAAACATATTCTGCAGATGGCTTGCTTGTGGCAGTGCTCCACAACCTCTTTGTAACAGGGAAATGTCGTTTACTCTAGCAGACGACGTGTATCTACGATACCTATCAATAAGTAACCAGAAAGAATTGCAGACACTCTTGCAGAAAAAGTGTCCACACAAATTGGATATTGGTGCTGTTTATAACACAAAGTATGTAACTAACAATTAAACTAGCAGTTGTTACCTCAATATTTCTTAAAGTTTTGGTAACTTTAAATGATTTAACCATTTTTATTTAAGTTGAAAAATTACTTGGTAAAAGTGAGTTAGGACTAACTAACAATTTTTTTTCAGACCATCCATAGGTCGTCATGATGCTGTGGTGTTATCCAGAGAACTGGTTTTTGATATAGATCTTACAGATTACGATGAAGTTAGAACTTGCTGCCAAGAAGCTAAAGTTTGTGAAAAATGTTGGAAGTTTATGGTTATTGCTTGTGAAATCATTGATAAGGCTTTGAAAGGTAAGTTACGTTCATAATGCAGGCAACATTTCCAATAGTGCAGTAAACTATAAACCTATAAACAGTTAGTAGCCTAGATAAAAATTATCTTCACTATATTAAATACACAAATTAAAAAAAAATATATAGTTACCACTAATATCCCACTCCTTGGTAAAGGTCTTCCTTAAACACCTTCCAGGCATCCCTGTTATAGGCTAGATTAAGCCAGAACAGGAATGCTTGGTCCAAACCCATCAACATGAACATAAGCACAGATATAATGCATATACTAGTTAATACCTTAAAATACCTCTCAAGGAAGCTTCCCTTTTTTGCAGAGGACTTTGGTTTTCAAAGCATATTATGGGTTTTCTCTGGAAGACGAGGTATTCATTGTTGGGTGTCAGACTTTGAAGCAAGGACCCTGGACAGTCCTGGAAGAGGAGCCGTCGCGGATTACTTATGTTTGATAACTGGAGGAGATAATCAAAACAAGAAAGTTCATCTGCCTAGCGATAATCTGCATTCCAGTATCAGGTATAATTTTTTTTACAGTCTTAATCCTTTAATTCGCCAACATGGGTAGCATACATTAAAAAATAGTGTCATCAGATATCTTTAATTTGCATAAGACCTGTCCTTAGTCATCTAAAAAATTCTTAACTAAATAATTGTTATAAAATATTGCATGAAACACCATGCGCTTTTATCTTCCCAATTTTATTAGTTTGATCAATGTTTGTATAATAGATTTTTTTTTAAATATTTCAGGAGAGCTCTCACTGTAATAGACAAATATTTTGATGATGTCCTACAAGATCAAGAATTCTTATCAACAAAAGAAAGATTGAATAAATTCCTAAAAATGATACCCGATGAAGCACTGAGATCACATGCTGAAAAAGTTTTAGAAAAAATGCATGAGTCTTCATTGGAGAGATGGAATACTTTCAAAAACATGTATGAAACTTATTGTAGAGAGGTGTGTACAATAACATGAAAATAAAATGAGAGAATATTACGTATAATTATGTCCCTTCTTTTGGCTTTGAATGAACAGTATCTTGACACCCCACTGCTGGGCAAAATATTTTGCTAAAACATTTCTATTTCTTCTTCTACTAAAACAAAATTAAATTCTGTAAAGTTTAAACCCTATTTCATATTTCAGAACAGCAACACTCGTAAGATAATGCATTTAATTGAAGAAATAAAGATTCAGTACTGCTACCCCAGATTAGATGTGAATGTAACCAAAGGATTCAACCATTTATTGAAATCCCCATTTAGTATACATCCTAAAACTGGCAAAGTATCTGTAGTCTTCAAGCCAAGCCATGCTAAGAGTATGGAGTTGGATAAAATACCTAATATTTACAGTTTGTTAGATGATAGTTCTCCAGATAATGCTCAACATCAAGCAAACATGAGAACAGCTGTGAAGAACTACCAGGAAGTTGTATTCTCTTTGGAAAAGGCAGAGGCAATGCGTAGAAAGAATAATGCTGGTGAGTACTCTATTTTTACCAGACTGTGACAGGAGGGGTTTGTTTCTTAATAATCTTAAAATGGGGACTTATGTTGTCAATTATCCAGCCGAAGACGATTACTCCTGAAGACGAAAAAGATTTAGTGATTTTGATTTTAGATTTTTTAGATTCGACTCCAGGGTTGGTCACTAAAAGGAACTTACTTACCCTGTCTATTCGGCAACTGCTGTGCAAATTATCATTGCACATATTTCATTTTTATACTAATGTAAAAAAAATTACCTTGATACTTTTGGTTTCAGGTGCCTCAATAGAGTTTTAAGAATAGGAAAGGATATGAGTTGTGTAATTATACTGCCTTTATATAAATAAAGATAATATAATAAAATATTTTATTGTTTTTATTTTACATGCAAAATAAACATTTGCCTTACATTAAATACCTACATAAAAATATACTTCAATTCATTTTTCTTCTGAATTGGTATACAAAAAGTACTGAGCTGATGAAAGCAGCTTTGTAGCGGTAGGTGGGAAAGTACTATTTAGAACCTTATTGCGCCGACACATTAGTTCATTATTTTAATGAGAGCTTTAAAAACAAGTAAGGAACTTATGCCCTTCTTAAAGCAAAAAAACTATGGTGTGACCTTATTTAAATTTTCATATGACCAGTTTGGAATGTAACTGAAAAATGTCCATCCTAAATATAAAGCAGTGTTTATAAATTTAAAATAGTTACTTTTTCTCTTACCCAAAAGTCCCAAAACCTTAACCGATTCATTGCTGATGGCACGACAGGCGTGTCATCAATTGTTTTAACTTATGGCTTATGACACGAGAGGCGTGTCATTTTTTCATCGGTTGTAACAGCCTTAAATTAAGTTTTAGAAGGGTCTGCCCAGGACAAAACTATCAAGTTTTTCCACGAAAATCTAGTCTGTTGTATTAGTTTCCGGATATTGTGTGAATTTCGAGGTTGCAGGGGTTGTCAACCTTTTTAAATTTACATTGAATTATTTTTTAACGTTGCTGATGGCACGACAGGCGTGTCATCAATTGTGTTAACTTATGGCTTATGACACGAGAAAAAATATGGAAGGCATTTGATCAATTTTTTGATCAGCAATTTCTGTGCATGTACCACTGTCCTCAAACTTCTTTTGAGGCTTGAAAGTTCCATCATCTGAGTATGATTGTGAATTTTGTTCAAAAATATAATTCATCGTTTCTTCTTCATTTTCACATTGAGTCTCATCATTGTCATAGTCTTCTGTTTCCGGAATGTATTTGCGTTTTCGTGTCGATTCTAAAATAAGACTGTACCGTCTTCGCGGTATTTCGTAATGCACGTTTCTAAACTGCTCCACCGACCTGGAATTTGAACCAATGGGAGCACGTCTTTTTCTATGACGTGCAGCGCTCGCATTGGTTAACACAGACAGCCTGGCGGGAACAACACCTCGCCACTTCCGCACACGTTAAAAAACATGGCGAATGGTGGTTCATCTTAAAATCTATAAAATTCGTTTTCCCTATGCAAATTCGAGCTTCTTCATTATATACGTCATCAAAGCGGCGCCGCTGAAGGACTTAAACTGTGGTGTGTGTGGTGTGTCGTGCGCATTCCAAGGAAGGACCTAAACTGGACATTCCACGAGACCGCAGAAGGCAAGTCAGGTGCGTAGCGTCTTATTATCCTGTTTGTTCAAAGCCTAGAGAGCTGGGGTTCTTTAGAAACGTGCAGACAGATATATTAAATACCTAATATCAATCGTCTGAACAAAATGTTGAAAAATCATACAAAGACAGTCAATTTAACAAACAATCTGAATATTTAATTTTATGCACTTCCGACAGCTATGACGAGCTACAAACTAATCTTGTCCATTAATTGTAATTATTTAAATTATAAGCAAGATATCCCACTCAAATGTTACCTTCCCCACGAATTATTTTTTGTAAATAAATAAACCCTAAGTCGGAATATTTTTTTGTAGAAATAAGTTTAAAAATTAAAACAACACAAAAGGTTTGAAACACCTGATAAACCGTGAAAACGCAAGAAAAACATGTGGTTTATATACATGGCTGATGGCACAATAGGCGTGCCATCAACTTCTATGGCGCTTGACACGCCAGTCGTGTCATAGAAAATTTGTTCACAGCCACGGCGAAAAGTTTTAAAAAATGGGTGCCGCAATGAATCGGTTAAAAGAAGCACATACATAGTAAGATCATGCAATCCATATTCAATCAATATATAAACTTTTTAAAACATATCGTAATTGTGGTATAGCATAATTGTTATTTTTTAACATAAATTAGAAATTACCTATCTTTAAAAAACAAGTACCTTTACTTTACCTACTGGTGCCATACCATAGCTGTAAAAATATTGTGTTATATTATTTATCTAACTATTGATTTCTATTCGAAGTTTTCTTAAAGCGTTTATAGGCAAATATTGCTTTGAGGTATATATCGTCAATATTGTTATATGGAGCAGCTGAGTGCTACATTGAGGAAGTCTTCAAACCCGATGGTAACTGTTCCGTTTTGTTGAGTGTCTCTCGCCCTGAAAGCTTCAGTAAATCTTTGAATTTGAACACAAAGAACGATGAAATGATCAACGGATATTTTGGCTTCCTTGCTGCATCGTTTTGATAAGAAACCAATGAATTCTGGGGAGAAGCGGAATCCCATTTGTGACAGTGCTGAAAAGAACGATTGTTCCGTTAATAGTTGTAATTAAATAACTTAGGCAAACTAGTTCAGGTTCATTTTTCGTTTCAGGGACACCCTGACCTACTTACCCAGGAATCGAACCCAGTCACGAAAGTTAGCTATCGTCAACTTAACATTTGCACTTAGGTGAGGTACGTACCCTGAGAAAGTTCTTGTTCGTCTATGAGGCCAGACTGGTCAGCATCGTAGGTTTTAAAAACCGTTAACCATTGGTTTACGTAGGTGTAGAGTTTATCAAACTCTTCGACGTTGATGTGACCCGAGCGATCTTTATCGAACATGCCTGTAACAGATTCATAAAGCGTAGGTGCGTTATGTGCTTATTGATTAGCTACACGTGTAAAACTGGTATATTATCACAAATTGACATACCGATCATTAAATTGCATGCTGTTTCTGAAAACGTTTGTCCCTGTGCGTTTACTAATGCAGATTTGAGTTCCGGTGCAGTAATGAAGCCGGATTTGTCTTTGTCCACTGCCATGAACCATTGTTGGACTTGAGGGGACACGGTGCCGCCAGCCCCTATGGATGGGTAGGGTCCATGCCCCATTTCCAGGCCCTGTGGCTGACCGTAGCCAGGCTGTCCTCCGTAGCCGGGTTGACCCGGCTGTCCTCCGTAGCCAGGCTGTCCTGGCTGTCCAGCGTAGCCGGGTTGACCTGGCTGCTGTCCCCCGAAACCAGGTTGACCATATCCTGGCTGAAGAATAAAAATATTTATTTTACTTTATGCGAATTTCGTCACTCGCAATAAATTATTCGAAATTACGATTTTTAACAGACTTCAAAAAGAAAAAGATTTTTAAATAAATTAAATGCATAATACACAGAGGCTTTGTGTATTATACATTTAATGCTTATGTACGCGGGTTAAGCCAAGTGGAGGAAGAGGATCCTCTTCGCTTTACTATCTTTTTGATAGGTATATCAAATATATAAAATTCTCGTGTCACAGTGTTCGTTCGCGTACTCCTCCGAAACGGCTCGACCGATTCTCATGAAATTTTGTGAGCATATTGAGTAGGTCTGAGAATCGGCCAACATCTATTTTTCATCCCGAAATTTCCGCGGGAACGGGTACAACGCGAGTGAAACCGCGGGGCGCAGCTAGTATAGATATAATATGCTAAGCTAAGCTAAGGATATTGCAGGCTAATACTTCACGCAAGCTTAACTGCACAGAGCCATATTTTCAAAATGTTTGTCCCTTCATAATTTAGTTCTTACGCATCAATTTACTTTATTTTAAGGCTGGCTTTAAGCTGGGTATCCATTTGCGCAGCCTCGTGGCGAGCTGCCTCATCCTGAGCGTGCCGCGGGCTTCGGAAAGTACATGCGTCTCCACTTGAGCACACATAATATCGTATCGAGCGGCAAGCCTCAACCCGAGCCACGGTTTTCATATAACTTAATTAATTCGATACATTTCTCATTATCCATTTTGCTGCGTGCCGAGCACACGTACGTCCGTCTCCACTTAACGCACGCCTCACGCTGAGGCGTCTTTGAGCATGGCCATTTACCGACACGATTTGGCTCGCTGCGCGGCCGCCTCGTTTGGTTCAAGTCGCGGCAAGCCTCGACTCGCGGCACGGTCTCCACTAGATCTGCCTCGGGCCGAGGCAGCCGCTCGGCCCGAGGCTGCCTCAAATGGATACCCAGCTTAAGAGTCACGCTGACGCTCGGCGCTGGCAGATCAACGCGTAGCTATCAGCGCGTAGCTGTCAGCGCCACCTCGTTTCAGTGTTATTCTGACCGCTGCGAAGTACAGACATGGTCAATCCCATGAGCGTTACGCCCGGTATCAATATCGCGACCCATTTTTCTATTGTACTCGTCAGCGCGTGCGTTTTACGTGAAACAGTAACGATAACTGAGCTCGGCAGCGCGTCGGCGCCGCGCGCTCAGCGGCGCCGACGCGCGGCGCGTACGGTCGCGTATGCCTCAGCGCTGACAGTTGTAAGCGCTGAGCGGTCGGTGTCACTCTGAAACGCTTCTATAGTGACCATACATATTGGTCTCTCAGCGCCGATGGTCAGCGTGACTCTAAAACCAGCCTAAGAGATAAGAGTTTTGGTCATTTTAATCATTTCCAAAAAAGTAAGTTTGGTTCAAAGATTTTTTATTTCATCCCGATTTTTCACGGGTTAAAAATAAAACAGTGTGAAAGGTTTGTCAAATTTTATTCTATAATGTATAAATAGCTACCATATTTACATTGTCGTAAGTAATATAAACAATACAAAACTGCATACTTTCTATGCAAAAAATAAAACTAGTTTCTGTACATTACTTAGCTTATAAGTAAATTGTTAATCAAGGCAATGTTTACCCTTTTTCTGCGTTAATTTTTAATTAGCTCCTTGAGAAGTTGAACCGGACAAGCTACTAAGCCGACCTAAAACTTGAGTTTAATTTAAGTAGATAAAGTAATAATTTATAAATAAGTTTATTTTGTAAGTCGATTTTGAAGCAGTTTGGTTACATTTAGCGTCCTAAAACCAGAAGGTACCAATTAATCAAATACATTTAAAATGTTTCATTTCATTGTGCTTGTTTTGCTAAACAACATACCATAGTTATATTTGCTCACACTAACACATATCTCTATGATACTTAATAGATTAAAAAATGCCTTATTTCCTGTTAAAACTAGCAAAAGATAAATTATAATTCTTTGATGTGCAACAGTTTATTTATAACAATATTAAATGAATACATGGTATGTATGACATAATGGCTAGGCTATGTATGTAGCGAAAAATGTATACTTTTGCTAAAATATGGCTGATGGAAATTAATTTTAAAGATGCATCGTTCATCAGATTTTGCAAAAAAAAAACGAATATAATTAGGCATTTGTTGAGGTAGATAAATTAAAGATTATAATGTACTTATAAGGCAAATTCACAATCACATTCAATCCATCAGTTATATAGGTTGACATCACCACAACACTACATTCTAAGTTAATTTTAATATAATTTAAAGTTACATTGTTACTTAATATTTCTAATAGTTATATTGAATTCTATTAAATACATTTAAATCAATATTTTAGTAGGGTTCCACATAATATATAAATAGCCTACTATGTATCCTACACAATACTTATACATAGGCATAGTACAAGCTACCATTTCAATCACAAAACAATGAAATTATGGGTACTAATTTCATATATTTATGTATTACAATAAAGTATACATGTATAACAGGTATTACATATTATTGCCTAGGGGTCGTAATCTGAAAATAACAGTAACTTACACTTAATGACATTCAGTCTTATAAATCAAAACCAATACTGGCAAGTTTGTTCTATTTTGTACTAAGCAATCAAATCTATCAGTGCATTTTCACTAACTACAATTATTTGCTTATTAAAATATTATATTGTCTTAATTTGTTTCCATTTGTTCTAAATTTAACATTTGTTGAAATGCTTATTTAAACCTTGTATGGTAAATATAACACAAAATATCAGAATACAAACATACACTCCATTAGGTATACAAAAATAGAAATATAAAATAATAAACTAACAAATTATGAAACAATTTCTGTGCTGATAGGATTCAATATTTAAAAAATAATTAATATATATTACATACATGTAGGTCCTTATAAAAAGTGAATATTTCATTCCTCCAAGCCATTTATTTAGTTCATATAAACATTATATTTTCAGAAATGATAATGTTGAGTCAATTAGAGACAAATGAGTAATTAGTGAAATTGCAGAAGAACTCAAAGTTATCTAGCATTTAAATTATAATTTATGAACCTAAACATTACTACTGTGACTAGAGAAACTGTAAGTGGCTGGTGTAACTGATGTGTTTACACACACTTGAATAGATGGCTTGAAGGATGATGGTAGAAGTTTATGTGCCTCAGGCACTGGAGAATAGCTCTTGCAGGTTGCACTCTCAAAGTGCACTTGTTCACTCCTATCAGTAGGCACTCCATCAAAGCTCGTTTGTTTAGCTGAATCACCTGTCCCACTATCTTTACATGAGGAATGCTCAGATAAATTGTCCGAGAACATTTGAGGCGATTCACTTTCACTATGCACTACATGTGTCATTTTAATACTTTCGGCGGGAAATGTGTGCACGGCACCTGCCATGCGTCTTCTAGTATGGTAAATGATTACCACCCATATCATCGAAGTCCCTACAGCACAACACACCACTGTTATTATTATTATTCCTGTCATATCCTTCTCATTCACCATAATAGCAACAGGTGGTAGAACTCTTAATTCTGTCATATCTTTTTTGGTACCCAACTCATTGGTGATTTCACATTCATACTGCCCAGCATCACTTGATTCTGCACCAATAATAATAAGTAGTTGATCATCATCATTAAAGAAATGCCTATCAGAGGTCAATATTGGTGACCCATCTTTAAACCATTTAAGGATTGGTTTTGGAGATCCAGATATCATGCACTGGAGTACTACTGAGCCACCACTAGTAACTTCTATGTTTTCCATTACTCTTACAAAAGATGGTTCTTGGAGAACTGTTAATGTTGAATTAGCTATGATGGTACCAGCTGGATTTTTGGCTGCACAGCTGTAGATGCCCATGTCAGTTGTTTTAGCATTTACAATGAAGAACACATGGTCAGTAGGCATAACATTCATTCTCCTCTCTCTGGCAGCAGGGAAGTCATTCCCACCATCTTTCTTCCATGAAATCTCTGGTGGAGGATCACCAGTTGCAGCACAATTCAGCGTGACAGTTTCACCAGTCTTCACAGTCACATTAGTAGGTGTTTTGGAGAACCGAGGGAATGTTACAATGTTCACTTTAGCTTTTGAAGAATATGTAGTACCAAAGTTGTTGTTGACTACACATTGATATTTTCCAGAGTCTGCATGAGTCACATTGGGTATCACAAGAACTGAGGTTGCTCTAGGCTGTCCATTGACAGAAACTGTGACATTCTCATACACTACAGGGTCATCTATAACTCCATTATTCTTTTTCCACATAAATGTCATGTTACTGAATGGGTTTGAAGTAGCTGAACAAACCAAGGTGGCAGACCGACCCTTAATTGCAAGATGTGTCTTAGGATGCTCTACAACCTTTGGCTTAGGAGAGTCTCCACAGTTATCTTCTTTTAGTTTAGTGATTGATGTTCCTCTAACTTCAGCCGGATAAGCACAGTTGGCATTTATTAGTTTATGTTCAGCTTTATCTTTTATCCATTTAACAATCCATAGAATGTTACAATCACATAATAAAGCAGTTGAATTCAAATGTAACTTTCTTAGTTTAGACATTGATTCAAAGGCATGTTGTTGTATTGATGTAATGTTGTTTCCATTCAGATCCAATTCGTATAGGTTTCCTAGTCCTTCAAAGGCTCTTGAGTTTATAGACTTTATATGATTGGAAGCCAAACTGAATGTCATTAAGTTGTGTAGTTTAGAGAATGGTCCAGACATATCTTCAACTGTCCAAGATATTTTATTGTTATTCATATACAAAGTCTGTAGTTGAATTACATAGCTGAATGCTTCTTGAGAAATAGATGCAATTTTGTTGTAACTAAGGTTCAGAGTCCTCAGATTGACTAGATGCTGAAAAGTTCTGCCTTCTATTTCCATTAATAAGTTATGTGACAAATCTAATTCCTCCAGATTGGTACATAGTTCCCAGCTGCCAAAGTCAATCTCTGATATCAAATTATTGGACAATTTCAAGGTTACCAGTGATTCCAGACCATACATCCATCCCTTAGATATACTTTTAATCCTATTGTGATCTAGTTGTAATAGGTTCATAGATTTAAAACCAAAGAAGGCACCATCAGTTAAATTCTCAATGGCATTGAACCTCAACTTTAATGTGGTCAGATTTGATAATCCTTGGAACAACAGTCCAGTGATATTGGTCAATTTGTTGTGATTTAACTCAAGAGTACGTAAATTACTCTGATATTTAAATAAATGGGCTGGCAATGACTTTATCTCATTTCGGTTCAATTTCAGTACTTCTAAGTTTGTTAAATTATCCAATGCACCTTCTTCAATTAATTTAATTTGATTGCTGTTCAAATTCAATACCCTGAGAGAATTATTTTCGGGATATATTCCTGCTTCTATGGACTCAATATTATTCCTGTTCAAACTTAACTCTTGCAACTGTTCATGTTTTACAAGTGCAGGTAAATGGTGTAAATTGATTTTGTCTAATTTTAGCTCTTTCAGATTGGACAGTTTGTCGAGAGAATCTGTAACATTTTCATTCAGTCTATTGTAGCTGAGATCTAATTGTTCCACCCACTTAGGAATTCTTGGCACTGATACGAATTTCTTATTTGAACAGTCTACATAAAGTTCCAGGCAAGCACATTTTTGTGGACACTCAAAGCTTTCGGTATTCACATAGCATATCTTTGCGATTATCGATAAAAACAATAACAAATAGACGTCTCCCATTTTCATGCATTTGTCTCGATGTCCGTTTGGTAGACAACCTTCGTTAGAAAACACCCACTTCTTACATAATGTTCGTCGTATTATTAACACTTGAAAAGTTTATCAATGAACGCACACAATTATAATTCACTAAACAAATTTGCATGGTAATGAAATGTTTGTTGAAATGTAACAACGCAACTTATTTACGGCAATAGTGTACATGTCCGCCATTTTAGTAGGCTTGCTTTGCTTGACAGATAAAAAATATTAGAACTCATTCGTTCTCTATTATCCACAGACTACATAAATTCGACCACAGACTATATAAAATTAGGGATAAATTTAATTCGAAAGTTGGCGGAGACGGTTCCTTGAAGGCCTTGAAGGTCTTCACACCAAACCCACTCGCTAGGCCCCGCCGGCTTTACCCGGCGGGTTAAGTTAGGTTGACAAAAACGAAAAAAAAGCCCGATGGCTTAATTCGCCGGGCGACGGGCTGGCGGGTTTGAAGAGCCTTCACCTCTACCTTTTCTCCAAACTCACACCTGAAGCTTATCAGCATTATCAGCTATGCGATCGAATGTTACCTAGGTATGCCCAGATTTCTTTATTAAGATGCTTATGGTAGATAAGGGAATGGCCCATTGGGGAAGCTTTAGAAGAACTTGAGTTGGGTATGGAAAATAGGGATATAGGTTCCTTCCTATTAAATTTTATTTCAGTGTGTTATTTTATCAAAAGTAAGTAACTCATGTTGTGGCACCTATAAAGAATCCATTTAGGTTTTAATTTTTGTTTAAAGTTTTATTTAGTGTAAATATTGTGTAATGCATGTGTAAAATGTGTAATGCATGATTTATAAATAACTACACTGTGGCAAGGCAATAATTATTATTTCTCTATTAGTTGTGTTACTCAGACACCAGTTTTCGGAGTATCTGACTAATCCTGGCTCCCAAAAGGAAGTTAACATATTTTGCTTAATTCATTAATTGGGAAAACTTCATTATTAGAAAATGACAAATTATCTGACAAGTAGTATTACCCATCTAATACAAATTAATGACTCAAGCTCCAGCTTCCAATAAGATATCAACAATATATACAGCAAATATTAGTTATGCTATTATAATTATATGAAATTGTTCCAGAACTCGACAACCTTTGGGTTGCTTTGGTTAATTTTGGTGTCTAAATATATGTGTCCGGGAAATGTTTTAAAGATAAGCGAAAACCAATTTGGGTGATATTGTGGGTTACAGGGAGGCTGTACAAGGATTATCAGATAAACTACTTACATTGTAAGCCATCTTGATAACGTTTCAGTAGAGAATCTGAAAGAAACATCATCATGTATGTTTTAGTGTAATTTCAGTCTATATTCAAATATAAAATTTTATACATAACAATACATATGTGTAAGTATTTACTCTACATAACTATGGTTTAAACAATTTATTTTATTTTATGTAATGTTTGTTTGCAACTAATTGCAATTTAGTAATTTTTAAACCAAATTAGATTTTTACTATGTTATTTCAATTATTTTGCGAATGTTACACGTAAATTATAAATTATAAAGAGATCATGCAAAGAATTAATACGACTTGTTTCCTATATAAATATAGGACAATAAAATAAATAAGTAGGTACTTACTAATTATCTAAAATATTACAATTTAATTGTAAATTTTTAAGTTTTGCAACAAATTGGCTGGTTGATTTGGATTACTTTGTGACATTGACAGTGACATTAATGCCAGTGATTGACAATGATTGACCTACTAACTTTGACTATATAAGAGCTGTTTACACTATCTCAGTAATTCGAGTTATGGTCCATACTCCATTCCATCGAGGTTAAAACGTGCGGGTTTTTATTTGTCATAGCTAGCTTTTTTATATATACAATACATACATACCATCGCATACAGCGAAAAGTGCCCAGGATATTTGTGCTGAGATTTAATGGGTACTAATTGTTAGTTGTTTTTTTTTTAACCTATATTGTCCCACTGCTGGGCAAAGGTCTAGTTTAATTGTTAGTTATTAAGTTATTAACGATTTAGCAACAGACAATGTGCCTTTCCTATTCAAGCATTCAGTGGCATCCAGAGAGGCTCTGGAGGTTTCTGTGAAAATAATAGTCATTGGAATGAGCGGTGGTTCCTGTGGATCACTGTGGACCAAGGACTTTATGTTTGTCATTTTTAGAGTCCGATCGAAACTGGTTTTCCGGCCGAAACCGAAACCGAATATTTGGCCGCCGATTTGTATTACAACAAAATTAATAAACTGGGTTCCATTTCATGTCCTAGTAATGCAGAGTAAAATGCACCGAATTTTAGTATTTTAAGGAATTTTATACTTGAACGGTTTCGGTCGAAACTGAAACTGCCGCCGTTACTTGATTTTTGGCCGAAACTCGGCCGAAACCGAAACCGAAATCAAACTTTCGGTCGGACACTAGAATTTTGTATATTAAATCGAGATTAAATCCATGCTAGACACTGTGGTGGTTATACGTCGAACTGGAGCCAGAAATAAAGTATAGGTCTGTGGTCGTCGCTTCCGACAGTTAATGAAAAATGGTTGTTCACTGTGGCACGTCACTGATATCCGTCCGTACCGTACCATATTTGATCCGTACGTCAAAGTTCATCTGTCGTCCGTCATCGTCATACAATTTACTTTACATTCGTCTGTCTTACTTACTACCTACCTACAAAATATTATTTGCCCTAGTTTTTTATGAAATAATTTGATAAATCTTCGGTTTCTTATTTATTTAACTGTAAATATGGACACATACGAAAGCGTGTTGTTAGTGAAAAATGAGGTATTTGTTTTCAAAATCCCTCCGAAGACTTCTAACAGGGGATACAGGTATGAAAATCGAAGGCTATGTTTCGACATTTACTATCATTGTTTTCGATGTGATTTATTAAAAAGTGGGCGTTTATAGGGCCGCAGATTGGAACTTACAAGAGCCTCAATGGACTGGACGTATGAGATTGGTGTGTAAAGGGGAGGAATTGGTAATGAAACTTGAAGACAAGGCATCTGGAGAACTGTTTGCGAAATGTCCAATAGATAAATACCCTGGAGTAGCACTTGAGGCCGTTACAGACAGTTCAAGATATTTTGTTGTTAAGATTCAGGATGACAATGGTAAGATACGTTAGCTATTTTATAACAAGATTCCTAGTAATTAGATTAGGTACAATTTGTTATGCATAGGTAAGAATGATTCATATTTTAAGACTTTGTTTGTGTTTCAGGTCGCAGTGCGTACATTGGGTTGGGATTTGGTGACAGATCAGACTCATTTGACTTAAATGTTGCCCTTCAAGATCACTTCAAATGGCTGCGGAAAGAACAGGAGGGAGAACAGGCTCCGCCTCAACAACTAGACCTTGGATTCAAAGATGGAGAGACTATTAAAATTAACATGAAAATTACAGTAAGTTGTCAAAATATTAAAAACTAACCATACTTTTTATGTCAAAATTCTCATAGGGACTGTACAAAATGGAGGTAAAACGCCGAGTCATGCTAGTAAATAAATAATTACTGGACGAATTCACATATTATGGTTAATTAGAACCAAACTAAGCTCTAGGCTTGTTTAATGGTTATGGTGGATTATAAAGAAACTTTCAATTATATTATTATACACACTCTTGGAAACAAGTATTTTTTTATTCATGTTATAGAATCTTATATGTATATAAAATTCTCGTGTCACAATGTTCGTTCCCGTACTCCTCCGAAACGGCTTGACCGATTCTCATGAAATTTTGTGAGCATATTGAGTAGGTCTGAGAATCGGCCAACATCTATTTTTCATCCCGAAATTCCCGCGGGAACGGGTACCGTGGTTGAGCTCCTCTGAAACGGCTCGACCGATTCTCATGAAATTTTGTGTGCATATCAGGTAGGTCTGAGAATCGGACAACATCTATTTTCCAACCCGAAATTCCCGTGGAAACGGGTACAACGCGAGTGAAACCGCGGGGCGCAGCTAGTAATTTAATAAATATATGTATTAGATTGAATAATTAATTAATTATACATCAGTTGTGCACATTATAATGACACACATGGAAATATTAAGTGTCAATAGGTATATGGCCATTAATAGTGAATAACAATCTTCTTCTTCTTCTTCATCGAGTGGATGGTCAACCTGACCAATCCTGGTGTCAGAGTTATTGAGCCGCCAAAGGCCTCTGACATGGCTCATGTAACGACTACTATCCATAGAAAGTAACCGGGACCGACAGCTTAATGCACCCTCCAAAGCATGGTATCATCTTGCTTTTAATAACAATAAAATTAGTATTTGTGCATCATTGAGACAGCCTACAAAAACATAACAGCTGTTTGTTTCTCATCTTATAGTCACCCAATGGTGAATGTAGGTCTATAGGAGGCATTGCTTACTGTAATTTGTTATGTACAGAAAAAAGATGGCAATGAAACGAGTAAGCCACGGCGCGGGGCCGGCGCGGGCGCGGGCGGCGGCCTGCTGCCTCCCCCCCCGGGCGGCTCGCGGTTGCCTCCGCCCCCCTCGCCCCAGCACGCGCCATCGCCATCGGCGGCGCCGACAGCACCCAATGCGGAATGGGGAGACTTTAACTCCGCCAGGTAAGTTGTTACTTTTAGGATAAAGCCCTTGCCCTTGTGGATCTTGGCATTTAAGTTGGATAAGCTCTTTGTTCACATTTGAATTTCCTTCCTTGGAAACTTAAAAATAATGTTTTTTACTAACCTACATCGATATTGCTCATATATTATGTTAATGATAAATGTATACAAACAGAGATAATGCTCCTTTTTATATCATTTCTTCTTATGGAGTGGATGGCCGACCTGACCAATCCTGGTGTCAGAGTTATTGAGCCGCCAAAGGCCTCTGACATGGCTCATGTAACGACTACTATCCGTAGAAAGTAACCGGGACCGACGGCTTAACGTACCCTCCGAAGCGCGGAATCATCTTACTTTTCGGGCAATCAGGTGATTCAGCCTGCAATGCCCTAACCAAACTGAGGACAGTCTCACAAAGTGACTTTTGTGAGATATCCCCACCGGAAATCGATCCCGGAACCTCCGGATCGTGAGCCGAGCGCTCAAACCACTAGCCCACGGAGGCTGTTTTATATCATTAAAATAACTATTTTATTGAAGTGTTTGAAATTGGATGTTTGTTATTTCCAGTGCTGCTGCTGCTCAAAAACCGACAACACCAGCCAACCAACAGAACTGGGTACAATTCTAACAATATCAACGAATTATTGTAAAAGGTTGGTGTCACTCCCGAGACGTATTGAGATAACATCGTGATAGTCCAAGGATTTGCACAATACTTAAACGAATACTTAATGAGTAATTAGAAGTATTATAATCAGTTGCTCTCATTGTTATAAGTACACTAGTGACTTATGTAAATGAATATATCAAATATCATTATAATTTAAGTATAATTAACATTATTAAATCGCGGTTTTTGATGGAGGAGATGTAAGAAATATATAATGAACTATTGTTACAGGAAAATTACGATTACATTTGGCATAATATAGCCGTAGCTCGCATATTATCGAGGCTTCAAGTAAATAGCGATTTAAGATAGTAATTCTTATTTATTTGTATTGTTTATCATTCCAATGTTACTCCTCTTTTAATATAAGAGAATGTAATTTTTATATTTATTTTACATAATTTTTGCATGAACATGAAACTATTTTATTTGAATAAAGAAGAAAAGTAATAAATCTTGCCAACTGTTTATGGTACTCAATTTGGTGAAACCCGGAATAATTGTGAGAATGCAATAAATTAATCATTGCTCTATTTATTAGTAAGTATAAAAAACTATAGATTTATAATTTGTATATTTTGCATCACTTGTTTAATTGTCTAGTTGAATGTATATTGCAGGATATAATATTAGACATTTTGGCTCTAAATATTGTTGTTATTATAAATATATAGTTGATTAAAGCATGTCATAGACAAGTTCTATGTAAATAGTTATAGTTTATTGTTTAAAGTGTGTGGTAGCTGTTTGAAGTACCTAGTACAATATGTACAAATATATTAACAACACAATTTGGTCTTTTCAAATCAAATAGATCTGTATTTCGGCGTTCTTGTTAAATGTACAAAATAAAGTAGTAAGTATTCAAAAACATGCTTTTTTATTTATTTACCATTGTTGTGCCACTACCATTATTTTAATAATCTATATTACATATGTGAGGAAACCGAGAAACCATTGAACATAATTATCAGAAGTCAAATATCAGCAACATAAAGAAAACTGTGTCTAAATCAGACAAATAATTTTTGAGGAAAATGGGGACATAGGCTGGGCATAGACAATCATTTTCATTGTATACAAGAACCTACCTCCCTATACATTTAAATGCATTCCAAGGACTTTTATGATGAATTCGCGATAGTAAATAATAACTCAATGTTTAACTCAATTAATGTCTGTTCTTTTAACTCAAAATAAGAAACATTTGGAGGGTGATAATTAAAAACTACAATTCACATCTTAAGGCGTGTTTCATATTAGTCAACGCAAATGCAAAAACGTTATTTTATCCATTGAGTTGTAATCTTTGATTAAAGTAAAATTGCTATTTTACTTGAATCAAAGGTTGTAATGTACGAAGCTTATTTGAAGTTACTTCTCTCTTCTCTAGTAAGCTTCATCAAAGATTCTTCTTGGTCAGGGGACCAAAAGTCACATAATAAATGCCAAGTGCTGGCCACAACGTATCGTAAACTATTTTGTCTTTTAATATAATATGCCTTTATATGCATTGAGATATTGTAGAAAAAAATCGTACCCGTCGCTTGTCGCCCGTCGCTCGTCGCCCGTCTCCCGTCGCCCGTCGCCCTTCGCCCGTCGCCCATCGACCGTCGTCAATATGCAATCGTCGTCACCACTGCTAGTCACTTTCTAAATATTCTAACATTCTCAAAACGGCCGCCAGGCCTCTACAATTAGTATCTATGGGCCTTACCAGAAATATTGACCCCTTTCGAGAGCGAATAGACTTTTTATTGTAGAGTGACTAGGTACCTTATGTTTTCCTACGAAGATTGACGCTACCTATCTATATCGTCTGGTGAAGCCGTTGGTAACCACACACCAATGAACTAAAATTAAATAAAACGTCTACTCACTTTATTCCGCTAGGTTCTTATTTTTATCTTTTCTCGTAAACCAAGCAGAGTGAGTACCTTTTGTGGCGTGAAATTGAAGTGTTAGGTAGATACCCTAAAACTTTTAAGGATTTGTGTTTATCTCATTTTAAACGGCTTAAGAAATAATAAGAAAAATGATGCCGTCTTCTATTTAATTTAATTCCTTGGTTTTGCTGGTATTGCTTACGTAAAAAATGCAATTTCACCTATAAACGGACAATCTGACCCGATGATAATGATGGCTCAGAGTCTACCGGTGGCTAATCGATCCGGAGTTTACGATACTCGGTGTCTACCGAATCTGGAGTCTACCTGACGCGGTGATGATTCTATGGTCAATTTGAGCCGAAGTTTTCCTCTGTGATTAACCCGACCTACAGAAACTAACTATGTAGATCAAGTATTTATTGCATATACATACTTAGATATTGTTGAAGTTGAAGTAAAACTATAACAGGTGAGGTAGATAATATATAATTAAAGGTTTTATTCACATGTAAAATATTATCTAATTTATAGTCATTGTGGTAATCAGATCAGGAATATATACCTACCGTATTTTACATCTACTGATCATGTCAATAACCTTTGCAATACGACACGATAGCTATTTGATAGTTTGTCCCAGAACATTCATTTAAGAACACAGATCTTCCATTACCCTGGATTAACGCACGAGAGGGTACAAGGGTAGGTACTTGCCGCGCATTTTAATGTCAATGTCTTACTCCGTAATACGAGTACGTCGGGGATTTTCATCATGGATTCTGACGAGCCGCCATACTTATTAGGGAAGATTTAATTTTATATGAGGCTCTCTTAAACATAATGGTTAATGTACGAAAACAGGTAAGAGGTAAAGTTACTTCCACCCTCAAATATATGGCCACCTAATGTAAAACATAGGAATAATTTATTGTCTGTAGAGATTATAATATAAAGTCCATAACTAATTAAAACACAAAAGATCCCCTATGATGTTGGGTCGAAATTTCTCAGACTCTGGGGCCCGCGATAAGACCTCTAATGAAAATGAGTAATTATTTTTTAAACTATTTTCTTTGCCTACTTTAAACCATTTTAAATTTCTTACAAAATTAATAAAAAATCTTTTAAGAACCAATAAAAATTCAATATTAAAACTATGTTGTGATTTCATCAGACGCTGTAGGGGAGGCATATTATTACTCTCAATAAAGTGAGTGACCTAAATAGCTTCGATATTAAATGTGCGGTTCAGTTGTCAAGCTTCAGCATGTTCTTATTTAGGTTGTAGGTGCTTCGAAATACATCAATCTTGGAGATGACGAGCGAACCAGCGACGCTAATGTCCCCACTTATCAACGGTACAGAGTCACAACACGGCATTAGTGGGCGAACATGGTTACTAAGTTGAATACACGGTATTACTTGCAACATTTCATTTTAATCCTCTTACTTTTTCAGAAAATTTAACGAAGTCATTTTGTGAAAGAAACTGAAACTGTATACTGCTTTATTGGGGTTTCTAGGTTATAAGCCTACGTATCTGCTGGGTGCCATTTATATGATAAAAGCTTCTACGAGTATTAGAAATTAAGTACCCATAACGAATGCTAAGACAGCATAAAATATCAGTAACTTTCTGCCGCACTCAGACCGTTCCGTTAAATTTAAACTATAAATTTAAGTATTTAATATAAACTATTGTATTTTTTCATACATTGCATGTGAAAATCACTCAAAAAATATCTCTATTAAGGAAGGATTCGACGTCACTGAGTACGGGCATTTGACTTTATTGTTATGTTTTGACGAGTTTTTTACCCTCGTTTTTGGCTTTTTCGATGAAGCTCTCCATCATACAAACGACCTAAGACCTAAAATGTAGAAGATTTGAGAACGTTATATTGCCAGTTCTTACCTACCATTAAGTTGTAGAGCCCACCGGGCACGGCGTAAATAATCCTTGACGAGAAGAAGTTAATTACAGACTTTGTTAGGGGGCATGTAGGTACGAGTATATATCAGTATATATCAGGTATTACGTTAGTATGTATGTACGAGTAGGTACTTAAGAATGTGAAGCCATGTACCTATTATCTAATAATACGAGTAGCTATGTAAATTTTGGAGGTATGTAACTTTTAATCTGGTAGTTGATACCACTACCATGAATATAAATATAGTAGTAGGTATGTATTAAATTAAAACTACGTTTTGGACTTCGCTATTGTTTTACAATTTTATCCGACGTTTCGGTTTCTTTATAGTAACCGTGGTTAGAAGACTTAGGTGTTATGTTATGCGTATACGAGTATACAAGAGATATGGAAAACTGACTTTAAGTAGCGTATTCGTTCACATATTTTTAATTCAAATAAGTAGTGTTCGCTTAAACCTACCGCCAATACTGGTGGGTTGTCACTGTGTCGATTAACTTGTGGATATGGTCTTTATAATATAGCTAACTAGCAGCGGCCCGCGGTTTTACCCGCGTTGTGCCCGTTCCCGTGGGAATTTCGGGATTTTTTTTACATAAAAACCTTCCTCTTGAATCACTCTACCTATTACAAAAAACCGCATCAAAATCCGTTGCGTAATTTTAAAGATTTAAGCATACTGACAGACAAACAGACAGACACGAAAAAGAGACGACTTTATTTTATACTATGTACTGATTAAGGTTAGTTTTTTCAAAAGAAAATCCTACAAATACTTTGGAAAATGTTAGCAAGTTTCATACCGACAGTCGTAACTTCTGTAAGAGAGAGGCTGTTCATTGACTTAGCAACTTTTGAAGCCATTTAGCTAATGTTATACGCCTACCCAAAGGGTTGGCACATTGTGTAATAATGATAAATAACTTTATTTAGTTATTTTTATTTAATCCCCGACGCAAAAGACGGGTTTATAAGTTTGATGTCGATGTTTGTGAGTATGTGTGTGTCTGCCTGTGGCACCGTAGCCCTAGACTGATTTCGATGCGGTTTTGTCATATGAAAGTTTCGTTGCGTTGGTACTTACCCTTGTTTATTACAAATCGGCCCAGGCTTTTCTGCGTAGGGGGTTTATAAATATTTAAATTTAAATTCTTAATAACTATTCAGTAGAAGTTCAAATTATAATAAATAAAGTTATCTAAACTTTGGTATAGCAGGGCTTGCCATGTCTCCAGCTAGATGATATGTTAATGCTCTGTATTAATAAGTTGAATATTTTATGTTAAATTTTTCGACCAATCAACAAACAATGACGGTATTGTGCTAGGTTCGACTACAGTGCTGGAGTAGGTAGATATATATTCTATCATATAATAGTAATAGTACATAGTTATATTGTATACGAGTACCTATCCAATCCACTATCTACCGTGACATATGAATTTTAAAATTGCAGCAATTGAATGAGAATGGAGTGGTTCATATTTATTTTGTCTCTGAAGGGTAATGCGCTGAAAATGTATTGCAGTTTCTTTAAAGTAGTTCCCACTGCAAATAAGGAAGACTTTTACTTAAGGATCAATTAATATCTCTCTATATAGGACTAGTTACTCTTACCTTGTAATAGGAAAGTACCTACTATAATTACTATTCTAGATATATAGCGTTAGGTAGGTGTTATGCGCAGTTCGATTGCAAAACTACGTTAAAAATATTACGGTTTCTCAGTAATATATAAATCATAACATTAAATACAATGTCTACATGTATTCATATTTTCTACTTTTATTATTGTCTAAAGGATTAATTACAATATGTTATGAATCCTTATAGGTATACTCTACTCACTAAACTAGGAAATGAGTAGAACAGGTATACGGGTAGGTGTGCTCTGTTTTTATTATTTTGTCATCCATTATGAATATGAAGCACCGTTGTGTAGCCAATACATCGATAAATGTCCCAGCAGATACCTCGCTACCTATTAAATACCGATACATGCAGTGGGTACACGGTGTTAACTGCATTTTCAGTAATCTGCCGTCGGAAGGCCACCGGCTCACTAGATTAATGGAATGTAATTTCCACTTGCCTATGTTACGTGTCGGGAGTACTAAATGTTCTATTTTTCAAAAGCTTTTAGTTAACTAAACCAGTTCGTTTGATAGTTTGTTAGTATGGGGCAATTCTTGGAACTACTAGGGAACTACTGAGCTGATTAATTTTCATTATGCTTTCAAGTTTAATAATAAAACACAAACAGACAATATGTGTTAGTGATATGTTATTAGAACATATAATTAATATTACTAGATATTGCCTGTGCGTATTAACTATAAATGAAAAAGCCTTTTTATTTCAACTTTGAATAAAGTAAGTATAAAATCAATGGAATAGAAAACTAATCAAGTTTGAAAGCATATAAACTCATCAAAGCAATACTTAAAGTATTCTAGCTCCAAGTTCATGCTTAGTATTGTTTGAGATAACTCTGTTTCGTTTGTTCAATCCAACATAAATCTTCTAATTTGAATTTCAAATACTTTCGTAGCTTTGTGTCTGTAGATAGAATGGCACGCGAAGAATAGATATGCACAATTCAACAATGCTGCTCTAAGCTCGATTCGTTTCGGTTCTACGCCAATATTCGAGCGCGCGGGAAAATTGTGTCACCGATTCTCACAATGTGTATGTAGAATAGGTATTTATGACAAAAAGAGCAAGAAATTCTGCTCTGTTTTCGATAGGAATTAAGCTCGCGTAGTACTAGTTATTATTCTGTGGCTCGGCATAGTTTGACTTTGTGATGACGTCGTTTTCGAAATGTGTTCCATTTCTCGGCATGACGTTATTTCCAATTTCCATGTTGCATCAGCAATGTGAAGTAAAATTTAGTTCAGGGTTAGTGATTTGTTTGAAATTGAATAGCGTATTGAGCCTATTGCGTATTCGAGGCTTGGGGCTTTTTGTTCACCGTGAATAGTCTATGCTGTCACTCTCACTCCCATCCCCTACTATTTATATCAACCTAGTTATTTAAAAAGTGCTTGATATGTACGTACGTGGTATGTACAAAGTACTCACAATATCTGATTACAATGATGTTCGCATACTAGTGTGTTAATTGCTAAGAGATATGTCAAACCAATTTGTTGATATCATTAATATCCCAGTTTCGTACACTCGAATTAAATTCATCAAATTAATTTGTCAGGATTAAGTTTGTGCCGTCTTTCATTAAACGTAGTGATTATTTTACTCGGGCGTTCGTGAGTTTATTTGTGTATACTGTAACGTTATGTATGGTTATTTCAGTATTCCTTTTGTATAAAGTAATTAGGTTAACGTTAATTAGTTTATCTGTAGCTTTAGTGTAAAATATTAAATTACTCCTTTCAAGTTAATTAATAAACCAAGCAGTAAGTACCGTAAAATTGCTCGGCGATTGCTGTTGGAAATTAGCAGGTAATTAAAATTTCGGGCAGTGAGTTGAGTAAATACTGATTTAAGCACTACTGAAGTTGAGTAACTTTCGTTTGACTTTAGTGTTGAACCTCGGTGCCTACATATCCGATTAGCCTCGTACGTCATGTAGGTATTGTCAGGGGAATTAGCGGTTGACCATATTTGGGAGAAATTCAGGCGTGTACCGACTTTCAGAACACGGACTACGATTTCTGAGTTCCGGTTAAAATTGGTCTACCGCCAACTGTCCTAGCTGTAGGTAAACATGTTGGTTCTTTGTTAACTTTGAAATTCAAACAGAACAATAAATTCATCAGTTGCGGTGGTAGTTCGTGCAATTTAATATGTAACAGTGTAAATTCAGTTGGCAGTACAATGAAACCACTCACACAAATAAATCCGGTTCGTATTCAGTTTTCGCTGAAATATCAATATTCATATATTGCAGAGCTTTCATATGTTTCAGTAACAAACATCGGTGATGAATCCTAGTTATTATTCTGTTGTTTGAATATTGAAATCTATTTTAACACAAATCAATAGTTTTGTTTTTACTTATGTTTTTTTGATTGGTAATAAATATATGTTGGTCTCTCTTTGTTTATATGTTGAAATATACATAATTATTATAATTCTTCTCCACTGTCTTCTAAGTACACCAAGAAATATCATACACAAGTAAATTGTAAAATATTGTGCACTGCACTTTCCTTTGCAATGAATTTCATTGTACTTTACCTATTTACATTATCAACGCTCACTAACCTAGATTTCTCGTGATAAATAAAATGGTTCGTAGCACCGTAGCAAGTATGGTATGTCGTAGTGCATGGGTCGGCTACGTCGGCTACGCTCGTAGCGCTTGATGCTCGTAGCGACGGCAAATTACATTTTATACGTTTGACTAGTTTAGCTCACTAACGGCGATGAAGGTAACAAGTAAGAGGAGCCCAGGGTGAGCTTGTTTACAAACACCTTTCAGCACTTACGGGATGTTTATTTTCTGGGTTGAATAATAAGATTCTGTTGTAGGTTTAAAAAAAATCACGTACAATAATGTTTGAATGGCATTATAACTAATTAGGAAATCTAAGCCTTTCATGCAAAATCTAATGGAAATACACCACAAGATAATCTTCATTATCCAAATACATTACATTTGCATTAATTTTGATGGATCTCATGAAGTACACCGTGTAATGATTTCAAAACTCATTTACATTTCGTATTAGGATAATCAGAATCTTATCTCACAACGTTATGGCCTCAGACTGCGCGTCGGTTTACTTCTAATAAAGATTTATTCCTTTACTTTAGATCTGATTTAATTAACGCTGGATAAATCCTTTTTTTAGAGTTCCCTTCTTAAAGGGTGTGAATTTTGTTGTCTGGGGTTTTCAAGCCTACTTTGTGATCACGGCCCAAAATTTAAATCCTTTTGAACTTTTTATTGTATTTGATAATCTTATTCAAGCGATTTATTTGTCTATAATCAAGTTTAATACATAGAATTAATGATGAAATGGTGCGGAATTCTCAATGTTTGAATCTTTTCACACTTGATCTTTTTCGAGCTTAATTTTAAAAGAACCCACCCACAGCGAGTCTACAAACTGTGATTTGATCGGGCCAATGGACTGATAACGTTCGTACCTAACTTTAAGTATGATATCATGTCTTACTCATATACAGAAAGCGTACACCACTCCCCTGGGGCATGATCAACGTTGAATATAATAGATATTTATTCGGCGGAGCCAGAATATGTAACATATTCTTGTTATGTAAACGATATTACCTTATAAATATATATTATTAACATCATTAATGTTTAATAATATGCTTCGATTTAAATCAGGTTTGTTATTCTAGTTTCAATTTATTCTGCAAAGGAACTTAGCCGGTCCTTCCCTTTGTCCCGCTATAAAGTCCCACTAAGTAACTTTACAACTTAACAAACGCACTCACCGATTGTTTAATATTAATAGCACAAGTTATGGAAGTCCTCTTTGAATCTTTACAATGGTGACATACAATAACTCAAATTTTTAGTAACGTACTTCAATTTATTCACTTTCACTTTTTCTTAATAACTATTCATTAATTCGGTCTAACCGGAGGCATCATTATGAATACGCTTAATTTAAAGACTATTGGGTGCTGGTACTAACTGAAAGAGGGGATAGAAGATGAGTCACGTATAATCGAGCTTATCCTTCTTACAAGTAGGTGACGTCGATGGAAACACGAGAATGTATCGGATCGATTACACTTACTGTTTTCCGCAAACACTTCCGATACCTTCAGCTTTATTGTACAAAACAATATTTTTAGACTGGCTACATTTATTTAAAGAACTACGTTTGTATTATTATGGTATGACCACCAGTAAGTATGTTCGAGTAGATTCGTGGCCATCTCTGGTGTCAGATTTTTTAGACCGCCTAAATGCCTCCGATATGGTCTATTGATGGAAACAACCGGGGCCGAGCATTTTACGCTAGAAGTACGGCAGCGCTCAGATAGAAATGCCACTATCAGCCTCCCATCTAAGAAAGGGCCGAGCTGCACGTTGCTTAACAATCGAGCTAACATCGCTTAGTCAAACTACACCACGAGCGCTGCACACCACTACGATTGCTGTATTCATGTACATGGATAGTTAATTACAACTATTGCTAACTTTATCCCAACTAAAGCGCCCTAAGTGCGGTTTCACTCACGCTAAAACTAAACTATTGGTTCAGCTAGGTTAGTTAGTTCCAAATTCACGAGTAGAGTTAGTCCAGTAACAGTACCCTCCCACTCCCCTCCCCTCGTATCATTTTATGTCTTCCATAATATTATCTCAGTTGAATGCGAGTTTCTCCCCACAAAGCTATAAAGTATATCGCTAAAATTCATTATAAAGTTAATTAAGCTACATAAATTGATACCTATGGGAGTAATTGTGTTCTACGTATTTAGAGATTAAGATTTAGTATTTATATCCACTAATTAGATATAGATTAACGTAGAACACATTCATTATATTATATATATTTACTTAAATGCGTAACGGACTAATTATCCGTAAACACTACTGTATTTCTAATACTCGTAGGTATATACGTTTATATATTATCTAAGGAAGAACAATTTTCATTTTCCGCATTTACTTAACACATGTTGTGATGTCGAATGTCGTCGGTAACAGGAGAGGAGGAAAATTGAAATAATATCAGATAAATCGAATAAAAATATATACGATAGCGATGATGAAGCTTTGACTACCTTGTCGGAAGAAAGTGGTGTTTCTTGATATAAAGTATCAGTTCCAGCCAAAATGATGATCGTAATTAAAAGTTGAAACCGCTGCAACACAATTCAGTGGAGATCTCCAATACGACATGTTCTGAGCAGAAGTAGGTACAGTCGACGCCATTATATTTGTTTACAGATTCATTTATTTAGCGAATAACGGTACAATAAAGTAAGTAAATATTATAAGTGAAGTTTCTCTTCATCCTCCGTCATATGTGAGGCGTACAAATCTAATTAAAATAATACATCGAGATATAACCTTATTACAATGGCATAAGGTAAAAATGTGCATACATTTAGATGGCATCAACTGTACAATATTGCAGGCACACGTTAAATTAATCAATTTACAACTCGGATGACTAATTGTGTATCTATTATGAGAACGCAACTGAGGTTCGGCATCATTTGCCGAGCTCTCCGGTTAACCCGCCGACTGCCACCAAATTATAGGTTACTAGCAGCGCCCCGCGGTTTTACCCGCGTTGTGCCCGTTCCCGTGGGAATTTCGGGAATTTTTTTACATAAAAACCTACCTCTTGAATCACTCTACCTATTACAAAAAACCACATCAAAATCCGTTGCGTAATTTTAAAGATTTAAGCATACAGACAGACAAACAGTGTGACAGACACGAAAAAGAGACGACTTTATTTTATACTATGTAGTGAAGCTCAGCGACTGCGCGACCTATATTTTCATCATTACGTACTTTATTACCAGGAGTAAATACTGCTATTTGCTACCTCCGCTAAAAGCGCATTCGTGCAGTTAAGCGAAGTTTTATCAAAATTACGACTTTATATTATGAAAATATACACAGATATTTATTATGCACTATGTTTTTATGAACACTGTACTTTGATAAATGAATCCCTTATATTATGTGACGTCGTCTCGTCAGTCAGTCTACTATACATATATCACCTCCATAATCTATTGTGAGTTCGTCTTTTGAACCTGCCTTGAAAGTATAATTTTCAATTCAACTCGTTATTTCTTGGTGTACACTTCAGACCTTTGATATTTCAGATCAATGTGAGAGATTATGAACAAAAAAGTTATTAGAAATCGATATAATTTAATGTTAAAATCGTTCTCAATATTCTAATTGAAGTGACAAGAAATCTCGGATTTGTTTCTTTAAATTCGTATCATAATATTTTTTTGTTACTGATGTCACCTGTGACAAAGAATCCTAACGAAGCTGGTACTTATTATTATTAACGTTTTATAGTTATACGTAATTTAATGGTAACTTCTACAAATTGGAGTGTTCGAAACGAACGTCAATAATAATATATTTAAAGTTAAAGCGATTTAATTTTGTACTGAAGCTGATTGATTGCAGACTCGACAGATCAAAGGGAGGTGGAACCTGTTAAAACTTTATTGAGTAAAATGAGAAGTCGGATCGTTCAAGTACCTGCGACGTCGATAGCCGTGATTAGCTTTGTTTCCGATATTTAGGCTCTTTGCTCTTTTTAGTCATTAGTTTCGGCTGAGGAGCCCCAATATATTTGATTGATTCAGTGTTTTCAAGTACTAAGTATGTTAACGTTTGTGATTTTATATTGAGATTGTTTTTTTAATGTTCAGAGCATAATGCGGCTGGTTGGGATGCCTTCTTAGTACAAAGGTCCCTAAATATATATTGTCCTAAATAAATAAGCCTAGATGCAGTGTCTCAAAAAGTAAATTGATGAAGTTAAGAGAAGTATGGAAAGAAGTATAAGGGTGGGATTTTACATAAAAATAAAACAAATATCCAACATCAATTGTCTTTATTAAACTTTACGATAAACTAATACTTTGTACTACAAGATAAAAGTTTCAATATGTACAAAAATGTGTTACACGTTACTATTTCATAACGTATATTATATTTAAAATAGATTTAAATAAGAAGATACAGATTAATTAAACAAATAAAATTAAATGAGAATTTAGGCACTGCAAGTGTTAACGTCATATCACATTCTTGGCCTTTATACAAGTTATACCACGACAAATTCATTATTTCTAGTAAGCGTCTCCGTTCTTATAACAATTTTATTATTAATAAATAAACAAATATATGAAATTTCAAGGAAAATAGAGTCGTTAACTGTACCTAGTATTACATAATTGATGTATACAACTGTATCTACAAAGTTAAGTATTAATATTTGGGAACTTAGGGAATACTCGCTATACTTATTCGATAAATAGTTACATTAACATGTCACGAGAACCTTTAGTCCAAAGTTTCGGAGGTTGGTATGGACTACACAAAGTACTACTGTTTTTGAATACATGTAAGTATCATAAAAAACAAAAAGTTATGTACCTATTACAACATTTAAGTGGACATAATCTACTACAACAATATTGCTTAAATATTATAAAAATGTTTTTTGATTTTATTATAATTTATTATATTTATCTCTTTCACAATATAAATATAAACACCTACACTTATCACTATAATTGCCCGAAGTTTGCAATAAAGTTATTTCTTAAATCACAACAAAGGGTTACTTTTCTTAGGTTTCAATATTTTATCAAAGATTTATTATTGTTTTGAAAGGAAGGGATCATAATATTCTGTATAAGAATGGTTTCTTATTACAGCGGATATTTGAGGTTGTTCGAGAGACATACGGCAAAACTACGCCAACCATGTCATGAGGACATCCAGCAATAGGGGATTGTGACGGATAAAACTCACGTGGGCGGGACCCTTACAAAGAAATGGTTATTTTCATCTCAAGGACGAAATGGTTCAAACTATCGGTTGACAAACTAACAGTAATTGTTATTTATTTCATAACAGGGGAATACAAATGTTATATTTTGTTAAACTATCATAAAATTACTTATCCTTTTTTTAAACTTTTTATACGTAAAGGAGAGTGGTATTGTAGTACCAGTTAGGTACTGACCATAAATGTTAAAGGTGTTTTTCATACCAATCGTTTTTATTTCACGTAAGAGATATTGAAATAAAACCTTTAACGCACTACTTTTATATGCAGCAATAAATCCGTTTTTGTATAAATTAAAAGAACTATTAGCAAATTGAACCAGTACAGGTAAAACGAATGGTTTAAAAGTTTTTGATACATGCTTCAATTAAGCAAGTGTTCTGTTTCAATTTTCTGTTTACAGTAATTTGGCTCTTTCGTTATTTGGCACATTATATTAATAGCTCGGGGAAGGTAAACAACGTGTTTGCTTCAAAAATATGTTTAGGAAGACAAGGAAGTAACCGACTGATATATTTATACTTTGTATAAATTGAGATCAGGTTATTTAATAAGGAGTACGATATTTATCTTAATATATAAAGGTATCTACAAAATGTTACATGATTTTAAAAAGTATATTGATCTTTTCAAAAGTGCATTTTTGCTATAAAGAAATCGTGCCAGTATTGTCTTACATCTATAACCATACCTAGTACTCGGTATGATATAGAAATATTAACATCACAAAATAGATTTATTATTAAACTTACTATTAATGAAATTTTAAAGAAAACTAATATAAATATTAAACTAGGTAAGTTACAATTATGTCATTCATTCTCGTAAGCGTTCTTACCGCAACATTGACTAGAATTTTCATAACACATTAAAATCTAACATACATTTGAAATTGATATGTACAACACTTCATTGTAATAGAATAATGATACGATACTTTCGTTGATTTAAAACGTATGTAAATAAACATTAAAGAAGAATGTTAACAAACTATAATGAGCATGTATGGAATTAGCTGTTGATGTTGAACTTGAGGCTCCTGGTGCTGGGATGTGAGGGTTTGGACAGCAGTCTCTCTGACTCCTCATTAATATCGCTGGCGGAATGACGGCTCCTTTTGAGATTGGTTTTGGTGTCTTTATCAAGTAACGATTGTAGTTCAGGTTGAGTATCTAATTCTTTGACGCTTCCCGTGAGACAGAGTGGTGTTTCGAATTTCTCGCTGGCTGTGCTGGACGGAGTCTGGCTGCCTGTCTCCGACTCGACGATCTGTTCGAGCACGCTCGGCCTCCGCCCCCGCGTGTCGTAGTAGTCCATGGCCGGGGCGATGACCGGCGTGAGGTTGGCCATCGGGTCCAAACCTAAGAGAAGCATTACAGTCGCCGGATGCTCCATGATGTATTGAGTGACGCAATGTAAGAACGGCTCGGTCTGCGTGCACCTGTGGACCTTCGTCCGCTCGGGAGTTATAGGCCTCTCTTGCTGTTAAAACAAACAACGTTGCGAGTAAGGCAAACTATATAAATATTGCAGTTCAGATTCTGAGCACATTTGGAATTATACGGTAAACTTATATTTTTGTGATATGGATAATTTAAATGTTGGAGACTTTAGTACTATGTGTGATTACTGATTAGTGATTATACATTTCTGAAATAAGAAAGAAGTTTTTTTTGAGTTATTGAAGGCTAAAAAATCGGATGACTACAAATCTCAAACACGGGGGCCAAAGCCTTTTTTATGTTTATTTCTCATCTCACTCAAAATATCACATAAAGATGAATCTAATCAAACAAGAATCTGTCATTTTGATCAATAAAGTACCTAAGATTCTGGTTATTTAAAAATCTGTTCTGCCCGTAGGATTTCCAAAGTGATATAAAGAATTTCTAAAGCGCCATTATTACCTGATCCCAGCAGAAGACGTCGGGCGGATGGCTGCAGCTCCTGGCGAGCTGGTTGGGAGGCGTGTTCCACTGCAGGTTGGGGTTGGAGTGCGCCGCGTGCCAGCCAGGGGGCGCCGTCATCTCTTGCAGAGCTTGGATGGCGTTGCGAACCTTGAGAAACAGTTGAGATTTTCTATGGAATTTGTATCGTATGATTATATTCAGGCAACTTTGATCAAGGAACCTTAAGCCCAAGCCAGCGCTAGGCACTCGACCTGTTCATTTGATATCTCAGTGGAAGCCACTAGGTCTCTAACTGGGTAACATTACTGTACGTTTTAGTATACTCCGGGATGAAGCGGATCCTAGTGCCTTTTTTAAATCTTTTTTAAAGGGTAAATCCAGCCCTGTTTTGGCTAGCTAGTTACAATAACTTAACCGCGTTTACTTTGCAAAGTATTTTTGAAATAACATTACGTTCTATCGTTCATGTTATCCTTACGTTATACATATTCTAGATAAACACTTTTCTGTCACATCAAAAATACGATCATAAAAGCTTACACAAATACGTAACAAACGTGAGTGTTTTGTGACGCTTATCGTAAAGATATCTTATCTTAATGACGAATCCATGTACATATGTGTCCGAGCGGTCAACTAATGACATCATCGTTGGGTTTCGTTAAAAAGTGGTATCGGAGCGAGGGCGAGAGTGTACTATCGTTATTTTCAGATTTGATTGCCAACAAAACAAGTAGTTCGATTGGTATTTGATAGGTTACGGATTTTTTAGTTTATTTCTGAGCTTTGTAACATTTGCTAACCTTCTCCTTGACGCTGTAACGAAACGTTTGGAAAGAACTAAAACAACATTAAAAAAATGACTACTTCCTGATCTATGTGGAGAGATATCTAGTAATGCTCTACATCTTAATTATCCATATTCAATATTATGATTGCGAAAGTACTCCGTCTGTTTGTTGTGTACTCGTCTAAATCACTGAAATTAAGGACAAGAATAGAATTGTTGAAACTAAGAACAAGAATAGATTAGAAATTGCCTTAATAAATAGGCTACCTATTATTCCGAATTCCAACAGAACGGATATAATACGATGTGAGCAAAATCCAGTAGCTAGTAAAACATAACTTCATATGCAACTAACCTCGATACTAAGTGTCGCGACATCGTGGTGTAAGCTAGAGACCTGCGTGTCGAGTCTCTCCACTGAAGACCTCGTGTTGTGAACCTCTAGGTTCAATCCTTCCAAAGAATCCGCTCTCGCCATCTTCGGTGTGGCCACTGACCGTTGTCTTTCTATCCTCTCGCGTAGTTCTCTGTGTGTTAATCGCTGACCGTCTGGCCTGTATATAATAGATATTTTGTTACTGATATGAGATCAAGAGTTCTTAGCTTTAAGTGTTAGGGAGTGGTTTTGTGATCACTGATATCAATGACACTCATATATCACAGAGTAAGTATTAATATATACATTTCTACTTTCTCTCATGAGAAGATATTGTTTTATCTGGATTATTAAAGTTAAAGTAACATTTAAGAACAGTATAAGATGCTATTTTTATCGATAAAATTTCAATTCCAATGGATTCACTCGAATGTGAGACCATTCAAATAAGTTAAATGGCATTGAAACATGATAACAATTTAGTTTTGATTTATGACTAGTTTTATCAGTACGACTGTACAAATCTATCTTCTTAGAAGAAAAAAAACGATAAAGTAATGTAATGTAGATTGTACATTGGTTACATATTGGTAAAGACATATATATACCTATAATACTTACTTGTAGGTTAGTATTTAACTAACCCCATAATGACAAAATCTAATAACAATTAAACGGTTAATCGTATAATTCAACGACTTGCATCTTTATTTCAAGAACCGTCACCTCAATTCCTAATCCAAATCCCTGAAATTGTTTGTTTATGAACTCTTAATTGCTTGAAAAGTAAGTAGCTTAACTTGGAGCAAATTTTTAAATTTGTTAATTAATTTTAAGAGACTTTTCGACTATTTATAAGAGTTCGGCTACGGTTGAAGTTGGTGAGTTTGTTGTTACCTGAATTTCGCGTGCCGGGGGCTGTTAGTGTTCGATGTTGGAAGTTTTTTGGGCGATGGAGCGTGTTCGTCGCCGGCGTTCTCGTCATCTTCGGATATCGAAGGTAGAGTCAACGAGGGGTGGCCGTTACCGTCGGATTCCTGTTCAGCCTCGTACCCCTCTCTCAAATTGTACGTCAAGTCGTGGTGAATGTCGTTAATGAACTCCTGCTGGTACTCCGGGTACAGTCTTAACGCCTCGGCTAATCCTCCCATATGAATACACTTCAGATCACAATATGTCAGCGCCTATAAACACGACGTGACGGGTATAGTGTACCGAAGTTATTACTTATAAAGGTTAAATGATGGAATGAATACGTAATTGGTACCTTGACGTCGCTGCTAGATTTGACGACGACGTCGGGATTATTACCCTGGGACGTGCCGCTGCCGTTGTATGCTTGCAAATGGGTATTCATATCGCATCCCACCAAATCTCCTTTACCTATTAGATA
The DNA here is from genome assembly GCA_963082685.1 of Cyclophora albipunctata. Taxonomy (NCBI): domain Eukaryota; kingdom Metazoa; phylum Arthropoda; class Insecta; order Lepidoptera; family Geometridae; genus Cyclophora; species Cyclophora albipunctata. The sequence continues at coordinate 5,210,328 of OY720117.1, read as the reverse complement.
ATAGTCGAGCTTCACTCAATTGAATATTAAATAAACAATGAAAGTTTTAAAATGTTTAAACTAATTTCACAGGTACATGACGATATTGTTCGAAAATTGAATACGTGAGTGGAATATTTCTATTGCCACTAAAATGTTTCATCTAAATGTCTTCGAAACTATAAAGTAGTGATATTACATGAGAACATATTGATACTTCGCGCGACGTACTACACTTTGTTATTGCATTGTTTGATATGAATGTTAACGTTGTGCTCGAGGTATTCATTTATTAGTGTCTCCGGCACATACGCTTTCATAAATCACGCTCATCTTTGTTGTATTGTTTATCTTTTGTACTCAGAATGGAAAATGTTTATTCAATATTAAAAACCGCATGTCCGATACCTAGATAGACTCACTAGTGAAATTGATTTTACATGGTTTATACCTTTATCGTTTATAACTTTTGATAAATTGAATACATTTTGTCAATAGTTACGTTAATTTAAACTGAAACATTAATGGCGTGTCAGACATGCGATGTCAATACAAATTGAGTGGACGCTTGTTATTGCTAAACGATTTGTATCAGTTGGTCTATTGACATGTGCATTGGGTAATTGCTTACCTAGAATAGCGACGACCATCTCATTCTGCATCACTTCCATAGAACCGTTGCATATGTAGTATATGTAGGTGAGCGCGTCCCCTTTGTGCACCAGATATTCACCGGGCGCGCAGAAGTTGTTCCGAATGTGTAGTGATAACAACTTGAGGCAGCCCTGAGAGGCCGCCTCGAATATGGGGAGAGATAAAATCTCGCGATGCAAATGTAACGACACATCCCCTCGCAGCTCCTCTGGGAACTCTTTCAACGTCTAAAAATATTTGACAAGCTTTAAATTTGTGGAAATGTTGTCAAGGCGGCTACTAATTAAGAAGTAACCAAACCTTTTTTATTTTTAATTTCAAATCTAAATTCATCTCGGTTGAGAAAATACAGACAGTTTATTTGAGAGTAATTTGTCACATTTATTTTAAAAAATTGAATATTTTAAAATTAAACAGTATAATTATAGTGAGGAGCAGTGGAAGGATTCAAATTGTTTGGTATTACTAGTAGTAGAGTACTAAAGAAATTGGGTTATAGGTAAAAAGTAACTTTATATACAAAAAAAAACTTTTCAAGAACGCAATAAGTCTCCCTTGAGTTCTAAAAAAATGTCAAACTCTTTGTTAATTAAACAGTTATAAAGAAAGTAACATTTGAAACACTGAAAAACTTTTCAATTTCATTTCTTTGTGTCCCTTCTGAAACATGACCCTGAGTATAAATTCGGAAAAGGTCATCGGCCATCATCTTACATTAATTAAAACATTAATAAACACGAGCCAGATGGAGTTATCGAAACCAATGCGGTTATGAAGAGAAGGGTTACGAAATAAAAGATTATCTTGTAAGAGAAAAATGTGACAAGCAAAGCTAGAGATTATGTTTATCGCATTGTATTTCGTTTCCGAGCCATTTAGCTCAGCTGAGTTTAGTGAGGACTTCAAAGCGGTCGCCTCCGACTCGGCGATCTGATTCGAGGGCTCATACCGAACTAACGACGCGTATTCATTTTACTATTATTATAATGGCCGATGGTTTAAACGAGTTAACATTAAGGTAACGGTTGAGATAATGTTTCAAGTTTACTAGAGCTTGACCCGTTTCCGTTCATTTTCATTCACATTTAGAATATTACATGATTTAAAATAAAACAAGTGTATTTGTTGTTGTTGTAGTTGCGCAATGCGTATCTCTTGGTCTACTGATCTGTATGCGATTATCGATAGGTACAAAGACATATTTTGCGCTTTCATATAACCCGACGACTCAACAGAAAAACACAAAAATCGGATGAAGGAATGGAAAAGTTAGTGCAGTTAATAATGGATATAGGAAAAGACCACTACGACATTAATTTGTTAAAAAAATATACATACGTATACTATTACCTCATGTATATCAATGCCGTGGTTTAGTGACCACATCGTTTGGAAGTAGTCTTGCATTCTTTGTTTCAGTTCTTTGGGCACTTGGTTCAATGAGAGGAAATCTTTCAGGTCTCTCCACTTGGTTTGGTACATTGACCTTCGTGAGTACATTCTTTGAATGATTGCCGTCACGTTACCGAACACTACGGCGTGCATTAGGGCTGCAAAGAGAAATTATTCTTGTATGGTTTGTTTACAATAACATAATACAACTTCATTTTTTCCGTTCATATCGTTTGAACTGACTTCAAAAGTCGATGAAAGAGTTTCTCAATTCGACGTGTATGCTTTAATTTGATTTCATATTATTAGCTTTCTTATTGATTATGTTAACAGAGTCTAATAAAATGATTTTAATATTGCGAATTATTACAACATACAAACGTAATAAATAACACGCTTAATTTACGGTGTCAATATGACCTACTTCATTTTGACAGCAAACCCATGTCTTATTTGACATTAATTAATTATTAGCGTATTTAAGTAAGTAATTTATCCACAATTAATTTTATAACATCATTGGTATGTGATGGTTATATGATTAAACAACCTTTCAATGTAATTGATAACAAGTTCGTATATTATGTGATAAGTAGTTCAGATTAAGTATTTATACGAAAGATCCAATGAGAATAAAGCTCTATAGCAAATATCGTAATTCCTCGTGAATCAACGTAAATACAATTAATGTGTATTTGTAAGTATTTAGATAAGTGCTCTTAAGTTAAGTACAGCTAAGGATCGAGTTTCTAACATTCTTTGAAGTAGTTATCTGGGGATCGCGTTACCAAGTTTAAACGTGGGGTTATTATAAAATAAATACACCCAGAAGGCCAGCGACTACGTGCTACGAAAATAAACGCATACATACATAGAGACGACTTCATACTTTTGATTGCACCAGTTTGACACTAATGAATCCAGTGTAGCGCGCATCTATGTGTGCGTGGTATTTGCTCATTACCGTACTTAGTTGTCGTTGGACTTCTGAAGGCTTTGAAGTTACCTCCAATAAGCATGGTGATGATGCTGAATATCTTCTCGGGCAAGGTGTTGGCAGACACGTTGCCGAAGCCCACGCTGGTCAGAGACGAACACGTGAAGTAAAGTGCAGTTACGTAACTCTCGCTATGAGATATATTGATAATTGGCACCTTCAGTCTTTCAGCGAGGTTGTTTATCCAGCCTAAAAGTGATATATTCATTAGAACATAAATAATATGATAATGTCTATAAATAATATTCTTTAAATGATATTTGTATCATAATATTCATAATATAAGCATAAGATTTGAGCTGTCAAGTAGAACTAATCAGTTGAAGTTTTATTTAGAGTTTTATAAACGTATTATAAATCAAACATCATATGTTAAAACATAGATCGCAATTCGCAAGCATATGTAAGTAACGAATAACATGATTTGCTTATGTTATAAGCTCGTTAGCAAATACTATAGCGGAGAGCTATCCCTTGGGGTGATTTACTCAGAACAAATAGTTCAGACCATTATGTCCTTGTTCAAACATTTGCCGACCAATAAAGTTTATAAATTTATATTTGTGAAATCCTTTGCGTAAAACATAGATATGAGTTCTTTCGTTTTATATCTTATATTTCGTTTGATATACCTATCAAGTAATTGGACCAACAAGGACAAAATACAAAATATACATCAAAAAAATTGTAGATAAACAACGTTCCTAGTTGCGACGTTAATTGAGGGTGTGTATGTGGTATGGAAAAGCCTGTAAAATGAGAAAAAATACGTTACACAGACAAGCGTGTTTACAAAAGTAAAATATACAAGGTATGAAGGTGGGCGGTGAAAAATATTTTGCCAGACCTGCGATGTCGTTAACACTTTTAAAGGAAAAACTTTTAATTCGAGTTGAATTTTATCCCAATCCTGAGAGGACTCGGAGGCGACACATAATTATCACGTGCGAACTTGTTGAAAACATTAATTTGGAGTTTATAGAGAGGGAAAAATTTGCAATATTTAATAACCGTGAACGTATGTGGGTACCTATGAATCTCCCCGGGATGTTTGAATCTTTCTCTTTAAATTTGTTCACTTAGTAAACCAACCAAAGAATTTTTATAAAAGCAACCGTCATATTTTAATTATAAAATCAATTATCAAGGCATGCATGCCGTATCAAACAAGTTACGTATAAAATTGCAAAATGTACAAAAACTCCAGCAGAACCGCCCGTGCGTCAAATAGTTTACGTGCTCCATAGTGCTATCAAGTTTTTCCAATAGATTTTCTGTATATTGCTTTTCATAACGTGCTGCTCCGAATGTGTGAAATTAATTGTTTAGATTTAAACTTCATTCATTGGAAATATAACTACTGAAATTTGGGAATATTTTGTGCGTACAAAAGTAATATGAAGAAGTTAAACAAAAACAGTAGATGCCTATTATAGGTAGCAGGTATTAGATATGCACCAATCTAATAAGACTAGTAAGTCCAAGCTCTAGAACAAATTCTCAAGCAACCCATATATTACCTAAATCCCAACTCTCATCCCTGTGCAGTTCAATCTCCTTGTCAGCTATAATGAACCAGATGCACGCGAGCCAATGCGCAAGCAGCGTGAAGGAGAGCATCAGGAGCGTGAGTATCAGCGCCGAGTACTGCGCGTAGCGGTCCATCTTCTGCATCAGGCGCGCCAGCCGGAGCAACCGCGTCAACTTCACCAAGTGCACATTCCCATGCGTCGACTCCTACAAAAATCCCACCAGTTAATTTGTTTGACTAACCTCTCTGACCCATGAAACCTACTTATTGTTACCGGTAATTAAATAACAAACGCGTTTTAATTAATTAGTCGGTTTAAACTCACCGCGCCGGTGTACACGTCTGACGCGTAAAGTAGGTCAAACGGCAGCGCGGCCAGCAGGTCCACCACGAACCACGACCGGATATAATTAAGAGCGATCAACTTCGAGTCGGATACCACTTCTCCCTTTTTACTCACGAACGTGGTACGGAAATTGAGTACTATGTCTGCAAATGTACAACATGTTAATATACGGCGACTTTGTGATATCAAAGGACATTGGATATGCCACAAACCGATGATAAAGAGAGCTTCGACCACCACGTCGCTGGTCACACTGATCCTCGGGTGACCCTCATCCACAAAACTAGCGTTGTACGGAACCACCACCGCTACGTAAAAGGTGGCTATAAGAATCAACCAATCCCAAAATGTTTTAAAAATTCCGTAATGTGATATTATAAATCTTGACCTCTTTATTGCTGAAGTTTTGTATTCCGGTAGCGGCGGGTCCGACGAGTGAAGGAGGTTCTGAAAATATTTGCTTCAATAAACACGATACCCTAAAGTTTACAAAAATAATAACAATTTAAATACGACTTGTAGAATTGTTACAACGAGCGTCGGTGTTGAGTAATTAATAATAATGTTTATCTTACATTGTTAAGTTTTAATTTAGTCTTCATTTTATCTGGTTTATAGTGTCCTGAAAGCTGGTACAATACCGCCCGGGAGCGCCTCCTGCCCATGTTGGCAGGCGAGGGCGCTTCAGGGTCAAGATTGCCATTCGGGTCTGGAAGTAGGCAACTAGATTCAGCTCGGAACCGGGCGCCCAAGAGTGCCGCTGCGGGTACAAATGGGGATAAGGCTAGAGTGACCACACCGGCCGACGGCTGCACCGCGGCTCCTGCGTGCACAAACCACCCTGTTACTCCTACTGACCTCACCGACTTCCACACTCCTCTACAGTATAGTAAGTCACTACCAACAGTGCCGCCACAACACTTCCACAACAATACAATACCGCTCGTATATATATCGTATATTGAAACCTTTGTCGAGTGTCTGAGAAACAACATAAGTTATTCGAGCGCTTGAATTTGTTCAAGAAATACTTCGCTACTTACTGGCGATCTTCGATCCCGCTATATGATATGTTTTGGTGTAAAAAGTGTTGTTAGCGTCTTTGTTGAAATGATACGAATTGTTGATAGATCTCGTTATAGTGAAAGCCGAATGATGCTTCATTAAATAACAACGTCTTTAGAACATAAAGCAGTTAGTATTTTGATATGTGATAAATATACTGATTGTTACAAATAATGAAGATCTACCGAACCATCAGTATCATTCATGAATGTCGCCAGTCTCAAGCAACATGAAGCGACCAATACAAATAAAAATAATTGTGTAAGTACGGAAATAAATTAATAATTTAATGTTTATCATGACTTTTATTAACGGGAACGGTTTATACAAAGGAAGTACTTTAATTATGTGCCCCAGTTATTTATTGTTGGCCTGCAGTTGGCCGGAATAAAGTAAGTAAAATGTTTACTTGGATAAACATCCAAAAATATCTATTGCTACGGGTAAAACAATAAGGGTGTTTTATAAATAAATTTTAAATAATTCCTTCTGTAATTTTGCCTAGGAATTAAGTACATTTTACATGAGGAAGTAGTAAAGTGCATGCTGCAAATTTAAAACTTTAAAAATAAAACGAAATTAACAATGTAATTGTAATTAGTGCTCTCTACAGAATTTTGATAAAAACATGCGTATAACATGCCTAAAAGTAATACATATAAAATACACTTTTATTGCGTCATTCAACATTAATACATATCTTTGAAGCGAGAATAAAAATGGAATTGTATAAAATTCAAAATAGGAAGAGATGAGACATAAAAAAGACAATGACAACTGGCGACATAATTTTATTCCTAATAATTTAAAAAATAACTTAATGCCAATGTTTCAACACAGGGTGGTTCAAGCTTAGTAATAAAACATAGAAATACAATGAATAGATTATGTAACGTGTTTTGATAGTGTTAAGGTATTAATTGGTTTGTGATTTGTGTCGCTGGATAATGTACTTTTAAAATTTTAATTGTATTGGATGCTTTGACATGTCGCATGGATTAGTGCTTAAACAAATGGATGTCTCGCAAGGTTAACATATCACTAGGAGGTAACCGGTTACTTTGAGCATGAAAAGTAGTTAAAGGGCCGAGGGTGTGTGTACCTTTATACAATTTTAAGGCCCGAGTCATGTTGCCCTCATTAAAGTTTTACATCCTCTGCCTATTCCATGGTCCTTTGCAAACAGAGCTGCTTTCATAAGTTATAATAGTCGTGTGTTTGACTTGGGTTCGGATTAGAAAATCGAATTAATTTGTAGTCTACAATGTACTATTTCTACTAACTAAATTGCCTGTCTATCTACGGTCTAATTGGTACAATTCTAAATATGGGCATTAGAATACAAACAGTCGAAGGAACGTTACCGTGCGGTGATGCTCGCAACTCGCTATAGGAGAACCGGGAGAGCTAAGGGAGCCTGGGCTCACTAGAGCTATCAATATTATAGGTGTACCTATAGCACTAAAACAACGTGCTCGGTTATAAACAATCAACGAAAGTAACTTTAGACATCGTTAGAACAATTTGCTTATCAGATAAGTCGGGCCGCCAGAAGGCGCACTTAATATAATTTCCAGCTTGCATTTTCTTTGTCTCAAGTATCCGCAGAAAGGTACTCACCGCTGTCGAAGTCCTCATTAGTGTTCATGGCGGCCATCTTGGTATTTGTGATATCCTTGAACGATGCAAGGAATAAAACCACCTCTCTCTTCTCATTTTTAATGGGGACGATGTCGAGCAAACACCAAAATGGAGTGCCTGCAAATTGAATGAATTTATGAGCTGCGGAATACGAATGGGTCCATCGATTACGCATGGCGGATTTAAGATGTGGAATACTCATTTAATAATAGGTTGGAATGGAGTGTTAGGCGGTATACGAGCAGACATTACTTGGACGCAGGCACTTGTAGTCCCGGCAGCCGTTAGAGGCAGTAAACGGGTGGTGACGACGAACAGCTGGGTGCTTGTAAAAGTTTAATTCTGTCGAATGAAATCGTAAACTTCTTATTGGTTTTTGTTTACGATTGCGGCATGGACGATGTTTTCAAAGCTTTATTCGAAAAATATTATTGATTATACTTAGGGTATTTTGATCTCAATTGAATTACTTGGTATGCCTCATTAAAAAGGACTCTCACAATAATGGGATATGTGAGGAAAGTTGGGGATTTTATGAATTCACTCTTCGATTTTGCAAATCAAATAATGGAACTTGTTTGAACGTGAACTAAAAGGAATAAGTAAGTACTTTTGCATGTGTAAAGCTTGATTAAAGTAAGAGAATGTTTGTGTACATACTGAGAGCGTAGGTAACCATTAAGTGGGTAAATACAAGCTTACGTTTAGGAAAAATATTGTTGTTTTATTCAGCAGTTGCTGAATTTTCAAGCAAGTTTCTGAGCAATCGAGATTGGAATGAATGTTAGGGATCGTTAGTAAAAACTTATTTTTAATGTAAATAGACCGATAAAGATGTATATTCGTAAAACGTAAGTTATTACTTTATTAACTTTCTAACGCGAAAAAACCCTTGTGAGTACGTTTACTAAAAATAAACGTTTCGATTAAAAACATAGAACATAGATAAAACTTCTCTACTGGAACTAATTGCATTAGTTTTGTCCACACCATTGATCTATATAATTAAGGCTATAGATGTAGGTTAACTAATCACATGGTGAATCGATAACACGTTTTTATTATTAGATGTGAACGCATGGGGTAAAGTTCTTGATTAAACTGTAGCATAGATTAAGTAAACTAACTGTGTCTAGGCGTACATGCCTGTGTATGTCAGCTTTGCAACAAAGCGAGTTAAAGGACGTTCGGCTATTCGTGTTTTAACAACACCGTCCCGTTTCTCGTTCGGCCAGCCTTGCTTTTGCCCGTCGGATTTTGACGTCACCACTAGCTTGTTTACGAGAGATTAAAATCCTGTCAACTTGTTTCCTCAAACACGGCGCCAGGAAATACGCCAGATATTTTTTCGAAAACCCTTTTCGGTATATTAAAGTTGCTCGTATAATATCGGGCTTGTAAGACGATGACGTTTCGCATACTCAGGTGTATTATTATCTGCTATTGGATTCAGATTACGGATATTTGGGATACGGAAACCGATTGATCAAAGGCCAAAATTATGTCGACGGGAAACTTCTGTACGTTTGGATTGTAAATTAAATGTAGCTGTGTAGATACGTATGTTAGGTAACCTTTACCATTGTTAATCTGTTTGAATATTTCATTCATATGGTTGGGTTTAGATTAGGTTCTTTTCTGATATAGGGATATAGACTATCCTGGTATCGGTATATAGTTGTAAACTCATATAAATGCGAAAATGTTCTTCCTGGCTAGCCACATCTAACCAAAGCAAAATACCGACAGCGTGTTCTTACTTGCATCCTATATGATCTAAACTCATCTAACTTAACCCACAGAGCACCGAAACACTTTTTTCTAGTTCAAATGGGCGTTCAAGTGAAAAAGAGATGTAAGTACTTACCATTTTTCTTATAAAATATGAGTTCTAGTTTGAGTTCGTGCTTGGAGTCGAGCGCGGCGTCGATTTCCTTGCGGTGCTCGTCGCGCGTGTCGGCGCCGTGCAGGAATTTGCACGCGCACGCTTTCTGCATGATGTGTGCGCGCGCCCACCCCGTCAGCTCGCAGAACCCGTCCGAGCAATACACGATGGGGTACGACGGCACTTGAGCATTGCCCAGCACGAAGTTGCTGTCTGTATGACAAAAATTACTATTAATACGTCTGGTTTGAATATCATGATTTCGGAGGGATGCCTTGTATTAGACCGGAGCGGGCACAAGCCGTCTTCCGTGCAAGGCACGGATTAGTCTCAGATCCAAGACCTCACGAAAATTTCACATAAAGTAGTTCATGCAGTCATGTTTCACAGTGCGGCGTGGCGTGTCCGCGAAGCAGATCAGGTTCGGTAAACGATACACTACAAATGGCTCGAATTCGGCTCGAAACAGCTCGTACTTGCCAAGGAGGCAATTAGGGGCACTATTCGTACGACAGCATTTCAGCATTGTTAACAAATTACTTGTACAGTGACAAACAAGATATGGTTACAAACACAGGCACAACGACTATTCAGTAACGTAATCCGTAACACGAGATCCGGTTTTTTAGTCCGAGAGCATGAATCCCGAGTCCCTTAAAATTGAATTAATATTTTTATGAATCATAACTAATGAAGACCGTGTTTATGCCATTTTGAAATTTAAAGCAAAATACGATATATAGTGAATATACCTGCATTGTAGGCATATGTTTATAATTAGTTATTGAAGCTCACGATTTAGTTAAGTTTGTTAAACAGCGTAATTGCAGCATACACAGACTATACGCCGCGCCATAATAATTTGGACGCGGTACTAGCTGCGTTATTAACGACAATTATTGCTAATAGCCTTGCAAATTGCTTTCAGTTCAAGTATCTATTAGTTAAACTACGTAGTTTTAACTAAACTCCCTTAACTATTGCGTAAGATATTTCTTTTAATAAAAGAGATAAATTCTGAAATTACTTAATATTTTTCCTCCAGAAATAATCGCCTCCAGAAAAATCGGCCATCGACCGTTTTTAACTTTGAAAAAAGTAATGAAGGAGAAACGTTTTGTGTACCTATTCAAACAAAATCCTGAGCAAAACTTACATATAAAACTTCCGGAAATCAAACTGAACTTCGGACTAAATAGTTAAAGTTTGTTACTTTATAAAGTATTTTTTTATATAATGGACATATACAAAATTTAAAAGCTCTTGTTACTATTCTATAGTAGGTATACTAACTTGTTCTTGGTATTATAAATATAACGTATACGTATTATCATACGTATTCTAATCACAGTCTGATGTTCAACTAAACTTAATAACGTATAATCAGTTAAACAAGAGATTAGTATGTAACATTTGTAATTAAGTTTTGCAGTCGACAGGCGTCGGCTTTGTTCTCGACTATTTCCGAGTCAAATGTAGTTCTAACGTGATTCGGTAACAGTGATATAGATACGTAATACAGTTGAAGGAAAGTTGGGAGTTCTGTGAAATATGTCGGTAGTTTACCTGGGCATTACCTTCAAGACCAAAGAGAATTCACAACGTAGCCTCGCATTGAAGCTACTTTCAAATTAGGAGGAGTCGGCGCCGTGTGGTCACACAAACTAACAAACCGACGCGCGTTTCGTGTCCTTATCTTCGTTTAACATAAACTGAAGCAACTTCTTGAAAAATATACAGTCAGTTGGATAACAAGACAGTATAACACTAACTCGAATACTTTAAACATTGCTCAAACTGAGCAGCTATCACCACTACATAGTATAAAACCAAGTCGCTTTCCGCTATCTGTCCCTATGTACCTACTCGTATGCTTATCTTTAACACTCGCAACGGATTTTGATGCGGTTTTTTCAATAGATAGAGTGATTCAAGAGGAAGGTTTATATGTATAAAATTCCCGAAATTCCCACGGGAACAGGCACAACGCCGGTAAAACTGCAGGGCGCTGCTAATTCATATTAACTACAGCTTGAATGAGTTGTGAAGGTATTCGGGGAATATGTAATGTTAAAAGAGTGAGTGTGTACAGTAAGTAGTTAATACATTTTTTCAAGGACTTCGGCACGAACTTTGTCTTTGCATAAGATCTGATATTTTACACGACGTTGAAGCATTACTGGGAAGATTTGAGGCGGTAAAGGTTTTGAATGGGATGTGACTGTTAAAAAAGTTTATGTTCACTACTAAGACGAAAACACTGAATGTTTTTATTTAGCCATCTTTTTACGCAGTCGGAGCTTTATGTTTTTTGTGCGAGGTCGTCTTGGCAATACTTTTCACCTACCACAACATAAACTCACATTTCCACAAATCGTTAACAGCATAATTATTTTCCTATTCAACCAGTAACTATACAACTAATACAACCATTGCACCAGATGTGTTTGTGTTTGTTATAAAAATAACATTTCTTTTGCGAATATATTTTGCGGTTTGTTATTGGGTTCGGGATCAATTAGACTGAAATAAATACCGTTTTGGGTTATACCTACGGAATTGAAATTAGAATTTTCTGCATTTTACCTTTTTGTGTGGAGAAAATGAAAAAAGTACTTTAAACGTTTTAAAAATGTATGTTATGTGGTACCTACCTACATTTTTAATACGACTTCAGGACCCTTTGTAATCCGGGTACCTACTATATTATGAATATCATATATCCTTACCTTTGAAAGTGTTAACACCGGAGAGATTTTATCCTGACCTTATAAAATTTACATAACAAATAATAGGATTATTGTATGAAATGTTATTAAGTAACAAGCAGAAAAACACCCTAGTGTTATTATATTTCTCTATAAAAATAACCCTATGGAAGTAATGTTTGAAGATTAAACATTGAGCATTTCATTATTTAATAAATAAAATCCACAGAGTACTTTGTAATACATATAATGAAAATAAAATCTAACCAGAATCAATTTATTTTTTATTGTGCCATCGACAAGAAGAAGCAAAAAGTTCTTAATAAACTTGCATTCTAAAATGATGGAATATGGAAGGAAGTGAGGGATAAATTGTTCAAAGAAATAATGTTGTATTGTGGTCGGTCGGCTACAAAGGCGGCGGCAGTGAGTGCAGAGGCTAAAGTTTTGATTGGTCTCGGTGCGGCCGACTTGGGCCCTATCCTTCAAACTGAGCATTTAATCCAGCAAACTTTACTCATACAACCCGGAGAGGTTTTACAATTACATTGTCTTTCCAACTTCGCTCTAATTATTCAACCGGACAAGCATCGAACCCAAATTAACTCGGTCCAACTCAACACGTATCGGATTAAAATTCATAACAATACTAACCAATAATAAAAATAACAATAAATAAACTACGTAAGTAAAAGTGGACAAATTAAACCGATACGGTGCGAGGTGGCGGCAATATATCAAACTAATGTAAGTTTGATCAACAGCGAGTGAAAGAAGGTGAAACTTTTGTGTCGAAATATTGCAAACATTAATTTTGGTCGTCAAAATCAGTCTAGACGGCCGCGAAACTCGATACGTTCGCAAAAAAGGCGAGATTGATGAGGGGGTGCTAACGCTACGGACTCGATCGCCCTCGACGCCGCCCCTCTACGTATTGCTCAGCGCACTCCCGGTGTAAACACTCAAACCTTATTCTGAGTCACGAAACTCACTTCACTCAGAGTTTGCTTCTCGTTGAAAAGTAATTGAATTGGTACACACCCTTTTATTATTTGTACATCCAAGACGTAACCAATAACTGTTTTCATATTTGTGAGAACGTGACGATAAATTCTGTACTTGATGTTGATTTACGGTGGCTTTTTTTCAAAGCTCACTTAACTTATTTAAAACATTTAATCAATTTAGTTTTTGCAACATGTGTTTAAAATTGTAAAATGCTTTTTGGACGCAAAGCTCGCAAAAATAAATAAACAAAATTTTTTTAAAACTGTCATCATAATTTTAGATTCCTATTAGTTGTGACGTAACTTAAAGTTTTTTTTCTTGTTCATAATAGCGTTCTAATTAACTCCTGTGACGTAATAAACGCAATTACTTAGTTTATTAGTAAAAGTTTGTATAAATTGTTTTCAATGATTGGTTGTTTTCGTAGCCTGAAAGCCCACCGCCGTGTAAACTTTCCGTTTCAACACAGCTATTTTAATTAAAATACCTGCTCGGAAGCCGGCTGATTTAAGAATAGTACTTTGGGTACGTACTGTAAACAATTAGCAACCACTCTTTACAATTTGGACTCCTTTACAATTCAAAGTGTTTTTAGATTTCCATTGTGTCTCTATTTTGTGTTTTTTTTTTAAACGAAAATAGTTTTGTTTACATGTTCCTAACCTCTTCACTAATTTATTGGACCATAACTTGTAATGATTTTAAACGATTAGGAAACTATTAAATTCTCATTAGAAGATTTGAAACTAATTTAATAAAAATCTGTCTGAAACCAAAGTTATTTAATAAACAAATTGGAATTATTTGAACACAGTGCGGGGCAGGGGAGCGTACTCTGCGAAAAATGTAATTTGTTAAAAAGTTTCTAATGTAATCACGTCATAACTGTTGCTTTCTTAATCAACTTAAGGCGAGTAATAGTAAACCAAGTTATAATATTAATGCGATTGCTATGAGCAGTATTCATTTAGCTACGGTTGGCCGAACGAACTCCCTGGAGTAATAAAAAGGGCAAAGCTTGTCCTTCATCTTGGTAATTTGATACAATCATTCTCGCTGTCTCTAAAGCAAACTCGGAACCGAACTACATTTTGCGTAAAATGTTTCTGTATAATATTCACATAAGGTTTCGAGTGTAACTGAAGTTGTGTTTGTGTTATGAAAGCGGTTCCTTTGTGTCGTCTCGCCGCCTGTGCCTTCTTAGCAGCTAGTAAGCTATTTCTAAGTCTTCTCAAAATGTGTATTCAGCTCGACACGGGGTTTCATTCATCCCACTCACAATTTTCTTGAAATACTACATTTCTAGCAAGGGTTATTGACTTATTTTTTGTGAGATCTAACTATAACCGCCATACTCAGAAACGACAAATGCTTTCTAGAGACCTTATGAAAAATTACGTCAATTAGTAAATTGTTATCTGAACGAACATTTAGTTATTTAATATCAACTAACCCACATTTAACTCTTAACTTATGAATATTATATTTTAATACACTCAGAAACTGTGATGTTTCGAAGTTTACTTTGTATAATGACGAGGAAATTTGTTTTATTTACAATTTTTCAAACTGCTACTTTAAAATATATTTTATGAAGCCAAAATGTTGCTCAGTTGAGCTGCCATTGTAAATTTTTAAGCAGACTTTTTTAACATGCATACTTTGAAACATACTAAAAAACCTTTTAATACGAAAAAGGTTTGAATAGGTCCACCGTGATCAAATGAATACTATAATAAAATACTAGCTTGTATTACTGTGAAAGGTAACTTTTCGTTTGAATATTTATTTTGCCGGAGTCTATTGTTCAGTGCTTTCAAAAATATTCAATACTGTTTCAGAATACTTTGTTTTGCGTTAAATAATAGGCAAAGGCTTTGTATTCCGTCGTGTACCTAGACGTCGAGTTATCTTAAAAAAGCGAGCAAAACTTATAGGCAGTCTGACCAGCGAAAAAAGGCCTCTGACGGGATGCCAGGGTTTGCCACTAACCTACTCGAACAACATACATACCAGCGATTAACGTAACCACATGACTACGGAACCGTACAGATCAAGTCCAAAAGAAATAGATTATAGGTACTTATAGTATAGATACGCAGCTATGCACCGAAGACTTGCATTACGGTATTTAGACTGGACAATGATGTTACGATACTAAAATAATTTCCAACCACTACGCCAGCAGTAATGTAACGAATATTAGCCTCGTATTCAGTTTTAAAACTAGAAATAACTTTAGTGCGGTCATGACTGCATACATTGCGGATCCGCGGCTAATTTTACACGCTATGGTGGTGGGTCATTGCGCCGGCGCAGAGAACGGTTAATTGAATCTGGCGCCGATTTGAATCGATACACTTAATGTGTAATGTTAGGCACTTCAGTGAGATAATGTATTTATAAAGAGGCTGTGTTGTAACTTACGTAATGTGTACGAACGCCTTAATGTAGTAACGTACGCCACATTAACACGTTTCATTTGTTGCGGTTCGTTCAATAGTTAGATCATAAAGTTTTTCACCAGTCTGAAAACTACTACACCAGCGTTGACCAGTGATTTACATACACGTGGTTTGTTTTTTTTGTAACGCTTGTATAAATGTTGTTTCATTTTGTTTTGTTAAACTGCATCAATAATAAAATAACTGAGAATGTAAGATGGCCTGAGAAATGGATTCTTATTTGCTCAAGTTAAACTAATTGGGAGAAACGCCTAAAGCGCATTGTGACTATTTAATTATGAAGAGAAGTGTGCTTATATATATTAATAGCGTAAGCGTATAGCGATTATTGTCCCTGTGATTATAGGACAATAGTTGCACATTAAAAATAATCGCATATGGTCTCAATTTCAAAAGCTCCAGCCGTAGTTGTAAAGAAAAACAAAGATTATAGACTCAAAGTTTCGCGGTCGACCCAATCAACAATTTTATATTAAAACAACTTATACTATTTAGTCGTATATTTCATTAGGCAATCTAAAATCAGGATCAAAGAAAATGAACACATTTAAAAAGAAATCTCAACATTGAGTAGTAATCTGTGGGGTACGCAAACAGGATTTTATTGGTTTTTTTAACATCACGAAAGAATGTTTCAGCTTTATCAGAACAGTAATTCCTCATAAATCCCTAAGAAGTAAACGTTTAGATTGCTTTCCGTAAGTCCGCGTATTTCAAATGAAAGATAACTTTCAGAGTGTATGAACGCCTTTTGAAATGAAAAAATAAATTTATTATATGAGACTGAGTATTTAATGCTGTTAGCTGATGTAAATATTTTACGATCCGTGTGTTGTACCCACTGGCATACTAAATGGCTCGAATTAGCGTCTTCAAACTGCTCGAACTTTTCAGCTTTACAACATTAGCATATTATAATAGATTTGTAAACGGAATAAGTTTCAATACTTAACATGCCCTGGTGTATAATGTCATCGTTTTATTAATATGAAAACTTTGGATGTAAGTCTGTTTATACACGCCTAAACTTGAGTGCAAACTTTGATGGGTTCAAAGTTTATTTTACGAGCTTACGGCGAAGTATCTAAGAAGTGAATCCGTATGTTTGTTTGAGTATTTCCACTACGCTAAAGTAGAGTAAGTAGAATTAGATACTTAAAGTTCAACTGACGCCTTAAGTTACTCTTAAGAGTTCTAAAACTAAAGGCTTGATTATAATCGGTCGATCGCAGTATGCAACAGCAACTGTGTTAATATACGTAGTATCCGCGAAGTCGAATTCAAAATCAGTCGGTGGACTATCAAGTGACCGATGTAGATAGACTTTCGGCGACCTAATGTATTTTCGCCGTAAAGTGCCAGGCAGATATAAAAATAAATTTTCCAGGTACACTTGTCATATAGAAGGTAACAAAATATCCCGAATAACTAGACATTTATCAAAACAATAATTATTTATTTACTAAACAACAGAACGGCCCGGTAAAATTATTAATGAAGCTTGTCTGAAAATATTCCAAATGGAAAATTCCATGTTTATTTAACCAACAGAACCATAATAATATTCGTTTTGTGAACTAGCTAGATACATGTAAATAAATACGGGATGGGCCACGTATTCATGAATCTCGACAGTTTTTGTCTGTCATAAAATACATGTTTGAGGTCGTATATTACTACGACTAGTTGAATAAACAAAAATAAATATGTCTAAAGTAGAATAGTATAATAACTACATTAATATAAAGTAACCTGTCGTCGTCAGATTACCATTCTATTGCATCAACGTCATGTTTCGCACAACACCTATTGTAAAATTTACTAGTATTTCAAACACATACATACCACATTTAGCTTATTACTTGGGGCTAAAATATAAATCACGTAGGTCTGTATAAAGTTCTACCACATATACTTGACATTTGCGCTATGATAAATGATATCATTAGTATGTACACAAGTGGACACAAACGTGCAATTTTTATTCGTTATGTCGTTTGTAAAGTGTACGTCACACCTGCGACCACATTCGGGATTTTGCGCACAAAATAAACGGACCTTAATTAATTAACGACAGGCTACTGTTTACAATATTTCTTTTAAAGCTTTTATCTATTGACAGCCCATAAATTAACCATAAACAAGATTAATAATCCTAATTTTAAAATTGTCATATTTAACGCTAAGTTTACACTGTACAAAGTGAAGGATTAGAAAGAGATTTATCTATCTATTGAATTAAATATTTCTTGAAAGACGAGGCCAGAGCTAGCCTTGAAACGAAATGCTTTGGATTGGACATTAATCTTCATCATCTCCTTCGGTAGATTCTTTTGGACCGAAAAGATCGATGAAATAGAATAATGTAACATAAGATTGATACACACCCTGACATTCTATGGGCTCTTTCTAAAACAAAGATATAATTCCAAACATTACGATTTTAAGTATTCTTATTTTTGGTGTGATTATCGGCTAATCCAAAGTCCATGGTAATTTACGAGTTTCGAATTAAATCCTGTTTAACAAATAACTCTCATTTGCCTTCTATTTCAATAGGTTATGTAGATTGTTATCTACATAACCTATTGAAATTGTTGTGTGGACTGTGTGGTCGTGTTTCATATTGTAAGATTAACGTGTCGGAGCGACACATTGTGGGAGCCAGCATGGGCCCGGCTGGGGGTGTGACAAGGAAAAATGTCAAAATGATTGCACCCCATACTACCCACGGTCCACTGGGTAACATTACAGAGATTGGTTATCACGTTACGCAGAGGTATTAATAAACATAAAAAATTAGTACTTTATATTAACTGAGTATTTTGCAGGTGGTCGCATGGAACTAAAATAATACTTCGGTTGTATTATCTATGTACAATAGATATAAAACGAGGTAACGCTAGATCCTTAGAATATAGGTACCTAATAACTTACGCCCATCTAATAGTTACTTTATGGCAGTTCGTGTTTAATTCCCATAGTTAATTCCATAATCAAAATTCATTCCAAATCCAAATTATTTGACGGCTGTATTATATGGCGTCCTTATAACTTCGATATTATCTTACCGAGCAGTCGTAGATGTCCTTTCGAGTCGAACTGTCCAAGTTCAGAGCTCTCCGTCCCGTTCAGGTCCGAGAATAATTTGATAACCTTATCAATCAATTTGAAATTAAATGTAGCGCGAATGCTGAGCTGAGCAGGCTCTCGGCTTCCTCGACTTTAATAGCGTTTGGGGGTATTTAGGAGATATAGCGCTCTCGCTTTGCTTCAGTTAATAAAGATTGTCTGAAGTTCCTGTAGGAATTCCAGGATAAAAAGTAGACAAAATATTTTTCCTTGACATGGCACCAGCTTATACTGATATGTATACAGTGTATACTTCATAACTTGAGAAATTGTGCAAATTAACTTTTGAATTTACGCAAGTAAATTTTAACTTTAAGACAAGCAGACAAGCCACTTTAGAAAAGTTTACGAAAACTTTTGAGATAAATCCTATTTGTTTTAACTTTCGATTTCAAAGTAAAAGTTTTTAGTTTTATCCGAGACGGACCGGTCAGAGCGTCGAAACTGTGGAGTTCAGAAAGTAGAAAAAAGTGTAGTTCCGAACTTTATTTTAGCTGATTGGGGACTAAATCCATCCTGACTGAAAGGAAGCCCAGAGTTCCGAGTAACTAGCTTATTAAATGCTAAGGAAACAAGTTGCGTCAGCTCATTTTCATGTTTTAAAAAGTCTACATTACGTCATCGCGCGTTCATTTGAATAAGCTACTACCGAACTAATTGTGAAACCACAAAAGTGACCGTTAACCACCATGAATTATAAGATTAAATGATTGTCAATCTATAAATTTCTTCATCTCTAAAATACTTTTAATCGATTGATCGTCGACGCCTAGTACATTGACGGTCCTTTCCCTTGTCTACCACTGATTAGTTCGAACTTTTTGGGTTTCTTATGAAGCGATTCACATTTCTTTTACCACAATTTCACCCCTCCAAAATCCGGACCGGACACTCGATAAGTGGGAATAGGCTTTGACGCAACCGCATGCAATACTAATGTGTCAGTGTACTAGGGTGATAAAAAGTAAGGATAGTTAGTGTCAGCCCTCCTTGGTGTTGGAATTATTAGACCGCCTTTGACATGGTCTAACGATTGACTACGGTGATAGGTAAGTCCGAGTAGGTAGTAGCTAACCTGCGAGTAAGCGTTTCGAGGCAGCCTAAAGACCTCCGTCTTTAGTGATAGACTAGGGTGATGATAGAGACTTACGTGTGCCATCGAAGCGTGTGGCGATGGTATCGAGGAATGTGTTCTGGGGCGCGAGCAGCCCCTTGCGCACGGGCATCCCCTCGCACCGCGCGCACTGCGGTCACCACACACCACCTGCAAACAAGGGAAATTAGACTTAGTTTTGTTTTGAACTGTTACTGGGAAATCATGTTTTGAAATGATTTTGTTAAATAACCGATGGATCGTCTTCACAAATTAACCAAATTACATAATTCAGCATAACAACAATATGTCGTTACACAAGTTTCGTAATTACGAAATAATTTTGTAAAGCCAAAATATTCAGCTTAAAAAAGCGGCTTTTTAATCTTAATTCCATAGTAAATACGTATAAAATTTTAGAGTAAAGTAAAAAGATTCATCTTTATGAATTAGGGTAGGTTTAATTAGATATTTTCCGCTTAAAATAAGATAATGAAAAGAATTAATTAAAGGAAAGTAGGTCATAAAACATTTTCTACTTATAACGAACACAAAAGCGACTCCATCAAAACTTTAATAGGGTTATTGTTTCTACAGACTGACAAAGAATAATTTATATTAAGACTTTGTTTTCTATTATCTGTCCTACGAGAGGCTTAGAAACTATACGAGGTTCGTTGTTATGACAGCAATAACTTTTTAAGGAAAAACAAATAATATAAAATTATTGCTTGTAAAAGATACTTAATCGATAACATCACAAGTTTTTATACTAAGTTCTGAGTTAATTTGCAGTTTTAGTCAATTTAATGGATTTCTCGAAAGAGGCGTGGCTTCTCAATTCTCAGTTTCTCTTAAAATCTCAGTTTTTGAGATAACTCTATAGTTTTAATAATTTGTAATGTGTGATGTGCATTAAAACCAAATAACTAAAACAAATGGATGACATAATACAAAATAAAAAAAACAGAAAATTTTTTGGCCTCTAACGTCCGTACCGTCCGTCAAAGTAGTAGAGTTTTAATAAGTGATTATGACATATAACGTATGAAAGATTACCTCAATTAATTATCTCTAAGTGTGGTAGTAAATTACCTAAGTATGTAAAGTGTATGTATCCTATTCCCTCTTCCCTTCCCGAGTGATAATAATCCGATAGTAAGATTGGTTAACGGGATACCGGGTATATGTAATCAATTTGAATAATACAACCCAATGGTCATAAAATAATTATCGTCGCTCCATTGAACTGACAAACGGTGGCCATTAATAAAGTACTGCGGTGTGTGGTTACATGCCCGGATTTCCATACTGACTGCCTGATTCAAATATACATGGGTATGTAAATGTTAGCTATTTGGCATTCCATTTATCATGAACGGCAAAAATATGGACGTGTCCCAAAAGTTGCATGACTTAGTGGCCAATATGGGGACTTTCATTAGACGCTAATTCGCTTCGTGGCGTTATTTGATTAAGCGATATTAACTCATTGCGATTGATCAACGTTCAGCTCAGCTCCTCCTTGTGTGGGTGCTATCGTACTTCGGAGGTCCCGTTAAATTGTCGGTCTCGATTGTCTCTATCAATAGACCATGTCGGAGGCCTTTAGACGGGTCTAAAAAGTCCGACACCTGGGTTGGCCTGTTCTAGGACTTCTATTACATCCATCTAGCTTTGCATCTATAAACAGAACCCCTTTAGGTATTCTGTATGTATGTCTAGGTATACTGGTTTGTGGCGTTCCTAAGCAATCTCGCACGACAAACATCTAAGTCCCTAGCGAAGTTTGGCATTCCGCAAATGCCTCTCGAGCCTGCAAGTAAGGAAAGTTTTACGACCGCCGCTACATAGATACCTACAACTTCATCGTGTGCAATTATTTCCAATGATTCCTATTCTAGCATGTCGATTCTTATCGTGTACGTGTCTCTCTTTTGACATGTATCAGTATTACTATTCAACAGATGATCGCCATCTAAACGATTCTGCCAAAAACATTGAGTAATATCGGGCGTGTTAAATGAAATCACAAACATAAAACCATGAAGGCAACGCGATACGGCCCGGCTCATATTCCCTTTACCAAGCGTATATCTTTCCGTATATTTAATTACAAAGCTATTTCAGGTGACTCATAAACAAAGAGACGTTAGTATAATACGCCTGCAGTCTTTCCATTTTGTCATAAAGTTTTTATGTATCATAAATAATATACCTAACAGTAAATATGAATTAATGGGTTTCAGGCGGCGTTACGCCCTTTTTGCTATACGCTTTCTTTTTGACATAAACAAGTTGTGTTGATTTTGCAGGTTAGCCAGAGCAATAAATTCATACATAAAACTGATATAATAGCCCCTGAAATTTATTACAGTATAAATAGGACACATTGTTATTCTTTCAATATGATTTATCTACACACGTGTAACGTTAATTGCGGTTAATTATGTTCGTACCACCTGAACCGTGCTTTAATCAGCGCTGAGGTTTATTGTTTTAGATTTAGTTTTCAACTTTATTATTAGTTTCTGAGCTTCAGTTCCAGGGAAACTGACGTTAACCGTTTACGCAATTAATCAATTATAATCAAATTATTTTATCGACGCCACAAAATATTACATTTCAAATTGTATCGTTACCGGGAAATAAATTTTATTTCATCAAATTGTTTTGTGGAACAATTGAAATTAACAAATAACACAGTTGTGCTCGACAGGAAGTGGAAACCCAATAATCAACATTAAGAAAGGGTTTCCCGGAAGGAATCTAAATCAGAGAAAGTATTTGTCGCAAAATACGTATTTCATAGAAGTTGCCTGTTATTAAATCAATCAAGCTAATTATTCCTTTGATGGTATTTCATTAATCATCATGTAGCGAGCTCTTGAAATTACAAAATGTAGCTAATTTATTGCGCATCTCTTTATGACGAGTATCATTTTCTGGCCAATTAGTGGTGTTCCCTAGATTGTCAACTGTTTTTATTAAAATGTCTTTATAATTAAGCTCTTGTTTAAATTGTATTATAATTTAATGGATATTAAATTGTTAAATATTTAATCATGAATAAGTAGATTGCTTCTTATTCATGGTGAATTATTTAACAACAATACGGTAGGAATATCCTAAAAGCGTCAATCGGGAGTACTATCAGTTTCCTGTAAAATATAATGTAATAGTGTCAGTCCGGAATACCGTAGCGTGTTATACATAAGTTCTGTAGTTCGCGATTGAAAGGAACTTCACTGTGAAACCCAATATTTTTCTCATTATTTTTTTTAGATTGCTTTCTATCATCAAGATGGGAATGTTAAAAAGCAAGGCCCGAGATGAAGATTGTTAGTATTTTCTTTAGTTTATCGACTCTGCCGTTCTTTAAAAAACGAACGATATTTCTCGATGGTAAAGTATTTTTTTTTAATAGTTTTTTGTACTTGTTTCGTACCTCAAAAGTATGACATGATATAATTATATGCTACATACATGCATGCTACTCAGTATTAATGCAAATGCTAATATGCTAGCTAAAAAAATGCTAAAACAACACTATCATTTATCACACGCATCTAATCGCTCTCATTCCTGATCCGCCCAAACGTTGGTATTGATATAAAAAGTTGCCATCACAGCGAGCGGTGTCAGCTTAGTCTGACAGCTGCCTTTCCCATAAAAACACGCGACGGGAATTTCGAAATTAAAAAATATATTGAAAAACATCGTCCGCAATTGGCCGCACAAAGGATGATTGGATGTGATTGATACAAATATATTGGAGTGGTTTCAGTCACGTAACACTATAAGCACCTATACCAGTAGATATTCATTAACATTCCAACTACCATAATTAATTAAAATTCCACTTTAAAAGCATTGATTTCTTTCCATTAACGCTGATTGTAATACATTTTACAATATTTACTAATATAACGTTGTTACTTTACGATATTAATAAATTTATATTACAAACGCTCCGTGCGTCCGTGCATTAATTATGATGAAATGTGTACAAACAGACGTACCCACTGTTTACAGAGGTAGATTAGATAAATAACAATAAAACCAAGTGGTCTCTAGACGTAACGATAGATAAATGAGAATGCTTTCTAAGATCCTTAACCATTATAATTAGGAGTTATGTTTATTATCCCATTTTATTAGCGTTTACTTATTATTCAGAACCATGAGATAACTACCGGTTCTTCTTTTCGTTCTATGGGTATCGAAGTAATTCAGCGCAACATTTATGTGGCTTAAATAATAGATTAATTAGTTGACATTGGTAGCTTTACAAGTTTTATTTGTCTTTAGTCGAGCCAGAGGTAACGATCAGGATCAATATGCACAATGGAGTACGACGTCTATTTATACGAACATTACTGAATTATGACCGAAACGGGAACTTTCATTTCCTTATAATTCTAATCAAAATAAAGTGAAAATATGTAGTTCCTATTAGTATCAAAATTGTAGCTAAAAATTTCGATAAAGATGCAGTAATGCAGTAAGCAATATTACTATGGATTGTCGTGGAAACTAAAAAGTATTCTTACAAAAATTCTAACTTAAAACGAAGAGTCATTCATTAGAAAACATACTATCATTAAAGAGTTTCTATAGCCTTTGATCTTTTAACGACACCGAAAAGTATGATTTTTCGGTATTAAAAATAAATGTTATATTAAAAATAATCTTGTGTCAGTCTGTCAAGAAAATAATTATTTATAATGTGGTTTCCGATATTCCGAAAATAAATCACGATCTTTTCGCAAATTATGAGGTCATTGGCATTTATGATAACCAAATTTATACTACAATGTTCTTAATATTATTTTCTGTACAGAATATTATAATAAGCTTAAGTATACTCTTGACAAAAGTGTATCTTAATCTGATTGGGTCATTTAACAGTATGTTATGAATATAACAACATTGAACATTCAAATTGCAGACCCTATTGTGTATTTACCATGAGCTACTCTACACTTTGGACGCAGAGATAAATGGATGACGGCCCAACAGCTCTCAGGATTTATAGTCTGAGCCATATCGAAGTACTTTGAGCTCAGAACTGTCACCAGAGTCAGCTGAAAACCCCGTAACTATAACTCCATCATGGAATGTCCACGTAATCTTGGTTAAATCACGACACGACATAAATTCATTCCAAATTGAAAACGTCACATAAAACAAAACCCGTGAATTTATTGCTTTCGCTTGTTATTGTTAACAGAATCAAGTTAAAACAATCTGTTAAATCAAATTGCATTTAAAGCGACAGATTCACTGAAATTGAAACATGAAACGTTAAATTAGTCACGGTTAGTGTTAGACGTCTGCCTCTAATTAACTCGACTTTATGAAATTCTTGTGCCGCAGCTATCCGGACACGGACGGGTGTATTTGTCAACTCGCAGCCAGACGGGGGAACTAATTGTGTTGTCTTATAAAGATATTTCATAGAAAGTGCACTCACCTGCAATAAAATTTTGATATTTTAGTACCTTGTCTGTTTTAAGTTATCTTTTTGATTAGTCTGGCTCTAACTCTAGCATGTGGCACTTTTTAGTGCGACATGGTACTTACTAATTTCATTATACGCCATTACTTTCTAGTGTGGGTAAAATGATATTGCTTTATAAAGGTATAATATGACTGGTAAAATCGTTCTTTGAGATGTGATTGGAAGTGAACTTAAATCTAATTTATAAAGATTGGTTTTTATGGCCTCTTTCATATTTGACGTACCTAATTCTGAGAGACAGAAATAAACTAATTTCAGTTTTATTCGTTCTGAGCAGAATATAGACACTACTGTGCTTTTACAGACAGAGTATTGTTTATACAGCGTTTTATTGCCAGCCTGTAAACTGTGAAGTGTTAATAATGGTGTTAGTTCTTAACTTTACAACAACATTAGTTTCAGTCTAATTGCTAGAAGCTGTTAAATACTTAGCGGTAAGTCAAAATTAGCAAAGAGTCGTAAATCAAATATTATTGAACTTGTTAGATATTGTGAGATGAATCTTAAATGATTTCATTTAACATTGAACCTGGTCTAATTCGGTATGTTTGTGTGTGTGTTTGCTTATTAGATTATAGCAATTAAGTGAGCTTAGATTGATGGTCGTGCAACACTCCTCGCGTGTGATTGGCGTGCGTGGATCATATCCAAACCAACGTTAATTAAATCCACATAATAGAACTTATTGGAGCACGTATTTTAAAGGGGCAATACGATCACGCCAATTATATACGATTCATCTCGCTACTACCATCCTGTTAATATACACAGTACTTCCCTGAAATGCAATGCAAATTGCATTTCATTTTCCTTCGGTTATGTGAAAGGCAATTTCACGTAATTATGGAGTAGCGTTTATTTTATTCGTGGATGTATCCCATTGGGTGCACTTTGCAGTTTTATGGAGAGTACTGGTATGTATGGATATTCAGTTAATAAAGAACTTTAATAATACTCGATGCGGTAAAATGCACACATTCGCTTGATACACATTATTTTTAAATTAACCCTTGCCTGATTAAACCTTTGCTAAAGCGTTGTTAGCAATGAGCGGGTTTACAAGCTGCGAGCCGGTGAGTTAAGACTATCGCTAGTGCTATAACGCCATCGCTAGGTGTCGCCATGTCTAATTTCAAACCTTATACTTGGTCTTTACAATTTTGGCATATCTATCTGAGTGGTAACGTAAGCTACGTTACCACTCAGGCAGGCATGTTAAAATTTCGGTCTTGATTCTCGATCCGATACCAGGGGTGGCCACCAACGTTATACTCGGACTTACCTACCTACTGTGTAGAACTACCCGTTATACTCGTATAAGGAATGCTGTAGATACTATTTGTCTTTTCTCGTTATCACAATAATTATTTTTCTATTTTTGTTTCTTTCTTTTCGCATATTAGCAACACAACATTCTTCCATGGCTAAGTACCAATTAACATATTATATATACGATATTATTTTGATGGACCGTAGTAACCATTATTTTACCTAAATTTTATAACGATTTAGGGCTTTATACATAAACGCTTATTAACAGCACTTTAGCTTTCAAATGGTTTGTCCTTTTCCGACATACGCTAGTTGTCAAAGAGCGAAAGAGACCGAACACTTTAAATCACTATTTAAGTTAAATATTGTTTATGAATAGGGCGGTTATTATTCAATTATAACATTTACATCATCCTTAGAACGTAATTAGTGATCGGTATTGCAGAATATTTAATTAAAAGTAGAATGATGCAGCCACATCGTGTGCGTGATTAGGATTCTCTGATTGGATTAACCGTGTTGTAATATCTCCTTAATTCCGAAATCCTGTGTCTGAGCCTTAATCCGTTGCTTTGTGAGCTTAATGTATCGAGACGCGTTACTTCATTATTCGCCTTTAGCCTTTGCCGCGCTGGTGTTTAATGAAAATTTGAAGGCGAAGCTCTTGTTAGTGTTTTAAATTGCAGATTCGTGCATTTACGCCACCTCACTGCGGTTGATAGCATACTGATGTGATTCAGGTACATGTTTATGCATGATTTTAGTAGATATTAACGGCTCATAATCTATTCATTGTCTAGTCTATAAGGATTTAGCGAAATGTATTAATTTCATAGTAATGGCAAAGATTGGCAATCAGCCCTAAGTAGATATTATACATAGGTTTAAAGATCTTTATTCTCATAAAACATACAGTTCAATTAAAATGAGATACAGATAACAATATAATAAATATTTGTAATACACCTCTGGTAGATACATAGAGTATCCATTCGAATTCTGAATAACTGTAAATTCGTGGTTAGTTAATTATGAACACTTTGAATCATACAAACAACGCGTATTAAAGAAAAATAAATGTTATTGAACGTTTTTACTGACTGATGAAAAATATTCGAAAATCGAAGTAAAATGGTCTACTGTGTACACACACGTCCTGTCAAACGTCAATATAATGTCATGTACTGCTCAAATAATCCGATTTGGAAACGGAAATTCAATAACTGATATGAAACAACACCTTTTAGGCATAAAGCTTTGACGAATGTTATGGTTTGGGTGTGGAAACATTTTATAAAATAACTAGCAGTGTTATTCCGTTTTACCCGCGTGCCCATCCCTATGAAAATTTTGACATTAGTCACTAAACATTCTCTTGAATCAATCTGTATGTTACTAAAAACTGCATGAAAAACCTTTGAGTAGTTTTGAGAAAATTACATAGAGACAGCTTTTGGTGACTTTGTTTTACGGCCATTTAGCTCTGCATTATTGTTGACTCCGAATGGTAATCGAACCCGCACCGCCTGACACAGTAAGCACCCTCACTAACGTGTCCAGCACTGGGATTTCCAAAAAATATATGAATTAAAAATGAATATAAAATTAGTAGAATATAAAATGACATAGAGCACTAAGAAGTTTCAATATATTACTTCAAGAGATACTGACACGATAACGCTTGACAGTGAATTTTGCCCTATTTTTCTGACCTGAGGTGTTTCTATATGTCTATGGCATATTTTGTCAAGTGCTAATTTATTACCAAGCTCCTTCGAATATTGAAAACGATTTAGATTAGTTTATATTAACCGAGCGATTATTAATTGCTATATCTAGAAGTTTAACATGTAACTTAGTTATTACCTGTAAAATGTTAAAATTTGGCCTCGATCCAGATTTTAGCTATGCTACTAGAGCCGTTGTAATGATGAAACCGGATCTAAGGCCTCTTTCAATTTAAGCGGTTTAAGTCATCCGGCTACGCGCTGCAGTAGTGCCCAATCTTCTGCGCGCAGGGATGTTTTGAAGATTGAAAGCGCTAAATTGAGAGCTTCATTTTAAGGTGCGGTTCTATTGAAACGGAGCAAACTACACGGAGCTTAATAGAGCAATCACACCGTATTACGAAAAGATTGTTTAACAATCTCAATGCGTTGTTTGACAATTTCAATACCTTGTAATTGATCGAACGCACTCCGTTATAAAGCTCCGTTCATCACGTTACATGGACCAGCATGACAAGAATTAAATATTTAAAGAAACCTCCAATTTCACAAAGTTTTATATCTTAAAGAGTAATATTATCATCTGATACCTCAGTAGTGTCGTTAATGAGTTCGAAGTTCGAAGTTTAGAAGGCATTCGTCGATGTTAGTAATATTGACGCGGGTTCGCTCGAAAGGTTAGGGATGGCCCTTTACATTAAGTATCTTGTTTTTTTATTTACCTACATGTATCTAAATAAATTTCAAAAACGTATTGTTATTAAATAAGCGAGTTGTAGAATTAAAGTAAGTTTACCTACACTTTGCATTCAATACTAGAAACGTAACCATCTCTTAGAACACTAAGCTTGGCTTGACGTTAACATCGCAGGTTAGTGACTCTTCTCCTGACCTATTATGATTTATGACGTACCAGCCAAGTACCAGCTGCGTTATGTTACTTACGGTTTGTATGGATGAAATATTGAGTCTGGACGTCTGGGAGTATAAAAAGGCATTATTTACACACAACTCGCCCGTTTATGTATTAGGGTAAAGTTATAGAATGACCTGTAAAAGCTCACCGTTTTGGTCATTATTCAGTGAAAGGATTAGCCGTAATCGCCACGTTTACTTCTAAAGTAAAAGATAATATTATCTAGAGCAATTAATTACTGTATAAAAAGGTTCACAATTTCTTAAAAAGGGTTTTTAAAGGGAAAAGTCTGAAGTTAACGACTTAAAACATTTGTTCAATAAATCTAGATCATGTCAGATAGAATACTGATTATAATTTAACCAGATGATAATCGCAATTTAAAGCATATTGCCGAGAGCTCTCAATTTAATTGATCATGGCATTCCATAGGCCATATACTTCAGTTATTAGTTTGATTGCAAGTTACGTGCCCTGCGAAGCACGGATGTTTTCAGATAAAAATACGCGAGGAATTCGTTCTGATTCAGGTGCGTACGAGCTCAACGTTGCTTAACAGTCGCTTTGCATTACTGAAGGTAACGCATGCGTTTTTAAGAGATTTTAGTGAGTAATTTCACATGTGCCGATCTTTTGAACACGATGCGATTAATCTTAATGAACCAACGAGCATTAAAATATCCAAGTGGGAATCTACCTCATCTTCGCTTTCGGTAAATAGAGCCCAAAAATACTTAACATGACATTTCATAAACACAATATCTAGATCTAAACAAATAATCCAGTTCGTTCGTAACATTTGAGTAGAGTGGTCGTGTCGCCTCGCTTGGATAAGTGACCAGAAGTTGCTGTTGGTGCTCTACCCCGCTATTTATCGGTCCCTCCTGTTCTATCTTGGGAGGATCAACGTAGACGACCGCGGCCATATTGACTGGTGTCGGACCTCGCATTCGCTCACCCCAGTCGAATAGGACGTTGTTCAGTTCACTGTGTACCTTGTGACGCTGTTTGAAGAGTGAATGGTTGGTAACAAGAGTAAACATTGCTGCCAAGAGGACCTCCGAAGAAAAATCAAGGTGCGGTTGGCCGGATTTGAACCAGGTACCGTGCGCGTGCAAGCCGTGAGGCGGATCCCCTGAGCCAATGTTGCAGTGACGACGCCGTTGAAAATTTACCTTTAGTTGTTGCTTAGTTTGGCGATGTCAATATTGCTATTATAAAAATCAAAGGAACTTGAAATCATTATTATTAAAATTATATTTTTGAGCACATTGCTACGAACTTTTTGGAAGTAATTGCCGGAGGACATAATGGCATCAACACAGAACTGCGCTGGCTGTAACAAACCTCCTGCATCATCTCGGGAGGTAATGAGGTGCAATATTTGTAACCTTATTTACGACTTGGATTGCGCTAACATAACTCCAAAACGCTTTCAGATGATGGTTAAGGATAGTAAACTGAATTGGAAATGTCCAAAATGCCGTTGTTCAGAACCAAAAACTGGTAATTCAAATACACCAATCCGTTCTGCTACCCAAACAACCCAAGAAATATCAAATATAACCACTAGAAACAACCAAAAAATTAGGCGTAAATCTTCTGATGAGGTTCCAAATACAGACATTCCTATATCTACTGAAAATCTACGGTTATTGATAAGGGAGGAGCTCCGGGCAACTCTGAAATCAACTATTGATGAATCAATTACAGGACAGTTAAAGAGTTTAAAAGATCAAATAACGTCCCTTGAAGAGGCACTTAACTATTACAGCTCTGCCTACGAAGATGTAAATAAACTATTACAAGAAAAATCCAAGAAAGTTGAGGCGTTAGAGCAAGAAAATGCTTATCTAAACAATTCTGTTAAAGATTTGGGCAACAGACTTGGGCAAATGGAACAACATCTCCGGGAATGCAATCTCGAAGTAAATGGTGTCCCAGAGAACTCAACAGAACATCTTCCCTTGTTGATCTCACAATTAACAAAAACATTGGATTGCGATATTGGCTGTGATGATATCGTTCAAGTTACACGGGTAGCAAAACAGTCTAAAGAAACTGACCGCCCGAGATCGATAATTCTAAAACTAAAAAATAAGTCACTCCGAGACAAAATTCTGTCTGCTTCAATGAAGTTTAATAAACAAAAAGCAGAAAAATTGAACTCACATCATTTGGGGTACGGAGGCAAGCAACAACCAGTCTTTATTTCGGAGCATCTAAGTCCGGCAAATAAAGCATTGCATGCTACGACCAGAAGGAAAGCGAAAGAGACCAAACACCAAACCTCACCAAACCTCTGGACAGCAAGGTAAAGGCAATGTCTGATTTCCCTCTACCAAAAACCGTCCGAGAACTCAGACGATTTTTGGGCATGGTAAATTTTTACAGGCGATTTTTACCCAACGCCGCTCAGATTCAAGCACCCCTGAATGCCTTACTGTCCGGATCGGTTAAGGCATCCGATCCGATTGTTATGACTAAAGAATCATCGCAAGCGTTCGAAAACTGCAAGAAGAGTCTGTGCAATGCAGCACTTTTAGCTCATCCTGATTCGCAAGCTAAATTAGGATTGGCCACTGACGCCTCAGACACGGCGATAGGTGGTGTCCTGCAACAGCTCAAGGATGGAGACTGGCAGCCATTAGCATTTTTCTCTCGCAAGTTAAGCCCGTCACAAACGAAATACTCTCCGTATGACCGTGAGCTCCTTGCCATTTACGAGAGTATAAAATACTTCCGCCATATGCTGGAAGCTACTCACTTCACTATCTATACTGACCACAAACCTCTTTGTTACGCATTCAGTGAACGTAAAAGTAACTGCTCACCACGTCAGTATAGACACCTTAATTTCATCTCGCAGTTCACCACCGATATCGTTTTTATTGCTGGTAAGGACAACGTGGTTGCCGACACACTATCACGCGTCGATGAACTGCAGGTACCAGTTGACCTTGAAGTGATGGCTGAGCTCCAAGGTTCAGATCCAGACCTTGCGGAACACCTCAAAGGTGACACTTCACTTCGCCTTACACAGATGAATATACCTGGGAGTCGTACCGTTCTGTACTGCGACGTCAGTACACCGACACCCAGACCTTTCGTCCCTAAACAACTTCGAATGCAAGTTTACAACAGTCTCCACTCCCTCAGCCACCCCGGTGCAAATGCTACCGCCAAACTCGTTGCACAACGTTTTGTTTGGCCACTGATGCGAAGGGACTGCCGAGAATGGGCTAAGTCATGTTTGGCATGCCAGCGCTCGAAGGTAACGAGACACGTTGCCTCACCTTTAGGTACGCACGATTTACCTTCAGCACGGTTCAAACATGTACATCTAGACCTAATCGGCCCACTACCATCATCCAATAATTATCGGTACTGCCTCACAGCCGTCGATCGCTTTACGCGATGGCCGGAAGCTGTGCCTATTACCGATATTTCCGCGGAAACAGTGGCCAAAACGTTTATTTCCTGTTGGGTGGCAC
Organism: Cyclophora albipunctata; assembly: GCA_963082685.1. Taxonomy (NCBI): domain Eukaryota; kingdom Metazoa; phylum Arthropoda; class Insecta; order Lepidoptera; family Geometridae; genus Cyclophora; species Cyclophora albipunctata. Next base: position 5,177,499 of record OY720117.1, on the reverse strand, counting down.
GATATGGTTGTCCTACCGAGATCGTAACCGATCGAGGCGGACAATTCCAATCGGCACTGTTTCAACAGCTTTCTCAGTCCATCGGTTACGATCACCGTAGGACAACGAGTTATCATCCGCAATGCAACGGATTGGTGGAGCGTTTTCACAGGCAACTAAAAGCTGCAATTACCTGTCATGCAGACACCAAGTGGACCGAATCACTTCCACTTGTGTTGCTAGGCATTAGGAGTGCCTTTAAGGAAGACCTCCAGACTTCATCAGCTGAGTTGGTGTACGGTGAACCACTTCGTCTCCCTGGCGAATTCTTCGGTCACGATATTGCGTACTACACCACCGACATCACCGATTTCGCGGCTCGGTTGAAGTCCTTTGCGGAAAATATTCGTCCGGTTCCCTCCCAACACCACTCAAATCGCAGAGCTTTCGTATTCCAAGATCTAGCTACATGCAGTCACGTATTCCTTAGGGAAGAAGTGATGCGTGGCTCATTCCAGCCTGCTTACACTGGTCCATACGAAGTGCTCAAAAGAAGGAGTAAAACATTTATTATTCGCGTTAGGAACAAAGATCTCACAGTAACTATAGACCGCCTTAAGCCAGCCTATATACTAGACGTTCGTGTACCCGTTCCTCGATCCTACACTGCAACTCCAGAACGTGTCCCTGTTCATCCACCGCAGGAAAAGACCGCGCTAACAACTACGCGTTCAGGTCGTACAGTACGGTTCCCTGACTTTTATCGCCCTTAGTCGGTCTCTGGAGGGGGATGATGTAGGTGACCTCCACTTAAACATACATTATAATTATATTTTATTTACACACAATAATATATTAAAAACCACTTACATACATCACACATTCATATCCCAGTAACATAACATTCATAACACAAATAAATAATTTCTAACCAAATGTAAACAAACAATAATTCGGCAAGCAAACCCGCGCGATATGCGTTGTTCCGAATTTGTGCAAATCTTGCATTTAAGTTAATTGTGGAATGTGAAGCCACGCGGAGGCGCATCGCGCGCGCGCAGTCGATCACAGCGTATGCTACGAGAGACACATACAACTCGTTCTCACGCGCACTCGCGTTTTGCCCACGCGTGAACTGTTCACTTACTACTTTGATTAATTACATGATATGTATTATGTGCTACATTGATCCTGTCTTGCTATCCTTCTAAAAACTAAAATAGTGTGTGTTGTGTGTGGCTAATAAACTTTGGCAATTCATCTTTGTGGTTTAATTCAACCAATATTACCACGCACACCCCCCTAAAGATTCTACTAATATTAATATAGGTGAAACAGTACGTATTCAGGACCCCCAAGATTGTGAACGTTTGCTGTCTATCCATAACTCGAATAATTATTTAAATATTATAACGCAAAACATACGTTGCTTAAACCGCAACTTTGACGATTTTAATGTACTCTTATCTAGACTGCACCTTAAGCTAGATGTATTAGTTTTAACAGAATGCTGGCTTTCAAAATCTGACAATATACCAATAATTAGGAATTACAATAGCTTTGCATCGACTAACCTGTATAATCAGAATGATGGTATCGTTGTCTATGTTAATAAATCCCATGATGTAAGTTTTTATGAACCAGTTTGTGCGAAAGAGTGTAATTGTGTAGTGGTGACTCATAAAAATGAACTAGCTATAATATGTATCTATCGACCTCCATCTTTCAGAAAAATTGATACGTTTTTAACTTCTTTGAACGACATCTTATGCGAACTTAACGATTTTCGGGAAATTATACTTATAGGGGACATTAATATCGATATTAAAAATGATTCCTCAGATAGATCTTCTTCAAAGTACCTTGACCTAATGGCTATTCACGGTCTCGTGCCTACACATAATCTTCCTACTCGAGAAAATAGCTGTCTAGATCACACTTTTGTCAAAAAGAGTATGAATGCAAATACGGGGATATGTGACTCTACAGTTACCGACCATAAATGTATAATATTATCATTACAAAAACCAAAAAGAAACAATAAGTACCAAGTTAAAAAAACATCATTAAGGATAGATTACGGGGCGGTAAATGAGGAATTAAAGACAATAGACTGGTCTACACTCTTGGAAAATAAGGATTCTGAAACGGCTATAAATATTTTTACAAGTAAAATCATGAGTATAATTAAACGCCATTCTACCACTACTAGTAACAAATCTAACAATATCATTATCAAGCCATGGATTTCGCCAGGATTGATAAGATGTATTAAAAATAGGGACAGGTTGCATTTAAAACTAAGAGCAGATCCAGAAAATATCATACTAAAAATTTCATATATACGATACCGAAACACATGTAACAAAATTTTAAAAAGACTAAAATATCAATACTACAAAGATGAACTTTTGAAATATAAACATGACGTCAAAAAGCAATGGAGTATTATAAAAGAGGTCTGTCATATGAACAAATCAAAAGAAGATAACCCAGAACTATTAGGTATTAGGAAAACCCCCACCGAATCAATGAACTACATTAATAATTATTTTTCCAACGTTGGCAGCCAGTTGGCTCAAACAATTCTGGATAGAAATCAATCTAATGAGACTTCTCTTAGTAATAATATTTTAAAAACAAACGGCAACCCAAACTCTTTTGTTCTATTAAACACCGATGAAGACGAGATAAAGAATATTATACGATCTCTTAGAAACAGCAATAGCACAGGGTGGGATGGGATCCCAGTAAAAATATACAAAATGGGAGCCGATCATTTGGCCTTACCAGTTACATTAATTTGTAATAAATGTTTTGAAAGTGGTAGATTTCCCAAAGCCTTGAAGAGATCTAAAGTAATACCAATCTATAAGAATGGAGATAAAAATGACATTGTCAATTATCGTCCTATCTCTCTTCTAACTACTCTCTCCAAAATTGTTGAAAAAACTATCAATAATAGACTAAAATTATATTTTGAGAGCAAGCATATATTATCTAAGAATCAGTTCGGGTTTCGAAATAAATTATCTACTAAAAACGCAGTCCAGAATTTATTTTCATACGTAGTTAATAGCTTAGGCAGAAAAAATAAATGTTTAGCCATATTCTTAGATCTTTCAAAAGCTTTTGATACAGTATCGATCCCCATTCTTTTAAAGAAGTTATTTCACATGGGAATTCGGGGAAAACCATTTGACCTTTTGTCTGATTATTTGACAAACAGAAGTCAAATAACACAAATTGGTTCTACCGCAAGTACTCAATCTCAGGTTAATTTTGGTGTTCCCCAAGGTAGCGTACTTGGACCGACTTTATTTTTAGCTTATTTAAATGACATGTGCGAATTACTACTGAGAAATGGCAAAATTATAACCTATGCCGATGACACCGTACTATTGTTTGAAGGAAAAACATGGGAAGAGGTAAATCGTTATGCCAATGATGGACTGGAAATAGTAAATAAATGGTTAGATAATAATTTACTGACCTTGAACCTATCTAAGACCAATTTTATTAGCTTTAGTAAAAGGAAAGATGGACAACCTCCACCCAACACCATCATTATAAAAGCACATAAATGTTGTGATGTAACAAATTCATGTAATTGTCCAACAGTCAACGAAACATCATCCATTAAATATCTTGGTATCTCAATAGATAATAAGCTAAATTTTAAACACCATGTCTCGAATATAACATCGCGAATTCGTAAATTGATATATATATTTAAATCTCTAAGATACATATGTGAAGTTAAGCATTTAGTGTCAATATATTCTGCTCTATGTGAATCTATTATAACCTATTGCATAAGCTGTTGGGGTGGATGCTCAAAAACGACTCTGCTTACCCTTGAAAGAGCACAACGTGCTGTTCTAAAGGTAATGTTTTTTAAACCTTTCCGTCATCCCACTGCACAACTTTACGCTGATAGTTTGATTCTCTCCGTCAGGAAATTGTTCATATTGACATTGCTAATGGAACAGCACATGGTGTCAGTCTCGGGTAACTCGTCTAAAAGACGTAAGGATAGGGTATACTCAGTCCCTAAATGCTCAACTTTTGGCCAACGGTTTTCCCATTTCCTTGCCCCTTTTGTTTATAACAGATTTGCTAAGTCAATCCCTAACATAGATCTTCTATCTAAATTTACATTTAAAAAAACCGTGGTCCCTCTTCTTCTACAAAAAGATTACAGTAGCACTGAATCACTTCTCACAGTAACTAAATAATAATTCAATCTATAGCATATACGTAAATTAATTTTCAATCTGTGAATCTAAAATAATCTAAACTAAGGCTACATTTAAAATACAATACGAACTACTACCTTCTATAATACAGTTCCCACTAGTTTAGAAGGTAGGGAAAATATAATTTATTAGCCTATATACTATAATCATAGATTTTTAAGTTATAATCTAGTGTGTCTATGTTTAAGATTTAATGTATCAGGCATTTTCTTGAAATAAACCATTTGTATTTGTATTTGTAATATTGGTGCTTTCTGTACAGCGAAATTATAACGGTGAATATTCCTAGTTCGTTTGCATAATTCTCAGACATTACGGAACTGACTTGGTGTTCAAAGGTTAAATTACCAGGAACTCGCAGGCTATTTCGTTAGGTCGTGCTACATCCCAGATTTCCTACGGGAGATATTCATCCTCGAAATTCAGCAATCATTTGGTCAATCATGTTTTCCCATAGGCAGTGCACAGTAGTAATAACTTGAAACCCTGAACTCTCTCTCCATACAGCAGGATTACGCAAGAAATTACGTATTTATGCTTTGCTCCTAAAAGGCAAGTACTAGGTATCTCTGTTTATAGGTCACTTAACCGCATTTATGTAACAAAGTTCGTTTGAAGTGTGTATGTACTGTTGTGTGTGTAGATATAAAAAGTAATTATGGAGACGAATGTAAATGAATACACGGATCCCTTGTTTCGTTAGTTACCACAGATCACAAAGCTTAACTAGAAGGTCTGTTTTTGAATTAATAATTCACAACAAGGGAAATTATGTAAAGTTTATCTAAGTATTAAAATGGAATTCTAAATAAATAACAGTACTTTTGATACGGTTTGTTGGACCCAAACTAATCGTTAAGCTAACGTGAAAACACATTGAATAGCTTATAATTTAATATAATGTTAACAAACTTCCCCCGATTAAAGAAAAGAAGCTTTCTGAAACATGGCTTTGAAAATATAAAATGCATTGGCGGTATTCGGAACAAGCGCAAGTTACGCTTCAATATTGTTAAACCATCGATTCTGCACCAAACACGGAATATACGGTACTAAGCTGCTAAAACCGATAGAGTTTCCGAGCGAAAATCTATTGAAGGAATAGCTTAAACGCAGTGACCGGCAGCTCAGCAAGTTATTGGAGATCCCACAAATTTCACATTTGTTGGAAACCACATACTCGTATGGGTACTTATTTAACTAAAATAATGTTTAAAAGTTTTGAATACTTCCGTGTACATCATATACAATCATATGGTGTACACGAAAATATGCAAAGTTTTTGATAGATGCGTGCCATTACGTCCTCTAAGAAGATAGAGGTTATGGGCCTGACTATTAACAGCATTTTAGCTATAAAATGTTTTTTTCCTTTCCAAAATACGGTATTTTCCGAAAAGCAAAAGAGACAAAACTCTTTAAAACAGGTTTTTTAATATAGAGCGATTAATCTATACTAAGTAAACTATCTCTCTCGCTCTTCGCAATTATAAATCTTTTCACACAGCTACGTAGCATAGCACCTGTAGCTTCGTAGCATGGTCACGTAGCTTCGTAGCATGGTCACGTAGTTAGTTCATTTTTGTAGCATAGTCGCGTAGCGCAGCTCGCATTAATACGCAAAGCCGCGTGATATAAGTGTTTTTCGTTGCGGATCCCCGGGAGCATTAATTTGATGCCTTTTGAAACTCGTGTAGCGTGCATCTGTTACTGCCTAGGCACCCTAAATGCACACATGTTAACAAAACCGCATCTATACTAATCTGAAGAGTTGGTTTTTATGTTTTTTTGAACGCGCTAATCTCATAAACTACCTATAAATCCAATATGAATATTACTTTTTGAAATGGATAGCCACTTTCGAAGGGAAGGTTATAGGCTATTTTTCATCCCGAAATTCCCACGGGAACAGATTAAAACCGCGGGGTGCTGCTAGTAACTTAAATAGAAAACGCAACTATCCATCTGTATTTTTCCATATGTATGTCGGAATGTAACGCATTTCAGTCCCCTTGCTCAGTGTACTGTAAACATCTGTATTCAAAACACGACACCGTGTTAATCAACTGTTAAGTTCTTTCTAACTGAACATTGTATCAAACTTATCTATTAACAGTAGGTATATTAATAGGTAATTGTATTTCGTCTAACTTCTTAAGTATGTATTTAATGAATAATTCCTTGAATCTGTTACGTTAAGTAATTAGTTGATCAAGTTACTTCTAAACTTTGTATGTTCACAACATTATAAATAACGTATTAGAGAAGACGATCGAAATTGTATTTTTACGTTAAGGTATTAAAAAAGTATATTTATTTATTAAGGATTTATGTATAATTAATTTATTCATAACCCAATCAAAAATGTGAGACACAATCCGTTGCAAATATAATACTTAATTGCAAACATAATATTCTCTAATTATGTAAAAAAACGACAAAACGATAAATAAAAACCGGCTCGCATGGAAACGTTCCGTCGTTACATAACAGAACCACAAGGAAGATCCCTGAAGGGAAGTGCAATAAAACGCTTCTTGTTAATACCACATAACGGGTTCGCCGCGAAACGGTATGCTGCAAGGTGTAACTTCCTACGGGCGCCTAGCACGTGTACCGATAAAAATAGAAAATACCGGTACCGTTTCATAACAATTGTTGGAAATTGTTGATTCTAAATGTATGTAAACAAATCCTTGAATTCCACTGTTCTTTGTTTTCATCGCTTTTTATGTAATTAGAAACACGTGTTTTTAAAGTACGTGCACGGCTATACTGACCGATCTTTTTAAAGTGATCTATCAATATTTTTTAAGGTATGTTCTCATTGAAGTGGACCGGAGCTGTGCCGAGCTCAAACAACAACGATTTTTACAACGTCTTGTTTGAAAATTCAATGCCTTGTGATTGGTCGATGGAGCTTAGCACAGCTTCGCTCCGTTTTAATAAAAACGCACCCTTACGAGTATATCTACATAAACGATGCCTAGCTATAGCTCAAAACAGGATCATTACCAATCAGCAAGTCTGTTTGTTTCAAGCATGTTGCACGTCAAAAAACAGAGCCGCTCCGACTTTTTGAGAGGATAATTAGAAACAGAGTCGCAATTTTACCTGTCCATTGGTATGTAAGAATTAGGTACGGAGTATTTCCGATGGAGTCCGTAAAAACGAGCAACATCTTTTGATCGTCCTCGTGAAAATGTTCGGTATTGACGGTTTATTTGACTGAAAACTGATTTTTATTTCCATCAGGATGAAAACGCTTACATTATCTAATGAAGAGATGAAAAAGAAACCCTTGAGATTTATCAGATACCTTTAACGTTGTCTTACACATCCAATCTACTGTTTACACGATCAACTCGCTTTGTGATCAGTCCCAGTCTCTCTGAGCTATTCACTCCTTTGATCTAAGATTGAAGTCCCTCGAGATAATTCTCGGCAGTGCCTAATCTGCACCTAAGCGAATTGTTGACGAGCTATTTAGATATGTCGAATAAATGAGAATCCGTAGAACACATACCCTTGTGTGAACCAACCCTAAAGGTATTACGTACTGGACAATTTCAGCAAGTCCATAAACAAAGTAGTAACGTAGATTATAAAGCTCTATCTTAGTTTATCTTATTTATGCAAAGTCCTGCCATATTTCGAACTAATCGCATTAAAGTGGTACTATTATCTGTACAAACGATATAGGATTACCTCGCCTCCATTCATCACAAAGAAAACGTATTCATGACGTTGTAATACGAACAATACAATGCAATATGACTTCAGACGAAGGTATTTTGAAAACAGGCAACTTTACAATGTTAAACGTAAACAGGTAGCTTTGTTTGAGTGGGTAGAGCTTAAATAATGTTGCCATTGTCTGGTGCAGCAGTGAAGTGGGGAAGAATTTTATTTAATTTCGCTTTTGAAGTTGTTCGTTTTTTGAGTATGTTTGTGAATTTTACGGTATGAGTATAACAGCGGCTGTGAAAGTTTTCAACGTAGAATGTTATCATACAAAATGTAATTACTGCCGAACTCAGAAACGTCCAATCAACTAATGTAATTTTTCATACGTTACATGTCACTCAATCACTCATTAAAACACTACTAAGGAAACATTTGACATCTCTGAGTACGTGCGTTAGTAACCTACCTTTATAAGCTATATTCCCCGAAATGGTTCGATTCAATACAGAAATAGGGATCTTATATCTATGTACCTACTTACTCTACGTCTACAAAGAATAAGGTATTAATCAAATTACATGATACGACACTGATACGACATCTGATACGACACTAATACATATCCCAACTACTTCCTATCTAGATTAACATTGTACATACTTATACTATACAAAGTTGACCCATTGTCCCACAAAAGGATATCATCAACAAGTTGTTGAGACCTGGGAGACCATGAAGGTTGACCTCGATCGATTGTGCGACCATTACGTGCCCCAATATCCTGGCTAAGATTTGTGGTACCAACCTTTCAGCTCGTAATTCAATCCGAATTAACCACGCATTGTTCCATTAAGTAATGTTTAATTTGATGTTATTTGATGTAATTATTTAATTTACTTTATCTCGTTTGTTTAAGAATATAGTTGTGGAATAAAGTAATTCTAATTAATTGCCAGAAATTACTGTATCATCACATAAATTACAAATGTCTTTATATGTACAAACTAGCAGCGCCCCGCGGTTTTACCCGCGTTGTGCCCGTTCCCGCGGGAATTTCGGGAATTTTTTTTACATAAAAACCTTCCTCTTGAATCACTCTACCTATTACAAAAAACCGCATCAAAATCCGTTGCGTAATTTTAAAGATTTAAGCATACAGACAAACAGACAAACAGACACGAAACAGAGACGACTTTATTTTATACTATGTAGTGATGTTAATGATTGTCAAAATTGAAAAATGTAAATTGACATGATGGCTACCATTTCTGAAAAAAAATTATGTAGAAAATTATATGTCTACCTTATGATTTTATTATACATAGTTGGTACCTATACTTATATTTTTGTAAAAAATTGCTAGTAGCTGGCTAGTAAACTATAACGCTATACTGTACTCTCCGATAAGATTAGTAAGATATTTCAGAGAGAGAAACCGCTAAGCTCTGCTAACACACATGTCAGTTTATATAATTACACTAGCAGCGCCCCGCGGTTTTACCCGCGTTGTGCCCGTTCCCGTAGGAAATCCGGGATAAAATGTAGCCTATAGCCTTCCTCGATAAATAGACTATCTAACAGTGAAAGAATTATTCAAATCGGTTCAGTAGTTTCTGAGATTAGCGCGTTTAAACAAACAAACAAACAAACAAACAAACAAACAAACAAACAAAACAAACTCTTCAGCTTTATAATATTAGTATAGATAGAAAGTCTCGATTGCGCAGTTTGATTTGAAACGTTACACAGTAATCACAAATAACGTTCGATATTACCGGTATTTTGAAAATAAAGATTAAAATAGTTGGATTATCAAACAACCCGTTGAATGCCAAACAAACAAATCTCATAATTTTCTCTCTGCCCCGCACATTGCTGTTTGAATGACTTCAAATACTCGTATGTATACTACTTGCTAGGAACACGAACTGTTAAACTTTTACTTTTTGAAATTTAAATTTTTAACAAAGACTATTTTATATGTTCCCCTGTCTTAGGTGTCCTACCTTTTATATTTTATACTAGTAGCGCCCCGCGGTTTTACCGGCGGTTGTGCTCGTTCCCATGAGAATTGAATCCGAACGAACCGAACCCGTTTCGAACCCGATTCGAACCCGTTGAATGTGGCTATCTATTACCAAAAAATAATTCAAATTAGACTGATAATTCCCCAGATTTGCTCGAACATAAAAAAAAAACAAAGTTGCAAATTTTACCTCTTTATAATATTAGTATAGATTGAGTTTAACAAGATGATTAACTATGCCTTTGTTGAGTTGATTGAAGTCTGTCTTGCACCTATAATTCTGTTTAGTATAGACTATTTAAAACAACATAATATGCTTAGGTCTACTACTCCTGGAACCTTGTCATATTCGTAGTTCTATTATACAAATTTAATAGGAATTCCCAATTAATGTTGTGTATACTACATTATACTAACATATCAATAGACATTTCCAAATGTTGTGACAAAGTTCCAAAGTCTGATATAGGCTGACTGTACTATATCAAATTATATGAAAGTCTGTGCCTATATGGTGATTTACCTGACTTTACACATACATACAGAAATATACCACTGTTGTATGTACACGTACTAATGACGAAAGGGTATCTCATCAAAAGCATTTTAATTTTTTCATAAAAGGACTCAAACAAAATGGGTTCAAAGCGCGGAGATAATCAGGGTATGTTTCTTTTAATATAAATGCTAATAAATAAAGGTTTTAAGTTATACAAAATAATTATGTAATTATACGAGTATGAGTACCTACGATAGGTTAATGGATTCATGGGTTACCACTTACCACATATTACAAATATTATTACAAATTTACCTTGACATAATCGAAAATTGAGTATATTTGGTGAAGGCACAGTTTTAACAAATATCTAATGTGAAAACAGTTTGATATTGTCTATAGATCATAATCGAAGGAGATTGAAGTATTCTGTTGAATTATGTAACGATCAATAACGATCGTTAAATTTGTTTACAATCGATACTTTCAATTTCAAACAAACGTTTTTAAAAATTTACATTTGACACGACAACATTAACTTAAAAGCTTCCATCTGGCTCTGAACCGTATCATGTCAGCACTCTGTCAGAAAACTAGAGAAATTTATTCTCTGTTATAAGTGAAATGTTTGTGTTAAACGTAACGTAATTGCCTAGATTTATTTTCGGTTGAAGTAAAGTAGGTACTTACCGCGTATATTTTATTACTCAACTGTTTTGAAATACTTTGAAACATTGCACTTGGCCTTTACTGTTCAAACGTTTTATTTTGAACATGGAATTCTTTATTTGAATTATTAGATTTCCTGTCATATTTTTATGGGATACCACGCTGCAACCCGCTGTTAACGGCAAATCCAGTTGCGGGAAAATGTTGAATGATTGAATACTGCAAACTGTTTACTATTAAAATTACTAGCAGCGTTGCCCACGTTGTGTCTGTTTCCGTAAGAATTTCGGAATGAAAATTGCCAATAACTTTTCCGTTAAATGGGGCTATCCATTACAAAAAGAACTATTCTAATCAGACTGGTAGTTCTTGAGATAAGCGCATTCACACAAACAAAAAAAAAACTCTTCAGCTTTATTATAATAGTATAGATGTGTAAAAGTAAATGAGAACGAAAAAGTAATTGGGAACAAAAGATCTCGCTATTCATTATTCAAGTTTATCCTATTTCTAATCGACTACAAAGTAGTAAAATCGCTCACAATAAATTGAATAAACACTGTAGCTTTTTCATTACTTATTTCCTGTTCAATATAAGGAAAAAAATCAAATGCCTTTTCAGCTATCCTTACCCATAGACATTATTATCCATAAAGCTCAGATCCTTACCGCGACCTTTTAGATTATGTTTTTGCGTGTAGGATATTTTGAGGTACAAACTCAAATGTTATTTTGAATCTTATAATCTGGGAACAAGCCAGATGCCCAGCGAGTACCTCCAAGCTCGTGCTCGCTACATTAGACTTCCTCTCAGGGTCGTTATGGTTACAAAGAAAAGCTATTTAGCGCGGATGCGATGAATAGGCAGTTATAAATGTTATAATAAAGATAATTACTTATTGTTTCCGACAAAAAAGCCAATTATTAACTTGCGGAGATTGATTTACTATTGCAAGAGTGTAACGACCTAACCAAGCCTCATCGCGAGTACCTATATCAAGATATCATCATTATACCTACGTTATGATGGTAGTAAGTAAATAACCGGTTACAATCCATAAATTATTCGCCGCGGATATTTATAATTAGACTTTTAAAAAGAGAAGTTTGCAAACGAGGGTCCAATCACAATCAAAATTGACAACTACTACAGTTTGTCTTTACAGTCTCATATAATAAGGACATAGTTATGCAAAACAACAGACTTATTTTCCACAGACAATAAATATTAATGTTCCCGAGAATTGGAACTCATTGTATGAATTTTAGAAAATTATACATACATATATCATATATCTATGTATGTGAATATGTAATTGTCTTTTCCGAACATATTCCGGGAAATCCGAGAGTCATATATTACACGCTGATTAGATTCAAGTCCACGCCCACCGTATTAGGAGAGATATGTTTTATGGAAGTGTTTCAGAATGATTAATTTTGTTTTCACTGGATTTAACTAACGAATTGATTAAATTCTCCATGTAGAGCTTATTAGGGATTGTAACTTGAGATAGGGTTAGAGTGTGTTTGACAAAGAACGACGTTTACAAGCCACTAAGAAAATATTTAAAAAAACAGGCCAAGTGCGAGTCGGACTCGCGCACGGAGGGTTCCGTACATTAAACGGCAAAAAAAGTTTGTTGTATTTTTTGTTATAGCGGCAATAGAAATACATTATCTGTGAAAATTTTAACTGTCTCGCTATCACCATTCTTGAGATACAGCCTGGTGATAGACGAACGGACGGACGGACGGAGTCTCAGTAATAGGGTCCCGTTTTACCCTTTGGGTACGGAACCCTAAAAAAGACACATTTGCATCGTGCAATTTTTTGCTTAATCAATGTCAACTATGCTTTAAATTTTGTATGTATGTATTATGTAAGTACGGGCTTTTACGAATGAGTACTCGGCGATTATCAGGATTTGATTGAAAATGAATGGAGCGCGTTCTATGCCGGGACGTACCGGTAGCGAACATCAAATATGGAAGTGACTCCGTAATCCGCCGCTTCACGGAAATGACGATTTTATGCAACACAGCATTCACAACCTTAACTCAAACTGCGAGAATACTTTCTATGCAAATATGTTGTCAGAAGCGCTATTTGTGTTCTCTTCCCCCACAATAAGAATTATAGAGTCATTTGCAAATACAACTCTCGAGCCAAATCCGTTGTTTTGTCTCAACAGACTGCTTCTACAAACTTTCTCAGGAAGGAAATGTTTGGTTCTTTGACATTTATGTGAAAAACGTACTTCAAGTTTAGAGTGCTTCGGTTGTGATTAAACACTTGACAGTATATTGCTAAACTTTGACAAAACAGAAATAATTCAACTGCTCCTTGTTTACATCGCATTTGCCAGATTTGTTTATACTTCCTTTTATGAGTTTTCTCCCGAGTTGTGGTTTTTTCTTTAAATTTTTATGTTTTTGCCGAGTAGAAATAACCGTGTTGGGTTTACAAAGTCGGCTACGGCCGGTACAGAAATAATATTTATGCTGCGGACGCAATATTTTTACACGTAGAAGCCGATATACTGCGAGTAATGTCGACTCTTTGACACACATTGTTTGTAGTTTGCTTTCATAAGAAATATCACTTTAATATCTTATGTCCACTCTAATACCATAAAAGGTAAACTATATGTAGATTGCTTGCTGTAGCGCGTCATCTCTCGAAATATTAGGTTCATGAATGCGGGTTAAACCTTGGAACTCAGCTTATGGTTCAAAAGTTACGAGAATCTCTTGATGCGGTATATTTATTTAACTGTCCCACTACCGGGCAAAGTCTCCCTTAAACATCGCCATACTTGTATTTTGTCATACTTATATACTTAAGTAAATATAATAGGTGCAATGTTCACTAACCTAATTTTAATTTCAAATTAATGAGGTACAAAGGTCTAAAGGCCCTTCATCCTCGTTTTGAGTACCTTCCTATTCCATTTGATTGAAAGTTCCTATCTATTCTGATGCTAGTTACCCATGTTGAAGAGATTAGGTTAACTATTGTTCTGTAATTCGACTACTTAGATGTTTTGAAGAGGTAGAGACACTCCGAAAAGTACCGAACCTTATTATATACGTGTATAACAAGGTATATGGTTTTTATGAATCGGTTTCTTCTTGTTTTATAAATAACTAGATCTAGAAAAATATCTTTTGTAGTTTCAGACTTGCCCTCGCTGACTGATAAAAAAAACAGACTGTGTAATAATGCGCGCGGTCTCGCTTATTAAAGTATAGGTAGTTATCAGCTGTGAAGTGAATTAACTCCTAACATCCTAACCAACCTAAATATGCCTGAGCGAGTGACCAAACGGATCAACGGCTTTCTAGTTCGATTACCTAATTATAGAGCTCTCAGCAATCTAATATCGAGATTGAATTACAATTACGCTCAATGAGAACTGGGATTTGTTACGTCACAGTGGCGGTTACATGGTTAACCCTTACACGGGTGTAGCGAAATAAGTACCTATTTGGGACGCTTATCCTTTGCTTACATGTACTAACTACAATTTTTTTTAAGGACATTAACTAATTTCCCAAGTTAACACAAAATATAATTTGAAATTGGATTGTTCGACAGTTTTCTACCGAGTTTGAAATGGGCTAAACTTTTTCCATAACCGGTGGCGTGTACACCGTTTGTTTGAGTTTCTAGTGGACTTGTCGAGTCGTTACGATATTGAAATATAAGGAGTTCATTGAATTTCGTCGGTTTCGCTCAGACGCCATTTATAAAAACCCTCTGAATTGGAATCAGAAGTGGCCTTCGGAGCTCACCTGCTTTATTAAATTTAATAAAATCGCGGTAGAGCGAAATATTTCGATCGAATTGCTTCAGGAAAATTAAGTACCAATAAAATATTAGGGATTGTTGGTTGCTGGAGACTAATTTAACGATGGCCATATAATATTATTCACTAGACAGGTAAACATTTTACTCATCTGCCAATGCCGTTTCATGGAGTAACGTAAATATACGAGTATGTATTGGTGCATATGTATCGTACCATGTTAGCAGCATTTTTTAAGGATTGAAATGTTACCTAAATAAATATTGGAAAATGGCCATTGTGTTGTTTGTTCCCGAAATAAAACGGGAATAATTATGAGCGGTACTTAGGGAACAGTTAACAACCCTGACTGACGGTTCCCAATTTCGACCACCTCCTTTCCGTTGACCCCATTTGAGTCCCGTCGCGTTTATTCCAGTTTCAATTTACTTGTGAAATATTTATGTCCACTTTAGACGTACGCCATTTTCCCGGCTCCCTGTTAAGATATTTCGTCGAATAAATGAATGAAATGATGAATTCCAAATATTAATCAACGCGGAATCAAGAATTGTTTATCAATTGAGCAAAGTCAATATACCATGCGTAAGGTATATTGACTTTGTTCAATTATTTTTTCATTCACATCGACTGCTTGGCAGGAAATCTTGTTGATTGAGAATGTGAATTGTATTTTCAATGCATTATCATACATTTAAGTTTAATGCTTTCATAATGGAAAGTGTTCATCTAACCTTGACCATATTCCTTTGTTTCCACTTTATATTTATTGTTCTGTTACCAGTCAAAAGATTTGAATGAACGTTTAACAATGATTACAGACAAAAGGAATTATATAATGAGACAAAAGTTTTCCTCTGAAGAAAAGTTTAAACATTGAACTTGTTGGCATTTAGGTAATTTCAAGTTCGAAATATGAAAAAAGAAAGCTCGATACTTCTTTTTAGAAGTTTTTTTGTATATTTTCTACTGCTAGTGTATATCCATTGCTATTTTATTCGGTACTAACTGCGCTTTCGGGGTTTCACCAACGTTCCCGCGAGAATTTGAGGTTAAAATAATGCAAAACTTTTACTGTGAATCATTCTGTCTATTTAATCCCAGTCCCACATGCAAATCCGTTTAGTACCTAGCTATAGTTTGTCGTAGATAGACAAACGTGATTGCGGGTGATTTGTTTAATTAGTAATATATACTATCAACACACATGTATAACATATATGTTCAGTATATTTCCTTGAACAAGAACTCAAAACAGCAACCCGAAATTGTATCCAGTAGCAGCAACTTCATCGTGGTACATAAATCTAATGTACGAACTTTATTGTTTCTCAAAACTGGATCTGAAATCTGTTTATCCGTCCCAGAACTATCGCCGAAACGGCCAGACAAAGGGTTAACTTATAACAGCTTTCTTTGACCCGACCTTACAACCCTTCATGTAAGTTATTTTGATGGGATTTGAAGGGTTTAAATTAAGTATTATTGAACAGAAAGTTCAGTGATTTCATATTGTAAAGTTTTAGTTTATTCTATATAAAAATGGGTATAAAAAGTTTTATAAAAATGGGTATAAAAAGTTAATATATTGGACTAGCAGCGCCCCGCGGCTTTGCCCGCGTTGTGTCCGTTCCCGTAGGAATTTTCGAAAATCCTTTCTTAGTGTGCACTTACGTCACTTGAAAAACCTTCCTGCCAAATTTCATGTTTCTAGGTGTAGCGGTTGAAGCTGTGCGTTGATTATCAGTCAGTCAGGACTTTGAATTTTATATATATAATAGATATATTTATAAATTGTAAATCCAATTTCATACGATCATTAAACAGTTTACAACACTGCTCCAACGTGAATCTATTATAGTTTGCACTATTGTGGATATTTACTGCTATTTCTATTTTAACCAATCACAAGGTTACCCAATGAATTTGAGAGCCCAACCACCGTAACACCATAATGCCTTCCAACTGACAGCATATATTGTCACCTCCTCACATCAAAGATTTACTTCGAAGATAATGGAATAATCACATACTGAGATTTGTGTACATCAATGGTTGTTAGTTTATTCATTTGTTGACACATTAAATGGAGTAAGTGTGAAAATATAGTAGACTGCCTCCTCTAAATAAATGGGGAAAACTTAATTATTTCAATCAGTAAATCACATACAAATTGCTGCGCTCCGTGTTTGTATTGCGTTAATGTTGGTGACTTATTGCTTTCATAAAGTTATGGAGTAATTAAGATTTATATTTTATAATTTAATATTTTATTTTTTCACTTGACTTTTAAAAATGGAATAAAGCTAACATACACATATTATAAAACAAAGTCGTCGGCCGCGTTTGTCTGTCTGTCTGTTCGCATTAAACTCAAATACATACTACCGCACAGATTTTGACGCGGTTTTTTAAATAGATACGAGGGCGGGTCAATAAGTCCGTGACTTTTGCAATAAAAGACAGATTTTTTTATTAAAAATATATTTTATTTTTCAACGTAGTCTCCCTTGAGCTCTATACACTTTGTCCAACGCTTCTCCAATTTTTTTATCCCTTCCAAAAAATATGATTTGTCGAGGTCGTCAAAATAGGCCTTTGTTTGCGAGATGACTTCATTATTGGAGTCAAATCTTTTTCCACCAAGCCATTTCTTCAGGTTTGGGAACAAGAAGTAGTCGCTCGGAGCCAAATCTGGAGAATAGGGCGGATGAGGGAGCAATTCATAGCCCAATTCATGGATTTTGGCCATGGCAACTGCACATGTGTGCACCCTTGCATTGTCTTGGTGGAAAAGAACTTTTTTCTTGGCCAAATGAGGTCGGTTTCTTTTTAAATCGTCATTGAATCGGTCCAATAAGTTGGCATAATATTCCCCATTGATTGTTCTTCCCTTTTGAAGGTAGTCAATGTGGATTATCCCGCGTGCATCCCAAAAAACAGTCGCCATAACTTTATTGGCCGACAATCCCACCTTGGCCTTCTTTGGCGCCGATTCACCCTTGGAAACCCACTGTTTTGACTGTTGTTTGGTCTCTGGTGTGTTGTGATGGATCCACGTTTCGTCCACGGTTACAAAACGGCGCAAAAACTCCTCCATATTACGATTAAACAATGCTAAACCTTCCTGTGAAGTTGTTACACGATTGCGTTTGTGGTCGACTGTGAGCAAACGCGGCACCCATCTTGCGGACAGCTTTCTCATGCCTAAGTGATCATTCAAAATTGAAACCACTGAGCCATGCGAGATCCCTACTTCTTCCACAATCTCTCGCACTTTCAATCTTCGGTCGGCCAACACCATATCGTGAATTTTTTCGAATGTTTTGGGTGTAGAGACCTCAACTGGGCGTCCAGGACGCTCGGCATCTTTAGTGCTTGTACGGCCACAACGAAATTCAGTAAACCACTTTTTTACCATGGAAATCGATGGTGCTGAGTCCCCATAGTATTTATCAAGCTTTGCCTTGGTCTCGGTAATGGTTTTTTTTCGCAAGAAATAATGCTTAATAAGCACACGAAATTCACTTTTGTCCATTTTCTCGTCAAATTAGTGAGTAGTCTGATAAAGATAGCTGTAAAACACAAACTAACTGACGCAGCAAGTTCAAATTTTCAGAGGAGTCAACTGACAGATGCCTGTTGACGGGACCAGTATTATTGTTTCAGTAAAGAGGTCGGAAATTCAAAAAGTCACGGACTTATTGACCCGCCCTCGTACTCTATCTAGATTCAAGATGAAGGTGTGTATGTATAATTCCTGAAATTCCCACGGGAACGGGCACAACGCGGGTAAAACCGTGGGGCACTGCTAGTATATTATATTTACTGATGAACAACCTCCTTTTAACCCTCTTGGCTCGCGCATTCGGTTAAAATCTCTAATTTATGTTAAGAGTGTAAAGAGTGTAACTTGTGTGAGTGAAAAGAATAAACATAGTTTGTAAATATTTCATACTGAGCCATTACTTTAGCCTTCATACAAAGATCCACCAATTCACTAAAGTGCTAATTAAATTAAGAATCTACTTGAAACTCCGAGAACAATAAGCTAGATTCGCAATTCTAGATACTCATTACAATTGAGCGAGTTGAGCGGATTTCTTATCATAGGTTTAATTAAAATCTACTTGGTAATTTCTTTTAATTTCAAAGTTTTAAGACCTCGATATTTTTTTAGATAGGTAATATTCTTTGGTAAATATTTTTATAAAAAATGTTGGCTATCTATACTAAGATGATTCTAGTTTTGATAGTATGTCTGTTTATTCTATGTGTAAGGGGAACACAAGCGAATAACGTCTGTCAAGAAGATCAATTCCTAAAAAAGCCTTCTCGAAAATCTCCTACACCAGTAGATACAGGTTTTCACAAAATAAATATGTAGAACCTACCTGAAAACGTAATATTATTCGATATTGTGTAAAAAGCACTGCATAAACTTAAGCTCGTTATCGTCTGAGTGCCTAGGTTGTATCCATTTAATGTCTAGATAATGCAAAAAAGCTTATTATACAACCAAGAAAGGTGCGAGAGTATACAAAATAATATATATCTATTACTCAAGATATAAACATAAATTCTTGCATAAAACTGTTATTTTATCACACTTATATTCGCAATATCTCTTTAGTACACGATTGGAATAAAAAACTCGTAGGAAAAGTTAAATCGTGCTCCGAATATAATGTATTGACCTATTTCGATCCGAAAGTATCATTATTGCAGCTTCTCGTTATTGTAATGTGCGAAACTGTGACAACATTACATCTTCCATCACATCGATGTTGCTTCCAAAATGTATCTATACACAAAACGTATCTATACAATGTTATGTATACATTTAACCCAATTTTCCGGCTTACGTAAATAACAGGAAAATGCGATCGGATTTTATATTTCAAACCATTAATTTTATCAATATAGATACTTAACTAACAAAGCTTCTTCCAAGATTTAGGTTTTAATAATGTAGGAAATGAATTATCGCCTTCTTTATTGGAAAATTTATACACTTTAAAGAACTTTTGATGTTTTTGAATTTTCCCCAAGAAATACCTGTTTAGAGTGCTATTCATTTTGTATACAATTAAGTATTGTTTCACTAAGTGAAAACTTGGAAGAGATTCTAAGTAAATTCTTAGATTTATATCTATACTAATATTATAAAGCTGAAGAGTTTGTTTTGTTTGTTTGTTTGTTTGTTTGTTTGTTTGTTTGTTTGTTTGTTTGTTTGTTTGTTTAAACGCGCTAATCTCAGAAACTACTGAACCGATTTGAATAATTCTTTCACTGTTAGATAGTCTATTTATCGAGGAAGGCTATAGGCTACATTTTATACCGAAATTCCCACGGGAACGGGCACAACGCGGGTAAAACCGCGGGGCGCTGCTAGTATATATATAAAGTAAAGTAAAGTATGAGTCTGTAATGTCCCACTACTGGGCAAAGGCCTCTCATCTCACTGAAGATATCAGTACAGTCAGTAAGTTTAAGCATAATCACCACGCTTGCCAAATCATATACATATTTGAAACTTAAATGATGAACCTTTGAGGCTTTTTCTATGCCGCAGTTGTAATTAAACACTAGACGTAATGTACGTTAAATTTGTACCAAGTATTAAAATAGAGTGATATTAAATGTAGAGTGTCTTTTCAATTAAATGTGGAAACACTTTTATTTCGTAATTTATTATGCGTTCTCCCGAGCGTTGTTTACGGAATCTAATAATCTTTATTGTATTTGAATGGGGATATAAATCCTTTATCGTGTCCCGGTGCGGCGTTTACTTGAATACCAGCCCACTGAGCTGTCGCGATACAGAGGATGAGCGTCTCCGAAGAGGTTATAAACCAGTAAATACCTGATGAAATAAAGGTACAATATACTTCCACTCAATTATAATGTAGATACACACTGAATACGTTATCAGCGTTATTCAAAATGTTACATCAGGATCTTCAAGTATAAAGCAGTTTTTTTTAATAAGTTTAAAAAACACTTGACACTTTTAATAGAAACATGTGGTAAATAAAAACGAACAGAAATATCTCGTCACGTTGATTTAGCCTCTGAAATGAGAACTTGAGACGGAGAGGCTACAACTTGACTAATGAGGTTCTTAATAATATAATATTTTTCTTGGTGAAATTCCTCTTGAATTAAGATACTTTAGGCTCGAAATTACCACAAAATATTGGTATTTATCATGGAAGCTATCGTAACGCGATCCTAACTCTCGCTGGCAGCTAACGGCCCTCATATCCTCCAACCATGTAACAAATTACATGGCTCGTAAGGTGTCACAAAAGCACATCAGTATTAACATCAAATTATTCGGCAATCTTTAAAAAGAAATTACGCACAAAAGCAGTCATTTTGATACTATTGAAATTTAAAAATGGTTCATTTCTTATCAGGAATCTTTGAAAAGAATATTCAAATCAGCACACTGTTCGCATTTGAAATGAAATTGGCGCGGGATATTGTATACTTTTGTGAATATTCTATTGATGGTCCCTTTTTCTTTATTTGGAAAATAATTAAGCTATATTTACTACGTGTACTCCGTCAGCCGTCGACTGGTTCAGGCTTTACCGGACCGTGAATTGGGTAAAAAATTCCCACACCAAACGTGATAAACACGAGTTTGCTATAGCAATATAACAAGTAATGGCCGGCATAAAACCCTTCGCAGTTGATGGTAGGTTTGTGTTAATATTTTTTACAGACGCTGTTTTCCTTTTGTTCTTTTACGTATCGATAAATAGAGGGGACAGAGTGGCCCTTCAGAATCAATTCTACATTCGGATGCAGCAATTTATTTGAAATAGATAGAATTTAGCAAATCTGTCGATTTGGAAACACGCCTTTTGTTACAAAACATTAGAATAAAATGTAGAGTACTCAAGGTAAACTCATTCATTGTAGGTACCAACACCGCGCACATTTATAGCTATCGGAAATCACTTCTGAAAACAACTACACGTGCCTTCATGAGATCGGTAGCATGTGTCTTCTTTCTTTAATCACGTAATACAAACGATACAGGGTGTCCTTTGAAGTTATATTTAGATGTTAGGTGAATAAACTTATAAAATTAACATCGGTGATGGATGTACCGTGTTATCAGTAAAGTGGTCACATAAGTTGGCTATGTTCCAGTTTTTCTATTTATTAGAAATTATTGGTGGGTCGCAACTGTTGCGCTTATCTGAACTCGACGCGCGGAACTTTGTTCGGGATTTTTATGGCCGCCAGCAATTGTTTCTCAGTGCCACTTAGGAAAACTACATAAAATGAATGAAGCCTGAAACCTTCTGAAGGCGTTGAGAGCCCGTTCAATTTTCAGCTCTGTAGCTCACTAACTTATAAAGTTATTTTACAAAGAACTCGTTACGATTTAGGTAACCTAAAAGTTTAGAATTCGTTACTACCTCAATGTTTGAGAAATCAAAGTTGGACTAACAATTCAGATAAGTAATTAAGTATTAGTTATGATGCTCAATCCTGCCGGCGACGCCGTTACCTAAGAAATATGGTTTGGTTAGACTTTAGATTGGAGTTAACACAAATCGTCGGTGTTCAGGACAGGATTAGAAGAAGTCTTCCTAATAGGTATTATATTTATTATGTAACGCTTGTTTTTAGGTAAACATATTCCTAAAAACAAATATACTAACAATTTTAATTTAATAGATCTTCAAATAAATAGTTGTTCGTCTGACATTAATCAAACCAGCTATTTTTTTCATTTTGTTCGAGGATTGTGTATAATTGGGATCTAAGATCTCTTCTTCTTCATCAAGTGGATGGTCAACCTAACCAATCCTGGTGTCAGAGTAATTGAGCCGCCAAAGGCCTCTGACATGACTCATGTAACGACTACTGTCCGCAGAAATACTATGGGATCTAGGATAATACTATGGGAACGAGATAAAGTCGGGCAACGCTACCGGGCGCTGCTAGTCGCTCATATTCAAACTACATTATACGTAGGAACGTGCAAACTCTGATGAACCCATACATGACCGACATTTGAATAGCATGAACGCTGAAATGCAAACGCATATTGCCATAATTCTGACCTATTTTACCCGAGATTCCTTTTAATTAGAAGAGTATGGTCCCAGGGGCTGGCATTATGCCAGAACAGAACAATATTCATGCTTTGACTCATTCTACATTAATTGCCTTACTTTTTTGGTAGCACTAAAAGCTTAGTGAAATGCGTTTAACAGTTGTTTACAGGAGATTTGAACATAACCACTGGAATGTATATTATGAAAACATTCGTTAATATCTCAATTTAGTGCAGTTACTTCCTGACGTTACTGTAACATTAGAAGTTTGTTAATTAGAACATACATGCATGTTGCCCCTATTTTACGCCGGTATTTTATTTACGATAGCTTCAATCTGAGCTTCAACTTAAGTCCATATTTACATAGTGGAGAAGCGAGATAGAAATAGTCAATACTCTTCAATATTGCAATCGCAACTATCAGTTGAACTACGAATAGAGCGTTGCTGCGACTGAATACTACAACCTTATTCTTTGAAGAACTTTATTACCGTATTTTTTTTAATTTTTCTGGCGGATGATATGCCGCGCTCCTCGATATCTAGAGGGAGATAGTCAATAAGGTTTTGTCACGGTTTTGTAGAGTGTTGTCTCTGTCATATAAACGTTGTGAAGTTTGACGTACTGCCACTATCTACCAAACTAATGACAAACTAGTGATATACTTACTTTCATACATTAAGTTAATAATGTACTAAACGTTAGTACATTTAACTCAATGCTTTCATTTTTCCAATAGCATCTATGGTATAGTGTAGTCACAGTAGGTACATACATAATATGTTCTTCGCTATAATAATTTTCCGACCGATAGTGCACAAAGCGAAAGGTAGAAAGGTACATAAAGATGATAAACGTTATATAAAATTCCAATCACACCTCCTTCTTCGGTACGCTGAGTTTGATTTATTAACATACTCGGATCGGAAGACGGGGTTAAATTCTTACTAATATCACGAATACGAGTGAGATGTGTGTTTGATCGAGTTTCACGAATAATAAGCTGAATATATGGTATCGGATAAGACAAATTGTCCTCATTTTTCAATAGGAAAACTGACACCAAAAAGGTTGTATCCATGAGCCAGCCAGGTAGAAAAACCTGTAGTAAAAAAGGTACATTTTCAATAAGAGTAAAGGAAATCAATACATACTCGTATCTGTAGATATTACCTCACTAGTATTATCAAAATATCTTTGATTATATCTGCATCAAGCCTATAAGCTACTAACATTTAAATTGTATAACTTATTGTTAAAATAAGCTTTATTATTCGCTGGATTTCTGATTCACATAACAAAGGTAAGTCAAGAATACTTACCGAGAATGAAAACTGAGTATTTTGCGAGGTCTGCTTAATGAAGCTCATCATCGTAATTCCGCCGTGGACGTTTTGTCATCGTTTCCATTTCAGTTAGTTTAATCGAGTCGTTTCAGTAGAAATATTGCTTCAAATAACTTGAAAGATTGTAAAGCGTTTAATGGAGCGAGATTGACCTCCTAATTACTGATTTATCGCATTAATAAGGTTGAATGTGAATCGTTATCATTATTACTATCCCACTGTTGGGTGTCAGGTTTTCAGGATGGATCCATCCTTAAAAGGGATGGTTCCATATTTTTTATAAGGTGATTTTAACGGTAATTGTAAAGCCTAAATTACATTACGAAATTAGTGGAATGAAATTAATTTCGTGACATTAGTTTTAACAACAGTTTCACGTGTAATTTAATAGTTTCGTAATGCATGCATTACTTTCGTGAAACTGAATTAGTTTCGTGCCCTGCGCGATTTTTAGGTGAAATTAGTGTCATGCAACTAGTTTCATCATGTAAATGCGACGCGAAACTAGTGTCGCGACAGCATTTAAAAGACAGCAGCAGCAATAGCTATGATATTGACAGGGCCATTATCTCCGCGATACTGATAATTTCACGACACTATAATTTAAACGAAAGTAGTTTCACATGTGCTGAAATTAGTTTCACGAAACTAGTTTCATCATGCATGAAACTAGTTTCGTAATGTAAATCCCGCTTAAGTAGTAAGTATATTGAAAGTAATTTTGTTGTAAAAGTTAAAAATCTTCCAAACTGATAAACAACGCAACATTTTTTTAATTAATTAAATTGTTCCCACATTCTTACTTCCATCACATCGGATAAAATATTTCAGCAAACGGAGTTTTCATCAGTGTGTTGCCATGACGCTTGAATTAATTCCCCAATCATTGCCGCATAATTTAAATTTCAAATTAAAATGTTACCATCAAATTTTATTTATTGAATTATTTCCCTACCGATGTCAATTTTTGAGGTGGAACCGACGATAGTCTACCTACGTATTTTTGAATTAAAATGAGATCAATTATTCAAAATCAGAACATGATTTAATGGTTTTAAATATAGAACTCATTTGTTTTACACAATTTAGGTAGTGCGTGGGCAACCTGATTAGTTTGAAATTAGAATCTAAAAATTTATCAAGATATTTATAGATGGTGTTTATTCATTTAAAACATGAAGGATACTGGATAGACTAGTGCGAGTGCTTATCTCAATAGTACAGGCAGTGAATTTGACTAGTTCCACAGATATTGCTCATGTAACGACGTATCGTACGTCAGTTTATGTAGATTATGCAAATAAATATATCCCTGCCTTTATTTGTTTAGACTTGCATTAGATACTCTATTATTGCCATTAAACGCTAGCAAGCGTTATTATAGTAGTAGGTTACTAATTATCTATCTAATATTGTAGAGTAAAATTTCTAATGGGTAAAGATACACCTACCAGCACCGGCTAAGTTGGGTTGACGTGACGAGTTTCACAAAGTGCGCCACAATGTTGCGCCTACTGATGTTGAGTCGAACCGGGTTTGGCCGGGCCGGCAAGTGTGTCTTCTTTCAATGACCTAGTTTTTAATTCGGCCTATACGAGTATACCATAGATAAAAAATATTTTATAATTATTAGGGTATTAGGTAAGGTAATTCAAGTTAGTATCTTTTTATAACCCAACCATAACCTCTTATCCAATTCTAAGTATTATTATTTTAGATTGAAGGTCTATCTATTGTAAACTACAGCACAGTTATAATATTGTATAAATAATTTTGCCACAATATCAAAGCTTTAGGTTTGGAGTAAACAAGTGAAATCACCCGTACCGGCCCAATAACATCTGCTAATGATTTACGAGTACTCGGGTAATCGTAACCGCGAGTACACGCGGTGGTCTAGCGTAAATAAATATTAACCATGTTACGATTATCCGGTGTTTTGTTCAAAGTATTTTTGTAACCGCGACTTCTAAACAGACCGACAGATACACAGACTTAATTTATAGTTAAACGTTTTTTTATTAAAGCAACTATAGACAATGTAATGGATTTTATCCAGTTGTACTGGATAGTTTGATTGCTTACTCCGTATTGTTTTTCTCCGTATTACTTTCTGTTCCACTAACATAATAATGGTACCTACATAAGTAAGGAGTTTCTTTCTATCTTATTGACCCTTATTATATTGGGCGTTACTTATGTACACAGGTAATCTAATAGTTTCAAGGGAGAACATGAAACAATATTGAATACTACTACCATTTTTTATTTGTTTCTCCTCGGAGTCACGGGACAAGCCCGGTCTTTTTGAGAGGCATGCGAAGGGATACAGATCCAACTCGTAGAGGCCCTTTGGAGATGTTTAATGTAATGGATTACAACTGCAGGGACACACTCCCGACCACATCAGTACAACATGTCCGGGAATGTGTACCTGCAGAAGTAGGGACTATTGTAAGTAGAAATGAAAGAAAAAGACTGGGCTATGGAAATGAAGGTTGGATGGACTGGAAATGGGATATTGCAAAGAGGTCGGCACCTGCCATAACAAGTGGTAAACAAGTTATCGGCGGCAGGCCGTGGCTCGCCGCCCGCTGGATGGGCCCCCCGAATTATTTGTTTCTTATTATTAGCTTGGCAATAATCGTTTTTAATTAGATATTTACCTAAGTATACAAGAAGAACATCGATAGAGTAGAACAGAGGTAATTAGGTACAGAGGGTAGAGTAAAATATACTTATAAGTAGTTAAGAGAGTAAGAGAGTAACTCCTAGGTTTATTCAGTTAGTGCCAAGTTTCCCGAAACTAGAACTTTTGAGAGGAGAGTTTAAAACATCAAATCACCTTTCTTGCATGAAGTTAATCATTTAATGCGTTATAGATTATTTTATGTAAGAATTAAACCTACAAAAGATAAAAAATAGCTAGCTATATAGCTTCCTTTATATTTAAGAAGGTACTTACTCGACTGCTAACAATAGATACTAAATTATTTAAAAACATCTCTATTTGCTTGAAGACGATTATATTTTGTACGTAACGCGTATGTAGGTACTACGTTACTTTCGTTCAAACACAACGTACGTATATTCAGTACGATTTACGAACATGGTTAATATCAAAGTGCCTAATACCGTGTTCATATTATTGCTTGACGTCACGGCGGTTAATTTAAGTACCAGATTCAGAGAAAGGGGTTCGATGGTTTTTGTTCAGAGGCTGGGTTAGTGCCCGAGCACGTTATTTTCAAAATGGTGTCTGGATGTATGCAAATCTGACATATTTTGAAAGAAGAACAATAACGCCCGTACTCAGAAACGTCAAATACTTCCTTAGTAGAGATTAAATGAGAGATTTCGACAAGTAATGTATGAAAACTTGCGTCAATTAGTTGAGAGTCTAAAACATTTATAATATTAGTAGGATTTCTACTAATATTATAAATGCCAAAGTTTGTGAGGATGGATGTACGTATGTTTGTTACTTTTTCACGCAAAAACTACTGAACGGATTTGGATGAGACTTTACAGTAATATTATACATCAGAATAACTGCGGGGCAAAGCTAGTTAGATATAAAATCTACAACTTTAACATGATTAAAAGTTTCAACCAAAGTGCACATCACGAGTTTAGTTTCAACACAAAGAAGTTCATAAGCGTGAGCTTAAAATGATCTATATCATTACTGAAAACTGAGTAGTTTGAAAAGTTCTTATTTAGTTTTTAGTAAAGTAAAGTACCTACTAGCCAATAATATCCCACTGTGGGATAAAGGCCTCTGATTTCACTGAAGATATCAGTACAGTGAGGTGGATTACTCGTAATCACAAAACTTACCTACTGCGAGTTGGTGATCTCAAACCCGAGCCATATAAAAAGTTAGTTTTATTAATGCAATAATGTGATTGTTATAAATAAACATGCACAATGCAAGCGGAATGGTATAATGGTGTAGTGCACTTACGTCGCGAGTCGGGCCGAGGCGGCGGATCGATCTAGCGCAGTCGGCCCGGACCGGCCATCGGGATCTACCGGATTCCTGTCCACACACACACACTGGTTACACTTCACTTCACTGACTACACCCTACTACAACAATGCCCAGGTTGCCCAGGTGTGTAGAGGTAGATACAGTTGGCAAAAATGAAAAGTCTTTCATACGTTGAGGAATTCAACTAAATGCTCAATGTCACATATATTTCAACACAAATTCCATTTCCAAGTATCGATCTACCTGGCCTGAAGTTGTTGATAATCCTTATCAGATAACTCAAGCCCCGCAATGATTGGGGATAGAACAATTTGAATATACTCCATTGATTGCGGATTCGGTACCGAAAATAGAAAATAATTTCAAACCGCGATTGAAAATTCGTAAATATTCGTAAGATTTTAATTTAGATGTGGGCGTAAGATGTGTTCCGCAAACTTGTAAAACTACACATAAAATTGCAATATTTCATTTTGAACGTTCTTTCTACCTGTGAATGTTTTATGGTTCATTTAAAAGTTCTGTTCAACATTTATAAAGTTGTAAAAATCGTATTTTAGGTCAGAGCATTGGAGAATACATCTTTTAGGAATTGTTGAATTCAGCTCATTGCTCCCTGAATTCACTAAATCTATTAATCAAGTTTCTGTCCCCTTCCTATACTTTACTTTGGTAGAAAAACACTCAAATTGGGGCGTGAAATCCGTAGAGGCCTTGAAAAAAGGTTTCTATTGTGCGAATGTAAATAGTGGCTTAAGAGTGGTGACATCATAGTGGTCCCTAGAGAGGAATGTGTGTCACTTGAGTTTCTGAATATTGAGCTGTGGTACCTACGCGGCTTGTGGTACACATGGTAATACCCTAGGTACCAACACTAAAACCACCTCCCATCTTTGTTATATACTCTTTGGCCCTATGTGGTCCCACTTATCGCGAGAGACATGTAAATGTTAGCCAAAAATATAATTTGGATGTGTGGAGTACTTAGAAATGTTATCGTCAAGAACAAACTTACTATCTTTCTATTAGGTTAGGTACATATTCTAGTAATTATGTATGCTGATAAAAGGTGAAGGATGGATTTATAAAATTCGTAGACATTTGTTTGCATTTTATGCATGACTGTACCGTGTCTTGTAAATTAACCATTATCTTCAATGATAATCTAGACGTCGTATATTTTTTAATCTTATCAAGTTTAGTCTGTACATTTTTTAAAAATGTTTCATCATTTACTAAAGTAATCTAGCCTTAATCTGACATAAATGTCCGAGATATTTTTAATGATACCTAATCGCATTTTGATCACAAGTTACCGATATGTCAGTCAAACTACAGTCTTCAGTCCTTGACGAGTGACACATCTGAGTAAACGATCTACAGTTGTTTTCAAGGTTCTTGATTCATTCAGTACTAGTTATGTTCATTAGTATTGGCTTGTATCGACTCGATATAAAAGTCTATATATAATACTTTATACCTATAGGTGAAGAATTAAAATCAGTTTTGATCACCACGCCTCTATTCAGAGAAAGCGATCCTTTTCATATCTTCAGTGAGATAATCGCCTGAATATCACTTGGAATTTATCGTTTAAGTACTTATTGGTTTTGGCACATATTTTGTGGCAATTTAAATGTGTGAGGCTTTATTATATTCACTAAAACTATGCGTCTATTAGGATACCTAGGTATGTATCTACTTTCTCATCCAAATAATTTATGATTTAATTGAGTGAGAATTAAATGACTCTTCTGCATTGTTTAACGATCAAAAACCCTATTATAGGAAATTCAATCACTAATTATCCATTTTAATTTGTAATACAACTTCACATTGTGGAATTTAGGTTATTCAGTTTCATTATATTAATTGGGAAAATTAATACAGTATCCGATTTGTCAAATTGATGCCCAAATTTTAACCCAAATTATTGGCTTTATTTATCTGAATTTTAATCATTTAAGCGGAATGAGGTAGGTACGTGTTGGTATTATTTGTGCAGGCGAAATACTATTTATTATTAAGTAATTAAAGGTAATATCTATAATCAACTCACCTTTGAATCCGAATTCAAATTCAACTAAAAATCAAATACCCAAAAGAACACAATAATCCAGTAGGTAGCACAAACAACAAAAAAGTTTTTTTCGTAAATCAATTTGGAAAATGGAACATATATTTTATAGATAATATAATGGAAGAAGCAAGAAGAAAGCCAGTTCACTGTAGTAGAAGTAAGAGGTTGGCGGGATTTTTGAATTAACACGTGTTTTGGAGCGGAAAAGTAGGTTTAGAGCGATCGTGTGCTCGCGGCGATCGAACGGCGGCGGCGAGGGCGCGTAGTCGAAGACTGAGGGCGGGCGGGACGCAACAGATACGCCACAGGTTGGGCGGCCCGGGCGCCCCCGCCCGCGCCCCTCACACACTACAATTTACATCCTCATTACCTTCTCTGAACCTCGGTGGTGGATCTTCATTTTAACAACTTTCATCACTTCATAATTTAAGCGAACTTTTATTGAGCTACATGTCAAACTTTTTGCAAGCTCAGAAAAGGCTTGTTGAAATAATTAATGCGTAAGCATCTTTAATTTACGGTATAGAAATGTATGTACCGCATTTCTTTGATAATCTGATAACCTCATTTTCTCTGAATAGGAACAACTTTTATCGCTATTTTATTACGTGAAAAATATATGTTTCGGTAAAACTACAAAGATTTACACTTAGCGTAACATAAATATTAAATGCTGAGTCCGGGTATCCGATTTTCCAAATCCCTTTCCTATCAAATGTCGACCTTGTCAACAGCTAGTAACTTCCACATCGAATTCCGATACTCCCAATAGTTTGTCGAGAGTGTTATCCACAACTTTCATATACCTACTTAGATATTAATCTCTTCTGGACAAAATTATGGCTACTATGATAAAAATAGGTTATAAGAATTGTAAGGTTATACGTGTTTGTCTTGTAAGGACAGTGAGAGCAATGGACCCTAAACAATTATAAGAAGTGGAGTAGGTACCTACTTTTGTCCGTATTACTACATTAGCCTAGTTCGTACTAGTATTTTAGTCTAGTAGCAAGTAATTTAGTAGCTAAACGTGTCCGAACACTACACATTTAGTCGAAAAAGTAAGTGAGTACTATCTGGTGAGTATTTTAGGCACTACGAGTATAGTACTCGCTAGTCGACTAAAATACCAGTGTAGTGCGAGCAAGGCACTAGAGCCGACTAGAAAACTAAATAACTTAAGTTGGGTTGAACCTTGATATCAAACAGGTTCGTACTTATTATTTTTCAAAACACCCGAGGCTGGATGTTTTCTCAGCGGCCTAAGCTTGAAGCTCAGGTTTTACAGATTGTTTTCGTTACTCAGTTCCACGATGTCCGAATGGCTTTACTTGGATCTAAAGGAAACTCCACTGGAAACCACAAAAGGGCCAAAATGTTATCAAAATATTATTTTCTAATTTAACTTTGTTATTACAAATCTATACTGAGCTAAGGATAACACAAAATAGAGATTATTATTAAAGGTTTCCTGAGTAACCATTTGCGACAGCTGCCTTATAATAATACTTAAGTATGTACAAGGTATACATATACACGTAATACATTATAGAGATCGGATTTGTGTTTCTTTTATTGTTTTCCGTATCTTTGTAATGAAGGATGGACTACTGTCCACATAAAAGATATTGTTATTTTTTGTTGTGTAGCAATTTAATACTGCCATATCAAAAAATTCAAGCATTAAGTAGATTGTTTATACGGTACGGTAAAGAATCTATATTTAGAACCATAAAAAGAAGGTTTTTTTTATTCTCTCCCAGTATAATGCAGGGACAACATTATAAATAGCGTTATGGAAAGCTGGCATCAAGTTTCCATACGTCTTACGTTCACACCCTGGTGCCAGAGTTTTTAGACCACCTAAAGGCCTGCAACATGGTCTGAACAATCAGGACCGATAATTTTACGAGCCCTCTGAAGCACGATAGCTAAAAGAGAACTATCAGAGGTCAGAATTAAACGCTGAAAAAAATTCCAAGAAAATGGAAGTAGATCTGTTGTTATATTATACTAGCCCCGCGGTTTTGCTCGAGTTGTGCCCGTTCCCGTGAGTATTTCGGGATTTTTTATACATATTAACCATCCTCTTGAATCAATCTATATACTTAGGTATATAAAAAACCGCGTCAAAATCCGAGCAGTAGTATTTGAGTCTATCGCGAACAGACAGGCAGACAGACAGACGCGACCGGGGACTGTTTTATAATATGTAGTGAAGTGATGATGTAGGTTTGTTAAGGGTTGGCTACACTAGTACTACTGGTACATCAAAGAGTGAAATATTTTCCGTCGTTTAACTCTAACCGCCGTATTAATAAACGCTCTGTTACTAAAACACTGTTATAAAGTATTTTATCTCTTTTGCTCTTCGGAAAATTGCGTATGTCAGAAAGTGACAAACCATTTGATAGCTAAATGTTCTAAGCATTTAGTGGCACGGGGCAAGAGCAATCCTGTCTTTTTGCGGGGTGTTTTAAATTAAGAACCACGATAACAAACTCACTACCTGAAATCTGCTAGTCTGCTATTTTAATACATATCAGCAAGGAGGAGGTATTTTCAATTGTATGTAACATTCAAACAAGTTGCAAAATACGTTATATAAGTTAAGTTTAAATAACAGTGCGTATAGGTATTTTATGCCTTTTGCTGTAGTAACTTACCTAAGGTACCTCTACCTATAATCACTGGCTTACTCGATTTAATGGCGTAGGTAAGCAAAATATTTATTGACATACCATCCATCACAGCCTAGGTGAAGGCATACATCAGTGAAAATACTCTGATGGCGTCCGTTATAACAGATTAGCCACTCCCCGCGACATTACCCGCGTTGTACCCGTTCCCGTGGGAATATCGCGCGGACCTTTGTCTTAAATCATTCACTTGGACCATCATATACTAAGATACTATTTTTTTTTAATCCAAATATTTAATTATGCTTCGGAGACTTCAGACTTCATTTACCTTTTTATCGGTTTTGTATGTATCTTGTGGTATAATATTTTTATAAAAAGAAGCTACTTTCATAATACTTAAAACCATCATCACTACATAGTATAAAATAAAGTCGTCTCTTTTTCGTGTCTGTCACACTGTTTGTCTGTCTGTATGCTTAAATCTTTAAAATTACGCAACGGATTTTGATGCGGTTTTTTGTAATAGGTAGAGTGATTCAAGAGGAAGGTTTTTATGAAAAAAAATTCCCGAAATTCCCACGGGAACGGGCACAACGCGGGTAAAACCGCGGGGCGCTGCTAGTATAAAATAAAGTCGTCTCTTTTTCGTGTCTGTCTGTATGCTTAAATCTTTAAAATTACGCAACGGATTTTGATGCGGTTTTTTGTAATAGGTAGAGTGATTCAAGAGAAAGGTTTTTATGTAAAAAAAATCCCGAAATTCCCACGGGAACGGGCACAACGCGGGTAAAACCGCGGGGCGCTGCTAGTACAGTATAAAGTAGCTACTTTTATAATACTTAAAACCTTTATACAGTATTGGTTCAAACCGTACAAACAAATAGACTGTATAGATATATTTATAGACAATTTGTTTCCACAACACACTCCTTAGCAAAGCTCTGCGAGTCTCTCTGACCGGGCCCGGCCGCAAGTGTTTAAACGGCCCCCGATAAAGGCTCTCCACAAGATTGTGAGCGTATCGATTTCCATTACCAAAACAATAATGGACCCAATACCCCACGATAAGAGCATTAATGCAGACAAATCCCAAATGATTGACAACATTAAAACGAGATAAGGTTAATGTTTCAGAAGTTTTGTAAACGCGAGATAGGTACTCGTACATAGTTGCTGAACGTTCAATTTGAAAGCTGAAAGGGCAAATCGGTCATTCCTAGAGTTTTAACTAATTAGTGAATTAAGTTCATTAAGTAAGACGTTGTCTGAATTTTCAATATTCGATGCTACTCGTACTATATGGAATTCAATTAAGGTACTTCGGTGAACACAGATTACTTGTAACTTCTTCCGTAGATCTAGGTTAGTGGGTAGAGCTTTGAGATTGCATTCAGTAATCATCTTATCGCGCAATATCTTCAGAGATCCTGTGTTTGCATTATAGACTTAGTACCATTATCTTTAGGTTGAAAATGGTTGTTTCGGTTTGGATAGTTAACGAGTTTCTGGGTAGGGTTTCTGTGCTTCTTCATGCCATTAATCACTGTATTGTTGCGGAGCCACAATACTCGTACCGACTTCAGGATTACTCCCGCGCGCTTCACCAGTTTAATATCGTTTTTGTCAAAACAATACCTAGGTATCTCAAGTTTTGAGACCAACTTCATTATTTTTTTAATTACAAAGCTATCAACAAAAACTATTACATCTACTAGATGTAATGTAACTAGGTACTGTACGTTATTTTATTACATTATATCTCTATGCATAGGTAATTCATTTTTCATAGACAGGTTAGGTTACCTACCTAGATCTAACATATTGAACTAACTGTGCCTGAAAATAAGAATATCTTAATAGTGAAGAAAACAAACGGCCCTATTTACAAACTGTCACATACAAGTTACTTTACTCGGTCGATAATATAGAGATAAACAAAATGATATTTCATTTGTTAGACGATGGTAAGACGTTTACCTAAATAGGTATTTAACAAAACTTAATAAGCTAAATTTAATGCTGCCTAGAAGGTAGGTAGCTAGGTACATAACAAATTATTATATGCAGTATAGGAACCATTAGTTTCTTAAGTGCTATCCGACTCATTTCCTCACAATACGACTCTCAATTTGTTATATGTATTAAATTCTTAAATGATAGTGACGAAATTCAGCGTCACAGCCAGTGCTTTAAATTATTCAGCCGTTCACCATCGAACAAATAAAACGATGGCCTTTTTTCCGCGTTTCACAGAGTAAAAGCCAGCGTCAAAGCGCTGTGAGTAGGTACCTACACACGTAGGTATCTACGTATATATAAACGAGTTTGATCTGTTTACGTTGTCTCTGAAATATTGAAATAAAAGTACAAACCCATTATTTTCCTTGTTTCTTATGGACCAAGAGCTCGTGAACCCCAGACCTTCGTTATTTTATAAAAGCTGAAAGTTTGTCACACACAGTAACACAGGTAAGAACGATGGACTATTATGAAGTTTGGGTTATCGTGGCTTTGGCAGGTAAACGGTACTAAAGGTCAATGGTCGAAAACACCAAGTTGGCCATCGATTTCGATATCACCGTCAAAGGGTGACTTGTACAACTCCTCAAGAGCTTTCAAATGACATAGGTCATGTCACTGTTGAGCTTCGATCAACAATACACTAGATTTCGGGTCGGCGCAAGTCATACGTCTAGGTACTTAGGGGGCGTCCATAAATTACGTGAGGTGTTTAAGGGGGGGAGGGGGTCGAGTCAAATCTCATCTAATCTTACGTTGGAGAGAGGGGGGGTCTCGGCAAATATCACGCAATTTTTTTTCTGATTGAAACAAAAAAAAATTATACTATTTTGGTCATTTGCTCCATTTCTAATACGCCACTGCCTATCCGATTCAACCGCTGAATGGTTTCATCAGCACGCCTTATGATCTCTATTGCCCAAGTGTACGTAATGATTTAGAGAAAAGATGCTGCAGTACATGCGGTATTTACTTTGCATCTAGCACAAGAGCTGCAGAGCACAGGCGATCAGCCCACATTGCACCAGCTAAGCAAGCGCGTATGTTCCGCAAAGTGCGACGCTCACGGATTGTCACAAGACGTGCTAATGAGTTACTTTGTACAAGTGCCAATGGCTTAGAGTGGCTAGATCAGAACGAAGTTGAAGGAGCAGATGATTTTACTGAAAATCATATGGAAATGTTGGTTCCAATAGTCTCTCTTGAGACCGTGCATGATTCTCCATGGACTGAATTAGAGTAGATATTCTTTTTTTAATTACAGTATTTACGATTTAAGTATTCTATTGTTAAATTTTTATTACACTTATAATTAAACTTTCAGCAATATTGATTACTAGTCTTATTAATAAAAGGACGATGCAAATTTGTTTTTTTCTTTTTACAATAACAATCCAACGCGTTTACGTAAGAGACTCACATTTTGAAAAATCTCACGTGAGATTCGGGGATGGGGGAGGGGGTTGAATAAAATCTCACGACATCTCACCAGGGGGGGAGGGAGGGGCAGAAAATTTAAAAAAACACCTCACGTAATTTATGGACGCCCCCTTATCAGCTCATTTGAAAAGTGAGCCGATCTTATATTTAGTGCCCTCGAACCACAGCCAATGTAAACACGTGTCACAATGCCGCAATGTTTATTTAAAAGTTGCAAAAATAATGGCCGGAAAAACAATTCAACGGCCGGAGTGTCTTACTTTTGGTAAGTACATGTAGAATAAGTTATATTTTAAGCTAACTAATAAATAATATCAAATTTTGAAAAAAAATACTGTTTTGAAGTCACCGATACAAATGTTTGGCCAACGTTGGCGCAACATTTTGTGAAACAGAACAGCAAATCCATGGAGTAGATTTGTAGTAATCATTTATTATATATAATTAATTTATTATAGAATTATATATATTGTAGTAATAATTTATTTGTTACCAAAAATTCCGGGGAGCGAAATCCGAAAATATAAAGATGTGGAATTAAAGTGTATTTTTATTTTTGACATCCAGCGATAGACACCTTGGCCAAAAACATACACAAACACAACAGAACACTAGCAAAAAAACAAGTATGTATACTATCAAACATAGATAGCCCAAAACATAAATAATTTTAAGTAAACTTTTACGTGCATATTACAAATTATTTAAGTGTTCAAAACACGACTCCATTCCATCTGTAGTTCTTCAAAAAGAACGAACTGTTTTAAAACTTTTTTGTCAGGTTGGTAGTCAACAAAATTAGCTGTCAAACCGGACAGTTTTTAGCTTTGATTTTGTACGTGACCCGACATCTAGTCTATTGTTGATCGAAGCTGTTGAGCATTAGGATCAGCGTCCATGGCATAGGCCAACTCCAATCTTCGGTGGTCGAAAACACCAAGTTGGCCGTCGATTTCGATGTCACCGTCAAAGGGTGAGTTGTACAACTTGTCAAGAGCTTTCAAATGACATAGGTCATGTCA
Organism: Cyclophora albipunctata; assembly: GCA_963082685.1. Classification (NCBI taxonomy): domain Eukaryota; kingdom Metazoa; phylum Arthropoda; class Insecta; order Lepidoptera; family Geometridae; genus Cyclophora; species Cyclophora albipunctata. The sequence goes on along the minus strand of OY720117.1, from coordinate 5,139,939 downwards.
CTGTTGAGCATTAGGATCAGCGTCCATAGCATAGGTCAACTCCAGTCTTCAATGGTCGAAAACACCAAGTTGGCCGTCGATTTCGATATCACCGTCAAAGGGTGACTTGTACAACTTGTCAAGAGCTTTCAAATGATATAGGTCATGTCACTGTTGAGCATTAGGATCAGTGTCCATAGCATAGGTCAACTCCAATCTTCAATGGTCGAAAACACCAAGTTGGCCGTCGATTTCGATATCACCGTCAAAGGGTGACTTGTACAACTCTTCAAGAGCTTTCAAATGACATATGTCATGTCACACAAATCACACTTTATTATTTGATGAATTTAGATCGGTATTTTACACACCTTTAGTAACGTTTACCTGCCAAAGCCACGGTAACCCAAACTTCATAATAGTCCATCGTTCTTACCCTGTGTTGGGAGCATGCGCTGACAAACTTTCAGCTTTTATAAAATAACGAAGGTCTGGGGTTCACGGGCTCTAGGTCTATTACTTTTCTTATTTCGATAAATATATAAAAGGCAACTCGTTTTTATCATCATGGAAATAAGCTAGGTAAATGTCGTTTCTCTTTTGTATTATGACTTGGAATAATGGGCAGGCCAATAGGTATTATAGGTATCTAGGTACCTCAGTAATTAGGTACTTGAGTATTATCAGCATATGTTGTAGCACCTAAGAAAAGTGTTAAGTAAAAAGTAAAGCAAAAATTGCATCAAGATCTTATTTACAGTCACTATTAAGTTTTAAACATAGACATATAATATTCTCGGCTTGTTTTAAACACGAAATAGAGAAGCAGTTGGTACTTTGCTCTTCCGTGGTGTAAATACTGATAGCTACAGAGTGATTCACAAAGAAGCTTTGCAGAACATGAAGATACTTTACTATAATGTTATTTACCACCTTTACAATACTCATGTTTAACAAATAAAAATTCTTATTCTTATTCTTATATGTCGACGCTTATTAAGTCCTCACGTTATCTACTACTATATAAAAATAAGTCGGGTTTTCCTCCCTGACGCTATAACTCCAGAACGCACGAACCGATTTCCACGGTTTTGCATTCGTTGGAAAGGTCTCGGGCTCCGTGAGGTTTATAGGGAATAAAAATCCCCACGGGAGAACGGGGGCGCTGCGGGTGAAAACGCGGGGCACAGCTAGTTCTATTTAAAAATGACTATAATTAGAATTAGAATGACTAACAATTAATATAATTTGAAGATTCCCATTCTATTTTCCCAAATATAGATCTTAGTACCTATTTATAAACGGTAGAAGTACCGATAAAAGGTACTTCTTATTTAATGGGTCAGATTAATTAAAGCTTGGTTATGAAATGAAGGATTGAAATTCATATTTGAATGATACCAATTATCTTCTGCCAAACGACGACGGTAGTTAAATGGCGAACTCAATAATGGTATTGATTTTAACAAACTCCTACGATAACGAGAATTGTAAACCATTACTTTTATTACTTCGATTTCAGATGAATAAGTAGGTACTTGAACTTACCTAATCCTACTAATATTATAAATGCGAAAGTTTGTGAGGATGGATGTATGTATGTATGTTTGTTGCTCTTTACGTAAAAACTACTGGACGGATTTGGATGAAATTTTACAGTAATATAGATTATACATCAGAATAACACATGGCATACATTTTATCCCGAAATTCCCGCGGGAACGGGTACAACGTGGGTGAAACCGCGGGGCATAGCTAGTACATACATAATTATAACGACCAGGGATACATATATTGGTAAAGTACACACACATGTCTTAGCTTCCAACTCATACTAGTCGGGGTATTTTCGACCACTAGACAACTTATCTTACTCTTGACCAGCAGTGGGACATTCATTAGACACTTTTCCCCCTTAAACATTAACCTCCTTATTAATAAACGCTCTATTACTTTAACAGTTATAAAGTATTTAGTCTCTTGCTCTTTGGAAATTAACGTATTTCCGAAAAGAGAAAAACCATTTAATAGAACTACCACTAAAATACTGTTAATACGCGTTTATGAATAAGACCTTATGCAACGTTGCTTAACAATCGGAATGAATTAAAATCGATTAGCTAAACTACGCCACGAACGCTAACAAGAAACTTAGAGTAACACTTACCTCGGTTCTATTACGTTCCTAAACGTAACAGAACCAAGGTAGGTGTTATATGTGACCTATTAAACAAAGCCTTCTCCAAACATTTATAATATTATACAAGCCTTGTTTATTATAATCAGACTCGCGCACATGTTACTAGGTGAGACTTAGTTAACTTGTAAGCTAGCTGGAAAGCTTAACGATATTTGGTAACGTTACCTTACCTACCTAAATAGGGGTGTCATTTCACAAGACAGCTTGTGATACCAAGTAGTTAGGTATAAATTATATGAAACTAGGAGTGCCCCGCGGTTTTACCAGCGTTGTACCCGTTTCGGTAGGAATGTTGGCACGAAAACAAAGCTTCTACTCGAATCACTGTGTATGTTGGTAAAAACCACAATATCATAATTCGTTCTTTAGTTAATAAGAAAATCAATAACTTACCTACTAAGTTTTTGGAGACTTTGTTTTATAAGCTCGAACTAAGGTAGATCTTAAGATATGAGAGTAAGTCTAGCACGAAAAAAATTTGAGATATGTTAAAATAAAGTTTAAAATGTTCTTCAAACTCTGGTTTATTTTTAATTAACCATTCGTAATTATTTTACCCAAATCTACTTTACACCCTATCCTACTAATATTATAAATGCGAAGTTTGTGAGGATGGATGTATGTATGGATGTATGTTTCTTGCTCTTTCACGTAATATAGGTTATACATCAGAATAACACATGGGATACTTACATTTTATCCCGAAATTCCCGCGGGTACCGATACAACGCGGTTAACACCGCGGGGCGCGGCCAGTATTTTATAATTTGCATTATTTCCATAGTACGAGTAGACGAACAATTTGCTATGGGGCTCGGAGATGCAGACATTACCTATTTAAGCTTTCATTTGGGATAGGTACCGCCGTTTGATACCAAAGGATAGCGTAGCACAGAAGAGCTCTGGTGGAAATGTACCCTTACCTACAGGTTATATTCGACTTTGTAATTCCTTCTACGTAGACTAATATAACACCGTTATATCCAGTATAGTTGATAGCAAAGTTCATGTGTTTACTAATAAATTATTATAATATGTTTTCGTCTAAAAATCTTTTCAAGAGATTTCAGAAAATCCTGTGTTTCCCACACGGATGGTAACGAACCGATTTGTTTAACGAGTTAAAATACGTGCCTTCGGGATTTTATCCATACGGGCCCGGATTGATCGATGGCTACGTTACCCCCACGACGAACGTTAAAATATAAAAAGTTGTGAAACAAATTAATCGACGCCATACTGAAGAGGCTTTCAAGAGTTTTCCTATACAGATTTTCTTTTGCTATGGGAATGTAAAATTATTCTTACCTATTTTCTTATTTTAAGATCCTATTAAAACGTTTCGATTCAAGCAATAACGATTTTTTGTAATGTTTCCGACTTCAAAGTAGATTTTATGTAAACTAGCACCTTATTTTTCTAAAAACGGTTAATAACGGAACCGGACCGGACAATCTATAACAATATGCTTTCATACACTGAAAGAATATTTGTAGTCGGTTCATAAAAAATAAGATATCGGATAACATATAAAACATTTCAGTTTTTGAAAAACTAGGTAAGTACACCACGCGGGCGGACAACTGCAGACCACTGCGGCACGTACCAGAACCGTTAAAAATGCATTAATTTAAGGAATCATCTGTCTGTGACATGTAAGAGTTCTGGCCGCGTCCTACTTTGTTACAAAATCAATTAAATTCTTTCTAAACAAACGAAATGAAAATCCTGTTCAAAAATAAACACCGTAAATGAAGTGCTTTGATTCTTTGTGGGTTTTTCCTCACTATAAAAGGCTTTGTTATATCAATTTCTAATGTAAACTGTTCTTTTGGAACTGCCTACCCAATATTTGGAATTGTACATTGAAATTCACAATTCAAGTGATTATTGAATCCTACCCTTTTGTATATAATATGGATATTATGTGTTATTCATTAATTTCGAGTAGGTTAGTGGCCAACCCGGTGTCAGTGTTTTTAGACCGCCTATAGGCTTCCGACATGGTCTTACGGTCGCAACAACCGGGACCCACTGCTTAACGTGCACGGTAGCGCTCAGATAGAAATGCCATTATCGGCCACCCATCCAAATATAGGCCGATGCACGTTGCACGTATGTGTGAGACTGTTATATGTATTGACATTGATAAAAAAGTTCAAAGGATTGAAAAACAAATTATTCGTTTTTCATTTATTCATAATCACCAAATAATCAGTGAATTATACACCAAACATAACTCAATAAAAGACACTAAACTTACAAAATAAAAATAATGCTTGGTTTATGACAACAGCTAAAGTTGCCCGATCGTCAATAACTCGGTTTTCTTGCACTTAGGCATTATTAAATATATTTCATAAGCAACTGGTGTAGTTTTCACCTAGATACATAATACTATTTAAGAAAAACCGAGTCATGACTACAATATTCACTGACCAATTTATTGTAAAATATAAAGGCACTAAGACTTATCTGCATGATTAAAACATCTTCGTTGATTTTAAACATTCACATGATAAAAAAAATACCAAAAGGATAAAATATACAGCAATATGATTTAAAAAGTGCATTTTTCTAATATTTCACAACATGTTTAAAAAGTCATGCCTGATTATCAATAATTCAATAAATCACTGGATCGGAACAATCATTTGTAACTAGCTGTCTACAGTGTACGTACATTGCTGTGCAATTGACTATTTTTATCGTCTAGAGGTAGGCCTGTAGTCCTTAACATCAATAATAATGTTGATAAAATCTAATTTGTACCATTCAACTACTAAATATTGTCTCTATGAGCGATATTACAATACATCATAATCATTATCGCATTAATAACACATCGCATACAATTCATTCGACATTATCTACGCTAAATTTACTCTATAGACAATGTGCATAACATCCTCACATTAAAACATCGTGCCTAATCACCAATTTAGTTAAAACATCAATCCTAAAACATTGAATATTAGTTGTTACAGTAAAACTATTGCCATAAACTTAGCAAATAAACTCTAATATTATATCTCTAATTAAAACATGACTGTGGAAGGAACATCACAAGAAAAAAATACTAAAACATTAAATTATTAAAATCTACACAAATAATGGGAGTTATAATAAAATTAACTCGTTCAAATCAATGTAGGAATCACATAATATATGGCGTAGCTCACATATCCAAATCAAATATGAGATCATTTTTGAAGGCAACTTCTAGGTACTGGCCTTTATTCAGTCGGTCGGGGTCGTAAAGATTGGTGTTGTGTTGTATGTTTTCACTGGTGATGGTCTTATCGGGATTCTTTTGAGTCTTTTCAGTTTTAGTTTCCCATATATCGGGCTCGGAATCTTCACTAGGCTTGTCTTTGCCGACTATGTTTAGCATCGAGTTGTTTTCATTGAAGGAAGAATCGTCGGGGGAGTTTTTGCATTCCCCTTCTGCATCGGAAGTGTCCGCTAGACCGCTGTCCCGACGCTGTTTGAGCACCGACTTCAACTTTTGTTTGGAAATCTGTAAAGTAGATACGACTGATTAGTGAACGCCTTTGCAGAGTTGAATTGGCTATAATATACGGGTTTTTCTGTGGTACAATTTTAAAAAGATGGTTGAGAAGACTAGTGGCGTATCAAGAACTCTTAAATCGATGATTTCGAAATAGCAGCTGTTCATTCAAATTTGTATTTTATTTTGTACCAAAAAGAACAAAATTAAAAAAACCGTCATTTGTTTGTTAAATATATTTAGGCGCTAATTAGATTTATGAATTATTTTATTATGCAATCCACCCGAACACTGAAATCACATAAGGCAAGTGACGAGGCCTAATCGAGATTCCTAAGAGAATTTTGATCTATCTTTGTTCCGTTGATCAAGGATAAACATCTTGATTACTTAAATATGTATCACCATAGCAACGTGGCTTTCAATAAAATCGATTATTTTATATTGTTCACAATCACGCCATTTTATTCCATTTCTTTGAATATACCAGTTAGGTTAACGATTCTAATAGATTATAATTTATTATAGAAACTATACTGAATAGGAAATGGTGGGAAAAAGGCCTCCATTTTACATTAACGTTTGAAGAGATAAATGTTATAGTTAGTTTATTTCGAACTTAGATAAATCCTAATCTGTGACCGTTACGCGTCATTGCGCTGATAATGAGCCAAGTCGCGAAGCCTTGAAGTGTTATTCATTTTATATTTATTTATATTATAGTCGGACAGAATAACAATATCCATTCAATGGATAATATTGACATCTCTTGTTCGTTTTGAAGTGAACCACGGATACACCTCGATTTTATTTTACAACCGGTCACGGTTCCTGTAAAGGGACCGAAACGTCAGATAAAATATCACTACATAGTATAAAACAAAGTCGCTATTTTTGTCTGTTTGTCTGTTTGTCTGTATGCTTAAATCTTTAAAATTACGCAACGGATTTTGATGCGGTTTTTTGTAATAGGTAGAGTGATTCAAGAGGAAGGTTTTTATGTAAAAAAATTCCCGAAATTCCCACGGGAACGGGCACAACGCGGGTAAAATCGCGGGGCGCTGCTAGTGTAAAATAAAAGCTAAGTGTATCTGTAAACGTAGTTTCAATTCAAAATGATTAGTGTTCGCTTAAACCGAAAAAACCCAGTATGTCTTGTTTGTTTAAATTTCGAAACAATGAAAGTCTAAAAAAGAAGTCACGAGAGTTGACTAGGACATATTAGTGTGAACTATATTTTAGTTTCGAAATGAAACAATGTAAAAGTGACACTAAGAAAAACTCGTGACTACGTTTTTAAACCTTCGTCGTCACATTACAGTAGTATCAGTTAAATCTGTAACTGAAGGTATCGGTAATGTTTCTAACTGTGATAGAAGCCTTAGAAGAGCCTTGTTATTGGTATCTAATCAGTGATATATTGGTATCTTATCAATATGAGTGAATTATACCTGAGTAGAATTCGTAGCTTCATCTTCAGCTTCGCTTTCACTCTTTCTCCGTTCTAGATTACGTTTTTTACTCTTTTTACGCTGATTCTTTTTTTTCTGGCCTTCAATAGATGAATTGTACCTGAAACCATTGTATTGGAATATATTTAATATAATGGAATCGTTACCGCGATCAAATATGTATAAACATCGATGTTAAAGTAAACATACGCTTGTTTCGATCCCGCTAATCTTACGTAAAAAGAAAATCAAAACAGAATACCGATAATTCCAGAAAGTATAGTGGAAAAATTCAGTGTTTGTTTACAAAATAATCGCTTTATCATTGCGTAAAGGAAAGCGTGATCGTGCTAATCTCATAAGTACATTCGGCGATAAGAAGATATTTATTATTTTACAATGTTAGGCGTTATTATTATGTTCCGTTGGTAACAGTTAACAGTATTTAATGGTCAATGCATTATTTCTAGGTCAAGATCATTCGCTCCACGACTACACGATAATTCCACCTTCATGTATGTAACTCGAGACATGATGTTCTATGAAGAATGTCGTTTAAACAGATGCAAGATGAGAATGTTTTCTTTTCAATCAAGACAATGGACCACCATTGTTTCGAAATAATTGTTTTTATACCACAATTTATTATGTCTCGATTTTTAAAGCAGCATATTAGATAACCTACTAAGATATGCATTGTTGTTAATAAGTATATGTATGTATGTAAATAAATACCTATCATAACATACAAAAGTCTGATAATGAAGTAGTGGCATGTGAGTTCATTTACAAATATGCTATAGAGAAATATTTTATGTAGAGCAACCTATAAAAATAATGTAACTATAAAAAATCATATTTACCTATAAAATTGTTTTGAAATAACATCATTAAACCTAACAGTCTTTTTCAAGCTTGATTCCTCAGGGATGCAGTCCGAGCTAATATAGTCCATTGAGGAGGCAACATCTCCCGCACTTGATTCGGAGTAGCTACGCATCATGTGCATTGGTTTGCGAAGGATACTCTTTGCACCATTTTCAGTGTTTGACTCCGTAAATACTATGTCCTTGTCTAGTGAAGTTGGGGAATCGAGACTGTCATCATCATCATCATCCTCATCCTCTTCTTCATCATGATTAGATGACAATACAATGTTGGTCTCAGTGGCCAAGTTCGTCACTTCAACCATAGGAGCAATGTCATCTTCATCTAAGTCTTCGACCTTTGCATCCTTCTTGGATGTGGTTTTTACTTGAGAAGCATCAAGATATTCACAAGTCATCACATCATTCAAACCAATGTTGAATTTCAAAGGGATTTGCCCTGAAACCTCCAACTGAAGTATGACATTGTTATCCCAAGCTTCTCCTGTAGCATTTTCAAATGCAACATTATCATCAAATACTATCATGGCAGCGTAATGTACAGGGACGAATCCTGCACCTACTGAGGTAAACTTCAATGAGATTCTATTGCCTTCATTTTTAACTTGTACTGAGTCTGGCTCTGTGTTTTTAACATGGAAAGTAAATGCAACAATGTCATCCATGACATTGCATGTATAGGCTGGAAGTAAGTAGCTTAAGGAACTATCGAAAAATGAGTCTTGAGTTTCAACTTTAGTGTTGTCTGTGGTGGGAGTTGGTTCGATGTTAATTGAAGAAGATAATTCAACAACCATGTTCTTTGGCTGTTCTCCTTCCTCCTCACTTTGAGAACCTGAGTTTTCTTCACTTTCCACCCCACTGTCTACCTTTATAAAGTTGTTTTCACTATCATAGTATTTTCTGATCACTGGTAAAGTCACTATAAGTTTACGTTGGGATTTGTCAAACTTGGCATTTCCACATTCATCTTTCACTGAGTAAGGCAAGGGGATGTTTAGTTTGTACTTGGCAGGCTTCTCTGAAATAAGGTTGAGGTTCTTCTCCTGTACATCAAGACTACAGTCACTGGTGGAAGACAGTAGAGGAAGGTTGATTTCAACAACTATCTGACTTGGAATAGCAGAATGTTGCTTACTGTCTTTATGGAAGGTGAAATCCTGTAAGTCTACATTCTGTTGTTGTTTGATGACATACTTTGGTATAGTGTAGTGGTCATCAGTTTTATGAATAAACTCATTATTGGCTCTCAAATTTTTCCGTTTACATTGAGTTGCATCATTATCTTGTTTTTTCGTTTCATCAGCATGCGCTCTATAAATCTTTTGCGGGTACAGTTTTTCTAACATTTCAGCGGACATTTCTTCACCCTCTTCTTCTTCATGAGTAGGGGGTTTGTAATTGGGGTCCTCTTTTCTGATAACAGCAGGAGTAGTCATCCCTTTATAATATGACTTAGGGAACCGTGGGTTGTTGCTATCCAAGTGTATGTCATAGGCTTTCTGTAGCCCATCGAATGCGGTTTTATTGACCATCTCCCGAAACTGTTTGTTAACCGCCGCCATCCGTAACGTGTCCGGATTGAACACAACGTCGTATACAATACAACGCTCCCTTTTATTATTGAAATCTTCGCGTGGGGGTGTTAGTGTGTAAGGTAAAAGCCAATTCATGCCTCTTTTACCGTCCACCTCCTGCACTCTGTACGATGGTTTGTCGACGTTCTCATTACTGCAAATATTTATAAACGCTTTTCTGTCGCCGGCGACGCTTGTTTTTATAACATAACTACCTTTTGGATTGATGAATGTGACATCATAGCCACGTTCCTTCTCGAGCTGGACCATTTCTTTTTGATATAGCGCTTGGTTAGCCGGGTCACGTACCTCCTCGCAGTAGTCGGCGAGTAAGTCTCGAAATTTCTTTTGCTTCATGGCTTCCTGTATAGCCTCAAGATCCGTCCTAGTAAGTTGAGGATCATCCTCACGAGGTTTTACTCCTGTTGCCATGTTGTTACAACACACGAGTTGTCTTCTAGCGTTGATAAAAATAAACACAAAATACTACGCATCCACAAAAATATTCAGCTGATTGACGGCTGGCTTGCTTGTCTTGACGGAAAACGGTACGTCGATTTCGGTCGTTCGATGGTAAAACTCACAGATTATATTACTATTTTAATATGATTTTAATATGCCGATACCGGAAGTGAGATAATATGAACGACATCGAATGAACATAAATTTTCACTGACGTTAACGATTCTCATTGGCCTGAATCAGGATTATAGATGTCAATAGTTTTAAGCTGTCAGTGTCAACAGATTTACTATTATTTAGCAAGCTGTGTTAGCAATAAACTTGGGCGTTATCGCTATATTTTCATATTGCATTATCCGTTATAATTATATTTTTCTAACTGTTGTGTTAAACTGTTGTAATATTTATTATCTGTTGTAAGATTAGTTGTATGTTGAATTGCGATTATAACATTTTACGGTTGTAAATACGATGATAAAGTTATAGCACAAGATTATAATAGTAGGTACAATTTTTTCAGTGTTGCATGTTTTAAAATGTGTTACAGAAAAACAAATTTGGTTTTGATTTGATTTCAACGAACTTTCCTTCCTACTCGTTACAGGCTTTACGTATTTGTTTGAATTTTCTTACTCGAAAAAGTTGATGCAAAAGTTAATAAGTGTTGTAAATAATAAATTTATTGTGTGTGTAAAATAGTTTTTAAGTTATAAAATTGTAAAAACATATTTGTGAAAAATGTCGCGAGCTCGAAGTTCCGCCGTTTGGAATTATTTTACTGTGGACAATGTATGTGATAAAAAAGCAGTTTTTTCGCAATCAAAACAAACTTTCTAATGAATGAATATACACCAATAAAACAACAGGCAACAGCGAAGACATGAATCTATCTTCATACGAATATAAAATCAAAATTATAATAAACTGTTGTATTTTAATGAAAGTAAAATTTGCTCTTGTACTTAGTAATTTAAAGTTCATATTCGTCTAACGCTCTACGATGTGAAGTTCGCTATCATTATTTTTTAACCTTGACCTTGAACCTTGAATAGTTGAATTTGAGTCGACATCGGCTTCGGTTCGGTCCGTTCGGAAATCATCGGAGATACTCGGTACCGGTAGTTTCTAGTTCTACTAGTTACCGAGTATCTCCGATGATTGCCGAATCGAGGCGCACGATTATATTATAGGTACGTAATAAATATTACAACAGTCTTTGTCGAAAATAAATAATGGTTGTTGTTGCTATAAAATTATAATGAAATATATTATTTGTTGTATGTTATAACGCCCAAGACTAGTTAGCAAGCAAGCGCATTTGTTTTGAAATTGAGTTTTTAGGTTAGTGATTATAAGGTTACATAAAATCAATTTAATAAAATAAAGCCTGTGTAATACACAGATACAAGATATTTTAAATTATGTCGCGAAATTTCATCAATATTTTGAACGTCTTAATTCATCAGAAACCCACAGTGATCAACAATGCTCGATGCTATGGAAGATGGATGCATAGAAATCCGGCAAAAGTTTTATTACCACTAGAACCCACCGATAAACCACAGCTCAAAAAGGAAAAGATTATTGAATTACCTTCAGATGTTTTAGATAAACGTAAAAAGAGTGAAACAGATGCGCACCAAAATAACCCAAAAACCATGAAGAATAAGTCATCATCAGCAGAGCCTTCAACAGAAAACGCGGATATCCCAGCTAAAAAGGCAACCAAAACAAAAAAGCAAGAACTAATAGCTAAAAGGAAGTTTTATTTAAGCCAGAAGAAGGTATTTGATGATAATGGGGAAATTATTTACGAGAAATTAAATGAAAACGATGGAAGAGTTAGGTGAGAACAAACTATAACCGCTCGCACCGTACAGCTAAAATAGTAAATTATTGACAAATCTACCATCTTTCCATTTCATGATTAAAACAAAAAATACCATGTACTTCTTAATTAACATGCACTTATAAAACAGTATACTAAAAAATATTGAAATGTCTTTCAGTTCTCTTCTAGTCAAACTGAAAACCAAAAAGGATAGAATGAAAGTAAGTCAAACATTAGTAGAAGGATGGCGTCTCATTGTTGATGGTCTAGAAGCAAAGTGCAATCTCCAGTATGTTATATTCAGTCGCCTGGAAGATCTTAATAACTTGAGACCTTTTCTACCTAAGACAGGAATATTATTCTATAAGATGCCTTATAAAGAAATGGCTCTATTTTCTGATGTGGAAACTACATCAGGTATATTTGGTGAGTATGAGCGCCTAACTAGGCAGTTATTATTTCATCATCATAAATTTAAGAGCAAGGCTCTTGTCGGTGAGTCCGATGCAGACTTCTCCATCTATTCCTATTCAGTGCAAGTTCCTTCACATCTCTATAAGACATGACAGACACTTTTTCTTTAATCTGACTCATGTAACTGATTCTAGGCCTTCCCCTACCTCGCTTTCCTTCAACTTTACCTTCCATGATATTATTAATGTATCTGTCATGTCGTATGAGATGTCCTATTATTTATTTATTTATTTATTTATATATATCCACATATATTATTTTACCCAATCTTTGATGCAACTTTTGTTGTACTAATTGTTTCTGGATGTATAGCCTTATAACATTTTTATAAATATGTTATAATGTACATACACATATATTTTTATACCCAAGGAATAACAAGCAAAAAATGTAATATTAATGTATTTAAATCCTACACCACAATAAAACAAAAATCTATAGAAATACTTTCATTATGCAGATGAATCTATCTATAACCTATATTGAATCTATCAACCATTTCAGGTATATTTGAAACACCTAAAATTGAGAATGTCAAGAGGTCAGCTAATCCTTTACCTCTGCAGTTGATATGTGATAATGTCAGAATGCCGGGCAACCTGGGAGCTATACTGAGAGCTGCTGTTGGGGCTGGGTGTGATCGGGTTCTACTTACTAAAGGTATACAAATAGTTCATCAATATATTAACATTGTCAATCAATACATTATAATATAATTTATCAACATGTTGGTAAAAAAAAAATCGCCTGTAATGTCCCACTGCTGGGCAAAGGCCTCTCCTCGCACTGAAGATACCAGTACAATGAGTAGGATGAGGCATAATCACTATGCTTGCCAACTGCGGGTTGATGATCTTAAACCCGAGCTATGTTTGAAAAGTAGGAAACATGTGCTGGACCCGGGAGTAGAACCTGGGACCTCAGTCTTGGCAGGTGAGTGCACATACCACTAGACCACCAAGGCTTTAACATATTGGTGTTGATGACAAATTAATGATATATGTATCCACTAATTACTAATATGAATTCGTTATTAACAATAAGAATATTAGTAAATACCACTATTCTGCATAGACAAATATTGTATGAATATTCCTCTCCTTGCCTCTAGGAGAGGAAGAGGAAGGCCAAGAAGGGCATATGTAGACCAACTGAAGGAAAGAGCAAAAGTCGTGTCGTACCAGCAGCTGAAGAGAATGACGGATGACAGAGAAGAGTGGAAAGAACGCCATCGACAAGAGCCCAGCTCTTAAGTTTAAAGAGTATAAATATTCACTACTTTACTCTTATTCACTGAGTATGAGTATTGATTCACACAGTATTACAACAATTTCCTCCTCACTGTACTGATCTTCAGTGAGATGAGAGGCCTTTGCCCAGCAGTTGCAGGCTAAATACTTCTATGTTTTACAACAAATTCTAATCACTAACATATTTTCCAGGATGTGTTGATGTATGGGATCCAAAAGTAATAAGAAGTGGAGCTGGTGCCCATTTCAGACTGCCTCTGCACCACTCATTAGAATGGCCTGATATCCACAAAATGCTGCAACCAGACACATCAATATTTATTGCTGATAGCAACACTCAGATAGAAAAGGAAGGCACTGACAATAATATGCAGATACCTGTGTTGCCATATTATGGAATTGAGTTTGCAACATTGAACCATATTACACTGGTTGTTGGCGGTGAAACTGAAGGGATTAGTGATGAGAGTTATGAGTAAGTATCTCTATACTAATATAATAAAGTTGAACAATTTGTTTTTGGTTTATTTGAATATCATTGGATGTACCAGTTGGATTTTAAAAAATCAAAAGGGTGATTGTAGGCAAGATTTTTTGTTAAAATTCCGAGGGGTACTATGAAAACAATCATTCCTGAACTACATTTCTAATTTTTAATATGTATTACATTTATTTTTTATGAAGTTATAATTATTGTTTTTGCTTTTGAATATATTTGTAATATTTAGTTGTGAGGCATATTCAACCATTTCATAATATTTTTACAGATTGGCTATCAAAAGACATGGCCTGCGATTGAACATCCCTCTAAGCAAAGGAGTCGACAGCTTAAACACTGGCATGGCCACAGCAGTTATAGCATTTGAAATAAGAAAACAACTCATCCAGGCTTGGCGGAAAATAAGAAATGACAAAATGGCGGAAGGAATTTGATAATATGTTAGTATTTTTGATATAGTTTAGTTTAGTGTATGTAATAAACTAAATGATTAATTATGTATTACTTAGTTGTTCAGTAGATGAATATAAGTAGTTGTTGATTTCACTTGATTTTTTATTGAATTTTATGATACTACCTTTCGCATGTTTCGTAATTTCTAGCCGAAATAAAATAAGCAGACCAAATGAATGGCATCATATTTAAATGTGTATTCTTTATAACTTATTCTAATATTCCTTTAAATTCAAAAGGATTTTGATAGACATACAGACTACATTTTATGACAAAAACCTAACATAAGTATAACAATCTTTTGGTATAGCAAAAATAACACAATGTAGTCTTTCAACAGAAATAATGAACATACTGAAAGAATTGACACTATTGAAAGAAAGAAACCTACTAGAACCCGATTGATACAACCTTTTGTAATAAACCTCTTCGGGTTCGCTAGAGGGCTCTGATTGGTTCAGTTCTTTTCTATTACGTGGGCTTTCTATGACGTCAAAGTATTTTTCAGCGAGGCCACAAGGGTACTATGGAAAGGAATAATGTTTTGGTAAAAATATATTTTAAGTATACAGCACTATAAGCTTATAGTTTTGCAAATATTTACTTCAATCGATTGGTTGGAAGTGTCTTTAATAAAATATTTTTGATAATCTTTTTATTATATTCTTAAACACACGTCTTAGACTTTTTACTTCTTTTGGGAAATAGAGAATGATTTAACTAATGTGTAATAGTCTCGACGGTGTAACATCTGAGATATATCATAAGTATAAACAATGACCAAGAAAAACTCAAACTCAAAACTCGAAATCTCAATAAATTATGACCATTAAAAAACTGCAAAACGAAACATCTAACCATTTGACACGCTCAAATGATAAAAAGATGTTTTTGTTCATACAAAAATACACTCAGAAGTTTCATTATATCAACATTTGCATCGTTAATTCGCCAACAAGCTTAACGGCAGTAATTAGTGACGTGTTAGTTAGGTTCTATTGTGTCAATTTAGCTCGTTCTGTCCGTAATTGGACGTCGGATGGTACGACGGTGGACGTACTGTTAACGCCGTCATTTGTCTGGCCGCAGTACGTGAATCGACTGTTATCTTAACGATAAACGTTACTCCTGGAATAACGATGTTGGTTACAGCTGTGTTATACAGTTTTGTTTTAAGAATTTCAAAGTTAGTTTTCTTCGTCTTAAAAATTATTGAAACTATATTGTATCTATTTATATACATACATGTTGGTTTTTTAATACGGCCAGTAGGGGCAAGTTTCAAACTACCAAGAGCTAGATACAGGGTTACGTTAAGTGATCACACTAAATGTATGGGCGGTATAAACATAGATTTTTCGGTACCATTGGAATGGTCTCCTAAAGCACTTTCTTGAACAGTTAAGTATCAGGTTTTCAATATATTGTATAGTTTAGAAATAATCGAGTGGATCACTTAGCGTTTTCACCCTGTATATCCCAACCAAATAGCTGTGCGTTCTTGTAGAATGTTTTTGAAAATATTTAAAGTATATGTTGTTATTATTTGTAATGTACAGATTTTATGTATTCTGATTAAAATAATCAACTGCTCGTAGTTTTCTAAAGCTGCTACGAAACTATTTTATTCGCTTTATACCACTACTAGAGTAAACCGAGTTTTGATATTGCTCGTATATTTCACGCAGGCGTTAGAGCGTAAAATTCATTTTGTATAGAAATACGTGTTAAAAAGCTGTCGAGGCTAACCGGATTCCGACACGATAATCCGACCAATATGGAAATTGGCTATTAATAACTGGGATTATCACAATGCATGTGTTTATGGCGTTCTATAAATAAAAATAAATAATGGATTATTTAAATTAGTAGAAATTAGAAAAAATGCAAATAAAAATTAATTTAATTAACGACCGGAGATGTAACTTTAGCCCTTAGAGTCATTAATAGAAAATCTCTTTGGAACTACTCAACCATTTGATTAAAAAGTATTTAGGACATGTTATACATAGCAGGAAATATAACCCTTGGGCTGCTATATGCGTGACCCTTCGATGGGAGTTTAGGGACCTTTGGACCCATACCCAAATCGTTTAATTTGGCCGAGCCGTATCAATGCGAACCAATGTATAGCTTTACAATACCTTCCAATCGAGTTTATAAAAGTCACCGTTTTATTATAAATGCTGTTAGTTTAGAATCTAACGCGCGAGATTGTACCTAATCTTCATTGTGAGCGAGATTTTGAACTTTTTGAAGATTGTGAACTTTTAAGCTATTTAAAATTTGACGCATTATTTTTCGATAGCTCATATTATGTCCTTAACCAACTGTCAAATTGTAAACTTTCATCGGATATGCAAGCGACGGAACGTTCATTGTCGAATAGTCCAACATGAAAAAAAAATCTTATTTATTGGTCAATTTCTCAGATAGATTAATACGGTGACAACTTTGTAGTTTACACATTTGACGGTTAGGACAGATATTGAACTATTGATAAATAATGCTAATTTTATTCGATGCTTTTAATGGTTGGTACAATCCCTTATCTGTCGACAGTTTACAATTTCGCGACTTTACAATTTTTCGGTGATAAACATATACATAGTTACTCAATGTATGTGCAGCGAGCCCACGAAAATATGGACGACTTAAGGAGGGTCCACATTTGTATCATTTCGGTGTATCCCGATCAGCGTATCGTATCGAGTATTTGTATCATAAATATGGACGCTCGTTTTGTCCATGTCGTATCATTAAGGCGTATTTGGTAAAACCCGGGTCCATACTTATCAAATGCTGTATCATGTCAGTGTATCGGCTTTACCTTTACAAATATGGACGCTTCATTTTTTTCTTCCGATCCTCGTATCTTTTCGTGATACGCGTTTCGTTCAGTGCACCTTCTACTCTCATACTGTACAGTCATGGCTTCGGTCCCAAACGGTACAGCCATGTTATCGTACGCAATTGCTCAGAGTTTAACGGTGACTTGCGCCTCTTATATTGTTATTAATAGTATTGGCTTTGATTAGTATTATCACATTTTCGTTATCCCAGCTCATCTTGTGTTCACAAAATGGCAGGTCCAACACGGGAAATGATCGTTGAAATGCATTCACGTTCAAACTTGTTCGATACGACGCGTATCATTTCGGAAAAACCGAACCAGATGGTTCGCGGTGTATCACGTATCGTATCACGATACAGTATCGTGATACAGTATCAAAATACGTCCATACTACCGATCGTGATACGCGTATCGGATACGAGGTGTATCAAGATACGCGATTAGTGTGGATTGGGCCGTATCAGATACGGCGTGTATCATTAACGGGTATCATCTTACGTCCAAACTAGCGATCATGATACGCGCCGAGGCCACGCAACGGAGATACGATACACCGAAATGATACAAATGTGGACGCGGCTTTAAGTACTCTGTCATTGTACAAGATTTGAAAATGATCATTGATATGTTACTAAGTATTATAGAAGTTTCATTATGATAAGGTTCTAGCTATGCCTTACATTTCATGGACTGAATACGTTCGTACGTATGTAATATTCGTACCCACACGTAGTCATTTTGTCGAATAATACATGAGAGAGCACGCGGTTCTTCATTTCTTCTTTCGTAATAGCACTTTGTTAACCTGTGTGCGCACTTCACGTAAATTACCTCAGAGGAAATCTCGTTTACATTAACAATTTTGTATATTACCTGCGTTTCTTTATACGCCTTTTAATAACAAGCTCTATCATGACTTTGTTTGTCTACGTACTCGTAGTTATTCTGTAAAATTGAGAAAGATACTGGTTTCTTAGGTTAAAGCAAACACAAAGTATATTTACACTGAAACTATGTTTACGAATACACGTCATTTTATTTTACATTAGTAGCGCGCCGCGGTTTTACCTGCCTTGTGCCCGTTCCTGTGGGAATTTCGGGAAGAAAAGTAGCCTTTTCAATCAATGTGGCCATCCCTTACAAAAATAATAAGTCAAACCGGATTGGTGGTTTCTGAGATAAGTGCGTTCAAACAAACAAAAAATCATGCTCTTCAGCTTTATTATATTAGTATTAGATTAGACTTATATCTGTCGTTTCGTTCTGCCGCTTATGAAGTCGTCGAAGTTCAAATTCAAAATTGAGATCAAAAGTCAAACATATTCCACCAAGCCGATATTATTTACCAGAAAGATCTCAAACACTAAAAAAGGACAAGGGCTTCTTTATGCGGGTATCTCTATCTATGTCCCCAGAGGTCAATATCAATATGTACAGCAAAACTATAGACATTGCTATAGACCGTACCAGGGACTAATAAAATAAATGCAAAAGTTTCATGGTTCGTCCATCTTTCTCGCAACTGCGGAATAATGGATTTTTTTTCTGGGCAGACGAATGACAACATATTTTGTATCCTGCGGAAAGCCACGCATAAAACTCACAGAACTACTCTCTTATAAATATATTTAATTGGAATCCAGAGCCTTTTACTTTATTCTTACAAAAAGAAACAAAGTAATTAAACTCTTAATTAGACTTATCTTTAAAGGAAGACGTTATACGATTGTACATAAAACTTTTCTCTTTTATTTAACGTTAAGCTTTTCCTTCTGTGTCGGTTTGCTTTGCGGGTGCTTATCTTGCCAACAAGTTGACGTCATGAACTGCGTATTCAGTCTGCAGTCAGTCGTCTAAGCCTAGTCTCCTTACCATCTTATATCGGTCAATTGATATTTTTTATTGGAGCCTGGCCCCATCTAGGCTAATACATTACTTCAACAGACTAAGAATGTATGTAGGTCGCCGTTTGTATATACATATTTATTATTATTTATACCGTAGTACCTAGAGCTTTTACGAAAAATGAAATAAGTCATCATTATAATTACCACTTCGTACCAGATTTTACCTAGCCGTTGGGTTAAGTAGGCGTGAATACAGAGATTAAAATAAATTACGAAAGGGTTGGTTAGGATATGAATAAGTATGTTGGTTCATTAATTAGTTAAGTCGATCGTAACTCGGGTCTGTTTGCTCCAAGTTTAAAATGTTCAGATAACATTCCGTAGTCGTACCAACTCTTCTCTTCCTTTGAATTTTGATTGCATAACTTGTGAACATACTTCGAAAGGTTACAGTATTTTCCAACCCTCTTATTTCAATAGGTAGGTCAAAAGACATAATATAAGTTAGCAAATTCATTATCTTTTAAACCCGACTTTAAGATTCGTAATAAACGTTTATGAGGTAAGTATCCGTGTTTTCTTGTGCTATAGACGTGTCCTATCTCAATCGAAGGGCATGGAATTAGGGGATTTTTCAAAGGAGAATTCGTAGTAGCTAGTTAAGGATGTGAAATGTAGGAAGGAGGCGTCGTCGGTCAATACTGGAGGTGGTGCGGTGCGGGAGCGGTGCGCAGGCGTGGCGCGTCCCCCGCGCGCCGGCCTACTCACGCAACTCGCGAGTCAGCCGTCAAGCGCTACGATCGCGCCTGCCCGATCTTTCCTCCACGCTCGAACCATGTGTCATGTTTTCATCACAGAGGGTCGCCTCCGTTCCACGCAACTAATCGGTATTCTTTAACATGAATGAATAACTCTCGCAAATATATCGTCCGAATAGACGTTTCCGTTCCGAACTCACCTGGACAGCTTTCGCCGAGTGTCTGGTTTTTCTCGTAAGCTCGTGGCCGTTGACACTGCAGCGTGCGGATCCCGCAGTGCGCGAGTGTGTGATTAATTGGCTAGTAAGTCGTCAGCTGAGTCGCGTAAACATTGGCCTAACTCTGACAGGACAGTCGACGATGGCTCTGGCGGAGACGCGCGCTTGAATACCACATCAGGTCCAGAACGCAGATCAAGATGCGGCGTTTGACGCTACTGCTCCTTCTCACAGGTAACATCATTTATTTGCATGGAAACTTATTTTGTTTTGCACAATGGCAATACAAGCTTTTTATCCCACCTTATGTGACATACTGTCGCCGGACCGAAACTTGTTCATGTTTAAATAAACATACGTGCACATACGTTCTCTTTAGATACTTATATTATGCATTTCTTCAACAAACAATATTCCACGAAATCTTAATTGCAATTATGCGTAGACTTTGTTTTAGTTTATGTATTTATTTCCAAAAAATGTAGAGACGTTTTGTTAATATTAGATCTTATTAGAGGAAGCTTTTGCTCAAATTCTTTCCCTTGTATGTCTAGCTTTACCTTTATTTCATTGTTATGGGTCTCAATACATCAAGTTTCTTGAAAAATAAGTTATAACACTGCCAAAAGACCCTCGTCCCAGGATATTCACGGAACAAATGGGATGGTTTGAAAGAAAGGGGCATTTTTTGCGTGCGAACTCATTCCAACAAACAATTGCGGTCGCTCTTGTCCTAATATTTTTTCATTTAAAATGCAAATGATGGTTGAGGTACAGGTTGACTTTTATTTTCAAGTTGTTTAATTGTTTTCGAATAAACGTTTTCTCTTCGTTAAAAGCATCGAATAAAATTAGCAATTATCGGAACAAAGAATGAGGTATAGAGAGAATAATAATACAGATATACGTAGGTATTCATAGATACACAATCGACGAAAGCAATGCTATTGTTCAACGGACATCTGCCGGTATCATCTATAGGAATCGGTTCCGCTTTGTTCGATTGACTCTGATGCGGCATATTAATTATATTGTAACTATACGTAGTACATTGTAGTACTGTGCATTTAAAATCTGCATTAGTACTGCAATAGTAGCATAATAGCATTTTTATCTGGGCGCGTTAAGCAGGTTTAAGGCGATCTAAAACTCCGACACTTGGATTGGCCACTAACCTACTCGAAATGGAATGAGTGAATTTATCTGCATTGACAACACTGAGCTTTATTCAAAACACCTCAAATATATAGGCAGTAAAGGTATGGATATTTTACGAAAAAACACAAAATTCGTCAATTTGATGAATACGAACGGCAATGCCGGGATTAAGGCTTTTATTTATAACAGCAGCCAGCGACAGGTGTTTAATGCAGGTAGAAACTAGACATTGCCGCGTCGGTCGGACCGCATCTGGCGTCCGAATAAAACCATTCAATCTCTACATCAAAATATCTGCACTAGAAGCGATATTGGAAAAATCCATACCCTAACTAAAACATTGCTTTTCGACCGACCATTGCAATTCGACAATAACAATTCAATTCTGGCTCAGCTCGTTTTCTTTTTTATTGGTACTGCAGAATGGGAAAGGTAACGTTGGTACCAACTACGAATATTTTGCTTAGATCACTACGGTCTTTGTAAACGTTTGAACGGGATAGGTATAAAACGTTTACAATTAGTTGAGGAAACTGTATGTATCAGTAATACTGACACTGGGGAAAGTTATAAAACTGAGAAGGGGCCCTGAAGCCTTGGACGCCATAATTTGCTTTCACTGCCTCAAACGGCCTCCTGTCGCCCAAAACCTTACTTCAAACAAATTTTGATAAATCACAAAGTTTTTCCAACAAAAACGCGGAAGTTGCAAAAAAAGACAAGACTTTTCTTACCCTCATCAATCTGCCGATAGCTGTATTGACTTCTCTTTTTAGATATCCGGTAAAAAGAATATTCAGAATATGTTATGGAAATGCGGAGTTGCAATAAATAAAAAATAAGTCGAAACCAAGAAGTTATTTGATCCATAAAAAATCGGACCAAGCGTTTAATAACTGACAATCTTAAATGCCACTTCGGAGTACATAAACACCACTTCATTATTAAGGCCAACGACCAACAAAATCAGCTTTTCATACTAAGTGCAATTTAAAAAATCTTAATGTAGGTATATTATCGAGCTTATCGCGTGAATTTTATAATGCCGTTATTACAACACTGGAACTACGCCCGGAAAGCTCTGCCACACTTAGGGGTTCTTAACTTAAAGCTATCGGTTAAGCCGTGCCGTAAACTGTACAGTATAGATTAAAACTTAGTTCTAATATCACCAAGTCTGGAGGATATTAGGTATCTGTTGTGAAATATTGTTGGAAGTTTCGTCTTTTTTCTGCACAAAATGTCGATGCGGATGTGTAGCGCACCTGGCCCTCGACTGACTTTGAGACCCTTCTCAATAAAAATACTTTGTTTTTGTAATCCGGTTTCAAACTCGAGTACGATTTAGTTTTTTGATTTATTAGAGAAACTCCATCAGCATTTCTGATACAAGGTCCACTCAAAGGAAATAAAACCATCAAGAAAGCAATAGTTCACTGATTCCATTATCATCTATCATTGTTAATTAGAATCAATAAATATCTCTACCACACTTCTAAATAATTGTATGGGAACGAACGTGGTGAATACACATTAAATTACTTTAGCCACGAAAGAATTATATTCCCAAACTATGATACTGCTTATTTATGCTTGTATCGGTTCGTAAACTGTATGTGTGAAAGAATTCGGTTTGTTTATGTCTATTTTGGGATGCTGACAGGGAAGGCATAATCAAAAACGGGTGTAGGGACTCGATAAGTGGTCGGGCGCCGGCTTTCATCTCGTTTTTGGTCGTCGTGTGTGTATTTACACTGGTCGGGTGCAGGCGACTGCGCTCGCGCAACGCGCCGCAATACAAAGGTCGCCACTTTTATTTATGGAGTCTCTGATTACGATGTCGTTTTGGATACTGCACTTCGCCGTTTAATGATTAATAAATGCCGGAATGTCGCGCTGTTAAGCTTTACGTTTGAACATTGAGAATTCATATGCACTTTAGACGAATTTAAGTTTTTTTATAAGTCTACTACCTACTAGATAGAATGTACTACATTCGTACATATACTACTACGTACTACGTACTAAATGATTCATAGTATTCTTACCTCCCAGCCTTTTTATAAAGTACGTTCATCAACTTTCATTAAAAACCGACGGTCGACACTCAACTCTAATCATTAAGTAAGTTCATTAAAAGGAATTATCATCTTTTTCAAACATTAGAAAAAGGAAAATTTGGCGTAAACTTGGCGAACTTTTTTGCTAAGATTTCTCGAGTGCAAATTGGGGTACTTTTAAATTTCCCTGAAGGTCCAAGAGTCCCAGGCAGCGAGAAAATACCTCGTATCCACTATAAATAAACATGTTAGAAAAGTTCTCTCGTTTTACCGCTCATGAAGGAGAACAAGGGAATGCTTGTGCTTGTGCAAAGTTGTGAAATGAATTGGTCTTCCGGCGTAAAATGTTAACTAAGATACTTACATAATTTCGCTGTTTTATATGAAACATGTTCGACATCCTTTAATAACTTTCGTGGTTCAATTTTCAACATTTCATATAAATTCCTGTATTTACTACTTGAGTATAATGCTACGGAATATTTTGTGTCCTTTGGGTATTGTGTGCAGCATGACAACAACTTTAATCGGCATTATTATCTGAAATTAACTATCAGGCATCGTAATATCTGACGAGTGCAGGCAATTTCCCCTGTGGCACTACATGCACGGGGTCGCCAAACTGATTCACTCTACGTTTGGCTCATAAATGTAACGAGCGTGGTAGTAATTGTTCATACCAGCTTGAATGTGCTGTTGGCCCCGCATTAGGTGGCTCGTCCTATGTCATGTATTTCGCCATATAACCAATTAGAATTCCAATAGCTCCACAGAAAAACAAACGTGCACATGTCGTTTTCCAAAACAAGAATGATACCAAACCGGTATAAACAGCACCAAAAGTGGAAAGGAAAAATGAAGCCAGTTTAATCAATACACACACAAAGAAAATAATCATCTTTTATCCTTTAGGAGGAAGGAAGGGATGTCTGATATGTGTGCTTGTTGCAAACAAAGAATGTTATTAGTGTAATATGCCTATCTATCAGGATGTATTCATAAGGTTGCTTAGCTCGTCGTCCGAGAATGCTTAGGATATAAGAAGAAGATATAGAGGGATATAGAAATAAACGAGAAAACCAGTACATTATTAACAAAAGACTGTTCAGCGTAGTCGGGCTATAATTATCGACCTTGAAGCAAGAGGGTTGCGCTCGGCGGCACGTGTGTCTAGTAAAACGATAATCATAGAGCACCCTAAGAGAGGCTCGACTGAATAACTAATTCATATCTGAGCTTTACTTTGCACAATGCCCTTTTTGTGCCATTCAGAACCATATTTAGGGTTATGGGGCACCTAATGTATGCTTTATAAAGCAAATTTTATATTGAATGGTTTATTTTGTAGTTAAGTAGACATGTATTAGGAGTTATATATCAGTATACTACAAGCCCGTTGGCACAGTGGCAGTGAGAGCGCTTACTGTGTCGGGGGTTGCGGGTTTGATTCCCGCCCGGAGTCAACAATATGTGCAGACATATTTGTTGGCGACGACGTCCGAGTGTCAATTACGAGTATATATTCTTATAAAAGTATTTGTGTATGGTATATGTAGTAGCATCAGTGAATTAGATTCCATAACACAAGCTTAGAGCTTACTTTGGGTCTAATTAACCGTGTGTGAATTTGTCCGCGTATATTTATTTATTTATTTTATTTATACTCACACGTTTTGGTTAATATGGTATTTTTAGTCGATCTAGATACAGATAACCTTAAATATATAAGTATATTTAGGCAAATTTAGCATTATAAACCCGTTGCAGTGTTAACTTGATACTATGCTCGAGAGAATATTGCTTTGAAGTAATGTATAATTAATTTCGCAGTTCAGTCGACTTTGAGGCCGCGAGATCACCTTGCGATTAATTCTTAAAACTATCTTGATACAAGAGTAAACAATCAGTTTGATTAGATTAATCGAATCGATTACTATTCTATCATTCCATTGGTTTGATTTAGGTAATTAAATGGATATCGAGCTGAGTTAGGTTGATTTCTTAATACCTACATACCTTTACATTCATTTCCAAAGTTCAAGTTCAAAACGGTAAACCTATAGAGGCTAAAAACTACCACAATGGTATGTGTGACCAAAGGTTGAAAAGCAATATGCTTCACACAATTGGGTCAAAGAGGTGAAGGACACCCATGGTTGGGTGGAAGGAGGCACGGGCACCCCACGGGTAATACTCCACGTTGCGTACGAATGGCTATATTATTGCCAGCCATATTACAAACACCACATTCCGTGCTGGAAACTTTATGGAAATGTGACTCGCGACCCCTTTGGCCGAAGAAACTTGGCTACGATTCGATCATACATTTATGTTTTAATTATCCTTCTGACATCATAAATTGAAGCCTGAAGTTAACCGAAATTTTGGATTTGGCAAACGTTCGTTATTTGGTTAAAGAAATACATTAGTTAACATTGTATACGAAACAAATCGATGATGGAGATCCAGTATGGCGCAACTCGTAAGGGGTCGCGTAGAGGGTAATAAAATTTGATTACAGGAGATCATAAATCTTTTTTTTTTCATTATCTCGCTAAGCAGAGGCCGGGCCATCAACGGCAGGCCGGGGCGAGGACGCCCTAGTCCCCATGTTTTGACACACATACCCGCGCGCCGCATTTGTTATGATACAAACTCTCCTTTACCCATCTGACATGAGATTTATGAAGTGCGCATATGTGCTTACAACTTGGGATTGTTGTGTAAGCTCGGGGAATCTCTATTATGCGTTTTCCAAATCCCTACTTATTTTGTAATCTCATTACAAACATTTTCATCTCCCAAACTTTTTGTTCCATTATTAGTTTCATTTTGTTGAACTATCCATGGCTTGGTAAAGTTTATTGCTTAATTTATATGCATGAATTTATTTATTGTTATCTGGTTAATGTTAAAAGTTCAAACACGATGAAAATTCATGAATATTAAAGTTAATGCCGTTAATAATACACATTTATCATTTGTGTTTATAACTATTAAATGTCGTGTTATCATTAGTTTCAAACAGTTATGATTGTGTCATTTATTGTTATCTTTTATGGCGGTGTTCATGAAGTTAATAACTTAATTATATACCTCAACACATACTTGAATACCGTTCGCTTGATTCTGTTCTCGGAAATGGGCTAAACTTCTTTCACTGCTTTTCGTTAACACTAGTACACTCTGAATAGTTTGCCGGACCATTATCCGTTGTGTGTAGTATCTCTTCCTAATCAGAGACGTTGTCTAAGTCTAGAGTAACGGTTTCTAATCTAAACGCGACTCTGTTCCATCCGTCTGGCTTATTATAGAGACATGTGGGATACATGAGTCATCCTCGGGGCATCCATTAGGTGCGTTGTGCCGAATCACGATCATTTTTTGCATACAGCCAAAGTTTGAGTGATGTATACGAAGTTATATTTTGTAACAATAGCTTTCAAAGCGTATCTGGTTTTTGCATATTTATAACTGAGTTAGCTTGTATGAGATTTGAAGTTCCCTAATAGATTATTTAGTAAGAAATGTTTTAGCTTTAAGTACTTAATTTAATTAATAACGTCTAAAACAATTAATCATCCCAGCTCTGATTCTTCATTATAAAAATAATTACAAATACAAATTAACTTTACGACAGCTTGATGAATTGAAATTGAAATATGTATTTAAATGAATGTTGCTTGTTCAATGCTCACAGGAGGCTAGCTGGTTGCTCGTAAAAATCAATGCACAAGTGCCGGAATCCTACGTAATAGAGATTAATAATATGCTCGTAAACCATATTAAGTGCAAAGGGCTTATCACAGAACGATCTCACGTTCCAAACAAAAAAACAACTTACATCCTGTTTTTAAACTCAAATTAATGATATTTTGACATGCCAGCTTATTAATTTCCATTATACCCGTGGACGTTCTAAGGGTTAATCGCCCTTAGCGTTGTTATTAAGTGGTTTTATGCTTATCTCTCTTTTTCCAAGAAAGTACGAGTACTTAAGTGATTAAGTGATACTCGGGTTATCTTAATTTTATAAAAAAAAAATCTAAGTTATTTTCTTAGTTGATATTATGTCATACCGTTACCGCTTACAAAATATTGTTTAAGAATTATTGTAGTTATGATAAGATAAATATGAAGTAATAACTAAGATACTGTCGTTTATAAGAGATATTTATTGTCTTTCACAGCTAAACCACCAAACCTCGAAATATAATACGGGATTAGTTAACGCTCCAAGGACTAAAGACGACGTATAAAATGTTACGCAACCAGAGCCGCGGGTAACGGCTACTAATATCGTTGAGGTTACATAAAAGTTTCCCACACAATAAGGAAACTTGAAATAGGCTACAAACATTTGATTCGAGATAAGCGCAAGTGATTAGAGTTCCATGTCTTACTTCCGGACTGCGGGCTCCGGTCAGCCGGACGAGGAGAAACATGGAAAGCATTTTAAGCGACCCCGACACTCCGCCACACTCTGCCCTGTTACATTTATTTTGAGCACGACTTATTGATCGCAGTCGACTACAAATTGTGCAGCAGCAACCATTGTCTCTTGCTTTACGACACCTGCTCCGGTTTTTTATCAAACCGACGAATTTAGAAGAAATAGTCAGTTTATTTCGATAAAACCTAGAACCGTGAAATAAAAAGGTGGGAGTGTAATAGGTACTCGTAAATAACCTCGGGTTAGACGATTTGCGGCGGCTCATGAAGCCACATAATGCGGTAGGCATGTAAGCTATCTTATCTGAAACGTAACCTGAACCTTTGGCCTCAGTAACGCCTTTCTCATAGTATTTTTTAAAGGCATAGTCCGTAGACTCCGTAGTAATTCCACCGAGAGTTTGATTAGACGGCAAATGGTTTCGTGTTCCCCCAATTATTTTTGTTTGAAGATGTTTTAACGAGAAGGATAATATTTGCTTTTTATAAAATTGATCCCTTTTTTGTTGTTTTATAATTACTTGTTCTTGTTTATTATAATTATCTTGAATGTAAAGATAACCGAGCATTTATTGTGAATGGAAGTAGATATGTTTATTTAATACGAGTGTATTGATACAACGCAGTGTAGTCAGGGCAGAGGTGACGGTATGTGTCCCACATTGTCGCGTCTCCCTCGGCACCACGTCACAGGAGATCTCTCCAACCAAACACTCACGGGCCATGTGTTTTGATTTATAAAGTACATTTTATTTAATGACTGTTCCAACTATAAAACTGTCATGATGCCAAAGAAACTAATCATCCTCAAGACGTAAACATCTCATTCGCACTTGTTTTATTTTTCAACATTCATGATTAAGATTTAACAAATTGCATGATTAAGTAATAATCGTTCCGAAAACACAAATTTCATTTCCTTTTACTGTTATTAGGAGATAACATTACCATAATGCGGCTCTTTTTGGTGTCCTCTGAGCTAACAAAAGTATTTAAGCATTATTAAAGTAGTATATTTTAATGTGAAGTTGGATGGCGTCGGGGGAGCGGATTATATGTTGAATATAGTAAGTTTGTTCGGCGGCATGCATGAGCTTGGGCATCTGCGTCCTCAAGAGAGCGAGGGGTCGGTGCCCCACCCCGATGTCCCCAAGTTGTTTATCTAGATATCGATCCGACGAAGTCATTGCGAATTGGACCAATTTGTTTCGACTTCGAATGGTATACATTGCTGCTTTAATATTAAGTAGCAAAGTGTTGTGCTGCTAAGAATATTAAATTCTTAACACTTGTCGCTACCATTTGATTTCGTGTTAACTCAAACATATCCAAAAGAATTCGTTTGCGAATACCGACTTTTAAAAAGGAAACAATGAATAATGTATCATCAGGATATGATGCGTACGAGAAATAAAAATCATTGTATTTTGCGTAACACTTTACTAAAGTATGCGTGAGTCAACTACATATTATGAATGCTGGCAGCGTCGATCCGGCGCTTCCATAAATGCATACCGATCTTAAATATCAATTCATAGTTTATTGATGTCAATAAGTAGCCATTCATTGATCCATTTGCGCTACATTGTTAGAAGGAGTTGCCAACTACGGGTTCTAATTATCTATTGTACTTTAGAATCATTTATAAATATTTCATACAACTGAGTTTTGTACGATTATTATTCACATAGACTTTATTTGTCGACATCTTAATGTACTTACTAATCCTCTTGAACGTGCTGATATCTTCGGTGAGATGAGAAGCCTTAACTCGGCAGTGGGACATGACAGGCTAACACTTACATATGTCTTTCTGATAAAGTGTTAATTCCAAAAACAAGAATGTATAACAGACTTCAGGCATTTGTGTAAAATAATCCTAACAACAGATAACAAAGTAACCACAAACCCCTTATTAAAGCTCATTAAGTTTAATGCCAAATGAAGGTTTGCTATACATTTTATTATTGAGATAAAATGACAATGAAATGTTTATGAGAGAGAAGTGTACGTACGATACTCGTATCTAACAAGTCTAGCGAAATTGTGCTTTTGCCTTGCGTATCTCGGAGATACGAGCTGTTTATTGACGTGCGATAAATATGTGACCCATTTTACAAATTAAATAAGATACGAGTATCAACCTATTAGAGATCTATCTAGTCGCAAGTAATTTACATAATTAATGATGGCGTTTGACGAGATGCGCTGTGGATGTTACGCTACGTTCACTTTAGATATTATTGGGATGGGTGGCCGAAATGGTGTAATTTCAATGTGTTGTTTTTAAAAGTCTGCCGCTAACGAAACGAGAATTCTATATTTATGTTTTACTCCAAGTTAAACTTATACAGCGATGTTTTAAGCCCTAAGTTTCTTTCCCGAGGATGATAATTATGTGCAAAGCAGGTTTTGATAACTAGACTAGGAGACTCGATATCTTGGATAAGACTCGTTGCTGGAAATCATGTTGTAAAATCAGCATAAATATTGATCGGTATCCGTTAAGCTTAGGGTTTTCTGGTTTCCATAGATGTTTGTTAATTATAGCCGGATGGTATAAAGTACTGGACAGACAATTTATCTAGCTATCTAAACGTAAACATTTCAGATAAATGTTGTGTCTGAGTTACATTTCTTTATCCAAATACGGTTTTTAATTGTACGTATATCGAATGACATTACGACATTTTATCATATTCCACAAGATACGACATCGTTTGTTGTATCTGCATTAGTGTCGTAAAACGTTGTACAAAAATTTATTTGTCAAATAAAATATGCCGTAAATGATGAAATGAATCTTTTCCACTGTCTTTGTATCTGTTTACAGATACCGCGAGTTAAGGTATCGGAAACTTTAAGAAAACACTCTGTTATTTTCCGAACTATTATAGATTAGTTCGTGTTTTGTCACGTTTCGCACAAGTTGTTTGAGTTGAGTTTCAACACATTTCCACATATTTTCCTGTTCCACAAGTTATCTACACGTCAACAGAGAACATGTTAGATTAGATTTCTTTATCTCTTTGACTGTTTCTTAATGTAGCTTTTCTATAATGTGGGTAGTTTACTCGTAAAAGACAGGGTCCTTAAGTTTCATCCACGCAATTATTTAATTGAAGTATAACTTGTAATCACTACGAACGTTAAGTTGATCGTTGCTTTCATCCATGAAATCCGTATCATTCGCCTTAGGTACCCTAAAGCACTCTAGAGCCAATCAAGTTGCCCCTAATAAAGCTACCAAACTCCTATATCCTGGTAATAGGACGGACTAATTGGAAGAGATTTTGTGTACGTAATAGACCGAATCCACGTTTCCTACATTTCCGACTCCTTTTATTGGTGTTCGTTCAAAGTGATATCGAGTTTTTATTTCTTGGTCTTTGTGAATGAAGTTGAGAACAGAGAGTTTCAATACCGAGTTATAGTTGTTTGGCATATTTTCTGAAGAATGAGTTTATATTAAATTGCGTAACAAGGTACCCGATAATATAACTGGAACAACCAGATTCACCAGAGTGGAATTCTTGAAAAGCTTACTCGATATTGCAAATCCTAGTTGAATTATTTCACTCTAGGAATTCCTTCCACTCGGCACCTTAGTGCGGTTTGATGACAGGATTTTCAATTAGAGGAAACGTTAGCAGCCACAAACTGACTGTAACAATTCTAGTAATTACAATTTGCTATTAGATATTGGAATAGCGTTCAAGTGCGACTTAACTATTTGATTTGATCTCGAGTCTAAATACACAATATGAAACATTATTAACCTAACCTACATATCCAGGAATACAATGCGAGCTGAATGTAAACACTACGCGGATTGCTTCGTGCCTCAGTAGTACTCAGTACCTACTGATTACCTCGGCTGGTTCGAGGGTTTATTTCATTACACTGTATTTCCATATCCTTTCCTAGCGTTAGTAAAGTGGTTGCACAAAATTCCGCTCCTTTGTATAATAAACCAGGAGCTGCATCTAAAATGCATGCAGTGTGTATATGGGTTAGTCTTTGCACGTTGGAATTAGGCAAATAACATAACTCCCGCGCTACGCTTACAGCTGTACATATACGTGCATATTTTCCGGGAATAGTCGACAAGGAAATCTTTAACATTCGTTCGCGTTTAATTCTTGTGCAATGCCACGAATACCCGTTCATGTTTAAGTGATAAAACACAGCATTTGCTGCATCTACTTGCTTGTTTTTATTGCTCTGTTGCGATGCAATTTTAAGACCATTAATCTTTTCGGAGCTGTTTTGCCGCTCCACTCACTTGGTGCCACCGTGTACTTCCATTTTCACAATTTATGGCTGTAGAGCCCGAAGACCTTAATATTGGGGCGCCATGTGTTTGAAGTTTACGAGTCTCGTCTCTTTATTATGTTACGGTAACTATTCGGTAGAGGACCTTTGATTGAAACGTATTATCTACATTGATTTGCATCGTAATGTTATCATAATAAAGTTACTAAAAGTTTATAGGTAACCTACCATTACTTGCTTAATGAATACAGGTCTGTGCAAGCATTTAACTGAACACAAACATATAAATGCTCAGTAGTAGTTACTACAATTATATGCATCATCAAAATCAAATAAAGTACAGCTTAAGGGAGCTCTCTAGCCGCGGTTTGTGATTATCATCTCCATAAAAAGGATGAATATTTAAATTTTAATGTTTGTAAACTCTGGTCGAGTAAGCAATTAAATCCCCTTTGATATAGCTTTGAAGCGTCAGTTGTGGGAGCCTCGGCTAGCGGACGCGCCGCGCGCCGCTAAAGTTGCCCATTCACGAGATTTATAACCTCGCTAAAGTTAACGATTTGCGCCCACCATTCAAGACACGCACTGTTGCTAAACTTGTTTTCAGGCGAAAAATGAAGTTGAATCTATCAGCAGCTGAGGTTAAACGCCATCACAAAAGGATGGCCTTCAAACTTTTTAAATTATTTACTGTAGGCGGATAGAATACTTAGCGATGATCACGATGATAATTACTCTACATACAAGGTCTAGGTGGGTAGAGTTAGGGTCCATTCAAACACTTTGTTGGATAAAATCGTCATTTTATACATACCGCTTACTAGATATATTTCTATGTATACGACAGTATAAAAATCAACAATTTTTTTTTCTAAAGACCGAAGAAATTTCTGTTCCGTTTCCGTGATTCGTTATACTACCTCCTCAATTCATAATTTACATGAAATGTAATATGGAAATAATGACTGATTAACTTTAATATCGCGTGTGTCGAAAACAGCCAAAGTTGGGCGGCGAAGTAAAACTTGTTATTTTCTTCTTCGTAAGATGTCAAAAGTCGGCTAACTTGGCCTTTTATGTATGCGGTGCTCGCGTATAATCACTGCCTTCACAATGCCAAAGTTTTTGATACTTTAACGAAAATAATATGAATAAACTTAAGTCATAATGTATATTGTTTAAATGTATCTGGAAAAACGGAATGTATCAAATGTATCTGAAAAACCTTAGCGAGTCGCTGGGTAGATGTCAGCTTTTGTAGGGCTCGTGGCGTAGTTTGACTAAGCGATGTTGGCACATTGCGATTGTTAAGCAACGTGCAGCTGGGATGGATGGCCGACGTGCCAACTGCCAACGTGCGTACTTGGATGGATGGCCGATAATGGCATTACTATCTGACCGCAACCGTTCTTCGGAGGGTACGTTAAATTATCGGTCCCGGTTTTTTCATTCATTAGATCATGTCGAAGGCCTTTAGGCGGTCTAAAAACCGACACCAGGGTTGGCCACTAATCTATTCGAACTTACTTTGTTAAATTTAGCTTTGTCCTACCCTTTGTACTTAACTATGGACCGGGTGGAAAATTGTCTTTATATTGATAAATTTCATTGATACCACGAATCATGAGAATATGTAGTTACGAGAATATCGACGGATGCATGTGAGAACATAAAACAGTTTCTTTTGTTAGCAAAACATTCATCTATCGGCTCTATAGGGACGTTATTCATCTATTGTGACTGTGACCAACTCTGCTTGGTTATTGCATCAATGGTCGATTCTCAGTTATTTACAACTATAGCTTGTATCGAGGTAACGTCACACATGTGCACATAAATCTAACCTAAGACATTATGTTCTTACGAGTAAGCAATATAACATTCGTAGTATATGTCTACGGTTAGCCGTAGATTTATCAAACCGTTTTATAGACGTCTGACTTTAAAATGTTAATATAAATGTTCTAAATAAGCTAGTCTGGAAGGTTTATTATATTGGAGTGAAGTAGAGACCGACTCTTTGTAACTCCCCCGCAGAATTGTTTAAGGTGGATTTTTATTCGTTAAATATGAATTAGCATTTAAACCCATATAAATGATGCTACCCAGTGTCAGTTATGAATGAGAGATGTACATCTCTACTGAGAGATGTACACCGTCTGAGGATTTCCATGCAGACTTACTTTGTTTTCAAAATTAATGAATAAAGAATGAAAAATTCTCTTTTGCAGCTGAGCACAATATTGCGGTTTCAGAGCTAACTTTATAAATTAGTTAATTCTGGTTGTCTATAAATATTTAAAGAAACATTTGTCATGGTTTCCAGTAATGATACAAAGTTGTTTACGATTAAGAGAAGGACAAACGAATGAAAGTCCTTAGAAAAAAAACCTTCGAGTAGCGCTTTAGAAGTCTGTATCTACAAAGTCATAGTAGGTCACAGAAATAAATGATGTAGGTTGAGAGACGAAATCGATATTATCAAATATTTACCAGCCAAAAGTATTTACTATTAATTAACTTGGGTATATGAAGACTGGGTAAACTTTATTTAATATGTCTGTCTGAGTCTTTCATATTGTAATGTAATTACTTAACATCTCAAAGCCTTTTATTCAGCTAAAGACAGAGTCAAAGTCAGAAAAGAATTAAGTTAATGTCAGTGATGGTAATATTTGGATCACGAACAACCCTCTCTAACCCTAATTTTGTTTTGATAAAATAACCAAGTCAATCTACAAGGCTAAAATTTTAATACAGAGTATAATGCGGCAAATAACGTGAAAATGTGTTAAATATTTCGTAATTACGACATTTGGAGTGTAACGTAATTGCGAATATACCAGCTTTAGTAATTAGCAGTGTTTGTTGACGTCGAATTTGTAATGTGGCGCCGCCGCCCATTGTAGCCAAAAGCGAAAACAGGTCAAACAGCGGTTGCGGTCTCACTATTAGTGGAACTTTTCGGTTTACAAAACACTAATGCCTTAGAGCTTTATACCCACTGAAAAATCGTTACCACAACCTTTTGACCGTTCGCCCTCTAAAACCCTTTATTCAGTCGGATTTTTATTAGTTCAATTTCTTATTCTGATCTCGAAATACGTAAAACACAAGTTTCAGAAGTACTTTTAAATGTTCATGAAATTCAAGAGTTCGTTCAATTGAGTGTAACTCTATTTGATTTATTTGATCAATTCCAATAGTCCTTCGATAAAGTACTTGATTTTTAGATATTTTCTTGGTTCTTGTGTTATATGAAGCGAATCTGTTTTATTTTATACGTTTATTGTAACTTAAACATTCAAAGTAAGATGTGGTCAAAGTCCATTCACATTCAAGGCATTTGCATTAGTTCCGAGGTCCTAACTAATAGAGTAATGGTCTAACTAAATGAATGAGAGCTGCACTAAGTACCCTAACTTCATAGAACAGTCTAAGCGAGTGTCGTAAGCACCCTGGTGCCGCGCCGTCTCGCTCCAGCCATTCACCGCCGTCGAGACGCCATGGAAGGGGCACTAAAGTTACGAGACCATCCCCACCGCTACCCAGTCT
Source organism: Cyclophora albipunctata (assembly GCA_963082685.1). NCBI lineage: Eukaryota > Metazoa > Arthropoda > Insecta > Lepidoptera > Geometridae > Cyclophora > Cyclophora albipunctata. The sequence continues at coordinate 5,104,188 of OY720117.1, read as the reverse complement.
CCCCCAAACTACACTGCGTTGACGATCTCGTTTTATTTACGAAAATGTCTTTATTCCCTACATTTATATTTGTCCCATAAGCCCGACACTTTCGACACTCACAACTGCTTGGAGTTGGAGCCGTTTCTACCGAGCCGTAATTAGGGTCGTCAAAGTGCTCGTCTGCCTTCGGAGCCTGTTAAAGATAATCGCTACGTCTTTCTTTGCCTAATTTTGCAGATGTTTAGAATTACTGATTTTGAACAACCATTTTCTTTTCTTTTTACTTGTTTTTGGGATCAACACGTTTAGGTACTTAAAACGAGTAATTTATATTCCATTTGTGATGCTTTGCTCTTCGGTATACTACTAATCTAATTTTAAATACTTGGTAAAACAACAATGAAACATCTTTTAGTAGTAAAGCTCAATTTAAAGTGAAGACATCTCCCGGGAACAATTCATAGTCTCCAGCGTCTAGTTTCGCTGGAGCGGCTGCGCTGGGCAAACTTTTGACACAATTTTCTGGAAACTTCAGTTTTGATTAGGCCAAACAACTTGGGAAGTTGGTTGTGTAAGAAGTAAGAACTGTCAAAATTAAAGCAAATAGTTTCCTTATAAGTAAAATTTCCCCAGGCAGTTTACGTGATTAATATTTCGTTAATGGGTTTGTTTGTTACTACGCCTCTGTGGGTTAAGCTAGCTTTTAGTAGAGCACACATCACAATATACCAATAATGAGGCAATACGGCGTGTAACCGTGATTAACCGGCTCAGTTCAACGGGTGTTCAATCAATCGGAACCGATGCTTCTCCCACACGCGAGCTCGGAAGCTGCCACAGGATTTACACTAAGCTGCAAGCTTTATTTTTGGACTTTTTTATTCGTATTAATGCCGTTTTTGTTTTTATTTTTAACCGCGGTTAATTGTACGCGTAATTGATAGCTCAATGAACAAAGCTATACCGTATCTTTGTATACTTCGAATGCATGACTTATAGGTACGCATAACTACCTACGAGTATAATGTAACATTGGAACCCCTAGTTCTCCTGCAAAACACGTTTCTTATAATGCTGCGAATGTCACTAACTTTCTAAAACCTGCAAAATAAGTCTTCTAAAATAAAATTTCAGATGCTTACTACTTTGTTGAATCTAGTTTGAAACTTATATTTATTTTGTGACAACTCCATCTCGGTGTGTTTGAAAACTTTGAAGATGTTGATTATTCCAGAACTTCTTTGACAAACTTTCAAACTCGGAGTCAACTTGAGAACAGTGTGCGCCGAGAACTAATAAGATGAACCTTTGATCATGATCACTGTATTACTTTCATATGAACACGTAATCTTTTAATCTGTCAACTATCTCTTGATCTGGGATAATTAGAAACGTGGGAGTAGAGTAATTTAGATTTAATGTCTAATTAACAGTGTATAACAGTAGAAAGAAGATGTCTTAATCAAGATTCCTAAAAGCATTACGGTCTAACGATATTAAGGCGGGAGAACGTACGAGTAACATAAGGCGCCCGTCATTACGGCCATCCCATAATGGAAGCGAACCTAATATTGAGAGCTCTTCAGGTAGAGCCCTTTTTAACTCGATATTAATAATGGTACCCTTTCAATGCCAGTCAAGGACCATTCAGAATTATTTTTGTCGCTTCTGGTTCCAAATGGTGTGATGCACGAATAACGAGTACCTCCTTCGTAACTTGTTATATTTCTTTAATTTCATTATTGTAGAAGTAAATAAATTATTAACAGCTCTGTTAAATGGTGCTAAGATACTTCCTGTGTTGTTGGATTGTTCTGTATTTGTCATTTATATATCAAACAGTGGCTGTATGCTGAATTTTGTTACGTATTAAATAAGCTTATCTCGAACGTAGCGTAAACAACAGTTTAAGTTAACAAAACAATATACACGATCAGCATAATCCCTTTTAGCGTATCTGTTGAAAACCTTTACAGTAGCGCATAGGGCTCATATTACACTATTGAATTTACATAACTGATATTCGTGTTGTACGCATAGCAATGGTGGTGTACGCAGTAAATGGAAGTACTCGTATAATAAGTGGGCTCGGTATGAGTGGCTGTCTATTCGAATAAGCTCTGATATTAATCCACTGCATTCGGCGTTCTGCGTCGCGTTGACATTTAATTAAATTTATTCGAACCCACACCGAATCGTTGACCCGTTCTGTAATGATCGTAAAAAATAAATTGTTCATGTCCTCGTGTTTGGGGTCTGAACGTTAACTTGTGATGCGCTGTACGTGTCTTTACTTACAGTTGCACTTACGTTGATTGATATGGTTTCAATTGAAGTATCTTTTCTCAGATGAGTTATTCTAAGTAACGTTTTAAAAATGTATTCCTAATGTCAATGATGTTAACATCTGTTACTGTAGTTATATGTAAATAGTAATTAATATGCAGCATTAGTTAATAGTAGTGGAAAGCCTTAAACTTTTAGTTAGCAAGGTCGTTACGTAAGCGAAGCCCCGGGCAACAGCCAGTAGTTAATTTAACTAAATTACTCACAAACAGGATGGGATTGTTATTTATGGCTGAGTGGGTAATCAATTACTCTCTAGTGACATCGAGGCTACTCTGTAAATTACTTAGTAATAGCTAATAGCATAGCGTGCGTTATCATAAATCATATTTGTTAATAATTGGTGCGAAAAATGATTTTTAATTGTAATATCCGATCAAATGTTGCTTGCTATTGAAGCAAAACTTCATCTTTAACCATTGAGTTATATGTACTAACGTACGCATGTACTAACGTACATATACATAACTAAATGTATTTAACTGCAAATAGTAATCACATCTTTTTAATGACTTAATTATAATGAAACCGTTTTTGCGAAAGTAGGTTAAAATAAAATTATATGAAAGTCAAAATACACAACATTAATTATGTATTAAAGTTTTATTGCATTTTGATTAACGTTTAATACGACGCGCGCGGCGTGGCTGTGTATAAAAATCATGTTGTTAAAAGCTTAACGCTTTACATGGGACCAAGAGGCTTTTGTTCTTAAACGCTGAGGTTCTCTTGTTTTATTTTAACATAATTTATTGAACTCTGTTCGTACCTACACAAACGTTTTTGATACATAATTGCTGTTATTTCATATGTGAAACGCGTACGTGTTTCATTTAAAAACAAAATAATTGTTATACTTAAGTACATCCCTTTTAGTGTATGTTAAATTTACTTAGTTTAATGGTCACAATAATTCATTGAAATTGAAATGGATACTTCTATTAAAGCATTACTATCTAAGCTCCACTGTAATAATGTTATTAAAACCTTTTCAATTCGAGATTAATGAATGGTATAACATACCTATTATAAGCGATAGTAATTCATTTGATACAACATCATCAAGCATAATGTTAATTTTCTCTTCACTCTTCATTTGCAGCATTCAAATATATCTTATGTTCAAACAGGTGTTTCTTGGTTGATTAGTAATAGCGTTACGTCGACGGTAATAAGATGAAATGCAACTGGTTGAAGTACTAATTAAATATCACGTGTTGGTCACATTTATAGCGACCCAGTTTCTAAGTTTATTATAAGATGTTTACATTGGAACAGAAGGTTCGCTGCTCAAGCAGATCGTTTCCTCTGAAGTGGTGAAATGAGAGAAGCCAGCACCGGTTCGTTGGTTGCGCAAATGCTGACAGATCGATATTGTTTTGTTGGTATGCGGAGTTGTATCCGAATCAAGTACCTTGACTTATTTTATTTTTCCTTCTATTTGTTTTTCGGCTATAAAACGTGACTTCGTACGTAATACGTATGGAAATAAATATCGTCTTCGTGTGTCAATCTTTGTCGATCTATTTTCTTTGACTTTGATAAAGAAACGTAGACAAGCGTAAAATATATATTCTTTTATATCAGGACAGGTTCTTTAAGTTTTTATTACCAAGCTAAGTTGTAGCTATAGTCTGAAGTTGGTATCGGGAACCTGTAGTTGATTGGAGTGTCCCTAGTCGGGTGCGCGGGCGCAGTGTTCAGACGCATACTCGACGCAAATGCAGGGTCAACGGTCGCGTCGCATGTGCCTGGGAACCCACGATAAATATTTGAATTTCAACACATGATACACCCTCAGCAAATTGGCTAGAGTGCACTCAAAAGCCCATTAATGCCATTTATTACTCTAAGGGTAACACTATTAAAGCAAGTTGATCTTAAGTGGTCTTTTAAAGCTGACGGATGTTGCAATTTTGTTAATGTATGGAGCAAAAATTTACTTGTAATTATTAAGTCTAAGTAGGAAGAACGTCATGACTTATTTAGTTTTGCCTGTAGGTGTAAAATAAATTACTGCGGTAGTCGTTATTTTCTAGCGGTGAAGCAAATAAAACATAGACGTAATAGTTAGCGTCACCACAAACACTGGGGTGTAATAGGCTGTTTCATAAAACATAAATCCAATAAGGATTTTCTTGTCAAAGAATATTTTAATTTTACGGTTGGTATTGATGAGGCAATGTCGGGGATCAAAATATGCTTTAATGATAATTTTCCGGTCATAAATATTAATGAACAAATTCCTAAGAAAGGGACTCCTCCTCCGGTGGACCCAACTGTTAGTGGGTCAACGACGGCCCCAGATCAATGCCTTTTGGTTTTTTATTCATGAATAAAACATTTGTCTTCGTTTTTAATATGAAATAATTCGAAATAAATCGTTCTGCAGTGAAATATTGGAATTAATTAAGACCGCAGCTCTACACTATAGCTTAAGGCCAGAACAAGTTCGCATCTTCATTATATTCCGGTTCGGTGACATAATATATTATGATAAATGGAACACTATGGCGATATCAGTTAATTAGTTATTTAATATGTAATATGATGCGGACTGTTGTCGTTGAATAATGTAAGTCAATTGGCCCATTCCTCACTATTCAGATCTGAATGAGTTAATCAAGAAGCTCTATTATATTGAAGCCTACGAACATGTAACATTGTCTCCATAATAGGTCATTGTTACGGAATGTCTCGGAAAGCTTGGGAACGCAATATTTGACCAGGCACGTAGCGAAAGACCACAGTAATACTCCCTCGTGTTAGGAATGTAATAAAACTTATCTTCCGGGTAGGCGACGTGTCTGCACTGCTCCATCTCTAACTAATATAACATTCATTCGCAATTCTATTCTCAGACTATAGTCGAACGATTTTTCACTCGAGAGCACACTAATTAAAATCGGTCCTGCTAATTGAAGCATTTGGATGGAACAATGAATATTCAAAAGGAGTTTTAATGTAAATCTATGTAGAGTTCACTAAACTCTACCTTTGTAGAATTATTTCCTCAAATACCCAACTGACTTGATAATAAAACCTCAATATCTTCTTGAGAAACCCTAAAAATCTCATCCGAGGGAAATAATGTACGGTCTTATCCAACAATAACAATATATGTTCCTCGTACCCACATTACTAAATTGTTCCATCTCTCAGATTAGAGCTTATTTGTACCTTCTGATAATAATTTATGTCCCTACCTGTATTTGCTGGATTTGTGTAATAATATAGAAGCAAACAGTTTTATGTAGAACAATACATTCGCAGATGGATGTTTGTTAATAGTTTATTACTAAGTACATAGAGATCTCAAAGGAAAAGTTGCGCAAAATAATTTGGTTATGTTTACATGTTATTAATTTGCCAAGTCAATATCGTTGGAAATATCTTGATGTAATCAAATATAAACTAAGTGTGTTTACATTTCTGTTGCTCTCTATCTCGCAGTCAATCTTGTTTAACGAGATTTGCTGATTCCCCTAGTTGGGTGTCGGCTACCAAGTTCGATATCTGCGAAGTTAATGCGTATGCCTTTGCTATATTAAAAAGTCTATAATAAACGTAAATTTATATAACAGTTTCATTTCTAAGCAATTTCAAAGATCTTAAAACGTAATATAGTTAAAATAAATGCAAATACGACCTAATCTTGAGGCAAGACAAGAATTTTCGTAATGAATTTATAATTGCGTCACCTTTATTTGACTTCTGAACAGGTGAAGAGCAAAGCTAACATTTACTCTGGTGGCCAGTAAAAACACTGAGGCCAGTTGAAGCTTTATATTCCTCTTTCTCTTTCAAACCACAGTGTAAATAAGTCTGTGGAGCCATACAATATGCATAAGGTTCATCAGGCGAGTAATGCTAATGCGTTTTGAAGCACCACTCCACCACTCCGATGCACTCGGCTGCTCGGCCCATTGACCATGCTTCCATAACTAACTCATGTTTTGATAATAATATGTTCTTATATTATTTAATTCAGAAAGCATACAGTGCCAGGCTTTACTTACTTAATAAAGCGTGACAATCACTGAGATAACGTTTGGTAAATGCAGGTATGTACGTAAACTAATATTTGCATTACCTATGCGTTGCCCACAATAAGCTTACCTATATCAAGCTTATTGCAGAAACATTTGAACGTTTTTATTATTCATGTATTCAATACGAACAGAAATTCAATATAAATGGAGTTATTTCTGTTTCCGTTCCAGGGACAAATTAAAATTGTCAGTTCTCTCAATGTTAGTGGACATGGTTGTCGGATATAAAATTATTCAGATACCGAGTCGCAACTTGTTAACATTTCGGTATTGTCTTTTAATATTGTTTCAACTTTGCCGTCTCCTTTTCATCCAAAGACAAAGACATTTTACGGTAAACTTAGCATTATAAGTATTTGTTCTGAAAATCTTTATGAAAAGTATCCTCTTATATTTTGTAGGAGTATTTGAGGGACCGCGGAAATGGAATTTGGAGTGGTTCTCAAATTCCCAAAGCAAATTGGCTAAACTTCGTGAGGCGCCTATCAATTTTAGAAGAAGACATTTCCCATTAAACTTTGATACGCTTACAGTTCAGTCTATCCCACCCACTTTATGTTAAATCATGCTTAACGCGCAGAAATTACGATAGTCCATTACATTTAACTACATATTTAAACTTGAAAATATGATATTGTTGCCCTTATCCCAATTTTTAGACGCAAAGAGGTATTCAGCTTAATTATATTTGTGCGATGTTCTCCGCAATATTTTCTCGTAAATCTGTTACTTTATGTTCATTATACATATTACGGACTTAGTTTCCATTTTTGTAAGCGTCCAACCGACCTTTGTTATTTAAAAATTGAATACGTTTTTTTTCAGATTCTCTTTTATAAAAGCAATTTTAGCCTTTGTCCAGTTCTGTATCCCCCGGGTGGCTCGAGCCTTTGAATAAATTGTTCCCACCTCCGTACAAACACATCTACCCACATACACATTATATTTATTTTACAATAGCAAATAATAAGCTTCATTTCGGTATTGACTCCAATTTACTTATATAATTCCTGTACGATATGTAAAAAATAATAAGTATTTGGAATTAACGCCTCATTTCACTACATAGGTTCATGGAAACCAACATTTACATATTTACTTACGCTCTAAACTATATATATATTGTTTTCCGAAATTACAGTAACTGATATGGTTTTACAAAATACAACATCAATTTAGCACGAAGTTTACTTATGGCAGTTATTATTTAAAAAAATATTGAACTTGACAATTTGTGGGCTTAACTCTGTTTGCCTTTAAATAGCTCATTGTAAGAACTTTTCTATTTACGTACCCAACTAACTAACCTACTCCCAGCATCAACAAGCAACTCTTTGTGAAGGTTGTTAATAAAGCCTCTGTCGCGATCTCGGAATTAGGATAGGCAAACAGACAAACCTCTAATTAATGGCTGATGCTGAAGATAGCGCACGCCTTCAATTAGTCTTGCGAGACAAAGTTTGTGTTTAGACATCGCGCCAACCACGATGGCCTCTGATTTCACCGGATTGAGTAGAAAATCGCAGGAAGATGCTTAACTATCCTGAACTATTGACTATTGACTTTATTCTTAGAATTAAGCTCTATTTTCTTTCATAATTTAACTAAATCAATAACAAATATTTAAACTATAAAAGCTCTGAATTAAAGACTCTATAACTGAACGAAAACTAAATATTAATCCGTGCCTTGGTTGGTACGTGGTGGCACCACTTTGAAGTTTGTTCAGTATTTTTCTTGCATATAAATCAGTTGCCTACTTTATTATGTATACGTTCGTGAACAAAATTTAGTATTTTTTCTCCAGATTTCTAATTACACGGTCGGATGTGTGTTGGCAGCTTATACGGCCAATTAGCATAGCAAACGAAGGAGCTTACGAGGTGCGGTGCTCGCGGTATCCAATCGACCTCGTTATATGGGAGGCTTGCATTATTGAGAGCCACCACACTACAGATGGTGCACAGTTCTTTGAAATGTGTCCTCCGCCCGCAAACATTAATAGTGTTAACATTTAACGAACTAACAACAAGCGCTACGAGAGCAATGCAAACACTGAATTGACATTTGAAAGAGCATTGCTATTCAACTGTGGGCGGATGAGAAAAAAAATATGGAACAGTTGTGACGGAGTGTTTTGTTTGAAAAAATATTCTGCTAGTTTTGCTCTGCTTTTTACTATGGTTAGAATTTCGAAACTTGGTGCCTTTTTAAGAATTATCGACTTAGAAAGGTATTTAATTGGTAATAAAATAATAAGTAAAATGCACCTCGGCTCTTGAAAAGGGACCAAAACGTCAGATAATCGAAAATAAAATCGAAATTTGTAATCAATTCAAAAATAAAATGTAGATACATTGATTTTACATAATAGCCATTACCTTATTATCTATCCAGAATACTTTTTTTATCATTTTAAATTACTCGCACCTAATTGATACTTTACCAATTCCTTTTAGGTAATTAGAGCGTTGTTACTGGTAACACTTGTAAGTAAGTAATATAAGTAGGCGAGTTGCAGAAGAAAATTTCCTATAAAGTCGCCTGGATTCGAATATTTTCCAATTAAAGTTTTCACATGAAGTTCCCTCGAGTAGGTACCTACGTGACAACGACTGAATTGCTGTCCTCGCCTCGATAGATAGGTACTTACTGAGCACAGACTTGAACTTACTCCAAACACTTATGTGTTGCATAATACCTATCAGCAGTATACTGGAGTTAGAATTGAAAATTGAAAAATGTTCATGGTAGTTTGCGGACACGTGCTGTGTTCGAATGTACACTGTGGACATTTAAGTTTTATATATTCACCTATTTCTCTTCTTTACCTACTTAATTTTATTCTCTACCTTCCTTTTAAACTTCTCAAAAAGTACCTAAACCATGTAGGTAGGTAATTCTTAATGTGGGTGTTTGTATGAAATAATAAATGCTTATAATGAAAACAAAAGCTTGCAACAACGATGAAATAAACTTGAAATTACAAACAAGCGAACTCCACACTTTTTACTTTTATCCTTAATATAAGAAAGAAACGTAAAATTTTACGCGTGGGAACTAAATATAATATTAGAGCATTTCAGAAATTCAAGAGAGAACTGAATTCTCATATAACGGAGGTTGAAAACGTTGATAATTATGTTTTCTCGGAATACTTAATGTAAAGGTTATATTATATTTTTCGTTAAGTTGTTTTGTTATTTTCAATTCGGGCATAAGTAGGGGCGGACCGTTCCAGTCACATAAACGTAACAAGGGTGTCGAGTCCGCCGGGAACAACCCTTGTAAACTATTTTATTCAGTTTTCCAAAACTACGGAAAACGGATGACCTGAAAAACATACCAAACGTTCATATAATCTTTAGGTATAAATTGCTATGAATGTAGATTGTCATAAAACGTGACCTTCCCGTTCTTATAAAGCGATATTAAATGTTTTATCTTTTGGAAAATCCATTAAGAGTGTAATAGTAACGCGTATAAAAGAAAATCTTATTACTTTTGGATAAATATCGACCTATCCTACACAATCATATTTTATTTTGCTATCAATAGCTACGATAAAATAACAATCGGACGTTCATTTGGAGGAGTTCGTTTCCACCCGAGGAACGTAGTCACGTAATTTAGTCGTTCCGCTCAAGACCTTGACTGTGAATTACTCTTAAAATGTTTTGAAGAAATCTTTCAGAGTACCTTTCTTTTTGTAAGTAAGACTTACCATACAACAACGTCGGCCGATAGAAAACCAAACCGGGAACGAAACACGTGCTTATGTTTAAAACATCCGCGCCCGGGTGGGATCGTGGGAATTCTCAGACTGTATACGTAGGTGTAATGTAACAATAAACTCACAAAAAAAATAAACATTTTTTCTACGATCATTCTTTCTATACAAGTTCTACAGAGCTTTTGTCAATAGCAATAACGTCAATGTCTAGTGTAAACATCGAACACGCTGAACAAGAGAATATTCCGCTTTCACAGGGCAGTATCGATCATGCCGGCACACATTAGCTTGATAACATCAAAACACTTGTCGGCGCATGTCGCTCTCTTTTATAAACCAGCCGCGCCCATGGGATCGAACTGTTTGCTCGTTCTAATAACATTTTCATACCTTTTTTGTATCTCGAGATTTCTGCAACATTCTGTGACAATGGTACCTAATCCTTTAAGTAAATTAACAGTTTGTGTATTCAGCGTTTTGTTATTTTAATTAATGGATAGAAAGGGTTAGTCTGAAAACTTTCTGCATATTAATAGTTAAAGCTTACAGTTGTGCGCATGCAAAAATTGAATCATAAACAAAGTTGTTTGCGTGGACGAGTCCTGTAAATAACCTTCAGTTTTCCACTGTGGGAATGGACGAAAACATGTTTTAATTAATTTACGGTATGATTGTAATCAAAGTTGCATATTATGGATTCTGTTTGGTTGAAGCCGTGAATAGACTGGCTAAATACGACCGTTGCGCCGAGCCTCCATTTGCATAATGGACAGGCATCGTCCTCCTGAAACTGCGGCACCAGATCGAACAGCTTGAACGCCGTGATTTGCGGAAATGTTTCACTCTCTGTAAATGGTATAACTGAAAATATTTTCTTAGAAAATGAACAAAAGCTTTTTGTGGAGTCACGCGATAGTTTATGTTTTATGTTGCTCGCCATACCGTTAATGCTGTGATTTGCTGTTTCAGAAGAGTTAATGGTTTAAACTTAAGTATAAAGAGTCTCGTTCTAACGATGGTAATATCGTGTCGGTACTTTACATCAATCCGGTTAGAATATGGGTTAGTGTCTTTATACCTACTAGAGTTTTACGACTGGTTTTAATTAATAGGGTAAAAGACCATTTTACATTATAAAATACGTGTCATATCTTTATTACAATACTTCCGTTAAATTAATGGTAAACAGTGTATCTTAACGATAGTTTATTTTTTATAGAATTTGTTGAATTAACCAATTTGTTTTTCTGTTACAGGTAAATAAACGTCAAGATGCCCAACTCTACACCAAGATAAGTCTTCATCTCACACAGATTATATCTTTAAATCTAAACGGATATCTAATTTTCTCGAAATACCCATCAGGTAATCCCTTAGTGTTGGGTAGTGCCTACTTAAAGTCCCTTATTTGATCCCCATTCGGGTAAAGTAATCCCAACTGAAACTAGATGCCCCGACCCCGTTGGAAAACAGAATACCTATTGTCTTTTTTATGCGGATGAATAAACTTAATGATGGAACGTAGTCGTTATCGATTTTATTCTGCTGAGTTTATAGCCTGCTGTAAAAGTATACGTGCATATTTCGCAGTAGTTAAGTTTACAGACGACAGCGTGGGGCCAGACTAACCATCACACCACCCTGTCACACTAGTGTGGTGGTTAGGAATTCTATTTCTTAACTGTCACACCGACAAAAGAAGATCGAGAAAATACGATTGACCATCACACCACCCTGTCACACTAGTGTGGTGGTTAGGAATTCTATTTCTTAACTGTCACACCGACAAAAGAAGATCGAGAAAATACGATAATATCAAGTAGGTATGTTTAATATTTTAATTAAAACATAGTAAAAAAAAAAAATAACCCTAACCTACCGAATAGTAAGTAAGAATAGTTCTTACTATTCGGTAGGTTAGGGTTATTTTTTTTTTTGAAATTGCAAGGAAATATTAACTGTCACACTAGTGTGACAGTTAAGAAAATATTAACTGTCACACTAGTGTGACAGTTAAGAAATAGAATTCAAAATTGCAAGGAAATATTAACTGTCACACTAGTGTGACAGTTAAGAAATAGAATTCCTAACCACCACACTAGTGTGACAGGGTGGTGTGATGGTTAGTCTTGCCCCGACAGCGTCATCTTGGTACAATGTCTCTGAGACGCCAATCAAATTTCACGCACCTAGACAGGCGTCCGCAGTTTTTATCGCATTACGCTTTGCTCCTCCTGTCATTTGCGAAGCCCCTCAGCGTCCCGGTGTCATCAATGGAGTTTTTATCGTTGATACCACCGTTTCTGTCGTGCACACGGCACTATTTAATGATCATTAAACGATGAAATACCCACAGGGAACGTTCACTGAATCATTTTATAGGTGCATACACACACACATTTTGCTAAGTATTTCATTTTGTCATTTGTTTAAATAAGTACTGATTTTCGTATCTCCTTCGGAGTGTACGCTATAATCTATACTAATATTATAAAGAGGTAAAATTTGTAAGTTTGTTTGTTTGTTTGTTTGTATGTTCGAGGTTATCTCAGGAATTATCAGTCCGATTTGAATAATTATTTTTGTAATGGATAACTACATTCATCGGGAACGAGTACAACGCGGGTAAAACCGCGGAGCGCTGCTAGTATGTTATATTTTAAATGTCTGTTGGAATTCCAAATTGGGTAATTGTTTGTTGGTCCTAAACAAAACAAGGTAGCGCAGCCTATAAACAACTCCCTTTAAATTTGTGCAAGTTCAGATAAGTGCGAGTTGCTCTCGCAACTTCAAGATAAAAATAATTTAGTAGCCTCCGTGGAAGAACGTTATCTGGCTACGCTTAGGTTGCGTGTGTTTACCGGGACCCCTCACAATAAAGCCCAATATATCAAGTTGTCGACTCGACTTTACCGAGGCCTGAAAGATGTTGCTACACATACTACACAACTCGCTGTTTGTCAGCTAACACTAACCAATTTAATGCGGACCTCTATATCGAGACAACTAAACACATATCGTTTTATCGTTTGACCTGCAATAAAATTGCTTCGATAACAATTATTTTAAAGGCCATAGTCATCTACGATTTATCATCTAGATATATATTATTGGGTTGGGTCTCACTTTGCTTATGCTACATCCTACCTAGGCTATTCCGGTAGGTAATTGAAACAGTAAATCTGCAACTTTATTGGAGAAATCTATTGGTAAAACTCTACTTTTAGATTTCCAGGATTTCCAGTAATAAACCTGAAAGTTGAGAACAAAAGTAAGAAGAGAAAAAGTAAAACATTGTCGGAATTCCAAAACTTTGAACTAAAACAGTTCGTAAGTGCTTCGATATAAATCTAGTCTTGCAATCTCAGCTTGTTCCGACAGCAGTTCAGTTGGAGTGGAAATGAAATAAAAGTGCACAAATCACGCGTGAAATTGAGTTCGACCCGCTGAAGTCATTGTTCGGTTCGAGAAGTGGCTGCCGGCTGCCAGCCACTGGCGGACATATCAGGAACACTGCGAGGGAGAGAATCAAGATTTGTACGATTTCGAACCTCCATTTTATATTATTCACCGCGTTTCCGACTAAATCCACGTTATACCACGATACGGTCGCTACACATGCGTAGACACTTTTGTAAGTCTCGCGGAGAGTCAGCTTTATTTGGCTTTTCTAGCAAAAACCATTGAAAGGATACATTATTCAAAAGTTAAGGCTCTGAAACTGCGGACGGCTCGGGTGTGTGGTAAAGTTTCCATCGTGGACGACGCCCTCGAGGCTCATTCATCTGCCAACACAAGGGAAAGAGATAATTAATTGAAATAACCCGTCAAGCTCCGGTAATATGAACAAGTCATTAGCACATTGGAAATGTCTTCGCCAATTATATGTACAGACGTAAAAAGGAAACGAGATTTATAATTATAATTATGCAGTAACTAATAGCTAAAGCTTCTAATAACCGCGCTTCAACGGTTAATCATAGATATTTGTTTTAGCAAACGATCCGTTCTGATTTAATAGAAAGTGATAGCTTACAAATGTTCTTTGTTAGAAACACCGTCACGTATGTTTACCATTTGAGATAACGCTGTAAATCGAAGCAATATCTAGGCAGTCACAGGTCGTGATGCAGCCGAGCTTTCCTAGAGGCGTCGGGGGTCATTTCCATATTATTCGTGACACGTCCGGTTATGCAAATGTTCCCGTGCCAAGTGCCTCCAACGAGCACTCCCCGTGCTATAAGAAAATTCCACCAACGCCGACCGCGCAACGTCCACCTTAATAAAAATGAAGAAAAATGAATTATTCACCACAAACTAAACGTTATTAAAATAAGATGGAGGTGGGAAACAATTTTCCGTTAGGTCTCACTGAAAACATAAAACGTTTACTTACTCAAATCAAAAGGTGTGACACTTATTAATGCGGTAGTCAATTAATCCCAGTGCTATCGAATATCCACATTTATAGATAAGACTCACCTAGCCAGTGAAGCCGTAAATGGTCCTAATTAGAACCCCAGTGACTCCTACTAACTTGAAAGGATTACCACTGCCTTTACCACGTAGGAGTCATAACGAATACTCATTACCGCATGTTTTAACCTACAGATAAAGCGTATAATCTAATTTAAACAGTAAAGACACGAAGATGAAACAAACATAATTTCTTATTAAATTGTAAGCTCACATTTATTACCCGCTGTTATGTAACGAGTTCAAAATAAATTAAGATACATAATAGGGATTAATAAAGAGCTTAGGTCGGCTCGATTGTTATTGTGGAACATGTACAAACAAATACCCAGCCCAAAAACCGTGCGGTCCACGCAAAGCCCCGATAAACCGATTAGCTTGCCTTCGTAACAAAGCAATTATGTATATTAAATCAGATATTATATTTCCCTGGACATTAACAATATTTATCATATTATCAGTGGTCCGTAACTCTGGATGCAAGAGCAGTAACATATTGGATGCTAGAGCTCTCAACTTTGCATCGTAAGTAATAAAGCGATGCAAAGGTAAAGTTTTCCGGGATATTCTTTTAAGTTTTTATTTAAATCGAAACTGTTCGTGACACCGTGTTGTGGAAATGCAAGCGTACTTCCAGTTACTTCCCCGGCATTTCTAATACTCTCTCAGTTTAATTAAATTACAGTTTGAGCAATCGAGATGTGTATACCAGCGCAGTGGGGGTGCTCAAAGAGTTGCGCTCGCAAAGGACTCTCGATCGGAACGGTCGATTCACAAGAAACTTGAGACCATCACTGCAAAGAACCGCGCTTGAATTTTTTACTCATTTATTTCTGTTCCTCCAAAGAAAAGGAATTACCGACAATACCGACATGGATCTGAAAATCGCCAATTATTTTCCTTCCTCAATAAGCGACAAAGCTTGGGGATCTACAATTGAATCGGAGTACCGAAAACGAATTCCTTACTTATCACGACAAGGCAGCGTTCATGTTGTTTAATGTTGTTTTATGTCGACCCTAAGTAAATTACCCTTTCGAGAGTTTACGGTATTTGTGTTGGTGAATTATTTTTTTATGTAGCGTATCGCTTTACATAGGTATACTTTTCCTCTGTCACCAATCTTAATATTAATTTATCCTTGATTCCTTCTTGGAACACCTTCGTTTGTTTTGCAACTTTTTATAACATCAAGTACTCTCAAGAACGTATTAATTTATCCAATTGAGAACCCATAGATTTAAATACAATACATTATTGTTGTTCAATGGTTTTTTGCTCGGTGATTAAATAAAGCCTCTCGATCACTAAATCTCAATATCAATGATTTCAATTGAATGTTGTTTAGTGTCGTTACATTATTGGTCAGTATGAATGCGCAAGGTTGGCAAGAGTTCCAACTATAAACTATAAATAGTTTAAATACTAAAAATAGTAGTTCCAGTTTAGACCAACCATGGTTGGTAGACATTTCGTTCCAGTACTTCGGTTAATTAAATTAGAAGTTTCTTCTCTATCTTGCTCAAGAAAAGTCAATGATAATGTAATTAAAAAAATATTCTCGGTCTGTTGTAATAAGGGAGTTAGAGAACTGCCAAGTCCGTATGACTTGCAAAGTTGTACGCCAAAGTTAATTAAGGAAATGCAAGTTCAAAGGTGAGAGAGATTCACAAAGTTTCGCCGGGATTGCGATAATCAGAGTAGCTGTATAAAATGTACACTGGTACTTATGTACCGGATGAAAAACGTCAGGTTTTTGTAGAGGAAAACTTGGAGCATAAAGACACCGCCCCGTGACAATATCTGTGAAAGCAAAGAGAGTGCATCACTTGCATCTTGGCTCGTATTGTGTCGGCCTCACGTGTCGGAGGTGCACCGCAATGTAACTCCCTGATGAAACACGCGGCGAAAATTAAAACTTCCATTTCAAAAGGTGAAACATCCAACAACCATCTCTCGGCGTTACACAGTTTAGTTTCCAACTAACATCAACTATTATTTTTAAGGTATAAAGGAAGTTATTTCACAAAGAATTTCTAGTTTTTCCTTGAATTTCATGTCGACTTCATGCGGAGAACATTTTAGTCGCTTTTGAATTCCAAGTTTATAAATGGACTGTTCGTGATAATGTAGGTTGTTAGGATAGGTACCTAACTGGTAGTATTTTACATATTAGGCAGTTCTTTCAATTCAAACATACATAGAGTACTGTTAAAATATGTGCGTGGGAGAAAGATCAATTTAATGATACATAATTTATTTAAATGTATCTGATCAGTTGTGTTGTTTTTTGTTATACATACTTACAATTATTTATGACAGCACCTAGGAGTCCAGACCAAAACATTGGTGCGTGTTATATGAGCTATAAAATAATCATACGCAATCTCGTGCTTTACAATCAACCTGTCTCATTGTGGCCAATATATAAACGAATTACGGGCCGGTAGATAACCGTAAAGGTCAAGTTCATTCTTCTATAAATGTTGTAGCATAGAATTGGACTTTATGGGATTGTAATAAAACCTAGGATGGTTTATTATGATTTGAGTGAGTGTGCATTATGGGCCGTGATGACGGAACAGAGAGCGACGCGCCGCCCCGCTGCGTACGCGCCGACGTCGCAGCGGGAGTCCACGTTACTTACTGCAATTGGTCACGATTACAATTTCACTGGCCGAATAAACCTTAAAATAATATAATAAAACGTATATTTCCATGTCGTGGAACGAAAACAGTACAGTTTTTTTGGATAAATTCCTTTATTTTATAAACTAAACAAGTATGCTCTTATAAAACAGTTACCTACCAGAGGCCGGTGTAGTTTATCTCGGTTCATAGTAATTTGTAAGCTGATATCGTATCAGAGCGGGAACAGAAATGTGACTCCATTCAACAAGAGTTAACTATGTCTCAATTAGTTACAGTGGGCAATTGTTAGCCAAGATAAATGTTAGTTAGCCAACGGCTATTGTGTATTATGCAAAACTTTAATTTATGCTTTAGGCGCGTTATCTTTACTTATCTTGCTATCGCGAAGTCAAAGGTATAATTTATCGTTATACCTACTTACAAATAGCTGTGTACATGTTACTGTTGTTTTCTTAGTAGGTAGCTTACTACTTTACTACTTCGGTATCTTAATACCGAAGAGATAATCTCATTAAAGTTGGGAATAGGTATTTTAAATGTTACCTATAGCTGAACGCGTCAGGTTTAGTCGAAGTTTAATTAGTTTGCCTAGCAGCGTAGTATTAAGCTGCCTATCGAATATTACCGGCTGAATTCACTCGTTTACTCCCTCCAGTCCTAGGTAAGTGTCTATTCATAATGTTCCTGGCAGCCTTTGTCAAATGAAGACAAAGTTTTTCATATGTGCTTTCATAAGTATGTTTTCCATTTACTTCCATACAGACTTGATTTGTATGTCATCCCAGTACCCTCACAACTTGAAGAAATTTCCAAGTAGCGTCACCCTCACGTCCTTACTGCAATATGAGTAAAGAAATAAAGTTATATTTCCCGCTCGGTGAGATCACGTAACACATAGCAGGAATAATGTGAATGTAAACAATGTTAGCTCTAGAGATGTGAAGTATCGTCAGTCTTGTATGTGAGAGGTCTCCGTTCAATTTACATTTTCCCTGAACAAAAGAGCCAGCGGTCGCCGTCAGGCAAAAGCTTTTTATCCTATCTAATCCTATTTTCTCGCGTTTTATAACTTCGAACCTCGTTACACCACGAATTGACTTGTCCCACCCCTATCCAGACGATTTGTTATGATCACGATATTTCTATAAGGTTTTCTTTTCTCCGAAAATCTGATTTTTTACACCATTTTTATAAAGAGAAAAAGCTTCCGAAGTAGGTACATTAAAAGCTTAATTTTTGGTCTCATGAAATTACTCCTAAAATTAGTTGTCTACACAAATTGTTGTGTAGGAACAGTTAGTAAAATAATAACGAACCCGACAATCCCAACTTGAAGTAGGGAACTCCTGCCTCTATTCAGAGTAACGACTCGCCGCTCCAAACCCGTGCCTATATTTTTAATGGCAGCTTCGTGTTATTTAACAAGCCACAAAGTAGACAAATGAGGGATACGCAAACAAAGATCAAGGGTTGGTCCCGGCGCCTTTATTTGCATATAGATGGGTGCGACAAGTGTTATTGTCAAGTCGCGGGGTGGATGCGACGTCGCATGTCGCGGTCGCTATCAGCACACACTCCTCGCCGCACCCACCACTAGAACGCAGACACTAATTACTCTGAACTAACAATCGCTTAAGTAATTGTTCATAGCCTTTGTATCAAGTGAACTAAGTAGGTAGTAGACAAATCAATAAATATCTATTAGGTAGAGGCCATTATGACAACCAGGTATGCCGTTATCTAAGTGTCAGTAAGGTCTTGAAAGGTTATAGAATTTGCTAAGTTAACGGATATTACTATGTTATTATGAGATATTAATTTTAAAGGAGTCAATGCAGGTGGTCTTAATGTAAAACATTACAAAGTTGCAATCATAGCCTTTCGCTAATGTGCTTAGTGACAAATTGAAACAGTAGAGCGCTTAACTTTTGTAAAATTCAACGAAATAGATGTAGAGGATTTGCCTGATTCATTCGCAGCTACAAAATTTACATTGCAGAATAATGAAAATAAATCCTTTTGTGTTTATCGAGAAGCGGGAACGCCGAAAGTAAAGTCCCGCGTTTATCGGGTGATTTAAAATATCTGGCATCCGAAATATGATTTATCGCCGCAGTACGGTTATTCGTGTAAATCGGTTTATTTCTATATCGTATTTGTTTTGCTCCTAAATATTATTGTTGATTCCGAACCTCTTTTATAATCATCACCAATTGCGAATCCATCGTCGAAGGATTTGGTTTAAACTCTGCATAATATTGTTCAGTCATTCACGATATTTCATTTAGAGTTACAGCTATGTTTGTTCTCGTCTTAACGGTTGAAACTTGGTTTGAAGTAACATTTAGTTGAAGCCTGCTCGGGCCGTTAACAATGCAAAGTAAAAGCGGTGCCAAGCCTGGTACCACGCGGAAGATGGATGGTGGACGAGGCGGGAATGTGCGGAGGCGATCCCTCTCAGGATAGACGCCGATTTGTTTCACTCCAGTAATAAACTGTGAATGTTTCCACTTACTAATTACACCTAATCTGTTACGCAGAAACACCTTAAAGATGAACTTGTATACTCAACCGTAACTTAGTTACGTAATTTATCACTTCTCAAACAATTTCATTCGACGGATACGAACCTAATTAAGTATTTACCAGATTAGATCTAAAAAGGTCCATTTGACATTTCAGACTACACAGATGAACGAATTTTATATCCGCTGGGAAGAGAAAGTAAATTATTTACTTAGCGAAAATTGTTACAAAATATTTAACAGCGAAAGATCACCAATCCGCCTAGATTTCCTTCGGGGATAAAACACAAGATACTCGTGTGGTGTCTTTGTTTCGCCTGTTTGTATATTGTACAAGTAAATCATATAGAAAGGATATTCTTGCTGGCTTTTAAGAGAGAACTCTTGAGTGAAGCACTGTGTGAGGGCTTCGAGTCCCGACTCTCGAAGGTCGTTTTGAGTGACTAACGAGATAGGTATTTCAAGTAGTAGGCAACGTATAGGAAACTAAAAATAAACTGTTTCTATGTAACGTAAGTAAAATAACGGATCCTAGTCTCTGGAGACCAAGGAAGTCTCTCGCACTCTAATCATATCAGTACAGTGAGGAGAATCTGCATAAAATGTATATCTTATCTTAGAATACTAGTCTCGAATTTCAAATACATACTGGTCTCATAAGCTGCGGTATCTGAGCATCTCATATCCTCCAACCTCTTCATTCAACACAATCTGAATCTGAAGTAGGTCCGTATATAAACCCCATTTAATCACCCGTAGCCCGGAGATGCACGGGTCGTGTTTCACGAGTACGCTCGTGTTATTACCATAGCTCAGTTGACAGATTCCTGATGCTATATCGAGCTCCATTAAATTATGTTGTTGTATGAATCAAGCGTGTTCCGGGAATTTGTCGGAGACGGGTAATAAGTTACGTATGTGTTGGAACGCATTCTCGTCCGGCCAATACACTCTACGTTAATTACATTTTTAATTTTCGGTCTCATCATTCAATTTGCTCAATTAAATGTCGCGACATTCATCAAAATGCCATGACTGATTATTATCTTTTTGGGACACTTTTGAGCACTTAGTTTATCTTGATCAATCTACTTATAGGTATTACGTCGTCAAAGTGGTTTTACTATAATTATTTTAAAGTTAATTCAAAGATACTGAAATGTTGCCAACTAGCAGCGCCCTGCGGTTTTACCTAAGTTCTGCCCCTTACCGTTGGAATTTCGGGATGAAAAATAGCCTATATCCTTCCCGTTGAATGTGGCTATCTATTACACTAAGAATTATTCAAATCGGAATAGTAGTCTCTGAGATTAGCGCGTTCCAACAAACATACTCTTCAGTTTTTTTTATTAAGTATAGAAAGGTAGATACATATATCTGATGTTTCCTTGTATCATAAATTGCTCACGTTTCAATAAAATGATATCCCTATTATGTTCTCCTGATACATACGCATATCATACGTCTATATTTTACGTAGTACGTAAGTTACGTGACATATTTGACGGTGGAAATAAAATCCGCAATATGAAGCTAAAGATTGTGTTTATTGAACACATATTTCTCGCGGCTTACAACGTCGATGGAGCTTTATTTATTTTAAGAGCTTTTGTATTTGACGCAAAGATGTGAGTTGTCTGTTTGTAGTTTACTGTAATGAAATGATGTGGTTTACGATTTAGAATTTATACGTACGTCTACATCGTTTTGGTTTTCAAATGATAGAAACTGAGATGTACTTATTTAAATTTAATTAGAAACTATTTCTAAAATAATGAATGTATGTTTATGCAAAGTTGTAAGGGTTTAAAACTTTATGCTACGAAATTAATCATGTGTGGTTTGAAATATTGTTTCATTGTTTCGCTTCACTGCTTAACTTATTGTGCCCGTTTGATAAAAACACACACGCATATATCAAGTTTACTCACTTGAATAAACCTCCGCAACGTCGAAATATTTATTTCAATTTTCTCTTTGTAAAATTGATAAAGCAAACAATTTATTTTGCAGTCCACCCTTCTTGGTTCGAGGGAGAACCATTACTTTTTACGCAGCCAACCCTTACCTCAATTTTTCCAGTTTACTGTCGTTTCATACAAATTTTAGAGGCAATTTAGATCGGTTTTGCTTAAAAGAAATTTATTTCGTAAAAATTGTTTTGTTTTAATTCTGTAAGGCAAAGATTCGGAGGTGAAATTGTCCTTGTGGGATATCTTCGTAATATTACTTAATTTTAAAGTCTATTTAAAATCAATTGTTTGTATTCATTAAATCCGTTTTGAATGGAGATCATAAATGTGTATACTGAACTTTACTGAAGCAGTTATGTAAATTGCTGGGTACTGGATGACGTCACGCGCTGCCGGCAACATGCCCTGACAAATGGACAAATATTTGCCCATTAATAAAGCAGGACATTATTGCTGTTTGTGGACGCATCATTGCTATATTACTAACTAGACTTACCATACTATAATAGACTATGACATACTACCTCTTACCTACAACCAGCTGATATGACATAAAATGATACTTCGTGTGTATCCAAATTATCCATATTGTGTTACATAATAATATAATACCGGATTCGGCGCATCAAATGATGTAACATCACAACAAAACATAGTACCAGGGTATACGACAAAAGAAAACAATGACAGGGGGAGCTTTTTCAAAGGAATACTGACATAAAAGATAGTTCCGATCAGTGGACGCGACTGGCCGCTTCTAAGGATTTCGTATTGTGGTTGTTATTACACCCCCGCGCCACCTCGTCCAATCGAGGGTGCGATCTAGAAACGCGATATCAATTCACAAAAACTTATCTTTTTGTAACCGCTACCGCAGCGCTCCGAGGGAAATTAAAGTGTGGAAAATTCGTCCGATACGAAATAACGCTTATTGAAATCAGAAGATTGCTTTTCGATTTATTGACTTTTATGGCTGTGTAGTGTTTCTGTATTCTTTATTATTTCTTCTGTCGGACGTGCAGTATTACGTATATTTATGTGTATCGTATAATTCTACTTGCATTTTACTTACACATTTACCGTTTACGTACCATTATACCTATTGCTGCTAGAACACTGACATTTCCTTGCAAATGAGGCAATTGCTTCCTACCGCATGAGGGTATTACGCTTAATGCTTTTGGATTTGTATTACAATGAAAGTACCAATGTACGGTTTTATTTAAATATATTCTTCGCGGCTTTACTCGATCCCTTTTTCGATGTGTTACATCACGCGTTATGGGTCAAATATGAGAATGATGTTTTCAACTCAATAACATGAGTAACAAAATATTTTATAAAGGATCTGCCACTAAGCCTTATAAATAGGACATAATGAATTCCACGAGAGGGCTCGTACAACAGAACGTGACACAAATCCTGACCCAATAAACGGGACGCCTGGCGCGCGTGACGCGTGCGTGACGCGAGCCATCCGTCATACCGAGAACACCCACTCTCCTCACACACTAATCTTCCTTATTTATTTTTTCATTAAATATTTTACTCTCTCTTGTGATACGTGCCTTTTGACGCCGTTTTTGTGAGCCATCTCACCGACCATAATTTATTATGATACTCATTTATTATGGACCACTGCATCCCCAATTAAAACCCAGTTATATAAAAACATTGATCATTTTAAAAATATCTGCCTGTTTATAAACAAAATGAAGAGAATTGACGTCTCATAGGACATGAATGCGATTGGAACGCTGCCAGAATTTTGAGCTGAGCACCCTTTTATCTCTTGTTATAATAAAAAATAATATAACAAAAGGATTCACTTAAAATTGTACAAGAGTTACGTGCGGCTATAAATGTCTTGTGACATCACTAATAAGCCCTTATTTATTGTTACAGGAGCAGTCATTGCAGTTGAAGTTCATTTCGAGAATAAAGATAGTGGGTTCTTTTTGAAACATACCGCGAGGTGGAATGGCGCGGGGCCGCCGCCTGAGCCTATGGGCACAGCGCTGCCCGGCGCTTTGTTATCTCTAGATCGATTTACAGTCCTACAAGGATCTGCCCCGGCCTCGGTGCGTGCTACTTATGGCCCATTTTCCACGAAACAAACTGTGCCGGCACGGTATGCGGTCCCGGATCCGTTAGAGCCTCCTAAAAGAAATGCTTCGTTATTGGAACTGCAAGATGCTACCGCTCATAGACTGGATGTGTCGGCACATTTAGTGTTCCGAGAGCTGCCTCGTGATTCTCCGGTGCTGCGAGTACTGTTCCATACGGGAGGCGAGGGAGGAGCGCGTCGTTCGGTGGCCCGACCACGACGAGTCTGTATCACATTACACGCAACTCTCGGAACGAGGACACTAATTGCAACATGTGGTCCGGAGGGCGAAGAGGGAGCATGTTTAGCAGAACTAACAGTACCGGCGGCCTGGTGGCCTGCTGACGGTAAAGGAAAACGACCCCCAAGAACGGTTAGACTGGCATACAGCGCGGCTGAAGCGAGCAGTAGTGAGTCAGGAGAAGATGCTTGCGGCCGCGTGTCGGTGCAGCCGGCCTGGCCTCTCGGATCAGTGACGTTAGCCGGAGCCCGAGCTGGGTACAGAGAGGCAAGAGCTGGCGATGCGGCGTTATTGCTACCACGAGCACCTTTGTACCCACACTCACGACTCCATCTACCCTTTGTTGTACGACGTGATGCAAGTCACAACATAGGTCACGTTGTTATTAGGTAAGTCGAACTTTAATACACATTTCTATTCACTTATAAAGTTTATCACAGTACTTTACTTATAGATTATAGGCCATCATCAGAAATCGGTTTCCCATATGTCGTCGAACTCTAAAGTGAAATGAAGCAATAGGCAGTTGACATGTGGCCGCCCATGCAGTGCTCAGAACGGACATAGCGCTACGGAGTGGCTTCGAGAGAAGCGAAGTACCAACCGCTTGTGTAGCCACTTCATGTCAACTACAAAATGATTTGGAACATCTCTATCCGGGCCTTTATAGATTCCATACAACGTCTGTTTTATTACATGTCAACATCAGATTTGCGTAGGAAGTAATGGCTGTTTGCGCAGTCAAGTGATACACACTAGCGGTTTTAAACGGATGCATAATGAGCACGAAAATATTATGCAAAGAAAATAACGATCTTTCTAATCTAAACACTTGTGCTGGTACTTCGAATTGAAAATAATGAGATTCAAAAGTATGTGAACATTTACGGTGAAGAGCTCTTTTGCGGTTGTATTCCAGAGTTTTGGATGTCGCTGCCGACCTCAATGGACCAATTAAAACTTTGCCCATTTCGTAAACTAGTAATGAGATTTTACAACAATGCACAAACAAAACATTGAATCTACTGTACAAAATTTTACAACGCCTAAACCAGCCAGCGTCTGTACTGTACTGTACTGTACGGCGCCTATGGTGGTGCCACCGCATATAATAAGTTTGTACAACTAACTAACTAACCTAACCCTAAAAAGCATTAGTAAATTAAAATAACCAAACCACATACCTGTTAATACTGTGATTAGGGTCAAGCCATTAAATTATGCATACGACTAACTGCTCCCTACAGTATTACAGTAAATTACGTCCGCTCACATAGCTATTTGCGAGACGGTGCTCCAAAGAATAGCTTGCACAAATTTTTGATATAGCACTCTTCGTACGTGCCCATAACTAATGCGGGTCGGCTACAGAAACCTGCTTTTCCTACTCTTTGTTATATTTGCACCTAAAATGTGCTTCAGCTTTGTGATGCACCACCTACTAAAGCATATATTAGGAAGGTAATTTCAAATGGCCAGCTTGCAGTAGTTTGATCGTTAATTTAATTCATTGCTACTATTAACCATTCTTCTTTGTTTGTAGAACAGATTAATTTATGTGCATTGCACGTAATATGGAATTAAAACTTTAAACATTAAAGTTAATGCGAAGGAACTAAATTTTCGTGGGGTTCTAAAGGAAGTCGCGTGACTAAAAGATACGAACACTTGGAAAGGTCACCAGGCGATAATTTATATTGATCGCTTTAAAAGTGAAACTGTGGATTTTTTAGTGTTCAGTAATTAATTAAGTTTAAAGGGCAGCTATAAACTACCAGTTGAACGCTTACAATATCGATTTTCGAACGTGTTTAATAGCCGTCATTGATCAGACAGGAAAACGATTGCTCTACTTTATCACGGAGGCATCGCACGTTTATTTTCCGTTAGTAAAGTTATTTTATTGTACTGCTACGAATTTCGATATCATTCCATACATTATCTGCGCCACCTGCGCCGAACTTCATAGATACATGTGTCTGTTTCCACTTTTGAGTTACGACTTACGAGGCGAGCGGAACGGCTTCTATCACGAGCGCCCGGGTATAACGCCGCATGTGCCTAAATGGAAATTTATAACGTCTTCGCTTCCCTGTGGAATAAATTCCGAAATAGCTCCGACACGCGACAATTTAGCCGCGTGAGCTAAAGCTTCGGAAATGCATCTTTACGTATAACGTATGCGTCCCACATACTTAAACCTAGATGTGGAACACCTCGCACCAACATTGCACGAATAAATTCACGATAAATTAAGCAAACGTCTAACCGAATGTGTTTGCTTTAACAGGATGAAAGTTAAGTCTGGGTTGAGGCTTGTTAGCGTAACGGCAGCGAATTCCCGATGGGCTGTCACAGCAGAAGTCAAGCCTCGGGCTGCGACCGTCACAGCCACAAGACTGGAACAACCATTGCGGGACGATGATAGCTTCGACTCGTAAGTACCTACAATACTACTGTTTTAATTTCCCCAGTAAAAAGTTCCATTCTCTCTGACATAAAAACTGAAAACAAATAATAGCTTCCTTCACATTAAAAATCCCATTAAGTAGGGCAAGTAGGTGCGATATCGTATCTTACGATCGCGATTGTCGTGCCCATTTCCCTTACAAGGAACAAAACTTAGGCTCGTAAACAAAGAAATCGAAACAGAACTGTAACAGACCTTTGTAATATTATACCGTTTACGATATTAATACAACAGTAATGTTCAAAATATGTAAACGTGCAAGCTACCTGTGTTAGAGCGATCACTACCATTATTGGAAAAAGTTATCACAACGATATTGGAAATCTGTGCTGACTATTAAATTGCAGTGGTCGAGCACGAAAATAAATTTCGTACTGAATATGCAGTTATTTTGTTTTTGAATTTAAAACTAGATTGCAATCTAGTTGCGAGAGATATAGCGGTGGTTTCCAACATCCCGCCTCGCCGGACACTACTTTGTAAAGCGGATTTACGGGAAACATTTCTATTTTCTCTGCCCTCCGGTAATTTTCGTTTTGCGACACTATCGTAAGTAGGGTAAAGTAACTCCAGACAGTGAACATTCAAACTAGAACCATTATTATGAACAAGCGACAAATAATAACAGAACCCGCGTTGTTTGCATAAACAAGTCTCATAAGACAAACTAGATCTTTGTGTAGTTATTGTAACTTCATCTATCCACTTTATATGCTTCTCGCGATACCTGTTAAACGTCACGTTTCCATTCGAACTAATATCTACTTCCTTTACAAAGGTACATAGCTAAAACTCTATTGTACAAGTTTCGTATTCGTAGAAATGAAAACATATTTCTTATTCGGTGTATTTCATAATGAAATAAAGCCCCTTTCTCATTTCCTCGGTTGGGATTTGTTCACAATTTCGCTCACGACCACTTTGCATTCGCTGAGAGCTATAAATCGGGCGTAGAAATTGTGCGTTTAATGAAAATTCGCGTTCCGACTTTCGAACTAGGTAATGTTACCTGTTCGTACAACTTTGTAGTTTTATTTGAAAAAGGTGTCATTTTGTATTACGTGTGTACCCGAAGCTGCCTACGTGAATTATTGATTTATTGTGACTTCGTTCCCCTTTACCCTCACCATGCAGCCCACGACCTTTGAAAGCCTTTCGAAAGGTTAATTTATCTTTACAACTAGGTTGGTTCGTAACTTATGACATGGCGTGTTTATTGACGTATAGTGACGTGGAGGACACCGGGGCTGGTGGCCCAGGGTGGGAGGAGGTGCTGACATGGCTCGTGGAGGTAGGAGCCGAAAGCGAAGGGGACGGCGAGGGGTCCGAAGGCGAATCTGGTAGAGGAACCGCTCGCCTGAGCTGGTCCGCCAAGCTGTCGTCAGCTGCCAACACAGCCTCCACCACCGAGGAACCTCCCCACGAACACAGAGTCAACACCAGACTCGACATTGAAAAAGACGATATACAAGCCGTACTACCCATTTCAAAGGTAAGATTTATATCTAACCAAGCCAAATAAGTAAATTCTATTACAGGGAAGCCGACAGGTGCTTTCGACATTATTCAATAGCGTGGAACATAAAGTGTTCTAATAAATATCAAAGATTTTATCTATTTTCTTGAATGGGAGAGAAATGCTAATTTTGATTACAATCTCCGACACCCACTAGTTATTATCGAAGTGCCCGAAATCAACAATTTATTGAGACATCGATTGCGGCGATAAATTTACCAAAAGGTATTTTCTTTGTAATTAATGAAACCAACGAGGGCTCCCTTTTATTGCTGTAACGATATCTTTATTAAGTTTTAAAGGTTTTACGACGTTCGGCCGTTCCTATTACCGACTATTGTCTGCGAATTGGACTGTAAAAGTATACTCGCCGCGGGCTCCAATTGTTACTTGTAAATGAATTGTAAAAATTCGGTTATTCTTTTATAACAATAATTTAAAGTAATAGCACGTTAGTAACGGACGTGATCGCAACAAATCGTCGAGATTAACTTCTAATGATGCACTCTTAACATGAATGAAGTGGTGTAATGGAGCTTTATCGCCGACTAATGGAGGCTTCAGAATACTGGCTCCGCCCACACCAGCTGCCAAGCGACGAAATATTACACGCGCATATATTATCAATTATCTATTTAATTACTCCAAATGTTCTCCGAATTTGATTAAATCACTTCATTATAAAATTTAATCTAACCAAAATGGACTAAACTCCCATAAATTGATTATGAAAGCCATTAAATTATAATCGTACATCAAACAAGCTTTAATGAAGCAATTGAAATTCAACCGGAACGGAAATTAAGAAACGGAAAGAACAATTGGTTAAATAGTTAAACTGAAAGGAGCCATTTACACTGACTTCTTGTGCGGGCGGGAGCCGACTGATGAAGTTAGAGTGAATGTTTATAAAGCAATTAGTTTATCTCAATATTAGCGGGCGATATTAACCTGGGCCCGGGGAGGCGAGCCTGCTCGCATCGCCTTACTGACGGATGGGCGCTCCTACACGATTAAACCAATTTATCCCGAGATGAAGTGCATTGTGCAAGCAATATTTGGTTCCTCGTAATAATGCCTCGGTGTTGTATAATCCGTTTAGTTCAACTAATCTTGCTTGAGATTAATTTATAGCAGCGCTATTCTAATTAAAGGCACTAGAGCTGAACTGCTCTGAACTAAACCACATTGTTACTGATCTTACACGTGTAATGTGCACGTTTATTTATTGTTTAAGCCGTATTAATGCTAAGTAGAGTAAACTAAGCCAATATTTCATGTTTACCGCATTGGAGTATCGGTAAAACTGTCAACTGACTACTAAATAATGTTTTTCTCTTAGAATTGGGAGGTATTGAACACGGCAGTGTTGACTGGAAGGCAAGTGTCTCAAGCGATGAAGGTCCTCATAGTGTCACAGGCTGGTCAAGTTGCTGACGTCACACTGCAGAGCTCGTGTCATTCGGAGGACGAAAGCGTTTTGAAAGTAAGTATCGTTCGGTCTTCTTTTGTTTAATTCAATTTGAAATTGGAAGCTTATTGACAACATTGGTTTATAAATGTTAAGCTAGTGCTGATTGCAAGCTATAAAAAGCTGAATAGATTGCATTTGAGTCAGGTAGAGTATTCGAGTTATAAAGTAACAAAGATTTGTTGATGTAAATATGTCTAAAGAAACATTCAAACATTGCCAACTATCACTCCTTCCGGTACGATTCGTGAACATTAAAGAATGCACTACACATACGCTAAAAATAAGTATTGGCCTGTAATATCCCACTGCTGGACAAAGGCCTTTCATCTCACCTAAGATATCAGGGCTGTGAAGATGTTAAGGTGTAATACATAACCATTTCAAAAAAATTGACTTAATAAAATTATACGACAACCGAATAAGCCCCTCTATGAAGTCACGTAAAAGGTTCCACAACGCCATTATCCGAATGCTACCTTCGCTTACCAGGTATCATCGTCATGCAGTTCAGTGTACGTGGATGGATCAGAGATCCGTGGCTCTTCCAATGCCTCAGTAATAGTCAAGTACGGTACATACACCGGCCTCGCTCGGTTCACCGTCTGGATGCCGGAGTACCCGCTAGAGATCGACGTCGATGATAACAGACTCTCACAGATTAAAGGTACGTACAAAAAAGGTTTTAATAAGATTAAGTCTCAATGGAACAGTTTGGAACACCAAAGAGGCCTATTGGGTTCTGATTTTAAAAAAGGCGAGACAGTAATCTTTTGAACGTGTGACGGAATAGCTGCTCAGGATCGACGGTTATTTCGCTTATTTAAAAGTGTTTTTCTAACAAAGCTATGTTATGCTACATTTAATGATACCAAACGTAGGATAAAGACATAATGTATCGATGGTGGTTTACAATAAACGTAGCATAGGACGTAATCAGCGATAATGTTATCATATCATGACGTGAAATATTGAAAAGCAACGTAAGATAGAGATGGTGTTTTCCACGAATCAAAAGAAATGTAGCATAGCAATGTAACATAGCGTTAATGGTATCCGTCATTCATATCAAAAGTCGCATCTCAACGTACAGCCTAGCTTTTGGGGAGACAGTTTAGTAATATTATTGCCGAGAAAAGAGATTACAAAAATACGAGCACCGACTAAATATTGGATCGCTGGGTGGTCAAACTACAGACGAAGTCTCGACGTGTTTTGATTGGAGCTCTAACCAGCTCTCTGTTTGTGAGACCAGTCAAGCTTCAAATTAAAAAGAACCAACAAACAGAACCGGTTAAAAAATAAAGATTATTAATAAGGAAACAGACCATAAAGTTTAATAACAATTTCGCAGTTCAACTAATGTTACTATGAAGTGATTATTTATAGCGGAAATATATAATTTTAATTGCGAATACATCCTCTTTCATAGTTCTTAGAGTTTTTGAGGTGGTCCAATTTTGATTAGATTTTATTAATTTTACTTAACGTGATAAAAGTCATTCCAATAATTGATAGCTTAATTAAAATGAAATTGGTGTTGCTTCATTTCCTGAGATCCGTTTTCGATTAAACATATATTCTACGTACTCAAAATCGTATGCACTCGTAAGTTAGGTGTCACAATGTAGCTTATAAGCTAAGTTAAGTCTTTAATAAATTGAGCTTTCACGTTTTTATGAAACCTTATGAAGGTTTTTTTGCGCTAGATCATAAATGTTAGGTACCAATTTGTTGGCTCCGCGCCCAAGATTGCTTAGTAGACTTCATAAATAGCAGTTTTATTCTATAACGTGGAGAATTCTCTAGGAATTTTCTCTCAGATATGTCTCTATTAGATATTGGGTTTTTATGTTAGGTTTAGGTAGGTATTTTGGTCTCTACTCACGTAAGGATTCTGCAGATAAATTGTTATTAAGTTTTATTAGTAATCCTAAGATAAGTTATTGCCTATAGACTTTAGGCACGTCGGCAAAGTTAGATGAGATATTAGCCATTAAAACAAAACATATTTTGTAGTAAATCATTTAATCAATAAACCCAATGAAAAGACTTTTTTGAAACAATATATAACTGTATACGTCTGCTTATAAATTTCTAAGTTTTATAGTCCCTTGTTAGCTTGTTGGC
The DNA here is from genome assembly GCA_963082685.1 of Cyclophora albipunctata. Lineage (NCBI taxonomy): Eukaryota > Metazoa > Arthropoda > Insecta > Lepidoptera > Geometridae > Cyclophora > Cyclophora albipunctata. Next base: position 5,072,514 of record OY720117.1, on the reverse strand, counting down.
TTGACGGGTCGTTGCTATTTGTTAGCCTGTTTGAAATCCCCAGAGTGTCCCCAAGATATATTATGTACGTACACCGAGCACCCGCTTCGCTGCCGTAACACTTTATTATTTAATAGATTTATATATTCCTTCAACACATAGCACCAATTACGTAGGTGACCGAGTGAAAATAAATTAGTTTAGCAAAGTGAATGGACTGCACCTATGGTGAAAATCGTTCATGAATAAAGAGACAATTTGGCGAATGTGATAGAGCGTATCGAAATGTTCATAACGTTCCTCAATTGAGTGAACGCTAAACCACACAGTCCGTTTGTGAAATTGCTAAAACGATCCATCGGACAGGACTCAGTACAATAGATTACAATCACGACCGCATTCCTATCATCGCTGACGAAGTTATTGTCCAATTTTGTGTCGTTACCGTAAATTCACCCAACAACCCCCAAGCTCTGATCTATTTTTATCCCTTAATCCCACACATGTATCGGGGTTTCGTATAGTCGTGGGTGGAGTATGGACTAGAAAAAGGATCTTTATTGTAGGGGTGATAAGCATCACGTGATTATGTGCAGGTTGGAAAGTGTCCGATGATGCGAATACGAAGGAGAGACTGAAGCGGTCGCTGTCGGCGCGGGGGTGGGGCGGCGCGCGGCCTGACGCCGCCAACTCGCTGGCGGAGCAGCGCTGCCGCTTGCGCTACCAGCAGAGCAACGTCGAGGTATCTGCATATTCATTGTCCCACTCCAGATACACTTCCATGAATCCACAATGAATCATTTTATGCTACTTTGGAAAGCTGTATCAATATTGTATCGGTGCAGTGAAACAAGATTACTGTTACAAGATATTTGATATTGTTACTGCATTCAATTCGATAAAATTATCTGCTCCAAGTTTGAGCTTTTGTGCAAGTGCTTTGAATAAGGCTTTGCATAAAGTTATAAGCGTGAAGACTTGTCTGCTCAAAACTTAGTCCGTTTGTGAGATATCTTAGATTGACTTGAATATTCCATAATGTTAATGTTTATTGTTTTGGGCAGGTTTACGCTCGGTTCCTTGCGAAGGACCACGATTCTGGTCGGGTGTCGTACTTCGTGTCGCGACGTACTTGGCTGAAAGTGACGGAGTTGGTGATGTCTTTGATGAGAGTGGCGGATCCGAGGATAGCGTCGCTGAGAGGAAGAGTGCTACAGGGGCGAAGCACGGGAAGGACTGAGGTGCAAGTACTGTCGCCGATTACTGGTGAGTATAGACGACTAATTTTCATATAGTAGCTTTATCTTACGAGCGTCCCTGGGCCATATTTGTGTGAGTAAATGTACAGTGAGCAGTGAGTTATGTTAAATGCATAATATTGACAATGATCTTGACAACCGTACCGATAGTTATGTATCAAAGACGCGTGACAAGTGTTCTATATTTTTTGATACAAATACAAGTATGGCCCTGAGACGCAGGTGCAATAAAACTACTATACCACTACAGCGTGCTACATCTGCCCTCCTTACCATGCTACAGTGAATAATTTGTAAAGACTCCGCAATTTTACTCGCATCGTACGAGCTCCGAGAAAGAACAATCAACATACATCCAAACATATGCTCGAACTGTAGCATGCAAATATTCATTAGATAAGACTTAGATTCAAACGAATGGTCGCCATTAAATTAATGAAAGCACTTTATTTAAAGCATGTGGTTAAAATGTTAGTAAACTGAACCTAGTTTCTCTCTTGGCTGCAAAAGGCAGCGAGTTTTAATTCCCAGAGGAGAGTGGGGACAAATGTTTGTGCTTGGGATGGTGTGGGAGGAATGTTTGTTCGTGTCTCCGCGGCTCCAACTGTTGCCGTAGATGGAAGTGCAAAATTGTGAAATGTTTAGCTATTTTATTTGGTTGTTTAACTATTTGAACCAATATTGTAGCTTCTGGAACTACGTTAATGTAATGTACTATATAAACTTTACAACTTTACTGGCACAAAATTCAATTGAAGGTAGTAAAAACCTAAGTTTAGTTAGTCTCGGCGATCGATAGTCATTTCTCTTAAATGCCGTCATGCCGAAATTATGCCACTTTAGTTACTAAGTAACAAATAGATGAATCCCTCAGAATCTGAAAGATTGATTCACATATTTTTTACAGGTCGAGTGATAGGCCTCCGCGAAGTTCGTGTGGTGAACGACAAAGTCTCAATTTCCCGACTCCTAGTCCGCGTGATATCTGGTCTTCAGCTGAACATATCCCCGGACAATGCCATCGAAAACGGATACGTATCAGAAACTACTGTCACGAGACGGCTTACCGCACAATATCAGGTTTGTATATAACCGTATTGATGTACCTCTACCTAATCTTTCGTTTGTGGTTTCCTTTAGCTCTCCGGTAACCATTCCGTCTTTAGTAAGTTCGTAAGCCTACCGTCCCCAAATACCCTAACTAGTGCTTACCTCTTAGAATCCTGTTTTTTTAATAACTGGTTGGCCATTAACCTATTCGAAATGAATGAATGCAGGCTCTTCCATTTGTTTCTATTATTAGCATGTTCCTTTACATCTCTGTACGACATCACAGATACATTTTCCTTAATTTGCCTCATATAACTAATCATATGTCTTCCCCTTTCTCTCTTCCCTTGAGTGGAATGCACCATTTAAAATATCACAAAAACGATGGTGTGGCGTTTGTTTAGGAATTGCGTTTTACGAGCGTAATACTTAAGCGCTAACAACAGACCAGAGTGTCCAAGTCCATAGCATGAACAAACTGGTGTCGGAGTTTTTAAACCGCCTAAAGGCAGCTCCGGCATGATCTAACGATTGAAACAACCCGAACCAACCGCTAAGCCTGCATTAGTTTCCCCGAGCTTAGCTCTTAAGTTTAATGTTGATGATATTCCACTCACAGGAAGGTCTCTTGGACATTGACCTGGAGTTCTCCGACGGCAGCCGCACGGCTCTACGAGATGTCGCCGTCACTGACTACTTTTTGCTGGTCGAAAGTCTGGACCCAGAAGTGGTAGCGTTCGCACCGATGTTGGCTTCAAAGCATCCTCGAGTTATCGCTGTTGGTGAAGGTAAGCGGTTAATTTTAGTGAAAGATACACAAAATAAAAGTAAAACGAATCGAAGTAAATTTCGAGTCAGAATGAATGATGAAACTTACCTAAGACCACCGAAATAAATAGCACCCAGTATGAAAACCAAAGAATATTATTTTTAAATAATCTTTTACAGCTTTGCTCAGCTGTGAGACAAAACATGCTTCCTTTTTATTAACTACATATCTAACGCAGACCATCAACCAACAAACCTTACATCCACAGGAAGCGGAGAATTGTTACGCGTAACACTTCTAACTCCCGACCAATGTCGTTCCGGACCTCTACGCCGCGTCGCCCTTCCCGGTAAAGGGGATACCAAAACACCAGCCAATATTAAGAACATTCCTGGAGCATTAGCTACTGCGGCTGCTAGTGTAGATGTCGATTTTAGTGGTGGAGATGCACCACAAAGACCGGACACGCCACAAAATGACGATATTATGGCAAGAGGTGGCCTTAGAAGTGGCATGGCCGATTTGGGAGATGTGCTTAAGGGTGAGTTTTGTTTTGACTTCATTGTTTATCATGCGACAAGACATATTAGTGTTGCAAATACAGTACAACAGTATGCTATAAAGGTATGGTATGACAAAGTTCCAATGCTGTACTAATCTTTCCTAATACCTCTGTATGTTTAAGCCAACTTATTGTTACTAAATTTTACGATACTTTACAGGCATTTCACCTTTCAAAGACGAGAATAATCACGAACCAACGGTACAAGCTCAACACTACAACTCGATTTTCCGCGGTAATACTCCTCACCAGAATAGACATCAAGCACCTCACATGACTCCTGTTGAAATCGGTAAGAACAATTGAAGTTATATTGTAAAAGATTTGTCAATTATTATGGGTGTAAAATATGGGATTTACCAGCCTTACTAAACACATCTTTCTTTTCAGGAATGTACGTTTTGCTTGGAGCTTTCTGCTTTGCGATTTTGGTAAGTGTATAAAAACCTTCCAAATGTATATTATATTGAGTAATCATACATAACTTACGAACTTACGCGCTTGCAATAACTTCCTTGAAAACAAGCTCTTAAAGTAATAGTTCATACGTTTTAAAGAGTAATTCTCTAAAATTTTTGTACCATGTACAAGCAGTCCTAGGATACCAAAACTAACATAAGACCAACTGAATGAACAGACAGACATGACGAATCTATAAAGGTTCGTTTTTTGCCATTTGGCTACAGAACCCTAAAAAAGGATGAAAATCCACTCACCATATAAAACAAAAACTCACTCACTCATTCATTCCCAGGTGTTCGTAGTATCGTGCGTAGTGTACGCGTCTCGTCTGAAGCCAGCGGCTGCCGAAACCGCAGTGAGTGGCGGCCGCAAGCTGCCCGCCGTCGCGGAGGGAGGACGCCTGCAGGTGGCCGGGCTCGTCGGCACCACGCTCGGGCTCGCCAGAGAGAAACCCTCCAGGGAATCCACTACTAACGCGCATGACTGGGTTTGGTTAGGTAAGGTTCTAGATAATGTTTTTGGGACGTTGTGCTATGTGGACAAGGTGGGATATAATAATAATACCCGGACAAAGTCACACACGGTTAATTAGACCTAAGTAAGCTCTAAGCTTGTATTATGGAATCTAACTCATTGATGCTACAAAAAGAAGGAATGCATCATTGGAAGCATTGCAAATTCACCTTCTTGGTCATGTATTCTCGCAAGATCGTGCTGCTAATTGATACATTTAGCACTATTTTAAATGAATATCAAATGTCATCACTGCTTTAAAAATTGGAGCCTATTTAATCTACTTTTCCCAAAGCCCTTATAAAATAAAGTGATAGGTTCATTCGTCGTGATCTAATCTAATGTCTCATAAGATTATCATAGCTAATAGTCCTAAAATTTTCACAGGGCGAGCAACAATAGAACGTAACGGCAACCGAGTGCCAGCAAACCGTAACTCTGCCCAACCGCCAGTCGACAACAGCAAAGAGATGCGGATCACTAATAACCCTCTGAACTACAACTACGTAGACCCTGATGACGCAATTAGAGATAATGGCAACGTAATGGTGACCAGTTTCGACAACCCGAATTCGATTGAGTTGCCTTCACAGAACGATAGAAGGGATAAAGTAATTGACTCGACGACGTATTGCAAGAAACCGGCGCGGCATGTCCGCCAACCGTCGGGGGATGGACATTGGCAGTAAGTAACTGCATACACTTTATGGGTCTTATCAACGCTTATTAACTGCTTTTCAGCTATCAAATGGTTTGTCCCTTTCCAACATACGTTAATTTCCGAAGAGAAAAAGAGACAAAACACTTTATACCGTTTTAGTATAGAGTTTATGAATAAGCCGGTATGTTTTTGTAGTTGAGATTGAAGCTATTTGACGGATCCAGATTTGGGAAGTGGGTTTCTTGAGGGAGTTTCCGCAAAGATGGTAGAATTGCTTTTCGATTCTTTCTGATACGGGCATATAGGAAACACTTTGTTAAAGGATGACTCAGATTTTGCAATTTGAGCCCTTTAGCCCCTGAATCCGCCACTCATTGTACCTAAATAATTTATAGCTATTTATTGATGGGTAGTTGAGTAAAAACAAGGACAAAAACAAGGATGAAAACAAGTCTAGAAAGGTCAAATTTGATAGTTTTGTTAAGAAAAATGGTGTATATGTATAAAATATTGGTCCTATAAGTAATGGCTTAATACTGATACCTAGTTAGTGCCTAGTTAGAATGCTTTGTACAGAGTTAGTAAATGTGTGTGTCTCAATAATTAGGGTATAATTTCCTACATTCGGTCTACAGGGCAGAGCCGAGCGCCGAGGACGACTACCGCCCTCCCGTGCCGCCCCATAGAAATTCGTCAGCTACGCCGCAGCCCCAAATACCGGTGCCGCCAAGGAACAACCACAAAGTAAGGGTTAAACTAGTGATACGCCCAACCCCCCTTCTTCCACTAGTCGTTGACAATCTACAAAAAAGTGCATGCATGGCCAACTTCCTTTTAAAATCTACTAGACTAAAATCTTGATTAAATATTGCGTACCCCACAAAAGTGACTACTATGGACTGCTCACTAAACCAAAGTCTATGGCTGGAACCGAGCCAGCTCAAATATTATTCAGTTGCGGCCCCAAATATACTCCTTTATACCTTTCGGTGCAATGTAGGAAGAACTCTTTAGAACTTTTAAATACCTTTACACAAAGATACTTTCGATAAACCGATTTCTTTCTTATGTGCCTTATGATAATCTCGATAGACAAGTTCCTACATGTCTGGCTTATTTTCCAGATTTTGCCCGAAGCAGTCATGCCCCCGAGCCGCCGCAGCCACTCCCGCAGCCACCACAAGAAGCACGAGCGAGACCACGAGCCCAACAAACGATCCCCCGAAAACGCCCGCCGATCAGACCGGTACGTTGGGTTTGAAAAATGCGTGAAAAATCGTGAAGTGCCCCGCAGTTTTACCCGTTCCCCTGGGAATTTCGGCTTGAAAAGTAGACCATAACCTTTTTTTTAAATATGCATAAAGATCTATTCATATATAGTCAAAGCACTTAGTAAGCACTCATATCTTGGTAAGAAAATATCCAATGTGTCCACTACGCAGCACACATTATTCTAGCTAGGTAGAGCTAAACAAAATACATTCGAGAGTACAAGTCTGTTTTCTTGGACCGCAATGCAATATTGGGACAAAGTAAACAAAAAACAATTTTCCAATTCCAGAGTTATTGATTTGAATAAGACCGAAGCCCCGTACATATCGAGCCGAGACATGAAAGACTACCAACGCGATTCCAACCCGATGCCGCACGATTTCGACGACAACCCCGTAGATCAGCTCACTAGCAAGGAGGACTGCGCCCGGCTCTTCGAGTTCGACAACGACGCACCGCTCATCATGGAGAACAAGGACTACCGGGAGATCGTCGGCCTCAACAGAGGCACCGACGACTCCAGGCGGACCTTCGCCAAACCGGACAGTCCCGACTATATGCATGACTCTGGTATAGGTGAGGAACATTTTTTTTTTGTTTAATATATTATACGATTCATCAAATAAACCAAACCTAGATTAGGCAAGCGTGGTGATTACGCCTAATCCTCCTCAGTGTACTGATAAAGTGAGATGAGAGGCCTTTGCCCAGCAGTGGGACATTATAGGCTAACTTACTTAGATTCTGTCCTGGTGTCGAAGTGGTATCACCTAAAAACCTAGTACATAGCCAAAAGGATTTCAGTAGTTGACGATTTTGAATTGTAATGAGTTTTTAACCTTTCCAGGTCTACCAGAAGTCCAGATGAGGCATAAGAACAGATCCAAAGAGCCTAAAGGAGATTTCGTCGATGCTGCCGGCCAGAGCAAAGGTAAAAAATCCTTCCGAACTAAATACAACAATCAGCTCATGAAAATGTTAAGCAAGATAATACTTACATTCACATTACCAAAATCTCATTGATATGGAATAAAAATTTATAAATGGCAAATAAAAGGAATGCGTTGGGTTACAGAACTATTCTCCATATTTTGTACCACATAAAAGTTTAAATTTAAAGGAATGGCAATGTGAAATGATATATTATATTGCAGAGAGCAGTTCCCCCGAGGTAAAGCGCGCGACGATAGTGGGCAACCCGATGTTCTCGCGGACGGGCGAGCCGGCGGCCGAGCTCGGGCTCGACGAGCTACACATGGACTACGACCAGATCATGCATTATTTCCACAACCTCAAGGTATAAACACGCTTCCAACAGTGGCGTAACAATAGGGCGGGTGGATCCAGGGGATATTTTGAGTTCCAAGTCCTCCCGTTACCACTCCTTAATAATTTGTACTCCCATAACTACCAAGATTGGGCGCTAAACACCTACCCGAAATCATCTGAGTCCTCCCATAACATTGTATCCCTTGACAAAATCTTTTCCCTTGGCAAACTCTATAACAAAGTTTCCCTTGAAAAACCTTCCAAAATTCCTGGATCGGCCACTGGAGTTTCAAATTCAGATCTAATGAAAATTCCGGATAGAGCGCAACAGCGACAGACGATAAAGTAGTAAAGATCTGTAAGGCCTAATAATTTCATACAATGAGGAGGATATTTATGGGGTGCTCTATGCATTGCACGTCACTCGCACACACACAACCAAATTGCTACCTATTTAAAACGTCAATGTCGCACGGTGCACACCTTTGCAAAACAAGCTTTACTTGACCTAACTGTTGGCAGCGCTCTGTCTGGAATTTTTATTTGGTCTGAGTGGTAAACCGGCTAAATGCCATTGGCCCCAAGCCAAAATGTTCTGGCCTGGGAAGTAGAGTTTTTCAGGTGGCCCTTTGGAATAACTAGTCTAGAGCCCCTTTTCAATAATTGGCCCCGGGCTCCGATGGGTGTAGTTACGCCACTGCTTCTAGTCTAGTGTCGCTGTCTCGCTTCCTCGCGCCCTATCTCGATGTCACGTATAACCTCTCTTATGATGTAGCCTAATCTTTACGCATAGATAAATATTTTATACATTTTATACGAATAATTAATGCCGTACAGTATTATGTTAAGTTTCATTTGTACTATTAGAGTTCACTTTGATACGACTTCGGGTGTTCGCATCTGCCACATTCCACTCACTATCTTCTAACCATTCATTAACTTTTCATTAACGTAGAGAGCCGCCTCTAATCACTAGCAGCCGTAGAGTTAACTTCACAATTAGACCTACTAACCGATCCGTTCGGTTTCAAAATCTGATATTGTTTAAAATTGTTTCACAGGAATCGAACGCCTGAGTAGAGCAGATCATTGCAAAGATCCGGCAGATATTGTCTACGTTTAAATATCAGCATATCGCCAAAGCTCCTCCGATCGACGTATACAACGCTCCCCGCGATACGTCGGACGCCGGGCTCGGGGATAGTACTGTTGACACTCGCAATAACAACTTGTATTCAAACGACGCGCACATTTACCAGAACGTTAACAACGGTTACGTAGTCGCACCCACCAAAATGCTTTGCGACTCAATTGCTCACAAAAATGATTTTATGAAAAGACAACTAAAATTCTTGTTGGAGCACTTGAGCGAAGCGTATGAATAATGTCGTTCAGTCAATGTATTATCCTCCGTAGATAACAATATGTGTCTAAATGTGGGATCCTTGCAGTGATCGTTATCGAAAATATATCTTTACAGATTAACTGTTTTATACATAATATTATCGTTAAAACTATTTACTCTAGTCATCTACAAAGCTGCACATATTTAAAGTACCTATATTATTGATAATATTTGTGTGCATGTAGTTTAATACTCTTAATTAAGGACGTCAACTTATTATTGCGTAAATTACGAACATTATTATCCACGAGACATTTATATCGTTTGGCGCCATGTTTTAATACAATTACGGTCTAATTACAAAGTGAACAATGATTGAAGACACCCACTCGTAAACTCACGATAATAGGTATTGCTATCTGTAACTTTGAACCAAATATCGACAACAAGCAGCATTTCTTAGATCTGTACATATTTTTCCACTAGAAGGTAAAAACGCTACCTCACTTTTAACTTAACTTATAGCTTAGCTAATATCCTTGTGTATGCAAAGTAAATGTTAAATATTAATAATTTATTTTGTAAAGTAGGACGCAGGAAACATTTCTGGTGTTGTTTTATGAAACAATAGGCTATCAAGACTGCGGTACGCCAGTGTCTAGATGTATAGACATTATGTATAGAATAAGATGTGTAACGTAAGCTCGGAACTAGTCACGTATGTTGTATGTAATTTTAACAGAGCTAATTGTTTTGCTCAAGTGTATACTCATTGCTAGCACAACTTGTAAGCGTTCAGATTATTGTGCAAGTCAATACTGTAATGAAAGCATGCACCGCACTGGATGGATAAGTCTCAACTAATATTGAGTAGTTTCGTTTGTGATACGACTGCGAATAGTTTTATTGTAATAATGCAGTCAATTTAAAAAAATGCCATATCATATATAAATCCTAGCGCTTGTATGATATTGTAAACACTATTTATTTATTAAATAATGTAAATTGCATTTATTGTAAGTTAGTGTTCTAGGCTTTGTAAATATTGTTACGACGTTATATAATTTATAGGTACTATGTGGAGTTGAAAATCCAGAATATATAGAATAAATGTGGTAGAGATAAATAAATAAAACGCTTGGAAAACGTAGCGTTGCACACAATATCAATTGTCTGTTAAAAAGGACACTATAGTAAATGTTTTGGTCTAGTAATGTGTATCGGTGTGATCCTAATAATTATAATAGATAATTTATAAACAATATCAACAAATAATGACAATTTAAACAATCTTTTGAATTACACAAAATTATACGAACAAGATATGTTTACAAATTGCATTATTACAAAAAAAAATAATCAAATAGTGTTTGGCTTTTGTCGTTAGGTTAGGGATGAGTCATAAGGTCCTAAGTACTATATTACGCTGTAGTGTTTGTTACTATATAAGTATAAACATTTGTTTTTGTTGAGTTTTTGCATTAATTGTAAGAAAGGAGTTTATAAATTATTGCTACAAGGTTTATACATGTATGCAAACGAGGCTTATCACGACAATCCTTTCATGAAATGTCAAATTTAAAAATATACCATTATAAACCATCAATGTATTTATTGTTTTATTTTGTAACCCTTACCCATTCTTCCTAAGTTTAGAGATGTCGGTCTCCTCGACATCTGGAGGGACAGTCTGCTTGACCAATCAAGATAGAATAGTGAAGATTTGTAGACCAATTACATTTGTATATTTTTTACTCATTTCTCGCCAGTTTGCTAGCAGTTGTATCAGAAAGTAATTCTACACATCAGTAGCGTGTAACAGAGATAACGCTCTACAAAACCGAAATGAGACGACTGTCTCTCTTTAGCCAGAAGTCGCCAAGCCAGACATTTGACCTATACCTAAGTGATTACGAATATCTCACCTAATTCTCCTAACTGCAACAGAGAGCAATACTTCTTGTAAAATATTCAACCCATTAGAAATTCTTTTTAAATAAATGCCATGGGTTTCGGAGAAAAGATTTTCAGGTTTGCCTATACTGACCGAATTAAAAAAGCCACGCTTGATGATTTAGGCCAATTTTACGAATAAATAAATAAACATTTCGTCGTTTTTGAACTTTATAAAAGAAAATTGTATACACCTATAGTAAAGAAAACTCCAAATTAAATTACTTACAAATCTATTTAGGTACTACATTCAACAAAGACTACATAATTTACAAATATTTTCCATACCATTGATGATCGAATGGCGAGAGCATTTTGTGACAGCCACCCATGTTGTTCTGAATGATATACTTCATTGTATAATAGTTCTGATTGTTTTCTTCTAACCATTTTTCTCTGGCCGCCTTCTTCTCCATAATCTCTTGTGAAACTGGCTCAGCTTTGAATGGTAACCTTTCAGCTATAATCCTGAGCATTGTGTGCACCTGGAATACACAAAAAACATCTGCTTATTATAATGAACTATGCTGCCATGATTTTGTAAGATTCAAAAACTCGATTTTACCAAAAGGTTCTCTGATTTGAAGAATAGACTTGCATGTTATCTTAACATACTCATATTTTAAAAGTGAAAGTTTAGATCTACCTCGGATGAAAGTGTAAAACGGCTTAACATATATATTATGGATGAAATTTGGCACAGACATCTGTTTACTATACACCTAAGTGAATAGTGAATACTTCAGTGGATATATTAGAATTACTTTAGAGCTGGTTTGATTTTTACTACTCCTATAATTATGATTGAGCATAGAAACTAAAATAACTAACTAATTTACTTTAATTTAATAACGAATTTGTAAGTTACTAGAATTACCAGTCCAATTTGAATAATGCTTATTGTAATAGATAGCCACATTGAAAGCTTCCTATTGAAAGCCTATTTGAGCATCCCTATGGAAATGGGAATGGGCACAACAAGGGTAAAGCCACTGGGTGCTACTAGTTCAATAATATTTTACCTCAGCATATTCACATTTGCCTCCAATTTCGAGTATAATCCTTCCCGCTTTGATAGGTGTCACATAGTGGTCAATGGCTCCTTTACCACCTCCCATACGTTGGCCCTGGCCTTTCTTAGTAATGGGTTGCCATGGAGGGTCTACCCTCCAGATAGCAAACATCATCTTTTGGTTCAGATGTCTGGCTACAGTGAGACGGGCCATTTCAAAGTGTTCATGCCTCATACGGCCACCACCAGTCGCCTGGAATAATAAGTAAATAGTGTATGTTAAAAATGTAGAATAGATTAATACAAGTTTTAATATGACTAAAGGGGGCATTTCACAGTGGGCCACAAACCATATCTGAACAATACATGTATTGAATTTGAATAAATCAACATACTGGATTTAGCCACATTTCAAGGAGTATATTTGATGAGACAATATAATAATATTTATGAATGAGATAATATTACATTATTTTAAGGTTTCCACATTGATCCAATACTAAAATGAGTAATTATGTATAATTAAAATACTGGTGAAGTAATTGCAAAAAATTATTCTTATTGTCTATATTATTAATTGAATAAATACCCACCACAACACCATATTGTTTCAGCTGTAAAGAAGTGTGCAATGGCTCGGGACCTCTCATGTATCGCAGTCTCTTTTGCATTTTAGGTGGTTTCAAGTTCGCTGGATATGCAGGAACTTTATCAAACACACGCAACCTCGATCGTTCCGGAATTTCTATGTCTGGAATTCAATTTACATTTTCTATGGAATATTATTGCATAAAAATAAATGTTTATTATAAAATATCATATGGATGTGCACTGGCACTTACGATCATAATTCTTAGGTGGCGGGAAATATTTTATTCCAGCGATAGAAGTTAGCTGGACCCCTTCAGCTTTTAATAAACCTGAAATAGATATTATTTTATTTGTATTCAGATGTTAGAAAAGTAAAAGCCTTTTTGAGAAGTATTAATTAATCTTAAAATCCCGCGAGGCCTCATGAGGCCCCGCGCGTGACGTCACTGCAATATACACCAAATCCCCAAGCGGACTCATGAGGCCGCGGCCACTCGACCTACTTTACACCGTATTTCGATAATGTTACAGACTACTTTTGTATGAGGAAGTTTGATTAGTTACGTTCTTTGATATATTTCCATTCATTCTAAACTAAAATATAGCATGATCTATGGCCGTTTTTTGTTTGGTTCAGTTTTCAATTCGCGGCATTTTACGCGGGTGTGCGAGTGTTTTGTGAGCATTGTTTTGTGATTTTATTGGATTTATCTAAGGTTTGTACCGATTTGTTTATGTAAATACTGTTTACTATGAGTGAATTGTTCTAACTAGATAATTAGTTGTAAGAAATACATCGTAAAAACAAGAAATATAGTCTTAGTAAAATCCGTTAGTATGCTGCCGATTTTCAAGGATTTTATAACGATATTTGTTTGTATTTACATTGAAAAGAGTATAAAAAGCAATAACAATCGTTATCACAGCGATAAAACAGTGCATAAGTTAGTTTTTTTGTGAAATAAAATCAATTCAAATTGTTTGTTCAGCGCATGAATAACGGCGGTTTGCCTTTCAAAATCACGTAGGCCATTTTGGTCTTTATTCGTATAACGCTAAAGGCACATTTTGTCTGTCACCATTTTGTCGATAGGGACGGGCAGTGTGTCGAGAGTTATGCGATAGTTTTGTTGTTGTCGATAATTACTCGTAGTATCTTGTAAATTATTTTAGATTTTTTATTATATATTTTGGTGAATAAATTTATCCTACTACTATTATAAATGCCAAAGATTGTGATAATGGATGTATGTATGTATGTTTGTACTCTCTCACGTAAAAACTACTGACTGGTTTTGGTTGAAATTTTACAGTAATATACGTTATAATCAGATATAACACATGGGATACATTTTATCCCAATATCTATCCATTTTATTCCATATTGTATTTTTATTCACATTTCCAAAATACCTTGCAATAAAAACTACTATCGATAAAATCATAACAAAGTCAAGGGACATCCCTAGCTGTTTTTATGGTTCACGGCGTCGAGTTTCAAGTGGTCTAATCGTAAACATTATGAGCTCTTTAGATAAACTGTTTTTATATTTAGGTAGAATAGATCCTTGTTCTTTTGTTTATATACTTGAGTATTTATTTATTTTTCGTGTAGCCGCCCACAATATGGTTTCTAAAGTTTGAACATGAATTACATAATAAAATACTTGTATTACGAATTTATTTTCATGCATCATAGTTAGGAAATAAATCAATAAGTACATTGCTTTTTACAGAATAAAAAAATATGGTTTGATTGTAAAGTAATTATAAATTATAGACAGCGCGGTCTTGCCGACGTCATCATTACGTCATAATCTGTCTAGCGCTCAAGCCCGAAATCGATTTTTTGAAAATTTCTGTCAAGATTGAGGGGTTAAGACTTACATAAACATCTATGGAACATTTGGGGTAACATGTTTGCTGCTTATATCAAATTATTCCAAATAAAAATATTTACAATGTTTTACAAGAAATTATTGTGGAATTTATTATCAATTGCACAAAGTAACCTCAAAATCAAAAAGCCTCAAATAAATCACAATTTTTTGTGTAGACTGTAGACTTGACCACAGACCACGAAACAAGGACTTGACAATGACAAAAATTAGACGAACTTGTGTGTGACAATTGAAAATGCGCGTCATTGTCAATATCACCTAGAGCGAATGTCATTAGAAGTGACTTTGACAACCATGACAGTAAGTTAAATCTGTTTGTAATATCTGAATCGCATAGTGCAAACCACAGTGCAAACACTGCTTAACGTGGCTTAACCACAGATAATTTGTAGTTTCCGGGCAAGTAAGAACCATGGACTTATTATTATAATCTGCACGGGTAGCATGACAAGTAGACATACAAATATGTCTACCATCTATGGCGCAAGTTTGACGTCATCGCGATTTTGTCTACAGTAGCTACCGCGACATAGATTTGTCTTGTCGCGTACGTCATTTGTATACAAATGTCTACGCCCTTGAGCATGACGACCATATTATGTCTACGTCAGAGACTAATTTCAAATTTGACTTTGACATTTCAAAGTATACAAATATGTAGGCTACCCTCCAAGGTGCATACAAAGCTTGTCTTCGACTCTTTTATTATATTTTAATATTTTTGTAACAAAAACGAAAACAAGAAACAATAACCACAGGCAAAAACGCACTGAAATGAATGAATGGCGAATGAATGAAATAGTGTTGTGACGGTGTTGTGCTTCAAAAAATTTATCGGTAATCATGTGTGACCATGTTAAAAATATAATATATTTGTAAAGGGCAATATTTCTATGTCTTCCGTAGCGAAAGTTTTGTATACAGTAGAGATTTTCGCTTCCTGTCATTATGTGCTCGCAACCGCGCCATAACCCGTAGACAAGACAAAAGTTTTAAGGCCTATCCGCACACAACAGTGCCGGCTGATGGGGTTATTCACGTGGAAATACGTTAATGCACATAAAATACATCTTTATTCATTGTTATTATTTTAACAGAACAACATTGACATAATGTGTCATTTGGCATTACGGTTTTTAAATCAACCGTAGAGAATCCACGACGGTGCGGTGGCCAGTACTCACACTCCTCTTCACGGCACTATCGTGGTCATCAGGACAGTCCCAGGCAGCTCCGCAACTTCACGAGCCGCGGACCAGCTAAAGCTTTGGTCAGCAAGTCTGCCTCCATATCCTCGGTTCGCAGATACTTTACTTCTACTGCTCCTTCTTGGATACAGTTCCGAATGAAGTGCATCTTTAAATCAATGTGCTTTGATTTCGAGGTCACCATTGAATTTTGACTTAATTTCAGGGCTGCTTGGTTGTCATTTAAGATGACTACGCTTTCGTAATCAGCTCCTAAATCTTTGAAAAGGCTTTTCAGATGAATCGCTTCCTTAGCAGCTTCCGTCAGCGCTACATATTCTGCTTCTGCAGTCGATAGCGCGACGCTCTTTTGTTTCTTCGACATCCAGCTTATGGCCGTTCCAGCATATTTAAAACAATAGCCTGAGAATGATTTTCGGTCAAGCTTACATGCGCCCCAGTCCGCATCTGCCATGCCATACATGTCTTGGCCAGTCTTCGTGAATGTCAAGCCGACAGTTTTAGTCGCTTTTAGGTACCTAAGTACTCTTTTTGCACACTTGAAGTGCTCTTCCTTATAGCAGTCATTGAACTGTGATAGGTAACTTATGGCAAACATAATATCAGGTCGAGTTGCTACTGCCAGATACATAAGTGTACCGATCAGATTCTTATAAGGAAGATCATGATGTTGTCTTACATCTTTTATACCTCTTTCTAGTTTGAGGCCTGGCTCCATGGGTGTAGATGAAGGCTTGCAATCTTCCATCTTGAACTTCTTAAGAGTTTCCTCTATAAACTTTTGTTGGTTGATTTTAATTTCACCCTTTTTGTATGTTAAATCTATACCAATGAGCCGCTTGGGTTTTCCCAGATCTTTCAATTCGAATTTTGAATTTAGTAGGTTTTTAACTTCTTGCAGTTTTCTTGGACACGAGTAGGCAATCAATAAATCGTCGACATAGATTACTATTATAATTTTTACACCTCTTTTCTCTAATAGGTATACACATGGATCGGCTTCTGATGCTCTGAATCCTATGTGTTTTAGTTCTGTGTCGAGTTTCTTGTACCACTGCCTCCCTGCCTGCTTGAGTCCGTAAAGTGCTTTGATAAGACAACAAGCTTTCTCTTTTGGAATGTTTTTGATGTCCTTTAGCATCTCTACAGTTTTGTTGTAGACAGTCAGATCCTCTTTTGTGCTTTCTTCAATCATGATTTCTGTCAGGTATTCTTCTAAATAGTCTGGGTACTTCATTACTATTTTTTCTTCCAGTTCACCATTTAGGTACGCTGTTGTGACGTCCATTTGATTTAACTGTAACCCTTCTTCTATAGCTATGCCGATGACAGATCTGATTGAGCTTAGCTTAGCAACAGGTGCGTATGTCTCGTTATAGTCGATACCTGGCCGCTGTGTAAAACCTCGTGCTACAAGTCTGGCTTTTCTTGTCACGCTGTCATCTGCTCCTACTTTGTTTCTCAGAACCATCTTGTAGTCTACGACTTTCACATCTTTGCCTTTCTTTTCAATTTTCCAGGTCCCGTTCTTGACATGTGCTCTTATTTCAGCTTTTATGGCATCATGCCAGTACTCATCGTCTTCATTTTCATTTCCGTCAGACAGGCAGCATATTTCCATGAGCAAATAATTTTCTTCAGAGTCATCAAGTACGAAATCCTTGGTCCATCCTGGTAGGCGTCTTTCTCTTTGTGGCCTCCCATTATCAGGTATCTCAAAGATCTCTGATGCATCGTCAAAAGCTTCTACTTCATCTATGTCATCTTCAAGATTGTCGGGATCATGCTGAGGAATTTCATTTTCTTGCTCTATAATTTCTATTTCTATTTCCTGTCGAATATTCTGATCTTTTCTTTTGTTTTTGTTTCCTTTTTCAGGTTTGTACGTGCTATGGTGTTCCACTTCGTTTACAAGGCTCTCATAGTCCGTATCTTTTTCTTCATAGTACATTTTGTCTATGACCTTGATGTCCCTGCTTATCACCACGTCATCATCTTCAGGTATGTACACTCTGTAACCTTTTGAGGTCAAGGAGTAACCCATGAATACGCCTTCTTTAGTTTTTTGTGTCAGCTTGCTTCGTCGGTTCTTTTTCAGGACGAAGGTCTTCCTGCCGAAAACGTGAAGATGATTACCAGATGGTGTTCGGCCTATCCATTTCGTGAATGGTGTGTTGCCATTTAATGCTTTCGAAGGGCTACGATTTAAGAGATAGTTCACTGTAGATACCGCTTCAGCCCACAGCTTTTTGGGTGCGTTTGCTTCGATCAGCAAGCATCTGGCTTTATCTAACAAAGATCTGTTCTTCCTCTCGCTGATCCCATTTTGTTGCGGGGTGTACACGGTAGTCAATCTTCTCTGGATGCCGTGCAGCTTCAGGAAATCGTCAAATTCCTTGTTACGATATTCAGTGCCGTTGTCAGTTTGCAGGTGTTTTATCCTTTTATTGTGGAACGTCTCGACTTCGTTTTTATATTGTTTAAAGGTGCTGAATACGTCACTCTTCTTTTTTATGAAATAGACGTGGCAATATCTTGTAAAATCGTCTATGAATGTGACGTAATATCTTGATCCTGCTAATGTCTCACACTCGAAAGCTCCACAAACGTCGCTATGAATAATCTCTAGCGGTTCCGTCGTGTACAGGTCATCATGTCTTATGAAGGGTAGTCTGGACAGTTTTCCTTTGATGCAGGTCTCACACGTTTCTAACTTTTTGTCAGTAAAGTTTAATCCGTACATTAGGTCGTCTGCAGCCATTTTCTTGAGATCCCTTTCATTTATGTGGCCAAGTTTTCGGTGCCACTCCATGATGTCACTGCTGTTGTCTTGTGGTGTGTAGTTTGCAGTTTCTTTCTTTTCAAAATCAAGGTAGTACAATCCGTCTCTTCTCTGTGCTGTCAGTGTTACTTCGCCGCTTTGGGAGATGATAGAGGCTTTATCTTTTTCGAAGAGAACTTTATTTCCTCTGTCGGCTATCTTGCCTACGGACAGTAGATTCACTGATACATCAGGAACAAACAAAGTTTTGTTTAAGTTGTAGGCTTCTTTTTCTTTGCTAACTGTAACAATTCCTTTGCCTTCGATTTTGCTAGTGTATTTGTTTGACGCTAACTTGAGGTTGCCATTTTCAGGGGTAATGGAAGAGAACAGAGACTTGTCGCCACACATATGCGATGAGCACCCACTGTCTAAACACCAAAGAGCTTCGTCGGTGTTTGAACTTGCTGTACTCAGACAAACACTGAAGTTTTTCGGCTGGCTTCTGTCAGTTTTCTCATTGTGATGCTTCTTTTTCCCCCAACATGCCTCGGTAGTGTGTCCCTTCTTTTTGCAGCTCTTGCAGTACGGTTTCAATTTGTTTTTCTTGAAATGGTATGCTTCGGTGCTCTCTGGTTGATCGCTACCACTCCTGGCCTGGTATTCTTCGAGAATTTTGACTCTAAGGTCGTCAGGATTGGGCAGTGTGTCTCTTGACTCGATGGCTATTCTAAAGTTTTCAAACGTCGTTGGCAGACTGTATAGCAGCATGATGCTGAGCAGTTCTGGAGGTATTTTTATGTCCATATCGGCGAGTTTGTCTACGATATCCATGAAGTTATTTATATGATCACGGATGTCTTCTTCTGTTGTCATTCGCTTTAGAACTAATTGTTTCAGCAAGGTTGCTTTCCTCGCAGGCCCGGTGCTTTGGTAAGTAGCCTTTAATTTGTCCCACACAGCTTTGGATGACGTACAGATTTTTATTTGTTTCAGTTCGGAAGGTGACAGCAAAAGTAAAATTTCAGCTCTTGCCTTTAAATCTTCTCTATTGAACGCCGCCTTTGCCGCCGCATCAGCAGTTGGAGACAATGTTTTTTCGCCGCTTACTATATCCCAATAATCGCCCTTTATTAGGACGGCTTGAGCTTGTAGGCACCAAGTGTCATAGTTCGATTTGTTCAACGGTTCTATATTTCGATAACTCGTCGATGCCATGTTGCGAATATATTTACCGCAAACGTAGCTAATCGTCAAAACCACGCTCTGCTACCATTTGATGGGGTTATTCACGTGGAAATACGTTAATGCACATAAAATACATCTTTATTCATTGTTATTATTTTAACAGAACAACATTGACATAATGTGTCATTTGGCATTACGGTTTTTAAATCAACCGTAGAGAATCCACGACGGTGCGGTGGCCAGTACTCACACCGGCACAGTGGCGACACGTGCCGATCAGTAACGTATCCATCAGTGTCAGTGAAAAATGATATTGTAGCATACATTTTGTACGACGCTATCCGTACTCGACAGTGACAGTGACGTTCAGTGCTGTCAGTGCTGTGCCGACGCTCGCCGTGATCCGACGTGAATTTCTATCGGACAATATTTTGCCTGACACGGTCGCAGTATTTCAAGATGGACGACGAAAAGTTGATTGAAAGTACTAAAAATCACTGCGTCGGTACTGACATGTATGAATAGCACGTCACGGAACGGTACGGTACGGAACTCTCTGTCACGTGTCGCCACTGTTGTGTGCGGATCGGCCTTTAACCCTATAGAGATATATGTCTACCAGTGTTCATGCTACCCGTGCTGGACAGCGGACTGTTAAAAATGAAAAATACGAAAGCACACCTTACACCTTTACATTATGATTCAATTTGGGTTACCTACCAACATAGACAGAGGCAAAACGAGCCAAGAGAGATAGCTAGTACCGAGGTCGTTTATCCCTTTCTAACACTTGCCATTCGATCGAAAAGTGGTAGTTGGTAGCATGTTGGTAGAAAATTATTTCACAACGCTGACTTTAAGAAATCCTTTTATTACATATAAAGTAAATATTTAATTAGATAAAATTTATTAATTACTTACTTAGCTTTATAATACTTCCATTGACTTAATATTCTGAAATACCTGCAGAGCCATAATTATTTAGAACTATTTGGTAAAATTATTAATAATTTCTCTAGTAACCCTTTGAATTTGTCATGGCGACTTTGAATTCTCGTCTTCTCGTGAATATCGGTAGATATTCACGAGAGGACTTATATATTTGTTTTATTTTATGCAATTTTGGGAGATTAGCTTATTGAAATGGTTAAAAAGTGCTGTATTCGTTTCTGTTAAACTGAATCCTATGGTGGTTGCGGGATATCCTTTCACGGGTAAGCCAAATAAGGGAAAAATTTAAAATTTGTTATGTAGGGTGACCATAAGTGCAAGCAATCACTCCTCGAATGATTTATGAGGATTAAAAATGGGTTACTATATATTTATAAGCTTAGATTATAGAAAGTACTAGATGTAGCATTCAAATGTATTTACAAGCTACACGCTGTGTCCAAAAACAGAACAAAGTCCCTCGCGTAGTGTTGTTAGCTCTCGCATTATTTGCCCATTTTTGGGGTAAATTTTGGGAGTTTCGGAGGTAATATGATAATAGAATAAAAATTGTCCTTTTCTTTATAACTATGTACCTACCTGATTATCTCAATAAATAGATAGGTATATTAAATAAAACACGGTGTTAAGGTGGATGTTTGCACACTTTTATCGGGTGATGGAAAAATTATATATTTTTATTTTATTTTATTTTATTTTAAAGTATTTGGAAAACTTACAGCTAGGTACAAGAGTTACATAAAAAAAGAATAATAACTTAGGGCCAATTACAATTTTTCACTATCTAAGATGGCTAATATAGAAACATAATTTTATACCCACTCCCCCTCTCCCCTTCTCCCTCACACGCACACCAAAAATTTGTTTAGAAATCCTATAGACTAACATACTTAGGCTTGGTTGCACCATCTTACTTTAACAATAACAAACATCGAAACTTCAGTTAAAGTATCGGTTAGGCCTAAAATTAGTTGCACCATTTGACAAATAGTTAAATGACGTCATAACTTTAACTGTAACTGTAACCGCTCACTTTTCGCTGGTTAGTGCTATTGTTATTGTCAAATTATCCGTCAAATTGTCAAACGCGTTGAATATAACCTACAGACATCATGTCCTTGCTCCAAGAGATACTCGCGGAAACCAGTTCGGAAGACGAATGTGATGATCTTGTCAGTGTAAATAGAAAAATATTTTCCATTTTTTTATTTTCTCCAGCTCACCAGAATCCGAAAGAGTATAAATTAGAAAATTAGGAATATTTCTAAGCTTCCTTGAAAAATTTATTTGTTTTTTGTTTGTATGTAACAGACACCGAACTGACATCAACATCGAAATGAAGTGACAAGTGACACTAATGACAGCGCTAGAAACGAGTTTTTACGGTTTTATTTAGTATTGTCATATTTAAAAATGTTACCCGCATCGAATTTGGGTTAAATCACGCCTCATTTGACTTGTAACACTATTAACTTTAACAAAGCTAATGAATTCGCTGGTGCAACACATTTTGCTCTAACCGTTTAAGTCAGCGTTACTGTTAGTGTTAAATTTGACACAAACCTTTACTTTAACTTCTTCTATGGTGCAACTCAGCCTTACTATTTAATAGGATTGTTAGGTTAGGTACATAGGAGCCGCACTTACGCTTTATACTTTCTTTTTTCAAGTTGGTTATTTTTTATTATATTACATATTAATATTCTACAACGAATTAAAGCCCTCAAAAGGTAATAAAAAGAAGGGTAAATCAAAACTCTTATATTGGCAACACTAGCATAGATTGACGCATCACTCTCTATGACAATTGAAATCTGAGAAAATAATTAAATATTTAAATAAGACGATACCTAAATGCGATACTTACACGTGAAATGTGATCCCATCCTGTTTCTTTTTCAGACCCACTGCATTTTTACAGGTAGGAATGACACAAGACGGCATAGTTTCGTGAAATTGGTCACGGGTAAAACACGTTAGCGCGTTCCGACGGTCACAAACAAAGTGACTGATCGGTACTGCGCATCAAACTACTCTATTTAAGGCTAGTTTGAGTAGCTACAGTATTATGCGCGCTCACGGGTTCTGGTTCTTCTGTATTCTGAGTTTTTAAGTAATATTTTTTAAGTGTTAATAAAAATTTATTTAAATTACAACAATTTCTTTTATTTAAACATTATGCTTTTATAAGTAAAATCGGACTATCTTTTTTTAGTTTCACCTCAGTAGATAGTTCGATTTCAAATTCACAAAGCACCATCTATTCACTACATAGTATAAAATAAAGTCGCTATTTTTGTCTGTCTGTTTGTCTGTTTGTTTGTTTGTATGCTTAAATCTTTAAAATTACGCAACGGATTTTGATGCGGTTTTTTGTAATAGGTAGAGTGATTCAAGAGGAAGGTTTATATGTATAAAAATTCCCGAAATTCCAACGGGACAGGCACAACGCGGGTAAAACCGCGGGGCGCCGCTAGTAAGCTATAAAGAACAAAATTTTCTTCAAGAAAACGCCCCTACGGGAAATTTTCTTACATGCACTTATAAAATAGATGGCGCTAAAACTTGAACGTAACTGCAGAGAATTAAATTAATTGGAAAGTTCCTCATTGTATTTTTTAAAACAAATATTATTTCATTATAATATTTGTCCCACCTAACGAAAAAGTGTGGTCATCCTATTAGAAAGTGACAAACAGCATCGGCTCTCGACATCTCGCTCGGCTCGTTTTTCGGCTGCTAGAGCTCATACCCCGGACAATTTAGACATTCGAGAGTGCATAAAGTCCCAACAAGCTGAAAATCAGGAAAATTGTTCAAAACATAATTATAAACAATGTGTAAAAGTTCCCCATCATTCCCGTGTATGGAATTTTTTTTATTCAAGGTCAAATGTCAAAAAAAAGTGTTTTTCGCGAATATCTGAAAAATGGTGCAATGTAGCAAAAAAAAGTGTATGATGAAATGAAAGCTTATAAAATTCTCTATAACTTTAATTCTATCCACTTTTTCCATATTCCAAACCGTTATTGAACTACAGGCTCCAGAAATGTCAAAATTAAGGTCCTCGGGCAGGTAACTATGGAGCCTGCCCCAATGCTCAACAGTGACATGACCCATGCCACTTGAAAGGTCTTGAAGAGTTGTACAAGTTACTCCTAGACAGTTATATCGAATTCGATGGCCAACTCGGTGTTTTCGACCACCGAAGAATTACCACTGGAGGTGCTGTGGAGCCTGGACGGTATGCTCAACAGTGACATGACTTACGCATTTGAAAGCTCTTACAAGTCACTTTTTGATAGTTATGTCGAAATCGACGCCAAACTCGGTGTTTTCGACCACCGAAGAAAAAACACTAGGTGTATGTGCAATAATGTGCAGTTGACCCTGATCGTATTGCTCAACAGTGACATGACTAATGTCATTTGAAAGCTCTTACAAGTCACTCCTTGACAGTTATATCGAAATCGACGACCAACTCGGTGTTTTCGACCACCGAAGTATCGACACTGATCGTATTGCTCAACAGTGACATGACACATATCATTTGAAAGCTCATAAAGAGTTTTATAAGTCACTCTTTGATAGTTATATCGAAATCGCCGTCCAACTTAGTGTTTTCGACCACCGAAGAATGGAGTTGGGCTATGCCATACCGAAGCATCGACGCTGATCCTAATGCTCAAAAGTGACATGACCTATGTCATTTGAAAGCTCTTGAAGAGTTGTACGAGTCACTCTTTGACACTTATATCGAAATCGACCGCCAACGCGGTGTTTTCGACCATCGAAATATCGACACTGGGTGTATGTGCAGTTGACCCTGATGGTATTGCTCAACAGTGACATAACTTATGTCATTTGAAAGCCCTTGAGGAGATGTCCAAGTCACTCCTTGACATTTATATCGAAATCGACGGCTAACTCGGTGTTTTTTAACCAAAAATAAAAAAATATGTGTACACATTAGTTAATAAAGGACCTTGAGAAAATTCCATTCTTCGGTGGTCGAAAACACCAAGTTGGCGGTCGATTTCGATGTTTTTTAACCAAAAATAAAAAAATATATGTACACATTAGTTAATAAAGGACCTTGAGAAAATTCCATTCTTCGGTGGTCGAAAACACCAAGTTGGCGGTCGATTTCGATATACATGTCAAGGAGTGACTTGGACAACTCTTCAAGGGCTTTCAAATGACATAAGTTATGTCACTGTTGAGCAATACCATCAGGGTCAACTGCACATACACCCAGTGTCGATATTTCGATGGTCGAAAACACCACGTTGGCGGTCGATTTCGATATAAGTGTCAAAGAGTGACTTGTACAACTCTTCAAGAGCTTTCAAATGACATAGGTCATGTCACTTTTGAGCATTAGGATCAGCGTCGATACTTCGGTATGGCATAGCCCAACTCCATTCTTCGGTGGTCGAAAACACTAAGTTGGACGGCGATTTCGATATAACTATCAAAGAGTGACTTATAAAACTCTTTATGAGCTTTCAAATGATATGTGTCATGTCACTGTTGAGCAATACGATCAGTGTCGATACTTCGGTGGTCGAAAACACCGAGTTGGTCGTCGATTTCGATATAACTGTCAAGGAGTGACTTGTAAGAGCTTTCAAATGACATTAGTCATGTCACTGTTGAGCAATACGATCAGGGTCAACTGCACATTATTGCACATACACCTAGTGTTTTTTCTTCGTTGGTCGAAAACACCGAGTTTGGCGTCGATTTCGACATAACTATCAAAAAGTGACTTGTAAGAGCTTTCAAATGCGTAAGTCATGTCACTGTTGAGCATACCGTCCAGGCTCCACAGCACCTCCAGTGGTAATTCTTCGGTGGTCGAAAACACCGAGTTGGCCATCGAATTCGATATAACTGTCTAGGAGTAACTTGTACAACTCTTCAAGACCTTTCAAATGACATGGGCCATGTCACTGTTGAGCATTGGGGCAGGCTCCATAGTTACCTGCCCGAGGTCCTTAATTTTGACATTTCTGGAGCGTGTAGTTCAATAACGGTTTGGAATATGGAAAAAGTGGATAGAATTAAAGTTATAGAGAATTTTATAAGCTTTCATTTCATCATACACTTTTTTTTGCTACATTGCACCGTTTTTCAGATATTCGCGAAAAACACTTTTTTTTGACATTTGACCTTGAATAAAAAAAATTCCATACACGGGAATGATGGGGAACTTTTACACATTGTTTATAATTATGTTTTGAACAATTTTCCTGATTTTCAGCTTGTTGGGACTTTATGCACTCTCACCCTCATTTTTTGGTTTAAATTGACCGGATTATCAGTCCAGATTATAATAATAAGTCCATGGTAAGACCAAACGGTGATCCCGTTGATCACAGACAAGGAAACAGATGCCGTTGATTGAACGAATGGATACTGAACCTGTGGTACAATCCTATTCGTAATTCGGTCGAAGGCGGGATAATTTAAACAAAACAAATTAATGTCCACTAGATAATATTTTAATATCTTTTAACCCCATGTTTAACTCCTACTTAAATCTGCCCCTCAAGGCTATTTTCGTTCCTTTCTAGATTTACCTACTTATATTTGTTTCTATTTGTAGTGTTGATTTTGCTGAATATAGTGGAAATGATGATTTAATTTTGGGTTTGTTTACGCTACGCGTAACCTTGGTAATTGCTAATAGTCTCCGATAAACAATGAATTTTACAAATATGCTTCGATTGCAAAAATGCTTATATTTTAATTTCTACATTTATATACCGTGGTCTTTAGTTGTTGGATTTTTCTTAGTTATAAAAGTAAGTATACCCAGTATTATTTTATTAACTAGGTACCTACCTTTCGATTATAACTACCCATGGGTAGTTATTCTAAGTGAACGGCACATTTCACTTAAACAATTTAATATGTATTTATTTTCAGGTAGATGCATTGGGTCACCTTACAAAATATTTATCCATTACAGTATTTACCCTTCTACTTATAATTGAGGCTGCAAGAATATATTTGGGATATTATGGAAATCTAACAAAACGAGTAAGTGCTACACAGTGTTATATAAGTTGATTGAATCCGAGGAAACATCAATATGGTTCCTTAATTGTAATATATTAATTATAAATATTTTAATTGTGGTTTCAGGTCCCTGAACTAGCAGGATTCCTTATGATATCAGTTCTGATGCAGATGCCGTTAGTAAGCTTCTTTCTTTTCAATCCCTATTTGCTGAGCACTCCAACGGAGATGATTCTACACACACTACTCTGGTTGGTCACTGTGGCAGAAGTTGTCTTTGGTTTTATAGCCCTAAAAGAGGCCTCGGATATGGCTAAGAGTATTTACTTATCTCATGGTGGTGTTTATAAGGTTAATTGACTTCCATAGTCACGTCAGAAAAGAGAAGTTAAAGGGTGGATCTAATATTATAACAACTTCTGTAAAGTAGGATCTGTTTTCTGTATTGCTAATTTGTTTGTCTTATGTAGGTGGTTACATTATAAGTACTGACAGACGCTTTGGGTCCAAAGTGTACAGATTAGTTAAGGACATTAAGAAGTTATAAGAGTAATAATTTAGACACTAAATGTGAAATAAAACTATTTATTAGTACACAAAATTATTTTATTTATGTTGTCATACAACATTCATTCAAACACTCATTCCTAACAATTTAGGCATTTTAAAATAGCATGATTAAAAGCAAAAGCTTTGGTTAATGTTCAAATAAGATCTATTTGAATACATCACTTTAGCATTACAAGTTAGCAAATAACATATGTAATACCTAATTAAAATTAATACAATAATAAGTTAAGAATTATTTTACCACTTACATATAAACATTTTTATTACCATTCGTAAAACTGCCTTATTTACATACTGCAACCCGGTATCAAATATAGTATCTCAATAAAACATATTGCATTTTGAATACACTTCATTTCATCTGTTCTCATTTGAAGGCACTGGTTATTATGTTAAATCGATTACCTGTTGTGTGGTTCTTAGGTAAATTACAATCATTTCGGATTCAATTAAATTAATTAGAAATTATAGATAAGGATACAGTATAGATCTTCAATTCATTACGCCTAGTTGAAATGTTACTATTAAAACAAATTAAACATCATTTTGTTTAACATATAAAATAACAAAAATGAATATAGAATCCTTTTTACACAAGAATACATAAAAGCTCTGATAATACTGACTTTTAATTAATAAATATAGCCTCTTAGGGAATGCTCTAATCTTAGGTAAAGAAACTCAAGCCTATTTGGTACAATTATTGCTGTGTTCACATTTTGGGCATTACAAAAAATATAAACACTTTTTTGTATGGAACATAATCACATATGGTAAATATAAATAATATTTTCTCAATATCAATTCTAAATCTTAAATCGATCAATTAGGTTATGGTCATTGAAGAAATCATCAATTTTAGACCGGACCAAGTGACAAGTTATATTTAAATTTTCTAGCTTTTTCTCAATGTCCTCCATTTTGTGTTCTTCTCTCAGTTCTAATATTTTCAATAGTTGAAGTAGCGATGGTGACATTTTGCAGATAAACTGGAACAGGAATATTTGGGAATCAACATAAATAGTATTTATTAATTTATTAGGTTTTGCCTACGGCTATAACAACTATTAACATTAACAACAACATTATATGAATAACAGCGTTTTTAAAGGTACATAATTATGTGTTTAAATATTTATGTAATTTACAGGCATTCCGTATAGAATTCATTACAGGTATAGAATATTTTACAACATTCACTATATTATAATATTTGCATATTTAATTGAGCAACTATGTAATTTCTTTTTTTCCAATATTCTATTTGCTCCAGTGGCCAAAATACTTTTCTACAATCCATATTTAAATATGCTATCAAAAAACTTGTAATAGTATTAAACTTACAGAAAATAATTGCTGTGTGACCCAATTGTGGTATTTCTTGACAGAGCCTTCATATGCTGCCGTGAATATTTTCTTCATGCTAACATTGTAATCGTTGGTTCTTATTTTGTCTAACATACCCAGGAATGTCAGTTCAAAAAATAGAACAGCTCTGTAAAATGAAAATATATGTGAGTACATTACACAAAACATAATTAACATTTCCTATTAGCTCAAAGATCTTCTTATGAGTAGACTAGCAGTGCCCCACGATTTTACCCGGTCCTGTTGGAATTCAGGACAAAAAAGAACACTAGAATCTTGCTCTTAAATGTGGCTATTTAATATAAAATTAATTATTCATGTCAGACAGGTAGTCCCTAAGATTAGCGATGGATATATTTGAGCATCCGAACAAACAAATAATCCAGCTTTAATAGGTATATGGGAAAATGTAAAAGTCCACATAATTAGGTATTATAATCAGTGTATGGGATTACCTGTTCAGCCATAATATGCCCTCCACAACTGTACACTCTCCCTTTCCTACCTCTACCAGCATAAGTTCCAGTAAGCAGGAGTTGCCATCATATTTATAATTATTCTGTATTTTCTGTGAAATAACAAATTAATTAAATTAAAAATATAATTTTCATACAGAAAAAAATAAGTAGGATACTAAATTATAACATTATAAGTATTCATTTAATTGCATTTTCATAAGGATATAAAATTTAAAAAGTTATAATTTTTTAAATCTTGGGCATAAGTACTATGAAGATAAGGTATTTTTATCGTTTGTTCACGTGAATTTATCCAATAAATGGGCCAGTAATAAACCACCGAGACAATGTTATAAAGATAAAGGTGCTTACATCAATATTTCCTTGCATGTCATATTTCACAGGTGCAAATACAGTGCCAAGGCAATCTGTAATTATACAATACAATATGTTATGATACAATAATAACAATATACACGCGAGAATATAAAGCTGAAATTATATCGGAATTTAACTCACCCACTAACTCGACTAAAGACTTCGACGCTTCTAAAAACTTGACTATATTAATCCGTCCATTTACAACTGGGGGAAAATCTCTCATTTTGAAGAAAAACACATTTTTATAATCAGTTTCAGTATACGGACTTGCCATTTCCATCTCAGTTTTTCATGTAATACTAATATTTACAAGTCTTAAAATCTATTTTACATGTATCACATACGTTGCATTTATCATTCCCACACTTAAATATATTTAATGTTGAATAAATAATAAAATTACACTGCTGAAAGTAAATGAATATGCTGAAAATAAAAATTAAATTCACCTTTTCTCAAAGGCAATTTTTGACGTTTATCTTGCTTTGCTCCTTGTGTTTTGTATCTGCTGAAATTGGCATTTTTGGCTGTCAAGCAAGCAAGTCAATATTTTTCATTTTTCATCACTTGTCAGCTGTCAAAATTATTATGACTTGTTAACTTTTGGAGTTGCCAAAAGTGAAATAAAAAGTTAATTTTAGTTTATAAAAATCTTATGGCTTATTTTATTATAGACACTTTATAATATTAATAAATATTTTTTCCGTAACTAGTGTCTTTTAATACTTTCGTTACCATTAAACTTCGTTCCAATGATTTATTTATTTATTTCACTTTATTGTCATTAATTTTGCTTAACATTCATTCACGAAATTAATATGAAAATGTTTGCTTCAAAACATTTCCTAGATCATCTTCGACCACTATTGTAAGGACTTTGGTTTTAGGTGAAAATGTGAAAGGAAGCAAAAATCTTTTCTCTGGTAAAAGATTTGTGAATTCATAGGAATCTAACACCATCCCATTTGACTCATCTCTCACTTCCACTATTCTAATTCCAGCTGTTGATATTATCATCATTTTGTTTTTATCGAACTTCAGGTATCGAGTGATGGCCTGTCGCTCTCTCCCATACTCGTTATTAAACCATCGGTGGTAAGAAAGGAGTACAGCACAGTTTCTGGTCCAATAAACCGAATCGTTACCATTTGTTTTGTTTATATTTTTTTTGGAGTCTGAAAATTTATTTGTCATACTTGAGTAAACGCTGGATGGCCTGGTTATTGGAGTAACATTTGGGCTTCTTCTTACGATGTCTGATTTCGACATTGAAGCAAAGTTTCCTAATGTAGTTTTACTTCTTGGACCCAAAACACGTAGTGGTTCTGCGACATTCATTGTGACACTTATGTTACGTTGTAGAGAAACTGTGGAATGTTGTACTGGTTTGCCGTTGAAGTTGTTCATGTTATCTTTTACCAGTGCTGACCTTTTTTCACCAACAAGGAAAACCCTATCTATATTGTCAAAGCCTCTACCCATGATTCCATCTTTGGTGTGTCCCAAGTCGAATGTGTGACCTAGTTCATGAAAAACAGATCCTAATGTTGTTGCAAAGCATGCACCAAGGGTCCCTCTATATCCACTATCGTCCATGAATCTTTTGGTGTTTACTGGCGTAGAGTCTAAAAAATTGGGTACTATTTCTGCTACAGTGGTTGGCCAAGTGTACAAGCAGGCGGTGCCAAATAACGCTAAACCACCCCCACCGAGTGCCGCATAAGCTTCTGTAATAGAAACGATTTCCTCGTGAGACATGGGTTTATCTAAATCAGTTCCTTTAAATCGCGTACATGATATAAATGCCAAAAATTTTCTATCGTTGCTTCCCAAGTCAGAGAGCATCAATTCTCTCCCAAAATGAGACCAAAGGTCAGCTTGTGACATTTTCCTAGCTTTGTTTACATTGAGGCCGCTTCTAAACACCAAACATTTGGGGCTCTTAGGATTCACTTCATGTTCAAGTTGAAATGTTTTTCTTCCCACGCCACTTTCAAATAGTTTTTCTGCTGTAATGCTTTGAATTAGCTTGCATCCTACTGTGATCCGATTGCATGCACTTTCAATTGAGTTGTCTATTTCAGGGGGGCTCTGGAAGCAACCGTCATGACCTTGGCATATTATGTACACAGGTGTCACTCTGAGATTGGTCTTCCTGGGTGTGTAATCCAAAAGTAGTGTTCTCCGCTGTTGTTCCGAATATTGAAGTTCGATCACATTTTGCCCACTTTGTAATTCAATTAACACTTTAAATTCTCCGTTATGGACATTCCATTGCGACTGCGTTATATTCCCTTCATTTTTAACTGTGCACAGCAATTTATCTTGATTATTGGCATTTCCTCTCGTTATAAATCCCTTGATTAAAACAAGGGAATAATTTATCACTTCCCCATTTTGGAAGTTTGTTATGAAAATTGAGGAGTTATGTTCGTTTTCAAGATCGTCATTAATACGGTTGTCCATTACCTGAAATATTTAGAACTTAAGTGGATGCGTGTGATGCGTAGGTATCTCTTATAACAACAATTTGACCTTCATCGCAAAAACGCAATCTCGACTTTTTTCATTGTACCTATTCATTTTGCACATAATTGGGTTAGAGTAGGTAGGTTCTCCGCTCTAGATATCTTTTAAGTTGGTTTAATAAGATAAGCCGGTTAATTAAGAGTGGTGACGTCGAGATAAACAAAGTAGGTCGGTGTGATTTTAATTGAGTCTGTTGGCTGCAATGATCAAATGCCGTCAGTGGTCACAAATGAATAGATTCGCACTTGTGTATGACTCACCATGTTGCGGTTGGTGAGTAGCGCGCAGAGTCGGCGCGGCGTGAGGACTGGCGGTGCGGGCGGCGCGGCGGCGCGACGTCCATTCGCAGCCGGTGTGCACTGCCGTTCCTCGGGCCTCCTCACTTCGGGCCCGACTCGCTCGAACGATCGCACGCCTCGCCCCGACTGCGCATGCTCCCTGATGCAGACCGGCACGACGTGACTTGGTAACGATTGCGCTCTCCAGACAGGTACGCGACTAGCTGTCTCCACTCGACACCACGCTGACGGTGCCGCGGAAATTCGAACAATGCACCAAACATGAACGGAGTGCGTCACTAACAACTACACACGTTCGCCTTTTGTTTGTTTTGATGTAGGGGAGTTGGAGCAAACAGTTTATTACTCGTAATAGTGTAGCCAATGTTAGTAGATAATAGATAATAGTTTTATATATACCTTACCTATTTTGATAAATAAAGACAAAGATATGAAATGGTATAGTAGCCACTGAAGAAAATCTATTCATTATTTACTATTATGTACTTATAACAGAACCGTAATTAACAACGCGGAAACTTAACAACAAACATATTATGTTAAAATAATATTTAGATAATGGTAATTTGGTATCTTTGCCGTAGATAAATGCCTCTATCTCTTACTCTACCGCTCTTGTATGGTAGCTTGTTATGTATCGTCACGCCTTTTAGAATTAGCTTTTTGATATTGAACATTGCTAATAATATTTTGAAAGGAAAGTAACGGAGTATTTAGTAGAGTAATTTGAGGTATAGAATTCAAATGCTTGGCTGGGTTTCCTTTTTGGCCGTGTCTACTCCAGCAATTTTATAGACACTAAAACAAATCAAACAAAATGTTAACAAAGCCAATTTTATAGATTTAAAGTATCTATTGACCGTGTGTGCATAAACCATCTTCGTTTTAATTGGGTAGTAAATACATTCGTATGCCTGTACATCTGTTCTCCTCTGTATATCTACTCTCTCCTCTACAGGTAGGTACGTCTCCTTTACTATTCTTGTTTTGTGTGCTGATTCCGTTAGTAAGAGCTCAAAGAATTGCAGGATTGAGCAAATTAGTTAGTTAGAGATTGAAGGATTGGTGATTGATGACATAATGAGACATTATAATAACTAATTTTATAACTTGTAAATGGGTGTTGTGCGTCGCGGGAATGGATGGAGCCTTTGCCCTACAATGCACAATGGGATGATGCGGGCACAGTGCACAGTGACAGGAATCACTTGTGTGTGTGTGTGTGTGTGTGTGTGTGTGTGTGTGTGTGTGTGTGTGCGCGCGCGCGCGCGCGCGCGTGTGTGTGTGTGTGTGTGTGTGTGTGTGAGAGAGATCTGCGACACTGCGTCTCACAGTATTATCATACTGTATTTTGATAACGAGAGTTAAAATGTGAGATCGATTCTCCTGCCGAAGACGATTAATTTTGAAAAGGGAAATTACTTAGTGATTTAGGAATTTGTGATAGTGAATTAGGAATCATCATACTTTTCGGGCAATCAGGTGATTCAGCCTGCAATGCCCTAACCAAACTGAGGACTGAGGACAGTCTCACAAAGAGATTTTTGTGAAACATTGTCCCCACCGGGAATTGAACCCGGAACCTCCTTATCGTGAGCCGAGCGCTCAAACCACAAGACCACGGAGGCTGTTGTTGTTCATTAGATTCCTACCCCATCAATGAACCCTTCCTTAATGGAAGTAGTTGTCTTCGGTCGAAAAATCAGGGATGATCATTTTAATTTTAACTCTCTTATGAAAAAATGGAACATAGTAAGAATCTTTTACATACTTTTATAATTAATGTAGATTACTAAATTCGGTAGAGCAACGGTAGAGTAGCTTTAACTTTACCACTGATTTCTATAGTAACCAAGCTTTTACATACCTAGTTAACATACATAGTAACAATAATAGATAACGATATTCGTGAGTACGTAGGCATACGTATGAAGTACTCCCACACAAAGGCTGCTTATAGGTAAGTAGGTACTCGCAATCTCTCAGTCCATTATACTTATTTCATTGTCAATGTTAACATGACACATCTATTCTTTTCCAGTGCATTTCATTAACCGGTTGGAAGACAATACTAGCCGTCAAGGGCTTCTATGACCAGCTGTTGTCCGCGGTATGACCTGCAGGAATGTACTGTATGTGATTTTCATGTTACTTTAGAGTAAGCCTATTTTTGTTACTGTAATGTAAGTAGGTATTTAGATTTGCTCTTGTCATGTCTACTCTAAAATTTTGAGACTATTTCAAAATATTACTTTTTAGATGTGAGGTTCTCGATTTTTATGATATTTTTGATGTCGTATATACTTTGTACTTCTAAGTTTAATTTTATTTAAAAATCCTTTTATATTCGACACTCAGGACCAGACGCTGTAATCATTTGACCTATGGTACTTATTTTTTAATCTGGGCTCATTGCGTCAACAAAATTATGGATTTTAGTATTACTAAGTGTACGTTTTATTGTAGCTATACTTCTTTTTACACGTAATTTAGTACGTGTCGGTGTAAAAACTTAGAATTCATTTTCCATAAATATTAACTTTTATAGCTTAAAATTGGTATCGGACCCGCTTTAATATAGAAAGGTAGGTCAGTTACCGGCAATCTGGTTTGAATCGGGTTTGGTTGTAGATACCTAATCGAATTAAGATTACCATTGGTAACGAAATTGATGCAAATTTTATGGACGTTTTCGTGGTTTCAAACATATAAATTCTTACTAAAAAGCCAACACATTATCGAGTGCATTTAGATTGCCTTAGCGTACTTAAGTCGCCTAAGTTATGATAGGTAAGTACAATACTGTGCGTAAGTGACGTGATCGGTGTACCGATCGTTGCGACGCCTGTTGGCTGGCAGCGACAGCGTCAAGGCGTTTGCTCCTTGATGGAAACTGCAGGAAGCCCTGGGCCGCAGGAGCAGGCGGTCGTTGTCCCAATGAACGCAGTACTTTCGCTTTTGTCGGCGAACGAACCCGGCCCATTACCAACACAATCACGCGGTTACACCATCATATGTACATCGGTTTTGGCCACGCACAACGTCACGGCATGCATACTAACAACGTCTTTAGGGTTGTCTTGTTTAGATTTCTCCAGTGATTCGTATCTACAGTTCTTTTGTTGTACAACTCGTGTGTTGCCCAAAATAGATTCACCGGAATCGTAATGCGTGCGCGTGCGGTTGCCATGCGAAATCTTCGTCACGATACGAAATAAATATTGTACGTAACTGATATCTGAAATATTGTAACGGAACTCTCATGTCGTATTTCTTTAACAGTTAAATTGGCATTCTCAATAAGACATTTTTACTTTTATTTTGAATATTTCACCTCATTTCCAAATTTACAATAAAATTTCCTTTGTTTATTTGGTGTATCGTAGTCATCATAAATAGTCGAATATCGAGAAGATGTAACAAAAATATACTAAGTAATGTTTACATAAATCATAATATTGAGAATACGCCAACCAATTCGTACTTTAACGCTAATTAATATCAAAAGGTTTCTGAGAATCGTAGTGACTAGTGACTAGGTACCTAGCGTGTAAAAGACATCAACGGGAGTCTTTGAAAAAGATCATTAAATTCAGTTTTAGAAGAGCAAAAAATTTGGACAACTTAATTGCTTTATGATGAATAATCTACATCATTGCTTCAGGCTAGTCCTGTTTGATTACGTAACCAAGCTTGTTTGAAAAGTATTTACTTTAAGATGAACGTTTCTTCTAGGTATCTTCGTGCTGATAAGCCGATAATTAAGTAAAAAAACACTTGTTTTCATTTAACAAATCACGTTAGTAATCCTGATAAACCTTTAGGTTTTGTACGTGCAATCCATCTTATGACAGGTTAAGTTATACTTAGGTTACCTAAAACATTACGACACAATGACATAAAAGATGTCCAACTAAATATTCAATAATTTCACAATTGACGGGTTTATCAATATACCTGTGTTGAGTTTCATATTCGGTAGTAATATTTGTATATCAATAATTTATTAGCAAATTACGACACGCGACGCAGTAGGCATGTCCCAAACTCGATGAAGTCATTATTGAAAGGAGCTCATTAATATTTTAATTAATGACGCAATTAATTCTTATGCCTAAGATTGTTTAAGTTAACCTATAATTTCTTTATCTTAATTCGTGATATTAATCTGCTATAATTAAATTGTCACTTATCTGCCGGTCTGGCTACTAAAGTGATAGATACTTATTGGTACGAAATACTTTAATCTATTTTGATTCGATTGTGAATAGTTATAAGTTGTTTCTCAAACTCCATCACCAGGGTTGGCCACCTACCCGAAATGAATGAATAATAGAGTTGTTTCTGAAGATCGTAGCTAAGCTTAGGTGGTAGAGGAAACATTTTCATTCAATATTTTGTATTAAGAGATTAATATGAGATGCCAGTTTGCAAGTTTGCGTGCTTTCGTCCCGTAGAATCTCAGTGTCATAGGGCCCGTACGTGCCCTACGCTGGACGCGTGGTCTAATATTTCGAAACAGTGGTCTTTGTTAATAATAATGAAGATCTGCGTAGTTTCATCAGAGTGCGTTTGTTGAATAATAACGCACGGTTGAATGAACCATTGCATCGTGTCCTTGTTTTCTGTGATTTTCCACGGCACGTGGTAACACGCTGGTGATGGCAGTCAGTACCTACTCTTCACACCAAGTAGGCGGACATCTCATTTCTCATTCAACTTGAAGCAACTAATTATCACTGGACGCGATGTGAACCGCACAACTGCGTAGTTGCATGTGTTTAATGATAATTAACATCGCAGGGCATCATTAGTAACGTTTACTGACGATTGTACAACTCTAATTTTATCATAAATTATTTCTTAAAAATGGAGAAACACTTGGATTTGTATGTATTTTTCAATTTAATAGAGGTATCATAATTTCTGCATAGAACTTTTAATTATCTTCATTTGCATAAATAAGTGAAGCTTTACCTACTTTATGATGTAAAATCAATACGAAATATTAATAATTAAACGGTTTAGTTACTAAATCATTGTAGTTAACTGTTAAAAATCAAGTATTTATCCAGGTTTAAGTGGTTCCGCCGATTTAGAGTAAGGGGCCAATATGTTCAGTAAATTATGAAGAATGTGCAGAAGATTTTGAGTAAACACAAAATATAGTTTGATAGACACCCACTGCTTAAAAACTAATGGTAAAATTGGTAAATTATGGTAATAGATACGACCAGTAAGTTCAATATGGTCCAGTTCACGGCCGCGGCTCGGTCTCTGTAATGATCTTTGGTTGGTTTTCATTCAATGTAGCCTCGAGGTATGCTGTCGTTGCTGTACGTTAGTAGAATAGTAGAACATTATTCAGTTATGTTTTATAATACGGTTACTTTTTTCTGATGACCCTGATCATGTCCAGATTTGGGCCGAGCCCTTGGTTATCTGATTGAATTACATTTCGGCGGTACTCGCTTTTACTCCTTTCTACTTATTGACAATATTGTAAGTCTTCTATTGATTATCATAATTCAAACAAGTTATATGACGTAGGTAGATGCAATATAACAATATTCTAACAAGGCTTTATAAGTAATTTTATCGTCGTGCTAATCGATATTCTATACGGCTAGTCGTTTCCCTGTTGCTACACCAGACTAAATTAATACTTATGAGGCTTCATACTCAGAAGCTTATCTAGCTTTTGCCATACCAAGGCGAAAGACGGATTACTCGCTTGGATCTTTAACTTTCAAAAGGATTAATAGCAAATACATGTGGCCTACGTGATCTGATATTGCACTACAACAATAGATACTTGGCACCACCTGACCTAATCACACAGGCCATTCAACATCCGTGCAAGAAACTGACCACACATATTGAATATGAAATGCACGCAGTTAATGTGTCACTTTTGTCAGAAGTAAGCATTTTCGAGTACGGTCATCGACCTTACCCATTGCGTAGGCTAGCTACTTTCTCTTAGTGCTGGGGCGAGGAGGTGTGCGGCACCGGGCCGAGAAGGGGGTCCTGCCAAATAAAGTGCGTGAAAGGCTGCAATGCAATCGTTCCGGTAACAAGCACCGACACTCGGGCACCACCGCCGACCCTTCCTGCGTCCGATCACAACTACTTTGTTGCACTCACCAACCAACAGCCTACAAGCACTGCCACTAATATCGATCTGTCGCCTGCTTGAATATTTACAAGGTGCGCCACACATATGTGGACAGCCATCTAGGTTTAGCATCGCCGGTTGCCAACATCTAGCAAAACTGTTTTGCATTTACATCGATCGAGCGAACAGGGTCGTTGAACTCGGTTCAAAGTGGTAATCGCCAATTAGCGAAATTGGTTAAACGAATCAAACCGGCGGCGATAAAGCGTGATCTTAGAGGTTGTATAAGCATTGTGACGCTTTCTACGGCTTCTTGTAATCGGAATAAGCAAAGAAGTGAACGGAGAAATTGTTGACATTGTAACGGTTTTTATTTAGAAGAAACAATGAACAAGAAACATATGTAGTTAACACATATATTTGGCAAGATTTTTGCAAGACTCCCTGAAGCCAAATTTATCGTAAGCTTTGGATTATAGAAATGTTGGATGACTCTCTTTATCGTGTATTAGATGGCATCGTACTCAAATGAATAATCAAATTGTAGTATTTTTAATAACTTTAAACTGTAATTAGTATCAGAGTTTTGTTTCAGAAGCATATATTTCCAAATTCCGCTAGAGCGGCATGATAGTCACGTCATAGTCTGTTGCGCTCAACCACAAGTTACGAAAATCACACGTCGGTGTCACCGCTACAGGAATACCAATCAGCCTGAATTGGGCAGCTTACAAAGGTCGAAGGCAAAATGATTTATAAAAAAATTGCGAAACTACAACATAAAAAGAGTTGGCACATTGGACGTGCTTGCGAACGTTCTCTCTTTTGAAGGTTACACCACAAAGCTGCGTGTACCGTTAAAACAAAACTGTCCTCATGTACGAGAAACTAGTTTAATAATGTTTTTAAATATTTTTATAACTGTTCTGAAACAACAATGGTTTCTGACATAGAAAAGATAATAAATCTTTATTATTCGACCGCCAATACAATTAAGATGTAAAGAATCGATGATAATAAACATTTTAATTGCTTAGTGATGTTGTAGTTATCGGACGAAGAGTGAGTAGCACAGGGTGCCTACGAGCGTAGTCGGTGGGTCTACGCGTAGAGCGGCGCGGGCGGCGGCGGCGGCGCGGCGCGGGCGCAGGACTGGCGGCCGCGCAGCTCCCGCGCTGCGGTTGTCCGGGGTCAGGTGTCGTATTTCTAGAGCATTGAACCTCTGCAACCTTGTGCGTTGAGTCCAGCCACTCTCCGTTTGCTGACGCAACCGTTCCAGCCCCTTCTCTATTTTAGCTGTAACAATATCGTATAATTATTCCTCCGGGGCACACCCACTTCTAAGAAACTGTATAACAATGGACGCTATGATGTTAACAGAATCAGTTCATGATAGGTTACAGTTAATTACAGACCTTTTATACTTACGCAACGCAGCCAGAGCTTGAGATTTGTCGAGTGGCTAAGTAACAGGCGTAATTGTGTTATATCGTTGCGTTTGAAAGGCGGATAGGATTTGATAGATAAATTAACTAGTCTACGCAGTATTTCGCGTATAAATGTTATACAAGTGGTAAACGTCCATTATCGAACGTAGCATTTTAGAATAATAGAAGCAAATGGATGAGCCTGCATCAATTTCATCGACAAGGCACAGCTCTTAAGTTCAATGATGATGAAACGTCCATGTCAGTTTTAATGCCGAGTCATGCATAAAGTCTGAATATTAAGTCCCAAAACCCGATCGAATACATATAGTCCAAAACACAGTTTTCTTTCGCCAATGTTGCTCACAATTACCAGTTGTCGACTAATAAGTTTAGCACAGTACTGCAGACGGGCGCTGAGCCGTTCGATCGTTCGGAGTCAGTACCTGAGGTTTGCACGGCGGAGTGCTAAGTAGCCTCAGCCGTCCGCAAATAGTCCGCGAGAAGTGCGAAACGCGAGCGCCGCCCCGAGAGCGTTGCGAGGTGACGGTTACGTAAACGCTGACATAACCGAGTCGACGACCGCTGGTTGCGCAACCACCGAACCCACAACCCCACGCACCGCGCCTTCGAGGTGGTGAGGGGCCATTCTCCCACCAACTTACCAAATTACCTAATTGTAACCAAAATGCATCAAAAGGACACCGGTCCAACGCCCGCGTTGCGACACTAGCAATCATTAGTGCAATAACCTTCTAGGCGGAGCTCTACCTTTCGGCTTAAATTGATTAACATTTAAATATGTTAATTCAGTTATGTACTCAAACATGTATTAATAATTTTTGAATAGATTTTAGTCAAGTGGATACGCAAAATGAGGCTTTATGCGCGTGCGCAGTATGATGTGAATAATAAAGCAGCGTAGGCTTGTGAGCGTGCGCTGTGTTGCTAGGTGCTCAGCTGAACCTAGATCGATCATAATTAGTAATTGCTAAAAAGTGGTTAGTCACGCGCAATAGCGATTGGGTTAGGCCTTACATACGTTTGAGTTCGCGTTTGGATTCGTGGGTATGTACGTGACGTATATGGTACAGTTATCCTTAGTCAAACGAAAGTGAAAACTAAATGCGGGCCCGGTCATCGACCCTTGTCGGGTCGTCGACCGCGCCGAACTGCAAAGGCCGTTTGTGAGTGCTGAGGCCGCGCGCGATATTTAGCTGATTGGTGCATGCGCACGCGTCGGTAATGCACTTATCTCATGCGTACGCATCCAAAAGTTCCTGCAACTAAACAAATATTCTAATAATACAATTTTATCAAAATATCCGCTAAATATGACCTTAATGTTTTACTTAATCATTTACTACGCAACCATAATTCGGGGTATATTGATATTCGAGGTATCAGAGGTATCGAGAAACTTGATTTTGATCGACACAGATTGAGGAAACACACAAATATTATGAATAAGTTTGTCCTTTTTCGGGGTCTAGAAAATCTATTTTAAAATTTGAATTATTCTTAAAAGTGTTTTAACGTTTTGATTAAAAACCATCGCGAGCAAGAATCGTGAAATAGGATAACTTTTCTTTCACGGTGCCATTCGATATCACTGCTTATGTATTTTATGAGACCGTTTAACGGTATGAACAATGGCCAAAATCATTCTCGGTACCTACCTATAATAGAAAACAGCTAGGCGTAAATGATGTCTATTGAGCCTATCATAACATACTGTTAGAGAATTGTGGAATATTTTACCAGATTTTTATCAGGTAATAACTGTGCCAACTTTTACGCCTATTATTATTTAGACTGTGTTACTAACTTCCTACATACAGTCAGTTCAGTAAGTAAGTAACTTTGTTAATGTTTTCATCAATTAGCATCAGCTGTAAAAGTAGTCGCGTTTGTGTAAAGCATTCTTATTGCTATGTGGGCAAGTCGTCTGCAACTAGGCCGCGTTTCCACGGAACGGGTCTCGACTTTTTGTTCGTGATGATGCGGAACAGAAGAGAGAAATTCGGTGAGATAAAGCAGCACTCGTAAAGGAGGACACGGTCACGAAGAGTCATCGGCTCCAAACACGATGAATGTAGAGCAGCCGATGTTTCTCCTTGGGCCGCCGACAACCTGTCCGAGCGCCGCCGCGCGCCGCCCCGGGCGGCCTTAACTCACCACGACGCGCTACCGTCCTCCTAATTTAGGACTCATTACTTCTCTTAAGCACTTTTAACAATCAAATCAACTGTATGAATTATTACGGACGTAGATGCAACATTAGATAACACACGCACACGATAAGAAAATAGCTCCATAACCAGTTTAATTTGCTGATCGCTCTATAATTACAGAGCGATGAAGATAAAGCGACGTATATCTTCCAAACATGGCTGCAGCTGGGCGCGTAACGAGCAACTTTCTTTAGTCTTTTGATGCAAAAAAGGTATTGTTAGGTGGTGAAAAAACCAAATCCCGATTATATTTTCGAAAGCACGTCGAGTCCTTATGTAAGAGTTCAACGTGACACTTTGGTCAGAGTGCGCGCGGCCGTTCAGCGCGCCACTTTCCTTGCGCTCAAATATTTGGTTAGTTATCTACGTTCCATCAGCGAAATACTAGAAAGTCAGTATTTTGTCAATTTGATGTCCTTAATAGGAGGGTTATTAACCATCAACCGGTATTACAGCAATTAAAATAATTATGTATCTCCGTGATAAATAAATTTCTACGGGCTCTACCGATTAGTCAAGCGTTTTAAAGAGAAATGCCGATGTGGTTAAATTTTGATTGCGCTAAATTTTAAATCGCATAAATGACTGTTATTTGTACATTTCTACATATTAACTAAGTAGGTGATACATTGATCTACTGAATAGTTTGTTAGAGGCAACATCTTTATGACAACACTAATTTGAGATTATATAACCGCTGAGGCGTTTCAGGTTATATCTACTTTTAGATATCTTTCAAGCTCTGTTGGAGTGAGTGACACTTTATAAGCGTATTTAATATTAAGCACGACATTACCATCATGAGACCTTTTAAAATGACCTTAATAGTCGTGTTTAAAGATGTGTCAACTATTGCAATGTTCTGTCGGTATCGTTTATGTTTGGGGTAGAGGATGTTTGTGTTAGGTGGAGTTGTCGTGTCGGGTGTCGTTCAGAGAAGACTGACAGCAGCCATACCAAGTGTGAGTTCGTTGACCCCTACCACCAGTGCCAACGCTTTACATTTGGCGAACAATGATTTGGAATGGCGAGGTGAATGGCCTCGCTCGGAGGGGCTGAGCGTGGGCAGTTATCGACCCATATTGGAGGTGAAATGTAGATCAGTGGGCGAGAGCGGCGAAATTCGCCGCGGAGTCTGTGAGCGTCGTAGTGCGCCCGCGCAACCGTACTACAACATCCACAATACATATTGATAGCCGCGCGGCGACGTAGGTACGGCACGGCCCGAGCTTCGCGGCCGACAAGTAACGAGGCCTTATTGGTTATGACATTACATTTATATGTTAACAGCTAACAGTTTTTTGCTCATTTCATTTATATTTACTGTTAGAACAATTTAGGCTGTTCGCAACATACGTGCTTTATGATACGTGATATGCGAAAAGTCTGTGATTATTTCCTACAATGTTGTAACTTTTATATTTTTAAGTTTATTTCCACTCTACATACCTGTGCAATGAAACCATTAATCATTTGGCCAATTTGTCTTAATTATCGTTTAATGTTGAACCTAGTCGACATTCCAGTTAAAAATACATCATATTACAAAGGGGTCGTTTTCTTTGAAACGATACAATAAGGTCGGTAGGTACACGTATACTTATTGGATTTTAAACATAGCATTCGTGTGTTCGGTTTATGCCTATTCGGTGATGTAAGAGTAGGCAATGTGTCGTTTTATTGTGAATCGAATCCTGTCCTAATTTAACACGTGTGCGGAAGAAACAATGGCGAACGTGCCGATATAAAGGAAAGTTCTTTATTGCCTCTGAAAACGGTTAAGCGTCTCGTTGTTCAAGTCCAGACACATAAAAACAACCAAATTTTCGAGGAACATTTTTATGTTGTCTCGAATAACGGTCCTTTTGTAAACCTCTGGTTAAAACAAATCTATTTCTTTTGTTAAACCAAATCTATATGAAATAAGATTTCTGGTTCTTATTTTTCAGAGATGGTATGTACTTATGGGAACATCTCATAATACATTACTATTGTTTTTTGGGAAATAAAAACTTAGAATTTTGTGTATGGTAGTCTAGGCGTGCAAAACTTTAAAAAGTATCTTCATAAATATGACATGATGCAGCAAATTAAGCCCTCGAAAGCTACATAGTTTTATATATTAGTAGATAACTGAGAGTGCCATCATTTTCAAGAGCTTAGCTTGCAATGACCTCAATAAAGCTCGTGCTCTTCAGAAAAGTGTAGGTACTCCTTGGGGAGACGAACTAGATATTAACTTTAATCATATTACCTTTAAAGTTTTGAACATTATTAATAAATTCAACCAAATGAGCATTTTGTAAGCAAAGAACTAAAGTAAGAAAACATATATATATCTACTAGTTTTCAAATGTTCAAAGCTAGACATATTTCGGCGTGAGCAATAAAATAGTAAAATAATTCATGCGTGTGACTCTGCGGTCACGCGAAAATGAAATCAAGTTTGAATTATATAAGTAGTTTTTAGGTATCTGAAAATATATTTTTGGTAAGTACGGCGTCACCATATTATTATCTAAACACAGAATTTTACATTTAGCAGAAAGTTTGTTGGATTTGCATTTCTTTACTGACTCGATATGCAAACTTTGCTAGCTTGAAATGAATAAACAAAGGGATAAGGTTCTCATGGGAAATATATTGCTTTTCATGAAGATTTCAGGAGTCTCGTCGCTAAACCAGACGTCTGCCTTCCCATCTTGCTTTAAAATCCACCCTGTCTAGACGCCATTTAAGATTGTCCGTTAATTTTCCTTGCAAGGTATCGAGCTGCTAATATTTTAGATTTCTTTGTGTAACGTGACTGCGATGTTACACCGTAGAATACATACAAATCCTGT
Source organism: Cyclophora albipunctata (assembly GCA_963082685.1). Taxonomy (NCBI): domain Eukaryota; kingdom Metazoa; phylum Arthropoda; class Insecta; order Lepidoptera; family Geometridae; genus Cyclophora; species Cyclophora albipunctata. The sequence continues at coordinate 5,027,554 of OY720117.1, read as the reverse complement.
ACCTAGTAATTACAAAAAAAATTGTAAAATTCTTATATACATTTTCAAAGCTATTTCAGCTTGACGATCTTTCAGGCCTGAAGCGATAACAAAAAATTTGACGTTTTTTTTATATTTTAATTTTCAATAAACTGTCGGATTAAGGTAAATAATGCTAAACATTAACCGATAGAAATTGTATTTAACAATGTCTATTCGTAGAGATCGATTGGCGCATGAAACTAGGTTCGACACAGGACGCGACCCGCAGTCACGAGTAAGTTCGTGACATGTTTTGGTTTCCGTCTCATGTACCGAGTCCAACGTACATTATGGTCGCCGGCTGTCCTGGATCTGAAGGGTTATTCATTATCGAAGCTGGGAAATGGAAAGGCAAAGCAACCTTTCTTTAGAAATCACTTCCATCTCAATTGTAGAGTCAAATATATATCTTTTTTAATAATAAAGGACATAAGGAAGTTGATGTAGTGTAGACATATTTATAAACTACATAAAAAACCAATTATGTTCGTTTGTTTATTATACATGTTCGCCCTACAAACAATACAATAGATTTGTATGAAAGACTACATTGTAGCGCGGCTAACTCTGCTCGGTAACATTCACCGAAGACAACAACGGAACCTCACACTTTATTGCTTAGTCAGTAGTAGTTACAAGTGAGCTTTATTTCTCACGATTACAAGCCAAGGCGGGACTGTCGAGTATCGATTGCCGTTTCTCAGAACGGCTATAAACGACCGAGAGTTCTAATTATAGTGCACGCGCAAGCGAACGCCTTATGTCACATCGTACAAGGTTACTATACCGAGGAAATTTGTTCTAGACGAGTTTCCGAAAGCGGCCGAAGAAAGTACTTTTACTGAGAGACGTGACACAGTTTCCATGAGACGAGATAGTGCGGCGCACTTGGTGCCTTGGTACGGGGTAGGGGCGCGGAAACGGCACGGAGCGGTCACCGACGCCACGCCGCGCCGCTCCTCAACTACTTATATCTACACAATATCACCAGAGAGCCTGCTTTTGACACAATTTATTTGCGCTGCTTCAAAATATTACTTAGTATTCCACTATTATTCAGAATCGGTATTAGAAATTCATGATAATTTACAAAGCTAGGCAAATAATCATAAGTAAGATAAGTAATTTGTCTTTGGTAACAGGAACATAGTATTATGATAGGAATTTATTACCCATTATGATTTGTTATGAGACCCTCTGTTGCCATCAATCTATTATTCTTTCATGTTCGTACAAATATCTAAAGATATTAATGATACCCTCGTAAGTGAAGTTGTTATTGTGTTCGTTTGCCGTTCTCTTCACGTGTAAGCTTTCCAAGACTAATAAATATGAGTGGTTCATTAGTTTTCCGAGGAGAAGCCCGGACTTATTATATTAGCAGCCTCCTCTGGCTGCTGGTACCTGTAGTTATAGCCAGTGAGTACCGGATGGGCTGGCGACGTGATCTTGTTTATTACATGTTTCCGACTTTTCTAATACTATCGAGAAAATCGAAGAAAAGTTTTCTATTGGGAAAAATAACATAATTACTGAAGTTATTATGAGCAACTTTGTTAGGCTCTGTTTACACCAATGATACTTAGCTAAATGTGAACGTGCCAAGCAAATTGATTGTGTATTTCTTCAGTCAATTTTTAATTCATAAATAATTAATGTACGTGAATATACTGCTTACAGCGGTTAGTGCAGTAGTAGTAGGTATCCTTTGTGCATATAAAACAATGTAACTTTGTTTACTCATAGATATCTGTTTACATTCCCATGAGTAACAAAATTGCTGATCCGATGATGACTGATGAGGAGACAATGACTTAAATAATAATTATCTAATCTATTGTTATTGTCCAAGTGAACATTGTGGTATTATAGTTCCATTTAATGTACAGCTGTTGTATGTATCCACAATTAGTAGTAGGTATATAATACATTGTATAAGTGCGATTATTTGTTTAAATATATGCAAAATAAAGAAAGTTTTGGGATTTGAAATGAAGACTACAATAAAGGAAAAGTAATCGGCTGATCACAGTGTATGGTACTGAAACGTACAAAACGTAAAGGAAATATAAAATGAATTCGAATTGCGTCCGTGAAAATGTTTCAATTCAAATTGACCTTTGGAAGTTCTTACGAATATGCGGGGGAAGTACACACAGTAAAACTTAACTTATAAGTCTGGTATGTAAAGCATTTCCTGTAATATTTCCACATTTACAAAATGCACTTTTCATACGGCTGTTTCTCCGTATTCCTTCCATATTATTAAATGTCTGATGAAAAATTGGCTATAATGTCCCGACAAGGTGTAGGTAGACTACACTTGTGCTATGCGTCATCATCGAAGGCATACATTGTAGGGATAAAGTTATAAATACCTGTGATTCAGCCTCTGACGTAGCTCCATTCTAAAGGATGAATGAAAAAAGATCGCTTACGAGTTTTTTTTCGTGTGACGCATGACGCTTCGTATAAATCTTGTATCGAACAACAGGAAAACTGCATATACTCGTATCTGCGTTTATTTATAGCTATGAAATTTTGTCTTAGGTCATGGATGACGTTGTTGAAGCAATGTTTTGTTTTGAATAGCGATGTTAAGGTTATATACTGATTAGAGAAATTCATTGTGTTTGTATTATGCAATTGGCCTTAGTAGTGCAAAGTGATATAATGTCACGGCTATGTTTAATTAGAATTGATAATACATACTTGATAGAACCCTGAGAAGTTCAAAGTTTTTAATTAAATACAATACCTATTAAGAACAGCATGATATGTAACATATTCCACTTCCCGAATAATTGAATCATCGTATTATCCACCCCTAAAACACATCTTTATTTAACATGGAGGTTTTAATTAACAGCTTTTAATCCGTAGGAAAATAAAGCATTCCTCCGGGATAAAAGTAGTATAAATAACGTCTCGTCATTAAGTCCCGACGAAATCGTTTTAGTAATTTCCGAAATTACCTCAATTATATGGACACCCGTTAAAATCTATTTATTTCATATAACAAATATTACAATTTTATTATTACCTAGTTGTAAGTAGATCATGCAGTCGTAAACACCTATAAAATATACATATCCTTTGTTGTTGGAACAAAATTTAATTAAAACTTTAGTGTGCACGGTATTTATAGAGTGTAATAAATGCAGTTTACTATTTTCCTTATTTCTGCCTTCGTGGCTTTGCCCTTATGTTCGTATAGCAACGTGCTTGATGACATCACCGAGCTCTCGAGCATTCAGACTTTAAAATATGTCTGGACAAGACAGGTTCTAGGAACCTTGATTCTGTGAAGTAAATATTGTACACCTGCTGTTTTCGTATCGATGTTTAACTAGCAGCCTGCACTAGTACTTTTCCAAGACATAAAAAGTTCGCTCGTAATGTGCAGCGCTCGTGAGAGTATTCCAATGGCTCTATCTCGAGAATTAACGCCAAAATCTTGTTAGTACAAGACTTTATTAAAAGCTGTTGGCAATAAAAAGGCGGGTAAAACTTGGAATGGTGTAGAATATTTCAGAAAATGAATACTTTATTAACTTTGATATATTCTTGAATTTCAAATGTCGTTTGGGTTCCTAGGGAAAACTTTATTTGCTTCTTACTTGAAATGTAGAAGTCGTGATTGGTTATAAATATTTAGTCACGCGAGCGTAATATTTATAGGTTAGATTTTGGATGAAATGGCTCGGGTTTGAGATCACCAACCCGCAGTAGGCAAGCGTGGTGATTACGCCTAATCCCCCTCGCTGTACTGATATCTTTAGTGATATGAGAGGCCTTTGCCCAGCAGTGGGACATTACAGGCTAACAATTAACTTTACTTTAGATTTTGGATGAGAACATTTTTGGACATCTTACATACATACATGTATGATATTTAAAAATAGATCTCCATCTAGCAGGTACAGGTAAGTAAGGTAGAGGTAAAAGTATGTAAGTAGTTAACAGTGTATTCTCGAAATTAAACTTCATCTTAGATCATTCGAAAGACAATATGCATTACAGAGGGGGAGGGAGGGGTGTTCAATCTTTGCCGAAAAATATTTTTCTTATAGTTTTTAAAGTTTTGATCAGACTAAGTGGACGACTTCTCTAACGTAGTGACGTTAACACGTTATAAAACGACCTTAGTAATGCTGGTACGATAAACAGCGGATCTCACGTGAGCCGGCTATCACGTGTACAACCCACTTATATTTAACTTATATTTAACCTATTTGCCCTACTTACCCATATTCATTGATTCAACTATAATATTAATTATTAAAATAAAAAAAATGGATTTGGATGATTTTTTGGTTCTTTTTTGGTTAGAATGTATGTATGTATGCATATACATGCATTCTTACCAAAATTCGCGTTGAAATGAAATGATTCATAAATTGGATTGAATCTAGGGCCTGAACACACCAAAATCACAACAGAATTAAAACGCGAACCAAACTACATGATGAACTTTTCAAAACAGTCAGTCGTGTATTACTATTATAATTTAATATGAATTCAAGTTGCATATTCGTAATTTACATTCGTGAATCATGTTAATAACTATTAAGTTAACCCTCCAGGCTTTTGAAAAGGTTTATGAAAAACTTGTTTAGCACTTACTTAATTCTGCGTTGAAAGTTATTTACATAATATTTATTATAGAATGTACGTTTGTTTACATAATGCACTCACAATAGCACAAGTTTGTAATCTATAGGCGATAATATACGGAGAGGTCACGCTATCACTCAAAGACTTCGTCTGTAATGACCTTGCTCCAGATCAAACGTGACCTTGTGTCTCTCCAATGAGCTAACGAGCCGACGTGTATCGTATCAACAGTAGTTGTTCATTAGTCCCATTTGTTAGGCCGCTACGTTAATTAACTAGCATTCCCACAAGGAACAATACACCTCGCTTTGATATACATCAACCATCATTAGTTCGTACTCGCTACTCATAATACAAAAACTTAAACCTTCAAACACAAAGGTATAGCCACGAAAAACAGAGGATTCTAATTTGTCATCTCACGCTTTGATGATTTTTGTTTTTGCTTAAAATATTCCTATTTTTTGTTTCACTTGTAAATTAATCTTTTATTCAATATTAATAGAGGGTAATGCACCCTTTATGTAGTTTTATTTTGTTTTTTGTTGTCTGTACGTTGTTTGTACAAAAAGCTCAGTATTTTTTGGAATTGGCAGTAGACAGATAACAAATTAGGGTAGGTTAGGAGTTATGAATCATCTTTACGACTTGTTCGACCTTAGCTGAATAAAACAGGTAAGATGTTTTCGAGACATGCATTAACAATGTTTATGTTCCACATTATTTTTAAATTAGGAACTACTTCAATTGGATTGCGCGATCTTGCAAACTGTTAGGCATCGATTTAATAAGAATGAGCGTCAAATAACAAATTACGCACTCGCGAACTACCGAACTCACCAGGTCGCAACTATTAAACTCACCAATTAACTAAACGGAGCTTTAATGAAGGTTTGAATTACCAACAAATCATATTGTATACTTATGCGAGAAAGCTTTCTCTTGTTTTCCAATATCTTAAGCTCAATGGTATCTATCAACCTTAGTTTATAGCGTTGCTAATTTCTTATTAATTAGCGAGCTAGCATACGGCACGGACTTGCGATCACAATGCGGGCACCGCGCGACACCGCATAATATTTTAATGTGCCCGAGCAAGGTCTAAACGCAATAAGTGACAAGTGCATACCTCAAGGCCTCTTTTAACTATCAATATGACGCAACTAAAGTTATTTTATATCTCACACAACCTAATGGTTCATTGTGTATTGTATACAAACCTGTGATCTATAATACTTTACTCATAGTGATTTGTTTGTGTTTTGTTATTGTAAGATGTTAAATAAACTACATATTTCATGACTCTGTTACAGTTCTCATTACAACTTTAGGTTTTTTTCCAATTATTATATTCCACTTATAAGTACTGTTTCTTCTTCGTGTAATCGTAGCAATAAACTAATAAAGTAACTGCAAAAGTTAATCAAATTTTTTACAACCGCTATATCGAGAAAGCGTAATAAAACTGTCCAAGTTAATTTCTTCACCCTCACAGTCATTGAAGACAATCTTCTTAGCGATAAAACGTAGTGGACAATAATGAAACAAAATTATTAATGAGTAGGATTATTAATAAAGATGTTTACTGTGCGGTGCACTTTACAGTTACCCTAGCGATGGTCATGATTCGTCCTTGCTCGGTGATATCGCATCTGTTTATAAAGTACAATTATATCATAAAATATTACACCGACATTGATGTAAGCCTGCATTAGATAACATGGCACGTGAACTATTTCCAATAAAGAAATAATGTGTGTTATTGAATGTTAATTATTTTTATCTAAGTGTATGTACTTATTTATGTTCAATGAAAATTCTTGGGCTTGTCAATGGAAACTATTGAACCTTACGCACCTATTTTTTATGAAGTTTACTATTCTTTGTTATAACAGGGTATCAGGGTCACGAAAGAGTAATCAGTAACATTTTCACGAGTGCAGTTGTCTATACTATCACGGGAACTCGTAGTCAAGCTTGCATGTAGCGTCGTAGTTATGTTACTATGCACTGGCACTTTTCTCAGCTTTCCGTGGCCGCCCCACCCTCGCGGGGCGTGAAAGCACAGAGCAACTGCGCGGGCGCTGCGAAGTATGTCATCGGGGTCGACGAACGCCGTCCTAGACCCACATCCAGCAATTGGGGCACAATCAGCGACAGTACAGCGAGCGCGTTGACCTCGCGCGGTGAAATGCCCAACTCTCTTCACACTCTTTCTCTCGACGTCGCTCGTGGCTTTCCCGAGCACACAGCCAAGCACGTGACGCACCACCCGACACTACCTACACTTTACTTCGTATGGCATCTCTATTGTTTTTTGCCTAACGTCTCATGTTTGCGCCACACTGGTTCTTGAAGATTATTTCAATGTCATCCGTTTTTGTGGTCTCTAGCAGTCAGACTGTTATTGTATAGCAACTATTGAAAAATAATTTTATAAGCTTGTTTTTATTACCTCATTACTTACCTATGGCTGAAAGGCGATTTGTTCATTTTGTCTTTTAAATTACATCCGCACTGACATAATAAAAACTTTATTTTATCGGTTCAAAAACGGCACCTCATCCGCAATAATTGTGTAAGTTGGTACTTAACTAAATAAAAAAAATCTCATTAAGATTAAAATGTTGCCAACACCTTTTATTTTTAACACATTTTATTGACGGGTAATAATTTGAATCGTAAACGCAGTATATTATAGTGCGTGCAAGTATCATTATGATTGTTTTCTCCAGCTGCTCGCATGTGGCCATCCAAACTATTCTACGGAACTGACACAAGAAACTGTCATTAGACTATCAAGTATAAAATACGAGAATGTTCACTTAACCACCTATATCCGTAAAAGTCGGGATCTTATTGGAAAGAAAATAAACAGTCGCATATCGTGTATGATCTCCGCTGGCATGAGCTAGTGATGCGTGGCTGCTATGCTGCGACGTGCACGTACCCGCGGTGATTTGTATCATCGAACAATGCGAGATTTTCACTTTCAGGCAAGAAAAAATGCATGTTTTCCTCCTTTTATACGCACACACCGGAATTTTCTTTAAAGTCATTAGCGGACGTTTGACAGCAATTGGTATTTATCTATGCGCTCGATGAAACACAGCTATATCACGATTAAAAGTGATATTCTTTTTAAATTACCTTTGAATTAATAAAACCAATAACTCGTAACTAGGTACGTTGCTACTCTAACAAATGTTAAACAAACATATAGTATACATACATTTTAACATACGTATGGAACATGTAACCTATTAAACTATAACATGACCTAGAATTGTCAAAAATATTACACTTACTTTGTCTACAAAGATGCAATCCATCATCATTAGGCAGCAGCCCAGATGGCGCACTCAGTCATATTGTTTTACATACAGACGAAACGAGGTGCATTTCTATTTCATTCGCAAACAAGAAGCAATAAATCTATTTATTTATCATCTAATGTGGAAGTGTAGAAATAAACGAACAAGAGCGAACGGAAAAGAAAGTAAAAATGAGTACATCGATATAAGAACTAGGCAAACGTGTGTTATACGAGAAAGGTGTGCAAGCGAATGCAACGGTTTCATCTAGGGGGAAAAAGTGATGTTAATGGAACTGGAAACTGTGGATTCGGAGCGCGGCGGTATTGTTCCGAGCGCGTCGCATTCCCGCCTCCCATGCACTCACATTGCACTTTTTTCTCCAGTTCTTCACTTTCTTCTTGTGTACACTTTCTAGGCTTTATGGTGAAATGCCTACGCTTTCTAACGTAACACCAGCGCGGATTTCTTGTTGGCTATCAGTTAAATTGAAATGAAAACGAGTTGTTATGACTGTTTCTCTTATTTAACAGTTATCTAATTAGGATTATATGTAAAAAAGCTGCGTCAAGTAAGTTTGACATAGCTTAAAAGTTTACTTACCTACCTTTCAAAGAGATGCACAAATTATATCGTTAATTGTAAATGGGGCAGTAAATTGACACATGTAGGTAATTTATGTCCTGAATGGCAATCTTAATGTGCACTGAGATACATTGTAACATAAATGTGGCATAACTAGAAATTATTGAACTAGAGGCCCTCAGATATGAAATCTGCGACCACGTGTCGGCTGTGTTAGTGCGATATTTAGGTCAGAGTGAAGGCTCGCTCTGGAAATCTGCATAGACGGATGTTGGTGCTATTAGATATTGTGAGTTTCTCTATCGGTGAAACTTTCGAAGTATGTCAGCCCGTAGGCTGGTGCAGTGTCGAGCTTTGGTTCATGCACCCGAGGAAATGGGTCCGCAACAATAAATACCGTGGTATGTCTTTGTGGGCCATCGGCGGGATCGGCGTTACAACCGACTACGCTATGCAAATAGCTAGGAACTTTCTTCCGGCGCGTTCGCGAGAGGGCATCGTAACGATTTCTCCGGTGCAACCGCACGATTTTCGCCTTCCCGAAACTTAACTTGGTATGGTCATGATATTGTGTTGCTCGGATAAATGGTGTTACTGGGCCAAGTTGCATTGTTACAGAAAGCTATTTAAGTATCTACGAGTACTTGTTGTTCTTGTTCTTGATATTTATATGTAACTCGTTGTAATGTATCGGCTTGTTTGGTTCACGGTTACACTGCACTTAATAAGGCTTGCAATAACATTGAATTAAGACTGTTTGTTTATTTACTTAACATTTTAACTTAATCGCGAGCTTTTTAAAAAAGGTTTAAAATGTGTAAAATTATAGGAATTAATTTAGTTGAAGTTGCAAAATGCTTTTAAAGCTACTCATTTATGTGGAAATCATGGTTATGATAACAATTTTGTTCATATTGACTTATCTCTTGTTACTGCAGTAAAGTTTACCTTGTAACCTTTAGGGCATTTTACAACCAGTTAGCCAAACATTTAAAAAGCTCAATATTCTGCTTATAACGAATGTATTTTAGGGATGGGGCTGAGTGTGATGATATTGAATGACTTAGGTAATTGGTGAGTCATGTGATAATCTGTGAACTAGCTTTTGATTAGTAGAGGAGTATACTAAATCACTTATTTCGATACTTATTATATATGGCTACGCATAACATATATACAGATAACAAAACGAGACGAACAGGACTTATCGTGCATTCAACACTTATCAAATACTTCGATGTTTTGTCCGTGTCGCTACGGCGATATTTTTCGAGGAGAACTGTAGGCTTTTTCAGACTTATCTGTTGAAGTGATAGGAAGATTATCAACATCAGCTAAAATGCACTTTTAAACTTATGTTCATATAGTGAATATGTATGTAAACTAGTCTTTACTAAGGTTGTTTGTTGAGACCACGACCCGCGCAACAAAGCGAGAGGTTCGCGCGCGGCGGCCGCGTCGCGACGCAAGCGCACGCTGGCTGCGCTAACCTACTTCCCGAGCATTGATCTCTTTGTTTGTAAACATGGCGGCGAATCGGCTCGCCCTTTGCCATTCCGACTTTTGAATTTTTGACGGCACTTAACATTTTAAGTGGTTTTAATATATCGGGCTTTTGAGTGTTGGGTCAGTCTGTCAAATGGACATGTTTTTGAGTATTTTGGTAAAGTGAGCGTTTATTTGCAACTGCTTACTCTATTTGAGACAGTGTTTAAATTAGTATATTTAAGTTACTTAGTTAGGCTCTAGTAATGTTCAACTCCTATAGATAGGCCACCTAGTAAATACTATAGATTGTTTAATATAATCATTTAGTTTTTTACGTCCGACCTCGAGTTGTTTGCGGCAATTAAAATTACTTTCGTAGAATATTAACCTACTCTACACATTAAGTGAATCAATCTATGTTATTTTTACTTTCTTTAATAACGAGGTTAACAAAAGAAGGTATGTTTTGGTCAGAGAATGTATGTTTTGGAAGGTGAGTTGTACAATTTACTTTACAAGTATTCCGCTACGTTTCACATCTTGAGTTACATTTTACAACACTGTATTCTTAGTGGTTTGCATCATTATAGTATGGTAATAGTTAAACAAAACCCAATCAATATTTTGTTTCTTTAATTCCGTTCTTGACAGTGACAACAGTATTTTTAAATATATGAGTTACGGACGTAAAAAAGGGGTGTTGTTGTGTTTGAGTAGGGATTGATCTTAATTAAGTTTAATTTTTGTTTAAAGTCAGTGGTTTGTAATATCTTTACATTTTAGTTTTTCTAACTGTAAGGAGGGTAAGGAGGTCGGTCTTTGCCCTGTAGTGACAATACAAGCTAAGAATAAACGATGATATTATCTAAACTATTCCAAGACTCTTATTAAGAGGTCTGAGATCTCCTTGCAAACGTATACAAACAGTGCATAAGACGCGACCTTAATACATTGATATTTATTCATACAGCGACGCGGCTACATATCTGTTAAGCATTGAGCGATCGTGTCAATACTAATAGTATAAATAATATGATTGTTAACAACTGCTGTTTAAGAAACTGCATCCGCATTGTTGTGTTGCATCTTAGGACAGGACGGTCTACCTATAAAGGTCTATGTCAAATGTCACGTGTCACATGTCAAATTTCAAATTTTGTCTTTACCAATCCACGCCAATTTGCAGTTTGTAAACTCGTCTTATCTAAATGAGCCATGAAAGAGGGGTTGTTACAATTAAGTCACTCTTAAAATGATCAAATGTCATTATAGCTGGGCCAGACTGACCATCACACCACCCTGTTACACTAGTGTGGTGGTTAGGAATTCTATTTCTTAACTGTCCCACCGACAAAAGAAGATCGAGAAAATACGATAATATCAAGTAGGTATGTTTAATAGTGTGAGGTCACATTCGTACAATTTCCACATTCGTACAATTCCACATTCGTACAATTCCACATTCGTACAATTCCACATTCGTACAAATACTTACTATTCGGTAGGTTAGGGTTTTTTTTTTACTAGTTCCATAGTTATCGATTTTATAGCACCTATTTGTACGAATGTTAGTGTGACAGTTAAGAAATAGAATTCCTAACCACCACACTAGTGTGACAGGGTGGTGTGATGGTCAGTCTGGCCCCATTATTGCTTTATGACGGACACAACGACTAATGAATGATTTTTTTTAAATTAGTTGTAATATACAATTAGAAAAAACAGAAATGGAAACAATGGGGAGTTGCCCTTGCCTTTGCCCAACCTGAGGCAAATATATTATAATAAAAAAAAACTTGAGAGGTGTCAAGGGACACCCGGATGGTACGAAGTTTATTTATTATCAACAAAAATAATCGTCGCGACACCACACTGTTCAATGCGAAATAGAAATCACATTCATGATCGCGACAACCGTTGCTTAACATTCACAATCACCGGCCACCTATCACATATGTATATGATCACGACAACCGTTGCTTAACATTCAATATCAACGGCCAGCCATCACGATCATGATCACGACAACCGTTGCTTAGCATTCAATATCGACGGCCAGCCATCACGGTCATGATCACGACAACCATTGCTTAACATTCAATATCGACGGCCACCCATCTCATTTATAATCGCGAAAACCGTTGCTTAACATTCAAGATCGACGGCCACCCATCATATTGATAATCGCGACAACCGTTGCTTAACATTCACTATCGACGGCCACCCATCACATTCATGATCGCGACAACCGTTGCTTAACATTCAATATCGACGGCCACCTATCACATTTATGATCACGACAACCGTTGCTTAACATTCGATATCGACGGCCACCCATCACATTCATGATCACGACAACCGTTGCTTAACATTAAATATTGACGGCCACCCATCACAATCATGATCACGACAACCGTTGCTTAAAATTCAATATCGACGACCACCCATCACATTTATAATCACGACGAAACGAAAATATCTGGCTTGCTTTCTATAAGAGAGAGAGACAGACAGAGAAACATGTGTACGCCAGAGAGAGACAGACAGGCTGCGCATGTTTCTCTGTCTGTCTCTCTCGCGCATGTTTCTCTGTCTGTCTCTCTCTGGCGTGCGCATGTTTGTCTGTCTGTCTTTCTCTGACCTAAAAAGTGTCGTTACATTTTTTTCCGTCTAGCCCCCTTTCGCAACGCGCGATAAGGAACTAAGTTCGAATAATCATAAACATAAAGTATTTGTATCCACCGTAATATCTACAAGTACAAATTTTACCAACTATGAGTAAAGTTTGATGAATTCATATAAATTCTACTGAATAGCGCCAAGTCCTCTCATAAAAGCTTTGATGCAAAGCTCCTTACACTCAGTAATGAAATACTTCAGTCTTTTCAGCGAATTTTTATGTTAATGGGAAAATTTGTAAAATAGAGCACATTCAGCAATGCTAAATAAATAAAATAATATGATAGAATTGTTTTGTTTGAACGCGTTGATACTAGAAATTATTAGTGGGATTAAATTATTTTTTTTATAAACGATAGTTAGCTATATTTAAATGGAAAGTTAAAAGACCAGTTTACCCTGAAAATTTCTCATAAAAGTTATAAATGATAACGTGGACAAAACCCTGGGGCGCTGCTAGCTCGAGAATATTTTCATAGTGTAACAATAAAATGGAAAACATGAAAGCTCAACATCTCTTTTGAATGCAGTCTCAGCTGAAAACATCGCAGTTTTTATTGAAAGCATGTTTTTCATAGTTCATACCAACGAACTGAAGTTGTATAATTTAATTAAAGTCTTGAAAATGTTTTTCTGGCGTTTGCTATTTACATGATCCTTCATTGGAACTAAACGGTCTACAAAAATAAGAAAGAAAAACTAGCTATTTAATTAATTCTTAAAATTACGTATAGATATTTAGTAGAAAAAAATATTTTGTAAATTTCTTAAAAAGTTGTTAAGCATAGTTAACTGTATGTAAATAGTGTGCTGTAAGTGTAGGTGTGTTGGCTTATGGTTCTTAGTGTGTGTATCTTGACGATACACTATGTACAATGCAATCTAATCAGCGACCGCCAAACGATCTCGACCCTCACGATTAGTTCCATTACGTAAAGCCACACCTCATGGCCCAAGATCGAGATCCCTTCACATTGTCAAGGGTCATTGAACCGGTAACATTCTGCTATTCCTTCGAAGAATGCAAGGACACCGATGGACCGCTGCCCGCGAGTGATCCGGCGCGATCCGCAGCTCGGCTACCTTTCTGTTCTTTGTTTATATGTATACACATATCTATCTACTAGCTATTTCTACTTATCCGATGCCTGCTAAGCGTTGCGTGATCTCTGTTTACCACCGAAAACAAACATTTCGAAATGACCATTTTAATGCTACAACTCTTCGTCGCGAATTGTAAACAACGGCCACACGTAAGCTTCAAAGCACACAATAAGCAACATGTGCCTATATTTCCACAGTTCACGGAAATTCCATAAATAGTCTGTCATTATTTAATAAATGAGACAGGTCGTATTGTACCTCTGCCATTGTAGTAATTTTAATTGTTGTTTATTACAATGTTTGTTCCCGCAGACATTAATTAAAACTTAATAAATCGAAGTCAAAGTTCCGATATTGATAACGATGTCTTTGACATTGAAATTGGTTTTGGATGGGTGCTTAACCCAAGGATATTCCTGTAGGCTCTCGAATGATCTAATTCGTTTTTCAAAAGCTTTCTCGGCGACCAGTCTATAAAGATTGTAATTGCCAGACGTATTTTATTTTTAGTCTACGTTCTAGGTTTTCCTGTTCAAAGATGGCTATAAATAACTTGATGATCGGTGTACAATATTCTAGGAATTTCTCGATTATTGTGCAACAGCTGCAAACTAAGGGTAAGAGCCTCGGATACGTTGACCCACGCCGCGACTGGCATCACCACTTCTGCGCAAATTAAAAATAAAAGAAGGAGGACGAATGCATGGGATAGGAGTATTCTAGACTTACGCGAGTACCGGTGCGGGTACTAGCCGACAAAAAGGAATGAAAGAATCCGGCCAGTACAGTGGCCCGGCGGGAGTGGACGACCCGAGGCCCCTCGCCACGCTTCACACAGGACACTCACTCGCTACTCCACTCGATCCCTCATTGACGGGAGCGAGCACCTCATTAGAAATTCCTTTGACATAATATTACGCGTTATTGCATGCGATATTGCACATCCATTTGACTCGGAATTAAGTTATAGACTTTTATTCACTTGTTGTTGTGGAAGGAATGATTACACCTGTGTAAGGGCATCAACAAAACAAACAGGTGAAGTTACAACTAAGTAAAAAAAGAAATAAGGCTTAGTTTACAATATAGAAGTGCGTTAGGGCAGTTTGATCCAAGTTTCTTGAATATAGAATTGTTTGAATAAGATTTTTAGTTAGGTATCTTCGTTATCCTGAGACGTGGAAAGTTTAAGTTGCTTGTTGTTGGAAGTGTTTGCATGCGGGTTGCGGGCGTCCACCTCACGTAACCTTGCATTGTGTCAGTAGCACTACACCTCACAGGATAACTGTATCGACGATACAATCTAATTGCGCTTCAATAACCAATATGGTTCAGGGGTCATATTGTGTGACATATTTGTAGGAGTACGACCATTCAGACAGATGTTAGGTACTTCTTAACCATTATTGGATAACGTATTAACATTGCATAATAGCATAGCCATTGATGGTTAGAAATTCAACATACATTTGAGAGAGTCCAATAAAGTAACCAATTAACCAATAATGTCCCAATGCTGGGCAGAGGAACATACACAGTACGTTTTTTTTTTGCCAAGGAGCATTTTATCTGTAAGTCATATATTTCAAAGCGAGTGAGTATAATATAGTACAGCAACAATCTAAACATAACGTTGAATAAAGAGTGAGTGAATTTACAATAATTACCTATAGCTCTAAATAGGGTTCACCAAATACGGATAAGCTGTTGTCCTTAACTGCGATCACTTGAGTACTTAGTTTGTGTGTGGGTTAGTGTCTGATTTATTGATGTGGGGTTTTTATGTTAAGTTTCGATTAAATGTTGTTTCTATGTAATTTGTATGTCAATAATTGGAGGTGTCTTGTAGTGGGCTGATTCGCGTTCGGATTAAGCCGCGAACTCATAGTAAAGGGGCCACAGAGAGGCGAGTGACAACAGCCTGCGTTTTTTGAATAAGAATAGTCCATCGAAAAGTTACATTTGGGGTTGCGTTTTTTAGAGGACGCAATTTTATTTTTTTGATGTGTAGGGGGGGTCAGTGTAAAGCTAAAAACAAGTTTGTGGGGTCGCCACCCTTGTCCCACGGCCGCAATCTTGAAAATAGGGGTTGAAATGGTTTTGACGATATATCTCCTAAACTATTAATTTTATTTAAAAAAAATTGTCAACATTTTTGTTGCAAATTAAATTCTCTACAACTTTGATCCAGTAACTTTTTGTCGTAGAACTATAAATAAAAAAGTTATAAGCGAAAATGTTCAGAAATTCTAAAAGTAAAAATAAAAGACATAAGGGACATTACAGCTGCTGCTGATCCTAATACCGATCTATCGAAGGTCGTAGTTCGATTAGGTGGGTTCCATTTGCTCATGTCGTTCATAGGTGCGATTGGATATATCATGTCTGGTAGTGGACTCGAGGATATCTTCAAATTAATTTATGCTGAGAACTGTGTACAACACATAAAGTTAAAGTTACTGGATCAAAGTTGTAGAGAATTTAATTTGCAACAAAAATGTTAACAATTTTTTTTAAATAAAATTAATAGTTTAAGAGATATATCGTAAAAACCATTTCAACCCCTATTTTCAAGATTGCGGCCGTGGGACAAGGGTGGCGACCCCACAAACTTGTTTTTAGCTTTACACTGACCCCCCCTACACATCAAAAAAATAAAATTGCGTCCTCTAAAAAACTTGCGTTTTTTGTTAGTTGGTAGGTTAGGCCTAAAAAATGTAACATTTCGATGGACTAGAACCAATAGTGTGAAATAAGTATTCCAATGTTCTTTATTCAAAAAATCCCCAATTCGCTATAGTGGCAACCCCGCGTAATGCACTGATATTAGCGTAGGCATTAGCATCCAGCGTTGAACGCTAGCGCTCATAAGGCGTTAGCGTTGACCGCAGCGTTGGTTTTAGGAGTAAATATATTTGAAGTTGTCAATCCTACGTATTATGCCTATAAGCAAATAGAATGGAATTTAAACGTGAAGCATATTACTTTACTTAGACACCAATGTTATTCTTAAATAGGACATTTAAAATAGACCGATTACATATACATAGGTATATACTTTTATATCCTACAAGACTATACAATTATAACTTTTCGAGATAATAAGTTTATTTGAGACGAATAAAATGCAAACGTTAATTAATTTAAAAGTGTTCTAATCTCGATACCTTAATAGAGTGTAATTCACAGACACAGATAAACAAACGTCGATCCCGTGAGTTCAAAGCTTCGAATGTACTTGATAGTGTGTATGTGCGCGTAACTGCGACGCGTAATATTTAATAATTATTGAAATGAGTGGCACGTGGTCGTATGTGTGTGCATTAGAAGATCGTTACGATTGGTGTGGTGAGATAAGACAAGCCGGTGACCGGCCTTCACTCGTAGTACAGGCGAGTACAAGTCGCTTTGTCCGCTCCACCGCTCCACGCCTTTTCGTCTCGATAATACCGAGTTGACCATCAATATTGTTTAGTATCTTTTATTTATCTTCAAAAGGTTTATCAAGGTTGCCTACCGCATGATATAGAAAGTAAAAATGTATTTGTTTTCTTGTAGTGTGGTAAAGTTGTAAGGGCAATAACGAAAGCTCATTTTACTAGTTACTCAGTTACTTAGTACTTGTTTATACTTACTTACCTACTTAAGAGTGTTCCTAGAGTGTTTTGAAAAATTTTTAATTCATTCAAATAAACTAGATTAGTTATCTTATCTTATCATAAACACCTAAAAACTACTAAAATATGTATGAGCTTTACTTCATCATTGGTGCAAGTTATAGTCAATGTAAGAAATAATCAAGTTTATCGTATACATTATTTTAATAATGCATTACTTATCATTTAATAAATGGAAACAAGCCTCTAAATTATCAATTTGCAGTCAGAGTTATCCAATAAACTAAACGAATGGGTACATAGTGTTTTACTTTCAATTCGAGTGACAAGATTAGATTTTGTGCTGACATAAAACTAACGGTTATCAATATTTGTAGCCATTTTATATAAACGTTAAGCTCTGATATCTTATCGAAAACTTTAAATCTTATCATTGCACTTATCCATACTTGTAATCTGATATAATAACTTGATAAATATAATAAAGCTAAATAGTTTATTTGTGAGAACACGCTAAACTCTAAAACTTCCAGTTTACGTAAAGCTACATTTAAGAAGAAGTATACGTTAAGCGTTAGGATATTGATGTCTTTCATCCCGAAATATCGACGGAAACGTATAGAAAGAGGGTAAAACCGTGGTGCACTGCTATTAAATATAAACACGTTCCCACCTTACTAAAAGTAGGTCCTAAAATATAATATTCTTTCATTACGCTAATTGAAGCTAAATACGAAGCTGACGCCAAAAAATGATCGTCTGCCCCTAATTATTTATCCAGTTAGCCAATTTAACTAATTCGTGTTAATTGGTTACATTGTTTTACTTTAATGTGAAGACAAGTTAAATATTATGGTTTGTTATCGCAGAATTGCAGATAGGTAATACGACATAGTTACTAGGTAGCCATACAAAGATACTAAGTTTTTTTCTAAATCGAAGCTCGGGTGCTAAGAAGTATTGATTAGTTAAAGTGTAGTTATAATATTATATCTATTTAGTTTTAATACTGACGAAACACGCTGTTCTCTATTTTTATCAATAATTGGAATACACATCGAAAACAATTTTTGATTGCTTTTGTTTCTTTAATTGTTAGCTCTACAAAAGTTCTTCATGTGGAACAAAAAACTACGTTTTAAAATAAGTATGTTAGATGAAGACAGTCGTAACAAATATAAACGAGTTAGATTAGAAAAGCTCCAGCTCAAATATCAAAATAAAAACTACTTTTCATTTCTAACAAGTTCAACGAACTTTTATTATGATTATTCAAAAAATGTTGATCAGTTTCTATGTGCGAACCAGATTTGTTATGATTTGGTACAAATATCTTTACGGTATGCATAAATGCATAACCAAATAAATATTTCACAAAATTTCCACCAGTTATTCTGTCATTTTAACTTATAACTAATTCAGTTAAGAGTAGATATGTATCGAGGTGGTATCGGAAAATTGTACGCTCATTAGGAAATTCCAAACAAAAATCCATAACGTGAATCATAGTAAATTGCATTGGCTGGTAACGCCATCATTGATAAGTAATGGAATATTAAGTGCGGGTCGATAACCTCTTGCACCGCGAATACTTCGTGATATTTACTATGCACTACTGTTTACTCACACTTTATGTTATACCTAAAACTCTGTTATATACTACGTAGCTATGTATCCACGCACGACTGACTGACGGACATTTAAAGGACACCTTATGCCATTTATCACCATTTATTTTGTTTAGGATCTAAAAGGATTTGGAGTTTATCGATGTAGAGAATAAATAAATGTATGTTTTAGCTTTATTTTTGTTTAAGGTTATTTTATGAAGACTCTGAAAACTATTTGTTCAGAGGTTTTTTCTTGAAATGTTTATATTACAGGATTATATTTCGTGAGTATCTTTTATGTCTATCTGTGTTATGATATTAATTAAATGTTTAAACGATAAACGATAATATATTTTGTATATAAAATGTATTTTCAAGTGTTTCTCAACACATTTGGTGTGTACTTATTTAAAATTCATTATAATCACGTTTGAACTATCATAATATCATTACGTATTCACTTATTCTTCTTATATACGTGATTTATTACGTATTTGCATTTAATTTTACATGCAGAAGGTAGGTAAGTATATTTTAAAGAAGAAAAGGATGACAAAAACAAAAAAAACATATTTTTCATATTTTTTATTCGTGATTACTGTAAATAATTCAGATTTTAAAACAGTGTACTTATAGTCTAATTACAATATTTACAATGCTTAGTCATAATGGTGTTAGATAATTGATGTAGCTGCAAGCTAAAACAGACTTAATTTACTGATCATCAGTACAATAGCAACTTGGTTGCAAACAATAACATTGTTTAAGAGAACTATATCATCCTATTTAAGGTAATATCTATTTACCGATAGTATCGCACTAGACTAGTTGCTGGTTTATGCTACCATGGAATGTAGTTGTATCCCGATAGGTACACTTAATAAAACTATATAAATAAAATGAACACTTGTAGTTGCCTACCTTACTATCCTACCTACGTGTAACGCAACAATCATGAGATCACACACAACAGACAACACTCTCGCAAGTGGAACCTACTAATAAATAATCGTCTACATTCTAACATTTATTTTGGTACTACAGCTTACATGATACATCCTAACCTAAGATTCTACTCGAACGGTGTGATTTGTCAACCATTTTTATGATGTCATACTAATCATGCATTTCTAATACTGCAAACTTATACAAAATTCATAATCTCAACGATGGGAATTTTAGTACATCTAAACTTTTTGTTACTATTTTAATTGAACACTTTATGCACAGCCTCGACCATCGCGTCGGCGATGTGTCTCTTAACAATAATGACTTAAATAAACGGTGATCGATGCGCTCTAAAACGAGTGATCATACAATACTGGTGGGTGTGTAGGGTCCGCGGCGGGGCGCGGGGCGCAGGGCGCGGGCGGGTGTCAGTGCGCGCCGACGTTGCGGAGGTGCGCGTGGTCGGGCGGCGGCGGCGCGGGCTGCGCGCGCGGCACGAAGCGCACGCGGAAGGCGTGCGGCGCGATGGTGGCGCCCACCGTGCCCTCCAGCGAGGGCAGCGCCTCACCCGCGCCCACCTGCACGTCGAACTGCTGCATCATGCACGCGAAGAACATAAACATCTCCATGCGCGCTAGCACGTCGCCCAGGCACATGCGTCGCCCTACGCCGAACGGCATGAAGAACTCCGGCCGCCTGATCTTGCCCGACTCGTCAATGAACCGGCTCGGGTTGAACTTGTTCGGCTCGTCCCAGAGGTTGGGGTCCATGTGCACGCAGTTGATCAGGGGCACTACTTGGGAGCCCGCCGGGATCGTGTAGCCGTTAAGGAGGACATCCCTAGAAAGAAGTTAATTTTTTAGTCAAATTGCTTATATATTAAGAGTAATATAATATAATATAATGAATTTTAAATATAATGAATTTTAAATATATGAGACATTCTCGTATATGATTCGATTTAAACAAATATTTACCTAGTAGGAGAGTGTGTCGTAGCTAGAGGTACAATGCTTGACATGCGGAGAGTTTCTAAAATAGTGGTCTCTGTGTATGGAAGGTTTGGCATGTCTTCGATTGTAGGCAGGCGGTCTCTACCGATGACGGAGTCGATCTCTTCGTGGACGCGCCTCTTGACCTCTGGGTTCCTGAGCATGAACACGATCATCCACAGCAGGGACGATTTGATGGTCTCCATGCCGGCGGAAAATAAGTCGCCGAGGATTTGTTTCAGTTGCAGTTCTGTAATATAATGAATACATTAGATTTTTGTTTATCACTAAAATATCGTTCCATTAATATTTTTTTACGTAATATAAGAATAATGAGAGAAGAACGATATTAAAATTCTTTATTGAAACTCACCATGATCTCTGCCTTCAAAAAGTTCTCCCGCTCTGCCCTCCATCTTAGCTTTTTCGATTTCAATCAGATAAACGTCTATAAGATCCCGAGCATTGTCCAGGTCCAAAGTTTCACGATGTTCTTCGATCAAGGTTTGGTAGAACTCGAACATTTCCTCGCGATTCTTTGCCACCTTTTCTTGTGCTTGAGCTTTTCCGGGAAGATACTAGAGGAGAAAATGAGAGTTATATTTTTGGTCCAAACAAATGAAAGTGAACAATTAGATAAAGAACAATAAAAATTTGTAATACTTACATTGTAAAGAGGGATATATTCTCCGTAGTGGACTTCTCCGAACAAACGCATGCCTTCTTCGATGAGGTTGTTAAGCCTTTCGAAGCGCGCATCGCCGTTGCTGAACCGCACCGACATAGTGATGCCACAAATAACGTTGGACACGCCCAGCGCGAGCAGAGGGTTCGCGTCGATCGCCGCGCCTTCCGCCCGGTGCAGGGTAGCCATTAGTTCGTGCACTTCATTCTAATGGAACAAATTACTTACATAAGCATATTGTTTGATGAAACGTGAAGTGAAACATTTTACGAATTTTATGTAAGATTTTAATATTTTATTTAAAAACAAAAGTTAAGATTTTCATGAAACTAACCTTAATTCTTCCTTCCATGATTTTCTTGCCATTTCCCATGTAAGTCATGCCGAACTCGCGGAGTTTGTCGTGCAAGAACCGGCGCTGACTCTTCCAGAGGCGGCCCTCACTGTTGATGATGCCTGTGGAGGGAGGCGTGCGTTAGCGAAGGCTCGACAGTGGGCGGCGCGCGCGCACCGCCCATGACACTAGTGCTACTACTAAGTACTAACTATCCCGGTACATTTTATAGACTTAACCCATTCACAACTTTACTCATTCTAATTACTATTTTACTAAATACCTAACATTATTCCTGAGACTTTACAAATTCTCTTTTAAAATTACTGATTAAATTACTTTAAGATTGTATGAATTAATTAAAGATAAAATTGTATAAAATGAAAAAATATAGGTACGATAAGTGCACTACATGAAATTATTTGAAACTTACCGAGACCATCCAGGGTATGCATGAGCGGCGTGCTGGGGCGGCCGGTGAACTCTTCGCGGCGGAAGGCTTCCCGGATCTGCTTGTAGTCGCTGAGCACGACGGTGAGCTGGTTGCCGAGGCGGGTGGAGAAGAGCGCGCCGTAGTTATTGGCCAGGTGGAGGAAGGTCTTGTGGCGCACGCCGAGGAAGGGGAGGTACCCGACGACGGGCAGCCCCCAGGGCCCGGGCGGCAGCCGCCGCGTCTCGCGCACCAGCTGCGCCACGCGCAGGCCCACCACCCCACACAACGCCACCACCACCAACGGCAGAGATATTCGCGTGCCACAATAGTTCAACACATACCATAGTCCCCACAACAATTTAGAATTCGAAAGCATTGTTATCATGTTTAATATTTATTATTATCAATGAAAATCTTTTATATATATTTTAATACGAAGTGATTGTATCATTAGTGCGCGAACGTTTATCGGCTTTGCAACGCGGCGGACGATGTGATTGTATATCGCGTGCGAGAGACGTGTGCGCACTGGCGGGCCGCTGGCGTGGCCTTGCGAATAAATACGCGCGGTTGGCGCGCGCGCAGGTAACGTCCTACTGGCGCCTCTCTCCACCGCTTTTCCGCCGCGCTACGACGTAGCATCCGTAGGCGCGCACGACATTTTCACCATTTCAACAAATCTTCTCTAGCTTCGTTGTGCTTCTCTATTGTGCTCGAGTTTAGTGTGTAAAGTTTCACTGAACACGCGAAAGCTACATTTATTTTTAACTACAAAAACTGGTGTTTAAGCACTTACACGCGTTCACTTATTATTTTAACAATAAATACTACGTAATTAATTTTAATGTCTACCGGTGTTAGTGAGGTGCCCGATGGTAACGTATTGAAAGCTAATTGTGAACAATATCTATTATATCTGGTGTGATGTATGTCATTTAATAATAACAATAAAGTTGCGTAGGTATGTAAATTGTTGAATCGAAACACTGATAATTTTTATCAAGCTACTAAAGTCAAATATAATAAAAATATTTGACACTCATTTAACATTGGAATAACCGATGAAAAATTTACAAAAAATATTTTAGTGATAACAACATACTTGCGATTGCACTGACGTCCGATTTAGTGATTTCAGCAAAGAAATAATTCCATAGTAATTGTAAATATGATTCAAGCCATTTTTCTTTTTTCATCCATGAGTTTCAATACTGATGAAAATTGTTGCAGGTGTGTAACGCTTCTTATTGTAAGTTTGACCTTAAATTGATGGTAATGTAGGCGTTGAAATTCGGCGAAGGGTGAGGGGCGTACGAGGCCGCAGTGGTCTGCATGCAGATGATAAGATTATGAATTGCGTAAGTTACGCCAGGTAAGGTGGCAGGTCAACGAACCGAGCGGGAAGCCTTGGCGCAGCGACAACCGACCTCTAAGACTTTTGTATTAATAACATTCACATATTAAATACCAGTTTCGGTCATTGATAAAAAAAGATAATATTTGCATTTACTAAATATGTTGAAATTTAATATAAAATATTCTAAACGAACTAGACTAGAGATCTCAAACCATGCTCTCACTTTAAAGACCATCTTGGAAATACAAAAACCTTCTCAAAAAAAAATCCAGGCTTTCTCATCAAACAAAATAAAATAAGATATTTGGAACATTAATTAAACTAGTGAAACAAAATAAAAATTCGATGTTCCTGCAATTGAAAGGAAGGAGGCCGAACGGGCGGATTGGGGCAACCCGTTAGTAATTTTTATAAATTTTACTACCTACCATAAATTTTACATTCGTCTTTCAACCAAATACAAAATATAATTGATTGAACGAATGAACATTAATACCATTTCCTTACTAGTTCCGCTTAACTGTGCCAGCTAAAATAAAACAAGTGTTTAAAGTTCATTTACTGTTTAATACGTTAATTGACAGTTAAACTCTTTTATTTATTTTTAAAATAATATCAATAACAGTTTATGAATAGAATCCATTAAAAGTTTATTATGTGCAGAGTGGTCAAGCAACTATCGTAGTTTATTTGTTAATGTATCTTTGTAATGCGAAAATAAACAACTTTTGTAGAGCAAATAGTTGTTTTATTGGAGTTGAGAAGGAGGGCAAAATTGGGAGACAATAAAGGGCATTGACTATATAGGCTGCATGGTTTTTGCTGTCGTATTGGGCTTAATTACATAAACCATTTTATCTAAGCGACGTTAGTTAAACTCTTATACATAAACAAAACATTTTCATTGTTGTCTGCTCCGAAGATAAATAGTCTTTCTTTATCCACAAATCAAACGAAGTTATGCAGCGCTTCTAGAGCCAGACGCAAAAAATACAAGATTAATGTCCGATACAGACTTGGCAACACAACTGAAAGGATTTGACCATTTGTTGTCAAGTTGATTATGAATTAAAAACTGTGTAGATAGTCGATGATGTAATACGAAAGTTTAATAACTTTCATGCGATTTACTTGAATTGAAAAGAATATAAATTATTAGGAGATAGTTGCTGTTTTGTTGCTTATCATGGTAATAAAAAAATATTTTAATGTTTCATAATATTTTTATTTACTCTACTGCTATCAAAATGAATATATTATGAAATAATTACGTATGTATATGCTGTTGTATTCCATGCATGTTTGTTTCAGTGTAGAGGTCTACCCTCAAAGCCGTCTAATAAAATAACCAGTCACGTAGTGTGAACTCAGCGCAATGGGCCAAAAGATCAACGACCGTCCCTTATTGATACAGCACCAATTTATTAAGACTCGCTAGTTTATCGAGTTTCCTATCGGTGTTACACTGTTAGATTTGGCACTAAATCAGGTATCTATTACATATCTACAACCGAGAGAATTGCGTTCGGAAAGAGATAAAAATGCCGTGTATTTTTATACTTTTCTTATCGATTCTAGATTCTATATTTATCTAGATAACGATCATTAGGTTTTCGCAACCATATCTACTAATATATTTAAACTTAAACATATCAAAATTTAAAATCAAACAGTTGAATTAAGAACCTAACTTTTTTAAAGTCACTTTAATCTACAACATTCAAAACAAAAAAAAAAATCCCTGCTAATAAATCAACTTCAACTCAATTTTGTTAAAACAAAAGCATTATCAATTGTAATATCTTGATATCAATTTAAAACAACGCAATACGGCATACTAAACATATCTTTAGAATTGAAATCGTATGCGGTATTGATACCACCAATAGAACTCACTTATGTAATCCGCCTTATCATTATGTCCATAGAAAATAGTCTTGATCTGTTAATATAAACATGAGGTTATTGAATCCGTTCGGATTGATAACGAATAACCTTGACGTCCGAATCGATATCAGGCGATTTGATTATGTTTGTTAAATAATAATGTTTGTTTGGAAATCGTTTTGTATTTTGTACTGGTCGGTACAAAACTACTAAAGAAAAAAAATCTGTTTCACGATAAAAATCATAAAGGTTATAATTTGCTTAACTGGTTGCTATTGGACATTTCAAAGTCACAATTCGAAATTCAAAAACCTAAAATAGTGTTGTACTTTTGTAAATTGTTTAAACGTTTGGTAGATTATTTATAATTGAGATACCAGATATGTATGATTTGATATATTATTATTTAATGTTTCACGTAGAACAATTTAGATAAAGTCAACTATTGACATAAATTAATGTGACCATAGCGGTTAGTAACAGGCCTGTCGATATGCGGCAGTTTAACGTGTTATTAATAATCGTCATTATCAATAAAACGGACTATGATATCATAGTCATTAATTATGTCAAAAATCCAAAAATGACACAGTTTTAGATAATAAACGGTTTCACATTGACCTAAATTACTTAGCTTTATTTCCTATTCGATATTGTTTTTAATATCTAATTTTATGTATGTTTTAAATTTTAATTATAATGTTATCTCAATTTAATATCTGTTCAAGTATAAAGTAATTAATAATTATATTATCTTCCTATTTGTAAGAATATAAAGTATTGTGGAAAAATGTTAAATGAATGGAATAATTTTGGCAGTTTTAGTAAATGTTCTTTAAAGTCACTCGTTGATGTCTTTTGTAGGTAATTTAGAATCGAATACTTTTTTGGTTAAAATGTTGTTATTATCCAACTTATTCAGAACAAAATAGCGTAAAAATTTCATCAAAATGGTAACAAATCCAAAAATTAAAATATGAATACAAACTAAGAATTACGTACATAATATTTGAAAGAGAACAGAACAATACAGCGTTGAAATTATATTACAACGTAACTTATTTACATAGCACATGTTCGGAACATAAATCAGATTATAACGAAAGAGTAAATATAAAGTAAGAGTTTGTAATTATTTATCAACGTTATGAATTTAAATTAGGTCATTGCCTTCGGTGACAATGAATCGGAACGTCAATGGACAGATGTACGTACGCAGTGTTTGGTTATCCTCAATTGGTATTAAAAACTCCTTGACATGAATTTAAAATGCGAATTTCAGATGTTTTTTTTTGTTAAGGTTGTATTCGATACATTAATTTAAGAAAAGAGGTCAGTACTTGCCTACTGAATATGAACGTGATTTATTTTAGTTTTTTTGAGATTCTCGCGACTTTGTTATCATAATTTTGAAAAGTCAACATTATTTTGAGTCTTCTCATAACAGTGCCTATTCTCATAAAACATACATACTTTTATGAATGAGAAAAAATGATTTGAATAGGAATAAATGTTAACTAGATACAGAAACAGTGTTAATAACATGTCAAAACTTAAATTTCTTCACGATATGTATATCGATATCTCATTACAATATTTTGGTATTGTCAAGCACCTGTTGTTATGTCACAGTAAACCTATTGTGCAATTACTCGTAAACTATTAAAGTGAAATTAGACAAATCTCGTGCGCGTTCTACTTAGATAATCTACACAAATAAATAAAATGAAGTGTTTGTTTATTATGATAAAGTAACAAGTAGTTAACGAGTTAATACGAAAGTATATACAGTACTGAGATATAGTATATAAAGGAAATGTTATGTATATCTATTAAGTTTGTTCGTGAAACCAATTCTGGAACGCAAATGGGATTTCTTCTTTGAAAAAGATTTGTTCGATTGATGGAAATCCAACAGCTTTAACTAATAAAATACATATTAATACTGCCATTAATATTAAGTCAATTTTAGAACGTCACGCTTATAGATGTTAGTAAAGCAAATGGAGTAATATTAAGGCCTGAAACTGCGTTAACCCGGACGGGCAACCGTCGCGGTTCCACGCGCGGGCCCCGTCACGCACTTTTGTATGAAACCGCGCAGGCGCCCGCTTAACGCAGTTTCAGGCCTAACTGTTCTTATATAAAAACGAAATCAACACGAGTGAAGCAGCGGGTCGCCTCTACCTATAATATAAATTTGTCCGTCTGTACGTGATCTCGATTATGATATTTATGTTTGGTCATCATTTCTTTGTAGGCGCCGCAAATGCGAGAAAGTCAAAACAAACGTACGTAAAGGAGGACGGGGACTTTTGGAACCACTTGCTTTTGTTGGATATAAATTACATATGTTTTTACTCAGAAATAATTTGTGGTTAAATTTTTGTTGATTAAAGTATTGGAAGTTACTTATCTGTTATAACGTGATTGGTTATTTTCCTTTTTGTATTGAGATGGAATTTCTTGTTTTTCAAAAGTAACAGTAAGTTTTTCAAAATCATTAAATAATTGATGTGGGTTAACTCTCGTAGTCGCAGCTGATCGTTTCTTAGGTTAAAAGAAATGTTCTTATAAAGTTTGCTTATTATAAAATTCAATACTCGCATGATACCATTTACCCAAACACACTCAACTTGTCTAACCAAGAACCAGCGTTTTTATTTGTCCAATAAACGATTTTTAATAATAATAAACTTTTGTTGTTAAGCAAAGTATTTTTTGTAAAATATATTTGAGACGAACTGTATGATTTGACAATAAATAAAATATGCTTTGTCAACTTTTCTCAGGGTAAATTCTAAATATCAAGTAATAGGTACTTTTGTTTTGTTTACTTTGCACTTCTAATCCGAAGAATTTTGGTATCTAATGACCCGTATCATCAACTGAATTGTTTTACTACTTAATTTAACAATTATATAAAAAACAAAGCAAACATACATACTAATACAAAAGACATACGGGTTCTAAAAAACATAATCCTCTTTTTAAGTTTCGACTCATTAGGTTAAAACGATTAAATATTTTAAAGCTCACGTTTTTGATAAATTAGGCTGCTGATATCTACTGTCCATGACACGAAGATTGCTTCCTCAGATTTGATGATCACACAAGTATAATTATATAAAAAAATGTTTATCGCGACCTTCAACCAGTAACTGGGTGACACCAATTTTGCAAAACCTATAAAAATGTGAGTGTGATAACACGGAAGATAATGCGAGCCCTTGGGCACTCGGGACTTGCGTGTGTGTCTAGTAATTATAAAAATAAGAGAAAATTAATTAATAACATACTACCATTCCGAGATAACACGTCAGAGTAAATATTTACAACAATTACTATATCACTTAATACAAGTAAATTACAGTGTTCGTTTACGTATTGTGTATTTTAGTTCGTTTTAATAAGAATATCATCTGTGTAAATAATTGTTTTTAGCTTTTTGCAAGTCTGTGTGTGGTTTTCAAATTATTGGATATTAAAGTATTTTAGCTGTTATACACTGCTGTTATATAAAGTTAGTTCTATATCTTTATGGACGGAAAACAATATCTACAGAGAACGATAAATCTTGCTGATCGGTTTTTGAAGTGAGATAGTCGTATAGTTTCGTTTTTGTAGAGCGTTATCTCTGTCACTCGTTACCTATGTGAAGTTTGAAACATTGATACAACCACTGAATAACTAGCAACCAACTTCACACTAGTAGAGTGACGAGAATCAACACTGGAAAGTCGATACCAACTTAGTTTTTCCTTTTTTTAAGAATTAAAGCCTTCTACTGTATGGGCTTGTGCATATATATATTCGCATTTCAGTCATTCATAAGTTATTAAATCTCCAAAAACAGCCAATAGATAAAATAGATAATATTTACAGTTGTTACGTAATCCAAATATAATACATAGTACATAAGAAAATTGATAGCGATAAAGTTATTTTCCGATGTAATTAAAACCGGACAACAAAATTTTATTACATAGATGCCCTCTAGGTTTTAATCGTCTTGTTATTCATATCATACACGTATTTTCATGTAGTTTCATGCTGATTACACGGTTTGTATGAAATTTTGCATTTGTCGATTGATTTATCTTGAAATTCTTAGCCACTTCTGAGACTGAAAAGATTTAATGTCCCCGACAACAGTTTTAATGTATGAAAATGGAAGACTACAAATCTCAAAATAATACATTCAGGAAGATGTGAAAGAGATAGCTCTATAACAAGTTGAAAAGCCCGTTGGCACAGTTGCAAGTGTGCTTACTTTCTAGGGGGTTGCGGGTTCGATTCAACGGAGTCAACAATATGTGCAGACATAGTTGTTGGCAACGACGACGTCTGGGTGTCAATTTTGTATTTATATTATTATAAAGTATTTAAGTGTGTATATGCAATAATATCAGTTAATTATCTTCCATAATACAAGCTTAGAGCTTAGTTTGGTTCTTAATAAACCGTGTGTGAATTTGTCCTGGTGTATTGTTTTATTTATTTATTATTATTTTAACACCAAAAGCTGACTATTTCCCTCAAAAAGTCGATTACCAAAATAGTATCTCAATAAAATAAAGCTCATAAATAATATTTCAAACAATTTCCATTCGTCTGTTAGTATGTCTCGAGTTATCGATTAATTGAATAGTTAGTATCGTCTCACAAGTTTCGCATGTCTTTACCTGGAAGTAATGCGGCGTGTCGCGTTCATTTCGGGCCGTGACCAAATCGTAATGTCTTCCCGGGATTGCGATGCCACGTAATCTGAAACGTTCCTCATGTTACATTACAAACAACGCTTACATAACAAACAAACATAAACACAGTTGAAAATAGAACACTTTCAATTGTTTTTTCAAACACTTTGACGTCATAACTAGAGAGTATAACTGGATACGACTCACACGATGACCGCACAATCAGCCGTATCTCCAACCAGAGCTACTATTTACCCAATCCAACGAAAACATTACTATCATAATTCACGTAATTGCGTAACAAAAGTTGTAATATAGCTATCTTTGTGATGAAACCGTGTGAAAGGCTAAGCGATATGAGTTGTGTATCGCTTGGAGCGGAAGGCAAAGCATTGTGCTGGAAAGGGCAAGGATGTCAGTAGATTTTGCTCGCAGCTGCCCAGTTGGTCATAATGGTTTCCAAATCTACGTATTTTGCGTGAATGGTCGGGGTTATCGACCCGTTTAGATTGTACTGGCAGCGCAAACGCAACAAATCGATAACTTGTTGCGTAAGCCGCCGCACGCCCTCCGAAAGGATTTGCTTTAAGGAACTCTTGTCAGAAGCTAGATTACGTTGCCCACCAACCACATAAACTAACTAATACACAAAGTCTTGTAATTATATCAGAGCTTTACTTCCCTGAAAGGTATTACGACACCGGTACTAATCACGCCTTTACTAGCTGCGAGATAGGGTGAATGCAAAGCCACCGCGCCGCATTCGGACTAATGCTTTCCGTATTCTGATTTGCTTTGTTACATCGACTAAACAATACCTTTAAACTTGAAAAAAGAATAACTTCAATGGCCTTTTCTCCGAATGTTATTAAAATCTTTGTAATCGTTGCCTTAGTCCATATAGCCTTTGATGTTTGCTGAACAGGTGTAAGCATTAAATTGCTTTTATAATTAAGCTGACAGATTTTTTTCCTCGATGGTTTGTCAAGATCTAATTCCTTATAATAATGATTATCTATTATTTCCTTCGAGCGACCCGTGACGTCATTCAGTAAACCTATCAACGACGCAATGCGTAGGTCACTTTGATAACCCACTTAGCGCTTCTTATTGCGTTGTAAAAATTTAGGGCTCGATCAGTTTAGGATATGTTAGTAGTTACTTTGTTAGATATCAACTGTCTATTAAATACGATTGACTAATTGACAGATTTTTTCATACATTACAAGTTAATATTACTCATGAATCTTTACTAAAGAAGCATTTGACGTGTCTGAGTATGTGCGTTACTGCGGTACGCTCAAACGATATATAACTGCAGACTTTTGACACTAAATAAGCGCAATCAATAACATTATGAAGAATTAAAAAATATAGATTAACTTTAAGCAAGGTAATGTGGTTCACCGAGTCTAGCGCATAGAAGTCAGAGCGAGATGACCTCAAAATCATTGAGTCATATTTTCATAGACTGAATAATTTTTCGTGTTAAATCATTTTGACGCATGAAAATCCCTTAATGAAACCGTGCTCAAAATCAAGGTTATATAAATACCGAATAATCTAATATACTTACTTAAAACTCATTATGGCCAATGGCAATTTAGTAATGTATAATTTGTACCAAACATACACTGATATTTTTCGGTAATTCATTTTACCTACATGACATGAAAAACACAAAAATATTGTATTAATAAAAATCTGGCAATAGTATAAATAGGTTTCTTCACTAGTTTCTCTTATCTTTAAATTACGTAAAATTATTGTAGTTGCTTAATAGCAAATCTACTCATATTAATTGAACAATTTATCAAAACAATACTACGAGCGTAGGTATTCATATAAATTATCTACTTTATCGCATTATTTTGGGAATATAATAAAATATTATGACACAAAGTAATAAAACTCGAGCACTAATTGAAAATGTTTTCATTCATCGTTTATCTTTGGTAATTTATTTTGTTAATATTAAATTATTTTGTTTGAGGTTTACAAAATGTTTACGAAAAATCAGAAATAAATAGTTTATCTGAAACATTTTGGGGTTAAGTGAAAATGATAAGCTTCTAGAGATAACTACTTAGGTATTTTATGTAAATGTCATTATTGTAATTAATCATTGTTTCGCTCACTACACACGGTTGTTACTGTAGTTAAAATACGTACTATGCATGTACAGAAACACATTTGCACAAACTTTTGTTACAAATTATTAATAACTTATAAATCATCACTATACGGACTTTAAGTTTACATAACTTGATTTCGTTTGTAAACTAGTATTCCGTGGTATTCGTATGTTCATGTTCTACCAAAGTTACGCTGTTTTTATTTGTTATATTAATATGAGAATACTCATAGTTCCTACTACTTGTGCAGTCGCATTTGTCAAGTTTCAACAAAGCTCAATTATTCTTAGACCAAATTAAAAGGACTCTAAGTGAAACTCACTATATGTGAAATTACTCAATTTGTCAAACACCGATGAAAATATAAATGTTCACAAAACTGGCTTCTCTTGATTGTTGACAGCGCTTTGTTTTTTATTTGGTCTAAGCCCAAGTAGAGGTTAGAGACGTAATAGCAATCCAACAACAAAATTCAAATAAGGATGCTATTTTATGAAAGATGAGAATCACGTAGTATGGCTCACATTTCTGAATGGGTTCCGCAGAAAAACATAATTGGAGCTCACCTGATGCATATAAGTCGTATTTTAAGTGCAGGTGCAGATATTTGATTCCAGATTTGACATTAAATATGATTGTTATTGTAATGAGCGACGATGTCCGCAGATTATTTATACATACTTATTAAATAAAGAAGAATTTGATATTTATTTTTGTTTGTTTGAATGCGTTAATCTCAGAAACTACCAATCTGATTTAAAAAATTCTTTTTGTAATGGATAGCCGTATTCAACTGAATATCCTATATTTTCCTTTTAAGAAATTCCTACGGGAACGGGCACAACGCGGGTTAATCCGCGACACGGTTCCAGTTACTTTACACACGAATATAGTAATGTTTAAGATCGCATAAAGTTTTTTATACACGACTTAAATTAAGGCTTTTTATTTTCAGAGCTACATTATTTGAAAACAGAGTATTCTGTAGGCTCTTTGTAAATAAATTATATTTATCTTAAAACTCTCTTTTGAGTGCTTTTACGGTCTTGCCGTTCTATATACTACGGTTCTATATACATACACGTAAAACTGTAACACTAAATAAAAAAGTGTTTATTACAGATGTGCCTATTCTTTTCGCACTTGTCCTCTTTACGTTATCAAGAAGGTTATTCTACTTGACTTCATACAGATTGCCAAATTTTGAAGTCACCTTGTATGTACTCATAATCCCGTTATCTGAATAATTTGACGTATCTATGACTTCCACAAGGTTGTGGATTCGCAATGTTATTCGTATATCAGTCATTATTACATATACGCGTACGTTCCAAGAGTTTAAATTTTATCTTTCACTTGTTTGTCCAAAGATAATGACGTATCTGCTTTTATACAAACGTTAAAAAGGGAAGTAAGGAAACGAAAGCAAGGATATACAAGGAAATTTATTTAAGCTCTATCTCTAAAAAAACAATTGAACTACGAATTAGTGTCATATTTGTTTTATAATTATTTTGTACTTTAAGAGCCAGCCCCCCTAGCTGGCTATCGGATCTGGATCCAAATCGAATGCCGCTAACACTGTCTATTCCTGATTGGCGATAGGATAGTTTTTAATAAAATGTTCTGTTATTGGGACGTTTAATTAAAATGGGCTGACAACTGACAAATAAGAATGTAAATCTGAGATGTAAATAATATTAAGTTGAATCTATACTAATATAATAATGCTGAAAAGGTTAGATTTTTTGAGGCACTGCTAGTAGCAAATGAAGGTACAATAACATTTGAAACTAAAAATATCCAATAGAATCAAGTAAAAAGGTAAGATCCTATTTCCACCGCCAGTAAACTTCAGATCAAAAACTGAAATTCAGATCACTAATTACAGATCGTCGAAACCCTATACAAAAGGTCACGTGACCTTTATTTAATTTAGAAGCTGATCACCGTGGCTTATATTGAATACTTAGTGTCTACTGCGGGTCGTATTTGTCTCTTCACGTGGATATCACGTTTTTTTTAATTAGTTGATGGAGTTCTGTACTACGTCGGCAAGCATCATAGGGCTAAAAACAATACAGAAATACACGAAAACATTAGTTTTTGATAAAGTTAAGGGCAATATGATTTCACTAAAAATAAGTAGATCTTGCCCGGTGTCACCACGGGCCACCAATCTGAACCACCAACCATTTGCGCACAGTACAATCATAAATTTTAATATTTTTTACATCTTGTATTTTTTAGGCAATAAATTATACTTTTTATTTTTTTTTTAAATTCCCTTCAATCTCTGAGCTCTCTGGCTTTTAGATTCTGTATTATTTTTGTCTGTCTACTATCAAAATGTATAGGGGTGTCATGACTATCCCGTGATGATTACATTTAGATACAACCAAAAGGAATGCTAAACGATGGTCCCTTGTTGATGGGGCTTGTATAGTAATAATGAACTCAAACCAGAACCACCATTGAAAAGGATTTGAAAAGATTCAGCCCAGGAATTAACACACGTCTGATGTGATGGGCACGTGAGTCTGAGTTAACACTATCGAGATATTATGCAAATCCACTCGCAAAACTAATCCGTCGAACTAAAGATGCTAGCGAAGGCGAAAGCTAGTTTAGCGAAGAGGAAGATAAGTATATACTCGTAAATTATGAAATGATGTTATGACAGTACAAATTGAATGCGAAGTACCAGTTTACAAATGCCACCACTACAGGATGTGATTCAACAATCGTGGGTTTTGTTTTACGCCATCCTAGGGATTTTAGTTTAGCCAATTCATGATTCATTCAACTTTATAATGTCGTACAAAGGTTTATTGGCACATTATGAGTAATTAAATATTACCTATTGTATTTGAATACTCCCATTAATAAGTTTTTAAGTCAATGAACTTTTATGTAATATAATAATACGTTGAATGACGCGATTGTTATTTACGCCATAATAACTTCTTGTTTACAATGTTGTTACAAAATCATTAAAAGCTTTTATTGAATATTGGTGGTGCTTTTGCAACCTGGGTTTAGTCAGGTTTTCAATTCAGGTATGTAAGGACCTCTTACATTTCTTCCATAAAAGTCTGTCTCGTCGGTTTTCATCGAATTTATCCGGTGTCGGCGCCACTACTTTTAAATGGGCCTACGTATTAAAAGAGCGAATTTTCAACATAGGTTCATTTACTTGTATTCTCTTTTCCACCACACTTACGTCCGATTGTAATACAGATCAGATTGCGCACGTTAAGCCGTCGGCTCCTGTTTTCAATCGTCAGACCTTGTCGGAGGCCTTTAGGCGGTCTAACAACTCTGACACCAGGGTTGGCCACTAACCTACTCGACATGAATAACTGGCAGATCAGACATCCGATGGGAACGCGCTGTAAGAATGTATGAAACCTAAAGAACAAAACAGAAGGTACAAACAACCGCTCAAATGCGGATACACGTAAGTACGTAATAGCCACTATAGGGAAGTGCAATAAATTTAATTCAGGTGGCCGACAGATAGTCCTAGACACACAATTGATTGTAACAAGTCATACATCGTATCAACTGTATTGGGGTCACACAGTTCACGGTCACAGAACAAGATACTTGTTTGTCTATCATAATGATCAACTTATCTAACGTATACGATAAATAATACAAACGGACATCGAAGTAAAAATATTTTAATTAACTATTAAAATACGTCACTGGTTTTTTATGGGTGTTATACAGATTTATGTACTTAAATCATTGGTACATTGACCATGATTTTTGCTATGAGTAATATGGTGACGTGAAGTTACTATTAGTTGATCTGTGCCTTTATTAAGAATTCAAGTTTGAATAATGAATCGATAACAAATTCCTTAGCTTGACATTTTTAAGGTATTTGGATGGTTAGAAAACTTTGAGTGCGGACTGGTTGCTTGTTTGTAGACACACTTATGATTTAGCGTGAAAAATCTCCGTTCCAGAACATGAGAAGTCTTTTTTCATCAATCCAATTTTATAGAACTTTATAATTATAGCAATAGCAACTTCAGACCTTCTACATCTAATCATATTTGTATGAATGAGACCGTAAGTATGTGTCCTATAGAAAGTATGTAGTAGGTAGGTTGTTCTGATTGTACTTGGCACATAGTGTTATTCTAATTACTGAACTGCATGAATTCCTAGTACTTAGTCAAGGTGTCAATTAATTTATCGGTGTACGTGCCTCATTTAACTGATTTCAATGCAGATACACGTTGAAAACACATGCAACTACTACATGCGATTGTTCATTTGAGCTCGCGTCCTGTTTCATACAACTCCCACTGTAACCAATCAAATGTCATGAGTTTCCGTGTTTTGATACGACATTGAAATTTAATACGTACTTACACTTAAGTACTCAGTTGTCAAAGGTTAGTTAAAAGTCACTACGACATCAATATAAAAAGATATACGAATGAAGTTGAAAATATCATCTGAAAAAGTGAAGTTAAGGTAAGCTTTGAATGAAACATCGTACTATCTCAGCGCCACATTTCAGCGCTTTATGAAAGCTCCCTTTTTCGAATCTTTTGAAACCTTCACACGCCACCCCTGAATAGGCACGTCCGTTCTATTTTTAAATGTCCCTCTTTTAGCTCGTTGGCGTCGAGTCTATAAAAAGCAGTTATGGTTTTGTTTTCACAATCGTGAACAGGAACTTTGTACTTACCTGTGGTTATTTACACATCTATGAGTTTATATTATCCAATGTGGCAGTGTTATTGAAGTTACCTAGAATTCGAAATAATAATGATTTACGAATAAAATAATAGGTACAAAGTTGGATATTCCACAGAAATCGAATCGATTGATTCTTGTAATTCCCAACATTATGTCCAAGAATTTCAAAATAAACTTTCGTTTTTCATAACTTTAAGAAGTTTTATTACTTAAACCATACCCATACGTCATAAATAAACATTACAAAAGGTGACCGCAGAATGTGAAATGAAATGGTTTGAAACATCAATAAACTATAAAGATCGTTTCGTGAATAAGCGTTATATAATTGGCTGAGGTTTTACTTGTGTTCTGACATAAATTATTCTTAATTGAAATGACTGTTGAGCAAATTATCCTAAGCTAAGTTAAATTAAAGTATCTCCTTATTAATAAACGCGATGTAACAAAAACTCTGTTATACTGTGTTTTATCTCTTTTGCTCTTTGGCAAATTGCGTATATCAGAAAGTGACAAACCATTTGATAGCTAAACTGTTCTTAGTACGCGTTAATTTATATGGCTGTCTTTGGCTTATTTTACAAGATAGCCAAATTCTATATCCCATATCTGTAAAAGCAATATCATTAATCTTGGTCTCAGTAACTGAAATTTATCATCCGTTTCAGATTTATGAAGGGATAAACAATAGAGCAGGAAAATGCCTACATAACATACATATATATAAGGACAATAAGAAAACACATTTGATATGCATATTGGCATGTATTGTAGAAAATGTGAAGGGAGGCCCTAAATTGGAGTGGGTGGACAAGTCTGCATCAGACTCACCAACAAGAGCCTAGTTCTTAAACTGATGACTATAGGTATGTAGGCATAAATATAATCAAATGTAGTAGATGCATATAATAATGTTACAGCATGTGAGGTACACTTATTTTTTAATGCCGGCTGTACACAATCTTTCTGCGTCTGCCTCGGGGTAGATATAATGCCTAATATAGACCCAGCTTAAGATATATGACGGAACTAAATCATATCTTTATTACTTAAAGAATAAATCATACAAATATCCGTATTTTGAATATGTTTTTCTAAGCCCAGGGTCGGTTTTTGAACCCGGCAATATCTCGGATCCACTGCGGAACAGAATGATTTTTGCGTTACGCAATAACAATACTTGTACCAAGGTCTTTATATAATCAATGACATGTAAATATAATGTAGTAAGTATGTATATGATGCATGGAGTATCATTTTTTGTCGCGTGTTATTGATGTACAGTTCGCAGCACAAGTTAATGCGTCAGAAAGGTGGAACACCAAAAATGTGAGTAGATGGTGTCATTCATGTATCAGCTGCTTGCATGTACTTTTCTATTTACTGCCATTTATGCTATCACCGACTTGTCTGTACCTGAAACATGTATGGCGAAGATACTATGTACATTGTAATATTCATATAAGTGAGTACTAGTAGTATCACATACTCTCAAATTTTTTATGTCATTTTCGGAATAACATAACCAACTATGCTTGTAGAGGCCAAACAATAACGTTAATTGAATAATCTAATCATGTTTGTGTGGAGAATGTTTGGTTAAGAAAAGTATGAAAAGTATACCTAAGCCTGTTATGTTCCACTATTGGGCAAAGGCCTCTCTTCTCACTGAAGATGTACCTAGAGAGGTGATTACCACTCTATGAAAATCAGAATTTAGGTAGGTCGAAACTTTGAATATAATAAAATACAAAATAAAACAATATGACTCTATAATTGAGGTAATAAAACCCATTAAAATTCTATGATAATATAAACAACATGATATTCTATGAAATAGGTAAATACATAAAAATACTTTTATTTACGTCAAACCAAAAACACGATAGGTATTGAAAAAGCCACGTTCTCCTTCAGAATATATTATTAGTAAACAACATTAGATACATTCATGATAAATATATTTACTTAGAAAAACAGGAATTAATGGAATTAATCATTGTTTGTATGTAAGTAATCCGTTTGTTTATTACATAGTCTCGTTTATCGGAAAAAGGTTTATTGTTGTTCCTTTTTGTAATAGAATTGTATCAACTTTGATATTATATTTAACAAATATTTTAAGATTAGCTGTGCCCTACGGTTTCATCCAGATTTATTCCGTCACTGTTAATCAATTAAATCTTCCCTAGATTACGTCAAACATTTTAAAATCAAAATCAGCTAAATCGGCCCAGCCGTTCTCGAGTTTTAGC
This sequence comes from Cyclophora albipunctata, assembly GCA_963082685.1. Classification (NCBI taxonomy): domain Eukaryota; kingdom Metazoa; phylum Arthropoda; class Insecta; order Lepidoptera; family Geometridae; genus Cyclophora; species Cyclophora albipunctata. The sequence goes on along the minus strand of OY720117.1, from coordinate 4,988,071 downwards.
GAGAAATACGAACCACATGTGATTTTTATTTAAATAGATTATATATAGCATATAAATATAGATGCTGCTATGTAAGGTACCTAACGTTACAAAGCAGAATCTTTATTTAGATCAACTTCGTCTCACGAAAAGACAAATTTTCAGGTATCTGAGGAATATCATAAAATTTAGGCACCGTTTATCATTCGCATCATGTACATAAGTCAAAGAATAAGCCTACAACAATATTCAAACCGTATCGGTGGGCGATTCTCGGCGACCTGATTAAACAATGAATAAAGTACCAAAATTCATGTAATGGTACGAGCGAGTACGTTTATTTTGGCAAGGAAAGATGGGCAATTCGCAAAGGTAACCTTGCGTTTGATCATCGGTTGCGCAACCCTCCGGGTCAAGGGTGAGCCGGCGCCGCACTCATTTTTTGGCAATACATTAAAACTTCACATACATACTTGCTATGCAAATGAATAATTTTGAAATTTAAAACGTATTTATCCTTTGTAAATACATTACAGTGTAAAAATAAAAATGGTAATTTAGGTACAGAGATTTACTAAGACTCAAGACCTTGGATTTGGTAAGAATATGACTTGCTAAGAAGTTATTTCAAAATACCGGCAAAAATAACTTTTCAATTTTGCTAGACGCGTTTCCAACTAAGTTATCGTATTAATCGGGTAGGCGGAATGACTAATAAATAATTCAAGTTCATTTAATTCACGTGTTTTTATATGGTCCCAACGGGTAGCGAGACAAACCTAATAGCTATCAGATTAAATAGCACAGGATTCTCCGAATACTCAGACATAAAGGTAAATTAGAAAACGGTGACACCTGCGTAGAGGAGACACAAAACAATGTCGTAAATTATACGTGTTTTCGAAGGAACCTGTCCTCATAACGTGGACTATTTCCATTCGGCGAGATTCCGTTGAAAACGTGGCGGAGGAGTACTCTGCCTATAAAGACAGGTTTTAAGTATTAACATTGTAATATAGTGAATACTAGCAGCACCCCGCGGTTTAACCTGCGTTGTGTTCGTACCCGTGGGAATTTCGGAATGAACAATATCCTAAAATCTTCCCGTAGAATATGTCTATGCAAAAAGAACTATTGAAATCGAATTGGTAGTCTTCACCGCGTTGAAACAAACACGCAAAAGTAAACTCTTAAGCTTTAATATTTGTATGGATCAGTGTGATATTATAGAATAGATATATAGCTATCTGTAGATAATTATCTTACACCTGTCTTGGTTTATAAATGAAACCGCCAAGCTACAACTTACAACTATGTAAATAAACTATACCTTCTGCGTCGAGGTTTCTAGTAGCTTTGGGTTGTGGGAGAGATTCGAACGGAAGGCAAAGTTGCCCATCCCCAGGCTAAAAAGTAATCTTAAAGGCTTAGGAAGTAAGTTACCGTGATTTCGCATAAAGTATTTTCCGCATTCGTATTTAATAAACCTAATAATTTTTGTTACAAATAATAGGAACTTACAAATCAAGAAAGTATTATATAATAGTAGTTTATGCAACTGTCATATAAGGAACTCGTTACTATTATGAAACTCGCTGCGCTCGTTTCATAAACTCACACTCGTGTTTTAATACCCGTGTTATATGCAGTTGCATACACTACTTTATCTTCACTAATGCAATTAATCAAACAACAAGAGTAAAAGCTGACAATAGTTTTTCACGCGTACGTGTATTGTCACAATGAACCTGCCGCCATTAAAATCTAACCAATGAGAGCGCAGCTGCGCGTAGGGCCAATCAGGAGCGAGCGAGATCTTACCAAAGAGTTTTGTGTATGTAGTTTCGACGAAGTTTTCACGTATAACCCGACTGTTTTCAAAAGCCAGCCTAATATCAAAATTCTATACAACTAGTATGAGGATTTTGACATAAGGCTCGCCAGGTTAATTGGTCGCGTTATAATGATGTTATAATGAGATTTTACGATATCGATGTGGATATTATAACATCATGTGCAATTGCTTAAATTGAGTGTTTTAGTTGCCTGCGCTATAACAGTAGTATGTAATTATAAGTCAAGTATTGGAAACATAAGTAGAATGTTACAACATTAGTGTAGATAAAATGTATTATTAGACCAAATAAATTAAATAACTACTCAAAAGTCCTTAATATTGCGTAAGCAAAACGAGTTCTCGAAATCAAATAAAAGAGTTAATTGACCAACCAAGAATTAATTCGTTGTAAAAATACAAAATATCAATTAATTTTTCTATAAACATAATTCTATGTTATAAATAAAATGAATTCGTTATTAATTTTATATTATCATGTTTGCTTTTATGATGTTAAAATGCAGACAATTTATTGGTTCCGCCTTAAAATGAAGAAGGCTGGAGGCGCCAATCGGCAATTTCCGAAGATTCGGCCTTGACCCGACTGCTCTGGCAAACTCGTCGTAATAATAAAAAGTAAAAGCTCTGAGCTTGTATTGTTGCTTCAATTTTTTATTACTTTCACTGAACATATCCTTGCATGATAAAAGTATCTACAACGCCGTAAAATTGGATCTGCAGTTAGATATTTAACAGCCTGGTACAAGAGGGTTGCTCACTAACTCAAGATGGCTACGAATAGTAAGAATGTGAGCAATGCAGTGTTAGATTGTTCCTTCTTGGCGGCTATTGGGTCTGAATTAAACAAGACTTCTAACATTGTATAAGAACCCGACAAGAAGACGAGTGAATGTCTTGGATACATTTTATATGAAGCTATTCATACTTATCATACAAAAAACCACTCACACGTGTAGAACTTTGCGGCAGTAATCATAAATGAACAGAGTTTTATTAAAGAAATACACACAAAATGGGTAGTTATATTCATAATTGTCTGACCTGTAACCCAAAAGAACGACGCCGATTTAATTGAAGTTTCAAGTAACATTTTGGACACAACTTCTAGAAAACATGGAACGGATTTCAATTGTTTCAGTTGTAATGGAAATGGACACGTTGTGACTATTTTAGCTAACAAGACACTTAAAAGTTAAAAGTAAAACATTGTAGGCATATATATAAGTAGGTACTAAGTACTCAAGTATAGAGTATAGATGCCTTCTTACAATAGCATTTTGGGGTGATTGTATTTCACAAAGATCGCGTCTCGACTCCTCAGCAAACTTTAAACATAAACTCTTCCTCTTTGGAAATATAAATTACTTCGAAACTATTTACCGCCCAAGAAGTCCCTGTTTCAGTCGCGAGAGCCTAATATGTAAATATCACAATACCTGTTTTGGAAAGGCTAATAGGTTCCATACAATATATTAGCCTCAGGTTACAAATATTTGTTACCCAGGCTGTTTGTCGAACGAGTTACTTACAACTTATATTTATGCGGTAATATTTTAAGAATGATGTCATAATGGTTGAAAAGAGAATTCAAATAGACGTTCTTTACATCAACTGGAAAGTGGATGTTCATAACTTAATTAAGATAAGAAGCATGTACATCAATTTGCTTGTTTTGATAAATAGAGAAAAATAATATTTCCAATTTCCACGGCCAAATTGAACTCCAGTAAATTAAGCCTTTGTTATTTTTGCGCGTAAAGGTTCTGAGTAAAAAGTAATATTTTGTCAAGAACGAAAACAACATCATAATTCCCGACAGCAAACGTTCTAAACGAGCTCGATTTATTTCCCCCAACCAATCACCGACTCGGAAGAAAATGTATAAAAACAAGTGAAAAAAAGTGTTTTGTTTGTCACAACTACAAGTTACAAGGTCCTTTGACAGTGGCTCTCAAACGGTTAACATCCGAAGAAACATCGAATAAGGAAATAACACTTTATCTTAAGTAGACGATAATAATATCAGTATTTTATATTGCAATTTGTTCTCTATTACATTGAACTCAACGAGGGTTAACAATACCCACACTATATACAATTAAAGATCCCGGATCTTTATACTTTTGAACTTTATAAGAGTTGAATAAATATTTCACCAAACCAGTGACATGAGAGGCCTTTACTTAGTTTAGTTCAGCCCAGTTACCAGGACATTACAGGCAATGACAATACTTCATAACAAATTTCATGCGCTACCCAACCTATGTACACCCATCCAAAACTTATGCTGAAAGTTACTTAAACTTAATCAATCAAACTTTGCAAAAAGCTCTACAAACCATCAATCATAATTGTCAAACATTAAAGTATGAATTGTAAAGATCATACAAACTTTCGTGCTCTGACTTGCTAATTCTCTTCCGACAAATTTCCTATGACATCATGCGATCCAATAGTTTTTTGTTTGATGTTTACCACCAAAGCCTTTCCATTGAAACCGTAGGACAGTTGTGTTTACAAAACAACTTTTTGCGTAACTTGTTATTAAAGCATGACTACTTATAAGAAAAAGTCGTTAGTTAAGTAGTAAAAAAATCAATAGGATGTTATTTACAGCCAGAAAAAACCTCAAATTCTTTATCTATTTTCTCACGGTTGAATTTCGTATTTTTTATCCATAAGCTTAAGAAATTAGATACCTACCTGATGAATCAAACTTAATATTTTACTAACGAATTATTAATATAGTTCTTATTATCCTTCCTCCGTGTATAAATGCAAAAAATATTGCCAGTAAGTTCGTGAGGTGATCAATCTAATGTTGGAATATTTAGACTACGTAAACGCCTTCGACATGGTCCTACGACGAAATAATCGAAAGCGCGATAGCGCTGAGAGAATTAGCACTATCGGTTATTCATCTAAGTGGTTGAGCTGCACTTTGCTTAACAATAAAGGTGAAATAACATCGCTTAGTCAAACTACGCTACGGGCGCTACAAGTACAGCCATCACTGGTAGGTAACTAATAAATTATCGAGTAAGCATAAAAAGCTAGTAGTGTAGATGCTTATAAAATTAATAATAAATAATGTCTAAATACTACAAAGTGTTATCGACTATTAGCTAGAACTAAGTTATAAATTATATTATTGTTTTATTAACGATCTCCGTAGACATTTATCGTGTCTTTTATTTATTACAATTATGTTACGAGTTTTATGTCTCTAGTAATATAGACGGGATTTGTGTGGAATCTTTTTGCACCTACGTAATGAAAATCCTTGTAGGGCGAGCAAATACAATGTTCACATTTATATGAAGTGTGAATAGTATACGACTAATAAAGTATTATTCTTTGTACATTGTATCTTTGAAGTAAGACAAGGAAAACATAACAGGCAGGCTCTACTTACATTATGTAAATCTACTTACGAGTATAACAAATGAATGCAAATCTTTATGTACGCTGTGTTGTATGCATATAGAACATTTTCTGATAATAAACTTATGTCCGGGTTAATTTATGAATAAATGTTAGTAAATGTAATCTGGAAATCCAAAAAAGAAAGCGTTTGCAGCTTATAGGGCAGATACATAGTACTTCACAAGGGATTTTTACTCAATACATGTAGTACGAGTATTTACAACAAAAGTTTGTAAATTTATAAACTACTAACAGCGCCCCGCGGTTTTACCCGCATTGTACCCGTTCCCGCGGGAATTTCGGGAATTTTTATACATATACAATATCAATTGAAAACAAAAACCGCATCAAAATCCGTTGCGTAGTTTTAAGCATACATAGGGACAGACAGCGGAAAGCGACTTTGTTTTATACTATGTAGTGATATACTCGTATTTAACCGATTTTTTAAAGTTATTTCATAGCCTACGTTAGAATACTAAACACAACTGAATAAAACATTTTCCAGGAGATGTACCTAAATGGAGCCGTTCTGCTGTATGACGAGGATATACTACGGGTCGCCACGGCCGCACGTCGCCACGCCAACAGCCAATCAGTCCCAACGAAACAGATGTACTTATTGGTAAGGAAGTAAGTATGTTATGTCCCACCTGTGCAAAGGCCTCTCCTCTCACCGAAGATACCAGTACAGTGGGGAGGATTAGTAATACTCACCCCGCTTGCCTACTGCGGTTACTTATAGTAATAAAAAGTATATTATAACATTTAGTGTACTGCTATCTCTATACGGGTACAATTTCATCCACAGCGGTACAGTGGTGCAACGGAGTGGAGCGTAGATCAATTTATTTATTTATTAATTTAATTGTTCATCAGCAGCATCACATCAACATTAATAATTCAGTAAGTAGCATGTATTTTTGTCATAATCTCTTGGTAATACATAGTGATTAGTATAGTAACGTACCTTAAAGTAACCACAAAAGGAAATAATCGTTGCACATTCAAGGACAACTAGACAATGTCATGGGTATGCGAGCAGCATTCGCGGGAAGTGCATTTCCTGTCATCAATAGATTATATAAGAGTACCATAATATGGCGCCACAATGACCGCTTAATGTCAAGGTTAAGTCAATCAGTTATCCTTATGATGTCATGCTTCTGCGCAACTTTTTGCACTCAATAAACAACCAGCTACATACCAAAGGTGGCGATGTTTATTTATAACATACTAGTAGTGCCCTGCGGTTTTACCAACGTTGTGGCCGTTCCCATGGGAATTTCGGGGTGTGAAGTAGCGTATAACCTTGCCGTTGAATGTGGCTATCTATTACAAAAAAAAAATTCAAATCTGATGGGTAGTTTCTGAAATTAGCTCTTACGCACAAACAAATAATGTTAGAAACTTTAACTCTTTGTAATCTATAATATAAAAATGAATCGCAAAATGTGTTGGTAAGCGTATAACTTCAGAACGACTGCACCAAATTGGATGATTCTTTTTTTAATGTGTTCCTTATTGTCAGGACAAGGTTTTTATATAATAAAAATAAGGAATAAAAACCTCAAAATTCCCACGGGAACGGGGGCGCTGCGGGTGAAACCGCGGGGCACAGCTATATTAAATATATGTTAGTATAGTATATAGATTTATTACATAAGTACCTAATCTAATAAATGGTGCTAAGTGCTATTAGTCATAGATATCTAAGCTTCATCAGCTTCATGAATATAAATATTTATGAGTAATATCTCATAATTAATTATTGGTTTTACCTATTCGAAGCACATTATCTTTAATAGGAACATATACCATAATTAGATTACCTATATAGCGAGAGAGCGGTAGTAACAAAAGCTTTCTTTACCCTATTTTGTCGAACTCTTATTGGAACCCTTATCTCCAGAAAGCATCTGAAGCGAACGGCTAATAAAGAGTTCTTTCAGTAACAACTAAAACTAGTTTCAATTAGTCGAACTTTGTGCTTCGTATCAGTTGAGTAACTCAGTTTGCTCAATAAATGCGTAAGGTCATTATCACCGTCTAATTTTGCACGCTTTCGTAACTTAAAAGTTAAAAATCGAGAACAATGTTTATTCCTTGACTCAAGGCGAACTGAACACTCAGTTATTTTCTGACAATGCACGACATAACTTTAATAACTTAATTAATCATTTTTAGGCATCTTTGTTTACAAAGAAATCATTGTTGCAAAAATCCTTGGTATACTTTAAATATTTTATGCGCAACTTATTTCGATTATTTAATTTAGGTACCTAGTTAATGGAGTCCTTTTCAAACAATCGTTATAACAAAGTTAATTGAAAATTGTTCAAATATCGTAAATCATGTTTGTGTGTTGAAAAAACAAACCATTTCACCAGAAAAGCCGTGAAACGTAATAGCCTAAACCCAATTATGTTTGTACACGACCGTAGAATAATAACGTTCGTCCATAATTGAATGTGAGCCCTTTTGTCGGTGTATTTTTGGCAAATGTGAAGGATCTATTTGAATAACAAATGGCGGCGATTAAAACCGATGCGCAGACGCAACTACAATCATATCCCTTCGGCCTTGACGCTCAGGTTCGCATAGCTTACACGTGGAGACGTTAAGGTGACGATTCATCACATCAAATTTTAGTATCTCAAACTTTTCCACAATAATTTAAAAATACAAATATTAAAGAGTGTGTTAATTTTAAACCAGAAGCACAATTATAGATTTAAAATAATGTGTAGGTTCATTTAGTGATCGTAACCTAAAGCTTATAAGTACTTGACCCAGAAATAGTCAAATCTATGTAGATAGAGAAAACGGATAAATACGAGGATTTATATTCGTTGTTAGTAAAACGAATTATATTTATTGTAATAAATCTTGTATAGACGCATGACGCCTCAGTCTTCTGTGCCCACGGTTCCTGTAAAGGAGCCGTACCTTCAGATTAAAAAAGCGAAGTGTATCCGTAAACATAGTTTCAATTCAAAATAAGTAGAGTTCACTTAAACTTAACAAGCCAAAAATAGCTTTATATTTTTAACTTTTTCATTTTAAATTAATAAAAATAACATAACCTGCACCTCCTGCAGCACCTGATTCATGACGAAGAATGCAGTTAAAAGAATAAGGTTTTAAGGTCTGTGAGTTTATTTTTAAACCAGTACTGTACTACCTAGAGATTGCTACCTTTTGATTCCATGACTAATTAGTTGTTAAACTTTGAAGCTGAAGAAAGTTTACAAAATCAGAAGTACCTACCTTCTACCTACGTGAAATCAGTTTAAAACTAGGCACCTGAAAAAAAAGACATTATACAAATTAAACGGAACGCATCAGTGAATCGTCAGCTTACGGCCTTGAACTTGTGAGGTCATATATCGTTGATTAAGAACACTGAACTGAATAGCTTCCCTACCGACCTTTGAATGCTTACTTTATAATCTCGAGGTCAATATCATAAAAGGGACGACCAGTTTTGTCATAATGAAGAGCAGGAATTATATAATGCGCTCATTATACCTTCCCTGATTTCAAACGCTGTTATGTAAGCTTCAATAGCATTTCTATTCAATAGTTTTTTGCTTAACAATTTGCATTCAGATAAGTTGAACACTTGGTTCAAATAAAAACTTTTTTCTTTGAGCTTTTTGTGTCCTTTGGAAATAGTTATGCGTGTGTTGTGTTTGTATTGTGATGTAAAAATTAAATTAAAAGGTAGTACGTAAATCAAGAATACACTCGCAATTATATAATTACTTTAGGGTTAAGTATTAAACCTAACCTTTATACACCATAGTGTCGCAATATTGGTTGCAATTTCATCGAAAATTAATCAAACTTTATTTGAAAATTTCAAGGAATAATTAAAAAAACAGTTTTCAATGTATAGCCTATATTATAATAAGTACATTAGCATAGACTTAAAAGGTAATGGGGGATACAAATTACCTTTTAAGTGAAGGATAAATGAAGATACACAATTCGTTTATTTGATTAAAAAAAATATTAAAAATAAGTACCTAATTCGGTACAATTAAGGCTCATTCATTCAGGTCAGCATCATTACATCATAATTGGTCAAAATTAATTAAACAAATCACCGGACATCCATTGTTTATCAAAGAGAGGCTGAGAAATAATAATGATTGATAAAAATCTAAAGAATAGGAAACAATAATTCATTGTGATTATTAGATGTCAAACTAAATTATAAAGTGGGTTTAAAGCAGTTACGTAATACTAAAAGAGATTAGTCTAAACCTAACGGTAGGAACACAAATCAATAGGCGGTACTGAATTAGTAGCTAACTGGAGTAGCCTTAATTATCATCTTAATTTACCCAACACCAAAGAAATAAACTTATTACTAGAGGCTCCGATAGCTGTAAAGAACATGGAATTACTAAAGATTGACTCACGTTTCAGCTTATGTAATACATATTTTCACTCCTGAAAGTCTGAAAAGCCGAGCAAATTGTTAGTCATTTCTTTCTTGTAATATACAAATACGCAATGACAATGCTTATTCATTTGTTTGTTAAGTTAACTAGATGGATTTGAGTTGATTGTCTAGTTTGTAGTTTTGTTTTTGTTTCGAAATTTTAAAATTAAATCTCAGTTTGTTTCCAGAGGGTTTAGAAAAGGAACGGAACCGCGTTATTATCAAGTAAATGTAGATTACAGAACAAACATTTTTGCATTCGGTAGCCAACACACACAATACAAAGTGCAAAGACAAAACACAATAGAGAGAACAAAACACAAAATACAATGTCAAAGGTAAAATTAATAGCAAAAAATCGAAAGCGAAATAATCAAAAGAAAATGTCAAAATGTAAAATTTTAAAAGCCACTTTAGTAGTGAATCTTTTTGAAACACACTTCGAATGGCAAAGGAGCGTGAGTGGAGCCCAAAACGCCTTTCAAGCCTGGAATGTCGCGGCCCTCAGGCACGTGGAATTCGAAGTTATTCATCAGATTAGCAAAGAAGAGGAATAACTCCATTCTAGCGAGTTGGTTCCCGAGACACATGCGCTGGCCCACGCCGAATTGGGTGAAGTTTTCCGGCACCTGTTTTAGAATAAATATAACCTTTAAAAAGTTATTGTATTTAGTGCTGGAAAATCTAAGGCTTCTCCTTTATAGGGAGGTTAATTTTTTCATAAAAATGTCCCTATAATACCTCCTTCGGTTCGATTAGATACTTAGTTTTTCTTCCAGCAATTTTGGTGTCAAGAGTGCGGCAAAAAAGATGTTTTTAGTGCATTTGGGACTTAAATTTTCATACCACATTCCCTCCCAAGCTCAAATTCCTCACAAAAATACATTAATTTAAAATTATATTTACCAGTATTTGGTTGTCTTTCAGGAATCGTTCCGGCTTGAACTTCTCGGGCTCGGGGAATTGTTCGGGGTCCTGGTTCATCTTGTTGATGAGAGGCACGATGTGAGTGCCGGCCGGGATGGTGTAGTTACCAACTACCCATGTGCTATAAGGAGACCAACATGTTAGCCTGGACAATCGGGCATGTAAGCCTTAAAATATATATCACGAGTAGCGACTCGCGGTATCATCCGCACTGTACCTGTTCCCATGGGATATCGGGATTAAATATATTCCATGTGTTATTTTGATGTATAAAATACTTAAATTTTCATCCAAATCCGTGAAGGCGTTTTTGCATGAAAGGGTAACAAATATACATCGCATTTTTAATATTAGTAAGAAGACGATCTTGACAAGGAGTAAGAGCTTTTATTTTCTACAATGTAGAGTTTACAAAAATATAAAATACTAGTCTAGTTGCGATCTGTCTGTTATGATTTCAGGATCTTCTGCATGCTACCCATAGGATGTAGATTATCGAGAGCGTAACGGACATACATTCCATTGATAATAATTGTACGATTTCCCGTAACACACTAATAAATAACTGATAAATGAAAGTCTCTGATAAACTGATAGAGCTGATATATTGAAGAAATTGGGCTAATAATGAACTGATGTAATATGAGAACGTACGGCGCGCTTGATGACCGTTTTCGAACTAAATATAATACAAAAAATTCCAATATTTGATTATTGAGTAAAATGATGATGTTGCAAGTTGTACGTACTTGCTCGTACAATAATATTAATGAAAGGGTAATAGGTATTATTAAGGATAATAATAGTTACTTGGTATTCACATGAGTAGTACCCAAAGGCACCACCGAAGCTCGACGCAAAGTCTCAAAGATCACCGCCTCAATATAAGCCAGCTTGTATCTCATTTCCAAGGTTATCAATTGTCCCGGTTTCACTACTTTCTTCAACTCTTCACGGACTTTGAGGGCTATTTCGGGCTCTCTGATCATCATGACGAGGCACCAGGCAAGGGAGGTGCGGGAGGTTTCCATACCGGCGGAGAAGAGGTCGTTCATCACTTGCACTATTTGGTTTTCTGGAATAGAATAGTTAGTATTGTAAGCTTTTGTTTGAGGAAGCTTTTGTAGTAGAGGGCTTTTAAATCTCGACGCAAAAGAGGGATGTTGTAAGTTTGACGTTGATGTTTGTGTGTGTGTGTGGCATGGTAGCTCTTAAAAGGATGAACCGATTTCGATGCGCTTTTTTTCATTTGAAAAGCAATTTCTTTGTTCAGCCATTTTTGCGCAGGGCTTTTTTTATTTTTAGTGGTTTCCAAATATGATTATCTATCTTGATTTATAGTAACGTGAGTAACTGGAGCCCTTTAACTAGTTCCAAAAAATATTCTACTAACCAGGTTTAGTGTTGGGGAAAATAGTGCTAGAGTCATCAGTGGCCACTTTCTGCTCTATCTCGATTCTTTCCAAGTAGTGATCTAAAAGATCTACTGGTTCCTGCCAAGCGATGGCAGCGTCGCGTTCCTTTTTACGAAGTTCAACACGATCGGAGTGAAACTTGCAGATGTCAGTCAAATTCCTTTTGATTTCCTTGATCACTGCTTGCTTGCCGGGCAGTTTCTATAAAGAATTTGAGAGTATTTTAATCAAAAATCATTATTAGTTTGGGTCAATGATGGGAGCATAGTGTAGTTGACTTTGGTTAATGATATAAAAACGGGAATAAAATATATTGCGATTTCTATATCCAAGCATCATAGTTATATTATCAACTATTAATTAATATAAAGTTTACAAACTACGTTATGAGCACTACTTTCGTGCCTACTACACCGAAAGGCTTTGCTTATAGCTTGACAAGTAATTGCATGAGCATACTTGAATAATCCCATGGGTCTGAGTAACTTACTTCGTAAGATAACAAAAAGAGTAGATGACTAACCAAATAGTGCTTAACATGTTCCCCAACATGAACAGATCCAAATAGTTTCATTCCCCTCGTCACTCTTTCGTTGAACATCTCAAATTCCTCATCGTTCTCCTCGAAGCGGTAACTCATCATCAGCTGGAGTATTACGTTGTGCATGTGACGGCCTAACGGAATTATTGGGTCCAGAGCTTCGCCTTTGCTGGTTTCCAACTTCTGGAGAAGTTCTTCAATTTCCATCTGGATTTATAAATGGTATAAAAACAGGAAAACAAATATTTTATTAACTGCTGATTGAAATCCAAATAATTTATATCTTAAAGATATCTCTTGATAATAATATAGTACAATTTTGGATCATGTTATCCTTCGACAAAATATATGAATTCATAATCAGCCTTAAGTGCTATGCTGCACTCTGGTCACTTAAATCGCCCATAAAGGAATAAAAAACTAAAAATAGACTTTATTTATGGTACACAAGCCAAAGCGCATCCATTATAGGATGAAACTTCTCTTTTAAAACTTAAGTGTACTAAATGCAAAAGTATCATAAAAATACATTAAAACCTTTGGAAGTAAATATAATAGGTATACACACCAGAATAAACTTCTCGAAACGTTGGTTCGGGCAAAGTTTAACGCCGAGGGCGCGAAACTTGTCGTGCAAGAACTGGCGTTGCTTTTTCCATAGCATACCCTCACTTAGGACAATACCTAGGAAATAAAATTACATACTAATTTAAAAAATAATAACTAGCAACACCCTGCCATTCACACACTTGCACATTTCTGGATCGGAACTACCCTATATGTTATTTCAAATTTATTACTAAACTAGCCGCGCCCCACGGTTTCAACCGCGTTGTACCCGTTCCCGCGGGAATTTCGGGACAGAATGTATACCATGTGTTATTCTAATGTATACCATATTACTGTTTCATCTAAATCCGTTAAGTAGTTTTTGCATGAAAGAGTAACAAACATACACCCATACATCCATCCTCACAAACTTTCGCATTTATAATATTAATAGTAGGAAGTAGGATTTATAAAAGGTATTAACCTCTTTGAAAAAAGTATTGCCTCTTGTTAACTAAGTAAAACGCGTCGTGAATACAAACTTACCGTAACCGCCCAGCAGATTATTGAGCGGAGTATTAGGGCGGGCGGTAGAGTCAGGTCTATAGAAAAGCTCTTTCAAAAGCTTGGCCGATCCGATACACACGAGCAGGTTGCTTCCCATTTGGACCGAGAAAATGTCGCCGTATTGTTCCGATTTCTTCAAATACCAGGAATGGGGTTCGTCGTTCATGAATGGTAAGTATCCCAACAGTGGGATTCCCCATGGTCCTTAAAACAGTACATACATGAAGTCATATTGTAGATTTGGTTAGGTTGTACTGTGGTAGTAAATAATTCGGTAAACAATTACACTATGAGCTAAAGATATGCCTTACAGATTTCAGGAATATAGACTTTTAAATTAGAATTCGAATTACAAAATAATACCTACACGACAAGTAAAACAACAAAGAACGAATAGTAAGCGATAAAAAAGTTTATCCAATTTTCTTTGATTAAACCAGGCCATTTCAATTACTTTAACAAAAGCTTTCAGCAAACTTTCAGCAACTTGAGGCAATTACACAAAGTTAGAGCGCAGAAGGTCTGTTCAGCATAGCAGTTAATTAAAGGCACTTCTTCAATTAAACACAAATGGTGAAGATAACCATAATAAACATAAATATTTATAAGTTTCAAACTAATATTTTAAAAGTTACAGCTACAGGAGCTCTTACAAAATTACAGTTAGTTTAATGTTTACAATGTTTATGGACTCTTGTATTTCTTTTATGGCTACGGATCTTGATTACTTGATGATGAGGAATTAGACATACTTTAAATCAAAAAGGAAGGCAATGACTATCATTATTCTCTATTATGGACTAATGAAAACCTTAAATTAAACTCACCTGGAGGTATTGTTCTATAATAGCTATACTGACTGATAGCGAACCACGTCAATATAATGAATATTATAATGTACTTGATGTCATGAACAGTCAGATGCAACGTTATTAGCAGTTCGACCAAATAATCACTTATCTCGTTCATAATAAAAATATAGATATCTAAAGTAAACATATCGAAAACCGAAAACATATGAAATAAAAAAAACTGGCGATAAAAACCCCTACTATTATACCGAAGAAAATGAATTTCTTACTCGAATAGTTATGGAAAATAGAAACTGTGTCAAGTAATATCTAAAGGATATCTAAATGTTATACGGAAAACCGTTGTGTTTATATATAAGATACGAGTTTTGTGGCGTCACATGGTATCTAAGATTACATATTATCTAATTTGATATTGACCGATAAAAAGTGCATAATATCACCACCCACATTTCATCAGTTTTTGATAATGCACTTGTGTGGATAGCACTTTATTTAAATATGTGTTTGTTATCAGTAATTAAGGTATGTATTTACGTAACCTATACAAAACGGTATGCTGTCTATAAATCTGTACAAATCATGAACAGTTGTGATGTGCCGAATAGTAGGTCCTTGTAATGATCTAGGACTTGGAAATATCATCCTTATGGACCTTTTAGTTACCTAAACACAATGTTATGACTATGAGTTATGTAATGACTAAAACAAGTGGGTTAGTATGTGATAGTATTTATAGTCAGTTCAAAGTCTTATAGCATTTTGTACCTACGTAACGATGACTGAATGTATTATTCTTCCGTTTACCTCACAATATCTGTTATCAATCACATGTGATCGTATTTGTTTTTCATAATCGTGTACAAATTAGGAAGCCAAGTGTAGGTAAATATGTCAACAACGTGAATAGGTCGATGACCGTGAAGGTCACCTCATTATCTCGCCAAGGACTTACATAAGCATCGATCAAGATTGGATAATAGTTTATTGGCCTTTATAGTGAGATAGTGTTCCGGGTTCAATGTTCTCGCAAGGACGCCTGTCGATTGACTGACGTGTTTTGCTCCGCAAATGAATGATTGTGCTCTACGTTTATCAAACAGACTCTATTCTTAAGCATATAAAGCATATATTGGCACTGTAAACAAACTGCAATGGTTGATTAATAGATTTTTACTATTATAGTAATTAAGCTATCGGTCGGCGACCCGGGCGGTGGCAATGAACCTCTATTACGCGGTGATGCACCGTAATTTGAAGCTCAAACACCCATGCTGTTTTTGTTTTGATTTGCAATCTATTTTCCAAGTCAAGGGGCTCAAATTAGCTGCCAATGATCGCAGTAAATTAATACTTTATATTGTTAATACAATGTGTATTCAATTTCATCAATCGAAGCACATTTAGTGTTTTATTGAATGTTGAAAAGAACACTAATATTGAATTTCTCAATATGATTCTCATACATGTTGTTTGTTTAATAAAATTGATTAGCGTACAATATTCTCAAAACAATATGTTTGGTTGAATATCAAACGAATGCCTAGAGAATAGGCATGACTTTCATTAGTAGGGAGAAACTCTAGCTAAATAGTTACGAACATTTGAGTTCAGTGCTGAGTACAAAAATAGTATCTATGCAACAGTTCATCTTAAACTTATTTAAACTATATACCTATGTTGGTAAAGGTTTTTAACCTTTAATTGAAATTTAATCGAATCTTAAATACTTCTCAAATTAAAATGCTTAAATGATGTAACATCAATTAATAAGTCACATGATATGAAAAATACCATTTAAGAAAGTAAAACATGAAATTCGTCAAGAAATTCTACTAATAGCTTATTAATTACTGATATTAATTAAATATATTACAACATAAAATGACTTTTTGACTGTCGCATTGTCAACTGCGTACGTAAAAACTCTATCGACAAAAATATTATGTTTACGATATTAAGACATTATTTTTCCTATTCATATCAAAGACGTAATTATGCCAAACTGATTATGTGAATATTCCTAATACTTTTCCATAATATTACTGAGATATATATTAATACTCTCTTATTCCAAATTATTATCACAAGGACTTTTTATATGGAGGTTGAAATTTTAAGGTATACATAACATACTATTGTTACCTATATTTAAATATCAACTTCCATACCTATAAGTGATATCTATATTTTATTGCAATAAAAATATCAACCTCATTATATTAGGAATATATAATTTCACATCTTGAAAACCGAGAAAACGCTATGTTCTCTTAAATCGTTTGTTCAATATGACTTATGACGAAAATTAGTTCAGAGTTTGCACGTTAAAATCTCTATTTTTCATGTTATAAATGTTTTTTAAGTATAAGCAGGGCTACGTCACTCCATGTACTTGCGCGCTATAATTACCTACCGCCCGGCCGAGCGGTCTCGGGCCCTCTGGGGCCCAATTCAGTGTGGTTGCCGCAAGCGAAGCGTACACCCACGTTGTACCATATTAATTGTTTTATCTACCCATATTGATTTTTTTATGTATTTTAAAACTTTATTATTAATAATATTGATATTTAATGCAAAAAACTTAAAAAAAATATTTTTTCAATTAATTATAAACAATTAAAAATTGATGAAATTTGAATAAAAGTCACGTGACTATAAACGCGCCATAATTGGTCACCATAGTTGTGACGTGATAATGATAGAGCTAATAACCATAAGTACGTACAACGTTTACGGCTATTACACGTGTAACCGAATGGGGCTACCATTATGACGTCACACGCGCTCGGGTTTGTTCGGGAGTTGGCCGAGTGTCTTCGGTACTGGATTCAAAAATTAATTTTTATTTTGAAATAACTTTTGAATTATTGCGAAAAAACTAATATATAATCTTTCGATTTATCACAAAAAAAATTTTTTTTCAAAAGCCCAATTACACCAACCTCGAAAAAAATATAGATAGGTACCTACAAGCAGCAAGCAACGCTCTGTTTTAGAATATTAGTTTAGCGATGCGTCGCCAATTTAATTTTATCGAAGAGGCAGCCCTGCGATTGCTGTGGGATCGCGCGGTGCGAAGCAATCACAACTGTACGCTTGAGCATTTAGGCACATTTTAGCGTGCAGCGGTTGCTGACGCGACGGAGTAGGCAATTATAGCAGTAGGTATTGAACATTTTCTACAGAGTGAAGTATCTGTACGTAGTACTATTTAGTAATCTGTGGTATAAGTACGTTAAAGCTTAATGATTTTTATTGCGTGCTGACATCTTCCAAAAATTACTTGGGAATTATAATCTCACAGTATTCTCTTAAACTTACACAACAAAAAGAAAGTACTTATCTCCGAATTTCATTACATATAATGCTATAGTTTAAACAGTGCGTTGTCATTGAGTTACATAACGATGCAGTGTAGAACTACAATCATTCAAAGGAAGCTTTTTAATATAGCAATTACAGTATTTTATTAAGAGAAAGTTGTTAACGAAATGGAAGGGTCTACAGTAATTAACTGAACTTCAAAATAACTACTCTGTAATACAAATAACTAATTAATGTAACTAAGCAAGTAAAACAACAAAGAAACTACAAATTCTAAAGTAAGCGCCAAGCGATTCAAATGTATTGCAGTAGCTTTTAAAGTGCCTAATAATACATTTTTTATCTAGTTCATCGAATCTAGGGCATCAATCTTCGCGAATCTATCGTAACATCTGATAACTACAATGTGTCAATACGGTCAGTGACCTGTAGTTAACAATTTTAGGACAGATAAACTGTTAAGGCGGAGTTTTAGACGAAATATAGAGACATATAATATTTACAACACAATATAATATAATATTTTTGGAATATTGACATTAGTGTTTATATTTTAAATATAGATTTGGTGCTAAATATTGCGTCTTTCTTAACACTGATTACGTATAATGAAACATTATATTGTATTATGTAACGGAATATTTATTAACGACTTTGATTTCGAGCATTGATCTCTACTGCGTTTGTGATTGGTACACTTATGTGCGAATTATATTCAGTTAGTTTAATACAAAATACATAATTCGACTATTGTAAAAAAAATTAAAAGTTTGTGAACCGGGATTTCTGCGTAGTAAGGTGCTACGAAGTGCTACGCTCGTAGCAGGTCCTTAAAGGCACCGCTTTAATCAGAACTTCCTTGATGCTTTGAAGTAATTTCAAAGCAGGAAAATAAACCGTTATTTTTGTATTTCTTTCCTAAAAAGTATACCCTCAAGTAAATGTTTTCTAAATTGAATGTAGGCGCAAAAAGACAATTCGTTGAATGCCAACGGCCATCAAAAAGACAACAATGTTCACGAGTAACTGTTCTTTTTTTGTGCCTAATAGCAGGTATTAAAGTAATTAGTCACTTTGGTCATCATCAAACAATTGGTTACAAGGAAATCTTAATAAAAATGTAGAACAAATGCCCCTCGTTCGGTGGTCGGTGGTCACCCACACGGAGTCAATGAACAAATTCGTCCATCCGAGTTTGGGCGTTTATCGAGTGTACAGCTGGTGGGCCGGTCCCGTACCCACATACAGTTGAATCTCTCATTTCACTTTCGTCGGCGTATGTCCGAACGCGCGGAGTCGTCGACCCGCCGTCCTCGCGGCCGTGTGCCGATTAGATAATTTCCGCGGTTCGTTGTCAAAATACTCATGACCCAATGGTACAGTGAATGCGGGGTCGACGAACTCCCTCGATCTCGGACGCACGTCGAGCGTTTCATTCGAAATTTTTGATTGTAACATCGTTATCGGTCGAAACGACGGTTTACCGAAAGATTGTGTTTTAAAACTACTGATTAGGGTCGATTTATCTACCCTAGCCTACTTTAATTAAAATTAATTGTTATATGCTGATAAACAACGATTGCTATGAAACCAATATGATATAAAACGTAATGAGCAAACGAAAATGTATACGGGAATTTCCCGTCGCAGACCGTTTTTCTATTTTCCTCATAGAATTTAAAATTTTGCATTAGGCCACTACTCGTAATAATTGGAACAAAAGTGTTTCATAATAACTTTAAATTGATATAATTATAAGTTACAGCTTAAAATTATGTAGATAATGGATGTTTAAAAACTTTAAATTGTGGAAAATCGTTATGGCGTAAATGACGCAGTTAGCAATAATTAACTCGATGCATATATCAAGAACAATTCAACGGTAACAAAGTAAGCAAAGTTATATTAAAGGAAGACAAGAACTTGCCAAATCAGTAAGCACTTTTCACTTCGGAACAAAAAGAACACAGCACAACTATTTGAAATGAATGTAAAAATCGTTTTAAAAGATATTTAAAATGAATGCGACTATATCCCTTTTGCGTAAGTAGTTATAATTTGTTATAAAAGTAGGTAGTTAAGTTCTTACGAATATAAATATCGGGTAGGTTAGTTATATTGTATGTAGATAAGTAATCTTGATGTTCAATCGGCTTATTATTCTGCCAACTTGAGAGTAAAGTGCAGTAAGTAGTTAATTGGTATTTTTTCGATACTTTTTATTTGTGTATGTTTTTAAAAGCTTTTAATATTGACATGGTTTGTTCATTATTTTATAATTAAATAAAGGATTGTTAATGCACAATATTAGGTACCTACATAATAAGTATTTAAGGTAACGCGCACATTATTAGACCTAATAGCTAAGGACCAAAACCACGATCAACTTTATCAATGGCAGAACTATGAATTTATTTAATTCAAGCAAAGTAAGAGCTATGATTAAAATGTTGAAGGAGCGTGGGTGATTATATATATGCATATAGAAATTTAATTTGGTCTTTAATCTATCTAATTGAGTGTCTAATTATAGAAGTTTGTGACATGACAGGTGTCAAGATAAGAGATAAAAGTATTTTCTTTCCAAGAATAAGTTCCGGAAGTAACAACAAAATAATGTTTTTTATTTCAATATAAAGGTTAATTTTTACTTAGTTTATCTTTGTTTCATTTAGATCATGGAAGCTTTTTAAGAGGTCAATATTTTCCGACTGTGGTTGAGAACTAAATACAAGTTCTTGAAAACTTAGTAAAGATTTCTAAGTAAATGTTGAAGATTAACCTAATTAACCTTAACTTAATTATTGATTAATTATTAATTATTGTCTTCTTCTCCTCGAGTCGAGATGATTATATTGAAGGTTATATTTAATTATGGTTATATAGAAGTTTATATTTGTTTAATTAAACCAGAATTTGGTCAGATTCTCAGAGATTCACAGATTCACAAACGGGCCTAATATCAAATTGCCAATCTAATTTTTTTTATTGATCTAAGAGATAAAGTATTTATAGGTGTGGATGAACATAAACAGAAAATTAATTTAAATGATTACAAGTAATCTCTGCATTAATACTTACCTAACGCATGTTGTTAATGAATATTAATAATTCAATTAACTTATAATGAGATTTTAAAGGTGAATAAACTGAAGCCTAGGTGTTTATACATAACATATTATGAACAAAGGATTAAGCGTTAATATTCCTTCTTATATATAACATAACAGTCTACAAGCTGCCCTAATCTACTAGGCATAGGTTTGATAAGATAAGAATATGATGACTAAGCGAAGCCTATTTGGTTATAAAAATAAGTAGGTAGCGAATTTGACAGTCATTCTGCCATTATAATAATTTGCTATGATATACGTATGAAAAGCTTTCATAAGCATTACTTACGTACAAGTTAAAAAAAACTCACTCGTGTTATTCAATGGAAGATTTTCTCTCGGAAAACCTCCAGTCTTTTGAGGTCAAGTCGACAGATAAAAGTAAAATGGACACCGTAGATACCTTTTAAGTAAAAAGGTAGAGGAAAAATGTAAAAGGTTTTCGATGACTTTTACATTTTTCCTAGTTAAGTGTTTGTAAATAATATAAGATCTATTGCATTCGCAAATAATGTATTGGATTAATATTTTTTGATTATTATGTTTATTTATTGTTTTATGATATTTTCAGTGAGATGCGAGCCTTTGCCAGCAGTGAGACATTACAGATTAATCGTTTTTATTTTTATATTGAGAGGCAAACTAAACTCAATTCGCATACCTACATAATTATCTAGATAATCTACAATATTATTAATAAACTAGCTGCGCCCCGCGGTTTCACTCGCGTTGTACCCGTTCCCGCGGGAATTTCGGGATAAAAAATAGATGTTGTCCGATTCTCAGACCTACCCGATATGTACACAAAATTTCATGAGAATCGGTCGAGCCGTTTCAGAGGAGTTCAACCACGGTACCCGTTCCCGCGGGAATTTCGGGATGAAAAATAGATGTTGGCCGATTCTCAGACCTACTCAATATGCTCACAAAATTTCATGAGAATCGGTCGAGCCGTTTCGGAGGAGTACGCGAACGAACACTGTGACACGAGAATTTTATATATAAGATAATAGATACTCTAGATAGGTAGATCTACAACTTTTAACCTACTGGTAGTTTTAAGTACAGTCGACGTCAAATATTTATATACATGTAGTATATTCACATTTTCATCTTGAAAATGTGTATATACTTATTATAAGCTAAGTAAATTTGTCGTTGACTGTACTATTCCTATGTCACCATATCATCACAAGTATTTTCCTAGCTAAAGTTTCCGTTCATGATATATCGGGCACAGATAAATTGATATAATCAGTGTTGATGAACCGCCAGTGCTACTCCCATTCCGATGCGGATTGACGTCAAACACAATTGTTCCTGAATAATTACCACCCGTATACTTCGGCTAGCAATGCGTTCCATCGGCATCAGAATATTCACTACTAGTGCTTTGTGGATTCACTCGTATAGTACATATTTCTATGGATATCAAGATGAAAGTAGTCTTTCGGTACTATGGTAAAATCAGGAAACTGCTAGTGAAAATTTCGGATCATTCAATTTTTTCTAATAATTGTCCTGATTATAGTTCCTTGTAGAAAATATATCGGCTTCTATAAATAGGAATTGCTAAAATTAATAAGTTTCAAATGGAAAGGAAAAAGCTAGATGAAGAAAAGTGAAGGTTTAGAATCTGAACAAAATCAACCCAGTCAAGTCATTTGTGAAAAAATACTTATATTTAGACAAAAGAAGAAACGTTTTATGATGTTTTTATGTAATAAAACTGAAGCGGAGCGAAGAGGTTGCTATGACTATGTGTGAAACAAATGAATAGTTAACTTAATGATAAAAGGTTAGATCGTTATCTGTTCCGTTCAGTTCGATTCGATCAAGTTTTAGTTGTCAGCATGGACCACAGATAGTCTCTACGCATGGACTAATGAATGGGTCATTCAATGGCTCAATGGTTCACCTATACCTAGTAAGTTAATAGATAAATAAGTATATACATAGAACTAATAAGGTATGCAAGGTGGATGTTACCTACATATCTACTAGATACAAGAACTAGTACTAAGAATTGCGATGCTCTTTCATGTTTACAAAGATATGCATGTATTAGACAAACACTAGGCAAATATTATTGAATGAAACAAACACATCAATGCAATACTTAGAATAATAGCACAAATATTTGTATGTAAATCCTAGATAAACCAATAATTAAACATGACATCTGTTGAACTCGAATGACGCGCGATCATCTTTCCTCCGACCGAGACGGAGATATCAGATGCATATTAGTGATGCTGAGTTTTAGGTACATTTAGTGTCGGTGAACGCTCGCCGAGTCGAGGTCGGCCGATCACCTCTCGTTATGTAATCGCCATAAAATGCATCGTTTCACGCTAACATTTACAACTTGACAGGTCTTTGATCTTACTAATGCACTAATACATCCGATCAGTGGATGTTCTATTCCACTTCATTTTAATATTGATACCGCATCAATACATCATCAACACAGTTTAATCTTGGACTTATTTTCTTTAAAAGTGCAATAAACAACCACTTTGAAAAAGTTGACTTGGGACAACGCATTCAACAAGAGCCTAATTGAAACGTATTAGGATTTAGGTATGTTTGAGTGGGACATATTTTAAGGTACGATATGACACTTGGGTGGTAAGGTACGAATATCGTGTCATGCGTGGCTATCCATAAATTGTGTCATTCATTCATTCACTCACTATGAGTAGGTTAGTGGCCAACCCTGTATCTGAGTTTTTAAATAGGCTTAATGCCATCGGCATGGTCTATCGATGAACCAACCGGAGTTATTAAGGGAGACACAATAATATCGTATCGTGCATTACACGCTCACCCATGATATGATAAAAGAGAAAAGGAATAGATACCTAGTAAATTAAGTAGTAGATACTTAGCTAGGTATAACTTAGTATTTTTAAGCAAGGTGCGTTCGGTATACAACTGAATCAGCACCATTCACTTATTATACCTACCTACCTGTTGTTTATAAATAATCGACTTCCCAAAGTTCGTTGACTTTTGAGGTAGGTAGTGGTCTAATTGTGGTCGTTCGTATTACGTTCACGTATACCCGTCCGGAATCCGATTGATACCTAAATTCAGTGCCTGAATTTTAATCTGTGTGAAACGTTGAATTCCTAATGTGATGGTACATTATTGGAGTACATTTTGAATATGTATCCGGGGTCAGGTAGATGTCCTACCGTACGTTTGTATTGATATAGTGATTGATGTAAAATGCAAGGGATTTTGCCTGTAATGTCCCACTGATGGACAAAGGTCTTTCATCTTATTGAAGATATCAGTACAGTGAGGATGATTTGGGCCAATCATCATGAAAGTTGGAAATTGAAAAAAGACATACATTTTATTACTTATTAACCTATCTCTGGCGAAGATAGATGGATGGAAGATGGAATTAATTTTAATAAAAAAATAAGGTAAAAAATAGGTCAAGCCGTTCTACTTATAAATGGTGTAACTAATTCAACTTTCATTTATTTGTATAATATATCAGATTTTTTTTTCGTTTACGCCCTAATTATAAACAAACTATATAATTATACTGACTACACTACTAAATACTACGAGGAAGTTATAAAGAAGTTAGTAACTACATACTATAATAAATGAGAGAAAGTTGAAAGAATGGGATAGAGCACTGCAAATCCTCGAGGTATATAATATATTTAGGCCAACATACTCTATGACCATAATAGTAGTTTATGCAACTGTCATATAAAGAAGGGTATTAAAACACGAGTGTGAGTTTATGAAACGAGCGCAGCGAGTTTCATAATAGTAACGAGTGTTTTAATACCCGTGTTATATGCAGTTGCATACACTACTTTATCTTCACTAATGCAATTAATCAAACAAAATTTTAAAAACAAAACACATTGCGAAACATTAAATTCACGCGTACGTGTATTGTCACAGTGAACTTGCCGCCATTAAAATCTAACCAATGAGAGCGCAGCTGCGCGCACAGGGCCGCAGGGCGCGCGCCGCGCAGGGCGCGATGTTATAATGAGATTTTACGATATCAATGTGGATATTATAACATCATGTGCAATTGCTTAAATTGAGTGTTTTAGTTGTCTGCGCTATAACAGTAGTAATTATAAGTCAAGTATTGGAAACATAAGTAGAATGTTACAACATTAGTGTAGATAAATATCATAATATGGTATATGTATTTAAAATAAATGGACCCAGGGAAATAATAATATTAACATATTATAATGTACAATAACTTTTATTTTTTTATGTCTATATTTATGGCACTAAAATATTAGTCTTATGTTACTTATACTTATAAACATGAAAAATATTGAGTAAAAATATGAAAATTGTAATATAATAATAATATTTATCAACTAGTAAGCACCAAAAGGGCGTAAATCACAATTAATTAGCTGCCTTTCAGCAGATCTTGAAATCTGTCATGAGTCATGTCATGACCCTCGAGATTTCTCACTTTTTTTTACAAATTGCCATGGTATAAATTTCGCCATCGCGTCTGTCTGTCTATTTTCTTTATCAATTGCCATGGTATAAATACCGCCATCGCGTCTGTCTGTCTGTATGTTCAGGTAATTCCCATAAACAACTGAATGGATATCGATATCGATGTACACCTTGTTCAGACTTGAAATAATTTAAAAGCATTACATTTGATCTTTTGAACTAATAAATAACTACTTACTTAATTTATATAAAAACTACATCTAAAGCAAAAGCTACTTTCCTATAATAAAAATAAGGCATATATTTGCTTTTTTCGATACAATCTATGTATAAGTAAAAAAAAACTTTTCAGCCAAATAAATTGCTTCAGCCTTTTGTATAATATAACAGTTCGTTTTGCGACATGTCAAAAGCCAAAATATAGGGGATCTATCTTACATCTCCCGTAGCATGATTCTGTGAAAAGACATGTGACAAAACTTTACATTGATGTAAACAAATATTACACCAATCAACACACAGTATTATATCTTATCGTGTCTTGTCACATGGTCATGACAATTGGGCTTTTGAAAAAAAAATATTTTTGTGATAAATGGAAAGATTATATATTAGTTTTATAACAAAACTATTTTTATTTTATTTTTTTCACAATATTTCAAAAGTTATTTCAAAATAAAAATTAATTTTTGAATCCAGTACCGAAAACACTCGGACAACTCCCGAACAAACCCGAGCGCGGTGTGACGTCATAATGTATAGCCCCATTCGGTTACACGTGTAATAGCCGTAAACGCTGTACGTACTTATGGTTAAATAGCTATACATTATCACGTCACAACCACGGTGACCAATTATGGCGCGTTTATAGTCACGTGATTTTTATTCAATTTTTAATTGTTTATAATTAATTGAAAAAATATTTTTTTTAAGTTTTTTGCATTAAATATCAATATTATTAATAATAAAGTTTTAAAATACATTAAAAAAATCATTTTTTTTTTCAAAAGCCCAATTTGTCAAAATATTTTGACATCCGCTTGATACTGTCAAAATCAACGCCAGAGACTACAACGCCATTTTGAAAAAGTTTATATGCTTTATATGGCATAAAATGGCATATTACTCAATTCTTTAGTAGCTAATTTGGCAGCTCTATTCAAAGTTCCATTACAGTGATTATGCAACGACTCTAATCTATCAATATCTTTCTTACTCCACTTATTCTCCATTGCTACACAGAAAGCTGTACAAGAAAAAGTACACAGTAAACTTATTAGTACACAGACTCTTAGTTTGAGGGCGTCACTTGGTTGGTCCAAAAGGCACATGAAGTTGTAATCTTTGTCGTCGAAAAGTATCTTTTCTACGACGTCTGCATGCTCAGGTAGGTCTTGTAATATGGTGATTAGAAGACCGATGATGTTTAGAACATTGCGCGGGGACTTAGAATCTGTGAAGAAGGGGAGTTCGTTAATAACGAAAGAATATTATCTGTAAATTGTACAACTAGGCATAAAGTTCAACATTGTTACCTACAAAAGGACTGGTCACTGGCTTCATTTGTACCCATGTCCATTTTTATCCTCACTGATCGGAATTCTGATATTTGTAATGAGCGTAAAGGGATTTGACCTACAGTGGGACATGAGTCATGCATGACAGACTTAGCTTTTTAGGTCAATCCTCAAGATTTATTTTAATTGTTCCAAAGGTCAGAGGTTCTAGAATGGAAAGTTTCGAAAATGACATCCCATAGGAAAACAAAATATTTGTAATACGAAGACATACCATAAGTAGATCAGTAATTGTTACTCATAATAGAGCAAAAGGTAATTTGTTAATAAGAACTATGTAATTCCACTTAGCTTAGTTACAACAAAGATATACAGATCTTTGTACCAATGATCTCATAAAAACATCACAAAACTGATTAGTCCAACAATTAAGCAATTGCAAATGAATCATATATTAAACAATTTCATTTTGAAAGTCAGCAAATCAAATAGGCATATATTTAAGTTAAACAATTGAATATTTTTTTGTTATCAGCAAACTTGTAGACTATGATTACTTGGCGTCTTGGTTCGTCTGGTGCATCAAAGCGTGCACTAAGAGTATGTCAAATGAGCATTCTGAAGAAACGTCAACGCAGCATTCATCTTGAGCTATTATGTCACGTCCATGCCTGCGATCCGCATTTAGTAGGTCGGTCCTATTCTGATGAGTAATACTTTTTATTTTCTCATATTATTGTCCATTTAACTTTAATTTCGAACAACCTTTGGACTTTTGCGTGAGGTGATTAAACTCGTGGAAATAACAACATGCGTGCAAATAAGGAAATGTAACTTGTTTTATATTATAAATTTATTTTATTATCATTTGCAAACAATCTTTAAAACCTACGGCTTTACGAATTTGCTTGTTGTTCGAGTATATAGTTAATAGTATCAATTTGATGTTTTTTTCGAGCCATGCCGTAAGTTCAACATAAATATGTTTAGTATTACCCAAAATACCTCCATATAAATAGGATTACTCTTATTGGATATTAAATACAAAAAATATTACTTTGCCCATTTGCCCATTCGGTGAAACTTACATCGGGCAAATGAAACAATCGTCGAAAAAGGCATAGATCATTTGCTTCTTCCGTGAATCGTGTTCCATCGAATACGTTTTCGTTCTTCGATGGAACACGTACCAATACAACAGAACAGTTAACACCTTCAACGCCGAGTATAACATATTGAATGCATGAAATACTGGTTTAGCTATGAAGGTGTTAAGTATATCTTATATATAAAATTCTCGTGTCACAGTGTTCGTTCCCGTACTCCTCCGAAACGGCTTGAGCGATTCTCATGAAATTTTGTGAGCATATTGAGTAGGTCTGAGAATCGGCCAACATCTATTTTTCAACCCGAAATTCCCGCGGGAACGGGTACAACGCGAGTAAAACCGCGGGGCGCAGCTAGTGATAGTATAATAATTACTTACTCAATTTAAGTAGTTTAGTGAAGACAGGCCAGCCGGTATTCGTTAGCGCCGTGGCGAGTTGTCGCACGGCGCGGCACGACACCGCGCATAACCACGACACCACTTCCAGCATACGGGACACGCCGAGTAATCTGACGGTAGGGAAAATAGACATGTTATATACAGTCATTGTTCAACTCATGAAAATATTGAGCATACTTAGTACCTTTGTACTTTTAAGACTTCTATTATACCTACTCAAACACGTATGTTCTATTATACATACTCCAACGTGTATTCAAATTTTAAAATTTGACCAGGTCTAAAGTACAACGTAACGTGTACGTGGTACGTTACATTTAAAGGAAAAATGCTGTGCAGTGTGGCTGCTTTTTGAGAGAAAATAAATATGTCGATGAGTGGGATGGTCTATGTCATATTTTTATCTTAATTTTTCGAACAGTTCTGAGTGAGTATTGACTCGTTAATATGAAAATTAACTTGAAGCAAACATAATCGTTCATTGATGATCGGCAAAACCATTTCGTTAATTCTTGATGAATGAAATGTTAAACACTCATGGCTTCTAGCCTATTTGAGAACCGCAGAACTATTAACTTATGTTCCTACCTATCTTCCGCACCGTCGTCATTAACTTTGTAGTTCTTCATTAGACTATTGACGGCTGCTATGAAATTGTACACCACTTTCGCTTCAAGATACACCTGGAAAAGTTAACACTTGCGTTGTAATAAACATCATATAAAGTAAAATAGAAATGCAATGATCTAAATACCTGATGATTCAATGACAAAGTAAACAAACAATGATTCAACCGTGTAAAGTACAATTAATTTTAAAGTAAAATAGGAGTACAGGCACTGTGGTCTAGTCTATATAGTGAAAAGTATTATCACCTCGCTGGTCTAATGGCATGTGCACTCGCCTACCAAGACTGAGGTCTCGGGTTAAATTCCCGGGACGAGCGAAAACATGTCTGGCTTGGGTTTGAGATCACCAACCCACATTAAGCAAGCGTGGTGAATACGCCTTCCTCCTCGCTGTACTGATATCTTCGGTCAGATGAGGATCTTTGCCCAGCTGTGGGACATTACAGGCTAATACTACTACTAATATTGCCACTAAACTTCCTGCACTTTCTTGTAGATAAAGTTAAAAAGCTTTGGCAATGGTACTTACATCTTGTATATTGAGCAGCGTGTGTCGTGGTAGTGATGTGAGTAACGCGGGGAGAGCGAGTAACGCGCCAACCGCTCCACAGACTCGCGGGCCCGCGCCGTTTACTGCCCCTACTACCATGGTTACCTACAGGCAAATATGACCATGGTACGTTCAAAAGAGCCTCTATGGGGCCAAAACTGATTAAAAATATTTGACTTTGACTTTGACATCTAAAATGAACGTACATACACGGCAAAAGTTGGTTAGTTAATTTAAAGAGTAAGTAAAATAACTTTCCTTTATTATTTTTAAGGGTCCGTTCATGGACAAAAGCCAAGCTTTAAAGTTTAAGAAAGGCCTTCTCAGTCAGAGGTGGGGGTCACCGAGCACAGTTCTAAACCTGTCAAATAGAACCTTAGGCCATAGCAATAAAGTTGAAATTTTAATTTCAATCTTAAAATGCTGATCTAACCAACTTAGTGTAAAAATCAATCTAATTTAATAATATCAAAGATATATGCCGACATGTGTGGAAGCGCCATTATAAATATTTACCATATTGAGTTGTGTTAGAGATTCCACATCGCCGTCCATTACTTCCATTATGTTAGAGTTTATGAATGCTTCCCATTCTTCCAGTTCTATAGAAGATGGTTCTTTGACTGGAAACGAAAATAACAAATCAGTTAAATACAAAATATATTGCGATAACCAATATTTTATTAATATAAAAACAGACAGTAGGATGAATGTATGTTGGAATTTCTAAACTGTATGGTATTCCCAGCTTCAAATATAGTTTTATTTATCATTTACTTCTTTTTCCCTGCGGTATACAAAACAGCAAAACACTTCGCATTATAATCCTAATAATTATTACCTTCAGTCTTTTCTTCCAAATTCAAAACCTTATCATTATCAGCAACATCTTTATCACAGATCTCTTCAATTATCTCGCTCTTTTCAGTATCTTCGTCCTTGTCTTCCTTAGAACATTTTTCAGTTCCATCCGTAATACTTGGTATTTCAACTGTAGGCTCACTTGTTCTTCTTTGATCGGATTTCTTTTCCCAACTTCTACTGAAGTGGAAAGACCTTTTTATACTCCTAGTAAGTCTGTTACCCCCACTGCCAAATCGAAGCTTATCTCTTGAGAATTGCAGTAACTTTTGCTTGTAGGACGGTGGTACACTTTTGCTTAGCCCTGAGCTAACATCGCTGCTACATTTAGTTGAACTTTTAGGGTTCTCTAAACTATGTGATGCGGTATCCACTGACTTAACCTTCTGTTTAACATCCTCCTTCTTAATATCACTATCTTTTTGTATCTTATCCTCCTCAACAACTTTTTCTACATGTTTTTCTTCATCAATTTTATCCATCTTTTTTTTATTATCTGTGTGTTGTTTGTTTGCCGCCAAAAGCTGCGCCATATTGTTTTCCAAGTTACATACGACTAGGTTTGAATTATTCATGACGTTGTACTCGTGTCGTAGTAGTTTCGCGTTGGCTGCAGTGATTAGATTTGATTGGTCTTCATCATCAGTCTTCAGGCTGTCTCTAACACTGAAAGCGCTGGTTGCTCGGACACTGTCATCGTCCGACATTAGAACGCATTCCAACCCTTGCATCACTCGAACGCTTCGTAAATCGTGCTCTTTCGGCTCCGGTTTGACAGGCTCTATCTCTGTTTTTGCTGATCTGAAATGTAGTGAAGTGATTTAAAATGAGAGAGAAATTTTACCAATATTATAAAGGCGAGTTTGTGAGGTTAGATTTGTAAGTCCAAGTGCGCAATGGAGGTTATATTATATCCATGCAACTCTGTATAAGAAAAAATTCAATCCATGCAACTCGGTATAGGAATCTTATTAGCTGATTGTACATTACTGACCTAGAACTATGACTGATCTTATCTCTCTGAAGTTGCTTGGCCTCTTGTTGGCTGTGTGTCAAGGGCATCGTGAATGGAGATTTACTCTGTACATCTTCTGGAAGTATCAACACATGTCCAGATACAAAAGGATGCTCTAGAATCTCTGGCCAGCTCATCCGTTTGATCGGATCTTTGTGGAGTAGACCCTGAAAATTAAAAAAAAAAGACAATGATTATAAGGACAGTTTTTTAAATTAATCTACATTATCTATTATTTAGGGACTTTTGCGCTAAGCCATAACAGCCTCATCATGCCCTAAACCTTCTAATGTGAGTTAAAATGATTACAAAGACTGGTAGAAGAATGATTGAAGAACAAATTACCTATAGTTGTTGATTGTAGTCTTATTACATACCTCCAGGGCCTGATTTTTCCATTGTGAGGTCTTAGTTTTGATCTTTTTTGTATTCTCTACTTTTTATAAGTACCTATTATCAGCACAAAATAACTTGATGCATAATTTTACAGTAAATCTTTAAGTTGGCATTTATATTGGCATCAAACTACCTGTAAGAACGAGCGGGCCTCAACACTGATGAAACTTGGCCACTGCACGGGTTTGTGTCTGATCATTCGCACCAGCTGCCAGATGGACATGGTGCAGAACGGAGGCTGGCCCGCCATCAGCTCGTACACGATGCAGCCCAGAGACCAGAGGTCCGCCTGGAATGGAGCGAAAATATTGTGTAAGAGTGAAAAAGTAGTTTTCCACTAAAACTATGCTATGAAATATTTTATAAGATTGGTCGTGTGATAATGGTGGTGATACCACCATTGCCATGTTACAGTGCTACAAGTACTTTATATGTTTTATAAGATTGATACATACTAAAAATATTACTGCTAGACTTTATTGGATTAATTGAAATGTTATTTGATATAAGCACTATTTGACTCAGGGAGCTGGTTAGTTAGATAGGCATATAAAATTAATTTGATATGAGAGGCTGTTGCCCTGCAGTGGGATATTACACACTGATATGACCATTCTATTGTTAATCTATCAATGAAGCTACATCATATACCTGATGGTCATAAGGCTTTTCCTCAATCAATTCTGGTGCCATATAGAGAGGAGTTCCTTTAATAGATGTCAGTATGTGAGTTGCATTCGTCATAATTCTCGCAAGACCAAAGTCACACAACTTTGCTCGACCCGAACTGTCCAGCAACACATTTTGTGGTTTCAAGTCTCTGTAACACATAAAATACTATGATATAATTAATAATTCAGATCTCAAATCACTTACAGGATGGTCATTGGAATTCATTGAACTGAATCTCATTGTTTAAAATTGCCTTTGAATGAATTTTAAATCGCAAACATTTAGGAAACATTGGTGGTGCAGTCTGTGCCTGGAGTTTCAGTCTGCAGTTGATACTTTAACATTGATTCTATATAAACAGCTATTAAGCTACAGCCTGCAACCTCATAAAATATGTTGATCTAATAAAATATTGAAATTATATCTGTTATAAAAAATTATTTTGAACTAAAATCTATATATATAAAATTCAAAGTCCTGACTGACTGACTGACTGATAATCAACGCACAGCGTTAACCCCTACACCTAGAAACATGAAATTTGGCAGGAAGGTTCTTCAAGTGACGTAAGTGCACACTACACTACATTCCTACGGGAACAGGCTCAACGCTGGCAAAACCGCGGGGCGCTGCTAGTCTGATTTATAATGTTAATGTAAACCAATTCTTATTTTTTACAATTAAGCACCAATCAAACTGGGTTGCTACTAAAACTTTGTAACCACCTGTGCAATACTCGATGTGAATGTAGGTAATAGAGTGCTGATACAAGATCCCATGTTATCTTCTTCACTTGTTCCTCATTTAAACAACCTTCCTTAGCCAGGATACTGTGAAGTTCTTTCTCCGCATACTCTGTGACCACAACCAACTCCGATTCGGTGTCAAAACTATCAATCATCCGTATGATGTTCGGATGTTTCAGTTCCCTTTGAATATCGCATTCTTGTTTCAAATTTTTCAAGTCTTTTGATGAGCGGCCTTTCTGTAATATTAGTGATAGTAGTTCTATAATATTTAAATACAGTGATTGTAAAAATAAAGATAATAATATAACAACTAGACATCAAATATTTGGAGGTCAAATAGAATCACCTGTCATCTTAATAATACCTAAGATTTGTGGCATCGGACTTAATTACATTGTAAGTTTGACAATAGTTACCTTTCTAATTACTTTCAGCGCAACAATACCATCCGTTTCTTTGTGTTTTGCTTTAAAAACACGTCCAAATGAACCTTCGCCGACAAACGATATAATAACGTAACCATCCATTTTCCAGTGATTTCTTAGCAAAATGATCCTTTAGAAGTTCTCATTTAAACAAATTAATGTTTACAATTATCATATCGTAGTACTCAATACAATACAACAGTAATTTAAAACTTTTACAAGTAAAAAGTAGCATCAAAACAAAACTATAGCAACAACAAAGCTATATAGTCAAAGCACAGAGTCAAATTATGTAACTTCTCTGAACTGAACTGAACTGATTCTCAACTGAACTGAAACAGAAACGACACGACAAACAAGTGACAAATCTAGGGTTGCATGAAATCCCAAAGATCAAAATATCGATACTTTTTAATATATCGATAAAGGTTCGATTATTTATTGTGTGATACTAACTTAGATATTTTTTAAATATTGTTTTAACTAATGTCGCAAATCAAGCCATTAAGTAACCGGCTGCATTAGTACTACATTCTTGTGGTCTATGTTTTTTTTTTTGAAGAGCCTTAACATTCTTCTCAAATATTTTTTATAACGATTTTTTCACTCCTTTGCCACAAACGGTACCTAGTGATATGATTCCCCGTTAAATATCGATACAAAATCGAACATTTTATCATATGCCCATCCCTAGACCAAACTGTCACACTTACATTGACATTAGACAGTCGTCTGACAATAACATTGACATTTTTGTATACAATGTCATCGACTAAGCATGTTTATAATCTGTTTATTTTTTATTATTCTATGTTCTACCGACTTCAAAAAATGAAATGAGAATAACTAATTTGGATTTCAGTATCGTGTACAGTAATTAGTATAAAATATATTAATTATTTAATATATCTTTTACAATTTTGTACCTACCGAATGCCAAACAAACCACCAACAGAAAAGCAAAAACGCAACACGCATAATATTTTTTAATCGTATCTGTTTTAACTAAGTCTTAGCTAGCTAAACCTTAGAATATAACAAATTAAACCTCAATTTAGTAACATTTCATTATTGCTACAATCCGTGCGAAGTTACTAAACAGACGTGAGATACAATAAAATCTCAGCGTCTCTTATTCATAACGCCTTCATATTTGTTGACGCTTTGTTGTCTAAATTCTATTTTTATTCGTGAATACGGCAACCAGCTGTACGAGAGATAAAACTCGGAATCGCATACAATAAAATTCGGCTGCATACTGAACCATTATATCACGCTGAAAATATTATTCCCGAGACGTATAGTAAACAAAATGGAACTAACATCGTGTGGGTTCATTGTGTACATTGGCGTTTTTAAGTAACGTATTTTTGTAATCAATCTTGTCGGTGTTATACTTTCAGCTGCTGATAGAATTAATTTGTTTCTAGTAAGTATCTAGTTATTGGCGAGAGTTTGGTTTATGAAATTAGATGTATTAGTATTTATCGAGCTGGGAATTAGGTAGATAGGTACTTACTAATATAGGTAGCAGTGATGGGTAGGTGCTTCCACTTAGGTACAGCTAAGTTAAGTAAAGATAACATTACCGTGCCAGCCACCTATACTCGTAGTATGGTATGTACTATCCGTACTATTCGTACTAAGGGTAACTCTCTGTATCTACCTACAAGCAAAGTGGAGGTAAAATTACCAAGGTACTAGGTATGTCTAATTCCTAATTATCTCCTCCATTATGATCATCGCTCACAATCATTTAGCACAAACTCGGCTTCCGATCACCTCCCATAGTAAAAGTTCTTTGTATGGGTCTCCTCACAGCGTACATTAAGGACTCACTTATCAACCAAGCCCCTAGATTGCCCTAAGACATTATATCAACTTGAAGAATGGGGCGGACGGGAAAGGTGCGTTGGGTGCTGGATGGGTAAATGAGCGATGACCTTTTATTTAACAAGTCGTCACCAACCAAATAAGAATCACCAAGCCAAGTAAACACTGTATTAATACATTTATTTAGAGGAGTTACAAAGGGCAAGCATATTATCGGATAAATAGTTTTCTAGCTAACTATTAAGTATGTATTTATATACTCGTAGAAAATAGATAACTCGCACCTACATGCTAATAAACCCGCAAATAGTACCTACTTTACAAAAGATTTCTTATCTAGACCGAAAATCTGGACAATGATTCAATATTATATGTAATTTTTGTAACTCTGAGTAAGGGGAAAAAATATTAGTACTACTTTACGGGTAGTAGTAGGTACCTTTACCTACACACAGAATTTAGGTTCCTAAAGTTAATAAAGGTTTATTTTCGGCGGACTTCATTACTGCTTCTATAAATAGGTACAGTAGTGAGAGAGTTTCAGTGCTCGTAAAAATGTATTTGATTTACAGTCACGCACGTTTGTAGGTATTGGCACCCGCCCACCCATTAATACCTAGGAGATCTAGATAGGTACATTAAAGTTTGACAAGCCTGTTGGCACAGTGGTAATGAGAGCGCTTACTTTGTCGGGGTTGCGGGTTCGATTCCCGCCCGGAGTCAACAATATGTGAAGACATAGTTAGTTGTTGGCGACAACGTCTGGGTGTCAATTATACATTCTTGTAAAGTATTTGTGTATGTATATGTAGTATAGTATCAGTGAGTTAGGTTCCATATTACAAGCTTAGAGCTTACTTTGAGTCTAATTAACCGTGTGTGAATTATATTATATTGTTATATTATTGTTGGTGATCTCAAACCCGACTGATGTTTGAAAAGTAGAAAACGCTCGACCCGGAAATTGAACTCGGGACCTCAGTCTTGGCAGGCGAGTGCACATACCACTAGACCACCGAGGCGTTTCAGTTATTGGCATCTTCAATTCGAACAAACAAAAATAAAAATCATCAGCTTTATTTTATATAAGCAGCGCTCCGCGGTTTTACCCGCTTTGTGCCCGTTCCCGTGGGAATTTCGGGATGAAAAATAGCCTATAACCTTCCCGATGAATGTGGCTATCTGTTACAAAAATATTCAAATCAACAGCTAATTCTAACGATCAGTTCGAACATACAAACAAACTTACAAATTTTAATTCTAAGTATTAGTATAGATAAATTTTTAGTACATACCATACCATAGACAATAATAATTTATCTATCTACATGTATTATTGTATTGAATTGAACCTTATTTATATGAATTCCTGAATTGTACAAAACAGACGGTGTATTTTTAAAACATTATTATTGTTGACAAACTTAAGGGCAATGTCCTAAAAGAGGACGTTGAAATAATATCTTACGTTTTGTGCCAAATGTGCAATATTTTTTCAGTTAGTGCATCGTTACAGTTCGGTGATTGATAAATGCGTCTTGCAATTTTATTTTTACTTAAATCGTTTTTGAGACAAAAATACGCAAATGAGGTAAATGTCCTAATATTGTTTGTAACCTTCATATAGATGGTTAGACAGAATTTGTAAATGCATTTTCTTACACTTTCACTATAAAATAAGTTTAACCTTAGCCTTATGGACATGATAGCTAATTCATCAGCTTTTGGAGTGATAGCTGTACATTCCGTGATCATGCAACTAAATGATCATGACTGCTTGGTAGTAATAGGTACTACGGGAAGATATTCTTACCCGAGGTACTCCTGGTAGTACCACGAGTAACGGGCCAAAAAGGTCTCTCTTTCTCTTTCTCTCTCTCTTTTATAACCTATGTATTTCTAGATCATCGATAATGTAGACTTTACCGCAAATGCACACAATGCTATAAACCTACATAAAATAAATAATACTACATAATATCCAGAAAGATTGTTTATTACGAAGTTAACAGGTGGTATCGGATTACTCCCGTGTTGTTGAATTTACGGGTTTTTCATTAGAGCTGTAAAAGCTATAAATATCCGCCTGAACTGAACTCGACAATTTTAATTTCGATTCACACAATACCAGGAATCAACTGTAAATTGTTTGAAACCACAGTTACATTACATTACTCAGGTATTGTCTGAAGGACAAATAATACAACTGGTTACAATAGCATACTCAAGTAAAGGTACATACAGATAGAGAGACCTACTACCTAATCAAAACAGATTGATTACAAATTTGGTACAGGAAATTACCTGTAGACGTTTACCAAAGCTCTAACTTTAGCTTTACTAAGCAAAAGTCACTGTTGGAAGTGACAAAGGCTCTGCAAAAATAATAGAACTCGTCGTCATGGAAAATATCACAAACCTACGATTTTCATGATAAGTAGGTTCGAGTGATTAAACATTTCCACTCGACCTATTTTCCTAAAATATAAACATAAAATATTATTTGTATTAACATTATTTAGTAAATAACTGGCTAAAAATAGTTTATTATCTGCAATAACTTTAAAACATATCTGTCACATATTAAAGTTGATCCGAGCTCGTGCGATAAAACAGCTAATGGGTTCGCGTAAAATAGTCCAGTAAATCTGTTGATCCCTTACATCATCATCATAAAAAGCCTACATACACAAACAACTTTAAATTTCTAATTATTCACGGTATGACAGCAGAATGTGGGGTCATGTTAGTGGGGCGGGCGCGGCGAGGTTACTCGGGGCGGGCGGGCGGCGGCCGCTCGGCAACGCACGCACCGCTTGTTTACGTTTTGAGTAACCACGTTTCTACTAAAAATACTTTAGCATCCTGCCGTTTGAGGGTGACGTGATTGGTCGGCGCAAGCGCAGGAAGCGGGAGGACTTGGAGCAAGGGGCCTGCACCCCCCGCGCCGCTCCCACCCGTTATATATGAAAGTATCTGAATCGCCAGACTATCGTGGGGAAGCAGAAATAACCCTGAACGCTGGAAACTTCGGACTGACCGCCAGTCGTGTTGTGCGTCTCACAGTGTTAACTAGTGATATCAAACATGGTTTTGGACACTGAAGACTGGGTAGGTCTTCGATATATGAACTTCGACTAATGAAATAACTTACTGTTCGGCTTTCAAACTTTAACTGGCACTTTGACTAAACGATTAATGAATGAATGGTATCGTGCACGCAGCGGTCGCGTCGTGGACGCAGGTGTTGTCATTATGTTCTCGGGCCTAATCTATTACGATGATTAACGAACCCGCTGATTGACTTGACAACAGACGCGACAAACCGTTTAACACTGTCTTGTCTTCGTTGTATTTTCTGTTAAATATTTTAAAAATTAGCTGCAAAATATAACTATAAGAACTAAATTTATTTATAGAACAGTTAATATTGTAACCGCTGAATTTTCCATCAAAAACAAAAAATGTCACATCAAAAAACAATGCATTCTATAGAATAAAACAAGTTTAGTGTAATAATGGAATGAATCACTAAATATGTTTCCTCAACAGAAGGAATAATTTTATAACAAATCGGCCATATTCCATCTAGGTTTAACTCTTTTAAAAACAAACGAAGTTTAAGTTATAACACGATGAATATGACTATGTAACATGCAATGCTTATTTAGTTTTAGAACAATATTTTAATGTTATTTTAAGTTTAACAGCTAATAAAGTTGAGTGCTATAAATACATGCTTTTTAATATCAACTTACTACAACTTATGTCGATGTCCATTCTTACTGTTCCTTCTGTTTTCACTAGTAGTATATACTTACTTATATAGATAAGTTTCTTACTTTATTCTTCTTAATTTCTTGTTTTAACATCTTCTTACATATTATAAAACAAAGTCGCCAAAAGCTTCCTCTCTGTAGTCTGTCATTTGACTTTGTCAAAACTACTGAACGAATTTTCATAGGGCTTTCCCCAACATACAGATAGATTCAAGAAAAACGTTTGACTACCTTTTATGCCCAAATTCGGGAACGGGAATAACGCGGGTAAAACCGCAGGGTACTGTTGGTGTTACCTATTCTAAAGAAATGTCATCCAATGGTTTCTTTAGTTTAATCGAACACTACTCATTAATGTCAATTAATATCGTCCAATACTAAATATTAAGTACTAATACCAAAAGTTCTTTAAAAAATGGTTTTGATAAGTAGGTGCCTAATAGAGCGATTCGTTCATTGTTTGTCCCTTTCTGATATTCCCTCAACTCCCATGAATAGGGCACATAATATCATTCGTAGAAAACCCAAATTTAAAATGACCATAAACCACTAAGTATATATTAAAGGTACACCAATACACACTCACACTTAAGTAAACAGTTCAACATTTAGCATCAAAAATGAAAATGAAACTAGGTTTGTCCCGTGAGCACCCGTATGATACCGAACGGAACATAAAACCCTGAGACCCACTAAAATTTGTGCGAAAATAATAAAGCAGAACTATAAAACACAATTTTGAATAACCCTGGTAACACCGGGACGAAAAGTACGCAACTCCAATGAATCTATTTTAGTTCCAATTGCACATAAAATAAATTTATTATGCTACAGTTTATTCAGAAACACTCAGTTTTGCGAGTGGACCGAATTCGTGTTATGCATGTTATAATGTAGTCCAGTCGTGACATAAATCTTGTGAAGTCCACGGAAAGACAGCTTTCGGGTCATCTCTCTAACTATTATTTAATCTGGCTGTTCTCTAAGTTCTCTGTTCTTTAGGCGATCGCAAAACTCTCTCTCTCAAACTCGACACCAGGGTTGGCCACTAACCTACTAGAACTTACTACTTAACTAGGTACAGCTTTTTACTACACTACCTAATTAGTACCACAAATAATTTTCATACTTCATGGATATAGTAACCTATTTGCTTCGACCTACTTACATAGGTAAGCTTAGACAGATACGAGTAGAATTGTTGGCAAAAGTGTGGCAAAAGTACTTGACAATGTCGGTAGGTAGAGGTTTAACCCCACAATACACCTAACAGTAACCCATAGTTATGTTACTGCTTAAACTTTTCTTTAAATGCAAAGTACGAGGTTAGCTTTGTTACCCGACTTTTACATAATTCTATAATTTTGTACTAAAGCGCGTATAATGTACTTAAAGCTTTCTGTAAGACATTTTCGGTACATTATTTACATATTTATATATTTTGTACTATCATTTTTCAGGCCGATGAGCTGCCCGCGGAACAAATTGCCGGTAAGTGTCATGCAATACACTTATAATATTATCCATAGGTACAATACTAAAAGTTAATTGATGGTTATAAACGTATCTTAACGCATTAATAGGTGGCTGCACTCACTAGATTAGGCGTAGAAGTAGAGAAGTAGATAAACCATGAAGTTTTATTAAAAGGATCCTACTGTTGGCACGCTAATAAAAATAAAAATAAAACCGCCAAAGGTTACATACCTTTATGTTTCATCTTAGGTAAAATGATACCTAAATCTTTGAGTTTCTTTTATTTTATGGCTGTAGGCTTTCTCTCCTCTTAATATTCGTACGGAAACGAGTACAATGCGGCGGGTCAAACCGCGGATGACGCTATTTCTTTGATTACAATGTTACCTCTTGCAGAGCCTTAGAGGGCAATTTTATCAATTTAGCGGACTATTTTAGAAACTTATACAAAATTGCACATAATAACTTGAACGTTTTATTACAATATCTTGCGTACATTAAAACGTTTATTTTTGTTGTTTAAATATTTTAAGCTCTCGTTAAATTTTGTAATGTTTACATGGATACACAAAATTCAAGCTTGGCCGGAGTCCAAGTTGCACAATGAGGCTGACTTAATAAAAAACAGAGGCATTAATTTTATCATTACTCTTTCGTTGGGTGGCCATTAAAATTTGTATTATTTTTACCTTGCCTTTAGAGAGATGACAGTTTCTTGAAACAACTATCATCTCTTTAGAAGATGACATTACAACTGTAATCTATAATAATAGTTTCTCATGTAGGGCGAACACTTGAATTAAAACATTTGTTGCAACTGATGTGAGGTCTCCGATGTATAACCGTTTCCTACTTATTTTTAATTCAAAATATATTTAATTATAAAAAACAAAATGTACCAAAAAACATTAACAAAACTTCGTACTTTCGTCTAAGAATAATAAGTCAATTATTCGAACAAAAATGCTAAAAAAATAATTAAAGAAATCCTAGTGATGTTCTACATAGATAGTTGGTTATCATGTTGTAACGCGTACGTTTGGGCGGGCGCGGCGGGATCCAACGGCGGGTAACGCCGCGTGGCAACGCGCCTGGCTTGCCGCCAATCTACCGTGGGATAGAACCGATCATTGTTCTAGTGATGTGAAACATCGATATGGGAAACATTGACTTATTAAATCACTTAGCTATAATCACTTACATATACTCATTTTCATTTAGCAACTGAATATATAAAATGGTCTTAGAGAAGGGAAAAAGGTTTCGTTATTCCTTCTAATAGACGGGAACCTTTCAATGTCAACTTTTCCAATATCGTTAACAGTCTATATTAACATAAAACATATACCATTTACAGAAGGTGATTTCAGTGATGTACATCATTAATTAGGAATTTCTGAACATTGGCCGATGTCGAATTAATTGATGTTATTACAGAATGTTTGTAGCTGGTTATAAAAACAAAGTACTATCTATATTTAGGTTGAATCAAAACACAGTTGAATACAGTTGCGTAGTGTACAAAAATCCACCTACTTTCCACTAGTATCAAGTAGTAATGTTACCGCATAGTGGAAAATTATGGAACGCATCCATCATCTGTATTGCATAAATTAAATGTTCCTCAACACCGTTGGGGCAGAACAGATTTCCCCGAACTCCAAACACAAAATTGTAAACCGTTATTATTGATGTTTCTAAATACAAACGATGAGTAATTCATGAGTTTACAGTTCGCTACACCATCGCTACGGTTTAAAGTTTATTTACAGCCCTATTTCTGTGGTAGCAAACGATTACAAATACGTTTTTAATACGTACGTGCAGTACGTTTTTACATTACACATTACGAACTAGTTCTTATACTTGACCTGGATTTTTAACTAACTATAAATGAGTCAGTGGTCGAACAATAAACACAACTAAATGGGGTTCCATCTAATCGTATTGACTTGGAATGTCACAACGAACTTTTTGTTTTATATGTGAAGAGGTAAAAAATGTTTCACATTTCAATCATTATCGCTTCCATTAAACTACTTTACAGCTTCCAACAAATAGTTGAAAGACAAAATAATGGAATAGTTTACGTGAATAGGCATTCTTCTTCATTCATTAGCCAGTTTGTGGTCGCCGTATGTTCATCTATTAAAACGCATAACTTTCAAATGTTCTAATAGACTCAAATGCGGATTGACGTAAACGATAACAAACGGTCTTATTCAAACATTTGTTAAATGTTTAGCAATATTTCTGGCAATTTCAAGACGTTTGTTATTTGTCAGTGAGCCACCCACCGAAGCTTAAATATTTGAATAACCCACATAAAATATCACGCAAAACTGTATGTACTTTGCCACTGTTACTTGCCAAAAGGTTTAAATTATGCGCCTCAAGTAATGTTAGTGGTGCACGCCAAAATGTTTAGAATTTGTTTGTTTATTCGTTGCGTTTGACCATTCTTTAATAGGGTCATCTGTCCTCTCCAATGAAATGAT
The DNA here is from genome assembly GCA_963082685.1 of Cyclophora albipunctata. Taxonomy (NCBI): domain Eukaryota; kingdom Metazoa; phylum Arthropoda; class Insecta; order Lepidoptera; family Geometridae; genus Cyclophora; species Cyclophora albipunctata. The sequence goes on along the minus strand of OY720117.1, from coordinate 4,944,730 downwards.
TTACACGACCATTTACTCACCTATTTTAAGTTTAATAATTTATATCTCATCTTAATGATGATGGATGGTGTGTTTTACACTTAATTAATTAATGGACGTGCACGTCTCTGGAGTGATATTTTAAGAACTAATTTGTGTTTAATAATTGAAGGCTGAAGGTTGAGATATGACGCCATGAATGACATATTATTCCATCATTTGTTTTGACTACGTTCACTGGATTTTTTTTTGTTAATAATACGAAGTGGAAAAAAAAAAACATTCTGGAGCCAAAACCGTGGTACAGTAATTGCAAGTAAAAGACAGGTTTTATAATCAACAATGAAGCCACACCTCTACCTCTGAAATCATACAAACCTAAATTATTATTAGACATGTAATTATGAAACGGCTAAACTCATGAAACAATGTAATAAAGCTCATGGAACTCTGAAACAACTGCCAAGATCTCTTGACGATTAAATTAACAACTCGAACACTCGGGCAAAAATAAAATCAAGTTTTTAAAACTATTTTCTTGCCAAAATATCATGGAACAGCTGCGATATGTTGTAACCCCGACAGCAATCTCGAGGTGGGAGAAAAAGTCAAGTAATGAGGAGTATCTATTGATCTTGTTCTGGGACCTTGTCTTTAATTGCGGGTGTAATAATATGCGTCCGCAAGTAATTGAGGAAGCTAGAAGAGTTATGTGTCACGACCAATCTCTTGGAAGCGAACGAAACTGCCAGCGGATATGTTTATGTTTTCATCAGCGGAAATAATCACCCACACCTAGAGGAACTCATAAAATAAACTCTAACCAGCTAGTTACTAGTAATTTATGCTTGTATCAAAGGTCGCTTATAATATTTTCTCAATATACATAAATTGGCATTATTTGTATCTTATTCATCCACCTGAATCGAATTTATCATAAAAATAATTCAATAAATAAACGACTTTTTTCAGTCTCTAAAGATCAAAGGATTATAATCGTTAAAATTTAATATGAGTGAAAAATTAATTCGACGTGAGTCTATAGCGCGAGTCATTAAAACCGAAAGAGTTTATTTCGCTACGTAAATAAATTTATGATTATATTTATTTTATGTAAAATTATGACGCAAATTCGTTATTATTAACGTTTGAAATGAAAGGAACTATGATGAAAATTTTATGACAAACGTTTAGTCATCTGCTCTCGCGGGGAGTCGGGGATAAAGAGTTCAATCACGTCGCGTTCTGATATTTCGAAATAAAATGTTTCATTAATCGCTGGAGCGGAACTCTATTTATAAACAGACATGGAGACGCCGGCCATGTCCATGGTTCCCGTCTGCATCTGCCCTACTTTTAGGTTCATTGAGAAGGCGTTGAAAGATGAATGCGTTATGGAACACATTTGCATAAGAACGAATAAATATGATATGAATATCGAATTTCTTTGCAGTATAGATACAACTTCATGTTTAGTAAGTTTTATTAACTAACGCTCAATATAAGGAAATACGTCATTTTTATGAAATGAAAATTATAGCGTGATCCATTTAAAGCCTATTTCTCACTAATACCATGAATTTGACTAGCAAAATGTATGACTCCACCAATCCTGAGTAAAAACCGATAACGTATTATAGCTTGCAACCTGGCATCATTTTTAACAGATGAAACGGCGTGATAAAGCTAGTATCAAATAACATATGCAGCACATTTCCATAATGTTCTAATGTGTGTTGATATAACTATTTTCTTTATAAGACCCATAAAGCATGGTGGCGTAGACCTATGGCCCGTTGTTTATGTTAGTCATGTGGCCTACATTCGATGGATGCGCCACGCGACGCCGGGAGACTAGTCGGTGCACCACGTTGCTGCACAGAAATAGACACATTGCACAATATTCGCACTACCACTGCACCTCAGTGCATTGAACTGTCCTAATCCTAGCCTAACCCGTCTAACGATCAGTATAGAACTTTTTATTGCTAGTGCAACTACGGTCTAGACTCCTTCTCATCCTCGCTATTAAATACTCAAAATGAGCTTAAACATTGAGGGTACGTTTAATGTTGAAGCCAGTCCTAAATTACGTAATAAAATGGTGTTTAATGTAAATTGTGGTTTGTTCCAGTCCTCAGAAAAGCATTCGATGGCTTCGACCACAACCGCTCGGGCAGCATCCCCTGCGACTTCGTAGCAGACATCCTCAGGATGATGGGGCAGCCCTTCAACAAGAAGATCTTGGAAGAACTCATTGAAGAAGTCGATGCTGACAGTACGTATATCACATCCCGCCTGAATGTCTCACATTGAAATTAAGATTTCCCATTAACTCACTATTCCAATCCAAAAGTGCAATCCACAATGACGTCAGAAATAACTTGTAGGCGTTCGCATTCTTCTGTACTATTTATAATGTGATCTTTCAGAGTCTGGCCGTCTTGAATTCGGCGAGTTCGTAACCTTGGCTGCTAAGTTCATCGTTGAAGAAGATGCTGAAGCCATGCAAAAGGAACTTAGGGAAGCTTTCAGACTTTACGACAAGGAAGGTGAGTTACCTTTCTCTAATCATATATTTTTTTGAGATTTTGGAACAGGAAAGAGGAAGTTGCCTATGTTCATTCAATTGGAGAAAACCTAATTTTGCATTCCTTTCAACCAAAATATATAAGGGAAAAATAACGAAATATCAATGAAAAAGTTACAAAGACAGAACTATTGCAGAGTATACTCCATATAGTTATTTTGACTGAGTTGTGCGACGAAGTCAATCTTTTCCACAGTAAGTCTAACCGACAAAAAGTCTCTAAACAACGAAACAATCTGTTAAAATTTTACGTGCGTCATACTAGGTTTTTATACTCCTTCACCACCAGATTTTCAAACACAAAAAAAAATCCCTAAATTAAGCCTATATAGTACAGGATCTAATAAGAGTTGTTTGCAGGCAACGGTTACATTCCCACCTCAAGCCTGCGCGAGATCCTCAGAGAGCTGGACGAGCAGCTGACGGAAGAAGAACTCGACGGCCTCATCCAGGAGATCGACACTGACGGCAGCGGCACCGTCGACTTCGATGGTTAGTACTCACAATTCTTAGGCACCGTCCAGATTGTATAGAAACAGTCAGCGAAAGTTTGAAGTTCAATATAAACTGCTTGTAAACAAGTTGGATAGGTGAGATCTTTCTTTATGCCATGTTTTGCGCCTATCTAAATGATATATCTGCTAAGTAGGAATACCACCACGTTAATCCATACGACAAGTAGTCTGAAACTACTTCTACTTCGAGGTAAAGATCAACGGCCTTTTCTATAGGACCTATAGAACGCGTGGTTAATTGAAATGGCGTATGGTGGACTCGTAGCTGAGACAATTTTACTAAGATACAAGAATTGCGAGTCCTGCAAAATATCGTTCTCAATGTTGATAAACGCCGATAAGAATTAAGCTGCATACCTATCAGTTATTCAGTACGCACTAATCAGTACGAATGTGTGACAAAAACTACTGAAAGCAGTGACCTTGAGTTTTAGTAAAATTAATTTACAAATACAAACGAATTTGACGTCGCGAAAAGTTCACAGAGTCAAAGCCCCAGTTTACACTTGGTAACAAATATCTTTCTAGGCTTGTTTTAACTTTGCAAGCTCTCGCCTACAAATATTTATCAGACGAAATTCAAGTTTTTGTATATCGTAAAATTATCATTTATTGTGTCATGTTGTCAACCTATTTTATGTCGAATTCTAAGAATATAATAAATATGAAGCCAAGTTTTTTTATGATTCGTAGAACAAGTTGATTTCGTGAAAAGATTTACAGGGAAATTATAATTTACATCAGTTTGATATTTCGTTTTCCACTTTTATATTTACCTACTTACTTTTTATGTTACGGTTAGAAAATATATTACAATTAATAATTAACTTAGATTAGTGTCACAGAAACGATAGGTGTAATTGAAAATGTATATACAGTTAATTTAAATTAATATTTATTATGCCATTGTTTAGATTATATTAATGATTGAACAAATCTTGTACAGTTTTAATTGATATTATAATTCACTGTTAACGCGCTCCGATGGGACATTAATGTGAATTATATAAAATAAAATATATTTAAAGAAGACGACAAAGTGACGTTAATTCGTATTTATTTCTGTATAATCTTCTTACTATACTATTTTTAATTTGTGTAATATTTAAATACGTCGGCTTGTATTTCTTTGAGAGAACGCCCACCGCATATTTTATCAAAACATTTCTTGAGCATTGTTTTTTTTTGTTTCAGAATTCATGGAGATGATGACGGGAGAATAAATAATAAATATTTATATTTCTACGCTTTTTATATTTTATACTTTATTATAAGAATCTCTACATTTCAATCTTTTCTTTTCAACCTTTTGACTATCGGCAACATTAGTCAGCTTTCTTAACAATAAGATGGAACACCTCACTCATTGGTCATTCAAGTATTATGTATGTATTTGTAAAAATAATATTTTGTTTAATTGATGTGTGTGATTGCGAATAATGTTTATATCTACTTATTAATAAATCTTTTATTCTACTATTTCTCTTTTAATTATGCACCATTCTGCTGGAAAATACTTGAATGAGTAGCCGACAAATGGCACTATCGAAGCGCTACTGTGCCATATAAAACAGAGTCCCCGTAGTTTGTAATCGTCACGCCCGTGGCCGCGGTCTCGAGTCAATCAAAAATTACAGTCCGACATTACAGCCAGTTTCTGCTCGTCTGGATTTTAATTGGACGACCCAGAGGCTTATCTATTGCTTATCAAACTAGTCTATTGTTTTTGACTCCCGTCAGAATAGAGGAGCCGACCCCCAGGTCCGCGGCCGGGTATGGGTCGGGGAATTCGGAAGCTATTATTTTTGAGTCCCGTAAGAAATAATAGAGGCCTTCGTTTTATCCGGGTCCGAGTGTGGGAAGTGGGAAGTGGGAACAGGTTCTGAGGGTGGGTCACTCACAAGGAAGTTTGAATTATTTAAATACCGGCTTGGCTTGGCGGACTTACTGAATGATGAAGAATTCTTAAAATAAAATGTTTACTATCCAGATATAACTTTCATTTCTTAAGATTTCAGTCTGAGATAAATATAATGACTGTTCTGTGTTTTTAAAGAGGACGCCAAATTGTCCTACATAATTTTGATGACACGAAATTTCAGTAAATTGGATTCGGGCCAGTTTGAAGATGTTAGATAGTTTTATCTATGTTCGCTTTTTCTTTCATTATTTTTATAATTGAAATATTTTGTACCAAATTGGTATTCGAAGAGATTGGTACGATAATATTATGTTAATTAGTGCAACCATATCAACCTAGTGGTCTTTGAAAGTCTATGAAAAACTCTTCACCAAATATCATTAATCAACAAAGATATGGTATTGATATTCAGGACATAAGAAGACGAAATCCTGAATATTGTAGGAAGGAGGAAACATAACAGAAAAACATAAATTGAATATAATAATAATTGTTTATTACTTAAATCTTTGTTCACTCAAGTTTGATCATGTTTACAATAAACTACATAATATATTGAAAATATTCAATAGCATAATACACATGATTATTTTTATATTTATTACATTTACATACAAGACATTACATAAAACAGTTGTTTACTTTTATTTTATCGCTTAAGAAATAATACATAATAAATTAAAAACTTCCTTTTCAAAATGTCAAGTTTTAAAATACACTGAAACGTTTGATCAAAAATAAATACAATAAACTATGGAAATGTCGCACTAGAACATTAAAAGTGATATTTTCTTATAATAAATCTAAATACGTAAGGGACTCGACCAAATCTACTACAAGCTAGTTACGTTAACGTTGAATACTACACGAAAACAGCACAAAATAGAAAAATAAAATCAGTCAGATATAATGGAGTGTTCATGTTCTTGTCCTTTACTGTAAAACTGTATAAAAATAATAAAATGTAAGTAATTTGGTAAAATATAGGAAACTTTTATATATTTTTAATGATTCCATACTTATGTTAAAGTTCATTTGATATTTTGAAGTTGGAATGATATTACATTAATTTAGAATGTTACGGTTACGTGGCAGGTATTAAGTACGAACAATAATTCACTATGATAATGCAACTTCAACTTTAAAATGTTATGTGTAATATTATGTACGTTGTAATTCATACGTCGCACGTTAATTACTATGAATGCTTTTAAGCTCAACCCACAATAGTACAGGTGCGGACCGGTTACGGGTCACGTGACGTTGTATTCGCAGTATTGTCATACCTTTGTACCCATGTTTATTCAACAATACATTGAATATTTGAATGAAAGTATTACACACTGCCCCGCAACGGGCCTGTGACGCAGCATAATAATGTTTTATTGTTTATGTATCGAATTATTAAAAATATACAAAACTAAGTAGTTATGCCAAAGAAAACCCTTAAAATAACTTAAAAAGCCTACATAAAACGTAGACCATTCTTAATACTTAATACAAAATAAGTAGAACTTATAATAATTAATGATTGGGAATGAATTCAGGAATTACAGTGACAACTCTGAGATGAATTAACAAATAAAATATACATCAAATAATAGAACATTGTTTTGACATGTACAATGAAAACTGTAGAAGTATATTCCTAATAGGCCATGAATTGGTAAATACATAACATAAATTGTACAATATTAAGATGAAAATTATCACAAATATATTAAATAAGCCCTATATTGATGGCACAAAAAGAAAATTCGACAACAACGATTCATCGCGTTGTTAAGCGCCGTAAAACGAACTGTATGCGACGTTCACACAAACCCAATCAATTAAAAAACTCGCTAGCTAATTACATCTTATTCGAAGTCAAAATCATTTAATTCATTGGTAACGAATACATTAACAACACTAAGCTTTATAGAGTCTTCATTATAAACATAAAGGAAGGAACTCACTGAGACTATCGACTTATGTACTTCATTATTATTCCTAACAATGCATTGATTTAGTATTGCGCTTCAGTTTGATTCAGAATCGATCGAAACTTTGACATTTGAAACTCCCAGTGAGTACCCACCTTGATAATTAACTTAAGTAAGTATTATACTTTCTGTTGACGCGCGCGTCCCTCACAAATTGATTAGCTTCTTGGCTTCGGATAGCTAGACTATCTAAGTTTTCGTAAAGAACTACCTACAGATGAGATCTCAATTTGAACTATGTATTACCAAACGTTCTTTACTTGCTCAAATATTTCATTTCAAACCGAATCATTCGTGGTTTTGGGTTGAGTATACACTATACTAAATTATTGAGCAGTTAGAAAAGCTCACGAAGAAAACGGATTATATTCTCGATCCAGTTGTTGGAATTGAGCGAGTGTATAACAACCTTTACAAAATAAACCCAAAATTCAATGGTGCCTTTGCTTTTAGTCATATCTAGGCCTTTTTCAATGTATGTATTTTACTCGTCTTGCACTGAGTGTTTCGTAAAGATAAACCAACGTCCTTGGGTCGGACGAATATATCACAGCAGGATGACTGTAAACGCCTGAATTGAAAGAGGCCTTTGCAAGACTCTATTTTGATACGTTCTAATTTTATCAGGCACCATTTCAAACCGAAGAAACGTTCAGTAGTTACACGCAATAAATTAGTTTTTAAGATAAAATGAACTCGATTGCCATGCATCTATAGTACAAAGTTTAAAATATTAAATCTAGCAAAAATAAAGTTAAATAGGAACTTTACGTTGAATATTTACAATGATATCCACAAAAGTTTCTACTTATTGTTTTAGCAATTTGAATTAATGTTAGTTTCTACTGGACTGAAGAAATGTAACAGAAATTCAATCAGTAAAATATTACGTACTATAATGTAATGTAACAACGTGTAAAGCAGATTATTTACGTTAAATATTCGTAATAAATAAATGTATTTAATTTTACGAGCGATAAGCTAATAATTGTATGCAGGCAACCCTTGAGTTACACAGATGTTCTTATTATACGATAATATTATTTCCATTACCTAACTAGAAGTAGTTTTATGAATACTGTTTAGTAGATAGATCTTCGTTCCATATAAAGCTGGCTGCGTCTTTAAGTTGCAGCTACGTATTAGGCCAGTAGCATTATACTTGTAATACTCTGAAATTGAAACAAAATCTATTAATTACTTCTGTTACAGCAAAATATGACCTGCCGCTTGGTAAATGGCAATCACTGTATATAGGGACTCATTAAGAGATCTTCGTTGAGAAATCTCTGATTTTGTCTCATTAAGTTTTTACGAGTATATATATTTTAAGGTACCGCAGGCCTTGTAACAAGTAGAGTAGTAGTAGTTCCTCTGCTATGACTATGGTAAAAGAAGTATACGTATGCTCACCTCACATCACCACACTGGCTGTTTGACTAGTAAAAGTAACGCCGCAAGCAATTTAATGCAGTATAGGCGGGGGCGGACGAGAGCGAGTATTGGGCTTGTGTATCGAGCTCGGGTCCAGCAGGTCGGAGTCCTTGGGGCGCGCGGGGCGGCGCTGGCCCTTGCGGCCGCGGCCCAGCCAGGGCGGCGGCGGGCCCTCGCACCACTGGCTCCTCGCCCACTCCCGCGGCTCGGCGCCCACACGAGAACACTCCCTCGCGTACGCCCTATACGCCGCACAGTGGCACCGTGTCCCCGAACAGCTCCGAGCATCTAACTCGCAAGCCTCCTGATAATGATGAGGATTCACCTTCGTTCCACAATCTGTAAACGCATCATTATTCACGAACCCCCGACACAGTTTCCGCGCTTTTGTTACTCTCAACTGGCGGTATGGCGTACTCAGATTCGGTCTCCTTTGCCTTCGAGTGCATGCTCTCGTGCCGCCGACGCGCCATGAAGATCCGAACCTCCACGCATCGCTCAGTAATCTGCCGTCACGCGTTTTCATATCGTCCCTAGCTACTGAATTAAAGTTACCGCACAGTCCACACAATTTTCCTTTATAAGCACTAGACACAGTCACTTCTAAAAATCCGTCACCGTCCCACAGCATTTGTATACCGATATTAGCTTTTAACAGTACAGTACCGTTGCTACGAGCGATATCCGCTACACCGGTCACCGTATGTGGTAGTTGCACTCTGTTTCCATTGACTTTGATTCGCATTTTCTTTCCCATATTAATTTTTGTGGGACCAATTCTCAGAGTAGCCGTTCTAGTCCACGATGAGTGCGATGTGTTTCGGGCATCATTTGATATTCGGATAGAAAATGTATTGTTCACGCAATCTGAAGCCAGCTGATATTTACAAGATCCTTGGAAACTGTAGAATTTCCCATCAAATGTTTTGTAGTGAGGGTCTCCAAAAACTGTACAAATGCCATCGAGGTCCACGCACTTGGGGCAACACTGTCCGGGTAACTGGCGGATAGTTTGATCTGAAGGACATGTGAGAGTTGGACATCTTTCCATAGCACATCTGGGTTCCCCACCGTGACATTCACACGACTTGCACGCATCCAATTGCCAGGTTTCTCCATCCTGGAAAAATAAAGATATTATGATAAGTAGACAAATATGAAACTCATTACATTGCGTATATTATATTAAATTTAGGGTACGTGAATTATCCAACTAACCTGATAAGTTTTTCTTCCAATAATACATGCAGCTTTAGCTTCTTCAACTTGAGGACATTCTGGACAACATTTCCCTGGTGCCGGCGGCAAAGCACGGGCACCGCACGTTAGCACGGGACACGTGTGCCTCATACAGACTGCTGTGCCGTTCATACACGTGCAATCCGTACAAGGATCGACACGGAATGAGCTCAGGTGGGAGTGGTAGTCTTTGCCAAGAATACACGGCTTCAGGAACATGCTGCCTGAAACTGAGAAAAATCAAAATTTGATTTATTTATTTACACATAAAAGTGTAAACCTAACATCTTAAGATGTACCTTGCGTTTAGATACATACATAAATGAGTCATTCATAAATAATCGGCATTGGGTCATAGAAATCATTAGATTTACTTACGTGGCAGTATTTTATCAGCGGTGGGATGAGAACATCTGGGGCAGCATTCTCCTAATGGCGTGAATTGTTGTGTAGCTGGGCACGGCAGCACGGGGCACGCGCGCTTCGAGCACGATAACGCTCCTCGCACGCATCGGCACGAAAGACACGGCTCCTCAGGTATCTGCACATCTCTACCTTCGGACACTCGTTGACCGTTGATCACGCACTCTGAAATTGATAAATCAGTCGTTAAATATTAGTACTTCATTTGTATTAAGTACATGACGTTGCAATTATTCAAAGCCGCTTTATTAATGTTATTTTCAAAGCAATTTAAATTTATAAAACGAGCAGTGATCCATCATAAGTGGATCACTGTCGTCTGCCACAAATAAAGCAGACAATAAGTCTGCTGTGCACACCTTATTTTGAGGAATTTTTATTACGTCAGACTTGCAAATTCAATGCACGGTTTCATTTAAATTTTAAATACAAAGAAGCGTTTAAACGTTTATCCGTGGTCCATACATATGTGTGATTAAAAACAATAAGAATACAAAAGATCTCCTTTGGTGGATTTGTGTAGATTAACAGTAAAAGTTAAAAGAAAAATGTGAGGCTATTGTTTGAGCGGATAGGAATGAGGCCTGGCGGCGTCGAGACTGCGACAAAAGCGCAGTGTCCATAAATTAGCGAGGATGGACGATGAATCAATCAGAGGCAGTAAATGAGAACCGCTCTCGACCTCACACAGAGCCCACCGCTGCGCCTGCGCCCACCTGGTGCCAACGATCCTCTAATGACTCCCAAATTGATAAAAATGAATTTCAACATAAACTTTTCTTCAAACACATTACATACTCACAATATGCATAATTTCATTAATTTATGAAACTTACATAAGAGTTGTTTTTTCTACCAACTTACTACAAGTTATGACATTGAGTGGAAACATTATTATTGAGTGCGTTACAATTCAATTGGTTTCATTCAATAGTCATGGACATTCAATTTTATGCGGTAGATACTCGAGTCGACCGCCGCGTCGTCGCATATAATTGTGACAATGAAAACAGTCAAGTGTCTGTCGTAAAACTAGAGATGACTACACAAAGTAGGGACAAACCTTATGAAGGCAACAAATTACGTATTCATGGACAGTACACGCACTTCACAATTCCATCGATATGCTGTCGAAGCATACAATTTATGCAATTAGAATGCAGTTATTAAATGAGCGTGCTTTTATTGATTGTCTCTTGGCAACACATATAGGAAAATCTAATTCTAAATTGGGAAGTTCATATTTTATGCAAGAATTTGTTTGATATAGCAAACGACACACGTGCTACCAATTCATCACAAGCAATAATTATTTCAAATTCTCAAGTCCACAACATGGCATACCTAATGTCGTGTGACATCACATGAATGTAAACGTTTACAGAATTTTTATACGAATGTTTAAAGACAGACTTAACTTATACCCTAATCAATTGAACATTCAAAAAGATGTACGGACCACGTTCCTAATTGAAAACAAATACATTATTTGGTACTCTTTTATGTAATTCGTTTGTAATAATTTACTTGTAGGTAGAGAGGAATTCCCGCGATGATAAGACGAGAATCGTGAGGAAATAAGAAATGGAAAGAAAAAAACTTAATGCACTGATGGGATCGTAAAACAAACAATCAGTGGTAGAGCTGAGCGTTCCCGCAGCCGCGGCGTCGTCGGCCGCTTTGACCAGCGCACAAAAACCCACCCGCCCCAACCTTTTAAGTAGGTTGTTAACTTTTTGATTTATGGTCAATAATAGAGACGCAACTCCGTGGGAGACTCTGACCACAAAAATATATAATTTTAATGGACCCCCGTGGATGCATAATAAGTCAATTCCGTTGTCAAAATTCTTTGTCTCCTGTTATGGTATCGGAAACCGATGAAATCACTAATGTTTAGTATAAAATCGTCACGTGAGTCAATCGCAAGAAAAATGTGCTCTGGGTGGTCTTTTCAATAATTAAAAACGTTGCAACAATTTTCAACGTTTAAAGAAAGACGTTAAATTGAAATAAACTTTTCATTGCCTGCTATCAATGCTGAGAACAAATAGCTTTAATTATTACAGCCTGTTCGCGGTTCATCAAGATTTTATTGCATTTAACTTTATTTATTTAGTACCAATACATGACGCGATCTCTGGCGCCACTACTATGTACACACTTCGATTCTATATACCCGAGATAGTACATAGCATCTCCTAAGTACAGAGTGTTCGTGACTGAGTAACCTTCAGCGCTATTGGACCTAATTTTAATGGGCAATCGTTTAAGTCACTTCGTTTGTTTTATAATAGACATCTCTATCTGATTATGGAGCTGCAAACGAGACAGGTTATAATGGCAGATCGGTCCATTGTCTGCAGGCATGCTACTGCGCAACACTTGTTTCTTATGTTTAGCCATTGTTGGCGCAGCGTGTGGGTGTATTGCGAACAATATGTTTACGGACGTTAATAATGAAATCAGAAAAAAGCTCCAATCATTCTTGTCTCACATCTGTCTATCGATAGTCACAGTGAAGGATTTAAATTCCAACACTTAACTAGCCGACTACAGGGTAATTAATAAAATGTAAACACAACCAACAAAACGATAGATTGGAATGCGCCGGCAACATTCAAAAGCGATTTAGAGTCGTCATCTTGTAAATTACTATTATTCGATATTGAATTTAATAAACTTGTTAAGGTTTGGAGGCGAAGGTAAATTGCTTGCCGTTATGGTTTTATTAAGTTCGCGTGGCGGCTTGTGTTTGTTTTTATAAGGGATTATGGTGGTCAGTTGTTTTTTGTTTGGGCGAGCGCGCATCTGGGTGGGCGCGCTGCGAGACACGACTGCGCCAGCCCCGCTCGGCAATTATATATGTTGAGCACTGTAATCATCAGTTGTGGGAAAAGACACCGTGAAACGACCATTGAATTGTTCTCAGTCATTGATATTTTGATTGTTTTGGTCGTTCAAGTTACAACTTCAAATTGGGAACGAGCTCATAAGCGAGCTATAAAAGTCTAAACTCTAAATTCCACTCGGACTAATAATTGTCAACGCACCGTACGTGAGCTCGCCTTTGAAAGTGGTGAGCATACTTTAGAACAAACAATGCGCCATGTCTTGACTTGCCCCTATAACCCTCAAAGTTGCACTTTAAGTGACGTCATGAGCACCAATGTCAAGGGAATGGAGATGGCGATTGATGCACGTGATGCACGCATTGATGCACGATTGCGACACTGATGCACGTGAATCAATTTATTGTTCCATCGACACAAAGTTGAAAAAACACAGAACTTTGTCATTTACATACTTAAACTATGCAAACTTCATCATTTCAATTCTCAACATTTTCAAGGGAGTGTTAAAGAACATTCAGTATTTACATTATGACAAACACATACTTTGAATTTGAATTTAAAACCCTAACAGCCTCAGTGGTCTTGTGGTTTGAGCGCTCGGCTCACGATCCGGAGGTTCCGGGTTCGATTCCCGGTAGGGACAATAGCTCACAAAAATCTCTTTCTGGGACTGTCCTTAGTTTGGTTAGGGCATTGCCAGGCTGAATCACCTGATTGCCCGAAAAGTAAGATGGTTTCGTGCTTCGGAGGGCACGTTAAGCCGTCGGTCCCGGTTACTTTCTACGGATAGTAGTCGTTACTTGAGCCATTTCAGAGGCCTTTGGCAGCTCAATAACTCTTACACCAGGATTGGTCAGGTTGACCATCCATTCGATCAAGAAAAAGAATTTAAAACCCTAATTCTGAACTTACCATCACACACGGGACAGTTATTATGCGTGTGCCTCTGGTGCTTCGGCCGGTCACAGGGCGCGTAGCACTCCGTCCTCGAGATGGTAACCACTCCCGCCTCACATCTTAGCGTCTTCCCTTCTTCGTTCCACTCCGTATGAGATGCGTGTTCGGTGCCATTGTACCAGCAGCCTTTGCACTTCGCACAGCAGCCTTCTCTGGGCAGGATCACCGCACAGTCATCCATCTGTACGCACTCTTCGTCGCTACTGCACTCTACGAACCCGTTCTGAGGAGAGCAATAAGGATACTTAAATTAATTTAGGATACTTAAAATATAATATTTAAGGATGGGATTCATTAAAAATACTAAATTAAAATTAATAATCGTATATCATTATATTCTCCATCCCTAACATTCTTAATATTGATATTAAAATGTTTATTGAATAAGTAACCTCAATATTTTTCCTTATTCTTTGTTCAATGCGTGTGGGTGGGGGACAATAAGTTACATTGAAGTAAGCTCATTATCAGGAGAATACATTATCATTTATGGAGCATATTGAGCCTTTTCATGTTGTTAACTTTAATATTAAGAATGTCAACGTTAGTGTTATACTTTTGTCAAAAGATGACGCTAGTGAAAAAACCGTAAACCTTTAGCACCTGCTTACATTAACAAAAATATTGAAACAAGCACCTAAAACCCGTAAACTTTTAGCTCCTGCTAATATTAACAAAAATACCCAAAGCAGCCTTTAAAAATCACAAGAGGTCATCATCCAAACGCAAAGATAGATAAAATGCTAAATAAAGAGAAAACATATAGTGCTAATCTAGTCTGAGTGCTGCATAGCACGCATTGGGTCTATGCATGTTGCGGTCTCGGTGAGTCATCGCGAGAATAATGTTAAAAGAGCCGTTAAGAATTTATATTTGTTATCTGGTTTAGAGCATCCCTTTGTTCAAGGTAGTCAAAGCTATTTTTATGTTAGTTTTAAGTTATCGAAAGGCGTAAAATGTATGAAATATTTGTTGAGGTAGTTCTTTGTGTGAGCTAATGTGGTTCTTTTAATGAACTCATGCATGACAAATTGAACTAGGTAATATGACTGGTGTGTGTTAAGTTTATCCAAATTAAATTGAAAGGAAATATGATACATAATTAACCAAAAACGATGATTCGTATAAGTTACAATTACCCCTATAGTAAATTCGAAGCTACTTCATTGGTAGGTAAGTACATACATAACATTATTACATAATTTAGGGTTTCATGATACGTACTTTAGGTATCTGCAATAGAGCAGTACCCAGGTACATTATTATTGCAGATAAGCACTTTAGAATTGCGTAATGTTGTCCTCATCAGTTTTGCTTTAGTTTATTATAGCTAACCAATAGATAGCTTTAAAGTTTTGCTAGACTAATAAAAGGCACCACTCACTCATTCATGAACAATACAATACATAATTCACCTTCCCTAGGTACAGACTAATAGGTTTTAAGAAATGTTACGTAGTTAATAATATTTAGTTTACTGGGAACCATCTTTCATATTAAAGTAAGCGTTTCTTAGCTAGAACCGCGTGAAAATATAAATTCATAGAAAAACTAATTCGGAAAACTAAAGTGCGAGTGTACCCGCAAAAGAGCACTAGCTTCTAATATTTGATTTTATCAAGTACGATACAGACGTCACGAATTAGGTTTTCAATATCAGCGTGTTACGATCTAACAAGTGTTGTATATAACGATAAGATAATCATTATGTCACATATCTAATTGATTAATCATCACAAATCATCGCATTTTCAAATAAATACATGACGTGTTATTGTAATCTTTTGTTTAGAAAGATTACGTCATTAAATTGTGTTTTCATTAAGCTTGAGTTTTAATATTGAAATATATTTCTAGAAGTATTTCCTTCGATCCTTCAAAAATAGTAAACAGTTACTTTTGAGTACCGTTTATTGAAACGGTGTAACAAGGAGATATTTGGGCAGTGGGTAACTGCTATACTTTTCGTTGCTGCAGTCTCTAAGTATACTTTAACAAGATGCTAGTAATGTGTGTAGGTGCCTCCTAATTTTTAGTAAATAATGTATACAGGTTGCCACAAGGCGAGGTCACCCACTCTCTGTTGGTTATTGTTTTTCAATACTTCGACCGAATTTCTCACGCGGCTCTCTTTGAAATCACCCTCGAGCGCACTCTTATTTACATTACATGTCGGTTAATAACTGTAAGTCTGTCGACTGCCCATTACTTGCTAATGTGTACAACAAAATAGACCAGACTATAAAGAATACGCTCCGATAAATTAGGGTACCTGGCCATGGCCTCACCTTGAATAAAAATAAATTAATTTCCAATCAATTCATATAAAAATCGATTATTTTATTGAGTTAATTATGTGAAACGAAGTGGATCAATGATTTTTAATTACTAGTTGTTCAAACAACATTCGATATACGGCTCGAAATGGTTCTTATCTTTCGATATGCATAATTAGTTGTGTATCTAACAGAAATTAACGGTTACACACGAATTATTAGACAACGTTTGGTAAATAAGATAAGGTAGTTCAAAAGTTAGCTTTATCATTTAGGTTTCCCTGTACTATTTCTTGTTAATGTCAAATTATAAATAACAAATACTAAAGAAACACATATTATGGAAACCCTCCTGATTTTTACACACATCACACAATCTTTCTTGAAATATAATTCAAAAATGTTTTATTACTGCAAGCCATACTTGTTTATCGATTATTTACAAACATTAAATGTAACATATAGGCTATCTATAACGCTGCGTCTACGTATAAAAGATCCATAACCTAGGTATCTCTGTTATCTATAGTCTGGCCAGAGGTGCGATTGATTGAAACCAGAGCTATGAATCTTTGTACACGCCCAGACACCATGTAGGCATCATATTGTGTAGCTAACCTAATAATTTCAAGAACAATTTTATTTGTAATTGATAGTTGTAAATACTATTTACTTTCTAAGGCAATATTTTATACAGTCATCTTTCTTTATACTCGTTGTCTAATATCTATCTTAAGCTATAAAGGAATCTTTAAAGTTCTTTAAAGCTGTCCTTCTTTTAATAAACAAACGTTTTTGAAAAACGTTTGTGTATGAGAACCTTTCCAGACACAGAAACACCATCATTTAGTATTACCATTTAATATTTATTATCATATTCTCTAGTCTTGTATCTTTAGAGTTTTGTTATATTTAAGTACTTAAATTTCGAACACGTTTAATCAAAATAACAACTTATATAATTTAATTAAAGGTCATTGTATATGAACGAATCAATCACTTGTCTAGTCCACAATATCGTGGTTTTTGGTGACATCCCACTTCCGGTAACGATAAATATCCGAGCGTCAAATAACTCCAATATATCCTGGAAACAGATTGTGTAACGTTTGCAAAATAACTAAAGTCTTCCGTTACAATAAAATGTTACATATCATCACTAGATTAAATACTACATAATGCCATTAACTGTGTTCAGTTCAAGTTTATAAAAAATGAATTCTTAAAATGTTTAGAACTTCGTAATTTCTGCTAAACGTTTTACTTCTCTTTTTTGTCAGATCTTTACAAAGAAAAATTTGCTAGTACTAAACATACAGCTAATGGTTCTTATATACATTATCATATAAGTACTTGACTACTAAATACATACGTCTTCATAGCCACGTGTAACGTGTTAACAAGGTCGTTATGATCATCAAAACTACACCAGTTATGGATAAATCCAAAAACTTAACGAATCGATTGAAGCTCCTTTATTTGAGTCAAGGTCATTTGTTTTTAGTATTGGAAAAGGGTTGATTCGCTCATCTTAACACTAATATTAGGAGAATTATTTTTCTACCTGATTTTGTAGTCGTATTACTTGATTTAAGATATTATTTACCAGCAGTGGCCGGCGGTTTTAACCCGTGTTATAATCGTTTCTCTGGGAATTTCGGGATGAAAATAGCCTATAACGTTCCCGTTGAAAGTGGCTTTCTATTAGAAATAGAATTATTCAAATCGGATTGGTAGTTTTTGAGATTAGCGTATCAAACAAATAAAAAAAATAAAAATCTTCATCTTTTTGTTTAGTATAGATTTTGTCTGAGCGCTTCCATGGTTTAAAGGGCATGTTTACCAAACCGTAGGCTGGCCTACTTGTTCGTACGGCCCTGAAGGAAGCTTTTAGGCAGTAAAAGCTGCCTAAAAGGTCTAAAACTTTTATCTCATCAAAAATTTAAATAACAACCAAAAATAACTGATGACTATTTCAGGAAAGAATACGAAAAGAAACCGTATCCAAAATGTTACTTTCGTATAGATACAGAAATACACATTGATTAGAATACAAATCCTATTAAAACCTGAGTTAATTTGAATCACACTGACCATATTGCAAATACTGGATATGTCGTTAAAAACGAGGTTCGATGGCATTCATTTTAAAATTGTTTATCTCATAATTTACATAATGGAGTCGCGTCCAACACAGACAGCTCGGGGACTCTTCACTTTAGAGATTCTTGTTTAAAATTTATGTAAGCTTCTATTAGTCCGTTCTGCAAACCAATACCTACATACATTAGCGAGGAATGCCAGTTTGAATTGCATTGGAATTCCCTATTGGTATAGAACTTGGCGAATGTTTTTAGAATTTGTTTTGCGTGTATTCCTTGGCAATTATGAGAGCTTTTGCTTTGAAGTATGTACTCGTACATGCTTTTGTAATGCTTTGAAAGTTATTGTGGTTTGACTACAGCATTATTAGCGATGTTATTTCTCATGGTAATAATGGCTCAGTGCTTATTTGGACTGAATTTTAAAAATGTATATTCGTAACGTAAACACGATATTCATAAGTTAAATCATTTTAAAGCATTCACTTATAAACATATACGAGTACAGTAAAGTTCATACAGAGTCATATTGTATTGCAAAAAATTCTACATACTATACATACATGTGCATTAACAATAACAAAAATAAACTGATTTCAATCAAAACAAAGACAAAGAAAAGATTTCTAGACTAGACATAGATTAAACTGCTCTGACTATTAGATACGAGTATCTGTAACTACATAGACTTAAAGCATACATGTAATGGTATGCGAGTAAATGATCCCGGGGCGGCAACAGCGCAAGGTCGCGAGTAGGCTGCGCGGGCGCTCGCGCTGGCGCCACCATGTTCAAGATTTTTTGCGCTAGACACGCGCCATGATGAACCGCGGAGCCGATTTAATGTTTTAATTAAGTCTTTTATGGCGCACTTTTAAATCATTATACCAGCCCACATAAACTAGGTACTTTAGTGAACCTACTGAAAACCAGCACAACAAGAAATTAATCATTACAATAGCCACTCAATAGATACATGAACATTTACGATTCTAAATTCTGAGAAACTGACTCCGACATCCATTTAGCACTATTAAAATTTTAACACAACATTAATCTCCGCATTTACCTAGCACCTAACTGTAAATAATAATAAATAATTGTAAATGCTGCGAAATATAATGGATTATTCTAAGCTATAACGGGTTGAGTTGGTAGGCGATACTAACATATACTTCATACTTCAATTGACTTTGATTTTTTATAGGTAAATGTAAAAACAATGATAGGTGTGTGTAAAAAATACGTGTTGTGAAGAACCGGTGGGACCGCATACCGGGCGCTCGCGGCAAGGCCTCGGCACCTGTGCGCCGCGACGCGCTCCGCCCGCCCAACCCACTTTCACATCTGCCTGAAGCTCACTTCATACTAAGAACCACGATTACGTAAACCACCAATAGTAACTACTCCTCACTATCACCCGCAACAATAGAGAATGAACTAACTAAATAGAAAAATATACGTTCTTAACGTCACATTATAACTAGAATTTTCTTACGTTATAACAACGTTCACAGGATACGTGTGGACGTGTGTTGTATGTTTATGAATTGTTATATTAATATAAATATTAGGCAAAACAAAATAGATAGTTGTGAATGTCTACCTTATCACATTCAGATAATTTAATTATGGTATCCACGTTATTATAATGCGATTGTATCCGGAATTGGAAACGAAATTGATTGGATTAGTCATAATAAAATAACGCGAGTCTATTAAATCATGAATCAGTATCGAGATAAGTTAGTTTTACGAGTAATTCTTACTGTTCCTACAGTAATAGGAATGCCTTGATCGGTCCGGGTCGAGTGTGAGTGATACTTGCACACGATATGTAGGAATTATAGATACTTGAGGTAGTAATTTGTAAGGAGCTTCGGTATTTATAGAACTCATAAGTTCTGGCTGAACGATGAAAATAAATCGAATTACTTGGAAGCTTCAACTTCTGGTTATTTCAAAAAAGTTAGAATATTAGTATATTTGAAACTTTCATAAAAGTATCATAATTGTTAACAAGAAGCTAAAGTTACAGGATTTTTCCAGTTCCTTAGATTTGCTCAGCATCTAATATGCTCTCCGACGAATCCGACGATATTGGAATTTCGTCGAAATGTGTCATGAATAATGTAAAAGGAAAACGGCTCCCTCGTTGCTAGTACCTAAACTAGTAATCAAAGGCGCCAACAATAAATAAAATTTGAACAGTCATTGAGTCATTTACATACATTTAACAAATTCCTTAATAACCACACCAAATAGGCGCATTAACTCGTAAAAAACAACCAATATCCCGTCATGGCTTTAAATTGCAAAATTCCAATCCACTTTACTAGTAAGTTAGTATGAAATACAGCGAGTTAATGACTAAAATAAGTCTCGTACCGTTGATTACTGTTTTACAACAAGTGCGTAGGTCTTGAAGGACGTGTCACTACTCACATTAGAAATTACAGGGCACCATTCAATTATATTGACATGAAGGCCCCGAGGGCCATTATTATAGCTCCTTCGTTTTATTTATGCACACTTCGTGCCGAGTTATTTTCGCAATATGTATTCAGTTTATTAAAACAGATACCTATTATTAAGGAATCGTTAAAGGATAAATGTCAACCGCTGTACGATACTGAAAATAGTCAATGTAACGTAACTAAAATTTAAGATATGTATGAACAGTAACTTTTCTTTAACATACGACAGTTATTACATGAGGTTAAATGATGTTAAACGTATTACTATACTTATGTACAAAGAGGTAATAATAGCATAGTGAATTGCAGTCTCTTGTAGTAATTAGGTCTTCTAATGACATTTATTACATTTATTATTGCAATTTGACGTCCGTGCAAAGATTTTACATACTGTACAGTCGATGCCTTGCATGTGTATACACTTTTTCAAAGTATACCAATGTAATAAGGTGAAAAAGTGTATATACATATATGTCGTCGACTGTACATAAGACGAAGCTGTTGCTCTCTATCTCAGTATGAAAACTTTTAAGTTTATAACAAAGTCTCAACGTTCAAGGTATTATTGATGAGATCAGACTTTAAAGTTCAATAACATGTTGAAATAAAGAAATCTTACTTTAAGCTCGAATGAGAGTTGTCTACATAATCGACGTCTCGATAAATGACATGGCACATTAAAGTAAGCGGTGCGCGGGAGCGAGCGATCTTATCGGCCGCTACCAAGTTACACGAAAACGAGCCAAACGGACACCCCACTTCAGATTCAGTTAAAACAACAACACACCGTAATTAATTACTTAACTGGAAACTCCAGCATTCGCCAGATTAAGCACACAATGCTAAATCTCATTACACAGACTATATGTCATAAAAGATTGATAAATAATAAAAATTCCATCAATATCCCGGTCGTTATTTGGCACGCGACAAAAAAGTCCATTATGTAGGCAAATGTATATTTTAATACAGAATAAACGATAAATCTCGCGGTGGGCTTTCGAATACCGCGCAACTCATCCGGTAAGGTGAGATCGGCTGGGAAATACCATGTATTCTATACGTACCTACCGCGGTACATACAGACTCGCAGTCACGTCGACACCGGCACACGCCTTGTATCTACGCTGCTTGTTTTTAAGCAATAAAACTAGCTTTCGACCGTGAATTTGGTCGATGGAATGTGCAGTTACTAACATGCCTTAGGTATTTAGGTGATGCAAGTTGTTATTTCGATGTATTTTCTTTAAACTCTTTTGTGATGGAAGCTTTTTGATTACGGTGTAGTTTTCAATTTAATGGCGCCGATTATTTAGTTCTCTATAAAGTTGTATGTCACTTTTGATCATGCTTAGGTTATTAACCTGCACGTGGTATGATTTGGTTGCAAATTCTCATATTGTAGAGAAAAATATATGTTAGGAATGTGAATAATAATGGAATGCTAGGAACAGTTGCGCCGGATTCCTGCGACATGGCTGCAACGCAAGGTTCCGCATTGGGTATCGTTTTTGCGGGTCGTAGGCGTGGAGCTAACAAACTGAAACGAACACACGTTGCACTCCCCGCCTATCTCCCGCAACACGTGACTCCAAAGTTTACAATAACATTTAATATAATTAACATAATATATTCCAACTTCCACGTTGTTTACTACGAACGAATAAATTTTTAAATCTATAGAATTTTAGATTAAAGATAATTCACATTTAGATGCTTAAATCAACATTAGAGCATGTTGAATACGAATTGATGGATATTGAGAAACAAATTATTTAATGTATTTTATTAATTGATACCTACATGTTCGTAGAGCTAATATTTTCATACTTAAAAATATATTGTATTATTTGTGGTTCTATACGAGTTGAGTACGTGATAGCAAATATTACGTTAAATACACTTAACAGGTTTTTCTACTTCTGTCTGTTGGCTACGTCACGAATACTTCAAACAATTAGCACAATCTACGGTATCTGTACCTAACGCACTGAAAACAGACGTAGATGTGTGATAATAATGTGGTCGAATGTCTATTACTTAACAATGAAATGATGGTTAGAAAGAAGTACCTTTGGAGCTTTTATATAACTAAGTTCCACAGACAGAAGATATCGCCCTACCTACGCTTTTCTTTTGTTTTCCTCTCGGTACATACATAGGTAGGATAAAATTGTAACAATATAAACAATGATTGAAATTACTTTGTACCTTAACAGAGTACGAATAAAGTTCATAATTCATAATACCATAAGCAATGGGAAAATAGCACCTTACAATTAAAGCCTCGCTACACTAAAAGGAAAATATCTAAGTTGCTACTTAACACCTACGCATGATTTAAAATACCACACCGTCGGCATTTTAAAGCAAAAGTTATGAAATTCCAAGAAGAGATGTCAGCTAATTAAATTATATTATAGTTATTGTCTAGGTGTGAACTTGTAGCACGCGCGACGTTTGAATTATTATTCTGGACTCGGAAAATGATAAATAGACTTTGTTGGAGACACAATGTTGGCATACGAACGGCATTTAATTGAACACAATTACGCCTTTCTAGTACTTCGTTTTACACCTCCACTTCGAGTGTTTATTTTTGTATAACTTTTAGAGTTATAGCGCATCGGTGGTCTAGTTGTATGTGCACTCGCCTACCAAGACTGACGTCCCGGGTTTAATGCTCAGTTCAAGCGAAAACATGGTTCCTACTTTTTAAATCTGTCTTAGGTTTGAGATCACCAATTCGCATTAGGCAAGCGTAGTGATTACGCCTAATCGTCCTCACTGTGCTGATATCTTCGATGAGATGAGAGGCCTTTGCCCAGTAGTAGGACATTACAAGCTAAGCTAATAGGTACTATTAAATTGTTTACAGTTAAAAACCGCAGAATTGTACGCATCCATCACTACATATTATAAAACAAAGTCCCCGGCCGCGTCTGTCTGTCTGTTCGCGATAAACTCAAACACTACTACACGGATTTTGACGCGGTTTATTTTAATAGATAGAGTAATTCAAGAGGAAGTTTTATATGTATAAAAATTCCCGAAGTTCCCACGGGAACGGGCACAACGCGGGTAAAACCGCGGGGCACTGCTAGTATAATTATAATGTACTTTGCATATATCACAATAATGTCTGGAATGCTCGTATGTCAAGTATTTATATGTAGAAATTATATGAAGAATAACGTAACTATGTTTACGGCCGAGTCTTGCCTACGGACAGCAACATGTTTTTGTGCAATAAAGTTTTGTGATTCTGTACTTTGAAAGAAAATAGTATCTATTGTTAGTTACGATCGCCATTGAGAATAGCAATTTCTTGCTGACTCGTTTAAGTCAACGTATCTTATGTGTGTTTTCTTGCATTTAACTCTTGTTTTGTTTGCTTAGAAATACTCAATAGTCGCATACCAATACAATAGAGAGGTCATTGCTTTATAACTTTAAACAAAACCCGTCTTTTTTTTTGCTATAGTTAAACCCAAGGATTAATTGATCCAAATTATAAAGTCTTCCGCATATAAACCTAAATATTATTTTACGAGGAACATCAGTTACATTTTATGGCCCTTAAAAGTTGGCTACATGATATACATAAGTAATAAGCGTCTTTCTTATTATTTATTCAAATAAACTTCACGAATGTTTGTTTTAACAATACTACGAGTACGTATGTTTAGTAGAATGGGCATAATATGTAAACATTAAAATTGTAAAGGGTCTGTCAATTCATTAATGGTTATCAATCAAGACTACTCATAGGGCTCTTTTAAATTAAGCGTTTTCAGTCGTCTGTTATGTGCGTTTTGTATGAAAAACAAAAGAATATCCGTCCGTGTGGACGAATGCGAACTACTGTGGCGCGTAGCTGATAGCTGAACACGGCGGACAGCTGAACACGTTTAAATTGAAAGAGGCCATAGAGACAAAAGTTCTTGACTACAAATACCCAATATTTGTTTAAATTACTTCAAAACAGGGGATTTTGTATTCGTCTCCTATGCTCGTACTAGTATGATACACTTTCTGAGAATAAGCATTGTAGTGCCCAAACGCTAGCATACGATTATTAAGTAAGAAAAATGTCAGTGGAATGTGAAAAATCATACTTCCAGATAATCAATTGAAATGAACACTAAAATTGTAATGTAGTAAATGAAGTAGATCCAAGCAATGGATAATAATAACATTAGGTAGCTTCTATTAATTTATCTAAGAATCTATCGCTTATTACAGAAATAGCACAAATAGTGGAAATGGCAGCTAAAGTTAATATTTTTATTTTTGATGACCTTTACACTACATAAATACAATTTATCAACTTCATTTTGGTATGTCCGCAAGTGTGATCAAACCGAATCATGGATTTATTTATGCTAAACATGAGTCCGGTGGAATTTTAATAAATCAAAGTGAACGAAAGGTTCGTCTTTAAGATTCGCAATGTGCGTCCACCGTCTACTATCTACGTCATGAGATCACTTTATTAATTGCTTACGGGGAAATAGACGCAACAGTCACATTGATTATTCCATTCCACTAAACATCATAAATAAATTGGAATACACTCCGGCGCGTATACTAGGAGACGTCAGGGGAGCGGGTACATTTTAACAGAAAATATACTTAGGCGTTTTTAATAATTTGAATAAAGGGGCTCTCTCAAACATTTACATACCTCCTACCAAAACAGTAGAAGCATATTTTGACTAAGCGCTGTGAGCTCATTGTGATTGACATGTCATGAGGGGTGGCCAAGAGTGAAATTTCTCCGGAAAATTGTTTGTTACCATCGATAGACCAAGTAGGAGTCCTTTAGACGGTTTAAAAACTCTGACACCAGAGTTGGCCAAAAACCTACATGAACTTAGGTACTTTACCAAAAAGTTGACGCCATACAATGTTAAAGAAACTCTATTATAATAACCTTCTTTTCTGGCTTCACCGTCGTCGGGTAAAAGTAACGAATGAAAAACGATGATTTACCTTGCAGATACAACGAAAGCAGCTGCCCCAATCCTGCTCCAATCGTGAGTCCTGGAGCGTCACTGGCTCTCCCTCGTTATAACACGGAGCTGGCTGACCGCCTGCAAAAGTTAACAACAATATGATAAAGAAAAGTGCAATTAATATACAATCATAATTTTCCTAAGGAAGACATGTGTGAAGGGATGTGTGCCTTTTAGTTCCTTTTGCTTTGCATATCGTTCTTTACTAAAGGTACTTTTTGACACGAAAGAAAAAGGGGTTGATGAGGGTTTTCTGACATGACACCCACTAGCTGGCAGCACTAAGACGTGAGGTCCAAAAATCTATCAAAAGTGTCATTTTCGTGAAAACCCTCAGTGGTGTGTGACAAGTTTTGGTAACCTTGTCACACACCACTGAGGGTTTTCATAGGTTTGGTAACCTAGTATAGCTCTAGTTGAAATAAATATACCTGGACAAATTCACACACGGACCCAAAGTAAGCTCTAAGCCTGTGTTATGGAATCTAATTAACTGGTACTACTACATATACATACACAAATACTTTTATAAGAATATATAATTGACACCCAGACGTCGTCGCCAACAACTATGTCTGCACATATTGTTGACTCCGGGCGGGAATCGAACCCGCAACCCCCGACACAGTAAGCGCTCTCACTGCCACTGTGCCAACGGGCTTGTCATTAAATACACTTATAAGTGCGTAGAAATAGAACCCATGACAAAAGTTTAATTTTTCTGTCGCGTTTCTGTTACGTTGCCCGTTCGATATGATCGCTGGTTACCAAAGGTACCATGTATGGTTTAGAAATTTTGAAAGGTAAACTCCGACGGACTAAAGTTCCTCGTCTAGGCTGGCTAATAGCGGTCATACCTTAAACAAATATTCGTCATCAACGGAAAATATTTGTATGACAAAACTAAATACAGTACGCTGCTGTCACATATTTGTAACATTCTTCAATCACGCATAGAGATAACACATATTACCTACATTTAGTTACCAAATGAGAACTTCTACTTACATTTTCAGTAACTTGTTTGCTTTTATTACCATCGTTACAATAACTCCATAATTGAAAGGTACTAATTGAACTAAATGAATCTATTATATTACACACATTTTCAATTAGTGCCTCCGCACCTGACCTAGTATAGATATTAGTTAAGTATTATTTGGGTTTCTATTAAAAAGTTAGAGGCCTTGAGGAGACTTTTGAACTTTCCATCTATCGAGTATATGGAGTTCTGGTTAATTAACTGTCAACGCTTTTAATTAGAAAACTGTTTAAAATCAGGGAAGGCGGTGGAAAGTCCCGTATTATGTAAGTACCCACCTATGAACTCAATTACACAACAATTACAATTAATTAATATAACTATCTATTTGTAAAATTGTAAAAGCCGTTGGTTTCTTATCCAAGTAAAAGCTACGGGTGTTTACAACCAAGAGATTTCAATGAACCTAAATAGATGTTCGAGCAGTAATTCAAAATTAGCAAACGGAATTCGATTTGCTTGAAATTATTTGGCAATAGGTATCATTGCGTACGGGGGTTAAAGTTTGATACTCCACAAAGATACTACATACCTAACTAATAAGTAGTAAATCAGTGATATCGTTAAATAGATCATTAATAACTTCTAAATATAGTATTATTAGAATGTTCCGGCGAGAATATGATAAAGATCGGCTAGGTTCACGCGTGCATGGGGCGCTGGTCAGATAACCTCCACGCGGTGCGTCCTGGGCAACGTGAACCCGCGAGTCTCAGCGCCTTTGTGGTGACTCGCGGGTTGACGGCCAATAATCAGACAGGGTGGGACAACCCCTGGTCAAGCTTCACTGCCTACAAAAAATCCGATGAAGAAAACCAAGGCTAAGAAGCTGCGTCCACCAAAAACTGCTGCGGTCACTATCACACTCCGCCCAGAGGCCATAGAAAGAGGGCTTTCATACTCACAAGTGATAGAGGAGGCGGAGGCCAAGATTAGTCTGGCCGAACTCGACATCGCATCGGTACGATACCGTAAGGCCGCTACCGGTGCCACCATGGTCGAGGTTACTGGCGAAGGGCGAGAAGAAAAGGCAGACAACCTCGCTGGACAGCTCAAGGAGGTGCTTGGAGCCCACCAAGGGGTTAGCATTGCAAGACCGACCCTCACAGTTGATCTTAAAGTGTCTGGTCTTGGACCCTCAATGAAACCACATGACGTAGCAAAGGAGATTGCGTGCAGGGGCGGATGTCTAACAGAGTCCGTAAGGGTTGGGGAAATCCGACCAGGCCCCAAAGGCGCGGGCACAGCATTTGTCAAATGTCCCATCGCTGTAGCTAAAAAGGTAGTAGCGGAGACGGCAAAAATACCTCTCCGTATAGGTTGGGGCGAGGTCCAAGTAAAAGTTCTTAAAGAGAGGCCAAAAAAATGCTTCCGATGCTTGATGCCGGGACACATAGGTGCTAAGTGTAAGGCTGAAATTGATAGGAGCCAAAACTGCTTCCGATGTGGTGGGGCAGGGCACAAAGCCAAGGAGTGCTCGGCCCCACCGCATTGTCCTGCTTGTGCAGAAGCAGGGAAACGAGCAAACCACCTGTCCGGGAGCACGGCATGTGCCAAGTCGCAAAGCTACAAACAACGCAGCGCGGCAACGACAATCGCAGGAGCAGAGTCACAGAATCACAAGCCCCGCCAAAACCGACCATTGGAGGAATATGCAGAAACCAATAATGGATAGTAACCAATATCGGTTTCTGCAGGCAAACATTAACCACTGCGCCCGGGCGCAGGATCTGCTTCTCCAAAGCCTGGCAGAAAGGTTAATTAATGTGTCAGTAGTGGCTGAACCGTATAGGATTCCACCACGAAGTGACTGGGCCGGCGACATTGATGGAATAGTTGCCATAACGACGCAGTCACCCTCAGCTACTTACCCTCTCAGGGAAATCAAAAAGGGCCATGGCTGGGTTGCAGCAACTGTGGACGAAATTGTCGTCATAGGGGTTTACTTCTCCCCGAACAGGCTCCTCCGTGACTTTGAACGATATATCGTGGAAGTAGGGGAGATTATTGTCCGTAGCCACCCTCGACAGGTGATCATCATGGGCGACCTTAACGCCAAGAATCCAGCATGGGGGTCAGCAAGAACAGACGCCAAAGGGAGGGCTCTGCTCGAGTGGGTGGTAGAGTACGGCTTAATAGTTCTAAATCGCGGAACGGCTCACACTTGTGTCCGGCACAATGGGGGGTCGGTGGTTGACGTGTCATTCGCCACCCCCTCTCTGGCACGCAGAGTCAGTGGCTGGGAGGTCTTGACGGATGTCGAGACACTATCGGACCACAGATATATTAGGTTCAACATCTTACCCTCTGCAGAGCCCCCCACCAGCAGTACCACGCAAGGCCTTCAAAAT
This sequence comes from Cyclophora albipunctata, assembly GCA_963082685.1. Taxonomy (NCBI): domain Eukaryota; kingdom Metazoa; phylum Arthropoda; class Insecta; order Lepidoptera; family Geometridae; genus Cyclophora; species Cyclophora albipunctata. The sequence continues at coordinate 4,915,566 of OY720117.1, read as the reverse complement.
GTTTTACCTCGCTGGATTATCAAGCGATTGGATAAAGAGGCACTCAAGGTAGCGGCGCTAATAGCCGCATGGAATCCAGAGCCAACAGTGCACGACAGCGTAGACACGGACGCAGAGCTATTATGCAGTATTATGACCCAAATATGCGACGCCGCCATGCCAAGAGCGAAAGCCCAACCACCTCGTCGGCAGGTTTACTGGTGGTCGACGGAAATTGCAGAGCTCAGACGCACCTGCCACCGACGACGTCGCATGTTTCAGAGATGGAGGAGAAGAGCACACCGGGAATCCGACACTGGAGACGCTTTGTACAGCTCCTACAGAGAAGCGGTAAAAGTCCTGCGGATGGCTATTTCTAACGCCAAGGCAGCAGCCTGGCAGGAACTGTTAGACTCCATTGAAAGAGACCCGTGGGGTAGACCATATCTGATGGCAAGGCAAAAACTGCGCCCATGGGCGCCACCTCTGACTAGCACCTTACAGCCGCACATCCTATCAAGGGTCGTAGAAGGTCTGTTCCCCGACGTGACAGGGCATACCTTTGTCCCTCCTGCGATGCCACCGCCTTCGCAGCCAACTGACCAGGAAGTGCCAGAAATCACTGCAGGAGAGCTATCGGACGCAGTACAAAAACTGAAAGGCAAAAACACAGCTCCCGGTCCAGACGGAATCCCGGGAAAAGTGTGGGTTCTGGCTATGGAGATCCTCGAGCGCCGTGTGAGACGCCTATTTGATCGGTGTCTAAGAGAAGGTCGATTCCCGCGTCAATGGAAAAGAGGTCGATTAGTACTGATCCGCAAAGAAGGGCGCCCAGAAGACGAGCCAGCAGGTTACCGGCCCATTGTGTTACTGGATGAAGCGGGAAAGCTATTAGAGCGCATCATAGCTGCTCGCCTCATCAACCACTTAGAGACGGAAGGCCCCGACTTAGCTGACTGCCAGTTCGGATTCCGGAAAGGACGTTCTACGGTGGATGCCATAGCTTACCTCCGTGGTCTCTGGAGGGAAGCGATTGCCAGCGGAGAAGTTTTAATTGCAGTGTCTCTAGACATATTAAATGCATTTAACACCCTGCCGTGGGCAACTATCCTTGAGGCGCTAATTTACCACCGTGTCCCACCGTACCTCTGCGCCCTCATCAAAGATTATCTCTCTGAGAGAGAGATCCTATTTCTAGGACGTGATGGCTGGCAGCTGCGCAATATGACCTGCGGGGTTCCTCAGGGGTCCGTCCTAGGGCCCTTGCTATGGAACCTTGGGTATAACTGGGTGCTCAGAATGGTGGAGGTTCTTCTGGGCATAATCATCATCTGCTATGCCGATGACACTCTAGTGCTAGTCAGGGGGCGGGACTACAGAAGCGCCGCCTTGCTAGCTACAGCGGCGGTGGCAGCAGTCATCGAAAGAATACGGAGGCTAGGACTCAAGGTAGCTCTCCACAAATCTGAGGCTATTTGCTTTTACGGACCCCGTCAAGCACCGCCCGCTAGAGCACAGATTGTGGTGAGTGGAACACCAATTGCTGTTGGTCGTAAACTTAAGTACCTTGGGCTAGTGATCGACAGCAAATGGTCTTTCGGAGACCATCTTCGTGGGCTAACTCCGAAACTAGTGGGTACGGCGGCTTCCCTTAGCCGCTTACTGCCGAACCTCGGAGGTGGAGACGACACTTGCCGTAAACTATACACGGGGATAGTGAAGGCTATGGCCCTGTACGGTGCACCGATATGGGCTGAGACCGCGCCAGTCCGCCACCTCGCACTGCTGCGGAAACCTCAGCGAATGATGGCGATCCGTATCAGCCGAGGCTACCGCACCATATCATTCGAGGTAGCTAGCGTCCTCGCCAGGTCCCTCCCGTGGGACTTAGAAGCTGAGATTCTACGCTCAGTCTACTGGCGTCGAGCAGACGAAAAAGCCCAGGGTAACCGCCCAGCCCTCCTCGAAATCGCGCATTGGCGAACGGAGGCCCGCGAAGCCGCACTCCTAACATGGAGCACACGACTGGAGACAAGCGTAGCCGGAGGCGAGCCGGGATCCCGCTTGCGCTTCCTAGAAGCGGTTCAGCCCATTCTGAAAGAATGGGTAGAACGGAGACACGGGCTCCTATCGTATAGGCTGACGCAGGTCCTCTCGGGACATGGTTGTTTCGGGAGGTACCTGCATCGAGTAGCCAGAAGGGAGCCCACCCCTCAGTGCCACCACTGTGACTGCGCCGAGGACACGGCGCAGCACCTACTCCAGGTGTGCTCAGGGGCAGCCGGCCTGCGAGCCGAGTTGGTCGCGGTGGTAGGAGAGGACCTCTCCTTGCCGGCCGTCTTGGCCAAGATGGTCGGCGACGAGCAGTCCTGGGAGGCGGTCTCTTCCTTCGCGGAGCAGGCCATCCTTGAAAGAGAAGTCGCAGAACGGGCTAGGGAGACAAATCCTCTTGCTCTCCCGCTCCGCCAAGCACGAAGAAGGCACCGGGGTCGCCTCTAGACCCCGATGTATTCACCGCCAGGGCCTCGGGGGTAAGATGTGGGAAGTCTGACTCCTTCCTCGCAGTAAGAGATGGATGTCACTTACTGTGAGCGAGGCCCTACGAAGGTAGGCGGCGTGCTAAGTGTTCCAAGCACGCCGCCTGAGAGAGATGGGGGTAGGTGCTGTTGCACTCCCTTTCCTCCGAGGCGTGCTCGTCAACGCGAGCTGTCGGCGCGACTGGAGAAGCGGAGGAATGCCGCAAGGTAGCCCCGCGACTCTTGTCAGTGAGCCGCTGACGATGGAACACAGTAGGAGTTTTAGTGGGTATTTCCCGGCCCGTTTATCGCGTCGGGACGAGTCCCACATACCCCGGTCGTTTCCCCGAACTGCCGGGGATGCATAAACGCATTTCTCCTACTAAAAAAAAAAAAAAAAAAAAAAAAAAAAAAAAAAAAAAAAAAAAGGTTCACGCGTGCATTGCGACTGCCCGAGTGACCACGCAGCTTGCGGTTTGTGCAACTTGCGTGGGAACCATCGTCCTGTCGCCAGTGCACGTGCAAAGATCAAACCAATCCCAGAGATACTAATAAAGTGTAATACACAAATATCTTGGTGCAAATACAATCACATCATTCAGTGGAAGTATTGGTACTTGCGCTCTATGGCGTCAGTTGATGTGCTTAGCGAGTATATAAGCTTAGTTGGAGTTTTAATAAATACATACAATTGAGCTAGTAATTTAATATAACACAGAGAAAAAGCTGTTATGGACTTTCTACAAGTATTATATTAGGTTTAGTTTTCAGTAATGATGACGGTGGAGTCATCAAAATTAAGAACACTCGCAACTGAAACATTGGCTGAAAGATCCGATTGTTCCTATGTACCTAAGTACATACAAACATGTATCCACAGATTGTTTCTGTAAGGAATATGCGTAAGTTAATGATTATAGCACAGTTAACAAATCTCAGTATCTAAGCAATATACCTACGTAAACTATAACTTGTGAACCATATCAATTATCCACTTTATTACTTGGTAATATTTAAAGTCGAAGTATAATAACGTAGTAACAATAAGCTTTGTTACTTATTTAATACGATACCCGCTGCGAATACCCATCTAAAAATATGTCTTGACCTGACCTAAACAATTTTACAACAACATAAAACATATAAAATACTAGTTATGTATAATAAAGTAATATTACGCATATCAATCTATAGCCTACTTAACATTGGCTACCTATAAATTATCCCATTGTCGAAAAACACGCTCAGGAAATCGGAGCAGTCAATTTTATGTAAATTAAGTGTAGGCTAGCATCATTGTCCAAAAATATCTCAACTTTCGTGTTAAAAATTAAAAATGTATTAGTTTGATTGGAAATTTACCATTTTTATTATAAACTTTGTATACAAAGTGTTCAATCGATAAGTTACAGCGGTGCTAGCGAACCGGCTGATAGATACAACAGCCCAATCAATGTTGTCGTCCTTCGTTTGTCGAATTCCAACGTAATTGGAGAGCTATTAGAAAAAATAACAACTTTTTTTTCGAACGGTACGCATTATTTGAATTAGCATATTTTCCGCTTTTTACTTCTTATTAATTGTTGCTTCTTCCACAACTGCTGAAAGTGACACGTGGTTACAATTGACGATTTTGAATGCTAATAACCAGAGTTCTAAGTGAAATGAAGACCTATGACTTAAAAAGAACCTATATTATGGAAAAAATAAGTAACTTAAAATAATAAAAAAAAAGCGTTTAATAATAACTTTCCACTTAATAATGATCATCTTAAAGAATTCCATAAAACAGTCGAGAATGCCCAAATAAATCATGCTTCTGCGCCGTAAGCTTACAGTTCAAATGTATTATTATCGAATTTTTCCTATTTGCGAGTTCGTCTCTATGAGTACGGCGTCTGGTGTCTCTGGTCGTCGCTTTACCTTGATTTAAATCCATAGATCCGCATTCTTCGGACGTGGCCACAGGCGCCTCGGTCGCATAGACTCGCGAATTCGCGTCGATATTTTGATAATTAATGAGTTCGTCTGTACCGTGATCACACAGCATTCCGTAATCTGTTTACTTTTATTCGGTACACATAATGTTGGAGATGTTTGAGGTCTGCAAAGTCTGCGCGATTTGTTTGTATTGTAACCAAGACGGGCTTTGACAACAACGTGTATGTTTAAGTTGTAGTTCAATTATTTAGAAGATCTATTTGAGATCAAAGTCTACTGTAGTTTTAATTATAATCGTTTTTTTGGTTTCCGCGATATTTTACCGATGAGTCGTGTTTTCCGATTTTTTACCGTAAACAAAAAGTAAACTACAAAACATAGTTGTAAACCTACGTAGCTATTTCCTTATAAACACTAACACATTTTCAAATAAAATAATCAAATTTTATAATAATTATAAGTCACAACATATTAGCTTCATATATTCGGACTGGCCATATTTACATTTCATAATAATCTCTTAGCAACTAGCGGATCTCAAGGTAAACGAATTTATAAATAATCCGCTGAATTGTAAATTATCTATCTCCGATAGGGTAATTCATATTGTCAGATTGTGTACAATAATTTAAAATAATTATGAGCAATAAACGTTTAAAAATAAAAATAAGTAGCATTGATATACTTAGAATATCTAAATACTAGATAATTGTATGCTAATCTTAGAGACCTCTATATAATAGTTGGTTACTTTAAATAAATGAATATAAGTTACCCTAGATGAAGATTGGCAAAATTATAAAAAAGCAATTTCGAAGTAAATATCTCCTAATATAATACTTCTTTTCTAGACAGAATATTTTCGCGAGAATCTTCCATCTCACTTATTTTAGTTAAAGACATTTAAAACTCATTCACAACAGACAACAACCTCAACAATTCAAGCTTTCAAAGACTACCATTTGATAGAGTAATTAAATTCTAATCACGAGTGTTCGTAAGTACCGTACAGTGTACACTAAGGTTAGATTGATAAGCATGTTTAGTGCATCAATGTCAGAACAGCTGTAAGCCTATTTCGATATTGAACTTGACCTTCGGGAGGCACTTGTTCCCGATTATGACGTAGAATACATATCGTTGAATTATTATAATATCTGATGCCACCTTCATTGAATTGTAATCAGACGGTATAATGTCTATAAGATAGACATGTCTAGATGTCTAAAGATGGACAAAGGCGTATGAGTTTGAGTATAGCATTATTGAATAATAGATTCTTGATACTATAAACGGCACTTTTTGCTAAGATTGATTCTGCTTTGCTGTTGACTGTTAGAGTTAAATATTATATTTGAATGTATAGTAGCCCTGTAGCCATACCATATTTTGCGAAGCAGGATAACGCAACGGTATAAAATAATAGTATTAAAACATGTATCTTCCTTAGGTAACTAATTATGACCCCCTAAGTAATATTTTACGATGCAAAATTGTATTTCGTAAGGATATATTATTTATATTTGTAGGTAGCTAATTAATACCTTAACTTTTTGCTCCTGAGCTTTAGCACTTTAGTATCCTTTTAAGAGATCAAATAAATATAGTGTCGATAAGATAATAATGCAGAATCGGTGCAAAAATAAGTTGCCTCTTTTATACGAGGTTGATACCTCGATAAATTCAACGACGAAGAATATTTTTATTCTTCCCTTTTATTACCTACATGTTATAAAGTTTAGAATAATGCGTTAACACTTTAAACAACGCTCAAACGCTTAGAACAACGCTTAAATTCTTAGACTTACGCAAAAACGCTTAGAATAACGCGTACGCGCTTAAATTAACGCTTAAAAAAGTCAATAGTTTACATTTTTTTCTGAGAATTAACGTGTATGATCACTTTTACCCAAGCCATTAGCAACGAAATGTTTATAACCATTATCAGACAAGAAATTATGCAAACAACGGCAAAGTACGGTACTTTGAACACTTTGAACAAATTAAGTGTTTCAACGAGAAACTTTTAGAGTCGCTTAAGCTTAGATCAACTTAGTATCTTTTGGTATTTTTTTACCCGACTACAGCGAAGCTGATGGGAATGTGGTTACGGTAATGTTATAGCTGTAGGTGTAAATAAGTACTTATCCTACCAATATAAACAGCATTAGGTGTAGGTTAGAACCTATCCTAGTAGTACTATATTAAATTTGCCTTATCGGTTTGCAATACAGAATTTCAGGAACATGATTATTTCATAGGCTCTGGGACTACCTGATAATTCAATTTAATCCATCGTCTGTTATTCGTACTTGAAGCAAGCACAAACAAACCATTCAATCATTTCTCCTTTATTTGAATTTAGCGATAGAAATAACTTGTCTCTACCATCTTAATAACATAATTATACCCGTCGCTATCGTATCAATGTGTTCTTGATTACAAATATGTATCGGTTGAAACTTCAAAGGTCTCATTACCCTTTGAATATCATAATTGAATAATATCCCTTTCATATATTCCAGATAAATAACGTACAATTGATAAAATGTATCGAGAATCTTCTTAGAATGAGATACATACGTATGTAGGTACCACCTACCTACTAAAATATCTTGAGCTAAGGAAAACAATTGAAATATAATCTTAATATTTTTGTCGCAAGTTTTCCTCTAAAAGCTCGATTTTTCATTAACTTCGCTATCGAGCATTTTAACCGACTTCTAAAAAAGGAGGAAGTTCTCAATTCGGATGTTTGTATTTTATATAACTATTGTAGTTCATATCCCACTGCTGGGCCACCGCTGGACTTTCTTTGTCCCAGTCTGCCAGTCTGTTTGTATTATCCCACGGCTGGGCACAAACTACAATCCAGCTATCCCTAGCTCTAAGGCCAGTCTAGTGGACGCACAACTGTCTGCTAAGCTCAAACTATTCCTACATAAACCAACTAACAGTTAACTCATAAATAAATAGTTGGTTTTAATATCGAGATGTTTAGAATAACAAAATAAACAGTATTGGGAGATTGGGAGCGCATGCTTGATCTATGTGGGAACTCGGTGTGTTTCGTAAGTGAAGAATTGTCGCCGGCCCTGCTTGGCCACCTTCGCCAACCGGTAAAGTAACCGTTGACTCTTGTATTGTACGGATTGTAACACTTGTGAAACTTCAACGTGTCAATGAAAATTGTAATACAATAACGTACCTTTATAATGATTTTCTTTTTCATGTTTATGCATTCTAAGAGTTAAACAGAAAAATATAATTGACCCTTTTGAGCTTTTTTCGCGAGCTAACAGGCGGGACGATCCGGACGCCTACAAGAGGGACTGGCAATTAGAGGCCCAAAATTAAGAACAATGGTGGGATGGGGGAGGCCTTTGCCCGGCAGTGGGACAATACGGGCTAACGTAGAATGTGAAGAATCATCCCAAACGATGGCATATTTACTGACCTGCTCTCTATGCACTGTTAGATGTACTACATCGACCTCAACAGGGCTACAGATGATGCAGTTACCATGGCCAAGTTCCGGGCTGATTCAATTTAGTGCGCTTCACGTAAAGTAACAGTAACAGACAGGGCAGTTTTTGTGAAAGTAAGAAGGTACTCACTGAGGTAAGGGTCAGTGTATGCAACATCGAGATCTATAAGTGTGGCGGCTAGGAGGAGCAGGCAGGCGGCGACGCGCGGGCCCCGCATGGTCGCTAGTCGCGGCGCCTGCGCCAGCCGCCCCGCCGCCCTCGCATCACACTTGCGCGCCACGCCACTCGTGCGCAACACCTGCAACAAACGACCATTGCATTAATGTCATGAACTAGCAGTGGTTTTAACAGGATGAAACACCTTCCCGTTGAATGTAGCTATCCATTAGAAAAATAATTATTCAAATCGGACTGGTAGTTCTTGAAATGAGCGCGTTGAAGTAAACAAAAAAAGTCATTGCCTTTATTATATTGGTAGGTATAGTTATAATTCATAATCACTAGTAAAAAAATAAAATCGAATAGCTTAGTTAGTGGCCAACTCTGTGTAGGTTAGTTAGAGTGGACATGGTTTAACGATTAAAGCAACTCGGACTTTCAATTTTACGTGGCCATTATCATCTACTAGTAGTAATAGTAGGCACGGGTATAAGCATGTCCCACTGCCACTGTTGAGAATATCAACACAGAAAGTCTCTTATAAATACTGTCATTATCTACTCAGGATATACAAGGAGAGATAATTATAAAATAGACTGCAAATAGCTAGCTTACAGGTTAGCAAGCTTTGCAATAAACTTAATCAATTCTGAAAAGCTTTGTGAAAGAAATAATAACCGTGTCACGAGTATCGTATCACGTGTATACAAATCTATTATTTAAGTAGTTACTAATAACTCTTTAAATTATTTTATTAAGGCAATAGGCATTAACAACAATATATTTTCGTCATAATTATCAGATAACAATGGTCTAAATGGCTTCGAAGATTGATTTCATTTCACTTTCTTTTAGGTTAATGTCCGATTGTAGTAAATTATGATAACATTACTTTTACTTAAGGAAAACCTCTTTGAACAAGAGCTTTGGTTATCATAATTACCTTACATAAACAATCTTAGATTATAAGTAACTAGCAGCGCCCCACGGTTTTACCCGCGTTGTGCCCGTTCCCGTGGGTATTTCGGGAATTTTTATACTTATAAACCTTCCTCTTGAATCACTCTTTTAAAAAAACTGCATCAAAATCCGATGCGTAGTTTTAAAGATCTAAGCATACATAGGGACAGACAGACAGCGGAAAGCGACTTTATTTTATACTATGTAGCGACCCGCCCTCGATTCGCTGCAGTCAATGAAGATTGAGTTAAGTTCCCGTGAAAATACCGGGATAGAAAGTAGCTAAAAACTTTCTACTTGATGAAACTGCCTTTTGGTGAACATTTTATGAAAATTCGTTCAATAGTTTTTGAGTTTAACGCGAACATAGGCAGACGAGACGGCGGCGGCGATGGACTATATTCTATACAAAGTAAAGATTGAGATAAAGATTGGTGACCGTTGTATCACCAATCTAAATACAAGCTTCGTAGGTTCCACCCGCGATCGCCCAGATGCATGATGAAAATATTGTAAAACGTGCTTACGTTATTTCGCCGGATTTAGTGGGGTCGCCAACCGCACCCCATATATTTTGTTCAGAAGAAATTAAATTTCAAAAATAAATTAAATAACAAATCAATATAGCATCGATATGGATGTCAAATTGTACCTGACGTTTAATTTACAATGTTACATAATCTCTATTCCAACAACCATACAATCTAAATCCTAATCTTATAATAATTTAATTATCCTACTAACCTACTGTAAAATTCCCTTTATTTAACGGTATACAAAGAATTCCTATTAACGTTTAAAATATTAAATAAGTCCTCACGGTGATATCTAATGTGTCGTTAAGGAAAAACAACGAATTAAGTAATAAAAAGTTCAAAAAGTGACATTCTTTATAGATTCTTGTGAATGTTTATTTACCTGCTCACGTCAATAACACGTGATTTAAATGTTTATGATTTCATTATTGTTGTAATGTTGTTGTAAAGATACCATTGGAATTTGTACAATTTATAACATCAGTAGGGGCGCTACAGTCTTTCTAGATAACCTAAGAAACTAAGTAGTAGTGTTGTGTAATCTGTAAATAGTTTTGTAAGTATTAAGTATTTATTTTAATCACTACATAGTATAAAACAAAGTCGCTATTTTTGTCTGTTTGTTTGTCTGTATGCTTAAATCTTTAAAATTACGCAACGGATTTTGATGCGGTTTTTTGTAATAGGTAGAGTGATTCAAGAGGTTTTTATATAAAAAAATTCCCGAAATTCCCACGGGAACGGGCACAACGCGGGTAAAACCGCGGGGCGCTGCTAGTTTAAGTATAATGTTGTACAAGTAGTAGCTTTCGTTTCGTCCTAACTTTAGATTTCTTTTCGAATCACGACGAACGTTATATTCCTTACTGCAAAAATCAAACAAAATAGAATAGTTCGGATTTTTAATTATTATTAGCTATTTTAAAGTGTCATCATTTTTTCCCCTTTTTTTGCCTATTCCAGAATAACGTACAGGCAAAGGGCTCTATTAAGCTTTTATCTAGCTTCAACTACTATAACAGGTGAATACAACAGTATCCCCAATTATACTGGTTTCTTAAGTTAAAGCGAACGCTACCATTCTGAATTGAACTACGTTTACGGGTACACGTATACACTCAGAAAACAGTCTTCTGTTACCACGGTTCCTGTAAAGGAGTCGAAACGTCAGATAAAAATGTAAAATAAAAGCGAAGTGTATTATTAAGTAATTATTACAATAGGTATATTTCAAATATGTAACAGATGAAACTTAATTAAAATAATCGATCACAATCAAAATTTAATCACGTTATGCTATCGAACTAGAATGAGCATTGGCCACGATTATACTAATTATTTATTCAAAGCTAATCAGAGAACTAATGACCCCTCGGCAGAGGCAGCATCGAGCATCGCTCACTCGATAGAGTGTCAGACTGATGTCCTTAAAACACTTTTTACAGCATTCCGTTCGTGCGTTGACCTCCAGTACTCACATACATTATACCATTTATTCATTAATAATAACACTGGAGCAAAAAAACTGCTTCATATTAAGTGTGTATACACGTTACTCGCTCCCAAAGAGAAGCGCGATTGTCAATTACAAACAGTTCCGGTTACAGATCCTCCTCACTAATGTAGTTTTAACAAACCATAAAATATACAAAAGAATTTAATTGAAACGTTTTTCACACAAGTTCGTGTTCCAAATGAAATATCACGGATATTTTGATACGGACCCGGACAAGCGAGTAGCTGTAATTGGTAATTAACAAAATAATTTTAGCAATGAGAAAACCCGGAGTGGCCGAACTAAGTGGTAGTACCTATGTGCGACAACTCGTAAATGGGTTTTATTTATAGCTGCGCGTAATCAAGTAGCTGGGTGAGGTAAGTATATAAAATGTTAAAACATTAGAGAATAATAAGACGCTAATAGATGATGGCGATAAACGACGGAGGCATAAAGTACTCGAGATGTCTCAGCACAGAAGCCACATCCGCTACTGGTATTGTTAAATTTTTTATCCCAAATGTCAATCAACTCGTTGTTAATCGAGAAAATGCCCAATGGACAATAGACGCGATAAAAAGTTTATGAAATAACAATGTTAATATTAGTTGTAGTGTTATCGCAGCCCGCTTTGTTATAACTACTAGCTATTGATCATAATGTAATGAATTGTTTGTCTAAAGTGGACTCTTTGATTGTACTGAATTATTTACTAATTAGTTTTAGTTTATTACCTCTTGTTATCACTTGACATGTTATTTCATGGAATTTATGTTCAAATCTTAGGTTAATTGTCATATAATTTATATTGAATAATAATTATGTAGGTTATTTTATGAAAACTATTATCGCCGGTATTCTTATTAAAATTCAATTATAAATGTAACAATCAATACAAGGGCTGATTTTTCATCATGATCATCAACTGATAACTGTAATCTATAGCATAGGTAGGTACTGAATATTCTATTTGAGGAAAACTAGCTGAAATAATTATTTACTATCTTTTATGAATCTCATATTAAGTGATATTTAGTTATGTTTAAAATCATGTAAAATCGGGCCAGATATGAAGTACGCAACAAAATGAACAAAGGTATACTGACTTGTGGAGGAGTCATGACGTCTGGTCGATTCAGCAGTCGAGTCAAGTTAGAAAGACGAACCGTATGTTCAGTTGAATAAGTAGGTGCGAGCGAGGGGTGCGAAGGTTCCACGAAGATAACAAAATGCTCGCCCGATGAGCAATCCAGGAACCCACCGCTCAGCACTCGATTCAAATGTCCTCACTTACAACATGACACTTACAATGCACTTCCCCGAACTTGAGCAATCCACATTACAAAGAAAATTCGGTTATCGCAGATTTGTCAAATGTTTGCAGCGTGCGAATACTCTGCGTAGGAGCGTTATCATTCACGTTCATATTGATCCGTATCATACATTCTTAATAATAATATTTTTCTAATATCGTTGTGTATCACCCTATGAAAACAAATTTTAGATATAGATAAAAGTGTTCATTTACGTAAGCAAAACGTTATACGTCATGATACGTGCGCGAGATGCAGAAACTTCCTATTTAGAATTATGACTAATTGGACTGCAATTTACGACAATGTTTCAGAGAAAATTATATATTTTTAATACAATTACCTACTTCAAGTCACTTCAAGACAAATATGGCAAATCAATCGTGACTCAGGCCCGAGTTAAACCGAGTAATATCATTTGAATGTGTCATACGTTATATATTTTTAGAGTAAAATTGTATAAAATGAGACATGGCACAAAGTTCATTAACTGGACTGCGTTGTTCCCTTTTTTGGTCGTAGAGTTAACTCGTTTTATTAATGCAAAGTTGGGATGCTAAAAGCACCAATATTTATGACGCAAACTGTACCGGATTATCAGAGACTAATTTTAGTTTATCTTTAAAAACAAAAGTCGGACTGGGGTCCACTCAATTAACTGTACCTACTTGAAGCAAAAAAAGTTTGTTTAAAGTTTCAAATAAGATATTTTGTATGTGGTTTTGACAGTTAAGATATACGGAGTGAACATTTGAGAGAAAGCCATGTATGTAACGCGTGGTGTCGTATCGTAGGGCTCGGCTGCGGTCGCGGCGGAGCGAGCGAAGACGGGTGCCAGCGAGGCGGGCGGCGGCGTCACCTACTTTCACGGGGCTCGCGGGGGGCGGAGTCGCAAGGTCGCTTGAGGCAAACCACTCGTCGACAGAATTTCTTCGGCGTAAAGACACGCGCATACCAGTCCGAGTGCGGAACGCGGTCGCAATAAAAACGCTCGGATATATTTCACGCGTGCGCAACATTATCTCGTAGCTCTCGGCTCCGATTACTTAATGCGCGACTAACTGTACCAGCGGAGAGTAACAAGATCAGGTTTTTTCGCTGCAGGTTCGACGATCGGAGGCTGGGGTGCACTTCTGTAGGGTCATGCGGATACACCAGCGGCAGCGTGGCGACCCGACACACGCGGCGCCGAAGTACCAACCACGAATATCAACAACACGACCGCAACAGGTGCTCACGCTCTTTAAACAAGTAGCCAATCAGAACCTCAAATAACCATTAGACACAATTATCTTGTTACAAATTACGAAACAAAATTAAAGCTAAAATTGAATTACAAACTCAAAAGAAGGCAAACTAAAAACAATTACCTAAGTACGTGGAATCAGCTCGAGAAAGGATTTAAATTAATTCTACAATGTAATTTAATTCTAGTCCGAAGTTTGTGTAACTTATAATCTCATTACAAAGATTACCAGTGTGCCTCTGTCCTGCGGTATCAGAAGGCAAATATTAAAGGCGAATCCGTTGTTACATTTGTTTGCAGACGAAGATTAATCTTGTATTCTTGTAACTACACCTAATATTCTGCGGTCTCCAGACAGTTCAACTATATTTACGTTTAGTAGTTGGGTTGGTCGCTTATATTATTTGTCTGTGTCGCCATAAGGAAAAAATAATGATGTGATTTCCGAACCACCTCCATCTACTACGCTTTATAAGATACGTACCGATAATTTCAGTACTTTGACTAAAATTGTTGTGATGTTAGCTCATTGGTGCAGCTCGGCACCTAGGTACTTACCGTGGGCATTTGAAATTGTCTAGCCCGGTTGTTTCAATCCATAGACCAAGTTGGTCCTTTAGGCGACCTTTAGGCGATCTTGAAACTCTGACAACATGGTTGGTCACTAACATACACCAATTTTGGTACTTACTTTAGTGAAATGAAATACTTTTTTAGTTCATTAATTCTAACCTGACTTAGTGTGTAAAATCGTTCCGTGAATCACAAATATTGACAAAGTCAATCCAAAAAAAGGTCAGGTTGACCCGAATGAGTATTAAAGATTTCATTGTAGCGTGAAAAACAATGAGACTCGTTGATTAGTGGACCGACGTCTGGCGTACACGGCTAATTAAATTAACAGAGTCGAACATAACATATCCATTAAGCTTCTGTAAACACCAACCATAGGTACCAGTAACAAACAAATTACATTCAGGGAACCTCACACTGTGACTATAAATAACGTTTGGGGACACTTAATTAACTAAAACTTTTTGTCCGAACTTTTTGCAAATTGATTCATAACTTATTCGTACATTGTACTTTAATGTCATTAACTGTGTCATATCATTAACTGTTGGTAATTGATTGTCATGACAAAAAAAGACAAAAGTTTAGACATAATTATTGAACGTATAAGCTGCGTAAAATATTTTGTTAATGTCAAGGTAACGTGCTGGGGATTCATTGTGAAATCCCTCAATCTGTTTTAATAACAGGTAGATGTTTATTTTCAGGGTGGGGGGTAGTTACGTAAGCTGCTAAGCCAGTGGGGGTTGAAGACACGCCCCTCACCTGTTCAGCACACGCCTACAACTACCTGAGAGAATGCCATCTAGCGTTACCTCGACTCTCGACTCGAGGCTAGTATCAAGAATCGGCAACAAACTGGCACAAAACAAGCTTTGTGACATAATAGGTATCACGGCAAATTCTCATCGGATGTCTAGGAGAACTTATTGTACTTTGTACAGGGCTAACAAAAGCAATAGTTCGATAGAAAACTTAACTGGGTATTAGTTAAAAATAATCAGCTTTTATCAGCTACTGCGGACCGTAATTAGGTTAAAACTGATAGATATGCACTAATTAAAACTGAAACATTATAAAACGATTGTTAGCACAGTGATTTGCGATACACAAATGCTAATTATAACTCCTGATAAACTGTACAATGTACCACACATATTCAATTGCAATTCTGTTGCATAAATCCTTTTTTATTTAATTTAACACCCATGAAATCTTTAAAAAGAGAACATTTAACTGACAGATGACTTGCAGAATGTCAAACGGAGCGTAAACCCAAAACATAGTCCCAGTTGTGCGTGAAAGGTGCCGGGCGGGTTCAACAATGTTGTAGGTAATCGAGTTCACGAGAGGTGCATGTGACGAATGGAAAATATACGCACAGAACAATAGGGTTGAGATATGAGATGAATTATTAATAGAGTTAATGAGGCGCGGTCTGGCGGGCGCGATAGCGGGGTGAGCGGGCCGACCTCGCGCTCGCTCGATAGTGCCCACGCAGCCTGATTGTCGCCAACTACCGACCGCAGGGGCGTAGCTACCGCCGTATCTGCCGTATCAATTATACAGGGCCCCCGGGCCACGGGGGCCCCCAAAGTGTGTAAGGAAAAAGAAATAAAAACTTCCCAATTTATTTTATTTTACAAATGACAAAATTCTATAAAGCAATTACTTTTTTATCCCGCCTTAAGCGTGCGTTCAAAAGTTGGACCGATTATGATTATGAAACCGATTATGTTCATTGTGCTGCGCACGCTTTAAACTTAGTTTTAAACGATGCTGCGAGACACGTTCGTGAAGTATCGACTTTTTTCGATAATTTAGAAAAAATATATACTTTTTTTGGCAATAGTATAAAACGCTGGGCTATGCTAAGTGACGATCCATCTGAAAAATATTTGATTACCCTTAAAAAGGTCTTAGATTATAGAAAGTACTAGATGTAGCATTCAAATGTATTTACAAGCTACACGCTGTGTCCAAAAACAGAACAAAGTCCCTCGCGTAGTGTTGTTAGCTCTCGCA
Organism: Cyclophora albipunctata; assembly: GCA_963082685.1. NCBI lineage: Eukaryota > Metazoa > Arthropoda > Insecta > Lepidoptera > Geometridae > Cyclophora > Cyclophora albipunctata. Next base: position 4,899,332 of record OY720117.1, on the reverse strand, counting down.
TTATTTGCCCATTTTTGGGGTAAATTTTGGGAGTTTCGGAGGTAATATGATAATAGAATAAAAATTGTCCTTTTCTTTATAACTATGTACCTACCTGATTATCTCAAGAAATAGATAGGTATATTAAATAAAACACGGTGTTAAGGTGGATGTTTGCACACTTTTATCGGGTGATGGAAAAATTATATATTTTTATTTTATTTTATTTTATTTTAAAGTATTCGGAAAACTTACAGCTAGGTACAAGGGTTACATAAAAAAAGAATAATAACTTAGGGCCAATTAAAATTTTTCACTATCTAAGATGGCTAATATAGAAACATAATTTTATACCCGCTCCCCCTCTCCCCTTCTACCTCACACGCACACCAAAAATTTGTTTAGAAATCCTATAGACTAACATACTTACTATTTAATAGGATTGTTAGGTTAGGTACATAGGAGCCGCACTTACGCTTTATACTTTCTTTTTTCAAGTTGGCTATTTTTTATTATATTACTTATTTATATTCTACAACGAATTAAAGCCCTCAAAAGGTAATAAAAAGAAGGGTAAATCAAAACTCTTATATTGGCAACACTAGCATAGATTGACGCATCACTCTCTATGACAATTGAAATCTGAGAAAATAATTAAATATTTAAATAAGACGATACCTAAATGCGATACTTACACGTGAAATGTGATCCCATCCTGTTTCTTTTTCAGACCCACTGCATTTTTACAGGTAGGAATGACACAAGACGGCATAGTTTCGTGAAATTGGTCACGGGTAAAACACGTTAGCGCGTTCCGACGGTCACAAAGTGACTGATCGGTTGCGCATCAAACTACACTATTTAAGGCTAGTTTGAGTAGCTACAGTATTATGCGCGCTCACGGGTTCTGGTTATTCTGTATTCTGAGAAAAAGGTATGTCCAACCAGATGGTCTTCTAGGAACGACGCTTTATTAGCGGTAAAGAATTTTTTATTACTAATCATGAAAACTTTGTACCAACTAAATTTAATTTCAAATAAAAAAGATGAACGTGAAGAATGTAAAAATATAATTAATATTTTAGAGAGTTATGATTTCTTAGTGCTCGTTACATTTTTTTCTTCACTATTTGAAATTATTAATCCTATTTCTAAAGCTCTACAGCATGAAAATAATGACTTACAGAAATCTAGTATTTTATTAAGTAATCTTTTAAATAGACTGTGCCAATTAAGAAATCAGATTTCATTTAATAGTTTGCTAAATGAGTCCAAAGATTTAGCAAAAGAGTGGGGGGTAACAACTGTTTTTAAAAACAGTAGGCGAAAGATAACGAAGCGTTTTTTTGATGAGTTATCACAAGATGAGAGAATTTCCGACCCGGAATCCTATTTCAAAGTCAATGTATACTATTGCTGTTTAGATATATTAATTTCTCAAACTAAGGAAAGATTTCAGAGCCTTTGCGACCTGAGTAGTATGTTCGAAATATTACAACCGGAGAAACTCCTATCTTCTTCAAACGAAGAGATATTAATCGCTTCCGGAAAACTTTCGGTTAAATACAGTAAAGACATCTCAGTTAATCTTTGTGACCAATTAAAGGCTCTAAAAACATGCTTAAAATCTGAAATTCAAAAAATTTATTCCATTAAAGAACTCATTGAATTATTGCTAGTAAAATTCAATAGTCTTGCATCTAGTTTTCCCGAGGTAATCACAGCATGCTTTTTATTCTTGACCCTTTCAGTTACAACCGCAACTGCTGAAAGAAGTTTTTCAAAATTAAAACTGATAAAAAATTACTTAAGAACTTCGATGGGACAAGAACGGCTGTCAGACCTCTCACTATTGTCCATAGAGGTCTTCGATCAACAATACACATAGAGGTAGAAACTTTAGAAAAACTAAAATCATCATCAGCCATAAATGATTTAATAAATCAGTTTGCCGAAAAAAAGGCAAGGAGAATGAATATTTAAAATTTGATTTTTATTTGTAAAATGGTTAAATTATGTTATGATAAATAAATATTTCTTTTCACAAGATTTTTTTTCTTTTGTGAAAAATCTTTACCCCCAACCAAACAATATAAGGGCCCCCTAACATTTTTTTATACGGGGTCCCGCCAATGCACGCTACGCCACTGACCGACCGCCAACACTTTTTACATCAAACTTAACACAAACACCTAAAGAACAAAATTCCACAGCAAAATACATCTTTTATATCGGATTTACACATAACTTTAATCTCACTAACCTATAGATTTGCGACTGCATGGCTTTTACAAAAGATGTTCTCACTTTCAAGTTGAGAAGCCACGAGTTTACAAGAGACTACTTCAAATTAACAATGGAACTAAAGTTAAGATAAGTTAATACCTACTTTAAGGTTGTCTGTACCCTACTACGAAAACTAATTAACACAAAATAATGCGTAATTTACGCATACAGTTTGTCATAGATAAATTGTGTACTTATTAAGGAAAATATTTATTTACAAGTTATGACCGCGGAAAACAAAAGATTCGGTGACCATAATCACGGAGCGGTTGTCAGAAGAACTGGGTTTTTTATTGAATAAATAAAATCTGTTATCTGGCGGAAGGATGCTACGTCACAAGCGCGAGGTTACCAAGTCGTACGTACAACGTGTTCCCAGAATGGTATATTTTTTTCAATGAATTGTGTGATGTGTGACGTAGAGGCAATAAATGTATGAAGTAGGAACGGCAACCTCTCGCTACTGTGACTCCAGATAACAAGGGTCGGCGGTTATTCATTCAAGTTGTAATTAAAATAAATGAATGACTACTGTTCCATGCATCATGTTTATTGATCGATGAAAGTATTCCATTTAATTTCAGAAAAATGTTGCACAATTTTGTGAAAAATATTAGTCATACATTAGAATTACTTACACGAGTTAGATATAGTATCCGGTTCTTACTTAGTTTTCATTTTTTTATCTTACTAGCATCGCCCCCTGGTTTTACTCGCGTTGTGCCCGTTAAATTTATACCTATTCATTTTTCTTGAATTAATAATAAAATCTTTTACCAAAATATTTTTGTTACTCCATTCATCTTTTTTCCGCAAAATAATTGTTGTACATATATATTCTCGGTCTAGTAATTAATACGAAAGGGTACGCTTCCCTTTCGCTTGTGAATTACTAGTCCGATATTGATACGTTCAGCAAGTCCTCTTTAGTACAGTCGGTAGGGCACAGAGGACAGGACAAGAAATGGACCATGTCCTAGTCTGTGGCGCCGCAGTAACACTCCTTAGCAACTCTATTCTTTAACACGTTCAAACAAGCAAATTATTCAGCTTCATTTTATTCGTATAGATTGTATCAAGCATCAAAATTAGGTCTCGTTATATCTTCATGTCATACAAATAGGTATGCATTTAAAATTAATCAATAATCATAAAGGAATTCTTGGTGATAACGTAAATAACCAGAATCACATTGTTGAAAACATAATCATCCTTTCATCGATACATTGGAATGTAAGAGAAGATAAACCTTGCATATCAACGATTATATAGATCGTACATAGATATTACGTTCGAGTATGTATTACGTATACATATAATTAAAAACTAGCAGCGCCTCGCGATTTTACCAGCTTTGAACCCCATGCCCGTGGGAATTTCGGGATGAAAAATATGCTGTAATTTTTCTCTTCAGTGTAGATGTCCGTGCCTCCGTGGTCTAGTGGTTTGAGCGCTCGGCTCACGATCCGGAGGTTCCGGGTTCGATTCCCGGTGGGGATATCTCACAAAAATCACTTTGTGAGACTGTCCTCAGTTTGGTTAGGGCATTGCAGGCTGAATCACCTGATTGCCCGAAAAGTAAGATGATTCCGTGCTTCGGAGGGCACGTTAAGCCGTCGGTCCCGGTTACTTTCTACGGATAGTAGTCGTTACATGAGCCATGTCAGAGGCCTTTGGCGGCTCAATAACTCTGACACCAGGATTGGTTAGGTTGACCATCCACTCGATAAGAAGAAGAACGAAAAGAATTCAATTCAAATCAGATTGGTAATTTCTGAAATTAGCGATTAACAAAAGATCAAAAAGTTAAACTCCTCTGCTTCATTATATTGGTCTAGATTAAAAGATGTTATTCAGATAGTTGATTTCGTATTGATTATTGATTATCTGTTTTTATCAGGTACTAAATGCTTGTTACGAAAACATTTCACAATTGATTTCCATGTTACAGTATTACTACGATACTAATTTCTAGTACGTATCTAAATAGGTATTTAGGCATTGTATGATCGTTATAAATTATATTATTGTGTAATAAACCCAGAACTTCGTAGTTTTAAGTAAGATTGGTGTTTTCATGTGTTTAATTCGATTTAAATGTAACTAATATCTTCAGTGTGAGAGGTATTTTCCCTTAGCACTCTGCAGGCCCTTAATTAATCTCTGAATTATATATTTACTACTATGGATTATAAACTTTCTTTGTTTTATATAGTTCCATAAGGGCGCATTTAGATATTCAAGGTATTTAGTCGCCACATACAATATGCGTTGACGCTACCTACATAAAAAGTTTATTGATTTAAGTAGAAATTGATGCAGTCCACGCATGGTGCGTACAGCAAACAACCCAGTCTAACTACGCCCTAACTTCAAACAACTGTTGTACAGTGACTAATAGAGAGTTTATCATGTCATGTGTTATTAATTGGTGATGATTGGTCCTCGTTCCTAACGTTCAAGTAAACTTTAATTAATCCCGTGAGAAGAGACACAGAGAAATTGCGACAAACGGCTCTCGCTTTATCTAGAAGCCAAAGGTTATCTTTGTTTTACTTTATATACATTCAAACATCCTCATGGCTTTTATTGTTAAAACTACGCTTTTAAATGATATTAGTTCTTTTATCTATACAGAAGTGTGAAAACGATTAATATTAAACCGGGTCATTAATAGAAGAGGAGATACGCCGGGTAGCACAAGCTGAGCCGCCACCTTTTGTTATTCTTCAGATTTTTCAATTATTTCATTTTATGTTCTGTTTTTACTCTGTACTAATTTGAAGAAAACAATAAACGAGAATTTTATTTTATTTTAAAATAATTTATCTGTAGTTACCAATAGCGGCATAATTAGGTAAAACTTTTTTTGTACAAAGTCGATCTTACTCCCGGGTAATCCTTTGTTCGCAAAGTAGGTACCCTAATTACTCATTTATCCAACAAATTCAAGCTATCCAAGACAAGAAGGAAGGTACTCGGAAATTCATTTGGCAAATATGCTATTTAAACGGGGTTGTGAGAACTGGGGATAGTTTCGATTTTTAGAGACTTGTTAACATTTTCACAATGAGCAACAAAGGTAAACAAAATACCCATTAGTACGTTTCAAATCCGATTATTGTGCTAATAGATTTGCCGATATAAGTATTTAGTTAACTCATTAATAAAACAAATAGTGAAATCAATAACCCTTTCCCACATTACATAATTACCTACCATTAAAGCTTTAATTCATTCCAAGAAAAAAGATAATAAATGAATGAGACAACAAGAAATTAATTTTTCAAACAACATTTCTGATTTCCTGTCTCGATCGTCGCCCAGGCAGATGTATGGAGGGATATGTTGTTTTTGTTGTTCAGTACTTGAGATGACGAGTAAGCAAGTACTAGAGGTATGTGATATAATAAATAATGAATGAGTTGGTACGGGAAGTACTAATGTGTTTGAATGGATGCTGACTCATTGAATCTTTCGCTGAAACGATGAAACACTGGTGTCGTCACAGGGCTAGGCCAGACGAATAAATAACGAAGTTTATTGCCATCTGTCTGGTTATTCGTCTTCGTCCCTTGGGGTGCGTCATCCCACTACTATTACTAGCATTTCCCTTACGGCTTTTGTAACAATAACCATAAGTTAAACTCTTAAGTAGGATGTTATATTTTTAACCTGTTACGTCACACCAGGTCTGCACTTTTATCTTTGTTCGATATTTTCTAAGTATTGTTGGGTTTAAAATTCTTTAATTATGAGTAATATTAGTATTAAATTAGAACTGTAACAAATATAATTGGAAATATAGATTATTCTAATATTATTAAAACGCGTTTGGTGACACTATGAAGTTAAGTTTATAGTTTAACCTTTTAATTAAGGTGATCGATTTGATTCTTGTATTAATTCATGGAAATACCTACTCGTAGGTAACAGATTCTATACTTAGGTTTAATAAGTATTTACAAAATGGAGGGTTAATGTACCCGTTGTGTCAAATGTACGTACAATTAATTATTTAATGATTACAATATAATGTAGTATTTGATTAAAGTTTATAATAATAACATGTTCTTTGATGATAATTCTTGTTTGTAAGAATTTCAATAATTTTAAATTCTTAGAGATAAATTAATTCTGAAGACAAGATTTGTGACGTCGCAACATTTTGTTTTATTATTATGTATTTGTGGTAGTGTCAGTGTGGGCCTGGCTTTACGACATATTAAGGTAAACAAAAGTTTGATTATATCGAAATTTCTACCAAAGATAAACTTGCGACTGTTCATAGGATAAAATATAATAAAATGTTTATTACAAAATGAAATATTCCCTGACATAAAATTTGTCTAATTAAATTACAGTTACAATCAGCATTATTGATAAAATTAATTTATTATTATTATTTTATTTATGATGATAGCTTTCTAAATTTATTCGACGAGTATGATAAGTGGCATTCACATAACCGAGGCAGCAATATGCGCGTCGGTCGTCGGTTAGTCCACCGTGGATGAATATCATATTAAGAGTTACCACATCATTAACTGGTTTATATTCATGTGGCCGTACAGATACTAGTACTACTAGATACTACGGGCTCGTACCTTCGTATTCACATCATTTATACACCACACAGTGCTCACACTTCGCACAATAACAAAACCCTGTCACTGCCCGCTCGAGCTCCGTCACAATATTTGAATTAAAACCTCTAATGTTGACGTAAAAAATTAAATATACATACCGTCCGTTCCGACGACATTTGAATTTTATTTCAAATATGTAAATGTAAATAATTATGAATCGGACTTTATTTAACTTGCCCCAACATAACGAGGTTACATCAACTCGAGTACGCGTACTTGCAGTGGATACGTGTATAGCTTTAACTTGTTTCGTTGCCATGCAAGTGACTTTCTAATACATCATACAGTGTATTTTTTTATTTAACTCCATAATAATAATTTAACAAACAAAAAATTACCTTAAAATCGAGATGGTGGTGAGCGCAGCACTGTTAAAAAACACACGCGAATCACTGAGGAAAGTGTTCACAAGGTAAACAGAGTGTGAGTGGTCGGTCGTGTGGTGGAGAAGGGAAACCGGCGCGGGTCGCGTGTACAGCGGCGAGGCAACGCGTGCACTGCCGCCGAGCGCGAGCGCGGCCCTCGAGCGGGCGGCGAGCGGCGCGGCGCGGGCCGCGGGCTGCCCCGCGCGTGCGACCTGTACCCGCGCCTGCACCGTACACCTTACCACCACCACACGCTGAATCACACCTGCACCACTCAATAGATTGTGCCGCAACAACCGACTCACTGCACTATTACCTCTATTCGCTGCACTATTGTCTTTAGTACAATTTTCTTACGAAATAATATATTTTTGTGCTTATCATACCTGCATGACTAAATAGATTGTGCCTGCATACTACTCCCACTGCCTTATCCATTTAATATACTTCTCTTTAAAATAGTATTATTTTATTTATGATTTTCTTGTTTAAAAGTATATTCTTGTTAGACTGCTCATTCTACTAGAAAATCTGTGAAATCAAAATATTAATTGTAACTTTATGGCCAAAAATACTTACATCAAAGAAATTAAAATAAAATGTATTTATTGGTATTTGATTTTTAAAAGGCTTCTGACGGCATGCGTTATTTTTTTAAATCGGCTAAAGTGCGTAAGTATTTTGAAATATAAAACTTTGCTCAATAAAAGTTAATTTAAAAATAATCATCTGATATTTATTAGGGCGTACAAAAAAAAATAGTTTTATTTTTCGTGAAATTCATTTCTCAATCACTTCCCCGTTTTCAATTTTTTTTGCCGATCCGTCCCGTTCCATTTTTCCGTTTTCAAAATGAAGTACATGTATCTTTTAATAAACCTAAAGTAACACAAATCAAGTAGGTACCTTAACAATAAAACAACAAACAAACACAATTAACTAGATTGATAATTTCCACGTTTCAGAAATTTATTTCGACCGTGGTCGGGGTCATTATTAGGTTAATTATCAATAGTTAAAACTGTTTAGCGTTTAGTTAAGGGGTTAAAAATCAAGTCCTAGTTTGGAACACTTGTGATGTGCCAATTTTCCACATTAGCATTATTTATACCTCATTAAATAATGATGTGAATTTTCAACGTCTCATGATGCTTCGTCTACTTAGTTGACGATATGATGGAAATTCAAATGTGGTAGATACCAACCAAGCTTTATCAGTTCGTTGCACTAACTCACGTATCAGAGGTCTATTCAATCGTCGACTAATTGACGTATTTTTTCTTACATTATATGTCAAAATCACTCATTAAATCACTACTAGAGGATTTGACAAGTACAGGCGGTAGACTTTACAGCACGTACATACACATAGAAACTCTGTGGCGGATTATGATCGATCTGCGCAGTTAAGGTATATAATAGTACTTGTAGAAACCCGTTCGGGTTGGTGATCTCAAACTCGACCCATATTTGAAAAGTAAGAAAAATGTTTTCGCTCGACCTGGGAATTGAACCTGGGACTTCAGTCTTGGCAGGCCAGTGCAAAAACCACTAGACCACCGAGGCTTTGGTTTAGATAGGCCTCTTTCAATTTAATCATTTTTAGTCGCCCACGCGAATGTTCATTAGTTTTCATAAAAAACGCACGTAGCAACACGCAGACGACTGAAAGCGCTTAATTTGAAATACCCTTTTAGTTGTTTGCCCCAAAAAGGAAATCGGGACAGATGGATGACATGGTCTCAATCATGATCAGACGTGAATAACCCCAGAGCTAATCAGGCCCATGACATCATGCAAAGTCCTATTTCATTAAAAATAGTTGACACTAGGTAGTATGAACTATACGGGGCCTAGTTTGCATTCAGACATTACAAGACAGCCTCCGTGGTCTTGTGGTTTGAGCGATCGACTCACGATCCGGAGGTTCCGGGTTCGATTCCCGGTGGGGACAATATCTCACAAAAATTTCTTTGTGAGACTGTCCTCAGTTTGGTTAGGGCATTGCAGGCTGAATCACCTGATTGCCCGAAAAGTAAAACGATTCCGTGCTTCGGAGGGCACGTTAAGCCGTCGGTCGCGGTTACTTTCTACGGATAGTAGTCGTTACATGAGCCATGTCAGAGGCCTTTGGCGGTTCAATAACTCTGACACCAGTATTGGTCAGGTTGACCATCCACTCGATGAAGAAGAAGATTACAAGACACTAGCAGCGTCCCGCGGTTTTACTCGCGTTGTGCCCGTTCCCGTGGGAATTTCGGGATGAAGAATAGCCTATAGCCTTCCTCGATAAGTGGACTATTCAACACTGAAAGAATTTTTCAAATCGGACCAGTAGTTCCTGAGATTAGCGCGTTCAAATACACAAACTCTGCAGCTTTATAATAATAACTAGCAGCGCCCCGCGGTTTTACCCGCGTTGTGCCCGTTCCCGTAGGCCTTCCTCGATAAATAGACTATCTAACAGTGAAAGAATTATTCAAATCGGTTCAGTAGTTTCTGAGATTAGCGCGTTTAAACAAACAAACAAACAAACAAACAAACAAACAAACAAAACAAACTCTTCAGCTTTATAATATTAAGTAAAGATGATAATTATTTCAAAAATCCACAAAGTATGAGCATTTTTCGACTTAATAAATGTCCGACATATATGTCGCAACACCTGTACTAGCCTTAACTGAGCTACGTCAAGTCACCACCAACATAATGACTTATTTTCCACTTAAATACTAAAGCATGTTGTTTGTAATGATTTTATAAGAAAAACATCAGTTATCTATTCCATCAATTAGGGCAAGTGACCACATTTAAGTCATTTTATACAAACATACCAAGTTAGCCTAGATTCCGGGCAAGTCTAGGCTACGTAACATAAAACATTAGGTAGTTAGGTATTAGTACTATTAGTGTAATCTATCCGACTTTATAATGAATCGTAAATAATGCTTGTTAGTTAGAAAAATGTCCTATTAGGAATGCATTTGATTTACGTGCTTGGTACCTACGTATGTACATACATATATCATGCGGTAGAAATGATTTCGTGAAATGTTGAAATTGTTTTAAGGGAAGGTACCAGCACATTTTGTACATTAGAGTACTGAAATATTTGGGTGAATCTGCTAATGTTGAGACATCGTTTCATAGAATTGATTAAAAACTGTGATGGACTGAATTATACTTCATTTCTTTTTAAGATTTGAATTGATAATGGAAACTTTAAATACCGACTTTCCAACCAAATACATTTTTGATAACTATTTAGTGATTTCATTCCATTCTTACCTACTGCTAATAACCTTAATCATTATTCCCAAATAGAAGGAATTATCCTAGGTTAGAAAATTAGCCTTCTTAGTTAAGGTTTAAACTCTTTTAAAAATAAATTGTATGATGTATAGAATATATATAATGTGTAAAGTGCCAAACAGGCACTCCGTTTATTAGTAACTAGCAGCGCTCCGCGGTTTTACCCGCTCGGTGCCCGTTCCCCTTTAATACTTATCTCTTACAAAAATAATAAATAAGGATTGGTATAGTTTCTGAGATAATGCGTTCAAACAAGCAAAAATCAAACTCTTCTGCTTTATTACATTGATGTAGATAATAAATAGGATATCTGGTAACAAAGCTTTTCCCATCCTAGGCATAGCTTTTAGCGCTTGCGAGTCTTAAGTCATCGATATTTGACTTGGACAACTGTAGACAACCAGATACTAATCGAACAAATAGTCTGATTGGATACACAAACACGTCCATAGCTAGACAGTTTGTTTAGCCAACGATTGTTATTTTTAGCCAAGTGTTGATCATTATATCATCTTGTCAAATTAAACCCTAATCTTTAAGATAGATCGTAAACACTCGATGACGTCATTTAATGATCAATTCTGAGTAAAATAGAAAATAGTGGTAATTAAATTTTGTTATTTTATGTTCAAAATAATTACGTGTGTGATTCATTGCAATAATAAAACTTAGTTTGTACCCACAACTACCGCATTACTACATTACATGAGGCTACCAGACTGTGGATCCTCGGTGTCCGATAAAGGACTCTAAGCATCAGGTACCTTCTGTACAGCCATTTCATTAATGTACGTACTGCTATGTACCTTTTTGTACCCGAAGGCATGATACTCGTAGCATTACCCTATAAGCATCCCCAATCGTCCGGGAAAATAAAAGTTATAGTTTTCGTAAAGAAAGAACAACCTTCGTTAGATATCTTTTCTTTTAGGTATAGATAGAAACCGATGTACTTTCATTATGTTGTATGAACAACCAGCTGGATTTTCAGTGATTCAGACCCTTGAGTGGAATACATCTGTATGTATTATCCAATTAATCATAAGATCAAAAGTTCATAGGTACATTTAAAACTAGCAGGAATCAACCCGTTGCCGATGATAATTTTAGGATGAGTAATTTAATGAAGGCCTAAATATTTACGATTGTAGTAGTTACATTTAAGTACCCACCTGTTAGATCCTTCTCACTGTACTGTACCTTGAGTGAGAAGATAGGCCTTTGCCCAGTTGGGACATTGCAGGTAAATACTTACTACTACTTTACTAACTAACTTGTTAGGTAAGGTGCGCCTTTCCTCTGCCTAGAGATGTTTGACATAATATAATAATCAATATTATACATAACACTGCGATTTTGGGCATCGTAGTAAGCAAGGTAGATACATTAATTTTAGTTAAAAAAATATTCGTGATTAGCTTTGGGTAATTAGGTGTAATTTTAGAATATTAATTTACTAGCAGCGCCCCGCGGTTTTACCCGCGTTGTGCCCGTTCCCGTAGGAATTTCGGGATTTTTTTTACATAAAAACCTTCCTCTTGAATCACTCTACCTATTACAAAAAACCGCATCAAAATCCGTTGCGTAATTTTAAAGATACAAACAGACAAACAGACACGAAACAGAGACGACTTTATTTTATACTATGTAGTGTAGTGATATTCTTACCAGATCATGTTGGAGGCCTTTAGGCGGTCTAAACACTCCGACACAGTACTCTTATTAAATGAATAACTTTTCAGCATTATCCGATTTTAAAAAATGACCTTGAATTATTTATTTTAGCTGGTAACTAGCAGCGCCCTGCGGTTTTACCCGCGTTGTGCCCGTTCCCGAGGGGATTTCGGGAATTTTTTTTACATAAAAACCTTCCTCTTTAATCACTCTACCTATTACAAAAAACCGCATCAAAATCCGTTGCGTAATTTTAAAGATTTAAGCATACAGACAGACAAACAGTGTGACAGACACGAAAAAGAGACGACTTTATTTTATACTATGTAGTGAAGAGTCACTTAAAAGATGAAATCATAACCATCTAGTTTGCCAAATTAATATCGTATTTAGAGATTATCCCGTGGCCTATATTCGTGAAATGACTGTGAAAACAAGTGACTAATAAGATGAACCATATGGCCCAAAAGACTGTCTGAAAATTAGCCAAGTACCTTTAGTAGTCCGATGATTCATTAGAAACGATGTTCTTTGTTTTCTACGTTATTAACTAATTAATATTTTATGTTTTGTTGTTAACTTTTAATACCTTCGTTAAATAAGGAATTTTCATATTTGTATCGCTTGTACGAGTATTTCCTTACAACTAATACCATTGATTTGCGCCACAAGTATCATTAAAGACTAAACGCATTTTGAAAAGACGCTCAAAGTGTGGTAATTACCTGCAATTCTTGAGGCGAAATTAGATTTAACATACAGGGATTATTATGAAAAGTGGCTTAGAGCAGAACTGTACAGGCATAAATCAGTTTTATCCTTTTCAAACGTATTTCTTTGAACAATGCATCGAAATTACTTCCCCGTTTAACGACTTTTATTAAAGTTTCCATAGAATTTTCAACAAGGTTCATTAGAGGTTTTAATTGCGGCAATAATATACGGTACCTAACTAGGTACTTGGACCGAAAGTTTGGTGTGAAAATCCAGACACTTAACCTAACCTAACTAAATTCTTACGAATATGAAGTCAGTTTTATATACTTATACATAGTACTCTTTAGATAAAGGTTCTATTGCAATACCTCACATCATATTCATTTTTCTAGGCAGTTCAAAGTTGTGCACCTTCATGATGTAATTCACCTAACGAGACATGTTTTTATTTCTTGTATATAACTTTTAATTTTAAATATGACCCAATATATCTAAACAAGCAATTTTAATGGGCACTTTACATTACATGTCGTTAATATAGAGCATTTAGATAAATTGTGGAGCAGGTTAATAATATTTACGTTATGCGCGCACGCAGCCGCAGCGCGACGCGCCGGCCGCGGCGGCGCGGCGCATGCGCGGGCGCGCGGTACGGCGCCGGCAAAGGTTGCGGTTTCCCAACTCACACTTGAGGCTAAGACACAGATCATTATCTGACATTATCGACTGGTGTGATTTACTAACTAAAGTGATAATAGACCTCGTAATAACCACCGTAAACAAGCCATTCTACACCCGGATTGATTACGTTCCACTCGCAAATTACCTTTGTTCAATCTCAGATAAATCGATCAATTACCTCTATGATTCTATCATTAACCTCTCCTTGGAGTCGTTTCCACAAATTAACTCGATTATAAGAGCCTGGGTGCGTTCATTTGTTATGAGTAAATACGATACGACCAATTGGAAATAAAGACCTCCACAATCACGTAGCTACGTATTCATTATGTTACTTATATTATATCATATTAAATATATGTAATGGTAAATAATAATTGTTGTTAGATTAAAATGTAGCTTGTTAGTGTAGGTAGGTATCTCGAGTAGGTAAACGAGCACAATTATCCCGCAAGTAGTTGTTTATTCGCAGTATTTCAACGAGCTATGTAATTTCCCGTGTTTCTATCTAATGTGATCGGCGCGACAAGGCGCCAGGCGCGGCGGCTTCGTCTAAAGGCTATTTATGCTAATACATCAACCAGTAACAACCGTACTCGCGCTGCAAACTATATTTTCTTGTCCATACAACAGCTTATAAATTATTAAATAAATTGTAATTGCCTGTATCGCATCAATCAATCAATGGCTCCACTTTTTGTGAGAAGCGTGAATGTTAATATGTTTTTTTTTGTAATTTTTCTGATATGGTTATGAAATGCGTCTTCTAGTTTTTACCTTTAAGAGATTATGATGTATCAAGTTTTGTGCCTATTTTGTTGTGTTGGTTAAGTTTTTGTTACTATGAATTAATGTTAAAATTGATTGTTGTATCATTTACAAGTGAACGGATATAATTCAGGCAATCGATATTCTTCCAAAAAAAAGCTTATAAATGAGTAAAAATTTGAAATAAAATAATGCCAGAATGTCTCTACAGTACACTATAGGAGTAGAAACATTACTTGTATAGACAAAAGATGTTACTAGCTTCTCATCTCTCTGAAGATAGCAGTAACAGAGGGGAGGATATTGAAATTCTACGATGAAGTCTTTGAAAATATTTCTGTAAAGACATAAACTGTAGACTTTTTGAAGATATCTCACAGATATTGAACAGACAGACAAACATGTCTGTAGATCGGCCAAGTAATTCAATTATTACAGACAAGATCCCAGACAGAAAAGAATTTCAATGGATTAAAGTAATTTGTATCTTCCATAAACACAATCAATCCTCTGATTAAGCGAGTATCGTTTTATTATCAATTTCGTTAAAGTATTCGCTATCTACTTCTGATTCATCGTCTTATGCATTCGCAATAAATACTTGTTCCAAAGAGGATCGTATTATATCGTAATGGAGCATCTTCATACCTTTGCGATGACTACAGGCCCCTGAATGATTATGGAAGACCGAAACAGGATCTGTTTAAAAATTATCTTCTATGTCATGAAAAAAAAGTGTTGGTCATACTCAATCGCTATGGTTTTCATGATAGCTTCGAAATCTCTATGCCCCCAATGTATTTTATATAAATGCTGAAGTAAGAGAGGCATTTAATCTGAAATCTTCAGATTTTATGCTACGTTATTTCTTATTACATTACATAATAAGTGAAGTACCTGCTTCGAAGGGCACGTTAAATTGTCGGTCCCGTTTGTTTCAATCGATAGACAAGTCTTAGGCCTTAGGGTGGTCTAAAAAACATCGATCAAGGGTAGGCCTCCTAATCAAAATTACTTAGATTATCTTACTTATCTACTTGGGTACACATTGTTGGAAAGATACTTAAAAATTGTATGAGTACTTTGTTCGCGTCTACTAAGTCTCAATGTAATGTTTATTATTACATATTTCGTATGCCTTCGCACTGACATAGCACAGTTTACCATAAATCAGCCCCAACACGCGTGATGTCTATATTTCAGCAGCGTTGACATTTTGGATAACCCAGGTGGCCACAGATCTCTGTGATGTACAGGCGGTATGTGTCTCATTCCTTAAATTGTGGCTTCACTGAGTGTGCTTTACATACAGAGTGGGTAATAACAGTCGTAACCCATGTGTTACTATCCGCAATTACATCACCCATTGACTTCTAGACGTGACTTTTTGGTACCGACAAGGAGACGGTTTTTCAGCTTTTATTTTTAACCAAATTATGACCGAGCTTTTGGGACGTTTAGGAATTTTGATGTGTTAAGGAAAAATATTATGATTATGTCTTTACTCTCTACTTTTGGAACAATATGCTAAAGTTAAAGACATAATAGACCGCAGTTCGTAGTTATAAAACCTTTTGTCGCTGCTTTTGGTCAAATAATTCTATACTAATATTATAAAGAGGTAATTTTTTTAAGTTTGTTTGTATGTTCGAGCTAATATCGGGAGTTACCAGACCGATATGAATAATTATTTTTGAAATAGATAGCCACATTGAACGGGAAGGTTACATGCTATTTTTCTTCCCTATATTCCCACGGGAACAGACACAACGCGGGCAAAACCGCGGGGCACTGCTAGTCAAATATAGACTTACAGTAATTTATCAATTGCCGTTTAATCGAATGACTGTTTGTAGGAATTGGCATTTATTTGCGAATATTGCAATAATAGTAGTTTATGCAACGTCATATAAAGAAGGGTATTAAAACACGAGTGTGAGTTTATGAAACGAGCGCAGCGAGTTTCATAATAGTAACGAGTGTTTTAATACCCGTGTTATATGCAGTTGCATACACTACTTTATCTTCACTATTTAATGCAATTAATCAAACAAAATTTTAAAAACAAAACACATTGTGAAACATTAAATTCACGCGTAGGTACGTGTATTGTCACAGTGAACTTGCCGCCATTAAAATCTAACCAATGAGAGCGCAGCTGCGCGTAGGGCCAATCAGGAGCGAGCGAGATCTTACCAAAGAGTTTTGTGTATGTAGTTTCGACGAAGTTTTCACGTATAACCCAACTGTTTTCAAAAGCCAGCCTAATATCAAAATTTTATGCAACTAGTATGAGGATTTTGACATAAGGCTCGCCAGGTTAATTGGTCGCGTTATAATGATGTTATAATGTTATATTATAATGATATTATAACATCATGTGCAATTGCTTAAATTGAGTGTTTTAGTTGTCTGCGCTATAACAGTAGTAATTATAAGTCAAGTATTGGAATCATAAGTAGAATGTTACAACATTAGTGTAGATAAAAATATTTATATGGACCGTAAATCGTTATTCATTAGCAATAAAACTAGTATCAAATAAATACTGCTGTTCCATGGCTTCTGTTATATCTTTTGTATCACAATATTCACATTATTAGGTACATAAAATCGTTGCAGTTGTTTAGATACCGAATAAATTGGTGTTCAATTTAATCGAAGGCTGATACTTAGTAGGTTAGGAGTATTGA
Source organism: Cyclophora albipunctata (assembly GCA_963082685.1). Classification (NCBI taxonomy): domain Eukaryota; kingdom Metazoa; phylum Arthropoda; class Insecta; order Lepidoptera; family Geometridae; genus Cyclophora; species Cyclophora albipunctata. Next base: position 4,882,208 of record OY720117.1, on the reverse strand, counting down.
TTTCTGCAATCGTAATTACTCTAAATTATTGAGTTATGTTGATTACTACATTCTTTAAGTGTAGGTTTCATATGATCTACGTTACGGTTTTGAATTGACTACCTTTATAAGTACCCTGAATTACGTTATGACAATTTGGTCGCCTTATCCAGCCTATACCCGGGTAGGTAACTATAGATTTAACTCCTCTATATAGGCCGAATACTTTTGACCGAGGCACATTTTATAGAATACCATTCACCGAAATATCTATCAAATAACCGATATACCTTGTAGGTACCATCCATGTTTCAGAGGTCCCATATAAAAGTTTTAACTAAGCTCGTTTTACAACACCAAAACAAAAGTAAAGTAAACCTAAACAAACATTAACTGCCGCACTCATATCTAAATAAATCTTAACTAATTGACTTAATTTTTCATACGTTACTTAAATCAAAATAAATAAATAAATAAATATACCTGGACAAATTCACACACGGTTAATTAGACCCAAAGTAAGCTCTAAGCTTGTGTTATGGAATCTAATTAACTGATACATACTAATACATATACATACATACACAAATACTTTGTAAGAATATATAATTGACACCCAGACGTCGTCGCCAACAAATATGTCTGCACATATTGTTGACTCCGGGCGGGAATCGAACCCGCAACCCCCGACACAGTAAGCGCTCTCACTGCCACTGTGCCAACGGGCTTGTCAAATCACTCATAAAAGCTCTAATAAGGAAGCATTTGGCGTCTCTCAATACGAGCATCTAATAAAACTTACCTTTACAACGTTGATTACCGCCACAACTATTGTTCACACTTTATAAATAGGAGTTTTACCAACTTAATTTAACTATTGCACGGAAAATACCGAAATACCAATCATATTGTGATAATAACAGAGCCGAATGAGGTTATCGTCGTCACTTCAATACTCCAGATCTAATGTTAACCTACAGATCGTGTCGAGACTTGTTCCAGTTACTCACTGAACCTCGGCACAATGCTCCGTGTGTGGAATTCATAAGAAAAGTTTAAATTGGTATCTTTAGGTATACTAGGTATTCCCTCGGGATTTATACATTTTGGGCCCACAAAATAAAAGTTGGAAACAATGAAAATCTTTTCATTGTTGATTTTGGGTGTAAGATTTGGCATGAAAGGTTCCCAAACTTCGCTTCTCTCAAACGTTCGCGTTTTTAAAGTTAGTAAAGACACCCACCACACAACCACATTCGATTTTTTCTTGTTCCCTTCTTGTTCTAGATTTAACTTAAAATTATTTACTACTTGATCCTGCTCCGGTGGTCTAATGGTATGGGCAATGGGCATGATTCCAACAGTGCAGTCCATTCAATTCCTTGTAGACCATGTCGGAGGCCTTTAGGCGGAGAATATTTCCGATTACTTTCAAACGAGGTACGGGTTTAAGATCACCAACCCGCAGCCGTCCAGGCATGTAGCTTACTTACCAATCCTACTCATTCTTGAAAGACATAATATTCTTCCCATGAAAGAGGCATTTTCCCAGCCTTATACCCGTATAACATTCTACGCATTCTTCATGGTACGATAGTGCATTAAAATAATGTATTAATATTAAGACTTTGCTATTACCACCTCTCCACCCCCTTGTCGTTGGCTCTCATTACATCATCAGGCGTTTATATAGAAGTTCTAGTGAGCAAGATAATTTAAAAGAGGTTGTAGAGCGGAGCGGTGCTGTGCGAAGCTAAACTGACCAATCACAAAGCATTTAAATCGTAACTTATTGTGATTGGTCAATTAAGCTTCGGACCGTCCGCTTTGCTTAGGGCTCCCACACAAAACTGCGATGCGATGCGATGCGAATTCGCATCGCAGGAACTTGCGATGCTGTTCCATTAATTAGCGATTCTCATTTAATATATTCATCTCTTTTCTTTGTACTGTAGTAATGGCGATAGATATACCTATTTCAGTTCGCATCGCAGGAACTTGCGATGCGAATTCGCATCGCATCGCATCGCAGTTTTGTGTGGGAGCCCTTAATCAAAGTGTTTCTGTTAAAAAAAACGCTTCTATGGAAACACAACCTAATACTACGTAATGATTACGTAGATCGCAGTGTATACAATATGAAGTACGTAAGGTACTCAATCACAACTCGTGCATGAATCAAGTATTTAAAAAACGCAAATACCTATATTAAAAAACATGACATACGTGGCGCCAGCAACGTATAATTATGGAAAATAAAATATTTTTATGGCGCCAATATTATGAACTGTAATAACATTTATAAACACGTTCTCCCATACACCGAATGATGAATAATGGTTACATGCAGTTTTTCCTATTGATCAATATTTTCTGAATACGCAAACAATATTTTCAGGTGTGATTAAGCGCGGACTTATAACAAATGGCTTTCATTATTTATTTAATTTTGATGTTTTAAGGGATTCATTTGAACTTCTAAATAATGCAATTTTCATTAAAAAGCGTAAGTGTAAGTGTCTAAAGTTCTGTTTTACTTAACAGATACAAATTCGCTCCAACTAAGTTCACACTCAGCAAGTACAAACATAATCTATCAGAAAGAAAGAAGCCAATTCAAGATTAAAGTTAAATTATCGTCGCCTTACGCTGCCAACTATTCCATGGAGACGCACTTATGTTGAGAAAAGAGCTGAGAGAACTATTAACTTTTTGTACTTAAAGCAAAACTTGGCAAAAGTTTCGGTCAATCAGTCTACTAAATAAGTAGGACACGTTATCAGACCCAAATGTACGTCGTTAGATAACACACAAAGTGTCCTAGTAGCATTTGTTTACCACTTTTACTAGAGAAATTGAATTAGAGTAAGCAATAAGAATGCATTTTGCCAGTCAAAAAGGTGCCAATAGGCACAGTAAGATAATTACGGTATCACATTTGGTTTAGATACATAACAAACAATCAAACAATCAAATCAACAAAATTAGGTTATTCCTTAACCCTAACAGACATTAGCGAGAAGATAGTACTTTACTATCTTCTCGCTAATGTCTGTTAGAGCTACTTTAGCTCTGACTGGTGTGTTAAGGTGTAGTAAAAAGGTAACTTGGGATTCCATAACACAAGCTTAGAGCTTACTTTGGGTCTAATTAACCGTGTGTGAATTTGTCCAAGTATTTATTTATTTATTTATTTATTTAATGTACCTACTTTATATAATACTAGCAGCGCCCTGCGGTTTTTCTTGCGTACTGTACCCGTTCCCGCAGGGATTTCGGGATAAAATAAATAAATATACCTGGACAAATTCATTTTCATCCAAATCCGTTTGACAGTTTTTGCGTGAAAGAGTAACAAACATACATCCATCCTCACAAACATTCGCATTTATAATTTTAGTAGTAGTGGACACATATGCTGTGCTCATATTCCCCACCTTCACCCGGTCAGAACCTATGTTGTAAGTCAGCGGTCATTAGTTTATGGTGAATTAACTGGCCGCAATTTAGTTCTACTCCTGTCACCAACTAGCACAAGTCAGGTTATCTATTGGGCCACTGCTCACCTACTTATAATAATCCTTCAAACTAATGACAGAATATTGCCTCAGACAAGTTTTTACACCTCAGTAACCAGGTCTGCTAAATATAATAAGGCTTAGTTAGTATAGAAGAATTTCTAAGAAAAGCTATTTGTTTTGTGTCAAGTAGTAGTACTAGCCTGTAATTTCCCACTGCTGGACAAAGGCCTTTCACTGAAGTATCTCTAGTACTCACTCTCATATCAGTACAGTGAGGAGGATTAGGCGTAATCACCACGCTTGCGAAACGCGGGTTAGTGATCTGAAAATATTATTTTTAAAACATGAATGATAAAGTTTTACTACCACACTTAAAAATATCAAATTAATAGTATTTTATGTAAGTACTTATCATAGAATATGTAGAAAACACCCATTAATTAGTATCTCTAAGTGCGATAGTTAACCATATTCAAGGAATAAGGAATATTAGCAACATATTATTATAATATTTATATTATTATGTACCAATTAGCTAAATATAATATTATAATGTTTACGGAAACTATGTTAAGCAGATCTGGTAATTATCACATCCGTTCGTCTGTTGATACACTCAAATTAACCGCTTTATAATTATCATCATTTAATTACTAAATCAGACAAAATAGCAGTTTTAATTATAAATATCGCAAAAATTATAAAAACAATTATATTAATGACTTATTAATTGATAAACAAACTGGATTTTTAATTTATATGTTAAATAGGGTCATTTCGCCAGTTCGCGTCCATTTAGTGGAGTTGGCAAGTTTGAAGGAGAAGATAAAAATGTTCCAGCCCTAGTTTTATTGAAAAAATTATGTAATGTGTTCATTATATAGTCTACTATAGGGTTCGCTTACAGTTTTGTTCGAAACTACTTCTGTTTTTTTTATAAATAGAAAAACTTCAAAAATAGGCGTTTTACCCACTTTGCGTCCAATAAATCTAAATTGCGTCCACCCATAGACCATTTTGCGTCCACCAGCTAAGAAAGGAATGTAGGGGTGATATTTTTAGATAATGTAAAGAATAATTGTATTTTAACTGATTCTATATTCAAGAATATTTCGTTAGCTCCACGTCTGGTACATTTTCTTTCTCAGATTCCACATCTATCGACTCTATCGTTTCCTGTGTAACTTTTATACTCTTTTTTTGTTTCGGAGCAATTTTTTGAACCTCTCGAGCTCTCTCCTGTTCTGTTTCTCTATTCGTTCTTTCTTTTTCGGATTGCTTCCTGTTTTTCGTTCATGATCTGCGCTTTATCTTTGTAATACTTTCTCCATGCAGCAGAAGATATGGCTGCTGGAGTGCTTTGATTATTAGGTTTCCTTGCTTCTTCAGAAATTTCAGGCAGCATTAGGTGGGTTTTAAATGGATCACAGGTTTTTTTTGGCTTGAATCGCCAACAGCTGCGGAAGATGGTTGTACTAGACATTACTTTAGTTGCATCCAATTCTAAAATATTACTATTTCGTTCTATTGATTTGATAGTTCCATAAGAGACCTCTCAGATTCAGTTTCGATAGAAATTTCTGCAAAGAAAACTTCAGCAGGGAGAGTGTTTTTAGTTTTGACTAAGTATTTAGTTTTAATTTTTTTTAAATGCATTATAAAAGTTAAAAAATATATTTATGCTATTATTTGAATTTAATGAAAAAATGGACGCAATTTGGTACAATACTATTTCCTTGTAGGTATAGTTTGCGTCCACATGTGATGAACGATTTTTATTTTTAATTATCTTTTTCTACAATCATAATGACGTGGACGCAAATTGCTCATTACGATTGCATGATAATAATACATAAATAAAAAATAAAAACAAATTCCCTTTTTTAATTTTATCACATAAAAATAAAAACTAACTAAATCATAAATAGACGAGTTCGCGTCCATTGTGGTCGCAAAGTGGAAGTTTTATAAATTCGGTGTAGTAATTCGCGTCCACCTTATTTTAACTGTTAATTTAAAAAAAACATTCAAATACATAATTAATATTACTCCTTTTTTCATGCTTTATGTCTAGAAACAGCTGTGTATTCTAAAATACGCATAAAACAATAAAATACTTACCGTCGAACGCGCCCCTGCTCACTATTTTATTGCCAACATTTCGCGCGTTTGCGCTTCTTTGTTGAAGAATGGAAACTAACTATTTTTTCTAGACATGATTGGTTAGGCTCACAGAACTTTTGTCTATTTCTATGTGCCTCTTATACGATTAGGTATTAGCGGTAACGACTTTTCGGTGATTTAGTGTGTTAATATACCTATTTTCGGGAATTGTTATAGGGAGGTCCGAAAATTGGACGCGAATAGGGCGCTGGACGCGAACAGGCGCAATGACCCTAATTTCTGTGTTTTTTGTTATCATTAGTAATTACGACAAATAAATAAATGAATACATAATTTAATAATACGAGTATACACATTATAATATGCTAGGTATATACTATTACATACATATTCTGAATTGATCTCTAGATAATGACTGCCCAAAAAATGAAAATACAGTACTGTTTGGAAAATTTAATAACTTTTTCAGTTGAGTCCAAAAAACATTTAATTCGAATCATCCCATTTTATTTTCATCGACAAATAAAAAAATTTCGCTTTTAAGTTAACTTCTCTTAACGTACCAAACTAACCAATTAAACTAAGCTAATTATAAAAAAGTGTCAATGTGATTTATGTTCCTAATATAAAGTAACATACACCAGCGTATTAGTTAAGCTATTCGACTTACCCACACAGATCATTTGTTATTGCAATAACATAGATAAGTTACAATTATATTTGTTTTCGAACCAATTAAAATAATAATAAGCGGTTGAACAAAAACGAAAGTTAATGTTTCCCGACGTTTAATTGACATTTTTATTGGAGACAAGAACGAAGTAGTTATGATTCATCAGGTTCTTAGTTGCGTATCTGTATCATAATTACAAATAATATTTTTTAATCTCATTCCTCGCAATACTCACGTATTATAAACAATAATTACAGTACTTACCGGTACATTTATGCCATAACTACCTAACAATATAATGTCAACGTTGTTCAATCAAGTATTGTGTGTATATCGACTTAATGATGCACGAGAACCGATTTAAAGTAGCAGTAAAAAATTGCATTAAGATATTCAATGCACATACGAGCGGTGGTCACGCGCAGGCCAAAACGTGTGAATTCGCGACACCAGCCGACATGCGACATCGCTCTCCATAATTGTATCAATTAAAAACCTCGTTGCCATCATTTAGCCCGCATTAAATCCTACAACAGTAGAATATTCAATTTGTTCCCAGTAACAATAATAACAAATAACCCAGCAATATTATTCATTCGAGTACTTGTACACGTAATTAATTCTGAACACAGTGTCGGTATAAAAAGGCAAGTACAATGCAGCGCCGTATAAAGTGTATACAGATACCATTTTAAGAGCTTTTGTCTCATTGTGTGGGGAGCGTGGGCGCCCCTCCGTTTCATTCATTTAATGTGATGTGTGTTTTCTTAATGACGAAGCCTTAGGCGACGCGGCGACGGTATTATCGCCCGCAGACTATGTGACGAGACTACCTATTTGGGGACTGACACCGAACAAATACCGAACTATCACGATTACGCACTCTCAGTTTATGTCTCTCTATCCACATAATACCTGTGAGCATTTAACTAAAGTTTTACAATAAATAACTTTTTTGTTATTTGCTATTTGAAGCTTAGGGTTGGCAGGTGATTTGAAATCAATCAGCATTTTCATTTCCGAGTACCTAATATATTATTAAGATAGTAATAAGTATTTACTGTGTGGTATTTATAATATGGAAAACACTCTTTATTGGCATCTGATCAGTAAGTTTTATTTTTACATGATGGAGCAAAACCGAAAATCTAAAATTGTATCTATTTATCATTGCCACATATCAACCCCGTCGTATCTGTGCGTCTACTAACATCCCTACTCTACTACTCATCGTTATAAAGTTACAAACCATTACCCTTTTGTTTGAAATACCGGATGGCACTAAACTTTGATTTATTTAATGTAAACCACAATATATTGTGTGAAGGAAGCATATTGTGCTGAAACTGGCAGCCCTGTAGGCGGTGCTGCCGTCCGCGGTCCAAGGAATGAGCGGGATGAGCCTTTGTATATTTGCAGCATCAGATTTTTTATACACCACATACGGTCATCGCATACTAATGAGCTCCTTTTTTCTGGACGCCCATTTCTTTGTCTCGCAACCACGAAGGTTTTATTATACACACATTTAACGGCAACATCAATGAGTTTGTTTACTGTTAACAATTACTGTTCAAGTTTTATTAAGTTCGTTTATGGTAAACGGTAAGGCGACACTGCATTCGGTATGGCAAATATATACTTGAATAAGTATCTCTTTACTTAGCTTTACTATAAAACGATGTGAAAAAAGAAACAGGATATCTCAAACGTTGGCAATTCTTTCTAGTAAAGTAGGTTTTTCTCAGTAGTACAAAAGAAGCAAAATGTTTCTATCTTACAACATATTTTTCGAAAGAAAACCATATATTTTATGAATCCTTCAGTTTTCTTAAGAAAAATCATATTGGCTCTGTTCCATTCGGCCGTCACGGTCGCAAAGCCTCTTTTTACTACTTTATTTATGGCTCGTTATATAGGTCAAACTAATGCAAACTAACATGAAAATATCGGCCCCATTAATTTTGCTGCAAGACTATTTAAATTTTTATGGTGTTGAAGAATGAATTGTTATGTGCATTTAAGTACTTTAGATGGCATTCTTTCGAATTAAACTCGTATTGGAGAATGCATTAATAAACTGAAATGTAGTAATGATGAAACTGACGTATCTAAAGTACCGATATGAAGGCAAAATAATGTAGAATAGAGATGTTTGCAACTTTGTAGTGTGATGTTAATTAGATACCCACTGGGAGCTTATTATAGTCTGCTTGTGTTTGTTCGGCTTAGTAACGGAATTATTTACAAATCCTTAACATGTCTGTCGACGTCAGCGGTTTTTTTAACATGTCTGTATATGGAATCATACTAAAATGGGATAGTGCTATGTGTCTGTAATGTTTTCAGATGGTAAATAACTACTTTTGTACAATGATCTGCAGTATATTATTTGGAGACTTGGGTATTTACCCAAGACCTTAAACTACTGAATCCAGTAATGATTTGATTTTCGGTTGTTTTCATCTTGTCTTGTCATGGAGATCTTTAGGCGGTTTAACAACTTGTTGGCCACTTACGAAATGAGACCCTCCTTTGTATCTTAAGTTTGAACGAACACTACTCATTTTTAATTTTAAAACTACGTTTACAGACATTTCGCTTAAATTATATTTTACATTCAGACTCACAGGATTCATTAGAGGAGTCTTCTATAACCACGGTTCCTATTGACAGATTGAAATGTCAGATAAAAATGTAAAATAAAAGCGAAGTGTATCCGAAACAGTAGTTTCAGCTCCTTTGTTTTTGAAAACGGTTTTTATAGAACACTAAAATCAATTCAAACATGATTCAAACACACGAATGATAAATGTGCATTCATCTGACATCGTGTCTCATATACATTGAAAATCGCATCAGTGGCAATTAATGACTGTCTATCGAGACATGTAAAATGATCGTGGACAATTGAAACGTATCAAGGCTTGTCTTCAATTATGAGCTGATGGTTCCTTGATGGACAAGCGGTGAGGTTAATAGGGCCAATCGGCCCTTCGGCGCGGCCACTAATGAGACGTACGCTTTACAGTTACACAATAAAGGAGGCTGTGTTTTGAACAGACACAAACAGGGAGGAGGTTCTTTGTTTGTGTTTTGTTTATTTGTTTGTTTTAGGCTTAGTTTAAGAATCAACATAGTCCTAGAAGCTTTACCTATACTAAAAATAATAAAATATCTCCAAAGGGCCTCTATGAGTTGCATCTGTATGTATCTGCATGCCTCTCAAAAAGACCGGGTTTGTTCCATGACTCCGAGGAGAAACACTATAATAAAAATTAAATATAAAGAAAATACATTTTATATAGGTAGGTAATATTATATATATTATATGTTATTTAGTTAATGCTTCCAGGATAGACTCATTTCTTTAGGAAGGTCCCATTTCCCAATCAGCTTTCCTATTTTTTGGTTCTAAGGATTTTATCTATCTACGACATTCTATTTAGGTTACCTAGCTTGCTCCCAATTACTTTATCTAACACCTAGCTATTTATGTCTTGACTTTAATCACTTTACATTTTAATATACCAGACTATAAAATACAACACTCTAAATAGACTTCACTTAGCCTAACGACAAAAATACTATTAAATTGACACTCTTATTATTAATTTCATTTTATGTTGAATGTAATTGATAGCCCATTAAACTACTTGATCCGTTTATAGAATAATGAGATTTATATACATACATTTAACGTTTACGATCAATAAATAAAAATATATTACAACTACGAACGAATAAGCTATTCCTTTCAATATTTCCAACCTTCGACTTGCTAAGAACCATAAAGATTAATTAAGTATCAATTATCACTTTGATACAAGGAGATTTTCATATAAATTGGAGTTCAAATCGTCGATACGTCTACTAATAGTATTAAATAGTTAAATTATGTAAAGTTGTTTAATCCTTGTACCAGTAGTAATAGCAGTTGATTAAACCTGCTGCAGTATTAATTATCCAGATGATTCGAACCAGAGACAATCTTTATTCATAGCATAGACAAAATTAAAAAGAATCGAAGCAATGCCATAGATAATGCTATAAGACAGACTTACCTACTTAATTTGTAATGGAATGGAAGATAAACATTTTATCACAGTATAAAGATATAAAGAGAAGAACCTATAAGATAGAAAAAGGTGGGATTTAGTACTCAAGAAATCGTTTTTTAATAGTACCAATCATACCTTACCCGGAGTTCTATTTTATTATTGTATAAGTTACAATAATAAAACGGCCTTGCGTTCAAATTATCTTTATATATTGGCAAACAATTGAAATACCCATTAAGATTAATAGATCGCATTGTTTATTGGTTATCTGTTAAATTACAACATTAATCTAAGTTCAACATTCTATTCCTATTATCAGTAACTTATGCTTTAAGACTCGTCTTTAAAATCACCAACCCGCATTAGGCAAGCGTGGTGATTACGCCTAATCCCCCAAAATCATCTGAGTACTCCGAAAACAACATGTTATCAAAAGCGACCCTTACCTCCTCATCGTACTGTATCTTCGGTGAGAAGAGAGGCTTTTGCACAGTAATGGGACAGTAACAGGTTAATGCTTTTTTTACCCCCAACAGGGTCAAGGTCACTCCAAATCAAAATCCTGCATTCTTCACTGCACCCATGTAGTGGTTCTGACTTCTGATACCTCCCTAACTGGAATACCTACACTTAAAACATATAACATAGGCGTTAGACACATCTTAATACTCATAGAAGCGAAGTATAGTATCTCTTATAACAAATACTTCTTCATCGACTAGATGGTCAACCTGACCAATCCTGGTGTCAGAGTTATTGAGCCGCCAAAGGCCTCTGACATGGCTCATGTAACGACTACTAGCCGTAGAAAGTAACCGGGACCGACGGCTTAACGTGCCCTCCGAAGCACGGAATCATCTTACTTTTCGGGCAATCAGGCGATTCAGCCTGCAATGCCCTAACCAAACTGAGGACAGTCTCACAAAGAGATTTTTGTGAGATATTGTCCCCACCGGGAATCGAACCCGGAACCTCCGGATCGTGAGCCAAGCGCTCAATCCACAAGACCACGGAGGCTGTTATAGCAAATACTTAGGTCCATACAAAAACAATCGTGATACGCTTGTAGTCAAAACAAATATCGCTAAGTTTGCGACTAACCTTACATTTATGAGGGCAAATGTTTATTCATTAGAAGTACTGGTCAGTTATGAATGTAATGACGTCACATTACAAAAGCAAACAATAAGTATTACTACTGTATTATGTACCTATCATATCTAGATAACGGATCGGGAATTCATTAAGAGACGAATTCAGTAGATTGACCTATTTTTAAATTTTGGAACATTAAATTCATAATACTATTTTCAAATTGAACATGTTCTATTCTCTATTAGAATTGCCTAGTTGATTTATGAACATATACAACGATGCAGTTTTAGTATTTCATCAAAAAGTCTGGTGACTAAAGTTAAATTATTCATGTATTTGCCTCTAATTTATAATACTTATAGAGTTGGGTATCTATCCATGACATACCTATTTCGCCAGGTGCCAGACATGCAAAAAAAAATCTACATACATGAACTACTTACCAAGAATTCAACAAAATAATGTATGAGATTAATAAATTATCCACAAATCCATCTCTGTGCTTCTCCCATACACACCAGTGACGACAATCCGGTGATAAAGTTGAGCAAATTGACGCATGTTCTCCTATGGGTAGGTGGCTATTATAAATACATCTAATGACAACGCCTACGCTATGCTATCACACACTCCACATATAGGACTTTCACGTCACTATTACCATTAATCGAGTGCTTGTCTACGGCTTTTCAGTATTTATAAAGCTTATCAAGCTCTTGAGTTTCTGGAGTAGCTCGTCATAGAATTTGATGGATAAAACCGTCGGAAATGTGTTGGCGTTGAGGCTGTATAAACATTGACAAAAGGGTTAGCCATAACCTCAGGTTACCTCAGACCTCTCTCTGCCTTAGCCACAGTAACATGCATTATTTTAAATGGTTTCCTAACAACCATAATAATGATAATATGACGTTTAAAATAGATAGGTTATAAAGTAACTAGAGCAGCTCCATGGTTTTATTAGCATTTTTATTATTATAATTTGAGATATTTTATTATTTTCACTAGCAGCGCCCCGCGGTTTTACCCGCGTTATGCCCGTTCCCGTGGGAATTTCGGGAATTTTTTACATAAAAACCTTCCTCTTGAATCACTCTACCTATTACAAAAAACCGCATCAAAATCCGTTGCGTAATTTTAAAGATTTAAACATACAGACAAACAGACAAACAGACACGAAACAGAGACGACTTTATTTTATACTATGTAGTGATTATGAATTAGACTCTCACTGTTCGTTTGTCCCAAAGAACCTTTAAGCAATTTTTGAGTTTATCACGGACAGTTGCGACTGGAGAAATCATTTTTTAATAAGTTCCTACCTAGCTAGATACGATAGAATATTTATTACCTATTTTAAATAATATTTTTTTTACAGTATAGTGACAGTAATCGCAAGATCTTATTGAAATGTTACGGCTCGGTTACATTAATAAACGACTTCGATAAGAGGTCACAGGGTGGGACATATCACTGATACTTTTCTGTCGATACTCATTAATTATGATAACACTTTGTTATGAGCTCATTTCCTTTACCAATCATTTTGTTTTCAACTTTTGAATCAAATAATGCTTATAGGTTATATTTGAACCAGTACTTAGTTCAATTAACCTATGAACATTATTTGGTTAATTCTAAAAAATATGTTTCTTATAGTTGTCTAATTAGATAGTAAGATGGATACATTTTGTTGGTCACCTACTGAACTAACCACCTACCTATAGGTGCTAATGATCACTTTTATGGGAAGGTTACTCGTTTCTTGTTTCTTGTCCACTGAGTTTCTTGTTAGTTCTTCTCAGTAGGTGACGCGTTGTGAACTAACGTAAATTTAATTTTGAGCTGACGATTATAATGATGCAGCTAATGATTGTAATTATGTATCTGATAAAAAAAAAGATTTGAATTGGAATTTGTACCTTCCTCCTTAACATCAATCTAGCATTAACCCTCCCACCTCAGCATGGAAAATTGTCAATCCAGGACCCAAGCTGTATTGCATCAGAGTGCTCACCGGAAGAAAATACAAAAAAAAACGAACTCCCCTCGGATAGTTTGGATGAGACTTAACCAAGTCATAAGCAATAAGCATGCCGATTTTATGTAACCCTATGCAATTCCCTTAACTCTGCGTTTAACTGACAAAACTTATAAGTAATAATCTTACATCTCAGTTACGATATGAAATACTATGTTTTGACCTTTCTTGACACTAAGTCCCCCAGCAAAGGGTCTACTTAAGCCGAGCATACAAACACAATGTAAATAGTTTCGTTATAAAAGATAGGAGAACAAAGAGGGGTATAATTTCAAGCAAAATTATATACGTCATATCATTTATCATAAGAATTTACGCACTGTGGGTGTCCTTTCTATACAACACAAATTGGAACATTATCTAAATACATCCGGCAAATTTACCAAGATATCGAGCGAACAGTGCGAGTTATCGTTTAACTTCGACCACTTGAAATCACGAGGGCGAAAATAGGGCTAATAATATAATGTTGTTTATTACCTACATTGCATTTATGTTTCATAACGTTGGCAGCAACAAACAAGAGCAATATTTATAGTTCAATGAATTAGTTATTTATTGTAGCTTCTCCTGGTAGGTACCTACTCAAACGTACCTACCTACGGGTATAAATAGTTAGGTAATTAATTGAATATCCAGGTCTTAATACTGTGTTATCTAAAACACATAAAGCATCTTTAAAGCTTATAGTTACATATATGTAAAATTTAATTGAAATACAATATTTAATTTTTTGTTGACACTGAAACCTAGAACGCAAAAAAATTACATAATTTTGTTTTCCATAAGTTTCAGCTAAACTCAATTCATTGTAAAAGAGTTGCTTATGGACCTAGACCAGAAAGTTTAAAACTATCTATAGGTATACCGACCAATACATAGTATTAATGTGTATATAGTAACAGGTGCATTAAATATCTTCAGAGCTAACGAGTTAGATCTGTGTCCAAAAGTCTCTCTAAAAGATCGGGCTTGTCTTGTGACTCCGTATGGAAAAAAACTTTATTAATATTCTTTCGTAACATGTAACAAGAAACAGACAGACAAACAAGTCATATTGTGGAGAAAACTCAAATCGATTTACCCTCGTAAAGTGCGTTGCCCCCAATGCAAGTCGTCGCTCGAATGCACCAACAGATAATTATTTTATTATTGTTTTTCATTGACATTGCGCGATAACGCGATCTTATTTCACAGAGAATATTTAATTTAGGTCAAGTTAATTCATCAATTCGGGTGATGATATCGTGTTTTGCGACTCGCAACATGTCATTACGATGAACGTTTCAAGTGAGATGAGTTGAGTATCGTCAGTGCGGTGTACTTGTATACTTTTTTGCAGAAGATCCTAAAGATATTAAGAAATACAAGAGAGAATTACAATGCAATTTCCTGCAGTCATGTCTTCATTAATTTTTTGAGGCATAAGTAATTGATGGCAAGTAAACTTTTGAGTTATTTATAAAATGATTCATTATCATTAATGTAGGCATGCTTACATTTATGTTAGTAAGTAATGTATCTACCTAAGTACATGAAAATAATTATTATGTACTGTCCTGGGCATTTTATAGTAGGTTTTTTTCTTAGGTACGAACCTTCCTAAATACGTGAATGAACAACATCAGAACTGGTGCATTTCTTTAGTACCTTATTTAAGTTTATATTCAGATAGGTTCAGACCTTACTAAACACATTAGTCTGTAGATATCTTACGTTTAAAAATATGGAACTTGCTTAATTAATTTTCTAGCTTGAGATAGCAAATAGATAAATTATCTAAGGGCATAACATTAGAACATATTATGGTACCCACACATTATGATATTACATTTAATAAGTACCTAGATAAATATTTGTACAAACACAACGAATTGCATAGTACTAACACCATTCGTTTCTTATAGATAACTCAGTATTAAACCATGATCAAAGATTAATGACTCAAGTCAAGTTCACAGTAACTGACAATGCCGTAATATAACCGTTAAACATACAAAGAAATAGATAAGACTTATTGATTTTAAGTAACAAAAGTTTCCTTTGCGGCGTCGAGTTAAGTGGCAACCCATGGCGCTTAGGGATGGCACATTCCGAGATAAGATATCAGCCCTGGTGCATTGCGATGCGATCAGTCACCACGTCACCACACTTCATGTGAATAGAAGTGCAATAAAACCAACTCAATACACGCTATCAATTCTATGGAATTTGATATGTCCGGTAAATTAGAGGAATTTATTTTTCACTGACTTCGAAATAGAGGAGGTACTCGATTCAGTTGGTAGTTTTTTTAATATTCGTTTAGAGTCAAAGTAATAAATATTATAACAGTAGGAAGGCATCAAAATAACATTCTAAAATTTGTACTCATTACACATAATTAATAATAAACGGTTTAAAACGCTTCTTAAAGTACATATTTCTAATGGTTTAAACATTGAAACATAGACAACCATACTGAAGTACGTATTACCTAGGTAGGTACCTAACCTACTATCCGTAATGGCATTTAATAATAGGTAGGTATACCTAGGTAATGATTAGTTGGTTTCAACAAACCAGTGATAATATCATCGAAGACACAAAGTACGAAAGAAGTAAGTATAAGCTGGACATAAAAGTATTGCATCTGGTAAAGCTCGTAAACTAAAACAATCGTCATGTTGTTCGATTTTATTACTTGGTAATAATGAAGTAGTTTATTCAATTATATTGATACTGAGAACGAATGTCGCGATGATGAGTGATTTACGTCGCATACTCCCGCCAATGTGATGATAGATAACTTAGTATCCGTTTGAACTTGTTCAGTTGTTCTCATTACGTTGACAAGCTGTTGCTAGCGGGTTTTGTACGCGTGAACTTTACGAAAATATTACGCGGAAATTGGTGTTTAAGTTCTGTGGTTTAAGTAATGAACCGACCTTAACCTTAATAGGTTATCTTCGTAACTTTTTATAAAGAAAGTAGGTACTAGGATTTAGCCCCGTACTACCCCTTGGGAACTTTGGGATAAAAATAAGTCCTAAGAATTTCTTGTAAATCAAACACTCTGTCTAACGGTAAAAAATATAACCAGGATGTAATCCGTTGAGCAGTCAGACAAACACACCAGCAGACTTTGTTTCATACAACAATTAAAATAAAATCATAGGTATACATAATACATACTCACATTAGCACTCTCGCTATGTAGATCCTGGGTAAGTAGAATTTTTTTAAACATCAAATGTAAATTGGCCCTTGTAACTAGGTACTTGTAATTCCAGCGTGGCGAGGCCTAGACTCGTAACAAATTAAATTGATGTGAGAACTTTGTTGCAGTAATTAACTGACACTCTAGAAGTCTAGACTGTCTCGCTAATCTATCCAGCTGGGTTCCACTTATTTAATACCTAATAGGTGTAGATAATCTAAACTAATATTTTGATTGGCTCCGCCAAACCTTACTACCGAACAAGAAAAAAATTGAGAATTTACATTCATATTAAGCACTTTAAGCAGTAAACTATGTACTAGTGAAATCATATCTTTGCGTGAATCAAAAATGTTCTACCTTCATGTTGATAAATATGTTTAGCCTCCATGTTTTCAATTTAATACGTTTTGTCAAACGTCATTGTCAAATGTTAATACATTGGGAAATGTCATAGACGTCATTTGTCAAAGTTAACAAAATTGATGAAGTTGACAGATATGAGTGTTGTCTGCTTGTTTCGTGGTCTGTGGTTGTCTGTAAAACTATTTTGTTTTGTGAAGTCAAATGTCAATGTCATCATGTCATCTCATCAATGAAGTAAATGTCAAAAGGAACAAAAATGTCAACATCACAGATCACGAACAGGTCAACATTCTCAAGTCAACAAACAAAATATTCGCGCCATTCGCGCCTTTATTGAGTTTTTTGTGTTCGTTCACGATACGAAATTAATTAATCGTTAGATTTGTTTAGTAAATTAAATTCTGAATGGTATACGAAACGAAGCAAGTTATTGTGTATTAAACTCACATTGCATTTTAATAAATACTGTAAGTATATTATTATGAATAGGGCTATCGTAGGCCTATTCATTTAAAATTCACTTGTACAAAATTATAACCTTATGTTCAAAAGATGTTTTTATTTATTAATTCCAGTAAATTGCAAGCTGAAATTACTGAAAATCTATAATCATGAGTACCAAACGCAATCAAACTAAAGCTCCTCCACCAAAGAGGTTCAAATCGCAGGAAAATGAGGATGACAATGAAGTTCCCTGTAGTTTTGAAGACACTTTGGCAGAAATGGATACAGCTGAATTTGACACACAGTACGTCTTTGGTGAAGGGCCTGAAAACCAAGCTACAAACATGAAGTGGTCTCGTCCTCCTCCTCCAGACCTTAATCCTAAGAAGGATAAGCTCATATTCCAACAACTGGACATTGACCATTACAATGGACAGCCAATGCAAGGTATGCCAGGTTCACAACTTGGCCCTGTCCCTATAATGCGTATGTACGGGATCACTATGGATGGAAACTCAGTCTGTTGCCATGTCCATGGATTTACACCCTATTTCTATGTAACAGTCCCGATGAACTTCACAGAATCAACTTGCAATGAACTGAAGGCCAATTTAGACAAGGCAATTCGGGAGGATATGCGTTCCAATAAAGATAATATTAAAGAAACTGTTTTAGAAGTAAGATTGGTGAAGGCAAAGTCTATCATGTATTATAAGGGGGATGAGGATGTAACATTTGCAAAGGTATCTGTAGCACTGCCTAAACTCATTGCAGCTGCGAAGCGACTCATTGAGAGGCAACCTCCATCATTTTCCCTGATGGATCCATTATTTTATGAGACCAACATTGATTTTGATATCCGTTTCATGGTTGACACAGCTGTTGTAGGCTGTAGTTGGATTGAAATACCTGAAAGCAAATGGACACTAAGATCAAAAAATACTCAGATTAGTTGTGAATCAAGGTGTCAGATTGAGGTTGATGTTGCCTGGAATGCCTTTATAGCTCATGCTCCTGAAGGAGAATGGTCGAAAGTTGCACCATTCAGAATTCTAAGTTTTGATATTGAATGTGCTGGAAGAAAAGGTATCTTTCCTGAACCAAATCATGATCCAGTCATTCAAATAGCTTCAATGGTCATACGACAGGGAGAGATAGAGCCTTATGTAAGAAATGTGTTTACCCTAAATACTTGTGCACCTATAGTTGGATCTCAAGTGTTCAGCTTTCAGTCTGAATCAGAAATGTTAGCAAAATGGTCAGATTTTTTCAGAGAGCTTGATCCTGACATAATAACTGGCTACAACATAAGCAATTTTGATTGGCCTTACCTCATAAATAGAGCTAAACATTTAAATGTTAACAACTTTGATTTTTTGGGAAGAATTAAGAATATTAAATCAGTTATCAAAGATTCAATTTTACAATCAAAGCAGATGGGCCGGAGAGAAAATAAGAGTATTAACTTTGAAGGAAGAGTTCCCTTTGACTTGCTGTTAGTATTAGTTAGAGATTACAAACTCAGGTCATACACTTTGAATGCAGTCAGTTACCATTTCCTACAGGAACAAAAAGAGGATGTACATCATAGCATTATTGCAGATTTGCACAATGAGAATGAACAGACAAGGAGACGGTTAGCTATGTATTGTCTCAAAGATGCTTATTTACCTTTAAAACTCCTAAACAAACTTATGTGTATTATAAACTACATGGAAATGGCAAGAGTAACTGGAGTCCCCTTGTTATGTTTGCTCACAAGAGGCCAACAGATCAAAGTGGTCAGTCAACTTCTTAGAAAAGCTAAAGACGCTGGTTATTTGATGCCAGCTTATCATGGACAAGGGTCTGATGACCAATTCGAAGGTGCAACTGTAATTGAGCCTAAAAAAGGATACTATGCTGATCCTATCTCAACATTGGATTTTGCTTCTCTATACCCTAGTATCATGATGGCTCACAACTTATGCTATACTACTCTAGTACCTCCAAATATGCAGAGTAAACTGCAACTTGATGATGATGATTTTACTATCACACCTTCAAAGAATATGTTTGTAAAATCAAATGTAAGGAAAGGTTTATTACCTGAAATTCTTGAATCCCTGCTGGCTGCCAGAAAGAAAGCTAAAGCTGAGTTGAAAGAAGAAAAGGATCCATTCAAGCGGTCTGTGCTTGATGGAAGACAGCTAGCATTGAAGATCAGTGCCAATTCAGTGTATGGATTCACAGGAGCACAAGTTGGCAAGTTGCCTTGTCTTGAGATTTCTGGCAGTGTCACAGCTTATGGCCGAACTATGATAGAATTTACTAAGTCTGAAGTTGAGAAGAAATACACAAGAGCCAATGGATACAAGCAAGATGCTATTGTCATTTATGGAGATACTGACTCAGTGATGGTCAAGTTTGGTGTAAAGACACTAGAGGAAAGCATGGAACTTGGCAGAGAAGCAGCTGACTTTGTCACTACTAAGTTTGTTAAGCCAATCAAATTGGAATTCGAAAAAGTTTATTACCCATACTTACTTATCAATAAAAAGAGATATGCTGGCCTCTATTTTACGAAACCAGATAAATATGATAAAATGGATTGTAAAGGTATAGAAACAGTTAGGAGAGATAACTGCCCACTTGTTTCCAACATGATGAGTACTTGTTTACAAAAGTTGCTGATTGATAGAGATCCTGATGGTGCTGTGAACTATGCTAAGCAGATAATAGCAGATCTTCTCTGTAATCGTATTGATATATCTCAACTAGTTATAACTAAAGAGCTTACTAAAAATGATTATGCAGCTAAGCAAGCACATGTTGAATTAGCAAATAAGATGAGAAAACGTGATCCAGGCACTGCACCTAAACTAGGCGACAGAGTCCCCTATGTTTTGTGCAGTTCTACTAAAAATACTCCAGCTTACATGAAAGCTGAAGATCCTATTTATGTTCTAGAAAACAGTGTTCCAATAGACTTTAAGTATTACTTAGAAAACCAATTATCTAAGCCATTGTTGAGAATATTTGAGCCTATTCTTGGCGATAAAGCAGAATCTCTTCTTCTCAAAGGTGAACATACTAGAACCCAAGCCATGGTGACTTCCAAAGTAGGGGCTTTGGCAGCATTCACTAAAAAGACTGAAAAATGTATTGGATGTAAAGCAAAGATGCCTAATGACACAAAGAAAGCATTATGTGACCATTGCACTGAAAAGGAAGGTCAATTATATATTACAGAAATATTCAAGTTGAGACAGCTACAGGAAAAGTTTTCTAGGCTTTGGACTGAATGTCAAAGGTGCCAGGGAAGTTTACACGAAGAGGTTCTGTGTACCAATAGAGATTGTACCATTTTCTATATGAGAAAAAAAATGGGTATTGAGCTGGATGCTCAAGAAAAAACTGTTTCGAGATTTGGTGAACCGTTGTGGTAATAACAAATGATAAAATAAATTAAGATTTTTCCATTTAACTTTCTTTTATTTATAGAATAAGTACATACATACTTACTAATTTTGATATTCATTTTAATTCATACAAAACTGTTCACATTTCAAACAGTTCAACCCATTTTATAGGTGGTTTTTAATAATTACATAAAGTATTTTTTTTTGTCCAAAAATGCAATGTCCTTTGAAAGTAAAGTTTCTACATAATATTGTACAAAAAATGTCTAGTTAATTTTGCAAGTACACATGCATCATAAAATATGTTTATATGGAATATCACAGGAATATTTTGCCAGAAGCATGGATAGTTCATAAATCACTAAAATTGACTACAATTTCATACTAGGGTACACATAATTAAAAATATGTTTATATAGTGAGTGGCATGATTACATAACTTATGGTTACAAAACAAATCAAAACAATACAGATATAAGTACACTACTGAATATTATATCTTAACATAGTAAAACAAATAGTTATATTACTTTTAATCTATTTACAAAAACAACTACTTCCATTATTTTAACAAAGAACATTTAGGAATGTAGATATGGATATTTATTATGACTTTTTCTTTAGATTAAATAACAACTTATTAATTTTTCATCTGTTTTCTTGAGAAGTTGTTCTAGTTATACTTTGTCGGGGTGTTTTGCTGCCATTACTTTTCACTGAAGGATTTGGTACAGGCATTTCGTAAGGTGTTATATTCGCATTACTTGTTTTCATTATATCTTCGAGTGTTCTTATAAATATGTCACATGTTGCTGATAGCATGCTTGAAGCATCTTCCAATGTCTAAAATAGGATAAATCATTAATTTAACTAATACAAAATATTTATTTATAAGTAGGTATTTGAATCTAAATTTAATTAGAACTGCAGACAAAATCTGACTACTATTGTAGATTGTAATTAAGTAATGGACACTCTTCATAAAGGCTTTGGTTGATCACTAAGTGACAAAGGTATCATCAGTTCAAGACTATCCATAGACTAAGCAAAATCCATACTAGATGTCCCAATGATTGTATATGGCAGTACTTTTACATAATGGTGAAGGATATTCATTAATCATTCAGCATTTCCAAATAACCATTCGCCATGGTTGTAGGTAATGTAAATTACCTGTATTTCCGGACCCCCCTCGGCAATAGCTGCACTTTTCACTGAATGGACTTGCTGCATCATCAAATCACAGTATAATCTCAATTCCGATTTCTTGTGGCTCAATGAATTTGTGTCTTCTAAAACTGTAACTGATAGATTTATAGACAATAAATGAAATTAATCTTATAATAAATTTATCTTTAGGCATACAACTGGGCTCGGTGCAACTATCCAAATTAATTACAATATTGATATATTTTTCTCAGCAAATAAATAAAAGGAGAGAAATATATTTCAGGTGTTATGATGAATAAATACATTTTTAGTAACATTGAGATGAAAATGGTGCATACCCTTTTTCCATAAATGGGATTAAATAGGCTAATAGCTATAGTAACACCTAAAGGGTTGATAAGAAAATGAAAGGAACTCTTTCCAACTAACCTTTTCCATCAGTTTTTGAATCAACACATGCCTTTGAGCTACCAAGTGCTACAAGCCACTTTTGTCTGTCCTGAGGTGATGGTGCTCTCAAATACATATGTTGTTGTCCCGGAATCACCAGATCTAGTCTCGTATTATCCATAGGATTCACTGGAAGTAACAGTTAATTATTTAATCTATTAGGACAACATACATGTAGTCTACAATAGTTCATAGAGTGGAATGCACTTTTATCTCATTGACACAAAGTAGAACATTATAATTTAATACAATCTGTATCTTGTTCACTGTTCCCAATTCCAAGTTATCCATGAATAAGTATGTAAATTAAATTATTATATTGAATATATAGATATAGAATATAATTTACTCACCATTTATTTGGCATACTGAAACCTTCACAGAACCTTTACAGCCTTGGTTGACTTCTTCCTGAGATTTGTAATATGAAAGAATACCGTTTTCCAAAATAAACCACCTGGTTTGCCAGCCTGGAATTAAATAATAAAATAATCGATGTCCTTTCACTTACAAACTTACAATATGTTTTGCGCTCAGTATTAATTACCGTTCCAATAATTCGTCCATTTCCAAAGAACACCCTCCATGACTGTTTTTCAAAATTTATTGATAATTATTTTCTTAAATAAATAGTAAATTATGAACACAACAAAACAATTTGGATATTTTCATTTCAATTTTGCGAAAATTCGGAGATGTAACAAACGTCAACTAACGTCACGTCAACAAACTAATGTCAACAATGAATGAACTAAATCACCACAGATTAGCTTACTGAAATTCTCCATCTTTATCTTCGTGGCGCGGTCAAGGCGCGGTTGATGGGTTAACTAACATCGTATAGTACTCAGCTATAGTACTCTTGGTCTGTGGTACTCAGCGACTATAAGGCTGGCCTAATAAGGTCAGCTGACACAAAGCTGTCAAGTTGGAATTGTTTGGCGTAAGCAAACAATCTGTCAGTGTCAGACTGCCGCCTGCCTCCCTTGCCTGCTCTGCTTGCCTTTGGTCTTTGCCTGCTTTGCAGTATCGTCACTCAATTTTAATTCGATAATTTTTATCAAAAACTTTATTCCGGCGGTCTACTAAAAGCGCAATGAATTGGAATATGCAAAATTGGTATAACTACAAATTTGCTGGATGTTTAATTGTTTTGGTAAGTTATTATTCCATGGAATCAATTAGTTGAATGTGGCACTTTACGTTGAATTGTTCGAAGAAAGTGTTCTCATTGTTGATTTTATGGTGAATTACCGACTAAGTAATTGATGTACTTAAACCTCGGTTGTTATTGTTCCAGATATGCCACAGTTTTTACAATCCCACCGATAGCGGTGCGGTTCAAATAACTCAAAGTAATTTAGACATGGTATTAGGTGAGTACGCGGCTTTTTCCGGAATTTGGCAATAGAACAATTATCTGCACTATTCTTTTACTAACTACGATTCGTCAAGGATATCATTTTACAATTTCACAATTAATTACCTAGAATTTTATTAACATAATAAAAAATAGAAGTATGTATGTAAGATAATAAGACGATTAATGTACAATGTTACTTTATACTCAAACATAATTTTCAGCATCCAATGAAATAGTATTCCTGAATTTCTATGCTGACTGGTGTAAGTTCAGTAACATGTTGATGCCTATCTTTGATGATGCTGCCGATGAGGTCACAAAGGCAGGCTATGACACCGGCAAGGTGGTCATGGGCAAGGTTGACTGCGACAAGGAGGCCTCAGTAGCAACAAGGTTCCACATCACCAAATATCCAACACTAAAGATGTTTGTCAATGGAATGCCAGCAAAGAAAGAATATAGAGGTAAATCAAATCAATAAAAATTATTTGTAAACATTTGTTTGAAATGCAAACATTTTTTGAATTCCTCAATGGTAAATAGTATACACTACATATGTACTAATACCTCTTAAAACTATGATGACTTTTTAGGTCTGAATTGATTGAATTCACTAACATTGAGGTTATTTTGCCAGAAAGTTGAATATAAACTGGTATGACCTTTGACTTTCCTGCTCAGATATTGAGGTAAAAAACTAGCTATATTATACCAAGATGTTTAACTTGGATTACCACGCAATACATCTTATAAAAAAATATATCAGCTGTATAAAATGTATAAGTTCATATTAAAATATATTATCATAAGCCAATGATAAAACACACTTGTCTCATAATTAAAACTTTAATATTCATTATTTTACTTGATAAGTCAAACAATAAGCTAATTAAATGCTGAGTCACTTGTAGGTCAAATATTCATAAAAAATATTGAATATTTTTATTTACATGCACTATTGTGAGTCATCTCTCTGTGATGTTCTTATTTCATTTGTATTTGTTTTATCTTAAATATGAAGTTGTTCTATCATAAATATGTTTAAATAATGCATAGTTATGTTATGACACTAATGGTTCATGTTTTCATCTTCTACAATCTTTCCTAAATAGGAAAATGAATAGCAAATATTTATGTAAAAAATAATTTTAAGATACACAACCAGTAAGATACCGACCGCCAGGCTAGAAGGAACTACCAAGCTTTAAATTGATTTTAGGAGCCCCAGTAAACATATTTTCAAAATTAAATGTAAATTCAGTGTTTAAATACTTAAATACCCTTATTTCAGGCCAAAGATCAGTAGAAGCTATTGCAGAGTTCATCAAAAAGCAGCTAGTCGACCCAATCATTTCATTCAGCTCATTAGCCGAGCTCCAACAGCTTAGCAGCGACAAGAGGCACATAATTGGCTACTTTGACAGGCGAGACCAGACAGAGTATGCAACGTTGAGACGAGTGGCTGCTAACTTGAAGGATGAGTGTCTATTCCATGTTGGATTTGGTGATGCAGCACAGCAGATGCATCCTCCAGGTATTTATCAACACCTTTTCATAAATAGAAAAGAAATAAATGGTTCCACCTAAAAAGAAAATATAATGAAACCTTATTAACATTTTATCTATGTATGTATAGGTTTATAATCATTCCATAAATCTTATAAATGTTGTTATTTTACTACAGTATACTACAGTAGTTTTATGGCAACTGATGAAAATTTGCTCTCCTTCACTATATATACATATATTACAAAAATCGCTCCTAAATCATCATGGTGATCATCATTTAGAAGCTAATAAAGACTCTATTAATAAACTCTATGAATGACTCTATGTATATATCGTCTGTATTATACAGGATATACAATAAAGAGTTTAAAAATGTATTATACCAAGTTCATGATTTTCGTACAAACCAATTAGTTGCTTTGTATTTGATATTGTTAATAGGTGTGTTGCCTAGATTGCATTCATTTCTACCAGTTAGTGAATATTTTTATTGCCAACTTCTGATACACAATCAATGGAACAAAATAGTCTAGATTACACATAAATAGGAATTCCATAAGAATTGACGTAAATGTTATAACTTGTCTTGATTTATGTGTATATGCTATTAGCTTAATTTACGTTTAGATTATATCGGACTGATTGCTTTGATAGGAGTGTATTTGTATAAAGAAATTAATCAATTTTTACCAAATCAGAGATAGTATCATGTTTTTTTTATTTCGATTTTAAATATCGTGTTTACTCTTCCGATTACGTTTACGAATAAATATATACAAAAAGGAACAATTTTTTTCTTCTTATATATTCATCAAAAACAGTATGACGCGTAAAAGGTTTCCGTAATATCCAGGCCCGACCATTGACTTATCGTTTCCTCTACTTACGTACCGTCGTCACAGAATAATAAGTACAAGTACAGAAGCACCACTTCCCGTAACAATTCATAGAAATAGAGACTCTTGCTACTAAGCAACAAAGTTCAATTCAGCTCGCATAAGCGCTCAGTACCTAACGAGATATTCACCTAAATATTGCCGCTCTCTTCTAACGCGTAGCTCTGTCGCTGTCTGGCGCTGGGTGACGCGATACCTATGTCGCTAGGGTTGTTGGCTCGCCGATGCGTTGCTACCGACTACTATAATATTCATCGTCTATCTATCTACCTATTTGACCACCTATTCTATCCTACGTTTGATGCGTATGATTGACTAGCAGCGCCCCGCGGTTTTACCCGCGTTGTGCCCGTTCCCGTGGGATTCCTCGATAAATAGACTATCTAACAGTGAAAGAATTATTCAAATCGGTTCAGTAGTTTCTGAGATTAGCGCGTTTAAACAAACAAACAAACAAACAAAACAAACTCTTCAGCTTTATAATATTAGTATAGATTACTCAGTCAATTAGGTAGATACTAAAACGAATTTTACAGTCTCTCATTTGTAATAAAAAAATGAAAACAAACCTTTACTCAACTCAAGTAGAAAGAAAAATAACATTGAAATAAAAATAAGTTTTGAAGTAGGGACTGTTTTTATTTAATTTACAAGATAAACACAGATAATAATACCTAATTAGTAGTCTGCGATTAGAAACTCGTAATTGTAGGGAATTTGAAGATAGTACAGTTAACAAAAAAAAAGAAAATAGTACAGTAAAATTTAAAAAGTAAATAATTTGGCGTGCGCGCGAGCGACACCCCTCAGTCGGAGTGGCGCCGGCGCCTCGCGAATTTGTAGGCATTTATCGCTGTAGGTACGGCCGAGTGGCGGTGGCCTGCCGTCGTGCT
Source organism: Cyclophora albipunctata (assembly GCA_963082685.1). Classification (NCBI taxonomy): domain Eukaryota; kingdom Metazoa; phylum Arthropoda; class Insecta; order Lepidoptera; family Geometridae; genus Cyclophora; species Cyclophora albipunctata. The sequence continues at coordinate 4,855,023 of OY720117.1, read as the reverse complement.
CAGCTAGAAATTCCACTATCCCCACCACCACCCAGCTAAAAAGCAAGCTGTACCAGTGTACAGCTGTGATAGTTACCAGTGATAGTTAGTTAGATAGCAGTCATAACTATCACAATGAGTTAACATTCCTTATTAAAACTACGCCACAAACACTACAATAAAAAACACTACGCGTATTAATGCGATGTCCAGGCAAAAAACTCACATTATTCTATGAACATTCCAGGCCAACCCATAGTAGTGTTTAGAACTGACACTAAGACATCTCCGGAGCCCGATGAGACGTACAACGGTTCCCTACTCAACTTCGACGAGCTCTACAGCTGGGTGCAAGCCAAGTGCATCCCTCTAGTCCGGGAGATCACCTTCGAGAATGCCGAGGAGTTGACCGAGGAAGGACTGCCGTTCCTGATCCTTTTCCATCATCCGACTGATAGTGAAAGTGTGAAGAGATATAAGGAGATTGTGGCTAATGATCTGCAGTCGGAGAAACGTGAGTTCTATTATTTAGTTTGCTTTTAAGACAGTCCTGTAATTTTAAAGGAACTTTAATCAAAGACTAGCTGTGCCCCACAGTTTGACCTGCATTGAATATGTGCCATTCAATGCAGGTCAAACTGTATGGCCAAGTCGGTCCAGCATTTTTTAGGTTCTAGGGAGAGAGTAACTAACAGCAATTATTTTTTTATACATATTCGAGATATGAAACATTTTAACAGTAACATCTGTGTGAGAAGTATTGTGGGAATGGGGTACTCTTTACTGTCATCTATCTTCCTGAATCTTTAACATTATTGAAGGTATCCACAAAAGTTTCATAGTTTTAGAACATACATTTTGTAACAAATCAATGGAATAGTAATGTGTATCACACCCATATTGTGTAAATCACTACATAGTATAAAATAAAGTCGTCTCTGTTTCGTGTCTGTTTGTCTGTTTGTCTGTATGCTTAAATCTTTAAAATTACGCAACGGATTTTGATGCGGTTTTTTGTAATAGGTAGAGTGATTCAAGAGGAAGGTTTTTATGTAAATCCCGAAATTCCCACGGGAACGGGCACAACGCGGGTAAAACCGCGGGGCGCTACTAGTAAATAATAAATATGACGTATCAATTTAATCGTTATATTACACTAGCAGCGCCCCGCGGTTTTACCCGCGTTGTGCCCGTTCCCGTAGGAAATCCGGGATAAAATGTAGCCTATAGCCTTCCTCGATAAATAGACTATCTAACAGTGAAAGAATTATTCAAATCGGTTCAGTAGTTTCTGAGATTAGCGCGTTTAAACAAACAAACAAACAAACAAACAAACAAACAAACAAACAAAACAAACTCTTCAGCTTTATAATATTAGTATTACATAAGACGTATTTATTTCCTTGTTGACAAGGAAAATGTTTGCCATAAATAATAAATTGTTAATGGGAAGTGGTTAGTGACAATACCACATTCTGACGTTTGAATGTGACGTCTTGAATGAAACTGTTTCTCTGAAAACCATCAAGCAGAAAATCAAAAAACCTCCTTTCGAAAAAGAAATTACTCTATTTAATGTAACTGTAATCTTACGTACATCTTCACAATGGTTTATTTATACTAAAGCGTTTGCGAGCCGAGCCCCGTACGAGACCCGGACTAGACTTAATCGGCACACTATATCTACTTCAAATGCCACTCGTTGTATAGTGTCAACATTACAGGCTAACACTTTTATACATTTACTTTTTTACAGAAAACATCAACTTCCTGACCGCTGACGGCGTTCGGTTCGAGCATCCTCTACATCACTTGGGCAAGTCGGTATCAGACCTGCCACTGATCGCCATAGACTCCTTCCGCCACATGTACCTCTTCCCCAACTACAAGGACATGGAAACGCCCGGGAAACTCAAGCAGTTCCTACAAGACTTGTATTCAGGGAAACTTCATAGGTATGTTGTAATCGTTTGAACATCTATGAATATTATTCGCTGATTATACTTTAAATGAAAGAAAGAAAGCTAATTGACACTTACTAACTAAGTATCTGTTCTGCTTGATTATTCTTCTTTCGATAGAAGAAAGAATGGTTTACATTAGGTTGGATTGACTAATGACTCTGTGGTACTCGCGTAGCTACTCCCCTAACACCTACAAAGACTCGCTTCACCGACTACATAGTGTAAACAAATATTTGCTAGATTGTATTCGGCGGTAACCCGTATTCCGAACAGTCGACCCATTCTATTGAACAGAATTCGATCTATCAAGCAATACAAACTACTAAATTCGGTTGACCTAAGACGTTATCTGCAATAAAAATACTTTCAATCGTGTATATTATATGAATTGATGACATCCGTCTCTTGTACATAATCTTATCGTGATGTAACATTATAACAGTATTTGATAAGAGATTCAAATACTTGTAGTTGTATTGTTTATGTTTCCTATCAGTGTTCTACCTTGTTTTTTCGTATACTTATTTGTTTTGTTTTATTTTATTAACCTTATGTAAACCTTGCTGTAGGTTAGTTACTCGTATTTTTCCATAGCAAAAATACATTTTTATTAATGCATAATTTTGCACCTTATTAAACACCCTGTATGTTTATAAAGGTCGCCTTTTAATTTTACTAGCAATTTCTATTATACTAGCGGCCCACCCTCGCTTTGCTTCATATAAGAATCTAGAATTTCTCTGTCTGCTAGCAAAACCCGCGGTGGGGGCTACGGAACAGATTATTCTCTCCTCTTGTCACGACACTTAATTATGGAATCTATAAGTGTTACGGTGTTTTGTAATATTAAATGTTCATCAACTTTTGTAGTTGACTGTACATTATTAATACATTTTCTGTTTCTAACATTGTACTCATATTCAATTGTTCTTATCTTACAGGGAATTCCACTACGGTCCCGACCCGAATGCAATAGAGTTCAAACAAGACGTCAAGGTGACCACTCCACCAGAGTCCACATTCAAAAAGTTAGCGCCGTCCAAAAACAGATACACGCTACTTAGAGACGAATTATAAACCAATTAATACAATACAATACTCTGCGCACTGTAGCATGGACCACTATCTGGATGACACCTGTCATTTTGGTACAATTTTAATTTAATGAACTAGGATGACAGTTGTCATTCGAGTTACAGTGTACGAGGTATATGTCAAATACTAGAAGTGTCTAGAATAAGTCACCTTTTACCCGACTGTCACAAAGGAAGGGTAACGTTTTGAATAGTTTATATTTCCACTTTTATATTATGTATAAAAAATTCACTGTTTATATCTATTTATTTCAAGCGTAATTTTAATGTAATCTCAATAAGTAGGTAGTTGTTATATCTATCAGTTCATTTGTTATTCATGATATATGTCATACTATATGATATCGTATTATATTTGTATTTCTATTGTATTTTAGTTCGAGAGTCATTGACAGCTAAACTCAGCTGCAACACTCGCAAATATAGTGAATTTAACTTATAATTAACTATTAAGTAATTTAAACTAACCGGATAGAACTAACCTAACCTAAAACAGGTTATTGTAGAATATCAGCTGAGTTTCGTAGTTCAATTGACTCAATACCGTATTTTATCTTAGTTTCTTTTTGTATTAAACTTTTTGGTTTATTTAGTCGGATACCGCATTTTCGGATAATCCAAAAACCTCTATAAGATTAAGTCTGTCACAGTTTTGACATTACGTAAATAAATATAAAAAATCTGACTTTCAATCGCTTAAATTTTATATTTATTTAGAAGGAAATAATGTCACGGTCTGCTATCTTAGACGGGTTTTGGAGACCGAATCGCCGAATATCCGATACCTTTCACCGTGCACCAAGTTAAGTATCTAAATCTTGTATGATTTTCTCCCACACTCGTTTGTTAAGTGAATAACTAACGTCATTGTATTATAATAAGGTTGAATTTTAATTCATAGTAGACTACATGAGATTTGTGCTATGTTGGAATGATTTTATTTTCTTTTTATTATTCTTGATTATTATTTACACTTACTGATAGTTTATTTTTCTGTAATTATTATTTTAATGCTTGTTTTTATAACATCTCGTTATTATTGTTTTTTTCTTTTCATCACCCGGCTAAATAAAGACAATATGCGATCTCATGTAAAACATTACTTGAAATTAAATATTGTAAAATATATAGATACATTAAAATACACTGTTTTCCATGAAATTATTTAAATTTAGGTAATATAAATAAATTAAGAATATTTCTAATTATTTTGGCTTTTGTTTATTTGAATTTATAGACCATGTGAGAGATTTATTTATGAACTTTGGCAACAGACTTAGTTCTTCCTATTCGCCGCTAGGGGCGCTGACATAAAGAGTAAAAATTTAACTTATGTTTAAATGATACCTACTTAAGTACATTTTAAAAATAAATATCAATTGAACAATTTAATTTGCGTCGTAATTTAATTTAAAACGGCCAGTGCCAATTTAACAACCGCTATAATCGCACTATAATAGCTAATGCGAAACTCATTTGTTTTTCTTTTACTTTATCATGATCAATGTGACGTATATTTTTCGTAAATTAATGATTTTGCAAAACTTAGTAATGAAAAATGTAATTAAAATAACCTTCATTGTTTTTAGTTGCATCTAATCATGTGATCAGATGCAACTTCAAACGGTGTTTCGATGCTACTCTGAAAAGTAACTTCAATAAAGTAAAGCAACTCTGTGTTATATAATTATTTTTTATGCTATTTCTTCCATAATAATAAGTCTTGTTTATATTGCTGTTGGACTTTTGATATGGTTTATGAAGAATGGAAACCATATTGAAATAGATACAATATAATAATCTTAGGGTCAATATTTGTCAAACTGATATATGAAATAAATGTTACCGTTTATCCGTGCCATGTTTACTTTCAAACATGGCTCGGGTTTGAGATCACCAACCCGTAGTAGGCAAGCGCGGTGATTATTTCTTATCCTCTTCACCGACTGATATCTTCAGTGAGATGAGAGGCCTTTGCCCAGGTATGGGACATTACAGGCTAAGACTTACTTATTTACTTAATGTTACCGTGAAGTCATTCTTTGTGTTAGTTAAGCTTACTTTAATAGAGCAAATATACAGCCAAACGTTGAATATACTTTAAACCTTGTCCTATCCAAACGTACCCAGTACCCATTTTCGTGGGCAGGAAAACACTATATCATTTAAATTTTACCAAGTTAAGTAATTTTCAATGGATAGAATCGATTTAACTGCATTTTGTGTTCCGTTCTTCATAAATGATTTCATTATCTTCCCTTGTAATGATTGACATTCCTCGATCTACTGAGTAGCCATTTTATGTATATGTGAACGTGATTTGTACAAATGTATGTTGTGACGTGGTGTAATAAAATTTTCGAGCCTTCATTCGTTTGTTTTTATTTATTTTTGTGGGAAATAAACATGTTTACTTAAATTCCTTACCGTCCCAGTGTAAACGGTAGACTAAAATAAAATAAAATAAATTCTATCCAGGTAAGATTTTATATAGTACCTACTCTCTACCACTGACACTGTTTTCAACAAACACACTAAAGTGATAAACAAAATTGCACCAAAGGATACCGTTCATCAAAAAACTACTAAATTCGGACCCGGTGTCAAAAATGTGACACCAAGATATCTTTCCATATGACTTGTTGTGTAAAACAAACTGTCTCGGGCTAGTTTTTACAAAGTTTTGTGATGTAGTGTAATTTCGGCTGTCAGTGGACAGAAAGGCGCTCCGTTTGTGAACCACCGCCGCGCCGCGGGGCGCCACGATACGCGGAATTTCTTTACCTACTCTCCTCGCATGTTTTTTTGTGTCTGAACTTTGAGGGACACTTGACTATAAACTGACTTTGTTGTAATTTCTTGCAGATTTGGAAAATTAGGTTGTTTTTGTTCATGTTAGTTCGCTAATTAAAGTTTATTGAAACCGGACTTTTATTACTGAATATGGATACACTACAGTTAGGGCCTTGTAGTTGTTGAAAGCACAAACTTGATCAAACTATCAGGATTTTTCCTACTTGACATTTCTTGTCTAGGTATCTGACTAAATATTTACTTAATACCTAATTATTTCCGCCGATCCGAAGCCAAGACTAGCTAGGTACGCAATACAGAAATAACATCGAGGATCCGTCTATTACGGCACTAGCATAGATATGAATGGATGGACACATGTATCAATCAAGTAAGTAATCAATATAAGTAATAATAAGTAATCAATCAAGTAAGACACGTGTATCAACTTAAGCCCTTATTCATAAACGCTTACTAGCATCATTTTAGCTAGTAAATGGTATATCCCTTTCTGACATACGCTATTTTCGAAAGAGCAAAAGAGACAAAACACTCATTAACTGTGTTTTAGAGAGAGCGTTTATGAATAAGGCAGTAAGTAGGTAGATAAATTGCCATCAAGTACTAGCTAAGACAAAATCGTTCAACCAATATTGCCTGATTTAAAATAACAAAAGTTACGCACCCACTCGACTACCGAATTACACAATAGAGTAGCCAATTTCAATGGTTTGACGAGACTCCAAGCAGAGCTGGTGTTTCATTGTGACGAACAGGTACTTAAGAGTGATCTCGTTACATCCAACAATGAACAGAGACCGCGCTTCACTCCTTTCAAAAATCGCACAAATCGGGCGGAATTCCGATCAGATAACCGATCATCCGCTCTCATACAAAGCAACCATCCCTTAATCGCGATTTAGTGTAACTTTTTACGAACAAATATCATGTTTCGTTAAAAAATCATACAGCGTAGCAAATGCTTTATTAGGATGTGCAATTGGATATTCTTTGTGGATTTTTATGATGTCTTTTTAATGTTGCAAAAAGAGGTAGGTATGGGTAGGTGGGTATGCATTGTATTCAATAACAGGGTATATCAACATACATACTTATGAATGAAATATTTTAAACACTATAGAGTACTCACTTAAACTCTTGTTAAGTTAATAAGTTAGGACCTCTAGAATACGAAATTGATTCACCAAAGTGCAAATTGCACAACACCTGGGTACTTACGGAACTTGCTCACTGAGTGTCCTGGGTATCTTTCAGTTTGCTCTTACTAAGTTAACTAAGTAAGTAACTATACGCACTAAGAAATATAGATATATACCTATACCTATAGATATTTAATACCTACTCTCCCATTTTCCTAGTACTTTTTCTTTCTTTTGTTAACAAGATTTCACGAATAAGAACCTGCTTCTTTTTTTAAATCGGTTAAAAGCTCAATTCCACAATTCCCACGTTTTTCATCATCACTACCGAAATATGCACATCTTATTGCATCGGTACATCCTCGAGTGGGTGCCGCGTTGGCTCACAATGACTGTAACCTGACACCACGCGCCGGTACTTTGAGTTCGATGCTAGTTCATTCAGCGCCCAAAGGACAGGAAGTGAAGGACAACGTGCGATACAACCAATTACCCGCCCACGATATTAGAAACCTGTAATTAGTAAATCCGCTTTAACGGAAATATGAGGCGATGTTTGCAATATTTTTGTATATAGCTCATATATGGTAAGATGTGGTAGAGTTTGTAGCTTCATTCAAGATTTTTCCTATAGTATAGTAACATATATACAGAATATAGGTATAAGTATTTGGTAGTCAATAGATTCATTATGCTAGATAAATACTAGTCTCTATTAGCTTACCTACGCTTATCCATTTTCTTTAGGAAAAAATCGCTTAACACTTTGTAAAGTTAACAGAAATACCTGAACGGCATTTTTGCTAACGCTTTTGGTACTTCGTAAAAACACAGTAGCAAGTGTCCTCAAAGATTTATGGCGTTGTAGAACGATCATAGGACATTAGTAGCTGACATTGTCGTCCGCATGTGGGCTTTGTGATGCCGACTAAAAGAGAAGTCCACAGTTGAGATAATAGTTACTATTACAGTCAGTAGCCGAGCCGAATGTCCTGCCGAGTCAAACTTTTGTTCTACCCTGTTGTAAACATGTCGACAGGTTACTGAAATTGAATGCAATAGACAGTTTTTTTTAAATGCACAGTAGCGTCGGAATGTCGTTCGTAGAAAACCCCTATTGATTATTGTTGAATAAGAAACTGTCAACGTAATTGTAATTATGGTAATGGTGGGAAGCTTGCATTTTGTAAGTGTTTTATTCTATATATTTTCCATAAAACATACTTAGATTGTTTGAATATTAGTTTATAGGTATGTATAAACTCACATAAAATCAGGGTGGTTTTAATGTGCGGTAAAATTTAATCCAAACGTGAGATAATCAAAAACAACAAAGTTAATGGGAATTAAAAACAAAAGATTAGGAGGAGAAAAGGGAACTTCACTCTTAGAGAGAGCGGTGTTTAATAAAACAAAAGCACTGGGAACGATTTAACAAACTGCCATATTTTAACAACGTGTAATTAAAGGTTTGGCTTCGGTCGAATATGCATAAATCATGCGTCTGCCGCGAACTGCCGACCGAAATAGAGAAAAAATTAAATACATTAAGCGGACGATTGCCCACAAACGGAAAAGTTATCCACCTACTTTGAAACAAACTTTGAAGATGGGCTTTCGGAACGTTGTTGGATTAATTATATACCGGTTAATTACTATTAAAATAAATTAGTTGTTTATGTATGTTTTATGTCTTTACATAGGAGTGCTTAGAACTAAATGGGTTTATTTTTATAAAATATTAAAACCTACAACGCGTATGTATTGAATAACCCTTTCACTTCCAAAATTTAATTCGTCTATATAGGCATCTAAAACTTCATGTAAAATCTGATGAATAGAAGATCTAACCTATCTCCGATAACTCTTAAATAAAGAAACTAAGGAAGACACTACTAAGAGTAGCTTATTTATAAACATAATATTCAAAGATCATACAAACACTTTGTGATATTTGCCAAGTAAATAATCACCTAACTGAATGACAAAACGATCATAATACCAAAATGAGGTGGAGAGTCCGAATATGTAAACAATACCGTGTGTAGTGGAGAGCATGTCGATGTGATGGCGTCTCGCTCGCGGCTTTCCCGTTCTCTTGAGAGAACTGGTCATAATTCACGAATAGGGTGGGGTGTGTCGGAGGCTGCGCCGGGGCAGGCAGGGGGGTGCGCGCGCGCCTCGGGCGCGGTGCGGGGCGAGGTGACAACCGCTCGTTACGTCTATCCCAAGCCAGTTATTAAAAACGTCTCGGCGTGAGCGGTGCGCCGCCCTGTAATTATCCAGTTGAAAGTATCGTCGCTACGTTGTCACCAGTCTCACCGGAAATGCAGTACGTCGAACCGCCCGCTCAACAGGTCCGTCCGCCCGCCCACCAGAATTTTGTTTTTAAATACCTATTTAAAATAATGTTTCAATTTGGTGTACGAATAATATAAATTAAGTTTAATTTTCAAAGTAATAACTATGTATGTGATGAATCAGTGAAGTGTTCGTAGAGATTCGAAGAAAAGTGTAAAGTGTTGACGAAAATTAATTTTGTTTGTTTTTGTTACAGATGATGAATATGATGAGCGGTTACGGGTGTGGGTATGGTCGAGGTGATGCTATATCGCCGGCGTCTGACCTGTCGTCGTGCAGCAGCGCGTCCTCGGGCGCGTGGTGCGGTGGCGCGTGGCGCGAGCTGCCCGCCTACCCGCAGTACGCGCCCTACTGGCCACCAGCACCCGCTGAAGAGGCCAGGGAACTCCAGCGACGTTGCGCCAAGTGCCGTTGCCCCAACTGCCTCACTGAAGCTGCCGGCTTCGGCCCCAACTACGGCAAGGACGGAGCCAAGAGAGAACACGTCTGCCACGTCCCCGGCTGCGGCAAAGTGTACGGCAAGACTTCCCATTTGAAGGCTCACCTCCGATGGCATACTGGTGAAAGACCATTTGTCTGCAATTGGCTGTTCTGTGGCAAACGATTCACCAGATCCGACGAACTCCAACGTCACTTGCGCACTCACACTGGCGAGAAGAGATTCGCCTGCCAGCTGTGCACTAAACGGTTCATGCGGTCGGATCACCTCGCGAAACATGTGAAAACTCACGCTAATGTGTCGAGAAAAAGCAAGAAATCTAAAGAAGACGATAAGGAAGAGCCGGTGAAAGCTGCTGAAGAGAAAGTTGAGAGTCCGCCGGTGAGTCAGAGCCAGGCCCCGGCTGCTCCTGTGCCAACTCTTGGGAGTATCAACTATGGAACCGTGCCGTACACGACGGCGGCATCAAAGCCAATGTCTTTAAACTATGCTGCCGTCGCACCCGCGCCAGTCATGTCTAGTGCTCCAAGTTATAACAGTGCTCCAGTGTTTGGTGGTAACAGTGTGATGTCGTCGTGGTATCCTGACATGAGGCAGGAGAGTTTGTACCCTCGCGCGCCTGTCAGAGATCATAGAATGTACCAGCAATACCAGGCACCTATCAGCACCTATCAATGCGCAACGAAAGATAACTACGCCGTATTCCAAGGCCATTACACTATGCCCCCAGTCGCGCTTGGACAGTGAAATTTAACTGCACTATAGACTTGCGTAAACAACAGTTAAACGTTTGTTAAATAAGTGTTGCTTGTAATGATTGTTTTAAGTTACCTTTTAATTGTGATGTCTATATGATAGATGACTACAATTCGAGATTGTAAAATGTGCCTTCGTTTAGTTGTAATTATTTTGATGTAAGAAATAAATGATGGAACTTATTTTCTGTAGTTTATTTTACATGCTTGAAAATAATATGCTAAATACTATTAAGTGCTTGTTAATGTGGCATGGATAGAAATGGCCGTATAATTTTATTATCTCTACAACTTTAGTCAATACTATAGTTTTATAACTTCACTTCACAATCATATTATTACGAGAACATAACATTTCTTGATAAAATTAACATTATATTATCAAGAAATGTTATATTATTGAAAATAGAAGTTTTAAAAATATTATTTGCTACGAAACTACGAGATCCGCCTACGTTCTACGGAGCGCTACGCTTTGTGCTACGAAAAACGCGTTTATGTCTTTTTCTTGGAAATTATTTTTTTATGGAATAATGATTTAAAGACGAGTAGAATAGTACCTAATTAATATTCTAATTAATATTATAAATCCCGGAAAAACGTAATAAATGTAAATTATTGTTTATTGATAGAATGCGTTGATGCTTCGATATAATGCATGTTTATTAACACATAATCCACCTCTGATAGGTATAATGAATAAAATACGTAAAAATATACCATTTAAATAATTATAGATATTAAATCTATCTAAAAAAACAAATTGCCTAAATATTATAATGTGCTTACGCATCAGCTGCCTTTTAGCTCTAAATCATTAATTGCTATAAAAGGTATACAGTTTACATATTAGAGTTACGTTATGTTGTTATATGGTTTACAATTATTCTTGGCTTACTCAAGTTAGGTGAATCACATAAAGATTTTTTTGTATCGGTACGTGGGACCCTGGGATCATGTCGCTACCAAAAGCGGCGTTTTTAATGATTATTGGGTCCAATAGTGTTAGGTCATCATTATTTTCATCGACTTTAGTATTTACTCAGATCACATTAAGATATTGGTAATATGTGTGTATGATAATGTATGATAATGATGTGTGTTTTAATATATTAACGTTTTTTATGTTCTAAAGGTGCTCCCACACTGCTGTTATAGAATGTTAAGTAACGTTAGTAAACATTTGTTAGCTAACATTTAATCACCAAAGTCAAAAAATGTTTTCATGTTAGTAAATGTTAATTAACATTTTTGAACAAAATTTTGTTTGTAAACATTTTATACGGGTGACGGCAGGGTATGCGGTGAGTCGATGAGTTTTTCTCTAGCTTTAAGCGTTCGGCGCATCCAATAAGAGCGCTTTTTCTTTTTTTTTAAACAAAAAATGAAAGCTATCCCAATTAGCAAATCTTCTTCCATTTTCGTGTAGACGCCTCAGAACGCAAAACCAAACTGCGAGCCAATGCCAGATTCAAAATGTTATAAAATGTTAGTAAACACTTTCCATCAGTGTAGGAGCACTTATAACATATAACAGTTCCTAACAAAATGTAAGAATTGACAACATTTGTTAGTAAATGTTTTAGTGTTCAAAAATGTTTATAAACATTTTGTAACAGCAGTGTGGGAGCACCATAACAAATAATTTTGGGCCCCTTACTGGGTATTGTTCTCGGTAGAAAGATAAGCTTGTCCTATTAACGAACTAGGAAGGATAAGTGTTAACCCTATGCTTGCTGAAGTTCAGTATGACGCACGGTATCGCCTCTCGCTGGTAGATGGCGGTGCGTGTAGCGAGGTGGCGCGTCACCTCTCGCGATGGTAATTGCGCGGCTATTATCTGGGCGGCGCTCGGCGCGCATGGCGGACGGTGCGAGCGGGATGCACTCGATAATACGTAAAACAAAACGAGGGAGTAATAATGGTAAAAAACGAACAGCACGCAAATTATAGTGAGAAATGAGGCAGCCGGTAGCGGTGGGGGCTCTCGGAGCGGTGGGGGCCGGCTTGTGCGGCAGTCGCGGTAAGACCGCCGCGCCGCGCCGCCTGCGCCGCGCCTCGCGAGTGACTTGTGACTGGGACATGCGCCGACACCCGCGCCAGACATGAGCGGCAAGGGCACCTCCTCTCCGGACCTGCTCATGAATGTGAGTCCGACACCCGACACCCGACACCCGCTCCTACCGCTCACCTCGCCCCAACACGCTTACTAACAACACCTAACCTTGTACGCCTAGGGAGAACATAAACAGCTGATTGACTACTCTACTAACACCACTCTATTAATAATGACTTGAGTAAATAAAAAGTATTGAAATGCTGGCAGATTATTTTACTGAAGGATACATTTACTGAACATATCAAACACATTGCCGCAATTACTTACAAAGTTTTACTTACTCAAGTCAATTTATCTAAATCTATCAATGAATAAACCTCTTCTTCCAAAATCAAAGGCGATTCAATCAATCAAATCCTTAACCACATCATTTAAAATGTAAATTAATAAAAGAGTACCTAGCAAACGTTAATATATTATAAGCATCTAATGTTTCACGCTTTATAAACTAATTTCAAGAACAAACGTTTCCAAATAATCTGTTCCGTGAAACGGTTTGTTAGTCAGCAGAGGGTCACCCTTGGGTATTGTCGATTTAGCACGGACCATAAGCGGCGTATTACTGGCGGGGACTGCGAGCTCGGCTCCCTGGAGTCCTAACCTCTATTACTATTCATGGCGGTCGCCCCACGCCGGCCCGACTCGACCCACCCGTCGCACTACAACGTACCTTCACGAGAACACTTGATATGTTTTTGTCTTACCATTCGTTTATAGTGGGTATGAATATGTTAAGGTAGATGTGAACTTGTACACATAGAAAATGGAATGATGAAACTTCTTTTTATGAGTACCTACTTACTTGACAGGTTGTTTTGCTAAAGTATCTTAAATCCTCATTCCTTGCTTTATTGGTAAGCTATAATTTATTAAATAGGACAAACCTATTTCTCGTAACTATAAAATTGATTTAAATTGCAGCAATAAATTTATTCATAGATACACAAACTCATAAAATATTTATAAATACTGTTTTCATTAATAAATATTAACAATTAACAACAAGAAATAGATAACCGATACCGATATTTATGAAGCAATATCTGTCACATAAATGTGATTGTTATTACCTGAAAACGGACCATTTGATTTAGTTCCGAAACATTACCGGCAGATCATAAAACTACTAAAACGTTAATTCAATTAAATGAAGTCAAATAAATAAAGGTCGCGCCGCACTTTCGGGCGGCGTAACCAATCCTTAATGACACAAAACCTTCGTCCATTTTCTACTCAATTTCCTTTTCATATTAGTTTAATCTAGAGGCAAGGACTACTGGCGCCAAAAATTATGCCGCGACGGCCGTGTCGGGCGAGGCTAATCTGTTTAGCTTTATATTGTAGGGCGCCGGGCCTTTGTGCGGTGAAAAAGGAAGAAATTTATGCTTTTCGGCGTCGTGTGTGAGTTTTTTGTTAGAATGTAATTAATAAATCGGCGGCAAAACTAACAGTGTTTTCGTTGTTCCGAGCTCCGTGTGATTGATGCGCGTTAGGACAGGTACAATTAGCTCTACGGAACTATGTTCGTGTTATACAATTGGTTTTGTCTCTTTGTAGTGGTTTAAATGTTCATTGGGTTTCGTGTTTTCATTTCTTTATGGGTCGTTAGTGTAAATTACAAAAAGCTATTAATTATTAAAGTCAAGTAGAATATAACAGGGACATTTTATTATTACTTTTGAAATAATTAGGAACATTAAAAAAACCTATCCACATTGTTTATCTTAGCATCTATAGATAATAATAGTCAGTACTTTTATAAAGATATACCAATGATAAATTCCAGTTACAATTATAGCCAACCAAACCAACACGGATGTATTAAACCTACATATATAACCTTATCCTGAAATTCACCTTTCTCGACTCTACGTCATTCCCTACAGTTACTTAATATGATTACCGGAGATCTGTGCGTAGGCGGCGGTTCTAAGTAAAGCTGCGAGTCATCGCGCATCGCGTCGCCGGTGAAATGGACCGACCCATGAGTATTTGTTTTACAAAGCTACCAAGATGACTTGCTCAAGTAAAGACAGGTAAATGAGCGGCTCACGAGTGAGCACCGACCTCATTGTTTTGAAGAATGAAAGTACTATTGAGCACAATAATCATAGCACCGACTCAATATATACGACGACAATATATTTTACGTAAGAATTTTCTCATTTGAAACAATTAGTACAACGACACCCTATAAGTTTCCCGTGTGAAAAATATTCAAGCGCCTATACATTTGAAAAGTGAAAGATTCACAAGCGGTAGACATGTTAATTATTAACTCTGATAAAGGAAGACAAGACATGGAATATATTACCCGTACATTATACCTAATTACGAGTGCGTCATACAACTAAAACCAAGAAATGAAGTCAGATTGAATTGCAGGGTAGCGGCGGAGACCCGGCAGAGGTGGACATTTAAATGGAGTGTCAACCTGTTAGTCTACTTGTCTAACTCTCCGCTAATATCTGCACGTCGGCGGCGCTTGACAAGTATCCTCAATTAAATAGCAGAGGATGCGAGCAATTCCGAGCAAGTGGAGTGTGTTATTTAGTGGTGTGTGCGCGAGTGTACCGTTGGCCGGCGGAGTGCCACTCGGCAGCGGTGCGCGGCAACATTTTAATTGACCACGCGATGTTGTGCCGCGTCTCGTCCGACTTTTTCTCCTCTCCTCAAATTGCTCTAAAGTGCTTAATGAGCGATGCGTGCAATCGCCGTTTCCCCGTACGAGAGGTTGCTCTTATTTTACATACATAAATAGTTTGAACTAATGCCGATTCTCGGTACTGTAATTGCGTCTGTGACAGGCTTCCGTCGCCTTTCCAGAGGCTGGCGGTTAAACGCCAAACGCTGGGAGTAGTCGCAACTCGCCTAAATTATAGTTATTTCGCATTAATAGCGAACACATCGTGTGCGTGCGCATGCCGCTCCGGGCACCATTGACATTTGCAGCCAACTGCATCTACCCTGAAAACTATTCATTTCTTAAATACGTGACTAGGACAATAATAACGATCAATTAACTGGTTTTAGTTTGTTAAATAAACGTACTTTGTTTTTAGTAGGTTTAACTATGTACGCGGACGTCAAGATATATAATTAAATGATTAATTAGATAGGTATTCTCTTTATTACTTAATAATGTAGAGTAAATATGTAAATAATATGGCAGGTGTTGACAAGATAAACCGTTTTCCGTACAGTGTGGTGTTAACGAATAAGCACCTCTTTGTAATAATAGTATATTATTTAAAGGTTTCATAGTTATCTTTGAACCTACTTAGCTGACCGTTCATTGAGCAACAAGTAGAATGTTAAGTTTTTATGCCAATTATAATTATATCAAGCCAGTAACATAACGCCTGTGTATTGTGATCATTAATAACCTTTTTGAATCAATATGTTCACAAAAGATTTCTCATTGGAAAACATGAAGAAAAACTTCATGAATTAAATTAAATTCCTATGTGCTTGTTATAGTACAAATACTTAACTTACTACGACTTATCAAGGCAAGGAATAAGGTCAGTAACATAAAAGATTCCGTCTGGCGAATTAAAAACTGTTTCTTTTTTAAAGTCGGTTAAACAGGATTACAAGATTGAAGATAGAATAAGAAATCATTTTTCGGTGAATTTTATAGTCACCTTTTAATCGAATTGGTCGAAATCGAAATCGAAGACCAATGTTTGTTTCGTGTTGTTTCTTTGAACGCGCTTATCTCTTAAACTTCCATTCCAATTTGAATACTTTTTTTTGTAATGGATAGGCAAATCTAACAGAAAGGTATTGGCTATTTTTCATACCGAACTTTCCACAGAAACAGGCACAAAAACCGCGGGACGCTTCTAGTAAGTCTATAAACCGCTTAAGCCTTTACTTATTAACCTACCTTTTTGACAAACTAAATTTCAATTCTGATATTTATCTAAATAAGCATCAATAATAATTATTGAAAACGAGATACTTATAATAGCACACTGCAACCAGTTTATTTCTTAAACCTTTTAAGTATCATTCGCAATCCAATTAATTTCCTCATTAAATTGATGGTATTGTGATATCGAATTTTAATATAATACGTTTTGGAAGGGCCAGTAATCTTGTTTACAAGTAACATATATATGTGTATATATACAATATACAATACAAGACCTGTTAAAACCTGTTTT
Source organism: Cyclophora albipunctata (assembly GCA_963082685.1). Classification (NCBI taxonomy): domain Eukaryota; kingdom Metazoa; phylum Arthropoda; class Insecta; order Lepidoptera; family Geometridae; genus Cyclophora; species Cyclophora albipunctata. The sequence continues at coordinate 4,838,187 of OY720117.1, read as the reverse complement.
CTTTTCATACTTTCAGAAGATTATGACTTTCCGTTGAAGTATGAGTAGAATGAGAGGAAACAAAATTATCAATTCTTGCATCAATTATAACATTAACATATATTGATATTGTACTAAACAGACAGTATTATTTGTTACTATTAAGTTGTGACACAACCCTTTACATACCTACTAGAAATCAAAGTCCAGCAATATAATTTTTGCATTACTACTGATTATACTCTATCATTTATTGTAATAAAATTGATTGTCCAATTTTACGCTTGGAGTTTACTACTAAAATACCTAACTGCAAGTAAATGATAGGGTTCGGGCTGCAGAGTGCACAATCGTGGCCTAGTTACCTGATCACTATTCATTATTGTTATGTACTTAGTATAAAATATTCCTCCCTGTGAGATCATCGATAAGTGTGAATCTGACATTTATAATACCTACCAACGTCAGTGGATTATGAGTAATGTAATAAGCGAGTTACTGAGATGAAAAATACAGCTGATTGGTCAATCACCTGTATTTTCAGTGTAATCAGCCTAACCTTTATTCACAATTGGTTGACTTGTACATATACGATTTTGAGGCGTTCGCTTAGATCAAGTTTATTTAAGTTTACAAACCGCCGGGATCTGTAAAACTAGCAATGTATAAAACTTCCCGGCTAATCACATTTGTTCCAACTTCAAACTTTTTCTTCAGAATTCGATAACTTGCAGTTTGCTCAATCTTACCTTGCCTATTTAGTGGTTCCCTAAACTTGAATTTAGTCCATAGAGATCATTACCTTAATAACAACATACCTAAACTAACGTTCGTTTAACACACATCGCACTTTTTCAAACACGTCAAGATCGTCAGTATTTTTTTCACCCCAACGAGCATCAAGCATTGTAGTAAAAAGATAAATCTGCGACTCTAGAGTGCTTCATTTCCTGAACAAGTCGCTTTGTCGTTGCATATTTTCCGGTATAAATGGTCAGATTACCATAAACCGGCAGTTTGTTTTGTTCACTTCCCTAAAGCACTGGAAGAGCACGTGTCCGATGAAAAATATTGAAATGTTCATGAGTTTGTTTGGATGTAAATATTGCTGTTTGTAACTATTTGATTTACTGAGGTTTATAGTTTTACTGCCGCACTTAGAAACAATTTAAAAAAATATATATATTTAAAGACACGATGTAAAACCCTATTTAAATCGAACATCATTTGTTTATTGAACATATTTTAACGCTAAATCAAATTAAGAATGCTAAGAATGCTTGTTCAATCCACCCTAAGTACTCGTAGAATTGTGAACACAAACCTGTATTGAAAAAATACAAGTAATGTCGAATAAGAAACATTAAAATAATCTCAGAACTTTGCGTCATCAAATCTACAGTTTTTATCATAATTTTCGTACTTTAATTGTCATACGAGAGTGGTACGATTTACCAGATAACAATCAGCGCTATCTCGCTGATAGTTCTGACATATGCCAGCCATGCTCGATGCCCATACGCGCTGCCTTTGTTCTTAACATTACGAACAATGTTGCCGGCATTATATGTAATTATTGTAATAAACTTTGAGTAAACTACGAAACGAACGGTTAGGTGTAATGCTTAAGTTGTAGTACATGGATTTAATAAGAAAACAACAGTTTTAGTAAGGCTTACTGGTTTTATATTGTTTGCGAGAATTACTGGTGCATTTTTATGATTTTTAATCAAGGTTTTACTTGATAGTTTATATGTTAAAATGTTTGAGTCTACTTTCATTAGGTATGTCGTTTAATATATAAATAAATTAGGTAGTGTGATTACTCATATATTTTACTAGCATTCTATTGCGTTTTAATTTACCTTAACACAGCGTTTACACTCACTTAATCTAAATTACACCATAATACGGATGGCATGTATAGTACATGTTTAACAGCTTATAACTACAAAAAAAAACAAACCTAGCAAGCGAATTTTTTAACAAAACTTCTTTAAAAACTTACATTCCATCACATTCTTAGTAAGATACATAACAAAGTAGATAAGTATCCACATTTTTTACCTCAATTTAATTGCCGTTTATTTTTTTTAAACATCTTTGCTCTACCAGAACCGTCAGCGTGTTCTCACTCCAACGTTTCCACGTCATTTAACCCTCGAGTTTCCTTACTTTGACATTAATATTCGCAGTTTTTGTCCCCTACACAACAACATACTGTATGTATACAGTATGTTGTTGTGCTTTTTATTGGAAAACCTATCCGTGAGAACGTTTGTGCTAAACTGAATAGGTAGGACCGATTCGACCGAGTGTTTGTACTGAGCTGATAGCTGTTACTAGGAACATTTTTCGTTCGACTAGATGTACCGTAGTCCAGTTGTTCTGTGTAGACATTAACTTAGTTTTTGTGTTCGCAGTGCCTCTATTGGTAGTTATGTTCAAAAATAAACTATAAAATAACGAAGGTACTTTCAGTAAATGTTAGAAACTAATTCTAATTGTCCGTCAAATTATTCTGGTATAATCTGAATGCCAGTCAAGTGTACGTGTGGGTAGTTGGGCAGAATACTTTAAGACCTTTACTTTACTGAATAAAAGATAAAAAATAATGGGCTAATTGCGTCGGAACAAGGACCGTACTTGCTTCGTTTTAAATGCGAACCGTGTTAAGCTACCGGTTACAAACAGCTGACCACGTCAGAGGTATTCCGAGGTAAATATTAAAATTACCCTGTCATTTTACATATATAATATAACATAATTCCTATGCATATTATACCCTTAACTTGCGATTAAGATTATTAAAACTAATATTTTGTTAACAAATACATTTTGTTATCTGTAAGTTCCCCTTTATGTAATTGCTTATAAATCGGCCAACATGCATTAAATTGTTGGTTCATAAAGTTCATTGGTGTACGCGAGTTGTCAAGTTGTCGTAGAGTGCGTTCATTTTGAGGTGCGCAAGCGCAAGCGTCACGCGACTCACGCGCCGCGCCCCGAGCGCGACGATTATAATTTCGAGCTCCGATCAACATGAAAATGGACGTCCATAAATTTATTAGACATAGTGTCGGCCGACTCGCCGCAGGCTTGCATTATGTATGTCAAGAATTAAGCATTATCATACCGAGAATGTTTTACGCTGGTAAACTTTATTGTTTTTGTTCAATCTCGCGGCTCTTTTACATCCTTCATATCCTGATATATGATATAATTTTGATGTGTGCAAAATAAATTCATCGCAGCTGTACGAAAATGTTGAGCTATAATTCCAGCACCTATTTTGGTTGAATAAACTGTACCAATAAAGATATTATTTAAGATACGATGGACTTATCAGCATTAAAGTAATACCATGTTATTAGGTACGCTGATAAAGAAAATGTCCAGTGAATTATAAACCTCAATAATGCAAGTTTGAGTGACCGTCAACCGCAGCTCAATAGATACGACCAATTTGCAGGAACGCGCTTTTGATCCTAAACTCAGATACTGCGCCCACGTCGACCGTGAGGGCAAGTTATAAAATGTAAATTTATTGCGCGATATTTTACATAAATTCAAATTGAGGCTATATATCGCTGGGCTTATATTACATCACGTAATTATGTTGCGCACAATTATTATAATTTTACTATAATCGCGCTCATAAGGACGTGCGAAAAACAATTTGAACGAGGATATCTCAAACTGATTTATGGACGTTGTACAATGAAGATTTATTTAATTTATTAAGTATATACTTTAATTAAATAATATTTTGGGCCGCTGTTAGTTCGTGAAAGGGTAATTATTGTGGAAAGGCAATTAAAGTTGAAACATCTGCATCTAAACAGACGCAGGTTCGAAATGTGAACTCTCCTCTCAAGTCCAATCAATGGTGATTCATCTAAGAAACTTAATTATGGTGTTTTGTTCTAAATCTTACCTGAAACCGTGTTTTTAATTATAAACTACATTGTTTGATTTATCGTGTAGACCAACATGTGTCGATGATATACGACGTGCTAGTTCTGAAATATTTTTAAAGTTGATAATACTCTATTATTAGCTAAAATTACAAGTAGTTTATATTAATTGTTCGAAAGTTGACTATCCAAATAGTATTTAAAGCAGCACTTATATTACAGTCGTGTATGTTCTAAGATTTCCAAGTTGTCGCTTCGAACGCGTGAAAGTGAACACCTTTCCCATAACTAGCTTTAATTAAATCTGTAGGGGTGTAATTATGTCCTTTGCCCTATTTGTTCGGTTGAATTATTATCTATGATTATAGAGGAGCGTGTGTTTAAAATTCAATGTCTTCTGTATCGTACACGATGGAAATTATCCGTTGACTTGAAATAGTGGAAACATAATTGTGTGACTTTAAATTTTTAATCAAATAACACCTGAAATAAGCTTCAGTACGACATGAAACGTATCTAATTGATTGATAATTAAAAGGCTTTAATGATAAGAAAATTACTTTGGGCCGGTCTTTACTGGTTTCTGCTGATCATGTAATATTTATTGGTTTAGTATTCTATGTGACGTTTTAAATGGTAAATTACACCTATTGGGCTCTGGCTATTTCCACTTCTATTTGTTGTATTCCTCTTTAACATGACTTGATAATTGGAACAGACCAAGTATTTAGAATAGGTGCTTACTAGTAATACTTGAGTTTGAGTAGAAAAGTATGGCGATGATTTTGCCCAATAGTGAGTTGAATTGTGTTTTAGTATCTGTTATTAAAAGCTAAGCTCTTGTGGGGGAAATCGATGCAGACTTCTCCTACTTGTATTTCTATTACTTGCATATTCCTTCACATCTCTATACGAAATGACGGAAACAAAAAAACTATGACATACTAAATACAAAAAATATACAAATCTACCACAACTATACAAATATACATAGTTGCAAAACATTAAGTCAGTGACTAGACAGTCACACAGTTTCTATAACATTCTAACAAGAAATCAATTCTAAATTATACGAAACGTGTACATTAAGTACGAGTACGTCAAAGTATTAGTAACAAGAGTACCTACAAGTCAATTTGCCAACAACTAAATTGAGGAATTTGCGGCGTGTTCCCGTCGCAGATAAATTCAATCCACTCGACTTGTGACGACGCGAAGGTCTTTGCTCTTGACTTAATGTGACTTTTATTGCATTCCATTTCCATCCACATTGTGCTCGAGTCCCCTTTTTCAGCAAGTTCTTTCAAACTTCAGGTTTACGACACTTTTACGTCGTGAGAATACAATGTAATGAGATATTTTATGGAATTGAAGCAACAGTTCCGCTGCAAAACAAACAATGGCTGAATAACCTGCGTTTTGAAAGACAAATCAGCCATATGGTGTGACAAGCGTAATGGGGGTGAGGGAATGGCCGCGCCATTCATCATACCACCGCAAACCGCTCCGCGTTTTCATTTTCACCACACAGTATTTTAAAAAAACACTACGCTCCGATAAAGTCGTTATCGGCGGACGTTGCCTTTTTTCGACAAACATGTGAAATGCATTTAAGGGGAAGTTGTGGTCTAATGATGAGCGAGTAATATTCCTCTTCCGGCCTGCATTAGGTAATGAACTATAATAGGTTTATTAAGGCTCTTCTCTCACTGTTCTTGGTGTGAAATACATTACACGCTCGCGTCTATTCACTTCCGGACAATTTGTGTTATTGCACTATTAGCGACTTATATCGACGTGGAAATTGAATTGAATGCCTCTGATAAATGTGTGATAGTTAAGTTTCTAAGTATTTTTATTTATGATGAGAAGGGAAAAGCTATCTTTACTTTTGATAAATAGTAAATTAGTGTTACATAGAACGATTTATATGTGAATTATAATTACATATTTTCATTGAAATCGTTCCCACTTTTTCAATATTCATTGACACATAGCAACTACCGAGCAAACTAAAAACATTGCAACAACAAAAATAAGGATGTTCTCCAGTTTCGGTTTGAAATTGAAGTAAAACTGTGAATCATTTGTTAAAGCTAGCCCTTGTAATTGGAAGCTCTTCTAAAAGCGAATTAATTTCGCCACAATTACCCGCTCGCGTTACTAATTGAGACATCAAAGTCTCGCGTCCCTCTGACGCCATCCACCGCCTGTCTATGTATCTGTTGGCTTCCATCAGATATTCCGTATTTGTATTCAAATTATCACCCACACGTCTTACCCACGTACTCTCAACTAATTTTATATACTTATCTAAATAAATAATTCTTACAGAATTAGTTATCGTGGTTCATTAACAATAATAACGCCACAATTCCTGGATCTATAACACATATCATTATAAACGTGGTCCATGTAAAGAGACCGCAAATTGTTAGGTGTTTTAAGAAGTTAGAACACTTAAAACCCGTTCGAGCTAAATACTGGCCGTTTATGAGGGCATTTTAGCAAGAAAATGCTTTCTATAAGTGTATTGAGTAATTTTAGTTGAAAATATTTCAAATAATGGACATGATTGATGCAAATCACAACGCTGTAAGTAAAAGTGTCGGTAATGTTAGGGTGTTAGGCGAACATTTCTCGGCTAAAGTACTATTTGAAATGCATTACAAGAGACATTTTGCCTGTCATCATCCATGTATATTTAGTCGTATTGTGTCCATTAAAGAGTTGGCCGGCGGCGATAGCTCAGCTCCGTGGCGGCCAACCGCAATATGGGGTCACCCGATAATGCCTGCGTAATTACCCCCACATTACTTTACCTACCCAGCTCGTTGCATGCTCAAACACCGCACACTTCTTGTTACTCGATCAAATGTCTCGGACGTGACTCCCGATGCTAATACAAGACAACGCATTATCTAGATTCGATATAAATTATTCACAAGCGCGACCACAAGACGCTTGTCTTAACTAACCTCAAGGGCACATGGACTATTTGCAATTTAGATCTATAGTCTCTATAAAATAGTTGTACTACACAGCGTAGTACTAAAGAAAAGCACTGTGGACCGTTTTTGGAATCGATATCATGTTAAATTATCAAGTCGATTATGTTGGCCCAAAGGTGTCGGGTTCAATATTAATGGGCTCGTACAAAGGCACATCAATAAACCCGCCTTGACTACAGATGTGGGTGTAATAACGCTGTTGTTTGAAGAAAATACGTATTTGGTGGATATTACAGTTTTGATAAAAGTAATATACCGTCTATAAAGTATTTGAACACAGAAAATAAACATTCCAGTGAAAAATGTGGTCTAAGGTAGCTTGAATAAATAAGGATTTTGTGCGGCCGCGGGTAAGTCTCGAAGGGAACAATCGATCTCTGGCAAACCTTTAACTACAATTTGTGTAGTGGCAGCTCCTCCGGCAATTTGTGTCCGTCGCCTTCGCTTGCCGTTACCTGGTAAATGCTACTGGAATACTGTACTCTGTGGTTCAGATCCCAGTTTAAACGTACGTACAGTTGTCCGGACGAGTGAGATACCTACATACTAATTATGGGCAATTTTCAAAATCGATCGCCGAGCTTTCGCACTACTTGTGGCTTCCTGCGTTAGCTCGTTCTCGAGAAAATATAAGCAAACATTTAGCGTTTAAACAGTGGGTATTTGAATATAGTAGCCCGGTATTTTAAACCAGAGATGGAATATAACAAACGCTTCCAAAGGAACAGTATTAAATTGGTGAAATATGGGGAGCGTAGGAGCAAGGCTGCTCTTAGAGACCGGCTACCATTTAATAAAGGTATCATGGAGTATCTGAGCCCTCATCTGATGAGTGGTTGTGCAACGGCGGGCGCAGTTAGATCGAATTATCGGACGATCGATGGCGTCTAGATTGCATCTCAATAATCCTTGCCCGAGTTATCGGCTAGATTGCGGGGAACGTGCGTCCAGCTACTATGCGTCTTCCGGGAGTCTGGGTAATGAAATGCTGAAAGGTTTATCTCCAATCTAGCTCAGTTTGTCTCGTGGTTTCTATTTAAAGCGCGAATGTCACGGGTGACGGATTAAGTCGAGCGTTAATAATGACATCTTAAGAAGGACATTAGGTATGCATTCTGCTGGCGACGGCGTCGAGTGCACCGGTGACCGTCGGGACGCGGTAATTGATGATGTCGCGGCCAACCGGTGTCCGCCCATTTTCCGTCAATTTTCGTCACTTGAGTGATGGTAGATCGCCCCGCCCATCCCCCGCCCGCGCCCTGCACGCCGCGTATGGCACGCGCCGCGCTAAATTTAAATGCTATGAACTTGTAACAGGCGGACGCTTCACAGGAATGTGAGCCGCATCATACGTTAATCATACATTTGTGACAGATACACTCTCAAGTTTTCGACGAACACAAAAAAAAGAACATACGACTTTTCAATTTGTCTTAGACTTTAAATAGTCATGGAACATTACCGTTACGCCCATATAGGTATTAAAGTTTATAATGGCAGTACTCAACTGCTTTTATATTCTGATTTGCAAAATAATATACTTGGATTTGAGTAGGTATACGAGTGTAAGCCGTCACCACTACAAAGCACTCTACTATTACGTTATCTAAGCCTAACGGCAATTTACGTCCGTAATATTCAATAAGTATTCACGTACTACCAGGGTGACAACTAATACAATTTACATCAAAACAGCAAACGCCAATACAGCTTACGGAAGCAATTTATTTGGCGGTATTTCACCCCAACGTTCAGTCGTTCTCAGAGCCAGGGACGAGACAAAGAACTGGCTAATTTTCCGGAGCAACAAAAGCCTGTGGGGATATAAATAAGTGGGACCACTTAATGAACACATAAACTGAAGAGAGGTAGCGATCCGAAGAAGGCAACGTTGTCATGGCAACCCCTGTTTGGGACCGTCGAGGGTTCAGGGTGCTTAAGGGCCTATGTATTTATATGGTTGGATAATGCCACTGAAACTATCCTCGCTAATGTTAAGGGGTACATAAGAAAACAAACCATTTCGAAAGAAGTTTCAATAGTAAAGGGCTTGTAAGTTCCAACTACCTTAGGTACAAAGGACAAAGACTTCGTTGACCTTACATAAAATAAATTAATTATGAAATCTGATTTACCAGACATAGGAAGGTAACATACCCAAATACCAAAAATTGCTTTTAAATATTCCATAACTTACCAACTAAATATATTATTTGGACGGCAAAACTCGACAGCAACCGATATAATAAGTTCACTTTCAGAGTGTTGAAGTTATAAAGGGTTATTACCTCAACCGCCGCCATTGTTCGTCGTGTGAACAATCAGTGTCAATGACGGCAGATCTCGGTTGATGAGTGGCGTCATGCGATAACTGAGAACACATTTTTATATAAATATTTAAGTTTTATTGGAACCAAATTACTTTGCTGATTAAGGTCTTAATGTTTTTAATACATTTGCCAAGACAGGTCTAAAGCGGGCCAAATGGTCTTTTATTTTCTAAGTAAGTACCATTTCTTAAGTAAGCTTCAGTGACAAAAAGTGCTTAAGTAACGTTTTGTTATGTATGAGTATTAGTCAAAGTCATGTCAAAGTAGAATATTTTTATTCAGTTTTGGCCCCAAAGAGGCTCTTTTGAACGTACCTATATTACAGTTTCCTATATACCTACGTATTCTACCATCTATTAAGAAAACTGTTGGCTCATTGTGTTGGAATGATAAACTCCGTTCCATCTAGTAATCGCGGATAGGTTTCGTAAGTGTTACAACCTCTCATCGCCAGTCAACCAGTAATTATAAGTAAAGAAACAATTGCACGTTGTCAATTATTAATTGAAGGTTTTATATTAACTTTACATGAGTTTATTACATAGCAGTAATCGACGGCCTGTGTCGCGTGCACACTGCTATATGATTTTATAATCAGAATGTTATTTCTTGTTGATTCATAGTATTTACTCTAATGCCTATCACATTATGAGTTGGCAAATATTTATTGTTTAAATTCATTATATATCTTTTAACGAAAGTTGTACGTCTGTATATTTTTACACTAAAACTACTACTTCCACTTCAAAAGCTGTAAAGAGATCCTTATCAAATTCTTCTTAATTAAGTTTTAAGCTTATTTCATTACGTAATCACATCACTATAGATACATAATATAAGCTCGATACCGAATACCGATAAGTAAGATTCGGTTGTCGCTGATGAAACGCGAGAGGGCGGGGCCAATCGATACCGCGGCGATACATGTGATTTACCCAACAAATAATAAACGAACGCATCCACGAATCGAACGCTGTTATCGGTAATTAATTTCGTTATACCCCACCCTATGTTAATTAACTCCGTGAGAACCCAACGCTAGATACGATTCTGCGGTGCGTTTCTTTTATTGTAAATTACATGAAACTTATTAAGATAAAGCTTAGATTGGTATGTAAGTAGATTATGTTTGTACTTTTATTAAGAAATCGGTTATACTTTCATTTAATATATATTATAATCATACGTGTTCTCATATAGTGTATTCTCATATAGTTAAACAATATTTGAATTGCCTTTATTGAAAACGTAAGTAAACCGAAACTTTTTCATTAACATTGCACTATATACTTATAAATTGCATTACACATTTCTGATTGGAGAGCGCTCTAAACATGGTGTACACAAACACTATTAAGCTCTACTGATAAGTCAAGCTGCGAATGACATTGTAATACTAAGAATGCGGTAAAAAGTGGCGAGGCAACGTATAGGGTCGAGTCGCGACAAACGCGGCGTCACGCTGCCTACACACGACGGAAACGCTTCGCTCATGCATTATTCAAAACCGAAGGCAAATACAAATAAATAGGCACGAAATAAATACAAACAGGCTGAATGGAGCCACGGCGGTGGGCGGGGCACAGCGACATAAATATCGGCCGCGCTGTCAAAAGACCGGTGGATTTCTGGCCACGGCTATTTCGATCCGAGACGCCTTTAATGCACAGATTTGTCTCACAACTATTGTTTTAGCCATCAATGTGTTCCTTTGGGTAATATTAAAAATAAATGCTAGTCTGATTAGTTGTACCGTATTCGTGGGTACTTAAAAGACACTACTGTAATATGTCTAGAGTAAACTTAAGTTTATTTTTAAGTGTAGCAAATAACATATTGATATCAACTAAAATTAAAAACTTATACACAGGATAAAGCAATTTACACTGACATTTCATAAGTAATTTATTTTGTAAGATAAAAGTGCACATAAATTATATGAAATATTTATTTAAGCCGATCGCAAGACGCCGCGCAGTCGATCTCTACCTACTCAACGAAATTACGTGCAATTTATTGCTCAAGGGCCACATTATATTATCGTAAAGTAATTTACAAACAATTATTTCATCAAAAATTTAATCGATCCCAATATTCTCTGCATCGTGTCGCTTGATAATGAGGACGTCTACCTTAGGCCGTTTGACAGGAATAACTATTTTAAGATCTTGCGGTTCATTTACCTCGTAAATAAAATACGGCTTAGGTTAAGTACTTTTTATAGGATATCAATGGGCAGGTACACTGAAAACTATGCCAATTTTCTATATGAAAATAGTAATAACAGTTTTAAGGTAAGGTCTTTGCAGTCCCTAATGGAATATAATTGGCAGGTAATTTGAGGAACATAAAATTTTAATTGAAACTCGGAGTCAATTTCGCTACGGGTCGGTCCCCGGAGCGGCCGCGTCGCCGCTTGTCCGCTGCTCGTAAATTGCGAGAATCGCCATAAATTGCACAAAATCACCAATTACAAGGATAATGTCGGGAGCACGGTGCGCACGGTGCGCACTGCGCCCGCGCACCGGTCCTCCTCGACCACTTTACGACGTGCCAAAATAAACTCCATCCTCCGCGAGCCTGAAGTTCAAATAGGTGACCCCGATCGAGCGCAATAATTACAGTACTGATACAAAAATTAAATTAATCCGATGATGCTCAGTTCGTCACGTGTCGTGTAATTGCGGTTACGATATCAGACATTATTTCGTGGTTCAGCTCTCGAACAATATAATGACTTGGCTCACCGCGCCCGTTTCATTATGTAACCAATGAACAAAGAATGTTTGAAAAATATTTTATTGTTTACTGAATACTTAGAACATATTTGTGTGGTTTCGTCTTGAATTGGCTTTCAATTTAAGACAATTTGATTTTCTTTGGGTGATACAACTGCGACTGCCATAACGAATATTAATATACTTTGATAATTACGTATCTGTTGCATACATCGGCTGGCCAATTTAATTGATACCAAGAACGTTGATGAGAAACATAAACCGAACCCATCCGACCGCACTCGTACTAATCCTCGTTAAATACATAATGACCGCAATTTAGTTTTTAAATTTTAGCACGAAAATCTCATCAAGTCTGGAATAATATTGTCCTTTAAAACACAAAGTCCTTTGCGGGAGGAGAGCCCAATAAGAGCCGGTGTTATTATGTTGGTAAAACAAAATTCCCCATAATGGCCTCATTATGTGGCGAAAATTGCTCGAGAGCTTTTTTGTGTGGTAATATAAATGTATTTGTAATAGCTTTTAGAAATATTGCGAAGAAGCGGGTCAGGACCGGGTCGGCGTTACCCGAAACTTAATTTATTTTCATATTAAAAAACTAAAGATTGTCCGCGGGCCGGCGTGGGAAACGACCCTGTCGCCGGCGGCCTCTATTACGTCATTATTTTCTATATTAGAATTTATATTAAATGGAAGATTAATAGTAAATCGATACAGTTAATAATGCGGTCGTGTACCTGTAAGTTATCGGTTCATAAACATGCCCGCACTAACGACGCCACCCGAAATAATATCAATTTATGTTCTACGAGTACATGTTACTGCATTACTGTCGTTTCAAGTTTCATAATGAATAATTATTTACGATACACCAACTGATTGGTGTTTTAAATTTAATTTATACTAAGCTACTTAACGTCACTCTTAATTAATTAAATGAAAATCCTTGTAATAAATCAATCATTGCCAAATGCCAAGTAATTAAGATGTTAATATAAATTATTTACCATTTAAAACGAAGTAAGTAGTATGTTTTAACTACCTACAGCTGCCATTCTTGTACAATTTAATTAAATAAAATCAAACAAGTTGTACCCAAATCATGTCATTCATTTGTCTTTTGCGTGATGTTATACCTAGATAGTGCAAAAACAATTTAAATAATACTTTGATATAAAAAATTGTTACTACTACAACAACAACCTTTTCTACGTACTAAATTGGTTTCATCGTCACTACGATAACTCATTTACAACCAAATTCCGACTACCGAACTATAAACCAATTCACCATAACAAATATCCATACCAATCAATGAAGATTACTGCCGTAAAGCGGTCCCGACAATTGGTCCTAATAAAGTTTGTGAATGTTAATGAATCGTTTTTCGGTTCGTTGTGAGATGTGTCATAAAACGAGCCACTGGGTTGGGTGTCGCCGCCGCGGGGGGCCGAGGGGGCTCCTAATTGATTTGTGCCCCAGGCCACAATCAAAACAGATCGTATTTTATAAGACATATCGAGCAGAGGGCGAGGGTGGATGTTAAAGTGTAGCGGCAGTGGCGCTATGGGGTTGTGGGTTCGATTCTAACGTTATTGTGTTTTGTGACGAAGCAAAAGTACAAGTATGGAACGTAGTTATGAATGGTACTAACTTTTGTATGAAAATTGTTTTCTTAGCCTTTCTTTATCATCATAGATTGTGTTTCATGTAAGTTCCTATTGAATTCATCTTTATAAGAATACTCGTATGCAAAATAAGCCCCGTCTCAGTATGAATTTTACAAAGAAAAAACTAGGTACTATGGATAAAATCCGGTCATTCGACTACGATTACCATAGATATACATTAAACCCACAGACAAGTCAAACTTATAGCACCCCCCTTTATTGTCGGTAGTTACTAAACAAATAGTGAAGCTAAACAAGAGTGAAGCTACCCCAAGTAGCTGTTGCAAATTCTAATGTGTTCAGTGATCAAACACAAGAAAATCAAATGATCATTTGATAAATAGTCTGGCTGAGGGGTGCAGGGTGCTTTGTCGTAATGCGGTCAACGCGGGGAGCTTCGCCCTCCGTGGGAACTGGGGACATTTACCACTTTTCATTTGCATTTTCCACTTATTGTAATACTTATAATCATTTTCTGGATATACATAAAAAATTTATGCCTAAAAAATTAAGTATGGTTGCCGTTTGTTTTGTTTCGTCTCCTAGAAAGAACTAATATTTATGTTTTCTAGGACTAAAATGACGCAAGAATATTCATATCAGTCTATGTCATTTATTTACACAGAAAATAACATAAAAATCGCTCTCTTGATATAACCGATTGACTTCTCCGGAACTAGTAATAAATAATTCTGTAGATATGTATAGTTAGATAGCAGACAAACTTAAAGGAAACACGCAAATATCCCATTTTTATTTCCATAGTAACGTTGCGAATAAAGTTTCCAACCACAACGCACCATCATTAATCAGAGGCGCGTGATTCAATGCGACAGAGAGACCATCTAATGCTATAAATCTCTTATAGGTTGTCAAGTCAAATACCTCACTACATTGTTCATAATAAGGTTCAAATTAGCGCAACATTTATATAGTGTATCATGACAAATTGTTGATTAAAATAAACATGCCAGTGCAATGTTTAGCACACTAAGTTATGTGATCGGTTTCTGTCTGTGTTTTGTTTGTGATACCTATTGAGTATTGGTGATTGGTACATGATAAAGTTATAGACTACTAGTTAACTACGGATATTTTACTATATCTACATGACCTACTAAACTATTCGTGGTTTGCCTTACATACTTATCTCTCACTTTATCTCATTTTAAGGCTGGATTATACATATAATTAAACTATACTCCATGTGCCATTTTAATAAACGCGTATTAAGAACAGTTTCGCTATCAAGTGGTTTGTCACTTTCTGACGTAAGCAATTTTCCGATGAGCAAAAGAGACAAAAGACAGTATAACAGTGTTAAAGTTACACCGCGTTTATTAATATGGCCCCTTAAAAACAAAAAGTGAAGTTTCTTAACTTTGAGCAGATTATCATTTAGAAGCAATTGGTAAACAAACTGACATGAAATGAGTCATCATTATACATCCTCAATTCTTTACAATACTTGCCAAGGATCCGTAAAAGGGCTCGCACACACACCTTCACATTAGCATGACATTTATCCAAATCACATCGTACATAGGTAACCTACCATATCGTATTTACCTGTTACCTTATTATTCTGACTATTTAAACCAAACCAGTTGGAACGGATGGAGTGGAAAACAATAAAAATAAAAGTAAACATGTGTACACAACATATAGATCAAGTAAGACACGTGTGCGGTGCCGGAATGCGCCGGCGTCGCCCACGCACGCCGACATTGTATGCAAATCGCGGGTCACAGGTCGCCATTCGTGCGGGCCCATGTATGTAACGGCCCTTATTGGTCCACTTTTACGTTCACGATAATTATCATTTTTAAAGGTTTAAGATATTTATATCCTCCTGACTGAACTGGTTTATCTTATATTATTACTTTTACTTATATGTCAGCAAGATACTTTGTCCTGCAGTAGTAATGTAAGGCTGTTCGCACATTGTATTTATGAACATAATTTGTACTGTGGTTTTGACAAACTCAAAATGTTTACTCAAGAAATTTACTATTAAAAGTGTTGTCTTGCTTCTTATGTACACAAACCTCAAGATTCAGCTTTATTCAACACGTTTCGTACACTATTGACGTACCTATATTAATTTTTTTGATTTAAGCGACAATCTCATCGTTATCTTTAAAACCTACACTACAAACAGACATTTATAACTCAAGTGCCTAAGTACTTATAATAGTTCGAGGTTAGACACTCTGTAATGGCGCAAAGAGTATGAATGGTGGAACATTCCGTCAAGTCATGACGGGATGCCATTGTGTCTCCAAATCACGACTCGACAACGACACGCCACGAGCCTGATTGTGAATGAATACGGGTCAGAGATCAACATAGTTAAACTTTTATATCGATATTATTTCCTGTCATGTAATAAGCAAGTATTAGAAATAAATGACTAATGTGAAATGTGAATGTTGTTTTTATGAATTGTTTTTTCGTACACTGACGCATGTTAGTGACGCACGTTGCATTATCTAAAAACAATCAGAGTGATGTCCTTATCATTTGTAATCTAGATTGTAGATACGTAATTCAGTCCTAAGACTAATGGAAAGAGTGAGAGTTCTTATAAATGGAATGACATCCGACATCCTGCTTCACAAATATAATTCAAGGACACTAATTATTATTGGCCTACAGTCATGGTTATTAAAGTAATAAAATATCTATAATTATCATATATTTTATGTATCAGATCGGATCGGGCCGAAGTCGAATCTAAATTATTTAAATAGGAAACTCAATTACGAGTCACTGCTGCGATTCCAGGCCGAGATAGAGCCCACATGTAATTAACTTTCAAAGTTTTATTTTCTATACCAACTAAGTATCTGGGAACACAATATTCAGTTGTAGCTGTACTTACTTACTTAGGGGAAGAAAAGTGCTGAGGTTAGTATTTAATAAGATATTTAGGTAGAGAAAATAGATACTTTACCCAAGTAGGAATTTAACAATATTACTAAAATCCTTAGGGCCATATTAATTAACGAGTATTAAGAAAAGTTTTAGCTATCAAATGGTTTGTCACTTTCTGACATACGCAATTGTCCGAAGAGCAAAAGAGACAAAACACAGTATAACAGTGTTTTAGTTACACCGCGTGTATTAATAAGGGCCTTAATGTTTACTTAAATCCTCAGACATTTCGTACAACCCTTTTCAAATGCATAACTCCCTTCGCCACAACTTAACTGTCGTTAGTTTACACTAATAATAACTCATTGTCCCAATAAAAAGCATTTGCCGTATATAAAACAACATTAAGAATAATGGCGGTGACCACATGCGTCTGTGGTGAGCTAATCCTCGGCCTGATAGAACAATATAGCCGCGGACGCGGTCAGGACGCGTCCAGAAATTTACTGTCCATAATTACAGGGTTGGCTCAGTTAATTGCAGGCGGCCGCCCGTCCCGGCTCGTACGTCGCTGCTTTTTTCGACTAAATAAAAATTGACTAATATTCATAATAAATAATGAACTCTCCGTTCTCAGGACTCGGGGATTATGGCGTATAGATTGTAGACCGATTAATATTTTGAAGGCTAATCGAATGATCGCAACCGACTCTCGAAACGTACCGCAAATAACGTTCAGATCGATATCACTCTAACAAACTTGGAAGGTTTAGACGCTAATCATTTTAAGTAAATAAGTGTAAATTGTACCCCGAAATGTGCGATTGCTGGAATGTGTTCGTAAAATATATCATAATTTGGGAACGGAGCAAAAACTGGCTCACCTCGTTGCATGTTGTTCGACGTAGCTCCAGGCTCTCCTTATAATTGTAGGGTTTCGCCCAAAAGCCTCAATTATAAAATAATAGCAGATGCGGATCATAGTAATAACAATTATTATTAATATGGTCGATGCGTTGATTCATATGCAAACTCGTAGAGGTTAGCGCGTACGGCCACCCCGCGACCACAGTTTGACACAGAGAACGAAGTAATTAAACAATCGACAAAAATACAACACAACTTTTTCGTACTCCAAGTACCAGGCTCTTATTTTTGAAACAAAAACATGAATGGCATCATGCCCGTTTAACCTGACCGTCGAATTAAGATTTAAACTAGCCAACAGGTGTATAATTAAATATTATAAATTGTAATTAACGCGCAAAAATTAGTGGTAAAATAACACCTAAAAACAGATAATCTGATGTATGAGTAACGTAATAGACGTTAGCGCAGAATATTTTGTTGTTCATGCGCTTACCGTAGATAATTATAGGTTGAATTGCGGTATATTTGACCGTCTCAAACTCGTAATAATGTTAACTTGTAATGTGGCGATTATTCAAATTCTCGAACAAGTGGAGTGGCCCGCCTCTTTGCAATCGCAATCTTAATAAAGACTTCCTAGGTGTACAATCGTATTTTATTTTTATGAAACGCTCGCTGCGGCGCGGGCGCGGGCGCATGTAACTTTAATTAAAGATAGAGTTTAATTAAAGTTAATCGCTGAACAGACGGATCGTCAGATGAGATTCGTGTTGATCGCAGTGAGGCAACAATATTGGAACCAGTTATGATACTTTGTTCCAAATTAACGATTATTTTATATATTAAAACATGTTTAATACATGTTCCGCTTAAACTGTTCTACTGCAATTTAATGGAATAATAAATCGAAACATTATATCCTATCGTATACCTAAACATAATGCCTTTTCATATCATTCATTGAATAGTTAAATACTAGCAAATATTTGATTGAAAAGTAAAGGTGAGCAACTTAGCCTGTGGCAATTTATGGGTGGTTACAACAGCAGCCTTCACCGACGTGTATCTTTCAGTGCCTGCAAGTCTGCTCTATCCATCGACAGCGAGGTCGATTCATCATCGTTCCTCTACTGGATAATTCGGCGGTTGATTTACTCAAAAACATGTTATTAAGGGATAAATCTCTATCTAGAAACGCTAAGAAGCCTAAGCGCGCCTCTGATTTATGAGCCCGCGGCCATCGCCGACTTACCTTTGATTTGTGATTCTCCCCAACATCGTTGTTTTCATCTTTAGTTGAATTTTAATTAATGGCTTTAAAATTATACCTCTAAGTGTGTAATCATACATTGTAGCGTCATTGATTATTGCTTTTAGAACGGCAAGATTTAAATTTATCACTACGTCTCGAGAGAAATTAAGTAAAATAAATGCAGGAATTCATTCCAAATGTTTCTCCCGAAGTCTGAATTAATCAAAATTAAATGTTGGTTTCAATAATTGTAACTGTAGCTTATAATTATTGACAATAATTATAAAATAACATGTTGAAAATGATGAATGAGAAAAATATAATTTGTTGCGGTTACTCTTTAGAAATGGCTTAATTATAATAATAAGCTTTCAGTTATTTATTTGATCTGATAATTTAAATCAGCGAAAGATCATTAACTTCCACCTGGCCATTGGGATTCTTCTAATCTACGCTAAAAGATACCTATACCACATCATTTAGTCCTCAATAATTCATGCCCGATGGCACAGTGGGTCGTATGTGTCGAGGCTTTCAGTTAAGGCCTTCAAAACCGTATGTAACCGTATGAATCGATCCTATAAATATATAAATAAATTTATCATGACTTACATACCAAAACTCATTCATCTTTCACTGTGCAACTTGTACATCCATCACTAGTTCATTATTACATACTTCCTTTACAATTTCAAAGTACTGACAGACAATACATCGAACAGTGTGCGTAAAGTCCACTGGCCACCCCAGTCCGGTAAAGCTCGCCAAGATATTATCTTGATTTATTACTATCGACCCCCTCCCTACTATCGGGGATTGAACCTCTGAACTTACCTGTGTAGAACCGTAGCGCAATGCAGTTGTCTCTCGGTAACTAACTCCAATTAATTAATTCAGGACATTAGGTATTCTATCTACGGCTACGGATTAGGTATATTCGAAGATATGTCGTATATTCTATAGCTTGCATGTTGAGTGGTTTATGATGTACATACTACAAAGAGCCTGATCAGTGAGTATTAATTAAACAGTATTTTGGTCTGAACATGTGAACGAGCGCATTTAAGAGATATTACATATAACAGACTGATAAAAGACAGTTTTGTTTGTCGTCTAAAAAATGGATCTAAAGACTAGCAACTCTTGTACAATAAAAACTAAGATCCATAAACGCTTATAAACAGCATTTTTGCTATCAAATGGTTTGTCCCTTTCCAACATACGCTATTTTTACAAAAAGAGACAAAGACAGCTTATGAATAAGGCAGTTAATCTTTATATTGCTGAATAAGTCCTACGTTCTACAGTTTTAATGGAACTACCTTACGGCACTATACTATACGTATACGTTAGTTGTAAGTGTCGAAACTTTAGTAACTGTAAACCCAAACTATAATTTTCCTTCAATGAGATATCAAATTGTAACTAACAAATTCACATCTTCATAATTTTACACACAACCCATAACAGATGTTATCAAATATAATTTTATATAAAATTACATTGTCAAAACGTTTATTGGCTCGTAAATATTTAGCCAATTTAATTGAATTGGATACTTTAAAGTTTATGATTACCATAACATTATTGATAGAGCCGAGCGTGAACGGTACCACACGAATAACGTTTAATGTAATTAATAAATCTATCGTTAGTAATATCAGTGGAATTTTGTAGGCGTTGTGTGTAGCGAGAAATTAATGAAGTCTTCCTCTGTGTTTCGCGGTTTAATAGCTGCAATTAATTTTATCTCAACAACAGAGTAAAGCCACGCGTTCCTGTAAGCTTACACATAGTTTCTTACACGCTACAATCGATTAAATGTAATCTCTAAGGTATTATTAATTCTCTACATAACTTGAATTTTTAGTTCAACTAGCTTTTGCTCTACGCTTATACGCTCGCGTCGATTTGAGAAATTATCCATTAGATATCTATTCGTGCGTTGAAATTAACCTATTTTATAAGTAAAAAAATCGGATTAATTGCTCTTGTCTATTTATGGTTTTATGATACGTTTGAAACCAGTACAAATGCTAATTTTGCCTATAAAACTTCAGAGACATTTAATTTGTATAATGTTGATTTATCTCTTACTTTTGACGATATCACCTTTGTTCATTTTATCGGAGTATCTATAAAGGTATTATATAAAGGTATAAATTGAAAGAATGTATGTATGTACTAATGGTTTTCAGATTGGTCTACCTACATGACTGAATAAATCTGACTTTCAAATTAGGTATTGATAATTTACCAGGCATTAGTAGGAAAAGATACAATCAGTAACTTTTCTGATAACCTGAAATTATCTACGAAGTAATACTATTAATATTCAACGCATATTTGGCATATTAATTGCACAGCGATCAATGTAGTCGACTACAATTTATTAGTTGCAAGATAAAATCTCGAAACAAGTTTAATTTATTTCGTAAATTAAATAAATGACTGCAGTTTCGTGACTAGTTTAATATAAAACAGTTAATTAAATTTTTGTTTATATTAAGTAAAAATATTTGGGTAACGTTTACAGTAGGTATAGGTTAATACATATAATTATTTATCTTTCATATCAGGTGTATTTATTGCATTTTTTATCGATGGCAAGAGGCATAGATAGAGCAAGTTGTATAATTACGAGTATATATTCATGATACATTTCAATGGTGCAGTTACAGTTTTCAAAGACAACTCAATCTTCTTTACTTGATGAAACCTCAAACACACGAGCCATTATCAAATAAAGAAACTTTGAAATAAAGTTCAAAATATTCAATAAAATACGCGACCAGCCATAAACAGCGAGAGAGAGAGTGGTGTTTATCACAAAAACGCGAAGTAGGAGCTTCGACAAGCTCACAAAAGCTCATAAAAGCACTCGACTATTATGTAGTTATTGTTACAGTGTGGAAACACCATTATTACACGGGCTTGTGTTATTTTGTTTGGACCGTCGCGACGCATCGCGCGGCGGTGTTATGCTTTGCTATACCACGGCTATATCTAGCCAGTGCGGCGACGACACATTGTTATTACTTATATTCATAGTAGTTATAAATCGAATAGGAATATTTGGTATTTTCCGAAATTTAATATAAAATATGATAAAGTATATGGAATATGTCAAAAGATTTTCAAAAGAATAATTAGTCAGAAGTCAAGATCAAATAACGTGTCAACAAAAAGTTCAAGAATTGCTTCAGAAGTTGATATGGGGACTAATTTTATGATTATTGACTTAACAGCAACTATTTGGGGTCTAAAATAAACACCCATCCCACGTAAGTGAATACTGCATAGGTACCTTACCTAATTCTCACGTACGTTCAATATTTTGTATCAATATTATCTTTTCAAGTGCACATTCAACAATTTATATAAATCGCAACAATATCTTCAAGTATAATCCTATTATAATCATAAACACTTCTACGTCTGTTCGTCAAGTGAGCTCTACTATTGACGACACTAGTCTACACTTATTGTTCGCAGACATTTGTGTTCATTGCTTTATAGAGAGCAACGGAAACATTCAAATGACCACCTTTATTCCAGGATTACGCGAAATTTTGCATAGGAAGCTGTCATCGAGTGTCCCAGCATTGAATCCGATCATTGAATGAACATGAATGGAGCTAAGCTCGCAACAATGAGAGATCTCTGAAAGGAATCACACGTGTTTTCAATGAAATTTTGACAATGTTTTTGATAGTAATCCGGAGATTAGAAATGGTTGGACATAATATTAGGGAAAAAGTGTACGGAAATGTTTGTAGAATGATAAGTTATCGAATATCAATATAGTGTGTGAAATTGATTTTGTTGTCGATATGATAGTAATATATACAAAGTCTGTAGATCCAAGGATCTTGGAATATAACAGATCAGCAACCTTGATAGCGGTAACCTTGATACCATGAATCAGAAAATCTTAGTTATTATATTTACTTTTGTTACTTCACAATCTAATTTTGCATTTCGTACAATACTTGTGCAAAAACCATCAAAATATGAAAAAATAATATACTCGTACCTAATCAAGTTTGCATATCTTTTTCCTACTCCAAAGAAGGAGTTTTTTTGTTATCTCAATAGTTTTGTACACCGTCTATATATAAGTCCGTCATTTCTGGCCCGAATTGAAAACTCTTTTTTTGCATAACACAGAGAAATATTTATACAGAATTTATTAAGGATTCAACGTATTAAAGGCGACAGCACACTGTCGCAGGAAGTCGGTGTACGATTGCAACCGGACGCGCTCACCCCTTCGGAGTTGCACAATATGCACCTCGATTGTGTCATACAACAATGATGTATAGCTTGCAAAAGTATCGTGTTCTTGACATATTTTACATATGTTTCTTTTTAATTTAAAGCTGAGTCTAATGTACTTTTTCTTCAACTGATGTAGACACATCTTTATGAAATAGATTGGAATAATGGCTTGGCATGATGTCAGCTGAGTTGAAAGATGAATGAACGAAAACCCCTACATAATGCCTCAATTCAATACTATGTTAGCCGAAAACGATCAACGGTATTGCTCCAGTCGACTTCGATTGCCAAACGTCATCACCATAGTAGTTAGACCGCCGCCTGCCAACACCTCATTATTTGACAGCTGCAGTCGTTCCGAATGAGATCCACTACCGTATTCTATAGTAAAGCGGTCTATGCATGTTGCTTGCAGCGAACCAATCGCACCTTAAGACAACAATGTGTATTTTGTTTTAACCATCTGAAAGGTCTTTAAACACCTAAACGAACTTATCCTGTGTATGTACACAGTACATAACATACGCAACATCTAACAATGTCCACATAACATCTCCTGCTGCGTTCAAAAATGTAATAATAAACTAAATAACAGTTATTTGGTACAATAAAAGAAAGCGGAACAATAATGAAAGGTCTATTTGTTATGTGATTGCAATTCGACGCCGGCGCGGGTCCTAGGCGGCTGGGCGGGGCGGGGCGGCGCTTGGGCGGGACGCGCCAGATGCGCACGCGACGATTGTGTGCCCAACTGAATTATACACCAAATACTATTGCCGAATATAGAACAATCAATGACCTAGTTTCACATCGCCTTTCTTCTTATTCGTATCGACGACGACGTCAAAGGAAGTTCATGGCCCCAGTCATGGTACTTTGAACTGTTTTATGTTCTTATTAGCTTTACGTGCTATTACGTCATCTCACTGTGCTGAAAAGTAATTCCTTATCATAAATTGGAAAAAGATGATTGAGTTTTGAAGAAGATCATGAAAGCATTCTTTCAGTTTACAAAGTTAAAAATCGGTATAGGAAATAGGTATTAAAAGTTTTTAATACAATGGTCATAGTGTCACCACCAAGACACACTCGTAAATATCAAACAAACTTCATAAACGAAACACTTTTAAAGTTTTAGTGTTACATAACGTATTTACGAGATATCCATTGAGGCTCAGCATGAATGGTGTTACAGTACAATAGAACAACAGTAAGTCAAGTACGTCACTCCGCGCGGGGCCAAGAATCGCACAGATTATAATAATTACACAGCACGCGTCGCGCGCACTCCGCCCGCTCTAATCACTATCATTTGCACATGTTATTCTATATTTTGAACGAAACACGGCGCCCTATCGTGGGACATCTAACTTTGCCAACGGTTCATTTGTTATACTGTGACTAAGTAGTTTTTCATTTAATTGAAAGTAAAGTAAAATATTCATCATCAACGTGGTATACCGAACCGATATACCGAATTTGGTGCCTCTTAAAGAAAGAAAGAAAGAGTTTACATGTGACGTTACATTACTACATTTATGTATTGTCCAAGAAATTGATACGTAAATATGTATACGAAATTGGAAAACCCAAAATTGATGGAAACGTAATTAAAAAAAGTGAACATTAAGTATACTGTGTTCATTAAAAATCTCATAAAACCCGAACATCTGTTACATTACGTGACCATTCGCGTGATATCAATAGTATTTATAAGGAAAGTGTATCCTGTCATACGAGCCGTATCCGCCCCCGCACAGATTGGGACCGTAAAAAATGGACCAATTCCTCATAATAGTTACAGGGGTTATTCTTTATTATGAACCGGAAACATTTATTACCATCTGATGGTAAAAGAACACCTTCGCATTTGTTTTGATTTTCATAGCAGCATCGCAATTTCATCAAATTTAGTTGGAGTAAAAAGTGCGTTGGGTTAGTGTGTTCGTGTGAGCGCCCGCCCAACGCCGCCCTGCGTCAGTCGCGCCGCCCCGCGCGTAAACAAACGTAGCCACCACGCGGCCTAGAGCGAGACAAACAACGAGCGAGTGAGTTAGAAAAACCAGCTCACGAAACCTCGACCCTACAATTAGTAGGCGAGATCCGTTCGCCGCATCGATTCGTTACGAGATAATTGCTCCGAGAAATTTTCACGAATTTTTTTGGCTCGCGAGTGTTGTGACATTAGTGATAGGAGTCCTGTAAGAATCCTATGGGATGAATTGCGCGTACTACCCGCAGCACGGGGAGCATCCCGTTAACCACAACGTTAACAATCACTACTTCAATGAGGTAAATATTTTTAGTACTTATTTTTTAAAAGATTTAGTTTATATTTTTTGTTTAGTTTTAAATAATATATTTTCAGAATTACCTATAATTAAATGTTGTCGCTTTTATTCAATTAATACGATTTTACTAGGTATTTAATCCACTTGAGATTAATTTATAAAATATATTTGCACGTTATATACTCGCATAGTTACTTTTAAATTCTGGGTTCATTATTGGAAGCAAAATATTTATTATCAGTAATATAAAAAAATTGTACCCAGATATTTTATTATTATATTTTTATTTTACTATTGTTAAATTTACCAAACGGCATTTGGCAAGCGTGGTGATAACGCCTAATCCTTCTCACTGTACGCCATATTCATTGGGCCTTTGCCCAGCAGTGGGACAATACAAGTTAATAAGAGTTCTTTTTTTTAATATTGAAAATATTACTTTGTAAATTGTCATTATTTTTTAACGTTTCAAAGTAAAACATAAAAACTACCGAATGCAAAAATTATCTACAATCAGAATTATTATTTAGCTAAACAACTAATTATGTACTTTGTTTTGCATTATTAGTGCATAACTAATGTTTAAAAGTTTTGTTCACAGTAATACAAAACACTAATGTTCAATTCCTATATAATTAAGAACATTACAAACTAAAGAAAAAAACACAAAAAGTCATAAACCTTCAAATAATATGCTTAATTAAATCAATTACAGCCAAATAAGCGAGATCTAATATTAGGTGAAAAAAATGTTTGTTCCAACACTCGCGGGGCAAACAAAAGACATTCAAACAGAAATGAGCTAACAATACACACCTCAGTCGAACAAAGGAGAATGGGAATCAAATATTTAATTGGTGTGATTACGAGCGACTGCGCCGTACAAACACCGCCCGTGGTTCCATCGCGACGTACCGTTTTTCCGTCGCCATTTCGTGCCTCTCTTGATGCTTTTGTTGTGGCCGACGCTATAAAATATTTCAATTTCTTTTATTAACTATACTACTGGTTTCAGTATGTTTTAAAAAATACCGTAGTGTTGGTATTATATTTTTAAGATGTTATAAATGCTTTCCATAAATTGGTCGACTGAGTTATATGGGATCGTAAAATGATGATCCATATGTTAATGTTATTTATTTGTCCTACAAAAACTAATAGATGCCAATTTACTGTAAATAATATTAAAGACCTACTACCTAGCTTATATATATACCTAAGCTATAATTTTATTTCGCGATACTACTCGTAAGTATTACTATTCCGTTATTAAACAGATGCAAATCTTGAAAACTCATAAGTCTCGTGGGGTATAATCTCTCTGATAAGGTAGTGGATATCAGACAAACAATAGCAAACAATAGCTTTTTCTTTTGTAATAACCAAAGTGGATTGAAAGTATGGTAACTAAGTTTTCAAAGCGTTTTTTACAAAAACACAACCCAAGCCTTTTTTCCCACCAAGCAACATTTTCTCTAGTGACTCAGTTTCCAGGTGATCTTCTAATTAAGCTCTTTTAAAAAAGGAACGTATTTCACATTTCAGTTAGATGAAATGCTAGGCTGCGGGGGGAGGTAGAGCGGGGTTCACACTGATGGAGGCTTCGCAATTATGGGCCCCATAATTACAGGGCTGGCGGCCGCTTGGAGCCGAAACCAGCCCGCACCAAACGAATCTCCAGCCGTAATTAAAAAAGCTCCAAATTAAATTCGCTCGTGTAGCCCCGACTTATGATATTAACTTTTTAGACACTTTCTATTATATTTTTTTAAGTGTCGACTGATGGAAATAGGAAACATTAGCCAGACTTATTTAATTTTAAGGCAATTTGTTTGCGGATATAAATAGTTTTTGGGGTGTGTCGTGTACAAAAACTTCGAAGAAGTATCGAATGTATTTTACGTTTTGTTATTTTACGTTTTGTTTTACATTTGTTTCTTTATTTGCAGGTTAGTATCGACCCCGTGTCCGGTGATCACAAGGACATGAAGATTTTAGTAAGTACTACGTTTTATGTATAATGTATTTATATATTTCTGTATATTATTAAACACCTGTTAAGTTACCTGTTATTATCCTAAAACGCGGTCCATTAGAGATGATGAAAGCTTCCTACCATCAACTGTTGACAGCTTCTATTTTGATAGCATCTAAAACACAGTTATTTTGTTTCTATTAAACTCAATCTTGCCGTAACCGCTCGCAATAATTCTAATTTATTACAGTAACTTCTTAATGATTCAGTGGTTTACGATTTTCCGTGGCGTTGGGAAATTGTATCGGAACGAATAGTGAATGACGAAAGTATGAGTAATTTATGATGATTTGTCATTGAGTGTGGTGATGGACGGATCTGAGCTATTGTGGGAGTTGAGAGGCGTGGGGAATGGATTCGCCACGGGTTGGATGCGCGTGCGCCGATCACACTCAACGTGACAACACCGCGGCGCCGCCGCATACATTGTTGCGAAATTACCAAATAGCTCTTATAATAAATTGAAAGCGCTTTTCCGAGAATTTTAATTTAATCAAGTATGACTTCACCTAAGTATGTAATCTTGCCAATCATTTTTAAACGGAACTTAATTTCGTTGTGACATTTTACGGCTTATTATAAGCGAATTTACGGAACAGATGCGTCAAACTTGTTTCTGATTATGCAAAACAAAATATAATGTAATACTCTATCTTTATAAAACTTTAGTTTAAAGCAACGATGGTACCAAACTGAAATGAAAGAAGTAACTGATAAACATTATCTATCTATCTATATAAATAAAAATGAATTGCTGTTCGTTAGTCTGCTTAAAACTTGAGAACGGCTGGGCCGATTCAGCTGATTTTGGTTTTGAAATGTTTGTCGTAGTCCAGGGAAGGTTTAAACGGTAAGCAGTCACTGAATAAATGCGGATAAAACCGCAGGGCACAGCTAGTTTATATTATAAGTTACCTTTGCTTAGTTTTTTCGTTGAAATTACTATCAAACCAGACTACTTTTTACCCTGAAGTTGTAACGCTCATTGCGGAGTTGGACTAAGTAAGTGATGTTAGTTCATTGCAATTGTTAAGCAACGTGCAGCTCGACCTCTACTTAGATGGGTGGCCGATAGTGGCATTTCTATCAGAGCGGATCGTGCTTCGGAGGGCACGTTAAATTGTCGGTCCCGGTTGTTTCAATCGTTAGACCTTGTCGGAGGCCTTTAGGCGGTCTAAACACACCAGGCTTAGCTACTCAAACTTACTTACTTACCCTGAAGTTATTCATATTAAATACTGATTGTTATTCATATAATCCTTCTTCTTCTTCCTCATATTATCTGCAACTTCACAGTACATACAACACATTGTCTCACTCAATATCATTAAAACTATTGCTGTTCTGTCGAATAGAAGTTTGTTTGTACAAATATCGAATGAATATGCAATTGAAAGGGCTATCGTTGAATAATGGTTAACATTCACAATGTGCATTGAAGTCAAGGAACGAGCGACGCCGCGGGCGATCGTATAGCGCTGTGTTGATCGCGTGTGGCCGAATCGAGTCGAAGTGTACGAGTATAGATGGCTATATCGATACAAAGTTTAAATTATTTTGGAAAGTACTTTATTTTAATATTGTTTTAAGTTTTTAAGTGCTTGAGGTACGACGGTGATAAATAGTTGTAATATCTCAAAAGACGTGGTGTATTTTTTTTTTATTATGCCGAAAAAAGCCATCTAACCATACTCTAGACTACCTGACACCATAACTTTGCGTTCTTTTTTCAAAAACATCGGTAATCGCCGAATGATGCGCTGTTGTACCGTATCACCACCATAAGAAAACGTTATTCATTATCTTCAATCTTAGAAACAACATATTTCTATTTACCTTCATCCATATAAAGGTGTGTTCTCTTGATCTCGTGTTGACGCCACCCGGCGCCGGACATTTCCGTCCATTTCCCGGTTATCTGACGGAAGGACTCCACTCCACTCAATAAGCCAATCTTATTTGGCACGTACCATAATATGTTAAACTAGCTAGGAAAAATACTTAAACGGTCCGAAAAATACTAATATGTTGAGATAGATAAAATTGGTGTGTCTGTGTGTGTGCCTCTAGGTTAAATATCAAAATAACCTCTTTGTGTAGGTAAGTATTTGTTTTGGGAAATCTCTGAAACAAAGTTTAGCAGATTTTAACGAACTTTTAACGTCAGATATTGGTTTATTTATATTATTGACTTCTTCTTGATTATACAGTAAGAAGTAGACTATACTTAAATATAGTATATTAAACTAGATAGTTTGTACTTAAAATGGTAATAAGAGAGGAATCTATGAAACGCCTTAAGTGCCAAAGTAGTCAAAAGTTTTTTTTCATAAAAGATTATATAGGTACCTATAGGAAAAGTCTGAAACGGTGTTTGTGAACGTCTTCCTTTTTAAGCATGACGCAATATTATTAAAATAAAGTAAATAAAAACAACAATATACACACAAATATTTCAAAACATATTTTTTGTTAATTTTAATTAATGTAAAAAGCGCGTTGATTTCTTTTACAAGAACAAATTAATTACAACAGAACATTAATGTTATACCTAATCAATACCTATTCAGAAAACCTATCCGTATTACCTAGGTAAAGGAAAAATATAACAGAAAACCAGCCAATTTAATAAATTCTTATTAAATTTCTTGGTAGCGTGTATGATTGAATAAAAATAAAGGGCAACATTTGGAACTCATGAAATTTTCCTGTAATTTGATTTGTTCCCGCTCGCCGCCCTCTCGCCCCGTAATTTCACATCTCAGCGTGAGATTCGTGTTCAAATTAAAATGTTTATTGCGTTATGCGAAGTTCGCACGGTCGCCGGTCGCCGGTCGCCCATAACCGGCTGAGTATTTTTATTTCGTTATCACCGACACGCCCACTTACCCCTCCGTTTCACCTCGGCACCGCATTTTCACTATTTTATGAACCCGATGGCACCCCTGTCTAATGTCGCTATAATGCCTCGCGACTGTCATTTCCGGCCCTTATCAACGCCAAGTTTAAACCCTAATAGCTAACAATAAGGTACACTTTACTATAATCACAGTTATGCGTGTTATGCGTGTCATAAAACTATTAGACGCTTAAGCTATTCTTAAAGCGACTGTTCTCTGAGAATGTTAGCGCTTTAAAGGAACTCAGGGGTGCGGAAGGGTGCAATCATACTTTTTTTTAACTCAAACTTATACCTTCATGGCTTTTTATATCCCATCAGGAATTATTAGACCCTGTTTATGTTGTTTTTTGTTCGGAATTATTTTTATTACGTTATAGCACCTTGTTGGCTGTTAAATTTGATAACTCAGCTTTCATGGTCGCCTGATATTATTTTGCTCCATAAAATGACAAGCGTAGAAGAGTAAAAAAGTAATCTATAAAATAATAAAATGTTTAATTATAAACAATACCGATATTGTTTTTATTAAAAAACAGACGCATGATAATAACCAAGACCACGCATGAACCTTATAAATAATATAGGTACCTAAATAAAAAACCAAACCACCTAAAACAAAACGAAATCAAATAACATTACGAGACACAAAGGCAGACAATAACGTAGAAAGCGGGACAAGTACAATTTGAAACAAAAAGTTTATGCAAATCGGGCCAGCCGAAATAAAATGGAGTCTGTTCGAATGAGCGCGTGCGATGTGCGATCAATACGCCCGCCCCGCGACCTTGCGGGCGGACCGCGTGGGCGGGACAGCGAGGGAGGGATTGGCTCGCCCCGCCCTGACGACTCCCCCCCCCCTCCCCCTCGATCTCTCTAACCCCCCCAGCCGAGCTCGCCTCAACCGTCAGTCATGTGCTCTTGCCGCGCGCCGCACCCAGCGACAACCAAATAAACATTATTGTTATTGTTTTTTATTAATTTTTGACATGTGCAAGTGATATCGAGTGTCGAAATGATCACCGATATGTACGCGCCTCTTCCGGCGCCCCCGCCCAATAAAACTATTGTAAGTTTGTTGTTTTCATTTTCATTTGCTTATTTTTTTTTTTTTTAAATTGTAGATTTATTTTGCAAAAAATATTTTAGTTTTTATTGACTTTTGATAAACGTTTAATCTGAATTTTTAAAATAAATAAAAGAAACTCCTTTATCTTAGTAATTGTGATATAATAATTTAAATATTAATTTTATCTTGATGCTTGATACCTACATATAGCAAATTGACACTATTGCAAACTAAATGTCAGTTTCTGTACAACAAAGTATTAAAATATAACATTACTAGCAGCGTCCCGCGGTTTTACTCGCGCTGTGCCCGTTCCCTTGGAAAAAATTGCCTAAAGAAGTTATTTCCAACAAACAAAATAACAAACTCTTCAGTTTTACTATATTACTCATAGTATAAGATCACACTTAGCTTTGTTTATTTTATATCAGAGTGTCTGTTTCGCCACCCGTCGGGCAATCAATTATACCACCGCACGTATCAAATAATAAACGGCTCTCGATCATACTCCGAGTATTCGTTCGAACTCTTCCGTTTCAATCCCTATTGTTTCCTATTGCTATCAATCTTCCCTCTTGAAAATATTTGTCAACGAACACAAATCGGGAAAACAATTTAAATTGAATATCCTGTTATTTGACAGTTATCGATATTTTGCTTAACCGGAGAACAATATTTATAGCTACCTACTTCAACGTACTTTCTATTATATTTCGTGTTTTGTTATCTCATTTCTTTTTAATTATTTTTAATGTATTATATTTCAAAAACTCTTTAAGAGTATTAGGTACTTTTGTAAGTAGGTACATTGCAGTAACCTAAAAATCTTTGAAAAATCCACAACTTACCACTTCATATATCAAATTAACTTGGATTTTTATATAAAAATATTCAAATAAAAATACTAAACTCAACATCAAAATTAACACAAACACTTATCCCAACAATTAACAAAGTTTACTTCAAATCTTTTATTCCATCGCCTATAGATATCACACACATTCATCGTTCATACCGCGTCGGCCCATTATGTGTGTCTAATAGATTTCTTTCGACGTTAGCCCATTCACAGTTGGCCCAGCGTGGAGCCCCGTCAATGGCCTTTGTGTCACCCTGTCGGAACTCCGACCGACAGACAAACTTTTATTTGTAATGTCACTAAATGCCTGTTGTGGGGATTAAGGTGATATGCTTTGTCATCGAGCTCTGCACCAGAAATTGACAAATCTTCTAATAGTGTCACCGGAATGACATTAGCTAATACTCGGACACAATGACTTTTGAAGATCTGTCACTATTGATAGCGAGGTGCTTTGTGTTACGGTTTACATAGTGGATTAGCACTCGTTTTAGGGATGGCCACTTAGTTTTTATATTTGTACTTGGAGTGTGGTTAAGATTTTAAGCTCGCTTTTGTGTCCAAACTGTTTAAACTAAAGGTATATTCAAACAATGGTAAATTGTATTGATGAAGGTGGCGTATTAGGTATAAGATGACAAAGATTTGATAGTATTTCGCGGTTTGATCTATAATTTCATTATGTTGGGTAACAATTAGTAGATATCTTATAAATAATTACCTAACCTTCTACGTATAGGTACACTCACGAGCAAAACCATTCCATACTACAGAATATCTATAGTTTCAAACTAATTAATCTATACATATTTCTCCTCAATGATCTAATTTAAAGAAAAATATGTTGTAACGTCCCAGTAGCGACATCACCCCGTAATAATTCTTTTTTATCGCGCTCAACCCGTTCATTGACAAAAGGTATGTAAATGAAGTTGTCCTGATTTATATTTATTGCGTACGCGCAACATTCTACACGTCCATTAAACGTACTGCTTCTAAATTATTAAAGTAAATTCTAGATCGCTTCTGGAGTTTGTTTATGGTGTAGTGTAACTTAGTTATGGGGATGCTGGTCTATAAGTAGATATATTTTCTCTTACTTCTTGGTTTATGGAGATTACTCGATTATGTGAAGTAGGTATTCTTAGTAGGTATTTTAGACACGTTTATACCAACAACTTGAACTTTATTATTATACATAATACTTATGAGGAAGTATGACGGTCCACATTGGATTGTAAGATCTCAAGAGTAAGTAGGAAGTAAATTTAGATGTCACTCACTTGTGCGTAAAAAATCTAGATAGAATAGGTAAATAAAGAAAGAATCAGTTATTGCTTTTTAAGTAAACAAAATTACATAAGTTGTATCTTATAAAACATACATGCTTACAGGCATAGTGTACAAAGGTACGTTAATAATAATTGACAAAGGTATCTTACCTTTAAATGACCTCCGTAAAAAGAACATCAATACATTTATCGATATTATAACGGCATTATCCGCAGTTGTCGTTTAAACAATACCACGTCTCAAGTTTATTTCAGTAGCATACATCCATCACGGCAGAGTCTGGTTTGCGACAAATTTAATGATGTTAGTCATACATTACTTGTCGACAGTCGCGGCTCGGTTTACCCTAAAACACTCTAATGAACTGCAAATCTGTCAGGGAGCGAGCTATGCGCGATTTATCGTATTGTGCGTTATAATTGTTTCGTATTGAAGCATTTCTGCTTCGTTTTATTACAGTTTTGCGCTTCATTTCGTTTCTAATTGTTGAAGTGGTATGTTTGTTCTGAATTTGGAGTGTTATAAGATTTGTTTTTATTTGAGCTTAAACTCGTTTTGTAGAGCATATACATAACCAGTAGTATCGATAAGCGACGCTCGATGAAAAATGTTTTTTAGGCCTTTGTAACTACTTACCATCTAAATTTCATAATACTTGGGATAATGTTCAAATTCACTTATCAAATTCACCTATTCTTATGTAAAAATAATATATTGAAAAATAAAGTACCTATAGATATTTTAACTAATACTACCTAATAATAATTACCTTCTAAAACATGAGAAAGCTAACCAAATAATTGAACCAATTAGAGCTCATAAATGTTTATTAACATCCGAACATAGAATGTCTTGACAAACTCACCAGACTATTAGTGGTAGATATCGCAATTATTTAGTCGGCCAGCCACTCAGCGCTATTTATTAAAAGTGGTATAATATAGCCACACATAGCGATTGTACAAAAACGCTCCAACCACAAGCCAACTGCACTGTTTCCTGCCGCAACCACAAATGACCTTTTAATACTGCTTGTTACTTATTACAAATGTTAATTTACTGGCTAACGGTAAGATAATTGTTGTCAGTAAATAATGGTTTGCGTATCTTAACGCTTGGGATGTTGATTTTTCTAGTGATGATTTTATTAATGGGGGAACTTCGAACGTGTGCAGAAGAAGGGAGGGTAAAGTTTTTATTGGAAATATAAATGGCTCTCAATGTTATGTACATACAAGAGGTTAGTTAGTGGAACATATATCGTAGGCGTGTTTATTATTTGTTAATTTGGTCTAGCAACTGTCAATTTATTACACTGTATGTACTGCGCATAACAGCTTTTATAAAGAATTTATAAAAAATCTAAAATCAATGATTAGCATAAATAACTGATAGCTAAGTGCTATATATATAAGTTTATAAGTAATATGCAGTCCTTATAGAATACATGTTGATTAACTGCATTATACAAACAGTCGTTATCTCAACCATCAACTTCATATCCATCCAAATGTGAGAAGTCGTTAAAAAGATATACGACACAGTCAGGTAAATAGGGTTGACGATTATTTATTTGTTGTTTGTAACATATGCCATGCGGGCGACAACTCGCAGCTTAACGACCAGTAATAAACTAGCTATAATATTATTTATATACAGCGAGTCACCACAACTTGAAGAATGTCATGAAAAATGTAAGTTGCATTATCATTACACAAACTACCAAGTAAAACCAACAGATAATAATGTTCATTAATCGTAAAAGTAATGATAAAATCGCGTCATTGAATTCACTATAAAACATTATTCCGAGCTATACAAACAGTATCTGTCAAATTGCCGCCTCAATCATCGTCAATAATTGCTCTCAAAGGGACCTCTGCCTTTGTTGTTACCGCCCCCGTATAATGGAAATCTCGGCGGAACCCTCTCACTACAGTAACTAATACAAAATCCCCCGACATTTTAAAATATCGGCCGATTTAGGAGTCATTAATGTCATCGGAATCGTTCTAGTCGGCTTCTGGTTTAAAAATCACGTAAGACAATTTGAGCCTTCTCAAATGGGCGAAGGGAAGAGAATTGATTGAATGGTCGTATCGGATTAGTTTATTTCGCAACTCATTGCATTAGCCGGGCTTGTTAGTGAGTGGCGGCGGCGCGGGCGCGGGCCGGCCTGTAATGAAGGCGAGGTGCAAGTCACCGGCCGCAGGCGCCGTCGTCGCCGTCACTGCTCGCCCGCTGTCAATACCTGATGCCCTCACAGCCGACGGTTATTTTAGAAGATGCACCACTAATTAATGCCTTCTACCGCACATAAAAAGTTTGAAGGAGCGGCGAGTTCATTGTTCTAATGTCAACATCGGGTGCGTTGAAATATGAAACTGATGCGGCACTTTTGGAGCTCTTGTCTGAGTGGTGCGTGTGGCCGACAATTAATTTAACACTTAACCAGAGTAGAAGGTACGGAGAGGCCGCGTTCGCCCCCCGCCGCGGCCGGCGCGCCCCCTGCCGGGCGGCGACACAGATAGCGCCATTCACATCCAGGACCAACACTTATCACTTTACCATAACAACAGACTGTTTATAACACAGTGACTGTCATTTTCTAAGAGATGTCCGTGCTTGATGCTCTGAATAAATCATGTCTAGCTGTCTTTACATACATACGTCTGTCGCTACAGAAAAAGTATGCAACTAGCAAAGTAAAGTTTCACAATGGGACTAAGTCCTATAAATCTATTAGAACATTACATTCGATTGCACGTGTCGCATTACGTTTACGCCATTACTAGATATACTAATAGGAAATTGCAACTGTTTGCGTCGCATCCGGCTTTTAAGCGTAAATTTTCCGGTTGCAATTTGTCCCGCAGTTTAAACTGAATGTGTCTTATGTTGCGGCTATAAAACGCACTCGAGAGAATGGATCCATGAATTTGTATGTCCTCAAACGAGGGTTCTGCGAGGGGATGCTGACCCTATGAAAAGTTGATGTTTGGATTAGCCCCTTGACTAGTTGAAATAGACAGAATGGTTGCATTTTATTACCACGCAGTCTTTTTTAACGATAACTTATATGTATGTGCCTATGTAGAAAAAATAATGATTGCACCAATTTTTGTCAAACATTACATTGATGAAAGAAGGTAATAACTTTATCTCCTAACTCTACCACTGCTTAACTAATGTAAACAAGGCATTATGCTCATAATTCTATAACCTATTCTTATAATAAACAGACCTTTCTATCCATGTAAATACCTAATTAATTTCGAAATCAAACTATCACAACATTCTTATACTTACAGCAAAAGTAAAATTCACGAACAAAATCCACAAACTTTTGCAATCAAAACAAGTGTAGAAGTTACTTTAAAATAGAGTACCTGCTTCCGAGGGTGCTCCATTGGTTCCCTCGGCCCATATATCACGTTCTCTCGAAGCCGTCTCCATGTTATTTGACACTGCAGACACCCTGTCCCTGATGCTCCCACTTTATTGTCTAGACGACACAAACAAGACTTTCGTTTGTTTTCCTAAGTACATGGTTTAAATTGGTTTTCCTACAAGTACATAGGTACAAGTTGGTCATTTGTTTTACTTAATTTTTCATTGTCTTTCTTAAATCGGCTTGATAGCTTTTGAATACTTTGTTACTTAATAAATAAAGCATAATTATAGTATTTTTAAAAGTATTCTCGGTTTTGTTAAATGACCACGTTTTTTGTTAACACAAGCTACTTCTGAATAAATAATAGGAAATGTTGTTTTGTCCTACCAAGGCAAACACATTACAATGTGTTTGCCTTGGTAGGACGAAAATAGAGAATTCAATCGATTTTCTTAGATAAAACGCCGTCTCCTAAGAATGTCACGTGAGGCGTCAGAAACTGATTTTTGATAAAATGATAGTTTAGTAACATAAACGTTTTTAAACGAACTCTTTCTTAGGTGTTCTTATCTACAATTTCATACTTTAATACCCCTTTGGCATCATATGCTCAGTTACTTAGACAGGTCCTCGAGACATAAGGGTCTATATCGAGTATCGGTGCTCCGTGCGGTCGCGTGGCTGCGACCGCCCGTCGCGTCCGCCGCGTCTCTATGCTAATTCAATTGTGTTCAACGGATAACTCCGATACCATCTACTCCGCCTTCATTATCATAATAATGCGCGAGTCACTTCGCGGACTCGCCCGTCGACATGTTACACATCGATACCAGATACGACAATGTTTTGTAACACACACCTTTCATGTTGTAAACAATGATTGGATATATCTGTGATGTCATGCCCTTATTCAATACGGATATTGAAAAGTTGAGTGCCTATTTAGATTCTTTGATCCAATGAAGATACCTTTATACGAAACCAATGTGTCGTAAATTGATAGTACTGGCATAGAACCCATTACGTAGATAATAAGTTAAGTACTAGTCGCAACTGCTTCGTGAACACTTAGGTACAGTGTTATTATTAGGCTTCCTTCAGTCATGAGAAGAAAGGAAATGAAGCCATTACCGATATCGTCAATATCATCGTGATAAATTAACGTGGTGGAAGTTGCTAATGTTCGAAAACACGAAAGAAAACAGCAATCTAATCGATTCGAAGAAGTGTTGAGTGGTGGCGAAAGCCGTTCTCACCGCGGAGCTGCCCGCCCGCGGCTCTCGGCCGTACCCACACTTCTCCACGATTACACTTCTCGCTCATCTAGCGGGATGCAAATTGAATTATGGGACTTTTTGTGCCGTTGTGCGTTCAATTGTCTGTTACCACGTCTTTGTTCTTGCGCCGGCGCGCTACGTGACGATCGAACACTCGACGCCTTGTGATCGCTCGCTATCTCTTCAATTGTTCCGCACCAACTCTTTACGTGACGCTAAAATTATAGTCTTTTGTTTTATTACCTAATTGTTGCTATTGTTCCCAATAAGTGTTGGAATGTTATAATCTCTATTATCGATTCTATTACATTCAATAATACTGATATTAAATACGGACGTTTACAATGAATGCGATCACCAATATTCGTGGGCATCAATACTCTCCATACACCCATTTATACATTTAGTGTTAGTCATCAAAGGTCGGGTATGTAATTATTATAATTACCCGACCAAAAGACCAATTTAAAAGATATTTATCATGATATCATTCTGGTTGAGGAAAAGTAAAACGGTCGAAATGATAATATATTAGAAACTCTTCGACTATATAACCTGTGTGTACGGAGGAGTACAATTTAATTGTTCTTTTTTCTGTCTTGACTGTTCTACGTGCCTTGAGACTTTGTGGTTTGGGCCCTCGGGGCTTTCGCGTCGGTAATTTTCTCAGCAATTAATATTCTACGCGGTTCAATTAGTTAAGTGAAAAAAATGTGAAACAGGAGTATAGGAAATTACGAGGCATCTATTGAAACAGTTTGTCGTCGGTTTGAATGCGTCGAGTGTAACGGGTGGAGTACTATAATTGCCGCTTGTCCTATTGTATTGACATGTGTCGCTGTGGTTTCACTGGAAATGTCACTGTTTACTTCACTTTTTATATCAACGAATGTTAATTTTAATAAATAATTGGAGTATATAATACTTGGATGAATTAATTATGATTATATGTAGGACATATAAAAAAGTTATGTCACTGTTGTGCCAAATAAAAATAAATTAAATTTTCTTCTAGAAAGGTCATTAAGTTGCCAACATTACGTAATTCCTCGGAATCGGCAGATAAATCAAAACCATTCGTAATGGAAAAGCATCTGAATGTAGCCCGCGGCGCTGTGTTCCGAGCATTTTATTTGTTTGTTACTATCGTATAAATGGAGCTAATTATAATAATTTCATTGGAAATTACTGGCATTAAGTTGCTACCAAAAATACGTGAGTTTAACGACTTTTTCTTGGAACTGTCTGTCGAGAGACACGAAGCCGACGGGCAAATCTGCGCAGGCGCACGCAAGCAGCGCGCTACACTCGACTCGGTCCTTGTAGGGCTTGCAGCGAATGTGACCTTGCACCAGTAACATCAGTTTTACTCGCAGATTTTAATACATACTCTTGTTTATCATATCTTTGGTAGTTGAGTTGAATTTGAGATACTTTAATCTTCAGTATGTATGTTTTACCCTTGTTTCTGAAAGTTTTTCCGGGTTGTGTTTGTACTCTGTACTGATTTTACGGTTTAAATTTTAACTGACTTCACACTTTTTAATTTTATTTCCTTAAAGACTCTCCTCTCCTCTCTACTCCTTGTGAGGTTACTACTACTTGTCTTTGCTCGAAAACAGATGTAAAATCATATAAATAATACTGCAATTCAATCGTTATCCAGAAATCCAGCACAATTTTATCACATACATATAAACCCACACACACAGCCACCAATACGTAATAGTAGTTTATGCAACGTCATATAAAGAAGGGTATTAAAACACGAGTGTGAGTTTATGAAACGAGCGCAGCGAGTTTCATAATAGTAACGAGTGTTTTAATACCCGTGTTATATGCAGTTGCATACACTACTTTATCTTCACTATTTAATGCAATTAATCAAACAAAATTTTAAAAACAAAACACATTGCGAAACATTAAATTCACGCGTAGGTACGTGTATTGTCACAGTGAACTTGCCGCCATTAAAATCTAACCAATGAGAGCGCAGCTGCGCGTAGGGCCAATCAGGAGCGAGCGAGATCTTACCAAAGAGTTTTGTGTATGTAGTTTCGACGAAGTTTTCACGTATAACCCAACTATTTTCAAAAGCCAGCCTAATATCAAAATTTTATACAACTAGTATGAGGATTTTGACATAAGGCTCGCCAGGTTAATTGGTCGCGTTATAATGATGTTATAATGTTAAATTATAATGATATTATAACATCATGTGCAATTGCTTAAATTGAGTGTTTTAGTTGTCTGTGCTATAACAGTAGTAATTATAAGTCAAGTATTGGAATCATAAGTAGAATGTTACAACATTAGTGTAGATAAAATGTATTACAAGTCTCAGCTATATCAGATGAATATCCTTTGTCATTATATTTGATTCTTTGTGAAGTTACAATGAGAACAAAACCGGAGAAGGGAGTCCCTTGTTTCGATTCGTTGGCCGCTTGTTTTTTTCCAAGTGGAACTGGTTCTTCAAATTGGTGCAACTATTATTTCTGAACACGGACGAAGGTCAGACGTCGTTTTGAAAATTTCGACTAAATTCCATCACGCAAAATATTGAATATCGTTGATAAGTATAAATAGGTTGGTGTTTTTTGATAGTCGATATTATTGTGTTCGGTTTAATTGATTTGCGGGGAATTAAAAATATCAAGATATTATTTATCTATCAAGCTAGACAAAAAGCGTAATTTGAATGTGTTTTAAATAAAAAAATTGATATCTTATTTACTGACGCTAATTCGATTTAATACTTTTGTTAGGTTTCACTTACTATAACTAAGATCGTAAATATAAACATTATGTTAATAAGGTTTTTATACAAAACCCAAACTAATTAATATCTTTCGAACGTTATTTCCATTGAGCGAATTTACAACCTGAGATAGAATAAGCACGAAGCGTCAGACATGTGCTATAGAATTCATTGACACGCAGTTTTCAAACTAACCCAATCTAAACGATGCTTTAGTATAACAAAACAGGGTATTTCGTTACATCACACACCGCTAATATAATCTAATACGTTGATAATTTCGAAAGTTTTCGAGAAACCCGCCCAGCCCCGGGCTAGGGCTAAATTTTAAGCGTAGTGCTCGTTCAACACATTACCACACTATTTTATCGGCTTATCGAATACATTACGACATTTTGGATCATTTAACTTTGATGTTATCAAACACTTTATAAAAATAAGTTAAGTAGGTTTAATGTATTTTTGTTGCATAGAGTAGGTATACGTAGGTAGGTAAATAAAGTGCTAGCTTAAGTTTGTTTTTCAATGATTTTGAAATCTATATGTTGGGTATAAACATTCTTCATAAACCTACTTTCGCTCCAAGTGTAATCAAATGACCTAATGCCAATTAGCTCCTACTGCTCCCTAGAAAGGTTACCCATACTTGGGCAGTACTTATAGGTATAACGCACTTATGTCTACTCTGTGCCTTTGGAAGGCTTGTCAAGGAACACTTCATTAAAATATTTAAACCAATTCTTGGACACAAGGAATTCATATGTAAACCAATTTCTGGACACAAACATATGTTAAAATCTGAACGAAACGTTCCTTTTCCTCTGTTGCATGATAATTTAAATCCTGACATAAAAACAGGGAGTTTGTTCT
Organism: Cyclophora albipunctata; assembly: GCA_963082685.1. Lineage (NCBI taxonomy): Eukaryota > Metazoa > Arthropoda > Insecta > Lepidoptera > Geometridae > Cyclophora > Cyclophora albipunctata. The sequence continues at coordinate 4,796,511 of OY720117.1, read as the reverse complement.
TCAAGTTCCGACTAAAATTAAAGGCATATGCGTGCTAGAGTGGTTGTTACCATCGTTGCGGGTCACAAGCGTTAATTTACATTTAAATAAATAATTTGCTCCGTCACAATTTGAGGCGATCACCCCGATCGGCCATTTGGCTCCGTGAAACGCCCTAATGACCTAAGTTTAACAGTCGCGGTTTCACGCTTCTGATCACAAACCAAATGGTCGAAATGAACCCCTCTTGTGTTTACTTTGACAGTTTAGAACGAAAGCGTTTTGACCATTTTTTTCAATGGATTAATAGGAACATTGTTAACAAGAAACATGCAAATTCTATAATTAAAATATATATTTAAACTTTATTAACATATATTTATACTTCATTCATATATTCTAGTTTATCCTTTGTGCAGATAATTAAGTAAACTCTCATTTTAGTAACTTGCTACATACGTTTTCCCAAATGGATATTGCATATAGCTTAGGTACCCAAGTTGGTAAAGTAAGTCTGCTTAGGTAATATGTCATACCGAACTAACCCATAAAAGGTGTTCATTATTAATACTAGAACATTTACAATGTCGACCGCATATCATAGCCTAAGAATGTCATAAAATTTAACGACTGAATATTGAATAAGTAATCTTAATTAACATTATTTTACAATAATGTGGGTTCACACATAGATGGGTGTAAGTAGCAAAGTGTTTGCGTGCCCGACGCTCGTTAATGTAGAAATAATGTTTTGGGATCATTATCTTTTACTTAATCCATAATACTTGTTACGACACAGGTAAAGTCATTTCGACCATTGCTTTGATACACAGTAGTAAATACATTTTGATTACTACGATATGAATAGATGTACCTATAGGCACATTTCTAATTCCACTTATGATTCTGTTGTAACTAGTGTGTTAATGACATTAATGTAATATTGACTTCATTAATGGAAGTATCTTCCTTTTCGTATCATTAGTACTGATGTATTGAGTGCGAAATGAATAAATGTGACGTCAAATTCTTACAGTAGAGATTTAATCAGAGATGTTGACAAGTAATGTATAAAGAAATACCTCTTTTAATTAAGTGTCGATTTAATGGACGTTTCTGAGTGCGGCAGTTAACTGTTACAGTAACTAGTCTTTAAATTTATGCCTGTCTGATTCCAATTTTGCTGACTCTACCAATAGTTGGTAGAGCATAGACTACTTCTTCTTCTTCTTATCGAGTGGATGGTCAACCTGACCAATCCTGGTGTCAGAGTTATTGAGCCGCCAAAGGCCTCTGACATGGCTCATGTAACGACTACTATCCGTAGAAAGTAACCGGGACCGACGGCTTAACGTACCCTCCGAAGCACGGAATCATCTTACTTTTCGGGCAATCAGGTGATTCAGCCTGCAATGCCCTAACCAAACTGAAGACAGTCTCACAAAGTGATTTTTGTGAGATATCCCCACCGGGAATCGAACCCGGAACCTCCGGATCGTGAGCCGAGCGCTCAAACCACTAGACCACGGAGGCTGTTAATACACTACTAACTCTACTCAAGTGAACATCGCACAAAAATCAACGTTAATCAATTACCATGATCAAATTAGTAGAATCAACAATTAATAACATCAACTTTAAAATACATGCATTTATAATTTTAATAAGTCATGAATTAATAAAGGCTTGCGTAATTTTCAATATAAAATGGGTATTAATATTGAAAAACGCTCTTTAATTTGCAAAAATACATATTGATTTACGGTTTAATTGTGGCGTTGAATAAAAATAACAATTTATAACTACCCAATGGGTTGGCTATTGGCTTGGGGCCGCCGATCGATAGGATCCCCTCGCGTTGAGTGTCCAGGATCGAATTCAGTGCCATTAATTAGGCACAACTACCCGCTTTCAATTATATTGTAATTCGATGACATAATGTAGTTGTCATTTGTTTTGATAAATTAATGAAAATGTTAATTTGATTAAAATCATGTCAGAAACCACTTATTATCAATTTGTTTTATATGCGTTAAATTTTGTATGTAAATTAAATGTGCACCTGCTTGACTTGTGAGATCCCAGATTCAATTCCTGAGCCGAGCAAAAACATATTTCGTACTTTTCAAACATGGGTCAGGTTTGAGATCCCTAAACAGCATTTGGCAAGTGAAGTGAGTGCGCCTAATCCTCCTCACTATACTCCGACATCAGGGTTTGCTACTAACCTACTCGAACTTACATACATACTATACTGATATCTTCAGTGAGATGAGAGGCCTTTGCCCAGCAATAGGACCTTATAGGCTGACACCGACCGAAGATATTCGTACAGTGAAGAGAATTAGGCGTAATGACCATACTTAAAAACATAATATAAGCAACGATTTCGTTAAAATAATAGTAAAAACCTCTTCTAACAATAAACATGAAAATAATCGAAAACAGCTGACTGATAATAAGAACGTTATACAGGGTGGTTGAGGGTGGCGTAACGCGACCCTGCGCACGGCGTTCGGTTCCACTCGGTATTAACTCGATAATTCTCTAATTGTCCAATTAACTATTAGCAATTTACTCCTGGATTACCAGTTATGGTCTACTTGAGTAACGTTGAATAAACCTTTTATTTCCAGTTAATAGGATAAACATTCAATATAAGCGTACTTGTTTGAATTAATATACTTATTTCCATTTATATAATAGCGATTATTAAAGATAAATGTCGGAGTAATTCACATTGTTATGACCAAGAAAATTTCATTTTGTATTAAGATTAGAATCACTTGTAGGGATACATACATATCTAATACATTAGGGAACATAACCAACCTTAGAAACTGCATGAATGATACAAATAATTTCCAAAAACGTGTTGAAAAATAGTATCCTATACTATAAGTATAGTTATGAATTTATAAAATACAATTTCGTTTTTTACTTCACGATCATCTTAATAACACGTTAGGGATAAGTACTTCGCTTGAATATTCATTTCGGTTTATCATAATTTCGGCAGATAATTTTAAATTAACCAATTTGCGAGGCTTAGTAACTCTTCAGTAATCTGTGACCTGATAATGTTGAAGAAATTATTCGTCTATACAATTAATGGTGGGTAATATGTTCTGATTTATTGTATTTTATTAAAAACTGTTAGTTAACTGTTCATACATATTAAAATATTGAACTTGTTTTGTGACCCAGTATATGATGGGATGCAATTATTCAAACAATTTCACCAAATGGCCAATAATTTGATTATTAATGTTATTTATGCATAAAGAGGTCATTATCACGTCTTGGCTTGTCATCTAATCAATCATCAAAGTATTATAAGCTAGGTCAGATGTTTGAAAGAATTTATCAAAGAAACTACAATTTTGGACACTTATACAAGTACAAAATACATCTTTTGGAACGTGACCACATCATAAGTAAAACTTTAACTCATTGAATAGGTTTACATATGAGATCATTTTTGGATTGAAACAACGTATGAAGAGTATCCGCTCTTTACTTTTGTTTTACAGAAGACTGCCTTTTTTACCACAGTTCTTGGAAAGAGGCCGAAATGTCACATAAAAATGTAAAGTAATGGCGAAGTGTATCCGTTACACGTATTTTCAGTTCAAAATGGGTAGAGTTCGCTTAAACCTAAGAAACCATATGAAATTCTATTAAGAACCTAATTTAAATAATAAGTTGGTCTCGATTTATTTTTATAGTAATCCACCTGTTGTATCAACCTCCAAAAATATTATTAATCCTATCGCACGGTACAACGTCTACCTGACCTGCGATACTACAATTTGTTGCCACATTCGGGTAATCACGTTTTATTTCATCTCTCTCATTTTTTACTACGAGATCTTCGTCATTTTTGACATGAACATCAACATTGTTCGGGTGGCGCCGGCGAGCCGGTTCGGGCGTCACCTCCGATGATCCAATCTTGCGGCCGAGTTGACGACCAATTACTGGCCGACCCTGTATCACTCTGTTTCGGTCTCGGTCCGTCCAAATGGAGCATAATGCCTAGGGTAATTATGACTTCGGCCCGCCATCGTCATCTCCTACCACTCTCGCCTAATATCTTTAAATTGCTCCGAAATAGCTTTTGATGAGTACGGTGTCGATTTTATGATTCCTTTGACGATGTGACATATTAAACCTAATCGAAAGATCAATTTTATTGTTCCTCATTTTTGTTATTATGTTTATGGATAAAATATATTTACGAAATGTGTAGACCTTTTAACATATTATTCTAGTTATGACAGTAACGTGTCTATTTAGTTTTCAGATTTTCAAAATGTAAATCGGCATGAATTATAAGACATTTCTTTCAAAGATATTTAAATTCATATACCGAACATACGGCATGTCGTAATTTAGAACATAATTCTGAGAAATGTAAGAATGAGTGGTCATAGTCGCGACATAAGTGCCCGCCGCGGCAATTTGGTTGCTTTTTATTATTTTTTTATGGTAATTGTAATTGTCGTTGGGTTAATTGAGAGAGCAGCCATATTTACTACTCGGCTGTAGATCTGTTCGCGATAGTGGCTCGGCCCGCCCCATTATTTCTATTTGCTAGAGCGCCGCTGCCTACATCCACTAGGAAATAATAACCGCCAGTATGCCGCAATTATATCTATCTGCAACTGTCTTCATTACAAAACTGAACTGTTACAATTCGTAGCAAGTGTTAAAGACATCGATAAGAATTGCAAATATTTGCTAGACATAAGTGTCCATACGGACGAGTTAATACGAAACAATAGTCCATGTCTATATTATTTTATATATGATTAACTAAAAACCAAAAAAAGACATTAGGTCAATTTTATTTTTATGAAATTTAAGGGTTGCTGGTGATAGCAGGGCGCAACAGCTGCGCCAATCACAATATAAAGGGGCGTGGCTGATCCCCACACCCTCCCGCTTCCCGCATGTGATCCCGGATTTTATTATTAAGTACAATGGAGCTTTTTTATCAAGCTATTGTATCTCACATTGGGGTGAAATATCCGGCCGGATGTTCATCTACACTCACCTTTATTTAACTCTGCCAAATGAGCAATGGCATTTATTATATTTTCCATAACCAGTTTCATCTCATATTATTATGTAAATCGATAATAAAGGCGTAGTTCAAATATCCTAAATTGATACGACTAGTTTGTCTCAACAAGGCACTTTCAAAATAAACACGTATAGAGAGGTGAGGCCGAGTATTTATTAATTAGGACGTCCCTCGTCCGGCGAGCGCGAGCGGCGAGCGGTAGCGTCGGGAGCTGTCACCGCGCCGGCTAATTGTAAATACGCCACCTGTAAACAGTTCATAATTTATTTATACCAGCTCGGAACGCTCCGGGCGCAGAACACCGCCGCATCACTTCACATATAAATTAGGCTATAAATCTGATTTGACATTTCAAGCTTATTCTCACGGTCTAAACACGGATCCATAATTAAACTCGAATAAGAATTATTGTCCTTTTTTCGTTCAAAATAATTAACTATTTATTTTCTGTCTTTCCAGGAACACCCGAGCTTACGCGGCACGCCCTTGGCGATGCTGGCGGCCCAGTGTAATAAGTTGTCGAGCAAATCTCCTCCTCCGCTGGCGGACGCGGCCGTGGGCAAGGGCTTCCACCCGTGGAAGAAGAGCCCGGGCGCGCACTCGCCACCCGGCGCCTCCGCCGCACCACGATCGCAGCCCTCCGCCTGCGCGCCGTACGGGCGCGCGCCTACCTCCTGCGCCGCCGCACCTTCCTACGGAAATGATCTCTACTTCCCCTCCTCGGGTGACCAACTACTAGGAAAAAGTGAATCTAGTGCCAGCCTTGGCTCTATGTACTCGCGGCACCCATATGAATCTTGGCCTTTCAACGTCGGAGGTGGCGGTGGCAGTGGAGCGTTAAAAGCTGCTGAAATGAGTGGAGTCGGCGCTGTGGGAGGCACGTGGTGGGACGTACACAGTGGCTGGCTAGACGTCGGAGGGCAGATGGCCAACTATGCAGGCCAAGATTATTCACAGCTAACACATTCTTTGTCTGGTGGAGCGCATCTTCTGCCTCCTGCACCACACTTGCTGCAAGATGCGTACAAGTCCGTCCTGCCGACACAGGGTTCGTTTGGGCTGCACGCGCCCGGCTCCCCCGCGCCCCCGGCCCAGGCGCCCTCGCCGCGATCGCAGCGCCGGTACGCCGGCCGGGCCACCTGTGACTGTCCCAACTGCCAGGAAGCGGAACGCCTAGGACCCGCTGGAGCTCATCTTAGAAAGAAAAACATTCACAGTTGTCACATACCAGGTTGTGGCAAAGTTTACGGAAAAACATCACATCTAAAAGCTCACCTCCGCTGGCACACGGGTGAGCGCCCGTTCGTTTGTAATTGGTTATTCTGTGGAAAACGTTTTACAAGATCAGATGAACTACAGAGACATCTGCGCACGCACACAGGGGAAAAAAGATTCGCGTGTCCAGTGTGCAATAAGCGGTTTATGCGTTCGGACCACCTTGCTAAACACGTGAAAACTCACAACGGTGGTAAGAAGGGAAGCTCGGATTCGTGTTCCGACTCGGAGGAAAACAGCCAGGGCGAGGGTGGCGGCGGCGGGCGGTCGCCGGAGCATCCGCTGGACGTGAAGCCGAACGCGCTGGTGTGACGGGAGCGCGCGGCGCTCGGCGCCTCCGTACTGCACCACCTCGCGCCCGCGTTCGCGCCCGCCTACGCGCCCGCCTACGCGCCCGCGTTCGCACACGCGCCCGCTGCCGCGCCCGCGCCCGCGCCGCTCCTGTGATACCCGCGCTCCGCGCCGCGCCTCCCGCCGCACCACACTCCCTTCTGTACATACCACATATCAATATATTGTATCATAAAGTAACTAATTATGGACATCGAGTCGCACGAAGCGACTCTTGTGTATTTGTTGTGAGACTATAAGTGTTGTACAGTATAGATATTATTAAAAATAATTATCTCATATTATAATGACTAGAGAATGTATGTTAAATAGGTTAAGTAGAATCACTGTTTTTGTCCAAAACTGCTGAACAAATGTTTATTTATTTTATTGCAATATTGTCATCATCACTAATGTGTTGTAATCTACGAATTGTATATGTATAAATGTTTAAATTAAAGAGCAACCAGTGGTAAAACATAGTTTTTAAATAAGAAGCCGTAGATCATGTATCCAGGGTTCAATATTTAAACTAAGTTATGTTAAATATCACCAAAGTATTATTACGTCTTATATGTAATATTTCAAAACTGTTGTAAAAGCAAGGCATGTTGTGTTTGTAAGGAACGAGTAGATGTTTCGAATAGTGTAAGTGTAAACGAAGTGCGAGCCAAGTTTAATATTCGTGATTATAAAACTTGTGATGATACCTACTTATTTCTGGATCATTATTAAAATAATTAGTTATTGTAACATTTCATTCTATTTAACACAATATTAGATTTTTTATAACACAAAATTGTCAGCTTAAGGACATAATTGGTACCTATATATTATAAAACTAGACATATTATGTAATGTATATTGTACAAAATTGTGCGATCAAAAATGCCTGAAATTGATTTTTTGAAAATTGAAATATATTTTTTCCAAGTGGACATTTCATTATTATTTATTTACCCAGCTCAAAACTAGTTAGTGTATAAAAATACTGAACACATACTTCATCTATTAAATGATATGGTAAAGTACTAGATCTACTAATGTAGGAAAGTTTTATGGATAAAACAAAGAAATGGAGTACCTACAGTTTAGAATCCTCTTACGAGACGAAAATAAAAATGAGCATGCGTTACTTAGGACATTGCAGACTATAGGCAAAACAGTCTTAAGAATCACTGATCCGACGCAATCAACTATAAGTCGATAAATGTTTCATTCGAGATAACTAATAAGATTCATAAGTCCCGTCTCGATTTATTTTCTTAGACCAAAGTTAAATAAATATATTTATTCAGTTTTGGCCCCAAAGAGACTCTTTTGAACGTACCGATTCGGGAGAACATTAGCAGAGAAGAATTGGCAAGAAACTCTGCAGACCAGAAATAAAAACTGTCTGGACTGAGATCTGCGCAGACTTTAACCGTAAATATAAAATGCCTCTCCGTCCATACTATAAAGATCCATTGCTTGAGCAGAAAACGATTTCTTCGTGACTTGAAACATTCACTTCACTTTCACGCAAGTCAAAAATCAAAGAGACATCTAGCAGTAAGTAATATGCAGACAAAGGCGAGTAAACTCAAAGTTAGACCCAAAAGTTGTTAGGCCCAAACTAAGCAGCAAGTAGAAATTTATTTTGGAATCAAATTAAGTACATGTAATCACAGACACAATACGCTGTGCTACTGTCAACCACTGCAGCAAAAGGTTTGACAAAAATGTAATAAAAAATCCAGATCCAGAACTGAAAAAATAGTAAGGGCCTGACAATAACTGGACAAAAGCCACGAAATAGAGAAGCTTACGCAGTAAGTGCTTCGCTCTTCCGTGACAAAAGCAGAAAGTGGACTGATACCGAAAATACATTCGAAATAAGTAGGTATAAGTTGAAGTCAACTTTTGGAATTTTCTATGGGAATTTTACAAATGTGATGCTTGCTTTCTATTATGCAACTCGCTGACTCTCAGCTATTAGGCTATTAAAAGACCACGGTTCCTATAAAGGAGCCGAAAGGTCAGATAAAAATGTTAAATAAAAGCGAAGTGTATCCGTAAACGTAGTCTCTTTTTACAATGAATAGTGTTCGCTTACCATTGTATAAAGTAATGTTAGTCAAACATACTTTTTATCCTTACAAAATCATAATCATGCATATGAGCATAATCTTGGTTAAGTAAACAGAACAGATAAATAGTTAACATCTAAAGAACAACAAAAACATACATCATAGAACACATTACACTCACCATCTCACAACAAAGATTTAATCATCGCATACGCAAATAAATTACATCAGTGGATAAACATAAACTTTTACACCCCTCATTTCACTTAGACTCTACATCTCAGCAATAGGGTGACTTTTACAATGAACCTAAATGATGATTACGACATTTAATCGGAGTTCTGCAAAGAGGGCGATGTAAAAAGTGAATTGAAACCGCAAATAATGAGGGTAGGTTAGTGCTTCCCGGGTGGGCGCGCTCGTGCCGTAAAAACCCAAGTCATCTCCGTGCGACTCCATCAGGCCTAGGTTAATCAACATTTATTAATGATTGCGGCGGTGGTCCTGCAGAAATTGTCACGATGATGACTCTATTTCTTCATAGAGACAAACAGTAGCGGTTTACTTTATGATGAGCCGGATAAAGAAACTTTTATGAAATTTGTTTAAGGGTTAAGGGCGGTTACAGACTAATGTTTTCTTATGTGACAGTAAGATAGTTTTGGCATACGATACGAGAGAGGATACGCGACACAAACGAGTTTGTATGCTCGTTTAAAATACTACGTTGCTGCAGGTCTGAAATCGACCTAAAGATGTGTTTTGTTTTACTTTATTTAACTACTTAGGTAAGTACAATTAGTAAGTAAAGTCTTGTCTTGGTTGGTACAATCTCAAAATAACACACATTTTCAATACACATACCGTTTAATCATTTTCGGTCGGAGTGGTATTCTATGAAATCTATGGCGGCATTTCAAAGCCTACACAAAGTAAGTACTGTATCGTCTTACTTAAGGTTACAAGAGGCAACTGGACACACGATTGCGAAAAAAGTATTCTTAGTACCTTAGACATTTGAAATGACATATTCATCGCTGTCCTATATGCGCTACAAGTTTGTGAAGCACCTCATTGACAATCTGATGAACAAGCGAATAACACACTGAATACCTCCCGCAAAGTATTCAACATGCAAATAATTTTTCAAACACTAATTAAACCTCCCCAAAGTATTAGCATGTCATATCGAATCAGGTTTTATAATACCTCTATTCATCACTATTCTCATCGCCTGGTCTGAACAAGAATACAAAACTTTAATCGATACGGGTCGAGATAACGAGTCTCCGGTGAATCGTAATTGAATTTACCGCCAACATCCTCATATCAGATTAAACTGAATATTATACAATTAATCACGATGAGATGACCTCTATAATCTTATAATCCGAGCTGTTATCGTTGTACACCAACAGTAATCAAATTAAATCTCTATTCCGAACGAAACACAGATTTATTGTCCCTAAAGAGAATTATCCATAAACCGATTGAGCGTGCGACATTAGGGAGGCCAACTGTTTTATATTCTAGTCAACTGCGGCCCCCATTCGGCCGCGACGAGCTTCGCAAAATGTTATTTCTTGACAAAAGTTTAATTCCGTAAATGGTACATTATGTTTTATGTTAAAATGCGAAGAAAATACCGGAATAAAATGTCCAAGTTTAAGTACATTTAGTATGGTACCAACAGGGAAGCTTTCCGTTGGCCGATTTTAGGTTAAACTTTGCTTGACGTTCAGACTTTTATTACACTTATATTACATACAATATCTGTCATTCAATTCTATTTTCATCTAAAGGTCAAGCACGAGCTTCCCTAACGGTACCTAAAACCTCTGTAAGACTATGTATGACAATATTGCTTACAAACATATAACGCGGATATTAAAAGCTCAGAAAGCTCAGGTGCGTTACAAAGTGACGCTAAACATCCTTTGTGACACAAGTTAATGTACCGAGAGGCACTCTCTCCAACCACTATGAGCCATAGAATGACAGAATATGAAAAAGATGGCACACTTCAAAGGAATACATTACACGCGCTATTTCTTAAGCCACCTACAACGAAGACGTTATTGGCAAGTTGACTGAGCTTAGTTTTGAAAGTCACCGGTTAAAGGGGACCATAAAATATATTACTAAAGATAGTATGAAGTTACGAGTATGAGGTTTCGTTAAGAGAAAGATGTCAACTAACAAGTGGGTGGTATTCTCTTTGAAGGTAAACTCTAACTTGAAGGTTTCATGGAAACATAATTCCTCACTACTGTTAAAAGTATAAAAGGCTGCCTTTTACGTGCCCATGACCAATCCTGTGATGAATTTTGTCATATAGCACTACTACTACTACTTACTTCATAATCAATTTCGAATAACGATGCAATTTCTTTTATAGATAATGGAGCTTGAAAATTACGAGTACATCATGAACAGGTACAACGCGGGTATTATACCACTTACCAATAAACAAACCTATCGGAACATACGTAGAGATAGGAAGTGCTAAAATAGAGTGGTTATTAAAAAACTGTAAAAAAAATTAGTTTATTTATAACGTCATACATAGTAATACGAATATTCTTATACTAAGTAAGCTAATTAACGAGCGATGATTAATATTGGGTCATAAATCGTGACATCCTCGGTGGGACAAAGACGCCGCAGCACGTGTGGCGACCTTCCGAGAACCGAAATATGAACTAGTCAATGACTCAATGGTACTCAGTGTTTTCGGTCAATGTGATGAAAAAACTGTCTTAGATAAAAAGTTTGCGAACCAGTTTTCGTAATTTGATAAAGTTATCAAGTAAAAAGTATCCAAGTATCTTTACATACTAGGTACTCGTAATTACATACAGGAAATTTATTTCTACTCCCTGATAAGTGTGAGTTACCCTTGTTTTATTGAAGTAAATGCACCTTACTGCCACACTCAGATATGTCCATTAAATCGAAACTTAACTAAATGACATATTATTATTAATAACATGTCGAAATCTCTCATCAAATCTCTACTACGGAAGCATTTCACCTCACTAAGTACGGGCGTTAGTGAACTTACCAGCTCGCTATTTTTACACTGTCTCAATTTCAACTACACATAAGTACTTACATAATTCCGATAAGGACCAAGTTAGTAGATATGTATATTTCATCGTAACCATTACTAAACTGATTGACAAGTACTTTATCATAATAAACCGCAGGGCACAAGTAATACAAACATATTACAAACTTAACCATTTGTCGCTTGCAGCAGAAGCTTTTAAAGGTAGCAACACTGTGAAATCTAAGTTAAAACAAATCATACAATGTTGCCGTGCCCGATCGGCAGGAAACACAACCCGTTTACAACTTTTTAACTGTATAGCTTGGTCGTAGTAAATCACATGGTTTAGACCCCCTTCACAAGTAATACGGACTTCTTCGAACTCACATTAATCGGCCATACTTCAATATAAGAAAGGAAATGTCGAAGCACAAAGCGAGAACAAATTTTGCGAACGCAAAAATCAAAATAAACTGCCTCACTGGTTGTTAAGAAACATCAAACTCCACGAACGATGTCTGCCTTCATATAAATGGGCCCTTAACATTTCTTATTTAATTTAATGAGACAAAGGAATTGTTAGTCTAAATTATTTTTATTTTAAGAGATATGACACCGCTGTTGGAACTGTCAACGTGTGTCATATTCATAAAAGAAGCCGTGGAAAGTACATTGGAGTAGATGATGAAGAAATAACTTTGAGTAGATTAGGTGTTAAGTTTTGTTTCATTGAAGACAAGACAGTAACCGTTTTATAGATAGAAACTTTAAGCATACCTTTTTCATAAATAGGTTATGTTTACTAAGCTTGTTTATGAAATTATGTGATATCTGCAATCTGTGTAAGAATTTTCGAAATATACGTACCTACTTTATTAAATATATTTATGCTACAAATTAATACTTATTAATACAAAATAATTAATTTGCCGAGATTGATGATTGATACCAAGCTTTTAGTGTTCTCTTTCAGAATACTCTCTTATCTAACGATATTCTATTAATTCAACTCTATCCCTTCCCTGTTCTTCAGGCAAACCTCCGTTAAAACACATTCAGCATACCCGTGACAGCGGCTGTCAAGTTAAAATGTTTTAATTTAGTGTCGTACTTCGTCAAGCGGTGGCGCATCCGCCAGAAGCGGTACCGTCATTCCGCCATTTAATTTTGACGCCATTCGTCGTTCGCGGTACTCGGAGGTGATAAATCTGAGGCAAACGACACGCACTAATCACGGAAATGAAAACAACCCTTCACTTGACTCGTTCACATTTAATGTTCCGCTCGAATGACAACGTTAATCGTTTGGAGAGATTTATTTTGATGAATCTGTTCGTTAGATGTTGACGTCTACGTTAGGTGGCAGTAGCAAATTGTGAAATTGTTGCTTAATTTTCAATTTGATGTTGATTAACACCGTCGGTTTGGAAATCAGACTATGAATCGTTCTATCTACAAAAATGGAACGTAGACAAGTTCAATGTAGGCACGTAGATAATATGAAAAACTTTTTATACAGAATAGACAAAACGCATTTATTACAGAGACAATAAAATGATAAACTAAAAAACGAGTCCCCATCCAGTGAGTTCGTAACCCTTCCACAAAGGGGTCCATAAACGACACTGTTTGACGTCACGGGAGGAAAACAAACAATTTGTCTATTTCCTCGTGCGTCAGGAGGAGATCAAACACTGGTTAATAAAAGTGCGAGACAGACGCCGCCAATAAACTTGAAGGGCGTTGGATTTGACATACAAAGTCAGAATTTTTTGACAATAAATCTGATTTTTTTTATTACACCTTTATTATTATTAGCTTAGGTACACATACAGGTGAAAATTCTTATCAACGAATACGTAGATATCTTATATATAAAAGAGTACGTAGATATCTTATTCGTTTAAAGAAATTATTAAAATTGCAATAAATGTACGATTGCCACCCACGGTGCCACTTATGTACTAAAAACAAGGTTTTTCCAAGGTCAATGTTCGCAAAATCTTTGTATATGTGTTAGGTATAAATACAGAAACAAAATATTTGACATTTCGTCCAACGCAGTCCATTTTAAAGCCAGCATTAACAAAGATGATGCAAATTAACGAATCTATTGAGTAAAATGAAAACTGTGCTCTGTGATTTAGAGGGAGCATAGGGGAGCTTTACAATCGGCCCTCGTTCGGAGCATTAAAGCAATCTCGGATTGCGTCACTTTATTAGTTTCTGCTTTATTTTGCTCTTTTGATGTTTCGAATTAATCAGCCTTCTTTGTTTGTTGATGCTAATTTGGAATCAACAAAGTAAAAATTTGTGTATAGAAAAAGTAGCGACAGCTTTTTTATTTCTTAGCTTCGTTCTCAATTTCTTCTTAGCTTTTAAAAATAAATGAAGATTTTAACGTCACAAGAGGGAATTTGAGAATATCCAAAAGAATCCTAAATTGTGTAGATACATTACGTATTCGCATACGAAACCCACGTAATGTTAAAGTTGTGCACACATCATTAACTTTTGAAAGAAAGTCGGAAACGACCGAATCTCATTATCATAGCATTCGGCGAATATAAACGGAATAGAAATGAAGGCATGGAGGTGACGTGAATGACAAAGTGTATGCAAATGTCAGCTTTGTATCGGAGGAGAAAGCCTGTGTCGGCAAATATTCGCCAATCAAAAGACAGTGCGTGACATTCTATATTCTATGTAAGTAGGTACTGGGTTAACTACCTACATGTGGGCTTTAAGCATGAGATAATAGGTATGCGTGGGCATTATTAGATAAACATTTATGCTCAGAAACACAAAGTGAAATCTTGTATCTATATTTAGAAGAAGATGTACAGACGCGACGTTGAATAGAATTAATTTTATAAAGCTTAGTGGTCATCTCTGTTAGTGGCTATTGGTGGACTCGTAGTTTAGATCACCTAAAGGTCTCTGACATGGTCTCACGGCTAACCATCGAAACGAACCGGACCGGGACGTGCCATCCGAAACACGGTAGCGTTCAGATCGAAATGCCACTATCAGACACTATTCTGAGCAGTATCAATGCCGCTTTATATCCGCGAAAAGTTAACATCAGTCAGTGAAACGACTAGCGCACATTAGTAACACTTTTAAGCAGTTTAATTAATTATCAACTACCCTAAGGCGATAGATATAAAGTATTACTGTCAGGAGATACATCGACAGTTATTACTTTTCAACCGTTATGCAATGGACATACCATCTTGGAATAGTTACAAGCGGTTAAACCTATTAAATATATTTAAAAAAAGACTACCTACGTGGGAAAAATATATTACTTTATATACTACGTGGGAAAAATATATCAAAATATATATAAAATATAAACTTTTTCATTCAAAATGGTTATTGGCCACCAATGGTTAGTGGCTTATCGTAAATCTGGTAAATTTCCACATTATTTTATTTATTTTCACTACCTACTAAATAGCTACAAATGGGACCTAAAACTACATTTAGACAAGCCCGTCAGCACAGTGGCAGTGAGAGCGCTTACTGTATCGGGGGTTGCGGGTTTGACTCCCGCCCGGAGTCAACAATATGTACAGACATAGCTGTTGGCGACTACGTTTGGGTGTCAATATATATTCATATAAAGTATTTGTGTATGTATGTGTAGTAGTATCAGTGAGTTCGATTTCATAATACAAGCTTAGAGCTTACTTTGGATCTAATTACCCATATGTGAATTTGATCGGGTTTTTTATTTAGAGATAGCAAATATGGTATTTAGAGATAGCAAATATGTAACTTCATATCTTCTACGTCTATAAATTAGGAGCCTAATAAGTAAGTTTCGAGAATGATTTTGTGTAGTAAAAGAGAAATGATTATTTAGAGGTTAAGTATCATTAACACCGAAAACACCACATGCTATTAACTTATTAACAATTTAGTTATGTGACACTTCGGTCGTGTGGCAGCGCAAAAACTGGCGTTCTGTCACGAAGATAAATCACAAAGCTATGCGTGTCGGGACCTTTAATTAATTTATGTGAATTCTTTGCAACGAACCACGCATACTTTAGGAAAGAGCTATGATTTGGTCGTTTCCTGCTGTGTACGTTTATGATAGGAAGATGAAGCGTTTATAAATTATGAAGATAATTAATTAAAGAGATAAATGCTAGAACTAAAATATTGAAAGTCATTGGTCTCGTCTTAATATATTGTAAATTAAGTACCAATACTTATACTCCTATTAAAATAAGTACATATTTTTTTCATCTTACATAACACACCATTAATTAAATTACAAAAACACAATTGTTTTGCAATCATATCAAATTATAGAGATTTTATATCATTACGTTGTTGCAGCTGCAATCTTATAATTTGGTAACAACTTAGCGACTTGTTGGTATAAGATTTCATGAAATAAAAACGACGGTGGGCGGACAGAGCGCGCACGCGCAACCGGATGCGGAAGTGCGTAATTACAGCGCTATTTTGCAAAAATGTCTCAATACGCGTCGACAGATGGCGCGCTACCGGCATTGTTCAAACATTCCCTGAATAGTTCAGCTGTTTGTGTGGTTTGACACCGCCCACCGCTATTCATTAACGCTATGAACGATATTATATTGTATTGTTGACACTTTTTAAAAACCTTTACAGTTGGGTTCGAAGATGTCCTATCATACCAATGATGTCTTTCGTCCTAAATTTTCACAAAAAGCCCACCGTTGTTAGGGGTAAATACCTATGAATATAATAATTATGGTGCAGGTTCGAAAAGAGGAAGAGGAAGGCCGAAAACTGCGTCTATTACCAACCGACCAACCACTCTGTCCACCTAGGTGGACGGTTAGTAAGTTTTTTTCTTAACCAACAACCCGCCTAGTTTGTCCAACCTAGTTGGTCGGTTAGAACTATTTTTTCTTAACTGCCAACCTAGTTGGTCGGTTAGAACATTTTTTACTTAACTGCCAACCTAGTTAGAAAAAATAACCCTAACCTACCGAATACAATTTTCTTAAAAAAAAAAATAACCCTAACCTACCGAATAGTAAGAAAATTGTACTATTCGGTAGGTTAGGGTTATTTTTTTTTTTTGTCAGTTGTTTCAGAGTGTCAAAGGGAGAGAAATGTAGGTTGGCAGTTGGGAAAAAAATGTTCTAACCGACTAACTAGGTTGGCAGTTGGGAAAAAAAAATTCTAACCGACCAACTAGGTTGGCAGTTAAGAAAAAATAGTTCTAACCGACCAACTAGGTTGTTGGTTAAGAAAAAAACTTACTAACCGTCCACCTAGGTGGACAGAGTGGTTGGTCGGTTGGTAATAGACGGAAAACTGAAATATGCCGACCAACTGAAAGAAAGAGCAAAGGTCGTGTAGTACGCTGTCAGTCGTGTAACAGCTGAAGAGGATGGCAGGAGATAGAGAAAAATGGAAAAAACGACAAGAGCTCTTATGAGCTAGAAGAGTCGATTCCAGCTGTGACCGTTAATTTGTATTAAAATATACACCAATAAAGTACTTACCTATAGACAAATGAATTGATACTTAAGTATATCCCTATATTAATTATATGCTATTATTTGTAATCCAAACCGGAATTGCTCTCCCCGATCCAGATAGGTACGATAAAATCGTTAATAACAAACCTAGAACATTAATTAACACCTATCTGTTCCCTTGTATAGCGCACTTTTGTTCAGAGCCGCTGGTGAAAATAAAATATGAATAAAATAAATAAATTGAATGTCTTTTTAATAAAGCATTTTATTGTTTTATCGGATAATGGCCGAGTCCATTGTCAGCCAGTACTGCGACGCCGCCCCGTTTTGTTTGTATCGCACAATGCGGAAAATAATAAATAGACCGTATTTGTTAGCGTTTTCTACGGTTGGTCGCTTTTCTCTTATTCCGATAATTGGTGTTTTAAATGAATTAATCAAATTATCTTGGTTGAAAACACTCGACACGTCGGTGGATAAGATGTTTTGACAATGCTTTGATAGAAATCAGTTGGTTTGATTTCATTAAGATTTGATTGTGATTGTATTGTTTTTTAATTATTTTAAGTGCCGTGAGAGTTTTTAGGATTGTTGTTAACACATTCTTTCACGGTGTCAAATCTAACATTTGAAGTAAACTCTAAACTTGTACATAGATACTCAGGATACCTGCTGTGGAATCTCTGATGCAAATACTTTAACATGCACGACATGATTTCTACCTACTTTTAATAATTCTGTGTCAAATATTATATTATTTATTTAGTACGCATTGGCACCCACACCTCGTCGCCAACAACTATGTCTAGGAGTCAACAATTTTGTCATATTAGCAACTTCCGACGGAGTAAAATCTGTTCCAAATTGCTACCAGAACTACCAGATCCCTGTTTTAATGTGAACTATAGAGCAAACGATCTAATGTGGTAATCCGAAGATATAAAGTACCTAGGTAACATTCATATATCCTTTTCCTATATTCTATTTCCCGTAGGTAGGTAGGTAGGTAGGTAGGTAGGTAGTTGGGTAAACAATATTTATTGTGTATGTGTATTTAAAATACCTCTGAGGCGTCTGAATGTATACTAAATGAATTCATTAATTTATGGATTATACAAAATAGTCGTGGTCATACGAGTATATCAATCATAAAGAGCGTCAAGCTTTCAAGTTTATAGAAAATACCTGAATACAGCTAGCGACATCTAGTAGCGAGTAGTGGAACTATTTAACAACAGTTGCATAAAGCTTAAGTTTATATGTTTTCAAATCTGGAATACTTTTGAACCTGTCAAATGTACAACATTTGGACGAATACTTGTTTAAAGGCGGGTACTGGCGGCGTGACAAGACTTAAATGTAACGTGTTACACACCGAGCGTTCATGCAGTCAGTTAGAAGAAACACGGCGCTCATAGCGAGCAACATGCGGCTATTTGGTGTGAAACAATTGCTCGTTGCTCACTGAGAATTATACATTATGTCTGGTAAAGTCATTCAGTAGCACCATAAGAGTATTTATTTAAATAAATACTAATAATAGGTAACCTTTATATTAATGATATTTAAAAAAATATTTGCTTACACTTCCTGTGGTGTTAATGACAATAAAATTTCTTATATAATAAATATTCTTGCAACTGAATTAGTTTTTATTAGTAAGTTATTGATAATAATTAAAAAATGTTGATATTCATTTTATTTAACTATTTCAAAGGACCTCTACGAATGAGATATGGAGTCCCTTGCGAGCCTTCTAAAAAGAAGAGGGTTGACCTGTGTACTTACATAAGTCAGAAACACTACGAGTAATCTAGTACCTACATAAGCCAGGAATACCTAGTTAAATACATAGATCATTAACATACACCAAACCATTCGTAAACATTGAATCATAATGTTGCAATCGAAGAACAATATGGCGCTAGTGTTCTACTGAATTTGCTTGTAACCTAAACTCTCCCAATATCGACGTTGGTATATAAGTAAGTCGATACGAATGGGTGGTACGTTCAAAAGACCTCTATGGGGCCAAAACTGAATAAAAATATTTGACTTTTAACTTTTGATAAATAGGTATTTTCAACAAAACATCGATTACGTTATTACGGCCCTCAAATTACATCAAAATTCCATTCAAAAACGTATTTACTGATTGTAAATAAAATTGCGGTTAGATACAAACTATCAATTTCACGGCAGTTTGACAACAGCACGAGGCACCGGAGCACCAGACAAACCGAAACGCAAACTTTCTACCGTTCATTGTGTGGCTTACTTTCTTATTTCTTTATTCTTGCGTAATTACCTTTTAAAAAATTAAACGTGGGTAAAAATAACAAAAGCCAGTAGCGGTCGGGTTGAACGCATAGTATGTAATTAGGGAGGCAGATGGTACTTCGATACGTCAAGCTGCAAACCACAATCGACTTTCTGTAGGTACTTAGTAACTAATAATGTGGTACGGAATACTAAAACGTCAAGTTTTGATAGTTTTTATTCTCGACTGTGTATGGTTGAGCTAATTAAACGAATTGCTCTATGGTTAGAATAGGTAATTAGTGCTTCGCTAATGTGGTTTTGCGGTTTCTTTTGTGTGCTGCGAGTTTAGACGCGTTATTAATTGAATACCTTCTGCATGTTTGCCTGAATAATATCATACCTTTATCAGTCTTACTAGCAGCACCCAACGAAAGAATTATTAAAATCGGACATAATATAAACAAACAAACAAACTTACAAATTTTATCTCTTTATAATATGAGTAGATTAGGAAATAGATATGTGAAATTAGACACCTACTTCTCCGTCATACTTATGTTAAGTTAGCTAATTTAACTAACACTTTCTGTCAAAAGTCTTACCAAACTAAGCCCACTTAACGATAGCTGTTGCGTTTTTCGAACAAACAATTGAATTTACAAGCAGTTCATAAAACGCATTCTACTAAAACATAATATCCGAATCAAACACACAATAACTAATTTCTCCTAATAATAAACAACAATAGTTGAAATACGTCTCACTAATGTGACAAAATGCCGAAAATTACCCTTATTATTGATGGGAACATTGGAATAATGTATTTGTATGGATCCGAAACGCAAGAACAGCTGGTGACAAACTGCCCGCGACCGCTCCGCGCATTCTCTATGCCTTTTTGACTTTGATTTATGCGTTTTTTATGCTCTATTCACCCGTCACGGTTACTTTATATTGTACTTCTGTTTCGATGTACTTACTCTTATATATCAGAGGAAAATCCACCATAAAGCTATAGTCATATGAAGGATTTTCGTAGCTAAGGTGACATTTTTCAAATTTAACAAAATGGAGGCACCGCGAAATCGCAATTGCGTCTGCGCAAAGTATCGCTACATCATCTCTTAATGGCAGGGGATGAGAGGGGTTTATTTCATTTTACAATAATTTTAAACTTTTGTTAGTTCACAATCATGTTTTTGTGCAATTCGATTTTAAAGCAAATAGGTGTGGGTTTATACGGAGTGTTAAGGATACGGTTCACACTGACTGAAGGGTAGATTATAGAGTTTATAAAAGGTACTTAACTTAGTCTATTTATTTATAAAATGATTCAGTAGAGTTTCAGTTGACATAAAGGTAATTACACTATTTAAACTATTACGATATGAACACATTGTAAACATGAATATAGTCAGGACTTAATCGCTTAAAGAAAGGTAGACTATCTTGCACCATTGAAGGATCGAGCGTCGAAAGTATTGATACCTCCTATCGAAAAACCCACCTTCGATAGCTATCGTCAGTTCAGCGATAAAACACTTAGGTAAGGATTGAGTAGCAATTTAAGGAATCTAATAAAGATTGCTTTTGTAATATTACACCAAGGCGAAGGCTAATTCTCTGCTGCTCTATTGTTGCAAGATTTTGGTGGGTATGTAATTTACCGGGTTATGTAAGAACCTACTCAATGAAGATCCTACTGTTAAACATTATACGTGTTTATTGTTGGTTTTTAAATTATTGCGACGAATCAAAAAACCCAGCTAACCGATATTTTAATTTATGAAAGCCTCTTCGAATCCCAAACATTTAATCGGCATACCGACAAACATTTTATAGATGTTTTTCAAATCAACTCGCAAACAATACACAAAGCAAACATTTATCGACCATGGGCGCAAATATAACACAATGCAAAACAAAAATTCACATTTGTCATATCGTAAAATTGTGAAGCCGCCTCTTGTGACCCGCAAGACATAATAAAACTGATTCTGCATGTAAGAGAAGAAGTGAAAATGATAGGTGACAAAAGTTGGGTAGATTCGAGCGGCTTTGTGCGGGGGGTGGACAAAGAAGTATTTCGCTCAGTAGCACACAATGGGGCGGCAAGTGAGATCTGCAATTTGTCACCATCGACAATACCGCTCGACATATTGACCATTATTTATGGAACTATAAAATACGAGCACGGTTTTATTGCGGGGACGATTGTACATCGTGTAACACACGATGACGTAGCATCCACTTTGTTGCAAGTTACGATCGATTGTCTGTCAAGCGAACTGATTTTAGGTACCAATAAGCATCAAAATTTAACATTCAACGAAGATCTTTACGACTAAACTGACTGCTAAGAAACGCAACACCCAAATATTTAAAAAAACATAAACAATTCATTCTTCAAAAAGGTTACCTTGTATTAAATACCTTGGAACCTCCCTAATTCTTAAGTTAATCAAAAGATATACTTAAGCCTTAAATGTCATGTCATGACCTTAAAGACATGACAAAACATTAATTCGATATTTAATTTCGTTCAATAATAGGTTTGGTCACGTTAGGGGCTACTTAAAACGGATAAAAAGCGTGAAGGAATTATTTATAGAGGATGGAGGCAGACACAATCAGCGAGGCGGGCTGGAGCCGCCTCCAACGCCCCTCGGAGGCTCCTCATTGTGCGGACACGTGGCGGAGCACCGGCTTGCAGATGGTAAGGAAACCACGGCATATCAGCTGTTTTGAAAGCTGTGGTAGTATTTTGGCTCTACGAAAATTGGTAATAAACAAAATCTAAATATACGAGTATCAGCTATTGGACGTAAACTTCTATTCTCCTCACTGACTCGATAAGGCTTATAGTTATTGACTAACTTTCTTTTTATGAAAGCTTTGGTCTGCAATACAGTCGTAGAGCTAAGTTTGGGTCTAATTGTGACCATGTGTGAATTTGTAATTTTTATATTTGCTTATTAATTATTAAATAGTCCATATATAACCTTTTGGTACAGGTGACGAGCAATAAGATGTCTTCATATGTTCACTCAATCTAACTTAGTTATTATGAAAGATCTGGCGAAGATTAGAACCCCTGGCCAAGGCTGCCTGGCGAAATCTGCTCATGGCCTTGTTATTTATTTAAGTCCAACTTTTTTATATTTAAAGGAAAGTTCGTCTCCTTGGGTATATTAGACGCTATACCTTCTATAGTTTCACAGAGCTTCGGCTAAGCGTAAACTAAAATCCTGGATCCATTACAGTCTATACCTTTATTATACTTAAAGGTTTGCAATTTATTACGAATATTTAAGAAAGCTCAAAACTACCCGAATCATATTTTTCAATTCGTGAATAGCTATCAGGGTATACTTTTACCTACTACCAATGTGGGTTAAAGTAAACTACTATTGCTAAGCTGGTATCCACTCAAAATCAACTATGTTCTCTTCTTCTATTGATTAATGCAGATTTTATGATCATTACACAATTAACGCTTGATCGGGCGCAGAAATACCAACTTATCATAATTAATTTATATAAAACCATTCATTGATTTTCTCGTTACCAATGTATTTGTAGGCTAATAAAAAGTGTAGTAAGTAGTTTAGTAACATAAGCATCGGTAAGTAAATGCTTGAGTTTTTATTTTTACGGTTATTGTTTTGTTCCGTGAGGTTATTGTTGTTTATTAAGACACTTATGTAATAGTTGCTTTATAGTTTCCTCACAGCTCTATCGAATCACATTCTTCATTATATTGTAAGAAACCTGTTAGTAATATTGGATCGAACCCAATTATAGTATTTAATTATCTGTGGCGAGTAATCTGCCATTGTCTATGTCAGCGTTTTGCCGGCTTTTACAAATATCTTTATTTTAATATAATATAAACCAAGTTGTAAACAATTATTAAACTTATTATTTACAACAATAAGTTAAGATCCCAACAAAACTCTCAAAATGTAGATTACCTAATAGACCTACAACCTGCAATAGGAAAGTAGGCAGGGTAAAAAATAACCTTCTTACATAAGGATCACACACAAAGAAAAATGTAAACCAACATCAAAAGATTTTTAAGTAACTGCGTAAAAAATTATACGCAATTTTATAAAGAATAGACAAGATTTCCCGCTTAACTCCTTTCGGGTACATTGAGGTATCCCAATCAAACATTTCCACGGATCCCTAAAACATTACCAGGAGTGGTTATTAATAACATTGCATTATGTATGTCGCATCGGTTGCATGTCCATACACTGTTAGGTTCCGCTACACAACAGCAAGCGCTGTGATGAATACAAATTCATACCGGTGGGAGGGGCCATAAACATTGCTTCTTTTATATTTTTTTCCACAATTCTATACTACCAGTTTGTACCTACACGCTATAATCCGCCCACTGTGGAAAACGCAGTAATTAGACAGTTTATTTCACAATATTAGACACTAATGGAAACGCAATAATGTTGATTGTATTTCTAATTGCTGTTTCAAATGAAATGCATTAGGTAATCAATGAATTATGAATGAACTAACGTGCTATTAGATGTTGATTAGCGTTACTTTACGCAGCTTTTCATTGAAACAAATAATTGGTACAAGTATGTATACTTACTTAAGTAGCTTGGGACTTTAATCTAAAGCTAAATTTTCCATAAGCTAAGCTTAAGTTTCCATAATATCAGTAAAATGTACCTATTTATAGGTAGCATATAATATAATTTTTAGATTAGAATATAATATTTAAACGGATAAATTATATTTTCAAATTGATTATCTTAATGGTATTGATAGGTATATAATTACCTATTTTATTTTTGAAAGAGCTTTTACATTTGGCGCGGAGGTGCTGCCATCTAGTGGCGAGTAGCGACACTTGATGCTCAGTTAAAGCAACTTATGTTTGTTAACATGTTCACTATAACTCTATTTTTACAAAGCGACTAAGTACGACAGATACCGTCAATATTTTGCTGCTCAGTGCTACTAAATGTACTTATTAAATTAAAAGATTTTGCTTCAATATAAGAGGTCATAGGTGTATCTACCTAAGTAGGCCCGAATAATAAAGGAAAAATCTTCAAAGCAGGTGTGTCCGTTATCATTGAAGTTAACAACATAAACTAGATCTCATTAACGAAATGACTATCTCCAAAAAAACATGTCAATTATGAGACAATCTTTTGTCAAATTGATGTCAATTAAAGGCAATAAAATAAAGTTTTATGTCGCATTTACTTTGATGCGGTCAAATGTAACCCATAATTATGAGCAAAGAATATTTTTGAACTCTCTATTGAGACGAAATGTAGCCTTCATCAATCAATTTGATAACAAAATAATGATAGTATTTAATAATTATTATTTTATTGTGGTTCGAAGCTTCCTGGGAGTTATTTTTTAATGAAATGGTCTGAATGGAAAAACCACGTCGGCGCCATCGGTGGTGTCGTTTAAATTGAGCGAGTTTACAAGCTGCGAGCCGGACAAGTTCAATAGAATGCGAACAAGATGCGAACATTTCGAATGCGAACTTAAAGGCCCTTGGCCAAGGCGACTTTTTGCGATGCAGTAGCAATACTTTAGTGTTCGTTTGTATCGATAGTCGCGTTGCGGTCGCTAGCCGTGTGCCCTCTATTCCATAACTCGCCTACTGTGATCACGACTCTGTCGCGATGAAAACGCGATGCATCGCTACAAAAAGTCGTCGTGGGCTCAATGTCTTGAGTACTCGTACCTAACTTAGTATGTACGCATGTAGCTATATTTAAATCAGGTAGATGCACGAAATAGAGAAGCAGTAAACACTTCATCCCATATCTACGGGCTCTTCCGTGGGTAGATGAGATGTAGGTTTTATCACATCCCATAGGTCTACTGTTTAAAATAAGTTTATTTGAAATAGAAATTGCTGTAAGTAGTAAGGACGTACCATCTCATAGGTACCTGTTACTAATACCAACCTTATACCATACTAGCAGCGCCCCGCGGTTTTACCCGCGCTGTGCCTGGGAATTTCAGGATAAAATGTAGCCTATAGCCTTCCTCGATAAATAGACTATCTAACAGTGAAAGAATTATTCAAATCGGTTCAGTAGTTTCTGAGATTAGCGCGTTTAAACAAACAAACAAAACAAACTCTTCAGCTTTATAATATTAGTATAGATTTAGGTAGGTGCCTTAATTTAGGAAATCCTATCCCATCATTGCTGAAGTAGTTGTCTTAAAATCCGTAACAAAATTGAATAAATACTCGTAGTATGTAGGTAACAAGGCATTTCATTTTGCCTACCAATCAACCGAAAGAAACGCAAAACCAGCTAACAGGAACAAACTACTTCCAGTCACATAATCAATTCATATTATTTGTAATTTGACGATCGATAAAGCTACTACTCTTTAATATTGCAAAAAAACCAAAGGCTGCTTCTTTGTCATTTTCTACTTGGAAAATTGCAGAGTGGTGTTGAGGACAATCAAAGCGGCTCTTTTGTTAGAGCTTTCCCGTTATAAGTCCCACGGAAACACAGGTATCACTCAGCACACCCAGTCTATAATCTTCGGCAAACCAACCATTACATAGGCACAACGAAGGACAATGCAAAAAAAACTCCCATAGTAATATAAAATCCAAAGCCATTATCCATCATCATGAATAGACCACAAAACTGTTTGTGTTGGAAAATTGCATTTTTATTCGAAACATGTTGTGACAGTTCTGCATATCAAAGTGAAATTTTAATAAATCAATTACAAATAAACGCTTTTTCCACCACCTCTATCATTTTAATGGACACGTTGGTTTCTGCAACGTTAATAGACTACTTTCGACGCCTTTGCTTATAGAAATGTATGTTTAGATACTTTAACATGAAGTAAATGAAGGGAAATTATTGTGAAAGGAGCTGGCTATTTGTTTACGCAATTAACAACAATTTTAGTTTTGCTTAGGGATCTATTTTAATTTCTTCGTGTTCGCATGTTTGGTTCAATTTGATTTAGATTTGGCAGAAACCTAAATCTACTTATTTGGTTTGGGGGCATTGAAGCTGGCCGAAAGGACATACCTTGATATTAAGGACACAAACTCGCAGATTTTACTTGTAGGTACTTAAATAGATAGTTGTAAAACTTCCCTAAATAAGGGCTGTACCCAACCTAACGTAATACCTACCTAAGTAAGGATAAGTACATACATTAGACATAAACACATTCTTGACATTTTTAAAGACTATTCCTAGACATTACAATATATTGAAAGCACTAATATAAAGTACGTAGTAAAGTAAGTAAGTAGTTGCTCTACTCCAAGGTAAAGCTATCTTACCGAAGATATTGAGAAGTACATAAGTATTAGGCGTAATGATCACGCTTGCCTAATGCGGGTCGGTGATCTCAAACCCGGGCTAAAGTTAAGTAAAGGGACTCATTTCTAAAATTAACTGTAGTAACCTAAGTGAATACTTCCTGGCTTTCCGAACTTAAGTTAAATTTAAGAATTTTCTGAACCTAAGTACCTACTAAGGTATTTACGGTAGGTACAAATCGTATTAGAGACTAAGCCATAACATAACGTTAAGTAGATTGGCTCTTCCTTTCTCAAATACTCAAACCTACCAATTAAAAGATACCAAGATCTAAATACATGCCTGTAAGAGCATAAGCAGCGGTTTTATTTATATAGATACTTAATGAGTAACATTAGTGGTACTAGTCATGTTAGTTTGGGTAAGTTAGATAAGTACACATTTAGGTTTCATAACTTTACTTAAGGTATGAATGCCATCCTCACTACGTTAGATCTTTTTGCAGAAAGTTGAATAGGCTAGCGAATACTAGTCTACTTATTATTGGTATTCTAATTACGTTTACGTAACGTTAAGTATTATGAATGTGGCACTATTTAATCCATGGACCACCTGCCGCAATGCCCTAACTGCCCTATATCACCATGGAGGAGTTGTGAAGGTGGAAGGCTAGTGACGCAACAGAACTGGCTGAATTCTAATGGTCTAAACATATTTAAGCGATATACCATTCAATATATAAATATATATATTTAGAAAGTATATACCATTTACATACATCCACCATCTCGACTCGAAAAGAAGAAGAAGCTACGTTTGATCTTTCTGCAGAATGTTAAATATGAATAGATAAAAGGTACCACTTTTCCACATATTATTGACAAAAACTCACACTTCAGATTTCTTAAAGATTTTTATTAGGTATCTACTTTTTGCTTACAAAAAATCACTACTAGCTATCAATATAATTTCGGTTAAATAATAAATAAATAAATAAATACTTGGACAAATTCACACACGGTTAATAAGACCCAAAGTAAGCTCTAAGCTTGTGTTATGGAATCTAACTAACTGATACTACTACATATACATACACAAATACTTTATAAGAATATATAATTGACACCCAGACGTCGTCGCCAACAACTATGTCTTCACATATTGTTGACTCCGGGCGGGGATCGAACCCGCAACCCCTGACACAGTAAGCGCTCTCACTGCCACTGTGCCAACGGGCTTGTCAAAAAAAATGTAAACTATAACTTACTCAGAGACTTCAAATACTTCCTTAGTAGATTTTGACATGTAATGTATGAAAGACTAGCTGCGCCCCACGGTGTTCCCGCGTTGTATCGGTTCCCGCGGGAATTTCGGGATAAAATGTATCCCATATTTTATTCTGATGTTTAACCTATATAACTGTAAAGTTTCATCCAAATCTGTTCAGTAGTTTTTGCGTGAAAGAGCAACAAACATACATCCATACATCCATCCATACATACTCCATCCTCACAAACTTTCGCATTTATAATATTAGTAGGATAGGATTACGTCAATTAGTTAAGTGATAGTTTAATAGACATCTTTGAGAGAGTTACGAAAGTACTCGTACGCATAGGAATGTTTCTCCTATCGTACCAATGTACCTATTTTGTATTGATATTTTGTGGATGCCTATTTACCAAGGAACTTATTTGCAATGTAAACATAGGGTACCTAACCTATCTAAGCTTAACTAAGTAGGACTAAAGTGAACTGAGGTACTGAAAGGTAAATTGTATGTGATATTTTCGTGGCAGAGACAATCGGGCATCGATCGCTATCGGCTATGTCTACATTAAGATTTCAGACATCCGGGACAGATCGAGGTAATACCATAATGTTAGCCCGCGGCGTGGCTCGACGTAGCTTTAGTCGATCACTGTGATTACGTGAGCGGCGAGCGTAGCGGGCAGCGGAGCGGATTATGTAAATTGAATTGTACCTAAGGGCCAGTTATTTAGCCACCTGACCTAAGATGTAGCTACAGATAGATAGACTATAGCCGTCTATACTAAGTAATACTTACCTACACGTACTTAAGTATTGCCTACTATCCCTATACCTAGATGCACCTGTAAAGATAATTTAAAGAAAATAGATAAGAATTTATGTTCCAACGTATAAATAAGTAGCAACATACAGTCGATAAGTACACATCAAGTAGGTATTCTTACTTTGTTCAAAACAATACAAATCACTGTCACATTTTCAAGTCGAAACGAAACTTTGTCAATATTTTAATCTAGGCTTTTTAAAGGTATGTATGGTTTTTTTTTTATGGTAGGCCTTTGGCGGCTCAATAACTCTGACACCAGGATTGGTCAGGTTGGCCATCCACTCGATGAAGAAGAAGAAGAAAGGTATGTAGAGCCATATTGATAGGTAGAGTAAAGAGCCATCAAAAATACGTCTTTACTTATTACATAAACTTAGATAGTAAAATTTATCCACGTTCTAACACTAATTCCGTAGTCTTCACATGAACATAGAGAAACAAAGCAAATAACTTGATCATGTAAGTAGGCGTGGCCGGGCCGCCTATTGGGCCGGGCGGCGCCAATGCGTGCGCGCCGCACGGTAGTCGCATTTTAAATAATACAACTAATATATTCTCATCAACACATACCCTTATCTTAAAATTAAGTCCAAATTACTTGAAAATAAGTAGAAAGCTATGTATTTGTAAACACTAGCTCATAAAAGCTTGACTAAAGCAATATTCTCAATTTTAATATTTCCAATAGCACTTATTGAATTAATGTGACCTTAGGGATAAATAAGCAGTCTCCTCATCCGTCGGGACTCGCCAGACGGCTTCCTAAGAACGTTTAAGAGTCTGATATTACCAATAATTGAAGAGATCGGGTCATTAAGCCTGCCGAGGCAGGTTCTATGGCGATTACTCGTAGTTATCAAGAATTTGAGCATCGACCGACCTATTACAGTGGTATGAAGACCACGGGCGCTTCTTCGTAATAACCATGATGATACCTGAAATTATATGATTTGTGTGGAATTTTGTTGAAAATGGCGAAAACATTACAGAAAAGTACAGGGGTCGTAACGACGCCGGCCGGCGAGCCGGCCCGAGGCGAGCTCCGGCCGTATGCAAATTAAACGTAATCAAAATAATAATTTCCAAGTGAACTGAACGGGGGGCGAGACCCTCTTCCCTCTCGCTCCGGCACCAGCGCGCCACCACCGCCAGAAAGGAAAACCTCCAGCCAATCCGACGGAAATGCAAATGGCCTACGCCCGATACGATTTTATTATTTCGTATTGTTTCAACTATAACGTAATTATACACGCGATAGTGGCATAATGCGAGAAATTACCGTAAGTGGGCTGAAATATTTCAGTAGTCAGTTATTATGTTGAATCAAGACGGTTAAACATTATAATGTAAGCAATGCGATCAATGAGAGGTTTATTTTTAGCGTTGCGTCTATTTTAATTTAAACGTTTCGGTTTATTAGAACAATTCATCTTCCTATCAAGCTTTACGTATGTACTTAAACCAAACTGGAGCTAAATGCCGATATCGACCTATTTAAAAAATTAACAGCTTTAAAAGAAGTCCATTCCTTTCAACTATATCACATAAAGTAGATAGAATTTAAGCTACGTACTACAGCGAACAGAAATAGTTAGATACTCGTAGGTTACCCTGAATTGTGACGAAATTAGTAAATTAATGAATACCATCCATTGCCTATTCATCATTTAATATGCAGATGAGTCGGACATCACTTAGTCAATCTAGTGGTCATAGTTAGAGGAACGCACACAGAGGACGGCTTCTACCATTTAATTAAAGTCACGGTCGGCTAACACTGGACCAATGTTACCCTGTGGTTAGCTCCACGGCAATTGGACGCGATTAAAAATAATTTTCATCATTTTTGTTGTCATTTCGCTTGTTATACAGCGCTGTGGTGCGCGTAATTTCTCGGTTACGTGAGCTCCTAGATACCTATGCTAACGGTCCACAAACTAGACAAAATGGTGGTAGTTATCCGAGTTTAGTACACAGTGCCGGATTCAGGGACCCAAACTGCTTTCAAATTCATCTAAGTTGCACTAGAAACAACATGTTATCGTTGATAAAACACCTGAACCAAAATCTTTAACTCTTACCGGCGCGGCGCGGCGGTCCAAAAACTCCCGACACAATATGTAGTTAGTCTGTGGCCACGGACTTACTTACTTACTTAGTTTACCAGAGACAGCGTAAAATCCTGAATGCACCACTGGAGGCTGCAGGTTAAACTTGCATATAACCTAAAATATGCTTAGTAGTTGACAATCCAACTCGCTTTCCTCTCGTAGGTACTACCCCGAAGACCTTCGAGGCACTTCACATACTTTCTTATGTATTAGGATACCAATAGGTATATTACAACCCTTCACCTAATAGATATAGGTAACCTGAGTAAATTAATATTCGTACTAAAACCACAACTAGATGCGTCCGTAGATAGGTTAGTTAACGTGAGTCCTTATGCAATTATTTAATTTAATTAACGACGGAACATGAGTGAATGCAAAGCTAATAACAAGCAGTTACATCAAGGGCAAATAATTACGCAAATCACCACAAATTACAGTTTGGTGACAATTAGATGATGCTCTTTAATGAACGTGGATTGTTGGGTTCCTTCCTTCACCTACATGCAGGCATTGATTAAGCTGTAAGTACCTACATGGACAAGGTAATTGCCTTATCAAGTGCCTTCTTCGTAACAGGGTACTTTATTTGGAACTTCGTAACAGGGTACTACATAGGCTACATGGAGTTGAGAATACGAATATTTATCTATATATCTATACTCATATTATACCTAAAGAGGTAAAATGTGTAATCTCAGGAATTATGTTCGAGGTAATCTCAGGAATTATCCGACCGATTTGAATAATTATTTTTGTAATAGATAGCGACATTCAACGGGAAGACTCAAACAGCCTTAGCAGTAAAACCGTAATACTCTTTATATTACCTTATAGATTTCATATGAACTCTTAAATTATTCGAGAAGATGAGTAAAATGTCAAAATTATACCAATTATACTCTAGGAAACGTTTTATTGCTAAGGTTAAAATAGGTATGTATCTAGTTGTTTAGATATCTGTCTACCAACCAAAGCATTCAACCGGGTGACTCCTCATTAACATACAGACAGACAAATTGAGAGCACGCTTTCGCGGCATCATCGGTTGTGCGTTAGATGTGCGCAATTTGCTCCCATTTGTAATAATGACAGAGCGCTCACTGCCTGATGAATAATAAGATCCTTGCTCATTGATCTTCGTACTGCCTGATTTAAATACTAGAGTATCAGCTTGGCATGTTTTCTTGGATCGGTAAGTTCAATGAACTGGCACTGAAATTACTGACTGATTTAGTTCCATCAGGATGTTATTTGAGGTGCGGTAACTCTAGGCCACCTTTCAACTATAAATATTACACGAAGGTACCTATCTACCTTCCATTTGTAAAACACGGAATACTCGTACTTCCAACTTTTTTATGTCTATTTGAAAAATCTTAATGAGTAGGCACTCTTAACCCGATACGAAATAATCAATAACTTCCTATTCGTTTAGTTGATGGAAGTTAAACTTGACAAATACATAAAAAATACCAATAAAGGCAAGCAACGCTCGCCTCGATGACTAGAATTGAAATATACCTTTCATGTGAGCATAGGCAAGACTACGTATACTTTGATACATTATCCTATGCCAATTGAAATATAAAATTGTCTATATTCTAATTTTTTATACGATAAAATTCAAACCATCAGGACTGATTTTTCAACCATCATTCATTGAGGAAAGGGGTTCAGTGATGAGGTGATGAGGTCACAATAGAATGAAATCACTAAACATAGCATCTCTTCAGAAAGAATCGTCTTCAGCTGAAAAATCGACCACATTTGTCCATATTTTACCTTTCTTACGTAAAAATAGATAAAACGGATAATGGTGGCATGTATTTTAGTAATAAAAAGACGCAATAATTACGCCATTAGGTATCTTTAACTTCTGATATAGGTACATACCTACCTAAGACATACTACTATACACGATACGCTACAAAGTTAAAACAAGGGCCTACAGCCAAAGATCGAGGTCTACCATTAGAGACCATACCATATTATAATTAGAATTGATTGGAGCGATTTTCTAGGGATGATGGAACTGTTAGACGCCATAGACTGGCTCCAAATGATTGCTCGCTTATTTACAGTAGTTAGATGAGCAATTATTGGTAGAATACCTTGTGTATTGGTTAGCTATAGATTCGTAGCAAGTTTATATACTTAGAGAGGATTATGCCTAGGTAAGTACATTATAATATGGTTGTTTAAGTATCTCTTTTTGAATAACGGCGGACTCATGCCTTTAACTCAGTCAACAGTCAGTCCATGAAAATGTTAAGCATACCTAGGTACTTAGCAAAATCTAACTCTTATATAGGTAGGTACTCAAGCTTTATACATGAGTCCGTTTCCGTGTGAATTTTGGGATGAAAAATAGCATATAACCTTCCCATTGAATGTGGCTATCGAATACAAAAATAATTATTCAAATCGGATTGATAGTTTCTAAGATAAGCGCGTTCAGACAAAAAATAATAATAACAAACTCTTCTGTTTTATTATATTAGTATCTATACTTAGATATAGATTTATCCAACCTAATACCTACATTAAATAGACTATAACCTCCCGTGGAATGAGGCTATCCATTACAAAAAGAATTATTCAAATTGGACTGGTAATCCCCGAGATTAGCTCGAACATACAAACAAACAAACTTACAAATTTTACCTCTTTATAATATTAGTATAGATAATATCGATGACACTACTTAGCAAGCTAAATAAGCATATAAAAAACACTTGACCACCTAACTAACAATATAAAATATTATTACTTATACAGAAATATCAATATAAGGGTTGTTTGCACAAAACGAGTAGGTACCCGTTTCGGCGCGGACCCGTGACGAATGAGGCACAATAGCATATGTTTTGAGCACTAGAGCACACCTTATCATTTACCACATTACGTGTGCAATGATTACAGTAATCTGCTCATGAGGGCACAATGGAGGAGCTCCGCGGGGCACAGCCGCGCTCCTACAGGATGTTATGCAATGCGAGTGTTTCGGTTGCGAACATAATGCTAGTACTGAGTTGGTCATGTTTGTGAAATAGTCTTTGATGCTTGGGTAAGTACTTGTGTATGAGATGTAGGTATTACGGTTTTAGGAGCTTAACGTTCTCAAGGTTGTAGATAAAATAAGTAAACATCTGTCCTATCTACGCTCTGTACCTAAATGTCTACAACATATCTACCTACCTATACCAAACAAAGTACAGTGTCATGTTTTTTAGTATTACGAGGTACATACACAACACCTAAATAAATAGGCCTCAGTCATAGTAAGTAAGAACTAGACAAAAGATAGATACCTACATCTTTAAAGTTTCGACTGTTGTGCGTTTAACATTAGCTGGATTTTATGAAAGACTTTTCAATCTCAATTTCTTTCATAAAAAGAATGTATCAAAAAGTATTTTCAACAAGTTGAATTAAAATATATACAGTATAAATAAAAACGAACACGATGTATTCCAATTGTACAAATTTAATAGAAAATATGACCCTTTCACTGTTCCACATAATTAAGGAGTGCGTAACGGGACAAAGGCCCTATCGGCTACACATTTTTAACTCTGTTTTATTCGTTGGAATCGGTTGACAATGGCGGCTCAGGGCACCCTTTCTTCAGCAATTTGCCTCACAGCAGTCAACGGAAGTCAGACCCTCACCCTGGCATTACAGTTCCTTGTACTCTCCAGGACTCTCTTTGTGAGCCAACTCCGCCTTCTAAGATTTCGACTTAAAGGCAGCACGTGACACATTTTGACACTTCTTAACACTAAGTAACTACTATGTATGGAATTACTTATGTAGTTGTAACGGTATTTGACTATTAAGTACCTAGGTGAGTGGGTAGAGTTAGCGAAAAACGGAAATCACGGCTAACGTAGACATTGGCTTTGTTTTAGACATTTAGATTAGTAAACTAACTAGGTACATTAAACCTAAATAGATAGGTACCTGCTATTTATATTAGGTAGGTATAGGCTTTGAGGCGTCTAGGAAAGAACGCCTGATACTTACTTTACTTTAAGAGATGTCAAATGCTGCCATAATAAAGATTAACCGCCTTGTTCATAGCGCTCTTTAACTAAATGTTATAAAGTGTTTTGTCTCTTTTCCTCTTTGGAAAATGGCGCATATTGGAAAGGGGACAAACCATTTATTGGTAGCTTAAACGCTGTGAATAAGCGTTTATGAATAAGGGCCTAAGTCTCTGTAGGTGAGTAAGTCTCTGTAGGTGAGTAAGTCTCTGTAGGTGAGTAATTCTCTGTAGGTGAGTAAGTCTCTGTAGGTGAGTAAGTCTCTGTAGGTGAGTAAGTCTCTGTAGGTGAGTAAGTCTCCTGTAGGTGAGCATCTAAAACAAACGTAGACACCTAAACCAACCTACTTATTTACGTAATGGTAGACTATAGTTTTAAACTTAGGCTAGGTTAGTTTAATCTGCCAAATAAAGAGCAAGACTAATAGCTACAATTTGACCAGGTCATAGAATTAGGAACGTTACAACTAAACCTCGTTGTCCCAGTGACCTTGTCCAGCCTTAATCTTACAACTACTGATTACCAAATTACCGCCCGTTCTCGCCTATACTTACAGCGGCGATTTAAATAATAAATATCTTATCTAAATAACACCCATGCATTGTTTTTCTTCGATGATCACATCGTAATAACCTGTATTAAGCGGAATCGCTAATAAAATTAGGTTGACCACATAATTTGGCCTAATTTTGCGCGAATCATGTCTGAATGAATGTTTCGATGTTATGATACGAATTATTTTGAAATTATAAAATTTTGGGAATCATATCTCGCTTTAAAATGATTTGACTCATTTGGGACTTTTTAGCTTTTAGTAAATCAGATGATACCTACACCTAAGTCCTTGGTACACAACCTTAAAGAAACCCTTAACAGCCTAGACCTAGAACCTAGTGAAGATAGGAGATGTTTACTATTTATCTAGGTAAAATAAGTTTAAGAAATACGTAGGCAGAAACCATCAACCATCGACCTTTGTATGATGGTCAGTTGTTGCTTTGCAGAATATGAAAAATTAGGTAGGTAACTACCTTTTTTCAGGAAATTTCATAATACCTACTTATCGATTATCCAAAGATATACTTTGGATAATTCATCATGCCTATTCTATTACCTTTTTAGATTCTAAGCTAGGTATTTATTGATAACTAGCTGCGCCCCGCGGTTTCACCCGCGTTGTACCCGTTCCCGCGGGAATTTCGGGATAAAAAATAGATGATGTCCGATTCTCAGACCTACCCAATATGCACACAAAATTTCATGAGAATCGGTCGAGCCGTTTCGGAGGAGTACGCGAACGAACACTGTGACACGAGAATTTTATATATAAGATTAGATAGATGAATGCGTAGACTAGGTTAAAATCCAACTTATAACTTTGTAATTCGAAGGTATAAGTACGACTACTCACCGCTAGGTGGCGTTAACTGTCTACGAAAATATTTCTTACAAGACCCAAAACTCCAAACAATCTATTCCATAAACTGCGTCGCATGATGTACAGTGATAAAGATCTTTATTTATAAGTTATGTAAAAAGGAGTGTTATTTAAGATTTCACATGTAAATGGCAGGACGAGGCGTGCGTCATGCAAGCCGCAGGCGGTGGGCGTGCGCCGGCCGACTGACCAATCACAGGATTCCTTCACCGCGCTACTCCAAAGCCTCCGAAAATATTTCCACTCTCCATAACGGTCAGTTATCATTAATCGGCGCTATTAACATATTTAAACCATTATCCCTGACTAAATAAGTAGGTAGGTATATAAAAAAATAAAGTTGTATTCTAAGAATTCTTACCTTAGTAGGTCTACCTAATACCTAGACTTACCTAGGTACTTACGTATCGGAATCTATTATCTATCTATTATTTACTAAAGAGTATTATAAAC
Organism: Cyclophora albipunctata; assembly: GCA_963082685.1. Lineage (NCBI taxonomy): Eukaryota > Metazoa > Arthropoda > Insecta > Lepidoptera > Geometridae > Cyclophora > Cyclophora albipunctata. The sequence goes on along the minus strand of OY720117.1, from coordinate 4,759,501 downwards.
CCAGCCTATTAGTTTAAATTTTATAAAATGTAAATACCTATACCATAGGAATACAACCAAAATATGACCTAATTCAGTACCTGGGTATTTACATACTACTAAAATAAATGGTCCTTCTTCTATACATGTCACTGGCACTAAATTGAACCAGCCCAGAACTTGGCCATGGTGACTACATCATCTGTAGCCCTGTTGAGGTCGGATGTAGTACATCTAACAGGGCATAGAGAAGGTCAGCAAATGCACCATCGTTTGGGATGATTCTCCACATTCACAGATGGTTTGTTTTGAAATGGTCCTAATTTGTGCTCTTCGAATGAACTAAGTACATAAGTGGGTACCTACCGGATAGGTACCAACCAACGGAAAAGTTTAGCTACAGAGTGAAACACCGAATCCACCGAGAAAGCAAATAATTGTGATTTCAATCGACTTTCAAAAAGGAGGAACTTCTTCATTTATCCGAATCTTTCCTAAGCCGTGTATTCTCTTATTCAAAATTCGTTGAGCAACAGTTCCTAAATAAAATGTCTCTACTTTCCGCTCATCATTTTAACTTGCGGTGATCAACTTTGCAAAACGTTATGTTGTCATGCAAGGCAAAATACGCCACCACAGTAACAATTCGACATAGGTACGTATTGCTACATTTCTTACGAGTATAAACAAATGTTTACCATGAATACGGGGATCAGCTTAAAATAATCTTTTAATACCTAATTATTATACCATACATACATGTATTCAATAATTATTAATATTTCTTAATTAATATATATTTATTAAATACCATATCTTTGAATAATAATTAAACCATAGAAGATTAATCGTCGCATGAAGATGAAATTATGTGGGGTAAGGTCGTTTAGTATTGTGTTGTCAATGTCAAATTTGACATATTGACTACAATAGCAGCTAAGACATAAAAATACATTGTCAAAGTCTAACTAATGTCAAAAACAAATTTACGAGTGAGCCAGCCAGTCAGCTTAAATCTAATTTTGTAATAATTTAGAGTTTTGAGTCACTGGTTACCTTTGGTCTCTGTGTTTATTGTATTTACTTGATCCAGAAAGCATTAGTTAAACAAAATTGTAACATTTAAATAGATATAAGATAACCATCACAGTCAACCTGTGATTCTATTGCGACTGGTATACCAAGTCCTAGTTTCAATTATTTGTGGGCCTGTAGTAAAACCCCAAAAGGTAAGAATAATTAGCATTATTACAACATTGTTACATGACTTGCTTTTGCTTGAAAATAATTAAGAAAAATAATACTAATTTTCATGAACTAAGTTGATATTTAAATGACCAATGTATATTTGACCAAAACTTTTTCTTATTTAAGATGCAACTTACATCGGACCCTCGTAGAGCCGATAGAGAACGCAGGTACAAGCCTCCTCCACCCTCTTCAGCCCCAGCTGAAGACCTGACTACTGACTACATGAACATCCTTGGTAATTTCACTATTTACCTTACTTAGTATTATTGGAGGTTATTTGATGCCTTGACCTAATTACCTGAAGTCTTAAGTGATTATGTGAAACTGTAGAATAATGATAAGATTCCTTACCAAATATAGAAAATTCTTCATTTATCTTGTTAAAATATTCGACGTAGAACACTTTTTTCTTACAAGAGTTAAAATACAGAGTAATGTGGTAAATTTTCCTGCTGAAGACGAAAAAGGTTTATGGATGTCGCTTCACTCTTACCCTAGCACTGACCCCTTTTTCTGACTAAAAGAAGTTGTCTTCAGTTTAAAAATCAGTCATGATGGTTTAGATTTTAATAATATACATATATACATTCAATATGATATAAACTTTCTTATAAATGCTTAACACCTGAATGACAATGTTTCCATTTTTTGTATATTTTTCCCCACAGGTATGGTATTCTCAATGTGTGGTTTGATGATGCGTCTCAAGTGGTGTGCCTGGACTGCTGTTTTTTGCTCAAGCATCAGTTTTGCTAATTCTCGTGTCTCTGATGATACTAAACAGGTACAATCTAGGTGTAGTTAAAATAACATTATCAATCTTTAGTTTTCAGTCCTGACAGTATTTGAAATACATTCTTTCTATTATTTATTCTATTCAATATGTCACTTAGATTGATATTAATGTTATTTCTCATTTTATGTTTCAGATTGTAAGTTCATTCATGCTTTCCATTTCTGCTGTAGTGATGTCTTATCTTCAGAATCCAGCACCTATGACTCTTCCATGGCAAGCAGTGTCTTCTTAGTTATTGCCAATAAATGTACATAATTATAAATAATTTATTCATAATAAACATGTGTGTATTACTTTGTTAGATGGATTAATTTCTATAATTAAATAAAGTTACCTAAATTCTTCTACCTCATCATAAGCTAAGTACATATAAGTATTTGCTCTGTCAGCATTCGATGAACTATGAAAAAAATCCATGACGTAGTTTCAGGAATCTGTGGATTTCAATTGACAACCGACAATACAATGACAACGTTAACAACTTACTTGACATTGACAGTTATATTTTCTTTTAATCTGTGGTTCACAATCGCCGGATGGAATACACATACACGTTTGTATTTTCCTGAAAATATAAAATTAATCCTAATTATCTAATGAAACACTGAATAAAAGTTGAAATAATTTTCTTTGCAGCGGTAACTACAACGCAGTACAAGTACAGTAAAGTTACTATCCAGGTAATTGTTTTGATTAGGTTATCAAAATTGATCACTCACAGTTTTATACCCTTTAGTTCTATCAATAAAAGTGATCGGTATTATGTGTTTTATTTATTTCTAGAATGCCACCGAAAAAGGTAGAAGAACCTGAAAAGAAACCACTCATTGGCCGAGTGGGGACCAACTTGAAAGTTGGTATTGTTGGTGTTCCAAATGTCGGCAAATCTACGTTCTTTAACGTGCTTACTAAGAGCCAAGCAGCTGCTGAAAACTTCCCCTTCTGCACCATCGATCCTAATGAAAATAAGTATTTCTATAATATATTCTTTACATAATACACTTAATCCTCCTCTCTGTCTGATATCTTCAGTAAGATCAGAGGCATATCAGACATTGGGACATTGGAATAGTTTTATAATCCAACGATTACCTATATATGTAATTTATTGAGTAGCCATGGAGTAAATAAGGAAGGCTGACCCCACCACCATGTGGGACACATAGCCAGGAAGAGAGAGAGAGAGTAGCCATGGAGTTAATAAATTTGAATATTTATAACTTTTTTATGTGTGTGCGATTTTTTGCAATGAAACCTATTTTTGATACCTGCCAAAACCACATGTCATTGCTTTGTTGATTTTCAAATGTCACAGTTGGGCATTTTATTAGGCTCAACTAATTAATTTAATTTTGTTTTTTAATAAAATAATGCTTAATATGTTTGAATTAGAGAACTTTAAACATAATATAGATTTAGTTGATAAAAATAATTTGAGTGGCGTCAATGTGGGTAGAGATGTGATATACAATAGAGGAGACACTGAAGGATTAACTAAAAATGTTAAAAAAGATGATTTCAATAGGCCTTTAGCAACTACTGTTGTTGGCCTAAATAACACAGTAGCCCCTTTACCAGAAAACACAGAGTTTTTTGATACCTGGACTGATATAGATGCCCAAGAGATTTTTCTCAAAAGAAAACCAACATGTTACTTGATTTTGAGCAAACCAGGAGCAGGAGCTTACAGTCTTGGTGAAATGATAGCAAAGAAACTGAAATGCTTTCATCTTTGCCCCTTAAACATAATCAATGATGAAATCGAGCAAAATAGTGAAGCTGGCAAATGTATGGAATACAACATGAAAGAGAACAAACACATTGAATACAATGTCCTTTTACGATTGCTAAAGGCTAAGCTAAATTCTCCAGCTGTTTTTCACAGAGGATATGTGGTATCAGGCTTCCCCTTGGTGACTGCAAGCAGAGATTCGAAAATTCTCACACAATGCCTGGTTGGCCAAGATGCATTGGGAGAAGCAACTAGTACACTAAATGATATTCTTGGTAACTTGAGGAAGGCTCAGAAGGAAAGAGCAGCGGCAGCAAAAGCAGCTCTTGGTCCAGCTGTGGGGGTGGAAGAAGGTGGAGAGGAAGGAGAGCCTGAGCATGTTGAAGAAGAGGAAGAAAAAGGTGCAGAAGAAATAGAAGAAGAAGAACAAGAAGTAAAAGTGGAACTCCCGAAATATTTACTAAACACTGCTTCCAACATAATATACAAAGAAAAAGTCTGCTACATTACCAAGACAGCAGCTATGATTCAACAATTAGAAGAACTTTTCAATCTTCAAATGAAACCAGACATAATAATCTATATGTCTTGTTCTGATAAAGACATGGTGACAAAAAAGAGTCACAAGTACATCAATTATAAATCAAGTACACGTATTATTGACTCTTTTGTCACCAAAACACTGTCTGAATTAAGGTGGCCCACTAAATATACAACATTTGATTACAAAAGCCCAGTTGAAAATCATACATACTCATCCCTCTTAAAATATAACTGTAGGCAACCAATGGACTTTGACCACAAATCAATAGAACAAATGTGTAACTATAGAATGCATGCTCTACCTTACATTGAAAATAAACTAAAAGAATATGAACCAAAGCATGTTATAAAAGTTGATGCAAGAGACACTACACATGAAATAATTTATAATGTATTTAAAAGATTAAATTTCCTTAACATTAAACCTGTTCTGATCCCAGAACCATTGTATGTTGAAGATCCTCCGGAAGAATTAGAGGAATTTTGGAAGTCAATTGAAGAAACAAGTAGTATTCGTGATGGGGTTTTATCTTTTGCAAAGTACCCTTCATTATGGTTGAATCGATGTCCTGTCCAATTAAAATACAGAAAGTCTGTTATTGGGAAACCTAAATTAGCAATCTCATATTTTAAACATGTGTATTTGATGTCTTCTCTGGAAGATTTGGTATCATTCCATATTAATCCTCAACCATTCCTAAAACAAGAATATTTAGAGCCCACTTGTAGAGTTATTGTCACTGGCACAAAGTCATCTGGTAAAACTTTAGTTTCCGAATGTTTATCCTGGATATTTGATGTCCCAATTATATACTTTAATAAATTGTATGCAAACGAAGCCACAAAAAAGTTTGAAATATATGCTGAGTCCGTTTTTGAGTCCGATATAGTCACTGGTGTTGAAGAGAGCAGATTAGCTACATGGCAAGAGATGGAGGCAGCAAGATTAAATGATCTTCATCTGTGGTGTACGGTTGAAATTAATAAAATGAGAAAATACATACCTATTCTCCTTGAATTCATAGAGTTTAAAGAGAGAGTTGCAAAAAAATTAGAGCTCAAAAGATTGGCCCGAATTAAAGCAGAAGAAGATGAAAGAAAAAGATTAGAGGAAATTGAATTGGAAACAGAATTAATTGAAGAAGAGAGTACGTCACAATCAACAACTACAGAAGAGGAGCGTATGTTACATGAAACAGTTGAAGAAGAACAAGAAAAACCGGTCTCAAAAACGGTAACAAAAACAATTGAGCCAGTAGAATCTGAAGAACAATTTATGAAACGAAAGCTATATGAATCGTATAGAATGGAACTTTCCTATTTAACCACCAGTATACTAGATGACGTTGAAAAATGTTTAAACTCACTAAATGACGAAGCATTTACCGAATATGCCCCAGATAAATTAATAACTCCCTATGAATTGCCCAAAGCGCCTGCTTTAGGGGATAAGGATGTGACTGCTGCCGTTGAAAAAAGGATTGAAGTTAATAATCTTACAGAAGAAATGCTACCAACTATAGAAGAAATAATGCCCGTATTAATAAAAATCCTTTCGAATATTGATTCTGTAGCGGTCACGACATCAAATGGTGAGCAAAAATATGGAAAGTTTATTATAGATGGATTTCCTACAGACCCTGAATATTGGAATGTTTTGAGTAACGCCAAATATTTGCCGGATTATACGGTGGCTCTTATTGAGAACAGAGAAATGGATGATACCTTGTATGAATACTACACATCTTTTGAGATATCTAGTACTAAAAATTATCTTGAAAGGTTCATAATGGCAAACGATCCATTATTGAAAACAAAAATTGCACAAAAGAAGCCATCTGTGAGTAGCGCCAAATCAGAAATGCAAATTATTGTTGATGATTTAGTTAATGATTCGTTGTCAGCCTGTTTGAGATATGTACCAATCCTACCAGATGCTGCTACTTTTGCTGCCAGCATTGAAAAATGTAAAGAAGATTTGGATAGCCTTAAAATTCGACTAGACGAAAATTTTAAATGTTATTTGGATGTAGAACTTGAAGATAAAACTGACATCCAAGTTGTTGACCAAGTCTTGTATAAACTTAGAAAGGGATATTTTTTAACTATCGAAGTAAACGAGGAAGGCGAAGCAGAAGAAGACCTTGAAGATGATGAAATGGAAATACAAAACGATTTACTTAAAGTCAATACTGCGACGAAATTATGTGAAACAAATAAATACTGCCCGATCGCTTATATTGATTATGGAGTGTTGTGGGAAGGAAAAGGAGAGTTTAGTGCAAAATATAATAATGATATGTATACTTTTTGCAAGGAAGAATGCTTACAGCACTTTCAGCAAAACATTGATAAATATATCTCTTACAATAATCCATTTAAAAAAATACCACCGCTCCGTATTTGTATTATTGGTCCAATCGGTACCGGAAAATCAACCATATCACGATTAATGGCAAAAGAACTTGGGTTGTTACATGTAGATTTTTCCGACTTTATTAACGATTTCATGATACCAAGACATTTTGGTAAAGTAGGCCGTCGTTATGAAAATCCGTTCAAAGATATTCCGATAGATGATGAAAACGTTCAAGAATTTCAAATGGGAGAAGATAACGAAAATATTTTATCGGATATTATGTCAAATGGACCTGAACTAAAACGTATGGTATACAATTACTTTGAACATGGTAGCCCGATTTTAAGTCCGCTAATGACAAAGGTAATAAGCAGGCTTTGGTTTCAAGAACCTTTTGTTTCTACAGGATTTATTTTGGATGGATATCCTAGACTCCCCACTGATGTAGAAGATATGCTAGCATCTTTTTGCATTCCTGACTTAATAATAGAATTGGAAGGAACATCTGAAACGTCAGTCGGTCGCTTAGCTAGTAAAATGTTTAAGAACTGGAAAATACAACTAACTGAAGCCAAAGAATTACACCGAAAAAAAATGGAGTTGTTAAGAAAGAATTGGTTGAATTTCATATGCAAGAATGTTGTTGCTAAACTCATAATAGACGAAATTATTGACAGTATCAACATACCTATGGATGAGCAAGTTGAGGCCCCGGTCACCGATGAAAACTTGCCAATCACTGAAATAGCATCATTGGGCTCTCGTACATCTGGACTATCTTCAATGAATACAAACTTATTAAAACATTATCATCTTATGATTGAAGAATTTCCAGAGCCTGTTGATGATAGTGTATGGCCAACTACGGAAGAGACTCGTGAAAATATAACCGGTAGAATAGAAAGTATTTATGAAATAGACGATGAAAACATCCAAGGTCTAAAAGAACTTTTGTCTGAGCAAAAAGTAAAAGTGATCTCTGTAAACGGCACAAAACCACTTATCAAACTCATTAGAGTTGTTCTGTCCAAACTTACGTCCTATAGAAATCGATGTGGATCACATTTCGAACAAACCTTTTTGATCAGTAACGATATTTCAGAAATATTATTATCAAATGGATATTATTTTCTAAGTAAATTCAATCGCATGTGTCCAGTATACATATACGAAAATCCCGAAATAATTCAAAATCCGTACTATCTGTATGAAAATAAAGGAACATTATATGCCGTGGGTCATCGATCATTTGTTTATTTTATTTTTGGCGCAGACGGTGTGAGAAAATTTAGAAAGGACCCACTTAAATATATAATTAGTACGAATATAAAAAACTTTATTCCGTATCCTCTAAAAGTTGGTGTAATTGGTACTCCAAAATCAGGAAAGAGTACACTTGCGTATAGAATTTCTAAGAAATATGGATTAATGTGCATCTCTAAAGGAGTTGCAATTAGACATATATTGGAAAAATTTCACTGGACTGAACTGGCTGCTATAATGATCTCTGATATGAGTTCCGGAAAAGACATTGACAATTATAACGTGTTAAAGGCTATACAGGTTATAGGATTGGACCACCGCGTCATGACGTATGGATACGTTTTAGATGGTTTCCCATATTGTCCTTCAGATGGAATGGAATTGAGTAAATTAGGACTCTATCCCAATATTATATTTGATCTCACATCTGATCTGGGAACGTCTTTAAAGAATTCTCAAGCAGAAATATACTATCCGATGTTAAAGTATAAACCACCGTACTCGGCCCCTTTCATTGAGCAACGTGTAATGAATTGGAAAATGAACAGTTTCAAAGTCCGAGATTGGATAAATAGTGATTATCAAAATATTTATAAAATAAACGGGAACGAATCAAAATGGCAATGTATTGACAATGTTTTAGACGTTATTAAAGATTTCGTACCAAAGGTGCACACCTATTTGAAGAATGTTAAGGATAATATTGTTTGTACGGATGTTATGTGTATTTCAAATGAAGTATTTGAGGATAAAATGACCGCATTTAAAAATATGTGTCCAGTATGTCTTCTCAATGGTGAACTAAGACATAATAAACACCCGGTGGATAGACAAGGCATTGTTCAATATCGTGATAATTTCTATTGGATTTGTCCTAATCATTTGCCTATGGTTTTGAATAATCCTGCACTGTATTTGAAGAAACAAGATGTGACAATTCCTGAAATAGCAGCTGTTGTAAAACTTATGCACCCGGATCATGTTTACGAAAATGGTGTTTGTATTGTGACATATGCAGAAAATCTGCCTTCGCAAAAACTGGTCACAGGCTTCAAACAATTTGCAGCTAACTATAGAGGCATAACATACATGTTTTGCAGCCAAAAATGTCTTGACAAGTTCTTGAAAAAGCCCCACATGTATGCAGATATTACGGTCTTCAAGAATACGGCTGCTACCTTCCCTAAGTTAAGCGTCAAAAAACTGCCTAACTTAGGCTACTTTGAGCAAACTGTGGGAAACATTATAACAGACGCTTGTTGCGCTGTCAATGTTTTTAGACCCAAATATCCGGGACTTGATATGGAGTTATCGGCATTGTTATACCTTGCTTTATATTTCAAAACCCACAACCCTCTTATTGATACATCTATTCTTAATCGCTTCTTAAAAGTATCAAAAACATTTGACGCTAGATGTAGACTCATACATGACATGGGCCTGTTCTTAAGGTCTATGGACAATCCGTTTGCGGATTATCCTGTTTGTTGTTCAACTACGGTAAAGGTTGTTGATTCGGGGACTGTCAGAAAACCTTATAGCGGTAGTGCGATGTCAACAAAAATTAGTCCTTCTCATTCATTTGTTTAGTTATTATTGTTCATTATAATTTTATTGGCAATAAAGCTTTTATTATTTATAATCTGTGTTTAAATGGAATTATTTAGATTTTATCACAAGGTAATTTAATTTGCAACGTATGTAAATAGTAAGCTGAAGGTTAAGAAATCTAACAGTGGAATTTGTTTCAGCACGTAGGGTACCCGTTCCGGATGCGAGATATGACTACTTGGTCGAATTCCATAAACCCGTAAGGTAAGATTTTATGCATCACATCTCATTAGAACTTATTCTTAGCCTCCAACTCCTAACAGCCTCCGTGGTTTTGTCAGTTTGGTTAGGGCTTTGCAGGCTGAATCACCTGATTGCCCGAAAAGTAAGACGATTCTGTGCTTCGGAGGGCACGTTAAGCCGTCGGTCCCGGTTACTTTCTACGGATATTAGTCGTTACATGAACCATGTCAGAGGCCTTTGGCGGCTCAATAACTCTGGCACCAGGATTGGTCAGGTTGACCATCCACTCAATGAAACAGAAGAAGCCTAAGGATGCCTTTCCACAGAGCTGTGGTATGATATTACCAATCATATCAGTTGTAGCATAGCAACGTAACTCAGCGAAGTGGCTTCTACCAGTCTTATCAAATGTAGGATAGCAAGCTAGCTATGCTGTGCATAAAATAACTGTTGGTAAGGCACTCTAAAAATATATTTAACGATCACAAATGTATGTTGAAATTAATAAGGGCTTAAAAGAAGGGGAAGGAGTAGTTAAAAGTCTGGTATTCATATTGATAAACTTGATAAACGTACATTTAATCCTAAAACCTAGGCAGAGTCTGAGTATAAGATAAATAAAATAACTAATATCGTCTTTCTAACTAAGGTATCAAACCTATATTGAAATAGAATACTCAATAACCCAGTAACGAAATCTTATATAATTAGTAGGGGAAAAAAACGCTATACGTTTTCCTTGAATATTTTCAGTAAAGTGCCTGCATTCTTGAACGTGGTTGACATTGCGGGACTCGTGCGAGGCGCCGCGGAAGGTCAAGGTCTTGGAAACGCTTTCCTGTCGCACATCAAAGCTTGTGATGCCATTTTCAACTTGTGCCGTAAGTTTATTTATTTACTATTGAAGGTCATATAGCATTTTTTTCTGAATACGAGAAATAGGTACCACCTGTAATTTGAATTTTTGTGATTTATTCCTGTTAACTCTTGGAGAAAGCGCTTTCAGTCCAGTGCCACCTACGCGGAAAGCATTTTTTGTTCATTAACTTATATCGTCGTACTTCTGGACAAATATTACGACTAGAAAAATAATTGCATCTCATTGTTCTAATATCTTTGGTAAAGTACTAGAAGTAGAGGTTTTTGCCCAGCCGTGGGATAATACTTTACTAAGAAAGAAAAAAATACCGTGTTTTATAAGATAGCCATAGCATGTAACTAATCGTACCGGTAACATGTTACAGGTGCCTTTGACGACGAAGATGTGATTCACGTGGATGGCGACGTCAACCCGACCAGAGATCTTGAAACTATCGGTGAAGAGCTTCGATTGAAAGACGAGGAACAACTCTTGACCAACCTCGAGAAACTGGACAGGGTCGTCAACCGCGGGGGGGAGAAGAAACTTAAGCCTGAATATGTAAGTTTTATATTTATTCATAATTGTTTGAAAACCTACCTTGTATGTTTTACTATTAATTGAGACGTTACGTTAATGTCATTATTATTCCCGTTTAAACAAATAATAACTACCTTGTATGTACATACCTGTTTCGTTTGTGGATAAATATCATTTTAATTCTAATTATGGTTCTATGGACTCTGTTTCTAATAGATGGTAAAGAGATCAATTTCCTTTACATTTTTACTTAGCCTCGGGAAACTCCAGTCCAAGGTGTCAAAACGTCAAAAAATCTTGTGATATATTATTCTAACTTTAGAGGACTTTTTTCCCTCTTTCCCTCTAAGTAGTAGTTAAATCATAATAGATTAGAGGTGCAGGGCTTCTTACATTTACATTATTATTTTTGATAGGCATGCGAAAAGAGTCACAAGAATTATAATAACTCAAATGACGTTTATTTGCATTTTAGGACACGCTCGTGAAAATTAAAACCGTCCTTGTTGATGAGAAGAAACACATTCGTTTCGGTGACTGGAGTGCTGCCGACGTAAGTACACATTACTTTTGAACTACCCCCAAATTTATATCTTTTATCCCCCTCCAACTACAAAATTATGAGTAAAAATATATAGAGGTGGTGCCTTGGCTATGCTGATTGAAGGGAAAGTAAAAGAAAGGGTTATTTCTTGCAGTCATGAGACATGAGATTATGGTTATTAAGTAAAACAAATTGAATGTCCCACTTCAGGGCCTTTGCCCTTTGCTTCTCATGTCACTGAAGATATAAGTACAAATAGTACAATGCTTATTTACTTACTTTTAATTACAGATAGAGGTTTTAAACAAATACCTGTTCCTTACTTCCAAACCGGCGTTGTATCTCGTCAACTTGTCGGAGAAAGACTACATTCGGAAGAAGAACAAATGGTATGTTTGTAAGTCAACAACTCAATATATTTTATCAATGTATCCACACCGTTTGTCCATTGCTTTTTTTATCGTCGGTATTTTGGTTCTTTGGTCAACAGTCCAATAAGGACATTTATCTATCATCGACCACACAGTCTATAGAGAACAAAGTATAAATTCCGCCTCCTAACTCCGAATACTCAGTCGCCTATCAAATTAGTATGTACTCTCATCAGTATGCCGGTGTTAATCTTATTTTGTTGCCTTTTAAGAACTCTTTCTCATAATTTTGAAAACAAAAGATATGTAGTTGTAGTGGCACTGAAGTCCATAAAGTGTCAGTGACCAATGATTTATTCTTGACCACATTTATGTTAAAACATACATTAATTTGTCTACAGGTTGCCCAAACTAAAGGAATGGATCGACAAGAACGACCCCGGAGCGCCTCTCATTCCGTTCTCCGGAGCGTTAGAAACAAAACTACTGGATATGGACGCTCAGGAAAGAGAAGCATTTTTGAAGGAGAACAATGTTACCAGGTAAATGTGAAGCGAATGAAGTGTTTGATTGCGTTGGGTTTTGCTGAGTGTGACAAGGAGGGACGTGGGGGTCTACGGCAACGTGATGTTCGCCGTTCATTAAAAGATTTTAAATAATTTTTTCAATAAATACTTTTTTCTCAATTTTGATCATGATACAAATTCAGGGTGGGGGGGGGGGTCTTAGTTTTTGTGACGAAATATTTACATGGGGGTCACAGAAAGTGTGACACAGCGTGACAATAGGGGGGGAGGGGGTGAAAAAAAGTTGATTATAGCGTGACGTATTTTGTGAACGGCCCCTTGCTGTATGAATTTGAAAATGCCATTCCTATGTTTATCCTTATATTACTTTGAAATAGCCCTTTATCTACTGTTACCTAATTAACTCCACGCTTGAAAAAGTGTTGACGCGTTTAACTCATTCCGATTGTTAAGCAACGTGCAGCTCGGCTCCTACTTGGATGGGTGGCCGATAGTGGCATTTCTATCTGAGCGCTACCTTGCTTCGGAGGGCACGTTAAATGCCCGTCCCGGTTTTATGAATCGTCAGACCATGTTGGAGGCTTTTAAGCGGTCTAAAAACTGCGACACCAGGGTTGATAACCTAATCGACAAGAAGAAGAAGCATGCGTACTTCTAAATTAGTCATCATCATACTTCTAAATTGAAATATTTTTTCCAGCGCGTTGGATAAGATCATCGTACAGGGATACAAGGCTCTCCAGCTTGAGTATTTCTTCACCGCTGGGCCGGATGAAGTCAAGGCGTGGACTATTCAGGTATCTAGAAGATATTTTACTATCTTACTAGCAATGACCCGCTGCATAATACTAGGCCTTATTCACTATCACTACATAGTATGAAACAAAGTCGCTTTCCGCTGTCTGTCTGTCTGTCCCTATGTATGCTTAGATCTTTAAAACTGCGCAACGGAATTTGATGCAGTTTTTTAATAGATAGAGTGATACAAATTCTCGAAATTCCCACGGGAACGGGCAAAATGCAGGTAAAACCGCGGGGCGCTGCTAGTTATCTATAATACAATATATCTATTTCATTCATATTCTGCTTATTTATTTTCCTACAAATATTAAATTCCTTTTAAAATTCCCCTACAGAAAGGCACCAAGGCTCCACAAGCGGCTGGTAGAATCCACACGGATTTCGAAAAGGGATTCATTATGGCTGAGGTGATGCATTTCAAGGACTTCAAGGAAGAAGGCACGGAGGCTGCCTGCAAGGCTGCCGGAAAATACAGACAACAAGGTAACGTTGAACACTGTGCGCTGATTGGTTGAAAACACCATAATATTCCACCAATCGAGTTACAGCATTACTGAACACTGTGTAATGATTGGTGGAAAAAACTTATACTCACAAAAATCCGCCCATCTAGATTCGAAGAATTTTGAATAGTCCACAGAGTATATTATATCATTTATGGAATTTCATTGAGCACAGGAAAAAATAAATGCAATTTTTGTTTACATGCTCACACAAAAAAGTTTTGTTTACATATTAAAGTATTTTGTTTCCATTTCAGGGCGAAATTACGTCGTCGAAGATGGAGACATAATATTCTTCAAGTTCAACGCGGGCGCAGGTTTAAAGGACGCTAAGAAGAAATGACGTAACAAGTACTTTCTGATCTTAGTACATCTGTTGTACCTCAACCTTGTGTTATATTCTCTAGTACACGTCGCTTAGCCGTAAGAACTTTTATACAATAACTACTTTATTTATAATTCAGTGTCTAAATGGAATAAAGCTGTTGATGTTTGTAACTTAATAATTTATTTATAATTATCAAGTAATTGTCCAATTGAAAGTACTCTTTGACATCAAATAAGTGTCTTGTCAATGAACACCAATCAGATGATTTGATCGGGAAATGGTGCGTTCTGATTGGTGCTTAATTATTCTTGCAGAGAGCTAATTCATTTTTAAACTTAACTTAGTACAATAACAGCAATTAATGATAACCTATAATACTTCGACCATTTCTTCGATCCGTGTGATAGTTTTGACCTGTTCTGTGTTCTCAGAGTCTAATTCATTGAACGTTTTGTCCAATACAACTCGCAGTTGTTTCATGAATCGTTTGAGGTTGATTTGTGATAATATCGCTTCGTCCTGCACTGGCGCTAGTTTCTCCTTGTCCTTTTCGGATTTTTTGAACACACTTTTTAAAATGTATGTTAACGCCTGAGCCACGGTTTCCTCCCACTCCTAGAATGTATTTAAGGTTATTTACACTTGTTTAAGCAAAATATAAAGTTGCTTTTAGCCAAGCTAAAGTTAGCCATAAATTCTACTAATTTTTTGTAACATTAAGTTACATCGAATTCTATTGCTTTGCTAATGTTACCGGCTAATCGAATTAATAAATAAGTTTGTGTGACTGGCTTTCTGTGTAACTTTATATGCGGAATGTTTAAATTATTATTACTTACTTGATAATGTTCGTATAAAGAATTTAATGCTAACATTTCTTCAATCACTTTTATTTTGAAATCATCTTGGGCTATTTGTCTTAGAAGATACACTATTAATATGCCGATAGACGTCACAGTGTTACCAGCTCTGTAAATTATATTTATGATATTAAGACATATATATATTTTTGAATAAAATACTTATGTTAATTGCAAGTGAAGATGTTTTTCAATAACTTGTTAGTACCAACCTGCTGACGTTTTGTCTACATTGTATTATATCGTGGACAGAACTTATTATCCGTTTGTGTGTGTCTTTCATGAGAAATTCTAACGGATCACAGTTGCCGGGCGGAAGTGACCCGTATTGAACTAAAAGCCGCTTTTGAACTAGTATAAATTGTCTATGGAGAACGTTTAGTTCATTCTGAAATTACGAAAGAACTTTTAGATTTACAAGGCGAATTCAGTGGTCACATTCTTTGGTTATAAATAAACATGTCTTTCCTTTATGACAGAATTAAATTAATAAAAACATAGTCAATGACAGAATTAAATTAATAAAAACAATAGTATACGTACTTCTAACGATTTCAACAAGATCCGATCTTTAGCATGAGCTTCGATACTCCTCAAAAACTTTACAGTTATCTGTTTTATAAGTTCCTTATCATACTTCAAAGTACACTTGAAATCTTTCACTCCCATTCTCTTATAATGATCTGCTAGGCGATACATGAATAGATCCAAAATGGCCGGAAACTCTGTAAAGTCGTCTGCCTCGATTGTGTAAACGGAGGTTGTCTTTTTGACAATAATATTCTTCATTGAGGATCTGTAAGCGAATGCTATGGAGTTTATAGTTTCCTTTTTAGTTATTTCATCTTCGGTGAAATCTGGAAATAAAGCTTTGCATATAGTATACAAATGATACCTAATAGCAAAGCCTCCAGTTTTACCAGAGGAATAGCATTGTCCTATAAAATATTATATAATATTATGAAGAAAAAAAAATACATTACATTTTAATAAACCTCACCTGTAAAAATTTTGGAGAACTCTATACATGGATGATTTCCTTCAACATACATCTTTATTTTACCGCCAATGGGTATTTCCGCCAAAGAACAATAAAGACTCAAAGGCAACATGACTTTCATTTCCAACATAACAATCTTTCCAGAAGATTCCGTTATAGTAAAAAGTATCCTAACACAAGCATCGGAAATATCAAATTCGCCTGACAAGAAAATGTGTGTTTCGATGATTTCTGTACCATTTATTTCGTCCAAACACATTGTGTAGTCTGAACATTCGAATGGGGGGCGGCAAATGTATGTAATTTGTATGTTTTGAATTTGTTTCGAGTCTTCACAGGTTAAAATGACTATAATTGGACACTTTGGCAAATTTACTGATTCGTGTTTCAGCATGGAATATTCCTGAAATGTGTTTTGTGCCGGCTTCCCGACTTCTGCCTTTATTTTTAGCACTTGTTCTATGTTTGACCAGTTGTTATCTGTGGAAATAATATTTGAATCTGATGAACAATCCATTGCTTAGTAGACTATAAAGTTAAATTTGGATTCACCAATCTGCTTTTCAATTCGCTGGAACTATCCAGGGTCTCTTTCTATAATTTTTTAATATCTACTTTTTTAGTTTGTTTATATAAATTGAATGTTATTTTTAATTTTTACGCATTTTATTGTATCATTTTCCATACCTTCTTTATTTTCCAAAATCTTCTCCAAAGACTCTTCAACCTCTTCTATTTCAGCCTTTATCCTTTCTGGCTCCATTACATCGTTGATCATAGGCGCCACATTACCGTTCAGATCTGGTTCCGTGCCCAAATAGCTTATATTCACTATCCCATTAGTGGATAGAGTGACTATCCCACCGGATAATGTTTTGAGAAAACATCTCGATATGGATATAGGTACGGATAGTAAGTCGCAACTCCAAAGCAAGGTTTTTCCTTCGTAAATGAAGAGCTTTCCGTCTTCTGATGATACCATTACTAGTAATCTAGCTCCTGGTTCTAAAAAAACAGTTTATAAAGTTTTTATGTTTTCGTAAATTGATGTACTTTGTAATAACATTTGTGCTCTATTCAAATCATACAGCTAGCCTATATCTCGTACTATTCTTTATTTATATCAGATAAGTTGAGCTTAAACATAAAATATGTGTGACTTACCATAGTACCAGCCAATGAGATAGGCATAAAAACAGACTGGCATATATTCGAATTTCAGCAGAAACTTCATGAGGCCATTATCTTGAAAACAATACAGATGTCTTTCGCCGAGTGCTAGTAAACTTGAAAAAATGTTGCTTGACTGAAAGAAAGAAACGAGCGTAACAAAGTTATCGATTAAGGGCATGGTATGGTAACTATACGTAGATATATAACATTTTCTATCAATTTTATTTTTTAGCTTGACTGCCACCTAGTGCCTAAAATCGGAACCTTTAACTCCAAAAAAAGTGAGCAAAGGTCTCACATCTCTCTCAACATCTAAAAGTATAATCAAAGCGAAATTATCGATTTAAATAACCGGGACAAAAACATAAGTATATTTTATGTAAACTTCCAACCTGTATAACTTGAATTTGTGTGATCTCCTCTCCTGTCGTGTATGTCCATTGAGGAATATTGATTTTATTTTGTCTTATAGTGAGTTCACTGAATTCTCTAAGCTGTTGATAACTAAAAAAATGTATTTATATTAGTTTACGTAAAACGTTAGAAACTAAAAAAACATAATTTATAGATGTGGGATATCTGATATGTGATGTGGGGTAGATAGAACTTATGTCGCAGACTGTAACGAAAAACCGGACAAAATCATTATCAATAACGGATTTTCTCAAGCCCCATAACCAGAGACAAGGCTCTTGGTCGAAGCGAAGTTTGGGACTCATCTTGGAAATACAGGTGAATTTGGAGGTTGTCTTGAGCGCCTTAGCGACCTGAATCCCCTAATGGAACTGTGAAAGTGGAATTGCTAATTGAGTTCTAAAATAAAAATATACATAACAAATTTACCTAAAGATTTCCAACACCCACGTCGATTTACAAATAACAAATGAATCACAATTCTTTATGTAGCAGATAGGTGCTGGGATAATGATATCGGCGAAAATACACATGAAGAGAAAAGTGTCTTGGTCGAAGAAACTTAAATTGCCGTCCACTCCTTGGATACAGAGTAGATCTCTGGACTTGATGTTACCAAAAGGTCCACAAGTGATGCTGTCGGCTTTGCGGGTAAATGTGTGCTTTATTTGTGGTATCAACTGGTTTTGGTCTCCTGAAATTCGGAATTGACATATTGTGGTAAGTAAGTAGTTCTGTATTAGTACATATAACTCAATGGCTATGGGCTACTCATTAGGCCACGGATCACTGGGATTTTATTGACATAACAAAAATATATGGCTTACAACAGGCTACTAAGGAGTTTCTGAATTCATGTAACGACACAGAGTAATCTAGTGTGAGGGCTTTGGAATTACATATATTTTGTAAAATAAATATGTACCTAGGTATTTAAAAAAAAATAACATGTGAGTATTTTTTTCTATATTTGTCATCTCATATCTCCATTGTTATGAACTCCACAAAATTCTTTCGATTCCTAAATTTTTACCCGATTTAAAAAGTAAGTTACCTATTCCAAAAATGTAACCGACTAACAAGGTCGGTTACATTTTAGGAATAACTTCTGTGACTGATTAAATAAATAGAATAGAAAAGTACCTGCATCTGTATGCCCCTCTTTAGTCTTCAGTTCATATACACTGTAACTCTGGGGGTGTAAAACTATAATTTGCCGCTCACTAAGGCCTCTGAAAATTAAGTACAGTTCGCATTAAAAAATATAAATTGGTCTTCCAAAACTTTTATGTTTTCCACTGTGCATTTTCTACTAAGGGATTTGCTACGTATCCATTTTCTACCAAGAGATTTGATTAAAATCTGTTCTCCCAGTGATTTTTGCTACAATCCATTTTCTACTGAAAGACTTGCTACGAAACCATTTTCTCCCAAGATAGTTGCAACGAACCAAGATATTGAGATTCAGAGTATTTGCCATTTTGAGCGTTTAACACTCTGTTAGATATCATTTTGAAAATTATTTGCTCTAAATCAAACCTCTTGCATGATATTCTAAATTCTACAAAATAAGCCCACTACTTACGATATAAATTTCCCCGTATCGATCTGCAGCACTACATCATTAAGTTCAGTCTCAAGAATAATATGAGATACTTCTTGATCGGCACTCGGTTTGTATATTTTTAAAGAAGTGCCTTCTCCGACTAACACACAGTCACTATCGCTATGAGAGTTGAATCTATCTACTTTTAAACAATTCGCGTTTTGAACACCAGTCTCACATTCTTTATTCTGCAATTTACTATTTGACCACCATTCTTTGACTTTGAATAAAGACATTATTTATTGTATTGAAATACTCACAAACAATATTTTTTACTGATTTTTTACTGCGGAATTATAAAATTCATTGTTGTAGGTAGAGTTGCCTTAGAAACGTAAACATTCGTTCAAGTTTTTGTAAGGTAATTATGGGGTAATTAATTAAAACAAAAGAAGAGCAACAAAGAATTAAGAGATAAGTTCAGCGCGAAAGCAGCTAAGCATGTCCACTTGCTCACACAAGCATAGAGTTGAGTTCATAGCTGTGGCAGTATTTAAAACAAAATGAAATAAAAAGTCTACCTAAGTAGAGTACTACCCTGCATCAAAATCCATCCATCCGGTCTGATCTGGCTAAATAACCATTAACCAGCAAATTGTTCGTTCAAAATTATTACCTGTGGTTTAATTTACTTTCGAGCAACACTATTGTACGTTTGCTTCGTTTGCTTGAATTTTATATTGTGACAGATGACAGAAGGCAATGCATGACTGACCTGACATTTTCTGATTTGAATTTTGAACTCTAATGAAGTCTAATGCCAAACTGATGAACCTAAACTTACTCAGTCAGGCAAGCAACCAAGCAACTGTGGCAGGCAATTAGGCAACAAGCATCGGGGCGGGGCGAATAGCTATTATAGCTAACAAACTAAACGGTCAAAATAATATTAATCCATGAAAGAAAAAACAAGTGAATTAATAAGTGATATAAACAAATAAACTTAATATTCATATTTGGTTATTTTATCGGTTAGTTCAGTGGGATTTTACGAACATATTTGCTATTTTGAAAACTTAGACCGACAGTGTTTACAATTTTAAGTTTCAAATAAGTTTGGCTTTTAGATCCACAACTGCATACAATAATCGTCTAAAATGTATATTTGGAGATACAAACACATTGCATCATTACTTATTGTAGCTTCCATCGCAAAAGGTAGGTTTTTCAACTTTTAATTATGTTTATATTGAGTGCATGACTTAAAACATTATTGAATGATTTCTTGCTTCCAGTATGGGGTCTCGAATGCTATGTGTGTGAAAATCAGGAGGACAACAACGAAAAATGTGTGAAAACAATAAGAACATGTGAATATGGCCAAGATGTGTGTTTAACTGAAATAAAGTGGGGAACAATGCCCTACTGGTCTCAAGGAGCTAAGAAGCAATATTATATATCGAAGAGGTGCTCCAATAAGACGGAATGCGCGACAACTAGACACCGCAACATGCCGTTGTGCACTCACATTTGGTACCAAGATTGGAAGTGCTCCGACTGCTGCCTCGGAGACAGGTGTAATTACTATATTATTGTAAGTATTTTCTAATTTAAAGGATTTTAAATACACCGTTTCCTGCAAAGTTAACATTTATTAAAAGATAGATACTGGTTTTATTTCTTAGGAAACACATTTTCAATTGAAACTAAAATGTAAATTAAACACAGAGTGTATTAAAGTGTAGTGTAAATAGTGTATCAGTAAAAAGTAGTTTCAATTCAAAAGAGTATGCATAGGGTAACTTTTAATTGATGGACCTAAAAGCATACTTTGCATGTTCATAAACAAACATCCTATCATAATATTCATAATTATACACTTTTTTATTACAAAGTCTCTATGTATTAGCAATAATATTTTTATTTTACAGAGTGGAAGCAACATCAACAAACCAGCCTCGATAACCATAGGAATACTTATATTAAGTTTATTCTCAAAACTTATTTAAGTTACTTTATTCATAAGTTACATAAATGTATGACTAATTAATACTATATTATAAATAATAGAATAGCACATGCGTTTGATAATAATCAACATATTGCAATACCCCCTCGTCTGGCACGATGCCTGAATCAGGCTCTACTTGCAAAAAAAATTCTGTCTCTACTTTCTCTCAACTTTAAGCTCGAATTGTCAATATTTTACAAATTTGAGTTGCAATAATTATTTTGCAGTTAGATAGTTCATTTCAGTACATTTTCATAGACGTAAATATCATATACTTAACTTCTCTACAAAATTTTGAGAAATTACATAAAACATTGGCGCGCGCCGATATCACGGGGCCTACTTGCGAAGGCTCTGCCAGACGCGTGCCAGACGCGCCATATATTTTAAATGAGGCGTGCCAGTTGAGAGGATATACAAAGTTTTATTAATGAATGATGTATTCATCTCCTGAATAATATTTTTATACATTTATAAGAAACGCAGTAGTTTACACTTTATGCATTTCAGATAAAAATAGACATTGTGAAAGTAACAATTGAAAATAGATTGTATTCTTGAGTTTGTGTTAGATTTATTATTAATAAGGATAGCATACATGGAATTGGTATATAAGAATAAGATTGAATTTAGTATACAATACATTATACACTCAGACTATGAATCTCAGGTTGGGTAAATGTTATCATATACACATTAATATTAAGTATATCTGGTAGTCTGTGTGTTTGAATTCTAACCAATATATTAATTAACCGATTCATTGCTGATGGCACGACAGGCGTGTCATCAATTGTTTTAACTTATGGCTTATGACACGAGAGGCGTGTCATTTTTTCATCGGTTGTAACAGCCTCAAATTAAGTTTTAGAAGGGTCTGCCCAGGACAAAACTATCAAGTTTTTCCACGAAAATCTAGTCTGTTGTATTAGTTTCCGGATATTGTGTGAATTTCGAGGTTGCAGGGGTTGTCAACCTTTTTAAATTTACATTGAATTATTTTTTAACGTTGCTGATGGCACGACAGGCGTGTCATCAATTGTGTTAACTTATGGCTTATGACACGAGAAAAAATATGGAAGGCACTTGATCAATTTTTTGATCAGCAATTTCTGTGCATGTACCACTGTCCTCAAACTTCTTTTGAGGCTTGAAAGTTCCATCATCTGAGTATGATTGTGAATTTTGTTCAAAAATATAATTCATCGTTTCTTCTTCATTTTCACATTGAGTCTCATCATTGTCATAGTCTTCTGTTTCCGGAATGTATTTGCGTTTTCGTGTCGATTCTAAAATAAGACTGTACCGTCTTCGCGGTATTTCGTAATGCACGTTTCTAAACTGCTCCACCGACCTGGAATTTGAACCAATGGGAGCACGAACAAACAATCTGAATATTTAATTTTATGCACTTCCGACAGCTATGACGAGCTACAAACTAATCTTGTCCATTAATTGTAATTATTTAAATTATAAGCAAGATATCCCACTCAAATGTTACCTTCCCCACGAATTATTTTTTGTAAATAAATAAACCCTAAGTCGGAATATTTTTTTGTAGAAATAAGTTTAAAAATTAAAACAACACAAAAGGTTTGAAACACCTGATAAACCGTGAAAACGCAAGAAAAACATGTGGTTTATATACATGGCTGATGGCACAATAGGCGTGCCATCAACTTCTATGGCGCTTGACACGCCAGTCGTGTCATAGAAAATTTGTTCACAGCCACGGCGAAAAGTTTTAAAAAATGGGTGCCGCAATGAATCGGTTAAGTAAATAGTATGAATAAGTGCCTTTAATTATTTGACATCTGAATGAACGATTCCGTCCACTTGTATAATTCTAGTGAATTTATTATTTAATTTTATACTAAACGAATAATTTATTTTGTTTGTCTAGTTTTTAGTTTTGGTGTAGTCATTCCAAACATGTCCATTTAATTAGCAACTATATTGTATGTTTATGGCATTATGTACAAATCTAAATGTGGTGTGTATTAATTTGACTTTGCCTACTTTTGTAGTGTATGAGCCCGGGCGCACACGGGCCGAGAGATCCGATCTCCGCGTCATAATCAGAAATTTAACCATCTGAAGGTAACGGATTATAAAACCGAATCTGAAGTACTCAACCAAGGCAACAGCAACATATGGTCTAAATACCAGTGCACAACTCAGTTGCGGCGTTCTGTGTAGCTTGTGTGTGCAGAACCTTAGTATTTTAAGTATATAACTTGTATTTTGCTGTAGACTTTATTTTAATAAATTGCAAAAGTCCGAATTTTATTATCTAGTTTACTTATATACTCCTTGTCCCAGCACTCAACCAAGACTCACGGACGTTATTACATCTCCTACATCTACATTTCGTGGAGTTCTCCATCTCTCTCCTCATTTGCACCCGCGCCGATTGCGGCACATATTCTTCGTTAAATTAACAAGAGACCCGATGAGGACATGAAAGGCTGTCCTTGTAGTGATTGATAAGCGACAAGTTTTTGAAATGAGAAGGATTTGTGGAAAAATAATAGCGCCGTTTAGCTCTTTTAGCTTCTAGGATTTAACATTATGAGGCCTAAAGTGCCAAAACTGAGGCTTGTGGACTTCGAACTGCGTACAGTATCTTTGGATATTCAAGCTGCACTAGTACCGCGGCACAGCGGAAGATTTGTTTCACGAGGAAGTTATCTTTATACCATTCTATTGTTGATATATATAATTAGCTCCGTAGTCCGTAGTACGAGGGCGGGTCAATAAGTCCGTGACTTTTGCAATAAAAGACAGATTTTTTTATTAAAAATATATTTTATTTTTCAACGTAGTCTCCCTTGAGCTCTATACACTTTGTCCAACGCTTCTCCAATTTTTTTATCCCTTCCAAAAAATATGATTTGTCGAGGTCGTCAAAATAGGCCTTTGTTTGCGAGATGACTTCATTATTGGAGTCAAATCTTTTTCCACCAAGCCATTTCTTCAGGTTTGGGAACAAGAAGTAGTCGCTCGGAGCCAAATCTGGAGAATAGGGCGGATGAGGGAGCAATTCATAGCCCAATTCATGGATTTTGGCCATGGCAACTGCACATGTGTGCACCCTTGCATTGTCTTGGTGGAAAAGAACTTTTCTCTTGGCCAAATGAGGTCGGTTTCTTTTTAAATCGTCATTGAATCGGTCCAATAAGTTGGCATAATATTCCCCATTGATTGTTCTTCCCTTTTGAAGGTAGTCAATGTGGATTATCCCGCGTGCATCCCAAAAAACAGTCGCCATAACTTTATTGGCCGACAATCCCACCTTGGCCTTCTTTGGCGCCGATTCACCCTTGGAAACCCACTGTTTTGACTGTTGTTTGGTCTCTGGTGTGTTGTGATGGATCCACGTTTCGTCCACGGTTACAAAACGGCGCAAAAACTCCTCCATATTACGATTAAACAATGCTAAACCTTCCTGTGAAGTTGTTACACGATTGCGTTTATGGTCGACTGTGAGCAAACGCGGCACCCATCTTGCGAACAGCTTTCTCATGCCTAAGTGATCATTCAAAATTGAAACCACTGAGCCATGCGAGATCCCTACTTCTTCCACAATCTCTCGCACTTTCAATCTTCGGTCGGCCAACACCATATCGTGAATTTTTTCGAATGTTTTGGGTGTAGAGACCTCAACTGGGCGTCCAGGACGCTCGGCATCTTTAGTGCTTGTACGGCCACAACGAAATTCAGTAAACCACTTTTTTACCATGGAAATCGATGGTGCAGAGTCCCCATAGTATTTATCAAGCTTTGCCTTGGTCTCGGTAATGGTTTTTTTTCGCAAGAAATAATGCTTAATAAGCACACGAAATTCACTTTTGTCCATTTTCTCGTCAAATTAGTGAGTAGTCTGATAAAGATAGCTGTAGCCTGTAAAACACAAACTAACTGACGCAGCAAGTTCAAATTTTCAGAGGAGTCAACTGACAGATGCCTGTTGACGGGACCAGTATTATTGTTTCATTAAAGAGGTCGGAAATTCAAAAAGTCACGGACTTATTGACTAGGGTTGCAAAATTACGTAATTTTACCGAAAACGCTCGTAAAATACGAATAAATTACGGTAAATTACGGTAAAATTGGTAACGCTAACCACCACAGAAGCAAATAGAACAAAAGAAAAAGCTGTCACGTCACTGACGTTGACTTTGACAGCTTACTTTGATAGCTTTGCGTAGGATGTTGCCGATTAGTGCAGTTTGCAATAACATTTTGCGTTGTTGCCGTTCCGTAATAGGTAGACATGAGGTAGACTGACGGACGAATAAGGTAGTGTAGCTATTTATTAACCTTTGGTCTGTGTAAACACTACTGCAAACTGCACCCCTCGTCTGTGTGACGTTGACTTTGACAGCTTTTTCTTTTGTTCTATTTGCTTCTGTGGTGGTTAGGTTTACCAATTTTACCGTAATTTACCGTAATTTATTCGTATTTTACTTAAAATATGGTATATTACGTAAGTTTACGAATGTAATATTACCGCTTTACAACCCTATTATTGACCCGCCCTCGTAGTATTAATTAATTGTATAACTGTTAATTAATGGCTTGATATTCCTGAAAAAATTGAAATCCAGCAAAACTTAAATCTAGAATCACGACTTTTAAACCGATTTAGGCGCGTTGCCATCTCGCCAGTATAATACCTTCAACTGTTGTCTATGAGTTCTTTCTTTTGTCATATGTTGCATTTTTATCTGTGGAATCATTCAATTCAAACAAAGCTTTTTAGTCACTCATTCAAATATTTTCAAATTCATCGATCGATTTGTGTGAGTAATGTGTTGTTTTGTGTCGACTGTCGAATTGTCGATTCAATTTTGATTGATTTATCTTACTACTTACGGTTTGAAGTGTAAAATATCAATTATAAAAGTTTTATCATCTAAAGTTGTACATTGACTATATAGGTACAAATTACTTTGGACGATTCTCAGAAATATATTCTACGAATTGGGGTAATAATGTCTGAAGAAGAACCACAACAACAAAACAATGGTCATGAGGAACCAGAACAAAAGCCTAATGGCGGTGGCGATGAAGGAGACGCATGGGGAGGTCAAGACTCATCGCATTCACGCCTTGTCGCGAAAATGCCCGTGGACAGAGATGCCCCTTACTACAACATGAATCACAAACGCCGAGGAATGGCGATTATTTTCAACCATGAACATTTCGATATTCATAGCTTGAAGTCTCGTACGGGAACCAACGTGGATTGCGATAACCTGGCTAAAGTTCTGAAAGGACTTGGATTCAGAGTTACTATATTGCACAACCTAAAGTCTGAGGATATAAACAAGTATGTTGTACAGACCTCTGAGATGGACCATTCAGATTCTGATTGTCTGCTCGTCGCTGTCCTCACTCATGGTGAACTTGGTATGTTATATGCTAAGGACACCCATTACAAACCTGATAACCTGTGGTACTATTTTACTGCTGATAAATGCCCAACATTGGCGGGAAAACCAAAGCTCTTCTTCATACAAGCCTGTCAAGGAGATAAGTTGGATGGTGGTGTTACATTGTCCAGCCGTACTGAGACTGATGGTTCTACTTCTACATACAGAATCCCTATTCATGCTGACTTTTTGATTGTGTACTCTACTGTACCGGGATTCTATTCCTGGCGAAACACAACTCGTGGTTCTTGGTTCATGCAGGCATTGTGTGAAGAGTTACGCTTTGCTGGATTCGAAAGGGATATTTTGACATTACTCACTTTTGTATGCCAACGAGTTGCCCTGGACTATGAATCAAACACCCCTGACATGCCGATCATGCACCAACAGAAGCAGGTGCCTTGTGTGACCACCATGCTAACACGCCTCTTAGTATTTGGCAAAAAATAATAACAATGTTCCTTTTGTTCCACCAATTTAGATTTGCCACTGTTTAATTTAGAGCAATAAATAGAAAAATGTTTTATATTTTTTTACCGGTGGCATTTTATGTGTACTAGTAACATTTATTGTTTAGTTTTGTTTTAATTAATGTCTGGTGCCTCTCTGTTGTGTACCTTATATTTTTGTTGTAATAATTATGAACTTAAGTTTTATTTTTGCATGATTTCTTTTAAACTGTGTATGGATGACAATTAATGTAATAGTACAACGAAAAGTAATATTTTCAATAACCTATCTTAATATGCCTACTTACAATAGTTAGTGTTTATGAACTCACTGCCAAGTAAATGCAATAGACGGCAAAAGTGAAATGAACAATTTTAATTAACACTATACTATAGTTTACTAAAATTTTATAATGATTAATCAAGTTAGTACTATGATAAAGGTATGAAAAGTAATAATAATATTTTGAGAAAATATTAGCGAAAATGTTCACAAAATAAGGCTTAAAGTTGCACAAATAGCATTAATGCTTATCTCTAAAATATGCTCAAATTATAAAATTAATCTCATTCTAGCATTTAGACATTTTTATGTCCCTATTGTGATACTAAAATAATATGTATTTTGTGTACTTACAAATAATTTAGTAATGTTTGGTTTAAATGTAGAATGCAATTGTATTCTTATCTGATAAATTGTAAGTATTCACTAAAATATTGGCATATCATAAAATCCATCATATATAGTAATGTTTCAAACAAATTCTAAATTAATTTTCTTTAAAAAAAAAAGTTGTGTTAACAATTACTAAGCCAATATCACTACATAGTATAAAATAAAGTCGTCTCTTTTTCGTGTCTGTCACACTGTTTGTCTGTCTGTATGCTTAAATCTTTAAAATTACGCAACGGATTTTGATGCGGTTTTTTGTAATAGGTAGAGTGATTCAAGAGGAAGGTTTTTATGTAAAAAAATTCCCGAAATTCCCACGGGAACGGGCACAACGCGGGTAAAACCGCGGGGCGCTGCTAGTTAATAATATGTATTACATACTGAATTGCAGAAATATCGAACAAAATATTTTTAAGTACCTAAGTGTATAATAATTATTCATACATGCTGTTGTATGTGGCAAGCCAATTATTTTATTGTGTAGTAATAAACATAAAAAATAAATTATCTAAAAGTATCATTTCAGTTGAAATGTTAAGCAGTAGATTTCATTATTGATGTGTATGTGATAATGGTAATGACTGATTTTAAAAATAAGTGTTTGGAATTGTAAACTCGAAATATCCATGAGGGGTAAATATGCATTTATTATATTGTATCCTGTTTACGATATATTTAGTGTTGTGCCTTCGTTTGTATGGATAAATAATGAGTATTTTGTAAGAATGTATTAGAAATTATTATCTCATAAATTATGATTCCACACTCCTCATGGAATTTTGATAAAACGAATACGTATTTTGTTAAAGACGTTCTTTAATTAGCAATAAATCATTCTCTTCCATATTTTGTTTCTTTTTTCTTCCATATTTCTGTTAAGTGCTATCGAAATCCCAAAACAATTTGATACCCTTTTAATGAACGGTACACATATTGACGTGCATTATGCATAATAAATAAATAAATAAATAATAAATAAATCATTTATTACATTAACAGTTACATTAACAATAGGAATTGGAAACCTCCCTTTTAAGTTAAAAACCTGTGTTAGGGCATGCATAACAACAGTGTTATCAATAAATGTTTTTTATATGACCTCATTGTGTGTCCTTTGTGTAGAACATAGGTTTAACATACAAGCTTGTGGTTGTCGGGAATTCTGAATATATGTATTTGAAATTGAAGTGTTTTGCGATATCAAGATTATAATGAAGTGTATGAGTGTGTGTGACATCCACCCGTTTATCTAGGACAATAACCCAAATAGGCGATGACAGAGATATGGCGGAGTTACAATGACCGACCCATGTAACCGAGCCATGAAAGGTAAATGACCTTTTATAAGTGGCGTATTTAAAAAGGCCAAGGACCTTTTTAAATGGACATTAGGTAGACGGGGAAGTCTTTCCGGGGTGTATTCGGGGTGTTAACTTCTATAGTTTTCGAGATATTGCAATTTTTAGCTTGGGTCTTAAATGATGTGCTATTTCTGTCTTTCACGTCTAAACAACTGGATCGATTTTGAAATTTGGTAGGGATAGATTAGACTTCAGGAAAGGAAATGGGCTATGGTTTATACCGAAATTCCCTCGGTTAATAAAGGTTTGTCATTTCCTGAAAAGCTGATTAAAATTATCAATGAAAATAAAAGCAAGGAAAATAGATAATAATTTTATAATAAAATAATTTGGTTTACAATTTTACCACATAATTACGAGGAAAATTAACATTTGATGCCGCTGGCATTCTCCTTTAATTCCCAACTTTGATCCCAGAACTGACTGAGCCTCTGTTCTTGATTGGCGCAGAAATGTTTGAAGTCTCTCAGCATTCGCATTTGGAACGTTTCATCACCAGTGGCGGGAATCTGGGACCACTTCCATTTCTTCGAGATCATGTGATTCCAAGACCAGAGGAAGCCCATCTAAAAATAGGATAAATTAATGGTAATGATGCAGAGCTTAGGTTAAGGGTGGTTTGGCAACACCGCCCACTCAAGCGGAACATTGCCAAATATGCGTACATGTTCTGCCTATGTATCTATGCTTCTTCTTCATCGAGTGAATGGTCGACTTGACCAATCCTGGTGTCAGAGTTATTGAGCCGCAAAAGGCCTCTGACATGGCAAATTTATCTGTTATCTATTTAATCTATCTACAAATCTATCTGTCTGAAATGTATCTATGCTAAAATAATATCTTTAGATATTGTATTTGAACGCACTAATCTCTATAAAAAACCGTCTTTTTTGAAAAAGGCTACTTTTTACCCCAAAATCATGAAACCAAGTCGCGGTGAGCTGTGAGGAATAATAAATAATTAAATCACTCTTACCCGTCTGCTATTATCATAATCATCCTTATTTTTCCCGCTCACATGTCTTGTAATGTACCCTTCGTGAGGACTAGGAGCCGCCTCTAAGTGTACTGGATATCTGTAAAGTAATTTCAACATTATTTCTTTTACCAATCAAATCATCAAAAAACATTAAATAAGGTATACATACATATGAAATACCCTATCCAGTGGCAAATTTAGGGTAATCCCCTATTCTTAAGGGTTTTAAGCCCTGCCCTGACTGAGACCCATAACGACGTGTGCCTTTCGATAAACTCGCCAGGGTTAAGCCCCCTCTCTAACCAAAAATCCGCCTTCTTTATAATCGCTCTATAACTAAAACTGTGATATAAAGTGTTTTTATTTCCTTTGCTCCTTAAAAAATAACGTACTTCGGAGAGGGGTAAACAATTTGACAGCTAAGGTGTTAATAAGTGCTATAGACGCGCTATTATCTTTACAACATTATTCTTCCATGTTAGGATAAAATCTCAATCTTAAATAAATCGTGATTGTGTCCAATTTTAAGAAATAGTGTAAAGAGAGAGACACATATAAATATCCCAAATCCCAACAGAAAAATGCGTTCCATACCTGCTAGCATTCAAAGGTTTATTAACCGGTCTCGCCCTTAAAGATTTCTGTTCCGACTTCACCGTAGTAGGTATCAATATAAACATGTTGCCCGTAACATGCACATAGAGATGGTCACCGACCCCAGACTCGTGGGATGTACTTTCTACAGTACATTTGATGAAACCGAACCTTCCCACTATAGCCTCTTGGAATAGAAATAGTCTTTCTAACCACGTGTCTTCTGGGAAGCCTGGAAGAGATAATAGTATAACTATAATTTTAACGGAAACTGTGAAGGGTTATTGTCCTAACTGAATCATACCGATTAATGATAGCGGTTGTTTCATGTTAAAGAAATAAGTGTGTTAATTGGCAAGTGTAAAGCCAATATTAACACAAAATTAGCAAACATTGAAAAGGGAATAAAGTAATGCTATGTAAAATGGTGCAGGGAGTGAGAACTTGCGTACTATTGCGTTGGTAATAAGCTAAATAGGGTTATATTTTTTGGGGGTTAGCGCGTGAGAACATAGGTAACGTAAATCGTTACAAAAAATTGGGATGGCAACAAAGGAACAAGGCCTGTTAATGGAAAATCAACCTTATTGGTTTACTTTTAAGGACGCTAATCTAAAGACTAAATAAATTGTATGTTGCATAAGTGCTTCGTAAATACCTTCAAACAAAGCAGCCTTATTCCTCAGCAACGGTTCTTCATTAAGAGGCACATAGATTGGTCCTCTCAAAGGATCAGATTTCGAAGTAAACGGTAACGCCAGCGGGTCCGCCGGTATCGGCACCATTTGTAACCGACAGTTCTGTGCTTTGCGTGCCCAACCGAATATCTGAAAAGATGAGACAATTAGGATCTCCTCACTGTACTGATATGTTCAGTGAGATGAGAGGCCTTTGTCCAACAGTGGGACATAACAGGCTAATACTTTTATTAGGATCGACCACCTCTTGTACCGACGAGGTCCCGTTCGCACGCTTTTTAACGCGCGTTAAAAAACGCTGATGCGAACAAGGACTGGCTCGCACTCTATTGGGTGATTCGCTATAAGGCTGAGGCTTCCACTACGGTTACCCTTGATTCTAGGAAATCAATACAAGGGGTTTCATTTGCGCATCTTTGTCGGAGCTCGTAATACTTATCGCTCAAGCGATGTCGCGTTATTGTGTGGAAAAAAACGCGGTGGTTTACCGCAGTCTAGTAGATAAGATATTTACAAGTGTCTAAAGCATTTTGTAATAGCAGTTATTTCCAACGTTTTTCTTTGAGGATAGAGTAGTGAGTTGTTGACATATCGTAAAGTAAAGTATTAGCCTGCAATGTCCAATTGCTGGGCAAAGGCCTCTCATCTCATCAAAGATACGATGAGGAGAATTAGGCTTGCACAACGCTTGCCTAATACGGGTTGGTGATCTCAAACCCGAGCCATGTTTGAAAAGATAGAAACATGTTTTTGCTCGACCTGGGAGTTGAACCCGGGACCTCAGCAACGTATAGTTACCAAATCCGCGACGATATTCCCGCTGGCAACGGCCCACTGTATGCACATCTCATACGCGCGGTCGGGCCGCGCGGTCGCTTGATACCGCGCGTGTCCCCACTCTATTCTGTCAGACTTGTTGTTTACGTCGATATCTAGGTGCGTGTTCTTGTATAACGGCACTGCAGAAGAATAATTACGTAGTTAGAGCATAGAATAATATGTATAACATATAGGTATTATTACAGATTATTTAGGCATGATAGGTTTTGCTTATAATGCCTAAATTAGTCAAAGCTAACATGCTTTTTAAACTCACACCAAAAAAAAGTATCCAAAAAAGTATCAAGTCCCACTGCAGCACAGAAGCCGCTCATTTCACTAATGATCCAATAGAGTCCAAACATTTTGAATTGAAACCGCGTTTACGGACACACTTTGCTTTTATTTTACACTAGCAGCGCCCCGCGGTTTTACCCGCGTTGTGCCCGTTCCCGTGGGAATATCGGGAATTTTTATACATAAAAACCTTCCTCTTGAATCACTCTACCTATTACAAAAAACCGCATCAAAATCCGTTGCGTATTTTAAAGATTTAAGCATACAGACAAACAAACAGACAAAAATAGCGACTTTGTTTTATACTATGTAGTGATATTTTTCTGACGTTTCGGCCCCTTTATCGGAACCGTGATCACAGCGAAGTGTATTAGAGAAACCTTAAGAAACCAGTAGAGTCCAAAAAGGTTTCGATCACAGACTTACAATCACTATCACTATCCAACTGCATATAAGTGGAGTCTATGTTATCGCACAGGAACGCGGGAACTCCCGTGTCGTCGGTGACTGGACTGGAGCCCGATATGTCGATGGCGCCGGACTTCGATTCGGCCGGAATGAATGGTGACCGAGGACCCAGCACTTCCACTTCCATCCATTCGTTCTCGAAGCTTTGTAGGTCGCCCAGAGGCTTTACGTAGTCGATTAAGTCTGGAAAAATATAAGTGTCCTCATAATATTTTTTTTGTAAATTATTTTTGTCATTATAATCTATTTTTTTTACTAGGAAGTATAATTTGGCATAACACCTCAGTCTTTTGTGACACGGTTCCAGTAAATGGGCCGAAACTTTAGATAAAAATTTAAAATAATAGCGAAGGTACATTTAGGATCAAATCTCTTTGGGAGTGACGATATCCAAAAGTGCCACAAACAAACGTCAAATACCATGCTTTTAAGGGCATGTATGCAACATTATTTTAGTGTCTCTTTTTAAATTAATTAATATCTTAATCTTTTACCTTTATCTTTCTTCTGTGGCAGAATATGGTACATGTAATATCCAACTACAAATCGCTTGTACGTATCTCCAGAAGCATGGCATATCATTTTCTCTTTCAATAGTTTCTGAAATAGAAAAAAAAAATTCGTTAAGTTCCACTCATATACGAAATCTGTACGTATTATGTATTGAACTGGTTTTGACGACAATTTCTTTTACCAAGTCTGTTACTAGCCTTTCCTTTTTAAACTGTAACATTGACCATCTACTAATAACTATGGTTACCGGCTTTGACTTGTCTATATTAGAATTATTCTCAATATGTTCCTGTTTGAAAGTAATGTTAAGCAAATTAATATGTTATACACCAATCATATAAAACGTAACACAATTAGCAACGTAGACGTATTTATTTGAATAATTATTTTTAATATAAACCTGACATTTATAAAAAATCTTCATACTTTACCTCCATAGTAGCGATAGCCTTCTCAGTAGTCATGCCTTCCATATTAGCCTGAAGCCAATGTATAGCGTATATCGAGACGAACGTATGTGACGGAAGGCTGACCGTTTGTTGAAGGAAGCCCACGCCCACTTGTGGGTGTCGCATTCGCTCAACGATCTCCGCGAGCGACGCGTTCGCTTTTAACTTTGGTTCCAGGATACTGTAACATATTTTCGTTGATAGTTGATATCTGTGAAGTCGCGTTTTTGCTTAGAGCTTTGAACTTTTCCGAACAATTGCTCGCTCTTTAATTAAATGAAAGAGCGAGCATGGAAGCTCTTAGAATTGGGTCTTATCTTAAAATAATTTGAAGCACATTATCACTACATAGTATAAAATAAAGTCGTCTCTCTCTGTTTCGTGTCTGTTTGTCTGTATGCTTAAATCTTTAAAATTACGCAACGGATTTTGATGCGGTTTTTTGTAATAGGTAGAGTGATTCAAGAGGAAGGTTTTTATGTAAAAAAATTCCCGAAATTCCCACGGGAACGGGCACAACGCGGGTAAAACCGCGGGGCGCTGCTAGTTTAAGTATATTGTTGATGATTGAGGCTGCCTCGCATCAAACCGTGCAGGGATGCTTAGGACTTACATAACTATCGTAAATATAGTCCAAATCAGAGTCCAAATACCAAATACATACCTATCATCATAAGTGTCATCCGCTTCCCCTGTTTGAGACTGCGTCCTTTCTAACACTGCGTTTTTAGCTGCCGTCCTATAATCGTAACATGATTGTGAGAATATTTCACTTTTACTGTATTCGTGTGGAAAATCGACTTTATTGTATTGTAATCATTTTAGCAACAACTTCTTTTGGTGTTTAAAGAATGTTAGTTCTGTTTCGGTCTATACTTATTTAACATTTTCACCTTGTTGTAACTTAACATTAACTGAACTATTAGTACATAACAAAAATGTATGTGCAATCGTAATATTGTAAAGTCGATTTTCGATTATATTGTTGAGTCATGTTTAATTTACAGGAACTCTTAGTAAAATAATCTGTGATTTTTTTTAATAAATGTCTTAGAGAAAACACAAGTCAACGATATTTTGATTTACATAAAACTTTTAATTATTTGCAGACGCCAAACTTGCAAGCAAATGTCCATTTATAAGAAAATTAAGAGGTGAATGAAATGTGTGATATATTAAACTGATCAAAGAATATATTTTGCATTACTTGTAAAACGTTTAAGTACATGGAAAAAAAATTACCACTTTAAAAAACAATTTCTTGACACGAAATCAACAAACAATCAAAAATTCTTTTGTAAATCAATGAAGAGAAATCAAGCGACATATGTACAGATATATTTAACACAAGCCAAACAAGGGTAAAACGCTTAGTCCTCTTTATAACCAACAAACAAACTAAAAGTTTAATATACCACATTAATAATGATAGAGCGAGTGTCCATACTCACTTGCTGCCGAGACTAGTATTTAGTGACTTAGTAGGTGAAACTTGCTGCAACGAAACATTCGTAAGGGTAAGAATAGCAAATGAACATAAAGGCCAGGTAAAGCATTCACTTAGTACCATTTAGTATTTTTAAATAGAAAAAATAATATATTAATCTGGAAAAAATACATTAAAAATTAAAGAGGATGTAAAATATTTGGTTTTAAAGCCTATAAAATTGTGAAATTATAGAACAATATTGAAGTGATAAACCCAAATAGCGTGCAGCGGTTAATGGAAAATGCCAATAAAATTAGTACCCAAAGCGTTCACTACCATGCACTAATTAAAACAAAACGAAACAATGCTACATTCAAATTAAAAAGACAAACCTTAGTAATACATTTCACTGCTATTTTAAACCCTATGTTTAGGGCAGAGTATACTTAAGCGTACTAAAAACGATTGTACCACATCTGTCTTTACTACTAAAGTTATCTTTTTCAAACATGCATTTAGAAAGTTATTACTAAAAGTACTTTAACTACTTATAAGTATTTAAAATAAACTTTTAGTAATAACGAGTTGTATATTATTTCAAAAACAACTCATTGCACGGTGCTTATGGGTACGATGATTTAGCATTAGAAAAGAGGACACATAAATATGACACCTTTTTTAATTTACTACTAATAAAATGAAATATGTACTATGTATTGCTTTTATTTTCGTTACCAAATAATCTTTAAAGAAAATATGAGCAATTCTTCAAGTATTCATAAAGTTCTTTTAAAGTTTACTTTGAAATCATTTTAGGAAAGCGAAGTAATTGAGGCTTATTTTCTACTGTCTCAGCATAGTGATTTCTTGTTATTTGTTGCTGATAACAGTTATTTCACAGACTATAACCACCTGTTACCATTATTTTACTAGTAGTAAATTAACAACTTAAGATGTAAAGCTAGGTGATTCCGCAAATACGTGTATCTGATATTACTGACATAGCTTCGATCCTGAATCGTGGGCGGTCGGGGAGTCTCGTGCTGCCCACTCGCTCACGGAACGGTGAGCTCGACACACCACCCTATACCACACACAACACTTAGAATAAACACATTACTGTAATCACATTACATAGTAGGTAGTCTTTCATGAACGCGAGCAATATGTTTGTGGAACATAGGTTAGTTTGGAACAGAAACAAATGGACATTTAAGTTTGACATTTAACGGTTATAGAATACTATATTGTAAAAATACATACTAACACAATGGGATGGGCAACAACTCAATGGGCTACTTATATTGCTGCAATATAATATAAATACATACTAAAATTATTATTTTATATATCTTATATGACTTAAATCACACAACAAGACATATTGCACGCATTTCACAGAATGAAACGTATTCATAACTTAAAAATAACAGTTAAAAATAAACAAATAAGCGGGCAAACAATATGTCACATTATTGGAGTGCATTTCGTGCAGTTTATTAAATATGGTTTTGCATAATTTTATATAATAAGCAGTGCAAATATATACGCATTTTGCAAACCACGAGGTCTTTCTCGGTTAACATTCTGAAGTAGGTATAGGTATATAGTTTACTATTCAACGACACTACTTTGAATCAAATAAAAGACAAGTCTATTCTTAGTAAGTTTTTTGCCCGACACTTATAACGGTGATTAAAATTGATACAAAGTAGTGACGTATAAAAAAAATTGCAAATAAAATGTGCGTTTACAGTAGGCTTAGAAGGTCGAAGTCACCACCAAGTTTAGGTATTATTACTGCACTGTTATGTATAAAATTACGTGGTTTTGTATTAGTATTACAACTCGAAGTTATATACGATTAGTTCTTATTTTAATTCATGGCAATGTATATGTCAAAACGCCACTCCTTAGTGTTAAAGGTCTCTGTCCACTATACCGTATCATGATTTAAAAAAAGTATGTAAATCTCCCCTAACTTACTTTTTTTTCATTGAAAATGGAATTGTTTTTCTTAATATTCTAATAACGCCAATTAGGGTCATATTTTTATATTATATTGACTGATGATATTCTGTCATACATTATATTTGAATGGAACTTACGGTTTAACAGACAGAGACAACATAAGTAAATTTAAATTGTTACAAACCCCCTTTGTCACGGAGCCAATGAAATGGTGCAAAATCGCCACAGAAAATAAATTTTAAAATATAATTTAGATCGAAATATTAATTAAAATGGGGGATAAGTATGATGTTTTCTGGTTATTAATACTTATCAATTGTATAAAATAAAAATATTATATTCACTTACATATGCAACGGCATTTGAAATGCAACAATAGTCGTACAATATCAAATCAAGTCTAGTCTTTTGTCTTGTGCTCTACAAATCTTAACAAGAGCTTCAAATCACATCAATTCTTTAATATCATGTAAGTCATCAAAATATGAATCATAATAGTCATAATTTACTAAAGCTCACTCTTATTACTCTCTTGAATAAAACCTCATTTGAAAGTCAATAAACACATCGTACAAAATACGCGGTAAAATGGAACGGACTACATATAATTAGATCCGAACAATACCAAAGATATAAAGTATCAAAGTTTTCTGTATAAATGGAATGGACCATATAATATGTCGGTTGATATGCGCGAGTACCTGAGCGCTTCTAGTGAGGATTGACGTGGAGTGTCTCCGCCGCGTGAGCGCCGCGTCCGCGCCGACCGGCACCTGTAGCGCGATCACCAGCCATCACAACCAGTTGTCAAACATTGGCAACTATCGGCAACCTTTGACAACCGCTCGGAAATCAAAGGACACCTCTTGACAACCAATGGTAATCGTTGACCACCAATGGCCAACGTTGATAACCTCTTGACAACCGTTGGCAAACGTTGGCAACCATCTTGACAACCGTTGACAAACTTTGATTAACCTTTGCAGCTGACAATCCTATACTTTGTCGCCTACCACACCGGACCACCTCGACAACCGTGTTGAGAGCCCGAATGCTTTAAGGCATAATACTGAATGTTGATATACTGTACCATCGTGATACCAAATAGGCGATTACCTTTACTACTTTGAACTTTAGTAGACACTGCTTTTCTTTCATGTATTAAGGACACGAAAGAGGCGACAGAACGTGGTTATTTGTAGTTATTTTTTCTTTCATTCATATGACATGTATGAAAGAAAAATCAATGGAATCTATATTTCTGATAGATCCATTTTGGC
This sequence comes from Cyclophora albipunctata, assembly GCA_963082685.1. Classification (NCBI taxonomy): domain Eukaryota; kingdom Metazoa; phylum Arthropoda; class Insecta; order Lepidoptera; family Geometridae; genus Cyclophora; species Cyclophora albipunctata. The sequence continues at coordinate 4,720,889 of OY720117.1, read as the reverse complement.
TAACATTTAATATAAAAGAAAAAATGTGTGAATAGTAACTCAATGTCAAAAAAATCGCCACCTTTCATACAAGTTAATTATGAAAGAAGTACGAATATTTATAAAAAAAGAAAATAGGAGGTTTCTGTAATCACCACATTTTCAAAATTAGTAATTTAAATACATGCAATCGTCTCAAACAGGAAATAAGGGTGCGGTATAAAATAATTGTTTGCCATGCGACATAGACATAATATAGTGTCACTTACGGACATTGCTAACACAGAACATGCAGCAACATTAAACATCACAGAATTTCGTGTTTGAGCGACATTTCATTGATCAGTACTTAGTAATTAATACAAAATTGTAACTCTAACTACTTCTACAAGTTGTTGTTTTAAAGAAGTCGGTGCAAAACTACGAGTATTTAACATGCGGTGCAAATCTAACTACTTGTGAACTTGTGCTGTTTCAAACATGCTTCTGTGGGTCTTAAATTAACACGTTATATGTTTCACGAATAAAGCAAACATTGAATATGTTGAAAAAAAAAACTAAGAGATTTAGAAGAAGGAATTTAAAATTATCTAAGAGGATAAAATCTTTAAATTACTGCAAGTACTTAGTTGGAAAATAATATTTTTAACGTTTTTAGCAACAGTACAAAATTAAGCTTTGTACCATATAAAACAAGTGAAATATCTATTAAATTATATCTTGAATAAATCAGAATGAAGCAAATCGATTGTATTTTTAAAAGGTGTCAGATTCGATAAAAAATATTTCTAATAATAAAAAATATAGCTAGAGAGCCTAGCTTCAATAGATATTCGAACAAAAACTTGTAACAGTACAAACCCTTTGCTTGTTAGGTCGTTTGACCTTATTAAAGTATTGCTCAGTCATTTTAAGGAACCCATCTGTGAGTTGGTCTAAGTCGTTTCGAGTCGGCGCCGGATAGATGTCGCAGTGGGTCGACTCGTCTTCAAGAATCTGTTTGGTCGCCGGATTTGATAGCGGTAGTAGTAATGTGCGGAACCTCCAGTATTTTAATGCCTGGAAAGTAAAATTAAATTGTTACAATTGTTGGGGCAAAAAAAATGATCATAAAGGTCTTATCTATCGTGATGTATGACATGACCCATTTTGAGTTCGTGTCTCATTTCTCCCAGTGTCATTTTTGCGCATGTGTCTTTTATCCTTGAGCGCCAAACGAGTTAGTTGTCGAAGCTGTTGAGTGTATGCTCATTTGACATTCGTTTACATTTATGTTTTTTATTAAAAACATATGAAATTATTATTTATTTATTGTTATTTATTTTACTTAAAGATAAACCTAAGTTAAAGCTATATAACAGAGTAATGACCTCAACCAAAGCGAAGTCCGTATCTCCTCTAGTACAGATGTAATGGTCCATATAATTCCAGTTGTATGTTTCCAGTTTTTCTGTGGAGAAAGAGACCCATGACACTTCGTATGTGTCATGGTTTGGCGCGTGGAACCGGTAGCGGTAGTGTATGTTGAATGGGGGGTAGGGATGTCTGTAACGAACAAAATCATTATTAAATAAGCAGGATTTTCTATTGAAAATGTTCACGAATTTGTATGTTTTTCCAGGCAATTCTTTTGAACTTTATGTAATGTTATTAATATAAAGTATTGATCTAGTATGTGCCAATTCACGTATTGTTTTGAAGTAACAGTAGATGTACGATGTATTTCAACAACCTAAAGTATACTTCTTCATCGAGTGGATGGTCAACCTAACCAATTCTGGTGTCAGAGTTATTGAGCCGCCAAAGGCCTCTGACATGGCTCGTGTAACGACTATTATCCTTAGAAAGTAACCGGGACCGACATAGCGTGACTAGGTAACGTGTAACGTTAAATAATTTATTGAGAAAGCCATTATCACAGACATAGCTCATACTAGTTCACATAATATCTTCATAATATAACACTTAACTTACCTCGGTCTATACCTAGTGACAGTAATAGTAGATCCAACAAGTGTTAATTTATGGAATATTCTACCAATAGATAATAAGTACAGTTTAGTTGGCGTTGAGGCGGGCTTGCTGCTTTGAGGAGCCACTTTCGACGGCGGCGGCGTCGCGGCTGACGGGCAATGCGATTCAATGACTTCATTTTCGTTGATGCCTACTATTAGTTGGAAACCCTGAAAATGTAGTAAATATTCATGTTACTGAAACCCTAAAAGAGTTAAAGGTAGCTATTGAGTTCACGTACCCATAGGCTACAACTAGGTTGTAAAATTTTCCAACATGACTCAAGCAATTTTTCTGTGGTTAAAAGTCAACAGGTCAATGAAACTATTTGATTATCTATTCAATCTCTTAAAACATAATAGTGCCGATTAGTGATGGGCGTTAAATCAAACTAGTTGAATCAACCGTTGACGTTCAATCAACACTTCAACGGTTTTTCATTAACTGATCAACTAGTTAAATTCGTAAACGGCTAAAAGTATGTAAGTCTCGGTTTTTTGTATCAACGCACAAAGTAACGTCAACGCTTAAACGTAGCCTTATTACACAAAACTTTCCTCGCGATTTCGTTAATAACTTCCGACGGTTTTACTAAAGTGAACTCTAAATTCAACTAAATTGCGTTGTTATTGCCATAAGCGCGTTACGGAATTCGTCATATTACCTATTCAGCCAGTCCTAAGCCTGGAAAAGTATGAAGGGAAGATTGTTTAATTTAATAAAATAAATTGTGTACAGATGTAGTGAATAATCCTTTCCTATCGGCAAAACTCGGAACAACGATAACACCCGAATGGTGCCGATGCGTCTTTGAATTACTGTATTATTAAATTACGTGTAGGTATCAAATAAATCGCATACTTTATTTATCAATGTCAAATGTCAAACTGTTGTCTCGATGGGTACTGAGTGCGAGTGAAGTAGTAAGACAAAAACGAACATTTCCGAGAAAATACGAAAGGAAAGGATTATTCACTACATCTGTACAGTACTGATGATACTGTAGATAAATGTATTTTAGGCATGTTACAACGCACAAGTAAACGCACTGTTCAGAACTGTAGTTAGGTCGCCGACCGCCGCCGCCACGTTTCATTTAATAAATCGCAACGTCGTTTACTCTAGTTAAATAAACAAAGTTATCAAACTAAAACAAAGAAGTTGATGCGTCAACTAGTTGAAGAATTTAACTAGTTAATCGACTAGTTGATGAACGAACGTCAACGGTCTCGTTTCGTTAACGAAAAAAGCTTCAACGACCCACCACTAGTGCCGATCACTATAGTAGACCGTTAATAACTAATTTAAAATTGACATTTAGTATTTTGTTAATTCTTGGTGTAAAAATTTATGGAATGGAAGAAATATATTTATTACAATGTGTTTAACTACATTTACAAAAACATACTTGAGCCAACCGTTGAGAGACTAACTCCTTAAAAACTTCCATAGTAGTCAAGGGCTCTTTATAAATCGCCCTATTTTGAGCAAAGTCCGCGTTCACATCGTCCGGTAACAGATTATAATCGGACACCAAGTAATCGTTCTGCAAGGATCGCTTGTCCGGAAAATAATCGGTAGTTATCGGCAGACAGGCAGGAATCGTCAAAGATTTCCAATCCACACCTGATTGAAGGAAAAAATGATTTAGTGCCTTGAAGATAAGGTTCATTATTGATTGTGCTAACTAAAGTGAATGTTAGTTGAATGTATAGCTGATGCATGCAGTTGTTAGATGATTTATATGATTGAATTTAGTCTATATCTGTCCTTTAATGATGTTAGAAATATGAAGGAGATGTATATATGAGAGACAAGTACCGCAAGATTTTTTTTATTATTTAATTTGACAGTAATAGACTAATTTATTTTGCGTTTAATAATAGTTTCGGTAATATAATTGACGGTTTTGCTTAAAAGCTTGAAAACAAGAAACCATAATGTGCGTAATAATAAACATTATTCCTAAATACATAATAATACATATCTGCTGAGATAAATACTAAATAAATATAGGCAATATAGGCGACTATAAATTTAAAACTTAAATTAAAAGGCAGGGAATGAGTGACATTTATGAGTGCAGAATGAATGAAAGAATTGTCTTTTACATACAGATTATATTCAGATGTATAACTGAAGTTTGATCATGCATCGCAAACAAAATCTTTGTTTTCACATGCAGTGGGGCGGATTTGTGGTTCTGATTGTTGGTCTTTATTGAAAAATTCTCAATATGTGTCAATTTGGATTTGCTAGTAACAATATAAAGCGATTACATACAAATAGATCCCTTTAGCGCATATATTATTTGTAATTGAATAGAAAACATAAAATGCAAACTACGTAATGCAAATCCAATAAACTTGATATCAAACCTATGGCTTTGTTCGCTTTGTGTCGTGATCCAATGTGTTTTAGAAGATTTTCAATGCAGCGATGTCATGAAACATTAAAAATGAGGTGAACATTTACATGACATTATGACAATACGTGACATTAAATGACAATATGTGACATATGATAATACATTGTACCAATGAAATGATACCCCAAAATGAATCTTATGACTACATCCTTAAAGTCAAAATCGTGAGTTAATTAACCACCACAAATGTATGCTAAGTAAGTATTTACATGACTTTAGTACCTATCTAATTAATTACTAAATGATAACAGTCGATAATTTAAATTGGGCAAATAAGTTTTATTTAAAATTACGTGCAAATTATTACACATTCACAAAAACAATTAATTTTATAAGATTTTTAATGCAAACAATTTTAGTCATGCTTAGAAAATTATTGGAACGCAACAAAACTTAGCTTATTTGCCTCTACTTAGAGATATACATCACAACACAGACTAATAAATAACATTCAATCAAGTCACCTGTCATACAATAAAACAATCTAATTAGCTTCATTATTTTAAAAGTTATGATGCAATAGTAATCTACACACACGTAAATTATATAATATTCTTTCAGGGGTTAAAACTCAACTATCAAATTGAAACTAAATAGACCTTAGAATTATCACGATGCAAAACAAGGATGTCATATAAAGTAGAAGAAATATTTATTTTTCTAGACAAGAAAATATTGACTAACGATTAGGTTACACAGACGATATGCAACTGTTTTGAATTACCCACAGCTGTCGAAACTAGCTAAGGCTTAAAGTTTTTCTGTTTCCCGACACATACAGCTGGATGTAGCGTTTCCAAGCGAAATGACCGCATTGACAATATAATAGTACTCTATTGAAGGAGCTCTATAGAAATGGCATAATAATATCCAATTTACAATATGAAAGGTACATTTTCTTGATGTACAGACGATGTATTTTCTTACATGTAAGGCATGTCTTAGATACTGACTAGCAGCGCCCTGCGGTTTTACCCGCGTTGTGCCCGTTCCCGTGGGAATTTCGGGATTTTTTTTACATAAAAACCTTCCTCTTGAATCACTCTACTTATTACAAAAAACCGCATCAAAATCCGTTGCGTAATTTTAAAGATTTAAGCATACAGACAAACAGACAAACGACAAACAGACGCGACTTTGTTTTATACTATGTAATAATAATACATCCTCTATTAATAATAACCGCCAGGGTGTCAATAGATAATACATACGCAATACATATCCATTAAAGATAATATAAATTGTTAATTTCTTATCAAATATCTCAAGTATTTAATGGTCATCTCTTAACAGTATCTAGCTATTCATTATGAAATATGTAGTCTCATAATATATAATACTAGCAGCGCCCCGCGGTTTTACCCGCGTTGTGCCCGTTCCCGTGGGAATTTCGGGATTTTTTTTACATAAAAACCTTCCTCTTGAATCACTCTACCTATTACAAAAAACCGCATCAAAATCCGTTGCGTAATTTTAAAGATTTAAGCATACAGACAGACAAACAGACAGACAGACACGAAAAAGAGACGACTTTATTTTATACTATGTAGTGATACAGTACTATTAACATACTAACCGGTAGTAAGTGCAGGCGTCCACTCTTGCTCGCCCGTCGCTCCCCAGAGTAAAGCGAGCGACGCGTTGTTGGTGGCTCCGGGGGGACACAACGCGCTTAAAGCGCTTAGAGCGCCAGATGTGCTTATCATACGCTTGCGACTCGATACGTTGCCTAGAAAGCAGAAAAGGAGGATGTTGTGGTTTATTTTATTTATTAGCTATACACTAATATCTTCATGAGATTTAGCATTTAGAATGATCCAAGAATATATATTTTATATTAGTTCCCACGTCCCTCACGGTATTGATCGCTTTGCACCTCTTCAGTGGATTTTTTGTGTAAAAAGTCCATGTAGTATATTCTGACAGACTCTGTATACAAAATACGAGTACATGCTCTAATCATTCAACTAAATTGTATCCGAACACTGAATGAGTGGTGGTTATAAAGAAAAAAATTTTTAAGGCTAAAACCGAATAAAGTATTTGAGTTATGTTAGATAAATGCACAACGCAAACATTATTGCTTACCATCGACTTGATAAATAGGGTGATTGTTATTCATAAGAGAAGAGCCATTTTCCTTGACCGTGTTTTCTCTGTCGTCATTCCTGGAGGTCGGCTCGCCGGCGGGCCGCGCTTGGTAATGATGCTGCTGTATTAAAACTCCGGTAGGACCTGAGGGAATCAAAATACTAGATTATATTACACTACTAGATTGGTTGTGTGAAGGAGAAAATTTCAATAAAAAACCGAAAGAGAGCAGCTCTCTCTTTCATTTTATATAAAGTAGAGATATAAACACATCTTGTTTTCAGTCCAAGCTGTTATTAATTCATTGGATTTAATTTAATTTCCTACTTTTCACTCCAAATATGACTAGCAGCACCGTCCGGTTTTACCTACGCTTTACCTATTTTCTTGGGGAAAGTAGCTTCTCCTCAATATGACTTTCTAATACAAAAATATTATTCGAATCGACTAAGACTGGTAGTTACAGAAATATACAAACAAAAACACTTTTCAGTTTTATTATTATACAGAAATCTTGCCTTTAGGAAATATATGAGTCCACCGACGTCTGTTACTCGTCAATTTGACGGTAACGTGTGACGGATCGAACGGGTTAATCAACGCCCGACCCGTTCTCATTACTGGTTTGTGTGAAGATATTGAACTCCGCGGCGAAAGACGGTTGTTGGATATGGGGGAGTCCGTCGCATCGCTGCAGGTGTCAAAGCTGCCGTTTTTAACTGGAAAATGAAATATGACATTAACACGAGCTTAACATTTGTAATTGACAGGTATTAGCACAAACATCTCATCATACTTGTAAAAGCTTAGTACAAACATTTCACAGTATAATATAATATACCCGGACAAATTCACGCACGGTTAATTAGACCCAAAGTAAGCTCTATGCTTGTATTATGGAATAACTCATTGAAACTACTATATACACAAATACTTTATAAGAATATATAATGTCTATACATATTGTTGACTCCGGGCGGGAAGAGAACTCGACAACCCCCGAGTCAGTAAGCGCTCTCACTGCCACTGTGCCAACGGGCTTGTCAAAGTATTAAATGATCATTTAAAGTCAGATGTTCTGAATCTCAGAAAACTAATACAAACAACAACACACTGTTTGGATAATAATTGAATTGAGTATTAATTGTCATTGATTTTTGGTTTGTAGAATAGTTTCGTTGTTGTAAACAGTGCTTCTGATACCGTGATGTGATGTTTGCCACTAGTTTGTGTCAAACCCAATTACATCAGTTTGTCAGTACGACAAACTCCACATTGGTACAAAGTGAGAGATAAAGAGAACCTTAACATTGTGGAATCAATTGTTCGTTCGTAGTATAAATCAGTCGTAAAAACATTGACATACCAGTGGTAAGTATATCGCCCAAACTATGGTGTATATCGGGATCAGACATTTTCCTGTGATGTATTCCCGTTGAAGGGGGACTTTTTCTACTTATACCTTCGAGACCAGCTACGGAAGTCTTTTTGGTGCGACTTACTCGCTGTACACTGGAAAGAGGTATATTTTTATTAAGCACAGGTGACATTTATAAGCTTTACTAGTGACACCTCTTTGTTTTCTAAATTAAAATATGGCGACGAAAAATTGGGGCTATCTGGAAAGACATCTCTTCCCCTTTCTATGTATATAATGAAGATATGAAACAAAATATTATATCGTCTTTGACGGGCATCTTGGAATGGATTTATTATGATTATGATATGATTCCAAACTTAAACTTACCAAGTGCTATGAGCTAGAGGCAACTGGAACACCTGAGCATCATACGCATCGTAATCAAAAATAGAATTATGCATATATTCATCCTCTTTAACCAACTTTCCCTTTTTCTCATCTTCATACATTTTTCTCAGAGGCTCTTGGCTCTTTCTTGGAGGCAGTTTGATTCTCGGTATGAAATTCGAATATGCAACCTTTTTGTTTGTGGAATAGAATGATAAATTAATCCAATGGGGCATAGAGTAGTCGTCTATAGAGTTTAGGTTGTTGTCTTTGTTGTGGAACTTGAGTAGAGGTACAGCGTGTAAAGGTTGCTCTCCAACGCATACTAAATCGCTGCCAACACCATTGTCTATGATTCTTTGTTTGGTGACGTTAGTTAGCTCTCTGTCCACTTCGAAAACTCCAACGCCTGGGGTAATAACTACGCTGAGCTGGCCAGTACGGTCGAAACATCTGTCTAGGTAATGTTTTTCGAATACTGAAAGAGATAATATAGCATAGGTATAATCTGTATCTTTTTACTAATACTATAATGTTAACTAATATTAGCCATATTAGTTTTTTCAGACAATTCCTTCTATAAAGGAAAAGAAGAAATTAGGTGGAATATGTTTAAGTAGTTAAATATGTTAACTTAATCATGAGCTGTATGAGCACCTACAGAACTTACATTGTAATTTATTATTATGTCATTATATGTGATAAGATAAGGGGCCGTCCATAAATCACGTGATGTTTTTTTTGCCATTTTTTGACCCCCCCTCCCCCTTGGTGATACATCGTGAGGTTTCAGTCAACCCCCCCCCCCCCAGCCTATATCACGTGTATTTTTTCATATCTACAAAACTTTGCAACCACATGAATAAAACACAGGTTTAATGGATATAGATTATTTAATAAAGAAAATGAAGGATCACAATTATAACCAAAATTAATGTTCAATGCAGTAGCAATGAAAAAATAACTAAATAAAAAAAGTGTATTGAACAAATTATTACGCCGCTTTTGGTTTTGTATTCCGAAAAAAAAATACACGTGATATTTGCTACAACCCCCCCTCCCCCGTGGTGATGTTTGGTGATTTTTTTAAAGACCCCCCCCCCCCTTTTGAACCTCACGTGATTTATGGACGCCCCCTAAGCAATAAAGATATTTTAATTTGAGAATGGAATAGAAGTTTTTATCATATTCTAAAGTTAACTCATATAATTTAAGTTTTATTATATTACCATTCAAACTCATGTTAAGAACTTCCAAGAAATTCCCTTGAGCGGCAGTGGAGTTAATAGCAGTTGGTATATCAATGTTCGGTCTTTCATGGTATTGTAGTACTATTTTCTGATAATCTGTAAACAATCTTCGCAACTGCAGAAGTACATTGGACCAGTCTTCGTATCTTTCATTTTGAACAGCTACCCTGTAACATAAGTTGTCTTATATAGTAGAGTAATAATGTGCATCTCAGAAAATTGACAAAAATACGATATTTTTGTCTCTGTCACTTATTATATTGCTGTCTCACTGGGCCTCTAATATTTCGTGTGAGATAGCGATATAATATATCGCTTTGTCATCTTGTTCATTGTTGGAGTGAGATGGCAACATGAGTGTGCAGTAAGACAAAGAATAATTATTTATATTGTAGCGGCAGAAACAAGTAATATTGGGTGTAGATTATTTATGCATAGAGGCAAGAACAAGTAGTAACTAGTAATAGTACGAAATACTTAAGTGAATGAGGGTTTGGGAATAGCTTAAGCTTTAAAATCCTACATGAAGTAAGATCTTTACTTACCTATAAAAGTCTTCATAAAATCTCCCTCTGTAATCCTTCTGCAGACATTCTTTCATGTGATGTGGAAACTCTTCAAGAGATTTAGCTTTGTAGAATGTTCTCGAAAACAACACTATGGTCACTTCATGGTTACTACCGTTTTTCTAAAAGAATGTCAATTAATGTTATCCAAGCAAAATGTTATTTTATATTGCTAACAAAAGAAACAAAATAATATGAAAAAATTGCTACTAAATCTAAAGTTATTAATGTGATAAAATTATAGAAATAACATTATTTTCTACCATACCCTTTTGATTCAGTATAACTTACCTTCCATTTAGCAAACAAATCAGCCAAGAAACCATTCACAGCTTTTTCAAAGTACAAGTCGCCATGTATGTCAAAGTCCCACATTTCCGAAGACATTTGAATGAACAAATACACCATAGAGGTTGAAGATCTGAACACTATCTTTGTATCTTCTGTGATAACTCCACAAGCAACACGGTCTCCTTGAGACCACATCTCGTAGACCTGACATCTTATGGCACCTCCGCAGTATTCAATCTTTTTGTTTAGGTAGACACAGGTACTGACCTATTAATTAATATAATTAATAAGTATTTAATACAATTAAACACTAATTGTTAAGGTTTATGATATTGGGAGGTTGCTTCAAAAGTCCTCATGATAATGACAAATTTAAGGTCTGCGCACATTATAACAACTCAACGGGGCGACTCGACTCTATGTCAAATATTGAAATTTAAGCCCTGTGTCATATGTTCAAGGTTTAATTTCAAAAAATTATATTAAAGTAGTGTACGACGAGTGGCCTACGCATCGTACACTAAAGGTCAACCCCAACACGTTTGTCACGCAATGACCACACGTTGTCCACGCAACGACCACACGTTGTCCACGCAACGACTATGCGTTTGCGACTGACGGACGCGTGACGGACAACCATTTGCCAGCCCACCCGTCCGCCCCGTGCCTTCCCCCCCGCCCGCCATCATTCGCTATAGAATCGAAGGACGGAGGACAAAGTTCAACCGAAAACTGAGGTTAGACGAGTTGTCTGTTGAATACGCATTACCCAATCGTTGACACCGCGTTGTCCACTCGTTGACAACGCATTGCCCACAAGTGACCATGGGGTGGATCAACTAGTTGACTACTCATCGAGTGTGTGAGTAGAGTTGCTGCCGCGTTGGCGTGGAGTTGTTATAATGTGCGCAGACCTTTACTGTGTCAAATAATAGCCATGTGCGGTTTAACCCATGTAAGTCAGTTGTCAAGTAAATAGTTCCAAGGATTAGCTTGCTCAATTTTTTTATTTCTCATAAATGAACGAATAAAAACTCATCAGCTTAATTATATTATACAAGATTACCAAATTATTCTTCAATCTCCACATTTCTGAGCGACCCATGTACTGGTCTCTGAAAGTGAGCTCCACTGAATCCAGGGCCACATCTGCCACATTGACAATGTTCACATAAACATCGGCAAATGTCCTCAACTGAAATGTTGTGGCAATGCTCTGCTCCACACTGATTGTATCTGAAAATGTTAGATTTGTTATTTATTTGATTATTAGATTTGTTAGATTTGTTATTTAAATGTTAGATTTGTTAAGACTTGACTTGAATCAATTTGAAGAGACTTGACTTCTACTTGAAGACTTGGTTATCAACTGTTGTTGCGCTCATGGTATAGTTTAGCTAAGTATTGTTAACATTGTGTTAACTCATTGATATTTTAAATTGTAGGTCCCAGCTGTTTCAATCATCATATCATGTCAAAGGTCTTGAGATGGTCTGACAAACTTACTTGTCTATTGTTATGTCTAGGTCTAAATTAAACAACATACCCTGCACACTGCAGGTTACTATAGAATAAAATTATAATATCACAGGCAGATAATAAAATATATATTTATATCCATCTTGAAATAATTTACATATTAAAAGGAAAAGATATCTAATAGCATGCACTATCTAGTAAACAAGTTCATTTACTTTACAAAGATAGTGTTATACATGTAATTAATTTTTGTTATTTATTATGTTGAGTTCATATTATGCTATGTCAACAACATCAAATTACAACTCACTGCCTAAGTAACCTAATAAACTGCAATTAGTGCATTACTTGCATCATCAGTACAAGTTGACTAAGGATGTTTCCACTAGGTAGCAGTTAACCTTCATTGACCAAGAATGTCTCTAGAATAATAGGTAATTTTTTACCATTATTTGTCAATTGGAAATACTTAGGGCGCACAAACTGAATCATTTCCATTATTTTTATGTAGTAGTAATCTTATAACATGTACCAATTCCCGTGGGAATCTCGGGATAAAACATAGCCTGTAACCTTTCTCTTCAATTTAGCTGCACAATACAAAAATAATTATTCAAATTGGACTATATAGTAATATGCGAGATCAGAGTGAACATAGAAACAAAATTACGAATTTTACCTCTATAAAATCTTATATATAAAATTCTCGTGTCACAGTGTTCGTTCGCGTACTCCTCCAAAACGGCTTGACCGATTCTCATGAAATTTTGTGAGCATATTGAGTAGGTCAGAGAATCGGCCAACATCTATTTTTCATCCCGAAATTCCCGCGGGAACGGGTACAACGCGGGTGAAACCGCAGGGCGCAGCTAGTATTAATATACATTTATTTATTTTGACTCATAGAATGTTCTTACCTCTCCCTCTCGCATCAACTTTGGAAACTTGTAGTAACAGCCGCGGGTAATCATTCTCTGGATGGTATATCTCAACAATATCCTTCTCTTTAAGGCCAGGATAGTCTTTTAGGTTTATTATCAAGTCAGCCGCTATAAAACAAAAATAGTCATGTTATTGTTAAAACTACTGTATAATATAGTATACCTAAACTATGTTATCCAGTAGTTCTAAGTAGTATAGCGGATATATTCAATGACAATGGTTTCATAGTATAATTGATACTCACTACTGAAACTCGATTGATGCACGATAAGCTTAAAGGACTTCATTTTTCTTCTGTTCTTCCTGGTCTGGTAAGTTTTTGGACTTCCTATATCAGCATCATAAATATAGTTTTACGTTTACACGCCTAATGTAGTTTTCACCAAAAACTTGAAATAAGACAACTATGATTAAAGAATCACATAATTTAGGTTTAATTCATTTATGATGGTTTTTGGTGGGTATTTAACCAAGTAAATAACTCTTGAACTAACATGGAATAGAATAGAAATTTTAGAAATAAACACGATTTACACGATCACTATATGAAAATCACATGAAAATAAACACCATACCACAGCTGATAAATAAAATAAATAATAAACATTAAACAGCAGAAGCCACAGAATACTTCAGAAACACAGACTACGAAGTACTACGAACGAATCAGTCAAGAAAATAAATAAAAAGGTACGAGCTAACCAGCTATACTGTCACAATTGAAACATTGACTTTTGTGCTGACAGTAAGTAAAATATAGTTGATTGTTACTGTCACATCATGAACGTCGCTTGTCAATAGGTAGGTAGGTAACTATTTTATTTTGTTGTGTTGTGGTTTTTTTCGTTGTCGACGTTGCCGTGCTCTTGTTCTATGTTCTATTTTTTTTGCTATTTTAGATAAATAAATAAACTTGAGTTTGTCTTTAATTACAGTGAATATTGTTAGGGAGCCTAAATATGCATGTTGATTTTGTTGTGTTTGTGGGCTCCTTTGCAGATATCGCAACAATTCTACAATTTTTATCTGGAATGTAATAATATAATTAATAATATAAATTCTATAATTATTTTTATTTGGATAGCTGGCAAATTTTATTGCTCTAATTAATTTTATTTGCATTACGTTTCAGGCTTGTTTGCAGACAATATGTGGTAAACAAAACTACGGGAGACTCTTCACCTCTACCATTTATTTGCGGAGTAATATCGTAAGTTGAATTTGTATCGATCGATAAAAATTAAGTATTTTAAAAAATATGAAAATATGCCACGAAAAAAAAAAACAAAATGTGTAATGAATGAGATTGAAATTATTTTCAAAAATTAATATTATTTGGCTTGTTAATGTTATAATTGTAATTGAGATAATATTTTTAATTTCAGATGTGCGATGTGGCTACTTTACGGCTTAGCAATAAGAGATACTAACATAATATTGGTTAACATTATAGGCTTATTGTTAATGAGTACATATGTGATGGTATTTTATAGTTACACATTTAAAAGAACTACCTTGTTATGCTACATTTATACCACATTCATAGGGTTATCGTCAATGGTTGCTTATTACACATATGAAGAAGACTGTGAACATTTAATTACACGTATAGGTAAGTTTAATTTTAAACAGTATTAAGAAATATAAGTTACACTACTTTCCTCTGATATAAGAAGACACTCAATTACATACTAGGTATTTAGTTAATGGATTTCCTATATACCTTGCACATGGAATTGTCTGAGCATTAAGAATATATTATTAAACATTAGTCTGAAAACATCTTTTTTTTTTTTTTTTTTTTTCATATACGGGGTAACAATACAGGGAGGCATTTGTATACAAACTTTTTACGTGTACACTGCTACAAAGGGTACATCTATCTTGATATTTTAAAAACACCTTCAGGGTCAAATAAGAATCAATTTCATTCCATATTTCAATGAAATTATCACTTTTTACCGTAATCATCCCACTATAGATAGATACAACTATTGAAACCTTTTTCTAAAACCATGTTTTTCTCTATTACAGGTTTATTAGCAAGTTTGATGACAGTAATAACCATAGGAGCACCAATGAGTCAGTTATACTATGTGATGAGAGTTAAAAACACATCCTGTCTTCCATTCCCAATGATACTCATGTCATTTGTAGTTTCTTCTTTGTGGCTAACTTATGGGTTGTTGGAAGAAGATTTTTTTATTGCAGTAAGTATTTAAAAACGTGCATTGTCTTACAATGCTTTGTTTGGTAATCATAAATGTTTAGTGTTGTTGTACCTATAATAGCGGAAAGGTAAAGATTTCGAATTTTCTGATGATCTTATGTAAATAATTTTTTTTTTGTGACACAAGAATGTTTATGGTCACCACAGTATCTGAATGTCGAGTGGATAAAAGACTGGATTAAATTACATAGAAACAATGTCTAAACTATCTACGTGATTGCTATCTGAGAGAGATTAGTTGGACCAGCTGTTAATTAAATACAGGTGAAACTGTTGTTCGCCTCTAGTTTTCGTTATCAAGTTAGCGATTCAATTAACTTAGCTGTACATGTATAACACTACAGTACATACAGTAAATGATAAAGTTATCTTTATTAGTTTTTTGTTCATTAAGCACAATAATAAGACCTGTTTCATATCACTAAATTGCAACGATTTTTTTTGTAGAGTTCTTAAATTTAAAATATACGATTATGAAATACTTGCAGCGCGCCCCGCGGTTTTACCTGCGTTGTGGCCGTTCCCGTGGGAATTTCGGGAATTTTTATAGTTATAAACCTTCCTGTTGATCGCTATCTATTAACAGAAATCGACTTTGTTTTATTCTATGTAGTGGTTATTCAATATTATTGAGATATTAATATTGATCCTACACAATATAGTTATCCCAAAAATATTATACAATCGAAACCATATAATGGTCTATATATATATATATTATGGTCTAAACGTGATCAGAACCCTATAAACTAAACCTTTTACGACAATAGCAGGAATAACATTTTTTTTGGAAAATTATATTTTCTTTTGAATATAAATCATAGTCATAAGAAACCCCCAATACTTGGGAACTTTACTAATCGATTTAGTTATTTATATTGTTATTTTTTCTAAATTTTCAGGTACCAAATATCCTGGGAGACATTCTAGCTATATCACAACTGATGCTGTTTGTAATATATCCAAACCAACCATCTCTTAGCTTAACTAAGAATATGGTAGCATAACATTGCTAGTATTAACTTAGTATCTTTTTAATTATGGCCGAATGATTCAATCTTCAGATATGTTCTATCAATGAAAATATTATTTTGATAGACATGTCATTTGCCAGTTATATCAAAACAGTGAGTGTTAAACATATTCACTATACTTTTGATTTTACATTCGAACCATGTTTAATAATGGATAACATGCTTCAATAGATCCGGGTATTGAACCCGGAACCTCGGTACTGGAAGGTAAGTGCTTATGTCGCTACATCTCTGAGGTGTAAAGGTGTTCCCTCACCGAGAGCATTTTTTCAGACAGCAACATTTCCGATTCGATTTTGAGCATTATGTTAAAATATTACGAGTATACAGGTAGTATTGCAATAATAAACATTTCATTTCATTGTAACTTAATATTCAAAATCGAATGCCCTGACTGACGAAAATTCGCCTGAATTGAATGAATCAACAGCCTCCGTGGTCTTGTGGTTCGCCCGTTCTCGTGGAGCGCCCGGCTCACGATCCGGAGGTTCCGGGTTCGATTCCCGGTGGGGACAATATCTCACAAAAATCTCTTTGTGAGACTGTCCTCAGTTTGGTTTGGGCATTACAGGCTGAATCACCTGATTGCCCGAAAAGTAAGATGATTCTGTGCTTCGGAGCAGGTTAAGCTGTCGGACCCGGTTACTTTCTACGGATAGTAGTCGTTACATGAGCCATGTCAGAGGCCTTTGGCGGCTCAATAACTCGGACACAAGGATTGGTCAGGTTGACCATCCACACGCTGAAGAAGAAGCCTGAATTGTAACAAGATTTGACTTAGCGATGTTATATCAATGTGTAATATACACATTAAATCATTACAAGGTGCACATTGTTATGCTCGGGTTTCCTCCCTCAGTGATGTAAAGCTCGAATCTGTAACGTCACATTACACGTGAATACTGCCGGCGAGAAAGCATTTACAGGTTAACAGCTATTCGAAAAATTAGTACTATCTGATGATTGAACAATCCACCCTTAGCTTTCTATTTTAATGTGACATGAAATGATAACCCACGTTAATTTAGAAAATGTATGACTTTAATGATAGATTAGTATCTAATGTGATATTAAAATGGAAATTTATTTTATTCAACAACATTCATTTATTTGTGGGTAGGTTGTTAGAAAGCTATAGTACAATTGATTTCTTTTGCATTTATTTGTATAAAAAAAGATTCGATCCGGTTATCGTACGAATTTATTTAATTTATATTAAAACATAGTTTATTTTTAATATTAATATTCTCATGTTTTAGTTATACATTTGTCTTGAAAGATTTTTTTTTTCACTATGTGTGGTCAGTATATTTAAACAAATAGTTAGGTATTTTAATAAAATAATCATGGTTTAAGTTCCTTAAACTTGATTATAGTATTTTTGTATTGATTAATAATATTGTCTGATATAAAATATCGAAATTAATTCATGTAAGAATTCTCACCCGGATATTAAATGTCACTCAAGTTAAAGAGTCTCTGAATAGCATATATTTTTACCTAGGCACTATTTGTGTAGTAACAAGTAGTAGATTTGAGACCCGCTTAATTTGAGCGGCGTTTGAGTATTCGGGGGTTATTAAAATCCAGTTGCAAGAAACAATTACAGTTTTTAAAGGCTAGATTACACCGGGGCAACACTGTGCGGCATTGCGGCATGCCACAAGGCCGCATGCTACAAAGTCAAAAATGTCGCACGTTGCCTTGGGGTTGCCTTGGGTTCGTGCCGCCGGGCCGGCGGCTTTGGTGTGTAGACACCTTTAGGGCAACTGGGTTTTCAGTAATTTATGTATAAAGTATTCGAAAAAGTATGGAAAAGATCTGTCTATGATCTCTGATCTGATTTTATGTTAAGTTTTGGTTTATTTATTTATGTTGTTTCCCTAAATTGCCAATTACATGAAATTTATATCTAGAATTTGTTTGATTTGGCAAACTTGCCAATTACATGAAATTTATATCTACAATTTGTTTGATTTGGCAGCTGATTAGGTACCTAAGTTTCAATTCAATTTTTGTTTGATGGCCTCTGCTGACATTTCGTCGCAATTCCGCCAGTGTCAGTGTGCCCGTAAGGCGTAAACAAGATGGGGAGAGTTTATTCGGTAATATTGTATTGATCGGTAGGTTATGAATATCCCGAGCAGATTATCCTAAAACAAGACACAAATATTTACATAGATTATTATACCATAAATCACGCAAGACAACATAAAACAAGTATTTACATTCTATTAAACAAGGACATACAAAATACAACACATAACGTAACACATATAATAATTACGAAAAATATTTACAGTTTTAGTTTGTTAATATTAATATATTTACAAATTATATTTATAGAGGAAGGGAGACTAGACAAAATACATTGGATGGAAGTAGGACGAGGGATATCATCAGGGAGAACATTATATAGGGAGAAGCGTTGTTGAGGACAATTAAAGAAAATATGGTCTAGAGTACCCTCATCCAGACCACATTCACACAATGAATGATCCCGGATCCGGAGTTTAGCGAGATGGGCCGGAGAGCAAGTGTGGCCAAGGCGTAGCCGACAGATGGTAGAGGTTACGCATTTACTCATGGACTTGTACTGAGAGAACCACGGTTTCGACGGAATTATCGGTTGGATTCTGCCTAACCATTTGCCTTTTAAATTGGATGAGGAGTTCCATGCCAGGGACCAAGAGGAGAAAAGTGTTTGTTTGGCCATCGGTACCAGGTCGTTGGTGTATAATGACAGGTGATCCGGTAATCCAAGTGATACTGCTTGTTTGGCGTAGTTATCTGCGGTCTCGTTACCTAGTATGCCACGGTGACCAGGCACCCATATTAGGATGACGTCCAAATTGCGTTGGCTGCACTGGCACAAAGCCTCGCGGATTCCTAGTATCGGAGGGCATCTGATTTTAGAGCTAAACGGATTTAAAATAAGAGATTGGAGGCAGCTCTTTGAGTCTGAGAAAATCGCGGCTTTGGGTATATTGTGAGATAAAATGTATCGGACTGCTTCTAAGATGGCAATGGCTTCACCTGTGAAGACTGACGCGAGTTCAGGGCATTTGTAGCTAAGGACTATTTTATATTTTGGTATCCATACTGCTATACCTACTGGACTACTGTCGGAGAACTTAGAGGCGTCAGTGAACAACAAGAGAAACTCGTTAAATTCAGATGAAATTCGGTAATTAAAGTAATTGTTTGGTTCTATTGATTGTTTATCAATTCCAAAGTCCAGAATGACTTTAGGTTGATGAGTTAATGATTCATAGGGGACAGAATACATTGGGTGCGTAAGATACTGATTGACAGGGTATGGTAGACGGAGATATTTCCTGTAACTATTGACTAGACAAGGGACCTTCGAGTTTGATAAATTCAAATTATCATACAAATCGGTCAGTAGTTTTATCTTATCTAATAGTTTGTGATCAGAAAAATGCAGAATCCTGAAAAAATAATTATCAGCTAGTTGCTGTCTGCGTAAGGATAAAGGGGGCTCCACACATTCAACCTGCATGGCATTTATAGGAGAGGATTTCATTGCTCCTAGTATGATACGAAGGCATTTTGACTGAATTTTCTCTAGTTTATCGAAAGCTGTTTTATTACCGGGATCCAAAACTGAAGTTCCATAATCCAAATGACTGCGAACTGTTGCATTGTACAATATTTTCTGAGTCATAGGATGTGAGCCCCACCATACACCCGATAGTGCTCGGAGGGCGTTAATGTTTTTTTCACATTTTTGGACCACGTATTCACAGTGCTGGGAACCAGTCAATCTAGTATCAAGATGAACGCCTAGGAATTTAACTGAGGTAACCTGCGGGATTACCTCATCCCCTAAATGCAAGCTAATTTGCGGGACAGACCGTTTTTTAGTGAAAATTATCAATTTGCTCTTCGGGGCGGAAAGAGACAGGCCATGAAATGTTAGCCAAATAATGAGATTTTTTAATGCGGTGTTTAATTGAGAGAGAGCATCCTCGATGGATTGAGATGATTTGTAGAGAGCCAAATCGTCGACGAACTGTAGAGATTGACATTGGGGTTCCACAGAGTGCTCTAGGCCACTGGTGTATAGGCCATATAATATAGGACTCAACACGGACCCTTGAGGGAGACCCTTCCAGATCATCCTAAGTATAATCATTCCAGATGTACGAATCGAGACTGAACGATGAGACAGAAGTGCGATACAGAATCTGACCAGCTTCTCTGGGATATTCAGCTGGATGAGAATGCTCCTGAGTATCGGAAGAAGGACGTTATCGTACGCAGCTTCTACATCTAGAAACAACCCAATCAAGAATTCTTTTTTGAGAAAGGCGGTCCTAATTTCAGTCGTGAGGATACTTAGATTATCAAGTGTGCTCTTACCTTTTCTAAAGCCGTACTGAGAGCTACCTAATTTAGATTTGCTCTCTACAAACCATTCAATGCGGTTTTTTATCATATGCTCCATGATTTTGCAGAGAACTGAGGATAAGGCTATAGGTCTGTAGTTGCAGGAGTTTGCAGGGTCTTTGCCAGGTTTCAAAACTGGGATGATGATTTGGGATTTCCACGATTCTGGGATGATACCGTAATCAAAAAAGATGTTACAGAGGTTGAGGAAGTATAATTTAAATTCATTTGGAGCATGGATAATGAAAGAATAGGGAATGCCGTCACTACCTGGAGTTGTGTCTGTACGTCCGTCAAGGGCAAGTTGGAGTTCAGATAGGGTAAAATGAGAGTTGAATTGATCAGAAGAAGCAATATAAATAGGTTGAGGGGGGAGGGAGTCTTTGTCAGGTACTGAAGGAGGAGCTATCCTGTCACAAAAAGACTCGATCCAGGGAGTCGGGTCGTTTGATGGAGGTGAGTTTTCTGTCTGAGAGCCTCTAAATTTTTTAATATTTTTCCAGACCGTTGATGACGAGGTTCTGGGAGATAAGCCTTCACAAAATTTATGCCAGCCGGTACGTTTCTTTGTGGAGAGGGTGAGTTGGTGTTTGGCAGCTGCTCTCTGATAGGCTATAAAATTGCTTTCAGACATACTAGAGTTGTATGTCAACTCAGCTTCATTTCTATCTCTTACTACGGACGTGCAATCGGAATCCCACCATGGGACTGAAATGCGGAATTTATGGTCTGTTTTAGTCGGAATGCTGGTATCTGCAGCGGCTATAATGGCCTCAACAAAGAGACCATAACATTCCAGGGCGTTGTCTGCATTTATTGAGGGAAGAGTTTGGAGACTGTTATTTAAAGATGAAGAAAAGGAATCCCAATTAGCACCAGACACTCTGTATTTTAGGAGGGGAGAACGATTTATTAACGGAACGACGCTATTAGGGAGGGAGATGAGGATAGGATAATGGTCGCTACCATGGGAATTTGAGAGGGTACGCCAGGAAATGCGAGTAGAGATGGAGGGAGAAGTGACTGTGAGATCCACAGCACTTCTTGGATCTTGGGTAGGGCGAGTTCGTCGGGTCGGGGAGCCGTCATTTGCAACGCATATGTTTAATTCGTCAAATATTTCCATTAATGACAAAGCAAACAGATCGTCTTTATGTGACCCCCATGATCTATGGTGAGCGTTAAAGTCGCCCATGACAATCACAGGACTAGGAACAGAGGAGAGTAAAGCGAGAATATCCGGGATGAGAGAAGAATTAGGGTGAGGGATGTATAAAGAAACAAAGGAGATATTTAGGACTCTGGCAGCGACTATGTTAAGGTAAGGGGACTGAAAAGGAAGAGGAATTTGGGAGTAAGTAAGTGACCTTCTGATGAAAAGGGCACTACCAGCATATCCATCAGCCCGGTCATCCCGAAGACAAGCATAGCCGGGAATCCTGAACTTGGACCCCGGGACCAGCCACGTCTCCGAGATGGCCGCGACTGATGGATTGTATTTATTTAAGAGGGAGAACAAATCAGGCCTTTTCGGTCTGATGCTCCCGCAGTTCCATTGAATAATGGTTGTTGGAGCCATGACTAGTGGTAGAGATGAGTTGGGACAGTTTTTGGGCAACGTGGGACGGTAAGGAAATTTGATTTTGCGATAAGATTTGGATTAACATGGAAATTAAAAGATGAATGATGTTATCTTGAGAGTTATCAGGATTGGAGGATTGACTATTTAAGGCGCACCCATTAGGGAGCGTCGATTTTTCAGTGGCAATAATAGCTTGATGAGCTGAAGCATCATAGCTTTTGCCAAGTGGAGCTTTAGGTTTGGGGGTGGTAAACACTGTTTTACGGTAGGAATGAGAGGAATTGTTTGAGTGAGGGAGAGATGGGTTGAGCTGAAGGTAAGCTGATGTGGATGGTACTTCGCGGGAAGCCATCTCTGAATATGACCGGGAAACTTTGGGAAAGTGGGTAGATGCTTCCTCATACGAGATGGATTCCTTAGACATTATCACTTTAATTGATTTCTGTCGATCATGTTCGGGGCAGGTTTTATTGGTGGCAAAATGTCTTCCAGAGCAGTGAAGGCATGTAGCGTTTGGTTCAATAACATCACAGCTGTTTCCAGTGTGAGGTTGCGAGCATTTGAAACAGCGAGGCTTCGACCTGCACTGTGCAGCAATGTGTCCGAACCTACAACAGTTATTACACTGTATGGTAGGATATGTGTAAATATCCACTGGAAGTGAGGTGTTAAAAGAGTAAACATGGGATGGGAGAACTTGACCGTGGAATGTTATTATGACAGTTTGTGTAGGGACCCATTCTATTTTACCATCATTGTGTCTTTTTTTATTAATTCGACGAGCTTTGAGAACAAAACCACAGCCATGGGGAAGGATTAATGTCTCTGCAAACTCCTGCATAGATATGTCTACCGGGACATCTCGAACAACTCCCATGCGAGATATGTTGTAAGATGGGATTGTCGCATCGTATTTGTGATGGGCAACAATTGGATTGCATATAAATTTATTAGCATCATCAGCAGTACAGAATTCTACCGATATTTTATTTCTACCCATTTTTTTAATGCCGTCTTTGCATATACATATTTGTAATTTTGTTATGGTGGAGAAATTGGCCAAATTTGATAGGTCTGATTGTAGTGCCAGCCGAGAGATCTTGCTCAGTACGAGAGACAATGATTTTAAAAGGACCTACATCAGAGTTTCTGTAAGCTTTGATACCCAAAATCAACTCTGGGTGGACGTACGTTGTTTGTAGGGAAGCCGACGCTAAATCCGGATCCGTGATTGTTTTTTTACTATTAGAATGAGGCACAACCTCGTCAACTTCCATACGCCTTTTGTTACGAATCGGTTGTGATTCGGTAGAAGTACAAGGGCTAGGAGAAATATCAGGTGGTTTGGGAGGCGGGTCTGGCGGCATGGTTTCCATGTTTACTTACCAACTATAAAATAAAATGTTAGAACACACTGAAATTGTTAGTAAGACGACACAATCAATCTGCACGGTAAATCCTTTAAAAAAACAACAAAAACACTATAATAACAAAAACAATCCCACTGACACTGTTTTAACCTCAACGGCGTGACGCGGAATCTTCGTACCTAAGTTTATGATTATGGTCATCGCTTATATAATAAACCGGCAACAAATACGCACAGCTATGACTTGCCCGGTTGACATTGTTGTACTAGATTATACATATACTAGCAGCGCCCCGCGGTTTTACCCGCGTTTTGCCCGTTCCCATGGGAATTTCGGGATGAAAAATAGTCCATAACCTTCCCGTTGTATGTGGCTATCTATTAAAAAAATAATTATTCAAATTAGACTGATAATTCCTGAGATAAGCTCGAACATACAATCAAACAAACTTATAAATTGACCAGAAGTTCCTCGCATGAAATGAGGATTCTTTGTTGTACATATAAAACATAAATAGATCTGCGCCATTGAGTTATATGTACTAACGTGCTATTTGTAATTGTCATAAAATGTATCATCATCATCAAGATTTTTGTTCTAAGAAGTAGTAGTTACGTTAGTATATATGTATAACTCAATGGTCTGCGCTTGTTCAATCCGGCAACAGACAAGTCTGTTGCGCCGGCGCCGTCAACCTTCCGATATTGAGATGCGAGGCGCTTGTGGGCCGGTTGCCGAACGGTTAAATGAGCGATATCCTTTAATCTATACTAATATTATAAAGCTGAAGAGTTTGTTTTGTTTGTTTGTTTGTTTGTTTGTTTGTTTAAACGCGCTAATCTCAGAAACTACTGAACCGATTTGAATAATTCTTTCACTGTTAGATAGTCTATTTATCGAGGAAGGCTATAGGCTACATTTTATCCCGAAATTCCCACGGGAACGGGCACAACGCGGGTAAAACCGCGGGGCGCTGCTAGTCCCAAATAATTGTGAGTAAGTATAAAGAGTTTTAGACTTAATCCACATGACTTCCTAAAATACTGGGTCTTATGTTCCATGGTAGAGTATTATAGCCTTTAACGATTAACAGTATTTTAGCTATCAAATGGTTTGTCCCTTTCCGACATCCGCTATTTTCCAAAGGGCAAAAGAGACAAAACACTTTATAGCATTGTTTTAGTGAGAGAGTGTTTATGAATAAAGCGGTTAGAATGTGCGTTTTCCACCAATTAACATAGGTACTACCAATTTAAATACTCTAAAGTCAAGCCAAGAAGATATATTAATAGTATTTTATTGAGAATTTTTACAGTTTGCTTTTGGTATACAAACACAGTAAGCGGCATCATATCTATTCACCACACACTCTTTTGTATTAAGTCCTTTGTAAGCGGATATCGAGTGAATACTTTCTAAAACAATGTATTTCTTTGGTGTTCTTAAAACATTCGCTTCGAAAATACGGTTTCCTGGCGACATTTCAAACGCTATCACGAAATTAGTAATGTTTCTCTTACGGTAAGCATGTATTCGATGAACGCGGTCAAGTTGCAGTGAACTACATTGCATACAGTTCGTTGTTTGAATAGATTTTAACATTTTTTGCACGTGTTCAACAGCTGTTTTGGTCACTTCTTCGCTATTATCATTAACAGGTGCAAGAAAATGACAAGTGCACCATTTACTGTGAACGCCTGCGTCATTACAGGACCTGGATTCAGGTACAGGATTCACTAAGCTAGTACACAGCGGACAATCCTTTATAATCTTGCTGAAGCCAATTAAACTGTTCAGCGTTAGATGCAGGTCGTAAGGTGTCGTGAGACAACGCTGGTTGGACAGCATATTGTGATACTCTTCCTGTTGCGACTTCCTAAATTCCAACGGCGTCCAAACGAACAGCATAGGTAGTCTTTCTTCGTAATAAAATTGTATTTGTTTTAGGCGGGCGTCTCCGAATCTGATTCCATGGTCACTGACAAGTACGATGAAGGTGTTAGTCGTCACCCCTGACTCGTGTAACCTCATTAAGAACTGTACCAAGTCATCGTCGTGAAGCGTTGGTAGATTCACGAGGTTATGCCCCAATGAATTTAGCCAGAAAACTCCAAAGAAATTTTCATTTTTGTATGCGTCTGCAAAGTCGTAGGCGTAATCTAAGATGTGTTGGGGAGAAGTACGATGTTTGAGGCACATCAAGTTACCAACTCCATGTTCACCTATGAGAAAGAATGGTTTCATATAGTGGTCTGTAGGCATAGTTTTGAAGCCATTGAATCTTTCGAATGTGTCCGGCAACAGTAAGTAGTCCTCTCCATACGCAGTCACATAGCCCAGCTTTTTATATTTGTTCCATAACATTAAGTGATTGCAAGCATGCATTCCATTGGCGCACGCCTTGTTTACGTTCCCTATGGAGAGTCCAGTCAATAAAGCCATTATATTCGGGAAGGTGTTGTAGTCGACCTGAAAAAAAAGATTAGAATCAAGTCAATACAAACAAATTATCAACTTAAAGTAGCTTTTCACTGCTTAATAATTAAAAGTATGAGGTAAATCAAGATATTGTGTTCAAAGTCCACAAGTTTCCCATAAGTGCGTCGTGTTACTGGCTGTTCCTCTCTGAAACTTTCTTCCCAATGGCTCAGTAACTCGGTAAGTTTTATTGACTATCTAGTAATTAGCCTGGTATGTCCCACTGCTGGGCTAAGACCTCTCACCTCGTCGAATATATCAGTACGATGAGGGGGTACTCGTAATCAGTTGATCACGCGTCTTGTTATAATTAGTAAAGTGCCGTTTCACTCCTAAAGCCCGGTTTCCACCGCAAGCGGAGCGGGCTCATTAATGACTCCGTTTGGCAGCCATTACGTGTTTTTGTTAATTCAAACTGATGCTTCAACAGAAAGTAACGCAATGGTAATTGAATGGAGTCATTAATGAGCCCGCTCCGCTTGCGGTGGAAACCGGGCTTAACACTCGTTAATGGTGAATCATTTTAATTTACGTCTTACCTTATGATATCCTCTGAAATCTAGCCAATTGTTATGTTTTAAATATTTTGCTGTTTTAGGCATTGAATTGTAAATTCGTCCTCTAGACATGCTATCGATTCCAATAACTAGAACATTCCATTTTGCTCTTATATCTGTTACTGATTTACTTCCTTGAGACTTTCTTAGTTTTTTGAGAATCAAATAAGCGTCTTCGTAAATTACTGCTGACCCATTCATTAGTTGTGTGCAAGTAACTTTGAATATTTCGTTGTTAAAAGGAGCTTTTGTTCCATCGATGAATGGCTCACAATTAGTATAGCTGAAAGATTGTTTTCAATTATATTACTGTAATTCCTATTTTAAAATATATTTACCGATACTGGATAGAACTACTAGAAGTGATGAACTCGTTTATGTAGTCAATGTTAAATAGATGGGTTATTAAACTTCTGCTCTACTAATGTTCATAAAATATTAGGGTTTACACTGTTTTTAGAAAGGTATCTTTACCATTGACTTTACTACTGTAGTTCTACCGATAATAAATTCTTTGATTTGATTTTGATTTTGATGGTACCAACATTAAAGTACAAGCAGAAGCGTACCGTGCCTTGGCGGGGCTCCGTATAAAAAATTGTTTGGGGGCGCTTAGGAAGGGTAAAGATTTCTCAGAAAAGAAAGGGATTCCCCCATCATCGAGTGGATGGTCAACCTGACCAATCCTGGTGTCAGAGTTTTTTTTGTGGTTTCCCCGTTGAAGTAAATGACTTAAAGGGGGAAATCCCGCAGCCCACGATAACCGATGTAGGGTGCTACCAACTTTTGAACGCAGGCTTTACGCGGGAAAAAGAGAAATTCCTTTATCCTTTTGCCATTTGAGAAACAAAAATAAATTGGGAAGTTTTTATTAATTTTTGCTTACGCACGTTGGGGGTCCTGTGGCCCGGGGGCCCCGTATAATTGATACGGCAGATACGGCGATAGTTCCTGCTTAAAAGTCTACTAATGCCTTAATTATTATTCAGTCTGTATATTATATTGGTCCCAGAGACCTTTGCCCTTTGCTCTGCATCTTTCAGTAAGTAAGATATTTCAAGTGGCTAATAATACATTTTTATTAATTCAGTTTTGAAACGTAATACTTACTTCTAGCTAAGTACTTTTCTTACCTAATATCCTTATCCTCATATAACTTCGTATTAGATCGATGTACATTCTGATAGCAGCAGTGGTAGTTTTCTATTTTGTTAAACACCGCCTTCGTACCATCTATCTTAAACTCTACTTCTTCTTCATTAATCTTGTTAACGAATACGGCTCTATCGCCACAGGTTACCCCAATGTGGTCAGTTTCATGAAATTGTATGGTTTTTGTGTAATCAGGAATTTGACACTTCATCGTGTTGATTAAATATGATTGTTTTGGTAACGTAGACATTTCCGCTAAACAAAATTTAAAAGTAAAAGTTAAGGGTGTCGGTACTGTGGTATGGGGGAGGCAAGGTTGCAGAATTAGTGGCCTAATTTAGAAAATATTTCGAACCTGTAGGCTTGTAATGTCCCACTGCTGGGCAAAGGCACTGCAGATATCATACCAATTAAATTTATAACACCCCTATTTTTGTTATCACCCTAATGAGGGCGATCTATTCTAAAACTGCATTATAATTGTTCTAGTAATCGTACTTACTTGTTATCAGCGGATACCGTGTATCCGTAGAGGAAATATACAATTTATATATAATTGATGTCACTAAATACGATACCACAAAAGCCGTGACAATTTTTCTATTGATATACATTGTAGGCAACTGATATTTTACTGAAAATACTATAAATAATCGTTTAACAAGTTATCATAGCAAACATCTCATTTTATCTAAAAAATAACTAAATTATTTAAGAAAATAAATTCGTATACAATTAAATAAATATAACCAATTCGAAACAAAGAGTAGAATATCTACAATTATAAAATGAAATCTATCACAGAAATTCAATGACAAGGTGTCACTGAAAGATTTTCCCATTTCCGGTTCCGAAATGACTATTATTTATGTCCACCTTAGGCACCTTAGGGCACATAGCGTACCTCGATCTTCCGTGGCTCCGTCCTTCCTATGCCGCGGTTTAACCCGTGTTCTGCCCGTTCCGGTGAGAAATTTGCTTTAAAAACAGAATAACTTTTCCGTTGAATGTGGCTATTAGTAAAATAATTATTCAAATCAGACTGTTTCCTGAGTTGGAGAACAAACTCTTCAGCTTTTGTCCGACCATGATCCAAAAGTGCACTTTGTTTTTTCTAGACTTATTACATACCTACGAGTATAAGGTCGAACGCGTCGAAAGTATCTAACGAATTTTATTCAGAACTAGCTGTGCCCCGCGGTTTCACCCGCAGCGCCCCCGTTCCCGTGGGAATTTTGAGATTTTTATTCCTTATTTTTCTTATATAAAAACCTTTCCTGACAATAAGGAACACATTAAAAAAAGAATCATCCAATTTGGTGCAGTCGTTCTGAAGTTATGCGCTTACCAACACATTTTGCGATTCATTTTTATATTATAGCCTAGCTGCGCCCCGCGGTTTCACCCGCAGCGCCCCCGTTCCCGTTGTAATTTCGAGATTTTTATTACTTATTTTCTTATATAAAAACCTTGTCCTAACAATAAGGAACACATAAAAGAAAGAATCATTCAAATTGGTGCAGTCGTTCTGAAGTTATGCGCTTAGCAACACATTTAGCAATTCATTTTTATATTATAGAAGATTACGAGTATGTTTATGAAACCTCGTGCACTCGTTCGCGAAGAATCGTCCGAATCGGAAGAACCCCAGAAATCTTAGTCGAATTCAGATGACGTCATCAAATTCGGCGAGGCTTATGCCGACGACTCGGGCGATGGGCTCGCATTCTATCAGTTGCGTATGAGAGAGCAATGCGTGAGTACTAGATGCTTATTCTTTTGATGTGGTCGGTTCTTTCGATAAGTGTGCGAGGCCTCCTTGACTTCGATTCGTTCGGCGCGTTCAGCTCAGATAAGTACGTGTGTATAAAGCTTTCGCAAATCGATTCTGATAAGCGCTGGTAGACTATCGCAGGATACCTGTAGTCATTTACTTACTTAGACAACAAAAACAAAGTATATAAATATTTAAGTAATTTAATTTGGTCTAATTTTTGCAATGTTTAATTTGTTCACAAATGCAGTATTCCCTGTTATATCTATTAACGACGCAATTCATAGTACCATAGTAAGAAGATATTGTGTATATACTGTCCAACACACTGTAATTGTTTGCCTCTTCCAAGATATTCGCCTCGTAAACACGTTTTCCTGGCGTCATTTGAAACGCTGTCACATATATAGTCCTATTGTTTTGCTCTTGGTAAGAGTGCATTCGATGCACATGTTTAAGATTCAGCGTACTGCATTTCATGCAGCTTGTTGTTTTGATGGCCTTCGTTGTTTCTTGTATGTGCTTTACTGCTGTATCAATAACAGTTTTAGCCTCTAAACTATTGATGTCTACTGACTGAAGAATATTACAAGTGCACCATTTACTGTGAACGCCTGCATCTGAGCATGTTCTGTAATCTGGCACTGGATTAAATAAATTAGTACATAACGGACAGGCGTCTAACGTCTTGTTGAGGCCAATCAAGCTGCTCAAAGTGAGATGCAGGTCGTAGGGCGTCGTGAGGCGGTGCTGGTTCGACAGCATATTAAAATACTCTTCCTCGTGCAACTTCCTAAATTCCAACGGAGTCCAAACGAATAGCATCGGCAGTCTTTCTTCGTAGTAATATTCTATTTGATTGACACGAGGTTGTCCAAACCGAATCCCATGATCACTAAGAAGCACAACAAAAGTGTTATTCATTACACCTGATTCGTTAAGGCTTTTGAAGAAGTGGATCAGGTCGAAGTCGTGTAATGCGGGCAGATTCATACCGTTGTGGCTGATGGAATTTAGCCAGAATACTCCCAAGAAGTTTTCATCTTCATAAGCGTTTGCGAAATCGTAGGCATAGTCCAAGAGGTGTTGGGGAGACGTTTTATGATGTAGACAAATCAAATTGCCAATAGATTGTTCACCGATGAGAAAGAATGGTCTAGTGTAGTGGTCCGTGGGAACAGTTTTAAAGCCGGTATATCTGTCGAAAGTATCGGGCAATCTTAAGTAGTCTTCTCCATACGCAGTCATATAACCGGCCTTCTTGTAATCGCTCCAAATCATCAAATGATTACAAAGGTGCATTCCACGAACGCATTCCTTGTTTGCTTTTTTTAAATTGGATCCAGTAAGTACTGCCATAAGATTTGGGAAAGTATTGTAGTCCACCTGAAAATGAATAGGTAATTGATAATTGGCTGCACATAAAGCAGTAAGTACCTACTTCTAGTATTATTCATTGTATATGGAAGTACATTTTATGATTTAACTAGCAGCGCCCCGCGGTTTTACCCGCGTTGTGCCCGTTCCCGTGGGAATTTCGGGAATTTTTTTACATAAAAACCTTCCTCTTGAATCACTCTACCTATTACAAAAAACCGCATCAAAATCCGTTGCGTAATTTTAAAGATTTAAGCATACAGACAGACAAACAGACAGACACGAAAAAGAGACGACTTTATTTTATACTATGTAGTGATTATGTATATGTTGTTGTATTTATAATCAACTCTTTGATATACCTGACGAACCTTTGAGACTAATTTTGGCTAGATGCAAAGATGTAATGAATCGGAACACACGAGAGTTAACTAATATAGAAGTAATCATTAGATAAAATAAAATCTTTGTAATGTTGTGGATGTGAGTAAAGAAAGGTGTACAAAAACACATTATGTTTTTAGTCCTACCTTTTGATATCCTCTGAAGTCTAGCCAATTATGTGTCTTCAAATAGTCTGCTGTATGTGGCATTGAATTGAACAATCGACCTCGTGACATCGTGTCTAATCCAACGACCAAAACATTCCACTCGTTCTTACCAACTTCTTTTTCACTTTGTTCCTTTGCTGTATTATTTTGTTTTTTAAGTATTAAATAAGCGTCTTCGTATATAATCTTTGGTTTAACATGTGTGCTGAAGCACGTTACTTTAAATATTTCGTTGGTAACTGATACTTTTGTTCCATTCTTGAATTGTTTACAATTCGTGTAGCTGTAATGAGATGTATCTTGATTAAAATTGTTTGTAAGCCCTGTCGCTCTTAAGGTGTTGATTACGTAAAACCATGAATTTTAACTTACCTTATTTTACTGTCTTCATGAAGTTTTTCTTTCGACCTCTCCACATGTTGGTAACAGCATTTGTATTTTATAGTTTTGTTCTTGTTATAGTATTGGAACAATAGGTTTTCGTGTATAATAAACATAACTTCCTCATTACTAATTCTGTTGATGAAAATAACTCTTTCTCCGCATTTTCTCCAAGCATTTTTTGTTTCATGAAATTGTATTTTTTTCGTGTAATCTGGGATTTTGCAGTTTGTTGTGTGAATTAAGAAGTCTTTATGTGGTTGCAATGTTCTGTTTATTTCTGTAAAACGTTTGTTTATTGTAAGATCACGTAGTACTTCATAATACATTACATAAATAACTAACATAATAATATATTATTGTAATATATTTGCCCACGTACAAACCTGTTTCGAGTGGAAATATTTCAGTACTAGTTGTGACATCGAAGAAGTAACTTTTGTAAAAAAAGGACACTGTTAAACTGATTAGTGTAACAATTAGTAATATTTTCCGTCGATACATTATTTGAGAAAGGAATCTGAAAAAAAATGCGTTCATTAAAGTACACTGTAGAGTAATAAATGACTTAAATGAAGATTAACATAAATGAAGACCGAAATAGATATCCAATTATTAATTCAAACTTTTCACATAACACCTCGTGGATTTACCCGCATTATACCCGTTCCTTTGGGAATTAACTCACTAATAGTATCTAATCATAAACCTTTCCCTTGAATCACTCCGTATGTTGGTATAAACCGCACGAAAATTCGTTCAGTTGTTTTTGAGAAAATTATACATACTTTAAACACATTAGCCTGATAGCTACAATTGTTACATTTTGGCATAGACTGTACTTTCATAAATTACCTATGGCTATTTTTAAAACTGTTTTCATGTAGTTTGTTTGTTTCCCGAACGTATCAAATGGATTACACCACTCCCAGTCTCGGATATATAGTGGAAAACCTCGTTCAATTAATATAATGACTCGATTAGTTTGAATAGGTAGCAGAAGTTCAAAAAAGTACTGTTACTTACAAAAAATAAATAAAAAAAAGGTAATATTATTTGTTATTTACACTAAATAACCACATCACTTTTAATTAGACAAGCATAATCGGTCACTTATTTGCTGTAAATTGTTTTATTTTATTTTTATGTTTCGAATGATAACTATTTATCGCTTGTGATTAGAATAGTTCGCGTTCACCAACTATTGTAACTAGAAGACTACTAGAAGCCACGCACTGTCCTTGCACTGTGTCACAAGCGTGTATGAAACGAATACGTATGTAGTGTGATGTATGAAATCCGACGATGGGAGTTCAACTATATATGAGTTATTCAACATATTTCTAATGATTATTGTTTGTTACTGTTGAATATAATACTAGCAGCGGCTGCGGTTTTACCCGCGATATTTAATTAGAAGATACGCGTATTAGTATATCAAATCAATGAAATTATCAATAAAAATTATTAGTAGAATACCTATTTTTTCCATACTGAGTCCTTTATTAGCATCAATGGACGAATCCTTTAAATACTTGCCAGTTAATAATAGTAATAAAAGTGAAGTAGGTACTAAAAAGTCAATCAGAATTTTACCTTACGCTATTTAAATACACCGATAAACTCTTGTTAACCCATTCACTGCCTTTCTGAAAAGTAACGATATTAACCAGATGCCGCCATACTGTACTATGCAGCCCGCCCATCGGCGGTCCCGGCATCTCGATTATGTATTCTTGCCCGCCCATTGGCGTTTTCGGCATGAAGCTGCAGATTCCGACATGAATCGTTTGATATGTTCTGTTTACATGTACTGTACCGTGCGTAAAGCGTGTATGTGCAGTTTTCTGCGATATTTGTGGCGAATGTGTGACAGTTTTATTAGTTATTAGCTGAAATAGTAATGGAGCCTGAAGGTAAGTCATAACTTTCAGTTAATTGTTTAACATGGAACGAAATCATGTAAACCTGTGTAATTTAGCTTATTTTTAAATAAAGAAATCCAAAATGTATTTAAAACTGTACATTTATGGGCTTTTATAAAAAGTCAGGTGTCGTCAACTCAACAATTTTTATACGTATATGTGAAATAGAGGATAACACTTTATTTTTGTACACGAAATTCATGCTAAAGAAGAAGCGAGCATGTAAAAACTTAATAATAGTTGTTAGTCGTACCAAAATTTACAATAGGTTTGTGACTTCTGAAATCAAATCTTGCCCGCCCAAAGGCGGGCTCGGCATGACAGATTAGAATTGTTTTTTTTTTCAAAACTTCAAATATCAGCAGGCCATTTGACTTGCCAATAAATTTTACTGAAACAAATCCTTACACATCATCTCATTACTTTCTGACGTTATTTTGTAAAGTTATTGCAGTTTAAAATCAAACCGCCCATGGGCGGTCTCGGCGTGAAAGTTAAAAAATATTGCCCGCCGATGGGCGGGCTCGGCACTGAATGGGTTTACTGTTCACTTTGAAAACGGGGACCAACTCGCGTAAAGAAGCTGAAGATACGAGGCATGACTTTTAAGTTCTTTCGTTTCCATATTTTAAATTTCGAACTGTTCTATATTCGAATGTGTTAAAATTTTGAATCTCAAAACAGTTAAAAGTATTAGTATTAATGCTATAGTTTAGTCACAGCGTTGATTGGAATCTGTCAGGTTGCGTACGAAAACGAATCTTTCTAAGGAAAATGTTCGTGCAATAATTTTCTACAACTTTAGAAGAGGCCTGACACGGCTTTAGTGTTTTGAAGAGCTAACATCTGTGTTCAGTGATGAAGCCCCATGTCTGCAGACTGTCGAACGCTGGTATTTATAATTCCAGCGAGGACATACTAGTGTTAGTGGCAAATCTCCCGAAGGACGCCCTAAATCCGCCTTCACTGAAGATAACATCATTGCTGTGAGACAACTAATTCTCGAAGATCGTTATGTGACGTATCGAGAGATAGAGGCTCTATTAGCATCTCAGGGACAACCATTCAGAAGATCCTGCATGAAGTGCTTGGTGTGAGAAAGCTAGTTAGCCGTTGGATACCGCATCTGCTTTCCGACGATCACAAGGCGGCCCGCGACGGATGGTATAAGAAAACTCTGCAAAGGTTCAACCGAGGAGAGTCAAATCACGTCTACGACATCATCAGTGGTGACGAATCTCAGAACTATGCCTACGATCCTGATTACAAACAACAATCTACAATCTAGGTCTTTCAAGATGAGCCAAAGCCGACTGTTCGTTTTCGAAGCACTTCAAAGAAGATGGTGGCCGCGTTCTTTGGAAAAACCGGCCATGTTGCGACTATTGCACTTGAGGATCGTAGAACGGTTCACGCAGAGTCGTATACCACAGTTTGTTTTCCACAAGTCATCGCCAAACTTCGAAAATCTAACTCAAAGCGACGCATCATCGTGTGCCACGACAACGCGAGCTCACACAGCGCTCGTCAAACGATTGAGTATTTGAAGCAGGAAAAAGTAAAAATTCTTGACCATCCTCCATACAGTCCTGACCTAAGCCCTAACGATTTCTTTACATGTCCTAAAATTAAGAAAGGTCTTCCTGTTCAAACGTTCCAGTCCGGTAAAGAAGCAGCTGACGCTTTTAAGTCAGCTTTAGATTAAGAGAGCTCCGTGGTGAATACATTGAAAAACAATAAAAAGAACTCTAAGGTTAACTACTAGTTGTGTTTTTTCTTCAAACGACAAAACTTAAAAGGCATGCCTCGTAGTAAATGTTTATTGGTATTTTAAATTTCAAATCGTATCTAATATCCGATCCAAAGGCTTTAGTTATGTTCAAACTGGATTGCGGACTTGTCGAAAACAACGTTTAACACATGGAGATCTATAGAGCCCTGCATCTCTTTTTGAGTAGGGTGACCAATTTGACCAATTTGGAGGTGAGATTGTACTGCCTTTTTTTTTCATCTTTTTAAATAACTTAAAAAAAGGAGGTTTCTCAATTTGACCGTATATAATATGCTATTTTAATGTACCAAATGAAATCTAAGGAGAACTTTCGAAAAGCGAAGGAGTGTTTGTTAATTTTTGATTAAGTATTTCAAAGTACTACAAAATAATGAAAGTCTGGAGTCGATCTGATGATGGAATCGTCTGATGATGAAGACGAAGGATAGTTAAGAGAAATCCTCAACGGCTTACAGCAGTTACCTTGTGTTTGGGCTGTGGGTGTGCTACGACGAAGAGGCGAGACTGTGCTACGATGCGGTGGCGGGAGTGTACTACGACGAGGAGGCGGGAGTGTGCTACGATTCGGAGGTGGGAGTGTGCTATGATGCGGAGGCGGTAGTGTGCTAAGATGCGGAGGCGGGAGTGTGCTACGACGAGGAGGCGGGAGTGCGCTACGAAGCGGGGGCGGGAGTGTGCTACGACGAGGAGGTGGGTGTGTGCTACGAAGCGAAGGCGGGCGTGTGCTATGATGTGGAGGCGGTAGTGTGCCAAGATGCGGTTGCGGGAGTGTGCAACGACGAGGATGCGGGAGTGTGCTACGATGCGCAAGCGGGAGTGTGCTACGATGCGGGGGCGGCAGTGTGCTATGACGAGGAGGCGGGAGTGCGCTACGTTGCGGAGGCGGGAGTGTGCAACGACGAGGAGCCGGGGGTGTGCTAGGACCCGGAGGCGGGAGTGCGCTACGATGCGGAGGCGGGAGTGTGCAACGACGAGGAGGTGGGGACGTGCTAGAATCCGGAGGTGGGAGTGTGCTATGATGCGGAAGCGGGGGTGTGCTACGACGAGGAGGCGGGAGTATGCTACGATACGAAGGCGGGAGTGTGCAAGGACGAGGAGGTGGGGATGTGCTAGAATCTGGAGGCGGGATTGGGCTACGATGCGGAGGCGGGGGTGTGCTACGATGAGGAGGCGGGAGTGTGCTACGATGCGGAGGCGGGAGTGTGCAACGACGAGGAGGCGGGGGTGTGCTACGATGCGGAGGCGGGAGTGTGCTACGACGAGGAGGCGGGAGTGTGCTACGATGCGGAGGCGGGAGTGTGCTACGATGCGGAGGTGGGAGTGTGCTACGACGAGGAGGCGGGAGTGCGCTACGACGAGGAGGCGGGAGTTCACTACGATGCGGGAGCGGGGGTGCGCTTCGACGAGGAGGCAGGAGTGCGCTACGACGCGGAGGCGGGAGTGTGCTACGATGCCGAGGCGGGAGTGTGCTACGATGTGGAGGCGGGAGTGTGCTAGGCGAAGGTGGAGGCGGAAGTTTGACACGACGAGGCCAACTGCTTCCAACTATTTGGCACATAAGATTATATTTGTGGGGAATCTGTAATAAAACAATAAAGTATATTAGAACTGTAATTAGGCCATATTTATATTGTATATTATTACATAATAATTATATTATTTCTTAAACTTCACACACTGCATATTCAACCATACAGATATTACATAGTACACGAATTAATATTCATATTTATTACATTTTTGATAGTTTGACTCTATTATATATTGTATCAGAAAAAGTGTGTCAATATATAATATATACTTAAGTATATTAAATGAAATAAATAGTATGCACAAGTATAGCCGCACGGCACCGCTTGTGTGCCACTTTGCTTTTAATTTTGGCTAAGTCTAACTGACGTACATTAACATGACTAATTTTGGAAGAAATTACAATCTCACTTGAGGTAAAAATATTGAAATCATATTACCCAATGTACTGGGACTAAAAAGTTTCAAGCAATCTTTATTATGGCCACCCGACTACATGAGATTCATTATTTTAATGACTTTACTTAAAATATTAGAAACAAAGTCTTACCTGTCCTGGTATATCCACAGTTTGCATAGCTCTCGCATCTGCAACCTTTCTCGTGAGATATTTTCACCATGATTGCAATATTTTATCTGAATTCGATTTAAATAAAATTTACACACGATTTCCAATGATAAGAACCCGTTTATGTTAATTTCAGGTATACCAGTCAGAAAAGCAAATTGCTACCGATTACTCAAACAAAACTGTTTTTAGTGGTTCGTTCATATTTAAATAAAATATATGTAATAAAAAGTTCATAGATGTATATATAAATATATTGTATGTTTATGTAAATAATTATATTTATATTTTAAATATATAGTTCATTATATATACATAAATATGTATTGCAAACTATCAAAACTTGGTGAAACTAAACTTTTGTACAATTAAAGTTTTAAAGAATACAATCTACTGCTTCGTTATTCTACTTTGTAATGGCAACTGTGCGACCGGGACTCAAGTCTCAGGAAAATTAAGGCTTATCACTATGTCATAGTCATAGAGATTTATATTCTATAAGAACAGTACAATATCCAGTTTGTATATTAAATCCTTCGATCAACAATAAACAACTAGATATAATATAAAACGCGGAAAGCCGCGTGGATGACGTGTGACAGCTTATTTTGTTTACTACCGTACTGAAACAAAACTTTTAAAACAGTTCGAAGTTCAACCTAATTACAACCATGACACCTAGAAATAAAGTAGAAAATCTTATGAATAAAATAAGAGCTCACTAATCAAATGAGGCCTTATTCACCGAGACGTATTTTTTGCGCCGACCAGACATCTAGTTGTGTATTGTTGATCGAAGATTAAATCCATGTGACTATCACAAGACAAATAAATAATCGTAGTACCTCAGAATACAGAAAGAACCAGAAATACTGAAGCTACTAAAACTAGTCTAAGGCGTTGTCCTAATAGAACGCGAATGCGCGATGCGAGCGATGCGACCATCGCGTGTTTCAAACATTTGAGACCGCGTCGTGCGATTGTCAGTTAGGACACCTATTAGAGTTCAATAGGTTTGATCGCGCGTTCGTACGAGTAAAATTCGCGCGAACTTACGATGATCGCGCATTCGCGTTCTATTAGGACAACGCCTTAAATAGAGTAGTTTGACGCGCAACCGACCAGTTACTTTGTGAACGTCGGAACGCGTTAACGTGTTTTAATGATGACCAATTTAACTAAACTATGCCGTCTTGTGTCGTTCCTACCTGTAAAAATGCAGCGGGTCTGAAAAAGAAACAGGATGGGATCACATTTCACGTGTAAGTATCGCATTTAGGTATCGTCTTATTTAAATAATGAATTAATTTCTCAGTTTCCAATTGTCATAGATCCATCTTGTTAGTGTTGCCAATATAAGAGTTTTGATTTGCCCTTCTTTTTATTACCTTTTGAGGGCTTTTATTCGTTGCAGAATATTAATAAGTAACTTAATAAAACATTACCGACTTGAAAAAAGAAAGTATAAAGCGTCAGTGCGGCCCGTACGTACCTAAATTGAAATTATGTTTTTCTATAAGCTATCTCAAATTTTAGCCCTGCTGATGAGGAAAAGAAAGCGCAGTGAACAAAAATAATAGAAAGAGCACGGCTGGAAGAGTTATGGAAACCATCGAAGTTTGCTCGATACATTTTGAGGAAACAAAATTTGGTTATTATTCTATTATTATCTTATCTCCGAGACTCCCAAAATTTACCCCAAAACGGGCAAATAATGCCTGAGCTAACAACATTACGCAGGTGGGAAGTGAGGCGGGCGGGGGACGTTGTTTATTTTTTTGGACACATCGTGTTGCTTGGAATTACATTTGAATGCGGCTTCTGGTTCTTTCTGTATTCTGAGCGTAGTACCTATTCTACATTTTCGTCTCCGTTATTTATCTTGAAGTATATTATATTTTACTAACAAATTCAAACCTGTGTAAACAGAAATTTTCATGATTCTGTTCCTCTGTTTCAGTCGTTTTGTTCGCGTCTAGTCTAGACTTTGAGAATACAACAGACAGACAGTGGTATACTTCGTTACATACTATATATACTAACTTAACTATAACTTATTGCTAACTCTTTCTTCCTTTTTCTCATGAAACCAACATTATCTTATATATAACGTAGGTGATATATTTTATTTTTCAGTTAGAACACATTTGAACATTTGACCCAATTATTTACACAGATTTGCTTACATAAACTAAGTACATAGCTTTTATATATCCTATATTTAAAGTGCCATGCACAGACGAAAAAAAATTAACCAAAAGGCAATCTGCAAAACTACTTTAGGTCAACTATAGCTATACGTATAAATCAGATACGGGTCATGAGATACTTCAGATATTAACCTACTCGTGGGAAATAAAACATTATGATACATCCATGAGTAATGTTATGATTCTAAGGTTGATAAATGTAGTTAAGTCTGTGAGATTGAGCTAACAAACATAACAAACACCTCTTTATAATATAATAGTGTTGATGTCTATAGACAAATACGACATTGTATATTTACAATAATATACTCGCAGTAGGCCAGCGTGGCGATTACGACTAACCTTTCTCATTGTATTGATATCTTCAGTAGTTCGCAATAATACTTTACTTTACTTTTTAACATAATAATATACAGTCTGATCGCATCATTTTTAATTATGTACGGACTATTTTGTTTTCTTATTGTTTTGTCGGTTTAAATCAAAACACAGCTATCTTGTTACAAAATTTATTTCACAAAACAATTGTAAATAATTCAATTTCCTATCTATCATTCATTATTTACACTTGACATCTTTTCATCACTAAAGTACAATTTTCTTTAACACTTGGTTCGTTTTTCACACATACAGTACCAACGA
This sequence comes from Cyclophora albipunctata, assembly GCA_963082685.1. Taxonomy (NCBI): domain Eukaryota; kingdom Metazoa; phylum Arthropoda; class Insecta; order Lepidoptera; family Geometridae; genus Cyclophora; species Cyclophora albipunctata. Next base: position 4,680,537 of record OY720117.1, on the reverse strand, counting down.
TCTCCCCTTTTGACAGCGCAAGTGCCTAAAGATTTGTAAATGCCAATCACACTGATCCCTCCAACTAATTCTCTTTTTCCATTCTTCAACAAAACGCTAGCTTCATACGATATATTACTAGGTTTCATTGAAAAGGCTACTACATAAATTATGTTTTCCCTATCATGATTGTAGTAGAAATGTGTTCTTATGATATCTTTTAATAGAAGCTCTTTACACTGCCAGCAAGGTTTAGTTTGGGTTGCCTTTGCTCTGTTAATAATCGTAGATGCTGCTAAATGAACGGATTTTTCTCCTTCAAGATCGTGTACTGGAAGAGGATATAATTTGTGACAACTACACCACTTATCGTGGATGCCGGCGTCTTGACAAGTGCGATTTTCGCTAACTACTTGGAATAAACTGTGGCATTTAGGACACGCTTCTAAGACTACGTTACTTCTATTATTGCACGTAGAGATATCTAGCACATGGACCAAAGTGTGATACACATCATAGGGAGTCATCAATCTTATCTGATTTAAAATTAACGCTCGCAACTTAAAAGGGTTTCTTAGATGAAACTTAACCGGAGTCCACATGAAGAACATAGGCATACGTTCGTCGTAATAAGACTCTACTTTAAGTCTGTGCTCACCGAACCTAATGCCGTGATCACTGAAAAATATCACGAAAGTGTTTTTCAAAACGCCTGTATAAGTTAACTGGTTTAGAAAGTTTTCTATAATTGTGTCCGCGTCTTGGGGCCGGCTATTTGCATTATGACTGAAAGAGTTCATCCAAAACAAACCGAAAAATTGTTCTCCGACATAAGTTTCTGCAAAGTCCAAAGCGTAATTTAGCAATTGTTGTCCGGAAGATATCTTTCCGGTACAAACCAAGGGTTTTGATCGTAACGTTTCTGTTTGAAATAACGGACGCATGTAATGATCCGTCGGTGGAATTTTAAAGGAGAAATTATTAGAAAACGTGTCCGGTAGAGATAAATTGTCTTCACCGTATGCTGTTACATATCCGGCCTTTTTGAACGAGTCCCATATTATATATTTTTTGCACTCATCCATCCTGTTCGTACATTTTTTTTCTAGAGTGTTGAGATCTTTCCCTGTCAACGCTGCCATCAAGTTGGGAAATGTGTTATCGGCCACCTAGAGCAGAAAAAACTATTACATAATCATTGAGCACCCCAAAATTATCAAGGTTGTATTACTGCATTCACGATTAATTTAATAGGTTTAATGGCATTATGTTAGATTCACTAAGTAATTTTCTCATAATGGTTATTTTATCTTTTAATATAGTAATGTGTTAAGTTAATTTTCTTATTTAATAAGTGTTGCAGGTTTAGGGTTGTTTAAATTAATGATATTAAAATCTTTCTCTATATCTTTTTTTTAAATTAATGATATTAAAAGCTTTACTAGGATTTACCTTGTGGTGTCCCGGAAATGTAAGCCAGAAGTTCTCTTTAAAGAATTTAACTACTCTTGGTAAAGTTTTATGGGCTCTGGGTATTGACATTGAGTCCATTCCTATCATCAAAACGTTGAATTTTACTGTACAGTTGTCATCTTTCTCATCATTGTCCTTCCTAGTTACGTTCAGTCCTTTAGCAAATCCATAAACGTCTTCGTAAAATTCTTTTCTATCTTTCACTTTATTTGCTGTATTAATACATTTTACGTAAAGAAAATCTGTTTGCAATGTTATAATAGATTTATCTCTAAATCGTGTGCATTTTGAATATCTAAAACCAAAATTTACGTGTTAATATAATAATTGTCATTTGATTTATTTTCCATGTTTGAAGTTGTTAGTACTTTACCTTATTTTTGCTTGTTTTGTAGAACCCCAAGAGCGATCAATAAAACTGTAGCAACACTCGAAAGTATTGTTATCTCTTTTAATTTTTATCGTGGCTTCTACTTTGTCTCTGCCTATTTTCTTCATAAATATCAATCGTTTCCCGCATGTTTTATTATGTTTGTGTTTTTTCAAATATTTCTCGTAATCTATGACACTCATGGGTATTTGGCAGCCAGGTGTGTCTATCATGTGCGTGTATCCTAAAACCGATCAAGTGTGAATTTTGCAACCAGTATGGTTTATAGTCTGTGCTGGTTTTCTCATAGGTAGGTCAAGTAAATAATATTAGTTGCATATTCCGTAACTGTCGTAACATAAACCATGTGAAACTGATCTTCTTGTATTAGGTATGTCTTAACAAGTTATACCTTTTGTAAGACATTGTATATTGTTTAATGATAATACGAAGCTTAAGCGTCACACAGATGGGCAAAGACCTGCATTTCTTTCTATAGTTCTTTTGTTATTTTCTCCAAATCAGATAACTAAGAGTCCCAGCTCATCGCGCTATCTGGCGGCCTTCTACCGGTTTGTCTACCAATATAAAGAATCAATAGTAGATATCTATACAAGTACTCGTATAATAAAGCTGAAGAACTTATTGTTTCAATGATTGGCACTTTTAAACAAAAGATCCAACAACATCTTTTGTTTGAAATTGACAATCATTGAAACAACAACAGTTCGAACAGTCACTTTCAAGTCGATCGATTCGAATACAAGATTACTCTCCATTACGAAATTCTCTTGAGTACAAGAACAGGGGCGCTGAGAGAGAGAGAGAGAGAGTGATATAATAAAGTAGTTTATCTTACTTGCACGTTCTTCTTCTAGCTCTACCTCTAACGATTCATTTAAATTATTAGAGTTTTTAGGGTATATTTTGTTGAATGGGATGTGTACCATAGGTCTGTCCTCAACTATGAAAGCGTAACGCATCTCTACATGCGGTACATTGTAGCGAGTAACAGTCGATCGATTCCAACAGTATAACAACAGAGTAATGAAACAAGAACTCGATACTAAAACCCCGATTGCTATTTTAAACTGCTTCATTTTTGTTTTCCTTATTTTTTTTCTTAACCTGAAAAGAATTTTGATGTTAGTACCAAATCATCTGTTTTTAAGGTTTAGAACACCAAAAGGTTAATACGGAACCCTTAAATATAATCACTTGATTATCTATCACAACCAATTTATTACTATGAAGCAGATGCTTATGCCCGATAGATATCGGTGGACGACAAAATACGAGTAACTTTGATATCTGTTTAAGTCTCTACTATTATTTATAAACAATCACACTATTAATGTAGAGTACGGTCGCCCTCTTTTAAAAGACGCCCTAGAGTCCCATTATTTGTTTTAGTTAAACTTTATACACCGAAATTAAAATTACTTATTCTGGTAAGCGGATAAGTTCGTGTAGGTTAGTGCCCAACTCTGGTGTCGGGAGTTTTAGATCGCCTCAAGGCCTCCGATATGTTCACACGATTGAAACAACCGGGAACGACAATTAGACGTTTCCTCCTTATTCTGGTACCTATTGGTTATATGTATCTATTAATAGTCTGCAAATACGGGTCTGTTGAAATATTTATCTATTACTAGCAGCGCCCCGCGGTTTTACCCGCGTTGTGCCCGTTCCCGTGGGAATTTCGGGATTTTTTTTACATAAAAACCTTCCTCTTGAATCACTCTACGTATTACAAAAAACCGCATCAAAATCCGTTGCGTAATTTTAAAGATTTAAGCATACAGACAAACAGACAAACAGACACGAAACAGAGACGACTTTATTTTATACTACGAGTATGTAGTGATTGAAGAATCGTTTGTGTTAAAAGCCCTTAGACTACCATTACCTATATTACTTACCAGTATAAGTTGTTTATTCTATCAACACAAATTAACCACCCACCTCATTTTGTCACGAAAACCAAAGTACTGTCTTGTAATTCAGAGCCTACATGTCAATGTCCGTATTCAATAGTGTTGTTAGTAGTTTTAGCAAGCCCATTCAAATTGAATGTGTTATCACAAAATGTGTGTCGAGCTCTGCACGCGTATTCAGGTGCATATACATTGTGATCTCTCTGCATATGTAGTTATTATTCACTCTTCTTTTAATATTGGGGCCACCATTATAATCAACAGCTGATTTTTTAGTTTAAAGCGAACACTACTCATTGCGAATTGAAACTACTCACGTGGTCACAAAAATCTCCTGTGAAAAACGTTTCTGTCAAGGAGCCCAAATAAAAATGTAATATGTATCCGTAAGTGTATCCGTAAAAGTAGTTAGTTTCAATTCACTTTTATTAACATAGGCTTCTGAAGTTTGTGATATACCTCTGTTGTTTTTTAAATTACTTTATCTCGATATTGGTTAGTCACTTAATCACTACATAGTATAAAACAAAGTCGCGTCTGTTTGTCTTCTGTTTGTCTGTCTGTATGCTTAAATCTTTAAAATTACGCAACGGATTTTGATGCGGTTTTTTGTAATAGGTAGAGTGATTCAAGAGGAAGGTTTTTATGTAAAAAAAATCCCGAAATTCCCACGGGAACGGGCACAACGCGGGTAAAACCGCGGGGCGCTGCTAGTGCTGTATATACTGCACAATTAATGTTAACACTTGCAATAACGAAACTTTTTGTTATGCTATTTTTGTCATGACATTAAATATTATCCCATGCGCGAAAGTGTTCAAATGTAAAAGAGCCATTAAAACGTTGGTAGTTATAAAGCGATAACTAGAAACATTTTTATCGTGCTTGTAGCTACTTTATAATGCATGTTGAATTAAATCTAATTGTAATTAAAATCAGTACCAACCTGATCACAGGAAAAAGTAAACATCTAAATACTTTAGAACATAAACTTTTTAATTCACTTATACCGCACGCCATTTTACTGTGTTTGCATATAATATTTGTTACTTTTAACTTGCATTTATCATCTCTAAATAGAAATCAACTATTTGTGACAGATATGTACTAATGTGGTTACCTAACGTACACTTAAATTTCGTAAAGTGTAATGTGATGTAGTTTAATTGTAGCTCGCAAAATTAATTACAAATAATGTTGGCATCTCCATGTTTGTAAATAAGTAGTTGTTTAATATAAAAAAATAAACAAAATGTTTTTCAGAGCCTGTAATAATGTAAATTTTGACGCAAGAAATGATAAACACAAACAGTAAGTCCAAAAGATTCCACTGTGGAACGAAAACCTTCGAAAATAACCATTCTAATGTAAGTAAAGTTATTTTAAATAATTAAGGCAAATAATTAATAATTAATTAAGGCCAATAATTCAGTTTAATCTCAAAACTGATCATACTGAAATATTAACCCTAAAACCCAAATTCCACATTATTAATTAAGTCGAACTTAATTCCTAACATTTTTATTTAATTATTTTATCACAAACTTATATGGAATTAAGTAGGTATTTCTTTCATTTGAGTAGTAGGTAAATTCTCTCTCTATCAACTCTCTCCCTAGGCTTCCAGCCTTTTAGGCTCTGTTCATGCTGGCAACTTTCTTGCAGACATACATTAATAAAGCTTTTGGTGATAATTAAAAATAGACAAATTAAAGGCATTTAAAAGAATATTTATTTTATTAAGAACTAGCAGCGCCCCGCGGTTTTACCCGCGGTGTACCCGTTCCCGTGGGAATTTCAGGATGAAAAATAGCCTATAACCTTCCCGTTGAATGTGACTATCCATTACAAAAATAATTGTTCAAATCGGATTAGTAGTTCCTGAGATTAGCGTCCAAACAAACAAACTCTGCAGCTTTATAATATTAGTATTAATATAGATGAACAAAAATAATATTTTCTCTCGGATTTCCTACCTTAACATATGGATCCGATTTACCTGTATCGCGGAAACAGATGACCTCTGAATACCTCTGTAAAGGCAACACTGAATAATCGAAACGATATTCGAGTTATGTCAACATTATTAACGAATATAATTAATAACTATGGTATGACGAATCTTATAGTATTAAAATAACAGATCGAAATGGTCATCATTTTCTCACTATTGTTGAGAATCTTAGGGTGAATTGTTTAGAATATAGGGTGCACAAACATTCCTAAGTTTAGTTTATAATCTATCTATATAAAAGAAAGTCGTGTTAGTTACACTATTTATAACTCGAAAACGACTGAACCGATTTGGCTGAAAACTGGTAGGGACGTAGTTTAAAACCAGGAGACGGATATAGGATAGTGGATACTATTTATCCCGTATTTCCTACGGGAACGGGTGCGCTGTGGGTAAAACCGCGGGGCACAGCTAGTATGTTTATAAAACAAAAGTTGTTTATTCAAATTTGTACTTTATGTTGCAACGAATAGAAAACTATTTAAGACGAACGTCTTTTGTTTTTAACCATATTTAGCTGCTAAATAAACTAGAATGTTTGTGCAATTTACCCTTAGTCACAATTGTTTATTATATTAGTTGAACAGATAAAGATAAAGTATTTGATTATAGATTTTAAGTACATATAAGTTTGACAAGTATTTTACGCTATTCAATTGAATTAGGTATACGCAAATATTATTAGTTGTGCGGAACATTAACAAAGTTAACATAAAGTGAATTTGTTTTCTTAGTACTTATTGTTACGAGACATATTCAAACTATCATGATTGATTTTTCAACCAAAGACAACTAGGTCCTCCTTTCAAGGAAAAGGGTTCAGTGATAGGGTAAGAATGGAATGCTATTACTAAACCTTTTTCCTTTTCAAGAGGAATAAGCTTCGGTTTGAAAATCGACCCCATTAGTCCACATTTGACTCTCGAAAAAAAACAGAGTGTAGTAGACAGATGTACTGTACAATGAACATGTTTTTTGTTTTAAGGAGTACGGAAGACGCCTGTAATTAGGTTACTAATGTATGGCGAATGGGTTTTCAAAAACTGGCATTGAGCTCGTAAAGTCTATTTTAAACGCGAGCTAAGTGACGCATTCCTTCAAAAGTTAACAATCTGTGACAGAGTGTGGTACACTATTTCCTAAGTGCAAAACACAAGATTTTTTAACGAACTAATTAGGGGAAAACGACCAAAATTATTGGTAATAAGTAATGTTAGCAAAAACTGGTCTGTACATTATACGATGTTTATGTTTTTGGTTTTAAAGAGTGCTGTAATTACCTCTAATTGGTATATTATTGTTATTGTCAGTACCTATATAGACGCTGGCATTTAGTATTAGGTAGTAGACTAGGTACTAAGATAAAACGCATGCGACTTATAGGTACATTAGAATAGGTCAATAGTAAGTTCATAATATTGGGGACATCTCATTCATTACTAATTCTTATTAGTTCATATATTGTCTGGCCTATAATTTAACTTCTTATTAAAGCCGGTATTAATACACTTATATTATAAAGAGGTTTCATTATTGTTTATTGTGAGTTTGGCTGCTGTGGCTTATTGGCAGATTATTAACATAGCCTATGACAGACCAAGAATTAGGCTTTTATATTCGAATTTGATGTGTAAATGAGTTAAACTAAAGTATTATTTATACTTTAATCTCCTTGTCTGTTATAATTATATTAACTATGTATTAAACTCGCCTTAGTATAAATATTATTTAGGCTTTGTTTTGAATGCATGTATTTTATTGTAAAGATAGAATCAAATACAATTTAACGTACCTTAGAGATGCAAATTAAATCGTTCCTTAAACCACTCTTTTTACACTTATTTTAGTTTACACATTTCGATGTATGGTTAGCTAGAGTTAGTATCGTTCATTTCCTATTTCTTACAATCGAACCCGGAGGCTGCGTAGCCATCTTTGATGGTATGAGATTAGCGCATGCGTATTGCGTTGTGTTTATCACAAGGGGCTTACACTGTACAGTCAAATACAGTAGTTAGGGTGGTTACAGACTACAGTTTTTCCTGTGCGTTATATGAGATACGCATGTATGCGTATACACTTCAATTTGACAGAGAAAAATTCTGTTCATTCAGAAATTAGCTTAGATGTGCGTAATATACTGCGTGTTCTGCTATCATCCTTAATGCATTGTACATTGTACTTATGATTGAGTCGTAGGTGACTTATGATATGAACATTGAAATTGTACGTTGTTACGATAAGTAAAAGAAAAATCTTAATTTTAGTAGTTTTCCTTATTATCAACCTTCATAAGATAATCTGGCACCACTATATCTTACTGAAGTTCTATAATATCACATCAACTGAAAAATAATACACCTGCCTGTCGCTTGTTTTTGTAAACAGTGTGAGTAATTGAGTTTGCCAAATGTTAGTTGTCAGTAGTCAACTAACATTTAGAGAACCAATTAACATTTAGAGATTAATAAATATTGAGAAAATAAGTACTTACATAAATGATTGCCAGCATGTAATGAAATTTCATTGATCGTTCATTCATATTAGATTAGTTACAAAAATGCTTTGCTCGGGAATTGAACCCAGGAGCACGGTATTAATATCCTGCACATGCCCTTACTACGCCACCAAGGTAACGCGAAATTAGGGTTGCCATACGTCTGGGTCTCTCCGGATTTACCCTGGTTTAGAAGGCGTCCAGGGAGACTCCGCGGGTTTGCTTTTACTCCGGGGTTTGGTCAAAGATATAATAATTTTAGTTTTGATTAAAATTAAGCGCGATAAGCCTATCGCTATTCGTTATTCCAGAAACGAAAAATTTCGCTCGCGCTTCGCTCTCGCTCAATAATGAGTTAATGAGTATGTAATATATATTTATCTACACTAATGTTGTAACATTCTACTTATGATTCCAATACTTGACTTATAATTACTACTGTTATAGCACAGACAACTAAAACACTCAATTTAAGCAATTGCACATGATGTTATAATATCATTATAATTTAACATTATAACATCATTATAACGCGACCAATTAACCTGGCGAGCCTTATGTCAAAATCCTCATACTAGTTGTATAAAATTTTGATATTAGGCTGGCTTTTGAAAATAGTTGGGTTATACGTGAAAACTTCGTCGAAACTACATACACAAAACTCTTTGGTAAGATCTCGCTCGCTCCTGATTGGCCCTACGCGCAGCTGCGCTCTCATTGGTTAGATTTTAATGGCGGCAAGTTCACTGTGACAATACACGTACCTACGCGTGAATTTAATGTTTCGCAATGTGTTTTGTTTTTAAAATTTTGTTTGATTAATTGCATTAAATAGTGAAGATAAAGTAGTGTATGCAACTGCATATAACACGGGTATTAAAACACTCGTTACTATTATGAAACTCGCTGCGCTCGTTTCATAAACTCACACTCGTGTTTTAATACCCTTCTTTATATGACGTTGCATAAACTACTATTTTTATGAAATGAAAGTTGTTTTACGATTGTCCTTCGATAAGTTCAGAGTAGAATATCATGGATTTGTTTTGCTTCTTTTACCTTCTTACAGACACTGGGTAATTCGTCGAAGTAAGTAGAAATTCGAAAGCAAAAAAAAATAAAGGTTCTATGAGCATCACTATCTGTCACCCAATAGAATTAGTAAATGTGTTGTACTCATAAGAAGGCATACTGAAAGTATAAGGGGCGACACTGCGTTAAGCGTGCGCACGCTGCGTGTCCATACAAAAGTGAACCGTCGCGGGCGCCCGCGGCGTGCGCCCGCCGCGTGTGGCTTCATACAAGTTACCCGTCGCGTGCGGTGTCATACAAAAGTGAACCGCCGCGTGCGCATGCGACGAGCGCTGAACGCAGTGTTGACCCTAAGAGTAGCTATCCAGTACGAAATGAAACCAAAATCATAGTGTTGTCAATTTTTTTAATAAATAATTGCTTATCATATCACATTCACACTTCACACACACTATTTTTACAATAACTTACAATTGACTTGCCTGGCAAACTACACGCCTATCTTAACATTTAAATAGAATAAGAACTAAGTTATTCTAGATACTGCTAACTATTACATACAGATGGTTTTCAATCATAGAAAAGAACAAGTTACAACACAATATGCATTCCGAATCATTAAGCTGCGTTTCAATTAGTGTTCTTAATTGTTCTGAGCGAGCAACCGTTCGTTCGAACCTGTTGGTTTTCGACGTTGGTCAATAAGAACGAACATGTTCATTCAGTGATAATGATCGGCTGGGATCAACTATCTGTTCATTTCCTCAGTTAATACAAAATCATGCTTTCTATTCTGAGGGAACACCGACAGAACAGTTAACGTTTGCTTACGTTTTTTAACTAAGTGAAAACACAGCTTAAAGCGAATGAATTATAAGAAAAGAATTAATCAGACTATAATATTAATGTCATAGATACATAACTCTCTTTAAAATTAATGTGTCAAATATGACGTCACAAAAAATATAAGATTAATATTTTGTGAAAATAAATTCAGTTAAATAAATCGTTTGTTCGCAAAGTGCTTCTATTTACATTGCTATTAATTAATCCAATCGGAAGATGTTAACCGATTTATACATTACATAGATATCTACTAGTGCCAATTCCAATCGAACTTTATCTTAATGTATTTCTGCAACAAGGATTTTAACCTATTCAAAAAAATACATACCCCAACAATATTAAAATGTACATGACAATCAAATGGTTAGATACAATTCAATTCCTTTTTAATTTTGTAAACTTACGTCCGTACTCAGATACGTCAAATGTTTCCTTAGTAGAAATTTAAATCTTTTCAGTAATAAGATTTATATAAGTGATTTTCACAAGTAATGTATGAAAAACCACGTCAAAGTGTCGATTCTATAGAAGCCTTTAAGTGTTAGGAAAAATATAGTTTGCGAATGAACACAAACGTCATTCACATACAGTAACATTATATCAGCAAATCATAAAATTTTGATTGACAAAATGACTCTCTATATATGTATATACGAGTAGTATATTTTATATTGACTCTATATGATGAAGTGTTTTGAGAATTGACCCTTCTCTAGTATCAAAGTCCTTCAGTCTTAATGCTTAAGCTAAGAAGCCTACATCTACAGGTGGCTAAGGGGAAACTTCAGCTCAATATTATTTTCAGTATAGATTTCATACGTAGATAAAATATAAGAAGAAATAGACAGATGAAAGTACTATCGTCTTTTTTAAGGTTACAACTTGGTAACAAGTATACAAATATTAGATAATTGATTTAATGAAAGTAGTTATTATAATTTCAGTTTTTTTTTCAAATACTAAGGTGCAATTCCGCATAATTAATTGCAAAATTCAAAAAACATCTTCTTTCCTTGCGATCGATATCGAAACCAAATCGAATAGAGGTAGGTAATAAATTATTATTACTCGCGATTAAATCCAGTGTACCATGGAAATTAAACCGTGTTTATGTGATGTAAATAGTTTTGCTTTAACACAATCTATTCAAGGGTATAATAATATTTTTCAAAGACGGCGACTTACAGCTAAGATTTTCAAAGTTTCGAAGATAACATATAATGTACTTAGAGCTACTACACAATATTGTTTTCTCCAACCAAATTACAGACAATTATATTCATCCTAAGTTTATAATATAGCTGTAAAGTTGGACGTCCACTGCACCGAAATCCATGAGATGACGAGTATGCATAAGTGTAGGTACCTACTTAATGCTTTTAATATATGGACCTTCATTCACTTGATCTGAAATTTTGCTTCGGAATCTAAAATTAAAATTCTGACGCTTTGATTTTGATGCAGTGGACTCGCAGCTTTTTTAAAATGAGATATCTACAAAGTTTTGAGCATTGAGATCCACTAGATGGAATGTTGCAAACCTTTTCGGGAAATGCTTAATGTTTACAGACTGGGAGCCGCAGGACATTCTGAAAAGTAACGTAGACATTTTAATTAATCACTTAATACAACATAACATATAAAAAGTAAAAAAGTATTACTGCTGCTAATAGTGGATATAATAAGTGAACTGTCACCAACAGACTAATGATTCATCGTCTATACTTCGTTCATATTCACAATTAAAATTTCAGTCATTTGTCACTTTTGTTCATAACGGAATCATACTCGTATTTGTGTCCAATCGTTATTACGTATAGGAAACAGCGAGTATACTTGGAATTTTTATTATGAACTTCATTGGGTCAAGTTCACAAGAAGGAAACTATTTTGTTTTCTTGAGGGTAATGCGATAGCTGATGTATAACAAGCAACTTCTAATAAAGATTGTTTAGAAATAAGAATTGCTTGTTGCCCCTTTAGTTAAGTAAACCGGATCTAAATGACAGTTGTTGTGACAGTTGTGAAAATTATTTCAGGACATTACGATTAAGCCTTAAAGATTTTTTCAAGATTAAAACAAAAAAGCCTTTAAGACGGGTAAAGACGTAGCTTTGCCTGTTTTTATTAGAATTGTACTAAATGGCCAAAGGAAATACATTTTCTAAAGTCTTGCATGACCTTATAGAAAAGATTTTCATCAGTTTCAGAAAGTACCTAGGTAGGTACTTTCTTATTGACACCATATCAGTTTTATATGAATAGCACCGTCCCGCGATTTTACCCGCGTGGAGCCCGTTCCCGTGGGAATTTCGGGATAAAGTCTTCCCGTTAAATGTGGCTATCCATTGCAAAAATAATGATTTTAATCGGATTGGTAGTTTCTGAGATTAGCCATACAAACAAAAAAACATACAAAGATTGCAACTTTACCTCTTTATAATATTAGTATAAATAAATATAAATATACCTGAACAAATTCACACACGGTTAATTAGACCCAAAGTAAGCTCTAAGCTTGTGTTATGGAATCTAATTCACTGATACTACTACTTTAAACATACACAAATACTTTTTAAGAATATATAATTGACACCCAGACGTCGTCGCCAACAATTATGTCTGCACATATTGTTGACTCCGGGCGGGAATCGAACCCGCAACCCCCGACACAGTAAGCGCCACTGTGCCAACGGGCTTGTCAAAATAGTATAATATTGACTACATTTACAATACACTTACTACTGACTACTTGTACTGTACTTACTACAAACACTGCATGCGATTTCGTCAGTGTTGTCGCCACAGCCGTCTCTTCCCGAGCACGCTATCGCTGTACTCCTGCATCGTCCGTTACCGCATCGAAGAGGACAGAAGTCAGCAGCTCGCCATCTGTAAAACATAATACATACATAAATAAATAAAATAAAAATAAAAATCATACTCATGTTATAAATGCGAAAGTTTGTAAGGACGGTATGTATGGATGTTTGTTCTCACGCAAAACTCTTTCACGCAAAAAATACTGAACGGATTTGAATGAAACTTTACAATAATATAGTTATACATCAGAATATCACATGATATAAATTTTATCCCGAAATTTCCGCCCAACCAGGTACTACGCGGGGAAACCGCTGTGCGCGGCTTGTTAAACAGATTTTCTAAAAGTATCATAATACTCAGTTTCTCAGAATGCATTTTTCCTTGTTTTTTTGGCAATTCAAAAGTAACTGTCCCATAGCAACGGATATGATGTGTGTCTACATCTACGACACAAAGGCTGTACCATCTGTTCAAACACCTATTCGACCACTACGGAGTAAGGCCAAATATTTAGCGTTATAGGTCACACGTGTTTCTATTACAAAATGTGGGAAACAGTTACGTTTGTGAGCCTTTTGATGGATGGTGAAGATGATTTAAATATTATATCTATCGTTCTATTGATTCTATCGTTGATTAGCAGCGCCCCGCGGTTTTACCCGCGTTGTGCCCGTTCCCAAGGAAATTTCGGGATGAAAAATAGCCTAACCTTCCCGTTGAATGTGGCTATCTATTACAAACAGAATATTCAAATTGGACTGATCATTCCCGAGATTAGCTCGAACATACAAACAAACAAACAAACAAAATTTACCTCTTTATAATATTACTATAGAAGTAAGTATAGATAATGAAAGGAAAAGAAGAATATTGACGTTTCATGTCCTATTGTTGAGCAAAGGTATCTTTCATCGATGATATCAGCACAGTACAATGTAGAGAGCTTACGTGCGATTGATATTATTTATAGACGTCATCGATAAGTCACTTCAAAATGATGAAATCGAAGTCACCAAAAAGAATGACAAATATCGTATAAATAATTAATGATCGAGATTGAGCAATCGATCATAGTTTTTGCTACCACTTTTAATAATGATTTTCTTCAAAGTCTTTATTTTATTGTTATATGTAGTAGGTGTACCTATTCTGTACTTTCCAATTACTCTGCCCGTTGGTAGGTATTGGTTCGTGCAGCGAAGGTATACCAGAACAGTATACTAAGCAGATATTTACCTACTACGCCTATACGAATACGTATAGGCAACTGTCTTTTGTTTGTATGTATGTTGGTATCTCTGTTTTTGGTCGAAAAAAGTTTTCCTATATATAGAACACGCAGTAATATTCCGTGAGTCCATGAAGTAAAAAATCCTAGAAAACTTATTTTACAGATTTTCCAACCACAGACAACTCCTTCTATATAGCAAAAGGGTCCAGTGTTGGGGGTAAAAATGGATCGTAACTTTTTCTCTGTAGAGAGAAATTGTCTTTAGGTGGAAAATCGGCCATTTTAGTTGAGATTTAAAATCCCGTAAGGAAATAAATATAAAATGGTGTATCTTTACTCACCTCGACTGTTCATTGCATAGATGTGATGGTTCATCAGATCCGTCCTTGCAGGTGACGATGGCGTTGCAGAATTCATACTCCGGGATACATTCACCGGAACCGCATCGGAATGTGTGCCGGGGACAGCTGGAATACAGCAGCGAAGTATACATTTATTAATAAGTATGTTGATTTCAATTTAGTGAGTGGAACATTTTGATTACAGAACACTTCGATGTAGTAGATGCTCCCGAAACGACTGCGATTTCAGTCGACCTGTGTTGCACATAATCTGATGGAAAATGTGTTCCGATCCTCAGTCTATTTTTTTTATTCACCCGCGACCACGAGTATTGACCACGAAATAGCGACCACGAAACATCGGAAAATAAAACGTAAAGTACTTTTACTTGATTTATAAATTGTCTACCGCGAAATTACCCGTGTGAGTACACTGACTATATTCATCTTTGGTGATATTGTATCTTTAGTGATATTGTATCGTTGGTAATATAGTTTGTTTGGTGCCTGTAGAAGGCACGCGCTCACCCCCGCCTCCTGGTGGCGCGGCAGTTCTTCTCGTCCTCGCCGCCGGGGCACTGCACGGAGCCGTTGCAGCGCGCCGCGCGCGACACGCAGCGCGAGCCCGGCCCGCCGCACCGGAACGAGTTCATTGGACAACGCTCAGAGATTTCTGGAACATGTCAGGACTAATTGATTTCTAAATTTAAAAATATGACTGAGTTTTCTGGAAGATATTAGGACTTATATTAATTTCTTAATTTGAAATTATATCCTACCTCTATCTATCTATAACTAACTATCGTACCAATTTGAGTAAGTAGTAGTACATACCTAAAGGAACAATACAATTGTGGGAAAGCCTCGGTGGTCTAGTGGTATGTGCACTCGTCTGCCAAGACTGAGGCCCCGGGTTCAATTCCCGGATCGAGCGAAAAAAATAATCCTACTTTTCAAACTTGGCTCAAGTTTGAATCACCAATCTGTAGGTATCTGGAAAGCGTAGTGATTATGCCTATTCCTCCTCACTGTACTGATATCTCCAGTGAGATGAGAGGCAGCAATGTCCCAATGTCCCAGCTGTGGGACATTACAGGTTAATACTTTTCTTTTCCTACTACACTTGTGTGTAAAAGGTTTGTTAGTTTGATATCTCACCTAGAATATATACTATTTAAGTTAATTGTAAGTGCAAAGTGTCGATATTGTTAATGTCACTCTTAAAGTTACTCTTTCCCAAAAGATTCCGAAGCTTCATTAAAATAAAACGATAATTAAAGAATGATTAAGTGTAAGTACAACTAAAAATTTTACGAGTACGAGTACAACATTGAGTTATATACGTCAGCACATAATAACTAACTCATTGGACTACAACTTCCACGATAGTATACAATATTCCATAATCAGTTTGATTCCATACCTCCATTCAACATCCTCCTCTTATATAAAGTACGGAACTACTGGGAATCTTCGACAATAGACACTATACGATGGTGTTTAATGATCTCTTTGTCCTAACGGTTCCCATACCGTTTTGCTGTAAATCTTTAAAGTATTGTACTAGTCGTATACCTAACTGGTATATGATTTATCGCTTGACATTTATTAAAGAGCAATTGGCACCGTAACTCCTTAAGATCCCTGCCAAGATAACTAGTGCGAGTACGGAATTTTGACAATCCTAATTCAATCACATTATATTAATATGAAGTAAAAAGTAAAAGCTTTTAGCCAGCAATGTCCTACTGCCGGGCAGAGACCTCTCATCTCAGTGAAGTAATCAGTACAATGAGAGGGATTAGGCGTAATCACTACGCTTGCGTAATGCGGGTTGGTGATCTCAATCCCGAACGTTTGAAATATTGTAATCATGCTTTGCTCTTCCTGGGAATTGAACCCGAGACCCTAGACTTTTCAGGCACATACTAGACTACCGAGGCGATGTGTTTAATGAGAAGTTGAGAATATTTTTTCCTAAAGAGATGAAATAATGCGAACATTGACATCATCATTCGGTATAGATCAGAAAAACACATGGGATACATTTAATTCCGAAATTCCTGCGAGAACGGGTACAACGTATGTTAGACCGCGAGACGGTACTAATTAATCATAATCTCATCACATACCTGTTCCCGAACACTTTTCGTCCGAACCATCAGGACAATCCTTTCTCCCATCGCAGACAAAGTACCAACTGATACAGGCCCCCGTCGACCGACACTACAATTAATAAAAACACAAATATTAATCAAAAACCTCATTTAAATCACCATTCCGTTTTTATTAATGTGAATGTTATTTTTAATTAATGTTAATGAGGATATTGATCAATAAAATAAATGTTGAATGCCAAATGATTGTTTGCTTACTAAAAATATATTTCGTATTATAATATTTTATGTGGTTGGAAAGTTAATTAGTGAATAGATATCGTTAAATTTAAAACATGATCAATAAATAATCCAATCACTTGAACAACTATGTTCGACCGCAGTTTAAATGTTCTCTTTTTGAGACGAATGTAGTCTCGTCTCGTGTTTACATTTTATTGCTGGCGACTGAAGGTACAAAGTAAACTTGTTAATTACCACAGGTCTCACACGATGTTCTAAGAACTAGAGGCGTGCGTGTACATGATAATAGTCTCAAGCCTCGTACGGAATGAATAATATTTAAAGGCTGGAAAAGAAAAATAAGAAAAGCAACACTTACCTGGAAAGTTCCTGGCAGACATCCTCGATTTCTCGCCGAACAAGATGATGTAGAGTTGTTTCCAATCGCACAATCACATCGCCTGTTAATACATCTTGAGTGAGGGTCCACCGTTTCGCATTGGGCGTCATACATACAAGCCATGCCTAAAGATGCTGGACCTGTATAGACTACATCTGCTCGAATGCGGTTCTTATCTGTAATTTAAAACATATCTTAAGCCTCTATTGAAAAGCAATCAATTATTAATTTACTGCTTTAAATTAATGTCGCCAACCTTTCAAAGACGATTTCTTCTGGTGTCCTTTTAATGGTTTGCCTTCAGATGCCTTGATTCCACTCTTTTTATTTGCCTTTGTATCTACAGAGGGTTGTGTTACTATTCGATAAACAGGTTGGTCGTTAGCATGTAAATTGGCTGTCATGTCTTTTATGACGATCAACTCGTCTCCATCTTTTCTGTACACTTGCTTTAGTGAGTCATTGGTGCCTGCCTTCAGAGCTGCCTGAGTCAGTGGGCTCGGGTCATTTTTTAGAACATCATATTCAACTTGATTATCGTGGGAGATTGCAGTCACCAAGGGCAAAGAAAATACATTTTTTGGTTTAGTGTCGGCGATCATATCAGAATTTTTGGTGTATTCTGAAACAAATTCAGACAGCACCGCCTCTGTTGGTAAAACTGGCGCGACACATCTATCTCCATCGAGTTTGTAATTAGGGTTGCATGCGCATCTACCAAAAAGATCTAGTATGACGAATTCACACCGACTTTCTTTGTCCCATAGTCGGCAATGTTCGTTGCTGTAGCATACATGACCAGGCGCCGCGGCTGCGAACAAAAAACAATATTTTTCTAGTATTGACGATACCTATTGATATATAATTGAGAATGGAAAGTTAATACGACTGTTTGTTGACTTCGTGATGTAAGTAATAAGCGGTTGACGACAATTTTCCATACGGTCACCTATCACATGCTCTAATAGCTAAGATACAGTTTTAACTCGCCTTTATGTATGTCGCGTGTCGTTTGCTACCCACGTTGTCATTAAGGGAAATTATTATGCGACTGTAACCTATACTTATATATTCATTAATTATTTAAATAAAGTGCATGTTTTACAATTATTAACATTGTTTTCATAACTATTAAATAGACAATTGGAATCGCGGTGTGATGTATTGCTGTGAATATTAAAACCGCCGATGGCGAAATTAACAATTCTATGATTATGATAATTGAGAGCGATGAGGCGTTTGCACGCGATGTTGTACTTGTCAGCGATGACCCTAATGTGGACAATACTAATTTGTTTTTGTAGTACAGCAAATAACTTGTTAAACATTGAGCATTATTAAGTGTTAGTGAAATGTAAAAGTAACGGACCTTTCATTCGATATAATGTTTTGATTCGCACGTCCGAGTAAGTTTGACCTTTACGTTGAACAAGTAATCAGCTAATTTTGTTTGATTAAGAATGATTATATTTTTGCTTGTAATCTGATCTCCTTTTTGGGTAGTGAACCGTATGGTTTGCAGAAACTGGGTCGCTGAGAAATTAAAATGGTAGTACCGTTTGAGAGCAAATATCAAAGCAATAAGGCGAGCATGCCTGTAGCGTGGTGCTGGCATAAATGTCAGGGATTTTTCAGAAACGGTTTACGCAGCATTTCTCACAGTTAAGAGTGATATATAAAGAAAGCTCTTAGTTATAATAGCAAAGGTTCACACAGGCTCGTTGATTTGACAGAACAATCACCTCATTTTTCTCATAGAATTACTATATCACGCGGAAATGGCGTCCATTATCTCTGATGCGTTTCTGCGTCAGTGATCTTTGGGCTCTATTTTGTTAAATGATATGGTTTTCGATGATAAATTGTCTATTCCAAGATAAAAATGTAGCTTTTTTGGCACATTTTTGTATAAAATACTTTCTTCAGAAGTTTTCATGACTTCAATATTTCATGGCATCAGCGAAGAGATTTCAAGTATTTATAAACAAGTCAAAACTAAATATCGTATTTGTAAACGTTCCCATTCTGTGAGATTACACGGTCATTCGTTTCGATCCAGTACTTCACCGTGACCCGTTCAATTTGGCACGAGACGTTACAAATAACGTTATTGAAAACGAAAGTGTTCCATTTCCATAAAGGCATTCTTTAACAAAATATATAGAATACTTTCATATGAAATGAAAGTACTTATTCACCAACAATGCTATTGGGAAAATAACGCCGTTTTAATTAATACTAGGTACGTGTTAGTCAAATAGTGACAGGTAGATAAGTTACTAATAAAACGGTTACAAATACCGAAGACAGTCTGTAAATGGTTCCGCATTAGGAATAACCGATAAATAAAAGTCTAAAATTAAGTAATTAAACCAACTAGTTTTTAAAAAGTTAAGTGGCAGAAGCAGGAAAATATTTCGATGTCAGTCCGGTAGGCGTTCCTCAGTGGCATTTCATTAGTTTCCTATTCCTATAACAACATTTTGATTTTAAAGTGATTAATTACCGTTACGCTTTTTACACAGCCATTTAATTGCTATGTGGGGAGTTGTTCCTTTTTATATTTTTGTTAAAATACATTTCGCCGAAAGCACTTTTGCGCACAGATTTTTCGCACAATTGACCAGCGCCATTAAATTCCGCTTAAGTCCCTTCTTTGAAAGGTTTCTGAGTTTTATGCTTTCATCGATCACGTACTTCAAAACATCGATGTAAGTAACGTATAAAATACATTTTACATTGTTTTGTATACACACACAGTTGACGTTAAGTACACATTACGTACAACAATTTATATTAACCAGTCGTTCAAATTCAAAATGCGGTCTGCTCTACTTCCCTTGAGAACATTGAGCTTTTCCATTAACTATACTGCTATTAAAACAGTATAATTATGTGAAGCTGAGCCCTTTATACGAAATCTACTTACGTGACAAGCAAGTGTGCTTTCTGAATTGAAGATGACCATCTGTGCAGCGACAAACGCCGTCCAAACAAGCGCTGTAAGCTACTTTTAGAGTACACTGCTCCGAAACAGCACATTCAGATCCAAGGAGTGTAGCTGTGGACAATAAAACAAGACGATTATCATAAAGAATAAATAACAATAAATTTATCGCACATATTATGACCGTCGAAATCAGATAATTCTGATATATCGTGACTACAGTTACAGCGCCGATAAAACTAGTTTGGGAAAGAAGATATTTTTGCGCAGTCAGCATTGACCCACTGAGATATCGTGTTATTTATACAAATTCAATAAAAAAGGGGGATTTTTCCTATAAATGTAAATGTGATCTTGGAAAATAACGTAAGCACGATCTACAAAATGTTCACACCAGCCTATTAGAACCATCGCGCGGCACACCTTCTAGTTGAGTCCCACTAATATTATAAATGCGAAAGATTATGAGGATGGATGTATGTTTGTTACTCTTTCACGAAAAACTACTGAACTGATTTGGATGAAACTTAACAGTAATAAGTTATACATCTGTATAACACATGGGATATATTTTATCCCGAAATTCCCACGGGAATTGGTAACTCCGCGAGAAGCGGCTTGTATACTCATATTTAGTAGTATTGTTAGCTGGTCTATCGCAATGAGCCTTCTATCTACTAACTAACTTTCTGCTACTAACTTTCATTCATGATAGTTTTCAATGTTATCACCATAATGGGTAAATGACCTACTGTATCGTCGCGACCCCATTTCATTTCAAGTTCATTGTTCATCAGCTTATTGGGTGTGGCCCAGAATTTGCATCCAATAGAAATAAGTACTTACAATTGACACGGATTCTCTATCTAATAAGGTGATCGTATAATATAATATGGTTAATTGGAGAGGATTACTTTCGTTTAACAATGGACTATAATTGTAACAGGTATTATGTTGCTTTTTTAAGATGAGTGCTCAAATGCGGAGCATAGAAAAAACCGGTCAAATGCGAGTCGGACTCGCACACGGACTACGGAGGGTTCCGTACTTAAAAAACGGCAAAAAATCACGTTTATTCTATGGAATGTTCCCTTAAATATTTGTTTTATTTTATTTTCAGTAATTTTTGTTACATCATCTGTAAAAATTTCAACTGTCTAGCAATCACCGTTCTTGAGATACAGCGTGGTGACAGGCGGATGGACAAACGGACGGACCGCGAAGTCTCAGTAATAATGTCCCGTTTTTACCCTTTGGGTACGGAACCCTAAAAATGGTTGTAATTGTAGGTGCGTATTCTTTATAAGCGTAGGTCCGGTCTGTAATAGATTCTTTAGCCCGTGCAATGTTGTATGTTTTTTATTATGTAGGCCTAGTCTGCAGAAGTGTCAGTGCGCATAGTTTACCATGGTGGCATCGCAATAGAATGACAAACGCGCACAACCATAAGGTTTAGCATTTATTATACTGGAATCGATACTACATTATTAATGACTTCACATTATTTACAATGCTTATTAAAACGCTTACAGTCACGTTGAGATGAGTACCCTGCCTTCTAGCGTCTATATTCTCGTAGTAGCACATATAAACAAATGTAAAAATTAGTAATTTACATTGTGCATGGAAGATTGAGTCATTTCCTAAACATAAGCCATCAAACCCATGTTTATGCATAACGCAACTTTCTTGCGCTAAGCTATAAATAATGAAGTCACGCTGTAATTTGTATTCGTATTTCATAGTAGTTTTAACATTTGTGTGTCTGACATTCTATGCCATCGATAAGTACAATATCAGGAGTTATAGACTGTGTAAGAGGTAGGTGATAATTCATGGAATGAATGTGAGAAAACGAATGTAGCGATAGTGGTTTCGATTGAGTTAACATCACTTAGAACTCATCACGATTGTTAAGCAACGTGCTGGTCGACCTCTACTTGGATGAGTTGACAATAGTGGCAAATCTACATGTAGGCATTTAACATTATCGGTCGCGATTGTTTCTTGGGTCTGAATACCCCGACACCAGGGTTGGTCACTAAAATACACGAGTTTACTTTAGTGTAGGAAGAAATGACTCACTCTTGTTTATTTATGTATTACTAGCAACGCTCCGCGGTTTTACCCGCGTTTCGCCCGTTCCCGTGGGAATTCAGGGACGAAAAATATCCTATAACCTTCCCGTTGAAGGTGGCTACCTAATACAAAAAGAATTATTCAAATCGGATTGGTAGTTCCCGAGATTAACGGGTTTACAAACAAACTCTTCAGTCTAATTATATTAGTAAAGATGAGACCCGTGATGAGACGCATCAAGTGTTGCACATAACGTTGCACTTAAATCTAAAATTGAAATGAATCATGCAAATTAATTAAGACAGTATTTTAGAATGCTACTTTTGTGGACAACATATTCATTAAGGATGTTTTGCAAGCGATAACTTTGGTCAATGAAATCTTGATTTAACGACATAATTAATGATAATGTTTATTTTTAATGTTAAGTATTTAATTTGCATTTTAACACTCAATTTTCTCTTATCTTGCGTGTTATCCTTCATTAGAAAATAATTTTAATATTTTTTTGACAAGTTGTTTAATTTAACTCTTAATTTATTTAAGGTGAAAACGGTCGTTAGACGTAGATGTATAAATAAACTAATTTCAATTAAACATACATACTATAATATTACGATGTTACTCACGTTATACCTGTTCCCGTGGGAATTTAGGGATAAAATGTGTTATTCTGATGTATTTACCTATATGTACAGTTTCATAAAAATCCGTTCAGTAGTTTTTCTCACAAACTTTCCCATTTATATTAGTAGAATTAATTAAATGTACCTCAACAAAATGCTTTCAAGATATCAGGTATTTCAACAAAGAAGTTACCTCCTCATAGCAAAACAACTTAAACGCAAAACCAATTAGGTAGATATTACTTCTTATCTTGATCTAGTGTTCACAGCTACCTAATACCCAGTCGTCCCAAATATATCCCAACAACAACACTTACAAAGTAGTCCGCGACTTTGAATCAAGATTCACACTGCAGTTAACTGCCATTACGATTCTTTTAAGCTTATCAAGTTCATGATCTTCACTCGACATATTAATCTAAAAACGTACAGTTAAATGTAAGTTTATTACGAACTGCACGGAAGATACGAATAAGTGGTGATGGGATGTTTGTGATTGTTATTTATTGCTTGCGATTTTATTTATTTGTGGCAATGTCAAGGCCGATTGCTGGTCATAAGAAGGCAGGACATAGAGCTTAGGAAAAATGTACCGCTCATATTTAGGACCAGACCAGATTTATCAAACATTTTATAGGGAATGATGGTTGGTTACGTAAAGGTTAGAATTCATCTAAAACTTATCTTATACTAGCCACGCCCCGCGGTGTTACCCGCGTTGTATCGGTTCCCGCGGGAATTTTGGGATAAAATGTATCCCTTGTTTCTGATGTATAACCTATATTACTTTAAAGTTTCATCCAAATCCGTCCAGTAGTTTTTTTACAAAAGAGCAATTGTATTCCCATTCACTAATAAATGATGTTGTTTTAAATGTTCATTACTGGCATATGATTAATTATGTTTTATATGTATTTACTTGTAACATAAAATATGTCCATTACTGAGCCTGAACAACACCCAAACACTGATATCTTCCTTCAGTTAATTCCTTTGCCCTTGAAACATTACAAGCTAATAACTTTGCTTTACTCTGCTTAAGGGCCGGCGCTCACTGACGGCGTGGCACAGCATGGCACGGCAGGTTGTGTAGTGGCATCCCGCGGCGTGCTGCGGCATCCCGCGGCGTTCCGTGGCATGCCGTGGCATCCTGCTGAAAGCCCAGCCACTCTGGCATCTATCAGTTTTGCTCCGCGCGTATTCACCGAAATGCTGCATAAGTTTCAACCTTATTTCAACTAGCTAGCAATCATAATTCCTCGACCCCAAAGTGACCCATACGTCTCGCGGGATGCAATGGCGCGCCGGGGCATCCCGTGGAATGAAACAGCATGACACGTCATGCCGTTGCATCCTGTGGCGTGTCGCATCATGCCGCAGCATCCTGCGGCACGACACGGCAGCGTGGTATCAAAATAAAGTAACATAATTTCTAAACTCATTGAAATAAGATTCAAAATAACTTAATTAGTATTAAAATCCTTTGCCATGACTCACCGTGCCGTGCCGGCAGTGGGCGCCGGCCCTAATGGCGACGTCATTGTTTCGTTACTGCCATCTTAGTGAGGCTCAAAGCGTTATTGATGAATGGACCGAAGTTTACTAAACCCGTACATCGTTTTGTCTTGTACGAGTATGTCTTCAAGATATTTGAGTAATACCACTAAGTAATGTTCTCTGTAATTGGTATGTATAACTAGGTTAACGTGTACGCCAGAATAATTCCACGTAACGTATAAAACTTTATTTAAAACGGTCCCGTCATGGTTGCTCGCCTTTCTTTTAGTATTAAATGTGCGTTTGTGATTTTATAACATGTAGAGGCTATATTCTTATGTATTTTATGTCAAGATTATAAGATGTAAGTACAAACTAGGCAATGTGTAATAATAATAAGATAACCGATATGTAAGCTTAGATTTTAAGATTTTTGTTGTTAATTCAACGCGATTATTAAGCAACGTGAAGCTTGACCAATCTGTGGATCGGTGGCCAATAGTGGCACTTCTATCTTGCATTAAAAGTTAGACTATATTAGCGGCCTTTAGGCGGTCTAAACCTCATCACATCAGACACCAGGGTTGGCTACTGATCTAATCAAAATTAATTACTTCTGGTGCAGATAGTAAAGCAGTTATATTACCTTTCTTGTTTTGTTGACGGTACCATTAAGGAAAATAACCAGTATTATGTAAACCTGCATGGGATTGGGCACAGTTCCAATCCTGATGTCGGAGTCGACTGCTCAAAGGCATCCGATATGGTCTCGAGATTTACGGAAGTTTCCTATCAGTATCTTGATAACGATTAGATAGGCATATCTACATTGAAGTCGATATTTCTGCAGGTTTGAGAATTACGATTAAACAAGATATTTTTTACTTCCTACTAATAAAACCAACCCGCATTAGGCAAGCGTGGTGATTACGCCTAATCCTCCTCACTGTAAGTACTGATATCTTCAGTGTGATGACAGGCCTCTGCCCACCAGTGGGATATTACAGGCTAATACTTACTTACTTACTGATATAATAAATGCGAAAATTTGTGAAGAAAATGAAGTATGTATTGAAAAGATAAGTAAGTCAACATGCCGTAACATCCAGTTCCCTTGTTACTTACATACTGATACATATTTTTACTAAAATTATTATATGAAGACCTACACTCGTCCGGGCTGGTAATTTACATGCTTGTAATGATAAGTTACGTACAAATTGTAAGGTGACTGTAACGGGTTGCAATCAACAAGGTTATTCTGGGCATGTCACTCACCTTGTTTTATAACTCTTGGAAAATACTAGCAGCTCGTCGCGGATTCATCCGCGTAAGACTTGATTCTTTAAAAAAATAACGGTACTTATAAGAAAAAAATGCTTATAAACTTTTATAAACTTTTGGCTTCCCCATAGTCAGGTAATAAACTGTTCAAATGTCAATTCTATTCAATCTAATCAGATATATAAAGAATTCCAAAGCAAATCTGGATATAAGCGTTTTGCGTAAAATAACAGCAAATGTTATACTCACATCCTACACAAACTTTCTCCTTTATTTATTAGTAGGATATTGGTTCCGAAAATAAAACGGTCCATGTAGGGTTGCGCGAGATTTATTATCTTTTGTCTTTATTGAAAGTGATTGCCCGTGGTTAGTTTGTGCTAGGTCATGGACAGTATGTGGGGTCAGGACCATATTTGAGTCTCCTTGAGTTAAACTTTGATAGGACAATGTACTGAGTAGTAAATTGAGATAGATTTAACTGGAGTAATAGATTAATAGTTAATATTATAATTTGACGTAGTAATCGTAAGACCGAGGCGGCCTTTAGGCGGTCTAATAGTTCCGAAACCATGGTTGGCCACTAACTACTCGAAATTACAATAAATTATGTAATAAGTAATTTTTTTTAAACCAAGAATTATGTTTGTTTGTTATATTTTATTTTATACGAAGGAATAACAAACAGTTGCACAATGGAAGTTAAGATGCATAAACTAATATATAAATTTAAAAATTGTGTAACCCTCCACGTTATCCTCAAGACTATAGATATAAAATAAGAAATTGGTGAACTATGTGTGAGGGCAAAACACATCATTGATATACTATGTATATATTAACTATTACATGATCGGTAGAAAAGAAAATTAAAGGAAAATGTCGATATTAATAAAGTCTAAATAAATAAAAATAGTATTGTATAATAGAATTTGAACCGTAGAATTGATGAATAAATGAATAAATGAATAAATGAATTCTTACTCAATGAATTCTTACTTTAGCTAAAGGTACTATAGAACTCTTATTGTACTGTGGGAACATAGGGCCAACATCTATACTCTATAGGTCCATCTGTATGAGCGTAATCCCCATACGGCGATCAAGGCATCAAGCCGCCAGCCGTATAATTCCACCCGCCTCGCAATCTGATGGATCACGCTTGGCATACTGACCAGGTTTTAATAGAAAAATGACAGCCCACGTCTAGACCAGACAACCACTTCAACATTCAAATAACTTACAATTAAATACACATTCAGACAAGCATAAAATGTTTACGGCGTGTCTTAAGTTATGCCGGTCAAATTAAGATGTTAAATTGCATTAAAAAGAGTTTTGTAACTCTTTTTGCATTAAAAGGTAGTGAAGTGAACCCATCATTTAATGCACACATGTTTTATGGTAAGAGATAAGCATTACACATCAACATGATGATGAATATACACCATAGAGGAGGAGTAATATTTTGTGGTCGAGTCATTTCCTTTGAAGGGCAGGTTGATGGAGTTATGATTATTTATTAGTGTTAACCGTGAAACGCGCGGTTGCGTCTAGCGGACCCCGGGGTCGTCTCTGTGTAATCCTGATTTGTAATGCCGGCCAACTGGACCCACAGGTTCACAAACTGTGTTACTCGTATCCGCCAGTAATTCCTTATAACTAGCATCTTGTATCTAATCACACGGTCGCCAACTCAATGAATAAATTGTTTTCCATAAACATCTAACGACCGTTACATTCCGCAGATTCAATGGATCCTTAAAATATTTCGGTCTATACCGGTCCTTTGCTAACGGCCATACGTAATCGGCAAATATACCGTTGTAATCCACAATCCAGATGTTCGTTTTGGTCGAACAATCTGAGCGAAGAAAGTGAGACGAGCGTGGGATTATTACGACTATCTCCGATCCTGATCATGTTTGATAGCTCCACTCAATCCCAATTCAATTGAACCCTTTTCACGTTGAACTTGAGCGCAATTTAATCTTAACAAATTTGATCTCGTCTAGACAAAACCGATCCAATTTTTGCTTGTTTCAGTATCTCCTTACCTATTCGTTTTGAAATATCATGGTATGTATCTATTATAATAAACAAGTCGAACAATATTCAATGATTGAGTGAAAGTGAAATGGCTAATTTAACAAATAACTTGGCAATAAATTACCCTCCTTGTTTGCTCTAATGCCTTTTCTATAATAGGATCAAAGCATTTGATTGGCTGAATTGTAATGGATGAAACAAACACTTTTGCAACAAAGGAAAGCTAATTTTCAGAGAATGATATCAAATCTTTTGTTGTCTGTCGGGTCGCTGATGGTTATCGACGGTGAAAGTAATTTGTCTTGCCGCAATGTTACCACACGGGAAAATTAAGTAAGTAAAATACTTTATTTTGATGAGCGTATAACCACAAGTCGATGTGGTTGTGACAGAAGTACGTGACGATACGAAGCGACAGGAAGTCGTAATTTTAGATATGAAACAATGTTTAGACTTTTTTGTAGACAATATGGAAGAATGCAGTTTAAAAACATTAGTATATTAGCTACACATCGGTTACATAATTAGATTGATTAGTCATAAAACTACAATAGACAGAGATTTCTCACGATTACACACTTGTTTTATACAAGGCAAAAGTGTTAGATAATAGTAGAACATTAGGCCTTGTTTAGATTCATATTTTACTACAAGCTGCAAATTCGCGAATTCTAAAAAGTTTCTTTGACACTTTGACCGAGGCACCAATTTCCTCAATGTTAACGAAGCCATATATTGAAAACTATATTTTGTTTTTGTTTAAACTATATCGTCCCACAGCTGGTCAAAGGTCTCCCCCAAACGCTACCAACCTCATGTCCGGTCGCACAACACTTGCTATCAAAGAAGACAAAGTCGTCCCGCCAGACTTATCAAATCCATTTTTATCAGAATACCAACTAGAATAATAGAGAACTTTAACTTACATTCAAGACACGTTGAATTATGCACCTGCGCATAGTACGGTTGACATTGACACACGCCTCTGTTACAATGTGAGAAGTTCACTTGGCAGTCAGAATTAACCACGCATTGCTCCCCTAGTGTCAATGCAGAGGTTTCTTGCACCACCTGGAATGATGAAAAGTATATAATTAGATCTATAAGAATCTAGATCTCTTTATTTACCAAACTAAAAGCCAGTAACATTTCAATGAAGGTAAGACCTTTGATCGCCGTTCTCCGAGACGTTGAATGATCTTTAAAGTGGTTAGGGACTGATTTATGACAAGCAATGTACTCGTGAATAAAATTATTAATCAGTTAATTCAATTGATGTCTCTGAGTAAAGGTGTTTGCCATAAACGCAAGTTCATTATTATAGTAAGTTTAGATCTATCAGTACAAGTAGATGCTAGTTATGACAAACAAATGTTTTTCCATCGAAGTCATAGGGAATTTCTTAAGAAGATATTGACCATTAAAAGTACGACGATGTTCGTTCATAAATTTTACTGTGCAATTTATTGTAGCCACTTTTCTATTTAAATAAACTTGAGAAAATTGACACATAAACAGAAAGTAAACAAAGGCACTTTTAATGCTTCAAATTTTAAGCGATTATAATTTATCCGGCCCATAAATCTGTGTAAATTGGCCTCAATAATTACTGATAATAAAACCTATAGTTTTATAGTTTTCTGCTTCACAGTAAACGAAGTAATCTTGATAAGCAAAACTATAATTAACTTAGGTGAGCACGCTATTCAATTTAACTGCGTATCTTTCAAGATACATGACATCTAGATATTAATGTTATAAAGCGAGCTGTAAAAACCCTTAATCTTTCAGTTAAATGTGGCTACCCATTACAAAACAATATTTTAATCGGTATGGTAGTTTCTGAGATTACCGCGTTAAAACAAACTAAAATTTTAATTCTTCAGCTTAATTATATTAGTTTAGATAGACAATTATCGATACCCTTTCTATGCCAGATTTTTTAACTTATTATATTTCTACAACCTGTTTAATCTGTTAGGAATATACTTAGCAACTTTAAAACTGAAGCTTACTCGTAATTAACCACTATCTGTATATTGTTAAGGGCATCGCTCTTAATCTCTCACTGACCTTGGGAACCGGCATAAGAATTAAATAAAGAAAAGTAAACACACCGTGTACGCATTATTCTCGCATAATACCGGTTAAAAAGCATGAAACACAAGCATTTACTACGACAAATTTAATTGGAGTCGGTGTTTACCACATTCATGACAATATAGGAAAGTGGGGTATACATGAGAGTTGCATCCTACTAGAGTAGGTTTCTTAGTATTTTTACTTGGAAGCTAATCTATCTAAGTACTAGGCTGGTTTGCCTGAATAGAAGTAAAGTTAAGTACTGATTCGTAAAATCTCTATGTAGAGCGAAGATTACTACTCAAAGGTAAATTTAGAAGAAATCTGACTGAAGAAGATTAGACATAACAATCACAATTTGCCCCAAGTAAAGTAATATAAATATGCAAGTTCGTATCTAAGTAGAATAATTGTAATTAATTGGATAAAACATATCTGTAATATCGCAAAAACAACTACAACGCTTAATTACAACTGACATACAACATAAGAAAAAGCTCAGCTTTTAACGCTTTTAAACGTGATACGTTGTTGTGCAAAACATAACGGCACTATAAAACGAATTAGGTTTTTGACTATCTCCCTAATTAAGTTTATGGCGTCTACATTTTTATAGCTCATTAATAAAATTAGAATAAAGGTTGGGCATTCATTAATAGTCATATAAGTTCTAGAACTGGATTTAATAGGAATGAGATGTTGTCATGATCCGTGTTAGCATTGAAGGGGTCATTATTGAAAATTACAGGCATTCCTCGCTCTGTCTTCGAGTATATAAGGACGTCCGTTCCACCTACAAGACTATCCATCATCTTAAATTTAAACACGCATATTTAAGGCTACTATTTCGCATACAAACATGTTCGAACTACATAGAACGATGGTAAGGAAAAGTTTGCAAAGAAAATAAGCGATTCAACAAAAAAGGCAAAAAATTAACAATAAAAATAACCTGATATTACTCTCCAACCGTGTTAACTAGGCGAATAACAAAAGTAAACACAATTTATAACAAAAACAAGAATAAGGTTTCTCTACAATGTTAAGCACTATAAAAAACTAACAAAGTGTAGAAAACTGTAAATGAAATCGGTAAGTATCGACCGCAGTTGAAATTTTAATGTCGAGTACAGTTGTGATGTTATTTATTCAGGGTTTTGTCCCGGAAACATGAAGTTATGCGGAAGGAGGGTGGCTTGGTATAATGCAATGTACAACTATGTACATTTAAAATTTAAATTGATGTGCCGGGGATAATTATTACAAATGACTCCAAAATACAGGAGCTTCCAAATTAAAGTTAGTTTTGGAAATGAAAGATTTGTTAAAGAACTTACACTTTAGTTACTACTTAAGGTTTTATAATGGTCGTCGATGAATGATAAGCATTTTGGTTTGTTACTAACATTAATTACCAAACAAATTGAAGTAAATCAAACAACAATTATCCAATTATAAACATCATATCCCCCACCTTAATGAAAAAAATAACCTAATTTCTTGCGATCGATTACTTTTTTCTAATGTTACATTCAAACGATTGTAGACATTCCGTTATCAAATAATACCTACAACTTGTGGTTAGTACCATTGCGTACCGACAGCAACAAAACATCAAATAAAAATATAGTCTTGTAATCGTAAAAACTTTTAATAAAAGTAACTTTATTCAGTGCTAAAAACGAAGAAAACTACTTATTCTGCGGTCATTTTCATACATGTTAACGACTTTAAAGTCTAAGAAGTGGTCGGGAGTTAAGCTCATCTATTTGTGTGTGCTGACATTACTTAAAATAAGATGTTATTTTTGAGGTTTCCTTTCTATTGTTTCAAAAATCTACCACAACATCCATTGTGGTAAATAGAAACTAGATTTTAAGTTTTCATGTGAAAGTAAATTATGTTACGTGGGTGATTTATTATTAAGTTTACTCAAAAATGTTACTCTTTCTCTCTGAGTTACGTAAACAATGTTGTGACTAACATTGTCACTTCTAACTAGATTCACAGACAATACCATTGTTAGTTTCTTTTTAACTAAACCGAAATTTCTGTATTATTACGGAAGTAACAGTTATTTTGGTACAAAGTCTTGGTCGAAAGTTGTAGTAAGTTCAACTCTAGTTGATAAGGGAATACTATATATCATTAGGAACCAAAGAGCCTACACGAGAGACTGGCAACGGGTAGCTTCAAATCGGGAAGAGTGGCGGGAATGGGGAGGAAGCCTTTGCCCAACAATGGGATGATACAGGCTAACAGAAACAGGTAACAGAAATCAGCGAGCAAATCGTTACAAGTCACATGTCGATGTTGTTGTATATTGAGTTAGAGCTTCAAGAAATCTAAAAAGTAAAGTAAAGTATGAGCCTGTAATGTCCCACTGTTGCACTGCAAAGGCCTCTCATCTCATTGAAGATATCAGTACAGTGAGGAGGATTAGGCGTAATCACCAAGAAATCTAAAACCAATCAAAATAAATAAGTAACTATAATGTGTTTATTAAATTCACAGTGTAACGAACATGCACTCGCGTAGCGGCAACGACCGTTTTATGAACAGTCATTAACAAAACCCGTAATTATTCTTACTTCAACTTAACATCTTACTGTGTTTACATCATTATGTGATATAATGATGTCTTAATAGCTTATATGATATTATCGTCAGAACAAATGAATTGTGAATTCTCTTATTAGATAAATTAAGAGAGCGTAAAGAACACTGAACTACGCGTTAAATAGAAATGAGTTTAGAGTGAAATTAATTTAAATGCTCGTTATGACCTATCATTTCAGTACAATATAAATAGTAGTATTGTATTAATGTAGGCCAGGATTGGAATGCATGGGGAAGAAGCCTTTGTTTGGGAGGAGGCACTGAAGGCTATTAAAAAGTCAATTAAAATTGTGCAGAAACCATAGTTATGCCTTCTTTGAAACTTTCCTTGAGATAAGTGCAAGTGCAATCAAAAACCATATTAAAATCTGTCCGTGAGTCCGTCCGTCTATGGCACTATTCAATTATTCCCGGGTAGTAACGAAGATTCATATCCACTCGGTAAATCACATAACACATAAAACATAATTATATGTATCACATAAAAATTTCACTCTCCGCATTTAAACAACTTCTGTTCGTCGAGTCAATAAAAATGATATAAATTCTAGAAAATTAAATTAATATTCATCAAAATATCTATTGCCATAACTATAAAATTACCGTGCCTAGATTAAATATAATAACTGTCCATCTATCTACTATACCATCTTGGGAGCACGCCAAATTAATACGAAATCAAATAAAAATAACGAATGGCGAAATAATTGGAACGGATTGAAACAAAACTGGACTTGTAATTTATATGTAAACGAGTTAAATGCTGTTGTTTTTCACAATCAATAACAGTTACTTTGGAACGACAGAAATAATAATGTGTAGCAATAAATATCGGTTGGTTAGAAGCCTATAATACTTGTCATTATACCTACGTCGTTATATAGATGTCGCGTCTTAGATATCGCATTTTATATCTATCTAACGGTATTTAGCAAAGACATTTAGAAAAACAGGATAAAATGGTGATTTATATGCCTTTGAATGCGTAGCAAATATTTTAAAAGTCCATTAAATATTGGCATAGGTGAAGATTTAGGCCTTTTTTATATTAGCGTTTTTTATCGTCATGCTACACGCGTTTTGTGAACAATATAAGAACTTCCATGCGTGTGGATGACCGTGCGCTACAGGATGCGTAGCAAGCCGCTTAAATTGAAAGAACCCGTGTTATAAGCTAAGGTAATTACATAAATGAATATATAACGTTAATGCTCTCTAACCCTTAAGAACATGGTAAGTTGTTAAATCGATTTCAATGAAGTCTTAACTGGCTTTAAAGTACAGTTTATGCATGTAGAGCAATTACGTATTGATTGAAACTTATAGTAGACTAGTATCGCCCTGCGGTTTCACCCGCATTGTACCTGTTCCCGCGAGAATTTCGGGATAAAATGTAACTGGATTACCAGGAAAGAGCAAAATTTCTTCATAGGTAACTAACTGATTACCAAACCTCGGTTACCATGGCGGACTAAAGCAAATTTATCCCATGTGTTATTTTGATATATAAACTACATACATAACTGTAAAGCTTCATCCAAATCCGTCCAGTAGTTTTCGTGAAAGAGTAACAATCATACATACATCCATCCTCACGAACTTTCGCATTCATAATATTAGTAGGAGTAGGATTTTGTATTCAAAACAGACAACTTACAAAAGAATTTACAGTAAATCCTATATCCACCCATATTTATCATACACTATTTTATTCACAAAGCAATCTCGAGTACAAAGAGTTGTTACGCAATCGTGAACCGAGGCAAGTATTGTTACACGTAAACATCTATCATACACGACACGAAGGTAAAGGTCGTGCTTTCAAACAATCGATATTTCTTCTGAGAACTTTTGCATGAACGTAAAACAAAACCACAAGAAAATATCCGCTCTCTTTTTGGTTTCTGTTTATAGATTGGCAGACATAGACAATGGTTTACAATAGTTCTTGCCCTAAACTGTTATGGGGGCCATATACGCTCCGAGAAATCGCTACGATCAGACTGTACAGTAGTGTACAGTTCGAACGGTACAATTTATCGTACATGGCATACAAGCAAAAATTGGACGAAACTGTACAGTTTTACAACATACATGTAGCGATTTATCGGTACCGTCCGAACTGTACAGTCTGATCGTAGCGATTTCTCGTAGCGTATATGGCCACCTTTAACTATAAAACGTCTGAAGTTAAATTAGTTATGAATCGGCAAGCTACCCTACTTGCAATGAGATATCGATCTCTATAAATTTTGCCTTATGTAAGTTGGAGTAGGTTAGTGGCCAACCCTACCATATATGTAATCTATCTACATATAGGGAGAAATGAGGCAAATACGATTTGAGGTTAAACGGATTTAAATCAGAGATCGTAACATAAATGTATCCGAAGAATAAGTTATGGGACTGGGCCGGCCACGTCTGCCGCATGCCAGAAGAGCTGTGGGCCAGAACAGCCACTGAGTGGTAGCCAGATCGGGCGAGCAGGCGACGCGGCAGACCAAGGCGCAGATGGCGGGACGATCTCGACGCATACCAGACCAACTGGAGAGAAGTGGCCCAGAACAGAGATGCATGGCAGGAATAGGGAGAGGCCTTTGCCCAGCATTGGGACACAAACGGCTGATAATAGTAATAGTAATAGATTATTTTATAGCAGCTAGCAGCGCTCGATTTCCGTGAGAATTTCGGGATGAAAAATCACTACATAGTATACAATAAAGTCGTCTCTTTTTCGTGTCTGTCACACTGTTTGTCTGTCTGTATGCTTAAATCTTTAAAATTACGCAACGGATTTTGATGCGGTTTTTTGTAATAGGTAGAGTGATTCAAGAGGAAGGTTTTTATGTAAAAAAATTCCCGAAATTCCCACGGGAACGGGCACAACGCGGGTAAAACCGCGGGGCGCTGCTAGTAATCTATAAGTGAAAAATAATATCTAGAACCTTAAGTGTGGTTATCCATTACAAACATTATTGAATGAATGAATTATTCCAATCGGTAGTTTCTGAGAGTAGCACGTTCAAACAAACAAACAAACAACCAAACTCTTCAGCTTATATTAGTATAGGTAGGTATATTATCTGCAGTATAAATCACGATTTACCCAACAATTATTTCCGTGACTTACCGCTATACTTTAATCCATTTAAGTAGTTAAGCCCATTCTAAGGTCATATTTACGTGGGCGTAAGTGCAGGTTTGTTGTGGAAAAAACGTCTAATAACATTATTAAGTCTTAAACGGTTCTTAATACCTAGTAATTTACAATGAATGTAAAAAAAAGTTAAGCGTATCAAAAGATTTTGTTGTTTTAAGTATTTGGTCCGCTAAAGATGATGTGGGTGGTAAAATAGGTACATTATTGTCCAAACCAGTCGAAATAACAGTATCAGCGCAATAAAGATTAAATTTCGCATGTTTTTCTAAAGATTTTTACGAGATCGAAAATACGGTGCAGTTACTTGAATAGGTGTACCGTAAGATTATCCGATAACAGCTAATATTATGTTTCTTTATTTGCATAAGTAGCAGTAGCGTTGAAAGTATTGTGGTAAGGAACTTTACTGAATTTTATTAGAGTATGAAATAATAAGCTCTTGCTAAATTCGTTTTGCACTTTTATAATAAAACTGTCCTATATACAGATCCTAAAAAAAAACAATGAGTTTGTAACTAGCAAGATTTGAACATTTCGTCGGATTTTTGAAAATGATTTTCGGGAACGAACGGGTGAAACCAGGGCCCTCTCCTAGTGCGGTCTATACTTACGAGTATCATTACGGCATAATACGACAAAAGACATAACTAATCATTAACCTACAGTAAAGTAGACCCGTTAAGAAAGAAACGCATTCTTTTGTTTCTCAAATTGCATTATTTGCTTGTCAATCCATCCATACACATCCGATATCGGATATGTGAGCAAGTCTTAAGTGTAAGGTAAGTTCTTGGAATTGTTCAAGCATGTGCTATTATGCTAATAATCGTCGCTAGATGCAGACGCCATTACAGTGCTTACGACCTTTGATATAAAACATTGTTTTCTGTACATCCTACTAATATTATAAATGCGAAAGTTTGTATGTATGGATGTATGGATGTATGGATGTATGGATGTTGACTCTTTCACGCAAAAACTACTGAACGGATTTGGATGAAACTCTACAGTAATGTAGGTTATACATCAGAATAACACATGGGATATATTTTATCCCGAAATTCCCGCGGGAACGGGTACAAAGCGGGTAAAACCGCGGGGCGCTGCTAGTATTCCATAATACCGGAAGCTATCGTGCTTACGAACTATACAAGCTTTATGTACCAACAAAGAACACGCGGGCATTTTTCTTTGCGTGAGGGAATTATGGTATTGTATCAAACTTTTGTGATCTAACGTGTACTGAAGTTGGCTTATCTTTCATGTTGGTTCGGCTAAGTGGTATTTTAGCCTTAACCAATTATCTTGGCTCAAATTACCTATGTTTTATTTAACTATGGGCTAGGAATTGTTGTAATGCAAAGAGAATGTAAAATTAACTCATTGCGATGAATAGTGATTGTAAAAAAACAATAAAAATGTTAACAATTGTCGGCTGTTTAATAATGCTCATTAAAATAGTTTACATTTTCATATCAATGCTATGACTAAACTTGATTAGATTTAAATGATAAACAAGCCAACCTCGCCTGCTTCTGTATTTGTCAAATGAAGTATAATTTAAGTAAGTCTTACTTACTAAACAAGTTTAGTTAGTTTAAGTTAAGGGAGAAAAGAGCGACTTTAGTTAACTAAACGCTGGTATTATAGATCTCATTTTCACGTCTCTCTATATTGCTAATAACAATGCTTAGTAAAACTGAGAGCTGTAAAAAGTTTTCTTTATTTCTCTTGTGGACGTGTTAATTACATCTTTACTTGTTAGCTAACGTTAAGTTGTACTCAGCCGTATATTTAAAGGTTAGTTAGCACACGTTACTTAATACAAAAAGAAAATACTTATGAGTTGAATCCTCATTACTGTACTGATATCTTCAGTGAGATGAGAGGCGTTTGCCCAGCAGTGGCACATTACAGGCTAATTCTACTACTTATGAGTTGACCCGCAATTGGTAAGAATAATTTACCTATGTCTAATCCTTCTTACTGTACTGATATCTTCAGTCAGATGAGAAGCCTTTGCCTTAAGCCCTGCAGTAGAACTTTAAAGGCTGATACTACGACTACAACATGTAACAACGCCATACATCAGTTTGAACTGAACCCAAAATCGTTTCCTCCTTGATGTATTAGGGTAGGAATGACCCCCAATTTTCGCACAGAAGCAAAAACTACTCGCGTAAAACCGCATAATATATGTGCTAGGATATTAATCTGGAATGACCACAGCTTATGGAGACAACTCCATGGCTAATGCGAATGAACCTACACCTAACGAGTCGATGACCGAGCACGCGACTTCCACACAGATTAGGTTACAGTTACTATTGAAACGGGCTTTGTTTTTCCTAGGAATAGTAGTAGGTGTATAGTTAAAAGTATTAGTTATGTTATTGGTAAAGATATAAATACTTTTTTCAGATATCCTTAATATGTAACTTTAAGTTTGAGAATAGATCTAAGTGTAATTAGTACGTCTCATCTAATGTCTGCCTCCTTTAGTAAGAAATCCTAAGACCATTTATATTGATATAAAGAATATATACATATCGTATATCGATCGAAGTATTTTGTTAATTATTTAAAATAAGCTCGATATTATCTAAAAGCTTCTAAAAATGTAGCTTTATCGTGGCAAGTCCTCGTATAGGTATTCAAACAAAATTAGTAGCTTGCATAAAAGCTTGCTTGATAATTTGTCTATAAAATTAACTATTCGGTCTCAACTCCTCCAAGTCTCGGAAGCAGGTAGTAAAAGTTAATTATGTACGAGTAGGTTGCAGCGATTCATTTGTTTACTTGTTAGAGTTTGTTAGTAAAGCTATCTTCACGTATTTATGGTGTCTTTGAAAAGATCTCGGTTTCAATGGGTTGGGAGATTTTGTGTGAACTCAACATTTTCTGTGTCATAGTTGAACCGTTAAGCGTTGTTACACTGAAGATGTGTTTCACGATTTTGCCAACATAATAGTGGGTTCCTATCTGTAGGAGATAAAATTTATTAAATGTTCTTACATTTTTTGTTCCAGAAACGAGATTCACGATTTTTAAATACAGTTTTGCACGTTACTTCTATTGTAGTTGAACTCTGGTCTGACCGAGGGTGCGGGTCTTTTGTCAACTATTTTGTTGATTTATTTAATAAACCTCTTGCTGCACAATAAATGTTATTGTTACAATTTCATATAAAACACCGGGAAATTAGTTTCTTTGTTATTTTTGTTGACAGTTTGTTTCTATTTGTTTGTTTCTATTTGTTTCTAAGGTTTGCATTAGTTCTAGATTATTTAGATTGCTTGCCTCAACTTTGTTACTCATCCATAAAATAAAATGAAACACCATTAACGAGGTGAATTTTAACTTATTGGACCGTGATCTTTGCTGTTTTCTTCTACAACTACTTAGTAAGTAGCTGAGTCATCAGCTACGCCTATTTCCAATTGACTGGAAAATCTATAGTTAAGTAAGCTAAGTAACTACAATGTATACCTAATGCTGGTAGAAACTCGATTTCACTATCAAAAGAGAGAAAAGTGCAGTGAAGCATAAACTGAAAAGCTTTCTCATAAAAAATACTAAGGACATGAGGATGTACGAGTATATAGATACATCCTGGCTAAAATATCCTTTGCTAATAGTAGCAAAGGATATTTTAGCCATTATATTATCTACTTGGTATTTAGGCATATCTACATTATCTGTTATTTAACGAAATATGATATACAAGCAATTATCACTGCACTCCTTATTATAACGGAAACTACCAAAGTACTTACATATAATGCCTTTAAAAACTGAATTCATCGTTGAAAGACTGTTCATGAAGAAGATTGAATATGATTTTATTGAAGGTAATATTATCTCCCCTGAGCACGCACCCTCGAGCCGTCTAGACAAATGCGTGGGATCTTGCAAATAAAGAACTTCGTGTAAACAAGCTTTCACAAGGATTCAACATTTACTTTCAATTTTCATGAGCATGATATCCGAGTTTTATAATGTAAGTTGACGTTATTGCGGTTTCGCCACGTAAACTTTCTCTTAATATTTTGTTTAATTAAATAAAAAGTCGTGTTATTATAGAACTTTTATGAGCATTAAACAAAAATCGTGTTTGCAGAAAGTCAGCGAATTGCAAAGAAAGTGTTGTGTTATTCGAATTTTGAAATCAATTGCGGCGAGATGATTCGTTCTGATATCGATAATATGAACTCTCCCTTACAAAATGATCGTATCAAACCGAGTTATTGGTCGGAATGTACTAGAGCATTTTGTTGCGTAATCTCCTTTTTCCCGGTTCGTGCCTCTTGCACTGGCGGGCGCGAGCTAGTGGAGTCTATAATTGGGTATTAACGTTAATACCTCTCAATTACGATACGTTGCGCTTCGTGGTGCTGACGAACCAATTTACCAAATGTATATTGATATACGTAAAATTATGTTAGAACGAATTTACGAACATATCGGTATACCGCCGAAAGTAACGATATTAAAGCTGCTATGGGTAGATTTGTGTGAACTACTGATACTACAGTTAAGTGTTTAGGTAAATATTTTGGTGTATGCAGCTTCCTATAATGTATTTTTCGATGTATAAACGATAAATAAAATAATGGTTAAAGAGATAGGTTCTTAAGCTACAGAGCTGTATGATGTAAGTACATTATGTGTTGAAGTTATACGTATGTTAATCTCTGTTTGCTTTTTAATGGCAACATAGATCGAAATTCTTTAGAGATCTTTTCAACTTTAGCTTCCAAAGAACTTATTGTATTGAAAGACTCTAAAATACTGCTATATCATGGTCAGAAATTAGAACAAATGTTCATAAAAGTACGTTATACATGTTGTTGACATACTAAACGACTACAAAACTTGTTCCAATTAATATCTGGACGAAGGGTAGGGTGTATCAATTGTGCTCGAATACCGCTTGTCGTCCGAATGTCGGATTACAAATATTATAGAAACGCAGTAAATCGGACAGTGATTTATAGACGGGGGTGGTCGTGTGCCACCCTCGGTAGGGCAGCGGCCACGTATCGCAAACAACATTGATTTCTGGAAACCTTTGAGACAAGTTTTGACTTGTTTGACGAACTTGATGTGGTATGTCACAAGTCGGGGAAACAAAAACGTTGCTTTTAGATGTTTACTTTAGATGACTTACGCGTTTTAAGAGTAGTGGCTTAGAGATGGACCATATAACCTATTAGATTGAGCTTCAAATTATTTTTTTTGTCGTTTGAAATAATAGATATAGTTTTGATATGCTTTCGATGTTATATCAAATGGATGCTAAACGAACGAATTAAAACTTGATATTCATTTAGATTAGGATTTAGATTAGATGTCAAATCTTTATCTGGTACATTAGACAGCTATCTAAGATAAGTTATTGGTACCAGTAGTCGGCAAGGAAGTAGATAAGTTTAAAAATTTAAGTAGAATATATTACAAACTACTTACATATAACTTTGTTAAGTAATGCAGTTAATAATAAATAATAGAGGGTCAAGTCTCTGTTGAATGCCGGGTCGATACAGCGATGCATGTTATTACTTAATAAGTGCCTAATAAACCTATATTGATGGTTGGTTAGTATAGTACCCAATAAATGCTGTTGTCAATACTAAACTCAATTTGAAATCTCTTAGCTTACCAAACTCAACGCTCAAAAAACTCCAGGTCATATTATTAGCTGCCGTTAAAGTTTACTTCTTCATAGAGCCAAATTAAGTGTTTCAAAACTAAGCTAAATCGTTTAGTCAGTCATGCTAATGTCATGAGAGAGCAAAAAATCTGCTGATCCATGACAATAACTGTTAAAACGAAAACCTCAAACGCCTGTATCGTGTTTATATGCGTGCAAATTGTTTTTTCTTTGAAGTAGTGTTTTAATTTAATGGCACGATTATTTGATTATGAAGGTGTAATTGCCTATCGGGGCAAGTGGGCCACACATGTCAAATATCCTGTGAAGTATGAAAGAATGAGGACGCGCCGGGCGATCCCAATAACGTCTACAAGCCTGCGACCAGTTTTTACACGACTCATATCACTGTCAGTGAGCGTTGATGATTACTTAATTTAATTAAACGCTGACAATCAACAAAAAATATCTCGATACAACTTAAACGTTCATTTTTTGCCGCCATAACACAATTAGCCGGCGAGATTGCAAACAAATTGATGATAGATAATGTTTGAGCGCAACAAAAGTTTAGACATCAAAATCTGACATGATATCATTATCTTTTTCATTTCGATTTTGAGATAGAGATGACATCGAAAAGTGGGTTAGGTTTTAGAAAGTATTAAGTGCTGTGGTGGTGGATAAGTGGGTAATTCCCATGGAGGTTTGTAGGTGATGGGCATGGATGTCTGGAGGCGTTTTGCGCACTTATATGGATCGATAGGGCATGTAGGGTCGTAGGCACCGCGACCCGCCATTGACTGCGATCGACGCAACGGTACCCTGAACTGACCATGCCCATTCACCATGCAAGCCCGGTCTTACCTGATTACACGCTTGTATATCAACGTTACACTCGCCTTGCAATGTTACGGCTATACTTTACGATTTTACCTATTTTACTAGGCATTTTATTTGTAATTTATAATCAACCTACTTGTCAATCAGTAGGTCGACAGTTACAGTTAATCCTCAATTAGTACGAACTGTAACGTTTCAGGCACGTGCCTAATTCTTCTTCTTTCGAGTCAATGGCGCAAAATAATTTATAGTATTTATATTTATATTACGTGCCTAATTGAATACCTTGGAGATGACAAGTACTTGACAAGTACTTCATACCGATTGGCAATTGGTCGTGACACCAATGAGCATACGACTAACGAACAACGAGCAACGGTCTTACGATTTACTTTATACTCTGACTTTAAGATGACGTCATTGTGATCATAATAATATGAAATCATTGCTTTAGTTTATACGAATAATTTTAAATACAGTATTTAATTATAGTAGATATTATTAATTCTATCTTTTCTTTAACTTTAACCATGCATAATATTAATATTATCTCTTCATAAATATTAACTTATAGTCAAACTAAATAGGACTCATCGCATCCCATAACATCTCTAACAATATAATCCGTATAACAATATAATAATAATATAACAATATAATATAATCCACTACCATTACTAAGCATCAATTTATCTAATAATAAAACGAGCTATTTAATATAATCAGATATTGACATTATCTGTTTAACAATCGGAAATAGACTCACGCCTGAAAAACCAATTTAAACCGTTGAGCGAAAAAACTCGCTATTATAAAGCTATTATACAACAATAATTGGTTTAGCTGTAGGTCGTCGACTCGAAGATGACACAAAACACATGTGACATCACTCACAATGTTTTACATTAATTATTTTTTAATTTGCAAATCACTTTCTCGTCTTTTTATGCCACACTTACTTATATGTGAGGCGTGATATCGTATCGTAAAACGATTTGTTACGCATGAGTAACGATAAATCGATATAGCCTACAAAAGGTTTTAATTAATATTAAAAAGTTATCAATGAATGGTGAAGTGGGGAAAAAAGGTTACTAACAGGAGCCTTTTACGGTACTTAACGATTCGAATTGAATATGTTAGTAGGTAGGAAAAAATAGCGACGAGGAAAAATACGATCGATTTTAGTTAAAACTCTTCTGCAAACATTTTTCAAAATTCCGTACAAAATAAAGTAAGTAAGTAAGTAAGTTTTAGTCTGTAATTCCCCACTGCTGGGCAAAGGATTCTCATCTCACTGAAGATATCAGTACAGTGAAGTGGATTAGGCGTAAATAATAAATAAAGAACATAATATTCCCAAATTCATAAAAAGTTAAAAATATCCTATAAACAGTGATTTCTCAACAATATAGGTACATTTTTTTACCGACATATCTCAACTTTTAAGAGAAAATCCTGACATCTCTGTATTTGCTTACATCAATAACATTAAATAACACAGACCTTAAAATCTAATCAAAAACAGAACAATAAAAGGTAAACAGAGGCAAAAGATTAGGGTAGGTAGCGTAAACATTTGTAAGTTTACGAGCGCTGAGGGCGGAAAACTCTTAAATCTATTTAGTACTTAAATATGTTTAAGAAGCAAAAGATGTTCATTCAAAAATGTATTTTATAATGAACCAGATAGAACACAATTTAAAACGATCGTCATTTGTTTATTAAACATAATTTAGGTGTTAAATAAAATTAAGAATGCTTG
The DNA here is from genome assembly GCA_963082685.1 of Cyclophora albipunctata. Classification (NCBI taxonomy): domain Eukaryota; kingdom Metazoa; phylum Arthropoda; class Insecta; order Lepidoptera; family Geometridae; genus Cyclophora; species Cyclophora albipunctata. The sequence continues at coordinate 4,636,648 of OY720117.1, read as the reverse complement.
TGCAATCCAGGGTGGATTGCACAAGCATTCTTAATTTTATACTGTCGCGTTCGCGTCGCGTTATAACTGTCGCGTTCTACAGAATTGGATCGACTGGATGGACAAGGAGGTTGCAATAAAAACGGTACGCATGGTAATTGAGGACCCTCTCCCGGTTCCTAATTGCCAGCCGGAGATCATTCCCTTATTTCCCACGAACAAGAACCGCCGCAGGGGATCCTAGTGTTATGTAACACCGAAAAACAGTAAGAAACTGATTGTTGTAGTACTAAAACTTTGTTGTTTAATGGTTTACCTTCTTTAACTAAAATGAGAACTGAACTAATTATATTTTAATATGTGCATTATCCACAAGAATGAATAAGAATATTGTAATGTATGTTTTTAACGCGAAAGCAGCAGATCCATCTTAAGTGCCATTTGGCAAAAACTTAGTTTTTAATCTGAATAGACCTTCATATAAGTCCTACACAGGATACCGCGAGATCCATATGGCTAACAATATTCATTATAATACCATTTACTTCTTACAGCAAATACTTGTAGGCCAGTTAATAAAGAGGAAAAGTGCCTTTAAGCGAAATCTCCATTTTTTACTAATGCCGTCATACCTCAGCCATATACGTCAAAAACGCGAATACTCCAAGGAACAGCCCTCGCCTGATTACTGATCTAATACTAAACGTAGATACTAGTTCCATTTAATGCTACCGCCTCAAGAACACCGGAATGTAAACACTTTTACTCACATACACGAGATTGATACGTACAAGAACTGAACAGGAAAATCATTACAGATAATACTCTCCTTCCTAATGCTACCTGCATCTTAGTTGCACATGCTATTACACAAGGAAATGCGTTCAGAGACCAAGGAAATCACTGGCGGCTAAAAAACTTATGTTATTCGAAAGTCGAATGGGTTTTTAATCGGTACGTAAGCAATCTTGAGGCGTACGATGAATAGGAATCATGTGAAGCAGGGCCAGTAATTGGGTGCACCCGAGCGGCTTAGTAATTGATACGCAAAGGCAATCTAGCGGTGCTTTGCCGGCAAGGTGCGTCCTACACGAAAATATGTTATTCTTTTCGGTTACGATTCTTATTACAATCGAACATTATTGAAAACCTAATTTAATTCCCGCTCCTGCTTACACTCTAACCACAACTGCTGATGTCTTCAAAGTTGTTTTTGTTCAGTTTTGGGCATTTAGCGCAAAAAGGCTCTTTGTAACTTAACCGTAAGCGAGATACTTTGCAGCAATATATATTTATTTATCTTAATACCAAATCAAACTGGACTAAGACCCTAAGCCCTTAATTATTTCTAATAGCTAATCCAAAATATTCCGTATAAATAAAGCTGGGAACGAAATTGATGACACTATAAATCATAGCACAGAATATTTTCGACTCGAATGGTTCGGCAGCCAAATCAATCTATGGGCAGGTTACTTCATCGTATGAGGTTTGATCAGTTTGATGTTACGATAATCGTGGAATCTTCCATCTACGCCCAGAAGGGCGTAGATGGAAGTTTAACTTACGGTAGGTACATACAACATGCATGGTGTTGCAATGGTAACTGTACAGTTAGTTACAGAACGCAAACGATATTTATCGTTCGTTAATGGGATTAATTCCACATGGATAGTACAAGTTTTGTGCTCTCAAAAATGTATGTAATGTTGTGATGGCTTCATAGTTTATAGCTGTTAATAATTATAAGGTAATTGAATTAGGTTTTGTACTGATTTTGTGCATGGAGCATATAAATTGAGGAATATTGGTGGTTGTTAAGAGGTATGATTCGGTAGTAAGGTGACAGATTTCAAATATTTATGTGTTGTTATTAAATAAGTAAATAAATAGACAAATAATGAGAAATTATTTAAAAAAAATATATATAAATGAATATTTCCTGGGCCCAGCTTAAAGCTTAATTTAGGTCGGTATAATTATGTTAAATTTAACATTATTATACCGACCTAAATTAAGCTCTAAGCTTCTATTATAGAATCTTAGATGTATTTTTGTATGTACCTATCTACAAAACTGATGAAACGGATCTGTATCGCGTTAGATAATTTAACGTATTTTACTAAAATACGTACACCCGACGTTTCGACCGAATTACAGCGGTCGTGGTCACGGGGAGACTGATGACTGATGTCGGGTATGAGTGCTAATTGTGTGAGTTTAAAAAATATGATCTACAAAACTTGTGTACATTGGCATTGTATTTGTGATGTAAATAAATATATATAGATGTGGTCTAGACTCTAATTAATTTGCGTTCCCAACCAAGGTAACATCAAGATGCAAATCACCTACTTCATTATATCATTAATTATAATAGTACTGCGTTGAATAATCTAATAAATACATAATATTGTATTGTTAATACTTAACGCTGTGGCTGTATTTAAAGTAAGAAATCGTCAATAAAAAATATGTTGGATGTAACCAAGCGTACTATGCATCTACATAATTCTCTGGGTGAGCTATGCTAAGGATAGTGCTAGGTAGGTTCATTTTACTACTCAATAAATAGTTCTTAAGTACCTACCCGATCTTCTAGGTAATATAACTTAGCTGTAAAACTACCAGTTTGTTTGAAGTATGGTTAGGTTAAAGCTAAATGTCGTAGTTTTTGCTACTAGATCATCAATCAAATTTGTAGGCTTAGTTCTTAAATCATCTAGACTGATCGATCTAAGAGACTAGTTAGGCTCACCAGTTAGATAATGATGTGAATGTGTGATCGGCTCACAAGTTAGATAATGGTGTGATTTTTAGAGCTTGAACTATGTTAAAAGAATAAGAATCTAAACCAAATGCGACGCCAAAGGTTAAAACATAAATAGAGCATAAGTAATAAGTTCATTCCTAGCACGAATTTCTAAAATTTCAACATTACTATACATTGAAAAATCTACAAAATTTGTCTTAATTTTCTAAATAATTCGAGCTGATAAATCTAATATTATATGTGAGTAAATAAATCAAAAAAGAAGGTAGGTACTTCTTATAATTTTGATGATAGAGGGAAAACCTAACCATAAATCAGAAATGTTTATACAAGAAGGGTCAATACAAAATTATAGGCATGTGTAATAAAAATAAAATTGATAAAATAAAAAAATCTTACCATAAAATTCAAAACCATGACCCATGGCAAAAGAGCTAGATTTAATTTATACATTTTCACGATGATCACATAAACAATTTGTTTTTTTTTTCGCGGCTCGTGCGTTCCCGCCAAATGGAGTGGTTGGTCAGAATGAGCGCGACTGTTTAGAGACGCGAAGCCCGCCAAACTGAAGTTGAAGCTTCGCCGCTTCGCGAACGTTTGAATGGCCCTCCAAGAGGGAGAATTGGCGGGAGAGGGACGCGTAGGGGAAACCAAACCGCGCCAACCGCCTCGGGTAATTCACTAAGAAAAGTTATTTGACGACCCACGGGGTTCTAAGATGTACTCGTAGGTAATAGAAAAATGAAAGCGTTTTATGTTTACTATTTAAGTAGGAGAATTGAATTTCCAGACAATTGACATTGAATATCGATCCATTTTTTTCGAATAAGCTATGGGGTTTTTGCTGTAGGTAGTACATTACTAATATTATAAATGGGAAAGTCTGTTTGTCTGTCTTATATGGTGTTATGGCCAAAATGCTTATCTAATCAATTTGATGTTTAGCAAGTAGGTTCAGGTCAAACACAGGCGAATTTTACGCTTAAATTTCAAATAGAAACGCTACCGCTGGTTATACTGCGGCCTCGGGGTACTATTAAGTTAATTGAAACATTTGAACAACGAATACCTACAATAATTATTTTTGGTGACCACCTCAAAATAATTTTTCCTTTAAGTCGGCCAAAAAACGGTTGTAAGAGGTTAAAGCCAAATAGGTAGATACACAGGTAGGTGCTTAGAGAGACAGAACTCACCAGGGTTTCATGGTATGAGACTCAGTTCTGCGAATATTTTTAAAAGACATTATAAAAGTTATAATAGTGATATTTGGTGTTTATAGCAAAATGTATTTTCATTGCGTAAAAACGAATAAGCTGCCAGTTCATCGAAAAGTAATACAACAGTAGATGCTCCTGACGAAACGTATTAGCAAAGTGCCAATGTTATTTAAATGTGAACAGGCGTTATTATGAAAATATATACTGCGCCTGTACATAATACAATAGCACACAAGACACTACTAAACGTGTTGAATATTTTATTGACTGTGTGTCCGTCCGTTATACCGACTTTATTGAGCAATTAATTGATTTTTACTTATACTTCAAGTCAGTGTTGTATGAGTCTCTACTCGTAAAGTATAGTTGGACAGATGTTATAGTGACATTTATAATTGAGCACTAACGTTCATCCTCAGATCGTATCGGAGGTACTCGTTAATTCTGTTCCCGTTGTTTCAATCGTCAGACCATTTCGGTGGTATCATGCTATAAAATCTGTCACTAACTTCTGCGGTAGTCTGCGAGACGTCAAAGACGCAGAAAGAGAGAGAGAGAGAGAGAGAGAACACGTTGTCGCACTCAGAGACGTCAAAGACGCAGAGAGAGAATCGACACATAACTAATTTTTCATACATTATACTTCATTATGTAAAAATCACTCATTAAATTACTACTTAGGAAGAATTTAACATAAGTACGGGCGTAATTAACCCCGGATGCTTTCACAATACCCTAATAGGAGTTCCCATTATTTCTCTAAGCAGCCTAAAACAAAGTTACCATCCCATACTTATCTAATACTAGTCAAGGTTACGAATGTTAAGATAGCAATGAGTTATAGTTATGTACTAACATACTACGATAGTCTTTCATTAATTTTGTTATAATAGTAGGATCATACTTAAGTAATCGTTACCCTAGTATTTGATGATCCATAAAATGCTAATAGACTTTTAATATGAACAGACAAAACATAGTTGGATAAATAAGTTTTGTCATAAAAGGAGATCATTCAAGTTGCATACAAAAAGTACCCAAAAAAAAAAAGTGCCGGCCAACAAAAAAAATGTATGTATATTTTAGGGAATGACATTCTAAACATTTTTTCTTTTGACAACTAAAAGCTATGATAATTTTTTTTAAAGTTATTTGATATAGTTAGAAATTCTAAATTATTGCATTTTTTAAATTCGTCTGGACGTTTTTTTTTCTCTTTATTTATTTATCTATCGTATTATTAGTCGCAAAATAATGTTGAAACTGTTAGGAATTAAAAAATCCTATCCATCACTCTTGATTCAACGATAAAAAAATGTTCGGTCCCTTGAGATTCGTTAGAGTTTACACTGTACCTAACGTACATAAGTCTAACTACACTTGCTTATTGTAGTTTTTGTAAAGATATAGAATGTATTCAATTATGGGCTTCTAAGCATATGAAGTTTCCGATATAGTAGCCACTGAACTCAAATATACCACCACACAATATATACCTACCATATTTTATATATTGATGATATATTGATATGCTCATTTATGATTTTTGATGTCGCCTATAGGGTTCAAAAGTTGGTCGTAGACATTTACCGTCTTGATAAAAAATATTTAAACATCATTTTCCATAAGATAAAAATATTTTTTTTCATTGGCCGGCACTTTAATTTTTGTGTACAATTTGAATGATTTCCTTTATAATATAATTCAAATTGGTAAAAATTTACAAAATTCGTTCGAACGAAAACCAGTAACATTAAAATTGTACTTACTTTTACTAAGAATTTTGTTATGATTCTGGGAATATGTAGGTGCAACAATGAATGTAGTATAGTAAGTGCAGTAAACATCTTGTGTGTGAGCTGATAAATGCCTCATTGTGGTTTCAAGTCAACAACAATAATGATGTCAAATGTGCATTTATCTTATCGCAGAGAATGGCCTCATTTTGTAAGTCAAATTAATCGATCTAAGTTAGCAAAGATGACGAAATAGCTAACTTAAGTACTTCAATTTCAATAATTTCAATTCACGTTTCGAAATAAATTAGATAGGTAGTAAACGCTTAGCAGCAAGTTGTACTACATACTTTTGTGCCAATAATATGACTAGATACAAATAATAGTAACCTACTATCAATATTGCAATGTGCAATGCAAATACATACTTAAAAACAAATCACGCATAAAAAGTGGGTGTGTACTAAAGTGACGTACTTACGTCGTACGTGATTATATCGGTTGGTGTTCGTGCCTGCTTTTCATTCTTTGCTGCTTTTTTACCTCAAGGTCAGATAAAATTGAAATATATTATCTTGGACTTTTACCTCTTGAATATTAAACAATTTAACATTTTATCATGAGCAAACATGTTTTTCAACATAATATTACAAAATATCAATGAACTTTTAATGTACTTTTTGGTTTCTTGTCAAGGCAAGTTAGAGTTAGTGTTAAAAAAATCTTTAAATACTGTAAAATCATTTATTTAAGAATATATTAAATATTTATTGTAAAAGTAATAAATAAAATGCATTAAAATACCCTCCATTCCTTTGAGACAAAATTAAAAAATGATTAATTGGTATCCATAATAATAAGAGGTACAATCTTACAAGTTACACATTGGTCGACTTTTATTTAGTCACTTTCCTAAGGCCTTCTTCAAGTTTTCTGCGAGTTTGTCCATAAACTCGAAGGTCTCGTAGTAGTCAGATCTCTTCACATTGTTCATTCCCTTGATACAGATGGCAAGATCCTTGGTCATGACTCCACCCTCAATGGTGTCAATGCAGACCTTTTCGAGGGTTTCGGCAAAGTTTTTCAATTCATTGTTGTTGTCAAGTTTGGCGCGATGGAGAAGTCCTCTAGTCCAGGCGAAGATAGAGGCAATGGGGTTGGTGGATGTTTCCTTTCCTTGCTGGTAGAACCTGTAGTGTCTGGTGACAGTGCCGTGAGCAGCCTCGGCCTCCACAGTCTTGCCGTCAGGGCACAGCAACACAGAGGTCATCAAACCCAGAGAGCCGTAACCTTGAGCGACGGAGTCCGACTGAACATCACCGTCGTAGTTCTTGCACGCCCACACGAATCCACCTTCAGACTTCATGGCGTAAGCAACCATGTCATCGATAAGTCTGTGCTCGTACCAGATCCCATTAGCTTCAAACTGGGCTTTGTATTCCCTTTCATAGATTTCTTGGAAAATGTCCTTGAAACGTCCATCGTATTTCTTAAGAATGGTGTTCTTGGTGCTCAGGTAAAGAGGGTACTTTCTTTCCAGAGCGTATTTGAATGAGGAATGAGCGAAGTCGATGATAGAGGCATCGGTGTTGTACATAGCGAGAGCTACACCGGGGCCTTTGTAGTCGACGACTACATGTTTGATGGGCTCTCCTGCACCCTTGGGAGGAGTCCAGATCAACTCTAGTTTACCTTCACCGGGAACAACGAAGTCAGTTGCCTTGTACTGGTCTGCGTGGGCGTGACGACCAATGATAATGGGCTTTTCCCAGCCAGTAACTAAACGAGGAATGTTCTTGCAGATAATGGCTTCCCTGAAGACGGTTCCACCGAGAATATTACGGATGGTTCCGTTGGGGCTCTTCCACATCTTTTTGAGCTTGAATTCCTCGACTCTGTTCTCGTCAGGCGTTATAGTTGCGCACTTGATACCGACATTGTATTTCTTGATGGCTTCAGCGCAGTCGATGGTCACTTGATCATCGGTCTGATCGCGATACTCCATTCCCAGATCGTAAACATGGAGCTCAATATCCAAGAACGGTAAAATAAGCTTCTGTTTGATGAGGTCCCAGATGATTCTGGTCATTTCATCACCGAGGATGTCGACAACGGGTCCAGCCTTTATCTTCGACATTTTTTTGTTCTGAAAAGAGAGAAAAAGGTGTAATGAATTAATAAATAGTAAAATACCTAGAACGTACTCATCAATATCATCTACGCCTTTGATAATACATAGACTGTCTCTATGGTCTGTTTCAGATCTCTACCGTACCGTAAACTACTGTACTGATTAAACTAACCTAGTATATTGGAAATACATTAACCATTACTACTTAAAAAATATTCAATTAAAACTTATCGGTAAATGACCTTTTCGGTATAGAGATATCTATTTTGCAAAATATTTGAAACAACCACAAAGTTTACAACCACAAGTCTCATATCACTGGTTTCATGATAACAATATGTAATGCCTAAATGTATGAGATTAGATGTTAATGGTTACTCTTTATCATAAGTACGTGTCAAAGTATCCATGTGAGATAACTGATGAAAACCTCATATATACAAGTTTGAAGTTCAAAATAACCTTGACATGCGTTTACTTATTGTATGAAAAACAATAGGTACCTACATATTAGTACGGCTATATGTACGGCTACCTTGTTCCAACAGTCAAATTAATTTGGCCTTATGAACTTAAAGGAACCAAATTATTTATTTTTTTGGTCCCAACCCATCTAATAAAAATAAATAAATATTCATAAAACAACTGGATTAAATCATTGAGTAATTCAAATTACAGCTGAATTGATTTAGTTAACATTAAACTGAACCTCTATGTTTGAGCTACTAGCAGGATCAAGAAAAGTATAACTTGTGAACGAAAATCAATTAGTATAAATGTTCATATTCCTAGTTTCTCATGTAATCCTGATGATATCTACATTTATTAATAAGACCATCCGTGCTTCGGAGGGCACGTTAAGCCGTCAGTCCCGGTTACTTTCTATGGATAGTAGTTGTTACTTGAGCCATGTCAGAGGCCTTTGGCGGCTCAATAACTCTGACACCAGGATTGGTCAGGTTGACCATCCACTCGATGAAGAAGAATAAGACCATTAAGCATACCAATGTCAAAGCATTGCTGTGAAAGTCTTTTGTTATATAATTTGAGAAGACCTAAGAAAATAGGAAAATACTTTTATTTTAGCATACAGAAACAGTTAAACAATTTTAATTTATAACATTTAAATAGTTCGGTAATCCTACTAATATCATAAATGCGAAAGTTTGGGAGGGTGGATGTTTGTTACTCTTCATGAAAAAAACTACTACATGGATTTGGATGAAACTTCACAGTAATATGGGTAACACATCAGAATAACACATGGTATACATTTTATCACCAAATTCCCGCGGGAACGCAGGGGAACAAAGGGGGTAACACCGCGGGGCGTAGCTACTTTACTAATAATAATTCATAAGGAGTATCTAAATACATTGAAGGGAATAATTATGTACCTAAGAACAAAGCAATGACTGCAATGGTTATTACCTATTACTTTACATAACAAATAGCCTTTCTTTTAATTGTTCAACAGATGATAATGAAATTCCAATTCTTTGTTACTCGTTTTTGCAAATATTTGTACTGGTAAGTTTATTAATTAATTTTTATGACAAACTAGCTGTGCCCCGCGGTTTCACCCGCAGCGCCCCCGTTCCCGTGGGAATTTTGAGATTCTGATTCCTTAAAAACCTCACAGAGCCCGAGACCTTTCCAACGAATGCAAAACCGTGGAAATCGGTTCGTGCGTTCTGGATTTATAGCGTCAGGGAGGAAAACCCGACTTATTTTTATATAGTAGATAAATGTTGTTTTAGGTTTGGGAAGATTTTTAAATTACAACATTGAAGTTCCATAAAAACTGGTTTTTAATATGCAAGTAGGGACCTATTGGATAACTTTCTCTTTGGAAGTACAGTGGAACTACAAGAATTTATCAATTAAAGTTAACTCAAAGTGTTGTTTAAACCTAATATAAATAAGAACAGCTCAAGGATGTGATCAAAGTTCATATCAAAGTAGCTGTGCATAATAGCCATATACGTGAATTGGTAATTACTAAATAAATTAACATTACAACTACCGGAAAATTCTATTATACATATTCCGAAAAGTTCTCAATGGAAACCGGTCAATATTCAGGCAATGAGAAAGAAAAGATTACAGACTCTCACCTTGCGCAAATAATTGGAAATAACAGAAGCGTCCAACTACGCCCAATAGACGAAAATAACTAAAATTAAACTCGTCGGCTCGCGATGGATTGAGACGCAAGAATTCAACGAGTAATTGAGACGACCAATAGTTGTACAGACAAATATGTACGTAATAATGACGCGGTATCTTATACAATGGCACAATATTCTGCGCTTACCTTTATTTACGGCGATAAATTCGAACAACTACGATCGACCGAGCGATCAGTGAAAAGGAAAAGTGAAGAACGAAGCCACGTCAAAGAAATTTTAAGAAATCAACAACACAATTTGTTTGACGTTTGTGATGTGACATCCCATCCAGCTGTTTTATAAATTGACTTTGAAGTTGACATTTCATTCTATTGGTTTCTAACTGTGGTTTCTAATTAGTTAATATTTTTAGCTCTGTGGTGTTTTTATTTTTGCTTCATTGATTGTCTATGGATCAAACAATCAATCAGTTTGCAAGTGGTTTGCAATCAATCAATGTTATTGTCTTGAAGTTCTGTTTTGTGCTTTTTTCTTGTGTTGGTTGAGGTGGTCTGTGGTTGCTCCACTATCTCCTATCCTGGATGTGCTTGCTCCTATCTCTATGCGATTTGGGCCGGAGTTTGGTGTTTGGTCTGAAAATAATGAAATAATATTAGATTTTCTAAGAGATTATGAATTAAACTTAATCTTTATAATTGTGTGTCTATTTGTTTAATAATCATTGCATCAGTTACGATATGGTGGTGCAGAAGAATTGGAATAATAATGAGGCGTCACAACAAAATCCTGTATCAGAGAGTTCCAGTGTATCCTGGAGTTTCCAAGTCCCTAAGACTGTAACTGTGAGGACAACTACAGCGAATACCAATATGCAGGTAATTTAACTGCTCTAATTATACGATGCCGTAGTTAAAACATTGTTATAATAGGTCCTAACACAGACTCGAAAAATGTAGGTCATGCCAAGGCCGTCCTTGCCGAAGGCCTTCTTTTCGAGGTCACATTGATTATTTCGATTCTAATGATTCGTTATATATGTATTTACGATAGCATTGATAAGATTTATAGAGTTCTGGAACTGGGGTGCTTAATTTTAGTACATTGTAAATTGTAATAATAACATTGTAATTGAATTGTAATGTACCTATATCTTTTTGTGATATTCTTTTAGAAGCAACCGATTACTCGACAAATAGCGATCAACACGCTGGCAGCGATGCACAGACGCTTCAGCCTCCCAGGACCAGTGCAGCCTCACTCCCGACCAATAGCAGAGTTTCGTGCCAGTGCTAATAAGTCCTTAGACATGCTACGGCAAACCATACAATCAGCTGTCACCAGAGAAATTGATCAAGTTATCAAGAAGTATTTGGAAGTATGTATTTTCATTTTTCATTTTCATTCATTCTATCCATTATTAAGTATATCTATTCAATCATTTAAGTTATAATTTTATTTAACAATATTTTTGAAAAATAACTTATTATCTTATTTACATCTTTAGCCCTACACTATAACATTCACCACATATTTTCCGTTTTCAGAAATTCTTTGTCCCAGCTGTGAATAATATAAGACTCAATCTTGGGGATGAGTCTGTGAGTGAAGATCAGGTAAATAATGTATAATTTATTAATGAACTTGCCATAGTATAACTTAGAATCTAGACTTATTTTAAGATAAGCTTTATAAGCTAAGCACTTATGCCTTAACCAGTCTATGGACTTTTTTAGATATCATTTAGACCTTGGAAATAGGGTACTTTATATCCCGAAATTCCCACAAGAATACGTAAACTGCTTGTGAGACCATGGGAAAACAACTCATAAATTACAAATGGAAATCTTGACAATAGCTAAACAAATTGAATAAGTGTATGTTATTAATCCTACAAATGATTTATGTATTCTTTCAGGTCAGAGCAGTATGTAGAGCAATGTTAGATGCGACCCGTCTCCTGTACGCAACGCCACAGAAGAATGCTCAATCAAGCGATAGTACTGATGGAGAGTCTAGTGTTGACTCCAAGTTTGGAATAAAGCAAACTGCTGTAAGTTCTTATTAGATTCTTATTAAAAAGTAGTCAACAGTAAGTCGGACTCGTCTGTTGAGTTCTGTAGCAGAAAAGAAACTTTGTCTGTGATACACAAGCTGTCTCAGTTTTTGGGACACAAAGTTAAGTTTGCCGCCTGATCCCTCTGTGGTCTATGGCACTTATGGCACACAAGTCTGATAAAAAGGATGGTGATATATGGAGAGACAGATAGACATGGCGAAAGTATAAAGGTTTCGTTTTTGCCATTCAGCTACAGAACCCTAAAAATGGTTGACAGGTTGACTCGGGTGGTTATATAGTATGAATTGTTAAGTGGCTATAGGTTTTTGAAATTTTCAGAGTGGACATTTATTTGCAAATCTGCCCTTGTCTACATTTCATTGCACGTTACTGTACATAAAAAAAACCAGTGTGTGAGATCTGTAAATGTTGTTTGGTTAAGTTGAGTTTGATTTGAGTGTTAACACCATTCTTGTACACAAATCTGTGTGCTTTAACTACTTGAAGTCTTTAACACTTTTAACGCATGGTTTTAGCATTAAAGTTTTAGCATTACATTTGATACATAATGAAGGTGTAAATAGCATTTGTAACACAATCATATGTATGGGTATAGGCATACCCATGTTATAAAATTAATTTTGTACATGTTAAAGAATTTTAAATTTTAATAAAAAATGAACAATTTTTCAGTTCTCCGCTCTAAACAAAAGGAAGGATACAGACAATGAAATAGATTTCGGGATGAAGCGAAAGAAGATTAAGGAAGAGAGTTCTGATAGTGGGTCCTCTTCGCCAATACCGTCGCCTGCAGTGCGAGATCCGGAGAAATGGAACCCGGCCCGGCTTACACAGGATACACTATTCATAATGGGGTCCCATGCTCATAAGGTATGTGCTACAGTTTTTTTATTAACCTACGCTATGCCAATTTCTAGTCAAAAGTCTGTGTCTGCCAAGCATGTCATGAGCCAAATTACACCAGTTATGCAATTAATATACTTCAGTGTCTCGTCGTTATACTCCCAGAGGGAGTTTCATGACGATAAAAAGTGAAGTGCCCTGCTGTCTGTAAGTTCGTGCTAATCTCAAAATCTACTAAACCGATTGTCGTGCGGTTTTTCACAAACAAAGCGACGCGCGACGGTTTTAATCGTATCTTTTATTCCGGAATTCCATCGGGAATCTAAAACAATCTTGATTAAACGTAGCGAAGCGAAGGCGGGTGCCTTAATCAATTACTAATACTAGACTAGTCCAAAATGAACTTTTTTCACAACCATAAATACCTTGTTATAGTAAACTAAGGGATATAATAATTCATAATTTAATTAATGAAAGAATATTTTTTTATATCATTTTTTTTTTCAACTATAATTAATTATATTACAACACCAACCATTTATTTGATTACAGGTGTTAGGCCTTGGTAATGCCCGCGGTCGTCTATACACAAGACACGCCGGTCTACTGAGATACCCGGCCGACACCGCCGACAAAGAATGGATCGCAAGCCATAACCTAGTCAACGCTGTTGGCGGAAAGACGTATATTATGGTAAGTTCTTGCAAATTTTGTAAGCATGAGTAGATGATATCCATGTCAGTAACAGTATAGAAACGTCGGGTACGTATTTTCGTGAAATACGTTAAATTATCTAACGCGATACATACCCGTTTCATTTAGTATAATGAGATTTGTACTTTGTTTTGTTTACGGGTACGCGACAAGAGTTAGTGAAAGCAAGAGTCTACATACATATGTATTTAAGTTTCCCTTCGACGCGGACGTATACTATCTTTTTTTAATATGAATTGTGGTACATAATACTTACTAAATAATATGAAGTAAGAACTACATACATACATTGCATTAACGGGTACGACTGGTCGAAAACTTCGGGAATCTGTTCAGATGATGTGAGATGCAAATTCTTTATCTTAAACTTCAATCTAATCAACTCCATATCTGTATATTTATTTCAGGTTCTAGAAGACATTGAAGAGCTTGCCAGAAGTGACGCATACAAACATACATCACTGCCAATGCTTGGTGAACTAACAGGCTTCAAAGTTCCCATGTTCATGCTAAGAAAAATCAAAGCCTATGTATTAAAAAGAGCCCTCAGCGGCGACATAGGAAACGCAGACAGCCCACAACCATCAACAAGCACCGTACAAGACGAAGATAAATACAAACTAGAGAATATCAAGCTAGAACAACAAGATACGTTCGATACGAACAATTTCAACGCAAGCCAGTACAATATTTCAACGTCAGATAATACTAAAGACTTTTCCGACGTTCCAATGATCAAAGAAGATGGAGATACCGACTTTGCTGATATCAAAGTAGATGGCATCAAAGTCGAAGATCTTGATGAGATAAAAGTAGATGGAATAAAAGTAGAGGATCTTGAGGTAGATGATATTAAAGTAGAAAACATTGACGATATTAATGTTGAAGGAATAAAAGTGGAAGATATTAAACTTGAGAGTGAAGACTTTGGTCTTTGCAAACAAACAGATGAAGAACAAAGTAATCTTGTTGATGGTCTTTTGGAAGCTGATATAGAGTTCTTGAGTCGTAATCTTGGGAATATTGAAAGTGAATCGGATGCTAGAAAGACTATTGAGAAACTGACGGGCGCTAATCCTGATACCTTGACATTGGTTGGCGATGAATTCGATTTGGGACCTACACTGAACACTAATACAGTAAGTAAATAAATCATAATTTATAAAGTTAACATATTTCATGTATAAATTATTTTACACCCATCATTAGCCAAATGTCAAACAAAAACATTGGCCGAATGAATGTCACTGAAACAAATGGCAATCAAATGAAAATAAGGTTTCTAATTGGGATAGTCTTACTTAAGATGATGCTATTAAAGAAGAGCTTATATGACAATCTAGTGACCATGCAGTAGAGAATTTTGATAAATCAGTTTCGTAATAGGTACTAAATTATTGAATCAAATCAGTTTTTAGGCTCATGGTCAACCATTGTGCCAGAGTTTTAAGTTCATCTGAAGTCGGATATCAGGATATTAAGGATCCTTGGATATTAAGATCACTATGTTTTCCAGTTCCCCACCAAAGAGCCGAAGTGTATAACAGTAGCGTCGTCGTGCGGCGCGGTGCACGCCGTGCCCGTGTCGCAGCTGGCGCGCGGCCTCTACTACTCCGCGCCGCTCACCATACAGAGCATACCGACCACCAACAGTATCATTAGAGGGTTAGTATAGCATCACTATATTATAAAAAAAGCTAAAGTGTAAAACCGTCGTTCGGTGCTGTGCACGAACATTAGTCTGTATTACTAGCAGCGTTTCGTGGTTTGAAAGTCCTCTTTAATGTAGTGCATCCATAGATAAGATTAAATAATAAAATAAAAGAACGAACTATTGTGACCACAATCGCTAGTCTTGAATAACCTGGTCGATGGTTGGTTAAATGATAAGTTACGTTAAATGTGACATTACGTTTTACCATCGCCCAGATCAACTCAAATCAACTAAACTAATTGACGATAATTCATCGTTAATGTTATGCATAATTCTGCTTGGACACTACTTGGATAATTAAATGTTCAGTACATGAACTAATCACATAATTTATTTCCAGAATCCCGATCACCTCAAAAACCGGGACATTCAGTACGGTAATGTCTCAAGGCACGGCGAGCACTATCATCGGGTTTGGATCTCGCTCCTCTAACACAGTACACATTGGCACACCTCAATACGTCAACGTTACCTCCAAATCATTCCCTACGGGCAACATTCTGCACAACGCTATAGTTTCCCGAAACATTATAAACCGAACGAACTTAACCTCTTCATCAATGTCATTCAACGTAACTACGGTCAAACCTAACCAAAATATACAAACTCCGAAAGTTAATACGAACAACGATTTCGACGCGATTTCTACCACAAAGGATATGATTGATAATACATGTAATTCGTCTGTTATGTTGAAGAAGGTATTGACTCTAGGCAGTACCGGGACTAAGTCTTTTATGATGCACAATACGCAGAAGGTTTTGTCCACAGGTTTCGCTAACGGCGTCACCCCTCCGCCTAATGTTACTATAGTAAGTTCGGGCACTAGTGTCGGTATTCTGAACAATATAGGACACTCGTCCTCAAATATTCCTAATACTTCTGGAACTCTAAGCGCAACCCATGCGACTTTATCCGCGTTACTAGCGTCAGGTGATAACGCACCACCAAATAAAAACTAAGCTTTAGGCACTTTTTGATCTCGTATTTTCTCTTTATTGTAAAAATAGTGCGTGTTACTATAAAAATATATCACTTACACAACGAAGTACTTATTCTGTAATTTTCATGGTATTTTAGAAAAAAATATGACAAAGCATATTTAGTTAAAAGGCCTATAAAAGCATTATAGCACGTATATGCACGTACAGTGAATTAAAACCATGATTAATTTAACGGACCGTCCAGTACAAACATAAAGCATTATTAAGTTTTGAAGATGTATGGTAAGTTTACACTAATCATTTTAATCTACCTCTTGTGTTACCAAAAGTTTACGCTTTAATTTAAAGGTTGTGATGTGTAATCCTTCGTTTCAATGTATATGAGTAGTTTAACTAGTGTTAAAATGTATTTCACTTGTATTACCACTTAAAGGGTATTTCTTATTAGCAATTAGATAGATTCTTCATGTCTTGTGCCAAAGTAATCCTTACATTTTAGTATCAACATTGACAGTAGAAAGAGTCACTAATACTATCTTCACGGAATCAAAAGGCCACAACATTTTAGGTTGTTTATTCAGGCTTTTCATATTATTATGTTCACATGTTTTATTTTTAATTCACACTTTAGTAAATGGCGACTAATAATACACATCGACCTTTAGGAAGAAAAAATTGGCTATTTTCGACTTCGGACAGCCAGCGTTACCTCTCTCACGGGGCAAATTCAGAATCAAATATTATTAAAATCGATTTTTGGTAAACTGTTACAAACAGAAAATGGTACAAAGTTGACTTGCTTATTGCTGGATTTAAAAAAACTTTTTTTTTCCAATTGAAAATCCATCAAATTACGTCACATAATATGTAGGTGTGTGACAAAGATAACATGATAATGATAACTAATATGAGCTATATGAAATCAACTCTGGACGATAATCTCTTTCCAAAGGTCAAAGTGCACTATTTATCGATGTATTTTATGGTTTCTATCGTCTGATTTATCTATTTGTTGAAACAGAGAACCAAATGATAAATGATTCCAATCAGATAGTTTCGGTGACTCCTATTAAGATAAAAAAAAACAATTATATATTTTATTATTATAATTCTATATTTTTGGAACAATTTAAATCAATGTTCTTTTAAAGGAATTGAACTGAACTGATACCTCAAATACATAAGTTTTGTGTTAGCCGATTTCGAAAATGTAAGGTTTTTTGTTAACAGTTTCCGACCTCAATATTGTTGTATTTTGTTTTCATTATGATAAACAGTCGGTTACATGTATTAGAAATTAATGAGTATGTAGATGTAGATTTAGAGTTAATATTTCGATTTTTGGCTCTTGTGTAATTCCACCTAAAATGTTAGTGATTAGAAACTATATACCTAGTTAAGTATATTTTCTAAGCGTGGCTGTGGCTTAAATATTTACAAAAAGAGCTTATATTTATCATTTATTTAAAATATATTGCTGCTATTTATTAGTTAAATATATAACAGCTTAATTTGCCTATCCGCTAAATTATATACCTCTTCATTAATATAAAACATTCTATAAAGGATATGAGATAATAACATTTCACATTATAAAACATAGTTCGCCGATAAGTAAATTATTATAATGACATCTATAAAGGATAAATAAATACACGAAACTTTTATAATAAGTGGGTAAATTGAATGATTACGTGTTATGAACGTTTGGCACTTCCTATATTATAATATTTTAAAAATGTCATAAACTAACGATTAGTGTCATCATTGGCTAACTAATCAATTATTGAAATAATGATTGATTTAAATAAATTGAAAGGGGTTAAATCATGATTATAGTGAGTTTCAATTGGCTGAATAATTTATTTTGTTTGATTATAATGGAATGTTTAAATTATTTTTAGTTAAAACTAGCTTTATTTTCGCGACTATTCCATATGTTTATATTGACATACCTAGCTAAAATGGCGATTGCAGCGTGATGATTTTTTCCGTGTAAAATTAATCATAAAACGGGTAATTTGAAATTATTTTCAGTTAAACTTGATTTATTTTCTAGATTTATTCCAAATGTTTATATTTATATAGCTGCTTATGCACATGCACATATATATTTTTAATGTCGTCGATTCTATTGGTAAATTAACCAATAACGCTATCTTTTTCATCTCAATATGATTAGAAAGAGGTGGAAGATAGTTTTAAGACGCGACAATGAAGCTTATAGCACTCGGCTTCGGTTTATAAGACTGCTTCGCTTTAAGTAATGTTGCAATATTGTTATGTTATGCTTGTATTTTTAAAAATACCTAATAATATCACTAGCTTTGAGCTGTTTTAAAAAATGTACGTTACCTAATAGACTATCTAGTTTGCCTGTAGTACTATATAGTCAATCTGTGACGAAGTGAAACCTATTACTTTTTAAAAGACTATAGACTGGATTGCACAAGCATTAATTATTTAATTTAGCACCTAAATATGTTTTATAAACAAATGATGTTCGTTAAAATAGTGGTCTATTACATGTACTATAAAAACATTTTTTTTACGTACCTACTTTTTGTTTCTTAATAAATATTTAGTTAATAAATAGATATAAAAGTTCTTGTGCAAGCCACCCCTAATCTCTAATGTAATATGGGTGAATTTCTCCCAAAGGATTCCCTTCTAAAATGTAATCACTACATATTATTCTTCTGCAGAAAGAGTTTTCTTGTATATCGGAATTATTAAAACTCTTCTAATAAGAAAATGGACCGCATATACATTATGGCTGTATGAAAATACTTAAAGTAACTAATGCAGGGACATGGTTTTTATTCCCTGTAGTAATCAGTTTTTTTACTTTTGTACATCAATTGCGTGGTAAAAATGTTAGGTTACCTATTAAGTTGTAAGCTTTTTTGCGAATATTATGTTGCAATACATCGCTTTTACGTGCAATTGTTTTAAATTATATTATTTATATTGGCTTGGCTTTCGTTATATTTATACTACATATTTATTTATTCACAATGATCTTCAAAGTTAATTTTTGGCTGTGCTTTTAGTTAATTTTAAGTATGATAATTTGACATTTAATTTAATGTTTATTTATTATTTAATAACGATTGTTCTTTAATTTATTTTGTTATTTGTAACTGGTCTGATTTTTACGTTTGATTATGCAATATGGTTATTAGTAGAAAGAGGGAAAGCCTAGTAAGTATGTTGTTTAAACGTTACTAGCACTAGGAAACCAACAACAAATAAACTTGTTATAATATGTAGTTGAAAATACGTTCTTTATTATTTTTAACTGACTGCCGCGACCCGTAAGGTGGGTTATGTATTTTACCTGAATGTATGTATTTAGAAAGAGTCTTTGAATCTTTTTGATTGATTGATTGACATTAAAAACTATGTTAAAATATCAGAAATGAGCTGATTATGACTTTAGTCAGTTAATAGCCGATCCTGGATGATCCCAGCTTCCCCAAAACAACATCTACAATATATACAAAGAAATTCCGTCAGTTCTTAGTTTTATCTTGTGTATATTTCTAAACCACGTCTATTTGAAAAGCACTAAACCTCTTATGAGTTTATGAGCATATTTTATCTTAAATACGAAACTATAAAGAAATAGATTCACGTGATTCCCATAACTGATGGATCGACTGACAGACAAAGTAAATAAAAAAAGTGTTTCTTTTGGCGACTGCTATGCCAAAGATTCCGCCAACGTACAGTTGTGTTGGTTAATGTGTTATTAGTAAAATCATTATTCAACAACAATTATGTTCGTTTTGGAAGCTCCTCAAAAAGAAAAATAAAGTTTTTTTTGTTATGTTTTAACGATTAAAATCTCACACTCTAAAAGTGTTGTAGAGTTTATGAACTTGTAGTATTGTACTAGAAGTTTTACTTCAATATTATGTATTGAAATTCGTTTAAGTTTTTAAGAAAGCATAATGTTGTATTTTGAAACACTTAAAAAGATTTAATGGAGTAGTGTACACTTGGTCGCATAAGTGGCACTGAGAAGTTCAAATTTCACTTTAGATAAAATATTAAGTGTATTTCACGCAATCTTCAACAATTGTGAGCGCAAGCTTACGGACTATAAAAAATACATTAAACCCAAAGATTGTACCATCTTTTCTATCAGTATTAAATAATTTATTTCTGCACAGTGATAATTTCCATTCCTAATGCGTATAAATGACATAGTAGTACAACATTTGCAAATATAATACCATGCACAAATGTTGGTCAACGATAATACTAAGCATAATACTTATTCATAGAATCACCGAATAAAGTATGGATACGGCCGCCTAAGCAGAAAGGAAGGTATAAGTACTAGTATAACGATTTAGTATGCCTAGACGAAAATACAGCGTCCGAAATAGTAAAATCTATAAAGCTGACCTGGTTCTCTTAACTAATCTAATAAATATGGAGCTTTATTCACTTAGTACTAAATGGAGTCAAATATGAATGTCTTTCTTTGATGTACCTGTTAAAACTATTACACTTTTGTTGTTTAGGAAATAACTGTTTAGAATAGTGATAAGTAGTGGTTAGGGTTATTGTGATTACAAGCATGGCGAATAAAAAATATCACCCTGTAGTGGCCCATCACAGGGTAAATTTTATTTCACTAAAGATCTCATTACAGTGGGGAGGATTAGGCGTTCGATTGGTGAATATTTGGACAAAATATTTCCAGGGAGATTTACGTATTATTTTTAATAATAACTTTTGAGTTACGTATTATTTTTAATAATAACTTTCGGAACGTTTCCGATGTTTAACCAAAAACTAACTTATTAATGTAGCGTGAGCTCGCAAGTTTACTCAATTCGAGTTATCAAAACAACTTTTAATTATTTTGGAACGTAATTAAATTACAAAGTTACACCAACTAACTTTTACGCGTGTTTAATGTTTTATCTTTTAATATTGTTTCCTGACGTTCGGTTTTACCTGGTACTAAATCCTAATATTATAAATGCGAAAGTTTGTGAGAATGTATGTGTGTATGTTTGTTACTCTTTCACGCAAAAAATACTGAACACATTTTTTTGAAACTTTACAGTAATATAGGTTACACATCTGCATAACACATAGGATAAATTAGATCCCGAAATTCCTGCGGGAACGGGTAGAACGCGGGTGAAACCGCGGGGCGCGGCTAGTAATATCTATGTTTATTACGTCATTGGGCTTTTATGTTAGAGCACGAGTAGTGTTAAATTACTTCTTTCCTACAACTATTATGACAAACTTTGCCTCTACGTAATATTAGTACTACAAGTATGAGACCCTACCCAATATTTTTATTGTAATCAGCCTTCGTATCACAAACTTGTGTTTCCGATACAGCGGATGTTATTTATCGAAGTTTCTCGAGGTTAATCCCCTTTCGGGAGGTAAACATCTACAAAATCCTTGTAACCAAAGCGTACCTTTGGCATAACAAGCCAAAGTTTGTGACAAATGTTCGACAAATGTTGGCCCTGCTTGTAATTACATTGTACGATTATTGTTAGTAACCATTTCTTGCTCTTATCGTGATGTGTTAAATTATAATAAACGATGTGTTGACTTATGTAATGTATGTTGTATGATTTGTGTTTCAACGTGTTGCCCAATGTTAGGTTAAGATTTGTTAATATGCACCGTAAATAAATGTTATCTTTAGAGATATGTGCGTGTACTAAAAAGTGTAAAGTATCTCCTAGATTAAGTTAAACCATTTTTCAATATTGATGCATTGAGTTAGTCTTAAAATTAGAGTAGATTTTAACCGTTACATAAAAGAAACGGTTTATAGTCGCCGAAACGATCTACTTTAGACTCAAATAAAATAACGTGATTGCGTCATAAAAACAAAAGTTTTTGTACATTTTACAACAGCCTACGCTCGGCTGCGTAGGCGGCAGCGGTGAAACGTAGCGGCTTTCGTAGCCGCACGCTACGCGCTGCTGAGAAATGTACTGACGTCACAAACTGTGGTGCCTTTTCATATTAAAATGTTACGTTACGTTATATTGCTTTTCCTAACAACATTTGCTATTTCATCGTTATCATTATTTTATCTTTCATGATAATAAGTACATCCACATATTACGAATACTTTGCCCACCATTGCGTCAGATTTTTATTTTATCAATTTGATTGTGATTATGGTAACTACTATTAATTATTTTTTCATAAGCGATTGAAGTAGAGTAAAAAGTTAACAATTTCGCAGAACGAGGAACTAGAAGTATGAGAGGCCAAAGTTTTGGTCGTTATTAATATTGTTAATGAGTGTAAGAGGAAAGTGAAGGTTGGGGAGTCGGGACTGTGAGGGTGCCGGGCGGCTGGTGCGGGGTGTGCGAGCGGCGTGGAGCGCGCGGTGGGCGTGCTCGCTGGGCGGCGAGCACGTGCCGCGCGCTCACGTGGCCGGCGCGAGCGCGCGGCGTGCGGCGTGCGGCGGCGTGCCCGTCCTATGAATAATTGTGTACCGAGTGAATGAATCGATGCGGTGCGGGCGCGGGAGGCGCGGGGAGGCGGGCGGCGGGCGGCGGCGCTGCGTGGAGGGGTGCGCCGCGGCGCGCCAGTCTCGTGCCGGTAGTCGGTAGTGCAGCCGAGCGACTCCGGGAGCCGTCCCCGCCGCGTCCTCGCTCGATCGTAGTCGTAGTGTGCGCCCGCCGCCCGGCCCGCCCAGCGCCGCCGGCGCCTAAACCCATGGAAACCCAAAATCAGGATGCCGCCAGGAGCCCCGCCGAGGTGCCCAACGACCCGGGGTACGTGTGCAGCGCGCCGCCGCCGGCTCTCCTGGTGTTGTTCCGTGTCTGACCGCTCTGTTTATCTTGCAGGAAGATGTTCGTGGGAGGACTCAGCTGGCAGACTAGTCCAGGTACGCCCGTCGGTCGCCGCCGCAGCCCGCTGCTCGCACGCGGAAGTGCACCTGATGCACTCGCCGCCGCGCGCCGGTGCTAGCACGCTCGCATACGCCGCCGATAAACCTTTGCAAATACCCTTAAATGAAAATCTCGAAAGGTTTTCTGTGATCAAATAACGTATCCCGCATATAAACACCGGTAAAAGTTTGGTAATCAGCTGATTACTTAACGTGCTTCAATATTATTGTTTTTGGTGGTCTGAGGCGGTACACGTGACGGATTGATAATGATGAAGGCATACGTTTTACGTTTCTGTTAAGGCGTGTAGGTGTATAAAAGCCTGTAATTCAGGTAGATTATTGAGATATATCGGAAGTCAGGTGTGCTTACGGCGGCCATGCCGCATGCGCGCGCAACCTCCGGCAGCCTCTCCACCCCGAGCGAGAGGCATGCAATATAGGTCCTTATTGCTGTTAGGATTCGATACCAACTCGCGGGGCGCCTGATGCCGGCTGGCACCTCCAACAGTTATCACAACATAACCTCAATGTTAGTACGTAGAACACGGCGCGGCGCGGTAGGGACATCGGCCTTCGTCCTTAGGGCGCACTTGTTTCACAGATTGGCTGTAAGATACAAA
The DNA here is from genome assembly GCA_963082685.1 of Cyclophora albipunctata. NCBI lineage: Eukaryota > Metazoa > Arthropoda > Insecta > Lepidoptera > Geometridae > Cyclophora > Cyclophora albipunctata. The sequence continues at coordinate 4,612,861 of OY720117.1, read as the reverse complement.
TGTAATATGAATAAGATCTAATATTGTTAACTATTTGAAATACATAAAAAGTCGTTATTTAAAAATTTGTTTTATTCCAAAACCTAGATTGTAAATATTTCCAAATTCTATAGTTCGATACAAAATTTTGTTTTTTTTTCATTAAGTTGCACACTTAAAGCATTACCACGCATACACTTTCAATACAAAAGTAGGTACGTAGTTTATTCGATGTAGCACTGATCATCGTGACCTCGTGTTCTATTAGCATGAGTGGCGAGGAAGTTTAATGAAACTCATTTCATAATGTAACGTATCCAAACAATTAATTGCGCCAGAGTGCATCATGTAGTGAAACGCGCAAAAGGTCCGGCGCGCATGCGCACATCTCTGCCGCTCGCGGTATTGGGTCGAGCGCCCACACTGCACTTTGATCCTCTATATCTATGCCAACTTTGTTCTTCTCCTGGATATCTAGGCCGATGCATCGAAGATAACGGACTCAAAAATAATACATTTGCGTATCTGCGGATCATTTACGGAGCATTAGGTTACCTTGTAGTATTTTTTTCAAAATGACTTGGATATTCAAAATTTTAACGAAACACTTTACAAACATCTCTCAATTTGTATACCTACACGCCACATTTAAAAAGCAATGAACGTTATCTAGATTTATAACGCGTCTCTCAAATTACGCGTATGCCAATTTTGTTTAGACTTCTAATCATGAGGCATGCTTCAGAGTAGAGAGCCAATATTTTATTCTAATTACTAGTTGTGGTCAACGTCCTGTTAGAGACCTGAGTCGTGACGAGATTCCGACTATGCTTGTATTTACCCAAGCTGTTTGCACCTTGTAACCAAGGGAGTGATAAGATATTTTTTTAAATTTTGTATCACGACATGCTTCGGTTATCACCTGTGATAACCCCAGCTTTAGACGCTTTAATCTCGGCGCTACAAATATCTAAACTATAAGCCTGTCTAAATAAAAAATGAAAATCAATCACAATCCTGATAAGATTGACAGTCTTAATAGTATTGCACAAAATATCAAGTTGCCATCTTACAAGATTAGCAGAAACACATCTTAGCCTCCGTGGTCTTGTGGTTTGAGCGCTCGGCTCACGATCCGGAGGTTCCGGGTTCGATTCCCGGTGAGGACAATATCTCACAAAAATCTCTTTGTGAGACTGTCCTCAGTTTGGTTAGGGCATTGCAGGCTGAATCACCTGATTGCCCGAAAAGAAAGATGATTCCGTGCTTCGGAGGGCACGATAAGCCGTCGGTCCCGGTTACTTCTACGGATAGTAGTCGTTACATGAGCCATGTCAGAGGCCTTTGGCGGCTCAATAACTCTGACACCAGGATTGGTCAGGGTGACCATCCACTCGATGAAAAAGAAGAATTCGTCCTCCTATACTTTACGTCTCAAAATCTACCCATTGATAAATATTTCATTATTAATACAAATATTTGCTAAATGTGAAAATTTTCCCCAAAAACCGAAATGGATCCTTCCTAGTAAGACCTCTTACTTACATTTTAATAACATTGAAAATATTTTCCTTGTTTTGGCCATGTTTACTATAAATACGTCTTTTGTCTTGAAATAATCTCATTTTATCAAAAGATATTGAAATTAAAATCATGATCGCGTAAAAAATATTACGCAACAAGATAGATAGATAGATAGATATTTATATTTTGGGATAGGCAGTGATAGATAGGCATCATAATCATAATTTAGTACACGTGTACTCAAGTTACCTGTAAGCCAAGGTTACGTTAGCAGAGCTCAGTGGTAGAATATGGAATCTTTCCACGAGAGAAATTCTAAAGTACGTTGCTATGCTATATTTGATATGATTGGCGTATACTAAATGTAGCATAGCAACGTAGTGTAGCATAACTCTGGTGGAAGGCAAAAGAATATTGGTTGAATCTGCAGAAACTAGTTTTCCACTTCACTATCACTACTGTAGTAAAAAACAAAGTCGCTTTCCGCTGTCTGTCTGTCCCTATGTATGCTTAGATCTTGAAAACTACAAATTCTCATGCATAGAAAAAATATTGCCACAACATACTTTTAAGTACAGGCTACAGGATACTACTAATTTTATTTATGGGAATGTAAATGGAAAAGCTAGACATATAATGTTGTTACGAGATACTTAATAATAAATCAGAAATCTAATTCGATGTTTTTACGGCTAAGCGTCATACAGATCAGACATACAGACAGATATTTCAGTACATATTTATAATTTTCGAGAGCGTAAAGAAATCAACCTATCATTTTCAGGAATGTTCGATTCACCAACATTATTTCGATCTACTTTTTTTGTAATTTAAACATTCTTTTAATCGTAAGCTATGACTAAACAAACTGAAACTACAATGCAAGGCTAAGTTCTAGTTTGTGCCTACTGAAGCGTTTTCTACCTTAAAGCGGTACTTCTATTCACTACGTTGCTTGCTTACCTACATTTAGACAAAAGGCTCCATTATCACAGACGTTCTTAGATAGAGTGCTTCACACGATATTGATATTCAAATGAATACGATAAACTAAAGTTTGTTTCTCACTTGAACACTTGATTGACTTGATTTCCAGTTTCATGGACCTCATTATCAATCTTCTTTTATTGTATCAATGGTCAAAGCATTTTTGATTTTCTTATGCAGTTTTGTATTCACTATTTAACAATATTTTACGGTCTTTAGTTTTCTGTTTTCATAATATTATTTGTTTTAATGTTTTCTCTTTTCTATTACAACATCTTCTAAGAATCGTCATTTATTTACCTCGGTTCTAGTTGCCTATGTTCTGAAAACAATGGTAGCTTGTACCTACTCTAAAGTGAACGAGTAACTTCGCTACGGTTAATTAAGAGCCGAACGATTGTTTGCTTCAATCGTGCTCTTGCGCACCGTCTTTACAGTTTTGTTGCTCAATTTCCTTTAAATATTTTGTTTTCGACATTTAATTTTAGTTTCAAATGTTTCGACTAATTCCTTAATTTCTGTTCTTTCTTAATCCTCGATCCAAAGATTATTTTGTTTTATAAATTTGAATAATACCTTAAAGAAAGTCTTAAGTTCAAAGAAAATATTTTCAATCAAGTTTAAAAAGCCTTTTGGACTTCGGTCTTATTATTTACAGTGTTAAAGTTTCATTCTGTAGATCAATCTCGTCTCATCAAGGCAGATTGTAGTTATTTTACATCTGTATCGTATAACTTAATGGCAATAAAGACTCCGAGACATGAAACACGATGCTTTCCTTCCACTTAATGGAAATTAACCTTTTAGCTTGTTAAATATTGGATCATTGTGAGTGGAGATTTGGCGAGTCCTTTTAAAACGGGAGAAAGGTTTTCAATCGATTCAAACAGTTCACCTTCGCCTTCATCAATTATTAATCCAGAAATTTTGCATACGTTGAATAATGCAACAGCAAACTCTGATGCATAACGAACGGATTGTCCTTATTTAATTTCCACTTTGAGCGAGGTTCGCGCAATTGATGTACTTGTAGTTGCATCCAGCAAACTTCCCGCTAGTCAGGTGGAAACTTGGTGCCGCCAACAAATGTTGTTTACTCAGAATCCCTATTATCAACTGCTGTAACAACGGGGTGGTGAGTTTATCAGGGAAACATCTTATTACTGCCAAGTCGTTTGGTAAACTCGTACCTCCATAGGGTATTAATAAACGAACGTAAGTTAAGACGTCTACGATTACTAACATTCGACGGATGTGTCTGCTCCTTACTTCTCAGATGTATTGATTCATGGAACCTTTCTCAGATTTGCCTAATCAAAGCAGCTCTAGCTTCCTTATTTTCCTTCGAGAACCATGAATCATGTAGGTTTATATGTTTTAGAAAACACGAAGCAAAGTACTGATCCTTGCAGAATGCAAACATTACCAGTTGTTATTAGAGCCACGAAATTTCACGAAAGTTTTATTCATCTACTATTTTCGACGAGATCGAAATCCATTTACGAGAAATGGACGAAAACTTGTACATTCCAGATTCTAACTGATGAAGACTGATGTTGAAGTAAAAATTGTCTCTCGAGTGTCTATTATTAGCTATCTTGACGTGGCGGTAGTAGATCATTATCGTTCTTTTGAACGGATGTCATTTCCAAAGCGTTGTTATAAGATTTGCCGGTTTATTTTTAAAAGTTGAACGAGTCAGATCTTTGTGGCCTATTTATTCTTCAATAACGCCATTTGTCATTGAAATACTTTTTCTAATAATATTACTAACAACAATTATAAACTTTCATACAATATCTAATTACAGTTTGAAACGTACGATGTAACATATCGGAATAGATGGGCAACTTAAAATAAACTATCGTCTAAATCAAAGGTTTATTGAAAGCCGCAGGTGCCCATCAAAGCTTCAAAGCGTATTTGGCTTGCATTAGCAACGGAACTTTATACCGTGTTATTCGGCCACCGGCCACGGGCTGATCTGACAGGGAAAAGATTTAGCAAGTGGTCAAAGAGGAAAGAGTGGAAAGCTGACCGCATTACCGCAAATCGTGGTATAATCCCACTTACAAAGCGCACCGTGGTCGTTCCCGACCAACGCCGCTGGAGCGTTCTAGGGAGCGGATACACATTTCGTTTTGCTAGTTATTTCGGCCTGGCCGCAAATAGACATGGGAGTGCGCGTGCGAACACTTCTTTAGTTCAAATAAATCAGGACAGAAAAAAAAAATCATTGAGGAGATGCTGGCTTCCACATTCATCAGACGTCGCGATCTCGGTTTAATTAATTGTATTTGTTAAAATATTTCATTATAACTGAATATTGTCTTGTGGGTATATTACAATAAACAAGTGACAACATTTAAAAACGTTATTGCGTAAGCGCAGATGTATTTGGTCGGTTGTGCGGTCCGGACCGTTTACGTTCGGATACGTTTTTATACAGGCGGTGTCGTTGTACGATAAAACGGCATAAATATGCTGAGAGCAGTGCTCAGACGAGATTCGGTGGTAGGAAACTATTTCTGTTGTAAATAATCCGGTGATTTAAATGCTTTTTATCTGTTCCCGTGATGTTTAAATACATTTTATAGTTCCGACTTGTGTTTTACATGCAATTCACGTACGTGGCTACGCGTTTATTTCTTAATTCCGGTGTTCGAATACCTATCTAATTGACCTTAATGTAGCAGATACAATCCATTTGTTAATAATTCTTTGATATTAACGTTGTTTTATTACTTTCTTCTATTTGAATAGACGAGCATCTGTTTTCTGTAACAAGTTTGCGTAAAATACGTAATTGAAACGTTTGTTGGTTGAAGTTAAATCAACAAGTTTTTATCTTATTATGACATAATTATCTTCCGCATAATAATAAAGTAATATTAACGTTTTCTGCCGTTATTTTAGTGAAGTATTTAATACAAGATAGCTGTAGACGTTTTGACATTTCTAATTTCCAAGTAGGCTTACAATGTAGATTCCTGTGGATAGTATGTAACTATTTGGAATAATTCGCTTGTGGTTTGCATAACTCGTGCAATCCATGCATCTAGACGGTACATCTGGGATCGTTCGAAGACGACACACCACGCCGTTGCGTTGTTGTCATTACTCATCTGTCGAGCACACGACTTCATGGTACTGTGTAGTCCTTCCCGCTCACAAAACTATACACCTTACTTGCTCTCTAGCAATAACGGACTTTAAAATTACTGCAGGACGGTATCATTTCAACTTTAGGCTAGTACGCAGTTATGACTTATTGAAACGAATAGGACAACAAAGCAACGCGTCTTCAAACGACATGCTAATTGACGGAGGGAGGAATGAGTTTTGTGCTGATATTATGTTTTAAAATTATTGTCATAGACTTCTTTCCCAGACATGAAAGTTAGTGTTGTTACAAGGTCTTTTGGTACACGATGTTGTTGGCCAGCTTAATAACATTGTTATTGGTGTCAATAAATTAGGATTTCTTTAAAAATAATCTCAAAATAGTATTTACTTTCTAAATCAAATATCTAACACAAACTGCCGCACTCAGTTATCTCTCCGCGTATATGGGTGTAAGCGTTTAACTACAATATTTTTCAAAGTTTTCTTAGACAGGAAGTACTTTCACATAATTACTAACCTAACCTTCCGCAATAAAATCCAGTTTGCCAAACCTATTTTTTCCTCGGAGGTAGCTAACATATCAGTGATCTAAAGTAATCATACTAATAACCTTTGATTAACTGTACTTAGGCCATTCAATGACGGTCCTATGTCATTCATTATGCTATCTTTTGAAAGCTTAATGAGAAGTAGCGTCTAAACAGATTAGCGGTAGAATATCATAATTATTATCATGTGTATAAGAGCAAAGTTCGTGTTACTAGTAAAGATAAGATCCGTGTTTACAACTATAACTTGTAGGTACTATCTATTGATGGAAATAAAAGTTCAATGTTATAACTAGAGTAATAAAGTAGACTTATCTAAGTATACTAGCACCGGTCCGCTGTTTTACCCGCGTTGTACCCGTTCCCGTGGGAGTTTCGGGGTGAAAAATAGCCTATGTCCTTTCCGTTGAATGTGGTTATCCTTTACAAAAATAACTATTCAACTCTAATAAGTAGTTTCTGAGATTAGCGCGTTCAAACAAACAAAAAATCAAACTCTTCAGCTTTATTATTATCTACACTAATATTATAAAGAGGAAAACTTTGTTTGTTTGGTTGTAATGAATACTATTAATAGGCTCAAAAATTACTGGAGCGTTTTTAAAAATTCTTTCACCATACGAAAGCTTCATTATCCACGAGTAACATAGGCTATTTTTCATCCCGAAATTCCCACAGGAAAGGACACAACGCGGGTAAAACCGCGAGGCGCTGCTAGTATTAAATATAGATAGGATGTTAAGCACGGGCCTTACTTAGATGGGTGACTGATAGTGGCATTTCTATCTGAGCAGTACCGTGCTCCGAGTAGCGGTCCGTCCCGGTTATCACTACATAGTATAAAACGAAGTTTTGTCTGTTTGTCTGTATGCTTAAATCTTTAAAATTACGCAACGGATTTTGATGCGGTTTTTTGTAATAGGTAGAGTGATTCAAGAGGAAGGTTTTTATGTAAAAAAATTCCCGAAATTCCCACGGGAACGGGCACAACGCGGGTAAAACCGCGGGGCGAATTTGGGCGAAAAATTTTGACAAAGTAAACCTCGTACATCTTGTACTTGTGATTCTAGGAGGCTTCTGTGACTGCGGTTCCTGTAAAGGGGCTGAAACGTCATTTAAATGTAATATAAAACTATATGTATCCATAATATCTGTACCTTAGAGTGATTCTTAACATTCATATTCTTTAAAGATCTTTTTCATATAGAAGCCCTACGGGATAGACGATAAGCTCACCAAATCTGAAAAAAAACATGATAAAAGTTTTAGTAACAATTTTATCTGGTACTTACCTAGAGTACTTAGGTAAAAGTAAATAAAACCTCATATCTGACTAGGTATTACGAGTAGTTGTGGTACTAGACAAGACTGATTACGTCTCTCATATAACTAATTCAAGTATTACGCCTACACAATTATACCAAGTATTACCTACGAAGGTATACTGTCTTAAATATTTTATAAAGAGAACATAATCGTATTTGAGGTATACAAGCGGCGTAAATACTTAATCTTTAAAGTGGTGGTGTAATTTCGCTAAAATAATGTAATCACGAGATAATCTTCTTCGTCGGATTAGTTAGATATTAAATCAACATATAGGAGATATGAATTAATTTTAGTGTCGTTCTAAAATGTTCATCTATGTTATGTACTGTTGTAAATAATTATTATCTTGCCTAAAGCCTTGTTCAGAGGGACGCGAGGCGATGTGCGGGGCGTATAGTACTCTTTTCCGCTATACTACACGCTCCGCGCTACGCTTAGCATTTCTATGAACGTGGTCTTAGTGCTATTGACTACTATAGAGCTCTTTAACCATGTAGTAATTCCTAAAACTAAACTGAATGTGTTATAGCTGGGTGGCAAAGTTAACATAACCCATAGATCAGACATTTATTTATCTGTACCATCTCATCCTATAAACCAGCATCTTTAAAACCATGTTTATTTTCCTTTCACCACTCGGTTATCTCAGTAAACATAGTATCCTTGTACATTTGTAGCAACACATGCGAGTATCTGCGGCTAAATCGTATTATCATTCCGAGACAAGCACGGGAATTCATGTTACACAATACATGTCAAGTCAGTCGCTTTATTTAGTCGTAGTTTTGCAAATATAGGACGCAGACGGGTATTATATTAACTTCTCAACTTAATATCTCGTAGAATAAAGATTTGGATTATGTTTTGGCATTGACGCGCTCTTCATACTATTCATGGATATCTTTTAGTAGCAGTAAAACTAGACGAAAATATATAATAGATTATTGGGGATTATTAGTCTCTATCTTTATTTTATTTTGGTACGAATGCGGTTTAATATACAACTGATATCGCTGTTATTTCGTTGCCATCTTTGCCGTCTTTCCTTCAGTTCAATATTGTCCATTATCCTTTCATAGATTTGAAATACGCCAACAAAATTGCCCGCTCAAAGTTAATTAAATATGTTATTAAGTACATGAAATTTACATAAAATTTGAAGTACCTATTATGGAATTTAATTACTGTGATTATGATTAAATACAAGTTAAATATCATCAGTTAAAAACATGATTCGGTGTCGTGCAGTATTTAATTAAACCATACCGGTTAAAATGCGGGCGAAAGTAATTATCTCAATAATCGAACTACTCAGTTTTATAAAATGACGACAATGTTATGATATTATCTATTTAAAAATATAATTTTACGAAGCGGGTATAATGGGAATTGTCTATTGGGTTAGAACTTCCAATAGTTACTCCAATATTTACTAAAAATCCTGATTAAGAAACACAAATCAGTCTAAAACGTTTTAACCGAAATAACTTAACAAATGCTAGTGCTAGAGTACATAAGTAGGGGCAGGTAGAGTCGAGGTTGTCACTTTGCACTAAAGTGGGTAGTTGGGTACATTCGCTGAAATTAATGGGAATCTACGGACTTCGAGAGTGTCTAATGGATGTCCGCCAGACGCTTCTCTCTCACTCCCTCGCAGTTATCTCTTTTTAACACAAAGTTCTATACAGTTAATGGAAATAGATTTTTAAAAGCTCTTACAGGTATTTTTATTCATTTTTGATCGGCGTTGTAGGTTAATTATGAGCGTCTTGCAGTCTAATGCTCCTTAAAATGTTAAATTCAAAACTAAGGTCTAGGATGAGGGTACCTAGGTTAACTTATGTGCTATTCTAGATAATTAAATAATAATAATTGGGAACCAAATTCCGAACTGTCTAACTGTTTTAGCGTGAAAGAGCAACAGACGTTCATAAATCATATCAAAATTTCTCATTTATAATTTTAATATGATTGATATACCTAATGTTTCATATTTGTGCCTGCCTATATGCTTAGGTATATTTATTTGTTGATAGTGATATATTTATGTAAATTCAAGTAAATACTTTTCATTCATTTCAATGTAATTTTGTAAATTTGTTTACTCGGCACACTCGACTCTAAATATATTTCACGTAGTGCAAAGAACTGAAAAATAAAATATTTCGTTGGATACATAAAAACTGCAAGAATGTTACGGCCTTGTAAGAATTTTATGCAATGTTATGTGATTTGAGGAGAAAGTGTTGGATCATAGCCAAGTACCCTCCCGCGTTAAGATAACGCTGAGATGCATTGACATAAACAAGTACCTCCTGACGTGATTTAACATAGAACTCGTAAAACTATTCCTCTTTTTTTGCTACCTTTGTTCCTACAGTCAAAATAGATCGCCTGAATAATACATTGCAGTTTAGATATAGAACATTTAGCGATAAATCTTTCATTATACCTTCGCATTGGAATCCTTTTGGCTGAATTTAGTTTTGTTTCATTCTGGTTGTTTTTAAATCGAGAACAGATGGATGTTTGTTCGTTCCTACGACTTTAACAATAATTTAATTCGTTTAACAATATACATTTGCCTTGGACAACATTCGGCTGAACGTTTTCACTCCTTATTGTAATCGGGTAAACAAAAAACTCTTCCAACATGTTTAAAAGCAACAAAATTGCAAGTAAACAGGTGGATTCGTTGTTTGCTTCTGATTATGGCTTCTTGACGACCCTAAGACGTTCACAACACAAGTATTACAGAACCGTACGCGTTAGAGCGTAGTGTTCGCTATTTACACGGAAATGCAAATATTAGTTTAGGCAAAGGGTTGTTCTGCACTTCAGTGGGTTTACACTAAGTGTGGGATTAAATAACGGGCTTGTGTTGCAAGCACTGAATACTGCTTTATGTACGAATTGCCCTTCCAATTAGATTTTGATCTGACCGAATCTTGGGATCTATGTACATTTGTGAAGTGTTTAATTATTGGCCTGTCTTGAATGTGATAAGGAGAATGGTATTAAGTTTCACGATAATTGAGCATAAGCCAGAGAAATTAGATTTATTACGAAGATTAATGTCGTATGCTTTTGAAGTGTCTTTTGTATCGTCAAATACGTATAGCACTTTCAAAGCACGGTAAGATTTAGATTAAGTAGTTTACTGAATGTCAGTCGATCAATTATTGGCGTAGCAATAAATAGAGATAAGTATCGATTCTTCGATCTCTAATTTTATTTATGTCGTACATCCCACTCGAGAAGTGAGTGACGGCTTGTTGCGTTAGTGGCGTACGATTGCACCCGCGACCTTTGCGGACGAATCGCGCCTGCCCTGTGATAGCCTGATGCACTAATCTACTTAGAAACAAATCACTATACTGCAAACTAAATTATAACTATCAATAAAACACTTTCTTACTATTAAAAACGCATAAAGAAACCAAATAGTTCTGTATCCTGTCCATAAAAAAGCAATTAGTGTTCCTTTCGCTTTCCCGTAATTATTTTAAAAACTTCGTCTAGCTTTGTTTGTTATGTGAAGGTTGTTTATTGTTTATGGGCTCAGTATGATACGCTGTGTTTGTACGTTGAGTAACCGCAGTTGGAAGCCACAAAAGTAACAGTTACAAACGTGTCTATCCGTTCATAAAATCCCCAATTTCATCGACAAAAATACATTTAACTATGAGCATAAAACGAACCAGTTTAGATTCAAAATGAATATTGATTGATTGCATTTCAATTTCCAAAGTTGAATGAACTGCGGTGCGATGTTGAAAACTAGCAAATTATATTTTTCGACGCTTCATAAAAACGTCAGTCGTCAAGTTATGTTTTATTTAGGGGCAGTGTATTCACTTTGTTGCGGTGTTTTTATAAACTTTTCAATGAAGTCACTTTAAAAATGCACCTTTTTCACTCGATTGTGGCGTAGCTCAATCATGGTTATGATTGTCGACGTTTGCAGTTTATAAATTTGACCGTTTTTTACACTGATGCTCTCGCAAAGCGTACCACACACATAAAGATTGCAGTGGCATGTCAAATAAACAATGGATAGGTTTGAAGCTCTATTTATTTTTTGTTTTGTATTTATTACCAGCGAAGTTAATTTAAAACATTCTATCGGATTAGGCATGTCAGTAGAAATAGCATTAAGTAACTAATGATTTCATTGTTCCAAGTTCTTGCTGATCTCTCAGTTGTTGGCACATGCATGCGGACGTATGCACAAATAAATAAACAAAAACTAGAGTCCATTCACTCTGCGCTGACATTTCTAACTGCGGTGTTTCGTGCCAATCCACCTATTTTATTAGATTCAATCATGATAGACGTTTCCTGTGGCTAAAAAGAAATCGATCGTTTCAAGAATTCTCGTGAAGCTATTAGTCATTTTCCACTTTGTTTCCATACCGCGTGACCGTCTGTTCCTACCTAGAGTTCGTGGCATAATGCCTAGACTAGACACAAGTGTCAAATTATTAAAAAGAGAATTGACGTGGACATCTAGAATTCGTACAGATTTCAGTCGTGCAACGCTAAAATATCATACGCAACACATTTCGTTAATTAGCAACCCAAATTGTAGTCATCTTAAATAAAATTTATTATCAGTTTCTTCACACAATGTTTATACATATAGTGATGAAAATCACGCTCTCTAATACGAAGAATTGAAATTGTTATTGAGAGGAATCTTTCGGTTATTTTTATGTGCGGGCGTTGAATGATGTTTCATTTTATTATCACTCAGTTTTGTTCTGTAATATTTAACTGGAACAATATCTATATTCAAGGCAAGCCGCGTAGCCGGTGTATTATTTAGTTATACCAAACGTCTATAATTAAACCACGGAGAGAGATTCAAAAATAGTTGTTTAGTTGTAGGTACATTACTATTTTTAACAGTGTGACATCGTAAATCTCGGTTACGACGAAAGTTACTGTGTAAATCATTGAACCACGAGACTTCACGGTACATTGAATTTTATTACACTCTCTTGATAATAAAATCATAATGAGTGATTAAACACATGAATAAATGCCAGTATACTACAAACAAGATCAATTTGTTGTTCACTTCACTGCGATTGTTCGGTAAAGTGCTATTTTCATAATTGCGTTACGAATTCAATGTTTCTATTTGATATCTGAATTTCAGTCGGAATTAGCCAAATACTGTTTCGTTATGTAGCGTCGGAAACCGTGGTGAATGCACCTCGCAGAATCATTATTGTTATTAGTAAGTTTGTTCCATAATATCCCATTTCTATTTCCGCTCCTGAAATATAACAACGCGAACTTAATAGTGGATTGTCGAAGTATCTGTAGTTGAATTCGGCACGCGTGGTTGGCGTAAAGTTTGCGTTATAAGTGTAAGTGGGGTTCGTATCGCGAGGTAATGATATAAATCGCTATCGCAGAATGTTACTAACAGCTAGTTTCCAATGAATGGGTCAGTAATCATCTGCATTTGAAGCCATTATCTCAATTGGCGAACGCTCAATGAGCGAGCGACCTCTGTCGCCGGACGCCGCTCCCGACTGCTACAATGCTTATTTGTTAGTAACACAATGTTTCTTTCTGTATCTTTACACCATTTACCTTTACGATCTATATTACGAGTATATAGGATTTTATATATCTACTTACCGAGGTCTTTGCTCCGTAGTGGAACTTCCAAGCCATTGGTTAACACCCTCATATCACAAGGACAATATTCTTTGCATTGTGCCAATGTAGATATTTGGTGGTTAAAACTGAAACTTCACACTATAATTTCTTCTCAAGGTCAATTGTGGAATGACCTAGAAAATATAAAAGAAAATAAAAGTCTCTAATATATAGGTACCATAACAAGTCGTGCCAATAAAGTTATGAGTTCATAGCGTCCATTGTTAACCTCTAAAAAGATACTTTTTCATCAAAAACTCTTTAATTTTGATAGCAATAAAATCGGTTTCGGTAGTAAAAGTTTTATTTGTCTCTAAGTATTGGTGTTTCTAATATTTAGGTTTATATCTCAATAACTTTGTTTACGTTACCGTCGTTCCGTTATCTTTACGTTAATTACATGAATCTGGAACACATTATCTGGTATTGAGTAACTGATTTCTACCGATTTTAATTGTTAACTATTAGTATAACTTCGTTACGTATATAACTGACAAAGTAACGGAATTGTGCTAGCTTTTGTACTTGTACAGTATCAAGTTCAAATGAGTATCTAACTATTTGAAACCAACTGTTGCATTCAGAGAGTATCAAAGAAACAATGTGATTGTTCTAAAGTCAAAAACATTTGAAAAACAAAACACACCGCATAAGATAAAGATACTAACAGAATCCATTAACACTCAATATACAATGAAACAAACATATTAATAAACTTAACCTCTTTTACAGGTATTCTTAAATCTTCTAGTAAAATTCATAAATGGTAATATTTGAGTTAATTATGATAATTCACTCCTTGTAACTATAACTGTAGATTAAACTTGAGTATTTCTTATTTATCTTCACTATTGTCTCAGTATATTATTTTAAATTACGTGCAACAACGAGTATTAGTAACCAATTGCTGCAATTGTGTGGTAGAATCTATGTACTTATTTGAACTATAGCCATTTGTGTTTTAGTTAACATAGTTTTATGTATAGCACCGACTAGCGGTACTAGAATGTTTTTATTTTATGTTGAACTTTAATTAGATTACGTCCAATTTTTTTTACGAGACGACACTAAAGCCACGTATGTATTAGTGTGCTAGGGACTTCCCGTCGTTGTATATCACCGAACATAAACCAGCATGTTAGATGTAAGCCATGACACTTACAGTACCACGGTATATTGATGAGCCCCTATATGTAAGAACCAACCACTGTTATAAAATTACTTACACGTTAGATTCACGGAGAAAAATATTTTTCCCAGGGTTACGCAAGCGGTAATTGTGGTGGAGCACCTTAGTTGCCATCTTCTGAAGTTTGGTAAGTGAGGCACTCCATTAATACACAGTCTGCCCGTCGTGATTCCGGAGAGAAATATTTTGTCGATTGTGCCGCTCGAACACAGCCTATTGACACGAACAGTAACTGCGGAACATAACGCATAAATAGATCTTTCCCGGGAACCACCGGAGACACATCTCACTCGTAGAGTAGCCGCTTGCCACCACGCAGATCTGCAGATACGCTTACTAGTTTAGACTCTACACGTCTAATGTTCGATGTCACGCTATGCATGATTACGATAAGAGCACGATTCTTTTCACTATTACTGTTGTATGTGGTGTATTTAGTTTTATTGCACATTTTAATGTATTTTTGATAGTGTAATTAGTAGTTCGATTAATATCTAGGAAACGGCGTAAGATTGACGAAGATCAGGAAGGGTTCAGATATTGGGAGCGGAAACCAATAAGCCAACTGATCTGTGTAATGGACGTCTCTGAAATTCGCTTTAATATCATTATCAATAAACGTATAATCAGATATGTAAATAGAGAACTTCGATCATTACGGCGTGTCTGAGGGGTGTACAAACTGAGAGGAAAGGTCGTGTCGTTTTTGAACGTATTTATATGCGGGTCGCGTGCTCGGTGCATACGTCCAACGTTTGCGTCTACACTAATCCGATCATGTGTAACAAAATGCAGCTCGGAGGCAGTGGCGGTGACTTTGGCTACCAGTTCCTCGTACTCGTATAAGTTACACATACTTACTTGTCTGGTGTTCATTGTAGAGCACTCGTGACTCGTGTAATTACATCGTTAAAATTGGAAAAGCTGTTGTCGGAGTCATCGCTAATGATATGCGAGGCGGGACGCGTAAAAAATGTGTCGCTCACTGTTACTTATGTTGTGAAATATATTGTAAAAATGTCTGGTGAATTTGTATAGAACGCGGTTTTGAATGAGGGTTCTTTGAAATTAATTTTTATAATTATGTAAGATATATTTATTTTCATATATCTGATATCTGTTTTATTTTATCTTGCTTTATATAGCAAACATAGGTGTGAGTGATTCGATTCGATTCCTGTATTCATAAACTCCGGTATCACTCAAAGCGTATTCCTTCCCGTATGAATAACGGGATGAAAAGTAAATAGGCTCTTTCTCGATGAGTTGACTATGTCTATCTTACCAAACATCTAATAGAACTCGATCGTTACGAACCGAACTCAAGGTAGTTCGGTTCGTAACCGTAACAGACAGACAGACGTACAAATAGACAGACAGACAGACTACAGATAGACAGACATACAAATAGATAGACAGACAGCACAATAGACAAACAAGACACTTTCTTCCTTTCATTTTTAAATATTAGAAGAGATTCGGGAGTTCAATTTAACTCTTTGAAAGTCAAAAAGCAATGAAATCATTTCAATCCGACCCCATTTTCAATGCGAATGCCACTGCTTTTCCTTTTCATGTTCAATAAAAATACAAAAAAAATCCTCTTCCTGAATAGGGAGGGACATGAAGTTACGAGTTCCATAGTAATCCGATTACGTGATAAAATGTTCCTACCACTTCCCCGAACGATAGACGACCTCTATAATCTCACAAATTGATATTCAATTTTGTTTTACTGTTATTCACTCATGACATTTTTGGAACAATCTTAATTTTTTTACTTAATATTTTTCTTTTACATTCTTGGAACAATCTTCATTTTTTTAATTAGTATTTTTGGTATTCTTTTTTTGAAACAATCTTAATTACTTTGCTTTATATTTTTTAGAGGTGCTATCAGCAAAGTAGGTATTTAATTCAGCGATATCTATGCGCTTGCATCTCATGGGCTTGTACGCCGAAGTGTCAATAACATTTGGGCGGGTGCTTGCACTTCGAGTGTGATACGAAGATACTTTAGTACAAGTAAGTAAAACTGCAGGGCATTTATATGCAAGAGAAAAATACTATTTACAAGTAAGTAACCACTGTTATTTAGGTCCAAGTGACAAATACCGCTGGCATGCAAGATGAAGAAAATTATACCACTTACACGACAGTGCAAGTAAGATCACTTTCGAAGTGCAAGCGAATATCTCTCAAGTATTCATTTACGTTCGTAAGTGTAACTATTTAGTTTTTTTTTGTACGCTTAAAAAGTCCTCCTTTGATATTCTGTATTTTTAAATTAAAATTAAATTGGATATGGAAATCTTATTCAAGTTTAGAGCAAACTAGAAACTACCGTTCATAAAAAATCTTTTACGAAAAGTTTTTTAACATTCATTCAACAAAACTTGCAGATACATATTGGTTCTTTCGAATTTCCACTTTCTTAGATTTATGTAGGTGAGATACAGCCGTTCAAGCTTTCTACTTTAAATTTATTGATTCCCCTAGTGCGACTATGCCCTACGCTAAATTTACCGAGCAAAGGCCTTCGTTCCAATCACTATGTGATTCGTAAACATTTTTTACGGCAGAAACCTTATCTGTCTATTGGTTAAAAGACGCATGCGGTTGCGATATATTCCTATCGAGAAAATAACTCTAAGCGAGTGTTCCTGTATAACGTTGGGTTGGGAATACGGACATTGTTTTATGTAACATATAATAGTTGATTATTTTTATTAAAAACTTATTTTGGTATTAAAAACTAACACACAAAATAAAGTTATTGATCACATCTTAAACTGTGTCTATTTTACTTTTAAGAAATTGGTTAAAATATATCCTATATCTACCTAGATAGATATTTTTGCACAGTTTCACAAAAACAACTTCCTTTCTTGTCATTGTACTTGATAAATAACATTGAAGAATAAACTAAATATGATAAATAAACCGAAACATTCGCAACTATTCCAAGCTTGCCAAACTATAGAAATAACAATTGCACTGAAGTAACGGCTCCCCTAATGGTATGGATTTCTGAAAAATAGAACACTAACCCTCTGAATAAAACAGTATCATTCGAGGTCTATTTGCTTTCATTCTTACGTAACCATCTATCAAATACTGGTTAATAAAATAAGCATTAGAACAGCGACAAATTTGATCGGCATTACCGCTATTGTATTCGTGAAGTTAAATTATAGAGTGAATTGTATGTGGAAGTGCCGTGTAGCATGTCGTTTACTCGAGTCCTCCATTTTTGATAACAATGTGGTACCCGTACAGTAATTGGCTATTGTTACGCGAACTTCGATTAATGCCTCTTGCACTTGTCATGCTTTTAAAAAGTTCTTTGGGTTGCCATAATGGCTTTAACGTGAAAAGACCGAGGGAATACCGAATCATTGTAAAGAAAAGTGACTGGCATGACGTTATAAAGATGTTTATGTACCGTCCTGTAAAATTGTAGGCACTGTAGGGCAAAGGCCTCTACAGAAATTAAAGATTGAAGTTTCAAGATATAGTAAGATATATAAGCAGCGCCCCGCGGTTTTACCCGCATTGTGTCCGTTCCCGTGGGAGTTTCGGGAATTTTTATACATATAAACCTTCCTCTTGAATCACTCTATCAATTTAAAAAAACCGCATCAAAATCCATTGCGTAGTTTTAAATATCTCAGCATAGATAGGGACAGACAGATAGAAGAATGTGACTTTGTTTTATATTATGTAGTGATTGTGAAAGATTAAAGATTAAGATGTAAAAGTCGACTAATGAAATTGATTTAGCTGCGTCATACTTATGTTAATTAGATCGGTAAGTTTATGTCAATCAACCATTCTTCTTAAACGTTCCTCGTCAATTTTATTGAGAGTAATCGCTAGTTGTTTTTATAATTTTTTAATATGGGTAGTTCCTCATTGCATTGTACTGCACGTTTCTTTCAGCATAGGTCATACCAAAAAAGGTACTCAATTTGAAACGGAAGTGGCGTTTTAAAATTGGAATTTGGTTTAAACTATACTTCAGGGAGTTTCGTTTTAATCCTGAACACTATCGTGTTGTGAAGTCACAGGTATGTTGTATTTTATAATGATTGCTTTTCCGATTGTTTCACTTTTAAAGATATACAGCCATTTTGCTCAGAGCGCAAGAAGATAATAATGTCTATAAGTTACGAAAATGCATTCTCTAACATCTTTATCTCTCTATGTCTACAAGATACAGCTGAATAAATAAGATTGTCTATGTGCAGTATACATAATGCTGAGGACACACGGCGACACTGACACTCATCACAAATGTCGACACTAGTGTAGATTGCGTCCTCATGGTAAGCAATTTTTGTGTCGACATCGGTGTAAACATTTTAATGTCCCGGTTATGTGTCGTTAGCTGTCTACACGGAGACACTGCAATTCAGTGTGGTACATTTCCTCGCCATGAACATTTGGTCGGTTATTGGTCTAGCTAAAAATTTCGCGCAAGTTCGAAATTCGCGACACTTGCGTCGGACACTGCGCACGACCTGTCTCCACGGCTGCAACACAGACACCGACCGACATTGCCACAACAACTGCAACTAAGTGTCGCGGCAGTGGACACACACAGACATTCGATGGATACATTGAGTGTCTAATGTCAAGTGTCGCCGTGTGTCCTCAGCATTACGGTTATATACATAGATAAAGGTGTGGAAGTTCATGTGTCTCAATTCACGTGGTTTTTAAGGTTGGAACTGATGATGTCTAGTCTAATTTGTTGAATCCGTATCAAGCAAGACTATACCCTAATTCTACCAAGAGTACTCTAAAATTGTATTAGTAAGTGAAACAAATGACAAGCGAGTCATTCACCTTCCCTTGACAGTTAAAACCAGTAACAATTGGTTAAAACTAACACGAAGAAACAAAAACGTCTAAAAACCGGTAGAAACTAAATTAACAAATGTGAGCTTACTTCCGTAACAGGAAAGAAACACTTACAAAGTTATTGCAAGTACGGTCAGCAATGCAAATTGTTAAATAGCTCTATTAAAAAAATAGAACAACTTTATTTTATGATTCACAATGTGGCTACGAAAGACAGGGGTAATTTTCTTCTGTTGATTTACTGGGAGTAAACAAACGTTCATGCTTTGACAAATAATGCTCATTTGTTGTTTAATCGTCTTATTTCCTATATGCATAATGCTGAAATAAATACACAGGTTTTAACTGAAAGCAAACAATGTTACGTAAATTAATGTGTGAATTAGTAGTCACCACTTACGTACGTTACTTACGTACGTTACTTACATACGTTTAATTATAAACTGGACTTTCTGTCAAAGTAGTTTCAAATGGCGCTTACCATTAAGAATGAAAGCGATGAATTTGTACTCAAAATTTAATGAAAACCGGGTTTGCCTTCTGTGATAAAGCAGACTTTTTTCCCGTGAAGCGGTCACTGGTAATAGGAATTTATCTACGCAATATAAAGTTAGATATAGTACATGGCATAGTAGTATATTACATGATATAGAACATGTATTTATAGCTAAATTTATCAGACTTAATTAATGTCTAATCCGTTTGAAAATTATCAACGCTTTGAGACTGTTTTACGCTCACTTAAGAAAATTAAGATTATTTATTTCTCTCAAGATATTTAATATATTACATTTTGAGCACAAATTTTATATAATTTTACTTTTGTAAGAGACAAAATGTGCAATTTTTTATATTTTAAAAACAACCAATAGTTGAGATTTTAAAGGATTAGATTTAATCTTAATGAAAATATCTCTTTGCCTTCACTGTTCTATAGATAAGGTTAACTAGACACTAATATTTTGATCTTTTAAATGAACTTTTAAACCTAAATTTCGCTGCTGTCTGTACTAAAATCCTAGGTAGCTACAAATTTGGTTGATGCATCGTCATCAAAATGTCTCCATTCGTCATCGTAATTCAGAGGCTGTGAAGTATTACGGATGATTCACACAGTACACCATAAATTACTATTCCTGACATATTATAATGTTTGAAGTAGAATCTTTAATTTTAGTAAACTCTCTTGGAGATCTTTGGAAACCTCGTTAACATCATAAATCATCTAAGCTAGTGTTCGACATTATGCATTGTCGCGTAGTTATGTCATGTTAATTTGATTTTTACTGTCTAATTGCCGCACTGACTGTCTGATAATCAACGCACAGCCTCAACCACTACACCTAGAAACATGAAATTTGGCAGGAAGGTTGTTCAAGTGACGTAAGTGCACATTAAGAAAGGATTTTTCCTACGGGAACAGGCTCAACGCGGGCAAAGCCGCGGGGCGCTGCTAGTTTTTAATACTTTATACGTCAAAATTACTCATTGAATCTGAACTAAGGAGGTATACAAAGGTCTCTGAGTATGGGCGTTAGATTTATTTACTAAATTTCAAATTAAGTTCATCCATTTGAAGACCATTTGCACCGCGACATTAGTCATCGAAAGTGAACGTAAACCTCATCTCATATATCAAAGACCCGACAACAAAAAACGTCTTCACCCCAAAATCGGATCCAAAATCTCGGAGCAAAAAAACCCAGATAAGCGTTTCCAAACCACTTTATCGTTGATTTTAAAAATTCCCACAAGAAAATTTAATACAATGATAACATTACAGGCGACGCCGTAACGGTAACAACTAGGTGTTCTATCATTTTGATAAAGCGAAATGTTTTCTTTACAAGTTCTTAAGATAAGTATCAGTTGTTTGCTTTTGGCGACGCAATCTCAGCGGTAAAAAATCAGGATGTTACGATAACGAACACTTGTCAAACAAACTTTTTGATATGTAGAGCACACGGCTAGTAATGTGGGGAAGAGGTATTTAAATTTAGGAAACAACGTTAGTAAGCAGTGGACCATCCTAAGCGAAATATTTAGAATAATTGGTCATAGATTCAGAAAATGTCGACCATTAAAATTTTGAAAAATTTTGACCATCAACATTTTCAAAATTTTAACCAATATTTTTTTTTTAAATTTTGGCCGCTTTATATTTACTTCGAAGTACGGTAGCGCTCCTATATAAATTTCTTTATCAGTCAGTATACAGTAATGTCAAAGTTATTGTTATCCTAATATAAAAAAGAACCACCAGTAGGATTTTGAAGGTACTATCAATCCGGAATTACCACAGGAACGCAGGTTATTTCTTACCACATGTCATTGCTCTTTACCTACCATCATTAGGTATAATTATTGTGAAATTTATATATAATCGTTATGGTGATTCGTAATCGTAACTGGATAATGTATCACAGCCAATTACAATAAAATATGCCCAGTTCAATGCCTTCCATACCGTGAATAAGTCATGAATTACACTCATTATAGCTAAATGCATAATTTAATAAAATAACTATAAAGCAAGAATAAATAAAGTAGATTAAGAAAAACAAACAAAAAGAAATGTTAAAAGAAAAATTTGGTTCATTACTCAAAGTCTTAGCAAGTTTTCGTATAACTACATAATAAAGAATGAAATATTAATACTTTAATACGAAAATGATTAAGTGCTTATTTTGAATCTGTGCTGCCAAAATTATGGTTTGGAAGAGATAACGTTTAATATTAAATTATAACGAAATGCCTGTTTATAAATAATCTTGTTACATGCTGTTCGTGGTTATACTCGTACACTCGATAGATTAAAAATAAAACTAATAAAAGGGTGAGATACATTAATAATAACTATTCGACCCTTGCCTGTCTGGGTTATAACTATAAATTTAACATGACTAGCAGTGCCCCACGGTTTTACCTACGTATTGCCTGTCCACGTGGGTATTTCGGGATAAAAAGAATATGACCTTTCTCTTAAATGTTATATAGCTGTCCATTATGAAAATTATTGTTCGAATTAAACTGGTAGATCCTAAGATTAGTATATTCAAACAACCAAAAAATCTTCAGCTTTATTAGTTATATAGATAAATATGTAATCTTGTTTTTTTTACGTTTTTTTAAAGTTAGGATTAAGTCAAACGAATACGTACACAAGTTTAGATATTTAACGTTATGCGAAACAAAACACTTACTAAACGTATAAGTACACCTACCTATATTCCATCCATAATTTACCTTAATCGAATAATCGAAATAAATTCTGTCTAGACTGCTACATAAAGCTGACTGAAGAGTTTGATCTCGTAAACTTATAAATTCTTTCAATTATCCCAAGTGAATCTGCGATAAATATGACTCGACACAAAAATCGAATAAATGGAATTTTAATAAATACTCGAAACAGACTGTCCATTTACATCGATAAAAACTTTCATAAACAAAGCAAATTACAAAATGTGTAAGTATTTAAGTACTTGAGCACGTTTGTACTAGATTTTATTAATAGAGCGAAGCCATTCCTTTTTGCTAGTGTCTAGGCAATATAAATAACAGATAAACGGCGTAGACAAAATCATTGTGTGTGAAATATGAAAATGGTTGACAATAAAACGGAATGACTGTTTAAGTTTTGTTGGATTAGGGAAAATCTTCGACTGTTAGGATCAATTGATGTATTTATGTGAGTAGGAATCCATTCAGAAGTCTTGTTAAGATCATCCAATTAGTTTTTATTATACTAAGATATATGAACAATAAACCTTAGATAAATTGTTCCTAACTTTTCTAAACATCTTATAGGTAGTTGAGTCTAACAGAATAAGCGGCAAGCCTGTTGACGCAGTGGCATCAGTGGCATGTGAGAGCGCTTACTGTGTCGGTGGTTGCGGGTTCGATTCCCGCCCAGATCCAACAATATGTGCAGACATAGTTGTTGGCGACGACGTCTAAGTGTCAATTATATATTCACATAGAGTGTTTGCGTATTTATATGTATTGTTATTAATGAGTTAGATTTTATGCTGAAACCTATACTGATATCTTCAGCGGTTAAATGGGTATACAGACTGATGTCAAAGGTATGTCAAATAAAAGTAGCTAAAGTATTAATATTAAATGTATGGTTAATGTAAGTACATTTTATCGAAGTTCTACAAATTGTTATTACTAACAAACCGCCCACCTGAATGCTAGTATTGTGCCGAGTATATCATCGGACGCATTAACGTCACATAATCATTTTAAGAGCACTACGCCCAAGGTTTATATCACTGTGGATATCTAAACATTCTATAGTTTACAACCTATTTTGCTACATTTATATCAGCAGAAAGAACTATAAAAATAAATAAATCACTCTTGATAAAAGAATACAATCAAATAACGAATTCGACTTTTTCATATCCTCAACGTTTCCAACATCATTTTAATAATAGCATAGTTTGATCGGCACCTGTTCAAATATCAGGCAAATCCATTATTGAAGTAATCTTCATTTTGCTCCATTCCATATGCATGCTGCGTTCCGTTTTGAGTATTCTCTATTAATGAAAATGGTTTGGAACTTAAACTTCAAGTGGATAAGGTTTAAATTGAGTAGGTGCGGAAGTTCAGAGCACGTATGGGACGCGTCAGGCCAAGAGGAGTAGCTGTAGTAGGTGCTCGACTGCGTAACGTCAAAATCGGGATTCACCAGGACATGTCCCTGAATTTGCATTTCGTATCACCTACCGCGTTCCCACTTCAAATATTCAAACATAATCCTGTTCTTCGTTTTAACTTCGACGGCGATACGGTCGCTACTTTCAAAGCTTTGATCAAAAACCGTCCTATTTAATTAAAGCGTTGCATTTGATACACCCGCGCTTAGTTTACGTCCCAATTCCGTTGACCAAACCAACTTGTGGAATACTTAAATAGTGCCTTTATACTAAGGTATCATAATAACATTAAAGACAAATAAGTAGAATGAAACGCACGCGGTAGGTCAATGCAGATGTCTTATATGATATTCGGATGTAGAGGGGCACGAATAAATAAGATGCGATATCAAAGCCAGATAACGACTGTAATTGCCCTATAAAGACGGGGAACGATGACACAACGCCTAGAATCGCAATTATGGTCGCAAGCATGTTGTCACGAACATACTTAACTATAAAATGAACATTGCATTGCAACGCTTATTGCCTGCATGTCAATTGTTTTTTTGGATGTTCCGCGTGCTGAATACTCTAGCTCTCGTACCGAATGGTTTATTGGATATCTGAGTGTATAATACAAAGATTTATGCAACTGGTCATTAAATTGAGAAAGAAAAGGAAGCACTCGATTTTCTTACAGTCTTCGAATAGAAGTAATGAAGTCGCAGTATATCCTTACGAACGCTTTTAGTTGTCAGATGAGTCATCACATACGAATTATTCTAAAGCTACGCTGGAAGCCAAATGGATGGCAATATGCTCAAACTTTACTTGCCTCCATTATATGCGATTTTGCTAACAGAATACGCGATCATAAACTTTGTTCACTTCATATGAGTATAATTCAAAAATTTGGCCGTTGAATCCATAGTGCAAACGTAAGTGCGAAAGTAATATGGTCTCCAATGTACGTCGGATTTAGCGTATTTCCGAAGCTCGAAGAATATATACGATTGCAGTTTGCACTCTAGAGATATTCGGGTTTCCACCGGGTGTCACCTCTACCGCGTTAGATAGGAAAACGTTGGAAAAATTTCGTCAAGTGGACGATTGGGAATGCGAAAAAAACGACTCAAACCAATTCCGGCGTTTGAGCAACAGTGATTTTTTGTACCTATGATTTTGCAATAAAATACAGAGCGATTTATTTTCCAACATTGTTATGAAATAACTTAAGACATGTTGGGTTGTCGGAACCAATTATTATATCTGTTCTAGACAGATATTTTTATTACATTGTTTCTCGTAGTTCACAATCTATTCTCAGTTGCTTGCAAGTCACTGCTAGATGTTCGAAATGGGCCACATTGAGATTTAGCAACTGTCTGTCAAACCGTATTACTGACTAACAGAATTTATAAATATTCCGTCGGTCCGTTTGAGCCACAATATTTAGGCCACCATTATATTTTCATTGTGCTTTTTAATAATAAAATATCTCAGAAATATCATTGGTAACATTTCGCTTTAATAGTTAGTAATTAGTCATGTGTTTTTAAACACTTTATTAAATACATATAGGCACGTTTATTAGAAAATAACGCCTCGGTGGTCTAGTGGTATGTGCACTCGTCTGCCAAGACTGAGGTCCCGAGTTCAATTCCCGGGTCGAGCGAAAAAGTGTTTTATACTTTTCAAACATGGCTCGAGTTTGAGATCACCAACCCGCATTTGGCAAGCGTGGTGATTACTACGCCTAATCGTCCTCACTGAACCGACATCTTCAGGGAGATGAGAGGCCTTTGCCCAGCAGTGGGACATTACAGTCTAAAACTTTTTTTAAACTGCAAATATTAAAACCATTGGAATAAAATCAACATTAACCAAACAGTTATTTCTTACATTAAAAATATGAATATAAATAGAAATACATGCGTGTATAAGCTGTCATTAAAATCAAATTTTGGCTTTGGTCCAGACCAAAGAAATATGATTTGCCGTCTTGCAGCAAGGATAAGGAAATATTCGTAATCTTTAACAGACTTCGTATTGTTATAGTTCCATAGTTATTCGAATATAATGTTTAGTGCGCAATAGCTTAGTTATTTTTACCCCCGTCGTATGTATAATATTCACATTATGGTTAAGTTACGAGTTTCAGTTTAACAAATGCGTTTGATATGATGTTAATACAACTGTGAGCTCATGGACTACATAGATATAAATAAAAGACTTGCTTAAAATTCGTCTATATTTACAAGCCACAAATACGTTGTCTCGTAATTTAGAGTAGCACAAGAGCAGTTTTGTAAAATAGTTCAGTTCTTGTCAGTGTCACCTCGTTATTGGATGGAATAATTTGTTCATTGACATGATGGATGCTAATGTCGCTGTTAGTATTGTGATGGTATTTAGCTCGCCTTTGAGAACCAATAAATCTTACCACTTCCTCACTATATCGTACTGGACTACTGGCATATTAAATCGGCATACGAAGCTGCGAAAGCAAATTGTAATAAAAAAGTTTTGAAGAAATTGAGTCTTGAAAACGGTTAAGATAAAGATTGAATTTGAAAACGGTATAACTAATGATTACAGCATGCAAATGACCTGATAGGTTTGTGGGAGTTACAGCTGTGACTGCGTGTAATAATAATGATGAGCATACTATAGCGTACGATTTAGTAAGGAGTTCTTTATGATTGCTCTGTCAGTAAAGACTGAATTGCCACAACTGACATGCACAGAACCATTAAGTTCATTAGTGGCATGAATCCACGGTTGTGGAACCGTAAATACAAACCACAGTCGCCGAGCCCGACTAAAAATAACGTCAACCCACATTGATTGATGTCAGGTCTCACGCACGCTGTTTTTGACATGTTGCTGTCAAGTAAAAGGAGTGCCAGCCGAGTTGGTCGCTGCCGCATTTTTTCCTATTAGTCGCAGTGGAAGCCGAGTGACGCGCTCGTGTCAGCTAATGAATTTTAGGCGCTTCTTA
The DNA here is from genome assembly GCA_963082685.1 of Cyclophora albipunctata. NCBI lineage: Eukaryota > Metazoa > Arthropoda > Insecta > Lepidoptera > Geometridae > Cyclophora > Cyclophora albipunctata. Next base: position 4,585,984 of record OY720117.1, on the reverse strand, counting down.
AAGCAGGAAATTCGTCGTCACACACGAAATGACATCGTATGTGTAACGCGCTGTCATCAGTACCGGTAGAAGTGTTTTTTTATTTTATGTAATTCAAATCGGTTGTAGATGTTGGAGTCTGGAGTTGGAAGTTTTATTAGATATTTTGAGGCAGACGATTGAGTTAGGCTTGTAAGGCCGGAGATTACGTACCCCGGCGGCGCGGAAGCTACCCCCTACCCCCTCTGTCGCGCCGTTGCACTGTCAATTCGAACTCAAACCCATGGGGCTCACCCACTATTACTAATTAATAAATCCGAGATGATTAACGTTTCGCATTAATAGATTAGGGTAAGCGAGCATAATTTATGTAAGTTAAAATCGGATAAATTATGGATGATCTTAGGTTTGATACGATTATGTACTTATGCGAAGGTACGAATAATTTGGATATTAGATTGGCTTGTCCTTAATTTTGCATAACAGAAATGTTTGTTAAAATTCAAAACAATAAATCATGTGAAGTAATAGCTAGCTTTGCCATGCGGTTTCGCCTGTATCAAATCTGCTACTGTGTAATGTATAAATCTTCCCAAGTCTTTCAAGACCAAAATTAGTCAATTTGATTTAGTTCTTGAGGTATTTAACGAGATCAAAAATGTTACTCGTATACAAAGAATAATAAATCTATCATTCGAAAAACAAAAATAGAACCAATCTCTTATATTTCAAAGTAACTTTATCTACAATCTAGGAACCATTACTAATATTAGCCAGACATCTACTGTAGTCGAAGTCTATTTACAAAAGTAGATCTTAAGGCTATTTATTTAAGAGCCATTTCCTATATTATATTTGATGCTTGCATTGGACGCAGCGGAAATTCGAAGGATATTTTCTGATCGCAGTAGGGATCTAGTTTCCGCAGTCGCGATAAGCAAGTTACTGGCATTAGCGAGGGTTAGGCAGGGGGAGGGGGTGAAATCATCCGCACAATTAATAGACGAGCCGACAACCGAATTGAACGGGTTCGATGATTTGTGAAATTTTGTAACGATGTTATGTTATTTGAGGAATGTTTACCAAATCGACTGGAATAACAAACAAAATATCAGAGTTCATTGTTACCTTAAGAAGAAACTGCTTAATTGATAAAAGCTTTTTCCTCTGTTACTGTACTTCAGATGAGTTAAGTTAGGCAGTCTAAAAACTTGGACACCAGGGTTGTTTACCTACTTCAACTCATTTATCGGCACTGGGTGGTACAACGGTCACTGGAGGAGTCTTAAAATCCGACACCATGCTTGGCCACTAATCTACAGAGGTTTCGTTTTTGCTTCTGGAATGCTATACATATTTTAATAACTAAATGTAAGTTGAGCACTAACTTCTTACATCTAACATTACATGTACCCATATTATTGTCGAGGACGTGTCAAATGTCTCTTTGGACGACTGCAATAGAATGCTGTGCGTTGAAAGCGACCAGACCTGTTTACTTATCACAATTATTTACACAAAACAGAACCTTAAACTCTAGTACTAAGAGCTAGTATCGTTCACACACCAACAGTCCTAGATAGCCTTCAGCTAGAAACAGTTCATTTGTTTCCGTTAACACTCGTCTTCGTGAAAGTATTGAATGTTCTCTTTTTGATTGGAAAATCACGATTATGTTGTGAGAGCAGTCGCCTAAACAAACAACTTGGTATAACATTTCACATGTCTGTTGTATTATACTTATATTTATATAAATACTGGGGAGTGTTAAAAATGTCGTCACGTGTGCAAATAAGCTTCGCTTTGTCAATCCTTAGTTTAAGAGGTTGAGTAAAAGAATTTTATTTGTTAAACACTCTAGTTTGTCCAATAAATCGCTTAACGCTTATATAAATAACGAAACACTTTATAATCATTACAATATTTTATTGTCACACAGTGAGCTATAATTTTATTGCCAATGATATATTCTATTTGTCTGAATAATAAAACAGTTCTTGGTGTATCATTCCTGATATTCACGTATTCTTTTTAATGAAATTGTGGTGTTTGTTTGATACAAAGCTGTTTCAATTCAACTCGACTATAAGTTTTTTTCTTTGAAACGTTCTCCTTGGCGACTTTGTTTTGATTTCAATCAAGAACCGGAAAGTGAAATATGAGAATTTTACGAAATCAGGACGTTGTTTGGAGTTCGAAAAAGCATGAGTAAAAATAAGTATTTTGATGAAAGCTTCCTTATGTAGGAAGGGAAGTTATTTAAATTTGAAATTTGTATCTATTACTTAATATAAATATTATTTCGAGGCCATATGTCGCCTTTTGTAGCATATCCTGTTTAACTCAACGTAGTTTTCTTTAAAAACTTTCAAAGAAACATAATTCATAAGTAAATTTATACTTACCAACATATATTGTGTATGATACAGCCTATAAGATTACATTACAGTTACAAATCTGTAGCAACTCATTAAGTAAACACACAGTCTTCAATTATCTGAAACACCAAACTAAATAAAGCAACTTATAGCGACAACACTATTTTGAAATTGATTAAAATACGTAGGTACATTGTTGAAGCCGAGCTTTATGTCTCTCTCATTCCCTTAGCGATAAAACGGGATGGGATTATGTTGATACACCCCTAAAAATCTAGTAGAACGATCAGTTTTACGACGGTCTCATAATGTCGACATATAGGATTTACTATTGTATAATTCACCGTCTCTCTGTGTGTTTGTTGCAACTATGTATATTGTTACTAGTCAGGTGCCGCAACAGTTGAAATATTAACTTATAAATTGTCCCCACAATGCTTCATATTTATACGACTTTCGTTCTAAACTTTACATGCGAGTTGGACGTACGAGTAAATGCTGTAGGAAAGATTGTCAATCTATTCACCGTTTGTTTTATAAATTATCTTTGTGTGTGTTTACGTTTACATTGGTTTATGTTGTTTTGTGTTTGCTTGGATAGTTATTCTGTTTCTATGTAACTGTAAAGTATTTATTTTTTAATCATAATATAAGCTCTACCATAATCGTTTAGTTGCTTTAGTAACTATGTAAAGTTAGGACTTTACATAGTTACTAAAGCAACTAAACGATTAAAAACAACAAACATACTGTATCCATACATACCCTAGTATGTATGGATACAGTATGTTTGTTGCTCTTTCACGCAAAAACTACCGAAAACTTTACAATAATATATGTACTTAGGTAATACATCAGAATAACACATGAAATACATTTTAACCTGAAATTCCCGCGGGAACAGGTACAACGTGGGAGAAACCGCGCGGTGCGGCTATTCTTCTATAATAATTAGTTTAAAACAGTTGAATCAATGTGTGTGCCACAAAGTAAGTGCGACCTTAGATCTGTCAACATAACGCCGACAAAAAGTACTATGGGTAATTTAGAATCCGCGGGGGTCAAAGCGCTTTCTGGTGAATGGATGTTTTCATTTAAAAAAAAGGTAATTAGGGACCTAAATCAATCACCATCGCTGGCTTCTCCTATTTCATTAGCACACGTGTTTTTGACGAATAATTAATAAGCAATAAACACATGTTGAGTTATAGGAATAGAGTTATTTTAAGCTTAAGTTAATTTTTATTTCTCTAATGGAATGTCACGCCGTGTCATGGATGAAACATATCAAAGTATACTCTGTTTAAAAATAAAATGTTTAAATTAATTTCGATATTTAGTTTACTAGCAGCGCCCCGCGGTTTTACCCGCGTTGTGCCCGTTACCGCGGGAATTTCGGGAATTTTTATACAAATAAACCTTCCTCTTGAATCACTCTATCTATTTAAAAAAACCGCGTCAAAATCCGTTGCGTAGTTTTAAAGATCTAAGCAAACATAGGGACAGACAGACAGACATACAGCGCAAATCGACTTTGTTTTATACTATGTAGTGATTTTAAATGTCTAGTTACGTCTCATTCAAGAAGAATATGTGTTAACTTATACATAAGTACTCGTAGATAATAAAAAAACACTTTTTCATTGATTTAGGTATCAAAATAAAGTAAAAATTTCGAGGAATCAAAGTTTAAAATAAATTATGGAATTTCTTTCCCTTCTTAACTCTTTTTTGCAAAAGGGTTGCTTGTAAACGTTATTTTAATACGTCTTCCGCCCGCATCTTTGCCGATGTATTGTTTTCATAAGACACGTGTTTGCAAAAAGATTTAACAAGTTCATTGTGCAGCTGGGACGAAATATGTGGAGTTTTGCAAAACTTCATTGAAATATAATTAAGGACTAAAAAAATACTGTTATGAAATCATTCAGATCTATCTAATACCCGTCTAAAAATATTTTTAACGAGGGAGTATGCATCATACACTCTATTTTTTCTAACAAGCTAAAATGTAAACTAACGTAATCAATTTTCTTGTCGAAGACGATTCCTTTTTAAGAGAAAAAGATTTAGACATTTCATTCCTGTACCTGCTAACCCCATCACTAAACCCTTGAATTTTAACTATTTTACGAAAAAATAGAATAAACCAATATACATGAAAATATTTACAAACATCCAACATGGCTTCTCCTTATCCGAAGCTGACAAAGGTATGGTTTCAGGTGTTTTTTAAGTTGACCACATAACTGATGATTTACCTACCAACATTGAAAAGTTCGTAGAAGTAGCGCTCGTTTGAAGCGATGTTAGTTCATTGCGATTGTTAAGGAACGTGCACCTCGACCCCTACTTGGATGGGTGGCCGATAGTGGCATTTCTATCTGAGCGCTACCGTGCTTCGGAGGGCACGTTAAATTGTCGGTCCCGATTATTTCAATCGTTAGACCATGTCGGAGGCAGTCTAAAAACTCCGACATCAGGGTTGGCCACTAACCTACTCGACCTAACTTCTTCTTCATCGAGTGGATGGTCAACCTGACCAATCCTGGTGTCAGAGTTTTGAGCCGCCAAAGGCCTCTGACATGGCTCATGTAACGACTACTGTCCGTAGAAAGTAACCGGGACGGACGGCTTAACGTGCCCTCTGAAGCACGGAATCGTCTTACTTTTCGGGCAATTACGTGATTCAGCCTGTAATGCCCTAACCAAACTGAGGACAGTCTCCCAAAGAGATTTTTGTGAGATATTGTCCCCACCGAGAATCGAACCCGGAACCTCCGGATCGTGAGCCGAGCGCTCAAGCCACAAGACCACGGAGGCTGTTAAACTATTGAAAAGTGATCTATCTGACTAATCACTAACCATGCAATCCATTGTCACTATCATCCCATTATCAGGTTCTAGGTTTCCTACATCCACTACAAGATCATTGGATTAATAGGTCTATGTCGTCTTATAGTGCATAGTTAATTCGTGGTTTCCGTGGTCTGTGTTATCAGTTACCCTGGATACTGAGCTTAGGTAATTCCTGGCTCTAATTAATAGGATCGTTGCAAGTGTTGGGGACAGTTTTCACTCATTGGCAGGAAAAAGGATAAGGTTTTAACTCATTGGCAGGAAAAAGGTTAAGGTTTTTGCTTTGGTCACAAAGGTCTGCAAAGATCTCTCCTGAACATTTAAAACTTTCTTTTACTTTTAAAAAAGTATACTTATATTATAACAAATGAATCCAGCACATTGTATTATTCAAAGAATTAGTAACTACGAGTATAATGTTCACGTTAAGGTACACGAAAAATTTAAAGTTTCCATAATTATGTTTAAGTTTTTAACAAGCTGCATAAGTTGCTAAGTTTGGCTTGTCAAGTACATTCGTGCTACAACCTAATGCAGGTTTCGGGGACATAAAGTGTTGGATGTCGACAGTTCTAAAATATAGCCGTCGCTCCTAAAGATATGTAAATAGGGTTATTTGAAAAAATATTTTGGAACTTTACATAAATATAAATTTTGGTTGAGTCAAATGGTAATACTCGTGGTTAGATGTGGTTGGTTTTGAGGTAATCCTGTTCCGTTTTAATACTTAAATGTTAAAACCCTCAAAAATTTTAAACACATGTTATGCTATTTGCTAATTCATCATGAAACGAATACTTTTTGAATGAATTAGCAGACCTAGAAAATAAACCTAAGAAACTTTTTGGAGGGTATTTTGTCATTTTATAAGATTATGGCGTAATTCGTATAAATAGTAAATTAAAGACAATTTGAACTCTGGTTTTTCTTATGAAAAATATTGTTATAATCCAAAATACTGGCATGGTGCCTCTTTAGTATTCTTAAGGCATGCAATATCTTGGGATTACGTACTTCTTAAAAGTGTTTTGTGAAGATTAACTTCCCTCACATTATTGTTTGTAAATTATTCTTCAATCTATCTTATATGACGTGGCGGTGCTGCCTCAAAATTACAGATTTCAGATCTAATATTTGTATGTTTGCGTGAGTTAAATCTTCTATACAATCGATCACTGTCGTTTGAATATACTTTTATTATCAAGTCGGTACGTTGACCTGTTTGGTGTTCCTTACGCATACTAGCGCATTACTATCTGATAACCACACATGCTTAAGTAACCTTGTCTCACTTATCTCGTTTACTGTGTCGACGTTTAGATAACTGATATCTGCGGTGTTTTTAAAGACATAGATTTTTTTGTGACAAATTTTTGAGAATATGGCATGATATTTATTAGAGTTATTTATTGTCATCGTGAGTTTGTGATGATTCAGTTGCAACACACAAAGATGACAAGCAAATAAAAAAGCCTTTTAAATTGAAAAGTATATTTTTAAAGAGATAAATCTAATAATAGTGTCCGAGTTTCATGTACCTACTATTCGCGGAATTCAAAGAAGAACTTAATTCCAATTAGTCTGCATTTGCTTTTGTAAGACAGGGTAGTATTATAGGGAATTAAATCTGTTGCAAGAATATAGCTAGTAACGTTCCACTTCCGATAATGAAAACGTCTCCTTTGAGGCACTGAAAATCTTTTTACTGTCAATAGTCACGGAAATGAGTGTTGTGACGCAACAATGCGGTAACAACGTGGGACTGAGACAGCACTTAGGTTAATATCTTTAGCTTTCTACTCACAAAACTGTTGTGCTAATATAATGTACTGCTGTATTGCTTATTAGTTCCAACTGAAGTGTATGTACGATTTCCTTAGTCAGGTAATCTAAGTTTCTTAACCTTTGTGATATTCGTATTGTACAGCGTTTTTGTTAAGAATCTGATCCCTACGTCAAAGTTGTAGTAAGACAGTCTTCTGGTGTATGGCAATATATGAGCGCACATTAAAGACAAGAGGTATAACAGACTTTTATGTCTGTCACAGACTTTTTAGTCTGAGACTGAAGAATTTGTACTGACTACTGTAAGACTAACAGACAGCCAGTCGTAAGATTGATCTGACTATGGTGGGCTTAGGTTCTAAGTTAACACGTGGAGTTGTTGAGATCTGCTGAAGATTTAAAACAAAGTAATGTATGTCGCCGTTAGAACTCATTCTGTACTAAAACAGTCCAAATGTCATACTAATGTCAACATCCGTCCTTTTCCATCCGCTCTCCAACTGGTCCATTAATTAGTTGCGTGTGAGAACTAGTTAAACACAATTTAAAGGGAACATAGGAACAGAAGCGTGTCATAAGATAGCCCAGATACAATATCACTCGCAGTAATGATGAATGAGAGCAAACCGCCCGACCTAATTTCTACGGTTCTCTTGATCCATATTTCTTCGTGATTGGTTCCGAGTATCAGTAATCATTGACTAAGTATTGAGTATACAAAACATTTGAAACATTGTGAAGTTATTAGTGTTTCGGAGTCTGTCTGCAGTGGATTGAGACTGAGGTAAACACCGAACACCTTGTTTACACTGTCGAGTAACTTCTTAAGAAACGCGAGCCGTCGCTGCGCTCTAGATGAGATGCTCCCGTTGATATACAAGTGCTGTTTATTTTTCTTAGCGCTCTTTTTGAATCTCTGGCACGGGGAGAAAATTATACGCAGTTTATTTCTAATATAGTTTAAGTGTTCTATAGGGAGATGACGTCTCAAGAAAACATTTTTCATCTCGTTATGCTAAATTACTTTAGTTTATGCTTTTAAAAACGATACTTTTATGTTAATTAATTTGCAGTAAAATTATAAATAGTTAATGTTTATTATTAAAGCAATTATTTTTGTAGGAGACCGGTAGGACGAGAGCAATAAATACCAAGTTGGCTTGGAATATCTAAAATTTATTTTAACAGATTCTTTATATTATGACATAGATGTGACTGCGTAAGTTAGTTGAAAGCTATCCCGGCCTTTCAATATAAAATATGCAGAGTGTCTAAAGCTCTGATGGAAAATCAAGTTTCACGGGTCATTGCCTCGGAATGGCACTATTGAGCGCATTGTAAAATAACATACTAGCTGCAACTGTTCAAGTGTAAGGGGGAATAGTAATAAAATTCTATATTTCCTCGAGAGTGTGAGGTGTTTGCAAGCCTGAGCGTGCGCGCGGCGATAACTCTGAAGAGGCTTTATTCTCACTATCGAGAACGCCGCGCCCGCTTCCCGTGTCACATTTGTATAAACCTACCATATTAATGCCAGAATTATTCCACTCTATATATACCGCGTTCCATTTCCGAGTTTGTTTAAAAATCATCAATTATTCGCCGACTAACAAATGCACTAAAGTGCTCCTAAACTGGGATTGGATAATTCTGGCGTGTCACCGCAGTGGGTCAACATAGTCGCTAGTCGGTTTTATATTTAAGAACAAATGACACGATGCCTTCATTAAAGTTGCATTCGGACAGGTAGAGTTGCTAACCGGGTCGACGGTTCTATACTAGGAACGATCGAACCAGCCTATTAATGGATAGAATCGGTTTCCATGATCAAAATTTACTTGCTATGTAGGAACGGATTCGGACTGTTCCACTCAGTGTATTTTTGTTTTGTTATTTCGAAACGGAATTGTTTAGTTAACTGGCAAGTATTATCGGATTTAGTAATAAAGGATGAGTGAATAGTTGATAGATATAATTAATAGTGATAGGTAAAAAGTTTTTAAGCATATTTCCGGGTCTGTAACTGCCATGCGATAACAATTGAACATCATTTTCTGAACTTGATTCCATATCCTAAGATTATCAAGAAGGCGTTGTTAAATTGAATAAATTTACAAGCCGCGAATGGATTTTGAATATTGAACTCGCCAACTCTCAGCTTGTTAACTAGCTTTATCTTAATGAAGTGTTTTAATTCAAATAATATTTTTATTGAAACTTACTTTTTCAGGATGCATTTCCTTACGAGCGGAGCGGAGCTCAATTAATAAATTACAACGCATTGAAATTTTCACTAATGTTATAAAGAGGAAAACTTTGTTTGTTTGGTTGTAATGAATAGGCTCAAAAACTAATGGACCGTTTTTAAAAATTCTTTCACCATTCGAAAGCTACATTATCCACGAGTAACATAGGCTATTTTTCATCCCGAAATTCCCACAGGAATGGACACAACGCGGGTAAAACCGCGGGGCGCTGCTAGTTGTTTATAATTCTCCTAAATCTCTTCGTAATGAATTGTGATTGGACAATTTAGTTAAACTCCCCCGCTCCGCTTTTGTAAATCACACTCTTTTTTTAAATTATTTTGTAATTAATTGTTTTATTGTATACATATCACACTAATACATTTTCATGTTGTTTCAGGTAGAATTATGCAATAAATTGCACAAGAAGTATTTTATAAGAGATCGCTACTGATTTGATCGACGAAGAAACGTAAGTTAAAAATTTTTAGTATTGGATATTTGGACTGGAGAGATACTTGAGATTTATCGTGACATTAGTTAACCATGTTTTAGGCCAGAGCCACACTTGACGATGATAATTTAGGAAAAGCCATTGATGTAGTCTAGACATACTTTGATTGACAGTAAATTATTATTAAAATTATCAACTTTATTATAAATTTTAAAAAGTACGGAAAAAACCTAAGTAGATATAAATTTTGGATTCGTCGGTACAGGAAGTTTATTTTATTGGCACATTTTTCAACATAAAAGGTTATATATAAAAGACACTTTTATCATAATATGTAAAAGATTTTAATTATCTTGGTTATTTTAATATTAGTGATCTTTTTTATTAATTATTTCATCAAATTCGAAAGAGAAATTCTATAATACGACTGTAATACGTTTAATCTGTTGATCTAGGGCGGCTGGCACAACAACACTTATCTATATCTATTTAGTACTTACCTAAAAAAACTTGAGAGGTGTCAAGGGACACCCGGATGGAACGAAGTTTATTAATTTATTATCAACAAAAATAATCGTCGCGACACCACACTGTTCAATGCGAAATAGAAAGACGAAACGAAAATATCTAACTTGCTTTCTATAAGAGAGAGAGAGAGACAGACAGAGAAACATGTGCACGCCAGAGAGAGACAGACAGAGAAATATGCGCGCCGCGCATGTTTCTCTGTCTGTCTCTCTCTGGCCTGCGCAAGTTTCTTTGTCTGTCTCTCTCGCGCATGTTTCTCTATCTATCTCTCTCTGGCGTGCGCAAGTTTCTCTGTCTGACCCTCTCTGGCCTAAAAAATGTCGTTACCATTTGCGTCTTTCGCAACGCGCGATAAGGAACTTCGTTCCAAAACTTCGTTCCAATAAGTTTAAGAAACAAAAGAAGTTCATTTGAAGTAATATTTGATATTGCACCAAATATAAAACACTATTTAAAACGAAAATCATTCGTTTTTAAACATATTTAGCAGCTAAATAAATTCAAGAATGCTTGTGCAATCCGCCCTAGTGATATAAAGTTTAAGTTAAATGTCACTCATATATTTTCAAAGCCCAAAGTGCCCAAACTCAGGTATTTTTAATTCCATGTTATGAATAATACATCTTTTGGGCATACATATTACTTGACGTAAGTGAAAATAACAGATAAAACTTTTGGCTCGCTTCCTTGCTACTTCCGTCCTTGCTACTCGTATGCCAAAGGCCTCAAGACTGTGGAAAGCATATATTTGTTTTATTGTACGGTTTAAAGTCGTTTTACTCAGCATATTTTTATTTTTCCGTCCAAGTGACATTATTGTACTTTAGGACGATGTATGACGTCATTTATGTCTATACTCAGAGACATCAAAATATGCTTCCTTAGTAGATTCAATAGGTAAATGATTTTGACATACCTATAATGTATGAAAAAATTCGTCGATTTGTTGATTATCGATTTAATGGACGTCTTTCAGTGCGGGAGTTGGTATTAAATTGTTTTGCACATATTTGAATTTCACTGTCAATGGTTTCGAGGCGTGTTTTAAATAAGAAGACAAGATTTTAGCACAAAAGAAAGCAAAAAGCGGACTCATAATTTATTTGCCTGAAATAGTTAATGATACATACATAGCAGGTATTCGTAACATAGTTATTTTCTAAGTTCCTCCTCACTGTACTGTCTTCGGTGAGGCGAGAGCCTTTTGTCGAGCAGTTGGATATACAAGCTAATACTTTTTAAAAATATAATATAACTATAATATTATCAATGTATACAATTTGGCAATATTTATTTTCTAAAGCGGTAGTATCTAGTCGTCACAGCACGGTGGCATCCCACAAAGATCATTGCTCCCTTCAAAACATCAAACGAATACTTTTTAACAAATTTTATCTAAAACCTGCAGTTTTGTAAACCCTATTTAAATGAGATTCTGTCAATGTAACTGAACTTTAATTACAGAAGCAAATAGACCGTAACAAGTAACTAATCAGCATCAATCGAGTACCAATCAAAAGAGATTGATTTGTAATCGATTTAATGAAGACATTTTAAACGATTCACTACTAAGCTGCGTTTCATTTTAAAATAGTCGTTGAAATATTGCTTGTGATGAAACAGTTAGAGATTGGAATATTTCCCAGCGAAGGAATTAACTATATAAGAAAGATAATTGTATAATTTCATTAATATTTTTTAGACCTGCAAAACTTCGTTGATTGAGTTTATAAGCCGCAAACAGACTTATACGATTTTTGTCCTGATGTTCTATTATCCTACTAATATTATAAATGCGATAGTTTGTGAGAATGGATGCATGTGTGGATGTATGAATGTTTGTTACTATTTCACGAAAAATACTGCGGGACGGATTTGGATGAAACTTTACAGTAATATAGGTTACTAGCAGCGCCCCGCGGTTTTACCCGCGTTGTGCCCGTTCCCGTAGGAAATCCGGGATAAAATGTAGCCTATAGCCTTCCTCGATAAATAGACTATCTAACAGTGAAAGAATTATTCAAATCGGTTCAGTAGTTTCTGAGATTAGCGCGTTTAAACAAACAAACAAACAAACAAACAAAACAAACTCTTCAGCTTTATAATATTAGTATAGATACATCAGATTAACACATGTGATAAATTTTATCCCGAAATTTGTGCGGGAACGGGTACAACGCGGGTAACATGCATTCCTGCTACCTTCAGAGGTCAGCTACCATTTAATCAACACCTAACTTTATGACGTATTATTAATTTCAAACATTACTAGTACATTTGATAATCACTCATTAAATCTCTACCAAAGAAGCGTTTGGTGTCTGTGAGAACGATTTTTAGTTATATGATTATTGGTAATACATATAATAAGAACCCCAGAATGCTTCATTATAAACTAACTTACATAAAAAAGTGTAAACTTAATTAATAATTAACACCGCGTTCCTCAAACAGAACGTACATTATCACACTCAAATTCATATTTCAAATTAAAAAGCAAATTAAATTAAATCTTAATGAGCATTTAAACCGGGAATTATACCAGATTTTTGGAATTTTCTCTAAATTTAATGTTAACAGTTTAAGGAGGGGAAAAAATCTCATTGTTAGCTTTAAATGGCTGGAGAGGGCGCGGGCGTAGTAATAGGACATAATATATATCTTTGAATAACTTCATCAGTCGGTGGTGGCGCCACTGCCACGAAGTAATTACGCTCCGTATTTAATTGTAAATTAATTAGTAAACTCAATAGATAGGTTTAAAAAGGTTATTAAAGTTATATAGCGGAGTACAAATGTTATCCAGTGATAAAATTCAGTATACTTGACATTAAAGTGTTTTTTGTAAAAGTGCATAAACTAACAAATTTAATTGAAATAAAACAATAACAAAGCGTCTAAACATTGAAATACATGAGCAAAACTATAATTCTAAGTGATTAATAACTGTGTATGTATATTTAAATAAGGTGAACCACTACAATTAATAAAATAAACAATTCAAAAAGAAAAAGACAGTTAGTGAAAAGTTTTAAAACAACTTCAAAAAAGGCGCGTCTCTTAACGGTTTATGACGTGATAAAACTGTCTATTAATTTCAACCAGTATAGTACTAGTAGTCATAGCCCAGTGGCACCGACGCACAGTATCATCACGACTAGATCGCTTCGACACCGAGTTCGAACCCCACCTAGCTGAGCAGTTATTTTTAGAGATAAATATTTGTAAGAAGCCTATATTTCACAATGAGGACACCAGAGCATCAATGATAGAAACTATTTGAATACGATAATTTTTTTTTAAATTTTTTTTTGCCAAAATGGATCATAATAATATGAATATAACAGTGCGAAAACCACTAAAGAGGTCCGTTTCAGCACTAAGTTTGACCGATAATGTTGTACTACACTCAACAATGTACGACTCGCCTAACTTTGATTTATCAACACTGAGTATGCAAAGCGCGATTCAAAATAGTGAAGCCTCATTCATCAATGATCTCAGAACTGAAATCGAGACCCTGAAACTAAAATTGCACACGGCTGATAAAGAAATTATAAAAATTACTAAGGAAAACACGTCATTAAAGCAAATAATTACTGAACAAGAAAAAAAGATAAATACTTTACAGGATTTAAGTAATGAAGACACGAATACAAATAATATCGCTTCACCAATATTAAAGCGAAATTCTAAAAACAAAAAGGATAAAGTGAAACGGAATACTGATACTGAATGTAAACGGACAAAAGGAACTACCAATAATGATGTGCAAATATACAATACGGAACAATATAAGAACCAAGCAGAAACGCTAAATCTAAATTTGCCTAAAAAGAAGAATAAGCTATATATTATAAGCAATGACAAATATAGTAAAACTTTAGAAATAGCTGAAAATACTTTTGAGACTGAAAAATTTGAGATATGTAGATTTCTATCACCAAACGCGAATTTACGAAATATGCTAGAAAATATAACGGAGAAAGTAAAAAACTTTACATTAAATGATTTTTGCATTATTTTTATTGGCGAAGAAGATTTCAAGACAACGCAAAATTATTTTCAGCTTATAGTAGATATAAGATCCATGCTGAGTCATACTATGCATACTAATGTAATTATCTGTTCTCCGACATTCAAACTTGGAGATTATAGCGAAATGTTTAACTGGAGAGTTGAAAACTTCAATAATATGCTCTACCTTGATATTCATACTAACGAACATGCTTACTTGATTGATTCTAATAAAAATATATCATACAATACAAAACATTTCAATAAATATTCAGGTAGAATCAACAAAAATGGTATGCAAATTATTATGAACGATGTGTATGACTATATTCATTGGATAGGCAAAAATTATGATCCTGTAGAAACGTTATATAATACTTCCAATAATACTGTAGACGCTTCAGCAAATAATTTATTTCGAGACTAAGAGACTTTGTGTTTTACATCAAAATATAGCTGGGCTATTAAGTAAGTCTGATGTATTGTCAATAAGTTTAAAAGAGTTAGAAGATAATAATAAAACTGTAGATGTAGTTTGTTTAACAGAGCATTTTATGAAAATGGGTTATGAAAATAATTTACATTTACCAAATTATAATTTAGCTGCTTGTTTTTCGCGGACTAATAGTAAAAGAGGAGGTTCCTGTATTCTAGTTAGATCTGGTCATAATTTTAGGGAATTGTTAGATATAGCAAATTTTTCTGTACCTGGTATTTTTGAATGTTGTGCAATAGAACTAATACATTATAATATAGTTGTCGTTTGTATATATAGAGTACCAAAACATGATAATCTAAATACGTTTTTTTCTAAATTTGAACTAGTATTATTAGAGATAAATAAAAGTAAATACAAGAATATTATAGTAACAGGAGATTTTAATATTGACGTTAATAAGAACAATAACTTGTCTCTTGATCTTGAATGCTTATTACTGCGATTTAACATGATATTAGCAATTAAACAACCTACAAGAATTGCTAGCCAGACTTGCATAGATAATATCGCACATAATTTAAAAAAAACATGTACTACAGAAGTCTTAGAATTCGCTCTTTCAGACCACACAGCACAGATTATTAACGTCCCTGTCAAAAGAACCTGCATTTTAAAATACTGGCGAAAAAAACAAAGAGATTACTCTGTTGAAAATATATTAAAATTTAAAGCAAGTTTACAAAATTTAACTTTCAATGAAATTTACACAACGAATAATCCAAATCATGCTTACGATTCATTTATCGATCAATTTAAGCTCTTTTATGATTTATGTTTTCCGTTTAAACTCACAACAGTTCATACCAATAGAAAACCAAAATGGATTAGCCGTGGTTTAAAACTGTGCAGCAAAAAGAAACGTTATTTACTATGGTATTATAGGCGTAACCCAACTAGACAGAATAAGGCAAAATATATAAAATATAGTAAACTACTCAAAAAAATAATATCACTCACTCAACGGGCACAAAATAACCATAAAATAAATAATTCTGACAATAAAGCTAAATCCACATGGAATATAATAAATGAATCTAAATTAAATGTACCACAAAATTTTATCGATAGAATTTTAGTTAACAATAATAATATAACAGAACCAAAAACGATCTCAAACCATTTTAATAAACATTTTATAGATAAAATTTCACCAACACCAGATGTTGGGACTAGAGTTACTTCAAATATAGCACCGAACCTAAAATCTATGTATATGGCTCCATGTTCACCATTGGATATATATAATATAATTAAAACATTAAAAAATACTAAAAGTGTAGGAGACGACGGCATTGCAACTAAAATAGTTAAAGAAGTAGGACCTATTATTAGTAAACATCTAAGTCATATTTTAAATATGTGCATAGAGTCAGGTATATTTCCAGCTAAATTAAAGATCACAGTCATTCAACCGTTACATAAAAAAGGCAACCATGAATTAATGAACAATTATAGGCCAATAGCACTAATTTCAATTTTTTCCAAAATATTTGAAAAATATTTATATAAAGAAATATATCAATATTTAGAAGTAAACTCTATACTTTGTGATGAGCAGAAAGGTTTCAGAAAAAATAAATCTATTAATTTAGCAATTTTTGACTTTTTACAATTTGTGATGTCAAATATGGACAGGCGAAATCCAGTGTGTTCCTTATTGTGCGACATGACACAAGCTTTCGACTATGTTGTGCATAAAATATTAATTAAAAAGTGTGAAGTATATGGAATTCGAGGTAATATCTTACAATTACTAGAGTCATATCTCTCTGATAGATACCAAAAAACAGTTATAACAAAAATAAACATCAAAACAAAAAAACTAGAATTTTTTATATCCAAAAAGGGTAAAATTTCCTATGGTGTACCCCAGGGAAGTGTATTAGGTCCATTATTATTTTTAATTTACATAAATGATCTCGCCAAAGCTTTAAAATTCCCAATTTCTCTTTTTGCAGATGATTGTACACTAATAATAGAATGTAAATATTTTACTAATTACGAATCAGACATAAATGACGCCTTATTCTCTTTAATTTCATGGCTTAATAACAATAACTTAAAAATTAATCTATCGAAAACACAAATAATACATTTTAACCAAAGAGTAAATAATAATTTACCAAACTTTAATATACAATATAAAGATATAACAATACAAAATACAACAACTGCTAAATTTCTAGGTCTTCATATAGATAACGCATTGAATTGGAAAGCTCATATTGAAGATTTATGCAAAAAAATAAGTAGCTCAGCATATGCATTATATAAATTAAGTAACTTGGTCAGTATTACTGCGTTGTTGACTGCTTATCATGGAATTGTCGCTTCCAAATTAAGATATGGTATCATATTTTGGGGCAACTCCACTGGAAAATTAGCTATTTTTAAAATGCAAAAACAATGTGTGAGAGCTATGTTTGGTCTGCACATTACAGATAGTTGTGTACCATATTTTAAACAACATAGAATTCTTACTCTTACCTCATTATACATATTAGAAGTTGCTATTTTCGTAAAATCGAACGCAAAATTATTCTCACGTGTATCTAATACAACCACTAGAAATTTAAGAAATAAAGATCACATATGTATCCGTCCATCCAACACAGCTTTAATGAACAAAAGCATTTTTTGTACAGCTCCTAAAATTTATAATAAATTACCGAAATATTTAAAAGAACTAGATTTGAAGGCATTTAAAAGAAAATTAACAAATTTATTACTTGATAAAGCATATTATGATCTTCATTCTTTCCTCGAAGATAAATTTAATTGAAATAACTGATTGTAAATTGATTGATTTGTTCCTACTTTCCATTTTTAGATATTTCTATAGTTTTAATTTTGTTTTATATTATAAAGTTTAATAATAGGTACTTGTTTTTAATGTTTAATTATTATATGATTGAAATGTTATAATTTTAAGCATACATAATATTTGTACGCCTGATCTTCAGGCAGAACATGAAGATACTTTACTATAATGTTATTTACCACCTTTACAATACTCATGTATAACAAATAAAAATTCTTATTCTTATTCTTATTCTTATTCTTATATTCAGGGCGAGTGAAATAAAATTAGCACGGCGAAAAATGTAAGCGATTCTTTTATTGCCTCGAGAACGTGTAAACATATTTTGAGTAACTCGCTCTTGGAGGAAAGGCTTTCTTGAATTTATAGCGTCTTAGTATTAACGTTTAATGTAAAGCGTTAATGTTGTCACAATTGTGTATGAAAGAGTTAATTTTATTAAGAGATTTTTGTTCAGAGTTGTTTTAAGATATGTTTGTTCTGAATTGCGTTTCAAAACGAGAAGGTTAATAGAATAAAAAGTTTGATTTTTGAATTTTTTTGTAAGGGATTGACATAAAAATTGCATTGATTCTATGCAGTAGTCGTTACATTTAATTACAGATAGAAACTCACATATAGTATAAGTACTTGTATACCAAATATTATTAGGATTGGTATTTAAAATCAACGTTCATGTTTGCCAACGGCTACATCATATTGTTATTATTATTAACAGTACACGAAAGATACATGACACTAAAACGTCATAGGTTTAAAAACATTACATCACTAGCAGCACCCCGCGGTTTTACCCGCATTGTGCCCGTTCCCGTAAGAATTTTGAGATGAAAAATAGCCTATAGTATTGCCGTTGAATGTGGCTACCCATTACATAATTATTGGAATCGGATTAGTTTCTAAGATTTAGACAAACAAACTCTACAGCTTTATTATATTAGGATAGATACTGTCATATCAATTTGTGTCATGCATTTTTTTCGTTCTTTTAACTAAGTTAAAAATACAATTCAATGCTTTCAGAGACCCAAGTTAAATTTTCTTGTAATGAACGTCCGAGTAACCCTCGGAAGGTCACAAAAGATACGTAACGAGTTCTTTATTTAAGAGTCCGAAAGTTTTAACATTTGTTTATCTCTTTGTTTTTGTATCCAAAGTTTTTTTCAACACAATGAGACCCAGTATGTCCTTAGCTTTATAAAGCCAATTTACGTAAAGTAAGAGCCAGTATGTCCCTCTCTTTATGTCAATCTCTGTAAAGTAAGTGCAAGGCTGTAATATCCCACTGCTGGGCAGAGGATTCTCAACTCAGTAAAGAGATCAGCAGAGTGAGAGGGATGAAGCGTTAACTCTGTAAAGCCTTCCATAAAATTAGTAAAAGTAAGTTCGTCTAGGTTAGAGACTAACCCTGGTGTCGGAGTTTATAGATTAGTAAAATAACTTGTAATGTTGATACTCTATCTTCAGTTGTAGAGTACATTGACACATTGACTGTGACATTGGTAGATCAATGTTGGTTGAGTGTTAATTCAACTTACGGACATATTACGGATTCATCACTGCTGTACTAATATATAACTAGGCTGTACCGTTTAGGGCCGGCACTGCGTTAAGCGTGCGCACGCCGCGGTTCCATACAAAAGTGAACCGTCGCGGGCGCCCGCCGCGGGTATCTTCATACAAAAGTGAACCGTCGCGTGCGCCCGTCGCGTGCGGTGTCATACACAAGTGAACCGCCGCGCACGCTTAACGCAGAGTTGACCCTTAATTGTCATAATTATTCCAAATTATGTATATCACTGCTTTTGCCTAATGCGGTGGACGTACTTGTTGCAATCTAATTTGGTCAATGTCTTCAATAAATAAACAAAGGGATATTTGATTGTCAAGCTGAAATACCTATTTCAGCTTAATAATAAAATATCCTTTTTTATAACAATACAGTCACTTTTAAAGCAATAAAATTCTATTAATAGGTAGGTAAATATGTTATTAACATTTTACCTCGACACTTAGCTATAAATTGAAATGCATTCTGGTTCGCGTTGCTAATGGGCTTGTCACGTCATAACGGCACGTTTGAATAATTCAAACTATTTTACTGAATGTCCGACTTCATAAATAGCCACAACTAAAAATATTTGTAACATACCTATGTATGTATGTGCAACACTGATCTTTTGAATGTTTCACTTTGGTATTGTAACTTGATTAAAATGTCAAATAAAAAGTATTGGCTGGTAATTTCCCACTTCTGGGCACTGACCTCTCATCTCACTGAAGATATCAGTACAGTGAGGACGATTAGGCGTAATCACTACTTGCTTAATGCGGGTTGCCTAAGTCGAGCCATGTTTGAAAAGTAGGAAACATATTTTCGTTCGACCTGAGAATTGAACCAGGCACCTCAGTTTTGGCAGGCGAGTGCACATACAACTACATCATCGAGGCTTCATCTTAATTTATTTACAATGTCTGTCCAAATATTTGCAATGTCCTTTATACTATGTAGTTTTAAATAAAACACTATTATAAAGTATAGAGTGGAGTGGACTCGCTCAGCGCAAATAACACGTACACAATTCACATTTCTATCACTGCATCTATATTTACTTGTGTTCATATTGGTACGAATTCGAGACTTTTTAATGATTATTTCTTCACCTACTAAAAAGTAGGTGTCACCTCAATCAAGTCTCTTTTTACTATTTCGAATGTCACTAAAATCCATTTAGTTGCTCCACGACCGGAAGAAACAACATAAAATAAATTTGAGACCAAATAAAACAAACGAGTCCATTAAACAAAACACATGTCTTTCATGTTAACTAGAATACCGAATTCATTACTAAACACTTGAAACACAACGGCTTAAACGGTCACCAGTTTCATTCTATCGCTACACATTTAGTTCTAGATTTCAAGTCCGTCCCGCGACAATGCCAATAAACTTTAACGCTTTTAAAAGTTTAGCTGTGCGAATGGTCGTATTAGGCTCGGAAAGGCTCTTAGTGTGTGGTTTTAACGCCGTCGGACATATGTATGAATGGACTTAATTGTACAATCGACTCATTGAGGCGTGTTGAGGCGGGCTGTTTGGCGTCAGCGGGCGGCGTGGTGCCAGTTGGCCGGATCCACTGCCTAATCACGTTGTGGGGGCATTTTTGAACCGAACCGATCGACTTGTCCAAACACTATCGATATCAATGTTTTCTTTGATAACGACTCGACTCGATTAAGACACGGCAATATATTAACCTTACAATGTGCTCGTCAGTTTACTTGACACGCCACATTATCGATGTTTTAATTTTGATAACGATAATTTATTTACGTACGAGCACTTGATATAAAAACTTCGCATACAGATTAAACTCGTACGTTATGTGTTATGAATGCAAAAAGACAACAAAACTAAGTATAGGGCTGTCATTTGATGCGAAAATGGGGGCAATTATAAAAGTAGAAATGGCATTTCATTTTAATGACTCTGGAAACGATGCACGGTGGCTGCAAAATAGTACCTGTTAATTACTAGTCTCACACGCCTCCGAGCTCTATCCGACAAGTGACTCGGTAATTAATGGAGATTGATTTCTATATAACTCGCTTTAGACTGCTATTAGTGAGTATTTGTAACTCCCTTTTAAAATCTACAAATTGCAACCAACATAAAATGTTGTTTGGAGTATAACTACAAAATGGGCGCCAGTATAAATCGCACAGCAACTCAGCGGGCGTCTCTAAGTGCTGATTAAAAGTTCCATATGTTGGCAATGACATGTTACATTTGTAAAATAAGAATCCATTGTTATTTCTGATTTTATGTTGTAAAACAAAACAAAAGACAAATCAGCCGTGTTAGCATAACAAGGTAAACTTGGCGTACTTGTCTCGTTACGTATAATGCGACCGAATGTGATGTGTGGAAGTTGTGAGGTATTTTAGTAGGGGAATGAACTCTGACAATGTACTGGGTTATACGGTATGCATCCGTTCGGGCGCACTCAAGTCTAAAAATCGTGACGCGTGACGCGTCAGCTCGGCTGTAGGACAAGGACGGGAGACAAGAATCCAGGGTTGTCATTTACCAGAGGATCAAACAAATAAAATCACTCGATAAACTAAAACATTTGATTGTTTTTGCTTATTTTAGAACCTTTACAAGGGATATGTTAGAATTTACTTGGTTGTTTTTGCAACTATTCACTATTCATTAGTCAAAACTTAATACACTTTGAAATAAAATAAGTAAGTAAGTAAGTTATGCAAATTAAGCCTGTAATGTCCCACTGCTGGGAAAAGGCCTCTCATCTTATAAAAAATATCAGTACAGTGAGGAGGATAAAACAATACGAATACAATATCTTCTTTATTTAAAATTATGATAATCCACATCTCTATCAAAGTCTGGTGTTATGCCATAAATTGTATGCAAATGCTAGATTGCAAACCCTGACTCAGGTGCGATGAATAATTTCATGGTCTGTGATCTGCCACAGGAGACAATTTAATAGCAAAAGAAACATAATAGATCAGTTCTTGAAACTAAATAATTATTCATGGTAGCTTAAATAACTACGTACAGTCCCATACCTTTACTGGAATACATATTATTATCAATTTCATCGACTTTAGCGAATAGTGGAGTATTAAATTGTTTGTAGATATTTAATAATAATGACAATCCTATAATGGTTTTGATAATTTTAGTTAGAGGCAGTCATAAATAAATTTTCTAAGTACATAACAAATATCAAATATAATTGAATGTTAAATATATTGACACGAAATTATAATACAAACTTTAAAATTAATGAAAACACTAATACAATTCAATATACGGAAGAAAAATTCGTACCAAAAATCTGCATTCTAATCCATTTATGTAAAGCTCGCGTAAATCTCATTCATTCAATTCAGTGAATAGAAAACACATAAAAAGTACTCGCCTTTCTTGTAATTTGTAATGAAATTAAAACTTGTAGCCGTTGGGGATGTTTCCACCCCCCTAGATTAAGGGGCTATCTATCGGATTTCTGCATTATCAATTCCCAACGTGCGAAGCTTGAGTAATAACGTTTTATTAAACTGACGTGATGATAACCTATATCTAAGTTACTAGCAGCGCCCCGCGGTTTTACCCGCGTTGTGCCCGTTCCCGTGGGAATTTCGGGATAAAATGTAGCCTATAGCCTTCCTCGATAAATAGACTATCTAACAGTGAAAGAATTATTCAAATCGGTTCAGTAGTTTCTGAGATTAGCGCGTTTAAACAAACAAACAAACAAAACAAACTCTTCAGCTTTATAATATTAGTATAGATTAGAATACCGGTCGTTGTGTAGTTTTAATAAGCGATGTTCACTCATCGGGATTGTGAAGCAACGTGCAGCTCGGCCACTCGGATGGGTGGCCGATAGTGGCACTTCCATCAGATCGCAAAGCTTTGGAGGGCACGTGAAATAGTTGGTTCCGTTAGTTTCAATGGTAGACCATTTTGAAGACCTTTAGGCGTTCTAGAAGCTCTGACACCAGAGTCGACTTCTTACCTATTAAAACTTACTAAATTATTGAATTTCTTACGCATCGTTTAAGCTATTTTAATGTTAACGTTTTAAGTCGTCCGGCTGTGCGCTGCAGTAGTGCGCAGTCTTCTGAATGCACTGATGTTGATTTTCATACAAAACGCACGTAGCCGGACGACTAAGAACGCTTAAATTGGAAGGGCCCTTAGCTAGTTTAGTAACCGCAGCTTAATTTATTGCAGTGTTTATACATAGTTAAAACAAATATAGCATGTACTAGACACATGGATTTAATAAATGTTTGTATATTCAATCAATGACTAGACATAAAAAGTGATTCAAACAAATGAAGCATATGACAAAAATCTTAACTAACTTCAATGTCAAATTGAATTACTAACTGCCCTTGCAAATGAAAACACTTATCTCAAATTCCCAGTCATTCGCTAGCTTTAAACAAAATAGTATTTCAAACAATAACCTCCGAAATAATAGAGAAATACAACTACAACCATAATTTGTGCAATCCTACATTTAATTTCAGTCTACTCTCAGGAATTCTCCGTCTACGTCGACTATTGTAATAATATAATTGTAACAGGACTAAAGGGTCCCTATAGCCCGTTGCCCCCTGCTTTCATCCCTGCCCTTCAAATACCCTTAAAAGCCATTATAAAAAGTTTCGTTCACATACTTAAAAGACAATTTCGTTAAATACAGTCTCGAGACGAGTCTTGTTGGAGACGTGACAACAGTAAGGGGTTTCCCCCTGACAGCGGAGGGGGGGTGGAAAGACCTTTTGAATTATAATCGCGGTCTGCCCTCCCACTTATCTCTGCATAATGACACAGGATCGGGTTACTCTGTTCAAGCATTGACGTCTACAGTTTTAAGACTATTTCAATAGCGTTCGTGGCGTAGTTTGACTGTGATGTTAGTGCATTGCTATGGTATAGCAACGTGTAGCTTGACCCATACTTGTATGGGTGGCCGATAATGGCATTTCTATCTAAACAGCCTCCGTGGTCTTGTGGTTTGAGCGCTCGGCTCACGATCCGGAGGTTCCGGGTTCGATTCCCGGTTGGGACAATATGTCACAAAAATCTCTTTGTGAGACTGTCCTCAGTTTGGTTAGGGCATTGCAGGCTGAATCACCTGATTGCCCGAAAAGTAAGATGATTCCGTGCTTCGGAGGGCACGTTAAGCCGTCGTTCCCGGTTACTTTCTACGGATAGTAGTCGTTACTTGAGCCATGTCAGAGGCCTTTGGCGGCTCAATAACTCTGACACCAGGATTGGTCAGGTTGACCATCCACTCGATGAAGAAGAAGAAGGTCTGAGCGCTACCGTGCTTCAGAGGGCACGTTAAGCACTTGGTCCCGGTTGTTTTAGTCGTTCGACCATGATGTAGGCTTCAGGGCGGTCTAAAACTCAGATACCAGAGTTGGCTACTAACGTACTCGAAATAAAATGAAGGAATAGATAGTCTAGCTAAAATACTCTTTGTTATAAATGTATTAAAAGTTAGTAACGTAACTCTAATGTGTTTTAGAACCGATCCATTATTTTTCCCTACTCACTCATAGACTTACTATGTAATACACTACACTACAGCTACTTAAGTATTGTACTTTCACTCCGTTTAAAATTAAGAACAACTTAAAGTTAATTTTGTCTTGTATTGTGAGAAATGTCAAAAATAGTACTAAAAAACATTGACGTAGTAGGTACTGCCGTGCCCCCCGATAGTATACACAATATTCAGTATTATAATAATACTAGCAGTGCCCCGCGGTTTTACCCGCGTTGTGCCCGTTCCCGTGGGAATTTCGGGAATTTTTTTACATAAAAACCTTCCTCTTGAATCACTCTACCTATTACAAAAAACCGCATCAAAATCCGTTGCGTAATTTTAAAGATTTAAGCATACAGACAAACAGACAAACAGACACGAAACAGAGACGACTTTATTTTATACTATGTAGTGATGTATAGATCAACTCGTACCTACTTAGAATTGGCGCGGGTGCCGCCGTGCCTTAGTTTAAACTATTCAGTATTATATGTGGGTACTTATAGATAAACTCTTACGCTCACTCTCAGAGACGTGGAATGCTTCCATATTAGTGATTTTTAATGAGGGATTTTAACTTGTAATGTATGAAAACTTTAATCAATTAGTTAAGTGTCAATTTAATATACGGCTCTGAGTGTGGCATTTGATTAGGCATTTGACATTCACCGCTGACCATTTTGTCTACACACAAAATACTTTCAAGTCGTATTACCTTGTTTATTGTATTAAATTATTTATATTTTATTTTCCTGTTCTATAGGGAGGTTTAAAGCTGTCAATTTTCTCTGAGCGAAGTGATAATAAGTAAGCAAGTAAACTTATTTACTTAAGTGTCTCCATTTAAACTTTGTGTTTCTTTTAGCTGAGCTTCAGTTAACCGAATTAAGAGACGTTGGCGCTCATTTCTCAAAAGCAATTTTATAGAGGTAGTCAATTTAAGGGAGGGAAATAACTTTATTCAACGCCAGTGGTGATGAGATTGGATCTTAATATTATATATTTATATTTCAAAAATAAAATGCTACTCACGTTAGTTAAGATTCCTATATCTTACTAGCAGCGCCCCGCGGCTTTGCCCGCGTTGAGCCCGTTCCCGTAGGAATTTTCGAAAATCCTTTCTTAGTGTGCACTTACGTCACTTGAAGAACCTTCCTGCTAAATTTCATGTTTATAGGATTTGGGTTTATAGGTGGTTGAGGCTGTGTGTTGATTATCAGTCAGTCAGTCAGTCAGTCAGGACTTTGAATTTTATATTTATAGATTACAATATATGAAATCAAATCGATTCCTTGTATTACCAGTAGCAGACAAAGAATATAAGGAACGATATCATGAACACATTAATTACGTATAGTGCAAGAGCTCATGTACGGTGTTCTTATTTCAAACAAATTTGACGTCATTGCACGAGGCACCGAAGTCTGCGTCCCAAAAACTCGGACGACCACAATCACAAAACCACGAAAATTCGTTATTAAACATACGTTTGTTAAAAATTGTACACTGCATGTAATGCGAATATTTGGAACATGGATAATGCGATAAACTTTCGGAATAAGTATTAAATATGTGAAAAATAAAATTATAACGCATGCCCGCACGCCGGCCGTTCTCCAGGTTTGGCAACGTTATTTCACATCGTAAATACTTAAATACAACGTAAATTTTACGTTTTAATTGTTTACATAAAACAAGCACAATTTCCGTGTTCGATTCATGTTTTCGTGATGCCATAATTTAAGTAACATGCATCTGATTACTGTGTAAGATTTATTTAATAACTTGTTTTTTTGAAAATGGAACATTAACATAATATATTTAACTGCTGCGTTCAGAGACGTCCATTTAATCGACATTTAACTAATTGACGTAATTTTTGACACATTAAATGTCAAAATCACTCATTAAATCTCTAGCCTTTGACATTTTTGAGTGGAGAGAAGAGCACGTAAGAGGTAAACTTTAATATCATATTTATAAATAATCCGGGCACAACTGTTCGTTATCATTAGAAAACTGACTTGACCAAACAAAGTTGAAGATAACGTTGACATCTGTTTGGTATTGGGGCATCTGCATACGTCATCACTTTCCTACAAACATAATGCTCGTATTGCCAAGTTCATATACTTACGTAATTAAACGCAAAGACCGAGTCACAGTCTAAATAAAAATGCATTCATATTAACGTAAAGCAGTTACAACTTTTCATTCATAATTGCACTACAATTCACGTGCCAAAAACTTTAAAATTTGATTTCAACCGAGTTGTATTCTATTTATACTTGTTCATAGTATAATTGTTTTTGTTATTATGCACCTTTCCAAAGCTGAATGGAGTCGGGAACAACGCAATTGCGTTTAAACTGTAAACAAAACTACTTGAAGTTCTCTTTGTAATCAGGCGCCAAGGCGACAACTTATTTCATTTACATAAACACTTTAGCATAAACCGGGGCCCCATCTAACTGCGCAACTATTCCGAGCCATATTTCATTTAATAATAATGTTTTTATTTAGATAAAGTGTTCATGAATATTATACTTAACGAACAAAATGTATAAACACAAATTTCAAACAGACTATAGTAAATACACGAAAATGTACCATGGACCAAAGCAAGACTAAACCAAAACATTAATAATTTATAATCACACATAATTACACACTAAATCCACATACTGTTTACTAAGCCATATTCGATGCATAAATCCGCAGTTAGTTAAGCTGCGTAAGCGTCTAGTGGCAACCCTATTCCAGGGTTGAATTAGTCGCAGGCCCGACTCGTTTAATAGCCAACGCGGCAAAGAAAACGCTATTAAATTAATGGGCGTAGAGGATCGAGCCTCGCTCTTAATGGTGGAGCACTGGCTTAAAACTATACGTTCATACAGATAACATAACTGTATGTTACTCACATTTCAATTATAATATTGCACTTATGATATTACCCTTCAGTAGTCATCAAGGTTTGCAGTAGTGCGTTTAATGCTAATGATTTGATTAAACCTTAGTGAGTGATTACCATGTGGTGATTGAATCAAGTACCGTGTGATTGTATCAAGTGTGAGTAGACCATGTCAGAGGTCTTTGAGAGAGCTAAAAAGTCCGACTATAGGGTTGGCCAATAACCTGAACGAAATGAATGAATGACGTAGAGTAGGTATATTGATTTTGATCTAAATAAATTACCCTTTTTGCAACAACTTCCATACGCATACCTTTTTCTTTAAATTGGGCCACAAATAAAACACATCCAGTACCACAAATTGAGGCAAACGGTTAACACACAAACCGTGAGAGATAACTTAACAGTTCAAAGCTATAATACGAGTGCTAAACACAAAAACCAACCGACAACGAATACACAAATAAGTGGGCGACTGTCGTAATCCGTTTCAAAAGGTTATTCGGGATTCAGTTGTGTTATTTTGTTAGCAATGCGTTATGGTATGGGTTGTTTGTGTCATAGTTCAAGGAAAGTCTAATAATAATATGATTTCTTGGCTCTATTTCTTACAATTTGACTTAGTCTACTAAAGCGTAGTTGACATTGAGCTAGTTTTCATAGTGCGAGCCGGTCTAATAAAAAGCCATCGTTAAAAGTGTTGAATTTTAAGTTCGTCTTTAAATAGTAAAAGTTGATCTTTGTATAGTAAGTAAGTTAAGTGGATTAGGTGCCAACTTACTGTCGGAGTTTTAGACCACCTTAATGCTTCTAACATAGCCTAATGATTGGAGCCATCGGAACCGAAGTAGACCACAACCATTGAGTTATATGTATACTAACGTTTAGTACTCAATGACCGCAACCAGAAATTTCCTCCAATATAAACTCGCCTTAATTTTATAATAAATCAATTTCTCTAGATATCAAAACAAAGAAAAATCCAGATACTATATCACTAGTTGTGTTGGCGGTAGAAAGATAATGTATATAGGTATAAATAAGTGAAATGAAATAAATAATTGATAATAAAATTAATCCTAGATAGTATCTGCAGGCACACGCTTCACAATAACGAGGATTATACGTAATCACCGCGGTCGTGTTAATGGATTAAGTATGTGACAAAATCCACTCAACAGTACAATGTCTATCAATGTCGATGTCTTTGTCTATACATCCTTAGCGCTCCTTATTACGAATATTAAGCAACGTGCAGCTCGACCGCTTCTTAGATGGGTGGCCGATGGTGGCATTTTCTATCTGAGCATTACAGTACATCGAAAGGCACGTAAAATTTTTCGTCGAGGTTCTTTCGATCGTTGGACCTTATTGGAGGCTTTCAGACGGTCTAAAAACTCAATAAACTGACCACTAATCTACTCAAGCTTTCTTATTACATAAAATAAACAAGGAGTGTCAAAAGTATTAAATAATAATCTCTCACAAAATGCGGGTTTAATTTATGTCAAAGTTTGCTTTAAGTTGCGACAGTAGCTTGTTTAGTGTTGACCTTTCGTTCGGAGTTTTAGGACGAGCTTACATGTCAGGACTTCAAATAGAAACAAATTGATGGAGCTTCTTCAAACTACCGACTTGCACTCGGAACACTTTCATGTATTTCAAATGGAAGGATTTAAAGATATCGAGGCGGGGTTTTGCTGGTGCATTCAAGCCTTTGTTGAGACTTAGTTTAGAGTTTGCTAAATAATTTGTTTTTCGTATTTGCTACCGTTAATCAGGAGTTAAAGTAGGTTAGATTTAGTTGGACGAAAGCTTTATTTACAGTTGTAGGTTTTAATGGAAATTAAGATAGATTTAATCGCCTTTCAATATAAGTACGAGGTTAAGCTTCGGTGTTCCAAGAAATCAGACGTACGCTATAAAACAATAAAGCAAATAATTCTGTAAGATCACGTAAGATTGAAGTATTTACTGCGCACAAATAAAAGTAGATCGTCATCTCTCACTAATTTAAGATTTAATACAAATACAACCAAGTTTAAGTCTAATTATAACGAGAACATAAAAAAGTTTAAAAAAACACCTTAACGGCAATAATAGTGGATTGAAAGAGTAAACAAAACATAAAAATGTAAAATTATAGTTTACTTTAATACCACTAAACGTGAATACTCGTACACGGCTATTAGCTTATGAGGTAGCGTGCGAACTAACCATGGTCACTGGTTTTCCATTGAGGAGTGTATTGTCACATCTTTTTATTCGTGCGTCGACCAGTATTGTCAGGGCTATGTATGTTCCACAGTGCGATGTCATTTCCCACGGTTTTAACTGCCTTCCTAGATAATAAATGCGATACGCTCTCGTTCATTTGGTATCTT
The DNA here is from genome assembly GCA_963082685.1 of Cyclophora albipunctata. Lineage (NCBI taxonomy): Eukaryota > Metazoa > Arthropoda > Insecta > Lepidoptera > Geometridae > Cyclophora > Cyclophora albipunctata. The sequence continues at coordinate 4,556,023 of OY720117.1, read as the reverse complement.
TTTCTGTCAGATACTGACACGTATTTGCGTATTTGTTACATTTTTGTTTGAGTATCCTACTTCCTACTAATATTATAAATGCGAAAGTTTGTAAGGATGGATGTATGAATAGATGCATGGATGTATGTTTGTTATTCTTTCACGCAAAAAGTACTAAACGGATTTGGATGAAACTTTACAGTAATAACATATGGGATACATTTTATCCCGAAGTTCCTGCGGGAACAACGCGGGTGAAACCGCGGGGCGCGACTAGTTACGTATACATATTTGAAGGTACATAAAGTAAAGAATCAGCGTATAATGTCTTACTGATAAGCTTTACGTTCATGTCAGAGGCCTTTGGCGGCTAAATAACTCTGACACCAGGATTGGTCAGGTTGGCCATCCACTCGATGAAGAAGAAGAAGACTGAAGATATGTATGTGTTTAATTCAATGTTTGTTTGATAGCATTACATCGCAAACTGAAGATACCATCAATGTCATATTATCATGAAATCTTCCACTGTCATTGTAAATTATTACTATCATCGAAATGTCAATTATCACTTCAGTGCAGTTTTAATCTATCTCAAATAATTCGAACAAGAAGTGGTAGTTTTCTTTGAGTAAGCTTCGAACTGGAACCGTTGATATTCTGATTGAAATTGCATTCTACTAACATCAAATGATACTGTACCGGGGTTATTATATAACTAACTAGCTGTGCCCCGTGGTTTCACCCGCAGCGCCCCCGTTCCCGTGGGTATTTGGAGATTTAAATTCCTTATTTTTCTTATATAAAAACCTTTTCCTGACAATAAGGAACACATTAAAAAAATAATCATCCAATTTGGTGCAGTCGTTCTTAAGTTATGCGCTTAGCAACAGATTTAGCGATTCATTTTTATATTATAGATATATTCAACTAGTGTTGCTACCTTGGTAACAGTTATGTTGTACCTATGCCCGTAGGAATGAGACTAGCAAAACACTTTCATTAAGGTCTATCCAACCATCTTAACGTGGAGAGTATAAATCCACCCTGTATCATACATTTTCCGAGTAAGTTTCATTCTATTTATAACACAAAAGTTTCCGCTTCTACTGTACTGATATCTTCAAATAATTGAGAGGCCTTTGCCCTGTGGAAGGTTACCAGTTAATACTTTCACAGGTACAGTCTGAGCCCACTATAATAACTAAAAACAACAGTTTTTATAGAGACTTGTTTGAAGCGCACAAAACTGTCTTGACACTTTATCGACGTTGTCAGTACATTAAAAAATGTGACATAGACGTCTTGCCTCTAGCGTGCCTTCTTTCATACGTTTTTATAGACTAGAAGACTGGTAGAAAGATAGGATAAAACTACAAATTTGTCTATAGTGTGTTGTTAAATGTAAGATTCAATCTCGCACGGTTTTAACGTTAAATCCATTACAAAGAATATAATTTGACGTGGCAGCTATAAAGCTTATCCTGTATGCTGGCACTAAAGCCAATAGGTACACGCTATGTTAAATTATGACAATCCAATAACTGGTTAGGTGGCCAGAGCCCAAATTGTTCGTATCGACGTTGCTGCCAAGTCGCACAAAGCCTGGTGTCCTATATGTTTGCATCGGGGATCCAGTTACTTAATAAGAATATATGTAACGTGTCGAACAAAACCTATGGACCCGTAAAAGATCTATTTTTGTAGTAAATGTAAATAGAAGTTTGTGGCAGCGCTTTTATGAAATTCGTAAGTATCTTAAAAGAGAGTTCTAGAGGAAGCAAACGTCATACGTGTCAGATTTCAAGCTAAAATTACGCAGCTTGTAAAGTAGTTTTAAACAACCTTTTAGTTAGAATGTAATGTCCACTTAGACGATTAGCTAGAGTTCGAGTTAAGTTCGAGTACCTATGTCGGTGGCCAACCGTTACATAAATTAGTGATATTTAAATTTTTTTTTTCAATAAATGTCAAAATATAGTGTACAATATATTAACAATGTAAAACTTGTATGGAAGAGCGGGGTTTTTCTGGCACAGGCTAACGCCTAAAAGGGGAACCCCAGCAACTTGATTTAAGATAACAATGTATACTTTCTATGAATAAAAAAAATATTATTAGGTATTTATTTTATTATTTAACCGTGGTGTCTTAAGTTTTTAGACCGCCTAAAAGCCTCCCATGTTTTGGTTTGGCAGTTTCTGAGACTAGCGTGTTGATACAAACAAAAGTCAGCTCTTCAGCTTTATATTATGTATATGTTACGGCTAATACCCGAAGTGCGGCTACACCTAGTTTTAGCCGCTTAGAACTAGGTGCATATATATGTCATTTTAATGAAAAGAGAGAGTTTAAACATGAAAAAAAAAATAACCCTAACCTACCGAATAGTAAGTAATTCGGTAGGTTAGGGTTATTTTTTTTTCATGTTTAAACTCTCTCTTTTCATTAAAATGACATACGGCTAATACCCGAAGTGCGGCTACACCTAGTTTTAGCCGGTTAGAACTAGGTGTAGCCGCACTTCGGGTATTAGCCGTAACATATATAAGTATAAAATAAAATACTAATAGTAGAATGCACTACGTATGACAAACATTTGTAGAGTAGTACTCAATACTTACTACGAGTATGAATTACCTGTTACGGTATTAGTAACAAAACATGTTTTCACAGTTCGTTATTGTATACAAATAAGAAAATCTCACGAGAAAAACTAATAGATTCTACGAACTCTTGTTTTCTTTTATTGTTGTTTATGTCGTGTCATTGCACCTTACCTAATATTATTATAAGTGTTTGTTAGATGTTCTTTACGCAGTCTTTTAACAAGAAAGAGTACTAACAACATTGAAATTTAGTCAGTTTTTTAAATCTGCGTGTACCATGTCCATTGTCCATTGATAATAAGAGGTAGACATAATTCAAATCGGGGTGTAATTTGTTATCCCATCTTACAAATGCGAAAGTTTGTGAGGATGGATCTATGTAATATGTTGGTTACTCTTTCACGCAAATACTACAGAACCAATTTTTATGAAACTTCACTGTAATACAGGTTATACATCAGAAAAACGCATAGGGTACATTTTATCCTGAAATTCCCCAGGAAATAGGTACAACGCAGGCGTGCAGGGTGCTACTTTTGTCAATATGTGCGTGCATCAAGTTCATGCACCATGCGCACGGTGTAATTTTGCATAAGACGGTAAACCTTGTGCCACTTTATTGTTCATAGCGCTCTATTCTTCAGTTTTGTATGGCCTGATCCAATAGATAAACAAAATAGATTAAAACAGTTTAAAAAACGTTTAAATGCTTCTAGTCTGTTCGCCGGCGATATTGTTAATCCTTAAACACATTCCACTTTTTTAACAGACTCTTTTTAAATTACGATCCTATTTAACAATACAGAGATTTAAAGTCAATGGATGGAACGGATTATTAATGCTAGCAACTCTGAAAATACTAAAATATTAGTCGACTTACCACGAAATAGATAGTAAGCTATTCGGTCTTCCGTACGAGTTAGATCTAGCTCGATCGAATTTAAACTAAATCGAAATCAGATTAAAAAGTAAGTCTGTAATGTTCCACTACTGGGCAAAGGCCTTTAATCTCTTTGAAGATATCAGAACATAAATTGCATTAGCAGTGCCCCGAGGCTTTACCCGCGTTTTACTCGATAACGATAATCAAATAAGTATAGGTAGACAAAGTGACTTAAAATACCTTTATCTACACTAATGTTGTAACATTCTACTTATGATTCCAATACTTGACTTATAATTACTACTGTTATAGCACAGACAACTAAAACACTCAATTTAAGCAATTGCACATGATGTTATAATATCATTATAATTTAACATTATAACATCATTATAACGCGACCAATTAACCTGGCGAGCCTTATGTCAAAATCCTCATACTAGTTGTATAAAATTTTGATATTAGGCTGGCTTTTGAAAACAGTTGGGTTATACGTGAAAACTTCGTCGAAACTACTAAACTTACATACACAAAACTCTTTGGTAAGATCTCGCTCGCTCCTGATTGGCCCTACGCGCAGCTGCGCTCTCATTGGTTAGATTTTAATGGCGGCAAGTTCACTGTGACAATACACGTACGCGTGAAAAACTATTGTCAGCTTTTACTCTTGTTGTTTGATTAATTGCATTAGTGAAGATAAAGTAGTGTATGCAACTGCATATAACACGGGTATTAAAACACGAGTGTGAGTTTATGAAACGAGCGCAGCGAGTTTCATAATAGTAACGAGTGTTTTAATACCCGTGTTATATGACAGTTGCATAAACTACTATTATTAGGTACCCAACACACCTATAAACGTAAAGTACCTACCGTCTACAGTTTTACATTTGCCATAAGGTACTATTCAAACTATACCATAGGTACTTCCAATAATAACCGATGTTTAATTACAAACGTCTATCCCATAACATATGTAAATTGAAAATTACTGTTATTTAAGCAAATTGTAGAGACGTTCTAACAAAAAGTCGTTTGAAAGGGCCTTCAAATAATGGCGGGCGTTCATTACGCGAACAATGTATCGGGCAGTGCGAGTTCAGCGAGTTGCGTCATTATGTGAACTCCAGATAAAAATGCATTTGTTTCAATGGATGTTGTTTCTATATTTAACTCCAGGTTTTTATAATTATTCTCTACGAGCAGCGGCTCGTGGTTTTAGCTGAGTTATACTTACTTGTTACCACTGACTAATTTTTACGTATTTTGTTCATACTACGGTTAGAGCTTTATTAAAGTAAAGTTAACCATTAAAGATGGCGGCACCACTGTGCTTTTCATTTAGCTATATCCCCGAGGCTATATAATAATACCAGTAGTGCCTCGCTGTTTAACCCGCGTTGTAAGAACGGGTACAACGCGGATATTTCGGGATATAATGTATCCCATGTGTTATTCGAATGTATAACCTTTATTACTGTAAAGTTTCATCTGAATCCATTTAGTGATTTTGCGTGAAAGAGTAACATGGGGACATACATCCATCTATCCCCAAAGACTTTCGCATTTATAATATTAGTAGGATTGTTTTGTTGCCAGTAATTTTATAGTAAAAAGAGGTTAACCATAAACTAGAAGTATTTCTTCTTATATTTTCTTTAAGTTCTTTATTCAAATTAAATCTGGGGCTTTATTTCTCGTAACATCAAATGTAACTCCATTGCCTTGCCTGTCACTAAAGTTCATGTTCCGAACAGAGTCGGTTCCGACCCGTGACGTCATCCGCCGATCGCATCCGACTTCGACCGTGACACCAGTCTACCCATTGTTTGTACATCTCGCTACAAAATGTTTTGTATGTTTTGTATATTTGCAATACTTATAATATTATCAAGGGTATCTAATCAGTTAATTTGAGAAATTTACGGTTTTAAGTATATATTCACTACTTATTATATTTTTAATGGTATTTAATTAGTTGTTTTTAAGATTATGTACGTCATAAGGTACATTAATTTCTGTTAAACACGACCCCCTAAAAATGCAGGGAATCCTGGATGCTACTTAATAAAATAGTACATTTAAAAAATCATAATAGTTTTTATTAAGTATAAGACTTTTCATTTTGCGATTGCTCCTCCAAGCCCCTAAAATCTATAGGAGTGCAACGGCGACGGCGATTGGGGAATATACATATTCTAAAAAAATCATTCTCGATTTGTTTTACGTTCAACAAGTGATGTGTAAAGCTTAACAGATTGATTTTTTGTTTTGTTTGTTTGTTTGAACGCGCTTTCAAAAAACTACCAACAACATTGACAATATTGACATTCTTAATTTTGTAAGGATGTTTTAAAGGTTGTATCCAGGCAGCGGTAATACCCAGGATATGTCGCTCTATATGTCTATCAATATCAATATATATATTATGTCTATATGTCTATAAATATGTCTATCAATTTCAAACGAAGACATTTCCAACATTTTAACCAATTTTCACTTACTGAACGTATTTTGAAGTCGGATGTGGCCTGCATGACACGCCGGCACCGTTCGATTTAACGTGAGCCTGTTTCCAAACACCGTTAGCGTGACAATATTTTATGGAAAGTTTTATTTGTGAACTAAAAATAAATATTTAAATTAGGTACGTTTCAAATTTGTTAGTTTGATGTTATTTAAATTGTGTTGTCATGAAAGTGTTTAGGTTATGTTTTTAAATTAGCTAATGGGGTTAGCGTGTTGTCCTTTTTTGTATTTTTGCTAACACTTATATACCCACTAGCGGTGCCCCATGGTTTTACCCGCGTTGTACCCGAAACCGTGGGAATTTCAGGATGAAAAAGCCTATGACCTTTCCGTCGAATGTGGCTATCCATTACAAAAATAATCTTTCAAATCGGAACAGTAGTTCCTGAGATTAGCGCGTTCAAACAAACAAACTTTGCAGCTTTATAATATTAGTATAGATAATATTAACGATCTAATATTTTTAAATACGTTGATATTATGCATATGTATTTGAGTAGTTTATCTAAAATGGCCGTACGGGTCCTACCTTTATTTACTGAAAATACTGAAGCGACCTTTTAACATATCGTATTCTGTATATCTTATTTTATGTCATTCATTATACACGCCGTATATAAAATTATTCCACATAAACATATAAATAACATTAACTAAATACCGAATTAGTTTCTACTAAGTTTGTTGTGATTTCTCTAAATATAAATGTTTCGTAACGAAGTTAATGCATCGAGTGTACAAATGCGTTATTCAGTTCCAAAGTCGTAAAAAGCGGTTCGGTTAAAATGTTTTCGTAAATAATACGTTCTGTTTTATTTATTTCAGACGATTTAATAGTTCGTAGATGTTGTGTGACTAAATATTCGACGAAAATAAAGTTATTAGCAGTAAAAATATTATATTTGAGGAATGCAATTTGTGCGTGACTTTATCAGCTCTAAACTTGGACGGTTTGATAGACGAACGTCATTATGTTATTTATTTGACATATTTTATGACATGTTTTTATATTTTTGTGATAAGAAATTTTGTGTCGTTGTTGTATTTCGTGCTGTGATCATTTTGTCTCCAATTTAAGTGTAATATTTAGATACTGAATACTGAAATTCTATACTCTGACTATGTCCATATAGTCCACAATGCGGATGCGGGCTTACTAACTAACGCGATAGAATTAAAAAACAATCTAAATCTAAACAATTTTGGATTTAAAACGAAATTTCCGCATGATCTAGTACAATACTATATGATATCAGAATACTGTATGAGAACATAGGTATCGTTTTAAGATCGTGGTACTTTACGATTAAATTAAGAACTTTTGCATTAGCAAACAAGGTAATCATGAAGCATACTTTCACGTCCATCTGGCTCTATAGGAATACACCAATTAGATAATGTCTAACATCAAGTATGGAAGTAGTATTTGTGCGTGCAACACTCTAAAAAACCTCCCAACATCTAAAAGAGCATAAAACTTAACCATTTTAAGTCAGTATCTCATACCGCATTTAACCCGTTGAAAGCCATCCATATCTGCATATTTAAATTTTAAAACGTTAAGATTCCGCATCAGAGGCCGACGTTGACATCGGAGGTGGGTTAATGACACCTCTGAGGTCGGCCATTGTTTTGTAAACAATACAGCAAGCTCGGCCGGTGCGCTTCCAATCCTCAGTGAAGCGATTCACTAGGTGACAAGCCGTGACCCCTTTAGCTGAGAAATACCGAAATGGAATTACTGTTGCTTTTTTGGTTATTGTGCATTAACGAGTTTGGTTGGAGTTGTGGAGAAGTGACGGAAGTAGTGGGCAAAAGTTTGATGACATTTGCGAGATTTTGAAAAAACAGTTTTCTTTACATATTTACGGACTGCATTCCTTTTGCTCTCTCGATTCTTTGCTGTTTTCTCATGTAGATAAGTAATATGTATGTCTTGACTTGAGTAAACAATAGGTTTGACTTTAAACTTGTGAAATAACAAGTATTAGAGCTAAATGCACAAGCATTCTTAATTTCATTCCACGCCTAATTATTTAGCGCCTAAACATGTTGAATAAAAAATGACGTTCTTTTTAAATAGTGTTCTATTTCGACCAAAATATAATTCAATTTTGAACGAACGGCTTTTGTTTCATAAACATATTTAAGTACTAAATAATATGAACTTACTAGCTGCGCCCCGCGGTTTCACCCGCGTTGTACCCGTTCCCGCGGGAATTTCGGGATGAAAATTAGACGTTGGCCGATTCTCAGACCTACTCAATATGCTCACAAAATTTCATGAGAATCGGTCGAGCCGTTTCGGAGGAGTACGCGAACGAACACTGTGACACGAGAATTTTATATATAAGAAGATAGACCTTAGCATGTTAGAGATGATATCTTATCACGGTCTTAATTTGACTTACTTTTCAGTTTAGTTTCACATGCGTCATTGTTTTTTTTGCCTTCTCGTTCTCTCGTTCGCTACACTTAAGTCGTCTGCTCGCAGTGTATAAACTTGCCCAACCCTAACTGAAAATAAGGAAGAAAACTTTCCCTTAAGTTTGTAGATGTCACAAACAGAGTTATAATTCAAGATCATCCTGTTATGCAACTCTAAAAACTCGAGGATTTGTTTCAGGGAGCTATTTACGCCTCTCACTGAAATATTCCTTCAATTAACTTTCGACAAATTAACGGGAGAAAAATATAAAAGCTCGAATTGAGGTTGGCGCGAGTATAACTGAGCCCGCGGATAATTAATGGTTTCATTTAGGTTTCTGCACTTGAAGGTCTTGATTGTGCCGAGTTAGGCCGCCTTTTTACTTTTTTCGAGTTTCAAATTGCCATTGTTCAAGTGAGCTGTAATTGAAAATTGTATAGGTTCAATAATCAATAGCCCACGCCCTCTGTTTTAAGACTTTGAATAGAAAACTTTGATTTCTTGTTATTTTTAATTAAAAATTCTACTTAAAACTTTGATCGTGATGCTGTCGACAGATTTATTAATTAGTTTATATATTGAATTTTAATATTTTGGGAAATAGATAAATACAATAATGTGTTTCTTTGTATCCTGTGTATAAATTTATTACGAATCATAACAAACCTATTTATAAAATAAACTATGTTTTACAAAACAACGAAGCAAAACACGTTGAACCTCAATAATCATCCTAGTAATAATTATAAATGCGAAAGTTTCTGAGGATGGATGTATGGATGTTGTTTGTTACGCTTTCACGCATAAACTACTAAACGGATTTGGATGAAACTTTACAGTAATATAGGTTATACATAAGAATAACACGTGGAATATATTTTATCCCAAAATTCCCACGGGAACGGGTACAACGCGAGTAACACCGCGGGGCGCGGCTAGTACTGAATAAAGTAAATTTTGTTAAATCCACTTTACACTCAGATTAATCTAACAACTAAATAATTTCATTTGAATATTGAATATAATTTCGTAAAATGGACCCATTGTTTCATCACTATAAATCTGAAATGGTTTACGGATTAAATGTTACCACTCAGGGCTCTTTCTGTTTATGCATTTACACTCGTCCTGCTACGCACGGTTTGTACGAAAAAGAGCGGTCGTAAGCGCGAACGGCAACGCGGTACGCACTAAACAGTTAGTGCTACCACGACGTCTACAAACGTTTAAATTAAAACAGCCCTAAATATGTTCCCACTAAGTATTTCAATGCTGTTTGATTTAGTGATGCATTTGCGGTCTCAGGACTGTACTGCAATGAAATGTCAGCTAATTCCATACAACGTTACGATTGCTATTAATATGACGTATGAGCAAAGTTGTGCGCAATGCACATTCATATTTAATACTGTTGACAAATTGTATTTGTAATGTTTCTTGTGTAGCCAAAGAGGCTGAGAATGTCTGACGTTTCTTTATTTTAAAGTATGGTGAAGCAACGTTGACATTGCACGAGCTTACAAGTTTTGAGTCCAAGAATTCTTAAAACAAATTATTTTGATATGGGGTGTTTAATGCATGCTTTCTATTCTACTAACTATCGCTTCGCATTTTGTGCTCTAGGCTTATAGCTAATAAATACATTCTTCTTCTTCTTATCGAGTGGATGGTCAACCTGACCGATCCTGGTGTCAGAGTTATTGAGTTATTATAAATACATTAATGTAAGTATTTACTGGACAAATTCACACACTAATTAGACCCAAACTAAGCTAAATAAGTTTGTATTGTGGTATCTAAGTAACTGATACTATGATGCTTAATAACTTGTCGATTGCCAATGCAAGAGAAAGGCTATTCGCTTTGAAGATATGCGCATAGTGCGAGTATAAAAATCCTTATTTTATTGTACGAGTATAACAATTATTTGGTTTGATTTTAAACTTTTGATTGCAACTGTCACTTGTTTAATTGACTACGAATTGATACTAAAACACACATGCAATATCTAGAACAAGTTGGTTCATTCTAGTATAGTTTGTAATGCATACGGATTAGAAAATCGGGAATCGCGTTTATCATTCGTGTCACGTCGAGCGCGTCACTCGTGTCCCGACACCGTGACCCTATGAACTCTTAAATGTCACGCCGACGAGACAATTCACCAGGACTACTCTACCTCCCTTATCGTTAAGCTTTATTTATATCCGGAATCGAATGAGCGTCGTGCGTCAAATTAAATTTTCCAGCTTTTAAGTTCGTAGAATTTCCAGTTTACCGTTCTTGAGAATAAAAAGGGTTGTATAAATAATATTCGTAGATATACGGCTTTTTAAATCTGTACAATGTTTTTTCCCTTTGATTTTGAGTAATGTAAGTACATTCAGTATTATGAAGCTTTTCAATAGGCATGTCATGCATAACTGATAAATAACTCTGACACCAGGATTGGTCAGGTTGACCATCCACTCGATGCAGCAGTAACTGATAAATGAGATATCGAACAGTGAATATAATGATCATAATTAAGAAAACATTTAATCAGTTTCTCCTCATCTCGCAGCAAAGATGCCATCACTCGGCAACAGAGCAGACACAAATAAACTATCCTATCGCAAGACGTCGCAACTTTGACACTTATAACTCTCGCGAAAATGTTTTTCACGAGGGCCTGTCTATTTTAAATAGTTGTTTTAATGGGTACGTCCTTAATTAGAAACTGTACCGAGTGAAATTGAGGCTCCTCTTCTGTTTTAATGAGGAGGCAATCGCTTGATCCCTTTCGCACAGATTTGACTCCGCCCATCGGGCGGTGAAAATCAATAACATACTGTAGAAGTGCGTTTAGTGTCGTACCTTGCTGACGTAGTTTGCAGACGGATGTAACGACCATTAAACTACACATTACACTATAACTATGTCAAAACTTGACAATTTCACCCTTTAAAATAGCTATAGATTAACTTAATGCGTGCGATGTTAGATCCAATAACTGTTCGGTGTTTTAGTTAACTTACTTGGTTATATTGAGTTTTAAAGTGATTATTATGAATTAAATGACGGTTATGGGTCGATGTTGTTAAGATTTGTCTATTAGAATGAATCCTTATGATATTTTTGTTAATAAGCAAATAGATTCAAGATTTTCACTAATCATTTTGAAGGAAAATACATCAAATGAAATGCTGAGTTGGCAAATAACAAAAAGCAATTAAAAACCTTCTGGACAGGAGCACTTGTAAACCAAGTTATAAGCTGATTCCAATCGAATGATTAAAATTTTGTTAAATTGATTGTTAAAAACCTCTAAAAGGCTTTTTTGGAATTAATACACCATAATAATTCGGACGGTAACGTGTACCAGAAAGCGAGCTTCCGATAATTGCTGAAGATCCACTCGGTGAGTTTGTTTAAAAGCGAGCACCTGCATTAATTACAAGATTTAGCATCATCCTCAACATTAATAAGGAATAAACCACTCCACACTTTCATTGGCCGCCTCTGTCTGTTTATTAAAAAATTAAAGAAAGATTAATTGTTATACCAAATTTTAAGAATTCGTAACTTTGTCGAGTCGAGTCGAGAATTTAATTTAAAAATTCCGAAGTTTAACGAGACAGGTGAAGCGAACTGCTAAGCGCGTTATGAATTTTGCCCCCACACGGCGTTAGTTTCGGGAATTTTTCCCGACTCACACAAACTTTATGGGTATCCCTCAAACGTGGTGCCCACTCACGTAACATGAATAAATGCTTCATGTTTGTCTGTTGCTCTATACATATCTTGTTCAGTCAGCGAATGCGTAAATCAAATCGAGGGCCAAGGTTTTCCAGATCTAACAGACTCAGCATTATTTATTAGAGAAAACAACAACCAGTAGTATATTAGCACCCAAATTTTATTATAGTGCACGTCGTAAAACAATTCAGCCACATTTTAGTGTCACCGTTAATATCCATGTTAATAATGTCTCAATTTATTCACATACGCAAATACGAGAGCCAGTTCATAGAAATACCGATATCTCAAACTTGAGAGTTCCTTCATCACTTTTAATTGATCGTAAATCATATACCAGTTTAAATTAAGAACCCATTTGCTAAATTTTATGAGGAAACTTTATAAAATGAGCTAGCTTCAAAGAGTAGGATTTACACTGTCACCGTTTCAACCTTGACACGAGTGGACCACTCGATCCTAAAGATACGGTCTTAGGTCGATATTTTTGAACGAAACGTATCACTGTCAACTGTCAACAAGTCGAGTATCGCATATACATATACGAGTATATATAATACTGTAATTTACTTCAATTTATCCAATATGTGATCCAAATGAGAATCAGATTGGACTTGTGCTAACTTGATAGCACAATTAGTCACTTCAGTTTGATTGTGTTTTTTATTTGGCAAATGAATCTTGTGTACTTACTATATTGCGGGGTTATTTAGTTACCAAATTCTACGCAACGCTATTTTGCTGTTCATTAGTCATTACATATTTTGCATCCAATAGCAAATTAGAAAGACCAGAAGCAAAGGCTACTTACGTTTTAGATTTATTAGGGCTTTTATCTCCAAATGATACGAAAGAATAAATCAATTTCAATTTGTATCTTACTGTGCGTCACCATTGAATCTTGGCTGTTTCAATTTGATTCGCTCACCGACTATTTAGGTCATGACTAGCGGAGATGCAGTGTCAAACTGTGACTGTGTGGGTGGACTGATGCATTGGAAACAAAATGACATGGAACGATGATATAAAACACACGCACTATTTCATCATCAGTCGAAAGACGGTTGGATAAGCCCCTAAAGAACGCCACAATATAGACAGCCACCCTTGTCTTATGGTCTTTGGTTAATTGCCTTTTTACCAGAACTATACTGATTTGCGTTAAGTTTGGTATCCACCATATCAAATGTAGCTTAAGTATGTATGTATTTAATTGTCTTTACTCTTTAGTTATTTTGCTGTAATGTGTGTGTGTGTGTCGAAAAAAAATTCTTCTATTTTATTCTAAGAACCTAATACTAGTATAGAGTGTTGGTATAAGATTAACACGTTTATAATAAATAACGTATTTTTTAAGTTTAATCTGAATAAATTGATCGAGAGTTTATGAGTTAGGAAAATACATATAATGTCTCCACCACTCATTTCAATGAAGATATCTATGTAGTAGTGTGACATAACAAACAAATACATTTTAATATCTCTTGTTACCTAACCTACCGCTAATCCTGCAGATGACAACGCTATGACATAACCAATCGTTTCTTTGTATGAAAGTCTAGTTCTATAACTGATACAATAACTTTGTATTAGTCCTTCTTACAGTTTCTCTTGATAAGTTCTTGGAAAGTTTATAAGCATTAAGGTGTAGGTACTTCAAATTTACAGTGGAATAGAGAGAAAGAGAGAGAGAATCGTAAGAAAGAATAAAAATTAAATTGAACGTCAATTCATGTGCATTGTCAATACCTTTATGAAATAGAGGGGGGGGGGGGGGGATCGGAATTGGATACCAACTTTTCAATTTTTTCTTACGAAACTTAAAATTATAACTATCATGACAGATTTTTCAAGCTAAACAAACTTCTTCCATTGAGGAAAAGGGTTTAACGAAAGGGTAAGAATGGAATAAAATCACTTAACCTTTTTCCTCTTGATAAGAAATAGTTTTCGGCTGGACCGACCACTTAGTACTGTCAAGACCATTAGTCCACATTTCACATTTTATCTCTCAAAAGTCCAAAATACAGTGTATAAGATCCGGTTTCCTGATTAATCTTAACTTGATGCTAAGTTGATAAAGTTATTAAATCTCTTCTCTATGGTAATTTATAGTATACTCTAACGTATAGTTTACAAGTATGAAAATAATCTATCTGCACATTTATTTTACTGCGTAAACTATTTACTTCACCACCTTAAAACTCAATTCAGTTAAATTATTTATTCGCAGTCACATATACAAGATTCCTTTTGGTATAGAGGCCGATGAAACCATAGACATAATAGGCTAATTTTTACCCGGAAATCTTGATTAACGAAGCGAGATGAGGGTTGCTAGTTAAATATAAAACAAGGAACGTAAAGACGTTGCTTCACCGTTTCAGGGAACCTCATTTGGGAGAAATATACCGAGCATTACCATTAACATTCATACAGAGGAACACCTAACATGACTTTAAAGAGTATTTGGTCTGAGTTACATTGTACTTGGTACAACAAATGTATCCATTCATTACAAGAAAATCTTAATCCTTCCTAATATTATAAAAGCGAAAGGAAGTCTGCCTGTTATTTTGTGAGTTAACGGTTGAAATGGTCTTGTTATGTTTAGTATGTAGAAGAGTATTAAAATAATTGAAGACGTGTAGAATTTAATGAAAGCGTTTATTGTAATACTTCGATTTATTCAGTTTTGCCTTTAAATTGTTTCTTTTTACGCACCAATGATTTAGAAATCCGGTAGCAGAAACGAATCAATAGGAAATCAATTTGTTTATGAAAAAGTAAGACTGTAGATACTATACTGAATTGAAATTGTATAATACTAGTAGCGCCCCGCGGTTTTTCCCGCGTTGTGCCCGTTTCCATGGGAACGTCGGGATTTTTTATGCATAAAAACCTTCTTAAATCACTCTATCTATTTAAAAAACCACGTCAAAATCCGTGCAGTAGTATTTGAGTTTATCGTGAACAGACAGACAGACGCTGCCGGGGACTTTGTTTTATAATATGTAGTAATTCAATAAAAATATACTAAAAGATAAAGAATTTGACATCAAAAATATAGATTTTTGATCGCTTACCTTTTACGGTCATAAATACAAACACAACGCAGCCACTTAATAATCCCTATTCAAATGTCTCATTTAAAAGTGTGTTAACTTAAAAATAAGCCCAAAAACTTTGTTAAAAACCTCATGCATGTCTAGCAGTCGTAATTCATACAGCTTTTACGGGTTAAGCGGTAAACTGGTGTTAACACTAACGCAAAATTGACCGATTGTAATGAACTGGACCCATGTGGCCAATTAAACAAAAACACGTGATTATTTTAACACGCGATATGGCCCTATAATAATCGTGGATTCCTACTGTCATAGCGTTATTACTTTATTCACAGCAAAATGCTGTTTAAATGTGTATTGTTTTTTTAATGAGTATATTACATTTTGTATGGCCTGTTTTTTTGTGTTCATTGATTTACGTAATTTGAGGATAAGAATGTAATATTTAAAGCTTTTTGTATTAGTATCAGTTAGTGATATTCCATAATACAAGCTTAGAGCTTAGTTTGGGTCTAATTAACGTGTGTGAATTTGTGAGGGTGTATTTAATTATTTAAAAGAGTTTGAAGTCTATACTACATTGTACTCCATGTACGTACGAGTACCTTTCGTATATTTTTTGTCACGCATGTATGTAACTTTTAAAATTATTTAAATTTCTATAAAGGCTGAATGCTCGTTTGAGGATCTGAAATTGAACTCTTAAAAATCTAGAGCACATTTTGGGGTATTTTGTATGTACTTCAAATGAAATACCAAAGCTTTCCTTAATATGAATATGAATATGAAGTTTTGTTTTTTGTACACAATTTCTGCTGATTTCTTATAAATTAGACTGTTAAGGTTACTTTTCATGTCAAAATTCCAACGACAACGGGTATTTTGTGGGTAAAAAGCGGGGCACATAAAAGTAACGATGCACAAGTAAGGCAGGGTTATCTTGCAGGTGTTTCGTCCTTTACCCCGAAAGCCCTTATACCGTACATTGCTTTAATACAAATAGCCGGTTAATATTAAAGTAAGCACGGTCACTCGCTTGATGTTAATCATAAAAGGAATTGTTACTTTTAGCGTGGGATTGTTTATATATTTACTGAGATAAATATACGGTAATAAACATGAGAGTGTACGTAGAGATTATAAAATCCTTGCAGTTCAGTTTAGTTATTATTTGGTCCAAATATATATAAAAAATCTGCTATTATGACTAAAAATGAATTTATCAGAACATTTATCTGTGTTACCATATTGCTGGCCTAAAGTAGTAAAAGTAAAGTATTTGCCTGTAATTTCCCACTGTTGGGCAAAGGCCTCTCGTCTCACTGAAGATATCAGTACAGTGAGGAGGTTTCAGGCGTAATCACCACGCTTGCCTAATGCGGGTTGGTGATCTCAAACCCGAGCCATGTTTGAAAAGTAGGAAACATGTTTTCGCTCGACCTGGGAATTGAAGCCGGGACCTCTTTGCTGGCCTAAAAACTTTAATATTAGAGTTGACCACTAATCTATTCAAACTTACTCTTCAGTAAGTACGTTTGCAAGTGTTGGACCGCTATAAATAAATATGCAAACGTGTTTTATGAATACTTTCTTTCAGAATGTTTCATTTCGGAGCATTTCCCGAGATGCCAAGATTGCCTCAATATTGATATGAAGTTATTTCTCATTGTCATAACATGTAGTCTGTGCACTAGAATTTGGCACGGACATACTATTTTGTCGTACTTTATCGGAACTTTAAAATGTTACGAATTTTCTGATATTCAAGTGTTTCTGTTACTTAAGGAAAGTTTTAAGTACTATCAGGTTTTTATAGTTTATTGTAAAACAATTGGAAAAAGGATTCGCTGAATATATCTAGGGCTATTGACCTCCTTACTGAAACTGTTTTTTTTTTTTTGTATTTTTGTTTTTGTTCTCTATTTGTGGCAATAAATGACTATTTTATTTTTATTTCTTTGAATAAGTTTAAGTTTTAATTTAGTAACTTTCTATTTCATCGTTTTTTCTTACACTTAAGAGCTTGGCTCTTGTCGATATATCTATCCTCAGTCATCCTTTTCATCCTTCAGCATTTTATACGACACGTCATTTGTTCTCTTTGTTTTAATGTTATATATCTCTATAAAAAAATACTCTCTTGTCTTGTACTCTGTGAATGTTGAAAAACAAATTGATAATGAAAATCGCGAAGAAAGAAGGCTTTTAAACTCTGTCGTACTGGTGACAGGTGATTTAATAAAAATGAAGACAGCGTGACAACATTATAGTCTAAGAGCTAATGACCTTTTCCGAAAAAAAATGCTAGCCATCGCTTTGGCGTGCACTGTACCACACCATAAGACAAAATATTGTGGTGGTAGCGCGAACAATATTACAAGGTTTTATCTTGTGTGTGTCCAGATTAATTGTATCAATGTTTACGCAACTGCTGGTCGACTGTTTGATTGCCAATGAATATTTTCGCTGTTTCATTAATCGGGAAATCCTGCCCAAAAACCAAGCAAAGTTGCCATTTTTATACTTACTCCCAAAGCGTTGTTATGTTTCCATTGTACCTGTTTCCGTTTTATTTACTTGCACCTCACACCACTTGTTATATTTTTATTTATTGTCAATTTGTGAAAATTGTATTTCTGTTGACGCCGCGGCCGATTCTATGTGAGGATTGTCTTTTTTAACCACAAACGTTTATTTTATAAGCGTATTGTTTATTGGTATTTGGATCATTGTTCGCGTTCAGTTTATTAAAATTTTATTGGTTTTGATTAAATCTTTTAATACATTGGGGATAGTACTAGTACAGAATGATTCTCAATCTCTTTTCAATTACTTCATGATAATTTGAATAAATTAATTTCAATTCGTTTGTTCTATAGTCACGCGTCTATTAATTTTCTAGACTGTTTCTGTTGTTAAATCAATCAATTTCAGTTCAAGAGATTCTTATAATTGCTTTTGTATTTAACAAATGGTTTGTTTAAAATAGATATCTCAACTGATCACGCGCACGCACGCACATCTACATATCGGAATGACGGCAGAGTATTTAGACTAGACTAGAGTAATGGAGGCGAATATATTTTAGTCAATTGTTTCTAACTCAAGTAAAGGTAGTTGTAACGGGGCTGTTACGGCGCAATGGACGGCACCTAGCGATATTTTTAAAAAAGGAACATTATCTCTCTATCCATCTGTCTCTATATCACTACATAGTATAAAACAAAGTCGCTTTCCACTGTCTGTCTGTCTTTCCTTATGTATGCTTAGATCTTCAAAACTACGTAATGAATTATGACGCGGTTTTTTTAAATAGATAGAGTGATTCAAGAGGAAGGTTTTTATGTATAAAAATTCCCGAAATTCTCACGGGAACGGGCACAAAGAGGTTAAAACCGCGGGGCGCTGCTAGTTATCTATACTTTACTCTATGATTTTGTTTCTTTAAAACACACCATCACTTTTCCCCATCGAAACATCTACCACACACGATGACCTGCCATTTACTAATAAATAGATGACATTTCAACCAATAAACCCTTCATTTTACTACTCTTATTTCTGTGTTAAAACTAACATTGAAATTTTATTTTTATTCTACTAATACTTTGTCAAGGGCAGAATAGAGCTATTTTTTCATTATGACTAAGGCTCTGGTTGCCAATCGGTAATTAATTTCGTAAATACATAAGTATCTAAAACTGTAGTGAAGTATACATGTACTACTCATATAAGGCCTATTAATAAGAATAATCTACTTTGAGAAGACTTTTTGCTTTCTCTGTGGGTGTTGATATTTCTAATATTTCAGACCTCTTTCTTTTTGAGTCGGTAAAAGATACGAAACAGAAGAGTTGTGTGAACACGCTAATCTTTAAGCTATCAGTCAAGTTAAAAGACCAAAACTAAGCTATATAAGCTTGTATTATGGAATCTAACTAATTGATATCTATGATTAAAAAAAATATGAAAAAGAATCGCTGAATGTGTTGCTAAGCGCAAATCTTAGAAACTACCAGTCTGATTTGAACAGTTATTTTTGTAATGGATTTTCAACGGAAAGGTTGCAGGTACCTATAGGCTATTTTTCATCCCGAAATTACGAAACAAAACATAAAACACAAGTTACATAGAATTGAATTAATCCTACTAATATTATAAATGCGAAAGTTTGTATGTATGGATGTATGGATGTATGGATGTATGGATGTTTGTTACTCTTTCACGCAAAAACTACTGAACGGATTTGGATGAAACTCTACAGTAATGTAGGTTATACATCAGAATAACACATGGGATATATTTTATCCCGAAATTCCCGCGGGAACGGGAACAAAGCGGGTAACACCGCGGGGCGCGGCTAGTCATGAATAAATGTACAGGGGACTGTATGCATAATAACGTAGGTCGGTATCTATTAAATTGTTTTCTTAACAAAGTCTATCGCTACTGAAGCACAGGTTATACTGTGACTGAAGTGCGGACGTCATCCGCGTCGACTTTGTATCGTCGAGCGCGCGTCATTCTACCGCGTGATAAACGCGCAGTGACGCGCTGTTTTTATTGCGTTGTAAATTTTAATCATTTAATGATTATCTTTCTAATTTTAATTGAGATATTAAATTTGTTTTCTTTTGATTCGTAATTATGTTGTATTTGTAATTATGTATACGACCGAATTACTTGGAGATCAATGAGAGAGGCCTATGTCCAGCATTGGACGTCCTATGGCTGACAGGATGGTGATGATAATGACGATGAATTATGTATAATTACATTTTCTCTATCCTATTGTAATCAAATGAAAAAAAAAACTGTATTACTTTTCATGAGTTTTTCATATGGAATGTTATTTCATTTAAAATAATCGTTTTTAGCATAAAAGTGACATATGATTTGGTAATAGAAAATTAGGCGTAAAAATAATGCGTAATTGATTTTATTTACTACTTATGGTTATCATTATATTGACACTATCTTTAAGATTTAATCGTTTAAGCTATTTTTTTAAACATTATAGTTAAGCAGCTATCTACCGAATAGTTATCCAACTAGCTACATAGTGATATTATCTGAAAAATTATCACCCAGATAATATAATGGCGTATAACATTGTTAAATTGACCAGCATTGTGTCTAAGCTTTTACAATAAAGCTCGTAAAATGTGGTTTTAAAATACTTGATAATGATTGTCATTTGTTGTCCCGTAAACATTTCATTTTACAGCCAGTTCAACTTTCATGGAAATAGTTTATAGTAGAAATGCCCCGCGGTTTTACTCGTGACATCTTACTCATCTACTTTGATCTGACTTCCTCAGGAATGTAATTAATACCTAATAAAAAGGACCATTTTTATAACGAAATTTTATTGTGTACACTTCTATACTAATTTTATAAAATGGAACAAACTGTTGTTTATCTAAGTACACAACAGTAAGCATTTATAGAGAGCAATGGTTGGTTTTACCCGAGTTTTTCCCGTTTCCTGCAGAATTTTGGGATATTATTTGTGCATACTATATACCTTCCTTGTGATTAACTATTACGAGTATATAAAAAAAGATTGTTTGACATCAGCTATGTCAAAAGTCCATCAATATAAAAATCTTTCTGTATTATCGATAGTTCCAAATACGTTGTTCACGCTAACAACACATAAACCTACTAAGGGACTGTAGGTAAACGCTTAACAGAATTTTAACTATCTAATGATTTGTCCCTTTCCGACGTATGCTATGTATTTTGTTAAGAGCAAAAGAGACAAAACACTTTATAACAGTGTTTTAGTTGTAGTGCGTATGAATGAAGCGGACAAACTTTTCAGATACATTTATAACACAGATATACAATATCGAGATTCATTCAAAAGAATGATGTCATTAAATTAAATAGCCGCGTTTTCTTCTTAACGTTAAGCCGACACATTGTTTTGGTTCATTTAAATTTATTTTCACAAATGCGTCACCATGTCTAGTCCTCGGTCATGTGACCGCCGCCGTCGGCTTCCCCGTTATTTTCGAACCGACCGTTTCAAACGTAGTTCGGTATTTCGGTATTTCAGCGGTGAAATTATTGCACACTAGTTGTGAAATACATAATTAACTTCAAAGATGTACGGGAATTTCTTTGTTTTGAAAGTTTTCGCGTCATTAAATGTTATTCGGGCATAATTGTTTGGTAATTTATGGTAGTTAGGATTTGGGTGTTTAATTAGATTGTGGCGTAGGAATTTTTAGTACTCACTCATTTGTAAAGAGTTTGTTTGATGTGTATTGGCAAGTTGTAGTTGTGGTAAAGTAGCAGAAGTATTTACGTACAATGCAAATTATAGAAACATTACACATTATTTGAAACCTCTCATTCAAAAAATAATAACTTTCAAACTATTTCATTTTCGCTATCGATACTAAATTTTAACCATCTTCAAAAAGAACATTTAGATAGTCAGAACCGAAAAACATAAAACCACTAATGTCACGATATTTCATTCTTTTCTAAGTCCAAATTCTATTATAAGGATTAATGGAACATTTTAATAATAATAAATTCAAATTATTTCCGTGCGCGAGTACCGTGTCATTACGTCTTCATTTGACAAACGATCGTATTGGAAACCTCTTGACACGCCCCTCGCGTCTATGTTGGTAGATATAAATGAGTTTCCTATTGTCTGTTCTCACCTTAGGCCATCTCTCAACTCATGAGACGATCATCAGGAACAACGTAGATGTCGAACCGTCCGTCCATGTTTAGTTCATTTTGCAGCCGACTTAAGACGGCTAGTTGAAATGCTTTGGCTTTAATCCAACGTTGTAAATTAATGCCCTTTTTTATTGTTTACAGGTAAATCACTTGATGTCTTTGGGAGTGGAAATTTCCAGTAACGTGACCAACGGATAGTCTGAGCGGAAATTTATTTAGAGAATATTGTATAGTTTGTGTTACGTATGACATTATGTGGACTAGATGATGTCACTTTTGAAACTTTTTAAAATTAACTGCCGTACTCAGAAACGTCAATCAAATAAAACATTAACTAATTGACATCATTTTTGTCAAAAAACAGGAATTAAATATTTACATGACACATCCTTTCACGGTTAATTAGACCCAAACTAAGCTGTAAGCTTGTATTAACTTTCATTTGGGTTTGAACCGCACTCTGAATACGGTGGTTAGATTATTAATGGTATAATGTGGTTATGGATTTGTGAATAAAAAAAATCTGTGATATTAGTACATAAAGAAAACGGCATATGAACCTATACATTTAATTGTTATGGTTATAAGTGTATATGTAATAAACTCTAGTATAGTTTACCTTCGGTGATATTCGCTGAAATCAGTTTATCAACACCATGTTGCTTTTAATCACTGTGATTTATAACAGGAATAGGTAGATTGACTGTTGAAACATAATAAAAACAAAATAGAGAACGTAGTTTTTTTTATTTAAAAATAATATACAAAGGAGACAAAATGTCGCAGAACTAGTTTAAATGAAATTTTATATGAGGCTCAGATAGCAATAACATAAATTATTTTAATAATGGAATATTTGGGATGTTTCCTGTGTTGGCAGCGATTCTTTTAAGACCAAATTATTGTTTAATAATGTTAGTCAAATCAGTAACGTTTAAAATAGACAAATAAAAAATCACGAATAATGTGTTGTTTACAAAGTTTTAGACTCGTTGAGTGGCTGGAAAAAGAATCGCTGCTAATAAAAAGTTATACAATAGTTAAAATGAGGCAATTTTAGTCTTAGTTCTAAGCTTAAAATTTGGGCCCACGACTTAAAGTCGTTAACAGTTATTGGCAAAGTTTAATATAACATAGTATACGTATGTGTGTGTAGTCGTCATAGTGCTGGCTCAAGTGGTTTTGGCAAGCGGACTGGCGTCTGCTCGACTTAATCAGGACGTACCTTAACTGAGCTTGAAGTTCAAGCTTGAACGCAACCCGTAATGACTTGGAACCGATGAGTGTGTCGCCTTAACAGCCGTTTTGATTGTTCAAGAGCTGTTATTAATGAATACTAAAAATATTCAGTCTGTGTTTAGTGGAATGAATTTTGAAATTCGTAATTCTATTTGAAAATTTTTGCACTAAAATCTTGGGTTTTGAAAAACTGAGCGCACACTATTGACTTCCAAAGACTTTATCACACATTTTTATAAAAATATATAAGAAAAGAGATGACATAAAATTGGAAACGCATTACGAAGTTCGAATGTAAATTAAAAATGGAATACGATTTCATGTTACACGAACACTTTGACTAGACAAGGCATATTCCAACAGAACTACATTATATTGTCTATCAATGATTCAACAATTACGATTCCAAGTCTATTCATTGTAGCGAAGCGACGATAGAATCCGTAAAGGCGAAGTCACGTAGTTTCGCTTGCTAGCGATCAACAGGCTCAAAATTTGAAAATTACCATCAATTTGGAGCGATAAATTTGTAGAGCTGTCGTCGGCAAGTGGCGTCCATTCCAATTGTAGATTGATTCGTTGATTGAAGAGCACCATTCGTTTCGGCCGTGTGCCGCGCGCAGTCTTAATTGCCAACCGAGATTGGCGTATTGGCCGTTATTGTTTTCATATAAACCTGTACTTTAATTCAGATTTAGTGTGAGCCTAAACCCATTATAGAGCCTGAGTGGTAACAGTCAACTGACTTATTAAAAAATTACTTTAGTAAGTCTAACAACAGATGTCAGTACTAAGTAATTATTTAGTCTAGTAGGCAATAAAGTCGTAGTGTGCGCTGCTGCTCATATATTTCAATAGACCAGATAACTGTCTTGTAGCAGTGTCGACTATAGTGTGCTTTGGCTTTAAATACACATATACCTAACTAGCTGTGCCCCGCGGTTTTACCCTCATTGTTCCCGTTCCCATGGGAATTCCAGGATGAAAAATAGCCCATAACCTTCCCGTTGAATGTGGCTATATCTATTACAAAAAGAATTATTAAAATCGGTCTGGTAATACCCGAGATTAGCTCGAACATACAAACAAACAAACAAACTTACAAATTTTACCTCTTTATAATATTAGTTTAGATGAATAATAATATAATTACGTTACTATGTAGGCCTAATAGTCAAAGCTTTGCTTTCCGTTTTTAAAATCTTGATTCAAATAAAAAAAAATTACCCTTCGTGGCGTGACTAAGCGATGTAAGCTCATCGCGATTGTTAAGCAACGTGCAGCTCGGTCCCTGCTTGGATGGGTGGCCGATAGCGACATTTCTATCTGAGCGCTACCGTGCTTCGGAGAGCACGTAAAATTGTCGGTCCCGGTTGTTTTAATGGATAGACCATGTCGGAGCCCTTTAGGCCGTCCTAAACTCCGACACCAGGGTTGGCCACTAACTCACTAGAACTTACTTACTTACTGGCAAGTCTGATTAAGAATGTTAATATAAATAAAAGCTTACTTTTCAACTTCAAACAAAAAAGAGATGCATAATTGCAAAGATTTGTCAAACCCACTCCAGTTTACTTATATTGTTTCAAGAGTCAACATAAATGACCTTCATTTATCCCATAAAAGCAATGCCCCCGAGAATTACAACTGAAACATATTCTTCCTGCAAGTATTGTTCTGTAATACAAATGAATATTTTATAATTGGATATTAAAGGGAGAGCTTCAGGAAGGATATAAAAATGAAATTATTACCTACAAGTTCCCCTGGGGTCCGTCAACACACGTCTTCCGCTGCGTTATCTCTGAGAGTTTTCTTTATTCAGGTTTTCTTCACCCTTTTGAAAGCATATGGGATTAGTTAAATTTGTGTGTAGAAAAAATGATTTGGGTTAACGGTGTAGTGCGATAGAGGAGCATAAACGTTTTGGGAATAATATTGTTGTCTCTTTTTAGATAGGTAGCGTTATATTGAGATAGTTAGCGAGCTGCAAATTGGCAAATGCTAAAAACGACGCCATGTTCACGAAAACAAAACAAACGACTAAATATACAAATATATACAAAATATGCAAAATTGTATTTTATATTACACGAAATAGAACACTATTTAAAACGATTGTCATATTTTGTTTTTTAAATATAGTTATGCCCTAAATCAAATTAAGAATGCTTGTGCAATCCTTCTAAAGTTCATATGATTTCGATTGGTTAAAATTAGATCATGTTAGATGGTAACCCGTTGCTTCAAGGTTTTTGGTTTAATTAATCTTTGGTATATGCTTGTGACAATTATAAAATGTTCCACATTTTGTATTAGCACTGTTCCCTTATCTGATTGATGTAATGTAATTAGCTAATTTATCAGTAATTATCACGAACAAATAACGGACACGACGGAAAGGCACCAAATATGCGTATCAATTTTGCTTGTCATATTTTTAATTTGTATACATATTTTTTATGGTTTATCAGATGTTATGCATTATATGGTTTAATCATTATTATTTTACGTTTATTCCGGTGCTATAAGGTAATTTCTTTGTTTAATCAATACGCAATTATAAGTACTAATTGTGATGCCTGCTTGACACGATAATTGTATTTACTTTATATTATTATTTTTCTTTATTCATAGTCATGTAATACACTTTATTAAGTGATTAACTGATTACAATATGGTAACTTAAAAATACTCTCGTGATTAACCATTGATCAGTCTGTGGGGATTTTTTTAAGAAAAAATATACTTACTTTAATTTATTTTCAACTCTGAGAGAAAAAAACCATACCAACTGAAATAAGATTATATTTCTTTTAGGAGTTTCGGTTAATACAATTATCATTAATAATGCTTGCTAATAAATATCAATTTTGCGATCCACCATGTATAGCAAAGCAAAGTAAAGCAATAGCAAAGCAAAGTAAAGCAATAGCAAAGCAAAGTAAAGCAATAGCAAAGCGAAGTAAAGCAATAGCAAAGCAAAGTAAAGCAATAGCAAAGCAAAGTAAAGCAATAGCAAAGCAAAGTAAAGCAATAGCAAAGCAAAGTAAAAGGGCAAAGGCTTCTCAGCTTACTGAACATCTGAAGATATCAAAGCACAATGAGAAGGATTAGGGTTAGTTTGCATTGAAGCGGAGCAGAGCTGCGCGGAGCTTAGCTGACGAATTACAACGCATTACGAAAATATTTTAACAGCCTCCGTGGTCTTGTGGTTTGAGCGCTCGGCTCACGATCCGGAGGTTCCGGGTTCGATTCCCGGTGGGGATATCTCACAAAAATCACTTTGTGAGACTGTCCTCAGTTTGGTTAGGGCATTGCAGGCTGAATCACCTGATTGCCCGAAAAGTAAGATGACTCCGTGCTTCGGAGGGCACGTTAAGCCGTCGGTCCCGGTTACTTTCTACGGATAGTAGTCGTTACATGAGCCATGTCAGAGGCCTTTGGCGGCTCAATAACTCTGACACCAGGATTGGTCAGGTTGACCATCCACTCGATGAAGAAGAAGACGAAAAGATTTTGACAATGTCAATGCGTTGTTTGACATTCACAATGCGCTGTGATTAGTGAATCGGAATCCACTTCGCTTAACTTCAATGGAAAAGCACATTGGATTAACCGTGCATAAGTAGCATCAGCAGATTTCTTTACCTTTTTCAAAACCTAAACCTCATTTCTAAAGTAAACCGAAATAATTTAACAACTGCACATTCATTAGCCCAATAAATTAATTCAATTACCCACATCAAAGAGCATTTATCTGCATGTTCATTTATCTTAGATCTAATATACTTTACCGATTCGTCCGAATAACAGCTCGATTATTTATTACACCCATTTGATGAAGAAAAATATCGACGCTTTGATCGCCCGATAATACATCTCAGTGTTTTGTAAATCAGCCGGGATTCTATTTAACACGAAATAACATGGAATTTGTGAACTTTGTGTCCAAACTGACATTTAATAATGATACTGACACGACACGATCGTGTAGGTACTAAAAGACATTGTTTTAGAATCGTACGATCGAATTAAGACCGTTATAAATGTATTTTCACATATTCTTTTGTCCATAATATTTTAAAGACGACCGAAGGTTAATGGGGGTAAAAAAACCTATGCCCAACAGTGGGATATGATAGGTATGGGAGATTTTTTCACTTCACTCCGCGTTTCAAAACTGTGGAACAAAATTATGTCATTCCGATAATGTAACGTGTACCTAAGTTCTAATACCGTCACAAATCACAACTGATAGCGCATTTACCGCACTTATTATTTGCGTTTATAACAAAATACTTA
The DNA here is from genome assembly GCA_963082685.1 of Cyclophora albipunctata. Classification (NCBI taxonomy): domain Eukaryota; kingdom Metazoa; phylum Arthropoda; class Insecta; order Lepidoptera; family Geometridae; genus Cyclophora; species Cyclophora albipunctata. The sequence goes on along the minus strand of OY720117.1, from coordinate 4,528,540 downwards.
GAAAATGCTGACTGTTTAGAACTAACAATTAAAAAACAAAATTAAAAACTCAAGACACCAGGGTTGGGCACTAACCTACGCGAATTTACTTAGTTAGTGTTAACACTGTATAAAAAATTAAAACAGAACAATGCCCGTCTTGAAATACTGCCTATGTAGATGTCAGAGGAAACTAGCGGTCAACAAGCGCTCCGTGTGTAAGTGGCCTTCGGTGGAAGTCATTCGCCATTCGATGACACTCAAAATTTCTTTGACTCCAACGATGGAGCAAAGTGTTCGGGTGAAAACTTTCCAACCAATATTTAGGCGATGCTGAGATTGGGCATTGTTTTAACGCTTTTAACGACAGCTTTTAAGTTACTTCAAAGCGTTGAGCTTTTTGACCTTTATTATGCAAAAAAATTGTGTCAAAAAAAACTGATACACTTACTACCTTTATGTAATCATGAGGTATGGATAATAACGTTTTGTATCGACATGTACTGACCTACCTCAATTTTGACACATTTATCCGCATTGAAACAATTGTGCATCATTTGTTTAATGTTTATTGGCTCTATGAATCTACATTGTTGTTGAATAAAAAACAAATGTAAGTTCAAATATTGAGTATCTGTTACAAAGGTTTCGTTATAGACTCACAATAATAAATCACGAGACAATTAGAAGTAAATAAAAAATTAAATCAGTAATAGATGCGATATTTTTTCCAAAAAGTCAAATAAATACATAAATAAAGTATTCAAAACGTAGCCCTTATTCAAAATACCAAAAAAACATCAAGCACCAGTCTACAAAACCCCTTAAGAACCGCAAAACAGAACCGCACTAAACCGGTCATTCATTTTCTTTACGATCACATCCTCGTATAAATCAAACTAGCCGTCGTTTAGCGCGTGAAATAAAAATTCTTCGGTTACCGGTAAACCGGTCACCGGTCTTTTGCGGCTAGCTCATCGTCCTTTCAATACCTTGATAGCCCTTGAAAGCACTCTCAGAGGCCATGCGGGCTCAATCCACTCGTCCCACTTATTTGCGGCATACCCCGACTCATTAACGAACCACAAAACGGTTTTAGACGTGGTGATAATATTTTTAATCATTTCAGATGTTAGTTTTGGCTATCTCCTTTGTTGTTTTATGGTTGATGGTTTTTCTGTTGATAGATTACTTACTTTTGATTTAGATGTTGGTCGAGAGTCACTATTGATATACTCGTAGCTGTCACTATTAAGGTTTAATGTGGTAAAAATCTAAAAATGTAAAGAAAAATTGTTCTTTGATTTGGAAAATATTGTTAATGTTATATTTTACGTTATTGTCTTAAAATAAAACTTCAAAAGACTTCAATAGTCGATAACAATATTCAAAGTTTTAACCACACGTATAGTAAAAAGGAGATCGGTTCTATTTTAAACGTTCTCAAATTAGCTGTGAACAATGATGCACCTAAAATGGTTCACAATATATCACGTCGAGTCTCGCGGTTCAATAGTGCGGCGAGAGATGGCGCGATACCGAAACCTTGATATTTCTATAGTTTCATATTTATTTAGTTTTATACTGACTAATATTTAAGTTATATATATATATTTCAGTTATATCTCTTAGGCAAGTATTTTTTATAACAAAAGTTCAATTAATAATAGCATTGAGTAGAGATTGTTGAGTTAATAATTACTTAACTTACGAAGTTTTAGATTCTTCCTGTAAAATATAATCCGGCTTTGTAAATAAAGGCGATGCTATATTGGGTAGTTTTATTGGAAATGTAAAATGTAAAATATGTATTTAACCAAAAGGTTTAATTGTTCAATAACACTAATCAATGATCAAGTTTGTTTAATTTAATTGATTAAGTTAATTTGAAAAGAGACATGTGAAAACATTGTTTCTTCGAGAAAAAAAATCCACAAGTAAAATAAAAGCAGGCGAGACTATCGATATTTGTTTTACAGGAATATGCAATAAATAATCTCAAAAATAGTTACTCAATTCCGGCATAAAAAATAAGCTATCCAAACCATTTAATTAAGCACCAAAATGTTTTATGTAATATTATAATTTCCTATTTTCTTTTTGAAGGATAAATTTAATAAAAATGGAGTACGTTGAATAATTCAGAGGTAGGTCGGGATGTAATACATTATTTATGATGATGACATGTCTTCGTCTATCTTTGGTTTGCGGTTTTGCATGTTGCACACGTAGGTGCGATATTGAAGGACTGTGTTTATATGAAGACTGCTACGGTACGGCTGTCAAAGTAGTTTGAGTGAAGTAGTAAAATATTTAGATGCTCGTTGAAAGTGCGGAAGTATACTTGGACTTATAAATTGGAGTACTCTAATACGTATGAATGATAGTGGTATGTAAGCGAGAGATCAGCACTTATGATGACGTGGGTCAGTCACAGTAATAGAATATAGATTATATTACCGTGTGTCAATTATTGTAAGGGTAATTTTTTTCAAGTAGGTTCGTGGCCAACCCGTGTGTCGGCGTTTTTAGACCGCCTAAAGACCTCCGACATAGTCAAGGGTACAAACTTACAATAACTTATCAAAATCTAGCTCTTCATATTATGCTAAATTGACACATTATTTTAGCTATTTATGAATAGACTATTCAATATGTTCATGCGTTTAATGATAAAATGTACATCGTTAATGCATCGCATCTCACAGAGATAAATCATCGTCATATAAACCTATTAAAATGTCTTCATTTGTAATCTTCCTGGCTGTTCCCCGCGATCTCACTTGAACTCTGTAGATGGCGCTAGGGTGCCAGTTAGAACATGACTATCTTATAATCGCAGATATCGCGTCCATTCACTTTATTGAATAGCCTGCAGATTTTTTTAAGTATAAGTATTTGTTTGCCTCGGTGGTCTAGTGGTATGAGCACTCGCCTGCCAAGACTGAGGTCCCGGGTTCAATTCCCAGGTCGAGCGAAAACATGTTTTCTACTTTTCAAACATGGCTCGGGTTTGAGATCACCAACCCGCATTAGGCAAGCGTGGTGATTACGCCTGAAACCTCCTCACTGTACTGATATCTTCAGTGAGACGAGAGGCCTTTGCCCAACAGTGGGACATTACAGGCTAAAACTTTTTTTTTTTTAATTTGTTAAGATTTTATTCGTAAAACGACATAAAATTACGAAATTATTAACAAAGTTTTGAGAGTAGGAAAGAAAGAACATTTTCATAAATGGCATTTTCAATAACAGTAGATAACGAACCTCTCAAACAAAACTGCAAGCAATAGAACTTCCATAAGTAAGTAAGAAAGCTGCATCCATAGATTTTTCATCTAATCCGTTGGCGACTTGTATCGCAACTTCGAAACAAAGAGTCTAACAAGACACTCGTGTCCAGATGAAACTTACAGTCGTTATACTGTTCTTGTTTTTGAAAATACTGCAGGTAACGATTTGTTTCGTAGTTCTATCAAGAAATGGGTTTTAAGAACTCTTGGGTACTAAAAATGATGATTCTTTGATGCTATGCTGAATTGATTGGTGGATGAATATAAGTTGGTGCTGCGGTGTAGATTTGTATGTACGTCAATAGCAGTTAACGTTTTTTTTCGAAAAAAGCAAAATTGTTGTATTAACAAATTAAACGTCAACTTTAAAATAAAAAATTCGCAGTTCCTTAAAGCAGAGATTCTAGAGGATTTGATAAGTTTTCGCAAACTAATTTGTTTCGCAATATTTATAGGGGAATGGATGTTTTTAAGATTCGATTCAAGACTCACAAACGTATGAGAACTAATTTAAGGTAAATTTCAATCCTACTATAATAGCAGGAGGCCTATTTCCAACAGTTATTGCTCTTTCAAATTTAGACTTATCAGCAATCTTGCTGCGTACATTTTATATGAGAAACAAATGCACATCCATGTGCGCAGTGCGCAGTATATCTATAATATAAATAGATAGCCATTCAATGGGAAGGTTATATATTTATATATATTATAGGTTATTTTTCATCTCGAAATTCCTATGGGAACGGGCACAACGCGGGGAAAACCGCGGTGCGCTGCTAGTAATTTCATACAAAACGCTTGAATGACTAAAAACGCTCAAATGGAACGAACCCTTATTCTGAAAGTGTCTACACAGGTGCTCGCTCACGTTACTCAGCCATTTAGCCGGACAATCGAAGTTGAAATCAAATTAATTAGACATCTAACGTATTAAACGTTGATACAGTCTATGAAGCTTACTATATGAAACGATTAATATTATCAATGAACACTCATACTACACTTGCATTTATTTCAAAGTTCAATACATGTCGCAGAAATATCTCGTAGAGTTTACGATACAAGTAATGAGGCATTATAATAAAATTTAATTGTCGAATGAACTTTATTGCCATTTGATGTTGGCACAAACGGTTCATTATTTTAGTTTTGCGTAGTGTAGAGCTAGAAATATGGTAGCGGACGCGTCCGTAAGCCGCGGCTGACACGGCCCAAGACAACTTCGTCACACGTGACTTAACCTCGACCACATCTGATATTTTGACAGTTCAGTGTAGATAAGTTCGTAATACATATACTTACTAGCTGTTTCCCACGGTTTTGCCTGTTGTTCCATTTAACTGATAATTCAAAAATAATCCAAAGAACTAAATAATATGATGACCCGGATACATCTGATCTGATCTGAATAGATGAATAGCTTTCGATCAGCAATATTCAAAAGGGCTGTGCCCTAATCAAACTTGTCAGTCGTGACTTACATTTGTCCGTTACTATATTTCCAGCTTTATTCAGTGGGATTTGATTTGAAACATGTGTCGGCTCAGACGCACGTTGCGTACTGACGTTAATACCTGCATCGGAGTTCTTGGATTAAATTATTGCAATAGCATCGTTGTAGGATTAATAACATGTCTCAATATAGCGCGGTAATACAGGGCTATTGATTTCTAAGAAATAGACCGTGCGATCTTAACAGTGGATTGGTTTGTAACTTATAGTAACATTTTAAAAGGTAATAATAATTAAGATCAAGCAGCTAGTAGAACATTATATGGGCATAATCGTCCTCAACGTACTGATATCTTCGGTGAGATGAGAGACCTTTGACCAGCAGTGGAACATTACACTCCCGAAAGTATACTTTTTGAGGACTATTACTGCTTTAATAGCAATTACAAGGTAAGTGCTGTAAAGATTTTCTACAGCGAATTTCACAGAAAGCTCTTTAACAACGTGAATTCCTAGAAAGGTATATTATACACTCAAGACTTCGACCCGCGGATTGGTAGGGTCTCTATTTTACGTTATTGCATTTTGAGTCTGATGCTCTATTCTTAAGGCTGAAAAAAAACCATGGAATTTTAGAGAAACACTCAACTGATGGGAATATCTAGTAAAGAAAATCTAGAGGAAGACAGGTAAAGGTATGTAAACCACTTTCTAAGTAATAAGGTATTTAAATAATCTTACTTTGATGCAGTAGCCTAATTTTTATAGAATAAATAAGAGGTCAACCCTAATTAAAGAAGCTTGTTTTGACTTCCTAAAAGACGTGTCTGGCACGTGAGTTTTTAAGGTTAAATGTCACAAAAATACTTTTTTTCGCATATCTCACTCTTGAACTCGCCAACACGCCGTTCGCTAACTAGCTCAGTCTAATCAACTCCTTAAATCTAGGACTACAGTTTTATCCACTACGACAGTTCGTCTCCATTACCCCATTATTTTCGTCACATCAATATTATTTAAACATCACACCAATATTCAAACGATCACTATTGATGGTTGTCGTTAAGTATAATTCTAGCAATAAAACTATCATCGTATTAGTGTTTTGATGTTCAAATGATTTACGCGTACATTTCGTTTATGTTCAAATGTCATTTTGTGTAAACGGAAACAGTATAGCATTAACTAGAATGGTGTCATACACTGCTATTTATAAAATGACCTGCTTATTAACAACTGTTGTGCGTTGTAAAATTGACGGAAATTAACGTTTTATCGACATTGTGCTGTTCAATGGCTTCTAATTAAATCTAATATTTATGCTATCATGCCTGCTTATGAATTTATCTTTTTACCATAAGGGTATCACTGCGCCCTGTAATATTACGTAGGATATTTACGCTCACTGAAGATCAGCTCTTTAAGACAACTGGCAATCGCATTTGTCGGATTTGTCTTGATATTTTAATAGGCTACCAAATAGAATAGAGTGCGATAATATTGTCACTTGTCCAGGGAGACAATTTAAATGAGAAGCATATTATCTACTAATAATTGAACCTATAAAATGGACAGTTTAAGCTAACTCATAAATCACTTATAAAATGTGTATTGCTTAAAATAAGAATTAGTTTTCTTACATCACTGGCCAAGAAACCGATAATTGAATGCCTAGCCGCCCATATATCATATATATACACTAGCAGCACCCCGCGGTTTTACTTTCATTGTGCCCGTTCCCGTGGGAATTTCGGGATTTATTATACATACTCGTATAAACCTTCCTCTTGAATGACTCCTTCTATTTTAAAAAAATCCGTGCAGTAGTATTTGAGTTTATCAGACTCAGACAGACGCGGTCGGGGACTTCGTTTTATAATATGTAGTGATGCAAAAGTCCCTTTCAACTAAAGATGTAAGCCAAGTACTGCACTCAATTAACATCAATGCATTATTAATATTTGCATTATTACCTCCATGTTTGACGTACGACCGCGTCACAATGACGCAGCGCTTTGACATTATTTGCAATAGTACCTATAAATACACACCGGGTTAATTCCCAAGCCGTGTTACCAATCAGTTTGTCTTGTAAAGATAAATGATTAAGATTTCGTTGAAAACTAATCGTTCTAATAGCAATTACTCAGTTTGATTGCGACTAAGACGAATTTCTTTCAATAGGCCGTGACGGTGGTTAATTTATAACTAGTGATTTGTTTGCTCGTGATTCAGATGTGGTTACCTGTCCAGGTTGATTAGGTGGTGCGAGTGTGTTGGACGGCTAATATTTGGTTTTGTATTGCTTTTCTGGTGTTACTTGAATATTGAGGTTGGAATTTTTCTGTTTTGTAAAGGTTACTAAAGAGGCTATGATGCAAGTGACGGTGATAGCGTCCAGCAAATTATTTGGAAAAAGAATATTGAATATCAACTCTTTGATTCTAATTTAGTTACCCACGTTCTTATTTCAAAAACTTCTGTCCATTAAGCGTCGATTACGCTGCTGCATGGATCCGCCATTTTAAATGACAAGCTGTTCCGCGCGGTGATTCCAACTGCAATCCAATAGATGGAGCTAGTGTGAAAAATTAGTAGATTGCGCTTACGTTACTTTCCCAGATTTAGTGGGGTTGCGCTCTTATATTATTTTGAGCAGGAAAAAATCTTTCCATTCATAAAATTATTTATTTTTTACTTATTCTGAATAATTACTCACATTTTTCAGCAACATTATATTACAATTACATGTACGCACTTATTAAACTTCAAAGCCACTTGAAACATGTAACCGCAAACGCCGAAAACCGGTTACAAGCAAAATTAATTTCATAATTCAAAATTAATAAACATCAAATGGCATTTCAACTAAATTGCAAATTCGGCCTAAAGCACAAATCAAAATTACCACTAAACACAATACTGATTTAGTAATGTGCGTATCGAATGATTGTAATAACCTATTAGCAGGCGTTGGGTTTGACGGTCCTAATCGACAATTTCTATGATTGTGGATTAAAATTTTATTGGTAGTGCGGTGAATGTTGAAACGTTACTTAATTAACAATAGAGCAATTAAGTTGGCAATAATCGAACGGGTTGAAACGAATGTTCGGCGCTGGTCGCGGTCGGGCGGCTTCTCGTGGTTGAATTTCCCTGATTCCGATGACGAAGCTTTTACTGATCAATGCCTTTTATCTTTCAATTCAATTGTTGTGTTTTTACCTATCTGAATTCGTGTTTTAATACTGCGTTTTATATTGCGGATAGATGTTCTATTATTTTGGTTTTCAGAATAGATATTTACACGTATATGATTTCAGTGGGTAGAGCTACATGAAATTCAATACATCACATCATAATTTCTCTCATTTAAATTATAGAAAGCATCTTTACTAATATTATAAAGAGGTACAAGTTTCTTATTTTGTTTGTTTGTTAGTTTGTACGTGACTACCAATCCGAATTGAACAATTCTTTTTGTAATGGATAGCCACATTCAACGGGATGGTTATAGGCTATTTTTTTATCCCAAAATTCCTACGGTAGCAGGCAGAACAAAGGTAAAACCGCGGGGCGCTGCTAGTTAACTATAAGTATATTTTAAATCAAAGCTTTTCTTCCTTAATACGTTTTTATGACAAGTTAATCTTCACAATTTTTTCCTAAGTCCAATCAGAACTGATAAAACAATGAGAAGAGGAATGCCCAAATACAATATTCCGTTCGCCAAATGTAATCATGTTTTAATCTACTTCAATCGCCAAACGTCATAATGTATTCTGGTTGGGTAGTTCACTGACAATCCACACGTAATTATTTGACAGCTGCAGTCGTCCGCCAAATAGCCCTACCACGAAGACTACCGTTATCTTTACACTGAGCTGATGAATGACTGATGAATAGGCGAACGACTTACTATAATCGCACCTTAAAGAGAAAATTCTTACATTTAGGTTCAACCAATAAGATTGCTCCCCGATATCAGTAGATACTTGTTGTAAAGTTAAATTAAACGTAATAATGTTTGGGGGTTGATAAATGTCTTGGCGGATAATTGAGAGTTTCAATTGGATATTGAATTTATGATGTTAATATTCTGCTTTGGGAAATGCCATTAATATTTGTGGATAATGTAACAAATTAATGTTATGACTGTTTCCATGCTAACCGTAAGTATAATAAGGTTGGTACGGTTATAGACGTTAGTGATCACCAGAAAATATCTTCAATTTCAGAATGCGATTATGATACGACGACTTGTGTCCAGCAGGGAAAAGATTTGCCTTCGTTTTTCTCTTTTCTACAGACATCTTTCTCGCTCTATTTCTATATAAAGAAAAAAGATAAAAAATAGAATTTATATTTTATTTGGTTTTCCTCTTAAATACTCTATTTGAAACATACGGATCTCTCTCTCTTTAAACTTAAGAGCTGGGCTCTTGTCGATGGAGTTCTTTCCATTTTTCTCTGTCTCCTACCATCCTCTTCGGCTGTTCGTAAGACACGACCTTTGATCTTTCTTTCAGTTGGTCTGCATATGCCCTTCTTGGTCTTCCTCTTCCTCTACATACGGATAGCCATACATAAATTACTTTTGTCTTTTACTTTAAAACTGCAATTTATCGGCAACAAAACGTGTTGCTAATACGGCAAACGGCGCCTCAAATATATATCGATATAATTACATAATAAGAATCAATAACCAATACCTTTGAAATTAAAACATGAACACTACTTAGTACTTGAGTAATATACAGAGTGTACCACGGCTATGAACTTGAAGAATTAATATTAACAGATTAACAATGAGAAGATTTTTGAAAATACACATGCTACGACTTTGAAAATTATCTTGTGAATGAATATAAGATCAATCAAGAATATAGGTATTTTTCTAACAACGCACACTATTAAAAAATAAACCCTGCAATGAGTGGTCTTTAAAAAATGTTCTATTCTACAAATTAATCAATCTACTATAATTAAGCTACTTTCTCTTTATATTGCTTACCCGTGGTACACCCTGTACACCTCGATATTAGCACTTTAGAAGCCATACAAGGTCGTTACTCATTGTACGAACAAACTAAATACACCTATTTATTACACTTCGTCTAGAAATTGCATTTACTGTTTGCACCTTTTGATGTACCTTTATAGTTCACCGATACTTCATTTTATTGACTCAATTTGAACAACCCATAGAAATGTACGATTTATTTTGCTAAACGAAAGAAAAAACAGTATACAATAAATGATGATTATGTTTATGAAATAGTACTTAATATGATTTTGATTCGTGTAGTCTAGACTTTTTGTCGAGACAAGACAAGTAAGTAAGTTCGTCTAGATTAGTTGCTCACCCTGGTTTCGGAGTTTTTAGACTGCCTAAAGGCCTCCGACATGGTCTAAAGGTTAAAATTACGGGCCCAACAATTTAACCACGATTATTACTTCTTACTTCTGCTTTATAATGATACTAGCAGCGCCCCGCGGTTTTACCCGCGTTGTGCCCGTTCCCGTGGGATTTTCGGGAATTTTTTTACATAAAAACCTTCCTCTTGAATCACTCTACCTATTACAAAAAACCGCATTAAAATCCGTTGCGTAATTTTAAAGATTTAAGCATACAGACAAACAAACAGACAAAAATAGCGACTTTGTTTTATACTATGTAGTGACTATGTAGTGACTAATAGTTAAAGAAGGTAAAGTAATGGCAGATTGGGCAGATTGGGACAACTGCTCAAGTGACGTAACTGGTCATTTGAAAGCCCTCAAAAAGTTGGACAAGTCCCTCTTTGACTGTTTTATCGAAATCGACGGCTCACTTAGTGTTTTCGACCACCGAAGAATAGACATAGGCAGTACTATGGAGTCTGATCGAAATGCTCAAGGCTTAGGCAGCTCAAAGCTTGACGCTGCCTCTGGTAGGTAGGCAGCTTAGCTTAAGAGTTAGTCATGACAAAATTGTTTCTTTTCCCGCTATTCAGGAAAACCCATGAACGCATTAAACCAGACAAATAAAACTAATTAGCAAATACTCGTACTCTTAGAAAATTACGGTAAAGATCTTAATTAGACAGTATGGAATATAATACGCGCCTATTTCAATGAATGTAATCACAGCTGGGTCTATAAAGAATGAATCTAATTATTTTTGTAGCTCCGGATGATCATTACAGATGTTGAAAAGAGATAGCTAGATTATTGTGTGAAAAATAAAGAGAGGAAATGGGACGAATATATTGATATATGTACTTAATTATGACAATTATAAGTCTTTATTTGCTACATATGGAACAATGGACTTGCATAGTTTTTTGGATGAATACTGGTTTCTTCTGGAAAATATTTTTCCTTAGAAGTGACATTTTTGGTTAGGGTTTTAGCTAATTTTAAAAGATTATACTATAACCTTAATTGAGATACCTCTTAGTCTGAATACTAACTGATTTAGGTCCGGTTTCAAGTAAGACTCAAAAATGACTTTTGACTTTCACCTATCAAGGTATGCTCATCAGAATGAAGAAGACTCCTAGACATCTCACATCACGCCGAGATTCCCACGGGAAAGGGCACAGCGCGGGTAAAACCGCGGTGCACTGCTAGTTTGTCTATAAACCAAAGGTTATCAACAGACACAGACAGACACCCGTTATTAGTCTATCTCCGCATCTCCTTTCATACAAATGCAATCATCAATGTGAAACGAAATGGAATTTTATACCCTTGCAATTTAAGGGGCGAACAAATTGAAAACCAAATAAAAAGACTTCCTGATAAAAACGACGCAAACTTTTTCAATTACAGACTGTATGCAGCGCGGATGTTAAGTATGGAAAACTATACCTAGGTCTTTACTTACTTTGTTATTATTATGCATTTCAATCCGACTATCCTACTAATACACTACTAATATTATAAATGCGAAAGTTTGTGAGGATGGATGTATGTATGGCGGGATGTATGGATGTATGTTTGTTGCTCTTTCACGCAAAAACTACAGAACGTATTTGGATGAAACTTTACAGTAACATCAGAATAACGCATGGAATACATTTTATCCCGAAATGCCCGCGGGAACCGATACAACGCGGGTAACACCGCGGGGTGCGGCTAGTTTAAATATATACTAGGTTTCTATCCATACTAATATATTAAAGATGAAGTTTGACATTTGTTACGAATGTATTACTACGTGTTTTTTCGAGGCACAGAAGGTTGTTTTAGTAAGTAAAAACCCGTAGTAATACCTACATAATGTGTAAAAATCGTGAACATTTTAAAAAGACTATTGATTTTTGTTTGTTTGAATAAGTCTTTTTACAATGGATAGTCACATTCAACGGGAAGGTATGTATCCTATTTTTCATCCACACGGAAACAGTACAACGCGGGGTGTTGCTAGTATGTAATATAATTCCATGAAATATGTTTAAAGTTTTAATAGAACACGAGGCTTGAAATCACAGCTTTTTGTGGTAAGTACTGATGCTATTGACTATTCAGTGAAAAAAACTGCTCTACAATGCGTTTCAACTGTTACTTATCATTACGTTACATTAGATATCCAGAAAAGATTCAATAAAATTACCATCCTTACTCGATACGGTCTTGTTCTGATTAATGATACAGAAACGTGAAGTGTGTATAGCTCTTAAAATATCTTATTTAGCGCTACCTATTGCCAGTTCAAGATCAACTTACCTTTATGCGAATCCTCGACAAAAACTGAATCCATATCATAATTCAAAGAAGTTTTATCAGTTATGAACTTTGGTGACGTTTTACGAAGACTTATTATCGTGTTATCTCATTTACGGCACTTCCTTGTTTTCGTTCACTGCAATTTCTTTTTAATTTAATAATTGACTCCTTTCAGCTAAAAACGCCATTTGTTACGTTGAAATTTACGTTGTACATCTACAGGAACAATTTAAATAAAAATAATTAAAGCGAGTTTCTAAAACAGCTAAATAAGCATGAAAGTTAAAGAGACAGAAACCGCGCGTAAATTAGTCAGCATTGTGTTGTACCCCGTCCCGGCGGCGGCGCGACGCGGCCTGACACGCGGGCGCAGCCAACAGTCCAAGTTAATTAAATAAAAATACCAACCGAATCTGCTTCCAGTGAGGTGTCAAACAGCAATCAGCAAATAAAGGATCGCCAATAAGTTAGCGAGGCTATTCACAGATCGAATAGGTTCTGAATCATTGTCACGTCTCGTTTTGATTGGACGTGCTTTGATACCGATAGCCGGGATTGTGAGCGTTCAAAAATTTTAATATTTTTTTTACTTTGCTCATATTCGATTCTATCCGTTGCGGTTTGTCGATATTTATAACGTTTTGTTTTGTTTTCAAAATCCGGGAGTTGTAGTGCCCGCCTGTAACCGCTGCCATTTATCGATGGCTGTATATTGGATTTATGGAAGATACCTATACTACAAATGTAGGGGATTATGAACTGGCATGGACGACGCGACTATTTGCGCGACCGTTCGAGTAAATTTTAATAAATATCTGTCGCTTTGCTAATCATAATTTGCGTCAAAATTCTGATATTACAGTAATTAGTGTCAGAGTCAATTGTCGTAATGTGACATGATTTTGTGTGGGTTGTTCTTTAAGCGTGCGTTTATTTTGATTGCGAAATACTGTTGTCTATAACTCATTGTAAATATATACGGAGTTATGAGGTCGTGACGTTATTCTTTGCGTCCGGTGACGCAACGGAGTGACGTTTCATTCATTATGCAGCAGTGAATGCGATATGGTTGGATAAAGTAGCTCTAATTATTTCCGCGCCGACGTCGTCATCGAAACGTGGCGATGGTTCATGATTAAACTTCACATCGATTTTACATATTCTGCTTTCACGATGATTCTCAGAAGCTTACAAATTGGTTTGTATGTAGCAAGTATAAACGGTAAATAATTTAATCTTTAGAAACTTCATAGACGGACTTGTTTATTTGAACGCTCAAGTTTCTGGAACTACTATCAGATTATAATCGTTTCTATGTAGTTATCGATATATTATAGCAACAAAAAAATTAAAGATACCATGAAATTCCTATCAGAATTAGAACAACACGAGTAAGACGGAACTGCTACTGGTCATTTATAGTAAAATAGAAAAAAATAATTTATGTCATGACGAATTTGAGGAATGTGATGGTATACATCTTTATTAAGTATACAGTTACATATATACTTTTTTCATGATAAATAATATCTGAAGTTACAAAAATAACCCTTCATACAAATGTAAACAATTCGTAAATAACCAACAAAACATAGGAGCAGTTAAATGTCAACGACGCTGAAGGGTGTCGTGCTACACATGACATAAATAACATTAGAACAGGTGTTTTATGAACGGTTGCATACAGAGATAACCATCGCATCTTCAGGTAACTGTATAAGCGACAATATATCAGCTTATTTTAGACTCGCAAGAGACGATAAAAATCTCGGGAGTAAAAATTTTACGACATGTGAAATCGCGAGTACAGAGAGGAGATAGCAGAATAATTTTATACTCGATACGCTTTCAAGTGTAAAATGAACATTTTTTATCGGTAACGTAGACTGGATATCGTTTTTAGATGATGTATGAATTATGAGGTTACGATATTCGATTTAGAATGTAACGTAAGGGCTACATTTATTTACCGTAAAGATATTATATTGAAGTGTTTTTGTGACCTAAATACTGTTTTTACGAGTCCTTACAATCAGTTTGCTGATCATGAAAATCTGCAACTTGAACGAACCTTAAAGCAATAAAAAGAAGCAGTCGGTGTACCCAAATAAAATTAAAAAGTTAACTTCAGCTTGATATTGCAAAATTAGTCTTTGCAGTAGTGCTTCATTAGAAACAAGCTTAGACATTGACAAATAACTACGTCGTCGAATTGTATTAATACAATGTCTAGTCCTCAGGTTATTAACGTAAGCAAAATGAACAAGAAAATAGAAGGCGGAACAAGAAAGCAGAATTATTGTACATTCTATTTTGATTTAAGATCCTTGAGTTATGTCTTTTAGTTATGTAACAGGCTTATTAAATTTAACTAAATGATGCTAAACTTAAAATATGGTTGTCTTTAATAAAAACTGTTATTTTAAATTGAAAAACATCAATGTTATTTTGATGGATGACGATGTATTCTAGCAGATTAACTTAAACTTTCGAATTGTTAAAAATCGAAATTCGATCACAAATTGTTAAAATAGTATTTAAAAACGACACTAGAGTACATCAATAATGTACTGTACACTAGTGCACGATCCAGTAGTAGGTGCTTTATAATACTGTACGTATGTCAAAAAGAGTATCGTTTCAGACTCAAGCTACAGTACTATCTTTTGAATTCGTAAAACAGGAACAAAACTGGCTCGTCAATATATAGACGGAAACACTGAAGAATAATACGTACCAGGAGTAAAATTATAATACACCAGCAGCGCCCTGCGGTTTTACCCGCGTTATGTCTGTTCCCGTAGGAATTTCAGGATTTTTTATACACATAAACCTTCTTCTTGAATCACTCTATCTATTTAAAAAATCCGTTGCGTAGTTTCAAAGGACAGACAGCGGAAAGCGACTTTGTTTTATACTACACTAGCAGCGCCCCGCGGTTTTACCCGCGTTGTGCCCGTTCCCGTGGGAATTTCGGGAATTTTTTTACATAAAAACCTTCCTCTTGAATCACTCTACCTATTACAAAAAACCGCATCAAAATCCGTTGCGTAATTTTAAAGATTTAAGCATACAGACAAACAGACAAACAGACACGAAACAGAGACGACTTTATTTTATACTATGTAGTGATATGTAGTGACTAGCAGCACCCTGCGGTTTTAACTGCGTTGTGCCCGTTTCCGAAGAGTTCGTGAGAGACGTTCAAGATGAAAAATAGCTTATAATCTTCCCGTTGAATTTAGGTATCTATTACAAAAATAATTATACAAATCGGTTCGGTAGTTTCTGAGATTAGCGCGTTCGAACAAACAAAAAATCAAACTTTATTACATTAGTATAAATATGTAAGTGTCAATTGATTTCTACACGACATCAATACCTAAGTATTCCAACAATTTCTACATATTCATAGTGTACAATTTGTTGACTAGATAACAGCCGACGTAATTGCTAAATCAAGCAATAATTTTGGTTCTGCGTTCAGATCCTACATTTAATTATAACTAGGAAGTAATGTGGTTATTAACATCTGCTACTTACATTGAAATATATATTATTGGATATACTGGATGCTTAATATCATGGTATCTTATATATAGATCATCGAGTTATATGTGTAGAGTACAATATCGATTTACGAAACTAGAGTACTCCTAACTAATATTATAAATGCGATAGTACGAGTAACTCTGTGTCGTATAGATCAACGAGTTACATATATATGTGTACAGGTACAATATCGATGCCTTAAACTAGAGTATTATTTAGACAGACTCTTAACTTTCACACTTAGACTTACTAATGAATCCTGACAGAGTCACTTATTACAGTTATTTTTGACGTAATGTATCAACAATTACCTACTCCAATTAGTTGATTGATGATTTAACCTCTCTGAGTAAATCACAAACTCAAACCACACAATATTTAGTCTGACTTACTAAGATTCAGCGCAGTGTGAGTTAGCCAGTTAGTCACTCTAATTAGTCTTTAAGACTGGGCTCGGCCGCGCTAACTGTCTTACTGGCCGAATATCGCGTAGTGTAATAAGAGTGTAAGAAAAGAGAAGATTCGAAAACAGAACCTTAAAACTATGTATAAGCATTCTTAAAGTTGACAGAATCCTTAAAATTTCATAAACTAGCAGAATGCCAACATATTTTTCCAACTAAACGCATAATAGAAAACCGAAAACTATTCTTACAATCTCTTTTAAATAATAGTATGGAATCAAAATGTGATATGTAAGTTGGTAGATAGTTTTGCAAACAGAAGAGTTTGTGTGGGGAACTGTTTTAAAGAATCTACATTGTTTGAAGTGGCGACTGTGATTGCAAACGTTATGCAGTAGTGAGGCAGAGAGTTCGTTTGATTTTGATTTCAGAGAACATTTTAAATTTCTCATACAGAACAAATACGGAATTATGATTGTAGATATCGTACTTTTTGCTAAGAATTTATGTAGGACATTGAGTTGGTAGAATAGGCAGGTAGAAATATATCATATTCTTAATTTTATTTAGCACTAACTTTATTTATTAAATATGTTTAAAAACAAATGATGATCGTTTTAAATTGTGCTTTATAGTGATGCAAATTAAAATACAATATTGAAGCTTTTGTTTCTTAAACGTATTATTTAGGTACTAATTCTAATTCTAATTTTAGGATTTAAGGGCTCCTGCGCAATCCGCCCTAATTCAAGCTTAAAGATATAGGGCCTTATTCATAAACGCTTCTTAACAGCCCTTTAGCTATCAAAATGTTTTGTCACTTTCCGACATACGCTGATTGTCAAAGAGTGAAAGAAACGAAACACTTTAAAACACTGTTTAAGTTAAATATAATAAATATAAATATGAATAAGGCAGTATAAATATAATTGAAACTAAAGTTCTAAAAAAAGAAATAACGTATTATAAAAAAAAGTTGCCAACTTATAATTCTATCGAAAGTTCCACACTTAAAAAAGTTTTTAATCGAAATTTGAATCGGGGACAATAGAATAGAAACGAAATTGGTTCTTTAGTGCAGTGCATGGAGCTCGCACCATTTATTGCGTCTGAAAACTGCACAAGTTTCTGTTTGAACGTTCTTAAGGCCGGTTGTGAGACTGTCTTGTACAAGTTTTAAAACGCTTCGCTATCTGTGCCCTCGTTGTGAACTGTAGATATGTGTTTCTTTGAACGCCTCAGACAGTGTTTGTGTTAAACTCAAACATTACTCGAAAACAAATTGAAGACTGGCTTTGAATATAGACGTTTTCTTCTCAAGACGTTCGATAACAAATACTAGATAATCGAACACCAAATATTTCACCTGAAACATAATTTCGAACAAATAAAAATATGTTTTATTGATGCTTTATTTTATAGGATAATATTACAATGCCCTTCGGCCATGATCCGTTTCCTTAACCGATTTACCTTATACAAAAACACCGAGAATATTGTTCATTTATCAGAGAAGAGATTTCAAGATATGTGAAACGTGTGAAATTAAATTGAAGTCAGAAAAGGGTCAACACAATGGAGTTGGAGGCCTCCGAAAGTCTGAATAAGAACCAAGTAGTATACAGAATTGTGAAACGCACAATATACCCGTATTTATACCGTGTTTCACATCTCTATAAGGGTGAAATTCAAATTCAGATTTACTAGAGCAGTCTAAAATATTT
The DNA here is from genome assembly GCA_963082685.1 of Cyclophora albipunctata. NCBI lineage: Eukaryota > Metazoa > Arthropoda > Insecta > Lepidoptera > Geometridae > Cyclophora > Cyclophora albipunctata. The sequence goes on along the minus strand of OY720117.1, from coordinate 4,510,420 downwards.
CTTTTCATATGTTAAGTATTAGTCTTGAGGATAAGCATATATTATAAGTATTTTCCTCGTTGAAGTATTATTTGATATTGAAATATAGGACTTATTATAAAGAGAATCGTATTAGAATTTCTCTTATTTCTTACCTTTTATGAATGTCTTACTTTAGGAATTATCTTGAGTACATTCTTGTGAGCCAGTTTTTATACAAATGTGCCTTATTTGGGTCAGGGTTTTTGGTGTTATTAACTTAGTGCTTTGGTATATAAATATTGTACATTTATAATATGTTCAAGACATATTTTTTAAGTACAACCCGCAGTAGGCAAGCGTGGTGATTACGACTAATGCTCCTTACAGTACCGATATGAGAGAGATGAGAGACCTTTGCCCAGCAGCAGGCCATTAGGCTTTACCTTAGCTAAAAAGTTATAGCCTATTATATCCCACTGCTGAGCAAATACCTATCTTGACGAAGATCAATCATCAATGTGAAGAAAGAAAAATATAAAAAATATTATGTGTGTTTTAGGTTATTAATAATAGGTACGAGCGAGGTAGTGAACGTAAAAAAGTATAAGCCTGTAATGTCTCACTGCTGGGTAACGGCCTCTCATCTCAGTGAAGATATCAGTACATTGAGGAGGTATTTAGAAAATGAAATTGTCAACTTATTTGAAGCCAGCTAAAAAGCAACGGCGTTATAAAGGAGACACTACAACAAGAAACCAAAAGCTTGAACTATTAGTGAGCGTTCATTTGTTAATTGACCGTTAAGTTCTCTGTAGTCTATTTCAGATCTGTGATAAATAATGAGTTATGTTCCATATATTAAATGTTCTACGCTTTGTGATGTAACGTTGCATAGTGTTACAAAAACATGAAGAAGAAAATTGTCTCGCTTACTAAGAATGTTAATGTAATGGAAATACTATCTCAGTGACTCTGTAAGGATTCAGAATTCTTAGAACATTTAATTATGAGCTATAAAAATCCGACTTCAAAAACAGGAAGTTCCCAATTTCTTGGAATCTTTTATTCGTTGACTAGCTGTTCCGTGTTTGTTTCACCCGCGATCCAATAGATGGCGTTAGTCTGAAAAATGTTGTAGGTCATTATTTTTCCAGATTGAGTGAGTCTTGCCCATACATTTTGTTGGGAAAAAATGCTTTAGATTTTAAGCATGTTAAACCCTGCGATATTCCCGCGTAAATTTTGGGATTAAAAATATACTATGCGTTATTGTGATATAAAAACCATATTACTGTAAAGTTTCATCCAAATCCGTCCACCAAGTTTTTCGTGAAAGAGTAACAAACACATACACACATATGGCGCGAACCAACACTTCCAACCGACCAGTATGTACACCAACAGCTCGTAAGTAGCGTACATTTCCAAACTAATTCCCTAACAAAACAAAGCTAAATACTCCTTAAAGCACAAAAACAAAAACCCACAAACTGGCCAGTGATTTGTGACCATCGACGTTTCATTTCAAGTCGCCATCTGCCTAAGTAGCAATATACACGCTACAAGACTTCCACTCCAACAAAAAGTTCTGGCATTAGCCCAACCCTATGTGTTCCCAACTATATATACGTCACATTAATTAACTATCAGATAATATCACAGAGATTGCATTTAAATCTGACTTCGGTGGTGGAGATTTTTAAATATTCAACAGGTATTTGCTAGTTTCTAGATGCAGTGAATGTAGACGAAGATGTTACACAAGGTTAGGCGACAGATACGTCTCTGTTTCTTTTCTGTTAAGCTTTCAAACAATTTAACCTGTCGTTCAGCTCATAAGAGTATTAGTATTAGTGGGCAAATACTTCTCAATTAATTGAAAATTGAAGATATCGGAACAAGGAGAAGGATTAGAGATTAGAAGGATTAGAATTCAATATCTCTAGTTAATAACAGCAGTGTATTTTTGAAGTGATACAAACATATTAGTAGTAGTAGTATGAGCCCGTAATGTCACCGAAGATATCAGTACAGTGAGCGAGAAAAATGAAAAAAATCACAAATCTACATATCTCTATTAAAGACAAGTGCCATCGTAAGTTATTTGGATGTCTCCTGTCAAAATATACGGAAACATCTCTTGACCACAGGACTACCAATCTTGTGTATTGATATAAATTTTGACAGTTGACAACCAAATAGAACGCGTACCGATTGCCACTTGTCTAGAGTCGTTATATAAATTATCTACAAATAACTACCATGATATAGTAATAAAACACTTGTGTAAGAGACATTGCAACTTCAGATGTAGTAAATCAGAATATAACAGAATGCATAGACAGGACATGTGTCTCAATATCGTCTCGTGCGTTATGCGATGGCTATCGCTGGAAAGAATATCTTTATTCGCATTTCGTACAGCAAAGTGAAATAGTCTAGATCTATTTGTTCCAACTATCTGTTTTATTGACTATAAAATTAGAATTTTATTACCTTTAAAATATTGAAAATAAGTAGTTTTGGAATTATTTGTTTCTCAATGTGCATTTTACTGATTATATTCATTTGATATATTCAGTATCATTTATACTAATATTATATAGAGGTAAAATTTTGTAATTTTGTTTGTTTGTATGTTCAGGCTAATCTCGAGAATTGCCTGTCCGATTCGAATAATTCTTTTTGTAATGAATAGCTAAATTCAATGGGAAGTTTATAAGATACAGAAATTCTCACGGGACCACGCGGGTAAAACTGCGAGGCGCCGCTAATGTATTAACAACGGTGTGATTACATTAACTCGAAACGTCGCGCGTCGCGTTGCAATCTACTTCGTTCACCGAACATTCGTCTTCATACTAGATTGATTAAACACTTTATTCCATGTCAGCTACTCTCCAAATGCGGTCAACTATCGTGTTCTTCACTGTAATGCAGTTAACGTTTGTTGGATGCGGCAAACGACATTATGCCACAAGTACAAACAGACAAAACATAATCTTTTAACAAATCTGTTTATTCATTCATTTCATTCATTTCGAGAAGGTTAGTGGCCAACTCAGAGTTTTAGATCGCCTAAATATGTACTTACTAATATTAATAAAGCTGAAGTGTTGTATTTTGTGTTTGTTTGAATTCGTTAAACTCGGAAACTACCAATACGATTTGAATAATTATTTTTGAATAGACAGCCACATTCTAGACAAAGATTATTAAGCTATTTTAATTCAGAAATTCCCACGGGAACAAACATGATGCGGATAAAATCGCGGGGCGTTGCTAGTATATAGTGTATTTATGTTAATGATGTTTATCATGTTTATTGAATACCTATATAAGATAGGCGGATTAATTAATCAGTTTTGAAATCATTACATCTCGCTACATCGACTATCTGACGCATGTATGGGCACTCTTATCTAACTTATTTACTTTAGTAGGTATCTCGTAAGTTATTTTATTTTCAAGTTTCCTTTTTTCTGTATCGAACCTAACATAAGCTAGCATAAGATAACCGTAATTTACATCTCTAAATATATTGTCACGTTCTAAATACCCAATTTATATAAAAATCATAAATAATGTGAATCCTACAATACAATAAACATTTTTCAAAGTAATCCTATTTGTTTATTTTTGAAAGTAACATCGCCTAATCCGAATTCAGTGAGTTTGTAGTGTAACCCTAGACGATTGGGGAGAGGGTGGGTTGGGAGGGGGTGGAGGGAGGTCATCGGGACATTTACATGAGGGGTCAACCGCTACTATCTCTCTGATTTACACCCCTATTCAATTGTTAGCCGTACTTGTATCAACAGCTGACGACAACAAATAGATCGTTTACAGAGATTCCGCTGGTCTACTTGTACAATAAATCGATATTTATTGTAATATACTCTTGTATTTTGTATGAGCACTTATCTTGAATAGGAAGTAAATGTAAAGCTGTTTATCCACTAGAGGCAGCCCCAGGTCGAGGGGCTGCCTAGCTCCGAGGCCACGCTATTGGAGACGCTGCCTTAAAATGAGAACCTCCGCGACACGATTTTATATTTCGTGCTGTTTGCCTTAAGTCGAGGTCGCTCGACCTGAGGCTGCCTCTAGTGGATAAACAGCATATCATTTTATAACCTTAATAGTAAGTTGCCGCTTAGATTAAGCGAGATTACAAGCTGCATCTCGATGGGTTCAGAACAACGCGAGCACCAAAATGTCAAATTAGTATTTGATCACAAATGACACACAGCACCACAACGAATACTACAGAAAACTGCAAGACATGATAATAATTACTGTGAATGGATTGGCGTAATATTTAAAATTCGAACTTTCCGTTAACGTGCCTCACATCACACAGTATTTATTGAGCCATGTCCAGAAGCCTTTGGCGGCTCAATAACTCTGACACCAGGATTGGTCAGGTTGACCATCCACTCGATGAAGAAGAAAACAGTATTTATCATTTCATTTTTTGTTTCCTTCTGTCACGTTCGTTGCGGTAGGACTATGCAAGTAATCTGTCAAATCTTTCTGACATGAGTGAGTTTATTCACTCTCTTGCGTTTCATTGAGCTCGCAGATTGTAAACTTGCTCATTATAAACGACGCTTTCCACCTCAGTACAGTCAGACGGAACGTGTTAAAGACCCGATTCGAGTCTTGTTAAATATGCAGTAGGTAAGTCGAATAAAATTATTATTCATTTATATAAATACTTTTGTTGGTATATATTTTAAGCTGTGAAAATTAATGTTAATTAATTAAAAGCCAAATAAATAAAAACAATTATCAAAGCCGGGTATGTCTGATAAGCCTGTGTGGCAAATCAAGTATAATAAGTAAAACACATACCTATAGTTAGTTTATACATTTTTTAATTTAACCTGTTGTGTCCCACTGCTGGGCAAAGGTCCCCAATTCTTTCCATCTTTCGCCACACACACACGAAACATATTAACGAGAAATATATTATAGATGTTTTTTTTTCATTTCGTGTACTCAAATAATTTTAGAGTTGATTTAGAAGGATTTCATAAAACTTCGATTTTTAAATTCAATATCATATAGTCAGATTTTCGTATTTGTTTAAAAAAAAGTAACGTTTTTCATTTCCGGGGTTGAGAGCCAGACACATACAATGCTTTGTTTTAGGGCTCTCACACAAAACTGCGAATTCGCATCGCATCGCAAAAATCTGCGAATTCGCACGACGCATCGTAAGAATTTCCGATCTGCTTCGCATCGCACATTCCTGTCATATTACGTCATCCTTGGTGACACCATTTCAGAACATTTCAGGACAGGAATTGGGCTTTTGAAAAAAAAATTTTTTGTGATAAATGGAAAGATTATATATTAGTTTTATAACAAAACTATTTTTATTTTATTTTTTTTCGCAATAATTCAAAAGTTATTTCAAAATAAAAATTAATTTTTGAATCCAGTACCGAAGACACGCCGACAGCTCCCGTACAAACCCGAGCGCGTGTGACGTCATAATGTTAGTTTTCACTCCGCCGTTTCAGCCGTAAACGCTGGACTGTTATTAAATAGCTATAACATTATGACGTCACAACTATGGTGACCAATCATGGAGCGTTTATAGTCACGTGATTTTTATTTAAATTTTATCAATTTTTAATTGTTTATAATTAATTGAAAAACATTTTTTTTAAGTTTGAATGGTATCCCTACCAAACGGTTCGCCGCACTAAATCGCATCGTAGAAATTCGCATCGCAAGTTTCTACGATGCGAATTCGCATCGCATCGCATCGCAGTTTTGTGTGGGAGCTCTTAGTTCGATTAATAATTCCCGTGATTAAAAAAAAAAAAAATTACTTTGTGATCATAAATGTTTGGAAATTCTATTTCTACCCAATTTATTCAAGTATCTGTATCCAACCAATTTATAGACAGATATTACAATAAAACTAACATAAAAAGAAAACTACAAAAAACTACTGACGTCAATACAGAATGTCAAAATACAGCTGGACAATATTTGAAATTCAAATCTTATTAACGATTCAACTGAACATAATTTCGAAACAGCTGTGTTAAAAAAAAATCAGTAGGTACATTTAAAAAACGCAATTTCTTTTGAAACTTATAAATGTATTAAAGGTTCAGAAAAGGTTTCATTTAGGTCGTTTCGTGGCAATGTAGACTGCGTTTTTCTTTGGCGGCTTTGGTAGGAAGTCTCGTAGTGAGTAAACAGGGTGGCGCGATTTATGCACAGTTTGAGCAGCGTTCGTTCTTTGTTTCAGGTAATGACCGTGCTTTCATCACGGACTCAATGGGCTCGGGCAAAGAGCTTCGCCAGATACCGGCCGAGAACACACTCGTACCTACAACATACGACAAGCGACACACACACATCTACTTTACATATACTAGTATGTACATACATGCCTGGAGTATATATGTACAGTAGGTCCGAGAAACTTAACTTATTAATAGATTGGGTAAGTTGAAAATAGTATCGTTCGTAGTTAGTTAGAAGCATTTTTAATACACCAAAAAGTAAGGATAATTATAATATATACGAACTAATACTCAATTCTTAATCACACGGTTTGCGATACCTTAACTAAGCTTCGTTTAGTTATATAGAATCTAACTACATACATTAAGAAAGACATAGACTACATAAGACTACATTAGAAGTTGATTGAAGGTTTCATAAAAAAAGCCATCATTATAACAAGTAGGTACCTATTCGCTCTGAGTCTAAATTATAAAAAAAATCAAACAGTAACAAATGAAAACAAACTTTTTCTCAAGAAAAAATCTAAGCTCGAACATCACATAGCCCGTTTTCTCTGTAATGACCCTATAACGGTCGCATTATTATTTATGTTGTGTAGCTCAGAGCTGTATAAGAGTACCATAAGAATGATATAAATTCTTGCAAAGTTTGAGCACTTGGCTTCACTTGGAAACTGCGATAGCACTTATTGTTTCACATTTGTGCGAATGGTTACTTGGACGTGTTTTGCATGAGGCAATTATTTCTAGATTCTCTTGCAGTGGACGTTCTGTTCTTACCTAGTTTATTACTCAAGGTGAGCCGTCGACATTGAGACTAACACATTAATACTCTACTATTAAAATATCGGTTACGTTTCAATGACAAAAAGGATACCAACTACGTTTTTACATTAATTTAATTGGGTTATAAATAAAACAAAACACGTTCCTATTATAATAAAAATGAGACGCATAAATAGAGAATATTACGAAGAAGTGTGACTTAGTAATAATATCTAATAAGTAGAATATTTTGACATTTGGGAATAAAATCACATTTTTCGAAGTAACTTGAAACTTAGCGAAAATTTGCTTACTGTTTTATGTCCTTTTTGTGTCTGGAATTGGAAAATAGGTACCTATATAGTAACAGCTTAGGTCTGAATAATTATTGGATCAATATTAAATATGGATAAGCGTAATTAATTCTATAATAGTACCCATTAGCGCTCATAGCGTAGTTTGACTAAGCGATGTTAGTTCATTGCGATTGTTAAGCAACGTGCAGCTCGATCCCTACTTGGATGGGTGGCCGATAGAGGCATTTCTATCTGAGCGCTACCGAACTTCGGAGTGCACGTTAAATTATCGGTCCCGGTTTTTTAAACGTGAAACCATGTCGGAGGCCTTTAGGCGGTATAAAAACTCTGACACCAGGATTGGCCACTAACCTACTCGAACTTACCTACTTACTTTAAAAAGATCTAAATCAGATGAAAAAACAACTTTATATTGAAAGCTGAAATAAAACTCCAGCCAGTATTATTGTCTGATAAATAAATAAAGTTTCTCCTTGAGCGAGTATAAGTCCCGATAGTTCTAACGTTATGAATATCAGATGAAGCCTCCCACAATATACCCGCTACTTCATTATCACTTGTTATTGGAAACTCAATAAGTATTAATGCAGTTTTTATACGTTTTATACGTATTGTTTTATTGCTTTGATACCCATATTAATATTTGTTGCGGTTGACCACGATGTTGGAACACTTAAGTAACGGGACCATGCTACAGGTAAGACCGAAAACGGCACTATATCGTCCATTATATCTAGTAATTTGCAGTTGGCGTAGTGGTTGTGAGTGTGGCTACTGTGCCTGAGGTTGTTGGTTCGATTGCCACTCGCAGTCCGAGCGCAAAGTCCAGGCTATTTTAACATACCCAGGTGTTGGTAAATCTCTGTATTTGTTAATGTTATATTTTATGTGATAGTATCAGTCAGTGAAATTCCATGATACATGATAGAGCTTTATGCTTAGTTTGAGTCTCAATATTAATTAGTCTAAAACAAAAAAATAGTGATTATACTTACTTATGGACTATTGATCCGATTTCGAAAACTCCATGAAAAATCTATGTGTGAAAGACATCGTAAAAACAAGACCTTAATCTTGATCTGGCCTTATTTTCTATCTATCTACATACTTGTAATTATACCTTACTAAAATATACCGTTATAATATTGTAAGTGGCAACATTTAAAAACTTTGCGTGCGGAAACACAATCCAATCATTGACCGATCTACTGAAACTTTTCAATTAGGAATCTACTACAGTTTCGGCACTTTGGCAGTTTAACAGAGTTAAAGTTAATCGATTTAGAAACCTTTTAAATAACTTTTCAAGGATTCCTTTCGAAGCTCGATAGAGAAAATTAGCTGGCTGTTACAATGAGAAGTAAAAATGAAGTAAAAAGGCACGCGAGCTATTAAAGAGCCTTAACGACTACGATTGGATGAATAAATGATTGAATTTTCAATTAAGATTAGAGCGAAATGCGACGGCGAAGTTTGTTGACAATTGTTCGGACGCCGAAAAGAGGCATCGATGATTTATTGACGAGTATTTTTTATTAATTGAAAGATCTTTGTAGGGGCACAAGTGTTTAGGCCCTACTTACGTTTATAATTAAACTAGCAGCGCCCCGCGGTTTTACCCGCGTTGTGGCCGTTCCCGTGGGAATTTGAGGATTTTTTTTACATAAAAACCTTCCTCTTGAATCACTCTACCTATTACAAAAAACCGCATCAAAATCCGTTGCGTAATTTTAAAGATTTAAGCATACAGACAGACAAACAGACAGACACGAAAAAGAGACGACTTTATTTTATACTATGTAGTGATTACTAAGTTACTTGCCGTTTATTTTTAGGTAGGTATTAGTGGTTCTATTCTTGGGTGGTTCGTAGTTATTTATTTTTATTTAGTTATCAAAAGACGAGAAATATACATATATGACATAGTCGAACTATTGGCTATTATGATAAGAAATAGTCGATCTTATAAATAGTACTTATTTTAACAAATGGGTTCTAAATATAAAAAAATCAATATTTCCCTAAATTTTATGTATGTTGGAACCACTTTAAATTCTCCTGAAACTTCTAATTTCTTTTTCTTTTCATTCGTTTGAAAATTACACATACACTATCACTAAGATATGTACCATCTTTACAAAACTGTCATATTTTGTGATTAAAGCTCATCTTAAAGAATTAATAATAGCGCCATCTAGTTAAAGTAGTTGGACCTATTTTGTTACGGCTTTGCAGTGAGACATTCTCCGAGTGCATCTGAAGGAAGCAGTCTGGAATAAATCGTCTAGATGAGATTCAGTTTTTCGCCTAAGGCGGTATCGTTGTACTTAGTTTCTGTTTTTTACCTTATTATCTCATTCACGTGTTGCATTGTATATATTATGTAAAGGTTTGTTATAATTTACTGATAACTTTTGAGGTTGTTTTTTTAGGCTGATGATGGCTAGACTCGCTGAAATATCAGTGATTCTAAAAATATTATTTGTATTGAAATGGTACTAAAACATGCTTTTATAGGGAATTGAAATCGGAATTAGTTATAGAATATTCTGAATGTAATATGTCCGCAATATGCCACTAGATAGGTACTCTGTTTTAGAAGAACTGGTGAAATAATGCTTCAACAAAATAATCGGAACATGCATGAGAACTTTGTAAAAGCTAATTCTATATTACGTGCCTGGTAACTTCAACACTAACGTTATCAATACATCAGAACGTAATAAGTACCCTACTTTAGATAAGTATCCCACTATAATAACTATCAACTTATTAATTAAATTTTTAATATTAATTAACTCGATAACTTTACAAAGTGTCAACCTCAACTGGTCAGTTAACTCCCGACGACTTAGCTAAAGCGGTCATGTGCAGCAAAAATTTAAAGCATTATCGGATGTGGACCTTACTACCTTTAAAATAGGGGTGTGCTTCCACAAAGAAGCCCTTAAAGGCTTAGAGCGTCTATTTCGACGTAGTACGTTGACCGGCCCGTTTCGTCGTTGCAACAACAGTCGATAATTATGTTGTCAACTGACTAAAGCAAACGGGCTATACAAAGCGGATCTGGGCTGGATCAGTCGCTTTTTGCGCTCGACAAAGGCCATTACGCGATCCGTTTCGAGCGCAAAGTCAACAGTGTTATGAAGTTTTCATTGAGTTTTCGTTGGAAAATCGGCTAACGTGGGAAAGCTGCGATTGCGATTTGAATGGATAATGAGGAGCAATGTATACGTTAATTGGGTCGATATGTAAATATGGTTGCAACCGCGTCAGCTTCTGTCAATCATTGATGGTCTGGACACACACCTGTACTGTTTGATCTAGTTTGATTACTAGCTTTCATTGTGTCCATAGAGCTGTTGAACGCAATTTATATGTAAAATCAACGCATGACTGACTGGCTGGCGACAATCAACGCAGTTTAAAAGTTTGTAGTTTAGATTATATTTTGAAATTCGAAAACTAATTTTGATATTCATATTTACTTAGGTGTGAATACTAACAGGAGACGCTTCGACAGATCAAAACGTAGATGGCGAGACGAGCTTGACGGGTACTTGTCTGGTTGTCTTGAGGCTCTTGAATATAAGAAATGGGGATGATAGGACTTTAAAGGCTCCATAATAATAAACAAGCTGTTCGGCGCGGTAGTTCCACCTGCGATCCAATAGACAGCGCCAGAGTGACACCTTTTTAGTTCGCGCTTACGTTATCTTCGCAGATTTACTAGGACCGCCCTATACATTATTAATCCACTTAAAAGTGGCTTTCCTATAAATTATTTGAACCGGACGGGTAGTTCTTGTGATTAGCACGTTCAAACATCAAGCAAAATAGTGTTAAATACATTTCAATAGGAAGATATGAAGTACATTAAATCTATACTAATATTATAAAGCTGAAGAGTTTGTTTTGTTTGTTTGTTTGTTTGTTTGTTTAAACGCGCTAATCTCAGAAACTACTGAACCGATTTGAATAATTCTTTCACTGTTAGATAGTCTATTTATCGAGGAAGGCTTTAGGCTACATTTTATCCCGGATTTCTTACGGGAACGGGCACAACGCGGGTAAAACCGCGGGGCGCTGCTAGTTTAATTATAACAACATAACAATAGTAATTGCTATCTAAATAAGAACGGCACTGCAAAATGTTAACGATTCATTGTTCATTCTAGTTCTATCTCTATTGCGATTAAACTAAAATTAATTCATTTCAAATGACATTAAAATTTGGTAATATGAAATGTTCCAACGTTGCGTTGTGGTATTTAGTTATTTATGCCCCAGTTACCTAATTATTCTCAATAATATACTAATCTGCAATTTCAAATTAACTAATCATGGCTGTAATGGTTTATCGTTTTAGAATTTAGACACCGGAGGAATTATATTGTTCAAATGCCGGAGATAATTTTAAAATACTCTGCTGTTTGATTGAAAAAATTTGCAATTTTAATGGAAAGGTTGATATAATACTCAATTACACACAATATGGCTACCAATGTGATACTTTTACTTGATGGAATTTAAATCTTTACATCTAGACTTATACGAGTATAATAGAGCTGAAAAGTATCTCACCAATCAATCAATCTACTAATCTCACTACAAATTCGATTTGACCAATTCTTTTCGTAATGGATAGCACATTATACACAAGGATAGGACATTCACCAGAAAGGTTGTAGTTTTTGTTCATCCCGAAAATAGGATGATTAGGAAGTTTTTAGTACGTATGTATGACCGTTTCATACAGCCAAAAAGGTAAAAGTAGGGTTTCTATAGTAGGAACATTTTTGGTATATTTAGTATAAAAAGCTGATTTTATTTACTACATGTTCGGTTCAGTTAGGAGCTCAGTACCGAGTTTGCCATTACCGCTGTTCGGTATCAATTAAACCTGTCTCTTCTGATTTATTTTATTGGTTCAGCAATTGATTACATTACGCCAAATTGACCGCAACGAATGTCCTACTCAATACGTTTTGTAATAAAAAACTTTTTTTGAAAATAAAATGTTTTTAGGTTATGTTTTTCGGTCTATTTAGTTGACGTTGAGAGGCGATAGAGTTTAATAGGTGGTTAACTTCAGTATGATTTTTCAACACAAAACTAAGTGGTAGGTCAATGCACTAAAATTACAGTCGGAAAATCAAAATACTTCGTTTTAGTACTATCAAAGTCAAATTTAAAAAAAGAAAATCTTCATCAACATGGTAGTAGTTATGGTTGGAACATAACTGAAATATAATGAAAAAATATATATTAACTAGCAGCGCCCCGCGGTTTTACCCGCGTAGTGCCCGTTCCTGAGGGAATTTCGGGATGAAAAGTAGCCTATAACCTTCCCGTTGAATGTGTCTATCTATTACAAAAAGAATTATTCGAATCGGATTGGTAGTTGCTGAGATTACCTCGAACATACAAACAAATAAACTTACTAATTTTTCCTCTTTATAATATTAACTATAGATTATAATATTAAGAAGAAGAAGAAGAAGACAATTATAATATTAGAATAGATTAGTATAAATGTGCGACATGAAAGTCCTTATGCAATTTTGGTAAAGTTAACAAAAACATCGAGATAATGTAGTAACGTATACTTGTGTATAGAAACAATGAAAATATATTACGTAGAAGTATCCCTTACGAAGTAACAGCTAAACTATCAATCACTATACTAATTGCATTATTTATCTACCCCTCTTCTCAAAATCCATTGTCATCGTTCATGTAATTTCACTTAGTGCCCTCTATAAAAACGTCTTTATATCTTTGCAACTCATTCTGTTTACCTTCTAGAAAGATTTTAATGTATTTCATAATAATTTTATTTGCTAAGGACTTGAGATTGAAAGGAATTGTAGGAACATTAGTAATAGTTGGGAGTAGTTGAAAGAGGAAGGAATAAAATATTAGATTTGATATAATATCGAAACTACTGACGTCCTACGAGTTCGTCTGCATTCTAATTTATTCAGCAGGTAATTAGAGAGAGTTCAAGAGACGAACCACAAAATGATGAGTGATTTTAAAAAAAGAACATAATCAATATAAATAAAGAGTATCTTATAACTTATTAATTTTAGGTGTGCATTTGTGTTCCTTTTTCAAAATTCGCTACTCGTCGTCGTTTGTTTCTAGTATTTCGTTAATACTAGTTTTGTCTGTCGATTTCATTGTGGCATTCCCATAAGGACGCTTTCGAATTTTGTCAATCACTTTTTCAGCCAGTTTGATTTATTTAATAAATTCTGTTTAAAAAAAGTGATCGCTTACAAAACGCATTCGAAGGGTAAACAAAAAACCATCTATTCAATTTAATTATTGTAGAATAGCCTACAAAACCAGCAACAAAATCAAATCCTTGAGCTGAAATTATGCGATGAGTGTCTGAAAAAGAGCTTTTAGTTATTTTGTATAAAAGTAAAGGGTATTTTCAAAGGGTTCTTATACATTCAGCAAAATACGGACCGATTAACCACCGTTCCGGCCAAAAATAAGAAAGCAAAGTATTCAAGCCAGAACTAATAAATTAGTTGGTTAGCTTCACATTTGTTGTATGGAAGAAGGCTGGAACCCATGACTTCGGATATCCTTCATTCATCGACAGCCCAATTCTACTTAATGGCAAGGGTTGTCAATTACATTACGGGGTTTAGGTATTGAGACCGCAACAAACATTCCGTTACGACGCGAGCTTCGGATCGTTATTATCTGTTGTTTTAGTAATAGCTATCGGGTTCACCTCACCATGTAATATAGGTTAAGGTACCCGAAATTAACATAGCCCTAATATTCAGTTAAGATTACGTTTCGTAATTCGATAATGATTGTCCATAGACCACAGACCAAAGAGTTCATAGACCACAAACCATAGAGTTCATAGACCACAGACAGACCATAGAGTTCATAGACCATCATTTCAATCTTACAAGGTGAACGTTATCATTAGGATTATTAAATAGGCAAAGTATCAACAACGAGTTTGTTGAACGTACGTAGGCTTTACTTAGTTAAATATTTTCCTTAGATTCACGCAACGAGGGTCGGTGGCCGGCAAACTCGGGCCAAAATTCTGGCGATTGTGATGATATATGACTGCGCATTATTTTCTTATCTTCTCTCTTTCTAACTCCACCAACCATACTTCATTCCCGCCCGTATTATAAACGTTTTACTTTTCCTATCTCGTAATAGACGCCTTGGGCTCCAATGGTGTTAGTATAACGTAAATTTGGGTTATATGTCATAGCTGTAACCTGCACCTTTGCGCTCGTGATGATTACGTTGAGGGGAACGATATAAATTAATTTTTGTTTGAGCTTTATTCTGAGGAAATTGTTCCTTGAAATTGATACCGTATTGTAAACAAAAGGTGAACGTACTTTTAAATTACGATGTAATAGGTAATCCATACTGCTTTCAGAAGAAAACTTCGATGAACATAATTGTTATGGAGGAATTTTCCATATTTTTAAGCTTTCAGAGGCTCTTGTTCCACCATGGGATCTTGTAAGTCACTTCAAAGAATATTTCTTTAAAACTTGGCTGGTAATAAGCCACGCATTATTTGAAATTAGCATACATTCGGACAATTAAATCTGCAATACACTTAACACTCTTTTCTAAAGGCAAATCCCTTCGATTTTTTGATGATTATTTGATGAAATTAGTCTGAAAAGCCTTTATTTATTTCTATTAAAATTATAAGGAAATAGAGCAATATTACATTCTATAAGCATCCATAATGCCGTTCACATAAACATGCAAATAGTAAACAACTTCTGAAGAATCTATTAACAGAGACTATAATGTGAACATATTATACTAAAGTACAGTTTCATTTGACGGCCATCCGTCATGAATTACCATAGTTTTAAAGTCAAAACCTTTCAAGTAACAGTTATTGGTGAGATGTAAACAAGTAGACCTTAGTGACATTATCCAGAGGTGGTCGAACAAGGAGACGAGACCCAAATGGTAACCGGAATACTGATGAGTTGATCCACAAGCGAAATACGAATAAAATCGAGATTTCATTCAATATCTACAGGAATTGTGTTCGTTCTCAATCTGTTCTGCTTTTCGTTGTAAGAAAATTGTTTATGTATTTAATAACAAGCAGTGCCTCGCGGTTTTACCCGTCTTGTGCTTTTCCGTAGAAATATCGGGATGAATAATAACCTATAATCTATAGCCTATAAACCTTTCCGTTGTATGTGGCTGTCCATTAGAATAATAATTATTCGAAGCCGATTAGTTTCTGAGATGAGCCTTCAAACAAACAAACTTCTCAGCATTATTATATTAATATAGATATATATTTTTGGTAAACGGCTTTTGGTGTTCATTTACTCGGAGTTTCTAATGATTTCTGTGAAGAGGTTAATGAGTGATCTTGGTCAGGAAAAAATGTAAATTGTAACAGTTATTTATTTGACGTCTCTGAGTACAGCAGGAAGTATTAATATTCATGGTTATAGAGTTATCAAACCAACAATGCAAAACTACCACAAAGATATTAAGTTAAGTTGCCGATAACAAATTCCATCTAAATTAATATAAAATAACGACAAAATTCTTTAAAACATGTTATGTTATCGGGTAGAAAAATACAACATTATTTAATTATTATAGAAAGAAAGCTCTCCGCAAAATGTGTCGTTATACGATCAAAACTTAATTGCATTGACCGCGCTTCGGTAACGGATGTCCGGCATTCTTGGACATCGTAGTAAAATGGATTAAAATAAAAATAGAAGCTACCTCGCAGAGGAAAAGCGATGTACAACAAAATGGTACAAATAATGTTTCAAAATAAAAATGTTACTGAAACTTTTATTTATTTACGGTGATCTCAAAACCAACTTATTTCCAAACTAGCAGCGCCCCGCGGTTTTACCCGCGTTGTGCCCGTTCCCGTAGGAAATCCGGGATAAAATGTAGCCTATAGCCTTCCTCGATAAATAGACTATCTAACAGTGAAAGAATTATTCAAATCGGTTCAGTAGTTTCTGAGATTAGCGCGTTTAAACAAACAAACAAACAAACAAAACAAACTCTTCAGCTTTATAATATTAGTATAGATTAGTATAGATAGGATTTTTGACAATGATAATACTGTGGAGTCATGGGAAATCTATCCAAAATTTCTTTTAAATATAAAACATTTTGGCCCCTGTAAGGCGTTTTCATGTCACCCCACTTTACTGCCCTTTAAACATACCAAAAATACATCTCAAAAACATTATATTTGATGTTTTATTACCCGATAACATAATAGAATGTACTACAACGATGTTATTCAAGTTTAACCGCGATTCTCAGTGTTGTAGCTACACTATCACCGCGATGGAAGCGCAACGTAAAATAAAATTGATATCTCTTCGCCCGCGGGCGCTCCGAGAAAAAGCATTTCGAAATAAATGACTTTTTAAATTTCATCGTTGCACACAGTTTCTCTATCAATTGTCGAGGCTCGCTCTACGTAACTGGATTTCGCGGCGGGCATTTATTGTGTGCGACATACGACAAGACATGGCGACTTTAATGGCAGGTACAGACTACGTTTATGCTCGCATCGAAATGACTTGTGGTTTGACCGTGGATCGGCAATCAGCGCAATTGCATTTCGAGTTCTTTGTAACTCCATTCTGTATAGTGGTTATGTCATTTTCTTATTACATTTCAAATGAAATAATGATATAGCTATCAAATGGATTGTGAAATGCATGAAGATACAAACGCGGCATTATACTCGCGTAATTTAAGGCAGACTAAGTAAAGAGTGTCTATTCTTTTATTTACGATTCATTTATTAACTCTTCAAAGGTTTCACAATCTATTTTGGTCAGTTCGCATACCTTTTTTAAGTAAACATTAAAATTTTACAAGTTTTAGAGAAAATAGCAATTTAAGAGGAATTTAAAACGTTTGTTATTTTACGATCCTTTTAAGACACAATAAACCGTGTAAGATACGCATTTAATAGGACATTAAATGAACATAGTTGCTCAAGTTAAAAGGTGACTGACTATACTGGTTGAATGTGACACCTACATATTTAAACTAAGAACTTCCATAGCCAATAATATGTAACCATTCATATCAGGTTACAAACTAACATTAGTCTGCCTTTATAAAGTTCGTGAAATATTTTAAAATACTATCTAAATAAAACCCAGTCGAAATATACTCATGATCAAATCGAAATCAGATAGTGTCAAAACTGCCATTTAAAAACGACACTAGCGCACGATAAAGCAGGAGACAGCAAACTTTTTTTGAACAAAACATTGTAGATATTTCAGAAAAGGCATTTCGTTTTGGAATTATGACTACAATATATTAATATTGTATTCGGACGGTTGAAAAAGGGTTGTATGAATGTAAATCCCATTTTACTATTTAATAAATAATATATTTTAATTGATTTATTAGTAAAGTACATATATCAAATATCATATAAAGTACATCTATACTAACATTATAAAGAGGTAAAATTTGTAAGTTTGTTTGTTTGTTTAGATCTTCTTCTTCATCGAGTGGATGGTCAACCTGACCAATCCTGGTGTCAGAGTTATTGAGCCGCCAAAGGCCTCTGACATGGCTCAAGTAACGACTACTATCCGTAGAAAGTAACCGGGACCGACGGCTTAACGTGCCCTCCGAAGCATGGAATCATCTTACTTTTCGGGCAATCAGGTGATTCAGCCTGTAATGCCCTAACCAAACTGAGGACAGTCTCACAAAGAGATTTTTGTGAGATATCCCCACCGGGAATCGAACCACATTCAACGGGAAGGTTAAAGGCTATTTTTCATCCCGAAATTCCCACGGAAACGGGTACAACGCGGGTAAAACCGCGGGGCGCTGCTAGTATATCATAAAGTACACCTACAATGGTAAAATAAATACAATGGTATAACAAAAAAATATATAAAACCAATGCACCAAAGTATGATTTTTACTCTATTACAACTAACAAGGTTACATACTGGTACAATCGTTATCTCAACGTCATATTCAAAATGCAAACAACCGTCTCACCTATTGTTGTTTAAATAATATACAAAAACCAAAACGTCCCTATTCTGTATGCAAGCGGGCGCATAAACAAATTACCGCTCACACATCTCATTAGTGTCACTCATATCAGTCGTGACGCGAGCGACATCGAACTCGAACGAAACTCACTTTTTGTCGCAAGTCTCTCGACAGGTATAAGTTTACAGCGGTGTCGCTTAACGATGTAGACGAAGTATTATATTACATTGCAAGTCTCTGGTTTAAGTAATATCATTTTGACGTAAGGAAGCTCTATTAGGCATTTAGGTTGACCGGAACGGAATCTTTGGAAGTTGATACTTTCTTTTACATATCTATCTAGAATTTGTTCTCAAAGTTCATGTTTCAGTTCTACTTATGGTAGAGATTGAGAGTCTTATCAATAAACGCTTATTAACAGCATTGAAAATTACTAAATGGTTTGTCCCTTTCCGACGTCCGCTATTTTCCAAAGAGCAAAAGAGACAAAACACTTTATGGAAGTTTTTTAGTAAAAGAGCGTTTGGGAATGAGGCAAAGGAATTATGATAAAGAATTTGAAAAATGTTTATATTAGTGGCAGTGTTTTATTACTTAATGACGCTAACGGTATCTTACGACCAGCGTGAGCTAGCTTCCTATAAATTTAATGTTATTGGCGGATATCACCATAGTTATTTTAAGTTCTCTAGGCCTCGTCTGAAAATCAGCGCTGCCAGGGTCACACGACCGTGGCGGCATTACGCTGAGACGAGGCCTGTTCAGACCTCACACTGTAGTTCTGTCCGTGTAATTGTTTAGTGTATGTAATATCTGTTGTTTTCTTTTTGCCTTTGTTTTTTTTTCTTGTTGTTTGATTCGTCTGAATAAATGATTTCTATTCTATTCTATATAAGTTCCTATGCTACTTTTGATGTGATTGGTGGATACCGAACGCAGTATAGCAATAGCCAGAATACTGTGATAGGTTTTTCTTAACTTTAGGGTTCTTATATAAGAAAAAAAAGACATCCTTCTATAAGGTCACTTTGATACGTAAAAGTTTATACAGATCAATTATAGTACAGAAGCTATTTAACATAATGTCTGTCGGTGTTGACTGTCAAATACCGGTATTTCCATAAGTCACGTTGTGACGTTATCACAAGGGCACTCCGCGGAGTGATTCTGAAACTAAGTTAAGAACTTACACAGAAATTCGATATTAAGTCATTTGATATAAAGTTTAATGAGGTAATTAGCATATCTGTTTAACGTAATCTTTATTGGTTTAGTTAAGTTTTATTAGGTAGCTAGGTATATTATTATTATTCTCAAGGTAGGTATTAAAGACATATTAAAGACGTAATAATCTTTATTGTATCAAAATATAAAAAATATTAATTGAAATTACTTTTACGGATACACTTCGCTTGTATTTCACATTTTTATCTGACGTTTCGGCTCCTTTACATGAACCGTGGTCACAAGAGACAAAGAACCTAAGAAACCAGTTAATAAAAATAAATTATATTCTTAAACAACTAAATAACGTTACGTTATCATACCGTCACGGATTCAGCGATACGTTACGTTACGCTATACAGATACCGTTGCGTATTCGATTAGAAATGCGTAAAGGATTAAAATTTTACAGAATAGGGAGTCTGGCCATGTCACCCGCGTTCAAGATCATGGCCTCTGCGGGATTATGTATGTGCCCCGAATGACAAACAGCTCAGCTGCATAAGTTACATCGAACAAAATGGAACGTTTTAACAGAATTTAAAATGGAAATTAGGTCTTGTTTACTTGAAGAACTAGAAATGCTTTGATTTTACCTTTGTTATTGAAGCTTTATTGTGAGGGGAGTAATATGTTTGAGCAAGATTTCTTTTTCGTAATAGATACATGGATTATTTTGCTGCTTAACAAAATGTGTTGTGGAGACTTTGGGTAAAGTACTCGTATATATATTCAGTAGATTTAGTTGAGACAAGTCTCACGTCTTTTTTAAACATTTTATCGGCGATAATCGATTGGCACCGCTTTTATTAAGCGTGTTTCTTATCTTTAGGTCAGTAAGTCTCAAAACTCCGACAATACTGCCACTGATCTATTCAAAATGAATGGCGCTCAAGTTCTAATGAACTTGCTGGCATGTAACACGTTTAATTTACAAGCCTGCATTTGGTAACTATAGATAGGGATCATTCTACGTAATATCCCAAATTAGTACATCACTCTCAACTATCAAAATTCAACCAGCCAAATCCTCAGTTCTCCTGTTAACATTTAACTATCAGAAAAAGTTCCTATTAAGCCTAACAACCTTAAAAGAAGCTCATTAACCCTAGAGTCATGATCACATCACGGTCGTTAGATCAATTTATGAATATAACAATGTTGTATGATTTCCCCGATCGCGTCCGGTGTAAGTACGTAATGAAGCGCAAGGATCCTCGGAGGGCAGTGGAAGGAAGCAGTGATGCGATCCGCTAGGCGTCCGCATCAGGAATCAATTAGGTACGGCTGGTGGCTACGGCGTGCCTACCGCATGAATTATTGACGACGCTCTGTTTCGGCGTTACTAAAGGTTCTCGATTTCTTGTCGAAACAATTTTTGGTTCTCGATTTTTTGTTTGTTGGTTCACGATCGGTTCTCGATTTAATGTTGAGGTGATTTGATGGTGAAGTGATTTAAATTATGTTTTCTGATAGTTGAAAATATATAATTGGTTTTAAGTGTTTCTGGTTTAAATCTAGAAATGAGATGAAAGCAGAGCCTTAAAATAATAACAGAACGAGATTGAAAAAGATTGGACTGTGGTCGTATATACCTAAACAATTATTTGTATTTTACTTTGGTTTAGTATGGAAACTAACGTAATGATTTATGAATATACCCTCAATGTTTAAAACTACGTATACGAGTATTTCATCACATACCAAACTGTTGGACGTTTCATGCCTTCATTACTCTTCTTTAATAAAACTCTTCACTGAATACTCAAAATAGTTCAGAATCGCAAAATCTTCGCTAACCAAATCAATAAGTCACGTATCATAAAGCTAATCTGAATCTAAAATCGACACAGTTAAAAGTAAAATCGAAAACAAATAGTACATTCGACAAAATTTTGGTTTTGAAATAGAGACCAATAACAATTGTTGGGTAGGCCGATTAGCGACTAAACTAGATTTCCTTGTCAGATTATACTGTCCATCATACGTTGCAGTGAATTTGGCTGCCAGAATTTCAGCTCAGGTGCATCTATGTAACACTGTTGAATATATCTGGTCGAAATCGATATTTCAAATGCATTTTGCGTACGTGTTGTAAGCTATTTTTCGGTGTTCTTTTACCAATTTTATGTATGAAATGTTTGAATTCAAACATTTAAAATCTTTGTAACAAAACCATTCTTTTTGGTATTGTTATAGTCTGTATAAAATTAGGAACAATGTAAATATTTTTTTGTAAGTGTGTAGAGAAAAGGCAGGACGGTACGAGTATGTATTGGTAAAAGACTTTCCCCTACAGTGGGGCAATACTATTTTAAATGAAATAATAGAAAAATAATTGAAATCGATAAAATATCAAAACCGTGTTCTAATTAGCAGCACCTACCAATGACCTACCATCCACCATCACCTACCTACCATCATCAGCATTTCAAAAACTAAAGTATAAAATAAGCTGTAAAGTAAAAAAGTATAAGCCTGTAATATCCCACAGTTGAGCAAAGGCTTCTCATCACACCGACAATGAGGAGGATTAGGCGTAATCATCACCAACTAACCTGTAATAGACAAAAAATGTCTCTGCTTAAACCTGTCATCTCTATTAAAAAGCTAAAGTATAAATTAATCTGTAACTCAATCTGTAACTGTACTCAATAACGCGCAAAAGTATTAAAAGATCTGTTAACATGTACTTATATTTAACAAGTAATGAGTTACGAACTAAAGTACTGAACATTCAAATGAAGACCAGACAATCGATAGGGTTCAAAGAGGATTAAAAGGATTCGTTTGTTAGTGAACCGTGACATTGCAACTAGAGCCCTTATTATTTTCAGACTGTCTGATTTAACGGTTACTCTGTTTACTCTTTGATGTAAATACTTATTTGGAACTTTATTATCACAAACCGTTTCAGGTTAACGACCTTAACTTAATTTATTTACGACTCTGATTAAAATTTTGAAAAGTCTTTAGGGAGAGGCGTTTGTCCTGCAGGGTTATTACAGGCATTTGTAGCTTTGGGGGTAGTATATTTGTACAAGTATGGTGTCAGATATTTGTCAATTTTTTACCGCTGTCTAAATTCGTAAATACGAGTATGTTTCTTAGATGGATTATGTTTTATGCGTCTCAAACAGGATTTAAATTTTTTTTAGTAGTCTAGGCCCAGTGTTGTATCTATTGGATAAGCTATGATTAAATAATTTTATGTATTTTCAGCCTGAGTGATCTATGACGTATGAATATATTTTCTCCAGTTTACGCTTTCTCTCTGCTATATTTATGCAGTTCCGATTTCAAACAAAATATTTCGAATGACCAGATATCTATCTGTCCATCTATAAAATAGATATTCAAAGTACTATTTATGTCAAAAAAAAAATTACAAAGAAAAAATATTTTGAAAACTCATCAACATTGAATACAATCTCAAATATGAACATAGGCGTTTCGGTGAAGTCATTATTCAAATAAGTATTGTTTAAAATGCGCAAACAAACTGAATAGACAGGTCCACATCTGTTACTTATGTTAATATTTCAGAATTCAATTATAGGTTACATTGCAACCTATTTGAGGGGCAATATCGATAAATTTTAGTCAATTTCGTCGAACAATATTCAAATGGGTATTTTCATTAGGCACGAATTCGTATTGACGAGTTGAATAAGCAGCTAAATGCTCTGATTATGGGTGTGTTATGCTTTTTCCAGTAATTAATTTAACGGTTACTTTTATTCGTTGCAATCAGTTTCGGTTTTCGTAATTAAGTTAGGTCATTGTTACCTTTTATTGCATGAATACGCATCATTGAAACGAGATGTAATTATAAAATATTTTCATAATCGTTTTATTGTTATTATAATTAAAAGCTTTTATGTGGCTGTTGATTTGTATATTTGTGACTAATGCGGTTTTGGGATAAATTATGTGAATTTAAATATTTGGTGTCATCGCTTTTGCCTGGTTATGGAATACCGTTTTAACCGCATAATTACATACATTCTGAATATACCCAAATTTAATTGTTAATTGCATCAAGCTAATCTTGGTGATTCCAATGAAAATTACAAACACATAGATTTGAATATAAACTAATTCATTACTAGCCATTTAATCTTGGTGATTCAGATAAACCTCACAGCACTCTAATTAATCATACAATCACCAAAATAACTTTTCCTCCTAATCTATTTACTCCCATCCCTAAAGGGTAGGCAAAACTAATGACACAAATGTTTACACCAACAATATAGTTCATTCGCCTTTTAATTATGCTACTGATGTCATAGAACGTCACAACTTGGTGGGATTTGGAAGTTGTTCCCTCGGGAGTGGATCTCTGAGGTGCCAGCGGTCGTGTTTCCGCATAATAATACTCAGTGCAACCTGCTGTATGTATGTTTAGGTATAACAAGTTTATAGAGCGGCAAAAATGGGTTAGGTAAGGGTTTTTCATACAACTTATGGTTATAGTTCGATTTGCTGTCGGTCAGTTTGAGTTAATTTGGGGAGATCATTTTGTAGTACATAATAATAAATACATCGAGCCAAATTCACATATGGTTATTAAGACTTAAACTAAGCTCTAAGCTTGTATTACGGAATGACACCCAGACGTCGTCGCCAACGCTTCTCAAATTAGATTTATTTTTGTTTTGTTAATATTATTTTGAATTAAAGATAATATTATATCATATATGAGTACGTTGGAGTATTCGGTGAAAAGTATTAAAAATATCATCCTTCTCAAACTTTTAATGTATTTAAAGTAACTCCATATTTTATACTATTGATCCAGAGGCTTCGAAGGATGAATATGCAAGAGTTTCCGATAAATTATATCAGATTCTTTGACTTATGTTATACGTAGAAAGTCGACTCATAAGATATTGCCTTTTGAGATTGAGTCTGACATTGAAATAGTGTATATTGGTAAAGTTTTATTATGTTCTGGCACAGGTATTATGCATCTGGATTTGAAAGTACATACATATACCGAAATTAGCATGAAATTATTCTGACATCTATTATGTATGATATGACATATGTCACTCCAATAATATTCAATCAAATTAAAGTTTATCAACAAAAGCCGAGCAGTGTTGACTTCTTTGTTGAAGATCGTGATAACTCGACATTTAGCATTTTTAACTTAAATAAAAAGTTGGGAACCATACCTCTGTATTATATATAAATATTATTGACGTATTTTCAATTTTCTATCATTATAAAAAAGTAAGCAAAATTTGATCTGTTATATTGAATACACATCGTATAAGGTATCCACTAAACGTAAATTGTAAAAAAAAACAAAACACAAAAAATAAAAATCAATATAACAGAAAGTAATTACCTACTTCAAGTTCTTATTCACGTTCAAACAAAAAAAAGTATTAATAACTCACACAATTCCCCCATACAGTAAACAGAACGACCTCAATAATCACGGGACATTCTTCCATACAATTTGCCCAACACAAAGTACGTGAAAGGTGTTTCGTAGAACACAGACGATATTTTCAATTTCACGAAACAATTATTCCGCCATGTCATCAATCGGATTCCCGCTTTGATTGCGCGGCAAATTCGTTTTGTTTGGACACAAAAATTGCAATATAAAGAGCCACCACATCATTCCCTTTTGGGTTAACGTAGATTGCCACCAAAATGTAATATTGTTTGCAATTCATTTTGAACAAGCGATTGCCCACTTTTATTTCATTTATTTTTTGATGCCGACACTAACTTAATATCGGACACTCGTATAATAGAAATCCGAGAAAAACTATACAATTGAATTCATGCAATTTAATTGAACGGAAAATTTCTCCAAGGAAATTGTAAAGAAAGTTGTAGAAGGCGCGAGTGGGGAAGTGCCCTGGGCACAATATAATACTTGAGATAGAACAAATGCGGGAGCACCTTGTTGCGCCGACTTCTTTGTACGAGCGTCAATAATAACACTTCCCTTTATTTTCTTGTATAAAGTAAACTTTGTTCACTGTTAAAGCTTCAAATTTTGTATGAAAAATATTACTTTCCTATTTTTACTTTAAAATAGTTGCATTATTCAGATTTAGGTGTGAAGACTTTTTAAAACATTGGTTTTTAAAATATTTAAACTTAGTTTACATAAAAAAATAACGGATAACATTGAGAGGAAAATTACAGCATACTTTTGCTTTTTAAGCCTTATTGGTACAGAAAATGAAAGTTTTGAAATGGTGTATACAAATGCTCATCTTGGATTCGGAGATGCGGTACTCGTGCGAACGAGGCTCTTCTTACGGCGCGACTTAATCAGACTGCAGCCTCGAGCTAATCTTGATGTACTATCCTCGACAAGAGCATATCCCAGTTATTGTACTCTTTTCACATTCATATTAAACTTCTCACTCAGTATTATGACTCCGTAATCCAACCCTTCAAAACGCGGTTAATAAAACTCGGCATTTTGCGTTTAATGGCTTTTGATTTACAATTTTTTCCTCGTCCAGCGAACTTTATAAAGTTGTTGTAGTTGTCAACTGCCAAATCATAAATAAAATGTGAGCGCTTAAACCGGATGAAGTTTAAAGGACTTAGTGGGATAAAAGTTAAAAAGCGGTGGAATTCATGCGGTGCAGGTGAGCAGAGGTTTATCAGCGCATCGCAGGCAAGAGTTGGCGAGCGAGGGAGTCGCCGGGGGTCGCCGTCGCCCGTCGCCGCCGCCCGTGCCGCGGCCGGCGGTCGGCGGTGTCCGCCGCTCCGCGCTCTGGCCCCGGCATACACCTATCGCAACAGAAACCTCACCGGCCAGGATAATCGCCTCATTTATAAAGTTTAGCGGGACAAAGCTGCGCGAGTTTTTGATTGAAAACAAACTTAGAAGGGACAGCCTCATTTGAATAAGTATTCTGCGAATAAAGTGTGGCTTTATGTTTTCCTTTAGGTGTTTTTTTCTCTTTGTTATGCAAAACAATGTTCCACCTTGTTTAGGTACTACAACACGCTTTATTTTTGAGTGAAAGACTCTTTTGAAGTTAAGCTTTCCTGTATAAATTATTTTATTTTCACTGTATTGTTCTAAAGAGGCTGCCCTTTGAAAGTTTAATGGTCGTTGTGACTCTTCGTCTTCAAATCTCAGTTTATCATTGTTGAGCCACAGAAAACCTACCCATTCTTTCCTACCTACTGTGCAATTTGCAATCTTAGATAAGAGGCCTTTAGAATACCGGATGCAAAACTTTCTTTTGTTACAAGCGCTCGAGTTTTTCATTAGTCCAAATAAGGAAATGTTTCACTAACAACAAGTTGCTTAAAATTGAAGATTAGGCTTGTGACACACAAGTAACAGTTGGTTCATTTAGTGCTTTCACACTGCTGTATAAATCAGTTGTCAGAGCGTTATATTTCGCGACTGTTTGCAAATAACTGAATGTAGCACTTTAGCAGAGCCTTCATAATTGGTTGTGATAAACAAAATGCCATAAACCACCTTCAAAGGGTCAAAGAGGGCTTATAGGCACTAACCCATTCATACATCGCATGAAAACTAGAACAAACATATTAACAGAACAACAAACCATTTAAACCCAATGAAGTTTAATCCACTTGATTTCATAAATGAACTGGGCAATAAAGAAGGCAAGAACTTATTTTCCTGCAAGTTTTCTGAGAAATGAAAGAAAGTTAATAGTTTTTTTCGAACTAACAAGTTGTTCACAATGTTTTAAGTAATATTTAATGATCGGGCCGTTCGTTTGTCGACATTTACAGCCGCAACACAATTAGAAAAGATCAATACCAATCGTGTTTATAATTCATTGTCTTGTATGGATCGCGTGGTCTTGTTACTTCAATTTGAATGTTTTACTACTTAATAACCGGTTGTAAATTAAATTGTATCAAGTTAACGACCTTTGTAGTCAAGTGGTGAGTGTTCTTACTCAACTTTAGGAGACACCGGGTTCAATTCTGTGATTATCCTTTATGGGTCATATTAAAAAGCGGCTATTAAGAACAGTTCAGCTATCAAATGGTTTGTCACTTTCTGACATACGCAATTTTCCGAAGAGCAAAAGAGACAAAACACAGTAAAACAGTGATTTAGTTACTGCGCGTTTATTAATGAGGCGGTATGGGTTTAGTAGTTCATTGAGTAAGCAATACATTTTAAATCTTGAATTTTTAATTCTGTCGTTCGTGTTCGTCATCTATACTAGTATTATAAAGATTTGTAAGTTTGTTTGTTTGTATGTTCGAGGTAATCTCAGGAATTATCAGTCCGATTTGAATAATTCTTTTTGTAATAGATAGCCACATTAAACGGGAAGGTTATAGGCTATTTTTCATCCCGTAATTCCCACGGGAACGGGTACAACTCGGGTAAAACCGCGGGGCGCTGCTAGTCTATACTAATTTAATGAAGAGGAAGATTCTTACTTGCTTAAAAATAGGTAGGGGTGTGGCCCCACTTAATCTGAGAAAATATCATAAACGCGACCTACAATTTTTTCACCCCTAGCGCCATACTGGATACCTACGGGTGGAACCATCACAAGGAACAGCTAGTTTGACTATACTCATAGTGGCTTCTAAAAATCCATACCATTGAAAATTAAGTTGTGATTTAATTTTTCTGATATATGATACTTAGGATAGGTTCACATTAGCGTAATACTGTGACCAAGTTTAATTCTTTTTTTCTCCTATACTAATATAATAAAGCTGAAAAGTTTGTTTGTTTGAACGCGTTTATCTCAGAAACTACCAATCCGATTCGAATAACTCTTTTTGTAATGGATAGCCACATTCAACGGGAAGGTTACAAGCTATTTTTCATCCCGAAATTCTTACGGGAACGGGCACAACTCGGGTTAAACCGCGGGCCGCTTTTAGTCATTGATAAACATTCAATTTGTAGGTGTAATTACACATTAGATTCAATTGACAAGTTAATACTAACAGCCACACACAGTAACAATAACACAAGCCAGTTTAACGATAGTCATAAAATTTGACACTTTACAATCAGTGCTTTGTAAGTAGAAACCAATAGTAAAGTTTGCTTTATTCAGATACAAGTAATATTTTAATGTTAACTAATAAAATTTCGTTATAGGTCTAGTCTGTAATAATTAGCAGCGCCCTGTGGTATTACCCGCGTTGTGCCCGTTTCTGTAGGAATTTCGGGGATGAAAAATAGCCTTTACCCTTCCCGTTGAATGTTGCTATCAAATACAAAAATAATTATTCAAATTGAACTGGTAGTTTTTGAGATGATAGCGTTCAAAGAAACAAAAAAATCTTATTTTTCAGCTTTATTATAACAGTATAGATATGTCGTGTCTGATTGGGCCGGGCCGATGCCGGTGATAGTAATATCAGCCTATGTCTAAGCTTAAGACGTCTATAACAATAGCCTATCCAACATAGAACAAAGAAATCTGTCTCACCTTGACTTTAAATTTAATCAAATTAATTTCCCATTCTAATCTAAATACCAGTCATTACAACAACAAGATTTACAAATCCTTTAAATAGGTAAGTAAAACACAGATAGTCTACGAAATCCAATTATCGCCTGCACAATGGGTCACGAAACAATCTAAACTAAGAAAATTAATCTTCCGAGTCCAGAGGAGCTCTGTCTGTGCAAACTTAGACAATGGATTTATAGTTCATCGATTTGAAGGCATCGTGGACGGTGAATGAATATCGCTGGACGTGGACAGTGGGCCCTGCTCGACTAAAAGCTTGTGCGGACTTGAGTTCAAACAGTATTAATCTTTTATTATTATTTAGAGACAATACTGTCCCGTTGAAGGGCAAAAATCTACCTGTCTATGTTCCTATCTTCCATATTTAGAGCATAGACAAGCATAGGTCTCTGTGTAGAGTTTTTTTGGGAAAATCTTTCATTTCAATAGACTGTCTTGTGTTCTATGAAAACCTATAAAGAGTCGAACATACTTGTTCTGCCTCAAACTTTTTTGTTTCTTAAACTACAATATCGTCCCAATAAATATGGTTAGACTGCTTTAGTCAGTCTAGTCCCAGGTTCAAGTCAGACTTTAGACTGTCGGTACAAGTCTGCAATGTTCTTAACACGTAGGTACGTACCCTAGAACTTTCTATAGACACCTAGATGGATCGGATTCCAAATTATAGGAAGCATATTTGTAACTGTAGGAGCTCGTATGACCGATGATTTAAGTTTTGAATACTGAGAAATGAACTTATTGTTTAGGTACTTGTGAAGTTGTTACGCGAAAGAACCAATATCCATTATGAGTATTTAATACAAGATCGGTTTCGCGGGTTTAATCACGATTTACCAATGGGATTCCAGGATGAACAGTAGTCACTAACCTTTTGCCTGAATGTGGCTATGATATAGGTACTAAAATCAGACTTATTCTTTCAACTGGTAGCTACATAGACTAAAAGTTAGAGAAACCAAACAAACAAACTCGCTTTTAAATGTTGACACAGACAAAGGTAGAGAAAACAAGAACCAATAAGAAACATTCTTACTAAAATGCTAATTTAAAATGCGCTCGATATTTACGAATATTGAAGTTTTTATCAATCATTAAATCGACAGGAATGAAATCTCGGAACGGACTGCGCATTCTGAAGAAAGGTAATATTATATAAATTGAACGCAAAACTTCTTGGCAATCTGAATCTCGTTGAAAATGAAGCAAATAAAGTAAGACGGTGCACTGAGGGCTTCCAATTGCATCAGCCTAAGGCATTGCGGAAAATTTACCTCTTAATGCCGAAATACCTATTTTATTTTATAAAGAAATGTGAGTTAGCTATTTTATTTTGTACTAGCAGCGCACTACGGTTTTTATATAGAAACTAGCAGCGCCCCGCGGTTTCGGTTTCACCCGCATTGTGGCCATTTCCGAGGAAATTTCAGGTTCAAAAAATGGGCTATAACAATTATCTATAAATAAAATTAACAAACAAATATACTCGCACAAATTCAGACACGGTCCAAATTAAGCTTATATTACAGTATCTAACTAATCGATATACTTTTACATATACATACATAATTACTTTAAATCAGTATATAAATAACACCTATTGCATTTGATGCAGTATTTTTAATAGATAGAGTGATTAAGGAGGAAGGTTTATAACTATATAAATTCTCGGAATTCCCACGGGAACGGGCACAACGCGGGTAAAACCGTTCGGCGCTGCTAGTAACTATATAAAAATACGCTAGTGTATGTAAATATCAAAAGCATGAAAGCCGTCCATCAGAAAATCAACAAAACCAAAAATGGCGAGTAATTAAAAATGACTGAGACAAACAGACTTCATATCCTTTTACATACATTATTACTTATGTTTTTCCGAAATGAAATAAAATAACCCAACATTTTCTGTTAGCTATAGTAGGTAATGAATTAGTAAAAATGTTTGTTTTTCCGTCTGTTCGTAACGTGGCTAAATATTTCACGACACAAATAAAAGCTATGGGATGAAAATTTCACACACTGATGATGTTGCTATATTCAAACCAAACAATGCAATATAACGATTGGATGATTTCAATCTATGAAACTGATGATTTTCATTTTGAAAGAATAACAAGAGATCTGTATTGATATTTTAAATTAAATTCCTTTGTTTTGTTCCGATTTAATATCAATTTTGACAATCATTGTTTATGGATACTGATAGTTGGTGGTTTAAAGACCTATTATTATGATACCGTTTATTATATTGGAAATTAAATACATTTATATAAATTTTGTCATATTAATTGTATATTATTATGCACATGGGTTCAATACTCCAACTATAAAAGAAGTAGTCTTCTTGTTTATATTAGACCTATGATTAGAATGGGGCACTACAAAAAAAAACATTGTACTTATTTGCAATACTTTTTGCTCGGGTTTGAGATACCAACCAGCATTAGGCAAGCGTGGTGATTACGCCTAATCCTCCTCACTGTCCTGATATCTTCAGTGAGATGAGAGGCCTTTGCCCAGCAGTGGGTCATTACAGGCTAATACTTTTTACTTTACTTTTATTAAAACAAAGTGAAAATGTATATTCAGGTTAGATATTAATTTTCAAAATAAGTTAAACAATAAATACGGCATAAAAATATATTCCTTAATATCAACATGAAAATGAAATGTTGCAGTCTCGCGATACGCTCGGCTGAGTTCGTTTCCTTCTAGCTGTCACAATTTTATCTTTACCTAGTTTGAATTATGACTTCTTTACGTTTTTCTTTATTTGGACGTTAATTTGACTTTAAACTGTTTTGTTGTAATATTTTATATTTAAGCTGTTACATGTACGTTAGCCAACACGATATAAGTAAGCTTTTATGTCATGCTGTAGGGAATTTTAGCTAGTTACAACATCTTAACATCTTTTACAATCTGAATTGCTAATGCAAGCTAATTTGCGAATTCAAAATGATCATATTTTGATAGCACGTAACCCCAATGTCGTTAAAAAAGTCATTCTTTGTTCCTTCGTCGCAAATATTTTTCTTCCAATGCAAACATATAAATATCAACATTGAATAAAATAACAACGAAATTAGACGACAACGAAATAGCAACGACAGCGGAATAAACGAAAAGAAAACGGAAACTTAAATAAAATCGAATCAGAATAGTACAATTGGATAATAGGAACGAGACAAGCAACAGGCAAAGGATAATAATGTTATTTCACCCGGACACTAACAATATTCCGATGGTTAGAATGTAAAATATAACATTGGTGGTCGGGTGTTCTCCAATCTCGTCATTTCGCCACATTTAATATTTTAAGTATTCCGCTCACGCCCCGTCTTCAACGGCCGTCCTGATTGCCGCTAAATTGAACTAAAAACTTCTCCAATGCTCCCAAAACGTTTCAATTATATCCTATATTTTAGGATAACACTCGCTCTGTCCCACATTTCACCCCCCGTATAATAATAAATTTAAGTCGAGTTTCAATGTTGTACAAAGTTAATGGTCTTCACAAAGTGGCTGAAAGAAACGTAATCTCGTTCATTGATTGATAATTATGTTAGAATGCTTATTTACATTTTTATTCACTTTAATAAAGTAATAAAATGAATAATTTATAAAGACTACGCCAGTAATAAATGTAGGTATTCCTTCAAGACAAATAGTTTTCTATCCATTAAAGAGTCTTCGTAAATCAAGATGTAATTTTAAATTTCGCCGTGCATTTTGAGATTAAATTTAAAGTTTGCTTGATTGTAAGTAGTTTACTAGTTGCCGACAATTTATTGCCGGGTATGTAGAACTACGAATGGCGCTAAGATGATTTCAATAGAACTCTAACAACGGATGTAAAGTTCCGCAATAGCGCACTCTTGGATCGCGCAATTATTGGCAACCGACTCCTGATTGAATTCTTAGGTCAAGTTTGCGTTGAAAGTTTGCATAAAGACCGCTTGCAAATTAACAATTTTGCCCTGTTCAACACTTTTGTTTCTGTGGGGAGTTTTTTTTAGCAAAAAAAAGGAAACTATGAAACGTCGTTAGACCCCGCGACTGGACAGATCCATTAGGCCGGTACGTTTTAATTCTGTAACGTTTCGGCATAGGTGTATGTACACTGCAAAAATTTACGTCGAAATTGACCGACCGCCGCGTTTCGTTAACACGCATGTCATGTCTGGAAGCTACGTCCGTGTTGTCGGTAGACTATTTGGAATTTAAAATTGATTCGTTTATAAAGGCATTTACTGGGGTTCGAATTTTCGATGAGGGAGAGTCGTCAGGTGAGTGACTTGTTTGCCGTGGAGCCACGTTTGCAATAGGAGCAAAACGCCGGACGGTTTAGCCGGCGCCAATGCGGAGCACCCACTATAAATCAGCCAGCGATTGACGCCTTCCTACAGGGAGTGATCTATTCTACCCCTCCATGATACAGCTTTACTTGTAAGGATTTTTCTATTACGAGAAAGTTTAGAAGACTTCACAACAATGCATTTCAGTGATGGAGAGTTCAATACAGTCATGTTTTTCGCTCGACAGGAGTTGCAAAATATAGGATTGCATATTTTAAAGCGAGCTATAAATTTATCTCTGATTTTATATTGTAACGGTGCACAATTTGTATTGAAAAACGATCTCAAATACGAAATGAATATTCTATTAATATTTGAAATTTGTTTTGTTTCAGGTACATTTCAAATTCTACTTGGAAGTTCTATTAAGTCACGTAACTATTAAAATAAGCAGTTTTTGATAGCAGAGCTTTTTGCATTATAAGCAAGAACCTACTTTAACATTCATAGTCTCGGCATTATCACTTAGAAGAGCGCATAAAATAATAAAACGCCGCGTCTAGGAAATTTCAGGTTTTGGAAATTTAATGACACTTCGCTCATTTTACTGTTTATTTATATCATCTTGGTAATAAAGTTAAATAATTTGTAAAGGCGCAATTTCAATGTTTACTTTAGTTTAAAATGTTACTCAATATAACAAAAATACAAAACTCAACGAAACAGCAAGGAATACTTAATAACTGGTTCCTTAACATCGATTTTAACACGACGAAGATTTATAACGATTTTATATAATATAGACCTTTAAAACATACTAATAAGGTACTAAATATAACTTCACAATGTGATAAACATGTTACCTAATTTGGACTTACCATTACATCGATGTAAATAAATACACTCCTTTTAAAATATTTACACTTGTGAAATTCACATTCGTGGTGCAAAATTGCCGCCCGCAAGTACATTTAATATTTTACAAAGTCGAATCACGCGCCATCTTCAACGGGCCCTGATTGCTGTCCAATCGGAATTATATTTCGCAAGCGCATTCAAAAGGATCGCGGACAAGATTGCCTTTTACCACCGCCTCTTGAGAGAGGTGAAGCTTCCTATGACGTTCTATTATAAATATATAGGTTCCGAAAACTTGCTTAGTAAAAGTGAGCATAGTTGTCGCGATGTTAGCTTAGATTTTAGCTCTGCGGTTCAATTACTGCTGACCTTTGATTTGTTCAATTCACAGCTTATAAACTCGCTCAAGAGAAAATTTTAAACGCTTGCGTTAAAATAACAACTTAAAAAAATAAATACAGCCTAAATAATATTTAACAAAAATTAACCACTTCATTGTAACCAAAAACATAATGTCTACGTTTCGTGTTCTCTCTGTTAAAGTAATGGATCTACCTTTTAAGGTGTATACACAGTTAATATTTTACACAATGAAACCAAGATTAACAAATCCAGTGGCTCTTTCTTGTCCGTCTGAAGTATGGGGAATCGTCACGCAATCTCGCCGCGAGCAGCTGAAATATTTCGTAAGGATTCATAAGACAGGCTTTTAAAATTGTGACTGTGTTTAAGTAGGATTACGTTAATTTGTAATTAGATAAGCGTAAGGTAATATTATTAGGTTAATAGGTACACGGGTAGCAATTATGTAGATGTTCTTAGTTTGAAAATGTAACGTTGAAATCGTGGCCTGTAGGATCATTCCGTAGAGAAGACCAGATATATCAGTAGGTAAGTTCAAATTAACCACAAAATATTTACCATTTCAAATACATTAAAGGCCCAAAAGTCCCATTCACACGAGAGCTTTTTAACGCTTGTAAGACTATAGTAAAAATACTTTCATTCTTTATTTAAATATCCTATGCCATGGGTTAAAAACTGCTCCAAAAATGGCGATGCGGTTTAAAAACGTTGGTAACGCGTTTAATCTATGACGACGCTTATTTGACGTATACAAAAAAAAAACATTGTAAATGAGGTCTTACCTACTATTAAAAAGTTAATTTGGAAACCACAAAGTCTGTGCATTTATTTAACAATAAATAATATTCCACAATTAACAAGCATCGAAGTCGATAGTCGTCTCTGATTGGCTACATTCGAAGTTCGTATGCCAATTATAGAAGACATTAGTGGCTTGAGCATCCCCATAGAGTCTGGGGTAAGTTGAACGTACGCCGAACATTGCACAATAATGTACTCAATACCCTGTGCGCTGTTGGGACATTGGTAGTTAACAATGTTATGATGTACTGACGCTAATTAACGGACTTTAAAGTCAAGCAGGTTTTAACTTTAAGGTTTTAGAATTTTATTAATAGTTAAAGCTGTTTTGGGTGTAAGAAAGTTCGGGTAAATTAGTGACCAACCGTGGAAGTGGAACCGTGGAGTTTTTAGGAAAGCCGTAAAGTACAGTCTATTATTTTTTGTATAATATATGGGTATTGTAGGAATTGTTTAAGACGACTGCATAGTTCCTCAATTCAAAATATGTGTACTTAGATTTGGTATGAAGCTGCGTTCTTTTCTTTACTATAACAAGAGCCAATTAAAGGAAGAAAAGCACTTCATAAACTGTTTTTGAAAAACTATGTTTTATAAACGTTTAATGCGTTTAAAAAGCTCTATTCCATTTTCTCGAGTCTTCGTCTCAAAGAGAAGCTTACAACGTTAAATTTTAAATAAGCTTCATAATTCGAATTCACCATTAAGTGGCATAACATTAATTAACCTCATGTTACTCTATAATATATCCCTAGTATTAATTTTCGTACCACACTCAAAGTGTTCTCAATATTGCGGTGCCTTGATAAGAAAGGGATAAGAGCATAGGTACGTTAAAATTATTAACACTACAAATCCAGGGTATTATGTTTTTGAAACCTAAGCTTTACACGGAATATTGCGATATTGAGACCATAAATTATAAACAGGAACGTTATTTAGAGAGGATTACTTTATTAAAACGTTTTGTGGCAATTTTATTGACGTTTTGAACGAGATAAATTGAACGATCGTTTGTTTTTATGTTGTCCGTTGTTTTATTTTTTTGTTTGTTCTTTTTTTAAATTGTTAATTACTCCTAAAAGTTGTGACATTATGTTGGTTTTAGTAGACTAACATTGACATTCTTACTTACACTAGAAAAATATCCATTATCCAAAGCGTTGACCAACACTAGTGTCAGATCTTTTAGACCTAACTGGGACTAACAATTTATTGTGCCCTCAAAAGCACGGTAGATGGAAATAAGTAAGCCCAGTATTTTAAATTTAATAATCCAAATCAAATTGCTAACAACAATGCAAATGTAGCTATTTTGGTGCCTATTTCAATTAAAGGACAGGGCTTCATGAAACTTATTCAACTTCCAAGTAAAGTTTACAAGAAACTCTATCCTTCGCAGCATTGTCTATTAAATCTACAAGATCACATCTAGATATTAAGATGTATTCAAATCGTAATACTAAATTGGATTTAGTTTGTTTATCCTGCTCATATTATAAATGCAAAAATTTGTGAGGATTTGAAAAAACTACTGGACGGATTTAGATAAAATTTTACAGTATTATAGGTACATCAGAATAAAGTCAAAGTCAAATATTTTTATTCAGTTTTGGCCCCATAGAGGCTCTTTTGAACGTACCACCCATTCGGAAGAACATCGCAGAGAAGAATGGGCAAGAAACACTGCTGGTTATTTTTTTTAAATCAAGGTATAATACAATTTAATACTAGTAAGTAAGATTACATGTCAAAATCAGGTTGTGTTGCTGGTGCAGGAATATGACTCCAGACATATTTGTCCTCAATGTAATCAGTAACGCTATAGTATGCTTTAGTCAATAAAACGTCTTTAACGTACGATTTGAATTTACCTTCACTAAGCCCAGTTTCCTCCTTGGGAATTTTATTATAAATAACACATGGGATACGTTTTATTCCAAAATTCCCCAGGAACGGGTACAGTCCGGGTAACATAGCGAGACGCGGTTATTGTATAATAAAAGTATACTAACATAATAAAACTGGGCGTTGAAAAAGTGTGAACGCGTTAATCTCTTTACTCAAATTAAAAATACTCGTACGAGTATATGTGAAAATATTTTTTTTTGTAATCAGTAGCCACATTTATAACCACATTCACGTGAAAGGTTCCAGTGTAATTTGTCATCCAGAAATTCCATGAAAACGTGTACTACGCGGGATAACCACAAAAGACACGTTCTAACATATTCTTGTTAGTATTTATTTTACCAGGAATCAATTAAAATCAGTGCCAATATTCTGTATTTTTACCCAACAAACTTTCAGTGCAATATTCCAACAACATAAGGCGTCATGCACACGCTACTTCATAACATCAAAGTCCCAATTTTGGGATGTATAATATACTAAGTTCGTAGCGGAGATCGAACGTCCGTGGCATCTTGTGGTAGACTCAAGTAATCCCAGATGGCGTCCTCACCGATGAATTAAAGTCACTCAGACTAGTTGACTGGAGCACTT
This sequence comes from Cyclophora albipunctata, assembly GCA_963082685.1. Taxonomy (NCBI): domain Eukaryota; kingdom Metazoa; phylum Arthropoda; class Insecta; order Lepidoptera; family Geometridae; genus Cyclophora; species Cyclophora albipunctata. Next base: position 4,472,510 of record OY720117.1, on the reverse strand, counting down.
TGATAGAAATATCTATTGTGTTCATGTAGATTAGTTTGATTTTGATTTGGGATTGTGTTTGTTTCGTTTTAGGTTATTATTATTGCATAGTGTGTATTCTTCTTTACTGTGCTGTTCTGTTCTGTGTGCTGTTGATTGATTCGAGTTTTTAAAGGTTCAGAAAGCGTTTTATAAGTAAAAAGTTATGCTTAGTATTCGATATTTGATGAAGAAAAGTTAAGCTTAACAAGACGTTTAACAAGAGCTAGACTATTCGAGTTTCGTATCTGTAGGAATGTTAGGAAAAAACTTAACTGCACTAAAACTGATGAGTCTTCTATCAAGTAATAGTAGATGTCAAAGTTTTCCAAATACTATTTTTTCACCTATATTTTCTATGTAAATACCAATAAAAAGCAAAATAAAATACACAAATATTTCCTTATATTCCTGTATCAATAATGTTTGTTTACCCATAAAAAATATTTTTATATGGCAAACTCTACCAAAAAGTTGACATAATAAAAAGTTTGATGGTTCAACCGCAGTATAGTACAAGTAACATAAACATGCCAAAGTTATTATTAGACAAGAAAACAGTTTATTCATGTCACCAGGTGCAAACATGAGTCACGCACAAGAAGACTTCTTATTAATATGATATTCACACACATTATATGTACTTAAGTTTATCACCCGAACGCAATGGCTTTACATTATGAATGTTTAAAATACGTTTTAAAATCCATATTTCATGTTAGCGCGGTTTCAGAGTGTGATCTTCGGTTAATCTTTACTGTGGTTTGGCGTAGATAAAGTTTGTGCTCTCAACGTTTTAATAAATCTTCGGTGGATTTTGGAATTAAAGTAATTTAATGTTTTAACTCTGCTAAGTACTTATTTAGTGGCATGTCAGTGTTATTATGATACTTAAGTACAGTGCAAATTCAAATGCAAATGTCTTTATTATATCAGATCATTACAATCATTTATAATCTACTAGCAGTGCCCCGCGGCTTTGCCTGCGTTGAGCCCGTTCCTGTAGAAATTTTCGAAAATCCTTTCTTAGTGTGCACTTACGTCACTTGAAGAACCTTCCTGCTAAATTTCATGGTCCTAGGTGTAGCGGTTGAGGCTATGCGTTGATTATCAGTCAGTCAGTCAGGACTTTGAATTTTATATATATAGATTACAATCATTTATAATCTATAATTTATAATACATCTGGATCTGGAATAATAATCTTTTAAAAGCTTGTAAAGTAGAAGAAAGAAAAAGTATATAAATATTTCCAACGATATTTAACTCTCACTAAGCTCTAAGAGATGTAAAACTTTATCTGTAAAAGCGGATCTGGGTCTATTTCTTTTTTTTCAGGAAAAATAAACAATGAAATTATTTAGTTCAACGTACCTATATTATGTTCTATTAAATTATTACACATTTTTAGAGTTGCAACCATTAGACCTCATGTTGTACCGATTACAATTAAGAGAGTCAACGATTCTTTAAAAAGAGAAGATTTATTTTTTAATACCCAAACAAAATACATTTTATTTTCTCTCAAAGTCAAATAATTTAGGACATCATGTATTGAAATGGAATACATCAATAAAAAGGTGAGAATCGCTTAAAAGAGTTAACAATTAGTACGAACAGAATGACAAACATAAATCTAGGAAGTACTTGCATCATTCCTTCATCCAGTCAAAGGGCTATTTTAAACACATCCACCATGGTACATTCACAAACATAAATAGTTGTTTATTATAATCCGTTTCAATAAAATTAAGCACTTCCTACAGTGTCTGTTCTCATTCACATTTGCGATAGCTAAATGAATGGGTGTCACGAAATTAGTTACATGTCTTGTGCCAGAATATATCTCATACGGAAGACTACGACAGTTGCATTGTACATACTCGAATCTTAATATAAGCTAACTGTACGCGTATGTACTTACATATGATCTACAATATTGCATACCTTTCTTGAATGACGTATGAGATTGAAATTAAATCATAGTGAAATATATTGTTTGAAGACATGTAGGTAGGTAATATATTTGAAGATTTACTAAGTGTTTTGATAGTTAATTATTGTAACTGTAAGCTCGTATTGTCCCATGGTTGGGCAAAGGCCTCCACCCGTTTCCACCACTCTTTTTTTTCTCTCTCAATTTTGGGCCATCAATTGCCAGTTCCTCCTGTAGGCGTCCAGTTCGTCCCGCCACCGATAGTTAATTTATGAAAATAAATATCACTACATATTGTAAAACAAAGCGCGTCGGTCTGTCTGTCTATCTGTTCGCGATAAACTCAAATACTACTGCACGGATTTTGACACGGTCATTTAGGAAGGTTTATATGTGTAAAAATTCCCGAAATTCCCACGGGAACGGGTACAACGCGGGTAAAACCGCGGGGCGCTGCTAGGGGAAATAAAATTATTCTCCCATTTTTATTTGACTCGTTATCAGAAAGGTAACTATGACTAATGAATCGTTATTTAAAATTCACGTTAGTTTTGGATATTTTTTACATATTTTTAAAATTCGGATTTTTTTTTATAATATTGAAAGTAGACGATTCTTTTTGATTGAATAATGAAGATAGATTAAAAACTAAACACTGTGCAGTAGTATAGTGCGCAGCTTTACGTTTAATTTTCCATTTATATTGTATAGAAAACGTCTCGAATCTACCACAATAGCCTCATAAGTGATGCCAATACATCTACAAATAACAATAACCATTAATATAATAGGTGGTTGCAGCTATCGTCTACTCAATCATTCTTGCCGACACCGTGTCAACTGATATTATATCACAATGCAATTTGCATTTCATGCTATATGCCTACATGCATTGATACCTAACTGTTTATTATGTAAAATAGTTTGTTGAATATTTTGTTCAATATGATAATGTTGGTATCTAAGTTGAGTTCATATTTTGAAGCGTAAAGTTATTGAAATTGGTTTGTAAATTGATGGTGTTGTGCTGTTTAATGTACGAGTATATTGTTTAGGTGAATTGCGTATTTAGATTGTATGTCAGACTACAGTGTAAGCTATGGCGAATAGAGGGTTTTAAAAAACATTGAATATTAACTCTTACTTTATAATAATAATAAAAAAACAAAGTATCAGCCTGTAATGTCCCACTGTTGGGCAAAGGCCTCTCGTCTCACTGAAGATATCAGTACAGTGAGGAGGTTTCAGGCGTAATCACCACGCTTGCCTAATGCGGGTTGGTGATCTCAAACCCGAGCCATGTTTGAAAAGTAGGAAACATGTTTTCGCTCGACCTGGGAATTGAACCCGGGACCTCAGTCTTGGCAGGCGAGTGCACATACCACTAGACCACCGAGGCGTTCTTACTCTATAATTTTGTGCTATTTCTTTGAACAATACACTAGTAGTCGTTGCTCTACTTATCGTTGCCTTTACTAATATAATTATGTTTGTTTGAACGAGCTTATCTTAGGAACTACCAGTCCAATTCAGATAATCTACACTAATATTATAAAGAGGAAAACTTTGTTTGTTTGTAATGAATAGGCTCAAAAACTACTGGACCGTTTTTAAAAATTATTTCACCATTCAAAAGCTACATTATTCACGAGTAACATAGGCTATTTTTCATCCCGAAATTCCCACAGGAATGGACACAACGCGGGTAAAACCGCGGGGCGCTGCTAGTTCTTTTTACACTACTAGCTATTAAAATTTCGAGATTTAGGGCGCTTTCAAATTATGCGTTTCGTATCGGACCGCTGCGGTGCCGAAGCGGTGCGTTTGTCGTATTGTGTACGTACGATCGTGTGTTTTCATACAAATCGAGCAGCTCGGCAACAGTGCGTAATAAAATTATTTCGCGGTACCGACGCCGCACTGTTGCCGAGCTGCTCGATTTGTATGAAAACACACGATCGTACGTACACAATACGACAAACGCACCGCTTCGGCACCGCAGCGGTCCGACACGAAACGCATAATATGAAAGCGCCCTTTTATGCAGAGGAAACAGACATAACACAAGTAAAATCGCGGGGCACTGATAGTCAATATTATAAAACTGTATAGTTTGTTTTTGTACAACGGTCTAATCTCTTGGGCTAATGGATTTGAAAAAATGTTTTTATACAATTTAATAGTATACATTTTTTGGAATTCATTGGTACATATATGCATTAGTGTGAGCTGTGTTGCGTTCACCAATCCTACTCCAGAATTATTATATTGTTAACAGATTTTTATATAGTATTTTTTTGCTATAAAAGCCACATTCGTTTACACAATCTATGTTCATCCAGAAACGGCTTTAAGTTGGCTAACCATTAAACGTGTTAAGCATACTCAGAACCTTATAAAATTAAAACTTTAATACTGAGATGTCAATGAGAACTTTCAAATATTATGATGTGACGAAGCACTTAAGTGCCTAGAATTTAACACATCACACCATTAATTAATTCACAAGTACGTCAAAATACAGATTTATTATGGCTTTGTCCTGTTCCTCTGGTAGCTGAGAGATTAGTTGACAATGTCACAACGAACAAAGTTCTACCAAAGTTCATCTCGGGAACTTGCGCTGTGCACACTTAAATTGAAATAGTAGGTTCAACGTCTATCTATCTATCAAGAGTGAATGAAATTAATCCTCGTTGCTACAGACATTTGAGTTCTTTCACATTATTGGTGCATGTTTTAGTTCACATATTTTTGCTGAAAATTCATAAAAAATTTAAACAATTTCAAAAAAAGCAGGAACAATATGTTTCCTCTCTTTTCTTAAATTTACTTATCTATTAGTGGAGCTATTGTTTTTTAGTTCGTGTTCAAATACGATGTTTGTTTCGGGAAAGCTATAGAAAATTTCTTGTTATCCTTGCTTATCAATAACCTCACGTAGATTTTCGTTTTCGATTTTCGGATGTCAATGTGCTACGTTACTCGAGAAAACCTGAACAAAGGAATGACCGGTCGGCCAAGATTGGGGATACAGTTTTACTTAACAATTTGCTGGAACTAATACCCAATAAAACTAAGTTTATACTAAGGTTAAGTGATATAGAAAACTTTATCGCTCCCATCTAGAACTACAGTCGGAAGCGAACAGTAAACAACACCGGATAAAAATCGTAAAAAAAACACAATATATTACGATCGTGTACATTATGGGCGAATCTGAATGTGTCAGTGCGTAATTTATCGCGGTACGTGTTTTTTGTGGAGGCTCTCACTTGACCTCATAAAATACAGAGCCGATGCAGGGAATCGTAGGCGGGAGAGGGTACTCGAACCAAACCCGGCCCGCGGCGCTCATCGAAAGTGGGAAAAACAAGCGATCGCCACTCGACGGAGACGCTACGATGACACTTCACACGTCGCTGTGATTTTTACAACGTACCCACTCGAAACTGTGGCGTTTTTTGCTCGTAATCACTTTGATGTACGCGACTGTGCCGCTTGCGGCCTGGCCTTTGGTACGCCTTTGAGGGGGCCGCAGAATAAAATTGGATTATTAATGTACAATTTTTTTTAGAAAATTTCGTTTTCTGCCTCAGTAAAAGGAATTGATAGTCAGTAACACAATTTTAGATACCCTTCAAGTAGGGTATACTTATACACTATATCGTGATAGTTCTATGTATTATGATACCTATCATACTTGTAATGGAGATCAATAGAGAAACAAATCAGATGTCTCAAATAAACCGTCAACAGAACAACAGTAAAAGCGTTCACATCAAATCAAAGTTGCATAAAATACTCCACGTACGGCCCAGACGGGTTGTTAGATGATTATTCAATATTTATGTGTCGATTTTCGAATCGACGAGTGCAACGGGCCGAGTGAGAGATTCTGTGGATGTATGGCCAAGCAATGTTGGCAACACGCCAACCGCAATACATAGACTTCAGATGTCTACGCTGACTCACGACAGATGGCACTACTCGTCGCTCAAAAAATATTTAGAGATTAACCTGACTGGCGGATTTAAAAAATGAACACGGATTTGACCAATAGAAATTTATTGTGGTTTGTTTTATTGAAGTTTCGAATTTTAAATTATATTCTACAATTGGAACAGCTATGTAGGTAGCTACTACTAATTTAATGAAAATGTTAGCTCTAATAATTTATTTGGAGGTAGTTTGAAGTAAAGCATTATACGGGTACAAAATGTGTGCTATTCAGTTCCAATCGAAATTCCATTAAATCTGTACCTATTCGTGTTTGATCGAGTTCGTTCCAGGCATCAACAAGTGTAAATAAATAGTTCTAAGTTACGTAAAATTCAGTATGATAACTAGAGTGTACAATATCAATGTTTCAAAATTTGTGATATCTTATAAGAGGTAAAACCATAATTTTAAATTCAACAAGCACAAGAATGTTTGTATACATAGCTGTAAATTAAACAGTACGTCAATTTTATTGAATTCTGTCGCAAAACTATTACTGCGGCACATTTTATTTGCTGACAGCAGTGAAAATTTGCGTCAGGCTAAGTGCCAAATATATAACATTGGAATAGCACGAGGTTTTATCACTAATTGGTACGGTTTTGCAAGGATTGTTAAAGTTAAAATATGCAATGCGGAATGTTTTCGTTTACATTTTGATTGATCGCTTCATTACTTTCGATAGTGATTGAGCGGGACATCTGATGTGTTGTGCACTGTGTAATCAAACGGTAGGATCTGTAATTTTCATGATGTATCGCGTCGAGCTTATCACCACTGAGCGAGAGACATACATTTTGTTAATTCAGGTAAGTAGGGTGTAATCTCATTTTAAATTTTAATGCTGCTTCGCTGCTATCTTTTATACATGACTTTTAGTATTTCACATACTGTTTTATGAAGTTAATGCATTTCATATTTGTAACGTTGTTACTGACACTGACTTCGTATAATTAACAAAAAATTAAATACCGACCGAATTGACAATCTCCTCTTTGAGTTTTTGAAATAGGTTGAAGAACAGAAATGTTCTTAATTAAATAGTTGTGGATACACTTGGCGTAGTGGATACATTTAGTAAAATTAGTTCCGATTCGAAATCCAGCATAGCTTTGGCGGAAAGGCACCTTAAAACTCCATGCAAAGCAAGTTGGTGTCATCTTGTATTCAGATTTATTGGCACCACCTTGTATTTAGATTACTTTTATTCCAGGACATCCATCTAATGAACGAATGAAATCAGTAAATCAAGGCAAGCTAAACTAGCCCGGTATTGTCCGTGCAATGTGTCAGTTCATTTTGCTTGTCGGCTAGTTCCAATTTTATGGTGGTTGAGTCGGTGCGTGGACGAACCATGCCGCAAAACAAATCGTATTTCGGTATAGTGACGGGAAACAAACTATGCGGATAATAAGATGATATAATGATGCTTGTGCCTTATTTTGTTTGAGTTGGGGATTCATTAGGTACGAAAAAGGGGTACGAAACTTCACCTATGCGCCATTTTTAATGGATAAATTTCAAGGTACTAATTAAAAATATAGTATGTTAATAATTAACACAATTAATAGCACTTAGTTTTAAATGAAAATTGTTGGGTAACTGCAATGACCGATGCCACAGTTGCTAAATCCATATAACAACTCACTTGAAGGCAACAATGTGTCGGTAAGTGTAGTAAAGAGAATATAGGTGTTATGTCAAGCCCGAGCCGGGCGTATGTGGTATCACTGGTTCTCATAGTTTTGGTTTGGTCTATTATAACTAACCAATAAAGTATAGGCGAGGCCTCAAATTAGATATCTATATTATAATGAGGACAAATTGCTAATTATGTTTGTTTGTATGTTCGGACTAATCTCGGGAATTACTAGTCCGATTCGAATAATTCATTTTGAATTGGGTAGCTATACACAAGACGAAGGTTATGGGCTATGTTTTATCCCGAAATTGCCACGGAAAAAGGTACAACGCGGGTAAAACCGTGGGTCACGGCTAGTGTTTTAGATTTTGTGAAATTCAAAGTTCTAAATAACTATAGTGGCTAATTTATACACATTTGTGTCAATTATATACTCATATAAAGTATGTATATATAATAATATCATTTAGTTAGATTCCATAATACAAGCTCACACCTTTGTTTAAGTCTAACTAACCGTGTGCGAATTTATCCTGTCCTGTAATTTAAAGCAGCGACCTGACCAATTATAATCACGGTATAATTTACAACAGCTTAATTATAATATAACGAAAATAAAATACCCGTTACAGAGAAGGTTTTGATTCGTTTCACCGCAACCACGACAACTTGTTCTCTACTTTTGCTGAATTCAGTACAAAAGTTAGTAGATTAAAACTGCCAATTAGAGAACATTTGAATTCCAAGTTGTTTTAGAATTCGCGTAATTACTGTTGGATGAACAATTACATAGCGAGCCGAGAATGTTTATTTGGTATTATTTTATTTTGGGTCTCGCATATCTATGAAATTGTATGCGCTTTGTAATGACGTTTCGAGCTTTCAGTTTAATTCGTTTGTTAGACAATTTGGATGTTTAAAGAGAGGAAATTGAAGAATTTATGTTATTGGAACGAAGTTCCTTATCCCGCGGCGCATGTTTCTCTGTCTGTCTCTCTCTGGCGTGCACATGTTTCTCTGTCTGTCTCTCTCTGGCGTGCGCATGTTTCTCTGTCTGTCTCCGTTTGACGTAAAAAGTGTCGTTACATTTTTTTCCGTCTAGTCCCCTTTCGCAACGCGCGATAAGGAATATATGTATTATGGTAAATAATAGCTTATAGCCCCACTGATAAATATATTACGAGTACCTACGGTTTAGTTATACTCCGAATAAAACTTAAAACGTAAAAGTGTGAGCCTGTATTATCCCATTGCTGGGCAAAGGCTTCTCAAATCACTGAAGCCATCAGTACAGTGAGGAGGATTAGGCGTAAACACCACGTTTGCCTAATGCGGGTTGGTGATAGAAACAACAAAATCTCAAAACGTGACACAATACAATCTCATATATTTGACTTATGAAGAAAAATGTCAAGATCAAACTAAATCAAGATATTCTAGATAACTTTTTTAATAGTGAAACTCGTATTATGTGTGTCGGTAAATAAAGGCTCGTAGGGTTCTTTCTCAGGGTCAAAGCCCTTCAGTTGTCAAATATATCAACCCTAATAGACATGTAGTAGACTCTCTGGTTGTCTACTGTGTAAATTTATGAGAATATGACCACGTGACAATTACGTGACTTTTCTATATTGTTTGATGAAAAAGTAGAATACGATCAAATAGAAAACGATGGTAATATAAAACCTTAGCTATATTTGAACAGTAGTTTTCGAACATTCTTTGCTTTGACTTGGGCTTTGAATCAAAGTCCTCGGACACCGGACACGAACGTATAAGCCTAGTACGTAGAAGATCATTTATATCTGTACGTAATCATTATAAAACAAAGTTCCCGAAAGCTGTATGTCTATATGTAACTATAGTATGTAATTGATTTTCTCAAAAACTACTTGACGGATTTTCATGCGGTTTTCACCATCATAAAGAGTGAATCAAGAGAAAGGTTTGTGAATAGATTTCATGACAAAGTTTCCATAATAACGGGCAGAACGCGGGTAAATACGCGAGGCACTACTAGTTAAATAAAAAATTAAATAATACACCATTTATCCCCATTTGTTTCTTTCATTATTTCGCTCTTTCAAATATGAAAGTTAAAGATCAAAGACTGAAAGCCGCACAGTAAATATCAATATAACAATTTATTTTAAGTAACAATCGATATGGCCAACTAGTTCTCGGTACACTTATATGAAATTGATCGGGTTTGGTTTCCTTGGGTCGATATTCGTTAAAGTTTAACAACAATCGTTTTGTTTTAGCCATCGAAACAGTATAATGGGGTTATAATTCAGTAAGGTGCCAGTTTCGCAGTGAAGCAAGTTTCAATTTAATGGTAGGTGCACAAGTGCTGTGTTCGCGCTCCCCCCCTTATATTAATAATTTTACTGCAAGCTACACGTAATGTGTCATTTAATTTCGTGTAAATGAGAAGCGAAAATTGTGCTGAAAATTTTGCTTTCGGTTCTTATGAAAGTTGATGCGAACACTTTATTTATGATTCCAATATTTCGAGAAAACCACTTTACTTTGTCAAATGATGTCAAATGAAAAATCATAATCGGAGTAAAGTCAAACGTCAACATGAAAAACCCGGCAGAGAAGGATGCAAATATTTCCTTTTTTAGAATTCGTACGTAAAAACAATGTAAGAGGAATCCCAAGAGCCCTTTTTAAAAACCCACTCAGTCTAGTTCCTTGAGAAGTGCGGTCGAATAATTCAGGTGGATCCACAACTTGTGTTCAAATGAAAATGCTACTAGCCAACCAAATGCTAATTTTATGGTTGTTGAACAACTGTGCCGAAGCCACCGGTCCTGTCCTTCGCAGTATTGCCTCGTAGGCGTCATCTAAATAAAATATACACCCCGAGAAAGATAACAAGGGTTCTGCCGGTTTAACGGATTAAACAATCATTTCTCTTATTTCATTTCATTTTTATGAAGGATTTGTAATACGATATTACTTTACTGAATAATTAAAGAGGTGTTGAACAATAACAAGCTTCTATTAAGATTTCATTTTATGTTTCATGTTAAATGTTTTATAGTTTTAAAATAAGTTGAAGTCGGAATCCAGTAAAGAGTGGAGAAGTGTATTCTTCGGGCATCAGAGAACGCAGCCTCCGCAGTAAATGTTGCTTGTGATTAATGGTGAAGTCCGCATGCAATCGTTACTTTTCATTACTGTTCCGGAGTGCACCGAAGGCCCGCTCGCGGTCAGATTAGAAAAGTTCCAACGGAAACAAGTCGAAAATCGACTTTAAAGCATAGACCAACATTCGGTTTTAGAAGCACAACCGCTGTCGAATTGAAGGGAACTTTAAATTGGAATGTATCCCGCAATAAGCCTCCGTGATTGGCCTGTTTGTTCTTAATTAGTATTAATAGAAAAGTTCCAGGTTTAATAGCAATATTGATTCATAAATTACCTTAGAATTTTGAACTGTGAAGTACTTTTATAGTAGGCACGTCACGTCTGTTTATAGTTCTGATATGCAATATATGTATGTTTGTGTATCTATTTATAGTGTTGATATGAAATGTATGGTTTGTGTTGAATGCGAACATTTGCCTGGCAGGTTCAGTTATTTGAAGGAAGTGACGCTTATCTTCTTATTTTTATGGAGTGCGAATCGAAAGGCTTTGCCGTAACGAGACCGTTCCATTGTGTGGAAGTATTGAAGGAATGTTCCATGAGTCTCCTTTGTACACCATCGCAAAATTGATGTTGACCTATTTCTTAATGTTATTTTGATATATTTTGAAGGGTTTATGAAGTTTGGGGTTAACGTGATTACTCCGTACTCCAATCCGGGTTTAAAGGATAGAGAATCTGTTTCGTATTTATACACGAGTAGGTTTTCATATTCCGAAATAGGTATACCTAAATACATATTTACTTGTACTTACGTTCATTTGTTTTGTTGTTATGTTCGATAGTAGATTTTCAAATTGTTTCTACAAAGATTTATATTTCAAAGATCGTCCAAAAGTAATATCAGGATATTTTGTATTGCTGTTTTTGTATACATCATACTAACAATATTTTTTCGTTTAATTTCAGAGAGTCTCCGGGATTACTTTAACAAATTCGGCGAAATCACAGAAGTTATGGTTATGAAAGACCCGACAACAAGGCGGTCGAGGTAAGTTAATATTTTCTCTTTACCAACTTATCTGTTTTGATTTCACCTTGAAGTTTTCGGTAGTATGAAATCAAGAGGTTTTGAAAAGATTAGAAGGTATATTGATATGACACGTTACCAGTTACTTAACAAGTGATGTTACGAGTATTAATGTTTGAAATACTTATGATTTGCTGAAATAGACTGTTATTGGATGTTAAATGGATCGATAAAATAAAACGTAGTATGTAATTTCAAGGATATTGTTACATTAATTAGAAACAGGAATGCTTTGTTGCATAGTTGAGAACAGTGGTTGGTAGGACCGGTCGGTGGCATGAACTGACCAACTCAACCCAAAAGTTATCGGTTTGCAAATAAGTTTCATTCTATAGAGAGGCATACTCGTTTCGAAATTAGCGGTTACCTTTGAATTGTAAGCAGTTAAATGTTGGACTTCAAATTTAGTAACTTAACAATAGAACTCGAATTATTCCAACTGAATTAAGCATTTGGTTGAGTTGAATGAGGATTTTGGTATTCAGTTTACAGGTTTCTAAACTAAATACTTTAAACAGTACCGTTCGTAACTCGAATACTGTTGCGTGTCTCTGCTTGTTTGCTGAAATATTATCTAATACGAGGCCTATATAATTCGTGTTTGATTCCAATATTAAATATTCGACCTTGTACGATTGAAAGTATACCGAGAACGAGTTACAATCAAGTCACAATGTACACAGCTCGAGTGGCTTACTAAGTTGGACAAGAAATAAGTTGTCAAAGTGTCGTGGCAAAGTTGTTCTGTTAACATCGTCTTCTGTTAGGTAAATCGTTGGTTTCTCAACTCAATGTAGCCTCCCGTCTCCCCTGAAATAATATCCTAAGAACCGATATCGGACGGTTTAGCTGAGAATCTGAATGCAGCCCAGAGCCCGGCTATTACGTGCTCTGCCTCAGCCAAATGTAACGTAAACGTCTTTGTTTATGCTTATTACTTTATGGTTAATATAGAATCGTCTATATTATTAATCGCTACATTTATACCCTTCTCTATATCGAATTTCAAGAGTAACTTTGTTGTAACAGATAGTCTTTTCTTTCGTAGAATATCTTAAAGCTTCTAATAGCTGTATGACCATACAAAAGTTTCAATGCCAAGACTTGCTTCAGACAAAATCACAAGTATTGTTTATCAAATAAAAAGAAAACTTCTGTAATTGCTAAAAGAAAATGCATTAGCTCGTTGAAAACAAAAGCAATTGAATAAAATTTGAGAGCCATAGCATCAAGGGTCATTATCGATATATGAATAGAATACCCGTAAAGTTCTGGCATGGCCACTTGCAGTCTGTGCATGCATTAGGTTTCAATCTTGGTGTAGCGCCCGAGTTCGGAACTTGCGCAATGTTGTAAAGTGTCCACGCACACAAACTCGCTTCCTAATTCTTCAGATCAAAGGGGAAAGCGCCCGCTCGGCTTGGACTTCCAACTACAGCTTATGCAAGCAAAGTAAATCAATATCGAAAGTCAATGAATCAAGAGTAATATATTCGGGTACATAATAAATGTGCGCTACCTGGAGGCAATATCTGAAAAATTTGCCTTCTCGATATTGCTTACAAGGGAGTTTCCTTTCTCCCCAAAATTTAATGCGTCGTTCGCATTTTTATAAAAAGAAGTAGGTAAGTGAAATAATTTGCGGTCGGTGCTTTATTTCCTTTTATTTATTTTAATGGTAGGTCTCCTTTCATTGTTTTTTCTTTGAGGCTTAGGGAAACGAGGTTTCCTTAAAAAAATGTGCTAAATTTGCGAGCGTATAGTTATAAATGTCGGTATTTATAACGAAGTGTTAAGTAAAATAAATTGGCTTCGTTTTGATCACTTGAATGGAAATTAATTAAGGTTATTATTAAAATTAAGGAACCGCGATACGAAGACAATTGTTTGTGATAAAAAACTGGAATAATGGCAGTGTAGGCGTTTAATGTTCGAGGGCACTCAAATTATCTTAAGTAAAATATCTTCTATCATAATTTCGAGATTGAACTTAGCAAAACGCCCATTTCGTGTCACGGGGTCGCCAAAATGAAATTACAATGATTTAGTGAGGAAATAATTCAAATTTAAATGAACAAGCAGAAAATATATTGGAGGGAAATATTTTTTGCGTGAATGCCTTTAGCTAGTAGGTATGCACTGGCTGAATACCAGTTTATATCATAGCGAGGGCTTACATCGGCTTTGAGCGGCCGCGTCTCCATTCAGGCCGTTTCATTCGTTTCGGTTCCCACTAAAAATCTAAAATCAATAAAGGATCACGGCATAAATGCAAAGATTATACTGTTCGTTTCTATCCCGGCATGAAAAATGTACGCGCCTTTTACATGAGCCGTCCGAAATAAAACCGCGAATCACTATGAGGCTGTAAGTAGCACCATAAAAGACGGATCCTCGTTGGAATCGCTTCGGCAAACACCTACAGAGGAATGAGCAGTGTTAAATGAGAGGGATTGCGAGCCCCTCCCCCCGCGCCGCGCGCCCCCTCCGCTCCCTGCTACATAAGAAGACATCTAACATTTAAAATTGTTGAAATACAGCTTTACGTTCAATCGACACGACTCAATAGCTTCCATCTTGTAGAAATCGTTAAAACATATGTCAAGTGTAAGTCTGTTTAAGCTGGAGTGTTTTATAAGACATGTCGTTTAAGTACTTTTTTCTGAATAAAGTAAAGTTCCTTAGTTGAATGCAGATTAATGAGCAAGTTCGTTCATGATTTTAGACCTAAAGGCTTCCGTCATGATCTATCGATTAAAACAACCAAGACCGGCTATTTAACGTGTCCTCCGAAGCACGGTAGCGCTAAGATAGAAATGCCACTATCGGTCACCCATCCAAGTAGAGGCCGAACTGCACGTTGCTTAACAATAGCAATTAAGTTAACATCGCTTAGCTAAACTACGCTACGAGCGCCACTAAAATGCAGATAAAAATGAATGTTATTAAAATAATGTTTACTCGTATGTACTTTGCACAAAGTTTAAGCAACCCTAGTCGACTAGACGTCGGGGGTGCGAGCAACCCCCATCCTTAGTACACAAATAAACCGCAACCTCCGATATCGTGTTATTACAACCGATTGCGCACCTGTATTGATGCTCTGATCGAATAGTGAGGAGAAATATTATAATCGCTTATTAATTTTAATGACCAATCAATTTAATTTACGAGTATAAAAATCGGCGCACGAAATTGCGATGCGAATTCGAATTTGATGTGTAATGTATCGATTCTGCGAACATGTTTTGAGTATATTAAAGATGGGGAATGAAATTAACCTAGTGGAGTTTGTTTCTGTGAAATCCATTTATTTAATTCGCCAGTTTCAACTTAAATACAAATGCTAGAATAGGAACCTGCACACCTTTTACCTGCTCACATAAATTAAGTTTTACAATGCTCCGCTTGTGAACAAAGTTAAAATTCCACCGTCAATTATAAACATCAAGATTTATGTTTCACACATAATTTTAAGTCATGCAATAGAGCAAAAAGTGAACTGCCGTAACAAATTAATGCAGAATTTTTCGCTGCAACAATTTTCACTATAAAACACTAATTACATAATTTTATACGCGGCAACTTTCATTACTTGTTCGATAATCGGTCCGTAGTACCGCGGATGCATAATCAACTAGTCAAGTGTTCGTCCGTGGAGATGGGAGGGGGTTTAAAAGGGGGTAAGGGGGTGTTTTAGGGGTTAGTCGTAAAACTATTACGGCAACGTTCTGCACCGCACAGCCCGGGCTTCATTAATCGGCCGTTCGTATGAAGCTATCAGGCGCGTTATGATATGAGACGTAGGTCGACATATTACCGTTAGGGTCTTCCACTATATGATGCTTGATTTTCCGTAAGTTATAATTACAGTTAATTTTGTTTGTTTGGTTGATAAATGTTTCAAATGATATTTTGTTAAAAAATAGCACTGTAGTAGATGCTGACTGAACGACAATAGCATAAGGAATAAAAGTTATAACTTTTAAATATGTTTAAACCCTTCAGTTTCGTTAGTACACATTTAAATAGTGTTAAAATTACGGCAATTAGTTAATTATTCATTTAATGGACGTCTGCAGACGGTTGCGGTAGTTACCTGTTAACATTCATTAAAATGATATAGCGAGTATACCTATTAAATACTATTATAATGACAATATTGATACTAAACACTCTGATAGCGCCCATGACAAGTGACCAACGGTTTTTTAAAAAAAGAACATGAGATCATAGAATTCAATTTGTTCTCTTTCCATATTTATTTGGAGATAATATAATTTTTTAGTGATCATAATATTATATTAATAGCCTCTCGCTATAAACCACTCTAGAACCGGCCGGATTGGGCCGTATGTAACAAGCCGTGTTGTATTCGATGCCAGCCCGCAACTAACTTCAATTACCCATTTGCTTAAATTTATCATCAAATTTCCGCATCGTAAGTGCTGCTACCGATTTCGGTTAACGATGTCTTTGAGAGTGACTAGTCAATTGGTATGGACTATTAAATTGACCACGTATTAAATCCTTTTCTTCTGTTATGACTCTTTGTCTTTGTTTTTAATTCGATTTTTAAATCTGTTTCTTTGTTTTCGTTGTCTCTTGTCAACCTCCTTTGCAATATTAATGACTAGTAGCGCTTTGCTGACTTACCCGTTCTTGCGGGAATTTTGGGTTGAAATGTAACCCATGTGTTATTCTGATCTATTACTGTTTATGTTTCATTCAAATCCGTTTAATGGTTATTGCGCGAAAGAACTAACATACATAATTACCTCACCAACGTTCACATTTATAATATTAATTAGTAGCATATTAGCCAGTATGCACTCTTTACCGTAGAAATTTGGAGATGAAAAGAAAGCTAAAACCTTCCTCGTGAATCTTGTTGCAGAAGTTGTAGTAGAGATTTCACCCTCCTCTAATTTAATAACTATTACTAACAGCCACTCTATGGATATAACTACGTTGGAATTTTGTCTGTGAGAATTTTGAGATGGAAAGTAGTCTAAACCTCCTTGTAAATCACTCTGTCTATAGGTGAAGCCCGCATGCAAATGCGTTGAGTAGTTTCCGAGTTTATCTCAGACAGACAGACGCGACAAGTGACATTGTTTTATACTATGTAAGGATGCATTTCATCCTAGTTATAGACATATGGTTGGACTCCGATATTTAAATTCAAATATCGAATGAGTTCTACCAATTTGAATTTGTCTCTTCTAGTGTTCGTTCTAATGATTCAAAATGATAAAAATATTGTTTACCGGCCCGCGTTTTCACCCGCGTTGTTCTCGCGGGAATTTTGGGATAAAATGCATAACCATGTGTCATTCTGTTCTATAACCTTACTGTAAAGTTTCGTCCAAATCCGATCAATAGTGTTTGCGTGAAAGAGTAACAAACATACATACATATGAACATACATACGAGCATTTATAATATTAGTAGGAATCTCCGTTGATTATACGTAATTGACTATAATACATTTCAAAATAGACAACGTTATTGCCCGAATATGTAACCCAATATATTTAACAGGCATGCCGTGAGTGTGGTGCCAAGGATTAGCCATTGCAACGTCAGACAGTTACTGATGGTATCCATTACATATCTGTAGATGATCAATATATGTGTCAAAACTACAATGCGTCGTCAAATGACTAATATCACTTATTGCCATTAGATTATATGGGACGGTTCAGCAAATGAATTATGGTGAAAATGGTTTATAGATATTATGTAGGGCGAAACGTTATTAGGTACTGGTAATATATGTTTTATAGAAGTGTTGGGTACGGTTTTTCGCTGGGCAGATAATAGTTTTATATAATATATACAATATACAAAAAATAGGAGAGAATTTTGTCTAGCTGGTAAAGCAAATTAAAATGAGAAACAAGTAAAGATAAAAATTAAAGAAATCCCTACACAGAAACGGCTAGGCCGATCTTTACCAAACATACTTGCAACTACTGCAAAATCCCATCTAAATCGGTATAAAGTATTATTCGAATCCAATTCGTTTTCCGAAGATTAACGCGATCAAACAAAAAACAACTTTTCAGCTTTATTATATTAGTATATATGTATGTACTCATAACCTATCAAACTTTTCCCAATAGCTGACTGCGGTTAAAACCTAGTAATAATTTGAAAAAGGTTATACTCGCTTATTAACGCCTCGGTGGTCTAGTGGTATGTGCACTCGCCTGCCAAGACTGAGGTCCCGGGTTCAATTCCCAGGTCGAGCGAAAACATGTTTCCTACTTTTGTTGTACATGTTTCCTACAAACATGGCTCGGGTTTGAGATCACCAACCCGCATTAGGCAAGCGTGGTGATTACGCCTGAAACCTCCTCACTGTACTGATATCTTCAGTGAGACGAGAGGCCTTTGCCCAACAGTGGGACATTATAGGCTAATACTCGCTTATAGAAAGTTTATTTATTCTTCATAAAAATTATGTATAAATTATCAGGGACCCTATTCCGTAAAGATACTTTACGAGTACATAAAAGTTCCATAAATTATTATCGAAACGAAAATACTTATGGAAAGTTATTGGAGAGAATGACATGGATAAAATTTAACTTAAATTTATAGGCAAAGTTTAGGAACAACAAATTTTATTTGTAATTATTATCAATATTAATATAGTATATAGCTGAAGAATTTGCTTTTAATTTAACGCACTTATCGTGGGAACCACCAATCAGATTTGAAAATCGAATCGTATCGCCTTTTTAACGGATATTATTAACTAGCAGCGCCCCGCGGTTTTACCCGCGTTGTGCCCGTTCCCGTAGGAAATCCGGGATAAAATGTAGCCTATAGCCTTCCTCGATATATATCTTCTATAAATAGACTATCTAACAGTGAAAGAATTATTCAAATCGGTTCAGTAGTTTCTGAGATTAGCGCGTTTAAACAAACAAACAAACAAACAAACAAACAAACAAAACAAACTCTTCAGCTTTATAATATTAGTATAGATTAATTACCTTTTTGTTTTGTTTGACAAGCACTATCAAACAATACACTTAATAATAGTTACCACTGTTAATTCTGTGTTTACCCCTTCCCGTTTCCATGAGAACTTCGGTATAAAAAGCATTTTATTTGTTATTCTGATGAATGAGCGATATGAAGGTAAAGTTTCATCTAAATTCGTTGAGCAGTTTTAGTGGGGATGAATAAAAATATGAAATCATCTTCAAATATTAGTTTTAGATGCCACTGCGTAGGTTCTCAGTGGTAACTGTTCTTAATCGATTAGTACCTATCAGTAGAGATTATTTGACCGGACCCACTTCAATTTTTCTTATTTATCTAAATGATAAGTTTATGCACGAGTGAACCTACTAGGACATACAAACCACTGTAACATCTTATCATCAAAATTTAACATCAATATCAAAAGTTACAAGTATGTAACTTTTTCCAGATCAGATATAGTTCTACTATATCTGACTTTTATGAAAGAGGGATCAGTTATTTCACTTGAAATCTTTAATATTTACAGAACCACCTCGGGGTTATTGTAGAGTACTGTTATATCGGGAAGAATGCCAATAAAAACTAGTTAATTTCACTAGTGGCTTGCACAAAATGAAAGCTTGGTCTCATATTTTCTAACTCATGTTTTATTTATAACGGTAGATAAGAAATCGTACTATTTCAAGTCTAGACGCAGTGTGAATGAGGTGAATTAATGAAAACATATATGTTTAGGTATTATTGACTGTAAAAGCGGTAATGTGCTTGACTGAAGGGAAGAAGGAGAAGGGTGTAGTTGGTTAGTTTCGGGTTTGTATAGCACTGTCTCTATCACACGCTACTTATGTGAAGTTTGAATTTGTTGTTTTTTAACAGACTTCATATCAGTAGTTAGGCAGAGTCAGAGAGTCACCGCTCTTGAAGTTTGAAATTAATCAACTATTTTCCTTCATAGGCTGGCCTTCAGCATATCTTCTAGCACAACGAACGTCACAGAAGGCGACAAGACATGACATGTTAATACTGTGTGATGATTGGTAGGAGGTTGATTGAAAACTCGAATTGTAAATATTCCACCAATTGAATCACAGTATTTATTATACTTTGTCTTGTCGCTGTTTGCAATATTCAATGTGCTAGCCAGGCTGCTTTTCGAAATTGTTGATTTGGTGTAAATGTTAACGAAGTGTCTAAAATAAAACCTAGATAAGACGGTCAAAATAATATATGCAGTTATATAAATATCATTATGTTTTGAGCTAAAGAATTATCAAAGAAACTAATTAAAATAAAAAGCAAGGTACGATACGAAAATAAATAAAATATGACAAGTATCGTCAGGTGAAGATGTTACACTAAGTTGGAATGACAGTATTTCACGAACAAAGTAAACAATGAACGAAACAAGATTAATTTTCTAGAAGATTCCCTCTGTAGATATCTCGATCGGAATATACGATTACGTGTCATAAGTTTTATGCCCCGAAGTTTCAAAGTAAATTCGAACATCCATCGATAAATCTTGGCGACGCTTGGAACGATTTCATTTTCGAATTTCAGGAGCGATTTCCTCCACTGTTAAAGTTTGCCTGAAAAATGTTCGCGGCCGATTGACTCGCTATAAACGGAAATAAAAAGTTTTGTGTTACAGCAATGGCATTGTACCTACATCGCGCATATAAACCAAAGAGAAAACTCCGCTGAGGATCACAATTTCAAACGCTCCTGGATTTTTCAGACTTAAAATGTGACCAACTTTTTTCCATTGTAAAAGTTGTTCCACATCTCTCTCCGTCTCTTCAGGCTCCCTCAATTTATTACCTGCTATTTAAAAATTAAATTTGCAACAAGATAATTATACAATAAACTAAGTAAGTTAAAAAACGAATTTGCTGCAGCAATAAGCATAAACACAAATTTCATAGCGTACAAGTTTAATTCAGTTAGGCTAGTGAAGCGAGTATTGCGTTCCGCATTATCATTACTAAACAGCTTTTATTATTCCACGATATTTGGCTAGAGGGGCCTTACACGCGCGCTAATGGAATAAAAAGTAAGGTTACAAAGTAAAAAGATACAGAGCACCTCCCGCGGCGGCGGTTCGTGCGAATTTCGACTGAAAATTTTATATGTTCAATCTATTCTCAGCGCTTTTATGCTGTGTCTCGCGATCTCGACGCCCTCGCGCAAAACAGTTTCGTTTTCAATTATTGCCCACTTGTGGAACGGGATTCGATGGAAAAACAAAAGAGCTCGAAATGATATTTTATAGACAAGTCGCTTTATTCGATGTTTACTGCACCGCGATTTGTTCGCGAGTGAGATCTGTGATGTTCAAAGAAAATTATTGACGGAACGTGCCGAGATAGAGTCGGTCGCGCCCGGGAGGATATCGGGAGAAGCCCTTTGCCGGCACTCTGTTACGATTCAATTGCTTTTAATACTGGCCAAATATTTTGCTTGATTTGGTAATTTTGTTCAAGTCATAATGTTAAAGTTAAAATCTCTTTATAAGAGAACACTTTTTAAGGCTCGTAAAATTATATTGTTCCTCGTAACAGTAATTCACGTAAAACGTTAAGAGAATTAAAATTCCAGCGAGGAAATGAGTTCTGACATATAAACTTATTAGCTTTTATGTTGTACGAGGTAGCCTAAAACACGGCTCCAAAAAATGTATAACAAAATATTTAACCGAGTAAAAAGTGCTTTGCAATTTCTAAGTAACCCGTTGAAAGTGGATGTAAAAATGTCTTTGATAAAATGTCATTGGTGTCATAATGTTATTTCCATAGTTCCAATGAAGATTCGGTTGGTGTAACGGAGGCATGGGTATATAATGTTTTATGTTCATGTGCGAAGTAGCTCATTAAACAGTTGTGGTGCAATTTATTTCACTCCATTAGTTAACAGATAATTGTGTTAGTTACGAAATGGCGGCATGCAACCGTGTTAATATTAATTTCGCACACATAAATTATTTTTTCTCAAAATCCTCGAGCTCTATTTAGCTGTACATAAATTCGACTTATCGTGAACGAAGTTTATGTTCGCCTACATACCTAATTATGTAAATGTGGGCGATCTTTCAGCGTAAATTATTTTCAATGTTTGTTTGCGAGCGGAATAATGCAAGGGTGCCTTTCATTAGGGGAATGCACGCGTTGCTTTACATACATTTTTGTGAGATTACAAATTTTGCGCTAGCTTCGTGAATGTATTTTCATTCCGCATGTTATATTTACTCAAAGATTTAATTAAATTGTCCTTATTTTAGACCGGTAAATAAATAACATTTTCAAGTTTGAAGTTTCGCAAAAATATTTTGCAAATAAAATCCTAAATCAATTTTTTACTAAAATATGTCAAAGGAAATCGCAAGCTCTCCACTTGCAACGTTGACATCGTAATGCAATTTGAGCTACCGCATGAATAAAGAGTACAGGTGAGCTCAAAAACAGAAAACCAGCAAAGCTTTGTATAGTCGAGACGAACTCTCAATCGTTCACCCTCTAATTTTGTACTTGACTGTACACGGTAAAAGTCATCCAGTCACCAAGTATTTTAAAAGACTACATTGAAAAGTAATTAGGTACAGACATATTCAGGGGTTTATTTTAACTAACGCATCTGGTAAAAGTTTCAAGAGATAATTACATTTTGTGGACTTTATTACCTTTGGGTAATAAAAAAGTAATGACCAACTTGTTTTCTAAAAAGGGCTACATGTCAAATGCGGTCCCGAAACATTCTGATACAATATGAATTTTGACAGCAGCAGCGTCCATCTCATTCATTGTTATGTTTATTACCCGAACATTGTCGGACGAACATTGCCAATGAAATTATTTGCGATAAGGGAGGAGGTTTGACTGAGTATCGGTATAACTTGGCAGCTGATGAACACGAGATATCGATTCCGCCTCGCGTCGGATTGAACCCGCATCCCATCCCGCACCAACTACCGACCGATCAATGCAGTACAGAGTACCAACATTTTGCATAATTGATGCCCCATTCGCGACTACAGAACACTTATTCATATTCATGAATTTCACAATTTTTTCAATTTGTGCTGGCAGCAAGTGTATTTACGGTATTGCCATGTCGTATTTGCGCCAATACAATCTGTGTAAAAGCTGAATGGGACGAGTCCGTGCCGAAGCACAAACCGACGATAAAGCTCGCTTATTATACGATATTTGTGAGTGAAGGGCCACTATCTGTTACCTATGCTTTAACGCTACTTTGGTATTGTTGAAAATACATCAACGAAACACTGAATGAATGTAAATTAGTTTAATCATTCTGAATGAATGAACATTTGATTGTATTAGCTTCCGATTGCATTATTCAATAAAGTTAGTTCCCCTTCCGCCTTCAGAGAAGAAGTGTGTTTTACTTAGACCCCGCTAATTATTAGGTTATGGGCCCAGACCCAAGAGTGATCAGTTAAGTAGTCATGGCTTCGAACTCTTTTATAGCCAATGTGCCTAAACTTCGTGGTCGCGAAAATTACAGTGAGTGGGCGTTCGCAGCAGAAAACTTGCTCGTGCTTGAGGGCAAGCAAACTTTCCTCAAGACAGAAGGAGTCGGTGCAGTAATGGCGGACGACGCTATGGCGAAGGCCAAGTTAATTCTAACGATTGACCCGTCGCTGTATGTTCACGTGAAAGGCGCTAAGACTACGAGAGAACTCTGGCTGAAATTGCAACAGATGTTTGATGATTCTGGATTTTCTCGAAGAATCATGCTACTAAGAAATCTGATTTCAATACGCCTGGAAACATCAGATTCGATGACCAGTTACGTCTCCCAGATTATTGAAACCGGCCAGAAATTGTCAAGAACCGGCTTCAATGTGGACGACGAGTGGATTGGGTGTCTTATGTTGGCGGGATTGCCTGAAAAATACTTCCCCATGTTGATGGCCATAGAACATTCCGGAATCGCCATTACGGCGGATGTTGTAAAATCCAAATTATTGGATATGACCGGAAATGAAGAAACCAGTGCGAGTGCATTGTACAGTTACACCGCTAGAGGTAGAGGGCAGCACAATCGAGGCAATAGTTCATTCAAAACGGGGAACTCACTCAATTCGTTCAAGAACGACAATAATCCTCCGAGTGCTCCGAATATTTCTGTCAACAACAATAACAAGAAAAAGATTAAATGTTATCGGTGCAAACAATTTGGCCACTTTAAAAATAAGTGTGTTTCACAAGTACAATCGAATAATTCGAATGCGTTTTCTGCAGTATTCTTAAGCGGAAACTTCAGCAAAGAAGATTGGTACTTGGATTCGGGAGCAAGTGTACACATAACCTCAAATGTTATCAACATTCGGAATAAATCACAAGATACAGGAATTAAAGAAATTACAGCCGCAAATAAAGGTGTAATGTCTGTGTTATGCTCAGGTGATGTTGACATTATAACAGTCACGGCGAAATCCAAGCACTCCATAACAGTGAAACAAGTGCTGTGTGTACCCGATATAGCTACGAATTTAATCTCAGTCAGTAAACTCATAGAAAACGGAAATAGAGTAGACTTCAGAAGAAGTTGTTGCTTCATTTATAACAGTAGAAATCAACTGGTTGGAGAGGCTAGATTAGTTGATGGTGTTTATAAACTGAATGTGGAAAATAAACACGACTGTTTGTTTACAACAACGTCAGGCGGAAATAAGAGTGAACTGTGGCATCGGAGGATGGGCCACCTGAATAGCAGCGACCTGAACAAAATGAAGGACGGTGCAGTTGAGGGAATAGACTTCAAGGAAAAGGCTGTCATTGATAAAAGTACATGTGTGGTGTGCTGTCAAGGGAAGCAGTCACGATTACCATTCAACCATGTGGGCACGAGGAGCAGTGAGGCACTCCAGATCATTCATGCAGACGTGTGCGGACCCATGGAGGTGATGTCGATTGGTGGCTGCAGAATGTAGAAGAGATTACACCCACAGAAGAAACAAAGAGAATCAGGAGACCACCACAACGTTATGGTTTTACAAACTTGTGCATGTCATCAAATGCCAGCCATGAAAGTGATCCAGTTAGCATCCAACAAGCTCTACAAGGGCCTGATAGAGACAAATGGATAGATGCAATGGAAGAGGAGCTTCAGGCATTTGCAGACAATGATGCCTGGGTAGTTGTGAGTGAGGTGCCTCCGGGTAAAACATTAGTAAAGTGTAAGTGGGTATATAAAAGAAAGTTAAATAGTGACAACAGTGTTCGTTATCGAGCTCGGTTAGTGGCAAAGGGCTTCACCCAGAAACCAGGGCTAGATTATTTTGAAACTTTCTCACCTGTTGTGCGTCACTGTACTTTAAGATTATTGTTTGCACTTTCTGTACAATTAGATTTGTTTGTTACTCACCTAGATGTAAAAACAGCATTTTTAAATGGTGATTTAAAAGAAGATATTTATATGGTTCATCCAAATGTTAATTTAGATAATATAAATACTAAAATTGTTAAATTGAATAAAGCAGTTTATGGCTTAAAACAGTCTTCGAGATCATGGTATGAAAAAGTTGATCAATGTTTAACTGAACTAGGATTTAACAGAAGTCAAATTGAACCATGTGTATTTACAAAGTTTTATGATAATATTAAGATTATTATTGCTCTGTATGTAGATGATTTCTTTGTGTATTCAAATTGTAAACAAGAAACAGATAATCTAATTTCCATATTGAGTTCTAAGTTTAATATTAAAGATCTTGGGCAGGTTAAGCAATGTTTGGGAATGAGAATAAAATTTGATACTAAAACTAATGCTTGTACCCTTGATCAGGAACAATACATAGACCAGTTGTTAAGTAAATTTAATATGTTAAATTGTAAAGGGGCTAGTACACCTATGGAGTCTAAACTAAGTATTGATAAGAATGACAATGTAATTGATAATAATGTGCCATATCAACAGTTAATTGGTAGCCTTATGTATTTATCTGTATTGACAAGACCAGATATAGCTTTTAGTGTCAGTTTTCTTAGTCAATTTAATACTTGTCACACTAGTACACACTGGAATTATGCTAAACGCATCCTTAGGTATTTAAAAAGCACTAAGAACTATTGTATTAAGTATATCAAAGGTACATCTGAGCTGTCAGGGTTTGCTGATGCCGACTGGGCAAATGGTATAGACAGGAAATCATATACAGGCTATTGTTTTGTCATGTCAGGGGGAGTTGTATCATGGGAAAGCAGAAAGCAGAGGACCGTGGCTCTTTCTAGCATGGAATCAGAATATATGGCAATGGCTGAGGCTTGTAAAGAGTCGATGTATTTGAGAGTCTTATTGTCTGAAGTCACTAACCAAGATGTACAGTCTATTGTCTTGTACAATGATAGTCAAAGTGCACAGAAATTTATTATAAATAATACTTTAAATAGGAGAAGTAAGCACATAGATATTCGTTATCATTTTTTGAAGGAAGCTGTCAGTAATAATGTAATAAACATTAAGTATGTATCTACTGATTGTATGCTCGCTGATGTACTAACAAAGGCACTCAGTGCAATAAAGCATTACAAATGTATTGAAGCTTTAGGACTTGTTAATTTATAAGAGGTATATTACGCCTTAAACAAGATTTCCGATGAAATCGAATTTGTTTTCGATTTACTAACATTCCGAAAAGGGGTAACGGCTCAAGCGAAAGTGAAGTAACACCGAAATTGATGGACCCGAACATCGCTCACCAGGAAAAATAAGAAAGAATAAAAACTGTACCGAAACTGATTCCCAGTAGCACTGGAGCCTTGGAGGTAATGGAAGATTGTAAAAGGAGGCAATAAAAGCTTAGTATTGTGTGCGAGAGCCGTAGGGGAGTCTCTGTATTGTGTTCGGGTCCGCGGAGGCCCCTAAGAATCGTCTGACCACGGACGCGGTCAAATTGTACAGAAATGAAATTATCAAGGTACGCTGCCGATTTTCCGAACCAATGAATCAAGATCCAATTCCCTTTTGTAATAGAACATCGTCGCGAAATGCGCCCATGGAGTTACACGGCCCACTCAGTGGACGTTAAGGCACAGTACACATGTGCCCGTCTGTTTATACATCTGCGGCTTTATTTATCGTAAGCGTCTAGCACCCACATTCCGGCGGCTTGTCGAACGATATTACAACACGCAATGGGAATAATAAACTGTTTTTGCAATAGTTCATTTGTGTTGGCTATATAACAACATTGTTTAAAATGGTTCGTTTTGTAGTCATTTAAATAAGCACGTCGCTGATAGGCAGTTAATGTCATAAGCACATTATTTTACAAGTTGAAAGAAACTTTAACAATGTTTGAATATGGAAGCGTTTCATTATTCATATGAGCACCGATGAGGCGTTTAAGTAAGAATCGCAGTGGGTCCGTAATCTATGCCAAATTGACTTTTCCCGGGAAAGCTGACGAGTCTTCAGCGGTAATACGCCATAAACGACCCAAACGTATTGGGCCCGATGCTCGGAGGTTGATAAATTTCCTTGATATTTGAATGCGTGATATTCCTTTCGGTTTATAGCCAGCCGTCCCTTCAATAAATACTCTGATACCGCGAAAATTTTGTTGACGTTCCTTAAGCCTTTATTAATGAAAATCTTCCTGAAGATCCAGAACACAAATGAGCCATTCCGCGTAGTAGCTCTTAAGGAGATTTAATAACGTTTGTTACGAAAAGTTGCCGCATCACCAAAGGCTAATATTATTCCAATTCGGAAAAAACAATTTCCCCCAAAGTTATAAACCTACAGATTTCCATATCTTCGTCGAGTTGGTGAAAAGTAATTCCTTCGGTTCGAAGATAAATTTTACGTCATTTCCTGTCTACTTGGAGCTTGGGAAAAATTATCAGGCATCGGCTCGCCACTGAGACTATTTAAAATTAATGAATAATGTTATCTTATAATGATTTTGAGAAGTTTAATTAAAGTTTCCCATTTTTTTGCCAGATTTCCTCACTTTTTGATCGCGTAAATATTATCTCGTTTATTTTATCCAGAATTGAGCTAAGCGGCTTCTTTAAAACTTTGACCGTGGATATTTCGTAAGCTTGTTGATAGGGGAGCTTCCGCCAGTGTACGAAATATAAGGTGCTTTATTATTTTAAAAACGTTTTGATTATTACCAAGTGTAAACCAATCTTATATCACAGAACATCTTTCTCATCAAGTCTTAGAAAAATTGCGTCACAAAAACTTTGAAATAAAATTGAATACTATGTTTCATATTATTAAAACTCATCTGCATCTCTGGGGTAAACTAAATCTTCTTTTGCATATAACAATGAAGTCAAAGAGCTAGTCTGTTTTCTCTGAGTGAGTATTTTAACCCTAAATAGTTGCCTTCGAAGGAAATAAACATAAATAGCTCAGTGAATAAAATAAATAAGAGCTGTGCAGTACCGCGTGAATAAACATTCATTTTTTTACTGAACCCTATCGCACCACAAAAGAATCGTGATGTGTGGGTACGAAAAGGCGGAATGCAAAGCCAAATAATATAAAGAATTTTGATCAAAAAGAACGAAACATTTGGAAAATCGCGATAACATCGTTCAAAGGATGAGGAATGGTGAGCTTTATACACCTTTGACTGAGCAAAATAAATATTTAGTTGATCTCGTACGAGTTTATACGTGTCTTTGAAATCTCCAAAAACATAATATAATAATTTTACAGTCCCTATGTCCCTATACAAACATGCAGAAATCAAAGTTACGTTAACTTATTTTAGAGACAACTTAACTGAACAAAATAAAACCATCATAAAACGTAAATTACAGAACATGATAATAAACCAGACAAAACATAATCGTATATTAAAACTTAAAAATGATGTAAAAGTTTTGAACTAAAGTTACAAATTTTAAAAATTAAATATTAAAAAATCCAATCACACAAATGTACTCGCTAATTCTCAATATTATTTTCATAAAAAAATGCCCAAGTAATATGAAATACACCGTGTGTGCGACCGTAAAAAAATGGCTGCATGAACGCAGAAGGGTGGGGAGGGTGTCGCAGTAATTGCTGGCAATTTGTAATGGCCATGTGATTGCCGGGCGGAACGTCGACTCTAAACTGTGCTATTAATTTCGTACATTTGATTAACGAAACTACTTGTTATGGTAATGTGAATGTGAAAGAATGCACGCTAACGTGTTAACGCGATCACTTGTCCACACGTTCTGTCGTGTTCACTGTTTTCACTTAGGCTTGTAATTATAGCCTTTTTGTGTCGGCGATTTTTAACTCTTTCGTTTAAGTGTATCGGAATTTTTACTACATTTTTTTAATACTCATTGTAACATTTTTTATTTACTTAGCGTCAACGTCACAACTATTGTATATTTAATATATATATACCCTTCTTCGTCAGACCACGTTGGAGGCCTTTAGGCGGTCTAAAAACTCCGACACCTGGTTTAACCACTAACCTACTCATAACGAATGAATGAATGACCTCTTCCTCAAGAATTCTTATTTAAGATCAAGAATGCTCGTAAGTCAAGGCCATAGTTAGCATGTTCACTCATTAAATTTATCAACATAATCAACCTCTCCCAAGATAAAATAGAACACCATTCAATTGGCTATCACACACAAATTTATTGTCGATTGTTTACAATTGTCCATTCGTAGGGACTGTGCCGTCTAGCTTCTACGACAGTTTAATCAAGTTTCCTCTCAAAATCACGTTTGAGCTCTGTACCACAGGTTGTTCAGATGGTCATCGAACGTTTTGTATCAGCAGTATGTCCTGGTCTTGTCATTTGATTGCTACAAAATTAAGCTCCTGTTTCAAGCACTAAAGTTATATTGTGTTTATTAGTTATGGTATCAAACAACTGTTGTTTTGTAAGAAATTTTACTTGGTTTACAATGATTCTTCTACATAATATCTATTGGTATATTTATCATCTGATGTTGTATTCTATTGTAATTTAATCATAAGGTATGCTAAAACGATACCCTTTTTGTTTTGATATAATATTTTGTTCATAGAATCAGTTACTTAATTATTATTATGCATTAGTGTCATTATTGAAAGACAGTTTTGAAACTAAATTGATCCGATTTGATTTGGTTTAAATGTGATCACATTAAAGTAACCAGATTGTTCGTAAATGTTGCGCTAAACAATACAACATCAAGCTCTAAATTAATCATGAAACAAGAGCGATTTTCTCATTGTTTATTTCGTTCAATTTTACTGAGGGATCGTCAAAGGCCTTCGCACTGATTTTATGCATTAATTAAGACCACAGACCAAGATTTACAATTACACGAGCTTGTATAAACAAACTTGATTGCTTTACAAAAACTCAAATAACTAAGGCAGTGTCTCAAGTAGAGGGTGATTTGAATATCAAAGACGAAATTCAAATTACTCCGTTTACAATAAAGGCTCAACCGGCAGTATTACGAGCTGATGTAAATTTCCTATACTCATTTCGAGGATGAAGTTCCGATGTCTTAGTCGCGGCTCTTAAACTATGATGCTACCATTTGAGACCGAGCTCGGTTGATATTGTTGGGTTTTAAATGTTGGTAGTCATTATTATATTCTAGACTTCTACTGGAAAATTGTCCTGCCCTGTCTTCCGTAGTGCAGATGGTAGGACACACCTGCACTAAGGAAGACTTAATAAAAGTCTCAGATGTTGCCCTTCTTGGACTTATTACTAGACCGAAATCAAATTGAATTTATGGCAATTGACACGAAAGAAGAGGACAAAAAATGCATAAAACGTATGATTCTCCTGCAAGTAACTCGTAGCTCGCGCTTACCTACGAGACAGCTGCAATTGCACGCCAAATGCGGTCGGTTCATATTTTTTCATCAACCTTACTGTTATTTTCAACATAAGAACAATTTTTATACATATAGATTTTTTGTCGCGCCATCGAATTAGTCGCTAAGTAACAAAATCCATGCCCTTGATGTAAACAGAGAAAATAAAACCGAAACTTCTATTAACACTGCAGTACACGCGCCCTAATTTTGTAATGTTTTACTCGCGTGGGGTGAATATTAAGACCATTTTAATTTATCTCTTTTGAGATGAATATGGTAAAATATCAAATAAAATGCGTTTAAATATTGTTATGTATTTATTTTTTACTCTAAATAATATGGCACTTTATAAAATAATTAAATGAAAATAAAAATAAAAATAAAATTTAAAAAAGGTGGAAAATCTCATGGATTTTTCTAAGACTCCAGATATAATCGGTTCTTTATTATTGTTTTTAAATATTTTTAATTATTTTGATAACAATATTGATAAACTAGGACTTGTACCAACGTAGGTAGGTATGTAGGCATTTTGTACCAACGAGCGCCATTTGTAGATTGGTAGTAGTTTGCCAAAGTACTTAGAGGAATATTGTCATCGCTTGAAAAATTGTCCTCCACATTTTCTTCCATCTCTGTATCTACTCTCTCTTCTGTACTCCTTTCTTCCGTTTCTTCTGTGCTATTTTCATATTCTTGCTCTGTTTCGGAGTCATGGTTTAGCTCTGTAATACACTCCTCTTCATTATTTTCTTCATCGCTAGGTGCTGTCAACCTCGACATCTTCTTCTAACCAGGCACTTATCAGTTCGTCCATAATGACTACAAATCTGTAATAAATAATACACAGAATATAGTAAAACATACAATAGTCTTATAAAAACTGCAAAATATCTGAAATAGATGATTAATTAAAGCAATACTTACAAGAAACACACCAAATCGATCGTGATAATTTGTTACGCCGATACTCGCATGGGGTGAAATTCCGTCCCAAGCACTTTCTTGCCATTTTTTTTGCCACTTGCGCCCGCGTCGAGTGCCGGCAGCGTACTCATCTTGAACCTTATTAACTTGACTAGGATTACACTTAGCGACGCGATGACTAGTCAAATATTTTAAACAATATTGGAGAATACATTGGTCTGGGGCGAATATTCACCCCGCGCGTGTACTGCAGTGTTAAAGCTTCTCCAAATGAAAAGAAATAAGTATGTAAGCTAGTCAATATTCCACAAAATAAGTTAAAAGAAGAAAAACAGTAGAAATACGTTCCTCGCTTTATCTGTCCCTTCTGACCTACAATTTATTCGATGCTTTTACGGTTGACTTAAATGCCAAAGCATGGAAGTTAAGTTACAAATCAAGTTTTTTTGTTCTATACTCTACAGTTGGACTTTTTTACGAGTTAATCCGATTGGTGGAATTATGTGTGTTACTTTACGTAAAATAATGTGAAAAAGTTTGTAGGGGTAATTACTATTTTTGAAGTTTTTATGACGGATAAAATAAAAGCTTAGACCGTATCCTTCATGTAGCAGAAGTGATATAATCACAATATTATATTGACTATTAGTAGAATTATATTTAGAATGTTTTTACGTTCAGGGCATGATGGGGCATGCCTTCTGCAAAAGTCCATAAATACGGTTTAAAAAAATACTATTCCAAATAAAATACTAGTTATTGAGGTAACACGTACTCGTATAGTATAGTACATCTACATGCTTCAATATGGTGATTACGTCTAATCCTCCTCACTGTACTGATATCTTCAGTGAGATGAGAGGCCTTTGCCCAACAGTGGGACATTACAGGCTTACATATACTTACTTACTTACTTACATTGTAATGATTGGTGGAATAATTATGTTGGATATTTATCATGTCTTATCGCATTTGGTCGCCTTAATTATACTAAGGGGTAGGTAAACCATTAACTAACTTGTGTAAAAGTTAGTTTTTTCAACATTCTAAACTTTTTATTAGTCTCTTTTAGATAACGCTACTCCATTACGCAGCCATAACAGTCACGAGCCGCTTCTCTTTATTACTTACTCTGTGCAATGCTTCCTGTTGATTCTTTTTTCCCTCCGAAATATTCTGTTAATTAAGGAAGGAGTGTAGACGGAAGATTTCCTACTGGTCTAGCAGATTACGGTTTGTATCTCCGAGGAAATGCTCGGTATTGTTACATTTTTGTGGTTTTTAAAGTTGCCAAGCAAAGTTATAACAGTAACAATAGAGATACAGTGAACGTTTGAATTAATTAATGTCTGTTAAGATCTTAGTTGAATTGCTTCTGATAGCATCTTCAGCGGACAATGGGACTATTATGTGAGTAGGTTCTCCTCCGATATGTGTGGGGAGCTAACTGGCATAATACGATCAAGCCATGAATCCGAGCGCCGAACTTGCTTGAAATGTTATTCCAAGGTTTGAATCTGATCGAGATCGACGTATAATCTGTCGAGAGCTCGTGCACTTTGTCAATTGAACAATGGATCGTTTTCCAACTTCTCTCGCTTCAATGGTTAGACTTATAGATTTTAAGGAGTTATTTAACCCTTTATCAATTTGATAGTTGTCTCTAAAGTTTGATCTAGACTTCAGGATTTATAAGAGAGACATCTCTTTAAGATTTATTAGACATTTATTGTCTTGTTCCATGTTTGAAACTTCAATCTGCTGGTTAGGTACATACATTATTTAGATTAACCATTCAATGAAGCGTGGTAAGTACTACCACAGAGTGTTCGATATCAAAAGACCTGGCTGTAGGTACGCATCAAATTCGATGCATTGTTATGTAAATACCAGTGGTTCGGTTTGCGAGCGTCAGTGTACAAGACAAAGAGAGATGACGACCGACGTAGGCTGCCTCTATAGATGTTGGGCAGGCATCGTGTGGAGGCCGACTCCCGAATTCTGTTGTTGTATCGATGTACTAGCTCTGCTACATGCCTATGTACTGGATACATTTTCATATACTAGCAAATCTATCATGCTAATCTAGGCTTCTATTACGTATGACTTCGACTAGAATTCGTGTACTTTGGTAAATATTAATCAAGAAGTCGGAGAGTTAAAATTTTTCACCAGAAATTGAACCTTTTTACGAATTTCCCGCGTCAAATTTACGCAGGTGCCTTTAAAACGCCTAGAAATTCAAATTGCGTTTACATTTTTTCCTAAAGGTACCCGGTATCAGTCAGATGCAAGCCTTGAAATGCAAAGTGTGAGAGAGCTTTTTATATTTGCGGTTTCTACGTTTGGATTTGCATAATATTGCTTCCTTAACATTCTTCTGTAGCACTATGAAACAAAATGGGACGTGTATGGGTTCAGGGTATTGCCCTCGCGTCCATCATCGATTGGAGAAGGGAACGCAATTTTATGTATTTTTTATTTATTTTATGTATTTTATTTTTTTATGAGTATAATATTAGTTTGGATACAGCTCCTTATCGATAATCAATCGATATGCATCCACAATTATTACATTTATCGCGGAAGTAATTAAACAAAGTAATCTCTTAATAGTCTTTGTTAGATCTGCATAATATTGCTTCTTTAATAAGCTGAACGACAAAAGAGTCGGTCGAAATTGCTTTTTTCCAATGCGAGCAGTCAATGAAGATGTAGAATAGTGGCTCTCGGCTTGATATGTTTGTTTAGTCAAATGCGATGGAAATACGAAAGCAGAATAGAATACTTTGGGCACTCCTTTGCTTTCGCAATCCTTTTTTAAATATTGTTGTTTCCCTTCCCTTAAAGTTTGCTAAACAAAGAATTCGATTACATGATTTATGCAAAGCAAAGCTTAAGTGTTAATTCCTTTTTTAACGAACAAGGTGTAATTTGTGTTACAACTTCTTTGGAAATAGGCACGAAAAGGAATAATATTAAAAACGGGGACTTACTAACGAGTTCTCTTAACTCTGTCGACAACCGAATTTAATCATTAAAGTTTACAATGAAAATAAAAATCGTAAAAATACTTTCGACGGAATCCACAATCGTAAACGAAGATTGCACTACCACCTGTCACGCTTAATGTTAACTTCGAAACGTAAGCCTTCTACGGGTTTTCCAAGTTTTGTCATTTACCTTCGCATTCGATGTCAGCAAACGTAATAAAATAATATACCAGTACCGAGGCACTCATTACTTTTTATAGCAATATTGAAAAGACATAAACTCGACAAATGTCAATACGAAACATTATGAATCCTACAACTTACAAAACTTCCGGCATGTAATA
Source organism: Cyclophora albipunctata (assembly GCA_963082685.1). Classification (NCBI taxonomy): domain Eukaryota; kingdom Metazoa; phylum Arthropoda; class Insecta; order Lepidoptera; family Geometridae; genus Cyclophora; species Cyclophora albipunctata. The sequence goes on along the minus strand of OY720117.1, from coordinate 4,437,642 downwards.
AAATTATCGAAAGGTAGGAGACGGCTATTAAGTGGCGCTTGTTTATGACGTGAAGCTGTCCGGCTTCAGGACTATTTTGTTCATAGAAATACTATATTTTTGCGCAATATTATTATTAACAATAGGACAAGTCGTGTGTCAAAACGTCATGATAGGCGAATGGTCTTTTCTGTGACAGGTCGCGGCGCAGGTGGGCCCTGACGTTGTTTGCTCCCGGTTTATTTATTCCAATCTTGCGCCCGTTTCAGATGACCACTGTCCACTCACAACCTGTCACTGTATTTTTCTGACCCTTTTATTTTCACTTGCCAAGAATATTCCGGGAGGCGTCCTCTCGATATTACATTCCGATACGACTTTTTATTCGTGATACATTTTTCCAATTGTCTCCATTGCACGCTGTGCGAACTAACGGAATAGAATTTTCAGTTTTGATTGATAAAGGTAGACTTACGTTTACGGTTTACGTTTTCTTTGTTTGTGAAATTAGATTCAGGTGGCGTAAAACACCGAAGTTCCAATTGATTAATGGAGATTTCGCAGAGATTAAAAAAGGAGAAATCTCAAGGTAGGTCAGTTTTAATGTTGCTCGGATATTGAGCTCAGAGTTGAAACATGATCAAAACTTTCATTTAAATGTAAACGTATTTAGATTTAGATGCATGAACGCGATATTATCCTATTTGTCGAAACAACGCTCGAGCTCTGTTAATATTTGATGTGTTCTCGACTTTTCTCGAATTTAACGCGCCGATTAAACAACGCCGGGCGAAGGATTTTATGTGAATATTTAAAATGCTATATTGGTCCTATTTGTGCTGAAAAACAACTCGGCATTTATATAACATCTTATGTTAATTTATTGGCGATGTTTAACACGCATAAACTTTTATGGCACAAATAAGACGTAGATTCCAGAGAAAACGGGCATCTTTTTCAATAGTCCAGTTTACCAAATATAGGCTGGGTCTTAAGCTCATAAAAATATTAAATAATTGTGATCTTGATAGCGAAGGGGTTTTTGTTGGGCAAATTGGACACATTGTTGCATCCCGCAGGTTGGAGGGCCATTAAAATAGAAGGATTACTTTTATAGCCCGGTTGGCTCGCTTGAGATAATATCGGTAAATTTTATGGACGCAATAAAGGGAATTCGATTTTAGCTAGTCATGTGTATGTGATTACGTTGGACTGGATTAAATTTAAAGCTCCTTTATTGTTTCCCGAACAATAAGTAAACAGAGCCGACATTATAAATTTAAATTTGCCAACTTGGAATCGGAGGTGGTCTGTACCCTAATCCGGAGGTGATATAATTTGAGGTTCAAAACAAATTCGTTTATAAGGTACAATAAGAATTCCTTGAAGCTTATATTCAGACAATCAGAAAGTGGGTTAATGAGATTCCCTCAAGAAAAACATCTCGTTAAAGCATACATTATTCAAGCTTTCGCGAAGTTATTCCGCGTTCACGCGTTCATTAGGCTCCAAATACGAAGTTGCGATTCCCGTTACACTCGCCGACACACCCTCTTATCAACCCGGACAAACTATTCATAAGTATTTCGGGCATTCCCGGCCATTCCAGCACACTGCTGCCTTGTTATTTAAATTTATCACTCAACTTTTATCCTCTAAAGTTATCGTAACAGGTAATATTTCATAAGTTATTAATTACGTTACCTACTCCGGTATCTCACGGTGTAACTCTTATTACATTATGTCAGTTGCAAATTGAAAAATTCCCGGGGCGTGTGTCCCGTCTCCGAAGTATTTTGGCAAAATTATTCTCATTCATTAAGTGGAGAAGTGGAGGGCGCGTTCGCGAGATTGCCGACCTACCATTCACTTGTGAGTAACGAGGTGACTTCCTGTTATTAGTTATGTTGGCAAATTGTTTTTCTTACGCTCTCCTGCCATTCGTTCATATCGATTTTACATAAAAACATATAGAATTATACCTGTAATAAAAACCAGTGTTACGAATAGTTTTATTTACCTCCTCGTCCAATGGTGCGTGAAACGTCCATTGCTACGGATAAAATGTAAGAACTTTGAACTTTGCTTGTAAAATTTGGTACAAAAAATATATGTTTTTTAAGGGAAAATATGTTATAAATGAATTAATTAACCAATGTGTGGGATAGTGTCAAAGGTCACCGGTCCACGCGACACGTTCGTAATAGAATGGTGTCCCTCGCCTCTACGCGTCTCTCCAAGTGCCAATCCATTAATTAAAACTTATTTTGTAGCGGCAAACACGATTACTGAGCGTTAACAAACGTCCTCTTCGTGTGCCTAGTTCACAAAGTTTAACTTACTTACGATTATGGAGCACATTTGGATAATAGATTAGCTTGATTTAGTGGGTTTCATTTAAAGGAATTCTGATTAATTTTTGGTAATGACGAAATTAAGTAATAAAGTTTAATGGCGTCTATCAAAGTGAATAACATCTGAAATGAGTTTACAGACGGGCGTGTAAGTTCAAATCTAAGGTATTTACACAAAAGTAGGTAATACAATATTTGAACGAGAAATAATATTAGAAAAATGCATCGCAATTTTCAATTTGGACAATCCACTTGAAGCTTCAAAGATGGAAAATCTCTCAAAAGAATAGCGTTTAGCACGAGACAAAGACCGATCTAAATCTCCTCTGGCGAAGCCTTCCACCGGGCCACTATTTACTTTTCTCAAGGGATCTCGCACTTCGTCAGCTCGTGGCGTCCGAACCCAATTTCACAAAGCGGAAAACCTGCACTTTACTTCACCAAATCGAATACAGTGAATATTCCAGGTTGGCATTAAGTGTCGGGTCGTATAAAGCGAAGCGCGAGCCGGCCGGCGTCGCTACTGTCCTACCGTGCCTCAGGCTGTAATCCTGAAGTGTTCGCGTACGTGCCACCGCGCCATTCGAAGATAATTCCTCCTTATAATTTCCCATGCTTAAGTCGACGTAATGAAGTTTATTCGTCGCTACTTCATTGTGAGTCGTTTGCAAGGCGACGAGGAATGTAATCAGTTGCGAACTAATACCGTGTCGTTCGCAAGCCCCCTCGCGTATGGAAATGCCTCGTTGAAACTGCCGTTAGTTCTTTTGATTGCTGGCTCCTCCTTGTCGAATTAAAACCGAGATCGAGCGCGGGTGATTTCAACAAAATTAAAGGAACGTTTCATTTTCAGCAATCACCTCTTACGGTTAATATTAGTATGATTGTGGGTGCTCTCTTGCTGTGAATTTGAAGACCTAGTTATTTTGTCTTCAACGTTTATTTTAATTATGTATGAATATTTGAGCGAGTCTGACTCGTATTTTTGGAGTACGAGAACTTGTTTTACTTGAAATCCTTTACATTTTGATAGAGCATAGACATTTGACCCTCAAAGAAAATGCAGAACATGCGGTTGAAGCGGAAGTGAAATATCGCATGCGATACGCCCAAGTTCACGCAAGATTAAGTGCAGACCATTATAAACTTTAAATTGTAGGGATACGATCGAAACTTTCATATCAGAGCGACTTGGAATAGTATGATTAATGCATTTTAAGAAACGTTTTAGTTGCAACAGAAAACTTTGACTCGCGAAGCGTGACGGAGCACCGCGATGCTGCGAGGGATGGGCTGCCTTCCATTTTAATAATTTAAACATATTTTAATTAATTTCATTCTAAAAATATTTCAGACAAGTTTTCCAAAGGATTCTTTTATTTAAGTTTATAATACGACGACTCTTTTCCATAACGATCTCGTATTATTTTTCAAAATGAAAGCTATTAATACAAATATTATAAAATAAAACTATTTGTATGTTTATTCATAAGCTAACATATGAATATACGTAATACTTCGCTCTCTCTACCATCTGAACCTTGAACCAATGCAAATTGAATTACACTTGAGTTTTGCTGACTTAGCCACAGTGTGGGGAGGATGGGCCATTTCTTCACAGCTACATCGGTACCTACTAAAGATTTTCAGTAATGTAATGAGCGAATATGCGTGCATGTTCAGCCAAATTGAAAACAGGTGAGTACAAAGTTTCCTTTCTTCGGTTTATTAAACATTTCGACTTCGTGTTCTTTAATGCTGAGTTGAATTTGTTTTAATGTTGATTTCGTTGTGTTATTTTGATAATGGAAACACATTATTTATATTAATTTTATAAAATCCGAAAGAGTATGATTGCCATATTCGAAAGGAACGTTTTACGCTACTTTTCACCCCTAATAAACCTTGAAAAAAGGTAAAACGAATGGATCTCGGGATGAAACTAGGCTAAGAATACAACTATCATACTCGTATATATAATTCCATGTCAAAACTTTTAAGTGTTTGTTATAATTTCTTGAATCTTTACTAATATTATTAAGAGGTCAAATTTATAAAATTGTTTGTTTGTTTGTATGTTCGAGCTAATCTCGGGAATTACCTGTCCGATTTGAATAATTCTTTTTGTAATAGATAGCTACATTCAACGGGAAGGTCATAGGCTATTTTTCATCCCGATCTTCCAAAAGGCACGGAAAAAAGAAAACGCGGGTAAAACCTCGGGGCGCTGCTAGTAATAAATAATTAGTAAAGTCAAATGTTACAAAACTAAAACATGTTAAGGTGCGAGAGCTATCACTTTAAGTCCTTAAATTCCATTGTAGCACCTACTGAAATAATGTTAGTAAAGTGCCGTTAAAGTTCACTAAGTATAACAGCGCAAACATTACCACAAAAGACACCAAAGGGGTGGCACATACAGGGTACAACAATAAACTTGGCCGGATCCGCTGACCACTGCAAAAAGCGCATCGTTCGCGGCATCCCGAACACAATACCAACTTAAATTGTTCGTGAAAATGCTATGCTCCCAACGGTTTCAATTTCCTCGTGAATCGGCCTGCAGATGTTCGGACGACTCATAAATATGATTTGAAAATCGTTTTATGTATAACTCATAAACTTTTATCTTCCGACGCCGAGGATCTCGATCTAACCGGTTCCAGTTAGTTTCCTTCACAAAAGCTGCAGACGTTTTAATATCGGACCGTCTAGCACGGTATGTATCTGACAGTGTAAATATCTCAGTAGTAGAACGGCGCTATAGCACGCCACCTCTGGTCAAATAATACCCTCCTAATGGCTAACTATTGCCTAATGTATTTTGGCGAAATGGAATAATGTCGGAGCTCGAGTCGCCGACGGTTGCGATTTAGATAGTGCCCAGTACAGTCGAGTCAGTCGGAAGTACATCGTACTCTATTCAATTTAGGTTTATTAAAATACGGCCATTATGTTCGTGCTGGACTTGTCTGCAGATATGCTATATTATCGATAAACGTTTAAACTTAGAACCGTATTTAAAGTTCTTTAATTTGAATTTAACGGTAGTGAATAGTTTGCAATGGGATACGATCTTTGGGTAGATAAAAAGCTTTCACTCCTACTTTAAAGGATGGTGTGATTCAGCAGGCTTATGACCTGGACTGGACTGGACCTGGTCTTAATTCTGATTAACGAATTACGGGTCGAATTTTTGCTTTAGAGTTTTTGGTTTAGTTCAAAACCACGTGTCTGATTGGGCGCAAATGTATTCTCGTTTCAAAAATTCGCTAGTTATTGTCGCTGTCGCTTGTCCCACAGCACCCTGCAACGGGTACTATCAGTCACAACATCCCGCATTATTAAATAAACTATTATGTATGTTAATCAAATCAAACGTAAAGAACCAACATTGACTCTTTCATACGAGTACTCAAAATATATTATTCAATCAGAGAACCATCAGCCATTGTTTTTGACCGCAAGTTGAATGTCATAAAATAATAATTAAGTGGATATGCAAAATATTGATATGTGAAAAATATTCCATTACCGGTGATAATGTTTACTCAATTGTAAATATTATTGATATTGCATTGAAATATTATCTTTTGACTTAATTGTATTGAAATTAATTTATTTTTCATTTGGACGCGTAAATAAATGTAGTTGCTCTTGGCGTAATATATTATTTTTATTATACTACTAGCTGACCTGGCAAACGTTATTTTGCTTTAAAAATAATTTTATAAAAAATTAGTATGAAAAATAGATGTTGACCGATTCTCAGATCTACCCGATATGCACACAAAATTTAATGAAAATCGGTAGTGCCATTTCGGATGAGTATGGCGACCAACACCGTGACACGAGAATTTTATATAGTAGAGATTTATTGTAATATGCCCATTAAACTTATAAATGTGTTATATCAGAATAACATATAATATAACATATTTATAAGTTTAATGGGATAAAATGATTAAGTTCCCATCGCTTAATATTATTAGAAGTAATCATTTTATTATGAGACACATCTTAAAACCAAATGTTAAGTAAATCTATGAGCAAACTTTGCCCGTAATATAGAAAGTAATGTGTAATGTGTAGCAAATATATATTACGTTATGTAATGTATTAAAAATAAATATTTTCTATACTACTAGTTACAGTCACATCAGATTTCAACTTATATTTGCTTGTCGGAGGAAGATAATCAGTTAGTTATCAGTTATAGCTTTATTAGTAGTTTATGCAACTGTCATATAATGAAGGGTATTAAAACACGAGTGTGAGTTTATGAAACGAGCGCAGCGAGTTTCATAATAGTAACGAGTGTTTTAATACCCGTGTTATATGCAGTTGCATACACTACTTTATCTTCACTAATGCAATTAATCAAACAACAAGAGTAAAAGCTGACAATAGTTTTTCACGCGTACACGTGTAATGTCACAGTGAACTTGCCGCCATTAAAATCTAACCAATGAGAGTGCAGCTGCGCGCGCAGGGCCAATCAGGAGCGAGCGCGCGCTGTTCTTTCGATGTTATAATGAGATTTTACGATATCGATGTGGATATTATACCATCATGTGAAATTGCTTAAATTGAGTGTTTTGTTGTCTGCGCTATAACAGTAGTAATTATAAGTCAAGTATTGGAAACATAAGTAGAATGTTACAACATTAGTGTAGATAAAAGTAATAATATGATCAAAAGCTGTAGAGTCCAAAATATTGAATTATACTTACTGATTATGACATCTGATTGACAAAACATGGATTTAAACGATACACGCTTCAAACCGTAATTTCCGCCTTAACCTTCAACAATAAGCCATAACGCACTTAAGTGAAACAATGCAACACATTAGCAAATAATTGAATCAATAACATAGAATGGGACTAGCTTAAGTAATTATTAACTGAACACACATACGCCCTCTATCGGTATATCCCTTATACTCATTCCACAAACACTGGCCGAAGCAGACTGTAAACAAATAACACGCTATGAATTATTATTCCTGCAATTATTACGACTACATGCCAATTCGATTTAGGGTATTAGATTGTGTTAGCCGTTAATTTTGGTTGGCTGTTCAATAAATAAGCTGTAAAAACATTGTAAAGCGGCGATGATATTGAGCGAATTCACAAGCTGATCAATCTGAACCACGTTGTAAGGCGTAATGTAAGTGTAGCGCCACATCTGCGGAACGTACGGCGCCGAAGCTTCCGCTCTATGACACATCAGTCGAAATTACGCCGCGTACTGATGTGTCATAGATAACTTGAAATACACTACGAGCGTATTTAGCGGAAGGTTCGGCGCCGTACGTTCCGCAGATGTGGCCCTACACTAACGTGTTACATAGTGAGCGTTCGTACAGTCAGTACGGTGAACTACGATGCTCGCTGCGAGCTACAAACGGCTCTATGCTGTGAAAAAAATGCTCGTTGCTCGCTGTGAATGTAACATTACGCTACGAAACGTCCAACTTTCTTTTTAATTCCACGGTTGATAGCTTGTAAGTTTGTTTACGCTTACGATTGTCTAAAATCATTTGCCCTGCAGAAAGCAATTACATGCGTACTTTGTCAATGAGAATGGACCTTGAAATGTTTTGTATGAAAAAGTTTAGTTTTAATTCGAAAAATGAAAGAGGTATAGATATTTGTAACCGCAACAGTTGGTCAGCTTTTAAAATTTGAATGCGATCGGATATCACACTGAAAATAGAAGCTGACTGGCGCATATTTGACACGCAGATTTTAGTATAAGTTGTGGACACAGTTATTGGAGGGAACGAAAAATTAGATTTGTGAAACTTCATTGAAAAATTTAACGTACTTTTTTACGACACAAGTGATTGTAAAATTTGTATGTATGTAAAATACTTTAGTCAAAGTCCAAATTCAAACATAAACTTAAATAAAATAACGTACAAATTTGTTTTGAATCACTACATAGTATAAAATAAAGTCGTCTCTTTTTCGTGTCTGTCTGTTTGTCTGTCTGTATGCTTAAATCTTTAAAATTACGCAACGGATTTTGATGCGGTTTTTTGTAATAGGTAGAGTGATTCAAGAGGAAGGTTTTTATGTAAAAATTCCCGAAATTCCCACGGGAACGGGCACAACGCGGGTAAAACCGCGGGGCGCTGCTAGTTGTATTATAATCAACATAAAACAGATACAACATATTTGTGTATATGTATTAGTATCGGTTAGTTAGTTTCATACTACGAGCTTAAAGCTTAGTTTTGGTCTAATTAACCGTGTGTGAATTTGTCCAGATATATTTATTATAAAATGGATTTTTATGAAAATGGTATATTATGAAATACAGTCGAATTAGTACTAAATACCAACCCATAAGTATCCTATCTATAGACTAATGAAATAACAATGATCAATCATTTACATTAATCAATTACGCTTTCCATAATCAAATCTATACAATATCCATCAAACATATCGGTTTGTTTACTAATTACTAACAAAGGTAATTACACAAAGCTACTCAATACACGGCCATATAGCACTCAAGTTCCGAACTGTAATGTTTGTTGTGCTCTTGCATGATACCAGATGTCAGTAGCATCATACAGTCGAAACTTGTAACCAACTCGCGCTATACTCGACTAGGCTAGTAGGTTCCTGATAAATAAACAAGGCGTGTGCTCAAACTGATAAGCCTCAGTCCACGTAACATACTAACGTTTGCGACGTAGGTATTTAGCTACAGTTACATACTGACGATAAATTAGTATTTGTAGGTCTTGACAAAGTACGTGATTTAAACTTAAGTACTTTATGTTAAGATGAATTAGGTATTTAGATCTCTAATTAATTGTTACAAACTTAAGTTATGTTATACAATATTGTAGGAAAGATGAAGCCAATAGTGTCAACTACAGTTTCAAAGTGAACGAGATGAGTCCTTTCTATGGGTTGTTTAGTCTTGGGAATTGTTCATTTTGTTAAATTGTAAGCACAACAGCCGTACCGTAGAATTCAATGACGGCCACTGCAGGAGACTCGACGTAGAGATTAGGCCGTCTAAATTCGAGCTTAAAATTTAATCACCAGTTAAAGCTCACCCGTACTCAGTTTAGGAAAGCGTCCTTAAAGAAAATTTAAGCGACATTTTCTTGAATGTATGCCATCATACGATATTACATTTAATCAAGGTAGAATAATTATGTTAAAACTTTTGGCTCCGACTTGTGTTACGTACAACCCGAGTTATCTATATTAAACTGATGACACACGGTAATAATTTTCATTTGAAATTATTCATAGAAAATTTTCCCTTATTTTCGTATTGAAGTCGTGTATAAAATAGGATTATTATAATTTTATTTACAGAAAAAACTTTACAAAGTTTCTCCATTTCATCCGTCGACCCGCGTTAAATAAATATTATGATTGACGGACTCTCTTTCTTTTGTATCAAAACAATCCGTGGATACTCGTCGTCAAAGTGGATGACACTTGATTTGATAAAGCAATATTTGTAGCTAAAAAATCGGTTGCTAAGTGGTATTTTTCAGTGAGCTCCATTTTTGCCCGTCTACATCGACATACAACCTCGGACGGGATTCTAATCAATTTAATTTATCAGGGATCCCCAGAGGCGGGCATTCACTTCATTTAATGCGCGTATTTTGCGGCTGGGCTGATTGTTTTGAACCATTCGCCTGTACGGTCCATTTAGATTAATTATTGGATTACTTAATTTTGCTGAGAAATACTTTACATCGTGATCTATGAAAATGATAAGCAATTTTAATATCACAAAAATGGAATGTTTTTTTATTATACATTATGAAACATTCTTTGTCTTTTTTTGCGTTTTGATTACAAGGTTTAGCATGCTAACTAAGAGGGTGGTAACCACAGGGTGCAGCAACAGTGACAGTGACGTTTATTTTCAAAAATAAAACTCAAAATAATTCCAGCGTATTATTTTGTAATTTTCTTAAAAAAAACGCTAACTAGTCACCTTTCCGTTGCCGCTATGTGGCAACTTTATAAATCTTCGATTTCAATACAAACCGAACGTCATACGTAACTGCTTTTTAAAACTAAAACAAAGTTTTTCCTAAAAAACCACTTGACCCAACAAGTGCCCTCAATTATTATAACACGAATCCTATATCCTGAACAATTATTACATGTAACAGAATATAGAAGCTAAATTCCATATTGTTTGCGTTACAAATTGCATCATCCATTATAATTCATGCCAACCAAATTGCGACCGGTAGATCAACTTAATTTGGCCACATCAAGCGGTAGCCCTGCAATTGGACAAACTGTACTCTTCATTAGCATTATTATTTAGTAGGTAAGTACATATTTAGTGAAGTGGTTAATGGGGAAGGTAACTTAGTTTGGGCACTTGGTTGGGTAGTGAGTCGGTAGCTTTAGTAATTTCGTTCTGACTGTACTATCTTCAGAACAAAGGAGTTAGCTAGGCTTTTGTCCTTCATTGAAATTTTAATATTATCATTAAAGTTAGGAAGTGAGTTCGTGTAGGATAATCCTGATGGCGCAGATTTTAGACTTAAAGGCCTCCATGGTCTATCGAGTGAAACAATCGGATCCGATAATTGTACGTGCCCTCGGAAATATGGTAGCGGTCTGATAGAAATGCCACGATCGGTCACCCATCCAAGCAGGGGCCGAGCTGCACGTTGCTTAGCAATCGCAATGAGCTAACATCGCCACGAACGCTATAGTACTATCATTGAAATATGCCTTTTGAAGTCTAAATTGTATTATTAAAAATAAATATAAGAAATCAAAAAACAGTAAGATGCCTTGATGAAATTCAAGCCCTATAGCAAGATTCAAACCTTCACCAGCCAAAAATCCTGCAAATAATCCTTTACATTTCCAAAGAATTCGTCCTTCCAAGATTACACTTTCAATGTTGACATAGTTGTTAATAAAATAGCCGAGAACGACCACGTCAATCGCAGAAACGAGAGAACACCCATCAATTACCGTCAAGATTAAATAAGAAACGCCAATCGAAATGAGGGTAGAATTACGGCAGGAGCAGCATTTGTCCCGGCAACTAATAAAGGAGACAATATTGCACTCGATACGTATAAATGCGAGTAACATTTGGGGCGTGATATTAATTTCGCCAGTAATTGCTATCGGTTTCGAGTCGAGCCTGCAGCCATGGCCCATGAATACAGGAGTTACCGCTATTTGTTCGTGACGTTGCGGTTTAGGGTTTTACCGTCCTATATTTATTTTCTTCGAGTTTTGTCCAAACAATAGCCTACTGGATTATCGGGATCGTTTCGATAGTTCCGATCTGACGCCGCGAAAAACAATGGGCTTATTTGTAATAACTGTTTTGTATTAAGCCGTCAATTAGGGATCTTCTATACTATGTTTTTAACCTTATATTTTACTTCTGCTTTTTTCGAAATCAACATTCTGGTTTCCCTAAAATGTTTGAGATAAAAGTAGGCTATGTCTGTCTTCTAGTATCTAAGGTCAAATTTATGAAAAACACACATACAGAGAGACAAAGTAACTATATACTTCAAGCAAGAACACAGAAAAATAGTGGATTTGTTTTGAAGCTTCATACTTATTTGCTCCATCCACTTGATACATTTGAGCAATCTTAGCATAATGAAACATATTAAATGAGTGCTATAAAGTGAAGCTTCCTCTGAAATACATAAAAGCTATGACAGATCTAAGTCATAAAATTTTCAGCACTCAGAAATCGTAAAATTTCGGATGGATAAATCTGTGTAAAGGTAATTTTAAAATGTGTACGTTTGACGAGTGACAGGTGGTCAGTTAACTATGTAGCTCGAGTGGTGGTACAGCGTTGCAGTATCAGAATCTCGTCGTACATAAATTAAGGGTTTGTGGTCAGTGCACTACCGACAGAGCCGTTTAAGCTTCATTGCGCATAACTGAAGCTGTGGAAAAGAGGTGCGTTAATAATGCCGTATCTAGTCTCGCACTACGTTGAATGGGACTTTTAGTTCCTTTTTGTTTTGTCCCTGCACTATTACTCATCTGATATTTAAGGCAATATCGTTTCTAAATGAAGAGAGCGGGCGTTTTGTGCAAAGATAATAAGGAGACATTAAGAAATATTAGCTGAATATAAAACCCTGTTTAAGTAAAAAAGTCTAATGGTTAAGTATAAAATAATAAACGTTAATTGAGGAAATTGTGGTTAATAACTATAAAATAAGCTTATTAAACCGTTTGAGAATGGAGAATTGAGATGTTCCTCTATTGCAAGAGGAAGAAAATAAGGCGCGTCCCCTTAAAGATAAGTAGGACGTAACTCCATTCTGTAAAGGGCCTCTCAACTCGCAGCTAGCGCAGTGTTACCAGCGTTACTTGACCTACCCTGCTCCTTGTAATTGTGTAAGATTGGACGCGATTGGGGGTATCGAGACATGTCTGGAAGGTCAATTAATACTGGTCGGATCGTGTGTAGTCGGCTTGACGCGCGGTGTGAACGGAGGCCCTCGTTATTTTCAATTTCCATACACGAGCACCCTACTCTATATGTATTCGCATACGAGTAGGTGAATTAACTGTATTAACCCATGAATCTTTTAAAGACTTGACTGATTTAATACGTGTTGGTACGATTGTTTCTTGGCCCGGAATGGACGGCTGTTCGGAATTGTATTATGTTGTTATTGTGTTCCGTTGAAAGGTTTAAATCGGAGTATCGAATGAATATTCCCCATGTGTAATGGATAAGTTCAATTTGTAGGAGTTTCAAAATGTAGTGAATAAATTTTATTACTCACGAAATATCGTAGTAACTCCATTTCAAAAATACTTGCACTTAATGTAATTTTAATAAAACACCGTAAAATTATTCTTGTTATAGTCCTGTCAAAATGGTCGCATAGCAAATGAAAATTAATTCAGCATTAACATACAGCTTTGTAGATAAAAACGCCGGAATTCAGTGTCAAAAGAATTCTACTTTTTCAAGAAAAAACGTTTGTTTGTGTATTTTAATGTTAAGTCCACATACGCTTTTGATATCGAAAAAAATGTAAATATCATGTAATGAATTACTTTTTAACAGCGTTAAAGGGAAGTTGGAATTCTTGTAGATAAATTTTAAAGGAATTCTCACTTTAAAATATTACGGTTGGTTGTTATTTCACATTTCTGGCAGCACCTGTAGGTACCGCGAGAAAACGGTATTTCCATTTTTACAATTTCAATTTAGTATTAATTCGAGTTGGGAACACGGTTGGGCGAGCCGCCACATGTAAAATATGGATCGGCTAAGTGAAATTAAAATGCTCTATAAATTGTGATTTTTGCAAGTACTAAAGTGGAGAAGGCTTTTATTATTTATCGCGCTGGGCGGTGGGCAGCAGCGGCCGCTTACTGGAAATCGCTGTGTTATTATTCAATTTACTTGTTTGAAATATTAACTTCAATATGAATAATCTTTGCATAATCCCCGTTTTGTGATTTCGTATTTTTTTTCTTCATTAACTCAGGACAGCGAACGTGCGATTCGATATTTGGGATTGTGAGAGATTTGTTTGCGAAAAAATGTTGTACAAACATTGGTCGCTTTTTTGTAAATATTGGATATGAAAACTAAATGGAATATATAATCGTGGGTTGCGTATTGTTACTCACTGGGCGATGCGTTTATTTATTACTTTACCTATTGTTATCTAGGTTTCATATTCATACCAACATTTTGGAACAACTTATTATTTTCACTACAATAAATTCATTTTAGACATTAAAATAAGCAAATGGCTTGTTAATAGAAGGTATAGGTTTTCTTTTTCAAAACAACATTAAAACTAAAAAGGGCTTTCAAAGAAATCTCTTTACTAACTCACTTAAAACCGCCATTGAAAAAACTCAATACAAAGACATTCCAATAATATTTACATTTATTGTCTTCTACGTACAAAACAGTTTCTAAACCAGTGATTTTCTTTGAATCTTTAAAATACTTTTTCCAAGAAAAGAATTTTAAAACAACGAGTTTAAAAGAAATAGAGTTGAACGAAACAAATATACGAAAGCGTCGTTAGAGAAGGCGAGTTCCCTGCGCAATCAGAGGACAGCTCGTATCGGCGTGTCCGGTCCTCTACACTCGAGACGATTCTAATTTTTTACTTAACTCTACCTGCTTCAGGGAAGCGATAAGAAAAGATAGTGTTATTTTACAAATTCAAATTTTATTTGTGTAGTTTCTCTCCGGTTTTAGCTAAATGGAAATACGATTTAGTCTGAATTAGTTGTTTTATAATACATATACTTTTTCTTCTACTAGGTTGCGTTCATAGTTATAAATTATTTTTTAATAACAAGCATTTAAACAAGCCAATATTTTAATGAACTCTACATAAATGTAAAGTGTACATCTCTAACATCTTAGTACTCAAGTATTGTGCAAGTTTACAAGCTGTTATGAGTCGGTGAATTTACAAGACAGATTTTAATAGACATGTAACGTTTGCTTTCTATTGTGATCATTGACTCGCACCTTGTAAACTGGCCCAACTGTAAAAGACGCTTATGTCAATCCTTCTACTAAGTGATTGACCGCTTACCTACTCGAACTTAAGCGCGTTTCCCTTGAAGCGGAGCGGTAACATCTCCTGTACTTAAGCATTGTGCAAGTTTACAAGCTGTTATGAGTCGGTGAATTTTCAAGACAGATTTTGATAGATATGTAACGATTGCTTTCTATTGTGATCATTGACTCGCAACTTGTAAACTGGCCCAAATGTAAAAGACGCTAAAGTCAATCCTTCTACTAACTGATAGAACGCTTACCTACTCGAACTTAAGCGCGTTTCCCTCGAAGCGGAGCGGATCTCAATTGACTAATCACAATGCATTACGAAAAGATTTTGACAATGTCAATTGCGTTGTTTGACAGATTCAATGGATTATGTCGGTCGATTGAGCTACGTACATCCTCGCTCCACTTTAAAATAATTACACACCTTATACTCTAACCACATGATTAAAATGCTCTTTCTATTGTTCCAGGGGCTTCGGTTTTATCACATTCAGCGATCCAGCAAGCGTAGACAAAGTATTAGCTCAATGTACACATGAACTGGACGGCAAAAAGGTAAGCATAGCCTAAATTGAGTTGAGAGTGCGCAAGCGTTCGCCAGTTTTTAAAACGAATAAAACTGTGGGGCTACCATCTATTCACGATCCTGTCTTATCCCTGATTTGTGTGGAATTATAATCGCGTCGTAATAGAAGTAGTAAAGTATGTATTAGCCTGTAATGTCCCACTGCTGGGACAAGGCCTTCATCTCAATGAAGGTATCAGAACAGTGAGGAGGAGTCTGTAGGCATAATCACCACGCTTGCCAAATACAGGTAGGTGATCTCAAACTCGAGCCATGTGCACTAGCTGTGCATTCGCCTGCCAAGACTGAGATCTCTGGTTCAATTCCCGGGTCGAGCGAAGACATGTTTCCTACTTATCAAACATGATACCAACTCACACTAGGCAAGCGTGGTGATTACGCCTAATCCTCCTCACTGTACTGATATTTTCAGTGATATGAGAGGCCATTGCCCAGCAGTGTGACATTACAGGCTTATTCTTTAATTTATTTTTAAACTACATATCTACCTACTCTGGGAGAAAATATAATAAACAATCAAGTAGGTATAAATGTTCACCAATTATTGTTCTCTAAATTGTTTATTTTCAATTAAACGTAGATTTTGGTACAGATTAAATTGACTACTCAAATCAAACTGGAAATTTAACGTTTCGTTCGTTCGCATTTGGGGAGTATCTAACCCCATTGTTTTAACATAAATTTTCCAGGAATAATTCATTAAGTTGAGGTGTATTCCGTTGTTCCATTTCATTTTGGTAAATTATTTTAGTAAAGTGCTTGGTTTTCAATGATTTTTGTTTAATTTTCTTCATTTTTGCTTTTTATTTGGTTTCAATAGGATTTAGTTCAATATAAATTAATTGTTTTTAAGATAATATTATTTGGACACATAATATTCCGAGTAATAAAATGTACCTTTTACGCCAGTGGCTACGAAATTATAACACCATTTCTGAACCAAATTAACGCTAAAAGTGTATCACAAACCAAAAAGAAATTTAAACAAAAATACCATTAATTTTAACATCCAAAATTATTACACGAGATGTACAACAATTAACTTGATTCAACTTCACACGGGCTTTTATACAAACGTGAAATTCGAATCACCTCAGGCCATACATCCACGCGGCCAGCGAAAAGTGTGAAATCAGAATAGCCTTTAATATTTACAAACGCAATAATATTGTACCAAAAAGTTAAATTTTAACGCACCTACCGTTTTAATGTTCAGTAACAGTTAGCAGGATAAGTTACTGATGTTAATTTTTAATGATTACTTGTTCAAGTTTCACTGTAATGGTTTAAGTAAGCTTTTTAATTGGTGGTCCCATTTAGGATTTTACTTTTTGTACTGTGTGATTGATAAAGTTTATTCGACTACTTTGGTAAAGAATTATAATAACAAATTCATAAATTCTACTTTTAATATCATTTGCTTTATAGATATTTTGAAATTTTAACTTAGAGCGTAGTTCAGGTCTAATAATTCGTGTGTGAATATGTCCTGTAAATATTTGTATATAATGTAAAATAGCCATCCCATACATGGGTTCAACCCGGGAATTGAGTCTAGGATCTCAGATTTGGCAGTCGATAGTGCTTGAAACTACCCATCATCATATCATTGTATCATTACTCAAGACATTTACTAAGCTAAGCATGCCATAACACATAACCAGTCCTTGTTCCGCCGTCGGATAAACTCGGGTACAATAATATACAATATTGTCATCTACGTAAAGAGTAATCATCTTTATATCTCGGGAATACGGACGCATTATGAGTTCTTCCACTGTATATTATACATAGATAGGGAAAAAAAGTCGATTACTATCGCCCGCCGCGAAATAATCTAGATAAATTACAGTTTCGTTCGTTGTTTACTTTGATTAAATTGTTGCCGATTGGTCGAAGATTAGCTGTCTCTGGGAATACGGATCGGATATGTTATTGGTCACTTTATTTTGTTATAAATTGCCTTTTGTTTCTTCTGTTAATGTGACCTTTAACTAAACCGGTAAGATTAGATAAAAGTGACATAACATTAAAATTATGGGTAACATTCAAAAAGGGTATTTTATTTAAATTAAGTAATGTCCTTAACGTCTTCTTCATGGTGAGATAATATGAATAGTTATTATATTTCTTTAAACCAGAATTTGGTACATCCATCGCACATTTACTGGTTTTAATTAGAACATTCTAGATGTTCGTCAAAAAGTCGGCAATAGTGTTGTTCTAACGACAATTATGATTCTGAGGTAATATTCCTATAAATGGCCGGAGTAACCGCAATTAACGCTTTTCATATATAGAATACAAAACGCCAAGGAACAAAAGAAGATAATTCGATAATTTACTGAAGTCACCGATAAATTACACTATTTAAACTATCACGATATGAACACATTATAAACACTAATCTAGACGGGACTTAATCGCGAATAAAAACATTTAATGCATACCTCAACGTTTCGGTCGTGTCGCAACGGCCGTGTTCACGAGGGTACTGGATTGCGAGTGTTGTTTACACTATTTGGTTGAAGGGGCGCAACCTACCCACATCAACCAAAATGTTATTAGGTCCGTACTCCACTGCACTATTTTTTAAGGTCCACGACACACTACACTGACAACGTCCGAAGGTGTCCTACACTTAACCTCGCGATGTGTACACTTGTTTATCACTGGATTCCATGCAGGCGAAAGTTTGAAACCGCTTTCCCGGTTGAAATTTTTGTGTTTCTTAATTTCAACCGCTTCACGTACAAGTCTTGAGAAATAGTGACGTTCGTTGGACAGTACTTTCGGCCTGTGGAGTTCGATCCAGTGGTTAGTGCCAGACTCCAGCAAGTGTTCTGCCACCGCGGATTTTTCCACCTGGCGATTCTTGACAGCTGCGATATGTTCCTTGACTCGCTCGGCAATAGTTCGCTTGGTCTGTCCGATATAAGAGCTACCGCAACTGCAATCTATCTTGTAAACGCCCGGTGTCTGGTAGGGTATGCTATCCTTGGGTGTGCCCACCTGCTCCGATACTTTTGATAGAGGGGTATAAATGGTTTTAATCGAGTACTCCTTGAGCAGCGATCCGATTTTATCCGTCACCCCCCTAACATATGGCAAGAAAGCAGGTTTCCTCAGGACCTCTTGCTGTTTCACCCTCTGTTTGTGTCCAGAATGCGTTTTCCCTATTCTGTAGCCATTCTTCTTGAGTACCTCCTGAACATGAGCCAGCTCCTCCTCCAAATGTTCAGGGTCACACAGTGCATGAGCTCTATTTATTAAAGACGTGGCTACAGAACGTAAATGTCTCGGGTGGTGATGAGACAACGCATTCAGGTATTTGTCTGTGTGTGTAGGCTTCCTGTAGACCGTGTGCGATAAGGAACCATCCGATCTCGCCATTACCTTGACATCCAAGAAAGCCAAGCTGCGGTTCATCTCCAGTTCATATGTGAACTGTATTCTTGGATGGATGGAATTCAGGAGTTCAAGGAACTGTTCGACTTCTGGCTTATCACCTTTGAAGATGCAAAATACATCGTCTACGTACCGCTTCCATACCTTAATTCTCGTCCGTGGTATAAGAGTTTCCATATGTTCCATCCAGATGTTGGCCAATATCGGTGCGACGGGGCTTCCCATGGCGACTCCATCAATCTGGAGGTAGTGTTGTCCGCGGTATACAAAGTAATTGCCCTCTAAACAGTTCCTTAATAATGTGATGAAACCATCAGGTATCGAGTTTTCCTCAAACTTTCCTCTAATTAAGTCCACACATTCTCCTATGGGAACATTAGTGAACAACGATTCGACATCGAAGCTCACCATTAGTTCATCTGGTTCCAGGGTAATGTCCTCAATTATGTCAATGAAATGGCGAGAATCTTTTACGAAAGAAGATGTATTACCTACTAATGGTTTAAGTACAGATGCCATATACTTTGCGAGCTTAGAAGTAGGTGAGTTAATTTGACTCACAATTGGTCGCAGTGGTACACCGGCTTTATGTACTTTCGGCAAACCATATAATTTCGGTGATTGGACGATACTTGGCCTGTGCACCCTGTCATAATCTTCCTCCGTAAATAAGCCCCTGTTGTCTCTGATCACCGCGCGTATACGCCGCGTCACTCTGGCAGTTGGATCATATGACACTGGTTTGTACACAGCTGTGTCACTCAACAACCCACGTACCTTACAGTCATAGTCTTCGGCGGAGATTGTTAAAACAGTTCGAGATCTTGGAAACTACCGAAAGAAAATCGTGCGGTTAAAGTCATCGTTGAACTTTTTAAAAAAGTGTCGTGACAATAACATAATTCCATCTTGTGTTCGAATTACGCCGCGATACGATATTGCTCATTCGGCAGTTATCCTAAGCAGTGCGAGTGTTCGTTTGTTAAAACTGTTAATTAGAAACAAGTACAGTGAGTTGAACCTGATCAATAGTGCGTTATACAAGTTGCATTGTGAGTGCGGTGCTGTGTTATCCTATGACGATTTCAACTTGTGCGACAAGATAACCTATTTACAAGCCGAACGAGTATATGACCTGTGTAATGTTACCCATGAGCGAAAGTTGGAGAGATTGATTGCGCGGCAACATCGAAACACGGTGATTCAAAATACGGACGTTACGGATGTGATTAATCTTTCTAGCATGGCATTGGACGATGCAACTCAAAGCGTTTTGAAAAAAGGATTGAATTTCGCAACTACCCCCAATAAAATTCCTTACGAAAAAGTTATAAGTAGTGTGGAGGAAGCGTTGATTTGCAACAAAGTGCCGCCCAGTGACTCGGATACACTAAGACAAGATGTTGCAGTAGTGTTACGCAAAGCAAAATTACCTACGAGCAATATTACCGTGGAGGAACGAGCAGCTCTGAAGAACATAAGAAACAACACTGGAGTCCATGTTCTTAAGGCTGATAAGGGCAACGCCACAGTCGTAATCGACGCCGAAGACTATGACTGTAAGGTACGTGGGTTGTTGAGTGACACAGCTGTGTACAAACCAGTGTCATATGATCCAACTGCCAGAGTGACGCGGCGTATACGCGCGGTGATCAGAGACAACAGGGGCTTATTTACGGAGGAAGATTATGACAGGGTGCACAGGCCAAGTATCGTCCAATCACCGAAATTATATGGTTTGCCGAAAGTACATAAAGCCGGTGTACCACTGCGACCAATTGTGAGTCAAATTAACTCACCTACTTCTAAGCTCGCAAAGTATATGGCATCTGTACTTAAACCATTAGTAGGTAATACATCTTCTTTCGTAAAAGATTCTCGCCATTTCATTGACATAATTGAGGACATTACCCTGGAACCAGATGAACTAATGGTGAGCTTCGATGTCGAATCGTTGTTCACTAATGTTCCCATAGGAGAATGTGTGGACTTAATTAGAGGAAAGTTTGAGGAAAACTCGATACCTGATGGTTTCATCACATTATTAAGGAACTGTTTAGAGGGCAATTACTTTGTATACCGCGGACAACACTACCTCCAGATTGATGGAGTCGCCATGGGAAGCCCCGTCGCACCGATATTGGCCAACATCTGGATGGAACATATGGAAACTCTTATACCACGGACGAGAATTAAGGTATGGAAGCGGTACGTAGACGATGTATTTTGCATCTTCAAAGGTGATAAGCCAGAAGTCGAACAGTTCCTTGAACTCCTGAATTCCATCCATCCAAGAATACAGTTCACATATGAACTGGAGATGAACCGCAGCTTGGCTTTCTTGGATGTCAAGGTAATGGCGAGATCGGATGGTTCCTTATCGCACACGGTCTACAGGAAGCCTACACACACAGACAAATACCTGAATGCGTTGTCTCATCACCACCCGAGACATTTACGTTCTGTAGCCACGTCTTTAATAAATAGAGCTCATGCACTGTGTGACCCTGAACATTTGGAGGAGGAGCTGGCTCATGTTCAGGAGGTACTCAAGAAGAATGGCTACAGAATAGGGAAAACGCATTCTGGACACAAACAGAGGGTGAAACAGCAAGAGGTCCTGAGGAAACCTGCTTTCTTGCCATATGTTAGGGGGGTGACGGATAAAATCGGATCGCTGCTCAAGGAGTACTCGATTAAAACCATTTATACCCCTCTATCAAAAGTATCGGAGCAGGTGGGCACACCCAAGGATAGCATACCCTACCAGACACCGGGCGTTTACAAGATAGATTGCAGTTGCGGTAGCTCTTATATCGGACAGACCAAGCGAACTATTGCCGAGCGAGTCAAGGAACATATCGCAGCTGTCAAGAATCGCCAGGTGGAAAAATCCGCGGTGGCAGAACACTTGCTGGAGTCTGGCACTAACCACTGGATCGAACTCCACAGGCCGAAAGTACTGTCCAACGAACGTCACTATTTCTCAAGACTTGTACGTGAAGCGGTTGAAATTAAGAAACACAAAAATTTCAACCGGGAAAGCGGTTTCAAACTTTCGCCTGCATGGAATCCAGTGATAAACAAGTGTACACATCGCGAGGTTAAGTGTAGGACACCTTCGGACGTTGTCAGTGTAGTGTGTCGTGGACCTTAAAAAATAGTGCAGTGGAGTACGGACCTAATAACATTTTGGTTGATGTGGGTAGGTTGCGCCCCTTCAACCAAATAGTGTAAACAACACTCGCAATCCAGTACCCTCGTGAACACGGCCGTTGCGACACGACCGAAACGTTGAGGTATGCATTAAATGTTTTTATTCGCGATTAAGTCCCGTCTAGATTAGTGGTCACCGATAAAATAAGCAAAAATTTCAAGAACTTGGTTAAAAGTTAAAATTATTTAATACACCTCGACTATACTCAAGTTATAATGAACATAAATAAAAATGAAACAAAAAGTGAACATTAATTAAAAATATAGGCTAGATAAGGATGTAGATACTTCGTAGCTTAAAGTTATAAAAAAGAAAATCAACCAGGCTCGGAAGAAAATTAAACTGTCAAAGAAGATTTTTAAAGCTGTGGATAATCGAGTTATTTTTGAACCCTTCACTTAATACACCTTGCTTGAAAAGATTTTCTTTGGGGATTCTTTCGCAGACTATACCAAGGATTATACTGATATCATTTTGATAAAAAATAGAATAAATTGCTGAATATTTAGTAAATGTAGGCATTTTTGTTGAAAAGTGGTATTTTGATTCAATAAAAGGGCATTTTTTGCATTGAAAGTAAAATATATGTTTTTCTGGGTTGATTAATCGACTAAAGTTCAAAGATTTATTTGAACATTTTGTTCAATATTTGTACTTTTGGGATAAATTCAATTACATTTTTTTTTCATAAAACGTTAAGTACGTCATCATCACTGTTTGTAACAAATTGATCAGGAAAATTATTTCTTCTACTTGTATTGTACTGATCATCTCTTTTTAAATAAACAGAATAACGTTAATTATTTGTTGTGCATAGAAGTTAGTTTAATTCGGGGATCGAGCGAAGCATGATTCAAATTTTGAAATACGGCTCAAGTTTAAGATCGCCAACCCGCATTAGGCAAGCGTGGTGATTACGCCTAATTTGAAGATATCAGTACAGTGAGGAGACTCAATGTACTGATATCTTCATGAGAAGAAACCTTTGCCTAGAAGTGGGACATTGCAGGCTAACACTTTTTTATATTTATACATTTGCATTTGAGCATTACAAGCCATACATTGCCTTAACCAAAAAAAAAAGACCCAATGCGCCAGTTCCTTGACATGCAACTGACGAAATTTTGTAAAAGAGCAAAAAATAATAATCGCATGTCTTTGTATCGTATATGTGATTCACATTTTTGGAAGTACGCCTGAACATAATGTCTTTCTGCATCATCAATATTTATTGTGATGTTTACGATTCAACCACTAAACAATGTGCACATGTGCCTAACTTCGTTCCGTCGAATCAAAGGTCATTCTGCCTCCATAATACGTATTTTACTAGTATTCTTTCATTGTCTATTTATGTGCTGTAAATGCGGATTATGTAGCAGTGTTTTCAATTTTTACTGCCCTCGATTTTTGTACGTTTAGTACTATATTTTTTATGAGAGCCATACCGAGTTTAGTTCCTTGTTTGTGACAGTCTAATTTAGAACGTAATGTTTTATAATAATAACAATTTGTCATGACATGCAGCCGGTGTATTGATACGGTGTCTCTATTCTCGTTACGTGGAAAAATGAACTAATATTTGTCCGAATGATAGAAAAAAATTTGGCTCCATCAAGATTTCTTATTAAGTTAAAAACACTTCAAGCAATCCACGGAGTAAACTTAGTTATGAAGTACAAGAGAACAGGTTTGATCTAATTACATTCATGCTATGAAAAAGTATATAATATTGTACATTTTGATAAGATACCCTATCCTTCGAATAGTTGAAAGAAATAAAGTTTCTCCATTTATATTTTATTAACAGGAAATATTGAAACTTAGTTCATCCAACTTTTCTTCGAGGCTCATCGATTTCAAATGTTTTCCTACAACCAGTATTGTATAGAGAAAAAATCTACTTACAAACTTTAACTTGTTTATAAAGTAATAGCCATCTGCTTTACCTCACTTAGTTTCGATTTAAGTTGAGAGCCAAAATAGTTGCAAAAATAAAGATATACGAGTAACTATAAAACGAATTTTAAATAAATATCGTGCATTGTTTTATTGCGTTAAGCTACTGTAGTAAAAGCGCTGTCGGCACAATCTGAAACTGACAGAAATGTGGACTCAAATGTCTCTTCTCATCTCTACTAAATGGCATAATGGCATTTACGATCCCGCATTAATAAATCACGTCGAATTTTAAAATACAGCGGTGAAATTTTTCGGAAAATTAAAATTTTCACTTCCACAGAAAATCGATGTTTTATGCGGTTTCATATCGGTTGTTGTTTAAAAAATATGATGCACTTTGCAACAGCGCGGTGTCAGAGGAGCTGGTGGCTTCATAACTGACCACTATTTTAATATAGCCAAGTTTATAGAGAAGCACTTGTCCCTTATTGCACACCAAGTGTACACTGGGCAAGCGTAACGCTAAAACTCCACACCAACTGGTATAATTGTTTAAAGCTTTCTTCAAAATATGAAAGTAAAATGTCTGTTACACTAACAACTTTGTATAATGAATAAAGTTTAAAATGGAACACACTTTTCATTTTAACTGCCCGTTACGGCCTATCAAGCCGTTACGACTATGGAAAAGATCCATATTTTTTTCCGTCCTGCCAACTGTTTGCTGCCTTATCTGGCATCTTTTCTCAAAAAATACGATACGATATCCCAGCTGCGTGAGTGTCAATTAAATGGAAATAATGTTATTTTTACAGAAATATATTTTAGCGAAATAGTTACAGTCAGGCTCGTAACGAATCGCGTCGTGAAAAAGGTTTTTTGTTGTAAGTTATATGGGCTTTTTATTTGGAGGCCAATTAAAAAATTCCTTTTCCCGCTATATACCGGGGTCTCTAGAGCTCTCTTTTGTCGCGGCCGGATCTGCGTGAACCCGCGTCTCTGAGATGACTCTTAAATTCCATCTAGTGAGCCTTAAACGAGACAACTAAACTCATTTAAATATTTTAAGAATACTTTTGCTTTTATAATTAACCAAAGCTACAGAATTAAAAGGCAGCTTACAAACTTATAAATAATGTTTTTTACAACAGCGTACCAGATAAAAGGTTCAATATAAATGCGGCGGCTAGTTTCCCATAGACAAGTGTCCACAGCAATCTGTCCAGCAGGCGAGTCAAGTGTAAAAAGCGCTTAATTAAATTCCAATGCGTTTCCCGGAAAATCACGTTCGCTTTTAAACGCATTTAATTTGCCATGATCATAAATTCATATTGCCACCTAACACGTTCACTGCTCTCCGGTTGAATTCGAAAATACGAGGTGGTAGGTACCAGTCGACGTCCATGGAAATAAAACGCTTTCCAATGCAGCCATTGAAGTATGTTGCCGTGCACCAGCATAAATTTGGTTGTAGTACGTTATTTGAATTATTGCATAACTTGTAAACACGTTTAGACCAGCCTCGCTCGGAACTTGAAATCTATTTTTTGTCATTTTATCGACACCTTTTAAAATATGGAGTGTATGCGTGTTGAGATACAGTGTATTGAAAAGATTTATTGAGATAAAGTTCTCGCGTGTTTATTCTAGCACTCTAATGTTATCGGTCTGAAAATCCAGTTCATTAGGTGTAAGCGGTACGCTCTTGTTACAATGTATGTTAAAAGATACGCGTGCTCTCTCCTACCCACATAATATGGGCTGAGAGATGTTTTGCGTTGGATTACCCGTTTAAACAAACAGACCGGCCGGAACACCAAATAAACGGAAATACTAACCGGCGCTCGCGTTATTCTTACAAAATTAACTCATAACGCCGAGAGCTCGTTGATTTTTTTTTTCGTCCGTAATCTGCAATAATGGGCACGAGGCCAGTCGCTTTAGTAAATCGGTTGCACGCGACCACCACGAAATGGGTATCTTTAAATAGTGTACATACATTTTTGATGTCACTTTTAATGTCCGTTTGCGGTCACAATTAACATCATAATGAGTGAGTGCTGCAAAATGAATGAGACCTTTTATAGACCATATTTTGTTGATGTACGAGTACATACATATTTAAAGAGCCGCGTGTTCCTAAAATGTCTACTTTTTTATGAAAAGCATACAGAATTTAATAAAAGGATTAAAGCGTATACGTATGTAAATGTACCTGTAGGAGAAAAACACACGCATCGCATGCGGCCCCAAAATAATAAGTTGAAGTAGAGTTCATGTCCCGCCCACCTGAAGAGATTGGGGGACAGGAATGCTTAATATAGAGTCCTTTACTTGCACCCGGGTCGCAAAATAACATTGCCGAGTTCGCCGACGCTACCTAAACTCTATCACGCGTACACTCTCATTTGTGTGCCTTGTAAGCGATGGTAATAAAGGTTATATTTGATGCGTCCCTCCCCAACCTTCAGCTGCAAGGTAAACTATATTGAATACACCGTATTTTTATCATTATTTGACTCGAGATCGGAACCAAGACTTCACCAGTAGCAAATCAATCTACATTTATTCCAAATAGAATATTCCTAAGCTTTTGCGCGTATCAACTTTATTTGCACTTTAGAAGATCAGTCGTAGTTTGTAGATGAATTTGAAAGTTAGACACAATTCTGACCAGAGAACGGGTAAACAAGTATTCAGATAGAGAGTCACAGAAGCATCGGAGATGTAAGAAAAATAAAATAGTTTAATTCTGAAAACAGTTTTACAACGATACGTCTGAAATCCGAAAACTAAATAATATACCAAGTATTTGCTTGCATGTTTTCGTCCGGCTAACAGGCATTCATTCTATGCACGAAAAGTTTCGCACAGTCGTGTCAGTTGGGAAGTTCCAAGCTCGGACATCAGGAACCGCGGTGGATACAGTTTCACAATGGAATAAAGTAACATCGGAAGCTCGTTGGAGTTAATAAATAATACAGAAGCTGAGTGACATGCGCAGAATGTGCGCACTAAGTCTGTTTTGACTGCAAATATCAGCGGATTTCTGTCTGTGCAATGGTCACAGATCGACAGCCACTAGATGAGGCGATACTCTTCATTGAATATAGATTGGATAACTTTATACGCTATCGATATTACCACTTTATTCTCGTATAATTTCCACAAAGTTTGTAAAGAAAAAGTTTCTTTTCACAATTTTTGTGATGAAACTTGAAACTCTAAAAATATTATTCGCTAGAAGTGGATTCTTAAAAATAAAATGAATGATGTCTGAAATAAAACTAAGGACACCTTAAAAATATAACACTAGCTTAAAATAAACACAAAAATACCACGTTGAAGCTCATTTTACTCTTAGTTTACAACATGCTGTAAATTTAATTCAACTGCGAAATTCTGTAAACAAGCTATACAAGCTCTTAGCGACGTAAAGCTTAGCCGGCTTTTGTTGTGTAGTCGTAAACACATCCAGTGGCCTGTGAGTTGGTGTTATCAACGTTTTAGTCGAGCGAGCTCGGACGATGTCGGTGCGTAGTAATCTTTATCTCACCAGACTGCCGGCCATATTGTGCTCACGTGCCCCAACCACATGCTTTTGTGTCGACACCACACACCAGATAAGCTACAACTTTTCACCTTAATTCTACCTTGTACACTGTAAACCAGCTGATAAAGAACGGCAGTCTATCAACCCGAGACTCGATACAATACAATAGTTATCTCGGAACACGTGGCCTGTTTTGTAACAGAAACTCTTTGTTCCTGAATTAAACACGTTCCTTTACAATTCAATTATAAACGTGATTAAACTATTTATTTCAAAATAATGACAGTCTTAAGACAAAAACAATATACGACGGTAACACTTAAACAAATGTAAACCAAATTAACAAGGGCATTAAGAAAAGAGAACTATGTCGTTAAGGTCCCAGGCAATTGTAGCGGACGTGTTACACACAGCGGAGGAAAAGGGGCGATGAATAAAACACACGTTAATAGGCGAGCCTCTAACAGAGAATACCCACATTAGCGCCTAACGAATAACGTTCCACTGATGGATAAGATTACTCTCACCGTTTACATTTTCTGCGAGTATTTAACTGAAAGCTATATCTCAAGATGTGGATGAAATACATTTCAGCTGCACTTAGGTGCGAAAACCCTAAGGAGGCCAGCGTGTCTGTTCCCACGCGGCTGACTATCTCATGTTACTCCCGAAAGAATCCCATTTTTTTCTCACAGAATTAAACGAGCGATAAAATTCTTGCGACGTCGCATGAAAATGTGCGTTACCTGCCTTGCATATTTATGCGTGCCCCAGTAATGATGTTTGTCGAGCCTCCCTGGTCGGGTTTCATTACTGCCTGTCTCGCCGAGCGTTACACCAACACTATTTTATAAACAATCCGTGTCAAGTGTTTTCCGATAGTGTCGCAACTTGCCACTCATTCATATTTTTAACTCAACAATGTATAAGCTGTCTCATTTAAAGTAACGGAACAATACTGGAGCCTCGTTTGTCTACAGTGTTGAGGTACTTGCAGACTGAAGTGGTTCTGTTATCTTTCTTAGAACGCGCGCTAGCTAACACAGCTCACGCTGGCTTAAGCTAAGAATGTGGGTACATAAGTCGTCACTGAACATTAACTCCGGCTTAAGTGTGCAATATCATTTATCTCGGCTGCGAGGGTAAATATTGTTCTTAATTTAATTCGAGTCGGTGTGAGCGCACGTGGATGACGGCGCTGCGGGCCGCAAGTCGCGCGTTGCACATCGAATATTTCAGTGGGAACAGGGCACAATACAGTCGCAATAGCTCGCCCCTAATCTTGAGCCAAGTCGAGTGTTGCACCTGCAGCCAAATTCGTTCCAATTAGGAGTTAGAGTGCGCGTTGCTGACTGAACAGCAAATGATGCGGTCCCCACTTAACGCCACCCCGGCGACACTTACGTGTCGTCTGCACCTAAATAAATTCAGTTACCGCTTGCACTGAGTGCACGTCATTAAACTTTCTTGTCCTTAACTCGATGTAGACGTGTGACGGTTGTTAATTATCGAGATTTACTCGCAAACTCCATATTAATTTCAATTTGCTATGGTGCAAATAAATTAAAGCAGTATTAAAACTTAAACTTCGCTGCAAATAGAGAACTATTTAAACGAGAACTTTATATGTAATGTAAAACAACAAGCTTAGAAAACTTTTGTATTTGAATTATTATACTATTATACGGCTATTACTGTACCATTAAAGTCATATTCAGAATCTAAAATACTTTTACTAGAAACCGTACTAATGCGCTCTACAATCTTTTCATACAATGACATGTCAAAACCAACCGAATTACAGGCGAATTTGTGATTTGTTTGGTAAAGAATAAGATATACTTTCCCTTGTTAAAGAACAAGGGTTTAGTATAATACGCTGCAAAGCTGCGATGTCAATCTTTATCGTAAGGGAAGTAGGGAGGTAAGGGTGCGCCAATGCGTCGATTATAATAAAGAAAATGGCTTTAAATCACAAATAACACCCGTTTAAGGTTATCTTATCGAAAATATAAATGTTTAAAACCTATGAGTAAAATGACAATATTTCATAGCAACATATCAATTCAAATGAGGCAAAAAACACGTGTAACCGTTTCATAATAAAATCAAAAAAGTGACGTTAAAAAGTGTTTTGGAGTTTGTTTTTATATTTCTGTGGAGGCCCGGTGCCGGCTAGCCGCTCACTGCGATCGCCAACATTAAAATAACTCGTTAAAATTTATCATCGGCCCGCTTAATCGCTTTAGCGCCACCATCTGCGATTTTATGATTTTTCTGCTTGCTCTGTATACTTTCGCGGTCATTTTACAACGTTTACAAAATTGCTTGCGTGAGGCGGTAAAAAGCTTTCAAACGTTTTACGTATCTTCATTGTGTGTAGAAATATTTGGTTGAGCGCGAGAGTTCATTATCGTAATTATAATTTTATTATTTTTAATACGAATTTTCTCCTGCTGGAAATCCAATTTAATCAAATTATACTGGATTTTCCGCAGCCGACGGTGTTCCGCGCACTCTGAAGATAATTAAATAATTAAGAATGTATGAATGACGCTGTAAGCCGTTTCCCTGATATTGTAATAATGCAGTCCTCTTGGGCAAAATCTTTTAAATTATTCTCTCACGCTTTTGCTATGTAATTACGCGGTCGTGGATTCCTAAAGGCTCGCGAATCTATTGTGCTTTATATTAAGCTGGCAATATTAAATATTCATCAAGATTTAATCCACTTGTTTGTTTCTATATAAAAAATGTACAAGGGTCCACAAACATTTAGGCGAGTGGAAGGCCAAGATTAATGTCAAACAAGCTTTATTCAGACTTAAGTTTATATTTTTAGACTGTCTACTATTAATAAAACAAATAAAAGTCCGCCCGTAAAACATCCCATGTGCAACAAATCGTAAATGTTAACAAAATAAAATATTAACTAAGTTACCCCTAACAAAATACAAATCGATCGAGAACGATTCAACAAAACGGTCAGTACTATTTGAAATGAAACATTTTACCTCTAAAATGTCAAAGGTAGCTTCTTTCGGTTTATATTTTGCGTTTATAGCGGTCAACGGCGCGACGTAGATAGGAGTAAAAAGAGTAGGAGTGGCCGCTCGCAGCCGGGAGAAAATCTGAGGGCTTAAACAGTGCCACGTATGAAATACTGAAGCTCGGTTACATGAAAAAGACGAGAGGCGAAATCGAGTGACAGGACCACGGGGCAGGATTTTCAGTACGATGGTTTTTTGCAGGCAGGATTTCAGGGTTGAACGTTGCAGCCGCACGATGCGAATTTATCGCGCTCGCCGCGCCGTCGGACGTGCGGTCCGTGATTAGTTGGAGGTGTCCAAGTGATTTTTAAATATATTTAAAAGGATATAGGCACTCGCGGCTCGTACAGAAACGTTATAGGATACTTTTTGGTGGATTACACAATGGTTTTAGTAATTTTTTAGAAGTTAGGCGGGTGTTACGGTGTAGCGATGGCCATTATGACTGGCAAATATTTGAAAAAGGAATATTCTCGTACATTAGTTCTTGGAAAAAGTGTACAATTTCGTGTTTTATTTTTTATTAGGTCCCCTTGCTGTCACTCTCATCGCAATTTGTTAAGGCATTATAAGTAAAATACATTTCCCAATACACATAAAAACTGTGTATATTAGTGGATATAAAGTTACCGGCTAGTTTATAGACACCACATTAAATTAATTGTAAAACACGTCCAACTGTATCGAATAAACTGTGTTAAGTTATTGTGTATTTTCTGTTACAGATTGACCCCAAAGTGGCCTTCCCCAGAAGAACACACCCAAAGGTAAGTTGGAAACACTCCATCACGGCGCGGTTACACTTAAATTGAAAATTAAACCTCCATAATAAACTCATTCCGACATTGGACCGCCGCAAAACGGGCCGACACTGCAAAGTTACAACACATTGGCAGTGTAAAGCATGCCGGCTCTCGTCATTTGTTTACGTTCAAACATTTACTCAAAATATTATTTTAGGCTGGACATAAGTCTCTACCGCTATTAAGATGTTAGTTCATGATGCATAAATAACTAAGGGCTAATAATTTAGTATGCGCGGTGCGATCTCAACCCCGTCCGTTGCCAGATATTACTTTGATTGAATCGCATAACGGCCTGTTTAGTTCATTTCCTTTTTCCTTCCACTTTTGCTTTTATTTAATGTTAAAACGAGATTTAGTAGCCTGTAGCCTTTTTCATCCTGAGATCATTTGTTTAAATTGCATTTTGACCTGGATAATACTTTGGGCTTGGCAGCGTTTCAATTACCAGCGAAACATGTACAACGTTTTTGATATGACGATTTTAAAATAGAGTCGGTGGTGTTTCTTATTATTTTTGCAAAATTAACATTTCACAAGTTCTTGCACACTAGCTCGGCGGCGGGTGTAAGTTATCATTGGAGAGTGCACCCCGCATTTAATGTAAATTACCGTCAAGCGCGTTCCGGCTTTAGCCGCATCCATCCTTTTTTACATTCAAGTAGCTGATACTTGAGGTTTTATATAACCCCGCTCAGACAAGTTGGAAACCTCTCGCTTTTGTATTTGCACTGCTGAATACTGGGGTGTACACAATTGATAATTTTAGCCGAGCTAAGCGGACGCAAGAGAATTTCGTGAGGTGAAAATGAGAAAGTCGATGAGCTCACTATTTAGCTAGATGCTAACATCCTATAAACTTGAGAATAGAGTGGCTTGCAACAAGTGGATCCCCTTTGTTTCTATAACAGGATTATATAGGTATAAACTTTTGCCACGACAATAAAATTTATATAAGTCTGAGGTAGGCTATACAGCGGGAGTCGGTTAAATGACAAAATGAATTTTGGGATTGTGATGTTGGTGAAATCACAAAAAATTCGCGAATGGAGTCGGCGCGTTACCTCTTTCTTTTTATATGGACATTAAACGTGATGGATGGTTTTAAAACATCACGTTATATTACTCTATCCGGGCAGGCAGTGCGGTGTTGCGTGGCCGGTCAAAGGGGATGCCGGCTATGCGAATTACATGAATACATTAAGGGAGCCTCCTACCTACACGTTACACTGTAATGCGCACGAATAAATTTAGACCATGTTCCTTCATCATGCCGGTACCGAACGCCAACTATGTATGTATGTAAATTGTGACGTCCCATAGATTCCTCGATAAAGACGCGCGATTGTAACTGTATCGTATTCATTACGACCAACATTAACGAAAATAATACAAAAAATAAATTAGAAAAGTTAAGTTCGCGAGTTGCGCCGACACAAACAATGTTTCTGTAGAGTAGAGATAATGTTTTTTGTTCACTTTATTAATTGCGATGATAAACGACGCAAGAAATCAGATGATTTTGCCAGTGCCTACTTGCGGGGGAGAAATTCAAATTTCTGATTATCGTTAGGCGCCGTTTCTGCCTTCCCTTCTTACGCAAACAATGGGAAAAAAGGGGACACCGCCTTCCAGGCGTAGGCCAAGAACAAAACAAACGAATTTTTAATATCGTCTTTATCGATAATTGAGGCTCTCTCGAAAACCTCTTATTTTGAAAACTTTTAGAGACTGCAAAAGAGGAATGGTAAAAGAAAATGGAATTGAAGAACAAACTTTTTTCATCTTCTTTGTTTGACATTGACAGTCACTAAACTTTTTATATTCACAGTGAATCTATTTAATTTTAATTTTGGTTAGGCCTGTTCCACGCTCTGCCAGATGAAGCCGACAGATATTAATTTTAACACTTAACCAAAAAGTAACCTCTCAAAAATAACTTCAACATAATTTAATTGGCAAGAACCTTAGCTGACTAACTCAAAACATTATCAACGTTACGTTATAATTAAAAGTTTCGAACATAATTTCTCATAATACGAAGTTGAAACTGCTACCAACAATGAAGGAAACCCATAGCGGAAACGCATTGCACAGACGTATCTCCCTCACATACGCATTGAGTTTCTTGCAAGTAAATACCGGTGGTATGGAGCAAGGAACAAAGGCTAATATGTCATCGCGACCAAGTTAATTGACGCGGTTTCCGCAGCGACGCGGGCGGAACGCAGACGTCACAGCTACCTCCGCTTACATATTTATACGAAGAGACTGCACCAACCCCTTTAATAATACCTACCCTATGCGAGTGAATTTTACCAGTAATTGGATATCGCATTTTCCAGTAACAGGTTTATTGTGGTGCATTTTGTACCTATTTCCCTAAAATTCTCGGATATGTACTTATAAGAAAGAAACCTGTCAGGCAGCAGACGTTATTATACCCGGTACCCGAGCGTAGTTCTTCATTTGGCCGTATTACATGTAAGATTAGACTGTCTGGGTTTCAACTAAATCGGAGGTATATAATTCCTTTATGTAGACTTTATTGCTAAGAGCCTGATAAAGATTCAAGAATAAGTTGAGAGAAGATAAACTTCTATGATTTATTACAAAAATAAAACTTTCATTCAATATTTTTCGAGAAAGCAAGATGCGTCTTCTGTTAAAGTTGTAAAGTTGGAACGACTGTAGCAGCCCGCAGATGATTTCAATTAAAATTAACCTTAATCGGAGTCGTAACGAGTACCTAAATCGGCGGCATTTGTAATCAGCGCTCCGCGAGTTTATACTCTTAAATGGACTCGCAGAAGTAGTTTCAACTCTCCTTACGGGTAAGATATTTGAGGAAAAACTAGGTGGTACGTACCCACAGTAAGTGTTGAAGTTGCCAAACTATGTTCGAGGAGCAGAGCGGAGTGGAGCGGCGCGGGCGGGCGGAGCCGCGGCGGGCCCACTTGGTGCGATTTAACGTGTTTCATTAAAACGTTTTGTCGGTGTAATCGCGAGTAATTTAAGTGAAGAGAGCCGAGCTTCCGACTTTGTAAGTATTTTGTGTTTTCTTTTTTAATTACTTCGTTTTAACTTTGTTGTCGGGCTTTTAAAAGCTGACTGACAGCCAAATAACAAAGTTCTTTATAACTATTTAGGGTGGTTTAATGAAATCGCTGGCGATTATTACGCGATAGCGCTTCACAGAATTGGTAATTTGCATGTAATGTGAACACATGCGATTGCTTTATTACCATGTTTGGGTCTTTTTTATTATTTCTATTTCAAGTGTATTCGGGTACAGTGCACGGTATACGTTTTCAACTTCCAATATGTTCTAAAGTTTTATTTATTCAAGTATAGTTAACGATTAAATTGTCCATTACTGTAAATCATTGCCGTAACTACACCGACACTATTTGATTCGTTTACAAAGACAGATATTGCTACCCAAACAAAACAAACAAGCTAATTAAATTTCATACCATTATACACCTAAAATTGCAAATCAAGATACAAAACGTGTTCAAAACATTCCCCAACCGTAATTCAACATCTAAAATGTAGCGTCCATCCAACAGATGCCGTGTTATTACTAATTCAACATGAAATATCCACGTTAAATACAACATTTTGAATGATGTAAGCGGGGTCGGCTGCAGCGTACAATGCGGTCGCAGGACTTATGCGATGCTGGGAACTAGTTATGAGCTCAGCACGGTTATAAGTCACCGGTGACGTCACGTGATTCGGAATACGTCAACATCACGTGGTGGCATAAGATGGCTTGATTGTTAGCACGGAAAAGAATGGCATACCAAATGTTAGTTAAGTGCAGGTAACAAGCCAGCAAAGTTTATAAATTTTGCTTTTTTGACCTTAACCGCTGGTGTAGTTGATAAAAAAGTTAACATTTTCTACATCTTTTTCTTTCCGTTTAACGTCTATATGTGCGGACTATTTTTAAAACAGAACTATACAGTATTAAACAAAGAGGTTAAAAAAGCACCTTTTGAAATAAAAAATAACCATGTGCTACTTTGTGGTTGAACAGAGATTTAGAAGCCGTAGTAACATCGGTAATGAAAGAGGAGTGAATAATAAAGGCGCTCCTTGTGCTTGTGAAAAATAATTATAATCTTAAGATGAAACAAGTCAGGCTTTTAGGATTACATCAAAAGTCTGGGTTCAAGCCAAGAGGCATGTTACAAACCGAAACGTAAAATTGTATGAGTCAAGTGTATGTCTTATTACATATATTCTTGTATTTTATGAAGTAAAATTACGAATGGACGTATTATATACTAGCAGCGCCCCGCTGTTTTACCCGCGTGGTTCCCATGGAAATCACTACATAGTATAAAACAAAGTCGCGTCTGTTTGTCTGTTTGTCTGTATGCTTAAATCTTTAAAATTACGCAACGGATTTTGATGCTGTTTTTTGTAATAGGTAGAATGATTCAAGAGGAAGGTTTTTATGTAAAAAAATCCCGAAATTCCCACGGGAACAGGCACAACGCGGGTAAAACCGCGGGGCGCTGCTAGTTTGGAGATAAAAAATAGCCTATAACCTTCACGTTGAATGTTTTTATCTATTAAAAAAATAATTATTCAAATCGGACTGATAATTCCCGAGATTAGCTCGAACAAACAAACTTACAAATTTTACTTCTTTCGATCTATGGACATTTTTCCATTTAAAAATAGAACAGGTTTCCTGCAAAACTTTATTTCACTTAGTGTTTCAAACAAAAACAGCTTTCCGCCGGTTACATTATTTTAACAAAAAGTAAATAAACACTTGTCTAGTTCACCCACCATTTACCTATCCGATGAAGGCAGAAAGAAAACAAAATGTATCACGCCAACCAAGTTTCGTAATGGCGTGACGAGAAAACTTGTGGTTTGTCGTTATTCTGTACCTATCGTAGTATACGCTAGTTCCCACCTAATGTGGTTAAACGTTCCAAAAAAACCCGTCACCCTATAACCGTGCAACACACGGTATCAGAATACCCCTCTTTGGAAAGCAAAGTTTCTGAACAAGCATACTTCTTAAAGAAATTGCATTTAATCATGTTGAGACCTGCTCATAGTTTGACTTCAACTTCGTATATTTTATGAATTTCATATACTTCATGTCAACAATTACTTTAGTACTTTCACCATTACTTTATGAGTTTCCTTTATGACAAATTCTTGGGAGAAATTAAAAGTTTGTCGGTAAACAAAGAACTTTTAGAATTCTTGGCAGTATAAGATAAAGTGAATGCGTGCTGTTTATGTTTATCAAGTAATTGTCTTCGTGTTACAAATATGTAGAAACAAATACATTAAGTAATAACTGACAAAAGTATTAATACTACATGGTATAAAACAAAGTCGCTTTCCGCTGTCTATCTGTCTGTCCCTATGTATGCTTAGATCTTTAAAACTACGCAACGGATTTTGACGCGTTTTTTTTTAAATAGATAGAGTGATTCAAGAGGAAGGTTTATATGTTTAAAAATTTCCGAAATTCTTACGGGAACGACCACAACGCGGTAAAACCGCAATGCTAGTACGTTATAAAAATAATAAATATTGATTCGTCAATGTTAACTAACGTTCAGACACAATTATGACATTTGTCATTAAGTGCTACCGTGCTCCGGAACTATAAATCTCTTGAATCTGGTTATTGTAATTCGTCTGATTGAAATGTTCTGAAAAGGTCTTGCAGTTAAAAATAAGGTTGGCCATGACTATATACCAATGTTATTGACATATTTATGTAAAGTAATATTCTAATATCTTTAATACAAAATACTATTTCTAGAAACTACTGAACGGAGTCTCGTAGTTAAGTTCGCATAAGATCTAATAAAAATCAAGGAACTCTGTTACAGCAAAATGTATTAACTTGTAGTAAAACTTTTAAGTAATCTTGCATAACAATAGACGTGATTATATATCTTTTCCATTGTGCTTCAGTAGAAGCATAAGTTAAGCTGAAACTATAACTTACTTTTCATATCATAGTGAGTTTTACTATCTCCAGATAAAGTTCGAAAGTTGCTCATAATGATCATTTATTTTTGTTAAATCCGTGGAGCATGCGTTTCAGTGCTTATAGAATGTCTAGATCCTAGATTCTCTAGTATTATCCGGGTATATCTGATAACTTTGTATCCCCGGATTTTAGTTGGTAGTTGTAACTTCGTTTGCTAACTTATATAAGATATTCTATCTACTATTTGTGGTTAGTATCTTACAATATTAAATTACTACATTCGCGATTCCGTTCCAGTGAGCTTTATCTACTGTGAAAGTAATTTCAGAGTGATTAAGATAAAAACGTTGTTTTTTTGTCTGGTTTATTAGGAGGGTGCGATGGATGGATGGACAGAACTTCCCTAATATCTTTTGTTGTGTTAGTTTTATTAGTGTTAAATAATTTTATACCTTATTTATTAGGCATGATATAGATATAGAACGAGGGATTAATGTAAGGATGGGAATATTGTAAAATTTTAATTGGATAAGGATAAACGGACTTTCAAAAAAGAAAATAGTAGGAGAGTGTCTAATTGTCAGAATCTTTGTTTAGATTATCCATTCTTTCGATATTTTCAGTTTCGAAAGTGTTTAAATTGTGACGAGCACTGCCCAGAGGTTTTCCTCCTCTTTCCATCCGTGTTGTAACAGTTTCCATGAGTTTTTCGGGATGAAAAATCGGATTCAAACAAACACAAAAAAAAATCACTCTTTTACTCTTCAGAATTATTATTTTTATCTAAAAACTCAGTGCAAAAAGCCTTTGTTATCAATATCTCACTTTCTTTTTCACTTCACATGCTTTTAAACTGCTTTATTCCATAATCATATCAATATTAAAACAACAACTAAAAGTGGCAAAACGTAACAACATTTATGTAATAACAAAGAGGACGTAATCAACGAAATAACAATATTAATTAATAACTTGTAAGTCAACACCGTTCACCCTGTCATTAGTTTGAGGAGACGAAGGCATATCAATCATTAGTTGCGTTATCGTACCCACACACGAACCCCAACCAGTTTCGCCATCTCGGATTATTTACAGGGAAATTTTCGAAACTCATGATTTCATTAATTTAAACATTTAGGTATCTCCGTGTACCAGAATTTACCGCCACCGCGTCCGGCCCACTTCCGCTATTTTGAAGCTGATAAAAAATTACACACCTTTTGTTTTTAGTCCGAATTTAACGTTGTAAACTGGATTTCGGAACGGTCAAGGATCGGTGCGGCTTTGCGCATGCCCACCGCTGTTACTTTTCAACCCAAAATTCCTAACCGCGATTTTAATATTTAATTTCACCCTCGTCTAGAACATTTACGGGGGCGAGTGTGTCCCGGAATAATGTATATGAGCAAATATATAAGTATATAAATAATAAAAGCAGTTTTTTAATCGGCCGACCAGCTCTTGACGGGAGGCTGTGATGGATGGCGGCGGCCGGGGTCACGTTTTGTCATTTTATTATTACTAAAATTGGCAACCTTTGACGCGGATCAACGGAAGGACAAAGCTCTCGCAAAACTAATAATTCCCAGCCCTTTATTTGTAGAGGTCGACGCAAACGACACAAACTTTTTGTTTCAGTTAATTGCTGTTGCATGTTTTTAATTTTAGAATAATTTTGAGCAAAACTCACGTAACCTTTATGATTAAAAACAATACATCTCATTTAAACTAATGACACAGGTCGGTGACTTTCTAAATACAACAACCTATTACTATACGAGTATTTAAGTATCTTTCCTGAGTTAATGCGATATATCAAAGTATTGTTTTTGCAACACATGGTAATAAAAAAAACTATTTCAATACAAATCTTTCGCGAATATCATAGTGCACGCAAATAGTAGTTTTTGAAAAAAGATCATTGATTGAACTAGTTCTCACTATAATAAAAAACAAAATGTTATGTTCTTTTTTCAAAACTAAACCGGTCGACGATTGCTTAACTGTAAAATAGTTCTCCCATATGTGAAAGTATACGAGTAGGTACGTATGTAAGTAATTATATATTGAAACATATTAGTGAAGTTAGCAAGCGTAGTTCGCCTTGGGTTAATGGGATGTCATAGGACATGATGGGTTGTCGTTGTAGTCGAGAGACACACCGGGAGTAGTTTGTAGTTTTATAAGAAAAATGTATTGAGATTTTTTTTTTGCATCTCTACTTGGTTTTGGTTTCATTGGTCTACTTGAAATAGTCTTTTATACTAAGTCCATTCAAGAAATAATTAAACATAGTTTAAGGTGGTTCTTAACATAAAACTTTAGATAACGGGTATTAAAAATGTCTTGCAATAAACATTGAAAAGATAAATTTTGATAGAAATTAATTCAATAGCAGAATGATTTTTTTATGTATGTGTTTGGGTGGCACCCTGGATAGTTAAGATTCACACTAGCGACATCTATTGAGTCGTGGGTGGAACCACCGCGCGGAACAGCTAGTTTATAATAAAATTTCAAAATAAAATTTCTTCACTCCCGGTGTGTTCTCAGCCTACAAACTTACTAGCTCATCAGAACCTCGGCCACGATCGCGACGGACACCCTATTGACACTCGTTTTACACTGAAATATGGATGGAGGTAACTAGAAAATAGAGCCTCGTGCCGGCATAATAGTACCTAATGTGATGTATTAAATAGTTTCTCAAATGGTTTGGACTCTTTGAACTATTTCGAATGTAGCTTTAATTCGAATTTTAAATATGGAATTTAGGAATAATTTTTCAATTACTTATTGAATTATCTTTATACCTAAAGAAGATCTTTGTGACTTTACTTGCTTTTATAATGGTTTTTGTTGAGATTAAAAGTGGCCAGCCTTAATGCGGGTTGCAGACCAAGAGTTAAGCTAAGTTAGTTTAGCTTAGCTCACAAGTGAAAATAGCATTTAATTCCAAAGGTCACCGCGTTCAAACAAACAAAGAACATAACACAGCTAATAAAGAAACCTCTACATCGAATAAAATAACACCAATTTTATAAAATAAAAATCATCGCATACTCCTAAATTCTAGCATAAACGGACACAAAATACAGTGAAGACGAAGATGTGTCATAAAATTGAAGGTAATAAAATGCAGTTTCGCTAACATTTTCATTGTATGCAATAGTTCTGCACTTAGTGAGGCGAGGGGGGATA
The DNA here is from genome assembly GCA_963082685.1 of Cyclophora albipunctata. Taxonomy (NCBI): domain Eukaryota; kingdom Metazoa; phylum Arthropoda; class Insecta; order Lepidoptera; family Geometridae; genus Cyclophora; species Cyclophora albipunctata. The sequence goes on along the minus strand of OY720117.1, from coordinate 4,397,039 downwards.
AATCTTCTCATTTGTCGAACCCGCCCGTCCGCTTCAACGACCATTGGACACATTTCGTGTAATAAGTTTACTTCACTAGAGAATTTAGGTTTTCTCTCTCTTGTCACTAGTAAATCATTTTTTGAGTAGCTGACGGAGTGAATGAAAGTTGTTGAAAGTATTTGGGAATTGATATATGGTTATGTTTTGATGGTTTATAATACTGAATGCTTTTTGATGTTATTGCGTAAATTGTACCATTTTTTATTTTAAATGTATTAGTTTAAAAACTTAAGGAGAATCTAGAGTAAAAGTAATTAAGATTAAACCAAACTTCAATTGATTTATTTCAAGTAGGTAAGTGACCAATCCTGGTGTCGGAGTTTTTAGACCGCCTAAAGGCCTCTGACGTGGTCTAATTATTGAAACACCTGGGACCGACTGCTTAACGTGCCCTCCGAAGCACGGTAGCGCTCAGATAGAAATGCCACTATCGGCTACTTATCCAATTAGAGACCGAGCTGCACGTTGCTTAACAATCGCAATGAACTAACATAGTCGTAGCTTAATCAAATTACGCCACGAGTTTAATAGTGACTAAACTTTCAATGGCTACATTTAAGGTTTTCAAAGAATTGAAGAAATATTAAATTTAAAATTCATAATATCTTTAACTACTCTAAACTAAGTATATTCAAATGTTTTATATCTTTTACGTTCTACTAGCCGCACCTCGCGGTGTTACCCGCGTTGTACCCATTCCCGCGGGAATTTCGAGATAAAAAGTATCCCCTATGTTATTTATATATAACCTATATTACTGTAAAGTTTCATCAGTAACAATAACATATGTCCGTAAATACAACCGTCCTCACAAACTTTCGCATTTATAATATTAGTAGGATGTCCGCTTTAAAGTAGACGAAACCAATTTGTTTAGATAGCTAAGTAAATAACGAGAAATGTAAATTAAATTACGGGCTTGTGTCTCCCTTCTGTTCTTTAATTCTTTATCTTTAATGTTTCTCATTTGTTTTGTTTGTCCGAAACAAGACGAGGTTGCAGACTTATTGACTCCATCCATCACTATACATACGCAGCTAGAAATATTAGACGTTTTGTCAAGATTATCTGTTAGGTTAAAAGATAGACGGTATATTTAAGTAATTTCCTACAACGTAAAATGTTATAGCATTAAGCAAACTTGTTGGTTTGAAAAGGCATTACAGTACAAAAACGTTTCCTTAAATAGCAACTGCGCACAATGTATCGTCGTCTCAAATAAGAGCTCCAATATTTTAAACTGTTAAATCAGCTTTTTAATACAATAACAATTTGGAAAATATAAACTTTAGCTTTCGAATCGAAATTAAAACGACATCCGAAAGCTTGCCAACAAGATAATACAATCTCCGCCTCATCTCTCGTACAATATAAAACTCAACCTGTACAGTAAATTCACCTTTAAGAGTAACAATCTAGAGGGGAATAATTTTTCGGTGCGATTGCGATGCGATGTTTTGGCGCATCGTTCGACAAATAGCCGCGTCGCAGTCTGCAGGGCAGGCGCTGACGCTTCGATATGAAGACGCCTCCGCGCGCCGAGGTGATCGCGACCCGACGACACCGAAAAAATGACAAAATTGCCGCTCACAAGCGCAGTCTTGGGGTGTAGCGACGCCGCGTTGCAACTCGGAGATTGTGTCGTCTCTACTGTTTGCCTCTTACCGTGCTATTTCCGCGAGGTGAAATTGTATGAGAACACATCCGACTCCAAATTGTTATTTCGGGAGATCTACCCCAAAAATTGTCTCCTCAAAAATGTTAACTTGTAGAATACGAAATAAAACGCGATGAAAAATTGTATGGAGAAAAATTTAAGCAAACTAAGTTAACGGTATCTAGTTAGTAGTTAAATAGCTCATTCTCATTCTTGGAAACGTTCCCTAACGTAATAAACGACAAGAGTAGGAAGCTTCGCGTGAAAGTTGAGAGCGTATGCTATCTCATGCAAATTACAGCAGATTTATCATAAGACGTCTCCGTAATTGCGACGTGAGGAGATACGGCGCGAGCGCTTAAAGTCAGTCTTCAGAAAAAAGGCAATTAAAGGGATAAACTGGAGCAGTTAAGTCGAGCGTGACGGTAGCGATAGATGTGGTGCGCGGGCGGTGGGCGCGGGCCGCGTGCGTGCCGCGCCGCGCCGCGCCGCGCGTCTCTCCCGAGAACATGTAAAGGGCGTGGACCAATATCATAGAGCACAGACTTAGACGGGGGTGGAACATCCGCCACTGACGCTATTGCACTTGAAGCTTTACAAAGCTAAAAGCAATACAGTTATTTGATTTAAGTCGGGTGTATACCACCGCCTTCCGTTGGATTGTGTTTGTTCTGGTTTGGCAGATGTCAAAGTTGTATGTTTTGAAACAGAGCCTCGCTGTTGTTTGCTATGTTTGTTGCGAGATGCGAGATATTAGTTGTCTATACGTATTTTCACATTACGCATGGCACAATCCATTTACGATTTATGGATCGTGCACAGGATATTTATAGCGCGACTACGATGTTAACTCGGTATTCAATTTGTAAATTGAAAGTGGAATCCGATTTCTTTCATTTATTGAATGCTGATAATCACTTTAGGCTCAAAGAGAATTCGTTGATCGAATAATAAGTGACAGAAATCCTTTGTATGATTTTTCTGGTTTAAATTGATACAACAACAGAGTGAAACACGTTGTCTATCAATTTAATGGTCTGTTCAAAGGGACAGACGTTATGTGACATTCGGCGCGGTAATTAATGCAAATCAATGGTGGAACGTGCGATTGATTTCGACTAGCGGAAAGCTAAAGCGGATCAATTACGTTAATGAGCTGCGCGATCTATAATAATACGTAGTCTGCAGTCAGGGATAAACGTTTGTGTAACGGACGATACGGACAACTAACTGATAGCAATAATGATGATAAGAGAAAGTGTCTGGTCATGTTATTAGATGACTTTGTATTACCGGTTTCTATATAGCGAACACTACTAATTTGGAATTGAAATTACGTTGACGGATACACTTTGCTTTTATTTTACATTTTTATCTGACGTTTCGGCTCGTTTAACAGGAACCGTGGTCACAGATAAACATCCCAGTCATAACACCTCAGTCTTCTGATGATTTTGTATTACTCTGTTACATTGTTGTACTATTCTGACAAGAGATGTAAACATATTACAAGAAGGTTATGTACTAAAATCTAACTTAGTCGTTGCTGAGTATAAGATATGACTTACGTTTATATTAAAATGTTAGTTAAATTTCATCAAAATATCAGCTGGCATGTACTGACAGTGTGAAATATAGGAAGGTAGTATAATTGTATCAAACCTGAAAATAGATACCAAAGTTCCCGAGTTACGGCTCGTAAGCCGATCAATGCCTAATGAGCTCTAGGTGTATCGGTACGATTCAATAATATGCAAATACTATCAGCCATTTGAAAGCCTGTATTGCCAGGCTGACTCTACTTAACGCTAAATGAATCACTTTTCGAATACATTTCGTAATTAAACTATTTTGGGAACTACATTTGTACTTTTGCACTTTGCCTTTTGCCTTATTTGATGTTGTAGCGCGACGTAGCTGCGTAGCGCGTAGCAGTTCGTAGCCAGCGCGTAGCAACAGTTGTAGCTTTTTGTACGAAATTTGGATATGGTATATCGATGTTTTCAATAAAATGATAAATACAAAAAAATATAAAAGCTGAAGTAAAATACAATGTAACATAAAAAAGCTACACCCACACAAAATGCTCAAGACCAATCTTACCGTAAAAGCTATTACTTTCAGCAAAAACAAACTTGCGCGAACGCCACAAAATACAACATAAATCCTACGAGAGCACATCAAAACCCTTATACCTTAACGTCAGAAACGATTGCGCACTTACAATATACCACTTACGTGCAATAAACTGTATCAAACAAATAAAGGACTACTATAAGCACTGTTGTTGGACGTAATATCGCGTTAGTAGTAATAAAAACTACGCGCTTGGTGTGTAAACAAGGGTTGGTAAGATGTAGATCCGCAATGCACCAAAGTAGGTGACGTGGCTTCTTGTCGGCGACACTCGGAGGCTCGTTTATCAAAGTCAATATCGACGTACACATACCTACCTTTTACTTACATACGCGTGATATCGCGGCCTTCGACGTTTTTGGAATACACGCGATGCTGTAAATATTTCACGGTTATGGTTTTCGAACTTCCCTGTTGCATTAATGCTTCGAATTGACAACCTGTGTGCGTTCTGAAACCTCTTGTTTATGAATTTTGTCAGTGCAAACTTCGTTAGCGTGATTCAGGTGGTGCGGACGTGGTCTTAATGAAGTGCCACTTCTGGCACTTAACATTTCAACATAGACTATTTTGTTTATAGGTGAGCGTTTTTAAAATGGTTTCCATGTTCTTTGTTTGAATATTTTTAAAGTCACAAAATTGACTGACGTCTCTGAGCCAATGAAAAGATTTCACAGTCTATAAGTCTTGTGTCGTTTTTAATGATTTAAGTGAAACTATTGTATTGGAAATTGAAAAGGTACCTATTTATGAGTCATTAATATTAAACATTATTGTATTAGACTTAACCCTTAATTTGGCAGAAGTATGAATTGTTTATATTGAGTATTTTATTTGTATATTTGAGTTTCTAGGTCCTAAAAGGTTAGGAAAAAATTTAAAAAAAAAAATCTTCTTTATTAGATTTTCAGAAAATCGATGTTCATCATGATGGACATTGCTAAATTTACTGAAAGTTATCCTAAAATTTATATGTTCAGCATGATGAACATCGTCAAATTAAGGCATAAAAAGAAAAATACTTTTAGAAAGAAAAAAATGAAGTTTTTTAATCAAATTGTCAAAAAAGGAAAAAACTTATAGAAAAGAAATAAAACTGAATCACAAAAAAATTTGAAAATAATAATAATTTAATATTTTTTTTAATTAGCTTTTCTTCCTTTGTAGGTATGCAATCGTCGTTTCGTCGATACTATATTTCTTTTCTCGATCTTGTGATAAACAGTTTCTCCTCACCTTCTCAACCACAGGTCTTACTTTGAAATAATTGTCACCATCATCTAAATTGTTATCAACAAAATGCGAATATCTTCGGATTTGTTGATAACGTTTTAGTGACATAATGTCAGCTATTTGCGGGTATCTAAATTTATTGCTCCAATAATCTAAATACGAAGGCATTTCAACTATTCTCATCAGAATATGTATTGCTAGGAAATCTTTCATTTCCTGTTCGGACACGTGAATAGATCTCCCAGTTTCTTGAGCGGAGTATAAGTTGCTTTGCTCCGTTATATCACTTATAACATCAGGAGAAAGATAATCATAAAAGTAATCCAGACACCATTTGTTGTTTGTAGGAGTCGGATCAGGGTCGGTATTATCTTCGATTCTAGCACTGTGCCGGAATACAGCTTTCTTCCATTTATATGGCAAAGTGAATTTAGGTATTTTTTTAATCTTCTTGGCAGGCGGGGCTCTAATGGTTTTAGAAGATCTTGTCTTTCTGGTAACACTACTATTCGATTGAACTGGCGTTGGAAGAGAGGGTATAGATGAAAGTGAGGGAATATTGTCATAATTAGGCAGCGCAGGAGATAATGGACAAATATCCTGAATAATAGGAGTCAATGGAACCTGTTCTATTGTGTTTTCTTGGTCTTGATCTTTTTCTTCACAGTTGATATTCATGTGGATTGTCTTCTTGCAAGTCGTTTTCATCACCTTCACAATCAGTTACATCATCATCAGAGTCGCTTAATAAGTGTAAGCTCCTAAGCGACGGGTCAAAATAACGAGGAGGAGATGAAGCTAAGCTTGTGGGCGGAGATAGAAACTCATTATCACTATCATCCGAAGATCTATCACTCGTTTCAGAGGGTGCATGGTGTCTTGGGACAAGAGCTAATATTCGATGTGCTCGACTACGTATTTCATACTGTTAAGAAGCGGAAACCAAAACCATATGTAAATAAAAATAAAAAAGTAAATAATATTATCAATCACACTTTCTTTAGCAACGTTCATCCCAATATACAATAAAATAAAATCCATTTTCGCTATGTATTTGGTAATGTTCACTGTGATGAACAAACAACTTTATAAGTGAATAAAACAAGCAAATCCATAATCACTTGCCATTATGCATAACAAAACAATTAGTTTACATATTTGTCAGTAAACAAGCCAACACAACGTCAAAATTAGCAATAAAACAAAATATTATTGAAATAAATACCTTGCGTAAAATAGGCGCCTTTCGGTTCGACGACATTTTGTACTGACACTGACTTATTTGAGTGTTGATATGGTAAAACATATTTTTTTCCAAAAATTTGATATTTCTACTAAACAAAAAAAAGTAAATATCTAGAAAAATGCAACGTGTTTCGACCTCAGATTTTTTTATTTTTAATGTTTGTTGTGATGAACAAAATCAAATTAAGGGTTAAGAAGGGCGAATAGGCAAAGAAAATGTTATTAAAGTTGTTGGAAAATATATTAAGGAGACTTTTCCAATTTCGGCATCCCAAAAACTTTTCAACGCATTGATGTTAAAAATATCGGTACGCAATATTTTATGATATAAAACTTTGGGTTTTATTCAATAGAAAAGCAAAGAAAATACTTAAGAATGGATTTATTTTTAAATGAAATCTCAACTCGTTCAATCTCATAAAAGTCATTATTCAATGTGTTTATAAATACGAACAGAGCCCGCGGTTTAATCTGAATTGTAAACGTCTCCAAAAAAATTGTTATAGAAAAAGTTACCTTTTTTATCTTCCTCTTGAAAAGCTTTATATTTATAATATACTAGCACCATCCCGCGGTTTCACCCGCGTTGTGCCCGTTCCCTTGGGAATTTCAGGAATTTTTATTCATAACGTTTCAAGAGGATGGTTATCCTCTTGAAACGTTCTATCTTCCAAAACACTGCATCAAAATCCGTTGCGTAGTTTTAAAGATCTAAGCATACGTAGGGACAGACATGGGAAGGCTTGGAACAAAGTCTTGTTTTATATTATGTAGTGATATTAAGAACTTTTCAAATCCAACGGGTAGCTGAAGAGATCAGCTCGTTCTAATAAACATACTCTTAAGCTCTATTATACTCGTATTTAAACAGATTTCTCAATAAACAAATGACAAATGCAGGTGTTAAGAAAACACGTGAACAATTTTCTTTGTAAATAGTTACAAACTAGCAAAAATACAATCACAAAAGTTATTCAAATATGTACATACGGCGCGACGTGTGAAGCAGAGGCGTTTGACAGGAACAGAATAACCCCCTGGCCCGTGTACCATGAAACAATACAACCGTGCAATACTGACATAAATCAAATTTTTGCATCGACATTTTTCTAATATTAAAAGCCACGCCACTCGTTTCTTGAAAAATCTTGCCATATATTATGTATACCTTGAAAAAAAGTATTAAACATAACTATTCCTAAATTGCGTGGACGTATTTTGTTGATGTATAAACACATTCCTTTCCTTTCAATCATGCGATAGGCGTCATCGGTGCGTATAAATCAACTCTCACACTTTTTCACCTGCCACACACAAAAGATTTCTCACTGAAACTTGATTCGGGTTATTTCTGACGAAATATCAGCCTATTTGTTATACTATTGATACGGAGGCACGTGCCTCCCGTAAGTTTCTACTTGTTGAGGAGAGGGGATTGAGTGAAAATTGGTTCCCGACAGTGTGCATAGAATTTGATGGTAACCGGCGCGAGTTCCACTTATGTTACTGCCACCTTTTATAAGAAAAAAGGTCTATTGGCTATTTAGAACGAAATTATATTGTTTCATGGAAATTACTTCATGTTATTGGGTATGATCATGCGATTATTAAATAAGTTTCACGATCTATGCTCAGCATAAAACTTTTATATCGTCGATTTGGCGAAAGTTCTAGAATTTCTACATGTTTATTTCGTTACTGCCTACTCAATATTAAAGCCTCTTTTCGTAATATTTACTTAATAAATTATTATTTGAATGGCCGTGATTTAGATGGTACGGTTAATTTTGGGTCCAGTTTACGTTCAGACAGTGATCATTTTACGCTTCCGGATTAGTTTTTGCTCAAGTGCTCAAGACACACATAATGCTTCTGCCGGCCGGTTGCGGTCCGGGTGCGGATCGCGTAACTTTGTATTCCTCATATTCGTATGAAAGTTGTCAGACTGGCCCGATGTAACCCGCGTCATATGGAAGGTGTCACACTAGACCGCTGCAAGCCAATGTGACGCCTAAAGAAACACAAGGAATACAACGTCACGCGACCCGCAACCGGTCGGTACCCGCACTATGTGTACTTTAACTTTTTTCTGTCACACAGAAACTATTATCAACAAAGTGCTTATACTCGGAGTAAGGATTATCCTGTTATGTCCTGGTTCAATGGCCCGGCAAAGGCCTCTCATCTCACTGAGGATATAAGTACAATGAGGAGTCCTATCACCAGCAATACAAAACGATTTGAAACATTATTTTGAATATTTTTCCCGTAAGAATACCATTACATTCTGCTTCCAATACACATGTAAAGCGTATACCGATTTCATAAAATACTATACAGCCCGAGTACATAGTATTATATATTTAGTACCCGAAGTACATGGTATTAGCATAGGTGGGTAGGTAGGTCAGTATCAGTATATAGATAGTGTCAACTAAAAAAGTTGCTGAACAAACCCTATAAATAAGTGTTATGACAAGAATTATTCTTATCATTATTAATTTACAGAAAAAAGTCAACACAAATTTCTACAAGTAGTTGAACAGGGATGTCGAGTAGTTTTGTAATATTGAATATGTTATAACTATTATAGATGACTGTACCTATACAGATGCCTTAAAGTAATGCCTTAAAATAATTATACTTAAAGCGCATCACGTGCAGTGCAATCTTGAGGTGTGGAGGAGCAGGCAACTCATTCCGGTGTCTGTAAGCGCCTATTTGAGGCTGCATAGCCACTTACGTCCGTCGGCCGATAGCGTAATCCAAATCGATGTGTATTGTGCGTTGCGATACCGCTTACTTACTGAAAGCTGGCTGTCCGGCTGTCTATTACGTATGTACCAAACTATTTGGTGTTAAATGTGATGGTTGTTGGGCACTAAAGTGTATGTTGGGCATTTGGGCAGAATATTTAAGGGTATGCTTGCAGAATGGTGCATTTTTTAGTTAATATTCAGTTCTATTAAAATTATTTTGAAGTCGGTTTTTTACCTGAAAATATTATTTAAGTGTTTCCATAAATTGATTTTTTTTTGCCTCTGAACAATTCTGATATTATACATCGGTCAAATTTGTAAGTTTGTTTGTATGTTAGAGCTAATCTCGGGAATTGCCAGTTCGATTAGAATAATATTTTTTTGTTATAGATAGCCACATTCTACGGGAAGGTTATAGGCTATTTTTCATCCGAAATTTCCCACGAGAACGGGCACAACGCGAGTAAAACCGTAGGACACTACTAGTTTACATATAAATTAGTGGATAACTTCAATATTACTAGATTATTATTGCCTAATTACAACCGAGACGTTTATCACCAAATCGGTCTTAATTAAACATTTATCCAGAAATTAAACACATACTATTCACTAGTACGCGATCTTAAATACAAACACCGTTAACTAGTGTTACTTAAGCTATCCAATACCTACTATCCATTGAGTTCTTGTTCATGACGGTATATCATTTCAAAGGAGACCACAGAATAATCAATGATCTATCTGATTGAATTGTATCTGATAGTAGTGTGAGTCTAGAATAGTGTTTTTATTTATCTAGTATTTTATGATATAATAATTTGATCTAAGTAAAGAAATTTATAGGAATGAAAATTTTAATTTTCATTGTGCCATGTAAATTTGGGTACTAACTTTCATAAAAAATACTTATATTTGGAATGTAATTAGTGTGTTTATTATTAAATAACAAAAAAGTAAAATTTAAATAATGTCCCACGGCTGGGCAAAGGCCTCTCGTCTCACCGAAAATATCAGTACGGTTAGTAATTACTAAAACTTTTAAATTTTTGTTGAACATAAGCAATTCAACTTTCGCCATCTTAATTATACTTCATCTACTGCAAACATGTAAATGTATTGAAACTGCAATATTTCCACATTCAGTACTTATAATATTTTCTATCTAGGCAGTAAGTGACACAGCACACCATGGCGCCACGCCGGCTCCGCTCAGAGCCTATAATCTCCACAGTAAATGGATTTAATGCAAATTTCCCCGGCCGTTTCAATGGTTGCCTGATAAAAATACCTACTTAACTCCTATTGTATATTTGAAATTGTTTTTAAATGTGTTTTTATGTGGAGATTCAAAGGAGGCCGTTGAGCCAAATTCGAGGATTACTTGATGGTTCTAAATTGATAATGAGCACTTTTGAGATTTTATATTTTGTTTTCGAATATATAAAGTTTCAGTTTCAGTGAAAGTGAAAAGGCTTTAAAAGTCGGTCTGTTTAGTTAAAAGCCAAGTCTAGCCGTTAATTAAAAACATCTTAAATAAAATCAATTCTAAGAAAGCTATCAATACTGATTGTTAACAAAATACACTGTAATAATAACATTTTATCTAGTACCTGAAATCTAAACGACAATCAAAGAGAAATGAAATGAAATAACAATCAAAATACAGCTTTAATTTGAAGCTCGACTCCAACCGTAGCTAATCGCCTGAGAAGGGTCTTATAACTAAGTAAAATTTACATAAACAGTGCTCTGTCTTGCGGCTGTTATCATTCAATTAAATAAGATTTTGGCAATACAGAACTACACCTGTTTTACGGACGCTTCGGCTAAATTACTGCTTGTTACCGTTTTGATGTTTTAATAACTTACTTTATGTGGTTTTGATATTTCAATTTGAACTATTTCAATTTAGGTTTCGAATTTCAAACAAAAATAGTGATGGGTTTGCTACCTTAGTAAAATGTATGTTAATGTTTTAGTCATGTAGTTTATGTTGTGATATTCATATTCAGTTCTTTTCTAAACACTTTTGTGATATTGAAACTATGTTTACGGATACAACCACCAAAAACCAGTACTTTTGTGATAGTTCGGTGTGTTAACACCAATTATACGCAATTATACGCTAAAAAGCATGCTTATTCTAATGATAGCATTATACAGGCTGTATGCTATACACTGTTGTCACTAAAACCATAGGTACTTGACTTAATCCTTACAGAAAGACTAGACAAGTGATTCAAAATTTTAGCTCAGTAGTGGATTCTATTTTGCCATTTCATTTTGGCTGACTTTAAAAAAAGGAAAGAAAAGGATCTTTTGTCGGAATGATTTTACTTTCAATATTCAAAATATTTTCGGTATGAAATGTAAGTTTCATAAAGCCCTAATCTGGCGTCTTCATAATGGAACAAAACACATTCATACTTCAACGTTTACGTCATACTCGTCTCAGTGCGTCTCAGTCTTTAGATTATGCTGATTTGTGTAATACATTCTTGTATTCAACAGTATGTAACAAATAAGTTTGAGTCCGGATGAAATGCGACGCTACTCCGGAGCTTTGTCATCTTGTATTATATTCGTAAGCTCTATTTGAAATACCTAAGATATAAGCATTCTTACTGTTAAACTATTTAAAATGAAATATGATTTGTTATATTTAGATGCCTCTTATCTTCTTTTAGGCTTGTATTCTATGGAGATTATAATGGTATATCGAAGTATTTATTCTGTTCGCCCCTTGTTTTATGTATGACTATAACAATTGCCAATAATAAGCAAGCCACCACTGTGTCAAGTCATGGTTATAAAAATACTATCAAAAGGCTAATATTCAGCGGGAACGTCAATAAACAGACAGATAAAGTGACACTAGCCATAATCCATAATATATAGATTGGAAAATAATCTGTACAAAAAGCGAGTCTCCAAACTCATGTCAGACACTCAGTAAAATGAAATACGTAGTCGGCACCGGCCCTCGGCAAATGGTTTAATATCGAAATGTGATCACTTAGCGCAATCTCTTACAAAAGAAAAAAACACAGGAAAAGCCTCGAATGTACTTAGCTTTTACCAGAAACCGAAAATATGTTTCAATTTTTATTAAAACTCGCAAAAGGCTGAATTGGATTGATGGCTTTTCAATCCATTCCTTTATTTGGATAAATGCGAAAAAACTGCTTTTTTGTCAGTTTATTTCGTTTCTCATTTAAACGATATTTTCCAATGAATTGCTTTGTTTTCCATTGTAAAGAGAAAATATAAACAATGATGAAAATAGTGAATTGTAAAGTAAATAAATAAGCACGAGGGCAAATTAAATAGCAAATAACGAGTGTATTTTTCGCAGTGAGCAGGAACGTTTTTATAATAAAGTGAAAAAAATCCAAGTTATATTTCACGCATTGAATAAAAGAAAGTTACATAGAAATTTAATAATTCAAAATGTTGAGCTGGCCATTGAATTCTTCATCGCTGCAAAAGCACCCAAGAGGAAAATATTTACGCTTTTTCGAAATGCAGAAATCAAGTAACAAGGAATCGGTTTTAGCGTAGAGAAGCGATAGGGACCGAGCTGCTGAATAAAACGGGAAACTGCTCAGTAATAATGCTTACCTTCCTCAAGTATGAGGTGGAAATTCAAGCGTGCCATTGGCCGGAGTCTTTGAAACTTGAAAGTAATTAAACAAACTATTCTTTATTACTTTGATCTAGTTTTAAATTGCTTGGAAAAATTATTCGGGATCTAAAAATCGTGTTATTTAAGTATAACCTACCGTGTAATACCGTTTATTATATCTTCAAGTTACGAAACAAAAATAAGAAGCATTACTCAAAAATCTGTTTTATTAATTAAAATGTTAGGGATATTCCATAAAAAGCTATTCATAACCCTAAGAAAAGTCGATTTCATTTATTTCAGCTCGTAAACTGTCTCAATGTAAACGTCGCTTTCGTTAAACTATCGAGTAAGAAGAGGCCCTATTGATGCGTTGCGTTGTTTCGTCGCAACGGATCAACGCATATCGTATGCTCCTTCTGCGACGCGTCGAAAAACAAATGAAAAACTGCGCTACGATTGCGCAAAGCGACGCAACGCAACACAACGCACCAATGACGCTTCAGCCTAAGACAGAATGCTACAGACCTTATCAGTTCAACAATAATCAGACACACACAATGCCATATTTTTTCCAACTATATCTGCGGTAGAAAAGGTAATATCCCTATTTATTTCCGTTGGGTGTTCGCTCGCTAATTACAATTCGCATTCCACTGATTTTCCACGATCTCACTTCTTATTGTAACTACCCACGGTTTAACTCTCCACAGTATTCATTAATATTAAATGTTTGGATACATTTTTATTAAAGTATTTAGAGTGAATAAATATAACTTCTTGATAGAGCTTTATTAATGTGTTCTTTGTATTGTTTGGGATGTGTGATTGTAATAACAGATTATTATATTAATATACAACACGTAACGGTAGATAGAAAAAGAGATGCAAAATTGTACTGAAATTTATCTTGAGTTAAGCATATTTTCTAACTTAATATTTTGCTCACTATTTTATATAGTTGTCAAGTTATATTAATTACGATTGGTGGGTTTTGATCAAAACAAACTGAACCTATCAGTATCTATAGTAGTTTTAGCTATAAAACTACTTAATGTAAACCCAAAGAAGACGTTTAAACCGAGAAGGTTTATCCCTGTATTCAATTTTAGCATAACAAAATATAATTACTTAAAAATAACATCTTAAATAGATAGCTACATAATTTTACACAAAAAGATCATGTTGGGGGCCTTTAGGTGGTCTAAAAACTCCACCATCAGTGATGGCCACTTATATAGATAAGTAAACTTTAGAACTTTTTTGTCCATACAATCACTCCACGGAGTGATTGAACGGAAGAAAAAAGTAGCCATTTTATACTCTCATTCCTTAGATTTCCTATGAAAAATATCTATAATATAGCAGCAAATTGCTTTCACAAGCATTGTAGGTTTCACTTTCATACTATTAGTCATTCTTTCAACACATTTCATACCTGTCGTTTCCATAACTTACGTCTTACGTGTTTTTATACGTATTTACGAAAGGTGCTTCTGGCGTTATTTTGTTTGAGACATATTTTTATTCAAAAACTAGTGGTGCCCTGCGGTTTCATTCGCATTCATTCTGTAACTGCTTACTGTTTAAACTTTCCTTAGATAACGACACACAGATTTCTAAATTAAAATCAGCTAAATCGGTGTAGTCGAGTTTTAGACACAAACGAACTACGATTATTTTTTATACATATAGGAGACTAGCTGTGCCCTGCAGTTTTACCTTAATTTATCCCTTCCTTCCGTGAAAATCGGTATTTCTATAATGTTTTGAATCAAATAAGTATAATACGAAATATTAGAACATATTTGTGTTTTCCTAGGAACATACAATGACATGTTTATATCCAATTCGCAACATTACAATGCGAGACCATAATTTGAATTCGATATGTTTACGTCCAACAAACACTACACAGCACATAGTGTATAAATTAAAGTACAGAATGAAACAGAACTGTTAGTTTGAAATCAATTCAATAAAATTTGAAGTAAATTACAAACTTAGTTATCCTTTCTCTTACGGATAGTATTGACGTCACCAAAATCCTCACTACTTGATATTTACATTATAAACTAGTAGTGCCCCACGGTTTTACCCACGTTGTACCTGTTCCCGCTGGAATTTCGGGATACAATGCATCCCATGTGTTATTTTGATGTATAAACTATATTACTGTCAGGTTTCATAAAAATCCGTGCAGTAGTTTTTGCCTGAAAGATTAACAAACATACATTTCCGTCCTCACAAACTTTCGCATTTATAATATTAGAAGGGCTTATTTTAAATTTACTAAGCAAATAATAGTTCGATGAAGTTAAATAAACTTAGTAGATTTACACAGTTTCACGCAATTTGATGCTCGTTTTGTCGGAATGTCGTGATAACACATTCTCAAAACTTTTCGTTTGTTTTCTTTACGATTTGAGTTTGTGGAGAAAGGATATTAATTTTTGATAGGGAAATATACCATAGTGATAGCGATTTGTAGGAGAAGGTGAATGAAAGGGTCGGTTGGCGATGTGTGGGACAGACCTTTGCCCAGCATAAGGACACCATAGATTCCATAATACCAGCTTAGAGCTTAAATTTGGTCTAATTAACCGTGTGTAAATTTGTCCGGGGTATATATTATATTACCATATTATAGGCTAGACAAAAATAGGTACCTATATCAAGTAGGTAAAGAAAAATTATTGTTTATTCCAGAAAAGTAATATAAAGTCCAAAATTCCTATATGTACTCGTATGATCGGAGATAGACGTGTTTGGACGACATGTAAATATATATATTTCTATTTCAATAATTTGTATAGTGATTATTAATGCAACACGTTGGTGTATTTGTAATTGGAGTGGTATGCCTCGAATTGATCTGAATTATTTAAAACTTGTACGGTTCCACTATTTCACATTTTTGATTTTGTAAATAGTTTTGGAAAAGAGAAGGTAGGCGAAAAATGGAGGAGGCATTTGCCCATCAATGGGATTATACGGGCTAATAGTGACAGTAAATTAATGCGTTCGTAATACTGTCTTTAACGTGTAGCTTACTACACACGATACTTATATCGCTTTATTTAATTATGTGCCTGGAATACGACTAATATATTAAAGAGGTATGTATTTTGCTTAGGAAAACCACAGTGAAACATTTTAATATTCAAAAATTTCGCTTGTCACCGACACAATATAATATAAAAACTAAGTGCCAACAATTCTATAGAAACTAAACCAAGTGATTAAACTCAACAGCGAGCAAAAATATAAATCACAACTAATTGAGATTTGCAACTGATTACCCGACCACATTAAAAGGGTCAAATACAAAACTCAAATCTTTACACAGTCGATCCCTTAATTATAAATTTAATTAAACACGGTTTAGTGGGCCATTTTAGTTTAGTTTTCGCATTATAAAATTTCAAATTACACCGTACCGTAGTCCACAGGGTTAAGGATTTACTATGTTTAACACAAGTCTTTCCATTACTATAGACCCGGGTTTTAATCCTGGCAAATACGAGGTACACATTTGCATAAATATATGATTCTTTTGAAAGTGAACGATATTTAAATGAGAACGGACAGGTAGGCGTTGAGATCATATCAGTTGAAACGGACTGTTGTATTAACTTAACATTGTTGTGGTCGCTTTATAATTGTAATTGTAATTTAACTATTGTAATGGGGTGGAATTAGTTGTTGATTGAATGTCAGTCTCTTTCTGCCGCACTGAATGGTACTAATGAATGATTGCTTAAAAGAGGTTAATATTATGTGATTTTTGACATTTGGGGTAAATTGCATAATATTTTTTTTATATATTTAGTATTACCCGCGTTGTACCCGTTCTCGTGGGAATTTCGGGATGAAAAATAGCCTAACCTTCCCGTTGAATGTGGCTATCTATTACAAAAAGATATTATTATTCAAATCGGACTGATAATTCCCTCGAACATACAAACAAACAAACAAACTTACAAATTTTACCTCTTTATAATATAAGTATACAAATTTTACCTCTTTATAATATAAGTACCTTAGTATGTTTAAGGAACAAAAGCATTGAGTTTAAAAATTTGCTTTATTATGCACATGATAGAACGCTATTTAAAACGAACGTCATTTGTTTTTTAACATATTAAGGTACTAAAATAATGTATAAAAGAATACGTCAGTTAGATACGTGTCACTTTAAGACATCTCTTGGTACGGTAGGTATTGCGAGTTTTAATTAGACATAGAAGTAAATGATATTTGAACACGTAAACATATACGAGAAACAGCAATATGTAGCACAATTATAATCGTTTCATAATTATCATGCTACATAGCTTTTACAAGATTTCTATTTAAACTAACAAAATAAACCCACCTTGTATTTGACTGGTTAACATCAAACAGTAATTAAGAAAACTTCCAACAACATTAAGTTCTAAATTAAGACCAACTTTATTGGTTTTATTATAATTTAATAATTTCAACAATAAATAGTTTCAACAATTTTAACCGCAGAACTTTGAGTCTAAATCTCAATAAAACTTCATTACTATGCTTTGAGTAATCTCTTAGTTATTATATAAAACAGTTCTTTGACTTACTTGGGAAAATTAGTAAACTTTGAAGGAAACTTTAACGTTGAGTATAAAAGTCATCTTAATTCGCCAGTATCTCGGCTCAAATAGACAAGTTTTGATGTAATGAAAACATTTTTTAATTTTGTTTCAGCCTTTTGTTACTATTCTTAATTACTCTAAGCTTATTATTAAATCGATTTCATAACTTGTTTACGTGCGTTAATTTCAAGACGTTTTTTCTTAGAAATTACATTACTTCTACATCTGCATTTACCGTTCTTACCAAACATACTTGCAGATAGTGAAAGTATATACAAGTTGAAATTTAAATATTCAGACTTATTTAATACTAGCATCACCCTTTCTATACGAATTTCGGAATTTTTATAACTTACTAGCTGTGCCCCGCGGTTTCACCCGCAGCGCCCCCGTTCCCGTGGGAATTTTGATTGTATTCCCTATAAACCTCACGGAGCCCGAGACCTTTCCAACGAATGCAAAACCGTGGAAATCGGTCCAGCCATTCACGCGTGATGCCGCGACCAAGGAAATCGGGTTTCATTTGTATATATATAGATTATCCTATTCCTGATCAAAATAAGTTGAACAAAAAATAATCATTAAAATGGGTACAGCCGTTCTCCAGTTATAAATGGTGTAACTAACACGACTTTCTTTTCTTGTTACGTTGCTTACCATATTAAATCTATACTAATATTATAAAGAGGTAAAATTTGTAAGTTTGTTTGTTTGTTTGTTTGTTTATATGTTCGAGGAATTATCAGTCCGATTTGAATAACTATTTTTGTATTAGATAGCCACATTCAACGGGAAGGTTATAGACTATTTTTCATCCCGAAATTCCCGCGGGAACGGGTACAACGCGGGTAAAACCGCGGGGCGCTGCTAGTAAATAAATAAACATGTACAGGACTAATACATACATGGTTAGTCAGACCCAATAACAAGCTCTAAGCATGTAATCAAGAAATCATGAAATAAAAGTATTGTAATCATGGAATCTATGAATCTAACTAAAAAAGTTGTATGTAAAGATGTGTGGAGAAGTTAAGTACCATAATTGAAAAGCTAACGTTATCTTATCTGTGGTTGTTAATGTAGACTATTACTTCACCATAGACAAACGTCTGAAATAAGTTGTTGAAATAATAAATGTACAAGAAAGTTTGTTGAAAGCAGACAAGTGAGTGCGGAATATGAGACCGAAACGTCGTATTTATTTTATGATGCATTTCATTTTCTCTTGCATCTATTTGTTCGTGCACTTTCCTTCTGTTGTAACAGTATTCCAAATTGAAAGTTGCAAGTTGCTTTCGCAAAGTTCTCGAGCAATACAACTCCTTGTTTCTTCACTCATTAACTTCATTAACGAGATACAGCGTCAGTATTTTTGATGCTCTCACTTCGCTTTCAATAATTTCTATTCGTATAATTCAGTTTGTTGTATCTACACAACGTCTGTGTAAGCGAAAATATTCCAGAAACGCTTTGAGTGTCGATGTTTTATGTTTGAGGTAAATAATTTAAGCACTTGTGAAAACTTCGTGCTCTTGATTAACGGGGCTCAATTATGTACTTTAGTTAAACATTTTCAACTGCGCTTTTGTGTAAATGTTAGACATTTAAAATTGTAAAATTATAAAGGTATCTGCGCTCTTGAAAATATCACTGCAATTTTCTATTTATATTTAGTCTGTTGCGTTTTAAACAACGCGCTACATTTTTAATTTACCAAAGTGCATTATTTGAGGTAAGCGCGGGCGGAAAGTCTTGCAAAAAGAGTCTTGAAAGGTCTTAGACACGTAATACAATGCCCAGATTTAGACTCAAATTTCAAGATTTTTAAATATTACAATGTACTCCGTCGAACTGCAGTGCGGGCTCTGTAAATTCCATTTAGCTAAATAGCTTTTTAGAGATAAGAATCTACCCATACAATGCTTGCCTGCTTCGGGCGGGAAACTAAGAAAATTGAAAAGAGAGTCGCCAAGCAAGTCTGCAACGTCGATAGTCCGATTTCAGGCAACCTGAGATTTGGAATTACTAACGTCGTAAAAATTGAGGGCCCATAAACAGTTGGAGTTTCGATGTCGGGTAAAGTTTTTGCTCAACGCAATCCTCGGTTCGGGCAATCTTGGTTTTAATAAGTATATAACATTTCCGAGATGTACCTGTGAGTAGGGGATTTACATAATCATTACCATATCTGGCGCAGTGGCGCGCGTATTATGCCCAGGAGGTTAATAATGTTATTTTCTCGCCACGTTTTCACGTTGCTATTTCACGTTATCGACCCCTTTATCTGCGTCATCCTGGTTACTAGCCGCTGCCGGAACACCTTTGCCTCAGCCCCTTTATACACCTGAGCGGCGAGACGATCCGCTATTTGTTTCACTCCTTTACCGCCATCCGCAATCACTATGAAATTAGATCCAACTAAACATTTTATTAACCAAATCTCACAGACCAATTTATTCTTAATTATTAATCCTGTTATACGAAAACGCGAATCCCCATGAGAAGGGAAGTATTTAGCAATTCGCGGTAAAATATCATAATTCGATTCAACAAGAAACATTTTATTATAATCTCCTTCATAAATATTTTAGGTCAGTAATAGAAAATTAATTTGCACGGAGAATAAAACGTAATAAGATTAAAATATTCCGTTCCGTAATTCGTTCAAGTTTCTGTGAACAAAATAAATTGTTGGGTATTTCTTGAGCGCAAATAAGAGATGTGAGTGAGGTGGTGCGTGGTGCTCGCACACATGCGCGGAAGTCAGCTCCACTCACTTTAAGTCTATTTAACGGATCGCGGAGTGCGTTCCTTCAAAAATAGATAAGTGCGCGCTCATGCGACGCAGTACTTCAAATTACTTTTTGCATGGAGCAATGAATGGAGGAATTGAACCGATAAAATCGCCCGCTGTTGGTAACGAATGTGTCATTTCCAGCTGAAATGTGAACACGGATCTTAATTTGTATTGTGTCTATTCATCATATTGCAGTTACCCATTATTTTGTTTCCAACTGTTTATTATGAGAACTAACATGTTATATTCATATTCATTTATTTTGCGAATAAAGGTACAATAAAGGTGTTACATTGTAAGTGAAGTTTCTCTTTATCCTATCTCATATGTGAGGCGTGCAAATATATTATTATTAGGCGTGTTATGATTTGAATCTATACTAATATTATAAAGCTGAAGAGTTGGTTTTGTTTGTTTGTTTGTTTGTTTAAACGCGCTAATCTCAGAAACTACTGAACCGATTTGAATAATTCTTTCACTGTTAGATAGTCTATTTATCGAGGAAGGCTATAGGCTACATTTTATCCCGGATTTCCTACGGGAACGGGCACAACGCGGGTAAAACCGCGGGGCGCTGCTAGTTAAATAATAAAGTCTTATTAAACAAATAATGCCAACTCTCTCATTATTTTTCGATGTGTACTTACATATCTATCTCAATTGCTATCAGAAACGCGTGATAGCAGATATGATTTAGTAAGAACAAGTAAAGATGTCGAACAAACTTACGCAATAGACAATAAATCTAAACTTTGAAAGAAAGTAATTCTGTTTCTATGCTTATGCCGTATCTTTGAAAAGATAGCGCTCACTTTGCAATCTGCTGAACAGGCGACATGCTATAATCATATGTACCTATTTATTTTGTAGGTTGGTTATACGTTGGTATGATGGGAGAATAATAGACGTACGTAAAATCGGCCGGGTTTATTTTGCCGAAGTGCCTAGGAAAGGCTTTTTGCTCTATGCCTGACGAAAATAATATGAATTTCTTGACATTTCACTTGGACGATTTATTTACGACTTGTGTTTCAGGGAAAGTAAAGTGTGGGCTGGTTTTTGTATTATTTACCTACTGAATGGAAGCCTAATGTTCTTTTTGATGGTAATAGAAAAGAATTAGATGGGTTACCATCTTATCAGTCTGAATTGAAAGGCTACCATCTTATCAGATCGAATTGAAATCGAGTCATCTTAGTATGAAGGCAATTAAAATCGACATTAGCGCATTATCAACTCGGAGATTCTTTGATTGAATTCTAAAAATAATGTAGGGATGAAAATCGTAGTACGGTAGATCAAATTAGGAAGATTACGAATACGTAAATTAGGAACAAAACTGGATTGTATAGATGGTATAGCCCTCGAAATGTAAATGCTTCGCTCTTCCGTGGTAAAACCGCTGTATGTATTATTGAGTAAAATTTTAAATTTCAAAACCTGCTACGCAAAAATGGCTTCATCGTTTTTTAACAACCATATCTAAAAACAAAAAAAACGCACTGAAATTGGTCCATCCGTTTAAGCTACGGCACCACAGACAGACAGACAGACAAACATACATCGACGTCAAACTTCACCCTTAACACCCTTCTTTTGTTTCGGGGGTAAAAACGAACTGAACCACACAATTAATTATGTTTAATTGCAAGTTTATTATCCTCCTTTTCAATCTATTAATGTGAATACTATACGCGCTTTACATGCAAACACCGATTAAACTGTACCAATAATATCACCCAAACCAAACATAATCTAATGAAAACGTAGAACCCCACAAATTAAGTTTTCCTATTTCGATACCATAGTTGATTTAACTGCTTACCAAGAGTCTTAGCGTCAGTTATGCTAATCATGTTAGTTTATGGTATTATTCGCCATAATCCCATCCATATTGAGGAGATATCTAATTACTATTCTGACATCTTTCGCACCTGACTTCAAGATGTGTTATGAACGAAATGTGAGCAGTTGAATTGTTATTTATTTTAAAGTACGCTTGTTGGTAAACATTGTATTTAGTTTCGTTTTGTTAAGTGTATGAATGTGACTTGTTTATTTAATACTAACAACGCCCCGCGGTTTTACCCGCATTGTGCTAGTTCTCGTGGGAATTTTGGGGTGAAAAATAGCATTTAAACTTCCCGTTGAATGTGGCTATCCTTTGTAGAAAGCATTATTTAAATCGGTTCGGTAGTTACTTAGACTAGCGTGTTCAAACAAAATAAACTCTTCCGCTTTAATATATACGTATAGATACTCGTAACATCCAATATTTCTTATTGCACGTGTTCATTTTCAGTGAAATGAATTCATTTGCCCTGGAGTTGAACAATACAGGCTTGTACTGTTTATCAACCTTTTACTTGTATGCCTTATATCCTTTATTTTTCTCGGTTGGGCTCAGAATGAACATTTATTAATTAAACCAAATATCAATAGTTTAAGTTCCCAATTTCCCAATGTTCAGTAAAGAACTTATCTCAATTTACAAGATAAAACCGCCACTAATGCTATTACATCTCTTTATCTAACATCTACATCACGTATTTACACCAGAAGTAGTATTTACAACATAAGTGCTCAAACAAGATTAATACCTAACAAAATCTACTTAAATGAAGCCGAAACTTGTAACACCTAAAGTGTTTCAGCTTAATTTGTACCAATATTTGTTGTTCACACAGTGTTGGGTCCTAGTAGTAGTTAAACCGCATAATGCATTAACTGATTACCGCCGCGATCCATCTTCCGATGCGTCCGTTGAGCTCCACCCGTGTCTTCTATGCCTCGTTTGGTACCGTAAATGTTACTGGAATGAGAGATTTAGAAAGTATATGAGTGTATTAACCGCAGTAGGCAATCGTGGTAATTACGTGATGAACGGATAGCTTAGATTTAAAACTGGCATTTAAAAACGACACTTACGCACCATCAAACTTATGTTTCACTAAAATAGTGTATGAGAAAAGGGGTAACTTAATAAAGGGGTAATTCAATAAAGGGGATATTTATTTCTTATATAATGTATGGGCAACTCCATCTAGGAAAATAACGTAAGCGTGATCTACAAAATTTTCACACTAGCGCCATCTATTGGATTGTGGGTGGAACCATCGCGCGGAACAGCTGGTTTTAAATATAAAACATAATCATTAAAATATATTAGAAATAACACTTAATAATAAGAAATAACACATTAGATAAGTTACTTTAAATTGTTCCATTTTAATACCTAAAGTATTATCTGAAAGTCAAGTGGGATAGACTAAACGCTCCTTCAAGTTACGTACGCGATAACGACCCCAGGTTGTTATTTTGCTACGGAAGATAGGTGCTCCCATAATAACTCTAACGCGAGTTTAATTTGAACTGCACTATCTTACCTGTGACAATGGTGACGTAACATTGTAATCAACGAGAACATCGTGGCAAAGAAAAGATAGTACTTTGTCATATTAGAACATTTTTAAATACTCAGGCTGTTTCAAGTACTATACTTAGAAGTTTGATTATGATAAAGTTCTATACATGCTTAATTTTTCAAGGTGTAACTTGACTGTACATTCAAATTCAAATCTCTTTATTATATCAGATAATTACAACCATTGATAATCTTCAGTTTAAAATGAGGTTTACGTTAGTTCACAGCGCGCCACCTACTGAGAAGAACTAACAAGACACTCAGTGGAGGTGTCAAACAAAAATCGATTCAAAAAATAAACCTCTATAAAAAAGAAATGATTAAACATAGAAACAACAGACATAAAAATGAAGAATAGGAAATGAAAACATCAAATTGCGATCCTTATTTCTGGAGACAAGAAAAAGTAATTCAAAAAGAATAAAGTAAAAGGTTTTTTCACGTAAAAATGATTCGGTGTAGTCATTATTTCGTGCATTTATCGTTACGTGGAGGAACGTCAAATCGATACTTTTTCGCGCATTTTAATGTCAAATTATCGTCTGGTCTTTGGAAACGTTCAACCTTCGCCATTTTGCAGCCCCATTATTTATCCTCTTAAGACGATATGTAAGCCAGTAAATATTGCGTTCTGTTAAGAAAAATATGTAAAACACGGCTTTTGTTGTTGAAAGACGTATCTGGAAGGATGATTTCGTTTCGCACCAATGAACATATTTTTCTTCGTTTCGATAAAATCAAGAATAACGCATTAAAATCTGCTGTCATTCAGATTCTTTGTATCGTTAACGTTAACTGTGGACTTAATGATGGTTTATTATTCTCTCTAAATCGATACATTAATATTGCCGTCTACTGTAATGCACACAAGGCGATAAATTAAAATGTATTTATTCTAGAACCTCACGCTTCCCCCCACACACACCATAAATATTTATTACTTATTAAACTCAGCGGCAATTAATTAAACGGGTTTTACGAGTTATTTAAATCAAATTTATTATATCGCTATTTCCTAAATACTCACGCATTGTACTGTTCAAAACATAACTTAATTAAGCAACTACACAAATATTATAGAGATTATAGTCTCGCGGAGCGAATAGAATAACAAACGATCCCGGGGCGTACTACAAAAGTTTGCCAGAAGTTTTCTTATATTTTATAGAATGACTTGTGTTTGTCGAACTTTTCCAGCGCACAAATTATAAGTAGGGAACACAAATAATAGTTGACGTAGGGCTCCGGGCGGGGGATGCGGGCGGCGGGCGGCGCGGGGCGGGCGGGAGGTAATCAGTCCGGACAGTAATTCGGGAGCGTTAAGGGTGTGATCGGTTAGCGCAGACAAGGGTAGCAGCAGAATCCTTTGAGAGAAGAAATACTTTAGTTCAACATTTCCGATGTGGTTTTGTTTTGTAGCTCTTCGAGATTAGGCAGTTTCTCTATAAACATGCGACCGCGGCGGGCAGCTGCTATTGCTTAGTTTGTGAGACGTCTCCCGAGAAATTAATGTAATGTGGAATATAAGTTAGCCGCAATAACAACAACTCGATGTTTCTGTCTGTTTCTCTTTTATTTTACTTGGTTCGTGTCATGAATCGTAGCTTAACTATTTCACTAAGACTGATGTGTTTTTATTACAAGTTTCAATAAAAAATAATGCGTCATTATCAAAATTTATACTAATTCAATCCGAAATTTATGTCAAATTATTGATACCAATTAATTATACACGATGTTTTTGAATATGTTTTAATAGGTATCTTGGAACACCAATTATTCTGAACGCTCCATCGTTAAAATATTCAAATATTATTTCTCAATATAACAGAAAAAATCTTACAAAAATCTCAAATAGTAACATGAACCTCCAAACCCAATTAGGTGGCTTTGAATGTTTCGAACGCACGTAGGTAGGCCGGGCCTTACCGCTCTTGTAGAACGTACCTCGGCCACTGAAGAGTACTTCAGCCTCCACCCGACTTGGCCTATCTTTGCACCTTAATTACACCCGGCCCTGATGTAAGCACGTATCTCTATCGACACTAAAGGAAAGAAAGGGAGGGGAATTCGAAAATCGAGATGTTTCATCAAAGTGCGAGTGTCTCCGATAAGGAATTTAAAGATTTTTTTGTAGATAGAGGTTTGCTGTTGAATTATTGAGAAGTGTACTTTGATGTTACTATTTTTATTTCACAATGATTTTACGGCTATTTTTTTGGCCGAGTCAAAAGATGAGGTTCGTATTTTGTTTTGTTTGATTGGTATTCATTATTCAATGTTACTGTTCTTTTTTCTGGGTATTTATCTACAATTTCCATATATTTTAAACGGAAATATCAATAATTTTATAGTTGATTCAGTAAAAATAAGCTTCAATCCCGAGGGAGAGGGTTCTCTCAACTCTCATTAACTTTGTAATTGAATAATTATGAAGGAAATTCTCATTAGCTCAGACTTGTGGTAACAACAAAATTTTGCTATGATTTGCGTTTTAAAACTTTGTTAATTGTTGATATATAGTATTAAATTACATTTTAGCAACTTATATATTCAAACAAACTTATAGAGAGAAACCACGAACCATAAGTAATTTAGTATAAACACACATTTTAACTTCGTAACTGTAAAACCTACGCTCAATGTTGTTATTGCAATACTTATAATAAGGAAACGTATAACTGCGGCATGAATAAAACTTCAAGCGCATGTTTATGCAATACAATAAACGTACATTTAACAGAACTTAGTCGAACTCTTGCATTCAATGTAATATTGGATTTTATTCCGCGAGCAAAGAGCCTAGGAAAGCCTCTCTTATCTGCCAACTTTTACATTATCTTCCAAACTCTTCCATAAATTCGAGCCCCCAACTCTACTTACGCTTATCAAGTCAAAACTAGCTAAGCGTGTATTTATTTGTTTCTATTTTCTAACTGATTGAGTCTGCAAGTTGTAAGAGGCGGCTCTACGGCGAGGTGGGCCGGCCTACCTCGCCAAACTTGTCTGATTCGAAATCAGTTAATGCAAAAGTTTATTTTTATAAGTAAGATTACACGGGGGTTTGGATAGAACTTTGTACGAGCTGCTTTCTCTCAGAAATCCCACAAAGTATGGAAGACGATGCTCGGGACTCGGTACGAGGATTAATACTGAATTTAAAATGATTTTGGGAGTTTTTCCTGTTTTGTAGATGTCCGCGAAGTTTGTTAACGTTGTATATCAATGGTTAACTTTAACTCAACGCCGAGTTTAACAAGGTTTTTATAACCTTTCTCAAAAGAAGTTTATTGTAATATTTTTAAAAGAAATTATTTTATTTTGTAACCAACAAGTTTGTGAAAAGTTGTTCCGAGAATTTTGTTTAATAAATACGAAGAAGGAGATTTGAATATGAATTATTTTTGCGTTGCTTGATCTTTAAACATCATTGTGTAGCTGAAAATCAGCAATATATTGCCTTGAATTAAAGGGTAACTTGGCTAAGTGCATGCGTGGGCACATGTAAACAATTACCGAGGTTAATATTGTTAAACTGTTGGACGCGTTATCGCCTACATGTCCAATGGTCGGGAATTTATGTGCGCTTCCCGATGGCACTCATAAACATTGTAAAACATCCGGCAGATGGCGGGCGGACGCCCGATTATGTTGCCATGGTGTGCGCCACTGGCCGTTTGTCCTAGTTGCTACAGATCAACTATTTTGTTCTTTTCATATGATTTTTGCTGTGTAACTTAGTAAAGTTGGAATCAGCTTTTTCATTTGCTGCTATAACTTGTATTGTGAACATTTTGTATTGGTTTTAGTTATTTCATATTATATTTTCTTGTGACTAACAAATGATTTTGTATTTTATTAAATTTCTAAAACAATAGACTCTCTGCTTACTGCTTAATTATTTTGTAAATATTTTAAATCAATTAACTTGCCTTCATAAGACTTTCTAAAAACTAACTTTATTTATTCAAAATAATAAAATTTTAAAAAACGATTGACGTCAACTAACTTGAAATTGATTTACCAACTTGACTTAGACCATTATAATAATCCAATAAAACTGTCTTTAATAATAACCGATCTTTCTTTGACTATTAAAATTCGTTGTTAAGGCGACGTAATTTTTACAAGCGACATTCGCTTCATCATAATACGCCATTAACGCTTCAAGAGTGAAGCCTCTAATTCATGTTTAAAAGCCTGCACTCGACTCAAAGTCACTTGTAATTTAGTCTTAGTCAGCAATACTTACTAAAATCTAATTTGTCAAAGAGTACATTGTGGCCACGAAATTAAAGTAGATTGGAGATTTCTTTTGATTTTTGATTGCGGTAATACAAAAATGGATTTGACGTTAAAAAAACATTGTATTTTTATATTAAAATATTTCAAAATACATTATTCGTAATTTTTTTCATCTATTCTTCATTGTCTTCTACCCAATTATACAGTAGATATTTTCTTTAATTTAAATATATTTATTTAAGTATCTTCAAAGAATTGATTTGGTAATACAGTTAAAATTACTTTGAATAAAATACCAGGCGTAAAAATGTGTAATTTATAAAGGATTAATACCACCCCTACTTAATTAAGGTCAAATCAACATCTTTCTAAAAATACCTCTTTGATTCTAATCGTTCAAGCCTCACAAGTATACATGTGTACGCACCTATAGGCCTGACGATCTGTTTTCATGGGTTGTCAGTGGCACACTTGTGGGTCCGTCTTGGGTCCTCACGCGCTGTTGCACCGGACCTTAAGGTTTATCGGATGAGGAGCGGTAGCGATTAGCGGCCCATTTATAAAACTAAGGGTTTTTTTATTATATGATTTTGTTTGTCAACACTTTTTTGATTTATTTTGTTTGGTTTTTGTCGAGGAAAATTTGAGGAAATATTTTTCTTCTGTTTTGGAAAAGTAGTGAATGATTGGAAAAGCATTGTGTGTTGCGTGTTTTTGTTTGAATAAAAATTGAGGGAAGAGTATAAAGAACTGAATTCATTTATTTCAGCTATATCTGCTTAAACATTCTAAGAAAATCTTCCACAAAGTGAAGGTGAAAATCACAGACATTTTTGTCCACTTGTTTTAATAGTAGGTCGGAAAAATAGCGTTGTAAAATGAACTTTATCATTTTAACTTAAAGTACAATTAACTTAAAAGATTAACTACAAAGGAAAACTACTACAAAGTTAAGTGAACAGTTATTATAATAATTAGCAACAGCTATTTAAGTACTTTAGACATGCCCTAAGCAAGAGTTAATGGGCTGAAGAGGTATACTACCTCCTTTGAAATATAATTTGTTGCTTCACTGGAACTATGCTAGTTTATGTATAGGCGATGTTTATGTTCATATAATTTTGACGTTCACTATTATCATCTGACGCCATCCATACTAATATATAGTATAAGAGGTTGATTTTTTGTTTAAACGCGCTAAACTACCAATCCGAATTGAATAATTATTTTTGTAAATGATAGCCACATTCAACAAAAAGATTATAAACTACTAGCAGCGCCCCGCGGTTTTACCCGCGTTGTGCCCTTTCCCGTGGGAATTTCGGGATTTTTTTTACATAAAAACCTTCCTCTTGAATCACTCTACCTATTACAAAAAACCGCATCAAAATCCGTTGCGTAATTTTAAAGATTTAAGCATACAGTCAGACAAACAGTGTGACAGACACGAAAAAGAGACGACTTTATTTTATACTATGTAGTGATTGTACTTTGTTTGTTTGGTTGTAATGAATAGGCTCAAAAACTACTGGACCGTTTTTAAAAATTCTTTCACCATTCGAAAGCTACATTATCCACGAGTAACACGGGCTATTTTTCATCCCGAAATTCCCACAGGAATGAAAACAACGCGGGTAAAACCGCAGGGCGCTGCTAGTTCAGCTAATAAAGCTAGAGCCATTTTTTTTGTTTGAACGCGATTGTCTCTGAAACTACTAGTCTGTTTTGAATAAACCTTTTTGGACATGATAACTATAATGCGATAAATGTTTTGGATGTTTCATTTGGACAACCTATGAGTATATAGTACAAGCAAAATACTGCTAGTATATCAGTAATAATGTTTCTAATGAACTGCTCTTTTGTTCACAGGTAATTGATGCTGTATGTATGTATGTATATATATTAAGCTGAGTCAGATAAGTAATAGTATATACATTCTGATACTCTAGGTCAATCTCTTTTGATATGTCTAGAAATGATTATTTGAATAGAGAAACAAATACAAAGAATTTTACGGCATGAAAATTGGGAGCTGACAATTTCAATAGTAGGAGAGCTAAATTTTCAACTTTCATGGGTGTTTTAAGAAAATGTATCGTAATAAACTCGCTCATTTTCTTCCTATTTTATACCAGAATTTAAAATACATCTTTATCTATACTAATATTACAGAGCTGCAGAGTTTGTCTGTTTGTTTGAACACGCTAATCTCAGGAACTACTGGACCGATTTGAAATTTTCTTTTTGTAATGGATAGCCACACTCAACGGGCAGGTTATAAGCTATTTTTCATCCCGGAATGTCTACGGGAACGGGCACAACGCGGGTAAAACCGCAGGGCGCTGCTATTTTGCTAATATAATTACAAATTTAAATAAAACAATGTTAGCAAACTTATTAACACTTTATATATTGTAATTGCGAATCGAACAATAGCCGATTGCCATATTGTTACAATCTACCTACTTTAACCCAAAACTATTGAATGGTTAAATTACCTTTACAACAGTTTACGATAACTGAAACGCGATAAGCTTCGGCTTAGTACAACCAATTTAATTTAAAATATATGAGTTGTCGGATTATTGGTTTATAACTTATTCTTGTTAACTATATTGAACTGTTTAGAAGTTTTAGTTGGCTGTATAAATTTTGTTTGAGGTAAGTTTATAATATACGATACAGAAACCAATTATTTATTAGATATATCCGTTTACGTTTGACAAAATGGCGTTTCATGGTAAAATATTTAAGACATAAACTATGTTAAACAATTAGACACATTTAAAATCTTAAATAAACTCAAAAAATATATTATCAAAAGCAAAAAAAAGTACCAAAGACCGCTCTAACTGTAAAAAGAGCTTACTATGAATAAATTCACTTCTTCCAACTTAAATTTAATTTAAATTCAACGTGCAAAGTAGATTCCCATTTAGAAGCATATGAACTATAAATATCTGTTTAAAAAGTATTTCATTGTAAAGTCTTTGCCTGTAAGAATTATAACATTCATTCTGAAAATGGATTCCAAAGGAGGGAAGCAATTTCATTTGTGAAAACCTGTTACTGCTTATAATCCGTCCACGGTAATAACATTTCATATTCGTAATAGAATCATTTTGCGTCTCCCGGAAACTTTATAGTCTCATTTTCATTGAAAGCGTTTAGTACATATAAACTTGTAGAATATTTGATGCACGGTACGAGAATAGCCCAATTTCCGTAGTCCCTTAGCCGGCTAATCAGCGCGGCCGCTTTTGACAGTAATTTTTCTTTTTAAATAAATTATGTTGCACGGAAAAATGTGACATTTTGTATGTCCGGAGGATATTATGGGTAGTAGTCTTAGTATTTTCTGAGAAAAAGGGAAGATTTAAAGACCCCGTGGGCTCTTGACTAGGTAAATTTAAATTAGGTTTCTACTGAATGCTTTTTATATGTATTTGAAATTATCTAAGAAAAATATTGAGGTTTCTTGGGTTTTAGAGAACATCACTCATGTTGTGGTCACGTGGTTGTTGTCAAGGGATCTAAGAGTCAGAAAATAGCGAAATGTATCCTAAACGTAGTGTAGTAGTCTATTTAAAACAAAATTAAGGCCAAAAACAAAATTAACAGTGAAATAATATTCTTCTTCTTCTTCATAGAGTGGATGGTCAACCTGACCAATCCTGGTGTCAGAGTTATTGAGCCGCCAAAGGCCTCTGACATGGCTCATGTAACGACTACTATCCGTAGAAAGAGTTAAAATACAATTTCCAAACATTTCATAATTATTAAATACTTTCCTTCCGAGAATAATTTAATTATTTTTATTACAAAATCAATTAACTACGTAATTTATTACTCGTAAGGACTCCGAGAAGAAATTTCGTTGAAGCTGTTAATTAATTCTAAAGCCTTGAGCAAAGGTTTTGTCATCATAAAAGTTCCCTTGTGGGTATTCAATACTACACGTGTAGTTACTCACGCCTACACTGAAAGGGTGCAAATGAATATAGACTGTTTCTGAATGAGTTAAAGTTTACATTAACTTTGCTAATAAATTAGTTTTATGTATGTAAAACCAAAGAGAGTTCCTGTCGTGATTATTTGCTTGGATTAGATATCCCGCCCGCTGTTGTCTCTTGCACGCTCTCTCATTTAATTATTTATTTCACTATTCAATTGTTCACGTAATTAAATCAATTAGGTCTTATAAACAAACGATTTTCATTTGTTTTAGATATTAAAAGCGTCTTTGTCTTTCAAATGGGTTCGTCTTGTTGACGCTTAGTAAGATTTTGATGGATTCAAATAAAGAACGAAAATGAAATTTTGACTGAGTATTGAGTTGTAAAATCTATGTGAATTCAAGGAAGAACGTGTTTAAAAAATAAAGAAGGCACTCAGGTGAAACCCAATAAAGTGTACTTAGCGCTTAAACGCGGTAAATTCTCGTTTTTATCATTGTATATTCTAAGGAGCGCTGAGAAATTCTAATTTGTTGTGTTATCGAATTCATCTCGAGAGTGCGTAGTTACCTGCGAAAGACGCGACTTGCCGCTCTGGCACAAGATTTATGTAAGGACTTTCTGTTTATACGAATAGTTAAGCAGAGTCGGGGGCGATGCGACGGTCTCATCTACATTCGCTTTTACACGCCAGATACCTAACAAAGTATGGAGACCTTTTGTCTATCCACTCGCATCCACTACAGTTGTCTTCTAAGGAAAAATACGAGTCGCTTTAAAATTCCACGCGTACGCTCTTACTTTTTTTTTTGTAATTTCTCGCCATAGACATATCATCTGGCGTGGATGAGTTTTTGTTGGAAGGAAGTCCTTTTGTCTACGCTATGAAAGTAAGAACTGGAAGGAATATCTAGCTCGTAGTGCCTAAGCATTGTTTCGAGAATACAAGCTGAAGTTTTATGGTGCTCCGAGAGATAGCAACACGTGGATCGCTTAAGTAATGAAATCTTGCCGACTTTTAATTAAAAACTCGTAACGACATAACAGTTAACCAATAAACTAAAATAGCTTTTCTCGTAAAATGTTTAGCGATGTAGTTTAGTGATTTTATAGTGAGTAATCTCAGTTTTACCGGACTAAGGTGCGGGTTGCACGTTACATTTTGGTAACGTCTTGTTCGATACTTCTTTTAATGTATTATGGGCTTACCTTCCTATTTAATTTAAATACAAAGTACTTGTTTTTCTTCCGATAGAAACGTTTTCTCTCCTTTTCTATACATTGCTTGGTTTTTGTTTGTACTATACGAGTATTTGACTTTGTTGTAATGATTAAGCTATCTTTTGTTATTTGATGTGTTATTTTGCGAAGTCATAAAAGACATATGTTTTTAGACGTAAATAAAGTTCGTATTCTATCAAAAGAAAACAACTTTATCAGAAACACCTTATCAAAATTATTCATAAAATATGAATCTTCTCGACCCATAAATCATTCCCGGAAAGGCTTTACTCAGGTGAGTTATTAAGAAGTCTGATAGAGTTATATTATAGTTTTAGTTTCATGAGTACTTAACTAAGGCCCATAGACCTTATGTTATTGCCACAATTAATCATAAGTTTGTGTTAGAAATTTCTCTGGTAGTTCGGCCATCGGTGCATGAGATCACGAAAGCATGAAATTGGATCGGAAACCTTAACGTTTCTCAAACTGGGCCAAAGCTGATTTTGAAATTTCAAATTTCAACTGATTAAATTTTTGTTCAGTACCGGAACAGAATTAATTGAAGAGGATTTTATGTAATTTTTCTTGTTGTTAATATTTGAATGTATTTATTGCCTAAAATGTTCTGTAATAGTACGAAAAATGCTAAGATTCATCTTCTCATTTGGTTTGATAAAGATACGTACATATTTAGAAAAACTTTACGTGCGTAAAAAAACAGTATTTCGTTTTAACACGTATTAAAATTTTAATTAAAAAGTTAACTGTACTTTTAACAACAACTCTGAAAATTCACATAGATCAAAACAGCTATAAAGCAGCAAGTACACGTTCGTATCACAAGATTAAAATTAAATTACTTACAAACTGCAACAGTAGCAAATTAATTATCCGGAAAGGATGCAACGAATTGCTCCAAGAACACTGAACTAAGGTCAACTCTAAAGAGACAAAGTGCTAGCATGGAATTATGATAATAGTTTTAAGAAGTTTAGAAAGCACCAAATTCTCAGTAAACGCCTCTACGGGAGACTACGTGGCGTAGCGGCTGCTACGACGCTACGACGTAGCCGTAGACATGTCTTATTTATGCGAAGATAAAAGTATTGTTTTTGACAAATACTCTACAACTTTAAATACTAATTCACTCATTCATTGATTTCAATCTTGGATTTTAGTAATAATTTGCATTTTATATCAATATTAAAATATCTGAAAATAAAGTTTAATTATAAAACAGTCAATAACAAAAATATTGTCCTCACCAGACGATGTTAACAACGTTTAATTTAAATAAAAAACTGGTATTTAAAATTAATTGCGCCATCATTATTTCGCGTTAACCCGACACGAGGGTAGATTCAAAAGTCGGCACGCAGTTAAGTCGAATGCAATTATTCCGGATTAGTGTGTGAATTCGTGCGTTTCCATTTTACCAGTTTTTCACGTTCAAAGTGCGATGTCCAGCAGAACGGCAGCGGGATTATTGAATTAAAGTTGATAAGTGTATTAGCCAGTATTGTTGGTCCATTCTCTTGATTAATGGCCGCCCGTTGCTTTTTCTCTCTCTCTCATTTATATGATAATGAGTTGCTGGCGACTGCACGCGTTATTTGTAAATGTAGTTGACGGTGTAAATGATTTTTCGAAATTTAATCGAATGTTTCATTGCCTTTTCGGTGTGCATTCATTAACAACTTTACTAGGTCGTTCTTTTTAAATTGTGATCGAATCAAACAAAGCAAAATAGAAGCTTTGTTTTATATGTAATAATGAAACGAGGTATATGACAATTTAATAGCTAATAAACGACCGCAATTACATGGTTTCTACGTACACTGCACCGTCTATTTCTTTTGGCTATTTTTAGAACGATCAATAGTTTTACTTTACAATTGAAGTCAGTTATATGTAAAACGGATTGAGATTATAAACATTGATTAGGTAAAAGTGGTGCTTATACGTTACTACTGTACGGTCAACGTTTTTTAACTGCCTCAGATAACCATTTTTAACGTATAATCTTTACTCTTTTAACCTTTTACTGCTGCACTATTTAAGTTACTAGTTACTAGGTTAATTAAAGAGGTTAATGTGGGATTTTTTAAATGGTGATGTTTTAAATTACGTCAATTAGATAATTGTACATTCATTTGACGTACATAGATAATCTCTTACTATCTCCCGTAGTAGTACGTAGTACTTAGACTCTCTTTAAAATAATGCATTTTACTTTCTCTCTTTCTTTAACTTATTAGTAAATACAATTCTTATAATTATGTTATTTAGAAAGTAAAAATTAAGTAAGTAACAAAATAGGAAAATTTAATTTGGAAATAAAGAAGTAACTCGTAACGTTAGTACCAGGAGCGCATAGAACACAAGAGGTGGAATAAAGTGGTTCGCAGCGAGTCGCGCGTCGGTTCACCTCGCTCAGCTATTTAATTCCCCTTTGTTTAATACAATCTACAGAGAACACCGCGACGTTAAGGTTATGATGACATTTGGATTTCGTATAGTATATGTATAGTAGGATTGTTTGGGATGTCTAACATGACGCAGGCGCATTTTACTATATCCGTTAGATATCTAGGTAAAAAGTCTTCAGGAGTTTCATATCTTGTAGTATATAAAATATAGGAACACAGCAAAGATTAAGCAAAGAGGGTTACGAAGTTATGTGTACATACATACCCGAAATAAAGAAGTGTTAAGTGCTTCGCTCTTCCGTGTGTACGTACACCAAAAAAATATATAAAATTAAGCTACATTAGTCATTTTCACGGATCTTCTTAATAGAATTAATCAAACAAAGATTAATATTTAACTCATCAATTTCAATCACTGTTATCTCTGACACCAGGATTGGTCAAGTTGACCATCCACTCGATGAAGAAGAAGATCACTGTTTACTTTCGTACACAGTGACGTAAAATTCCAAAAAAATATACAATTTTGTACACATTGTTATTTGTATTGAAATGTTATCTAAAGCTTCTTGTTGGTTGAGCTTGTAGACAAAAACAGTGAGGTAACTCGGTCACCAATGCGAGCCGCCTCTGCGAATGATATCCAGAACGTATAGTTGCATTGCTACAGTGAGAGGACTAACTCAGTCTCAACTCTCAATTATTTGATCTCCTCCGGTATTAATGATGTCGGAAGTCTGATTTGATGAGTGTCTTGTTTGCTCTAGTCGTTACGTTTGATAGGATTCCATATTGACTGTGACATTTTTGATATGAGTTATTTATTTTACATGATTTGCTGTGTTTCATTTGTTGGTTATCGCACTTGTTTGTAAAGTATTTATATTTTCCTAACTATTCAAACATAAATGAGTACCTGCGAAACTATGTGCTAAAAAGCTCAACCTGTTACTATTCAATATCCAAAGTCTTAACAATACAGGAGTTTTGTAAAATTCTATTTAGTACGGTCTGAAAAGGCCGTCAATCTCGGATAGATGCGCTGACAGCTATCAACAGATAGCCCCCGGGCACGTTTGACAGCTTCTACGGATAGCCGTGCCCACTACGACGACAAAGGATTATCTCACTGAAAGGTTGGCAGCAATTTCACCTATCCATAACTCATCGCTTCTCAATTTCAACCCCAAAGAAACAATGATTTGTTAATTAAAATATTTGAATAGGAAAACCTGTTTGTATGTTGACTATCAAATTGTTAGCACATGTATAAACTTCCTTTTAAAGCTACAAACCACGATAAAAATGATATTTTTTACGCCTTTTACCTTCTGAAAAGTCGCACACCTACACAATGGCAAAACTTTATTTGGGAGGTCGGAAAAAATATTACTAAAATATGACGTTTGAAAAATTACACGCATTCACAAATCACGCGGCCCTCTTTTGTGAAAACTTTCGAAGCGCACAAAGGAATTTCAACTCGTTCTTGAGGCACAGTATTTTCAAAGCGTGTGGTGGCGGCGTTTGTTTTGTTGCGGATTAATGGACGTCAAAACATTGTCATATTTTAATTGGCAAAATTTAAAAATAACTGTTCGAATCGGGTGCAAAGTTACAATAAATCACAGAGTCCATAGCACACCTGAACAAGTGTACGGGCCGGACAAAAACGAACATTTTACGATTGCAAATACAAAATTCCATTTGGTCCCGTCGAGAGGAAATGAAGCAATTAATTCGGCAGATGGCGTCGCAGTGCGAACATTAATCATCGACTAATCGTGACTGTAGTCTTCGATTAATCTGTGCGCCGCGAATCTATAGGACAGACACATGCCAATCATGTCTTATACTTTTACTTTGTCGTCTAAAACCCAATCATTATTCCCTAAATATTACTCTAAAATAAAATGATTATTAAATCTTTGCGCACCATGGGAGATGTTATTGTATCGTTAAAGTAACCGGGATAGAACATTAAAAAAAAAATATTTCAAAAATCATACGCGTGTTTTACATTCGGTAAAATAAACTGAAAAGATTTTATCACTAAATTAAAATAATAATCAAAAAATAACTTTAACAATTAAGCAAACCCAGTCCCCAACATTTACAAAACATTTCTGTAAATAAAATCTTAATCCGACATAATCGCAACAAAACTCTTATAAGCCGAGCTTTCTTTACTAAATTAACACCGATACGATCTATTGTCGCATCGGCGGTCTTCGAAACTTATCTCTGTAATTAATTTCAGTTTGAAAATTTAATAATGGTACAGTCGTGGAGGCAATTAAAAATGGATTATATGTAAAAATGAAGCAAGAGGCGCGTTTGAGAGTCGGAATCGAACTGTGAGCGGATAGATTAAGGCACTTGCCCACTCGGGATTACCGGACAAGCTAGTGGTAATGAAATTCGTCCCGAGGAAATGGCGGGATATAGAGGCCTAGTATTTTAAGCCTTGTCCAGCCAACCACCGATTGTATTTGATGAGAGTTTTATCTGTTTTGTACAATCGAAACGTTCTGGTAATCGATTCAACTTTGTTACAGATTTGTTTAATCGCTTGTTTTATTATCGATTTAAATCGTTTCTGTTGTTCAAGCGAGTCCAACAGCAGTGACCTATTGCTCCTTTAATGTTTTAAATACACATAAAGTTTCTTGAGTTATTTCTTTTCTTGTATAATTATGTTGTTTGTATGCATTGAATGCCTGTTGTTTAATTCTAAGGTTCAGTGCTCAATAAGATTTAATACTTTCTCTCTAGAAAAATGTTAAGAAATAGAACGAGAAAATAAAATACACGAACAATGCTACACACAAGTTCATAATAAGTACATAAAAACTCAACAAACATAATAGGAAACATTGTAATCAACCCAAGCCGGTTCATTGTATAGGAGTCGTTGTTTTTCCTATAAGTTATACATGAACGAACAAAAATCAAATATAACCAGAAAGTATTCAGCCGTGAAACCTTTTCCAAAGTTTTCCCTTTGATTCGGAGACCTCAAAACTATCAGACCGTATCAAGAGGACACGTCGATTCGACCCGTCCCGATGGAGTCCCGTGGCTTACTTGCGCCGCTGTACCAATTGTGATCCAATTAGGAATGGATGCGCATCCGCTTACGTATTTAAGTGGACGGCTTGATCGTTTCACTAGTACATGGGTGCACGGACAAAGGTCAAACACCGAAGGGAGTTACGCTCTTTGAATACTTAGATAGATGTATTGTCTAAAGATGGCACGTCGATAAATTAGTGCCGATGTATTTGAGCTTTGTATTGCAAATATGTGCTTTTGTCGAACGTAAGTATATCCATACTCTATCCTTATTTGTAAAGCTGAATTTGTGTGTTCGATTTTCGCTTTTTTATTTGTTTGAACGCGCTAATCTCAAAAACTACTATTCCGATTTGAATAATTCTTCTTGTAATGGATAGCCACATTCAACGGGTAGGTTAAAAAAGATATTTTTCATCCTGAAATTCGTACGGGAACGGACACAACGTGTGTAAGACCTCGGGCCAGCTGGTCTTTGAAATTAAACGTTCTTCACATACGGACCATTTTGAAGTCTACTACCTCACATATTTGCCTATATTTAGGTACACTAGATGACTACCTATAAAATACTAGTTATCTAGCTATAGTATCTATCTAGGGTATCGGCAAACTAGGCTCTGATTTAACTAGTTTTTCTTTCATATTATTAAAAACAGGTTTCTACTTGTTTTTGAATCCTGTACAATATTGAGATTAGATCTCAAATAGTGCTTAATAAACTAATTATTAATACAATGCTACATCCAGAACTAAACTAAAACTGGTGCAGTAGACATTTTCGAAGTCACTTTGGTCTTAGCGTCTTAACTTAGAATAGCTTCGATGCAGATGTTAGTTTAATTTTGATTTTGCTGAGTGCTTTGATTACAGTATAAATATCAAGCCAGTTGTGAAACTTAACTCTACCATAATCAACTTAAATTAAATATTAAGCATTTGAGAATTAAATACATAGTAAACTAGCAGCGTCCCGTGGTTTTACCCACGTTATACCCGTTCCCGTGGGAATTCTGGAATGAAAATAGCCTATAACCTTGTCGTTGTATAAGGCTATGCATTATAAAATATCCAAAACTCGTAGGTAGGTTCTGAGATTAGCGCGTTCAAACATAAAAAAATTAAACTCTTCGGCTTTATTAAATACTAGCAGCGCCCCGCGGTTTTACCCGCGTTGTGCCCGTTCCCGTGGGAATTTTGGGAATTTTTTTACATAAAAACCTTCCTCTTGAATCACTCTACCTATTACAAAAAACCGCATCAAAATCCGTTGCGTAATTTTAAAGATTTAAGCATACAGACAGCCAAACAGACAGACACGAAAAAGAGACGACTTTATTTTATACTATGTAGTGAAATTGGTCATCTAATACGGTAGCATACTTGTCAAATCTACTCCACTAACGAAACCAAACGAAGTCTTCACGTTAGACTGTCAGTCAATTGCGAACACCTAATTAGGCGTTAGCTGTCGCTCGCCGAATGCATTCGACTACCGAATGCTGTATTCTATTGCGGTCACCGCATGTTTCATGCAGCGAACGTTATTGTAACTTCGTCATGACATTGTACAGTCATTGAACTCACATTAAACAAAATAATGAAAGCACTGTGTAAACTATAAAAATATCAAAATATCAAGAAAAGTGTTGCGATATAAAGTTTCGCGATACTTAACGGGCGAAAGTATCCCGGGAATATATTAAGTTTGTAACAAGTTCAGGAATTGGTGCTTCAAAACATGCACGTCTGATAAATTGAAAAAATAAAACATTCCTTTAGAACTTTTTTATTACGCTTTTATGATTTTTACAGTAACCATTATGAGCTTAATTTGTTACATAAGCAACTTATAAAAAGTTCGCGATAAGGATATATTACTTACAATACTTGCCATGATTAATATTAAAAGCTTTTACTGTCATATTTTACAACTTATTATTGTTGTAGTTCAAGAACGGACATAGTCGTACAGTACGAAATAGTATTGATTTAAGTAGTTTGGTGATATATTTTAAACAGTTACATTATACAAGCATCTTTATAAGACA
Organism: Cyclophora albipunctata; assembly: GCA_963082685.1. Taxonomy (NCBI): domain Eukaryota; kingdom Metazoa; phylum Arthropoda; class Insecta; order Lepidoptera; family Geometridae; genus Cyclophora; species Cyclophora albipunctata. Next base: position 4,356,516 of record OY720117.1, on the reverse strand, counting down.
GCGCTAGAGAATTTTTAAGAGTTTCGAACGAAAGTGTCGTTGTTATTATTTTTATAAACCACCTGTTTCGCCAATGTACCTTTTGCTATTTATTATATTCTATTTTAAAAAAATCTTATGCAAACTAATTAGTATGTGGAACAATTTCATATTATACCTTCTATGAATTAATTACACCCTGAAGAACTTTTTATAAGTAAAGCTGTAAGATATAAGCCCAAAACGTCCAGCCAGCGTACAAACTCGTTCATTTAAAATAGCGTAAACTGTCAGCGTATGAAGACTACAATTAATCATGCTTAACACACGAGCTCTTTTTACGCTCTCGAGATATATTTCCACTTTTTATTTTTCTAAGAAAAACTTAACTATTATAAATGAAGAGCGTTAAGCGTAGGTATGTTTTTATATGTTTGATAGTTAAGTGTCTAAAATAATCTGTAACGTTGGAGTAGATAGAATATTACTTTGCCTGTTTATCCGAACATGGAATGACAATGTTTGGTAATTCCAAATTGCCATCGGACTGGAAGTTTCTAAGATTCAAACATTATACTATAAATCTAATATTATATAATTAATTCTTCTTCTTCATCTTCATCGAGTGGATGGTCAACCTGACCAATCCTGGTGTCAGAGTTATTGAGCCACCAAAGACCTCTGGCATGGCTCATGTTACGACTACTATCCGTATAAATTAACCGGGACCGACGGCTTAACGTGCCCCCGAAGCACGGAATCATCTTACTTTTTCGGGCAATCAGGTGATTCAGCCTGCAATGCCGTAACCAAACTGAGGCCAGTCTCAAAAAACAGATTTTTTTGAGATATATTTAAGCTGAAAAGTTTGATTGTTTTGTTTGTTTGAACGTGAATCTCAGAAACCACCAATCCGATTTGAATAATATTCTTTGCAATGGATAGCCACATTCAGTAGTTGGGTTATAAGCTATTTTTTATCTCGAAATTCCCACGGCAACGGACGCACAACGTGTGTAAGAGCACGGAGCGGTGTTGTTAGTACAGATAAGTAAAAAAACCATTCAACAAGAGCTTCGGTTCCATCCATCCATCCTCACATATTTTTTCACGTACAATTTTAGTAGGATACCTATCAAAGTCAGCTACTATGGATCCATGTATACCAATTCAATTGAATTTTACTCTAACATTTCCGTGCTAAGCCCGCTATTATATTTAATTTAAACCGTTTAAAAAAGAGGTCCGTAATTAACTAAGTATTCCATATGAATATTTAATGAACTTGTTTTGACATGTTTGTTGACACGATTGTTAAATAGTACTACATGTTCGTGTGGGTAATTCGTTTGCAACTGACGCCCGTGTTTTGATAAAAAAAAAACGTGTTTGCAATGGTTTCAAATGAGTGGAATTTATTTTCCATGATGGACAAAATGTTTTTGAACTTTTTATATAAAATAAAAACCAAACAACTAATGCTAGTGGAGCTTGCATTAATGATTAACTTTAAAAGGTTTCCTGGGTAAACAATTACCAACATTAAAAAATAAACCAAACCTATATAAGCTTGTTTTCAATAACTTTAGCTTAACATAACCCTACTGCGGGTTTCTTGCAGTTAATACGAGTATAATTATTATACAGAAAATTACCATAACAAATACTTTACCAAAATAGGCAACAGAATAGAGGCAAAGATACATATCAATGTTTGCATAAACAACAACATCATATTTTCAATATATAAACTGAAAGATTTGTTTAAAAAGAAAATTATAAAAGGTTGAAGCAATATCAATAATAGAGACAATACAATACTTCTTCAACTGAAAGTTTTATAACATTTTCCTATCTTCAACTCCATATTACATTCGTCAGTGTCTTACAAGTTTTATTGCGACGAATATGATGTAAACAAAACCACAATCTAGTCGCAGTATAAAGTTAAATCGCATACCGGTTGCCTAAACAATTTCTTTACAAGGGTGCCTCGTGTTTTGCATAAATATACTGAGACGTCAACCGTTTACAAATAACTCTTTCCCTCGGTCGAGGTAATTTTTGTTTTCCCCTTTGCCTCAAGTTATGACAAAATGTGAAAACATTAAAATTGAATCGTAGCCAAATATGTTAAGTTCTTGAAGGAATGCAGGGCAGGGAGGGCCGAGAATACTAATCGTAGGGCCGAAGGGAGAAGTGTGGGACAGCGGCGCTACGCCGTAGACAGGTGCTACGCGACACCCGTGCCGCTACGGCTACGTGATATGTGTCAAAATATATTGACGGGACCCGTGTTCATGATTTCATACATTATATGAATAAAGTTATATACAATGTTACTATTCACTACTCATCAGAAAAGGTACTTTATTAGTTTCTTTGTAAGTCTAAATTCTTAATAATTAATTAATCTAAGTTAAATCCTTATCAAAATATATTCGCTTCTATTATATCTTATGTAAAACGTATTCCTTATTTTATAATACGACTACAGAGAAAAGAATAAATATTCATATAAATTTTATGTGACAAGGCAAGAAAAACATCTCATTTCTGAAAATGAAATGAGAATTCAGTAATGGTGCATTTCTATCAGGTGTTCATTTATTACAATCAATCGATGCTAATTAGGAGGTTCGAGCGTTCGACACCAAGTTTCATTGCAAGAATATTTCAGACCCGCCGCGGTGATAAATCAAACTCGAAACCGTAATGAAAGCGAACGGATCGCGTCGCGAAGAGAAGGGAGGAAAAAATATCACGGAAAAAATCAGGTGCGTCCCCCGGTCGGGTGCCGAGAGAAAAACAGTGTGTCGGGCTGCGCTCGTGTGGGTGGTAGGTGTGGGTGTGGGTGGCGGCGGTCGATGCGGGGGGCGGGCGCTGGGCGGGCGGCGCGTGCGCGGAGCGGGCGCTCGCGGGCGGCCGGCGGGCGGGCTCACACTCCCAGCGGCCCCGTCGCTCGTCGCTCGTCACGCGCCGTCCCGCTAGTCCGCGCCGCGCCGCCGCCGCCTCTCTCGCGCACACGCCGGCACTCGCCGCGCGACTCAACACTCGCGCTCAACTTACTCTCCGCGCGCTCCGACTTTACATGTCCAAAGTGTTAAAGTCAGTGCTACCTAACGCGACCGCGAGAGTGCTCCCGCAGATTCCCGAACCGGACCCGCTCTGCACACCGCTCAGGGTTAGTACCAGACACTGTCCGCGACACCACTACGACGCCGCAATGATAACGCTCGCCAACAAAAGTTTATTTTGGGAGCGTAAAGTTTAGTAAAGTTGAAGAGTACGCGCCGCGTCGGATGCACATTGCCCCAGCCGCAAGTGGTTCCATCGGCTGGGCGGCGCCGTCGTGTCGCTCCCTCCTCTCGACCCTTACTAAAAACAACAAACAGATCAATCGACCTGTTATATTCATACAGACACTATAAATACGACTCACTGACTCCGTTATGTTGCCCCGAACGGATTTAAATTGACTAACAACAACCATGTTATTTTGTTTTTTACGCCTAAATATTGCGATAAGATAAGTCGGTACACTAATAGCTAGAAATAAAATTGTGGAATCGCATGTAACGGTGATATTAACTGTGAACGGTTCAAGTTTACGTACTTTTTTCTTAATTTAGTTGGCGGGCGGGCAATTTGTAACAAACTGAAATTCAGCATATTTTATGGCTTCATTCGATACAGTTAATCTTCGGTTTATAAAAAATGTTATAGACGTCCTTAATTATTTTTATGCCTTGAAAAAGGACTGAAAATAAATTGTTGCACATATTTCTAAAGTCCCATTAAAAGTGAAGTGTTATTTGTTAAGGAAAATTGAGGATTGGTCGTCAGCTGTTTTTTTAGAACGCAAGGTATTAAAGTAGTGAAATTAGCGAGTTCACTTCACGATGCAACTTAGTTGCGTATGACAAAATATAGAGAGATAGAGATAGCATTCCTCGGTACGAGTGAGTGGTAGTTATAGTTTATGAGGCACCTGTAACTGTAGAAAAATAATACCTAGGATTAATGGCTTTTAGTTACGCTAATAATAATGTTTGGGTTTCAATCGCGATAGCGTTTACCGTGAACGGACTTACAAAATATAGCTTTTACTGTAAGTAATTTTTATTGGTGTAATAAAATTTGAAACGATATAAAAATAACCAGCCGTAATATTACCAATGAAATGCGTAAAACAGTATACAATTCTTTAGAAAAATGAAAATAAAAAAATCTTATAATTATGAGTTCAAAGACATATTTTTTTGTAAAATTGTGACGTGAAATAGAAAATGTATTTTTATATAAAATTAAAAAGGTCACAAAATATAATTATCGTTGTAAGAATTGATTAGGTTTTAGTTTACAATTTTTTATAAAAAAAAAGATGAAATGATTTTAACAGAGAGCACAATTTGTATATTATGTATTTCCCGAAAATGGAAGTACCATAATTGTTGTCAGGGTTTTGTAATGTATTGCATTTCAATATATATTCGTATATTCTTTATTAATATCAATAATTGAACAAACGACCAACTGTCTTAAAAAATTGCAAAAATGGTTTTTGTTAGATTAAAATGTCTAATATTGTACAAACGTTCAATCTCTTTTTCACATTAAGTTATTAAAAATTAACAGCGCTTCACAGTTTTACATGCTTTAAATCGGTTGCCGTTGTGTCAAAACACTATAACATGATGGGTAGTTTTCAACATCACCACCTCAAAATTTACGTCATTTAAGTGGCAACAGCCTCTGTGGTCTTGTGGTTTGAGCGCCCGGCTCACGACCCGGAGGTTCCGGGTTCGATTCCCGGTGGGGATATCTCACAAAAATCTCTTTGCGAGACTTTCCTCAGTTTGGTTAGGGCATTGCAGGCTGAATCATCTGATTTCTCGAAAAGTAAGATGATTCCGTGCTTCGGAGGGCACGTTAAGCCGTCGGTCCCGGTTACTTTCTACGGATAGTAGTCGTTACTTGAGCCATGTCAGAGGCCTTTGGCGGCTCAATAACTCTGACACCAGGATTGGTCAGGTTGGCCATCCACTCGAAGAAGAAGAAGAAGAAGTGGCATTAGTAGAAATAAAGGTAGACGCGACAATCAGCTATACCTTATTGTCAGTATTAATGGCAAAATGTAATTTCAGTGAGTCGTATTTTTTTGCCTAAGCGGTAAAATAGACTTGCATATTTAAATAGCTACCCCGAACAATATTTCGAGCTAATACACAATTACACATCTTTACAAAAAGCACTTTGCTTAGGTTTTTCAATGAAACCAAACAACTAAAGTAAAAACACAAAAATACTTACGAACTTTACGCGAAATTATTTTATATCTTATCGGCGTTCTTCAGTACCTTCTTTCATATTCGACATTAACCAAGATTTTATGCATATCTCATTGCACTCTCTTACAAAAAAAACTCTACCACTACACATTCAATTAAAAAATCCACCAAACACAAACACAATCATCAACCCAACCCTTAAAATCCTAACTAATTACAAAAAAACTTTCAAACATCAACGTTACCCCGTATCGATCAAATACTGTCTCCAACCCTTTACATCGACTTAATCAACATCACAAACTTTGTTAACCCCTCATACATCCATAGCGTATACAGTATAAGTACTTAGAAACTTTAGTCGACCTTAACAGCAATATGGTGTCCCTTGTCACCAATGAAGAGCAAACATGTCTAATGATCGAACATCAGAGATGATGATAGATGAAGCTAAATGCTTTACGCACTAACCCGGTCATTGTTTGTAGAGACAGTGGTAGATATATGTAGGTAGTATGTGTGCGGTGTTAAGAGTATGCCAGCAATATATACTGTATCAACGAGTATTCTATTAAAAAAAATAACTTTTGTTTGTTTGAACGCGCTAATCTCAGAAACTAATGATCCGAATTCAATAATATTGTTTACATTGGATAGCCACATTCAAGGGAAAGGTATATAGGCTATTTTTCGTCTTGAAATTCCTACGGGAATGGGCATAACGTGGATAAAACCTCGAGGTGCTGTTAGTATGGTATAGTATTATACTGTACTATAACAAATGGACTATATTTTAATAATATGTGGATTGGTGTCGGAGTTTTTAGGCTGCCGAAAAGGTACGACGATTAAAACAATCGGGAACGATATTTTAATACAATTATAAAAAAAGTAATTGAGTCTAGAACATTTGTAGATAAAATTGTTTCATTCATATTTTGTCTTAGTACTTTTATTTCTTAAGTTAAAGGAACACTACTCATTTTGAATTAAAACTTTACGTTCACGGATACATTTCGCTTTTATTTTACATTTTTGTCTCACGTTTCGGCCCCTTTACAGGATCCGTGTCTTCTGTTCAATTCAAAATTAGTACTCGTACTTTTAGTTGAAGTACATAAAATATTTTGTATTTTAAAATATATTTTAACGCAAATGGTATAAGAAAAATATTTGAAGAACTATCTAAAAAGTCTTTATTCAGAAATGGGTTACATTTCAAGCTTTTCGCTTTGAAATCTGCTAAAAATCACAACTTTGAATCTCCTTTATTAATTCTAGCAGATTTCCAAGTTAATTATAAGTTTAAAATTAGTTTACCGATGACAGGTGTCGATCAACAGAGTCCCTGTATTAAGAAAAGTTTGGGGATAGAGTAATTTTAGTTGCAAGGTTATAAATTACGGCCTACTTTCATTTTTCACTTCAAAAATTACGACTTTAGTACATTCCTCTGTCTTATAAAACTTTGATTGTATCGTTATTAAGTACTTTATCCGGAGGCATAAAGTATTTAAAACGAAAAACCTCAAACAGCTATCTACATTACTTTCAAATCCTTGTTTAAATAAGGAGCGTCCATAATTTTCAACCCTTGAAAGCCTTCACCAATATTAGCATTTCAATTATAGAACAAAAATCAAAAAGAACACAATCGCTGTTTACATTATAATTAACAGAAGATTAAAATGAAATCCAACATGAGTTCAAGCAGTTTGACTGAGTAATAGCTGTTGTTCTTGCTATAATTACTTGTAGTTTGTTTTCAAGCTTATTATTATAGGTTGGCCACTACTTCCCTTGGGAAAGAAGGGTTGAAAGTAGTTATTAATTCATAACTCTCCCCGCTTGTAAAGGCTTAGCCTCGATACCATCACCTTTTCAACTAAAATCCGAACATTTATTAAGATTATAACTTGATTTAGGAAAAGGTCATAGAATAGTAATCACTTTAATGTGATAGTTGTGTCATTCTGTTAAAGGTTAATGAATGCTACTTTATTGTCAATGAAAAATACATTTTCAAATCAAAAAAATAGTTTTATTTTACGAAAATAGTAAAGTTTACTTTTGTCATTGAACATGGTACTTATGATGTTTTTAGTCTCTGGCGATACCGATAAAGCTAACTGAAAGCTTTCATTATTCTTTAAGTATACATAATATAATAGCCAACAATGTCGCCACAAGAAATACTTTTCAATAATTATTTCAACATAAATAATTTCCAAAGTTAAGTATTCATGTCAAATGTTAATAATACGTCACAAAATACCGTATCGCAAATAACTTCTCAAAATAAATACACTCACTAAGATATTTAAATAAAACACGACATTTATTCCGAGTATTTTTATAATTACATACCGTGAAGTAATCGCTTTAACATATTTTAACTCGAATTAAAGCTGAACGCAAACACCTCTCACCTCAATTCAAACTTTCATACTTATGTAGTTTCTATAGTACAGTAGAAGTTCCTCTATGATGGTAACACATTAATTACTCACCGCTGGGAGTAAAGCCCAATACTACTTCAAGTTTAACCATGTAGATTTACGATCAAAACCCTTTCATTAAACAGGTATTAAGGCGACAGATAAGCCTTATATTACGCACTTGTTCATACAATTTGGGAGTTTGCACGAAAACCTTTATAGAACAAATGGAAGTAGTTGAACCCAACTGCTTCAATACGACTATCAACCCTAATAGATAAACGTTGTGGTTTAATTTATGTTAACGTGTCCTTTCATTGCGAACATATGTGAAAGCCTCGGCAAAAGTGGAATAGGTAGTAATCAAAATATGTTCTCAACAGTGAAATTAAACTGTTGAATGTTTGCTTAAATTGTTATGTTTTCGCGATTTCAAAACTGAATTTGCATTGATTTTTTTATGTTAGCTTTCCATTTCGACTCGTTCATTTAATGAAGTAAAATTGAGAATTCATAGGAAATTCTATTTTTTATTTTTAATCCACAGTTTTAACTCTTACAGTAAATTAAAATATAAAACTCTTTAGCAGACCAACAAACATTATTTTGAAAACCAAAAAAACTAACAAGTCCAACATTTGCCGTACAGTTAGTGAGTTTTTAATGTTTATTTTAAAAGAAACTAATGCCGCTTTCAATTAAATTTTCATGGGAAAATTTAGTATTAAACCTTGGGTTAGTAATTTAGCTGAGGTGTACGGTAAATGGCCGGCCCTTGTTTAGTTTTGCACTTACAAAGAGCAATCGATTTTAAAGCTCGCTGGATTGAAAATTATATGAGGAGCCTTAGAGAGCGGGTGCGGGCGGTATGTTCGTGAGCCGCCAATGCGCTTGTCTTTCGGTTCAGTGGGCTTTCTTTAAATTGGCGACGGCTTCGCCGCTGGCCGCTCCGCTTATTGCATCCCCCGCCCGCAGCGGGACGGTCGCGACGTCCACGATATTGCCTCCATTCGACCTTTAAGCAAATAGAATTTCGCAGTCTGTAAATAGGATAGCGTTATAGGTAAATCTTCGTCGTGTCCTCGCGTCGTTTACGGGGTAAAAGGTAGAAATTCAATTTTTATCGATGTACTCAATTACGATCGTTCCCTAGAGGCCGAGGAACTTGGTACACGCCTTTAGCTACCTAAACTGGCAGTGTCGCTGAAATTTGTGCGTGATGAACGACCATCCTTCATTGGTTGTCGGGAGATTGTCTCATTTCGCCGGGTTACAGGTTTTCTATTCATATTCATGTTTAGAGAACGGCGTAGCAAACAAAATGCCATACAATGTCGTTTTTATTTTGACGAGTGAACGCCAAGAATGTTGCGTGTCGTGGGGATTTTCATCATGGGACCTATCAAATAATAACGAGGTCGTCCTTCTCGAAAGGCGCTCCGCCCGCTATCGCCGATCTATTCACCAGCCATCGTGGACGATGTTTTGTATATTACGATAATACATGTCATTGTTATTTACTCAATCGTTTCTTTATTCACTCATGTTACATAAAATATTACACAATAAAGCGAGTTACAGACCGATTTTGTCGTCATCACATGAAAGGAAGGCCGATAATATCTATAACATGAAAATAGCTGCGTTAATAGGCAGTGAGTTCACATCTGCAATGGTATCGGTCTGTGGGGCTTAAGCTTATTGTCGCCGGCACGAATAGGAATCAAGTATTCTGCTCACGACCCACTCTAAGGTTTATTGTAATTTACAAAACTGACGGAGGTCTTGTTGCCATCATTCTGTTCAACATTTGTTTTTTGTCGCGCCGCTTCCTAACAAGGGACGATCGTGATGCCAGATTACGCATTTAATTCTAAATTCCAACATTTAATTACTAAATGTTGTTTACAAATTCAAAGTATAAATAAATCCTTATATGAATATGAAAACCGTGAACCTAAAGTACCAATTAGTTGAACAAACTGAGTTTCAACTTTAGAATTGGAAATTTTCTAGTAGCTTCATAATAAACATGTTATGTGTGTTCGCGGAGGGCGGAAGGCTACTAATGGTATAAATTGAAGTGCGAGCGGTGGAGGTTACCGCAGAATTTTGCGTATTTCAAATTCAGTTACCTACTTTTATAAGTATAATGCATGGAAGCAGAAGGTTCACGATCGCTATACCTACAACACTACGTTTGAAAAGAAAGAAATGGATCGCTTTAACATGCACCGGAAACCAGAATTTCAAATTTGCATCCCAACGCATCAAAAATACCGTAGCGATACCCATACCCAAGTGACGTGGTGAACGCGAGAAATGCAACCACTTTTCATTTGAAATGTTGAGCGTTCGCACCGTTCTGTAACAAAGTTGTGAGGTTGGATACAAAAAATCAGTCGCAAAAACTTATTGTGAAACGAATTTTTATCAAACGTCTGAATATTCCGAACGTTGTAATTGAGAATATCCAGACCGTAGCTCGTATAGTTGCGCCACGTACACGAATCGAAATAGTTATGTCTGTATTATGTACGGAGTACATATATCCTATTACAAATGCAGTGGGCTGTCTGATAGAATGACAAGGGCGACGCTTCGGGCACGCGGCAAGACGATGCTCCGCTATAGCGTCATATCAATCACCATTGCCGTGGAGCAGATCCCTTGGCACTTGGCCTAGATTCGAAATTACACAAATTTACGTTGTAGGCCTAACCCGACCGTCTGTTAGACCGACGCAGGGATTAAACGGCTGAACAGCTTAACAACAAATCCCTCCCGATGCTGTTCCAACTACTCTGTATTGACTCACGATTTTTATTAGTAATTTGTCATCGCTAATGGACCAACAATCCTTACTACACAAGTTGTTAAATAGAAAAGTTTGAATATACTCATCTCTACTCGTCAATGCTGAGAGCCTCCAGGGCGACTGTCTACTTAAACGAAAGTTATTGCTAAGTAGGATTTGTGTTGAACTTACGTTTCCTCAAAAGGATTATGGAACTTTAATGCCAACAACATATTTGTCTAACTTTATTACGACCGAAACGTATTTATTTGGTAAATTTTGTGTCGTGTTGGATTGCAATAAATCTAGATTTGCTCGATATTTTAGGCTCGGTGTTGGTCTATTTCAATCCAAATGCACGAGATTAGTATGCGTAGTATCGACGTAAATGTAGCGAATATCAAACATCGGTGTACTCGTGTACATTTTTATGTGTTTCTGTAGAGCGGCTCATTGTAGTAGTAAACTCGAGTAATACCCTTTCATTTATAACTCCCGGTACGGTTCTTGATATAGGCTCTCACTTAATTCCGACTTAATTAGTGTCACGCAAGTTCCGTAATCCTAGGCTCGAGGATCGCACGACCGTTCTTAAAATGGAGATTAGTGTGGCAAATATCTGGAACTACGCTATCCTTTTAGAATCAGTAGGTAGTTCGTTTTAGAGTAAATTGTATTTATTTATTTACTGACATCGGACCTTTCATGAAATTGTATACCAAGTTGATAAAACCTGTTTGCTGGTTGAAATATATAGCTGAATTAAACTAAGCCAACTTAAACTAAAGTGGAAATTTTGCTATAAACAAAAACGAAAACCGACATTAAGGTAGATAATACAGTAAACATTTCAAAGTATGTTAGTATATTTTCTGTTCGTTGTCGCAACATGTCCGCACGAAGAGTCAACTGCGACGAGGAATTCTAAAAGAACTGAAACATAGTATTTTGTGTACGGAAGTCCTTCCGCGGTCGCGTACAACGGATGTGCAGGAAAACGCTTGCATACTGAGTAGGCGTGCCTAAAAGACACTGCGGACTTTAGTTTACCTACACCAGATTACACGAAACTTAAACATGCCACCTAAATCTGCGACAAACCGTTGGAACCAAACCATTTAGCTTACTGGCTTTACCGTTCACGTCCTATACAAGGGGAAATTAGACTAGTGGGCAAAAGAACACTTTTATCCTCTCGGATCTAAATTGGACGTCACTCGAAGCGGCTAAAAAGTAAAACGCAGGTGCATTAACTTTAGAGACGCCTCTCGACGTTGTTGCTTTTAGTTGATCTCATTAAAATTTTAATAATATATTTCATCGGACGTCATGTTGAAATATTTTAAAGACAACCTCCACGTGTCTTTCAACAAATTAGTTACGGATTTATTCGTGTCGATTGACGGGTGTGATCTTATTTTTAACGAGACATCAAACATTATCGAGAGCCCCGTGTTACTCAAGCGCCTGTTTACAAATAAGAAACGTGGACGAGACGAGTGCGTAATAAATTTTATAACGGAGCATCGATTCCGAATCGAACGTAATAATAATATATTGGTTCAAAATATTGGAATGTCGGTGCGCTCGACGCGTATCTCAAAATAGACCCTCATCAAAGACAAGTTGGTTTGCAGCTGTAAATCCGTTTCAATGTGGTTTGTCCGCATTATAAATTGTAACATTGGTAGTAGTGTTGTGTGTGTGCCAGTCTGTGTAGTGAGTGACGCGTCCTGCGACCCCGCACTGTCTCGTGTCTCGCTTCACTCGTTTGCGTTTTCTATTAACGTGTCCCGGACACTATTAGGGTGGCTAGATACATACCTACGCGTTGTAATTAAATTGAACTTTGAAAGCTGGAATTGGTCTAAAATGTACGTGTTACTAACTCCCTCACGAGTTTTCAGGTCAAACTGTACTGCGGACGAAGTAAATGTTTATTTCCTTTATTTTACACAACAATATTAAAAGTAAAACAGTGTTTATCATCTTGATACGAAATGTAATTTATATCTTTGCTTCAAAAAGCATTATTTCTGAAAAAAATAAATTTCGCTTTGAAACCGAACAGACTTGTTATTAAAACAAATCTGAAAATGAAGGTTAACTCATTGCATTTGATGAAACGCAACCGCGGAGGCCGGGTCCGTTAAGTACTCTAGACTGCCGCAGCGCATAGATTTGCATTTTACGGTTTTGATACGTTGAACGAATATTCAGTGTGGTGTCGACGTAGTGGTGGGTATCTTTTCAATTCGACGCGGCGAGCGGCGAGTGGCCGGTGGAGTACGCTCGAGTGGCGGCGCGTGCTCGAGAGGCCGGCCCGCTGCGCCTGCGCACTCACACTCCCTCGCCACCTACCCACCTCGCGTCTCACCACCACCTCCCGAAGGTTATTACAATTAACTCAACACCGAGTTAAGCTTCAATTTGGCACGAGTTACTATCATCATTAAAAACTTCAACTAAATTGAACATCTCAGAGAATTCTCTAACATTTGAACACTATAAGTGACCTGCCATTACTCGTACGTTGTTCTAAAGTAACGAGTACAATACTAAAAGATTCGACGGGCTTTATGTGTTACAAGTCATAAAAACTCGTAGACTTTATATCGTCCAGTTTGCTGTTAATCAAAAGAGCAATGGCAACTCGATATCAAAGCGGTGTGCAACAGTTTCCTAGCTTCTTTTTAAACAAGCTATTGTTTGTTTCGAAAAATATAGCCTTCCTTAATCAACTGCCAAAATTGTTTTGTTTGTTGCACTTGGTTTGGGGACTTCACCGGTATGGCGAATAAATCATGCGTCAAACACACCCATCGATGGGGAGAGAGGGTGAAAATCTGTCGTGCCGGGAGGCCTGGGGGCTTCCGATCCATTCATTCACTCGGCGAGACTCATCACGTCACAGACTCATAGACGGGGCAATTAGCGTCGTTGATTCCTTTTTATTATACGTCATCTAATTAAATACCGTATTATTACCTACGAATAAGCTTACACGCTCAATCGTCACATCGATTATTCATTTATATTCTTCTATATAAAATAATTATAAGATTATGTCAAGAAAACATTTAAGATAAGCATAATTTTATGTCATCTTTATAGTTTATACTTATAATAAAAGTTAATACCATACCGCATCTATTATTAAATTTCAAAGGAGATTACGATCCCGTTATTTTGAAATATAGCATTTTCTATTTTCAACGAGCTCGTTTGAGAAAGACGCTTAATATTTATTGGACTTTCGTCTTGCTGTTATAGTGCAAAAGTTTACCGCAAATGTACGCACATATTACCAAATTTTGGCTGTACTGGTTCATACAACAAATATAAACTTCTTTTAATACCCAAGAATGTTTATTGCAGGTAATCACTGCGAATAAAACAATTCAGTATACGAGTAGTACGGGCGTTACGGGTCTCGAATTCAGAAATGTATTTTAAAAATATTGCGCCAAACCGATATAAATTGAGCATTCCTTTTATCCGGCAATTATAAATATGTTAAGTGTTGTGTATGTTTTCTGTGACATTAATATTTTATGTTGTCCTTTGATGCCACTTTGTACATGTCTAATTTTAAATTCTATTTGCAATTCAACTGTGTGTAAAGGATATAATTTAACTAATTTCTGACATACGTGCGAGAGACACGGTACATTTACGAGTACGCGAGTGTACCTTTTGTATAATTAAACTGCGGGCAAACCCAGTTTAAGTTTAATCCTATAGCCTCTTGACACCGTACTCCGCCTCGGGGGGAGATTATTTTGTTCGTCAACACTATCGAGCGATGTGTGTACGAAAACGTTCAATACGAGCTACAAGTGTCAAGCGGAATTACACTGTTTCTCTTCTGTTAGACGGTTCATTTTTCATTGTTATTTGGCGGCGTATTTCTGTTAGTGGGTCTTTGAAAAAAACATAGGCATAGAGTTGGGCCAGACAGCAATCATTCATAGAAATTGCATGTTTTGTAGGCAGCCTCCGTCATTCGCGACACTTTTGTCTGTAGTTTACGTAGTTTATATTAATCTACTCTATAAGACTTTGCCATTGTTCATAGGCTGTATTTTAGTCGTCAAACTGTAATGTTGTTCTGTTTATAAACTCTTCGTGAAACAATAAAGATTATCTCCCGTATATGTGGGAATAGAATATTCTTGGAATTCTTATTCCATTTTTAAATTAAGTGTAGAGTACAGTGATATAATATGGATTATTAGCAATATTTATGACCCATTTCGGTAATTATACTCTAGAAAATATCAAGTTCAAGTAAAAACAACGATGATTGTCCACTCTCCGTTGTAACACAATACAAACCCTCGGCTTACACCGTTTAGGTCCTTATTACGCATTCTCGTCATTTGCTTAATGTATGAAAATTTGAAAGAACGAACCATGTTGATGGTACTCGAAACAAAATAATTGCTACGGTCGCTAGGACCGGGATTCGACCTCCGCATTCATTATTCACTTTTTATTTCGCCCTCCCCACGGCTTATAATTTGACTCGAAACATAAAATCAAGTTTTATTTGATTATGCCAAGCAAAAAGAAAAATTTGGAGTATCTTGTATCCTTCACTTTTAATAGGCAAAGGAATCTTTACTTTAAAAAATTACTTGGAAAAGTTCATTTTAATTTCTCAGACCGTGCTTACATCATTATCTCCCGCTTTCTTTAATTTGCTTTTAATAAATATTTCGAATGATTTCTTATTTTGTTGGTATCTTCTTTCGTTATGATTTTGTTTTTGTTTTAATAATTGAAGTACTTTTTTACTGAAAACCGAACACCAAATATCAGCCCCTCATCCCGAGACGCACACAAGTACGTGAGTAAACACCCATACATCTGTCCCTGTACTTTGAACAAAGGCTTACTCAATCTTACAATAGCCCAGTTGATATAGGCATAGTATTTTTGCATTTGCGAAGAAGGGGAAGTCACAAGGCGTCGCTTCGACTCGCTTTCATCCACTCAACGAGACTGCATAAAGGCACTAATGTATACGTGCCTACAGCCATACAAATGTCGAAACCCTTACAAACCCGTATATGGAGTCATTCTGTTCAAAATGGCTTTCGATGACGAATGCAAGTCGTTTCACTTTTTAGGTGACTAAATGTTCCTATTGTTTCGCACACGTTCGCATTCACGAAGCACACAATCTCAAAAATCCCTTTCAACTTAATTGCTTTCCTATATAACGGTTAAAAGGAAAATATGACAATTAAATCAGTGGATATTACAATCGAAATATCATAAAGAATTGAAAAGGCATTAAGAGATTATAGCTTCTTTGTACGAATACATTAATCTGTATTGAAAAGAGTCTTTGTTCAATTCCTCTGCGTGAATGTAATAGACCGTAAGTAAAAAGCAATATCGGAGCTTCGTATTTGAGGATTTTCTATTATTTTAAACGTTTTATGGCTGTTAATAAAGATTTTCTAACTTACAAATCGATTTAATTAAGGCACTGGTACATTGCACTACACATCTTAAACAACACAGACTAATACAGTGTAGTAGAAACCAAGAAGCAATAACGTTTCGTTAATGTCCCTCATTTTGTAGATACGCGGTTAGTGTCTTGCGTCGCCTGATGTCGACCACCGACACGAAGTGCTTATTTCACGTCGAGACTCGACAATACTAACGAGCTTCTACCCTAAGCCCTTGAATCAACATTTACCACCCATGCGGTCGGTATTGTACAAATGGCACAGATCTAAAGACGCCCCGTGTGATACCTAATGAGCTGTGAACCAGATAAGGTGAGGCGAAGAGACAGGATCATCCCCTATCTATACGGAGCATTCACTGCGCCGAGCAAATGTTACCAATACACATTTAGATACAGTTAGAACATTACGATGGAATAAGATAAACTCAATACAGATGCGATAAGCATGCTAGTGCATACCGGAACACATTGTATGAACATCTACATGTGAAAATGAATTCACGTTTTACCAAAATACTTTTAGCACTCGCAAAATTGTGAAAAGTAAGAGAAAATGGAATGAATGATAGGGAGGCCCCATTCTATTACGTGGGTGTAGTAATAATGAAAAATAGGTGCTTCAAAACACGAATTTATTCAGGAAGACAAAGAGGAGACGAGCGGGTAGCGGTAGAGGCTGTGGGCAAACAAAAATGAAATGCAACGTCAGCGGCGCGACCCACCGACCTTTGTGCCCTCGCCATGCGACGTCCCCCGAAATTCCCTCTCTGTAAAAATTGATTAATATTGTCCCACCGCTTACGCCGCAATAAGTGGTATGCTCACTCTTTCATGGCGCAGATAACACGTAAAAGGAAATGTTTTCAACTGGATTTTGTTAGCTGTAATTTATTTTTCACAAGAACGAAAAAGGTGCACAGCATTGAGTAGATTTAAAGCAATAAAAAATAACTATTCGAAGGAATTGTACGAGCTCTGTCGCTGGATGCATTTATGTGCTTAGTTTCATACTGTTGTCACGTTATTCTGCTAGTAAAGGAGGAACGATCGAAATGTTTTTCCAGTTTGTTTCAAAGTAACGTGTTGAATATACCGTATTACAAGAATGTATTTGCAAAAAAAGGTATAATATTTTATTGAATCTAAAGCTCGAGTATAATGGAATATTGTTATACTAGCGGTCTGCTCGGACGTCGTTGGTGAAAACGTAAAAATTTCAGTGCCTGTGGCACATTATGAATTGAGTTAGTGGAAACTCGTAAGCTCTCGCGTAAAGGGACATTGCAGTGAACGTCGCTGTAATTGGTGTGTGTAGCTTTTTGTTCTCCGGCTGTTCGGTGTATGCTGCGGTCAAGTTAGACGAAATTAAATTGTTGTATTTTTCACAACAAAATGACAGTGAGCCGTAGGAACTAATGTTGTTTGGAGGTGCACGCGGTAAAAATTTTCAAACACATAACCTGGAATTGGTGTTTGTATTCCCGTTTCCGTTGTAACTGGTGCCATTTTGCTTCCGTATATTTTTTACCGTTACTCTATTCGAATATGTTTTAATTACTTTTTGTGGCGTGTATATTTTTTATGTATGAAATATTTATTGTGCGATTCAACTTTACAAAATATGCGTTTGCAACTTTTTAAAACATAAACGTCACAAAACACAAAATGTAGCACTGAAACAAATTGGTTAATAGATAAACACATAAAGGTTAATATCAAACGGTTCTAATTAAACTTTGACCAAAAATTTGATATGTATTGTTGTGAATAATAATTTTCCCTATGGAGTACAACTGCGTTGTCCACATTTAAGGTAATTGCGAACAGTTTCGGCTGACGTAGCCGCCACCAAACCTGACATTCCCTCCCAATGGAATACCCTTTACAATCCTATTTATAAATGCCGGTTAATCAAATTTTTATTTATCGTTCCCAGAGTATTTAAAAATTCTGTTCGGTAAAATTTGGATGGCGGTGTTTTCGATTAAAACGCAATTTATTTCATTGATCTCCGATTTTATTGTAAACTGTCGGAGGTAAATTAATGTGAATAAAGCTAGTGTTTATTGACTTTGTATATACAAATAAATGTTAATTTTTGTACGGTGTCACACTATAACTTCGCGTTTATAATATTTTTATGAGAAACAAAATAATAAAGCGTGAAATACACTGTATAAAAAAACGGCGTAAACCCTTAAACTGCCGGTATAATTTTTCCACCTTTTTACGAGCACTTTACAGAACATCATTTATTATCGATCACGATGCTCCCCTAAATTTTATAAGTCCACACGATCATGGCTACTGCGGTTAACTATAATTTTCATTTGTACCAAACCGTAAACCGGGCACCTTTACGCAATAACATGCTTTATCGTTCCAGCAACAGTGTATATTATCGCTTGCAAATTGTATCAGTGTATATTTACTTATTTATTCTGTTGGATATAATCATAAACCCACCAGTAAGTGCAATTTCGTAAGTTTATTTCCTCGCCATTTATTCCCGGGCCATTGAACCAGCATTGAATGTAGATTCTGTTTGTTTTGGCATTGATACCTACTGACGCTCTCTGTTTTCGAATCGGATTCGATAGTGATATAGACGATAAAAATGTATTACGTTTTGCATAATAGTTTTCCGTGCAATATATTATGGTAAAAACGTACAAATAAGGCAAAAACATCTATTCTATCTTATCCACAAAAGGTTCACATATTCTATAGTATAGGTACTGAGTAGGCCATGATACTTAGATAATATTTTTTGACACGAAGCTTTATAAAACTGATGAGAAGATTCACTTTACATTGTTCTTTACTTTATAAAAAGTGTCGAACATTGTAAAACTGAAGTGGCATCATCACTCGAGATTCTGTGAAAAGACAGAAGCCGGAGGGTAGGGGGCGCCACTTGGACACGTACCGGCACCTCTCACCACGCCACTTACTCATCATTTACTTATATTTTTACATCATTTTGTTCCAAATTACCAGGAAAAATATCAAATATCAAAACTTTCTGGGTCAGATTAAACACCCACATTATGATAGGACTACACCTAATCACAAATTAAAATGCTTAAGTAAAACAACCCAAAATCAAAATGTTTAATACCCTTGTTGTATATTTATTTTATCCCTGAGACGGCATGAATTTGAACGCACAAACCGCTGTTTGAAAAACGCCAGCACATCAACTCACAAGGGGTTAATTGTTTGACTTTTGTCGTTAACTTTACCGGTCAGATGATACGTAAATGCAGGGTTGAGTCCTTTTTGTGCTTACCTGTACGCTGTACGCGACCGCCCACTCACTGACGTCGTAATTATAGTATCGAAGGATCCTCTTCCACTTTCATTATTGCGCTGAAAAACCCGTGAAAATCTCAACGTCTATTGTTAACTAGCGACTTTTTTCCCTTCATTATTGTGGCGCATAAATATTCAATAAGAAGTAGATACAGCCTTTGAGATGCGAGAGGTGCGGTGATATTGACATTATAATGAAATTCTCTCTTAAAAGTCTACGTTTTGACTATTAAAATATGCATCGAATAAATAAATTGGGTGGAAAATCTGTTACAATTCCGCTTTCAGTAGATTAAGGTTTAATAAGTCTTTAGGGGGTAGTAAATTTGGAATGATTTATAAATGAATTTCCTTGATACTAACTAAACAACTTTTTAGAGAATAAATCTAAACGTCTGTTGTAGAATGTTGTTTTACGGAACCGTTATATATTATGTGTTGAGGAATATCCCTCAGTAACCTTTGTGGGTTGGATTGCATAATATATTAACAGTAATTATTTTAAACCTTCCAAGCACCCGCTGTGCCTCAGGATCGTTTCCAAAATTGTTTTTACTTTACACTGTACCTTTACTTATTTAATTAGGATGGACTTGGTTACTACAATTTTACGTAACAAAGAGTTTTGCTTAATATTTTTTCGTTCTTTACAGATGGTGACCAGGACAAAGAAAATTTTCGTAGGAGGGCTATCGGCACCCACAACGCTTGAAGACGTAAAGAATTACTTCGAACAGT
The DNA here is from genome assembly GCA_963082685.1 of Cyclophora albipunctata. Lineage (NCBI taxonomy): Eukaryota > Metazoa > Arthropoda > Insecta > Lepidoptera > Geometridae > Cyclophora > Cyclophora albipunctata. Next base: position 4,336,470 of record OY720117.1, on the reverse strand, counting down.
TTGGACCGGTAAGTAAATATTATATAAACTTATTGATAATTAAGAAAATTTACGTTTATCAAAGACAGGAGCCAATATCTTAAACAGAAGCTTTAGACAAAATAATTTATAATTAATGTAAAATTAGAATTCTAAATTTGAAATGGAGGAAACAGATTCATTGTTCCGTTATTGTCTCAGTCGATATTGAATAATACTGTCTTTGGCAATCTATCGTCTCGTTTCACGAGTGGCGTGGTTCGAAAGGGGACCTTTGTAAGACTCGAGAGAGTTAATAATCCCGTGGCACGGCGGCAGTGCCTGTAAGTCTGCGATAACTTGGTCTTTGTTTGGCGGTCGCGAGTCAGAGCAGGTGTCTATCTACAAAAGTTTCGTCGTAATTAGTCCCGTATCTAGCATGGATGTCGACTAAGGGACTTTTCAGAATTCAACATTGGCTACAGACGGGTATCATTGTGCCAGCTCTCAAAGTAATCGGGCTCGGCAGTCGCCCGCGACGATCAAGACCTTCATTACCTATTATGAGAGTTTAGAATAAAGCCAACGAGTTTTTCGGAGTGAATGTGATTGATGCCAAGCGAAGAAAATATCTCGGGAGAGATAAAAGGAATTTAATGAAGAGTCTTTAAGAATAATGATTAAGGGAATGGTTATTCCTTTTGGTCGGCGGCCTAATGATGGGGTCCTTTGAATTACTTTTTGTGTCTACGAAATATTATGTTGCCGCAATTATTCTAATTAAATACGAGATGCAGAACACAATTTAATGTATTAGCCGTGTTTCCGACGAAGAGTTAGTTCTGTTTGTAAAAGCGTGGGTGTTATTATTTGCCACGAATACTTCGGTAGAGATGTTACTGGGCCATTCATGTCGGCAAAAACACACATTTATTTCTGTGGAATGTTTCTCTTGAGGCCGACATTATACCTAAGTACACTAATTTACTAAATGTTCCTACATAGAAAATCCAAAGAAACAGATAATAATTAATGTATGTGCCTAAAACCATTATTACCTCGGAGAACGCACACCGAGAATTCTGATTACAAATTAATTCAATAACATTGGAGCCGTGCATTGTGCTCCCAGCCCGGCATCATTTCGTAAGGGTGTCACATTTTGAGCAAGTTTAATTAACAATCTAGTCGCTTTTGTAGGTGCCTTCATTAGTATATTTGTGGATAAACATTGCGCAAACTCGGCACAATTTGTAGGGAGTGCGTGTGCGTGAGCGTGGCCTTCGCGTTGAACGGTAGTGGCTTTCGGCATCGGGAGTCACGTGCCATCAAATTCATGACGCGACGTTCTGACTACCACGTGTGTAGTGTGTACGCAGTCCACCCACACACACAACTTGGTTACACTGTACATACTATCAGATACCCCGCACTCCTTAAGGAGTTAAGGTGCGGACCGAACCTAATTACGGCTCTTCAAATGCAAACTGTCTTAGAATATCAAATGAGCCACTTAAATACAAAACAGTATGACTGCGTTCACGTTAAGTAAAAGCCGTGGGGACGCGTGCACGCAACGTAAACTCCATTTCGGACAGGGGCGCACGGATTCGACTCCAGTAACGATGTTCTCTAGATAATGGAGAGTTTTCTGATGAAAACTGCACGAATTACGCGAGGATTTAGGAACCCTTCGGATTTATGAGCTCGACGGCCGTCAATTTCGTCCGTCACGAGGCAGTTTTGCCTATCGCATGCATAACGCGATCTGTTTCCGAGATTCCTCTTTTTTTAGAATTCTTTTGTTTTGGACTTTTAAGTGCGACTGTCGGTACGGAACCAAAGACTTACAACGAGACTTATATAGAAATAACGTGCCTGTAGCCAAGATGAGAAAAGTATAAAAAACGAACAGATTTCATGGTTTTATTTTATAGCACTGAAGCGTTTAAGCTAAAACAAACACGTACGTAATTACTTCCGCCCGTACATTTTCAGAGATTTAAGGATAAGATAATTTGCCAAATCCCTTTAGCTTTGAGCAGTACCGTATTCACATCATCTTCACTTGTTTGAATAAATAAATAGAGATAATTCCTTTAATATCACCAAGGGTAAAATAAAGCAGTATTTTGGAACATTTCAAACACTGTAGTCCCATTTCAATAGAATTGAAATATACGTAACAAACTCTGCCATCAACACACAAACTAAATCTCAACAACTGTACGAAAATCATTCATCAATTAATTTTGGAATGAACTTTTATATAATAACAACAAAATTCAATCCAAACTTCTAAATTGTTGGAATAAATGTCTATAAATGTACCCGAATCGCAGCAGAATCCGTTTCAAAATCGATTTTGTGGTCGGCAAGACACAGACTTAAAAATTAATTAAGCGAAAGACCGGTATAATCGTCGGAGCGCGGTGCGATTAGGAGTTATTTATATAAGCAAAGAGTAAGAGTTATTATTGACCCCAGTGGCTTGTAAAAAGGTGTTATTTCCATTCCTTTGCTGCGGTTCTTAAGCCTTTCTTCCCCGAGACGGCGGAACCTCCGTCTGCCAATCTCTGTCCCCAGTCAACACAAACGCACACTTGTCCCTCACAATTTCGCCAGCTTATATTTTTTTCCGTTCTCATGAAAATGTATGCCGTCTTTATCTGTCTATCTGCTCGCTAAAACGATCTTTATATTTAATGTTAAGCGGACAACTTTATTCAAAAGAATTTTCTGTAGCGATATATTTTTATTTACAAAGACTGGTTGTTAATTTTAAATCCATTCGGTTCCCAATCAGTTCTAGGAAAAATATTCGCTAAAAATATATATATTCAAAAGTTAATTAACAGAATATTCGTTACATAAGTTGTTTTAATTTAAATTGAACTAAGCCACGAGTTGTTTTAGACAAAGCTTGTAAGAGTTGAATTTGATTAATCGTCGAAGGCGCGCGATCATGACTTACGTTTCTTAGATCAAACGGTAAAGTTTCCCAACCAATATAAAGTTGAGCGCGTTTGCTAAGCGTCGCACGCACAAGAGGGTGTCTTGAAGTTCCGCTGCATGCTTGATTCGCCATTGTTTTAGGAGAGCGAGACCAAACTCTGACCGTCTCCGTCAGACGCAAGTGTGTTGACTGCCGATGCAACTTGCACGATTACATATTATCTTAACATACGTCTCTAAGTTTGTATCGACTGAGGACATGTTCCTGAAGAATTACTTCGGAATTTCAAGTAGGAGTTACAGACGGCTGCACATTGCATACTCGCACAACTACTTCGAACTAAAGCTTAGGTTTTGGTTCGGTTCTCTTAATTGGTAATTTAGACCCTACGTTTTCTTCGAGTTAATGCTTTAACAAGTTAGGGTATAGTTTTCATAATAATTTTATCAAGTCACTGTTTTTCATATTGAATAAAATATAAATCGTCGTTCATTTCCAGTGTTGATTCTCGTTATCCCTCATCTAGTTTCGAATATTATTACTTTTTACTTCCTCCATATTTCTTCGGTGCAATCCAAATATTGATCAATAATATTTCCAGTTCCTCGTGTTTTTGTAGGTAACATTGTTATCACTATCCCTTCTGAAGCCTGTTTAAATATAACATAACTGAAAACCCGACTCCATATTCTTGTACGTACAGCACTTGACCAAATCAAACTGTCGAAAAGCCGAGGCGGACTCTATCTAAACATCGTAATGTCAACAATACTCGAACTGTAACTGAGGCGGGTCTGGAATTCGGCGATATTATAGTACCTACGGTATCACCGGCCGTATATCAATCAGTTGTTACAACGTTCCTCGGTTGTCGTTTATCTTCGGGGCCGCTTGGATCTGTCTGTCCAGATTTGTGCATTGTTCGGACATTAGGGCTGCCGAAACGGTGGATGTCTGAAATGCCGAAGCGGCGTTCCTGGTGCAGCGAGGCGCCCGATAGCTCTTCCAATTTCCTGACTTAAATTGCTCTAATTTGGTTATGCGCTGACGGCTGTTCAAGCTTCGTCAGTCACGTTTGCTCACTAACTAGTAATTTTGTTTTCTATTTTTAATTTTATATCGAAATGGTTACATCTGACTGACGTTTCTAGAAGAAATTCGATGTAGGTTCCTATAACAATCACGCATAAATCTATGACATTTCTGAAAGGAATTCAATATAGGTTTATTTTATAACCATGTGTATTGTATACTATACGCTATAAAGCACAGTAGGTATAAAATACAGTGAAATCCATTTCATTCGAAGTTCAAAAATAAATTGAACGTTCGAATAAAAAGTTCTAATGCACTTTTAAATGAGAAAAAGGAAAGCAAAATAGCTGCTTCATATAGTAAAATTACGTACACCAATTTCCCCAATTGAGAGTTCAATTTTTGTTTGTATTCGGACGGAAACGGTAGGACTAGAACGCCAATATATTAGGCTAATGGAGAACTAATTACGCTCTCGTGCGATTTTACAGGACTACGTTATTTCTCCTCAAGGAGTAATATAGAAAGTACTTTAGTGTCGGGGAACTATACGCTTTACTTATACTGATTTTTTATTTAATTTTGGAATCAAACCGATTTAAGTTGTGTTGATTTAACAGTAGATTTAAGTTGAATAAAGTTAATAAAAATAAACTGCATTTATGGAAAAGAAAAGCAATAAGTAAATATATTAATAAAATGTTACATTGAAGGAAATATTCGCATTACAGTTTACCCGTAGGTAATAGTTTTCTCGAGTGTAAAAGGGGGATTCGGATAAACGTACCCCCCGGGCGAACGATTTGTATTAGCCGTCTAGTACTGTGTTCGTAATTGTCGAAGCCCGGGGCTGAATCTCGCTCTCAAACGTAAGAGGGGCAAATCCGAAAAAAAGTAATAAGAACGCCTCCAATCGATGGCCCCACTTCCTTCACTTATTTACTGACGAAAACTTTGTTACTAGCGTGTGTTTCAGTTGAGTTTCATCGAATTCTGTTAATGGAAATGCTATAAATACGATTCACGCGTCAACTGGCTGATCCTGTTACGAGATTCGAATTGATGGGGCGGTATAAGCCGATCAATTACGAAATAAAACATAAAATAAATAATAACAGGTACGTCCAAAGTATTATTGCTTTTCAGTGTTCCATTTTAATAGGACGCTTTTATTCCTCTCTTTGTAATACAACAGTTTGACAATTATACTTTAATCCGGAAACACCTAAGTGAATATCTCTCTGATTTGAATAAAAAGTTCAAAAAATAGCCTTTTCAAACAAGAAAAACAGTGAAGGAATTAGGATGAGCACACAATAGACGTCGTATTCAAAGCTCCTTCGAAATCGAAAAGGTTCATTTCACGCGTATATGAAAATTCTTTTTGTGAATCCAGCTTTATAATCTTTGCAAAGCTGATTTGAGGTCGCCTCAATTATTTCTCTCATATTTCTTTCTATCTGACGTTAATTAAAGTATTTTAATTTGAAAATCCCTGGTCTTATCACGCCGGCTTACCTTTACAATTCTTTGTTCCTCACATAAAAAATATCTTTTTGAAACTTCAGTTCGCATGTGGATAAACTTATTAAAATATTCCTAAATTTTGATTGCCTCAGAGAAATCCGGATTCAACTGAGAGATCTTCGTTTTTTCATTCTCGTTTAGAGGAACAATTAGGTATGCTAATTCATTTACTTTATGATGACTTTATGAATAAAAAGCTGAAGAAAACTTTGCGCTCGGATTTATTTGAGAAGGACGACTAGCTTGTTAATTATACAATCATTATAATATCCATCAATTAGTCTGAGTCGGTCAATACATTTTATTTGCGATCTAAAAAGTTTTTAAAGAGACGTCTTAGAATTCCGAGTTGAGATTGCGGTCACTAATGATGTACCTTAACGTTTTTCCTACGGTTTTACCTATAAAATCAGTTTCAACAAACATTTAAAGCGCAGATTGAACCAATGTACACGGGTCCCAGCAAGAAGACTGGGTAAACATAATTAGGTGGACGGCCATGTTGATTGGACTAGACTTCCCACCCGACACTCCCTGCGCGAAATTACACGTGAAAGGTAATATTTCAACCGTCGGAAACTCTGTTACGCATCTCTCTAAGTGGTTTGGGTGTCGTGATAAGTTTTTGTGGCTTACTCAGAGAAAACTAATTACGTATATAATTGCAGAGTTTGACATTTACTTTCTCTTTTTATATTGGGTTTGGTTTATTTGTTTAGTTTGATATCCTTTCTTGGTGTTACAATTATTAATGAAATATTTTTTTTCTACGTGATATACCTATCTAATTATTTATCACATTGTACGCGAATTGAAAATCACTGTTTTGGGAAATTATGCAAAATGCTAAAAAATAAATATACAGATTAACCTGTAATGTCCCACTGCTGGGCAAAGGCCTCTCATCTCACTTAGGAGGATAAGTCAATAATCACCACGCATGCCTACTGCGGATCGGTGATCTGAAACCAGAACCATGCTTAGAAAGAAAGAAAGAAACATGTTTTGGCTCGTCTAACTTAAAAACCTATGCTGATATACAGACAGTAATATTTCTATAACTGTCGATCGAGTTACAAACACACAGCCATAGTAATAGGTAACTTAAAAGCAAAGTAATGTACATTGAAAACAATAAAGTGTAAAGAAAACACCCATGTATTCCAACAATTCAATGTGTCAAGTAATTCATGGTGCGGCGACGACGTTTCTTACAATCAACGAGATCTACAGCCTTACCTGCAACAAAAGCACACTTTTTCCTACCCAATCGGTTTGTTTATTTCTTTCCTCTCCCTATAAATATAAGAGTTCGGCACCTCCATACGAATTCCCAAGATGAAAACGTATTTTTCACACGCGAATTCCCGACACTGGTTTTGTTTTGTTTATTATTCTTTTGCATAAAAAGAGAATGTAGCTTCGTGAAAGGTCGATAATGATGATGGATTTCGACAGTTGACCCTTTGATTCTTATCGTTGAGACGAGACAACATTCCTCATCCTTGGCGTAAAGTCGTAACACCGTGTTTTAGGCATCGTAAAAGAAATCTGAAGCCAACGTGCTCTGTGCAATAAAACGGCTCGATTTCCAACATTAAGCACAGTATGAAGGATTTTTTTTAAACAACAGTTCATTTTGTACAATACACAAAACGTATCCAATGAGTAATACGAATTCCGTGACGGGGCAGTCTAAGCAGGGCAGGGCACTTTGAAGAAAAAACGATGATGAAGCACGATCATGTCCCCCGGATCCCGCTCGACTGACTGATAAATTGTCGAACATTTTTTTCGCTAAAATTCCGTTCCTTCGAATCCAATTATTGAGTCTTACCGATAGAACACTCCGGGTCTTTAGTTCTAGAACGCTTTATTTTCTTGTTTCGCTCTTTTCTTTACTGGTTTATTTTTAACCCTTATCAGAGTATTCCAGGCAATGCACTCCCCATTTCTTCTTCGGTGCTGTGAATATGAAAAATACATTGGAAGAGCAATAGTACATTGTCTCCGGCTGGCGGCCACTAATATTTCCGATGCAAACATGTTTTCGGTTCACTCTAATTTTATTCGGTTCCACGTTTGGTACAATAGGATGTGCAATTTCGTTCGCTGAGGCTGTCTAAATTGGTACGTTATGCAAGCATCAAACAAAAGCGGGCGAGTAAGCTTTCAGTAATATAATATGAGCGATGATGTTGAAATAAGTTTACCATTTGGAGAGCAGCTGAACGAGTACGCCACTATTTATTATTCATTGATTTGAAATGCGAATTTAAATTTCTTTTAGAGTATGCACGAAAGGTTACGTTTTACATAAAACAGTCGTTTCGTATGCGTTTTGAAGGCTTATTTATTGTAATGGAAGAGATATGGACTTATTTTATACAATATTGAAGGACGAAAACATGGTCCGTATTATTTAGACCGGTATTGGAATTAATTTTCGTATATGAAAGGGACATAAAAACAAGCTCGCCTATTTATTTTATGAAAATATAAAAGGGTGCCCTTCACGTAAGTGTAGGTATGTGTTGGAGTCACAAAATTTGTTCGACGTTATTGAGTAAAGAGAAGTGATTCATGGCTGTAAAATATAGACGTGTACCTTTATATAATGTGGGGATGGCGGGCGATAAACGACTGAGACCCACTACCAAACACACTAACTCGATACAAACCGTGATAAAGGCTCGATTGTATGCAGTAAATAAAATATGACTTGGCCATATTTCCACTTTCGTATCTTCCCGTTTTATGTACCTTTTTCTGGCCTCGAAGGGAAACCGTTCATACAAAATACCTTTTCGATATTGCCTTACTTTATTAGCATTGGGCACGTGTTTTTATATGAGTATCTTTCACTTCTGCGGAATAAAGATTGCCACATGTGCTCGATATTATTTATGACGTATAATAAAGGTAATTTCCTTTCATCAAGGTAATTTATTAGTACAATCGACGTTATGAATTAGAGGATAAAGTTCTTTTTAGTTTGAAATGGACTTACGACCTTTGATGAGTTTCCATAATGAAAATTGAAACACCAATAAAAAAGTTTTATGCCTACTTCATAATATGAAGTTCTTTTATTTCTTGGAGGCGTGACCAATTGTTATAATACCGGTGCTGTGACGTCATTTAACGGCTTTGTAATTATGACTGTCAACTGTTTTCACCTCGCCTTGTTATTATATCATCACAAAGCTGTTGAAGATACTTTTTATTCAAAACAGCTTACCGGATTCGCATTATACCCATCCCCGTTAGCAGGAAATTTATATAACAACATTGAATGTTTAGTGCGTCCCAAAATTGCGCTTACAAGGCAAATAAATAGCATCTTCAAAAGCTATCGTGAATGTGAATTAGAATAATGCACAGCGATTTGGCGTTTCAACGAATGAGATTGTGGAATGGTCCTTGGTGGATTATTCGCTTGGTTTTCCCGAATTTGTATACAAATGGAAGTGTCGTGACTATAAGACTTCGAACGAGTATGCGAAAATCAATCGTTCTTTGTATGCACGTAACATTTTAAGTGAAATTTCATGTCGAACTAAAAGCTCACAATGGAGATAAAAAATGAAAGTAAAACTATGTACTGTATACCTAAAACTAAAGTGTCGCAAAGATATTTTCAACCATCAATAACGTCGGGGGTTGAAACTTTAAAAAGCATATTTGGTAAATATATATGAAAACTAGCTGCGCCCCGCGGTTTCACCCTCGTTGTACCCGTTCCCGCGGGAATTTCGGCATGAAAAATAGATGTTGTCCGATTCCCAGACCTACCCGATATGCACACAAAATTTCATGAGAATCGGTTGAGCCGTTTCAGAGGAGTTCAACCACGGTACCCGTTCCCGCGGGAATTTCGGGATGAAAAATAGACGTTGGCCGATTCTCAGACCTACTCAATATGCTCACAAAATTTCATGAGAATCGGTCGAGCCGTTTCGGAGGAGTACGCGAACGAACACTGTGACACGAGAATTTTATATATAAGATAATATGAGCTTTAATAACTATTAGAGGGTGTAAGATCTCAGTGATGGTTTCTTCTATTTTTGTAACAAACCCGTAATTTTATCATATAAAAATAACACATTACCGTCACTTCTTGCAAGATTTCAATTAATCCCGTTAGTGAGTGTTCCCGAGCAGATGAAATATTTCATTATGAACATTAATATGTAACGTTACAAGTCGGGGCCTTGCCTAAGATCAAATGGCGACCTGTCCTCACGATGCTAATGTCAGAGATTAATGGAATTATGTACGCGACCGCACAACGTACACTCCAGTACAGCCAACGTTCAAAATTGTTCCTCGCATTATGGTGATCTTTCCATGAATATTGTTAGTCAGTTATTTCATTACAATTTTAAAGTGTTCTTTTTTAAACTCTTTCATGGAAACCTTCTTGTGTTTTAAAATTGGAATGGCGTTATTGCTTGAACACGACTTAGATTCTACTGCAGCATTTGCTCTGCAGAAGTTTTTTGTACAGTTTCAGTCAACTAGACGCAATTATTTAGCTTATTTAGTCAAAAACACTAACATATGCTTTATAAAAACCATAAAATCAGACTATGAAACGTCTTCTCTATCACAAACGCACCTTCATAGCGATTCATAGACTGACTGCAGTCTGCGCCCACCCTTCGTATTTTTCTACAAAGTTAACGAATAAAAAACTCTCTGTTTTAAAAAATATATCAGAGCGTTAATATTAAAACTAAGAACCATTTATAAGCTTGTTTTCTGGATAAGTATTTTATCATATTACGGAAACAAGTACTGACATTTTCCTGTTTTCTTTTTTATACAAGCTATAAACAAAATGTTGGATCTTAAGTCATATTTGAATTATTGTATGTCTGGCAGATTTCATATAGAGTGTGCAACATGTGTTTTATATCATCTCATCTCGGGAATATTTCCCAACATCAAGCGACATAAGAATACCTACAAGATTGAAAGCGCCGTAACTACACAGGATTCAATATGATAAAGGAACGGGAGATGGGAACCCGGGTTGCATTCATACATGTTGAAAAGTCATAGGTAATATGATTTCGAATCGAATGCGGCGCGTCTCCACTCTTTTTATGGTCTTTGTAAGCTTTCAGAATAAAATTTTATTCAGATGTTATACTTTTTATACATCTATAGAGTTTGCGTCCGTTTGTCTTCCGGGGCCAGCATTCACCTCCATAGAACATCCTGGTATGCAACTTTTTCTCTCTCTACTATAAACCTTATACCGTTGCAATTGAATACAGTTGATAACAAAGAACACAATTTACCCCCAAAAATACCTATTAAACTACCGGACCTTAAACTTTTATAGCCCAACACGAAGCTTTAAATACTCCGAAATGTTCTTAAAATCAATAAAAAGCCTACTTTCATCAGCTTGGATGTAATAAAACGTGCTTTAGTGTTATCCGCGGCAATGGAAATAAGATAATGTATCTTTGTAAAAAAGTTCATTTTAAAGCAGTAAAAATCTAATTGGTATAGGCAAGCCATAAATATTTGCGTTCGAATCGGCAGTGGCGCTGTGAATGTCGATGGGGCGAGCTGGGTTCCTTAATGCATGTCAATAAGGACCGTTACAATTTACACAGGATCCTCCGTAACCTAATACTTGTCATCGTATATCTCAAGGATTTAGGAATGGTATTGCGCATACCAAATTAATGGAAAACAACTGAATTAAATTTAAATTGCATCGGTACAGTCATACCCAAAATTGGATTAAGAGAATTGTACACTAGTTCGTGTTAGTTGTATTCGAGTTGCTTATACATATTTAAAATTGGAATACGAGTACTTTGTAAGGCATAATTGAATGGCGTATCACGAGGCTTACAATCGGTGACAGTGTAGTTGAAAACGAGTTTACTTTTATATAAAATGATTAGTAAGTTGCTCCCGCTGTGGGTGCTACTATAAAACTTACGACACTCCACTACCAAAGGCTTACTTGCTAATAAAAGCAAACAATATCAAACGAAACAATGGTTTAGTTACAATGTAACACTTACACATTGAAAACCATCGTAATTTTCCTTGTAATGTTGTGTATTGTCCGTTAAATGCAATGTCATTTGATTGACTGGAAAGCTCTATAATGGACAGCAATTATGTCATAAAATATTCTTTATAGTGTTTTTTTAGTAGGTGGTTAATTGACAGTATTGGCGTAAAGAATTGTAGATCAAAGGAACTTTATATGATTGACAGCCGTAATTGCAAGACTTATTTACTAGTTTGAATTTTAGATATCAAAATGGCTCGATTCTTTTGATATTTATAAAACAGGTTGCTACCGAATTGCTATAAGCCATAAATATTAAAATTCAACCACTTCTAACTCATAAAAACACTTTAAAAGGGCAACAACACAAAGTAACAACGCGTCCGTGAAATACTAATAATGTAGGATGCATCAAACATTTTGCCATCTCAGCTTTAGTGGTCCCTTGTCTGCCGTAATTAGTTTTTGCTCGTAGTAATCACCGTTCAGTATTACAACATGCAACGTTGTAACTTATTTCATGAAAACACTCTTAAGTGCCCGTATTTAATGTTTACTTTCGCTCAATTTTTTAAAACTACATCCTAATGGTCTTAACAAAAACGACCGCAAAGTAAAGACGGCAAAGTCACAACTTGATTTCTTTAAGACGTCCGGTTGTCCGTTTGGTTTACTTGTTTTGAAACTGTTTTATTGCCTTATAAAATTCACTTGGCCAACTACAACTTGGAGTTTTAAACATAACTTAAAATAAAATAGTGGGGTAGATAGTTTGGTCGTGTTACGATTTGTTCAATTTTTGTGTAAGGAAATGTTATGGACAAATAATGTTGAACAATCTCTTTGAAAGGTTTGGAGATTTGTCGTTTTCTCAGAATGCTTTGAAAAATTCCTAAGTCAGTCAAGTTGAACGGAACTTCTTACAGTTTATTGTGAAACAGTTCTTCACTCTTATAATTGAGATCAATACAAACATTCTTTTCTTTATTATTCACAACGTAAAGTATACAATTTGATTTGGATTTTATGTTCATTGAAAGTTGTGATTGAAGTGTATTCTTTCTTTCTTTATTTTTGTTCTTTAATTTGATTTAGTTAGAGTATTTATTTGTCGTTCAACCGCTTTTGTGCAGACGAAGGCAACTACCTCTAAGGAATTCAAATAAAGCCGACCTTCTACTTAATTGTCCAGTTCACAGAAATAGAACTATTCTGTGATTCGAGGTTAGAATTCAGAGGTATTCGTTTGGTATTTCAAATTTATGCAAAAATCCAAACAACAGAGACGTAAAAGGGTTCAGGGTTCCGCCGTGCCTACACCTACATCATCACGTCAATTTGGTCCCGGATGCGAGAACCACGTGACGTTATTCCAGATTGACAGCCATACCCAAATCCAAACCTAATTCGATTTCCAAAACAGGTTTATGATTTCATATTATTTGAGATATAAATCCTGTTAACTTTGTTCAACGAAATTGAACCCGGTGTAAATATACAAATAATGATATCGTACAAAATCCTTCCTTTAAAGTTCAAAGAAGTCAAGCGTAAGAAACCATTTAAGGAGAACTATTTTCCTTCGGGAATCAGTGTGACCTATCGCGATCAATATCGGCCGGGAACACACCTGTAAGGCGTGTAACACAAATAACGCGAGGAGTCCCGATAAGGCCCGCACTCCGCAGTCCACACGTCGAGACCGGCGCCTGAGATTTATAGGACGTTTTTATAGTTCACCACGGACGTTCCTTGTTTTAATTTCGCGCAAGGATCAACGCTTTCCCCGCGCGCCGGAGGCTGAGTAACTACACCGGTGTCTAGCGTCCCTATTTTGCCGCGAGCCTAATGTCGCGAGGCGACGAAATTTATCGCGCCGCTTGTAATTCCGCCCCGGCAGTGCCACCCCGCGTCACCCGCGTCACCCCGTCACCCGACAACACACTTGTAACGTTTTCTAATGAAATTGTCCACAAACTCCCGCTCGCCGCAACCCCCGGCCCGTCGACGCCGCCGGATGAACCGAAAAAAGTACAGCTCGCGTTACTAATGGCTTCATTTATCACAGTCACTAACAGTGATACACCGCAACGACGTTTTATATTTAATTTGGCTCTCTCCGGAATAAATTACGGCAATATCGAGCCCCGAGCGATAAAGGACCAGTAGCGCTCTTGAGTTATCGGGACAGGTCATAGTATAAAGACGGTAATCTTATTAGATTAATTCGTTCGTGGCTAAGTGATAAGTTAGCTGACACTTCGGTTTGATTCGATCCGCGACCGATGTAACAGTGTGGTTTACTAACAACCGACCGATGTTTCTTTATCACTAAACAAGCGTAGTACCGTAGTATGCTACTGCCACTATAGGAGAATAAAAGTCTATAGTTATTCGACCATAAAAATAAAATTCTCTTAAACGTTGAGCGAGACAAGTAGTAAATTAAAACTATAAGCTGAGAACGTTGAGAGCGGCAAGTTGAGAGTGAACGAATGATGCGTGTTCACAAACGAATGTGGCATTAGAACCGTTGAAATAAAGAAGTGTTTCTTGGCACAGAAGCAAGATGGCGGGTATCTTATACAGGTTGCTTGGTTGCTTTATGCCCAACGTTCAAAGCCCATGCAACTTGACATATCGTGGTTAACTACCAACATATCTACGCCAATGGAAGCATACTTCTGCTCCTACATACGTTTTGGAACTAATCTTTAGTGCTGTTATCTTAAGAGGCGTTTCTGACTCTGAATTAATGAGGACTCTTGAGTTAGCATGGAATCAAGCGAAGCGTTCATTCGTTGAAAGACGGAGAATAGAAATAATGAAATGCATTCACGGAGAATGCTTGTTTATAATATGCAATACTTAGAAAAGCGCAACACTGTTGGCTCCTTGGAAATTACTTATATATTTTCTGCTACATGCTAACAAACATTACAAGTATAATATTCAAGAAGGTTTAACTATATCGCACTCAAAATAAGAACGTCTGAAATACCTTAATGGATGAAACAGGCACATGAATAGATACTCATACACTACTAAAAATGATTTGTACTGTAGAAATGATTCCTGGTAGGGGTGCGATCACCCCGCAGGTCTCGCGACGGTGCTCACATTACTGTCACACAGCGAGATTAAAGTAAGCCCACAGTTAAACAACGCCCCGCGTAATTTGGCAACTGAACTGTGATTAAATAGTGCTACAGTCTCGTTAGCGTAATGACTATGGCTTTGTTAACCTTCGCTTTATACGTTTAACCGATTTATGAAACAGGAATTGTCAACCGCAACTTTTTAATGAGCCCATTGTAAACATAAAAACTATTTATTCCTGTTTTTATTGCGATTAATCACAACCTACTATATTATCAGATAAATGAAAAACTTTTGGATCGTGTTATCAATACAAACAGTCTCTGAAAGAGAGATGAATAGCTACAGTAATAAACAAGAGAAAAACAGAAATATTAATCATTTTCCCCGTAAAATTACACGCCAACACTGAACACCCTCCGTAAACAAAGTGACTTCCTTTACCTTCATTTCTTTTACTTTCGTAGGAAAATGAGAGGCGAAATGTTAGGTACGGGTGTATCCGCGAATTCTTTTAGCGTTACAAAATAGTTGTGTGTGTGTTGGTGGGAGTTTGGTGCTCAGACTCGCTCCTACTGTTTCGGATGCAATGTAAATCGTCGCCGCAAACTTTGGAAGATATCTGGCCAAAGGACAAGACGCTAATATATGCGAAATCCCGCGCTCCGCGTATTGTTGCCTAATGCGAAGACTTTGTCGTTTCTATTTACGCTCCACAAGTTTCGAATTTGTTGCATACGTGTTATTTGCAATAGTTGTAGTAACTTGCATTGCAAATGGCGGTGAAAATCTTATTTGGATTTAGTCTTTGGTACGTATTATTTTAGTTGAACATTTTCAAGCGCGTCTTTTACTCAATGATTATTTTATTTTGTTAATATTTCGACATTTAATTAAAGGCAGATTTATTTTATTAAACGTTGTCCCAGCACTAAACATTTTGCCTCTAATCATAATCTCTTGTATAAAACTAAATTAAATAAAGTTCCTTTTATTCATTAATTCAGGTGTGTACAAACACTTAGGCAGTACCAACCTAAAAGGTAATCTCATTGTGTCTACACTTTTGTCTCGACGCTATTTAAATGGAGGAAAGGTTCCGGTTTCTAGCTACGGGGCCATTTCTTAGGGCCCTTTCGCTTGGTTAATTTAAATTAATTTATACTTCGCTTACACTGATACTGAGAAGTTAATTGTAGCATTTAGGCAAGATTTACGTACACACGCGTTATATCAAAATGCGTGAATAATGACTCATTAATCAACATTGTTCTGTATTAAGTTAATTAATTTCGCCAAACTGACGGTGCCGTATACGTACTCATTCATACACTGCATACGTTGTTCAACATAATACTGCGAAAAGTTTAATAAAAACGAAACGCAAAATACTATGCAGATTAAATAATGAATTCGTCAAGTGACGCAAGTTGAGGAACCCTCAAGTTGATAAACAGAACCGTCAGATTTGCATTTAACAAGCTGTTGCAGACCGAGAATTTGAGTCAAAAATAGTGTTTGTATTTAATTACCAACAAAAGGTTCGGTGAAAAGATGATGCTCAGCAGAATTGGAGTTATAGCCGCCCACGAGCAACGAACAAACCGGTTGAGCCGCACTCAGCGGTACCCTAGCGAAGATATTTCGCGTTGTATTTACTCAGGCGTGCCTAAATTGTTTGCTTACATGTTTGACGCGCCTCACGCAACACTCATTACGGCGAAGCTTTGTTCATACTTAGACAACATATTGTTACACCCAATGGAGCCGAATGTTCTTTATATGTTTATTTTTATCATTACAGGTAAGTTTCCTGAAACGTTTGCGGGTTGTTAATGGTTGCGGTTCGGTGAGAATTTTCTTTTGAAATTGTTTACATTGTTGGGGCTGCAATTTCTGTAATTTGTCGAGACTTTTATCGAGTAAGAACTTTTCAGACGGCAAATAATTATGTGGAGTAATACCTCTATGTATTATTATAAATATTTCAAACGTGGTATAGCAGTAAGCAGAGATTGATGTGTTTTCCAGTTTTCTTGAGCGATGACTCTATCATACTCCCTGTATAGTAGTTGTTAGTGATGGTATTAGTACGGCAAACTTCACATAGGAAGCGTCGAACAGAAATAACACTATACAAAATTAAAACCAGCTGATTATCTCTTTCAAAAACATGTCACCGTCTGCTCTAGTTTAATTTCGTTTCTAGACAACGTTTAAGAATACATAAGTAAACTCATTATTGAATAAAGTACGCAACAAAGACTTACTTTGAATTTAAATGGTAAGAATTCCCGAATCAGATTTGGCTGCCACGTTTAATTGTTGTGTAACAAGCCACTAGGGAATTGGTTCTAAATGTTATGTTGTCCGGATCTGGTTATACCGCAAGCTCGGCACTGCTGTACGGAATGCGACCTAAAAACAACCAAAATGCCTTGACATTTAGTGTTACATTACCGTGTTTTGTTAACGAACGGCGTGATGGAAAGCGCAATAGGCGACCGTTTACACCTGCGATTCTTCTTCATCTTCGCTAAACCGAGGTGCCGTTTTACCCAAAGTAATTATGGCACATAACGTATTAGTCTTTTGGGAGCTAACACATGTTGGAAACGCTTAATCACTTACTTTACATTTGCGTACGCAAATAATCCGTTAATTTAATTTTGGTGGTGGTATTTATGACGCTTATTTAATTTATTATCATATCAAAGTGTAGGCTTTATTTAGCGGGTTTTGTGTGCGTGTGAATACATGTTCATAATGAAATCGTGTAAGAGCTCGCATGGGAAAAAAAAAAATTCACGAGGTTTCTCTCACTTGTCTTTTTACACGGGGCGCGGTATGCGATGTGGTGACAAAAACAGATTAACGTAGTCTCCTATATTCGAATATCGAACAGGTATAACATAGATATTTATGTATTTTCTACAATTATGTATCTAGTGGTTTTAAATCAAGTAATTTGCCGTTATAATGAACATCAAGAAAAAAACATCCGTTAAGAATGAAACTTGATATAATATTTTCTGTAACATTTTCTCATAACTTAAAAACAACGTCGAAATGAGTTTTAGTACCAACATGAAGTCACTGATTTATTATTTATTACATTTTTGGTTTGATAAAAAAACACTCAGAAGTTGAGCGCCCCAAATAATTTATTGCTTGAAACTTTTCCCTCTTTAAAAGTACTTTTTAAGTGACTAGGTATGACTAGGTTCATGACTTTGTGAGTAAAGAACTGAAATATTATCTAGACCATAATTTTAAACACTTTTTTTGTTAAAAGTTCAAAATGCTTAATCAAACACTGAACTTTAGTTTACATTTTAAACGGTAAAACCAAAAATTAAACATGAACCTGAAAGGAAACCTTTACAAATTCTACTTAAATTACAAAAACATTGAATGGGTCCGTTGTAAATCTGTACAGTGTAAAGTCAATATTACTTTATGATAGTAACAAAATTGTTCTCTCAAACTTTCAGTGGAGGGTCTTAGAAATATCCGGTCTACAAAATAAATAACAAAGCCGCTTTATCTGACACGACCTTGTTTGAAATCATAACAAATAGCCTTTTAGAAAACCGCATCCCATCCTAAAGTGTCGTAGAAAAAGGGCTCGATAAACACATTACAAGTGTTCGATGCAGCCTCCCAGCTCAGGGCGCGATGAAATCCGTCCCTTCGACGACTATTCGTTATACGTCTTAATGGATTACATGGAATAAAGTAGGCATCGACAAAACAAAAGGCCGACCTTTACCGAAAATCTCTGACCACATAGTTTGTGGGCTAAAACTAAATTTATTACATTTGACCTTAGTAATTCTTGTCGAAGGTTTTCCATCCTAAATGTGTAATAGCCAGTTACGGCTTTCAAAGGTACGGCTCGCGTTCACCCAGTGCGGTTTTATACGCAACTAAATATTTTATGAGTTACAAAATAGTTTTGTGAAACTTTTAGTTTTGGTTTGATCCCCACGATAAAATCTGTCTGGTAGGTATATGTATCAATATCACGCTTACCTCATTCGGTAAACATTTTATTACAATTCTAGATTCCTTATTACTCGTAAATGTCCGTCGATTTTCTACCAAATATTTCAGCATAGTTTGTCATTTAAAATGCGATTATACCGGTGCCCTATGAAAGCTAATGTAATGTGATTCGACGGTTAAATTCACGCAACGTATACAAATTCACGCAACGTATACTATGATTATCTGCCGGTTGCAATTTACATACTCCGAGGGTGTTCGTTTCGCGCTCTTTGATGCTACAATGTATAGAAATGTTTGATTTCAACTTTCATCAGACACCGTTGCTTTTCACTTTACAAAAAACAAATGAAGACGCGTACAAGGGAAGTTTTTAATTCGCCTAATGCACACCGAGTACCTACCTGTCTTTTCCTAACTAAAGTGCACTGTTGTAAAGCTTAGCAGCGTCGACGGGAGTGAGCCTTCTGTCACATCGACTGTTGCATTGTGAGCAGTTTATTTTAGCTCCATCTCGAATACATTCCCGTTTTCTTAAGACGTGTATTAAAATGTTGAATTTGGAACTTGTGTTTTGTTTTACATCAAGTTGTAATGTTGATACAGTGCTCGAGTCTTGTACAAAGTTGCATAACAAGTTATTAATTAGAAACAAACGAAACGTTCGCACTAAGATTCGTACGGAGTATAATCAGACTTAATGATTACTTTGATTTTCATCTCTCGCCTGACGAAACGAGAAACTTAATGAAAAGTCAAGCAAACTCAGTCGAATACAAATTTAAGCATTAGTATGCAAGAGTAAAGTTTTTATTCAATATAACTTGCACTGTTTTATCTTCCGTTTGTCTTTTTAGCATCAGCAATGCACGAGTTATTGTTACATTCAATCGTAATAAATAAAGCTATCAAAACAATGCTTGTTTCCGACGAGTTGTTTATCTTTTAATTTCGAATCCATTGTTAATAAAGCAGTATGCAAAATATCACAAATACAACCAAACATTTACGCAATTATTTTATACGACGCTACATCTGATGATCTGATACATTGTTCTTCGATGTTCACTGCAATACGTTCTTATTTTAAAATTAACTAAAGTTGAAAAGTTTTTATCCACTTAATATTCCGCATTATTGTTCTATGGCGGCGTTGTTTATTCTCTTGGTGTTGTTCTGTTCGCAGCAGACACTGACGAGAAAAAAATATGGTAAAGTGTTGACTCGATGTCTGGATGTCAAGTGGCGGGTAGTGCGGCCGGTTCCGTAGCGCACGAGTCGCACGGCATCCAATGCCTCCTACCGCGCCACCTAATTCTGATATGAATATGAAATTGTATGTAAATGTCGGCCAAATGTTACCGCGCAAGTTGACAACTCGACAGCGCTGTAAATATACTGGTAACGTAGCTCTGACTTGGTATACCGAAACATGCGAGTCTACTTTACGACTGCGACTGTTTGAATAAATTGTTTAGATTGTCGTCGACGTAGTTAGTTGGTGTCTAAGCAAAGGTGGTCGCGACGTTACGAATTGCTATCCCTCCCCCGAGATCTCAATAAGTGGAGAGTTAATATAATGTGGACTAGCTCGCACCGCAACACTCTAACGAGAGCAATATTACCTAAGTACGCTCAGAGCCACCCCGTCTGTTTTAAACTA
This sequence comes from Cyclophora albipunctata, assembly GCA_963082685.1. Lineage (NCBI taxonomy): Eukaryota > Metazoa > Arthropoda > Insecta > Lepidoptera > Geometridae > Cyclophora > Cyclophora albipunctata. Next base: position 4,316,175 of record OY720117.1, on the reverse strand, counting down.
GAATCCATTTCACGACTACAAACTCTACAAATGTGCATTTTCTCGAGCGGAGCGTTTTACCGCAAAGTTAAGTTTTACCACTTGCCATAATTACCAATAAAACGTGTTCGCGTTGATGGCATGTCAACCGGAGCCGCATCAGAGTTATGAAGTTGCCTATCTCCTCCGTGACACCGCGTTATTGCTGACGTTTCGGCCTGATTATCTTTAATTAAAAAGTTGTTTTAGGCTCTTAAATTCAAAGTTATTAAAAGAAATTGTTGAGACTCCCCAAAATGGTAACTCAGTGAATCGTCATAATTAGATTAGAAACGCCGCGAGTTTACTAAGATTTTGGACAGGGATTTCTAATTTTACATTATTTTAGCATGAATTTGATAAATTGTTTTTCTTTATTTCAATGCACCGAAGATGCTTTAAACGCGTATTGTGCTCGAGGAATATTGACAGTTATGATCACTTCTCGATTGGAGCATCGCCAACAATGTCTAAGATTTTCTGTACGATTTGTAACTTGAATACTCTAGCTTCCGTTTAGAATAGATGTGCCATTTTAGAGTGTTGCGTCTCCTTCGTATTCGACGTGCGTATCTGAGATATTTACGACGTTATGCACTTCAAGCTTTTAGATGATGTATAACTGCGGACGATTACATCCCAGAGTTATTGTATGCAATTATTTATGTGTCGTTTCGAAATGTTTTTACTAGTACATTTAAAAGATAGGTGTGCGTATTGATTTGTCAATACAAATTTTAATATTGGATAGATGGCGGGGTCGATATTGGTGTGAGACGAGGGTCGCAGCGTGGGGATGTGAACAAGCGAATGCCGCTCACGTCATATGATTTCTTTTATTTATTTTAATCAAATATGTGCGTTGTGTTGTTTGACGGTAGGTTTTTCGTCGCGGCTAGCGTACTTTACATTCGCCCATGAATTCCGGACTTGTGGATAGATGAATGCTTTAACATTTTACGTATCCAATACATAAATTCGCTACCACTCCTGACGCTTTTCCATTTTATTCAGTTATTTGATATGTTTTTGCTTATACAACCCGCGTGTTGTCTTTGTCTGGTGTGCACAACGGGATTGTTGCAAAGTGAAAGGTTTATAGACTATTGTTGTACTAAATTGGTGCAGGTTTACTGTTACAAATTGCCGTCTTTGTTATTTTTCAGCAGCGAAACGCTAGTTGTATAGTAGTTAAAACCTGTAACTATAACGTATTCAATTAAACAAGAGAACTTTGTTCAGATTAAACGTACATCAAAAACAAAATCCGTTGCAAGAAAATCGTCCATCTTTTTTAAGTGGCTCTGTTCCGCACAATAGGATACCGTTATGACATTGAATAAAAAAGACCCAATAGACTCCTAGTGGATAATGAAAATCTTCGATATCGTATCTCTTTTTGTAATTGGCTCACATTTCTTTGTAATAGGGTTGTGCGTGCATTGAACTGCGGTCCGATTGTTCAGATAGAAGCAATTAACGGTTATGAGTTGAACTGAGCTGGTGGTGTGTGTGCGGTGCAGCCCTACGGGGGGGACAGTAATCATTTTAAAATGGTGCGCATTCACTGTGAAACGCATCTCGGCGATTGCCGTTTACGTTCTACAATCAGATCGTCCTATCCTACCTCTCTCATATCGACTTTTTCCACTTCGTTTATTGCGCCCGGTTTGGGAATAGTTTTTGTTTCAGCCGGACTAATCAACGCCCCTACATGGCCATCCGGGTGGGTTTTCCATTTATATTTGACTGTATAAAATATTCTATTCAGTTTGTTTTAGCATCTATCAGGAGTCTGGAGCTAAAACTAATACAATTGAATTTAGTTCGTGTTTTTATTTGTGTAATTTGGCTTTTTTGACGTTTTATATAGAGTCTATATTTGATTGATTGCTGTATTGTCTCTGATATATTGCTTTGAATAAAATAACTGATCAATAAAAATAAAAAGTAAAATAAAGTATTAGCCTGTAATGTCCCACTGTTGGGCAAAGGCCTCTCGTCTCACTGAAGATATCAGTACAGTGAGGAGGTTTCAGGCGTAATCACCACGCTTGCCTAATGCGGGTTGGTGATCTCAAACCCGACTGATTAATATTTTTTTAAATTAAAAGAGAAAAGAAAAGAGAATAGAATAATTCAACATCTTCTTACAAACCTACTCATACAACAACATTTGTTCTTTCCAAATCAGTAACAAATCTTTAAAGTCGGCCCAAAAACGTCAATTTACAACAAAAACCAACCAACACGAGATCTTTGACATAACAGGCAACATTGTACCCTAATCCAATTTGTGTAGTTACAAAATTTTGGTTACCACCGATTTCAGTAACTGTAATTGTGGTTATGCGGTGCAAATATCGATTTACATGCCACTGTATAATTCAGGGGTTGAATAATGTATTACCTTTCATTAGCACATTGGCCAGTCCCGAGGCGTATTTGCACATAAATTCGCTTACCCACACTCGCAGGAAGCCTTAGACGTGCGAACGATTATCCTTTGAAGCGGAATCGCCATATAAACCCTCCTTTTTTATCGTAATGCGCTTTTTATTGGCACCGGTTATCACTTTATATTTACCTTTTAAACGCGCGGTACCAGTCGATTTGTGAAGTCGATTTTCATGTATTGTTACATCACAATACATGAAAATCGACTTCACAAAAGTATTCGTTTGTAATGCTTTTTTTGTTCACGAAAAATGCATCTACGCTCACACAAAATATTCGAGTGACCACCTCACTCTTCACAGTCTTGGCAACCACGGTTCCTGTAAAGGAGCTGAAACGTCAGAAGAGAATGTAAAACAAATGCGAAGTGTATCCGAAAACCTAATTTCAATTCAAAATGACTGAGGAGGGTTAAGTATAGTCATTCATTGTATTATAATTAAAGTAAAATTAATTTGTTGTAATAAATTGTTTTTCATTGCAAACAGGATTTGGCAACGGTAGCGGCAAGACGCAAATCTGAGCCAAACCATCTCACCTTTAAATCTATCCGAACTTTATATTATATACGATGCCTATAACATTGAAACTTTGTACGTTATAGATAATCACAGAAAGTGCTCTACATTCCTCGGTATATTCGACCTTTGGATATAACCTAGGTTCGAGTAATAGGAATGAGCTCACGGTAATAAACTGTGAGATATTTTCGTATTTGTATGTAGTCGCTTGTATATTTTTCTTATCGATACTTTATTTGATATACTACGTTGATTATTCTTGTAATATCGATGTAAATTGTTAGTTCTAAAAATGATAGTTTCCCATCACTAATTATTTATCGTTATAGATAACCCCACATGATGCCATGCAATGACGATATTTCACAGGTGATCGAATGCATACATTGACTAATGAATCTAATGATTGTCTATCATTGCGTATTGAATGTTCTTGACATACGATGCGAGCTGTCATCGCCTATTGTGATTATGTCAACTCAACCCTGTACAAGGTTTATTTAGCATACATTTGAATATGACATGTGTATTAATTACATAGCCGAAACATAACTCAATATTATAATGCTATCGAAATTCGATAAGAATTAAATTAAGCTATGACAGATTAACTTTTAATATTCATGAACGTATGACAGTAACTGTTTAATTAGGTAAGCGCCTTTAAAAGGTGGATGGTAACTTATTACACGTACCCTCTAATAAAACTAAGAAATATGAAGCCGATACTAATGAACTTCAATAATTACAAAGCTTAGCGTGGCACGCGTGGTATTATACCTCAGAAACAGCCCACCTCAATCATTTTAACGTCCGATTAATTATTATTCATTGCGCGCTCCCTGGTCGTCTGGAGTTCGTTTCCCTACACCTATATCTATTGGCAAACGCAAAAACGGTAAAGCTTGATTAACGGGAATAAATACAAAGTGGTGTTAGTACAATCGATCTATTTACGAGCATACAGTCGCTTTAGTTTTAATTAAGCAACAGTGGGTCGTTAAACAGAACCACACAGTAAAATCGAGTCCGATACGCGTGCTATGCGTTAATAAGCTCTCGCGATTGGACTCTGCGTGGATCGTAAATGAGTATCGTCAATAAATCGGACATTATAATAAACATTAACGTTATTGTTTCCCGTTAAGCGTGCCCCCGCTCCCTTCAGGTATGGCCGCAACAATCCACCCGGAATTTGAACGACTTCAATTATTGAGTGCCTACGAAAACCGAACCCTTTGGGCTCCTCAAGGGCCCGGACTGTCCATTTCGACGGACGATCATTCCGCATGGCACGCACCCACGTTAAATAAGCCGTTTATCCGTCCACCTTTTGTATTTGTTCCTTTTGTAAAGGTATTACATCTAACAGTCATTAAAATTGAAAGGTTGTTTTCGTGTAATCCGCAAAAGAACAACGTCATTCCAATTTCAAGTTTTCGCTTGAAAATTGATCAAAGAAAATTTGTTTTATCGAATTGCAGTTAGTTAGCTGAAGTTGGTGATTTAATTTGAAATAGGTTTTCGAATATATTTGGAATGATTTAAAATTTCAAATATGTCTGTTATCTATCTCTATAGATCTTGTGGATAGATATAAGATGTCCACAGAGGCCGGATACGCTACAATACAATTAAATGGTTTGCATAATTTGCATCAATGCATTCTACACTAGCTTAGTGAAGTTCCTAGGAGAGTTTCGCAGAGGTTAGGTACCGCATACACATGAATATTTGAATTAGTTAAATCTTTCAGTCCTCCCTACAACGTAGACTACAATAGAAGATAGAACATTAAATTATATTTACAACTTTAGTTTGGTAACGCCAACTAATGTAACTAATACCATCCTAATTATTTATTAATCGCTACGCTATTCACTACATTACACAGAAAGGGAACAGGAGTCGGTTTCGTGTGGTTAAAGCATTATCGAAACGAAATTAGGGTGCTTACACACACGCGTCACGTTGTCACTAATCTCGACTCTTAGCGCAATCTCTGGCCATTCCAATGAGAAAACAATACGGTCACCTTTCACGGGAACAAAGGGGAAATAACAAAAGAATGGACGAATCGCTGTTCGGAGCATTATCGGCGGACACGTGAAGCAGTCGTTGATCGCCTTTTAAAACGAACAGAACATATAAAGAAAAAATCCACTCCCATTCAAGCTACATTGCGACAAAAATAAAACCGCAACATGTGGGATCAGTTTGATATTTGTTTTTTGTATCAAACATTTTAGTGTTTAAAATGTGACCGCTTTGTGTAACTTCAGTCGCAGTGGGCTTTGTGTTAAAAGGTTCGCGCGTCCGGCAGTCCATCTATACTAAACAGGGAGTAAGCCAGTGGAATTCCAGCGACTTTTTTTTGTTTTATGATTGACAGCACACGAGCCGTGTTCGGTCGCGCGTTCCGTGTCCAGCGGTCCGTGATCCGCTACTAAGAGAACTGCCTATCCGTCCGGTGGCCTGCCCACATTGTCACACGTTGCATAATACAAAAGCTCTCTGAATACGTTTGTTACATCCAGCTTCGAACCATCGAACCGTTCACAAAAGTCATCCTAGCAAAAATTACTGAACCATTCGAAAAAAGAATACTCAGTACTCACACATGCATCTCATCGCGGAAATTAAATCATGAGTATTGAATGTGACTAAATGCAAAAAATATATACGTTCATCTCGTTAAAACTTAGCTAGCAAATATAAAATTCAATTTCTGAATGAGCACAAAAAATCTTCTACCTTGTTTTTCGCGTTCATTTTGCATCAACCGACGTAGAATCCTAATTATCTTTCCCAGTTAAGCTTAAGTGAATTATTCCAGCCGCCCACTGTGGCGTACAAACAAAACGGCACTGAGTTCGCAACCTCAGTCGAAAATACTAAAACATTAAAGAGCATTCCGGGCGCACGTATAATATTCGCTAAGTAGTAAGTACATGCGGCGCATAAGCCGGGCTATCTTGGCGGGGTAACAGAGCTACGCTTAGCCGGCTCAACTTTTAATAACGCCCGCAAAATCATCTAATTAATCTGATTACGGACGGCCCCGTACGCCAACGCAACACTCGGCACTAATGCTTACTTCTGAGCATTAAACAAACTTGTTTGTCCCATGTAGTGAAGCTCGGATTAGTCAAGTGAGCCCTCGCTCCCAGATTACCGCGGACCGACTCCCGAATAAATAACACGAGCCATCACTCTCTTTACAAATTAGAGTCTTATCTCTCAATAATATGATTAGGTCTCATTCTCTGGCGGTTATTTGATATTAATTTGTTTCTACTTTGAAAACGTTACTTGGAAATAATGCTAGTTTCAAAGTTTGTTCTCTCTCAATGACGTTAGCTTTTGCAAGTCTCTAAGCTGAGTTTCCCTGGAGATTCACGAGGAAAACTGTGGATTTATCGGTTTCTAAATATACTACAGGAAAAATGTTTTCTCTGACGTACTTAGTACAACTTTTCTTTGCATTTAGTGAAGCATTGGCAACAGTTTTTACGAATACATAGTTCACAATACGATAAATATATTCAAGGGGATTGTATGAGAATATTTATTCCAATAACGGAAGTACGAATATTTAAAAATATATATTTAAAAATAGAATCATAATAAACTAAATCAAGTAGTAAGACGCAGTATATAAAGGCCGTTTCCGTAAGTACGTCTTATTTTGAGTAGGCTACAGCGCGATTAATCTCGAACGAATGGAGATGCTATCTTTACTACAAGATAGAGTTAGGTGGCCGTCCTTAACAGTATAAACTTTATTATACAGGGACCTTTATCTTCCAGCTAAATAGGAGAGCCAAGTCCAGGTCATAAATAAGGCCCGGCTTTGATTTCTGAAGGTGACCCTTGCGAGGTTCTTTGGGGTTGAAGATCGTGAGATCCCTTTTAATAGTTACCAAGGAAATCTTACTTAATTCGCATAATGATCACGTAATCTCTAATACTATTTGGGACCGCTATAAATTATGTAGGCTCTGAACTTCATGTAATATATTAAACGTAGTATAAATGAGATAAAAACAATGTAGATGAGGGTTATTATAAACTCCTCTTTAGATGTGGTTTCCTCTGAGCAGGACGGTGGGCAAAAACGGACCCTTATGTTACCATCATTAGTTTTGGACTGATCAAGAGACGTGCAAAATTGTATGTACTTTAATTAAAATATATTAATGTATGGACTTATATTTTAAACAACATCCAATATTTTTAATGGGAAAAATATAAACTACTCGTATAATAAAAACTTATTGGAAAATTCGTTTCGAAACCCATTCGCGCTGAATATTTAAATAAAATTATAATTCCATTGGCCCATTTGGTCTGGAAAAATATTTTAACATTTACGGAGGTGTCACTGTTACGACGATGATGGTGACACTAAGTAGCGATTTAAAAAAAGAATATAGGTATTATAGTGTTGTACTACAATATGTTCTTTTTTCAAATTACACTATAATATAAATGCTTTAGGCAATTTCATTTAGGTACTTAGTGTTAAAACAGTGTGTTAGTGTTTACATTCTTTTTTCTTCGGAGAGTTATGTGAATTAATGTGGTCCATTTTCCAAACGAAGGAGATTCCTCCTGAAAAGGAAATAGGCTTTCTTACATCATCACTGAACTTCTTTCCTTAATATTAGAAGATTTTATTGGTTCAAAAATTAGTCATGATTGTTTAACCATCGTAAGCAAAAAATAGAATATGAGTTTTAAATTCCTCCGGTTCCAACTTTAGTGATACTCGTACAATAAAGAGCAGAAATCCATTGAGAACCAAAATTACAGCTTGACGGTAAACTATCCGTACTCAAATCAATTATAAGTTATTATATTATTAAGGAAGGTTACAGCCAATTGATTTAGGAGATTTAAATTAATTGCTTGATAGTCCTATAAAAGATTAAATGCTTTAATTGAAATGATTTAACTTTTGTTAGACAAAATATCGATTTAAAGACAGTGATGTATTTATATATTTAAAAGTCTGAGATTTCATATACCTATTATATCGAATATTGTGCATATAAAGTATTATCCCCATAATAAAAGTTAGATCTCTCACCACAATATTCCTTCAACTGAATATGGAAATCTATAGAGATTCCATTGAATTGAAGCTTTCAAAAACGGGTTCATCGATTCGGATAAAAGGTAAAGCCTATTGGCAGAACGAATTGAGGGCTAGCATACAGAAGGAGGTTGCGGGACGAGAGCAGATAGGCAGACCGAGCGACACGAATGCGACATTTCAATTTGAGCATATATTATTCATGGTAATGCGTTAAAAGCGAGCATACTCGGCGCGGGCGGAGCGAGCAATCGCCGCGCACGTGCTAACATCAGATACCTACATTATATCCTATTTTCAATGTTGTGCTTAAACTTTTTCGTTTCGCGCCATTACATTTGTCTTGCCATGTTCTCTGCTACACTTATAAATTCACCTTTTAAACTTTTATACGTTTTTAAAAGCTAAAAGGCTACAGAATTGTTTTCTATATTTAACTCGGCATATTCCAACGAAATATGAATTTGTAGTTAGATTAATGAAACTACTGGAGGCATCGGGCGTTGTGTAGATGGAAACAAGATAATAAATGTATTGAATACCGTACATAAATCTCTTGTCGTGCTGTAGAGTGAATCCAATGGCACCGCAACAGTAGCGCGCGTAAATGTTCAAATAATTCCGATGCAAGCATACCGTAGTGGATTTGGATAGGAAAATCTATGCGAGGGTATCGTGGGACGACATTTATTGGATTAATGCTATTTGTTAATTGAACAATACGTAGTGTTACAAATAACAATACATATCGAAACAATCCTTTAGAACACATTGTAATAAACATCTCTGCAACCTATATCTCTAATAAAACTGAAGAGTTTGTTTGAACGCGCTAATCTCAGAAACTACAAATCCAATTCGAATAATTCTTTTTGCAATAGATAGCCACATTCAACATAAAGGTTTTAAGCTATTTTTCATCCCGACATTACTACGGGAAAGGGCACAACGCGGGTAAAACCGCGGGGCCTTGTCTTAAATATGCCACAAACGATAAAACAGAGAGTGAAGTCTGTATAGAAGTGGAATTCGTTTTCACATCAATTATTCATCGTCGAAGACACGGCAACGAAATTTGTGTAAGTATGTTGTGATCTGTCCAATCTCGCCATCTTTATTTCATTCGCAATAAATGGATTACTTCGTTCACAAACCTCGATGTGTTGTCGACGGTTTTTATTCACCATTCGCGTGTCTTTGTCTGTATCATTAATATGTTATTACGGTATTGGATTTTTATACGCAACTTACTGATTGTGTTCGTACTTTACAAATTAATAAACAACAATAGGTAGTTACTTCAATTGTTTTGTAGCTTTAGCAGATTGAGGTTACTTTTGAATATCGAATACGTATAGTAAAACGTTATTTATAATTCAATTTGTTCTACTTACAGAAGACCAGAGTACTTACCACAAAAGAATTTAAGTACCTATAGTATGTGATTGAGAGAATCGCTACATCTTGTGTTGTTTTGTACGAGTACCACAAGGCAAGGTACACATGTACCATTCGATCTGTCAAAAAACCAGCCTATGAGTATATTGACTTAACATGTTACCACGTTCCACTAATAATAAACCAAGGATCATATGAACCCAGTTATTTTCGAATAGTACGAAACTCTCCAAACACTGGCTTTCCTAGAAAATCCATTGACGAGTACTCTATTTCGTGGTTCTACTAATATATTATAGACATTTTAATACATGTTACTCATTATAATACATCCAGTATCAACTGGTCATAAGCAATGAGGTCAGTTTTCGGAAATTCGTATGGACTGGTAAGATTTTAAGGCATTCAAGACGAGCTTTATTTAGTCGCTTGTTGTGCGTGCGTACGCATGCACTAGGCCCGTGATGGATGAACACCCGATATATCAGCCGCTACATGCCCCACGATCCCACCCTCGCCTCATCTCGCGAATATTAATCAGGCTTATTCTCAACCTTGTGCTATACTACGGACCTCTTAATTTTGCTCACGAAAGACCTACTTATCACGGTAAATTGACGACTTATACTTTTTATTTTATGTGATTTAATTTTCCTTTTATAACGAATGAAAATTTGTGAAACGTAATTTTAATGGACATAACGAATTCGAGGTATCTGGTTTAACAGTATTTAAATAATTTATGTTAAAAGTGTTTTAACGTGTTTGCTTTTCAATAATGTATTGAAGTTCACGCGAAATTAGCAAGGTAACGTAAGGCAATTTATAACGATCACTGCAAACACGAAACTGCGGAGTAGACCGAAAAAAAATGAGAAATATCTCAGCGACTCACCTGTGACCCCCTCGTGCCATCGTTTTATCGGTTCCCAAGACATAAATTACGAGTAAAAGTAATCGCTGAAACTTTCCTGTAGGAACAGAGGGCCAGAAGCCTGGAATTTGTGCCGAATTACCTGCCACTGGTTTTAAGACTTGCAATTTATCAGTGTTGGCCCCTCGGTTCGATACGCCGATGGCAGCGAATGGCCATCTACCCGGAAAATAGTCGAAGTCATTATTTTAACGATGTTCTGATAAGATCGGCTATTGTGAATTATGTTGTTGCGAGAAATAATGGCAATGCCTGCTTAGTTCGGAACAAATCCGCGAGAAAAAATGCTGTATAAAGACATTAGCGAAAGTGGCGGTTCTGTGCGTGGCGTACATTACGGTATCTCGGAAAAAGGCGGCTTTTTGATTGACGCCGGCAATCGGCTTAATGTAACCTCGAGGCAAGTTTTGCGCGGCACAAACGACTGGTTAAATTCGGAGGTCGACGCAAAGCGGCGCAATCTCTCACACGTCACGGGAAGGAGCTTTCTATATAATTCATTACCCTATTCATATTTGTCTTAGTTGACTTGAGTGTACAAACCTACGAAATACTAAGAAATATCACGCAATTTAGTATTCTTACTTATACGATTAATTAACATTGGAAAGTTAGTGAGCTGTTTTAATCATTCGCGATCCATTATAGTCGCCAAATCGCCGCTATCCTCATCTATCACTCGCTATCACTCGTCAACTCGCATAATATGAACTACTTCTTAAAAGCTTTCGTTAAAGGGCTTACTATTTATATGTCTGTTTTATAATTTCCCCCATGTCTGTTTTCTCCATCAGTAAAAATAACATGTCCAATTACTTACGAAACTATTTTTCACTTCATTAGGAGAAATGTAGCAGACGGATAACGGGCACACCTATTTTATTGACAGTCTCGATCCAGTCCCTAAATAAATTAAAGGGATCCCACGTGGTTAACCGATCAGGTGGAAATCACGCAATATCCAACCAATAAGAAACAGGCTGTCAGATGGCGTGTTACAATCGGTCAATGAACTTTATATGCTCCTCCTGAAAAGAAAACCTTACGCAAACCTGTCCTATAGCCGTATGGTTTATATTAGTCGTTCAACTTTACGTGACTGGAAATAGTAAAATCGGATGATGATGTTGATAATGTAGGTCGTAATGGGCCATTGCCAATAAAACCTTATAGGTAAGCGATGGATTAAAAGGAATTGGGTCAGGGCACAGCCCATGCCTTATGAAAATAACGCGGCCCGGGTTGTTCCCATCCACTAAAACGAAGAAAGTACCTATTGCGTTATCTATTCGGTTTCTATATACCGTAAACAATACCAAAACTGGAATGGAACGCTCGTACGCGAGTTACGACTCTAATATGCTCAATAGTATCGTAAACATGACGTGCGTTTACCTTTACGATTTGATTAAAATTGATTCTATCACGTAAAATAACAAAAGTTTTACTACAAAATTATGTAGTTTGGTACATTTTTAGTACTTCTTACTAACAATGTTTCTTCAGGAAAAGAAAGTAATTAAATAGAACAAGCTGCTGTTTATATTACTTACGAGATGTGGTACTTCGGTCTAAAAGCAAAGTTAAACACTATAGAATATTGAAGGAAAACTTTAAACCGTCAATAACAAGCAAGCTATAAAGTATTGAAACTTCTTGTAAAATGTACCGATATTTTATAAACATTTCACAAAATTTACAGCGTTAATTTATTTATGATTTTTACATTCATTAATAAAACATTGGACGCGGTTTTGTTTTAAGTTTAACGTTTGTATGTTGAAATTGTGAAATAACGTTGATATTTATATAGCAACATGCAAAAATTCTGAATGCCATGACGTGGTTCGGACGTAGTTATGTTATGCGCTCGGGTCATATAGACCCCTCGTTACAAACACCAGGCGCCCACATACGTTGGCCATCTCTTCATTTTCGCACGAAATTTTACACAAATTCATTTTCCTCTACACATTTTTCACAAGATTTAAAACTAAATATATTCACCAAGTTAAGTAGGTATTTACGTTACTTACCGGCTTCAATCATCCGACACAAAGCCCTAAGTCAATATCGTAACTTTAACGTAACTCGGCGGTCGAACTGGCAGGACGAAAATTTCATGTGCCTGATAATTTACATAATAGAAGAGTGGTGGGCTCATCCACTATCCGGGTCATCCAAACTTCTGTGGATTAGAGCTTTCACGGGCAAGGCTTATCGGATTTTGAACGAATTTCGGGTTGCTTGCGATAGCAACGTCATTATCGATATCCGATTTATATGCAGATTGGGAGAGAAGTGTGGGCGCGGCGTGTGACGTCACCGACACTCGCGCCGCCCCGTCTGCCAGCCACCGGTCACATAAATAATCCCTACTTGCCGACCGCCATCTTCAACTTTGTCTTATTTGAAGATTATATAATTAATCCCTTCCCTTTACATTCCCGTCGGAACCGAGATCCTTGTTCAACTTTTGCGCACTCGACCCGACCAAGACAGAACCTCCATTGTAAGGATTTAACAATTTCTCCCGCCTCGTTGCATTTCACAGAGTAATAATAAAATATCACAATGGATGTCAACTCTATTCAAGATGAGTATCCGAGACGGAGAGCGTCAGTGGCATAATTCAACAAATCAGATAAGATGAAAGAAATACTTTTATTAGAAACGACTGTTTAGGGATTCGCAATAACAATATTATTGTATATTAAATCAATAGGAGAGTGGGGTCATTAGAGGACGTATTTTATTATTACATTATACTCTCAAAATGGCGGCGTCTTATTGCTCTTAAAGACACTCATATATTTCACCTGTGCGTTTCATTGTAATTGGTATTGGCTATGAAATTGCTGTTTACGCAAACCTTTCATTTCAGTCCGAACTTTTAGTTTTTCATGACGAAGTATTGCTGCCAAGCTGTAGATTGTATAAATTCCCACTCCAACGAGTCTCGTAAACAATAAGTAATTTCGAAAATGGAAGCGAACGTATGAAACGTGGCTTTTCCCATAGGTAATGGCTGGTAACAGTCTCGGTAAGACTAACGAGTGAAACTTTAGTAGGGTCATTATTTTGCAGTGATCGCTCGCGCCGAAGGCTGGTATAAAGCTATTTTTCACTGAAGCGTATAATCTATACAATACGGCATCCAGTCGAAGTAAGCGTTAAATTAATTAATCTTATCTGTAAGTTTCGGTTACACAATTAAGCTGTGTATATTAGGCATTAGATCACAGACGTCGCGTTTGAATTTCTACGCACGAATAATGATCACGTGAATAATAGAACGTAACAATGTTCCTAAATATTTTGAATTCACATCGTTACATTGTTCTGTTGACTAAATAGCAATTTAGATTTTAAACGAAACGCATTAATTAAGTCAATAAAATTTTCACTGTGTATTGACTAGTGCGGGTATAACAGAGGCTGTTTGATTTAATTAAACAATGTAACAAAAACAGTCGCGTTTATTTTGGATACCGTGTTTGTTTTGTGTTGTAATAGCTTATTAACAAAGTCCGATTTAATTAACAGTTTCGATCAGTGTTTAAAATTCATTTAATTTTAAATCTCATTGACTGCTCTATTGTAAGTGCGCTGACTATTACGTAGGTACTGATATCGTAACCGGAAAGTTTTCACAATAAAAATCTACCAAAATTGTAAACTTTTCTGACATTTTCAATTTCGCGTCGCTACTCAATATGTTTTTTGTTTTTAACTCTTGTATCGAATATAAAAAAGAGGCCTAAAAGCCAACACATCATTCATCTTTCGGCCGAGCTGTATTATGAGTTGCAGTTTTTAAAAGTTAGTAATTAACACCGGCCCGATCCAGACCAGCGCTGAACTTCTGAAGTGTTTACAAAGTTTGGAAATGCCCCAATAATTAAAGCCCCTCGACTAGGATCATGACTTTTTTGTTCCTTTCGTATCATTGGAGTTGAGTTATTATAAAAAAAAGTTGTTGACCAAAACAATGTTTGTTGTTTACGAATTAGTCGGTTCGTTTGAGAATTAAATCAATTAATTATTTAAAAAAGTTAATTTGAAAACAGATTTTCTATGGGTGTATTTTTTTAATGTTCGCGAATTCGGAATTTGTATTTAGTATTATTTGAATTATCTGCTAGATTCCATAGAACAAGCTTAGAGTTTAGTTTGGGTCTAACACACATGTGTCTTTTTACCAGCATATTTAGTCGTATACTTACGTAAAAATTCAATCGCGAAAAAATTCACGATACTTAAAACGAAATATGAAGAAATCTATGCAAAAAACATATTTTTTATATTGATTTTCCAAGGCGGTAATTTCATGAATATGTAACAGAATAGGAAGCCAAATAAAATAATGTATTTGTCTACATTTTTATTAGAAAATTCGATAATTCGAACTCTCTAAACACTGGCTTAGACTTCAAAGCATCATTAATTAAAACATACTTAAACTCCAAACAAGATTGAAACGCTAAACTATTGATACACTAGTTCGATTCCCCGACAACCATCGATAATTGGCCCAATAAAACTTCCTATACAAAGATCCTGTTCCAAGTTTTCTATCTGTCTCCCACCAAACACAGGTTAATAAGTAATGAAGTAAATTCGTCCAAGTTCTGTTTGTTTAAGTGATTATTCAAATACGAAAAACGTTTCGGGCTTGCCTAAACTTCCCTCATATTTTATTCACAGATTTTTTTCACGGTTCAAGAAATTCGTAATTGTTTGTAAGTTCCGTGCGATATTAAATTATTGTTCGTACGTTAATACGATTTGACATGTTTATTGGAGAAATGATTCAATAATGGTCCTCCCATAATAAAATTAAGGAATTAAAATTTTCTGTAACGTTCGGCTTGGCAGTGCTACTGGGCAGTAATGGCGTCAGCTTCTGGCGATATTTTATTCTAAACTAAAGTCTATTGATTTTTTTAAATTCCTATTAAAAAGATGATCGTCATTGTTGACGTCTCTACACCGTGGCTTTACATTATTTAACTTCCACGTCCTAGAAAATTCTTACAAAATTTCAAGTAAACTATATATATGTAAAATATATTTCATACAAAATATTGATACGGAAAAAATAAACAAAAAATAGTGGTGAGAAAACGTTACCAAAACGGTAACACAATCAACAAATATTTTATTACGTAAAACAACTCAATATCTGTAACAGGAAAACGTTTCGCATCGATACAATCGTTCCGATAACTCGATATATTTAATTACTGTTGCCTTATAAAGTATTCTTAGGGGGTATGTTAATAAGGATACGGCCAACTTCTCGCCGGGGAAAGTTAAGTAAGAAAACTAATCCAATCCCGAGATTATTTCCAACGGCTCCCAATCAATTCGCCAATAAAACGAAGGGACACAACCACTGATGTACATAAAGATAGAATAGGTTTTATTTACATGCAATAAGTGAGAGTTATTACTGCAATCATAATAAAGTAGTGTAGTACTGTTTTTACGTAATTAAATCTTCTATACAAATATTTATAAAGCTGCAGTTTGTATGTATGTTTGAACGTGCTAATCTCAGAAACTACCAATCCGATCTGAATAATTCTTTTTGTAATGGATAGCCACATCCAACGGGAAGGTTATAGGCTATTTTTCATTCCGATATTCCAACGGTAACAGGCACAACGCGGGTAAAACCGCGGGGCGCTGCTAGTATATTGTACAATTAATATATTCTTTTTAGGTTATCTGTTGTATAACTTTATAAAACTTTAATATTAAGTTTAATGTACGATCAAGCATTGAATAACTAAACAAAACATGATTCTAATGAGAATTTTCAAAACTAGTGACTCACTACGAGTACATCACATACACTTGCGTATGTCTCAATGCCATTGCACTCTAATCTCAAAAGCTCTATATATAATAGAAAACAAAGTACGACAAGGCTAATAACATAACCTAAAATACGATAATTTGAATGTTTGTATGTCAGAAAGGGTTGTTATTTATAGAAGGCACAGCTTGGGGTATATCTGGGGTCTATTAACTCCACTAATATTTTCTTCTGAAATATAATTGTTATGTTCCCTTTAAGAGCAGGTGGTTTTTCTCATTACGACGCCTGAAGCGAGTTAATGTCTCGACGCGAACTCGAGAGCCGCTTGGGGAGGCTCGCGGAAATATTTAAACAAATTAAAACTTTTTCTTTATACCATTTCCGACGAACTCTCATTGAGATTCTCTTCATTGAGTTTTTAATATAGTGACGTTGAGTTTTTAAATGTAATAACAATGAAGTTGTTATTTTTAATCTGATTATGATTGTATCTTTGAGATAACAATTTTGAGAATAAAAATAACTTTGATAGATAAAAAATATAGATTAAGTTATGTCTCCTTAGTAACCATTGGAAAGCTTCATAAAAAGGTTTAGAGCTCCCACACAAAACTGCGATGCGATGCGATGCGAACTGAAATAGTTATATCTATCGCCATTACTACAGTACAAAGAAAAGAGATGAATATATTAAATGGAATTCGCATCGCATCGCATCGCAGTTTTGTGTGGGAACCCTTAGCACCGCTAATAAAATACTATTGGAGACCTTATATATGTATTCGATTGTTTCAATACTTCATTTGTTTAACGATAATTTCGTAAACTAACCTAAGCTCTCTTGGTATTGATTTAAACTCAACCAATACAGCTACAACACTCAACAATAACAAACAGATTCTCAAGAGAAAACGAGATAAGATTTAAACGTTCTCTACTAAAATGTGTCTAAATAATGCAAATAAACAAAGACCCCAGTAGGATTCTCGTTATCTAAGCTGCACAGTTACTAAGTTAACAAATATGTAGTTGGAGGGGTGAAAACTCATCTTAAAGTCGGTTTGACAGACGTAGTGTTCTCCCAACGCCGTCGGTGCGACTTGATTGACGTGTGGCCGACGATTGTTGTACAACTAAAGTGACCACCGGATTCCAAACTGTGGAAACAAGACGCATAGTTTACTAATTCCTTTGGAGTTTAATGGAATATTAGTTTAGAATGACTGATGACCACTGTGGAAAGTGTCAGTTACGTTTGAACAAGTATTTGTTTAAAGGATTGTTAGGGATTTGTCATTTTGAGTCTGTGAAAGCTTTGAATGCAAATCCTTTCTGTTAGCAAAGAATGGTAAAGAACAAGACAATTGCGTTTCTGGGGAAACGATGCAAAAATACATATAGATACACATATATTAGATATGTGTATGCCCCTATGGAGTATAAATCAGAACGTGGTGCGTTTAGGTTTCAAAAGTAGTTTCATATTTATCAAATTGTTAATTTTGATATTTTACCTATTTCTAGCTAGACTAGTTCCCAATAATTAATTAATTGAACAAATGAATTGAAACCAACATTAGAATATTTAGCTTACAAATATTTACAACAAACAGTGGTCGAAACATATTCGGGAAACGTGTGAGTAAATTAAATTTCTGTATGTGCCGGCTCAGTAAATCTATAACGGCTACCAAACATTCAGTGTTTAGAAATCAAAGCGGCAACTGTGACGTCAGAGTCGCATACAAACACAGAACACGCTAGTGATGCACTACAGTGCAAATATCCGTCCGATTGTTCAGATATTAGTAAATGTTGGTTGTTTTCCACGGATCGCGATATAGCATGCTCACACTGATGGATTGCGCCACCCAATGTAATGCGCTTTCGTGGATCTATATCCTAGGTTTAATGCGCAATGATTCCATGTAAAGCTTTTACATCGTATTTCATTTAATTTTGATGGATTGGAAGGAAAATGGATTATCGTTTCAATGTTATTGTTGTGGTCTTATTACGTGTATTAAAATTTAATGTTTGGTTACTTTTTTTTGGTGGTAGGTTAATTGAGGGATCTATTTCGCTTCACATTGTGTGTCTTCAAGTATAATTTACCTATCTATACTAAGATGGATTCATTAGTACTGTTTTTATTCTTTGAACGAGCAGCGCCCCGGTTTTACCCGCTTTGTGCCCGTTCCTTTGGGAATTTCGGGATGAAAATAGACTATAGCCTTCTTCGATAACTGGACTATCCAACACTGAAAGATTTTTTCTAATCGGACCAGTAATTTCTGAGATAAGCGCGTTCAAACAAACAAACTCTGCAGCTTTATAATATTATAAGTATAGATAAGCCTTGCTATATCAAAAAGTTACATATTCTTTGTGACTGAAAAATGTATTCATTTATGTTTGACAAAATGTTAAATTGTTAATACTCCGTACAAATCTCTTGTTCCTAACGTAAACAAGAGTAGTATGTTATCTTGATATCAAATAAAGCAAAGTTACAAAAGAACATTGAATATTTTATTACAAAAATATGTCAACAATGGGCAAGTAAAAAGAACCGCTGAGACTCGAGTATAAACAAACTCGAATGAAAGTACAATTTTAAAGGGTTTTATAAATAAAAAGGCATTCTAATTAAAATTTTGTTTGGTTTTCTTTTAAACCTGGAAAACAAACTGGTAATTTTATGAATAAATAATTGGTTTTTGTTAAGGAATAAGTTATTTTTTCTTACACCAAAATGTTAAAATCAAGACTGAAAACATATTTTGACGATCCACAGACGCTTACAAACCTCTTTACATCCCTATTTAAGGGTTTAAAAAGAGAAATCGTAACCGCATACGATTCATGAACATAACATTAAACAAACTGTACGCAAACCGCTTCCGGTTGCGGTTTGCTGCCCGTTACGGGACGGTGCCTTTAAATACTTCTGACTACACAAGTACCATTTCACATTAAAATGATAACAAACACCAGTTTCAATTAAATATAATGTAAACCGCAAATCTCCGCTAGTGTTGGTACTAAATCTTAAATAACAAAAGGAAAAATTAAGTGGATACTCTTGAGCAAAACGAACACGTAGCAAATTACTACGACAGGTATCCCACGGGACCAACCGGGTGTCTCCCCCTTAAATGAAATACTTAATAATAGAGCCACAGCTTAGTACAAACGTAGGGATATTAAAGGAAATTGTACCCTTTGTTAAAGGTGTAAGTTTATTGATATCACCGCACATAGCTATGTGTTTCGTCCTGTCATAAATGGGTCTCGTTTCACTGACATGATTCACTTTTTCCTCGACATTAAATCATGTCGACCTAATTTCTATTAAATTATCTAATAGATTTTTTGTCATAAAATCTCGCTTGATGAATTTAGGTAATTAAGGTGCCATTAAACTCATTACGATCCCCGAGGTGTCGTTGAATTTATTATGCAACATTAGGGTCTAAACAGATAATTTTCATAAATTAAATTTTATGGTGTTTACCTTCACAAAATATCTATACTGATTTAAATTATTCAGAGGTACAAAGTTATTTACATTATTGCCTGTTTAGAGTTATGGTGGAATTAAACTTGTTTTATATTGCGTACGTATTTTTAATTAAAAAATATCATTTGTACATTTGTATCAGTCTACGATTCTCTCGGGTAACTCATATTTTATCGAATCTCATTCTACTGATCAAGATTCAAGTAAAGTATTAAATTGCGATGTAACATTTGACCAAAAAGTAAAAAAGTGCCCAAACTAATATGTTACCGTTGTAACATCGAAAAAATCGGTCAAACGTTCTTCGGTGAAATAAGGGCAGCCCGTTCTCTCAGAACATGCAACTTATTCTTATTTCTTCCGACCTGCACGTACGGTCCACTATAAAAATTCCAAGCGTATACACTGGACATTGTCTCCAATTTCGTTCACTTACCCGCCACCGTTGTGAAAAATATTTGAGCAAGAGTGGAATTAGCAAAGTTGTCTCCAACAGCCGCAAGAGCCACACATTGCCCGAATATTAAAAGGCGAATTAGACTGGTCACGCTTCAATGTGACCATAAATGTTCTTATTAGGGCAAAACTTGTTAGTGACACTTGAGTTTACGTGACTACTTTAGGCTCTAAACCTGACGTTTTATTGACTACATGTACTGACAGCCCTAGCAATTGACATCATAAAGTTGTGCCAATAAAATACAAAATGAATTAGCTTCCCTTAATAATAACTATAATCTTACTAGTTTATACTTAGGTGAAATCATAATACCTATTATCAAGGTTGAATAACAGTTCCAAGTAGTAGAATCAAATCAATATCGTGATCATAGACGAACATTAACTCAAAATATACCTTAGAGGTTCAACATTGATCACTAAGTCGAAGTTCGGTTTCACGGTAACGTCACCCTCGGGAATTCCTCAGAACGGGCATGTGCCATCCCTGTCACACTCACTCTATCACTGATACGAAAGAAAGTAACAACGACATGAAGGCCCCACAAATTGCCCGTAACAATGCCGCATTAGGTCACAATCATGTCGCAGGAATACAGCACAATCTATTTTTTTCCGAAAAATCTTCATTGATTTGGTCAGCGACAGACGACCGGCCTATTATGATGAAATGTATTGTGATTGGTCCTGATATATCTGATTTTGTGACGAAGGCAATAAATCCGGTCATTATCTAAGCTAATACATATTTATTCTTTTGTTATTTCGTAATACAGCTCACTTTATCATGATGAAATGGAATACGAATGCGTTGCTTTTCACTTAATAACTATAGTTTTAGGCTCAATAAAGGCTAGATAAATGAAGACAAATATTCCGGCTGATACTCGAGCACACTGTATGTGAACGCTAATATTTCAGACATAAATCAATATCCATTTGCATGCCAAATACGCGGTTTACTAACAAAATGTATGCCAAAGATAAATCAGCGCATTTAGTGTATTAGAGCTTATTTTTTATTCAGCACATGGAGGTACGGGCACGCATGCTCAACTAACGCGAAGCAATTCCCGCTCAAACAAATCACTACTAAACAAACGTTTCTACAGGTAGAAATAATTCAAGGAAAGGTCACCTGTTACGGGTATTCAACATCGATCATCGGGAGTCCGTTGTGTCGACCTTCCCGCGTAATGTCGCCCTGGGGAGCGGCCGTCGCCGGCGCGCGGTGACCGGCGCCCGGCGCGCGGCGACTCACACGCCGAGACAAAACCCTCGGGCCTCCTCTGTCAAACCAAACTTACGTTAACACACACTCGTTTTTAAAACAACCCATTTCAAACACACCGTATATCCGACACCCATCTGAAAAGTTAATAAGGAATTTATAATTAAGTCATACACACACGCGCGTCACGCGTCAGCGTCAACATGAATATTTACGATGCAATTTTGTTCCATTTCAGATTTATCACTGTTCTGTAAACGGGGAATTTTAAAAATGCTCCTTCGTGGCCGAATTTAGGTTCGCGCTAGCAAGTCGAGTTAGGCGGTGACAGCGCATCTCTGGCAGCGAGTATTGTTCGTGTCCTAACCGCGACTTTCCATTTATTTCTCTATGAATACGTTATTACCTGCTCGCCCGCGCTTATCAAAGTTTATTTGCAGCATGTGGTTTACTCTGTACCGGTGCTTATTCGTTATTACATCGCTCGAGTGTTTTATTGCCGGGGCGGGGTTCAAATCACGCGCGACGCCCTTGTTTTTCGCTTTATTCTTGCTATTTTTCGTGGATTTGTAATTTATGTATTATTTTCTTTGTTGCAGATCGAGGATGCCATGTTAATGTTCGATAAACAAACCAATAGGCACAGAGGTAAGTACCCTTCAACCCACTCTATTACTACGAGTACATCAAACTGACAGTGATAGATCAAAGCGTATTAACTGGGTACAAGCATAAAGACGGTAGGGTCAATTAACTTCTCCATACATTCAGTTCAAAAACAAACCAGTACCTCCCTCACGTTTGTCACATAGCAAAATGTATCATTTTTGTGAGTCTCGCCTCATTTCTCTGGCCGTCTCCACAAAGTCGCTGGTTAACTAGCAACGTATAAATACGCGTTTCGACCCTCGATGAAAGTCAACCGCTGTAGGCTGAGACGTTACTTTCTGTACAATTTTCCTCAAACTATCGACCGCTATAAATGACATAAGAGATGGGGGAGCTCAAGTTATGGTGGTCCAAGGTGTACGGTTGATCCGGAGCTAGTGGTACGTAGGTTCGAGGTGGCATCGTCACTAAGCAGGAACACCATTTTCGGTATTGTGCGCCCTCCCCATGTTACGACTATTCCTGGCTAATAAATAACAAATCGACGCCCGGGTAAAATATACGGTTTCCTTGTGGAGATTTTGTGTTATTGTGCGAGTGAAAGCAAAGTTTCGCCTCAAATCTTCCTTTTTCAATTTAGATTGTTCAGTTTTGTGTTTTGGGTATTATAAAACACATCGTACAAGTTTACTTGTAAACGCACAAAAATTGTGTGTAGTTACTTGTTTGTTTAAATTGATATAAAAATATTGAACATTTTGGTCTCAAACTTCTTTGCTTCAATGTTTATTATTTTACTAACCGACTTTAAAAAACCGAAGTGGTTCTCAATTCCCAAATAAGCAAAATATGACTGTTATAATTACCAAGAAGAAATATAATATCAAGATAGATATTATTTAACTGACAAAGGTCTTCCCACAGCGCAGTCACAGTAGAAAACATTAAATTTGCTTTTGTAATCCCTATTACACAAAAACAGGTTGACCCGAATATCCAAGCTCGGTGAAATATCGCTACGCCGCCCGTCATTTATGCAACTTTGCAAAAACGAATCCAGTTTTATTTGCAGTCAAAGGAAAAACGACTTCTTCTTATCGGATTAAGACATAAAATGGTCTACGTCTGTCTTTCCTACTTCCAACTTTTATGCCCTCTGCGTATCGTTCGGATGATATTTCTTCCGCGGCTTCTAATTAGATATAAAGCTTAAACAACGCATAAAAAGTTAACGAAGCTCACGGTATTAATTAAATTGAAGACGGAATATATATGAAAAATATTAAAAATGTAAGTAAAATGTTATGTTATTCAATATCTTGTAAAATGACTGTCATAAGCATTACGATTCTGTAACAACATACGTACAAATAGCTCATACGGTAATCTAATATAAATATTCCTTAGGGCTGCCCTAATACCAGTTGTGGGTTATTATCCCTGAAACGTAATCAGTTGGGTCGGGTTATCCAACAAGAAATGTAAAATATTCCCTGTTTATTTGTATCAAACTCGGGCAAGAGGCAACCCAAACGCGTATTCAGACTGAATATGAATGCAAACTGCCCCAGCGAACGGGCGAAATGGCGAAAATCAAATTAGGTATGGCGTGAATTCTTCACGGCAATGTCGAGCCAAAAAAATTGAAATCAAATATTCATTGACTTTCAACCGGATAAGCCGGCCCGCAGCCATTTCAATACATTTTATTATCTATTTTGCGTTACCGAAAGGACCAAGTAAAGCGAGCCCATCAAGACCATTTTCTTGTTACAACTTTGAATAATAAATCATTTGTTGCTCATCCAGTACATTTATGATACTCGGCCAAATTTAACGCATTAACCTCTACAGATTAAATTCTTTAGATTATTAAAAAAATAATAGCTTATTCAACATGTTTGTACTACGAACACTTAATGCAAAACGCGATTTTCATTCGTAAAGCTGTTGAAAAAATGCCTTTTAACCTTTTCAGTACATTAAATATGCGAGAATAATGCGTTTAATAGTACCCTTTACTTTTATTTACGACCTTTACTGTTTGGAAAAAAAAATTAACGATGTCCCCTCGTGAAATACTTTCTATTGTCTCGGGCTTAAAATATTTTATTTTACCTTTTGTGTGTGATTCCTAAAATAACATAAATATCGTCACGGATATCAAATAGAAGCTAGAGGAAATTCGGAGCATATTTTATCATTCGCTAACAAACAAGGCGTTACGAGGGTATGTTCGAGTTCGTTTGGCATTCAAGGTGCCAGTGGAGCTTGAAGCAAATGCCATTACGTCGAAATAAAACGCGAAATATCACAAAGTTCATAAATATTAAATAATAAAAACTAGTAGAACCAATCTCGGTGAGACGGATTCCATTTGGTCGCACAATCCTCCGCACATACCTAAGGGACGAATTTCTGACGAATGCGTGACTCGCTACCGTGAAAATTTCACCTCTCACTTTGCATAAGAGTAGTGTTATCTATATTTCATTCGGAGCCGTTCGTGATATGTAAAGTCAGACGCCTATCGCGTGAATCATAAATGGTGATCGTTTTCGTAGAGTATCGTAAAATTTCCTCAAGTCGAGAAGGGTGAATCGGTAGGGTATTTTAAAAGTTTATGCTTTTCACGTACCGATATTTCCGCGTTCTATTCTTTTTATTTTAAGCAAGGAAACCAGCATGTTTACGGTACCATGATAAATTATTATTGTCATAAATACGATCACGAACGCAGTAAAAGGTTCACCTAAATCTTTAACATTCAACATGTTTCATGTAAAAGGCACCCAGTACTTAAAGATTTACAGAATAAACCATCGATATTCATTTTGTCTTATATTTGTATTCAATACACTTCACGAAACACTTCAATTTCGCTATTTTTGTACATGTCGAGGCAATTCTAATACCGGCAAAGCTTCTGAAGTAGAGCTCTCAGACTGTGTAAGGCTGCAATTTAAGCCAGGAGATCCTGCACAAAGGAATTCAGGCTTTCTTACGGGGGAATAGGAGTTGTTTATATGTTTTTGTAGGTTTGCTCTCGGAGTGCTAAGTGGCTGCACGTGGTCTCTCCCGAGGGAGCGTTGGGAATACCCGGGGCTTGAATGCATCTTGTGGGGAACCAAAAGCCCTGTTAATATCATGTGTATTACAATTAATTCAGTTTGAACATATACTTAAGTCTGTAAGCTTCTCATTCAATCTTTTAACTAGTTTTATGTTAAGTTGTTATAACGAGCTGCTATCCTGCAGCGTTTCTGTTCAGATACTTATACTGATTTATATTTTCTGTTAGGGAACTTTCAGAATAGTAAGAACAGTTTATAATAGCTGTTTTTATAGAATATATAGCTAAATATGATTAAAATAAAATAAAAAGTTTTAAGAATTCTCCTAACACTCTATTACCTCATCAATATTTAACACTACGTTCTTAGTCTTAACACTGCTCATGCTCTATTGTTCCAAAACGCCAACACCAAAACACCAAACAGTCTATTTCAATACAGATACTTGATGATTCAATTCTAAAATCGCGTTGACAGTAAATCGAAATGTCTATATACGAAACATCGGAACAGTATCGACTCTCGGTTGCTCTCGATTAGAATCCCAAGGGGTTCGTGGTCGGAAATGCATCCCCGTCTGATGCATAGATACGGGATGAAGGGGTGAACTCTTGGGACTAAACGGTAATCACCTGTTTACCTGACATCCTGACGTTTCGGATTCTTATTTGGTAAATGGCGTATTGTCTTTTGTTTGGTAAATGGTGTTTCGGAATGGTTTGTTTTTGTGGCGTTGTTGGTGTATTTTGTGAGGTAGGTAGTTGAAGGTATAGGTAAATTTAAGGGCGTTTTAAATTGACAGAAATATAATAAGTAATAAATTACTGACTTAAGTTGTAGTTACATTACTTGAAGGTTTATTACCATCTGTTGTTAAATTTTATTCAATTATACTTAAAGAATAACCAAAATAACTACTGACTATTTCTAACTTAGCCAACCGCCATCTCGATGACATGAGCTTTCAAACATACACATCACATCACAAATCTCTTTTTGGAACGTTGGTTAAAACAATCAAATAACAATGATGCATAAATCTGAAAGCTACGATGCCACAGGTAGACTAACGTCAAATCCTAACACCTCCTCTTCTCATAATTCAACTATGAACCGTAAAATTATTAAAGGTATTATTAGCTTACCGCCGCACACAAACAAAACGTATTTATCAATTGCATTCCCAAATCCGGTGTTATTACTTCTCGTAACACGTACTAAAATATTAACAGACAACTGGTATGGTTTAGCCCGGGGTTTGCTGTACCGGTTAGTCCATTTACGCGCTAGTGGGATACTCAAGCCCCTAAGGACGGGGCTAGACAGAAGTGGTGAACAAAAATAACTACATATTAAACTCTCGTTTTGTTACGAAACGTAGTTAGTTATTTTTCTATAATGACGATAGATTTATTATTTACGCCATTCTGTCCTAATTACTCTTTAAACTATTACGTTGTTTGTTCCGAAATTATTTTCAATTTTGCCTTTCTGGAAATAACTATTCAGATTGGAAGTGTGATAATTATAAAGTTTTGATTGGTTCACAGAAATAGAAGCCAATTTTTATTTGGCTGTGATTGAGTTTATTGAAAATAAATAACTACTTTTATTGAATGCTAGAACAAATATTATTTTATTTAAATTTGCGAAATAAATACGAAATTTTAATTACACTGTACATTATTGGATTCATGTAATATACTCGCAGTAGGTAAATCCTAGTAAATCCCATAACACATTTACTAATGATAATTATTTCAGAACAAATTGACTTAACATTATAATATCACATCACATCACATCGTATCCAACAAACATTGTCTCATTGACAACTGTCCAATACATTAGTAATTCAACCAAACAAAATTACATTAGATCTGCTATACACCCAATAATTCTATCGGGAACAACAATAGCCTCTCAAGAACCAGTGGTGATAAATCGAAATCGCTATTGATCCTCGATAGAGCATTAAGGAGGTAACGCTTTCACAATAATAGATTAAGAGTGTGTTTTAGCAAATCACTTCCTAAGGGATTGGTCATGAAAGGCTGCTTCAAAAATGGTGAGTGCGGGGAAATGACATGGTGAAAAGTCAATGTTGAGGCGGCTAGGGTTGGCAATACTTAAAAATGAATTACGTAGATAGTTTGTACTATATGTAAGATAAGTACTGATAAAATTTGGATATTCATCGTTTATTTTAAATAATATATATTTTTTGAAATTTCTAAGAATTTTGAACAGCACAATGTCTGCTTTTGTAAAATGCAAAATTGGAAATATTTTCAATTCAGAACAATCTTTAATATAATGTAAAACGTTAAACAGTAAAAAGTGGCATGGAATTGGACGTCATAGTAAAAAATGTTGGTAATTGTGTATTCTATCCGAATATAGTATTTTTTTGTTCTGGCCGGCACTTTAGTTTTTGGTCCAAAAATATAGGTATGAAACGTGAAGTTCAATAGTAGATCTGGAAATTACTTCGATATCGAAATTAATAATTCATATAATGTAATTACAAAAGTATCACACCAAACCAACATAATATACGAAGTTTTAGAATGGATACAGGCTTATTTTAATTAAATTTTATCTAAAGCATGATTCCGTCATTGGACATTGATTTAATTGTAAATCACTATACAATAATCACTAGTAACTTTTTAATAGTGCGCCAACCCTATTGAATTATCACCACTCATCTGGGTAAATAAAGTCGCATCGATTGAATAGTCCTGACTACGTTTGGTTAATCTTTTTCCTTCGTTTTAGAAATAGAGTTCTTGAAGTTTTAATATTCAGGGTTTTTTAATTCACTTTTCGATTTAACTAACTTTGAAATTCACAATTAGTAATTGGGCACTAATCAGAATATAAGTATCGCTGTTCATTTGTCAATGTATTTAAGATACATTTTTAAATGTAAGAAAGTAAAAAGGTATTTGTATGTAACATGCCAATGCAAGACAAAAGCCTTTCATCTCAATGAATATATTATAATACTAGTAACTAGTACTGTATCAATTTTCAATTATCACCCAATCGTATTTGCACTAAACAAATACACAGTTATCAAAAGGCAATCCCATCAATAACAAACAAAAGATAGAAAAGCATAAAATAAAGGATAATGACAAAAAATAGCAGCCAATATTATACTCTAACGTATAAATTTATTGGCGTTGTAATCGCAAGGCAATCGGTTCATAATATCAGAGTACAGTTCGCGTTTATCGTTGATTTTCATTGTTATTAGTAACAGGCTTCGGGCGTGCACACAATAATAACCTACACGTACAATAATCACTTGCAATTACATATATAATACTTCCCTGGCCTTTAAATAGAGTTTATTAGCAATTAATAAGTGTTTGCCGTAGAGGTTGGTTTAAATATCGTAATACACAATAATTGTTTGCTTATTGACCTACTGTTATCGATACATAAAATAATATGTTTCGTTTTATCTTTGACTAATGAGTTTTAGTATTTATTAAGCGTAAGAAATGATCAAGATCTGTTTTGTTTAATTATCTATATTCGCACTATCATAATAAAGATGAAGAGTTTTTTTTTTAATTGTTTGAATGCACTTATCTCAAAAACTATCAATCGGATTTGAATAATTCTTTTTTTAATAGATAGCCACATTTAACGGAGAACTTACAGGCTGTTTTCATCCCAAAATTCCTATGAGAACGGGCCCAGCGCGGGTAAAGCGCTGGGGTGCTGCTAGTAATGATATTAAGACAAGTATTTTAAAAATGAACACCTCACTGTTCTTAAAAAAGTATTATGTGTCCCACTGCTGGTCAAAGGCCGTTCATCTCACTGAGAGTATCAGTAAAGTGATAATGATTAGACGTAATCACCACACTTGTTCGTATAATACAAAAAATAATAACCTCATACAACATAACCTACAAAATTCATAAACCAAGTCAAACTTTAACATAACAGTTATTAACATTTTGCTTTTATTAATTCACACAATGTTTCGCAAATCCAATCAAAACTTAACATTATATATTCTAAACTGTCATACCCATGGGTTACTGCGTATAATATACCATAAAATTCTAACCCGTTTGGAGTCCTGTCAAGTGGTTTACTGTGATCCGTTTTAATAGGCAATTTCAACGTGCCATCGTGTTCATTCTATATCTGACAGGAAGTGCCAAGCGACTCCCGGGATGTTCACGCAGGGTAATTATTTTTCGCGGTGCTCCCTTCTGTATACCTACTCTATAATCAATTATTTTAAATGCGTAATCAACCCTTTTATGATACTAAACAAACTCGTTTAGAGAGATATTAACGTAGTGAAACGCTAGGTAGAAAAATAAGCAAAGTTTACTTATAAGGGCGCAGTGAAGCGATGGATGCCTTTTTTTTAAAGACGTTGCAATCTCT
Source organism: Cyclophora albipunctata (assembly GCA_963082685.1). NCBI lineage: Eukaryota > Metazoa > Arthropoda > Insecta > Lepidoptera > Geometridae > Cyclophora > Cyclophora albipunctata. Next base: position 4,286,604 of record OY720117.1, on the reverse strand, counting down.
TACCTAGGTGTTAACCAGAGGACACTAGGTAGAAAAATATGCTACACGAAACGACTACACATTGTTATTTTTTCTTTAATGTAACATATTGACGTTTTTATGACTATTCGATTGATTAACCGATTGAAAATAAACAGAAAAGGTTTTCTTTGTATTAATAATTAAATTGTCAGTTAACTTTAATTAATCTTTACCCGAGTTTTTGCGTGACATTTCATAACCAAAAAAAAACGTTGACACACTTTGATTTCGCATTTGCGGTGAAATCATACGAGTTCGTAACAACTATACAGTGAATATGAAGTGTCAAAACCGCGCGTGTCACTTGCGAAGCGGTGACACCTGATATCAGTAGGAGTAAAGTAATTTCGCGCAACTGCCTCCGCAAGTTTCTCTGTAAAGCATAACTGGGGTCCCTCTGTCACATTAACACCAACACTTAAGTGCAAGTTATTCGCGCTTGTTTTGGTTATATTAAAGGATTCCTCGAATAATTATCACAAAGCGACTTACTACGCACCCATTTATAAACCATCTTAATTACTAAGGCCAAGTTAATTACAACGGGTAAAACTTAGCGTCTAAAGAGCGTTATCCCGTTAATTTAGTAGTTAGCCGCTTTCATGGAAAATCCCTTTGTATCATTCCCCCGTGCGATATCGCCGAAGTTGTCGCGGACTAAATCAAATGGATATCTTTAATGTTCTCAACCTTTTTTGTAACTGAATTATGAGAAAAATCTTGGGTTGTTTTTAACAATTATTTTTATTTATGGGTCCAATAAATTTTCTTTCAGTGGAGTTAAGGTACTGCTGATATAGGATGGGGGACAAAGATACTTTTATTGTGAAATGGTGAAAGTTTATAAGATTTTTTTGTTACGATCATTAATGTCAGTTTTTCTTTTATGACTAATTGTGGTACGGGCTTTTTTTTGTTGAACTTGTTTTAAAATAATTATGTGATGGGTTTGTAAATGTTGGTGCGATTTAGTAGTGGGTAGTGGGTAGTGGGCAGTGCGAGTGCGGTGAGAGGAGGCTCATCTCATTACCTCCTGTACCACAGCTGAATAATGACGACCGACCAGTCACGCTAGCTTGCCGCTCTTGCGCTCTGCGGTTACCAACAAACAAAATACGGATATTTTGTATCATAACCATTGTTTATTCTATCGTGAAATTGTTCTTTTGATTGATGTACAAAGGTGAGAGTCCCAACTAATAGCCAACAGCCATGCGATGCGATCTACAAGGTACTTAGTTAATACACATTTATATATACTTTTTCAAAGTAAATACCTTGAATAAGTGTTAAAAACAAAAGTGAATGAAATTATCACCCGGCCCGCTACACTGTATAAAATTCTATTTTCCACAATAAAGAGTTTCGTATCTACTTTAAAACCCGAGAATATTTAATATTTATTCATAGAGTGGTAATTCAAGAAAATGATGGCGTAAATATTTCATGAGTTAGTAAAACAGATTCAATTTACACTCAAAAGGTTTATTCAATTTACATTATCCAATAATTGAATCAGAAGCGTATTTCCGAAAGCTGTGTGCTATTTGGACCGTTCGTGATGCGGGTGTATGCGGCGCGGTGTAGGTAGAGTGTGCACAATTGCAATCAGCCTAATATGTTGAACAGTAGGTCCATCTCATTACCATGGACGACCACAGGTGAATGATGGCGCGACGGAACACCCACCGACCGTTTTGTTTGCGGTCGATTTAACGCCGAGGACAAATTGCGTGTTTGCCGCCGCGACCGAGAGATCATTCCAGAACGCGAAATGAATAAATCCACTGATTACATTGATAAATAAAGCCTCATCCGAAGCATTGCTCTTCATGATAAAGTTTCTTGCATATTCAATTCGATTTTATTGTCACCAAACGATATTTCAACATTAAGCCGCGACAGCAAGATGTTAGGCAAAAGAGTGCCTAATAAACTTTTGTGAATTCCCAAGAAGTAGGCATTTTGTATTTTCGGAAACATAACCGTTTATATTGCTTTATATCGGTTAGTTCAGATCTGACCCAAAAATACTTACGGAGTAACGCCCAGTAAAACTTCTCCAGCAAAACGGTAAAAAATGTGGGTCCTTCTTTTCGGCCATTTGTTCTGAAATAGTGTAATAAAAGGCGACTAAAATGTACAGTACCGTTATAAAAAAAGAAAAGAACCCTAAAAAAGTTCATATTTATATCCTTGTAGAAAACGAACTAACTCTTGTTTTCATCCTCTTAACAAGAAAGTAATCTGTCGACCTACGTCGCGATAAAGGGATTTTTATGTAACAAACTGGAGCCGCGCCTACCCTCACCTAGCCCGGGGCTCTTTCGAAAAATCCCCGCATTGTCAGATTCTACTAAGGATTCGGAATAATATACATTTTCTCGTGTTGAAATTACAGCTGTATTTTGCTCATGCTACATAAAATCGGCGTAAAGACGACGCCCATGAAAAGGCTCGGGTGCAAAACCTTTATTTAGTTGGCTCCAATGTAACAATCCACTGAAAGTTTTACTGTCGGCAGTTCGAGACCAGTTTCATAAGCGGGGAGCACCGTAAAGTGCGATCCTGCAGGATATAACAGAATGCACTCGAACAAGACGCATTCCCAACCTGTATCATACATACCACTATTTCTAAAACTTGTTACCTCAACTCCAACTGCTAGTAAAATCAAATTAAATTGCTCTAGTTTTATTCGCCAATATTTCCATTGTATATCTCAACCTTTATCTACAAAGTTACAAACATTTAATAACATAAACTACTCAGCTTATTATTTTTTTATAATAATACAAGCACATAAAGTGAACACAAAGCCCAAACATCATTTCTGTGATAAAAGGCGAATGCGGGTGATTCTGTTGTTCACTTAAAAGGTAGTAAAATAATATTGTTTCACATTTCTGCAACGTATGCGTCCAAATGAGTAATATCACTTAACCGCTAGAAAATTGTATACAAGTGTCGTTTATAAGGCTGGATACACGTATGCTACTAAATTTTAGTTAAAGTCGTTTGCAACAGGTGCTTTGGATGAGTCAGAGTCTCGTAATTATCATGACTCTTGGTTAACATCTACATGTCTATATAATTTTATATAATCTGGTATGGTGTTTGCCTAAAATAGCTATTTATAAGTTAATCTTCCATATAAACTCGCAGGTTGTCAATGCATTAAATATTTACCTCTCAGCTTTACTCGAGTTTAAACTTAACTTGGTTTCCCATAAGAACAAAGATCGTACAAAAAATAGGTCACCACCAATTATGAAATATAATATGGCATATCAATCAGTAATGGATATTTTGATTTTAATTATTAAACATAATTAATGATTACATTTGTTTCATTGAACAGTAAAAAACAATTAAAATCAGTTCATTTTGAAATTACAATTTAACCACTATTTAAATTCAGAGCTTACTTAATTCAAACAGAATTGTTATCCAAATAGTATTTATCTAGCTAATAGATTATGTAACAACTTTAATTTGCATAAAACCACGGCTATTTAACCAAAACAACATCAATTATTATTAATGACTACTTAAAACAAAAGCTTCATTAATCTCTACTATCGCGATGCTATTTAATAATTTGAGGCATAGGTGCCCAGTGCAAACATTGATTCGATAACCGCAGGATATTAATCTACAATTTTAATTAACAATATTTTGCCGAATGCAGCCGCGTACGGGACCACTCTTACGTGGATTTAAATTGTTTTTAAGTATTATTTTATCAACGGTCGGCGGCGGTACTCGTTCGTGCGGCGCGCCCAACAAGCTCATAACATGATCGGTGTTTCCGTCAACATCACTACGTCACATTTTGTTCACTTGTCAATTAAATGTCACACGCGATTCGCTGCGAATTTACTCATTGGGCTGCGAATATAAACCGGCCAAATGGAAATTTGCATAAAGAATACGATGGCCCAGTGTTTAACACGGTTTACAATTTACAAATAAATCGCTTAATTTAGACTTTTACGTTTAATTGGTTGTTTTAAAGGGATTTATTAAATTCTGTTGTGGAGGATGTTGCTGTTTTATTGTGTTGGACAGTGATGTAAATCATGGAGACATATGGGTGGGTTTTATTTAGAGGTGAAGCGAGTAAATGTTTGGATGAATTTGACGTCGTCTGTAATGGGAAACCCCATAAATTGGAAACGGAGCATAGAGCACGCATCGTTTTAGTGTGCACGTGTTGGTGTGTATGTCTGTGTGACTAGATTTATACGTTTGTCTTGCTCCACGATGCACATCCACACGCCCCCGGCAAAAATATTGCCACCGTCATCTGAAATACAGGAAAGCTCCTGCAAAACTTATCAACCAATCGCTTGTAACAAACATTATTATAATTAAAATACTTTGTTTATTATTGTTAAAGCCCTGTAGATGTTTTAAATCACAATATTGGTGAGATTGTACTGTGTCAATCGAGAATTAATTTAAACTTTGCTACGAAAGCGAGCGCCGAATATCCCAAGGGATGAAACGGACATCAAATCGAATAGAAGGTTATAATTGACTGGCGTTAGCGAACAACAATCGCGGTAACCTCTAATCAATCAAAATTGAACTCTAAGTCAGGGTTCTTAACTTTTAAATTTACGTAATTAGTTATTTTCTTAGATGTAAATATATTTAAATGTAGAACCTGTAGGTCTTTTGATGTTTCATCGTAGTGATTGCGTGTTTCGTGACCCATCATTTAGATGTGTCTATATGTTCATAGTGTACGGACATTATCGTTATTAACACATACAAAATATAACACTGGAGCGGTAAATGGATTTATTGGCATGTGCACGAGACGTCGGTAGTGTATCCACGATAATGGTTTTGTTAATTTACGCCCTTTATTCGAAATGGTTTGACGTTACAGTTATAACGTTTCAGTCGCAACCGTTCATATTAATGAATCCGTTTTTTGTTTCCATTTAACGATGAAACGCATTAATAAATAGTTGCAGTATTAAAAAAAATATCGGATAACGTTAGAGCTACCGTGCTTCGGAGGGCACGTTAAATCGTCGGTCCCGGTTACTTCAATCGTTAGACCATGTCGGAGGCCTTTAGGCGGTCTAAAAACTCCGACATCAGGGTTGGCCACTTCCTCTACTAACCTACACTAACTTACTTACTTACTATACGTTTCTGAAGCTGAACTGTTCTATATGTTTATCGCTTACTAAATATCTGCTCAATTATGTTGTCATACAAAAATGTCCAATAATTATTACGGTGCATGTTTGGCCACGAAAATATGTGAATAAATTTGGTGTTCCATTAAATTAGAGGCTTTTATTAATGCTTTCTAACGGTCACGCACATAATTTCCCTGCAGGCAGACATTAAACCAACAACAGTCGTATTTTCCTCGGTGGAGCGATCTAAGCTGTCATCTACGACATTTTGAGGCGCTTAGAAACTTCACTTCAACGCCTTCTAATGGCAAATTAAAAACGTCTATCAGACCATCAGAACTAGCTATTCATGATAAATCACAGGCACTATTATTCGAAGCTATTAATTGCATTCGGTTTTAATTGAGTTCATTCATTCGTGCTTCATTGTTGTAAGAAAATTAATGATTTTATTTCGATTGTTAGATTGTTGCCGCGGAATGGGTTACGCAAATAAACCGATATAATTAGTTTTAAATGTTAAATCTGTGTGCTGTTTTATTTACGAGGGAAACGGAAAATTTATAGCTCAGCACTAAAAGTATCGATATTGGAGTATAAAAGTTTAGTACTGAATGCAGATGAAGTATTTTCAATTAATTATCTTTGTTGGTAAGTAAGTGAACATTTTTAATCAGAGCGTCTTAAGATAATATTTTCTAAAAAGATTTATTTCAATTCTACAAATAAAAATAATTAATTGAGGTAACAAAAATCCGTGTTATATTTGAGTAATAAAAATTAACATTTTCGCTTTGTAAAGTATGTAGAGACCATTGTAATCATCTTTCACAATAGCCCCGGGACGTTTTGATGTCTGCAAAGGCTCTCGATTAATTTCGCCTTTTAATAAAAAAAAATATGGATGAAACATAGCTGAGCCGTGGACCATTGAAAATGTTCAGAGTTTTAAATTATTCCTTTCAAGGAACGGGGAGCGTTTCATAACGAGTAACTTAATCAAACAATTGATGAAGCAAATTAGTATTGTTATTCATTTGTTAACTAAAATATCGAGGCGTTAAACAAACGGGGCGGTCGAAATATTTCCATTGATGTTTAACATTGCTTCAATTTGTAAGTGAGCAAAAACAAAGCACATTTTGACATTATTATGCCTAAAGTGTAAAACGCGAAAGCGACGCGGACAATCGGATATTTTTTAAAATCATTTACCATTAGATGTCGAGATCTTTAAAAAAAACCGATTATCACCTTTAGTTGTTAAAGTTACATCAGAAAATGTGTCAAAGCCATTGACATCAGAGAAATAATCATCATAAAAAAAAACTATTATTATAAATAAATACATCAAAACAATTATTTTATTTCATAAGTCGATTACATGGTTAAATTCAATAACACAATAGGACGATAAATCACGTGAAGGGTAAATTGATTTTGTTACAAACCATAAAACTGTAACTGTTAAATCAAAATTCATTCGAGCGAGTTTAATTTGCATTTTGGTGAATGTTAAACAGCAGTTACAATATAAATAAACAAATATTATTGTTATTGTGCGTAATACCGGCATTACAATGATAATGTACACTCTTTTGGGAGCTGTTAAGGCTACCGTCTACCCAACTAAACTACACCCAAACATACCTTACATCGCCTCCATTACCATCGTTCGGCCATTTAATTAACCCTAATAATACGTTGTTACATACCCTCAAAACCGACCTTTAAATATTTAAAACAAATTGCTCTATGGAATTTCTTTCCACTCTAATCGATAAGACAAGAAGTATTACAGTATTTTTACCCTCCAATCTACTAAGCGAGTGTTGAAAACCACTTAATACATTATCTTCAAGAGGCCTGCAGTTCGATTAAGTAGCTATTTCCGTAACTGTTCTTAAAAGTAATCGCTTTAAAATAGGATCGTGAGTTGTGCACGATGCGCTGCTTTGCACCATTAAACATTTATAGTGAAGATATCGCTTGCTTTTTGTGTACCATGGCTTGATTTTTACGACTCTTTTATTATCTTTCAATCAGATCAGACTCTACTTTCAGTTACCTCCTCTATTGACAAACAATGTCCGATTGAACCGTTTGATCGCAGTTTGAATAGACACTTAACCTCGTTTCACAACAACGAGATCCGTAAATATATTTATGAAAATACCGTGTAATTAGAACGATATTAATCAACATCTAGTTAAAAATCTAATTACGTTTCGCTGGTTACGTATTATTTTAATCGAAATTCCATTGTTTCGTTTAGGAGTGGTATAGGGCGAAGCTATCGCGGCCCCTTTGACTTGTTGGGGCACAACAAAAAGCAAATGTTTATTTTACCTGACCAAATTCCAGATTAAGCCCTTTCAACTTCATGTTACAAAAATGCGGTTGTTTCGTGTCTATGGGGAGAGTCGAGAGTCGCCATTGTGCTACATTATTTTCTACGTCGACAGTCTTAGGACACGAGTGGGCCTGGATAACAAACAACAAAAGGCGAAATAATGAATAGTCCAGAAAAACGGCTCGCCTCTCGTTATGAACCACATGCATAAATGATATGGCGAATCTGACAAATGGAACGGCAGAGTATAACAATGCTAGTACCTCCAAGTGGCCGTTCAATTATGCAAATAGGCTGCGCGATGTTCGTCCAGCAATAATAAAACTGTTTAACAGCTAACAAACGCCGGCCGCCATGCTGAAACATTTTTGTATTCAGTCACCCGTCTAAGCAATAAAACGAAACCAGGTACATCATCGTATGACGAGATGTCCCGCTCATATTAAATTAGACTGCCGCTGGTCACCCACTTTATTTTTATTTGAATCCCATGGAAATATGGCGCGTGTTTGCTCGTACGCGTTTTGGGAGCACGGTCCGCCGCCGTTTTATTCGCGAGTCAATGTTTATGAAATTGTTAATAAACAGGTTTGACATGAAGTTGTTTTGCCAATTTAGTTGTTTGAAAAAAGAACGTGACGATGATATAGTGACGTGCGATATCGCAACTGTTATCGCTAATTGTGCGGAGTGGGTTATTTGAACGAAATAAAATGTAATCCGATAGTACCTAATTTGGATAAAAGAGTTTCTTTTTACGAGCTCCCGGGACTAGAATCGGGTAAGTAAAGTCGTCTTTAAGGACGGTTATCATGCAAGGAGTACATAAAGGCGATCGTGAGTCGTGTGTCGCGCGACAAATGTTATCACGACATTGCTGTGATACAATGTTGCTGCTAACATTATTTAGTTTGCTTGAACTGCAAAATACTTTATGTTTACATATCAGTTTTAAAAGTATCTAGATTCTAAAGGACGTGTAAAGTACTTGAACTTTATCTATAAGGTTTATTATAGGTTAAAGATAAATATATTTACGGTAAGACGTAAAAAAAGATCTGTAAAGATACAAAATGGAAACACATAAATAAAACGTTTGTAATTAATAGCATCGTTTTAATAATTATAAATTTATTAAAACAAAGAACAATTTTTCGTCTGTTACTTCTCATTAAAGTGATCCACTGTAGGTGCTTCATCACTCAGTCAAATTGCGTTTCGCTTAATTTTCTTTCCTCGGCAGGTGTGTTCGACAGAGCAATTATTTACACCGTCAGCCGTGACGTCACTTCCTCACCCCTCCCGTTCCATCGACCTCACCCCCCGCCCGTTTCCTTCGAGAATAAAACTTGCTATCGTTGTCTAGATAGTTTGCAACTGTGAATTATTCCCTTTAAGTTTTCCTATTTTGTTTTCTTTGCGCCTATCGTAACTTGGAAAATTGCACGTTCATCATGTTACTCCTATTGAGTTTTCGTTCCCTTTCAAACCCTAATTCCCTAAACTACGCAAAACATTGTCACAGTAAGTAGATTAAGTGAAAACTTAATATTGTTCGTAAAACTACACCTAACGACCGCAGATTATGATGTAAATAGACTGTTACAACCACAAGCCTTCCTTTGAGCTTAACAAACGGATTACAAAACGAACCGCACAGAAAACTGCCAACAATAACAATCCGTGTCACTCAATTCGCAGAAAGGTTTTGTATCAGCGACTTAGCTATAATGTTAAATACACGTAATTGGAACCCTTCTGTTGGCCTATATTAGGGCAAGGTCACACACTTGAATGTCAAAAGCATTTATACCGTCATGTTTGGAAATGTCACTGTGGCTGATACGCCTATGGTTTAGTGTCTCTAATTTGACACTGACATATAGGATTAAATTAGAATGTCATGCCGACGGCAAAGAAAATGAATTTGCTCTCAGATTTGAGTGGTTCCCATTGTTGTTTTTGGCGTAAATTATGCTTTTAGAAATAATGTTTCTTCAATATTTGAGATGTAAGCTTATTTAACTTTATCTCGCGAGATAACAGCTTTATCCTTTTTATATTTGACATTGTTGAAATCACATTCAGTTTATTATGCTAAGCCTTCAGCAAATAAGCATTAAACCGAAGCAAATATATTATAAAAAATACAATATAAAGACGTTCTGTTTATACTGAAACTGAAGATATTTTCGCAAAAAAAGATATAATAAATCTAAATGATAAACGTGCGAAGTCAAACAAGTAAAGCCGTGATTAATAGCTTGTGCTAAATGAAAAAGGTAATAAATAAAGTGGGTTACTACTTTACAAAGTTAATGCATAAAAAGCAATTTGACATTTAATTTTATTATGAAACGAGATGGATTGTTAGGCTGGCATTTGCACAGGTGGATGCTTGACATTTAGTTGTACCCATTTTGGTGAAACTGTACACAAACAATCGATAGGGCTCCGATGACCTTTCATAGTAATAGTTGTTCATTTGACACGCGATTCTTGAAGAAATAGACGAATATTTTATAAGTATCTAACAACAGCACACATAATAACTGGACGTATTTTTCCATAACAATGTCATTCTGGAAATTCCAATTAGAATACTTAAGCAACAACGTGTAAGGTACATACATTATAGAGCTATTTCAACCACAGAAACAACGTATATGTTTTCATTTATAGAAGCCTGCAATAACGATATTTTCAAGACCGATTATTAAGCTTTTTGCTTTAGAAATAGAAAGTCAATATAATAATACCAATTTCAATAAAGATTTTTCAAAGAAACGGATATATAATGTAGTAAATTCAGAATAGAACGGAATCGTTTATATAATAAATTCTCTACTACCGTACCCTGTGGGATTAATCGTCTTACTCTTTTCTCTTCACTGTAATCCTTAGAGGGAATTGTGTGGCCAACATCTCCTGTAACCCCTACCACAAGTCCTCTACGAACACTCGACTTAAGAAGCTAACACAAATATAAGATAAAACCATTATTTTAGATCCGTTTCACAATCCGCAGTTAGCTTAAAGTTGGATAACGGTATCTATTATTTATTTTTACACTATAACTAATACTTTTTCGTTAAACATTCCAAATTCAATTTCTAACTTATAAAAATAAATTAACAGTCATTTGTTTTTATTTCAAATCTCTACGTTTAATTCAAATTCTATCATTCCAAAACTGTAACTGTGAGTAGAATCGAAGTACCAAAATTACATCAAAGTTTGTAAAGTTCATAAAGTCGGTGTTATCGTTCGGTAGAATCTTATGAGGAAACAATTTAAGTTTTGGCCGGTAGTAAGAGCTCAGGAGCCGACTTGCAAGCGAGGAATATTTGCGAACCATACTCCTAGGATTTACTGCATCACTAGTTGCGCACAGATAACAATCTCCACCGACGCTTTAACTTATGAAATGGTCTCTTTGTACCACCGCGTCTTTGTTGACTGAATACGAATAATTGCTTTCGTTACCGTCGGAATATGGATAGTGTAGTTCTAATGTAATGGGACAGTTTGTGTTCTTAGTTAATGGCTTTGTAGGGGTGTCTATTCTGATGTAACAATTTACCGTCGACGTCTGTTCAGGTTCTTATATGTCCTCCTTTCCTCATAAAATATTACGTCATCCATTTAACGATGTTAGCTAAACATTTTAACGTTTGTTTATTTTTAATGAAATGTTTCAGTTTCCAAACGGTTCACGTTAATAAACAAAACGTTTGTAATAACTGACAAACTGGGATGAAAGTTACGAACTCTAAAATAAACTGCCAAAAATACCGATTTTCAATTTACAACAAAGTTAGTTTGAGTGTCAGTCGGCAACTGCCAGTTCAATATTAGGTGTATGTAGATCGCGGAGGTGGCTCGCACCTGGTGAGCCCGCCGGCGGCAACAGGGCTTAGTTTGTGTCACAATCGGCCGCTGGTGCGCTGCTGAATTAACCGCGCCTGGCCCGCTCTAAATGTCACTCTTATTATCATCTGACACCCAGGATTACCTGGGTTAAATTGTTTTAACATTTCTGAAACTGGTATCCCTCGTCGACGTTTGTTATCTTTTCCAATTAAAAATTCCCTCCGTCTACTCATGGCATACCTATCTATTCTCTGTTGTAAATGGATTACCCGTTTTAATTTACCCTTGCGTACATCGAATTTAACCAATCGAGTCGACGTTTGATTGGCGGCAACAATCACTTACGTGCAACTGTCAACTTTGACGGGAATGAAGTTTCACGGGAGGCCGAGTTGCAGTACGTCTGCTAATACCATTTTCCGTTTGGCTAATAAGTTTAGCATGCGCTATTACCAATCTGCCGACGAGCTTGGCGCGGCTCGAGCGCCTCTGCACCAATCAATTTGTTTCATGTCCGGACGTTTTGATTCCCTGAATTTCACTCCACGCGGCGCCGTAGATATGCCTCGTTGCGGCACGTCTTCATTTGCAAGTTTACGTTGTTTGTTTGCGCAGCCTTGTCACATTTACCTTTGCGATAAATTGTAGCGTTTAAATTACTAAATAGCACTTGCCTTTCCTATTTCATTACATGCCTTGTGGTCTCTAGTAGATTTAGAGGTGAATAGTAAATTTTCCATTTTGTAATTGTTAGTGATTCAAAATCGGAATATGGAAATGTAGGGTCTCAACCCTAGAGCGAGGACGGCGGCCCGGCGCAGGGCGGGCGGAGCCACTTGTGTCAACTCAACATGCGGATCACGAACGCTTCCAACGACGTCTCCCATCTCGGCTCGCTCGAGCTGATTGCATTAATCTAACCATTTTATAAACGATTTAATAGACAATCTTCAGATTCGACCATTTGTGAAAATCTGCAATGAAATATGTATAAATTGTACCACTTTAATTTACAGCCAACTGGCGTGAGGAATATTGGTGCATTAAAACTGCTTGTATCAGCGGCAAATTGAAAATTATTGCCATTTTACTGAAGCTATTTAAAATTGAACGCTCACTCATTCCTGACGGTCGAAAAGAAGCTTAATTTATTCATTACGCCGCAGTTTTTCCTGGCTCACCGATGGAAATCTGTGGATAAGAATGCGGTTTGTCATTTTGTGGTGGCCGCCTTCGATATATCCAGGGAAAGATTCAAATCAATCTCTGAACATTTTCAATTTATTTCAGAGTCCTTATCTGTGACAGCCTCGGTGCTGAATTAATCTGAGCGGACTCTACTTCTCGCGTCCGCCCGCCCCCCGCGCCGCACCCCGCGCCCTCCTCTCACCGGAAATTAAACGAATTAACGCCATCCAAATGTACATTTTTCACTTTGGGACTCGCGCATCCTATCGATGAATCTCGAGTCTTTTTCATCGGAAAGCGATCGGCAGATCTGTGCGTTTATCTGTCTTCGCGTAGATTGAACAATTGATACGTCAGTGATGTACGTTGAATTGTAAATTGAATTCGCGTTATTGATTCGTCTACGCTCCATTTATTCGGAAAACGATTTGATTAAACGTAGCGACACTGTTGTATCACTACTAAGCGTGGTTCGAATATAATTGTATAAGTATACATCAGTAATGATACAACTTTGGCATACAAATATGATAGCTATTGTTTATCCAAATGTTTTCTGTGATTCACGGCGGCGGTTCCTATTGTTCGGGGAATGTTTGGAATATTCGGTAACATAAAAGCTGGGGGGTTGTGTACGGTCAATCGCTCAAGCGATTCGGGCCCCATGTACCCTGTAACGTAATGGTATTGTAAAGCCGCGTCCACACCTGGCCCTTCCGTGGCCCGTACATTGCTAGAACCGCTAATTAATTCAGTGTCGGCCATTACAATGGATACGATACCTACTATTATAGTGTAGTGTTCTAAAACTGTTACATGTTTTGCTCGAGTTATTTCTCTTTTATGGCGGAGCGAAGGGATTGAGCACTTAAAAGGCCTCCTTTGTTTTCCTTACGAGATTTTTGTTGCTTCATTACCTATAGAAATACAAAGGATATTTATTCTGTATTGTAAGCGGTATCGATAAGTACTTTGGTTCTGTTTAATGTTTTACTTTGGCAGTGTAGAACGGGCTTTATTATACTGATGAGGTTTAGCTATGCCGACCTCAACCGACCAATCACAACATTGACATTGTCAAAATCTTTTCGTAATGCATTGTGATTGGTGGGCTCAATTCCACACAGCTCAATTCCGCTTCACTAGAAACGCTCTTATGGTACAAGTATTAAAGTAAAGTACAAAAAGTAGCACTTTATACGTTGTAAAATCGTTATATTTGTAAGTTAAAACGCGTCTGTATTAAGCATGATACACTCTCATAATTTAAACTGAGAGCATTACCGCTCATCCCGGTAACGAGCTTCCACTGTCCAATAAATTGCTCCAAACTATGTACCTTCATTTTGATTAATAAAACTGATTATGTTTATCGCACGGTTTAAATTTTAAATTCGCCGGCTTATTACTCATTATGTTCAAAATGCATTCGTTATCGCGAGCAATAACCTGCGAATGTCGAAATGCTGTCCCGTAGTGTGTTTTCTGCTTTAACACTTATTTTTATTAATGTTTTAAAGTAACAGTTTCAGTATGGATTTCAAAGAGAAAAAACGTTTTTACTTTTGTGTTTTTGAATTTTTTATAAAATTATTAACTCTTAAATTGTTAATTACTTTCGTCTGCAACACAATAATTAAAAAATGGCGTAATACAATCAACATAAAAAGTCCGATGACATCATTAATTCAAAACGTTCCATTCCCACTTCCGCTCCGTTCAAATTAAACCTTATTTAATGTAAGAGCAATTAAAGATTTTAAAATGTAAAACCTTTAACAGTCTCATAAAAGTGAGTTGTTATCGAGGCTTAGGAGCAGCTGTCCAGTTACCGTCTTCTTAGAAGGGCCTTCGGATGTATCATCTTTTGAAGCCAGTGGAAGTAAAGTCTCAGCATCTTGAGATTGCTATACTTAGCATTAAATTGTGAGCCTCTTAAGGGGCATTTCGTTCGGATTACGCGGGGTGCGGATTTTTTCATTGCGAACGTTCTAGATTGCGCCCCCTAGCCTTTTGTAAATACCTTAAAGGTATCGGTTGGTATAAACTGGCCCGATCCCGGGTGACGTTTATGAGTCGGTCCCTTTGCTATCGCCGAGATGTACGATTATGGTGGATTTTACGATACTTAGAAATTATCTCTGCCTAAAATTTTATTCACATTTTTTTAAACACCTATTTAAGGAAACCGCTTGCGAAAATTGCTTTATTTCTGTATGAAGCCTTGTTAAAACTAATGTAGGTATTTAAAAAAAAAATGTTAGGTCATATTATACTGTACAACTGAAACTTGTGTATTTTAATGGATTTTAATACAGTGTTGTCTGTATTCTAAGGAAATAAAAAACTATTACACAACAAACGATTTTATTTTTCAATAATGAAATGTTATTCGTCAGCATAATGAATACACAGAAAATATTATTCCCAAGATCTACAGTTTGCAGCACAAAAGCCTGTTTTAATAAATTTCATTCGCGCGACCTCCGTTTATTTGTAAAAAATATTTACATTTTTAAATTAAAATAGTCTTGCATTGTTAGTTTTGTATATCGAACCCGCATTGAATTGTTCATATTCTGCAATATTCAATGTTCTGAAATGTATATAATATTATTTCATACAGTTATTTACCCGATTATACATAGTACGAGTATTTCACAAGTTAGTTACTCAGATTTATATTAAACATACTACGTATCATACTCTGTTCTTATTTATATCCGTAAAGCTATTCGTAGAGATAAAAGAAGTTAATTTTATAAATGGGCTATTCCCGTATAGGTAATCTTGCGTTGGTGTTATCTGAGGTCAATCGGGGAAAGACAGATAGCGTGGTCGACACGCAAGCGACGATTGATTAGCCGGACCCGCACTCACTCGACGGGTTAATAAAGCTTCAGTTCTCCGCTGATTGCCTTGTAAGCTACCCATTTTGCTTTCCGACCGAATCCCCATCGATTAGTTATGTGCAATCCATCATATTTCGACTTAAGTTATAATACATGACATGCTGATGTTTGGTCTGAATGTATAGATATGCTATAGCATTTTGTATGGCTTCGTATGAAATCTTTGGACTTTTATTTTACTTGTTCGATATGTATTATTTACGAGATTTCATTTTATAATACTAGACCTTAGTTATTACTTTTAATTTAAGTATTACTATATTTATTTGCAAGTACAAATCCACTTATTTTCATGAAGCAAAGTGATATGTTTATACAATAGAGTAGGTATTCGAATGTCTAAATAAACGAAATAGAGCGAATCCCTAGTTCCGTTTTTCGGTCAACATTGTTTATCCGATCTGAAATCACGCTCATAGACTTATTAGATTACTGGGGATAGTGAGCGAAACTTATCAAGAAATGTTTTGTATCGATGTTCTACAAACAAGTAGGTATCTGTTACAGATTAACAATCAACTTTTACGTTCGCCATTTGAGGAGGATCAAAGTTGAAACAGTGGTTCCATTTTAGCGTTCCAAACTTTATTCCGGTTTGCGGTGTAAATTAATCAGAGTGTATCTTACTGCGGAGTGCGATTATAAAGCAGGCGGGGGACAGGCGAGGAGTCCAGTACAAGTTTTGTTAACAATTTCGGCTACGGATCGGATTAGGCTGCGGGGCTGGTCGCGGTCACTAGCAGGTCTCATGAACACGGTATACGTTTCACAAAGTTCTTCCCGCCATTGGAATTAGAAAGTCACTTCCCAACAAATCTGGATTTAGTTGGTTTTCTGGAAATGACATTTTTAAACTAGACGACGACGGTTGGACGCATGAGTGGCGCCCCTGGAATGGGTTTAGTATGTTGCGTGAGGGATTATGCAGCAAAAAACCGTGCGCTAAACCAACCCTTTTTTGGGTGAATGTGAATGTGACGTGGACTTTCTTCCGGATACCCGCGCGCGGCCTTGCCCGCTGCCTAATTGTTTGACGAAAATAAATGATTCACAAAATAAAAATAAACGAGAGTTTCGCGTTTGATATTAATTTTAAACGCTATGCGTATATAGAGAGATTAATTGACGCTTTAATGGTTTCCATTTTTAACCTTACGCATACTATAAAACCTACAAACCGCCGCCGGTAAAGAAAACAGAAGTGTGTTAACAATTGATAAAGTTAATTGTAACAGAGCATTTAATGGAGTATTAACTTGTATAACTGGACAGTAAATAGATGAATACAATTATTTTCCTTGTATGTGAAGATATTAAGTGTCGTTTTAAACCTTGATTGCTCGCACGCACGCCAACAACCACCGAAATATGGGTCAGTGTACGAGAATTTACGATAAAATTTACGCCGGTGACTCAACATTATTTCTTGTCGATACTGTGTTAAGTTAATATTAAATAGCCCTTAATGTGCCTTTATGATTAATGAAAGATTACCAACAATTTCTCAGTTTATTTTCAATGAAGTGGATAATTTGTAGGAAAATAATGTTAGTTAGCCACTTGTACACTATTTACATACATTTGACTAACCTTACTTTTCTTCAAGTTAACTAAACTTAGAACTCGTATACTTTTTTATTCACAGCTTTATAACGTTAATAATATTAACACCATTTTAATAGTTTGAGTATAAAAACGCTATTGAACAACACTACCAAGAAATTGGTGAATCCTACATTCGATTTTTTTCTGGTCTTTCTATTGCTGCCTTGATTAAACTCGTACCGCACTGTCTTTCAGATACCAAATTCGCTCAACATCAACGACGTTTCTAGTGTATAAAAAATATATATTTAGCAAAGTTTAATATTAAATCAAACTTTCGGAAAGCAATATTTATCCGAGTGTTAGTTCGGTGCGGGAGTTGTACAGTCACGCGAGGTTAATCTGTCTTCATTTCCTATCTATCAGAATAGCGTTCTACGGTTACCTTAGGGGTGTGTTGTTACTGTTATGAATACTATACTATAAAGCTAAAGTTTTTTTTTGTTTGAACGCGCTAATCTCGGGGACTAACTATCTGATTTGAATAATTCTTTTTATAATATATAGCTACATTCAATATGAAGGTTATAGGCTATTTTTTAATCCCGAAATTTGTACGGGAACGGGCACGAAGTGGGTAAAACCGCGGGGGCTGCTAGTTTATTTATACAAAGATTTAAAATACGAACTTAGTTATTCACATTATCCTTAATTGGAATCACAACACTTTGAAAAAGGTGTTACGAACGTTAATCCTCTTTTCCAAGTAATCTTTACTTCTTGGATATAAGAAACACGTCTCTATATACAAAAATAAGGCTGTAGAGTTTTTTGTCGTAATTTAAGACTTTTTATGGTCAGATTTTTGATTCTCGTTTATAAAGGGTGTCTCAGAATGTTTTTCGTTTTTAGATGTTCAATAAAAAACAACAGTATCAATCAAAGCTGGTTTTATTTATTGTTAAATTAAAGAGCAGTTCTTCAAGTTTATTTATGAAAAACAACCGTTTGCAAATGCGCACCATTCGCTTCTTCACACTCATTCAGCCTGGAGCTAAAATTTTCAATCACTCGCTGGAGCATCGCTCTTGGAATAGAGTTGATTTCTTCAGTGATTCTTTGCTTCAAAACATTCAGGTTGAATGGTAATGGATTGTAAACTTTACTTTTTATGTAGCCCATAGAAAAAAATCAGCGGGCGTCAAATCAGGGCTCCTCGGAGGCCAGTTGATGTCTCCTCGGCGGCTTATCACTCTTCCAGGGAATAAATCTTGAAGAACAGCCAATGAGTCATTAGTAACATGAGAAGTGGCCCCATTTTATTGGAAAAAGGTGTTGCGGTTATAACCATGCTGGTTTTGCATTTCTGTAGCTAAAAAAGTCCGGATCATATGGCAATATCGATCAGAATTAACTGTCTGAGTTCGACCTCGGTCATCCTCAAAAAAGTAACAACAAACTGGCGAACCCGGTCGACGTTCATGCTCGTTCTTGATGTCCTTTTGCGCCCAGATGATTTATCCGGCATTGTATTCCCAGTCTCTTCAAACTTGCACACCCAATGCTTAATTAAATTGGCACTTGGCACATGTTTTAAGCTTGTTAAATTAAAATGTGTCCTGTAGAGACGAAAAACAGTGAAGGAATCGTTGTTTTTATAAAACGCTCGCACGCAAAACGCGCGCTGCGGTCCCGTGAAGCGATTCATGGCTACTAAACTTAACAAGCCGGCCTAGCGATAGAGACCACTCCCCTCCCCCTGCTACCTGCGGTTGATGTTTAGTGTTCAATTCAAAAACGAAAAACATTCTGAGACACCCTTTATGAAGGCTGCTTTTTAACTTTAAGAAGCGGCATTTTTAGTCTGCAACTAAAACTGTATTTGTATTTAACTTTATATTTGGACTTGTTTTTACTATATGATCATTGATTACCCTTACTGTACTTTATATCGTCAGAGGCTTTTACCCTGCAGTGAAATCTTACTGACTCTTAAATAAAACTGCGATAAAGCACCCCTAGCCACAGTATAAGCATTAGTTGCTATCAGGAGACTTTGCTAGTGAAAAATGATTTCGAACCACACCTTGGTGTTGTCTTTGCCGATCTTTCACTGTTCAACGTTATCTACGAATGCTCTAGTTTGCGTGTTTGAGTTCGAAACTGTTTATTTATGACTGTTACTTTGATTTCAGGTACGTAACGTGATTGCGGTGAGGTTACTGATAACAGGCTATTTTAGTTCTACGTTTAAATGACATTCGAAATAGTAGCGGCCATTAGAGTAATTAAAACAATTGAACGGTTAATTAACTATAATTCCCCTTTTATATTCAATTATTGAGGACTCTAATGCCTCATTACTGTCAATATTGACAGTAATACCAATTGCTTTGTGACAAAATAAGAAAAATAACGTCCCAAAGAAACGTTTCTGAAATCAATTCCGAATACATTGAAGTATTATTCAACAGCTTTCACCGAAACAATATTTATACCTTTATCGGATACACAAAAAAACACATTTATTTATCATATTACTTTTTATCTCCGTAACGGCATTAGGCATCGAGTAGGTATTGTGGAAGAAAATGTAATTTACGTATCTCGTTATTTTCGAGAAGCGTTTTCCGATCGCAATACTAAGTTGTTTAAAAAGAAATCGCTTAGAGCGATAAGAGTGCCTATTATTTACTTTCCTTTATTGTTGTTTCATAACAAGCTCATTTTGTATTTTAATGAAACCGAGTAATAGAATAGAGTGATAGTTATCCAGGACTCTTCAACTTAGGGGTGGATGACGTGAATTTTAATTACATTTTTATGATACTAAAGCGTGTGTACTTCAGTATGTATGAGGGTTGGGACGTCGCGTCGGTGCGAGGGTGTTTCCGCCGCGCACACACAAAAACGTTACCCCTTGCTGGTTTTAAAGCCTCGTTGAGACTAGTCTGCAGGACGTGATCGACTCAACCTCGCCTTTGATATGAAAATTGATGACAGATTTTAAAAGCGGCCCTTGAAACTAGTGAATGGCAAGTGTCGGAAATGGCGATAGTAAAAAAGGTGTATATGCAAAGTACTAGATAGTATATAGTATAGTGTACTATAACATTTCTATGAATCCCTTTAGTAACATTTATATGAAACTCGTCTTGTGAGTATTCCAGTAAATTGAATTTTATTCTAAAAGAAACTATTTTAGAAATCACCTTCTTAAGAATTTTCATAAATTCTACAATTCCATTGTTGTCACCATCAAAAACTATTTTATATATTTTTAAATCATAAATCTGAATATTAAAAGTTTTCCGATAGAGATTCTTTGAAGCGATTTCATACAAAAATTTCTAAAATATAATGTGCGAAGCGATTGAATGCGATGGCTGGCCATAACTCACTTGCAGATGAGACGTAAAATCCAAGATTCAATATAAGAACAGCTATTATGTTATTTCGTCGTTTCGATGCGCTCGGGGTTTTGTTATATATATTTTATGTATATACAATGCAAATAT
Source organism: Cyclophora albipunctata (assembly GCA_963082685.1). NCBI lineage: Eukaryota > Metazoa > Arthropoda > Insecta > Lepidoptera > Geometridae > Cyclophora > Cyclophora albipunctata. The sequence continues at coordinate 4,266,032 of OY720117.1, read as the reverse complement.
GTACCTAAAAGGTATAAGCGTAAATCACTATGGGTTATGTAAAGACCCCACAATGGGACTCTTCCTTGTTACAAAACAACCGTCTTCGACCAACATTTGTCTTCGCCAGTACTACGTGATCTATATCGCGATGAATAGTGGTACAGTGAAGAGAAAAATACAATTTATTTAAAGAATTATCTTGTATACTTGTAGGTTACGAATTGTAATGTAACTCTTAATACAAATTGGGAATATAACGAGGAATTTATGGTGTTTGTTAATACAAAATATAAAACGAACTTTATTCCCAAACACCACTATACTTTTTCTTCCGTTAATAAATCACTATCGAAATTAGGAACGTCACAATAACAAAACCAACAAACAAATCATTTCGTAGGCATGAAAATATAATAATAGAAAAAAATTAAGCGTTAAAATGAAAACCGAAAACAACAATGAAACGTGGCTGGCCATAAATAACGATGCAGGCATTCGTCGCGGATGTGGGTACATTTTGAGAGTTTATACAGCCGCCGAACCGTAGCCGGTAAACAATTTGAATTATGAGATTCAACATCGAAATTGCTTGTCTCTGTTTCGTTCTATAAAGATTTCTTTATCCGAATAAAAGGGTCCAACAATATCAATATATTGACCGACCGAATTAGTATTCTCAAAGCGTTCTTGTTTTTGCTCGGTAATTTTTTCAAAACGAAAAATAATGATATCATAAGTCAAGGGGAGATAAGCCTAAGCGGGCCGTATTGTTTATCACGTTTCAATTCAGATTTTTCGCTCCACAATGGAGGGTTGATGACGTTATTAACGCCATCCTGTTAAATTTTCCCATCTAACAATTTTGCGTTCGGCGCTAGACGCTGAACGCACCCATTTTCCTTATCTACGTTTAGATAGAAGCGAAACGCGCACGCCACTTACTAAACATTAGATGTGCTGTGAAGACAATAGCTTTATGAATTTTTAGAGCGTAATCGTTTCTTGAGTTCTGGCACACAATGAGGGTTCATACAGTATGCGTGAGACCGGATGCGGATTGTATAGCGACCGGTCCTTCATACATAGTTGAACAGAACAGCCCCGCACGAAATTTAAAATTCACCCCCGTAATGACAGCAAAATGAGGCCTGCTGTTTAAACATGATCATCCTGTTGAAACAAAAATGCTGACTCGACCATTTTATCCGACAATTTTAAGCAAACAAAATCGTATCTGTCTAAATAAACAACAGAATATATCTTGGTTAACTCTTTATACGTCCCCAACGGGCAGTAATAATCTGCATTGTCGTTTGTATTGCCGATATTTTTTCATTTCTCACAAAATAACTTACGAGTGCTCTGCCGCCGGCGATGTTCGATACAAACGCGCTTACTCAATACGGATTTTTAACTTTACTTCTTTTAGGGAATTTTAGAATGCGATTTTGGTATGTTGTATTTGAGAGATTTGAAGCATGATAATGGATTTGCAGTTCAATAAGCTGACTCAGGTTGAGGCGATTAGATGAAAAGATTAAAAAATAGGAAGGTGGGAGGAACCGATTACTGGGTATCGGTGGAGCTGGCACACGGTGCGATCTGGCCGCGATAGCCACAACATAATATTACCTCGATTCGTACCCAGGCTCTTATCTTTTGTACGGAGAGCGCTGCATTTGATCCAATTTGCCAATACAATCGGATCGAGGGTATTGCAATGGCATTATCTCCGGCGGTGGGCCGTGCGGTCTCTAATGCGATCGGAAAAGAACTTTCCTCTTATATTGCTATTACATTCGATCACTTACCTCAATCCTCATTTACACGTTACTTTCTTAACTGTACTACTATATTCAGCAATATGCCAATTATTACCATGATTACCAATAAATATTTCAACATTTTTTGCTTTTATATTCATTTGTTTGCAAAATAAACGTTATATAAAGTCATTTGTATAGATACATTCATGATTCCAACAAAGCTTTTAAAATGAAACGAAATATCTGCAGAGGTATTCATAACTTTAATTTGGGAACCATTTTAATAAAACATTTACCGACATCAATTCCATCTCAACATTTTTTTCGAATAGAATTTAAGTAATCCATTTAATATAGGCATCAGATAAGCATACATATTTTAAATGAGATGTGAAACCTTTTCCCGAAATAGAATATTAAGTATTCAATCTTGAATCCCATCGCCCGAGCCCTCGTAACCCCTATAATTCCGTTATAAGTATACGAAGGAATTCTAAAAAATGTAAACTTTTCAAGAGGCTGAATGTACGCATAATAATTCGGGAAGCAAAATCCAATCGGAACAAGTCCGATCGCGCCGAGGGACATCCCTCAAGGTGCGGGCGCTGGACACTGGAAAATCATCTCCTCCTCCGCTCTGATAAGATTGTCCAGTGCAACTCCCTCAACGCAGAGGGATAGAAAACTTCCACCGAAACGAAACCGAACATACACTCCTCAGGGATCAATACATTCCAAATATAATATCGGGATAGTTCACGCTTGAGTTCAGATTTTGACTTTTGTAATATTTTTTGTTATTCGACCATTATTAGTTTAGCGCTAACCCCAATCTTTTGAACAAGTTTCTGATCGAACTAGAAGCGTGGGCTGACGGCACGTTTCTTGATATTAAAATAGTAATAAGCTATTGTTTTGTAACTGGAAATATAATTTAAAAGCAAACATAATTTAGACAAAAGGTATTGAAATGGCAAGAGTTTGGGAATTACTTGACAGTTCAAGGTAAACGCTTTTGTTTCTATTTCTAATTATTTCGAATGAACGTAATTTGTTTCTTATTAAATCGCTTATATTTCATGGAATTTTCATTTCTTATTTAATAAGCTTATAAAGGGTATGCTTTACCAGTTTAAATAATTGTAAAAGGTTATTTAGATCAAGAGAAAATAAAATCATTTATATGAAGAAAGCATTGCCAAGTTAAGGCTAAGTTCATCTCTTAATTCAGCAATATGTTACGCTAACCCGGCATAATGTTATCTCATTACATTTTCATACAATGCTCCCATCCATTTTTATTTGTCCAACGTAAAAAAGAAATCGCAAAGATAGAGCAACACATAAGTAAACTAAACGCACATCTGTGCTTTATTATCCTCGTACACAAGCAATGGTAGTTATGTCGCATTCTGTTCTGTGTACCTTTGGGACCTAAATAAGTGGGTTTGCGAATTTTTCCTGGTAAACTTGAGCGGTTTGTTTACAATGAAAGCCGAGTCGTGTACTCTACAGAGGGGGGAGGGGCTCACTAACGTAATTAGCTCAGCCCGCACCGGCGTCAACTTAATCTTGAGAAAAATGTATTGGACGACCAATCAGGGAGAATTAGTCTTGTACAAATAGGAAGTTGGTAAAGTGCCGGAGATAGAAATCGTGTTTCAAACTTTTGTCGCACTTTATCTGAACATTTTCGCTTCTGTTATTTATAGACAGGTGCTTTGTAGATAAATTCTCCCAGTAATGTGAGATTTACCGAATGTCACTCTAAATGGATACCAGAATTTTCCTCCTAGCTGTTAAGTGCTGATTGATACGTTGCAGGAAAGAAAATGAGATTAATTTTTCAAATGGATTCAATGTTTGTTAAAAAAAGTTTTAAAAGAGTTTTTCATAAAACGTTAAAAAGTCTCAACTAATAAATTGAAGATTGTTGGCAAACAGCTCTCCCCTAATAAATTACCAATTTGCATTCAACAGACTTTCCTGTTTTTCTTTCTTTTATTTAATTAAAATATTTCTGCGAACAGTTTCAAATAGAAGTACCTATTGAGTAAATTGAGTGTGATTACGTATAAAGTTGTCCGAAAAAGGTGCTTTCACGCACTAGTACAGATTCGTCCATGCCGATAAAACGGTCAGTTTATTTCTATGCCAGAGAGAGACATTCGATTATATCCTCAACGTTTCTAATTTCCTGGTACTCCAATGTGGTTAGCGCAATTTCCGAGACCGTATGTGGAAGGTACCTGGGGACGCCCTGCCCTCACTGTTTGGGCTATTATCACAAAATCAAATAAAGTCTTCAAATCACACGATTGAAACTTATACAGTAAATATACAGTGCTTTGTCGAGTTCACTTCACTTAATACTTAAAATAAAGTCAAGTAACAAAAGAGATTTTCTTATTACATTTCTGTCGAGTAAATCTCTTAATAAGAACATTCCATTATTATGTGAGAGAAAATGTTTTGGTACCCATTTAAAACTTAGGGAAAATGCGTTTATTTATTTTATTAAGAACAAAATCGTAAAATAACTCCCAGGGAAATAAGTCTCTATGCCTACATTTTGGCATTCTCGAGACCCAGATATTGACATTGCTAAGAATAAGAGAAAAAGATAAATATTTGACAGTTCGCAGTAGGGAAATTTCCTCGCTGAATGATTGACAATATATGCCGAGCTTTTTGCCGAGTTTCGCCTCTAAATCTCCAATATAGAGTTATCTTATAAGGGAAGTTTTCTATAACGCGAAGATTTTTTTCCTAACTTTCACTCGTACCCGTATTACTTCAGTTCCCTTTTATTTTATTTGACGCGGGGGAAAATGTTGATGCAATTTTCGAATATTTAGTATAAAAATCGAATAGGATTGGGAACTCAATAACAACAACGTTTATGGAATTTCTTTTCCGGAAAATATAAGACAAAAATATGAATTGCAGATTACTGTGTAACGTAGTCATTTAACTTTTTCCTACGAGTCTGGGAGGAGAAACAATTGATTGCTATTTTTAGAATTCGATTACATAAAATAAATCAAAGAATGTGTAGAACTTTGAAATATGGAACAATAATTGCTTTACGAAACAATTGAAACGTAGTAATCTGACAGTTGGCGGTGTCGATAACAAAGGTCATAATTTCCTTAAGAATTTGGAAGAGAGTGCAGCCCTATCACTCCACTCAATCGAGACGGTACCGTACTGTGAATTCGTCGCCATTTATCATCGAGTTCATTTATTTTTGCGCCTTGAGAAGATATGATTTATCACACCAAGGCCACGGGGAAGGTTTGTTTTTGCACCCGCAGTGATATTAATCGTTATCGCGCGCGTGCCGTTACTCGTTTGTTTTCGTTACACGGTGCGGCCCATTAATTATCAATGAACGTCCGGCCCTATGATGAAGGTATCGTTATGTCCCAAGCTTTTCCAGGTGACAGGGTACGAGCTATCAACCCTTTTTAAGCCTTCGCATTTAACGCGGAGTGTCTGATGTCATAAAAGTGTCCGATTTGGGGACGTGACGGGGACGTTGAATTCGCGATTAAATTGTTCGGAATACTCTTCTCTGATATAAAAAAGGCTCAACTTGTAATACGATACGCTTTCGTTTTATTTAATAAATGTACGTTATTTTTTGTAACATTTTAATCAGAAATGCAATTTTCTTTTATTTTTACGATTGTGTTAACCTAATATTGTTTTTGGAAGGAAATATTTACTTAAAAAAGACGTGATAAAATATTTCAGACTATTGCTCGTTGATTTTCTGCAGTAGCAGTTCGTTCTCGGTCTGTTTTTGTTGGAATAATAAAACAACTGTGACATAGTTGTGGCTTAAAATGGAATTTCAACGAGCTAACTTTGAGGTAGGTGAGACTTTGATTAGAGAGTTGCTTGAGAGAGGTCTGCCCTCTTATTTAAGTGGCTAGCCAAATTTCATTGCATGTAGTTATTTCTTGCGCCTATACTTGGATTGCAACTAGGACTACAATAACTTTCAGAACCCTGTATAATCAGAAAGTGGGACTTTATATTAGGTAGCATTTTGCCTTCAGATAATCTATTGTAACTAACATATTATACCATTTTAATAAAACCAATAGTAGTAACGGATAGTAGTCGTTACATGAGCCATCTCAGAGGCCTTTGGCGGCTCAATAACTGTGACACCAGGATTGGTCAGGTTGACCATCCACTCGATGAAGAAGAAGAAGAAGAATAAAACCAATTTCAGTCCACGTTCTAAAATTACTTTACCATACTCGTTTAAAATGTTTTCATCAAATTTATTAAAAAACAAAGCATTCAATTACAAGTTCTCCGTACATTGACTCGGTAAATGACCATAATTGATATAACCGTTCGAAAATTGTTTTCTAATAACTGCAGAGCTGCCATCTGGTGTGATGCCTCGTCCTCACTGACAGATTGATAGATGGCGCCACTCACTCGATTGATTGATCGTTGACGTCTCTTTGAGTCAGCCGGGCTGCGGCCACTCATCATACTCTGACGTCTGACATAATGGATCCAAAATTTAGGAATAATGTACTTGACCTGTGGTTATTATATTGTTTATATAGGATAAATAACATGACTGATATGATAAACTACATAATTATACTCTCACATATGTACATATGTTAGTATATTGAGTATGTATAATCAAGTAATTGGAGTAAAATAAAACTTTCTAAAACTTCGAGATTTTTCCATAACTTCTATTGGTACTTCATCTTGTTTTAAAACACTCGGTTACTCTGTACAACACACAATTTATCTTACTTCATCAACAAAAGAGAAAACTTGGAAAAGTAATATCGAACCGAAAACCCAATTTACCCATTGGTATTGATTCGAGCCACACGCACCTAATCAAAACTTAAGCGCTTCTTGCAATCAAACAGAAGGCAGTAAATTTCGTGTGAAATTAGCTTTCTATCTTGAACTCAATCACCGAAGTAGGGACGTTAATGTCTCCGGGCATAAACTATATTCGATCGATAGAATTGAAATTGGAAAGTTGTTTCTAATTGAAGATTCTCGGATAGGCTAGGCGTGGGGCCGCGATCGCAATTCCACCGATTAATGATGCGAGCCTAATCCAACTAAGCGCTTAGATGAAGGTATCACGGGAATCCTTCGCACACATCACCCTTACTGTATGTTTTCGATCCAATAATACACAAACCAGCTTACTGTAACTTGCTCTATTTATTTTGATCTTAACTGAATATCGGTCAGGAAATCCATTTGAAAAAATACAAGTATAAACGACTACAAGCATTAATTAAGTGGTGTAAAAAATATGTATAATTAATGTTTAAAATTGTACTTTTCCCGGCAAAAATATGAACAACAAGTGTCAGAAACAGATACGAAAATGAATGATTTTGTAGTAAATCTCATATTCTAAAACCGTTGGTAGGTAAACACGTCGGTTCATTAGACGAACGTTATCATCTCATGCCTTAATAATTTTACTCTCGCTCTCAGCGTTTCCACAACTTTAATGGCGAATGCCTTCGTAATCATATTTTGAGTTAAGGTTCGAATTTACGTCAACGTTCCGGATTGCTAATATAACTTGTGGTACGATAGATTAGTTTATTTCTTGATGATAGAAATTTATCTTAAAAAGGTTTATAAATACGGTTAAAATATCTTCTTCTTCATCGAGTGGTTGGTCAACCTGACCAATCCTGGTGTCAGAGTTATTGAGCTGCCAAAGGCCTCTGACATGGCTCATGTAACGACTACTATCTGTAGAAAGTAACCGGGACCGACGGCTTAACGTGCCCTCCGAAGCACAAAAATAAATATTATGTAGATATACTCGTATATCACTTTGGTGTGACTAAATGTAGGAAAACTTTTGAAAGTTATCAATAGATGAATAAAACAAAGTTTTACGCTTGTTAATACAACAGTATTGTTATATCAAGTAGCAAGTACAAAAATTATTTTACACACAAAATTATTTTAGCACAAAATTCAAACATCAAACCACTCACCGTATCTCAACAATAGGCCAGAAATTACAAATACAACATTTGCTCAAGCAACCCGTTCTTATTCGTTGAAGCAGGCGCGTGTTAATCTTCAAACATTTTATACATTCGAATGATACACGCGAAGGGGACTTAGAACCGAAATAGCAAAGTAAATTCAGTAAGAACAAAAGTAAATTAGCGAGGGAGGGATCCGTGGGAACGCGCAAGTGTCGTCAGGTGATAAACGTGTATGCGTGCGATGGATTAGGGAATGGTTTTCTTACAAAATAACATAACGTACTATGTAATTTTGTACCATTTTTGGTAATTAGTCGATTCTTTTAAACCTTGTCAAAACATTTGAGCGGCAAAATAAATTACTGCTTTTGAGGTTAAATAAAACAACGCTACGTATTATGTTAAAGAAAAACCTACAAATAATATGTAACATCCTTTGAAAGTGTTAAACATAAACTCCAAAACAAGTTACGGTAATAGTAAGATAATATCCCAAACGAAGTATGAAAAAGCCCCTAATTCAGGTAAAAACCTAATAAAATTCTTCTGTTATGACTAAATTTCCACTTTTACTCACGATATCCCCATAAAATAAACACAGTAATATTACATCCTACGTTCCCGAAATCACTTTAAGCTCGAATGTCTACAACATCGCTACGGGCTACGGCTACGTTCTCGTAGCGTGTTGCTACGAGGTGCTACGAACCGTAGCCGCACTGCGTTACTTACGCGGTCTCATATAAATCACACTCGAGGATTACAAGGATTCGCTTACAAGTTCTTGGTTTCTCCCAAGATATTAATGCTGAGTGCACCAAAAGTACCAATAGACCGACTAACTTTGAAATTATAGAGTATCTGCGCCGAGTACTATTCGCCTCGTTATTCTAGTTAAATCCACAGATTTATATTGTTTCAGCCAGTAACATTTGTGAGACCGAAATTTTACTACTATGTCTGATAGAACAGTTTATCTTAATGTTCAAATATTTCAATAGTTTAAACTTTATCAAGATTTACATTTACGATTTTATTAAAGTACTTTTCGTACCTTCTTGTATCTGTGTAACTATTACAATACACCATCTAGACTCTAACTTTTACAGTTTAGAGCATACATTGATACCAATTTAATATAAATAAACTAAAATCGTTCAAACTTATTCATAGACAAACGTAAGACAACCAAAGCCAGGCCCAGTAGTTAGTGTTTATGCATAATTAAATTACAGTTAAGTCAATTTATATTAACATGTCTGGCGCTTAAACCGGATAAGTTAATCAAGTTTAAACCTTTAAGCAGAACACGCCCAACTTACTAAGAGATCTCCTTTTAGAACTACGGAGGCATTGTTCTCTAAATTTTACATTCACATTAGACGGAAATTTCGTCTCGTTGTGATTTACGATCGGCCCTCGAGAGGGAGCCTAAATGGGAGATTATTTATACCCCGCTTTATGTAAAACATTTTTCTCCAGCTATTCAGTTTGACTTAGTAAACTTTGGAGTACACCTACCCAACATTGTGATACAACGTATTTTGTACAAAAGAAAATATATAAAAGTAGGAAAATATTACTAAAACTTGTCATGTTTCACTCCAATTATATCTGTAACTCTGTCGTGATACAAATTGATTCAGGCATTGCTTTACGGAAATCTGTATCAATGTTGTATTTGATAAAAATGGGATATTTCTTTGGAAACAGAGTGTCTTTCTCTGATTTATCATTGAACAATATTCCATGCTCTATACATGTAGGGTTTTAAACCATTCATAGTATTTTTTTAAAGTAAAAATGGGACTGGGCAGGTCATGTCTCCAGAATGCATCCGGATCGATGGGCTAGGATCTCCACAGAATGGGAGTTCCAGAATGTTCGGAGACCTTTCGGTAGACCGCCCACGAGGTGGCGGAAGGAACTGGAGGACTTCGACAAAGAGTGGAAAGAAGTGGCAAAAGGTAGATCCAGGTGGAAAGAATTGGGAGACCTTTGCCCAGCAGTGGGACACAACAGGTTAAATAAAAAAATAAAATAAAAACTACAAAACAATAGTAAACAACACGCAATATATTTGTTTATGTAAACTCTATCAAATTAATCAATTCTCATTCAATACAAAATTATTATTCCTAAAATATTGCAATTTTTATGAGAATAATCTATTATCCAAGTTACCTTTTAAACTACCAAACTAAATCAAGACCGGTTTATTCATTCGTAAACTACAATCCTACAACCACACGTCAATATGACTTGTCTCTATAAACATATAAATATTTATTTTAAATCTATCACTTGTCAAACTTATAACCCCTTTTTTCTGTCAATGGTTTTGTAAATTCGAATGAGTGTCGCTCTAACATCGCGTACCGGTCGTAAACTTGTTAACTGTGATTAGCCGCGACCCGGTGTCATTATTTTTGTAGATAAATCACAAGGAACCGAGCCGTGTCCCTTATTAATAACTCGAACCCGAAAGAGGTAACTGCGTTCCAACACGATTGTTACTAAACCTACGGAATTTTAATTCGTCTCAGAGTTTATTAAGTGCGTAAAGTTTAAGCGAAGCTCCAATGTGAACAGTAAATTAACTGAATTCGCTCGCTAAGGGGACGCCGATACGCCTCCAATCTGATCAATGTATTAACAATTTTAATTGCCGCCAACCACTTTACATACACTCTGGTATATGTAACGTAAACAGTAAACATTCTAACAACTTCTTTATTTTCGTTACAGGTAAGTTCAGCGATGTCCGTAAGCTCCACTATACATTCACAGTAAAAGGTATTATGTATTCCTAATACACGAGTCCTGCATAAAAAGGTAAGTAGTAAAATGGAGTGAAATGAGTGAGACCCCTAAAACTCTTTTCATACAATATTCAATAGGAAATATTTTATTATACTGAGATTTCCACAATTTATCGATAAATTCGTGCTATATCCCCGTTTTATATCCGTCAGCAGGGCAAATTTGTTTCTTTTTCACGTGAAACAGTTATAAATCTAGCGGTATGCGTACGCTCCTTTGGATACGAATCTATTTTATGACCGCACACACCGAAGGTTAACCAATAAAACCTTTTAACAGCCGTAACTATTTCGTTATAAGTTCGGAGTACGCAATAAAAATGGCGAAGCACAGATAAATCTGTGGACACAATAGTAAGGCGGGCGCGGGCGAGCCCCGGAATCTGTAGTCCGGAATCAATCACGGGGGTCACTCATAAGAGGTATTAAAGTTTTCATTATTCAACTTGATAACAAATGTGTGCGTGGTCGTATGAAGGTTCCGGCCGGCCGCGTATGAACTCGCTCTTCAAGATGAGCCAATAAATCTAGCGTATTGTTACCGCATCTCTTTCAACGTCTTAGCCATAAACGGCACGTGCGCAGTTATCTCTGTATACGAAACGACCTGCAAGTGAAAAAACGTTGTTAAACTCGCATTTTCCTGTTTACCTTTTGTTTGAATGCTGGCAGTAATCGTTTGGATTCTCTAATAATAACATTCAGGCTTCACATTACATACTCATCGCTTTATTCAGTTATTCATCCGCTTTATATCCTTCGAAAACGCGTCCTTGAATTAGGAATAAGCCATCATCTGTGTGCTTCTGACAGAGACAAGCTTCATTCCCTAAACTAACCCAAAGATAAATTATTCGAGCACACTTCTCATCGCGATCCATTCTTTTGCCCCGTCGACAAAGCGTCGGTGAATCCCTGGGACATATGGGCGTCCTTATCCGCAGAATAAAATGAAGTCTTGTGGCGCGCAGTTACTAAGTAACATCGCCACGCTCAAATAACGTTTGTGTATACGTAACGTACCGTATACGAGGGAATGAATTACAACTGATAAGCGTAGAGCGCAGATTTGCAGGACCGTACCGATGTCGGTTTGCTGCCAAGTTTCTTGCCACGCCTACACATTTGCATGTTAAGAATGCATCTCTGTGCTAGTGTGATTTTAATGGTTCTGTCTTTTTCCTGTAATGAAACCGTACGACTTTTGATGAAGCCGATAAACTTTTATGGTAGTCCTATCGTGTTAGATCGCGAGATATTAATATTAAACGATGTTGTAATTATGATTTCGTGTAGTTTTATTCAAGTGTCGACCTCGACAATAAATCAGAGTTAGTAGATGGCGTAAACAACCACAATTCACTGGCGCTCAACGTCCAATCATTACTCAAAGCGAGCAAGTGCAGCAAAAAGCGAACTAATTGCGCTGTAGAAGGACAAGGGCCACTCTGCTCGCTCTGTCGCAACTCGCAACGTACTTGGTCACGTTTAATAGTTTTTTTTCTGTCCTGCAAGGATTTATCTGATATCGCACTCCGACGAAGACTTTTATTGATTACTCTCGAGACCCTCATTTAAATGATTTTTATTGCTCTTCAGTTTAATAGCAGTTCGATATTAATATTTTTGTTATAATCAATAGCATTAGAACATGGACTCAGGTGGCTGGTTATATAAAAGCATAAAGGCATAAAGTCGAAATTATATTGTGTAACAAAATACAACATGCGCTTTGAGAGCAGGTTCACAACTTACACAAGGGTTTCCGCAAAGAAACTGGTGTGCGAATATTTTTCTCCAAGTTGGTTAATTTTGAAAAGAAAATTGTGTTGTAGCGAGCACGGGGAGGTTTAACTTTGGTTCACGTCGGCCCGTTGAAGTCGCGGGCCGGAGTAAACACCTCACAACTTGCCCTTTCGGCAACTTCTCAGAAATTGATTTTTAAACTGTGAACAAGTTAGTATGGAAAAAAGTACAAAACACGAAAACTATTCTAACACGAAACTTGGGAATGAAATTAGTTTTAAGCGACAAGTTCATTTGAGTTTTTTCACCGTGGTGCGGCGAGCCGGTTCTGCAATTGCTCCGAGAATCCCGTTGAAAGTTTCCCTGCGCAGATTTTGATTACACACGCTCTTTCAAGAAGTTTCCTGCCGGATAGGAATATTAAATCTTATTTAAGTTAGACATCCGTGGCTGTTCGCGTTGTTATTTCGAATAAGGAGCTGTATAAATTGAAAGCGTTTCGAAGCTAATGTCCCGGGTACATTACGAGCTTTTTGTAATCATTATCTGGCACGATATTGCTATTTCATATTATTCCATCGCGTCGACAATAGACACTTAATTCACTATCCCTGTGCGCCCTATCAGCTTTCATCTGCTAATGGCTTTGTATTTTCATACCTTTTACGAGTGCTCTAACTCTCGTCCGAGTTTAAGTAACGATTACATTTTAACCACTGATTTAAGTGTAAGTATGAATTTTAAGGAGCTCGCTACGCTCCATCGAAATAGAGTACCGTGCAATTTTAGGAACGGTTAAAATTTAATTGTATAATAAAACAGCGGTTATATAATCATTAGTGGGAACAATAGGACGGTAGAGTGGAGTCGGGCCTCTGAGCGCGCCGAGCTCACGTTACATGGTGCATTTGCCTAATTACAGCTCAGTTCAGTGTGACGATTCGTGATTACCTAAACGGTTATTTTAACAGACGTCTGCTGAACCCGGATTATGTTTGAGATCGCGCTCCGGACATCATCTGCCGCTATCCCCACGACCTATTATTAAATGAAATAGCGAGCGTTTCTCCTCTGTAATGCGATACGTCGTCTTCGAAAAAACCTTAAGTGACTCTTCGGGATGTAATGTAGGTATCCGCCGTCTGAAACATTTCTTTCAAATCTCTCCAGGGCTCTTATCTCATATTTCTAAAAGTTATGTTTAACAAGTTATGAAGTTAATATAAGTCAGTCGTACGGTTGGCAGGGAAAAGGAAGTGGAAAAATAGAGTTAGTGCGAGCCCCGAGCCCCCGGTCGCGGGGAATCGATGCGCGGCGCCGGTGTGGCGATGAGCCCCGTGTCTCGTCCCTGTATTTTCGGAAACATAAAACTTTCCCGCGCCTCGCCAGTCGCCACTCTACTCTATCTCGTATTCCTCAATCTGTCTAATAGCTTTATATACTTGTTACATTTATTATCCTGCTTACTCTATTATCTAATACATCTACTTAACAAACTAGGTAACGTTCGCTGAATATACCTATTCTCTTTCCTTGAATATATTCTGCTTATTTTCTTATTCCACGAAATGTAATGCACGAAGCATAAGATAGGAATATTTCATAATTGAATTCAGTAATCACATACGAGTTCTCCTTCAATAACTTTGTTGGAGAAGATTCTTAGAAACCAAAGAAAATAGGAATAAAAATACTGTGAGTATGGCATTGCCAACGTAAACATAGAACGAAAGCCTACTTCAACATTTTAATTTTATTAAACATCTCTCGGTGCTGAGATAAAGTCGATTTCTTTCGCTGCCAAGTAAGAATTTCGACTCGTATAATAATTTAGATTACGTAGCAAGCAGTGAGCGTTCATTATCGTTCTTTTGTACCTGATTTCGTGGAGATCTCATTCGGATAGAGCGGCGGTCCGCGGGCGGGCGTTCTCTCGAAATGGAAAGTGCGAAAATGAAATTATAAAGCCCCGCGATAAAAATAAATTAAATCGGATTTCGCATTTGCCAGTAGCCAGGGATGAAGAGCGTTTTGTAGTCTGCGAATTCCTTTCTCTTTTTAAATATTTGTTTTAACAGTTGATTTGTGGCGTAATGAGAAAATTCACACTTCGCATTTTTCCCTCCTCCCTTTGTGTTTGTGAATTATCTTTCTTTTTGTTGCTGTTATTCTTACACTGCATTAAAGTTGTGTGGCGTTTTATGGCTGAGATTGTGGCAAATCACTTTGAATTCTCACCAACGATTATTCAAATTAGGTAACCGTACGACAAAGACGAATGGTACTAATATCGTGTCGGCTGTAGATCGCTCGGTCCGATAACTCGCCATACGTACGTGCTTTAGCTTAACACACCCGCTACAGATTTTGTCCGACGATAACCGAACGATTGATCTAGATATGTTTTTGCGTAAGTTTCCGTGTTCTATGCAGTTGATACTACCTTTGTTGTAACTGTTAACCCTGATTAGCTATCTGTTTATTACTACTGTTCGGTTGTTTACGAAAACTACATTCTATTTTCGAACTGCAAAAGAAAATCGCATTCAAAATAACGGGAGTTGGTATAATTTATGTGTTAAGCAAATAAAAGGAGCGCACAGTCCCTCGAGTAACATTAATGTTCTAAATTTTTGAGTCCACATTTAAACTAAATCTCAAACACTGTCACATCCATTAAGGTTTTTAAGTAATTCGCATTTTGTTATAATGCTCCCGAAAGTGTAATTTAGATCCGATACGGCATCGTAAATACGTAATTTTCTCGCTTTTTTTCAACATTATTCCTTAATTCCGAGTAAAACAATGTAATTATATTTTTATTGCTCGTTCTATGTCCAGTAAATCGGTGTTCCAAGTCTCGGGGGTAATTTTAAGTGAACCGGCCTTATTTAATAGTCGTCCATGGTTCAGGGGTCAACTTGTGTGACACTAGCTTTTGGTTGTACATATTTTGTTTCGAGTCCCTTGCGTTATGTAATCATTAGCTTAATTGTAGGGATTACGCTCCGTCTTGTAGTACGTTTTAATGTTCCATAACTTTCGGTTACCTTGTTTTGTTCCATTATTTTGATACCTTGGGATTAGTAAATTTAGTAAATAGGTAGTTTTATTCATCTTAAGTTTATATCACTACAGTATACTCAGTCGTACTCAGAGTCTACAATTAAATTGATAACTAACTCATAGACGTAATTTTTTCATAAAATTCCTGAGGAATCATAGAACTTACTTTAGTAACTCGGAGTGTGACAGTAAGACAGTCAGTATCTTTATTTTATTCATAAATAATTTTCAAAAGCAACATTTAAAACGTCTAAAGCAGTAACACACTCGCGTTAAAAGAATGTAAAAACTTAAAATGTCGGACATTATCAGCAAAAACACTCTAAAGTCGGTTCTACATAAAAGATGTTTTTGTTCGAATCTTTTAGCAGAGATTTCGTATCCGAACACTTATGCTACGAATACACGGAACACTAGATAAAAGTGCATTACCAAATTGCTTTTACACGTCACTTTAGGAAATGTGTTGCAAGAAATGTGTTTCTTATGTTGGATATCTACTTGCGTTTATTGGATTAAATTTTACTTTTATTTAAAATTATAGTCTCAAAAAATTTTGTTACAAAAACAATAGTGAGTCAAGTGTCCAAATCGTTTCTAAATTGTTATTTAGTGAAATGTACTTAACATCACCAAATCCTCCATTTTGTAATTGGTAAAACAAAACAAAATCAACAAAGTCAGCAACAAGAAAACAATTTATTTGCAACAAAAAAAACATTTTAAAATTAAAAACGCCGTTACAAAACACCCAAGCAATTCAAGCGACGAGACCTTAATTCTAAATATAGCAACAAAGAATAAGTCTCGCATCTCACCGCACAACTAAGAAAACATGTTCCCTTTAATCTAGTCACAAAAGCGTCACCTGATTCAGAGAGTACTCTCGCGCACACAAACGTAGAGGAATGAGGCGGAAGAGTGGCGGGCACTCTGAATTACTTCCTAATGAAAAGAGCTGAGGAGTGGGATAGAGTGGGATGGAGAGTTTGTCACGCGGCCGCTAACGAACGTGGTGAGCCTCTCGACTAACTCGAGTGACACCTGACGTAGACAACCAGGTGACTTGGCTTATTAGTGAATTGTGTTCGTGAGTGTACACATTTGTATACACGAATATGTAATTCATAATAGAGGTTCGAGTTATATAGGAACAACGATGATAATTACCTCTTAAAATCAGTCCAACTACGTTAAATAATCCAACCAAACCGATTAACGTTGTTAATTAACTGTGTGAAAGTAAATCAATTTTATCAGATAAAAATACATACGCTACGTATAATCGTTCATTTCATATATACCGCGGAACCGATTGCAGTGTTCGTCCGATTGTAATGATTCGAATACCGTTTCGATATCGTTCCGATTGCATATAACTGGTGAGAGATCAAACATTTTTTATTTGTTCGCCCACTCAACCGCGCTATTGAAACTAATGAAGAGTGCATTAAAGTAATACCGGTAGACCGCAGTTCCTCTCAACGTTGTACAACACGAGGTGTTTTTTCACGATACCGGTCCACACTCCTGTTTCATAAAGATAATTCGATAAAAATACAACATATACGTTTCATTAGTTCCGATTTTGTTATTGTTTTTCATTGGAATGAATTTCCCCGTATGTAGTCTGTTAGTTTTGCGATAATGGGACGGTATAAGGTTTTAACTGTTGTTCGATTTGGTGTTTTTTAAAGTGGATTTCAGTTGAAATGTTTCAACAATTTTATCGAATGCTTGGTTGTTTTAAAGAATGTAATTACATTTTTTGGTTTGAAATTCAATTACGATGGTTATTGAAATTGTTTTTAAAATAATTATAGGTAATAAACTCACACATACCACTACCAGCTTGTATAATCTGTATATTAAATCATATCATATAATTACCTTACAAAGTATACATTTTACTATAGTTCATTTTACATTTATATACATTACTAGCAGCGCCCCGCGGTTTTACCCGCGTTGTGCCCGTTCCCGTGGGAATTCCGGTATTTTTTATACATAAAAACTTTTCTCTTGAATCACTCTATCTATTTTAAAAAACCACGTCAAAATCCGTGGCGTAGTTTTAAAGATCCAAGCACACATAGGGACAGACAGCGGAAAGCGACTTTGTTTTATATTATGTAATGATAATGATACTATCTTAATCACACGCGATACTTAACCATTATTAAAACAAAAGCTATCAATAATTGTTCAATAGCAAAGTTAGTATAGTAAAGATAAGCTCCGTACAAGTAGGATCGCTTCTAATAGTAATTGTTGTATAAAATTAGACGGCAAATTAGATCCACTTATCAAGAACAAAGTTTGAACCGTATTATACACCGCATACACGATGTCGAAATGTAGTTACTAAAGGTGAAACGAACTTTAATAAGCAACTGATGTTTTCGCGGTTACGTTAAGGGGAAGACTTTCAACTACTACAATGTTTAAGTATGTAGAATTTGTGCAAGAAAATTGTAGTTTTTGAATGTGTGGGTGAAATATACTAGTGCTTAGTTTTGTAGTACTAAAGGTTTGTGCTTGGCTTTCAAACTTAATTCAAATTCAAATTCAAATTCATTTATTAATTTCAAATGTAATTACATTATATTTCGTTTAGTTATCGAGACATCACCTCCCATACTAGTATAAACTGTGTCACGGAAAGGTGATACCTCTCAAACTAAACAACAATAAAATATAGCTTACATTCTACTTTACATACATACCTTACAAAGTAACATATATACATTTATACTTATAATTATACCTAATATATTAGTCAGGGATTTTTTTTCGTTGATGCTTCCCTGAAGCGGCGATATACCACTCCTGCGGGCCAAAAGTCGGGAGAGAAGAACATTGCCTTGTGCTTCGCAGGCACTTGAAGCACATACGACTTGAATGTCGTATCTCTCTATAATGGACCATGAGAGGTCTAAAACTCCGTCACGAATCTAATCGAATTTACGCTACTAATAGACAATAGACTTTGATTATGGTGTCAATATTAAAACAGTTTAGGATCGAATAAGTACTATTAAAATGTTGTTTTACACTAAGAATATACTACACTTATGAAGAAATATGTCATACTTTTTTTATCAAAATTGATAATCCTACGTATTGTAAACTTAATATAATTCAGTTTAGTTACTAAACTAATTTAGTTCCCTAATACCCCTAAAAGTACAAAATATTTTTAAGTTTTACAAAATTAAAACTTTCAAGTGTTCAAGCTTAACAAGTTAGAATTTACACAACCGCTTACTTTAAGTTTTGGCTTAAGTTAACGAGCTGATGTTTCATGGAAATTTTCAACTGAGCACGTAACACGGATGGTTTTACTAGGACTTGCTACGTGAACTAAGCCATCAATGTATATTGAAGTTTATTTACTTGGGAATAAAGTTTTTAATTGGAATTGTCAAATTCAGGGCAAAGAGCATAAACTTACAAAAGCTATCAATACATTGTGGAGGCATAATCACCGCGCTTAATGTTAACACGATATTATATTATTTCATGTTAGAATAATATCAAATCTTACACCGTTTCTATAAAGTTTTATTCTTTAAAAACAAAGTACTAAGCACTTCAAAATATCCAATTTAAAAATATGAAGATTAAATATCATCTAAGTCTACGTAGTGATCGCAAACAGCTGATAAAACTTTCCCTAAAAAATAATTTGTTTTAATGTACACCTCCCAAATTGAATTTGAAACATTAAAAAATAATATCGGTTTTCATTAAATCCGTAATGGAAACGTCTTAACGATTTCAATTAAAGCTGGAACAACGGCTGTGTGAGATTTACGGCATCTCAAAAGGATATTATAAGAAAATCAAACGGTGGAATCGCAGATTAATCACCAGACGAAACCAACTGGCTGATAAATCTCATTAATCGAAGGCAAGTATCGTTACCGCGAATTCATTTCCACACGATTCCGAACGCATCGAATTTAAAATACTGAATCACGTGAACACAGATACGGGGGCTATCGACTTTGTTGATTCTATGAACCTCTAGTATACTTAAAAATATTTGAAATTGGAATTTAATATAATGGACAATCAGTTGATTTATTTCGAAATATGAAATAAACAAAGCAATAAAAATAAAAAGCAACACAACAAATAATATTGAGTACTTATTCTACAATATATATTTTATTTCATATAATATTACTCCCAAGCGTAATCATTATTAAGATATTTCAAGGAAACAGGACACAAAAGATTCTTATTATAATTAAATAAATTCTTATTTCTCGGAATGAGATAATAAGGAATTATTAAATCAACATTCTGATTAATTTCAGAATAGGACTTCGCGTCATTGTTAGTCGAAAGCTGAAAGCCGAAAGCCTCCCTTCATGCTTTCGAGTTCCAACAGATAGGAATCGATAGAAACCGTAGGAATCGAACAACCGTTAATGAAAGTTCCTGCCGCATTAGGTAACCATCTTGGTTTTATTAAATTTAATCAAGAACTTGTGCAATATTACGCAGATTGGCACAATCGAGCCGTGTACAAGTTTCGATAACGTTGTAGTTGGAAACTAATTTCGGAAATAAGCGTAGTTATTTCAGATCTACCACATCGGTGTATAAAAAGGGAATCAGAGTTGTTTAACAAGATTAGTAGATAAGGTTCGCGAGGATCTGTGAATACTAATAAACATAACAAATAGAAAATGGCCTTGTTTGGTTTCTGGTTTCGTTGAGGTGCAATCCAGTTATTTGAACGAGCTCCTAAACTTGTTTACGTTACGTCTTCCTTACCTAACAAGACCTTTATAAAAATGCACGTTCTATTATTGCCGTTTGTTAGATAAGGAATGGTGGTGTGTTTGGATGATATCGGAATGTATATGCTTTTAGATTACAGAATGATATTTCTGAGACACTTCCTAAAATTTTAAAGCTTTTTTGTTAGTCTTTGTTACAAATATTTATAATTATTTAGATTAAAGTCTATGTTGTATTTATTTACGACGTTGAAATACTTTTCATAAATCAAATAAAGCATTTTATTAGAGGAAAATATTACTTTTATTACGTTGACTTTTTTAAATAAATCAAAAACAAAATTCCATATGAAATCACTAACAAAAACTAACACCTAAAACTCCCATCGCCATTCGCCACTAACATAAAAAGCCATACTATTAAGTCCATTTCACACACGCTAGATCGCCGATTCAAACTAGTATGTATAACTGGGTTAAAGTACAGTAATATGTGTATGTACCGTTATCGGGAGTGATAAGCCGGGCCGGAAACAACCCGGATCGTGTCCGCTCCGGGGTATGGGCGTACCAATCTACACTCGCGTTTATAACCACCATATTATATAGATATCGCACTGTATTGTTATTAATTTCATTGCTACTTTAAATAGGTGTAAGTTGGAAAATAGGTAGCGATGTTGAGATATACCTAAAGGTGTTTTTCAGCTGATTATGTTTAGTGGAAATTGATGTGGCATAGAATATGATTAGTGAAAATTGAAGTAAATTTAGGCAAGAATTTTGACTTTAGTTATAACGTAAAACTACCAGAATATTTAAAACAACCAGTTCTTAGTGAAGACATCTAAATATCCAAACAATCAAATTGTAACTGTGTATTGTATTGTAAGCCGGGCACCTGAATCCGGTAGCGTTGTTCCCAAACAAGTATTGCACAATTTTAAACAAAGGTATAGACGGGGCGGGCGGCATTACCATAAACTGACTTCGTGAAACCACGGAATTGCTTTTTTGAACTCCACAATGTTACTGTAAGGAGTTGAGAAAAAGTTGAATAAAGGAGAAGGTATGCGTAATCGCGGCGCGACTCGAACTTGCTCCAGCACATTTAGCCGTCTCCTTTGCAGAGTTCGGCTTCAAGATTAGAACTATTTACAGAACTGAACGCAAGCACGTGCTTTTTAGCAATTCTACGAGTTGCCACTTAAAACGATAGTTGGAGAGACAACTCACGAGAACTAAGTCTGCTTTCTTATTCATTCATGAACGTTTACCGGAAACTTTTTCTATGAAAGATAAATAACTGCTTCCTTAGTATTTTTGTTCGTAGGATATCTTATTTTCTTAGTTTCACTGAAGTCTTTGAGTGTTATTCTTGTAAACAGAATGATATAGAATAACTACTCTAGCGGAATTGACTTTATATCATTTTATAATAAAAAAGTTGCACTTTATTCTTTAGGTGAGTAACTTGAGAATAGAGAATACGCCTGAATGAGAATAGAGAATACACCTGAGTTGTTAAAAGCGAAGGAAATAGCAAAACATTAAATCAAACAATTAACCTGAAGAAAATACATCACAATTACTCTGTTCTTTGTTAGCGACCTATTTACTGTGAGCACGTTACGTACCGATATATTCTCCTTAAAGCGGCAGTTTGTAAGCCCCGGAACTAGGATGTTAGCGGCCGTATCGAGGCGTGCGTGAACATATTTTATCTTCTTCCGCCACTCACGGCCACCGGCAATTATCAGACGCGTGCTCTAAGCTCATAACACACCCTTGCGTTACGTCGAGTGCACATTGTCTGCTGCTAAAAGGTTTGCCGAAGCGATCGATAATAGTACAACTTCATATCGTTTCCAGTCTTTAGATTAAGACGTTACTTCATGTACTTTGATTTTATTTAGTTTTATAAACTAAATCACCAGTCGTCCAATAAATTGTCAATTAACTAATTGACGTAGTTTTTCATTTTTTGATTACATATCAAAATCAATCATTAAATCCCTACTAAGGAAGCTTTGACGTTTCTAAGTACGGGCGTAATTGTCGCACAATATTGTTCTTTCAAACAAGAATTATTATTCAAATCATTAGTATTTTGGAAACCATAAAACACATAGATAAAGCCTAACACCAAAAAAGTAACAACCGTAACTATCAAGATTGAAAATAAAAATAATCAAGTATAAGATCATTAATTTACACTAGCTGTAATTAACGTTTCAACAGATCGCTAGAGCCATAATTTTAGATATCATCGCATGAACAGTGGAAAAGGGTAAATAGATCAAACTGAGGGCATCTATGGGACAACAACACGCAACCGTTTGAGATATTGGCTTGATAATATTCGAGTAGGTGATTTATATTTGGACAAAACAATACATTTTCGACGATTAAAATTTGAATTTTAGGTCAAGGGAATTTGTAATATACATTGTTGAATTTAAAAACCACCCTAGTAAGGGGAACAACGGTTTGTTATACTTACTCATTATTTACCCCCTTATTTGGTTTTAAGTAGACCTTTATGATTACGTTGCTTTGTACCAAATATACGTTAAGTCCTAATACGTGATGGAAAGAGGGAAAATTATCGCGGCTACGAGAGATATAATATTAAAAAAGTTAGTTATTGGGAGCTTAAAAGTGCTATGCAATATGTAGTCGCATCGTTGATGATGTTTTTATAATGAACTAACGACCCGCCCTTTCTTCGCTTCGGTTAATCAAGATTCTTTTAAATTTAGGTACGTATCCCAATCGTTTTTTGAAAATAAAGCTAAAGCTATGTTCGTACCTAAAGTGAACTATACTTATTGGTGAAATAATTTTAAAATCGGTTGAATATTGCCGAAGATTAGCCCGAACATCCAATCAAATAAACAAACTAAAAAAAATATTTTTTATAATATTCAAAACAATATTATGGTATCTCTCTCGTTTTTCCTTCACAAAGAAGCCTCACAAGACTTAACTATACCGTTTCACCATCACAAACATGTAAGTTACTATTGTAACAAGTAATCAGTAAATACGAAGGGCGCACATTTGTGTATTATTTGTGCTCGCAACACTGTATCAACAACAATAATAATTCAATTAACACGTGTGTATGTTTGTAAACAAAGTGAGCACAATGTTAATAAGTTGCTCATTATGTAAGGGACTCCCAGTTTTGGTATAAGTAATATTGTATGGATTTAAATGTATATTTATGAGCTGAATAAAAATAGGATGAGATCAAAATATGTTCCTATAGTTCAAACAAATTTGGTCTATTTTTGTCATTATATACAAATGTGTATGTGTAGATTAAAATAATAATCATTAAGATAAAACTTTTCAAGAACATTCCAATTAATATTAATGAGAACATATTTTTAAACATTCCTCATCGATCAACCATTTGTAAGAACAATATAAAACATAACCTCAATCCCCATTCTAAGCGGATACAGGCAAGGGGATACTCGTAAATATACCAAACAAATTCTAATAAGAAGATAATGGAATCCCGAAATAGATCCCTGTATATGTATTTGCACGGCTATATCCATTTGACATGAAAATAACGATTTCCACTCGCTCAAGGGAGGTCAGAAAATATCCATTACATTATTATGTTCATTATAAGTGTAACACAAACCTCGCTCAACAGAAGCAATTAGGAAATATAATTGTTTACATAAATTCAAGCGTCTACTCCTAACGGTTCATAAGCAAAGACCACGTCGTACAAAATGGTCTATTAAAGTAATAGCTTTAAAGCATGGTAATAATTGAGTTCTGATCATCATTACCCGAAGGTTTAGGTTCGATTTACAACCTTATTGCTGTGGAGATACGATCATAAATGTTAAAATGTCTTTAATAGAATATTTAGACTGGGATTTAGGAATTGGGTTGTTTCTGTAGTAAGTATTGATCGCTGATATTGATTGTTTAATAACATTTGCTTTATTTAAGTTGATATCAATATACTTATCTTATTACATAGTATTTAGTCATTGTAACAGTTCACCTTTCTAGACACAATTTAGTCTTACAGACAAAAAAGTCTGAGGCACCAACAAATCTGTCAGACATCTATTAATTCATACAGATTTTCAGAGGCTAATTTATACATTAGTCTATCAGTCCCGATTATTTCAATCGACAGAACATGTCAAAATACTTTAGGCGGTCTAAAAACTCCAACACTATTAAATAAATAAATAAATAAATATACCTGGACAAATTCACACACGGTTAATTAGACCCAAAGTAAGCTCTAAGCTTGTGTTATGGAATCTAATTAACTGATACTACTACATATACATACACAAATACTTTATAAGGATATATAATTGACACCCTATGTCTGCACATATTGTTGACTCCGGGCGGGAATCGAACCCGCAACCCCCGACACAGTAAGCGCTCTCACTGCCACTGTGCCAACGGGCTTGTCAAACTATTGACTACTAACCTACACAAACTTTTTATACAGGCCAGAAGACTGTCTTATAAATGTTATATGCCTATGTAGTATGCCTATGTAGGCTCTAACAGTAATAAGATGCGAATGTATAGTGAAACATAACAAGTAGGTATTTATTACGTGAACGGTATGAAGATAGCGCAGTTTATTCAGCGTGTAAGCGGTGTACAAATTGTTTGCAGAGCGCTCTTTACCTGTAGATCTGAGTTTTCATAACACGGGCGCTGCCGGCGGCGTTGTGACAATTTGTTCGTACGGAGCTCTGCTACTCAAGATTTGCTGACGAACTTCCCTGTAAATATATTCCGTCTTTATGAAGATACTCGTGCCCGAACATCCGCAGCGGTAATGCAGTGCCGAATGGAATGTCTTTGTGTGAGAACTTATTGAAGTTTTTGGAATATGTAATTTAGTTTACTTGTGTAAATGAGAAATATCTATACTAAGATAATATCTTTGATTAGTAAAATAATTTTGCCAGATATTTTAAGAAAAAACACGATATTGAAACGACATTATAGCCGGTAATTTCTGACTTGTAGCTTATAAAATCGAATTTTAATAAATTTACGATAAAAGATTTAAAAGAAGATACCGGTGAATTGAGCACCTATTTTTTGAAAGCCGGTTAAAACCGTATAAAATACACATAAATAAATTAATTATTAAAAAAAAAACATTAATTATTTCTTTATAGTCTGACACTTTTCAAGTCCTACAATAATTGCGTTTGTAAATACCACTTGGTAGCAGATGGTTTGGTTGCCACACTATCGTCCAATGTAAATAGAATTCTGCTTCATATTAACGTAAGTATGTGTTTTATCAACTCATTATTCGTAAAATACTTAAATTATTTATGATCCGTCGGCCGTGGTAGAAGTTAACATTTAATCATCTTGTTATTTTATTGAATATGCAATTCTATGTGTTGTGTAATTTTAATGTTTAAAAGTTTACTGCAAGTGGCCTAACAAAAACAGCAAATGGAATTTACGAGTAAAAATATTTTAAATTAAGATTAATCTAATCTAATACAGGCCTTTGGGAGACTATAATATTACTCATGATAATATAATATACTCTGACAAATGAACGGTTAATTAGACCCAAAGTAAACTCTAAGCATGTATTCCGGAATCTAACTAACTGATACTTTTACATATACAAAGATACTTTATAAAAACGAATATATAATGGACACCCAGACGTTCGTCGCCAGCAACTATGTCTTCACATATTGTTGACTCTGGGCGGGAATACAACCCGCAACCCCGACATAGCGCTCTCACTACCAAAGTGCCAATGGGCTTGTCAAATTGTGTACAACATCAATATTTTACAAAAAAGTCATACACCACTTTGTAGTTGCGTAAAAATTCACCATCGAGTGGCTTGTTACTTTGTCAGGACATATTCCGGTTATATTTTGTAAAAAAAAAAGATCAAAATATTTGTTTAACTGTAAAATTTTGTATGCATGAAACACCTGTCGACGCTGTTTCAATCCAACAGTCCAAGAAATGAAAATTGGTAAAGTTTACCATTACAGAGAGAGAAAAAACAGTATAATATCGTAATACCATCAGACCTCAATTCCTGTTTTGCAATTCAACAGGTGTACACAGGAAGTTCGATTATATTTTCAATAAGTAAGCGGATTTTATAAGATAGGGAAGGTTTCGAAAAATATAACGATAAAACTTTATTGAACCTATAATATGCAAAATAAAATGGTTGATCGCGCCGAAATCTGCAGAGTTCTTGTAATTCTCCGCAGAGTACATTGAGTGCTTCATTTTTCCTTCGTTAGTTATTCAAGAAGTCGAAACCTTTTTTTCGGTATCTTTCTCGTTTCTCGATTCAGAATAACGCCCTCTGAATTTGTATTCACATGTGAGTCGAAGATTTTTGCAAAGATGCTGTAACTAAGAGGGGTACCACGGTGGCATGAACGGCCCCGACGAGATATAGCAAATAACTAAATTTAACAATTTTTTTAAAAATAACACATACTTGCGTAAATGTAACCCGACTGAGCTAATGTCCAATTATTAAAAAGTAGCTCAGTCAATTAAGAAAGTAATAAAGACGTCACACTGGCAACGGGTCAGACACCTTTCATGCAAATAGAAGGAATACAAAGTCACGCGAACGCACTCGGCCCGCACCCGCACTATATATGTGTTCCGCTTTATCATTGCAATCAATATAAAATGACTCGCAGCGCCCCGCGATTTTACCCGCGTTGTACCTGTTCCCCCCGTAGGAATTTCTGGATGAAAAATAGCCTATAACCTTCCCGTTGAATGTGGCTATCTTTTACAAAATTAAAATTATTCAAATCGGACTGATAATTCCTGAGATTACCTCGAACATACAAACAAACAAACAAACAAACTTACAAATTTTACCTCTTTATAATATAATATAGAAGTATAGATCAGATATAATATAGTATAGATTAGGAACTGATATTTGCTTACCACGTGAGTATTTTGTGTAATTCTTTTATATCGCTTGTACTGGCACTCTATGGTCTCTACGTTAAGCAATTTGTGAGCATCGTTCAAAAGTTTTACTTTGTTTCTGTCTTTCAAACAGTATCTGTGCCACGTGTGTTGTATGCTTGATGCTTTAAAAGTATTTTTATAAAAATACAACTAAATGATCCAACACGATATAACTCTGTCCATTCGTAAGAACAGGAAATTGCATCACAAATTATAAGTAATGATTGATAAAGACAATTATAATACGAAAAATGTAACTATCGTCCCATAATTACTATCAAATGGCTTGTCACTTTCTGACATACGCAATTTTCCGAAGAGCAAAAGAGACAAAATACATTAACAGTTAATACGCGTTAATATAAGGCGGTAAGAGTAAAGACTTCAAAATTGAAACCGCTGTCTCACAAAAATAATTCAAAAATCATTCGAAGCATTAAACAAAAACACATCGACAAATCGCATCAATTGAAACAGACCTATGAATCAAATGTAAATATTTCAATTTACCAATTTAATTTAAAGTGAATACTTAAAAATGAATATGAATTAAATACCCGTATTTTGTAATGTTAATTACGGTTAGTTGTTTGCATACACCTCATTGAAACGGTTGCATCTCGTCATTATATTAATAAAACCGTTGGTTATTGGTCTATTTGAAACTATTTAAATATTATTATTAAAGGTAAATAAAGTGGTTTAATGATGTGATCAAACAAGCCACCACCACCACTCTTGGTGTTTGAATGGTTGTTATTTTTACGTTAGTAAATGTAAGGCCATCTAAGCCCAGATTACATTTAAATTAAGTAATCTTAACTTTTTGGTATATTAGCAACGCCCCGCGGTCTTACCCACATTGTGTCCGTTCCCATGGGAATATTGGGATGAAAACATTCTATAGCCTTTCCGTTGAATGTGGCTATCTATTACAAAAATAATTATTGAAATCGGATTAGTAGTTTCTGAGATTAGCGCGTTCAGCTTTATTATATTAGTATAGATTATAATGACAAAACTAAAAATAATGATGTAAAACAATAATAATAGAAAAAACTCAGGAAACGTTGTCACAAAAAACATAACAATATCTTATAAAAAAATAATTAACCCAATTTTTCTCGAAACGTGAAACCGAAACCGAAATTTAACGAACCGATATAACCGTTAAATAAAGTTAATATCGTAAATATTTTAGCTAAACATTTTATAGGTGCATTTGATAAGAAAATGGAGGGAGTGTGTTTTTCCCGGGAGAGTTTATTAGATACGACCGCGACACACGAGAATTGCAATGTCACTTCTATTTCATATTTATATACTCCATGTTTACTTGAATATGGTTTCCTCTCGGATTAATATGTTATTTTACTGTAACACGAGGTAAATAGAGCTGGAATAACTATTTGCTGGGTAAAGTAATTACTTATAGAAGCGCGTTAATTTACTCGCAAATAAAAAAGATGTCGAATTAATAATATAATATATTATATATATATCACTACATAGTATAAAACAAAGTCGCTATTTTTGTCTGTTTGTTTGTCTGTATGCTTAAATCTTTAAAATTACGCTACGGATTTTGATGCGGTTTTTTGTAATAGGTAGAGTGATTCAAGAGGAAGGTTTTTATGTATAAAAATTCCCGATATTCCCACGGGAACGGGCACAACGCGGGTAAAACCGCGGGGCGCTGCTAGTGTAGATATAATATGTAATGTAATAAAGCTGAATAGTTTGATTTTTTTATGTTTCTTTGACCGCGCTAATCTCAGAAACTACCAATCCGATATGAATAATTATTTTTATAATGGATAGCCACATTCAACAGGAAGGTTACAACCCACAACGAGAACGAAAAAAACGCGGGTAAAACCGCGAGACGTTGCTATTATAATACGATATATTGCTATTCATCTTCTAAATGATTTAATTATCTAGGTACTTAGAGTTTTTGAAAGGAATGATCTACTATTATATGCTCTAAATGAATATATAAAGAGCATATTAACATTAAGATACAGCAAAAACCTCCTCATTTTCCAACATTTCAACCAACGCAAAGAAAACATTAATATTAAAACGTTCTAACAAACATCTTGACATAATTTATTTCTCGGGACAAAACTGTGCGTGACGATGCGTAAAAGAAAAAAGAAAAATATCGCGTCATATTTAAAACTGGCAAAGCTGTCTTGTGCTTGCATCTCTTGAGATGCATCATTACGGAGTGTGGCGTGCCGCAGGGACTCGAGGGTTAGGCTGTGGCTACATTACACTGAGAACAGCGGATTTTGTTACCTTGAAGTATATTAGGACACATTTGAGGAAAAATAGAGATTGGCAATGTTTTGAGGAGACTTATAACTAGCATTAGGACAGCATAGGTGAGGTTAGATGAAGATGGATATGATTTAACTGTAGGTTTAATGGGGTATAGTGGCATTTTTATCTGAGCGCTACCGTGCTTCGGAGGGCACGTTAAAGAGTCGGTCTTGGTTGTTTCATTCATTAGACCATATCGGATGCCTTTAGGCAGTCTAAAAACTCCGACACCAAGGTTGGTCACTAACCTACTTGAAATTAAGCAATGAATGGGGTATAGTGTCGTGAATGTTAATCTGTTGTTAAATATCGTTAACTCGCGGGTTTTGTTTGTTTCTACAGTAAGATCATATTGGCATTGATCTACTACAAGGTCACCAAAGCTGTCTACCAACCTATCCCAGTTTTGCACATAAACAAATATTTGCAGCGTATTTTTTATCGTATTTTATTTAAATTTAACAATTAATTTAAAAAAGTAAACGAATGGTAAACACTCGTAAATAGAATCATTTTAACTAAACGGTTTCTCGTTACTTTTATCAATGTAACCACAGCTTAGCATCTCATTTAAGGTGTGTTTACACAGTGTACTCATCGCGGACCGCGCCTTTGCCGAAGTGCACACAAGACACATCTACCTATCACCGACGTCTTGAAAAACATTTTGAACGCCAACATTTTTACCTTCTTTTTTGATGAAAAGGAGAAAAAAGATTGCGGTGCGTCGAACGGTTTTACGAAAAACGTACCTAATATTTCTTTAGGTTAAAGACTTATTTAAGAAGTTCAATCAAGTAACAGTCTAGAGATTTCCTAGAACATTGAATTATTAAGATGTGGATGATTACGCCTAATCCTCCTCACTGATATCTTCGGAGAGACAAGAGGCCTTTGCCCAGCAGTGGAACATTACAAGCTACTACTACAAATTATTAACTAAGATAACTGATATACTAATCCGCCTATGATCACACTATGCTTTAAGAATATCAATATTTTCAAAGCACTTGATAACATCAAACCTCAGCTTCAACATGAAACTAATTAGGATATTAGATCTAATAAACGAAACACCATTTGCGCTATACAAAACCGGTATTACTGCGAAAATGCGAGCGAAACAACACTCTGTAATAACCGACATTACAAGTTCAACACGGGCGCGGTATATGCATCCATATGCATCTAATATACACATGCATGTTCAGCATATGCACACAGCATATGCATAAACAGGAGATTCCTATCTCGATGTTATTAATATGCGCAAATCATGCAGATGGCTTCTTCGAAATGAGTCGAGTGTGTACCGAGCTTTAATGACTCGTCTGTGACACAAAATGAGACGTAATAAAGTTGGGATTGACACGATACGTACAAGCAGTGTCACTTGACAGAATTTAACGCGGTTTTGATGTTGAATCAAAAGATAACAATGTAACACAATACAGTTTTGAAGTTATTGTCTGAAAAGTTTTTTATTGCTCTAAGATTTGTAAAGTATAATAAATGTGGTTAGCTTGAAAGCGTTAGAAAGCGCAGTGACAGTGGCAAGCGATTTTTAAAAAGGAACATATTAATTAAAGTCAATGTCTTAAAATAAAACTGACATCTACTTCTTAAAAGAAATAGGTACAGTGGAGTTAAAAAGAGGTTTCAGGTTCCATTGACCTAATCGTACAAAAAGGAGTCTTAATAATGTCTAGAAAAGCTCTCAAAACCGATCTACAAGCATAAACGTCTACATCAAACACCAACTAAACTCCAATGACAAGGCAATGAAAATTCATTACAAGCCAAATCATTTGAGGTGAAATGGCTGACATAATACAGTACTAACCTAATTACGGTTATCGCGCCTGTCAAGATTCCGCTGACGGATCCTAACATGCAGTATCGTGGTAACGTCATCTTGGTGTCCATATCGTGCGATAACCGCCACGTCAATCCTAACCGAGTCATTATCGTAAACGGTAATGTCTTCAATAATTACTGGACGACTCTCACACCGAA
Organism: Cyclophora albipunctata; assembly: GCA_963082685.1. Classification (NCBI taxonomy): domain Eukaryota; kingdom Metazoa; phylum Arthropoda; class Insecta; order Lepidoptera; family Geometridae; genus Cyclophora; species Cyclophora albipunctata. Next base: position 4,234,521 of record OY720117.1, on the reverse strand, counting down.
ATTGAACGCCCCAATCTACCGGGGCCTGATTTGTTCCTTACCCTCCGTTAGATGGCTTTAATTAAAATAGTTTTGGGAGAAATATTGTTGCGTGATTTTTGTTGATTCGGTGTGAGGGGGTGATTTTTTTTTGTTTTTGTTTGTTTTGGATTTGGTTGGTTATTGAAATTAGCTTATTAAGATGAGTTGGTAGACTAAGCCAGAGGTCTTTAGATGGTCTAAAATCTCCGACACCAGGGTTGAGAACGAACTTACTTCCTGTTTTTAAGTACTATTTAAATAAAATTTAAAATATTTTACTGGTTTTAATCTGATCTCTGATTCTGAATAGGTATAATGCATTACTAATTCGATAGTTAATTATAGAATAAAGTATTTTTTACAGGATTTTGACGCGGACTATGATGCACACTATGACAATATATATGTACACTTACCAACACAAGCATAGCTAGGGCGCTAGTTAGATATAATAACTACAACATGTTACATTCGGTTGCAAAATCAATTCACCTTACGTGTTTCCCTATCTAAGAAGCCAGTATCGATATTTGTTTGAAGATGCGTGTATACTACGAGTACGTATGTACGATATTGAATGCACGTATCAGTATCGGCTCGCTACAGCTTGTGTTTGATTGGGTTCGGTTTGCGAAACGACGCCAATCCAATCAAAGCATTTACACTTCAAAACCTAACTGGAATTTAGATATAGAGTTAATGGAGTTCCTTTGTGTCTTCCCAAAAAAGTTATAGTTTTACAGGCGACAATGTGCGCAGTCTAAAACGGCATGCACGAATGCATAGTTGTCTCTTTTTGTAAGTTTTCGAAAAACTCATAGCATTACTGATAAAAATATATTGGACTATACAATAATGTAATTACTTATTAAAAAACGGGAATTACGTACGTTTACAAATATATGACGTTCTTTAGCATTTTTAACTTATTATAACTACGTATAATATGGAAGACAGTGGTGTCATTTGAAGGACAGTAAACCTTTGATGTACTGATACATTTAGTTCAGTCGTGGGAAGTCTTTGCCCGTTATAAAAGGATCTAAATTGTAACGTAAAACTCCGTCTACTGGTAAATAGTTTTCAAACCAATACAACATACAAATTATAAAACAATTCAACGTCTACACATCTACAAAGAGAAGTACGACAGACGCAAATTACTAATAATATAAAACCGGTCACAAAACTGAAAGTAAACAAAGTAATATTTCAAACAAAAATCTTATCGAAACATTTCTCAAGGAAAAACTTTTGAGTTGAGGAAATGAGTAGTTCGTTTCCGTACAGACGCTGGACAAAGAGAGGGCCACTCGAGAGACAATGAGCGCAGTACTTTCGATATTAATGATGCGCCGAGAACGCAAAGAAGCTTCCCATTGATACTCATTAACTATTGATTCATAAGTAATACCCTTTTACCGACCCGAGCAGCCGACAACTTTCAAATTTAAATATAAAGAGCGCTTTATAATGAAACAGCTATTTGAGACTTTTGTTTTAACAACCAATGCGTTGATGTTAATTAGTGATTTAACGGAAAATACTGGTACTGTTTGCATTATTTTTATGCATTTTAATTTTAAATATTGTATACAGTATTTATATAAACGGTATTTTAATATTTTACGTAAACTATGTATTTATCATACAAATAAAAGCTGTTCGTAATGGAAGTTATCAAAGCTTAAAATGTAGCAACGGTTCTCAAAGTCACTCAAAGCAACAATATAATTGTTAACAAGTAGGTAAAGTGACTTATTGGACGCTGACATACTTGAGTTTATTGTCCAAACATCTGTTGGGATATGCAAAGTTGAAATCGTAAAACAACGTAACAGTGCGCAGTTAACTCTCTCTTACGCTCATCTTTATTGGTCGACCTACCTGTAAACTTGTAATCTGATGCCCCTTAACGACTTTGATTAGATGGCCTTTCCCATTTTAGTACACATTAAATGCTGATTTAACACTTTTTAAATTAAGTAAGACATTGGGTTTTGAACAAAGAAATGAACAATGTCTACTAAGTTTTAATCAATGTAAGTACGTTCTTTTTTTAAACATGACAATCTGTTTTTAAATCCAATTAACTTTTCTCTAAAATAGTACTCATTCCTTCTACATTTAAAATTCGAAATAAAGGAAGAATATCCATCTCTATTCCCCAGTTATCGAACGCGTAATCGTACTACGCAAATACGTTCAGCACTTATAGGTGGGATGCTTGAAACAGGTGCTCTCTGTGTGTCCAAGTACTTATACATCAAATAGAGAGGGCAAATGAAGCGAGCCGGGCTTTTTAGGGTATTTCAATACCTATTGACTATCTGAAGCTTTGTTAGATTATGTTTTCAAGTGAGATTCTCTGCATCGAATGGAAGAATATCGGACCAAAATATTTTCCTGCGAACCCTCCTGTTACTTGGAATACGAACAATGGAACAAACTATATCAAAAGGAGAAACCGTACGAGCGCTGAACGTTACATAAACTTCATACCTATAGTAATCTGTCAGTGACATGGATAACCCTTTCTCCGGTTCACGCTACATTAACCACAGATAGCCAATGAAGACAGCAAAGTAATGCACTTTATTACAAAAACGTTATCATTATTATTGCAAAACATGACCTGGGGAAAACAATAACATGGCATTGAGATAACGAGAAACTGCATCGTTTAAGCTAAGCCCTCGTTGACATAGTCACAGAGAGATAGCTATATGAGAAGCGTCGTTGATTAGAACGAGACAACTGGCTCCGGCGGCTCTCGGCCCTACTTAAAGGGAGACTGAATCACAACGTTGAGTGGACGCTTTTATTAGGAGATTTACAGACTAGGAGCTGGATTTTATTAGGAATTTTCCGGAAAGTAAAGCCTGCATTAAGAGACAAACTGTATTAAAGTGAACAAAAGATTTTTTTGTATTAAAAAAACAGCTGAAAGCAAATTAAATTTAAAAGTGTTTCACATGTCAGTTTGCTTTCTACTTATTATACGAAACTACTTTAATTAAATGAAATGAAATGTTGAAATCAAAAAAGTTTGAAACGTATGTGAAGGTAGCAGTATATTGCCCAAATTCAGTTGAGTAACAGTTTTGTAGTGTTGTGCAAACATGCTGAGTCGCAATAACCCCGGAGTTGGTCACTCGACAACTTCTCGGGACATTCGAAACTAAGATGGCTCATTTTCGAGTGCAAAGTTTTGTAGATGCAATTGTAAATGTTTGGTTTAGACTGCGGTTTTCTTAACAAGTGAACCGTGGTGTACGTGCGAGTTGGCTCTGCATTCAGAATCCGAACGGGTGCCGAGATCGCTCGCAGCATCACAATGTGAACGCCTCCCTCGATCCACTTCTATTGGCAATTAAAACGATATTATCGGAATCATGCAGTCGTCCCCATAACTCTTATTTGAACTCTTTCCCTCGTGACCATATGGGTTTACCGATTAAGTATTTTAATGGACTTTTTAGTAGATACCATTTAAATTAATTGCTGTTTCAAGTTAAAACATTTTTATTTTAGATTCCTGCATTGAATGTTGAACTATTTTCCTTCATAATTTTACCATAGGAAGTTTTTTATAAAATAGTAGGTACCTTATATTTACGTTCATAAGACCCATTACTATAATTTTTATATAAACTTACATATATATACATATACATCTATTTTATATTATAACGTCCCGAATAAAGATCAATAAGTATTCAAACACTAATATGTTCATAGTGCCAATTACACGGAAAGTATATGAATAGTGTTGTAACCACACCGGGTATTCGTATCTTACGTTCAGTGATCCCACAAATCCCGCGCTCCTCGTCCGAGGCACGTTCCCGGCGGTACGGGATTACCCGCGCGAAGTCCCGCGGACTACGACTGACCGCACCAATCACAAAGGACTTGTTCAAGTAACCGATACCATCTCTAAAGGTATTCAAAATGTTATTGTTATCTTTAGGTATTTAGTTACAGTTATAGAGGAAAATTGTTTCGAGTTTGTCACTGGAACTTCTCTTATCTATTAAGGGCCTTATTTCAGTTTGTTTTTCTTTTACGTAGAAAAAGTTGGATAATAAAACAAATGAAATCTTTTCCATTCACGCCAATCAAAATAAATAAATCAATTTATATTTATCAAACGCTGACCGAAATTTCACTTACACCTAGCTACAAAGTGTGGCACTAAAAAAACAATGCGCTTACGCCGGCCGAGGTAGGTCGCCATCACGGGCCAAACGGTGTCGTAAAACAACACACTCGCAAATAAAAAGGACGGAATCTTATTAAAGTAAATATTTATGGCAATGCTATCAACCGATTGGACGAGGGTTCCGTCGCCTTGATAAATTGTCCTGCCGGTTGCGGCGTAACGGCCACTCCAAAATATTTCTCGTGTTACGGATCGCCCTAAAAAAATTCGATGTGTTTGATTTATGGCATAATTTCCTTTCACGCCTTTTGATAAGTTTTTTACAGAAAATTCGGCAGTAAATACTTTACTCGTTTTTACGAACTCCTTTCAAAGATAATCCCTTAAAAAGATGAAAAATTGACCGGTTTTTATAAAGAGACGTGTAAAAAGATAACTCGCGAAGAATGTGAGGCGTTTCCGAAATTCCACTCATGTCAAAAACTTGAAAACGTTTTCTGAAGCAATAAAACAACTTTCGAAACAGTTCCGGATTTAAAAGTTGAACATCTTGACGTGGAAGCGAGTGTGGGCCTTGCTTCTATTTTACTTACCTGTAGTGTAGTGCCGGCTCGGTACGTAGACAACAAGGGTGTCTACACACAATCAGTCCGACGGTAAAGTTGATAGTTCTTTCCCTGTTCGACTTAACAATAGAGAAAATGAAGACAGCCAATTCTTTTCAGCTTTTATGTGCTATTTTCTTAGCTTTCTAAAAGTTTACATTCAGATTTTCTACCTCTATTCAAACACATTAGAGTCTAGGCAACTATTTATCTTGGCATAAAGCGGCTGCGTTATTTGGTGCAGTTATTTCGATAAACTGTTTGCGTTCTCGAAAGATTAGTGTAGTTCCGTGGAACGTACGCGCTTGTTGTTCTTACCTACAAACAAACCAACACGCTAAATTATTACAAACAGTTTGTATCTCAATTTAGAGGCCATAAATAGACCCTAATATACAAACGCTGTTGCTTTCCTAGTGTTATTAGGTTAGTTAAAGATAACTATTGCTAAGAACTTGGAGCCTTTGATTAGGTTAAGTACAAAGTTGCATAGAAATATTTTATTACAATCGTGTAATGAAAAACAATATCTAATTAACTTAAACAATAAAGATTTCAATTAATTTATCCATAACCTTCAATCATACGTTAACATTGATAAAGATAAAAGTTTCAGCAAGAAGTATAAGTATTATGCCAAAGAAACGTTTCTGGAGTATCTCTTAATTATAGCGTCGCGTATTTCGTATTACAATAATAAAGTACAACAATAACAAAAGTTTGGACGGACTCGCCAACTCCGTTGATCATTTGAGTGCTTGTTCAAGCCCTAATGAAAACTCGTGAACATAGAACGTCTCTGTAGTGGATGTAACGTGGACATAAATTGACGGCGAAAATAAGTGCATGTTAACTTAGGCGAGTGATTTTGTTTGTGTAGCGTAAGTGTTTTCCGGGTACGAATATATTGCTAGTATATAGATGCTTCCGAATTCATGTAACCAACTTTTTTGTATAGATATGAGTTTGTCAATAACTTTCTTTTTTCAAAAAAATTAACCTTGAAAATGCTGAAGATTAATTCTACAAACTGATATGAATTTTATATTTAATGTATATGAAAATGTATATTTACCAAACTGTTACTCAAAAGTAAATTACGCTCGAACGTGAGATTCGATTCTAAGTCAGTACATTGAATTTTTCACAGGTAAATATTTATTCTCAGCTAGGAAAATATCTTCGAATCTGCATCGAACAACCCTGAATCAGAATACAGAACGAAAACACTGCACGTTACCTGAATTATTTATTTCATTACTTACATTAATTCATGTAATTGAATCGGGTAGAAGGATATTTGGTCGGTAACATTAGTGAGAGAAACAGTACTAAATTCTGGTATCGTGAACGTTAAGGTGTTACAAAAATTGTATTGCGGCCCTCGAGGGCGCAAAGTGAGGGCCTTAGGTTGTAACGTCAGTTATCGACGCCTACAATAAGTCGCGTTTTATACGGTTATTATAGCGCTATAAACGCCACCGGCCGCTGTTTCATACACTGCCGGGCCAGATTATACTGCCTGTGGCCCCGCCGGGGGCCACCCCCTGCCCCCGCCGCCCCCGCCCGACAGATGTGTCGAGATATCAGATATCGGGAGACACATTCATAATCTTCACCTCAACCTCTCGCTTCTTATATTAAAATAACGAGCGCCACGCAGGTGTGAACTCAAAGCGAATTAATAAAAATTGGGAGGGATTTACACAGGCGCACGCTTATACGCCTCGGTAGGCAGTAACCTACTGAATTGGTAAATAATATATCCAATTCGAAGCACTCAGATAACCTGTTATTTGGTTGTTACTGAAAGAATTGGGACGTGGTAATTGAATTTTATTATAATAGGAAGTAACTGGTAATTTTGTATTGTATCAGGAAACGCACAATAGTCATACATACTTAAATAATATAGCATAGTCTTACTCACTGCTTTGGTAAAAAACTATTTTGAAATAAACTAAGCAAGAATTCTGTTGGATTTTATGGAAGTTAGTGTTTTCTAGAAATCACTGGGAACACTTCAGATTTAATTTTACTTCCTGGAAAATAAGAGCGCGCTAATTGAAGCAGGGGAAAAATAAAGCTAATTCCTCGAGCGGCCCAGGAAAACTTTCATTAACGTTTCACAGCTACAATTGCGAGTTCAAATAATTATGTTTACGGAATCCTTTTCTTACGCAGAGATTATTTATCTTCTCCATTGTTAGGCGAAGTGACGCGGACGAATTTCACGAAAATACCCCATTTATCTACAAAGAACACACAAAGGCAACACGAAACCTGAAACTTTTTACGTGGTCAGTGACAATGCTATTTCTCTCTTTTCTCTTAACATTTCATTTCCAACTTTAGTCGTATTGTATTTATTTTGCAAGAGTTTATAGCAACAAATCATACAGGAGTTTAACGTTACATTTACTTTTTGAGAACTTCGTTTTGGTAGTTCAGTACTAAAGTCCGTTCTCATATTTACTCAGCTATCTCGCCCGCAGATAACTTTACTTGGTGGCCGGCTCCGCTACTTGCCCCTACTTTATTTGGTTTGCAGACCCGCATAAATAAACTCTACTCGCTGCTCAACTACATATCTGTCCTATTTTGCTAATATCTCGCCGGAACAATCCTAAAATACAACAACCACGGTATCTCTACCGGCGGGAAGGGTGAATCAAAGATCGAGATGGGCGAAAATTTGTTTCCACTTTTATTTATTAACGCATTATCAAGCCCGGTCCGATATCGTGGACACGATGTTTTATGTAAGTGGCTATTGTTTCCGATAGGTTTTATCGGTAAAGCAATAACGGAGGAACGATTCTCGTGATATACCGAGCGCCGAGCTTATAATGCATAAAGAAAAATACGGTCATTCACGAAACTCCACCGAACCCTTATTTGCCTTTTCAGGGTGTTACTATCTCTGCGTCGATTCGGAAAGCCACCCGACCGCGCGTGAAATACCAAATGTGCCCTAGTTTCAGTGAACGGATCGTGCTGTTTGTTTAGGCCGACCGAAGTCGTGAAAGGAGATGAACTAAATATTAACTGAGACTTGAGTATCAGCACACGTGTAGCGACAAAAAGTTGCGAGGAAGTGACGTTGATCCGTAGTCATGAAGACGTATGGGGCGGACGCGTGCGGCCCGTGGCCGCGGTGCGACGTGTTAGCGTAATCGCGGCGCCACCTCCTGTTTGCTGAACGGTTCAGTAATGCTGTTTGTCCTGGCGGGTGGACCTGGACACGTCACGTCACGCGTGTGTGTCTTAGTCGTTAGCAGACAACTCGGTTGCTAGTCACATTGTTTTGTTTGCCACTTTAAACGAGAACTTTGTACGTCAGGTGATTACGTTACAGCGTCGTGTTGCAAACTTGAAGGATTTATTTGCACGACAGATTGTACGTTTAAGTGAGTTGTTGTAAATATCGAATGGCAGTTCGTCTCTGCGAAGCATTCAAATGTAAACTTTATATGTGACCTATTAATTTTAATATGTGAACGAACTCCGTAATTAAATACTTCAAAGCGCTTCTAGTGAGCACCAGTGTGCTGGAGTAATAAACGCTTATATTGGCAATCGGTAGGTGTTATCGAAAACTGATTGATGCCTTTCGAAAACACCTTGACACGAATTGCCTTCAATTATAACGATATCAAAGACTTTACGGTCCTTAACAATCCGAAGCAAGTTAAATACGAAAAGTTTTCGGACGCCGTCTGAGGTTTTAAGTTCTGTTTCAATACAGCTTGATTGTAGATTGTAATTAATGTGAAAAATCTGTACGGAAACTTTTGCTTAACAAAATCTATTAATTTTCTTCCCGTTACGTTGACATTTTTGTTTGAGACTTTACAATAACACTTGTTACATGAAACGTTTTAATTAACGAAATTGTTTGAGAATATTTTATTAATATAATTTTAATTTGTTTCAGGTTTTGGCTTCGTCACGTTTCAAAGTGAAGACATAGTAGATAAAGTGTGCGAAATACATTTTCATGAAATCAACAACAAAATGGTAAGTACCCTTCGTAGAATAGAACCCGTCTCGACAAATCAAATTAAGCTTACAGTTGCAAATTCTCTTTTCTCTTACGAAAAACCATTTTCACGCACCACATATTTTTGTTACTAACCGAATTCTAGGCCTTAATAAGTAGAAAAACAAAGTATTCGTTCCAGTTCTTTTGTCTATTCCCATATCGTAAACAAGCTAAAAATTTACGTCAACTAACTTGTAACGTACGGTTTTTACAATAATAATAAAACATCGTAGTAATATCCGGGGAGATCATTATCTTTCCAAGAGCCTGCGTAGATTTTAGACCAGGGAGTTTTTGGACTGTATTTTAGTCTATGAAAACCGGAGGCGACGTCAGAGTCGAAATATCATACTTTTCTATTTTAGTCTAAGAAAAGTGGAGGCGACGTTGATATCACACTTTTTCACCTAATTTCAAAATATTGTTTCATAATTATTAAATGTCATATTTAAATATTTTACCGAATATTGTGACTGACTAAAAACTTCATTTGTCTTGACAGTGTCAAAGAAAACAGTCTAAAGACTGTCTAAACAATATTGTGCGATGGTCCTAAAGGCCGATTTACACCAGGCGAGCGAATGCTCATTCTATCCCCACTCTATAAAATTCTTGTAAATTCCTTTAAGAATTTTATAGAGTGGGGTTAGAATGAGCATTCGCTCGCCTGATGTAAATCGGCCTTAACACAAATACAACGGACGAACAAAGAAGCAGTTTGTAGAAACGAATTCAACTAAGGATACATTATTATCGATTCGATGCCATCCTTGAAAACTTTGTTAGTAAAACAATATAAAGTTCGGTTCCCACTTGTTAAAACTTCCGTAAATGCTGGGGGGGTATTATCATCTCTTTACTTACATGTTCCTGTTGTTTGTCTTGCTTGGTATTTATTTGTTACTAGCTGTGATTCCCGGTTTCTTCTGATCTGTTACCGATTTCGAACAAAAAGTAGTCTATGGTCTCAAAAGACTCCACTTAGTTTAAGTAAATAAGTATTAGCTTGTAATTAACTTCTGGGCAAAGGCCTCTCGTCACACCAAAGATCAGTACAGTGAGGAGGATATCACTACATAGTATAAAATAAAGTCGTCTCTTTTTCGTGTCTGTCACACTGTTTGTCTGTCTGTATGCTTAAATCTTTAAAATTACGCAACGGATTTTGAAGCGGTTTTTTGTAATAGGTAGAGTGATTCAAGAGGAAGGTTTTTATGTAAAAAAATTCCCGAAATTCCCACGGGAACGGGCACAACGCGGGTAAAACCGCGGGGCGCTGCTAGTCTTATCATATAAATACAAAAATCTTATTAGGAACTGTATTAAAGTTGCTATAATATACCACTATCGAACATGATCCAAGTTTAAATTTAAACTCGAAAATAGATCTTCTTCTTCTTCATCGAGTGGATGATCAACCTGATCAATCCTGGTGTCAGAGTTAATGAGCCACCAAAGGCCTCTGACATGGCTCATGTAACGACTAATATCCGTAGAAAGTAACCGAGACGAAGGAAAAATTGATGGCAGCTGCTATAATAGTTAACCATTGAAAATATCACTAAGTACATACTTTTTCCAACCACACATAGCATCGTTAAGTATTGTGAGTTAGTAATGATTTGAGATATTATTATAGGTATTAAAAAGAATGACTTGTTTAACACGTCTGCAAAATATACGTATATGGCTTCTTAACGTTGCATAAAACTGTTCTGTTATGTTCTTCGTTCTTTACAACCTCTGAGATATGACGTGTAATACATTTTTATTTGTTACATTGCGGTGTTTGTGCGGTAAATAACTCTGTATCTATACTAATATAATAAAGCAGGAGAGTTTGTTTGAACATACTTACTTCTTAAATGACAATTTGAAAACTTCTTTCTTTATATGATAGGAACAGAGCCTTTGTGGGGAATATTCCGCCATAAGCGTTGTTACTTTCTGGTCTAAAATTTTAATTTATTAAAGTTCGGCTTATTGAAACAATTAAAAGATTACGGGAAGGGACTTTTTTTAAAATTTTGGGACATTCAAGAGCAAGCCTATAGGCTACCTTTTGTCCCAAAAATACGGATAAAATACGGGTAAAACAGCGGGGTACTGCTAGTTATCTAATAATAAGAGTGAGAGTACGTATCTTGGTATTGCGGCTCAATCTCTGACATAGGCGGTCAGGTATCAATTAGAAGTGATAGGAGTGGAGCTGGCCATGCTCCAAATACTACGAATAAAATACCACTAACCCCCAACGAACAGACCACCTACATTTTACCATTTTTCCTACAACTATCAAGTGACATCAGACATGCAAAATAAAACCGCAGAATCTCTAATAGCTAAACTAGTTTTGGGTTCATTTTCGCTTTGTAGTTAAGGTTCAATTTACTCTACAAAATATGTTATTTATTTTAAACCAATTGGAGGTTTTTAGCTCCATTTACTGTTGCATTCGGTTTGTTTACAACAAAGACAATCAGGCCTGAATTAAATAAATAAATACACCCGGACAAATTCACACACGGTTGTTTAGAGCCACACTAAGCCCTCAGTTTATATTATGAAATCTAAGTAACTGATACTATTACATATACATACATACACCACCTACTTTAAATGAATATACATAATTGACACCAAGACGTCGTCACCAACAAATCTGTTGGCACATATTGTTGAGTCCGGACGGGAATCCAACCCGCATCAATATTTTTATACATACATATTTAAATATATTTACAAAAGTCCACTGATACAGATTGAACAGAAAGGAGTTATGTAAAATATATACATACTTCAAATGAGCAATAATAATATCGTACGCAGTCCCATGACATTTCTCTTATCTAAAAAATAATATTATATTTTCATCGGGTATATCATGTACTCGTATACACCACATTTTTGAACGATTTCAGTACTAATTTTACCCGACTGTGGCAAATTATAAAAAGTTATATGATTTTGACAGGTTTTTGTCTATATTTCCTATATTTATTTTGTTCTATTATTTCGGAACAAGTTGCAACACCAACCAAAGGATTTGGTCTTTTGTTTCCTAAAATAAATCTTACGTCACTATTCAAAATTAATTAAAACGCCTAATTAATTATCACAATTTTATCAAATAATTCATCACTGTTTAACAGCGCTGTAACAATGTTTCAACATTAAAATGTGGCATGTCTTAATCACACGCAAACAATAGAGGCCATTGTCTACCATAATGTAATTTCATTATTCGAGTATAAATTCTAGTATATTACTATATTACCAAGTCTTGTAAAAGAGGGGCAACTTTATTCGGAATTAAGTCTGAATTTTAGTTTATATTACCGCTGTAAAACTTCGCTTTTCGCACGCGATTCCATATGCAATTGTTTTAAAATTAATCTCAAAAGCAGAGAGTTAAAGTAACAAAATTACATCGCGTAGAGGTTTCAGATAGAACGTAGGTAACTTTGTGATCTCGTTAAATGAGAACTGGATTTTAAGAAAATGTTATTTTATTGCTGAGTAAGGATGTTAAATAAAATTGTATTTCAATAGGTGTTATGCTGTTAAAACTGGTGGATTTCGATAGCCCACAGTAACATCGAACAATGCCCATCCCTCGATCCGGAAAGCTGCGTATTTTTTGAATCCGCAAGCCTACCAAAACCATTACCTGCATTGTCTTTGACGCTTCCAGTTTCACCGCCATTATCTTTCGGCTGTGTTGAAAGGACTGAACTCCCTTCCCCGTCGATGCATATTTCTGATTATTAATGCTTGTTTTTTGTCTTTGCTGCTATTGTCTCACGGCTAATGGGTGTACGAAACTCGCGGCATGTGTTGGGCGGAATCAGAAGGGTGATGCTCGCCCTAAGTGGAACAAACAACGAACAAAGACATCAAACAAATGGGTAGTGTTTTAGAGTAATTACGGTTTGCTTCCGTGCGAAACGAGAGGTGTACATGATGCGAGCTCTCTTAGTAACACAGTGCAGACGGAGGCACGGAAACTAATCGCTTATTATTTTGCCCCTTTTTTGTTGCGTGCCGGGAAAATGATCAATGTTACCAACTCCCTTTTTACCTGGTTTTCGTAAACAATGTAGAACAAACTTGCATTACTGTGACAAAGTAAAGAGGAAACGCTTTTTTCGTTGGTGAAATTACGACGTAACCCCGTATACGGTGTCGTAAACAAATGGTGCTATTAAAAATTTGTTTTAGCGTATCATAAACACATAGAATAGTTATATTTACGTACGCAATAAAGAAGAATGAGGCGTCATGTCAGTATGGGCGTTTTCGCTCTGAGTAGCAAAGCTGCCCTCGTAAATTTAATATGTCATCTTTTATATTAAAATGGTCGTTAAGCTAATAGCTACTCCGCCTTCTCACACGAGACTGATAGGGTGATACCGGAGCTTACACTTTACATTCAAGACATACTTTTACGTTAAATATAATTTGCCAATGACGTGAAAATGTTCATTTCTTTTAATAACTAATTAACTTTTTGTTTTATACTTTTGTTTTGTTAGCAACCTTTTCATAAACATACTTGAAATGATATCTAATTGAATTAGTACATTTATTGAATACCATATACCTATATTTGTATAGATATCTCTGTTAAGTAGATTCCATCATTGTTTGATACATTATTAAACTAATTTGGAACACACGGTTCTAAAGTCACTGATAATTCTCAATAACGTAATGAGTTCATATAGTTCACTTTAATAACCATTACAATAAAACATGAATACACATTTAACTGTTTTAAATGAACACATATAATGCGTATTTAGACGCTGTCTTCGTCCTCATATACACAATTTACCAGCTCACAAATTCCCATTCCGTTAATACCGAAGCAACACGATTATAAATGAAAAGCAATAGCAATTTCCATCACATTTAATTTCCTTGGAGTGATTTAACAGAAGCAAACAAGACACCGCCTATCTGGTATAATTGTGTACTAAACGACTGTATAATTATTAACACGGAGACAGTGTAAGGCTCTCGCTGCATTTTGAAACATAAATACGGGCCTCCGTTAAAATGCTGGCAACAAATTCTCGTCACTCTATTACGTCCTTACACATTACTCCAGTAATTGCTTTCGTTTACCATGAGTTTTAACAACAAAGCAGTGACGCACCTCAAATGGGTGAAATATACTGTAGTTTAGATTTCACCTTCTAACATCAATTTCTATTTGGAGGATTTACGTGTTCTAGCGACACACACACCTGCGCTTCTTTGTAGAGTCACACCTGTTAAAGGCAAGCACGAAAAATGGGTTTTTATAGTACGGGGTGAACGAACCGATGCGTAAGCAAGTTTGCCTTCTTGTTAGCAGTAATATGTACGGAATTAGTTAGTAATGGATTTCTTAATATAATTCTTGGATCAATTATGAATGTTAACAGCTTTTAGACCAACTTCCTTTAATAGACTCATACTAAGTAAGGCTTTGTTACACTTTGTATAGAGTGTTTTCTAATATGTGGTTTTTAGTTACATACATATATTGAACTACGTAAACGGATACACTTATTTTACATTTTTATCTGACGTTTCGGCTCTTTTACAGGAACCGTGGTCATAAAAGACACTAAGAAACTAGTATATAAAAAAATAGCTATAAGTACTAATATTATAAAGCTGCAAAGTTTGTTTGAACGTGCTAATCTCAGAAACTACCAATCCGTTTCGAATAATTCTTTTTGTAATAGATAGACACATTCAACGGGAAGGTTATAGGCAATTTGCCATCGCGAAATTCCCACAGGAATAGGCACAATGCGGGTAAAACCGCGGGGAGCTGCTAGTCTGTATCTAAATCGTATTAAAAAATAAAGTCACACTCATTTAGTATTGCCGAAGTTGATTGAATACTCTCTATAATAACATAACGTGTATTTAGTTTCCTAATACCAAGAAAGTAGTTCATTTTTACGTCTATATCACTCGATCACTTTTTATTGGGTGGATAACTAATGGTTTTCGAAAACAAACCGACAGCAGAACTCGATGATTCATACGAGTACGCAACTCGCACTCGTAATATTCACACACTGCTATCGATATCGTTTTCATTCGTGTTGTTTATTTTCGCACCGAACGGTGAACCTCTAAAAATGAATTTGCTCTCCATTAGTTTAAACGACTGAAATTTTTTGTAGTTTTTCTAAAAACTTTGTCTATAAACTTTCTACCGCGAAAAAAAAAGAGTGAGTACATATTATGTGTTCAAATATGGTCAATAAGTTCAAATGTATACGTAAGATTTAAAAAGATGTTTCTACAAAGTCTACTACTAATAGTCTACTTCTTAACATTTAAAAACAAATAAGTTCCAAACATTGTTAACTTAGTCTCTGATTGATGCTCGGCATCTATTTCATTATGCGTAAAACAAATGGCAATGTACACAAAATTGATTTTCAAAGTTCAATTTAAGCACTCGAACGGAGCGAAACACTTTAATATCTATTCCTCTGGTACGTTTGTGAAGGTCCACGCCCCCCGAAGAGCGAACAATCAATCACCGGCTCCTCGCTGGCGTGATTACCATAAACTCCCCGTTTTAGCAGGTCCCAAGCTTCTTCTAAGCTTTATCGATTCGTCCGCGGCCATTTTTGCGCTTTCCACATAAAATACATCAAGTGTGACCGTCCCTTTTCATTGAAACTTGCAATTGGCAAGTTGTGAAGATTTGGATGGATTTTGTCTGGTCCTTTCTGAACTTTTCCATTCAAAAAAATGGGTGCCGTAATGGCTTGTAGATTAGAAGAAGGGACGGCATGTCGCACGGCTAATGTTGTAGAGAATTTAGTTAGCTATATTGAGTTTTATTTTATGTGCGCTTTTTTTTAAGTAATAGTTTGGTGTCAAAACAAGGTCTGTTTCTCAATGTTGCTATTATAAACTGAAAATTTTTTTGGGGGATTAAAGCGCGTATTTCTTAAGCTACCAATAAAATTACAAAGCTACCATTCAAAAGAATAAAGGCTACTTTTATCGATGATCTCCGCAATAACTGGTATAATACTAGTAAAACTAAATAAATAAAAAACCGCTAGGTACTACTTCTAAATTGATAAAGTAATTAATCTTACTACGTACCCACCGCAAACCATTACAGTTATCACATCAAAACATTATATCGTAACGTTGCAGCCACAAACAAGACATAAACTCCGTTAAACTTGCCAAAATCCATTCAATCACGACCAAAGCGACCTGAACTGTATAATTATTTACTAATCTAGCCGAGCATCTTAGAGTTTAGTAAGTACTTGGTTTAGGAGCTCATAACTGCCACTGTGGCTATACAACATCTATGTACGTCATAGGATGCAGAAGCGACGTCTGACACTAACGAGATTTGGTCGCCTCAACCTATGATACAGTCTTAATTAACAGGCTTCTTACCCAGGTGTAATTTCCTGGTTAATAAACCGAGCGACCGTCTATCTGATTTGTGATGTCTATATCTATACTATCTACTAGCTGCGCCCCGCGGTGTTACCCGCGTTGTACCCGTTTCCGCAGCAATTTCGGGATAAAATGTACTTCATATGTTATTCTGATGTATAACCCACATTACTGTAAAGTTTCATCCAAATCCGTTCAGTAGTTTTTGCGTGAAAGAGCAACAAACATACATCCATACATCCATACATCCATCCTCACAAACTTTTGCATTTATAATATTAGTAGGATCTATATACTAATAGACTAAAGCTGAAGAGTTTGATATTATGTTTTTTTGTTTGTCACAACGCGCTTATATCAGAAATTGCCAATCCTATGTGAATAATTATTTTTGTAATAGATAGCAACATTTAACATGAAGGTTATACGTGATTTTTTATCCCGAAATGCTAACGGTAACGGTTACAATGTGGGTAAAACCGCGGAGCGATGCTAGTACTTGATATGTTGCTCGAACAAACATACAGTATCTACGCCAAACGAAACCACAGTCAATGACTAGCAATTTTATAACCAACCCGTAAATGTTTATAACCATTAACATCACCTTGTTAACCCAGTTTTGTTATATCCAAATATATATTACAGTTGCCAGTATTATACGCAATATTGCCAAACATAAAATTTTACACGAAAATGTTAAAAGTATTAAAAAAATTCAAAGTAAAAATTTATTAAGTTCGATCGTAATCAGACGCAATCAGTATTTAAACAAGTACCTAATTTCCTATAAAGGTACGTACATATATAAATTTAATGGTCATAAAGCACACGGCACGCAATTTTCATGACGCAACTAACTCAACTCCAAGGAAAGGACGTAAATTAGAGCTCAACAGGCCTTTCCGGCCGTTAACGATTTCTACTCGAACTTAAATTTGAAGCGTGAAAGAAAATTAATTAATCACATGTGACGTGGGGGGGTCAGAACGTATACTTCGTATGAAAACATCAAATGAGTTTTATTACTACGTACCTAGACGTAGGGTGGAAACGCGAGGGTACGACTTACGGCGCTGCGTCTCATATGTACACGTATTATGTTGTATGACAAAACACTTAATCCCCAAAATCCTAAAACAAGTAATAACTCAACAGCGAGCGACAGTCAAGAACTTGAATCGACGAACCGTATCCAGCTTTAGTAACATTTCAACAAAACACGCCGTCCAAAACTCTCGGTAAAGTAAACCTTTGTTGTGGACAAAGTATGTCAAAGAAGTTGTCTTATCAAAGTACCAATTGACAGTTTGACAACGTAATGACAAGATTCCTTTTTGTCAAAAGCCGCGTTTGAAGCGCGAATCACAGAGTACTTTTTTTATATAAGAAATAGAGGTCTAACTCAGCGATCAAAATGGGAAACGTCAAATGACGCCCTCTGGACGCAGGTTTTGTTACTAATGCCAGCCAGCTTGCGTAGCGCGCGCACACATACAAGCATACCCACACATGCGTACTCGTATACGTTGCTTACTCCTTAGACTACATTAATCATTATTTTCAAGGTATTTTTAATCGCTTTTCTACTGGTGAATTACTTAATCAGTAGAAAAGCGAAAAGTAATTCACATTATTATACAATAAAACAATGTAATTATTAATTTTCAATATAATTATTTCTTTCTTTCTTTTCAAACACATTTTATTAACTCAACGGACTTAGGTGGAATATGCACTTTTAGACGATAACAAACAATAACAATAACAAACAATACAGACACGAAGCGCAATCGCAAACCGGCGGCCAAGTTTTATTATAAAATATAATTTAAATATTAGTTTCCGTTTAAAAAAGTACTCCGTGGTTTTGACTGTTTGGTTTGACATTCATTCAGTGTTGCCAACTCGGATTTCAAAAAATCAGTCAGGTTTCGAAAATGCGTAGAATTAGCAAAACTTGTTTATGAAAAGTTAGTAGATCTACGTACTTTTTTTTATAAATGTAATGAAGAGCTAAGTGTAGGCAAAACTTAATAAAACGAATGTTTTGGAATATAATTTATTATCCGACTCCTTAACTTGAAAATGTTTTAAAATTATTTTTATTTCGTTTTAAATTTTCATTCATATTTTAGGCTTCTAATGTAAAATATATTACGTAGGATATACTGTACATTAAAGCTCACATAAATGGATTGAGGTCTGGTCACACCGATGAGCGGAATCGTTAGCATTTTTCACGCCATCTTGTGTAACTAACAGAAAAACTTAACCACAAATTGTTAATACTGCCATCTGTTTGGGGGTTTCCTAAAGATAACATAATATAATGGAACTAAATTAAAATGTCAGTTTGATGTATTAGTCGGCAATACATTTGGTGTTCAACTTTATTTTGGATATTTATAGGAGAATGATTACCAGTTTGCTACTTCTAAGATTGTCAAGCCTGGCGCGAATCGACCGCAACCAGACGCAAAAATATCACGTGTGTTACGACCAACTTCCCCAGATATTTTAAGCCGATTTATTCGAACAACTGACAGTTAGCGTTTGATCTAATCCGCATTACTGACATTGGCGAGGAAAAAAAACAACTTAGATTCCTTCCTAGAAGTTTCAGCTAAGCCCCATGTCGAAATAATGTAAGTCAGTAATTCTTGGAATTGCTTACATTACATTTCTTATGATAATACTTTGACAAATTGAAGGAATTCACGGTGGAATAGTAATCCCGAATAGATTGAGGAAGTCGATGATACAAGGAGGGTTTAAGGAGAAATGATTTAAGGAGGAGTCGTAAAGCATTGTAAGAAGGCGGGCGTAATTGAAACAGTGTCACTGCGTAGGGAGACAATAAAGTAGTGAGAGCATGTAGAGGGCGCGGGAGTCATCAATAAAGGCCATACGTTAAGGCAGGCCGGTTCGTTACTGCGCCGCGTCTCCACATCCCCATTACTGGGGAGTTAGGAGACGCGAGCACCGATAAATACCGGCCGAAGAGCTCTGCTTTATTTCTTGCACACAATTTCATTTACATTAAAGGTGGCGAGCCGAGACTCCAGAGACTCGTATGAAAGTAGCGTACAGATTCATGCAAAACAAGTTACGAGTGTAGAGGCCACGTGCCGCAATCCTTAATCTAGTAGGTGGTGTGACACGGCCCCGCCGCCGGCGCCCGACGCCAATCTACCTACTTAATTACTACTAATTGCTACAGCTTATACATGTACGTGCGTCATAAACTTTCTCACAGTGTAATTAATTCAGTGTATCTACATCAATTACTTTAGCACGTTAAAGTTCAAATTTTCCTTCGATTGGATAGTTCCGCTTTTTTTATCGCGTATTATTAAACTGAAATGATACCTTTCAAAGTGGTAATTGTGTGTAAATTTATTTTTTAATAGCTATTTTTTTAATTAAGAGAACATTTTACATTTATGAATAGAAAGAGCGGGTTGAACGTTGATAGCAACATCTAATTTTGCAAATTGAAGCTGTGTGCGACCGCAAACGGCCGACACTCAACAATTACTTTAATGCAAACTGCACTCATACGCCTCTAACGCCCTGCCCGTCCTCGATACATCAGGCGCAATTTTATTTCATTCGAGATTTTTAGAAAATTTCATTTCTTCAGGGATTAAAGCTACGTTTTTGCTATTTCAATTTGATCTATTCGGATATCTCGGTAAATCAAAGTCATGGAGTGAATTAGCAAGGCACCAAGTGAAGAGCAATAGAGTTTGCTTACAGCTGCAAACGGGCGGCACTACCGCTGAGTATCTGCCAATGCTCTTTACCCGACTCGCTATCAATCTAATTGATTTCGTTTGCTTTACCGTTTCAATCAATTACATCATTTCACTTGTATCAAATAGTTAAATACTTTTACGTTCCTTTAAAATTACCCTATTTTATTCAAATAATTTATCGTGATTTAATATTAAGTAGAAACGGATTTGAACGTCATGCGACACGTAGCGTGCATCTATAGGGGTTGTTTTATAATTCAACAATGATGGAGTAAAAGGTATAAAGTAAAATGTCTTGGTTGTGTGTTGCCATCGTATGCGATCGATTTCCCCAGAAATAGCCGCGAGCGTTTGACAGGCTTCGCAGGGCCAATGAATGCTGCATGCGTGGTGCGCTATACCGCTCCTTTAATATTTAATGGTAACTAACGTTTCTATGACGGCTACAGTGCATCGTCTTCATATATAATTCAACCCCTATATTAAGTAATAAGTGTTACTTCTTTGTCTTTGCCGCATGTTACACTTCGATATGTGTATGTTTCATTGTTGTCTATTATTTATGCAACAGTAACTCGTTATTGTTTTGTGGGGATTTTTTTCTGATGTATTCTGATCTTTTAGTATGTTATATTTATTTACAATTTCACCTTTCCGTTATTTCGTTTATAACGTTTCAGCACGTGTCCTATATTGATAGAAATAGGTATAAAAATAAATATAAGAAACGTGGGAAAGTCAAACAGATATTTTCTCCATCCTTTTCCACGCTAGAAACTTTATTGGGCATCGAGCGCACGCAAAAGTTCGCTTTATAGCACTCGGATGTATTTCCAACGTCTCGATATAAAATGTGTGCAATTTAGTAGTAGCTGGAGGGCTATCTTCGTTGCAGGTATCGATATAGAAGCCACGCGAGTCGATCGGTTATATCTGATTTGAATTTGGCGCATTACAACCCATCAAGGCGGCTCCACGCCCGGCTAACCCCCTCTGTAAACACTCAAACACTTTAACCAACTGCGTCAAAATTCGACAGAAAACGTCGATTTTCGCTTATCTTATTCCTTCGAACAACAGTTACGTAAATATGAAGAGAGCTCCAGGGGCGCTGTGAAGTATTTCATTATTCGTGACCTGTTGAGCGCAAGATTTGTGAGTCATCTTCTTTACGTAACTCGACGTACAATAAGATTTTTTTATGAAAATATTTTATATTTGCACTGTAGGTATCGGGGAAAATCTCTCATGAGTACGTAAAGCTGGGAAAATCTTAAAATTACGTTACCTATATATTTTTATCGTGGCAGACGTGTAATTCTGGGAGCTCTCGCCTAACCTCCGGTTCCCACGCTTCGGCTTCCGTTTAGCGGCAATCAGGGCCTGGCATGCGACGCTCTGTCAATACGAAGGCGAGAGCTTTCCCTGATAAACTTATCTAGCGCCCCCCGCGCCCCCGCGCCCCCGCGCCCCCGTACCCCGCACCCCCTCTCGTCTCGTTTATCGCTCACGTATGTTCCGACGCGAACCCGCACGTCGCTGCACACTTCCCTACAAACTTGCTTGTCTTTCACTCCTTCACTTTTAAATCAGTATGTAAATCGTTCGAGTAAAGCTTTACGATTTTGATTAAACTTTGTTGGAAATGTCATTCGTCTATGACGTCATTGAAGAGTATTCGTTTAGAAACAACGAAGATATTTTATCCTTTTATAAAGTTGTCTATTTGGCGGTTTGCCCGAAGTCTGCCACAAGTATTTCAATGGAAAAAGAAATAAGAGAGCAGAAGAAACAAACGCAAAATCTTATAAATGCAGTTAACGTCAACACACGCGCCGCCCGGGTCCGGTAAGCTTGTACTGTTTTAGGAACTTGTTTTATTTTGTAGTTCCAAGCGCGGGAGGAATCTGAAATAATGTCCACGTTAAAGTTTCCGCCACTTGAAAATCTTTACATAATGTTTGGGAAGGGCAAAAGTGTCGCTACACACGTAAATTCCCGCTCAGAGATAAGAGTCCCCTTTTATTTTGTATCGTTTTTAAGCGACGCCGTATAATCTAAACGTCTTTGTTTGAAGTCCCCAGAAGGTTCGGGTCGACATAACTCATCGGGACCCTCATTACTGGTCACAATGGAAGCCACTGTGAATTATATACGCAATAATTAATATTTATTGAAATATAACATTATTATTTCATAGACGTAAATTGAGCTTTATTTCAATATTAAACTGAAAATTGCTTTTACGTTTAAAAATAAAACGTTATTTGCGATCGACGAAAATAATGTCGTATATTTTAAGGCGTAGTCTGAAATAGCTGTGAAGCAATGAAGCGTAGAATGTTGATGTTTTCCGTAAAACAATTAAATTTCTCATACATGGTTGGTATCAGAAGAAGGTGCGCTGGGCTATGCCAGTGGAGGGCGGCAGTCGGGAGCAGCCGAGCAGGTCTCGAGTCCGCTCGAGTGAACCGACGTCTTTGCTCGGTGTCGAACACTCGATCCTTCCAATCGATATATCGCCCCAGGGCGCGCCTACCTAGCGCCCAGCTAAATACAATTTACCTTTGTTATTTTTCGTGTCATTAAACTGCGTCGCGATCTCGATTCGATCCGAATTGCGAACTCCGATGCGAATTGTTTGTGAGCTTTTGTTTCCCACTCCGCTCACCAGCGACGCGACATCAATTAACGTCGAATCCCCTCACTGGATTTTCTTCATGGCCGTTCATATTGTTGTAGGTAGATTTATACCCTTCTATTTCTGATTTATACGAATTTGTTTTACTCTGTTTGCGAGTAGCAAGATGGACACAGCAAAACATTTTTACTGTTTTGAAGTTAAGCTGACATTATCCAACGTGTCTCCACGATTGCGTGTTGCCGAACAAATGGGGGGTGGTTACGAAGCTGGCAGCCTCTGCTAAAGTAGGCGCTTGTTCATTTGTAAAGCTTTGTCGGACCTGAAAAATGGACGCTCACTATATTTTTATGTTGAGGGTGACAGTGAACTATTTATTTTACGTTTCTTCTATGTAATTCGAAAAACTTAATAAAAAGCTTCGTAAAAACAGTTTACTCTGGGACGACGTCCACCGGACATATATTTTTATTCAAACCATAATACTAAACTTGGCTCTAAGTCATAATATGGGCTTCCAACTTTTATATTACACGTTGATTATGCAGCCTTATCTAGGCATAAAACTTGCTTGGGGAAGACACTCAGCGCAGTAAAGCCTCACTCACTTCCCCGCGTTAATGCAAAAGCACGTAGTTTCATGTCGACGCAGAAAGTTGAGCAAAGTGCACAAAGTGCGCGAACGCCGTGGCAAAGCCTTCATTTGTCGGCTTGTGACGTCCGCGTGACAAATGTGGACGCGGACTTTATGCGCAACCCCCCCTCCCCTCCCGCCCCCACTTCTCACACCGCGTCTTCACGAACACACTCTTGTCTAACAAAGTACTATCGATGTTTCGAAATAAAATTAGGAACGCTCAATTTCAAACAGACCATTTATTTTAACAAAATTATAAAACCCTGCCTAAGTGATCTATCCGAGTGGCTTTAATTTAAGCCTATGTACTTTTCTGTAATGTCGGTGCTCGGCAGCGAAAATTCTATTGCTAGAGGTTTGGGTTAGCGTAGATTGGGTAATTTATACTTGCCTCCTGGCCTCCCCCTCCCACCAGGCGGAGGTGAAAGATACAAGCATTGAGAGAGCCATGCTGTTCGTTTAAAATTACTTAATGGATCGATTAAACGTGGGGTTTAATTATGAGGTACATTAATTTTCGTCGCTCCTCTGCGGTGCGGTATCGAGATTACTCGGACCGGGTTGCTTTAATGATTAGTTATGGAGTAGAGCTAGAACTCCGGTTTTTGTACAATCCGAAAGTACAACAGGTTGAGATGTTTCATAATAAACCCGGCTATAGGTAATGAGTACAGACTCGTACAACGGTTCTAAATAATTAGTTCAAACCTCGTAAAATTCGTCCTGCTGTATAATAAGTATTCAATGATAAGCTTCTTGACTTTGCGAAGCAAATTAAAATTCAATTTGTGTCCCGAACCGTGAAGCATAACGGATTGTCGACCGATTTCGTCGCCTCCTTTCTTCCATAATTTTGCGAGTCACCCGTTCCGAGGAGGTATTTATTCAATTCTGCAGACTTCAATAACCTCCCGAATAAGATCTGGAACTTGTTATTTAACAAACCCATTAATTAATTATGAATATCATTTCCGGCATTGTATGAGATAATCTTGTGGGATAACGTGAATAGCGGTTAATAGATGTTATGTCTTGTTTCAGGTGGAATGCAAAAAAGCACAGCCGAAAGAAGTAATGCTTCCAGCGAATCTGGCAAAGACGAGAGCCGCTGGTCGCGGCGCGTACGGTGAGTTGTTAGGTAGCGGTGTAGCTGGTGGCGGCGGCGGAGTCCGATATGCCCCATACCCGGTCCATGCGCCGGCGCAGCTGGTGGTGGGCGCGGGCGCGGGCGCGGCGCACGCGGCCGCATACCGGCGCGCGCTGGCGGCGCTGCGGCCCGCGCCGCGCCCGCAGCGCCCCGCGCTCGCCCCGCTGACTATCCCCCCGCTCACCTACTCGGTGTCCGACCTCCTGGGCGCCCATGCGCTGGACCTCTCCACCCTCTACTCCCCCCTGGCCCACGCCACCCTGCCCACGCCCATGCCCCTCTGATCCGCGATCCTCTTCCAGCAGCACCCGCATCACCCCTTCTAAGCGGCCTGCTCGGGCCCGCAATGCATTTCTCTCTATGCTGCGTCGGCTTTCCCCTGTCCATTCCTAAATCTACTACATTCCTTTCTTCCTGCCGAGCCTAAGTGACAAAAACGTTATACAATGGAAACTGATAATATCTCAAGTGTCTTATTTTTAGTAATTGCCATTAGTAAAAGAACTAGTTAGCAGATTTTCGAAAAAGTGTAACGAAATATTAGAAGATACATAGCATCACTCTTTTTAGGAATAATATAATTTATGAATCATTATACTCTACATTTTTATAGAATCAAATATTGGATCAATTTTAAGTAGGGTGATAGAGATCAATATTTTTGTACCAGATAGTAGGCGCTTTTGAATTTGTTGACAGACATTTAATAGTTAGTATAATAATAGTTCTGAATCTGGATAACTGAGTTCTGATTAGATATCTTGTTGTTAATGAAGGGCCTGCCGGCCTGCAGAGTCTTGCCAGTTTTTCACTTATCCATCCATAAAGTTGATTCCTTTTAGCGACAGAGTTAGTTACGTCATGAATTGCGGCCAAATTGTTAAGTGATTTGAGAATATTTTCAGTATTGATATTACATTCTATAGCTCTATCATTACTAGCTTCACAGCTTGATGTCGGCTTTTCAAAAATGTTATCATTGGAAGAAAAGAGGTACCTATTATATTATGTGGATGTAATTATCTGTTTTAAGATCTGCCACTAGATGTTTTGTTCCTATTTATTTAAATTGTGTTGTAATCTTGTTTTAAATTAGGTAATTTTAAATTATACAATTTGTTAGATTACTAATTAGGTACTATAATTTCTCTTACCCATATCTACGTATATATTCATATACTTTATATATTATATTGTGCATTGCATTAAAACTAAAAGTTATGTTCACTATTAGAATTAATAGTTGTATGTAAACCCAAGCAATGGTCATTATTAACTACTACTGTGTAAACAGTAACTTTTGGAGTATCCAAATAATGTATCGAACGTAGTATCGTAAACTAATAGAATAATTGTACTTAATAACTTAAATGTAGGAGATTTTCAGTAGTATATTAGATTAATAAATATCATTTCTAAAATATTTAAACATGTCTGTTTGTTTAACATGTTTAGTTTTAGACTAACAATGTGTAGAATAGATTAACATGTTAAATAGACTTTCATCGACTGCGGTCAAATGACACTAACATACCCCCCACTTATATACACATTAGATAAATGTTTGAAGTAGATGCTTAGAATATTAAATGTTATATTTATTTATAACTTTAAATATATAACTAGTTTTCAATAGATAATTATTATATGTGTATATTTCAAAATTTTCGCCAAGCAAAATAGTGTCTCGTGGCACAGTAACTTAATATAAATGTTTCAAATAATATCTTCTACATACTTATATAAAAATAAATTTTAACTGTAAGGTGTAAGGATCGATCGATTTATGTAAATGTTTTTACATTTCTAGATTTCATGTGGTCATTGGGTGCTCTTCCTGACGGTAAGTTGAATACAATATTTTTTTCAAAAGTCACTCCACATTGCTACCTGCATTAGTAAAATCATTCACGTGTAAACGAGGATACTGTGTCGTTTGTTTGTGCTAATCGGGGCGGGTACTGGGTATTGATTGAGGAATTCGTCGCGATACTAATTATGTACTAATAAAAAGAGGTGTGGTCAGTAGGAGTGCATGTTTCGGTGAGGGTGTACACTGTCCGTCCATCTCCCGCGTGATGGATCGCGCACCGACGCCGCAGATACACTATTTTGATTGGCAATAATATGATAAACGATCCGGTATAGTAATCACATCAGCCGTCGACGCCCCGGCCATCACTCATTTCACATTTTACAATGGACTCCATCTTGTCGACGTAACCGAATGTAAAATATGTAGATGTTATTAACTGCACTTGCAACAGTTCTAATGTACGTTTTGTTTCATTTGTTTGTTATGATTATAGAGTAGAGTTTGGTATTGTTATGTTGGTTAACGATATAGTATAGAGTAGGTATCTCTTACAGCCGAAGCCGTCGTAGTCCACTTACAGTACGCCATATTAACGATGTTTACAAAATATCACTCGCTGGACAATGTCCAACGCGATGTCGTACCGAACATGTACGAAACACTCGCCTACCTTTTATGTGACGGCTCTATTTTAGAACCGGGCCATCGGGACACGTGTTACGCCGCCTATTTGTATCGCCCAGTGAATCGGTATCGCCGACGCTCAATTTAAATACTACACTTGAACCGACATTACGAGCGAAAGCATGCAATCCGATAATTAACCACCGCTTATAATGAAGTAAGGTATTGTATTGTATTTGCCGATGTGATTGTAACGTGTGTTATTGTTTGTTGCGCAGGTTTCCCCGCAGCGTACGCCGCGTATGCGGCAGGACGTAGCTATTCGGGCTATCCTAGCTTCGGGCTGCCGTACCCAGCAGGTAATCCCCTGGCGAGCTTGCACCACCAACTGTCCGGCAATCACTACCACCACCTGGCGACACTGCTGCCATACCACCCGCTCGAGCTCAGCGGGGTTTACAATGTACACGCCATGCATCTGTGAACTCGCGCCGGCGACAATGCATTCCACTAACCGCTATCCTACTACTTACTACTCGATGGCACACTCTCGCTTTACAACTGACATGCTACTCATTTAAACTAACACATACGCTAATTTTCCTAATCCACTGTGGTGACAATGTCCTAACTTCCCATTACGGCTAACTCGCCGAGGCGAAAGTTCGTGTGAACTCTCACTAACAACTTTACTAACAAGTTAACAACCCTAACAATGACTGAACCATCTAGACAAATGTACCACGTTATGTCAATTATAAAACGTCCATGTTTCGAGAATGGTATTTATTGTCGTACCCTCTGATGTTGTCGAGACAATTCGGCCTCGCTCCATGTTTGTAGACGTTTCACCCTAACGATTCTCAAATGCTACGCGTCGTGCAAACAAGCAATAGAGCAAATACGCGCTCCCGCCTCGCCGTGCCCGTCTCCCTCAGACACCTAGTGCCGCCAAAACGCTCACTGCTCATTAACGGCGAAAGCTTTTAAAAGAGATTTAAACAGATTTCAAACAAAAATACAAAAAGTAACGTCCTTTTTGTGGTGACTTTTACGTAAATCTCGTTGCTGACTAAAAAACTTTCACTAATTAAAAGTAGTCAGAGTCCGGTCGATTCTGTCCAATGAGAACAGAATGTTAATTTTCGTACGGTTCTTATTGTTACTTTGAAATTAGTTTGTTCGAACCACACGGAATACTTTCGTGGATTGCTAAGTATGAAGGAATAGTTAAGAATGTATTTGCTAGTGGAAAGGGGAAGGTCTCGACACAGCTGCACAAACACTCGTGTTTGTCCACAACCCGTGCTTGGTGCTTCACTTTTCGCCATAATTATACCAAAAGCATTTAACTTCTACTTTCCTGAACACTCTGCTACGACAGCCATAGAAATTATTCGGTTCGAAAATAAAATTTTTGAATACGGTCAAACTAGATATCGGAAATTCTAATCGAGCGTGCAGGCAAAGGCACACTTTGACCCAGCTATTGGCTTTAAACTTGACCAGAGGAAGATTTATAGAAGCTATACAAGAAGTCTCTATTAGCATGGCTGGATAGCATTTGAGGGCCCAATGCGATTACGATATATGTTCGTAACGTTATTAGTATTGATCGGACATGCTTAACGTCCATACAACAAAGCAGCTCGACCACAATTAATGTGGATCCATTTCGTCCATTAGCATTCCTCAGACGACGCCGGTTTATTGGTAACGTCATCTACATGGCCAATATTTGGTCCACCATAAATTATTAAGCCACAGATACGATCTCGAACGGTTAATTGAATTCATAGTTTGAATGTAAATGTTCGGACGCATTGCAGACGCTCCCAGTTCAATTTTAAACGAATGGAAGTCTTGATGCACCAGATGGTGGTACAAACTACTATCTACGTCTTGGTAACTTTCAATATAAAGACAGTACACACTCTCTCAAAGTTGGAACAACGTATACCTACAATAATTACTTTCGTCCAACAACGTAAACAACTTTGTTACTACAAAATATAATGAAATTATTCTTATGAAAGTTCTCTCGCGTCGGTCGCGCTTTAACCTATGATAATAAAATTCTTGGTTAAATATTCATACACTCGTTACACATCCTCAGAAAAGATAAAACCACATGGGTATAGTTAGCACATAGTTTGCGATACGACAACGAATAACTCTACGAAATTTTCTAAAGCCCCAACCACGGGTCGGTAATCTTTCAAAAATATAAATTAAATCGTTGACATCTAAAATACAATTACAAGACCGTCATGGCAAAGATAATCAAGGCATTAATCGTTACAGGCTTGAAACAACTGAGCTCATAACCTAATTTGCATATTTATTGAAAATCGTAGTCAGTATTAAATTTTAGTAGATACTCTCAGAAATAGACTTATAAAATTAGATGTAGAATTTTTGACTTCTTCTATTTAATAATTAGATCTAACTTTTGAAATAGCGGCAATTAGATTAGCGTTTTCTTAGAGCCAATTAATAATTCTATCTTCTTATTGTGACGTAGCGTGTGTAGTGATTAGACATAGACATTTATAGGAATTAGGTATAGTTGGACACGGCACTTGATGAAATATACTATAAAAATACATTACGACTTCATATAGTTGCTAAAGTAGATACAGTTGCGAGTTAAATACGAGTTCCAGTGATAAGAACAAGCATCCCAGTGCATGCATATTAAATGATTCTTCGAACCCACCTCGTATATAACACAATAAAATTATTATATCGTGTAATTTATCCTTGTCTCAGTGCTGACCATGCATCATGCTGATGATATTAATGTTAATTTCACCAATTTATGTTCGTATCTACTTCGTGTAGGAAGATCTTTTGTTCGTGAAACCTTATTGCAATTTTTCATCATTTAAATTCTTTTAGTTGGTCTCATTCAAGTATAATTAGTTTATATTGAAATTTATATTACTTTGATAGGCAAAAACTTCACAAGTATTCAGCTCTATGATTTAATGCGTTTTTGCACCAGAGATATGAGAGAGCGAGAGAGAGAGAGATAAAAAATGGAAAGAAACACAGGCTTCCCTCCATAAAATGCTTTTATTTTATTAAATTCACACACATATTAAAGTAAAAAGTAAAGTAATGCCCTACTGCTGAGCAAAGGCCTCCCATCTCACCAAAGATATCAGTACAGTGAGGAGGATTAGGCGTAATGACCACGGTAAAAAAACAAAGTATATGAGACATCATTTTTATAGTTATTTATTATGTATTTAAGTACTCATTATTTACTATTTAAGTACTCGTTACATGTTAATTTCCTAAGTATATTGTCCTTTGGGTTGATATTTCAAACAGTGTCGTGTTCATTAATTTTTAGATAGGTCACTACTCTAACTAAGAAGTTAATACATTATTGAATAATAAAATAGTTAATAAAGTAGTATTCATTTCGATAAATTACTAAGTTTAGAGGATGAATAACCGACATTTAGAAAAATATTTATTTGCGTAGTCTTCACTAGATTAGCTTAGAATTTGTTTTCTATCATAATATTGATGATATAAAATTACATCGAGCTTGAAAAGTGTTATTTTTAGTAATTTATTGTACATTTGCTACAATTATATTGTAATCTATGTATGTATCTATTATTTAATTTTAAATTATCTATTCTATTTTAAATATTTACAATGCTTAAATGATAATGTTATATTTATATTCATTGTTATCGTTGTATTATATTTTTGGATGCAAATGTTTTATGCTGTCTCCTTCTTGTTGTTAATTAAGCGGTCCCGTAAAGAAAGCAATACATTAAAAGGTTTAATGCCTTTAAGTAAAGTTAAACAACAAATTAATTGTTGATTTGTCACCACACCTCGCAATAATTTCTCAAAATTAAGATTTTAATATCGAAATTGTGTATTAATAATAAGTTAAAGTCATTGATCGCTACGTGTGCGACCGTCCCAATCGCCATCCTCTAAACTAGTCAAATAAGCTTAAAATATTATATTATAACGCGTTACGTAAGTAAATAATACTAAGGTTGGATTGCACAAGGATTCTTAATTTGATTTAGCATCTAAATACGTCTTAAAAACAAATGACGTTCGTTTAAAATAGTATTCTATTCTCACGATAATAAAATACAATTTTGAACGGACTGCTTTTGTTTCTTAAACAAATTTAGGTAGTTAATACATTGTATAGTTCTTGTGCAATCCGCCCTTAATGTGTGATCATCAATACTCCTTTGATATAATAATAGAACGTCTAATAAAAATATCACATTAATGTGACGTTCGTTCGAAACATAAATTTTTATAGGATATGTAATTTGTAATCATTATTCAGTCGGGCAGTTTGTATGTTACCCCATGACTACGTAATCCATTGCGTGTTTAGTTACACTAATGTTGAATGAATTATTCAGTAAATAACACCATGTTCTTGATACAGTTTTGATGATCGAATCAATAGTTAGATATGGCGTAATAACCCCGCCCGGGCCCCATGCATCGTGTTGGTGCGTGATACACTCGGGAACTCTATCTAATACGAAAAAACATTAATAAAATCAAGTCTATCATTCCGTGCGTGCAAACAATTTTAAATGGACCCAACAATAGTAAACAGGAAACTATCAATTCCAAGTTTACCCATAAAGATTCGATGAGTGGAGCTCCGGGCTGTCATTCTCCATTTTGACACGATCCCTGGCGAAATGTAATTTTTACAACTTTTGTTTTCCCTTTCATGTTAATTTTTTGAATTAGCTTGAGAAACAGGGTTCCGTGTAACTAAGTTGAGCGCATCACGTTGTACGCGTGTATTGTTTGAGCGCGGTTGGCGGAACCCTCGGTCGGTGGCCGGCTTTGTAGCTTTTTTATTTTGTTGCCGCAGGTGTAGTGGGAGTAATACCGGCCGAAAGTCGAGTGTTGGTCGGTGCGGAGTTCGTAAACCCGGGCGCGCTCCACAGCTAGGCGCGCCGCCGCCCCCGCCCGCTTCCTAGCGCGCGCCAAGCCGCTATCCACTCTCTTACCCGGACACACCCTTTAACGGCTCCCGGAATTACTTACGAAAACAATAAATCTTTTCTCAAGCGAATAACTGTTTGATATTTCGCCCTCCGCTCATCCTCTCGGATCTAACAAGGAATGCAATGTCGCAAAAGCTAAGTCTCATTTACATTAACATAGAGCCCGATTTCGCAGATGCGTGATACAAAATCGCCCGACTAGGTTTGCCCATATAGCCCGATACCGAGTACTTGAATGTAATCAATTTCAATATTGAAACAGATTAAATTGCGGTATCCCTCAGGAAGTAATTCCAATAACCTAAAATACGTAATTTATATATTTAGGAAAATGTAATAATGGAAAATCTTTTTAATTATTGTAATGTACCCGTGTGTCAAATTCGCTGTATATTAATAATAAGTCTACATTTATATTCATAAGTTTTATGGTAATGTTTTCGCTGTTCCGACATATCGTCTTAATCTTAATAAATATCATTATTCGTAAGTTTTATTATATTGTGAAGCCGCTATATTTTAAAATAAAGGAAATTGCCGTTGTATAAGCAAAACGTTTATCGTTTATTATCCATTTGATCGTTTAGGAATTCAAGTCGATCATTCCAATTTATTCACCATTCCGATATCGATTCTACCGAAATAAACTGGTAAAGATGTTGTTTACGTGGAGTTGGCTAGCGAGCGAGCGGTTTGAATTAGGGACTGGAGTTTTTTCTGACTCATCCATGTTGTGATGCGGAGTGTGTGAGGAGAGGTGAGCTGAGAGTGGCGCGAGTACGTGAGGGCAGGTGAGCGCCGCGAGCGAGCCCGGCTCTCGCCGCCCGACCGCGGCCGTTCGCATGCCTACACATTCCTCGCATACCCCTCGCTCTCCCTCAGAATGCAACCCACTAACCAACACGCCCACACCAACTATTTGCATAGTAAATCCACACATTACAAATCGAAATTCAAATAAATCAATGAAATAAACTCAGATAAAAGCACGGTCCAATTGAAAGTAAATACTCTAAAGGGCCCATATATAGCCGTCGGTTTGGATCCAAATAATTAGGCGGCGAGTGGCCGAGTGTCGCGTACGGTGCCAACTCCAATTGTAATTTAAGATATTTGACCGTTAATTGTGTTAGTAACTGTTAAGTCTAGTGCTTGTTGCTTAGGTCCGGATCGGTGCGACAGTGGTGACCTATCTCTGTGTCCCTGTCTACCAATCCGTAGCGTAGAATACCTTTGTGATAGTACAAAGATCCAATACCGAATTAGTTTACGAGTACCGTTTGGATGGGTCAGAAAATTTTATTTCCTTTTATATATTTTAGATAGCATTTTGGTTTTATGGGTGCTCATAGATTTTGACTATAAACACGCTAGCCTAGCAAGCTCCATCGTCCATAAATTTTTATAGTAGAATTTCATGGAATTGGAGTGTGTCTGTGAGTCTATAATGGATGCTATTAGCATACTAATCTCTTCTAGTTAGAGTTCGTATTGAGCGCACAAATCCTGCGCAATGTGTCTACTCTGCTACGTATGTAACTCCCTCGTCCCCTGGTTTGTGCGCGAGCATAAAGCGAATGCATCAGCTGCGTTCATCCAATAACTCTACCGATATACATACTTACTAGTAATTACGTGTTGATAGGCGGTTCCGATTCACATTCTGAACTAATTCAATAGGGGACTAGGGACTTACTATAAAATACAAAGTTGCACACAACATGTGCCTAAATATAAAGATAGTGACACCGAGACATCGACAATGATGACGGAGCAGCAGCACATAGGGCGAGTAACTTTGAACATTATAAACGTTTACTGTAATATTTTGATATTAGAATAGCGTAGGTCAAACATTGAAGAAATTGTGAAAAATTTGACAGTAAAAACTTAAGTGTGGTAGTGATTTACCTAGAGTTTCTAATTATAAAAGTAAAATAGAACGGTGTAGACAAACATTGATAGACACTAGAATAGATTAAGAGCTAGAAAATGAAAATCTGAGTAAGCTGTATAGATATATTCTGGCCTTCTAATGGACTTTCAAATAGCAGAATATTTGAATAGAAAATAGTCTAGAGACGATTGCGGGCGATTTTAACATTGTAACATTAGTGGAGCTTATCTTAGACAACCTCTAAGGTCGTTGATATTGTTAACGAAGCTGGATTTCAAGCTTTAGGTAGATAGAATAGTACAGCAATTGGTGGTAAAACAAATTGTGATTGGTGGTGCAAACTTTTAATAGACAGTATCTTAATGTTTAGTTTTAAGATTTACCGATTAGAATAGACTTTTATAATTATGCCTTAGATTGTAACCCAACGGTAGATGATTTCAAAATATTGTGTAATTTGATAAATTATAGAATAGACAATAATGTTTTTCATGAAAATAGAATAGAAATATTGTTATTAATCAAACGTAGTTTGTATGTAGATCTAAGCGGGATTCCGCAAGTACTGTTTCATTATTTAAATTCAGGGGTAGTTTCAGAATTATAGAACTTTTGTGTAGAAAATTGAGACATTTCTATATAATCATATTTGTGTTTTGGAAATAATTGAATACGATTATATTTTCGCTTTTTTAATGTCGCTTTACATGTTTTTCTGATATTATCTGTGACTGAACCATTGCTGTGATGAAGTAATCATGAAATCGCGAGAGAATGGGAAGATAAAAGGTGTTCTTCGATGGTAACGGCTGATTTTAAGGAGGGGTTCCTTTGAATTACAAATGGCGTGTGGGTGTGAGTGTATGCCGGCGGACAACAAACCAGCATAGATATTCGATTAATTTGCAATTGAGATGAATCCCAACTGTTCGTTCATAAACCCGAGACTCGTATAATTTTTGTTCTGTTATTGATGACTACTATTAAACACACGTTCTCTTCACAAATGTGTAAACTTTTGGAACGTAAAAATAAAATATTTTCCATGTGACAGTGAAAAATTGAACACATTCGAATTCGGAATCACATACTTTTATAACCTTTCGAAATTGGAAACCCGGTACTAAAGTATATTTCGGGTTTAATCTTGAAGTCATGTATCCCAAAGTTCCTAATACAATAAAACGTGTGTAACTTTCAAAACAAACAGATTACGGATGTTAAACAGAATGAACAGATATCGGTTTATCGAGCAAGTAATAGTACTTCTCAGAAAACAGTATACCTTAACAAAAGCTATATTGATTCCAACTTTTCCGTTTTCACGTTTTTCTTACGAGTTTCATAAGTAATACTAATAAAATACTTACCTCCTCTTACCTTTAAATTGCGAGGGTTGATTTTCGAGGAGTTTGAACAATGTTACACATAAAAAGCTCCGCGAACACTGGATTCCAAGGGCGGTCTCCGAGTGCCGTACGCTCTGTGAATATTTCCACCGACCGT
The DNA here is from genome assembly GCA_963082685.1 of Cyclophora albipunctata. Taxonomy (NCBI): domain Eukaryota; kingdom Metazoa; phylum Arthropoda; class Insecta; order Lepidoptera; family Geometridae; genus Cyclophora; species Cyclophora albipunctata. The sequence continues at coordinate 4,199,186 of OY720117.1, read as the reverse complement.
CATCCTACTTCTCAAGAAGAATTATTAAGTTTCGCCGAACTTCGCAATTATGAAAGTTCGAATAGCTCTCACAAGACGGCCTCTGAATTTATAGATGAATGTGTGATCCCCTCCTCTACCTGAAAGGTAGTTATTAATAAGAGCTTGAATATTTTCGAATAAAATACGAGCATCTAGTCGGAACATAAAATAACTTGGAAACGTCCCCTGAATATTGCTCGTCCGTAGTACTCGTAATAGCGTCACATTTCGTTCGAACATTCTTCAGACTCCTTGGGAAAGTTAGCAAAGTTGCCAAGTAGACACAAACAGACGAAATACAAACAGTAGACCAATTTAACATCTTACGAGCATTAATTATTTCCACTTTCTGCGTCTTCTAGCTCCTTGAGTAGATTCAAAGAGTTGGGAAACTTTGGTCATTACACGCGCAAATTACTGTTATGGCATGTGTTAACATGACTGCAATGGACGGCCCGTCCGGGCCAGATATGACCGGCTCAGATAACCGACCGCCCGTTCGTCTGCGAACTAGATTGTTTCACTGGTAAATTATCTGAGGTCAGAAACACACTTCGCATAACTTAGTTTACTCTGTTTGTGACTACTATACTTAATAGTGTTCATAACAAGCCCTCTCACTATTCAATCTCGTGATTGTCAAGTTATAAACTGACGATAACAAATCGATAATGACGTAATTTTGGTGAAATGTGTATTTTTTGTTATAAAAATATAATTTTCACAATTATATTTCGCTTATCACGGTCCGTCCATTAAAAATGATATCACAATAAACCTCGGCGAGTGTGAGTAACGAGTGGGCGGCGTCTGCCAGTAATGGGAAAAGAATGGTCTTATACCCATCGACACATTAACGATCGCGAGTCGTGTCCGCAGCTCCAATTCTTATTTATTACTCGCCGACCTCGAGTAAATAGCCTCTCACATCGCGAAGTAATGTTATTAAAATGTGTCAGCATTTTAACGCATGTAAGCGCAAGCGCGCTGGAAGGGAAGGATGGGCCCGCGCCATTTATCATTCATCCTCCATTACTTATATTGTACTTTTTTCGCTAAGTCACTCGCGAGCCGGTAATCACCTGGCGCGACCGTTGTTGGACCTTCATTTTTCACGCCAAATCATAACTGGCGCATCAGAAAAATATAATTTGTCGTATTAGGTTAGGTGACACTATGAATAAGTGTTTTACGACGGTATAAAATATTTGAGAGGTTTCTGTATCAAAGTTATCAAGAGTACAGACGATTTCCATTTAGATAATACTTTTAATTTAGGACCGCGATTCTCAAATAGGTTTTTGGTAAACGTAAAAAACTTCGTTATAGAATTTATTAAAAATCTTGAAATTTATTTTGGTCGATTTTTTAATGTAATGAAAGAGGAAAATGTAATTAGAAGAATTAGGTGGTATAATTTATACTGTGTTTAATGATGGTAGTATGGTATGTAAATCAGTTGTAAGTCGTCCATGGGTTTGGGTCGCGGGGAGGGCGCGGGCGCGGGCGGGCCGGGCGGCGCGGCGAGCGCGACAAGCGCGACGAGCGGCACGCACTAGCCGGCCGCGTCGCGAGTCGCAAGATGCCGCGACGTGCGCAGTATGCTAATGCCCTTCCCTATTCAATAAGCAGACCGCCGCGTGCCACAGAGAACTCACGTCGGATAATTTACTGGATATTTTGTAAAAGTTTTTTCGCCCTCTGTGATTTATACCCGCGAAACTTCCAGCTCTCTTTTTCATTTGAATGCACGTGACATACGTGATATTTTTTTTTGTTCCGACATAATCTCAGCTCGGGGAGTCTTCGGTGTCCTCATTCGTCAGCTCGGCATGTGTCTCCAACGGCTAAATTATTCATGCATTTACGCGGTTCAACTTTATCCGCGCTCGAGAACTTTAATATTGAGTTGGGATTACATCGATAGTCACTTTACGTTCTATATGCTAAATTGTGAAAAGATGAGGTAGGGCTTGAAAGTTTTCAAATTTTAAAATGGTGATGGTTCAGTCATGGATGTGTGTGTGGTGTCGTTTGACGTCGCGACGTGTGGGCCGAATGCGAACCGTGTGTATGTTTGCAGTTGACCTGACCAACGGCCAACTCACACCGAACAACAATACACCGCTCCTGGCGCAGGCGCTCTCAGGTGAGCTGCCGGTCTACAGACGAACTCTCGCACCTTTTCACATCACTAAAATTAACACTAATTACTTTTTACTTCACAACATACTTCTCAATACTTTATCACACTGTTTCAAGCTTGTGGTCTGCACAACATTGTTGTCTTGTTGCGTGTCCTTGTTGAATGTTGCTTCTTGTGCCGATTGCTGCGCCATTGCGGTGGATACTTTGTTTTAATCTACATTCGTATGGAAATGCAATCCGAAATGGGAGATGTTAGATGTAAAGCGTGGAAAATAACAATATACGTAGTAGTACTAAATAAGTTTTGGCGAAGTTCACATCACAAAAATAACAAATGAATGCCTCAAACAAAATCAAACAAAATTCGTAAATGGAAGTGAATGTCACTTGTCACATCTAATAAGAATACAATCTGATAGATATTAATATATTTTTAAATTAAATATTTTATTTGTAATATTCTTAGGCTTAAGTCACTTTCTTGAGCTTATGTAAAAGTAAAAGTACTACATAGTTAGAAATATCAGTAAGCGACGGAGGAAATATAGTAAAACACCTTTTCGTTCGTTCATTGATATTTTTCATCAATAATTATAAGAGACAATTAGAACAACAAATATTTGCTTAGAAAAGGTCTATCTCTATAAAGTAAAGATAAGATTGGTTCAGATAACTTTCTCTTATAAATGTTGGTAACGCCACTAAAATCCTGCGCAGGCTTTAGTTCAGACAGTCTTTCCAGACTTCTGCGACGTTAAGACTAACGAACTGTATCAACAACTATTAGACTGACTCTTAAGTCAGTTAAGTCCTTTTTATTACAACGTTCAAGTCTTGTCTTCACTTGAATGCGTCGAACAAGTCAGTCTGTCTAAACTACGGTTTGCGATAGTCCTAATAACTGATAGATTACAATGTGGGTGTATGTTCGCCAGTGATGAATAACTACCAAGCTGCTGCCGCTGGGTTCGGGCCGCCGGCCTCGCCGCATGGCGCTGGAGGCCGCGCCGGCTTCCCCGCCGCCAGCTCCCCGGGGCCAGCTCTGGACGTGTACGGCTCGGCGGCGGACAGCGTCGGCTATGTGCAGGCCGCAAGTCCGCAACCCTCTGGATTCCCCGCCATCGCCGTTAGCCGCGCGCCCCTCAATTACACCCCGGTAAGTCAAACTTATCAATGTTTGTCGCTACTGTACCTTGATTGAAGTGACCCGAATACACCATTATACTTCTTGATGAATGAAATGAAGTTATTATCTTTTGATTGTAACTTTTTTCATTTATAACGTCATCCTCAAAATACCAATTCCAGTAAGGACCAAATGAAGGCAATTCACAAATTGTCCTCGTTGGAAAAGTTTCAACTGTCACGGCATTCAAATTAATGTTTGTTTTGTTTTGTTTTTCTTGAGAGCGTTTGATTCTCGTTTCATTAAAATTTATATTTGCATTGTTCCGTTTCGATACGAAAATATTTTTACATGTTATTTTTAAGTTTTATATCTGGGGAAGATCACAAATTGTGTATGTTGCTGGAGTAAAAATTTCATTAGCAGTTATTCACGAGGAGACACACTTTACTAAGTTGGCGTGTACAAAATGTGGCGCAGCGTTGTTGTCGCCCGAGAGCGGCCGGCGGCGCGGTGCAACATTGAACCAGACGCAATTAGCAGTCGACGGCACTAAAATTTTAGCACGACGGTCCAATCTTATTACGGAACCGATCTTCCTTGTCGCTCTTAAAGCATAATCACCATAAGTTAGCGAGCGAGTGAAGCATGAGAGATGCGATTATAAAGTGTTCCGAAATATGAGCGCGGCGGGCAGGCGGCAGTGGCAATCTACGCGGTGCACTGCCGCGGGTAATGGCTTTTTAAAACTGCGACCGAGCTCCATAACTGCTTCCCTGAGATGCCATCAGTCTTCATTGCATGTCGACGCCCGCCGCTACCAAGATCTTAACTCTTCACGTCACTACTATCTCGAAAACATTTTTCAAACACCATTCGACTAACGCTTTAGATGTCTGCACTTGAAACCGAGATTCAGTAAATCTGTTACGCTTGGTGCCGGCGCATAGGTGTGTCGGTCTGTAGGCCAGTTCTGATTGTTATCGTCCATTACGGGCAGATCCTCTGTCTGGAGCGTTCGGCTGAGGTTATTCAGCGGCATCGATCCGATTGTTGCCTGAGGCTTATTCAAGTTGATCGCATCGACGCCACCGTGAGTCACCCTTCCGTTTCAGGCGTGTCTTAAATCAAATGGGATATTAACTCAATCGTTCGTAATCGCTGGGGCAAAACAAATACGTCGCTAATGAGAGAATGAACTGTCCAGTGGCCGGAGCGGCGCATGTGGTCCCCGGGTGCAAAACGGTCTTATTAGGTAACGGGAATGCCCCCACGGGCAATAACCGTAAATCAAGGAGAACAAGCGGTGTAATTACCGTTGCCGAGCGGTCGCGCGTTGCTCTAACTCATCCTCTCACTGTTTTTATTTTGTTGGCCACCGAGCCGGCTACCGCTCTATCGACTGCGAACACCGAACTTACTACCTTTAAATCTGCCCCAGGAGAGGTTAATGTTCCACTGAACGCTTTATACGTCCATTCAATTATAGCCAAACTCATTGGTGCCGAATTTAAAAGACGTGCTTTTATTGTAGTTTTAATGTTCGATTGCAAATTGCTTTTCTGACTTCACTCTGTTTTTTTTCATTTCAGGGCCCCCTGATTCCTGCGGCTTTTACCAACGGTTATCATTGAAAGTGTTATAGCACAAATATTTTACGTGAGTATTACATTTTTATACGGTCTAAAGGCCCACTCTATTAAAAGGTCGTTACGCTAAATAAAAATGTCGGCAGTCGGGTGTATATTTGTTGCAGCTGCCCGTATGAACGGCCGACAATTACCATAAAGACTTTTTTAAACGATCTCATAAGACAAACAACTGAATTTCACTTAGTAAAATGTTCATTCCATTCATTCATTCATTTGGAATAGGTGGCCAACCCTGGTGTCGGTGTTTTTAGACCGCCTAAAGGCTATTTCCATTGAGTTGCTGGATGATGGATGGTGTTGATGAGTCGTTGGTTGTGGTTGGTGGTTGCTGAGCGTGTGTTCTCGTGGCGCAGGTGGCGAGCGGTGTGGCGCAGGCCGGCCGCTGCCGCCTCCCCCCCCCCTCGCGCCGCTCGCGCACCGCACTGCAGCGGACACGGACGTCCGTCCCAACACGCGCGGACTACAAACACCGCGGCATCTCAATCTCACTTCACACCCCACAACCCCTACCTACCCAAACCCCACCCCCTCCATCTATTGTAAATAACTATAATCAACATTTTTGTCGTATGAACGAGAGATAGTATATCGATTGACAGGTATTTTTTCAAATTTTTCTCGCTTCGACTGTACCGTAGATGTGTTGTCAGAATAATAACGATTAAACTACAAAAAAATACATTTCATAATAATTCTATGCATCTAGACGATTTTATTGCAGGGAGGTATTATCTTAAAATATTTTATAATTCATAGTTAATTACAGTTTAAGGTGTAATCGGTCCTCGTTCGGGACTTTTAATTCTGTAGATAAATTAAAATATATCCGTTTTCTTTATACGTACGTATCCATTGTCAGACGCGTTTCGCATGTTAACAGTTTAAGTAGTGAAAGCTTTTAAGATAATTTGAATATCCGGAATAGTCGATGATTGTAAGTGTATCGTGTTGCAGTAAGCTTTATCCGTGGAACCCCGTGTCCGTGTGTGTATCGTGTACCGAGTCCGAGTAGAGTCGCCGGCGCCGGCGCCGCGCCGCGCCGCTCTCGCGCCCGCCTGCGCGCCCGCGCTCGCGCCCACGCCCGCGCCCGCCCCGCGCCCGACAATAACGCGGCGCGCGCGACCACGCCGCAAGCGCCTCCTCGCTCGTCCACCAACACATATTTTAATCTATCTATTTTTAATATTAATGTCAAATATTAACATAATTATTATACTACTACATATTATGCATATTTTATCTATGAATGTAATTATTTTTCGCCTAATTCGAATTGTATAAAATCACCCTTTTGACGGCGGTTCTGTTTCAGTAGCGATCAAGATTTTCGATTACTTCCGTATAAGACTATGTTAGTTATGCGTGTATACATACTTCTTAATATTATGTATTATGGTATAGATTTTATCCTAAGGATAATACGATCATATTTACAATTCATAAGAACGTTTGGGAAGTTAAGTCGGAATATTTCAGAATATCTCTCATCGCGTTAAGATAATAATTCGTTTCTATCTTGTACCTTTGAACGTAGGTATTGTAATTATAATAAATAACAATTTTGTGCATTACGTAATTAATATTTCATTGTTTCTTACGATTATTATATTTACCGTAATTTAAGGCCACTGTTGAACATCACACGACTCCTTCGATGCTCGGAGTCACACCGTACTTAGTCTTTAAATTTTAATCGAGTAATAAAACGTAATAACACTTTAACAATTCGTACCGAATCATTTAAATATGACACAACATTTCAATAAAATAAAGACAGGGATATTAAAAAATACAGCCAAAGGCGCAGGTTCGAGGTAATAGAATAAAATATGAAGTCAATTCATTAATCATATTCGTTAGGTATCGAGGACGTGACGACCACCGTCAGTTCGCAGCAATAATATGAAGCTACGCGGGGAGCGTAGGCGGTCGCCAGGCCGCGCTACGCCGGAGCACCGTAGCGTGCCGGCGCCGTAGCACCGACTACGACCGGCACAGCGCCCGAACCGTGTTCGCTGCTCGCTACACACTTTGCACTCAGTTGCATTCATTCGTTACTTACTATTATTATTACTCATTACTTACATCAATTAAACATTAATACTATAAACTAGGTATTAAATTTTAGGTAATAATAATAAACAATCTTTTAATGCTATTATTATAAATACGTTATAAATATAAATGTTTCCTGTTACAAAAAAAAATATTGAAAATGATACGAAGTAAATCAATATTCTTTTTAATGGTAATTTATTACTTATGAGTATGTAGTTAATTGAATACCTAAAGGGATGTTAGAGGGAGCGCGGTCGCTTCGCGTTTATGTTCGTTCGTGCCGAGTTGGTTCGGGTTCGCTGAGGTGCCGGCGGCGCTCGCGAGCGCGACTCCCGGCACCGCACCACACCACACACAGCGACTATGATTATCTTGTTAAAAACAAAACGTTAGCTAGGAAATTGATAATGAAATCGAATGGTGTGAGTCAGTAGGACGGTCGGAATATCGATATCATACCTAACAAATTAACGTAATTATTTGTTTTATATTTACGGTGTTATAGGGATTTAAGACATTTTTTCTTAGTATATTTAATGATTACAATGAGATGTTATAATTGTTAGGCCCAGGCCGGCGGCGCGAGGGCGCCCGGGCTCCTTCCCGCCGTCGGTCGTCTCATTCACTCTCACATCCTCACTATATTTTCTTACCGACCTTTTTAACGTAGGAGAAGCGCACACGGCCGCTTGTCCCCGTGCGAGTACAAACCACACATAGTGAGAGTCAATCGTTTCACCGCGTTCGTGAGAAGCCTTCGGTTCGCCGCGATCCCGCGATGCACCGAGACGATACATTATAACAATTGTATATAAATAGTTAGCCGCATGTGTAAAAAGACGTTAGATAGGCGCATCATCTCGGCATAGCGTGCGGTCGAGGCCGCACGTGCACTCCGCCCTACGACGTCACTCGGACACCCCGTGACCACTGTCTGGTGGCTCTGACAATACGAACGAATCGAATGGTAAGGACAAACAACTGTGACGTTGGTGAGTAGGCGGTGGTGCAGATAGTCGATAGGTCGATACCATCTGGTCGATATTAGATTTATTCGAGCAGTCAGTTAAGTAACACAGGTTAGTTTCTTTAATGTTATTATTGCTTTCTATGTTGATTACAAATTGTAAGTTTATTTAGTATCACCTTTAGAGCGACTCACTCGGGTCATATTGGACGTGTTATTGTTTTGGTTTGTTCATTGAGACGTCAGAATGATTTATGGTTTTAAGTTCTCCTTTAATTTGATGCTTATGCGTTTATAGTTAGAATGTTTTTATGGTTTGAAACGTGTAAAAAGTCAATTACTTGTATTTAGCGGGAGCGGTTGTCCAATTTGGCCTGTGAGTGAGGAGCTAGCCGTCGGCGGCGGCCGCGCCCGTCGCTCGCCGCCTCGCGCGTGTCGCGGTGCGTCAAGCGACGGGCGCGCGCCGTCGCCGCTCTCTCTCGCTTGTTAGTAATATGCGTTAGTTAATTTACTTCAATCACCATTTAGATATGTGTTCTATATCAGAATAAAGACTACGTACGTAATAATAAGCGAGATCTCAAATTTATTTTAAAACCATTGTGTGATTATAATATTGCGATTTATTATCGTATGTATGATGAAATTAAAAAGATAATTTATTATATTTTGTATATCTACATTCTATATTATTTTACACTGGATCTACTTTATATTGTTATTAAAGATAATAAATTAATTTTAATCTAATAACGTGACAGACTGGTAAAGTTCGTAGAGTCGCCGTGGCGGTCATAGATCATGTAGCTTTGCATATTCGGCAACGGCCAAGTAATTGTTCAAGGACCAAAGGTATACTATATCGCGTAGAACCGGAAGCGCATTGGCTCCGCACGAACCGACCCAGCCGATCGGTCGTATGCTCGCGACATGAGAGCGCCGAGCGTAACGTAACTTCAGCTAAGAGAATCACCGCGCGAGCTCCGGCGCCGGGCCGGCCGCCGCCCGCCCGCCGCGCCGCGCCGCCCGCCCGGCTCACCCGCCCCCACCCCGCGCAACGCCGCCCGCTTGGTTTCGTTCTTGCGGTTACTTCTCGATTGCGTGCTTCGCGTGCTGACTGATTTTCTATAGCAATAAAAATCAATTACCTAAGATTTTACATTAAAGTAAATTTGGATTTATATACGTTCGAATTTGGTGTCATGTACATTTAAATATTAGAGAAAAGGAGATAACGATAGGCGAACGAGCCGCGACATTTCACTTCGCGGCCTCGGCGCAATATTTTCGTCATTTCTTCGTGTATAATATGTTACATGAATCTGTATACAATATGGATATAAATCGTAATGAATGAATAAATTAGTTTTTACGGCATCTCTTTATTAAAATAATGATAATATCAATACGTTTTGTAAAATGCGGTGGGCATGTCTGCCGCCCCGATTTCGTGCACCAATGCACTTTCTTATTGGAATATTACATTATATAACGTACATACTATGAGATATATAATCATATACAGCCTCTCGGGGCGCGCGTGTATGGCGATGTATGTATACACATTGTGCAATGTACATATACCTATTATAATACAATGATTTAAGACAAGGTTCACATCGTGCCGTGTGTATGTGGTAATAAATATAATATGGACATTGTTCAAACAATAATCAGTTGTTTTATTTACTATCAACCAACTTCCCTTTTAGCTTAAGTACTAATGAATACACATACACATATATAACTTAGGTTATTGATCAGAAAACAAACAAAGATTATCGCAAACTCAATCACAACTAAGATGGATGTTTACCAAAGCATTTTATTAGGAAAGTTTTGTTTGAGATTAGATAAGGACTAGTGGACTCGATACCCGAACTTTGTATCTGGTTACATCACGTCACTACATAGTCACTACATAGTATAAAATAAAGTCGTCTCTTTTTCGTGTCTGTCACACTGTTTGTCTGTCTGTATGCTTAAATCTTTAAAATTACGCTACGGATTTTGATGCGGTTTTTTGTAATAGGTAGAGTGATTCAAGAGGAAGGTTTTTATGTAAAAAAAATCCCGAAATTCCCACGGGAACGGGCACAACGCGGGTAAAACCGCAGGCGCTGCTAGTTTGTTAATAAATACACATATAAATACAACTATTTTGTCAACAATGACTAAGTATCAAAACCTGTGGTACAGTCGTCAAATTAATTTTTTTACCACTTTGGTACATTGTCACTTTACAGATTTGAAAATTTTCATTAGCATGTACCCTTAAGTGCAAAGCAATTAGATTTGCCGCCTGTACCTACTATTTGCGAAAGACTTAAATTCAATACTCACACTAATTAATACAGTAATATAGATTACATTACCGTGCTATTAACGTACAAACATCTATTCTATTCGAGAGTACTCAAAATACCAGGATATTGTCGGTATGTCAGTACCAATGAATGCAACTAATGCTAATGTTGAAATGTGAGGGTAGTTTTAATACAAATTGTTATGCCTACCAGTGGCAAGTCAACTCTTATTATCAGTGTGCCCGCAACTACTGCAAATGCAAGTGGTGCAGTTCACTCTGCCCTTCAATAAATATAAAATAAGTAGTTTATTAGCTTAAATCTATTGCCGCGAAAAATCTGTGTCTGTACGATAATAGTGTGTGTTCAAATCGAAAACATAGTCCATCCAAATTGAAAGTTTAAAAATACTATAAATATGCGTAATTACGCTTCACTTCTAGTTTTCAAAGTATATTCAGTCTGAAATTAACACGCTCACTATTGCGTATCCGAGTAAGGTTTAAAATAAATAAGTGATCCTGGTTGGGAGACCTGCAGGGAAGCGGCTATTGCAGAAAGAAGTAAGTACGTTAATTAAGCTGAACAATTTTCATGACTACTGATAGTAACTGAGAATCTTTATGAAATAGCAAATCTAAACCTACAGGATTAGCTAAAGAGTTTATTTTTGTTTGACACACGCTAATCTCTGAAATAACCCGTTGGATAAAAAATATATACCTGTTGTCAGTCATAGTCATGACAACGAATATAAAACTACTTTTAAATCTCCGCGGGTAAATTACGAGTAAAACCGAGAAAATATATATGGGTGAAGGAATAAGTTTAATCACAATATGCCCTTTATACATAACCTACGCAATAACTAACTTTAATCTGTACAAGATATTGGGAAAGTATTAGCCTGTAATGTCCCACTGCTTGGCAAAAGCCTCTCAACTCATGGATGAGATACAAGTACAGCGTAGACTAAGGCATCATCACTACGCTTGCCTATTGCGGGTAGGTAATTTTAAACCGAACCATGTTCGAAAAAAATAATTGGAGACATATTTCGCTCAACTCGGGAATCGAACCCCGAATCACCATCTTGGCCGGCGAGTGCTCATGCTTCCGCACCCGGCTGACATCCTAGTTTAATATTTTTAGGAAATAATTAAGTAATTAGGTACACTCCAAAGTCAAAGCAGAATACATTTTACAAAAAGGGAAACCAAGTGTACCATATTATACTGTTCAAACAAAAAAACTCTCCAGCCACAAGTAATTTAAACTTCGATATATTTGCAATACAAAATGAACAACAAAAGCAAATACAAAGCTCAAATAAATCCTTACACATGAAAATCATTTAAAACTGTATAAAGAACTAAACGAAACAGAACAAATTGCTGAACATATAAATAGGATCACAAACGTAAGTTCCATTCTCTCTCTAAAGGCAATTTAGTTCATTGGCGGAGCTCGGTAGGCTTTATTCTGAATAGCCGAAGCGCGTCGAAAGTCACCTTTACCTATATTATGATCCTTCTATACATTACGTGACTCTATTTGCAGTACGTACCTCTTTCCGACAATTTACCTCTTCGGAGTCAAAATGACCCAATCTGTTAAACTATTGTGGACGCGGCACATGATTTGTATATTTACTCATCATATATTAACTTTAAAAGTGTGTTGGTAAGTAAAAGATAATCGTTGAAAATATCTATCAAAGATTTATTTATCTATTAAGCATATCTATATATATAAAAGAAAGTCGTGTCAGTTACACCATGTATAACTCAAGAATGTCTGGACCGATTTGAATAATTCTTTTTTTTTATTTTATTAATTTTAGTCTAGAATAGGATAACAACGGGAACGAGTGCGCTGCGGGTGAAGTCGCGAGGCATAGCTAGTTAGAAATACATTTCATTAAATTTATGGCTATTTACATAGTCATTTATCGGAGGCTTTGAAACTACACGAACTTATTAGAAATAGATCAAAAACGTGTCAAACATGATATTGTATAGTCGGTACTGTATAAACAAGCTTTTCTGGACTTAGTATAAAAAATATTAGGTTAGTAGGCTTGCCAACGACTTCGAAGGGAAGCCCCTAGTGGCATTTCTATGTAAGCCTACGTGGCAAGTTTTTGTTTTCAAAATGCCAACTCAGCAACTCTGAAGGTTTAAATTTTGTCGACGAAATGGTTGATTCAATTGTCAGTGTTAAGTTATGAATCTATACCAATATAATAGAACCGAAGAGTTTCTTTTTGTGTTGCACGCGCTAATCTCTGAAAGTAGTAATGCGATTTGAATATTTTTTTTGGATTTGAAAGTTAAGTTCAAGATGAAGGTTATATGATATTATTTCTGAAATCCTCTCGTAAAACTGTCACTGGATAGTACGCCTTATTTATAAACACTCTGTACCTAAAACACTGTTATAATGTGTTTTGTCTCTTTTGCTCTTCGGAAAATTGCGTATATCAGAAAGTGACAAAACATTTTATTACTCAAATTTTCTTAATGTGTTGTACAATACTGAAATATATTAAAACAAGACATATCTACAGATTATACAGCATTTACAAATACATTTTAAACAAAACATAGTCTAACCGGATAATTAAGCAATCGACTTGCTAACATAAGTTGGCAATTACGTACCACACTATACGGCTTGTATTGTCGAAGCTTAACTATATGTAGCACACATATAAACTGGGTGATGTAGGTACTTGTAAGAACATGGATTTAGTTAACACCTAAATAGTGTAAGACGGTGTACTCCTTGGTAACATGGTTGTTAAGAGTAAACTACAATATTATAACTACTTCGCTGTCTAATGTAATCGTTTTGGAGTAGCTTTTACTTATAAGTTTATTTAATAAGTATTTAGTTCGCGCATTGTTCTTATAATCACAACTTATTATAAAACAAAGTCCCCGGCCGCGTCTGTCTGTCTGTTCGCGATAAACTCAAATACTACTGCACGAATTTTGACGTGTTTTTTAATAGATAGAGTGATTCAAGAGGAAGGTTTATATGTATAAAAATTCCCGATATTCCCACGGGAACGGGCACAACGCGGGTAAAACCGCGGAATGCTGCTAAATTTATGTTTGATTTACATGTCCATGAGAACACTTATTTTGAGTTTTATGTTATTTTGTAACGTTAATCGGTCGGTATCATACCGATCATAGCGAAAAATTATAAGAGCTGTTCTGTAAGGTGGTTCCAACCGCGATCCAATAGATGGCGCTGGTGTGAAATTTTGTACATCGCTTTTACGTTATTTTCGCAGATATGGTATGGTCACGCCAAAACATTTTATTGATCCGGAAAATCTACCTCTTTATAAAATGAATATCTAATATAATATAAAATTCTCGTGTCACGTTGTGCATAATTGAACTCCTCTGAAACGGCTCGACCAATTCTCATGAATTTTTGTGTACATATCGGGTAGGCCTGAGAATCGGACAACGTCTATTTTTTATCCCGAAATTCCCGCGGGAACGGGTACCGTGGTTGAACTCCTCTGAAACGGCTCGACCGATTCTCATGAAATTTTGTGTACATATCGGGTAGGCCTGAGAATCGGACAACATCTATTTTTCATCCCAAAATTCCTGCGGGAACGGGTACAACGCGGGTGAAACCGCGGGGCGCCGCTAGTTGTTATATAGATTTTAAACGTTACTATAGAATTCGCTTCCACCTGGTAGCGTATAAACTCGCTCAAACTAACGCTCGCTCCAACAAACGCATAACAGCTAATTGATGAGTACAGAGCTCACGGCCAGTAATAGTTAAAACTGATAGCAGTATCCATGGTAATTGCAGTGTGTGTGTATATACTGTGTATGTAGTGGGTATCACAGATACATACGTCAATAGAGACTATTCGCCGCTTTGCATGGGTATCAATTATTTTTTTATATTGTTCGTTTTGATTTTCACAGTATTGGTTATATCTTTACAACTATTTTAAATATTATATAAAACTTATTATTTTTAAGATAGACGTGCACTTATATATAGCAAATAGCATAACCAATAGCAATAGCGGCGCCCCGTAGTTTTACCCTGTTTTGCGCCCATTGAATGCGGCTATCCATTACTAAAAGAATCATGCTATTCGGATTGGTAGGTTTCGAGATTTCGTTCCAACAAAAACCCTTCTAAGCTTTATTATATTCATTTAGATAAGAAAATACACCAATTGTATTAGCAAGTAATGTCAAGTAAGGCCTCTCATCGCACTGAAGATATTAGTAAGTGAGGAGGTTATAGGCATAATCACCACGCTTGCCGTTATAATTAATCAAATCCAGATTATTCAAATTCATTCCAAAAAATAACCACCAAAATCTAATTAGAATTATGAAAACAAGCAGCGATTATACACGGAACAATGAGTCCTAAACCTAACAGGAATTTATTGTTGCGTTGTCGTATTAAATTAATACCATTTATTGGACCAACAATCCTACTAATATTATAAACTAGCAGCGCCCCGCGGTTTTACCCGCGTTGTGCCCGTTCCAGTGGGAATTTCGGGAATTTTTTTACATAAAAACCTTCCTCTTGAATCACTCTACCTATTACAAAAAACCGCATCAAAATCCGTTGCGTAATTTTAAAGATTTAAGCATACAGACAGACAAACAGTGTGACAGACACGAAAAAGAGACGACTTTATTTTATACTATGTAGTGATGTAGTGATGCCAAAGTTTGTGAGGATGGATGAACTCGTATGTATGTTTATTGCTCTTTCACACAAAAACTACAAAATGGATTTGGATGAAACTTTACAGTAATATAGGATAAACATCAGAATAACATATGGGATACATTTTATCCCGAAATTCCTGTGAAAACAGGTACAACGCGGATGAAACCGCGGGGCGCTGCTAGTAATATCTGTAATCGTCTAAATATCATTATGTTACAGTAATCCTATCAGGGCAATGAGCACTCAGTTTCAATTGGCACATGTTATGCAATACTAAAACTGTTCACATAAAGCCTCTGACTTAGATGTACAAAGAGGTTAGTGAATTTAGAGGTAGATGTTAGGTCGTCCCCGATACCTGATAGGAACTGAGATGGTCCTATCAGGTATCAGGGCCTGTATCAGACCTGATATGGTGAGATAGGACCTGAGAACCTGATATTAATTTATTGTAGAAATAGCATTTGACTATATAAGTAAAAATCAGATACAAAATTAAATTCTACCTCAATCACTATTGCGGTAGCCTGATGCGATCGCCGAAATTTCGTATTTTTGGCACTGAATTGTCCACTCACTGCTTACATCTAGATGACTATTGTTGCTCACAGAATGCAGCCTACTACCATATTCTTGCATTGGCATACAGTATGCTCAATGTTAACAACGTCTATAAAAAAGTAAAGTACATTAAACCTATAGCATTTTTTAATACTCTAACTAAAGTATTATACATTTTTAATAAACTTGACAGAACCTTGTTTTTAATATGAATTATAAGGCTTTAGTAACAAGAAATTGGAAACAAAATACACCAAAATAGAAGCAGTATTTTATATCAAAACGTAAAGTGTACTAAATCTTAAGTATGCAAGTACCTCAGAGCTTTAAAGGATTTACGCAAATGAGTTCTCATTTGATTAGAGGTAATCCCCGGAGTGGCTTAGATGTACCTTCTATACATGTTTAATGTTCAGTTACAATATACGAAACATCGAGGAATTTTCGGACATTTACGTATTGTGTAGGTACGTTTCGAGTATTTTTTCAAATACGCATGATTTAATATTTTTACCACTCAGATAGTAAAAAGATAATATTTTTTATCATTATTTTTTATTTAGGCCTTTGCCCAGCAGTGGGACATTACAGGCTGATACTTACTTACTATTTTTTAGTCATTATTGTTAAGTCATTTCTTTGTATGGATTTTAATATCTGAAGTAAATTATATTCTAATAACCACGCTTGTCTAATTGGTGATCTCAAACCCGAGCCATGTTTGAAAGTAAATCAGAAACATGCTTCACTCGACCCGGGAATCAAAACCCGGGACCCCAGTCTTGGCAGACGAATGGGATAGATTACCGAGCCGTCGCCCCAAATATCTTCATTCTCCTATTATAAATGACTAGCAGCGCCCCGCGGTTTTACCCGCGTTGTGTCCATTCCTGTGGGAATTTCGGGATGTAAAATAGCCTATGTTACTCGTGGATAATGTAGCTTTCGAATGGTGAAAGAATTTTTAAAAACGGTCCAGTAGTTTTTGAGCCTATTCATTACAAACAAACAAAGTTTTCCTCTTTATAATATTAGTGTAGAAGACAAAGTACAATAAAGAAACCCTAAAATAAACTGACAACACAGCCTTTATTCATTAGAAAATCCAATAAAAATGAAGTCCCTACTTCTTTGGTTCAGCAAAAATTTCAGCGTACATATAAAAGATAATCTTCTTTCATTTTGTATTATCGATACGAATAAGTATAATCGGGTTAAAACAAAATGTTATTGCAATAATATCTGAACATGCATTATATTGAATGGTTAGGGATAATCCGCAAAATATTATGAAGGTAGCTGTTTGGGTTGAACTTATTTTGTTAAAAATATATGTTTCTATTGGTTTTAGGACTGTAATGAGGCGGTGTTTGTACGGTGTTGTAATTTGAATATGGGTTGAAGAAGTACTCTGTAGTCAGCATAAATCCTTCACTAATTATTTTAACTGAACTGAACGTAAGTTTCAATATTGTAATATTTTTCTTTATTGTTAAAACAACTTCATATATTAGTAAAACAGAATTAGTTAAAATGTGTGTCAAATAGGTTTTAACATGATTTTTTATAAGTATACATTATGTTTTATCTATCTTCAAGTAAGAAAGGAAAAAATACTCTACTCTCAATAATATATAAATAATTGTTCTAAATCTAAGCTACACCTACATTTTCTAAGTTGGTAACCATAATGTTCATTATAAACAAATATAATAAACTAGCAGCGCCCTGTGGTTTTACCCGCGTTGTGTCTATTCCCGTGGAAATTTCGGGAATTTTTATACATAAAAACCTTCCTCTTGAATCACTCTATGTATTTTCAAAAATCGCGTCAAAATCCGTTGCGTAATTGTCAATATCTAAGCATACATAGGGAAAGACAGTCAGACAGACAGCGGAAAGCGACTTTGTTTTATACTATGTAGTTATATAGAGTAACGTAAAGTATGAGCCTGTAATGTCCCATTGCTGGGCAAAGTCCCCTTATCTCACTGAAGGAATCAGTACAGTGAGGAGGATTAGGCATAATCACCACGCTTGCTTTCGCTCGACCCGGGAATTGAACCCGGGACCTCAGTCTTGGCAGGCAGTGCACATATGTAGCACTAGACCACCGAGGCGTTAATAAATATACATAGCTAAAAAATAAAGGAAACTCTTCTTTACAATATATATAAATAGTATATTATATTATATTCTCATAAACAAGCACTCGCGTATGCATTCAAATGAAAATGCTTTTGATGAATCGCCTGTAAAGGTTTCTGAAGTGGCAACTTAGTCTATTAATTTAAAATGGTAATATTAATGCGTTGGGTAATATTAAATCATGCAGTTTTTATTCTTAAATAAGTATTGAAGATGTCTTTTAATGTCCCACTGCTGGAATGAGAAGAAGAATATACTTCTAATCACACTGAAGATATCAGATAAAATACCACGTTCAGAGTTAATTTATCGATTACGGTCAATTTTCAAATATGTATGTGAGTAAGTAAATTTGGAAACTGGAACTGGGCCTGTAAACTGGAACAGTAACTGGCATGCTAGTTAACTGCAATACAATGTGTACTAGACACAGGCTTTATATCTATATCTATACAGCGATTATCGTAGTCACAAATATGCGCCTCGCTTGTAAAAATCTGCCAGTAAATTTCTATAAATAAAACTAAAATGCTTTGTTCAAAATAAAGTTAAAATCACAAAATCAGCTTATCTATTTAGCCACTAGCTTAGAATAAGCTATTCTCTTTCACGGCCACACTTTGATTAGAGTGGATTCGCGAGATTCAACGTAATTACCTAATTATTGCACAAATTACTGAATAACAAATCTTCCCGTCGTTTTCACTTAAATACTTTTGAATATTAAACAAAGACGAACTAGTATAATAAGTAGATATTTTTCGTGGGCCCATTGATGTCGGAAAGAGCTTTTCAGGGTTACCTTTTCGGGACACCTGAGCGTAATTTATTACTGTCATGTTTCAGTAAAATTAGAACAACATAAAATGTTTGAAATTCTATTATAGAAACCACTAATTTTCCCTGGAGATCCCGGCGCCCGGGTTGAGCGTAAGCCCCTAAGGTCCTTGTACATCACGCCGCTCTCGGCTGACACACGGCTTTGCGTTATGATGAAGCACCTGTTCACATATTTTATCGCCCGCACTCCGACCCGAATCGTATTAGATGCGTGGAACCAAACTTCATATTCACACAATTTTCATGCCGTCCGTTCTACAGATAGTTATACAAGTGGACACCCTACTCTAAACTACGATGGTGTGCGTTTACCACAGAATACTTTACAGTTAGTATAACGACCGAGGTCATACACATATACATACCTGTCAATATAAACCATTTTTTTAAGGCCAAGACACACAAATTGCGGTTACGGGCCGGCTCGTTGCGGACCCTCTATAGGCCAGTGTAACGCTTTCGTACAAATACCTACAAAGAATACGAGTTTAACGTCGCGCGACCCGCACCCGGCCCGCACCCGGCCCGCACCCGTACTGTGTGTGTCTTGTGCTTTATTAATATAGCCCTTTCCAGACTTTGAACAGAGGGGTAAACATTACGCACTTGCCATTCAATGGGAGTATAGATTGCTTACTACCCCCGAGTTTTGAAACTTTTGTGTGCTTGTGAAAGAATACTTGAAAGAAAAGGTTTTAGGTAGTAAATCGATTCATATAATGCAAAGTCTAAATACGTAATTATCTAAACTAATATTATAAAGAGGTAAAATTTGTGTAAGTTTGTTTGTTTGTTTGTATGTTCGAGCTAATCTCGGGAACTACCTTCCCGATTTGAATAATTATTTTTGCAATGGGTAGCCACATTCAACGGGAAGGTAATAGGCTATTTTTTATCCCAAAATTTCCATGGGAACAGGCATATCGCGGGTAAAACCGCGGCGCGCTGCTAGTTTGTATTAAAGTGAAAGTGCTTTAACGTTTTCAAAAGTTGGTAGTAAATAAAAGTGAACAAAACAAAATGCAAATTATTTATAATAATGCCGTTGAAATTCAATTGTTATACAATTTATAATACCAACAGAATTGAAAACGAAGCCTTCATGAAACTTATGAAAGGTCATTTGAATCTCTAATTTGTAATGTTGCTCTTATTTTAATATTTTACACAAAATAATGTAACACCTGCGCGTTAAATCATTTTATTTTGTACTTAAAAGTTTATTCTTTAGCCACGAAATATTCTTAAAGGTTACTTGGAGTTGCGGTGGTACCAGGGGTGGCTAAATTATGGTGGAATATGACATAAAGGTGAGAGATAGATAACTAATAAAAAGACCAAAGAAAGAAGACTTTTAAAATCGCAATTGCTCCTATACTACGAGTACAAACGTTAGTTTTGAAATACAAAACAATTTAGAGACAATTCCAATAGCTTTATTTTAAGCTATAGCTTGTTATACCTTGAATTAATTTTTCAATACAAAATTATAATTAAAAAAACTTACCCATTTTTAACGTACCGTCAAAAATCTTAAACAATTTTCATTGATACGAGGGCGGGTCAATAAGTCCGTGACTTTTGCAATAAAAGGCAGATTTTTTTATTAAAAATATATTTTATTTTTCAACGTAGTCTCCCTTGAGCTCTATACACTTTGTCCAACGCTTCTCCAATTTTTTTATCCCTTCCAAAAAATATGATTTGTCGAGGTCGTCAAAATAGGCCTTTGTTTGCGAGATGACTTCATTATTGGAGTCAAATCTTTTTCCACCAAGCCATTTCTTCAGGTTTGGGAACAAGAAGTAGTCGCTCGGAGCCAAATCTGGAGAATAGGGCGGATGAGGGAGCAATTCATAGCCCAATTCATGGATTTTGGCCATGGCAACTGCACATGTGTGCACCCTTGCATTGTCTTGGTGGAAAAGAACTTTTTTCTTGGCCAAATGAGATCGGTTTCTTTTTAAATCGTCATTGAATCGGTCCAATAAGTTGGCATAATATTCCCCATTGATTGTTCTTCCCTTTTGAAGGTAGTCAATGTGGATTATCCCGCGTGCATCCCAAAAAACAGTCGCCATAACTTTATTGGCCGACAATCCCACCTTGGCCTTCTTTGGCGCCGATTCACCCTTGGAAACCCACTGTTTTGACTGTTGTTTGGTCTCTGGTGTGTTGTGATGGATCCACGTTTCGTCCACGGTTACAAAACGGCGCAAAAACTCCTCCATATTACGATTAAACAATGCTAAACCTTCCTGTGAAGTTGTTACACGATTGCGTTTGTGGTCGACTGTGAGCAAACGCGGCACCCATCTTGCGGACAGCTTTCTCATGCCTAAGTGATCATTCAAAATTGAAACCACTGAGCCATGCGAGATCCCTACTTCTTCCACAATCTCTCGCACTTTCAATCTTCGGTCGGCCAACACCATATCGTGAATTTTTTCGAATGTTTTGGGTGTAGAGGCCTCAACTGGGCGTCCAGGACGCTCGGCATCTTTAGTGCTTGTACGGCCACAACGAAATTCAGTAAACCACTTTTTTACCATGAAAATCGATGGTGCAGAGTCCCCATAGTATTTATCAAGCTTTGCCTTGGTCTCGGTAATGGTTTTTTTTCGCAAGAAATAATGCTTAATAAGCACACGAAATTCACTTTTGTCCATTTTCTCGTCAAATTAGTGAGTAGTCTGATAAAGATAGCTGTAAAACACAAACTAACTGACGCAGCAAGTTCAAATTTTCAGAGGAGTCAACTGACAGATGCCTGTTGACGGGACCAGTATTATTGTTTCAGTAAAGAGGTCGGAAATTCAAAAAGTCACGGACTTATTGACCCGCCCTCGTATGTTTCATGACTTATTTTCATTTTAATGACTTGTATTGCTTCTTTAAGCTCTAATTACAGTATTCAGCTGGTTTAAGCTACTGAAAACGAGATTTTAGAGACGATATTGACGTATTTTCTCTCACTCCATACAACAAATAAACCATTTAATATGTAAAGTAACGGAATAGTACCGTTTAACAAAGTTAGGTATGTATATTAAACGATTGGTGGTCGGTTCAGAATAAGATTGCATTAAAGTTAGACTGGAATATCGAAATATGCCGACTTTGCTACGGATGTGCCAACCGGCGCTACGGCGCGGTACCTATCGAATTAGATACCGAAACTACTCCTATGTTATGTGTAACTAATACATTTTATGTACCCAAGAGCAGGTTTGATTAAACTTGGGTTTTATTCCAATTTCAATTATAAGTTTGCGTAGTTTTTTTTGGGTTTTATGCTTCGTTTTCTTTAATGTTGTTTCGGCATTCTGGACTTGGGACAAATTCTTCCTGGCATGTTTTAATAGTATGGTATACTATTTTAACAACTTTTGGTCAAGTTACCTTTACAATGGTTTAATAAAAAAGTATAATTACGTTCGCCATTGTACTTCTAGTTCCCTACATACAACTGTAATCGATTCGCATTCGTTTCCTTGAAAGTTATCAAAATGTGATTGTAAATTATTTATAACCATATGATTTTTCTATCATATTATTTTCTAACTCGAAATAAAATGGCAACTTGACCAACTTCTACATTTAAATGATGCAAGCCTTTAATTCGCTATAGAACCTTACAGCTTGTCACATAACGAAGATATCTGTGAAATGTTATTGATTGATATAAACTAATTATAACCCGAACGTAATAATTAAACTCATGATCATATCACCATTCTAAAATGTAATTCCCCACACGAATTTGTCGCAACTGTTAACAACTTCAATAAGCAATCAACCGCGGCGCGTAATGAATAACCTCCGAACTAATTCTACACTGGCAACGTGAAAGGGCATCGTTACACCTCCTCTGACTCGGGCTAGCCGAGCCAAGCCCAAGCCCTACCAAACGCAAAAGGGGGCTTTGTATTAATTCGAGGTTCTCAATTAACAAGTCGCACGCACGATCCGGTCTTTCATATGGACATCGTAAATCAAAGGAGTCTGGAATTAAAAGCTGGTATTAGTTTGCAGTGCAGTGGGACGGATGGCAGCGGACGTCGACAGATTTCGTGGTATTGTAAAGCTAGAAATTGAGACTCAACCAAGCACTTGGGCAGGTATTGCAATGTGCAGGTGGAGACGTAATTTGTCTCTTTCAATGCGGTTCAAATGTACATGTATTTGAAAGCAAATGTATTTCACTGCAGGAATTAGAACGTTGACTTGGCAGTTATTTGATGTTCTGTTCATATATATATTAGGGCCGTGTTAATGTTAGAATTTATATCGAGAGCTAAACTTCTTTATACTAATATTATAAAGAGGTAAATATTTTGTTTGTATGTTCGGGCTAATTTCGGGAATTACCAGTCCGATTCGAAAGATTATTTTTGTAACCGATAGCTACAATTTTGTGCTACATTCAACGGAAAGGTTATAGTAGAAGATCCGAGCCTATATCGACCTTCACCGAGCTGATAATAGAACGAAACATATTTTATCATGAATTTAGTATATTAGAAAACATATTAAAAATGGGTTTGCTAAAAAAATCCCTATTTTTAATTATTTTTCAAAAAATGATTTTTAAATTAAATGTTGCAACGATATAGGCCCGGATCTTAGACCATTATAGGCTATTTTTCCTCCAGAAATTCTGACAGGAAAGAGGACCTAAACCTAAACCTAAAAATGTAAAATAAAAGCAAATGGTATCCGTAAACGTAGTTTCAATTCAAAATGAGTAGTGTTGTTAAAACTGTAGAGCTTAACTACAGTTTTAAAATAACGGTTATCTTAATCGCTACTTCTGGGAAACACCTCTCGGAGCAATACAAAATAAATATTTTTCGATGCAAAGTCAATATCAATAGTAGTGTTGTTCTTCGAATTCTTGATACATGTTCTGTAAACAAATAACCGTTTCAACTAAAAGTAACTTCCTAAGTTAATTAATACATAATTGCAAATTAATTAATAATTTCAACAAACTAATTGCCTTTCCTAAACTACAACAAAATATGAACGTAGTATCACAAATATCGTTTGATACCGTTATATCGACGGTTATTGTGGAACAACGAAATCGCACAGTAATTTGTAAATGTAAACAAATGGAAAATTATAAATGAACTCAATTCAGATTGTACATAGTTGGAAATAAAGTTATAATTAGCGTGCTCCTGTTTACCGCGTAGATATTAATTTATTGCGTTATCAGTTATTTAATGAGAACTCCACTATAGCTCATTTCACTGTTAGCTGTGGTAAATGTGTTCTCTATCAGTTCACTGTTTAACAAACATTACAATCAAATACAAACAGTTCATATTTCTTTGTTTTCTTTGAAAACTTAGGAGTTGCAACGAATAATCGAACAGCTTTGAAAATGCTTTAATTAAGTTTCAAATCGTTTGAAGCTGTCGTTCGACGATTGAAATAAGATAAGTTACCACAGAGGCAAACGCAATCACGGACGCACTAAATGAAACGGGACTGTATCGCGTTGGAATATTGTAACGTGTTTATTAAAATACGTGCCCGACGTTTCGAAAGGACTACACCACTCGTGGTCACAGGATGCTTAAAATTATTGCAAATCGTGGAAGTTAAAAAAGTATGGTAGTCACGGAAGAGCAAAGTACTTACTGCATATGTATCTTTTTCGTGAACGTAATACATAGTATATTACATATTTGGGGCTTAAGTAACAGACATCATATGTTTATTACCAAAATAGCTACAAGGTGCCACCAGTTTATAATATAAGTAAAGTAGTAAGTACATACATATACTCGTATAATACTAGCAGCGTCCCCGTTCCCGTGGGAATTTCATGATAAAAAAAACCTCTAGCCTTCCCTATGAATTTGGATATCCATTACAAAAACAATTATTCAAATAGGAGTTTCTGAGATTAGCGTTCTCAAACAAACAAACACTTCAGCTTTATTATATTAGTATAGATTAATAAATAATTCTCAAGAAGCTTCTAGGGCTTACTTCCTTCGTATAATGTCGTATCAATATACGTACTTCCTCCGGCACTCGGCGACAGCAACAATCACGCGAGTAAAACGTCATTATGAGATCTGATACTCAATTCCGTAAACGATATCTATCGGTTATATCTTCTAAAATATAAAATTCTCGTGTCATGGGGTGCGTAATTGAACTCCTCTGAAACGGCTCGACCGATTCTCATGAAATTTTGTGTACATATCGGGTAGGCCTGAGAATCGGACAACATCTATTTTTCATCCCAAAATTCCCGCGGGAACGGGTACAAAGCGGGTGAAACCGCGGGGCGCAGCTAGTCGTGATATAAAAACTATGGAAATGGAAGTTAATATCTGTTTAATGTTAAATAACAGTTTTGCTGCTGATAATACTAAAAAGTTTGACAAAGACTATTTCATTTTGTTCCCATCATGTCTGGCAAACGAACATCTCTATACAAAATATATGGAGACCATGACCATGTTACCTTCTTCATGTTGCCTTTCTTCTTCTTGTTGACAAGCTGGGCCTTCGCTTTGGCCTGACCGCAGAATGCATCCAGGGTCAAGTCGTTTGATTCTTCCTATTTTACCAATCTCTACAACACTGTTTTGAGATGCCTTTTAATAAATAACTAAAGGCAATCATTTCGTGTCATAAAAAATAATATTAGAAGTGGTTATCCGAAATGTAATGTAATTGTGTTATTTCGATCTTTAAAATATTTTTTTATTCTTGAAATCCTTTCCATCTCAAGAAATTATCTAATAAAACTTTAAGTATGACTCCCCAAAACAATGAAAAGGGCACTACTAAAATTTTATGAACCTATTCTTTTGACGCCCAATTACAGACTTCAGTTTTTCTCTCTTTTTATAGTCAAGTGTGTGGTTTCTCACTCGGCTACTTGGCACACGTAATAAGAACCGAACGGCGATGATTAATTCCATCCGACCGGGTGACTCGTGCTCAATCGCCATCTGTCCTTATTAATTGCCTTGTCAGCCGTAATCGTGTGTCCTCCGCTTTACTGTCCCACGCCCTCGTGTGTACGTGGCTTACGCAATTTGATGAAATTGTTTTCTGTCACACTTGTTCTAGAAGATTACCTAATGTATTTTTTGTATGAAAAACTGATTTTTATAAGTTTTGTTGCAGGTTGCAACTGTGTTGGTAAGTGAAAAGTTTTGGAGATATATATCGGTCGATTGTGAAATTTTTGACACAAACTCTTGTTACATTGTCATGTGGGACACAAACAGAATACATTACACAATGCCAAACGAAGTAAAACACATTTTAATGACAATTTATTTTTCCATCTTAGGTACTTGTAAGCATCCATTCTATTGAGCTAGTTGACTTGCTATACGAGTACGTAATTGCCTCAATATTCATTAACCTTAATAATTTCTTGAAACCTTACTATAAATCATTCGCAATCAATATAACAGCTCATCCTATATCTGCTGCACATTAATATTGCATTCACGTGCGTGACTAATCATTAGCTAATTATATAAGTTGAATATTATATCGATAAGTTCGTATATATTATATTATATAGCTTTGGACGGTCTGTTCGTTTTGACTAATGACTTGTGCAAAGGAACCACGATCAACAGATGACAAGTAATTAATTGAATTAATTGGTGCCGCGTCGTAGTGGACACTCGTCCTTCCTCGCACTGATTTGAATTTCCAACTCTCAAGGGAAATTATAAGAAAGTGATTCGTTTAAAGTCAGCTGCCCGCTTAATTTGAATCTTAAATATATCATTTTTGAGTTGGAATTAATAATTTAATTGTATTCAGAATCCAATTTTTGTTAATTAGCTTGCTGAGGTTAGCTTGCTTTTGACGTTGTTAACGAAGCAACCCGGATATTTGTTAAGTAGGATATTTAACCAATCTACTGCTTATTTTAGCTTTATTTTATTGTTTATTACAATAACTCGTGCACAGCACTACAATGCTGAAATTAGTAAATATCGCCCTTCATATGCCGACGAGTAAGACATTTACACGCACTAAGCACGCTTACTGTTACACTCAGAGATGTTCATTAAATCGATATTTAACTAATTGCCGTTATTTTTCATAGATTACAATGTCGAAATCACTCATTAAATCTCTACTAAGAAAGCTTTTGACATCCCTGGGCGGCGGGTGTTAGTATTGATTCTTCTTTTCGAATCGAGATGGTTAATATAAGTTATAATATACATAACTAGCTGTGCCCCGCGGTTTCACCCGCAGTGCCCCCGTTCCCGTGGGAATTTTGAGATTTTTATTCCCTATAAACCTCACGGAGCCCGAGACCTTTCCAACGAATGCAAAACCGTGGAAATCGGTTCGTGCGTTCTGGAGTTATAGCGTCAGGGAGGAAAACCCGACTTATTTTTATATAGTAGATATAATGCAGATTTATTTAGTTATTACATTATATATTGTTTCTCCTGAGTCATTGGACAATCCCGGTTTTTTTGATAGGTATGCGAGGCATACAGATCCAACTCGTAGAGGTCCTTTAGAGATGTATAGTGTAATATATTTTATTATTATGAATGTACACCAAAATACACTCCAATATTCTTAACCAAAATCGTGGTTGTTAAGTAAATAAACTGATAGCTTCTGTATTAAACAAAAACAGAAATATAGCTCTCTATTACGAACATCAATTACTTTCTTACAATAACTACGTACATTAAGCCAGGTGATCCACAACGCTTGTCATACACAACGCTAGTTATTCACAATGCCAACAATTAACTTAATTACTAACAGTTAAACGAAACCTATAAATGTTTAGTTAAACACAAACAATGGTATGCAATTATGAAATATAAAGCCTATCATTTGCAACCTATTTGTATTTTATAATATTACTAGCTGCGCCCCGCGGTTTCACCCGCGTTGTGCCCGTTCCCGTGGGAATTTCGGGAATTTTTTTACATAAAAACCTTCCTCTTGAATCACTCTACCTATTACAAAAAACCGCATCACAATCCGTTGCGTAATTTTAAAGATTTAAGCATACAGACAGACAAACAGTGTGACAGACACGAAAAAGAGACGACTTTATTTTATACTATGTAGTGAAGTTAAGCTTATGTCACTAGATATGTAATAAATTCTCGCGTCTATTAGACTTTTTGTTTGCTTGGCAAAGGCCTCTCATCTTACTGATGATCAATCTATACTTATATTGTAAAGATGTAACATTTGTAAGTTTGTTTGTTTGTATGTTCGAGCTAATCTCAGGAAATACCAGTCCGATTTGAATAATTATTTTTGTAATAGATAGCTATATTCAACGGGAAGGTTATAGGCTATTTTTCATCCCGATATTCTCACGGGCACGGGCACAATGCGGGTAAAACCGCGGGCGCTGTTAGTAGCCTATAAAACTTAACGTGTTTAAAAGCTGCCAAAGATATTATTGTCTACATAATCGATAGATTCAAAGAACTCGCTAACTAACAGCGTTTAAGCTGAGTAAGTGTAACCACCTAAACGAACGTATTAACTCCATATGTAAATGTAATTTATAGTATCACTACATTTCCAACTCTCGAAAACAAAACATAGAATAACAACTCAGAACTTTAACTTAAAACTTAAAGTCAAATAGTAAGTTGTTACGTGGAGAAATCTTCGCGAATAAGTTAGTGAAAAACAGCGAGCAATCTGCGATTCAAATCAAGTTTATCATCAAGGAAGGCAACAAAGCGTGTGGAGAGTCGCAAGTTTCCCGGGGCCGTGTCACACCTGGTGCCTTCCCACAAATTGTAACCAGCTCCAACTCACAAGTCGGCCCAACTCGGCCTCTTTCATAATTAATTCTTCATTCGAGCAACTTCCACTTGGACAGAGCGGGCCGCGTAAGCACTTAAATAGTCCAAATTGTGTCTGAGACGCGCCCATTTTTAATTAGTTCAAAAGAGCTCTTCAATTTTTAATGACCGTGTTCCCAAGTTTTGTTGTTAATTAAGGTTGTAATCAAGCGGCGCGCGGGCAGAGGTGGTGGCCGCGATTGCAACCTTTAATTTTCATAGATACGAAACATTTCCACCAACTTACAGCTGTTAAGCCGACGTTGATTTTCTGCTCCGAGTAATTGGTATTGTCTGTGTAAGGTTTCCGAGCCTGATTTTCAGTGTTTAATATTCTGAAAAATATTCCAACCAAGAATTTTACGCGACGTTGCTGTTTTAATCTGGCGATAAATAAAATGTTCAGCAGTTAATCAATATTTTCATCGATACAAAAATTTAATTAAAGTTTTCTAATTAATATAAATCACAAAAATCTCGAAACTTCGAATAGTTTTTACGAATTTCCGCCGGACTTAAAAATACCAAAAAACTCTCTGTCCACACACTGTTATTCCATAAGCTACAGCGGCGAAAAATTGGACATTCAAACACAGTTTTGGTTGAAATAAAGCTATTATTTAAACTGTAACAATCTCGCATAGGCCTCCATATCGTGAACAATGCGTTTGACAAATCAATTCGCGTGTTTAGTACTACGGGTCTGCCGGCGACAGCGCTGTTGTGTTACATGTCGCCACCGATCAGGAAGTGCGTAGATGAGGCTTTACCATTATTTAATTTGTAATACTACATAAGTAAGTTCGTGTAGGATAGTGGTCAACCCTGGTGTCGGAGTTTTAGACCGCCTAAAGGCCTCCGACATGGTCTGACGATTAAAATAACCGGGACCGACAATTTTACGTAATACATAATACCTAAGTGAATAACTTTTTCTAAATTAATTAAATCATAGCTAGAAACTCATTCCATTAAAATCTTTCCACCTTTCAAAAGAAACAAATTTATTTAAAATCGGTCCTTCCCTTAAGGAATTACGGTGCCTCAGACATAGATACGTCAACCTTCTTTTTTCAGATTTTATTTACATAACTACATTATTAGTAAAGTTCGTATAGTTTAGTTAGGAACCAAGCCTTGTGTCAAAGTTATAGATGGCTTAAAGGACTTGTCTATCAAATAAATTAACCGGGACTGACAATTTTACGTGCCACATCTAGGTACATAGGGACTGAGCTGCACGTTGCTTAACAATCAAAATGAGTTATCGTCGCTAAGTCAAACACCACGACCGATATATACTATAAAGGTACATGCCTACAAGGAGTTGCAGACTTGCAGATTAGAATTGCCCAACTACGTAAAAAATAAAACTCCTAAACATTCCATTCTATGCTCGCTGGATTCAGAGCATACAACCATTGTTACCCGGCTCGGCTTAAGTTCGTTACGTCCGCATGACAGATGGTTATCCCATTATTCATATTGTACAAGTATCGGGATGGTTTTGGATGTTTGCGTAGCGTCGAGACGACATCTTTGTTTTTTAACTGATTTCAAAAGACTCTGGTGTTCTGTTTGTGTATTGTCTTTTTTATTCGTAGGGCAAATCTGTTCAGTGAGGATTAGACGTGATCACTACGCTTGACTACTGGGGGTTTGTGATGTCAAACTTGAGTCATGTTTGAAAATAAGTAGGAAGTCTATAAATAAAAGGAATTAATGAAAATATATTACTATTATGATAGTTCAACGAGCCATTCCATAAGGCCGATTTCCTTCACCTTTTTTAATGAAAGAAATTCGTGCGCAGAAACGTCATCAAGCATAAGAGTCTCTACCTCGCAACACTTAAGCCAATAATGCACTTTACATGAAAAATAATTTAAATATATACATAAAACTAGCAGCGCCCCGCGGCTTTACCCGCGTTGTGCCCGTTCCCGTAGGAATTTCTGGAATGTTATACATATAAACCTTCCTGTTGAATCACTCTAACTATTTAAAAAAACCGCATCAAAATCCGTTCAGTAGTTTAAAGATCTAAGCATACATAGGGACAGACAGACAGACAGACAGCGGAAAGCGACTTTGTTTTGTACTATGTAGTGATACAAGAATACAGATACACTAATAAAAATATGCGTCGCTAATATTGCATATAATCACATCATTTCACTTCATATGCATAATTTACCAACTGACTCCCACAATAGAGCATCGGCACATACACCACGCTAACATTACGCATATTAATCAGCCAATTTCAATGGCTCTAATTAGGGCTGACACTGACAGAGTTACACTAAGCGGTGAACATTACACACAGACCATTCTCTATATACATTTCGAATATAACAATCGAAACTAAACTCAACTTTATGTACCCGACACAAAGCTTAAGTTGAATTTAATCATATACACAATAATAAGTTGGCAAAAACAGTGGTGATGCCTACGAATAATATTGGTCTATCTTCATTATTTTCGACTGTGTAAAATGCAAACTCAATCATAGTCCATGGTTAGATATTTTCGGATATACGTAATGTAGTTACCAAGTTATTATGAGGACGGACAGAAATCGAAGCTCATTGTATATTTATTGCAGAATCTGTGCGAAATAAGAGCTGGACTCTAATAAACTTTTGAACACAGAATTCTTAAACAGTTTGCTGCATCAGAAGATACTTATACTTTAAACAGTTTTACACTTATTTCGGGAACTTATTTAGGTTACTTTGTAAATAAAATACTGAATAAGCGTCTTATATTGAAAATGCCGAACCTCTTTAACAAAACCTAATTTTGTTATAGCTTTAAAGACTTAGCTATGACCTTACTTTCAATAATACGTTTCTATAAAACCTTGCGGAATTAAGTTCTTTACTGCGAACCGAGGCCTTCATCGCTCGTACAGACTCACAGACGAACACATTGTATTGTTCGTATCACATTGCGCAATTACACTAAAAGTTCGAACATGAAATACAAGTAAGCCGTCAATAACAAACGACAAAGCGGGAACATAATGAGTGCGAAACAATGAACACGCGGTGCACCTGTTTACAGCGTTCGCTTCTGTTACTACTGTCACTATCAGACCTAATTACCACCATTCAGATTGTCTGATTATTATGCTCATTGTCTCCTTCCATATCGCACTCAGGTGCATAAACAAAGTAACCCACTTCCCATAAACGGTCCGCGTTTGATTGGATGAACGCTTTGTGCACGAAATCGAGCCATTCGCAACACTACGCACTTTTGGGTGTGTTTATTGTCCGTAGAAATTGAATGTAAAACACGGTATGATGTAATCAAAAGTTTTTTGGGATTGTTTTGTTTATTAAAACCTTTTTGCAGACACTAAAATTGTTTTTAACGCCGGTTATTAATGTTGTATTTGGTAGTAAAATGTTCTACGATAATAAAACTAGTACGCAACCAAAATAATGATTTAAACGTTTTATAACTTCCTCGTCCGTTCAGATGAAAATCGGCGTACATTTTCTACGCAGCACAAATTGATCGACTAAACAAACCACTAAACATTATGCTCGTTTTCGAGAAAGTTTTAACAACTCGAGCATTAAGTTCGTCATAACTGACGTAACGACGGCAGCGTTCAATAAAATTACCACTTTTTGTTGATAAATGTTCCCAACTCGGTGCAGAATGCCGGTTATGTGGCCATTAACTTGAAATACTTAGTTATTAATGAGTAATCATTTATAATTACAATTATTGCTACATCTTACGGTTCCTTGCAGTGTTTTCAGTTTTTGATTGATCCATCAAATTGTGAGAGTAAATTGAACTTGAGGTTAACCAATAAAAGTTATACAACGCTGTATAATTTAAATAGAAAACATGAATAAGATACATTTGCACATTCCTAAATAAGCGAGATATTCTGTATTTCCGTTTCTTATTAAATGATGAGATAAATGACAAGCATACTCTTATACAAAGGCATCCTTCTCATTAAGCCATTTTTCAATAGCTTGGTTAACATCTAACACAATTCAATTCAAACTAAATTTTAATTTTAATAATTTTAGTGTCAAAATTGGTACACATATTTGTACCAACCACCGACAAAAATTGTATGGTATAAAGGGTTTTTGAATGGAATTTGTATTATTTTTGAATTTGTAAATGTGGAATATGACCATATCACATAAGTAGATGGTACATCTGCAAATTTATAAAAGGGGCTAGGACGAGAAGTACTTCCAAAATCGATCATAGATTCAGTACGCTTATAAAAACTAGTTCACCAATTCCTACATTTTATATAATAAAAGCTTCTGTAACTCGCTTTTTCATTCACCATACGATAGTAAGCAGACGATAGGACATAATATAATATTATGTTAATATTATATCAAAGCATGATTTTAGCTGATCGACACGACCAGAATACATGATGTGTGCCCACCGGTCTCGATCACCGAAGTAATCGGATTACTGTGCATCGTCCATTGCTTCGAATGTCACTACCAAGGGTATAATGTGGCTCGCACTATCACTTGATACACTAGCTCTAGCGGTCATATTTAAGCTCCATGAATTAACTATTAAACACAATGAAACGAAGGAGCTTTTCTCGAATGAATTATTAGTAGTTGATTGTGCGAAGTTTTGGCAATTGCATTTATATTTTTGTATATTTTTAACCGACTTCAAAGAGGAAGGATAATGAAGAGGTTCTCAATTTAGCCGGTATTTTTTAATGAATTAATTGTTAAGTACGATTCGTTTCAAGGTTCCATACCCAAAGGGAAAAAGGGATTTCGCTGTACGTCTGTCCGTCTGTCTGTCACCATGCTGCCATGTATCTCAATAACGGTGATAGCTAGACAGTTGAAATTTTCACAGATGATGTATTTTATATTGTTCGCACAGGGATGGTGTTTTTATAAAGGAGATATGAAGTTATTTATTATGAAATGTTATGTTTATCACAATAAATCGGGTGAGTCTTTGCGGTCAAGATTCCACCTAACATGATAATTAATAGTATTAAACCAATGGACGCGAAAATTTTACTTACTTCACATCTCATATAACACTCTTTAGACACTCTTAAGGAATTATTGTAAATCTGAGTATATAACCTTAAAAACTATACAAAATAAAAGTTTAATTTAACAATATATTTAAGGTTATTATGCAAAACGTTCGAATTCCAACACCAGCACACATTTAAATCATAAATTCTAGTTATGCGTTAAAGCTACTGTGCCTATACCGTCTGAATGCCCCATAATTAATGAATATGTATACAAAGCCAATGATATCAAACTAAATTCCTCTCAAGGGAATTTCGACCCTGTTACTTGTGGCCAAAGTTATGGATTACTTTGGTGTGTTTTGACAGAAGGTAAAATCAGTTGCGGTGTGAATCGTAAGCACTACTCCAAACATCGGGGTATTGTGGATTGCGGCGGAATACCTCGATGTAATTATTATAAATAAATGTGCAAACTTCACCAACTTAGCCCATTTGTTATCTGTCAATACATGGACCCGTTCCCGAATAATATTCCTGTAGTAATATCAGTATAATGCCTAATTGTTTTAGTATATTTGCTGATGGTAAAGTTTGATAAAGCGTTATGGATTTTGCCTTTTAAATTTAATAATACTCGTAGAATAGGTTTGTTTTTAATCTTACTTATTTGAAAGGACTATCACGTAATTAGTGCCTTTCAGAGTAACCGGTTTGTCGTACTTGTATGATATAAAAAATCAAGATGACTTCAATATATGTATATGACGTATCATTAAAACAACAAATAGTAATTATTATTTGTTTTAACTGAAACTTACGTACGACGGAGGCTACTGTTGAGAGTTCCGTCGTACGTATGACATTAACGTACGTTTCAATTAATAGTAAAATAACTAATATTAATGTTTTGTTATCTACTAGGAGCGCCCCGCAGTTTTACCCGCGTTGTGCCCGTGCTCGTAAGAATTTTGATATGAAAAATAGAGTATAATCTTCCCGTTGAATGTGACTATCCATTACAAAAGGAAATATTCAAATCGGATTGGTAGTTTCCAAGATGTTGTTTGTTAATATAATAATACTAGCAGCGCCCCGCGGTTTTACCCGCGTTGTGCCCGTTCCCGTGGGAATTTCGGGATTTTTTTTACATAAAAACCTTCCTCTTGAATCACTCTACCTATTACAAAAAATCGCATCAAAATCCGTTGCGTAATTTTAAAGATTTAAGCATACAGACAAACAGACAAACAGACACGAAACAGAGACGACTTTATTTTATACTATGTAGTGATGATAATATTAGTGGAAGATTAGATTAATATAATAATATTAGTAGATGATTCCGTTTATTTAGTAAGAGAGAGGTGTAAGCGAGATTTCAACGGAAAGGTTATAGCCTTTTTTGTCCAGAAATTTCCGACAAGAACAGTCTCAACGCGGGCAAAACCGCAGGGCGCTGTTAGTTCTACAGCATTCCTGTAACTGTATTAACATT
Source organism: Cyclophora albipunctata (assembly GCA_963082685.1). Taxonomy (NCBI): domain Eukaryota; kingdom Metazoa; phylum Arthropoda; class Insecta; order Lepidoptera; family Geometridae; genus Cyclophora; species Cyclophora albipunctata. Next base: position 4,164,262 of record OY720117.1, on the reverse strand, counting down.
TTATATTAAAGCAAACTCATAAAGCCTTATAATTTTGTTAAAATAAAGTATTTGTATGCACTATGATACGTAGTGTAGGAGTAGGCGTTCATTTGCATGCTAATAGAAGCATGTGGTTAAGAAACCGTTCATTGGATACTCCAGCGTGTCTGTTCCTAAAGAACTCTTTGTTCCGCACAGGATTCCCTTCAACGTCTTATTAATGGTGTGATTACCACATTCTAAAGGAGCTTTGGGAGTTAAGTTTTAGATGAATATATTAAAACTCTACAGATATTTTAATACGCTTATTGTGTTATATTGTGCTTTTTATATTGTGTTAGGAATATTTTGTTAAAAATGTTACCACTTGCATATTATGATAAGAGAATAAATGTAATTCTTTTGAAAGTTAACATCTAAACAAATTACTAGTCAACAGACGTACAGCAATTAGTTTTCTGTACAAAAAAGGTAGCCATCGTTTGATAGTTGACCGGAGTCGCGCTTGGGGCAAAACGGTGCCTCTTGATAACTGAAACGAAAAAAACAAAACAAACAAAACAAATTCATCCACCGATACCGAGATGCCTCTAAAAAACGACTCACTCGTTTATATCAGCAAAGATAGCAGGTAAAACAAGCGCCAAATAAATAAATACGACTACACACGAATACGCTTTGCTCTAATAATTCACTTTTATTGTATCTTACTCGCTCTTTGGTATATTTATAGCTTACCTACATATTGTGGGTACAATTGTATAAAATATAATGTAACAGGGTGCACTTAATAGGTCATATTTTTACAGCAATTGGTACGGACGCCCATTACAGTGGCTGGTACGAGTACTGTATTAATAATGTTATTATGTTATTAAGGTGTTTGTCGTTCTCAGCTTCTCGCCTTGGAGTATTCACATTGTGCTTACACAAACATATGCGTGGCTTACTTGTGTGAATAACTTGCGTCGTGCAGTTATTGTTAATGATTAACCGGGACACAGACCGGGCTAACTTTGAATATATGTAATATGTATTGATATGTTATTAAGTCAGGCGATTGACCGGTCATGCTTATTATTATATAATAGTCGTAATGTTGTGAATATATTTAAATGTACTGATGATTATTTATAATAATCATTTCGAACAACATTTTATGTCTAGTTACAAATACAAAAGTCACTCTGACTGGTCTCTTTCGCTTTTACGTCTTGACTACTGAACCGATTTAGATGAAAAACATATATACATATAAATAGATCATATTTAGTTGGCCACTAACCTCGAACTTATTTACTGAATAGATTTTGAAGACGAACGTCAGTTGTTTTTACTTCGAAATTCTCTAAGGAGCGAGTATTATGTGGATGAGCTCACGAGGCACAGCTAGTGTTGTATAAAAGCGACCCGCGGATTGAATTAAATTAATTGAATTATAGTTCTGGATTGATTATTTATTAATGAAATTAAGTTAAGTTCTGAAAAAATTAAAATAAGTTCTAAAATCTGATGATCCAAAATATTATCAGCCTGTAAATCCACTGAGCAAAGGCCTCTCAACTTACTGAAGATACTCACCTACTCAAAATGTATGAATGAAGTACAATGAGTATGATTAGGCTTAATCACAACATGATGCATATAAATGTTGTGCTATAAAAGGCTAAATATACAAAACATGGGTTTAATTATAATGACCTAAACCTTTAACGTACCTAATGAGAAATAAAAATAATGATCTCACCGAAAAGAACATATTTAAAACGATTGAAGTAATAAAAGTGGTCGTGAATTTTAACGTTCATCATACATACCTGTTGAACAAAATAATCATAAAACGTTATGTCCGTCTAACAGCCGGACCGATACAGTCGTGCTGAAAACATTATTTTGCAAATAAAAATGTTTAGAATTAACCGCTTAATGGAAGAAATTAGGACGACCTTTGTAATGATGTTCGTTATGATTACATAGTACATTTGTAATTTTGTGCGCATGCATATAACTTGTCTACATTTTTAGCATACAAATACAAAGAATACAATGTCACGCGACACGCACCAAGCCCGCATCCGCACTATGTGTGACTTGCGCTTTAGGCACGATATTGAAAAATACCTATGAAAATATTGTTTAATATTTCATGACCTCGTGACTATCATATTGTGACTTATTTTTATATTATAACGATTGCCACTTAGCGTACACTGACTAGAATTAGAAGAAATCACCCAGCTTAAGCTTTAACCTATAAACCTACGTTACAGCCTGTAATGTCTCAATATACAACTGAGGTTTCTCTTCACCCATATTCTTTCTTGGTACTCCTTTCAAGTATATAGGAATAACACTCCTCTCAAGTATGCTGTGCGTTAATCTCTCGTATCAGTCAGTCAGTCAGGATGGCCTTTTTATATATGTAGATCATGCAGGCCCTTATTAAACGTATTTCTTTAAACAAAATATATCGATCACTAGCAGCCGCCCGCGGTTTTACCCGTGTTGTGCCCGTTCTCGTAGGAATTTCGGAATAAAAAATAGCTTAGAACCTTCCCGTTGAATGTACCTATTGATTACAAAAAGAATTATTCAAATCGGATTGATAAGTTCTGAGATTAGCCAAACAAACAAACAAACAAAGTTAGAAACTGTACCTCTTTATAATATTATTATAGATAAAGGCCCTTATTAAACGTTTTCTTTAAACAATTCAGTATATATCCTATTGTTATACAAATGATAAACAATGTTGAGTAGTTTGTACACGTTGTAAGGCTAGGTGCAGGTGTTCAGGTTCAGTGCCTGACAGCGAACATGGATTGTGGCTTAGCGCACCGAGAGAAGCGTCTTCGAGATAAATGTACACGATAATCTGCTAGCGAAATCCTTAAAGTGTTACATTGTTTTAAGAAGGTAGAAAAAGTGGAGAACGCTTTGTAATATGAAAGGGGGTGTTGATAGCACACTGTGAAGTTAAAATGTAGGTTAGTGGGTACATTATTGACGAATATATGTGCAATGAATACGTTAAGTGGACTGAATAGTATTCTGATTAATAATGAATGTAGCTTTTAACGTCGACAGCCTTATTTTTAAAATAATGTCCATTCTATAATTTTGACAAATTATTATCTGTCTAATTTTGTATTAAACAAAATTATTAATTCTGTAGTTTTGCTAGCGAAAATAACGGTTTTATTAACAATTCTATATTCATTTATTAAACCTTTTATATAACTCTTTCTAGTTCTATTAACTTACGCAAGCGATTTCGTAGCAATAGATTGTATAACAAACTTAGAACCAATTCCAAACTAATTTAATACAAGAAAATGGAATTCCAAAAATAGCTTAATAACATCTTATGTAAAGAGCGCTTCAATATTTCCTTTACAAGAGGGAAATAACGAACGGGACGGCATAAACCCATTTCGTAAAGTTTCAATTAAAACGCCATCATGAAAAATAAGCAATAGTTGATCTGGAATAAACCTGAACGGTTCTTAGAAATCGCGTTGCACCTACAGACCTATTTACCAACACGTGGCTCGCTACCACTGAAGGAAAATCTATTAACACAGTGCGCGTGACATATTACTGATATTGCACAACCATTTATCAAAGACTATTCTAGATCCCACACCAATAATGTAGATATATGACCGGTAATTAAATGTGGATACTTAGCTCCGTAATTACTCTACTAAGTCATTGCATTCTGGGAATGGATACGGTTACTGTTACGACGCTTTTAATTGGGATAGAAAATGGGCAGGGCGCAGTTGTGGGATAATGTTTTTTTCTTTTAATTAAATTGGCTTAGTTGTTTATATAACTTAAAAGGTTATATTAGAGATTTACTGTTATTGTCTTACTAATAAGCTGTAGATAATTTGTGGTTATTGTAATTTGTGAGAAAACGTTGTCCTGATCAAATAAAGGAACGCTCAATATATGTAAATGAAACAGGTGAATCCTCTTCACTGACGAGACTAACAAACAATAATCATTCCAAAACACTATTCGAAATAATAACTAGTACACTTGCCGACTTGTCTACATTGTCGTGAATTAGGCGCATTAAGCGACTGGCCTCGTAATACACTGTGACAATGCGTTTATCCGTGATTATGCGGCGCACCACGCTAATAAACTACTATACATTTCAACTTTACAACAAAGGATATAGAGGCTATATTCGCTTGTGTTAGGCATCGTACTTAGGATGTTTCGTGTACGTTTTAGAGTAGTATTTGTAGCAAGAGATAACAGCATACGAGGTAGCAGTAGGACCTGTTGATGATAAGCGTCGTCGATAATACAACACTCTGACGGACGGACCGACGGCGAATTTCGGTGAATGCATATTTCATGAGTTGATTAAATAGTTCACGCTTTGAATTCAGTCGCGTATACATATGTATGTGTGTACATATTCATGGTTTGTAAGGTGCTGTGTGAGGTCAGGTCGCGTGCTTTAAGTTATTGTACTGACACTGTTTTAAATTCAGTGAGTTAACGAAGGAATACGAGTACCTTATGTTGACTTGATGTTGACTTGATGTTGACTTGATGTTGACTATGAGTAACGGCTAATTATATCATTTCTATGATTATGTAATGGATAATAAGTGTTTGAAAACATGGTTGTAGTATTAAATTATTATAAAGTTCAAAAATATATAATTCAAAACGACAATCGTAACATTGAAACATATCTTTAACAAAAACTTTGGCAGAACGCCATCATGGAAGTATTTATACGAAAAACTTTTATTTAAGTCTTATTTTTATATCTTAAAGTAGCATAACTTAAACTATAACGTTCTTATTTATTTTAATGTATTAATAATGAAATGGAACTTTGTATTTCTTCCGGCAACTGAGGGAGTTAAGAAAATATATTGTATTCAATGTAATACTAAACAAAATGTGTATTTGAAGCGAGTTTAAATAGCAAAAGTTTAAATGTTAAGGAAACTAGTTTTTCAAATAGATTGTGAAGTTTGTATTGCGCAAGAGCAGTTTGTATTAATCAATAAATCAGTGTACAGCCTTTTTCCAACAAATGGAACAACCGATAAACATTCATCTTCAATACGTAGTTGACTAAACGGCGTTTCTAAAAAAGGGCTACGGTCTCACTTGAGCGTGCGATTGCTACATACCGTTGCTTTTACTATTGGACATAAAGTGAAACGAGTTTTGTACGAGAATAAAACTTTACAATATTATTTAAGATTGCTTTCCATATAAACAAACTTGTTATACTTACTACTATATCTTCAGTGGGCTTCGGAGGGCACGTTAAGCCGTCGGTCCCGGTTACTTTCTACGGATAGTAGTCGTTACAAGAGCCATGTCAGAGGCCTTTGGCGGCTCAATAACTCTGACACCAGGATTGGTCAGATTGACCATCTACTCGAATGAAGAAGAAGAAGAGTGGGCGTAAAGGCCTTAGCCCTGTAGGGTGATTACAAGATAATGTACCTTAGCGTATCTTTTCCTACTATCATTATAATTATGATGGTACATCACATTGTATGTGATATGAAATGCCTACGCCTATCACGAATGCTACGGCCTACGCGCTACGAAAATCGTAGCAACTCGTAGCGCTCGTAGACATGATTACGAAAATTATCTACGATATAAAAAGTTATTGAGTTAAGGGTATATTCATTGTTTCGCTTAAAATGAACTCGTTATTGCAGTCGATTAGAGCAACACAGTTGATTACAGAAAAGCTCATTACAGGTAAACATCGAGAACAAATAGTAAACATTTGAACGTCATACGAACCGCGTGTGCAATAGGTAAGCAATGAATAAACAACCGAGCCGAGTGCGAGCGATAAAAATGATATATGCGCTCTGATGTGGACACCGTTCTACTACTACTTTATTTGTTACTTGAACGCCATCTACCAATTCGTGGAGCAATTTTTAAAACTATATTTTATGAGTTCGACTAAAGACCGTTGGAAAACGTTAGTGGCTCGTGATATGAAATATATAGTAGGTCGGTGGGGATGGTCAACACTGGAAATTACCTGAAATATCTGGCTTTAAACTTTTTGTTAGCTGAACCAACGGGAATATCGCACTTTATGGGATTTAATATATCCCCGGTATTGGAACAGGGAACAAAGAACGGGTTGGAACTCTGTGTACTTAGATTTTTAGATTGGAACGAAATAGTTATTGAGAAGATAAACTTATAGTTTCTTGTCTATTATAAATTGTTCTTCGTGGTTTGAGCACAACACTAAGGAGTTTCAATGAACTTAATCAATGAAGTAAACCAAGGTACTTTTCTCATCTATACTATAAAGAGGTAAAATCTGTATGTTTGTTTGTTTGTTTGTATGTTCGAGGTAATCTCAGGAATTATCAGTTCGATTTGAATAATTCTTTTTGCAATAGACAGCCACATTCAACGGAAAGGTTATAGGCTATTTTTCATCCCGAAATTCCCACGGGGACGGGTACAACGCGGGTAAAACCGCGGGGCGCTGCTAGTAAAATATAAAGAGAATTCAAAAGAATACTTCATCTTATTCCCCTTTCCCATCAAAATTGCTATACCCACGTATAAAACCAGTATATATACCACCATTATACCGCAATACAGTTAAAAACAATTAAACCAAACTTGAGTACAATTGCGAACAAAAAATCAGTATTATACAGTGACATTTCTCGTTTCAAGTAATCTTTTTTTTGCCTAATGACCCTCTCTGGTATGAGGGGTGAAGGGGGCTTCCTGTGATACCGCGGCGGAAGGTTAGCCTTTCAGCTTCGTTGTGAAGAGTTACAATGTCACCGAAATTGCCCGAGCATTAGGTATTTCGGCTTAACTTGCTTAAGTTAGATTGAATAGATGTAGTTGTTGGATGGAGTTAAGTTATTTATTTAGTCTTTTTAAGATGAATTGGATTCATACAAAGTACTAGCTGCGCCCCGCGGTGTTACCCGCGTTGTACCCGTTCCCGCACGAATTTCGGAATAAAAGGTATCCCATATATTGTTCTGATGTACAACCTACATTACTGTAAAGTTTCATCTAAATCCGTTCAGTAGTTTTTGCGTGAAAGAGCAACAAATAAACATCCATACATCCATACATACATCCATCCTCACAAACTTTCGTATTTATAATATTAGTAGGAAGTAGGATATAACCATCCTGTATATCATAGCGAAATGCTTGTGCCTAGGAAAGAGAGATTTAAGCGAAAAAAAAACGCTGAAATCGGTGGTACAGTAAGGATATTAAGGTTTCATTTGACTTACTTATAGATCTCAAACCTCAAACGTAGAGCGAAAATGTAGAGATAGAATGTTACTCAAATTGTACACTAAAACTACAAAACTATGTCTTTGCAATATCTACAAAACACCGCACTATACCAATATAATTCCCTAATTAAATTGTTCAATATTAGCTGATAAACTTTGTGCACACCAACTCGCACGCAACAAATATTCATAACTGAATATCACAACTGCACCACAAACGTAAACAGTTTGGAAACAATTCCGTTAAAATCCAAATTGCAGGTGCTTGTATATTCAAAGATCAAAATAAAATATTGTAGTGTTCGAGTACAAAGGCATCGTAAGTTTAAGTTATCGCCATTCGTGGCCCGTTAGCCACAACCGCACAATTGATTCTACTATTCAACCACACCCACTGCGAGTCTTTACTAGGTAAACCCGCCTTTTGAATATTATCATATTTTGCAATGTCAATTACAGCAATGTAGGTTGCACGGTTTGTTTTTATTTGTTTAAACTATTTGTTACAGTTTCTAAACTGATTGCAGGAACGATTTCTGTATCGCATTCTGATTTAAAGAAAAACTTGGTACATCTACCAAGAAAACATGATGATTATGCCTAATTCTTCACACTGATATGGTATCTTATGTGAACTGATCCCTTTGCCTAAATCTATCATGCATATTATTCAAATATTTCGGTAAAACAAGATGAGTCATCAAAATATATCAATGAGCAATACGTTAATAATTACAATCCAAGATTAAATACCACCGCCATTACCAGTGTCCAATACCGAGATAATTTAAATAAATTTAAAGTAACAATAATGAATTCGTATTTATTTATTTTGTCAAGTGAATAATGAGTTCTTCAACAGCCACAGAGCGAAGCGCGTAATCCCTAGTGCATGCGTCACAATGTTTCAAACGTTGACAACAATGCAACACAGTTTTTCCCTAGGGTGTACGTACGCTGTAATTGTGACAACTCAAAACCATAATAATTAAATAAAATACTGCACAGCGCAATGCATCGAAACACAAAGGGTAGTTTCATAATCAAGTAAGTACGACGCAGCTAATTATACGCTCTCACTGTGAATGTTAGATGATGTTTAGTTACATATTCTAAATAGCTATTGTTCTTAGTTTCTAGGAAATAGTGAGAATAGATCTTTATGATGTGGTTGTTTCTATGATGCGTATATTAATCACTAGAAGTGTCCCGCTGTTTAGATCACGTAGACATTTAGGTATATGGAATTCCAATACTAAAAGAATACTTATAATAAATACCTACTTTTGAATTTGGCTATCCTATTCAGACATGATTTTTTTAATCCGACGACCACATAGATTTCAAAGCTCAGCAAATTCAAACACAAAAATACCACTAACATACGCATAGAAATATTGTAAAGCTATATGTGGCAAAAATGTATTTACAATTATAAATAATGTTTTCTTCTTTTATTTATGATAATAATTACAAAAATATACAAAGACATGTAATTACAGCAAGCAGCTCACGATACATTAATTCCAACTCAGTCCTTTTTGCGTGATTGTCCCTCCGATACAAAACCAGAAAATAATATAATATTAAGTACCAAACCGTAATCCTCTCATTACCCCCCATGAATATTAACACCTTCCGTTCCCAAAATAAACCTATAAAAGGCCGAAAAAGCCTAAAAAATAGACGTAATCCCCAAGATCAATTCTATCTGTCTACCTGAACGACATTACATGTACCTCCCATTAAGTACTTCGGAAACGGTCGAGCTCATGAAAAATATGATACGAGGAAAGGGAAGCGAGCCTATAAGCTCTTTTATGAAATCGTTAATGACTCTGTTGATGGGTCGAAATGGTTTTTTCCCAGTTTCATGTTCCTCCACAACGCTTCAGCTATGCGTTTTGTAAGTGTTACCGACGTATTGGGATTTTTATACGTGAAGAGTACCTATTTATTTGAATTGAAATGAATTGGTGGATTTTGCCTTTGAATCGTACGATCTTCGTCTTCTTCATCGATGGGTCAACCTGACCAATCCTGGCCTTTGGCGGCTCAATAACTCTGACAGTTATTGAGCCGCCAAAGGCTCATGTAACGACTACTATCCCTAGAAAGATTATAAACGCTATTACAATGCAGTTGCAGCAAACAATAACAATGAATAATTAAAGCAAACTTTTTTCATTTTTAACATGATTTACTACAATACAGAGGGAAACAAAACACTAACACTTTTAATTAGCAACAAAAACAACAAGCTGTTAGTGACCAAAGTTGTGAGATACCTACGGACCGTTACGGTTGTTTTATTTCGAATAAAAAATAATAAAGGCAGGGTTGGGTACCTCTTGACATTCGCAAGTTTTAATTGCCACACTCAGTGGCACTCGTGCGGTCGGCGGAGAGGCGACGCGACGACGCCGCAGTGTGCCACGGTCCCGCCTCTACGAGTATCTCCACTAGATTATCTTTTCAACCACATCTCGTAACTACATACGCCATGTTATTATGATAAAAATATTACATCTAGAACCTTTTAAATATTTCAACTATTATACGGTGTTTGTTTGAAGTTAATGGAAATTGTTTCATAGTTTGCTTTTTAATGTTACAGAATTATGTTTTTATTTGAAGTGACATTTATTGGTTTATATCATTTTTATAGCTGCTGTTATAAAACATTGCCAAACAGTCAAATATTAATTTATTATAAAAAATATTCACAAGACTTAACATACAATTCCAGCCTCTTATTTATAGGTCAACAATGTTAATATAAAAAGGAAAAGTTTTAGCCTGTAATGTCCCAATGCTGGGCAAACGCCTCTCATCTCACTGAAGACATAATTTAAGATAGATAAGTGTAAATACTAGTATTGCCCTGCGGTATACTAATTTCCGTGAGAAATTTGGGATAAAAGCATGAGCCTAATAAAACTTGTATGTCCTTTCTCAGATTCTTACCTATCTCTATATTAAATTTTATCAAAATCGGTTCAGTTGTAGACGGCAGCAGTAGTATCGTCTTAGACGTACAGACAAACAGACAAGATATCTTTCGCATGATTATAATATAAGTTGTAACCTTTTCTGTACTTTTCCATACCATAAGTTGTAACAGAACAGCATTACACGAATATAAACACGTCATGGCTACGCCGCAAGCACTTCTACCCCGCCGACCGCCGCCGCAAAAATGTCGTCATGTAGCCCGAATGTTTGTACGCATTATGTCCGATTGCTCTCGCCGTTAAAGGGTTAAGTAGGTGTTTAGTTAATATTAGCAGTAGTATTAGCCTGTAATGTCCCACTGCTGGGCAAAGGCCTCTCATCTCACTGAAGATAGCTTTACAGTGAGGAGGATTAGGCATAATCACCACGCTTGCCAAATGCGGGTTGGTTTTAATATTAGTAGTTTATTATATTTATGTTAATGATTATGTCTAATGCTCGTCAGTGTAATTATGTGTTCAGTGTGTTGAAGGCCCTTTTCCAGCCGTAGAACATTATACTAATATTTTTATATTCTTTGATAAATATTGATAAAGGTGAACTTGGACGTCTAATAGTCAATAAGATAAACTACTAGATAAGATAAAAATAAGATAATATTAATAAGATAAACAAGTAACATTAATAAGTAACATATATAATTGAACTGTATATGTTCAAAGCTTGTCTAAGGCCCGCTGTAGGCCAATGTGACACCTTTCATACAAATACAAGGAATACAACGTCATACCACCCGCAACCGGTCCGAAACTAGCCCGCATCCGTACCATGTTTGCCTTGCGCTTTGGAGCAATAAGGGTTCATTGAAAAAAGTAAAATTTAATCCCAACTAGTCATCATACATTGAAACTGTTTGGTCACCTAATCTCATTTAGTTCTACATGTGAGAATTGAACTGTGACAGTGTCCAGTAAAAGCAGAAATTCATTTTATTTATTTGTCAGATACAAGACTCTAGTCAACACACGTGTGTACGCCATCTAGAATATTGGAACAGAAATTGACGCAATAGAAAAAGAAAAAGTTAAGCGAACATCGCACCTAGAGACATTGAGTTACTGCAACGGACGCTATCGACTACTTCGAGAAAATAAACTACGTAGATAGAAGAAAATAAAAGTTACTTTTGAGCGTCGATATAACAGGAGTCCGAGACACGCATTTTTTAAAATGGCTGCGTTTATACTCCCTTGCGGAAGTGGTAGGGGGCGCCGCAGTCGCAGCCGGCTCGGCCCGTACTTTATGGACCGAACTGATACGAAAGCCCAGGAAAGCACCAGCTTACGCTTTGGATTTGTGTACGCGAGATATTTACATGGAATCACATGTAAAGGTAATGCGTTAATTTATTGAGGATTTGTCTCAAATGAATTATAAGACGAAAAGAATACTTCGAAAAGAATAGAAATGTTTTTTTCAATATTGTGTTCATTCGCTCAACGTTTACAAATTTCTCATCTCGATATGTTTTTAAAGCTATTCGATTGTAGAACTGTAAAGTATCTAAGGATTAAGAAGTCTTTAGATACTGTTAATCAATGAAATCCAATTAAACATCTGCTATTTGATTGACGCACTCGTTTCTCATAGATTAATCCGAACACTGTTGGCTACTTGGCCGTTAAATTGACTATGGATCATACTTAGTACGCGATAATCTTCGGGGCAGGCGGGGAGAGGGCTAAGGGCGGGCCCTGCGGTCGACATGACTTATTACACCCAGAACACAACCCTATTTGGTCCTAATGACGTCGTCCGTATACGAGCCTTAATTTCGACGCCCCACGATTTTTATTAACACGCTCGAGTGGCCGCCAATTTAGCTTCGTATCTCACACCGGATTGATTCGTTTTTGTCTTACTTTGCACACTTTTGGTGTCAGAAATGGACTATTGAATGACGTCATTTGTCGTGGTCTTGGTTTGGTATGGTTCGAGCACCTCAAGGGAAAAATCTACTGCTTAGACTACTATGTCTGTTTGTCTGTCTGTAGGTCATAGCCAATTTACTCAGTTCACATTACTGGACAGATTGATTGAAATTGTACTTACCTATGTAAGTTGGTGATAGCGTAAAATATTTGGAAGCTAAATTATAAAGACATAAAATTTTACTTTAATTAAAATATGATAACACAAAAAATACATTATTTGACGTAAATATAATACGAGTATATTTAAATGTAGTACACAATGTGTACTCGGAACGAAAGTCAACACAAACCGTAAACAAATTGAAAATATAAAAGAAAACTTATGTAAATAGGAGGCCTTGTGATTTAAATTCCGATATGTAAAGAAGAATAATGTATGTAAACTTAGGAAAGAGACTTAGATAAGGACGCAGTGACCTTCTTCTAAGCCCGCACAAAACTTTGTAAAAAGCTTGAAACACACAATACTCTACGAGTACTACCCAACAAAATAAATAGGAAAGTTTTTTGTAAAAATATATAAGAATCCTTTGACTTTTAAGTCTTTGAATGTACCTTTGGACCCCTTTTCGATTGATCCTACACTTTAACGTGATACATAATGCAATGGAGTTTAACTGAAAAACGGAAACCTTTGGTTATAAAAGGTTCATTAAAAGTAGCGTGTAATAAACGTTCAAACTATTTTCAATCACATTTCAAATTTATGTTTTCCATACAATTTTTCCTAACAATGAAATCAATCAAGGAACTTTGACTTGGTATCGTTAAAAAACAATGTTCCGTCCAACTTATATAGGTCACAGAAATATTCGAATCACAGGCCATTTAGCGTTATTCCTTTATACACTCGGTCCTTTCATAAAGAGCAGACAATGAGCGAGGCTTCGTACAGCCATACTTAGTAATTTGAACTCCATAACCGGCACTAAACCGTTTATGATGCGGCTCTCGGAAAGGTTAAAACAGGCCGGAACGGACAGAACGTAAATCAGTTACAACAGGCTCAATAAAATGTTGAAACGATAATGTTTTTGCAACACTACCATGTAATGTGGGTACGTTTTATTACTCGACTGCTGTATAAGGGGGTTATGTTCCAATGCCTGATTCTTTATTGCATCATATAGATAAAAAAATGTGTAGCCAGATCTATTTGCGCTTTACACGTTTCAAAGTGACCAGAGAGTAGATAGACATTTATTATCTCTTATTAGAGTAGATAGTAGATAGATCTTGTTTTACTCAGTCATATTATCTCTATTACGTTCGGACATACAGCTTAAGTGTGGACTTGTTATCACGTATATCTTGAACAACTCATACATTTTACGCGAGTAAAATATAAAGTAACTGTGTATTAAAACAGAGGTCGATCTGCGACTCGGCTTCTATTACAATCTCACATAATATGTAAAAGCTTATACCGCATGCATTTTACAAATTAAAATCCATTAAAATGATAAGTTTTCATTCGCGGTTTACGAACGTATTTCGAAATAGAATTTTATAATAAAATGTGTGCACTCGTAAATATATCAGAGGCAGCGGCGAAGAAACTTGGAGTTGTGAAATGGTATCTTCAAACCCTGGTCAAGTATGTACTTGTGAAATTTCGAGTGATCTAGATGGCCTCGTTTCACCGCAACACGAAAAGTAAAGGACTTACTTATATTATAATATATTTCTTATTCTCTCTACACTTGTATTAGTTGCGTAATTATTTTTTCATTTGTATAGCTCCTGCTCCTCACTGTACTGATATCATCAGTGAGATGAGAGTCCTTTGCACAGCAGTGAGATATTATAGACTAATACTTTCTTTACTTTTTTATAGATATATTTGTTGTTACCCGCGGTTCAACCGGCTCTCAATAGATGGCGTTAGAATGCAAGCACACGCTAAGGTTATTTTCTCAGATTTCGCACAGTCGCACCTATACACTTTCTTAGGCAGGAAGAAAATGTTCGTATTCTTAGCATAAGCTAACAAATAAAGACTTTATGCGCTCTAGCGCTCAATAGTTACTCTATTAAACCATACTAATATAATTAAGCTGAAGTTTGTTTTTTATTATTTTATTTTTGTTTGTTTGAACATGCTAATCTCAGAAACTATCAATCCGATTTGAATATTTATTTTTATAATGGATAGCCTCATTCAACGGAATGGTTAAAGTTGATTTTTAATCCCGAAATTCTCAACAGAACAGACAAAACGTGGGTAAAACCGCAGGGCGCTAGTTCATCATAAAACCCACCACTTATAATCTAAAAACGATAATTAATAGTCTACGCAATTAGTACCCAACACAAAGACTAAACTATATAATTGCGCTAAATCTAGGGAAGCTAATACATTTATCAACATATTCTATGATTAATAGCTGTTAAGTACATATAATTATCAGTGAATGTTCACATAATTACCGCAAGTAGTCCAATGATGACCGTTAATTCGAAGCTAGAATAAATTTGCATTATACAACGCCGTCGGTAGCACGCATCAAGCGAGCGTATACTCGTACGGATAGACCGTATAATACTTCACACTGTTTTGATTTATTGTGACTTTTTATATGAATGAGGGGTTTGTTTTATTCATTCACTAGCAGCGCCCCGCGGTTTTACCCGCGTTGTGCCCGTTCCCGTGGGAATTTCGGGATTTTTTTTTACATAAAAACCTTCCTCTTGAATCACTCTACCTATTACAAAAAACCGCATCAAAATCCGTTGCGTAATTTAAAAGATTTAAGCATACAGACAAACAGACACGAAACAGAGACGACTTTATTTTATACTATGTAGTGATTCATTTCTAGTAGGTTAGTAGCTAACCCCTAAAGGCCTACAACATGGTCTAACGATTGAAACAACCGGACCGACTGTTTAACGTGCCTTCCAAAGCACAGTAGCGCTCAGATAGAAATGCAACTTTCGACCACCCATAAAAATAGTGGTCGAACTGCACGATGCTATATAATTAGGCTTTTGAAAAAAAAATGATTTTTTTTATGTATTTTAAAACTTTATTATTATATTAATAATATTGATATTTAATGCAAAAAACTTAAAAAAAATATTTTTTCAATTAATTATAAACAATTAAAAATTGAATAAAAATCACGTGACTATAAACGCGCCATAATTGGTCACCGTGGTTGTGACGTGATAATGTATAGCTATTTAACCATAAGTACGTACAGCGTTTACGGCTATTACACGTGTAACCGAATGGGGCTATACATTATGACGTCACACCGCGCTCGGGTTTGTTCGGGAGTTGTCCGAGTGTTTTCGGTACTGGATTCAAAAATTAATTTTTATTTTGAAATAACTTTTGAATTATTGCGATAAAAATAAAATAAAAATAGTTTTGTTATAAAACTAATATATGTCGGCTCAACAGCGATAATCATCCCACTTCTGATGTCGGCTGAACCTAGATAATCATCCCACTTCTGATGTCGGGGAAACAGCGATATTTATCCCACTATATCGGGGACATGTCACATCAGGATATGCACGAGCATTATACTGTCTATCCAACATCTTAGGATTCTTAGGTCTTGATCTTGAAATAATAACTCACAGGACTTCATTACAATGACATTGCTTGTATTTTACACACGATCATCATGGATTACACATTACAGTTAGGATACGTCTAGATTCAATTAATTGATGGAACCTAAACGACCTCCCTACACCCCATAGTCGTCCTGTCCACGCCATAGAATCTTTTCCTAATCCTATACTCGATTCGCAATACGATCGTGATGTCGTCAACCATCATTCTTCCCATCTACGTTCCAATGTAATCGCCATCCAACCATCTCCATTCGTCCCATAACGTCTAATGTACTCCATCTTTACTTATCATAGACTCACTCACTCACTCACTGCCACAGACTACCAAACCAGCTCACATCCCTCTATCGAACAACTGTCATCTGTCATAGTGCGTAACACCACAGCCTTAACATAGTCTATTCTCATACCACAGACTACACCACGAAGGTAGAACTCACGTCACGGAATAACAACACTACCGATTCCATCAGTCAACTGAATTTACAAACTACTTTTTAACTTCTATAGCTTGATTATACGTCCATCTCCGACACGGCCATCCTGCTAGCACACGTCCTCGTGTGTTATTCTGTAACAATAAAAACATAGCACAGTACATACCGTTCGGCTACTCCTGACACCCAACTTTAGTATTAACTCAACTTTGAGAAGGTAAATTGAAATAAACTTCTCGGTGTAGGTGACCTCCACTTAAACATACATTATAATTATATTTTATTTACACACAATAATATATTAAAAACCACTTACATACATCACACATTCATATCCCAGTAACATAACATTCATAACACAAATAAATAATTTCTAACCAAATGTAAACAAACAATAATTCGGCAAGCAAACCCGCGCGATATGCGTTGTTCCGAATTTGTGCAAATCTTGCATTTAAGTTAATTGTGGAATGTGAAGCCACGCGGAGGCGCATCGCGCGCGCGCAGTCGATCACAGCGTATGCTACGAGAGACACATACAACTCGTTCTCACGCGCACTCGCGTTTTGCCCACGCGTGAACTGTTCACTTACTACTTTGATTAATTACATGATATGTATTATGTGCTACATTGATCCTGTCTTGCTATCCTTCTAAAAACTAAAATAGTGTGTGTTGTGTGTGGCTAATAAACTTTGGCAATTCATCTTTGTGGTTTAATTCAACCAATATTACCACGCACACCCCCTAAAACTGGTGACCCCGGAACAAACTGAGGAACACGGAAGACAAGGAGCAATTCGCAGCCTGGATGTCGGCGTCGGGTGGTTCAGATACCACCGGTAACGTGGACACGCGTCCACGACGCCACTCCAAAATCAAGATGGCGTCTCCCGTCGTGCCCGCTTTAACAGTTGCAAGTAATCCAGTGAGCATAAGAATACCACCTTTTTGGCCTGAAAAACCAGCAATTTGGTTCGCACAAGTAGAAGGACAGTTTGCAATCATGCGCGTGACAGACGAAGCAGCCAAATTCTACCACATTTTGGTTTCGCTCGACCGTCAGTATGCTGCTGAAATAGAGGACATCCTCACTGGTCCTCCCAATTACCAACGCCTCAAAGAGGAGTTAATCAAAAGGTTGTCTGCGTCGAGAGAAAATAAAGTCAAACAACTTTTGACCTACGAGCAGCTAGGTGATCGCAAGCCGTCACAATTCCTTCGGCATCTTCAACATCTCGCCGGTCCAGATATCCCTCAAGAATTTCTCCAAACAATCTGGACGAGCCGACTACCCGTTTCACTTCAGCCTATCGTTGCGTCACAGCCTACCCTGGGTCTTGACGCACTCGCTGAACTCGCTGACCGCGTCCATGACATCGCAGTGCCATCTCATCAAGTTGCTGCAACCTCAACGGTACCGTCATCATCAATAGCTGTTGAGGAGCTCACACGCCAGGTAGCTCAGCTGACGCGCCAGGTGAGCGCTTTAACTATCCAATCGCGACATCGACCTCGACCCACCGAGCGCCGCAGAGATGCGCAACGCAGCCGATCGACGTCACGACGTTCAGCGTCGAACTACCGCAAGTACCCAGTTTGTTGGTACCACTCACGGCATGGTTCCAAAGCTCGTCGGTGTATCCAGCCGTGCGACTACAACCAGGGAAACGAGAGAGGCAGTCAGTGATGGCGACTGATGATTGCCACAACCCCAGCTCAGGTCGCCTCTTCATCACGGATCGTGGTTCACAGATACAGTTTCTAATAGACACTGGAAGTGACATTTGTGTGTACCCGGTTTCAGCCCTTAAAAGGCAACTTTGTAAATCAACATATCAGCTCAGTGCTGCCAATGGTTCGACTATCGACACTTACGGCTACATGCAATTAAATTTGAATTTGGGTCTGCGGCGTGATTTTCCGTGGCGTTTTGTTGTTGCTGACGTCACAAAAGCAATCATAGGCGTAGATTTCCTTTCTCACTATCGTTTGGTTGTTGATGTTGGCCAACAGAAGCTTATCGATAGTCTAACCAATGTTAGCACTGTAGCTTGTTTAGATTTAAGCGACAATGCTGTTTTAAGTGTTAAGGTAGCTAGTTTTAATGGTGATACTGTGTATCATAAAATTTTGTCTAATTTCCCGGAAATTACACGTCCTTTTGGAACTCCTCAAATCGCAAAACACAATACACAACACCACATTCGCACCACACCAGGTCCACCTGTATCATGTTCTCCTCGCCGTCTCGCGCCTGATAAATTGAAGGTAGCTCGTCAAGAATTTGACGCTATGATTGCTAGCGGTATCGCACGTCCTTCTGACAGCCCTTGGGCATCACCTCTTCATCTCGTGACTAAAAAAGATAATGGGTGGCGTCCATGCGGCGATTACCGCCAATTAAACGCTCGTACTATACCAGATCAGTATCCGATTCGTCATATACAGGATTTTTCGCAAAACCTGTCGGGTTGTACTGTA
The DNA here is from genome assembly GCA_963082685.1 of Cyclophora albipunctata. Taxonomy (NCBI): domain Eukaryota; kingdom Metazoa; phylum Arthropoda; class Insecta; order Lepidoptera; family Geometridae; genus Cyclophora; species Cyclophora albipunctata. The sequence continues at coordinate 4,145,515 of OY720117.1, read as the reverse complement.
TACTCGAGTATCGATTTAGTGAAAGCATATAATCAGATTAGTGTTAATAGGGCAGATATTCCGAAAACTGCAATAACAACACCCTTCGGATTGTTTGAATTTTTAGTCATGACATTTGGACTTCGTAACGCAAGTAAAACCTTTCAGAGATTTGTTGATGAGCTTACTCGTGGCTTAGACTTTTGCTGGCCTTACCAGGACGATTTTCTTGTGTTCAGCCGCACGCCACGTGAGCACGAAGAACACTTGCGTCAACTTTTTACGCGAATGAGAGAATTCGGTATATTAATCAATCCGGCCAAGTGTGTCTTCGGTGTGTCTAATATTCAATTTCTCGGCTACGAAATCTCTGAAAGCGGCACCAAACCTCTGGACAGCAAGGTAAAGGCAATGTCTGATTTCCCTCTACCAAAAACCGTCCGAGAACTCAGACGATTTTTGGGCATGGTAAATTTTTACAGGCGATTTTTACCCAACGCCGCTCAGATTCAAGCACCCCTGAATGCCTTACTGTCCGGATCGGTTAAGGCATCCGATCCGATTGTTATGACTAAAGAATCATCGCAAGCGTTCGAAAACTGCAAGAAGAGTCTGTGCAATGCAGCACTTTTAGCTCATCCTGATTCGCAAGCTAAATTAGGATTGGCCACTGACGCCTCAGACACGGCGATAGGTGGTGTCCTGCAACAGCTCAAGGATGGAGACTGGCAGCCATTAGCATTTTTCTCTCGCAAGTTAAGCCCGTCACAAACGAAATACTCTCCGTATGACCGTGAGCTCCTTGCCATTTACGAGAGTATAAAATACTTCCGCCATATGCTGGAAGCTACTCACTTCACTATCTATACTGACCACAAACCTCTTTGTTACGCATTCAGTGAACGTAAAAGTAACTGCTCACCACGTCAGTATAGACACCTTAATTTCATCTCGCAGTTCACCACCGATATCGTTTTTATTGCTGGTAAGGACAACGTGGTTGCCGACACACTATCACGCGTCGATGAACTGCAGGTACCAGTTGACCTTGAAGTGATGGCTGAGCTCCAAGGTTCAGATCCAGACCTTGCGGAACACCTCAAAGGTGACACTTCACTTCGCCTTACACAGACGAATATACCTGGGAGTCGTACCGTTCTGTACTGCGACGTCAGTACACCGACACCCAGACCTTTCGTCCCTAAACAACTTCGAATGCAAGTTTACAACAGTCTCCACTCCCTCAGCCACCCCGGTGCAAATGCTACCGCCAAACTCGTTGCACAACGTTTTGTTTGGCCACTGATGCGAAGGGACTGCCGAGAATGGGCTAAGTCATGTTTGGCATGCCAGCGCTCGAAGGTAACGAGACACGTTGCCTCACCTTTAGGTACGCACGATTTACCTTCAGCACGGTTCAAACATGTACATCTAGACCTAATCGGCCCACTACCATCATCCAATAATTATCGGTACTGCCTCACAGCCGTCGATCGCTTTACGCGATGGCCGGAAGCTGTGCCTATTACCGATATTTCCGCGGAAACAGTGGCCAAAACGTTTATTTCCTGTTGGGTGGCACGATATGGTTGTCCTACCGAGATCGTAACCGATCGAGGCGGACAATTCCAATCGGCACTGTTTCAACAGCTTTCTCAGTCCATCGGTTACGATCACCGTAGGACAACGAGTTATCATCCGCAATGCAACGGATTGGTGGAGCGTTTTCACAGGCAACTAAAAGCTGCAATTACCTGTCATGCAGACACCAAGTGGACCGAATCACTTCCACTTGTGTTGCTAGGCATTAGGAGTGCCTTTAAGGAAGACCTCCAGACTTCATCAGCTGAGTTGGTGTACGGTGAACCACTTCGTCTCCCTGGCGAATTCTTCGGTCACGATATTGCGTACTACACCACCGACATCACCGATTTCGCGGCTCGGTTGAAGTCCTTTGCGGAAAATATTCGTCCGGTTCCCTCCCAACACCACTCAAATCGCAGAGCTTTCGTATTCCAAGATCTAGCTACATGCAGTCACGTATTCCTTAGGGAAGAAGTGATGCGTGGCTCATTCCAGCCTGCTTACACTGGTCCATACGAAGTGCTCAAAAGAAGGAGTAAAACATTTATTATTCGCGTTAGGAACAAAGATCTCACAGTAACTATAGACCGCCTTAAGCCAGCCTATATACTAGACGTTCGTGTACCCGTTCCTCGATCCTACACTGCAACTCCAGAACGTGTCCCTGTTCATCCACCGCAGGAAAAGACCGCGCTAACAACTACGCGTTCAGGTCGTACAGTACGGTTCCCTGACTTTTATCGCCCTTAGTCGGTCTCTGGAGGGGGATGATGTAGGTGACCTCCACTTAAACATACATTATAATTATATTTTATTTACACACAATAATATATTAAAAACCACTTACATACATCACACATTCATATCCCAGTAACATAACATTCATAACACAAATAAATAATTTCTAACCAAATGTAAACAAACAATAATTCGGCAAGCAAACCCGCGCGATATGCGTTGTTCCGAATTTGTGCAAATCTTGCATTTAAGTTAATTGTGGAATGTGAAGCCACGCGGAGGCGCATCGCGCGCGCGCAGTCGATCACAGCGTATGCTACGAGAGACACATACAACTCGTTCTCACGCGCACTCGCGTTTTGCCCACGCGTGAACTGTTCACTTACTACTTTGATTAATTACATGATATGTATTATGTGCTACATTGATCCTGTCTTGCTATCCTTCTAAAAACTAAAATAGTGTGTGTTGTGTGTGGCTAATAAACTTTGGCAATTCATCTTTGTGGTTTAATTCAACCAATATTACCACGCACACCCCCTAAACTCGGCAAAACTATTGTTTTCTTTTGACTTTAAAAAAGACTTACAAAGAAAGAACAGAAAAAAAAACACTTTAAAGAAGTTACAATAACCGAAGAAAATGCTAGAGCAGCAAAGTACCACTTTCATCCACTATTTACAATCATTAAAGCAACCCCGTGATCCTTAAGCATACGGCAGGAATCTTATTCGTGGCCTGTGGCTTTTCACTAAGCCCCTCCATCGAACCTCATGTTCGTTTCCTTGCATTCCACGAATGCCGATTCCCTCGGAATCTATGGTCTCTACCAGACCCGACCTCCACCAGAGCCACCCGCTACCGCGCATCCACGGTCTACTCAAAGCAGATACCGACTTCTAACGGACTACGGCTACGAAATGGTCACTGGTATTGTCTGACCAGCCGAACTAAGATTCCCCACCATCCTCCCCAGATTCAGTCTCTTCTACCTCAAGTGGTACTTCGCCCTCGGGCATCCGTCTTAACCTATCATGCGCGTACTCGTAAGTACGTTTAGAGTTCAAAGCTTTCAACGTGTAACGATCACCATCGTTCGGTCACTCCTGACCTAATTAACTACTTCAACGAAAGACTTAGTAAAGCTCAAACTATTATTCTTTTCCAATCAACAATTTTAACTATCTCAATATTCATAATCACATTGCTTATCTAAACATTAGAACTAGAACATCGTCAGGCGCAAATACCCATTAAAATTAAATTAATCTCAAATCAAAGTAAAAGTCAAGTGTGTGTGTCTCTATTGTCCGGCTATCCCCGTAGCCCTAATACGCAGTCATCCCTGTGACTGGCCGTGATCATCCCAGTGATCACCCATGACCTGATCATCCCTGTGATCAGTCACTCCCGTGATCATCCCAGTGATCACCCATGACCCTGATCATCCCTGTGATCAGTCACTCCCGTGATCATCCCAGTGATCACCCATAGCCCTGATCATCCCTGTGATCAGCCACTCCCGTGATCATCCCAGCGATCACGCCTAGCCCTGATCATCCCTGTGATCAGCCGCTCCTGTGGTCATCCCAGTGACCACCCGTGATCATCCCTGTGACCACCCGTGATCATCCCTGTGACCACCCAGACTCAAGAGGACACGCACAACTAGTTACCACACAGTCAAAAGTGACTACAGTTCATCCTCACAAGGCTCAGAATCACTAACAATGGGTACTTGCCCTTCAGGCATTTTCCTATACCAGTCAATGACATTAGATTGTGTACTCGTTTTCCTCTAAACCTCGCGGCCACAGTAATTTGCACTCGCTCGGTCAACCTGACTATTAAGAAGCTTGTTCTTTCTTAAATTCTTGATTTCAATCAAAAATAATTACAATTATTATCAATCGGGAATCATCAATGCTATGTAACACATGAATACTAGGTACCACGTCATTTTCAACTTTAACTTCAATAGACTATTAATCTCAAATGCACATTACAATATGAGCCATGAGTAAGTAACAGTAAGCTTGTCTAGTCACGTCTAGTCACGGCAACCAGCCGACCAGCAATCACATTGCTCAACATCACACGGTCTCAGCAGACCACTCCACGGTACGGTCAATCCAGACCACGATCATCGCCGAGTTCGAACATTGAACTCAATAAGTCACATAGTCACATAGAAACCCTTACTCATACTCTCATATTTTACAACGGGATAAACATCCAAAATACTTCCAATAAGCTTTCTACTTTATCAAGTGGTACGAAGATTCACTACAAAACTCTCAATGTTAACTGACTCAAATATCACAAAATAGCTCACCGGATATTTCCCAACTAAGATACTTCAATACGCCAATTCATGCCAATCATTACCGCAATCCCTCATATTCCTCAGGTAACAGGATTGAGAAGAGAACCACGTTCTTCCCTGGACGAGGTTTATCAATGCTCACAATAATTACCAGCATTGAACCAACATGAAAATAAGAAAACATATTAGAACATATCACATTACGTACAAGATTAAACTTGACTCTTTCGGAAGCTCATAATTACCTTTTTAACTCCACAACAGCGTAGAAAACTAACTAACTATACTCACAGAACATTCCAACTTTTATAACCAATTGCAAAATAAACATTACGTAAAACGCATGACAGTAGCGCTTTTGGCGGGATTATGATTCAGAGATATGTCTCCGAATACTACTAGCTTCATAATCCAGGGGAAGTTACATGAATTTCAATCTCGTCGTCGTCGTCGTCGTCACCGTCGTCGTCGCCGTCGTCGTCGATAACATGCACTAACTAGCTCAGCTTGCAGCTCTCAATATTCTTTCATCTTATCATAAACCTAGCTCCGTGGTTGATCTTGAACACAATCCATGGCGATATGATATTCAGCACAGTGGGCAATCCAGGCTCAGTGGGCAATAGCGATCTTTATCATTCTCTGCTAGATGCACGGTGGGCAATAGCGATCTTGATCCCACTTCTGATGTCGGCTCAACAGCGATAATCATCCCACTTCTGATGTCGGCTGAACCTAGATAATCATCCCACTTCTGATGTCGGGGAAACAGCGATATTTATCCCACTATATCGGGGACATGTCACATCAGGATATGCACGAGCATTATACTGTCTATCCAACATCTTAGGATTCTTAGGTCTTGATCTTGAAATAATAACTCACAGGACTTCGTTACAATGACATTGCTTGTATTTTACACACGATCATCATGGATTACACATTACAGTTAGGATACGTCTAGATTCAATTAATTGATGGAACCTAAACGACCTCCCTACACCCCATAGTCGTCCTGTCCACGCCATAGAATCTTTTCCTAATCCTATACTCGATTCGCAATACGATCGTGATGTCGTCAACCATCATTCTTCCCATCTACGTTCCAATGTAATCGCCATCCAACCATCTCCATTCGTCCCATAACGTCTAATGTACTCCATCTTTACTTATCATAGACTCACTCACTCACTCACTGCCACAGACTACCAAACCAGCTCACATCCCTCTATCGAACAACTGTCATCTGTCATAGTGCGTAACACCACAGCCTTAACATAGTCTATTCTCATACCACAGACTACACCACGAAGGTAGAACTCACGTCACGGAATAACAACACTACCGATTCCATCAGTCAACTGAATTTACAAACTACTTTTTAACTTCTATAGCTTGATTATACGTCCATCTCCGACATATATAATCTTTCCATTTATCACAAAAAATTTTTTTTTTCAAAAGCCCAATTGCAATGGTTATACATCACTTATCTAAACTGCGACACGGGTGATACAAAAATCGATTAATAAATTGAGAAATCAGAATTGATGAAACAACAGTAGCCCATTATAGTCACAACACTCTTTAAATAACTGACTTGTTCGACGTGAACAAAACCTATTAAACAACTGTCGGTACGAATTCTTTAGTCCAATAGACAATAAAGTATATTAGACTCTGGTGTGCGCTCTTTCATATGTTTTCGTAAACCATAAAACTGTCTAACAACAGTCTTGACTTGTCTTAACTCTTGACTTGTGCTCGAAGTATCATTTATGTCAAATTTTCAAATAAAGAACAACGATAACATGTAATTCATCCAAAGCTTTCAACGAAAAGGTATCGCAACATTTAATTCGAAACATTTGATATCTGTAAGTTTTCAATAATACCTGAGTAGGTGTTGGAATCGAACTAAGTGCACAACTAGAAACTGCGAGACTCCAGCACCGGCACACAAGTTGATACGAAATTGTAACCAATAACTGTTGAGCAACACAAGTTGGCACAAATACTAGGTTTGCACGTGGTTTTGCACGTTTCATGAATCCTTAGCAACTGATTCCGTAACTGTGTTTACACCTCAGCGGTTATTCATTTGCGATATACCTATCGCTACCATTTCTAATACCCACTAAGAGGTTTCATACATTCAATTTCTGATTTATGGTGTACACGTAATTGATTAGTTTTAATGTGTTTAGTTTGCTCTACTTCTGTATTACTATGAGTTATTGATATCGTTATTACATATTGTCTACTAAAGCCCCGTAGTCTTATGCTTTGTACGCGTATCTGTGAAAATTTTCGGGGAATCATCGCCATTGTCTTATCTAAGTACATCTCTATAAAATCACATAAAAACAATGTCTCAAAAAAAGTCAAAGACAGACACGAGTATTAATATTAATATAATCCAATAGTGGTTCTTCCTACACATTCATTCCATTGTTAATCCCCTTAATATTGTCACATAATGTATTAGAGTAAAATGCTTAGCACCAAAACACAGAATCCTTAAAGTAAGTACAAACAAAGCACTTTACAATTCACAGTGCGGCTCTGAAGACATACCCAACAAATCTCTATTAAGAGCATCGCAAAGAAAATCGTGCGTCGCGTGGCAATGCTTTAATTGTTACTGTTTATCGTGGCCATTACTCTTTGGGTAAGGCTTAAATAGCGCCCGTACGTCACAGCCACCATGTAATTATTTTCCAGGTGAAACTCTCGAAAAACGTTAGAGCATCTTTGGAACGAGACTCGTTATTCTATGGGACGGTTTAATTTGTCTATCGCCCACCTTCATTAGAGCATACATTTACCTTAAGTGATAAAGTGGTGTGGTTATTTGTTTACTTCAAAACTGTGAGCTTAAACGATTAAGGAGAATTTCCCTTTACATGTTAGGTAAGGTATATTGTAGGTGTTTTTGTCACAGTGAGTTCTTTACATCTGGTTGCTGTTTACAATGTCCATAGTATTCAATATTCGTAACGTATATATAAGTATCAATATTCCAGATATATTTCTTGGAACATCGACTAAATCGTTTTATAAATCAAGTCACACACTGGCACACAATTTAATAAATGTTTACATGTCACGAAATTGTAAATCCAATCATAATCCGATATCCCAATATAAACACATTATACAACGAAACGAACTCTTTGCTCCTTAACAGTCGATACTCGTTGGCCTTTATTACAAAACTTTTGCGAGCATTCCTCTTTTATTACGCCAATTTTGTACGAGTAAGCCTATCCAGGGAGGGATGGTTCGCGATCTTTATTATTTAGATTTCGATCGTTTGCCGAGGAGGGCGGCTCGGGTATCCCCTATGGCGCGCTTGTGATACAAACCGGCTGACTCAATACCGCCGGCGTCAACATATGAATATGTAATAATGTAGTCGCGCGTGGCCGAATCATTTACATGTCGATTACTTTTTAACTTTGTTTTAGCGTGCTCACTAAAATTTTATATCGAGAGAATATTTGCTATTCCATAAAACCAATATAAATGGTTCATGAATAGGTTAAAGGATGGGCCTCTGTTGCTGCGTTCCAAATATGACGCTCTATTCCAAATTATTAACAAGTTGGTTCTGTAGCTCGTCAGAACTCTGGACTAGTTTTGATTTTTAACATTGAGCATAAAGTTCATTTGTTGCATCCCTTAAGGCTTATTTGGAACATTTTGAACCGGTTTCAAAAGCTTGTACTTTTAGAATGGAACAATAATTGAACCTTAATAGAACAAAATGCTGTCTTCGAAACCATTTAAAATTGAAGCCCCATTTCCGTGCAGTCACAAAGTGAATTCAAATATTATAAAATATTCTACATGTAACTGACATGTTTACAAAACCTAACTATTTCTCGGAATAAAATTACCGTCCAATCGTACACGTTTCAAGTGTAGCAAATTGAAGTGAATCGAGTCAAATTATGGATAGGGTTTAAGACATTTTATCTGTTTGTGTTCTATCAAAACATATTCGTACGTTTTTTGAGTTGGAACCGGTTACTTAGTGTACACAAAATAAGGCTATACATTCTAATAGGCCTGCTACGACTGCTACGAAAACAGACACACACATAGACGCGCGCTTGCTACGTTTTTCGTAGCCGATGTTCGTAGCACATTACCACAAAAAGGTAATGATAATCTACGAGTATATTACATTACCGTGTCTTCACTGGCACTAAATTATCACCTTTAAAACCCGTGTAAACGGGCATCGATGTGTGCGTTGATAGTTAGCCTTCTGAGTGTATTTATTTCATGGTCTGCGAAGGTCCGAGGGTGCTCCTAGTCGAGTAATGGAGAGTGAACGACGCAGTTCCCACCACACTAGTCGAAGATTGCACTCCCAAGTCGCTTCCTCTCCCGAATCGGGCATATTAGATTAGGGTTGTCCGCCGGCACGAACTATTTAGTGATCTACTCGGATTCCGAGTTCGGTGATGTATGGAAGAGTGTATTTAGAAGATTAATTTTTATTTAAATATATTATTTTATTTTAGTAAATATAGCATATTAATTACGTTTTTTGCATGTTATTTATTTTTTATTCTATCCAAGTCTAATTTAAAATTGATGCTACGCGGTGACAAGATAACATCAGTATTATTTTAAACTACGCATCACTAATATATCCAACTGCTAAAAACAATGTTGTTAAATACTAACTTTCTTTACCCAGTCATTATAAGACCCTCGTCCACTCGTCATTTTAATAGTTATCTAAACGCAATTTGGAATTTCAACTCATTAATTATTGCATACAACAATGTATTTGAAAGAGCCGCCTCCACAATGGCCGGCCACAGTCCGAACAGGTATATGACATTTCCTTTGGACACTGACATGGGTCCCAGATTCCCTCCACTCCCCACTATCGTTGATTATGATAAACGACTTATGAAATTAAAACGGTCTCGTACAACAAGTTGCCATTCAAATGAATAGCCTTTGTTGAAATTCATTCCCTTGACAAATCGCTGGTCTGCACTCTGTATACATTGTCTGTTAAATTAAATGGGCCGGCGGCCATTGAAATCGTTTCTACGAAGGCTATTCCGAGACAAAACGTTAATACGTCAATCGCGTTCGCGTGGCGTGTCCGAGCCTCCGCGGTTCTAACCTGAAGTAGGCCGGTGAATATACAATGCCCGCGATATATCGATCTGGTTTACGACTAGAGGCAATCTTACAAATGTCTGTCCTATTATAGCTCTTTCTTTAACAGCCTTACGCTGGACAAAAGCTAAAGAATGGACTCGAAAGGCTTTCAAATAGAACGACACTGTTCCGGGTTAGTTTTCGAAAATGTTTTAAATCAAAGTGTATTGGAAATCCGTTTCTATTTTCCTCTACATCAAAGATCGCACAAATTAATGCTTTAGATTTCATTACTATTTTATCGATCTTGAGGAATATATAAATTAAATCACTACTCAACTTCCTCGGTCAAAGTTTTAATTAAAATTCTTGAGAATTTTCATAAAATTGTAACGCCGATAATTGAACCGCAATCGATAAGTATACCTATTTACCGAGTCGTCTGAACAGTAAACAAACATCCTTAAAATATATTATATATAATGTATCTTCATAATACGCAATTGCGACCAAATGCTCATAAATCGTCACTTGATATATTATGGACAACACGGACATTTATAAAAGCCAATGTTGATTTTCTGGTAACAAATAGATATACGATTTAAAAAACATCTGATTGCAAAATCACCCGTTTCCAAACCATGAATAATACTTTCGTTTTGTTGGGAATGAATCGTGTTTTTATGGAATTGATCTGACTATTCAGATGAAAATATTTTTTATAAATTTTCCATATTGGTCACTAAAATAAAAAGGTTAAGAGTGGAGGTAGATAGATATCCAGTACAGGCGATCTCTGACATCGTTCCAATAACTTTGACAGCCGTGCTATCTGCCCCTCCCCGCGCCCCGCCGCGCCCCACTTCACCCCTGACCAAACCCTGCACACCGTTCTCACAAATTTTCAGCCGAAACGGACTGTACTTTGTTTTCTTTGTGTCATTTCCTTATCGCTCTGCCAAAATACGTTTCATGACCGTTACGTCACTACAAACATACTTCAGGTGGGAAATATAGTTTGCTCGTATGGTTTTGATTATTTTATGCACCGAGTAATATTCGTCTTCGTGCGTTGAGTTAAATATTTCACATAACGCGCGCGATCCAGGAGGCAATTATTTATAAAAATATATTTATACAGCAATAGTGCTTGTCGCAGGTAACCGCAATATTACCAGAAATATTTTATGCTGTTATGAGCACATTACAATCTCTTCGCATATTTTACAGTATAACACCGTTTACCGTTTTATAACTGAACGAAATTTATTTTAACTCGAAATATTTTGGCCGAAGATAAGGTGTTTACAATTTGTTATTCTGGGGTTGATGACTGGGGTCAGTGGCCTTTGAATTATTCTAAATAAACGCGAGTTTGTGCATGACACATGGCGTAGAATTATTTACTATATTAAGTCGCAACAGTGAATGTGCGGTAAAATAAATCAGCTAGGTGAATATTTGCGCAAGTGTCAAGATACGGTGGTTAGTTGTCACCACGTGCATATGTCGGTGCGACGCGGACGCGGCTCCATGCAGCGAAACAACATCTATTTGATTCTTATCTCATCCCCCCTCGACCCACACCCTCCCCGCCCTCCAAAATACAAACAGGTAAAATGTTTTCTTTGTGAAGAAAAAGTCTATTTCGGAGACAAGATCGTCTATCTTTTACAAATATGAGGCAGGAGCAATTCTGTATTTTGTTATTTCATTTGTATTAAGAGGCATGGGAAGTGCGAATGTATGGCTCGTTGATTAAGTTTAATATCGGAATCGAGTTCATAATAAGTTGCGAGACTGTATAGGTAAGTTATGTAGCGGAAGCGCCCGCGGGGGCGGTAACGGATACACCATTGGATTTCAACTTACCGTTACTCTCCACTGGACACAGAAAACTTGTGTAATTTTTGCGACAAACGTCTTACTGCAGCCATACTGGCCCTGTCCAACAACGACTAACTTTCCGGAAATATCTGCTCAATGCACTTTCATAGCGCACTCGTTATCGATTTCAAATTCGTTACGAAAGAAACAAAATCCAATTAAAATAAAATTACAATCAAATCCAAGTTGCGCAGTTAGTAAGAGCCAGCAGGAAAATTGAACAAATTTTATATTTCTCAGACGGTGAAAGAAATCGAATCTAAATTCATCGAATACAAATAAAAGTGGAACTGTGAAAGTTGCACGGTGCAATTAAACCGCACTTTACTGCTACAATCCCTTGAAATAAAGAAGTTTAAAGGAATGTCCATTTTGTTCGTGTACCTCTATTTCTTTGGTTGGAAATTGCGAGCGCAGCATTAAAGGCGTTTGGTCTTGCACTATTGCCACGACCTGCGCGGTGGTTACCCCAAACTTACATTTTATTTACTCGCACAGGAGGACATTACAATTAGCTACACCGGTTTTTCCTCTCACAAAATCATAAGTCTATTTTTGTACCTGTTTTAAAACTATTTACTGATATTACTCGTACAATTTTGAATCAATGTATACGTGCAGAGTCGGAGAACATGTGAACAGCTGACAGCTGCTACAACCATCCTATGTCAAAGGCATTTAGGCAATCTAAAAACTGCGACACACCAAGGTTGGCCGCTAACCTACGCAAGCCTTGGTGAGAGCAATGCAATATAACTTTAGCGCATTGATTGAAAAGTACCAATACCACAGAAACCTATTTCAAATCTGAACTACAAAGTACCTTCGATTTCTTTTCAGTTCTATTGATAGATACAAAATGGCCTCCATTCAAAGAATATACATATTTGAGTAGAAAAAGTGGAAAGACATTTCCTCGACATTGTTGGTGTAACAATGCGAAAGGGTCTCACGTCTTCCGGCATTTAGCTGGACTCATACTTAAGCAGGGTTCGAGAACTACCCCACGTTACAAGGTGACTTAGAAATGGGGTGCTTTAAGCTGTATTTGGAAGTGTTACTGTGGATAACTATTATTTATATTCTGTGAACAAATTCGAAAATGGAATTGAGAGTGTAACCTACTTTGTTATTTTTACAAGCTTTTATTTACCTTGCACTGATATTTTAGTTTGATAGCTTTTGTTAAATCGTGGAAACTATAAACCTGTTCCATGATGAACATGAGTTGATATTTTATTAAACAGTACATAAAATAAAAGCTGTTTTTAATGAAGACTTATTCAAAGGATAATATTGTACTGGAACGAAATGACGCGGTCTAATTAAAGCCATGTGGTTATTATTGCATATTCCACCATGAACATTGAAACTGTTCAAAGCGCGTTACGACAAGCGAACTCTTACAAGCGCAATTAATTAAATCAAAGTACGGAACTACATAGTTTCATATACATAATAACAGATTTTGCTATTTCAAATTTTTCATACTGATACGCAAGAAACACAATATATATATTCTTTACTGAATATCTGTAATAGTGTTATAAAGATATTATTTTATTAAAACACACTTATCTCTGGAACTATCCTAACACACTTAGAAGCCTTATAATTAACTAGCTGCGCCCCGCGGTTTCACCCGCGTTGTACCCGTTCCCGCGGGAATTTCGGGATGAAAAATAGATGTTGTCCGATTCTCAGACCTACCCGATATGCATACAAAATTTCATGAGAATCGGTCGAGCCGTTTCAGAGCAGTTCAACCACGGTACCCGTTCCCGCGGGAATTTCGGGATGAAAAATAGACGTTGGCCGATTCTCAGACCTACTCAATATGCTCACAAAATTTCATGAGAATCGGTCGAGCCGTTTCGGAGGAGTACGCGAACGAACACTGTGACACGAGAATTTTATATATAAAGGTGTGATTCCACCAGTGTGCCGCACTGTGCCACACTGCAATGCACACTGTGCGACACAAATGTTTAGTCTGGTCGACTCATTAAAGCATACAATAACAAATTGTGCACGAACATTCTGGGTATGTTCGCGCACATCTTGTAATATTTGTGCGCGCAGGCGCACACATGCAGGCAGTGGACTCGCGTCGACGTGTACAAACCTGTTGTTCGCGAACTAAGTCTTGCTTCCGCTACCAGAGTGAAAACATTTATTTGTGCGCGTACATTTTTAATTAACCAAATTAAATATGGATTGGACGAATGATAGAATTATTACATTTATTCAAGCTATTGAAACTTATCCTGTGCTGTGGGATTCTAGTCACAGTGATTATAAAAATAAAAACAAAAAAATATGACGCCACTCAAGAGTTGGCGCAAAGCTTCAATTGTGACTCGACTGAGATAATGACAATATGGAAGATTATTTTGGCCGTCCATATTAACTACTGAACTGTCTTCGCCAGAAACTCTGCTCAGTGAACAGTTACGCACAGGCTTACCAGTGGACATGGAAGCCAAATGCGATACCAGCTTAGTACGCGCACTGCTGGAGTTTTGCACAAAATGTTTGTAAACAAATGTGCTGCACACTGTTTTGGTGGAATCGTACCTTTAGATAAACGCGTAGTAAGAACATTTTAGCTATCAAATTGTTTGTCACTTTCTGCGTTAAGCAATTTTCCGAAAAGCAAAAGAGACAAAACACAGTGTAACAGCTTAATGTTTACTGCTTTAGCGCTTCGGGTGTTTAAAAATATTGCTCAAAAGTCCTTAAAAGTATTTTAATATTATTGACACGTACTTTAGCTACCATAATTTCACATAAAACGGAAGCTTACGGTGTCAGAAGTAGTTTATAAATGTTCATACGTATGTGTGGTATTATATACAAGGACAAAAGGATTGTATACTCTCTGTAATTCAAACTATAGTTAGTAACTATATTAAAGGTTAAAGGCCCCTTTTAATAGAAGGAACTTTTAGGAAACCTTTTATACTTTAGGGTTTAGGAAAGGTCTAGATTCTGAGATCAAATGACATAAGAAGTTTATATATGTGAGTGAACTGCTTTGAGCGAAATTGATATTAAGAGAGTTTACTATCTGTGAAATGGCGTATAGTGAATAGCGAATATATTGTTTATTGATGTATCTACTACGTATAATACTAATTCTATTTAGAGGGATTTTTCTCAGCTCTATATAATGTACCGCCCGCAGCCTCACTAAGTGGTGTATATAGTGCAATTTTTTTTTATGTATCTCTATACTAATTCTAATTTTATTTAGAGGGACCTTTTACAAGCTCAACAATATGTATGGCCGGTACCCCACTTAATCTGGGAAAAAAGACGTCAGCGCGAGCTACAACATTTTCACACTAGCTCCATCTAGTAATAAGCACATGTAAACAAACAATCTAATATTTAATTGATAATTTAAATATCTTCTTAAATATTCACCACAAGTTTTAAAGTTATCGTGTAATAACTTTCGACACTCGTGTCGTTTTGTTTCATCCAGTGCCCTCAAGAAAATGGGAGGGGATCGCATAAATATCGTATAATTACTACTCTCAGGAACGCAGGGACGCACTAGGAACTACAAAAATGAATTCATAATTTGATATAACATATCTGGTATTAAGGCAGCGCCGAGACAAGCCCATGGAAGCCTAGGGTACTTTATAAAACGACGGATATAGACTATCCTACTAATATTATAAATGCGAAAGTTTGTGAGGATCTATGTATGTATGTTTGTTACTTTCACAAAAAAACTAAGAAGGATGGATTTGGATGAAACTTTACATCAGAATAACGCATGACTGCGCATGATTACATCCCGAAATTCCCACAGGAACGGGCACAATGCGAGTAAAACTGCGGGGCACTGCTAGAACTAACATATAATCAAAATTAACTGAACACTTTATCGATAAATCCTGTCATACACAGAAAGTTAACAAGTATCCCGGCTTTATATTCAACGTGTATCCAAATATCAAGTTTGCGCTTTGTCGTTTGTTTATAATGAATTAGAGATAGAGATCTTTAGCGAGTTTCGAAATCAATTGTCATGGATTTGTTTGTTTATGTTAAATGACATAGACTAGTTTGAGTTTGATTCAATTTATAGGAACTTGATTCAGAATAATTATGTACAGATGAGTTTAATACTAAATAAACTACAATGGTATATACTCGTAATAATGTTGTGTATGAGGTTTGTCTCCGATTACGAGCGGAAGGACAATGCATTTACTATGACTATGTCTACTCTTGCAGGTGCCGTACAAGAAACGTAGCTTAAAGCTTTATTTCATATAGCGAGTTCGAAACCTGTGAGTAGGCAAGTTCTACCTCTATCTAGAAGCTTCTTGATGTCTTATGAGTCGGCAAGTTCTACCTCTATCTAGAAGCTTCTTGATGTCTTATGAGTAGGCAAGTTCTACCTCTATCTAGAAGCTTCTTGATGTCTTATGAGTAGGCAAGTTCTACCTCTATCTAGAAGCTTCTTGATGTCTTATGAGTAGGCAAGTTCTACCTCTATCTAGAAGCTTCTTGATGTCTTATGAGTAGGCAAGTTCTACCTCTATCTAGAAGCTTCTTGATGTCTTATGAGTAGGCAAGTTCTACCTCTATCTAGAAGCTTCTTGATGTCTTATGAGTAGGCAAGTTCTACCTCTATCTAGAAGCTTCTCGATGTCTACTTACTAGACTGGATAGTTATCTAGTCTAGTAAGTAAGTTCAAACGGGAGCCAAGCCAACCCTGATGTCGGAGGCCTCCCACATGGTGAACCATGCAATCTAGCGAACCGTCAGAGAATTGACACTACGTTAACGGATACACTTCGCTTTTATTTTTCTCCGCCAACTTCTGTCTTCTGACTCTGGCCGAAACATCAGATAAAAATGTAAAATTAAAACGAATTGTATCCGTAAACGTTCCAATTCAAAATGAGTAGTGTTCCCTTCAACTTAAGAAACCAGTAACCGTCAGAGTCCGTCCCTGCCCTCAAGCCCTAATCCGCACGAACGTAACATCGCTTGCATCCGATCCGAGTGCGCACAAGTGGGCCCTCGGTGAGGCATTGTTGCCAGTGGAACAAAGCAAAGAGCCCTCGCGGTCGCGGCCTCGCAAACCCTTGCGACACTCTTTGTGATATCACGTTTTTAGGCCGACAAACTGAATTGACTGCGATGATAGAAAGTATCCCCTTAATATAAGATACCTTAAGCTGTTCTCCTAACCTTCGGGCCACAAAGGAATCTTGTCCTCCATCACGGTTAGGTTTGAAAAACCGATTTTTCTTTCACAATGAATGCCCTTGAAGGTCTCTTTTTATGTCTAGTTTTTAATGCTTGCAATGTAAGCGGTTTTGGTATTTTTTGCGTTGGTATAGAAGGTTGGTTAGTTAGTTAGTGAACTAGTGGGGGGAAAATACATATTCTCTTGGAGCAAAATACTCCATTAACAATATTTAAGGTAAGTGTTTCTCCTGCATATTGGGAAACTATATAATTAAAGCTAATTATATAAGCTAATTAAATTACCAAAATCGAAGTATAAAATTCACAAAATAATGGAAAATCATCAGTTACGTTACACAGAGATAAATCATTTAACTTAATTTATAAATTTTCTGAAAACGCAGCATGTTTAATTTCATCAATAATGAAATAAAAGCGTGAGCGAACAGCATTCGCTGTGAAATTTAAATGTATTTTTTGTCGAGCTGACTGTCCGGTCCCGATGGAAAAACACCATAATGCTGTTTATTCGAGTCGTATTGTTAAGTTCTTTTGCGCGTCGTCAAATAAACACGTCGCAGTAAGTAGACACTTGAAAACAAAGACATAGTTCGCACGCCGCGGAGCCCACTCCGGCGTCTCCCAGCGTTCACAAACTTACCTGCAAAATTCCTGCTAAACTTTTTGGCACATTCGACCTCCGCGAATATTCCCGTACCGATGCCGAGAGTTTGAAACTCAATAACCTATCTGTGATATATTTCCGGTGTCATAAAATCGTTATTTGAAACAAAATCAAAGTGCGCGTCGAATTCAATTAAAGTTTTTCTATTTCAAGCTATCTACTCCCATATACCGGTCTATGCCTTTATGATGAATGAATATTGAAAAAGTTGGTCAACTATAACTACTGACTGACGTCCATTTAAATAAGTATAATAATAAAACTTGTCTGTTAATGAGCGCGTTGTAATAAAAAATAGTTTTATGCGGTCTACTTATAAAGTTTCTAAGTGTTATTTCATTTTTCTCGGGGAATGTGTGCTAAGTTTCAGTAAAGCTCTCCGTACGTAAAGCTCTAGTAGAAATATATTAGTGGTATAACGCGCGGCACATATGCCTATTTATTGGTTATCGCTGTGGGCAAATACTGTATGTATTTACCTACAGACTTTATACGTTGATTGGTGACAACCACTTTTATGTATAGAGCGTATGTATGTAACAGGAGTAACTAACTGGGCCTCATTGGGCATTTACTAAATATAAACCCTATGATTCATTAATTCATTTCGGGTAGGTTAGTGACCAACTCTATGATAGTTTCTAATTAATAAGCTTCTCTCTGAGTGTTCTATATTTTTATTAATATAAAGTTGTGCTTTTGACAAGGATGCACCCTACTTTACCTTATAATTGCGGGCACTAATATCTTATTAGTTTAAAGTTCTCTCTTTCATATCGGAGTAGGGTTGCGTAAAACTTATCATGTAATTTAAGCTTAAGTCGTTGATAATTTGTGGGCCTTCAGGTCATATGTCCAAACTTTGTTATTTTGACGTCTCTTTCAAATTAAGCCTTTAATTTTACGTGAAGCGGTTTTGATGAAAAACAAAAGACCGACTGCGTACCACTGCTGTGCATAGCCGGACGACTAAAAAAGCTTAAATTGAAATAGGCCTAACTCGCCCGCACGCGCTTGCAGCTTATAAACTCGTTGAATATCAACAAAACTTAATGTATAAGTAAGTAAGTTGGAGTAGATGTATGCCAACCCTGGTGTCGACGTTTTTAGACCGCCTAAAGGCCTCCGACATGGTCTAACGATTGAAACAACCGGTAACGACAATTTAACGTGCCCTCCGAAGCACGGTAGCGCTCAGATAGAAATGCCACTATCGGCCACCCATCCAAGTAGGGGTCGAGCTGCACGTTGCTTAACAATCGCAATGAACTAACATCGCTTAGTCAACTACACCACGAACGCAACAAATAATCCACTGTATTGTCAATACTTCATTGTAGTTTTTACAAAGTCTTCTATCTACAACAGCCGTCTTAAATCGTATACAGACTTAACAAAGTATCTGACGAACTGTAACTTCAAACTAGTCTGACCGAACAAATAATCTTAATTATTTTAAGCAGATCCCTTAATTTGTTTCACTCTTTAGCGCTAACTCGTTGTATCGGAGCCGTTGCGCTCCTCGGGTATTATTCTTGAGATTTTCACAGAGTCTGCACATTTGAAGACAAGATCTATTCTTTAAAGTGTTCTCCATTGGAATTAAGTTATTCTGGTTGACGGGGAACACGTTTCGTATTCTTCACGTCGGTAAAGCGCGTTTAGAACTACTTGAATGTTTTATGAAGAAGTCTTTTGGAAAATGTTTGACACAAGTTTTGTGTACTGTAAACAATGCGATTGTGTTCCGTTGGGCAGTGGGTTGGTTTTCTTTTAGATATGCAAACTATTTAATCATCTTAATGAATTATAAATTTAATGGATAGTTTTAACTCGTTTCCAACGACGAATCGAAAGATAAGGTATATAGGCAGTGTTATCTCACGATGCCCTTGAGTCAAACTTGTCTAGGTAATTAGATGAACAGTGTGACAAAAACATCAGTAAAAAAAGAAAAATCTTGAAGAATTAGAACCTTAGAGAGTTTCACTTCAATTGGAAAAATAATTTTCTATTTCTAATACATTTACTTTTTTCAAAGAAATTCTCAGAAAAAAAAACATAAAAGGTCGAATTAAGAAACCGCCTCCTTTTTTTAATTCGGTTGAAATTCATTTATGTTATGTTTTTATATTCATATTTTGTCATCACAATTGATAACAAGATTATAGTTACAAAGTTTCAAAGATTTTAATGAAATTGCTAAGTCTCAGAACAATAAATTGATTTAGTCGAAGTTCTTATTCGTAAAGTATACTCCATATTATTACTAACAAAAGATAGTTGGGTGTTGTTAAATTGGCACATTTACTTTGATAAGTTCGTTTTATTCAAGTCTGTTCTGTAAAGTTAATTAAACTTGCTTAAGTGATTTAGTCTTGGTTTTAGTAAATTAGGATGTTAGGTATGTATAGTGCTCAAATACGATAAAGTTTATCTTGAGCAATCGGCTCTTCGCTACAACTTAAAGCGTCTACTTGGCATTCGCAAATATAGCAAAACCTCATTATACATGTATAATTAACTGAGTCATTATCACTTTATTTATTTTGAAATAGGAACGATGGTAATTAACAACAAATCAATTAACAATAAGCAAGTCTGGAGATGAATAACTTAAGCCTTTTTGTAGTTGGTTATATAAACAAATTAATATATAAAATATTGATCGTGGGGTATACCCTTGATCCAAATTAAAACAACATAAAGTATGACAACTTTAAAGAAAAACATGAATTAGTCTGTAATGTTGGAGATCATCAAACCGCATTTGGCAAGCGTTGTGATTATGCCTAATCCTCCTCACTGTACTGATATCTTCAGTGAGATGAGGGGCCTTTGCCCAGCCATGTGACATTACAGCCTAATACTTTTTTCTGTAAATTCTGTAATGTCCCACAGCTGGGCAAAGGCCTCTCATCTCACAGAGAATTCGGTACATTAAGGAGGATACGCGGAGGATAGGTATAATCACTACGCTTACCTCAAGCTAAAACAATTGAGTATAATAATATAAAGATATGTAATATTTTGATCAAACCAACCATACTTTCCTCAAGTCACATCAAATAAAAAAGTAGTTTTAACATTTTACTTAAAGAAGAATAACAAAAAGGAGAAACGATATCGAATCAAAATCACAATTGAGTCAGACAGTGACCCATAACTAAGAAACAAGATAGGAGGAACTTGTGCGAGAGGAAATCTAAAAACCAAACATGTCTTACGTGGAACTAAAGGATGTTTTGCGAAAGTTTCGCGACACTTATTGCAGTTACGGGGGTGGATCCGAGAGGAGATACTAAAACTACTGTCAGGGTAAAAATAACTTAGACTTTGTCTTTATTTCAACGTAAAATTGTGTTCATTTTTTATTCACATTTAGTTGTTGAAAAATAATTTGAACAGTTTTTTAAGTTACCTTTTGGAGGCATTTATTTGTTTTCGATATGTTAAAAACATACGTATGTATGTAATGTAATAAAATATGTTAAATGTAATATCTATTTGAGTTGCAAATTTTAGAAAACAATAATAAAATAATTACTAAAAATGAAATAGAAAGATTTTGATAAATGCGATGGCGAATATATTTCAAAAATTTCGAAATACCTTTTTCCTATTTTTTAGCTTCATTTAATCTGTCGCAGGAAAACATGGGTGTATTTTTTCCCTGACAGTACAATACTTAAAAAGAACCTTCCCATTTCACAGAATAGAAGTGATACTCTTTTTTGTTCTTGAAAAAAAAACTTAGCTACAAATAAATAGCGTCGAGGTACTTACACTTAAAATTGAAAAAAGTTATATTGAACAAAGTTTCTTTTATTCAAATTTTTCTCAGCCTGAAAAGATTCGGTGAAAGCTTTTTGTATCAGCGTTTGCAAAATGTGGGAATTCCACCAATAGGTTTTTTTCAAATTAAAAGTAAAAGCGTTAGTTGGCTGTAAAAGGTTGTTGTTAGTTGACTCACGGGATCTTCAAACGTAGAACTTTGTTTATTAATTAACACATAATCTGGAATATTATAACAAGAAAGTTTGTTAGTTAGTTTGTATATACAAGCTGCAATTCATCGATAGTCTCATATACTTAACGATAAAGTCTGCAAACGTATTCTCATAATCATATTTTTTTACTTCTTTTAATTTACAAAACATGAACTTTAACACTTAGTGTTTGTTAAAAAAATACCGTTCATTTAGCCTTTTGATTTTTACTAATTCACCTGGTATTAAGCGATTTCGAAGTATTCAAACAAACAAAAAAAGCATACTATCCTATACTATCTATACTATCTATACTATCTTAGCATACATTAGCAAACAACAAATTAACCAGCTTCATAAAACAAAAGCAAGCAACAAATCTTTTCCCAAGTACCAGGAGTACATAGATAAAGTAGAGGTACAGTGGACATAGTTGGAAGCAGTAGTGGTGTACCACAGCTCTCGGCTGAAGAGCCGCGACCTGCCTCAGTACAACTTGGCATGTTTACCTCGCCTTGTTACGTGACTTAATGAACTGAATTTAACTCTATTTAGGTAAAGGTGCTTAGTGCGAGAACTTACGTCAGGTATTTAATGTTAGTATTTTACATTGTGAATTTGGTAGTTCATTATGATGCGCCGTTTGTGTTGGTGTTATGAACTGGTATATGGTTTATACTGTTACCTAGTTGTGTGAATTTTGTCTTTTGAAATGTTTCTGATTTGAATGAAACTAAACAAAGCAGAGTAAAGATTTCGCTTCAAATATACCTTGAATAAAGTCTTTTAAAATGTACTAACCATATTCAATGTCTTGTATTGTAGGTAGTATGTTTATTTCTTGCATGGTACATAAAGGAAAGTAAAGTAAACGTTGATTTGCCTCAAATAGTTATGATTGTAGGTATGTATTACATATGTCGCCGTTTGCTATTTGTTTCTTCATTGTAGGACACTGTTCTTCGATAAAGACCTTGAAACTAAAAGTTTACATAGCCTTAAACTACTAGTGTTAGCCACTAATAACCTAATATATATTTGATATATATCAGTATCTAAATTAAAAAGTTAAAAAGAGCGAGTCTTTTTAACTCACTTTAGTCTTCATTAGAGGTTTCCATGGTGCTTTTTTCCGCTATCGGCTTTCAATCCTAGTTACGGTTAAAGGAACCAACAGAGCAACTACTTTCTTGAAAGAAATTGCTATCCACCCTCGTTACATTCGAAGTATAGTAATTGGTTACACCATAATATTCGGCCATACATAGTATTAATATTATTAGCCTGTAATGTCCCACAACTGGGCAAAGGCCCTCACTGAAGATATCTATACATTGAGGAGGATTAGGTTCAATCACCACGTTTCCTACTTTTCAAACATGCCTCGGGTTTGAAATCACCAACGCAATAGGCAAGCGTAGCCATACTTAAATTTATACTAATTGACGTAATTTTTCATACATTACAGTCATGTCAAAATAACCCATCAAATCTCTACTAAGGAAGCGTTGGTCGTTTCTGAGTACGGGCGTTAATAGCAAAAATGTGTAAAACATTTTACCAAACCATACCATACTTTCTATGCAAAAACGTGTCGAAACATAAAATATTTGTTAACCACTATTTATACAGCCCCAATGTTTACATCTTAAACTAGCGTTAACCTAAATAAATAATATTTCTTGAGTAAAGATCGGACTGAGGTTCGATTCCCGATGTGGAGCGATAAAACGCGTGAAAGATTCATCACAGCGCCCATGGGGCCGATATCTCAACCAAGTTGAGCCCTCCTTGCTCGGTTATATCATATTTTTCAAAAAACCCCACAACTTGTTCACGTTCAACTTCTCACAGTTCGCTTGCCAACAACTTCTGACATTGAATTGTCGTTTCTTTTCATGTCATTTCGTAGAAGTTGTTATGTTGTATTTCGTTTGAACAGCGCTTTAAGGCAACCAAAAGTTCAGGAATGTACTATCTATCCATACCTTGTACAGTGCCTAGATAGGAAGAGATTACTTTTTCATGTTTTCTTTGAAATAAATTAAGATCGTCAATTTGTAGAAAAAACACATATGTATGTGTTTTTTATACAAATTGACGATTATATTTATGATCATTAAAGTGTTTCTACTTTGTCCAATTTCGGGTATCAATAATATATCTATTTTATTCGTGTATTATTATGATTGAATATATCTATCTCTTAAATACATATTTACTGTTTATCTATAAATCAATTTAATTCCACTAAACATACAAAACCACGTTAAATCGGAATTAAATTTCAACAAATCTAAATTAATAGAATTGAATACACAAAACTTATAAGTACACCGTTTCATATAATTCGACACAGGTATCGATAAATACTAAAGTGCTTTTACGTGTCGCATACAGCGCATTTAATTAATACTCGCAAATATCCTGGGTTCCGTCGGTCGGCGGAATAATCCCTATTAACACAAATATCTACCTACTGTTTGTTGATCTGTTCGTCTCGATATGCGCTTCGCAATGCATTAGCGTGTTAATAAGCCAATTATTATTATTTGGCTTCAGCAGGTAAATGCCAAATGTAAACAGAGAAGTGTTTGTGGACTTAGCTGCTGCTTAGTCCACGTGTGTACACTTTAGTTTGTAGTGTAGGCTTGTTGAATATATTACGCTTAGGTTAGGTGTGTATTTGTAAGACAGATTTTTAGTATTTAAGACTTAGTATGTGTAGACATGGCCTTCGATGGCTCAATAACTCTGACACCAGGATTGGTCAGGTTGACCATCCACTCGATGAAGAAGAAGAAGGCTTAGTAAGACTACATACGATATGATAGATACATAAATAACATCATGGAATGTAAAGTCGAAGAAAAGCGAGGGAGAAGGCTTACATGAGCCAGATTAAAGAAATAGTGTCTGTCTTGCCATATAGAGATGTAAAGGAGCTTGCACTGAATAGATAGAGAAGGCATCGGACTCAACGACAAGAGCCTAGCTCTTAAACTTATGATGAAGACTACATTGTATAAGTATAGAAAACTATATTATACTAGCAGCACCCCGGTTTTACCTGCGTTTTGTCCGTTCCCATCGAAATTTCGGGATTAAAAGTAGCCCAACATAACCCTCCCTGTTGAATGGGCCTATCCATCACAAAAATAATTATTCCAATAGGATCGGTTTTTTCTGAGATTAGCACATTCAAACAAACAAACAAAAAAGCTTTATTATACAAGCATAGATTATAGTATAAGAAGATGTACCCAGTTAAAAGTCACAACCTGTATAAACCCCATGGAAGTATGTAGTACTTATACATAAGTCTATTTCATGATGATCCCGCTACAGGACTAAGATCCAAGCAAAGTCCTCTCGCTCACTGATCTCTCTCTTAAGTTTTATCACCAAATTGCATCTAACATCGTAAAAGCTTCACTCCTATACCTCCATCATTATACCCATTTGCTTCCCATTCCATTAATCAAATGCACTGGCAATAATCGCCCTTAAAACCCTTATTAGGTGAACATAAACCATTTAGCATAATAGTTTATTGGGTAATAGCTAGGAACATCCGAAACCCTGCAGTCGGTAACAAGATGTTAGTGTGTACGCCCCTCTTGATTACAATTAACTGGACGGGTTACCATCTAACACGATCGGATTGACACTCAATAGAAATCGATTGATGTTAGAGTCAAAACTGGCATTTATGATGACACAATCCAATCCACTTTGGATCAAAACTCCCATTTATAATGACACTATCGTATCCACTTAGGGTCAAAAGACCCATTTACAAAGACACTACCGTATCAAGTTAGTGTCAAAACTGGCATTTAAAAACTTCACTACCGTATGATCGGGCATCTGGGTCTTGTACTCAATATTGTAGGTATCGTTTTAGGATCGTGGTAAATTGGAAAATCAAATTAGGTTCAAACCGAACAATTTAGGATAGCACTACACAATACAATCAAATTATTAGGATCCGCATGAACAAATTTAGATCTTTAGAAATTAAAACAGAATAATATCAAGGCCGTACCGTGTTCACATGGTAACCTCGCTGCATAAGGCCTCCGGCTGAATAGTATGGTAGGATGGCATTCAGTCACCTTTGATTATAGCTACTACACTACTGATTAGGTAACTTGATTCAAAAGGTGATAACGTAATCAATTACGTCGACGTTCTAGACTATTCTAGAGCTATTTTAGTGGTGGGTGGGTGCGAAATACCAGTTATTTTGAGGCATATTTAAGTCAGTACTGAAGATGTGTGTGAGTTTGTTTTGTATCTGTATGAGTAACAGATTTAATTCAAATGTTTGAAGTGTTGTCGAGTTTAGAGGTGTGGGATAAGTTATTGTTAGACTACTCAGGAGGAAGAAATCCTCAGCCCAAAAAGTGCTGAACCGATTTTTACCAAAAGTGGCTAAGAACCACCACAAGGAAACTGGCTTTCGAATGAAAAAAACCGCATCAAAATCGGCCCATCGTGCATCGGTTTTTGAATGCCACAGACACAGACACACACACAGCCATTAACGTCAAACTTATAACACCATTATTTTGCCGTCGATGGTTAAAAATAAGTAGGTATAAACAACTATGCCGCACAAACTATAGGTATATACTACCTATAGGAAACTGCCAACTCTATTGAATATATTTCAAGACATAAATAACACTTAGATGCACCTGCATCCATTGTTTACTTATAATATACGAACATCATTATATATCTAGTGTTGCAAAGAGAATAGCTCCCCACAGAGCTATGAAATTGTCTAAGATTGGACTTCAGGAGGATTTAGTGAGGTACAACAAGTGATTACGGAGAGCCGGAGGATTCTGAGTGTCTAGTCCATCCAACGTCTGGAGTCTTAGAGACCTAACAATTATGAACATTGAACGATCATTACGGAGTAGAATACGGGGAGAATTGTTCTGTACGTTAATTGTAGGTAACGTTTCATCTGATTTAGTGTATTCGTTATTTATAATGAAATAATTAAGTAGTGGGCTTTGGCAATAGATTAAGTATACTAGGAGCGTCCTGCTTTTTACCCGTGTTATGCCCGATTCCGTAGGAATTTGGGATAAAAAAATACCCTATAACATTTCCGTTGAATTTGGCTATCTATTACAAAAATAATTACTCAAATTGGATTGGTAGTTTTTGAGATTAGAGCGTTAAAAGAAAAACAAAATATCAAACTCTTTAAAAAAAGCTTTAAATCTAATAATATGATAATTAGTGACAAATAATTTCTAAATAATATAAAATATTCTTTTGTAATTTATCTAAAACACGTGGATCTGATTAAAAGCCCACATAGGGGACATTTTATTTTGCCAAAAGTCCATTAAGTATTAACCATTTGTTGATTTAGGACGATTAGCGTGTACCATTTGTTTTGATAACCCAAAAACTGGACCTTTAATACTTATTTCCATTTAGTATTGCAATATTCTTTTCTATCTTTTCTTTGATAACCGGATAAAGAATGTTTTTTATTTAAATACTTAATTATTATGTGTGTATTAGGACGGAATTTAGATTAAAAGCTTATGCAAAGTTTATGCTTAGTTAAAGCTGAAGCTTTAGTACTAATTATCCTTTGTATTGGACAAAAAGTTGTTTATTTTCTTTCAATTTCCTTCAATTCATTATTACATATCTATCTACAGGAAAATTACTGCGTCATTCTAACATATATGCTGATTACGATGTATTATACATGACTTTACATAAAAACGATGCAAGAACCTAAACAATTTTTAAATGCGAATCTATAAAATATACTGAAGTCTAATGTAAACATTAAAGACAAGTTTTCAGTGGATATAGTTTTGCGTGACTACTTATATTAATTTTAAAAAATGACGTGAACTCATGGTAGATATGAATCGTATGAACAAAATTACGTACGTAAAAAAAACTATTCCTATAAACGTAATATCACAAAATACACAATAACTTTTACGCTAAATTAATAAAGTACAGCAGTGGCATTATAATAAATTGCGCAATATAAAAAGTGCAATACAATTCAACAAACTGGCAGCCATCTTGCTAGCCGCAATCACAATGTCCTGTACCTGATTACATCCGTGCACAATCAAATTGGCTACCTTGATGTACAGTTTAATAACTATCCCGGGGTTGAGCTAATAAATCAAACTGATTTGATTATTTAGCTAGCTATAGTGGTTCTCCCTGGAAACGGTCGCATAGCTCTTAGCTATTGGAAGGTAAGGTAGATAGAGGGAGAGAATTGATTACTGATGAGGCAGTAACAGTGAGTGTGTTATGTTTTCAAACGATGAAATAATGAAATGTTCCTATAGTAAAATGATTTTAAAAGTTTACCCATTTATCATCCGGATTTTAACCGGGTGGCGGTGCTATGGTTTTTTCTTATGGCTACCGATAGAAGAATCCGTGTGTGATAATTAGTCCATCGAAATGTTACATTTTTTAGGCCTAACCTTGCGTTTTTTAGAGGACGCAATTTTATTTTTTTGATGTGTAGGGGGGGTCAGTGTAAAGCTAAAAACAAGTTTGTGGGGTCGCCACCCTTGTCCCACGGCCGCCATCTTGAAAATAGGGGTTGAAATGGTTTTTACGATATATCTCTTAAACTATTATTTTTTTTTTAAAACATTGATAACAGTTTTGTTGCAAATTAAATTCTCTACAACTTTGGTCCAGTAACTTTTTGTCGTAGAACTATAAATAAAAAAGTTATAAGCGAAAATGTTCAGAAATTCGAAAAGTAAAAATAAAAGACATAAGGGACATTACAGCTGCTGCTGATCCTAATACCGATCTATCGAAGGTCGTAGTTCGATTAGGTGGGTTCCATTTGCTCATAATATGTCGTTCATAGGTGCGATTGGATATATCATGTCTGGTAGTGGACTCGAGGATATCTTCAAATTAAGTTATGCTGAGAACTGTGTACAGCACATAATGTCATGCTTATGGTAGGGCTGTACATGCTTATGGTAGGGCTGTATGTGCTTATTTGCTAGTGCATTTATCAGTAACAAAAATAGTTATGGATTCAATAGAATTTACAGAAGAAGAACGAGATTTTCTGGATGATAATAGTACTATAAATGAGCACGTACAGCCCTACCATAAGCATGTCCAGACATTATGTGCTGTACACAGTTCTCAGCATAAATTAATTTGAAGATATCCTCGAGTCCACTACCAGACATGATAGGTATATCCAATCGCACCTATGAACGACATATTATGAGCAAATGGAACCCACCTAATCGAACTACGACCTTCGATAGATCGGTATTAGGATCAGCAGCAGCTGTAATGTCCCTTATGTCTTTTATTTTTACTTTTCGAATTTCTGAACATTTTCGCTTATAACTTTTTTATTTATAGTTCTACGACAAAAAGTTACTGGACCAAAGTTGTAGAGAATTTAATTTGCAACAAAACTGTTAACAATGTTTTTAAAAAAAAATAATAGTTTAAGAGATATATCGTAAAAACCATTTCAACCCCTATTTTCAAGATGGCGGCCGTGGGACAAGGGTGGCGACCCCACAAACTTGTTTTTAGCTTTACACTGACCCCCCCTACACATCAAAAAAATAAAATTGCGTCCTCTAAAAAACGCAACCCCAAATGTAACTTTTCGATGGACTAAATTTGTCATATGTTGACAAGTAGGACCGGGCTATTCAGTAATTACATAGTTGTTATTTTCTTACTAGCAGCGCCCGCAGTTTACCTACATTGTGCCCGTTCCCATGGGAATTTTGGGCTGGAAATGGCCTATAACCTTCCCGTTGAATGTAGCTATCTATTACAAAAAGAATTTTTCCAATCGGACTGTTAATTCCCGAGATTAGCTCGAACATACAAACAAACAAACATATTTGCAAATTTTAAATCTTTATAATATTAGTATTGATAAAGTATTTGCGTATGTATATGTAGAAGTATCAGTGAGTTAGATTCTATAATACAAGCTTAGAGCTTACTATGAGTCTAATTAACCGTGTGTGAATTTGTCCGGGTATATTATTATTAACTAGGACTGTACTATTGCTACCTTACATACTCGTACTCTAGTCTCCCCAACCAATCTGACATCTTATCAAACCTTATTACATTAAAAACGTCTGCGTATAATGAAATCAACTGAAATTGTAGTAAGGTGACAGGAAGCAAGCTGAAACCGGTGAAGCGTAGAACTGAGTCAGGACGCGGTGGCCACTAATCGTGGAACTCGAACTGTATAAAATGGAAAACTCTGCGATTGCAACCAAAGAGTTGGTGCTAGCGAAAATGTTTGAACTGAAAAAGGTATGCTGTTTGACTCGTGTTAAGTATATACGGAATCAATCCGTTATCACAAAGGTTGTATGATTTACGGATTATCGTAACGTGGTTGGCGAGCATAATCTTTCTCACTATACTGATTTATAGTCTGTGAGACGTGAGCTCTTGCTCATTGGATATAACAGGTCACTACAAAACTAAAATAATGAGGTACTGCGCGCGTCTTTTCAAAATATATATTAAACTTACAACTTGTAAATAAGTATGTGTATTTTATTTTGTTGGTCGATAGTGGCATTTCTGTATGAGCGCTACCGTGCTTCGGAAGGCACGTGAAATTGCTGGTTTTTTCAACGATAGAAGTTGGAGGCCTTTAGGCGGTCGAAAAAATCCGATTACAGGATTGCTACTAACCTACACAAACACCTACACTTCTTTTCTTTTCTTCTTTTCTTTACCTATATCTACACTTCTTAATAAATAGTTAATTCACTACATGTTGAATACAAGCTTTCGTTTGTATCAACTTCAATAAAAACGACAGCATGAAGTCTCCATCCCCATGTACTTATACTTACACTTTACTTACGCTTTATTAATTTCCGTTATAACAACGTCATTTCCAAGATTCAAAACCGTTAGTTCAACTAACAAGCAAAGCGTTTATAAACGTTGTTTTTCTCATTTTTAATGGTAAAAATGTTATCGCGGAACAATAGTTGTGCGATGCCGCGAATAAGCGTTTTGGCACATAACGCCCAGCGGGCGGCGACTCGCGGCATAATTACGTACCTACCTACAACGAAATGTGAACTGTCGTTTAAATCTTGCACAGCTTAAATTTGAAGCAAACTCCTCTCCAACCGTGATATTAATTTAATTTTGCTTGCTCCATGATATGGATTTTGTTGATGCGAAATAATCGGGGCATCTGCTCGCTCATATCAGAGGATTTGGGATTTAAATGAGCTTTATCTGTTTCTATTCACAATTGTATTGTGAAATAACTTAATACTCTGTCTGCCAATTCAACATTAGAACATTAGCTAATTTATTTATTTGCTCTCTTTGTGGTTTCGTTTAAATTAAGATTTTGTATTTCCTCGGTTTTATGTCTGTTTGCTTTGACCGTACTTCATGTGATTTCTATTAATTGCTCTGAACTTCGATATATGTACCTAAATATTAAATAGGTGAATATCAGACCAAACTATTTAGGTTACCTTTCGCCTCTCGATTCGCCGTAGAGAATATCTATGAACCTATATAAACTGAACATATTAGGCCATCAAAGCTGAACAGTTTAATGACGATTGACTATTCATACCACATTCGAAAGGTTGACCGCTTTACTGCTCTTGATTTAGAGTCTAATTATTCTACGATCTCAGCCGTGGCGGACGACCGAGGAGTACGTAATGAGAACGACACCCTCCGAAGGGGGAGGCAAAATGCAAAATGTTGCAATTGCATTTCCCCGTCAGAAAAACAGCTTACACTAGCAAAAATAATTAAGAGTATTAGTGGAGTTGCCGAGCGTAGTGTCGCACAGTAAATAGTCTGCTAAATACCCACCTACATTTATTGGTGCAGGGACTTTGGGAAGGCTAGTAATGGAAACAATTTTGCCTTTTAAAACTGTTGTCTGCTCCAGTGTCTTGTTTAATATATGACGCGATCGGCGAAATAAATTACAGCGGATAATGCAAGTTCCGTGTTCCGGATTTTGACTGATGAGCTTGCACTTTATTTGTGAACACAGGATCGATATCATACGCATTGTTATATTTAATTATTATCTTATATTAAGCGTTTGTTATAACCATAATTGTTTACATAATATACGATCTCTTAACAAAACAATATCGTGAACAAATCAAGTTGAATTAGGTAATTAAATGTTTACGGCGAGCAAACAGAAGTTGTATTCGTTTATTTACATTTATAAACATAAGTCAAGGAGCGCTTTGAGAGTTGCGGGCCGAGGTCAGTGGTGCTTCAAGTATTCTCTCCAATTGTTAGCGGGCGAACAGTTAGCTTCCTACACATTTATTACGGGATTCCGAATGCATCATTTGTCGTCTGTCGCCGATAATACTTGACGACGGTTCGAAAGGAACAACCAGTCCGTAAAAAAGATAATCCCCCAATTAAATTGAATCACCACCCGTGAAATTGTTTACCGTTTGAGGTAGAGATTTTTCCAGACGGAATTTTATGGCTACGTACGCAAATAAATCGTAGTCGTTTCATAAATTATCACAGAATATGTTTTCGAAAAAGAGCGATAAGTGAAATCGAAACGAAAATACATATGCATGAAGATATATTGTAATATTCATGACCATGAATAGAAATATAGGGCTCATGAAATTTATGTGGATACACGAGTCTCGTAGGTTTTCTTAGAGCGATTTGTATTGGATTGGTTTATTTTTGTAGATAGTATCAATTCATCAAGTTTGGTACGTGTTGGGTCGGGTGACAATAGCTGTTCCGCGGCGATCAACCATCGACTCAGCAAACGTGTTCAAACTGCGCTCTCACTCACTGTACTCGCCCCATATTCAACACTATCAATGAGGTACAAACTACACTGTTTCAACTAGATAAGGAATCAACGTTAACGGCAGTAGAGTTCTGTAGAACCTTTCTGTTAATCTACCAGGGAAAAGCTGGTTTATTTACTTGTAGGTAGAGTAGGTATTAACTCTACATTCAACCTTTAACACCCAAGTCTCAATGTCCTTGGCCTTAGGTACTTATCTAAGGTTAGATATGTGACCTGATATAACCATTTTAACCTAGACGTAAAAATAGTTCTTATAATATCAGGATTAACCAGAGTGTATTTTTTGCTAACTAAATGAATACTAGGAGCGCCCTGTGCTTTTACCTTTTAACCTTCCCGTTTAATGAGGCTATCTGTTACAAAAGGAATTACTCAAAACAAACGGGAACAAAATCTCAAATCAAAATTGCTTTTTTATCTATATATATTAAATAAGTTACACCACTTATAAGTTATAAGTGAAGAATGACTGGACCGATATTATAAAGTAAAGTAATAAGTAAAGTAATCTACACTAATATTATAAAGAGGAAAACTTTGTTTGTTTGGTTGTAATGAATAGGCTCAAAACTAATGGACCGTTTTTAAAAATTCTTTCACCATTCGAAAGCTACATTATCCACGAGTAACTTAGGCTATTTTTCATCCCGAAATTCCCACAGGAATGGACACAACGCGGG
Source organism: Cyclophora albipunctata (assembly GCA_963082685.1). Taxonomy (NCBI): domain Eukaryota; kingdom Metazoa; phylum Arthropoda; class Insecta; order Lepidoptera; family Geometridae; genus Cyclophora; species Cyclophora albipunctata. The sequence goes on along the minus strand of OY720117.1, from coordinate 4,112,396 downwards.
TAAAACCGCGGGGCGCTGCTAGTAGACGAATAAAAACGTTTTAAGTTCAGAATCTGGCATATGTAGGTATCTAATTAAATCTTGGTTGTTCTTTAAAAACTAAGTCGACGCAAAAATGTCATTTAAACTAATAATAACGATAAAAAGTAACTAGCAACCGTCTATTTTAATTAACTTCCCTCATTCTGCAAATGCAATGTAAGAATCACAGCATCTAACATTTCCAACAACAGTTTTTCTAATTTAGGATTGGTTATTAGGAAAAAAGTTCAAATAAGGCGACATTAACGGGAGAGACTTGGCAACCCTTGCTCGCCGCTGGCGCACGCCCAACCCTTCTCGAAAGTAGGTACAGCTCGCAGCCAAGCCACCGGTTTGATTTTCACTCTTATTTCCCTGGAATATAAGGTCTCTTTTACCCTTCCAAAACGTGTCCTTTTCGAAGGACTGTACAACACAAAGTGGTTGCACCGTTTACCGCTTTCATTTGGCAATCTTTCGCTACATTGTGATGCGCATTCAATTCGTGTTGCATTATCATTCCTTTTGAATAATTTACACGCGTGTGTTTGAATTCGGAATATTTTGAATCTTACAGATTCGGAATCTATTTGGTTTTATCATAAGTTGTAGTTGTAGGGTACCTACTTAATTAAGTCAATGTATTTGTCTTTCCACAATAGCTAGCTCTTATGCTAGCAGCCTCCTGCGGTCTTTTCAGAATGAACATTCGGGAATTTAAGAATAAAAATAGCTCATTACCTTTCCTTTGAATGTGGCTCCATTACAAAAAGAATTATTCAAATGAGATTGGTAATTCCTGAAATTAGTACGTTCAAACACACACAAAAACAAACTCTTTAGCTTTATATATACATATTTTGGTAACACCCATATCAAACGAAGCATAGCATTGCTCTGACGTAGTAGACAGCGGTTTAGCTAAATCAAGACGTATGCGACACAACTTTCAACTTACAACTTTCTAAATAATATCGAGGGAATTTTCCGATATGTATGTAGTAGTATTTAAGTTGAATCGTCTACTCCGGGTAGAATCTTGGTGATTACAAGCTGTGCTAAAAATGTACATAAAAAATATATTCGATAAGTATTTATATTATGCCCGTTCCCGTGGGAATTTCGAGAACTTTTATACAAAAAACCTTCTTCGTGAATCACTCTATCTATTTTAAAAAAAACTGCGTCAAAATCCGTGCAGTAGTATTTGAGTTTATCGCGAACAGACAGATAGACGCGGCCGGGGCCTTTGTTTTATAATATGTAGTGATATTCGATAGAAACGTATCTGCTTCAGGATTCGATTCACTAGTCTATACATATATATAAAAATGAAACCCGTTTTCCTTGGTCGCGGCATCACGCGTGAATGGCTGGACCGATTTCCACGGTTTTGCATTCGTTGGAAAGGTCTCGGGCTCCGTGAGGTTTATAGGGAATAAAAATCAAAATTCCCACGGGAACGGGGGCGCCGCGGGTGAAACCGCGGGGCACAGCTAGTTTAAAATAAAACGACAATTTTACGAAAACATTTTTATTAATTCAATAAATACTTAGCATCTTAATTACAATACAAATAATATTAATATGAACAATCAATTGTAAACTTTGAATGCGGAATGTCTACAACGTTATTTAAATTCTATTTAATATAATCGCGGAATGATATGCATTAAACATTGCTTTAAACTAGATTTTAATAACAATTTTATATTAACTACTTTATACAACAATTATAATAATATTCCAACACGAGGCAACTAAACGGTGGACTTTTAAAAGCACACGTAATATCGTAGATGTTCTTTTAAAAGGACAAGAAAATCGGTGGAAAAGCTTTCGTGTTCACGTAGCTTTAAATTACTAAATATTTTTGATAACGTTGAAAATTAATTTAATCACAAATATAAATATATTATTAACAATATGTTAAAGATCCATAATTAATACTTACTCATTATTTTAAATTCATTTCTTTTATTACTGTCAAGTCAATACCTAATCACAATAATTTTGTACCAAACTAATAATTCCAAATAAGGTACTCACAGGCATCACATTTATTTATTAAAACCAAATCTACTCTTCTAAAAACAATGATGGTGGAATTAGAGATGATGTAGTTTTTTATAATAATTATGTTTGTCATTTTTTCAGTACATACATAATTGTCCGTTCTATTGTACACACAATATTATTTCTTTGTAGGGCAAACATACAACACATTTGTATCTTTACATATTCAAATTATTTTGTCCGTTTTATAGTTCATACAATCCTTTTCATAGTACGTCCAGTTTTCACAATCATTCTAATTTCAAGACAAACTGAAGAAATTTTGCTTTGGCACACGCAACCAAAACTCTTTGTTACGAAATAACTTTTCTTTGTATATTAATGGACTAAATTTAGTAATTTCTTTGCAACAGCCAATTAAGGATCACGATATAAAAAATTAAGCTAACAAATATTGTTATAATTTAATTTATTATTGCTAAACATTAACTGATTTCTTACTAACAGGCACGCGCGGTGAATTCGAATACAATTTCTTGAATAATCCTTGTATATCATTGTCGGGGAATAAGTTGGTTAATGTCACTGAAACAAGAATAGAGCTTAATTAATATGACATCAGTTTTATTCATTCCCGCGGGAATTTTGGGAATAAAATACCTTTAACGTAGATCACTATGACTTTCGGAATAACCCTCAGGTTATTCGTTCGTTATCAGAACAAACTTTATTAGATGAACTGGGAATGAATTGATCGCAATAAAATAAAAAAGTAAAGTATCAGCCTGTTATATCCCACTGCTGGGCAAAGGCCTCTCATCTTACTGAAGATAGGTATATGTACAGTGATGAGGATAAGGCGTAATCATCATGCTTGACTGAGGGTTGGTGATCTCAACTCGACCTACCAGAGCTATGTTTGAAAACTAGGAAACATTTTTTCGCTCGATCTGGGAATTGAACACGAGACCTCAGTCTTGGCGGGCGGGTGCACGTGCCACTAAACCATCGAGGCGTAATTAAAAATGAAGCTATTTAATATTAGTTATTAGCATTTTTATCCGAGTTTATACATTGTCGGTCCGGATTTCTATCGTTTAGAGTCCATACTTTAGACCAAGTCAGAGCATTTGGGCGGTCGGAAATATGGAACAAGTGCTAGCACTAACCTACACAGTTAAAAATAATTTTAAAATATAATTGAATTACAATGTACGGTTGATCTAAAAATGAAAATTAATTCTTTCCTTACCTTCAAGCAATACAAATATTAATCTCCTATTAATTTCTTGCGTTTGAAACACGTCAAACACAGTAAGTAGACCTCGCCGAGTGGAGTCGGTGCCGACAATATGTCTCAGATCATCTGGAATATGTAATACGACAGATTGTCAATTACAATTAATGCATATTTTTTCGATTGTTCATAATGGTAAACTTCTGTCCTCTGTTTGTGGAAAAGCTAGGCAGAGACAAGGACATATAAATCAAAGATATGAAAGAATAAAAGGGACAAAAGATGGTAGATAATATTATATGGGAATCAAATAGTAGCAGCGCCCCGCGGTGTTACCCGCGTCGTACCCGTTCCCGCGTGAATTTCGGGATAAAATGTTTCCCATGTGTTATTCTGATGTATAACCTATACTACTGTAAAGTTTCATCCAAATCCGTCCAGTAGATTTTCGTGAAAGAGTAACAAACATACATACATCCATCTCATACTAGCTCAGAACTGTTCAGAATTCTTAGTGAAGACGCAACTTTACACACAGATAGCTGGTGCAATTTAGATAATAATATTTACCCGAGCAGGCAGACAGCAACGCTACTTTAGCTGCCACTCTGGTCCTCGCTTTAGTCGCTACATCTCTATTTATTTGACTCGGATTGTTCCGTGTTGTTGTTAGCCATTGTCTGAAAATATAGAAAACATGAAGTGTTATACGTGTATACAAGAAAGAGTAAAAATATCGAAAAAGTATAAATATTTATACTATTCTTAAATTGAGAACATATTAAAACCGTTTTCTCTACCCGGTTACTTGGAACCGTTCTAGATTGAAAAAGACATTCAAAACAAATTAATTGTTACTCACTTAAATGTCTTCAAATATTGAACTACGTTTCTTGGCGATGTTAGAGATGCGACAAACTCCAATACTTTCCTGTAAAAAAAGAAAGTAACTTCAATGGCAAATAGCAATGACAGATACGCGAAAGACAGTTTCAAACATAATACATTATCCGTCGTTTCCATAATGCTACAGTAATTAGGCTATAATCAATAGCGATTGGTGGGAGAAGAAGAAAGATAGGAGATAGGAATAGTTTGCCTTCTTGAAGAAACCTTTTCACAGCAGTGAGACAGTGTAGTGTCTAAACCAAATATAATGTAAACTAGCAGCACCCCATGTGTACCCCGAATTGTACCCGTTCCCGTGAGAATTTCAGGATGAAAAAAGGTACAAACTTCCCGTTGAATGTAGTTATCTAATAAAAAATAATTATTGAAATGGGATTGATAGATTCTGAGATTAGCGCGTTCAAACTCAGATTGCAAGATTCAACACAAAATCAGATTCTTCACTTTACGTTTTACTATATTAGTATAGGTCGTACCTGTTAACTCTATCTGCTATAATAGTTCGGAGTGGCGCTAGTAACCGTCGTCTCAACCACAGTCCTCGAATGCCGAGGACTTCTTCTAGAAGTTTCAGTGGGACGCTATCGTCATCCTGTAAAATAAATTATGTGAAGTGTGTTAATGAAACGGTATTACACGCTGAGTGCCTTCGCCGACAGAACTGACATAGGCGGAGCTCAGACCATTTTATAGCTAAAATGTTCCTAAAAAGCGTTTATAAATATGACCCTTACTTAATGTATTACTTTAATGTTAGGATGAATCCCCTTGCTACTTACATCTTGTCCATCAGTCGAGGCACTCTTCAAGCCGTCGTAGCAGTTCTCGCTCTTCCCCTGAAACACTTTGGAGATGCCGTCCATCACACCGTCCACGGTGTTGGCGAATTGATCCGGCATGTTCTTCAACGTTCGCATGCCGGCCCTCAGGGAATTCACGAATAGAGCGTCGATCTGAAATAGATATACAAATTAATAAGGGTTTTTTTTCGAGTGGAGTTTACGGGTGGTGCAATCCACTTGAAACGTCGGGAAATCAAAGTAAATGTTTTTACTTACTAAAACAACCTTTTGTGCCGCGAAAATACGTTACTAATCGCGAAAGTTTGAAAAAGATATACAAGTGTCGATGGAGAAAATAGTATCATATCAATGTCTGTTGCACGTTTCTTGTGTCTCTTTTTTAAATTGAAGTTATTCAAATGGAACCATTTTGTAAGTATAACTTTAAATAATGAATATCCCGGATATATTCATTATTTAATTTAATTATTATATGAGTATTTATTTATTTTGTTCCTTTTTATTTTATTTTTGTTGCCTGTATTAAAGTTTGTAATCAAGTAATGTGACAAGTACATATATGTCATTGACAATTTGAATGTCCATTTATAATCTGAATGTCACTAATCGAAAACAAATGTCACATAATTTTACTTTCAAAATGTACTTTTATTCAGAAAACATGGTTGTTTTACTTACCGTGCTACTATGTTTCTCGGTCTGATTCTCTGGACTAAGAAACCCTCCCAAATAGTCTGGAGACAGTAGTGACAAGTACTTGGACTCTCGCGCGAGGTTCGCCAAGCTTTGTAGATAGTTGTTCAACATTCGTTTCCGACTTTCTAAAACTGATCGCGATGTATTTTGGAACGTTTTTTTAGCTGGGAACGGTAGACTGCCTAGTTCTGGCCACTGAAAATATTACAAAAATTTACTAGACAATCAAAAATGTCTAAAATTATCAAAATATTTTCAAAAATGACTCGTCTTTGTCGACAAAAGAACCACAGCGATTGAGTCAATTCTGTTGAGAATTAGAAAGTATAAAGCTATAAACGCTTTTAACATTAAAACTATAAAAATAACCAATATTAAGTATTCCACACGTTTGAAACTTTTGAGAATTTCATACATAGTCAAACTTGACACATCAAACTTATAATGACATTTCAAAATAAATATCATAATTGTGTTTGTTTACCGAGTTTTTAATATTATTGAGTAATTACCTTTTCTTTAATAGAACAGTGCAAGTCATAGAAGTCACTGTATCTCCTGTAAATGTGCCATATTTCATTATCCGACAGTCTGGTCACAGAAATAGCGTAAATACCGAATGCACGCCCTTTGTCTTGTACTAAAGCTGAAAGAGATGGGATATTGAATCTTAATACAAGTTAAATACGTGTTGAATTAAGTTTTATATCGATTCAAGTAACTACAAAAGATACAAACTTGTTTTTGTAAAGGATTAGTTCTTAGATAGTTATGTAGAGATTGTCCAAGCTGAAATGACACGCCCCACCTCCGCATTTACGCACACTAGCAAATTTTAAATATGGACGCAATACACATAAACATGCAATTATAATTGGTCGTTCAGTTGCCGTACTCGCCGTACTCGCTAAGAAGTGCAATTCTCGGATTTGTTGTCCAACTAGTTTAGTTGATCGTGAACGCGCGAGAGGAGAGGACGTCTTGTTTCATACAAAGTGACGGCGCTGTTCCATAGAGCGAGCGTTTTCGGATTTATCACCCGACTAGTCGGCCGACATGTGCACATAGAAATCAATAATTGGCGCTCCCACACAGATGAAGTGCCGCTATTAATATTTACACTCACACATCTAAATAAAGTAATTAAGTAGTGGGGCGCGTCATTTCAGCTTAGACAATCTCTACTATAATATTAGGCTGCTTTTTGTGAATGACATTTTGTATTTTTTAATTACAAGCATTATGCATAAAATAAGGCACGAACATTTAGCCACGTATAATATTCAATGACTTCAAAATAAAAATGTATATATAGGTAATGTTTTCAATTGAGATGTAATAAAACGAAAGATTTTTTAATGAAGTAAAAAAAATACAAGTTCAAAATATTGCTTAATGTCAATCAATACTAACCAGTTTCAATAATACAAGCAGATAGAGGCGACATCAAATTCTTTGCGTTCCTACTTATTTCTGAATGAGACATGGAAAGGTTACTCGCGTTCACTGAAGTTAGATTTGATGGTCCTGCAATGAGAGTACAGTAGTAGTAGTATTCGTCTGTAATATCCCACTGCTGGGCAAAGGCCTCTCGTCTAACCGAAAATATAAGTACACTGAGGAGGAAAGTACAATGAAATCAAATATAATTAATTATATATTAGATGCATTATAAAAGTATCGTACGGGTTAATGGGCTGTTCTACGCTATACAACGTATACATTTGATACGCTACGCTATAGATTTGATATTCAACAATCCTTTCAAAGTTATCTTAGCAACATAACGGCTTTTTCCACCAATCAATGTGTCCCGACGCGAGTAAAAAAAAAACCCATCACAAAAAAGTGCACAACGCCGCTAAAGAAGTGTTCACTTTAATAAGTGGAAAACCTATTTATTTAAAAATGTGTAATTAGATACATTTACCTGCAGCCTCGTTAATCATTTTCTGTGCAAAGTTGCCCACTACATCTGACCTTGATCTGTTATGGCGGGTGGATCCGGGGACCGGTAATGTATCGGCTGTTGGGAATTAAAAAATCTGATTATTTTAAATTATTATTCAACTGTTATGAAATTGTTTGTGAGATATGTAACTAACGTTTAGCGAAATAATGAATTTGAATCAATATCTAAATGTTTTAGATAGATTTTTTATGTAAACGTTCAATTTAGCGGAAAATATACAGATTTTGAGCCAATTCACAAAATTCTTCAAAAATTAATATGCCAATTAGCGTCTAACTATACTTCTATTCCAAACACCTATCGAGAAGACAGAAAGAGATAGATAGACAGAAGATTCACTATTTCAATCTAACTAATAAAAATCAAACTGCAGCCTATACATACATACAAATACTTTAAACATTTTTATATCAAAACTATCTAAAAAAACATATATTTATGAATCAAAACCAAATCTACAAACTCTTATACATTTCTGTATGAAAACCAATCTACATATTGTTCATACATTTGTGTGCCGTGACCAAATCTACAAACTCATACATTTCTATATCAAAACCAATCTATATACAAATTGTTCATACATTTGTGTATCGAGACCAAATCTACAGAAACCGCAACTGAAATACCGAACGCTTTGCATTTAGGCAGCGTGTGATTCTTGTTAGATGATTTACGTGCGAGCGAACACCGAGGGAACGTCGACGATTTGTGAGGCAACTCGTATTTGAACTTGGACTTGGAAAATATCTTTGGCAACTGGTTCAGACACGTCTTCACTATTTTCTTGCATTTCTCTGTGTATTTGGGGATTTCATTAGGCCAATTTAACAGTTGCCTAGGCGTATATTAGATCAGCATATCCGGCTTACAGACAACTTTACAAAACGTTACAAACAGTTCCAAATGTAATAGACCAATTAAGGAATTTTTATGGAGCTCCAAAAGGGGTTTCACGAAAATGACACTATTGGCAGATTTCTGGACCTCACGTCTCAGTGCTGCCGCCTAGTGGGTGTCATTTCAGAAAACCCTCAATGAGGGTTTTCACGAAAATGACACTTTTCACAGATTTCTGGACCTCACGTCTCAGTGCTGCCGCCTAGTGGGTGTCATTTAGAAAACTCTCAATGAGGGTTTTCACGAAAATGACACTTTTGACAGATTTCTGGACCTCACGTCTCAGTGCTGCCGCCTAGTGGGTGTCATTTCAGAAAACCCTTAATTAGGGTTTTCACGAAAATGACACTTTTGACAGATTTCTGGACCTCACGTCTCAGTGCTGCCGCCTAGTGGGTGTCATTTCAGAAAACCCTCAATTAGGGTTTTCACGAAAATGACACTTTTGACAGATTTCTGGACCTCACGTCTCAGTGCACATATCGTGCATATATATATATATCTTTTGCCGCCTAGTGGGTGTCATTTCAGAAAACCCTCATTGACCAATCATAACACATTACGAAAAGATTTTGACAATGTCAATGCACTGTTTGACATTTCAATAAGCTGCGATTGGTAAATTGGGCTCCACGCCGCTTAATTCCGCTTCAATGGGAACACATCCTAATAGTTGCCTTACTTAGACTATTAAATTTGGAAGTATAATTTAGCTCTGTAAAGCTGTCTTCAAAGACTGACTTTATTTTGTAAAACTGGATTTATAAGTAACTTCTTTATTTGAAAGTGATATTTCATATAACAAAAAAGGCGTACTTAAAGAATCGTACATGCAGCCATCTAGAAAAATAACAAAGTGCATTCATCACATTCAACATCAACGCTATTTTTTTCTTAGATGTTCAAATGAAAAAAATTATATTAGAGACAAACAAGTGTCTTAGTTCAATATTAATTTTCTTAAAAAACTTACCGCTGTATTTTCTTTCAGTCTTTTCATCTTTTCTTGTTTCACTGCAATTAAAAAACAATCTTAATAATTATCGTATCACAAACCATTACGGAAGGATTAACAATAAAAATATACCGACTGATTTCTATCATGAGCGTTGCTATCCATCATAAAATCTGACTGCCAAGTAGGGTCGTCCTGCAAATAAAACGAGGTGAACCAAAAAAAAGATAGAGATTCATAGGAAACAATATGAGTAAATAGGGAGGGACTGATAGAAGAAAGAGATACAGAGAACAAAAGCAGCAGATCAAGCAGGTTTTTTTATAATAACAATAATTCGGTATCTCTCTTACTAATATAATAAAGCTAAATAAAGACTTTGTCTTTTTGTTTGTTTGAACGAGTTAATCTCAGAAACTACAGGACAAGCAGCGCCCCGCGGTTTTACCCGCGTTGTGCCCGTTCCCGTGGGAATTTCGGAAATTGTTATACATATAAACCTTCCGCCTGAATCACTCTATCTATTGAAAAAACGGAAATCAAAATCCGTTGCGTAATTTTAAAGATCTAAGCATACAGACAGACAGCGGAAACCGACTTTGTTTTATACCATGTAGTGATAAGTAATAAAAATCTCGAAATTCCCAAGGAGGCTCTGCGGGTGAAACCGTGGCACAGCTAGTAGGATGATAAAATTACCATACCTCCAAAGCATCACAAACGCATTTCTGCACATCATCAAAACAAGACACAGGGTTGGAACAAAAATCTTCGCCTTCCGTCGTGATTTTCCTCACGAGATCCGCGTGACAGTTCTCAGGCACTCCTATTACTGAAGGCCGGTTAGGAGATAAGTAGAGATCGCATAACTCCAGCGCTGAAGATCGGAGGTTGTCTAGTACCGCTTTGGAAGTGTGAGGGGCGTCTGAGGAATAGGTTAAGATGATAATCCTATTAAAATTATAAATGCGAAAGTTAAGGATGGAGTTATGTATGGATGTTTGTTACACTTTTACGAACAAACTACTGGACCGATTTGGATGAAATTTTACATTAATATAGGCTATAATATATCGGAATAACACATGGGATTTCATACCGAAATTCCCGCGGGAACGGGTACAACGCGGGCAACACCGCGGGGTGCGAATAGTAAGTAAATATGTGCGAATAGGTTAGTAGCTAACCCTGGTGTAGGAAAGTTTGGACGACCTAAAGGTCTACAACATGTTCATGGACGTATTTATTGAAGCGGTGCAGAGCACGATTCACCAATCACAGCCCATTATGATTGTAAAACAACGCATTGACATTGTCAGAATCTTTTCGTAATGCATTGTGATTGGTCGCAGCTCTGATCCGCTTCAGTGGAAACGTACCCTAACGATAACGAACTTGGGAAAGATAATTTAACGTGCCTTCCAATGCGCGTTAGCACTCTGATAGAAATGTCACTATTAGCCACCCAGCATAAATCGTCGTAGTACAATCGCGGTGAGTCAACATCGCTTAGTAGAAGAAATTGTGTTTCGTGGGAAAGTCTCCAATATTAGTTTCTATCTAAGGATTCCTTAATGTAACAAGAGTTGTAACGTCAATTTTGGGGAAAGAAAATTTCGAGATACTAAATTGGGCTTTTGAAAAAAAATATTGATTTTTTTATGTATTTTAAAACTTTTTTATTAATAATATTGATATTTAATGCAAAAAAACTTTAAAAAAATATTTTTTCAATTAATTATAAACAATTAAAAATTGAATAAAAATCACGTGACTATAAACGCGCCATAATTGGTCACCGTGGTTGTGACGTGATAATGTATAGCTATTTAACCATGAGTACGTACAGCGTTTACGGCTATAACCACGTGTAACCGAATGGGGCTATACATTATGACGTCACACGCGGTCGGGTTTGTTCGGGAGTTGTCCGAGTTTTTTCGGTACTGGATTCAAAAATTAATTTTTATTTTGAAATAACTTTTGAATTATTGCGAAAAAAATAAAATAAAAATAGTTTTGTTATAAAACTAATATATAATCTTTCCATTTATCACAAAAAATTTTTTTTTCAAAAGCCCAATTCTTAATTTAATGTGCAATCTTAAAAGTATGTTATAGACTTTCACATGCTACTTGCTCTTAACAATAGCGAAACAATTACATACATGCAAACTACATATTAATTGAGATCTAATCAAGATAACATTACATTCAAGCTATGCAATAAATAAAGCATGCATTATTCTTATCAATTCTATTCAGTTAATCAAAACAATAAGAGCCTTGTTCATAAACGTGTTTTAAGATTTTTTTGCTGTCAAATGGTTTGTCCCTTTCTGACATACGCTATTTTCCAAAGAGCAATAGAGACAAAACACTCACTAACAGTGTTTTAGTTAGAAAGCATTCATTAATAAGGCATTAAGTGTATAAAATGACAACTTGATAAAGTATTCATAATCTACTAAATGTACAAGTTATTAAGTTAAATGTTATAAGATGGTTGTAAGTTAAAATACAGAAATTAGGAAATAAATTAAATACTTACATAATATTTCAATTCAATTTAGAAGTCAATCCATTACTTATATGTATTAATGCAAAATTGAAATACAAAATCCGATATAAATAATTTTGTTATATACAGAGTGTAAAACTTATTTACCAGGCCCGTTTCTTCTGTGATGGCAGAACATAACAGTACCCTGAGAGATATTGCTTAAACACAAGTTGAAACACATGCGCTTAAGGGCGGGGCGATAACTAATCACAAGCATTCTTTACTGCTAAAGCTTCACTGTGATTGGTCAAACGCACCAAGCACCCAGTTTGGTGGATCATTTCGTTTTTAGTGGAAACGGATCTCATTTTACAGTCTACTAAGTACAGACAGTCTGCTTTGCCTATGCAATGGTCAGTTTAAACTTATCAATATAGGTACTTTATTGTTAAACTTTTTTATTTTGTACATTTCATGGGCATATGGTAGGTAAAGTTATGTCAAAATCTATGTATCTAAACTAAATGTTAGTAAAGCGGTAGTACATGCATACGTACATAAATAGAACTGTGAATTACCGGCTTCGTTGAGTTCAATTTCGAGCAAGTATTGCGCGTTGGAGCGCCACGCCGCGGTCGCGCGGATGAACTTTAAGGATCTCGATACTTCTTCAGATATCTTCTCTACATTTGCTGTTGATAGACCTAGAATAACACATATAAACAAAATGGACTTTTATACAAATTTTTATTATAATTTTAAGTAAGTTGTTTAGTTTAGTGTTTTTTAAGGTTCCGGGCATGATGGCATGCTGCTTGGGAAAAAGTCCCTAAATATTTTTAGATTAAACAAAAAATCATTCGAGTTTACAATGCCCCCTCTCACTTAAACTTCTCACTTAAAAATTTAAACAGACACATTTTGGTAATGCATAGACATAATAGAGAGACCAGTTATTATTAGAAGTATATTTTTCACGGCGGAAACATCTTTTATATTCCGAAATAACTGAAACTTCGAATTCAGTCTTCGAATATTCTAACTAGTCCCTCTAAATGGGTAACTTTTCATGGAAAAAAGTTTTAGCCTGTAATTTCCCACTGCTGGGCAAAGGCAGTGAGAAGTATTAGGCATAATCACCACGCTTGTTTTTTTCACGCATAACCTTTCATAGAACAAGATCATATTTAGTTGAAACAGTCTAGGTTACGTACCTTCCTGAGGACCCAAAGTAGCTCGTCTGGCTTGTATGATCCTAGCCAGATACTGCAGCGAGGATAACTTCTGGCGATCTTGCAGCTCCCATTCACCGGCACTATCTCTAGAATGCTATATAACAAAAATATTAACACTTAAAATACCGTGTAGAAGAATCACGTTATAAATTAACTTGAACTTATCATCTCATTGAAGATATCAGTACAGTGAGGAGGATTAGGCGTATTCACCACGCTTGCCTACAGCGGGTCGGTGATGTTTGAAAAATAGGAAACATGTTTCCGAACCCGAGACCTCAGTCTTGGCAGGCGAGTGCACACACCACTGGACCACAGAGGCGAAGAATTCTTACCAGTTTCTGTATATCTTTCTCAACCAGCTCCAGCGTGGCGTCCAACTCCTCGGCGTCCGTGCAGCATCGGATCACGATCAGGAACAGTTCCGATGGCAAAGTAAGGTCTTTACAGCACTGGAAATATATGTCAAAAGAAAAGTAAATCCTAGCGTCAATTTGTTTTGAGAATGTCACTAAAGAATTTGACACAAAGTCATGACAGCAATTTAAATTGTAAATTTTTACTTTTTTCACTTTAAAAATGTGTTAGTAGTTAGGAGTAATTTTTAACGGGCTTCTAATACTAAAGGGGAAGTTTTTTAATTGTATATTTCACTCCTCAATTCAGTCAGTTGGTTTATTTTTTGTGTGAAATTATACGGTTAAGTTTTGATGACATTTCAACTTGCCAGTTAAAGCTTGTAGAATACATAAACTGGATTTTGGATCTGACTTCATAATAGTAGTTTATGCAACTGTCATATAAGGAAGGGTATTAAAACACGAGTGTGAGTTTATGAAACGAGCGCAGCGAGTTTCATAATAGTAACGAGTGTTTTAATACCCGTGTTATATGCAGTTGCATACACTACTTTATCTTCACTAATGCAATTAATCAAACAACAAGAGTAAAAGCTGACAATAGTTTTTCACGCGTACGTGTAGTGAATACGTATATTGAACCAATGAGAGCGCAGCTGCGCGTAGGGCCAATCAGGAGCGAGCGAAATCTTACCAAAAAGTTTTGTGTATGTAAGTTTAGTAGTTTCGACGAAGTTTTCACGTACATATAACCCAACTGTTTTCAAAAGCCAGCCTAATATCAAAATTTTATACAACTAGTATGAGGATTTTGACATAAGGCTCGCCAGGTTAATTGGTCGCGTTTTAATGATGTTATAATGAGATTTTACGATATCGATGTGGATATTATAACATCATGTGCAATTGCTTAAATTGAGTGTTTTAGTTGCCTGCGCTATAACAGTAGTAATTATAAGTCAAGTATTGGAAACATAAGTAGAATGTTACAACATTAGTGTAGATAATAGTAGTTTATGCAACGTCATATAAAGAAGGGTATTAAAACACGAGTGTGAGTTTATGAAACGAGCGCAGCGAGTTTCATAATAGTAACGAGTGTTTTAATACCCGTGTTATATGCAGTTGCATACACTACTTTATCTTCACTATTTAATGCAATTAATCAAACAAAATTTTAAAAACAAAACACATTGCGAAACATTAAATTCACGCGTAGGTACGTGTATTGTCACAGTGAACTTGCCGCCATTAAAATCTAACCAATGAGAGCGCAGCTGCGCGTAGGGCCAATCAGGAGCGAGCGAGATCTTACCAAAGAGTTTTGTGTATGTAGTTTCGACGAAGTTTTCACGTATAACCCAACTATTTTCAAAAGCCAGCCTAATATCAAAATTTTATACAACTAGTATGAGGATTTTGACATAAGGCTCGCCAGGTTAATTGGTCGCGTTATAATGATGTTATAATGTTAAATTATAATGATATTATAACATCATGTGCAATTGCTTAAATTGAGTGTTTTAGTTGCCTGCGCTATAACAGTAGTAATTATAAGTCAAGTATTGGAAACATAAGTAGAATGTTACAACATTAGTGTAGATAAATATACTTACAGTCTTAATAATAGTCCTGTTAATGTTATCCGGGTCGCTGAGCATGTTTATAATAGGTCGTAATACTACAGCCGAGATCAACTCTATAAGGAGTATCTTCAACGCGTGACATTTAAAAGCCTCTTCCGGCGCTATGAGGTATAATACCGCTTCGGACACTTCGCATAGTAACTCTGTAACATAAATTCACTATAATAACCAAATTTTAACTATATGTTATTTATATACATGTGAATGGATACACATCAACGAAGGCGTCGTATTGACTTGTTGAATACGTCCACGAAACAGCTTAAGCAGGTTAACTTAAGTATAATTTAAATGTATTTTTTCTAGTTAGCCTTTTATGTCATTTTAGGTTTTCTTTTCTTTTGTTGTAAAACGTCCATAGTATTGTATTGTATTTCTTATAAGTGTTTTGTACTCACTAGTGACAATTTGTAATTGGCCCTTAACAATTACCTACTTATCTATATAAACCTGTACATAGCTGTAAATTTTCCAAATAAAATAAAACATCTTATTGTACCTATATACATATATTTATTAAGGATTTTGCCAATCAAATAATTTGAGACTTCTAAAATGACAAAAAAAAATTAAGATTTTTATGCTTTCTTTAGTAAAATGGTTTTGTAGTTAAATAACTATACTATACAGGGACTTACCATACTCTTTATCGGGGTCTATACAAAATATATCTCTACAAATCTGTCTGTTCTCTATAGAACACTCCAACTCAAAGAATATATCTTTCAATGTGGAGCCGCACAAGTTCTCAGAGCTGTCATAGAACTTTGATTTGCCGTACGTGATTGTATCTGAAAATGTAGTTTAACATACTGGACTTTAATATTCTCTTAGCCTATTTCGTCTGAGCCAGTCTACTACTGTCTAAAGTAAAACAAGCCGACAGTAATGGATAGCCACATTCAACGGGAAGGTTATAGGCTATTTTTCGACGCGAATAAAACCGTGAGGTGCTGTTAGTAATACACTAGCAGCGCCCCGCGGTTTTACCCGCGTTGTGCCCGTTCCCGTAGGAAATCCGGGATAAAATGTAGCCTATAGCCTTCCTCGATAAATAGACTATCTAACAGTGAAAGAATTATTCAAATCGGTTCAGTAGTTTCTGAGATTAGCGCGTTTAAACAAACAAACAAACAAACAAACAAACAAAACCAACTCTTCAGCTTTATAATATTAAGTATAGATAATTTTACATTTTAATTACCTGTAGGCCAAGACAGCTCTGTATCACTCTTATTCCTCCTATGAGTCTTCTTCTCTTCTTTCTTGGGGCTGTTCTTCGAGTTCCCATTGGCTAACTCTTTGGCACTTATCAGGTCTACATGTTTCAACCGCACCCTGGACTGTTTGTATAACTTCAAGTGAGTAGTCAACTCTTCGGGAAACCGAGTGGATAGTAGGTATATCCAGTCTACACTTTTTACTCTGTAAAATAACATTTTATGTATATAGAGTGGGCAAGTGTGGTGATTATAATCCACAGTACACTAATCCACTGTACTGATATCTTTGGTGAGATGAGAGGCCTTTTCCCAGCAGACACTACAGGCTAATACTTTTAATTTTTATAGAGTGGGATATTAATTGAGCTTGAATTTGAAAACTGGGAATATCTTAAGTCAGCAACCCAGAGTAGACAAAACATGGTAATACCTAATTCTTCTCACTGTATTGTGATATTTTCAGTGCCTATCGCTTCAGATCCAGCTTTACAACATTACTGGCTAATTATTGGCATATTTTCTGTCATGTGCAGTCATACAATTTTTATTTAATACTTTTTTATCCATATTTCCTTCTTACCTATTAGAAACATTAACACCAGTTGTTAGCACCATTCTTCGTATAGCATAAGACGTGAATTCCTCATCATCTGTCAGTATTTCATACCACGGAGTCACATAGTCGTTGATAATAATTGTTATGATTTCATTGAGGAACGAATCAACGGTCTCACTGCCAGTTATTCTGTTATCATACTTTGGTACACTAGTTTTATTTTTAAATAATTCTAAAACCTGTAACATGACATAATAATATGATTAATTCATTCATTTTGTGTAGGTTAGAGGCCAACTGAAACTTTTAGAACATTTAAGAGCCTGTGCTATAGTCTAATGATTATAAAATTCAGGACTATTCTACTATAGTCTCCAAAGCAATATTAGTATAGTTGCCAATGTAATTCTTAGTTTCTAATATCTAGTACATACATATAAAAATCTAGTATCCAGTCCAAAAATAAAAGGAGAAGAAAGGAAGATAAGGGCATAACTTTTTGAGTATATTTATAGAGCCGCGCCCCACAGTTTCACCCGCGTTGTACCCGTTTCCGCGGGAATTTCGGGATAAAAAGTATCCCTTGTATTATTCTGATGTAATTACACACGGGATACATTATTACCTATATTACTGTAAAGTTTCATCCAAATCTGTTTAGTAGTTTTTGTGTGAAAGAGTATGTATGTGAGTGTATGTCTTTTACAGAAACATACACTCACATACATACATCCCCACAGACTTTCACATTTATAATATTAGTAGGATGAATATTGGTTTCTGGTTAAACTGTGAGTAGGTTTCAATGTAACTGTTAGCTTATTATATAACTATGTTGGTATAAACTAAGTTTATCATTGCGGTAACATTATATATTTAATTTTTTTATATATTAATGATACTTACACTTGGTAATTGTATTGAAAAGTTAGATTGCTGTAAAGGATCATCAAAATTATCTATATCCACAGAAAATATCTTTGTCTTGTTGTATGAGTAATACAGTACTGTTATAATCCTGAAAGAAATTAATAATTAGACATACAATTTTTTTTACGTAAGATTAATTTGCGTTAGTTACATTGATTAGCGACTAGTGAACATGAGACAGTTTAGAACTTATGAATCAACTTTATTTGAGATAGGTAACTATAACAATGGACTAGTAAGGAATATTAACGATAAATAAACAAAAACAAAGCTTTATAATACCCAACATACAATAAAAAGCCCGAGATAACAGGTCAATGGGGCCAAAGACATAGAAAATTACAAATCTGATAGTGTCTCACTTTCTATGCGATTTGTTAACAATTTTGACCTAATATGATATCACACAGGCAGAAATTGAAAAATGGGAGTACCAAACTTATATAATCGTGAAAATAAAGGTTAAATTAATAAAACTTACCCCAAAATGAATGAAATTAAGAATGTTAGTATCGTAAGATACCACCCGAAGCCAAAAAGGCCAGTAAACAATACAGATACAAAACAAAACCAAGAAACAATCCTCATTGCCATTATTCTAATTCCAAATTGTATACAAATTTAATTTAGCTAAAACAAGAAAACAACAAAATACATTGAAAAATGTTTTTGTTGACAAAAAAATATATAATTTCACTAAACTGACAATTTAGATCCATTGATGTTTGTCTCTGACATTGACAGAAGCGATAGTAGATGCAGCTGACGTGCAACGTTAGCGTAGTAAAACAATAGATCTACTCTGTGGTTTTATTTGTGGACTAGCAGCGAACCCTGGTTTTGTTCGGGTTATGTTCGTTCCCATAGAGAAATTAAATTTAAATCCATCTTATATAGCACTGGGAATTGGACCGAGACTTAACTTGCAATAATAGTCAATTTACATATAAAACAACCCTTTGAAAAGTCTATTGGAAAATTGGAATAGCAGATCGTAGCATGTTTTTAAGTGGATAAGAAATATGGTATATCTTGGTTAAAGCATATTATGCTACCGCCTAGGCGGTTCCTTTCCTGTCCGTTGAATAAAGGTGAAATATATCAATAAATATAAACAAACAAATATAACAGCATTTGATTTATTGAATACAAACACAATCACATAAATAACTCATACAGATTAGATATCAGTTAGATCTAATAATACTAGTAAATAGTATATCATAATGTTATTGTCAATCATGTCAAACAAACATGGTGATTACTCGTTAATTATTAAATTACAAGCGAAGTAACACTGAACATGATTATCAACCAGTGGATACCAACAATTTGTTTCGTGGAAGTTCACAATCTCAAGCAACCATCCTCTGGCAATTTCGCTTAGGAATGACTAAAGTTTACAATTGAAAATATAACACATTTTGTCTATGCCTGTGAAAAAAAATCACGTAAAAACTCCATGAAAGTTCAACAAAAATAGGTATAAAAATCATTTTGTATGATTGACCATGATAAAAATACTATGGGTTTAAATACTTTGGAATAATTATGTTTTTATATACTTGAGATCATGAAAGTGGGTTTAAATGTTTCACTATTCATTATTTCATAAGTCTTCATTTCGAGATATTATCCGAAATACTTGAATTTTGTGCATTCTTGAACTTTGCCTATAATTATTAAATTTCATATCGTGTGTAACTATTAAGAGATAGCAAAAACAAATGCATTCGTAATGCATAGCGAAAGGATAAACATTTAGAGATGAAATAGTGCAATTTCAATTTTAGGTGCATAATAGGTAGTATATCTTAATAGTTAAATACCAATTCCGATGCAAATTTTACAGTTAATTGAATTGTCGACTCTATTTCAAGTTGCATTGCAACATAAACCAGTTTCGTATATAACTCAGAATTTCAAGCATCATTTGAATTTGTTTCTTAGATCTCATTTAGTTAAAGTTCAATTTAGTTTGCAGTAAACGCGTGTCGGACACGCTATTGCCAATCGTTTAATTGACTACGCATTTAAATTTTAAGTTCATTGGAATTTTTCGTTCACATTAATCACAGTTGAAAACAATGAATAACATTTACGGATACACTTCGCTTTTATTTTACATTTTTATCTGACGTTTTGGCCCCTTTACAGGAACCGTGGTCACAGAAGACTCTGTGACCACGGTTCCAGGGTGAGAAACGCGTAGTTTCAATTCAAAATGAGTAGTGTTCGTTTAAACTTAAGAAACCAGTAAAATGAATAAATAAACTTCTAGGTTTATAAATCTTGGCAGCCTAATCGCCTATTAGGCCAATTCCGTATGTAGTCGCTACAAGGTAGAAAGGCTTTCTGTCTGAATTCTTCTGTTGCTGACATATGTCACGTATATAGGTTTGCGTGTACAGTACACTGTAACTCAACTAACATGCAAGGAATCGGTAAACGGTGGCTGTAAAAAAATATTTCATGACACAACTATCGTGCCGTGTCACAAAAGTTCATAGCACGCCTACGGGGTCATCAGTTACAGTACTTTTCCATAGAAGTGGAGCGGAGTGGTGCCAAGCTCAATTAACTAATCACAATGCGTTGAAGTTGTTAGCCAATCACAATGAAGTTTAAAATCTCTGCATTTTATTGGTCAATTGAGCTCAGCACCGTTCTCCTCTATCTTTTTGGAAACGCACCCATAATATGCTACGCTATTAAAAAGAATGTATGCTACGCTAGTACGCTACTGACGTACGCTATCGACGTTAGCAACAAAAGAATTCATGCCAAGGTTTAGGAAGTTTGAACTACATATTTCATTTATATATATTGCACTTACACTGAACAAGTAGTATTATACACATTTTAAGGAAGAACAGAAATAGAAAATAAGTAGCTACAGTACTGGGAAAAACATCAACACATATTCAATATACATATTACATTTACACCTAGAGACAAACATTTTGTAATCTGACATTAAACTTCTCTACCAAAACTAATTTTGTTAACCTTGATTTGTTAAATTTAATGTCAGATTAAAGCTATATATTTTGTCCGTCCCAGTGTATTCGAATCCATCCTATCTATTTATGGCATTACATCAAAATAAAATCGAAGCGTTATTGCTCCAGTTACATTTAAAATTCATTATCCGTACAAACAGATCTAATCAATATTGTGCACTTATCAACTATACGTATTCATTTGAGGTTATATAGTAATTTTAGGCTAGGATCTTATTACTTTGACTGTCGTAGATGGCGAATAAAAGTATTGAGTTTAGATGAATTCAATAGGTTGCGGTCACCATTATAAAAGAAAGCTTACTTACTTAGGGTATAATATACTTTATAGCTATATTTTGCGCACCATTATGAAAATCAAAATGGCCGCTAAACCAACCAGATTGTTATCGAGGATGGAGTGAATGCTATAAATAAAGCATAAACAATCATCATAACTGAAGCTTTGCTATTATAATATTAGTAGAAACTAATCTATACTATCACTACATAGTATAAAATAAAGTCGTCTCTGTTTCGTGTCTGTTTATCTGTTTGTCTGTATGCTTAAATCTTTAAAATTACGCAACGGATTTTGATGCGGTTTTTTGTAATAGGTAGAGTGATTCAAGAGGAAGGTTTTTATGTAAAAAAAAATCCCGAAATTCCCACGGGAACGGGCACAACGCGGGTAAAACCGCGGGGCGCTGCTAGTAATATTATAAAGCTGCACAGTTTGTTTGTTTGAACGCGCTAATCTCAGAAACTACCAACCCGATTCGAATAATTATTTTGTAATGAATAGACAAATTCAACGGGAAGATTTTAGGCTACTTTTCATCCCGAAATTCCCACAGGAACGGGCACAACGCGGGTAAAACCGCGGGGCACTGCTAGTTTTTAATAACTGTTATTAAACTCAAATATTTTTTATTCGCCATCACTACTAGTCAACCTGTTTTGTTAATTATTTCGTCTCTTCCTGGAACTAATACCATATTTAACATTGCGTCTCAATAATGGCATCCTTGGTCATGGTAATAAAGTTTATTATTGCTTGTTTCGTATTTATTTACAACACTGTTCGTATCGACTGTACGTTTCTATACAAACTAACATCAAATTGCACTTGTGTAAAGTAAGGTAAAATAGCAGTTAACCACATTGAACTGAAATCGCCTTAACGTCTGTAAGGGCTTCGAAAGTAATGAAAACCGATCCCCGTATGTGGCAGGGCAGACCGCTAACGTCTCTGGCCACAACTAGTTACACCTTAAAGCAAATGCATTAACTAATCCCATTGTACCGTACATTGGGTTATGTTAATTAATAACTTATGCCCACGCGCTTACGTGCCTCACTAGGTCCATAGTCTCAGGCTTTACTGAGACCTAAACTTTAAACCGCTCCTCATATTTTACACAAGACTTCTAATTGCACACTCAACGTTTATATCACTTGTTTTGTTGCGTATTAATTCCATCGAAACGTACAATCGTCAATAAAAACCATTTCAACTTAATAAAGACGCAATACATCGCATCGTCTCGATTACAATTCTACACCAAATATTAATATTTGTGTACATAAATAATCATCTTATACTACAATAATATAATAATTTAAGTTACACTATTACTATACATTTATATTACAATATTTCAACAAGAATATCAACAATGGACTCGGTTATATTTTGTAACGATACTCGCTTTTATATATCATACCTACTAACACTCAAATCATACCATTTAAATTTAACCTTTGTGCATATAATTAATAGAGTACAATTTCGTACTTAATTTTATCCAAAGAGAGAAAATATTTCTTTAATTTGTCTGTGTTAAAGTAAATTTATTACAATGGCCAGCATTAAACACTCTTGTCTTATCTTTTCTTCTAAATTTTTTTTTCTTACATGCCATATAAAATGTCAACCCGTGTACATTCTACACATAAGAACTAATATTGACAATGTAAATTATACTTCATGAATCACTGTATAAAATTCATATTGCAATACCACATTGGTTGAATTTCAATGTTGAATAGATATGATGTATGAAAGCTTTTAATCTGTGATGCCATTTTGATATAGAACTTCGTCATATTTATACATAACACTAAAATTACATAATAAATGCTACTTTTACAGGCAGTTATATTTGCTTGCTTTTTACTTTTGAAGTTATTCAAGTATTTCTATGATTCCACTTTTTAAAAATTATCTTGTCAGCAGCTCAAAAATTTCGCTACATTTTGTTGAATTAAGTTTTAATGACAAATCCCGAAGTAATCTGATAAGCAAGCAAGTCAATAATTTCTAAAACTTAATTCGTTGTTTTACATGACTTTTCAAACTCTGATCGAAAAAAGAACCGTAAGTATATTTAATATTGTTCATTGAACATTTTTAATCGTCCAATTAAAAGACACGAGACGGTTTTTTCAAATCACTCACACCAGTTGCAAAAATAATTTTATATGTTATAATCTGTGATTGCACCAAAGTACTGTCAGCTGCACATTACTTATCAATCGCTGACTAATAAACCATAATATTATGGTACCTACTCAATTTATACTTATATTATAAAGAGGAAGGTTTCTATCCTGCTCAACAAAATGTATGGCGACCCCATTAAATCTAGGAAAATAATGTAAGCGTGATCTACAAAATGTTCACACTAGTGTCATCTATCGCATCGCGGAACCACCGCGCGGAACAGCTAATCTTTCATAAAGCGATTGATTGTAAGGCTCTGGGAATAACACATTTTAAACACTTTGACTTTGACACTTTGAATCCCAAATTAACTTTAAAATTATGCAACTACTTTCTTCAAGTTTCTTCACACATGCAACAACGCAATTTTTCTAGTATCAAAACTGGCATCACAGGTAAAATATCGAATGTTTCGTAAAGAACTAGATAACATGAGCTTGGCGTTCAGTTTAACACCATAGAAGCAGATCTTGATCCCACTGTGAAATCTTTGTATTGCGAGAATACACACAGCTGAAAGAGAAAAATAAGAGATAAGTTTATATATCAGCAATCCACGTTCTACCAGACGATTTTAATATAACTACCAGCGCCCTGCAATTTCACCCGCGTCGTACCTGTTCTCGTAGGAATTTACGGATGGAAAGTGGTTTATGAGTTCTTCCAGATCAATGTATCTGTACACCAATGATCATCTAAATCCGTTCAGTACTTTTTGCTTTAAAGATTAACAGATATCGTCAGAAAACTTTAGCATTTATAATATTAGTAGCATATAAAAAACAACATAACTCCCAACGGAAATACATTATAGTAAAAACCCCGAGGGAATACCAGACAACTCGATCAATAAATCCAAGGAAGTGTCGATTAGAAAATCTATCTTAACATATTATTGAAATACTAGATATTAATCATACATGTACGGACGAAAATATCGGTACACAAAAGGACTTAGGGCGGGGGGAAAAGAATCCTCGCTGCCCCCTTTGAAGTCCTAATATAATAAAGCTGAAGATTTTTTTGAACGCGTCAATCTAATGAACTATCAGTCTGATTGGAATAATGATTATTGTATTAGATAGCCACATTAAACGGGAAGGTTAAAGGCTATTTTTCATCCCAAAATTCCTACTGGAAGGGGCACAACACTGGTAAAACTGCAGGGCGCTGATAGTTCAACCATACAGTTAAAGGCTACTTTTCTTCCCAAAATTCCCCAAACCTTTCACTTATATTAAAAACTTCGGGTTTTATTTTTCATTTGTAGTGGTTTTAAATGAAACCCCCCGAACCGAAGTTCTTAACCCGGCCCTGTATCGACTATCGATACAACATCAATACATCAACACGAACTTATCATTATACGTTGATATTATGTTGATAGTGTATCAGCTGTGTATGTACGATAGAGTAAATAGTAGCAGAGTGCCGTTGACGTAACGTCAGGTAATCTGATAAAGGCCTATTCGATCTTTACGAAGTCCAATCAAAACTGTACTTAGATTGTCGAACTATTGAGTCACATATAAAAGTTTGAGATGTGTTTCGATGTTTGGAAAGACTTTAAAGGTCAAAATCTATACTAATATTATAAAGCTGAAGAGTTTGTTTTGTTTGTTTGTTTGTTTAAACGCGCTAATCTCAGAAACTACTGAACCGATTTGAATAATTCTTTCACTGTTAGATAGTCTATTTATCGAGGAAGGCTATAGGCTACATTTTATCCCGGATTTCCTACGGGAACGGGCACAACGCGGGTAAAACCGCGGGGCGCTGCTAGTATAAGATATTTCCAATTATCTAGTTAGATATAAGTTCGCCAATAGGATTTCTTTGAATTAAAAATCTGTACATAAAAGCAAAAGGAAGAAAATCCCAGATCCCATATCCAATGAATCTAGGGAATATTCGGAATATGCCTTATCCAAAAAATCTTTTTTTTTTCAAGTTTATAGGTACTTACACTATTTGACACTCATCATAAACGAAACTAAACGGCACTTTGCAGAGTAATTATTCATATACATAATCCAGCTTTATTGACAACAAAATACTCAAAGTTGCTCACCTTATCTTTAAGCTGTTGACACATATGGAGAGCTGCAGTCAACATGAACAACACATCGCTCAACCAAGGCACGGCGCAGTCCGTCTGACACGAGTCGATTCTCATCGATCCGTGCACCAAACTGAGTTGGTACGCGACGAATATCAACTTGTGTGACTGTATGTAGAACGATATAGCTAGGTCTTCAGGTAGATTTGGTGATAGAGCTTTCTGGAAATTGAAATGTTTATGTTTCATAAACTTTTCAGGTAACTGCAAAGGGGCCGAAACGGCAGATTAAAAATCACTACATAGTATATAACAAAGTCGCGTCTGTTTGTCTTCTGTTTGTCTGTCTGTATGCTTAAATCTTTAAAATTACGCAACGGATTTTGATGCGGTTTTTTGTAATAGGTAGAGTGATTCAAGAGGAAGGTTTTTATGTAAAATAAAAAACGGGCACAACGCGGGTAAAACCGCGGGGCACTGCTAGTGTAAAATAAAAGCGAAGTGTATGCGTAAACGTAGTGTCAATTCAAAATGTAAAGCGAGTTATCAGTCTTGTACTACGAAGTCTACGGAGAGCAATAATTTCCTCGCTTTTAAAGCTCGTACTCAGAGATGTCAAACCTATACTTAGTAGAGTAGAAATATAATGAGTAATTGTGACATGTAATGTCTGAAAAATTACGTCACTTATTTAAGTGGCGATTTTATGGACGTTTTTGATAGCGGCCGTAAGAGTTTCGAGTGATGAAAAGAAAGTACGTACCCACTCGTTGGCATTGCGAAATAATAAGAAGTCAAGGTATGCAGCCTATAGTCTAAACTCTAACATTACTCCTCTACATCACATACCATGTTCCTACTCTTCATAAGTTCTTCAATGGTCTTCTTCTTGGGCAGTACAAGGGCAGTGCGGGCTCGCTGGAGAGACCCGATGAGGCATTGGATTATATGTAACACTTCTTCGGAAGATCTGTTAACAATAGGAATGTTAGGTATGTTTAAATTGTGGGTTTATGATCACCAAAAAAAACTTTTAGGGACATGAGAGGCCTATACCCGGTACTGGTACATTCCTATTATATTTACTTTAAAATTATCTCTTCAAAAATAGAAATAAGTAACAGATTTTCCAAGTTGGTTTAGAGAAATACATAATTTTTATTTACTATTTACATATATCTATAATGTTATTTCAAATGAGCCCTATGTTGAAAAATATATAAATAAGCATAGGTAATGTTTAAAACCATAAAAAAATATTTTAAATATACAGTTTTTCTCAATGTTACAAGGCAATACAATTTTTCTCAATGTTATATAAAAAAAATATCACATCTTTACACAGATAAGGAAAATTAATAAGGCCATTTCCAAACAATGACAGTTGACCTTGTATATAACATGTATTACATGACCTAGAAGGTAATAAAAAGGTACCTTCTTACTTATTGTAATATTATTACTTTTTCTTACATTTTAATATTAGCTGCATTTTTCTGTGTTTTTTTCAAATTTATCTATGTCACCTATATTTGAAAAAGAAGTTTCAAAAAGCTCTTCAAAAAGTTGAAAGTCAGAAGTGGAGTGGAGGCCTTTGCCAAAAAGGGCACATTTAGGGCATACCATAGATAAAATATATTTTTAAAAAAGGATCCTCTGCAAGTCTATATTAATTAAGGCTTCTTTAAACTATTGTGTTAAAATTATATATGTATGACTAGCTGCGCCCTGCGGTTTCACCCGCGTTGTACCCGTTCCCGCGGGAATTTCGGGATGAAAAATAGATGTTGGCCGATTCTCAGACCTACTCAATATGCTCACAAAATTTCATGAGAATCGGTCAAGCCGTTTCGGAGGAGTACGCGAACGAACACTGTGACACGAGAATTTTATATATAAGATATGTGCTAAAATAATAAAACTTTACTAATACTTACAATAAAGCTGAAGGTTTGATTTTATGTTTGTTTGAATGTGCTTATCCCAGAAAAGTATCCAATGTGAATAATTATTTTTGTAACAGATAGCCATATTCAACGGAAAGGTAATAGGCTATTTTTCATCCCCAAATTACCTCAGGGATGAGTAACACAGTTAAACTGTGGGGTGCTAGTATATCATAAAGGAACTTTTGAAACTCTATATTTACAAAGGCCACAAAACTATTGATTTGTGTTTGTGGTTAACCAATAAACTAGAAGTAAATGATTTAACCACAGTCTTAAGTCAACCGAGTGTTGAGATGTTTAATTGTATTGTGTTATGCAATGCATTTATTTTGTGGATAATAAATATTAACAGTATTCATGCAGTTAAAAATAAATATTTTTTTTTTTTTACATAAACACACTGATTGCCACTCATAACACTAGATTAGATTGTTATTTTCCTAGAAGATGAAAAGTTGAATAAATATGGTTTTGTTAATAGTAAACCAATCTTACTTGAACACATAATTCTTGTCAACGTTGTCAATATAACCAATGGCTTGTTGAAGATGATTGGCAGCATCCTGGATCTGTTGAAGCTTCCACGGTCCATCCTGATTGATGGACGTCCTCATTATAGTGTGCATCTGCCTTAGCACTTTGAAGCTTATGTCCTGAAATGAATTTGTTTGTGAGTTCTCAAAGAATTCGATGAGATTTCAATGTCATTGAAAAAGAAGATTAGGGCAGTGATCAAGAGGGATATCACTTAACTGATGTATGTATTTAATGTCATATATATAAAATATATTAAATAAAACGTATAATATCTTACAGCATGTGTAATGCTATCACCAGTTAAGGTCACGATACATTTCAGTTGCTCTGGTTGAGATGTCAATATGAATTTGTCCTGTTTCTGCCCTTCATTGCCGTACAGTGGAACGGGAAATCTGTGAGCACATTCCTGAAAATGTAATAAAACCTTTTGAGGCCAAATTCATATGAAAATTGTTAATTCATTACACAAACATCGAATTTTTACTCACGACTAAAACTGAATGTAATTGATGTAGTATAGAGTGGACTTCCTCTCGAAGAACCCATTCAAATTCTTCTTTCTAAAATTATAAAATCCCAATTGAATTCGGCAAATACAACAAAGAAAATAAAAATAATTATTTTATTACTTACCAAATTCGCAGCTTCCTCTTTTTCGTTATCACACATATTTATAGATTACACAACCGATATTATAAATAAAGGTGTTATATCGCAAGGATTGTTTGATTATTATCTCTTAACTTTACTACTGCAAAGTCTACAGTAATTTATTTATTAATTTCGATTCAATAATTTCCCGACTCCATCCAACATAAATTTTCACGAATGCAATGAATGAATGAAATGAACGAAGAACGACGAGTGAAAGAATGAATGATGAAATAAATAAACAAGACACAGATAGAAATTAATGAATGCATAGACGTCAAGAATAACAATAATAATAAATAATAAATAATAAATAAATTTACCCGGACAAAGTCACTCACGGTTAATTAGACCCAAATTAAGCTTTAAGCTTGTAATATGGAATCTAACTAACTGATAAAAAGATAAAAACCGCAGAAGATGGATTGCTTACTATACATGGTCACAGATTATTAAATAGTTACTTCGTGGCGCTTATACTTGGGCAACGGAGTGGCAACGGACAAGAATAAGGGCCTGTCCACATTTTCACGTCACGACGTCTTCAGCGTAGAACGGTACGGTAACGTGGCACGGTTATAGTTGCAAAAAGTATTTTATACGTTTAAAATCATTTGGTTTTAAACCGTTTAAAACGTTTTAAACAAATTTTTAAGGTTTAATATAGGTTAAAATGATTTTCTATTGGAATTTACTAACATTTCACAAAAAACAATAAGTAAAGTATTCTCATACTTACATACTACATACAACATTATTTCAAATCATTTTAAAATAAAAAATATGGCATTAAAGAAAGTCAGTAATTTTTTTTTGCTTTAGATAATTTGGTTGTTCTCTATCTATAGCATTGTCTAAACACGTGTTTACGTGAGTCATAAATTTATTATCGTACCTACACTCCTAAAATGTTTTCTAAGAAACAATAGTGTACTCACATTGTCGGCAAGTTCTTAAAGTCGGTAACTTATTTTTGTTCGAACAATAGAGGTAATAAATTCCAAATGATCAAGTTGTAAAGGTTGTAAAATAAAACGTTGCTATGTTCGAGATACACAGGTCAAATTTAATTTTTCGAGATATAGAGTGAAAATATGTACCAAAATGGCTTGGAGGGACTCGGTGATTATTTCGACTAACAGAGTATAACATAAGTACTATGAAATAAGAAAAAGCATACCTACCTTAGGCTTTTTCATATGCTTTTTCTTATTTCATAGCCTACCTACTCATGTATGAGTAGGTAGGCTACCTACTCATACATGAGTAGGTAGGCTACCTACTCATACACAGACACAGCTTATTATAAAGAAATAATAAATACGCATATTAAGATTTTTAAACCTTCTAAACCCTAAAAATAATGTAAAACGTCATTGTAACTAACAAAAATTCAAAATCTTCAATTAATATATTGTATTTTTAGTTTTAAAATATTAATTAGTCATAAACGTAAGCACGTGGTCACGGTTTTAAACCGTTTTAAATTTATTTAAAATGCGTTTGAAACCACAGATTTTGGTTTAAAACGGTTTATTTGCAACACTAGCACGGTACGTTGCCGTGACGTGTTAGCGCCACGTTACGACGTCGTCAACGTGGACCGGTGCGGTAACGTGACACGGTACGTTGTCGTGACGTGTAGTGCACGGTACGGCAACGTTGCAGTGGGATGGCGCGGCCCACGTGGCTTGTTTCATTGAATTGCTCAGAATACAGAAGTACCTACAGAACCCGTGAGCGCGCCTAATACTGTAGCTACTCAAACTAGCCTTAAATAGTGTAGTTTTATGCGCAACCGATCAGTCACTTTGTGACCGTCGGAACGCGCTAACGTGTTTTACCCGTGACCAATTTCACGAAACTATGCCGTCTTGTGTCGTTCCTACCTGTAAAAATGCAGTGGGTCTGAAAAAGAAACAGGAAGGGATCACATTTCACGTGTAAGTATCGCATTTAGGTATCGTCTTATTTAAATATTTAATTATTTTCTCAGATTTCAATTGTCATATAGAGTGATGCGTCAATCTATGTTAGTGTTGCCAATATAAGAGTTTTGATTTACCCTTCTTTTTATTACCTTTTGAGGGATTTAATTCGTTGTAGAATATTAATAAGTAATATAATAAAAATTAACCAACTTGAAAAAAGAAAGTATAAAGCGTAAGTGCGGCTCGTATGTACCTAACCTAACAATCCTATTAAATAGTAGGTATGTTAGTCTATAGGTTTCTAAAAAAAATTTTGGTGTGCGTGTGAGGGAGAAGAGGAGAGGGGGAGCGGGTATAAAATTATGTTTCTATATTAGCCATCTTAAATTTTAGCTTCCCTGCTGATGAGGAAAGGAAAGCGGTGTGGACAAAAATTATACAAAGAGCTAGGCTGGAACAGTTCTGGAAACCATCGAAGCGAAGCGTAGTTTGCTCGATGCATTTTGACTTAAGTAATTATTCTTTTTTTATGTAACTCTTGTACCTAGCTGTAAGTTTTCCGAATACTTTAAAATAAAATAAATAAAAACATATAAAGTTTTTCCATCACCCGTTAAAAGTGTGCAAACATCCACCTTAACACCGTGTTTTATTTAATATACCTATCTATTTCTTGAGATAATCAGGTAGGTACATAGTTATATAGAAAAGGACAATTTTTATTCTATTAACATATTACCTCCAAAACTCCCAAAATTTACCCCAAAAATGGGCAAATAATGCGAGAGCTAACAACACTACGCGGGGGACTTTGTTCTGTTTTTGGACACAGCGTGTAGCTTGTAAATACATTTGAATGCTCCTTCTGGTAGGTACTTCTGTATTCTGAGTTGAATTGTATGTAGTAAAGTAACGTACTAGAGAAGTTCTTCAAACATTAGCTTCAAATAGCACGACAACGTGCCCTACCTCGTTACCGCACCGGTCCACGTTGACGACTTCGTGACGTGGAGATGTAGACAGGCTCTAACACGCGAAGTCCCAATTAGTGCCCAATTAAGGCTGCGTTTCCACCAGAGATGTGCGATGGAAATGTGTCGTGCGAAGATGTCTAGCTGTGCTGTGAAAATGTGTGGGGGTTTCCACCAAAGCTGTGCGATGAAAATGTGCCTACGACACGCCTACGAGGATGCGTTGCGAAGCTGTGAAATGTGTCGACGGGGGTATGGTGTAGTGGGAGCGGAGTAACGCAACACATCCGTTCGCACACATCTCTCGCAACACCTCCCTTGCACACATCCCTCGTACACATCCCTCGCACACATCCCTCGCTTGTTTTGTATGCACAAAAATCTAGCTCCGCTGATCCGTTTCCACCAGAGCTGTGCTGACCGAGGCGAGGTAAATGAAGCGATTCCATTGGTTCGTTACAAACACATCCCTCGCTACGCATCCTCGGTCATCTCTGGTGGAAACGCAGCCTAACACCGGTTTGCGGTAATTAAAATATCCATCCTCGACCTATGTATACAATAGACCTCATTACAGTGTTATTATATTTATCTATGTCCGATTCATTTGACTGACTGTCTGTAATATTTGAGCATCAATATAATAAATTCATTTACTGAATAAATATAGTATGGTACTATGGTAACTGTTTGTTAAATTTCCAAAAATTCCAATTAATTTTAATACGAAGTCACAAAGTCTTTGATAAAAAAATAATTAAAACCAGCCAACACAATGTTTCCGAAAGTTATGGAAAAGTTCTACGGCGTAGTAGAAATGATATTCAGAGACAGGGGAATTATAGCTGGGTACGCAAATCACTTAATTATTTTATTGAAAATCAGATATATGTAATATAGATTAGCAGAATTATTATGTACAGTGAAGGTAAGAGCAAGTACCTAAAAGGACCAAGTGTTCTTTACGGTATAGAATGCCGGGTCCGCCGGGTTGCTTACCTAGCTTAGGTTCCTACTTATTGTACTTATAAAAGTAAAAATTTATGGATTTCAATTCATCGAATTATTTCAGGAAATCTGGACGTCATATGAAATATCCTTATACATTTTCTGCAAAAATAGCTCAGTTTCCGATATTTTATTACTTAAAAAAGAACTGGATATGGATGTATTATGCTCCAGGTTGGGTAGTGGGATTCTACTTAATTAGTTTTATTCACGAAGCCGTCAATTCCGATGCCGCCGTTAGAAGCTGGGCGGAATCTCAGAGAAAAATTGCAGAAAAAGAAGCCCATCATTAAATTATCCTGTATTTCTTATAAACTCTCTGGTCAATGTCGAATACATAATCAAATAATTAAATAACAACTGGTATTTGTTTTCCTATCTATTCACATATAATAAAATTCGCCATGTCTGTAAAGAATGTCCATGCCCTTTACTAGTCTACTTTAAAGTCCAAATGTGATGTGTGTGACTTCCGACAACTATGCCTGAAAATAATATAAATTCGAGCTCCTTCCTTACTCCATGGTAAAAGACCGTAAAACCCAGGGTTGGTTAATAAAACAACCCACAGATAACATTTTAAGTAAAATTAAGACGAGGATTAAGTGATGAAATTTAACATTTCGGTTTTTTCAGTTTGTGGCACTGTTTGTGGTTAAAGATGTCATGATGTTATTCACAATGTCATGAAAATTATTACAGATATCTTTTTTTCCTAAATATGAATGAAATATTAAGGAAATTCCTTCAGTCAGTTCACAGCCCACCTGTGCAGTCCACCATGGTCCCACCTAGGGTTGTAAAGCGGTAATATTACATTCGTAAACTTACGTAATATACCATATTTTAAGTAAAATACGAATAAATTACGGTAAATTACGGTAAAATTGGTAAACCTAACCACCACAGAAGCAAATAGAACAAAAGAAAAAGCTGTCAAAGTCAACGTCACACAGACGAGGGGTGCAGTTTGCAGTAGTGTTTACACAGACCAAAGGTTAATAAATAGCTACACTACCTATTACACAATTCCAATGGCGGCGTGGAAGCAAGTAGAAACAGGCGAGGAAGAAACAGGTTTGTTAACTTTATATTTTCATCATGTTTGATGAAAATATGACAGCTTTTTCTTTTGTTCTATTTGCTTCTGTGGTGGTTAGCGTTACCAATTTTACCGTAATTTACCGTAATTTATTCGTATTTTACGAGCGTTTTCGGTAAAATTACGTAATTTTGCAACCCTAGTCCAGATTATAATAATAAGTCCTGTGAATAAGTCAATCAATTCGTTTCATTCATGGTCTATGAATTCGGTGATTCGTTTGTTCCACGTTTGTTCGAATTGTTCGGCTCTGTGGTTCGGCTCACCCGTTCGTTTGGATCTGTGGTTTGGATGTTTTGTATTGTATCAAAGAGTATATTTTTTGTATTTGTAATTTGTGACGAATGTGAATTTATTATTTACCTAACGATGTGATTGCGTTAAATTAAAAGATGTTTTAATTTAACGTTCATCGTTTTAATTTAACGTTATCATTCCATTAGTGTTCCAATTAGTGTGTGTGAATTCTGTTTGGATCACTCAAAAAAAAATTAAATTACGATGTGGGTGAAACCGCAAGAAGTGTTTATAAAGACTGCTTTTTGGTAATTTTGCGTTGTTCGTTTTGTGCATTTAATACGTTTGCCATTTGTATTGTGATTGAAATTATGTTTTTTGGCGATCAGGGATAGCGATGACACAACCCTGTATTTTGTGCTTCAAAGAAGGAAAGGGCATGGTAAATCGAAAGGTCTCTCCTCTTTGCTAGTGGGTACTCTAGACAGCGTGAGAGACACAAAACCAGCCCCATACAGGATATTACATCAAACACCTACCTCTGAAATCTATTACGGTAAATATTCGTTTAATATCTACTAATAAATACCTTTACCTGTCTGCAAATCTAGTAAATAGATGTTAATCATAGTAGGTACCTACTAAGAGACTGTATATAAACAAACCTGTCATAGTACTTCAGTGCTTATTCGCAGTGAGGATTACAATAGTGCTTATTCAACAAATTATTGGATAAAACTTTGCATCATATCTAATCTCAATGAAAGCTTCTATAGTTTGTTTTTATAAACGCTACTTTCATTATTTGAGAATAGATGTATAATATAAAGATATGAAACATATTATAAACATTAGATGAGGATTAAAATGCAGATGAAACTATTAATTCTCTATTATATTCTCTATAGTTATAGCATCAGCTCTAACAGAACAAGAGATACGCCGTGACTGGCAATGGCTGTTGGACAATGTCTGTCCAACATTACATTCGTTTGACAGCGAGGAAGAGGTCACCGAGTTTGTTTGTTGTAAAATAAACTCTGTTATTGCTACTGAACAGGAGAGTTTGACAGAAGGTAAACATATGGAATTTATTTGTATATGTATAATATGGGTGAGGTATTGTGCTTATTGGAATCCATTTCTGGATGGGTATAATGACTTGGGGTCTAGACCAAATTCCAGAGGCAATTTGACCCAAAGGGATCTTCTGTGGGTAATTGATAGGAATTCTGGAGAGAGATAGTTTGTTTTTTAAATTTGAAGTATTTAAGAAGTGTCAAACGAGACATTTTTCCGATATCTATACATAACTTACTAATAAAATCTTTGTTGAAAGTCCAATACCGCGGATCTAACATTGTCTAATACCGCGTATGTACACGGGAGTCATTTTACAGGAGCCCAAAAAACCTGTTTTTATAAAATGGGTCGATTTTTGAATAAACTTTTGTTTTTTTGGTCAATTTAACAATGTGGTATGAGGGAATGCGCCTATCACAATCAGTTACCTGATGCCGCGAGATTTCAATTTTGAACTTTTTGTAGTTACGCGGTATTTGAAAATGTTAGTTACGCGGTATTGGACTTTCAACAACGAAATGTAGGAATAATCAATTGCATATGGTAAAATTATACAAAATAGAATTTTATGCTTGTTCATGAGATAAATGAAGCATGTAATATGAATAGGCACAATAACTACTTATATTTTGAATTGGATTTTTTAAGTTTAGCTCTTCAATCTGCCTCACTGTGTCTGGTACTTTTATTTGTAGTTTATTTATACCCTAAATAAATGGATTTTATTTCCAGATGAAGATACACTCACATACAAAAATGTTGATTATGAATTCCATCAGAGATTTGAGGGGTTGCCCAAAGACGAGAAGCTGGTGTGTTACTACTCCTGTAGGTAAGAATATGATCAACCAATTATTTAAAATTATAAAAAGAATACAAAAATATTTCAAATTTTGTTATGTATGATAAAAGTATTATGTTTCAAACAAACAGAGAGAAACCACTCAGTGATCCCAATGGTTCCTTTTTTCCTTTTGAAGTACAGAACTCTAAAATAGAAATTTAAAAAATAGTGTGTTCATAATATTACTAAAATAAAACGTTAATTGCATTAGTTTCCTAGCAGAAATAAGTCAACCAAAAACTTGAGAGGTGTCAAGGGACACCCGGATGGAACGAAGTTTATTTATTATCAACAAAAATAATCGTCGCGATACCACACTGTTCAATGCGAAATAGAAAGACGAAACGAAAATATCTAGCTTGCTTTCTATAAGAGGGAGAGAGAGACAGACAGAGAAACATGTGCACGCCAGAGAGAGACAGACAGAGAAACATGCGCGGCGCGCATGTGTCTGTCTCTCTCTGGCCTGCCTAAGTTTCTCTGTCTGTCTCTCTCGCGCATGTTTCTCTGTCTGTCTCTCTCGCGCATGTTTCTTTTTCTGTCTCTCTCTGGCTTGCGCAAGTTTCTCTGTCTGTCCCTCTCTGGCTTAAAAAATGTCGTTACCATTTTTTCCGTCTAGCCCCCTTCGTAACGCGCGATAAGGAACTTCGTTCCAATAACTCATTATTTCACCTATTTTTACATTACATTTTCAACTTTATTCACAGTTACTGGAAAGGCAAAATCCCACGGCAAGGCTGGATATATTTATCGGTCAATTTCATGTGTTTCTATTCATACATATTTGGTAGAAAGACTTCAATCAAAATCAGATGGGCCGATATTACAGAGTTGCAGAAAACCAACAGTCTTGTGTTTCCCGATTCGATAAAAGTGGTCACTAGAGATGATGAGCATTATTTCACAATGTTCTTAAGGAAAAATGAGACTTTTGCTCTTATGCAGCAGTTGGCTAATATTGCTATGAAACAGTAAGTATTATTCAGATTCAAACTAATTGTTATTATTTCACAATGTTCTTAAGGAAAAATGAGACTTTTGCTCTTATGCAGCAGTTGGCTAATATTGCTATGAAACAGTAAGTATTATTCAGATTCAAACTAATTGTTATATTATTTATATAACCAACTTCAAACACTGAGGAATTTCGCACGCAATTTGGTCGTTTTTTTTTTTTTTCTGAAAAATTAATTTTGTATTCTTATTTTTGTTTTTATTATGAACGTGGAAACGCGTGAATATGATTAAAAATGTTTTAAGATTTAGTTTCAAGTATGTATTACATAAATTAATGATTTATTTTTTGATAATATTCATTTTATAAAGCAACTAGCAGCGCCCCGCGGTTTTACCCGCGTTGTGCCCGTTCCCGTAGGAAATCCGGGATAAAATGTAGCCTATAGCCTTCCTCGATAAATAGACTATCTAACAGTGAAAGAATTATTCAAATCGGTTCAGTAGTTTCTGAGATTAGCGCGTTTAAACAAACAAACAAACAAACAAACAAACAAACAAAACAAACTATTCAGCTTTATAATATTAGTATAGATTTAAAAACGATTAAGTGTCTATGATGATACAAATTTTTGTACAGATATTATGAGTATAACTATTTACTTATTCATCAATCTAATTGTTACAGATTAATCGACGACAAATCGGGAAGTTTTAGTATAGACAAAGATCTTTTAACCAAATTGAGTAAAAATGTACCAAAGAAGGCTTCTTTTCTTAAACGTGACTTGGACGCGAGAAAGCAATCTAATCTCTACACATTAAGGTTCAGATTGCCACAGACAGAGAAACTGGATGGCACGGAAGAGTGTACTCTATGGACACCTTACAATAAGAAACATAATTGGGGAAGACTTTATTTGTCGCAGAACTTCATCTGTTTCGATAGTCGAGTAAGTGTTTGTTCAATAAATATAAAATACTACCTGTGCCCAGCGGTATAACCCAAGTTGCTCCGTGCCCATCGGAATTTCAGGATAAAAGATACCCTATAACCTTCCCGTTGAATGTGGCTTTCCATTAGAAAAATAATTATTGAAACCGGATTGGTAGTTTCTGCGATTAGCACATTCAAACAAACAAAAAAATATAGATCACTACATAGTATAAAATAAAGTCGTCTCTTTTTCGTGTCTGTCACACTGTTTGTCTGTCTGTATGCTTAAATCTTTAAAATTACGCAACGGATTTTGATGCGGTTTTTTGTAATAGGTAGAGTGATTCAAGAGGAAGGTTTTTATGTAAAAAAAAATCCGAAATTCCCACGGGAACGGGCACAACGCGGGTAAAACCGCGGGGCGCTGCTAGTATTAGTATAAATTAAGACAGCGGACACTTTATTGTGTACTTTGAAATTCCTTTTAAGTTATCACATATGCTGCTGGGAACAGTTACCTATATCACCTATAGCTACTCTTACTACATTTCACCTATATTTTAACATACACTAGCAGCGCCCCGCGGTTTTACCCGCGTTGTGCCCGTTCCCGTGGGAATTTCGGGAATTTTTTTACATAAAAACCTTCCTCTTGAATCACTCTACCTATTACAAAAAACCGCATCAAAATCCGTTGCGTAATTTTAAAGATTTAAGCATACAGACAGACAAACAGTGTGACAGACACGAAAAAGAGACGACTTTATTTTATACTATGTAGTGATTATATCAACTTATCATCAAAACTAAAACAATACCTATTTGAATGGTTTTGACGTGAGTCACAGTTATAACATAGTGCTCTGTTTATTTATCCTAACTAGCAGCGCCCCGCGGTTTTACCCGCGTTGTGCCCGTTCCCGTGGGAATTTCGGGATAAAATGTAGCCTATAGCCTTCCTCGATAAATAGACTATCTAACAGTGAAAGAATTATTCAAATCGGTTCAGTAGTTTCTGAGATTAGCGCGTTTAAACAAACAAACAAACAAACAAACAAACAAACAAAACAAACTCTTCAGCTTTATAATATTAGTATAGATGATAAATTGTATTTACAATTATTATGCTAGATACAATTTGTATTACATTATCTCTTTGTTGATAACTGTGTTATGTAACCGATCAATATGCTAATAGAATTGACAATTTCAAAGTATTTATTTAAATTTGAAATGTAATAGTTGGTAATTTTTTTAGCATATAAATGTGTGCCTTATCAGAGCCATGCTATGCTACATTCAGGGTAGGATTTAAATAGAGACCCTAGGCATCAGGCATTTGTAAATTAGGAGCCATTAGGCTTCTGATTTCGTTACTTACTGTATGTCACGGGCCCATGCGACTCTAGTGTATTTTAAACCTACTTCAAAAAAAGAGGAGGTTCGCAATTCGACCGTATTCGACTTTTTTGTTGCTATTCTTTGATATGATTGATCGAAACCGCCATAGCTATATTATTTTGCAAGTTTTTGGATACGAAACATAGCAATTTCGAATTGCATAGCCCTAGTGGAAAAGAAAGAGTACTGAAAATAATCACCATTTTTTTATCCGTGTGTTGTATCCAATGCTCATCAATATTATTCATCAATATGAGTAGATTTAGCGTTGTGATTATACCTAATCCTTACTTTGCTGACTTTCCAAATATAAATAAATAAATAAATAAATCTTCAGTAAGATGAGAGGCCTTTACCCGGCAGTGGGACATTACAGGCTAATACAAATTAGCTTTTCTTTTACTATTCATCACATAACAAGCTCAATTTTACTTTATGAATAGATTTCCCTCTCCATTTCAACTCTTTGTACATCAATATTAAACAAGTTTCAACAGTATAGGTCTTATAGTTTCGAAAAATAAGTGGCTGTGACATACGGACGGACGGACAGACAGACAGACATAACGAATTTATAAGGGTTTCGTTTTTTGCCATTTGGCTACGGAACCCTAAAAACAAAGTCATCTTCATACCTACGCCAATTAAAATTCACTGGCAATAGTTTTATGATTGTTTCCAATGTTCTGTTTAACCTTGAACAAAATAGGCTGCAAGTATTGCGCGGCGCGAGTTGCTTTAATAAGTATCCGTCATCATCGATTTGGTGTTGGTAAATATTGTTTGCACTAGTCACGTTCTTTGGGCTTAGGTTTAAAAGATGTCTTATCAAGTTAATGATAACTTGATAAGACATGAAGTATGAACTTCAACTCACCTTTGCGGCACAAGTGCGTGCGTACTTTTTCTATACTATGAACTCAAAAATCGGTTTAAACTTATTGACAAAAAAGTTTGAGACAAAATTTGTTTTGACTGGTTATGTTATGAGTAGGTATTGACCTACAATTTTTATAAGACCCACAATCGGCAAATTGATACGCGAAATTACATGTTTTCAAACATGGCTCGAGTTTGACATCACTAAGTCGCATTAGGCAAGCGTGATGATTTACCGTTATCTACACTGTACTGATATCTTCAGAGGTTTGAGAGGCCTTTGCTTAGCTGTAGAACACTACAGGCTTCTTCTTCTTCATCGAGTGGATGGTCAACCTGACCAATCCTGGTGTCAGAGTTATTGAGCCGCCAAAGGCCTCTGAAATGGCTCATGTTACGACTACTATCCGTAGAAAGTAACCGGGACCGACGGGTTAACGTGCCCTCCGAAGCACGGAACTACACTACAGGCTTAACTTAACTTACCCCATCCACAGGTACCGAACCTAGTTCGTCTCACGATCCCTCTCCGCAACGTGCATCAAGTGGAACGGGCGGAATCCGGAGGCAGTTCCTCCGACTCTGGGAGCATCCTCATCACCACCGCTCATCATACGAGCTTCCTCTTCGGCAATATTACTGATAGGGAGTTCTTGGTGCATAAGATTTCGGAGTTACTGGCTAAGTTGCCCAAGTAAGTGGCAAAGTTATTGAATTTTTATCATCATCATCATCATCATATATGTATAAGTATAAAAATCAATGCCACTTTCCGTTGTAACTGAACTCCTCCGAAACGGCTGGACCGATTTGAATGTTTTCTTTTGTATGCGTTTGGGTGGCACCCTGGATGGTTTAAATTCACACTTGCGACATCTATTGGGTCGCGGGTGGAACCACCGCGCGGGACAGGTAGTTTTGTATTATGTTTATGTTTTGCATGAATGTTCTATTGTATTTTTTCCTATTCTTTGACTTTTCTAACGCGGGTAAATAAAAGCAAGACTCGGATATTGAAGAATTCAGGCCTAATATTTCACTATGTAATGGAACACAAATGGCTTATGTTTTTCTTAATATTTGATTTATTGATTATGTTATGAGTTAGATCGAAAAATTAAACTTTCTTAAAATTCTTTTATAGCCTTGCTTTGGTAACATTTTGGGTATTAACTAGTATAATTATCATCATATTTTAAAACATTATGAAGAGTCGGTTTGGGTATTAAATAATCTGTACTAGATTAGAGATACCAGGGATATTCGGTGATGTGATATGATATTGTGCCATTTTATTACGTATTCTACTGAATTCCTCTAGTATTCCGCAAATTTTGTTTAAACACCGAATTCGGGCGTGATTTTTCCCGAATATGTATATCGATATTCGACAAATCACTCCGTGGTAACTCTAATCTGAACCTTAAATCTCTACAATAACACTAATAATTATTAACTTTCAGTTTCTTTCTAACCAATATTACAGGAATACTAACGGGGACTCCTCATCTGGGGTACCTGGGAACCAAACGAATAGGGTGGTTACAATGTTCCCTTACTTATTATCGTGAATATTCAGTGATGATTTCAGGGAGAAAAACATGAGGACTACCAATCAAGATGATGGAGATACCAAATGGACGCCGCAGCCTCCTTTGATGACACTGTTTAAGACACACCAGACGTCGCCAATTAGACAGATTCAGGAGAAAAAGGTTGGTCCGATTCTTAGTTTATACTAACTTTGATATGCTTTTGTTTTAAATTTTTGGGGGGAACTGTGCAATATTGATATATGATTTTGTATTGAATATTATTCTTAGGAAATTCATTAACTCATCTACTTCGAGTAGGCAAGTGATCACCCTGGTGTCGGGTATTTTAGACCGCATAAAGGTCTTCGACATGGTCTGCCGATTGTATCAACCGGGATCGAATGCTTAACGTGTCCTTCAAACACGGTAGCGCAATAAGTAAGGCTGTATAAACTAAAATATTTTTTACTCCATTTACTACAGTCTTTGGAATGCATAAATTATTTTATTTGGAAAACAAACAGTGTAACTTAAACTAAGGAAAAAACAAAGTATAAATCTAAAACACCATTAATTACATATGTTTTCGCATGTAAAAACATGATAAGCTTAATCACTTTCATTGAGGTTTACCTCTCAATTAACTATTTGTTTAAACGCTCTTACCCTATCACTAACTCGCCCAATCCGCCCATACTCCGCATTGATCACTAAACAATCCCTTAGCAAACCAACACCTTCTACATTCAAAACTCACCTAACATATATACAAAAATCACGATTCCAGGAAAAACAATGGGAAGACCACATGTCTGAAGTCGGCCGTGGAGTCAGCATGTACCAAACTACAGACGGGAGCGAGCTCGTAGTCAACGGAATACCGGAGTCTTTGCGCGGGGAACTGTGGAGCGTGTTCTCAGGGTCTACGTTACAGAAGACACAAAATAAAGGGCTGTACGAACGACTGGTTAATGAGGCGTTGTCGTCTAAGAATCCGGCCAATGACGAGATCGAACGGGACTTGCATAGGTCCTTTCCAGAGCATAGAGCGTTCCAGAATGATATTGGTGGGTTGAGCTGCGTATTGTTTCTAACTGGCCGCAAAAAAGGAGGAGGCTTTCTTGTTCATCTGGTACCTTATATCTCTGATTTTTTCCCCATTCTCAAACATCTTCTTTTGGAAGCGATTGGGGAAGTTCTTTTCCCAACAGTGGAACGATATATATACAGGGCGGCATCTGGGTCGTGACTCTAACTTATTGTTTCAAACTCAGTTAATTATTGCGATTTCAGTTATAAAACTAGTTTTTCATTAATTACAGCTATATGTTAGTAATTGAATAAATTAAATAAACTGATAAATGCTTAATTCAGTCAGTGTCTAAATACATTTAGGATTAATAAAATAAGTTTGCAATTGTATGTTATCATTACATACTTCACTAAACAGTTATCCGGTCGAGTGTGTAGGGTGACCATACGACCTAAAAGAGATTTTTTTTATCGACCATAAAATGTTAATGAAACGCACTGTAATCCACAGCATTAGATTCCTAATGAATAGGCAAGTCTTATGTTACTTTGTTGCTACACCACCCCGATGCCACCCGGTATATAAAACTTAATTGATTCATTGTTTTAATATTCCAGGTATCTCAGCCCTCCGCCGAGTACTATGCGCGTACGCACTCAAAAACCCGACCATTGGTTATTGCCAAGCGATGAATATCGTAGCATCTGTCCTTTTGATATATTGTCCGGAAGAGCAGGCCTTTTGGCTTTTATCGACTATATGTGAGACGTTGTTACCGGATTATTATAATACGAGGGTTGTGGG
Source organism: Cyclophora albipunctata (assembly GCA_963082685.1). Classification (NCBI taxonomy): domain Eukaryota; kingdom Metazoa; phylum Arthropoda; class Insecta; order Lepidoptera; family Geometridae; genus Cyclophora; species Cyclophora albipunctata. The sequence goes on along the minus strand of OY720117.1, from coordinate 4,069,009 downwards.
TGCTTTGGTAAGTAATGTTAAGAAGTGTTTATTGTTCGGTTGACAAATTAATCCAGATTTCACTTAAGAGAAATGGGAATGAAACCTAGTCAATGCCCATTCTGAAGATCCTTTCGTGATAATGGTTTAATAGTGTTTTATTTAAAATCAAGAGGTTATTGGCCGTGCATTAAATACGTGATGTTTTTTTTAACCCACCCCGCTCTTGGTGATGATTGGTGAGATTTAAAACCCCATGTATATATAACCCCCCTATCATGTATATACATATAACCCCCCTCCCCTTGTCATATTTCGTGATTTTTTATGGACCCCCCCCCCCCCTTTCCAGCCTTACGTGATTAATGGACAGCCCCTTACTTTATATACTAATGTTATAAAAGGGTAAAATTTATAACTTTGTTGTATAGGTTTGTTGATATATAACTCAAAGATAGGTTTTATAAACTATCTATAGGTTTGTTGACTTAAAACTCAAAGATAGGTTATATATATGTCAATATCGTTATCGTTTACTCCGAAAATCCCTATTATTTTTTAATATAATTCCAGGTAGACCAAGGAGTACTCGAGGAGTTGACCGAAGCTCATTTGCCCGAACTGCACGCGAAGCTAGACAAGCTTGAAATGATGAAAATGATCTCTCTGTCGTGGTTCCTAACGCTTTTCATCAATGTGATACCTTACGAGTGTGCTGTCAATGTCATGGATTGCTTCTTCTATGACAGCGCTAAAGTCATATTCCAGGTAAGAAAATGTGTAGTAGCGGGTTCAGTGCCGACTCGGAGCTTTCTCTGTTGAACGATTTTACACGCCGTTACAATATTTTTATAAGAATTAATAGCTGACCCGACAAACATTGTTCATATAAATTATAACATAAAATAAGGGGTGGACCACCCTTAACATTTAGGAGTATGAAAAATTTATGTTGACCTATTCTCAGACCTACCCGATATGCACACAAAATTTCATGAAAATCGGTCGAGCCATCTTAGATGTAACAAGCATTTTTCACTTCACGGTTAAACGAGCTTCAATTAAAAGTACTTCGGCCAAACGATGGTAACCCATTCGTAGACATCGTACAATTAAATGTCTTCTAGATACTTTAATGAATGTAATGTAACTTGTCGACAAGCCCGTTGGCACAGTGGCAGTGAGAGCGCTTACTGTGTCGGGGGTTGCGGGTTCGATTCCATAGTTGACAGACAGACATAGTTGTTGGACATAGTTGTTGGACATAGTTGTTGGACATGGTTGTCAGACATAGTTGTTGGCGACGACGTCTGGGTGTCAATTATATATTCTTATAAAGTATTTGTGTATGTATATGTAGTAGTACCAGTTAATTAGATTCCATAACACAAGCTTAGAGCTTACTTTGGGTCTAATTAACCGTGTGTGAATTTGTCCAGGTATATTTATTATTTATATTTAACTTCTAATTAAAATTCAACCCATTGATTACAGGTGACTCTAACAATACTAGACATAAACAAAGACAAATTACTGAAATGTACTGAAGACGGACAATGGATGCAAGTACTGAACAATTACCTCGCGGGTATTTACAACGAGGAAGCCATGGCGTTGTCCACTGCGGTCAGGACTGCCGAGAAGGTAAGAATAAGTAGGTCATACAAGCAGCCCCACGCGGTTTTACCTGTATTGTGCCTGTTCCCGTGGGAATTACGGGAGAAAGTATATCCTATAACCTTCCACTCGAATGTGGCTATTCATTACAAAAACAATTATTCAAATCGGAATGGTAGTTTCTGAGCTATTACACTTTCACGATTAAATCCCAAAATTTACATTGGCTGAGAGTTCACATATAGGCTTTTTCTCCCGAATTTTCTAAGAGAACATATACACTGCATTTATAACCACAATCATGTAACATCTAGTATACATTAAACACCTATTAACTATACCTTTCAATCTTTCCAGACAATAAAAATCCAAGAACTGATCTACCAATCGTACCGTTCGTACGGTACTAAAGTGACGGGCGAGCTCATCGAACGGCTTCGACTCAAGCATCGGCTAAGAGTCGTGAGACAGCTTGAAGACAGCTTGGAGCGGAACACGCTGCGAGCGCTGCTGCAGGACAAGCTGTTGGATGCGAACGAGCTGCAGGTTCGGTTTATTTTAGTGCTCTTGGTCCACATGCCCGGCAAGCATATAGCTAAGACAAAGGTTTTCTCTTCGTATTATCTCTACTTCTTAGACAACTTTCTCTATATCTACATGCAACGTCTAAACTCTCGATTTACTCTCAAGTGAAGATTAAATACGTTAAAAATGTGTCAAACATGTCACTGTCATACAATATCCAGCCAATCATAACAGAGTAAGTGGAATGAACAGTCGAATTGAATGAATGAATCCGGTGTCGCAATGTCGAATTTTAGGTATTATATTAGTGGTGACATCAGTTTCTCTACCAAAGCTCTCGGGAAGAGTAGAGATATATGTCTACCGGGATGGTGTCCACTTGGACCATTTTGTCTTTGGTCCACTTGGTCCAGGTAAGTCACTGTCCCCATTAATCCAGAGTATCCCTGGTCCATTTAGACCAATTTTGACCCTTATCCATTTGGTTCGATTATGTCCCTTGTCCTCTTTGAACAATTTCGTTCATGGTTCCCGTTGGTTCAATTGGTCCAAAAATGTCCCTGATCCATTAAGTGATACATACAATTATGTAACTGGTCACTTGGTTCAATTCAGTTTCTTGTCCACTTGATTCAATTTTATCCGTAGTTCCCGTTAGTCCAGTTATGTTATCCTTGGTTCCGTTGTCAATTTTAATTCTTGATCCATTTGGTCTATTTTGTCCCTGGTCCACCCGGTGGTCCTTGGTTCCCGGGTCTAATATCGTCTCACCTTTTTCTCCTTCTGCACATTTCAGGAACTTCTGAGTCTAATAAGAGAAGAGTTGCTATGGGCGAAGCGGGCTCCTTGCGAGCGATTGGAAGCTCCGTACGAAGCGTATCGCTTGGACTATACGCAGTTTAAGACGTTGTACACGGCGTTATCGCCTTGGGCCAAGGGAGATTACGCTGACGCTATTACGGCGAGGATGTTTAAGGTAAGCAGTTTCACTAATAATTTGTGTGTGCGTACGTTTGATATTTATAAAAAAAATCATTTGTTTGGTAGTGACACGTTCTTATCGGTTTTTACACTAAACAAAGAACGATGCCCATTAATCTTATGAATCTTATCTTTGAAATGACATATATCTTAAAATTAAGCAAATATATTTGTGTATTAAATGCGCGTATCAGTAAGTTAAAAGAAACGCAGGAAAAAATTATATCCCATTAATTATTTTTACTTATTCAAAGCTTGCATTATTGCATGTTCAGAACGCACCTCAAATGTTATCTACCTTCATTATGTTTCATTCTACGCATTGCTACTAAACTTTACAAACCAATTTATTCAACAATTGAAAAATATGAAATGAACATTTCGATACATACATGAAACTGAATGTTAGTATCGAAATGTTCATTTCATATTTTTCAAACATTTTGTGTTGTTTTTTTTTATCCAGATTTAAAAAAAAAGTGTTTAGTTACGTTAAACAAAACGGATTTTGCCATTTGACACTTTGACTTTGACAGCGGTCTATAATGTCATTATTATTTATTCCTTCATCAACAGCTACATGCAATGTATGGCAAGAAAAGCGAGCATTTATTATGAAAATGATAAAAAATAACTACGAAAGAAAGTTAATCTATAAGTTATCTATATAAAAATCGTTTTAGTACTTTAGTAGGTAAGAATTCCTATTAAAACAAATATGTACTTCGAATTATATAAATAATTTATCACATTAATTTCGTCGTTTACAAAATCTAACCTAAAAATTAACACATATTCTTATTTTATGAATTTCCCAGCGTTTAAATCTTAAAAATGACTATGTAACAATATTGATTACTAAAACCGGCAGTGCTTCTACTATTAATTATATTTGTACATAAACTTTCATTGTCAGGTTTTCAAATGTAGGGGAAGTGGGCACTGTTCTTTAAGCTCTACTTCTTTATCGCTTAACCAACGATAGACCCAGGTCACACGCATGGAATGTGGCTTTCAAATTAAATAAACTGCATCTAAATCGGTCAACCTGTTTGAGAGTTACGGTGTCACAACCACTCAAACATTAAATTTATTACATCCTCTTTTGCGTTGAGTCGGGGGATACTATGCCGATAACGGCCACCAATCCGAGTACTTGTGACTGAGCAGTGAGCTGCACGTTACTAAACATGAGTGACGCTATTTCGTGTTGGCGTCTAATAAAGTTTCAGTTTAACTGAGAAACATATCGTAAGCGCTACGTTACGCTGTTTTTTTCTTCATATTTTGGCACATGGTATGTATTTGCCAGTGTCAAGTTAGGAAATTACGCTAATTAGTGTAGGGGTTTCTTAATAAAGGTAGTAACGAATGATCGTACGTTATCCCAGCTGATGGATAGCGACGGCGACGGAGTGGTGAGTGCGCGCGCGCTGAGCGCGGCGCTGGGGCTGGCGGCGCGTGGCGCAGCCCCTGCGCGCCTGCGCGCGCTGTACTGCGCGCACGCGCCGCCGCTGCTGGACGCGCGCCTCGCCGCCTACACCGACACGGGCGAGGAGCTGGCGCACGACGCCATCACCTTCTTCGACAGGTCAGAGTTACTACTCCCCCCCCCCCCTCTGTGAGTACTCACTTCGAGGGTCAGTGATCAGTATTCAAGCGATTCACCCACAAGTATCAGTATTAAAGCGGCAGGTACGCTCGCGGCGGCAGAGCGGCGCGTGAGGCATACGACACGTATGAGACGTATGACGAGAAATTATACAACCGACAAAGTTAACTCAAATATTCACCTTGGTGTCTAACGTCGTGTCTTTATCAGTGTGATCCCGCGCGAGAGATACAACTGATTAATTGAATATCCATATCATATAAAAACTATATACTTCAATCACGCTAATGAATGGACTATAATTTATTATTATCTGAATAGACCTTGACCATATTGCCTGACTCAATTTTATTTTCACTTTATTTCAGTATCGAGAAGCCGTCCACACCCGAACCCGCCGCGACGATGCATCGATCAATAAGTGAAGTTTGCAGCGAAAATCTCATGGATAAATCCAGCGATAGTGTTAATAGTCAATCAGGTAAGTTTACATTTTACGCTAAAAAGGTGATTTTACGACCGCGACATCATATCCACACTCATGTGTAGGTAAAAATAAAATAAATAAAAAAATATTCGTCCGTTGGCGCAGTGGCAGTGAGAGCGCTTACTGTATCGGGGGTTGCGGGTTCGATTCCCGTCCGGAGTCAACAATATGGTGAGACATAGTTTTTTGCGTTTGTTTGTATGTTCGAGGTAATGTCCGGAATTATCAGTCTGATTTGAATAATTACGGGTACAACGCGGGTAAAACCGCGGGGCGCTGCTAGTATTATATAAACTTATGAAGTATTTGTGTATATATATATTATATGTAGTTGTAGTACTATCAGTGATTTAGATTCCATAATACAAGCTTAGAGCTTACTTTAGGTCTAATAACCCGTGTGGGAAGTTGTCCGGGTGTATATTATACATGTATATACATACAGGCTAATAATAGTGTGGTACTCCCAGGGTCCAGCGGGTGCCCGGCGTCGCCGGCGTCCATCCTGTCGTGCGCGCTGGGCGGGCTGGCGTCGTCGCCGGGCAGCGGCGCGGCCGCGGCACCGCCGCTGCCGCGCACTCACTTCCTGCAACTCCTGGCCGCGCTGCACGACCTCACGCAGCACAACGTCACGCTCTACGAGGCGGTCGTGAGAGCCGGTATGTGGATCCTGGGTATAGTTTGGCTTAGAGCAAAGATTTTTTCTATCCCTGTATCTTGGGTTCTATCCTATTTCGGTCTCTCCGGAGCTTGACTGGCATACGGCCAGCACAACGTATGTCACAGAAAGTGATAAATATAATAAATACTTTGCCCTTTGCAACCCTTCTCCCAGCTGTGTGACATTATACTTTAAAAAAATAATTGATTAGGAACATAAAACATGTGACACAATAACAATAAGAAACGATGACACCCACAAAAGCATAGCTTGGGCGCTAGCATCATCGCCAATCAAAGATCTATTCTGGTTTCTTAGTAGTCTTCTGTGACCACGATTCCTGTAAAGGTGCCGAATTGTCAGATAAAAATGTGAAATAAAACCGAAGTGTATTAATAAACGTATTTATCTACACTAATGTTGTAACATTCTACTTATGTTTCCAATACTTGACTTATAATTACTACTGTTATAGCGCAGACAACTAAAACACTCAATTTAAGCAATTGCACATGATGTTATAATATCCACATCGATATCGTAAAATCTCATTATAACATCATTATAACGCGACCAATTAACCTGGCGAGCCTTATGTCAAAATCCTCATACTAGTTGTATAAAATTTTGATATTAGGCTGGCTTTTGAAAACAGTTGGGTTATACGTGAAAACTTCGTCGAAACTACATACACAAAACTCTTTGGTAAGATCTCGCTCGCTCCTGATTGGCCCTACGCGCAGCTGCGCTCCCATTGGTTAGATTTTAATGGCGGCAAGTTCACTGTGACAATACACTATTATGAAACTCGCTGCGCTCGTTTCATAAACTCACACTCGTGTTTAAATACCCTTCCTTATATGACAGTTGCATAAACTACTATTTCTAATCACAGATCTGTTTCTCGTGTGACCAGGGTCTCTTATAAAGTGATTGTAATTTTGTGTATAATTACAGGAACAGTACTATTACAACTGGGCGAGTTAAACCAACGACGGCCGCAGATGGACCGAGAGATCTCTATGGACAGCTTATGTATAGCAGCGGGAAGACAGGTTCAAGTATGTGTTTAATAATAAACTAGCCGTGCCCCGCGGTTTTACCCGCGTTGTACCCGTTCTCGTGGGAATTTCGGGATGAAAAATAGCCTATAACCTTCCCGTTGAATGTGGCTATCTATTACAAAAATAATTATTCAAATCGGACTGATAATTCCTGATATTACCTCGAACATACAAACAAACAAACTTACAAATTTTACCTCTTTATAATATTAGTATAGATAGCCTCACTAGGCTATACGCATGCTTTGGAGGGCATGTTAAATGGTCATAACGATTGTTTCATCATGTTGGATCGTTAGATCAGGTCAGAGGCGGTCTAACCTAACCTAACCTGTTCGAACTTCCAATTAATTTTGCTTCACTAAATCCGAAAATTTGGTCAGTGGTTGCGTTATCCTCCACGACGTACAGATATTATCATTGAGAAGAAAGAACGGTTTAATACTTACTTACTTACTGGTTTTACTAAATAATGATAATGCACTAATGATAAAGTAGTGTTCTTAAAGTCCCATTAACATACTATTACTAATAGTCCATAGGTATTAGTGTACTAAACCAAAAATCCACTCAATGATTTCAGTTGGACCCCAACGGCAACGCAACAGAAATCGATGAAGAACAAAAGCCGTTACCATCAAAGGAAATTGAACCTGCAGCTGAAGGCACATGGTCCATAACCCTCGAACAGTTCCTGGCTACAATGCTAGCTGAAGAAGCTATAGAACAATTCTTCAGCGAAAACGTTTCTTTAATGCCTCAATTAGAAGCGATGAAGCAAAGAGATAGATTTCAAACGATGTCGTAGCTAATAGAACTTTAGGTTTGTAAAAATAAGGTCCATATTCCTATGAACATTTGTGTAAGTTTAAACTACATTTTTGGATAAACTTCTACTTTCAAACCGTAACTGACATCAGAAAAGTTATTTGTGTCAAATAACTAACTTTAAATCAAATTAATTAAGTCACTCAAGTAATTTTTGATCTTAGTAATAACTGATATTGAAAAATGCAGTTATCACAGTATACATACATGTAAAAAAAGGAATTGAAGTTTGTCCAAAGGTGTTGTCTGTTGAAATTGTATTTTATCTAACGTGCCTAATCCTATGAAATGAATCATTGAGTAATGATTTGCATTTATGGTTGTTTTGTTCAGAATGGTTCAAGCAATATTGGTACTTATAATACGGTAGAGCTGTGGAATTGTTAAGGGGATGTTTGTAAATCAACTTGAATGATGAGGTTATCATAACTAGATGAAATTACTTGTATATGTGAAAGAACGTGATAGAATTAGTGTTCTAGCGCCTCGTTTTTCGACCCGCGCTGTACCCGTTCCCTTTAGGAATTTTAGGGTAAAAAGTACCTTATAACCTTCCTATTAAATGTGGTTATTAATACAATAATAATTACGGATTACAATGAGATTGGTAGTCCAGGGGTCCGTTCAAACAAACAAAAAGCTTCAGCCTTATTATGTTTTTAATATATTTTTATCAAATATTAAAACTATGACCAAAGTATCCCCGTATTTAGATTGTGAAATCAGCTTAAAAAATTAAACAATATATTATACAAAGAATATTATAGTAAAATTGTATATCTGATCTGTAAATGTAGTCTAGCTTAATACGTAAGCTTACATTCCAAAATTTCCTATTTTTTTTGTATACATTATTACTTTTAACGCAGTCACTGGCAGAACGAACGCGACAGAAAGTGACAAGAAATGATGTGATAAATACGGTGGAATATTTAAAATTAGAGTTTTCCACCAATCAGCTCACAGTGTTTATCATATGTTGTCTTGTTGCCTTCTGTGACATTCGTTGTACTAGGGGTTGTAAATAATATGATTTATGAGTTTATTTAATTTGTTTAAGTCACAGAAGCTTCCAAAAATGTTAAAATGTTATCGTAATACGATTTATTTCCGTCCATCCATTTCAAACGGAAACAAATCACACGATGTTAATGTTTGACAATGTAATAACGGCCCGATTCAGAATAGTGGCAGAATTAGTGCCATCTGGTTGAAATAACTACAGTTAAAACTGTTTTATTACAGCCAATAGCCATAATGTTGTTTAGTTAATGATAATATATGTTTTGTATTACAAAAAATAATATATAAACGCCAATAATTCAACTAATGTAAGTTATTTTGAATTGAATCTACGTTTACAGATACACTTGGCTTTTATTTTACATTTTTATCTGACGTTTCGTTTTTATTCCGTCTTCTGTGACACGGTTCCAGTAAAATGCCCGGAAGGTCAGATAAAAATGTCAAATAAAAGCGAAGTGTATCTGTAAACGTAGATTCAATTAAAAATGAGTAGTGTTCGCTTAAACTTAAGAAACCAGCTCAGGAAACCAGTAATGTCAGTTATGTCAACTCTGACACCTGGGTTGGCAACTAACCTACTCAACCTTACGTATATGTTAATATCGCTTGGTGGTCAACTGGGCCCGCAGAGCACTGAGCCCGCAGGTTCAGTTACCCACTCCGTTTTTTTAAGCTATTGCATAGCTTCTATCGCGGGCCTTGAGCGCGGGGACCGAATCCAGAAATTCCGTAACGAAAAAACCTCACGCAAAAAAACCTAACGCTCCCCACTAACGCCATCTAGTGATACAAAAAATAACTATGCAATAGCTTTACCGCGGCAGTCCCCGAGTGCCACACGTCTTTTTCATAGGTGACTCGACCCACACTAATCACACGACTACTATTTACCGATAAGGGCCTGCTCAGCCCACAGGTTCAGTCGATAAAAAAAAATAACCCTAACCTACCGAATAGTACCTACGCCCGCGGGCTGAATTGACTCTTAGGCGGTAAGTAAGCGGGCTGGGTTGACCCTTGGGTCGAGTCGCCCCTAAAGAAAAAAAAATGGTCAACTTAGCCCGTGGGCTCAGTGCTCTGCGGGCCCAGTTGACCACCTTGCGGTTAATATGTATAATTTTTACTCTTTCACGCACAAATGAATGAAGTATTTTGGCATAATACCGTTAATTGCTTAGAAAATGTAAACGTTCCAGAGATGTAAGTTAGTTTTTTATATGAATAAGTACCTATATATAATATATTCTGTACAAAAATTGTGCGCTAATTATAGCAGATAGTATTTTAATGATGGAAAAGCTTTATGTATATTGTAATATATAAATATTTAAGATTAAGATTATCTATTCATATTCTTGGATATTTAATATTATATTCTAATATGCCGTTAAAAGATAAATTTTGAGTTTTATTTCACTAACCAATAATTTTATTTAGTAAATCGTTTCATAGTAATAAACAAGGATATAATATATTTAAAAATTTGCAGCTACTTAATTTCGGGACAAAAGCGTAAAACTTAACTATTGGCCTGTAAAAATAAACTACTACGATAATAAATACTCGTTGCGACATCTAAGTAGATCCGTATACCTAAACCGTATATGTATTAAGATAGTAGGTTCCTATTTTTTCCTAAAAAAGTTAATCATTTTTTACTAGATTTCAACTCGTTAACTATGCAAGTAAAAAAAGTTTGCAGGGATGAAGAAGTTACTGCAACACTTAATTTAATATACTCGTACGTCTAAGGACAAGTTCTGTACAAACTAAAGCTGTAATGTACTATTGTTTTGGTTCTAAATAAGTAAATTTAGTTTATGACAACCGTATGATAAAATAACAATGAAAACCGATACGATATAATAAATAATCGATATTCGTTCATTCAATAGACATTATGTGTTGTGTTTCTTTATTATTATTATGCCTACAGTAACGCGGTATACGCGTCACGAGCATATTCAAAAATGCCAAAATTTCATCTAAATCGGATAACACGTAAGACGTGCCAAGCCAAACCTTACTTTCGACGAGAACACAACGTTAGCGCGATTCAGGAATTTAGCACAGTAACGCCATCTTGTTGAATTAGGAGGAACCTTCAAACTCTACAGTCTTCTTGATGAAAGAAAAGTTGTAGTCACAGCCACCACGTCAGTTAAAAATATTACATTTTTGTTTTGTGATTTTTCCTTTTGGTCTCCTTGACCTAAGTCAACAAAAACCTTTTTGTTCGGATGAACACAAGATCAAAGGTTTTACACGTTTATCTCTGGAACTGTTGGATTCAAATAATTATTGTTGATTATGACCTTGGTAGGATGGAAAGGATTAGTTGGAAGGGTAACATGAAGAAGTAGGTATTAGAATTGGTGAGAGAGAGTAAAACATTACTAGAGATAATAAGAAATAGGAGAGGGAAGATGATAGGACATCTCATAAGACATGACAGATACATAAATAATATCATGGAAGGTAAAATCGAAGGTAAACGAGGTAGGTCATGACCTAGAATCAGTTACCTACCTACATCAGATAAAAGAAAAAGTGTCTGTCATATCGTATAGAGATGTGAAAGAGCTTGCACTGAACAGGAATAGATAGAGAAGTCTGCATCGGATAAACGACAAGAGCCTCTTAAATTTTTGATGAAGATAGCTTATTGTAAGAATTTAGATAATCCTTTAACTAATATTCTACCACGTATTCTGCTGGTAGGCATTCCAAATCTTGGAAGTACCCCTCTTGAAAGTCCAATGAACCTGGACTAAAAATGGCAATATCTCGAAAACTATAACAGTAAGCGCAAAAATAATGAAATTTTCGAACCCCCTACTACGATACACCCCGGTAAGGGTACCCCCTCCACCTGATGGGGTCACGATTTTTAAGGTCACCGACCTTTGGACATTAACATAAGACAGGTTGAAATATTATTCACAGGTGACTGTTGTACCGCTTTAACAAATAATACTAAAAACGGCAAAAATTAAAGTGGGGTTCCTTTCCAAATATAAATATCTTGAAAACTATAAGAATTAGCGCTAAAATAATGAAATTTTCGAACCCCCTACGTCGATACACCCCGGTAAGCGATTTTTAAGGTCACTGACCTTTTGGACAATTAACATTAGACAGTTGAAATATTATTAACAGATGACTGTTGTTCTGCTATATCGAATAACACTAAAAACAGAAAAAAAAATACAGCGGGGTTCCTTTCCTAAAGTATATTCTATCCAGCCGAAGACGATTGCTCCTGAAGAGGAAAAAGGTTTAGTGATTTTATTAGGTTAGGCCCATCTCGTAGCCAGATTTGGTAGCTAGCTACGAAATGAGAAAAGTGTTTTCCCATCTTGTAGCTAGCTACTAAATGGGAACGATCTATTCGGTAGGTTAGGGTTATTTTTTTTTTTTACTAGTTATAATCCTAAATCTTTGACTTTCGAATTCCTATTTCGTAGCCAGCTTCGAATCGGGATTATTTCTCCCATTTGGAAGCTAGCTACCAAATCTGGCTACGAGATGGGCCTAAACCATTTTATTTCATTCTTACCCTATCTCTAAACCTTTTTCCTCTTCAGAAGCAATCGTCTTCGGCTGGAAAATTTGAAACATTGGTCCACATTTTGTGCCAATCCAAAAAAAATTGATTATAAATAAATTGGAGTAGGTTAGTGGCCAACCCTGGTTTCGGTGTTTTAGACCGCCTAAAGGGTTACACTCTATAAATGGGACACTCCGGGAGTGCCTGCAGAAGTGAAAACTTGAATATTTAAAGTCAAAACGTCTTACGAAGTTTCGATCAGGTCTCGTGTCCTGATGCGAATTTAACATTTTTTACCTATCACAAAAAAGTGCACAAGCCGCTAAAGAAGTTTTCACTTCAAAAAATCAGTTTTTAACCTATACAGGACGCGTAAAAATGTCGTTTTCGTTAATTTAATACGATGAACGATGATAAGATAGCTCCTAAAACATCTTCATTCCTTTGAAGGTTCGAATGTCCATCCACTAGTGCATGGAAAGACACGATGTATTGATGATGAAATTGATGAATAAGCACACACAATGTATAATAATTAATATTCATTGATTGATGTTTTTTTTTAGTCAGACTGACTGAATTCTATTATTTATTAGCACTTGTTGACTCATTCAAGCCAAAACGTGCATTCAAAAAAAGCCAAATTTCATCCAAATCCGTATTAACAAACATACGTGTTAATCCGATGAGTGGAGTGAGGCTAGCGGTGGCCCTGTATTTAGGGAGAACACAACGTTAGCGCGATGCAGAAAACTTGCACAGTATCGCCATCTAGTTGAAGGGAAAGGAGTTAATTTCACTTTTTAAATTACTTATATTAGTTATTGTACTATGAACATGAAAATAGTTTTCTCGGCGAAAATTAATGTTCATTTCTACGTCATTCTAAATGTGTAAGTAGTATGAAAAATGTAGCATTCATTCGAGTGAACCGTCTGAGTCCACCTTTAGCATTAGCAATATTATTTTGCTATGTACAGTTTACATTCTGTACATAGCCGATGGCATTTCAATTTTGCAATTCCTGCGTTGCTAATGGAAAACATTTAAATAACGAATATTAAAAAAAAAACAATAGAATTACGAATGTTCACATATTTTAGATTAAATTGTGTTATAAAAAAATTGTGTGATAAAATGCTTTGAAGTAAATTCTTTATAAATACAGACCACTGTAATACCTACCAATTAGAACTATTTACTTTTTTTATTAAGTTAAATAATAAAAAGACACATGACTTAAATATAAATCAAATATAAAAGTATGGCGTATCTTTCGTACCTACGCCATGCCGTTGATTTTTAGAGCAATACCTTTATAGTACAAACACTAATCACAAGACCTCTATCTACCACTGAACTGAACTCTACATATTAGTTAGAGATGTAAGTAAGAAAGTTTTAGTAGGTTATAGTTAGGTTGGCCAACCCTGGTGTCCGAGTTTTTAGACCGCCATAAGGCTCCTGACATGGTCTACCGATTGGAACAACCGGGACCGACAATAAGTAGATACTATTATGTACTTGTTAGCCCAGGAGCCTAGCCGAGCGACAGTATTCCAAGTAGGTACTCTACTAGTCTCCTGGGCCAAGTTGCCCATGTTTTAGTCGCCCGAGCGACTGAGTCGCCGGCGACTAGTCGACAGTGCGTAATAGCTCTTAGTGATAGTGCCCGAAGGGTGAGTTTCCAACGGTTAGTTATCGTAACATACAGAAGTTCAGGACTTTAAAGCGTTGTTTTATTAGTTTTTACTTAAAACACAGTCTGTTAAAGTTATTCGGCCGGTAGAAAGCCACGATTTTCTTATTACATCTGTTGAAGATTGATTGACATTTTGTGTTAACGGTTACTGGTGTGTCAGCGTAAGCTGAAGCAACCGATCCGGCCGGCTGTCGTGAAAATGTTAGACAACTTAGTCATAATGATAAATTAAAGATTAATTTTATTTATTATCTATTCAATAAGGTCGTAAATTCCAAGTCACTCAGAGTTGTCGCCGCCAGTCGACGGGCTCGGCTTGAGTTACAATTAAAATGAATAAATAAAAACAAATATGTAATATAAAAGTTTATAATTTAGTAAATTTAACAGCCCATGCTAGCTCAGAGTTCTCGGGGTCCAGCTCGGGGAGTGCGATTTCAGTTTGTCCTTTTACAATTTGCCACTGAAAAAGAAAAACAAATTATTTTAATAACTTCCACGTCCCAAAAATAAGGTCGATTTTTCAATTCAATTCAGACAATTATTCTATAGAGAAAAGAGTATAATGATGGAGTAAGAAATTTCGTAAAACATTTATGTAGCTAACTTCAAACGTTCAAACTTCGCTTTTTTATGCATACTTTTGATACCAATATCATGAAAAAATATTTTTGTAATTCTATTTTGTTACTACTAAACTTTTATTTAAAAAAATATTAAAATGTCTAAAAGGCCAGTAATCCGTAAACCCACCTCCAAAAGTATCTTATAACTCAACAAAGTAACGGAATAGTTGCCGTCATGCAAATACTTCGTAATATTTTGCAAACTCAGCGTATTATTTCTCGGCCACTTCAGGAATATCGCATAAATCGCCTTTACACTATCCGGGTTCGTTGGCACAGCCGTCGGATGTATCGAATTGTACTCCCCTTTACAAGTGTACCAAACGTCTAAATTCAAGGCATCATTTTGGTAGTACCACGGCGATGTTTCGTAAATGGCCTCTCCGTTTTGTTCGAGAAAAATGCCGAGAGCGAGCAATCTCTCTTGGAATATAGGACAGATGGTCCCTTCTCTAGTTGGTCCAATGTTTATTAGGACATTGCCTGCAATTGAAAGGAATTAGGTTAAGTGTGAATCTTAGTGTTGAGTGTTCAGATAAGAGGTATCAGTTAAATAGATTGACCTTAGTAGTTCAAATAATGTGCTGGAGTGAAGTGATTTCAAGTGATGTGAAGTAAGGATTGAGTTATTTGAAGTAACGTAACCTTCTTGAAACATTATATCTATAAGTACTAATATAATAAAGTTGTGTAAATGTTTGTTTGTACGCGTTTATCTCAGAAACTACCAATTAATAAATCCGATTTGAATAATTCTTTTTATAACAGACTAGCAGCGCCCCGCGGTTTTACCCGCGTTGTGCCCGTTCCCGTGGGAATTTCGGGAATTTTTTTACATAAAAACCTTCCTCTTGAATCACTCTACCTATTACAAAAAACCGCATCAGAATCCGTTGCGTAATTTTAAAGATTTATGCATACAGACAAACAGACAAACAGACACGAAACAGAGACGACTTTATTTTATACTATGTAGTGATAACCACATTCAACGGGAAGGTTACAGGATATTTTTCATCCCAAAATTCCCACAGGAACGGGCACAAAGCGGGTCAAACCGCGGGACACTAGTAGATAGATAAATCAGTTCACCTCCACAACTGACAGTGGACACCACTTGCTCCACCAACTCCTTGGCCGTCAGTATCTGGTCTACCTTCATGTCGCGCCTGAAGCCCCACGACTTCTTGTCCACGGTGAACGCGTTCTCCCACTTGTGGGGTAACAGGGTTCCTGGAATGTATGGTATGGTTATAGTTGGGCGTGGGTGTGGTTAATGTACTGAGGCTTCACTGATGATATCAGTACAATAAGGAGGAGAAGGCGTTATCACCACGCTTGTCTAATGCGGGGTCCTAGTTCTACTGAAATTAATAAAAGGTAGATTATATATAAGTACTTACTATTATTAAACCGATCAGCATAATTGAAGAAGTCTCCATGCTTGCCCGGCACTCCAATGCCCCATCTATCATTGACCACAACTTCATCTTTCACCGGACTTTTATTATACAAATAGGCTAAAAACTCCTTGGATTGCCAGTACGCATCGTGAGCCTCCCAGTCACCATCAGCCCAGATGACAGAAGGCTTATAATCTCTGATTATTTGTAGCAAGTCCGGCCATAGTTTGGTGGTAACGAAGTTGTTATATTTGAAGTTAGATTGCTTGTCGTGTAAGTACTTTGGGTTGAACCACTCGTACAAGGAGTGGTAGACTCCGAACTTCATGTGTTCGGCTCGAACCGCGGTGGAGAGTTCCCCCAAGATGTCCCTCCTCGGGCCGACGTCGACGGAGTTCCAGCTGAAGGTCTGCGCTGAAGGGAACATCGTGAAACCTTCGTGGTGCTTGCTTGTTAGGACTACGTATCTGGAAGGAAACGTGATATATGTAATTGTGATATATTTTGTACAGATCTCGTTAATAAAATAAGATTATCTAATTAGTAATATTATAAACGTATTTGTCATTACGTTGAAACTACGTAAGTAGTAACTACGTAAAGGATAACAGCCTCCGTGGTCTTGTGGTTTGAGCGCTTAGCTCACGATGCGGAGATTCCGGGTTCAATTCCCGGTGGGGACAATAGCTCACAAAAATCTCTTTGTGAGACTGTCCTCAGTTTGGTTAGGGCATTGCCGAAAAGTAAGATGATTCCGTGCTTCGGAGGGCACGTTAAGCCGTCGGTCCCGGTTACTTTCTACGGATAGTAGTCGTTACTTGAGCCATGTCAGAGGCCTTTGGCGGCTCAATAACTCTGACACCAGGATTGGTCAGGTTGACCATCTACTCGATGAAGAAGAGACGTAAAGGATACTCACTTGGCTCCCGCTTTAGCGAACAAATTCGCCCATCCCTTGGCGTTGAAGAACTCTGCCGTGAAGTGGGGCGCGAAGTCCTGGTACGAGAACCCAGGGGGGTAGTTCTTAGTCATGAACTCCTTGATATCGTGATCTCCGTCTGTAGACGAACGTGTTAGTAAATAAGGGTATAATCCTACTAATAGTCGTAACTATACACTTTACAGTGATATACTAAGGTTATACATCAGAATAACATTTTACATTTTATTTGGTACAACGCGAGTAACACTGCGGGGACGCGGCTAGTTAAGTTACATATATAGTTTTACTATGTTGCGGTGATCTCTAAAGATAGGATTTCTCACATTCTTGTGTTACGCAAGCTAAAAACAAACGGTACAACCATAGCTATGAACTGAACGAATTACAAAAGGTGTAAAACAAAAAACAGTGGCGATTTGCTACATTCATCCATACATTTCTAGTAGTAGCCAACCCTGCTGTCGGGAGTTTTTAGTTTATTACTACGAAACATGTGATGGCACGCGTCTATGTAGGTAGGTACTTTACGATTTTCATTGCACGAAATTGGCCTTCTGGGCTAAATAGGTACCTACATTTTTCTCGATTCCCGAAAACTACTTACATTAATCTACTATATACTTACTCTTCCAATAAACCCAGAACCACTCCGAGCCGAAACTGGGCACGGCATACACTCCCCAGTGTAGAAAGATGCCGATCTTCGCCTTGTCGTACCATGAAGGTAGCACTCGCGTGTCCAGATCGTCCCAGTCCGGTCTGAACTCCTTAGAAGCCTCATCTATCTTCTCGGGGAAAGTATAGTCGAGCTCTATGGTGTTGTATACCCCACTTCGTACGGAGGCGTGTGACGTTAACGCCAAGCTGATTAGAAGAATTATGGATAACATTTTTTTCTGAAAAAAGGGGTAAACATTAGGTAATTGAAAAACAAAAGAAATGTATTCGCCCTTACATTAGGTTTATACAGAAATATGAAGGTACACCAAGATTAAATAACGCCGTTTTTATCTACCAAAGACAATCCTATTGTAGAGATCTTTTTTTATTTTTTCTTCAAAGGAGGAATTGTCTATCGTGAAAAAAATCGGCGTTTTATTATTATTATTACATATACAAATGAAATATAGGTTCTTATCGCACAATTTACAACAGGTAACTTTAAGTATGTAGGTATTTATGTAAGAAGTTAATGACTGATTAGCGCTTAAAAGTACCGTCAATTACGATAGGTACAATTAAGTTGTTGATGTTTGTTCGTCAAATACAAACAAAAAGCCGGTGACGTCTATAATTATATTTGTTTACACATAAGAAAAATATGGAAGTATGTAGTTCCTATAAATGTAAATAAAAATATTTGCCTTGAAATTAGACAGTAAAATTGCCAACAGTCCAATACTTATGTAGATTTAAGTAGATCATACAGTGATAACTTTTAAAAGACTGCATACCTACTGACCAGTATTCCTAACGTACATACTTGCGATAACCTATTAGTTTAATTAATAACAACATGAAAAACGCATAGAAAATACATAACTTACTAATTTTATTATTATTGCGTATCACATAAGTTAAGTTACCTACTTAACATATAAAGAAACTAAACGAAAATAATGTTACGACCAAACTATTCATAAAAGTGCAACTCAATGTTTTTGGGGAATCTATCGATTTATTCCGACAGTACTGCTGGTGTGACCATAACTAAAATTGGGATCTCTTTTTGGTATTATTATTTGACCAAAATTTTAGTAATAAATAAAATTCATAAGAGCTTTAAACTTATCACTACAGGCAAGCAACAAATAAAATTAACGAAAAATTTTAATAATTTAATATAGCCGGTTAGCTAACCTACTTCACTTTAGATTAAAAGCGTATCTTAACTATAAAAGCAATTTTTGCTTATGTTTAGATAGTAATATAATATAAACAATTTATTTGAGGTAAGTAGATAGCATAACAATTAGTTAGATTAGAAAAAATAGCTGCGGTCGATAAAAACATTTCAATTTAATTAAATTAGTAGCTTCCATAGAAATGTTTCAAGCATTTTCATTTTCTATCTATTTTAAAATTAATTAACTACAAATACTTATCTACAATACAAATGATAAAATATTTTTAGATTTGATTTGTTTGTGGTAATGAGTTACGATTTTACGAATAATGCTATGCATTAAACAGTTCATTACCGTTATGTTAAAATTTCCTCAAACTCCGAATAATAATACACAAAAATATCAAAAAGTATAAACTTACAAAACTGACCTCAATTTGAAGTTATCAGCTCACTACCACATCGAACGTAAATCGAACAATGACTGACCGATTATATGAACGTTGTGGTCGGATTCCCGTTGGTTTTAACTACCTACCTATAGATTATTTAAACTTTGTATGACTGGATGCTAAACAAACATAACAAAGAACAGATAACGATGTTTAATGCTTTCAAGAGAATGTTTTGTATTTAAAATATATAAGTAGGTAAGTAGATAGTTTAAAAGTTTTGATGAAGAACGTTAATTACTATTTTTCACATCATTTGTTTAATATTTTTTTATAGAACGACAACTTATAGTAATTACTGTTTACTATAGCTATTACCCTTGTTTACAGTATTTTTTTGAATGGGCAGTGGATCTTTGGGGTCTGTAGAATATTGTAGTTTTTGGAACCCAATTTTAGACCTTGGGTTACACTATATATGCAGGGTAACTTACCAATATTATGTATTTGCAGTAAATTTTGTAAATCTCACCTTTCTGAGATAGATTTTAAATTAACAGATAAGCCGCCGTTTTGTATTTTATATACGCGCTGTCAATTCATAAAGAAGCGAAGAATAACTACATAACTACACAGAATAACTAATGCCGAATCTAACAAAACATAAAGTGACAAATTTAAAAATATTATGTACCACAGATATGTATAATGAGTGTTACTTACATATAATACGTGTCCACACAATGCTAGTAAAAATCTTGCGTTTTCAACTCGGCATTATAAAGCCATTGAATGCTTCTCAGCCGTGATGTATGTATTATTCAAATATTAAACTATGTACCTACTTTTATTATAAAATCAACCACAACCTCTCTATGTATATACAAATCAATGCCACTTTTCGCTGTAATTTTATAACTCAAGAACGGGCTCACATATCCAAACCAAATGTTTAGGCTTTCTTCTGACTATTTAGTAGATGGTTTATGTGAAGTTTGGTTCTAGGAAGAGTATCTGTAACAATGATTCTTTAATAAGTTTGCGTTTGTTTGATTACGTCCGAATCACTGTCCGAAACCGTTTCATCACACATCTAAGCTACAACTATTATAAAATAAAATAGCGACTTTTCGAATTAATATAATGTATGTTTATACATTTTTATTCACATCTTACAACTGTACAAATCTGTACTTTGATGAATAACATATTATGATAAAAATCATACAATCCTATCCTACTAATATTATAAATGCGAATGTTTGTGAGGATGGAATAACATATGGGATACATTTTATCCCGAAATTCCTGCGGGAACGGGTACAACGCGGGTAACACCGCGGGGCGCAGCTAGTACTCAATATTTTACCTAATGGATACCATTAATATTGTATAATACATTCCAGAGATTGATAACAGCACATCCGCCTGTTCTAGTGTTGACATACATGTGTAATAGTAATAGGTACTTATTCTATTTTATAGGCACAAACGAAGTACCTACTTTTCAATATATGTACTGATTTCAGGTAAAAAAAAATATTAATTTAAAGTTTGGCGCAGTGAAACAATAAGATTATAAATAACACAAAATATAGTAGTGTACTTTAGAATATTCATATTAGAATCGTTCCATGATAATTATTTACAATATACTAATAACTGAGATCAATATGTAAACTTAATTAAATACTATTACTAGCCTATACACGGCAAGCTGCATTATTCTTAATATATTTGGTGGTAATACATTATTAAAATTACATATTATTATGTATTTATAAACAACTAAAAGTCAGTCAAATCACTGCATAGTATGTTACAATACAAACTACATTTTTACAGATCCATTTTTCATTTACTCACATTGTTAGAGGTACCTTTCTTCAAGAGTTATGCTGTGCTTTGTATCCCTCAAACAAATCAAACGTTACTTGACAATGTATTGTAGGCATCATATCAATTGTAGCATAATAATATCATCTATACTAATATTATAAAGAGGTAAAATTTGTTTGTTTGTTTGTAAGTTTGTTTGTTTGTATGTTCGAGTTAATCGCAGTAATTATCTGTCCGATTTAAATAATTCTTTTTGTAATAGATAGCCACATTCAACGGGAAGGTTAAAGGCTATTTTCCATCCCGAAATTCCCACGGGAACGGGTATAACGCGGGTAAAACCGCGGGGCGCTGCTAGTTACTAATATAAGAAAGCTGGAGAGTTTGTTTTATTTATTTTTGTTGTTTGTTTGGACATCCTAATCTCAGGAAAAAATAATCCGATTTGAAGAATTGTTATTGCAATGGAAAGCCACATTCAATGGGAAGGTTGTATCCCGAAACTCCCACGGGATCAGTTAGAATGTGGGTAAAACCGCGGAGCGCTGCTTAAATAGTATAAAAGTATAGCAATGGTACATTGCAATGACTGCTTATCATATAGCATATAGCAGCGCCCCGCGGTTTTACTCGCGTTGTGCCCGTTCCCGTGGGAATTTTTGGTATGAAAAATAGCCTATAACCATCCCGTCGAATGTGGCTATCTAGTAGAAAAAGAATTATTCAAATCTGACTGGTTAGCTTGATCATACAAACAAAAGAACAAACTTACAAATTTTACCTCTTCTGTACTGATATCTTCAGTGAGACGAGAGGCCTTTGCCCAACAGTGGGACATTACAGGCTGATACTTTACTTTATAATATTACAGGACATTACAGGCTAATACTTTACTTTTATTTAACTTTTTAATATTAGTTTAGAAGTATAGATTACCTTTAGTTTAGGTACCCCTACATTCTTCTTATTATAGACCAGCGCGTGAATTCTGAAGCCGAGCACCATAAATATTTAATCCACTTCCTCGTTAGGAAGTGGATGACATTGCTATTGTGTATCCACCTTAAAGTTAGGGTAGTGACAATCATTAATGATGATTGAATTCACCCCATTAATCCCCGTACCTGGGGAACTGTGTGTAATCGACTCAATATGATTAGAAGTGAGATTTGACGAAGCATACTCTTTATCTGTATGTATTCTATCTCTAAAGATAGTACAGACGGTTGTTTCCGGACTAGTACTACATGAATTGATCTTAATTTCATAGATTACATCAAATATCTTCTTCTTGGCTACTAGTAAGTCTTTTTCGTTCTTCAGAGAGCGTAGTTCATTAGCAATGTATTCACCAAATATGGAGAGATCATCTCGTTTCAATTCTAAGGGGTCTTGTTCAGTTGTGTGCTTGTAATCTTTGTCTTGTGGTGCTGTAGTGATGTTATCTTCGGTACTGGTTTCCTGGAAATTAGAAGAAAAGACATTGTGAAATTTAACCTATGTGAGTATGTTTATATACAAAGGTTAAAAGAAGTGAACAGAAAGATGGAGAAGAGATAAGTAGACGCATATGACCTGCCGCAGACTACTTCAGGCTTCTAAAAATTAAATGAGGTGGGTATTTGACAATTCTTTCTAATATTATTAGGTAGGTATTTTATAAAAAGATTCTTATTATGATTCATGCTAATATTTTGTCCTATTTATAGCTATGTTTGTTGTTTCTCTTTAATAGATAACCTCGCCAGCTGATAGGTCAATTTCTTTATAAACAAATGTGTTATACACACAGGTACTGTCAGACAATGTTATGCTAGGCTTTTATTATGCAGATTGGGATTGTCACGATCTGAAATAATAATAAAAACAGCAATCTATGGCTGTCCCAATTACAATGGATTCAAGATACAAACATTTGGCATGGTTTTTTCTATATTAGATATATTACTGTGGCACTCAGATATCTCTTATGGACTTCTACTAAAAGCCCTACATGAAACTCGAGTTTGAACAGGACTAACAAAAAGCAAAAGGCGTTTAAAAATATATAGAACATAGATATAATTACCGCTTCCAAAAGTCTATAGGGCTTGCTAAGATACTTGAAAAAGTGGAGACATTCGTACGCATACCAGCCGCTTACGAAAGTCTCGCCTGGGCTTTCGACATTAGCGCGAACTTCACGAGCCCACTCTCTGTTGTACTGAGTACGGATGTGTTGTATTTTCTTGGTGACATCAGCACAAGTAATGCCCAGAACTTTGGATATGTTCCGGAGTTCCTGGCGGCGTTTCTGTTTGTCTTTCCGTGTATCGTAGAGCGAAGGATTCCACAAATTAGGATGCACTTGCATTAATTGAATTAGCTTCAGTGTTTTCACTTTAGACCACTCCATTGTTGGAACTTATTATCGTATTTTATGTTGCTATTGATTTGTTGTAAACATTTATTTTAGTTCGCGGATTTTCTGAAGTTTGGTTTTATTTTATTTTTGTTCGATTTGTAAGCGAGCTTAACAAATAGCAAAACAAAATGTCAATTGTCAACGATCCTATCTGACAAAGGTCAATCAGTGACTGACATTGACATTTACCAAACACAGCGACATTGACAGCCAGATTAGATACCATTTTCAATAGGTAAATAGCAAGGACTTTATTTAAATCCATGGTAAATAGGTAATGTCTAAAGAACTGTTTAGCTTAACCGACCGCCGACATTTAAAATGGGCATGTAGGTTAGGCATCGACTTTTGATAAGTGTCTGGATTGTAATCTAGGGTTGGCCACTAACCTACCCGAACTTGTTTAGCTTTATTATCCAGAGAAAAACAACAATATTTTCATTGTTTTTTTTTACTAATCTTCATCTTCTTATTTTCTCCCTTAGCCCTACATTGATCCTAGGAGGTGGGAAAATCATATACTGAGTTAGTGCTCAATTTACTTCCTTTCTGGGAGTGGTCTGTTCCGTGTACATAGGTACCCGATTAATTGACAATTGATTTTATAGATATTCTAGGGTCTGACTAAACAGTTTTACAAAAGAAACAACGTAATACTTTGTTTTTCGTTTATTTACACACTACAATGTGACGAATCACATTATGAAACAAGTGGCTCTAGTGAGTATTTACAATATTTACAAGTCCTTCTCACCATACATACAAAATGCATTAATTTACATTAATAAAACTTAATATTGACTTCTAGTTTTGTTAAATAACTAAGATATTTCAATTAACACAGGAACTAAAATTAAATAACATTAAAGGAACACAAAAACTATTTTTCATTTGTCTTAATAAGAATCTATGTTAATAAGAACTTAGATGTAAGATTCCTTTATCACTGGGCCTAAAATAGGCTTTACACGAATCTTATATTTATTTTCACAAGCGTGTGACATACAGCGCCTCTACCGGGCGAAAAAGAAACTAATAAATGACATCTGTCAGAAATAAGTACATAAAACACAATTTTGCAAATCGTGACTAATCTTTTAAATCAACAATGTTTTGTAATTGATAACATAATAACTACACAATTAAAAATAAATAATTTAATAAGAACATAGTGACATTTTAGTTAGATATTTACAATATTAAAAAAAATAATGATACAACAAAAATACCAATTGATATCAGAATTCAAATAAATTGTGTGAATTTAAAAGAAAATATTATATACTTAATACATTTCAGAGTAGGAAAATTTAGAGGTTTCTAAATATAATCGGCAAAATTGACGGTTTGCCACTTTTAGGATATGTTATGGTTCAAAATGTACATAAACGACTATCATAAAAGAGGACGACAGCCAAACTTGCCGAGTGTACCCCAGTTTAACAAAGGTTAAACTGAAAACAACATTTTATATTAATTTTATCAAACAATCTAATAGTACGCCGTACTACTGTACTGTCGACTTTCTATTACCTACCAAATGTACAATATACAAAGGACATACCCTAGTTAAGGTACAAATAGGTAAAAACCTACATTAAAATTTGTACTAAATAGGGGATACATTGAAAAAGGTAGAACCTTTCCAAAATGAGCAGACAATATCCTGGCAATACTGCCAGGCCTCAATATTTTGTATCATAACCGACTTTTTTTTACAAAATATAAAGGTTTATTACTAAGAAATATAGCAATAATTTAGTTTAATTTCATTTAATTATCATCAACAGGCAATAGAAAACAGTTTTAGTATTAACAATTGACAATAATTTGCCTTCACCCAGGAGGCAGGCCAGTAGAAACAACTACCTATAGGAAAGTGATGAGCCCTTATCAAGTAACAGTTCCAACGGAATACTTTAGTTTTGTAAGCACGATTACAACGTGCCGCATTCCACCCGCGCACCAGTCATCATCTCGGGCCTGTAGAGGCTTCCACGCACTAGTTTGTTATTCTTCGTAACTAAATAAATAATAACTTTTTTAACTATCAATATGTACACTGTCCAATGCTGTGTGTGTGTGCGTGTTTACGTGACGTCCTGCGGGCGCGTGTGGTCGCGCGCTCGGAAGAAGCCCTTCTCGGTGCGGCACTCGCGGATGGTGACGGTCTGCAGGTTGACGGTCACGTCCGTGATGAAGATCTGGTCGGCCACGGGCGAGCGCTGCATCCAGTAGGCGGCGGTGCGGCGCGGCGCGGCCGGCGGCGGCGGCGGCGCCGGCTCGGCCCACGCGTCCTCGTCCTCGGCGCGCGGCGGCGGCGGCCGCGCGCCCGCCGGCTCGGCCGGCGCCGCCGCTGCGGGCTGCGAGTCCGTGCGGCGCTCGCGCTCCAGTGGAATGTGCGCGTCCGCCTCCTCGGGCGAGTGCGGCGCTCGGCGCGGGCCCGAGCGCGGCGCCGCTGCCTCCGCCGCGGGGGACGCGGGCGCGGGCGCGCCGCCCGGCGCCGCGGCGGCCGGCGGCGGCAGGGCGGCCGGTGTGCGCGCGCCGTTCACCTTAGTCTCGTGACGCTTGCCGGGCGGGCTCATGGTGATGGTGACGCCGATCTTGCCCGACTCCTTGGAGAGCACCTCGGCCTTGCGCTTGCCTGGCGGCGGGTGCGCGGGCGGCGAGGCACTGCGCACGCGCTCGCGCTCTCGCTCGCGCTCGACGGAGGGCTCGCGCTCGCGCTTGCGGCCGGCGCGGCGCGCCTCCTCTCCGCGCTCGAAGCTCTGGATGAGTCGGGGGTCCAGGATGTTCTCCTCGGGCTCCCACGTGTTGTGCTTCGGCTTCCACCCTTTCCATTTCACGTAGTACTCCACTTTGCTCTGAAACGAGAGGAGACGACCGTTAGCGAGTGGTTCATGCGCGGCGGTCGCGCGGCGAGTGCGCGCCGGCGGGGGCGCGGCGGAAGGGTTGCCTCGCAGATTACACGCGATAATAATACCGGCGGCGAGCGACTCGCCTTGCCTGTCGTCGCGCGCCGCCGAGGGCTGACTATTTCGGTGCAAGTTAATTTAAAAAACGGGCGAGGCGAGTCGGGCTGGAGTCATTGCAGGTTCGTTATTGCGAGAGTATTCGTTCAAAGTGGCGTTATTTCGGTTGTTCGCGGGTCGCACCTGCCCGCGCCAGCTGTCGCGGTATCTCCCTCCTCATCGGAGGTAGTGAACTCGCCCTTACGGCCCTGCACATAGGGTGCACCGGCTTCCCTCGACACAGACGACATGCAACGCAAGCAGACATGCAACACAATCAACATGCTTCGTAACTAAAGGCCTCCTAATTATCTAATCACCCCATTTATAACTCATCGAGGGAAATGAGTTATTTCTAATGTTGTACATAATTAGGAACACCTTGTTCCTATAATTATGTACGAAGATACCCATTACTTAGGTACCGATCGACTCAGACGTCGTGATGTCTGCGTGTTTGAACCGTAGCAAGTAGAGTAAGGTAAGTATCTATATCATTAAGTAAGGTGCAGAACATAATCGACTTCCTTCCTCTGTTCTACTTCTTTCTACCAACTTGGATTTTTTTATTTATTCTAATAACCAAAATTCAACTTCTTATTTACAACTTAAAAGTAGATCAAAATCGAAGTGTCAGATTAATTACAAAAGCTCTTAATAATTATAGGCTTTGGATCTAAATTACTAGTCCGCGATCATAAATAGAAAAAAGAAAGCCGGAAACCGAACAAAAACCGTAGCCAAAGCACCATACAAATTGATACAGCAATTAGTCATTCGTGTACAATCGGGTCGCGTTATTATCGCTCATGCGTTTATCTTTCGCCTTTCACTCAATTTGAACGTAACACTGTACAAAATTAAGCCTAAATCCGTGTAGCTTAAAGCTCAGTTTGGTTTGGGCGTGGTTGGATATGGGGCGTTTCAGTTTTGGACCGGTTTATTGAAACCCTGGCTTCTTATTGGTATTTGAGACGAAGGGTGAGCGAAGTTACTTTCCGTGCGACGTAACCTTGTTACGAAGTGATTTGGTTATTTTTTTTTATAGATTTTTTACTACAATTAAGTACGGCCTAGGAAATACACACTTTTTAAGGAAATAAGTACTTAAGTATGTTGTGAAGTTTGTATGGAACTTAAATGGGATTGTTAATAAATGGTATATTTTCTCGTCTGTGCGAAGTACTTTTAGTAATTACTAGCTGTGCCCCGCGGTTTCACCCACAGCGCACCCGTTTCCGTAGGAAATACGGGGTATATAGTAGCCTATATCCGTCTCCTGGTTCTAAGCTACCTTCCCACCAATTTTCAGCCAAATCGGTTCAGCCGTTCTCGAGTTATAAATAGTGTAACTAACACGACTTTCTTTTATATATATAGATTGATATGTTTTAGTCAGATAAACTTAAAAAACTAATTAGTAGCAAATAACGTAAGTGCCGTAGGAATAGAATATATTTTTCGAATAGGATCTGTAGGTTAAGTACCTAAGTAAGTAAGCAGTTTCTATGTGGTGATAGTAAGTAAAATACGAAGAACATACCTAACCCTTGAAAATGGTTTATATATGGTTAGATATTTACAAAGGACAGTAACTAATGGGAGTCTTTTAAACAGACTGCTGACTGCTAAACCTCATAAGCTTCAGAAAGCATCATTGCTCTACTGGTCGTTTCTTGTTGATTCTTTCATTCGTGATTCGTTTAATTCTTCTCTTTTTTGCCCATGGCTCTATAAAGACAGGCATATTGTATAGCATACCTTCAGAACAGTCTCGCGTTAACTCATGTGTCGTCTTGATAGTAGAAAAGGGGATATTTATACTTTAAAACTCACACGGTTTGCACTCATTAGGTATACCAAATGAGATAGAATGATACGAGCGGTGTTATTCGCTTGAAAAGTCGGGTACGTATTTTTACAAAAATACGTTAGGTATATTATCTAACGCGATACAGACCCGTTTCATTTGGTATAATGAGGGTCTTTAATAAATGTTTTGTAAGAGTCAGTCAACCTACTTTCGGAAGCAAGGAAGTTTTTAAGGTTATAGCAGACATGATACTTTATGCATCCGCGAACGGTAATTCCATCGTTTTTATAAAACTACATATCAAAGCTGCGACCAAAAATTCCTCCCCGCACACTTAAAACACGGAGATTAAGTTTCGGAAATTCCAAACAGCGATGCAGCATCGATACAGTAGCTACAATGCCGATACTGCAATCTAACGCCTAGAGTCTCTAATGATAATACGCGATGATCGTTGCAAATCAAAATCGTCTCAAAATCGTCGATTACTGATGCTAAAAAAGCATATCTGTATGTCCGTTATGATAACGGACATACAGATATGCTTTTTTTTATTATCCTGAAGGTGACAATGGCGTTATCACCTTCAGGATGATGAAGATCATAGATTTAAGGAGTCTACACTAACAACTAGTCCTAATAACTCAACTCAGTCGGTTATCCAGCAAATAAAGTTCTGACTTTCGCGCCATGTAAATAAAAGTCAACTGTTGGCGGCTGATTAAATTTAGAAATTTAAGAGCATCGAAACAATATTATAATAAGGTTTTATCTTGTATTATGCCGCTTTGTAATAAGGTTCGACATTGGATGAGTGTAGGTAAATAAATGTCCAACTGTTGCCGGTTGATTGAAAAGTGACATTTATTTAAAGTATCGAAATAATATCAAAGTTTGATGTGCTATCTTCATCCGCATGTTGTGGTAAATGAAAACAAGGCGCGAGGCCGCCTCGCGAGGCAGGCTGAGCCATCATAAGTCGTGTATATTCAGCTGCAGCTATTTTCCTAGCTTCGCGCGCGAGCCAAAACATAACCGTACCCACCTAACACACAGCGCTCACCGACGGCGGCCTCGTGTAAATTGAACAAAACTACTGAGGCTGGCTCGCGAGCCTGTGCGCTAGGTGGGTACGCGGCTAATGATGACCGCCTGGGAATAATATGTTCCGTCTTTATTAAATGAAAACTAGTGGTTTCCAATAATTAAAACCACGGCTTTAGATAGCTAGTAGAGATAAGTTATGACGATCGGCCGTTGGAGATGTGAATCGATCCTAAGTACAAATGAAATCTCTTGACAATTATTCCTTTACGAGCCTGAGCTGTTTGTTTGGTCCATGTATGTATTAAAATAATTTGAATTCGCCGTGAGTTTTCTTCGTGAGTTCTACTTAAAAATGGACGGCTAGGGTTACCTAATGATGGACTCCTACTAATATTGTACATACGAAAGCTTGCGTTTGTCCTCTTTCACACAAAAACTATTGATCGGATCTCTATGAAAATTGGCAAAGATATAGATTGGAGTCTTATTAATACATAGGCTACTTGTTATCCCGAAAATCCTATGGGAAAGGGTACAACGTGGGTGAAACTGCGGGCATTGCTTAATAAGATATGAAGTTAAAAGACGAAGACAGTGGAAATGAAGAATATGACGAAGATAACTATCTAAGAGATACTTAAAATTGATATTAAAAATAATAATGTATGTTTATATGACCGATCTGAAATCGATCCCAATGTAGAAAAACTTAAAAAAACAAATAGGAAACATTTGCAATTAAAATCAAAGCTCCGGTAAACAAACGAAAAAATCCAAAATGTTACACTAAAACATAACTAACTGAAAAAATGAGCAACAAAACCACATAACTAATATCGTAAAAGTCCGCGTACAATGAAATTACCTCGGACACAATACCCATTGTAGCATTGAGCTATAACCATAATAGGACATGTTGTCAGACAACAATGTAATAACCAAACAAAGGTATTAACATTAAAATAAAAAATAGACCTCAAAGGGACGCTCGTACAAGGTGCGGTCGGACGGATGCCGCGCCGTTATTGGACGAGGCGAGGGGAGGGGTGAGGGGAGGGGCGAAGGGAGCCGCCCTCGCTTCGTCTCGCTTCCCCCTCTCCAACCTACCACGTTCTACAAAACCGGCCACATCGCTCCTAAACCGACCCAACAAGGTTGATAATCGTATGCTCAACTTCTCCCAGTAACCTTGCACGTTTGATGGTAGTAATATTGCCATGGGCGGATCGTGAGCATGAAGAATAGAAGCCAATTAGTAGATCGGCTCATGTAATTATCCCACAAATAATTAATGTTAATCATCCATCGGCGTTAATGAGCCGTGATTAAGGTTTTATTTATTTCATTATGGATACTTGAGTTAATAAGTGGTTTGGCACCGTGTCTTTATGAATCGGGTTTGGTCAGATAAATATGGAAATTTTATTGTCTTTAACCATTGCTTTGGAGAAACTCGTTTCTGTTGTACAGTTTACATGGTTTTCGCCTTAAGTGTTTAATGGCGCTAGTTAAGTGGGAATATTTGAGAAGTTTGATAATTTTTGTAACACGTAACTCACTACAACAACTAGAGATGCGTCCTTTTTCACTTGCAGATTTTTGGTCTTTCACATAACATTGAACATCTTCCGACATTCGAAGAGCAGGTTGTATTAGGGCCCTTAGGCTTTAAGTAAAAGTCTTAATTGCACTAAATAGGAATGGAATGGAGAGTTTTCTACATGGAGAATGAAGACAATTTGCTTCCAAAAGATAGAGGTGTCCTCGTAGCTTCCTATTTAGACTTATTTAGGTGATTATTAGCAAGGTATTCTGTGGTGTGAAATTTAGAAACGAGCAAACACAAAAGAAATTGAACTCTTTATAATTTTTATCTTTGGTAATGTACTATCTAAAAATCGAGTATCCGCTCGTTTCATTGATAATACTGGGGGTATAAATCAACTTTTATGTTATTTTAACTAATTTACCATTTGCTGTCCCAGGGCAGATGCAATGAGA
The DNA here is from genome assembly GCA_963082685.1 of Cyclophora albipunctata. Classification (NCBI taxonomy): domain Eukaryota; kingdom Metazoa; phylum Arthropoda; class Insecta; order Lepidoptera; family Geometridae; genus Cyclophora; species Cyclophora albipunctata. The sequence continues at coordinate 4,037,652 of OY720117.1, read as the reverse complement.
TTTTTTGTAAGATCAAACTTAGATACCTTTGGCACAAATATAGTACTTAGGTAGATAGATTGCTTGCGTTAACAGATTTCGATGTATCAACAGTATTTTTAGCAAAGAAAAAACTAATCAAATCGATCCATGCAATACGCCGAAAGAAATACATTCCTTTGACCGTCAGCAATAAAACAATGCTCATAAAAATAAGTATATTCATATTTCATAAGTTGCGTGCTTGACTGCATGATCTACGGCAGTCAAGGGGCAGTCAAATCAGGCAGCCCGCATGTTGGGAACTACTTGTAAATTGACGACACAATACACGGCATAAATCAGTTTAATGAGCGTTAAATGTTTTGGTTTAGAGTTCAACTGCTTGTTTTATGGAGGATATTTAAATAGCTAAGGAATTTCTGGATACGTGTGGTCGTAATAGGCGTGGAGAAATGTGCCTGCTTATTAATAGGTATTATACTTACACAAATTATCTACTTAAGAAGATAACTAAGGTTTATATCTATTCATCGTTTCCATTTTGAACCACGATCAACTCTACTCGGTTTTAGTAAATCAATTTTGAGATTTTGATCTTTGTTTAGCTCGTGAACTAGAACTAAGTTTTTTGAACGAGTTCAGTTGTAACGGTGACATTGGGACCTAAGGAGATTGCGTGCTTCGTGATGTCTGTCAATAGAGAAACTTAGGTTTTTAAACTCGAGCTAAGATGTGACTTGCAAAGCAACATTTAATTAAGGTAAGGAAATATAAAGGATAATTCATGCCTATTGGTCAGTAAAAGTATCTAACAAACACAGGTTTGATTGTGACTATGTGACCAACGACGTGCAGTACACTCGAAACTTTAAACCCGTAACCACCTTCATAAAAAGTATTACATAATTGTAAAAGTTATGCATTTACGATGGGTTCAAATCGTGACAGTTTAGAATAGACCAACTATCTGCCTGTCTTGTATAACACGTTATATAAACCAAGCCTTGAAGTCGGACATAAGCGGCTTTTTATTCCTAAATTCTCATTAGAATGGGTCACATCGTGATGACACAGCGAGTTTCGTATGTTGGGAATACGTTCAATTATTTTTTTCAAGCAAGAGTTGATATTAAAAGTCTTTTATTCACGCCTCGCTTTACATTATTTGGCTATTAATACTTCGATCACAGATGTCATAGATATTATTTACGGCGGATATATCTCTATCAATCTTATGCCTTATTCCACTTATAGAAGAAGGTATTCAATCACAGTATATCGTTTTAAACAATTAATAGATCTCGTAGTCATTAAAGAACGACCCAAATAACTATAAATACATGAAACTCGAACTTTCAAGACATTCATAATATCGTGCTAGTACAAATAACATATTGCTCAACAAAATCAAAATTGAAACAGCAAAACGACATGAAAGAAAGACGCAACAATATTGACCAGTAATGGCACGAGACAATGAAAAACAAACAGTGTATATGGTATTGGCAACGTGCCAATATCCCGACGTCCCGACGAGCCCGGAGGAACGTCTGCTGAGGGGAGAAGATGGAAAAATAACGATGATAGGATATCAATAACGAGAAACATAACACGTTTTATGGTTCCGGATAATGTTATTGGTGAATAATGTGATGGATGTGGAGATATAAATAACGATTTTCAAATAACGTTTTGACGTTTAGGATGGAGAGGTTGGGGTGGTTATTTCTTGCTAATGGACATGATTATGATAGGTAGGTACATCTTTGATCAAATACTATGAATTTGTTTTATACCAGTACTTGGAAAGAAAAGTTTTTATCCAAATAGATAGTCATGTGTAACCAAAATTGTTTTACCTAAAAAAATAATAACTTTTTTATCTCAAAACATTTTCCATAAATTTCATCCCAAAATCATAAAAATGGAACAAAGAGTACTTAAAACGGACCGTAATATTCCGAACCAGTGTTACCGTTTCAAATATGAAGCTGCTGCAAATCATTGGGAGAGTCGAGCGTTGCGACCGCTCCCGGGTACCAGGGTGGCAGGAGACGGTGGGAGGTAGATTAATGGGTCGGATGCAGTCACCTCCCGCCCACAGGGACCGATCGCCCGTTCAACGGGAATCCTCTCAAATTGCTCGAACGCCGATGTCAAATGACCGTGAAAGGGTTTGTTTTACTAAGTTTTGTTGTGATGAAATTCGTGGTGTTATAGTGTAATGTTAACGCCGTTAGTATTTCGGACGGTTTGTTCGGATTATTGAGTAGGGCTTGTTTTAGTTTTGGTGCTCATTGAAGACAATGTATGTACTTTTATTGAGCAGTGATAATTATTTGAATTCAAGTTTGTTTTCAATCGTTTTCAAAACTTTTTGATTGTTATAAAGTAAATTCATCACTTTTATGTGGATGATTAGGTGTTTGGGTAGTAGCAAAAAAGACATAATTTTTGACTAAGCTGTTTTTAATGAACTCAATTCTTCTATACACCTAACATTATTTTAATTTAACAGCTTTAAAGGTTGCTATGCACACTGTTGCTCGGAAATAAATCATACAGCAACAGAATATTGATCAGCGATTGGAAACAATTGTCATTCAAACAATTTACTGCAACAATCAAGCTCGTATTATAATTGCTCTTGATTAACATTTTATTGCTCTTCCTGGTTCCTGTTAGTGGCTTTGTTTATGTTTAAAGCAATAATGTTCAGCGATTTTATCTTTATGCGTTCGTGCGCAGAGTTCTTGAGATATCGATAATAGTAAGATATAATACCGATAAGTCACACATAGCTTGCTAAATAAGAATCTAGGCTGAACTATAATCTTGGAAATAACGTTTCAAGGAAATCTAAAAATGGAGCTGTATGTCATAATTTTGTTAAACCTAGTAGATATCAGTTTTGAGAACTAAATGAATGAGCCTATATTATATCTATTAGAAGACGTGATACAGATTATGCTTACCTTCAAGACCTATATAACCTTACCGAATAGATACAGAATAAAGAACCCTAACAACAGCTAATTCAAATCGACATTTTTAAAGTAAAAAGCAAAATAACTCCCAATAAAATTCCAAGTAACATTCCAATCCTTTCTAAGCCAGTAGTTCTATTGACACCACACAAACCACGAACCGTGACCGAAACCGACGCACGACGCGTAACGCAGATATACAAACAGACATAAACACTATAGATAGATGTGTACGGAGAGATAGACGCGATACTGTAACACGCAGCAATTGGTTAACTAATAAAGCTGTGGCGTACGGATTATGGATTTCCAGTTAAGCAGCAATCCGCAATTCAACTAATATGTATTATAAATGCGAAAGTTTGTGAGGATGGATGTATGTAGATATGTTTGTTACTCTTTCACGAAAACTATTGAGACGGATTTGGATGAAACTTTACAGTAATATAGGTTATACATCAGAATAACACATGGGATACATTTTATCCCGAAATTCCAGCGGGAACGGGTACAATGTGTGCGGCTAGTATAGCAATACTGCAATACCGAACGGGCATACTGGTATTGGTAACTTTCCGGTAATTCTGATGATACATCGATTCTAAGGTATTGTACCTATTATATGTTATGTTCAGTTTAGGTTTCGTGTGGTACGAGTAGTTACTAGATCTGTATCGAATATCTTCACTACATAGTTTAAAACAAAGTCGCTTTCCGCTGTCTGTCTGTCCGTATGTAAAATCTTTAAAACTACGCAACGGATTTTGACGCGGTTTTTTAAATAGATAGAGTGATTCAAGAGGAAGGTTTATATGTATAAAAATGCCCAAAATTCCCACGGAAACGGGCACAACGCGGGTAAAACCGCGGGACGCTGCTATTGTTAAATAAAGCCAGTAGTTACTAGTACCAACCACTTCCAGTAAGCTTTGGAATCCATTAGGTAAGTTTATCGACGAGCTTAAGTCAGCCTGTCTAGTCTAGTCTAGGTTATATCAATATTCAATTCTCATTAAATTACGAATAAATAGCGATGGCGATGGTACTAGGAACGAATAAAGTCGAAGAACCATTTGCCAAAAGGCTATTAATGATCGATTTAAATGGCTTCCGTTAATGAGTAACCGTGTCAAGTTAATTGGATGGACGTTGACTAGGTTTAATTACCAATTTTAATCATAGATGAATGGAACTGAATGGAATGAGATGAGTTAGGGAAGGCACTGTCAATAGACGTGTCTGTTTAATCAAAAAGTGTCTTTAAAAGATTTATTAACATTACTTCATATTTGCAATACGCATACCAATAGATAGATATAATGTGATTTTCTAAGTCCCGGAGGATCATTTAACACATTTTCAAACAGAGCCCAAGAAACAAAATAAGACACCTTAAGTAAAACACGAGAAAGTGTCATCAGCATTAAACTTTTATCTTTATCAGACGAGTATTTAAAGGAATTAACATTTCAAATGTCGTCTAAGTGGCTACAGTGCCAAGGGATAACAAGCTCAATCTCCAATCCTAGACAGTGTAAAATTGAGTGTAATTCAATTGAAATGTTTAATTTGTGAAACCCTCGCGAGGCGTCAAAAGGGAGGCTTAGAGGGTGGAAAAATTGAATGAAGGGAGCAAGGGGAAGAGATTGACGCGGTAATGACGTCCTCTTAATTAATTTCAAAACTGATTTCTGATTGGCTCATCGCTTCTCATTATCGGGACTTGACTTCGTTAACAAGTCATTAATTAAAGACATTTACAGCGGTTGATAAGCTGCAGTTATGATTACTTATCGAATGGTGTAAATGTCTTTTTGTTTCGTTGTTTTCAACGATACGATTAACGTTAGTACGTTAATTACATTGCAGTTGATAGTAGGTACCAATTAAGTCCCCGCTATAATTAAACTACTAACGATTACTTCAATAGTATTACGTACATAAGCTACTACAGTATTACCTAGGTCATCTGTGGTGTCACTTAGGAACACAGAAATAGGTCAACTAAATTACAGACCAATTCAGCGTAAAGTAGCCTCAAGAGATAAACATCATCACATCTTAGTTATCTTCGAATTATAAACTTAATAATGTAACTTCCTACTATAAAACTAAAAAATAAAACGAAACCTACAAACTGCGCATTTGCACTATTGTAAAACATCCACACGAACCAAAAATAAATCTTATCTCTCATTTTATTGCGTTCGCTAAAACAAGTTTAACAGCATTTTAAACATTTTCACAGCTCGTTAAAACTTGGAACAAATTCTAGAGAATATATCCACTTAGCGGACTATAAAATGGCGAAAACAATGTGCTATTGCGATGTTTAGCGCTTACTTTTACAACAGAGGTTTACGGGACATGACAAATAAGGGTTTTAGAGATAATTTACTGCATAACCCAAACTAAACTCATGTTATCGCTTTACCTAACAACCGAAACTCGGTAAATGTATCTAAATAAGTTATAGGATGAGATGCGGTCCCGCATTCGAAATAGGTTAAATTGAACAAGTTCACACCCTGTTACTGGCACGCATCAAATATTCATTCCACGTGCAGACCTCCGCAGCGGCAGACGTGATGCCTCTATCGGAACCTTCGAATATCTCTACACACAGAACTACTACTAGCAATAACGTTTTGCATACGAAATACCTACAATTTCACATTTCTGTTCCGTTCCAATACATCAATGGTCTAACTTGTATCGTATTTACAATATGACAGAGTCGAATTGTCAATCAATAACCTCCGCCTTCTTTTGTTTTTGCTTAAAAATATCCGACATCGTGCATCGCCTACGTAGGTACAATCGTATAAAAAATAACGTCTTACTTTTTCTTTTTTCCGGCAGAATCGAGCGTATTCTTTCGTAACACAAATACCAGGAACGCAGAAACGCTGTGTTGGTTGTTTGAAACTTGAGTGCGAGGAGAAAATTGATACGTGGGACAAGGTAAGCAAGTCTGTTTAGAGAGAGATGGAGTAGTCAGTGCAGCGTTTGCCGACGACCGCCACCGAATACCGGCCAGGCCAGCCAGTCAAGGCGTGGTAGCGCTACGATGCGGACGTATGTTGATTTATTTTAAACGCTGCTCATAAATTAATTTACGCCGGCTAAGGTGTGAATTGAGTTAGTTATGGTTGGAGCACTGTATCCATGTCGAAATAAATTGAACAAAGTCGCATTCTATTCATTTATAATGGCTCTCAAACATTAACCGCAGAGGAATGTTATTTTTATGAATGAAATTGAACAATTTTTCTGCAACGAATCGTGAGATAATTTCCGAGTTGGTAATGACAAGAGTTATTAGCCCTTTATGGGTAAGAAAGAACGGTAAAGGGGAGTGCACTTAGCGGTTCCAGTCGCACGGTCATCGACTCTCAGACAATTAGAGTGACAGTTAAAGTACTGGCATCACTCGTCACCATAGTTCCACTTGATAAATGACGATGATGCCATATGGAGCTGCTTTTAGATAGAGAATGAATAAAACCCAACTGTATTTTATGAGAAACATATTCTTAACGACCGTCAAGCCATTACTTTTGAACTTCAATTTCCAATTTCAACAGAGCATTTTTAATTCCGCCAAGCCCTTACAAATTGCCCTTTACATTTCATCGTTTCAATTCCCTACTGGGAACGTGCGGGCCGATAAGAAACGCGTACCTCAATTGCGGGACAAAATAAATCACATTTCTAACGTTCCGGTTCCAATTAATACCTGTTCGAAGTGAGGGGTTGTTAGGACAAATTATCGGGTTCAGTTGAGAGAACTGGCTCTCGGGACAAAGGGGCTGCCCTCGGGAACTAAGTAGGAGAACAAACACTTGTGCCGGCTCGTGAGGGAGATTGGACGTGATTTGTGAGTGCCGCGACACGACACGGTAATGATATGGATTCGGTCGTGTGTTTGCGTGGATTTTGAGGGTAGTGATTCGTGTGGAGAGGGTGCTATAAAGAGCAGTGTCCCGGAAATGTTTGACAGCACCATGTGGATAGTTACGTAGAACATGTGGTACAAAGTGTTATAAAACCTCTTCTTTAGTCTAAATCAATTTATCCCATTTTATGAAATATCTTTGTAAACAATAAACTAGATTTGGCTTCTCCAATATTTTCCAAGAATACAAAAATAAAATTTAAGCAATAGATTGTACCTACATTATATTGATTAAGGTTATCTCGCAGTTAAAACAATATTACCCCAACCAATTACCCAAAACACCCACACTTGTCATACTACACCTACATCCGAACCAAAATCATAATCCCTAAGTAAATACGGCGCAGCAATAACTCAATTAAGGGAAGCACTGGCGGCGGCATTTCACGGGACAGATACGGAAGCCCCGAGATAAGAGAAAAAAAAAACAAAACCGACATCGGGTTGAGCGAGGGGAATAGGGGGAGGCAAATGTTTGTTCATATCCGAGCATTTTCAGATACTAACGCTTTTGTAATCAAATAATTGGGTTTGCTACCAATATTGTAATAAATATATATTATAGTAAATAGATATTAAGCAGTGATTTAGTCAAATGCAAAGGTGCAGATATCAAAGACATGTGCGAAGTCACGTGGGAACCTAACACCTTGCACCGCCCCAGCAACCTTCACTAATTATCCGTCTTATCTGCATCAGATAAAGGAGCATTAAAAACCACCGTCCTTTCCATTTCGTCGTGCATTTACATAATAATGCGTGGGGCATAACGACCGCCGGCGAGCCGACATTATAATAATGACGACTCGAGCCAACTCATCTCTAACTTTTTATGTACAAATCCCGGTAACGGTGCCCGGATTCAGATAGTTTGATGGCACAATTCACTTGAAACGTTTATTTATGGGAGGTGGTATTAAGATGGAAATTGATACAATCTAAGCCTATCTGAATATCCCTTAACTTAAGAATCACGCTGAGATAGCTCTGTTATCGGAGTTTCAAAACCCGCAGGGCTGGATGGAATCAAAAAGACTATCGATTGAACCAGCCAGGACTGTCAACATAACGTGCCCCTCAGCACTTCGATACATTGATAACAGTGTCGAATATCAAACAGTTCGTGTCGTCCAAAGTTTAGTGGCGGCATTTTATCACCTGATCGTCGACTGTCGAGGCGAACGAGATCGCAGAGTAACGGAATGCCTTTGTGCCGTGTGCTGTGCATGAGACAATGCAGACTCCGCTTTAATTGTGTGGGGGTCCCATATGACGCTTCCCCATTCACTTTAATATTCCGAGCGTTCGTGTATGCGATTAAGTATGCTTTCTAAATATAGGGGGACCCTTCATGTATTAGTTTTTTTTATGTTCTGAGGGGTCGCAAGGTACCTACCGACATGGTATATAAGAGCTTTTATAATGAACGGTTTGGGAACTACGACGGCTGTGGAGATGATATCTGTATGATAATATTTTTTTGCTTTTGTTTGACATGAGAGTAACAGAGGATATTGTCAAGACAAGATTATTTGGAAATTGATTAAGTCTGAAAAAAATATTTAGGTAAGGCTAGGGCCTTTTGGGCTTGGGGTAAACCCAGGCCCGGATATGATATTGCTTCTATTATAATGAGGATAATTTGACTGGTTCTGAGACTAAAACAAATACTAAACATTTGGTTCAGCAAAGTTTAAAGTATTGGTACCTATACTTCGACTTACATATTATTTTCAATCAGATCCTACACAATTATCGCGTTCTAACAAGTATAAAATAAAATATTTTAATCACCACATCGTCTCCAAGGCACCTCTGTCCCCTCGCTTCATTTTTTATTTCATTCCAATACAGGGATGGATAAAATTACACCGGAGCATTGTCAAACGATTATTTATAGAAAATTTGGCCGCTTTGTGTTCCTTCCGAGTGCACTTTTTGATCCGGACCGTTCTTTTGGAATTGTTATCGGCGCCTCATCGCTGTGACCCAAGGATAACGGCCCGGTTTTTTATACCTCTTTTTTTTTTAAAGTCCGTTATTCCGATCAAAACGTTACATTAAAATATAGTTTTTTAATAAGTTATAGCGTCAACAGTGTCAGATGACTTATAAGATGGGATGTTTTTCTTATGGAAAGGCAGATGGGTTTAAAAATACATGGCGTTTGATCTGATGAAAGTTGTGATTAGAGTATGGTATTACCTATTTTCATATGAACTTTTTTCATAATACATATATGGTATTTTCCAAATGCCGTTACTAAATCTAACCACCTTATTTCCATTTTTATGTATTTTACATGATTTCGTACGAAATAATAAAGGTTTCCTAGAAAAAGCGGCTGATTACGTCCTTAGTTCAAACGCTGCCAAAGGTCTTAATGATAATGTATGCTTATTATCTTTTAGTATTCGTTTATTTCCCTTTCCAAAATAACACATGCTGGCTCCATCGTAAATCAAGTAAAACCCAGCATAAAAACGTATTTTTCTTTAACATGTAATAATTGTTTTATAGCGCCATCTAACAAATAACCTCGGAACTATATCGTGCGACACTTGGGAACCAGAACGCGGGGTGAGATTATACGAAGTAGGTTCAGATTTAACGAAACCCGTCATTAAAACCTGAACGTGCTAATCTACATAGAAGAATGAGTTACAAAAACACGAAGAAATCATTTTATGAGCAATTAAATGAACGAGTTGTCGAATAGTTTCATAGGAATTATGTTTAGGAATATTTTTGCTTGAACACGCGGCTCCGCGACGCTGATTGGTCGAGGGAAACGGCGGGGCGCATGCGCTCTCGACAGTCGTTCAGTCGAAGCCAAACACTGGCGCGTTCGCTCCGAGCTACCAGGGTCGCAGAGCTCTGTAGGAGTTACGTCCGACCGCTTGTTCGTATTGAAATTTACGCCTTATTACTGTGGGACGAAGTAGAATTCGCTTAGTAGGAAAATGCCTCGTTTATATTAGGCGATACCGCCGATAACGTAGCGGTTCTGTCGCAGACAAACGTCGACTTTATTTTCTTGGATGTTAGGAAGAATGTGCGTTGTAGCGAGGTTTTCGCAATTAGTTTGTTTCTCAAATTCAACACGGAGCGCTAGTAGACAGGTTTGTAAGTTTGACAGCGGCGCATGGCCATAAAATATAGCTGTGTGTTTAATTTAATGAATTAAATGGCAAAGATGAATGTTCGTTACTCAAAGTTAATAATTCTAAAATATGAAAACTATATTGTAATATGAATATAAATAGAGTGTTGCAAAATTTTCGGCGCGTTCCGGATTTCAAATATAAAGTATTTTTTATTAGCATAATACATTTATTTTTCATGAATTTGCAATGTTCTAACGAAGCTAAAATATGTATGTAGGTACGATGAAATTGTAGATTCAGAACGTGAATTAAAATGTGATTTTAGTAAAGTTCATGGGAATTTGAAGCTTTGAAAACTTTGTCCAAGATGGCAATACGTATCACGTAAAGTTACTGACAATAGTTTAAAAATAATTAATATAGTATTTAACAATCACATAAATCATTCATACTTATTATTTTACAGACAATAGTAATAGTTTTCCAAAGACAATTGCAGTCTTAGATATTATAATAGGCAAATGAAACACCAATTGAAATAAGGGGTTTCGTCAAAATGTATAGGATTAGGAAGGTGTGAGACTTGAATATTGCAAGAAAATACGTGAAAGAACCGATTGTTTACTATCTTAAAGAAGTATTTTGGAATGGATTTCGTGGCAACTTACAAATTGTAGGAGTTCAAAAGCAAAGCTAAGATGATAATGATAAAGGACAGAGAAATATATCATCTATGGATGGAAGTAGTTACTAAGGTACCATTTAGAAGTGCCATAGAATCTAGTTTCCGCGGTAAAGTGGAAATATCTAGGATCTAAATGGGATCTAATGAAAAAAGTTGGGAGAATAGAATACAGAAAAAGGAAATCTTTTACAAGACTAGACATTAAAGAAGTAAACCACGTCTGTTACCTTCCATTGAATTGAACTTTTTGGGCTTACGTTAGTTGAAAATGCTTCATTATCATCGATTAAATAGTTTATTGGAATCAATACTAAGTACATATATTGATGGAAACTTTAATAAATGGCCCAAAGAGAAGCTATACACATCTTCTATCTACCATTTTCTGATGGAATCTGAAGCCCCACTTCTGATATCGGGAATCATGTCACATCAGGATAAGCACGAGCATTATACTGTCAATACAACATCAGATATCTTAGGATTCCTAGGTCTTGATCTTGAAATAATAACTCACAGGACTTCATTACAATAACATTGCTTGTATTTTACACACGATCATCATGGATTACAGATTACAGTTAGGATACGTCTAGATTCAATTAATTGATGGAACCTAAACGACCTCCCTGTTAGATACTGAATAATCGGCAAAATTTCTCGTGTTTTTGCTTAGATTCAATACGAAAGCTTTTAGGGAGTTTAAAGATGAAAGCTCCTCAATGTGAGTGGAATAGTTAGATGCTATTAATTCATATTATTAACGGCCTCTGGGACTCAGAATAAACTCTAGCATAAGTAGGAGGTGATATAAACTCTATTTTCAAAATAGAATAAGTAGGATGTGATAATAGCTTATTATTAAAAGATAACAGAGAGATGGGGGAGGATTTGTAAATCTATATACATATATAAAAATGAAACCCGTTTTCCTTGGTCGCGGCATCACGCGTGAATGGCTGGACCGATTTCCACGGTTTTGCATTCGTTGGAAAGGTCTCGGGCTCCGTGAGGTTTATAGGGAATAAAAATCTAAATTCCCACGGGAACGGGGGCGCTGCGGGTGAAACCGCGGGGCACAGCTAGTACATAATAAAATGATGCAAGCAACAGTAACTATACCAAGTTACGTAAATAAGTCCGATATATCATTCGGTTCATGACTAACATGATAGACATAACTAGGGGAAGTTTGCGGTCTGAAAGAGTAAATGCATGCAACACTCTACTATCATCTTGATTTACCGATGATAGAACTAATAATCTTGCCGTTGGAAAATATTTACTAAGGCGAGAGAAGGAGAGTCGCTTTGTCTTCATCAACTATATAACGTCGATTATTTTATTGAAGACAGATTAACTGCTGGAAGGACGCGGTTAGCGTTTTTTCTCGTTATTATAGTTTTTGACAACGAGCTAACGAATTCAGTACTTATCAGAAAAAAACCTTTTAAATCCGAATAAATTCCGAACCGATACCGAATACCGAACTAAGAGCATCCAGACCAGAATCAAAGTCCTGTGTAATGAGAATTTCGGGATAAAATATCCTAACTGTTAATATTAGCTTGACGGCCTGTTTCCCAGGATAAAAACTAACTGTGAGCTTAATCTTATTAAAATCTGACCAGCTTATTAAGCGTAAAAGATAATAGAAAGTTAACATGATCATCAGATCGCCGATCAATTGTCATCGATATTTCGAATCTGCGTTATTTATAATGTTGGCATAGGATTACGATATCCACGCAACTTTCTAGATAATATAATATTAGATAGGAAAGTCTGCTTTGCTCCAGTTTCTGTTTGACAGTTGTATGCAAGTTATGATAAAGACAATACGCACTTACACCGACATGTTTCAATAGACATTGCCTCATATATCGATGGTAGTAGCTAACTGTACTATCAATACCTAACTCATTATAACTGAAGAGTTTGTTTAAACGCGCTAATTTCTAGAACTACAAATCTGATTTATTTTTATTTTTATACTAGCAGCGCCCCGCGGTTTCACCCGCGTTGTACCAGTTACCGCAGGCATTTCGCGATAAAAAGACGTGAAACGTTTTGTGACGTTTTAGCGTGAAACCGTGACAGACAGACAGAGTTACTTTCGCATTACATACGGATTATTAGTTATGGTGGTTTAGCTATACATATATTCAAATGGGAGGTTAGAGTAGTTACAGGGCACTTTACTTTTTGTGGGTAAAACTGTGGAGCACTGCTAGTGCTCAAATTATTAATAGAATTGATTAGTTACTAATTAGTGCTACAAATATGATTGCACTTCTTACTAAGTACTAGGTAGTAACATTGAAGAGAACAGTTGGATCATATTACTTAAAATGATGGACCAATTTTGATGTAATGTAGCATCTAAGTTTATTGTCTGAATAAAACAAAACTTAGGGAAGTTGCTTTTTGGTTAGTATTTTCAAGGTAACATTTTAGGAGTATATTTAATACTAGCAGCACCCCGCGGTTTTACCCGCGTTGTGTCCATTCCCGTGGGAATTTCGGGATGAAAAATAGCCTATAATCTCCCCATTGAATGTGGCAATTCATTACAAAAAAGGATTTTTAAATCGGACCAGTAGTTCCCGAAATTAGCGCGTTCAAACAAACAAACAAACTGCCGCTTTATAATATTAGTATAAGTAGATAGTATATACATACATATTTGGATTGAAAGATTTGACCGTTAGAACAGAGAGTTAACTTCGTGATATTACTAAAACAATTGGACAACGTTAAAAACATTTTCTTTGATATATCCCAAAACAGTATTTTCTCATGTACTTATATAATCCCAAGTTATATTTTCTGAACATTAAAACAAAAAAAAGTAATGATTTCGCCGATAGTAAGTAGATATCTTTCCCATTTAAGATACAATGAATAAGATAAGGCGTAAATAGCCTCGCAACAGAAATCTCAGGATCAGATACACTTTAATGTCAATAAAACAGAAGAAGAATGTGTTAAACATTGTCCAAACTTACCTCTTAACTTGCTGGATGAAGAACATGTAGTTAAAACTTACCTTAGATGCTCGATGTTGTGTTAAAATAGTGTTAAAGTACAAATTAAACTGTTGCGAGTTAACAGAATTACGTAGCATTTAACAATTTAGTTCACAACACAAAGTTCTTAATTTTAACTTATATTATTAACAAGATTTTCATGCACTAAGTAATTGTGAAGTAGTACCCTTGTTAGTAATTTAATTGACAAATTTATTCTGTTCCCAATGTTTAAGATGAGGATAGCAGATGAAAGAGAAAAGTAGAAAGAACTCCATCGACAAGAGCCCAGCTCTTAAGTTTAAAGAAGAGAGAAATAACTTTATCTTTGTCAAAAAAGGCCACCAATTAATCCAAAATTTTAGGAAAACTGTTATTATCCCAAAATATACTTCTTGTATATTTTGAGATTAACATATCCCAAAATACACAAGAACCATTCCTACCGATTATCAAATCACCTATCAAGTATCAGTCCAGGTTGTTACTATCATTAGACCATGTCGGAGGCCTTTAGGTGGTCTAAAACGACACTAATTGAACCTACTCTAACTAACTTTACCAGGAAATTGAATTGCAACTACAAATGCTATGAAACGAATGATTAAGTTACGGTCCAACTTAGATTGCATTGACGGTACTTGATGCCAAGTCATTGGAATGCAAGTAACAACAAGTAAACACCATTAGTTACCTATGAGTTCATGACTAATTGAATGGCTTATCCATTCAATATAAAACTGAAAACATTTCACACAGTCACACTATATCGTCATCTAGTTATCACAACAATCAACACGTAACAAGTTGAAACCAGAGTGCATTTACAAACAAGAGTAACAAAAAGCCGGCACCACACCATATCACCAAAATCAGGTTAGTAACAGTGCTAAAAAGATGAAAATGTATTTAAAAAAATAGCAAACAATCGAGGCTCCCTTGATCTCCGTGTCTTTAGTCTACGGAACTTGTTTACTGTCAAAAACTTAATATAATCTCAAGAAGGGCATATACAAAGGAGTATTCTCCAAGAACGACCCTCAGTCTCCCATAGCCCATGTAAGGGGAGCCTCGATAATAATAAGCAACGTTATACATGCGTGAAACGGAACACAAAACCCTTGCGTTAATTTCTCAACAGCTGCCCCCATTCCTTACAAAAGCAGGATTAAATAAACTAAGACTACAAACAAGCAATGCATTCTATATAAAAATGTTATTAGTAAAGCGTGTTTTGAAATTTTGCTGCAAGCAAAACAAGCGGGCGTTGCGACAGACGTTCACAAAAGCAAAGCGCACGATCAAATCACCGGGTGTTATGTGAGATCTCATGCTAATTTCGCAAGTATTAGTATTATAAAAACGTGTGGAGTCAAATTAGCTCACCTTTCTAATTCTCTTCTTCATGATACGCTCAGCGGCGTACACGCTGTCGCCGAGTTCCATCTTGTGCATCCCCAGTTTGGCAGGCGGTAAAGGATCCAAACACACAAAATCCAAATGGCAGAAACACTGCAATCCAATGCGTATGTAATCCAACTATCACTGCATCCAATTAAGTAGGACACCGCAATCCGATACTCATGCTTTGTCACAAGTTCACAACACTCGTAGCACTGTCAGTGTTCAAAGTTGCCGCGCGAACGATCCTTTTTGGCAGCGCGCGGCGATACGTCCTTCCCTTGTGAAGTTTCGGAGGAGACTGAAGAAGGGGGCGGCGGCGCGTCCCCCGCTCCCCGCGCGACTCGCTTCGCCCGCCGCCGACAGAGCGCGCCACTGGTACACCAACAACCGCTCGATATTCTGTAAACAAGTTTTATTTTCATCTTCAGGCACATATTTTCTTCTATTATGCGTATTGTTTTGAAATAATATAGATTTCTAATCTAAACTTTGGTGTATGACTGCGTATATACCTTCGTATAGCTTATGCTCTTATGTATTCCTAGTACATAATGTAAAAAAAAAGTATATAATATACAGTTAATCAACTGAGCTAATAGATATTAAGACAACTAGACATAAACGTGAACTGAAAATACATCTAGAAATAGTACTAGAATAGACAAACTGGTTGTTCTAAGAACTAAAAGTGACATCGTCATTAAAATTCGTATCGTATCGGCGCGGCTCGGCGGCGCGGTAGGTATATTGCGTTGGTTAGTGAATGCGTCTCGCTCGAGTCGGTGGCGAGCGATTCCCCACGGCGCGGCGCGCACGGGAGCGCGGCTCACAACAGAGCCCGCGCGCCGTTGCCGCTCCGCGCCAGCTGCGAGAGAAACACACCGACCAGCGCCTACCCTATTATTTACGCGCGACGTTGCCAACTCGAACGGCCTACGTTGATTACGAGGACACCGCTTTTACGTTTGGTTATCCGGCACCAATAGCCGTATTTATCTCGCGTGTTTTTCAAGTTATTACCGAACTAATTGGATATTTGGTATTGCAATTATGTACTCTACGTACAGTCGTGTATTAGTATTTGTACCTGATACGATCAGCTGATCGGATCACTTCCAGTTTAGGAGTCGAGTTCCAGAACGAAGGCCGGCACAAAATACAGTCGGTTCAGTACGCGATACCAAGTAATTTCACTGAAATCGCCGGCAAAAGCGACTAGCCAAGAGAGCGCACGTGAAGTAACTAAGGCACGTTCGGTCGTATCGAATCGGGCTGGTATTCGTGAAAGGTCGGTATTTTGGGCACGGCGGGGTGCGGGAGGGGGGCGCGCGGCGCGCACGCGATTAGTCGCCGTGTATGAGCGGCGGGTATTGCTCAGTTTCGACCAATGAGCGCGCTCGATGCGGCGCTCCGCCTGTTCCGCGCCGCGGCGGGTCTTCCGTCCCGCTCTAGCGAGTGCGGCCGATCGAATCCAGATTGTTTTTACGCAGCGCGCCTCGCTCACATAGAAAAATAAACGGACATTTTGGATTACGTGCGTTGAAAAGGGTCGCCGGATCCGGGCGCGGCGCGAACACATTTATTTATTTTGTTGGCTTTGTTGTAGGGAGAGATATGAGGCGATAAATAGATACAGCTTGCGTCGACACACGTCCTATAGATACTTAGAGCTCGGGTTGTTCGAGCTGTCATGTCGCGCGATGATTTACGAGCGCCGTTTGGCAGCAGATACAATAGGTACACGGCTTGATAATCATGTCGGATTCATTTTTCTTGTTCTGATATCTAATGGAGACATTGGATTGGATCTTCAACAATTGAGTTGTATTACCTATACTTAAGTAGATAACTATAGGTTGTTGGTGCCTACGTACTAACATACTAAGTATTTCACCAATTTTAGGTGATGAAGCTTGAAGCTACTGGCTAACTGGCATCGTTTACTAATTTTCCTGGACACACAAACACAGTACCTACCTACACAATAACAGTAGACATAGACAAAAAATCTGTCAATTTCTGTCCGCCATACAAGCTACGATATTTAACCCTCCTTTACTAACCATCTCGACTCGAGAAGAAGAAGAAGAAGACATATTAGTTACCTTCAGAGACCTAGCAAGTTTAACGACGCTCAGCATACCTACTGCAGACATCATTGCTAATAGCCCCCTTGAGATAAGTCTCGGTTGCTTATCTAAAGATACTGTAGCTAAATAGAGAGACACTTAGGTATAGCAAAGGAGTCCGGCATCAAATAAAAATCCCAATCAAACATTATGTTATCAACACTGGTTATGTAGTTCGAAGCCTAAGTATAAGACAGAAAGGTAGTTCGTTCATTGTGAATGCAAGACTGACTGACGTGTTAGGTTACCTACATTACTGGGTACCCGCCCCCTCGCTGAGCCATGAAGGAGTTAATTAAAGCCAAAGTTCATAGGGACAGCCAGGAAAAAGAAGAGATAGTAGGAATATCTAGACAGGTCAGAGAAGGTATTCAAACCACGTATATTTCTAGGTAGGCACTACATTCCCGACCGTTTCCGGGCATGGCGACTGAATAAGTGCAAATATCTAGAGAGGTATTTACGCATAACGCTGACGTGAACACTTGAACGAGCAATCGCTCTCTCACTCTCTCTCTCTCTGATACAAGTATGAGACAATGCACAACTCTACCTAGTATTTTAATCAGTCCCCTGAACTGACGACACTAGTACATTTTAAAGTGTCTTCCAAAACACGGTACCTGCCTATTTCTTCATGGAAGACTGAAGCATGAAGTTACGATTAAGTGGCCACAGGATGGTAGCGAATAGGTAGGTAGGATGGGTGACCGAAGTACTTTTAACGTAAGAATTGTAAAAAGTTGTGAGCCGAGCGAGACTCTTTCTCATACTTTCGATGTAGCCAGGGTGGTAAGGACACTTCTAAGGTAGCGGCGCCCCGGGGTTTTACCCGGATTGAGCCCGTTCCCGTTGGAATTTAGGGCTGAAAAGTATCCTATAACCTTCCCATTGAAGGTGGTTATCTAATACAAAAAGAATTATTCGAATCCGATTAGTAGTTCCTGAGATAGCGCGTTCAAACAAACTCTTCAGCTTTATTATATTATAGTATACTAGCAGCGCCCCGCGGTTTTACCCGTATTGAGCCCGTTCCTGTGGGAATTTCGGGAATTTTTATACTTCTAAACCTTCCTCTTGAATCAGTCTATCTATTAAAAAAACTGCATCAAAATCCGTTCCGTAGTTTTAAAGATCTAAGCATACATAAGACAGACAGACAGTGGAAAGCGACTTTGTTTTATACTATGTAGTGATACTCGTAGACTCGTAGATTTATTTACTTAGTTCTTCCACTGTACTATACATAAATATAATGGATAAATAATCTACACATGCACTTAGGTGCCAACACAGTGCTGCCATCTCACATAGGCATTACAGAAAACCCTCATTGAATAAATAAACTGCCCACCGCCCCCGTATCAACTGGGCTAGTCGACCGTGTCAGTAGTGCGGCTAGAAACACTCTTATTCCGAATGACTGAGCTTTCTGCGTAAAGCGCAGTCCTTTAAAAGGAAAATGTCTGAGATGTGTGTGGGGAAAAATGTGCTTTAAAATGCTGCAGTTTAGTTGATTTTTTAAGCGGCATTTTTTTTGTATGAAAACTTAGTAAGGCTGTCGAGACTTGCTTTATTTAGACTCACACGATTTGCTCTCATTATACTAAATGAAACGGCCTGTACCGTACATCCCCCGCTAAACGTAGGGTACATCCTACTAATACATATTATAAATGCGAAAGTTTGTGAGGATGGATGTATGTAGGTATGTCAGTATTTTAGTATGGATGTATTTTTGTTACTCTTTCACGAAAAAACTACTGACCGGATTTGGATGAAACTTTACAGTAATACAAGGTTATACATCAGAATAAAACATGGGATACATTTTATCCCGAAATTCCTACAGGAACAGGTACAACGCGGGTAATACCGCGGGCGCGGCTAGTAGGTTTATATTCGTATTGTGTTTTCCATAAGTTGGCACTGAAAAATATGTCGTGTAGAGCCCATTTCGTTTGTTCCATTACAGGAGGAATGCCTCACAAGTGCCTTTAAAATAAGTATACTAAGGTTTTAAAAGTATATCTAAACAATTTGGATGCTCTCCAAATTGTATAAGATCTGCTTTATCCCCCAAAATAAATGGCTGAATGAATCCGCGCCTGGTCTCATAGGTAGTAAAACAGCGGGTGCTGCTGGTAATTCATTTTTATGTTTAGACATCTTTTACGACACGACAACTTTATAAAAACTATAGCAGAAGGACACACAGAGGAAAGAGAGGAAGAGGAAGGCCAACTTAGAATGCAAAAAACAATTAAGACCAACTAGAAAGACTAATTAAGAAAGATCAAATGTCGTGTCATGCGAACAGCTAAAGAGTATGGCAGGAGATAGAGAAAAGTGGACAGAACTCCATCGACAAGAGCCCAGTTATGAAGTTTAAAGATGTAGGTAGGAGTTCCTTTATTAATTTTATTTACCTAAGTGTTGTGTTGATGAAGTCATGTTTCTGTACGCCCCGGATCTGTGAGTCATCGCTCGTTTTGATTCACAGAAAATCATGTTTGCTGTACTTACGGAAAGGTTATATTTAAAACCGGCATTATGTTTGCGAGGTTCTTGCGAGTTATTTCGATAATACATGCGGATGGAGTGGAATAAAAAAGTGTTTAAAGAAAGTTCAAGCAAGTGAGAATTGTAAAAGTAAGATGGCCGACTCTGCCGTCAGATCTTAGACCACCGGCCTCCGGCATCCGCCAATGGCCTCCGACATGATTTAACGATTCAAAGTACCTTGCCGCACAAAACATGCGCTCCGAAGCATGGTATTATAGCGCTCAGATAGGAATGACACTATCGGCCACCCATTAAAGTATTTGCCGATCTGCACGTTGCTTAACAATGGCCATGAACTAGCATCGCATAGTTAAGCTACCCGAGCGCAACGGTAATAGAGTGAAGTACCTATTATTATTGTTGGAGGGAAGAGTTGGAAGTGTACCTTCCAGGCTGGCTTTAAACACAGGAACAAAGACCGCTGGAAGAGCGGTGGGTGGAGGGGCAAGCAAGGCAACACATGCTGAAGTAAAAGGCTAGGAGGTAGCGGAGGGGAGTCGGGAAATACTGACTCTAACTTTATATATTTATGTAAATGGCACGCACTTGAATTAATGAATTTTAATAACCTGTAATGATTCACAGCTAGGCAAAGGCCTCCTCTCATCTCACTGAAGATAACAGTACAGTGAGGAGCACTGCCCATAATATTTAGATAAATAAATAAATGAGGCTGTTATTCGGTCTCTGCTTTAGCGATCATTTAGTAAGAAACCAAGTGGCCAACCCTGGCGTCAGTTTTTAGACAAAGAGCCTAATATTGGCACGATTCCTTCATTTCTGCGATCGTCCTTATCAATCATTATTTGAGATCGTATGTAATTAGGTACATTTCTAAGTAAAAAGCAATGATTAAAAACAAAATTTAAGAAATATAGCTGAGTATATAGAGGGCGAAATATCTTGCTCGTCGGCTTCCAGAGAGAGGTACTCGGCTCGTTACGGTACGTTTCGGTGGCTAGTTTTATAGAGCGATGATGACTATGGTAGCACTATATTAAGTAGTAGTGTCACACATGTCAATCTACGGGTGTTTTGTTAGTCCGACACAAATACTTGACACAAACAATAATACAGTTAATGATATAATGTTAGTGGTGGTGTCACATGAATCTTCGTGTAGTTTTTACAAAACAAAAAATAGTAAATTGCCTTCCTATACAGGTCGACGAGCAAGCCATGTCGCAGTCTTCTGTGGGCACCTTATACCAAAAGACATTTCGCAAGTCATCGATCAAAATTAGTTAAAGCAGTGAAAATACTTTTGGAAGGCATAAGGTTCAAATTGCCCTGTCCATTTGCAACCATCCAAACAAGCTTAGTACCTGATCCAAAGTTAATCTTACAAGCTCTGAATACCAAGTATACTCATACAACCGATATCAGCCTGCAGTGGGTTTTAATAAGGATAATAATATAGGCGATTTGTATCTCGGAAACCCTCATAAAGTCAACCAAGCAGAAACTTGGAGCCTCGGCCGTTTGTGATTATTTTTAAAATCTTCAGATGTTCTGCCCCGGGCCTTTTTGATATTGGCTAGTTGGTGCCGCAGAATAATTAATACTTAGTTTTGTAGTTGGAAGGGTGTTTGTTTGAAAAAAGGCTCAAGTTTGAGATCACATCGAGGCCGAGCTTTTACCAGTATTTGTGTTTGTGGTTGTCGCCATTTTCCATTCATTCATTTTCCCTTCCGTGACAGCTTAGTGCATGCACTTAATCTTTTTAGCTAACGTAGGTAACGCTATAAAAGTTGTTGTTTGCACACTTCTGAGCAGCAACTAATCTCCTAATGTCGAGCAATTTTAGTCCAAAACTGACCGGCCGCCATTTTCCCTAACAGTACCCGCGCATATACCTCTGCCACAGATTATTACCCGACACTCACTAGGTGCCACAGCTTAGCTAATAGTATCTACGTACAACTACCTACTTGTACTCTATTTTCGACACGGTTGGTTTAACGATGCTTATCTTGCTTACAATTCGTAATCGTTACATTGGACTGGAATTAATTAGTCGTTAAATTCTTAACAGTTAAGATTATAAGATAAGCGATATTGGTGGCCAATTACGATTAATTGCTTATTTAATAAAGTATGGTTTATTTTTTTTAAAGAAAAAAATACAGTAATTCTCTAACAAAGAGTTGAAGTGTCAATTGCACAAAATATGACTGCAATCAAACGAACAATAAGACAAAAAGAAACAATAGAGAAATCCTATGATCCCATCATTGGTAATTATCTACCAGAACCGACTAATCATAGCATAATGGCACCGCCTTAACAACCATAAATAAAATCTTTATGAGCCTTTACCAAACAGGTCCTCACAAAAAACATATGCTTCTACCCAAAAGGTACAAAAAGTGGGACAAAAAACTTAGCGTCGCATTGTAAATACCTATAGCCGGGATTTCAATTTCGAACGCAAAGGAAAAGGATCGCATAACAATGAGGAATGGAAAATACTAACAGCCTCGCCCGACCCAAACAACACGAAAGCGCTTTATCAAACCAGCCGTCCACCCCTACAAATATAGCCAAAAGCGACACAGCGCTGTTATTAAAGAAACGTGAGCCGTAACACCCGGAGCGAAATAACTGGGGTATTTCATTGATCCCCGGATACCGATACCTGCTATACGACATTAAACTCTAATCCTAACAAAATATGGTATCAAGTGCTATGTTTGGAAGATTGGAAGTCTGATAACCCGGGCTTACATAAAGGGGATGCGAGAGCCGACAAAATTGCGCGTCGTAATGATGTTCTGACAATAGGAGTTCTGTGAAACGTTCCAACGGGCCACGTTTTTGCAATGCCTGTGCAAATTTGTAAGGGACCATCGCCATGTGGCTTTCGAAGATTTGACAAGAACCCTCGAAGGGAGAAGAAAGTTGCGAGATAATTGGCAAAAATCGAAAAAAAGTTTTGACTTAAAATTCTCTTTAAGACTGTGTTAATTATTTCCTTCTCACTGATGTTTCCAGTGAGACATTACGTTACAGGTTATTTATAATATTACGTTACAGGTAATACGTAACTGAATAAATAACAACTTCGTTCATTTATGACGGTACTAGCCGCGCCCCGCGGTGTTACCCGCTTTGTTCCCGTTCCCGCGGGAATTTCGGGATAAAATATATCCCATGTGTTATTCTGATGTATAACCTACATTACTGTAGAGTTTCATCCAAATCCGTTCAGTAGTTTTTGCGTGAAAGAGTAACAAACATCCATACATCCATACATCCATACATACAAACTTTCGCATTTATAATATTAGTAGGATTCACGAAGAAATTATAGCAATTTTCCTGTTACTCTCTTTATAAATAGACTTGAGAATATCGCCCTTGTCCCCGGATTGTTGAATTATGAAGGTCATTTATTGTTTCGAAAGTATGAATCAATATTATAATAATAGATATTTATTACAAGAAATAGGTTATTATTTTTCCTTTACATATTACGCCCACTTATTTTTCTGAAGAAGTTCAATAACAAAAACTACAGGCAGTACCATCAGTACCTGACTATAATGTCATTCAACCCTAACATCAACTCTCTTTTCAAATGATTGTAAATAAACTCCATATGAATCTATAATCTTATTTTTAATATCATCTCACTCTATGATTTAAGCCGATCATATTAATTTTAAAGTATATTTGGGTCCGTTAAATAGTTTTAAAGATATCGACGTTATTTAGGCGTCCTCGGCCTGATATAATCAAGTTGCATCTACTGACTTGCAGGGCACCGAGGTTTTACTCGCGTTGTGCCCGTTCCCATGGGAATTTTGGGATAAGAAATACCTTATAACCTTCCTATTGAATGAAGCTATCCATTACAAAAAGAATTATTCGAATCGGATTGGTGGTTTTAGAGATAAGCGCGTTTAATCAAACAAAAGAGGCATGCTCTTTAGCTCTTTTTGTTCTACTAGCAGCGCCACGCGGTTTTACCCGCGTTGTGCCCGTTCCCGTGGGAATTTCGGGAATTTTTTTACATAAAAACCTTCCTCTTGAATCACTCTACCTATTACAAAAAACCGCATCAAAATCCGTTGCGTAATTTTAAACATTTAAGCATACAGACAAACAGACACGAAACAGAGACGACTTTATTTTATACTATGTAGTGATTAGATGAGATTATATTAAATATTCACTTACTTGCTTATTATTGTTTGTATTATCTCCTGTTCTATTCAAAGGATGAAGGTTGTATTTGTTGAACAATTTTCTTCTGCCTCAGCGATATTCTAAAGGATGATAGTTTTTTATTCTTGGTGAAAATAGTTGTGTGTAGTGTTAAGATATTACACCATTAAATTGATTATAATGAAACCATTAAAATGTTTTTTTTGTAATATAAACAATATCGCTATGTCACGCAACCCTCGGAGGTGTACCAGAGACATTTTGACAATAAACTTAAATATTATTTTTTCATTATTATGACTGAAGGAAGGAGGCCGTATTGTAAATCATATTATAGGTTTTTATTAAGTAATCACTTTAGATATAGTGTAAATAAGTAAAATACTCCTATTTATAATTAAAACGATAAAGGACAAAAGCATCATAATAAAATCGAAATTCTAAAACGAAAACCAATTACAGCAATCCAATCTAAAAATATCCGTAGTTCCGTACTATCGCAATTTATCGTATCCACTCACCCTTTCACGTCCGGCGGAGAGATAAATATTCATCCTCGTCGTGTTTTTAATAAAATTACGTCGTTCTGCCCGCGCCCTCGCCCAGGGGGAGCGGGGCGGCGTGGGGCGCCCGGGGCGGAAATTGAAAACGTGGCTTCGACTCAACCCCGGCAGGCCGCACTCTTATGGATGCGCGGTGGGTGATTATAGAGCGTGTTAATTGAGGACTTTTTGATGGTTTGTGTTCTATTGATTGGAATCGGGTTTGTTTGTGATGGCACGTGATGGCGTGGATACTTAATTGGTTCATGTCTCTTTTCTGTGTTTTGGATGTTAGTCTAAAAAGCTGACCACCAGGGATGTTTTTAATCTACTCTGACTTGTATATCTATTAAAAAACTTGAGAGGTGTCAAGGGACACCCGGATAGAACGAAGTTTATTTATTATCAAAAAAAATAATCGTCGCGACACCACACTGTTCAATGCGAAATAGAAAGACGAGACGAAAATATCTAGTTTGCTATCTATAAGAGAGAGAGAGAGAGAGAGAGAGAGAGAGAGAGAAACATGCGCGGCGCGCATGTTTCTCTGTCTCTCTCTCTGGCGTGCACATGTTTCTCTGTCTGTCTCACTCGCGCATGTTTCTCTGTCTTTCTCTCTCGCGCGTGTTTCTCTGTCTATCTCTCTCTGGCGTGCGCAAGTTTCTCTGTCTGTCCCTCTCTGGCCTAAAAAATGTCACTACCATTTTTTCCGTCTAGCCCCCTTTCGCAACGCGCGATAAGGAACTTCGTTCCAATAATATTTATTATGTTAAGAAAATAACTTGTAAGCCGGTGTTGTCCCAGTGCTGGGCAAAGGACTCCTGAGATAATACAGGCTGATATTTTGCTTGCACGCACCCATGCATTTTTATCTACATATTTTTTCTTCGTCTTCGTTAAAATTCTTTATGCCTTATCTGATTAGGTCATCATTGTGACACCATTTGGTCGCGGCACTAAACAAAAAGAATCCTGAAAAACCTAATTAGTGCTTCTGCTTCTTCTTCTTGCAGAGATTACTTATACCTCGATTTGAGTGCAAAATAAAATTAACAAACCGATCTCGTTTCGTTTCGTTTAGACCATGATTGCGTAAGGCTCGCGTAGAAACGTTTTCAGTATAAAAAGACTTTCCTCTTTAATCACTCTGTGTGAAAATCAGCTAATTACTTTACTTTCGAGTACTTTGCGATTAGCTCAAACAAACAGACAGAAACATATAGAACTTTTTGCTTAAAAAATTATATACTTAAGTTAATATGTTAACATACTCACACAACCACAAAATAAATATATTGTGAGCCTACTTTTCGCAGAAGATACTTATTATTATACAGTGAGAGGAAAATCCTTTGATATTTAATCATGTTCATGTTCAGCGTTATCAAAGAATTTCATTCACCGCACCACAATCAACACAGTGAATAGATGTAGTAATATGAAAACTGGTTCCATTGTTCCCACTTGTTATGAGTCCAACACAATGCTTATATCACTGTTATTATGAGTATATAGTTTACATTATCAGTCAAGTTACAATTGCCTCAGTGGGTTAGTACCTACTTACAATATTAGAACGTACTAAGAATGTCACGTGTTGTACCCGATCCTGAGGGACTATAGGGATGAAAAGTAGCTTGTCACCTTCTTATTGAATGTGGTTATCATATACAGAAAGGTTTTTGTTGAAACTGATAGTAGTTCATGTTCAAATAAACTATTTCGTCAGCCTTATTTATAGAGTACTAGTCGCGCACCGCGGTTTTACGGCGCGCTGTACTCGTTTGTGGTAACATCGCGATGCAAAATGGCCCATAACCTTCCTCTTGAATGGCTACTTTTTAAATCCTACTGGTAGTTCCAGAGGTTATAGAAAGTGAGCATCCAGACAGGCTTAATGTTCAAATAATGTATGATTCCATTGTTTGCATTATGGCGCCACCGAAAAAAAAATCGTCTCATATATTTTCTACTAGCAGCGCCTCGCGGAGTTACCCGCGTTGTGCCCGTTCCCGTGGGAATTTTGGAACAAAAAGCATATACCTTATTTTTTATTGAACCTGGCTGTCCATTACAAAACGAAATATTTAAATCGAACAAACAGTTCCTGAGATTAGCGCGTTGAAACAAACAAACAAACTCTTTAGCTTTTTTATTAGTATATAGATATCTACTCGTATACTAATATCAGTGGTATCAGTGATAGGTATCAGTGAATAGTTCCTTAAATCTATCTCGGTAAATGTCAGTAAAACCTTTTTTAATTTGTTAAATGTAAGCACGATGGAGTCCCCGCTGTTCTCGGTTGTCGAATGTTGAAACAAGACAACACAATGGCCCGGAGACGCAGTATCCATCATGGTGCCATTGAAACGTCAGACAAGGTCTCCACTCCTGTGGCAGTGTCTACTTGTCTACTGTCTTGTAGGATGTTCTTACTTGTTTTGTATTACACCGTTTGTGGTGTTTTAAGTCATAAGTAACTAAAAAGTAAAGTTTTAGCCTGTAATGTCCCAAAGATGGGCAAAGATCCTCTCACCTCACTGAAGATATCAGTACAGTGAGGAGGATAAGGCGTAATCACCACGCTTGCCTAATGCGGGTTGGTGATCTCAAACCCGGGCCATGTTTGGAAAGTAGGAAACATGTTTTCACTAGTCTCGGGAAGTAACTAAGTATGTATATTAAAATTAGTACGATCATAATTCGTTGTAGATAAATGTTAAAGTTCTTCCGAGTGACAAGTGACAAGCGGTCAGTGTATATTCTAACGCGATAAAGTTGGTTTAATCTTTACTACTTGCGCGCGCTAAATCTCGGAAAGTACAAATCAGATTTGAATAATTACTTTTGTAATGAATAGCCACATTCAACGGGAAGGTTATGGGCTATTTTTTATCCTAAAATACTCACATTAACAGGCACAACGCGGGTAAAACCGCTGCTAGTTATTCAAAATTTCATACAAGTGAGAAAGTCCACAAAAAATCTTTCAATACATGCAAATAACAAAAGACGTTCTGTCTAACAATGTTATTGTGGTTGTAATAGGACTATTATTCTATTAAACGTATTTTTAACGGGTAAGGCCACGTTAACATATGCCGGCCATGTGGCGACGCGTGGCCGGCAATTATGGGGGTTTATCGAACAAATAAATTAAGTAAGTGGCTTTTATTGTCATTCCAGTAAACGGATTAATTGAAAATATATTAATCTAATTACTATCTATTGTCACTTGGTTATCTATCATCACTACATATTATAAAACAATGTCCCCGGCCACGACTGCCTTTCTGTCTGTTCGGTTTGCGATTAACTCAAATACTGCTGCATGGATTTTGACGCAGTTTTTAAAATAGATTTTTTAGAGTGATTCAAGAGGAAGATTTATATGAATAAAAATACCCGAAATTCCCACGGGAACGGGCACAACGCGGGTAAAACCGCGGGGCACTGCTAGTAATATAATACGTAGAAGAGTTTGAGTTTTTGTTTCTTTGTACGCGCTAATCTTAAGAATTATAAGTCCAATTAAAATAATTATTTTTGTATCGCATAGCCCTATAGTCCGTTGAACTATTTTTTATACCTAAATTGTCACGGGAACGGTATAACCTCGGAGTGGTAGTTGATACTAGTTATGAATTAAATAGCAATATAATTAAAGTGAGATTAATATCTTATTTATTCTTTTAAAAAAGGGTATAAAAACAGTACATCACTACACATTATAAAACAAAGTCCCCGGCCGCGTCTGTCTGTCTGCCTGATAAACTCAAATACTACTGCACGGATTTTGACAAGCTTTTTTTAAATAGACAGAGTGATTCAAGAGGAAGGTTTATATGTATAAAAATCCCCGAAATTCCCACGGGAACGGGCACAATACGGGTAAATCCGCGGGGCGGTGCTAGTAAATAATAAGTAGATGAGCGCATAACTAACCATCCTCACAACCAAATTATGTATCAATAAAAGTTAATTTATTCAAGCTTGTTATACGAGACATTCGAGGCAATATCGCAGTATTACCATATCTTGATATTCTGGACACTTGGTAAAGTTGAAAGCCGAATATCATACTACTATTAAACGCGAAAGTTAGAGAAGATAGGTGGATGTTAGTTAGTATAAGTACCTATCAACTAAAAAGTACTGAACCGATTTTGATGAAACTTACCAACGATGTATATTATTACATATGTATGAATATGTTTAGATGAATGGGTGAATGTTTCGTACTCTATAACGCAAAAAAGACTGAACAAATTTTGACGAATCTTTCCAACATCAAAGCTCATTAATACGATTAACACATAGATTACTTTCTACATAAATCAAATTGACACATACCTACTATGTACTTACTTTTTGCACCGAAATTTCTTCAGGAACGGGTACCTATAACGCGAATAAAACTGCGGGTATGAATCAGTAAGTTTATGTAACCTTCGTGGCATCGTTTGATTAAGCGTTAAGTTCATTGCGATTGTTAAGCAACGTGCAGCTCGGATACTTGGATGGGTGGCCGATAGTGGCATTTCTATCTGAGCGCTAGCTTCTCAGTGCACGTTAAGCTTCCGGTCCCGGTTGTTTCAATCGTTAGACCATATCGAAGGCCTTTAGGCGGTCTAAAAATTCTGACACCAGGGTTGGCCACTAACCATGAATGAATGAGTGAGTAAGTTTATAGAAACCAAAGCACTTTACTAGTTCAAACCATGACGCCATACCCAACACTTATTTGAGAAACTGGTCGACGCTCCGTGGCTATAAATTGACAAGTATTTCAAAATTGTCCTTCACACATCGATCTACGCCTAAACTCGAATGTACACATACGTAGTGATGTGAATCGTGCTGGCTTGTCGGATAACCGGTTACGTTTGTTGTATTGTTGCTTGTAATAGGTGGTACGACTTTTGTTTTGTATAACTTGAGCAAGTTTCTGAGTTTGAATTTGAGAGTTTAAGTTAGTGTTAATAAATAGTACTGAATGGAGTTTACTTTAGAGCCGGGAAAGTATTTACTCAGTCAATTACAAGAAGTATTTTGACTTGAAAGACTTGTTTTGTAAGGTTTTTGTAAAACTCGTCATTTCATATTTATACCTAATCGTTAGTGGAACGACTTTAACTTAACCATTACACTATCCCATTTACGTTATTGTCAAAATGACCAAACTAGGTACATAATAAAAGATGTGAAATTACGTGGCTTACTTAACCTACTTCATTTTCGAGATCCATAAAAAGAAAGAAAAGCTACTTTCAGTCGCTCCAAAAAGTTGCGGCACAATTTATATATCCTTAATACTTTTCGGATCAGTAAAAGATACATCGAGAATCTCTAATATTTTCCGTATCTGCTCCGATATCAACCGCCTCACCCCATCCCTAGCCGGCGGACTGGTTGTTTGTACTGGTTGCTGGACAGAGCAGGATTCCGTGGGGTCGTTAACGAGGTGCGCACACCGACACAGACTCACTCCTGCACTAATGTCTGTACGGTTTAGTACTCTGTCGTATTAACATTCACTTGCTATCTTCAAAATACGTTTTACAAAAACCAAGTTGATGTTACAACGGCGAAGATTTCTGCGCTATGAATGGTATCGTTAGTCTCGATAGTCCATGGAAGACAAAAGTACATACATACGTCTCAAACACTCTATAGTTTTGTTATACATTTTTCGGGATTTCTTTCAGTCCATTTCTGCGTGATTTTGATACAAAATACTATTTTGAGCAAAATTACTGACGGACTAAAAGACGGACTAAAATTTATTACAAGAAAATAGGCCTCTGTTTAAATATTAGATAGCGATAAACAGACCATGAATACTGTTTTGTTTTTGCAAAATCAGGGGTATATGTTGGGTACTTCGCAGTTTTATAATAATAAGTTCAATAAACAATCCAAATCAAATCACATAATACATACCTAACACGCATATATAAGTACAATTTCCATTTCGGTAGAGTTTAACAATTGTACTTTTTAAGGTTTTCAATGTCCTCTAAATACAAAACTGTGATATGGGATGGACTGTGACATAGTTCTTAACTGAGTATAGCCGCAAGTGTACAATATCTTGACGGTACTTGTAAAGTAAGCGATTCCGAGAATTAGGAGTAAAATGGCAGACCAGATCTGTTATGTACGAAAGATTTAATAAAGTTGTGGAAAGTTGGTAATTATTTATTCATAGAGCGGACTTTTATGGCCTTTAATAGCATAGTGGTTGTTACTTTAAAATATAATAGGAGACATGTCTTGCTTGTAGGCCTCTAGAGGCTTTTATAGCTTCTAATATTATAATGGTTTCTACCATGAAATACAGCAGGAGACTTTTCTTGCTTAACGACCTCAAGAGGCTTATAATGTCAATGTGGTTTCTAGTATATAATAGAGCAGGAGTAGATATTTCTTGCTTAACGGCCTCAGGAGTAAGAAAGCTGACCAATTTTGGTTTTGTAGAAATGTATCTGTAACTAGCAATTGTCCGCGACTACGTCCACGTAGAAGTCGAAAATGTTTGTAATAGAATCTTTAATTGTTATTTACGCTTTAATTTTTTTATTAAAACCCCGTTTGGGGGTTAATTTAAAAAGAACCGACTTCCATAAATTATTTTGAAGAATGTTGAAGCAAAATTTGAAGAAGATTTGATAAGAGAATCACATAGAACAAATTGTTTCACCGCTTTAAACCGCAAAATTTTAAGAAGATTTGATTAGGGAATCACATACAACAAATTGTTTCACCGCTTTGGGGGTAGAATTTCGGAAAATCCTTTCTTATGGTATGCCTATGTCTATGCGATCAGCGGTTTGGGCCGTGCATCCATCAGTCATCGAGGATAAATCCTACTAATATTGCGAAAACGCGAAAGTTTAGGATTGTGAAAGAGAGGATGTGTGTATTTTTATTATTTGTGAGGAACGGGTACAACGCGGGTCACACCGCGGGGCGCGGCTAGTAATTATACAGATTATGTCGCAAAGAGTAACCCCCTGGCCAAGAGCGGTGCGAATTGCGGCGCGGCAAGTGGTGAGCGGCGAAAACTAATGGAAGAGATAGCCCTTACTTTTCGGACTCTCGATAAAGGAAGCTTCGTAATTTCGATTTTGGACGATTTATCTGGTAATTTTATTTTTATTGTGACCGCAGCCTTACCCTCTGACAGTACGAGTATAACTAGTGTAGAGAAGACGAACGGTGATCGAATTTGATTGAAACAAGTGAAGCCACCGCTTTAGCAGAGTAATGTATTTGTTGCATCGTTAAAAGGGACTAATTTTGTTGAAGTTTTATCAAATGCAGCATCTGATGTAAGATAAGAAACAGGATAGTTAGTTATGAGCCCAGAATCTGAATTTCAGAATCTGATTTCAGATCGAAATTCGGCATGTATGGAGCCGGCCTAAATCCAAGATATATCGGTAGAGGTTCCACCCACACCTATGACGATAGAAGAGAAACCTGAGCCCTTAAGCCTGACAAGAACGTGTCGAATGGAGAATAATGTAATAGAGTAAACAACATATTAAGTAGCCATTAGTGATGAGTTGATGACAGGTATTCTTCGGAAAATATTCAGTCAAGGGCATT
Organism: Cyclophora albipunctata; assembly: GCA_963082685.1. NCBI lineage: Eukaryota > Metazoa > Arthropoda > Insecta > Lepidoptera > Geometridae > Cyclophora > Cyclophora albipunctata. The sequence goes on along the minus strand of OY720117.1, from coordinate 4,005,474 downwards.
GAAATGTAAGCCATTTCTTACTTATAATCTACTAGCAGCGCCCCGCGGTTTCACCCGCGTTGTACCCGTTCCCACAGGAATTTCGCGATAAAAAGTATCCTATGTCCTTTCTCAGGCTCTGGACTAACTGTGTACCAAATTTCATTCAAATCGGTTCAGTAGTTTTGGCGTGAAAGTGAAAAACAGACAGACTGAGTTACTTTCGCATTTATAATATTAGTTAGGATATTTTCTTTCGAGTATTAAAATATGGACGTAAGTAATATAATGTGGTCGATTTTCCAGACAAAGATGATTCCTTCGGAAGAGGAAAAAGGTTTAATTATTTCATTCCATTCTTACCCCATCACTGAACCCTTTTCCTCAATGGAAGAAGTTGGCCTAAGTTGGAAAATCAGCCATGTTGTTTTAATTTTGACTATGATATTCGATGTTAATTATCTTTTGCTTTCTGTAAACAACAAACGTTGATAAGAGAGTTTACTATCTTCGAGCTGACGATTGCTAATGGCTATTTAAATAAGATATCGCAGGCTTGCAGCTTGGTTAACGTTGCTAAAGGAGGTTTTAAGAAGTATAAGGCCTGGGCTACACTTGACGGAAACCATCCTCCGCTCCTCCGCGGATCTTCTGCCGATACAAGTTGTTTCCAGTCATCACTACATAGTATAAAACAATGTCGTTTTCCGCTGTCTGTCTGTCCCTATGTATGCCTATCTTTATAACTACGCAACGGATTTTGATGCAGTTTTTTTTAAATAGATAGAGTGATTCAAGAGAAAGGTTTATAAGTATAAATACTCCCGAAATTCGTACGAGAACGGGCACAACGCGGGTAAAACCGCAGGGCGCTGCTAGTTATTTATAAATAGTGGCCACACGCGGAAGATCGGTCGCTCCGAATTTTTTTAAAGTATACGCATATACATGTATTTTGACGTTCCTTTGTGGAAGGTTCGTGACGGAGTTTCCGTCATTGTAGCCGAAGCCTTATCCTTTCGTGTTATTTATAAACACATTTTTAGAAAGAGATAATAGGGCAGTTGAGATAATGAATAATTGATATCTTTTTGATATTATTGAATGAATCGTTGGATTGAAAGGTTATTATTAGATAACTAGATAAGGTACTGGTATTAAACTTATCTGGCATAAAAACCAATCCTATCACAAATCAATCTCAGCAAATAAATTAAGACACACATTTCAAATATTGATAAAGCAACATCAAACACAATGTAACCAAATACAGAAAAATCTGTGAAAGGGGATCAAAAATTAAATCATAAACCATTCAGAACAACAATAGCGGTGTGTTCCCACGTCACGACCAAGACGTCTTCATACTACTTTATTCACGCACTTGACCCTTTCGAGAAGGGCCGCCGAAAAATAAAAGGAATACCCTTCACACCGACGGGAAGCCACGCACACAGACGCGTTAGAGTCCCATTTGGACGTATCAAGCGATCGAATAGACGCACACATGCACGTGCGTCCGCTTGCGATCGAATAAAATCGAGTCCGTAGTCCGTCATTCAAACGACGCCGGCACACATTGATAGATCGCTGTTGTCTGTATTATCGGATTCACTCACAAGTCTGCTGCGAAAGGTGATTCCAACAGTCGGAGTAAACGCCTCTGAACAAAACTTGAAATAACACTCTTTTCTAACAGCTATAAGGTTGATTATGCGTTAGCTTGTCAACCTACTTACTGGCACGCACCGCGCGGCCTCTACTCTCGTGTTTCGGCATGTTTCGGTATTATTTTTAGCTCTGATGCGTTTTTGCTGAGCGGCATTTCCAACGGTTGAGTTACATGGCGGCGGTGTACCATATCTTCAGTAATGAGTGGCATTACTGTCCGATAAGGCAATACTACCTATTTGGTGAACTGTTAAGTGCTTGCCTTGTGGTGGTACAAGTTTTTGTACGAACTTATAGACATTAATATCCGATTAATTGGACGCGAACTGTATTAATAGGGTTTTCAATTACTTATTCACATGTTGTAGACATAGTTGAAGAGGTATGTGGTTAATTTGAGTGCAAATATAGGGCTTTGTAGATACATTCCTAGGATAGTTAAGTAGTTTTATGTTGAACTTTATTTTATATCAATAGAGAGTTGATGTACACAGAAACTAATTGATACTTGGAAGAAATTATTTTTTTAACAACCAGCAGCTCTCCGCTATGTAACGTCCTTGTGTTGTACCTTGTCCTGACGGAATTTCTGGATAAAAAAGGACTTTTAGGTTCCAGACTCTATAGTATCTAAATGTCAAATTGCATCCCGATCCAGGCAGTATTTTTCCCGTGAAATAGTAACAAAAAAACATCAAATTGTCACAAACAACAGGATTTATATTTTACTAGCAGCGCCCCGCGGTTTTACCCGCGTTGTGCCCGTTCCCGTAGGAAATCCGGGATAAAATGTAGCCTATAGCCTTCCTCGATAAATAGACTATCTAACAGTGAAAGAATTATTCAAATCGGTTCAGTAGTTTCTGAGATTAGCGCGTTTAAACAAACAAACAAACAAAACAAACTCTTCAGCTTTATAATATTAGTATAGATTAGAATTTGTTGAAGTGTGAACGAGCGCTAGCTTTGAAGTTTATAATTCCTACTTATTCAATAAAGGGTAAAGGATTTAACGTATCTTTATTAGTACTAATTTTAAGTACCTAATTAGATGACACAAATCTAGAATTTATATCCCTTTGTGCCCAATACTCAAATAGTTGGAATCATTCCCAAATATTCCCGCTTTGTTTTATAGTTTTAGTGGGTGTTCTGCTATAAAGTCGTTTTATGGCATCTCTGGCGCAATATGCACCATCAAGAATGTTTATGGACCACCATGAATGAACCATAGAGATCGATTCTTCAAAGTTTGTAATATAATTCAAGGATTGATTGAAGAGAGATGCAGTAACGAATCTAATTGTATGCTCCCAAAGCTTTTGAATTCTTCCATGATGTTTCCTTTTTGAACTGAAACTAAGTTTACGGATACATTTCAAATTAATTTTTCTTTTTTATCTGACGTTTCGGCTCATTGGAACTGTCGCTATAGAAGACTGAGGTGTGATGCGATTAAACATGTATAAGGAAATTACATCTAAGAAACTGTCGTTATAGAAGACTGAGGTGTTATAATAGAAAAATGTCACGTAGTCAAACCGGGATAAATGTCTCCATTGATAAACAAGCTTCCCTAAACCCAAATCTTCAATCCTCACCAGGGTTTCAAGTCTCCTCGATATCAAAATTCTGGATCTCTACTCGAAAGATTCTATTTCAGAAAAATACATTTAAAAAGTTTCTGCTAGGTATTTATACTAAAAAAGTAGCTAAGTAGCGAACGGCAAAAAAAAAACATTGATAAGGAAAAACAAATCGTATGTTTACGCAATCTTTGTAGCGTTCATTTCATTTATTAAGCGATAATATTTTATCGGGACGAACAGCTCTGCAAAAACATGGTCTGTTGGCCAAGTAACAAGTGACATTTCTATCTGAGCACTGCCGCGTTTCCGTGAGTCTCGTTGTTTCAATCATTATAGAAGGCTTTTTAGATAGTCTTCAGGCGGTCTAAAACCGCGGCACCAGGGCTAGCCACTAACCTACTCCAAATTACACACACACACACACACACGCACTTACCTCGGGTTTAGTGTCAGAGTTTTCCATTACTTGGTGGAGGAGGCTATTACCTGTACCGTATGGTTCCACGGAACAGGTAATGACATTTTCCAGATTGACAGATGGACATTATAACGGTAATGTTCGGCACTATAGGTATAGATGCTCTTGCGCCGGTATTTCCAACGGTTTTATCTAGAATGTCAAATCGAGAATGATCGAGATGAAATTATCCAGAATGTCGAGTTATGTCAAATAACTATTTGCAATATTTATATCTTTACTACATTGACCACACGGTTTCACTTGCCCAGTGTTCGTTTAGATAATTCACGTAACTATACTAATATAATAATGTTGAAGAGTTTTTTTTAACGCGTTAATCTCAGAAACCACATATCCGATTTCAATAATTCTTTTTGTAATGGATAGCCACATTTAACGCAAAGGTTAAAGGCTATTTTCCATCCCGAAATTCCTACAGGAACGGGCACAATGCGGGTAAAACCGCGAGGCGCTGCTAACAAACATACATTCGTAGATTCTTAGACATTTAGGTTATAGTGGGATATTAGATATTGATGATTTTCCATGGAAATCAGTATCGCCTAAGCTTGCCAAAGGCTGGGTCATGATTGGTGAAACCCAGAGGGATAAAAATACCGTAGCAGAGTGAACAGGGACGTCTCTGAGTGTGGAAGTTTGCTGCTAGTCTGCTACCATTGTCTATCTAAAGACCTGATGAAAACAACCATCAGTCAGACCATGTTGGAGACTTGCTCTGTGCGAGCCACAGACGACGTAAGTACGAAAAACTTCATCAATATTTATATGTAGTAGTTCATGGTATACCGTGCCGTGACCGTGGGACGTCCGCGGTGCAATCGTGCGCATTATGGGAATAAACAAAGTCCTGGACAAATTCCCGGGTCGAGAGTAAACAAGATTTCAATTTACATGGTTCGGGTTTTACATCACCAGCCCGGAATATCAAAGCGTTGTGATTACCTACGCTTAATTCTTCTTGGAGACACTTATGTACGTCTTCTCTGGGATGAACAGCCTTTATCCAGCAATGGAAGACTTTATAAGCTTTAATACTTACTTACATATTATGTAGTTACTTTTCAGTCAATCTCTCGTTTTCCTACGTCCGTCCGTCGGTCCCATCTGCGGTTATCCCGCCGGCACAGATTACTTAATAGTTACTCCGCCGGTCTCAATAGCTTAGGACCTCAGCACGGGTAGCATGAACACTGGTAGACATATATCTCTATAGGGTTAAAACTTTTGTCTTGTCTACGGGTTATGGCGCGGTTGCGAGCACATAATGACAGGAAGCGAAAATCTCTACTGTATACAAAACTTTCGCTACGGAAGACATAGAAATATTGCCCTTTACAAATATATTATATTTTTAACATGGTCACACATGATTACCGATAAATTTTTTGAAGCACAACACCGTCACAACACTATTTCATTCATTCGCCATTCATTCATTTCAGTGCGTTTTTGTCTGTGGTTATTGTTTCTTGTTTTCGTTTTTGTTACAAAAATATTAAAATATAATAAAAGAGTCGAAGACAAGCTTTGTATGCACCTTGGAGGGTAGCCTACATATTTGTATACTTTGAAATGTCAAAGTCAAATTAGTCTCTGACGTAGACATAATATGGTCGTCATGCTCAAGGGCGTAGACATTTGTATACAAATGACGTACGCGACAAGACAAATCTATGTCGCGGTAGCTACTGTAGACAAAATCGCGATGACGTCAAACTTGCGCCATAGATGGTAGACATATTTGTACGTCTACTTGTCATGCTACCCGTGCAGGTAACCAAGATAGCACACCATGTTTTGAATTTTTTTCTACGTAAATAAACATTTGACTTTTTTACATACAAAAAATTGTACAAACTTGATTTACTATCTAAGATTTACTATGTCAGCAGAGATAGGTTAGACCCGACCGTTAATAATTCCATCATTGATATTGAAATCACACGCAAGCAACACGAAATGCGCATTCAATTCGTTGCGCAGTCATTATTTAACTTATTTAATACAGACGTGAATAGAATTTAACATCAGAATAGCTATTACAGTGTCATGCATTCAAGTGAATCGACACACAGCGAACAAAGAACGAGAGTCTCGGATGCGAGACCGCGTTCCATTGAGACCGGCGCTCATCTGCATCTCGCATTTAAATTTGTAATCAGACTTCATCCATCATTCATTGACGGTCCAACATATTATATTATCTGCTCTCTAATCAATTAGCGTAAAAAACCTCGTGATCAGAGTCTTGAGGCCGCGCGCCAGTAACCGCTCATTATTTCTTCTCACACGTTTTTTTATTGCGGCAACATTATACGTGGGTGTGGTTGTAATTTCCTTTCACCGACGTAAGGGCACACACGCAATCCTGATTACATACTTCACATTTTAAACTTTAAGAACTCCTGAACACGGTGCAAACTGGCTTGCGCTATTATCCTGATGAGAAGATACTTGGTAAAATATTAAGGCGTCCGTCCCTTTCTGTCCTGTGCTTTCTCTGTCCCTCCTCTGGAGTATTTCTGTGGATGTTTTTACGCGCGCCGGGGGGCAAAATGTAAGTTGTTTTGGCGGCAAAACGCTTCGGGGACTCCGTAACTCAATAAAGAGAAGCGAAGGGATGCAGCATGTTTTATTTACGGCGTTTCAATGGAATATTGCTTTGGTTTTCCTTCGTGAGTCAGCGTGTCGGCGCAGTGTGTGCGTGACGCGACGGGACTTTATATTGCGTACTGGTTTCATATTCGGGAACGAATATCGTTTGGAAGGAAAATGAGTATTGATATGATTAGTTTCCTTGACACGCGATAGTAATAGTTTTGGGGTACGGGAGACGGAATATCGTCGCAATGTGGTATTGTGGTAATGTGGACTTTTTTATTTTTAGGCTTGTTTATCCTAATCCTAATCCTAACTTAATATTATAAATGCGAAAGTAACTCTGTCTGTCTGTCTGTCTGTTACGCTTTTACGCCAAAACTACTGAACCTATTTGAATGAAATTTGGTACACAGTTAGTCCAGAGCCTGAGAAAGGATAGGCTACTTTTTATCGCGAAATTCCTGCGGGGACGGGTACAATGCGGGTGAAACAGCGGGGCGCTGCTAGTTAATAAATAAATCATTAAAAATATATGGAAGGTGCCTTTGTATGTATTCATTATTAACCCAGAAAATAAGAGGTAAACCTACAATTATGGAGAACTTTTACTAACAAAAAACATTGAACTATTATAATTTCTAATATACTCATTCTCCATTGCTGAAGAAAGGAAAATAATATAATCTAAACTACAGTACTGAAAACAAAATCCAGCCTCAAAACTAGTATCTAACCCAAAACCTAAAAACCACAACAAAATCAAACTAGCCATATCACTTAAACATCCTCTTAGTAAAACAAAATAACCGCTTTGATCAAACTTCATACTTTATTAAAACAGCGCGTTCCATGCATTACCCCAATTTAGGGGCGCAATTAGTATACGCGAGGGGTGTTGGGAGGTTCACCCCGGGTGGGGGTGCAAGGGGTGCACCGGGGGGTAAGCCGGATAGCCTTTGTGATCCCCTTTTATTCTCTGTTTCCAACAGCGGACAACGGAAATGGCATTGGAAAATGATTGGGCTTTTAGCTGATTGCGCTCGGGGTAATTATGGACACATCTTTTTAAGTTTTTTTGGGATTGGTATTTTGAGACAGATATTATTTTTTCTTACGTACTTTTTGAGTCGTCATTATAAAAGTAACGCTTGTTGCAGAATAGTTCTCAAGATTTTAATTCGTTTTTTAACGCGTGAAAAAGCGTGCTATCGAAAATTGAATAAGGTATTGATAAACATTATTTTACTTAACAAGTGAAATTAAAAATGTATTCGTGCTGTTTACTTTTTTTTAACTTCCTTTCTGTTTGCAATAGATATTCTGTTTATAATGTTATTTGATATGACATTATTCTACACAGTTAATAGAACATAAATAAATAAATAAATTCTATCTACAAACTACGAATACAATAAAGCTGAAGTTGTTTTGTTTGTTTGTTTGACCACGCTTATCTCAGGAACTACCAGTCCGATTTCAATAATTCTTTTTGTAATAGATAGTCACATTCAACTGAAACTTGAACCTTATCCCAAAATTCCCATAGAAACGGGCTCAACGCGGGTAAATCCGCGGGACGCTGCTATCAAATTAATACAGTAATACCCCGGACTTACGCGATAGGTGGGACTGAGCGCTATCCGCGTAAGTCGAATTCGCGTAAGTCGGGGTACAATTTTGCATATAAAGATAATGTTTTTCTCCTCTTGTTTAAAGCAAAAGAGTCGGTTCTACTTCGTTTGGATGCCATAGTACTTAGTAAATATCTCAGGTCGTCGCACAACGCATAAAAAACACAAAAAAAAAACGAATAGACGAGAAAATTAAATCGCGTAACTCCGAATCCCACCAAAAACATAAATGTAAAAAAGGAGAGCCAAGTTCAATACAACAATTATGCATGGCTATGGGCTTCGCTGCAAAAAGAATGGAGATCTAAATGAGGGCCAAGTTCTAGGCAATATCTCAATATGTATTTATAGGAACAAAATAACATTATGAACAAGTATTAAACTCTATTTCTTCTCTTTATTCGATACCTATGACAATTGCTGTTATTTAAAAATGTGAGATCTTAAAGTGAGTTAGATTTGACTTGACCAGTTTTCATTACAGCAGTCATTTTATAAAGTTATTCAACATATAACAACAAACTGGCCAAGTTAAATCTAACCCACTATAAGATCTCACATTTTTAAATAACAGCAATTGTCATATGTATCGAATAAAGAGAAGAAATAGAGTTTAATACTTGTTCATAATGTTATTTTGTTCCTATAAATACATATTGAGATATTGCCTAGAACTTGGCCCTCATTTAGATCTCCATTCTTTTTGCAGCGAAGCCCATAGCCATGCATAATTGTTGTATTGAACTTGGCTCTCCTTTTTTACATTTATGTTTTTGGTGGGATATCATTACTTTTTGTAAAGAAAACTAGGTATTGATATTTATTGTTTTTTCTTGCGTTTCCGCTGCATAGGTACTTTGGTTCGTTCGCATTTTAAATCGTATCGTATAGCGCTTATGAGCCGCGCGCTGCCCCCGCGTACAAGTGCTAGGCGCGAGTGAGTTCAACCAGCATTCTTAAATTAGTCAATACATACATTATATCGGTAACAATAATACATCGCTTTACTACCATGCTGGTATAAACCAACCGACTCGCTAAATTTTTACCAAATCGCTACCGCTTATAATTGTGTACTATTCATCAGAGCGTGACGCTGATTGGCTGGGGCGACGGTGGACCGACCGCGTCATAAGTACCTACCGCGCGCCGCCGACGATACACCGTTGGCCGGTTGTTTAGCGCGAAATTTAAGTTTTTTTGAATGGGGACACCACTTTTTTTTTTTACTTAACTTTACGTTTATATTGCAGTTAAATAGCAAATATAATAATACATATATTGGGATAGTTTCAAATATCTGCTAGTAACGGTTCCAACGCTACAATTAAAAAATACATTTTTTGTATGGGGACCCCCCCTATTTTTTAACTATTTTATATTTTTAGATTTTTTCTTACGCTTACACACAATTACCGAGCTAGATTCCAAATTTCATCCTTCTAGGTCATCTGGAAGTAGGTTAGGTTTAGGTACTATATGTCAGTCAGTCAGTCAATACTAAAATTTACGACTTTCTGACGTTCATATCTTTATAACCGTTTGAGCTAGCTTCATGAAATTTGGGTTTCTAGATGTCCTAATGGATATAATTAAACACACGAAGTTTCATGTGTTTACGTTAAATAGGTTTTGAGTTATAGAAGGGTCAAAAGTGGCACCAAATGGTTCGTGTAATATTACACTCGGCGCTGGCTAGCCGTTCCTTTGCTTGAACTTGGCTTGACACGCTGCCGCGTGTCTAGATTCGCGTAAGTCGAAGTAGCGTAAGTCGGGGTATTACTGTATAACAAATTCACACACGGTTAATCGTGTTTCGTAACAGAGGTAACAAATGTGTCTCGCTATGCTGATCAATTTTATCAAAAGAGCTGGCAATACTTTAAATTGCTTTTTGGTGCACTTTAATATTGAAAACAGTTTGTCCTTTATTGCTGCAATCGATTACTATCTGCATGGCCAGTCAATGAGTAATCACACAACTGTGTTTAATTAATAAAATAGCGATCGATCAATTAAGGTAATTATACCATATTTATTTAGTAAAGCAAAGTAAAGTATTAATTAGTCTGTAACGTCATGTGAATTGTATAGCTAATATTTAAGGGTAGTTTTCTCGTCCCGAGAATTTAACATTATTGTGGGGACTAAGAGAATATAGTTAGCACCTTTGGTCGTGTGATCCCGATGAAGTTTTTAAATGCCGTGGTCACACAGGCCTTGATAGCTCGCACAATGGTAAATACTAACCGATGTTACAAGGCGTAATGTAACGTGTTACACAGCGAGCGTCCGTGCAGTCAGAAGGGCGCTCGCAGCGAGCACCGAGTGCATCTTTACTGTAAAAAAATTGCTCGTTGCTTGCTGTGAATGTTAAATTAACGTTAACGTCAGTCAGTATCCACCCTTATATTTAACTAAAGCCGGTTATTCACTAGAGGCAGCCTCGGGCTGAGCTGCTGCCTCCCGAGGCCGCGCGAGTGGACACGCTGCGTCACTTATTGTAGTCTCTAGTGTATTTCAACCTTTATAGTAGTAGCTTTATATATCTCGTTTACATATATCAAGTCATAGCTTGTAAACTGCTCAATATAATCGAACGTTAAATAAAAATCCTACATTATAAAGGCAAATTCTTAAATCGTAACATTACGTAACGTTACGCGACTAGACCCATTTCCCGGCGGTTACGTCACAAATGTCACGATATATCGATTATAGATTTTGTAATATGGAGATGTGGAAATATTGATGTAAAAATTGAGTGTAGTCGATAAAAGTGTTGAGAACTGGCAGAGTTTTGAAGCATTTGCATTCATTAGGCTCCAATTTAGTAGAGAGGGTATAGTAACGTATAGTTTCGCCAGGAAACATATCTTAGCTTTGTTTTTTTGTTCTTTGAGCCTACAGCTTTAATATTAATTAAGTAATCCCGCTATTTCGTACGGGCGAACATCTAATTCAAGGATTGTGATTGATACTTAAGACAAGAAAGAGACGAAGCGACAAAGAGATGGTAAGGAAGTTAGAAAAAAGGAACGTTTTGGGATTGGTTCTGTGAAGAATCATGGGTAAGGCTCACTGTGGTAGAATGATTCCCCAGCTAGTTGAAGTATCACTACATCACTACATAGTATAAAATAAAGTCGTCTCTTTTTCGTGTCTGTCACACTGTTTGTTTGTCTGTATGCTTAAATCTTTAAAATTACGCAACGGATTTTGATGCGGTTGTTTGTAATAGGTAGAGTGATTCAAGAGGAAGGTTTTTATGTAAAAAAATTCCCGAAATTCCCACGGGAACGGGCACAACGCGGGTAAAACCGCGGGGCGCTGCTAGTTGTGGTATAAATAAAGTCAATGTCCGTTAATACAAATCCATCCTAATATTATAAAGCTGCAGAGTTTGTTTTTTGTTTGAACGCGCTAATCTCAGAAACTACCAATCCGATTCGAATAATTCTCTTTGTAATGGATAGACAAATTCAACGGGAAGGTTATAGGCTATTTTTCATCCCGAAATTCCTACGGGAACGGGCACAACGCGGGTAAAACCGCGGGGCGGTGCTAGTATTTGATATTGGTTTTGATGACAAATGATTAGTCGTTCGAGGAGAACTACTTGCGTGATCATCACTCTTCGTGACTGAGTATGATACGAGTAAACAAAGAATAAAGATAAGAGTAATAATTATAGGTAAATAAATTATTTTCTTTATATTACTTTGTTTCAACTGCATACCATAAAAGTGAATTATGTGTAGCTTAAATTAATAATTCGTCTAATTTATTCATAGTTGTTTTCAACTATACAAAGGTTTTATACGCTATGAATATTTAAACCGAACATAATTATTAAGTATTTTTATTTTATTAAACGAATTTATTATGTAAATGAAGTTTATTCGGTGCCGCGGTGATGGACGGACGGTCGTAAACTTTTATTTAACTAAATTGTACCGGTTAAGTTTAACGGACAACTATTGTTTGTAGAGATAAATCTAAACTAATACATATAATGAAGATAGCAGCGCAGTTCCTGTTCCCGTAGGAATTTCGGGATGAAAAATAGCCTATAACCTTCCGGTTGAATGTGGCTATCTATTACAAAAAGAATTTTTCAAAAAGAATTAGCAGTTTTTGAGATAAGCGCAATCAAACAAACTAAAAAACAAAAATCAAAGTCTTCAGCGATATTATACGTAGTAAAGGTGTATATGTAGGTATATGTTTTAGAATCAGTTAAATTTCATAATACAAGCTTAGAGCTAAGTTGGGATCTAGTTAACTGTGTGTGAATTTGCCCTGTTAATATATATTTACTTACTAGCTGTGCCCCGCGGTTTCACCCACAGCGCCTCCGTTCCCGTGGGAATTTTGAGATTTTTATTCCTTATTTTTCTTATATAAAAACCTTGTCCTGGCATTAAGGAACACATTAAAAAAAGAATCATCCAATTCGGTGCAGTCGTTCTGAAGTTATGCGCTTACCGTTTACCAACATATTTTGCGATTCATTTTTATATTATAGATTTACTTTCTCTATGGATAACTTAGTAGGTATAGGTATGCTGTCGGTTCGATATTTAATTATTTTATTTTAACTTTGTTTTTGGATAACTTAATAGGCATGCTGTCGGTTCGATGCCCGTAAAGTTGGAAAGTTTTTTCAAAGACGCTTTACTTAATTTTATGGAAGTTTTAAGAATGTATTTTATGGAATTTTTAACTATATTCGTCTCATAGTATCATTAAATTATAAGTTTGTATAAAACCCCAATAAAAACTAAAAGTGTGAACAACTTCTTAGCATTAATGTTCTTTAAACACTGTTTTGTTGCGTTTTACTGTCACTTACATTTATTAATCGAGACATTTATAAGCCTCTTTGACCGTCAATTACAATTATAATTGTAATATTAGTCGTATGTTGCCACATTTACAAAACTTTAGGCCATTTATAAATACTGCATAGGCATTGACATATCTTAATGTTGCCAGTAATTAACACAAAAAGAACATTAATGAACTATCCGCGGTGTTTTTGTAAAGTTGACGGATGCATCTTGACGTTTATGACATTTTTAACCAAGTTCATAAGTGAATAAATGTCATTAGGATGTAATTTTTTGCTGAAACAAAATGTTTTTAGACATTCTATTTTTATTTTTGGGCGAGAAGCTTTTTAATACTAGCGACGTCCCACGGTTAAGCCTGCGTTGTGCCCGTTCTCGTCTAAATTTTGGGGTTATAAACTTTCCCGTCAAATGTGGCTTTCCATTGCAGAAAGAGTTATAGAAATCGGATCGTTAGTTCTTGAGATAAGTGCGTTTAAACAAACTAAAAATAAGCTTTATTGTATCAGTACAGAATAGATGACCGCGATTTCTATAATAAACCTAAATTAAGACCATGATATATTGACTATATATTGACCATGGTCAAAGTATATATAAAATTGAGTCAGTCAGTCAGCCGAAACGTCAGATAAAAATGTAAAATAAAAGGGAAGTGTATCCGTAAACGAAGTTTCAATTCAAATGAGTAGTGTTCGCTCAAACTTAAGAAATAGTATGTATAATATTTTCTACATGTTGGATCGGAGGCCTTTTGGGCGATCTAAAAACTCCGACACTAGGATCTATTCCGATCTAATACCAAAAACTAATACCATTTGGTATTACTTTATTTCCGAATTTATTTTTCATTCCCAACGAGTACCACGTTTTTTTAAACAAAAATTGTATTCCTAACGAATACCAAAACATTAGTTGTAAGTACAGTCAGCTAAAAAAAAATAACCCTAACCTACCGAATTACTTACTATTCGGTAGGTTAGGGTTATTTTTTTTTTACTAGTTCCATAGTTATCGGTTAACATTAATTAACATTATGAGAAAATTTACTAGTGGTTGTAAATAAGCATTTTAATTTTACTGAACCTGACTGTACTTTATTCCTTCAAACTTATTTTGGTATTGGTTTACAATGTGGTACTCGTTGGGAATGGAAAATAAGTTCAGAAATAAAGTAATACCAAGTGGTATTAGTTTTTGGTATTAGATCGGAATAGATCGACACTAGGGGTAACGTACCCGAACTTACTGGAAGGTATTCTACCTTTCACAATCAGTAAAAAAAACGCAATCACAGCAAACACTACACATACATCATTACCCTATCTTAAATCTAAAAAGCATGTTTATCTGCGGTGCAATAAACTGGCAACTCTTGCGCATGCGTGCTCGAGAGTTGCTCGCCCAAAAAACTGCGCGCGCACATTCTGGTCCAACCAGTTCCGCGCTTCGTAGAATCCAACCGACTTTGAGAGAAAAAAAAAACGCAATTCTGCCATTTATCCGAGGGCAGGAATCGGGAATGCCAAGGCTCACAACTTTTGAAAATGTTTCTGATGTAGATATTTTTGAAATTTATTTTTTTAAATCAGTTCTAAATTGAGACCTTTGGCAGCTCAATAACTATAATACCATGATTGGTCAGGTTGACCATCCACTCGATGAAGAAGAAGTAGAAGAATCCTAATCTAAAAACCTTTCAGTTACGAAAGTAAGCGAATTTCTGAGGTTCAGATTCCATTAATTATTGGAACTCATATAACTTGCGTTTGATCAAAGTTTTAAGCGATTTCAATATACAAAATTTTGTTCATAAAATAAAATAAAATAAATAAAATTATCGTTTATTGTTTTCTTCAAATTAGTACAGAGTAAAAACAGAACATAAAATGAAATAATTGAAAAATCTGAAGAATAACAAAAGGTGGCGGCTCAGCTTGTGCTACCCGGCGTATGTTACTCCGAGCAGCGCTGGTTTTCAGCCGGCCCCGTTCCTTGTAGCATTAAACAGGAACGGTCTGGGCCCACGTCCATAAAATATAACAACACTATATCACTAAAAGAACTTTACTAAAATTAATTAAAATGAATTAAAACTACAGAGATGATGTTTACGTGGACGTAGCGCCCTCTATCATAAGTCATATTACTTAGTTGAATTTGAATATCAATGGACGCATAATCTTTAGTTGATCCAGATCTAAAATGCCCTAATACCCTAGTACAGCCTCCGTTTCACTTCAAAATGGGCCAATGTTTTATTACTAAGATTATAAGATGCTTGAAAAATGTACTTAACCATCTGTTACTAAGTAAACACTTATATAAAACACCAATTTGAGAGGACATCAACTTGAACTTTCATAATGTACCATAAAAGGTAATTGGCGAATGCATTTGTGCAATTATGACCAAATTATAATCAGCCATTTGCAGTTAAACAAGTTAAGAGAGACCAAAGCACAGTATATCTATCATACTGTGACCAAAGTGTTATTTAAATTACGTAAAATGCGACATATTGGCTTGAAAAATGTACTTTAAAGTAATAAGTGTTTTGTAAACGTTAAATCTAGGTGGCCTTTTGGTATGGGAGTTAAGCGTTGACATTGAGATTACAAGCGAGCCGGCGAGCGTTAAAAAGCGAGCGACATTCATCTATAGATACTAATTTTATAAAGAGGTATTTGTAAGTTTGTTTGTTTGTATGTTCGAGCTAATCTCTGGAATTACCAGTCTGATTTGAATAATTATTTTTGTAATAGATAGCTACATTCAACGGTTAAAGGCTATTTTTATCCCGCCTTTCCTATAGGAACAGGAAAACGCCGGTAAAACCGCGGGGCGTTGCTAGTAAATTATAATTTGCTGACTCAGAAAAGCATGAAAAGTTGCTTGTGTAAATGTTAATAATCCTTTATAATATAGTAACAATTTCGGGAAAATATATTTCACCCTTTATATTTTATAACTTCATTTATTTTAAACTTTGGGAATACTTAAATAAATAATCTTTTTCAGGACTTCAAAAACAGTTTACTGAAATAAATAAAATCGAATTTAACATAGCCGATATTCATCAATTTTCATACCAAACAATAAATTCCTTCTACCGAGGATAAAGGTTAAAAGATGTAATTAAATGACTAAATACCTCTTTACTTCAACAGAAGAAATTATCTTTGGTTGAAGAATTAGCCTCTTGTTTAACAGTTTATGCCTTAAAAAAGAACTGCACAATACAAACAATATACTTATCTGATTAAAAACAATGTTTCATAAATAAAGGATTTTACAACCACCTGAGTCATAGAACAGGACAGGGTACCCAAAGTAATGTGATTGTAACCCGCAGCCATTGTGTTGTGACCAACGCTTCTTTGTGCGCTAATGACTGGCATTGTCCTACTGTGCGGGCCCGTACGCGGCAGTAACTGCTGGGTAATCTGTGTTGTTTTTTGTAGTGTTATCTTATCAGTGTGTGAGTAGAATCTATGCTTCATCATACTAAAAAAGGAAGTTGGTGTAGGTGAGTGGCTAACCCTGGTGTGGGCGTTTTTAGATCGTCTATTGGCCTCCGACTTGGTCGGTCGATTGTAACCATATTGTAACCAATGAGACCGACGATTTTACGTGCCTGAAACACGGTAGCGCTCAGATAGAAAATGCCGCTATCAGCCACCCATCCAAGTAGGGGTCGAGCTGCAACATATTTATCTGCTACTTCATATACCTATTTTAATTGTTTGGAAAAAATTACTTATTATACTCGTACTATGGTTTGGATCCTAGTTTAGGAATAATATACATACTCATTTTGTGGCTTAGGTATCGCCTGATGTCGAGTAGAGCGTTCAAGTAAAACATTCAAATGTTAATTCTGTGTTCATATAATTCGTCCGTGTTCATATCTATAGAACCGTGGTCACGCGCGTTTTGTTTTGATATTTTTGTCACACCACGCTACATACGCCGCGCAACATCCCGCGTCTGCCCAGATGAGGCCTAAGCAGTTATAAAGTTCCCACTAATAAGTACATGTATTTTTACGATGATCACACAAGACTTACATATATTTCTATAGACTTCGTAGGCAGCAAGGATTTAATATACAAACGTAGGCAGCTTGATGACTCGCGTTATGTCAATAGCCTTTACTTATCTAACACAATCTATTATGGACTAATAATGTACATATACGAATGAATAGTTTATATAACGAATAGGTTTACGCACTATAGGTAAATACTTTAAATCTATATCTGTCTCACATCATTGACTCAACTTCAAAATAACCCTCCTTTTCACTTCGACGCAGATGAGTAAGTAATAAAACTCGATCATGAACAAACATCACTAAAACAGTAGCATCAACCTCGTTGCCCAAATAGAGTCTCTAATCACCTCAATAACTTATCTTTAATCAACGACTTAATATCAATCTGACCGAGTCAAGTCCGGGTGATCGATAAATAACGGGTCATTGACGGGCCGTAACGTACGTCACTAGCGGCGTAGATCTCGGGCTGAGAGATAAACAAACTGAGATGGCTCATAATAGGTTCATAGAGCTGGTAAGTATTAAATTAATACTGTTTTGAAAATGACTAAAATCACTCGTTATAATAAATAAAAACGAAGTGAAAAAATTGCCGCGAACCGTATTTATAACTCGAAAATAAGACCCATTCCGATAAAAGTAAACCATTTTGCAACGCACTATTTCCTATGTTGTAATGTTTAAAGATTTAAGTAGGAAAAAATGTTCGTTGTTTAGTCACGTTTAAAAGAAATTAGATTGTAGGAGCGATCGTTAGCTGAACGATATTGTGTTGGATTCTTTGCCTTATGTTCATAGGTAGGTACATTTTGTATCCTTCCTGTCAGATAAGTAGTAAAAAATAAGTCACTTATATTATTAGGTTGGTAATACTGCAAATGCGAAAGGCGGCTGGATAACACAAAATAAATTACAATTTTGGCGTTAATCAACATACGAGTAGATTTACAGGTAATGTTTTTAAGAAATGTGGACGAGGTTGAATTGTGTCCTAACCTTTTTCTAGACTGTTTACGGAGAAGGTTAAAATGTGTCTAAACCTCTTTCGTGAATATTTACGGAGGAGGTAAAAGTGTGTCCGAACTTCGTTAGTATTTAAGAAGGAGGTTTAAATGTGTCTAAACCTCTTTCGAGAATATTTACGGAGGAGGTTAAAGTGTGTGCAAACCTCGTTAGTATTTAGGAAGGAGGTTTAAATGTGTCTAAACCTCTTTCGTGGATATTTACGGAGGAGGTAAATGTGTGTCCAAACCTCGTTAGTAGTTACTAAGCAGGTTTAAATGTGCCTAAACCTCTTTCGTTAATATTTACGGAGGAGGTCAAAGTGAGGGGAAACCTCATTAGTCATTAGTACATATTTACGAAGGAGGTTTAAATGTGTCCAAACTTCTTTCGTTAGCATTTACCAAGGAGGTTTCTTGTTGACCAAAACCTCTACGGGACGGGAATAAGGCGAATAAAATATGCTATAATATACTAGTTTGATAAATCGCTTTAGTCACTGGAGCGACGCGTGCGCAATAGGTAACATTAGTAACTGACATACTTCGCGTAATGTGAGATTACAGCCAGGAAGTTACATGCGCGTTTACGTAGGTAGCTACATTATATACGGATAATGTACTTTTTAAAATATATATATTATTATGTAGTACTATTTATAATAAACTAGCAGCGCCCCGCGGTTTTACCCGCGTTGTGCCCGTTCCCGTGAGAATTTCGGGAATTTTTTTACATAAAAACCTTCCTCTTGAATCACTCTACCTATTACAAAAAACCGCATCAAAATCCGTTGCGTAATTTTAAAGATTTAAGCATACAGACAAACAAACAGACAAAAGTAGCGACTTTGTTTTATACTATGTAGTGATAGTCCTTATGTTACATAGAAATAGTACGTCGTTATTAAACGAGTTCCCGTGATAATTTTGGGATAGTAATCACGCTGTATCCATCACTATATAATAGACTAACAGCGCCCCGCGGTTTTACCCGCTCTGTGCCTGTTCCCGTGGGAATTTCGGGATGAAAATGGACAAGCCCGTTGGCACAGTGGCAGTGAGAGCGCTTACTGTGTCGGGGGTTGCGGGTTCGATTCCCGCCCGGAGTCAACAATATGTGCAGATATAGTTGTTGGCGACGACGTCTGGGTGTCAATTATATATTCTTACTAGCTGCGCCCTGCGGTTTCACCCGCGTTGTACCCGGTCCCGCGGGAATTTCGGGATGAAAAATAGATGTTGGCCGATTCTCAGACCTACTCAATATGCTCACAAAATTTCATGAGAATCGGTCAAGCCGTTTCGGAGGAGTACGCGAACGAACACTGTGACACGAGAATTTTATATATAAGATAAAATATTTGTGTACGTATATGTAGTAGTACCAGTTAATTAGATTCCATAACACAAGCTTAGAGCTTACTTTGGGTCTAATTAACCGTGTGTGAATTTGTACTGGTATATTTAAAAAAAAAATAATCCTTTAGTTTTAATTACATATGTATGCGGATAATGTTTGTTAAGTATTATATAACAATAGCTATGTTCTATTTCCAGTGTGGAAAAACCGTACCTACTTTAACTAATCACAAAATGTCTTTGTTAAACGAATACCAAGGAACCGAGTTTTTCATTAGAGTTCACATAAGAACGTTTTATAGGTAGTCTCTCGTAGCTAGCTAGATTGAAGTTAAGAGTGTAATTACGAAGTTGCGATCCGGTGAGTTCAATACAAGCAACACAAGCGACACACATTATCACTACATAGTATAAAACAAAGTCGCTTTCCGCTGTCTGTCTGTCCCTATGTACCTATGCTTAGATTTTTAAAATTACGCAACGGATTTTGATGCGGTTTTTTGTAATAGGTAGAGTGATTCAAGAGGAAGGTTTTTATGTAAAAAAATCCCCGAAATTCCCACGGGAACGGGCACAACGCGGGTAAAACCGCGGGGCGCTGCTAGTTTAATATAAAGTAAAGCAAGATACACAAGGCTGATGGATGGGTGGCCGATAGTGGTATTTCTATCTGAGCGCTACCGTGCTTCGGAGGACGTTAAACTGTCGGTCCCGGTTGCATCAATCGTTAGACCATGCCGGAGGCCTTTAGGCGGTCTAAAAACTCTAACACCAGGGTTGACCACTAACCTTCTCGAACTTACGTTACGTACTTACTTTACTTTACTTTTATGATTTTGAAAACCATTCCTCCGGGATGTGATGTAGCGGCACGCGTAGCGGTTAATCTCGTCTCCAGGTGCCGGAGACACAAAGCATCTGTATTTGCACTGATAGCGTCATATCAGCTTATCGGCTTCCGCCGCCAACAGATTAAACACTTCATTCTCTCGGCCCTCGTCTGGTTAACCGACTTCGAATAAGGAGGTTATGTTTTTGATGCTTTTTACCCCTATGTATGTATGTAAGTTTATTTATTCGATGTTTTTTCATAACCTATACTAATTATATTTTTTTGTTTAAACGCGGTAATCTCAGAAACTGCCAGTCCGATTTGAGTAATTCTTTTTGTAATGGATAGCCATATTTAATGGGAAGGTTATAGACTATTTTTCATCCCGAAATTCCCACGGGAACGGGTACAACGCGAGTACAACCGTGGGCCGCTGCTAGTACTAACATCAACAAGCTGCCGGGTTTAATTATTTTTTTGCTTCTTTGAACACGCTTATCTCAGAATCTGCTAATCTGATTTAGATAATTCTTTTTGTAAAGAATAGCCACATTCAACGGGAAGGTTATAGGCTACTTTTCATCCTGCAATTCCGACAGGAACGGGTACAACGCGGGTAAAATCGCGGGGCGCTGCTGGTGTAAAATAAAAACGAAGTGTTTCGTAAGCGTAGTTTCAATTCCAAATTGACATCATTTAAATAAATCCTTTTCTCTTGCCAAAAATGACCAAATGAAAACCATAACGACAGATATTGGAAAGTGAAAAAAACAATCCATCATGACCGAAGACAACTTCTATCCAATGAGGAAAATGGTAATGGAGAAAGAATGGAATG
The DNA here is from genome assembly GCA_963082685.1 of Cyclophora albipunctata. Taxonomy (NCBI): domain Eukaryota; kingdom Metazoa; phylum Arthropoda; class Insecta; order Lepidoptera; family Geometridae; genus Cyclophora; species Cyclophora albipunctata. Next base: position 3,984,579 of record OY720117.1, on the reverse strand, counting down.
AATTCACTAAACCTTTTCTTCATCTCATTTTCTTCATCATTCGCTGCTGTGAAATCGACTAAGAACATTATTCCACATTGGAACTCTCGCTAGAAAAATAAAGTGCCCTACAATTATCTATACTATACTAATATTATAAAGCTGAAGAGTTTGTTTTGTTTGTTTGTTTGTTTAAACGCGCTAATCTCAGAAACTACAGAACCGATTTGGTCTATTTATCGAGGAAGGCTATAGGCTACATTTTATCCCGGATTTCCTACGGGAACGGGCACAACGCGGGTAAAACCGCGGGGCGCTGCTAGTAATATTATAAATGTGAAAGTTTGTGAGGATGGATGTATGGATGTATGTTTGTTACTCATTTACGAAAAAACTACAAGACGGATTTTGATGACAATATACAGTAATATAGGTTATACATCAGAATAACACATGGGATACATTTTATCCCGTAATTCCCGCGGGTACACTGCGAGGCGCGGCTAGTACCTACGAGTATTATAAATAAGTGTAAAATTGTAGCGGCAAGAGAAACAGATTTTATGATTATTAGGCTTAGAACTTCTGATAAAGGTAGATGGACATTTAAAAATATGGATGTGGGTGGGTTAAGCTTCATTCGTAATTTTTAGGGTTCCTTCCGTATCCAATTGTCAAAAACTCAACCCTATTTTATATTTAGGATTCAAAGTCGGTAGATATCAAACTTTTCTATGTAAATACTTTTTTCTAACCAATCTAATGATGAAGTAAGAAGTGAACAACACAATTAATAGGAATTCAAAATAACCTATTTCTAATGTTTTCCTATTTGGTAAATACATCGGAAAACACTTTATTACACGTCTAGTCTAGGCCTTTGGCGGCTCAATAACTCTGACACCAGGATTGGTCAGGTTGACCATCCACTCGATAAGAAAAAGACACGTCTAGTTGATCCTAGTTACATACACAAGCTGTACATTATGTGTAGGTTTATTATAAACTTATTGTTACTAGCTGGGAAATATCCTAAAGGAAAATTAATGTCAACTTCGATCCCCAATTCAATATTTTACGCACTTATTTTTTATATAAATAAAATTACGCTTTCGAAGAAGCTGAAACTTAATATTTAATTTTATCTCGATCAAGATACCCTGTGCTCAATAAAGTCTGCCATATTACTGTGCCATCTATAAAAACATTATTTTATTAGCCTTCAAAGTTGAACACTCAATAATTCTGTATTTTCGTGAGTTGCAATCGTTGGCACGGAGTCATTGACTGCGTCCAGATTAGAAACGACGACTTTCTACCGAAGGCACTTACACGATGCGACGTTGCCAAACCTCTACTGCGTATTCGATATTCGAATCTATTAAGAATTTATTTAGCTCTACGTTTGTTTTTTATTTCTTTCGTGTTTATCTTTTATTGCCATTCGTGTGATAAATGTGTTATAATTATGGAATTGCGTCTTTTATTTTTTCGCTTTGCAATTGTTTTTTATTTTGTTATATATGTACATACATATATTAGAAAACGCGACAATTTTTAACCATATTCAAAGGATTTTTTACCCATTAAATATAAGATTATTTACTGTGTAATCGGTGCTTTAAAGAGTATCCCATAGGAATATCGGGATAAATCTTTGGACATGTCGTTCCTCCATTTTCCACGAAGAACATATTCGAATTACATCAAAATTAGCTCAATAATTTTTGTGTTAAAGCCGTAACAAAACTCGTTTTATCTAAGAAAATAAGTAATTTTAGTATTACTTATCTTATTCTTTACACTTATGCATCATCCATTTTGGTTCAGATATTAGTATTTTAAAGATAAAGTCAACTTTAATAAGGATTCGATAAGCATTCAATCAAATTCAGAAAATATGCCTAAAATTGAATCATTTGGACAAATGCCGCTTACGGTATTTTATCAAGCTTTTTCTCTCTAAGAACTGTATTGCAAGCCTCGTAAATATTAATTAATAGCCTACATCTTTACAATTGAAATGTTAATAACACAAGATGATAGGTTATTTTTCAATACTCTTCAAAAACACTAACGCAATAGCGATTTTAAAACAAAGTGGCTCCTCTTTACTACAAAGAAAAACAAAGGAACGTAGAGACGAGAATTTTGATCGATTATCATGTTTTTTTCTATGAGTTAAGTTTGTCTTACGGTGGAAATACATTAGTTTGTATAGGACATGGTATAGCCTAAGACATAAGAAAGTTCTTTAATAGTTATAAGATAGTGAACATCTTTTGGGAATGGTTTTCTGGAGGTGTCAGTCCTTGGCTCCCTGTTTAAAGGGAAGCTTTATTTATTTTTAAGTACCTACTTAGCCATCTTTACGTCCTTTCTATAACTTCTTTACATAGTATAAAAAGTCGTATTGTCTGCCTGAGTTCACGCACTAAACAGATTTTCACAAGGTTTTCACCGACAGACATCAAAGAAAAGATTTTGTGTTTTCATCCTGAAATTTGTACTAACTTTCAATCAAGCTTGATTCACCGAAGACAACCGAGTACGAGGTACGAGTACGAGGTACGAGTACGAGGTCGCTAGTAAGTATAATATTCGTCACCGATTGTGTTTTTATTACTCACAAGTCACAAGTGATAATTGATATTGTTGAATTAAATATGACAAAGCGAGCAATGAATTGGAGACCACGCTAAATTCATGTGAGAACCAAAACATTATTACAACCAGTCATTTTTCAGTTTCACACATCTTTTAGAAAGAGTCTACCTTAGAGCTCCCACACAAAACTGCGATGCGATGCGATGCGAACTGAAATAGTTATATCTATCGCCATTACTACAGTACAAAGAAAAGAGATGAATATATTAAATGGAATTCGCATCGCATCGCATCGCAGTTTTGTGTGGGAACCCTTAAGTATAAGTAAGTAATGTCCCACAGTTGGGCAAAGGCCTCTCATCTCACTGAAGATGAAGTACAGTGAGGAGGATTAGGCATAATCACCATTCTATCTTATAAAAATTATAATTTTTAGCGTCTAGCCTCTTAAATAACCTGTGAATAAAGCGCCGCTGCGGGCCAGTGTGACCTTTCGTATAAAAGAAATACACTATGCTTAACGTACATACATTAACCAAGGTGGATTGAAATTATTATAGCTTAGAAACCGATTGGCTTCTGTTAATCAGGTTTGCTTAAGATTCCGTAAAGGCATGCCAGGATAAAATGTAGCCAAAAACCTCCTCTTATCTTTGGTGATACACGCATGAAATGCCTGAAGTAGGTTTCGAAATAGCGCGATTATACAGAAAAAAAGACAGAAAGATGCGACGGAGACTTTGTCTCATACTGAGTAAAGAAAATGAGATTTACTATGTGCAATAAAAATCAATCGATCACAATATCTTCAGGCACTGAAATGTTGTTTGTTCTTGTGTTCTCCTGCTTTGTCGTGTCTTACCAGCACATTACTTCACCTATGGTCTTTAGCTTAATGTAAATGACTTCTAGTTAAAGCGATTCCGAGAATACCGGCGCGTGATTTCATATTTAGCCGGAATTCGAAACCTTCTGGCATTTATCTGTTTAAATAAGGATAATTCTTATTATACTCGTCTTTGGTTCTCTTCGGTTCTTTGAAACTGAGCAAGGTTCTTATAGAAATCCAGGGTGGAAAGTCCAAGGCTTTCCTCGGGAATACTCTCCTTAAACGTGTGATAGTCCAAACGTGGCTACGCAGTTATATTTCAAAGGTCTTATACCAAATGTTCAGTTTAACTAAATACGTTTATTATGGCCCTGACTGTTTAAAAACTTAGACAACGTCTGAATCTGTCCAAAAGCTTCGTTTAGCCATTAAACTATATGAAATTTCTTCATGGAAAATGCACTTGCATGCACTATTCACGCCAGGGCAAAGAAATCTCTCTAGATTTCTTTAATTATACTGGTTTCTTACGTTTAAGCGAACACTAATCATTTTGAATTAAAACTACGTTTACATACACTTCGCTTTTATTTTACACTAGCAGCGCCCCGCGGTTTTACCCGCGTTGTGCCCGTTCCCGTGGGAATTTCGGGATAAAATGTAGCCTATAGCCTTCCTCGATAAATAGACTATCTTACAGTGAAAGAATTATTCAAATCGGTTCAGTAGTTTCTGAGATTAGCGCGTTTAAACAAACAAACAAACAAACAAAACAAACTCTTCAGCTTTATAATATTAGTATAGATTTTTATCTGTCGTTTCGGCCCCCTTTATAAAAATGTAAAATAAAAGCGAAGTGAACAATCATAGATGTATGTATATGTTTTTTTCATTGGGTTATGGATGTCAAACTCTTCCTCTGATGTTATTTCATTTTCTATTTCCTATTAAAAATGTGACTTATTATTTTGTTTTTCTCAGTTATAGTGTTTATTATACCTACCGGTATTTTAATCCAAGGTTAAATTGAAATTCTGTATATCTTTCTTATAACTTACAAATGAATTTCATTCCTCTAAGATGGTATGAATGTACGGTGTATGTTCGTTTTTCGATGATCATTCACGTCACATTGGCTGGACGGATTTGGATGGAATTTGGTATATAGCTAGCTTATATCTTGAGATATCGTATCTAGTACTATTTATCTCAAATTGCTTAATAGCATTACCATATATTTTCATAAAAACCTGACAAAATTTATTCAATATTCGTTGTTTTCGAATACTCTCTCAAGTTTTAATAAACGAGCGATGTTGAAATAAGCCGGTGCTGTTTTATTCAAATGTGATATTCAAATATTTATATAAGCCATTATGGCTCTTTGAATATTTAATTAAGGACATTCTAACATCTCGAAATCGATTTGTTTAAATAAAACCTGTGTAGTGACGGTCGGACCGCACTAACGAGGACATCTACAAACGACTTTATTACATCCAACTGTTGTTTACCGGCTATAACCCCTCCACATCACATGATTAGCATCCAATAATTTATTCACCTCATCAACAGCTCCAATCAATCATAAATTAATTAACTAAAATCCAAATCAACTGCGTTCGTTAACACGCCTCTGGATTATTCAAAACGTGTATCGAACGATCCGAACTACCTATACATAGCCACCTGGATGGTCACATAGAAAAACTGTACATCATAACATGGGGTCTACACGTCGAAACGGGCTAAAAACCAACCCTAATACGTCAGCACAGAGCACAGTTTGTTTATCATAACGGTGAATAGAACCCTGTCGCCGTAAGCCCGCCAGTATTCTGTTAGTATACAATAAATATTCGGCGTCAGTTGTGCCAGCAGTACACACGTATACATAGGATCGACGTTTGAACGTGACAAGAGCGGCAACGTCGCGGCACGGCTACGGATTCCGAACTCATTGAAATTCGAATGCGATATAGTTCTATGACGCATTGCCGAGTAGCTCGTATATTCGCATTTCCAACCTTATCCAGGCTTAATAAGGTTGGTTATAAAGCTAGATAATGTTGATGAGACTTTGTCGCAGTTATTTTGTTAGTTGGAGGGTAGCGGGGCGCGCGGTGTCGACGCATTGTGTTCGTTTTTTACCGAGTTGCGATGTGATAGAATCGATGTCAGTTGGCAGATTTTTACTTTACCGTTTTTTGGCCTTGTTCTTAACAAGTAAACCAATTATAGTAATGCTATTGTATTTGCTATTCATTACACTACAATGCCGTGTACTGCCATTGTTTGGTGTTTCGAAATTAGGTTTAAATATTTATAAAACGTAGAAAAAATTGAGAATAACATAGAGAACATTTATTATACTATGATTTATTGTCATATTATGTGATTGTTAAAGTATGTTTCATCAAATCAGCTGATAAATTTTTTCATACTTACCAAAAATATTTGAGTAATTACGATGTACAACAACTATTAATTTGATTTGCCATGTCTAATCCTTTTACACTCCATAACATTTTTGTATTCTGCTTTTGAAAATTCGTTAATATTTCACGTGCTTATCCAAAAAACATGTACATATGTTCAAAAAACAAATGAAAAACGCATCGTATATCGCAACAAAAAGTTGAATGGATTTTGCGTCCCAATTAATATGACATATTATTACGTTTTATACCGATAACCTAATTAATATAAAAGACATCGAAATAAGTTGTACAAAATATTATTCCATTTGAAACGAGCAAAGTAACTGTGTAACTATTATTTTTCTGCTATTAATACTTTTTGAGTTAGGAGCCCTAAAACATGTAAAATTTTAAAAAGTCAGTGTAGGTAGGCACTTAGTTTTTCAAAGTTAGTTGTTTTAATTGATTAATATAACACATATTGACAAAACATATACAGGACCTTATCCCGTATGAAATATACTATAGAACTGTATAGATATATTTTTTCTCTTCTTAATAGTTTTCAAGTTATAAGGCTTGCAACATTTCCAAAATTATCGAAGTTGTCATTTCGTACTTAATTTTCTTGTTTTACAAAAATTTTATGATATTTATATGAATAAAATATATCAATTCTGATTGAATATAAAACTATGAAACTTAATGTGTAAATTTATTTTTTCTACTAAGTACATATTTATAGTTTTTGAGTAAGAAGACAGAGAAAAGAGAGACTTGTCAAATTGAAAATGCGATGTTGTCGCTTCGTTCTATAAGTTTCTGGACTTTTTCAAACTGAACAAAGAGTACAGATAATGAAGGATGTCACGATGTGGTGAAAACGACAGTGACTAGCGAGTTTTTGAAAAAATAATACAAAATTATACCTATAGTGAAGGAGTCATATTTAATTTATTTTAAAAAAAATCGCCATTCTTCCGACGCCATGGCCGTTGCTACGCCCGTGGCACATACTATTAATACATATCGAAATAAAATATATTAAATTTAATAATATATGAAACAAGTAACATAACTGTGTTAATTGCATTTTTCTACTATTGAAAGTTTTTGAGTTACCTACAAGCCCGAGAAAATAGAACATTCCAAATGTAGTACTGATTGTTTTTACGTTGTTTTTAAAAGTGTCCTAGTTAACTTAAATATCAATTAAATATCAAAACTTTATACACAACTAGCAGCGCCCCGCGGTTTTACCCGCGTTGTGCCCGTTCCCGTAGGAAATCCGGGATAAAATGTAGCCTATAGCCTTCCTCGATAAATAGACTATCTAACAGTGAAAGAATTATTCAAATCGGTTCAGTAGTTTCTGAGATTAGCGCGTTTAAACAAACAAACAAACAAAACAAACTCTTCAGCTTTATAATATTAGTATAGATCTCATTCGAAATTTAATCATCTTAACGACCGTTTATAATATTTAATTTTTAATTTAAGACCTATAAATAATTTCTGAGTCACAAGCCGATAAAGTCAGACACTTGGGATGTATTGGTGTTAATTCGTTTTATGAAGTATCTTTATTATCTAAAGCATTTTTAACTATATCGTCAAAAAATATATGAAATCTGATTCAGAATGAAATAATCTAATTAACCTTATACATTTGTAAGTTTGTGATGTATAGTTTTTGAGTTAGAAGTCTGTAAAACTTAGACATTGACTTGAGACAAGATGCGTTGGTGTGGTTTCGACTTATGAAGTATCTCGTTTCCCTAAATCATTTTAAATTGTAATGAAATAAAGTACATAAAATCACAATCGTTATAAATTTACCTAAGTTACTGTGTACATTTTGTTTTTCTGCTATTTATAGTTTTTGAGTTACAAGTCTGAGAAATTTTTGAATGTTGGAAAAGCGGTGATATTTCGTTTTATATTTTCTCCTGATTTTAATGCTTTGTATTAATATAAATATCGTCACTATAACAATTATTTTTATCATATATCCTTAAACTATGTTTATACTAGGATAATTTTAAAAAGATATGCAGAGTACTTAGGTCTTTTAAGGGTGTTTTGGGATTTTTCTATAGGTAAACCATGTGCCGTATTGGGCGCGCGGGCGCCGCGTCGAACAGGCATAGATAAAAGAGGCCTTTCCACCAAAGCTATAATATACTCATCATCATAAATTTAAGAGCAAGGCTCTTGTCGGTGAGTCCGATGCAGACTACTCCATCTATTTCTATCCAGTGCAAGCTCCTTCACATCTCTATAGGACATGACATACTTATACTTTTTCTTTAATCTGACTCATGTAACTGATTCTAGGCCTTCCCCTACCTCGCTTTCCTTCAACTTTACCTTCCATGATATAATCAGTTCTATAAAACTGATGGATACTGAACATATCTTAGCATCGTAACGTACCTACCGTAGTTCTGGAGGAAAATCACTGATACACACTTAGGGCCTCATTTATAAAAGCGTATTAAGAACATTTTAGTTGTGAAATGGTGTGTCACTTTCTGACATACGCAATTTTCCGAAGAGCAAAAGGGACAAAACACTTATTTATTTTTATTTAGTTACAGAGCGTATAAGGCGGCAAATGTATTTTCATAATTTTGAACGTGTCATATAAATCCTTGAGCCATACTATGAGTGGACTTCGCACTAAAATATAAAAAATCATCAGAATACTTTATTAATTTTTATTTATCTGCTCAGTAGGTGTTTATTCTACGCTGTGCCTACAATTAATTGCTTGTTTATCAATATAATAATGTCAAAGTTTATCGAAAACGCGTATGAAGCGCCTCCTGGTGATAGAATATGTACTTACGTCGTATTATTGTACGGTCGGCCAAGAAAGTGGTCTACCACTTTTGACAAAAGTTTCTGCGAGATGTAACGATCGCTAAGGTTGACTTTTCTATGCACAATTATGTTATGACGTTTAAAATTGACCTTGTTGTTTCATGACGTTCAAATGAATCTCAACCGTAGGGTGGTAGACCACATATTTGGCTGACCGTACCTAGTGGATAGAATTTTTTTAAAAATATCGAAAACAATATGCGTATTATTTACATATTATGTAAATTAATGTCAAATTTTAAAGACTAGATAGAAATAGCCCAGCGCGGCGTTCAAATCACAATGCCATAGGTTTTGACCGCGCGTACGCATGAGATCCAGAATTTGTCATTTTTTTACATACAACTTTAATATTAAAAATACCATAACATGATCTGCCCAGATACCAGACTGATACCTTGTTCTACTGAAACTGTCAATACAAAGTCTGTTCAGTCAAGTAAAAAATTGTTAAAAGACATTTTTTTTATTTTACGGACTTTGTTAAAGGTACAAAACATTATTCTATCTAGTAAAAAGATAATTAAAAAAAAAACTAATTTATCTAGCAAAATAAAAAAAAAACAAATGCCAATTTCATAATTTCATGAGTCGAGATGAACGTGACTTTATGACCTCAGCCTTGAAGCTATAAACGATGTTTACGAGCCATTGTGACTTCGCGACGACTTACGATCGACTTCTGGACGTAAAATGTGATTTCTATGTTGCATTCTCTCGGTTGTTGTGGCGGGCGACGTGTGGTTAATGTACGGAGTATGCAGTTGTAAAAATGTACATTAATGTACAGTGGGTACAGTCAACTATAAAAGTTGATGAAAACATCAAATATTACAAAACACCTGAACTGAACACAATTATAGAATCTTTCCGTGTTTTGGGATATTGATAGTGTTCATCGACTTTTGTAGTAGACTGTATTTTAATTTACAGTTGACTGTAGCAGTGGACAAAAAGTGTTGTCAAAAATGGGAAATCACTTTCTTTGCCGATTGTACTAAAGTTGTTCAGCCATAACGACATTTAAGAGGTATTTTATTCCGAAATTCCCACAGGAACGGGCATAACGTCAGTAAAAGCGCGGGGCAATAATAATTTATCATACAATCTATGTATATAAAATTCAAAGTCCTGACTGACTGACTGACTGATAATCAACGCACAGCCTCAACCGCTACACCTAGAAACATGAAATTTGGCAGGAAGGTTCTTCAAGTGACGTAAGTGCACACTAAGAAAGGATTTTCGAAAATTCCTACGGGAACGGGCTCAACGCGGGCAAAGCCGCGGGGCGCTACTAGTTAGGTACTTATATATTATGGAGATTTTCTATTATTTATCGCCGAACAGCAAAAAATCCTAAAAACAGTTAATTCCTTCAGCAGAGGAAGAAGATTTAGCAACACGATAATTACATTGAGAATTTTATATATTTTTAGAAATATTTGTCTTTGCTTAAAAACCACTAACATTACCCATAGAGAACCACTTGAAATAACATCACTTGTTGATTAGTTCAAATTGAAGCGCCGGCGGCAAACCTTTGGTCAATCGTATCGTCAATCAACATTCCTCTCAAAGTTACGAGTATTGCTTTCTTTATTAATTTTAGTCCCCGTTCGTAGTGAAGTGGAATTAATAATCTTTTGAGTGAGGTGCGCCGCCTCTGGAGAATAGTGTGTTCAAAACTACTTGTGGATATTGAAAAAGCAAATACCTACATAGTTGTCATTCTTTCGCCCGTACTAAGCCAAATGCTTCCTTAGTTAGAGATTTTATGAGTGATTTTGATATTTATGAAAAATTATGTCTGAGCGCTACCGTGCTTCGGAAGACAAGTATAATGGTCGGTTGTGTCTCAGTCGTTAGACCACGTCGGAGGCCTTTAGGAGGTCTGTAAACTCCGACACCAGGGTTGGCACTAACGCACTCGAAATTACTAAGAGATGATGAGGTTGAAAGCGGGCGAATCATTAATAGAACATGTCTTTACCATATGTAAGCAATCTATACTAATATTATAAAGAGGTAAAATTTGTTTGTTTGTTTGTTTGTATGTTCGAGCTAATCTCGGGAATTACCAGTCCGATTTGAATAATTCTTTTTGTAATAGATAGCCACATTCAACTGGAAGGTTATAGGCTATTTTCATCCCGAAATTCCCACAGGAACGGGCACAACGCGGGTAAAACCGCGAGGCGCAGGTAGATTTAAAAAAAACGTAAGTACTTGTATATTTAGTAATCGTGTTAGTAATACCACAGATTAATAAATAGTTACTAACGTAAGTAATACGAGCGCACCGCGGCCATTCTTTGAAACATGACAATCGGCGTCAAATACTGCACGGAAGGAATTTCTTCGTCATCAACATTCGTACAATAATACCTCCGAAGGTTTGTTTTGTATTAGGTAACGGACCACCTGTGTCGGGTATACTTAACGACGTGTTAAATCTAACATTATATAAACTACTAGCAGCGCCCCGCGGTTTTACCCGCGTTGTGTCCATTCCTGTGGGAATTTCGGGATGAAAAATAGCCTATGTTACTCGTGGATAATGTAGCTTTCGAATGGTGAAAGAATTTTTAAAAACGGTCCAGTAGTTTTTGAGCCTATTCATTACAACCAAACAAACAAAGTTTTCCTCTTTATAATATTAGATACTAGCGACCCGCCCTCGCTTCGCTTCGGGTAATCAAGATTTCATGTAGGAAAATCGGGATAAAACATTGCATGTCTCCCGCAGGAATATACACAATCAAAATTTCAAGTGGGAAATTGGGGATAAAATATTAAGGTGCTCCCACACTGCTGTTATAGAATGTTAAGTAACGTTAGTAAACATTTGTTAGCTAACATTTAATCACCAAAGTCAAAAAATGTTTTCATGTTAGTAAATGTTAATTAACATTTTTGAACAAAATTTTGTTTGTAAACATTTTATACGGGTGACGGCGGGGTATGCGGTGAGTCGGTGAGTTTTTCTCTAGCTTTAAGCGTTCGGCGCATCCAATAAGAGCGCTTTTTCTTTTTTTTAAACAAAAAAATGAAAGCTACCCAATTAGCAAATCTTCTTCCATTTTCGTGTAGACGCCTCAGAACGCAAAACCAAACTGCGAGCCAATGCCAGATTCAAAATGTTATAAAATGTTAGTAAACACTTTCCATCAGTGTAGAGCACTTATAACATATAACAGTTCCTAACAAAATGTAAGAATTGACAACATTTGTTAGTAAATGTTTTAGTGTTCAAAAATGTTTATAAACATTTTGTAACGGCAGTGTGGGAGCACCATTACATGTCTCGCGCGAGTATAAATGTATACACAATCAAGATTTCATGTGAGGAAGAATTTTTTGTTGTGCCCGTTCCCGTGGGAATTTCGGGAATTTTTTTACATAAAAACCTTCCTCTTGAATCACTCTACCTATTACAAAAAACCGCATCAAAATCCGTTGCGTAATTTTAAAGATTTAAGCATACAGACAAACAGACACGAAACAGAGACGACTTTATTTTATACTATGTAGTGATTAGTGTAGAATTAGTGAGGTATTTACTGGTTTCTTAAGTTTGAGCGACACTAACACTACTCATTTTGAATTGAAACTACGTTCACGGATACACTTCGCTTTTATTTTACATTTTTATCTGACGTTTCGGCCCCTTTACAGGAACCGTGGTCACAGAAGACTATTATACATAGTATAAAACAAAGTCGCGTCTGTTTGTCGTCTGTTTGTCTGTATGCTTAAATCTTTAAAATTACGCAACGGATTTTGATGCGGTTTTTTGTAATAGGTAGAGTGATTCAAGAGGAAGGTTTTTATGTAAAAAAATTCCCGAAATTCCCACGGGAACGGGCACAACGCGGGTAAAACCGCGGGGCGCTGCTAGTTGTGAAATAAAAGCGAAATGTATCTGTAAACGTAGTTTCAATTCATAATAGTGAGTTGTTTTGTTAACAAGTAGATTATTTGTTAGTGATGTAATCGCCGTGTCTAAGTTGTAATTTAATAATATCCCGATAACTATGTATCTTCAGTAGTATTCGATACTAGCAGCGCCCCGCGGTTTTACCCGCGTTGTGCCCGTTCCCGTAAGAATTTCAGGATGAAAAATAGCCTGTAACCTTCTCGTTGAATTTGTCTATCCATTACAAAAATAATTATTCGAATCGGATTGATAGTTTCTGAGATTAGCGTATGATGTAAATCAATGACAGTTTTCATAAATTCGTAGTTCTTTAGTATTATTCGTTGTTATATTTGTATCTCCTCTTTGCAAAAACTACTGAACGGACTTTAATAAATATTTGCAGTTATATAGCTTGTATATCTGACTGAATAAATGGTAGTGTACTTTTTATATCTAAATTCCTAAGAGAACGTATCCATCGCGGATCAAACCATAGGACGCTGCAGGACGTCGGGTGGTGGAAAGGTTTAATCGCAATAACTGTCAACGAAATAAACAAGCTCAGCCTTTGTTTATGAAGGTAGGAAATGCGTTTACGCATCCCCGGTCATCTAGGGAGATGAGCGGGGTGTGGGACTCTATCTTTAGGTACATAATAATAATATTACAAAACAAAGTCCCCGGCCGCGTCTGTCTATCTGTCTGTTCGCGAAAACTCAAATACTGCACAGATTTTGACGCCGTTTATTTAAATAGATAGAGTGATGTAAGAGGAAGGTTTATATTTATAAAAATTCCCGAAATTCCCACGGGAACGGGCACATCGCGGGTAAAACTGCGGGGGGCTGCTGGTACGAATATTATAAAGAGGTAAAATTAGTAAGTTTGTTTTTATGTTCGAGCTAATCTCGGGAATTACCAGTCCGATTTGAATAATTCTTTTTGTACTAGATAGCCACATTCAACGGAAAGGTTATAGGCTATTTCTCATCCCGAAATTACAAAGGGAACGGGCACAACGCGGGTAAAACCGATTGACGGTGCTAGTACCCAATATAACACCGTAATACGCCAGGGCGCTTGGCATCGGGGATGCGGCGAGTGCCTCCGCATTATCTGAGAGGTCAGAGTTCGGTTGACCCTAGGCATAGGTACTTGCAGAAGACGCTCCACCACATACTTGGCATAGTTCACAGTTAGGCCTTCAGGAGTAGATTCTCTTCAGGACATAGGTGATTTGCTGACTTGATGATGAGGTCTGTACCATGGGTAGCAGCGATTCACGGTTTTACCTGCGTTGTACCCGTTCCCTCGAAAACTTCGAGATAAAAAGTACCTACATATATATTATTCTGATGTAAGTATAACAATATAAGTGTAAAGATTCATAAATCCGTTCAGTAGATTTGCCCTTTGAAGCCTTTTTACCTCGTAGTAAGATACAAACTTCGTCGAACTCTCCATACTTTATGTGGCAAAGTCTTGAAACGCTGTATTTTTTTAAATAAAAAACTAATGAGATTAAAAATTAAAGTAGACAACAGTAAAGGTAAAGAGTTAAATACTTATTACTTATTAAATACTTAATACAAAATTTATAGACTGGTAGACAGAACATACGTAAGGTCACATTACCTAAACATAATTGGATAAAATGGCAACGTCGCACGCACGGTCTGAATAATACAACTGATTAAAATGCAACAAACGCGAAATGTCCTCCATGTGCATATTCAAATTATCCTCCATTGCGAAATTAAATAAGAGAGGTACAAAAAATACTATAATACGCATCACGCTATGAAACATTAGGGCAGAGTCAATGAAAAACTAAGGGAGAGTCACCCCACACAATCAATTTCATAAACCCTCTTCTATTACATACTCTATCCCTTTCATACTGCAACAAATACTCGTTCCGTCCCTTACTAGAAAACGATTAAATGCCGCGAAAAATTCCGAACGTAGCCTCGGGCTTTCAAACTTCGAACAACATTCTAGTTTAGAAACAAATTTGTTTTTGCGTTTGATTTTCTTAATTTGAGTCCTTGTCGTCATTGCAATAAGGTTGATAGTTTTTTTTAATCGTTGCAATATGTTTGTCAAATTGATTGATGTAGAAATAGGCGCGCTGCTGACGAGATTGAATATTGTTGACGCTTTGGGCGGGAAAATGATGATGGAAGAAATGAGTTTGTTCGGAGGATGTTGATTTCATATTTTATCACTTATTTTCAAGGGTATTTCACCAGGTATAGTATTTCTTATGTTAAAAAAGCGAAATTGATTGAAAAGGATATTTGTTCCGTGGAAATGTACCTACGTATTAAAATAAGTAGAGAAAAATTTACTCAACTTGAAACGTGTCATTGAGTTTTCATCAAACAACAAGCGCTAAAGTGATTCGACCAGATGGGACGTTAAATTGTCGGTGCCGGTTGTTTCAATCGGTCTAAACACTAAACACTCCGACAGATTAGCCATTAAACTAACCTACCCGAACGTACTACTTAACTTTAATCAAACTTGCATGATGTTAAAGTACAACCACAATTTGTTTGACAAACTCTATCTAGTAAGTAGATAATTACTTCAATAAAAAAATATCTAAAACACTAGCAGCGACCCCGGGTTTACCCGCGTTGTGCTTGTTCCCGTAGAAACTGGCCTGTAGATTCTGCAGCGTGATAGAAACCTAAAGCGCATACCTGGAGACCGAGCCAACCTGTAGGAAGCAGCGAGCAACACCAAGAGACTCATCAAGTTGGAAAGGAAATGAACTTGGATTAGAGGTCCACCATCACACGCAAAATGGCGTAATTTTTTATGACAGGGAAAATGGCGGGAAAAACAACGGTTAACTATAAAGTAACAGATACTTACTGACTTATTCATAAACGCTCGTTAACTAAAGCACTGTTAGAAAGTGTTTTGTCTCTTTTGCTCTTTAGAAATAAGCGTATGTCGGAAAGGGACAAACCATTTGATAGCTAAAATGGTGTTATTAAACGTTTATGTATAACGCTCCGCGGTTTTACCCGCGTTGTGCCCGTCCCCGTGGGAATTTCGGGATTTTTTTTACATAAAAACCTTCCTCTTGAATCACTCTACCTACTACAAAAAACCGCATCAAAATCCGTTGCGTAATTTTAAAGATTTAAGCATACAGACAAACAAACAGACAAAAATAGCGACTTTGTTTTAATACTATGTAGTGAAGCACTTAGTAATGAAGTCCGAATAGAGATCAACCCTGCTGTCGGAGATTTTAGATAGACCTTTATTACGGTTTCCGACATCAGCTAAACTTGACATGCCTTACGGCCTCCAGAACTAAACATTTCTATCTTCTTTTTCTTCTTCTTCTACGTTTCTATCGGCCTTTCGAAGAACGATAGTGTGCAAAGAGTAATGACGATTTGCATAGCGCTTTAGAATACTTACCCAATGTGGATGTCATTTAAAACTATTTTTTTCTGACCTTTTTTTACAACCACTTCAAATTCGAAAATGTAGTTGAATTGTAAATCGCAACTAAGTTTAGCTGTCATTTCCGACTTTTTTAGTTGAAGATATTGAACATAATATATAGAACTAGCAGCGCCCCGCGGTTTTACCCGCGTTGTGCCCGTTCCCGTGAGAGTTTCGTAAATTTTTATTCATATAAACCTTCCTCTTGAATCACTCGATCTACTAAAAAAACCCGCTTCAAAATCCGTTGCGTAGTTTTAAAGATCTAAGCATACATAGGGACAGATAGACAGCGGAAAGCCACTTTGTTTTATTTTATACTAGCAGCGCCCCGCGGTTTTACCAGCGTAGTGCCCGTTCCCCGAAAAAAATTCCCGAAATTCCTACAATTTCGGGAATTTTTATAGTTATAAACCTTCCTCTTGAATCACTCTATTAAAAAAACCGCGTCAAAATCCGTTGCGTAGTTTTCAAGATCTAAGCATACAGACAAACAGAAGACAAACAGACGGCGGAAAGCGACTTTGTTTTATACTATGTAGTGATGTGTAGTGTCCCACCCAACTCAATAACTTAAAAATTATTAATATAATTATATTAATTAAAGTCTTCGATCACTTTAGGCATTTTTCCGTAATCGAAAAAAGGGCTTAATCTATTTATATACCATTTTATCTTTAATATTTCAATTAATCATTATCTAATTACTTCTGTTATCGGCTTTACGTTGTTAGCCAGTCAGAAAATACGCGATATGAAGTTAATCTAATTTAATGAAAACCGAAGATTATTTGTGACGTAGACAATTTAAAGTCAATTTTCCAGGATACAAATCCCTCGTTTTTACCCGCAGTGTACCCGTTCCCGTTAGATACTCGAAATGGAAAGAAGCCAGTGACCTGTACTCGCCTTGCCTCGTAAAATTACCCGCGGTATGCATAGCAGCGCCCCGTGGTTTGTCCCGCGTTGTACCCGTTCCCGTGGGATATTTGAGATGAAAAGTAGCTAATAGCCTTCGTTTTGAATGTTTCTATCATTTATTTAAATAAATTAATTATTACAATCGTACTTCTAGTTCTTGATATTAGTATGTTGAAACAAACTTTTACGCTAAAGTATATTATAGCCGAGACCCGTTTTACCAAGCTTATGCCCACTTCCGTGCAGATTTCGGGATAAAAAATACCCTATAACCTTCCTCTTGAATGCAGCTATCTTTACAAAAAGAATTATTAAAATCGGACGGGTAGTTTCTGAGATGAGCGCGTTTAAACTTTAAACAAACAAAAATTAAAACTCTTCAGCTTTATTATACTTAGGTTAGTTAGTTCTAGCAGCGCCATTGCCTTAAGCGCATGGCGCTGTGTACCCATTCCCGTGGGAGTTTTGGGATAAAATGTAGCCAAAGACTTTCTTTTGAAAGTTACTATTTTAACTATACACAAATAATTATTCGAATTCAGAGATTAGCGCTTTCAAACAAACACATTATTCTGCTATTTTTTATATAGATATGAAATATGTAGTTAATCTTATTATATAGGAACTTACCTAGGTATGAAATAGGCAAAAACTTGTTATGAAAATATTTGACAATTTGGAGATAGGTACTAGGTAAAACCTAGTTCGTAGGAAATATAATTTTGGAAATCCGACTGTAAATGACGGAGTTCTGTCCCGAAATGCCTACATAAAATCTCTTTGTGTCTCTTTTATAAGTCGGTTAAATGAGTAATTTTACATTCATGAGAGAAGCTTGCAGTGGTGAAAAGTTATATGTATATTCGACGTATGTAGATAACGAAATATCATGGATGTGGTACCTAATAATGTTACCCACCTCACACGGATTTAAATTGAGGTGTTCACTGTTTTTTGTAAATTAATAATGATATAGGTAACATTATTTTCTTTTCTCGTCAGGACACTTATTTAATGACTTAAGGGTTCAGATGTTTCGTAATACCTAAGTATGGAATCAGTTTTTGTGATCTATTCCGATCTAATACCAAAAACTAATACCACTTGGTATTACTTTATTTCTGAACTTATTTTCCATTTCCAACGAGTACCACATTGTAAACCAATACCAAAATAAGTTTGAAGGAATAAAGTACAGTCAGGTTCAGTAAAATTAAAATGCTTATTTACAACCACTAGTTAATTTTCTCATAATGTTAATTAATGTTAACCGATAACTATGGAACTTGTAAAAAAAAATAACCCTAACCTACCGAATAGTAAGTAATTCGGTAGGTTAGGGTTATTTTTTTTTAGCTGACTGTACTTACAACTAATGTTTTGGTATTCGTTAGGAATACATTTTTTGTTTAAAAAAACGTGGTACTCGTTAGGAATGAAAAATAAATTCGGAAATAAAGTAATACCAAATGGTATTAGTTTTTGGTATTAGATCGGAATAGATCGTTTTTGTAGTTCACTGTACCTAGTACCTACGCGTTTGTTTTTGATGACAATGTATAATAATAACAACAATTACAACTTGTTAAAAATCTCGTTAAGAGAGTCTAGAGTTACGAAAAAATATATAAATTAATTGATACTATTTAAGATAGTACTTAACATATAAAGTTAAAAAAATACCTATTAACAAAATCAGCTATACGAGTAATAAATATCGGTGTTGACGACGGCAACCTTCAATATATTTCATAAAGAATAAAATGCGAGCATAGCCAGGTGCGGGAACTTGTTTCGCATATTCCTAACATTTTGCACTCGCCGCGGTGCACAGCGGCGCGCGCATAGCGACCCGCCCGCTGATTGGCCGTAGCGAGTGACAGTCGCGGGGGCAACGGAAAAACGAAGCGGCACGTTCCCTCATCTGGTAAAAGCAAATTGGTAGAAAAAACGCCTTTTTATTTATTATTATTATCACCTCCGACACTATCGCATACAAATTGGTCCTTCGAGCCGGATCTGGTAATAATAAACCAAAACCTGTAGTGCAGGATGTCACTTCTTCGCACGCCTGTCGGCGTTACTACGCGCCAGCAAGAAAAAAGAAAGCAGAGAATGTTGACTAGCCAAGATGACGATAAAAAGGAGTTAGAGTTACCAGTACAACCTGAGAGCATAAAGATGAGTAGCAGCCAGGCTACACGCTCTTCGTCCTCCGCGGCACGAAAGCGCCTCGAACTGCAAGCTGCGCGGAGGAAAGCAGAAATAGAGATGAGAGCTTTGGAAGCACACGCCGAACTGGCGGTGAAGAAATCACATATAGAAGCGGATTTGGTTAACAAGGAGCTGGAAGCCGAGCTGGCGGACCTGGAATTTAAAACTACTTCCCATCGGTCTTTGGCATCCAGCAGAAGCAACGTCGAGGATTGGCTCGACAAATCTTTGAATAACGTCGAAAAGACGGGCAAACGCGAGTGCGAACAAGCTGGCGACGTCACGCATGACATTGTCAACCCCTTTCGCAACAGTGGCGTTTCGCAGCGCAATGATATTCGAGAACTTGCTACTGCCCTAAAGGAAGCCATCACCTTATCGGCTCCGAAAAGTAATAACCAAGAGCTACTTACCAGACTTGCCACCTCAAAGGACTTACCAGTTTATTATGGCGATCCGTTAGAGTGGCTGCAGTTTAAGGAAGCGTTCTATGAGTCGACTCAGTTGTGTAACTACAGCGACACCGAAAATATCTGGCGACTACGTAAGTGTCTTCGTGGCGAAGCTAAAGAAGCTGTGTCAGCACTCCTCATAGGACAAACTACGCCCCTTATCATCCTCGACACTCTCGAACTTCGATTCGGCAGACCAGAAGTAATTATGAACAAGATAGTGGCACAATTGAAGAAACTACCGCCGTTATCTCCAGCTTACCACAGCGAGTTGGTTCAATTTTCCATAAAAATAAGGAACTACGTTGCAGCAGCCAGTGCTCTAAAACAAACGGACTATTTGCGAAGCCCCGAGCTTGTGTCTGTCGTAGTCTCGAAGCTGCCAACTATTCTAATCACGGGGTGGGCCGACTACGCTCATCTAGCAGATGAATCGAAGCCGAGACTAGAACACCTGGCTGATTTTTTGTACTTGGAAGCACGCAAGACCGCCGCCTCCGGGGTGAGCTTCCTACACAGCCACAGCCAGTCCGAGTACAAGCGTAGATTCGAGAACACCAGACGTCCACCGCACAACGTATTAGTTTTCGCGAGCGCCGACAATAATAACAACTGCAAGTTTTGCCGAGCGAGTAAACATGCACTGGAGAAATGCACAAAGTTTAAGCGAGCCCTACGTAAAGATCGCTGGCGATTCGCACGCATAAACAAGCTCTGCTATAAGTGCCTCGGTCTGCAACACACAGATGCTTCCATGTGCATCGCCCCTAACTGCGATGTTGAAGAATGCGGACAATCACATCACCACCTGTTACACTGGACGAGACCTAAGAACCATCAGCAGCCTGAGAAGAAGATAGAAGAGCAGACAGACGAAACCGTAGCCCACGCCGTCGCGAACCAAAGTGCTATCGTACCTAAAGTGCTATTGAAAGTCGTACCACTTACCATTTACGGCCCTAAAGGCAGTGCTCATATTCACGCGTTATTAGATGACGGTTCGAGCGTGACCTTGTTATCAGCTGACGTCGCGAATAAGGTCGGACTACACGGTGAGAGTGTCACGATGCGCGCCCGCGGCGCCTGGAACATTGGTGAACTGATCTGTGAAACCGAAATAGTTAATTTCGACGTCACAAACGGTGATGGTGAGAAGTTTAAGTTACGTGCAAGAAAAATGAAAGAACTGAACTTACCTGTACAGTGTTTATCTAATATTGACTTTAAGAAATGTGATCATAATTACGAGTTATGTAAATGTGATATTCAGCCCGAATTGTTAATCGGTCAAGATAATTATGATTTCATTGCGCCTATCTTATGTATTCGAGGTCAACCAGGTGAGCCGTACGTCACAAAGACTTCACTGGGATGGTGTATACACGGGATTATAGACAAGGTAACAAATTCCAATTTATTATCTGATCGCTCCAACACTCATGTATGTTTCGCGCAGTGTGAACCGACCCTTATTGACAGCTCCTATCGCCCCTGCCGCACTATTGTCAACCCCGTAGCGGGGAGCGCGCCGGAGCTACCCGCCGCCCGCGCCATCGCCGAGCGCGCTACGAGCGAGGGCGACACCTCACGGGTACTCACTGCCGCGGCCGCGCACGCTGCGCAACCTATGTCTTCTACATACTCTGAGCGATTCGATTGTATTTGTTATGATTCTACACACGATTGTAGTACTAATGTTGATTATGACTTATTGAGATTGCATGAGCTAGTACGTCAATCTTTTTCGTTAGATTCGATCGGAATTTCACAAAAACCGCGTAAAAATCGCGACGAGTTGCGAGCTACTGAAATTCTTAACAATACTAGCGAGCTCATAGGTAGTCAGTGGACTGTAGGTTTACCGTGGAAAAGCGATAACACCGTTATGCCAGATTCTTATACTAATGCTTCACGTCGGTTACAATCCGTGCTTAGGAAGGTGGCAGCGAGTGAGGAGTACGAGTCTCGTTATCAGGAAAGAGTAGATCATTTATTTGTAAATAATTATGCTAGGCCTGTCAATGACGCAGAGACCGGTAAAAGAGTTTGGTACTTACCACATTTTGGTGTAGATAACCCTAATAAAAAGAAGTTGCGATTAGTTTTCGACGCAGCTGCCAAATCTCATGGCTATTCGCTTAACGATTTTCTTCTTCAAGGTCCAGATTTACTAAATTCATTGTACGGCATTATGTACAGATTTCGCGAGTACCCTTACGCTGTAGTAGGCGATATTAAAGATATGTTTTTGTGCATTAAAATTAGGGATGATGACCAACACGCGTTACGTTTTCTTTGGAAAAAGAAAAATGAACCCGTAAAGGAGTACGCGATGACGTCACTCATTTTCGGCGCAAACTGCTCACCCTTTATAGCGCAATACATTAACCAGACACTTAACACTTCGCGTTTTCAAGACGTTATGCAGGCAGCTGTCCACGCCATACAGAACAACCAATACATGGACGACTACATTGACAGCCACGAAGATAAAGACACGGCTAAGAAGATCGTAACAGAAGTTACATACATTCACCAACAAGGCGGATTCCAAATGCGAAACTGGTTAAGTAATGACCCAAGCTTACTTGAGTACCTACCTAAAGAAAATATAAGCGAAAACATAGAAAGAATCATGCTGAGTAATTCACCGGAGCGCACACTTGGCCTATTATGGTACCCCGCTAGCGATACGTTTGCCTTTGATTTGTCGCTCAAGCGCATCCCGGAAGATATCCTTAACTTCACTAGGATACCTACAAAGCGTGAGCTATTACGTTTAGTTATGTCTATATTTGATATACATGGTTTTCTCGGTCCCATCACTGTTAAAGCTAAGATTTTAATGCAACAGACATGGAAAACTAATTTAAAATGGGATGATCAATTAAATGAAGACTTATTTGTTTTATTTGCTGAGTGGCTGAAACAGTTACAAAAAACAGATAAATTACGCATACCTAGATGGTACTTTCCGGATAGTGCACTAGATACGCACGATAGCTATAGCGCAGCACCAGACGCTACGAGCGGCTACGAAAGCGTAGCGGCATCTACGTGTGCGACGAACGAAACAGATGCGAAGTACGCCAATCAGACAAGTGCAAGCGAGGCAAATCTACAACTGCATGTCTACTGTGACGCCTCGCCGCACGCGTACGCAGCAGTCGCATACTGGCGAAAGAAACGCAGCGATGGAAATATTGTAGTTTCATTTATCGGAAGCAAAAGTCGAGTTACTCCTGCAAAACCCGTGACGATTCCGAGGCTCGAACTACAGGGCGCATTATTAGCTTGCCGCTTAGCGGATGGTATCAAAAAAGAACACCGGTTGAAACCTGATTCTACATTTTATTGGACGGATTCTACGACTGTTTTACATTGGATTAGAAATGAGAATAGAAATTATAAGATTTTTATTGCAAACAGACTTGGTGAAATTGACGAGTTAAGTAAAATAAGTGAGTGGCATTATGTTCCATCGGAGTTGAATGTATCTGATTTAGCGACTAAAAACAACGACTTCGAGTTGAACAGCGACTCTGTGTGGTTTACGGGACCTTCCTTTCTTCGCCAAGATTGCAAGCGCTGGCCGCAAGAACCTGTAATGACACCAAAAATTAATGAGACATTATTAGAAACAATTCACGCTGTACCTGAAAACGAACAAAATATTACACTGTACTTACCTGTACCTGACCCCCGCCGCTTCTCGAGTTGGTTGCGTCTACTTCGTGCCACCGCGAATGTGTTGTTGTTTATTGAAAAGTGTAAGAAACGTAAGATAAGTGGCCTCAATGACGAGTTGATGCACAGGGGGGAAATATTGTTACTTCGCCATTCACAAATGGAAAGTTTCCTAGAAGAGATCAAACTTATTCAGCACGGCAAGGAGCTAAGAAAAGATAGCAGACTGCGAGCGCTCACACCTGTATTGGACAACGACGGGCTGTTGAGAGTCAGTGGCCGTATAGGAGCCGTTAGGGAAGTGACCACTGATGTTAAATCGCCAGTTATTTTAGATGGCCGACATCACACGGCGCGATTGATCGTAAAAGAATATCACGTACGCGCCGGACATTCGTACAATGAGTTGGTGGTAAACGAGCTGCGTCAAAAATATTGGTTAGTGCGACTACGCCCTACTGTGCGCACCGTCGCGTCCCATTGCAACGCCTGTCGCATTAAAAGGGCGAGCCCATGTCCACCAAGGCTCGGAGATCTGCCTGAAGCCAGGTTAACTCACCATCGACGACCTTTCACTATTTGTGGAGTTGACCTGTTCGGTCCTATTGACGTAACAGTCGGACGACAAAAGCTATGCCGTTACGGAGTTCTTTTTACGTGTCTGACTGTGCGAGCGGTCCATATAGAAATTGTTTGTAATCTCACAGCCGACGCGTTGATAATGGCATTGCGAAGAATGGCAGCTCGGAGAGGTTGGCCGAAACACGTCTATTCGGATAATGGGACGAACATGCGAGGCGCAGATAGTGAAATGAAAAGAGCTATTAAAGAGTTGGATACAGATTTAGTAGTTTCAGAGTCTGTTAATCGAGGAGTTGATTGGCACTTTATACCCCCAGCGAGCCCTCATATGGGTGGCGCGTGGGAGCGACTCATCCGGAGTGTGAAAACCGCACTTAAAGTTGTCCTTAAAGAAAGATATCCTAAGGAAGAAATTCTTATAACTTTTTTGGCGGAAGTTGAAAATATCATCAACAGCCGTCCTTTGACACATGTGTCTGTCGATCCACGGAGCCAAGAGGCTTTAACGCCTAGTCATTTCTTAATTGGATCTTCGTCGAATCTCCCCTTACCCGGAGTTTTCGATGAAAGGGATTTCTATTTACGAAAACAGTGGAGAATCTCGCAGCGCCTCGCCGATCTTTTTTGGAGTAGGTGGCTCAAAGAAGTTCTACCTTCTCTCGTTCCGCGAAGTAAATGGCAGCGTGAGGGTACTCAGCTTAAAATTGGAGATCTCGTGGTAATAGTCGATCCATCTTCTCCGCGAAATTGTTGGCCTAAAGGAATTATTGAGGCAGTGTATCCTGGTAGGGATAAGCGCGTTAGGGTTGTAGACGTTAGGACTAAGAGCGGGGTGTTGAAGCGATCAGCTGCGCGTGTAGCCTTACTACTTGGCTATGAGTGTCAGAATGCTGACACTAGGGGGGAAGATGTTGACGACGGCAACCTTCAATATATTTCATAAAGAATAAAATGCGAGCATAGCCAGGTGCGGGAACTTGTTTCGCATATTCCTAACATTTTGCACTCGCCGCGGTGCACAGCGGCGCGCGCATAGCGACCCGCCCGCTGATTGGCCGTAGCGAGTGACAGTCGCTACTACTACGATAACTATGGAACTTGTAAAAAAAAATAACCCTAACCTACCGAATAGTAAGTAATTCGGTAGGTTAGGGTTATTTTTTTTTAGCTGACTGTACTTACAACTAATGTTTTGGTATTCGTTAGGAATACATTTTTTGTTTAAAAAAACGTGGTACTCGTTAGGAATGAAAAATAAATTCGGAAATAAAGTAATACCAAATGGTATTAGTTTTTGGTATTAGATCGGAATAGATCGTTTTTGTAGTTCACTGTACCTAGTACCTACGCGTTTGTTTTTGATGACAATGTATAATAATAACAACAATTACAACTTGTTAAAAATCTCGTTAAGAGAGTCTAGAGTTACGAAAAAATATATAAATTAATTGATACTATTTAAGATAGTACTTTACATATAAAGTTAAAAAAATACCTATTAACAAAATCAGCTATACGAGTAATAAATAACATTTAATTCTAGGTATATTATAACTAACCATCGTAAAATCCCAACATAAAAAAATCTGCGATAAAATCCAACACTTCTGAAGCGAACACAGAGAGTGCTCAGCGGGTGGGTGCGGGAACGGAACGAGACCGCCGCGCCACCTCGGCGAGCACGCCAGCGATCCAAGGTACCAGGCGGACATAGCGCCGAGGAGGCCGCGCCGCGCGATGTTACGTGCCAACGATGTGTACGTGTTGTAGGAGTCAGTTGAATACCGTCTGTATTGGATTTGACTGGACGGTGTCAGATAAGGTATGGATTTTATTGTTAATTGGTTAGTATGATTAGTAAAGCGTAATGTTCTCGAATATTATTTGGAGTTAATTTAGTTTTTTTCTATTCTAAGATAGTGTATTAGGTTTTTGTAAATAGGTAATAAGATACATTAAATCATTCTTTGAAATCTAACAGAAGGCAAATACTAGGTGCGTAGTTCTATTAAAATATTGTAATAAAATAAATGTGTTTCAATTCTTAGAATATTCCCACAGCACACATGTCAGACGGTAATCGAACAGTTGTCATAGTTTGCCGGTGACACGTGTGTGACGCGCCACACGCCCCGCGACCGCGTGGCGTGCAATCACGTGCGCAGCGCGGTGCGACCCTCTGCAAATATATATTTGTTTCACTCTCTCCTACCATTCCACCACGAGTGTGAATGAAATGGATAACTGTACAGCAATGATTTTAGAAATGCTGCTGTACCGGTTTGAGATAAGGATTTTATTCGCTTAACATAGTTTAATTGCTACAAAATTTAATGGAAACATCCATTAATGTTTCGTAAATGGAAGCGCTCAAGCACGTTAAGAATTTCAGATACATTTTATAAATTATGCTGCCCTAATCTTTCTGATGCTTAAGGATCATTTTAGCGTGGTTCAAATTCCACTTTTTGTGGAGAGAAAGAAACTCGGTTTAACTAACTAATCTTTGCATAAATTACCGAGTGTTTTGGAGCCGATGCGATGTTGTTTATATTCGTCTGACGTCATGCGAATAAATAATAATGAAATACCTTAAATTTTTATATATTTATACGGTCGCCGGTCGTTTAGTAATTAATTTGATTCTGAAACGAAAAAGAAACATTAAAGTACCTATAATATAGTTTTTAAGGTCTTTTAAGTCATCCCAGGCACAAAATAGGTCCACCCACACCACACTAGGATAAATGATAACTCTTATCCAGTTATCATTATCACCTGATAAGTAATTCCAAAAATATATTTGCAAAACCGTCAAACCCTTACCCAAAACAGCATGGTAAATAACGGAAATCAGAAAAAAATATTAAAAATGTTGTGGTTGCGGCTTCCATCCCAGATGTTATCCAGTTGTCGAGGCGCCAACGGTCATCAATGTCATTGAAGATGGCGCGCGCTACAACACAGCGGGCACAAGTACCAGGCGATCATAACCGCGTAGAAGTAGCGTTCATTCACCGTGTGCATTCCACATAATATGAAACACCTCATTTCACCGAATTTATATTTTAAGTACGTAGGTATAGAGAACATATTGGCGTGTATCCAATGAGGTGTGTACTTGTTTGAATGGGGAATGTTTTAAGATCTGTTGGCGATGCATGTTTCCCGGGTGATCAGCGCGCACTGCGCAACTCCTAGGTACGACGTCACGGTCGCCGCACACTACACAAGCCACAAGGCTCTTTTGACGAGGTTCATGCAAATATGGTATGCCGGAAACTACCTTTGGAGATACTGATAAGTATCTAAGCGGAACTATATTGAGATTTTTTATCTTTAAGTACCTACCTGTTATTATAATTAAAAGTAGGTAGGTTTTGGTAAGCGAGAAACTTTGGGGTTTTTCAGATAGAACAGTAATATTTCTTTCACAGAAATACAAAATAAGTTTAACACTACAAGACTTACGGCTAAACAGTCATATAAATTGAAACATCCAACCCTTAACACGCTAGCTAGAACATTCTTTGATATCGCATTGTGCGACGACAGAACATGAATTTGAATACGATAACAACTTGCTCAGCCGAATGTTTCCGAACTCGCACGAACATTCCCGAGCGAAGTCACGCGAGGCGAGGGGAGCAGGCGGCGCGTATCCGTGCGCGATCCGTATTTCAAACGTTCGTCAGTTGTCTACGGACATTTACGCGCGCGTTACGTACGTTCTTGGTCTGTTTTAATCGTGTTTTTAATTTACTTTTAGTAAGTTTTAAAAATGGAAAACGATCCGGCACCTTTTATCAGCGTTGTATATAAAGAGCCTTGTCTGTGGGATCCTAAGGACAGATATTATCAAGTGTTGAGGAGAAGAAATGATGCATGGGAAACCGTGGCGCGGCAGGCGGGCATGGGAGGTGCGTGTTGCAAACGTTTTTGAGCCTAATGGGTAACTTTATTTCAGAGTTATGCTGTGCTGCGTTTGATATTGTATATTTTTGAGTATATTGGTATTATTGGTGGTACTTTATCAATGCAGCATAGGATAGCCAGTGTTCAAAGATACCCCAATTAATTGAGTTAAGATTAAAAACTGACAATTCCATTTTATTTTCAGCGGAAGCTGCCAAGAAAAAATGGCGGTCATTAAGAGACACATACGTCAGAGAACTAAAAAAATCCATCCAGAACTATCCCAACGACGACCCAGACGCGGAACCTTTTTCAAAATGGCCTTATTTTAAACTACTCAACTTTTTACAAGGCACCATTCGCATAAGGGGCAAATCGGGAAAGCATTCCGAATTCAGTTGGGACGACAGCTACGAAGGTCCTTCGGAAAACAGTTCCGATTCGGAAAAAGAACAGAATAGTAAAAAAAACAACACGACTAACAAAAGAAAAAATGAAGTGATCGAAAATTTAAACATGGAAGAATGTAATGCCAAAGTTCGAAGATGGAACGACAATAATGAGAGAGAAGGTTCTACGAACGAGGGAGAAAGAAGTAGTTTTTCTAGAGAGGGAAATAGTTCAAAGTATGAGGTTGGAGACCCTGAAGTGCAATTCTTGTTGAGTCTCGTATCGTTTTTGAAGGATGTTCCTGATGATAGAAAGTTGATGGTGAGGTCGAGTATTCTGCAAGTTTTGATAGACGAACGAAACGGGCGACCCGAAAAGTTAATTACAGGTTAATTTAAATAAATAGTTTTTAATTAGGTACAACGTACCAACATGACTATTTTAAGAAACTCATTTTAAGCAGCCCTCAATATCTGTTTGTATGTATTTTATTTGGGTTTCTCCTTATTTAAATTTTGTTTGTGAATTTAGGGGCTATCACAGGGTTACAAAGAAAACATGTCGTGATAAAAAATAAAGAAATTTAAGGAGAAATATAAAAGTTATAAGATGGCTGGATAATTTTATGTTCCGTATAACTTTTTTATTAGTAAGGTTGTAAATTTAAAAATAAATCTTAGAGTTTATAATTAAAATACATACATATTAAAATACTTACTGTAAGTAAATACAAAAATAAATTACTTATTTTGTCCTACGTTAATCGTTTTATTTTCAACGCCCGAACCAAAATCAATAATTACCATCGGAGATTAGATATTACTTATTACCCTGATACTAAGTAGATACATACTTTATTACTTCATTACCGATTTCTACTCAATTCAATTCAATTTTAGTTTGATGGCTTCTGCTGACATTTCGTCGCAATTTAGTACCGATTTCTACTAGTGACTGCAATTTCTGATAGATTATGGACTCTATCTCGTGTCATCCGTCCACATATGACTGATGTAACCTATTTTCGCAGTAGATTAACATATCATCACTACATAGTATAAAACAAAGTCGCTTTCCGCTGTCTGTCCCTATGTATGCTTAGATTTTTAAAACTACGCAACGGATTTTGATGCATTTTTTTCTATAGATAGAATGATTCAAGATTTGAACCTTCCAAATGTATAAAAATTCCCGAAATTCCCACGGAAATGGGTACAACCCGGGTAAAACCGCGGGGCGCTGCTAGTTAGGAATAGGAATAATTGTATTTGTTAACTAACAGCACCCAGTGGATTTACCCGCGTTATGCCAGTTCCCTTAGGTATTGCTTGATGAAAAATAGCCTATAACCTTCCGGTTGAATGTGGCTATCTAGTAGAAAAAGAATTATTCAAATCGGAGTGGTAATTCCCGAGATTAGCTCGAACATACAAACAAACTTTACCTCTATAAAATAAGTATTTGTAAAGATGAGTAGGAGAAATTATTCTAACCTAAAATAGTCAATACAACCATACATGACAGTATTTTCTACGAACGTTTTAATTTTAAAACAAAAATCGCTTTCGAATTCTACACAATCATACCGTTCGTACGTCTCCTTGATACTTGAATACAAATTAATGCACGGTACATTTTAAACAGCCCACACACGGCTATTTACTAACCACCAGCTTACCTTGACCTTTGCGTTTCAATGAAATCTCCCCGAATTGTATAGCAAGTGGATTGAGCGAAGGGGACGGGGCGGGTCTTTGTTATTTGGTTTGGATGGTTGTTGGTAGTAAAGAGCTCTTTGGTAGTTATGTGCTCCTGGTAGGTGGCGCACCGTGCGGCGAATTGTAGTCGCTTTATCGGCCCGTTTCGTTACGTGTCGGGTTGTTTGACGAACGACCCGATTGTGGCCCGATGTTTGTATGGAGATTCGGTTCGGTTGGAGACGGCGATTTGTGAATCCGCTACTTTATGGCTGTGGGGACGGATTTTTAATTTCAATTAATTAATTTAAATAATTTCTTTAATTTCAAAATGAAAGATTTTAATTTCCTTGGGAGTAGATATCGTTTGTGTCTAATTCATTTCGGACTAGATTTTATCTAGAATTTTGCTTTAAAAAACTTAAGAATACTTAAATGCGTTTTTGACGTTATAGCTTTCGGTCATATAAATGAAGCGCTGCCTATAACCTGACTTTTTTGGTAGTTAAACTATGGTCACTATAATTAAGTATAATGCAATATTCAGCTCAGAATACCTGAATAAGTACTTAGTTCATATTTGGTTTTCTTATTATGATCTAAAGCGCTATGGTTCATAAGAATTAGCGGTTAATTTCATCAAGCGCTTTGAAAAAGATTTAACATTTCTGACAAGACAAACATGTGTGTTAGGTTTCTCAATTTCATCAAAACTGCAAAGACGATCAAGACAAAGAAATCAAACTTTTTAAGTTTCTCAGTAAAAATAGACCTTAATAAAAACCTTTGAAAAACACGTTAATTTTTTCTAATACATAGTTTGAATTTATAAAATTCAGCCTTGGAGACTTACACCTTAAAACAAACGCACAGGCAGGCAGTTTGATAGGCGTCTACAGCCTAGCAGCTAGTCATCTAGGTAAAAGGAATGTTCGCGACCGGCTAGCTGAGGTTAGGCCTTAGGAAGTGGCACCTAGTGGCTTGCATTCTAATGCAAGAGGTGCCACTTCGCTCTATGCGCCAAGCAAGCTGCCTGCCTGTGCGATCGTAGCCTAATAGCCACAGTTGTTTCAATTGCTAGGCAATTCTTTTTTAGGTATTCTGAAAAATCCCCTCCTTAGCCTTGTCCATGGCCGCTACTTGTATGACAAACAATAAGATTATTTTTTTGAGTTGTCTTGGCAATTCAGTAGGCTACTTTTTTCCGACAGTTCGGGAAAGACGATTATATGCTTTAGATGTCTTTATTCTATGTATTTTTATCAAGATTTGCAGCGCGTGGCCTCGGCGGTTTAGTGGTAGGTATGTGCTTTGTGCAATAACCTAAGCTATGACTGGATTCCCGGGTTTATTTAAGAATCTAAGGAAGCAGGTTTCCAATTTACTTTGTAAACATGTCTGCCTGACCGACAACCCGTAGTAGGTAAGCATGGTTGATGATTGCGTCTAATTCTTCTCACTACACTGATATCTGCAGTGAGATGAGAGAGAGGCCTCTGCCCAGCAGTGGGACATTGCAGGATAATACTTTGTTTCTTATTGTTTATGTAGTGTCAATAGTTTGATGATAATATATTGAAAGGTTTACTAGGCAGCATACCTATCTACATAGAGCAGTACCATGGCAGTACCTATCTACACAAAGATCGCAAGTTTCCGCCACTAATTGACCGGTACTGGTAAGCGCTGGTATATGCCGATAATCGTGTCGGAAATATGTGTATTTAATCTATATATAGGTACAGTTAATTTAATCTACGAGTATATATTTAATCTATATATAGGTATACCTATAGGTACAGTTAAAAAAGATCATCTTTGCATAAACTCCTAACAATTATTATGTTACATTCATTCAACATTCCGATATGAAATGTCATTTTTGACATTTCTATGTGTCATTGAAATGTCACGAAATGTCACGAAAATACCAGCTGAAAACGGTTGAAAACTGACGGCTGAAAACTGAGATCTCTCTCTAGAGAGGGAGACTGAGAGACTCTCGAGAAACTGAGATCTGAGACTCATTGAAAGGGACATAAAATTATGAATTAATTAACCAATTAAACTATGAAAACTTTAACATAGGTATACCTTAATATAATCATTAGGTAATAACTAACTAGGTACCTACATGTAAGTATTGTGGGACCATGAACACATATACCTCACTTGTACCTACTTAATTGAAATATTTAGCGTATTTAATCTTCTGTATACCTACTATCGCGCCAATATAATAGGTACTAGTTTTTATTAATATCATCTGACAACATACCGAGCAGTACTAAAAGTGCCCAACCTATCGGACTGACTATACCAATTTATACGTCAATTCACAATAACAAAAAAAACCTAACGTTTATTCTACGTTCTACACCCACAAACATAAACTTTGATCCGAACGCCCTTTAGTTAGGGGAAACACAATAGGTGGGTACTTACCTAATGTATTTGTTCTACCTACATAATAAAACGCGTCCAGTTATGTAGACCTTTAATTCTCCGTACACTTCGCCCGCAATGTATAGAGATTGTGTAGCGGTGGAGGGGCGAGGCGGGTCAAGGTGGCTGGTTGTTGTTGGTACGAGAGAGCTCCTTGTCATTTCTGGGCGCCTGGTACTCGGCGCACAATGCGGCGGATTCTTGCCATGCGGCTAGACATTATTTACGTTTTTGTGATTGCGGCGCGGGCGTAGGCTTCGTTTTGATGTGACTGATGTGGTGTTAGGGAAAATTAATGAATTACTTTGTTTTATTTTATGTCTGTACCTGCATATTAAAAGGTAAAGTCTTTAAGGTCTCTAAGGTCACTCTTGCGTATGCGTTTTAGGCCATCTTATGCCTCTGACATGATTTTAATCTTCTTTGTTAAATGCGACGTTTAAAAGCAAAACATAATTTCCTTCAATAAGTCTGTCATGTGTATCACTGTCATGTGTGTCTGTCACTTGTTCACTCCGTTGGCTTAATAGAAATTGCTTACTTATTGTTATTGGTTACTAGCAGCGCCCCGCGATTTTACCCGCGTAGTGCCCGTTCCCGTGGGAATTTCCGGAATTTTTATACATATAAACCTTCCTCTTGAATCACTCCATCTATTAAAAAACACCGCGTTTAAATCCGTTGCGTAGTTTTAAAGATCTAAGCATACATAGGGACAGACAGACAGACAGACACCGGAAAGCCACTTTGTTCTATACTATGAAGTTAGTGATTATGAAGATAACTTTTCTTCGTTCGTTAAACCTTGGTGATCTCCGGTCACAGAAGTTCTGATAAGTTTGTAAGGGCGAATCTTAGAATCTACCAATCCGATTTGGATAATTCTTTTTGTACTAGATAGCGACATGCAACGGGAAGGTTACAGGCTATTTTTCATCCCGAAACTACCACGGGAACGGACTCAACGCGGGTAAAACCTACGCTGCTAGTATTTAATAAAAGGTAAACCTGACTCACATGGCTTTATTTAGACGCACAGCCAAAACTACTGCACCTAGAAACTTGAAATTTGGTACAGGGGTTCCTTTCATGATTTAATTGAGCACTAAGAAAGGATTTTGCGAAATTTAGCGCCCAAACAGGGGATGGCCCTTTCACCCTAAGAGAATCGACGGCGGCCGCTAGTCATCATTACATAGGTACCTAGTATAAAACAAAGTCGCGTCTGTTTGTCGTTTGTCTGTTTGTCTGTATGCTTAAATCTTTAAAATTACGCAACGGATTTTGATGCGGTTTTTTGTAATAGCTAGAGTGATTCAAGAGGAAGGATTTTATGTAAAAAAATTCCCGAAATTCCCACGGGAACGGGCACAACGCGGGTAAAACCGCGGGGCGCTGCTAGTGTTTTATAAAGCTTATCCTGAAAAGTTTGAGTTATCAAAGTAATGTATTGTGTCCCATTACCATGTAGTTATCTTGGTACAAATAAAATCATACTTGCTTGATTAATTTGATTTCGGATTGACGGATGTCATTCGCATAATGGTTAACCCGCTTATTCATAAACGATATTTAACTTAAACAGTGTTTTAAAGTGTTTTGTCTCTTTCGCTCTTTGGCAAATAGCGTATGTCGGAAAGGGACAAACCATTTGATAGAGTGCTGTTAATAAGCGTTTATGATGAAGACCCTAAGTATTTATTGGTGAAATGTAGCTATAGCTACATTGCGAAGATTATACCTAGTTTTAGAACAATAGAGAAAAGACCAGCTTATTTATGGCTAAAGGCTTCTACCCATTACACCGTATCATACCATGACCGTGCTATGAACGTGTCAGGCAAAAAAGTATTCTTTGTATTAAAAAGTATGGGACTATGCTCACTAGACCGTTCCGTCCCGTCACCAACCAACAACGTCGCGTGTCATGCACGGAGCGGCAACTATTCTCGATGAGAATATTTTGCCGGTGCTTACACGTTCATAGCACGGTCATGGTATGATACAGTGTAATGGGTAGAGACCTTTATTCAGCGTAATTGCTAACGCCGTGATAGGATCCGCCTCTACTTACAATGTTCGCGAACCGCTTGCGGTTGCGATTCTCTCTAAAATGAAGAAAAGAGATGAAACGAAGACATTGAAACCTCTTGTTTGGCGAGCATCGAAGGCCTGCTTGACATTCAAAGAGAAGTTTCCATTTTTATGAAACAGTGTAGTCGCTTGTGGCTCACTAACTTCGATCAACAATACACAACTAGATATCGGGTCACGTACAAAATCAAAGCTAAATACTGTCCGCATGGATGACTTGTGACAGCTTATTTTGTTTACTACCGAACTGAAACAAAAGTTTTAATATAGTTCGAAGTTCAACCTAATTACAACCATGATAACTAGCAATGAAGTAGCAAATCTTATGAATAAAATAAGAGCTCACTTTTCAAATGAGGCCTTATTCACCAAGACGTATTTTTTGCGCCGATCCGACATCTAGTTGTGTATTGTTGATCGAAGCTCACTAACTATAATGTTGCGGAATTTTAATAATGTTAAAATAAACCTAACCTATTATATAAAGTATTGAGCTAATTAACACATTCATTCCTCTTTATCTTATCTAAATGTAGTACTTAACTTAGAATACACAATATATGTAATTGATTTGTTCTTCACAAACCTATCGGACGGGAAAAACCGCGGAGCAGACATTATTTTATTTCAAAATAACTAA
Organism: Cyclophora albipunctata; assembly: GCA_963082685.1. NCBI lineage: Eukaryota > Metazoa > Arthropoda > Insecta > Lepidoptera > Geometridae > Cyclophora > Cyclophora albipunctata. The sequence continues at coordinate 3,949,428 of OY720117.1, read as the reverse complement.
TAAATATTCATATTATTATCTGAGTGCTACCGTGCTTTGGATAGCACGTTATGCTGAGGACACACGGCGACACTTGACATTAGACACTCAATGTATACATCGAATGTCTGTGTGTGTCCACTGCCGCGACACTTAGTTGCAGTTGTTGTGGCAATGTCTGTCGGTGTCTGTGTTGCAGCCGTGGAGACAGGTCGTGCGCAGTGTCCGACGCAAGTGTCGCGAATTTCGAACTTGCGCGAAATTTTTAGCTAGACCAATAACCGACCAAATGTTCATGGCGAGGAAATGTACCACACTGAATTGCAGTGTCTCCGTGTAGACAGCTAACGACACATAACCGGGACACTAAAATGTTTACACCGATGTCGACACAAAAAATTGCTTACCATGAGGACGCAATATACACTAGTGTCGACATTTGTGATGAGTGTCAGTGTCGCCGTGTGTCCTCAGCATTAAGCAGTCGGTCCCGGTTGTTTAAAACGTCAGAACATGTCGGAGGCTTTTAGGCGGACTGAAAATTTCGACGCCAGGGTTGGCCACTAACCTACTCGAAATTAATGAATTATGTAGGTAGCTAGATAAGTATCTATATGTTATGAGTATTATTATTTAATACAACAGTATTAGATCCATAAATACATAACATTTGAATTGAATGTCCGATTACACTTACCCCACGTATACCTCAATCCAAGCGGCCCTCAATCACCTACAGCCACTCCACACCCACATAGCTTCATCACATAGTATTCAATAACTAATGCCCAGTTTATACAGACCCGTGGCTGTTCAACCACTTTGCCTGCAAAGTACAGAAAATACGTAGCGGCAGACGGGCGGGGCGGGTCACAATGACTGGTTGTTGTTGGCAGTACCCAAAGAACTCTTGGTTTGTTCTGCGCTCCTAGTACTCGGCGCAGAATACGGCGGATTGACGCCACTTTGCTTTACCGTATCATTTTCCTCCTTGGCTATCTAGGCGTTCTATTCAATAAATAATATTGTTATTTAATTAAAAACACAACGAATGTAATGTATTTTAAAATAAGATTAAAAAGATAAGTAACAAATAATAGTTTTAGGATTTATAATACATACTTTTAAGATTTTTAAAAGATTTCATAGATTCTAAGTTACCAACGTCTCGCCCGGTCGCCAGCCGCATGGGATGTTTTCGTACCAGTTTGACTTCATACGACCACTTCCGAAAACACACGAACAATCCCGATCGTCCGACTACCATAATGTTATCTCTTTTTAGCACATTGAGTGCGAGTGAGTTAGTCGTGCGTGTACGTGCGTTTAGTTCGGACGTCCATTTTATGTTCGAATTAATTTGTTCGTCCATATAATAATAAAAAAATGAATATAGAATTATTTATTAATTTAGTGTTCGAACACAAATGTCTATGGGATCCAAATAAAGCGGCTTACCACTCGCGTGATGACCAACGGAGAGCATGGCAGGAAATATCGAAAGAAATTAAGATACCGGGTAAGAATATATTACTTTGCTAGCAGCGCCCCGCGGTTTTACCCGCGTTGTGCCCGTTCCCGTGGGAATTTCGGGAATTTTTTTACATAAAAACCTTCCTCTTGAATCACTCTACCTATTACAAAAAACCGCATCAAAATCCGTTGCGTAATTTTAAAGATTTAAGCATACAGACAGACAAACAGACAGACACGAAAAAGAGACGACTTTATTTTATACTATGTAGTGATGAAGATAGGTTACAACTAACACCGAATAGCTAGGGACATCACGACCATAAGTTGAATGAATTCTTTAAAGAAAACGTATACTTTTTATAGTAAAAATTAAGCGGCTTCGAGAAAGACCCTTCTTTGTGAAAAGTTTTTTGTTTACCTTAGGGTGCGTCCACATCTGACGAATATGCCGCGAATGCGCAGGTCGCGAACCGTTTGTGAGCTGCCCGCGAGCTGCGCGCGTGCATTTTTGTTCGTGCGCCGCTCTTGCGCCGCTCGCGCGCAGTTCGCTCGCAACCTAAGCGCCGTATGCGATCAGCGCGCGGGCGGCGCGCTAGCGGCTCGCGTCTGCCTAAAGTACTGAGCCAATAAGCGCAATTGTAAGCGCGATAATTGAGCGCGCGCAGATCGCGGGCCGCGCGCGCGCCTTTTACGAGCCTTGCATGAGTTGCACTAAAGAGGTGCACCAAACCATTGCCGTGACTGCACGCGCGCGGCTTGCGGGCAGCTCGCACATGGCTGGCGAGCTGCACATTCGCGGCGCATTCGCCAGATGTGGACGCACCCTTAGAGTCTCACGTCTCAAACACAATTTGCAATTTTGTTGAAGAGAAAGACTTGTATTTTTAGTACCTACGTATGCGTTGGTTTAATATTCTTTTACTAACCGCTCCCCGAGCTCATCCTTTCAGCTTCATTATATCTGTATAAATGTTCACCTACGGTATTAGATAATAATATTAATAAGCACAAGATACACCATAGCGCGGGCCAGTAGCGGTAGCGTGACGTTGTATTCCATGTAATTGTATGAAAGACAACCCGCCGCGCCGCGACCGCGCCCCGCGGTGTTATCCGCGTTCTACCCGTTTCCGCGGGAATTTGGGGATCAAATGTATCCCATGTGTTATTCTGCTGTATAACCTATATTACTGTAAAGTTTTATCCAAATCCGTTCTGTAGTTTTTTAAGCTATTGCATAGCTTCTATCGCGGGCCTTGAGCGCGGGGACCGAATCCAGAAATTCCGTAATGAAAAAACCTCACGTGAAAAAACTTCACGCTCCCCACTAACGCCATCTAGTGATACAAAAAATAACTATGCAATAGCTTTACCGCGGCAGTCCCCGAGTGCCACACGTCTTTTTATTGAAAGAGTAACAAACATACATACATTCATCCTCACAAACCTGCGCATTTATAATACTAGCCGCGCCCCGCGGTGTTACCCGCGTTGTACCCTTTCCCGCGGGAATTTCGGGATAAGATGTATCCCATGTGTTATTCTGATGTATACCTAACCTATATTACTGTAAGGTCCAAATAGGTTCAGTAGTTATTGCGTGAAAGAGCATAAACAAACCAACAAACATACATCCATACATCCCTACATACATCCATAATATCCTCACAAACTTTCGCATCACTACATCACTACATAGTATAAAATAAAGTCGTCTCTGTTTCGTGTCTGTTTGTCTGTATGCTTAGATTTCTAAAACTACGCAACGGATTTTGATGCAGTTTTTTTTAAGAGATAGAGTGATTCACGAGGAAGGTGTATATGTATAAAAATTCCCGAAATTCCCACGGGAACGGGCACGACGCGGGTAAAACCGCGGGGCGCTGCTAGTTTAAGTATAATATTAGTAGGATAGGATTGGATATATTAGTAGGATTAGTAGGACGAAAGAAAAGGCCCGCAGTCGCACTATGTGTATCTTGTGCTTTACTAAAGACAAAGTTTGGAATTACCGAGTCGTGTTTGTCGCTCGTTTTCTAATGAGTAAATTAGCTGTAGGTATAATGATTTCAAATTGTTACCAAATCGCTCCTTAATTAACTGTAATTTTTATATATTTTTTACTTCGCAGTTGACGATATGAAGAAAAAGTGGAGAAATCTCAGAGACACTTATGGTAAAGAGCTGAAAAAATTTCGAAAAACTGATCCAGATGGCCCAGAACCAGAATCAAAATGGATATTTTTTAAGAAATTATCGTTTTTACAACCAGCTATGTTCAGAAAAATGAATGATGTTAAAAGTGGCTTAGTTGACGTGTCTGCGACTTCTGATGTCGAGGAATATGAGATAGAGGACAGTGGAAGTACCAGCCAAGACTACCCGTCACCCATTGCATTCATATCATCAGAACAGTTCGTGGAACAATTAGAACAAAACAAACGTCCTTTGAAAAGGAAAATTACAAACCCATTCGATGAATTTGAGGTAAAAACTGAGATGCCAGAAACCCTCAATGATGCAGATGCCCAGTTCCTGATGAGTCTCCTACCGTTCCTAAGAGACGTACCGAAGCATCGGAAGTTGATTGTGAGGTCGATGTTACAGCAGGTTCTAATTAATGAACAGAATGAATGAAAATGTACTAGCGATCTACACTTGCTTCGGTTCAGCTAATGAAGATTTAGAAAGGTTCCTATACATACATTTGCCCCTTGAATTCCTCTGTCTGTTGGTGAAAAATGCATGAAAATCCGTTCAGTATTTTTTTAGATTTTTGAGATTATCCCAAACACAGACAGACGCGACGAGGGGATTTAACTTTTCTGACTTTACCGACTTCCAAAAAAGGGTGCGGTTCTCGATTTGTCGGAACCTTTTCAATACATGGTAAGATAAGTCTAGTTAGATAAGTTAAATAAAGTACAGTCCATATTACTTAATGTACTGATTATGTAACCTACACATTTGACGAAAATGTCCAATTGTAATAATATTGCTTGATAGAACCTCAGCAATCAACCTTTGTCAAATATAGGTCAATAAATTATTTTTAAGAAAATAATTTGTTTATTTTCTTTGTATCGGTTTTCCAACATACCTGTACGGGGCTGCGGGCGATATCGTGTCGTGGCCTACTCGTTTTATTTTAAGGCTGGTCAACTCGTCCTAGTATAAAATAAAACAGGTAAAAGTCGCAAAGCCTTCAAAAACAACTGTTTCGGTTTATCTCCTCACTACGAATGGACTTATTATTTACTCAAATACGTATTATAGTACGACACTAGTGTGTTAAAAGAAAAAAATAGTATGCTATTAGTTTATTTTTGTACTTAGTTTTTTTCATATTTTAGTTTTAATTTTTATATTTGCATACCCTATGGGTTTGTAAATAGATGTAACAACTATTTACGCAAATAAATTACTTAAATTTTAATTTGAAAACGATTCCTTTCCTACTTTAAATTGATGACTTAATATCAGCAATTTTTATTTACACAATCCATCTTAACATTTTTCAAAGGTTAGAAGAATATAAAACTGGCTATTATGTATTTCCAAGCAGCCCACATAGTATTCATCATCCATTTTACGTAGACCCGTATCGGTTAGGAGACATCACCCTCGTTGTATAGAGAATGCGTAGCGGGAGCGGGGCGGGGCGGGTCACAGTGCCTGGTTGTTGTTCGTAGTCGTGAGTAGACTCCTAGTTAGTTCTGTTCTCCTGGTACTCGGCGCACATTGCGGTGGATTGAGTTTGGCTTCGTGCTTGAAGCGCCACTTGTCTCATATTAGTAGGTAACTTCTAGGCATTATCCTGGCCTATTTTTACTCCGAGATTGATTTTAATAATTATGTTAACTGTAGTATTTGCCTGATAAAAGTTTAATAACAATTTTATTCTTTCACATAAGTTCGGAGTAAGTTACGGCGGACGTCAGTTACGGCTAAATAATTATGCCTCCTCCGGTACGATAGTGCTGCCAAAAGATTTCTACTTTGCGGGTAATGTTTACCACCCTGTATTCTAATTTCTCATTTCGGGTCATATTCATAAAACCATCAAATTATTCTTCCTTAAAAGAAGGAATGATGAAATATTTCTACACCTTTTTGATGGCGTATCGTGCGTGTGTCTTAATAAAAAATGTTTCCGACGGCAAAATTAGACGGACATCTTGAATTAAAAGATTGGTATTATTTTTACTTGTGTAGATTTATTTCATTAAAAGCGTGGTTTTACAATACCCTACGGTAATAATTTTCAGCTTATCTGAAATTAATAAGTAAATTTTCTTGATTTAGGTTTGAAGGACCTTTCGCATGTAATATTTACAGACTGCCAAAGTACGATCGATATTCATGAGATTATATTAAATTAAATACTTATTCCTGAATAGGTGTTCCTTATTTGTACCAATAAATATACCCTCGTTTCACCTCGTTTGAACGATGTTAGCTCAAAGAGAAAATATTTTTTAAAAGCACTGTTAAGTACTAGTTTTTGGTTATTGGTGGCAGATGGCGCGTTTTCAAGGAAGGTAATGAAAGAACATTCAAGTACTAACATATTATATCATGTTGAGAAGAAAATAAAAAAAATCTGAGAGTTCTGAAATTTACAGTGCCATTGTTGTTAAAAATTATAATTTATAATTAAACAGGAAACATTAAAATAGATACATAAAAGCTGTGTTAATTATACTCAACAACGCGAAAAGAGCGTACAAGTGGCGCTCTGAGCCAAACTCAACCCGTCGCAATGTGCGCCGAGTACCAGGCGAGCAGAAACAATAAGGAGTTCTCTCGGTACTAACACGCAACAACCAGGCACCGTGACCCGCCCCGCCCCTCTGCCGCTACGCATTCTCTATACATCGAGGGCGAAATGCTCGATCGGCCACAGGTCTGGGTAAACTGGGCGGTACATAGTATGTGGCCGCTTGGATTAGGTATACGTGGGGTAAGTGTTCGGACATTGAGATGTTATGTATTAGATTACAATGGTGAAATTATTTTAAATTTCAACATCACAGGCAAAATATCCTAGCGATATGAGCTACTAAATAACATTATTAATGCAAAATGTTATTTAGTAGGTACAGTTTGGCGTCAGAAACGTTCATTAACGTATTTTTCATGTAGTCATTAGGTCAAATGTCAAAATCACTAATTAGGTACCTAAATCGCTATTAATCGGAAGCATTTGACGTGTTATGGGCGTCTTTTATAATATCTTTGTGGATTTATAAACGTAAACTTTTATGTCGCATCTACCAGTGCTCCGCGGTACCCGTGGCGAACCCGTTCCCGTGGGAATTTGGGGATGAAAAGTAGTATTTTACCTTCGGATTGAATGTGCTTATAACATATACAAAGATTTCTTCAAATCGAACTGTTAGTTTCAGAGAAAAACGTGTATAAACCAACGAGAAGAATTATTTACTCTTCAACTAGGTACCTATATTTTACTAGCCGTGATATTATCCGCGTTGTACCCGTACCGACTGGAATGTCGTGATAAAATGTATGCTTTGTGTTATTCTGATTTATAACCTATATTACTGTAAAGTTTCATCCAAATCCGTCCAGTAGATTTTTCGTGAAAGAGTAACAAACATACATTCATACATTCATCATTCCTCATAAACTTTCGCATTTATATATAAAAACATTAAGGGGTGGGATCACCTTTAACGTTTAGGGGTATAAAAAATAGATCTTCTGATTCTCAGACCTACCCGATATCCACACAAAATTTCAAGAAAAACGGTCAAGCCACTTCGGAGGAATTTGGCACCAAACACTGCGACACGAGAATTTTGTATATTAAAAGACTAGCAGCGCCCCGCAGATTTACCTGCGTTGTGCCCGTTCCCGTGGGAATTTCGAGAATTTGTATACTTATAAACCTTCCTCTTGAATCACTCTATCTATTTGAAAAAACCGCGTCAAAATCCGTTGCGTAGTTTTTCAGAGCTAAGCATGCAATAGGGACAGGCAACAGCCAGATAGCAGAAAACGACTTTGTTTTATAATATGTAGTGATAGTCATGTCGTATTCGTGGATAGGTATTATGTATGATAATATGCTACTTATTTATAGAAGTATTTGTAGTCTAACTTATTTAAAGTAAATTCCATTCCTAACCTATAACAACAAACATGTGTACCTATAAAGGAGTAAAAAGCCTTACCGCCTTATTCATGTTATAAAGTGTTTTGTCTCTTTTGCTCTCCGGAAAATAGCGTAATATGTCGGAATGGGATAAACCATTTCGTAGTTAAAATGTTGATACTAAGCGTTTATGGTAGGTCCTTACTATGTCTTCCATTTATACCAAGTTTGACACAACGAGAAACCATAGAGTTAGTTTGAGAAGCGATTGTAAGGAGTTTTCCAGCGGAAAGTCTACAACAGTAAAGGCATTCTGAAAATATCTTTTACTTATGTTTTTTAATAATGACCGATATTTTAATAGTTCGATTGTATTAAATGCTTTATTTAGATTAACCGGCCCGCCTGTTAACCATTAATCTATGAAGCTGAAGAGATTGATGCATCACAGGAACTTCACATCACAGGTCCCGGTTACTTTCTACGGATAGTAGTCGTTACTTGAGCCATGTCAGAGGCCTTTGGCGGCTCAATAACTCTGACACCAGGATTGGTCAGGTTGACCATCCACTCGATGAAGAGAGATCACAGGAACTAAGGTTATTAGGCTATTTTTCAGCCCGAAGTTCCCACGGGACCAGGCATAACGCGGATGAATAATTTTAATTGAATTTTTGTATTAAATCCGGAATTGTTACTTGTTCGTGTAATTCGTTTTTCTCTTATTTGATAAGAATTATACTTATAACTAAAATCGCGCTACGGTTTTACCGTGTTTTTTTATTCATTCTGGTGGGGATTTCGGGGTTAGAAATTACCTTCCTCTTTAATACATCTATCACAAACAAAAAGTATTTTCAAAGCCGTCTTACGGTTCAGAATTCCAGATATAAACGCGTTCAAAGAAACAATTTCTTCAAAATACTAGACCCACCCCGCGGTATTACCCGCGTTGTACCCGTCCCCGCGGGAATTTCGGGATAAAATAAATCCCATGTGTTATTCTGATGTACATATAAACTATATTACTGTAAAGTTTCATCCAAATCCGTTCAGTAGTTTTTGCGTAAAAGAGTAACAAACATACATACATCCTCACCAACTTTCGCATTTATAATATTACTAGCCGCGCTCCGCGGTGTTACCCGCATTGTACCCGTCCCCGCGGAAATTTCGGGATAAAATGTATCCCATGTGTTATTCTGATGTATAAACTATATTACTGTAAAGTTTCATCCAAATCCGTCCATTAGTTTTTTCGTGAAAGAGTAACAAACATACATACATCCTCACAAACTTTCGCATTTATAATATTAAGTAGGATGAGGACCTGCTACTTTTCTTTCGTTATGTCCGTTTCTATAGCAATTAACGGATAAAAAGTCGACTATCACTTTCCTCTTGAATTGGGCATTTCGATGCAAAAAGAGTTATTGGAATCCGATTGGTAGTTTTTGAGATTAGCGTCTTCAAAAAATAAAAACGAAAAATCCACAATTTCAAGTCACCGTCGGTGTGTTAGGCCTAAGTAAAATATTGGGCGAAATTTCTAGAACTATGTCTATGCATAGTTTAGTGGCCAGCTGGTGTTCGATTTTTAAAACTGTTTGAATCTGACATTGTCTAACTATTGCGATACCGTTAACTGAGCAATTTGAAGTAAACTCGATAATTGTTGTTGAACCAATATTCGCTTGATAGAGCTGGATACTCTAGAAAGGGTTTTTTGCTGGTATTTATTGATATTAATCTTATATTTTTAGAAGCTTAAAGGTTTCTCTAAGGGCTTTTCGCTCACTGAAGTATTAATAAAGTAATGATGACTTAAAGTTATCACTTTGTTTATACGAGTAAGTGAATTCGTTGAAGATCTAAAATTGGAACCAATTCTAGTAATTTGAACGCTAAATTAAAAACATAACTCCATAGTTAGAGCATTAATTCGAATTTCGAACGTAGACTCGAGTGCAAAGACCCGCCTAGCGCCGGCACATAGATTACTTACCAGTCACTACGAGAGGGTCTGTCAGGGGCAGTGTACGGAGCGGCAACGTCGCGCAACCGCTTATCGATCCACAAATAAATAGCGCTACAGCCGCTGTGTCCTTACTTAACGTTGGACGCAAGTTTCATACAGCGCTTTTTATAAATTCTAATTTAGATTCACGCACACATACAAAGTTATTAATGTGGTGCGTTGGCTTGATAACGCGATTTCAGTGCTTGATATTGTTTTTGTATTGTATTGTATGTATTTTAATTTGGAATTGTTATTTATTAAGGGGTGATTTGCCCTAAATACCTTCTGGTTATAATGTAAGAATGGATGAAACTTACTTGTGAATTGTGAGCAAGAGCCCTATCGCCACATTTTGTGAGTTTTTCACAAGTTAATACATTATCTTTCCACTTGATACATTAAAATGACAGTCTATGATTGATTGAATGTCATTTCGCTGGTTTTGACCAATAGAAGCCCAGGGAATCCAGGGATCTTTAAACTAACACCACCAAGTAATGTTCGAATGAGTAAGTATGTAAGTATTAGCCTGTAATATCCCACTGCTGGGCAAAGGCCTCTCATCTCACTAATAAAACCTACAGCATAGTGTAGTCCCTCCACTATCTTCTACTCTTTTACAGAAATAGTTTGAAATTACATCTATCATTAAACTAGCCGCTAAAATACGAAAGTTTGTGAAGATGTATGTAACTATGTTTGATACTCTTTCACGCAAAAACTACTGAATAGATTTGGATGAAACTTTACAGTAATATCACTACATAGTATAAAACAAAGTCGCGTCTGTTTGTCTTCTGTTTGTCTGTATGCTTAAATCTTTAAAATTACGCAACGGATTTTGATGCGTATTTTTGTAATAGGTAGAGTGATTCAAGAGGAAGGTTTTTATGTAAAAAAAATCCCGAAATTCCCACGGGAACGGGCACAACGCGGGTAAAACCGCGGGGCGCTGCTAGTAGGTTATACATCCAAAAAACACATGGGATTCATTTTATCCCGAAATTCCCGCAAGAACGGGTACAACGGGGGTGAAACCGCAGGCGCGACTAGTTTTATAATATGTTTACAGTGCCGTATCCTTAATCCTTATTTCATTACTCAATCAGAGTAGGTATAGAGGAATTATGAAAAGCCAGTATACTGTGCGACAGAGATGGCTAAATTTTAAATTTAATCCGGATATATATATCTAATCATGAGCCAAATCTATACCTAATAGATTTGGCTCATGATTAGATATATATATCCGGATTAAATTTAAAATTTAGCCATCTCTGTCGCACACGTCGTCCTACTAATATGATAAAGAGGTAAAATTTGTAAGTTTGTTTGTTTGTTTGTATGTTTTCATCCCGAAATTCCCGCGGGAACGGGTACAACGCGGGTAAAACCGCGGGGCGCTGCTAGTTGACTATAAAAAGACGAATAACATAACTCAACCAACATCTATCTATACTAATTACTAATTTAAAACTAAAATGATTAGTTTCTATGAACTCGTTTTTCTCTGGAACTGTCAATCAGAATTGTAAAATTGTTTTTGTATATGATAGCTACATTCAAAAGAAAGATTAGGTAGTTGTAGGTATTAAACATCTTTTCATCCCGACATTCCGACAGGAACAGGTGCAACGCGTTTGAAAAGCACGGCGCTTCTAGTAAAATAGAGCGGAAAAGTTTCTTTGAACGCAATAATCTCTGGAACTACTGGTCGGATTCGAATGATTATTATTGAGTTGGAAGCTACATTTAAGAAGAATAGAATAGAATAAGAATATGGTAGTTTTTAATCCCAAATTGTCACGAGGGCGGGTACAATGCGGGGTAAACAGCGAGGCTCTGCTTGTCTACACTAATATTATAAAGAGGAAAACTTTGTTTGTTTGGTTGTAATGAATAGGCTTAAAAACTACTAGACCGTTTTTAAAAATTCTTTCGCCATTCGAAAGCTACATTATCCGCGAGTAACATAGGCTATTATTTATCCCGAAATTCCCATAGGAATGGACACAACGCGGGTAAAACCGCGGGGCGCTGGTTGTAATGGAATAAAGTTGAAGAGATTAGGTAGAAACGTACATCTCTGGAAAACCCTGTTCGATATGAAAAAATCATTTTTTAAATGACAGCTATATTCAAGATAAAAGGTTATAGGCTACTTTTTATCCCAAAAATCCTTCGAGAAACGCAGGTATACCGCGGGGAACTCTATCTATAATATAAAAATGAATCGCAAAATGTGTTGGTAAGCGCATAACTTCAGAACGACTGCACCAAATTGGATGATTTTTTTTATTGTGTTCCTTATTGTCAGGACTAGGTTTTTATATAAGAAAATAAGGAATAAAAATCTCAAAATTCCCACGGAAACGGGGGCGCTGCGGGTGAAACCGTGGGGCACAGCTAGTTGGTAATAAAATAAAGAAGAGTTTGATATTTTCAATTCGCGAAGAGAATTAAAAGTGGGATTTGAAAAAGTTTCTGTGTATGAGAAATAGGTACGTTTAAGTGGAAGTAAAAATATTATCTTATTAATATTATGTTCAAATTCCCCTGAGAACTGGTATTGTACACGCGGGTAATGTCCTAATGCCACTTAACAACGACTGATATAGGTACTAAACACTATCTTTTCTGAAACAAATGATCTTAGTTTAGAACTAACAGGCAGTGCCCCGCGGTTTTACCCGCGTTGTGACCGTTCCCGTGGGAATTTCGGGATGAAAGATAGCTTATAACCTTCCCGTTGAACGAGGCTATCCATTACAAAGGAAATTATTGAAATCGGATCGGTAGTTTCTGAGATTAGCTCTATATTTATTACATTAGTATATACATACACTAGCAGCGCCCCGCGGTTTTACCCGCGTTGTGCCCGTTCCCGTGGGAATTTCGGGATTTTTTTTACATAAAAACCTTCCTCTTGTATCACTCTACCTATTACAAAAAACCGCATCAAAATCCGTTGCGTAATTTTAAAGATTTAAGCATATAGACAGACAAACAGTGTGACAGACACGAAAAAGAGACGACTTTATTTTATACTATGTAGTGATTCATAGTCGGTCCCAAACATTTATTTTAAGTCTGTGAAGAACCGCGGGGCGCTGCTAGTCCATAATAAAATCAATCGAGATAAGTTATTTGAAGCAGTCGTAATATTACGACAAACGAACCGCCATCAAAACCACATTCGCGATCCAAATTCGCCAACAAAACACAAAACCCATCATTCCCTTATCTGTTCGCAATACTCTGCACTAAAATACAACCTCTTATTCACTCTTAGGTACCTCCATATCTTAAATTACCGCTTTTATTGCCGCACAGAACGTAACACGTAAAATGCATGACCAATCAAAATACCAATGTAACACACTAATACATACAAACATAAAGCGATGTAACTACGCTTTCTTGTATGGAGTGTTTGTGTGTGTGTGGGTGAGAAATGCATTAAAGTGCGCTTGTGTGAGTGTTTTGAATCACTCACACATAGAATGTGACCAGTGAGATGGAACACGAGGGATAACGGAGGGCTTACGATTTATCATGTGTTGGAATGTTGTGGATAAGACTATGGATTAATATTTAGATTATATCGCTTTATTTTTTATCGATCTATAACTAAAACACAGCTGACAAGTGTTTTGTCTCTTTTGCTCTTTGGAAAATTGTGTATGTTGGATAGGGAAAAACCTTATGATAGCTATAATTCTGTTAATAAGCGTTTATGAATAATGCTTAAAGTTTTGAAATAATCTTATTGGTAAGGTAATTATTGGTGTTCATGTTTTTTGCCTCTACGTAGCACCCGAAAAAAATTGCATTCAGCCTTTTATATTCCTAGCCCTAGATGAAGGGTCCCTATTACTTTGGATTCATTTGTGAAATCGATTAAAATATGCGATTTAATCGGTGGAATCTTTTTTAATCTCGTAATTTTGACGCGTCGATTTATAATTTCGACTCTTTCACTCATAGTAGTATTATGACAGACGGGCAGACAAACAAATAGACAGACAGAAATATCAATTGTAATATGTATTATGTAATACTGGCCGCGCCCGCGGTTTCATCCGCGTTGTAGCCGTTCCCTCGGGATTTCGGGATAAAATGTATCCCATGTGTTATTCAGTTGTTTTTGCCCGAAAGACTAACAAACAAACATACATACATAACATCCATACACATAAACTTTCGCATTAGTAGGACTAAAATAGCTTACCAAGTCATGTCCACTGCGTCTTTCGCCAGGCGTCACTCGCCGAGAGCCCCCGCCCACCTAAAATATGACATTAAATAAATCCATTAAGAACCGAGCCCGCGGTGACGCTCTCTTCCTGTCTGTAAGCCCCTTTATATCACGCACGTCTGTACGCGCCTTTATACGTGTTTTGACACTTTGTGACTTGATGAGCGAATGGATGGCAGGTTATTAATAATGTTTTATAGATTAATATTAATAAAGATGTATGATTTTTGAAATGACATCGTATTTTCGTGTAAGAGTAACAAACACACATAAGTACATCCATCCTGAAGAAGAAGAAGAAGGAGAAGAAGACTGGTTTCTTCAGTTTAAGCGAACACTACTCATTTTGAATTGAAACTACGCTTAAGTAACACCTCAGTCTTCTGTGACCACGGTTCCTGTAAAGGGGCCGAAACGTCAGATAAAAATCACTACATAGTATAAAATAAAGTCGTCTCTGTTTGTCTGTTTGTCTGTATGCTTAGATTTCTAAAACTACGCAACGAATTTTGATGCGGTTTTTTGTAATAGGTAGAGTGATTCAAGAGGAAGGTTTTTATGTAAAAAAAATCCCGAAATTCCCACGGGAACGGGCACAACGCGGGTAAAACCGCGGGGCGCTGCTAGTGTAAAATAAAAGCGAAGTGTATCCGTAAACGTAGTGTCACTTCAAAATACATCCATCCTCACAAAATTTCGCATTTGTAATATTAGCAGGACTAGGACCAGGTGTAGTCATGGGGTAAGGATCATTGTGATCATCATCATGAAATCACTAAACATGGAATTTTAGGTATATATTAGTTGAAAAAACAAGGATAAATTGATTATTCTTCTTCTTCATCGAGTGGATGGTCAACCTGACCAATCCTGATGTCAGAGTTATTGATCCGCCAAAGGCCTCTGACATGGCTCATGTAACGACTACTATCCGTAGAAAGTAACCGGGACCGACGGCTTAACGTGCCCTCCTAAGCACGGAATCATCTTACTTTTCGGGCAATCAGGTGATTCAGCCTGCAATGCCCTAACCAAACTGAGGACAGTCTCATAAAGAGATTTTTGTGAGATATTGTCCCCACCGGGAATCGAACCCGGAACTCGGATTGATTGTACTTGTAGTCTGCTTAACAAGATGTGAATTTCACCAAGATTCTTAATTTGATCCGCTCTAAGAATGATGATTTTGCTACTGATCAATATACTTAATTTCAATACTATTGTCGGCAAAATGAACTTTGATTTAGAGATTGCTTTGAGAATTTTTTGTTAATTTTTGTAACACTCCAATCTCAGAAACTAGCAATCCGATTTGAATAATTCTTTATGTAATACATAGCCACATTCAACGGGAAGATTAAAGGCTATATTTCACGCTAAAACTCCCACAAGAACGAACACAACCCGCGGGGCGCTGCTAGTAATATAACACTTTTTTCCCTCCAAAAAACACATAGGTCCTACTAAGTTTTGTGATGATGTATGTAACTACTGAACGGATATCAATGAAACTTTACAGTAATATAGGTTATACATTAGAATAACACATGGGATATCTATACTAATATTATAAAGCTGTAGAGTTTGTTTGTTTGTTTGTTTGAACGCGCTAATCTCAACTGCTGGTTCGATTTGAAAAACATTCAACGGGTATCCTACCCGTTGAATATAATAATGAATAGACCACTTTTTATCCCGAAATTCCCGCGGGAACGGGTACAACGCGGGTGAAACCACAGAGCGCGGTTAGTTCAATCACTAGTACCTATAGTGACGGGAAACATATCGAATTAACACTCGTTTACGACGCATGTGAGTCGGCCGTAAAGTTGTTAAAGTAATCTTGTTGGGTCTTTACAACATACCCAATGGGTTACAATCGAATCGGTTGGTCGAATCGATTCGATTGTAATTACACGGTGCCGCAGTGTTGTACACACGTGTAAATACTTACTTACATGATTTTATTTAACGGCTAAAAGATATGCGCTTAAATTAGTTTTTCCATTTTATGCTTAAACTAGTAGCGCTCTGTGTGCCGCGTTGTACCCGTTCCCGCGGGAATTTCGGGATACAATGTATCCCATGTCTTATTTTGATGTGTAACCTATATTACTGTAAAGTTTCATAAAAATCCGTTGAGTGGTTTTTGCGTCAAAAGAGTAACATAAATTCATCCAGCCTCACAAACTTTCGTATTTATAATACCAACCCCGCCCTGAGATTTCACCCGCGTTGTACCCGTTCCCGCGGGAATTTTGAGATAAAAAGTATTTTATGTGTTATTCTGATGTATAACCTATATAACTGTAAAGTTTCATCAAAATCGGTCGAGTAGTTTTTGCGTGAAAGAGTAACAAAGATACACCCATCCATTCTCACAAACTTTCGAATTCATAATATGAATAGGATTATTAGGATAGCATTCGCGTAATCGGTTTTATTACCTATCTTTACGTGATTTACGATTAGATCAAAGTATCTGTTTGCGATAAACTCCTAACTGAGTTGTTTGGAGTTTATCTTAATAGGTACCTAATCTATACTAATATTATAAAGCTGAAGAGTTTGTTTTGTTTGTTTGTTTGTTTGTTTGTTTAAACGCGCTAATCTCAGAAACTACTGAACCGATTTGAATAATTCTTTCACTGTTAGATAGTCTATTTATCGAGGAAGGCTATAGGCTACATTTTATCCCGAAATTCACACGGGAACGGGCACAACGCGGGTAAAACCGCGGGGCGCTGCTAGTAATCTATACTTCACTACATAGTATAAAATAAAGTCGTCTCTGTTTCGTGTCTGTTTGTCTGTATGCTTAAATCTTTAAAATTACGCAACGGATTTTGATGCGGTTTTTTGTAATAGGTAGAGTGATTCAAGAGAAAGGTTTTTATGTAAAAAAATTCCCGAAATTCCCACGGGAACGGGCACAACGCGGGTAAAACCGCGGGGCGCTGCTAGTATATTATAAAGCTGCAGAGTTTGTTTGTTTGTTAGAACGCGCTAATCTCAGGAACTGCTGGTCCGATTTGAAAAAATCTTTTTGTAATGGATAGCCACATTCAACGGGAAGGTTATAGGCTACATTTCATTCTGAAATTCCCACGGGAATGGGTACAACGCGGGTAAAATGGTGGAGCGCTGCTGGTAAAGGAATTAGCTGGCATACTTCTAGTGACCACGAGCGGTATAATTTGCTTGAATGTTTTATGTTTAAATAATTGTTTATTGAAGTTTGTTGCAACGTGCATTACTTATTACTGTAAAAGATATTTACTAAAAATGCCAAAATAACATCACGTGATTAATGACCGGTTCCTTAGGTACTAATTCCAAGTGTGCTTTCGGCAGCGACCGCAGTGGCAGGCCGCAACTGTCGACTGCAAGCACCACTTCTAATGTCTATGAATCTCTACGAAAGCTTGCGTCCAACAGCTGCTAACTGCTGCTTGCGGTTCCTATCGCGGTCGCTGGCGATAACATTAATGTTTTTTTTTTGTCATAAAAACACGTGTATATAAAATTTTTAAAATATGTTAGAGAGGTTTCAACATTATTGTTAAAACAGATGATCTGTTGTTAGTTACCATACTAAGCAGAAACGACTCGACCGATTTTCATGAAATTCATGAAAATCTGTCCCTATGTATGCTTAGATCTTTAAAACTACGCAACGGATTTTGATGCGGCTTTTTTAAATAGATAGAGTGATTCAAGAGGAAGGTTTATATGTATATAAATATTCCCGAAATTCCCACGGGAACGGGCACAACGCGGGTAAAACCGCGGGCCGCTGCTAGTTAAGTATATGATCGATAGACCACACAGACGGTGGTGGTTACATTGATTGATTTGACACAGTTCTTAAAAAATCTATAATTATGGAGGCCATGAAATAGTGCGTGATGTCTTTCATGTCTGGCCCCCCTAACATCGCATGTAGAATTGCTTGATTTCACGCAATTTACTGTTGCGTTACTGATAAAACCGTATAAAAAGTAGCCACTCCTGTTTCTTTAAGATTTATTTACTAAGTACAGTTAACTTTAAAAGATGATGAACACTTTCTTTATTACAAAACACCTCAACTCAGAAAGATTTAAAACAATTAGGGGCTTATCCATAAACGCTTATTATCAGCACTTTAGCTATGGTAATGGTTTGTCCCTTTCCGACATACGCTATTTGCCAAAGAACGAAAGAGACAAAACACTTTATAACACTGTTTGAGTTAAATATCGTTTATATATAAGGCGGTTCTTTTTTATTTTACTTGAAAGTACAATTGCAAAAATCATAACTGGAGATACCTAGTACTCGAACCCCCAAACAAGATACTCAAGTACCTTATTAATTAAAAATAACAACATAATGTAATTTAAATTCACACAAATAAAACCTTGAACATTCATTTCGTAAACTAAAACATCTCGAAACTCACACATTACGAGCATATGAAAGAAACCTCACCAAATAGCGAGTGTGTTCGCGCAATACTTGCCAATGTAGCACGCACGGGACCAGCTCAACATGGTCTACCTTGTTTCTCTGTCTAGTGGAAATCGTAGGCACGTTTCAGGGGAGTTGAGGCGGTTAGAGGTCTTGGTATAGTGGTTGTGAAGTAGGCAGTAATCTAAGCGCATTAGAACGCGCGGCGTGGCGTGACGCGCGGTGCGTTGACCGCGGTACGCTGTACCAATTCCTATTCTTAGGGTTACCGTGGATTACTTTCAGATGGCAATGAAACTGTTAGCTGACATCTTGTTACGTTTGACAGCTAATTAGAGCTGCCAAGAGATTGTTTATCTTGATTTTCGATAAAATCGGGACACGTTTTTGATGACTTGATTCTGCAATTTCTGTTGCCATTTGTTATTCAAATTAAGCAGCTTTTTTTCTTATGCTAAGAAATCTTGACAAATATTGGTCTTAATTTATGAAATTAAATACCTATCTCCTTATTTCAGTAGCGTTTAGTTCGGTTGTCAATGTCATAAATAGCTGATCATAATTCGATAATTCACTTAAGACGAACAAAAATCCTAGTAATTAATTAAAAGTAGGTACCAGGGTATCATAAGCTATGAAGGTATAATCACAAGATGTCAGCCCTGACAATTGGGTAGAGTACAAAAATGTGATTTGTCCGTTCTCTCTCGCCAATCTAAGGTTGTTGACCGGCGCGATGCAAATGCGATGATAACGGTGTTTGGAACGTGCACTCCTCTGAACTGCCATTAGTCTAATGAGTGCTCTGAACACAGGAACGGCTGATAAATGATATGAGAAGCTAGCTGAATAATTAAGGTACCTATTTGGATAGAGCAACAACGACTACAAACGGAAGTAAGAAGGAAAATGACGAATAAACAATGCTCGAGTTTACGGTAAAGTTTGTTAAGAACAGTTTTGGTCATTGGTTTCTTATTGCACGCTTCAGAATGAGATGAGAGTAATCACTACTTTTTCTTATAAGTACGTGACGTAATAATCGATAGTACTTAGGTATACGTTTGTTACAAACCGGCGTAAACGCAAGACAGATAGTGCGGGTGGCCCGTAGCGGTTCCGTATCCGCACTACGTATCTCTTGCGCTTTAGCTAATAAGGAGGTTGGATTCATGCTAAACTTTCAGTAAAAAGTTCACAAACTTATAACGAATAAGGGACTTTTCTGATATCTCCTACCCCATTGTATACCTTTGAATAAAACGTCTAGGTAATTGAAATTCGGACCATGATAACCGTGCATTATCATGTCTTAATGTAACTCCTACTTCAGACCTCTGGGAGTCAGGAAGGGCTGGGAAACAACGTTATGTAGACTCTGCCGCACAACACACAGCTGAGGCCCATATCTTTTGTCCATTTTCTTTTTATTTTGTTCATTTTTAGGGTTTCGTACCCAAAGGGTAAAAACGGGACCCTATTACTGAGACTTCGCTGTCCGTCCGTCCGTTCGTCCGTCTGTCACCAGGCTGTATCTCAAGAACGGTGATAGCTAGACAGTTGAATTTTTCACAGATGATGTATTTCTATTGCCGTTATAACGACAAATACTAAAAATAAAATAAAATAAATATTCAAGGGCGGCTCCCATACAATAAACGTGATTTTTTACCATTTTTTAAAGTACGGAATCCTTCGCGTGCGATTCCGCACTTGGCCGGTTTTTGTTAGGTTACAGTCGGACGCAAACTTTCATAGAGATTCATAGAAAACAGTAGCGATGCTTGCGGTCGACAGCAGCTGCTGATGCTGTGGTAGCTACATACCGAAAACATATTTTTATTCAATACAAAAGCAACAGCTTCCAACTTTCGCTCAATGTCACTGATGCTGTACCAGAAAGTCTGCTTTTCTAGCCTAATAAGTATTTCACCCTTTTGTGGTTAGAACCAAATAAATTTCGTCAATCACTACACTAGCAGCGCCCCGCGGTTTTACCCGCGTTGTACCCGTTCCCGTGGGAATTTCAGGATAAAAAGTGGCCTATAACCTTCCCGTTGAATGTTTTTCAAATCGGACCAGCAGTTGAGAGTTGATTAGCGCGTTCAAACAAACAAACAAACAAACTCTGCAGCTTTATAATATTAGTATATGTAGATATCACTACATATTATAAAACAAAGTCCCTGGCGTCTGTCTGTCTGTTCGCGATAAACTCAAATACTACTGAACGGACTTTGACGCGGTTTTTAAATTAGATAGAGTGATTCAAGAGGAAGGTTTATATGTATAAAATAATGCGAACTTCCCACGGGAACGGGCACAACATGGGTAAAACCGCAGGGCACTGATAGTACTAGCATAAAACATAGACCAAAAACATACCTACCATCTAAATCTAACGTTGCTAGCACACACAAGCATGAGTTTAATCTAATAAAAATACTAATTCAAACCAGAACCTCCACTAACGTCCAATTCATTGATTAACAATATCATGTTAACATGGTTAAGTGAGGCGGCCTTCCTATTTCGGTAGCGCTACTAACCAATTTGAAACAGTTTACTTAAAAACGGTATGTGAAAGCCTGTAACCACTGCAGGGCAAAGGCCTCTATATATATGAAGACTAGCAGCGCCCCGCGGTTTTACCCGCGTTGTGCCCGTTCCCGTGGGAATTTCGGGAATTTTTTTACATAAAAACCTTCCTCTTGAATCACTCTACCTATTACAAAAAACCGCATCAAAATCCGTTGCGTAATTTTAAAGATTTAAGCATACAGACAAACAGACAAACAGACACGAAACAGAGACGACTTTATTTTATACTATGTAGTGACTATGTAGTGATATTAGCCGCGCCCCGCGGTGTTACCCGCGTTGTATCGATTATAAATGAGAATGATTGTGAGGGAGCATGTATGTATGTTTGTTACTCTTTCACGAAAATACTACTGGACGGATTTGGTTGAAACTTTACAGTAATATAGGTTATACATCAGAAAAACACATGGAATACATTTTATCTCGAAATTCCCGCGGGAACCGGTACCGCGAGGCGTGACCTAGTCTTACTAATATTGAGTTCTATTTTCAAAAAATCCGCTTGACACTGTTGGCTGCATTCTGTCATCCGTGTGTCACCCCCAATAAGTAAATTGCTTAGGTAAATGTCAGTTGGACTCAAATCCATGTTTGGAAATTAAAATAAACAAAATAAAAAAGTTGAGACCTTGAAACTAGAGAAAATGCATTAAGAGGCCTGACCGAAGTGCCTGACCAAAGCTTATAGTTGATACAACTTTACCCCACTCCAAAAACAAGGGAATATCAACCTTATTCACCAGCAATAGCTACCAAAACAGAAGCATGTTTATTTTGGTAGAAATCAGTCCAGACGTCGAGAGCGGACAGAGTCACCGTCCTCGGAAACAGTCGTGCATTTTCGAAAGAGACGGCTTTATACAACAATGTTACGAGAGTGAAAGAGAGAGACTATATGGAGACAATCGTGGTAAATTGCTCCATGATTGGATAATTATTTTATTGACATAGTTAGTGCCATTGAATGGGCCTTAGGGGAAGTTGTTATTATTTATTATCTTTGTTACAATCTGTTTCAAATGTTATTTTAGTACCTGTTGGTTGTTGTTTTTGCGTGCAGGTATTTGATAGTTTAATGAAAGTTGTACCTATATTACCAGACTGGTAAAGCATGTCTTTTTACGAGCAAAATGTAATTACATGCTTCTTAATATTTGTCGTGTCGTTTAGATCAAAAGAGGCTTAAGTTTAAATAGGTAATATATAATAGATTTGTATAAAACATCATTTCCATATAAAACATCACAAGAACAATATTAACGCAAAATGTATCACACTGTACTGATTCTTTAATATGATTCTTTACTGCCTACATTGCCTAAACTGCCTATATTCTTTCAGAGATTCTTC
The DNA here is from genome assembly GCA_963082685.1 of Cyclophora albipunctata. NCBI lineage: Eukaryota > Metazoa > Arthropoda > Insecta > Lepidoptera > Geometridae > Cyclophora > Cyclophora albipunctata. Next base: position 3,927,171 of record OY720117.1, on the reverse strand, counting down.
GCCCTACACTAACATTTTATAGCCCATAACTTTATCTATCTCTACCATACAATGAAAACGCTATAAATGAAAACCACAACTCTGTAACCATTTGTGGTCGCGATGCTACTAATAATAAATGCGAAAGTTTGTTACAATGAAAGTACAGTTGGCTCAAATGGAATGTGCGATGTAGTTTTCTCAGTTCTATAATAAAAATTAAAAAATATTTTTACTAAGGTAACAGTGGGCGGATCTGATCCAAAAGCCTCCACAGATGAGACATATACCCATCGATAGAGGTCTACTGTACAACCCTGCGAAGTAATATCAAATTATGTCCCGGTAGAGTCCCGCAAATGTCAATTTAATCCTGGTAGATAGAATATGACAATATTGTTCATGGGTCAACGGTAAGTACATCAGTATCAGTCAAAGCCTGATCATTCCCAAGGCTGCCTGTCTAGCCTGCTTAAGCGAGGTAGTCAAAACGGCTGAGCCGATTCCGATTTTTCATTGATTGTACAGGCTTGAAGGCAGGCTTGTTAAGGCTCAATATCTTCTATGATATTGAGCGAGAAGATAAGCTAAGCGGAAAGTGGAAAAGCGCAAAAGAAAAGCGAGCGTTAAACTCGTATCATCAAAAACTTAGTTTAGATGCTGTCTTGAGTTAACAAGCGAAGCTGAAGCTGTAGTTAACTTAGCGGTTATAGCTTAACACACAGTTAGTTTATAAGTATATCTATATATAAACTTCTCTTGTCTACTAAATCACGATTTTTATCCCAAATTTTTCAAAAGCACAACCTCAACACAGATAAAACCGAGGGAAACTGCTGTATCAGTCATAAGTGCCATAACTCATCTCCATTCATTGTAAAACGTTATAAAACATTTTATAGCCGTGTTGAAGTTTTTGTCATTCATTATATTGCTTCTGAAATACTTATTGTTATATTTAATGACGGTTATTGCAGTACCCTTATGTTTGTTAACCGCAAGCGGAATATTTCGTTGAATTTATGGGAGTTGGTTCTCTTTGAGGCGTTCGGTTTGTGTTGTGAAGACTTGTGCTGCCATCTCGTGGTGGGAATAGTAAACTACTGTCTGGTAAATAAAAAGAAAATTGATACAAGAAATTTTAGATATAGGGAAACAAATAAGTGGCATTTTTAATCCAATTAATTATGGTGAAAAATTTATGATAAAGTATACTCGTACTTCTCGACCACTAAAATCCACTCCAATGATAGTGTATACTCTACCTTTGGGTCGCTTTAGTCTTTCCATAATCTAGCTTTTAATTACTAAAGTACCTAATTGTTATTTGCCACGAAATGGAAGTATGATAAATCGATAGTGTAGGTACCAACCAATCATGAAATAGACATGTTAATATATACCTCTGTGTAATAGAATAGTATATGTACCTCTGTGTCAGGGTTTTTATGAAAGCCAGGGTCACAATATAAGTTTACTTTGTGGATATGTGCTAGGGTCACTCACTTTTTTGAATATTTAGGTACATACTTATGTTAGTAAGTCTCTCTTGGTTATTTCTGGTCAAAACCAGTAAAATCCCAATCAATTAATCACATATTATAAAGTTAATTTGACATGTAAGTATACCGTTATTAGCGGTACTTACAATAACTTACTAACAAAATTCACGTCCTCGCTTTACCTCTGTTAATCAAGATTGCGTAAGGTTCCCGTAGGAATACTGGAATAAAAAATAGATCAAAATCTTGCTCGTTAATCGCACTCCCTGTTAGAGAATACCGCAAGTAAATCCGTTTAGTAGTTCCTGTGTTTAGTGCGAACATAAACGCATAGAAAGATTCGGGTTTATTTAATGCCTTTAATAAACTACTACGTTCACATAATGCAGTCGGCGATCTTGTTACAATATTTTCGATCGCCAAACGTCATGTTTACGCTGAAATTTCCGCCGACGACTCACACCTATTCGTTTGACAGCTGCAGTCTTTCGCCACATGCGGCCGACTATCGTAATTACTAATTAGACTACCGAAATTTGTAGACTGCAGTAGCTGTCACCGCATGTTACATGCAGGGAACGACTTACTGTAATAGAACCCAGTAGGTGTATAAAGTAAAGAACATTTTAATAATACATATATTATATAATATATACCTGGACAAATTCACACACGGTTAATTAGACCCAAAGTAAGCTCTAAGCTTGTGTTATGGAATCTAATTAACTGATACTACTACATATACATACACAAATACTTTATAAGGATATATAATTGACACCCAGACGTCGTCGCCAACAACTATGTCTGCACATATTGTTGACTCCGGGCGGGAATCGAACCCGCAACCCCCGACACAGTAAGCGCTCTCACTGCCACTGTGCCAACGGGCTTGTCATTATATACCTGTAGTATATTTGTTCTTGTACCGCTCGTGGCGTGCTTTGACTAAGCTATGTTAGTCCATTTAGATTGTATAGCAACGTGCAGCTCGGCCCCTACCTGGCCAGATGGCTGATAGTGGCATTTCTATCTGAGCGCTACCGTGTTACGGAGGGCACGTTAAATTGTCGGTTCCGGTTGTTTCGATCGTCAGACCATGTCAAAGGCCTTGATGCGGTCTAAAAACTCTGACACTAGGGTTAGCCACTAATCTACTTACACTGACTTACTTTTTATCTGATCAAAATATTTGACAAATTGCCAAAAAAACATCAAAAGTCTCATCCAGACCGTGAACACATACAGACGAACATGCCTACCTCATGACGTCACCTGCACGCGACACACTCATGTCTTGTTATTGGTTTGTCTGTCTCTTATCGCAGTTCTTATCTGTTTGAATTCTGTTGACGTATTTCAGAAACACTTATATGATCTATAAGTAAGTAGTTATGTGCTGCGGTTATCTCTAATACAGCGTGTTGCCGTTTGAAGTGTTATTACCCGACTGTGGCAGCTGAATGTGGGTTATGATTTTATTTATAATCCTAAGTGGGTGTCTAAAATATATGCCACTGGATTATTTTAAACAGTTATAAGTATATAATGCCGTTGTTGTATATCTACAAGTAAGATTATAAACCCGTACGATTATAAACTAACGAGTCGACAGATTGTGAACTATACAAAACCACTAGCAGTGCCCCGCGGTTTTACTCGCATTGTGCCCGTTCCCGTAGGAATTCCGGAATGAAAAATAGCCTATAAGTTTCCCGTTGAATGTGGCTATCAATTACAAAAATATGGACCCGTAGTTCCTGAGATTGGCGCGTTCAAACAAACAAACAAACAAACTCTGCAGCGTTACGAGTATAATATTAGTATTGATTTATAATTTAACGCATAATTTTTCGTTACTTCATAATCAGTAAATAGTTGACCGTAAAATTGTAAACGGTAAACAAAATAAAGAACAAAAATTAAAAAACTTAACTACCTAGTCGAATCTCCCTCTAGAGGCCAATCAAGACATATTAATCTTTTTGAGTCGTTTTAAACTTATTTTGAAATCACCCTGTTAACATAATTTCGTACAAAAGATAACAGCGTTAATTACATTTGATATCTATGTCATAAATATTTCGGAAGGGGTAAACAATTTAATAAAGTACTTACCTATCTATCGGGTATAAGTCGTTTATCAATAACTGGAACAAAACAGACAAATAAAATACCTATAGTTTTATTTCCGAGTTCTCATTTTGTTAGCAGTGTCTCACGGTTTTACCCGCGTTGTACCCGTTACCGTGCTAATTTCGGGATGAAAAATAGCTTATAACCTTCCCGTTGAATGTGGCTATCCGTTACAAAAAGAATTATTTAAATGGGATTGGTAGTTTCTGAGATTATCGTGTTCAAACAAACACAAAATGATACATATTAGTACCTATAGATTCCCTACGTCAATCACTACTGCACTCAGAAACGTCACACAGATTGACAATTAACTAATTTTCTAAGCAGTTAGTACCTAAACCCCTTAGTTATCTAAACGCTTTTGTTAACTGACTTCAAAAACGAAGTAGAAAGTTCTTAATTCGACTATTGTTTTTTTTAACAGTTAGCCACATTCAACGGGAAGGTTATAGGCTATTTTTCATCCCGAAATTCCTACGGGAACGGGCACAACGCGGGTAATACTGCGGCTTGTATTTCTAACATTACATGTCAAAAATTACTCATACTCGACAAATTAATTTGTTGACTTTTGAGTTTTGACGTCAGTAATTTTTATTACTCATTTTTTGTAACGAAAAAACATCCTGTAAATAAGAGCCTCGCTACCATATTCGTATATAATTATTACCAATGTTTGCACAAGTGAAGTGGAAATATTTTCATTTAGTCACGGCTTACCCGATTGTTTTGAGTCGCGGAATGTGCCGTGCTCTTGCGCACATTAATAACATCACTTGTTACTTGTAAACAATGACGGCGAGTGTAGATTGTAGATATTAAATGCAAATTTATGTATTTCTTTGGTTTTTAAGGGAATAGAGGGCGGTGGACTTGCATTCTTAATTTGATTTACCGCCTAAATATGTTTTTAACAAATGACGCTCGTTTTAAATAGAGTTCTATTTTGTGCGATATAAAATACAAATTCGAATGAATGTGGCCTTTATTTCATAAACAAATTAATAGATTAGAGTGCAAGCTGTCCCGAATTTGGGAAAACGCGGGTAACACCGCGGGGCGCGGCTAGTTCTTCATAATTTTTTTGCTAACTCTATGCCAACAAACTCTTTGCTAAAATGTCTTCTTTACAAAATACAAAACCTCTATTTTTGATATCGGTTAAAACAGTCGAACATAAAACCAGCATTTAATAAAAACCTTTCAAATAAATATCTATCAACAAAACGTAACGAAAAGGGATTAAAAAAATATATTAAAAATGCGATATTATCGGCAAACTGCCAATTTCATGGACCATTAGTGGAACACGCCAGTCATTTGCAGTTTATTTCTACTTGTTTTATACAACCTTAACCTAATAAAAATAAGGACGATTTTCCTTTGAAGTTAACAGATGTTGAGGAGCTAGCTGTGATTCGATACGGTTATATTGAGAGGCGAGATTTTGCGGGATCACCGATAATATAGTATTTGCGGTTAAAAGAAGTAATTGCGCATTACTTTGTGAAATGCGCACTCTCCTATAATCTTGGGATATGATTGTGGTAGACATTAAATTAAAGACATGAAGTAGTGATGTGTTGCTACTGAGAGATTTTATAGGGTTTTGCTGGTTGCGTTCGTTTTTTAATATAACTACTAGCAGAATACGCACTTATTGTAGTTTTTACACCTATACATCATAACCTACTAATAATATTAGGTATAAATGCGAAGTTTGTGAGGATAGATGCATGGATGTTTCCATGTTTGTTACTATTTCACGAAAAACCTACTTTACGGATTTGGATTAAACTTAACAGTAATATAGGATATACATCGGAATAATACAAGGGATACATTTTATCCCGAAATTCCCGCGGGAGCAGGTTCGACGCGGATAACACCGAGGGGCGCGGCTAGTATGACATATATCCATTATGGCTTCGCCACAGTCGGGTACTTAATTGTAGGTCAAAAAAGTCCTCAAATGAAATCCTCAAACGCGCATTGTTTGAGTTGCGTCGTATATTTCTAACATTTTCCCCTAAAAAACACTCTTCATTTGGCCAAAACTTTTTAATTTATGATTTTACGAATATCATAAAGCAATAGAAAGAGAAATATTAAAATAGAGGAGCGGTGTGCTGGGGATCGACGGGGTTTACATAGCGATTAAATGCGAGGGGAGGAAGTGAAGTGAACTGCAACTTGCTACGCCGAGCGTGAGGTAGATATTATTTTATTAACCTACTAAAGCACATTAAAGTAAAGTATAAGCTTGTAATGTCCCACTAGGCAAAGGTCTCTCATCTCACTGAAGATATCAGTACAGTCAGGAGGATTAGGCACAATCACCATGCTTGTCCAATGCGGGTTGATGATCTCAGGACCGAGGCATGTTTGGAAAGTATGTAATTGAAACCGAGACAGTCTTGACAGGCACATGCAAATTTTGTAAAGAAAAATAATTAATACCTATCTAATTTAAAAAATTCTCGTGACACAGTTTTCGTTGCCATACTCCTCCGAAACGGCTCGACCGATTCTCATGAAATTTTGTGTACATATCGGGTAGGTCTGAGAATCAGCCAACATCTATTTTTCATCCCGAAATTCCCGCGGGAACGGGTACAACGCGGGTGAAACCGCGGGGCGCAGCTAGTCTAATATATAAAATTCTCGTGTCACAATGTTCGTTCCCATACTCCTCCGACACGGCTCGACCGATTCTCATGAAATTTTGTGTACATATCGGGTAGGCCTGAGAATCGGACAACATCTATTTTTCATTCCGAAATTCCCGCGGGAACGGGTACAACGCGGGTGAAACCGCGGGGCGCAGCTAGTTAAACTGTAAATATGCGTCGATAAATACTCTGTCTATCAGTGCAAACCGCATGGAAATCCGTTAACCAGTCTTTGAATTTTGTTTGTCGATTTTCAATGGCACAAAAATAGCGAAATAACTTGTAAATAACATTGATCTTATCTTTTCATTTTTATTTTTGTTTAAATCACCGATACCGAAGGTATACTATTATTGTTTTTTGCAATAATTGTATTTTTTTGTCAAAGCAATAATGACTCTACTGTAGTGTAATAGAAGCATCGTTGATATTAATCGAATATTAAAATTCAAAGGTGAATTCTGAAGCTAATTGAAATTTGACCATTTTTTTTCAAATTTCAAATGATCTATGACGCTGACTTAGGTTTTATACTCTTTCAAAGAATGAGAAATTCAAAGAGAAAGTACATTTCACATTTGAGATGCGGAAAAATGGCAATTTCAAAGAAATATTCGACGTAGCAAGATCTCTGTTCCAGCCCTTACACAAACCACCCCTAGCGGTGCCGCGCACGTTGCGAGGGGTGACACTGTAATCAGATTTAGAGGTACTAGCGACAGGTGAAATAGTTTAGCATGGTTATTTTAACTTGTTACTATGATATTGAGCGATTTTACAAGCTGCAAGCTGGCGAATCCTACCAATACCTATTGTAAATGCGAAAGTTTGTGAGAATGGATGTATGTATGGATGTATGGATGTATGCATGTTTGTTACTCTTTCACGAAAAAACTACTGGATGGATTTGGATGAAACTTTACAGTAATATAGGTTATACATCGGAATAATGGGCAAGTTAAGCCGTCGGTCCCGGTTACTTTCTACGGATAGTAATCGTTACTTGAGCCATGTCAGAGGCCTTTGGCGGCTCAATAACTCTGACACCAGATTGGTCAGGTTGGCCATCCACTCGATGAAGATCGGAATAATACATGGGATATTTTTTTTTCCGAATTTCCCACGGGAACGCGGCTAGTTCAGTTCTAGTTGAGTATGATTGACACCACTCCTTTTTAAACTGTTTTATAATTCGACAGCTTTGTAAACTATCTTGATATCAACGACGTTTTACCGTAGTAGCTTGTTTTTAGTTACATTCTAGTATTCATTGTAGCATTCTAGTATTGTTTTGTTACACTAGTATTTATTTTACGAGCGCCCCTGAGCCGTGCTTGTAGTTGTGATTTTGTGATGAGTAGACACGCGTAGATGTGTGTGTGTAACTATCGGTACCGTTGTCAAGATCATAATATGTGCAATTGACGTACCTAACTCACGAATAACTTTTCTCCGTGTATCTTCTATGCTGCCACTACTTAAAAGACAATTTTGGCGCGGACCTTGATGCACACTAAGACAATGTGCATGTACATTTACTAACACAAGTGTGGTGCATTAGCCCTAGTGAGATAAAACTGTCACATGAGTTCACTAGCTGCGCCCCGCGGTGTTACCCGCGGTTAACCCGTTCTCGCGGGAATTTCGGGATAAAATGTATCCCATGTGGTATTCTGATGTATAACCTAAATTACTGAAAAGTTTCATCCAAATAAATTCAGAAGCTTTTTCGTGAAATAGTAACAAACCTACATACACCCATCCTCACAAACTTTCGCATTTATAATTTTAGTAGGATATTAAAAGAAAGCTTGTATTAGTTAGTAATTGTTCTTACAGACAAGCACGCTCATTTGATATGCTGTTAGCCGGAGGGGTGAATGAAAGGGGGCGTATTCTGAGCGCGACGGAATAGGTTGACTAGTGGATAAGCTTTTTGCAACAAAGTTTGCAAATAAAGAGTATGTATGTACATTTAAACTATAAGATACCTACATATCTACACGCTCAGCCTAATTTTATAACGGGTACTTAAATAAGTACACTTCTTTAAAATTATTTTGAGAGTTACTAAATAAAGTGATGTCGGTACAATACGAATATGTACAGTATTGAATAGTTCCTACAAGTTACCTTACATTTTATTGAAACAAACCTAAAGCTACCCATATAAATACCTTTTTAATTTATCAGTAAAACAAACAATAGTAGTTTATGCAACGTCATATAAAGAAGGGTATTAAAACACGAGTGTGAGTTTATGAAACGAGCGCAGCGAGTTTCATAATAGTAACGAGTGTTTTAATACCCGTGTTATATGCAGTTGCATACACTACTTTATCTTCACTATTTAATGCAATTAATCAAACAAAATTTTAAAAACAAAACACATTGCGAAACATTAAATTCACGCGTAGGTACGTGTATTGTCACAGTGAACTTGCCGCCATTAAAATCTAACCAATGAGAGCGCAGCTGCGCGTAGGGCCAATCAGGAGCGAGCGAGATCTTACCAAAGAGTTTTGTGTATGTAGTTTCGACGAAGTTTTCACGTATAACCCAACAGTTTTCAAAAGCCAGCCTAATATCAAAATTTTATGCAAATAGTATGAGGATTTTGACATAAGGCTCGCCAGGTTAATTGGTCGCGTTATAATGATGTTATAATGTTATATTATAATGATATTATAACATCCTGTGCAATTGCTTAAATTGAGTGTTTTTGTTGTCTGCGCTATAACAGTAGTAATTATAAGTCAAGTATTGGAAACATAAGTAGAATGTTACAACATTAGTGTAGATAAAAGACATTTTGAGATTAGTGCGCTCAAACAAACAATAAACTATCTCTTAAGCTTCATTATATAAGTACTAGCTGCGCCCCGCGGTTTCACCCGTGTTGTACCCGTTCCCGCGGGAATTTCGGGATGAAAAATAGATGTGGTCCGATTCTCAGCCTACCCGATATGTACACAAAATTTCATGAGAATCGGTCGAGCCGTTTCAGAGGAGTTCAACCACGGTACCCGTTCCCGCGGGAATTTCGGGATGAAAAATAGATGTTGGCCGATTCTCAGACCTACCCGATATGTACACAAAATTTCATGAGAATCGGTCGAGCCATTTCGGAGGAGTACGGGAACGAACACTGTGACACGAGAATTTTATATATTAGATGGATATATACCTAAATTAAGTACTCACCATATTGTTCTTTATTCAAAACCTCTAGGCAAAGACTACAGAATTTGTCCATAAATAGGTATCCCGTAAATATTCCCCGGTTATTAATTACACGGTACTACAGGTGGTAATTAGCGCAGTCCCGCGGGCCGGGATGCATCCTGCAATTATCCGGGATAACCCGCCCCGCCCGGGATGTTTGTTTTCCTTTATTTGTTTAATCAGGATTTATACTGTCTGGACCGGGACTTTTTGCGTCAGAAGGCTTGGTTTGGGATTGTTATTTTGTTACAGAATATATTTGAGTTTGATATCGGACGGTGTTATTTAATGGGATTTAAGTCTACAATTAGGTAATTAGGTATATCGATTTTAAAATTTCATACCTTTGTTTTGTAAGCTTTGAAGCTACTAATAAAAGCCGAAAAGTTTGATTTTTGGTTTGTTTTTTTCAACGTGAAACTACCAGTCTGATTTGAATAATTATTTTTGTAATGTATAGCCACATTTAGGGGAAAGGTTTTATTTATTCAACAACACAGGTAAAACCGCGGGGCGCAGCTGCTACGTGTTTTAATTTCAGAGTTTTTACTTGTCTAGATATGTAAACAAGGAACTAGAAACTATAACTAGAAACTAGATAAAATAGGTGTATTATTAAAGATTGGTATTCTATTACAAATACTGTGTGTTAGCTAAAAATGGCATTTCTATATGAGCGCTACCGTCCTTCGGAGGGCACGTTAAATTGTCGGTCCCGGTTGTTTCAATCGTTAGACCATGTCGGAGGCCTTTAGGCGGTCTAAAAACTCCGACACCAGGGTTGACCGCTACTCGAACTTACTTACTTTTAGCTATATCTACGTTTTTATGTTAATATACCTGTCACTATACCTGCATATCAGAACCTGTAATGAGTTTCTTCCGAAAATATTAAGTACACCACATCTTCTTCTTCTTCTTCTTCATCGAGTGGATGGTCAACCTGACCAATCCTGGTGTCACAGTTATTGAGCCGCTAAAGGCCTCTGACATGGCTCATGTAACGACTAGGTACTTCCGTAGAAAGTAACCGGGACCGATAACGTGAAAGTGAAGCACGGAATCATTTTAATTTTCGGGCAATCAGGTGATTTAGCCTGCAATGCCCTAACCAAACTGAGGACAGTCTCACAAAGTGATTTTTGTGAGATATCCCCACCGGGAATCGAACCAGGAACCTCTGGATCGTGAGCCGAGCGCTCAAACCACAAGACCACGGAGGCTGTTACACCACATAAAAACTGCAATTTAATCTAAACTAAGTGATGTTAATAAGCTTTTATGAATAACACCATTACTATTTCATGAAATATGTGATCAAAGCAACACCCTGAAACAATATGTCGATAACAATTAATCACCGTCCTTACGACCTACTGTCCCGACTCGGGGGTCCACGCGTCACTCAATTTGCGGGACAACCACAATTCCCGGGTTCGTTCCTGAGGGACAGATTACTTTGTCACCCTACTCGGGGTGTGTGCCGATATCAAATAGGATTAGATGGTTTGGATGCTCGTAAATTCGTTTAATTGGTTACTGTTGCGATCGCTTTTAATAAATCTAGGCAATAAAAGTACCTATAGTAAAAGTAGTTTCAATTTCAAAATATGTATAGGCTATTTTAGTATGTAGGTAAAAGATAAAGTAAGCACGTTCGTGTAGTAGTAGTTAACCCTGGTGTCGGAGGTTTTTAAACGCCTCAAGGCCTCCGACACGGTCTAACGATAAAAAAACCGAGACCGATAAATTTAACGTGCCCTCCGAAGCACGGTAGCGCTCAGATAGAAGTACGTGCCCACAATGTAGGATAACGAACTTTCAAAAAAGAAAACTTTTTACAATTCCAACAAAAACAGTTTTGACCAATACAAACTAGGTTAATTAAAGTTCGCCATTGTTATTTAACTTGGAACCGGGCGGAAACCGCGATCCGCTCAAATAAACCGGATATACGCGTGAATTCACCCGGGACCCGGTTATGTGTCCGGGTATGTTATTTCGGTAAACAATCCACGTGTACGAATACACAGTAATTTTCTGAGTATGTTATGCAGAGGTAAATATGAGTATATTGTGATATAAACAAATTGAGTCTTATACTAGATATCATATGGTTTGTCCCTTTCCGGCAAACGCTATTATCCAAAGAGCAATAGTGACAAAACACTTTTTAAGATAAGCTGGTAAATATTTTGGGTGATAATTTAGGTACCTTTTTTGAGCTTAATATCAGCTTATAGGTATATCCAGATACTTCTCTTTTCTTTAGTGGCCATAAACGCGTATTAAGAACATTTTAGCTATCAAATTGTTTGTCACTTTCTGACATACGCAATTTTCCGAAGAGCAAAAGAGACAAAAGACAGAGTTTTAGTTACACCACGATTATTAATAAGGCGTTACATATATGTTTAGTGTAGGTATATGCTTTAAAAATCAGTAAATAAACAAAGTTATAATGAGAAAATAAAAACAAAATTTCTTTGCAGAGTTTTGCTAAAGCAATGTTAACAAAAAACCGGCCAAGTGCGAGTCGGACTCCCGCACGGAGGGTTACGTACTTTAAAAAACTGCAAAAGTCACGTTTATTGTATGGGAGCCACCCTTGAATATTTAAATATAAGAAATACATCATCTGTGAAAATTTCAACTGTCTAGCTATCACCGTTCTTGAGGTACATACAGCCTGGTGACAGACGGACGGACGGACAGCAAAGTCTCAATAATAGGGTCCCGTTTTTCCCTTTGGGTACGGAGCCCTAACAACTACGAGAACCTTCCAAATGTTTGCATTCACAACTAAAAGAAAAGGTAATAAAACATTTTCCGACACCCAACATTCCTTATAAAGTCATGTAGCGCCACTCCAACTTGTTAGTGAGTTCTGAGACGTGTCAAACTTGGAGTGCATCAATGTTAGCTAAGTTACGAGTTAGTGTAGTTAGAGATAAGTTTAAGTAAAGGGAAACTTTTTGGTCAGAATGGTTCTGATAGAATTTGTTTTAATGAAGTGAATTGTGAATGTGTTACCGTGGGGCGCAGCTATAATAGTACTGGTATAAAGAGGTGAAATTTGTATGTTCAGGCTAATACAAGAAACTAACAATTTGGTTTGAATAACTTGAATAATATATAAAGGAGGCCACATTCAAGGGAAAGGTTATAGGTTATTTTTTATCCCAAAATTCCCACGGGAACTAGCTCAACGTAAGTAAAACCTCGGGCACTGCGTTTTGTCTATAAAATTATAGAAGAAGGCATTATTTCCCATAAAGTGACTCCTCATGAAAATGATTATGTCATATGGAATAATATCCTTTATTTCCTTATAAACTGACATATTTGCAGAATAAATACGAAATGCAATGAATGTTTAATGTGCTTTGGAATATAAAATTGCAATATTTAATGCGGGGTTCCGTATCTTTAGATATTCTATTTTATTTCTTCAAATATGTAAAATTACATTGTTTATACTTTAGTATGTACTCTCTATGTACTTCTAAACAAATCTAATACTATATGACCGACTTTTAATCGACTTTTAATCAAAGGCAATTCCTTCTGTAAAGGGAAAATGTTTTCAAAAGACAGTAAAACACTTCAAAAAGGCACTAACAGTGCGCAATAACGCCTTGTTGGATCTATACCAAACATAGGTAATAAGCAAGCAGAACGACAAACACACATACACACATTGCATCGGCGGTTAAAAATTGATATTTCTCTGATATACTTTGATGATACACTTGATACACATGATACACATTTTTCTGATATACTTTGATGATACACTTGATACACATGATACACATTTTTCTGATATACTTTGATGATAAACTTGATACACATGATACACATTTTTCTGATATACTTTGATGATACACTTGATACACATGATACACATTTTTCTGATATACTTTGATGATACACTTGATAGGTACACATGATACACATTTTTCTGATATACTTTGATGATACATTTGATACACATGATACACATTTTTCTGATATACTTTGATGATACACTTGATACACATGATACATATTTTTCTGATATACTTTGATGATACACTTGATACACATGATACACATTTTTCTGATATACTTTGATGATACACTTGATACACATGATACTAATTTTTCTGATATACTTTGATGATACACTTGATACACATGATACACATTTTTCTGATATACTTAGATGTTTGTAATTCAGAGACAAATATATGAAAGATACTGTAAATACAAATAAATAAAGTAAGTTTCAAGAATACGCATTCAAAACCTCGCTTAAAAATGTTACTTATTACCATATTTATATTAAAACCGATAAGTCTACGTTGTAATGCAATTCAATACATTACCATTGAAGCATAATAAAATAGCGCAACAGGTAGCTTTAATTTATTCTCATTCTTGACTGCGGCGGTGTAACTCAGCGTTTATTCGATTAGATAAGGATCCCTAAAAATAAATTGCTTCACTGAGCTGCTATAAAGCACTCACACCGATGCATTTATTTATTTCATTCAGACTATCAATTTACATTAGTATACGCTTTAAATGGTATTGAAGATACATATACATATATTTTTTGCGATTTATACGCTTTATGAATTTTTATAGCTACTTTTTGTACGTTTCTTCGAGTGATAATGATAGTGTAATAAGTTGAACTAAGTTATGTGATGCTATTTGTAGTTAGTAAAGTGTTTATTAATAAAACATTACTGTAATATTATAATAATCGTAAGATTTTAATCTTTCCTATCACTACATAGTATAAAACAAAGTCGCTATTTTTGTCTGTTTGTTTGTCTGTTTGTCTGTATGCTTAAATCTTTAAAATTACGCAACGGATTTTGATGCGGTTTTTTGTAATAGGTAGAGTGATTCAAGAGGAAGGTTTTTATGTAAAAAAAATCCCGAAATTCCCACGGGAACGGGCACAACGCGGGTAAAACCGCGGGGCGCTGCTAGTAATATTATAAAGCTGCAGAGTTTGTTTGTTTGTTTGTTTGAACGCGCTAATCTCAGGTACTACTGGTCCGATTTGAAAAATTCTTTCAGTGTTGGAAAGTCCACTTACCGAGGAAGGCTAAAGACAATTTTTCATCCCGAAATTCCCAAAGGAACGGGCACAACGTGGGGCGCTGCTAGTTCGTAAGTAAGTTAGGCCAACCGCAGTCGCAGTCGCAGGTTTTAGACCGCTTAAAGGCCTCAGGTATTCAGGTAAATTCAGTAAGTTAGGTGTTGTAAGGAAAATGCTTAGATAGCCCAGTAACTTAAGGAGCCAACCTCTCAATGAGAGACAATATCACTACATAGTATAAAACAAAGTCGCTATTTTTGTCTGTTTGTTTGTCTGTATGCTTAAATCTTTAAAATTACGCAACGGATTTTGATGCGGTTTTTTGTAATAGGTAGAGTGATTCAAGAGGAAGGTTTTTATGTAAAAAAAAATCCGAAATTCCCACGGGAACGGGCACAACGCGCGTAAAACCGCGGGGCGCTGCTAGTATAATATATTTTGATTTAGGATAATAAACGGTCATGAGTGTACATGACGGTCATGTATCTATACTAATATGTATTATAAAGAGGTAAAATTTGTAAGTTTGTTTGTTTGTATGTTCGAGGTAATCTCGGGAATTATCAGTCCGATTTGAATAATTCTTTATGTTATAGATAACCACTTTCAACGGGAAGGTTATAGGCTATTTTTTATCCTGAAATTCACACGGGAACAGGCACAACGTGGGTAAAACCGCGGGGCGCTGCTAGTTTATTATAAATTTGATATAATAATATCAAAATCAAAAATCTTATTACTTAATTAATTAACATCGTAACTGTAATGTACTTAACAATATTGAAAAGAATTTGATGATTGAAATAAAAAGCTCAATTAGGCACGTTAAGCCTTAAAGTCAAAGAAATAGATATGTAATATGATATGTTTTGAATAATTTTATTGAGGGCACCAAAAATAACAAGACAAATTAATTTATTTTATTAACAAATAACGTTTCACCTTCGTCCATTTAGTCCGTAATTGACTTTACCCAAATTTCTTTTACAGCCAATATAAAAATTCAATAAAATTGGAACCCTACACCATTACGTTCACAAGAGGTAATGCGTTGGGGTATTGATTGACGGCAGAAAGGGACAGAGCGATACACTTTGTTAGTAGTTAGAAAGGGACAAAAAACGTCCTTCTGAGAACAAGATAGCATCAAAATAACGTGGAGAAGAAACGAGACGACGCAGGCGCACATCAATATAAACTTTTTTATTGTGTTTTTAGGGTTCCGTACCCAAAGGGTAAAAACGGGACCCTATTACTGAGACTTTGCTGTCCGTCCGTCCGTCCGTCTGTCACCAGGCTGTATCTCAAGAAAGGTGATAGCTAGACAGTTGAAACTTTCACAAATGATATATCTATTGCCGCTATAACAACGAATATAATAAAACAAATATTCAAGGGGCTCCCATACAACAAACGTGATTTTTTAACCGTTTCTTGCTCGATACTAATAATTTTTAATAGATGGTACGGAACTCATCGCCTGCGAGTCCGACTCGCACTTGGCCGGTTTTTTAATTCATTGTTAAGTGGTCTGTTATTCATAACACCTTTGTCGGGCGTCTGCGGCTCATTAAGTCGAATTAGTTTGATTACGTTAATTTGTCATTTTGAATGATGGTTGGGGAAAATATTTGGAAAAAATGATTTTGGTAGAACGTTCAAATGAGTGGTTGTTATATAATCATAGCTACATATTACTTAACGCATATTTCATATCCAGAATAAGGCATCCTCACATGACACTGTACCAATGGGGTTGACTCAAAAATATTTCGTGTCTTTTGTTCTTATTTTTATTAACACTTTTTCATTTGATTGTAATGATGTTGACTTGAACAATAGACATTTCTCATACCATTTATGTGTGGGCCCTTTTGACGAAAGAAAAATATTTAAAAAAATTGAATCCGGCGAAATGGCCCGCGGGTCCTTTTTATTGCGGGCCATTTCGCCGGAAGCCTCGTTTGTTTCTTGATGTAGAACTTACGGAACACTTAAAACTGCTGGTATTTTATATTGAAAGGCGTCACGTACTGCCGTACTCAAATACACCCATTAAATATACAGTTAATTAATTGACGTTGATTCATTATACTTATTTTATATGTCAACTAGCACGTTGTGTTGTTTCCGTGGGAATTTGGGGAATTTTTATACATATTATAAACCTTCCTCTTGAATCATTCTATCTATTGAAAAAAACCGCGTCATAAGATGTTGCGTAGTATAGATCTAAGCATACATAGGGACAGACAGACAGCGGAAGGCGACTTTGTTTTATACTATGTAGTGATATGAAAATCACTCATTAAATCTCTAATAATGAAGCATTTGGTTTGAAACCTCTGATTACGGGCGTTAGAGCTCTAAATCGCCCCTTGGTGTTAGGAATAGGTACGTAGAGTCGAGATTTAGCGTCATAATTATAATAATACCTACATATTTACCTCGAATTTCCTCGACTGTAAATCCTACTAATATTATAAATGCAAAAGTTTGTGAGGATGTATGTATATTTGTTACTCTTTCACAAAAAAACTACCCAACAGATTTGGATGAAACTTTACAGTAACATAGGTTATAGGTACATCAGAATAACACATGGGAAACATTTTATCCCGAAATTCCCGCGGGAACAAGGCGGGTAACACCGCGGGGCGCGGTTACTTAACTATAATCTTCTTACATAAGCCTTAACATATGAATAAATGACAAATTGGCGTATTCTAAAGCAATCACGACTTTGTAATGAGGAGAAAGTCCGGGCTTATTATAAAATGTCAATTACGTTAAGAAAAGGTCACAGAGCTTAAAAGCGGAACTTTGCTTTGAAAGCTTTTATTGTGGGCACGTGATTGAGTTAGGTTTATTATGGAGAGTTTGTGTTGGTGTTGTATTTTGGTGAATTAATAGGTTTTTAACTGAATGATGAATGATTCCAAAAAGTATAAGATGATATATTATTTAGTATGATTTTTTAATTCAGTTACTTGAGATCTTTTGATGTAACTTTATGAACCGATTCTTCAATATCCCTTGAGTAGGTATATGAAAGAGTAAGATTGAAATTATAGGTAATAGATTTTGTTTTTGTTTACAATGGAACTACATACTATGCGTGATTCTCTAAAACGTATAAACTTAAACGCAAAAAACTACTGAACGGATTTGGATGAAACTTTACAATAATGTAGGTTATATATCAGAATAACATACCTATGGGATACATTGTATCCCGAAATTCCCGTGGGAACGGGTACAACGCGGGTAACACCGCGGGCTGCGGCTAGTGCAGAGAAACGCAGTTTCTTACGCGTTGTACCGACAACAAACCTTTCATTTCTACTTAACCAGTATCAATAACAAACACAATTCATGCTAACTAACCTGCCTACGCACAATTCGTACGGCAACCAAAACAAATTCTCCAAATTAAGTCCAAACACCGGAAAAGAACGGTTAAAAAATAAAAATGGATGTGAAATCGTAAACCCGACGCGTGACTGACGAAACTATAAATAATAATTACTTTCTGTAATCACACTTCACACGGGCCGAATCATTCACTTTTGAGTTCAATTCACGTCTCTTACCATGAGTACTCGATCTAATAATTCATTTCGACTTACGCGCGTACTCTGAGACGTGAAACAACAAGTAATACTGATAACGTCATATGCTTCCTTAGTAGTGATTTAACGAGTGATTTTGACATGTAATGAATGAAAAATTGCGTTTATTAGTTATTGGCGTTTTAATAGGCAAGCTATGTATGTGCTGACGATTTCAACAGATCGATGAGATCGACAAAAGGCAGACATCTCCTATCTATAGTGTCCGACCGAAAGTTCGGTTTCGGTTTCGGTTTCGGCCGAGTTTCGGCCAAAAATCAAGTTTCGGCGGCAGTTTCGGTTTCGGCCCAAAATTGGCCGAAACTTTTGCCGAAACCGAAACTGATTTCGGTGGTTGTCGTGCACGCTCGCCTAATTTCGTTTCTCGCGGCAACGCTCTGGCGGGCGCTGGCGGCCCTGTCCGGGAATAGTCGTGCGCCGTTCGGATAGCTCTGTAGCAACACAACTTAGTCAGTGCGTTATCGCCCGACGCAAACATTCTTTATAGGTTATGTTTTGTTTGGTGGAACTGATTACATGTAAGTTTTTGTTTCGTTTCTGTACTTGAATGATTTATATAGTTAAATATTGAGTCAGTAACTTTGTTTTGTTATTATTATCAAATCAAGCCACATGTCAAAACGAGAATGTAAATAAAAATGTGAAATGTTGTGTAGGTAAACTTATTTCAAGATTTTTTTTCATTCCGATAACCTATTGATGTATTTTTGCTGTATTAGGGTTATTTTTAGAGTTTTATTTTTATTTTCAATTGTTTCAGACTAAAATGTCGCAAAGTGCGCACTACATACATAAAAGAGATTGATGATTCTTCTAAATACAAACAAATAAAAACCAAAGTATTAATTAATATGATTTCAAAATAACAATACGTAGTATTTAATGAAACAGTTACAATATATAATTTGATTATTTATTGAGAACTGATTTTGCTATGAGAACTATTTTTTTTTTTCAATATAAAAATATTACATATTAATATATTTTTATATTATATTAAATAAATGATTGCAACAAAATTAATATACTGTGTTTCTATTTCATGTCCTAATTAATCACTACATAGTATAAAATAAAGTCGTCTCTTTTTCGTGTCTGTCACACTGTTTGTCTGCCTGTATGCTTAAATCTTTAAAATTACGCAACGGATTTTGATGCGGTTTTTTGTAATAGGTAGAGTGATTCAAGAGGAAGGTTTTTATGTAAAAAAATCCCGAAGTTCCCACGGGAACGGGCACAACGCGGGTAAAACCGCGGGGCGCGGCTAGTGCAGAATAATGGGTAAAATGCACAAAATTTCAGTATTTTACGGAA
Organism: Cyclophora albipunctata; assembly: GCA_963082685.1. Lineage (NCBI taxonomy): Eukaryota > Metazoa > Arthropoda > Insecta > Lepidoptera > Geometridae > Cyclophora > Cyclophora albipunctata. The sequence goes on along the minus strand of OY720117.1, from coordinate 3,907,610 downwards.
TTTTATACTTGACCACGTGAGTTTCGGTTTCGGTTTCCAGTTCGGTTCCGGAAAACCAGTTTCACTAATATGATAAAGAGGTAAAATTCATAATTTTGTTACTATGGGCCGAAACTGCGTTAAGCGTGCGCCCGTCGCGGTTTCATACAATAGTGAACCTTCGCGGGTGGACGCGGCGGGCGCTCGCGGCAATATGGTCAAGATTGCCGCGTGCGACCGCCGCGTGCCGCGCGCCGCTAAGGGTTAATCTCTGAAACGGCCTGTCCATTTCGAATAACTCTTTTTAAATTGGATAGCTACATTCAAGAGGAAGGTTATGGGTTATTTTTATCCCGAAATTCCCACGGGGACAGGTACAACGCAGGAAAAACCGCGGGGCGCTGTTAGTTTGAAATACATACCTACACTGTTTTAATACTTTTTTCAACCGCTTTCCATACTTTCAATTTATTGTGAATTTATCGTAAAGTTTAAAACAAACAAGCAAAATTTACCGAATTGATAGTAAAATTAGCACCGAAAACAGCTCAGCACAAGTCAAATCATTCACGAATTCTTTCGTAATTTCTAAGCCCGTAATTACTTCTTTCAAACTAAACTATGAGAAACAATTACAAGAATAGTTTTTCTTGGAACAATCGAGTTCTCACAGTAGTGCTTTAACCGACTTTGAAGAGAGAAACTCCGCTTTCTACTCGGTGGTCGCATGCGCACGATTCGCGCATTTCTATTAGCCATGACGCAAATCACGACAAACATTGTGCGCGCAGTAATCATGCGCTCACGAAAGAAATTAGTCTTCTTCAATAATTTTGAAATAATGCGTTTGGAGACACGAATTTTAAACTTATTGTGAGATGTCACGAATGTGTAAATAATTCATTTAGACATGTGAGAAGTAGGTATTGTGACAAGCCCGCAGTGGCATGTGAGAGCGCCTGTGTTGAGACACCGGGCGGGAATCGAATCCGCAACACCCTAGTCGAGGGGTGCGGAGTTGATTATTAATTAGATATTTAACCACGTAAAGACGTAAGAAATTGAAAGGTAAATTAGGTTGGTTTTGTCTATAAAGATTTTTTTAGGAAATACATAACTAATACTAGCTGCGCCCCGCGGTTTCACTCGCGTTGTACCCGTTCCCGCGGGAATTTCGGGATGAAAAATAGATGTTGGCCGATTCTCAGACCTACTCAATATGCTCACAAAATTTCATGAGAATCGGTCGAGCCGTTTCGGAGGAGTACGCGAACGAACACTGTGACACGAGAATTTTATATATAAGAAGAAGATTATAAAGCTGCAAAGTTTGTTTGTTTGATTGTACGCGCTAATCTCAGAAACTCCCAATCCGATTCGAATAATTCGAATTCGAATTTTGTAATGGGTAGACACATTCAACGGGAAGGTTATAGGCTACTTTTCATCCCGAAATTCCCACAGGAACGGGTACAACGCGGGTAAAACCGCGGGGCGCTGCTAGTAATTGAATAAAACGCGTTATACCTTATTAAATTTAATGACGCTCAAAAGCAAATGTAGACCAATACTTGATTATTATTCATATCCAAGCACTAATTTCCCCACAAGTCACTTGCTAATTACCGTACTTAGAGACGAAACCTAATAATTTTATAGCGGTTGAACTAATTACCGCTTAATTCGCTTAAACTGCTTATTATGATAGTCGCAGGCTCATACACCATACAACCTGGTGTATAGTCCAGGAGCCTGGTGTATTAGGTACTCTTTTATTCTCTTTAGTCGGACTTTAAACAAAATTACAAGTCTACAGACAGTTGGTTGTAGTATGCTCAGACTTTGAGTAACAACACTAATTACAGACTAATAATCTCATACCGCTTATTATGATAGTCACCGATGTATATGTGCGTTATACTCCCAGCTTTGTAGATGTAGCGATAATAAAGGATGGCGTTTGTGGTACATATATTTAAATATTATTATACATATTTGGAGTAATTACACTAATTACCGCTTACTAATCTCACCGCTTATTATGACAGCCACAGATATATATGTGTGTGTTATACTCCCAGCTTTGTAGATGAAGCGATAGCAAAGGTTTGCATTTGTGGTTTATTTATTTAACAAGCTGTTCCGCGCGATGGTTCCACCCATGACCCAATAGATAACGCTTGTGTGGACATTTTGTAGATTACGTTAACGCTTACTTTCCCAGATTTAGCGGGGTTGCGCTCACACATTTTTTGAGCAGAAAAATCTTGCTCTTTATTAAATCATTCCGAGTATGCTTCGTAGATTCCGAGTATGTAGTGGCCAACCCTGATGTCAAGAGTATTTTTTACCGCCTAAAGTCGCCCTATCCCTATACATTTTGTTTACAAAATTTGTATAGATATTTAGATTTGAGATCACCAACCCGCGTTTGGCAAGCGTCCTCCTCACTTTATTTAAAAAAATCGCGTCATAATCGGTTGCGTAGTTTTAAAGATAAGCATACATAGGGACAGACAGACAGCGGAAAGCGACTTTGTTTTATACTATGTAGTGATTATATAAGACTTGTAATTACACTAATTACCGCTTAATACTCTTTTTATGATAGTCACAGGCCCACAATGGTCCGTGTTGAGGCGCCTGGTGTAAATCACTCTGTTTACCAATACAACGCCGCCGCTCGACGCATTACCAATGCAAATGACGCCACGAGCGCTGCGGGGAGCGATAGCAGAAGAAGCGATGTGGTTTATTTATTTCAATTATTATTATGGTAATTTTTAATGATTTCTTGTCTTTGATTGTGGTTTGTCAAATCAAGATATGAACATCCCGTCTAGCTTAGTGTTTACAATGTGTTTATATCGTGATAGTTTAAATAGTTTAAGATATAAACGGTTTACTAAGGTAACGTGGTATACAAAACTGATCATTAAAAAATTGCTATCCAATTATGTTTTTTTGCCCGAAGAAGTACATTTTTCATGACAAAAATGTAAGTAATTTTAGGTAGTATTACTACGTCAATGACGTCATCGACTGAATTACTGTACATACAACACACGTCAAACTTGTACGAACCACGTCGAGATGTCAAGTGTCATGGTTTTGAAGATTATTACAGTATAAACTAGTTACGAAGTCAGAGCTTATATATTTCTATACCCTAGTTTAAGCACCTAATGTAATGTATTCAATGTACCTAATCAATTTCTTTGTTGGTTTGATCTAAAAATAAAAATAAAACTATAACAAACTAAAATGAGTATTGTAACATGTCTATTTTGGAAATAAATAATTGATTTATTATTTATTACTAAGTACCATAGTTTTCAGAATCCCGATGTTTGTTATAGAACTATTCTACAACCAATATCCAAAGTTCATCACTAGTTCAACTTGCTAGAAGTTTCGAGATGAGAAGTGCAAGAAAGTGAAGTTTTGAGGGCATTTGTTTAGTCTCTCTGAAACTTCAACTCAGGAGGTACCTATATGATATAATTTGGCACACAGGACGAACCTTGTATTCTTAAAATAATAACTGATTTTGTCACTGAAATACTTGGTTTTTATCATACATAATTTATTTGCGATTTGCTGCATTGATCAGCACTTTTCTTTGTTCAGTAAAATGTTTATGATTATTATGTCCTTGCCCTTATAAAATATTTAACTTCAAGGCCAGATGCGACGTGGTTAATAATTTAATCATCAGTTCAATTGAAACAATTTATCAATACCACGCTGCAGCGGTCAGTCGATTATACAATCAAACAATTAGCTGGTCTCTTGTGTTCTTTGTTCTTTCGTTTTTATACACTTTATTTTACTTGGTTCAAAATAAAACTAGTTGAGTCACAAAATTTTGTTAATGAAATAATATCTACCTCACATTATTAAGATATCTATATCAAACATTTTAGCTAGCACAGAAAATGTTATTAAAATAAATCCTATCCCAAAATAATCTGCGAACCCTACAAAGAATTTCAACGGCATGTTTTGCTTTTGCGTGTCGACTCCATTGCCAGTGTGTGCCGATGCCGATTCATACAACAACTACAAATACCACACACTCACATGCCAGCCAGTTTACAAAGACCTCCAGCCGCTTTGAGTGGTCAAACAACGGATTAAAGATGGGTAGGTCTTTGTTAGTTGGTTGGTGTAATATATGCGATGATTGGTGTTCGTGAGTGCCGTGTTAGCACTCGGATCACCTTCGGGCGACCTCGGCCGACCTCGGGTTTCGACAGACCGACTAGTTATTGTGAGCAAGGTTTGCGCGCGAGTTGGTTACTGATGAGATGACATTTTAACTCGGTTTTAAACGTTTTTTGGGTTAAATAGGTCGTTATTGATGTGTAATAGATACTCAGCATAATTAAACCGTTTTAATGATATTTAATTTTTTAGGGCTCCGTACCCAAAGGGTACAAAAGGGACCCTATTACTGAGACTTCCCTGTATGTCTGTCCGTCCGTCCGTCCGTCCGTCTGTCACCAGGTATCTCAAGGACGCGGTGATAGCTAGACAAAATTTTGTGCGCGAGTCGGACTCGCTCTTGGCCGGTTTTTTTATTTACTCCTCAAGATTTGAACATGACGTAGATAGGAGTTCCCTACCTTTTAGCTATCTACTTTATCTATCCAAAAAAGTAATTAATTTGTGTAACACTTGTTTTCTGTTAAAACATGCAACTTATTAACATCTTCTGTATAAAACACGTACAACTAAAGGGCAGAAACTATGACGTATCATTCTATATCAATGAAGTACCTATTACATTAAATCTCACGTTAAAGCCTTCTTCTTCTTCATCGAGTGAATGGTCAACCTGACCAATCCTGGTGTCAGAGTTATTGTAACGACTACTATCCATAGACAGTAACCGGGACCGACGGCTTAACGTGCCCTCCGTAAAGTGAATAGGTAAGTATACTAACAGTACTTATTACTACTCTTTCGGGAAAAAACTAGGAATTAAGAGCATACTACATAAAGGTGTATCCACAGCCACAACACAAACAAAGTCTTCGAGCACCAAACAAGAGCAAATGCTATAAACCTTTTTATTTGCATGTCAAATGTGTTACAGTTACATCCCGCTCCCTATCCCGAGTCCTGACCGCACTCCCAGAAAACGGGACCCTCGGGAAACAGTCCCGGGACCTCACCCTTACAAAGGGTTCCATTTTGTATAAACAGCCCTATAAATGTTGACCACTTTAGTACCTTGTCAAAGTAACAAAATATAAAATTCTTCTAAAAGTTAGTAAGGCTTGATAGAAGTTTGAATTTGACAAGGTTCTCCGTAAGTGTAACTTTTTGTACGACTGGCTGAAAAATGGTGCGACTTTTCTTTTATATTTCTTTTGTGGATCACTATTTTCTTTGTTCGGCTCGTGAAGATTTGTTTGTTTGATTGGTTTCGAGGAGATAACTTTGTAGTTGTGTTATAAAAAAATATTGCGAATTTTTTTTGAGGATGGTTGTATGTAAAACTACTAGACGGATTTGGATGAAACTTTACAGTAATATATGATAAACATCAGAATAATATATGAGATACATTTTATCCCGAAATTCCTGCGGGAACCCGCACTAGTGTAAAATAAAAGCGAAGTGTATCCGAAACCGTAGTTCCTATTCAAAAATAATCTTCAATAAAACTAGATATCAAAAACAATCAAAGCAAGTAGAAAGGCGCCTTACATTCCAATTTGGCAATTACGAGCAACCTGTTGATCTGAAGTCGGCTGCAAACGGTAAAGTTACCCCGTTCTTATGTTTCCTGATGTCGCTGGGAAAAGGGTTTCATTGTAATAGAATTTTCGGGAGCTTATCAATTTTATGTATATGTAAGTAACTAAATCGGACACGTCTAAATTCTGCGCAAAGAGAGCCTCAAGTAAAAACTTTTTCAAAGTTAAATAAAAGTTTCACAAATTGATGACAAATGATTTCTTCAAAAAGGGCATAAAAGGCCATTGTGGAAAAAAGATACTTACAAATTCAGTAACAAATAGGTTTACCACACAAGTAATATGTCAAACGTAAATTATTCATAAAATAAGAGTAGTTTGGGTAAACCTGTAATATCTCCATAACGCCCGATGTTTTCCGCGGGTTATTTATATTTTTCAGCGGCCCTTTTCAATTTAACGCCCCGTTCTTTTGCTCCCTTCGGCAATGGAAAGGGTTGTTACTTCGCTTTCCTTTCAAAAAGTACTACCTAATATTATTTTCTAATATTTAATTTTGTTTGTTTTGATCATCGGAGTTATCTCAGAAATTACCAGTCCGATTCGAATAATTATTTTTGTATTGGGTAGCTATATTCAAGAGGAAGGTTATTAGCTTTGTTTTATCCCGAAATTCTTACGGCAACGGGTACAGCGCAGGTAAAACCGCGAGCGCTGATAGTAATAAAACAAAATCGTTACGATCAGTATCTACTTTCTTTTGTTTATTTGTTATTAGTTGTTTGAGGGTCTTCGGTGCTCTTGGTACGGTTATATAAACGGTTATAGGTTATATTTGAAAAGTCCCAGACAGTTCAATGAAAAATGAAAACTATTTCTTGAATTTTTTAAGAAGAATAAGGCTTAAATTAGGAAGTAGAGACGCGCGACACAGAAAAGCGAAGTACTTAACTTCTCAATAGCGTTTGTTCTATATTTCGTTGTACAATATCGTTAAAATGGGGAGCTATCCCGAAGAAAATGTAGTGGCAGCCCTGAGCACTGAATAAATTATGCCCTCACCTCTGATTTCAGGTGACAAATGTTTTATACTCACTTCAAATGGAAGGACGAAATGGCTTGGTTCCTTTTCTTTTGAACTAATGTTCATTTTGCCCTCTTTTCTTTGTATATTAAAATTTTAAGAAGCATTTCTTGAGTCATGTTTATCACGAAATGTGCCTTTTTGAACAGATTATTTTTAATATGAAAAGTGAAGTTTGTTTTATTTGGTTTTGTTTCGTAAAATACTATTATGATTCAATATGAGTTTAATATAAGGATGTTATAAAAAGTTAAGTCGAGTTGAGAGAGTTTTTGGGAACTTGTGTGTGTGTTTGTATGCCCAATGTAAATTAGAAATCTCTATCACATGTATAATTAGGTATGTAAATATGTATGTATGTAGTAAGTATGTACTTTTACTATGTAAAGTACTTTCCTACAAGATAAACTCATTAACAAAATATCATGCTTAAATCTATACTGAAATTATAAAGAGGTATTTGTAAATTTGTTTGTTTGTTTGTATGTTCGAGCTAATCGCGGGAATTATGAGTCCGATTTGAATAATTCTTTTTGTAATAGATAGCCACATTCAACGGGAAGTTTAAAGGCTATTTTTCACCCCGAAATTCCCATGGGAACGGGCACAACACGGAAAAACCGCGGAGCGATGCTTGTTATTCATAAAAAACTCAACTAGGAAGTCGTAATAAAACCCAGTTAAAAATCCAAGCAATTTCCTCATATCATAAAAAGTAAATCATTCCTTCCGTATATCTACCGTAAGAGGAAGAAGTTAATCAAGCAAAAAAGCTTGTTTAATTATGCTTATCATAAGAGATCTCAAGTACTTTACAATGCAGGAACGTCGCGAATCACCGCAAGGACTTGTCCTGATCCGACGCCAATTCATTTATCAGACTTCCATCTTGAATAAACAACAGCATAAAACCTCAAAAGAGTAAAACAATATAATGCTTACTCCATGGTTGTAAAAGGTCCACAATGGAAGGACATAAACAATGAGTTACAACGCTACGGATTCGAATATCGAATGATTACTAGCCTCGCGTGTTCGAAATTCGAAAGACGTATTCGTTCGCGACCGTAATTAAATTGGGACTCTATTGTTTAGGAAATAAGGTGAGTTTTTGAGATGGGTATGTGAATGTATGTTGTTTTTCGTATTAGTTCGTGTGAAGCAATGAGAGAGGGCGTGCGATAAATTACCGCCTTTGAGCGGTCACCGCTCGGCTATTAAAATATATTTTGAGATCTCGAGATTGCCTCGTGTGTTTTTTTTCCTTTTGGAAACGTTCCCGGGCTTAGTGACGTGCTCTCGGCCGTTATTTATGAGACATTTTTGTAAGATTGGGATATTTGGAATTGATGTTAGATGAGCTTTTAATGTATTGACTTAGATACCGAGCATTTTTGGGATATTAATACTGTGGATTGTGTGTGATTTAACTATTTGGTAAGTATTTATTAAATTTTATATATGTAGGTAACTATACCCGTCTTATTCAGAACGACGTCTTCCAAAGAATTAATTCATTTTATAACAAAAGTACTCGCCTAGTTTGATATAAAAACAAACCTCTATTCATCAAACATATGGCCATAATCCCAAAACAAAGAAAACGTTGTAAACAGTTCGAGGTAAAGTACTTCTAACGCCATCTGTTGAGTAGGTTCTTAAACATGGACGCGTGGATGAATGAACTCTGGCACTGGGAGCCCGAAACTGTAAAATAAGTAAGTAGCTGATGAGATGACGTAAGAAATATTATTAAATATTTAAATGCTAGCTGATCCGCCATAGTGATTTTGTCATATTAAATTTTTAGAGGTGGACAAACTTTATCACTAGGGGTATGAAAAATGGATAAAAACCAATTCCCAGACCTACTGAATCCTATCCTACAAATTATTATAAACTAGCAGCGCCCCGCGGTTTTACCCGCGTTGTGCCCGTTCCCGTGGGAATTTCGGTATTTTTTTTACATAAAAACCTTCCTCTTGAATCACTCTACCTATTACAAAAAACCGCATCAAAATCCGTTGCGTAATTTTAAAGATTTAAGCATACAGACAGACAAACAGTGTGACAGACACGAAAAAGAGACGACTTTATTTTATACTATGTAGTGATGCGAAAGTTTGTGACGATGTATGTTTATTATAACTCTTTCACGAAAAAACTACTGGACGAATTTAGATGACAATTTACAGTAATATAAGTTATACATCAGAACAGCATATGGGATAAATTTTATCTCGAAATTCCCACGGGAACGGGTACAACGCGGGTAACGAAGTGGGGCACGGCTAGTACATACTCTATCCTCACAAACTTTCGCATTTATAATACATATTAGTAGGATAGGATAGGACTATAACAATGTTGATACTTTGCACTTAAATCAACTTTGTACTAAGCATCATATAAAATACTAGCAGCGCCCCGCGGTTTTACCCGCGTTGTGCCCGTTCCCGTGGGAATTTCGGGAATTTTTTTACATAAAAACCCTCTCTCCTCTTGAATCACTCTACCTATTACAAAAAACCGCATCAAAATCCGTTGCGTAATTTTAAAGATTTAAGCATACAGACAGACAAACAGTGTGACAGACGCGAAAAAGAGACGACTTTATTTTATACTATGTAGTGATGACTGTTAATATTAAAGAGTATTCCTACACATTTATTCGCTGTCAACCCTTTATATCTCCGGACCAATGAGCCGTGTCTCTCCGGAAATTCCGGATATGTATCCGGAATGTGTATTTATAGGTCTACGACGTAGCTTAGAACGAATGTGTCCGGATTGGGAATTTCTGGATTTTTATACAAATGTTTTTGGAATGTGGGAATAAACTCGTTTGATTTTATAAACATGTTTCGTGTGAAAATGAAGAAAATTAATATAGTAACTGTATTTATAAACTGGCCAATAAAGTACGATATTCGGGTTTCTATTCTTATCCACAACGAGGTTATAGAGGGGTCGAAAATACCCTGAACTGCTTCGAAAAAATAAATGGTACTGGTTTTGCTCGACTTGGCGAAAAAAGAAAAAAGAAACAGCTATAGGTGTAGCTATAGATAGATAGCAGATGAATGGATAAATGTTTTTTATAAATTTATTTTTCCAACATAAACAAGATCTTTTCAAACATGGCTCGGGTTTGAGATCACCAACCCGCATTGGGCAAGCGTGGTGATTACGCCTAATCCTCCTCACTGTTCTGATATCTTCGGTGTAATGAGATGCCCAGCACATTAAAAGCTACACTTTACTTTATGATAAGAAGAAGAAGAAATTTAAAACACAAAGCTGGTTTCAAAAGCGTTTCTACCCACACCTGATCACTCATGAATGAAGTCGCGCGTGGCAGAATGCCCCCCTAAATACTGTCAATGTGATATCTGCTCAATGAGGCGCTCGCTTTGAATATTTAAACGTTCGTCCCTCGCTCACTTCATATCCTTGTTCATCTCATTTGGTTTTTTTAAAGAGGTTTTAGGGTTTTAGTATTTTTCATTTGTTTGTTCAAAAGATGTATGAAAGGATCTATCATTTTATTTTGGTTGCCGCTGGAGGCATAGCGGTAGGTACAAATCTTTCATCTTACACACAGTACTTGCATTTTAGCTATCAAATGGTTTGTCCCTTTCTGACCTACGATATTTTCCAAAGAGCAAAAGAGACAAAACACTCACTAACAGTGTTTTAATTAGAAAGCGTTTATGAATAAGGGAGTAAGTGTCTAACGATTTTACTAATTCCCGTGACAGTTTCTTCATAATGTAGCTTATATAACCATCCTCTTAAACACAGCTATACAATACAAAAAGTACTTTTTGAATAGGACAAGAAGTTCCGGAGATTAACGCCTTCAAACAAACATGAATCAAACTCTTCAAGTCTACTGAGTCTCTTCTTCATCGAGTGGATGGTCAACCTGGCCAATCCTGGTGTCAGAGTTATTGAGCTGGCCTCTGACATGGCTCATGTAACGACTACTATACGTAGAAAGTAACCGGGACCGACGGCTTAACGTGCGCACACTGTGTTACTTACATAGGTAAGTATACGTATTCTATTTTTATTTCGAATTGAAATTGAAACTATCATGACTGATTTTTCAAACAGGAAACTTTATTCACTAAGGAAAAAGGGTTCAGAAATGGATTAAGAACTAAATCAAATCACGAAGCCTTTTTCCTCTACAGAAAGAATCATAAATTCGGCTGCAAAATTGATCACAGTAGTCTACATCTACATATTAACATTCGTAAGAAAATAGAGTGTACAGTTTGTATGACTGTACACTCTACATAGTTGACCTAAAATATCCACCTAAGATTTTGTTCCATCTTCAAAACCCTAATCTACCTTTCCACATGACGTCACTGATCCACCGACAGCCAATAAAGCTGTGACGTCACGATATGGGTGACGTATGGCCGTGGGTGCTAAATCACGGATGGTTACGACATTTTTGCCGGCACTCTCGTCCCCTCGCGTGTCGAATGTCTCGAGAGATAGGGTAGGGGACGGTTGGAAGAAAAGTATGGATTAATATAAAATATTTTTTTAATTTTGGTATTTTATTTTTTTATACCTAATGTGATGTGGTTTATTATATACGAGTAATTACTTTAGAGAAAGATTTTTAAATTTTGGTATTTTTTTTAATAATGTGAAGTGACTTAATGTGATTTCTTTGGAGATGATAATATCAAAGGCTTAAGCTTCTAGTTGAAAATGCATGACTTATGACAACTGGGATTATAAATAGGGGTAGTATTGAAGAGGACATTTAATAACGGACTTAATATTTTCTTAACTTGTACAAATTTGAAACCAGTGAACCTCTACATCTAACCAATTGAACTTTTTATACCTACTTGTATTACCAGCATGTTAAGTTCCAAAAATAGCATGTGTAATCAAAAAACCTGTAACAACAAATATTTTTTAATCACCCTTACTAATCCCTTTACTCTTCTGCGACTAGTACGAGTATGGGGCGGGGCGTTAGTCTCATTATTTAGATATTAATCCGGCACTGTGGCACCCCCCGACACCCCCCGGCACCCCCGACCCGGCTCCCAGAGTCTGCTTTTAATTAATATACGACGCTTCCAGTTGTGGCCTTCATTGTCACACCGAGCAGACTTTTGAACAAATGATTGGAAACTTTTGACGTAATGAGGTTATCTACATGGTAGAGTTTGTAAAAGTCGGACTACCCGACGTTTGAAAGAGTTTATTGAGTACCTACTCTGTAAGTAAAGTTAGATGATTCCATGATGATTCTTTATTTTATAGAGGACTAGCCGCACCCCGCGGTTTCACCCGCGTTGTACCCGTTCCCGCGGGAAATTCGGGATAAAATGTATCCCATGTGTTATTCTGATGTATAACCTATATTACTGTAAAGTTTCATCCTAATCCGTTCCGTAGTTTTTTCGTGAAAGAGTAACTAACATAGGTACATACATCCTCACAAACTTTCGCATTTATAATATTAGTAGGATGACTTTTTCTTGTAAGGTGTAGTTGTAGTGTAAGTATGGATTGGCACAAAATGTGGTTAAATGTCGTCAATTTTCTCTTCATTTGTCTCTTCAGGAGCAATCGTCTTCGGCTGGAAAATTGACGACATTGGTCCACATTTTGTGCCAATCCAAAAGAAAAAGAAATATAGTAAACAACGCATCGACATTGTCAAAATCCTCGGACTCTGACTCGGACAATCAAAATCCGCTCCAATGGTAACCAAAATGTTGGTATATCGTACTCTTAGTGATCTGCCGAGTTACACCGGAAGACGAATCGATGATAAAATAAACAGGACATTATTAACGCGCGTATAACACATGGCGGCCATTAAATGAGGCGAGAGGAACTGTATGCTGCGATCATAATTAATATGGAGACTGGAGAGGATTATGTGCGTTTGTTTACGCGGACAATGTTGTTAGATGCGAAGTATATCATCAAATACAAAAATTGTCCTTTCTCGATTCAAAAAATGATTTTTAGAGTTTCGTAGCCGGCAATAAACGGAACCATTATAATAGATTTAACATGTCTATAACTGTCCGTCCATATGTCACGGATATTTTAAAAATTATATTTTAGGGTTCCGTAGCCGAATGGCAATGAACGGAACCCTCATAATAGATTTAACATGTATGTCTGTTTTTCTGTTTGTCCGGGTATTTTATACTAAGAGCGGGTTGCTTCAGCCTACGCTCACACACCAGTAACTGTAAACACAAAATGTCATTCTCAAGTCGTACAGACGTAAGAAAATTAAATATCATGGCTTTTTGGCCACCCGAATCACTTTAATAGACAGTCATTTAAATTATGAAACAATGCTTTGTATTTAACAGACATGTAACAATAGTCGTTAAGTTAAGTCGTTAACTTTTAACCAACGTTATTACGATAACCACCCGTTTGAAACAACTCATTACAAGTTTTTACAATTTATTTCTTTTTTCAGAGTCAAATTATTGAGAACGATTAAAAAAAAAACAATTCCTTCTTTATTAGGAAAAGGTTTAGTAATTGTATTAAAAAGGAAAGATTTTCTTTTACTTAAGGAATCTGTCATTTGTCTGTCAATCAGAATAATTTAAAACTACTAAATGGGTTTCCAGGCGATTTTCAAAAGGGATTCAAGAAGTATTAAAACAAGAAACAAGTACAAATACTGTATCAAGCAATTCCAATTCTTATCAATAATTCAAACCAATACTTACATAAATGCTACAATTTTGATTCGACGCATTGTTTGTCGCAAAATAATATCGCTACGCAATACCCGGAGCGGCAACCTCGCATGGAAATTCACCGAGCGCTGTCGGCGCGTTGCCGCTCTTCCGACACCGGTCTCGCCGCTCTCTCCGCGCCCTAACCAACCAGTCTCGCTAGACCACGAACGCGACACCACGCTTGCAAACAAAATGGATTCCAATTCTAATTCATCCGACGGCTTACTACCAAAATTAGAGATTGCTGAAGAAAACGATGATATAATATTCAACTGCAGTTTTTCTAGGAAGCAATCTCGACCGCACTGGAACACGGAGAATACTATGAAATTGATAGAATTGTTTGAAAAAGAATGTCCTGAGTTGTGGAATGTGAATCATAGCACTTATAAAGACAGGATGGCGCGTCATGGAAGGTTCGAGTACTTGGCGGTGAGGTTTGACACCACCACGGAGGAGATAACGAGGAAACTGCACAATTTGAGGACTCAATACAATAATGAGATGAGGAAAATTAAGAAGAAGCAAGGGGAGGGGGTGGCGGCCAATAGCGGGTGGGAGTACTTCGAGGCGCTGTCGTTTTTGAAGCAACCGTGCAACGATTCGATGTCCGACCCTTTGGATATGTCGGAGAGCGTAAACATCGAGGTGAGTGAGATTTGTCTACATTGTTTAATTATAGGTACTTCGTTATATTTGTCTCATCTCAGCAGATAATTGATTTGTTTATTTGTATATTATGAAAGCGATTTTTTTTCTCCTAGCCCAGAAAACGTGAGGTGACGATATTGTGATCTAACGAGCATACTAACGCCATCTATTGTTTGGGGTTAAATTAGAGAAAAATAGCTAGTGCTTACATACAATTTATAAACCTTATATCATTATGTCAGTTTTGAAGTTGATACATGGTTGACAGTGACAGTTGACACTTGTCTCAATGCAAGGAGTTTTTCATCTTACAACGTTTTCTCACCTCCAGCTAGCAGAATTCCAAGTTAAAGAAGAGGAGGTATTCGCAGCCGCTCGGGCTCGTCTCAAAGCCTCCACCAGCACCAGCCCCAGCCGGCCCAGGAAGCCCACGAAGGTGGCTGCATCAGCGCCTCCGAGGAAACCTGACGCGAACTTTATGTGGACGGAACAGCCGTGGATACAGCCGGGGCAGAATACTGATGAGTGCCAGGTAAGGGATGGAAGATATTGCTATCCCTTTCAGTTTGTACATATTGTAGGTAGCTATTAGCATATTGGGAGTGTATTGTCAGATCAAGTATAGATTTCTAATATGGCCAGGTATTTGATTTTAGGTAGTTAGTTGACTAAGGGTGCGTCCAGATCTCACATCTTCAAGATTGCTTGAAGCCTAACATTAAAAAACTGAAATAACCTATTTTATTAGTACTTGTAACTCTTCTTAAATGGATACAACAACCACGTGAAGGCATCAAGCAACCTTGTTCCCTACCTGATTACTCTTTATGCATTTTTTTCCATATTTTTTTTTTACCATGCATTGTGATCTTTTTTTACCATGCATTTAGTTTTCTTCTAGATATTCGGTGACTTCGTAGCTTCAGAACTTCGGGCGCTTCGCTCTGGAGAAGCTCGGAAGAAGTTAAAGAGAATGATCCAGAAGGCTATTCTAGATGTTGGGGCGGAAGAAGACACTTCAAGCAGACCAAGTCACTCGTCATGGGATATGGATTAACAGCATTTGTGAAGAAGGAAATGACGTGAAATCTTTATACATATATAATTCTACTGTACGTGTGTATGTCACTGAACTCCTTAACGGCTGGACCGATTTCAATGATTTTTTATTGCACCCTGGATGGTTTATATTCACACTAGCGACATCTATTGGGTCGCGGGTGGAAACATCGCTAGTAGTCTAAAATTTTGTAAAAACGAGGTGTCTTTACGAGTATATTTTCGAAATTTCGAAAATTCTCCTATTTCAACATGCTTCATGTGAAGTACATTATGTACCTCAATATTTTGTTATACAAATACTTTGTCGACTTGTTATGGTGAAATAATTGACGATACTGTGGATCAAACACTAGGTATAGCTTGCGACTGATAAGGTCTAGATTTTTATTTTATGTTTCTACTAAAGGTATGTTTACTTTATGTAAAGAATCTCTGTAAATAATATGCTGAATAAAACTATTTTGCTATAACTAACTGAACTGTTTCTTTTATTTGTTTACCTACATAATAAAACTTTTAACTTCGTTTGGGTTTCGATGGGATTCGAAAAGTAGTCAAAATCAAATCAAAGTGTTTTTACTATGTAACTAAAACAAGTTCTGTGCCGCGAAAAAACCCGTAATATACCTAATACGTTAATAATTCGAAAAGTAGTCACACAAACACCTCGATAATCTAATGGCGTGCAATCTTGTCTAATTAACTTTAAAACATGGCTAGGGTGTGAGATCACCAACCCGCAGTGGGCAAGCGTGGTGATTACGATATCCTCCTCACTGTACTAAGTAGATAAGATATCTACCAATATCTTCTATCTAGTGAGATGAGAGGTTTTTACCTTGCAGTAGGATACAGGCTAATAAAGTTGAAAGATATTACCGATACCACTCCCTTGTAAATTAGGTATATACGACACTAGTCGCACCCCGTGGTGTTACCCGCGTTGTATCGATTCCCGCGGGAGTTTCGGGATAAAATGTATTTCATGTGTTTTTCTGATGTATAACCTATATTACTGTAAAGTTGCATCCAAATCCGACCAGTAGTTTTTTCGTGAAAGAGTAACAAACATACATTCATACATACATTACATCCTCACAAACGTTTTCATTTATAATATTAATTAATATTAGTATTAATAGAATTTATCATAAGTATTCAAAATATTTTTTTAATTTATTCCTACCGCAGCTCCTACCCTCAATTAAACAAAGAAATAACTTTCATTCACCGTACGTTCTAATTTCATTCATTTTGTTCGGGCGCCGTCAACCGAAGCGGGCTTGTGCAATGTTCCGGTTATACTTTATCCCTTTCTGACCCATTCATATTAGATATAGTTATCTCCCTCTAACGTATGGTTTCTTTAGGGGCTCGGCCCTGAGAAAACGACAGATGTTGGTTTTTGAAGGAAACTTTGACGCCAAAATGTTGGGATTATAGGATTTAAAATCGCTTACAAGACTTTGTTCTAAGTTTGGGACGGGTGGTGAAATAATGATGGCGTTTTTGAGAACTTTTTCGATGAAGGTGGGGTCAAAAGGTGTGTAAGTAGGTACCTACCTAATGCTACTATAGATTTGGCATAGCCAGGGACATAGTATTGATTGTTTTTTCAAAAACTTAACTGTTTATTTTATCAACTTTAGAGATGAGAAAGCGCCAATCTGTTAATGTCTTAATTAAAGAAATTATATTAATATTAATTATAATAAGAATTATTGTAAAGAATAGTAAGCCTAGTCTTACTTACTCGTATGTTACTTTAACACTGGCCATTAACTAGTTTATTTTTATTACCTTCGTTTAGTTAAAAATACTAAGTACTTATGATAGCAGAGGTACTATAGATACCTACTTTATAATCGCAAAAATACTTTATACGTAAGGCTGTAAGACTTTATTACGAATACATCAATCAAAGAGGATTTAAAACAAAATTAAAACGAATGGTGTAAAAAATTCAAAGATAATACCATTCCGTAAAACTTAACATAAATTCCAAACCCTAATTTAGCGAACCACAGACACATAAACAAACCAGAAACAATCAAAACAACATAAACGCAACCCATAATACTAAACGCCTCCCATTTGTAATAATGTGCCACTACGCCCACACTACCCCTTCGCAATCCCAAGAAACATCACATGACTAATCACTGTAGGCAAAACGCCATTGTAACTTAAAATAAAAAGAGTCATTGCAAAACATTGACGTAATAAATGTAAAAAATGCGTGTTTTTTATCACAATGTCACAATGGATTTC
The DNA here is from genome assembly GCA_963082685.1 of Cyclophora albipunctata. Classification (NCBI taxonomy): domain Eukaryota; kingdom Metazoa; phylum Arthropoda; class Insecta; order Lepidoptera; family Geometridae; genus Cyclophora; species Cyclophora albipunctata. The sequence continues at coordinate 3,890,097 of OY720117.1, read as the reverse complement.
CAACAATACACGAGCGACGCAATCACGAGACATTTCCCGCTCGGCTTCCGTCGGTCGGTGAGACTTCTTGGCGTTTATGATCGCCTGGTAGTTGTCACCGAGGCGCGTACCATATGGTGGCCGCTGGTGACATTTTTTTTTGTTGTAAATAAATAACTTAGATAAACCGGACAGTTATTAAGAATTTATTGGACAAGTCTCTATGTAGTTTGTAATTTCAATTAAAATTCTTGTTACCGCCTCAACTGTAATATTTTTTATGGTTATCGCTCCGATCGATAACGATTCGAACGTTCGTAAAAATGTTAAAGGTGTAATTTATACATTATGTAAGCGGAATTTTTCCACGATTCTCATGAATCTTGAGTAAATTAGGATAGACGGTAACGTCACCATGTCAACTAATAACATATTCATAGACACACAAATACTACTGTGTCCATGATTCAAGTGTAAAATAATGTGTTTACAAAGAGTCCTACCATGAAATCTAAATTCAAACGACAATATCACAGTTTCGGTTTTGTGCGAACAAATTGCAGGTACTTAGAGTATGCAGTAAATATCATAAATTGTCTCAAACTCCGGGAAAGTTTGCAGACAGTAACTTCCCGACAATAAAGAACGATGGAGTGCTTGCTGTGGAGGAAGTTTCCAAGCGAAATTGCCATTGCAACCACGCCAAGTTGCCAACTGGCTTTTGATATACAACTCTTGTCAGAACATTTTTATTAACAACCGCGCCTATTTATATTACACCGGTTTATTCACATTTAAATAGATATTTTGGGATAAAAAATGGCCACGTGATTCTCAGATATGTAATCTAAGTTACTTTAAAGTTTCATAAAAATGGGTGCAGTAGTTTTTGAGTGAATGATAAAAGAACATCTCATACATCTCTCCGAATCTACATAAATATTTATGACGTTTAAAAATACAGTGTCAAAACAATTCTTCGCCTTGATATTTATTGCCTCCAATACTAAATACATAATCGTTTTATTTATGAACATGGAAAGTTAAACAAGACGAAATTTATCAAACCGGTTCTTATCAAACTACAAACAACTTGGAAGGCGACGTTAATTGACGGCTGCTATACTTTTAGCTCACTCAGTGTGGTTTCTAGCCGCGTACCAACAAGCAATAACATTCCCTATTTCTAAAACTACAAGTCTCAAAATTCCAAATCGACTTGCGCCATTGCTACCCGCGGAGGTAATTTGAAGCCGTATGGTTACGGACAAACGCACATACGTACGATCATACGAATGTGTGTTACTACACGCTTGTGTGTAGCTCAATAATTTGACGCATGCGCGGTAGCTACCGACATCTGTTGACAAGCAAAGGACGTAGAATACTGAGCACTGACCAAAGTACGTTCCAACTAAGTTTGCTGCAGCTAAAGGCGCTGGCGTTTTCAGTACTGAAATCTGCTTTTCTTGTTAGTTCCAATTTCGTCCGTTGGTAGACTTGTTTGGTGATTTGGCTGGGTTTATCCACGTGGCTGTGGAGTGACGGAGCAGGCGCGGATCCATCGATCCAGTCACCTTGACTGGTTAATAGATTCATGTACACGTAGCGTTCGCTCCGTCATAGGAATCGTCTGTTTATGCCATTGTGGCTCGGTGGAGATGTCGAGCCGTTACGAGTACTGATAGTATCTTTATACATTGAGTAGTTGAGGTTATTATAAGTTCTCAGTAAAGCAAGCTAATGGGCACTGAATTTTTAGTTGACTGTTAATAATGACAGTGATGTGGATCAGGCATAATCACCACGCTTGTATAATACGGGTGATACTAACTTACTTACTTGTTAATAATTACTGTTACATCTTCTTCTTCTCTCTCTCTCGAAGAGAAGAAGAAGAAGAGAAGAAGTACTGTTACTTCTAATGATTAACGTCCCTAAACCGTCCCACAGCTGGGCAAAGCTTTCCCAAAACCCAAAATACCACTAGCCAACTTTTCCTGTGCCTTGCGCGTTCCCACCAAACGTTATGAAATTGTTCACAGCTCACTATGTACAAAAAAATATAAAAATCTTTTGAGAGATTAGAGTAATATTCAATTTAAAACTTTAAAATAAACAGAATAAGAGCTATCACCAAAACAACAAGGCGATTAAAGCGCCATACCAATATTATTACCACCAAAAGGTATTAACTTGTAAGGTCCCACTGCTAGGTAAAGGCCTCTCATGTCATCGAAGATATCGTACAGTGAGGAGGGAAAAAAAAATATCCGAAAGATTCCAGCTTCATCGATATGCCCTAATACCACCAAACAAGCGTCATTCATTGCTAATGCTTGTGGTAACTGCAGCCTCTAAAATGTCCCCTTCGGTTCTGATCTGCCGTACGCCCCACCCTTCCAAGATGTGAATGCTCGTTCGTTCCAAAACAAAGGCTTTGTCTCCTTTTCTCTTCTCTTTTAACAATTTCTTCCTCTATCTATTGCTTCATAAGAAAAGAGATAAAAAGATAGAAGAGTTATTGTGTTTGGCTACTGGTTGGCTACGGACAGCACACATGCTTACATAAAACTTACTCACACACTTGTTTATCTACCATTATTATGAGAAAAATTTGTTGTATATTAATCTACTATGGGCAAAATCCATCTAGAAAACTTTATAGAATTGTATAAATGATGTAGAAGAAAAAATACGAAATAATGTCAATATTATTATTTTTCTTTAACTTATTGTAAATGTATAATTTTAAAATTTCAAATCAATAATAAAATAAAATCTGTATACAAATGCCAATGTAAAACTTATGTTATGGAAGAGCGGGTTCTCCTGGCACAGGTAATATTTACCTAAAAGGAGATCCCAACAACTATATTTAAGAATTCAATGTATAGGTACGTTTTTGATGAATAAATTTATTTATTTATTTATTATTTATTAAAATAAGTGAAGAAGAGAGACTAAAATAATTCAGTGTCAAAGATTGAGGCGAAACAGCCACTGAGACACATAACTAAGTATATGCAAGAGTTACTTTCGCCTTAACACATTAAACGAAATAAGTATTTGAATGCGCTAATCTCAAAAATTACCATTCCGATTTGAATAATTCTTTTTGTTATAGATAGCCACATTCAACGGAAAGGTTATAGGTTATTTTCTACCCGAAATTTCCCCGAGAACGGACGCAATAGAGGTAAAACCGCGGGGCGCTGCAAGTTCCTATAAGAGGTTGAAACAAAAATGTGTCAATAGGCACATGAAATTTGTTTTATATTCAACTAGCAGCGCCCCGCGGTTTTACCCGCGTTGTGCCCGTTCCCGTGGGAATTTCGGGAATTTTTTTACATAAAAACCTACCTCTTGAATCACTCTACCTATTACAAAAAACCGCATCAAAATCCGTTGCGTAATTTTAAAGATTTAAGCATACAGACAGACAAACAGTGTGACAGACACGAAAAAGAGACGACTTTATTTTATACTATGTAGTGATGTTTTGCATCGTAAAGGATATTTATTATACGTATCCCATAAATAAACCGGTACTACGTTAAATAACTTTATGGCTAGATCCCAATTAAAAAAGAACTCAAGATCTAGACTAGACTAGAAAACCGAAGCTAGCCAAGACCAAGACAAGCCACCAAAGGGACATACCTAGGTATGCAATTTTCTGATACCAACTATTGAAATACTTACAAATAACACTCCATGTCCTACTCACTTGAAAATTTTAAAGATTACTAGCTGCGCCCTGCGGTTTCACCCGCGTTGTACCCGTTCCCGCGGGAATTTCGGGATGAAAAATAGATGTTGGCCGATTCTCAGACCTACTCAATATGCTCACAAAATTTCATGAGAATCGGTCAAGCCGTTTCGGAGAAGTACGCGAACGAACACTGTGACACGAGAATTTTATATATAAGACTAGCTGCGCCCCGCGGTTTCACCCGCGTTGTACCCGTTCCCGCGGGAATTTCGGGATGAAAAATAGATGTTGTCCGATTCCCAGACCTACCCGATATGCACACAAAATTTCATGAGAATCGGTCGAGCCGTTTCAGAGGAGTTCAACCACGGTACCCGTTCCCGCGGGAATTTCGGGATGAAAAATAGACGTTGGCCGATTCTCAGACCTACTCAATATGCTCACAAAATTTCATGAGAATCGGTCGAGCCGTTTCGGAGGAGTACGCGAACGAACACTGTGACACGAGAATTTTATATAAGAAGATTAAAACAAAAAGTATAAGCCTGTAATGTCCCACAAGGCAAATGCCTCTCATCTCATTGAAGATATCAGTACAGTGAAGAGTGCAAAATTAAGTAAGTTACTTATATTAAAATCGGTCCTGATGTTTGAGCTTTATAGACCTACAAATGTCATTCAGTTTCTCCTATATTCGTGGGTGGCGCCGGACAAGTGATCACACGCATATGACAACGATTCTAGAGAAGACAAACGTTTATTATTTATCAGCTAATATTTGTTCTGACTCAGTCAAATTGTTAACTAACGCTCGTACTCAGAAACTTCGAATGCTTTCATAGTAGACATTAAATGAGCGATCGTGACGTGTAATGTATGAATAATGCGTTAATTACTTAAGTGACGATTTAATGAACGTGAATTAACGAGAGATTTTAACATGAGTGACGTTTTAATGAACGTCTCCAAGTGCGGTAGAAAATTTTCTGTACTGGTTTCTTAGGTGTACAGTCCGGCAAGTATAAGTTGGCGGTGGCGATTTGAGGAACTAAAACGTCTATCTTGAAAATTCACTTTGACACTTCCGAGTTCATAGTAAACATCGTTGCGAATATTTTGCTAACTACTGTGCTATCATCATGCCTAAAGTGATAAAAAGTGGTACAAGAGAAGCAGTTATAAAAGTACATTCGTTTTGAACACAGTGGCGCACAGCCGCGCCAAGTTATACTTGCCGGACTGTAAGCGAACACTACTCATTTGAATTGAAACTATGTACGTTTTATATGCAAACTTAACACTTCAGTCTTCTGAAATGTCAACGTCAAAATGTCACTTAAAATGTATTAGGAAATGTATCCGTAAACGTAGGTTTAATTCAAAACTTGGGTATGTGTTGTTGAGTTTCTTTACATTCGATTATATACTTAATGTCTAATTAATTCACATCTCAGAGTATGTCAGACTCTGAGATGTGAAATTATTAGACAAACACTAATATTAACTCTCACTAGTAATCATAATTATGGTGGATAAAGTGAGAATACTAGCATAGAGACGGTAAGTTTAATAGTAAGTGACCGTCAAACATATCTTTTGAACTAGTCGGCTTGCAACTGTTATCTGAATGAAGTAAACTCGCTAAGTATCAACGATGCTTTAAGAAGTTAAAATTGTTATTTTACTATGTAGTTTATTAGTAGGTAGAAATCATGAAGATCCATTATCTCTTTATCATTAGCTACATCGATATATTCTATAATAGTTATCACAATAACAGGAGGAGAAAGAGAAGGAGATTGTGGAAGTTGCATGCCAACAGTAATCCGTTCGTTAGCATAGTGAATTTGTTTCATAGTAAAACCTATTTGTCTATAGACCTCCTAAGTAACTAAAGAAAACATTTTCTAAAAGATCCAGAACTGAAAAATATTGATTCGTAAATCCAAGCAAAGATATACAATTCTAACTATTAAACAAAGAAAGTAACAAACACCATACAACAAACTTTTTGACAAAGTACAACTTTTTATTATTCCACCTAACAGACGTTAATTTAACCGCAAAGCAACAGGTAAACCCAAAAACCACGCTCCGTAACGTAACCGGTTGCAGAATCCGCAGGTAAAATTGACTTTCACGTACCAGGCGAGCAGAAACGTAAGGAAGTATCGGGCGAACCCCACTAGCTGATATAGTGACTGCTACTTATTCTATGACCGCTCCATAGATAGGCAACGCTTGGGAACGCCCACGGAGCTCTGCCCTTTTCTTATATGGATGAAGTGCAGTTGTTTTTTTGCTTCCTTGGTTGGTTTTTAGAGAATTTCTATTGTGTTGGAAAAAGTTTTTTTGAATTTCGAATGATGGTTATGGTATTTCATTGTTTTTTTTTGCGAGGTTTGTCTATAGTATGGAATGTAGATAATTACTTAAGTAGACGAGTAAATAGGTCTATGGTTTCAACTGCTTCTAAACAAACATGATATGATAGTATAATTTCGTTTTGTAGGAAATTAAATGTTTTAGAATCTTAGAAAAATATTGGAACAGAAGTCTACAATATCGATATCAACTCAATGATATACCTATAGGAAAGCTATATATTTTCATGAAGTTTTTGGAAAAAGTGTGATTCACAAAGTGTATTTATACCATTTAATACCACACAGTAAAAATATATTATAAGTATATTTTAAGGTACATGAGTTACATTTTAACCTACGTTAGGTTTAGAAATTGAGTTAGGTTAGGACGATATGATTAAGTCCTAACTTTGTATTCCCCTCTCCTTAACTTCAATAGACGTCCACCGACATATCGTTAAAGCTAACATTATGAAGGAAAAGTAATCGTCATCAGAGAAACGACTTTCGCCAATCACTTCGGTCACATCTTTACTCCGATCAAAAGTTGTAATCACTCCCACTTTAGAGATGAGCTTATCTAACTACCTAATACTTGCTTACATAAAAGGAGTCCGGCAAAGGAACTCATTATCATCTCGTTAAGAGTGAAGGAAATTAACACTCTGAGCTGAGTGAGCGAAAGCAAGCAAGTGGTTCAAAATGTACGAGGCTCGTTCTGTGACACTATTCGGCTAGTAGCTGGAAAACTTGCTCAATCTAAAAGTCGAAACGCAACGCTGTATTTTGGCATTGTTACAACAACAAAGAAACAAAAGCTAGGTAGGTATATTTTTCAAAATAACTACCTACTTAGTACCTACCCTACCCAAGCTTGAAGAAACAACCTAATCTAGATTATTAATCCCTTAGTCTATGCCATAACACAGTTCCAGAAAAGATGTCAAAAATTATAAGTCAAATAAACCATTGGCTTGTATTCGTACATATAATACCTAATTAATTGTAGTCCGAACTATCCTAACCGATTAGTCACTTATTCATTGAATATAAGAACAAAATTGAGTCAGCCTGAGTAACTGGTTTTAGTGTTGAAGGGCCTGTGAAGGGCGGCGAAGTGGGCGGGGCGCGAGCCGCGGGCCCGCCCCGGGCGGGGCCAGAGAACGCCCCTTGAGCCCGGCCCTGCTGCCTTCGAATTTTGAAATTTTGTAAGTACTTATTTGAAATTAGTGTTCTTTCAAAAAAGGTGAATTGTTGTTTGTGGTTTATTTTAAAAGGGCTTGGAACATAAACCAAAGGCATTCAGCCTTTTCAAGCAATTTCGAATTTTAAAACATTACTAGCTGCGCCCCGCGGTTTCACCCGCGTTGTACCCGTTCCCGCGGGAATTTCGGGATGAAAAATAGACGTTGGCCGATTCTCAGACCTACTCAATATGCTCACAAAATTTCATGAGAATCGGTCGAGCCGTTTCGGAGGAGTACGCGAACGAACACTGTGACACGAGAATTTTATGTATAAGAAGTAGATTTAAAACTTTAGTCTAGTTTAGAATTTCCAAGATACTACTTATGTCCTGGAGTTAGGTTCTTTGTTAGGTTTTAGAACTAGGCATTAGAATCGGTACGTACTTATTAGACCTAATTCTCAACCAAGGTACTTCATCATCACTACATAGTATAAAATAAAGTCGTCTCTGTTTCGTGTCTGTTTGTCTGTATGCTTAAATCTTTAAAATTACGCAACGGATTTTGATGCGGTTTTTTGTAATAGGTAGAGTGATTCAAGAGGAAGGTTTTTATGTAAAAAAAATCCCGAAATTCCCACGGGAACGGGCACAACGCGGGTAAAACCGCGGGGCGCTGCTAGTAGATTATAAGTTGAACATAGCTTTCAACATGCACACATGCTTTTTGCTGTAGATAAGACCAGTTAAGCTCCTTGTTTTACCACCGCAATCTATAATTTACATCGTAATTGTTAAGCAACGGGCAGCTCGGCCACTATTAAGATGGAGTACCGAGTACCGATAGCGGCATTTCTTTCTCTACCGTGCTTCGGAGGGCATGTTACTTGAATTATCAGTTTCATCGGTTTAATCATGAGATTACTTTGAACCCTAGGCCCTGATCCTTATTAATCGTTCTATGGTCAGAAATTGATAGGCACCTTTTCAATTTGATCCAATATAAAGCCTCATTCATAAACGCTTACCTACTAAGGTTGGATTTCACCGTTAGTATCTAAAAACGCGTTTAACTAAACTCGTTTATATGTAAACGCGTTTATATATCGAGTAAAATCTCGTTTATAGTCAAACCGATTTCACCGGCTTTTTGGAGTTAAATTTTGATCGTGTTTACGTAAACGAACATTTACCACAGATTTACATAAAATCATAGACAATAACCACAGAGTGCAACACTCCCGCGGCGGGAGTGTTGCACTCTGTGGTTATCCGCCATTAGGATATGACAGTTTATTATATTATTCATTCCGTTTCTCCTCGTCTTGTCGTCGAGTTTCGTGAGTGTGCTTGTGGTATTTTCGAGTGATTTTCCTGTAATTTTACAACTATTGCGTGTTTCCTGGACTCCGAATTCACAACAGACTGTTTTACTTGGCTTTGCATACTGGACTCGATTTCGTGCGCGATCTATTTACCTTGGCATTGTTTACTGGACTTTTGGTACCCTTGCGGCATATAACTATGTCGAAAAGGAAGGGCGAAGTTATGCCGAACATTGGCGCGAAAAGAAAAAGAGACCCAACTTTTGGCGCCAGCGAAAAATTGACGCTTATTTCCCTGGTGGAAAAACATTTCGACGTTGTGGAGTCCAAAAGAACGGATGCTGTCAGCATGCGTCAGAAGGCAGAGGAGTGGCGAAAACTTGCTGAAACATTCAACGCCACATCCAGCATCCATCCACGAGAGCCGATTGTACTAAAGAATTGTTGGGAAAATTTGAAAAAAAAAGCAAAGCAGGAGTTAACCCGACAAAATCAAAGTTTTATAGCTACAGGTTAGTCCAGATTATATATTGTATGTATTTTTGTTAATACTCTCCATATTGCATGTATGAAATATTTGAAATGATCAATATTTACTTTTATACTTAGGAGGAGGACCACCAAAAAAGCCCAATGAAGACCCTGCTATTGATCGTGTGATCGACCTAATTCAAACCAGGGTATCAGGGTTCACCAACATTTATGACTCCGATGGTACAAATATTGGTGAGTTTTATGTAAATACATAGATTACAGAACTAGGCTCTCCTACAGCTTAGATTTAAATAACCTGTTATTACTTCAATTCAATTCACTTTAAACACATCAACAGCATTACAGATTTAATTATATTTTCCAAAAGTGTGTTGTGTTTGTATAGTAGGTACAATGATTAAAAACATGCTAATTAAAGTTGTTCTTTCAGCCTCCAGTAACACTGATGAAGCAATGGCTGGGACTTCTCAGTCAGTGATAGTGATGAGTGGTATGTATTATTCTTACAGCTTGAGATATAAATCTCCTGCATGTATTTGTTCTATAAAAGAGTCTGAATTAAAAATTTCACTAAAAATCACTTGTTTACTTGCATTTGTGGCATTTATCTGAACTAACTTGAATTTAAAATTTAATTTGGCAAGCATATTAATATTTTTGGTTTTTCAGATGCAGTCATTGAAAACCTGCAAGCTACAGAACTTGTGACCACTGTGACTACTGTAAGTACCTACCTAAACTTGGTGAGAGAATAAATTTTTATTTATATAGATTTTATAAAGTTGTGCTATAAATATACTAGTGGTTTGCTTTGGGCCCCAGGTCGGGTTAAAGTCCAGATCTAACTTAAACCATCCAGGAACACTCAACAGCCCTTACGGAACAGTTCACAAAGTACAGTTAGAAATAAAAATAATTGTAAAATTTTGATTAAGATTTCTATTTGCAGGACTGGGCCGAATACACTCCCACAATGCTGAGGAATACAATAAATTCCAACTTAAGAGCCCTGAGCCCAAGGCAGGTGGAATTCGAGGATGCAGTGCAAGAGGAGCAACAGCCAGCGTCTGCAACTCCTCTCCCTAGTTCAGACTACCCAGTCCCAACACCCCAGTAAGAAATTATTTTTAATGGAATTATCTACTAGCTTTGCCCCACCTTTTCATCTACATGAAAATGATGATAAGAAGTAGTCTGTGTGTTGTACTCAACATATGACAGAAACCAATATCCATCTGTCCTCACAAACATTTGCATCGCGATTTGATTCACATTCATAAGAACAGGAATTTTAAATCACTTTGCAGAGTCCAACACCGTGCTCCATCAACAAGTCGCAGGAGGCCAACGCTGAGGCGCGATGAGAATTTATCGGCTCATAGGATCGCGACCTTATCTTTGGCCAACACCCAGGCTACAGAGGAGCATGAAGTGAAAATGAGAATTTTAAGACTCCAGGAGGAGAAGGAAAAAGAAATTTTGAAACAGGAGCGCCTAAAAACCAGGCAGGAAGAAATAAAATTAAAAATTTTAGATTTAGAACTTTCTAAGAAATAAAAGAGTTTGTATACATAAAAGCATTTATTTCATTTTAAGTATTTCCTTAATTATAAAAAAAAAAATGAGGTCATTAATTTATAGTCCATTTATTGATAACATTGAATTTATCAAGTTGATTGATGTGATAATATATAATTATCATTTAATAAGTACTCTATATTCCATGTTAATAGACTTCATCTTGATAATCTGAAAAAATAATATTGATCAGCTTTTTAACTATAAAAGTTACTGAAGTGTTTGGTGAATCAATCTGAGATAGTCATTATTATAATCTGACGTATGGCCATGTCTGACTATCCCAATAAAATATGATTTCCTCATAGCACTGAACTAACTGACTGATAGTATTACAACTACTTAAAATGATTTTACAAAAGCATTTATTTATAGAGTTTTTATAATATCCCATTAAGGCACAATAGGATAAAATGTGGGGGTTGGAATCTAGGAGGGTGTAAGTATAATCAATCAGGGAGGTAGGTAGTTTGAGTAAACTTACCTAGCAAAATAGTTGGTCACTATCTCACTGCGCCTTCTGTAATTCGGGTTTATTCTTTGTGCTCGTTGTATATTTCCATTATTAATATTACCCAAGGCTAATAGAGCATCCCATGAAGCTGAATTTATTATTTGGTTATCATTAGGAGGCATACTTTCCCCACTTCTTCTTGCAATATTGTGCAAGATTGCTGTGGCGATGATTATTGGAAAAGAATGCTCTACTGTAACTCCTAAACCAACAGCCATTGCTGGGAATCTTTTTTTCCAGACACCAAACAATCTTTCTATACAATTCCTTGTTCTTATTTGAGATTCATTATATAAGTTTTCAGGATCATTATTGCATTGTTCCAAAGGAGTCATCATGTACCTATTACATGCATACCCTGCATCGCCTACAAGCACTGCATTTCCATATTGGCCCTGTTCAAACATGGCTCTTCTATAACAATTGTTGAAAATGTATGAGTCATGTGTACTTCCTGGCCATCAAGCAACTATGTCAGTGAATTCCAATTTGGCATTGCAGATTGCCTGAATGTTGAGTGAAAAATAGTGTTTTCTGTTACGAAAGATCTCTGGGCTTTCCCCGCCTGTAATAGAAGTATAGTAAGTACTACATGTTACCAAAATGTTATTGGGGTTTGACATAATAATACATATTAATCTACCAACAAATAGGTAAATAATCTTAAACTAACCAGGTGATTTGATGAACTTCACATGAGTGCAGTCTATTGCACCTATAACATAAGGAAATCGAGCTCTCTTATAAAATTCAACTTGTGTCTGTTGGATCTCGTTAGGTAACTCAGGAAAGTAAATGTGCTGCGGTCGAAGTGAAGCAATGGCAGCACTGACTCTGTGCACAATTCTATGTGCTGTAGAAGTATAAATCCACATAAATCGGCAGCAGTCATTTGGTAACACCCAGTTGCGTAGAAACGCAGAGCACAAAGCAACTGATTAATAGGAGACACGCTATTGTTTCTGAAATCAATGTGAACATCGAATTAACTAGTAATACCATTAATAACCTTACTTACGTAAGTATCTGATACAGAACGCATTGTTACATGAGTAAACATATGTGTTGATGCTTACATGTTTGAAGGAAACTCGATTTTATCTTCAATAGACTCCAATACCGACAGAACAGTTGGTTTTGTGAGACGAAATCTTGTAACGAAGTCTTTGTCATCAAGAGTATCAAAACATTCTTCTCTGACACGAATCCACCTTGGACGACGAAAAAATAGGTCCTCATCATCACTACTATCTTCGAAGGCTAGTGCTAATGCTCTTTCCATTGTTGATGTGCGCAAAATTATTGTCAGTCCATGTTGTCAGTATTCTCCAAAACGTATACAAAAGAAATGCAACGACATTGACAGTTCTTAAACACGTTTAGAGACGTTAAACCGCCAATATCGGGCGTTCAGGATTTTAAACGAGTTTAGCGTTAATTGCGTTTTGTTCATGCTGGTGAAATGTAATATTGCGAACTAAACTCAGTTAAGAGCTTAAACGTGTTTATACATCAATTAATCGCGTTTACATTCAACGGTGAAATCCAACCTAAGAGCATTTTAACTATCAAACAATATTTTACCTTTATTAGGTATAAGGTTTGTCCCTTTCCGAATGTTCCTCAGAGCGAAAGAGACAAAACACTTTTTAACAGAGTAATAAACCTATTTATAATAAGCCGGTAGATTTTTATTTTCACCACAAACAACTTGATCGTACACTAGAGTCGTTTTTAAATTGCCATGCCAATAATTATCTAGGTATACTGAGTTATTTAATACCTACGTACACCAAATTAATTAGATTATCTTGCGTACTTGAAATAAATAATAAGTACATTAAATAAAACTACTATATACCTAAGTAGCTAGTTGCTCATTTGAACGTGGCTCAATTGACAACGGTCGGGACGCGAGAAGATTGAACACTTGATTTTATGATACTACTAGCGACATCTGTTGAGGTTTTGGTTGAAACTAACTTTTCTATTAACTTTATGGCTTTTAATTTTTTTGTTAACTGAATGGAACTAGATTTTTCATTAATTTAATTATTTGTTGAGTAGTTTAAGTGTGTACCCATTCATTAAATATCATATAATATGTTACAATGTAGAGAGAGCGAGTAGCGAGTAAAAAAGAACGGACAAGCATTGAATTCGTACGTTATTACATTAGTATCTGCTGTACTCAAAGACGTTGTACCCGTAACGGGAATAACTAAACCACTGTTTAAAAGTGTTTTGTCTTGTTTGCTCTTCGGAAAATAGCGTACGTTGGAAAGGGAAAAAACATTTGATAGCTAAAATGTTGTTGATAAGCGTTTAGAAAAAGGCCCTAAATCTTTAAATTAATTAAAAAGAAGTCCCCAAAAGTTGTCTGTTTGAATGTAATCGATTTTCGAAAAACTGTTTATCGAATTTTCATGCGGTTAGGTATCAATAATGATACCTAGGTAGACTTCAAGACTCTTGGAGAGAGAGAATTCAAGAAGAAGGTTTGTAAGTAGTTATTGCTACTTTTCATGTTAAAATTTATACAGGAACGGGTTCTTCATGCCGAACGGGTACTAAATACAACGAAAGTAAGCCCGCAGGACACTGCTTGTCTACACTAATATTCTATAGAGGATAGGCATGGAAATTATTGCTATTTTTATTTCACGATCACGTGGTGAAATTATATTTTTTTATCACTGTTATATCACGCGCTATAAATCACGACCGTTATTTTTTATTAGTGACGATTATTGTCACAGCAGGTATATTTTTTCCGTCTGTTACATGTCGCTGCGATAGTGAATTTTTGTCCCACTAAATTTTAACCTGACAGCTGTCAGTCTGGCGTCCGTAAACGCAGCTCGGACTTCTGAGTCACCGGCGATGATTTGTTGACAATTATTTTTTTCAATGAACTTTCCCTCATACTTTGCAGGCTTGGGACTGTCAATGCTTAATCAAATTACATTGGCGTAGGTATTTAGAAGTTCATTGAATCAACTAACTTCTCATTTCACCGCGTCCGGCGTCGTGAACTCGTGACGTGATACCTACTCGTGATTTCAACATTATAAACTGTTCTAGTTCCTAATAAATCTTACCTTCTTTAAAATAAGACTCATTATTATTTGAAGTGTTCGTAACTCAGCGATCGAGAACGTAAACAAAAACCTACAGATAAACTAAAGCCTAATTGCGCTTGAAATAAGATGCAATTTCACCTGGTGACGCGGTGTCGCCCAAGTGTTGTTGTTAGTTTTGTCTCTTTCGCACGATGGAATTCTGGTGGTGCGGCACGCGGCACGCGTTATAATGTAACAGACGGTATCGATGCATATAACTGGCGTGACACGTGATTTGATTTATCACGAGTGAAATAACCAGTGATGCGTGAAATGTTCCATGCCTAATAGAGGAAAACTTTGTTTGTTTGGTTGTAGTTGTAATGAATAGGCTCAAAAACTACTGAACCGTTTTTAAAAATTCTTTCACCATTCGAAAACTACATTATCCACGAGTAACATAGGCTATTTTTCATCACGAAATTCCCACAGGAATAGACACAACGCGGGTAAAACCGCGGGGCGCTGCTATCTTATATAAATGCGAATGTTTCAAAGTACCTATGAATACTTATTAGCAAACAATAAAAAATTAAATCTCCCATTAAAACACTAATTGGAATTTAAAAAAAGCGATAGGCACCATTAATCCGGGTGGCTGCAAACGAAGGCACTCACATGCTCCCGGGGGTGGAATGGGGTGGCAGGGGTGCAGTATCGACCGCGAGGGGTGAGTTTAATGAAATTATATTACGATGATAGGTGAAGACGGATGAGTGGGGTCGGATTTGGTTTTTAAACGACTTCAAAAATCGAAGGGGGTTGTCAAATAGTGGAATTTTTTGGTTATTTTAAGTGTGTAGCAAAGTTGCCGAGTTGTAGATTAATAGGTAAGTAAAATGTATTCCTTTTTATTCTTATCAGTGTTGTGCTAGTTCCTGTAGGAATTTCTGATTGAAAATAGGTACCTAACCTAACCCGTTGAATGTGGCTATCCATTACAGAAAGTATTACTCAAATCGGAATGATCGGAAATTCTGAAATTAGCGCGTTCTAACAAACAAACAAAAAACAACTATGTACTTATCAAATTTTTCCGCTTTACTATAATACTTAGTGCGTAAAGAACACTAGTTTTGACGTAAGGATCGTATTGCAAAAACGTCAAAAATTGGGTACCAACCTTTTTTTGGCTAACCCATCCCAGAGCTGGGCAAAAATAATTTAGAAACTAAAAATGAGAAAGAAAATATAACTGACGAAGAAACACAATAACCAAATGTACGAAGAATGTCGAAACTCCATTGTTATTTATTTGTACCCTCCATCAAACAATGTCGAAAGTTTTCCTCCCGCTGAGAGGAGCTCTTATTCCTGCTGTGTACCAATGTGCTTACTTCATAGCTATAAAATATTAGGAGTATTTAAAAGTGGGTACTGAGGGAGGAAAAAATGAGCTTAACCGACTTTTAAAAAAGGAGGTTAATAAAACTAATAAAACTTTATTAAGCACACATAATTATACACAAATTCAATGAACTAAATCTAATTATACAATCAGCCGTGTCAGTGCCGTAATCAGTGCGGCAGTTAATGTTGAAATTATCAAAAATAAAAGCCTGTCAAAGGACCTTTTTTATGAAATATCGTACGGTTATGTATTTTCTTTACACAGAGGCACATTACTTATATACTTATACTCAGAGACGTTCATAAAAATCGACACTTAATAATTTGACGTAATTTTATTTTTTTCTTGATTGGAAGAAGTTGGCACAGGAAAGATACCTATACATACATGGTAGGAATTGGGGGAGACCTTCGCCCAGCAGTGGGACAAGGAGGTTACGTAAAAAAATCATAGGTACATTACAATATATCAAACTCACTCATTAAATCTCAACTAAGGAATCATTTGACATCTTTGAAGTACGGGCGTTAACCTGACATTTCTGTTGCCTCGACTACACTACAATCTAAATACCCCAATCACCCCCTTCAATTATGAATGAAAACCATTACCGAAGTAGAAAACAAAAACAAAACAGACAGCAATATGAAGAGTTTTATCCTCGCGTGCCAGCCGGGGTCGGGGGCGAGGGACCGTGTTGTTATAGATAATACTTTATTTATTTATGGACTACATGCGGTGCTCTTTGTGCGGTCTTTAGTACCCTGATTATTGTTTTGTTTACGTAAATCAACCCTTAGTGTGGGTGGCAGTGGTTCTGTTTCAGCGATGCCGTGGTGCGGAGGGTTGGGCAGTTTTAGTTTTGTTTAGTTCTCGTTCAGAACTTGATAGAGAACTTTTGGTCTAAAAAGTTCAAAACTATTTGATATACTTACCTATTATGATTAGTAAAAGAGTTTTCTCCAGACGAAAAATAAAGGAGTGTTGTAAGTTTAACGTGTCTATGAGCCTGTGCCTGTTGCACGTGTGATGTGACCGTCAAACGCATGTGTTGATACGGATACTTACCTACTTACTACTTAGTTCGTACCTATATAATTATTAACACAGCATATCTCATGTAATTTTCAAGACCTTTCAGTAAATAGGTACTTCAACCAACCTCCTTACTTATTCCTAAATACTAAAAAGGTTTAATTGATATTAATACAACTCCTTCGTAAATAAATAATAAGGAGTTATAAATAGATGTTTAAAAACCTCCTTCGCAAATAATAGGTAAGGAGTTTTAGATGGTAAGTATTATAAAGTATAAACCTCCTTAGTAAATACTAAAGAGCTTTTAGATGTTAAGTATAAACCTCCTCAGTAAATACTAAAGAGTTTTTAGATGGTAAGTATAAACCTCCTTCGTAAATACTAAAGAGTTTTTAGATGGTAAGTAAACCTCATTCATAAATGCCATAAATACTAAAGAGTTTTTCATTGATATTAAAAACCTTCTTGTACCTACTAAGGAGTCATTTTACCGTTCTCTACCCAGCTGACATGACGACATGGAACATAATTTTATCACCCCGAGAATTTGTTTTCGGAGCAAAACTGCAAACTGGACGAAGTTTGACGTAAAATTCATGGATTGGCGGATAAAATGCGAACACAGCGACAAGGTCATGGAAGGTGTAGCTATAAACTAAATATTAAGTAATCAATGACACTTAGTTACACATATGTAGTTACATCGTATGTCTATGATCGTATGTAATCTGTGTTGTGCTTACAAAGACCATGAACCATGAACCAGACAATATGTTATCATGCTTTATTACCAAATATAGATTAAACAGTAGTAGAGAAATGTAGGTGGGAATAAACTACAAAGGTGATGTAGATTTTATGAAAACTTAAATCATATTTCCTTCGAACTCTCTAGTCTCTGGAACTCGGAAAACCTGTTGGATTGAGAAAATTGATTTTTTGTGTGTTTGCTAAGTAAAATACCTAAGTATATTTATTTTCATGATAGGTGAGTAGGTAGGTAGGTACTTAGTTGCTTCTTCAATAGACATTTTAGATCGGTACCTACTCTACATTGTACTAAGTCAGATTTAGGTAGGTACTCAGAGTCAATTAAATCGTCAATTACTAAACTAATTGACGCAATTTTTCACACATTGTAATGTCAAAAATCACTGATCAACTCTAATCGTAGGTAGCGAAGAGTTTTCCATGTCTATGGATTAACCTCTCCAAAGGAGTAGTTTGACATCTGTAAGACGCTAAATCTACCAAAAACACAAAATCATAAGAATCATTAAAATACCTATAGGCCTAAAGTCGAACGGAACACAAAGGCAGCCGCGCGCGACAACAAGGTCACCGCGACATAAACACGTAAGAACGACAACGTCGCATTGTGCACGGCAGACAAGGACGGCGATAGATACAACATGCGCGTGCGACAGAAACAACGATACTGTATTCACTAGAGTACGGATGTTGAGTGACCCGAGAAAGCAAGCGCTTGTTCGAGACAAATTGAACACAATTTTAGTTTCAATGAATTTTAGTTTTTGGTAATATTTGTGATAGATTGTTCTAGTACAATATTACTTTATCTACTTTGTTATAATTTTTTATGCTATAGTTTTAAACAGGTAGAAAAATAACGTAACAATGTGTCGCAGTTTTGACTGCGTTAAAAGATTTCCTGTACTAATTTCAGGATATTCTGAATATCGGAGATCATTCAGGATATGGTGTAGTAGGTATTTCATGTTCTAAATAATGGAACTGTATGATAGATAGATATGTTATACAAATCCGCTTAGAGAACAAAATTAATCAACTTGCGTCTAGAAAATGCTTCTTTCACCACAGCTAAACAAAATAAACATTATTATTTCCTTCTCATAAGTAAGAAGAAACACATTTAATTACTAGGTAGGTATCTAGTAATTAAATACACATTAATACCCAGGTACCTAACATTTTAACTATCTAAAAATGCCGTCTACTATCAGAAATTTATTCTCAAAATCATTTCAATGAAATACCTATGATATTATTTTATTTAATGAAAATATCTAACAATAAAATAAATATAAACAAAATCTTGTTTTCTTCCATTTTGTGCAATTTACAGACATGGAGGTACTAGGCGAACATAAATTGTTCAGTATTATGATATGGACATGACACAACACGGCAACGCGTTTAGGCCTAAATGCAAGCTTCCGAGTTGCGCGCCCGTATAGGTACTGTGTGTTGATTTATTTCTGTTGTAGGTAAAACGAATGTATTTGATTATTATAATATCATGTTGATGTTATAGAGATTTATTTGTGTAGTATTATTAAATTGAATTTGTTTTACCATTGGGAAAAATAAGAAAATACAAAAATTGATCTTTTTCGTATATTTTTACAATGATTTCAAATTATTGAAATTTTATGAATGTTTTACAAGGGTCCTAGCGTATAACCTTTTTCTTTAATAGAGCTTTAATTACCAAATATATTTTTGAAATCAGACTGACACTTCCACAGAATTAGCACATTCAAACCCCAAACTCATGCACTTTATTATACAACAAGCATCACCCCGCGGTTATACTCGCGTTGTGCCCGTTACCGTAAGATTTTCGGGATAAAAAGTAGCATGTAACGTGCCTCTTAAATATGGCTATCTTATATATAAAAACTAGCAGCGCCCCGCGGCTTTGCCCGCGTTGAGCCCGTTCCCGTAGGAATTTTCGAAAATCCTTTCTTAGTGTGCACTTACATCACTTAAAGAACCTTCCTGCCAAATTTCATGTTTCTAGGTGTAGCGGTTGACGCTGTGCGTTGATTATCAGTCAGTCAGTCAGTCAGGACTTTGAATTTTATATATACACTTGAGAGCATAGAAATCGCACATAGTGGAATTTTCCTGCATTTTGATTTTGATACTTGTTTTTTTTTTAAATTAAGGGTTGGTTGCAAATATAACTTAAATTAAATTAAAGTACACACTGTTAGCTTCCTAAAAACCCATAATGTCTGGCCTTGACCTTCCAAATCATAGCAGTGGTGGCCTAACAATGGAATGGGCTAAATTCGCTCGTTACAAGTAGCGCGGTTTGTGGGACTTTGAGCAGGTATAAAACGACAAGGGATGATTAAAATGACATCATTTGCATACCAACTCCCAGTCAGAAAGGTTCTTTAACGAATACGTCATCTCTCTAATCAAGAAAATGGATACCACACCAGAAGTAGCGGCTCAAGTGGTGGCACTTATCGAAGCTGGACAGAACCAAAGTCAAGTGGCTCGTCAATAAAATTTGAGCAGATATGCTGTTCGACGTGTATACCTGCGATATCAGCAAACTTGTGGCTATACCAGGAAACCAGGAACAGGCCCAAAACGTGCGACAACACAGCGCGATGACCACTTTCTTGTGAATACATCACTACGAAATCGCCGGTTGACTGCAGTTCAACTCGGACAGCAGCTCCAGGAAGTTAGAGAAGTGGAAGTCAGTTTGTGGACAGTTAGAAGAAGACTAGCCGAAGGAGGTCTGATAGCGCACAGTCCCGCAACTGGCCCAAAATTTACCCCAGCACACAGACAAGCACGCCTTCAGTTTGCTCGAAATCACGTAAATTGGACTATGGATCAATGGCAGGCAGTCCTCTTCTCCGATGAGTGCAGGATGTGTCTCCTTGGTAACGACGGACGGGGTAGAGTCTACCGAAGATCCGGTGAGCGTTTTGTTCAATGCTGCATCTCCGAACGGGTCGCATACGGGGGTGGTTCGTGTATGTTCTGGGGAGGTATTTCACTGGAAGCGAAAACCGAACTTGTCTTCATCACAGGGCCCGATACCGATCATCGATCGCGTGGATTGACTTCCCAACGTTACGTCGGGATATCCTGCAAGAACATTTTGTGCCCTTTTCGGGATTTATCGGCGAAAACTTCGTTTTTATGCAGGACAACGCTAGACCACACACCGCTGCTATAGTACGCCAGTACTTGGAGGAGGTTGAAGTACTCGTTATGGAGTGGCCTGCTCAAAGCCCAGATCTCAATCCCATTGAGCACTTATGGGACGAACTAAAGAAACGAGTAAGAGCCAGAAACGCAGTGCCTACGAGTCTCTGAGAGCTTCAAACCGCGATCAAGGAAGAATGGGACAGCATACCGAAGGATTTCGTAAAAACATTGATTTCTTCAATGAATCTTCGACTGGAAGCTGTTATTAAGGCTAGGGGAGGCAATACCTCGTATTAAAAAATCGTTACATTCACGGATTTATTGTTTTTTTAACCTTTTATACCTGCTCAAAGTCCCACAAACCGCGCTACTTGTAACGAGCGAATTTAGCCCATTCCATTGTTAGGCCACCACTGCTATGATTTGGAAGGTCAAGGCCAGACATTATGGGTTTTTAGGAAGCTAACAGTGTGTACTTTAATTTAATTTAAGTTATATTTGCAACCAACACTTAATTTAAAAAAAAAACAAGTATCAAAATCAAAATGCAGGAAAATTCCCCTATGTGCGATTTCTATGCTCTCAAGTGTATATAGATACATTCCAATCTAAATAGTAGTTCCTGAGTTTAGCGCGTTCAAACAAACTAAAGTACATACTTACCAATAGACAAGCTACAATCGTGTCACTCCGGTTAATAGAGATTGCGGAAGGTTCTCGTAAGAATTTTGAAATAAAAAGTAGACAAAAACAGACTCTTATAATCTCTCTGTCCGTTTGTGAAAACCGTATCTAAATCTTTTAGTAGTTTTTGAGATTATAGCGAACTTACCAACGTCAGACATAAGTAGGTAAATGTATAGGTAGATTCTAGCCGCGCCCCGCGGTGTTACCCGCGTTGTACCCGTTCCCGCGAGAATATCGAGATGAAATGTATCCCATGTGTTATTCTGATGTATATATAAGACTGTAAAGTTTCATCCAAATCCGTCCAGCACTTTTTTCGTGGAAGAGTACATCCATACATAAGTTCATCTATCCTCAAAAACTTTCGCATTTTAAATAATATTAGTAGGACTATTGGACGGACAAATTAATTTAATTTTAATATTTTTACTTACTTAAACAACCTCTGTGGTCTTGTGGTTTGAGCGCTCGGCTCACGATCCGGAGGTTCCGGGTTCGATTCCCGGTGGGGATATCTCACAAAAATCACTTTGTGAGACTGTCCTCAGTTTGGTTAGGGCATTGCAGACTGAATCACCTGATTACCCGAAAAGTAAGATGATTTCGTGCTTCGGAGGACACGTTAAGCCGTCGGTCCCTGTTACTTTCTACGGATAGTAGTCGTTACATGAGCCAAGTCAGATACCTTTGGCGGCTCAATAACTCTGACACCAGGATTGGTCAGGTTGACCATCCACTCGATGAAGAAGAAGAAGACTTACTTAGAGGTAAGTCTGTAATGTCCCAAGGCCTGAAGGACTGAAAAACTGAAGATATCAGTGAGGAGAATTAAGCGTCACCTTATTGCCTAATGCGGGTTGGTGACCTCACAGCCGAGCCATGTTTGAAAAGTAGGATCATGTTTTCGCTCGACCCTGGAGTTGAACCCGAGACCTCTGTCTTGCACATGCTACTAGATCACCGAGGGGTCGTAGAAATACTTGGAAGGCGAGTGCACACTGCACATACCACTAGACCACGAAAATCATGCTATTTCAAAAAATAAACACCATTCTTTACGTAATAATAACGGAAGTAAAATCAGCCCCCGCCGAATCACCTGTTGCCATACCTCCTGAGAATAATCTATTATTCGTCGTAATTAGTCATTAAGTTAATGTCATTACGAAAACGGGGGTCTTTGCCGTGGGCTCAAGGAACAAAATCCCCTTATAAGAGGTCCCATAGGACTTACAATTCTATGGCGTTCTACGTTCTTTTATTGGTTCTTGAACAAGATACGTAAGTTAATTTTATAAAAGAATTTTTTTACTTTTCCCGCAGGAATTTTGTAATGAAAAGTAGAGTTTATCGTGAATAAATCATTTTGTGTATTCTATTGGTAAAAGCTACAATAATAAGAGTTATGTAATAGAGTGATTTTTATTATTCGAACGTGTTAATCGGAACAACGGCATCGAATTATTTTACAGGAAAAATAGCCGCGCCCCGCGGTTAAACCCGCGTTGTGCCCGTTCCCGTGGGAATTTCGGGATGAAAAATAGCCTATAACCTTCCCGTTAAAAGTGGCTATCCATTATTAAAAGAATTATTCGAAACGGATTGGCAGTTTCTGAGATTAGCGCGTTCAAACAAACAAACTCTTCAGCTTTATTATGTTAACTAGCAGCGCCCCGCGGTTTTACCCGGGTTGTGCCCGTTCCCGTGGGAATTTCGGGATAAAATGTAGCCTGTAGCCTTCCTCGATAAATAGACTATCTAACAGTGAAAGAATTATTCAAATCGGTTCAGTAGTTTCTGAGATTAGCGCGTTTAAACAAACCAACAAACAAACAAACAAACAAAACAAACTCTTCAGCTTTATAATATTAGTATAGATAAAGATGATAGCTTCAGTTTTTTTCAAACTTTCGTTATTTTTACACCTTATCAAAAAGTCGGCAACTTCGGGGAAACAAAGTAAGTGTTTTTACTTACTAAAATAACTCTTTCTCCTAAAAAACTAATTGACGGATTTGGATGAAACTTTACAGTAATATAGGTTACTAGCAGCGCCCCGCGGTTTTACCCGCGTTGTGTCTATTCCTGTGGGAATTTCTGGATGAAAAATAGCCTATGTTACTCGTGGATAATGTAGCTTTCGAATGGTGAAAGAATTTTTAAAAACGGTCCATTAGTTTTTGAGCCTATTCATTACAAACAAACAAAGTTTTCCTCTTTATAATATTAGTGAAGATAGGTACGTCAGAATAACACATGGGATAAATATTACGGGTACATCGCGGGTAACTCCGCGGAGCGCGGCTAATACGATAATAATGATAGCCACATTCAGAAGGAAGATAAAGGAACTATTTTTAACTCAAAATTCTCACCGCTTCGAGTCTTCTTCATCGAGTGGACGGCCAACCTGACCAATCCTGGTGTCAGTGTTATTGAGCCGCCAAAGGCCTCTGACATGGCTCATGTAACGACTACTATCAGCAGAAAATAACCGGGACCGAGGGCTTAACGTGCCCTCCAAAGCACGGAATCATCTTACTTTTCGGGCAATCAGGTGATTCAGCCTGCAATGCCCTAACCAAACTGAGGAAAGTCTCACAAAGAGATTTTTGTGAGATATTGTCCCCACCGAGAATCGAACCCAGAACCTCCGGATCGTAAGCCGGGCGCTCAAACCACAAGCCACGGAGGCTGTTGAACTAAATGACTAAACCGATTTTAATTAATTTTGGCACAGAGATAGATTAGACTTTAGAGTCGGAGATAAGTTACTTTCTATCCCGAAATTCCTACAGGAAAAGGTACAATGCGGATAAAAACGCACCTAACAGCTAGTTATAAAACATCAATTTACTTTAAAGATACTTCATCACTTAATAAGAGTTCATCTTAACCAAAAAATCATTAATTAAAGTTATTTTTGAAAAACCAAACCTCTTCAAACTAATTTCAACTGCCAACAAGTAAACAAGGTTTTGACACTAAACTAAAGATTATAAACGGCCATTACTGTTACAGAAAAACTAAACTTAACCCACACTAATAAGGGAGGTATTCGTTTGTTGTAATGGGTGGATTTAGGCTGTTTTTTGTTCTGTCTTGAAGACTGTGGTTTATTTTTGGCTGCGGTAGGCGGTCGCTCATACTTCTTAACTTTTTGTTTGTTTGATTTCTGTTACTTGAGGCCGTTCAAATGAAACCGTTTCCTGCTATTGTTTCGTTCGATCCGTTTCGTGGGTCAATCTTGACTTTCTTTACAACAAACTTTACTGTAGTAACTTCAATAACCTTAATGTTTCTTTGTGAATAATAGTCGTGCGGTTTACCTTATGGAATCTATATCTACTGTCTTATCTTTCTAATATTACGAGTATAAATACGAAAGTTTGTGAAGATGGATGTATGTATGTATGTTTGTTGCTCTTTCACGCAAAAACTACTGGATGGATTAGGATGAAACTTTACAGTAATATAGGTTATACATCAGAATAACACATGGGATACAATTAATCCAGAAATTCCCACGGGAACGGGTACAACGCGGGTAAAATACTTATTTGAAGGTAATTATTGCAATCAAGCTTAGGACGCCGTTGATATAGGTAGAACACACTAGTCTTTGGAACTAACGGTCAGATAAAATGAAGATTTTTGCATATAATAGCTACATTTATGGGGAATGTTACAGACTAATTTTCAACCCGAAATTCCAACAGGGACGGGTACACCGCGGGGGAAAGTGCGGGGCGCGGTTTGGAAACGCAACGTTATTTCATAAAATTAGTTTTCTGTAGTCATAAAGGTTAAGTAAACTGATTAGCTTTATTAGGTAAATCAATCAAACTTCATTATACTTATATCAACATTCTCACCGATTCTTCAAAGATTCTCTACACTCAAGAAACCCACGGGAACAAAAAATCAGCTCACATTTAAACTACTAACGCCATCTATTGAAACAATTTAGAACTAAATAGTAACGTCACGTTCCTTCCTATTGGCCGTCGATGACGTCAGCAGGAAATGTGTGACCGAGATAGAGCTATAGCAGTTAGTTTAAGAGTGAGCGAAACAAAACAACAACAAAACTGTTGTTATCAATTTGCGAGGTCGGCGCGCATGTCAAGAGCTTGCCGATTGCTGTGACCTTGGTACTTATTGAGGATGCGAGTGAAATACTTGTTGGAGGGATGATTGTGTTGTGAATGTTGTGATTAAATGATAATAGGTAATATAAGGATGATAGGAAGACAGAGCTATGAGTCGTTGGTAGGAAGGTACAGATAGAATGATTCTGAACGCTTTTATGCCGAAAAATCACAAATTACAAGAAAGGTTGTAGTGTTTAGAGTTTCTGAGAATAAAGATGTTTAAGTTATGTTGTTCGCCTAGCGACGGGTTCTAATAATAGCCAATCTGATCGATCCATAGATAGATGGAAATATTTGGACATTTTAATAAACCAATAAAACTCTTGATGTTCCATTCCCGGGAATTCTGGAAGCATTGCGAATAATCCTTTAAGCGTTCCCGGCAATATTTCCAAAAATAGAAAACCAAGGCGTCCAAAATTCCCTGTAATATTTTGATTGATTATTACTCCAGAAAATTATTATATATGTAGGTATATGTAGGTAGGTAAGTAAAGTACATAATAGACAAAATCTTTAGCTCGTTTTCAAAATTCAGCCAGTACCTACTTTATTATAAATAAATATAGATACCTAAATATACCTGGACAAATTTACACACGGTTAATTAGACCCAAAGTAAGGTCTAAGCTTGTGTTATGGAATCTAATTAACTGATACTACTACTTATACATACACAAATACTTTATAAGAATATATAATTGACACCCAGACGTTCGTCGCCAACAACTATGTCTTCACATATTGTTGACTCCGGGCGGGAATCGAACCCGCAACCCCCGACACAGTAAGCGCTCTCACTGCCACTGTGCCAACGGGCTTGTCAAAGTTTCTTAGTTATTAGTTATCACAATTTGGGTTTACTGATAAAACCGGGTTGCACTGCGGGAGTGCCGGCAGAAGTGACAATTTGAATATTAACGTCAAATCGTCTTTCTCGATCAGGTCACGTGTCCTGACGCGAGTTTAACGCTTTTTACCTTCGATCAACGATACACAACTAGATGTCGGGTCGGCGCAAAAAATACGTCTCGGTGAATAACGCCTCATTCGAAAAGTGAGGCGTTATTCTCACTTATTTTATTCGTATGATTTGCTACTTTATTGCTAGGTGTCATGGTTGTAATTAGGTTGAACTTCGAACAGTTTCAAAACGTTTTTTTCAGTTCGGTAGTAAACAAAATAAGCTGTCACACGTCATCCACACGGACAGTATTTAGCTTTGATTTTGTACGTGACCCGATATCTAGTTGTGTATTGTTGATCGAAGCTTTTTACCTACACAAAAAAGTGCACAACGCAGTTAAAGAAGTATTCACTTCAAAAAGTTCTGGATCTAAATATTGATCGACATAGTTGATATTTTGCTCACTAGTTCTGGACGCGATGTGATTTTTACATCAACCCTCGACTCTACCAACGACAAATCCAATAGGGACTCTGTCCAGTAATAAACTGTATAGGTATAAGGTACTCTATTTTTTCTTACTTGTCCCAAAATGTGGACCAATGTCGTCAATTATCCAGCCGAAGACGATTGTTCCAAAAGAGGAAAAAGTTTAGTGATTTTATTTCATTCTTACCCTATCTCGAAACCTTTTTCCTCTTCAAGAGTAAGTAGTATTTGGCTGGAGGATTTACTGTATTAATATCTTCAGTGAGATATTAAGCCTTTGCCCAACAGTGGGACATTACAGGCTAATACTTCACTACTTACGTTGCAAGCATTTTGATGTGCCATATTGGATAATGGTTTTCTTCTTCTTCTTCTTCTTCATCGAGTGGATGGTCAACCTGACCAATCCTGTTGTCTAGAGTTATGGAGCCGCCAAAGGCCTCTGACATGGCTCATGTAACGACTACTATCCGTAGAAAGTAACCGGGACCGACGGCTTAACGTGCCCTCCGAAGCACGGAATCATCTTACTTATAATGGTTATTTTATGATTATTTCTAAAATGATTCTGTAGAAAAAAAACTTCCGAACAAAGTCGCCGGCAATAACTAGGTTGATAGAAACTACCCCCATAAAATGTATAGAGATAGGTCACGTTCGCAAGGCGTAACGAAAATCACAAATTTACACACACATACATAATACACGTCAGAAATGTACACACACTTTCACATAAAACGCACACATACACACAATCATAATTGATAACACTGTGCCCTTTATTATGTATCTCTTTTCCTCGCGAAATTTTCACTATTGGCTGTCCCTTTCTGACATTTCCATGTAAATCCTTTATCAAATAATGTTATCACAAACTGAATTAGCATTTATAGTTTAAGCAATAAAGTGGATATTAGATTGAAAGAATGGAAGAGAAGGTATTGTCAATGTGTGCGTTTTTAATTGACAAATACAATAGCATTGGGAAGTCATTACTATTGGTTTTCTATACAATTTATTTATAAGCAATTAATGTTTAATCATATTTATAATGAGCTGTCATAATCACGGATTTGCGTCAAAACCTTCAATTTCAGAAATTAAATTGTGAATTGATTGTGCTTTTTAAGTATTTCCATTTTGAAAATAATTAGTTTAGTTTGTTAAGTAAGTATGAATTCTCATTTAATTATCACTTATACTTATTATAAGATAAGAGGATGCTTTTTCAAAATGACGGTTCCGGATTCATTAGCTAGACCATTGGTGGCTTATAGGTGGTTTAAATAACTTCGTTACCGGCGTTGGCCGGAATCTTACTCGACCTTATATTGGTAAAAAATACTTTGTAAACTAATAATGGTAAAAAATGATTTAATTGCTAAACCGAGAACGCTTTATTAAGCATTCTTAACCATAGACACTACCTAGTCTACTTACGAAAAAAAAGAATAAACAAATCGACTAAGCAGTGAGTGAGTTTCCGTAGTAGAGAATGGAAAGAGAAAATGCGATCGATTTCTCTGACATACGGACGCACAAGAGATTAAATTTCCACAAATATATCGCAGGATACCTATAGTTTTATTTTGAAGTTATCACTATAGGGACTAGTTATACGTATTATAATTACAATAATTTGCATTTAATTCAACGTTGTTGAACTAAGTTGCGAAGACAAGCTCGCGGGCTGAGTATCAATCGGTTTTCAAAAATGTAAGTAATTAAACAGAATGATTGTATAAAGGGTTCCGCTTGATTAACGGCCAAGACATTGACCTTAATCTGTCCATTATAAGAGTGGTTCTCTTATATTGACTATATCTTTTCCTAGATATGGATCAATTTTTTTACTCGTATAAGTCAACAACTTTATAATTTTGCGTACTAAATCAACATGGATTTAAGCTATCCTTCGATACGTATCTCATGTGTAACAAACTGAACTCACACATGCGCACAACAGATCACCCCTACAAGCTTAAAGCTTTGTGTGCAATACACACGGGAAAACGGAGCTTAACACCACACATGCAAATAAATTTCCGCGCGATTTTGGACCTTAAAGCCAATAGGAGTTGCTCTCAATGTGCCCTACATTCAGCGATAAGTAACATAACCTCAAATTTCTAGACTGTCACTCGAAAATAGAGTAAAAACTACGTTTAAACATTCCTACTAACTACTATATTCTTTCTAATAGTATTTCTAAGTGATTCCAAGCTCAATATTGTATTTTCAAGGGTTGATTTCGGTGGAATAGTGTGAAGAATCATTGGGGTGTATTTTAGTGTTAACTGGCTGATACCCTTGTGATGATATTATCATGTTGTGTTTAGTTAAAGTGAATGAACAATAATATAGATGAGTGTTTGAGGGCGGTGAAGGAAAATGAGCGTAAGTGACATTTTGTTGAATAATATTAGTAATTGTGGAGTGACCTTTGGTGTTGTGATGTAATGTACTTGGATAGATTATGGTATACTATGTAAGACCTTAGGGTTGCCAACTGGACTATAAAATAAGTACTTATAATATAGTGAGTATTTATTGTACTGTATTTCGGGACTCTGTACTATGCAGGGTGGCTTTATAGGGTTCCGTACCCAAAGGGTAAAAACGGGACCCTGTTAATGAGACTTCGCTGTCCGTCCGTCTGTCCGTCCGTCTGTCACCAGGCTGTATCTCAAGAACGGTGATAACTAGACAGTTAAAATTTTCACAAATGTATTTCTATTGCCGCTATAACAACAAATAAAAATTAAATAAAACAAATATTCAAGGGGGGCTCTCATAATTTTTTTTTAATCAGAATTAAGAAATATATGTTGAATAACTTTTTAAAATGACTGATGTAATGAAAACTGGTCAAGTCAAATCTAACCCACTTTAAGATCTCACATTTTTAAATAACAGCAATTGTTATAGGTATCCAAGAAAGAGAAGAAATAGAGGTTACTAAATACTTGTTCGTTATGTTATTTTGTTCCTATAAATACATATTGGGATTTTGCCTAGAACTTGGCACTCATTTAGATCTCCATTCTTTTTGCGGCGAAGTCCATATCCAAGCATAATTTTTGTATTGAACTTGGCTCTCCTTTTTTACATTTATGTTTTTGGTGGGATTACAATATCTTTAGCGCTCATGGCGTAGTTTGTCTAAGCGATGATAGCTCATTACAATTATTAAGCAACGTGCAGCTCGGCCCTTACTTGGATGGGTGGCCAATAGAGGCATTTCTATCTGAGCGCTATCGTGCTTCGGAGGGCACGTTAAATTGTCGGCCCCGGTTGTGTCGATCGTTAGACCATGTCGGAGGCCTTTAGGCGGTCTAAAAACTCCGACATCAGGGTTGACCACTAACATGCACAAACTTACTTACTTTAGTCACTGAAATATTATCCACGAAACTACAATTTCGAAAATGCTAAGCGACCGAAGTCAAGTGCAGGAAGTAGTACTTAGTTAATAATTCCTTCACTCTGCCCGGTAGGGTCGTAAATTCATACCTTTTTTCCAAATGGTTCCTTTAGGAAATTGTCACACACACACGTAGAGACTTAACCTTCTATGAATGTATCTCACTTAACTTTATTATTAACTACTAGCCGCGCCCCGCGGTTTTACCCGCGTTTTACCCGTTCCCGTGGGAATTTCGGGATTTTAAAATAGCCTATAACCTTCCTGTTAAATGTGGCTATCTATTACAAAAATAATTATCCAAATCAGACTTATAATTCCTGAGATTAGCTCGAACATACAAACAAACCAAAATAACAAACTTACAAATTTTACCTCTTTATAATTTTAGTAGGTATAGACTTGCCGCACCCCGCGGTTTCACCCTCGTTGTACCCGTTCCCGCGTAAATTGACAATAAAAAGTAGCCTATGTCCTTTCTTACGCTCTGGACTAACTGTGTACCAAATTTCATTCAAATCAGTTCACTAGTTTTGGCGTGAAAGCGTGACAGACAGACAGACTGATTTATTTTCGCATTTATAATATTATAGTTAGGACTAGCAGCGCCCCGCGGTTTTACCCGCGTTGTGCCCGTTCCCGTGGGAATTTCGGGAATTTTTTTACATAAAAACCTTCCTCTTGAATCACTCTACCTATTACAAAAAACCGCATCAAAATCCGTTGCGTAATTTTAAAGATTTAAGCATACAGACAAACAGACAAACAGAGACGACTTTATACTATGTAGTGATAATATAACACGCGTTGTATTATTGTTAACCTCTCGCTACACACGTCAATCTTATTACCACTCTTTTCTCCATATAAGCAAAACACGACCACAATAAAACGCAACCAACAAAAGAATCCTACGAAATATACTAAATAAAATCCAACCGCCATCATTATAGATTGCTGAAGGCTCCAACGGACAGATCCGTCCATTATTCAGAGAAATTGATTAGAAAATAAGCCACATGTGGTTCCGAACGAGCCATTATTGAGCGATTTGTTTCGAGTTAGAGTGAACAGGTTAGGTTAGGTAAAAACTTGGTGCTGCTACGAAGTATTTGATTACACAGAGCTTTATTTTTAGGTGTACTTGATAGGAACTAGAAGTTAACCCTTAATTTTTTACTAGCAGCGCCCCGCGGTTGTACTCGCGTTGTGCCCGTTCCCGAGGGAATTTCGGGATTTTTTTACATAAAAACCTTCCTCTTGAATCACTCTACCTATTACAAAAAACTGCATCAAAATCCGTTGCGTAATTTTAAAGATTTAAGCATACAGACAGACAAACAGTGTGACAGACACGAAAAAGAGACGACTTTATTTTATACTATGTAGTGACTAGCTGCGCTCCGCGGTTTTATCCTCGTTGTGCCGTTCCCGTATGAATTGCGGGATGAAAGAAAGCTTGCAGTAAATGATAGGACTTGAGAGTGAGCAAGGATGTTCATTCAATGATGATCAGCTGAGAACAACTGTTCATTTTTTCATTGTTAAAAAAACATTTTTGACAAAGATCAGCTGAACGACACAAAAATCATATTCAAAAGAAAACGCTTTGTCAGAAAATTTGATCAAAAACTGAAAATGCTTATCAGAATTCCACCATTCACTATTACTAACGATAGTCCATATCACCCTCACGTTATCAACACCAAACTACACTTAACTACCAATAACAAGACCGCCCTTATCTCAACTCTACATTTTATTAACCCTAAAACAAAGGAACGCGGAATCAATAGACAATTTAATAGGCTTAAGTTTATTGGCTGCGATCGCAGGGGTCTGTGAGACACCGGTTGATCGGGTAGCAGTGACCTGGTTACGATAGGTTGACATCAATCTTGCTTTTCTTACCTTCGTGTCAATTAAGGGTTAATGCGTATGTATTGTACTGTATTTGTTTAAGGGTTGAATTGTGTTACGGAAATTTAACTTTTATGGGTTTTTAAGCATTTCTTGCGTATTAAGGGTTGAATTTAAGTTCATTAGGTGTTAGGGAAATTCATGTGATGGGTTTTAAAAACGTGTTTAAAGCTATTGGATATACCGCCTTATTTATAAACGATATTTAACTTAAACAGTGTTTTAAAGTGTTTTGTCTCTTTCGCTCTTTGGCAAATAGCGTATGTCGGAAAGGGACAAACCATTTGATAGCTAAAGTGCTGTTAAAAATTAAAAAGCGTTTATGAAAAAGGCCCATAGTCATTAGACTTCGTTTAGTTTAGTGGTCAATATTGAATACCCACTTACGTATCCTTTTTGTTTTTAACCGACTTAAAAAAACGTAAATAGGTTTTCAATTCTTTTTTTGTATGTTATTGAAGTTTTTTTGTATGTTGTGTTTGATATGAGATAACAACCTCATACTATCTTCTCGTTTTCGTTACGATAATATTGCGACACTTTATTAAAACGTCTTAGCATTTTTTTAATTACGTACTAATTAAGTAGTTTAGTTTCGAAAATTAAATGCGTACCCAGAAACCTGAAAATACCTTAAAAACAATAGGTATAAACTTTTACTCTTAAGTTAAAGCCATCTACACAAGGCATCGTGTAACAAGTGGATCTTTCAGACCGCCCAATTGAACGCGCACTGAAATTCAGAAACCTTCAGTACCCCTGTGGTCCCGTTTGAAAGAGGTAGATGGCGCCACTAGTACCTACAATAACTTTCAGGTTATTTGTTAAGGGTCCTCAATTTTTAAATTCATAAAATAGATAAAATAGAAAACTAAGTATAAAAAAAATAAAAGTTACTTAGTACTTAAGTACAGTAAGCAAGTGGACAACCCTGGTGTTTTTAGACCGCCTAAAGGCTTCCGATATGGTCTTACGATATTTAAACAGATATCTTTTAGTATAGTATCTTTTGATGCAAATATTTTTATCAAGACTTTTTTTGTTTCGAACGAATTGAAAGAAATTGTTTGAACGCGGTAATCTCTGACACTATACGATTGATATATTCAAGGGGAAGATAACAGGCTACTTTTAACCCGTAATCCCCGAAAGAACGGGTACAAAACCACACGTCACTACAACATAATATTTATTCAATAACGTCACATCCAAAGGACATCACACTAAATCCCTACTTATCTACATCAATCAACTTTCACCGTTAAACCGTAGGAATAGGTGTGATTATCGCATGGCAACTTCTCCAGTGCAGATTATATGGGATAACTTGGGTTAATATCTTGTCAAACTCAAGGTACATGTGTATTGACAGATGAAACAAATGATTCTATTATTAATGTATGGCCTCAGGTATTTGGTAGTAACTACATAATGTAGGTATAACAGCGAAATATATTCGAAGGTTAAATCAGTTATGTTTGAATCTGAACCATAGGTAGACGGAATAGTATTTAGATTTGTCTGACGCCAGCAAAACTGCTTTACTACATAGTATAAAACAAAGTCGCTTTCCGCTGTCTGTCTGTCTGTCCCTATGTATGCTTAGATCTTACAAACTACGCAACGGATTTTGACGCAGTTTTTTAAATAGATAGAGTGATTCAAGAGGAAAGTTTATATGTATGAAAATTCCCGAAATTCCCACGGGAACGGGCACAACGCGGGTAAAACCGCGGGGCGCTGCTAGTAATAACTAAACTGTCTTTAGTATGGGCTAGTAGCCGCGCCCCGCGGTGTTAGCTGCGTTGTACCCGTCCCCGATTTCGGGATAAAATGTACCCCATGTGTTATACTAATGTATAACCTATATTACTGTAAAGTTTCATCCAAATTCGTCCAGTAGTTTTTTCGTGAAAGAGTAACAAACATACATGCATACAACTTAATAATCTCGCATTTATAATATTATTATGACAATATGTATTATGTTTTCATTCAAAGACCGCTGAACAGATGACATAATATGGTCTTGCTTGACAATACAAAGTGGAAACGTTATTTGATCTCACGCGATCATCTAACTAAAGTATACAAGATATAGAAAAACTGATTACTAGCCCTGAAAGTGCTTCAGGAGATCTATCCAATGGTATCCGATACAAGTTTTAAAAATGAACGGAATCTATCGGAAAAAATTCAATAATTCTTTTTGCAAATGAGAGCTACATTCCACGGGAAGGTTTTCATACCAAAATTCCTAGAGAAACGGCCACAACGCGGGTAAAACCGCGGGGCGCTGCTAGTATTTAATATAATATCAAAGTGGAGTTTAATTTCCGCTATATTAGTTTTGAAATACGTTTTAAGAGACGCAGATTAGCTCTTTGAACGTGGAATTAAGCTGCTCATTATATGAGGCTTAATATAATGTAAGTACTAGTAGCGGTAGCACGCAGCTTCACTCGCATCAAAATAGGGCAATTCTGCTTTATCAATTGTGTGGTAATAGAGTCTTAATTGGATCGCAGCATAATCGTTTGAAACGGTGGAGTTTATCAGGTAACATAATGTCTAGTTTATACTAATAAAATAAAGCAGAAGAGTTTGTTTGTTTCAACGCGTTAGTATCAGAAACTACCGATCGGATTGCAATAATTCATTTTGTATTGGTTAGCCACATTCAACAGGAAGGTTATAGGGTATTTTTCATCCCGACATTCCTACGGGAACGGGTACAACGTGAGTAAAATCGCAGGGCGCTGCTAGTATTTTATATAGCTAATTCTGAGAGAAGATGCTGGTAGAAGCTTACCTGACTTATATCGTAAAATTGTCGGTCCCTGATTTCAATCGATAGATCACGTCGGAGGCTGTTTAGGTGGTCTAAAGCTCGGACACCAGTGTTGGTCACTAACACACGAACCTACATGAACTCACTTTATTAACTATCAATGATTTTTGCTATACCCTCCGTTACATTATTTAAATTTTAGTTAGGTTCCCGAAGGAAATCTATACTAATATTATAAAGCTGAAGAGTTTGTTTTGTTTGTTTGTTTGTTTAAACGCGCTAATCTCAGAAACTACTGAACCGATTTGAATAATTCTTTCACTGTAGTCACAGATAGTCTATTTATCGAGGAAGGCTATAGGCTACATTTTATCCCGAAATTCCCACGGGAACGGGCACAACGCGGGTAAAACCGCGGGGCGC
This sequence comes from Cyclophora albipunctata, assembly GCA_963082685.1. Taxonomy (NCBI): domain Eukaryota; kingdom Metazoa; phylum Arthropoda; class Insecta; order Lepidoptera; family Geometridae; genus Cyclophora; species Cyclophora albipunctata. The sequence continues at coordinate 3,854,691 of OY720117.1, read as the reverse complement.
TGCTAGTTTGGAATAAAGCTTTAAACAGCATCGAACAAAAAAAGAATCACGTAAATCGGATGAGAAACCCCAGAGTAATCGGTGTACATACATAAAACAAAAAAAAAAACAAAAAAAAAACCAAAAAAAAAAATACCGGCCGAATTGAGAACCTCCGCCTTCGGTGTTTGAAGTCGGTTAAAAATACATGGCGAACTAGTAAGATTTTTATGAGTAAAGGTAGTTCGTTTTCTTAAAATACGGGACCATTTTGCTAACGTATCTGAATATTGAGACATTGTTATCGGAAATCGGTTCAAAAACGAGATACCGTGATACGAGTTTTTTTTACTGAGAACCGTTTTTGAAATAGATTAAAAGAAAGTAACAACCCTACATCATAATCTTCCTTTTTAATATTAGGTAGGTATTAGTTGGCTACGAAGTATCTAATTAATGTAGGTACAATGGATACGGCATCGTTAGCCTTCCTTTTGTAGTATGAATAAAAGTACTTAATAATGTCCTTTATAGGATTATCCTGGGAGAAACCGTACATCTGAGATTAATGTCGTTATTACATTACTAGCAACGCTCCGCAGTTTTACTTGCGTTCCCGTAAAAAAATAGGACACAAAAGAAACCTAAATCAAAGTTCCCGAAATTCCCACGGGAACGGGCACAACGCGGGTAAAACCGCGGGGCGCTGCTAGTAAGAATATATAATTGACACCCGCTCTGGAGCCATACCATGACCTCTTAGCGCGATACAAATGCGGACCTAAACTAGTTCGCTGTCAGTTTTCGTACCATGACATCAATGAGTGACACATTGTAGTTGATTAGCAGATTACCTAAACTGATTCGCTATTTGTCATACTAAAGATGTTTTCGTTCATTCATTTGGTACCATGAGCGTCTTTTGCGGCTTTGGTAAAGCGTCTCAGCTGTCAAAATTAGCAATTCAATAAAAGATACATTTTTCTAACATAAATTGAACCGTTGTTGATATTTTTAACAACAATAAGTATGTACTTTAGTTAATTATTAATGTTTAATTGTTCCTTACTATAAACAATGCATTTGAGCAAATAACTTAATGATATTCAACTGAAAGAATTGATTAAAATGTGCGAGTTTGCATTTAAAAATTAAATTAATTATATTAAATTAAGAACTTTGGAGCTTTTGGAGATTAACGAAGAAAAAGTTAATCGACGTTTGAGGCGATGTCCACTAAGATACTAAGATTAAGTCGAACCCGTTGAATGATTACATGATTGGAGAGTGAAGAATTTATTAGTTCTTACACGATATAGCCTCACCAAACAATTGGTGAAAACTGAGACCACTGAGACCACTGTCTAAAGACCCCAATAAAATCAACAGACCTTTACATTATTAAAATTGGACATTTCTTTTCTGAGTTATGATGAGAAGTAAATATGTACTTACACAAAATAAAATACGAGCGCGGACGGGTTGTAGTACTGTATAGTGTAGATTGAGCGCAGGGGATGTACGAGTAGGTAGGTATTTACGAGGGTAAACATGACTATCAATAAGTATAAACATGGAGGATATGCTTTGTTTTATCCCGAATTTCCCCAATGAAGCGAGAGCGACAAGGCACAAGGCTCTAGAATTCTGAGACTTAACTTATATTCCTGGTTAATCCATAATACTCGTAGAAATAAATCTTTATCAATCGCAATTTATATCAAACGAGCTTGAAGGTAATAATTTAAATGCTTAAAAAATATACCTATAATAATATATTTAATCTATATCTATTTTATAATCTATGTCTATATTTTAATCTATGTCTATTTTATATTCTATGAATTGTTTGATCTTTGCCAAAAATGAAATGCCACTTTCAGTGACGTTCCGAACACTTAAATCTTAATTTTATTTTGGATGTCTGTTTAAAATTAAAAATACCATTGGTTTCTGGAGCAATAAATACTTTTTAGTTCAAACATTTTATGATTACAAATTAGGTAAAAATAATTATTGTGTGTATAAACAAACCAATGTTTTTTTGAAATAATACTTATCATTTTAAATAGGTTCTCATAAAAACCGTAACTTTCCGTAATTTTAATTATTAAGGTTTTCGAACGCACCTTAATAACTTCTCTTAGAGGAAGTGACGCAATTTGCCGATCAGCAAAATGGTTTGTTCATTCATTCAAAGCGATGGCGATTCAAGTGCGATATTGTTTAAATAAGGTCACGGTACGAATTGAAACGCAAACCTAAACTAATCTGCTTGGATCTTGAGACGCCATCTAAGAGGTCATGGTATGGCTACTGATCCCGATAAACTAAAAACGATTTGCAAGCGAGTTTTATTTATAGATAGAGTGTTTCAGAGGGAGGTTTTGTGCTTCAAAATTCCCACGGGAATAGGTACGATTCGGGTGAAACTAGGGGCGCCGTTGATTATAGATTAATGAAGATATCTGGCGAGTTACCCGTATCAATCGCCTTGACTTAAAATTGAATTATTTTAAGCTGAAGTTGTCCTTTTTTCCCGATTGCATAATTATTATACTTATGAATTCAGAATTCAAGAATTTTGATGTTTTATAAAGTTAGCAAAATGTGATATCTACCTACAACTTATAAACGATATACCTACCGCTTCGTGATTCTTATATTTTAATCATTTAAATTGTCTTTCGTGACCTTACTTTAAAATACTAGGAAATAGGAAGTCCTAGAAATAATATTTTACGATACACTTTTGATTCGAAGTACCAGGAACCCATAAACTCAAAGAACTAAGTAAGAACCAGCCGCAGCAATCAACAAAGAAAACAAACTTTGAACAAAGAAAACAAAAAAACGCAAACAATAAATTGTATTCTTAATTATACGTTTGAGCTAAGAATGACTTATTTATTTTATTACCACGACAATGAATGAATAAGATAATAATTACGTGTTAATTGTTGAGAAAAGTTTCCTCATAATGATAATGTTGCGGTCGTCAAGGCAATGTTTGAACTGTGATGAGATTGCGAAGTGAAGTAGGCGCGTCGCGATCTCTCCGCGGTTTATGTTGCCCTGGTACTCGATTCTTCTTAACACAGCCTTGACAGAGAGAATGAGATTAAGATGCTGTGGCAATTGAGATAGTGCGAGATATATTTTGTTTGTTAGTAAATAAATTTTAATAACTGAGAGGAAAATATGTTATATAATAATTTTTAAGATTCTATATAAATTGTATGGAACGAGCATGCAATAAAGGTATAAGACAAGTTTCCTACTCTTTGTTGATAAAAATAAAGGCGGTACTTTACTTTATTTAATTAAACCTACAAAGAAAAAGCCTTGCAAATGCATTCCGAATGTTCATTTCCTAGAAAATTTCTGGAGAAAATAACTTTTTTCAAATAAACTAAACTTCTAATATTTGGGAGATACTTACAATATCTTTGTAAGATTGTATTACTATGACTTATACACTTAAATACCATAAAGCTGAAAGTATTTCAACACGCTAATCTTTGGAACTACGAATCGTATTTGAAAAATATTTTGTATTAATGATATTCAAGACAACGGTTTTATAACTAGTTTCTATCCCAAAATTCCCACGGGAACGATTACATAGCGGGTAAGACACGTGGCGTTGCTAACAGCTAATAACAATCGGATTACATAGGAAAAAGTTATAATAATAATAAAAAAAAATTTATAATAAGCCTATAAGAGAAAACGTTTTCAATTTAATAATCTTAACCTCCATTGTAATTGGCTGTTAATTTATAAACAGTATAAATAAATAAAATATTGAAATACCGAGTTTCCTTGTACCGAAGGCCGTTGCAAACCAATTGGCATCGGAGGTTACATTAGAAATCAGGCACGGATGTTGCTTTGTTCTTTAATAATGCAATATTTTAATGGTTTTGTGAGATATTTATTACACTTATATTTTGGAACGAAGTTCCTTATCGCGCGTTGCGAAAGGGGGCTAGACGGAAAAAAAGGTAACGACACTTTTAAGGCCAGAGAGGGACAGACAGATAAACTTGCGCACGCCAGAGAGAGACAGACAGAAAAACATGCGCGAGAGAGACAGGCAGAGAAACATGCGCACATGTTTCTCTGTCTGTCTCTCTCTCTCTCTCTCATATAGAAAGCAAGCTAGATATTTTCGTTTCGTCTTTCTATTTCGCATTGAACAGTGTGGTGTCGCGACGATTATTTTTGTTGATAATAAATAAACTTCGTTCCATCCGGGTGTCCCTTGACACCTCTCAAGTTTTTTTCTTTGCTTTTCGTTTGTTTGCTTGATTCATTCATCAAGTTCGAGTAGGTGGGCCAACCCTGAACTTATTTCACAACCGAATCGAACCAGACAAATTTAAAAACAAGACTAAGATGTTGGGGGTGGAAAGACGGCTAATAGCGTTAATTAATACAATTTCAACAGCCTTAATTAGTATTAAAAAATTATGTTAACTAATTTTAATGATTTTATAACTTGAACGGTTTGGCAACGTCGCCATGCCGATGTATGTATGTATGTTCGTTACTCTTTCACGCAAAAACTACTGAACGGATTTGGATGAAAATTTACAGTAATATAAGTTATACATTAGTTTAACACATGGGATACATTTTGTCCCGAAATTCCGAGTACAACGCGGGTGAAACCACGGGGCGCTGCTAGTGATCTATATATAATTTCATATTCATCATACCTCCATTTTGTTGACAGCACATGGGTACAGACGACAGCATGAGCGACGATGTGTTCGAGGAGGACACGCTGCGTGCGCCGTTGCAGCGCGGCACCCCCTCGCCCACCGGCTACCGGGACTACCAGCCCCCGGTGGACGCAGGCCTCCGGTTCGCACAGGACGATGATGTTCCTATACATAAGGTACGAGTTAGTAGGTCTAAGCAATTGCTATGACTTGGCGAACGTTGTCAAACCGTTTGCCAAGTAAGTTGTCTGTCATATATTTTAATACTAGCCCCGCCCCGCGTTGTTACCCGCGTCGTGGCCATTCCCGTGGAAATTTCGGGAATTTTTAAACATGTTAACCTTCCTATTGAATCACTCTATCTGTTAAAAAAGCTCCATCAAAATCCGTTGCGTAGTTTTAAAGATCTAAGCATACATAGGGACAGACAGCGGTAAGCGACTTTGTTTAAGACTATGTAGTGATTCAATTATCCCTATGCTGTCTCTTTGATATATGAAAGGCAGCTCACTTATAAAGTAAGTTCGAGTAAGCCATAAAAACGTTACATAATACACATTAAGAATTACCATATTCGGTACATTTAAATGTTAAAGAGTGACTTAATCGCTGTGACGTCATAAGCTCACTAAAGTGTCTCCAGATTTTATTACTCTCATCAATTCCAAAGGTCAGACCGAATATTCCAAACTAGCAGCGCCTCTCGGTTTTACCCACGTTGTGCCCGTTCCCGTGGGAATTTCATGATGAAAAGTAGCTTAGAACCTCCCCGTTAAATGTGGCTATCCATTACAAAAAGATTTTTTCAAATCGGAACAGTAGTTCCCGAGATTAGCGCGTTCAAACAAACAAGCAAACAAACAAACTCTGCAGCTTTATAATATTAGTATAGACCTTATATAACCTACTATATATATTATATAGTATACCTTCCTCTTAAATCACTCTATCTATTTAAAAAAAACCGTGCAGTAGTATTTGAGTATTGATCGAACAGACAGACAGACGCGGCCGAGGACTTTGTTTTATATGTAACTAGCAGCGCCCCGCGGTTTTACCCGCGTTGTGCCCTATCCCGTGGGAATTTCGGGAATTTTTTTACATAAAAACCTTCCTCTTGAATCACTCTACCTATTACAAAAAACCGCATCAAAATCCGTTGCGTAATTTTAAAGATTTAAGCATACAGACAGACAAACAGACAGACACGAAAAAGAGACGACTTTATTTTATACTATGTAGTGAAGTGATGATATGTAGTGAAAATACATGAAATGAATAGATGTTCAGAGTTATTCCGTTTATAGACAACGATGATACCTTTCATCTGATGAAATCCCTTTTAAGTAATAAATATTATTACCCTTATTAATAAACGCGGTGTAACTAAGACACTGTTATACTGTGCTTTGTCTCTTTTTCTCTTCGGAAAATGTTGTATGTTAGAAAGAGACAAACCATTTGATATCTAAACTGTTCTTAATACGCGTTTATCAGTTTACTAAAGCAAATGTTATCGGTGGTATAGTTAAGCACGGGAAGAAAATTAGGCTTTTAAATACGTATCTAGTGTTTTGGCTTCTTAGCTCCGAGGCCCTGCAGTTTTACCCGCACTGTGCCCGCTCCCGTGGTAATTTTGGGAATTTTTATACAATAAACCTTTCTCTTGAATCACTCTATCTAATAGAAAAACTGCATCAAAATCCGTTGCGTAGTTTTAAAGATCTAAGCATACATAGAGACAGACAGACAGCGGAAAGCGACTTTGTTTTATACTATGTAGTGATGAACCTCACAGCACTTTTATGTACATAGAAGTATAAAAAAAAAACATTACCTTACTTTCCCAAACAAGTAAAATAAATTCCTCCAACATTTTCCTTAACGTATGTTCAAATAATTTGCATCGCACTTGCCTACCTACATATAAACGTCAAACATTTTGTTGTAAAAACGAACCCACTTTGAACTCATTCTTCGACAACTACCTGAGGATGACATCCTGATCGTACCCTTCGAACAGGGGTGGATTTAGAGGGTTGAATATAGCGGTAAAATAATCTCTTCAAAAATCTCCCTGTTTTGGCATTGGGTAATTGTTACTATTATAAATTAATGCATATCTGTACCTATATTTAGGCCTAGTCATTACAAAACAACTTCTGCCTAAAAATATTAGTAGGTAATGCCCAGCAGTGGGATATCATAATTCGTTAGTTCACTTTAGTAGAATGTCTTTATTTCTATACTTATTTATAAATTACTCATTATTAATTGAGTTTTATTATTTCCCGTCCCGCGGGAATTTCGGGATAAAATGTATCTCATGTGTTATACTGATGTATAACCCATATTACTGTAAAATTTCATCCAAATCCGTGCAATAGTTTTTGCGTGAAAGAGTAACAAACATATTATACATACAATAGTTACATCTATCCTCACACTTAGTAGGATGATAAAGAGTACAATCCACCCCTGTATCCAAGAAAATTGGTCCTTTATTTGTTATTTACATAATGAACAATACGCTCGAAGCACTTCAAAGGCATTATTTAATAAATGTTAAGAAATTGTAAGACAAAGGAAAAGTATCCAAACAAGAGACAAATTAAATACTTTTTTTGGAAAAGGCTGACATGCTTTTGTTTAAATGACTAGTAAAGGTTATGTGTACTGGTTTAAGGAGGTACCACGGTGCAGGACAGCGACGGTGACTATCGTATTGAAAAAAGTTTAGTCTAAGAGGAGAGCTAAAATAAGAATAATAATAAATGGTAATATAAGGTGAAACTAACCCGACTTTCTTTTATATAAACAGACTAGCAGCGCCCCGCGGTTTTACCCGCCTTGTGCCCGTTCCTGTGGAAATTTCGGGAATTAAACACATAAACCTTCTCCTTGAATCATTCTATCTATTAAAAAAAATAGCATCAAAATCCGTTGCGTAGTTTTATAGATCTAAGCATACATCGGACAGACAGACAGACAGCGGAAAGAGACTTTGTTTTATACTTTGTAGTCATAGTAACTTTCCAAATAACTACGTATCTTTCTAAACAAATATATAAAAGTAAAGTATTAGCCTGTAATGTCCCACTGTTGGGCAAAGGCCTCTCGTCTCACTGAAGATATCAGTACAGTGAGGAGGTTTCAGGCGTAATCACCACGCTTGCCTAATGCGGGTTGGTGATCTCAAACCCGAGCCATGTTTGAAAAGTAGGAAACATGTTTTTTTCGCTCGACCTGGGAATTGAACCCGGGACCTCAGTCTTGGCAGGCGAGTGCACATACCACTAGACCACCGAGGCGACAAACATATAATTACCTAAATTACTCCAAGGTATTATCTATTTAACTAAACTTTCGACTCGACTGGGAACACCCACCCACCAATCCAGATTCATTTGCGATCGGTCCACGCGCGGCCCACGCTGTTGACATTCACATTGATATTACGTGCTGGATTCAAATTAACATCACATATAAGTAATATCACTTATTTAGTAAGATAAATATGGAAAAAACTTACAGGAATATAGTTCATACATCAGAATAACGTATGGGATACATTTTATCCCGGAATTCCCGCGGGAACGGGTACAACGCGGGTAACACCACTTACTAAACTTAGGCTCACACAGTTTGAAAAGTAAACTTACTTTCAAAGAACAAAGTCTTATCTCTAATCAGGTACAAGCGACTAATTAATGATTATCAGCCACTCTTTGGTTGATTAACAATTTAATAAGATTTAAGTTTATATTTTAAGGAAAGCTTAAAAGGAAACATGGCCGTAATTAATGTAGCTCTTCAAGTTATTTTACATATGTACATTGTTTTTTTTACTTCCTTATTTATTCATTAGCGCTCTCTAACTTAAACAATGTTTTAAAGTGTTTTGTCTCTTTCGCTCTTTGGCAAATAGCGTATGTCGGAAAGGGAGAAACCATTTGATAGCATTTCATTGCAGATAAAACAAAAGAACTCTTCATAGTAATCTTAATTAATCCCCGGAAGACCGAAGTACTCCCTACATACTTCCAGGTATTTCATAGCTTTACCTACCTACTTTACGCGGTCTAAAAACTCGAGACACACTTACCTATAAATAAAAATTGAAAAACAGCATTTACTACGGTAAATAATAAGAGGAATATTTATTTATCGCATGAATAATTAAAATAAAAGCAACGCGGCCGTGCAGTCCGTGCCAATTAAGTCGGTCCGCGAGCCACTTTTCACGGCCTATAGCACACGAGTGATGAAAAAGTGTTTACACTTGTCACGGACTCGACTATAGCACAAAAAATCTTTAAATCCTTTATGCTATGAATATTGTAAAAAGCTTTTTTTCTGCAAAATGCATGGACCCATTATGGTTGATAAAATACATCTAACTAGCAGCGCCCCGCGGTTTTACCCGCGTTGTACCCGTTCCCGTGGGAATTTCGGGAATTTTTATTCATATAAACCTTCCTCTTGAATCCTATTTAAAAAATCCGCATCAAAATCTATTGCAGTTTTAAAGATCTAAGCATACATAGAGACAGACAGCGGAAAGCGACTTTGTTTTATTTATACTATGTAGTGAATAGTGATATAACGATGGCTAACTTGCATACTAGCGCCATCTGTTGGTTGCGGATAGAACTAATGGGAAAATTGTCGATTTTTATGGATTTATCAATTGATGTTTGCTCAGGTGAAGTAGGAGATACTTATTTGGTGGATTGTTACAAACGGTTGGATGTTTTATTTTCTTACGTCTGTTGAGACTGACAATTTATGTTAACGATTATTGGCGCGTGAGCGTAACCGGAAGTAACCCGCTCTTAGTTGAAAATCTGAAGTGGTGTATTTATTTTGACTCTATTGGGTTTGAGCTTAAATCAAACACAGTGGAACGCCTAATCCTCTGCACTGTATTGATGTCAGTGAGCGAAAGTAATCAATCTATAGTTGACTTGACTCCAATCTACGGAAAAGCTTCTCTAAATTAAAAATACAAAAACGTTTTAATAAAGTGTTCAGTTGAATTAATATTTTAATTTAAAATGTTTACACATTTTAATTTATTCCCCGGTGGCATCGGTTCCGGGCTATCGAGTCTACTAGTTAATTAAAACGGAGAGTGATTAAATGATTTCAGGTTTCAATGAATTTTGATGTTTATTTGGCGTTGATGTTTATTCTTCACTACATAATATTATAAAACAAAGTCCCAGCCGCGTCTGTCTGTCTGTCTGTTCGCAATAAACCCAAATGCTACTGCACGGATTCTGACGCGGTTATTTTAATTGATTAGGTGATTCAACAGGAAGGTTTATGTGTATAAAAATTCCCGAAATTCCCACGGGAACGGGCACAACGCGGGTTAAACCGCGGGGCGCTGCTAGTAAGGAATAAAATTACTAAAAGTTTTGTTGATGGATTTATTTACTTGTTACTTTGGTATTTGACGTTGAAATATGACGTTGAAACTGTTATTGCTACATCTTTAGATGAAAACATTTCAGTTTAATAACTAAGGGAGCGTTAAAAATAAACAGCAACCGCTTTTCTGTGGTTGTAACATATCAGAGGCTTTTTGTCTGCCTAAGAACTCTTTCACCAGAATTAGCCACTAACCAATTCCTATAATATATAATATACCCAGACAAATTCACACACGGTTAATTAGACCCAAAGTAAGCTCAGCTTAATCTTCTTCTTCTTCATGGCTCATGTAACGACTAATATCCGTAGAAAGTAACCGGGACCGACGGCTTAACGTGCCCTCCGAAGCACGGAATCATCTTACTTTTCGGGCAATCAGGTGATTCAGCCTGCAATGCCCTAACCAAACTGAGGACAGTCTCACAAAGAGATTTTTGTGAGAAATTGTCCCCACCGGGAATCGAACCAGGAACCTTCGGATCGTGAGCCGGGCGTTCAAACCACAAGACCACGGAGGCTGTTATAAGTTGATGATGAAAGTTGAAGATTTCATAGACAAAATCGTACCTATAGCTACGTGAACAAATAGCTTCACAAGATTATAAGCAAAGCGCAATCCCGTAAAATGGAGGAAACACAGTAAAGCTTTCATAATGAACTAGATTGCAAAGCTAATGCATTTCCAAGCTTTCAGTGCATAAAGCACTCACAGAAAGCACACAGAAAGTATGATTGGCATTTATCTTTGGTATTTGTTGAAAGCTTCGCGTTAGAAGCGATAGTGTTATGAATACGGTAGTCGGTATTCGGCGACTGAATATAGTTTTCACGTAATTTCGCAGTCGACGGAAAGTCTGATATGAAAACTGCCTCGGTTCGCTTTTTGGGTACTGTGGTTACAGAAAACTGAGGCGTTATGAGGATATAAACCATATACTCATAACGCCCCATTATGAGGATATATAAACACATAATTTACGCATACCCACTTTAGTCTTCTGTCACCACGTTTTCTGTAAAGGAGACGAAACGATAATCAATAAAAGCGTAGTGTATCCGCAAACGAAGTTTCAACCCAAAATGAGTAGTGTTGGCATAAACCTAAGAAACTAATTTAGCAGTTGCCAATCAGACAACTAGCCGCCAAGCCTGGGTTTCTATCGACACACACTCAGCAGATAGTTTCAAATTATTAAAACTTCATTTTCTTTGCACAGACGATCCTGCTCGGCGACAGTGGTGTGGGCAAGACATCGCTTCTGGTGCAATTTGAAACGGGAAAGTTTTCCGGAAACTTTTCCGCGACTGTAGGAATCGGCTTCACGGTAAGATATAATTATAGTTTATTATTTATTAGGATTTACAGCGCGTTTCTTATTGTCTATTGTAGAGTTTTAATCGGAAGGATTTCGAATGAACGGAAAACGAATGTGGCGGAATATTATATACCTAAACTAACATTCGAACAATTTGATTTAGCAGAATTTGCCCCCAGTATATTAACAGACTGTACTTTAGTAGAAGATACGAAGTGTTTACTTTTCTAAGAACTATGTAAGTACTTACTTCCAAATTTGTTACTTAACATTCTTTGACCTTTATCCCTTCTAAAAATAAATTCCGTAAAAAAATCATCCAAAAATATTTTCGGAAATCTTAAGAAAATATGCCATTAATTTATTACTTACGTATCGAAAGAAATTTTTGTTCAAGATTAAACAACTTTCGTTAATTTGAAAAGTTTTCAGGAATTTCAGAGTTAATAATGTTTCGTATCGGCAGCGAATTTGATCGACTGATACAAAGTTTCGTTGTGAAAATAAAGATTTTGTAAATTGGAATTATTAATCAACGGTTGGTGATAATCATTTCAATCAAGTTAAAAAGTTTTAGTCTGTAATTTAATTAGATAAGTTTTTATAATTTAGACTTACTGATTAAAAACCTTCATAAGCATAGTCGAATTTAATAAAAAAAAACCTATACCACCGGACAGAATACACATAATATTGAGTATTGCCCGCGTTGTGCCCGTTCCCGTAGGAATTTCAGGAACTTTTATACATATAAACCTTCCGGAAGAACCATTTTATCGATCGGTGAAAACCGCGTGAAAATCCGTGCAGTAGTATTTGAGTTTATCGCGAACAGACAGACATACAGATGCGTCCGGGAACTTTGTTTTATACTTTGTAGTGACGTAGTCACAAACCTATCTATTTTTCATACAAGTTTGACAACCTACCTTTTAAAAGACGAAGGTATTATTATTCAATCAACACTTATGACGAAAACAGATGCTCAAGACGTACCAATAACAGCAAAACCAATTTATCGTCCTCTCATTTAATCTGGCTAGGTTATTTCATTAGCACGCAACCAAACCCGGTCATTTGTGAACAGGTAATAGAGGGGGGGAGCCTCCTTCCCCTTGCATTATTCTTAGGCGACCATGCGTGGCACACCCCTGATACAAGGCATTCATTGGCCAACCCTATTGTTAGCCCGCGTGTTAATTATAGACTTAAAATATACCTCCATGCGGTTATGGACGCCTGGTAACTCAGGTGAGCCGGTTTTGTGATGTGAAAATAAATTATTGTTGTTTTTATAGTCAGGGTTGTTAATAGATGATAGGTATGTTTCCAACTTTAATACAACTACAAACATTAATGTGACGACTAGTTTCATTCCAATTTACCCACTAAACCTTATGCCTCTATAGAAGGAATTATTGTCTTTGGTAAGAAAATCGGCCATATTGGTTTTTGTAAGTAAACATTTTATTTTAAAAAACACTTAGTAAACGTACGTTATTACTTGCTATATTAACTTTCTAATGCGAATAAAACCCGTGTGAGTACGTTTACTACCAAAAACTGTTTTTAATTGACCGTAACTGTCGACTGTTTCCTCCAAAATTGCAGATATCCCATCAATTTCCTGAAAACATGAAACTCAATCAGTCTACTCTACCGAGAGTCCTAAAGTTTGTTTACCTTTGTTAAATACCGGGAAAGGTTCCGATTACAGGTCCATCGATACCCTGTCAATTTGCACCTTTCATAAACTTCTGTCCTCTTCAAAACGAAGGGTATCTGATACCGCTGTAGAAATTGTTGATAACTTGATAGATACTTCGATTTTCTATTTAATGACGCTTTAAAATGTACGTAGAAAGACGTTTATCTTTAAGGGAAATTAAGTATTGTTAACTAGGAACGCTGACCTAAATTATTTTGTTTTACAAAGTAATGCATACTTTTTAAACTCACACGATTTGTACTCATTATACTAAATGAAACGGGTCTGTATCATGTTTAATTATCTAACGCGATACAGACCCGTTTCATTTAGTATAAACAAAGTAATGTTTCTGAAATTATTAAATCAAAATGAAAGTACCTACAGTAAGGTATAGGTACTTTGTAGTCTTAGTGGTCTTATGTACAGGATGTTGCCCACATCTGTACCTAATTTATAGGTTAATAGACAATTTTTTGTATTTTAACGAATCACAACAATCATATACAAATTAAAAACACACAGTTCTTAAAAAAAACTCGATTTCTTCAAAACATCAGTGGTACCAACATTAAGAAACTAATCAAACTTAAGGCGTTCTTGCGTTTGATTTTCAACTCAACTGTAGAGCAATAGGATTGCTTTTGATTGCTTACGGTTGGCTAATTTCAATATGAAGTTCTCCACATTTCTAGGATCCGGAAGAGGTTCTTGAAGTTGGACGTAGACAAGTTTATTGGTTCCTGGTGATGACGTATACGTGGAGTGGTTAATTGGACTGATATTTAGTTTAGTGTTAAGATGCGTTTACACTGTTCGTAACATGACTTTGGTCTAGGTTTGATCTCTTGAGCTAGGGCAAAGTGGGTTCTAAGCCTGTGTTTTATCTTAGTGTTCTAGCGATGGAAACAAATTGGGCTATGTCGGATGCCTTAAGGCTGTCTAAATACTCCGATACCAGGATTGGAAAATAACTTACTCGACAGTACCTACGTGTGCGGCTGCCGACCGGTTGCGGGCACGCTGCGGTTTGACACCTTTCATACAAATACAAGGAATATAACGTCACGCGAAGCGTAAAATTATTAAATCAAACTTTTTAAGCAAATACATTAATTTTAAAAAATTTAATTGGACACTGGGTCCAACATTCCAAACATATAATCAATATATACCTATATGGACACGGCAAAATCGAGGTACCTGCCACTGTCTGAAAATCAATTCCATGAATTCTGTACTGTCGAAACCATATTTTCATGATTTATATCAAAACTCTGATATTGTAATATGAGTAGAGTGAAATTACGAAAACACAGTTCATAATTTAATTTCACCAAATAAACAAACTCTTTCTCGGTTTATTTTCAAAGTAATCACCAATACTGGGTTTGTACAAACAATAAAAATAAAAAAAACATTGCAGTGCGTAATAACGTCGAAATGAAATGAAAACTTTTCCAATAAAAACTAAAGTTTGTTCGCATAAATATTTTGCTTTTTGCATGCGTAATGAACCCATAGAGATGTCTAGGGAGGAAATAATCAAATTACCTTATTTATTCCTCTTCATGCCGGAATGATTCGCATTATTCATGTTTGTCGCTCTTTTACGGGAGACCGGCTGGACGGATTTGGATGAAATGGTACTGATCATTAAGCACAGTTATTTTAATGTCCTATTAAATTTATATTGGTACTAGGTATAGAGCCTGAAATTAGCATAAAAACGCGAGGAAAACCAAGGGCAACTTATGTTATATACCTACATCTCTATTTTATTATTATCTTTGCTATACTTATATGAACGCGTAGGAAACTCTGTCTATGTGGTAGTAGCATCACTCGTGATGACTAAATCACTAGATACTCATTTTGAAAAATTTAGCTATAGATATAGGTATTTATAACAAACTAGCCGCGCCTCGCGTTTTCACCCACGTTGTACCCGTTCCCGCGGGAATTTCGGGATAAAATGTATCCCATGTATTATTCTGATGTATACCTTATATTACTATAAAGTTTCATTCAAATCCGTTCAGAAGTTTTTGCGTGAAAGAGCAACAAACATACATCCATCCTCACAAACTTTCGCATTTATAATATTGAGTAAGTATACATGTATCGCTGTTGGTGTACCTTAATAAATAAATAAATAATAAGTATACACACAGACAAATTCGACGTTGAAGACAGACATAAGCCTTGAACTTTGTATCCCATAAAAACATCAAGAGAACGGGTAAGCTGCGGGTGAAACCGCGGGGCACAGCTAGTAATTTATAAACAAAGTTTTAATAAGCTTGCTCCAGGCAAAATCAACAAGCAACTTTATACAGAACTAGAACTAGACCACAAAGTTTGACTAGAAAATCTAGAAAGTATACACTTGTAGTCTCTTAAGTAACTGAGTACCGATGCGTACTCGAAGTATAAAATACTAGCAGCACCCCGCGGTTTTGCCCGCGTTGTGCCCGTTCCCATGGGAATTTCGGGATGAAAAATAGCTTATAAACTTCCCGTTGAATGTGGATATCTATTACAAAAATAATTATTCAAATCGGACTGTTTATTCCTGCGATTAGCTCGAACATACAAACAAACAAACAAACTTACAAATGTTACCTCCTTATAATATTAGTATAAGTAATTAAATTAGTCAGCCGTCTCGGTAGTCTAGTGGTATGCGCATTCGCCTACCAAAACTGAGGTCCCGGGTTCAAATCCCGGGTCGAGCGAAAACATGTTTCCTACTTCCCTGGCTCGGGTTTGAGATCCGCATTAGATAAGCGTGGGGATTTCGCGTAATTCTCTTCCCTGTACTGATATCTTCAGTGAGAACAAAGGCCTTTGCTTAACTGTGGGACGTTGCAGACTATTATTCACGTTATCATGGACTGTGCTTACATATTATCATTTGTATACCTACCCTTATCTATATCTATACTACATAATATAATAAAGTTGTTAAGTGAAGAGTTTGTTTGGACGCGCTAATCTTAGGAACTACTTAAGCGATTTGAGTAGGTATGTAATTATTTTTGTAATGGATAGCCAAATTCAACGCGGAGGTATAGACTACATTATTTCATTACCACGGAACCAGGCACCATGCAAGTAAAACCGCATGAAATTACTAGCATTTAATCATATGAAACCCTATCCAACGAATTAAACCACGAAAACCGAAACGCATCCCTTAATTTATCGATGCGTAACATTTTCATTTGACAAAGAATTTTGTGTAGTTCGGAAACCGCATCCATTCAGCGTGTGATAGTGGCTCAGTGCCGTATCCAGAGCGACGGAGGGGCAGAAGGGAGGTAAGGGGGAGAGGGGGGTGTATCTCTTGCCCAGCATCACCAGCTCTAGGAGCCCAGTCGTTCGGGAGCCTCCGACGGGACGTCACGTGTCTGTTGTCAGTCCGTTTTTAGACGTACGTTCGGTCGAATGGAACCCGCTATAAGTTTTGGCGGCAAATTGTAAAATTGAATTCGGATTGGTTTTGTGCAGTGTTGTGAGGTGCTTGGTAGAATTGTTCTGCTTTGCTTTGGGTTTGTTATATTTTCTTTTAATGGAAAATTTATCTTAATTATTTCATTGAGTACAGAATTAATAAATAATAAATAAGGATAAATTGAAACCAATTATTTAGGTAGAAGGCATATGACCATATTTTTAAATGACTAAGCTTAAACTGGTAAGCTTACCTAAATTACTTTTTAAAATAACATTTAAGTAGGTAGGTAAAATATAAGACACAAAAACCATTAAAATTAATAGACCCCAAAAAAAAGACAAAATGAAAAAAATAGACATGATAAAAACAATTACATACCTATTAATTTACCCTTCTATAAAAAGATAAGCTTCACCCTTTTATTTATTTTCAGAAGACCCCATAAAGGTTTAACGAATACAGAATCATCCTTTAACAACATAATTTGTTTTGTTCACTCGCAAGTGTTTGTATGGTATGTGATTACCGAGCCTTGTTTACAGCGAGCGAGCATTCGTCCATTCAACGGGAATACGTTCAAAACAAAACACGGCCTTTTGGAAAAGGGAAAATATTCCGGTTAAAAGAACACTATGGAAACGGTAAAGGGTATAAACAAAAGTTTTGAAAAGCACCACTGAAGAAAACAAGCTTAGTTGATAGATGGCTTTAGAAAACAACAAAAACATTATTCTTTTCTGACCACGGTTCCTGTAAAGAAGCCGAAACGTCAGATGAGAATGTTAAATAGAACCGAAGTGTAACCGTAAAACAAAAAAACATTTAGAAAGCATCGATACCTACCTCTTTTATGAATTCAGTTTAAAATAAGATTATATACAGGGTGATTACGGGGTCGTGGAGCAAGAAAGAAGCATTTAACTTACTTTCTCCTAAGCATCACGATAGGTTAGGACTAACAGTACACCTTATTTACACTTATTTTAGTCAGCAAAAATAACTGCGATAATTCGAGATCATGGTCACCCTACTATTTCCCAAGAAAACTTATGTCAAGACTTGACATAAGTTTTCTTGGGAAATAGTAAATTGGGAAATAGTAAATAGGGAATATTACTTAGTAATATTAAAAGTAGGGTGACCACGCATTTTAAGTCAATAATAATTTTTAAATAAAAATACGTAAATAACGAATCATCTTTGTTTAGATTAAAATAAATACAGGTAGCATCGCAATCATTTATTTACTGAGTCAAAAAAAAATGGTTGGGATCACGACCCCGAAATCACCCTGTACTATTCATAACTAGCAGCGCCCCGCGGTTTTACCCGCGTTGTGCCCGTTCCCGTAAGAATTTCAGGATGAAAAATAGCCTGTAACTATCCCTTTGAATTTGGCTGTTAATTACAAAAAAAATATTCGAATCAGATTGGTAGTTTCTGAGATTAGCGAATTCAAACAAACAAACTCTTCGACTTTATTATACCACTAGCAGCGCCCCGCGGTTTTACCCGCGTTGTGTCCATTCCTGTGGGAATTCCGGGATGAAAAATAGCCTATGTTACTCGTGGATAATGTAGCTTTCGAATAGTGAAAGAATTTTTAAAAACGGTCAAGTAGTTTTTGAGCCTATTCATTACAACCAAACAAACAAAGTTTTCCTCTTTATAATATTAGTGTAGATATAGATTATTTGTGTATAAGTGAAGAAAGTACCTTGTACTTAGCCAAGTTAAAAGGCATTAAGTTAAAAGCTTAAATTGAAATGTAAAATTTCTTACGTCACAATCAAAATCAATCAACAAATTGTAGTTTTATCGAAAAGAAGTATCGATAAAATGTACATGGAAAATTAGTTTAAACTTTTAAAGCATAGGTAAAACTTCAAGTACTTAAGTTTCGCTATCACTTAGGGTTGTTACAAACGGTGGTTTATCTTAAACTAAACGTTCGTTAAACTAAACGTCGTTTAATGTCTGGTAATTATCTGTCAGTCTTTTCATAGCGTTGATTCATTACTTTATGTCTGTTAAAGTTATTCGGGAGGCCAGTAAAAAGCCACGATTTTCATTTTCATTTTCATTTTTTTTTACGTCTGTTATGTTATGACTGACATTATGTATTAACGTTTACTCGTGCGTGAGCGTAAGTAACCCATTGCTATATCAATCTTTAATTCAGTTTAATAGCGAGCGAGCGATTATTCAAATGAGTAGCGACTCGCGCTTAAACGCGACTTTACGGGAACCTTATCGATAAAGGTAAACACTATGTAAGTACTACAATAAGAAGAATAGAACCCAAAGTACACACCGTAAGGTACAAACTCGAGTACCCCCTTGTTATTCACCAAATGCTGGGTAAAGGCCTCTTTATACTGAAGAGGATCAGGCGAGATTTCGAACTCGAGCCATTTTGAGCTTGTAGCCGATCAATCCGACATATCGGAAATACATACATTAAGTAGTGTTTCAGGTCTGAAACTTCTGAATAAGCACTTCTGTAACATTTTGTTAGCCAGAGGCAGGCTCGACTAGAGCTAAACAGCCAAGGCAGCCTCAGGTTGAGGCAGCTAAAACTATCGATCCAATTTTAATAATTATTTGTAATGAATAGCCATATTTAATGGGAAGGTTATAGGCTATTTTACATCCCGAAATTCCCACGGAAATTGACACAATACGGGTAAAACCGAAGGGCGCTGCTTGTAGTAGATATCCGGCCTATGAGACTCGTCATTATATGTGTTCAACTCACGCGCTTATAAAAGCTCTCAGAGCGGATTGCACAAAAACTCATAATCAATTAAGTACCTAAATATGTTTATGAAACAAAAGCTGTCCCTTCAAAATTGAACTTTATAGTGCATCAGATAGAACACCATTTCAAGCGAACGTCATTTGTTTTTAAATAAGTTTAGGCGCTAAAACAAATTAAGAATCTTTGTGCAATTCACCCTCAATGTCAACGAACGTTTCCATACAAACTATATCAATACATTTATTAGCATGTAATCGTCCACCTCAACAAGAATGTCGTTTTTGCCACAAACTTCAGCCCTACAAAGGGAACAAATTGAACACGATAATGGCGTCGGATTGCCTGTAATCAGCGGACCGATCTATTGTTAAACTCTGGAAAATTGGACGTATTTAAATGCCGCATTTTCGGATTTCGTTCCACGGTTTTAGGTGACGGATATCTATGGATTTAATAGCTATATCATAATAGCTATCTATCATTTTATTGTAATATCTTTTTAAGCCAACGCAAATAAAGGGAAGTTTTATGTTTAATGTGACTGTGTGTAGCATAGCTCTTCAATTGATGGACGGATTTTAATATGGGGATTATAGTCGGGGCGTAAACATTATGTTTTGTTTTTGTTGTAACTGAATACATATTCAACAACACGTTTTCACAAACTATCGCATTTAAATGAGTAAATTCTACGTGATATATTCATATATACTAGCCGCGCCCCGCGGTTTCACCCGCATTGTTGTCCATATTCACGTAGAAATTTCGGGATGAAAAATAGCCATGTGGGTATTCATTACAAATAATTATTAAAATCGTTGTGCCCGTTCCCATGGGAATTTCGGGATGAAAAATAGCCTATAACATTCCCGTTGAATGTGGCTATCCATTACAAAAAGAATTATTCAAATCGGACTGATAATTCCCGAGATTACATACAAAAATACAAACAAACAAACAAACTTACAAATTTTACCTCTTTATAATATTAGTATTATATTAAATACGTTATACCAATTTCATAATTTATAAGTATTTATTAAGCGATAAATAAACACGGTCGGGTCTTCTTTACCCGGATCAATCCGCTTTTAACCGGTTACGGAAAGACGTACATTATCCCTTTTTACTTTAAGGATTACGGACGAAATTGGACGATTATTTTAACGTTAAAATGTTTAATTAAACTTTTATTAGGAATTTAATAAGTCCACTTTTATGAAATGTTTTAAAAATAGAATGATTTTATTTTTAAATTAAGTTGGGTTGTAAAATATGATTATAGAGAATCCTATTTCAAGCACCTTCCCCTTTTGTGTTCTATAATCTTGAATTTAGTTAGTTAAAAATTGTAAAACAATGACATTGTCAGTTATAGGAATTTTTCACTTATTTGGCCTTTTCGTATGAATTTATTACACTGTTAAAGCTTTACTCAGAGACATCTATAATAGTCTGCTAAAGTATATATACTATCATCTAAACTAAGATCTTCTTCTTCATCGAGTGGATGGTCAACCTGACCAATCCTGATGTCAGAGTTATTAAGCCGCCAAAGGCCTCTGACATGGGTCTAAAAAAAATCTAAAGTAAGACTATACCGAATTATACTGAGGTTTAGGTCTACGTATACAAAACGTTAGATTTTTTTGTTTGTTTGAACGCGCTAATTTCAGAAACTACTAATCCGATTTGAATAATTCTTATTGTATCCGATAGGCACATTCAGGAGGAAGATTATAGGCTATTTTCATCCCGAAATTCCCATAGGAACGGGCACAGTGCGGGTACAACCCTTGGGCGATAACATAAATTGAAATATAAGACGGAAAATGTAATATAAATACTTCAGTTAACTTTAACCATCATTAAAAGTTTAAACCGCTGAACTAACATGATGGATCATGTGCGCGTATTTTGCGGTCAAATGTTCGCATGTTTGAGTACTGGTAAGGGCATAAGTCTTTAGAAAACTTTTTAAAGATATTTATTACAGCTGTGCTTCGCGGTATTACATCACCAATTAACTAACTCACCAAATTTTTCATGCATTACATATAAAAATCACTCATTAAACTCTTAGAAGAAATCTTTGGCGTCTCTTAATGGGAATGAGTCTGAGATGGTATTCTTGATGGTATTCTTGAACTCTTAATCTTGATTAAAAGCTTTTCCAGGTAAAAATCGTCACAACTTTTTGTAATTAACTTTTTAACTCGCCTGTACAAAACTTGTTGTTCCCAACTTACTGAAAGCCAAGACGGGAGACTCTTTGTCTCGTCAATGTTAATACAAATTACTTGTTTATATACTAACTAATAATTTATTAATTAATCATTCCTACTCTCAATGTGAAACTTGAGAACTAAATTTGTTTTGAGAGAGATTAATAGGGATTTAAGACCCGTTTATTATCATAATATATTAACGGGTTTACTAATAACTAAATGAAGTGAATATTTATGAATAATCTGAAATGAATCTCGAGAACTTACCTTAGCTTAAGGTGAAAAATTATAGACACAAATCACTACATAGTATAAAATAAAGTCGTGTCTGTCACACTGTTTGTCTGTCTGTATGCTTAAATCTTTAAAATTACGCAACGGATTTTGATGCGGTTTTTTGTAATAGGTAGAGTGATTCAAGAGGAAGGTTTTTATGTAAAAAAATTCCCGAAATTCCCACGGGAACGGGCACAACGCGGGTAAAACCGCGGGGCGCTGCTAGTACTATATAATAATTAATATGTATAACGTCAACAAAATACTATAACTTTAAAATTAGTAGAACTGTGAAAAAAAGCCTTAAAATGTTATGAATTTTATTAACAACTGCCTCTAACATTCTTGTTTACAGCTTGATTTTCAAAACAATAGGAAACAACTACGGGGAACAACCAAATACCTAGCTACGTATCGTGTTCAAACGTTTGGAGATTCACTTAGATTTTTTGGTCGTTTTTTGTCGTATTTCGGATTTCAATTGAAAACATGAGGGGTAGACTTGGTGTTCTATTTTTGGTTTTTCGTGTCTATGGTATGCGTAAGGTTTTCTTACTATTTACCTATACTAAACATAAGTAGTAGTAGTGTCCTTATCGTTTACTAGCAGTGCCCTGCTGTTTTAGCTGCATTGTGCCCGGTGGAATTCCGGAATGAAAACTTGCCTAAACTTTCCTGTTGACTTTTTAATCGGGATGAAAAATAGCCTAAACCTTCCCGTTGAATGTGGCTATCCGTTCCAAAAAGAATTACTCAAATCGGACAGGTAGTTTCTGAGATAAGTGTGGTTAAACAAAGAAATCGTCAAACTGTTCAGCTTTGCTATGATAAGTATGGTTTTAAACAAACAATAATAATTAACCCGTAACGTTGGGGTTAATTATATTAGAAGGGTATATAAGGTTGACGTGTGTTTGTGACATCATAACTCCTCAATAAATAGACCGATTTTGATGCAGTTTTCTTTAAAAGAAGCCTACACTTGAACTGTTCTGTTCCTAACTTATATTTAATATTATAAATGCGAAAGTAACTCTGTCTGTCTGTCTGTCTGTTACGCTTTCACGCTAAAACTACTGAACCGATTTGAATGAAATTTGGTACACAGTTAGTCCAGAGCTTGGGAAAGGACATAAGGTACTTTTTATCGCGAAATTCCTGCGGGAACGGGTACAACGCGGGGTGCTGCTAGTTAAATATAAAACTAAGTATTTTATCATAGTTTTCTTTGTGCTAAAAATAAGATAAAAAATGAAAACGCTTATACGCTTCGGGGTATTCAACTAAACTGTTAGGACGTAGACAAAGTCAGACGAGCTTTTGCAATTATACTAAATGGAAGAGATAATAGATATTACAATTTCATTGCTCCACGCGGAGAGGGCACGTAGTGACTTCATCTGTGGCATTCAGGGTTGCCATAGCTAAGTTTGACAAGCGATGTTAATTCATTCCAATTGTTAAGCAACGTGCAGCTCTACCCTTACTCGGATGGGTGGTCGATAGTGGTAATTCTATCTGAGCGCTACCGTGCTTCGGAGGGCACGTTAAACTGTCGGTCCCGGTTGTTTCAATCGTTAGACCATGTCGGAGGCCTTTAGGCGGTCTAAAATCACCGACACCAGGGTTGGCCACTAACCTACTCGAACTTACTTTAGGGTTGCCATTCTTATTAAGAAATTGTTTCCAATTAATTCGACCAATAAGCTAATTTAAATGTATTAGAAGGGATATGCTTGCAATGCTGTATACATAATTACCCAACCAGTAAGTAGGTGTTGGTTTGTGAGCAAACATGGTGTCGTAAGTTTTAGACACCAAAGGGCCTCCGTCATGGTCTATATTGATTGATCCCCTAAGAATCCCCTGACATTCGTGCCTAATTTTATTCTTATTTTATTTTACTTTTTTAACAGAATAATCTCTAAAAGCACCAGTCGGATTTGAGAATTATCTTCTTTTTAAAAAGCCTAATATTTGAATATTAGGCTTTTTTAAAACTTAGGTTTCTTTGAAGAAAAAGGTTAGGTTTTATTCCGTAATTCCTACGAAAACTAGAACAACGCCATTAAAACCGTTTACACTACTCTACTAGTCATTTTTATATATAAAAAACATAAATAATCGTCGGTCGTAAAGTACTTTTTATTAAAACCCGTGTGAGTACGTTTAAATTACTTTTAATTAGTTTTTATGCCGCGGTAACAACTAGATACAACTTGAACAAACTCACCTTAACAACATTGTAAACAAATGAAACCGCAGATTCGGTCTAGAACACAGAACTAGATGAGAAACCTAGTTTCCAACCCTAAAACTCCTGGGAGTAGCTGCACCAATAAAGGTGGTATGGATAGACTACAACTGGGTTACCATCTAACAGATTCAAAGACAATCGAAACCTAATCGAATCCAAACCGATTTAAAATCAGATTTACTCACAGCATGTTCTAAATTTCTTCTGTCGTACTAGGATTTGAATCGAATGTTAACATGAAGCTATATCACCGAACTCGTCTGTCGGGCCCGGGTTTGTATTGAAAGTGCCAGTGGTAAAATATTTTGTATAAATATATTCACACTTCATTGTACCATGAACAAAAGTCGTTCTAAGATTTTGTGTCCGTTCTCATAAGAAATAACAAAGCCACCAACATCTAAGTAAGTAAAATTCGGCTATAGAATACGCTCCTAGTGCCAAGTTAACACAGGCATTTTCAACGTAGGACATTACAGGCTATCTTTTTAACAAATTCACAGTTCAGTGTGTCTGACCGTGGGTTTTGGACAGTGAACTTGTTAAAGTCAAACAAGAACACTAAATCAATAGATCGTACTAACAAAAGCGGATTGTGGATAGACCGGATTCTACATACGAGTATGTAGATGGTAACCTTGCAGTTCTCACGTCGCGTCTGTACGGAGTTGCAAATTGCAACCTTTACTAAAGAGATAATTAAACAAGTTGCGAGCAACCTCTTTAGTTCGTTCTCTTTGAATGTCCCGGGGGAGACGGGGTGTGAGTTGTATTGTGACGTCATTGTACATACGTCATTATATTAACCTGTATT
Source organism: Cyclophora albipunctata (assembly GCA_963082685.1). NCBI lineage: Eukaryota > Metazoa > Arthropoda > Insecta > Lepidoptera > Geometridae > Cyclophora > Cyclophora albipunctata. The sequence continues at coordinate 3,829,723 of OY720117.1, read as the reverse complement.
TTAGTGTTATGGGGTTTATGTTGTTTACAAGTATCTTTCATCCAATAACATCTACATTAGTTAATATCGAGTACCTACTATAAAGGTTTGCCAAAAGTAGGGCCTTTATTTTAAACTTCCGGGTTCGATTCCCGGTGGGGATATCTCACAAAAATCACTTTGTGAGACTGTCCTCAGTTTGGTTAGGGCATTGCAGGCTGAATCAGCTGATTGCCCGAAAAGTAAGACGATTCCGTGCTTCGGAGGGCACGTTACGCCGTCGGTCCCGGTTACTTTCTACGGATAATAGTCGCTACATGAGCCATGTCAGAGACCTTTGGCGGCTCAATAACTCCGACACCAGGATTGGTCAGGTTGACCATCCACTCGATGAAGAAGAAGATTTTAAACTAGATTTTTCAGTCCCAGCGCAGGCTGTATCTACCTAATACCACTTTGGGTGATTAGATATAAAGTAATCTATACTAATATAATAAGGCACGCTTATCTCAGAAACTACTGAACCAAATTTAATAATTCTTTTTGTAATGGATAGCTACATTCAACGGAAAGGTTATAGGTCTGAATTACCATGGAAACAGGCATAAACCGGTTAAGACCGCGGGGCTGCGTCCCAAATAATGTTCGAGCTATAATTATTCTTCGTTTAACTCTAATTTACCTCAAACAATAACATACAATTAGTTTAATTAATCCACATTCTAAATAATTACTATAAATCTGTTCAATTGTCAGAAAACGTTGACTCCACAACTAGGGGTCAGCGAGACCTGTCAGAAACTAAATCGTTTGAAGCGATTCAGCGTTTGGGACAGTCGGGGCTTAACAGACCCTTCTCCGCCGTCACGATATAAGTCAGTTACGATATAAGTTCATTAGGAAATCAATATGAGGGTTGAAAGCTTTTCATAGAAATGGTTCTGAAGTCTGAAGCGGAGTTGATGTTGAGCTAGTTTACGACCATATTGGTCATGGCAGGCGAGTTTAATAGAAAACGAGCTTGCTTTTGATATCTGTCAAACTGCTAACAATTTTGACATTTACTACCATATACCAGTTTTGGTAGTGTCTACCCACCGTACCTACCTACTTTTAACTTACCACAAAAAGTCTTTGTTAAACGAATACCAAGGAACCTAGATTTTATTATGGTACACACTAGCAGTGCCCCACGGTATTACCGATGTTGTGCCCGTTCCCGCGGGAATTGAGGGATGTAAGTTAGTCTATAACCTTTGCGTTGAATGTGGCTATACATAGCAAAAAGAATTATTCAAATCCGATTAGTAGTTTCTGAGATTAGCGCGTTCAAACAAAATAAAATATTCAACTATATTATACTAGCAGCGCCCTGCGGTTTTACCCGTGTTGTGTCCATTCCTGTGGGAATTTCGGGATGAAAAATAGTCTATGTTACTCGTGGATAATGTAGCTTTCGAATGGCGAAAGAATTTTTAAAAACGGTCCAGTAGTCCAGTACAACCAAACAAAGTTTTCCTCTTTATAATATTAGTGTAGATGTAGATTAGGGTAGAGTGGATAGTAGAGAACCAAATAAAATTAGTACTTAACGATGGCTACTTGTCTTGGTTTGAAGTAGGCACCTGAAACCTACTGTTGTCATCGATTGAGTCTTTAGATTGTGCTCAACCCCCGGGGACGAGAACTTGAAAGATTTCGGATTTGTAGTTTCTACCTTTGTGTCTTATTGGCCTTAGGGCGGTATCAGACTAGCGTTTTGTACGAGCATTTAAGTCCGGTTACGCTTGAAGGCAGACATGTCCGTATACGCGCAATAAAAGCATTAAAGTAAGCATAGCTTCAGTTGTTTCAAACGTTTGGTTATAGTAATAATATACGTTCGTTGAAACGTTAAATTTTTCAAGCTTTTAAATGTCTTCTTTCTATTAAATACAAAGCGTTGTTTTATAAATTATAACTGAAACGATAGACTGTTAAATTTATTCGGGAGGCTTTATTAAAAATATCAGCCGATATTTAACCTATCCAATAGCAATATTACACCTACCTAAAGTTCACCACTACCACACCCAAAACAAATTGATAGCTACTACAAGTGACAGCTATAGATAACGCTATGACGTCACTAAGTAACCGAATAACCACGTAACCGCCAGTTAAAGGGTCTGTCAAGCCCATGTAGCGGTTGAATTGTATAAACGTACGTAACTGGTTAAATAATGGCGTAGGTATTGTTTAGGGTGTTCTAGAATTTGAAACGTAATTTGAAGAGATATATGAATACATTAGAAGAATGATTAGTTGCATAATGGGTTAGAAACTAAAATTGTTAGGGACATTTTGAATTGAAACTACGTTCACAGATACACTTCGCTTTTATTTTACATTTTTATCTGACGTTTCGACCCCTTTACAGGAACCGTGGTCACAGAAGACCTTCTTAACTGACTTCAAAAAACAAAGGAGGTTGTCAATTAGACATAGGTATATTTGTCTTTTTGTATCTCCGTCGTTTCACATTTTTATATTTATTTTATTATTAAATTAGCAGCATCCCGCGGTTTTACCCGCGTTGTGCCCGATCCCGTGGGCGTTTCGGGATGAACAATAGCTTATGACCTTCCCGTTGAATGTGGCTATTCATTACAAAAAGAATTATTCAAATCGGATTTGTAATTTTTGAGATAAACGTGTTCAAACAAACACAAAAAAACTCGTCAGCTGTATTATATTAGTATAGACATCTCCTCTGAAATAAAATAATCACCTCTAATATTAAAAAAAATCGTTAGTCTTTAACGCATTTACTCACCGTGTCACCTCTCTTACATAAATAAAATTAGAGATATCTTTAGAGTCAGTCTCAATTACTCAACCTGTTACAGGGTACTTGACTTATCAAGCCTTTAGTAAAACAAAGAGCACAATCAAAGCAATTTAAATAATTTTAACCTAATTATCTTTCTGAAAACCATTAACTTTTCAAGCATACTGTTAACCCTTTTACCTCCTAATAGGTATAAAGGTACCTTCTGCTAAGTCGTATGTTTTCGTGTGAAGCAGAATTCGCTTTGATAATTCACTTTGATCACATTCGGGCCTAAATCGAGTGTTTGAACAAGAAAATTGAGAGACTTGTAAAACGTATTCAATATCAAATGGGGCCGTGCCCTAATTAGGTATAGTTCACTAGCAGTGCCTCGCGGTTTAACTCGCGTTGTACCCGTTACCCGGAATTTCGGGATGAAAAATATCCTATATCCTTCCCGTTGAATGTGGCTATTCGTTACAAGAAGAATTATACAAATCGGATTGGTAGTTTCTGTGTAGTTGTCGTGTTCAAACAAAGAAACAAAAAAACTAAAAGTCAAACTCTTCAGCTTTGCAGTATAGATTATAGTGTTTCTCCTCGGAGTCACGGAACAAGCCCGGTCTTTTTGAGAGGCATGCGAGGGGATACAGATCCAACTCGTAGAGGCCCTTGTATTATTATTGAGTTTACAAGATGGATGTTATGCGAAAGCACTGAATTGTACACAATACCTTAACAAGTTCGATACTAGTAAAAGGGTGAATTGTGCAGCGAAGTGAATCTTTGTGATCATATTAAAATGCGACAGCGAGCGACTCTCCGTTTCAGATATTTTAAAAAATATAGTAAACTAGCCGCGCCCCGCAGTGTTACCCTCGTCGTACCCGTTCCCGCGGGAATTTCGGAATAAAATGTATCCCATGTGTTATTTTGATGTTTAACCTATATTACTGTATAGTTTCATCCAAATCCGTTCAGTAGTTTTTGCGTGAAAGAGTAACAAACATACATACATCCTCACAAACTTTCGCATTAATAATAGGGCAGAAATATTAATTATTCAGGTCCTCCGAATGTTGATACGGTTTTCACGAATACTTTACATAAATTTAATACGCAATACATTTACCATTTACAGCCTTATCACACTTTCGATTTACAAGCGTATTGAAAGCGAAACGTACGCGCGGCGTATTCGTCGCGTTCCCGTAACCAATTCGCCGCGAAGGCGTCGCGATTACGCCGCGACCGCGTGACGAATACGCCGCGTCTGCGCAGCGAGTTCGCCGCGTCAAGAGTTGAGACATCATGCCGTACATTCGTCATCGAAATTCATTTCTACCCACTTCAGGTGACACTGACAATCTTAAACGCGAGTTTGCACGTCTTATATCATTTTGGATCACATTTAACAACTCGTAAAATGTAAGTCTTGACATGCGCAGATAGGAACGAAATTTTTTGGGATTCTTTTTGATTCGTTAACGAAACAGTCGCTCTCTTGCAGTCGATTACTTAAAAATGGATCCTCCCAAACACGCCGTTTTTGATTTTGTTTCCGTATCTTATTTCTTCGAAGCAATAAAGTGTTTCCTCGTCGGAATCCATTATGTAAGTGACTGTCCAAGACTCAGATCACTCTCAGCGATTTACTGACGGCTGCGCAGCGTATTCGTTACGCAATCGCGGCAAAATCGCGACGCACTCGCGGCGAATTGGTTACGGGTACGCGACGAACACGCCGCGCGTACGCTTCGCTTTCAATACGCTTGTAAATCGCAAGTGTGATAAGGCTGTTAATAATAACCCGTAAAGTAACTGTGGATATTTATAAAGTCAATAAAACAGGGTGTAAGCGCGCTCATAGCGCTCACTGGGTCGGAATGATTGCGTTGTGAGAGCGTTGTCTCACTGCTCGGTGTAATGGAAACTCTTTTAACTATTATTAACATGTAGTTTATATTATAAACTGTTGAGCTTATAGTTTTATAGAGTAGGGTGGGGAAGTTATTCGAGCGATAATACAAGTTCAACTTAAAGATATTACACTACGTATTTACTACTACACGTACGTGTACACTAAGAAATTATGAGTCGTTGGTTTTTCCTACTATAAAACAGTTTAAACATAGAACACAAGATAAAACCTAATCTACTAATTCAAATAGTAAATAAAAAAGTAAAATAATCTTTTAAGTCGCGGAAAAAAAAAATTACTAAATAAGTGTAAATCGTGTAGGTTAGGCCTACCTCTTATTGTGGTCCTTCCCATGATTACTTGATTCTGAAATAAGCGTTACTAACAACAATTTGACGTGTCCTGTTAGAAGAGAGAACTAGAAGTCTAGACATAACTAGACTATTAGATAGAGATTTAAAGACTTCCACCATCAGAGCCTAGCTCGTAAGTTTTAAAGAGAGTATCTATAATAAATCTCCATAATTATTAAAGTCTCCTCCAAATCTCAGTTGTTAATTAGAGCAATAATTAATCTATTTATTATCTCAACAACCTTAATACGTTTTAATAAAAATATACAACTAATTTGGAAGCTTTGAAGTTCGACCTTTGCTCGTCCAAAAAGGACCGAACAAAAATAAATCAGATACAACGCGAGCTATTAGGGCTCATAATAAATTCTTGTCTCGTTCGTACATGAGACACCGTGCAGTTAAAACGGCTAGGGATCTTCTCTCCCTTTAGGGTGACCATAAACATAGTGTATGTCGAATAGAATATTTTAAAATAAATTCAAAAGAGACACTATCAATTTAAGTGTTTGTTTAAGTTTATAATATTTAGTATGTATGGTAAACCAGTGTACCTTTAAAAGTTCATATACCTTCATGGTGAAACGTGGCTGTTACTGCTATTACTATAACACCTTGTAAATACCCTGTACCCATGTTTATTGAACAATAAATTGAATTGAATTAAATTGAATTGAGGTTCTTGGTTCGGATTTTTATATGCAGTTTAAAAGTAAGTTTTTCTTAATAATAATTATTTTTTTAGATTATATTCCAAAATAGCATGACATAACTTTGATTGATGACTTGTGAATTGAACTTTAATAAATTATTTAATTTGAATTCTTACTTTATATAAATCATTGCAAAGTTATCAATCTAAAAAGGACAGATAGTATGTCCATCCTCATGAACTTTTTCCTTAAAGGCATAATCATACATATTTAACTCTCATGGAACTATAATAAAAAACCCACGATAAATAATCTGACTCGCAGGGCATTATCACATAATAAGGTAAATCCTACATATTAAACCAAACTCAATTAAAAATTACTCGACTTTACACTGCACTCACACTATTTTATTCCTTTTCCATTTACTTTATCATTGCAAATAAAACCTAAACAAATTTAACTTTGGAATTGTTCCATTATGTTCTGAACTGATGGTCACCCTACCGACCTTTGCTTGCCTAAAAATAGCAAAATTATGTGTATTCATTTAGCCATATTATATGGACTTAATAAGGATATTTTAAGTGGTTTTTAGTAAGTATAGCAGGTTATTAATAAGCGTGTCCAACGTTATTAAGAGGGTCATTGATTTAATTCCGGCTTCTACTTATTTAAGTCGGTAATTTCGAGTAGGTTTGGCGAACCCGGAGTCGGATTTTTGATAACGAAAGATTTTTAAATGTTTGCAAAAGTTGCTCCTCACTGTACATCTTCAGTGAGATGAGATGCCTTTGCCCAGCAGTGGGACAATACAGGCTAATACTTATAGATAGTAACCCTATACATAAGTAAATTCATACACCAGAAAACAGTCTAACTAAAGTCTAAAGACTGTCTTGACCAAAGCGCAAGACACATACACATACCTACCTACATAGTTTAAATGCGGTCCGGGTGCGGTTTATAGGTATTACGTAGTACAAATACAAGGATAAGCGCAAGACACACATACATAGTGCGGTTGCGGGCCGCATGACGTTGTGTTCCTGTTGTGTTCCTTGAAGGAACACATCGTCACGCGAGCCGCATCCGGCCCGCACCCGCACTCTGTGTGTCATGCGCTTTAGTAACAAAACTAACTACCTACCTACTCATAACAAAGGCGAATGTACTGTAGATACAATATTGATATTAATCCATGCCAAACATTACATCCGATATTCGCATACCTGCCAAATACCTCTGATATTCAACGCAATATTGTAAATACGAAACGGATTGACTATTGAATAGCAACAGGGAATTTAGACTAAAATTTAAACTTCCATCTATACTGATATCATAAAGCTGAAGAGTTTGAATGTTTGTTTTTTTGGTCTTCTTCTTCATCGAGTGGATGGTCGACCTGACCAATCCTGGTGTCAGAGTTATTGAGCCGCCAAAGGCCTCTGACATGGCTCATGTAACGACTACTATACGTAGAAAGTAACCGGGACCGACGGCTTAACGTGCCCTCCGAAGCACGGAATCATCTTACTTTTCGGGCAATCAGGTGATTCAGCCTGCAATGCCCTAACCAAACTGAGGACAGTCTCACAAAGTGATTTTAGTGAGATGTTTTTGTTTTTTTGGTGAAATGCCAATATCAGTCACCAATTTGAGTCGAAGGCGAGCTGCACGTTGCTTAACATTCGCGATTAAGTACATTAACAACGCTCAATCAAACTATGATATAAGTGCTACAATAACATAATAATAATATATTTAACTAAGAAAGCTGAATAAGATAAAGAAATTTATTTTTATCCCATAGGTATTTCCCGAAGGAACGATTAATACGGGAATCTATGTAGGCTGTTGTGGCAACCTTCCTTTTTATAAGTAAACTAGCAGCGCTCCGCGGTTTTGTGCCCGTTCCTATAGGAATTTCGGGATGAAAAATATAATAGCCTATAACCTTCCCGTTGAATGTAACTATCTACTACAAACTTAGATTATAGAAAGTACTAGATGTAGCATTCAAATGTATTTACAAGCTACACGCTGTGTCCAAAAACAGAACAAAGTCCCTCGCGTAGTGTTGTTAGCTCTCGCATTATTTGCCCATTTTTGGGGTAAATTTTGGGAGTTTCGAAGGTAATATGATAATAGAATAAAAATTGTCCTTTTCTTTATAACTATGTACCTACCTGATTATCTCAAGAAATAGATAGGTATATTAAATAAAACACGGTGTTAAGGTGGATGTTTGCACACTTTTATCGGGTGATGGAAAAATTATATATTTTTATTTTATTTTAAAGTATTCGGAAAACTTACAGCTAGGTACAAGAGTTACATAAAAAAAGAATAATAACTTAGGGCCAATTACAATTTTTCACTATCTAAGATGGCTAATATAGAAACATAATTTTATACCCGCTCCCCCTCTCCCCTTCTACCTCACACGCACACCAAAAATTTGTTTAGAAATCCTATAGACTAACATACTTACTATTTAATAGGATTGTTAGGTTAGGTACATAGGAGCCGCACTTACGCTTTATACTTTCTTTTTTCAAGTTGGTTATTTTTTATTATATTACTTATTAATATTCTACAACGAATTAAAGCCCTCAAAAGGTAATAAAAAGAAGGGTAAATCAAAACTCTTATATTGGCAACACTAGCATAGATTGACGCATCACTCTCTATGACAATTGAAATCTGAGAAAATAATTAAATATTTAAATAAGACGATACCTAAATGCGATACTTACACGTGAAATGTGATCCCATCCTGTTTCTTTTTCAGACCCACTGCATTTTTACAGGTAGGAATGACACAAGACGGCATAGTTTCGTGAAATTGGTCACGGGTAAAACACGTTAGCGCGTTCCGACGGTCACAAAGTGACTGATCGGTTGCGCATCAAACTACACTATTTAAGGCTAGTTTGAGTAGCTACAGTATTATGCGCGCTCACGGGTTCTGGTTATTCTGTATTCTGAGACTACAAAAACAATTTTCAAATCGGACTGATAATTCCTGAGATTAGCTCGAACATAATATTACTAGCAGCGCCCCGCGGTTTTACCCGCGTTGTGCCCGTTCCCGTGGCAGTTCCGGGAATTTTTATAGATATAAACCTTCCTCTTGAATCACTCTATGTATTTAAAAAACCGCATCAAAATCCGTTGCGTTATTTTAAAGATCTAAGCATACATAGGGACAGACAGCGGTAAGCGACTTTGTTTATACTATGTAGTGATGATGAAGTATAGATAATAAAGCATCTTAAAATCAATCGGTATATTAATCTGATAGACTTCCAAACTTCCGAACTTCCGAAGTTTCCAACAGAGCACTTTTCACTCTCTTTAAATTAGTTATTTGGACAAAGTTCCCTATTCCTTAATGGTTGTTCCGAACAGAGGGTGTGTTGTCCCTGTAATTGGATTAATTACACCCCGAGTACCGTGCCGTTTATTGTTCCAGACAAAAGCAGTTTGTTTGATGTAAACTGTATGTAAAGTATGAAGAAGATAAATCGATACATATTGTAAAACTGGGTGACAATTTAATCAGAAGCGATTTTTCCATAGACTCGAGGTTTCCATTGCGGACCTACATTGACCAATCAAGACGCATTTAAATAGTTGATATCTCTTCGTAAAGCATTGTGATTGGTTTATTGACCTTGAAAACTGCCAAATGAAAAACCAAGTTTGAAAACTGCGAGAATTGTTAACAACAGTAGAAGAAGTGATTTCACCTGCGACTTATCTGTATCAGTCACCCGTCGCCACTAATCTCAATTACTCATTAGACAGATAAAATTCTATTCTAAATACTTATACAGAACTAGCAGCGCCCCGCGGCTTTGCCCGCGTTGAGCCCGTTACCGTAGGAATTTTCGAAAATCCTTTCTTAGTGTGCACTTACATCACTTGAAGAACCTTCCTTCCAAATTTCATGTTTCTAGGTGTAGCGGTTGAGGCTGTGCGTTGATTATCTATCAGTCAGTCAGTCAGGACTTGGAATTTTATTTTTAAAGATGATAAAACGACTATTTTATTACCGCGCCAAAAGAGCTTATTCAATTCATAACGTAAAATTTCCTTTGAAATAATCTACTTAGTTATGATATTCCGTTTCAGTAGGTCACTTAAAGTGTTTAACCTAATAAAGGTCTAGACTAGTTTAGCTGCGGCAAGCGCTAGTTAGTGTTCAGTTAACTCCTAGGTTACCTAGTTTCATGTCCCAGCTAAATGTTTAACCAGTTTTCGCTGGATAATGGAAATTTTGAAAGCTTTTTGTTGAACAAGAATTGGTTTCGTTTATGTTTAAAATTGGACTTTGTGTTAGTGCTATTAAGAGCCAGTTTTATAAAAGCTTTATTTTATTGTAGCTAATCAATGATTGAATAACAACTCATAGCAACATTTACCGTAATCAGAGACGTCAATTAAATCGATAATTTACTAATTGTCGTACTTATTTTGTCATGTCAAAAATCACTAATTAATCCTATGGATTAGTGACTCCGAATGCAGCAGTAAGTTATAACTGTCGACGGTTGAGTAAGAAGTTGACTAGCTAGCTGGCAAGTTAAAGCTTTAAATATTTTTAAGCTATTGCATAGCTTCTATCGCGGGCCTTGAGCGCGAGGACCGAATCCAGAAATTCCGTAACGAAAAAACCTCACGCTCCCCACTCCGACGGGCAAGGAGGTGTGGCTTGAAGGCCGTGCATCGTCTAACGTCGTTTCAGTTCGGCAGTCTTCGACACGGTGTTGTGTGCGATTAGACGTATTAAATTATAATTGCATAAGTTGATACAAAATGCTATGCAATAGCTTTACCGCGGCAGTCCCCGAGTGCCACACGTCTTTTTTTTAAAGTAAGTCGAGTAGGTTATTGGGGAACTCTGGTGTCGAATTTGTAGACCGCCTAAAGGAGTCCAACATAGTCTGTAGATTGAAACGACTGGGACTGTTTAAACTGTTTTTTTTTTTTCTTCTTCTTCATCGAGTGGATGGTCAACCTGACCAATCCTGGTGTCAGAGTTATTGAGCCGCCAAAGGCCTCTGACATGGCTCATGTAACGACTACTATCCGTAGAAAGTAACCGGGACCGACGGCTTAACGAGCCCTCCGAAGTACGGAATTGTAAGAAATGTAATTAGTAAAATTGGAACGCAACCGGAGTAGTTCCGATTATTGCCGCTTCACGGCGCCACTCTCTCTCTCTCTTCCACGTAATGGAGGATACCTTAGTTTAAAATACCGTTTGTAAATCTTTTAATAATTAATACAGAACTTAGTACGAATATCAGTGCTTTATTTCAAAAACCTCCTACATGGTAGCAGAGCGTGGTTTCAGGAAATAAAGTAATATCAGAAAGTACGAAGTTTCTCCGAAAGAAAAACGTGTTGAGTACAGCGAGGTTAAGTTCTACAGAAAAACGTGGTCAGGATGTCACATTCACACATGTTCCATATAGAAAAATTGAACGGCCGCGACAATTTTGCTACCTGGAAATTCTCAGCAAGAACGTATCTCGAACACGAGGGTTTATGGAATTGCGTAGAACCTAAGGAAGGACAAGAAATTGACCCGGCAAAGGATATCTTGGCCAAGTCCAAACTGATCCTATTAGTCAATTCTCAGAACTACGTACACATACAAGATTGTAAGACCGCGAAAGAAGTATGGACCAACCTACACAAAGCATTCGATGACAACGGGCTCACCAGAAAAGTGGGTTTACTCAAAGAGTTAATAAACACATCGCTGGAGTCTAGCAGTGGCATCGAGGAGTATGTGAGTAAAATCATGAACGCAGCACATAAATTACGTAACATTGAATTTGATGTTAATGACGAGTGGCTAGGTACTTTAATGTTAGCCGGTCTACCTGATCAGTACAAACCCATGATCATGGGACTCGAGAATTCAGGAGTCACAATCAGCGCAGACCTCATTAAGACCAAGCTTTTACAAGAAGTCGTCTCTACAGATACAAATAATGCACTTTATTCACATACTAAAAAGGGAAAGTTTAATTCACATAAGGCGAAGCCAACCAAGGGTCCCCGGTGTTACAACTGCAATGGGTATGGGCACTTAGCAAAGTACTGCATAGAAAAAGGGAGAAGAGAGCCACATAAGCAAGAAAAATCCAGTTTTGCTGCAGCATTTTCAGCAACTGTCGGTGAAATCAAGCAACTATGGTATATAGATTCCGGAGCATCTATGCATATGTGTGGCAACAGAGAATGGATGTACAATCTAAGAGCGCCACTTGTTAAAAGTATAACGGTTGCTAACAGTGAGCCGCTGTCTGTGAAAGGAACTGGTGAAATAAATGTGAACCTTTCACAAGGAAGTACAATACAGTTGAAAAATGTATTACATGTACCTGGACTTGCAGCAAATTTAATATCAGTGAGCACTATTACAAAGAGTGGATACAGAGTGATCTTCAATGAAAAAGGTTGCAATATCAATGATGCAAGTGGAAAGCTCATATGCTCAGCTACGCTGATTAATAAACTCTATGTGCTGGATATGCAGGCAACGGAGGAAAGTGTTCATTTAGCTTCCAGTCTTGTAAGTTCTAATAATATAAGACTGTGGCATCTTCGGATGGCACATTTAAATGTTTCAGATCTACAAAAATTACCAAATTATGCTGACGGGGTGGTGCTTGATCAAAATCAACAAGTAAGGTTGCAATGTCCAAGCTGCTGTGAGGGTAAGCAGGCAAGGTTACCTTTCAAACAAGTTGGTACCAGAGCAAAAAAACCATTGGAATTAATACATTCGGACCTATGTGGACCAATGGAGAATGCATCATATGGAGGTATGCGATACTTTATTAATTTCATAGATGATTATACTAGAATGGTTCATGTATATTTCACAAAGGATAAGCTAAGTATTTTAGACATATTTAAAGATTTTAAAAGATATGTTGAGAACCAGCTTGACTTTAAAATTAAAATCTTAAGGACAGACAATGGAAAGGAATACTGTAACAGCAATTTTGAGAGATACTTAGCTACTTGTGGAATTATGCATCAGACATCAGCACCATATACCCCGCAGCAGAACGGATTGTCAGAGAGAATGAATAGGACACTTGTAGAAAAAGCTAGATGTATGATGTCTAATGCAAATCTAGAGAAATCTGTCTGGGCTGAAGCCGTTGCCACAGCTGCCTATATTATTAATCGGTCTCCTACCAAAGCACTCAACTATACCACTCCATATGAAATGTGGACAGGTCGCAAACCGGAATTATCTCATATGAGAATATTTGGTTCTGAAGCGATGGTGCACGTACCTAAAGAGAGGAGACAAAAGTGGGACAAGAAATCGGAAAAGATGATATTTGTAGGTTATTGTGAGAGAACGAAGGGATACCGTGTCATGCATCCTAAAACACATCAGATAATAAAGAGTAGAGATGTTATATTTTTTGAAAGACCTGGTCTGTGTGATGAGTTTCTGATTTCAGCTCGTTCAACTGAAGATCACAGGTTGGGATTGTCAGAGGGATCAAAGCCTGATGATCAGTCAAAGAAGTTAGAAGCTGCTTCTTCCCTTCAACCTGTGGACTGTAAGCCTAGCTTGGAAGAAGCCAGTGGTAGTGAGTATGAGACTGACACAACTGATGATACTGATGAGACATATTACCCACCGAAGCATATTACAGTTCAGGAACAAGAAACTCGTAACATCACACTGAGACAACGTAACAAAGATGATAAGAAAGGTATGCTCTGTTTATTTACTAGTTTATCTGATCCTCAGACAGTAGAAGAGGCATTGTCTACCACAGAGGCTAATGAATGGAAACAAGCCATGGATGCAGAGATGAATTCTTTAATGGAGAATGAGACCTGGAATCTGGTGAAACTGCCCCCTGGGAAAGTTGCTTTACCTAACAAGTGGGTGTTCAAAAGGAAAACTAACCAACAAGGTCAGGTTATTCAGTACAAAGCTAGACTAGTCATCAAGGGTTACGCACAGAAGAAGGGTGTGGACTTCCATGAGGTATACTCTCCTGTGGTAAGATGGACATCCATTAGATATTTGTTTGCTCTAGCTGCACAGCAAGACCTACATGTATACCAGATGGACGCAGTCTCTGCATTCCTACAAGGATCTATAGACACAGATATTTACATGGTGCAGCCTGAAATGTATAAAAAGGGTGATGAGGTATGTCATTTGAATAAATCAATATATGGTTTGAAACAGGCCAGTAGATTGTGGAATACAAAGCTAAGTACAGTCTTAAAGGAAATGGACATTCAACAATCTAAAACTGACCCTTGTATTTATTTTAACATCAACATTGGAGTTTACATTGCAATCTGGGTTGATGATATTTTATTATTCTGTTCACAAAGAAGTATGATTAATAATATAAAGGAAAAACTACAGCAGAAACTAAATATGAAGGATCTAGGAGAGGTGAGCCAATGTTTGGGTCTTAATATTACCCGAACAAAGGATTCTATAATGCTGGATCAAGAAAAATATATTAAAGAAATATTAATAAGATTTAATATGTCAGAATGCAAGTCTATTAAGACACCAGTGGAAGTTGGACAAAAATTTAATGAAAATAGTGAAGTTGAAGTGGACTGCCCGTACCAACAGGCTATTGGAAGTCTTCTTTATGTTGCTCAAGGAACCAGGCCGGACATATCCTATGTTGTCAATGCTCTAAGCAGATTCAATAAAGAACCGAGGTCTGAGCACTGGAGTGCAATAAAAAGAGTCATGAGGTACCTGCAAGGGACTAAGGACTACAAGCTTACATACACCAAGAATGGTAACAGAAAAATCACAGGCTACTGTGACGCAGACTGGGCAAGTGATGCTCGAGACCGGAAATCGTGCACCGGTTATATTTTTATGTTTCAGGGAGGTGCCATATCGTGGTGTTCCCGCAAACAGCAGACCATCGCCTTGTCCACAGCAGAGGCGGAGTACATGGCCATGGGGAGCGCGGCGCAGGAAGCTCTCTGGCTGCGGCAGCTGCAGGCCGAAGTTGGACGCGGCTCCGACACCCTGCTCATATACTGCGACAACCAGAGCGCCATCAAGTTGTCGGCCAATGATTGTTACTTACCTCGCTCTAAGCATATAGACATTAGATACCATTTTATTAAAGACCATGTAATTAATAATAATTTAAAGTTTTGTTATATAAAGGGTTGTGAAAATGTTTCAGATATTTTAACCAAGGGAACTACTGTAGAGAAACATATGTATTGTGTCACTAACATGGGATTGCGTTCCGGGGAGGATGTAAGAAATGTAATTAGTAAAATTGGAACGCAACCGGAGTAGTTCCGATTATTGCCGCTTCACGGCGCCACTCTCTCTCTCTCTTCCACGTAATGGAGGATACCTTAGTTTAAAATACCGTTTGTAAATCTTTTAATAATTAATACAGAACTTAGTACGAATATCAGTGCTTTATTTCAAAAACCTCCTACAGGAATCATCTTACTTTTCGGGCAATCAGCAATGCCCTAACCAAACTGAGGGCTGTCTCACAAAGAGATTTTTGTGAGACATTGTTCCCCCAAGACCACGGAGGCTGTTAATATATTTTTTTTAAAGTACATCAGTCCTGGTAAATTAACTCTAGCGAGATCATTAATTCGGCGAAGACGTAACCTATCCTAAGAATCAGAGATTTAAAACCCCAAGACATCACAAATTAATCAACTAAACAGGGTTTTTCCAAAATTTTCCTAAATAAACAAGATAGAATAGCAAATAATTAAATTTTCCCTAAAGCATTCTACAGACGGGACAATGGTTGCCCGTTAGCGAAATAAAACGGCATCCAAGTCCCAACCCGTCGATCAATGACGGATATCCTGAGGCCATTATTGAAGTTTATTTGGTAAAGTAGAGTACAGACAGGAGGAGCAGTTTTGCAGGAATAGGTAGAAGTATTAGCCTGTAATGTCAGTAGTGTGTAGGATTAGCCGTTATCAGCACGCTTGCCTAATGGGGATTGGGTGTTGATGATCTCAAACCCGAGCCATGTTTGAAAAGCAGGAAACATGTTTTCGCCGGGAATTGAACCCAGGACCTCAGTCTTGGCAGGCGAGTAGATATACAGAGGCGTTGGAATAGCTAACTTGGCCTCTATTCTATCTAAAATATTAGATGTTAGACACAAGTAATGACCCTGTTTTGGACACTCCTCTTCCACAATCCTCGGCGTCTTAGCTGAGTTACGAGGTATAAACGATATTATAACATAACTAGCAGTGCTCCGTGTTTTTACCCGCTTTGCCCGTTCCCGTAGGAATATTGGGATGAAAAATAGCTTTCCGTACAATATGTGTATCGATTACAAAAAAAGAAATGTTCAAATCTGATTTTATTACCTACTAAGTAGCATACTTTTTTTTTGCACTCGTTATACTAAATGAGTCATTCCGTGACCACGAGCCGTGTAATCTTGAAACGTCGGGTACGTATTTAATAAGTACGTTAAATATTCTAACGCGATACAGACCCGTTTCATTTAGTATATTAAGTAATCAATTGGTCGGCAATTTGCCGAGTGTGCACGCATCTTTAGCATGTAATAATATTTTCCTCTTCCCATCATTGGATTGAAAATATTGAAAACAGTCTTTCCGGTATCTTGAGAAATATTTTAATTTAGTAAAACGTCCGAGGTCGTCGGAAAATTAACTTTATCTTGTTACGTAATAAGATTCCTTATTGAATGGTTTGTTTACGAAGTTTTAATAGACAAGATCTTTATGTATTGCTCATTATTACATTATATTGATCATGTTTGAGTTCGAAACAAGTTTTATTTATGTTTTTTTTGTGTTCAGATTGAGCGGGTTCGCCTTTGCCCCTTTGATTGAGGAGTCTCTAGAGGAAATCTAGATTTTCTTCTTATCAAGATAATTTTACTTTTAATTATTACGATAACTATCATTAAGAACTCTGCTTTTCATTTTCAGTCAAACTTAATAACGTGTTATCTTTTTCGTAAAAAATATTTTATATAAAAGTACTTTTTTATTTTGAACTTTTTCTTTTATTGCCGACGATATTGCAGTGAGAAAATTCTTCTCACTAAAAAAACACCTCTTTGAATGTTAAGGGTTGATAACATACCTACCAATATAGTAAAACTGAAACTAGAATACAGTGTCTATCAATCGTCAAAAGTTAGAATATCTATGCCTAGAATATAGGTCATCGGTACACACGTGTTAGCAAACTAGTACTCATTCCATGTTTTGGCTAGTTTTTCCAGTTTGTATCAGTTTATTTCAATTGAAACAATGTCTAAAACTTGACTTCCTATCAGAGGTAGCCTAATGAGATAAGTTAATGAAAATGGCCGCTAAAACACTTACCGCCTTATTCATAAACGATCATTAACTTAAACACTGTTTTAAAGTGTTTTGTCTCTTTCGCTCTCTCGCAAATAGCGTATGTCGGAAAGGGACAAACCATTTGATAGCTAAAGTGCTGTTAGTAAGCGTTTATTAAAGCTTTTCCTTAAGCTCAAGTGTATAAGGCTATGTTCACATGTAACGCGCGTCAACGCGCGATTATCTGCGTCTAGAAACTTTTTCTCTGAGCGCCGCGTTGACGCTCGCAGACGCGACGCGCGCGCATGTGAACGGTTGCTAGGTATATATTAGGATGTCTAAGCGCGCGATTTGAAAACGCGCGTCATAATTCAGCCATCTGAACATAGCCTAATGGTGCGGCCGATAGCCAGTGTGACACCTGTCATACAAATACAAGGAATTCAACGTCACGCCTCCCGCACCCGCAGTATGTGTGTCTTGAGTTTTAACTACTTCAAACAACATCTATACATCGATGAATATGCCAACTATATAATCAAAACCTCGATATTGAATCTAGGAACTCAAATTAAACCAAGTAAACTGAGTCTGTGCTGCAAATAATGTTCAAAGCGACAGTAAATTGGTTTAACTGCGGTGATAGCTACGGTTACCTCGTCGACAAACTGTTTATAATTAACTGGGTTTTCATTTACATAACTATAACGTGCTTAGTTAAACTTTGGTGAAGGTGGGAAGAAGTAAAAACGAAGTATATCTACGTTCAGTTATATTGTATACTCTGTTGCTACTTCCGATGTACCCGTTTTTGTACAAATATAGGATAAATACATTAAAAAACAAGCATATATTATACACCGTCGAATTGAGAAACCTCCTCCGCCCTCAGCCCGCGGTGTTACCCGCTTTGTTCCCCTTTCCAGCGGGAGTTTCGGGATAAAATGTATCCCATGTGTTATTCTGATGAATAACCTATAGTACTGTAAAGTTTCTTTCAAATTCATCCAGTAGTTTTTTCGTGAAAGAGTAACAAACATACATACAAACCTACAATGTAGGTATGTAGATCTTACATCCTCACAAACATTCACATCTATAATAATTATTAGTAAGATGCTATGAATAAGGATACTTTCAATCCTATTCATCAGTACTCGCTTAATGTAAACGGAAACGCCAGAACATCTCACATAGCTATATCAGGTTTTACTACCTACTGAACCCTTATTACCGGAGTAAAATTTATCTATAGTTCTCTGCCATCATAAAAACTAGCCAACTAAGCATAAATCATTATACTACCATAAAGGAATAGTTTACCTAATCGCATACATCATTGTACTACCCTTTCTTATTACATTTTTAACGTTTAGAGCTTGCACAGAGCTTCTTCTTCTTCATCGAGTGGATGGTCAACCTGACCAATCCTGGTGTCAAGAGTTATTGAACCGCCAAAAGCATCTGACATGGCTCATGTAACGACTAATATCCGTAGAAAGTAACCGGGACCGACGGCTTAACGTGCCCTCCGAAGCACGGAACAGGGCTTAGTTCAGACAAGTTCTTTAGAGAGTCTTTAGGAGCGCACGCTAGAGATAAGAAGACTAAGTTAACAAACATTTTGATAGATAATTGATTAAAAGACAGTCTTAAGAGTTTTCGTGTCTGTTAGAATACGCGGCGTTGGTCCTATTCGTTTTTAGCTTTAACCAAAAGGCAGGATAAAGACTATACTTTTTATCCCGAAAATCCTCTCGGAACAGGTTCAATGCGGGCAAAACCACGGGTTTGCGCTGGTCCTATTCGTTTTTTGGATAGCTTTCACAAAAAGGCAGTATAAAGACTATACTTTTTATCCCGAAAATCCTCTCGGAACAGGTTCAATGCATCCTACTAATATTCTGCAAAGCCAAGGGATTCTGCTAGTATTCAAAATCCAAAGTTCAAATCTGCGTATCATTTCGTAAACATCCCATCTGGCTTGAAAAACATATTTTGTATTACTTTTACATATATTTTTGCTAAATAATTGGGTGAACGAGAGTTTCCAAACGAAATTTGCGAGACCGTGTAAAAATATATTTAATGGCGTCTTGAAAATAATTCCGCGAAATATTTTTGATTACATAAAAGAAAGTTGCTTTGACAAATTGACATGGCCTTATTTAATTTTCAATGTATTTTAGCGAATGTGTAAGTAAATATATGTTAATGTTATAGAGATAGATATGTATGAAATGGACGTAAATAATTAATGTAAGTTTAGTCAATGTTTTTACCGACTTCAAAAACGGAGGACGTTTCTCAAACCGTATAGGTAATGCTTTTTTTCTTACGGGAGTAAATATTGAAACCATCATGATTTATTTTTCAACCAACTTCATCCATTGAGGAAAAGGGTTCATTGATGTAAGAATGGAACCAAATAACTTTTTTACTCTTCAGATGGAATAGTCTTCAACTGGAAAATCAACCACATTTTATTTATCTTAAGAAAAAATAGATTATAGGTATACCTAACAGAGTCTTTGCTTTTTAGGGTTTGAAAAGTTTGTTGTTTGTCATCCATCACCCGCTTCGTGAAGTTTGTTGTATGGTAATAAATGAGGCGATAAAGTAATCCCCAGTTGTGACAGATCAGAGACTGATTGAACAAGCATTAATAATTTTGTTTAGCGCCTAAATATGTTAAATGAACAAATGAAGTTAGTTTTACATAGTGTACTATTTCGTGCAATATAAGATTCAAATTTGAACGAACAGTGAAAAGAGGTCATGCAGAGGACATGCCTCTTTGCGATACCTAGGCTAGCTAAAATTATCCTAACATCAAAAGAAAACACAAGCTTAAAACTTCAGTACCTACAAAGATCCCACGAAATCAAATCAGTATTCTGACTTAAAACCGAAAACCTTTTTAGACGTCGTACCACACAATATCACAAGTAAATCCTGTACTGAAAATACTGAATACATTTCAATGTACCTACTTATTGAATGTGAGTGAATGAAATTCTAACTATATTAGCGTCCCGGCCGTATGTCAGGGATGAGCTGGGAAATCACCTATTTGCTTTCATGGGGGTTGGAAATCTTTTGTAAGGGTAGCGTACTGGTTTTTGGTTTGAACAGAATATCGAGTAGCGTCCATAATGGAGTTTTGCGTTTTTTGAGGAATGAAACACTGCATGTTACGCTTCGTACTCTGACCAATAATTTTAAACGTAGAACAGTTTTCTATACTTAGTATTAAAAAGAGGTAAAATTTGTAAGGTTGTTTGTTTGTTTGTTAACACCAATCATATCACATGTAGCATAGCAAGGTGACATAGAGATGGAAGTATCCACTAACCAATAATATAACGTAGCATAATAATGTAACTAAGTGAAAAGTATAGCAACGTAACATAGGAACGGATTTAGCATAAGCTACTGTGAAAAAACACCCTTACGAAGCAATACTATACCTACAAACCTACTGCTTAGTTCAAGCACAATGCAAATCATAGATTGTAGATATTATAACAAACCAGCTGTGCCCCGCGGTTTCACCCACAGCGCACCCGTTCCCGTAGGAAATACGGGATAAATAGTATCCTATACCCGTCTCCTGGTTCTAAGCTACCTCCCCACCAATTTTCAGCCAAATCGGTTCAGCCGTTCTCGAGTTATAAATAGTGTAACTAACACGACTTTCTTTTATATACCTACATATAAAGAAGGTATAGATTACAATTTCAAACAAATTAATGACAAATAAGTTTTGTACTAAATCAAAGGTATTATTACCCCGATGATACAATTATTGTGGTATAACGTATCGATTCCCAAATTAGTTAATTAAATCAACATGTTCCTTCATTAAAACTGGCTGTGTTTTAATGCATAATTTACAATAACATTATGTATTTCTGTTATATTGTACTAGCAGCGCCCCGCGGTTTTACCCGCGTTGTGCCCGTTCCCGTGGGAATTTCGGGATTTTTTTTACATAAAAACCTTCCTCTTGAATCACTCTACCTATTACAAAAAACCGCATCAAAATCCGTTGCGTAATTTTAAAGATTTAAGCATACAGACAGACAAACAGTGTGACAGACACGAAAAAGTGACGACTTTATTTTATACTATGTAGTGATTCGCGGCTGCGGTTTGGACGTATTTTGAATCAACAATAACAGCGAAATCCATAGAAACTTTCTTGATTAAAATGTAATATGTATTATAAAATTAAATTAGTTTTTATCTGAAGAGCGACCTCACTTTGTTTCGAATTATCAAGATTTCGATTGAAATGTCGAAACTTTTGGGTAACTCTGATGATTTTTTGAATTTTTTGTTTCGGCGTTTCAAAAAGCGACCTTTACCGAACCGCGGTCTCGGAACACTGAGGCGCTGGCTTCTTTACACGTAAAATATTGAAACTACCCTCAATCTTGTAGTCAATTGAATTCTGATTTCAATCTAGCGGTTGTTATTATTTTGTGATACACAATTAACATAAAGTACGTACTAACAAATATCGTTTCATCTTACGATGAGACATTTTCCACAAGTCCATTATCTTAGTATAATTTTTTTTTCACCTTTTCATTTTATCAATTTCCTTGAAAGCCTGAGAGAGAAGCACTTTAAATGCATAACAAAAGTAAAGTGACTCAAAGGGAGTGAACATCGCTCGTGGCGGTGACTTCAACTTTATTATGGAGGCACTGATTTACATTGCGCGTCTATCGATACCTAGTCAAGATTGGAGCTCGTGGGTTTTAGTTTTTAAAAATACAAAAATGAATTAATTATACGCTTTAATTGACCGATTCAATTCGATGCTAACAATTAACTGCCTTAAAAGTACTTAAAACTAACATCATGCAACCGTCTTATCTGCCATGCATTCCGGTCCACTTCTCGGTAGCCAGACGCTAGTCAGCAGTTTTAGTTACTGTGCGCGAACATTAACTATCTCTCGCTTAAGACCGGGATGCATAACTACCTATAGCATGTGAGATAAGAGGGTGATTACACGATAAACAAAGAGAGATTCATATTTAGACTTCATAGTGATTAAGATGCATTTCGTAAATTATCAAATTACTAGCCGTGCCCCGCGGTTTCACCCACGTTGTACCCGTTCCCGCGGGAATTTCGGGATAAAATGTTTCCCATGTGTTATTCAGATGTATAACCTACTAGCAGCGCCCCGCGGTTTTACCCGCGTTGTACCCGTTCCCGTGGGAATTTCGGGAATTTTTATACATATAAACCTTCCTCTTGAATCACTCTACCTATTACAAAAAACCGCATCAAAATCCGTTGCGTAATTTTAAAGATTTAAGCATACAGACAAACAGACAAACAGACACGAAACAGAGACGACTTTATTTTATACTATGTAGTGATCAGTAGGATTAGTAGGATAGGATAGGATATTCTTCATTCGTAATGCATTGTGATTGACCAGTTCGCTTCGATGGAACCGCATCCTTATGCTACAATTACACTATTATATGTTTGCCTAATGCGATTGTCTTGTTTTAATGTGCTTCGATCACAAACCATCTTCAAACTAACTAGGTTGTACGATTACTGCCAACACCTTATTATTCGACAGCTGCAGTCGTTCGTCGAATGCGGCCGACAACCGTATTCTTTACATTGTAACTATCACTGCATGTTACATACATGCGTCTAAGTTTAATCATGCCTTAAATCCTTGTAAGGGAACAAGATACCATGTTCAATCTCCAAATTTTTTTTCAAAGGTTGTAAACAGGTTTTTACTTCCTACCATGAAGATTTGTTTTTCATATTCATTAGTTTTTAAACCATTATGCATAGTCTATTCACGCGGTAATGCGTGCTAAGTTGCAGTTTTTAGTTTACCTAGAATAGGAACAGCGCTTAATACCGTACTAGCCTATGAAGCGGTGTAGGTTCCATTGTTTTAAGTAACAAGAGAATCTGAATACCAAGGCATTACCTTACTGTTGTACTGAACAATATAATGTACTTAGACCTACTTACTTATGTTATACTAGCAGCGCCTCGCGGTTTTACCCGCGTTGTGCCCTTATCTGTGGGAATTTCGGGATCTTCTTCTTCTTCATCGAGTGGAGGGTCAACTTGACCAATCGAGCATGACGACCATATTATGTCTACGTCAGAGACTAATTTGACTTTGACATTTCAAAGTATACAAATATGTAGGCTACCCTCCAAGGTGCATACAAAGCTTGTCTTTTTCGTACAAGACATTTTAAACTTACAAAATACAATATTTTTGTAACAAAAACGAAAACAAGAAACAATAACCACAGACAAAAACGCACTGAAATGAATGAATGGCGAATGAATGAAATAGTGTTGTGCTTCAACAAATTTATCGGTAATCATGTGTGACCATGTTAAAAATATAATATATTTGTAAAGGGCAATATTTCTATGTCTTCCGTAGCGAAAGTTTTGTATACAGTAGAGATTTTCGCTTCCTGTCATTATGTGCTCGCAACCGCGCCATAACCCGTAGACAAGACAAAAGTTTTAACCCTATAGAGATATATGTCTACCAGTGTTCATGCTACCCGTGCAGGTTGTGCTACTTCTCAAACTTACATAACCGATTTCAAAAAATGTGTCGTCGGAATCGTTGATGAGCTTTTACATGTGAAACAATCGCGTCTTATTGAATTAACTCGCAGCTTTCAATTAATGCATAAAGGCCTCATAAAGGCCTCCCATAGAATGATTGAAACACTTAAACTGTGCTTGATACTAATATTAAAAATTTAATTATGCAACTTAGTCATTATCTTGACTATCATCACTACATAGTATAAAACAAAGTCGCTTTCCGCTGTCTGTCCCTATGTATGCTTAGATCTTTAGGGCCGACACTGCGTTAAGCGTGCACGCGGCGGTTTCATACAAAAGTCAAACGAAACGAAATGGATTTTGTTGCGGTTTTTTTAAATAGATAGAGTGATTCAAGAGAAAGATTTATATGTATAAAAATACCTGAAATTCCCACGAGAGCAGGCACAACGCGGGTAAAACCGCGGGGCGCTGCTAGTCAGTAATAAAACCGGATATCAAAGACACAAAGTCCTGAATGAAGTAGAACAATTCAATTAAACCTGAGTAAAGGAACTGACTGAAAGACGCTACTGCAAACACCTCTCTGAAGAAGTATTTGTACAAGGATCCTTATATTACTTTTATGGGTATTTTTAATTTGAAGATATTTTCAGTTGAATTTATTGTTCTTTGCAATAATGGCCTTACTGCTGCACTCAGAGACGTCCATTAAATCTACATTTAACTAATTTACCTTTTTTTCTGTTTCATACATTACTAGCTGTGCCCCGCGGTTTCACCAGCAGCGCCCCCGTTCCCGTGGGAATTTTTAGATTTTTATTCCCTATAAACCTCACGAAGCCCGAGACCTTTCCAACGAATGCAAAACCGTGGAAATCGGTTCGTGCGTTCTGGAGTTATAGCGTCAGGGAGGAAAACCCGACTGCACTACATAGTATAAAATAAAGTCGTCTCTTTTTCGTGTCTGTCACACTGTTTGTCTGTCTGTATGCTTAAATCTTTAAAATTACGCAACGGATTTTGATGCGGTTTTTTGTAATAGGTAGAGTGATTCAAGAGGAAGGTTTTTATGTAAAAAAATTCCCGAAATTCCCACGGGAACGGGCACAACGCGGGTAAAACCGCGGGGCGCTGCTAGTTTTATCTAAAGAAGCATTTGACGTCTGTGAGTGGACACGTTAGATGCGTCCCTTGTTCGTATTTTAAACAAAAACAATGGTGATTCACAACTTACGATAGTGTTACTGACACGATACCCTTTTTGATCTACAAAATGCCTATGTTGAGTGATACCGGTTGTCTTGTCCTACCTACAAGGTACGGACACAAAGGGAAGTACTTCCTTTTAAATAGGTATTTAATAAAAGTATTGTAAACGGGGACAACGGACATAAACACTTTTGAATTCTAGTTTTTAGTTCTATTACTTGTCTAATTGGCAGTTCATAATCTTCTTATATATAAAATTCTCGTGTCACAGTGTTCGTTCGCGTACTCCTCCTAAACGGCTCGACCGATTCTCATGAAATTTTGTGAGCATATTGAGTAGGTCTGAGAATCGGCCAACATCTATTTTTCATCCCGAAATTCCCGCGGGAACGGGTACAACGCGAGTGAATTCGCGGGGCGCAGCTAGTTATATATACTATATGGACCTCCCAACAATTAAAGAAAGTAAGTACATAATGCTTCAAAAAAGTATTGAAAACCTTCTTTGAAATAGCTTAACTAAAACATATCGTTACTTCTCTTTCTAGATCATATTTTCAATCATTAGGTACACTTTTAGCTTTGAATAAAGAAAGAAATATGTTATTGGAAATTATTGTACGTTCACAAATGTACAGTCAGCATAAAAGTAACATTAATAAAAAGTTTATTTACCCGCTAAAAAATGATGTGTTTCAGTGAGTGACATGCTATTTTACTCAAATTATTAGGATATAAGAAATTGTTTATTAACGAAAACAAATTAACCATTCGTATATGCTAGGGTTAGTTATCGTAATATACGTTCGTCAAAAAGTTCACGAGTACCTACACTGTTAAGTATCTGTTAAATACAAAGTGTTATTTGTTAACTTAAATGACAGCCTGCTAAAGTTATTCGAGCGGCCAGTAGAAAGAAACTATTTATCATTTTCTGACGTCTATTTAGTGAGATTTTTTTTATTTATGTTTACCGGTGCGTGAGCGTAAGCTAAAGCAACCCGCCCTAACAATAATGTTTTATAGCCCCTTAACTTACTTCAGGGTTTGATATAAATGTGAAATAAAAACGAAGTGTGTCCGTAGCCGTTTCAATTCAAAATTCAAAATGAGTAATATAGTGTTCGCTTAAACTAAAAAAACCAGTACGTTCAAGGTTTGTTTTGCTAACCGTACAACAAACTCAAAGGCAGTTTCGATCAACTAACAAATAGATGCGAGTTGCTGCGAGTCTTTGATGTTCGACACTCAATTTATCGGCCGACTTTATTGTGCTACAGGGAATCACATAGAAATGTTTCTACGAGTGTGAGAGAATATCTACTTAGTACCAACTAGCAGCGCCCCGCGGTTTTACCGGCGTTGTTGTGCCCGTTCCCGTGGGAATTTCGGGATTTTTTTTACATAAAAACCTTCCTCTTGAATCACTCTACCTATTACAAAAACCGCATCAAAATCCGTTGCGTAATTTTAAAGATTTAAGCATACAGACAAACAAACAGACAAAAATAGCGACTTTGTTTTATACTATGTAGTGATGCTATGTTATTGCAATTACTCTCTTTGAAAGTATGAAAAGTCTGCTGTCTTGAAACGAAGCTGAACGGAAACCGATTAACCAATCACAGCACTTTAGAATTGTCAAACAACGCATTGACATTGTCAAAATCCTTTCGAAATGAATTGAGATTGGTCAGTTGAGCTTAATTAACAGCCTCCGTGGTCTTGTGGTTTGAGCGCTCAGCTCACGATCCGGAGGTTCCGGGTTCGATTCCCGGTGGGGATATCTCACAAAAATCACTTTGTGAGACTGTCCTCAGTTTGATTAGGGCATTGTAGGCTGAATCACATGATTGCCCGAAAAGTAAGATGATTCCGTGCTTCGGAGGGCACGTTAAGCCGTCGGTCCCGGTTACTTTCTACGGATAGTAGTCGTTACATGAGCCATGTCAGAGGCCTTTGGCGGCTCAATAACTCTGACACCAGGATTGGTCAGGGTGACCATCCACTAACAAACAAACAGACAAAAATAGCGACTTAGTTTTATACTATGTAGTGACGACATGGCAACGTGTTTGTGTATATTCCATTATTATTCATTCTTTTCGAGGAGAGACCGCCTAAAGGCTTCCGACATGGTCTAGCGATTGAAACAACTGGGACGGACTGCTTAACGTGCTTTCCGAAGCACGGTAGCGCTCAGAAGGCCACCATCGGCCACCCATCCAAATAAGGGCCGAGTTGCACAATCGCAATTATTTAACATTGCTTAAGGAGCGTTTCCATTATGCAAGTGCTTGCATGCATGTATGACGTCACACTTGTGTGCAAGGAGTTTGAATCGGAAACACGAATTTGTTCAACTTGCAGCTTGCATACAAGATTTTAGTGGCATACAAGTTAGTTTTCCACTTAGCAGTCATTTTTACAAAATAATCCTGCACTTCCCTCTATACACGAGCACATGCGCTTGCAACTTGTATGCAAATAAGCTGACTTGAGTGTTGCGCGTACAAGTTCAAACCTAATTGCATACAAGTTGCAACTTGTTTGCATGTTGTGGTTTCCGCTATTCAATTTGCATGCAACTCGCAACTTGTATGCAAGTCACTTGCATAATGGAAACGCGGCTTTAGTCAAACTACGCCGCGGGCGCTACAACCGATCTATGTCTGAGGGTTCGATTTATATCGAAGTTGTATGCTTTTTTAAAGGGTGGGTTTTTAATCTGTAATTACCTATGGGTTAATCTGAAACTAAAAGAGATAGGAATATTTTAACCTAGCAACCGTTTCACTTATTTTAGTGATAAGAGGAAAGCCGTATAAAGGGGATATATGGAATGGAAAGGGAGAATGGACCGCTTCGTTTTCATCCTAACTAAATAGTACTTCTACTTATAATTTATTTTATCTAAAAAATACTCCAAGTTTTTAATTAATTAGCATTTACCAAGCACCTCAAACAGAATTTTAATACATAATTATGTGTATCTAATCTAAAACTAAAACTAGAAACAGTGAATAAAACAATATAAAATCAAAGTCAAATCGAACAATGACTAACGGGTAGCCATTTTGAATAGTCACTCAAGTTTTCCATTCTAAATTCGAAATCACCATGTGGAATCCGAACACGGACAATAGACAAACGGAGAGGCGAGTGGTGGTCGGAAGGGTGCGACCTACTTGGGCACAGAACCTTCCCGAAGCTAGGGAGGATGACGACAAAAGTGACCAAGAAGGCGTCATGCCTCACAGCGAACCTCCTTCACCCACAGAACACTGGGAGCAACAAGGAAAGCTCGAAGATAAATACGATGTCTTTGGAAAAGTAAGTCCTTTATTATTTCTCTTTTATTCAAAACAAACTACCATTTGTAATAAGCTTATTTACTTACCGACTTACCGTTTTTTGCTTTTACTCCGGTCTTTTTGGGTCAGGATTTCCGTGAAAGACATTTAATAACTTATACTAGATCTCTCTTTGAGCTTTTACCAATTTTAACATCAAAAATGTAGGTATTTAACTCAATTTACTGGCTATGTTAATAATGGATGTGAAGCGAAAGCTCTCAGTTTTTAATAAAATGTTTCTGCTGTAACGTTATATTGTACCGACCGGGGTTCACTAAAGTGATTTTAAAATATGAAGCGAGCACTAACTGAATTTATGTTTGGCTTGGCCACAACGTTTTAACGTTGAGTCTTACATATACATATCTACATAACTAGAAAATACAAAAATTATAGTTTTTAAATAAACTGAATAGTGCCCAAAAAGGGTGATAAAACTCATAATTTAGAAATTATTATTCCACAGGTAATGCTATTAGGTGACAGCGGAGTGGGGAAGACTTGTATGCTCGTACGTTTCCGGGATGGAACCTTCTTGGCGGGAAACTACGTATCAACCGTCGGCATCGACTTCCGGGTACGCTGACATCACAGGAATTACGACCAAACAATCTCTTGATTGAAGAAACGGATTTTACCTTTTACCTCGTGATATGTTTTCTTTGAGTCCATTTACTTAGACTTCCTTAAGTACTTACTCAAGTAATTGAAATTAATGGCCATTTTTATTGTTTGTTTGCTACGGCTACGGATGTGTTTAATTTGTTTTTGTATCTATTTTTATCTATCTCTAACTTCAAGAAATATTTATTTTTTGAAAACACCTACTCGTACAACTGAGTATACCTACGTAATATCCGTAATATCTCATCTCTCACGATAATGTTATGTCTTTTACATATATACGGTAATGTTATGTCTTTGCATTATTTTTCATTCTTAAGACGTTTCTTACATACGACTATTTTGTTGTTGAAACATACAACATATTTTAAATATTCCAAAGATAATGAATTATTATTTATTATGCTGGGGCTCCATTAGCGGGCGAAGATTCGTGTCGCGTTGTCGCGACAAAAACATCGTGTTCGCCCGAACACGATGTTCCTGTCTACACTAGCGGGCGAAGATTCGTGTCGAGTTGACTCGATGTATCGTGCCGGATTGTGTTGTTCAAAACCCAACTGTGCGGCCGAGACGTAGGTCGTAATTTAAAAATGGATGCGATGACACGATGTACGCGGCCACATTATCGCGCTAACACGATTATTCGCCGTAGCCCGCCCCCGATGCTACATCGTCTTCGCCCGAATACTTCGCGATGACACGATGTACGCGGCCACATTATCGTGTTAACACGAATATTCGCCGTAGCCCGCTAATGGAGCCCCAGCCATACAGATTACTCATTAGGCAGATTATCAATACAAAATGGCAATTAATCGCAATATAAAAAAGAGTAAGCAGGGGTTCCAATTTCAAATGGGCCACTAAACTAGCAGCATTCGAACGTATCCGCGCTCGCTATTGGTGTTCAACGTTTGCCGCGCTTTTTCCGTTCCCGCCCCTTTATCCGTGACAGTTGTGATTGAATCAACCTGCTTGCTTCGAGTGATTTATTGTTGCTAATGTCATGTTTTTTTGTTTGTATTGCAATTTGATTTATAAAGACAGCTGTTTGCTGTTATTGGCTTCGAAGTATTCGCAGAATCATTAATATTTTAGTTTTCTTATTTACTGATTAAGAACTCTCATATTTTATAGGTACTTATCGTGTTTTTTTAACGCCCTTTGTCTTAATTTTAGTTTTAAGAACTTTATGGTCTACTTGTACTTTATTTTCTATGACGTCAATTATTGTAATAAATTACAAACTAAAAAAGTACCTAGATAAGTTTAAGTCAGCCTGGAATAATAAGTAACGACATTTTAATGTTTCAACAGCCCACTAAACCACGGTGAGGTACGGTTAGATTCCTTTAAATTAATGGCATATTTTCTCTTATTTTATTCCAAAACCGAACTTTCTGTATGGGGTATCTAAAGTTGACTACGCGTCATAACCAATAAAATACCCACCTCTTGATACTACACAATTGAAAGGAAAACAAGGACTTTATATATTGAATCGCATGTATGAAAGTACTACTAACGCCATCTGTCCGCAGAATAAGGTGGTGACAGTGGACGGGATCAAGGTAAAGCTTCAGATTTGGGACACGGCAGGCCAGGAGCGCTTTCGTAGCGTAACACACGCTTATTACAGAGATGCACATGGTAAATAATAATTTTAATATTTTAACTAAAATAGTAATGTACTGTATTACTGTTTTTAAATTATAATAAGTTTTGTCAGTACATATGTAATATTAATGAAATAGTAAGATTTTATGACTGATTAATAACAGTGCCATCTATTGAAAAGCGTTTGAAACACACACAATACTGATAACATTTTTGAAGTTGTTAGGTTGTTATCACTGATTCAACAGAGTGAGAATACTGGGGCCGGCATCTTTTTTATAATTTATTTTTCGTTATTGTTACTGCTTTTATTCTTAATGGATGTAGTCGTTACATTCCCACCGTATTTACTTCAAAGACGTAATTCCACGTCTTGTGCCTATATAAACCTTTGTCAATGTAAAGAGGATGGCCTCGACCTGTTTTCAAAGCATCGCTCAGTCCAAATGCCTAACCGGATCACTCAGTACTCACCGAATTGGACCTCGATATCAAAGGGACCACTGGAGAATAATGTATGATTCAGTAGAGCTCTTTCGTTTTATGTCACCCTAGTCCTTCGAATCAATGAGCGTAAGATTGGATTTAAAATTATTTTAGTTATACGGTTGTTAATTAATAAAATTAACGCTTCATTTGGTTTAAGTAACTAGGCATTACCATTAGGCAGCTGTTGCCAATTTGTTAAAATAATATTTTCGGTTTTATTACAGCACTTCTTCTCCTTTATGACGTGACGAACAAAATTAGTTTCGACAATATCCGAGCGTGGCTCGGCGAGATACGAGAATACGCGCAGGACGATGTCGTCATTATGCTTTTAGGTAAAGATAACCTAACTTAGTCGATACAAAAAAACTGCCTAGATGATCTAAAATATCTACAACAAAGTAGTTTATGTTGTTTATGAAACTTAATGTAATAATGTTTAATAAAAATAGTTAGTTCGAAGATCTCTTGTGCTTAAAACAAAACAATCTTAAAATTCTACAAAAAGTTCCATAAAATATGACTTGAGGCAAACCCGATTTCTAATGCAACAAAAAATCTCCAAACAGGTAACAAATCAGACAGCGGCCTAGAGCGGGCGGTCAGGCGAGAAGAGGGTCAGCGATTAGCGAGGGAGTACCAAGTTGCGTTCATGGAGACTTCGGCGAAAACCGGCCTCAATGTGGAAGCGGCGTTCGCCCATGTGGCCCGCTCGTTAGTGGCGAAAGCGAACCCCGTGGACCCGTCGCGGCTGGCCGTGCGCGCGCAACCTTCCCAAGAACACCGCTCAGCGTGCCCCCCTTGCTCTACGTAGAAACGTACATAACGAAGCACTGGCCACTTTTCGAATCTTATCTGTTGCGTGATGTTCGAATTTGAAAAGTCTTCGGCTCTATGACTAATGGGGTCAGCGGATGTATGCTCGAGTGTTGATTTCTTATGTTGGTAGTGCTGTTGCTGTTTAAATATCGAACTGGGTTAGACCCTCACCTCTCTACTGTAACACCATAGTCTTGAGTGATGGGCGTTTGGTGGGCCATCAAAAATGTGGCCACGAAAAATACTGGAATAATTCGAATGTCAGGCTATTTTCTTGGTACCTACTTATTGATTTAATTCTTATCAACCCGGCTAGTGGCGGCCTCCGAAGGCAGCATCGAAAGAAGTATTTATTGAAATTCGCCCATCACTTAGTAACCCATTTTGCTTAAATTTTTTCAAGCTCAAAAAAAATATACGAAATTGTCGCCTCTGTTTTGCTCAAATAGGAATCCTTTACAGTAGTTTCTTATTCTACCAAACCTAAGCGAGATGGTGGCCTATGCATAATGCCGATACATATTTGTAAAAAATATCGTAGATCCTATTGAATATCGTCTAATAACTAAGTCTGTGTTGTACGCTGATTTATAATAAAAAAATGTACCAATCCTTTGTAGGTATTTTAAAAAATGGTGATAAATATTTATATAAACGTGTAATTTTTCTGAAAGTATTGTATCATGAATGTCTAAATATATTAAAGTGAATATTAGAAGTTTTTAAAACCTTTTGACTGTTCAAGAAATATTAGGACTTGAAATATATTTATTGTAAATAAACTCATTTTGTTTATTAGAAGAACGAATGTTACAGTGTGATTGAATGGGTATGGTTGAAAAATACTCTGTTTTGACGTGTATAGTCTGTTGGAAAAAGTTGCATTTAACTAGCGTATTATTATTGTATCAGTACCTACATGTTTTGTTATGAGTACCTTTAAGGTATAAGTAGAAAAGAAACCGCAAGCTGTAGCTGCAGGCTGCACGTGACTTACCAGTCAACACTGCAGTCTTACTAAGGTCGCTCCACGCCGCGGCAGTTTACTAAAAAATCATAGACAGTTTCCAGCTTGCGGTCTACCTCCTGTCTACCACGTGTGTTTTTAGGTTTTTAGCCTCCTTTGAAGCCTACAGTCAAAATTGAATTAATGGCGCGATTCCATTTAAGCGGAACGGACAGAGCAGTGCGGAGTTCAATGGATAAAAATTTCTCCGTTATGCGTTATGTAGCCCGGTTTCCACCGCAAGCGGAGCGGGCTCATTAATGACTCCATTTAATTACCATTGCGTTACTTTTCCTTGTATAGACGCATAACACCTCAGTCTTCTGTGACCACGGTTCCTGTAAAGGGGCCGGAAGGTCAGATAAAAATGTAAAATAAAAGCGAAGTGTATCCGCGAACGTAGTTTCAATTCAAAATGAGTAGTGTTCTCTTTAAATGAAGAAGCACGAAGACGTTCGGCACCGCTCCGCTCCGCTTCAATAGAAATCGTCTATGGAAAATGACTCTTTTCTCTTTAGCCTTGTAACTATTCACAAACGTAGTCTAATATAATTTAATTTACAATTTGACATGGAGAATGCGAAAATTAATTATGCATGTTTATTGTTTTGTAAGTCAAGCAAGAGCCTTTGAGGATCCTAAGTAGTAGGCACCTACCATTTTATAGATTAAATTTCAATAAATATGTATCTAATATGAATGGAATGTAACTTAACTGTAATAATAATAAGTTACCGGGTAAGTTAACAATGTTCAACAAATTTCTTACGAGTCCTAAAAATGTACACTAGAAAAGCCGTCTCTAACCAAATACCATTCATTCTGTAAAAGACAGGTAAAATTAAAACCCGATACTTACCAAACTTAAAGGGTAAGAACCAAAACGATCAGCGCTAGGATGCCACAGACTAACACACACACACACACACCGTCATTTGCGTTGGGAGTTAAAAGTCACTCAATAAATATTAGTTTGCTTACATACATTTTTAAGACACCTAAAGAAAAAAATATCCACAAAATGCTTTACCTAATAAATATATTTTATTTCCCTATATGTATTTAATTTTGGTAGGTAATTAAAAAAAACATATCTCTACCAATAAATAGATTTTGTTCGAACGTGGCGTCTTGTATCTTTGTTAAAAATAATTGCATTAATTAAATGTATGTTGATGTTGCTTGTGCAGAATATAAATAAAATTTAATTAATTTAACGGTGTTTTAATTGTTACCTAGTTACTAGGTGTGTACCACTATCTGTATCAATAATAAATTCATATTTCACTTAATTTATCCATTCCATTGTTGGGCAAAGGCCTCCCCCATTTCTCTCAATCTTCTCGATTTGAAGCTACCAATTGTCATGTTGTTCCTCTTGTAGGCGTAGGTAACTAACAGATACTAAAAGTCACCCCAATAAAATCGGCACAACGACCTTTTTTGACATAACTAACAATGAAATTAGTGTGTCAAAAAAAATAGTGCCACTTAATTTGTGTTATGTTTAAGTATTATATTCAGACATAAGCCCCAGTTTCACCTTTACTCAACTCGATCACTGCAACTTAATCCTAGTTCACGTGCTAAACTGAGATCAAACCTCGATTGACTAAAACTGAGATCAATGGACCGTGGTTTGACATAGGAACGGTGAATTTGGGCTCTAGTAATAGTCGGGCTAAATTTTATTCGAGAACGGCTAGACCGATTTGGCTAACTTCCTTCCTGAGGGTTTGTCTGTGGAAAGAGGAAGGTGAGCGAGTGAATAAAAGCTCACTCACTCATGAAAAAAAAGGAGAAATATGAGATTATAAAATAAGGTTGGTACCTATCGACCTCCTTGTTTATTATTAGATTCGGCCAGTTGAACATCTTGTCGCCATCGAGGTCAACTTAATTTCTTCCAACCATTGGTTTTTGCTCTAGAACTTATGGTCGATGGTTTCACTTAAGGTGATTATCAACACGAACTGCCTTGTTGACTTTTTGAAAATTAGTTATGTAAGAAGGAAACCCTTTTATTAGATGAGTTTTCCTTGGATGAACCTGGACTCTAGGATCCCACTCCACCTATCCCATCGTTTCACGTCATTCATCACCTCGATCTTGATTGACCTAAGATTTTTGACCTAGTTTCTGTTTGTCTGTTTGTTATGTTGGCAGTAAGTATGTAGAGTTGAGAAAAGAAAACTTGTAAAAATATCAAAAGTTTTACTTACTTAAATCTAAAGAATTTCTATACTAACTATGGGTAATGCGTGATAATAATTTTATTATAATTATTATCCTAGTTTCAATTATAAACTTCTTTCTATTCTCTGTTTCCATAGTTGAATAAATTCAAGATTTTCACTTTTCAATTCAAAATTTCGCGCTTCCCCCATTGAATGAGCTGAAGTTGCCGTTCTTGAAGATCTCGCTGATGTTGATACCGGTTTAGAAAGAGAAGGAAAATATTCTTGCTCGAGTAAGCAGAGGTAAAAAACATTTGGTAAACATTCTGGAGGATGTTTTCAATTTTCATTGATGAATAACAATTCAAAATGCATGCATACTGAACAGAGTGGTAGAGTATTAAGTGGGTCATGTTATTCATGCATGTCAAACTGAAGTAATTATTAAAGGAAATCGGATTATAATAACATAAGTCCTACTAATTTTAATCTAAACGGTCATAGTTGAAACAAGTAGGTACCTTTTTGAAATATTTTCGAATAATTAATGATAAGTTTAGAGGCAACAATAGGAGCGAACTCCGTCAACTCAAAATACCTTGGACTAAAAAAATATAGCTAATCTATTATTTTCCTGAAATTGAAAAAAAAATCTATAAAATATAATTATGAAATAAAATTATGAAAAATAATTGTAAACGTAGACGATTAAAACTAGGAAATAATCACCAACCATTATCAATTTTATTGCATTTGTTCATTTCTATTCGTATCGAAATAATTCATTATTTCGAATTATAAACATTTGGTTCACCAAATGTTTATGTCGCCTGACATAAACTTCAGTTGAGTCGGTTATGTTGTCGTACTTGGAGTCATATTACGCGCACATGCGCAGAACGACAGGTGGTCGGCGACTCGACCCAGCCGTCTCGAACATCGACTTCTCATGCTCATCATCAGGCGCTTTCGTGCTCTAGCAAGAACGATGTGCAGTGCTTTGTGTTGAAGTGCTCATGGTGACATGGCGTCTGTTTTATAACCAGTGTGGAAAGTGTTAAACACTAGAAAAATTGTTTATTTACAATGAGTGTGAACTATGATCGTGTTTGTAGACTGTGTTTGTCATCTCGAGGCGAATTACTGCCGATTTTTCCTACCACCAGTTCGGATGACACGGAACCTTACATCCTAGCTTCTAAAATCAAGGATTGTGTGGCTGTCCAGGTACGTTTTAGCATTACTATACCACAATTTTGGTGATATAAGTGAAAGTGGACTCTCAGCATACGTGAGAAGTCGTCATCCGGCTGGGAACGTGCAATGACAGACAGCGCTTCGTTTAGGTGGAGATGTCGTAAGATCGTCCACCATTTTGTAATGTTCCACGGCTATCGGACGGGTCGTGGTCGCGTCATGTCGCGTTCCTCGCAGCCGGCTGGGAATGGCGCGCATCATGAGGGTCGGGACGGGCTTGGCATTATTCCCGGGGGTCAGGTCGGGAGGGGGCTGTGTGTTAGTGAAGTCGCCGCGTTGGGGTCGTCGGGCGTATTGATTTATCGGACGAGACCAGCCTGCAGCTCGTGGCTCGGGGTCGGGTCGGTCGAGGCGAGCGTCATTGTCGGCGCGCGCTGTGCCTGTGTGTGTATATCGAGCGGCAACCCTCGAGGGGCTCGCTGCTGCCACTCGACTCGCTTCTACTTATTCGGTCGAGGAGCTGCCGCTCCGCTCCGCCTGCCCGCCGCCGCGCGCTTATATCTATCTACGCCTACCTACCGAGTTTCTCCTCGCGTATCTACCTAGCTATTCACGAGGCGCGGTTTCGACTCTCGTTCTGATGAAACGAGCGCTAACTGCGTCATGGGACGAGTCCATTCGCCGCCCGCTTTATGACCACGTATGATTTTCGTTTCAGATAAATGAAACTGACAATCTTCCTACAAATGTCTGCAGAAAATGTGTAGACAATGTCAATAACTGGCACATATTCAAGACTGTTTGTGAAAAGGCACAAAACAAACTACTGTCTCTGATTGAAAAGGATGGAAGCCTACTAGAAGAGGTCAGTTCATTCTTTCTTTTATTTGAAAAGCTTGGAATTTGGTTGACATTTTTGTTTGTTTACCCATCTGAAACATTATTTAAAATGAATTTTCAGGTGAATGTGAAAAGTGAGCCCTTATCTGATGAGGCTTATGATGATGGAGTGGTTATTGATGGCTCATACCATGATGTGGAGGTATGTTCTGATTCAGTGTTGATGATTGTGTAGTGTTTTATCAGTGCTACCTGGTTGCATGGAATTATACTGTCATTGGTCAATGAGTACAGTCACACACACATGCTCATAGTCTGCTGGTTCCTTGTGTGTTTCATGTCAAGGACTGAGCAGTTGCCTCATGTTGACTCATTCACATACAGCTAGGTACATAGTTGAAGCTATGTACCTAGCTGTATCAACTGATTTCATATTGCTGATATGAACACTCATTCTCTTTTTTCCTGTACCTATTTTATTGGGGACATTAGTTTTGTCCTTGATACGTTATTTAAATACTCTAAAACAGATGGCAGTACAATTCATTACTATGATCTATAAAAATAATGTTTTTAACAATAATTAAAATAAAAAACTTTATGGCTTTATCAAATATGGATCTATAGAATTATTACTTTGTCTAATAATTTCAATAATAACATTTCAGAATGCAAGTGCTTCGAGTAAACTACAACCTGAAGGGCCCCCTATCTTGGCTTCATTGGGACTTACACCAAAAAGCGATAAGGTAAGGTTTTGTTCTATTAAAAGTTACTCAGAAAGACTGGGCATGTAGATATAAAATAATTATTATGTAAGAATACTAAAGCATACTGCTTGTCTAGTATGAGGTATGAAAACTAACTGTACACTTAAATTATTTTATTTATACAATAGCTTTGTGATAAAAACAAGGTAGTAAAGGTAGTAGTAACTATATAATTTCTTGTTACTATAAGAAATAACTAGCAAATCTAAAAGTGTGAGAACAGTGGAATTAATTTTATCCACAGAAATATGTGGATCCACGAACAGACTGGCACCGAGTTCACGCAATCATGGACATGGTTCGAGATAGTGATGCAATAGACTCTCTGCAGTCTCACGAGGAACATGAGAATGTGTGTCACTCTGACCATGACTCGGACTCTGAGGCGGAACTCCTCACAGACATAGATAGCATGTACATTGAACGGAAACATGGTTATTTGACTAGAAACCAAACTGTTTTAAAGGAAAACCCGGACAATCAAGACATGCAATTTATGAAAGCAAAGAAAAGGAAGATTCCATTGAGAAGACATTTTCCTAGACCTCTAAATGTTTGGCAGAGCCTATTTATGGATGAGATACTTGAAATGATTCTATCTTCAACAAATGACAACATTCGTGATCACTTTCCTGCTTCTAATATTATTGATATGAGAGATTTAAAAGTAGTTATTGGTATTTTATACCTACATGGAATCATGAGGCCGACTTACCAGAAACTTTCAGACCTTTGGGACAAACAAATCGGACTGCCCTGTATCAAAAAAACTGGGATTACGTTCGAAAGATTCAAGTTTATTTTGGAACATATAAGTTTTGATAAAGAGTCTAACTATTCTCTTGATTCAATGAGTCGAATCAGTACTGTTTTTGAAAACTTTGCAGCAAAATGCAGAACTTCTTTTAATATTGATAACATTGCTGTAATTGATGAAGTGATAGTCCCTGTTTATGGGCCGTGCCCTTTTAAATACGAAATTGATAAAAAACCAATAACATCTGGTATTAAATTGGTCCTTTTGGTTGATGCGGAGAATTTGTATATCAGTAACTTGGACGTTGTTACAGATAGCATGTCTACTCCAAAGGATATAGTGGAAAACATGACTCAACACCTTCACGGATCAAATAGGACTATAGTTATGGATACATGGTACTTCTCACAAGCTTTAATGGAATCTTTAGCGAAGAATCAACTGTTTACTAATGCTGCTTTGCACCCAGGTAGTGGAGATATACCGCCAATCTTCATTTCTCAGTACCGTACGAGCCAAACTGTTATGACAGGCTTCTCTAAAGATAATGTTTCAGTGTCATCATATGTTAACTCTGATAATAGAGTAGTAAATGTAATAACAAATGATCCTAAGTACATGAAGAAAGTGTTGAAGGTTAAGGTCAGCTCTATATCTGTTTATAAGAAGAATCAGTCAGCTGTAGAAGTTGTAGATGTTTTGATGCACTACTACACAACGATGCAGTTTACAAATGATTGGTGTCTGTCACTATTCTTTACTGTCTTGAACATAGCTGCTGTCAACAGTCAAGTTGTATGGAAGATAAATGCACCTAACTGTACTATGTTACGTAGAATGTTCATCAGAGATCTAGCCTACAGTTTAATGGTACCTAGTGATGTAGTTGTACCATCTGTCTGCTTTGATGCTTCACTCTTTAAATCTAAACAAACGTTGAAGAATAGAAAACGTTGCATGTATTGTCCTAGGAAGATTAGCAGGAAAGCATGTAGAATGTGTATTAAATGTGAAGCCCCTATTTGTATGGAGCATTCTGTATTTGTTTGTGTACAATGTATGCAGCAGGAAAATTGCTGACTACTGTGTTCTGATTATGTCATTATACATGGAATCAGGAGCTATTTATCTATTTGTATTTTATTGCAACAATGTTGTAAATCTTAATTAATTTTAAGACTGTTACTTATCTGTACTTATATAATGAAGCTGAAGTGTTATTTTTCGTTTGTTTGACCGCGCTAATCTCTAGACGCAGATTAAACCGCGGGGTGTTACTTAAGCTATGAATAATTCCACATACATAATATGTATAACAGTGAAAAAGCTGTTGGTGTATAAGTTTTAGTCAGAGCAGACCGATGCTCGTAATTTTTAATTTGTTATTCGATTTGAATTCAGAGCAGAAAGATAATTAACATTAGAAAATGTGTGAAAATAAATTGACTTTGCATTGTACGCGAGAAGAACCATTTATTTATACAATTTTAGTTGTATTTTTTTTTTATTGTTAAAAAATGGAGTATAATTGTGTAACACTTGTGATTGTGGTAATTACATTAACATAATTGATAGGAACGGTTCTTATTCATGGTTTTAATGATAAAGGTGTATTATTATATAAATAGGTAACATTTGTTTCTTATTATTTGATTGTTGATTACTATTTACTTTGTTTGAAACATTGAAAGAATTGAATATTTTTGTTTTATTAATAATGTTAAATGTTTATCTAAACTTAATTAATGATAGTTTTAATCAATATATTGAATTTATATATATAGAACAGTTTGTGTTTTATTTTTTAAATTTTCGCTTAGGTTTATTGCACACCTCGGGATAAGCGTATGCTTTAGTAAGGAGATATACCTTTGCTTTAATATATTTAAGCCGTCAAAAAGCGCCGACGCCAGGGATGACAATAAGTCTTACTTTACTAATTGCCCATTTTAATTTTGATTCCAGGGGGTCGAAAGCGACAAAGAGGAAGAAGACTACGAGGATGAACCAAATGAGGCTCCTAAAACTATGAAAGTGCCAAACATGCCTGAAGTGTCCATCACAGTGATGAGGCCTACAGGGGAGACCCTCCACGCCCGCCAAGGGATCCAACAGATAGCGTCCAAAGACTGCCTGATCTGCGGCCGAACCTACAGGTACTCACACAACGCACGGCGACACGAACTCACGTCCCACAGCTTCGACAGGTACACCAATAAAATAACCAGCAAGCGGTCGAGGACACATTCCCGCTCACACATGCAACCCAAACTCAGGCCCAACCCCTTCAACCCAAAAGCTCGACTCATGCCCAACCCAATTAGCCACAAAATGCAGTTAGTGTCCAAAAATATGGCCGGAAAAATGATACCCAAAGTCTTAACTCCACCGAAACCTATACCTATCAAAATATCAAAAACGCCACACAATAACTTGCCGTACCCGCTACGTATAAAAGCACTGAAAGATTTACAAATTAAGAAGAAAGAACCGCAAATTCTTAAAACTTTGCTGACTTCCAAACCTGAAGTTTTAGTGTCAGAGCCGGAAATTATGAATTCGGGACCAGAGAGTCCTGAGACACTGATATCTGAACCTGAAATAGCATCGTTCCAAGTGGAAGCTATACTTTCTGAGCCGAACGAATATGATCAAAATCAAGACGAAGAAGGTGAAATGGAAATAGCTACCACCCAAAGTCAAAACTATGACACATTGGACATGGAGTCCGATAACGAAATAGAAATAGCAAGGGAACAAGATCATGAAGGAGATAATCCAGAAAATATGGAGGAAGATGACAATCAGACTGATGAGCATTTAAAAGAGAAGGAAGGAGAATCTGACAATGAAAAAGAAGAATTAGAGGGCGAGAGTCAAATAGATAATGATGACAACTATGATGAGACGAGAGAAGAAGACGATGGAAATGACGCAGAAGGAAATGAAGAAGGAGAGAATGAGGAACAGGACCAGACACAGATAGAGGAAAATGAATATGATGATGATGGCCCACCGGAAGGATTGGCTCCAGTTGTAGAAATAAACGAAGAACAGCAAAACAACGCCTACAACAGTGAGATAAATGAAGAGGAAGAACCAGATGAATCTGGAACTATAAATGACACAGAAGATGGCGCAGAAGAAGGCGGAGAAGAAGAAGAGAAAGAACTGGACAGTGAAAAAACATACATAACAACAGAACAAACTGAATTTATCAAAAATTATCGCAACATCATTGAACAAATCAACACCAAACGATGTCTATGTTGCAATAAAGAGTATCCTCGCAGGAAAGCTGTCATACAGCATCTGCAAAAGAATGGACACACAGTACCTAAACACACCTGCTATAATTGTGTAGTCACCTTCACTCATATCGGCGCGTTACTTAGTCACATGAGGTCCAACTCATGTACAGATTTGTGGAAAGTAATCTATGAGAAGAATGGAATCACTGAAGACATGGTTATTGATGGTCCTAGGAAGGTACAACCTAAAGATATATTCAACGCGCGGTCGTATGCTTGTAGACTGTGTCCAGCTAAGTTCCAGTTAAAGCAATCGATAATGAAACACGTGTTTGATTTCCACGAGGATGGACAGTCAGCGGTGCCACTTGGCTGCGTCCACTGTCGCGCTAGCTTCAAGGATAAGTCGTCACTGAAGAAACACATTCGCGTCGGAGAATGCACTGTATACGTCCACTGTGACCTTTGTTCCCTACAATTCATCAACATGCAACAGTTCACTGATCACGTTTCCACTGTACACGCTGATGACTTCGTCAAATCTGAGAACGAAAGTCAGAACAAATGCGTCGATGGACGGGTGACCGACTGTCCTGTATGTGGGAAAAAGAACAGCAACTATTTGAATCTGGTCAAGCATTTGAGAGTAGCTCATGGCGAAGACAAACCTCATTACTGTCAAAACTGCGACGCTAAGTTCGAACAAGCGAGTGAACTGAATAACCATATCTATGCTGAACATTCTGAGCAAGCTATGGGTGGTGCTCCTACGGAACCCGATATGTCGCTTGTCAAAGAAGAGACTGAGGAATATCATTACTCGTGCACTGAATGTAACGCCATATTCGAAACGGTCGATGCCTGGACCGACCACCAAGTCGCAGAACACAACCAGGTCGCACATCACTGCGACCAATGCGACAAAAAGTTCCTACGACCTTC
Source organism: Cyclophora albipunctata (assembly GCA_963082685.1). Classification (NCBI taxonomy): domain Eukaryota; kingdom Metazoa; phylum Arthropoda; class Insecta; order Lepidoptera; family Geometridae; genus Cyclophora; species Cyclophora albipunctata. The sequence goes on along the minus strand of OY720117.1, from coordinate 3,786,984 downwards.
AGAACTGGCTGAGCACAAAAATACTCACTTGAGAGTCAAGTTCTATCCTTGTAGTATATGTTCCAATTCATACAGCACGCCTCAGAAGTTATCAGAGCATGTACAGAACGCACATCCAGGCGTAGGAGCCAACTCTAACGCGGAAACTGAGTTCTTCTGCGACATATGCATCAGATCATTCAAAAGCCGGCAAGCGTACTCAAATCATATGCGCATACATTCTAAAGTACCCACTACTAATAGGAAGCCAGGTGAAGCGAAAGGATTCGATCCTCGTATCATCGGTAAACCAATCAAACATTTCAATGTAGTCCAACAACAACAGCAACAACAAACGCAGCAACAGCCTGGGTTTGTCAATTTCAAGCCAAATATTAATGTTCCTAATGCTCCCTACTCATGTGATATTTGTGGTAAAGGTTTTATGCACAAGAAAAATATATGGAAACATAAGAAAGTGTTACATGCGGATATTTTAAATGATAGAAACGACAGTGAAGAGAATACGATGCATGCTTCAACCGAAGAGGACGAATTTAATGTTGATGAAAATGGTACAGCGCTGTCGACGCCGCAGTTCAATAGTTTCAACTTTACTAATTTCGCCAACAACGTACAACAGAATCAGCAACAAGATGCCATGCCGTTCTCTTGTGAGCTGTGTTATAAGCGATTCCCGCTCAAAACAAGTTTATGGAAGCACAAACGCGCCAAACATGGAATTGTTGGAACCGGTTCAACGAGTAGCAATGAAGCTTACGCGCAACAACCGCCGGGCGAGGGAGGGCGTTCGAGTTGTACCATTTGCAAAATAACTTTCCCCGACAAAAAGTCGTACTATCGTCACAGAAAGAATGTTCACAAATCAGCAACTCAAATGTGCAAAATATGCGGTAAACCTCTCAACAACTCCTTAGAACTTTACGAGCATCTGAAGGCTGCTCACGCCCGAGAGCTTTTGGGCTACGATCCAAATCAAGGGTCGAGCAAATCTCAAGACGTGTCCCAAGACATGGACGGAGATTACGACAACGACCAAGAAGCGACAGACCCCAGCGTGGACTACCAAGCGCGGTATCCGTGCGACACTTGCGGGAAACAGTTCGTCGGTCTACTCTCATTACAAAACCACCAATGTATTAACCAAGTACCACCGCAACCTCAAACGTTCGATTGTGAAATTTGCCATAAGAGCTACACCTCTATCGCTGCATTGAAAAGTCATAGAGGTTGGCATTTACGGTCGCCGGACGGTAAAGCGGCTGCCAACAACAGCGGTCTTTGGATGCCGCAGCACAAAGTGACAAGTAAAGTGAGCAAACACGAAGTCGTCGATCCTTCGCAGCTGGCGCGCGTCCAGCACACGACACCCGCGGCGGTGGTAGCCAAGAGGAGACTCCCGCCGGAGGTCGAGGTGACGGTCGTTAATCCCAACAAAAAACTACGTTCTGACGACTCGGTCGAAACAGATCTACAAATCAATGAGTCAATCGAAGGAAGGTACTGTGCGTTATGTGACAAAGAGTTCACAAAACGGGCTGCCTACCAGCGACACATGGACGAGGTCCACCAACCGAACTCCGTGTTCTGTCCAGTGTGCGACAAGAGTTTCACACGAAAGTCTACACTCTTGGTGCATATGAAGAAACATTACGAAGGTGGGGAGGGTAGTTCATCGAATGCGGGACTTATGGATGACGATCCTTTCGGCTGTGAAATATGTGGGACGCAGTGTGAGAACGAGAAAGCGTTGCTAGCACATAAAGCGAGGCATCACGGCGAGGACGAATCTGGGGATTCCGAGGATGACGGCAACGTGCCTATCGCTCAACCAGGAGAGTTCACTTGCGGGCAGTGCGGCGACGGGGTGGCAACGCCGCGCGACCTGATAGCCCACCGCACAATGCATTCAACCCCTACGAAGTTCTTCTGCAATATTTGCAAAGTGTATTTCGCGAGAGCATTAGACTTGTCGTCTCACACGAGGGCGCGACACGCGGACAACGACAAAGTTTTCTTCCCCTGTGCCATGTGCGACCGTTTCTACATGAATAAAAAGAGTCTACAGCGCCACATCGAGATGGCGCACTGATCCTACTCGTAGACGTGAATCAAGTACTGCTTCTACCAAAACACATTGTCTAGTGAACGCCACGTTCAATTATGTAAATAGAATATCGAAAAACACTTCGCAGGCGTTAAGCGACGTTCGGAAATTACATTTTCGACTCGTATCGGTCATTCCTCGACATTGTTTTCGTGTTATAAGACCATAGTGAATGAATTTTCCATTTTGTACTGTCTCTAAGGCCTTGCTCACACTTGTGTTATTTATTTTACTGGGTTTTTATTTGTATAGTTTAAAAGACTGTTACAAATATTAAAAATAATGTAATGGTTTTAACTGAACTTCGTTTGGGTACTCTTATAGTTTGTAATGTAATAAGTACTTATCATAATTTAATAAATAAATTATGATTTAATTATATTTTAAGATAAATATTAAGCGATTAGGAACATTCTATATTTTTAATATCGGAATTGGGCCAAAATTATTAATTTTAGTCAAAATTGATTAGTCATATTAATAGACCAGTGTTAATGATTATTTTAAGTACGTCGTATAGTTTGTTTTCAATGACAATTGATTTTGGTCTGGTCACCGCGACCGCATGTTATTTTATTATGATGATAATCATTTATTAGGTTTACTTTTTAAACAAATGTAAATATATTTTCTTAAGTGGGAAGCAAATAATGTTGAGTTAGAAAGAAAATGAGAGGTAGTTTGCGTTTTATTCACATGTACTGATTATTTTTAATTGAAGGAATATGTATGATTTACGTAAATTAACCACTTGGGGGCAACCCTCATCTATGGTGCGATCTTTCACCTCTTGTATAAATTCACATTATCACTTAAATAATTTATCTACCGGTTAAGCTAACTCCTTGATATTTATACTTTTATAAAAAAATGGAGAACAGTTTATTTTCAAACGTCACAGTGCCAAATCGTATTGTTTGCATCAAATGTATAGTTATATTTATGAAATAGTGTAAATGAAGAAATTGTTCCTGTATATTAATCGAGATATTTTGTAATAATATGTAAAGATTAATAGTGAAATTAAAATGGGAAATTTTATCAATTTAATTATAGTGCTGATGATGAATGATCTTCTTTATTGATACGTAGTTCCAAAGATATTTTTCTTTAGACTATAGCCTTACGTATAAACTAATAGGGCCATATTATTAAACGCGTATTAGGAACAGTTTAGCTATCAAATAGTTTGTCACTTTCTGACATACGCAATTTTCAGAAGAGCAAAAGAGACAAAACACAGAATTTTACAACAGTGTTCGTTGCACCGCGTTTATTAATAGAGCGGATAATGTTTTACTTACAATAACCGTAAGTTAAATCATGAGGTTATTAATCTTCTACATGACGTACGTAAGGCTGTGTCTTATACTCCTTAGGTCCATAGTACACCACGCAACATAAGTCACCGGTACTTGGCAATTTTACTATACGTATATCCATACATTTGTGTATGTGCACGACCTACGCACTTCACTTTTTGGGTATATTCCCAAAAATAAATCGCTGTTTAAGTGTGCTCAGTTAATAACATTAATTCAGATATCGTAGATTTCTGTTGCATCGTGTACTAAGCCTTTTCCTGCAGAAACGAAAACTAACATACTTGTAGTTAAGCTTTAAAATAACAAATTCGTTTTTGTAACTCTGAATCAATAAATAATACTTATAAAATTATTATCTATCTGATTGTAATAATATCAATAATTCACAACGTAAAATTCCGTTTCTCTTCAAAAACATGTACTTATAGCGAAATATTTGGCAGTTGTTTTCACTTCATGGAGTTTTAGGCGAAAAAGTATAATGTTACTTATTTCAAAAATCGCCACCATCACCGTACTCCTTGCAACATTGGCATTATTGGCCAAAAGTCTCGACGATCACTGAAGTTATCAGTACTATGAATAAGATCAGCCGTAATCACCACGCTTGCCTAATGCATGGTTGTTAACACTTTCAACTTCCCAACACCGAATTTATGAGTTACTTAAATACTAAGGCCTCATTTGCACGACCACTTCAACCGGCCGTGTAAATAATAATGCATTTAATTCTGTTTGCCTATTGGCCAGTGTTCAAAATACATTGTCACAGGTCTTGTTTTAAAAATGGCAAACTTGTGGACACATCCTTAGTAATGACTTTGTATTATTACAATGTTTTTTAATGCGCGTTAATAAAGCGTTCTTGCGAATGAGATTTTAACAGAAAGTGAACACAACTCGCTAATATTTTGCACTGACTTTTGTAAACTACCCGCAATTTGTAAATCAAGTCATCCGAAGTCAATTCGTTACTTAAATGAAAATATATCGATTGATATTGTTTTGTTGTAATTAAATGGAGAGTTTTATCAGAAACATAGATTTTAATTATTTATTGTAATTTTAAAAGTATAGTTTGTTTGAAAGAGGACCGTTGTTGAACGGTACTAGTAATTTTTACAGTGAACCCATTAGATCATGGTAAAGTAAAAACAAAAAGAAATGATAGCCCTAAAGATTCTACTGCATTGCAAAAGGCACCGAAGGCCAAAAGAAATTATGATTTCTAAACCTTCCTCTTGAAACACTATCTTTTAAAAAAGACTGCATGAAAATCCGTTGCGCAGTTTTAAAGATCTAAGCATACATAGGCACAGACAGATGAGACAGACAGCGGAAAGCGACGTTGTTTTATACTATGTAGTGATGTCCACATCGGTCCTCTTTTCGAACAGGCTATATTATTAATAAATTGTTATAAATCCGAATCCATTATAGTTAAGACAGCATTCTTTACATAGATGAGGTTTCTTTTGTCTTCTTTGTGGTTTAATAAATAAAGTGACTTAATGAATATACAATATTTGTTGTTATTTTTCTGACATCCTTCCTGCAATGGGATTCATTAATTTAGAACTATATAATATATAAAATACCTATATGTAGGAATCTGGAAATTATATGTCAAGCTTTTGAGCTGAATATCTAGTAGTACAAAAAAGTATGAGCCTGTATTGTCCCACAGCTGGGCAAAGGCCTCTCATCTCACTGAAGATATCAGTACAGTGAGGAGGATTAGGTGTAATCACCACGCTTGCCTAATGCGGGTTGGTGATCTCAAACTCGAGCCATGTTTGAAAAGTAGGAACCATATTTTCGCTCGACCTGGGAATTGAACCCAGGACCTCAGTCTTGGCAGGCGAGTGCACATACCACTAGCCTATTGAGGCGTTGAACGTCTAGCTAGCACAATAATGCGAAAAGACATGATAAAATACCCTATGTTTATTGGAGGACTTGATTTCATATTCTACTAAGTAATGCACAGTATTCTTTATTATACATATGGTCTTACCATTTCAAGTAGCCTTTGTTGTGCTAAGGAAGACACGTCCCGTTCCTAAGATTTTTAAGGCTGGAGATTTTATCGACACATGTAAGTATCTAAGTTTGTGTAGTAAATACTTTACTTTTGTTATACTGATGAGCGTTCAGACTCCAATGCTTCATAGAACCTAATAGGTAAAGTTATAATTTTATTTTAAAGGATTTCTATCGGGGTTCTAAATAAATACACGCCATTAGATTGCACAAAACATTTTAATATAAACTTAAAAAGTCGTACAACAATATGAAAAATTATTGACTAAATATTTGCGGACCGGAGAGCCGCTCTATATTATGCAAATGTTATATTATCTTTAACACTTCCATCGAATATATCTTACAAAAGAAAGAAAATAAAAAGTATTTTTTTAATAAAAAATCTCATTACGCTAAGTTATATTAATCATTAAACTTACATATAGATTTTATCTACAAAATACTGTAGCTGTGCCGTCAGTTTTCCAATAGAGTCGTCTCGATACATTATCATAATTTAATCATAGGTATATCAATAAAGTACGTTTAAGGTATTCAAATCATACAACTACACTTAATTCTAAATGAAAAATATAAAAATAGTAAAAAATAGTTGTACATTTCCGTTCCTAGTACAACTTGTGAGTGTTGTGCTTTGAATTTGGAAAGACGACTGTTTGTCGTACCGTATCGTATCGTGCCGACACTGGCACCCTCTACAAATCTATTCGCAACACAACAACAAGCTGTCCACTACCCGCATACCACTACTGCACCTACTCTACCTACTTATATCATCCCCATTGAAAAACTGTTCGGAGCCGTAAGTGAAATATAAAAAAGATAAATAACACATAGTACTTTATATTCACGAATTTGCATGCACCCGTTAATTTTTGAATTGAGAAATATTTTCCTATCCATCCATATTCATGTCTTTTATAAACGATTTAAGTATACCATACACGCTAGGCCGGTCGTCCGCGGACGTACCGACAATGTACACAAGGACTAATATCTTCTTAAAAAAATACTGTTAGATTGAAAGGTAGCTAATCCTATAGTATTTATTATGTATAATATTATGTTAATTTTATAAGGGTACAATCGTACGAGTGATGATTACACTATGTGAGATCTCCGACGCCTCGGGCCGGCCCGCCGCCCGTCCGACCGCGTCCCACCGGATATGCAAACATTTATTACTTTATACACATACGATACGATTACAATACAATACGATACATACCAGAGTACCAGACCAGACCAGTACCAGACACTAGAATACGAGTAGTTATGAGTTATCAATTTCATTATTAAAAATACGTAATTTTCTCTATTGGCTATTCTCATTTCCACATGAAAAATTAGAAGAATATCGCGTACGAATATATATTAGATAATATAGTGTACATAATATTTTAATTTTATAAAGTATTTTCTTAAATCGGAGGACGTATGTATGTATACAGGCTCGCTCTAGAAGGTACGTCGTCGTAAGCGCACGCGGCCCTGCGGCCTCTGCTCCCTTACACCCTACCAATATATTATTGATATCGAACGAAGACATCAAAATCTTGACTCGGCATTAAATATTACGAAAATAAATCGCCGGCGATTCGCGCGGCAGATTATTGCTCCTATCGATTAAATTACACATCGACGTAACGAACGAGAATACAAAAAGTTATGGAAAATCGTACGGATATCACAAGCGGCGGGCGGCGCGGGACGCCCCCGCGGAAAATAAAAAAATAAATCGCGGCGCGCGTCTCTCTCGTAAAAAAGTAAAGACTCTATGAGCGGGTCGCGCGGTGGTGGAGGAGGTGTCGCGCGGTTCAGTTGGCGAGCAGCAGGTGCGCGGGCGCGGGCGGGTAGGGCGGCGCGGCGGGGCCGGGCGCCTCGCGCCGCGCCGCCAGGAACGCGCCCGGCTCGCCCGCCGGCGACAGCGCGCGCGCCGCCAGCTGCTGCTGCACGGCCCGCTGCTTGATGTAGTTGCTGAACTCCGTGGGGGACATGCGGTTCGCGCGCTTGCTGCTTGTTTTCAACTTGGTGCTGCCAAACTTGGTCTGCGCGAACGTCGCTGTGGTGAAGGTGAGCGGCTGCGCGCGGAAGGGGGGCGCGGGGGAGAAGGCCGACGGGGTGGGCGGGGAGGGCGCCGCCGCCGGCTCTACGGGCCTGAAGCACTGCGCCTCGGGGTTGAACGCACGAGTCACCTGGAAACGGAATTAAATCATTTATTAGGAGAAAGTCATCTGAAGATCATTTTATCATAGTATTTGAGAGCTAGTTTGATTCAAACCTATTCTAATGACCTACCACAAGTACGCATGTGTAAAACAATTTGGCATTAAATTGGACTACGAACATATCTGAAATTGCTGTATTTAGGTACCAAGGCAACCTATCATTGATAGACTGGGTTGCTACACCTGATGCGTTTTATTGCCAAAACATTACGCCAGCCAGACATAGATGATTGATTCGACTATTGTCTACGTATGCAATAAATATTATTTAATTGTTATTTTAATCGGCGGATAAATTGATTGTCCAATGGTCTTGGTGTGTGATATTTCCTGGGAAGGTTTATTTTGGGACGGTGTCTTCGGTAACTAAGCTCTATATCTTGTGATATAGGTGTATTGAGCTAATTAAATGTCCGATAAGTACCTCTCTATCGGTTCTCTCGTCAGCGGCCCTCTCGTCGCTGCTGAAAAGCACCTTCACTGCACCCTTCTCTCCAATACGGTATGACACTTCACCTGAAATCAAAGGAAAATGAACATCATTTTCTGATAATAATAGATTGACTAAATCTACCTCTCCTACATGTTTCCAATTAAAATTCGATTTCGATAGAGTGCCAAATATAAAACTGCATTTGTCTAAAGTGTGTATCCAACCCAATCAAAGTACCATTATTGAACCTACACAGTTCTATCCTAATCCTGGTTTGCTCTGGGATGGGCGATAATCGAGCATTGTTACTACTGGCCTTGTCTGCCGGCCTCGACATGTCGCGTAATGCAACGCAATACAGACAAATAAGGCATCCCATCTCCCCGTATGTGCGATCGTTTAGCACTCGCTTGTTACAATTTATTACTCTAACCACTAAGGTAACACGTTACAAAATCGTGTTTTGTTATTTCGTATTCAGATATATTACGTATTTGGTTAACAATTGGGTAGCAAGTTAATATTGTGTTTGTGAGACGTGACTGCAGATTTATATGGTCTTTTAAAGGAGGTTGCTGTAACAAATTTAGCGTGTCTGCTAATTATTATGCTGGTGTTAATTTGTTAAGGATCCGAGACAGTAAATGGTAATTTTTCAGAGTTCCTAATATAGAATCTTTCTTTTTTTTTCTTGATATTAAGAATAGTATTTCAAGTAGTATTCACCTGGATCAACCCAAACGGCGAGGTCTCTCGGCAAATGCTCCAGCACATCACGCACAGGCACTCCCGATTCCCGGGCTGCTCTTTCCAGAACAGGGTCTAAAGGTCCTCCAGTCTTCAAGCATCGGAACGCCGACCCCCGACAAGGCCTGTCGGGGTACCAGTGACCCCTGAACTTCTCCTTCAACGCCTTCTCCAACTCCTCACCGAAGATATTGACGCGTCGCCGCGGCAATTTGTTGTACAGATACGATATGACGAAGTTAAGGGCGACTTGCACTTCAATATGCATTTTGGTCTCTCTGTGGACAAGACAAAAAACCTGTTAACTCGGAAGGCCTCGGTTACACGTTTAGATGCATTGACCATGGTGAGAACCTAACCGTAAAGTGGTAAAAAGTCGCACGAAAAAATCGTTCCGCCTAATGGCTTTATTACCTCGAGTACTGGTCTCAAATCAATTATTGTCTAGCTAGATGCACATAATATTGTAAAACCAATCGATGAAGTCCAATCGATACGGTTCTCGGTAAAGCCAATTGTCGACCATTTGCAAATCCAATATTCAAATAGACATTTGAAAATTCTGAGTATAAGATTAATATTGGTTTAATTAGAACAGAACGTAATGAAAAGGGAATTATTTATAGAACTTCATTGATTATGCATTTGCTAAGGTAAACTAAAAGGAAAAAGAAACTAACAGCACCTTGATTAACGTTGCTACTTTGCCAATTATATGTCTACTTGATTTACCTAAATAAAAGTAAGTACGGTTATGTAACTTTTAGCAATACGTAGAATTCCTAATGGAATCTCTTTTCTGGAGTCAAGTATTTTCCTCAGGGTTAAACGAATCTCCCGGTCGTTGCTCCTATTCTATTGATGACACAAACATTGGCTGATGTTCTTTCCGCACAAAATTAACTTTGGCCTTCCTACATACGAGTGGGTGCTACTAATCCAGGAGTAACAAATTGTTGTAACTAAATGGACTCGGCATTTTATGAGATCCCATTCTAGCTAGCTAGCTTTGGGTACATTCAAACTTTCATAGTAAAGTATCGTCCTAGAATATTCTGCAGGGCATAAGCCCTGAGGAAGATTTGGTTTAATCATTGCTTATTTAGTAGAACAAATTAGATTAGGCCCTCGCTTCGCTTCGGTTCATCAAGTAGGTAAGTACCTACATAATAAACAGATTTAGTTCAATGTTCTACTTGTGTAAACATTTAGGTGAAGTCTTGTTTTATTTGAAGCTGTGTTGTTATTCAAGCATTAATCATTTAGACGTATGGATAAAAGAACAGTAATTCTTTTTATCTCGATTACAAATCCCAGGTCTCGTAGTATCAACGTTTTTAAATGTCACTTCACGAATACGTTTAACCTTCATTTAAGGTTTCATTCGTTTCTATAATGCGCGGTTAATCACAAACTGTGCGCTGTTCTAGTGTTTTTTTTTACCGTGGGAAAGATAGGGATTGGGCTCAGTTGCCCGCTCAATACTACAGAATACCTATCATTGAAACATCTAAGAATATTTTTTTTTCTTATTTTGCAGTAAGTTAGAGAAGGTTAGTGGCCAATCTGCGTGTTAGAGTATTGTCGTGGATAACGTACATTTCTTACGTAAGTAACACTACTTAGGTACTACCGTACTTACGTACGTAGTAAATATACCGTACCGTATCGATTAGAAAACAATTGGAAAATGAAATTATTCGTACAAATTCAATTAACTACGTACTTTTTGATGACATAATTAATGTTATGAAATCGTTACAATGAGTACATAAAAATAGAATTGCACGTTTTAGAGAATAATATTAAATTAACTGTTTTTTCAACCATCCTTTTCGGAAAAAAACCCTCATATCACATTCCTTTTCTTAGCCTACATCTTCCCACTGCTGGGCAAAGGTCTAAACGTTTCGCAGTCTCCAAAGAAAACAAGCTCGTTTCGCCGTCTATTCTATTTTTATTCCTACATCGAAAATAAATATGTATACCATAATTAACCATATCACCGCATCCATTAACATCTTCATAACTCATAGTTATTACAGGATTTCCCGTAGGTAGATTTCACCGTCACGTGCTTGACTTACAATACCGATATTGTTCCTATCTCGATATTCTAGAAATAGGTAAATATTCCATTTGTATTCCGTACATTCTTTTACTTCAATAATATATTCCGTTTATGTACATTCATATGTACTTATTATTTTCGGAAAATCGGTATCTGTTACAGCTTTAAGAATAAGGATTTTATTTAGGCTGTATTCGCTTTTTCCTTTGTTGATTAATGGGCACAATAGTATTTATGTTAGCATTCTGAGTAGCTTAGTAAATGTCTAGTCTAGTATGAATTTGTTTGAATTTTATATATCCTACTTCCTACTAATATTATAAATGCGAATGTTTGTGAGGATGGATGTATGTTTGTTGCTCTTTCACGCAAAAACTACTGAATGGATTTGGATGAAACTTTACAGTAATATAGGTAATACATCAGAATAACACATGGGATATATTTTATCCCGAAATTCCCGCGGGAACTGGTACAACGTGGGTGAAACCGCGGGGCGCATCTAGTTTATAGATAATATTGTTTTTGAAAATATTTCCAGATACCTACTACAATTATTGTAATACTTGCAAGCCTAACTTTACCCGTAATTTTGAGATAAAGTAAGTTTGAGTAGGTAGCGGCCAACCCTGGTGTCGGAATTTTTAGACCGCCTAAAGGCCTCCACATGGTCTAACGATTGAAACAACCGGATCGCAATTTAACGTGCCCTCCGCAGCACGGTAGCGCTCAGACAGAAATGCCACTATCGGTCACCCATCCAAGTAGGGGTCGAGCTGCACGTTGCTTAACAATCGCAATGAACTAACATCATTTAGTCAAACTAAGCCATGAGCGCTACCTGCTTACTTAATCTGCCTAATAACTATCTATTCTATTTTAGTCATAAACATTTAACAATAACAAAATCGTATCCGTAATAAAATAGTATTTTTAAAGCTTCTAAGCCTCTAAACAAACCAAAGAAACAAATTACTGCCTCACTGCCGGTGTGTGTCTTCAAAATATTTTTCGTTCCAAAGATCAATCGGCAATATTTCTGTTGAAAACAAAAATATTTATCTAAGGCCCAAAGTTTGCTGATTCATCAGTTCGGAAGATTATTTAGGCTCCATTTTTATATGAAAACATTTCAACGTATTTTATGGGTTATATCTTAGAACGTTTTATTGGAATTGGTAGTTATTTGTGGCCTTAATAAATTAAAATTATAGATAGACACTCTCTAAATTAATAATCTGTACTTTTCAATCTATTTACGTGATTTATTATAGGAGTAAGTACTACAAATATATGTGAATATTTTTACATTTTCGAAATAATTATAATTAAATTTACAAAAGGGTGTAAACTTATCCCTTTATGCATAGAAATCGTAACATTATATTCCAGCTACGTAAGACAAAGTTGGAGATCGATCACTCTTAAGCGGACGACATGTTCCTATTACCTACTTCCTATTATCTCCGTATAACGTTTCCTGCCCAACTAATCCTAAAGTTCCATAAAGGCCCACCACCGTCTTCAATTCTCCCATTAAACCCGAAAATTACATAGCGCAAAAATTAATAGTTCTTTTGACCCAAACTCTTCAATTTTCCTTCAGATAAACTCACTTTGCTTCAACAAATGAGGTTTTAAACCCTTTGAAGGGCTCGAGGCGAATCTTCAACTTAAGTAAAGTTTGTTTGGAACCAACGACATTTGTAGGGAAAACTTTACCGGGAATGTGATAAAACAAATTAAGCTATTTAAAGAGTTAACAAAGCGGGCTTTGGGAACCGGAATGGTCGGAAATGTACACGATTGTGGTTCGATTGTAAAGTCGGTGGGTTGTGCCGATTCATTGGGATTGGCACTTGATTAAGCACTATGTAAGTTAGAGTAAGTCGGAAATGATAAGTACTGGAGTGAAATATAGGATGTTGTTCGTAGTTTATATAGTTATAGATGCTCTATTTCTTTTAAAGATTAATTTTAGCAAAGTTGTACAGAGAATTTAGTCAAATAAAACCTGTATTTTGTACTAACGAAATAATGGACAATGTGTGTTTCAATTTTAGATATTTTTTTTTTTAAATAGGCGGAAAGTTGAACGTGTAATCAACAACTAAAAATACAAAACATTCCGACGAATTGAAAACCTTTTTTTTATGTCAGTTCAAAACAATTAATCCTGAACTCTGTGTCGATACTAGTCTAAACACCACTACCGTAATATATTAATATTAAATGATACTTAAGAGGGTTGTTTATTTCATTAAACTAAATAAATATCCTTCACCTTTGAGTGTCCACACACATATCAAATTAAATTTAACTAAAGCAAATAGTGGGCGCCTTTGAAGAGAATCCATTTAATTATTAAGTGTTTATTTACTCAGGCTCTTGTTTGCCAGGATACCATGTCCTATTTACTTTCAAAATACATTGTATAAGGTATGTTTACATTAACTTTGACATACCGTAATTTTGGGACCTCGGTTTTGTATATAAACTGAAGGTTAAAGGAAGGTAGGCGTTTAGATAAGCAAAGAGGACGATATTAAGCTAGCTAAGGGCCTAAGGCATTAATTTAAAGTGCTATGTATATTTTATCCAGTGCCCTTTTAACACAAACACTAAAACATTTTTCAAAGAATTTCGAAGCTTCTAAAAACAAACATCGAATAAAGAAACGGAAATATTAAAACATGAGAGAAACACGTAATTAATAACATTTTTAGCTTGCAGACAAAAATGTCTAGGTCAAAGAGGTACAATGTAGGATGTGATGTATAAATATAATGCGAGGATGGATACAGGTATGTTTCCGAGTAAGCGATTCCCACCATTATTCCGAACAAAGCCACCCTTGTCACGAGAAAGGTCATGATGAGAAATGTGGAATTATCCGTAGTGTAAGTTAGGACATGGAGCGATTTTAAGGTACCTGTTAAGGCGATTTTAAGATTCTAAGGTATTAATTAAAATTAAAATAATTTAAGAGGAAGTGTCGTGTTATACAAACAGCTAGAGAGAATGGCAGATGATAGAGAAAAGTGGAAAGAACTCCATCGACAGAGCCCAGCTACCTATTAAGTTTAAGAAAAAAAGAACTAGGAATTATATTGCTTTAATTGCCACAAACTACGGCCAAAAAATACAGAAACTATTGCCGTTGGCAGCTACGGTCTTGTGGTGGTCATGTTATTGTGAATGTAATTATCGTTTCTTCGTTGGGCGATCCATAGAAACTAAAGCTATCATGCATCTAAGAGCGAGTTTTCCCTTGTCTTGCCTTGACAGCAGGAGCAGTAAGAGCTAAGAAGCAACCAAGTGCATTTTTAAACGATATCAAAAAACGAAGGAGACATGTTTAATATAGTAGTTCCATACTTAAACATTTCATTGAAGTACGACTATATAATTTAAAATGCAGTTTAATCACGATATTTCCTCCAACCCGCTACCGCTTATGCTTTACAACCATACCAGCATTTTCCCAGGCCTCAAGCAGTTTGGCTAACATGTGAGCCGCGAAGTATGAAGGTCGAGGTAATTAATTTACCTAACATTAATCACGGATCTCTGTAACTTCCACTATGATGGCTAGATGAAGGCTTCACGTGTGCTTCTGAACCTACTAACTACGAGATTAGGAGTTGATTGTTAAGGGAACAAAGTAATCAGATGACTGAGCAACTTCTTTTTATAGAAGGGTGTTATTTATCCGAATAATGATAGGCCTATAAATTGCTGTATCATTTAGTAAACCTACTATGTTCTTGGTTATTAATACAATGTGTTTTTGCTGATTTTACAGTGTGTGTGTGTGTTTCTTTTCTAGATAAGTCATTACATAATCACTGAATGGGCTACATGAATGGGTACTGGACTAGGTGATTTCAGTTTTTCAAACTCTATTTACCCATCTATCAATGTGTATAAGACAACATTAAACTAAACTTTTAAAAACGTTCTAAGTATGAACTTAGATCCAAAACTTTTGTAAATGATACCTAAACCAGGACCACACCAATCACTTATTCATGTAGAGGTACCATCTACCTACATGAGCCTGGGTATAATTCACAGCCATAATTCACCTAAACTTTGCCAAACACACCAACGTCCCTAATTCATATTCCGCACCGCGTTAACCTACGCATATTTCCAGCACATGCTACCAAAACTACATTACAATCCTACCGCAAAACTAATCTGGGTCATCTCACCCATTCGACCAAAGAACGCTCAATAGAGACAGCATCCGGGATCGATCGCAAACGAAACCGAGCGTACTGTGCCGGCCTTAACTTCTCCCGGCCTATTTATATCTTTAACCCCTATCGATCGGACGTTCCACTGGCCCACAACCCCTCCCGCCGGCAGACAGTTAAAACACTTAGGTAAGAACGTATAGAGTCTACAATCCATTAACGGTGACTGGACTGAAATAGTATAGAGACGAAGGCGAAATAGTTAGGTGAGGTTATTTTGTTTGATTTAATTATATTTGTGGTGTGATTCTTTTTATTAGATTTGTGTGTTTATTTGTTTTGTAAGATTTGTTTTTTTATGTGTGTGTTAGTCCAAATTAATATTATTTTAAAGTTGTTTGAGTTTCCTTTTGTTTAACTTGTTAAGACCGAGTGATTGTCGTGTGACCTAATAATACGAAACAATTGTCTGTTGTCTAAACGGACTAGAAAATATATAAAATATATATTTATATACTCGATTATCTTTATACCTATATTTAATTTTATTGTACGTATGTCGTACGTTTGTATGTCACTGAACTCCTCCTAAACGGCTGGACCAATTAGAATGTTTTTTTTTTGTATGCGTTTAGTTGGCACCCTGGATGGTAAAGATTCACAAATCAGCCCGGCAAAAAAATGGCGCTTTGAAATATCATGCAGGACAACGTCTGTTGGTTCCGCCAGTAAAATACAAAAGGCAAGACGCCGAATACATTAAATAAAGATCCACATAACAAGGTTATGTTACATAACATATTTGTTAATAACGTTATGTATTCATATTTTAAATACACTCTCAATTATTTCTTACTAAATTAAGTCTAACGATTCCCATATGTTATTACTCACTTACTTAGGCTATAATATCTTAAAATCTGTAATAAATATTTAGTAGGAGCCTGGGCGGCCAAAACTCGTTGATTAAATGAAATTTCTCGTATAATACGGCAACGGCATTAGATACTAAAATCGCTTTCGTAATGAAATGAAAGTGAATAATGATTGTTTACTGTTTATGTGATAGTAAGACCATCCCAGACTAAAGTCCAGATAGTCTCAAAACTGATTTGTTGCAGTCTAACAAATTTATACAAAAATGAATCTAACAGATAAAAAGTCTATGACAGACGTAAAAGGCTTTTAGTCTTTTTATCTTGTGTACACAGTCTAAAAACTGTCCAATAACCAAAGTGTGCACAGGCTCTTATAGTTATGTTAAAACTATTATACAACCCATAGCTATGATAAATAATCCTCGGATAAGCCAGCAGACCAGAACTAATCTCTTTATGTGTGATTTTGTACGACTTCCAACTTGAGTGGGCCAAATCTTTTACCGATGACGACTTTAAACTTGGTTGACACCTATTGATAGAAAATATCTTTTACACTAATAGAAAATATTTTAAGCTGATTTGAGCAAGGTATTTTGAATTTTAGTCACTTTTAGAAATGTAACAATTCATAAATCCATTTCTCTGTGCTTCTATAATTTGAAATTTGGGTCAATTTTGGTACCTAACGAAGCATTTCCTAAGCTGTGCAATGCTAAGATGCTATTCTACATGTGATATGATTAGTGGTAGACATGATATGATTGGAGAAGCTAGAATATAGAAGCGTAGCATCATCACGTAGCACAAAGGCTCTGATACAAAGGCTCCGAAATTAATCAGACAACAAACATAGAGCCGACCTGGAAAAGATGAATACTTCTTAAAACAAAAGTTATTTTGTTTACGTCAGTAACAATATCTAGGTCGGATATTCAAGGCTGTCTGACCATCCCATAGATATTATAATACATAAAGTAGATCAAGATAATTAAGATGTTTCCAGGCGAATAGATGAAAGAATCTTTAAAAATATAACTAGCGATCCGGCCTTACTTCAATTCGTTAATAAACCCTATGAAAATTAGGCATAAATACGGTTATATGTATATATGTATAATCGTATTTATGTCTGTATCGACTGTATAGTCGAAGGTTATTTTACTCTTCGACTGAAAACCGTACGAAAATTCCTTCAGTAGGTATTTGAAATTAGCGAACAGAAAGAAGAAAGAAGAGAAAAAAAAAATATTATAATGTAACTACAGGTAGAGACGAAATAAGGAATATGTACAAATAAAAAATAAAATTACACAATTTATCAAACTATTTCCAAAAACAAATGGTGTTATTCATTTGTTTTTGGAAATAGTTTGATATGATACCCATATGACCTACAGAAAACCTCAGTAACGGTAATAGTTTTTAAGTTTCATGATATACTTAATGGGTTATATAAATTAATGGGCTCCGAGATACAAGCCAACCTCTCTTAGGGTGCCGTTCCATCAAGACTATGCTACGTTGCTATGCTACACTTTGTAATACTTTGTATACCACTAAAGATTTTATCTTAGCAATTGGTACGTTAGATATTATTGGTGATGCCTTCGCAACGTTTCGTTGCTGTACTAAATTTGATTATCGTCATATTACGATCCAATTGACCCCACCACCATGTGGGATACATAGCCAGGAAGAGAGAGAGAGATTACGATCCAATTGATTGTGGTGATTACGCCTAACCTTCCTCACTGTACTGATATCTTCAGTGAGTTGAGAGGCCTTTGCCCAGCAGTGGGACTTTACTTTACTTTACTTTATACGATCCGATATAGTGCGTTTGATATAAGTGGATACCAAACAAACATCAACGAAGTATAGCAAAGTTTTTATGGAAAATCATCTTTAATCTAGTTAGGTCTATGGTCTGAGTAATTCTAGTCTAGATGCTAGAATATTAATGTATAGAGTAGGTAGTTGAAACAAATGAATTGTGAAATTATTAAGCTGTTTAAAGACATAATACCTTCATATTCGCACTTCTATACCAAATTAGCTCTATATAATCACGGGAATTACTGCTTTGATATAAATTACTTGTTTGACTTTCAATATGAAAAACAAACAATTTCATCGAACAACCTTTTTTTGAAGTCGGTTAACTAAAAAAGTGGGGGAATAAAATCCGCCCTAAAACTTTTAAAAACATAATTCAATGACATATGCACTATACCCTATCGCAGCATATAAGTCACAATAACAAAAATAATACATTTCATATCAAAAACACAACATTTGCTTACGAAATTAATCTCAAACAGTTGGATGGATACTTAAATTGTATTTTATGTTTCAGACGTTGAACTTAAGTTAATGTAGAAAGTAATAGAAGTTGTTACCGACAGGGATATCTGAAGGTAAGTACGTGTACGTATGTATACGTATCAGAAGAATAAAAGCTAGTGAAATGTCTACACAGAATGGTGTGTGGGTTGAGGTGAAAACTGAAGCGATTTCGATGGAAAATTATTAATATAGAAGAAAACAAAATAAAATACATCGCTCCGTTCATTTAGGAGCTTCTATGCCATAGACACGCAGACAGGCACAATTCGTTACTTTTTTATCTTGGTTGTATAAAATTATTCGTGCTATATATTGTATATGATGGATTTTTAACAATTTAACGCAAAAGAGGCTTTTTACCTGTGGCATCTGCAGTATAATCGATTCAGTTACATTTGATATGAAACGAAAAGCTTGACTTGCGCGAGCTTCAGTTGTAATTTATAAATTGAGTAAAAGTATTGTTTCGATTAATCTATCTAGATATAGTATATCTCTTTCACCGCAATCTGTCCTAACTTAGACCACAAATGAACAAATGGCTTGCATTCGTCTATGTTACACGGCTCTCGCCAGCTAATGATCTGATGTATAGTTATAGCCTAATAATCTAGCGTTGAGGTGTGGCCGTCCATTGTAATCCAATGTACAGCTTCGTTCGCTTTTCAGACTGAAAAATGTGTCTATTTGTAGTCCATTGATATTACGAATGTAGCGATACTAGCGTAGCAATGTCATTGCGATTGTTAAGCAACGTGCAGCTCGGCCACTCACTTGGATGGGTGGCTGACGGTGGCCTTTCTATCTGAGCGCTACCGTGCGTCGGAGGGCACGTTAAGCAGTCGGTCCCGGTTGTTTCAATCGTTAGACCATGTTGGAGGCCTTTAGGTGGTCTAAAAACTCCGACACCAGGATTGTCCACCCAACTCGGAATGAATGAATGAATGACGAATGTATTGTTCTAGAACGTATCGTTTCAGAAGCGAGTGAGTGTCACAGGTTAATTAATAACGGGTGATTTTTTAAGAGCTTGAGAACTTTTTTTAAAAAAAAAACGCATAAAATTTGCAAAATCTCATCGGTTCTTTATTTGAAACGTTAGATTGGTCCATGACATTTACTTTTTGAAGATAATTTTCATTTAAATGTTGACCGCGGCTGCGTCTTAGGTGGTCCATTCGGAAAGTCCAATTTTGGGCAACTTTTTCGAGCATTTCGGCCGGAATAGCCCGAATTTCTTCGGAAATGTTGTCTTCCAAAGCTGGAATAGTTGCTGGCTTATTTCTGTAGAATTTAGACTTGACGTAGCCCCACAAAAAATAGTCTAAAGGCGTCAAATCGCATGATCTTTGTGGCCAACTTACCGGTCCATTTCTTGAGATGAATTGTTCTCCGAAGTGTTCCCTCAAAATGGCCATAGAATCGCGAGCAGTGTGGCATGTAGCGCCATCTTGTTGAAACCACATGTCAACCAAGTTCAGTTCTTCCATTTTTGGCAACAAAAAGAAATGCTCGAAAAAGTTGCCCAAAATTGGACTTTCCGAATGGACCACCTAAGACGCAGCCGCGGTCAACATTTAAATGAAATTATCTTCAAAAAGTAAATGTCATGGACCAATCTAACGTTTCAAATAAAGAACCGATGAGATTTTGCAAATGTTTTTTTTTTTAAAAGTTCTCAAGCTCTTAAAATATCACCCGTTAGTTAGTAGTAGTTGGTTTTGTCAAAAATGTTTGAAAAAAGTATCCCGGAATTATAGTGTAATAGCCACGCCCCGCGGTGTAACCCGCATTGTACCCGTTCCCGCGGGAATTTTGGGATAAAATGTAGCCCATGTATTATTCTGATTTATATACCTATATTACTGTAAAGTTTAATTCAAATCGTTGACACTGGGCGGGAATCGAACCTGCAACCCCCCACACAATAAGCGCTCACTGCCACTGTGCCAACGGTCTTGCCAACTTAAGATACTTACATTGTTGGAGATCTAATTACACTCAGAGTTCACCAACATTATACCAGTAAATGATTTCGCTTCAGTTCTGATATATCAAATTGGGCACAATTGTCCCTAAGACTTTCTCGAACAATTTGAAAGCTTTTAAATATATTTTGCCGTCGAATGGTTCAGTAAATCGTAGCTAAATGCTAATGTACCGTGTTCATTGATTGCGACCTTTCAATATTGTGATTTGGGAGATTTATTAAGGTATCTAATTGCTTGATTCGGAATTGGATGGTAATTTTATTATACGAGGGAGATTTAACACGGAATATGCTGTGAGGGTTAGTACTTAAAGCTGTGTTTGCTGTTGACCACTTCTGGCTACTTCTATTACGACGCTTCTGGTGACCAAACAAACGGTTTATAAACGTTATATATTACCCGTAAGTGTACGTGAGCTAGAGTGAAAATACTTATTCTGTAGTTCGTTCTAATAGATGCCTAACCTAATACATTATAAATGCGAAACTGTGTGATGATGGATAGATGTATATGTTACTCTTTGACGCAAAAACTACAGAATGAAGTTTTATAAAACTTTGTAGTAATATAGGTTATACGTTATACATCAGATTAACACATGGGATACATTTTATCCCAAAATTCCTGGACCGCCATAACGCGGGTAAAACAGAGGGCGCTGCTAGTATTTCGCAATCGCAAATTGTACTTTATACATTGTGCTTCCATAATCAATTTGATAACATAATTTGAAGATTTTCTGTTTGCCCAAGAGGCTAGTTAAAGTACAGGCAAGGCTACTAACTGCCACGGTAAACGGCAGCCAAACGATTTGACCGTGAATCTGTATCACGTACGGTACACAATTACACCTAAACAATTCAAGGTTGTGTCGCAATGTAATCGTAATGTTTGTTTTTATGGTTTTCAATAGATTCTTATCTATGGTGTAGGTTACTAATCGACAACTAAGTTTAGTTTTTAAACGATTCAGATGCAACTATGTATTATGCAGCCACTGCAGCATATACAGGCACGAGGGTAACAAAGGAGGCCTGAGGGCCCAAAGACAGATTTTGAAAAAGAATCGTCAGCTGTTGTACTTTTTGTTCTATTTTTTAAACAAAAAAAACTTGAGAGGTGTCAAGGGACACCCGAAGGAACGAAGTTTATTTATTATCAACAAAAATAATCATCGCGACACCAAACTGTTCAATGCGAAATAGAAAGACGAAACGAAAATATCTAGCTTGCTTTCTGTAAGAGAGAGAGACAGACAGAGAAACATGCGCACGCCAGAGAGAGACAGACAGAGAAACATGCGCTCTCTGGCTGTCTCTCTCGCGCATGTTTCTCTGTTTGTCTCTCTCTGGCGTGCGCAAGTTTCTCTGTCTGTCCCTCTCTGGCCTAAAAAATGTCGTTACCATTTTTTCCGTCTAGCCCCCTTTCGCATCGCGCGATAAGGAACTTCGTTCCAAAAAAATACTACTTAGTCGCTGCATATGTACCATAGCTCTTTAGACTAGATCTACTTTTTAAATGACTTCAAAAAAAGGAGGAGGTTTCTCTTTTTTTTCTATCCATAGGTAGACTAGGAGTCATGTATTCTAAGCTAAATCTATATCAGTGCTTATCGTCGGTATAGGTAGAGGGTACATAATAATTTATATCTTATACGAGTATATACAACTCTCGTGTCACGATATAGTTACCATACTCCTCCGAAACGGCTTGACCGATTTTTATGAAATTGTAGGTCTGAAAATCGGCTACTATCTATTTTTCACACTCCTAAGGGTTGGCCACCCCTTAATTTTTATATGGCAAAACAAAGTTTGCCGGGTCGGCTAGTATACTTATATACCTTTTAATCCCCCCTTTAGGTCCCAAAATATTCCTTTCTAATTACATTCCTGCCTACAAAAACTAGAGCCATGTATTCGTGTTTATTCCTACCTACAATTTGACAAGCGCTGACATGAAAAGCATAGTTTATAATCTAACTAGTCCGTAAAACTGGTGAAATATTGCTTGTCTCCAACAACTCGTGATATAACTAGACTTTTATTATATTCAGATGTCAGCGACCTTTCTGTTTTCATGTGTCTGTTACTGTAATATTGAGGTTAAGATCTCTACGAATATGGACGCGCCATTACGAATATAGGTAATCAAAGTATGAATATAGTCAGTCATATAAAGTTAGGGAAATGAGGTTTTTTTTTGCGAATCAAGAGAAATATAGTTTACACGTACTCACACGGGTTTTTTCGCGTTAGAAAGTTAATAAAGCAAGTAATAACTTACTAATAACTTACAGTTCACCCGCGACCACGAGAGGAGCAATCCCCTCGAAACGTCGGGAAATAAAAAGAAAGTTATTACTTGCTTTATTAACTTTCTAACGCGAAAAAACCTGTGTGAGTACGTTTAAACTATGTGTTCAAATCGTGTAAGTTTAAAAAAGACAAGAGAAATATGTTCGTGAATAATATGTTAAAAATGCATACACTTAACTAATTGAAGTAATTCTTCATACATTCATCGCTTACCGTATGGTATAACACTTGATCCCGTATCATACTAATATTATTAATGCGAAAGTTTGTGAGTATGTATGCATGTTTGTTATTCTTTCACGCAAAAACTTCTAAACGGATTTGGATGAAACTTTACAATTAATACATCAGAAAAACACATGAGATACATTTTATGCTGAAATTCCCGCGGGTACGGGTACAACGCGGGTAAGACCGCGGGCCCTGCTAGTAAAACAAAAATAAGTCGTCGCCTAACACAACGTTACATTTATCGACTAACTGTACGAAGTAGTTCAAAAATAGTGCATGTTTATTCAAATTTCGTGACACACAAACCTACGTGTCACAGTGTAAAGCATTATCAGTTAACCACTATGCAAATTTCACCCAGTTTTAACTTTCACACGTTATGGGCCCATTTGGGTTATCAATGTTTTGCAAGGCGTGTAGGTGATACGGTTTAGTGAGGGGCCTTATGAATGCATCATTCACATGATCATTCATAGAGGTTTGTTAATCAATTTGATTAATCAAATAGGTTGGTATCGGATTATTTGAATGTGGTATTTAAGTTATTCAAATCAATGTGAATGATTATCTTTTTATAAATCAAATAAAAAGATCTAACTTTACGATATAGTAGTTTATGCAACTGCATATAAAGAAGGGTATTAAAACAAGAGTGAGTTTATGAAACGAGCGCAGCGAGTTTCATAATAGTAACGATTGTTTTAATACCCGTGTTATATGCAGTTGCATACACTACTTTATCTTCACTACTTAATCTTCACTAAAATTAACAAAATTTTAAAAACAAAACACATTGCGAAACATTAAATTCACGCGTACGTGTATTGTCATTTGTCACAGTGAACTTGCCGCCATTCAAATCTAACCAATGAGAGCGCAGCTGCGCGTAGGGCCAATCAGGAGCAAGCGAGACCTTACCAAAGAGTTTTGTGTATGTAGTTTCGACGAAGTTTTCACGTATAACCCAACTGTTTTCAAAAGCCAGCCTAATATCAAAATTTTATACAACTTGTATGAGGATTTTGATATAAGGCTCGCCAGGTTAATTGGTCGCATTATAATGATGTTAAAATAAGATTTTTTGATATCGATGTGGATATTATAACATCATTTAGTGTAGATAAAAGATATTATATGTGAGTACTACAAAGAATAGGTAAAACAAAAACGGAGATTATCCATGAATTTGATTGTATAAATGGTTTAGTTCCAACATTCAAAAATCGAATCAGCCATCACTTTTATCCAAATGAGGGATGATTTTCGAATGGTCTCTGTTTAATTATTTGAAATTCGAATGACCTTTCGGATCGTATTCGAATCATTCGTATGATTCGATCGTTTTTCGAATTTTTGGGGCAATCACCCAACGCGCTCGATATACGACACCCGTATGACACAGCTACATCCAATTATGGTTAGTCCCAGTTACGAGTATGTCGGTTTCAAATTTATTAGATCCGCTTTGCGCGTTGCACTTTTGGATGTCAATGTACTCGGGAATAGTGAACTGTAATTGGTGTGAGTAAATTGGGGATTGGTAGGCTTAGTTCCGCGGTGACTCTGAGCGATTTTACAAGCTGCGAACAGCTGCGAGTTAGGTAGGAAACGGCAAAAAAAAATTGCCTCGCAGATTCTCACATGAGAAATCGGATTAGATGCTTTCAGTCTTTAGTCATCTTTATACTGTAAGATACAGATATGGTGCACAAATCAAAACCAACCGACTATCTGTTTCTATACAACATGTAAAGATATTTCCTCACTCACATTATTAAACGCAATAAAAACAGGTAGCAACAAACAATTGAAATTCGCAGTTTGACGCAACATCAAGTGTTATCACTTATCAGGTACTCGTAATTAAGTCGTCGCGTCGAGAGGTGTATTTTGTACACTATAAACCGTGCTATAAATGTAACGAACACGTCAATGTTTACGCACGCTTTGCGTACTATATCGCAGATCATGGCTGAATAATTTTCATGTGTTACGCTCTTGCGTATCGATAATGAAATATAGTAACTACGTGACTATGGAGTTTGGTTTTTAGTTGCTACTAGTTAAAAAGAATTCGTCGGAATGAGGTTTAAACTGATTCAAACTTTTTTCTGCGAGTAAAAGTGTCTGATGTGTTATGTGTGGTAAAAAAATGGTATTCAAATATTAGAACGATAGCTATTATTATTTCATATGTTATTCTACATGGTTAGTATTAAAGGCATGTAATATCCCACTGCTGGACAAAGACTTGATATAGTGAGAAGGGTTTAAAATAGTAAACGCTTGCTTAGTGCTCACAAACGGGAACCATGTTTGAAAAGTAAATTGGAAACATGCTTCGTAACTATCATCATTGAGTTACCATAAAGTTATTTCTATTTCTCACTTTTAGTCACTTTTTGCCAATATTGGCGTTTCTATCTGAGCGCTACCGTGCTTCGGAGGGCACATTAAGCACTCGGTCCCGGTTGTGTAAATTGTCAGACCATGTTGAAGGTATTTAGGCGGTTTAAAACTGGCTATTAACCTACTGGAAATGAATGAATGAAGTCATATTTTTTCATTTTTCACACAAAGTTATGAAACTCCACTTTCTTACAAGAAAATACATGAACGAAAGCTAGTAAATAATGATAAAAATACCACTTAATGAGAACAAGTTAGCTATAAATTCTGTGAAGTATTTCAACGCCTACAAGGAGCCGTTTTCCGTAATTTCTAATTTAATTTCAAATGAATATTTATGTCTAATGATTCTCACAGTTTTAGACAGAATAAGAATACTTCAAGGAAGGACTAATTACGAGTATAATTAACTACGTTCTAGATATTGCCATTTACTTCAATTAACTGAAGAAAATTCTTTAAAAAATAGAGGAATTTTCTTAAAAAAGAAAGTTAATTTAGAATAATGATTAAAGGTAGAGTTTTTAACAAAAATGCAGATAATTAATTCATTTGAGTAGTCCCTTCTATCTTAATAACAAACAAATGAAACCAAATAATAATTAAGTTTATTCTGTTTTCTTTCAATTTGAAGTATAATTAAGTAATCTACTGGAATTTTAAAAATGGTTTTAGTTCAAACTAATTTAAAATAAGAGGCTATTTTAACACAGAGCATTTAAAATTAAACTATAAATTAAAATACACGTTGTAGTTTTATTAAAAAATCGACTTTTTCATACGTGTAATATTAACATATAAGTAGGCAGAAACCTTACACATATACCTATGCAAAAACTATCAAATTTCGTACAGTTCGTTCCAATTAGTACAAAACAAATAAACCTAAAGACAGAGAGCCATACACATTCGTTTGCGGTACGAATTCGGTACAAGCTCACAGTTATTCGGTAATTCTACTAGTCTTAATTCGGTAATTCTCTAGTCTTAACGGTTCAGGTAACACTAATACCTATTCTAGAATATAGAGGTTGACGTAACATTAGGGTACCGAATCCTAATGTAACGAAGTCATTATGAGGGCTGATTACACATATAAACTTTATTAAGTATTTACTTCATTAAGTAACTCACGATCCACCCTCGTTTTCGGTCTTCCCTTCGTATTGTTTATACGTATGAGAATTGGGGCGATATAATCAAATTGTACCATGTTATCAATGGTAAAATAATTTCAATATTGACATGGGTATGACACTGGTTTCGAACGAAAATAAATCCATATAGGTATTAGCATACGTTAAGTTATTATAATTAACAGATTTACAAAATACTAATATTACTTCTGTAAAGACTAGGGATTTATTCATAAATGTTTACAAGCAGCATTTTAACTATCAAATGGTTTGTCCCTTTCTGACATACACCATTTTTCAAAGAGCAAAAGAGACAAAACACTCACTAACAGTGTTTTAGTTAGAGAGCGTGAATAAGGCAGTAATGATTCTGTCAAATTATCATTTCTCAGTCATCCTGCTGTTTGCATTTTGTGTGAAAAACAAAAGAACATCCGTGGGCATGAATGAATGCGCGGACGCTGCGACTAAGGGTCTGCGCACATTATAACAACTCAACGACGACTCGACTCTATGTCAAATATTGAAATTTACGCCCTGTGTCAAATGTTCAAGGTTTAATTTCAAAAAAATATGCGTAAGCCACTCGTCGTACACTACTTTAATATATTTTTTTGAAATTAAACCTTGAACATATGACACGGCTTAAATTTCAATATATGACATAGAGTCAAGTCGCCGTTGAGTTGTTATAATGTGCGCAGACCATAATGCTGGGCGTAGCCGGACTACTAAAACGGTTTAATTGAAAGATACCTAAGGTCGGTTGAACTGATCGACTAGGCGAGTTCCATCGCGAACTAGCGAGCAAATACTTTAACAAGTACGATGCTCGAATTCTATCATAATCCCTGTATATTTTCCGTGAGCATTGAGGCATTTGCCTAGCAGTGGGACTTTACAATACTTTACTTTTTAACATAAGTATTAGATAGGTACTCGTACTATATACTAAATGAACCGGGACTATATCGCGTTAGATAATTTAACGTATTTTACTAACTCAAGTTAACGGGAGTTATCCCGTGACCACGAGCGGTGTAATCCGCTCGAGACGTCGGGTACGTATTTTAGTAAATACGTTAAATTATCTAACGCGATACAGACCCGGTTCATTTAGTATAATGAGTGCAAATCGTGTGAGTTTAAAAAGTATGTAAGGTACTATATATACCGTGCTTTGGAGGGCAAGAAAAATTGTCGGTGTCGGTTATTTTAACCAGACCAGGTCGGAGGCCTTTAGGTCTTTTACCTACTCAAATTTACTTACTTTTATTATAAGTATATCTAGTTATAACCTAGTGCATCTACTTAGTAGCTCTAGAACTAGGTGTATCTGCAATGGCGTTAATACGATCCAAGGTCGACTGTAATAGTATTCTATGCCTGAACAAGCACGTGTGTCTAGATAACTAGGTACTAATAGGTAACCTAGCCTATTAATACTGAGCTATGAAACTAGATTAGCATTTTGAGAATAGGAATTACTCATTTTACTTTAAAATAATATGTAATGAACCAACCTTTCTTACTTTATATGCATAGATAGTATCAAAATGACTTTTTACCTGCAACAAAATAAATACATTAATTAGCATTACACCATGTAACAATACATAAACACTACAAGTCTTGTTAAGTATGTATAAAGTGAAAAATATCTGAAAATAAGAAATATATATCCTACTCATAGTATAAATGCGAAAGTTTGTGAGGTTAAATGTATGTATGGATGTATGTATGTTTGTTACTCTTACACGCAAAAAATACTGAACGGATTTGGAAGAAACTTGACAGTAATAAGTAAGACAGTAAGGTTATACATCAGAATAACACATAGGATACATCTTACCCCGAAATTCCCGCGGGAACGGGTACAACGTGAGTGAAACCGCGGGTCGCGGTTAGTATTTATATATATAAGATACTCAGACGTTTCATATCCAATAGCTGGTACTGGATTATCGAAAACCAAAATATAAGTACTAAGTTTTAGATTCCTAATCCTAACTTCGACCTTCATACTAAACACCCAGAACTTACAAGAACCGAAAAGTATTCGTAAATAAAAGTGATAAATTACTTTTTATCGGAAAGTTTCGAATATTTCTGACAGAGATTAATATCGTCTCCAGATAGAGACAAGATATGATGGATTGTTTTATAAGTATGTAATGATAACGTTGACAAAATATTGTTTTTGTGAATATACTACCTAACTGTAGACCCGTGGATTTGTGATTTATAAATCCCTTGTATCTGATATCTTCAGTGAGATGAGAGGCCTGTGCCCAGCAGTGAGACATTACAGGCGAATACTATATTTAACTTTATTTTAAACCTCTTGTATCCTTGTGATTTCAGCTTGAAAGGCCCTTGATAACCACATAAAATTACACAAACTGAATCAACTCTTTTGGAATATTGACTCACAGTTAGTTTTTAAAGTTAACAAGTTTTGGAAAGAAATACTAAGGATACAAACGCACAGGCGGGCAGAGTAACAATTCATTCGCTCAATCCAGAAAAAATGAATTTTAATACAAAGTCACTTAGTCAAGGGTGATAAACTAACAAATATCCTTTCATATTTACAACTTAATAGTAAAATATTCTCACACTACTAATTATATATCTACATTTCTAAGGTCAAAAATATCAAACAAATAGACGTTTAACAAGATTGCAACATAACACAACTTCAAATTGTCTCGCTAAAATACTCAATTAAAATTTGGTAACAATAAAAATATTAAAAAGCTTTCACGATACCAATCACAAAACGTATCAGTTCAATAATAAGAATATGTTCAGGTTTTATGATTTTCAGGCTACAAAGAAGATCTTGTTTACTCCTTTCGACTTTCAGACCGAGTCTAGTATTAGGCTGGCCTCACACAGCCGGAAAACCTATCTGAATTAAGAATCTTAATTCAGACTCTTAATTCCGGCTCCTTCAACTCACATTATCTTAAAAATTGAGATAGATCAGTAGTCTCTTGTTTCACGACACACGCAAACGTCTCGAAATGAACTAGAACTAGCAGTGTGAACTGAGCAATTCATAATCTGAATTCAATATTGTGTGTGTTGCTCTATGCAAATGTATGGGATTACGTGCGTTATGAAGTCATAATCTTAAATATTCAGACCAGGAATTCCGGACGTACATCAGAATCATTCTTACAGATCGATCTGAAAAATTCATAATCTGAAAAAATCAGAATGTATGTGGATCATAAAGACTTTGTATGGGATTCCGGCCTTTCTTAATTAATAATATGAATTCAGATTATGAATTCAGAGACGAATTCCGGCTGTGTGAGGGCGGCCTTAGGCCGGGATACACGCTGAATCTCGAACTGTATTCAGTTTCTGAATAAAGAAACAGACTTTCGCGATATTTGCCTCGCACACGTCTGAAACATCAGTTTACCTTATATCAGAGTCATTCTTATAAATTATTCTGAAAAACTAAGAATCTAAAAAATGTGTGTAAACACTGATGTGTGTGGTTCTTGTTCAATTTCTTGTAATTCAGGGCGTTCTGAATCTTCTCAGAATCTGAATTTCAGATCGAAGTTCAGCATGAATGATGCCGGCTTTAATGGCGACATTTATTTTTCATTCATACGCGTGTGTATATAGTATGCGATGGGAATCAAATTATATACAACAATGAATGAGTATAAAAAATAAACTGATATGCGGTTAACCTTTATGTAATGTTACAGCAGACAAGTGCCCTATGTCTGCGGCGGACTAAACTTCATAAACACGGGGGACTTTTATGATCATAACTCGAGTCGAGCCCCGCGGTTTCACCCGCGTTGTACCCGTTCCCGCGGGAATTTCGGGATAAAATGTATCCCAAATGTTATTCTGATGTATAATCTATATAACTGTAAAATTCCATTCAAATCTGTTCAGTACTCTTTGCGTGAAAGAGTAACAAACATACATCCATCCTCACAAACTTTCGCATTTATAATATTAGTAGGATTATAACGAAAAATAAAAGTTTAGTTTGTTTGGCGAACAATCTTTGTATCTAATATCGTTGACCTAAATATGAAATTCCAATTTCCTCTATACAGAACAAACAAAAAACGTTATCTCGTCATAAACAAACCAATACAAATGAATATATTTCTCCCACAATACTTTCCTACTACATAACGCGATATATCACAAAAGAATATGAATTATAGCTAGACACTATACTCGTACAATGCCGGTTTTGTTTGACAATAGCTTGTTGTATTGTGAGCCGACCGCGCAATGGTGTCAAGGTATTTCCCTATTACAGTTTTGACACGGCAGACATCAATGGAGTACTATGATTGACCTAAATAGGTTTTAAGCAAACAATGTCGAGTAAAATTATACGTTTCGAGTAGTAAAAATGAATAAATTGGTCGTTTGGAGCTTTGATATTTGTTGAACGTTTTTGATTGACTACAAGTTATTGCCACTTGTTTAGGTAAGAAATATGTTATTGCCTGTAAAGTTGGTAACCGCGATAGAGCAGCAGTATAGAAGCGTTAGAGTAGAGCACAATAATATTATCACGACAGCAGTAAGACAGTTTTCTGGTCTATGAAAATATATGAAGGAGCAGTAGACACGAGATGTCTAACAGACTTTTTGATGGGCCATAGATTTTTTGTCTGATAAAATAAATAATTTGAAATGGCATCTGTTGACTGTATAAGACAATTTTGTTTAGAGAAAAAAATATAAAAAATATATGATAAGTATGACTAAGGGTAAAATAAATAATTTGAAATGGCATCTGTTGATTGATATAAGACAATTTTGTTCGCGTTGAATAAGAGAAAAAATATTATGACTAAGGGCGTTCTTTATTTTACTTTTAATTGTATTTTATTCTACATCAAATAGAACCCTATTTAAAACAAAAGTCACTTGTTTCTTAATATATTAAGGCTATGCCCTACATAAAATTAAGAGTCATATGCAATCCGCCCATGGTTCTAAAGTCCCACACGGCCGTAAAAATGTATATCATATTCGGATTTCCTGAAAATAACGTTCAAATTATTTGACAACACGTACTATCAGTATGTGTGCATGGCCTAATCCAATTACGATGATACGAGCACAGCTGTCTCGACAGATGTTCAAAAAAATATTATCTTAACAAACATGTACTCTTACAACTTATCTCTTATCAGTGATGTATTCCTGGTACAGTCAGTACATGAGACAGATCGGTACTTTGTAGAAAATAACTATTGATTAGAAGATCTAATAGGACTTTAGAAGTGAATTTCTTAAGGCATTTGGATGGATCGACTTGGTAGGCATATAAGAACTTTGTCATATTCAACCTTCTACAATAGTTCCGTACATGTCAATCAAAGTATTCTAATCTACAATTTGACATAGTACTAAAGTGCGCAATATTTTGATTTACCGACTCTACTTTCAGAGATTATCTCTTATCAGTGATGTAGTCCTAGTACATGCGTCTACTTTTATAGTACTACTAGCAGCGCCCCGCGGTTTTACCAGCTTTGTGCCCGTTCCCGTGGGAATTCCGGGAATTTGTATACTTCTAAACCTTTCTCTTGAATCAATCTCTCTATTTGAAAAAACAGCATCAAAATCCGTTGCATAGTTTTAAAGATCTAAGCATACATAGGGACAGACAGACAGCGGAAAGCGACTTTGTTTTATACTATGTAGTGATTTAAAATTAATCCCTATTTTGATTCCTATGCAGTAACGTTAAAATGCAATGCGTAGGCAGTAAGAACATATTTTGTGTAAGTTAACGCGATGTTTCCACTATGTGAGTATTAAGTCGTAGTACGAACAAATTGCTAATCAATTCGATAGGTACTGATAAACGAACACACGAGTATATGACGTCATATATAGTTTTTTTTAAAATCCTAAGAGAGGTTCTGTATTTGACTCGTGTGTAGATAACGTATGTTAGTTTTCTTTAAAGAATGAAAAGAGTACCTGTTTCTACCGGAATATATAAACCTGAACAAATTGACACACGCTTAACTAGACGCAAACTAATCTTGAAATGTGGAATCTCACTAACTGATACTACTACATATACAAATACTTTAAAAGAATACATAATTCACACCTAAATGTCGTCGCCAACAACTATGTCTGCACATATTGTTGACTCCGATCGGGAATCGAACCCGCAAAGCCCGAGCGCTCTCACAAACACTGTGCCAACGTTTGCACATATGTACTTACATTTGTATGGTAAATCTGTAGTCACTAAATATAGAAGAGCAAGTCTCTGATGTTTTACAATGTTTATAGGTTGAACTAGGCAGTACTGCCAAGTGTAACCATACAATTTTCAAGCTGGAAAAATTTACAGTGCCCGTGGGAAATGAAGCGGACCGAATCGCTAAAGGAAAGCTAGTATAATATCAAATGAATGTTGTGTCAAACAGTTCGAAATAGGAATTCAAATAATAAAATCAACTGCAGAGACAAGTTCAGGTCACCTACTTAGACAAGCGGCAATCGCTTCGCAATTAATCTGGTTGTTTACTGCCAAAATGTTTAACATTGTCTTGTCTACTAGGTTTTTTGTTATCAAAGTGTACCTAGTTGTCTCGTGATAGTCATGTGGTCAAAGCATGTTGCCATACATTTATAATTGAAATCACGTTTACGGATACACTTCTCTTTTATTTTACATTTTACAGCGCCCCGCAGTTTTACCCGCGTTGTGCCCGTTCCCGTAGGAAATCCGGGATAAAATGTAGCCTATAGCCTTCCTCGATAAATAGACTATCTAACAGTGAAAGAATTATTCAAATCGGTTCAGTAGTTTCTGAGATTAGCGCGTTTAAACAAACAAACAAACAAACAAACAAACAAAACAAACTCTTCAGCTTTATAATATTAGTATAGATTTTTATCTGACGTTTCGGCTCCTTTACAAGAACCGTGGTCATAGAAGACTGAGGTGTTTTGTGTCTATACAAGAAAAGGTAAAATACCGCAGCTACCGCACATTTTGCTAGTAAACTTTAAGCTACAATTTACTCCCAAAAACCTTTCCTATACATTTAGACAAAATAGAATGCCAAGCGATTGCCACTTGTCTACTGCGATTGTATGTAGTTACAGTACAACAAATATAGGTAGGTGGTATAATGTTCATACAAAAAGTACTTATACCAATAAAAAGGTAGATATAAAGATACTAGTATATAAATATATGTACTCGAATAACATAATAAGTAAATACTCGTTACATATTTCAAAACCTCAATCGTGATTTTCCTTTTAGTTGATATTAAACGTTTGTTGCTATACAAATAAACAATTTGTAAAGTAAATAACTAGCTCCGTGCGATGCCGCAATAAATAACATGGAATGAAGAAATGTGTGTTCTTCCTGGTTCTTCCTTACATAATAAAATGGTACAAAAAATTATGTTCTACTTTTAAACTTTGATTTGAGAATACCTATCTATATTAATCTATACTAATATTATAAAGAGTTTGCTTGTTTGTATGTTCGAGCTAATCTCGGAAATTACCAGTCCGATTTGAATAATTCTTTTTGTAATAGATAGCCACATTCAACGGGAAGGCTATTTTTTATCCCGGAATTCCCATGGGAACGGGCACAACGCGGGTATAACCGTGGGGCGCTGCTAGTTTTGAATAACGGGTGAACGAGAGTAATAAGTATCTGCTAAAGATATTATTTTCATATTAAACTCAAATAATCTTTATTGTATGTTCCCTAAGGATTAATTTCCATAAAAGCGGAGCGGTACGCAGCTAAATTGTCCAATCACATCAAAAATTTCAAAGAACGATTTGAATTATTCAATTATTTTTTGTGTTTTATGATTGATCGTTTGATCTCTGCACCACTCCGCTTCCGCTTTTGGAAACGCACCTATAAGGGTGCTAGCATTCGATAGCTGGTGAAATCCGCCAATACGCTCAACTTAACGATGCTTATAACCATTTAATATCACCTCTAAAAGTAAAACACATAACACCACAATATTAACCCAAACTCCAAGCAGAACTAAACTGGAACTGACGTCAAAGTTTTCGCATTAGAAAAGCCGACGAAATGGGTCTGGGTCATGGGACTGTTTACGGCAAAGTAGTCCTATTATCTTCGAGAATAGGGGCTGAAATCCTTTGTACGTAAACTACTTATATAGTTTAAAATTAACCCTGTATGTAGATTGTATCGAACGCACGGTACAGTTGTCAACATAAGTCGTGTCGTGTTTAAGTTAACATTGTATTTACTTACAAGCAGTTACTGTGTTGATTTAGGTTGGTGTTTGATAGTCTTAGTTAGTATGTTAAAGTTTTAATGTAATGAGCTTTTCTTAAAAAAAAGTGTTAAGAAAAACGCGATATAGACCCGGTAAGCTTATTTATAATGAGTGCAAATCGTGTGAGTTTAAAAAGTATGGTTGTATGTAACTAACTGATTTCCTTTTACATCTGTATTCAACACTAGCAGTGCCCCGCGGTTTTACCCGCGTTGTACTCGTTCCCGTGGGAATTTCGGGATGTAATTTAGCCTATAACCTAGCCGCATCTGTATTCAACACTAGCAGCGCCCCGCGTTGTACCCGTTCCCGTGGAAATTTCGGATTGAAATTTAACCTATAACCTAGCCGTTGAATGTGGCAATCTAATCCAAAAAGAATTATTCAAATCGGACGGATAATTCCTGGGATTATTACCTCGAACATACAAACAACACTTACCTTTCCTCTTTATAATATTAGTATAAGATACATAACAGACACTTTTTTTATGTGCTACTTAAGTCTAGCTAGATTACAATATAGTGGCACAGTATGTTTCCCATTTTCACCCTCTATTTTTACACACACACACAAATAACAAAAACACGTTTCAGATAAATGTCAAACTTACACCTCTTTTTATGTCAGCGTGTGAAAATAGAACCTACGCTAATAAAGATTAGACATATACTCGTATATAAAAGTAATGCGAAGATCCATTTACATGTATCAACGTAATCCTTTACATAAACGCCCACATCCCCCTAAGGCTTCAATTTAAATATCTTGAAGCTATTCAAATATAAGTATTACGTGCCATTCAATGTAAATATAAAAGTCTTTATCTACACTAATGTTGTAACATTCTACTTATGTTTCCAATACTTGACTTATAATTACTACTGTTATAGCGCAGACAACTAAAACACTCAATTTAAGCAATTGCACATGATGTTATAATATCATTATAATTTAACATTATAACATCATTATAACGCGACCAATTAACCTGGCGAGCCTTATGTCAAAATCCTCATACTAGTTGTATAAAATTTTGATATTATGCTGGCTTTTTAAAATAGTTGGGTTATACGTGAAAACTTCGTCGAAACTACATACACAAAACTCTTTGGTAAGATCTCGCTCGCTCCTGATTGGCCCTACGCGCAGCTGCGCTCTCATTGGTTAGATTTTAATGGCGGCAAGTTCACTGTGACAATACACGTACCTACGCGTGAATTTAATGTTTCGCAATGTGTTTTGTTTTTAAAATTTTGTTTGATTAATTGCATTAAATAGTGAAGATAAAGTAGTGTATGCAACTGCATATAACACGGGTATTAAAACACTCGTTACTATTATGAAACTCGCTGCGCTCGTTTCATAAACTCACACTCGTGTTTTAATACCCTTCTTTATATGACGTTGCATAAACTACTATTATTAAAAACCGGCCAAGTGCGAGTCAGACTCCCTCACGGTTTGTTCCGTACTTAAAAAAACGGCAAAAAATCACGTTTGTTCTATGGGAGCCCCCATTGAATGTTTGTTTTTTTTATTTTTAGTATTTTTTTTATAGCGGCAATAGAAATACATCATCTGTGAAAATTTCAACTGTCTAGCTATCACCGTTCTTGAGATACAGCCTGGTGACAGACGGACGGACGGACAGCGAAGTCTCAGTAATAGGATCCCGTTTTTACCCTTTGGGTACGGAACCCTAAAAAGTAGAGCCTCAAAGACTTTACTGAATGTTAGGAATGGAATGAATGACGCAAGTTCCTAGGTTTTCATGCTTTGCCTAGACTTTTTTATAGGAAAATATTTTATTTTAAGGCTACAGACTAATCTAGTTTATATAAATTGGTCTAGGTTTCTACTTTTGCCTTAGTCGTATAAATAGTACTTATTTTTCGGATTTATTTACTTATAGGCTTGCTTAGCACTGTTCATATTATGTAACGATTGAGTTTCAATGTCCTTTACTAAAAACAAAATACGAATCATTGCGTTAAACAATATGTCCTTACAATCTGTTATTGGCGTGAAAATGTGTTGTTGTTTTATTACGTTATACCTTGTCAAAAGTAAGTATATGTACTTAGATTATACAATTTATATAAAATACAGTTTATATACTAAGAAAAGTTCAATACACACATTTATGAGTCACTTGCAGCTACTTTCTACGGATAGGAGTCATTACATGAGCCATGTCAGAGGCCGTTGGCGGCTCAATAACTGTGACACCAGGATTGGTCAGGTTGACCATCCACTCGATGAAGAAGAAGGTCACTTGCTGTTCCGCGCGATGCTTCCAGCCGCGATCTAATAGATGGCGTTAATATCAAAATTTTGTAGATCGCGCTATAGTAATTACCAGATATAGTGAGATTGCGCCCATACATTTTGTTATTATACAGGTTTGTTATACAGTAAAAAATCTTCCTCATTATTTAATTTGTTTAGGTAAAGATTCAGTTACTGCGTGAAAGATTCCTTATACTTTGTTTTATGTGACTCAAAAAGAACATCTTAATAGTCCTTTGTTACTAAAACCAAAAAAACTAACATCCCCGAAAATACATCATCCCGAACATATCTCCGACATTTTGTCATATAATAGAGAAATAAATGTGCCCAAATCCTGAGATAAAAGGGCGGTTTTTTGTGGTTTTTTGTCCAAACGGGGAGAATTCACCATCTATAATGATTTATGCCGTCCATTTATCCACGGGCCTCGACGAAAGATTGATTGATATAGGAGTGCCCCCATTCGAGATATGAGTGCTTCTTTCAAAGATGTGGGTTAATAGTACGTTTTCATGACCGAATTGCCGCGTAATGGATCTATTTGAGTTAGACGTTTACCTACGATTTTTGACAAAATTGGGGTATAACTAAACGCAATATACCTACACTCTGTTTTTCCTTATGAAAGTTAAAATGTGGATTAATGAGGTCGATATTCCTTCGAAGACGATTACTCCTGATGAGGAAAAAGGTTTAGAGATAGGGTAAGAATGGAATAAAATCACTAAACCTTTTTCCTCTTCAGGAGTAATCGTCTTCGGCTGAAAAAATGACGATTAGTCCAAATTTTAAGACTCGTAAGTAACAATAGAGTGTACCTACATTGTCGGTCCCGGTTGTTCAATAGACCATGTCGGAAGCCTTTAGGCGGTCTAAAAACTCCGACACGAGGGTTGGCCACTTACCTACACGAAATCGTTTTTCCTATAGTTGAAATGTGGACTAATATGGTTGATATTCTTTCGAAGATGATTCATTCTGAATAGGAGAAAGGTTTATTAATTTGATTGCATACTTATCCCGCCACTGAAAATTAATGCAAGAAGTTGTCTTTGGTTGAACGGTTGGAACGGGTACAATGCGGGTAAACCCGGGAGATACTGCTATTATATTATACTAGCAGCGCCCCGCGGTTTTATCCGCGTTGTGTCCATTCCTGTGAGAAATTTCGGGATGAAAAATAGTCTATGTTACTCGTGGATAAAGTAGCTTTCGAATGGTGAAAGAATTTTTAAAAACGGTCCA
Source organism: Cyclophora albipunctata (assembly GCA_963082685.1). Taxonomy (NCBI): domain Eukaryota; kingdom Metazoa; phylum Arthropoda; class Insecta; order Lepidoptera; family Geometridae; genus Cyclophora; species Cyclophora albipunctata. The sequence continues at coordinate 3,748,652 of OY720117.1, read as the reverse complement.
GTAGTTTTTGAGCCTATTCATTACAAACAAACAAAGTTTTCCTCTTGATAATATTAGTGTAGAAGTGTAGAAATACTTTGTGTGAAAAAGTTTGTGAGGATGTATGCATGTATGTTTGTTACTCTTTCACAAAAAAAAACTACTAAACGGATTTTAATGAATCTTTATAGCACATCAGAATAACACATGGGATACATTTTGAATAGAAACTAAATAAATAAATATACCTGGACAAATTCACACACGGTTAATTAGACCCAAAGTAAGCTCTGAGCTTGTGTTATGGAATCTAATTAACTGGTACTACTACATATACATACACAAATACTTTATCTTATATATAAAATTCTCGTGTCACAGTGTTCGTTCGCGTACTCCTCCGAAACGGCTTGACCGATTCTCATGAAATTTTGTGAGCATATTGAGTAGGTCTGAGAATCGGCCAACATCTATTTTTCATCCCGAAATTCCCGCGGGAACTGGTACAACGCGAGTGAAACCGCGGGGCGCAGCTAGTAAGAATATATAATTGACACCCAGACGTCGTCGCCAACAACTGTGTCTGCACATATTGTTGACTCCGGGCGGAAATCGAACCCGCAACCCCCGACACAGTAAGCACTCTCAATGCCACTGTGCCAACGGGCTTGTCTAACGTAAACTACGTTTACGGATACACTTCGCTTTTATTTTACCCGTAGGAAATCCGGGATAAAATGTAGCCTATAGCCTTCCTCGATAAATAGACTATCTAACAGTGAAAGAATTATTCAAATCGGTTCAGTAGTTTCTGAGATTAGCGCGTTAAAACAAACAAACAAACAAACAAAACAAACTCTTCAGCTTTATAATATTAGTATAGATTTTTATCTGACGTTTCGGCCCCTTTACAGGAACCGTGGTCACAGAAGACTTAAGAAACCAGTACATGGGATATATTTAATACTGAAATAATACCCCGAGGCATTACTATTATTGTTTAAAGGTAATAAATAAAAAATATAGATAAAACTCATGTAAATAGTTCATTCAAGTATTCAATCACAGAGTCTTAAGTTAATTGTTACTATTGTTCAACACTATATAACATTAAATTGTATACAGAAAATATTGTTCGATTCTCTTTAACAATGATATATTATTATATTTTTTATGTTCGAGATTACTAAATGTTTTGCACTTTTTCAATAGTTATTCTTATAGAATAGAAACATATTTTTATTGCTTAATGGAATTGCGAAGATTTATATGGTACGACTAGCCGCGCCCCGCGGTGTTACCCGCGTTGTACCCGTTCCCGCGGGAATTTTGGGATCGCACGCCCTCAACACCTCAGATGCTACGAGTACCTATGAGTTATCACATTTCTTTGAATTCATTAGTAAGTTATATTTAACATCATTCAAACTTTCACAAACCTTCTACATTAATTGGAACAAATAAATATTTAAATTCTAAATTTATTGTTTCAACGTTATTGACCCTAATTAATTGAGAGCATCTCAAATATTTCGTTCAATTTATATACATAAAATTGTTACGCAAGCTACGTTTGTATCGCAAGGTCAATTTGAATCGTAACTTAACAATCCAATTAATTAGAAAAGTCCCAAAAATGATTAGATCACAAAAATTGCAATTACTTTATGTGCGAAATAAATTGGTCGTAAGTAAATACATGTCATGATACTTGAAGAATTAACTTTCATTGCAAAACTTATCACGTAAATAGTAAATTAGTTAACTTCTGCAAATAATACATAATAATTATGCTGAACCCTCAGAAACCATAAATAATTTGACATACCTATCAACCAATAGTGATTAGAAACGAAATTCCTAAGATAACTATTATTGTTAGGAACACAACCTTCTATAACTAAACCCGTATAAATATCTATTCATACTTGAGAAGAGCACGCAGGTTGTGTTAACAGTAGGCAGTGTAAACATTTCATTACAGCCCTTGTTCTAATCAGAACTGACCTTAAGGTGACCTCTACGTGTTGAGGTCAGAGTTTTACCTGTTTTAATTAATTATCAACTTCAGTATTGGATAATGCAGTGATAACGTAATTTGTATGTTCTTAGTATATCTGCAGTTAAGGCCTTTGATCACTATCTTTAACTATTAGGTAGGTATCTAGCAGTACTCATGTATTTCTAAAGAAATGGTCACATTGAGCGAGTTGAAAGTTGTATCAGCGAGTCAGTCAGAACATGACGTTTGCCGACTTACAACATAATATGTCACACGTCAATCCTAAGCGTTGTCTTCAGAATTCTCCGGCCTTCAGCTAATTTCACTCAACAATAACTACGCTAGCTTTTTCCTGACTAAAATATTGTGACCTAAAGTCAAATTGCGTGCCATCAAGTGGTAATGCGTGCGTGAGTTGTTTATAATGCGATCTGGTCGATGCGATCTGTTGTCTTGGTTATACAATGCTTTCGGCCTCGGCAATGTCAGGGGCAGCCATTGTTAGGCTGATGGCTAACTTTGATGAAAGATTTTATTGATCGGCTTTTGTTGTATTTCTTAAGTTTGTTATTGGAACGTGGTTATCATTGTAGCTGTAAAATTAGTAAGACGAGTCCAGCAGTGGGAACTTAGATACTGTTGTATACTTTTTTTGGGAGAAGTCTAAAAAATGTGGGAAAGAAGAGATTAAATGGCTGATCATGATGTTGGAATTCTTAAACCGCCTAAAGATGTCTAACGTTTGAAACTGCCTGGACCAATGATCTATAGAAGTGAAGATTTTGTTTTCTTATATATCTTATATGTAAATAGAATAATTTACTACCAAATATAATTAAATAATTTCGCGAAACCGAAATCAAAGAACATACCTAATCCAATAAATCTAAACACCAATAAATTACCCAATAACATTTTTAAAACGTTTTTTATTTACCATTGAACTCCTCATTATTGAGTTTGACAGTCAGCTGGCACGTCGAGTGACAGTTGACAATGTCAATGCTATGACGTCACGGCAATGTCACGGGATGTCCATTCATTTGGCTAGCACGCACAACCAACCGAAGCATGACCGTACCTTATTTTTATTTATTCATGATAGAAACTTTTTGGTAAACAGAATGGGTTTGAGTTGGCAACGGTTTAATGTGTAGATGAATCCGATAAGTTTACGGGTCAAGGTTTTTGGTGAATCTTTAACTGGTTTACGTTTTAACTGGATTAAATAAATATGTAGTTAAGATTAAGTATTCATTCGCAAACCGAATCCGTTTTCCAAATATACCTTAACAATGTAATTATTAAAAAATAATGATAAATTTCCTGCCATAGCGACACTGGTAGAAAAGTACCCTGAGAAAAAATCATTTGAAAGACCCAATAGTTTTTTTTTAAACAATCGATGGTTAAGATAGATTAATTCCTAAATCCTTCATAAATAAGTGGCAATTTTCTTCATTCTACAATAAAGTCTACAATATCTACTGTCAACGTGAATGCAACAATATGAATGTCAAAATGTTAGACTCAATTAGATTATCACGTGGTCATGACTTAATCTCATTTTGACACAACCAAACAGAACCCAAAGTCATTGTCCCGTGTCTGTAATGGTTGACCATTCGTAACATCAAAGTTGCGACACACTGACCTCAAACAAAGTCACCTGCCTTAATAAATATGGCCAATTGTTTCAAAGAGCTTAAAATCTGTTTTCCTGTCAATAAACTCGACGGATGCATAAAGGCCAGCTTGTTTGATCTCATCATTCAATATCCTCAATCAATATCTAGTTATAACTGCAACTGGCGGCGGTTCTATTGGATTTTACGAGTTCTTTGCACTTTAGTTAGGTTTAGGAACACTTTGGTAGCAGTAGACATATACATTTAGGAGCACTATTAGTTTTATCTACCTAGATTTGAACATCCCTACTCAAATAATAAATGTGAATGTAAGTTTGTTTGTTACGCTTTCACGCTAAAACTACTGAACCGATTTGAATGAAATTTGGTACACAGTTAGTCCATAGCTTGAGAAAGGACATAGGCTAATTTTTATCCCGAAATTCCGGCGGGAACGGATACAATGCGGGTGAAACCGCGGGGTGCGGGTAGTACTTTATAAGTGGTTTTAACTGTCTTGTTAGCAACAAATATTTTAATTTGATCGTACAGATTCTATAACGATTCAGTCATAACATATTAAGGTAGTTCAAATTTCAACCGCTCCATGTGTACTTAGTAAAAACCAATTTGGTCCGATTTCTATTAAGTTGGAATTCGGTCTAAGACTGTTGGTTTTCCATTAAATATATTCCTGAGTATCGTTATCCAAATAAATAGACATGCCACCCTAATTCCGTGACGTCATGGCCTGTTTTATGACGTATGAAATGTAATAAAACATTTTCTGATATCAAATTATTGCTGTAGCTTTATCGATAATACGGATTAGATTGTATGACGTCTCATTTTTGACGTAGAAAACGGCAAATAACCATATAATATGACAGGTGCGTGAATTCGTTATTTGAATGTCATAATGTTTGACGTATCGATATATTTCCATGTGTCAAATTAAATATGTATTTCTGGTAGAATGTATATTAGAGTAAATAATATATATTTAAGCGATAAATATATAGTATCCTGTTATCTCCTCATTTTAACACAACGGCCGTTACCAACGGCCGTTACCAACAATATTAAAGGTATATTCCGTGCTTCGGAGAGCACGTTAAGCGGTCGGTCCCGGTTACTATCTACGGATAGTAGTCGTTACATGAGCCATGTCAGAGGCCTTTGGCGGCTCAATAACTCTGACACCAGGATTGGTCAGGTTGGCTATCCACTCGATCAAGAAGAAGAAGAAGAAGGGTATATGATTCCCATCGGTTTATAAGCATTTGAACAAATTAAAATGCTATAATTGGCAAGCGTGATGATTATGCCTAACCCTTCTCACCGTACTGATATCTTCAGTGAGACGAAAGCTTTGCCCAGCGATAAGACATTATCAGCCAATATTTTTTTTAAGTAAAAAAAGTATAGTCTGGTAAATAATCCTTGATACACATCAATAGGTCAGCGGGTGAAGCAATAGAATGAACAAATCACATAGAAACACCCGACTTCTGACGTAACAACTCACTCCATAAGTAAATGGTCTATCTTATTTATGTATCTATTGTGTAATACATAAAGATCGAGAACCTTCTACTGTGTGACATCAATCAAATCAGTATATTTACATTTGTTAACATTTATGAATGTAGTTGTTTTTAGATTGAAACATTGACATTTAAAATATGAATCGAGGGTAAATATTAACGCACTAACTAATTAATTTTGAGCTATACAGGGTGCCCCGCTGTAAAGTGACACGAAAGGAAACTTAATAAAGTCACCAATAAGTCATTTTTACATTTTGGAGTCTAAGTTGTGAAGCAGACATAAAGATTTAACATGTATGACAAAATTGGTCGCCAGAAGTACTCTTCATAACACAAAATCATAAGTAAAAACTTCCACGTTTACAAAAGTCTACCAAAAAACACAAATTGATCAATTATGTACCAACATGCCCACCGTTCTATGTGAAGGCATGTACCGCCCTATTAAATGCATCAGTTAACCCCTAATTACGTTACCGGGTCGGAATGACCCGGCCGACGTGACCGATACTCTCCCTCGGACATTATTAAAAATAACCTTTCAGTGAGCATGTATTGGGGCTGTAACGACCTATAAACTATGGAATAATTAAATGGAGCAAGGAAATCGGGGTCTTAGGGACCGTAATTAAAACGTACAGTCCTTTGATTTACTTACGTTCTTGGTTTGATTTATAAGTTAGAGTAGAGTAAACTAAGTTAACATAGTTTTTAACCCTTAGAATGTTGAACTTGCCCATCAGTGGGATAGCATAGGTGAAGCCACAGAGCATAGAAGCACGCGGCGAGGAGAGCGCGGTGCTTCTATGCTCTGTGGGTGAAGCAGACAAATCTGTAATTTGAATGAGTCATTCAATGACTTCTAATATTTAAATACTAGTTCAAATATATATGTGTGTGTTGCCCAAACACATAAGTAAACTTAATTATATAGAGTAAATATCAAAGTTGGAATGATTTAGTTTGGAACATTAAGTAAATATTTTCAGTAAAGTCCCCTATAGCACCTTCTAAGGCAATTTAATGGACTCAAACTTTTGGATTTACGACTTATAATTTGGGTGTTATTAATATATTATTTCTCTTAGCTTTTAATGTAAGAGCTGTTTAGTTTACTCGTGGGAAAAATGTGAAATAAAATAATTACATATTTAAATATATAGTAAATTATATTTTATAAGTATTTTTAAATCTATGCTAATATTATAAAGCTGCAGAGTTTGTTTGTTTGAACGCGCTAATCTCAGGAACTACAGGTCCGATTTGAATAATTCTTTTTGTAATGGACAGCCACATTCAACGGGAAGGTTATAGGCTATTTTTCATCCCGATATTCCCACGGGAACAGGTATAACGCGGGTAAAAATGCAGGGCGTGGTTAGTAGTTACTAGAGAAGAGAAAAGTATTGTAGAATGACTTTTTCCAATAATACACCCATGCCAGGTTAATTCCCATCAAGCTACAGACAAGTATTATCTAAAAATTGAAACATTAGTTTTAAAAACATTGTTGGAAATCGGATAAGTTCTCTCAAACTGGAAACTGTTACCACTTGTCATAATATGTTCGTTTTGGCAAACACAGTTGTATCTGCACAATTATGTCATACTTGGCTCATTTTAGCTCGCGAAGTATTAATTATTTTGTTTCAGCGTTCTTGGTAAAAGATTATTAATTTTACTGATATTAGCTGTCTGTCTTTCATTCTTATATATAGAAATCAAATGTTTTTCACTAGTCTCGTTAAAACTTGAACCGCGAGCTCAAAATGGCTCATTTTGGGTTCTAAATCTAAATATTTATGGAAGCCCGGGAAAGGGTTATGCGAGCCACAATCCTGGATTCAATGTAAAGCTGCGAGGTATAGCTAACCAAAACTAAATCACTACATATTATAAAACAAAGTCCCCGGCCGCGTCTGTCTATCTGTCTGTCTGTCCGCGATAAACTTAAATACTATTGCACGTATTATGACGCGGTTTTTTAAATAGATAGAATAGAGTGATTCAAGTGGAAGGTAAAAATTCCCGAAATTCCCACAGGAACAGGCACAACGCGGGTAAAACCGCGGGGCGCTGCCAGTCCTTAAAAAAAGGAATTATGTTTTATATTGCGCCGTTATTCATAACACTATAAATATTTTCCCAATAACCAGATTCTTTTAAAATAGCTCGCCGTAATTTTTCATTGAACAAATAGTAGTAGGTATAGCGTGTTTATCGGACAATCTTAGAATGTTTATATTATATACTCGAGTTTATGTACCAACAATGATATTTTGGTCACGTAACATTTCGTCATAATCAAAAAACAATTTCTCGTAGTTCCAGTTGATAGGGGCTGAAGTAATTTACCTAAAAGGTTACATTTGGAACTATAACGTAATAGGTGAAATGACGGCAATTTTCAGACTATTACTTTCATTTTGCGTTGTAAATATTATGGTGTGTTGATGTGGAAATAAACACTCGCAAGTATGGATTAGTTTGCGAATCGGGAATTCGTTTAAATAGTGTTGTTAGGATTGGGGACTAAGATTTAGAAAATAGCATCATTGAGATTGGAAGTTCGGCCTTGAGATCAGTTTGCTACTCAAAATGAGTAAGTGCATATAACTTCATCAACACATAAGACAAGTTGACTACCCTTTTAAAAGGGACAAAGAGGTATTAACTTAAATAATAGATATAAATTATTGATCAATGAATTCGAGAATAAAAAAGATATATAGATCCCCGAATTAACCATGAAGATCAAAAAGAACAGAGAAACAAACAGTTCCATAAACAAAAGCCACTAAATAAGACTTAACTCACTCGTAAAATCGAGATAAAAAGATATCATTAGGTAATCTGCAGCGATATCTCGACAAGGATATTCAGCTCGATGAAAAGGAAAAAGCCTTTACTATACCGTGATTGCATGACAGAACGAGTTAAAAGCGAAGGTGGTATAAAAAACAGTTATAAATTGGGCCGACTTAGAGCTGTCATAGAAAATGTATATGTCATCGTGAAGGTTAAACGCTTTCAAGGTTAACGTGAATCAAGGCTATTTTCAGCCATTAGTGTCTAATATATTTAACCAATATCGGTAATCTATTTTCCCATCAGGCGCAAATAATAGCTTGAGTGATGGGAATTTATATGTGTATCATTATTAGGTTACTAGCTTAATGTTAGTTGGGGCTGGTTGAGGGGGAAATGGGGCGATGAGCGGCGCGATTGGCGTTGCACCGCGCGTTCAATTCAAACAATATAAACTTATAAAGCACTAGCCGTGGCCCGCGGTTTCACCCGCGTTGTGGTAAATTTTACCTCTTTATAAAAATAGTATAGACGTAGAAGCGTAGTCACGCGCGTATTGTTTTTTATATGCTTTATGCTATATATACTTTACGCCCCGCGTCTCCTGACCGAGGCTTTAGAGTATGTTTCTTCCTTAATTTAAAAGTGGATTCAAGATATAGGTACAAAGTGGATAAATATAAGTAACAATATTAAAGCGTATTTCGTTTGAAAACTCTCCGAGATGTCCAAAAATAAGAGACCCGTTTTTATGGTTCTAAATCTGGAAATGTCACTTAATTCTTTATAAATAAATTCTATTCTCCAATTTTTTAATTTTGAACAATATAAATATTCAGCTTGGGAAATAGATGTACGATTCTATAGGAACCCTCGTCAGAGTGACATCTGTGTACAATGTCGTTAACAAGACAAGACAAATAAGTCAGTAAGTGACTAGGTATACTAAATGAGTACGATTTTGTGAATATAATATTGGAAATCTCGTATTATTGTTTTACGTATATCGAAAAAAGTAAAGTATTAGCCTGTAATGTCCCACTGCTGGGCAAAGGCATCTCATCTCACTGAAGATATCAGTACAGTGCAGTGAGGAGGATATAATCACCACGCTTGCTAAATGTGGGTTGGTGATACGTAAATCGTACAATTTTTATTTTGTGACCGTAAAGCGATGTTGACATTGAGCTTACGAGCGTTTACGAGTTGCGATGCGACTAGCGTCATACATGTCTTTGTCGACTCGCTAGCAGCTTGTTGACATTGTTGACTCCCTTAACATCATCGAGCATTACAAAGAAGACAAGACCTAATATGAAAATGATTAAGTACTATTAAAATTATAGGATCATTGTTTATTAAAAGCTTTTCTTTTAGGCAGCCCGTGCAAAGAATCTATTTAAATGAATATATGTATTCTTATCTTATCTACAAAACACTAACTTAACTCCACCGTCATAAAATATTCAAACACCATCACAAACTACCAAAATTTCGTCCGAACCACATTCAATATCACGGCATTGTATTCCCTCTGTTATTAGAGGGATATCACACACTCCAAAATGTGTATAGAACGATTTTCCGCGTCTATTATCCTACTACCAGAGGTTTATACTACAGCGTATCCTAACGACATCATTATGCAGATTTTGGCCCATTTCACACACACCCATCAAAACTGGGAAGCCTTTATTCAAAACCTTATGAAATGTGTCTGATGTATCTCGACCTTTATTAAAATGACAATATGTACGTACCATGGTAGCTTATGTATTTGAGTACTTTGTTCAGTTAGGAGTTGAGGTACTCTGAAGGGAGATTTAAGGGTTTATATATATTAAGCACATATAAGTAGGTTCTCTAAGTTCTGCTTCCATGAAGAGGATTTCCTCTGCCTGAAAATTGTTTAAACTTTCAGTACTTGAAATCTAAATATCTAGTTTTGTATGGGTTTGAATTTTAACAATGTATGAACGTTCGATGATACACTTTGCTTTTATTTTATGTAAGAAAGAATTATTATCTCCTTTGCTATAATATTTAATATTACAAAGTCGCGAATTGTGTTCGTTACCTACCATTTAGCGTCTTATTTCGTTTTTTTAGTTTCTTTCTCATTGTACTATTTTCAATTAGATGAGAAGCCTCTGCCCAGCTGTGGGACATTACAAGAGATATTTTAACATTAGTTTTTTGGATTCGTCTGAGCAGACCCATAAAATATCTGCCAGTATATTAAGCTCTATTTATTCTCTCTCTCTTGTTCCTATTGATTTATCCTTTGTTACTGAAGCGTATGAAATTAAGCAGAGTATTTGTATTTTTATTCGTTTTTATAAATTGCTTTAAAAAATTGCGATTGTCAATTACTTAGAGCGACAACCATGAAGGTCATGCATATTGTTTTGTTTTCATGATATTGTTTTTCATATTACAATGCAAGAAACATATATACATATCTGTTCATATAGATTACTAGATTATATATTATAAAATTTACCCATAATACGATCTCATTTAGACCCCCAAACCATGTTAATTATATTGTTACTTAGGTAGCTCACATCCATGTTTTGTGTTAAAAATGTAAAATGTTTACATAGGTGCAAAGACCGTATATACGTATCATTTACCTTTATACCTAAAGTATATATCGGTATTGTATATTCATATATTGCCAGTTTATTTCAAACGAAAAGTGAGCGATAAGAATCCAATTACAGTTTTACTGCCAACGCCGATAAAATTGAGATGAAAATTTGGGCCCTATTTTAGGAAAGAATAAAGTGCCTAAAGCTACCTACTATGTAGGTACCAACCTAGTTTTTTTATCAGGAAGATTTTTGTAATAAACGAAGGCTTAGCACATTTGGTTAAAATGAGAAAATTCTAATACCGCATAATATTATTACGTGCTAAACTAATACTGTGAAGTACACTGATAATAAATGTTACGCTGTTTAAATAGGTTTACCATATTTAGAATTGATAGCACCAAGGTTTTTATTTGATGTAAATAGTATTCTAATAATAGTCTAGTGACGTGGATACATTAAATCATCGAGTTATCATAGGACCATCAAAGATCGCTTGAATGAAATGTCAGAGAGGTTGCCAGCTCGCTTATCACTCTTGGAATTGTGCTAAGTTCTGTAGGTCACGACCAGCTCGATCTCGAGCACACCTGGCCACTAACCACTCGCGTCACTTCTTATTTCATATTTTAACATGACAAAAACTGTTACAACCAATGTCACCTTCAAAACACATTCAACTTAATACATGCATATTTCAAACCCCGTCAACATTTTAATTGACAGCATTAAGAAAAATATATTATAATACATGGTGATGTCGTCAACGCAGCCTTGACGAGTGTTATCGCATTTCGTATTCCGCGCACGATCTAAAGATCGCGGAGCCGTGAAAACGATTCGTTTTCCTCTCGAATGCGAAACGCGTGACAACAAACAAGTAAAGATGCACAACGCATCTCGACAATCGTAAAACATTAGCGTAAACGTATAGTTGAACGTAAATGCGGACGCAAACAAACGCGGCCTTGAACGCTAACCAGATCGCCTGAAATAGGCACTCGACGCGTGGAAATAGCCACAGTGAAAATACGAGCACGTGATGGTACCTACCTCGCGTTAACTCGTATGGAGAAAATCGATGGTGTATGCCACTCGGCGACCGGCGGCTGACTGAGCCACTGTGTCAGCGGAACGCGCCCCACCCGAGCTCCGCCCGCCTTACTACCTACCACACTTGCTACAAAATATACTTTCACAGTTTCAGCACAATACAAAAATACTGATGCGGCACTATTTAAAAAATATTAATTATTTGAGGCGGCTTGTGTGAGGTCGAGAGTTGTGTCGCGATGTTTTTGGTTGCGTTGCGTCGCGGGTGACGCGAGTGCTCCGGTACGAGTGGGGCGGCGGACTGGCCGGAGCGAGCGAGCAGCCAGCGGGCGCGCGCCTCCCGCCCCGCCGTGACGTCGGCGCCCGCCCGTGATGCTGGAAATTAGCAGCTTCCCGCGCGAGGGTCGCCGGATGTAGGTCACGGGGACTGGGCCTGCACTTGCCCACTCCAACCGAGCTCATACACTTGACAAGTTTAAGGACATCAACTACTCGTCATTAACCACACGTCTGTAGCACGCTCGTAGCACTCGATAGGAAACGGGTTTCTTATAATAATGGATCCGCGTAGCGGCCCGTAGCCGCTCGTAGCGCGCTTGTCCGCTACGAAGGTATCCATAAAGAACTAGATTGGAATGTTTATTGAAAACCAAAGGTTTCAAAATGAAACTCGAATATAAGGTAAAACAATTTAAGAGAAACGGAATTGAAATAGTCAGTCCTTTTTATATATAAAACAAAGGATATTTTTGGTAAAGGTAAAATGTTACATTATTTGTCTGGGTGGAAATTGTTTAAAACTGTTCATTTCCATATTCCATCCAATTAAAATTTCACGGAAGACAGTACCTGCTTCATCAAATACGTGTATCATTTTTCATTTTTTTACGCGTGACCAATTGTGCTGTAATTGAACGAAAACGTAAAAATTAAACATGCGTGACTTTAGCAAGAATTTTTTTTAAAACACACTTTGAAAATGAATAATTAATACTTCTCTTTTTACTTTTCGACTTTAAAAAAAACGTATATTTCGACAAACAGAAACAACAAATACAAAGTGACCACTCGTATAATCTTGGTACCAAAAGTCGCCAGCTGTCAGCCTACTACCTATACCTTTTCATACAACTACATAATCCAATTTCTTACTTCTAAACATATACTTAACTAATAGCATAAATATCATAACAGCTGTTATCTAACGATATGGATCAGCCGGGACGGCCTTACAAGAATCTTTCATAACAAGCGCTTCCGTACTTTGAAGGGCGTTCGAAGCAGTTTAAATTGTTCTCAGACCTTCGTGGGCATCAGGTAATATTGCGGTGGTTAACGGGATTAAGTAGAAGTTTAGCAATTGGTAAATATGTTTTTCATTTACAGTAATAAAGACTGTTTTAGTTTGGAATAGAGATGTTATTGATGTATAGAGATGTTTGGAATAGAGATGTTTACTCAAAAGTAATGTTTTTTTAATTAAATGGAAATCAGCTGATATTTGAATGTTTCATGTTTGGGAAGTTATTGTTATGTTCCTTATATACTGAAAGATATTTAATGTTTATGTTCTCCCACAACTGGGCAAAAGTTTTTCCAATCTGGTCATCTCATATTTCTTACACCAATCGCTGGATTATCTGATATTATTTTCCATATTTAGGTCTCCGCGTTAGATTATCGAAAGATTTTTCATAAGTTTAAATATAATCCGTAAAATAATAAGTACACATCGAAGTGATAAACACTGAAGGGCAGTGATGTATCGTGATGTATCGTTAACAGATGAGATAACACGACACTCACGACTGTATAGAAACTCGTTGAAAACAGTCTACTTCCTAATTTTAAACTATTTATGGTTTATACTTCTGGTACAGTGAGGAGGATAAGGCGTCACCACGCTTGCCTAATGCGGGTTGGTGATCTCAAACCGAGCCATGTTTGAAAAGTACGAAACATGTTTTCGCTCGACCCGGGTTTTGAATCCGAGACCTCAGTCTTGGCTGGCGAGCACACATACTTCTAGACCACCGAGGCGTCCTCTTGACCGCACTGATATCAGCAGTAATTTGAGAGTCCTTTGCCCAGCAGTGGGACATTACTAAACATTCATTTGCTACTTCTCAAGTCTGAAGTACTTTCTGAGGACTACAGTACATGTTTGAAATTAATATAAGATACCAAACTCAGTTTGTGAATCCTTAAAACAAAGGTGAGACTTAACGTTATGATTATTGAATTCTCAAATATTTAAAAGCGTGTATATTTTGATTAAAATTGTGAAATCCATTAATATTTTCATATATATGTAAATACCGTAGGTCAAAAGGGAATAACTTTTATTGCGGTGTATTCCGAATCATTCCATTTTGATGTAAAATATTCAAAATGGGATCACTGTATTTTTAAGGTTATTGAGAACTATGTTTATTTAATACTAGCAGCGCCCCGCGGTTTTACCTACGTTGTGCCCGTTCCCGTGGGAATTTCGGGAAATTTTATACTTATTAACCATCCTCTTGAATCACTTTATCTATTTAAAAAACCGCTTCAAAATCCGTTGCGTAGTTTTAAAGATCTAAGCATACATAGCGACAGACAGCGGAAAGCGACTTTGTTTTATACTATGTTAAGAAAATTGAAACGTGACTTTACATTTAAATAAAAATGAAACGTATTTTTGTAGGCTGAGTAGACATGTATTGGTCCATATAAAGTCGTAAACAAATAAGATCTGTTCTGACTTTTGTGGCCTTGGAAGAAAGTAGCTCGACGTAGTCTCAAGTTCAGTGAATAGGTACTACTCGTATGTAATATTGTTTTACAGATTACGGAATATCAGTTACATATTTCATATGAGTATTACAATTTAATATACGCCCGTACTCAAGAGAACTCAAATGCTTCCTTAGCAGACATGAGTGATTGTGATGTGTAATGTATGAAAAATTACGTCAATTAGTTAATCGTCAATTTAATGGACATCCCTGTGCGCGGCAAATATCATTTAATTTTTTTAAGTACGTGAATTCTTTTAAACAACTCTTTAACATTATTCGTTTGATTACAATATACTCGTATTGGTTAGCTCATTGGGGTACAAAATATCGATTTCACATCTACAGGATGTCGGTAGGGCACTCGGGTATAGGCAGTAGGTCCCTCCTCTTGATAAATTACCACATCGTGACGCGAGGATTTTCGAATCAGGGCCGTAGGGGCCGTAATTATACCAACATTAAATTGATTGAATACCACCTAAAAATGGATACGCCTTAATAGCCTGGTAATGTAATGCGAGGTTTTTGTACGAAGATCGGGTAGGATAAGTAATTAGTTGGATTTTATTTGGAAGATTTGGTGTTACAGTTTTATTTGTAGTATTTTTTATACGCCTTGGGTGTTATGTAATGGCATTACAGTTGTGTTACTATGTAGTGACGGTAAAGATTGTGAATTTATTGTAAATAACATTGCATATTACTCATACTACCTCTTTTAAACAACAACTTTGTGTTCTATTTTGAAAAAATAGTAGACAGCTATTGTCACTCGCCGAATGCAATACGAATACGCCGAATACGAAATTACGCCATAGTGCGTTATAGCATTCTTTGCAACTGAATAAAACGAATTTATTCATATTACAAGCTTTCAGAATACAGCTCCCAATGAATCCTTTGTAACTTTATAGTCCTTTAAAAGAGAGAGAATCACAATCATTTTAAAGCTCCAATTTTACGTTGGAAATGCTGATAGTAATATAATGGTCAGATTGTTTTAATATAGTCATAATCGTATTTCAAACTTACCTAGTGTAGGTTTTAGCTCTCTAACAATTATTGTACAATTATTGTCATTAACTTGTACAAAGTCTGACAAAAGTCAGTTTAAGGCAAAAATGTCTGCAAGAAGTCAAGTCTTAGACACTAGACTAGACGAGACTAGTCTTAGATACTAAACTTCAAATGTTTTCATAGACTCTAACTCCTGTTGTGACTAATATCTGTTCTGAGAACCCTATGAGCTCGTTCACATACATCCGGTCCGGTTGGCTGGACTCCGGTAGCCGGGTTTTGAAAACTTGTTCATATTTGGCCGGTCCGGTAGTTTTGCGGGACGTGCGCAGTAACGAACCGGTCCGTCTTTTCGCTGGTCCAAATTTGTACAAAATCTGCTGCCACTGAGCAAGTTCGCCGTTTTTAACTAGCGTCTAACCCTCAAATCTGCACCCTAAATGACCTCATGTGCGCCAACGCCAAGGGCGTAGGGTAGCGATGCACTAGAGCGGGCTCATATAAATTGTTTTTTATGCCATCCATACTAAGGAGAATACCGTTTTGCTACCGGATACATGTGAACAAGCTCTTAGCTAAATATTGCAGAGTCCTTTCTGTTGTAATGTAGCCCAAAACAATAATATTCTGTTAGATACATATTTTCCAGGAAGGACCAACATTACCTACCGATTAAATATTACCATCTTGCCTCCTCCATATTTTATTCAAAGATATAACGATATACCTTTTGTTTTGCGTGCTTCGTTCCGGAGATAGCTGTGGGAAACCCTTTATGAAACACAGACGAGAAAAACGGGGATTGACATTTATGAGCAACATTTTTAAGGATTGGTATATGGGGAGATGAACGAACGAATAGTATAAATAATACTGAACGAATTCTATTTTGATAAGAGATGGCTCATGAAAATCTGCTTTTTTGTGGTTTAGAGTGATCTTGACCATGTGAATAAAACTTAGCAGTATCCTCCAGTTTAAGTTTTAAGAGATGCCCTCGGTTAATGATTATCGCCGATACTTTGTATGTCAACACATTCATCTGCATAGCATAGAGGTAGAGAATAATATAGAAAGTAAGGTATGTACTCGAATATCTGACTGCATTATTCATTATGTTAAATACAAAGCCTGTGGTGACTGACATTTTGCGTTAACGTTCACTGGTGTGTGAGCATAAGCTGAAGTAACCCGCGGAGACAGAGATAGAGATGGATTAAGAGAAGATAGATTTAGAGATAGATAGAGATAGAGATACCATTGTTTTGCAGGGTGTAATCAAATACTTAAAATTGTCCATTTATGTATCTCTTAATATCGTATAAACATTTTCAATTATCTTATAAAAAGTAGATATCAGAAAACCTTCTTAAATTCTTAATGTTACGATGTTTACGTAAAAAGGTTTCGGGCCTTATTCCCGCGAAAGTGGGTTTACAAAATACAATTCCATGCCATATAAAATTTTGTTATTCCAGGAAAATTCTTATATATTCCAATATACTTGTAAAACTGTGGTGTATTTTTCTTTTAAAATAGATATATTGTGAAAGCAAGCGCGATGATTACGCCTAATCTTCATTGTACTGATATCTTCAATGGGACATTCAATGGGTACCATTGAAGATATTATTAGTTCAATGAGGTTTTGCTACGCTATTATCAAGCAGTAATCCGACACTAATGTTGGCCAGTAAACTATTTACATACTTTAATTTTTCAAGCGCTTCGGTAATCTAGTGGTATGTGCACTCGCCTGTCAAGACTGAGGTTGTCCCAGATTCAATTCCCGTGTCAAGCGAAAACATGTTTACTTACTACTTTTCAAACATCAGGTTTGAGATCACCAACCCGCATTTGGCAAGCGTGGTGATTATACCTAATCCTCCTCAATATACTGATATCTTCAATGACAAGAGAAGCCTTTGTTCAGCAGTTGGACATTACAAATACTTTTTTACTTTTTCAAATTCGATATATGTCTTGAAAGCACTTTTGGCCGGATCAAGACATGTTCCCATTTAAAACAAAGTAAAGTAAGTTCGTATAGGTTAGTCCAGTCGAAGCGAAAAGGAGAAAGATTTTTCGAAACGGACAACTGTTTCATAGTAGAGAAGCGAAGTTTAACGAATGCTAAACGATGGACTTAGTAAAAGAATAAGTAACATCATTACCATAATTGGTCTTAATTATCTAAATCAACCATCTACAAAACCATTAATCTATTTGACCTTGCTATGAATTTTTAAACGAAAAGATGTAATTTTGTTTATAAAGAAAGAAGTTACTAGCTTCTGAAAAGGGACCGAAGTCCCTTGTTTAAAAAAAATCGATACGATCTGAACTGCATTATCAAACATTAAAACGACTGGGTCGATTTCGATACCAGTTTCACTAGCATAAAAATGCTAAATAGAAATAATCCAAGATGTAATATATATATTTTTATTAACAAATCGAGAGCTACTGGAATTCGACTACGGGCCTCGTCTAATCACAAATGGTAGCCTACTAACGAGTCCAGTGGGCGTTACGAACCGTCCTAATGAGTTCCACCGATCTCAAAGTAGACAAAAACCTTCTTAAAAACTTTTATTATCAAGGAAGACCTAACGGTAATTCGGACGAAGCAATTCGAGCATAAAGATCGACCCGATAACTGCATTTCCTACTTCTAGTAGGTTCCTATTGAGTTAGATTCCGTGATGAAAAAGTTTGTTTATAGATGGAAGGCGTCGATGAAGATTAAGTGACATTGGATGCACTTAGGCGTAACTTTATAAGATGCTAGGTCGCGCCCGCGGTTTTACCCGCGTTGTGCCGGATAAAAAGTAAACTTCTGGCCTTCCTTTTGAATTTACCTATCGAATAAAAAAATAATTGTTCGAATCGGACTAGTAGTTTCGAAGATTAAGCCCAATAAATAAACATACAGATTTTCACTTCTTTACATAGACATTTAGTATATACAAGAAGCGCCTTGCTGTTACACAAGTTTCTGTGGAAATTTCGTGGTAGCTTGTCCAATTAACCTTGCTGTTAAATGTAGCTATCATTTAACAAAAATATTATTCGAATCCTACAGACAGCTCAAAAGATAAGTTCTCGTTCAAACAAATAAACATACGAAAACAAACTTCAGTCATGTACATTTTTGAAATGTGTAGTCATTCTTCGAAGCTGTTATCAAAGAAAGAAATAATGTAATAAGAAAATCATTTCCTGTTTCCAATGAGGTGTTTTTGTAACTCACTAATTATGTTTTGGGGGAAATATTAAGCCCACGCAACCTGCTGCGATCGAAGGAGTTCGCGATTGTCGTTTATAATAGACTAGCAGCGCCCCGCGGTTTTACCCGCGTTGTGCCCGTTCCCGTGGGAATATCGGGAAATTTTATACATAAAAACCTTCCTCTTGAATCACTCTACCTATTACAAAAAACCGCATCAAAATCCGTTGCGTAATTTTAAAGATTTAAGCATACAGACAAACAGACAAACAAACAGACAAAAATAGCGACTTTGTTTTATACTATGTAGTGACTAGACGCCCCCCGGTGTTGCCCGCGTTGTACCTGTTCCCGCGAGAATTTCGGGATAAAATGTATACTATAATGTTATTCTGATGTATAACCTATATTATTGTAAAGTTTCATCTAAATCCGTCCAGTAATTTTTTACGTAAAACCTTCCTCTTGAATCACACTATTTAAAAAAACTCATCAAAATCCGTTGCGTAGTTTTAAATATCTAAGCATTCATAGGGACATACAGCGGAAAACGACTTTGTTTTATACTATGTAGTGATAGTGATAAGGTAAATTCGATGATACTAAATCGTGAGTCAAAAACTTATCTAAAATTGATCTAAATACGTCGCGCAATCGCTCTTTATATGTCAAAAAACTAAAAGATACATCTTGTTCGTATCTTAAGTAGCGGATAAAAGGAAGATTACGATATTTTTGGCTTTACCTTTACGTTTAAAACGAATTCAAGTTATTAGAATTATAACGAGGCCGTGTGGAGTAATAAATATCGGAGATTTGTTAAGAGGCGTTTGCGTAATACGTTAGGAAGATCTCCCAAGGAGGGCGATTAAAAAGTATGTACTTTTTAATTGACTTCGAGTTTGAAGAGTGTTACCCGCGTTGTACTCGTTCCCGCGGGAATTTCGGGATTTAAATGTATCCCATGTGTTATTCTGATGTATAACCTATATTATTGGAAAGTTTAATATAAATCCGACTAGTAGTTTTTTCGTGAAAGAGTAGGTAACAAACATACATACATCCATCCTCACAAACTTTGATATTAATATTAGCATTTATAATATTAGTAGGATATTTTGAATGTGCTTATTTTTTTGTACTTTACTTTGATTTCTCGAAACATCAGAAAATCAAAGTAAGAGTTTTTACTTACTTAAAACAACCTTCTATGCCGCCAAAAAACCCGTAGTAGTAAGTTAATAATGTATTTAGTGTATGTTTTTCTAATGTTGTCTCATATTCTGTTTTTGAATCGACTATACGATGAAGTGTCAAGCTGAATTCCGTGGTAACAAAAACTACACATTCATCGTTCTTGATTTATCGGCTTAAAAATGAATTGAAACAGTTATTAATTTATTATTTTTATAATATTGGTATACAGGGTATTCAGCAATGAGTGAATAACAGCAGGAAGACTTATGGTCGATCCAGAATATCAAATATAATGGAGCTAAGGAGTATGTTTGTTTGCATGTTTGAACGGGCCAAAAAAAAAAAGTATTAGCCTGTAATGTCCCACTTGTTGGGCAAAGGCCTCTCGTCTCACTGAAGTACAAGTACAGTGAAGTGAAGTAGTAATCACCACGCTTGCCTAATGCGGGTTGGTGATCTCAAACCCGAGCCATGTTTGAAAAGTAGGAAACATGTTTTCGCTCGACCTGGGAATTGAACCCGGGACCTCAGTCATGGCAGGCGAGTGCACATACCACTAGACCACCGAGGCGTTACGAGGGGCCAATCTCGGGAAAATATTTAGGAACTAGCAGCGCTCCGCAATTTACCCCGCAATGTGCCAGCTCCAGTTTGAGGGATGTAAAGTCACCATTCCCCCTTGAATGTGGCTATTCATTACAAAAAAAATAATTTAAATCGGATTGATACTTTCTGAGTTAAGCGCGTTCAAATAAACTCTTCAGCTTTATTATATACTAGCAGCGCCCCGCGGTTTTACCCGCGTCGTGCCCGTCCCCGTGGGAATTTCGGGAATTTTTTTACATAAAAACCTTCCTCTTGAATCACTCTACCTATTACAAAAAACCGCATCAAAATCCGTTGCGTAATTTGAAAGATTTAAGCATACAGACAAACAGACACGAAACAGAGACGACTTTATTTTATACTAGCAGCGCCCCACGGTTTTACCCGCGTTGTGCCCGTTCCCGTGGGAATTTCGGGATTTTTTTTACATAAAAACCTTTCTTTTGAATCACTTTACCTATTACAAAAACCCACATCAAAATCCGTTGCGTAATTTTAAAGATTTAAGCATACAGACAGACAAACAGACGGACAGACACGAAAAAGAGACGACTTTATTTTATACTATGTAGTGACTATGTAGTGATAGTGAAGTACTAGCAGCACCCCGCGGTTTTACCCGTTCCCGTGGGAATTTCGGGATGAAAAATAGCCTATAACCTTCCCGTTGAATGTAGCTATCTATTACAAAAATAATTATTCAAATTGGACGGATAATAATTCCTGAGATTACATCGAACGTACAAACAAACAAACAAACCTACAAATAAGTAAAGATTATTAGTACTATTTTTCACCTCATAATTCCTAGAGGAACGGGTACGAACCCTCGTTGTTACTCCATAATATTCAGCGATAGTTTATGATTGAGTCGTAGTCATAGTAGGTATAACTCGAGGCCCAATCTGTGCAACAAAAGGTCAAATAAATAATTCATGATGGCTAATACCAAACCACCAGTTAAGGCGAGGTCCGTCCAATTTACTCTTGTGATTAATAATTCCGACAGATAATTCGAGCCCCGACTTAATTAGCGGGAACAAAACCATTTTCTCTCCTATTAAGCGAATTAATTGATGCTTTGATAAATAAAATAATTGTTTATGGTTGTTTGTTTACGTTAGTTACTCGAAAATAGACTGTGGTAGGTATTGGTAATCACTACATAGTATAAAACAAAGTCGCTTTCTGCTGTCTGTCCCTATGTATGCTTAGATCTTTAACACTACGCAACCGATTTTGATGTGGTTTTCTTTTCAATAGATAGAGTGATTCAAATGGAAGGTTTATATGTATAAAAAAATCCCAAAATTCCCAAGGGAACGGGCACAACCCGGGTAAAACCGCGGGGCGCTCCTAGTTACCTAATATTCGTTCAATGGTTCAATTATACAAACTTTAAAAAAAGTTCTTTAACCCTTTTTTAATACCTTCAGATACAAACAAAACTAAAACTTGTCTGCTTCCAACTTTACATACTCGTACCGCATGTCCAAAAAGAGTTTCTTCATAATAAAAACGATAAAACCAAAAATACCGTAACCAGAACAGAAAAACGAAACAAAATTACGTTGGTTGTTTTAAAAATAACACGGTAACCACTAGTTTGGAAAACAGCTAGCAACATTGCGTAAAACCGATAACGATTACAATGGTAGTTACACAAGAGAGTGAGTAACTACGTATGTACATGCGTACTGATAAGGGAACGAATAAGAAAAATGTAAACATATCGTGGGTATGATACGAAAAATTGATGCTGTGGATGGATTAAGGACATGTGAGTGGGGCTTGACACATATTCTACTAATATCCGCAGCAGCTCGCCCCCTAGTATAGATGGGTGGCCTAAAGTGTAATTTTTCGAGCGCTGCCGTGCTCGGGGCTTAGCGTAGCGTCGGTTGTTATAATTGTGAGACAGTTTCTGATGTATTAGGCAGTCGAAATGATTGGATGATGAATAAAAATTCCAACCGAATATTTACGTCTTCTTCTTCATCGAGTGGATGGTCAACCTGACCAATCCTGGTATCTTCGTAAATAACATTATTTTAGGGCTATCTGCCTTCTTAGTTACAAAGGTGGGTAATAGACATGGCTTGTTCGTTAGATTTTAATGAGAGAATGCATTAGTATTGTAAAGCTGCGCTGACAAATCCAGAGCCATTGCTCTATAAAACTGACAATCGAGTGATTAACTCAAGTGTATGTAAACTTTATAGATATACCAGTACCACATTACAGGAAACTCTATATGCCTAACTATCACCTGAATACCACACCCTTTTATGACAATTTTCCTTTTATTATATCATGGATTAAAATAAATAATTACAAACTAAATTATTCGTAGTCAATCATTGTTTTGAAACTTTCAAATTAACACACAAAATACTACGGGCAGCGGGGCTGAAATTCAAATTAATATTTTATGTTTCACGCCTCCATTCTCTCGGGAAAACATTGAATTTAAATATTCTATTCCCTTAGGCCCCGTCCTGAATGTCTCTCTGTATTGCGATTCGCAGAAGGACGAAAAATGAAAGGATGATAGATGGGGCTGATATAACTTTCCATCCAAATGTGTTCTGTAATAAGATATGATATTTTTGCCTTAATACTTATCGTTATTACGGTTTCTGGGTGAACTAATATCCTTTTTCTACATTTACAACTGCCAAGGGATAATTAGTTGAAAAAATGTATACTAGTAGCGCGTCGCTGTTGTACTTGATCCCACGGGAAGTTCGGGATAAAATGTATTAGTAGGAAGTAGAATATACTAAGATTTTTTAAAGTATTTAAATTATTGTTATTTAAGTGGCTACAAAAACAAATGAATAAGAAGCATACCCATAAAATGGTACCATTTCAATTTGATGTTTTTAAAAAAATACCCTTAAAAGTCTTGCTTTAAATAGATTTAAGCTTTAAAAATACCAACAAAAAGGTCTTAAATCCCGTAAAACGATACAGTCAAAACACACACATACTCATACATACGAGTACACACACAATCATACCTACACATGTTTTATTTATCTGAAGAAAACTTCAGGCCATTTCAGGTTATATTACCTACGAGAAGGGACAGGGATACCAATTAGGAATACACCTACGCAAGCTTTAGCCTAATTGAAGACCTTTATATTACGGTACATTAAATATTATATTACAGCCCTAATTCCGTAATGGCATTTAATTAAATCCATGTCTCCGTATTATTGATTATTTGTATAGTTTGAGATACAGTTTTCTCCTATAACTAAGGGGAGACGATTAAATGTAATTTTTCTTACATTACATGTCGAAATCACTCATCAGATCTCTACTAAGGAAGCATTCGACGTTTCTGAGCATGGGTATAATATTACTTATAGATGGATCATGGTGTACCTTAACTAAGGAAACTTATCGAGTGGTCTAAGTAATGTTAGCTCATTGCAATTTTTAATCATCTAGCTACTTGCGTAAGTAACCGACAGCTACTATTTCTATCTGGGAGCTACAGTACTTTTCGGTACTTCGATAAATACACCCCGTTGTTTTTCATCGGTTTAATGTCATCGTTAGACTCTATCAGAGGCCTTAGAACGGTCTCAAAACACTAATAGTAGGGTTGACTACTCAACTATTCGAATTACCAAGTCTGCTAATCATATTTCATTTCATTCTTTTTAGTGGTTAGTGGTCACAACGTATATGACTAATTTATTATTCCAATTGAAATACAGATCAAAACATAATTTCTTTAAACTCAGATAATATAAAGTTCATTCATTCATTCATTCATCTCGAGTATTTCAGTGGCCAAACTTGATGTCGGAGTTTTTTAGACCGCCTAAAGATCACCGACATGGTCTAACAATTGAAATAACCGGGACCGATATCATCTCTAAAAAGCACCAAACTTCAAATCCATCTATAAATCATTTACTAACGAAACACTACTAATTTACTTATTAATAAACAAAATTGTGGAAAGCATCTCAAAGGAGCCGTGTATCACTGAAATGAGTTTAGGAATTAATACCTCAAGTCATTTGTTTTAATTAATTCATGAATATGTATAGAGTAAGGTGACATAGGTAAGGACTAGTCATAGAATAAGGTTGGTTGTCTACTGCTCCGAATCATAATATGATTCGACTACAGTTCATCCGATATATTATATCGGATGAACTGTAGTCGCTAATGAAAACAGTTGAGTGAAGTGAGCAAAATGGAACAAAAGACTTTGCTCTACTTACGTTGTGACTTAAAAGGGGGCGTTACAATGTTTACTAGTGTGGTTATATCCTTTTTGTATGGCAATTATCCAATTCTTTTACTGTTGGACTACTGTATAATTTTCTTCCAAATTCTTTGAGAAGTTGACTTCATCAGGTATGGTAGTAGACGTGATATTTCCGCGGATTTCTTTTGAATTCCGGTTGTCGGATATTTTTAGATTTGGATCGCAAAGATGCGCAAACACCTTAACTAAGTCTTTACTATACTAGTAATTTAGTTTGTTATTGCAAATTCACTTGTCAACATTTACATTTGAAATGATTTTGTCTAACTATATGCAAATTGTTATTAAAATATTAGTTTTAAAATAATATGCTATACGTGTCTTGAGTAGTAATTAGCTAAATTTTTGAAAACAAATAATACCATTAAACATTGTTTGCGTTTTAACGAATTTAAAAATAAATATGCATTTCAATGAGGTATCTATGTTATTTGGTTTGTATATTATGTTACCAACTGACACGGCTTACGTTGTTTTGCCATATAAATTGTTTAAAAAAAATTAAGGGGTGGACCACCCATAACATTTAAAGGCATGAAAAATCGATGTTGACGGACTCTCACCCTTACCTGATATGCACACAAAATTTCATGAAAATCGGTTAATGCGGCGTAGGATTAGTAGTTAGGTACGGTAACTAACATTGTGACACGATAATCTTCTATATACATCTATATATGTAAAAGTCGTGTTAGTTATACTATTTATAACTCGAGAATGGCAGAACCGATTTGGCTGAAAATTGGTGGGGAAGTAGTTTAGAACCAGGAGACGGATATAGGTTACTATTTATCCCGTATTTCTTACGGGAACGGGTGCGCTGTGGGTAAAACCGCGGGGCACAGCTAGCTAGTTTTATATAAGTTTAAGATTGTATTGGTAAGTTCTAGTAGGTAAGTGGCCAACCTGAATTCGATGTTTTATAAACCGCCGTCAAAGTCTTATCATTCAAACAACCAACCAAAAAACCAGGACCGACTATTTAACTTGAACAATTAATTATTGACGTAATTAAACACAGAGACATGAGGAAAACATATTATCCTCGTTTTTTTGAAAATTTAGATTAGTACGATGTTGTGTAGAGTCATTCTTTAACTCATCTTCGGTATTTTTACTTTTAATTGACGTATAGCTAGGACTTATACTAATATACTATCTATTATCATATTTTGTCAAACCATATCAAGATCATTTATAATGAGGATGATTTTTTCTACTCAACAAAATATATGGGGGCGACCCTACTAAATTTAGGAAAATAACGTAAGCGCGGTCTACAAAACTCACGCCACTAACGCCATCTATTGGCTCGCGGGTGGAACCACTGCGCGGGACAGCTAGTATATTTTGATAAAGGTAAAGCCCGTTTGTAGTAATCGGCTGTCGTATAATGTTTATTCGTCCATATTTTTTCTAAACCATAACTATACGCTTCATTTCATAATAAATTAACTTAAAACCCGAAGTTATTCGAAAACTAGAACTAAGTCGTGCGAGTTTAAGTTTAATTAATATTCTTAATGGATACATTATTTGATAACCAAATGGAAATAACCACCTCAACTTACTTTTGCAAATATATTTCCTAAGTGGTAAGGAATAGAGTTTAAACTTGAGTTTTGAGGAAGGGCTGTTATGTTAACAATTGATACTGTAATAGATCTAAGCTGAAGACCAATGATTCGATGTGGGTGTTGGTTTAGGACGAAATATTAATTTGAAGTAAGTATGTTATGTTACACACTTTCTTGTTTGCTTTACGTAGGTAGTTTGTTTGGTGACAGCATGGTGACAGTACTACTTAAGTTGTTAATTGAATAACAATAGGTTACTTGGCAACGAAAACAAACTTTTATAATTTAAAAATAGAATTAAAGTACACGCTAGCCCGTCTAGCACAACGAATGTAGCAGTGACAAGACATGATATTTTAAATACTGTAAGCTGATTGGTTGTACATTGGCGGAGAGCTCGAATTTTAAATAATCCACCAATTAACATACAGTAAGCATATTATATCACTAGCCGCGCCCCGCGGTGTTACCCGCGTTGTACCCGTTCCCGCAATAATTTCGTGATAAGATGTATCCCATGTGTTATGCTGACCTCTGTCACTGTAAACTTTCATCTAAATCCGTCTTCTAGTTTTTTCGTGAAAGAGTAACTAATACATACATACATCTATTCTCACAAACTTTCGCATTTATAATATTAGTAGGATGTCTTGTCGTATTCTGTAATGTTCTTTGTGTTAGAAGGGATGAAACAGAGCCTACCATGCATCATCCACCAGAGGTCTTTGTTCTCAGGGTTTGAATCAAATTTTCGGTCAAACTGTAGGTACATGATGACTACCAAAGTTATCTAATCAAACTATACTTACTTACTTTTTACTACAAAGAAACAAACTTTTAATAGTAACGCACACTAACTTACGGTTCATTCCATTTTCAACCGAATATAACAAACCTCTTAGTCCATCGAAAAGTTACATTTGGGGTTGCGTTTTTTAGAGGACGCAATTTTATTTTTTTGATGTGTAGGGGGGATCAGTGTAAAGCTAAAAACAAGTTTGTGGGGTCGCCACCCTTGTCCCACGGCCGCCATCTTGAAAATAGGGGTTGAAATGGTTTTTACGATATATCTCTTAAACTATAAATTTTATAAAAAAAAATTGTTAACAGTTTTGTTGCAAATTAAATTCTCTACAACTTTGGTCCAGTAACTTTTTGTCGTAGAACTATAAATAAAAAAGTTATAAGCGAAAATGTTCACAAATTCGAAAAGTAAAAATAAAAGACATAAGGGACATTACAGCTGCTGCTGATCCTAATACCGATCTATCGAAGGTCGTTCGGTATTAGGTGGGTTCCATTTGCTCATGTCGTTCATAGGTGCGATTGGATATATCATGTCTGGTAGTGGACTCGAGGATATCTTCAAATTAATTTATGCTGAGAACTGTGTACAGCACATAATGTCTGGACATGCTTATGGTAGGGCTGTACGTGCTCATTTATAGTACTATTATCATCCAGAAAATCTCGTTCTTCTTCTGTAAATTCTATTGAATCCATAACTATTTTTGTTACTGATAAATGCACTAGCAAATAAGCACGTACAGCCCTACCATAAGCATGTTATACCAATCGCACCTATGAACGACATATTATGAGCAAATGGAACCCACCTAATCGAACTACGACCTTCGATAGATCGGTATTAGGATCAGCAGCAGCTGTAATGTCCCTTATGTCTTTTATTTTTACTTTTCGAATTTCTGAACATTTTCGCTTATAACTTTTTTATTTATAGTTCTACGACAAAAAGTTACTGAACCAAAGTTGTAGAGAATTTAATTTGCAACAAAAATGTTAGCAATTTTTTTTTATCAAATTAATAGTTTAAGAGATATATTGTAAAAACCATTTCAACCACTATTTTCAAGATGGCGGCCGTGGGACAAGGGTGGCGACCCCACAAACTTGTTTTTAGCTTTACACTGACCCCCCCTACTCATCAAAAAAATAAAATTGCGTCCTCTAAAAAACGCAAGGTAAGGCCTAAAAAATGTAACATTTCGATGGACTATCTTTACAAAACCGATTTCAGATATTTCTCCAATATTCCTTGCACTAACGTAAAAATATTTCCTTTACCTACAATGGAATATTTATATTAACATTGCTTTAAATCGCGAACATTCTAGGTCCACAAATATTTTGTGCGAGGGCATACAAAGCTTGAGCTTATATAGCTGTTAGTATCGTTGCAGTAACCTACATAGGTACCCTATAGATAAAGGAAGGCTGCCTGGATGCCTGGATCCCCGGGCCAGCTATGCTTTATCGATTCTGATGTTTCGACAGATGTGTATCTGTGTGAGTGTCTTGTATATTCGTAATTATTGTGTAAGCTTGACTTGGTTGATGCATAGCTTTATTTGTGGATTGGTTTGGGTTCGGATTGCGATCGTTTTTTAACTTTTTGATTTCTTTTTGGGTATATCCTCTTCTAGTGGATATATTTTATGGAAAGCAAAGGTTTTTATTTACTGACGTTTTTAATACAAGGCGGTATGTGTTTTAAGTATGTACTATGACATGTGCTATCTATAAGACTAAGTAATCTACGTGTGTTCTCTAACTAAACTATATACTTTGAAAAACAATCAATTGTAACTGTATTAATATTTATTTAATTGTAATATTGAATTTATGTACAAAACTGTTTGTTTAAAATACAATATAATAGTTTGATACTGTTAAACACCTGAACCATTAAAACGTTGGCAAATTGGAATAACAACGCACAATTTCACGGTACGTGTATTCAAGACTATTTTTTCAGTGAAAAGTCAACAAATGAGTTAATGTTAGTTATTTTAAAAGTAAATGAACAATGGGCTATGAATATCATTCGTTTGTTTCTGATTTAATATTATTTGGACTATGTAAATTCAACTTTGTTAATGGTGCTGATATTTTAGTAAATAATAATTAGGAGATAATAATTCAATTTGATTCAGTAATCAAATGTTTATAAAATTGGTTTACAAATAATTAATTTTGGGTTTATTTAAGCTACAATAATATGTATGTTTAATGTTAGCTGTTAATCCGAAGTACTAGGGCATCATAGCCACTGAAGATATGTCAAGTAAGAACACATACCTTGTAAAATATATAATCCACTCTATTATACAAAGACGACAAGGGACTTGGTATTTAGATTCATATAATTAAAGACTAAATCGCGAAGGGGTCAACTTGAGCTAAGTTTAAGCTCAAGTTTCGCTAGATAAACTTAAGGATCATTGTAAGTTCTTTGTCTTGTTAGAAACTAGA
Organism: Cyclophora albipunctata; assembly: GCA_963082685.1. Taxonomy (NCBI): domain Eukaryota; kingdom Metazoa; phylum Arthropoda; class Insecta; order Lepidoptera; family Geometridae; genus Cyclophora; species Cyclophora albipunctata. Next base: position 3,719,056 of record OY720117.1, on the reverse strand, counting down.
ATTTTCCGAGCTTTAATTATGGAAATAATGGTTTTAAACTCAGGTGGTTACCGTAACTTAGTTGAAATGCGAATTGCGTTTGTTCGTTGAAATTTCAAAAGGATTTTATAGTTTAACTATGTTAGGAACAGATTCTTAATTGGGTCGTTATGTGTAAATAGAAGGCGGTTATTAAGATGACAGCTGTGCTTATTTTTTGGCTTCGAAAATTTGAACGATTTTGATTTTAACAAATCATATATTTGTGCTTCCTAAATTCAGAACGGTTTAGTAATTCAATATGATTAAAGTCTATGAAGAGATGCATTTGTGTTAACGAAAGCCATATCTGCTGACTTATGTGACAGTAGTATTGCTGATTAGTTTGTAAAGATAGGAACAAAAGATAAAGTTAACTTGTAATGTTCCAATGCTGGGCTAAGGCCTCTTATCTTAATGAAATTATAAGTATTGGAAAGGTTTATTAAAAAAGGAAATTATTCAAACTTTAGCGAATGCTTCATTTAAATTTAGAACGTAATTAAAATCAAGGTTACCCAAAGTTTGGTACCAACGTTATAGAGCTCCAGTATTCGACCAATTAGGCAAAATAGTTATTCTAATTGACTAACATTCAGCCAGACCTTGAACTTAAGGAATATTGCACAAGTAATGAGTTTGCATGTCTAAAGAGTTTAAAATACCACCGTAACAATAAAACATTCCTACAAAACCTTCTCACTTTTAAAGGTTATCGCCCAAATGAACCTAGCGATTAAGAACGCTTTAAGTGAACCTCTTTTCATCTAAAAACAAACAACATATGTACAAAACAGAATATGCCTTCTCTATTATTACAAATATCAGTTTATTTATATGTCACTTTTTTACACCAAAACCACTGAACAGATTTTGATGAGGTGACACTTCGGGAAAGGACATAGGCTGCCGTTAGAATCATAGGAATATATTTAAAATTAAGAACAGTGGATTTTACCCACCTAGTTTAGTAGTTCAATGACAAAAATAGGCGGGTCCACTCCGGGCAATCTATTGCCTCGAGCGAACCAGGCGCAAGTTCCTCTCGTTCCTGGATTATAGAGCAACTATTCATTATGCATCGTTCGTGTGGACCCGGCTTAGTTAACTGATAAAAAAAAGAAGAATCGAGCTGAACTATTACGAATACAAATCAAAACAAGAACAAATAAAGTTCGTTTGTGTTAATTATTGTACCAACACTAGTATCGAAGTTTTATAATCGCCTAAATGCCATCGACCAGCAGGCCTACTATCAACTTTTAGAAAACGATTCAAATTCAGAGCAGTTTAATTTAGGTTCCTAAACAAAATCGCTCACATTCGTACCCTCACCTTAGTAAAACAGCACCTCAATTGAATCGTTAGAGATGCGAAAAGAACGAATGAAATCGTTAAAAAATAAATACATTGTCTCTGAACCACAACGCCAAGGTCGAAGTAGGAAAGAGACAACGCTATACGAATATTATACTGTTTCTCTTGATTCGAATGTTGCGTTCTAAAACTTTATTTTTACTACTAGTAACTTTTTACTTCTTCATATCACTGTATACTGTTGGTTTTATTTTATAAATTCTAATTAGATACTGAAACAAATTTTCTAATGATCATATTGTGAAAAAAAATATTTACAATTATCTACTTCAAATAATGTATTTGTTGTATCAGAAACAATATTTTATCAAGTTTTCGAACGTGCGTTGTGCCTAGTGTGACAGTGCGTGACGTGAGTGTGGCGGCCGCTTCGAAATTTTGTTTGTAAACAAAAGTGCCTACCTATTTTTGTTTTGATTTTTTGTTTAAAAAGTACACAGGGATTTAAATAATGGCGTAAGTTATATTAAAATATAGTTATTCATAAAATGCGATTGCATGTTTGCACTATCGGCTTCCGAGAACTCAAAAAGCATCAATTCGTCGTCACACATCCTACGAATAATACTGCACTTAAATTTTTTTGTGGAACTATCGAAATCAATGCTATTTAGATACCAATTTATGTTTTACCTCGCAACACTTAAATTCACAGCTTTTTCTGACTTTTACCAAGTAAAAATTAAAAAACTAATGACAAAAGAATCAAAATCAGCAACAAATTATTAACTTATTTTGAATCGCAAGTTTTGACAGTTGAGCGATTTTGTTTAGGCTCGAACGCCAGTTAAAGTAAGGTGATGGTACGGATTTACCTATAAAAAGAGTGAACTATATTAGAATGCGATTATTTTTAGGTGTCGACCTAAATTGATTCGTAAAACGAAGTTGATGGTACGAAATAGCAAAGCGATTCAGTTTAGGTCCTAAATTGAATCGTATTAAGCGTTGATAGTAGGCCTGCAGGTCTAAACATTTTACTATCACCAACAATTTAATGAGACTTCCCAAGCATAGCAGCGCTCTGATAGAAATTCCACTATTCATACATTGCATTAGGCAGTAGTAACCAAGCTGCACGTTGCTTAACAATCGCAATAAGGTAACATCGGTTAAGTCAAACTACGCCAAATGCTACAGCTATTGTTACATATGGATTAACTGCTTCTGTATAACATTTACGCCATCAGTTAAACGGTGCTCAGATTTACTTTTGAATGAGTGAGAACCCTAATTTCTAAGGTTCGTGAAACTCACAATGAATTTAAGACTAGACGCTCCGGTTACCTTTAATGGAAATTATAAATTACGAAGTACAACCGCTCCCGGCTCGCTTTGTGGTTGTTGGTAGCGCCGAGTTATTGTTCCACTCGGTGGAGCAAAAGATTTGATATTTTATTATCTTTTACTTGTGTAAAAACGGTGTAAATTGATGATTGATACTTTACGGACCTTGAAGAAATATATAAGTATTAAGTAACTAATATGTAACTCTATATATATATCTATATACTAATATTAAAAAGAGGTAAAATTTGTAAGTTTTTTTGTTTGTTTGTTTGTATGTTCGAGGTAATCTCAGGAATTATTATCAGTCCGATTTGAATAATTCTTTTTTTAAAAGATAGCCACATTCAACGGGAAGGTTAAAGGCTTCTTTTCACCCTGAAATTCCCAGGAACGGGTATTGTACATAAAAGCCGCTCAGAACAGATATGATTGAAAGAGAGGGAGTGAGAGAGTGAGAGAGACATTCAATTAATTAATATACTACTTTTCTGCATGCTGCATACTGAATCACCTGATTGCCCGAAAAGTAAGATGATTCCGTGCTTCGGAGGGCACGTTAAGCCGTCGGTCCCGGTTACTGTCTACGGATAGTAGTCGTTACATGAGCCATGTCAGAGGCCTTTGGCGGCTCAATAACTCTGACACCAGGATTGGTCAGGTTGACCATCCACTCGATAAGAAGAATTATAATATCCCCATCCCCAAAAGTTTCGTATATAAAGTCACGTGTTTCATAAAACTCTGTGCCAGTGACGTAATCTTACGGTTAAATTAATCTGAAACCGTAGTAACAGTTGGAACTCTGATTGTCGGTTATCGGCGAGTTCACAAGGCCACTGCAGCCGCGACAATGATGGATGGACACATGATGAATTGCCTTCGGACGTTGCGGAGGAATGGTATCGATGCGATAAGAAACGGTATCGGAACGGTAGAGATGTGAAACGGTATCCGTTGGAACGAATTTTGGAATTGGAACGAATGGGAGGATTGGTATCGAGAGGAAAAAATCTTTGTTTCTTCTTTTTTTATATCTAAGTGGAATTAAAATAATACAAATAGATCAATATATATACTAATAGAAGCGGTAGCAGAAAAAGCGGTAGTACTGAGTTCAGATCGGGTTGCGGTGCTCCGGAGCAAAATATGTCTGTTCGGTCCCTACCCTTGTACAAGTAAGGACTTGAAGGCCATGACGGCGCTATAAGTGTGACAGCCCTCTCCTCCAAAAACTTCGGCTCATTTCAATGACAAGAAGAAATATAATAATACTTAATAACAAAACTTGTTTTTGCTCTTAATACATTGCATCGTTTTGGATTAAATCAAAATGATTAATAATGAAGGTTTAAATGAGAAAAAAATCTTAAGCACTCCATATGTTCCTTCACATAACAATTATGGTATGGTATGGTACAACTGTAACTAACTGTGCGATAAATAAAGGCTAATAGGTTAGCTAACTAATAGGTTAACTAATAGCTTAGTAGGCCAACCGTGGAGTCGGAATTTTTTGACCGCCCAAAGGCCTCCGATAAATAACGATCAGCTACGGTATAAACAGTAACGATAAATTATCGTTACGGAATATCACCGCCAAAGAATGTCCAATAACACCAACAGCGATCGAAGATGAACTTTGTGTTTTTACCGCTTATCCAACAAAGTGTGTCGAGATTGTAGAGAGATTGATGCGACTCTGCTACTGAGTGCTGGGAGTAAATATTTATAATCTGCACTTAGTTTTAACACTACAGAAAGAGCAGTTCAAAGCTTAAGACGTCCAATAATTGACGTAGTTTTGCATACATTATGTGTAAAAATCATTTATTAAATCCCTACTTTTGAACCATGATCGGAGGGCAAAGGGGATATTTAACAAATAATAATGACATCAACGTACGTTTCAATTAATAGTAAAACATGATCGGAGGGGTTAAGGCAGTCTAAAATTATCAAAACCAGAATTGCGCTAACCTACTAAAACTTACTTTACTTAGGTACTAAGATTTGATATTATAACTTATAATAATTGACAACCCAAATAGAATGAGTGATATCATAAACCAAGATGCCAAAGAAACGTTCTTTCATTTCCTCTAGGAATATTAAGGAAAATTATTTTCCATTTGGACAGATCTCATACCTCAAGAGAGAGCTAACAATCTACATAAATTAGGGAACTCTTCACCTTATAAACTGAAGTTTGGAGCTTCCAGTGGAATTTATTATATCCTATAAGTAGGGGCAGTGATGATAGAAGATTGAATTAGATTAATTTGTAAAACTTAGATTATTTGTTTTAAATGGTGTAGTGTTTTTGTAGCTAATATGGTACGTTAAAGGGGTTGATAATGAGCGATTTTACAAGCTGAAATCCGGCGAATAAGCTTATGTTATGCAGCTTATAATAAAAAAAAATTGAACTTGACAAGTAGCGATTGGTTTCTGATATACTAGTCAGCTAGTAATTTCTCTGCCTGTCGTGCTTAGAGTCCTTAATGATTCCTTTAGAGACGTCAATAAGAAGTATTTGACATAAAATGTATGAAAAACTATGTCAATTAAAATTGTCTATTTAATGCCGTCTCTGAGTACGGCAGACTTGAGGACATTTTAAATGATAAGAACACTTTAGAAGTTTGAAAAACAAAACGAAAACACTTAAATAGGGTATTTTTTATAAATATAGTGGTAACCTATTTCCCTAACTCTTTATTTAACATAGAAATAGAACTTATTTGAATAAATATAAGATATAATTTTGCGTATTCAATATCATGGGTATATTGGAGTGTGCTCATTCAATAACAGCTGAGCGGTGGATTGACATATCTTATTAGGTTATATGTCAGAGAATATGTCTAATATCATAGTACATAATATATAGGAAGATTGAAGAAAGAACGTGAGAAGATAAACATATACAATATTGACTGGTTACTTGTTTTATGTAGTTGGTTATTGAAGGAAATAAATAAATCAATTGAGGAAATCTACCAGGTAACCTGGTTGTTTTCTTCTTCTTGTCGAGTAGGTTAGTGGCCTACCCACCAGGGTAGACACCCTATCTAAGAACAATCGTGATTCGGAGAACGTTAAATAGTCGATCCTGATTGTTACAGTCGTTATACCATATCGTAGGGCTTTCGGCGAGTTAAAAACTATAGCAGAGTTGGACTGCACTGATCAATAAAATGAATGATAACAAAATTATATACAAGTAATAGCTAAAGATATTTTTTGTTTCTGAAATATCAAAAGGTATAAAACAATAACACGTTTTAATTGTATTATTGTATCTAACCTAAGGCTACATAAATATAGATGAATTAAAAAATCATGGCTTGTATTTTGGTTCAAGGTAAACGATCTGCCTTCTGTTTCGCTCACAGATCAAAGAAACAAAGTCGTTTATTTTGATATGCGAATTAAAATAATATTGTCTTTTGTTGTCATAAAAATACTTTGATATTGTAGTGTTCATTTGGTTCTGTATAAATTATTCTTCGATCTTGAATATGATCGTAAAGTGTGATCAGCTTTGTTAACTATATTATTAGTAGTAGTAATAATATTAGCCTGTATTGTCCCACTGCTGGGCAAAGGCTTCTCGACTCACCTAAGATATCAGTACAGTGACGAGGATTAAATGGTCACGCTTGCCTTATACGGGTTGGTTAACAAAAACTTAACTTCCTGTAACATTGCAGGACATAGTCTTATCGTCTAGCTAATTGAAGTTGCCGTGCCGTTGATGAGACTTAAGGTCGTCACCTAACTAACGCCAGGACACGACCAGAATTGCGACGTTCATCGTGTGAATCTGAAAAATTTAAAGTATAGATGCGATAACGTCACAATATCACATGCAGAGTTAGATGAACGATGCTCCTTTTTTGCCCACTTTGATGATGATGGAACCACTTGAGCCTTGTTTGAAAAGTAATTTGTACATAAACATAATTATGTTCCGCTTAAAGCAGAAATTGAGAATTTCATTCTTATCTTAACTTAAGCACGTTTGAATATGACATAATATCTGACTCTCGCAATCTATGGAACTCGCGAACTCGCAGTTAGCTCGCTCAATCAAAACAATACCTAGATGACCTAAACGCAAATCATATTTTTCATCCATTATAGGTAACAAGTCAATGTTGTGTACTACATTATAACTCAATGTTTTCATCTCCTTTTATATTACAGCTTATCTTAATCTCAAGTACCTTCATAATAAGTCATTAAGAAAACAAAGAGCGGACCAAAAATAATTGCCGGTAGCGATATAATTTATAAAACATTTCTAAAATAATCCCCGCAAGAAGCCGCATCTCATTCAAGTAAAGCCTATTGTTTCTATCTTCTGAAGCTTGAATTAATATTTCAGTAACGTACCTTGATTCGGCGCCAACGCCTACAACGAGAAATATTCAGACATATTTAAACATAAAATGTTGCCATAGTTTATTTGATATTTATAACGGTTTGTTTTGACTGGAATTATTGTTTGATGAGAATATTTTGAAGTCTAGTCTTTATATCAGGGAGTACTGAAGTGTATTTCTACTTATGTGTTACTTGTTTCAATTAATCAAAGAATTCTAAAGGGCGAGCTTGAGCTTACGTTAACGCACCAGTAAACGTTAACACCATGTCGCACCAGTAAACGTTAACACCATGTCGCACCAGTAAACGTTAACACCATGTCGCACCAGTAAACGTTAACACCATGTCACCACCACGTTAGCACCATGTCCGTCTCTTTCAACAGACGTAAGAAAACAAAAAATTGTGGCTTTCTACTGGCTGCCCGAATAACTTTAATTGTTAGTTATGAAACAGCGCTTTGTATTTAACAGCGTAATAAATTGTAAACTTTTTAACGAACGTATGTTACGTTAACCAACCGTTTGAAACCACCAACAACCCACCCTTAGGAATTAAATGTAACTTAGACGAGTTGTGAGGTATTAAAAATGTAAGAGGCAAGTAAGACAATTTTTTTAGAGGCAAGTTGATGCAAAGATTAAAAGTACTTATTCATCGAATATCAATCGAATTAGAATCTCTAGGATTTGCAGAACAACCACCGCATTCAAACGATTCCCTAGAAGAGATAATAAGTAATATACAACGTGTAATGTATATAAAATTCCATCAATTAGTTAATCGATAATTTAATTGACATCTTTCAGTTCGGCAGTAACATATTTATTTAATTTGTTATCAAACAGAGTTTGTCCCAATAGAGACCTCGAACTAGTTATGTCATAAATTGTACGCTTCGACTGTTACGACCCACATACTGTACAATCCCGTGTTATCTAGTCAATAGTTGGTAAAATATTAGATAGTTTATTTATAATTTACTGAACTACACATGTTTATGATGTGATATACAATCAAGTTTGGAAGCTTTTGTTCAAATAAACTTAGTTTAGGTTGTGGTATAAAATGTATTACAAAGTTTGTTTTCAAATGCTCGTCGGCTTCTAGAAAGAGATAGTTTACTTTCGGTTTAGAAGAGCGTTGTCTTTTTCACACTGATGTAGGTACCACCATTGACAAAATAGGAAAATAATTGTGTCAGTCATCGATCTACTATACCGACACTGTAAGACTATTTCCCGACAGATGTCGAAGCACACCATAATAGTATGCTTAATACCTCTTTCAACCTAAAGCGCAAGAGACACATAGTTTGGATGCGGGTGTGAGCTGCCCGCCAGTATGACCTTTTATACAAATACAAGGAATACAACGTCACACGATCCGCACCCAGCCCGCAGCCTCACTATATGTCTTATGCGTAAGCAGCCTACTGTTAAAATAAAAACAGTAAAGAAGGTACGAATGTACGAATCTCCATAAGTAGGGTTTGATGTCAAAACCAACACTTGTTTATATGAAAGACGAATACATACCTATATTATACACAAGTCATATGGATATAATCTGAATTCATATTAAATATAAAAATAATAAAGGAGAATGAATATTAATCTTGTCATGACGATCCTCTCTTCATTAAAAAAGTAATTTAAAGTAATAAACGATATTTTATGATCCATATTTTAATATCGTCAGATAGGAAAGAGATTATTGAATTTTCGCCCGAAAAGTTCTTTATTCTCAATTCTTTTATTTAACGGAATAGGGTCACCGGCGGTTGTGGGAGAAAATAAAATATGACTGTAGCTTTAGGTAAGAAAGGTCATTGGACTGGAACGTGGCACGAATTCGGGTTGACTGTCGCTAACATAAAGGGTCTCATATACGAACAGTTCTTGCCAGTCTACCTGACCGGACGCCAATCCAAATATATTACATTTTCATCTCACTCTTTACATTTTACATTTACTTTTCAAGTTATCTGAGGTCAGATTTCCTTGCCTCTCATTTTATCTCTTGGTATAGATGCTCTTTCAAGTAATTTTCAGTCACTTTCAGGTCCTTATCAGTCTTTAGTTAGGAGCCAGGCGAAATTACACATACATACATAGGTACACGGAAGCCCTTTAAAGGTGTGTATGTATGTATAATCTAGCCTTAACGTAAGCTTGCGTCAGTTGGAGTGACAGAACCAAAGTTAACTGAGATGACATATCCTTGTAACTATGTGTATAAATCCGATCCGGCCAAACTGAATCAGTTCGACCTGATTCAATAGGTGTATAATATACTTTACATAGATGTAAATATATCAAGGACTCACTGGAAGCGCTCAGTCTCGGAAATTAATTTATTCATTTACCTACAAACTCGAGTTATCATCCACTCGTAAATTAGCGAACTTTACATTTTATTCCATTAGATTTTATGACGTTGATGTTTTTATTGCGATATCTAGTACATTGTTAAATTTATCAATAAGTTTAGTTGTTTGTAGACAGCGGTTAAATTAATAGACAAAGTTGGTCGTAATTAACGCCTGCGATAGCGAACATTCAGTTATTATCATAATTCTCGGAATATTATTCAATATCTTCGTGTTTTATATATCTGAATTAATTTGTATTGAACAACACCATAGATATTTTTGTTTTTGTTCTTAAATGATGTTAATATAGGTACTTATCTTCTGTTGGACAATGTAGCTATTGTTTTCTTTATCTGTTTATGAAAACAGGATATTCTTTTAAAAAGAGTTGAAATAAAAAAAATTAGGCCTGACAATTTCTTCTGTAAGTTATTCCATTCCATTCATCCCCATCACCAAAAAATCTTCATCTTCTTCATATAGTATGTATAATTTTTGGTTGGAAAATCGACCTTATTGTTTTAAATTTAAACTCATTTCAAAATAAATACATTGTGCTCGTCAAGGTTGTACCAAGATAGTAGTTACGTAACTACTATTCGGTATTCTACGACATTGCTTAGGATGGGATTACTTGTCGACGAGTATAAGTAAACCTCCCTATGGACTTCATATAAGTATATAACTACTAGCAGCAACCCGCGGCTGTACCCGCGTTGTGCCCGTTCCCGTGGAAATATCGGGGTTTTTCATACATATAATCCTTCCTCTTGAATCACTCTAACTATTTATAAATCACTTTATCTATTATAAAAACCGCACCAAAATCCGTTGCGTAGTATTTAAGATTAAGTATACATAGGGATAGACAGTGGAAAGCGACTTTGTTTTATAATATGTACTGACGATGTACTGTATATATGTATGTACTACAACGTCTTTGAACTTTCTAAGCTGAGACTTACCACTTTCCTTCAAATTGTTACGTTGTCTCGCCAGCTAAGAATACGAGTATTCCTCGGTGGAAATTGGAAAATACGGTTTGAATTATTTTCTTTGAAACTGATCAAATGTAATAGAATCAAAGTCTGACAAAGTGTCAACTCTAAGCTGGACGAAGAAATGTTATTGGATTGTTTTTTCTAGAGGTACAGATATACTGTGGGAATTATAAAGAAATCTTCCCACAAAACTAATAAAATATGGACGGAACCATCACCGGGTATTAGAGTTTAATAGGCTTATTCGTTCTTCAACTGAAACACTGCTTAAAAGTGTTTTGTCTCTTTTGCTCTTCGGAAAATAACGTATGTTGGAAAGGGACAAACCATTTGATAGCTAAAATGTTTTTAATAAGTGTTATGAATAAGACCCTTAGACGCTTATAGGTCTTCAACATTGTATTGATATTGTAACCACTGGGATTGACAATGTGGATTTAGGAATAAGATTCATGGATGATGATGCTTACTGTGTCGGGGGTTGCGGGTTCGATTCCCGCCCGGAGTCAACAATATGTGCAGACATAGTTGTTGGCGACGACGTCTGGATGTCAATTATATATTATTATAAAGTATTTGTGTATATATATGTAGTAGTATCAGTTAATTAGATTCCATAACACAAGCTTAGAGCTTACTTTGGGCCTAATTAACCGTGTGTGAATTTGTCCATGTATATTTATTTATTTATTTTATTTATTTATTTATGTAGAAAAATGCTATCAAGAACCCCTTTTAAAAGTAACTAAGGATTTTGATGAACGTAGAGACTTAAAAACTTACTGCCTTATTCATAAAAGCTCTCTAACTAAAACACTGTTAGTGAGTGTTTTGTCTCTTTTGCTCTTTGGAAAATAGCGTATGTCAGAAAGGGACAAAGGGATAGCTAAAATGCTGCTAGTAAGCATTTATGGACAAAGCCTCTAGAGATTACACCTTAGATGACTTTTATCCTAAACTAACAGCGCCCCGCGATTCTACCCACATAGTGCCCGTTCCCGTGGTAATATGTGTGTGACTATCAATTGAAAAAAAATTGAGAGGTGTCAAGGGACACTCGGATGGAACGAAGTTTATTTATTATCAACAAAAATAATCGTCGCGACACCACACTGTTCATTGCGAAATAGAAAGACGAAACGAAAATATCTAGCTTGCCTTCTATAAGAGAGAGAGAGAGAGACAGACAGAGAAACATGGCAGGCGCAAGTTTCTTTGTCTGTCTCTCTCGTGCATGTTTCTCTGTCTGTCTCTCTCTGACGTGCGCAAGTTTCTCTGTCTGTCCCTCTCTGGCCTAAAAAATGTCGTTACCATTTTTTCCGTCTAGCCCCCTTTCGCAACGCGCGATAAGGAACTTCGTTCCAAAAGAATTATTCAAATCGGACTAGTAGTTCCCGAGATAAGCGCCTTCAAACAAACACTTCAGCTTTATTATTTTAGTATAAATTTGTTACGAAAAGATTAAATTGCGAGTAAACCCACGGTAAACAACTAGTATGTCAATAAAGCTCGACTAATCACACTTCCCACATAATCACTACAGTCTCTAATGAATGAACTATAGTCCAGTCTGTAATTAAATTGCTAACAATATAATTACTATGTAACTGAAGCTACGTCTGGTAAATAAAGTACCTAAACACACTATAGTAATAGTTAACTAGTGACATCCCGAAGTTTCACTCGCGCAAGAAAATTGGTATGACAGTTACCCAAGTACAGTTTTTTAAAACAGCTTTTCTTTGGTATAACCACGAAGTTAAAACAAAGTTAGCTTTGTTTTAGCTTCGTGGGTATAACTATCTGAAATTACATATTTCCCTATCATAATGGTGCTCGTGGAGTAGCTTGACTGAACTATGTTAGCTCATTGCGATTGTTAAGCAACGTACAGCTCGGTTCCTACTTCGATGGGTAGTCGATAGTAGCATTTCTATCTGAGCGCTACCGTGCTTCGGAGGGCACGTTAAATCTTCGGTCCTGGTTGTTAATCGATAGACCATGTCGGAGGCCTTTAGGCGGTCTAAAAACTCCGACACCAGGGTTGGCCACTTACCTACACGAACTTACTTATTTTATCTATACAAATACTGTAACAAACATTTCAATTTTATATATCTGCGGGATATATTGTTTCTAGGTATGTAAATAGGTTAACAGCCTCCGTGGTCTAGTGGTTTGAGCGCTCGGCTGACGATCCGGAGGTTCCGGGTTCGATTCCCGGCGGGGATATCTCACAAAAATCACTTTGTGAGACTGTCCTCAGTTTGGTTAGGGCATTGCAGGCTGAATCACCTGATTGCCCGAAAAGTAAGATGATTCCGTGCTTCGGAGGGCACGTTAAGCCGTCGGTCCCGGTTACTTTCTACGGATAGTAGTCGTAACATGAGCCATGTTAGAGGCTTTTGGCGGCTCGATAACTCTGACACCAGGATTGGTCAGGTTGACCATCCACTCGATAAGAAGAAGAATAGGTGTGTAGTGTGTACGTATCTATAACTAATACATAATTATCTTTTCCGATCCGAACACTACACCGCACTATGAAATTATGCATGTATCCGTGTTATGTAGGTATTTTGTCGGACCAAAGACTAAGCTTTAAATGAACAAATATCGATCTATTTACAATCCGTGTTTTAGTAAATTGCATTTAATTATGGTCAGAGAATGCATTCGCAGTAATTAAATATTGTAATAAGCTATTGTTTATATTGAGGTATTTATAATGAATTTAGGTATTCATTTACAGTCGTTGCATAAACGTTGCAAAAAAGTTTGACAAAAGCATCAGAATAGTGAGGAGGATAAGTCGTAATCACCACGCTTACTGATATCTTCGGTGAGACGAGAGGTCTTTGCCTAGTTACAGGGACATTACAGGCTAATAATTTACTTAACTAAGTTATCAGAATTACAGCAAAGACTTCAATCTAAAGGATCACTTCGAGCGAATGGGTAAAAATCAATGGATTTGTACTCAAAAGGTAAGTTTGTTAATAAGTGAACTGGTTGCGTTAAGATCTAATTATTAATTTACTTAAACGGAAAATCTTCATAAGTAGTCGCTAGACCTTCGCTAGAACATAAAACAGAATAGAATTTCAAATGTAATGGTGTTTGCGACAGTACTCATTGTTATTTATTTAACTATCTGCTAATTATGTAAGCCAGTGTCTTGAGCTCGCTTTAGCATGTTAATTATGTTTACAGCATTCGTTTCTACGGGTATATGTACTACGTATATGGTATGGTCTGTCTATTATAATAAAGAGGTAAAGTTTCTATGTTTGTTTGTTTGTAAGGGGACTAATCTCTCCGGTCCGATTTGAATAATTCGTTTTGTAATAGATAGTTGCGTTCAACGGAAAGGTTACAGGCTATTTTTTATTCTGAAATTCCTACGGGAACTGGCACAAAGTGGGTACAATCGCGGGGCGCTGCTAGTACGAAGAATTGTTATTATGTTGAACTAGCAGCGCCCCGCGGTTTTTCCCGCGTTGTGCCCGTTCCCGTGGGAATTTCAGATTTTTTTTTACATAAAAACCTTCCTCTTGATTCACTCTACCTATTACAAAAAACCGCATCAAAATCCGTTGCGTAATTTTAAAGATTTAAGCATACAGACAAACAGACGCGACTTTGTTTTATACTATGTAGTGAAGTAGTAAGTTTAACGAAACAAACTGGAACCTGATTTTACGTGGATGGTAGAACTCAGAAATGCTATCCATACAAGAAGTATCACGGTGATACGGGCTTCTCTAATATAAATCTAACATTATATGAATACATAAAACTTCGTCTTATTTTAAATCGCAACTAACAAACACAACTTTTTCGTTGAAATATTGCTAATTGGATCGCTGCAAACAAATAGAAAAAAACTAGTTTAAACCAACTACGATATTTTGATGTGAAAAATGTTTTTATAAACCGGATTTTCTGTTCATTGGTAAGTCTCACTCCATTTCCTTTCAATGCCTTTTATTATTTATTTCGCATACGAAATCGTGTTCTCATTGAATGTGAATGTCATCTATACTAAGTAATATTATAGAAAGTTTTTTGTTTGTATGAATTTGTTATTTTGTTTCGAGCTTATCTCGGGAATTATCAGTTTGATTTGAATATTTATTTTTGTAATAAGTAGCCACATTCAACGGGAAGGCTAGCTATTTTTCATCCCGAAATTCCCACGGGAATGGGCACAACGCGGGAAAAATCGCGGGGCGCTGCTAGTGTGATATAAAGAAACTTATAATACATTCGCACATTCATCATCTCTTGCCAATCAATACGAATTCGGCTTTGAAACCGTCGTCGGTAGCGTTCGTTTTTCTTGCCCCATTGATTTTTCTACCCACTGAATAGATTTCATGCCCCAAAGGCTTTGTGCTCCCACAAAAAAGGTCACCGGTTCAAATAGAACTTACAATTTTAACTATGTGCCGGTTTTTTCCTTGTTTTATGAGTTTTTTCGCTTAACTTAAATTTTGGAAGTTTGACGGAGTTGTAACGAGGCCGCGGAGAATGGGAAGGTGTCGAAGTTATAAAGAATGTTGTTTTAGGATCCCACTGGAGGGAATATTTGGATTAAGGAAGGTTTGAGATCAAAGTCTTTACGTTGTGTATTTTGGTGGAATATTTTTTATTAAAATTTTATCTTTTTGTATCGACAAAACAGGTTAGAAGCTTTATGACGACATATTGATAAGACTTAGGTATTAAATGGACTAGGTCCGGCTTAGACTAAGTCGTAGTTGGCCTTATATAGGTCAATAGCCAAGTGACTATATAGTTCAGTAGCTTCCACTGTCAATGAAAAAAAAAATATCTATGCAGATATCTATCTATACCTTTATGTAAGTTTGTTTGTTTGTATGTTCAAGCTAATCTCGGGAATTACCAGTCCTATTTAAATAATTATTTTTATACTAGATAGTTACATTCAACGGAAAGGTTATAGGCTATTTTTCATCCCGAAATTTCCACGGGAACAGGCACAACGGTTAAACGCGAGACACTACTAGAATGCATATAGGTACCTATTTTCTATGCAGATATTTATACACCTACAAAAATGTTAACCAAAACAAAACTAAAATCAGGTGCCTAACTACAAGGACTACCCTCAATCTCAAACGTTTTAAACAATTTGACGTCCAATATATTAGTTGTCGATATGTTACCGACAAATACCTATTATGTCCAACACTAGCTAAATAAAACTAAAATGCCTACTAATAAAGTATCTGGAAACGAGATTCCTAATGCTCATTATTATTTCAACTGCATGGACCAATACGCAACTAAGGCACGCCCTCTGGAGAACAAATCTACTCTAACCTTCATATATTATTCAATCTTTCCACTGCTGTGTTTGTTCATTAGCCTGCAAATAAATTCTCTTTTGATTTCACTTACATTTGTTGTTTTACCAGTAGAGTGATGTATGTTTGTATTCTATCTTTAAAAAAGGAGGAACCTCGGAAGATTGATGTATAGTTGCTGCGTTCTTTATTTAAAAATAAAATAAAAAGCACCTGTAAATATACTTTTAGACAAATGACAATCGCATCGTTTTGACGTAAGTCACGTGATTGATCATTATAATGCCACATTTTCATACTTATAATTTTATAGTAGCAAAGCGAACTTAATAGTCAGGAGTAGTTAATTGTGATGTAAACGATGAATTTCCTATCTAAGTACATTGAATTTCAGACTGTTCGCTGAAAATATCATGAAAGTATTACGAGTCTAGAAATTCAGTAGGCTACAACCTTACATCTCAGACATCCATGCACGGCTAATTATACCCAAACTAAGCTCTAAAGCTTGTATCACGGTATCTAACTGATACTACTACATAATATATACACACACAAATATTTTATAAGTTAATATATAATTGACACTCGGACCTCGTTGCCAACAACTATGCTGCACATATTGTTCACTCCGGCCGGGAATCGAACACGCAACCCCCGATACTCTATGCACTCTCATATACTAAGTACTGTACTAACAACGGGCTTGCCAAAATAGTGCAAATGAAGCCTTAGCCAATTGCGAAAACATTTTCAAACATGGAAACGCGACCTTATTACAAACTCACCTTTTGAAATACAAAAAGTTTGATGATTACCGTAATGGTCCCAGATTTTAAGATACTTGAAATTTTAAGAAGTTGAATACCATTTTTAAGAGCTTACTTTAATCTGTTTTCTTCGAGAAGGTTCTTATTATTATCTGTTATATTTAATTCATGTTTCAAAGTATTTTAATTTGCCTACTCGTTATTGTTCATAATGGGTCTTTGGGGTTGTTAAATAAATTATTTTAAGTAAAAGGGTTCTTAAAAAAACTTTGAAATTCAAAGTTCAGATTAAGGTCCTTATTTTTTCAAGGACCATATTAATTTTAGATTTTGTTTTGTTTCCAACTAACAGCAAAAGTGATAAGCAAACACAATTTTCCCTTACAGCAAAATATCTCTATGACGTAATCAACTGAAAATCCAAGCAGCAAAACTGCTTAGTACAAACATTTATAGTTGAAATTCTTAACAAAATAACGTTAAATTACACAGAACTATCTGCAGTTCATCTACCAGAGTTCAGTTGCAGCAATATTATAGTTGAATGCACTCGAGTTCACATAATAAGATGCAACCACCGGGTACCCTAGGGTGGTGTCATTGGCCCTCAACTATTCTCAACTCTTCGCGGTTCTTACGTCACAAACTTAACCTCCACTAATTTTAATCTAAACTTTTTGCAGCCACTATATCGTTAAAGTGAATACGTGACTTGTTTAACAACATTTTATTTTCATTTGCTACTATTTTCTTATAATGGAATGACATTTTTATGAACAATGTATTTTGTCCATCAGTTTTGTAACGTTATTTTATTTATTGTTCTAATATTTGCTGTGAGGTCGTATAGAGAATCGTAAATGGAAAGAAAATGGGAAAAACTTATTAAAAACTTAGTAGACAACATTGATTTAGAAGTATCGTTTTAATTAGGCGAGTATGCTCGAGAGTAATGAGCACTCGTTGCGTAGTTTGACAGCGATGTTAGATCGTTGCGATTCTTAAGGAACTTGTAGCTTGGCCCTGACTTGAATGGGTTTCTATATGAGTGCTACCGTGCTTCAGAGAGTACTTTAAGTAGGTCCCAGTCGTTAAAATATTTAAACCATGACGAAGGCCTTTAACGATCTGAAAACTCCGACACCAGAATTAGACACTACTTGAAATGAATTAATAAGCGAGTATACAAGCTAGAAGTTTGCAAATTCTTTTAAAATGTTTGAAATACTTGTTTGATGAAGCCGGTGAGTTTTATTAAAATATCCAATTGTCTAAACGACACTTTACTAACAATATACTCGTAGAATCTTCTTCTTCATCGAGTGGATGGTCAAACTGACCAATCCTGGTGTCAGAGTTATTGAGCCGCCAAAGGCCTCTGACATGGCTCAAGTAACGACTAAGTACTATCCGAAGAAAGTAACCGGGACCGACGGCTTAACGTGCCCTCCGAAGCACGGAATCATCTTACTTTTCGAGCAATCAGGTGATTCAGCCTGCAATGCCCTAACCAAACTGAGGAAAGTCTCACAAAGTGATTTTTGTGAAATATCCCCACCGGGAATCGAACCCGGAACCTCCGGATCGTGAGCCGGGCGCTCAAGCCACAAGACCACGGAAACCACATTATGTTGAATTGAGTTGCTTACACCCGTACTCAAAGACGTCAAATAAACGATTTTAATGAATGAACAGTTAGTTAATTGTCGATTTAATCGGACATTTCTGAGTGTCGCAGTTAATTGTGATGATGATGACTGAAGTCCCATCTATGCTAATATGTATTATAAAGCTGCAGTTTGTTTGTTTGTTTGAACGCGCTAATCTCAGGAACTATTGATCCGATTTGAAAAATTCTTTCAGTGTTGGATAGTCCACTTATCGGGGAAGGCTATTTATCATCTCTTAATTCCTTCGGGAACGGGCACAACGCGGGTATAATCGCGGAGCGTTGCTAGTATATTATGAAATTGAATGTGAACGGATTCCCACCTCATCTGTGAAGCTTTTACTATAGAGAAACCTATTGTTGGTTTGGACATACCAAGAAATGATCATAATTAAGACAAACCATGTATCTGCTAATACAATTAAAATACCTTCATCCTTGTATCTCTCCAGTCTTTCAACTTAACTGCTAAATAAAACGAGAATACAACAACGAACGGAGTTCATCAAACCTTACATAAGTCACGAACGAACTGCACAAATTATCCATCTTCCATAATCCTGAAGTACAACGTTAGCTAGAGGAGTAGGTACATATATAGCGTTGAGGCACCTTGGGTCGCCGTACTCGGGACCGAAGACCTCTTGCGTCACAACCATCTGCATGCTACTACCAAGTTTTGTACTAATAATATTACAGAGATGTTGTTTGTTTGTATGGTCGAAGAGAAATGGATTATTGTACTTTTCTTTATCTTTTAGGGAACAAGTCAAAACGAATCTTTTTCCTTTTCTTTTCTTTATGGTATTTCGTCCTTTTTTGGTCTTTCGTAGAAATGGACTATTGCACTATAATTATTGGAAGTAGTCGAACTAAGATTTATTGAAAGAACTCGGAAATTACATATGTGACTTTGTATAACATGTCCGTAGATACTATGTTCAATGGATTCATTCGAAACGGATATTTAATAAAGTTATTAGACATGTCAATTTGGCACTTCTATTAACTATCATTTGATTAAAATTGTATTGTTATGACACTCATTATCGTAGAGTAAATTCAGTATAAAGGAGGTATAGTTGTATCAAAATAACAGACAAAACAGAAGGCGTTTAAGGCTGGAATAGAACTGTATCTGAAAATTATCCATGCTTATTGTACTATGCCTGTTCTTGCTGCTGAATCTGTTTTTTTGCCTTAATTATGCCGTCCCAACGCAAGGCAAAGATCTTACCAAAACATCGCCAACTGTCCTGATACTTCATTGGTCGATCCCGATGTCAGTCTCTTTTGAGGTGGTTAATAAAGGACTCTTTAAACTTAACTTTATTTTAAACAAGGATGTTTAGTTGAGAGTAATTAGGTATCGAAAACTTAAAACGACGTAATACCCACTTTTCAATAACAATAAATTAAGAAGTGAAACCAAATAGTACTGTTAGTATAGTTAGATAAAAATGCACTTTTAAATGTGAAATTTAACGAAAATACATGTTACCTTTGAAACAAGCTCCGAGTGTTTAAAAACAAGTATTTGAATAGTTTAGAGTCGCACTGAAATTGACGTGGAGCTTGGTTTAATTGTACATGGAATGGAATGTACAAAGCATACTTCAGCGAATGGTATGTGTGAGTTTTGCTAATTTTACATGAATATGTTGGTTAGAAAATGTTTTGTACATGAATATGTTGGTTAGAAAATGTTTAGTTTTCGATTTTTTGGTTTTCCTCTCATATATTTTTGGTTTACATCAAAGGTTTAGATGTTCGTTAATTCTGTTTTCAATTATTTAAAGCAGATTTAAATGGTACACAAAAACAATGCAGTAGTTCACTGAACCGCATACAATTTGAAAAGCGACGTTCCACTTACATTCAACGGTTCTGCCATAATTTAATATTTACATACAAATCGTTGCATCTATTTGTTAGTAAATTAACCGTAAAATTCTAAGCATACTGTCTGGTTAACGTTACACCCGATGCGTGGAAACATGGAGTTAGTTTACTGCTATCCTAGAGCTGTGTTTACACTGAAGATCAAAATGATGGATATCTATACTGATATAATAAAGCTGAAGTTTTTTTTTTAATTTGTTTTAACGAAATAAAATGAAATGAAATGAAATGAAATATTTATTTGCGCAAACATATACGTACAAACATATCCGATTTGAATAATTATTTTTGTAATAAATAGCCACATTCAACGGAAAAGTTATAGACAACTTTTCATCCCGAAATTCCCACGGGAAAAGGATAAACCGTGGGCGTTGCTAGCAGAGACATACACCTCAAACAATACTCATCGCTTAAGCGCAAAACCGAAATTACGTTAGATTTTCAACGAATGCGATTGGCTGTTAGCAATTAACGATATATTCCACAGATTTCTGCTTCACTTTACTTCAGTGTAAACGTAGTATAAACAGTAATAACCCATCTGGTATATCCCAAGGGATTATCTTCGGACAGCGTCCGTCCAATGCGGGACTAAACTTGCCAGGCATTTAGCGAACTCAGTTTCAAGGAGATACTTAGTAATTTGTGGGGTCATTTTAGTGTTACGTTACATGACAGAGCAATTATGATGTGAATCATGGACTTAGACAACGATGTGTAGAGTTATTAGCTACTAGCCGCGTCCCGCGGTTTTACCTGCGTTGTGCCCGTTCCCGTGGAAATTTCGGGTTGAAAAATAGCCTATAACCTTCCCGTTGAATGTGACTATCGAGTAAAAAAAGAATTATTCAAATCGGATTGGTAATTCCCGATATTAGCTCGAATAACTTACCTCTTTGTAATATTAGTATAGATTTAATTTAAAGAAAGGTAATGGATTAGATTCGTATTCATTTTCTCTATTACACAGAAATACGGTATGTTAACAGCAACGACCACGGAAGTTTTTTTTAATTATTTTACAGCAATATACTTAGCTAAATGTAAGCAGGTACTATGTTAAACCTTTCCGCCGTGTATCAAGAGTTATAGCTTAGCTGATGTTTATGTAGTACATTTTTATGAAAAAACTCTCGCCTCGAATGTATGCGATAGAGTCTCCAGATTGTCCTGTAATAGGTTTCTTTTATATAAGAAAAACGATAAATAATCTTTTTTTGTACATCTTCCATTGAAGCGACTCAAAGCCGTAAAATAAACATTGCCATATATTTTTAGAAACCGACACCGTTACATTTCCAAAGCCTATTCCTATTCACTTACAAAATAAGAAAAAGGAAAACAAATTAAAATAAAACGTTCATGTTTTATTTCAAGACATTTCTGGGAAAGGGGTGTAAAGGAAATCCAAATATCTTTCAGTACTTTGAAATTCGAAACCATCTGCTGGAGATAGGATCTGAAGAAACGTTAGTTGATGTTTTTTAAATGCTAGATATTGATATTTGAGAAAATGTCGACCGTCCTCTATGAGATTGAAAACCAATAGATACTATTGTGAAGATTTCCTCAAGAGGCGGAAAAAGTATGTAGTTTGTTGTAATAAAGTAACTGCATTGATTAAGGCAGTACAGAATATTTGAGCATTTAATTTTTTTATCCATTCTAAACATCATGCAATATAGTACACTCTGATGCAATCTCTCATACACACTCATTTCCATCTACTTCTGTTTCTGTTCCAACTTCAAAAATAGTAGTTTAACTCCTGCCATCATTTCATTACTATCAACCACGAGCATTGCTCGCTGAAACTCCTAATCGGAATGAATCAAATCGACCAATAAATTAAAATAGGGTTTTATTTCGCTTCTCCACTTTCATGATTGAATCAAATTCAAGTTCTCTAGACAGTTATATTGTTTACGTAAATAACCCTCATGTTTTTCAAAGTTGGTAAAACTACGTGAAGTTGGTTCTATCGGTCAGATCTTGGTATCGTCAGAAGTTGCTGTTAGGGTGAACAGTCGCTTGAATGACCCATAAAGGGGAAAGCAAACTCGCCACAATTTGTACAGCAACCAACTTTTATTGTAAAAAGTTGCTCTATTGTAGCTGTGTGGATTTTCTTTATTTGTTAATGTTGTATGTGGTTTGTTCATCAAATGTAAATTGTTAAGTTTAATAGGGTCTTAATTTGCTTCAACTGCAAGTTAATAGGGAGAAAGGGTGATTTATGAGTTGTTGGTAAAGTCACGAGACTTTGGGGTGATCGCGGTTTTACCTGTTCCCTTCATCACCTTCATCGTGAAGGTGACTTTCAGGTTTCAAAAGAATTTCGATTTAAAAAAAAATCCGACTGGAAGTTCCATATAAGGTTAGTGCATTCAAAAACTCTTCCACTGTGTTACCCAAATAAAATAAACAACAAAAATAACGAAGTAAAAGTTAGAATAAAATATTAAACCCCGTCCATAGAGCTGCCCGTCTACCACAGCTTTAATCCGATGACGTATTAGGTGGATATCTCATGAATCTACAATATTCTGCAATCTGGTGAATGCAGCGCTGTATCGTATTTTTATTCCGAGTATTTTCGTTACACAAGGTTGATGTACGAACAATGGGACATAGCTTAGATTGATGCTTCCATACGATAGATTGTTTGATGAATCCGCCGTTTCGAAGCGAGAATGAAAATGTGAAATCGGTAATAATGTAAGAAAAGGATGCAAGAGAACCTTGTTTGATATTTTATGAGATGGCGCTCACAATCTTTGATATATATAACATAGTTTTTAGGAACACAACAATAAAAGTACATAATTCTGTTCAGGTTTTCAGGTGACAAGCCCGGCAGTGTTTGTATGTGACCCCGCAAAAACGTGTGCGGCGTACAAAGGTATATCGCGCACCAAAAACTGGCGTACATATCCCAGTTTTTAACAGGAAAAAACCTTTTGTCAATGTGCGAATGGGAATTTTTCAAGAGAACATAACGAAATGTTTTATGAGACACGGAAATGATGAATATGCAACAAAAATGTGATTTAAGATACTTTTTATTTAACAATGTGATGATGTAGCATTTTTTCTGGAAAACGTAGGAAAGATGAAAGAGCAATAGGTATCAACTAAACTTTATTGTGTACTAGCAATGCCTTGCCATTTTACCCGCATTTCGCCTGTTCCCGTGGGAGTTTTGGGATGCAAAATAGCCTATATATCAAAAAATATATTCAAATTAGATTGGAAATTTTTGAGATAAGCACATTCAAACAAAAAAAAACAATAACTTTAGCTTCAAAAATATATCTTATTATATAGAAACTAAGTATGTTATTTGCATGTCTCTACGGTGTAGCGTGTAACTTTTGTTATGTATCGGTTACAAACTTCGATCAACACTATTGTTGATCGAAGGTTACAAAGGTGAAAGTTTCTACTACTTTTAAACTTTGTACTCAAAGTTTAGTTTCAGAATCCTTTCTAGCTTAGTTTCAGACACGGTTTCTGGCCAGGTAACTACCCTCAGGGTACGGAATATATACCACCTTCATGTTACACTACCATGCTGTTACGCTGAAAAAGTTTTCTTTGAATAGACTCTAACTGACATAAAACGTATTGATGATATTCTCTTTGACTGACATTCAAGTAATAATAAAAATAAATCTTTAAGATTATTCAAGTTAAAAGAAACTATCAGTGCATCTGCGATATAAAATAATACAAGGCCTTATAAGAGAAGAAAGCGTTTCTTGTTGCGTATATTGAGAGCGGAAAATTTTAGCAATATGGCTGAACCAGGCCCCCAAGAATCAAGAAAGAGCATGCTGGCCTTGAAAAGCCAAGGAAATCTCCGTTCTGTGACGGGATTGAAGTCTGAAACCAGTAGACTTAAGATGCGTAGAAAATCTTTTGGATTCTCCATGGTTCCGTCTGTGAGACCTATTGAAAAGACGTCACAGGTGAGCCAAATGATTGTTGTGTTCAGTCATTCATTTCAAGTAGGATAGTGGCCAACCCTGGGCTGACTGACACCGACTGCTTAACGTACCCTCCGAAGCATGGTAGCGCTCAGATAGACGATGCCACTATCGGCCACCCGTCCAAGTAGGGACCTAGCTGCATGTTGCTTAACAATCGTAATGAACTAACAGTGAAACTACACCAGGGGCGCTACATTGTTGCGTTTAAGACATTTTCTATTGTAGTAACAAAGGTAGTGAGTATAATAATTTAACGCTTTGCCAGTTAAGTAGCAGTCGTGGCTTTGTTTGACTAAGCGATGTTAGTTCACTGCAATTGGGCTTTTAAAAAAAAAAAAAAATTGTGATAAATGGAAAGATTATATATTAGTTTTATAACAAAACTATTTTTTTTTTCGCAATAATTCAAAAGTTATTTCAAAATAAAAATTAATTTTTGAATCCAGTACCGAAGACACGCCGACAGCTCCCGAACAAACCCGAGCGCGTGTGACGTCATAATGTTAGTTTTCACTCCGCCGTTTCAGCCGTAAACGCTGGACTGTTATTAAATAGCTATAACATTATGACGTCACAACTATGGTGACCAATCATGGCGCGTTTATAGTCACGTGATTTTTATTTAAATTTCATCAATTTTTAATTGTTTATAAAATTGAAAAACATTTTTTTTTAAGTTTTTTGCATTAAATATCAATATTAAATAACTATATATATAAAAATGAAACCCGTTTTCCTTGGTCGCGGCATCACGCGTTAATGGCTGGACCGATTTCCACGGTTTTGCATTCGTTGGAAAGGTCTCGGGCTCCGTGAGGTTTATAGGGAATAAAAATCAAAATTCCCACGGGAACGGGGGCGCTGCGGGTGAAACCGCGGGGCACAGCTAGTTATTAATAAAGTTTTAAAATACATAAAAAGAAATCAATTTTTTTTTTCAAAAGCCCAATTGTCAAGCAAAGTGCAGCTCGGCCTCTACTTGGTGGCCGATGGTGGAATTTTTATGTTTCGGAGGGCACGTTAAATTGTCGGTTCCGGTTGTTTCAATCGTCAGACCATGTCGGAGGCCTTTAGGCGGTTAAAAAATCTCCCACACCAGTTGACATCTAACCTACTTGAAGCTACTTAGTGCTTGGTTATTACTTAAACTTGTTACTGCTTGTACGTGTGTTTATTTAGTGGAGCGGAGCTTAAAAGAGATGCCTTTGCATTGATGCCTTTGCATTGATGCCTTTGCATTGATGCCTTTGCATTGATGCCTTTGCATTGCATTCTCTACGCTACCAGTGGGCGGCTCGTTAAATTTATTGGTTCCTGTTTTTTCAAACGAAGCCGTGTTGTTGATTTTATGGAATCTTCAGTGTCGTTTGCTCTTGTGGAGAAGGTGGTTAACGGCCGATAAAAAAAACACGAATCGGATTTTTTTAATGGCTAAATGAGATTCAGACGCCCAACTCTTCACAGGGCTCTTTATAATAAAATCAAATTGTTAGAAGATAAGGGGCCTTATTCATAAACGATTATTAACAGCACTTCAGCTATCAAATGGTTTGTCCCTTTCCGACATACGCTATTTGCCAAAGAGCGATAGAGACAAAACACTTTAAAACACTGTTTAAGTTAAATATCGTTTATGAATAATGCGGAAGAGGTTTAACTATGTGTATTCGCCAATGTCATCATTTACAGATTGCTTTTGAGTTCAAAAGGCCTCCGTTAATCTATCTACCGACTTTCCAATTGGAACCTTCAGTGAGATTTAACTCCGCAGCATTAACCATTGCTGCGAACGAAATACTTGACGAGGCCTATGGGTGTCATGTTTATAATGCTCAGGTATAAAATTCTCATTTATCAAAATAATATTATTGACCCCCTAATATTTACTTCCAAACATTATCAATACATACATGCATTTTCACTTTTTATTATTATTATTATCAGCCATTTGTATCCCACTCCTGGGCAAAGGCCTCTCCCCATTCCTTCCATGTATCCCTGTCCTGGGCTACTTCCCTCCAGTTGGTCTGGTATGCGTCGAGATCGTCCCGCCACCTGTGCGCCTCGGACTGCTTCGTCGGCTGCACGCCGGATCCGGCTGCCTCTCAGTGGCTTTTGACAAGTCCCGTGGTGGCCGTTAGTGGCATTTCTAACCGAGCTACCGTTCTTCGGCGGATATGTTTAATTGTCGATGCGGTTTGTTTCAAGCGATAGACCATATCGGATAGACCCGCGGTCTAAAAACTAGGACATCAGGGTTAGACACTCACCTATTTTAACTTACTTACAGGAATCTCCTTCTACGGCAATGAGAATATCCATCGAAGTAATGCGCAAAGCAAAATCGATGCAGTTCAATCGTTACCGAATCATTTCAGTCGTCACTATTGGCCACAAAAGAGCACAATGCTACAACAACGCCGTATCATTCGTTTGGGATCACGAGAGAGACAACTACTGCGATCTTCAACGGGAAACGAACACCTCGTTTATACATGTCACCGTTTTTGGAGTTTACTTAGATTGAGATAGATATTAATATTATAAAACAGATCATCTAGAAGGCCCGCTGTCGACTGCGTTCTAAAACAAGCACACGCACACATATGCGCGCTTACACGGGTTTCGAAAGGGTCGTCTATCTTCCCAGTTTGCTACGAAATATGAGTCAATTCCATATTTGCTACGAAGTGGCAACTATGGGTATGAACACGGAAAAGCGACGAAAACTTTCATACCCGCGTCTTTATGTGTGCGTTTGCCTTAATATCAGTCGCACTAGACCTTCTGGGTGTATTATTTATTTTTGTTATTTCTTGTTAATCTTGTTAGTCATAGTTGATAGTACTAGGTCTGTACTATAAGTCTTCCAAGCCTTGAGTTCAAGATTGGACGTGTCAGAATGTATAAAGATGGTCCAATTATGTCCCAAGATTCATGGGAGAGACACAAGTACTAAAACTCTAATAATCTACGAATGTCTGACTTTGTATCTTTACATTTTCTTCCCCTTATCAATTCATGTCTTTCCGAAAGGCTCGATCACGGGAGAGAGACCAAACCAAAGTTAGCGTATCCTTAAAAATGGTCATATTTTATTTATTAACTTTAATTTTATGATAGAATTAATTCATAATTAGAAATATTTATTTAATATTATTTCTATTTCATGAGATAATTGTTTTCTCCCGTTTTATCTTAGTTATTTGTTTTATCATTATTTTCTTAGTAATTTAAATATGCTTAAGATTATTATGAATTTTCAAATAAACGAATTTTCATTACTTTAATTTGATTTTCATTTCCAATATTTACTAATTAATGTTCCATTCAAACGTAAAACTGGATCCGGGTTCAATTCCTGGGTCGAGCGAAAAATGTTTCCAAATTACTTTCAAACATATTGCATTGTCAATATTTGTGATCATCAGCCCACAATAGGCAAGCGTGATGATTAAGCCTAATCCACCTCTTTATACTGATTTCTCCATTAAGATAAGATGGAAATGCAATGCCCAGCATTGGGATTTTACAGAGTAATATTCTTCCAACAGTTATTTACACTATAAGGAGGCCCCTAGACCTACAATAACATTGTACAATATATTTAATTGTGCAATAAGATTGAATTGCGTTTGGATCCAAACGGTCAATTATATTGCACAATAAGAAAATTGTGCAATGTTTTCTTGTTCAGTCGGAGAATAGTTTGATCCCTAGCAACATGTCAAATATTGCGCAATACTGACCCTACACGAAGCGATATTGTTCAATATTAAATATTGTACAATAAAAAATAAACTCGCTCAAACTTTCGTTCAATCATTGCGCAGTCTTCAATATTAGCCCTAGACGGTTAATTATATTGCACAATATTCAATATTGCGCAATATAATTGATCGTCTAGGGGCCGCCTTAGAAGCACAGAAGTAATTTTCACGACTTGTACCTGTGAGCTGTACTCATTCTATGGTCCCATTCATACCTATTTCAATATAGATGTTACCTTTTTTTACCTCAACAGAATTCAAGTTGAAAGAAAAACAAGCTGGTTGACAGAATAAGACCATAAACTTTTTGTTCATAACCGCCTGTGATACCCATCAATCATCTTCAATATTTTTTGAAATTCATTAGATTTTTACATTTTCTCGTATTTATTAAACAGTTAAAGGGCAATATTTTTCACAGTTCAAACATTTGATAGCAACTACAAAAAACCAAAATGGGAGATGAGAATGCAAAAAGTAAATCCCAGCTTGCAATGAAAAGCGCAGCCACTCTTCGTTCTTTAAGTAGGCTTAAGGTCCGCAAGAAATCCTATGGGTTCGGTGGAGTTGGCGGAATCAAGCCTGTGGAGAGGACATCACAGGTAAAGAGTTAGGTTCATAGGTGAGTAGACAGTCACTCCTAAAGGTGGATTTAAACGAAACGAACAAAGAGCTAGAGCTAGAACAAGAGCATTCTTTCTTGATCTTTTAGTGTTTTAGTGACTGCTCGTTTTCAGTGTAATAACAGCCTCCGTGGTCTAGTGGTTTGAGCGCTCGGCTCACGATCCGGAGGTTCCGGGTTCGATTCCCGGTGGGGATATCTCACAAAAATCATTTTGTGAGACTGTCCTCAGTTTGGTTAGGGCATTGCAGGCTGAATCACCTGATTGCCCGAAAAGTAAGATGATTCCGTGCTTCGGAGGGCACGTTAAGCCGTCGGTCCCGGTTACTTTCTACGGATAGTAGTTAGTCGTTACATGAGCCATGTCAGATGCCTTTGGTGGCTCAATAACCCTGACACCAGGATTGGTCAGGTTGGCCATCCACTCGATAAGAAGAAGAAGAAGAAGTGTTTATACCAAAATATCAAAAGCAAGAATGAGAACACTAGAACGCTTTGAAGAGACCGCTCCTGGGAGCGAGCACGTCAGAACACGCAAGAACGCTCTAGTGCCGCTTACATCAAGCGAGCGAGCATTCTTAGAATATTCCAAGAAAGCAATAGAACAACGAAAGAATGCTCTAAATCTGTTTGCACTACAAGAAAATTATAGAGGGGATAGAATGAGCATTCGCTCGCCTGATGTAAATCGGCCTTAACAATTTTCTTGCAATTTATGTCTTTGATTTCCAGCAATGGTATTTAAGGAGACAACACTAGGTTTGGCTACAAACTTAATGATTATTTTTAATAGACTAAACAAAATTTAACTTAAATTATTTTTTCAATTGTTACAAAAAACTTGGAGAGAAGTATAGAAGATTTTGCCCAGCCTTGGGACATTGGTCGCCATAGTAAAATTGTGACTTAGTTTTAGCTAATATGTAATTCTGTTGAATCAGACGGCCATCGAGTTCAAGAGGCCTGCGTTACTGTATCTCCCAACTTATCAGCTTGATTCGTTATATCCGTTTCACGTCCCAACAGTAACCAAACTAACAGAAGAAACACTAGATGAACTGTTTGGTGCACATAAATATAGTCCACAGGTATTTATGTAAATTATGATTAAATAGTTCAGACAAAATGGGTATCATATCTAAATATATAAAAGCAGTAATCACCTATTCACTAATCATCACTAATCACAAAATCTGAGACTATAAGGTTAGGAACCTCAAATTTTGAATGGGGGTTCCTTGTAGGACGCAGGTGCTTGTAAAGATGGGATTTTGCGAAATTAAACCTCTAGTGAGTGATGCATTCAACCGAACGAAGATGGACTGCTAGTATTCCTACTAATATTATAAACTATCAGCGCCCCGCGGTTTTACCCGCGTTGTGCCCGTTCCCGTGGAAATTTCGAGTTTTTTTAAACATCTTGATTCACTCTATCTATTTAAAAAATCCGCTTCAAAATCAGACCAGCGGACAGCGAAAAGCGACTTTGTTTTATACTATGTATTGATGACGCGAAAGTTTGTGAGGGTGGATGTACTATGTATGTACGTTTGTTACTGTTTCATGCAAAAACTACAAAACGGATTTGGATTAAACTTTACAGTCATTTAGATTATACATCAAAATAACACGTGGGATACATTTTATTCTGAGATCCTGGGGGAACGGGTACAACGCGGGTGAAACCGGGGCACGGCTAGTAGAAAATAAGTTCGCGATAATATAAATCGCGTTCATTTGTCAATTTATCAAAATCCATTTTATTCTTATGATGATATTTGTAAACTTTAATTTCAGGAATCACCACTTTTAGTGTTGAAGGTAGCCGGTGATTTGATGCGTAAAATAAAAGCTTGTCAGTTTAATAGATATCGTATCATTACCGTTGTTACTATTGGCCAGAAAAGGTCCCAAAGCTACAATAACGCTGTTAGCTTCGTCTGGGACCACGAACGAGATAACTATGTAGATTCAAAAAGAGAAACGACTACTGCCTTCATTCAAGTCACTTCATTTGGAGTCTACCTGGACTGAATTTGATAGTATTTATTTTGATAGATAGTGTTAGTTAGCTATGAAATTTATTTTAATAATTTTATTTAAGTTTCTTTATTTTATAAAATTTGTTCTTATACGACTTAGATATGATGAGTATTCTTGATAGTGATTTAATTCTAAATTACTATGTTTATTTTTCTGAATTAATTTAATTTTGTAATGTTCTATAAGTACCGTTATGATTTTATTTTAAATTTAATAAAAAGTTTAAATTAAATATGTTTTTTTATTACACTTTTCGATTGCGGGACGAACTAGGCCAACACAATAGTAACTGACACACAATAGCTCAAGTAAGATATCAATGGAAGGAGGGTAGGGAGGCCTTTGCCCTGCAGTGGGACATTATAGTACCATAGAGATATAGCCAAAAGATATAGTCGAAAGCCTGAGCCATTTTTGTGCGCGACGTCCGGTCGTTACGACAGTTGCTCGCAGTGTGAATGATTCCATTTGAAGCCGTGCTCCTATTGGTGGCCGGTGACTACATGCTGTCCACTTGGATCCACTGCGTGGCTCCATTGATGGATCCTAGTACACTTTTTTGTCTACCTGAGTCCATCGAATCTGTCAGTTCCAAATAATGGATTCTAAGACACTTTAAGGTCCACTTGGATCTTCCAAAGAGTTTAGAGGCGTAGGTACTATTCGGTAGGTTAGGGTTATTATTTTTTTTTATAAGATCCAAGTGGACCTTAAAGTGTTTTAGAATCCATTATTTGGAACTGACAGGTTCGATGGACTCAGGTAGACAAAAAAGTGTACTAGGATCCATCAATGGAGCCACGCAGTGGATCCAAGTGGACAGAGGCGGTGACTAGCAGTCGCCACTACGCAGCGAGTCGCCGAGTCGCCTGGGCGACCGATGACCAAGTGCGTAACCACCTATTTAAACTGTAGTAAGTCACAGTTGCCAGCGACCGAGTCGCCGGCGACTAGTCGACAGTGCGTAATGAATGACACAAAGTAAATTGTTAGCTTGAATGTGCCCATTATCCATTGCGGTATCAGAACTTGAACGTTCGAATAATCTTTAGTACTATGCAAGCAATGTAAACTATTTACACACTAGCAGCGCCCCGCGGTTTTACCCGCGTTGTGCCCGTTCCCGTGGGAATTTCGGGATAAAATGTAGCCTATAGCCTTCCTTGATAAATAGACTATCTAACAGTGAAAGAATTATTCAAATCGGTTCAGTAGTTTCTGAGATTAGCGCGTTTAAACAAACAAACAAACAAACAAACAAACAAACAAACAAACAAAACAAACTCTTCAGCTTTATAATATTAGTATAGATAATATTTCAGCTCGCAATGTGTTCCGTTTTTGCGCATATTGCTGCGACACCGGCCCCGCCCCCTTTTTACATCTCCCTTTAGTTTTTGTGATCTGTGACTAGTACTTATAAACCTCAGAATACAGAAGTACCTACAGAACCCGTGAGCGCGCCTAATACTGTAGCTACTCAAACTAGCCTTAAATAGTGTAGTTTTATGCGCAACCGATCAGTCACTTTGTGACCGTCGGAACGCGCTAACGTGTTTTACCCGTGACCAATTTCACGAAACTATGCCGTCTTGTGTCGTTCCTACCTGTAAAAATGCAGTGGGTCTGAAAAAGAAACAGGAAGGGATCACATTTCACGTGTAAGTATCGCATTTAGGTATCGTCTTATTTAAATATTTAATTATTTTCTCAGATTTCAATTGTCATATAGAGTGATGCGTCAATCTATGTTAGTGTTGCCAATATAAGAGTTTTGATTTACCCTTCTTTTTATTACCTTTTGAGGGATTTAATTCGTTGTAGAATATTAATAAGTAATATAATAAAAATTAACCAACTTGAAAAAAGAAAGTATAAAGCGTAAGTGCGGCTCGTATGTACCTAACCTAACAATCCTATTAAATAGTATGTTAGTCTATAGGTTTCTAAAAAAATTTTTGGTGTGCGTGTGAGGGAGAAGGGGAGAGGGGGAGCGGGTATAAAATTATGTTTCTATATTAGCCATCTTAAATTTTAGCTTCCCTGCTGATGAGGAAAGGAAAGCGGTGTGGACAAAAATTATACAAAGAGCACGGCTGGAACAGTTCTGGAAACCATCGAAGCGAAGCGTAGTTTGCTCGATGTATTTTGACTTAAGTAATTATTCTTTTTTTATGTAACTCTTGTACCTAGCTGTAAGTTTTCCGAATACTTTAAAATAAAATAAATAAAAACATATAAAGTTTTTCCATCACCCGTTAAAAGTGTGCAAACATCCACCTTAACACCGTGTTTTATTTAATATACCTATCTATTTCTTGAGATAATCAGGTAGGTACATAGTTATATAGAAAAGGACAATTTTTATTCTATTAACATATTACCTCCAAAACTCCCAAAATTTACCCCAAAAATGGGCAAATAATGCGAGAGCTAACAACACTACGCGGGGGACTTTGTTCAGTTTTTGGACACAGCGTGTAGCTTGTAAATACATTTGAATGCTCCTTCTGGTAGTACTTCTGTATTCTGAGTTATAAACACTCAAATTTTAAGAATATACTCAAGTTATTTTACACTAATTTTAATCCCATATAGCGAAAAAGTATATTGTAAGTATAATATACGACATTATAAGTAAAACCCTTACAAATATAATTAGTTTTCAAAAGTAACTGACGGATTTATCCTCTCAGATGACACGATTTTTAAACTACTACCGCTAATGCGAGGGTAGACGTTCCAAGTGTTGGAAGTACCCGCATCGCCAATGTTCGAATTTGACGGTGCGTTCACATTAGACTGATCCACAATATTACCAGTATCCTGGCACTTTTGTCTTTTGAACACCTCTCAAAAACTTATTACTCCATACCAAGCCGCAGAGAATTTAAAACCGTATCGTATCTGATACTTCCTTATTTCAATCGCTTTCCGAATAATCCTCCTGTAGTAGTGCTCGTTCGCAATACTCGTAACTTTGGTGTATGTAGTCTCTATCCAGTAGCGATTAATATCCAAGTCAGCTAAGTGATCGGCTGAAGGAGACTAATTAATTTAGTACTTAAACGTGTCAAAACACCGAATATTTAGTCGAGAAGTTAGCCAGTGAGTATTTTAGCTACTAAAATACTCGCTATTCGACTAAAATAGACTATTACTA
Organism: Cyclophora albipunctata; assembly: GCA_963082685.1. NCBI lineage: Eukaryota > Metazoa > Arthropoda > Insecta > Lepidoptera > Geometridae > Cyclophora > Cyclophora albipunctata. The sequence goes on along the minus strand of OY720117.1, from coordinate 3,685,340 downwards.
TAATATAGCGTAGAGCAAACAAGGCTTAAACGAATACAATTGCAATTAAACTACTTTCGTTTATTTACAGTTACTACTGATATCTTTCCTTCCTTATACGAAAAAGATTTAACAACACAAGACGCTCAAAGATAAATTGAACTATCTACTCATACAGTATATAGTAAGTCTTCTATAGTAGGCAGAATGTCTAAACGTACTACATTATGCAAAAGCCTGAACAGACAAGCACTACACATGTTACCTTGACGCGATGTGTAAGTTCAATTTATATTTTATTAAACGTTTCTCGCAGCCTTCCACGTATGTAATCCAATCTCCACTTCACACGTAGGAGGTTGGCAACCCGTGCGTTCTCAAGAATGATCTATTATATCTACACGCGTTTGTCTAACTTTCAAGGACTTTCGGATATGAGAAAAGCTTTTCTGGTAGGTAAAGTTTTTTCTGCGTATTGTGTGTTGAATTTTTAATTCTCCTTTGTCAGGTTTATTTTAGTTTTATTCACTAGAGCTGTTCTATACTGCTTTTCTACGATATTGAACCAATCTACGAAACATAGTTTTTATCAATGCTATGCATATTACATTTTTTATTACGAGAGTTAAAATTCAAACCATCATGACTAATTTTTAACCGAAGCTGACTCCTTCTATGGAAAAGAGTTCAGTGTTGGGGAACATAATAAGAATGGAATGAAGTCACTATATCATACTCCTCTTCAGAAGGAATACAGTAAAATTCACCACATTAGCCCATTTGAACTCTGATAAGAAAATAGATTTAAAACAAATTGAGTGTGTAGCTGTGCGATAATAGATACTCGTACTAGCATACGCCTCCGCGAGGTGAGATCTGCAAACAAAATGTGCTGCACATAATTACCCTACTCGAACTTACTAAAGTACGGTCGTGAAGCTGGAAGAATTTCGTCCATTGACCTTTATCTATTTATCTCTGTCACTCGTACACAATAGTATTGCTGTTTCACTCCGCCAACGCATTGTGGCTAGTGAGACTCGCGATCAATCATAGCACAGAACCGTAGAACGCATCTTTACATTTTCCATTGATTAGTTGAATCCGTTTCCACCAATGCTACAATACTATGCGTAGTGATCCATCAGATACGTGAAAACGTAAAATATAATAGTTTTGGTGGAAATCACCACTTTGTTGACAACAAAGTAAACACAAAACGAATGGGAATCTATCAATCAATTCATTTTTTAAATGTCCATATCCATGAAAAAGCCATTAGGTACTCTAAAATGGACATTTGGCAGCGCCTCGCGGCTGTACTCGCGTTGAACTCGGTACAGCTCTCACTACTTTACAATCCAAAATAAACTCTAACCTTTATATTAAATTAAGCTTTATATTTTAAATCTGACTTATAGTTCCAGAGATTAGCGGTGATTAGAGATTTTGTCGTGTCGCTGTCTGACTAAGCGATATTAGCTCATTGCGATTATTAAGCAACGTGCAGCTCGGCCCCTACATGGATGGGTGACCGATAGTGGCATTTCTATCTGAGCACTACCGTTCTTCGGAGGGCATGTAGATCATCGTTGTTTCAATCGATAGGCATGTCGGAGGCCTTGAGGCGGTCTAAAAATTGGGTGGGCTACTAACCTTCACGAACTTACTTACGTTGCGCCTTCATACAAAAGAACTCTTAACTTTTATTATGTATGTATTTAACTTGTATTAGTACACATTTTAAGTTATCAGCAGTTTAAAAATATTTTATTGGACCCTATCCACATAAAACTATAACTGTTGAAGTGCTAGTACCTACGAGGCTGTTATAAACATTTTATTGGCTTTCAGATGATTGGTCGTTCTAGTGTTGACTGGCAGCACATTGCGGTGTCATGTTACCTACGAGTAGAATATCTAATGTCTATTTGAAGTGCCCGCGATTCCACTCGCCTGAGCCTTTTTCTTTTGTTAGACATAGAATTGTCCCTCATTCTGGCCACCAAATCAAAAAGTAGGCATAAATCAATGCGTCTATATTATTTTTATACATATAAGCCCTAAATTTACCGTTGTTGGGCAAAGGCCTCCCCACTCCCACTTTCTCCACTCCGCTCTGGCAAGAGCCTTCTGGCACTCAAACAAGTACATGTGAAGCTCGTCTCGCCATCTTCGTTTTCATCTGCCGCGGTCTGCCGCGTCTCCTCCTAGAGTTTGGGTTCCACATGGTGGTCATTTTTGTCATGACATCTTTATATTCGTACTAATACTACATATAAAGGGGTATTTGTAATCTCGAAATTAGTCTGATTTGAATAATTGTTTTGTATTCGATAGTCACCTGACTATCGAATACATTCGATATTCGATAGCCAGGTCAAAAATGAGCATCCTTCTTTAAGAGGAAGATAATAGTAGATGATAACGATACGCTATCGAACACCAGTATAGTGGTACGTTCAAAAGAGCCTCTTTGGGGCCAAAATTGAATAAAAATATTTGACATTTGACTTTTTAAAGGAATTTAGGTCTAAATCACGTTTTGGAGAAAAAACATTTCTATTGTTCATTAAAAATATGATAAAGAATAATACTTTCCATAAAATATGCTCTCAAGCTGAGCTTTAATCCTATAATCCTAATTGATCCCTCCAATTCAAATGTAAAATATATGCAAGTTCAACTACTTACTATTAAAATTCAAATAATCAAACATATTCACGTTCAACTATTGATATATATATTGTAAAACGAGTATTCAAAGGCACGTATTGCGACACAGACGTTATTTTATCGTCTCTGACTTTGCTCATAATATTAGTATGTATTGGCTTAAGGTACATTTTAAATTAAAAACAAACAGTACCTTTTTATCTTATTATTTTGCATATTTTAATGACAATGTGTGTGATTTAGATAAGAATTGATTTAAGTTTCAAATAGAGAAAACTGTTATGGGTAGGTATTTATCATATCCAATCCACTAATATTATTAATGCGAAAATTTGTGAGGATGGATGTATGTATGGATGTGGGGATGTATGTTTGCTCTTTCACGAAACAACTACTGGACGGTTTTGGATTAAACTTTACAGTAATAAAGGTTTAACATCAGAATAATACATGGGATACATTTTATCCTAAAATTCCCGCGGGAACCGATACAACGCGGGTAACACTGCGGGGCTAGTTAGATAATAAAGCTTACGTTGATTTACAGAATCAGTATACAATATTTGATCCTACAGTATAATCTAACCAATTGTTAATAACTTCTACTTTCAAGTATGTCTATCTAGAATTCCATCAAACAATCTACAAACCTAGAATCCTTTTGAAATTTGAAACGAAACTACTCCACTGAACCTACCAAGTTTACAAAGATTAAGTATACCGTTAGGAATCATGAATTATATAAGAAAGCAGCGCCCCGCGGTTTTACCCGCGTTATTCCCGTTCCTGTTGGAATTTCGGGACGTAAAGTAGCCTATAACCTTCCCGTTGAATGTGGCTATTTATCCATTACAAAAATAATTATTCGAATCGGATTGATAGTTTCTGAGATTAGCGCGTTCAAACAAACTCTTCAGCTTTATTATCTATATATAAAATTCAAAGTCCTGACTGACTGACTGACTGACTGACTGACTGACTGACTGACTGACTGACTGACTGACTGATAATTAACGCACACTTCGATCAACGCACAGCCTCAACCGCTACACCTAGAAACATGAAATTTGGCAGGAAGGTTCTTCAAGTGACGTAAGTGCACATTAAGAAAGGATATTCGAAAATTCCCACGTGAACGGGCTCAACGCGGGCAAAGCCGCGGGGCGCTGCTAGTATTAGTATAGATATAGATGCTACAAGCAAAGGAATGAAAGATTTATTTTATAAAAACTCCAATAAAAAGGTTGAAATAATAGTCGTTCGATGTTATAAATAATTCTGTTTTCAATTCATTCTCTCTTGAAATATGATTTTGAAACTGATACGGCGTTTGAGTGAATAAAGTATTGTGTTTATTGTTTAAAGGGATGCTTATTAATTTATGTGAATACTGGGCGTGCCCTATGGTTTCGCCTGCGTTTAAGAAATTTCTATCGAATTTTGGTATACTCGTAGAACATGCTTCGTTAAAGGATTGTGTAAGAACTAGTGTATGTATATGTATCTAGTAGTTCCATAATGCAAGCTTAGAGCTTAGTTTGGGTCTAATTAACCGTGAGTGTATTTGTCCGGGTATATTTATTTAATGGAATCAAGGAATCAAAGGAATCAAATATTTTTTATTCAGTTTTGGCCCCATAGAGGCTCTTTTGAACGTACCACCCATTCGGAAGAACATCAGCAGAGAAGAATGGGCAAGAAACTCTGCTGGTTATTTTTTTAAATCAAGGTATAATACAATTTAATACTAATAAGTATGATTACATGTCAAAATCAGGTTGTGTTGCTGGTGCAGGAATTTGACTCCAGACATATTTGTCCTCAATGTAATCAGTAACGCTATAGTATGCTTTAGTCAATAAAACGTCTTTAACGTACGATTTGAATTTACCTTCACTAAGCCCAGTTACCTCCTTGGGAATTTTATTATAAAATTGAATACATCTACCAATGAAAGACTTCCCGGTTCGCGCTAACCTGGACTTAACAACAGCAAGCTTATTTCTATTTCGCGTATTAAAACTGTGGTGATCTCCGCGCACCTTAAGGTTACTCAAGTTTCGGCGGGCATACATTATATTTTCAAATATATATAACGAAGGAACGGTAAGGATTCGACTGGATTTAAAACGTTCCCTTAGATGACTCACGTGACCCCAATTTATAAATCGCGCGAAAAGCTCTCTTTTGGAGTAAAAAAATTGATTGAACATCGGCGGCACCTCCCCACAATAGTATACCATAAGATAGTATACTATGAAAATAAGCAAAGTAAACAATTCTTGCCGTTTCTTCATTTGTTATTTGCCTAATCTTATGGACCGCAAAAGATGCTGAGCTTAGCCTACCCGAAAGTGAATTTATATGAGAACCCCATTGTAATTTTGAATCTATGTCTAATCCTAAGAATTTAGTGCTAGTGTCAAGAGTTAATCGAGTACCCCCCAATTTGACGCAAGAATCTACTACTGGGACATTCGGTAATGAAAATTTAATGCATTTAGTTTTTGCCTCATTAGGGTCCGTTCACACAGACCGGCTCGGAGAGCATCGGCGCGCATTTTTCTTTTCACACAGACCGGATCGTATGCGCTTGGAGTTGGTCGGAGCGGAGCCGCCAACTATTTCACATAGACCGGCTGGAAGCGACCTGAAAGCGGATGCGCTCGGAGCCGGTTGGATGCGCTCGCAGCCGGTCGGAATCGCTCGCAGCCGGTCGGATACGCTCGCAGCCGGTCGGATGCGCTCGCAGCCGGTCGGATGCGCTCGGAGCCGTTCGGATGTGCTCGGAGCCGGATGGGTACACTACAAAGGCAGTACCAGTCTTCCGATCCAGCACGCAATCGGAGCCGATCGGCTGCGCGAGCGAGAAAGAGCACGCAATCGGAACCGATCGGCTGTGCGAGCGTTAAAGAGCATGCAATCGGAGCCGATCGGCTGCGCGAGCAAGAAAGAGCACGCAATCGGAACCGATCGGCTGTGCGAGCATTAAAGAGCATGCGATCGGAGCCGGTAAGCTCCTCTTATTATTTCACACCAAGCGCCTTCAAGCATTCTTAATCACAAAAGCAGTGCACATGCAAAAATAAACCTTAATACAAATACTAAAAACTCTGTTTTCAACGTGATAAGAATCTGCTCTCCTCTCCGAGCCGGTCTGTGTGAACGGACCCTTAAGAAGTAGGTTGTTAGTGGAAAACCAATCTAGGAGAATAGCCAAAGCTTTGTTAACCTGCACAAGGTCCCTATCCTTCCTATCTACTTTAAAAATTAACGAGGTATCATCGGCGAATAATACCGTGTCGCATAGGCTTTCCATTAGATACGGGAGGTCATTTATGTAAACTAGAAACAAAAACGGACCTAAAATTGACCCCTGAGGCACGCCTAAATCAATATTAGACCCTTCCGAAAGGTTATCGTTAACGTTTACTTTTTGTCGCCGACCGCCTAAGTAAGATTTCATGAGTTCAAGGGCAGGACCACGGATGCCGTAACATTCTAACTTCAAAATTAACGTTAAATAATCTACACAGTCAAAAGCCTTGGAAAGATCACAAAATACTCCAAGAGCATCCTGCAAACCTTCCCAAGCGTCAAAAATATGAGAAACTAATTTAGTCCCAGCATCTATGGTTGACTTACCCTTTGTAAAGCCGAACTGATTTTTATGTAGAATCTTATGCTCATCAAAATGGGACATTAACTGATCTAGGATTAATTTTTCAAAAATTTTGCTTAGAGCTGGAAGAACTGAAATAGGTCTATAATTATTGGGATCATCCTTACTACCGGATTTGAAAATTGGAGTGACTTTACTATGCTACTTCATGCTACTTCAATGCTACTTCATGTTTTTTTATTGTCCATATTCCATAAAATATAATAAAATGAAGTCGCTCGCCGCGTCTGTTTGTATGTTCGCACTAATCTTTAAAACGACTGAATGAATTTTCACGCGATTTTTACCAATTGAGTGACGAATTCCAGAATTTATATGTAACTTTTGTTTTAAAATAAAGACGACAACCTAACGAAATAACTAAAATTGAGTAATATAAGCGAAGACAGGGCGAGATGCTAGTTATGTACCTATAATATAAACTCTTCATCCTTTATAAGACAAGATATTTTCCGTTTAAAAAACATATTTGTTTTCTCAATATACAATATACAAATAGGTATTTCTCATACAAAATAATTAGTGAACAACGCAAGCATGAAACAAGCATAATTACGTACGGAGGTTTACGTGAAGGGAACCCCAATTTAACGGACAATTAGGCGGAACCCATGTTAATAGAGATTTACTTGGAGAGGTTTATATTGACCATTTAATACCTATTGTTTTAAAAGAAATTCCTTAAGTCCTGGTTTCTTAAGTTAAGCGAACACTACTCATTACCCGACTTCAAAAACCGAAGGAGGAGGATGGAGAAAGAGAAACTTATGAAAATCAACTCCACTCCGCTGGATGTTCGCAGGGATAAGGTATAACTATAACACGAGCATAACGTAACAATTTGTTCTTCTTGGCTGTCACCGACTCAAAAAAAATAACAATACTATGATCTATTCCAAAATCCCAGATCATTTTTGTAAACAAAGTTATGTCAAGATTTTGTCACTGTCAATGTAGGAGGTCAGATGTGTCGAACCTTCGGGTAATTTCATTTAAAAATAATAATATTAGGGTAAACAGTACAGTGATTGGGGGAGATCTTTGCCCAGCAGTGGGACAATATAGTTTAAATAAAAAAATAAATAAAAAAAATGTTTTTCAAATAAAAGGTATATATATAAGTATAGATTACAATGATTCACATTGGTATTTTTTTTAAATTGATTTATTGCCTAAAAAGTAGCATAAAACTTAATTCTATGCTATTGCACAATCATTGGCACATAAGTATAATTATTGGCACAGTGACTTTGGTATAACGATTGGCAGTGTATTTACCAATGTAGGCACACCTAGGTCCATTAATAATCTCGCTTAATCATCATCCAACATTTTTAACAATTATTCATCTGTCATTGGTCTCAATCTGTTTACTTTAACTTTAAGAACTTAACTTTAACAAAATATGAAAGAGATCATTTTCTTTTAGATATTCTTCTACTTGTGTAAACCAGTTTCTAATTTGCTTCTCTGACAACTTTGAGCTTGCTGAATTTACAGCCTCTGATGTTCGTATAGAAAGTTCAGGATGCCTCTTCAAAAACAGTTTATACCATCCCTCACCTGGTATATTATTAAAAAGTTTTAAAAGTTGTGATGGTCAATTATGACCAACGTGTGCATTAATCGATGCGGAAGGGTGAAATGATGCGGACGCATCTCCATATATTATTGCGTTTTTGTACTACAAAATGCGATTTGATGCTGATATATGTGTCTTCACCCTAATGCACACGTTTCCACGCCACTTACGAACCACGATAAAATAAAATGGCGACTTCAAAAAAATGTTCTGCGTCTCTGTAGTGTTCCAAGTATACATAAATAAACTGCACAAAAAAAGCTTTTGATAATTTTAATTTTCTTCGGAATAACAATCGTATAAAAGTCAATACTGCATAATCGTTTGAATAACTATAGCTATCCCCTTATTTTTATAAGATAAATAAATACCGTGAAATCGTCAAATTAACAACTGCACGATTTTCGTGCAGTTTTTGTGCACTGGTATCACATTTGTTTACAAAAATGATCTGGGATCTGGAAACATGGATAGTATATAATTAAAAATTAGTTTTACCTTAGTAGTACTGATATAATGATTATAGAGTTATTTATTGCTTTTTAGTTTTGAAGTCAGTTTTTTAAACGTAGTTTTTTTAAATTTTATTTTGAACTAGCAGCGCCCCGCGGTTTTACCCGCGTTGTGCCCGTTCCCGTGGGAATTTCGGGAATTTTTTTTTACATATAAACCTTCCTCTTGAATTACTCTACCTATTACAAAAAACTGCAATAAAATCCGTTGCGTAATTTTAAAGATTTAAGCATACAGACAAACAGACAAACAGAAGACAAACAGACGCGACTTTGTTTTATACTATGTAATGATTGAAACTACGTTTACGGATCCACTTCGTTTTTATAATTTACATTTTTGTCTGACGTTTCGGCTCCTTTAGAGGAACCGTGGTCACAGAAGACTCTATCCGCCTTATTCATAAACACTATTTAACTAAAACACTGTTAAAAAGTGTTTTGTCTCTTTTTCTCTTGGGAAAATAGCGTATGTTGGAAAGGGACAAACCATTTGATATCTAAAATGCTGTTAATAAGCATTAATGAATAAGGCCCTATATGTCTAACTCTCTTTGTCTTTGTGAGGATGTATGGATGTATGTTTGTTGCTCTTTCACGCAAAAACTACAGAACGGATTTGGATGAAACTTTACAGTAATATAGGTTATACATCAGAATAACACATGGGATACATTTTATACCGAAATTCCTGCGGGAACAACGTGGCTGAAATCGCGGGGCGCGGCTAGTGAATACATAAACTACTAGAACAAGGAAACTTGTCAATGGACTTATCATAAACACAAACAAAAAAGCATCGCGTTTAAACAGTAGATACGTGACAAGTTCAATGTTACGTTGACCTAAATTAAAAGCTAAATGGATTCAGTCACGATCGCTGATTGGTCGATACGAGTCGACTTGTTAAGAAGTGACAATACGGGGGAGCGATTCTCAGACCTAATAAAAAATAATGACGGATCATTGATAACAGTGAAGTGAAGCCGGTTTTTTTTTACAATATCTTCAGTGTACATCTCGTAGTGTAGTTTGACTGAGCTCGATCACTTCTCGGATTGGTGGCCGATAATGGCATTTATGGGTTACTTTGGACCTTATGTTCTACTGTTGGTCGCAAAGCCTTTAGGCGGTATAAAACTTTAAAATAGTATTGTTGACCAGAAATTATTGAATAAGTAAAGTACATGTCAGCACTTTCTTCATTGACGTCCTGTTTTAACCGATTTCAAAAAAGGATAAGGTTTGTCAATTCGACCGTATATATGATGTTTGTATGTAAACTAACCATGTATACAATACGCAGCAAAAAGTGTAATTTTCCATGTTTCACTGTAATTGAATTAAGCTCATACCGTTTGCTCTTGCATTTTAATTGGTCTGCTGGTGCGATCATTTATATTATGAGGAGGATATCTGAATTGGGTCAAGAGGGCTCTTCGATCGGTGCGTGTTTCGGAATGTGGGCCAAAATGAGCCCGCTACGGTAGGGAATTGTGGCACTGAATGTGCGAATAGTCATACAGAAACTCTTCATTTTGTTTCTCCCTATACTGATAAATTTGGTGAGAAATCGCCCGTTTTCCTCGCAACCAACTGAACCGATAAACTAGTCGTTCAAATTGAAATTTACTACGTAGTTTTCTGCCTATAGTAGAGATACTTTGATGTATTATCAATACTAGTATAATTGTATTCAACTTTGTGTTTGAACGCGCTAATGTCCGAAACCTACCAATCCCATTTAAATAACCCTTTTTATAATGGATAGCCACATTCAACGGGAAAGGTAGTTGTGGTGGATTTTTTCATTCCGAGGTTTTACGCGTGTAAAACTGCAGGGTACTGCTAGTACTTTAATCATACTTAAACCCATAGACCGACAGAAACCTCCTCGATTAGTTATGTACTTAAACCAGTATGCACAGTGTAGTGTAGTGATTTCAAGACTTACCGTGACAACGATAATGAATATTTTAAGCGTGACAAAGTGTCTTGCATCACTAGGGCGTGACAAAGTGCATCACTATGCACAAATCACTATTTTGCAGACCATAACTCAATTCAATACAAACTTAAATAATTACAAACCGTAACAGTGTTCACTAATTCAATCGGTCGTTTCTCTACCGAAACTAGTTTAAATCAATTGATTTATCTGACCACTGGTTTCGAATACAATCAAACCCTATAATTAGAAACCATTCAGACTCGTCTTCAACTTTAACCTTTAAGGCTTGACAGACGAAAGTCCGCGGAGTCTTTTTGTCCGTCAACATTGATTAACACATAAAAAACTTAAAATTTGCGGTACTTAACAAGTCCCCGTAGAGCACTAGAGGCGAGAAACCATACAATAATGAACGGTAGTCCCAGAAAAAGTATTAAATACAGAAACACCAGACACAACAGATTCGGACTCGTGTTATGGACTTGGTTAACCCCTTAGAGAGGACATCAGACATCTTTGAGTACTTTTGTTTCCCCATGCTGGTTGTTGAGCTATATTCGCAGACCATAATATTCACAAAACACAACAGTTTTAGTTGTGTTAGCTTTATATGAAGCCAAAAGCAAAACACAGCAAGAATTTAGCAAAACACCTTTCTGTCAACAAAAGACAAAAGTCCCGCGGAATAAAAATTTCCGTCGTCTGCCCCGGCTGTAAAGCTCAAAGCTTTACAAAGCAGTATTAGCTTTGAAAAGCTTCCCAGTAAACTATCGGCGCGTCACCTTTGAGCTGATGTCTGTGGAGTCATTGTCACTTCCGACCGAGGAGGTGACGATTTAATTTAAAGATAACAAACCCATTACAGTATTATAGATTGATGGAAAATGGTGTTGGATATCGAGGTTTACGACTAAAGACATATTAGATGGGTTATAGGTACGTCGTAAGTTTATTATATACTAGCCGCCCTCCGCAGTTTTAATCGCATTGTAGCCGTTCACAAAGGAATTTTGGAATCAAAAATAGCCTATAACCTTTCTGTTGAATGTGGCTATCCATTGCAAAAATAATTATACAAATCGGACTGGTAGTTTTCTGAGATTAGCGAGTACAAACGAATAAAAAATCAAATTCTTCAGCTTAATGTTATTAGTAAACTTGTAAATCATTTACTTAAGTTAAATAATATAAATAGTAAAGCAAAGAGTAATAAGGATCCCATTGCGATTAAACTCTCACTCAAGATTAAGCTTGACGCAAAAAGAAGGGTTCTAGGTTTGACATGTTTGTAGCGTGGTCAGTCGTAGCGTTATTACGGCGGTCAGGTTACCTACATTATATTTAACTAGCAGCGTCCCACGAATTTACCCGCGTTGTGCCCGTTCCCGTGCGAATTTCAGGAATTTTTATACATATAAACTTTCCTCTTGAATCACTCTATCTATTTAAAAAAAACGCGTCAGAATCCGTGCAGTAGCATTTGAGTTTATCGCGAACAGACAGACAGACGCGGCCGGGGACTTTGTTTTATAGTATGTAGTGATGTATTGATACTATACACTGAGCGAAGCGAAGAGATTTCCAAGTCTATGCGCTTAACTATTTTTCAAAAAATATGAATCTATTAGTGTTGTTTCGTCTTTCTAGCTTAAAAAATCCAATTAAAATAGTAAACAAACTAGCCACACTATAAATTGTAAGTGAAAATTAGATGAAAGAAGTTCTGAGTCCAGACACGTTAGCTCTTGGAAATGGCTTGAACAATATAAAACATTCGCTGTTCGTATTTTTGCAACATATTTACGACACACGCTGTATATTCCAGTGAAAATCTTAACCAATGCTTTTAGATTAGGTGTCATCTTTATAGCTACAAACCAGACATATTTTACATTTGAACCTCCGTTTGAGACTTTGAACTGAGTATTTGAATCTGGGTATCTGAATATATTATTACTAGCAGAGCCCGGCGGTTTTACCCGCGTTGAGCCCGTTCTCATAGGAATTTCTGGATGAAAAATAGCCTATAACCTTCCCGTTGAATATGGCTATCTATTACAAAAATAATTAATCAAATCGGTCTGCTAACTCCCGAGATTCACTCGAACACAAACAAACAAACTTACAAAATTTACGTCTTTATAATATTACTAGCTGTGCCCCGCGGTTTCACCCGCAGCGCCCCCGTTCCCGTGGGAATTTTGAGATTTTTATTCCCTATAAACCTCACGGAGCCCGAGACCTTTCCATCGAATGCAAAACCGCGGAAATCGGTTCGTGCGTTCTAGAGTTATAGCGTCAGGGAGGAAAACCCGACTTATTTTTATATAGTAGATAGTATGGAAGTATAGATGAAAATTGTTTTCTTTAAAATTATAAGAATGGACTATAATATGAATTTACTGTATTAAAGATAATACTTATACTCTGAATTATAACTAACTAGCCGCACCCCGCGGCGTTACCCGCGTTGTACCCGTTCCTGCGGGAATTTCCGGATAAAATGTATCGCATGTGATATTCTGACGTATAACCTATATACTCGTATATATCTAATATATAAAATTCTCGTGTCACGGGGTGCGTGGTTGAACTCCTCTGAAACGGCTCGACCGATTCTCATGAAATTTTGTGTGCATATCGGGTAGGTCTGAGAATCGGACAACATCTATTTTTCATCCCGAAATTCCCGCGAGAACGGGTATAAAGCGGGTGAAACCGCGGGGCGCAGCTAGTATTACTATAATATAACCTATATTATCGCATAATGTTAAACAAAAGCTCATAAACGCCACTTATTTTCCAATCTACAGCTATGTGACGACAAATGCGTTCAGTTTAAGGTCACTATCATTAATCAAGTTACCACAAGACCGCAGTTCACGCAAGACAAGCTTGAGATTTCGACCCGGTCGGACATAACACTTGAATAATGAGATAAGAGGATTAAGCTAAACACTTCCCTAGGGATTTCCGTTCTCTGATAAGTAACTTCGTTAATATAACGTTGTTGAGTAAGTGACATATTATAAGATGTAGTAACTTAAGTTATGAGTATCGATAGTGTTATAGACTTGAAGTTGGAAGGAAATGCAGATTAGTATAGTTTAGTTATTGAATCTAATATTAATTCTCATGTCGCTGTGTTCGTAGTTAATCTCCTCCGAAACGGCTTGACCTATTCTGATGAAATTTTGTGTGCATATCGGATAGGTCTGAGAATCGGACAACATTTATTTTTTACCCCCTGTTATCAACCAACACGTAAATTCATAGTATTTTAAGTAGAAATACGTTATCAATGTTAAACCTTGTTTAAACAAACTCATTTTTTACCTTTCACCTTTCTACTCATTGGTCTTAATGCCTTTCTCGTACAGTGATATCATCATTTTACTAATCTATATTTGTAAGTTCGAGCTAATCGTGGGAATTACCAGTCCGATTCGAATAATTCCTTTTGTAATAGGTAGCCACATTCAACGGGAAGGTTATAGGCTATTTTTATCCCAAAATTCTCACGGGAATGGAACACAACGTGGGTAAAACCCCGGGACGCTGCTAGTCATTGATAAGTATATTCATCCAAAATACACATTCAAGATACATCAGTTTATCAGAGCGATACCCTTAACAATATCTACTTTGCATTGGAATAGGGACATTGGCTTCGCGTATATACTCGTGATGTGCACCCGCTGTCCGACACGAAATGTGATTGTTTCAGCTCGTTTTGTTTGAAAGCTGTTTATTTTTGTGTCAAATATATACATATTTGTTGGACAACGACGTCTGGGTGTCAATTAATGTTCTTATAAAGTATTTGTGTATGTATATGTAGTAGTTTCAGCGAGTTAGATTCCATAACACAAGCTTAGATCTTATTTTAGGTCTAATTAACCGTGTGTAAATTTGTTCGGGTGTATTATTTTTAAATATGTATACAGACTGTTGGAGTATCACTACATAGTATAAAATAAAGTCGTCTCTTTTTCGTGTCTGTCACACTGTTTGTCTGTCTGTATGCTTAAATCTTTAAAATTACGCAACGGATTTTGATGCGGTTTTTTGTAATAGGTAGAGTGATTCAAGAGGAAGGTTTTTATGTAAAAAAAATCCCGAAATTCCCACGGGAACGGGCACAACGCGGGTAAAACCGCGGGGCGCTGCTAGTATAGTATAATTGTAAACCCATACAGCTGGGCAAAGGACTCTATCGACGAAAAGCCGCTGTGTGCTGAATATATATAGGTAATAGCCTTTTTTAGTTTTGTTTGATCCTCCTCGCTATACTGATATCTTCAATAAGGGTTTGTGCCCAGCTATGGAACAATAGTACGGGCCAAGATTATTTTTATATGAAATAAGGAATGAAAGCCTCTAAAAAAATGCCTCAATATTTAGATAATTGAAGTGTTTACTTTAAAGTAAGATTGTTAATTCTCATTCAAATCAAGTGAATATTAGTTCATCGAACTGCGCTTATAGCAAAGTAATAAATAAAATTGTCCAACGAGCATTTAAATAAATCTTTTAAATAAAAATCTTAAGAAACATTTCCTTTAAGAAAATTACAGCAACTACAAACTACTCAGTATCCGATGGAATGGATTTTCCAATAAGCGAAAGAAAAACATAAAGAATCTAGTGTCCATGTTTCAAATAATTTCAATTTGAATAAAGCTGGTATGCACTGAGAATTTTTAATTTCCCTTACCAGCGCATTGTAAAGGGGAGTTCACACTTGAGTTTTCCCTTCTCCGTTTTACTACATCAGGAACATCCTACTGAGTTTAATTTCATTTTATGATGCCATTAAGGCTTATTATAATGCCTCTTTTGTCTAATATACACAACAATTACAAACATTGTATCGTAATTTACGGTTGTTGGTGGAGCTATTGCCGAATATTGCCTGAATAATTGTTTTCTTTTGCGAATAACATTTGTTTACTTCGTGTCAAATGTAAATGGCCCTTGATTTTTAAGTATTGTTAGAACTTTATCACTACATAGTATAAAACAAAGTCGCTTTCCGCTGTCTGTCGCTATGTATGCTTAGATCTTTAAAACTGCGCAACGGATTTTAATGAGGTTTTCTTCAATAGATAGAGTACCTACTACTACCTACCAGTATAAGTACAAATCTGATGACAAGGGCGTAGGGGCAGCGAAGCACTGGAGCGGGCTTATTTAAAAAGTTAATTTTTGTGCCATCACGACGAAGAAGAAGAAGAAGTACAAATCTTCGTCCATCCATCAGTATGAGCGAAATAATTTCACCATTACTAGTTACTTTACATAAACGTATACGTATCTACTTTCCTTAGCAAAACATAGCGCGTTATATGACGTTGTTCGGAAAGAAAAACGTTATTGTTAGTACGGAGACGGAGGATGCTTAATATTCATGACAAGTGTTCTGAATGCCTGTTCGTCATACAAATACGACTCGGTACAATATAACCTAGTTGTATCTCTACTTACCTAAATGTACTTGAATACTTTTTATACAATGTGTAGTTGTAGGTGTGTATGTTAGTTAGTGGTGTGGTGTGTTATATTAGAATTACACTGTTGTCCCACTGCTGACCAATCTCCTTGAAAATCGTCATTATTTTTTCAAATATTTTGATGAGCCCCACGTCTGGGCAAAAGTGAAACTTTATAGACCAAGTTTCTTAGGTTTTTTACATTTTCCTGTTATTCAAACAGCTACATTTATTGGGAAAGCGATTTTTCTAATTTATCCGCGTTTCTCTTTTTCATGTAGCACCTATTTATTTCTCAGAAAAATTGAATATGCACATTCCGACCAAAAACGCATATACCGTCTCTGCACAGTCGCGGGTAAAACTAAATATTGTTCATTTTCAGTGTAAACACATCCTTACTTGTTTATATCCTAATTGAATGTTTAGAGAGCTGTATGCGATTTGATTAGTTTAGAGTTCAGTCACATGAAAACAACACCAGTGTTAGTGCCTTTAACATCAAAATAATTTAATTAAATATATTAGTTGTTGCAGTATGTAAGCGTGGGTATGTAAGCGTGGTGATTACGCCTTATCCTCACTGTACTGGTATCTAAATTATTTGTGTATGTATATGAAGTTTTTAATATTTCCATTACAAGCGCATTGTAAAGAGAGTTCACACTTGAGGTTAGTAGTGTCAGTTAGTTAGATTCCATATTACAAGCTTAGACCTTAGTTTGGGTCTAACCAACTGTGTGTGAATTTGTCCGGGTATATTTATTTATTCGGTAAGATGCCGTTGACAAGCAGTGGGACATTACAGGCCAACTTTTTATTTTCAACTAGCAGCGCCCCGCGGTTTTACCCGCGTTGTGCCCGTTCCCGTGGGAATTTCGGGATTTTTTTTACATAAAAACCTGTCTCTTGAATCACTCTACCTATTACAAAAAACCGCATCAAAATCCGTTGTGTAATTTTAAAGATTTAAGCATACAGACAAACAAACTGACAAAAATAGCGACTTTGTTTTATACTATGTAGTGATTAAAATGTCATATTTTTCAAAACACTTGCTACTTTTAACTACGCTACTTCCGTTTCACCTATTTTTTCACCCACCTTTTTTCACAAAATGTCTGACAGAGATAAAAATGGAGAACTTTGATCTATTACACAATTTTGTAGATCAATGTAGCTTCAAACCATTTCCTCAAACAATTTGTCTCTATAAATCATATTTTAACCACATTGCTCCCAATGGATCAATAAATGGCGGAACTGTACTATCTTGGTTATTATATTTAAGTGCGTTATCTAAATTGTGAGTGTATACATATAACACTACTTATAGGTACTAAAACATATTTTGATAGAAGATAATAAAATTCTATGATAACTTCCAAGGAGTTTTTAAACCTGCACCCGACTTACATCTGATTTATATTTACACCCATCTAGTTAACAGTTACAGCAGACCAAGTCTGATACTCCTTATTAAACAAAGAAAAGGAACAAAATACATATCCCCAATCCTACCTAATAAACTATAATAGAAACCCTAAAAACCCTCGCCAAACCAGTTACATATTTTATACCATCCATCATTGAGCAAAACAACACCCTAACCTACCCATACACCGCTCCATCCGAAAAGGCTTAAGTGCACCAACAAAGGGTGCTGCCGGCGTGTGACGTCACTGTTCTGGCTCTGACGTCAGGCTGCGTATATATAGGTCAATAGAACGCGCAACCCGGGCCCGGCATAGCTCGAAATAGGTCATAGCTCTAAAAATACTGGACCTATTCAGGAACATGCATCTGAAGCTTTGATATACTGTACACAGATTGTAAATGAACTAACTTTCAATGGCATAATTTGATCTTTAGAACTTTAACGTTTGTAGCTTTTGAAAGTAGAAGCTTTAGTGCCGACGTTGGAATTATAGGGAAATGTTTTGAAATTGATGACAAGAAAATGTTTAAAGTAAACGGTATCGATCAAAGTAAGTATTTCGTCCCAAAAGGGTTAAGAGGTTCCGAATTTTAATTATGTTTCGATGGAAAACGGTTGAGGAAAAGGTTTTTAATTACAATATCTTAATCACATTTAACGAATATTTTATATTTTCAACTCAATAGTCTTACTTTTTGCTCGTTTCGGCTGATTAAATTTTTAGTTCGCGTTGAAAAAGTATAGAGGCCTTTCATTTCTGACTAACACCAATTCCCAGGTTTTGTCAAAACCAAAAGAAGATATTATTTTAATAGTTTAACTTAAATACAAAGAGTAGTTAAATACAACTCTTCAACAGTGTATTATTAATGAGCCTACCAAATTTGAGATATCGAGTCAAGCTTAGCATTTAATTAAAACAGATCACTAAACCCGATAGACATACATAATTTTTACGATGATTCTCCTCACTAAACAAATATTATCACCATAGTTTTCCCTACTGTGGGATGTCATCTAACTAATACTTACCGCACAGCGCGATCTAATCTGACTAATACTTACCATACAGTGCGATCTCATCTGACGGATACTTACCCTATAGTGAGATCTTATCTGATCTCATCTCACTGATACTTACCCTGCAGTGGGATCTCATCTAACTGATACCCTACAGAGGGATCTCATCTGACTGATACCTACCCTACAGTGGGATCTCATCTAGTTGATTCTTACCCTACTCACCGTAGGCTACATCTTATTGTACTTACCCAGATAATCTCAGATATTTAGCTTCTACGTATAAAACTGAAATACATCCCCAAAACAAACAACTGTAATCCGTAATATAAGGCAAAGGCTCGACATAAAATCAGGCAATAGGGATGCTTTATCTCGTACTTAACGCTTGTATCCTTAGCGAAACAAAGGATTCCCAACGATATATTTTATGGGAAATTGTTTTTCTTATACAATGCCGTATAGGAATACGATAAGGAATGATAGAGACGTAGCATATTTGTTTTTTTTACTGTTGTTATGTTTTATTGTGGTACGAAGGTCGATGAAGGACAACGTTTTATGGTACACATGTTATTATGTATTCTGTGGGCGTATGTTATTAAGGTTGGACGGTTTTTTGGTTACATTCGATAGTTATTGGTTTTGTTTGTGAATTATTGTTTTTTAGGAACTATGTATTCTCGATTGATTATTAAAAAGAAATTGTTATATCATTATTCAAACATTTTGTTGTAATATAAAGATATGTGCTTATTTTAAGCGATAGTGTAATGAACAAACTTTCATTTTAAATTCGAAATCAAACTAATGAAAACAAATGAAACTCAAATTCATTAGTACCCTTTAATTAAAACTTTGATTGAATTACTACAAGCACTAAAAGCCTAAATAAATATAGGCCCCGACTAGCTTTTCATATGACCTAAATATAAGCTTGTAAGCTTCGTAAATAGGTCAATCCCTTCTCATTGTAAGTTTGATTAATCCAAAGCTCTCAGTAGGAGATTGATCGAAGCTTTGAGCTTTTGGGAGGATCAGCTGTAATCCGGGAAGACACCTTATTTGTATTGATTTATGCAAGATGGAACTTAGCCGATTTGTTCTCATCCTGAATTGTAAATGAGCGTTTTATTCAATGGCGCTTTCAATTATCTTGATGGGAATTAACAAGGAACTTACGTACCGAATAAATTGTATTATGTCTATCACGTAGAGTCAGTACCCAAGAAAACAGGAAGCCCAAGCTAATGGAAGAAGTGTTTCATATTTAATTAAAATATAACAATATTTATAATGTAAGAAATCGATTTAAAATCCTATTTTAGTTGTTTTCAAATTCTACGCGGTAAGTCAAGCTAAGTCAGGTAAGTTATGATTTACTTTTGAAATTCAAATATTTATGTTCATTTCATTAAGTTAATTTGAAGTGTATTATAGAAAAAGGACGAATCTCATTTCGCTATTGCGTTGGTATCTTAAAACAGACTCCTATTTGAAAAGTAAATTACAAACATGCTGCGACCCGGGAGTTGAATCCGGGACCTCGATCTTCGCAGGCCCATTCACATACCACTACACCACCGAGGCGCCGTAGTAAATAACATTTGAATTCACCGAATTAGTAACACAGAGTCAGTAGGATGTAAATTAGTTTGCCAAGAATCATCTTGCCTTTTGGTAACTTAGTTTACAACCATGTTTTCCAACATAAATCAAATAAACCTTTGCTGTCGAGTTAGCACATTAGTTAATTGAATGAGTACTTAGTAAATTAATTCTGGATGTGTACTCTGTGGTATATTTTTGTACGTGTGTTACTTAAGTTAATAAATAGGTAACAACATATGTGTGTGGATGTTTCTTTTAATATAAGAACATAAAAGTCCAATCTAGTTCTGTCACCGTATTAATACTGGAATATCTACCTTAACTTAATGTATGTATATCTTCGTATATAATAAAGCTGAAGAATTTGATTTTGTGTTTGTTTGAATGCGCTTATCTCGGAAACTACCAATCCGATTTGAATAATTCTTTTTGTAATAGATAGCCACATTTAACGGGAATGTTGTAGGATATTTTTTATTTTAAAATTCCCACGGGAACATGCACCATGCGACTAAAACCACGGGGTGGTGATAAATGTCAAGCTGTTATGCATTTATTGTTACCTACTCTGTTATAAATAAAGTCTTCAACATAATATTTTGAATGATGCGTGTACGAATAAAGCATATGTATTCGTTCATATTCGTACTGCAAATAGTATAAATACATCTTTACATTTGTCGTCAGTTCAATCTTCAAATATCGAGTAAATTTGCCTTCCGAAATAGTCCTTTTCATCCTCTTTTGATCTGCACCCCGAATTTGAATGAAGACGGATTATATCGAATAAACTTTCAATACTATTTACTGAACTTTTATTTGTACCCTTATTCCTATTCATAACACCGAACGGGGTCATCTAAAAATAAGAATCCTAGACTACTCCGTCTTTCTATTTAAACATGATACAAAGTTTATATGGAAGTTTATTCGGTTACTATCTATCAAGATTAAAATATCAATTTGGATTTAGATCTTTAGGATCGGGAAAAGGGTAGGAAGTTTTTGTTAAAATTGCCAATTAAACAGGACGTATGGACGGTTCAAATTCAAACTAAATGTTTGCAGAAAGGTATCGTTTTAGGAATACGGCAATATAAGGAATACGATAATTCCTACTTATATTATAAATGTAAAAGTTTGAGACGATGGCTGTATGTTTTGCGTAAAAGAGTAACAAACATACATATGTATGTTTGTTACTCTTTCACGCAAAAACTACTCAACGGATTTGTATGAAACTTTACAATAATATAGGTAAAACAACAGAATAAAAAATGAGATATTTTTATCCCGAAATTCCCATGGTCACAACGCGGATAAACCGCAGGGCGCTGCTTGTAATAAATAAGTACACACAAATAAGTTCACTCAAAGTTAAATTCTCCACAAAAACTTAACGTCTACAAATACTTGGTGGCATTTACAACCATTTTCTTAAAAACATACACATTTTCCATGAATTCACAGTAATAGGCCGTTAAAGCTCTCACACAATAAATCTGAGAAAAGCTTTTAAGGAAATGCGGTGCACTCTGTGTCTTAACGAAGTTTTATTTATATGGCAAACTATTATATTAGTGTTATAGTTTAACCTGGTTTCATAAAGTAACTCCTGGAGTAATGGAGATCAAATTAAGTTCTATTTTTCTATAAAGTTTCTGAGGTTTCTGAGTGGGTATGGGGTAATATAATATAGTCCTTGCACAAAGTAAAGTACTAGTAGATACAATATGTTACTCATTTATCTACTTGAATACTATTCTTTATTAATTTTTATTTCCAATGATTACCAATTATTTTTAAGTTTTGTAATTAGTATTATGTGTAAATCAGATTTATAAATTTCATGGGTTATTCCGAGCGATTATAAAAAAAACTCAACAATATAGTCTTCCAAATTTTATCTAATACAGAATTACATTAAACATTTCATCCAATATATATTTCATACATTACTACTGTGCAAGATTATCAGAAATCATAAATGAGAGTATCAGAATAAGATACAACTCAGACGAGAGACTAAAGTATACAGCGGACGAAAAGTCCGAGAGAAATATTTATGTTCTTACAGGACTAATTTGACTTATAGGACGACGTACGGTTTGTAAAGCTCTTTTCGCCTTTGTTATGTTATCTAATATGATACTATATCACTATACAAGTACGGGTATGTGTACATACATAGATCCCAGGTGGCCATCGAATCAGCAACTTCCGACACGACAAAACACTGTGCCAACGCTTGTTAGCTTGTCAAGTCATGTTGATACAATTTGAATCTTGGTGATAAATATAGACTATAAAGTTCACACTGACCACAAGTCGACACAACCACAAATCCTACGTCGCTCGTTTGCTCGGGCTAGAAAATTAAGGGAATTACGGTAGTTAACCTCAGCTGGACCTTTTATTCTTAACAACGACAAACTGAAACTTTGCTGATTACTATTGCTACGAGTAGTACATTTGTCTCAAAGGAAATTAATCGGAAATTGGATACAGAGATATCTTCTATCTCCAATATTAGAAATTTTAGTTACCATTTACCAGCTTATACGTAGGTACGACTATGATTGAAAATAATAATTTGGAAGAAGTATTTTTCTTCAATAGTTATTTGTACAGTGAATTAGACTCTTTAATTTAATCAAAACATATACGAAAGAAAAAGAAAGTCCGATATAATGAAAATTGCAAACATACCATTTATTTTATACTTTTTTTTCTTTTCTTCAACCTGTATCGTCCCTCTGCTGGGCAAAGTTCTCCCCCAAACGCTTCCAACCTTCTCTGTCCTTTGCGGTTTCCCACCACTCGCTATCGAAGGAGACAACGTCATCCCGCTAGCGTTTCTTCGGCCGTCCGCGGCGGTTATTTTATACTATTTGATAGAAAATGCCAACATCGCATCCGCCCATCCAACTACAGTCCGGACTGAACGTAGCTTAACAATTCCCATACACCAAACTAGGCCACAAGCGTAATACACATGAAATGACAATCAGCGCAAAGGAGCAGTCAAAACAAAGTAATATTAATAAAAATAGAAGGGAAAGAAATATGTCCGAGGGTTGAATGAGACATCTTAGCAGATCTCACATCGAGACAACTTTCATCTGTTCTACTTTTGTTCGTGTTAACTGTTATTACGAAACTTTAGGGTTGTCCCTAATTTATTTCTCAAGGTAACAAGAAAGTGGAAATGTCATTTGAGATTTACGAGAGTTTTCTTGATAAAGTTTAATACAGGTGCTTACAGCCTTTTTAAGGGGGAAAATGTGCCGCATTTTATTTAAACGTAATCATGTCCTTGTGACAATCTGTAAACCTTGTTTACGATACAGTTACAGAAAAAGTGAATTAGTTTATTTCGATGGAAAATTCAGGCAGATAAAGTACTAAAAATATACAGTGTGTTTTGCGTTATGTAAACATTGCTTGTTCTGACAAAATGAATTATCTCTTACAAAATTGTGTTGAATTCAGTTAAAAAGCAACGCCCGGTGGTCTAGTGGTATGTACACTAGCCTACCAAGACAGGTCCCGGATTGAATTATCAGGTCGAGCGAAAACATGTTTCCTACTTTTCAGACATAACTCGGGTTTGAAATCATCATCCCGCAGTAGGCAAGCGTGGTGATTACGCCTAATCCTCCTCACTGTACTGATATCTTCAGTGAGATGAGAGGCCTTTGCCCAGCGTGAGACATTACAGGCTAATACTTTTTAGTGCTTTAAAAAAAGTATTTAAATAAATAATAATAACTACTTAAAAAAAAAGACGCTTAAAAGTTTTTTTTATCTTTTTTTTGTATTGACATCGGTCCTCGATAAATATACAAAGTTTGAAAGAAAGCTGGCCGTTTAAAGTGGGTCAAATACGCGCCCTAACGAGTCGGTTACAAACATACAAATGAAACTAATATAAAGCGTGTAAAAATAGTCAGAGAAAATTAGTTCGCTGCCTAATTACATAACCAAACACACATCCTAATATTGCTTTACTTTAAACAATACAGCGATCTCAACATGATAATCCACTTCAAAGTTCGTTACGAACAAAACAATTTTGACAACCCTAGTCACAATGGATCGAGTTTTATTGAGTAAGCCGCCTTTATGAATCGCGCCAAAGTCTGGGGACGAAGTTTGCGTATATGGGTCGGGAATCGGGATTCAGAAAGCAATTCCTTGGAAAACTCGACATTTGAGAATCTCTTTGAATCTTCTGAAGTGATCTGTATGATACCTGCATTTATGGTCTTATGCTGTTATCGTGTTTTGCTCGTGTAACAATGTTAAGTTTTGTAAAGTTTTAACGTTAGCTTACTGGTATTAGGTAAACATGTTTTGTATGTATCGTGCATAGATGCTAGCTTAGCGTGCTTTTTGATGCAGAATGGAAATCAATGCGTTCTTTTCATACTAGAATTAGCAGTGTACTCGCATTGTGCCTGTTTCCGTGTTAATTTTGTGATGAGAATCAGCTTTAACCTTCCCATTGAATGTGGCTACCCATTACAAAAATATTTTTTTAAATCAGATTAAAAGTTTCTGAAACTTACGCGTTCAAACAAACAAAAAAATCCAAATGGAAATCTCGCTTACATTAGTTTCTAGTACAGAAAGCAGCAAAAACCCTCATCACCATCGTAGCCTATAGTACAAGTAGGTGACACCAATTCTGAAACATGAAAACTGAAATAGTTCCAAATATTGAACTGAACAAAAGAATCTTCATTTCTTAAATTTTTAAGAACTAAACTCTTCGCTACGTACCGGATCAACAGAATTAACATAACCAAAAAATAAACCGTATCCAAAACCAACACAACAATTCAATTTAGAATTCAATTTACATCGAACAACTTGGATACCGATTATCCCATATAGTCCAGGAAAAAAAGTACCTTTGCCTTGCAAAAGGTCGAGTAATCGAGATTTTACGTACGAGTATATACTCGTAGCTTAGGTATGATGGTATTAATCTAAAAAAATCTACCAAATTTTCGACCACCGGAGTGAGCGTTAACCGCCATATTGAATAAAAAGTGCCGCCATATTGTTCTATTTTCAAATTCTAACTCTCAATAGTATGACAAATGTGTTAATGAAAAGTATATAGGCCTTCTTAACTTTAAAAACGCGACTACTTCACCTTTTGTAAGACGAAATCTCCATTTACTGGATTACTAACCCTAGCTTTCCATATTCCCTCCATCCCACGTTACCTTGACCCACATACAACCCTCAACATCTTACCTTAACTGGCAGTTATTGCATAACCATCAACACGGAAATATAAACTTTATTACACCGATATAAGGTAAATTACAGCGCTGTAAAAGTTTAAACACACTTCAGATTACGATTTGTCGATTAACCTGGTAAATATGGAGGGTTCGAGTTTTATACGCGATGGGGTTATCATTTTGGAAGGGATGTTTTGATATTAGTGCTAATTCAAATATTTTATGATTTTGTATGTGTATTATAAATTGCCGTCAACTTATTAATCTTGTCTGCAAATCAATTTATGGTGACGCAGTAAAATTACTATTAATGTTTCTAAATTCTTATG
This sequence comes from Cyclophora albipunctata, assembly GCA_963082685.1. NCBI lineage: Eukaryota > Metazoa > Arthropoda > Insecta > Lepidoptera > Geometridae > Cyclophora > Cyclophora albipunctata. The sequence continues at coordinate 3,659,810 of OY720117.1, read as the reverse complement.
TTATTTTAGAAAAATGGTATTGTTTTTTAAGGTTAGGTAGGGCATACCATTGTTTGTGATAAACCTTGTTTGCAAAGTCCCTAAATGATTTAAAGATATTTTAATGAATTAAGCACCACTATTTAAAACAAGGCAATTCTCTCCGCACTGTTATCATTGATGGTATCATAAAAGTCAAAATATTTTATTTATCTAATCAATTTCTATACCAACATTATATTAAAAACTTCATCAAACTAACTTTACCGCGTGAAGTACCACTTAGCACGTTTATCAAAGCACAATAAACTATTTACGTCACCATAAACCTGTAAGATGGTCTAAAATTGTCTACTTTCAGGTTTACGAGGGTTAATGCTAAGAATTTTGCAAAATGAAACTTCATGCTGCGAGAGTTATAAAAACTTACGTTGATAATGAAGCTTGGTAGGCGTATCATTTTATGCCTTCAGAAACAGGTGTTTGTGAAACTTCCGAAGTACAGTAATCCACACTAATAGGTATTATAATGAAGGGAAGTTTGTTGCGTAGGCAGGCTTGGGTTTGTGAGAGAATGATTAAATACACAATTATTAGCTGCTTCGTGAAGCATCGGACTATTGAACAAGTCTTTTCTGTGACAGATTATTTAGTTTATTTAATACGGTACCACGGTGCAGTAACAGCTATTTGAAAAAAATCGCCAATATTACACACATTAAATTAATGTAAAAATTGATGTTATTTTTCTTTAATTCGGTCATACCCTTCAGCGCCTTCACCAACACTGCACCGCGCCGTATCGCTTCTTCTAAGATAGTACACTAACTTAAACAATTTCAAACCTGACTAGTTTTAAGGCCAGCCTTTCACCACTTAGGCCATAGGCATATCTTGTATCATAAGTAGTAAAATCGAGATCTCTGCCTTTAAATTACGAAACCAAACCACGGTCGTAAGGACGATCACTGCACAACTTTGACAATAACCTCCACATAACATCAAAAATCACTTCCCAATCGTGATCAAAGTTCGCAGCTGGTATTGATTAGTTACCACGAGTGGTTTTGCGTCCCAGTAGGTAGCTAAGAGTCGTAAAATCGAGATTCATGCTGACATTACTAGGGGATATAACTTAAAGGAAACCGGGTTATGTACGGTCACGTTTTGTCTCGACCGTGTTATTTATTATATCTTCGCCTTCGTGAAACTGTCCGGATTACACTTTTAAAATGAATGATGCAATTAAAGAGACGGTTTTGTTTGCAGTACTTTTTTTTTGGGGGTAACCTCGATTTAGTGTGCTATGTGGGTTAACAAAGGTTTATACAATTCTAGATGGACAGCAAGTCGAGATCTTCAACTATTATTTCAGTTAGCTCTTGGCCTGTAATAGTCATATTTCTTTGCTTTGTTATTTTTTACGAAAATTGACAAGTTGGGCTTCTTAGCTATACTAACAAAATTTAAAAGGAAAATTACCTACCATGAATTTAAAATTAAACTCTACGATAAAATTCATCATTTGACACATCGTTTAAATTAAAACAAGATAAACTTTTAAAACTTGGACCGAATAGTGAACAAATTATATTTCTCCAGATTACGTCTGAGGGTCGATAATAAGAACAAAATGACATCTCGAACTTATCGAAAGTGCTTGGACATGTCGTAATAGAAATTGGAAGAAGTTTTCCAACTTCGTCGCGAGTTGGATTTACGATCTGTCAAACTTTTAATACCATTGATTGGGGGAATTAGTGAGGATATTCTGGGATGCTGTAGTACTTATTACTTACAGAATTTATGTACCGGGTACGACATAATATGAAAATCTTTACATATTATAAAACAACGTCCCCAAAAACTGTCTCTCTGCAATAATAATTCATTTTCTCAAAAAAACTACTCAACGAATTTTTATGCGGTTTATGCGGTTTCACTTACATACAGCGTAATTCAAGAAGAGGGTTCGTGACTAATACTTACATACACGTCATTGCTGGCCATCCAATCTAGTAGTGACCTTTTTGCACATCGCACGATGCGTTAACATCGCTAAGGCAGGGTTGCTTCAGCTTACGTTCACGCACCTGTTAACGTTACCACAGAATCTCAGTATCAACAGACGTAAAAAAAACATGGCTTTCTTCGGTTTAGGCCCATCTCGTAGCCAGATTTGGTAGCTAGCTTCCAAATGGGAGAAATAATCCCGATTCGAAGCTGGCTACGAAATAGGAATTCAAAAGTCCAAGATTTAGGATTTTAACTAGTAAAAAAAAAAAATAACCCTAACCTACCGAATAGATCGTTCCCATTTAGTAGCTAGCTACAAGATGGGAAAACACTTTTCTCATTTCGTAGCTAGCTACCAAATCTGGCTACGAGATGGGCCTAAACTCTTTCTTCTGGCCGCCCGAATAACTTCAACTGGCTGTCATTTAAGTTATGAAACAACTTTTTGTATTTAACAGCGTAGAAAATCGTGAACTTGTTTACGAACGTGATGGCCAACCGTTTGAAACAGCTACCCTGAATCAAATAATGCTACAACATACCACCAAAGAAATGCTCGTTTACATTCATAAATCAGTTGCGAGTACGTACTTATCTCTGCTTATGTACGAGTATATTTAGCTAAACTACCTATTTACTAAAGCCACTTTACATAGTAAAATAGAGTGCTTAATTTACCTAGACTACTACTCCCAGTGACCCAAAAGCTCAGGCTAGTTTAATTTTGAGTAACTCATAAAACGCCGAGCTTCGAATACTCACAATAATGGTATAAATAACATTATGAAGAAATATATAGATTACTAACAGTGCCCCTCGGTTTTACCCGCTTTGTGCCCTATCCCGTGGGAACTTCGGGATTTAATATAGCCTATAACCTTTCCGTTAAATGAATAATTCTTTTTGTAATAGATAGCCACATTCAACGGGAAGGTAATAGGTTGTTTTTCAGCCCGAAATTCCTACGGGAACGGGCTCAACGTGGATGAAAACGCGGGGCGAGGCTTGGTATACGAGTATATATAATTATAACGATTATCGTCATATCATACCAAACTTACGTAAACACCATCCACAAGAAACACTTTTCACTCAGATGATTACAAAGATAAAAATTAAATAAACCAACCGCTTAAAATGTAAGGTTCAAAATTATGAAGTTCTTAACTAAACTGCAAGAAGAATTTGGGTCAAGTAATTAATTAAATTGCGCGTGATTTCGGAGTTTCTTACCTTAAATTTTATTAATATTGTTCGAGGTTTGGGGAAAATATTTATATTAGGGATTTAATAACAAAATAATGTTGAGATTTCGGTTATATTCAGTTGTACCTTTGGATGAAGTTCATTTTTATGTGATAGCTTGCGGTTTTAACCGTGTTATGACCGTTAGCATTTATGATTATGACCGTTAGCATTTATGATTATGACCGTTAGCATTTCTTTACTATCCACTCAAATTTTGCATTAAAATTAATAACATGATGTATGCATGCCGAATATTCCATATAACATTATGAATTTAAAACTGTGTCTATCGGTGATGCTTCCACAGCAAAGCTGGTGTACCAATTTATCTTAAAAATTGGTTTAATCATATAGTTAAATATAAAGATCAAACATCAGCAAATTTTTGTCCCAAAAATTATACTGGGACAGTTGTTCTTATTCCTACCATTATTTTATTAGGGTCAGAGTAATAACTAAAGCAAGTAAATCCTTAAAACACTGCTAGTAAGCACATAAAGTATAGTCAATTCTTTATAGTTACGTCTAGACTGCGCGTCGAGTAATACATATCAATTATTTTATTCATACAAAGTAGGCAATGTATGTGATACATTGCTCGTATAACTTTTCATGTCTCTTGCTACTTTGACCATTGAGTATGAAACTTACGTCGTTATTAAAATTAAGTATCTGTAATAGAGTATATTCTTTGTATTGATGCTAATGCGAATAATGATGACGTTGTTTGTTATGTTTTATTGTTAATCTTTGATTCAGGGGTTTGTTAGTTTTTATATCTGAGACTAGCAGCGCCCCGCGGTTTTACCCGCGTTGTGCCCGTTCCCGTAGGAAATCCGGGATAAAATGTAGCCTATAGCCTTCCTCGATAAATAGACTATCTAACAGTGAAAGAATTATTCAAATCGGTTCAGTAGTTTCTGAGATTAGCGCGTTTAAACAAACAAACAAACAAACAAACAAACAAAACAAACTCTTCAGCTTTATAATATTAGTATAGATTATGGAACTCATACACGGGGGGAAGTTGGGGTTCTCCAAAGGCTGGTTTATCTTTGGTTTTCGCTCCATACTTTTTTTGGGACACCCTGTTACTCAAAATTAGTATTTAAAACCGAAACTACCGCATGATCGCGCAGGTAGCTCAAATTTAAGCTATAGTCGTATTATAGTCGTATTCTAAAAAGGATATCATTTTAAGATCTTAGTACCGTACGATCGAATTTAGATTTTTCCAATGCTTGGATTAGAAATTGGCTGTAGGTCTTGGCTCTGTCCTAGTATTTAAAGTTGAAACTGAGTACAAATTATAGATTTATCTACTGACAATTTACTTTCCCTAAGTTTCACTAAAATAATACAAAAGCATGTCCATATAAAAATAGTACAACCCACAACAAAAAGCTTATCAACACAATTCAATTTAAATTCACACACATAAAAAGACACCACGAAACTGAATATATTTTATATTTACCAAATAAATTTCCTATACAATATTTTATCTTGAGACAACGTTTTACATTTTCGCTCAGGGCTTCCAAAATTGATGGTAGGCTCTTTACGACTCTCGTAAAACTCTTCGCTTATAGGCATCCCCGTTTGTATTAATCTGAGGAATTTGGGACAGCGACGACGGTTCGTCGCTTTAGCGCTTGTATCAAAAATAAAATGTTTAAAAGTTTTCTCTTTATGTAGCTGACGGTATATTTCTGATTTATATCCGCCATTTTTTATCGGGTCTTAGGTTTATCACTTGTTTTAAAAGATAACTTTTTTATGGAGTTATTAACAAGTTCTTTCTAAAATAAAGTTATACTTTGTTCTAGTTAGTTATTTATGTATTTCTCTGTTCGCAGAAAATTTCCAGTTCACGTGAAAGTATTTCAGTATTTATGCCTTAAACCCCCTACCCCTAAACTAAAACCCTATCTATCTTATGTAAGGTATCATGTACCTTAGTAAGTACACAGCAATTTGTAATTGCTTACAAATGTATAAGTACAAACAGTGAAGTGCTTTTATAAAATATCCTACTTCATTTCATATCACAATTTCTTCCCGGACATTCGTTTACAAAAGCGAACTCATTAAAACTGAATCTGCAATCCACAACTGAATAACAAAACAATACTACTTCAGTAAAATATACAATAAAATACTTGTGCAACCGACTGTACTTGCAGGAAACATTTGAATATCGAAGTACGGCTATTGAGAAATAATCAATTGTAGCTGGAATCACGAGTACCCAACTTAATGTAACAAGGTTGCATGTAGGTATTTAATTTGAAGTGACGTAGAACCTTGTCGTTGTAAAATGTTAACGGGAATCGAGCTTTGGGTCAATTCAATACCGTATTTGTACCTCGTGTCACAAGGAAATGGATCCTACACACGATAACATAAATTATGTAACAAGTATGAAGGCACTTATTTCATTGTTTTATTGTTCGATTTGGTTCTTTTGATCGAGAAATCTGAAGGTACACAGAATACTTAGTAATATATAAGCAGGTATTTAGTAGATTTAGGAACTCTAAAATGTAAAAACTTTCTTAGATTTTCTTTGATAATCTTAATTAACTCTTACTTATAATAGGTAGGTTTCAGAGAGCATAAATGATTGTTCATACAAAAGTGCTAAAGTAAGTACTTTCATACTTTTCAAGGTGATTTTCATTTACCAACCTGATAATTATACTATTAGGCACTTTGGTACAATAGAGTTTAACAGTACTCAAAAATATGAGCAGGTTTTATCATATCCGGCAACATTTTACAAGTCCTTCAAAATATTCGAAACACCAAAATTGTGTAACATTCAATAATATTTGATTGTGGTCCCGTACGATATCGATCGACCTGACAGCGAATAGGAACGCAACAGGTTACATCTCTGACGTACGCCTTTACGCTTACAATTTATTTTACAAGCAATAAAGTTCAACATTGGATGCGCTAGTTTCAGGATTTGCATAGCTCCTACACCTCCTATCTAGGTTTCCCGGATATCGTGCGAAAGAGATGGAGTTAGTTTCGCACCCACTCTAACAAATTGGTACGCCCCCAGAACGCACTTTGACCTTTTGTTCGATTTAAAAATGGATTTGCTTTTATATTATGTGGGTTTTTATGATGGATATGGTTGGATTAAGCAGTTTGATTGTCCTTTGTTTTTACTCCGATGTGGGTAATTCGAATAGATTAAAAACTCTAAAGTAACTATATTATTTACGGGTTTCTTTGCGGTATACAAAAAGTTGTTGAAGTAAAAAAAATAATTAATAACCTAAGGTTGCCAAAAGTTGGTGTTGATATTCTCTTTGGGTTACCACGTGGATACTATTTTGTATCTGATTTCTTACGATCGATTGCGTATTTCCTTGTATTAAGGCACTACAACTGTATTTACTAATTATCTGTCAATATTTTCAGTAGCTCAAGAACCTTCAATTTATTTCGATTCAGTTATATTCATTTTATTGAGACATCTATCTCCTACTAATAATATAATAAAGCTGAAGAGTTTCTTTGTTTGAACGCATCTCAGAAACTACAAATCCGATTCGAATAATTACTTTTGTTATGGATAGCCACATTCAAAAGGTCAAAGGCTATTTTTCATCCCGAAATTCAAATGAAAACGGGCACAACGCAGGTAAAACCGCGGGGCGCTGCTAGTTTAGTTATAAAATAGTTGAACGCAACAAAAGAGTTCCTTCTCTTCTTTCAATGCTTTGCATTGTAACTTCTTAGAGAGGTACTACAAAAAGGTGCTCACCAGCAGCGAGGATGATAACTATATTTATTTAACAAAGCAATATTTTCAGCACAATTTCCTTGTAAAATTCTCTAATAGGGCAGTTGTTGGAAAGAAAATATTCAATAAAAATGTTCTTTCATTCAAAGTCAAGCTCCGCAAAGGACGTAATAATTATTGTGTACTCCTTTGTATCATTAGTACGAGGTTTATTAAATTTAAAATGTGTATTAACCAGGAGAATAAATATATAACATTTAGATAAATCTAATAAAAAGCGAAATAAGCTACGTCCATGTCAATAAAAAACTAATAAAAACCACACAAATCCCGTTTCCCCCTTAACCCAAAACAAATAGTAATCTCAAGAAAGAAAACAAATGTTTCACTATTCTGCCGCTGGAATTTGACACCAAAAATATTGCTCTAATAAAATTGTGACTACGAATGTTATTACCCAAGTTGGTCGTTCGAGATTGGGACTCGTGGTAGGGGTTTGTCCGGGCGAGCTATAAATAGAACTCCGAGCTGCAGTTACCTTTGCACTTTGAGCAGCACAGCGCGTCCCGGCCAACCCCTACCACTGGTTTGAAAATCAGTTTTAATTACCACGGTCACTGCGTAATTTGTTTAACGTTCGCTTTAGATTTAGGTCGGATTCAAACTGTGTCATTTGCTGAAAGTAAAGTAAAATAAATTATTTTGGAAAAGTTGGATATGGTTTTGGAATAAAATCTGAAAATGAATAACTTTTTTAAATTCAGTTTTAAGAGTGATGGAGGACCGCTTAAATATCATGCTTATAATACTGTTATTATGTTACTATTCAAATAACTATACTTAAGTGCATCTTAATATATTTTCGTATCATAGAGCAGAGTATGCCTAATCCTCCACTGTACTGATATATATTTTAAGTGAGATGAGAGGCCTTTGCCCAGCAGTGGGACATTTTAAGCTGAATATTAGCTTATAATGTCCCACATATTCACCTTGCTTTCCAAATGCGAGATGGGGATCTCAAACCCACAACATGTTTTTCGTATAGTATAAAACCTAAATTGCAAATTGCTAATTCCTTCTAAAGAAAACAAATGACTGTGACCAAATTACTACAAATCTAATTGCAGAGACATTAACTTTGATCAATATACCAGATAACTGGTGACGTAAGCAAACTTGACATTATAGAGCATTTTGACGTCACGACACGAATGGGTGGAGAATTACACGTAGGCGTTGCAGCAAATATTACTAGCAATGCCTCGTCGTATTACTGGCATCTTGGACACTTTCTGCCTTATTACGCTCTCTAACTAAAACACTGTTAGTGAGTGTTTTGTCTCTTTTGCTCTTTGGAAATTTTAGCGTATGTCAGAAAGGGACAAACCAATTGATAGCTAAAATGCTGCTAGTAAGCGTTTAGGAATAAGGCCTTTTAAATCTAGTCTTCTTCATCGAGTGGATGGTCAACCTGACCAATCCTAGTGTCAGAGTTATAGAGCCGCCAAAGGCCTCTGACGTGGCTCATGTAACGACTACTATCCGTAGAAAGTAACCGGGACCGACGGCTTAACGTGCCCTCCGAAGCACGGAATCTAGTTAGTTCAGTTACAATTATCGTCATTGTTGGTCAAAGACTTCTTTCCATACTCATAAAAGTCTTCACTACAGCATTTTTATTATAATTCCTCATCTAGTTACTGTATAACGAACTTTATAACCTTGTCGTGTATCTTATTCTGTTTCATATCCAATCCATTAACTATAGGTATCAAATATTGTAATAAAAATATAAATAAAATAATAAATAAAAAATGTTTTTAAAAATACAGCGTGCGCTAAAAAAATAATACCGAATCCCTATCAATTACTCAGCGCCAATATGAAAATCCTTGTTTTTGTTTAAAAACTCGTTTTGTTTTCGTTATTTTATAAATCCCTTTGAAAACGGTATGAAATTCTACCTTTACAAATAAAACATCGTATTTTGGTCCCTATTGTGTTTTCCTCGGAACAGTTCGTAATAATTCCGCGTATATTCATATTGGAGTTCGCAAATACGTCGGATATTGAGTAATGAACGGTGTTTATTTTACATTAACTGAAACACAAATACGAAGAGCAAATATTTTATTTAATGAAGCCGTAATTAACGATTCATAAATACCTATCATAAATATGTTTACAGTCAACAAATAATATTGGTACACTTATCCTCCTAACTGTACTGACATCTTCAGTGAGATGGAAGGTATTTTTCGAACAGTCAAACATTACAGGCTTACTAAGAAAAGCTACACTTTCTTTCTAAAGGTTTTGTTTTATCAACATTTTTATACTAGGATACCTATTGTATACGGCAGCGTTTCTGCTCATTTCTTATACCTAAGTAAGTAAGTATAATGTCCCACTCCTGGGCAAAGGCCTCACCGAAGATATAAATCGGTACAATAAGAATAATTAGGCGCAATCACCACGCTTGCATAATTGGGTTGGTGATCTCAAACCTCAGGCTTGTTTAAAGTCCCTACCTAGGTATAAATATATAATCGCAGTCTGTCAACAGTGACTAGCTTCACAATAAAATGTTACTATCCCACTGGGGTGTACGATCAAAACGCGCCAGACAGGCCGTAAAACTTCTTTAGAACTTACAATTTTCAAACTTTAGTAAATACAGAGAACAATTTAAAAGAAAGTAAAATACGAATAAGATAATCAAAAGTAAGATATTCCTTTTTTAAATATGTGAGATGCTTTTAACATTGAGCTTAATCAACATTTTCAACTAATTAGAACTATTATATTTTGTTGGACAATTCTAACGTAAACAACCAACAAAATTCCTCTAAAAATTTAACCATTTCCTCATGTAAATAACGATTAAAATTCGTAACACACCCCTAGCTCTAAACATGTTTGTACGTCGCACACACTATGACGTAGGCATTCCAATGTGAAGCTACGTTCTGATCGAAGCAGGTAAGAGCCCGCGTGATTCGTTTGCCCAAGCAATTGCACAAGTGTGCGTGCAAACATTTGTGTGCGTGGCCTACATCCGTAGGGCTGCCTCTATGTTGCTCTAAAAGGGAATTATACTATTATACTACTGAATGTAACAAATGGTCTGTACGGGACTACAATAATAGATATTTAAGTCACAAGGTAGGCTATTTTACTTTGATTTAGTGGGCGACAATGTTTGAGTTAAGTTTAAGTTACGATTTCAATGTTTGTAGTTTGTAGTTAGAGATGTAAATACTATAAATTTATTTGTGTGACAGATTTGTTTGGGTATTATAGTATTTGTAATAAGACTTTGGAAAATAGAGTTTGGTACTATTCTAATGTATTTATATGTATTAATGGGTGACTTTATTATTGATGGTCTCGGTAGTGTAGTATTATTTACTCTTGCCTGCTAAGACTCAAAAGTCCGCCTGGTCAGTCCCAGATCAACTGATTTTTCAAAAATGGCAGGGGTTTGTATTCTCAACCCCGCAGCAGACAATCGTGATGACTACGCTTAATCCTTCTCCCTGTACAGATATCTTCAGTGAGATGAGATACTTTTGACCAGCAGTGGGACGTTGCAGGCCAATAGATACTTGCCCACCCTATTTTTGTGTACACTCGGCACCACTTAGGTGATACCCTTACTTATAAGTATCATCCCAAATCCATTTTCCTTGTAACATTAGGGAAATTATTTATATGCCGGAAAAACACTTTTTCGGGCACAAAGATCATTAAGGAAAAACAGTAATGTTAGCTATATTATATACATATAACATACAAAAGACCACAATTAATTTATTCGTGGTATACATTATTTGTATGTCTAACTTTCTTTATTTGAAGCACGCACTGAATTTTCTTAGATGAATTTGTGATTTGAAAAAGTTATGTAACTTTATTTTCAGAGTTAAGCATAACTACATGAAGTTCGTTTCTTTTTTCGATAAAAGTTCAGTTAAGGTTTGAAAGTAACACTATTGAAACGTAAAAAATAAACAGATTCCTCTCTATATCGATTTTTCAAACCGATTTCAAAACGAAGGTTCTCATTTCGATTAGTGTGCACACCTTTTAGATGCTTCTAATTCAAAGTGCTGATCTAAAGAACGATGAAATGCAACAATCGACTTAAATATCACAGCCATTACAGTTTATTATTGCAGATTAACAATCAAACTAATCTACCTCACACATCCCAAAACTGACAATTACAATCAAGCATATAACTTTCCAAAGGTAGCCTCAATAAGCCTTCCAAAAGGAAAAATAGAGTCAATTTCCTCACTCTATCGTCCTTTAAGTCAACAAGTTGAATTAGAGGTTCTAGAATAAGGGTAGAACCGTGGGTAGAGCAGAGCTGTCTTCATAATGTCAGAGGTCGCGATCGATGTAGCGCCGCGTTCTGCGTCCGGGTTGGTGGTGCAAAGTGCAGGCGGAAACGTATTGAAAGAGACCAGACAAATTTACACACGGTTAATTACACCCAAACTTAGTTCTAAGCTCGTATTATGAAATCTAATTAATTGATACTACTACATATACATACACTACTACATATACATACACAAATACTGTATCTGTACTAATATTATAAAGAGATATTTGTGATTTTGTTTGTTTGTGTGTTTGAGCTAATCTCGGGAATTACCGGTCCGGATCGAATAATTATTTTTGTAATGGATAGCCACATTCAACGGGAAGGTTACAGGCTATTTTTCAACTCGGAATTCCCACGGAACCGTATAAATGTCAATCTATAGTAATACATACAGATGGCCAGTATGTCTGTTAAGAAGAAGAAGCACCTTGAAATTAATTTAGAAACATCATATTCAAGTAAACTGATTTATCTGAAATGTTCTAATTGTCAGCAAAGATTTTTACTTTCACTGAAGATATCAATACAATGATAACACGTAATCACTTTGGTTTGTTACAGAATCTGAATGGAATGAAAATCGCTTGTTTGATTTCTCATTTCTCTTTTCAACCCGCTTTCCGCTTGTAACGTTTACCGCAATCGCCGATATACCCTGGCACAGCTAAAATGTAGCTGAATTGGTCAAACGTTCTGTGAGAACCCGAGGATCGCACATGATGGCGTACGCCGGAATAACTCGAAGTACTACAGAATACGGATGTATGTACGGTATTCGACGCCCAACACTTTTCAAAGGGAACACTGTACTTCAGAATGTGCTTTGTCGAATTCTTTCACGATTTAAGTTTTGATGTATGCTCGCTTTTGAAAGTACAAATATGTTGTAAAATGTAGACAAAAATAGTCGATTTACTTTTAACTTCGTAAAGTAGTATATACCTATTATGTTCTTTCATGTAATCGAATATGTTCGAATAAGTTATCTTAATGTATGTGAATTTGTTCTATAAATATTTATTTAATTCAATTAAGGTTACTGTCTCTATGAGATACGCTTTGTTTTATCTCTAATTTACGTTAGATACGTTGATTAACCAAAGTGTATCGCTAGTGTCACCTATTATTAGTACAACTCTGAACTTCAGCTCGATAATATAGTGATAAGTATAAAGATTCAATAAACACGAATGAACATGGTTTAAATCTACTTTATGAAAACCCTGAAACGAATTTTATTAAATAAAACTGAGGCACAAATTCTTGAGTTGCTCAAGGTATCTGTCGGAACTGAGTGATACACATATACAGTAAAAAGGAGCCACTTTTCACGATATTTCGTAAAATACGATTCCTTGGCAACACTCCAAATGTTACGGCTATTCTCCGACAATAGCTTAACTTAAACTTAAACTTAACCTACATTTTATGATAAACGACGGCATTTGTTTAAAATGTTTTAAGTTTAGGTTATTTAATTGTTTTGATTAAAAAGCAACTTTTTGTTCAATTAGATTGCATAAAAGAAGAAACAATAGTTTAATTATAATAACGCTTGCATCAGTTCGTTTGTACATTGAAAAAATATGGTAGCAGGTTGACTTAAACAAAAATGTTGTAAGTAGGTACCCCTTTATACATTCAAAGACTTTTCCATCCCATGTATTCAGTCACTGATACTCCAATAAGGAAAGGGAATGAAGCAAAATTCCACAAAGTTAATAAACAGAAATAAGCAAAAATACAATAAAGTAAGTTCCCAGATTGTAATAAAAGGTTTCAAATTGTGAAAATTGACAAAAAATATGAGTTTAGGCAAGAAATCCTCATAATACCATTTATATTGAATTTCTCAACGTTTCACCTTTGGGAGGGAATTGCCAAAAGAATATTTTTGCTTTGTAATGATATTTTTATACGGAAAAGGTTATATGGAATATGGTATTGAGAAAAATGGTTTTTGTAAAGACATCGTAATTGCATTACCGACACCGAATTGTAGGTGACATAAATTCACGAGGGTGTACTCGTATCACGGAAAGAGAAGATCTCTGACAAGATGAGACTTAATTTCAAATGCTTTGATGTATTAATCAAGAATCAGTAAAATATTTTGCAATAAAATATAATTAATGAGTAAGTTTTAACGCACTGCCGCATGCCGTAGTCAATAACAAACGTTCGTAGCAAAGTATACTGCTACGAAAACATCGCCTACGTCGTAGCATTTCGTAGTACCTAAGTGGAACAAAATTATGTGAACAAAGTATTTTTTACTTTTAGCCTGGCCTCATACGTGCGGTATCAGAATTCGATTTCCGCATTCCACAACCTGAATGTATCAAATCGATAGAAAATACATTGAGTGCCGCACACATTAGTTTTTTTCGTGCGGATTAAATTCCGTACGTACGTTTCGAATGAAAGAATTTAACGTTAAATAAAAATATTCTTTATTAAATCTTCTTTTCATCCTATGAAAATACCTCCGGGTCATTAAAACCCTTTTGGTAGAGTAATCACAATTTATCGAAATTCTCTCTGAGCAATAATCTTCTTTGTATCAAAATATATTATTATTACACAAAAAACTTTAATATAATGAGAAAAAGGGAACGGAATGGAAAATGTTAAACTTATGAACAACTTAATTACTATTTAATTGGTAACCTTTGGTGTTGAAGTTTTCAGACCACTAGAGCCTTATAAACGCGTATTAAGATGGTTTGTCACTTTCTGACATACGCAATTTTCCGAAGAGCAAAAGAGACAAAACACAGTTTAACAGTGTTTTGGTTACACCGTGTTTATTGATAAGGCGGCTAAAGTCCTTTGCTAGCCGGTCTTAGTCCTAACCACTGAAGTACTTACTCAGTACTTACTCCTCACTTATAAAACACACACCCGATTAACTCGAAATCTATGTTAATACGAAGATCTTTTTTGGCACCCTGTATAATACAATCCGCCCTTTTACAAACGCTTTATTTTTCCTTTGGAGGAGATCTTATTGGTAAGATCTCATGAAATATTAACCTCTCTCGCCATTAAGCACGATATGCAATTCATTACTTAACAAAGATTAGTTTGTTTACTCCAAAACAGTGGGTGTGAAACAAATAAGTGTGTTAATATCGTACGCAGTTCCCCTTGTGAAGGCTTTTTCAAATTAAGCGTTTTCAAACGTTGTGCTACGTGCGTATGAAAAACAAAAGAACATCCGTGCGCGCGGACGGCTGTTAATTACTGCGACATGTGCCCAGACGACAAAAAAGGTTTAAATTGAAAGTATCCTTAAAGATTACAAAGTTTCGGGTTTGAGTTATTTGTTTGTGTTAGTTCTATGATTTAATTATAAGTTGTTTTTAACACCTGACCCAGAAAGAGAAGTTTTATAAGTTTGGTGTTTGTACGAGAATGTCTATCGTACTGCTAAATGAATGAACCGATTTCGATTTTTGTAGTATTTTTATTGAGAAGAAAAAGTAGAGCACGTTAGTAAAGTTTGAGGTAATGAGTAACTTGATTAATACTATAAAATAAAGTAAACAGCAAGAGATGAAGAATTTCTAGATGAAGTGAAGGCCTGAAGTAAAACTAGGCCAGATAGTTAATTAAAAATGTATAAGTTATCTTTTCAAATCAGGAAAGTTGGGGCTTGAACAAAATTAATACGCTTCAAACTGCGACGAAAACTAATGTTTCCATGTTTCCTACACTAAAATTAGATCTTATTTCAATATAGAAGCATAAACACAAGCCCAGAACGCTTTACATATGTCACCGAACATTCTCCAGCAAAAGGTCATGTTATATAAATTTACGACACGTTCCAAAACCAACAGAGTTGGAGGGAAAGTTTAAAAGTAATTATTTTAAATTGCGATCTCGTTATTAATCGAGGTTTGAGACTAGATTATTTTGACAGCATTTTATAGAGTACGTTTCCACTAAGACCCTAAAACCAACAGAAGATTTTTCATTACAGTGTTTTTAAACGTTTTTTTAAATCATATATCTATTGTTCAATTCTACAAGGTGAAAAGGTGACTCTTTTTAAACAGATAAAACGGTGTCAGTTTTATAACAACTTGTCTTATAAAAATCTAGTAAAAACTTAGTTTTCCGTTTAAACTTGCCTAAACACGACTAAGCTGAGCCTGTTCAAAATACGTAAACAAGTGTAAACAAAAAACGTTCTGCAAACGATGTCCCAGCTATAGGTAGTCACGATTTATATCTCAAATTGTTCAGGCTTTTGAACAATGGACGAGATAAATGATTCGTCCTCTCCAGCCATCTTGTTTTTATCGGATCCCTTCCACCTGGTCTGAGCTTGTTGTAAATTACGTAATCAGTAAACTCAGATTTAAATCAAACCTTCTTTATGTTTTGTTTTTATATCTCTTCTTTAGAAAAAACGTTGGGTATAAAAAAAAATTCGGTAGAGTCCAATGATCTTAAATTTATTGGGCCTTATAACTAAAACACTGTAACACTGTGTTTTGTCTCTTTTGCTCTTCGGAAAATTGCATATGTCAGAAAGTGACAAACCATTTGATAGCTAAACTGTTCTTAATACGTGTATATTAATAGCCCATTGTATTTCATTGTGTCTATGTGAGAGGAGTTATAGATCCAACTCGTAGAAGATGTTAAATATGTAATGAATAAAACCAGTGTCTAATATTGAAGAGTGATGAGATTTAAGTACTAGGAATTAATTTATAACACCGGTGTCTTCTAACTTTTTTATCGGGAAGAGTACTTTGCTTTTTAAGTCTTTTTTATAGCTTAGGCCTTTTCGTAAATTATAAATGCGAAAGTTTATGGATGAGACTTCAATATTTATGTATGTCTTTTTCCCGCAGCTTCACCTGCAGCCTCCCCATTGCCGTTGGAATTTTGGGTTAAAAAAATACTATCTCAGTGTCCAAAGTATATCATCTATGTGTGTCCTAATGTATGTAAATCGGTCCAGTAATTAGTGGTGTACGGGTAAGTAACAGACAAGCAAGTTGAGTTGACAAGTAAAATGCATTTATATGGCTAAATTAAAGTATCGGCGTCTTAATCTGAAGGCATTAAATAAATCTAATATATATGAAAGAAAGTCGTGTTAGTTATGTAACCTCCATTTATAACTCGGGAATGGCTGGACTGATTTTAATGATTCTTTTTTTATTTTATGTATCTTGGTCAGTATAAGAATAATAAATAAAAATTAAGTAAATAATAAGTATAAAAATGGTCAACAGATTTAGGAATTAATATTCCTTTGACAAACATTAATAATTATGTTCTTCCACATACATTAATTTAAATCCACAAATTCCCGCAAGAAAAACACAGACTAACGTTAGCTAACTAAAGTAAGTTTCACTCAAAATTTAATTTCCCGACGTCTGATAAAAAGGCTATTAAGCTACCTTTTAGATGTCCAACCTTTATTCAATTTAACTCCCATACAGAACGAAATTAAATCAACCAAGTACCAGGGGAGCATGAGTCACAAGAAGGTAGCTCGTAATTAGCGGAACTCGGAACCACTGCGCTTGTTAACCCAGTTAGAATGGCTACCGGGTTTGAGTCGGTGACGGCTTTCTTTAAATACTTTTTGATTTTAATGGGTAACCTATTTTAGGAAACTTTTAAGGGTGTGCATAATGATTCGACTTTTTGATGGAGAAGTTGGGTTGTAACGTTGTTTTCAAACGATTTTTTTCGTGTATTGAAATGGGTCGTTTCGGAATAAATGATTAGCTTCGAAATCTTTCTTGGACAGTTAATTCAAAGTTTATTCTTGTTAATTCTTTATTGTTGTATTAAAATTGATACAAAGAATTTTAATTATTTTCTTGCGCGATACCGTGTATAGGCAAACTAAACAAACATTCCTTATGAAATCTATTTGAAAACAAAAAAGCGATAAAGTTTTTCTTTGACTTTAAATTGGAGTTGGTGGTCCAAAGTTAACCAAACGTCCTAGAGCACAGACTCAACAATTAGTATTTGTAAATACAATTAAAATATGTAAGTTAGTAAGTTCGTGTAGATTAGTGGCCAACCCTGGTATCGGAACTTTAAGAACGGCTAAAGGACTCCGACATGGTTTCCCGATTGAAGTTTTACGTTCCTTCCGAATCACGGTAGTCACTATCGAAATTCCAATATCGGAGCATACAATAAAAACATCGACCTGTATACTATTAAACGTAGTAAGTGGAGACAATCTTGACTTAATATAACAGTTTTATTAGCCCATGAACAGTCACGTGCAATGAAATGTATACACGGGCAGATTTGCAAATAAATACTATATAACCACCCGAGTATCTCACATTATTATATAGTATGAATTGTTAAGTGGCTATATGTTTTTGAAATTTTCAGAGTGGACATTTATTTGCAAATTTGCCCGTGTATACATTTCATTGCACGTGACTGAACATACAACGTAACTTAAATTAAACCTACTCAATCAAGTCCTATCTAAAAATAAAGTTCTATAACTTTATTTCGTTCCCGAAACCGAACGCCCACATTACAAATAAAATAAGTCATTACCCTGTAAACTCACACTGGAAATTCAGGGAAACATGAAAAGATGTTCCATTTGTTACATGTACAGAAACGTATTCATGCCAATTTAATTCGTCATTCCGACTTCGCCCGTAATTTATCTTACATACGTAACATTTTCAGCAAAGAGATAGGCTCTTCAAAGAGTTGTATAACCATGAAAATGTTTTCAAAGTAAGTTAGTACTTAACCTTGTAAAGAGGAAATAATTTACTTTCTTGTGTTTGCAATTAATTTTGAGACTTACAACTAAATTGTCGGTACCGTTTGTTTTAATCTCTAGATCCACATCACTTCGGTTACATCTCGTCGGCTTTTGAGCGGCATCAAAACTCCAACACCAGGATTGACCCTAGTGGTCGTTCAGGAATTTACCATGTTTCCAAATATATCACATCATTGAAGGTTCTAATGCTTATACTGACTGGCGACCTTTTGCTGTGCTTAGTCAATGATGCAAATTTCATGTTTAAAATTCGGAAAAGAATCAAATCTATTATAAACTTGAACTTGAATTGTATTCGTTAGTAAAAAACTGCATGAAAATCTGATCACAAATTGTTGAGATCGCGAACACAAAAACAGACTAACACTTCCACCGTGTCAATTTAATAATTACATAAAGATTATTCGGAATAGATTCTTATATAAAATAGTATACCTAGATTAGAATTGAGGCAGAAACAGACTTTTATCCGAACTTTTAACTTGGTACCTAATATTACAGCCCACCTACATTAAACGTGAATCTTAAAACCTTTTTAAACAGTTATCTACAATTCCTCACAGTTAACTCCAGCCGCTAAATTCTCAAAGATAACTACGAATTCCGGCTTGAAAATTTTTCAAAAGATTTTCCGCTTGACATTATTCTTCGACTCCACGTCGTACCTATTAATTTCCCCTGCCTATTTCACTGGTTCTTGCTACTCCTAGTCCTACCCTGGCTTCGTGCCAAAGGCCCTGATTGTGTCACTGCGGCGCCCCCTACATTAACTGTTAACGCTCCAAACTTTAACTATAACAAAGAAAGCATCCGCTAAGTGCTTTGGGGCTGATTGTTTTGACGACCTCACAAGTTTTCAGCTGCAGTTTTGCTGACGGTACATGTAGTGGTGTTGAACGCGATCATCTATGGAAGTATGAAAAGTTTTAAGCGTTTGTAGTAATCAGCTGAAAAACAATTCATTTTAAAAACAGAATTTAAACATAAAACTTTCATATTTTTGAACAAAAAGGTGTCACATGTACGCTAATAATAGGACAAGAGCAAAATTTAGAAAATGAAAAGATTAGAAACTGAAAAGCCAATACCAAGCAAGGACTCTTGAGCTATCAAGAGCAATCTTATAAAATACGCTGTGACAAGAAACGGGTACTTGTAAAGAAAATTCTTAATAAATCTAACCACCCACTTAACCATTGCTATATCAGACCCGATCAATATGGCTCGAGAGCCATCTAATCTAAACAAAATATGACCTTTCAGTAACGGACATTGAATAAAAATAATACGTTAAATATTTTTATCTACACTAATGTTGTAACATTCTACTTATGATTCCAATACTTGACTTATAATTACTACTGTTATAGCGCAGACAACTAAAACACTCAATTTAAGCAATTGCACATGATGTTATAATATCCACATCGATATCGTAAAATCTTAATATAACATCATTATAACGCGACCAATTAACCTGGCGAGCCTTATGTCAAAATCCTCATACAAGTTGTATAAAATTTTGATATTAGGCTGGCTTTTGAAAACAGTTGGGTTATACGTGAAAACTTCGTCGAAACTACATACACAAAACTCTTTGGTAAGATCTCGCTCGCTCCTGATTGGCCCTACGCGCAGCTGCGCTCTCATTGGTTAGATTTTAATGGCGGCAAGTTCACTGTGACAATACACGTACCTACGCGTGAATTTAATGTTTCGCAATTTGTTTTGTTTTTAAAATACAAATTAAAAGTTAAAAATGGATAGCGACGATGATATTTGTACGCCTCCGGATATTCTAGAATTGGCAACAAAAGTAACTCACAATCTTTTGCCAGAAAAATCTAGAAAATTATATGAAAAAGAATTTAATAACTTTTTGGCATGGAAGATCGAAAAGAAAACTACATCATTTTCTGAAAATGTCATTCTTGCGTATCTCAAAGACCTCTCCGACAAATTCAAGCCATCTTCTATGTGGGCTAAATATTCTATGCTCAAGTCCACACTGAGTATCTACAACAATATTGATATCACGAAGTATTCAAAAGTCATAGCGTTCCTGAAACGCAGTTCAGAAGGACACAAGGAAAAAAGTCCTTGACGTTTACAACAGGTCAAATAAAGATGTTCCTGGAAGATTCACCAGATATTTTGTATCTTTTTGAAAAGGTAAGTGTATTTTAGTTCTGTTATTTAATCTACCTAGTACTTACGCACTACACATGCAAGTTATCTAGACACTCCGTTTAAGCGCTTTGTGTATAAATTTGGTAGTAGGTACCTACACTTTACTACTTCATAAATCATAGTTTTTGCCTTGGCTATGTACATCAAGCTTATTATATCGTTTATTGTTACAGGTTGCACTAATCTTCGGCATAATGGGGGCATGCCGAAGGCAAGAGCTATACAACATCCAGTTCGATGAAGTCTCTAACGTAGACGACAGTACAATCATGGTGAAAGTTTCGAAAACAAAAACGAAAATAAATAAACTATTTTCAGCTTTTACTCTTGTTGTTTGATTAATTGTATTAGTGAAGATAAAGTAGTGTATGCAACTGCATATAACACGGGTATTAAAACACTCGTTACTATTATGAAACTCGCTGCGCTCGTTTCATAAACTCACACTCGTGTTTTAATACCCTTCCTTATATGACAGTTGCATAAACTACTATTAGACATGCCAAACCTTTTACAAGTATCATTATAAACCTTACTTCGGTGCGCACGTTAAGCAGTCGGTCTCGCTTATGTCAATCGTTAGACCATGTCGGTGGCCTTAAGGTGGTCTAAAATCTACGACAACATAGTTGACCACTAACCTACTTGAAATGGAATGAATTATGGACTTACTTATTCCATTTGATGCAGTAGGAGTGCGTTCTCTGTTATCGATGACTAGACTTTATTTCATGTTTATAGTGTTATACTATCAATTCAACTACTCGGAGAGTAATAGAACCATGTGTGTCTAAACTCTTATCACAAACTCATAGTCTAGATTTAACCAGGCTATCTTTATTTATAACTAGCAGCGCCCCGTGGTTTTACCCGAGTTGTGCCCGTTCCCATGGGAATTTTGGCGTGAAAAATAGCCTTATAACCTTTCCTTTGAATGAGGCTATCTATTAAAAAAAGAATTATTTAAATTGGATATCGAACATAAAAACAAACAAACAAACAATTTTACCTCTTTATAATATACTTGCCGCGGGTAACACCGCGTTGTATCGGTTCCCGCAAGAATTTCGGGATAAAATGTATCCCATGTTTTATTCTGATGTTTAACCTATATTACTGTAAAGTTTAATCTAAATCCGTTCAGTAGTTTTTGCGTGAAAGAGCAACAAACATACATCCATCCATACATACCTCCATCCTCACAAACTTTCGCATTTATAATATTATTAAGTAGGAAGTATAGATAGGCCCTAGACACAACAGAATGATAAGACACCAAATAAACTCGATAAAGACGAATACTTATAAAACATAAAGATACCTATTTTACAGATATTTGCATTTTTATTTCGTTACAAGCAGAACGTAAAATAATATTGCTTAAACAGAACTGCAAACAGCAAAGTTTTCAACTCATTTTTCCTTCCATACGGACACGGTTTCATAACGTGTCTGCAATCGGTACAGCTATAGTGTTCACCCCAATGCAATAACACTTGGCATTTGTCCAAATGTGTCTGTGTAGGCAAATCGATTGGAGCCGTGACCGAACCATACAAAATATAATTGTGAAGGCGGAAACATCCGAATAACGCCAGAAGAGTGTTCGAATTCTTTCAAAGTAATACTTGAGTGTAAAAGATTGAATTATTTCTTTCCGTGCTTCAAAGATATCTTTTTATTATATTTGGAAATTAGAATATTTCTTTTCTTATGTAATCTGCCTTTGGCCTACAGGTTTCAGGACAATTCTCCTGAATAATATCTTTTAACAATTGAATATACTTCTGCTAGCGATACGAAATGCTAAAGGTTAAATGCTTGCCTTTTTGTATCTACTCAAAGTAAGTTATTGAATTATTGATTGGATCTCATTGTTCATCAGTAAAATTCCTTTTATGAAAACATCCTTTAATGGGCTTATATGTCAAGAACGTTGTCATAATAATTGATTATTTCGACTGATAATGTACTGTAAAAAGATCATGAAAATATACATAAAGCTTGTAAAAGTAAAGCTTCTAAAACTCACATCACGAACATTAGTTTATATTTTTCTAGAGAAGCACTAAGATAAGATTAGGCTGATATCTTTCCCAGACAGTTTTTGAAATCTCAAAGGACACCAAGTCACCTTGAAGTTGAAATAATAGAGCTCTAACTGAAATCTTTAACACTAGTATGTACTATTAAATCATGTTGTCGACATGTTTGGTCAAGTTAATAACGAATCTTTCGCTAGTGTTTGAATTATACGCTTGCCAGTTTCCCAGCAATTCTGAGCTCGTAACCCATAATAAAATAGGCTCGCTCTGGTAACGAAACGAGATAAGAAAAACTACATTTAAAATAAATTTATACAAAGTGACTTTCTTGAAACCCCCAAAGGACTGGAGAAAGGCAAAATAAATTCAAACAGACCTCCGTAGTGGGAGTCACTTAATTCCGAAAAACGTATTCGACAAAAAATACACAATAACAAAGAGAACGGGGTCGGGAAAGTTTCGGCGACAGCTCGGGTTAAAACGACCAAATAAAATAATAGAAGCCACCTTTTCGTAGTTGAAGTGAGGACAAAATTGAGGAAATTATAATGTAAATCCCCTTTCTATGTTTATTACACGCACCAACAGTTTTGTTAAGTAAACTCAGTTGGCACAGTCCCAAACGTGTCGACTCCAACGGGTATTGATGTTCAGTAAACATCTAGAGTGCTTCGATCCTAGTTAATTCTAACTTAAAGTATTGAAATACTTTTAAAATTAAGTTACTCTAGACTTACTAGCCTTGAACAAATGAAGGTGAATAGTTAATACCCTAGCTATAAAATATAACTAGGTATTCAAAATTCATAACAAAATATGTAAAACAACATAATGTTCAAGATACGAGTAATAACTCGGCATCGCCGCTACCTTTTCCGTTACGACATCGAAACAATGTTTTACAAACACCACAAAACTAAAAGGATTCTGTGATACTTTTTACAGTTCATAAAAGTATACTGTCATGCATTTATATCAGGAGGAAACATCGTCACTTTTGAACGGTTCATTCACGCGGTACTCTGGGGAGATCACGTCATAGCAATTTCATTGTAACATAAAATTTTCACTAAGTTTACCCCTTTAATTTTCACATGGCACAGTTACGAGTACGTCAAATAAATAATTGATTCGTTCATTTAAAATACATTAAGTAGGATGTGCGATCGGTCCCAACAGGTAACAAAGGTAATTTCCGAGGTACGTTCAAACCAACCGAAATGTTGCGGTCTGTGTTAACCTTTATAGGTAGGTACCTAATGACTGGGGACACAAGTATAATTAATAACCCGGACGTTTAACTGTGCTTAGGAATTAGCTACCTACTGGGTGTTGGGGTTGAAAACGCGGTCTCTTTTTTCGGTAAACATTTTGGTTGACCTTTTTAAATGTCTTTGATATAGATTTTTTGCTACCAGACATTTAGCCTGAAACCATACTTAACCTCGTCATTTATTTTTATTTCAATATATGTATATTATATAATATTTCTGAAGTATTCTCAAGAACAGTTAAAGTAAATACTTATTATGTTTCAACTCAATGGACGAAACAAGTGAAATTGCTATTAAAAGCTTTATTTGCAGACACTTGCTTAGGTAATAAGTAGCTGAATGAAGATTTTAACTTACAGAATTTTGTGATTTGTTCGCGTGGTGTTTTATGACTTAATTTGGTAATATTAAAAAATTTGTTATTATTATTATCATAATATCGGAGGGGAAAGTTAGTAAAAACTATTAAATCATGCGATGAATGTGAAAATATGTAAAGCAAAGAACTGTAAACCGATAATTATTTCTAGTATTTATTGACATTTAAATAAGTTAAATAAGTTCTTCATTAATTTTTAGTTGTATTGATGTTTTAAACAGGAGTGTTAAGAAAAGTCTCAATTGGAGCGTTGCGCTGAGTATGTCATAAAATATATATTTAAAACGAGGCAGTATCGACTTTGGCACAATGCAAAGCAACGCAACGCAACAATGGTGGCCTCAGTCTATCTGGGATTTTTAAATTTCAATCACTATTTCTTTATATCAATACATTTAAAAACATATTTCTGATGTGATGTTTATTTATCTATTAAAGACTTTCCAGCAATATCATCACAAATAACACATTTAAAGGGAGACCGACGTGAGTGCGAAAACTATACTGCGAAAATTGATACATCGAAAACCTAAATAGATAATTAATGTTAATTACCTACAGATAGTTTTGGTATAATTAACCTAATAAGTTCTAGAAATAGCTCCTAGAATATCATGAATTGTCTCTATGTTATAATTAAATTAAACCCACCACTAATTAAATAGACACATTGTTGTGTGAACGTGTAAGATTGATTGCTTATGTAATTGATATTGTGTAGAGTTAGACGCAACAAACCTTTCATCTGATTTTATTATATAGCCCAAGAAATTAGTATAACCCGTGTTCAGATCTCAGATGAATATTCTATTTGAATATGCGAATTTAGATACATATGTGTTTGTGAATACTGCCGTGGAAATATCAGTACAAGGAATACGTGAACTTATTAGAATCAGTTACTTTACTAGCCTTCTGAAGCATGTATTGTGCCCTAATTAAACTTTTTTACTTACACAATAACACTGCGTCAAACCCTACTTGAGCAAACCACTCTAGGTACCTAAACTAGACCGCAATCTATTTTTAATGTTTCCATATAAAATATACTCCGAAAAACATGAAACTTTCAGACTTACACGAAAATCTATTCAAATCCCTCTCATATATTATCTAGGTAGTATTAACATAAAACCTAAGGATGGCAAACCTTTTTACATATATTTTACACTAACGTAACTATAGGTATATTCAGGTTCCTGACATTCTAAGTATTTGCCTTTGACTAAGCCGCGTAGATTTAGGAAGGATTTACGTTTATCTGTTTGAAACCTAACCACTCACTGGTGTTACTGGGTATTTGTTCGATACGCTATCTTTATAAAACAATCATTTTTATATATTTACCCAATAGACCCAATAGATGTCGCTAGTCTGAATCTAAACTATCCAGGGTGCCACCCAAACCAATACAAATAAGAACCATTCAAATCGGTCCAGCCGTTTAGGAGGCATACAGTGACTTACACACATACAGTAGAAACATATATGAAGATTATATAAATATATAATTATATGTATACAGTATAACTGAAACGTAATACCAAGGCCTTTTTCAGTCCAAAATTAAAACGGTACGCTTAATGAGGGCCGGCTATCTAGCGATTAGCATATATTGCTATGCGCCACCGGTGCCCACAGACCAGATTGCATTCATTTACATAATGTTTGTGGCCGTGACGTCACGATGACGTAAACAACTCCATTGGTGCGTATAGCCTCCCCATTTTTATATTAACTAAAGCTCATTGTTCAACTAATTACTTCACTGAAAGATAGAGACTAATGAAGTCTTTGGAAAGCATTTGATGACCTACTTTTGTCTGTTTGTGAATAGATGTCAAATAACTAGCTTTAAAGTTTTTTAAGTTAATCTTATTTTAGTAAAGATTAAAAAGTTTTCCAACACTAGGAAGACTTTTTAATCTTTACTAAAATAAGACTTTAAAGAGCTATGTCTGCAATAAAATCGTTGAAAGTGTTCTATTATTTCAGTATAACGTGAAAAATACGTTTCAAGATAATTTATAAAAGTTATTTACGTTCCTTTTCCTCTCCTCCTTTTCTCAAAGAAAATTTATATTTTCCAAACGGTCCTGCCAAAGAAAAGACTTCCACAATTTAAATTTATGTTAAGGTTTTATAAATATTTCATCGTTTCGATTGTCCTTTCAATGAATACCATTAGGAGAAGTATTTTTTGAAATTCTTCGTTTATGTGACACGTTTAGTTTTAATTATCTCGTTCGTTTCAATTTCGTTGAAAGCAAAGACCTGTAATACCCCACAAAAGGTAAGAACTCTATTTAATAATGAGGAATAACAAAATCATTATAATTAAATTGACATACAGTAAAATAAGGCCTTACGCATACCTAGTAACATAGCCGTTGAACGTGGCTATTCGATACAAGCATAATTATTCAAATTGGATTGGTAGTTTCTGAGATAAACGCGTTCAAAACAACTTTAAAATCAAATCCTTTGGCTTTATTATATGTATAAGTATAGATGGTAAATGACATTTAATAACATCAAATAACACTTCATATAGTAAAAACATTTAAAAATATCTCCTACAACTGTTTACTTACAAACAGAAAGCCGCTTATAATAAAGCCCAATGAATCACTTCACAAAAATAACGCTAACAGTCCAATTAATCAAAAGTCAAAAACAAACCTTGAATTATGATTAAAAGAAGCAAACAAGAGTCTAGACGCACAACGTAGCTTATGAGGTAAGCGAAATAAAACTCGGTTCTAATAAAAGCGGGTGAATAAAGCGACAATGGCGGAACTAGGCGAGTTTGTACATCCGGGACGGCGGGTCAAGGTCACGGCCCACGGATCGATGCAGCTACGCCGGCTACGGGCTACGCGCGCGCTACGCCCCGCCCGAATCGCTAAAGTTAGCACACTCTTTTTAATTCGCTATCCCGTGTTCGTTTCACACGTAAACATATTCAATTTGCTTAAAAGATTGAAGATGTATTTATAATTTGTTTTCTTTTCTTGTTCTCGTTTGTGTTTTGGATTTGGGAGTTAGTTTATTTTGAGATTTATGTTGTTAAAATTTTCGAATATAAAATATTAAATGACAGTATTTTCTGGATATGCAGAAGTTTTTCTAATGTATATAACAAAGCTCGTAGGTGATTGAGCGAAAGTCTATGAACGATGTTCAAAGTGAGATATTGCAATAGTAAGATTTAATTAATGATGAAGCCTTTCGAAAATAACATAATTTTCAGGCATATAAGAGAAAACCTCAAACATACATCAACCCTACATATTACATGAAAGTCATAGTTTCTACAAACCAAATTAACTTCATTGTACAGCTCAAACTTTTAAAGTAAATGCTACAATTTTAACAGCCACTAATCACTTAATATCAACCCATAAAGTTCAAGGCAAACACAAGTACCTACCGGCAATAAACTTAACTTATGAACCTATTACGAGTTTGAAAAGAAAATATCACGGAAAGAAAACTAATGGCCGTGTTCCAACACGCAAAAAATATACAAAAAATGCCTAACAAAAATGATGTATGTATGTGGCAGCATTGCCAGCCAGTCCCGGCTTTTACATAAGTAAAGCGACACAAAGCGACGGCTCAAATTAAATATTTATCTTTGTTAATAATAAATTAAAAACAGACGCTCTACACAAAAATGGTATTTGAGATTTTTACGTGTGATTAATTTCAATTTGTGTGTGTTTGTTTCTGTTTCTATGTATTTGAGGGATGTAGATTTGTGCTATGGAACGATTCTTTTTAAAAATGACTAGCTGTGCCCCGTGGTTTTACCCACAGCGTACTCGTTCCCGTAGGAAATACGGGATAAATAGTATCATATATCCGTCTCCTGGTTCTAAACTACCTCCCAACCAGTTTTCAGCCAAATCGGTTCTGCCGTTCTCGAGTTATAAATAGTGTCACTAACACGACTTTCTTTTATATTTAAAGATTATGCATTATAATTAAGTTTTAAAGTAGCTTCCGATTCTGGTCCGATTAAAAGTAACCTTAACATTGTATGATATACATTGCGCCTCTCCCAAAAGGCTAAAACAGATTTTAATCTACATTCTACAATAAATAATTTACATAATCCAAAGCGATCATAATTTTCATTCGTTCCTGTTAAAGTTCCTAAACAACTTTAATTTCTGAAACTCCATCTTAGCTAATACCGACGTTGCTAAAACTTCTTATTTCCTAAAGAAAACGAGGCAAGATTCCCAGTAACATTTATTTATAAATCTTCTATAATACAATATAATATCTAATAATAATATTACGTGAACATTCAATAACATCGGTAGTACGTCATACCCGTCCGTAAAAAGACGTTATTGCTTTACCGTACGTCTACCTCTTGAGATAGGGACGGTCATGGTCGCGGCACGACCCGTGCATTGCAGCGGGACGATACGTCCTCTCACCTCCGCTGCTGGCGCAAGAATGGCCTTCTACGGGCTACGCTTGTGTCGTACCTACGGAGAGGAGGGGAGGGGAGGCAGAAGGGGGATTGTTTACCCTCCAACCCCCGCCCGTGCCAGCTGAGCAGCGGCACGCTATATTTAGGTTGCGCTGTAAATATTCGGTCCAAGTACGGAACACCTCCTCGCCACCCCGCGTGGAGGACGGGTAGGAAGACGTACCTTCGCTACATAAGCGGGTAAAAGTTGAAAGTTCACCAACGCCGCGCACACGAGTTCGCGCTGTTAGAGAATGCTTCTTTATTTAAATTCTATTGCAAGTTGTACGCCATTGTAGTCACGGCTGAATTCGCAATGCCGCCTCTAATTTTTCAATGTTGACCGACTCGATTCTGTTACGAAAAACTTATCCAATTGTTTTTTGGATTTCAATTTGGCGTTGTTCAAATTTTCTGTTGAGGGTTTTTATTGTTATTGCAGATGCGGCCCAATTTGTTGGGGACAAGGTTTGCGGATTATTATGGCGGTGGCAATGATAGGGGTTGGTGCCGATGCCAAACGGTGATGTCAATCTAGTCGCCGTAGTACGATTGAAGCGGATTACTTTTCAGTTGATGGCTCGATCGCATGTCTGCTACGAGATGTCAACATACAATCACTCAAACAAAAAGAGTTCAAACAAACAATAAAAATACTTACAAAAAAAATCACTGATGTTAATTAATTTGCCTCAGCGATAGTCGTGGACAGATCCAAATTATGTTAATTCATTTGCTCTGAGAATTCAGAGCGATAATCATTGACTAGAAGTGGACGGATCAAAATCTCCATATTTATTTTTTAACAGATAGTTTATCAAACTGTTACATTGCTTCTAATTCATCGTCCGTATCCCCAAACACTCCAACTGCATGTGCGTAATCAAAATCGGGTTCAACTTCAGGCGTATACTTTTCCTTCTCATGTTTGGGGTCGTAGAAGTTGACTATGTTGAAGGTCGTATCGGTACCTCCGAATGCTATGCGCTCCTGGTAGCTGGCTACAGCCAACACTGTGCCGGCAGCAGGATAGGAGCATGCGATGTACCGATTATGAAGGTTGATAACTTCCACGCATTTAGTGCCACTGCCGCCGATAATTGCATACTTCCCTTTGCGGTTGAACTGTGAACAAAAAAATCCGAGCTATTCATTAACGCTCTCTAACTAAAACACTGTTATGGTGTTTTATCTCTTGTTCTCTTTTGAAAATAGTAAGTCGTAGGTCGTATCGTAAAAGTAGATCGGAAAGGGACAAACCATTTGATACTTAGTCTTCACGCCTGATAGCTAAATTGTTTTTTTGTTCAAATCATAACGATAGAATCGTGTGGATAAAAGAAGCGTAAAAATATCGCCATAATATCAAAAAGTCTAGATATAAATCATCAACCTTAAAATCAAATCCTCATAGGTATATATTTATCAATACCTAGGAATTGTTAGATTCTGCAAAAGAATGAGCACGTATTACTTTACGAATTTCATCTTACACACTCGTATTTTGAGGAAACTTGGTTCTATTTATAGTAGACAGATAAAACTATACAGAACAAAAAATAACTCCATTCTCTATAAACAAAACACAAAGAAAACTAGGAGGCAACTCGACCCGAACTCAATAAAACTCTAGTAGTACTTAAACAAAGAAGGCCCAAGATTACCTGAGACCTTACTATTATTACAGTCTTTAAGAAAAACAAACTGCTAAAGTAATGTGCCTACCTACCTACTTACTTAACTACTTACTTGTCGGGATTAGTCGTTAAGTTACCAGTTTTTGGGTCAAGTAAGCACTTAATTAAAGGAATTAAACCTACTTAGTTTTTCTTTTACTTTTATTCTTATCGCTTATATACCGTTATCTATTACGTCCGAAATATAAATGATATCAAAATAAAAGAAACGAACAGAAGCTTCAAAATGGTTTAAGGGATCTTCATAATTACAATTTGTTCCTGACAACCAGCAAAATCTTCTTGAATAACAAGCGAAGTTTATTTAGCGGTAATTGTATTTTCATATCAAATATGTACCTAAATTAAACTCAACGAAATGTAACAACATTAAATTGGGTGTATTTTTGATAGCTGATAACATAAACTGAGAACAAATTTAATGAAAACATATAACTTGTGAACTGCTTTCGGTGTTCAAAGGTAAATTTTGTAGGTAATTGAACTTCGGAGAAGGAAAACTTCGGTGTATCATTTATTATTGCTTTTTTAATTTATCTTTAGGGTAATAAAGAAGAACATTATCATAAAACAAGAGCTTAATTTTAAGGCATTTTAGCACTGCCTTAGCTATGAATATAGAATTATTTTAATCTTTCACGATTATAACCTTTACATACTTAAAAAGCTTTTTAAAAGTAGGTTACTTAATATTAAATAACTACTGCAAAACTTTATCAACTGATCCAAAGCTAAAGATCCAAACATAAAACAGAATATATAATTATCTGCTTTCATCTGGTTTCACCCAAAGTGTACCAGATTTCTGGAAGGATTTCGGGATAATCTTTGCTAAAATTCAATAACTATGAAAGTGGTAACAGGCAGACGTATGAACAGAGTTACTTTCACATTTATACACACTTATAGCACCCCGCAGTAACACCTGCGTTGCCGTAGGCATTTTTGGATAAATGGTAACCATAATCTTCAAAGAACATAAATGACTTTGTCTTTGATGAAACCGCATTCAAATCCGCCAAATAGTATTTGAGTCTATCGCTTATGCAATCACTAACAGACAGACAAACGCGTGGCGGAGGATTTGATTTTATGATATATAAGGAAGTAAACAACTATAGAGGATGGCAGAAGATAGATAAAAGTGAAATCAACTCCATCGACAAGAGCCCAGCACTTATATTTAAGAAGGAGAAAGAAGTAAGGATAAGTAGAGTTAGTGTTGTCACTCACTTGATCCGAATGCCAGTATCTGCAGGCGTGGACATATTCTCCATCAATATCCGCCCTCCTGTTCTGGACTCGCACTATACAAATCCTCTTCTTAGCTGCTATATCCCACAATGAAAGGCCTTCTGTGGTTTGCCAGCTGCCAGCTATACAGTGGTTTCTCTGTAACGATTTGGATAAGATTTTCAAGAATAATGTACATACCGTGTACATAGTTATCCCGTGACCACGAGCGGTGTAATCCACTCGAAACGTCGGGTACGTATTTTAGTAAATACGTGAAATTATCTAACGCGATACAGACCCGTTTCATTTAGTATAATAAGTATAATGTAACTTTGTAAGTGATTATAATTTTTTATCAAAGTTGTTGACGCCAAGATCTGGGTGTTACGTAATAGTATCAGTTAGTTAACATTAAATTGAATTGAATATCGTATAATGCACAAAAAAGGAAGTTTCCCATACAAAATAATCATTTATTCGACTAAGATCTGGACATTCCTTAAAGGCTCAGAAAGAAAACTGCGGATTCATTAAGATACATGAAACTGCAGTTTTTATACAGACTAATGCGTTAGAGCGCTTTTTTCGTTAGTTTAAGTTTTATATAGGTATTAGGCAAGCATGGCGCTTACGCCTAATCCTCCTCACTTTACTGATATCTTCGGTGAGATAAGAAGCCTTTGCCCAGCAGTGGGATATTAAAGGCCATCAGTTTTATTTTACTTTTACTATAGGTAGGGTAACGCCTCGGTGGTCTAGTGGTATGTGCGCTCGCCTGCCAAGACTGAGGTCCCGGGTTCAATCCGGGTCGAGCGAAAATATGTTTCCTTTTCAAACATGGCTCGAGTTTGAGATCACCAACCCGCATGTGGCAAGCGTGGTGATTATGCCTAATCCTCCTCACTGTACTGATAACTTCAGTGAGATGAGAGGCCTTTGCCCAGCAGTGGGACATTACAGGCTAATACTTACTTACTTATAGGTAGGGTAGGTACTTGTGCTTAGTTATTAGTTAGTTAATAGGTACTTTCAGTTATTCTCATTGTCCTACATAGACCATCAAAGTTATATGACATAAACTACACATTAATATCCCATCCTAAAATAAAACTCGTCAGTCCTCAATTCAAAATTGATTAAACAAACGGCAAATAAAATAACAAACAAATCTAACAGGAGCCAAAAAAATCTCTTGATACTTCGAATTTTAAACATTTTGTAAAGCCGAAACCGAAATAAAAAGTTAGCAATCCAACGGTTCTCGTCCATCAAACGGAATGCAAACTGTCAGTTATGTACGAGATTTAATCCCTGTACCGATGTGGAATGAATTGAATCGGAACTGTACTGAAATCCCGTAGAGGGATCAACGCATACGTCCAAATTATATGAGTGACGTAATGTTTTAGTATAGGTAGCTTGTTTTGGTACTATCGAATCTGGGTTGGTAATAACGATTGACAGATAACAGGTAATGGATACGTATAGCCGGTAACATCTCCATCTGCTAATTAATGGACTCTGTTACATACTTAATACACATACAAAGACACACACACTGAATTTACTCTTTAGACTGGTTTGTATTGAAAACCACGTAAGGTTGCTTTTATACCAATGCTATGTTATGCAACGTTTCAACGCTATCTTCTATACTTATAATAAAACTGTAGGTCAATTCTGTACATTGAAAATATGTTCATGTATGTGCACACATGGGTCAAAAACTACTGAAGGGATTTTAACCAAACTTGGTACGATTGTAGTCCATACCCCTGGGCAGGTTATAGTGTTAAATAATATATAATTGGTGAATATTTAATGTAGTACATAATTACTATGTTGGAAAACACTTCACATAAGCATGATAATTTACTTAAGTAAGGTATAAGTGAGTAGTAATTCGATTCGATTGTATTTGTCTACTTATACTGAAATGAATTAAATATTTAGAATCGATACTTCAACAAAGCCTTCCTTATTATATCTAATAAGCAGCGCCCCGCGGTTTAAGAAGCGGGAATATCGGGATAACCTTCCCATTGAATGTGACTATCCATTACAAAAATAATTATCTAAACCGGATTGGTAGTGTCCGACTTCAAAAGTGATTAGCGCGTTCAAACAAAAAAACTCAGCTTTATTATATTACTAGCAGTGCCCCGCGGTTTTACCCGCGTTGTGCCCGTTCCCGTGGGAATTTCGGGAATTTTTTTACATAAAAACCTTCCTCTTGAATCATTCTACCTATTACAAAAAACCGCATCAAAATCCGTTGCGTAATTTTAAAGATTTAAGCATACAGACAAACAGACAAACAGACACGAAACAGAGACGACTTTATTTTATACTATGTAGTGACTATGTAGTGATTTAAATCCGCCATCTACAAACCGAAGTTACGAACAGTGAAACAATGAAAGTGAATTCATTGGGCAAGTCATAATACAATAGAAATTCCGAATTGTTTATAAAATTACTCCTGTAATATCAACCCACACGTAAAACTTCTAAACATTGAACAAAACTTTATCCGATGGGTGAGTACTATAATAATTCTTCAAAGGCAAGAACTGTTCGAGTAAAAGTTAGTAACGAGATACTTAGGTACAACAAAACTAAACTCTTGGATGAAACAGTTGCTAGTAGTAACGGGACAACGGGAGGCGTTTTTAATTAAACTCCCGTGTAGTAAGGGGTAAGGCTTGGGCGTTAGACACATTAAAGTTCGTAGTGGTAAACGGCAAGTATGTGAATGAGTATAGGCGCCACTATAGCAATATTGGATATAAATAAGCAAAAATGAACTATCGGCTATTCAACCAAGTATGCATCTGAGCTGCACGTTGCTTAACAATCGCATTGAGAATACTTTGAATGAATCCATTAATTATTACTTGTCGGCTAAATTTCCCTTACCTATTACTTATACTGAAAATATCCATCTATAAAGTCATTATACGAATACCTAGTGCAAGTGTACGCCGCAAGCAAAGTTGCCTAGCACCAACGTTATGTCTACATGCAGTCAGATACATTTTCAGAATGTATCAACGACTACGTGCCAATATTTTCTGTTTTGTATTCATGCTTTTATCGAATTTCTCTTTAAAAAATACGATATCCAATTTTTCGTATTCGTGATGTTCAAATTGACAATAAGTTTCGTTTTAGTATACGAAAGCACGATTCAATTAATAAAGATCTGAAGTTTCAGTATTATTGGAAATTTGAAATTAAATATTATAAACAATTATTATAAGCACTAAAGGTATAATTAAGTTAATGGTCAGTGAAGGATAGCCCAATCGCCTCCGAGTCGAACTAAAACAGAACATAGAAATGCTTCTATCACCCATGCCTGTAGTGGCCAAGCAGCACACTGCTATACATTTGCAATAGTTCAAACATAACAATATAGCTATAATATAGCAATAATATAGCAATAAGTCTTATAGCATATTAAAGTAATATTGAAACCAGCGTCATGCAATAATTCAAGCCTAAATCATGTTCTACTTACATTAAGATCGATGCTGTCACTGCATACGTTGACTCCTTCGAATGTCATCATGCAACCAGTTTTACATCTTACGTCCCATATCTGCAAAAAAAATCTTCAATCAGCTTACGTTTCACAAACAGACAAGACAATTTTATCAATTGTATGAGTAAATACATTAGTATTCACTTTCCGTTCATTCGACTATACCTTTCAAGGTACATTACAACAAAATGATATGCACTCTGTAATATTCCAAATAGAGAGACTCTTAAAAACCTTTTTAAAGCAGGTACATGCCAAGCTTCAGAGAAGGGATAGTAGTCCATATTAATAAAGTGTTAAGGAACATAATTGTGTGTAGAAAAAGTGAAGTTTAATAAATAATTTGAGCATTTAACCGCCGAGCGAAATATTTTAATCTCGACAGGGATGCTTTGAGTCTGTTAGCGGTCGCGGTTATGTTTTATTCAGAACATGTTTACAAGTTGAGTTAGGTACTCTGCTCGTTCGTAGTGCGCAGAGGTAATGTAGGAGAGCTGTTCTAGCTTACAGGTTGATGACATCGGTACGGACGGTGGTGTTGGTTTTTTAAGCAGCTTTCGGAAGGTTTACTACTGGATCTACTGTCAAGTGGGTAGCTACGAGTAAGTACGTGATACTAAGGTTTTGGTTTGACTTGTATAGTTTTATGGTTTTCTTTTTAAACTGTCACATTCCGATGTATAAGCCAGATATTATTGAAATTTTCTTCAAAATCCGATGAGGCTTTGTGTTAAAGAGTAATAAACATCTATCCATATTCTCAAATAAACCTATTTCTTTGATTACTGGTTACAATAATTTATAATTAAATTCAAACATTTAGTATCAAAAAATTACCTACTTACCTAAAAATTTTACAAATTAAAAACTGAATAATGTCAGTTATTATTATAACAAAGAACCCGAAACTCAAAGTTTGCGGCGTAATTATTCAAAGGTTGTGAAAAATTATTAACTTAACGGCTACAAAAGGGTGAAATTAAAACTGACTATACACTGTACAAAGATTACGGTGCTTGTTAATATTTGAGAAGGGATCGGACAACTTAGCCAAAAAAAACAGTTCTTTATACTTATGTACGTAGATACCTATTTAAAGGAAGGTGCTAATAATAAAATCCGGGAAGGGCTATTTTTGATCCCTTATTCTTAGAAAAGGGTAACCACGAAAATGGTATTGAATGACAGACGTTCCATGAAAACCCGTGTCGCTATTCTTACATTCGTACATTACTTTAATGCGACCAATCATAGACTGGGATAGTAAGGATGCGATTCCTTGTTGCGGAGCGGAGCTGTCCGGAGCGTAGGTACTCGTAATTGACAAATCTCGACCCATTACGATAAGTTTTGATGACAATGCCTTGTTTGACAATTTCAATATGTTGAGATTAGTCAATTGAGCTCCACTTAGCCCCGCTCCGGTTTAACTGCAACCCCCGCTAGTCCCACACACACTCCACAAAACAAAGATGAACCTGCTACCATGCACCAGTCAGGGTTTTTTGTCGAAACCAAATTCAACATTTAATTATTCTGTACCAGCCGCGCCCAGTGGTTTCACCCGCAACGTACCCGTTCCTGCGGGAATTTCGGGATAAAATGTATCCCATGTGTTATTTTGATGTATATAAACTACATTACTGTAAAGTTTCATCCAAATCCGATCTGTAGTTTTTTCGTGAAAGAGTAACTAGTTAACATGTACAACCTCATAAACTTTCGCATTTATAATATACTAGCAGCGCCCCGCGGTTTTACCCGCGTTGTGCCCGTTCCCGTGGGAATTTCGGGAATTTTTTTACATAAAAACCTTCCTCTTGAATCACTCTACCTATTACAAAAAACCGCATCAAAATCCGTTGCGTAATTTTAAAGATTTAAGCATACAGACAGACAAACAGTGTGACAGACACGAAAAAGAGACGACTTTATTTTATACTATGTAGTGAAGTAGGATTGACTAGAAGGAGGAGTTATTAATAAGAGACTTACCCTCAGAGTTTTGTCCCAAGCTCCAGACGCAAATATGTGCGGCCTGTCTGGATGACATTTTAACGCACACACTTGTCCAAAATGCATGCGCTGAAGTTTCTTCGGAATAAACTGAATGCGAAGCTTGTGGACTTTGTATTGGACGAGTTGCTACAAGAAAGAATTTTTGTTATTTTTAAATCTATACTAACACTAGCAGCGCCCCGCGGTTTTACTCGTGATGTGCCCGGTTGGATAGGAACTTGGGGATGAAAAATAGCCAACCTCCACGTTCAATATGGCCAGTCATTCCAAAAGGAGAAAAGTTAGATTTTTTTGTTTTTGTTTATTTCAACGCGCAAATCTCAGAAAATACCAAACGGAATTGAATTATTCAACGCAAAGGTTAAGACTATTTTCATCCCGAAATTCCACCGGTGCAGGGATAACGCGAGTTAAACCGTGGGGCGCTGCTAGTAATTAATGTAAAATGCTCATCTTCTCTCTCTTATTCAACCTGTGATGCTACGAGTAAGTGTATGACTCTTACAAATATTCTGCTAATAGTACCATTTAGAGGCGACGTTCCTAATAAATTATTTTTATTATTTAAGAGAAGTTATATTCGCTGAAAGAATCCCATAGCAAGGCTTCTAAAAAGCAAAGACTTTTTGTCTACTGAAGATAACAGTACTTTTCCTCTTGTCCAAAACAATTGCAAATTAATACAACTGTAAGTAACGTTAGCAGCTAAGTTTTCTTAGATATTTACCAATTTAATAATTTCTTGAAACCCTAGAAAGTATTCTCAGATACTTGATATTAGATATATTTATAACTCATGTTCCTTTTACAACTTACATTCATTCATTCATTCATTCATCGAGTGGAAGGTCAACCTGACAAAAATAAATAAACTAAAGGTCACCTATAAAAAAGAAAACCTTTTAACTAAGTGTAAAGTAGATAGGTGACATCGAAGTAAAAGTGAACGTGGATTCCATAAACAGTTATCGTCCCACCGTTACAGGTACCGTTATTTTATGGAGTTTAACTTTAATGTAATCCTTGACCAGGTTCCTCTGATGAAGAACTGAAAGGAATCTCGTAAAACCACTGCAGCAATGTCGAATTTATACCCGCAATAAACGAGATTAGGCCGTAATCTTTTATTGGAAGGTTTCATTTTGCTAGTAGCCCGCGACGTTGTAAAACGGTTGAATTTCGTCGATCTGCGTTTTCACTTGTTCTGATCAGGTTAAGTTTAATCTTTCGTTTTTGGAGTAAACTAAAACAATTGAATGAGCGAACATGTTCGTTCAATGATCGAAGGGGAACAACTGTTTTTCCTCATTGAATGAAAACCCGTGGTGTTTATTTTGAGCGAACGTCGCGTCGCCAGAACAGCAAATCTTACATTCATATCTTACATGTTATAAAACAAAGTCCCCAAAAGCTGTCTATCTGTATGTAATTAATTTTCTCAATAACTACCTAATGGATTTTCATGCGATTTTTACTTACATACAATGATTCAAGAGGAAGCATTATAACTTGCTTTACATGCCTAAACTCCCCTAGTACCGGGTACAACGCGGGGCACTGCTAGTATTCTAATAACTACCCAAAAGTAAATGTTGTTTCAGAACACCAAGTCAAAATGCGGCTTTACAAAATGGGCCCCTCAGTCACATAACGCCACCAATTGTTATCGCGTTACTCTGTACATCCAACAATTTGTAAGATAAAACTTATTACCATGTCTTTAAGATTTCATAGAATTATTGTGTGTCGTAAAATGTGAAATTCTGTTTGAACAAACAAAATGCTGCGAAATTCTTAGACTTGCTTATTTCATACTTGGGTATGCATAAAATTAATTTATGTGTAAGAAATTTGCTTTACTCTGCTATAAAGTTCCACATTTAATGTTGTAAAACATGCTAATTTGAAAATATAGTGGAATTATGTAAATAAACTCTTAAATTGTGATAACACCTGCCTATTCTTACACCTCTTAACTATCACATAAATAACATTTGTAAATGTGTTGTAAAATATTCAATGAACATAAATCCTAAGTAATAAGACGTGAAAGAAATAAAATCTAGAATCTAGACTGTTACAGGCTTGTGGTTACGAAAACTTTATACATTTCAGACCAGACGAAAGTTAAACTAACTAAGTTACTATAAACTATACCTAGGTAGGTCGGTATTCCATGTACTAAATTAAACTGAGCTATTTAAAGTTTCTTAGGTACTGTCACAAAATGTGATGGATAGATTTGCCTATTTGCCTTATTAACTACTAGCAGCGCCCCGCGGTTTTACCCGCGTTGTGTCCATTCCTGTGGGAATTTCGGGATGAAAAATAGCCTGTGTTACTCGTGGATAATGTAGCTTTCAAAAGGGTGAAAGAATATTTAAAAACGGCCCAGTAGTTTTTGAGCCTATTCATTACAACCAAACAAACAAAGTTTTCCTCTTTATAATATGTACCTATTAGTGTAGACTAGCAGCGCCCCGCGGTTTTGTTTTTAATCACATCAAACGTAGCAGTACGGTAGCATAGCTCTCTAGCCAGTGATAGGAAAGAAACAATTATATTTACTGCAATACTATGCGAAGAAGGTTACTAATTGGTTTCTCAATAGTTTTGATAGCACACTAACCGTTTGAGTTTCCATGTCAAAAATTCGTATAGAAGTGTCTGCGAAGCCGACCGGCATGTGAATTCCGTCCGCAGTAAGGCCGAAGGAAAGTGGCGATGAGCGTACTAAGACATAAACGGTACAAATAACAGTTATAATAAGTGTAAAGTAAAGTATTAGCCTGTAATATCCCACTGCTGGATAAAGGCTTCTCATCTCACTGAAGATATCAGTACAGGATTAGGCGTAATCATCACGCTTGCTAAATACGGGTTGGTGATTTCAAACCCGAGCCATGTTTGAAAAGTTTATAGTACCAATAAGACTTATTTTAATCCACTATAGTTCTAAGGTCCGAATTCACCTGTTTCTAATGTTTGTTGTATACCTCGGTCGCGTAGTACAATATCCGTAGCGCGATACACGCGCGGACTACGAATGCTACGACTGTGTGCACCATCACACAACTCGATAACTCGAATATAATCTCTATTGGCATTAATTTGACACCATGTGGAACTCGAGTAAGCGGGTCTATCTGCCTACGCTTTTTAAAACGTAGGTAATAAGTGGCCTTGTAGATGTAGATGTATTAATTTTGTTGTCTCAGTCACAGAGCGCTGCTTTCTTTCTAAAAAGGAATGTTTACGTTCTGCTGTATACTCGTCTAACGCAAAGTATATTTGTGTGTGCGACCGATGCCAGGAAAAGAAAAAATTAAGTCTTTATCAAGTGAGTACCATTTATAAATGGAGAAGCGTACGACGATACTCCAGGAGTGCCATAAAATTGGGTATTCAAACATTCCAGAGCTGGATCCGCACGAATGCAATATGCTGGGGGATGTTCTATTGATGCGTTGATCTAGAAAAATTTAAAGTAAGAAAGTCAAGATAGTTACCTGATTAAAAACATAGGCACATTATTTCCAGTTTCAGAAAATATTGGGGCTACAATATTGTAGACAATTAACGTCGGGCTATGTGACGGTTAAAGATTAGTAGCAAGTACCAAGTAACTTTGATAATGCTCTACAAAGCCTACGGGCAAGCCGAAACTAGCTAACTATCTCTTTTCAAAGGCCAACAAGACATACCAAAGGAATTTCAATCCTGTAAATAATTCCATCCATACACGAAGCGTAGCACACCCTCTCTTCAAAGGTGCTGTATTCAAGAGCGTAAATCGGCTTCGGAGGGAACTGAATGCATCGAAGGGTGCAAAGCACTGTTCCGGTGCTGCCGTGACGCATCTAGAAGATGGATTTCATTGCTTAAATACTAAGGTGCGAACTTACTAAAGGTAAGTACCTATGTATGTACTTCCACGCGAAAACTACTTAATGGATTTGGATGAAACTTACAGTAATGTTGGTTATACGTCAGAATAATATGCATGGATATATTTTACCCCGAAACTCCTACGGAAACGGGTACAAATCGGGTATAGCCACGAGGTGGTACATTTCATGAGCAAGGGCGACGTTAAAGATGATAATTGAGTCCGCAAATTTTTTGTCCGTTCATAGTCTTAATTAGTTGTTATACTTTTTCCATTTTACATATTAACCAAAGACCATTGGTTTCCTATGTCTGGCAACGCTATTGGCCTGAATATCTTTTAGAATTTTACCGGATTTATTACTCGTCCTTATAAAAAAATCAATTCCTAAAGGTAAGCTGGAGCACCTAATATATACGTAAAATTATAGTATCTAATGAGGCAGGTTATGTTAGATCAGAAAATCATATTTTCAATCGATACTTTTACTTGCTTAGCCCTATTATACTATCTAGATTTCGACGCACCACCCAAGTTACGAAGAGAAAAGGTGAAAGATTATTCTACCTACAGCTAACAAATAGTTTGTCCCTTTCCGATATAACAATATTTTCCAAAGTGCGAAAGAATCAAAACACTTTTAAGTTATATAGTTTACTAGCAGCGCCCCACGGTTTTACCCGCGTTGTGCCCGTTCCCGTGGGAATATCGGGAATTTTTATACATAAAAACCTTCCTCTTGAATCACTCTACCTATTACAAAAAACCGCATCAAAATCCGTTGCGTAATTTTAAAGATTTAAGCATACAGACAAACAGACAAACAGACAAACAGACACGAAACAGAGACGACTTTATTTTATACTATGTAGTGATGATGAAAAAGGCGGTTAAGTTTTAGTCAAGGACGAAGTATCGGTTTTACCTGTATCAAACCTGATGAATGTCCAACAATAATATGGATACCACTAGGACAATATGTAAGAGCAGTTATAGCTCCCATTTCGGAAGAAAGCCATCGATAAAAAGCAAACTTATTCGGCGTTCCTTCCAAGAACTGTTTATTATTTTCCGCGATCCAACTATAATTTTCTGGATGTTGCAACTTTCCTTCATAGAACATTGGATACCATAACGATGGACTGCGTTCATTTTTAAAATAATACAATATATCTTTCTTATATTCCGAAAGAATAAATTTTCCATCGTCAATTTCCTCTGGTGATTCCATGGCATCTAAGCCTACTAGATTTACTCCGAGCTCTCCGGTAGGTGTAGTACGTACTTATATATACCTACATAATTAATGATTGATTCACAAGTGCTCTTAAACTAAAATACTGTTAAAAAGTGTTTTGTCTCTTTTGCTCTTTGCAAAGTCGGTAAGGTACAATTTTATTGCTAATAAGCGTTTTTGAACAGGGCTTTAAGTACGTAAGTATCAAGTACAACTTTAAGCAGGCTAGTTATTGATAACATTTTAACCATGATTTTGGTACCAAGTATGCCTAATCAGATCTACTATATAAAAATAAGTCGGGTTTTTCTCCCTGACACTATAACTCCAGAACGCACGAACCGATTTCCACGGTTTTGCATTCGTTGGAAAGGTCTCGGGCTCCGTGAGGTTTATAGGGAATAAAAATCTCAAAATTCCCACGGGAACGGGGGCGCTGCGGGTGAAACCGCGGGGCACAGCTAGTGTTACATAAAAAGAATATCGTCTAAAACGAGAAGGTTGCTATAGACCAATAGATAGGTGCCGTGTATTTGGCAAATATTT
Source organism: Cyclophora albipunctata (assembly GCA_963082685.1). Lineage (NCBI taxonomy): Eukaryota > Metazoa > Arthropoda > Insecta > Lepidoptera > Geometridae > Cyclophora > Cyclophora albipunctata. The sequence continues at coordinate 3,617,049 of OY720117.1, read as the reverse complement.
GAATGGTTGACAATGGTGTTGACCATGACGCCACTAACTAAACCCCAAGTTACATACACTTTTGTGTTTGCTCATGAAAATTGTTTGGTTTGATGATTGAAAAATGATTCCTTATTCAAAGATTGTTAAGGTTTCGCAGATTTACAGATTACCTCTATCTCTATCTATGGGGGGCCGTTCAAGTATTACGTAAGCACTATTGGGGGGGTTCTTAGGTCTGCTTATTTTGGATGACACGAGGGTGGGGTAGTAGTAATTTACTTTTTTACACGAATGGCAACCCTGACATTGTCTGCTTCAAAATGGTCACATCGAGAAGATCCATAAAAAAGTAAACACGCACACTGATAGGAAAGATACTGAAAGAACTGATGTGCATTATTCTAAATCTTGAGCACGATGCATGAGAATGAATGGCTCGATGGAGAACCTTCCAAAATTGGATGAAAGTGAGCAGACTCACAACACTCAGCAGCAATCCAAGCATGTTATCGAAAACTTAGAATCATGGATTCGGGTTTGATGGTATACCAAAAATTTTAAATTACTTTGTCATATTCGTAAGATTGTAATATTTTTGTCCCTTACTTTATTTTAAATACATAAATCAGTAAAATGTAATTTCTATCCTAAATCTATTTTCTTATTTTTTAAATTACAATTAGGTAACTAGTTATATCATTAGTTATAATGATAATTTAAAAAAAACAATACATTAATTGAAAAATGTTTACGTAAGCATGGGGGGAGGGCGTAAGACCTTTGCCTACTTTTTCTGACAAGGGGGATGGAGGGGGTAAATATAATTGTTATAAATCTGCTTACGTAATACTTGAACGGCCCTATCTTAATTTTACCTGTATACAACCAGTTGAATGCCCACAAATAACATTTTCTCCATCAGGTGTAAAGATCATGCAGCAAATGAAACCATGTACAGATAGATAATGCTTTTTAACAAGTGGAGCATTTTCAGTGTCTTTAATATACATGTCATAATTATCGTCTATCCATCTCAGGTCGGTAACACTTTTAACATTTGCGAAAGACTTGAATACACTTTTAATATTACCAGCTTCCTGCTTCAGTCCTTCCAAGATACGTTCTCTATATTCTTTTACAAATATCCGAACATCGGATTCCGAAAAAGATAAATTAAATCGACTGTAAGTCGATGGATTGCCTAAAAAGGAACTTTTATTAAGAGTATTTCCAAGCATTTTGCAATTAAACTATAGTTGACATAGAACTAGAAATCCCGCAGAAATCCACATAAACATGACTTAAACCATTAGACATAACCGTAGACGGAGAATAGCTATGACTACCTCTATGAAAGTCCCCTAGTAAAAAGGTAAAGTTCCATGGTTTATTATAGTATTTATAGGTGCTTATTCTATGTTTTGAGCTTAAACCATTAGACATAGGTATTTGGGAGCTCCGCCTGCCTCGCAACTGCACCCGGCATTCCGAGATTCCAAACTAACAACCGAGGCTGCCTCGCAAATGTTAGAGGGCAATCTCGCACGACGAGTCTGCACTGCACCTGCAGCTGGGGTGGGGACTTGGTAACGTCTTTCGCATTTTTATATTTACGATACTCGTTTCTACTGCATAGCTCTGCGAAATAAATACTTAATTTACTGTAAATAATTAAAAACAATTTAAAGTAATAAAAAGACATACAATAAAATGTTTGTATTTCATAACTCTAGTATGTACTATCTTCGTTAAATGAAACGTTTTGAATACATAAAATCCTGTATGTTGGTACGATTTATTTTAAAGTGAGGTAAAAATATACAATTTCCACGCAAACGAACGAGATAGCTATATAGACCACCGAATCAATCCGAACGTAGTTACGAATGTTTACGAAATGACGCCATGTTGTATTGTAATGTCAATTTTGTGAGTGTGTTCGATTCAATTTATTGTGCTCATTTTTATTTTATTGAAAACTGAATAAAATAGTGATAAAATCGAAACCTTGCGGCCTACATAGCCCAGGTACGTAATTAATAAATGTTATGTTCATGATTTTTGTCTTTTATTCTATTGTAATACATAATGTTTGGAATAAAAAATTGTGAAGGGTCGGGTGTGGTATCGGAATTTAGTTCATGGAGTTTTGTTTATTTTGCATATAATTGATTTATGAACATTATTACAGTGTTGATTACATTCTAAATTACTTCATTACGATTCCAAAAAGGTTAATATTCCAAATATAATAATGATATACGTAGATAGAAATCGATAAGTTTGGTACATACCTATGGCCGTTCGAAAGCGCATCATGGTGTTTATTTTTTTTAGGCGCAGGGTGCATATCTGCATCCGATAAATCATGAGCTATCAGATACCATCGTCGCAAAGCCGCACGAGTAAGTATTTCATACATTTTCTCTCCGTTTGAATGAATCTTCATATTTTCTCATGTAGAATAAAAAGCCTTGTAAGCCAAGATGCTTGGTCTTGGGTCATAAGTAGGTACCTGCTATAACCTACTCCAGATTATACCGATAGTGAGTCATACCAATGGTGTTGCTTGCTGTCTAATATTTATAAGACTTAGTTTATCATTTCAGTTACTACTTTCAAATGGTAATTGGGTAAACAATTAATCTACCTAACTAGTACTTTGTGTATGACTATAAAATTCAACTAATGTTATTATTGTTTAGTCTAGTCAATTTATAATCATAGCAATTAGTACAGGTTTTTATCAATATCTCAAGTACCTTGTGGTTAAGTTTGATATATAATAGATGTTTGAAGTTTATTCTATAAATCTATTAAATCAAATATAATTTATATAACTATTGCGAGGAGTTTTTGTATGAGGGGGTCCATTTGTGAAACAAATGATACAAACATATTATTATATCTTGCGAATCTACTTACCTAAGAAACACATAGAATATGGAATAACAATTGAACAATAACTAAGACAATGCTGTGATTTTTTTTTTCAAAGTTATTCTTTTCTTCAGTGTCTCACAGTAACTATGGAGGTTCGGATGTGCCAATGGCTCCAAGCAAGGAGCAGCAAACCCTCATGTGGCAGCAGAACTCCTACCTCGTTGACTCTGGTATCAACTCTGGAGCGGCCACTCAGGTATGGTATACTGATTGAATACTTATATTTGTATGATTTAAAGTGAATGCAATGTTGTTCTGTGGTATTCTTAAAATGTCTCAGAGATCTAACTTTTAACTTAAAAGAACTTTTCTTGTTTAGTTGTGTCTGACCACTAAAAATACTATTTTGACACATGAACAAAAATAGGTACGAATAGAGTGTTTTAAATTGTTATAATTACCTTAGTAAATGTTATACAATAGGACAATGTCACTTATCTAATGTAGACTTTGCTGTAATGATCTGCCAACTATTTCCTGCTTATTTAAATGCTAAGGACATGATCATCACATCTTAAAGTGCCATAATTATTCTACAATATTATTTATCTGAATGTTGTAATGTGTTTTCCAGGTGCCATCACTTACTGGCAAGGAAGATGACGAGATGGAAGGAGACCAGCTCATGTTTGACTTGGATCAGGGCTTCGCTCAAGGGTTCACTCAGGAGCAAGTTGATGGTAAGTAGCAACTCAGTATTCTTTTGTTAGAAGAATGCAAAGTTCTTCACTGAGTGCATAGAACACTGTAATGATAAGGTCAATGAATAAGGCGTTTCTGTGGCATCCTATGAAGAGCAGATAAGCTTACTGCCTTATGACTTGGCTTTAATTCAACTAAACAAAATATACAATGGTAAAAGAGGGTAACAAGACCAATGTTAGCCTATCATTTAATTAGTATTGCCTAATAAATCATTGACATTTTTATCTTCAGACATGAACCAGCAGCTGTCCCAAACTCGCTCCCAGCGAGTCCGCGCGGCTATGTTCCCTGAAACCCTGGAGGAAGGGATTGAGATCCCGTCCACTCAACTGGATCCGGCTCAACCGACTGCAGTTCAACGCTTGGCCGAACCATCGCAGATGTTGAAGCATGCTGTTGTTAACTTGATCAACTATCAGGATGATGCTGATTTGGCTACCAGGTATTGTTACCAGAAAAATTCGAGCTATTCAAGTTTTGTAATGAGCAACCCTGGTGCTACCTAGCCTTTAATAGTTTTTTCATGGTGTGTTTTTTTTATCATAACGTCCTAAGTTGAGAGGCATTACCACCCAATCGGATTGATAACTTACAAAAAAAAGACTTAACTGTTAGTGTTCATCTAATAAATTAAAGATAACTAATTTTATCTGAATGGTGCTCTTTTATGTCATGAAAAGTTTATAAAAACTCAACTAAAAAGCTTACAAAACTAACTGGGACAGTGACCTAATATGACAGTATATGAATCAAACCGTTCTTTCTCATTCACAGAGCCATACCGGAGTTGATCAAGCTGCTCAATGATGAAGACCAAGTTGTAGTCTCTCAAGCTGCCATGATGGTCCATCAGCTCTCTAAGAAGGAAGCATCTCGTCATGCTATCATGAACTCCCCTCAGATGGTTGCCGCTTTAGTCCGAGCAATCTCGAACAGCAATGACCTGGAAACAACCAAGGGAGCAGTGGGAACTCTCCACAACTTGTCTCACCACCGTCAAGGGTTACTTGCCATCTTCAAGAGTGGTGGAATACCAGCTTTGGTGAAGCTTCTAAGCTCTCCAGTAGAAGCTGTTCTCTTCTACGCTATCACGACTTTGCATAACCTTCTGCTGCATCAAGACGGATCTAAAATGGCTGTCCGTCTGGCTGGAGGTCTTCAGAAAATGGTTGCTCTGCTTCAGAGAAACAATGTGAAGTTCCTGGCCATTGTGACTGATTGTCTTCAGATCTTGGCATATGGAAACCAAGAGTCGAAGTTGATTATCCTTGCCTCTCAAGGACCTATCGAGTTGGTGCGCATTATGCGCTCTTATGATTACGAAAAGTTGTTGTGGACTACTTCTAGAGTTTTGAAAGTAAGTATAGCTTACAGTTAGTGAATATTTTTTATGTTAAAACTTTGAGCAATATATAACTGATTCGAGATACTCAACAAAGTATCAAAATCTAAATTACGACTTTTCAACTTACATTTATATTGTGTAACTAAATCTTGATAACAAATAATTTATACTGCTTCTCATAGACATATTCGATAAATTATCTACCCATATCTTTTCATATAAAACCCAATTTCACACAGACCTATTCATCTTTTCAGGTACTGTCAGTATGCTCAAGCAACAAGCCCGCGATCGTGGAGGCGGGCGGTATGCAGGCGCTGGCGATGCACCTCGGCAACCCGAGCGGACGACTCGTGCAGAACTGCCTCTGGACTCTGAGGAACCTCTCCGATGCTGCTACCAAGGTTTGTTTTGTAAGGACATTCATTTTGTGAATTTGGCATAAATGGAATTTAACTGTGTGATAACCTGATAAGGCAAGGGTGGTTAATTTGACTAATCTTCTTTCCTGTACTAATATATTGACACCACAGTAACATAAATTCATAATGATGTTTGTTCATGTGCTTTCTGGAAGATTTACAGACTGATATGTTCTTTGATCTGCGGTAAGATGTTAGAGGGCCCATAATTTACTTCCATGTGAAACTACTTTTCAATCCATAACTTAAGGATGAAATATGTTTATTTTATTGAGTTCTTGGATTGTTCTGCAGGTTGAAGGCTTGGAAGGACTTCTGCAGAGTCTGGTGCAAGTACTTGCATCCACTGATGTGAACATCGTCACTTGCGCCGCCGGCATTCTATCCAACTTGACATGCAACAACCAACGTAACAAGGTATGTTCATCCCATTGGTTTCAAATTCTTGAGGCAAATTTCCGCATTTTACCAAGGGCATAAATCCGGATGACCCAGATTTTCATTAAGTTCTTTCATCTTATACAAAAGGTTAATTATTAAAGCCTTCTTCAAAGAAAAGTACAGAAAGTAACCATAGACTTTATATTGCATACCCTAGTATATCATACTTCAAAGTAGCTTATTACAGGATTCTACTTTTATAAGCGAGGACACACTAAGAGTGTGTAAAACACATTGCGGGATTTTCGGTTGGGCAGACGACACTCCGCGCTGTGTTCAACCACACTTTAACATCATACTGTGTTTCCAGGTGACGGTATGCCAAGCGGGCGGAGTGGACGCGTTGGTCCGCACCGTGGTGTCGGCGGGCGACCGCGAAGAGATCACCGAGCCCGCCGTCTGCGCGCTGCGACACCTCACTTCGCGCCACGTTGAGAGCGAAATGGCGCAGAATGCTGTTCGTCTGCATTACGGATTGCAGGTAAATTTATCGTTGTAGCCATATTTTCTTCTAGCCTTGTTCCATCCTAGACTATAGGATCAGACATATAATTGCGACGCCGTATCACATATGTGCGGCATCGCACCACTTTCTCCGACGTGATAATGTCTAAAGACTTGCAGTCACCGATATGAGGCGGAGAGGGGTGTGCGTTGCAACGAAGACGTGTTGCACATGACAGACCGTCCGATGCTGCTAAGGGCTCATACATAACATAGTTAAGGCGCTGCGCCGCCCGTGTGCCCTTCAATACGGCGAAATATTGCCGGTTGCGTTGCCCTAACGTATGTATGTTGTGTGTGGCAGGTGATCGTGAAGCTGCTGCAGCCGCCGTCGCGCTGGCCGCTGGTGAAGGCGGTGGTGGGGCTGGTGCGCAACCTGGCGCTCAGCCCCGCCAACTACGCGCCGCTGCGCGAGCACGGCGCCGTGCACCACCTCGTGCGCCTGCTCATGCGCGCCTTCAACGACACGCAGCGGGTCAGGCTTCCTCTTCTGATACACTGACGACAAAAACAACTTTGTCTTACGCTTTTTTTCCCTTCTTCTGAAACATTAGAGCTGGGCTGTTGTCGATGAAGCTCTTTCTACTTTTCTCTTATTGCAATCCTCTCTAGCTCCTCCTCTTTAGCTGGTCGTGCGACACGACATTTGCTGAAGAAAAAGGCTTAGTGATTTCATTCCGTCTCACACCATCATGGAACCTTATTTCTCATTGGAAGTAGTCCTTGGTCGAAAAATTAGTTATGATGGTTTGAATATTTACTCGTAAGAAAAATATAAAAAATATCCTTCATAGTGTAATTTAATACTGACTTACCTACCAGCGGGATTTGATACTGTTTTTACTGATTCCTATCTTTCTATAATCTTTCTATATTACTTCTATATTACGTACTTAATACTTATATTATAAAGGCTAATGGTGAATACTTAAACTATTTTTGTGAAGGATGTTAACTACAAACAAACTACATTACCCATCTAACTGAAGCATCAATTACAATTTCCATTATCATTTACAGCAACGTTCGTCTTCGGGCGGCGGCGGTACAGGCGGGGCCTACGCTGACGGAGTCCGAATGGAAGAAATAGTCGAAGGAGCAGTCGGGGCGTTGCATATACTGGCGCGGGAGACGCTCAACAGGCAGCTGATCAGACAACAGAACGTTATACCGATATTCGTGCAGTTGCTGTTCAATGAGATTGAGAATATACAGGTAAGGCTCCTTACCTATGCTAATTATAACCTCTTTCACATTTGACTGACGGACTAACCTATAAGACGTGTTGGTAATTCGGCACTAATCGCGCAACATCCTTAATAAATTAGCTTGACATTTAAAAAATAGTGGCCTGTTTAGGCAATCACTTACTGTTTCCTGCCTTAGCCATGTCAGAGGCCTTTGGCAGCTCAATAACTCTGACACCAGGATTGGTCAGGACCATCCACTCGATGCAGAAGAAGAGGCCTTAATTGTTGAATGTTTGGAAATAACTTACGTACAATTAGATGAATAATAATAGCACATCAAAGTCTTATCTGGAAAGACTTGCTTGTCGGTAAAACGATCATATCTTTAAGAGTATTTCCTTGTATCTTTATAGCGCGTCGCAGCTGGAGTGCTTTGTGAGTTGGCTGTCGAGAAGGAAGGAGCTGAGATGATAGAGGCTGAAGGCGCTACGGCTCCGCTCACTGAGTTGCTGCATTCACGGAATGAAGGTAAGTTTTTTATAAGATTTAGAACATAGAACAATATCAAGCATTATTATATGGGGTTTGGACTTCGGAATTGGTCCAAGAAGTAACTAACTACTTTTTCTTTGTTTTTATTCAAATGTGACATCAGATGTGACTATAAGTGACTTGTGTCACATATTTTCTTTGTTCTTCATAATGTGGTATGATAACAATTGTGTCAAAAGGGAGGTGTAATACGTTTGTCATTAGCCTAAAGCCATATCCTATACATAAATCATTCACCAAAGTATCTCCACTCAAGATCACGACACTTCTCAATTTCAACCGTCATTCTTCCAGGAGTAGCCACATACGCGGCCGCCGTACTATTCCGCATGTCCGAAGACAAGCCTCATGACTACAAGAAGAGACTCTCCATGGAACTGACTAATTCGCTGTTCCGTGACGACCATCAGATGTGGCCCAATGATCTGGCCATGCAACCTGATTTACAGGTAAATTAACTGAATTAATGTAAACATTGAAGTTCTGTGTGAGTTAATGTGTGGCGTGGAAGTCGGGATTTTTGATTTGTTTATAAAGTAGCATTGTAGTGTTTGAAGCAATATGTGCTATGAAAAATGCAGCTAAATTATTGTTGTTTTGAGGCCTTGACAGAGGCTTTTCCCATCGAAGAGATTGCAGTATTTATACCATGAGTATAATCATAACATCTTTAGTTAACAAATCGTTATGGGAAGTAATGCTACGACTAACTACCGAAAAGGATCCAGTTTCTTCAAACATACCCTACATACCTTTTTCATTAAATTACCCTTTTATTTTCTTGATATAACATTCATACCATTTATAGATACCATTATTTTATTACCATAAATAAATCAATAATACTTGACTTCCCGCGTAGTATTAGCTAAATGTCCAAATTGGTTACTAGAGAGGGCTGTTGGCAGTAATAAATATATGTTGAGTGTTGTATGTCGTTAGTTGTGTCGTGTCGAACAGGACAACGGAGACCATCAGTTGTGTGTTATATGTTGTAATTGTCATAGATCCTATTTGACATTGTAGTTTTGATCATTTAGTAAAATAATGTGAAATATGATGTGGCTTTGCAATTCATCGCTGTGTCATATTTTACAGAAACAGGGCTAAGATGATAGACAAGATTTAGATTTTGTCCTTTTTTTAGTGTCTAAAAAACTAATTCTTCTTTATAACTTTATCTTTATTTCTATTTGAAGAAAAGATATGAATCAATGACAAAACCTTTATCTTGGCAAGAATCTTAGCTCTATTGCTGTCTTACATTAATTTCAAACTATTTTTGCGCAAACATTAAAACGAATACGATCTAAACCACAGCACCCTCCGCAATTGGCTATAACAACCGAAATACCATGATTTATTTTTAATTTAAACATTTTATTTTATTTATTTTGAGTTTTAAATTAACCTCCCCATTTATTAGGATATGCTTGGTCCTGAACAAGGATATGAGGGACTGTACGGTACGAGGCCTTCGTTTCATCAACAAGGTAAGCGAATGTAGTGCTTGTAACCAGGTGACGGGCAAATATGTATTGTTATTAACAGCGATATAGTCCAATTTTGCTTAACTGTACGATTGGAGTCGTTAAAATTAAAAAAAAAACAAATAAGCCTAGTTTACATTTTTTGTGTAAGTGATAGATGTGATTTGTTAGTATCCTTGCTCTACTATTGTATAAGCTAGTTTGGTAGAGCAATGGTGGGAATACTAACTCTACCCTGAAATCCACAAATGTATAATAGACCTTATTGCTAAAAGTTTAATGACTATTTTATTTATCGACACCAATTGTACATTTATAATAATTGGACTAAACCACTATAGAGCACTGTTATATTGTTGAAATGTTATTTATTTTCCATGTTATTCTTTATTTTGATGTCTTGCGTAGGATCACGTTTTCTTTATGTTTTAAAATATATTGGAACACTGTTATGTAGTTAATAATGTAGTTGTCTATATGAATATACAATGTGTTTTCTCTCTTCTTTACATGCAGCTTAATCCGGGACCTATTTATCACTAAACGCAGGTGAAGGGTTTTTATATCGTTTTGTTGTGTTTATTTTGATTAATCAATCATTCTCGATGTATTGTTGCAATCTAACTCCGTTTTTTAAATGGGTTGGTCCTAACTTGATGGCGCCTTTGAAATATTTGCGCTGCGTTACGTACATTCTTCTTCTACATCGAGTGGATGGTCAACCTGACCAATCCTGGTGTCAGTGTTATTGAGCCGCCAAAGGCCTCTGACATGGCTCATGTAACGACTACTATCCGTAGAAAGTAACCGGGACCAACGGCTTAACGTGCCCTCCGAAGCACGGAATCATCTTACTTTTCGGGCAATCAGGTGATTCAGCCTGCAATGCCCTAACCAAACTGAGGGCAGTCTCACAAAGAGATTTTTGTGAGATATTGTCCTCACCGGGAATCGAACCCGGAACCTCCGGATCGTGAGCCGAGCGCTCAAACCACAAGACTACGGAGGCTGTTGTGTTACGTACATTAAGACTAGCCTTAGGTCATGTACTTAGTACCGAATACTTACCCTGGTGTCGGAGTTTGTGACAAATGTCTAAATATGCCAGTATCAATATCTAACTTCCAGTTGGTTTTTGAGCTACCTGTGTCAGAGTTTATAGACACTCATACATAAGTCTATCCATTTATATGTATATTGAGATTTTAACTTGCAATTATCTAGGAGTAGTTCTGCTAGTTTTACTATTACGTACCGTAGCGCCTAGTTCAAAGAATGACATCAACTTAGTCCTAACTTAAACTATATATTGTACTAATATAATTAATCATGGCGGATTATACATACTGCATATTATTGCCTATCGGTTTTACCCTTGCTATTGAATGTATTAATACATAGCAAAGAGTTATAATAGTATAGTTCCCGTGCTTTTGAACTAAAATAAATTATTAAAATAAAGGTGAGTCCAAATTATGTCATATCATTTGACTTGGCTTACCCTTACAGTGTTTCTTTAATATTACACGAAGTGAGATGAAGATTGTTCGATATTTAAAAGTCTGTATCCATCTTGCCCCTGTATAAACTCATTTAACATAAATAATAGGTTCACAATTCATCTTGGTAAATGTTCAGTGAAAGTTTTGTATGGTAGTCCATTACAGTATGTTCGGGTAGGTCAAACATAATCAGTCCAAGTAAGTTTTGCTTGTACTAAATAGTCGACTATTTAGACGACCACAGAGAGATCATATAACAAGTAATCATAAAACAAGATATAACAAATGACTTCGACTTCAGTAATATATTTTAATTACTGTTTTACTTTGCGTTGATTGCTTTCATTGTCACACAGTATTAGTCATGATGATCATATTGAAAGAAGGAAACCTAGAACCATACCCTTACCAGCCTTAGGAACAGAATAGGATATTTAAGGATTAGATTAGAAAGGAAAGATTGTCGCATTATCAACTACTATTGTACAACATTCACAACATTTACCAAGACCAATCAACAATAATTTACTAACAAAATTAAAACTTTTTCAGGATACGATCAAATACCGATAGATTCGATGCAAGGGCTTGAAATAGGCAGCGGTTTCGGTATGGACATGGATATTGGAGAGAATGAAGGCGCGGGTGCCGCCTCGGCAGACCTGGCGTTCCCGGAACCCCCTCATGATAACAACAACGTTGCCGCTTGGTACGACACCGACCTATAAACCGTCTAGTATTTTGGAGATCTTACTTCGTGCAGGTTCAATGATTGTTTACCCGATTATGGAAAGGAGGGTTATGATTTGTGTATCTCTTGATACTGTAACGTCGCTAAAAGCAGTTTTTTTTTGTAGAAAATAAAATATCTTTTTTGAATTTCACCACATTATTCAGCAATTGATTTTATTAAGTTCATATGTATTTTTCATGATTTAATGACGTTTATTAAAATTAAGTGGCGTTTCAGTATCCGGGGAATAATATTATGAATGCCCGTAGGGTCTGTTAAGGGGAACCACATGTTTATTTTAAAATTAGAATTTGAATGAAATAATAATATGTAAGCCGTAACACGTAAGTATACATAAGTTACTACACGTACATAAATCAAGAGATACTCAAAATGTATTTTAAATAGACAAAGTGTATTCGCCTTAACGTTTTATCTACTTAAATTGAATATCCATGACTTACAGTAACAGTTAGTGCCAAAACTTAGATGATAATATATTGTATGTCATCAGAAAACGATGTTAAGAAAAGTTGAATCAAACATCATTTACTCTAGTTAAGTTCAACGTTTTTTATACATATTTCCATGAACTTGTTTCACGAGTAAGTTCTCTAAAAAGTCGGGTTTTGACTGTCCTAAATCTGGCGATGATATTCTTTATATTTTACTTTTAAAAATGCAATCAACATGCATAGATATAATCGTTCAGCATTTGCGGTGACTACTATCGAACGCAAAACCTCATTTTTGTATGAAAATAAGGTTAATTACAAAGCTAAAGCGAAATACTTACGGTTATATCGATTGTGTGACAACTCTGTTCCTTTATGTATTATTAGATTGTTTTTGAATGTACAAATAAGTTTCTGAACATAACTAAACACAGATTTAGTATTGTGATGAGACGTAGACATACACACGTATACGCAGCGTGCCATATATTGGTATTTAACAAACCTGTGATAGTCAACCAGCTTTCTCCCGAGCTTCATATTTTTACGGTGCTATGTTGAAATTTTTCTTCTTATTTTCCTTTCTTCAAATCGCCAGAGAAGCCCTGCGCAGTTTTTATCGTTGGTTTTGTACGCGTTCGTATAAAATGCGTGAAAACGGAATATAGGGTAAATTATTAACTTAAGTAAACTTTTTTATAGGCTTTAAAATTCGTATAATTATGTAGTTTTTATGATCGTGGGGGTGTTTGCATTTTAACGGAGGATCTAGTAACGTTTTGCATTGAAATGTCTTGATAAGAAAAGATGTTGAAACGGCACTATTGGATTTACTTATTGGACTTTTTATATCAGATATTTCAATGTCAACTTTACATCCAATCTGTGAAGTGTGAACATACGCCAAAGCATTTAAAGTATTCGTTTTTACGTAAGAATTGACCGTTTGGCGTGATTTATACTATACATGTTTGTTTAATTGATTAATTTGCAATGAATAAGACTGTTCGATTGAGTGAGGCATGTATTTAAATTATTTTAAATGATTGACTGCCATTATCATTATGCCCTTTCAATAGAATTTGAATTTTAAGATTAATTGGTGTGTGAGCTGTTTCATGGGTACGATTTATCTTTAGATCTAAGTTAGTAATTTGTTAACGTGTTTCCCATACCTAGATATAAGTAGTTTGTGAACCGTATTTTCTATATCACTTAATCGACTTCATATATCGAATTAACTAATGAAATAGTAATTTTTGCAGTAATATAACAATGTAATCTTCGCACATGATATTATAAAACCCATAGGCAGTTGTTTAGATGCACTTACTACATACCGATTAGTGTATTAGATTAATGTAATCAACATTTCTAGATTAAGATTTATATTAATTTGTTTTAGAATCCTATAATATTTTTTTCTATTTTATATTTAACTTTATCAATGTTTTATTATGATGACCATAGTGACATTGTTAGAGTAATAGCTTGTCCATTCTTGTATGGATATTTTTAAAGTAATAAAGTAATTTAATTTATTTGTTGTTTTTTATTTCGTGTTCTTATAATAAGGTATTATTATATATATTAAGCCAGCTTTTCCCGCATCCATAGTATCTGAATCTTAGACGGTGAAATAGGCCTTTCATACCACGTTCCCTTCAATTTGATTATTAAGTTTGAAAAATAGAAATTATTTGAAATTACCAAGGTTATCAGGAAGCGTATCCGTTAACGGTAGTTTCAATTCAAAATGTAGTGTAACTCTATGTGGTATTCAGTGTTAAATGGCTTACAAGCATTAACATTTAACGTCGCGAAAATATGACTTCGTTCTAAGGTCGTTGTTAGTGCGAACCTTAATTACTAACCATTAGTACATATAACTCAATGTTACTAACATCATCATCATAAATTTAAGAGCAAGGCTCTTGTCGGTGAGTCCGATGCAGACTTCTCCATCTATTCCTATTCAGTGCAAGTTCCACTAACATATACTAAAAAAAATCAAATGTGATGGGTAGTTGATGAGGGTAGTAGTTTCAAGTGACATAACAGTGAACGCTCATCGCTCCCGCCAGTCTTCCCGTGACCACGTGTGGTGTATTGCTGTTGAATTATCAGGTACGTTTTTTTATTCAATCTAACTAATATTATAAGAAGTAAAATTTTTAAGTTTGTTTCTTTGTATGTTCGAGGTAATCTCAGGAATTATCGGTCCGATTTGAATAATTCTTTTTGTAATAGATAGCCACATTCAACGGGAAGGTTATAGGCTATTTTTCATCCCGAAATTTCCACGGGAACGGGTACTTACAACGCGGGTAAAACCGCGGGGCGCTCTACTAGTATATAATAAACTTGAAACGCATTAGTCCCGTTGTGTATATAAATTCCCTATGAAATAATTTATATAAAAATCATCCCAAAAGTCAAGACCACAAAAGAATTACTTCTCAATTATTGTGTCAGTTGGTTAAAGTAATGATATCAAAAGGAAAAATAAACAATGAACTCGGTAAATTGCTGCTACTCGTACATCAAAGAAATATGCTTAAAAGTGAACTCAAAAGAAAATGTAAATAAGGTAGTCTTCTAGTTCGTGCTATTTTCTATTGTTTCTTTGTTTAATTGTGTGCCTTTACCGTAAAAGTGCCCTTCATCAGAGCCTATGCTCTGTTTGGTATCTACGAGTCATATCAATATCAAACGACCAATAAGTACAAGTAATAAGTACCTACATCAAATGTAGCGTAGAAAGGCACTCTCATGATATATTTCATCTTTGCCATAGACACTATGAAGAAGTGATAAGCCATTAGGCGTAGTTTACATCCGCGCAGAGCCAAATATGTAGTTAAATATTGAGTGGCTGGGCTTTTTCATGCTTGTCATCATGAGACGTGACGCGTTGTTCTCAAGCTTCCTTTGGCCTTCCGTAACACTCCCGTATTACTACGAGTATTTTAGTGAGCACTGGGCAGTTTCGGCCGTAAGGGCCGGCCGAAACTGCGTTAAACGTGCGCCCGTCGCTTTGGTTTCATACAAAAGTAAACCGTCGCGTGCGCCCGCGACTGTTCACTTTTGTATGAAACCGCAACGCCGCGGCCCTGAGATCATATTTAAATTTAGAACTTTCTATTTTTCACCATCGTAGAGATTCATACCAGTAGAGAGAACCTAGCTCTCTTAACTATTAGTGCTATTCTCTTTACTATTATTTACCACCAAAATAAACACGGTTTAAAGAAACCTTTCTTCCCACAAACCCCTTCCTAGAACATATTCACGTCCTTACATTGACTTCTCCACTAAAATTATAGGCCTTCAGTATCGAAACCCCACGTCTGCGGTGTCTTACAATGCATAATATAAGCAAGGCGTAGACACACGGCTAGCCCGCAAATTGTTAGGGACTCGAGGTGCGACCGCGACCGCGGGGCGATAGTTCCCCTAGCAGGTACTTGATGGAATAGGGGGTGTTATTAAGTGTGACGTGGGATATTTTGTAACCGATTTTGAAAACGAAGTTGGTTTAAATTACTTATTACTTATTTGGTCTCTGCATGTTTTGTTTTAATCATCATTGAGTCAATGATGAAAACTGAAAACTGACGATAGGCATGACTTCTCAGAATATTTAAAATATTCATTTAATTTTCATGAATATAAGACCGAGTAACTACCATGTGGGAGAATCTACTTGCGAAGGATAAATTCTACTACTACAAATTACGTTATTAACTTTGCATCATCACAATGTTAGATAATGACCCCTCGTCGATTGCTAGTCGCGACTCCCGAGTCGTTACATCACGGTACCACCGATCTGATGATAAAATATGTGATTATATTCCCAACCCATAATTCCATTGTCACCCTACTCCCATACTATTATTATGCACAATTAGGATTTAGACCAAGGCACGCGGCACTAATCTTGCGCCAACTTCCAAGTTTCAGAAGGTATGTATGGGTAAATAGTTGGCTCTTGTAATTGCTATTCGGCGGTGCGGGTAACCACGCGGGGACGTCATTTCGGCACTAATTATTCTTGTGAATTATTAGTCGGAGTATGAGTAAACATGGCCGAAATAACGAAGTCGGGTCGTCAGTTCTTATAGTGATTGAAGAGTGAGTGAAACTAAACTAAGGTTTACATTTAATTTATTCTTGTTCTTTGTTGGTAAAGTCTAACAGCATTATCAACTTTTCGCTTGCTTAAAGGGGATAGTGAGGGGGTATCTAGATATTTCTACGAATTTCTTCTATTCACATTTTTCAAATGTCGATCCTAATGCGTAGGTATTTTTTTAAAGTAGTAACCTTCAACAATTGTATTGGGTAGTCATTCACCTTCAATTCTGTTAATCAAGATTGCGTAAGATGTCATTGGAATTCCGGCATAAAAAGTAGCCAAAAATCTTCCTCTTGACATGTCTGCGAGTGGGTGAAAAGTAAATAGTGAAAGTATAATGTCCCACAGCTGGGCAAAGGCCTCTCATCTCACTGTAAATATCAATACAGTGAGGAGGATTAGGCCTATTCACTGCGCTAGCTTGGGTGAAAATTGGTTTAAAATAATTTCAGTAGTTTTTGGTTCAGCGCGAACATACACAGAGACGGGAGACTTTATCTTTTACTAGTTAAGTTTGTTTGTTAAAGATAAAGAAGCTACCTAAAATTACTTTCCAGTTTACACGAAGGCCAGTAACTAACTACGAAGGTATAGGTCCCTTACAAAGTACTATTTTATACCCGAGGGAGTTTCCAAATCACAGTTCGAACCCCACAATCACAAACATTCACTTGCTAATATATATTTCATGTAGAGTAAACGGTTTTCGGTCTTTTCCCATCGGGCGATCACTAGTAATTAACGTAAAATTTCTATTATACCTTAATAGAATGCCGTAGGGTTGAAATTCGGATAAGCAGTTTACGTTGAACTAGTAATTATTGAAAAGAGCTGTTGTTTCTAATTATAGTTCGTGAACTAATAAGTATAGGTTAATAAATCTAATAATTCGTGTGTAAATAACTTGTGAGCTGTGAATGCGTTAATTGTTAGTTTAGTTTCGAGTTTCTTGTATGATGGTAGTAAGTCATTTTAGAAATTAATGCTTATTTTGTGAAGCCGATGTTCATTTCGTTAGTGATGTATTCACTAAAATAGTGACTGCTTTTAGAGGTTAAATCCTAACTAAATTTTAATATCCTAACTCACTTAACATATGTAATACCTGCAAAAATCTGTTTCCCTTTTTTGTTTGAGCATGTACTTATTTATCTCATATTTCGACCTACATGGTAGGTAGGTAGATAAGGCAAGCATATCCTACTATCTCAATATGTATTTTTTGATACTACGCACTTAGTACCTTTATACTTTTAATATAAGTATCTAGGTGCAAATTTTATTAGCATTGGGACCCCACAGCGTAGGTTTACGACTGTTTTATAAACTCTTTGGGCTAGGGCCTGATAATATTGGTTTTACGAACCTCGTTGCCTACCGCCCAGTAATTTGAGTACTGTAATTAACTGATTCGTGAGATAAAAAATAACCCTAATTTATGAGACGGTTTGTTACTTAGACGTTCTTGAAATATTTTCCGTCCTAGGAACGTAGAATACTGAATGTTTTTGTAAGCTTAGTTTTATTTATTAATCTTTTTTACGTAGTTTTTCCTTAAAAATAGAGATGAGGGTATATTAATGATGTTAATATAATTTTTGTTGTTTTTAAGCAAAACTGCTGGTCACTTTTTAATGTTTGAGATAAAGTAAGATTTTAAGCTTGTATATCAAATTCGATTAGGTAAATGAAGTACCTTTTAGTCTGAAAATCTGGGACCTATAGCAAAAAATAATAATGGATGCCTGTAAAAACAAGCAATATCCTTACTCAAATCAATCTAGATTCTGTTTTTTAATCGTATTATTGTTAATAAGACAATATTGCGACTCACTGAAGGTCGAAAGCCAAATTAATTTGTTTTAATTATGAATAATTACTTACGCGTAAACAAAATTACAATGTCTAAGGTTCTGTATATCTTAACAAATACCCCAGTTTTTGTTTAAAACAATTCCGAACAACAAAGTATGAAGGTAAACAATTTGAATACAAGTCGGAAAGTTTCTTAATTATTTTAATAAGGTAAAAGCACCATCGATCTGCGTTCACCCGCCAAATGTTACCGGATTAATGTTCAAGAGTTTTTACTACTTTTTAAAAGCCTTGCTCGTACCCGGTTTATGACCCAACGAGATTATCTTTCGCTTTATGAGTTGGTATGTTTACATATTTCAGTATTTAGGTACGCCTTATTTTAACTTTGATGTTATAGGAGCTGAATAATTAATTTGGACACGTTTCGCTCGTTTTTGTGTTTAAAAATATGCGGACCGATTATTAGTATGCCTTCCGTAGCCATCTAGAAGTTGAATTGTAATTACTTCCAAACCTACTTACTAGTATAGGTTACCTGTGTACCTACTAAGTACCTAACTTTCCTTAAGTTAGGTTTTAGATACATTGTTATTGAGATATTAAATGAATTTAAGAACTATCCTAGTTGACTGTACGTAACCTACCTACAATTTTCTAGCTTACAAAATGTGTACAAGCATTTTGCATCAAATTAACTAACCTCATAGGAAATATTAGCTCCCGAGAAACTTAATATAAGTATAAGGATGAGTTTATACAGTTTACTGAGTTAAGTAAGACTACATAGGTACATAGGTACCTCATAAATCACTAGCAGCGCCCCGCGGCTTTACCCACGTTGTGCCGGTTCCCGTAGGAATTTCGGGAATTTTTATCCATATAAACCTTCTTCTTGAATCACTCTATCTATTTAAAAAAACCGCGTCAAAATCCATTGCGTAGTTTTAGAGATCAAAGCATACATAGGGACAGACAGACAGCGGAAAGCGACTTTGTTTCATACTATGTAGAGATAATGTAACGAACAGAAAGTCATTAAAGTATTCTTATTCCATACGTAATTACTTCACACATAAAACTTTACCGAACACGATTTAACTGCACCGAATGTTAAATGTTTTGACATTCAACAATCGGGGTAGCCACGGCTGGCGGTGACAAGCCGCAAATAGCGCCGGTGTCCACCATTCGGCACGCTTGCCCGGAATGTTAATTAAATTCAGCGTAAACGATGACTGAACAAAGTTTTGCGGTACTAGTTCTGTTGTACTTTTCTTTGATTAGTTTCGTGTATCTACTGTTGGCTGTTCGGAATTGTAAATAGGTGTTTATGGAATGAATTTACATGTTGGTAATACACAGAATTTCAGTGCCAACAGACCTTATCTACATTCGGAGTAACGAAATATACTAGCTATACTACTCGAAATACACATATAATAAAGCTGATTTTGTTTGAACGCGGTGATATCTGAAACTATCTGTTGGATTTAAAACAATGTTTTTGTATATGGTAGCCACATTTATGTATACTCCTATAATAAAGATTAATCCTAGATCTACTAATATGTTCTAATAGAAGGTTATAAAAATAAGACTATTCAAGTGAAAATTAATAGGCTACATTTCGTCTTTCCGTTTGCTATGTTGCTATGTTCTTGCCATGAATATACTAGTTTCTTACAAGACATCACAATTCAAAGATTAAAGAGGCTGTTTTCAGTAACATAGGAGTTTTCTTTACCCTGTAAGACAATGGCATAATAATAGGTATAAATACGAAATGCGGCCTACATACCGTGACGCCGCGGGCATCCCACCGAGTCGCTCTTTTCTTAAAACTTACAAAATTCCAACAGAGATGTCTATGGAGACGTGTTGTTAAGTTAACTTTGAGTAATGTTTGAAGACGTCTACGCGTTTTTTGTAGAGTTAGTTGAGTACCTTTTGGTAACATTTTAATGCAATGTTTTTGTTACAAAACATAATGGATTTTTGCAAGAGAAGTCTAGAAATAATACTAATAAGCAGATATCTGCTTATTAGTATACTGCTGCTGCGTATATGTATAACCACAGATGTCATAAATACAGGAGATATGCTTTGTAAACAAATGTATTCGTGTTCAGATGTCGCCGTGTTCTCCCCACTTAATTCACTAACACAAAAGCAAAAACTATAAGAACGGCACACGAGCTCATATTTCTCCCGCACACAAAGAAACTTACAGCAACACTAATAAACTCAGTAATAGAACACATGCATACAGGGGGCGGGGCTTCTACCTGTAGCTACAGACAATAAACACACATCGCAACTAGTGATGTGAAGAGGTAATTGATTTGAATTTGAATTTGAATTTGAATCGTAGAAAAAATAGTATCGATGAAATTCAGAGCCGACGAACTTTCTTCAATGGTTGAAAGCACTTAGGCTCAAAGTGAGACGAACATATCGTGTTATTTTTTGTGGGAAACCAGTTTGGACCTTTTCCTGTTGCATTTATCCACTTTTCTTTTATTTTTGGATCCTTCGGATAGCTAAAATATTAAAAAGGTGTGAATGATGATGATGATATCAATGATACATGTGTAAGAGTACCGCAATAAATTAAAAACCCATACTTGATTCAATAATAATAATAAGTCGAGTAATCAAGAAATAGTAATGAATTGTGTTTTCAATAATTAATTATATCATTTTTACCTCACATTAGTAAACAACAGCTATAAAGTTCCATGCAGCAAAAAAAGTCTAATTTTGTTCCCTTGTGTAATCATTCGAACTAAGTAGGATCGATATAAAATATCGACAACCTCAAAAGTGACATCACATCTCTAATTATCTACCTAACAATGGACACTGGTTCCAATTAATGAAATCAGGGACATAGAGGTCAAAGTACGAATTTCAATCTGATTTTTTGTAATTAAGGTCTTTGAGTGATTCTAAGCCTATTTTATAGAATACGTTTTTTTGAAATACCTGCCCGTTTCCGAGAAAAAAAATGTTAAGTTTTTTTTTGTATGGAGAAAAATCGTTTTCTTTATTTATTTCATAAACGGGCAGAGACGTTAAAACCAAACCTTAAAGGGATTAAAGAACACATAATTCCTTGCATTTTGTTCGAAATCATCTACTCCATATCTCTGCCCGTTTAAAAACGGCAGGCGTTCCAAATTTTTTTTTCTTTTGTGGTTTTTTTGGTTTAAATACGCTTGAACCTTCTTTTATGCTTGTTAGATAGATCCTCTGGTGGGTCTCAGATGGCTTTCTGTGGAGTATTTGTAGCAGCATCTGACTGCGGACTGGCTTCCATTGCTTGAGACATCCAAATTCTCTTTCGCAAATATTGACATCAAATATGGTGTTCTTGGTGAAAAAATTAGATTGACATCTATTTGCTTGCAACCATCTCTTGTGTAAAATTGCAACATATGTTCTTGTGAACTGTTTTAGAATTCTAAGATCTTCAGCAGAAACTTCAACGTTTATTTGATTTAAAAACGTAGTGCACAATATATCACTGTTTTTGATATTTCCACTTGATTTCAGTAGCACATATATATCCAAATTTGATTTAAACTGAGACATATTAATGGTAAAGAGCGTGTAGGTACGTGTTGATACTTTAGGATCCGAGGAACGAGTGACTCCGTTTTGAAAACAACTAATCAGGTAAGTTACCTGATTACCTGTAACCTGTAAGTGCCCTCTTTTCTTATCTTATCCAGGTAACGTGAACAATAAAACATATTCGGCCTTGCAAAAGCCTCTACGCAAAACAATACCCAGGTAAAAAGTAACATAGCAGGTATGTAGGTATAAAATTACCTAAGCTATTAATATTACAATTACATTTTGTATCGATGGAATGAAGTACTAGTATTACAATATTGCTATTTAAGTATTCATTCAAGCGTATTTAAACCAAAAAAACCACAAAAGAAAAAAAAAATTTGGAACGCCTGCCGTTTTTAAACGGGCAGAGATATGGAGTAGATGATTTCGAACAAAATGCAAGGAATTATGTGTTCTTTAATCCCTTTAAGGTTTGGTTTTAACGTCTCTGCCCGTTTATGAAATAAATAAAGAAAACGATTTTTCTCCATACAAAAAAAAACTTAACATTTTTTTTCTCGGAAACGGGCAGGTATATCAAAAAAACGTATTCTATAAAATAGGCTTAGAATCACTCAAAGACCTTAATTACAAAAAATCAGATTGAAATTCGTACTTCGACCTCTATGTCCCTGATTTCATTAATTGGAACCAGTGTGCGCAGCACCCGCTTCACGAAACTATCGTGTGAGTGAGTGTATCAGTAAAACACTTTTCCATTGCGCTATTAGACCAGGCGATTCATTGATCGATGTGTATTAAGCAAACAATGGTTTTAGTTCCTAATGAAAATAATTGCTTTTGGTACTTTATCGTGTTTCTAGTATCACGAAGTAATGTTTTAATGAATTTAATAAGAAAAACAATCATATTTTTATACTTACGTGTGAAATGAGATGCCATCTTTCGTATAATTCACAATAGAGGTGTTATTTTTGCAAACAACCACTGTACAACGCGGCATTTTGTAAAAAATCACGAGCAGTGAAGACGTCGCAAGTTGACATTCGACTAATGGCCGAAACTGGCAACAAGCCGCTTTGCGGCTAGATGCGTTCGCAAGCGCCACGCCTCCTTGCCATATCTCCTGTATTTATGACATCTGTGTGTATAACTAATGCTGCGTATATACGCACACCGCGTGTCACATGTACTAAAAAGTGGCTCAAATTGTCCAATCATCAGTAAACTCAAGTAAGTTAATGGCAACCCTTGGATTATCATGTATTTTGCAGTTACCTACCATAATTCTTTTTTTTTTTCATAAAAAGTTTTTTATAATGCAGTCTGCTCCACACGTCTCCTGTTCAGTCAAATAGCAATTTAAGGGTGATTATTTTAAAACGGTATTCCTTCTGCCTATTTATTACGCCTTATCTTAGTACACATAAATTAAGGTTGGGACAAGGCTCCGCATTGCCTTAAGGTGAATCGCTCCTAAGAAATATATTCCCGGAAAATACTTGTTTATAATTTTTCATTTTTATACGAACAATATTTCAGTTGTGAATAATAACTTTGTTTGTTTTTTATTGTCTAAAGTTCAACAGTTTAAGGCTTCATTTGGCTTAGCTTTTTAGAGTTATAAAGTGTACTTTATACTCGTAGTACAAACGAGTGGTTGGTAGGAGCTTGAAAAACATTGAACAAGTATTTAAGTACTTACCTAGTGTTCGAGTTAGTCTCTCACGAGTGTACCTAAGTTTTAAGCCTTTGAAAACTTTAAAAGATATAATGTGTGCTTTATACGGTAGATAAGGAGCCGTAATCGAATATGTCTTTTAAAGATTATCGCTCAATCTCACTTACTCCAACACCGCTTATTTAAGCGTTACTTAATTCTAATTCGATTTCAGTAATAGATGTCAAAATGCGAGATTCGTTTTTGAAATTACTAAAACACCCGTTTTGACAGATATCATTCCAACACATCAAATTAAAGTGAAACACGTACTTAGTTGTAAATTTCCAATACGATTTTAATCATAATTAAATGATTTCGTTCGTTGTAGATAGTGTACGTAAAGCCGCGTTTTTACTTAGTGTATTGATCGAACATTTTCTTAAAACAATTTCTCAGAGCCGATTTTCGGAATAGAAAACAAACTGAAGAAATTGTTCCGGGCCGATCATTACTGAACACTCATGTCAGTGTTTTCACTTACTCCATTAAAGTAGCTATGAATGTTCGCTCAGAAAACTAAGTGAAAATGTGGCACCCGTAGGTACAGTCGACTAGAATAGTTGATGAAAACATTCAATATTACAAAACACCTCAACACACTTATAATATGATTCATTTAAGTGTTGCAGTGTTTGTAATAATAAAAGTGTTCATTAACTTTTGTCATTCACTGTACCTTAGTAACAAGCAATAATAAGTTCTAAGAAACTGCCCAAATCACGTTCTCAACCTCTACCATACATCAAACATCACACTCACACACTTATCAAAAGAGTAATAAATGAATCTCGCTAACTTAATCACGGCAACCAACAGCCCAACCAGAAACAAACGGAAAGGAATCATAATAAATTCGCCATCAAATAAACGAACTAATCAGTAGCCGTGGGGAGAAAACCTCCTCAATAAAAACAACACTTCGTAAAAAATCTCATTTTCCTTTATTGCAGCCGTCCTAATTTGAATTGAGTGTTATGCAGTTATGATTCAAGAGTATAATTTTAAGTAACTCTGCATTGGAGTAAACAAAAAGCTTGTTAAAATGAGAATGAATAAGTAGACACGAGGCAGCGGAAGTAATTCGGATTATTGTGATTTTGTTTCGCCTGTTTTCAGTTCTTGAAGAAAGCATTTATTTTTCATTCAGTTACTAACTAACTGTACAAGACTTTTGAAAATTAAAACAAAAGTAATTCGTATTATGGGTAGTAGTACCTAAGCAAAACGAATATAATTCTCATCGCTATGAATACAAAAGTTGTTATAAGTACACAAGTTGTTGTTGTATAAGAATACGAATAAGAAGATTGATAAAATATCTATTAAGTTAAAGTAAACTTATCTGAATAAATAGAAAGGTAATTTGTTAAGCTGTTCCACGATAGCGTCTAGCATTCCGCTAGTTTCTCAAGTACTTGACCTATTTAACCTCTTTGAGTCTCTTGAAAATATTTCATAGCGTTTCTTTGAGGCTGTTAACAAGTTTCTTTAAGAACAAGCCCCGTAAAGTACTCGCTTTATACTCGCAAACTTGAGATCCTTATAGCAACATACTAGCCCCGCCAGACATTCTGAAAATTCGGATCCATATTTAGATTCGAATTTTCTACAGAATAATGTGGATTAAAAGTATTTTAGTTCAGATTACGTTAGGTTCGTTCGTTAGATACAGTTTCATTATTTTAATGCTAGCGATGCCCCGTGGTTTCACCAGCAGCGCACGCGTTCCAGCTGGAATTTCGAGATTTTGATTACTCCTCTCGAGTTCTCGAGTTATGAATAGTGTAATTAACACGACTTTCTTTTATTTATATATATATATATATATATATATATATACATACTATAGTTTTGTCGTGGAGGAGGCGGTTGGAATTTTGATATATTTTTGCCTATGTATGCTGAAGAGAATGTTAAGAACAGGGCAGAAAGGCCTTTGGCAAGGTAAGGCCCTTTTTGGAAAGGCCCTGCAATGGGATAATAAGGGCTGAATCAAAAATAAGGAGGGGTCCAAACCCACTTTATACGCACGTGATGAGGTTAGGTATTACTACAATACTATACAACATGTCATTCATACGAGTACATAAACACAATGAATCAAAGTAAAGTAAAGAAAGTATTAGCCTGTAATGTCCCACTGCTGGGCAAATGCCTCTCGTCTCACCTTAAATAAAATAAGAAACAAATACTTCAGTAAGTTATCATTCTTAATTATTATAAATGAAGTAAGTGCCCTCGTACCGGCGCAACAATAACTCCCTAATAAAACAAACGTAATCTAATAACAAATATTATGGATACAAAAGGAGAGTACTCGATCAAGAAATAATGAGCGCGGAGATTAGATAAAACGTCGGGAGGAATGAGGTGCGCGCTCACTGTTGTGTAACGGAACGCTCTGATGCGAGCTTATGTTACGCCTAATAGTTTGGGGAGTGGTTGAGTCCATGTGCAGGGGAAGTGTATTTTTTTTAGATGTTATCTAAGCTTAAAGTTGCACAAGTTATTAATAGATTTCACTTTCTTCCTTCCATTTTCTGTCTCCCATATTACGATAACACTCATTAATAAGCTATTTTATAATTAAAATGCTATCATCTGTGTATTAAATATATACTCTAAAAACACACACACAGTAACATATTTCCATAAAAATATTCACCTATAAAAACATCTACATATACTAAAACATTATGTTGATCAACAAAGTTGATTACTAAACCATTAGACTGGAGTATATTTCCAATAAACCAACCTATCCATAAACAGTGCCCATCCACCTTTAACGCAGAGTAAACAGAAGGCAACATCAATAAATCTCTGTGTAGCAATTACAAGTATGATTGCCGGATCTGGTCATCCTACTATAGGAGAGTAGTCGTGAACTCGTGACAATGGCTCTATTGGGAAATATAGTCGGACTTGCGACTTGCCCTCCATGCATATAGAGGCTATTGGAATATTTTTAAACAGTTTTATTCGGTTGAACTTTCTTTTGTTTTGTTAAAGTCGAATGTTTCAGCTGGTAGTGGTTAGAATTCGCCGGAGTTGATCTACCCTTTATAATGTAAATTTTGGGATAAATTATGTACAATGGTATTACTATCAGAATACGTCAATATCTATCTGTTTAGTAGTTTAAACGTCAAATATATTACAAATATTGCAGACAATGATACCAGAGCTATCTTACTTTTAAGATAGGTATGGCATTTGAATATTTTATAAATTGTACAAAATTAACAATTTGATTTTGAAATATGCGGAATTACCTGCATATCTAATATCACCAGTATCACTAATTGTCTACATAACAAAAAACTAATTTAGAGTCTTTAAAACCTCAAAGAAACCCTTTTCTAAACATCAAAACAGATTATGAGACAAAAAATATTTCCTTAACCACTTCCTTACCTGGTAACCACATAGCAAGTCCATTCAAAAATAAAGCCTCTAAAAGGGGAAACTTAAGACCAACTTTTAAGTTATTCGTTAAAGGACCTTTGAAACTTAGATAAGTAGAAGGTCGACCACAAAAATACTGTCACCCTTTACCGAATAAACGTCTTCAAATATTTTAAAATAATCGCCAGGTTGCGGTCGGGGGGAAATTGTGTTTTGAAATAAATACGGTATCGGTTTCAATGCGATATTAGAATTGGGGGTTTGATTTTGATTGTAATTCGATTGGACACTGAATTGGGAGGTTTTTTCGTATCGGTTTATAGGAACGAATGGTTACCTATTAATTTCTTCTAAAAAACAATCTAAAGCTTTAAAACAACCAAACCTTTAAAACATATTTCTACTCCAAAACAGGACAAACCATTTCGACACCCGGTTACAAAACATGTCAATCAGTCACAAGTTTCAATGTACACAGCTCCAAAATGTTTCAACTTTCAACTTTATAATTGGTGCTGAGCAATTTCTGATTTATTAACTGGTTCATAAAAGAGCTCGTGTGTCGATTGTGTGAACTAAATAATGGATCTAGAGACATTGTTTTATTGAATGGAGAGTGTTAATTGACAACTCTGAAATGTTATTTTAGCGACGAGTTATTGTATGTTTTAATTGGCAAGTAAAGGAATTAGACAAAGATCTGAATATTAGTAAAGGTCAGTGGTTTTCTATGCTACTAATATTATAAACTAGCAGCGCCCCGCGGTTTTACCCACGTTGTGCCCGTTCCCGTGGAAATTTTTGTACATATGAACCATCCTCTTGAATCACTCTATCTATTTAAAAAAACTCGTCAAAATCCGTGCATTAGTATTTGAGTTCATCGCGAACAGACAGACAGACGCGTCCGGCGACTTTGTTTTATACTATAGTGAAAAATAGAAAGTATAGATTAGACATAGTATCTAACTGCATTAGTAGGCACAAAATGATAATCTAGTAACTAATTATCTTCAATATGAAAATGAAATAATTAGGCATACTGCCCACCTACCCAAGTACTAAAGATATCCTTTATAGTTAAACCCAATCATAACTCTTTTATGCAAATAGAGTCGTGTTTCATACAGCATTCGCTTCATTAAGCAGGTCTTTATCACCGAGTACGTCAGTTCTGAGTCCGTCGGAATCTATTAATAGGATTACTAGACGAAGCTAAAAGACGAGGGTCGCATCCCCGTCTCATACGCCCTGGGCGAGGGTTACACCGAACAGAAATGTTATTAAATTACTCACTGTTAATATGGACAATTGTATGAAAGAACTGGCTTTTATTTCCTAAAATGAAGTGTTTATTAGTATGAAATTAGTGAAATATTATTTTGAGCAAATATCTATAAATAATTTTAAGTAGCAAGTCCTTTAAGGAAGTATCTCTTTTCTCTTTTGTGCCATGTTCACAAAACATGCAACTCTTTTTCTGACAAGATCTTTATACCTAAATTGCTTTCAATTTCGAATTCTTGATTATTTTTTTTAAACTCTAAGAGGTAAAATGTTAAAGTTTGTATTTTCGAGCTAATCTCTGGAACTACCGGTACGATTTGAATAATTCTTTTTGTAATGGATAGCCACATTCAACGGGAAGGTTATAAGCTACTTTTCATCCCGAAATTCCCGCGGGAACGGGTACTATGCGGGTGATACCGCGGGGCACTGCTTGAAAACAATATTCGATTGACATCTATCGGTGTATACGTGTTCCTGCCTAATCCGCCGTCTAAGCTAAATTATTTATGCATTTAAAAGGATTTACTCTTAATATGAGGTGTAGCGACGCGGTCACGACTTCCCGACTCCACGTCGACATGGAAAAGTTAATTATGCCCTTCCTAATTAATATTTATTCAAGTTGGCTTAACCTTTTTTCACATTAGTATCTTTATACTTATACCTACCGAATATCAGACTCTAATTCGAAAAATTAAACTTTATTAAATTAAAGTTCTTCCTAAATAAATTACAATTCAACTAGAATTAATTAAAATTATTATTTTTCGGAGTTGAATTCATTCTATGTAATACCATGAACAACTTAGACCATGATCGACTTAGACCATGTCGGAGGCCTTTAGGCGGTCTAAAAACTCCGACACAAGTGTTGCCCCTAGCCTACTCGAACTTACTTAGGTAATTCTAGTTTAATTTTTATTTACTAGCCGCGCCCCGCGGTGTTACCCGCGTTGTATCAGTTCCCGCGGGATTTTCGGGATAAAATGTATCCCATGTATTATTCTGATGTATAATCTATATTTCTGTAAAGTTTCATCCAAATCCGTCGCGTGGTTTTTACGTGAAAGAGCAACAAACATACATCCATACATCCATCCTCACAAACTTTCGCATTTATAATATTAGTAGGCTTGTTGCTTCGTTAAGTAAGATAGTATTTCCATGAATGAATGAAGAAGAAACTAATGGTATTTTTATGTATCACATTTTATTTATGTCACAACATATTTTAATTTATGAGAAGATTATGGCTATGCTATCAGGAAAAATATTTTAGTATAGTTCAGAATCGGAAATTATAGTAAAACTATTATAACCATAGACTATAACATTTGTACAATCACATACAATATCATGCATTTACACTGTTAAAAAACTTGTAAATTGCATAAACCTAAAAACTTTATTTAAAGCACAATCTATACATATAATAAAATTGTAGAAAAGTGCTGTCTGTACATCTATCTATACATATAATAAAATTGTAGAAAAGTGCTGTCTGTACATTGAAAATAAAAATAAAAAAAATAGCAGGGGTTATTGTTATGTCGATGTCGAACCCAAAAATGTAATCAACTTTTTTTTTGTCTGTTTGTCTGTTTGTCTGTTTGTCTGTTCACGCTAATCTCAGAAACGGCTGATCCGAGTTGGATGCGGTTTTCACGAATATATTGTGGTATGCTTCAGTTATGCTTTAGTGTTTGTTTCATGTCAATCGGTTCATAAATAAAAAAGTTATGTCAAATTAAAGAATCACGTCGAACACTATTCTATGCTTATACATAGGCACCATTAATCTCCGCAACTATTTGACGGATTTGGTTGAAATTTTGTACCGACATATTTTAGAGCCTGGCGCAACATAAAGACTACTTTTTACCGCGGGAAAACATCCGTTTCCCATGGGAATCGGTAGTTTATTGTTTTTTTAACTCCTGTTCCGGTCAACGAACGACGTCGATCATTGTTACTAGATAGGTAAATTACAATCATTAATAGAATATGTTATAGCTACTTATTACCTTGGAATTGACTGGATTACCATGGGAAAAAAATTAAAAGGGCTCATCTAAATTCTTTCTACTTAAGTTAGTTTAGGCTGATATCATAAACTATAAGAATAATTTACCGAGGGAAATCATAGTACTCCCATGGGAATGAAAAAACATTGTTCTTTTACGGCTGAAGGTAGTTTGTAAGCTGTAGAATTTCTATATACATATAATAAAATTGTAGAAAAGTGCTGTCTGTACATACATATAATAAAATTGTAGAAAAGTGCTGTCTGTACATTGAAAATAAAAATAAAAAATACATATAATAAAATTGTAGAAAAGTGCTGTCTGTACATTGAAAAAAAAAATAAAAAAAAATAGCAGGGGTTATTGTTATGTCGATGTCGAACCCAAAAATGTAATCAACTTTTTTTTTGTCTGTTTGTCTGTTTGTCTGTTTGTCTGTTCACGCTAATCTCAGAAACGGCTGATCCGAGTTGGATGCGGTTTTCACGAATATATTGTGGTATGCTTCAGTTATGCTTTAGTGTTTGTTTCATGTCAATCGGTTCATAAATAAAAAAGTTATGTCAAATTAAAGAATCACGTCGAACACTATTCTATGCTTATACATAGGCACCATTAATCTCCGCAACTATTTGACGGATTTGGTTGAAATTTTGTACCGACATATTTTAGAGCCTGGCGCAATATAAAGACTACTTTTTACCGCGGGAAAACATCCGTTTCCCATGGGAATCGGTAGTTTATTGTTTTTTTAACGCCTGTTCCGGTCAACGAACGACGTCGATCATTGTTACTAGATAGGTAAATTACAATCATTAATAGAATAATGTTATAGCTACTTATTACCTTGGAATTGACTGGATTACCATGGGAAAAAAATTAAAAGGGCTCATCTAAATTCTTTCTACTTAAGTTAGTTTAGGCTGAACTATAAGAATAATTTACCGAGGGAAATCATAGTACTCCCATGGGAATGAAAAAACATTGTTCTTTTACGGCTGAAGGTAGTTTGTAAGCTGTTGAATTTTAAGAATAATGTCGAACAGATTCCTTCCAGTTTCCCGTGGGTCTGAGATGTTATCCCGCGGTAAAAAGTAACATAAGTGTTGTTATTTCCAAGCCTAAACTAACTGTTTGCCAAATTTCATCCATATCCGTTCAGTAGTTTTTGCGAGAAAGACTAACAAATATGCGTCTATACAAAGTTTCGCGTTTATATTATTAGTAAGAGTTAATTCTATTATGAATAACTACTTTTTTTCTACTCTGTTAGTAGAATTTACTGAAACTTTATAATAATTTTAATTTAATAATTAATTAATAATAAATATCTTTTAATAATAAATATCTTTATAGAGAAGTTAAATAAAAATTATCGGTTTAGGAATCGCGGTTCAGCTTAGGATGGACGTTTGTCGGTTGCATACGACGACTGCGCGCGCGGGTATATAAAGCGCGCCGAGAACCGCGCCGCGCCATTCCAAATCAGCTGTAAAGTAAAGTAAAGTAGGTTTTTTAGCTACCCAAAATGACTGTGATTATGATCCAAAATAAAAATAAGTATATATTTAAAAAAAAAAAACGCTGCTCATAGTCACTATTCCACGCGAACGAAGTCGCGGGCACAGCTAGTATTAAATAAATCCGTAATCCAAAACCCGATTTAATAAAATGGTAGTAAAACTATTATGATAACATTTGTACAATCAAACACAATATCGCGCTTCTGTTAAAAAATACATTTAAATTACACTAACCGACAACGTTTTATTTAAAACGCACTGTTAAATTAATCCGTATTCCAACAGTCGTTTTAATAAAATGATAGTTAAACTATTCCGTGGCATGTTTTAATGCATCGCTCACAAAAGTATTCGGAGCAGAGTCTGAGGCAATCCAATTCACACTATCACCGGAATCAATAAAAGTTGTACACTCGTATTGACATCCAATATTTACTTGATGGAAGTGTACTCAGTTCTGATATTGTTTTATTATTTTAATAGTATTTTCGCTTCATTGTTATATTTTTATGAAAGTAGAAAATATTAGATTGGAATACTGTGTCTCGCCTGCCAAGACTGAGGTCCCGGGTTCTATTCCCGGGTCGAGCGAAAACATTTTTCCTACTTTTTAAATATGGCTTGAGATCACCAACTCACATTCAACAGGAAGGCTTTATGCTATTTTTTGCTTTTCCTATGCGTTTTATCCCTAAATTCCCACGGAAACAAGCCCAATGCCGGTAAAACCGAATGGCGCTGCTAGTATGATCAATCATATCAGTCAATAGATGATTTATTTTGAATTTTTGTGCCATCGACACGAGGAAGAAGAAGAATAGACGCCCACTGTTGGACATAATGTCTTCTACTTCGATATTTAGGGTTCCGTACCCAAAGGGTAGAAACAGGACCCTATTACTGAGACTTCGATGTCCGTCCGTCCGTCCGTCTGTTCGTCTGTCCGTCTGTCCGTCCGTCCGTCCGTCCGTCCGTCTGTCACCAGGCTGTATCTCAAGAAGGGTGTGATAGCATGTCAGTTGAAATTTTCACAGGTGATATACCTACTCGTATTTCTATTGCTGCTATAACAACACATACTAAAAGTTCCAGGGGGCTCCTATACAACAAACGTGATTTTTTGCCGTTGTTTAAAGTAAGGAGCCCTCCGTGCGCGAGTCCGACTCGCACTTGGCCGGTCTTTTTCCGTTTTTATACGTACGACCTTCACCACTTTAGAAGTCTACCCACGCGGCCCCCGTTGTGTCTTTATAGCTTTATTTTTCATCATTGACCTTTTATTATTGCTTTTAAAAATAGTAACTAAGTCTATATAGTACCTAAGCACCTGACAAGCCTTCCGAACTTACGTTGTTAGTACTTTAATCGTACCTTTTTCTTCATTGAGTGGATGGACCTGACCAATCCTGGTGTCAGAGTTATTGAGCCGCCAAAGGCCTCTGACATGGCTCATGTAGCGACTACTATCCGTAGAAAGTAACCGGGACCGACGGCTTAACGTGCCCTCCGAAGCACAGAACTTACCAATAAATATAAGTAACTAGCAGCACCACGCGGTTTTACTTGCGTTATGCCCGTTCCTGTGGGAATTTTGGGATAATATATAACCTTTGACCTACCCCTTGAATACAACTATCCAAATTAAAATGTAATATTCAAATCGGAATAGTAGTTCCTCTGATGAGCTCGACCAAACAAACTGAAATCCATCTCTTCAGGTTTATTACCTTAGTACCTATTTTTTTTAAACCTATATTGTCCCACTGCTGGGCAAAGGTCTCCCCCAAACATCGCCAACCCTCCCTGTCCTTTGCGAGCACCCACCAATCGCTGTTAAAGGCGATGAGATACCTTAGTATAGATAGGAAAAAAATACTTAGGTCTTTTTTGGTAGAGATAACCATTAAAGTTGTAACAAAAAGAAGACTCACGTTATATACTAACAAAGGTTAAGTAAAGTTCCAATTAATAGAAGTTGGTAGGTGGGAGTTTGAAGTTCGATCTTTTCATCCTATTAATTGTGGGCTACCTGTTGGCAGTTCGTCTGGAACCTTCGAGCTGGAAGTGCTCATGTAATCATTACACTATCTAGATTCTAGATAAAGAGCCAATTGCCTTAATTAGTATGTGCACTCACTGGTATGTCTATCCACAACGTAATGTACTATGTGTGTGATTATGTACTTCTACCTATCCTATCCCTACCTACCTATCTTGCCTATCATAATAATGTTAAAGGTTTATTATATGTGTTTAGTTTTATTGTCTCTTATGAATTAATGACTGAATCGATGATTTTCTGAATTAATTAGTCACGCTTTTTTCAATCGTTAGGCCATGTCGGAGGCCATTAGGCGGTCTAAAAAACTCCGGCACCAGGGTTGCCCATTAACCTATTCGAAATTCAATAATGAATCAATTAATGACTAAAGATAATTTTAATTAATAATAACTATTCTACAAAGACTACATTAAAAGGAACTTTATTTATAACGTTATGGTACTAATATTTTATTAAGTTATCTATTTAAAATATCGTAAATTATAATATACACCTTTACCTAAACATGAAAACAATACAGAATGTATTTTTACCCGTCCCTGCAGCCCCTATCACACCCCTATTCATGGGGTGATACATAATTAATTAACAATTTTAAGAATATATTTTAAACTGGAAAATAATTTACACGGAAGGGGTAAAGAACGTCAGTTGTCAGGAATTAAAAAGGGGGAAAAAGCGAAAACGTGTTAACTTTATAAATAAATAAATCATTTACTTTATATATAAATGAGTTAAATAATTAAATATGTACGCACCTACGTTAAGTATTAATAGGAATCGGTGCCGAAAGTAACAAAGGTTTGCGTATTCAATCTCTTTCGAATGTAAAATAATTGGTGTCACAATACATGAATATTTACTAATGCAAAGAATCTGTTTTGTTTTGAAAATTGCTAAATTTTTATTGATGGTTTTGCATAAATAACGAATGAGGAAGATTTATATAACACCTTGTAATAATAGGCTTTTTTTATTCGCAAAGGAATATAAAGTGATATTGAATAACTGCGAAGCAAGGCACGCTAATAACTTTATAATCTGACTAGCAGCGCCCCGCTGTTTCACCCGCGTTGTGCCCGTTCCTGTGGGAATTTCGGGATAAAAAATAGCCTATAGCCTTCCTCGATATGTGGACTATCCAACACTGAAAGAATTTTTCAAATCGGACCAGTAGTTCCTGAGATTAGCGAGTTCAAACAAACACACAAACTCTGCAGCTTTATAATATTAGCATAGATAATGAAATCCCGTTAGAAAAATCCGATATCTTACTCATATTTATAATGATTAAGAGCTCATAAAGCAATCAAAAACTTTAACTAACCGATCTCTGTTTATTCTAACCAACATAATACATCAACAGCATCACAAGCTCAAATAACTTATTTATCTCGCAAAATACTTGATAATACTCGACCCCGGGAATTCTCAGGCTTCTATCTTCAATCCACTTACCTAACTAGTCGACAAACTAATCTACAAACTCGACTAAATACACTCAACTGATTGATCAACAAATCGCCCCATTTCCTCAATACAAGCGTTTTGCTGGACTCATCAAACGATTTGTATAAGGAATCAGCAGTCCACTTTATTATGAACTATGAATATGTATTAGCATGTTCAGTAGTCGTTTATGTTGATAACTAAATATTCGAACCGATGGGTCTTTTTGAACTGGTTGCGTGTTTGCGTGGGGTAGGGAGGGGGTGTTGGGAGAAACCTAACTTGTTTACACTACTTACTGAATTAAATTGCTGCTGTGTGTTGGTTTAAGTGTTCGCTGTAACTTTTTGTTGAATTATAACTGTGGCCACTTGTAATTATTAGTTTATTGACTTTTGTATTGTTTTCTTGTCATTGGAAAAGTGATTTGTAAGGGTGTAAGTATGATTGCACTTAATGTTCTGTTGCATAATGTTCTATTATGTAGGCAAATATGAAATACTAGCCACGCCCCGCGGTGTTACTCGCGTTGTTCCCGTTTTCGTAGGAATTTCGGGATAAAATGTATTCGATGTGTTATTCTGATGATAACCGATATAACTGTAGTTTCATCCAAATCCGTCCAAAGAGTAACAAACATACATACATGCATACATACATACATACATACATACATACATACATACATACATACATACATACATACATACATACAAACAAACAAACATACATACGTACATACATACATACATACATCCTCACAAACTTTCGCATTTATAACAATAGTAGGTTTCTTCTTTAATCATAAGTATCATAACTACATACCTATATAATGCTAACTAAAATTGTACAACGAATAATATAAAGAAAGTACTATCCGTCAAAAATCTTTGTATTTTTCATTACTCCGTTTTGATATAATTATCTCATTCCATTTCAAATTCCTCGGCAAGCCGAAATTCTTCAAGTTATTCGAACTTTAATAAAAGTTCCCTCTTGTTTCAAAGTTTTTAAATCAGTTCTTAATTTTGGAGTGGTACTTTGTGAAATGTGTTTTATTATGGAGGCCATAGAATTGACTATAGCTTGCGATGTAAAAACTGAACCATGACTTTATAGGAAGTAGTAAAAGCAACTTTAAAATTATATAGGGATGTTCTATTTTTGATTTATGTAAAGGTTTTAGGAGAAAGTTTTCCGATTCCATTTTTTTTAATCTACTTATCCGTGATTGCTGCAGAGTGGTAGAGACCGCTGTTAACCTAAATTATGCTTTGGAAGCACATCTATTATATGCATGTTTCTGTTTTTTCTTTCCTTCGAAAAAGAGGGATGTTTTCGTTGTCTTTCACACATTATGCTTTATTAATAAACGCGTATTAAGAATATTTTAGCTATCAAATGGTTTGTCACTTTCTGACATACGCAATTTTCCGAAGAGCAAAAGAGACAAAACACAGTGTAACAGTGTATTAGTTACACCGCGTCCATTTAAACGAATGAACCTATTTTAATCTAGTTTTATTGTAAGTATGGCACCTTTACTCTGCGAGTTTGTCCAGATCAATAAAATATATTATATTTACTAATCCCCATCTCTACTGTCCAAGTCCAATCAGATCTATTTAACGGTTTAACTATCGCATTCTTATTTTAAAATCGAGGTTAATGCTGTCAAAATCTCTGTATATCAACTCTATTTACATCATTCATTTCCACAAAACACATCCATTTCTTTAAAAGGAAAATTCCTATTTTTATTGTTGTCATAACTTACTCCTTGTACACAGTATTAATACCCAAAGGTGATTTACGTAACATACAAAATATACCGATATTGTTATTAATATTCAATCGACGTTTTTGTATGGAGTACGCAATTTATCATCGGTATAGCCGACATCAATTCATATTAAGCTATCTTAGTGGATCGGGGTATTAATAAATAATAAGTTAGCTTGTATTAACTTGAACCGGGTATTCACGTGTAAGGTACAATCAGCAAAGTTGGTCAAGCACTTTTAAGTAATTTTCACGTAAAATGTGTTAACGCCGTACATACAATTTTTTACCAGTTATAAGTATATATAGAATTCCATTGAGAATATGGTGAAAAAGTGATTAGACGTCAACTTTGCTGAGAGTACCTATAAAACTATAAATATACACATTCCAAATAAACTTGAATTAATTTTCTTGAAGTGTTAATTTCAGATTTTAAAAACCTAATAATTATCTAAATATCTCTAAAATCGAATTTATAAACACGTGCAATACTCTAAACATCGAAATATATAAACAAACTAACACAAATTAAACAAAAAATAGTTCATAAAATGTAAGTACACGTAGTAAAACGTCTGAACAAGCCGGCCTCATTTCATATATCATATAATACGTTATAAAGAGTTCAAGGGAAATCCAGTGGCGCTCGTGAATACTTTAACAATCGCACACAGCATTGAGGCTTCTCCTTTGCGAGGTAATTGGCTCTCAACTAGTAACTATTAATAGCTAGCATATTCTGTTTATTCTTTGAAACATATTTTCTATGCAATATTTTCAAATGTATGTATCTTAAATGAGAAGTATGTTTTAAAATCTGTGCCCAAAATGTAGAATATTTTATAGAGAGAATATAAAATAAAAGTGTTTATTGTATAAAAGTACTCGCCAACAATACAGAAACAACGTTGTAATTAAAAAGTTAAAGAGCACTTGAATGTTCGAACTATACAAAGTTATGGCGAACAAACTTTTAATTCGAACTCGGTCACCGATAACAATGGTCGCAAGTTGGCCGCGGGGCGCGGGGCGACGCCAATCTTCCTCACATTGCAGTACAAACCCGTACTTCTTTGTAAGAACACCTCGGAAAACTTTGTAGCAAGTAAACTCCGCAAAGTGCCCAAGTCGGTTCGCAGTCGCCGTCGCCGCCGCCCGCCCCGACCGCTCGCTCCAAAATTCGCTTCCTTCACCCCCCCGCACCCCGATCGACAACGATCCGCCTCCGACAAACAAACGGACAAGTTTTAATGTTTTGCTCACAAAGTGTATGATTAAACGCGGAGAGCGGCGGAGAGAGTCGGCCGTAAGTTATTGATTTTCCCCGACCGGCCGCCGCCGACTCACGGATCGCGCTCCACTTTAACACCGCTACCATTCATACAGACTTTTTAACTCGCCTAAAACGATCTCCAAACTATTTTCACACTCATATAGTGATGTAAAATTACTTTTTATGACAACTATGACAAGTTTGAATGTTAGAAATGGATGTTTAGAAGTTTTATGAATAAGTTGCTTTGTGAAAAGTTAGGGTAGTCTGCGCAGCAGGCCCGCCGCGCACCCTACAACTTCACGTCGCTCTACGTCCCGAAGTTAACGCAAAGTTCCGCCATTTTGGAACATGCTCACAACCCACTTGTTTTATAAAGAAACTTTTTATTAATTCCTGTGGGCTGCGGAGTGTCAGTAAGATGTTTTGAGGTTATACTGAAAGACGAAAGACGTATTTGTGACTTAAAAGTGGCTTTTTTGTGTTAATGTGACTGTGAAAGTGTTAAAGAAGATTGTTTATATCGAATTGTAATATTGTTTTGAAGTGTAACTCAAGTGACGTACCTGGGATGCTCTTCTGATTTGTGTTTACTTCTTGGAACTGTAAGGAGAAGGCTTCCAACAGTGTCCTGACCTTGCTCCGGGATCTAACACTCGTTTAAGTGACAGGTAAATACGTATTTAACTTAGTTTCGTTACTTTTTGTTAGTGTTTAAAAGTTGTGTCGGTAAAAAGTTTGCGTGGCAAGTGTTTACGAGGTGAATCAACTATAAAGTTGTATAGGTGTAGCGTTCATAGGGGGACGCGTTTGGTGTTCAGCTTCGCATAATAATACTTATAACATTAACATACACGTCCGACACGATAAATTGAATACCAATGATATTATTTTAATATTCAACTTTTTTTAAAACATACATGTTTTTTTGTTTACAACTTTATTTTGTAACTAAGCGGTAATTTACTAAACTGAAGCAAATCAACGTTTTGAATCAATAAACTCCACAAAGTTTCTTCCAAAATATAATAACTGTTAACTACAACAATAACAAAGTAGTCATTTATGTTTGTTAATTACGAAGTTAAGCTCGTTAAAACTTAAACTAACAGTTAAATCACGAAGATGGGGTAGGGACGTTCCATAATAGTCCCAAGATGAATGCCTTTTATGTAATAACAGGGAAACTCTCTCCGTAGCAGAAATGAATTTCAATGAAGATAACACTCGCGCCGAGCCATCCCTACATTGATTAATGATAGACTTCTTTATGAAAAAACTTGAGCTCTTAGAACGCAAACGTTTATTCAACAAACTCGTATCAAAACTATCTCATAAATAAAGTAAAAAGCCCACGATATTGCTTCGTTTTATTGAGGACGCTATTACAAAGTCATTTCAGAGACCGGCCCTGTCTCAGACCATTGTAGAAGGAAAATCTTTCTACAGTCACGGCTCTCGATGGGATAACGCAAACTGTTTTCAACTAAGAAACGACCTATACACGAACTCACCTACAAACAAAATCAAACCTAATCTCAAACATCGCAGAGCCCAATCTCGCACAGCGCTCAAGAAAGCTATGAAACTTTGTTAAATAACTTTTCAGATAACTTGAACTCGACGTATTTGCACAAAGTTGTAAGCGGAATTCCACCGCGGGCTAATTCAATCTGTACTCGGTTGTAATAAACGTTGTTTTCGCGTAATGCCGATTGTGGAGTTAGTTTAGTTTGCCGAGTTGAAAGTTGTGGACTTCACGAAGCAAAACGCGAACTTTTGTAGAACATTTCAGTGTAGTTAGTACAATGTTATAATGGAAATAAGCACTTCAAAATGGCGTCTGCAGTTGTTATGTATAGGTGTGTGTTTGTATCGATTCCCGGATGTTTTTGTTTGATGAATTTAGTTGAATTGTGACAGACAGCTCGCAGATTTATTTTGATTTGATTAATTGAATCCTCTTTGTGGTTAATGTCTCGTCTTACGTAATTAATGCTTATTGATTTGATGGAAATTTGTAAGTGTTTCATGAATGCGCAATTTCGGGTAATTTGAAACCTGTTTGATTCATTAATTGTTGTTTGATTTCATTCGATATTAAAGTGTATGAATATTAATGCTTTTGTAAACATTTTAAAACCCAAAATAACTTCAATCTTAAACAGTTTGTTATAATTGTTCAATTAAAACTTTCAAAGTAATTTCATAGAATTACTTTCTTTATGAGTAATGTAATAATCTTTGAACAAGGGAGTCAAACAATAGATTTCCAAAACTCTTCAAACTTGGATTTTATTACTCTATTGAGAGAGATTTTACTGTTACTTTGACCTTATATTATTCAAAATCGGAATTTTATGCGAAACTCATGAATTATCCAATAAAAATCGACGACTCAATGTTTACATTCGCATGTTCACGCTAAGTCACGTACCCTTAGACAGTTGTTTAGCGAAAACCCATTTATTGTTCACGAGCAAATAAAAAGAAACTCACTTAAATGTAAGTATAAAACATTTTCAAGTTATACACATGAAACTTTAGCACTAATTCTGTACGTGGTAAGATATATTTTCGTTTACCGAAACGAGGTTATTTAGAACCATTTGAATGGAACAGGTTATTAGGGTTTAATTCAGACGCTAGTAGTAAATTTTGTATGTGCTTGAATGTATAACATAGTACACAATTAAATCGGTTCGTTGTTATTTCGGGCTTTCACGTTTTGAATACTTGGAAACGATATTATGTTGTATACGTATTACATAATTGGGTACAGTACTTGGTTATTCAGTGGGCAGAGAAGCTCGGTCATGTCCTTGTCAAAGACGATACTTCTTCACAATTTGGAACGTTATCTCTCTGTTAAACTATACTAATATTATAAAGATGTCAAATTTGTAAGTTTGTTTGTATCTACTAATCTCGGAAATTAACCGTCCGATTTTAATGATATTTTTTTTAATAAATAGCCACGTTTAACGGGAAGGTAACAGGCTATTTTTCATCCCAAAATTCTCATGGGAACGGGTACAACGCGGGTAAAGCCGCGAGGCGCTGGGAGTGATCTACATTTGTATTTATTATTGTCTATGCTACCCTAATTCTAATTTTGAATAATTATATCTTTCTTACGGGTAGAGCCACATCTGCCTACAGAATCGACGGTAACTGTACATAGTACCATTTTGTTAAGGTATTGTTCTGATATGTACGTGGGTTTGCTGATTGTCAATGTCGTGATAGGTTAGAATGGTTTACAGTTTAGAAATTGCTGTTTAACTTGCCATGTTAGCAACTTAAAGTAGGTAACTTAATTAGTTAAGTTGTGTTGAAGTATGCAAAGTTTAGGTGAATATTGTAGGCAATGTTATATATTATGTTTGTTGGAGCTGTATTGCTTATTATGATGAAGATTAAGGTTTTCAAGGAAGAACTTAGTTTAATCATAGATGCATTACGGTACACTGTAAGGTTTCACCCACTTTTCCTTGGAAAATACGGAATAAAAATTGCACTTTAAATCTACATTCTACTAGTAGCGCCTCGCGTTCTTACCCGTTTTATCAGTTCCCGCGGGAATTTCGGGAAAAAAGTATAGGGATAATTTTTGAGTAGTTTTTGCGTGACAGAGAGATACATACATAGATACCTCCTCACAAACTATCGCATTTATTACAATTAATGTAATAAATGCGATAGTTTGTGAGGATACTAATATTATAAAGAGGTAAAATTTGTAAGTTTGTTTGTTTGTACGTTCGAGATAATCTCAGGAATTATCCGTCCGATTGGAATAATTCTTTTTGTAATAGATAGCCACATTCAACGGGAAGGTGATAGGCTACTTTTCATCCCGAAATTCCCACAGGAACGGGCACAACGCGGGTAAAACCGCGGGGCGCTGCTAGTAGTATATAATATACGAGTACATTATATTATTATAAAGGGGTAAAGTTTCTAACATTGTTTGTTTTTAAGGGCTGATCTCAGAAACTACTAATCCGATTTGAATAATTATTTTTGTAATAGATAATCACATTCAACGGGAAGGTTATAGGCTATTTTTCATCCCGAAATTGCCGCGGGAACGAGCATATCGCGGGAAAATCCGCGGGGCGCTGCTAGTATTCAATAAAGCCAAAGTATTTTTTTTTACATACACTAATCTCTAAAACTACATGTCGGATTTTCAAAAAAATTTATGTATTTGATAACCACATTCAAAAGGAAAGTTTACAGGTTACTTTCAACCCTTAATTCCCATGAGAACGGGAACTACGCTGGTATAATCGTAGGGTGCCATTCTATTATAAACAGTGCACTATACGCCATTCTTTGCCCAGCTGTTTAATGTGAAAGAGCAAAAGAGATCCGTCGTCTCAAACTTACGTGTTACTAAAGTATAGGTAAAATACCTAAAGGAATAGTTTTGTTTTAAGCATTTGTTTCATTTACTAAACCGTATTATAAATGTACTAGTTAACTTTAATAGTTCCGCGCGCTGGTTCCATCCGTGATCCAATAGATGGTGCTAGTGTGAACATTTTGAAGATGGTGTTATTGTCCCAGATTAAGTAGGGTCATGCCCAAACGTTTTGTAGAGCAGAAAAAAATCTACCTCTTTATAAAATTAGTAGCGAACATAGTTACTGAAGAAAACTAACTTCTAAACGCAAAGAAATAACAACTCGATCCTTAAGTAATAAAAATATAATATCAAACACTTTAGGGTGAAAATTCTTTGCAGAACGCCCGCCCAAGTTAAGTTAGAAGTTTGGAACAAAAGCCCAAAGAGCAAGCGATTCTCAACTTTCTTGCTTTCGTCTAATAAATTTTTCACAATCTATAATTTTGAATGAGACTGTTATACAAGTGTAAAGGGCATTTATACAACACTAACCGCGCCCGCGGTGTTACCCGCGTTGTGTCCGTTCCCGTGGGAATTTTGGGAATTTTTATACATTTCTATTTCTCTTGAATCACTATATTTATTTAAAAAACCACGTCAAAATCCGTTGCGTAGTTTTAAAGATCTAAGCATACATAGGGACATACAGACAGCCGAAAGCGAC
This sequence comes from Cyclophora albipunctata, assembly GCA_963082685.1. Classification (NCBI taxonomy): domain Eukaryota; kingdom Metazoa; phylum Arthropoda; class Insecta; order Lepidoptera; family Geometridae; genus Cyclophora; species Cyclophora albipunctata. The sequence continues at coordinate 3,573,629 of OY720117.1, read as the reverse complement.
TTTGTTTTATGCTATGTAGTGATATAGTCAGAATATAATATAGTATTTAAGATATATCCAACAATAAAATGTGGAGTTGTCTATAAATAACAGGACCTAATTGATTCTTTTTTCTAACAATGTTACTAACTATAATATAAGTAGTGCTTTTTCATGTCACGTAAATCAAAGATTCCACATTTCAAACTTAGTTTAATATTACTCTTCAGACACTATTTTTTAAATCTATATCTTAAAAATCTTTTTCAAATTGTATGTTTTAAACGTTTGTCTCTTAAGGTTTCAGCTTATGCATCAGTAAACGTTAACACAAAATTTCAGTCTCAACAGACGTAAATTAAAAATCGTGGCTGTCTATTGCCAAAAAACCTTGAACAAACTTGTCATTTAAGTTCTAAAAAAATCTTGGCATTTTAAAGACATTAAAACAGCGGTTGCCAATTAACTTGATGATTAATGATTAATGATTATATATAATGATTAATGAATGAATGTATGAGCAGCGTTAAAGATCGTAAACTTTTAACGTACGGAACGCTAACATTCTCTCCATTGTTTTAAAAAGTGTTCTACAAAGTGAACAGCCTATTCAATTTTAACTTTTGTCTTCAAATATTGAGGAAAATATTGTAATTTTATTAAGCTTCAGTTGTGTGAAGAGAGCTCTAGACAGCCGTAATTTAAAGCACTCCCGCTTGAGAAAAGTTTGAGAAGTTTCCGCTCTGCTCGGAACTTAATTTCTCTTTGATTTACATGTATTAATATAAAATAACACTTTTAAATGGTTTTCGTTAATTACTTTTTGTTGTAATAACTTTACTATCCGACCTTTATTAGATAACTTTCTATAACACTGGTAGTTTTTTAACTTGGTTAAACGATAAAATAAAATAAACTTGTGTAGGTTTAATAGCTAAATCGATATCAGAATTTTTAGATCGCCTAACTAAACGCTTCCGACATAGTCTAACGATTAAAGATTAAAGCAAACGGGACTGAATATTTTACTTACACTTCAAACGATGAAACAAATGGATTTAAAGTATTAGATTTTTTTTACTTAACCTATATCGTCCCACTGCTGGGTAAAAGTCTCCCAAACGTTTCCAACCTTCCCTGTCCTTAGCGGTCTCATACGCTGTCCAAGAGTCTCCCACAAGTTGTCCTTTCTTTTGTCTCCCACTCGGTGTCGAAGGAGACAAGGTCGTCCCTCCAGCGTGTCCTCGGCCGCCCGCGGCGCCGCGCTCCTCCCGGGACCCACAGGGTGGTGATGTGGGCCCAGATATATTATGCTGACAACTTTAATGGTAGGCCTTTGTCCTGTATAATTTCCGCTCTTTATAATTACAGAATGTTACTTTGATTGTACAAGTCTTATGGAATGAACCCTTTTGGTATTGGGAATTCTATAATAATCACGACTTACATATTTTAAAACGAAGTCCCCGGCCGCGTCTGTCTGTCTGTCTTCTCGCGATAATCTAAAATATTATGGCACAGATTTTGACGCGGTTTTTTTGTAATAGATAGAGTGATTCAAGAGGAATGTTTATATGTATAAAAATACCCGAAATTCTCACGGGAACGGGCACAACCTGGGTATAACCGCGGGGCGCTACTAGCCTAAAAATATAAGAATGATTTTGGAATCGTGCATGAGTAGTGACTGAATGTGGCCCGAACACACAAAATATTTTTTTCTTTTATAGAAACATAAATAAATAATATAAATATCCTAACCAGAACCTCTTACTTTTTCGAAAATGACTAACAAAAGGAGTGCTCACCGTCTTCCCATCCATAACATCAGGTATGATTCTACTGAGACGTGACTCTATGACACGTGCAGTGAACATATCTTTATGAAGAGCACATACGAAAGTAGCTCTTCATGTCTTTGAATGTCTTTGATTCTTCGCTCAAAATCGCTTAAGAGCTATGGATGAATACTAGTGAGCTAACTTCGCTTTAAGATCCTAGTTAATAAACATAGAGATCTATGCCATCCAAACTTTAAGTTGTTAAGTTATTCAATATTATTTTGAACTTTATTACTTAGGATTTAGGGAGCCTAATTGTAACTTGTGTTAAAAGCTACGATACCACAGACAGACACACAGATACAAAGATGTATAGACGTGTTGAACTTATAAAATCCCTTTTTTACCCCAGAAATATAAAAAAATAAATTAAAAATGTATTAACAATTAAGAAAACAATGTAAAAGTAGTAGAAAACTTTTAAAATGAAAAATAAATCCCTATTAAAAGTTCAAAGTACATCTTGAAAAATAAAGGAAACTTTCCAAGTTTAGTTTACTTGATTTTAAACCTTAAGTTCTAGTGAAATTAAAGTTAAAGTTTAATTGGCGAAGTTGTTAACATTACAACTAGGGTTTCTCGCAACATTTTGTAGACAATAAGTAATAACAAACTCCACTTTAAGTAATTAACTCTTAGGAATATTAATTTATGTAGTAACATCCTGATAATCCTACTAATATTATAAACTAGCAGCGCCCCGCGGTTTTACCCGCGTTGTGCCCGTTCCCGTGGGAATTTCGGGAATTTTTTTACATAAAAACCTTCCTCTTGAATCACTCTACCTATTACAAAAAACCGCATCAAAATCCGTTGCGTAATTTTAAAGATTTAAGCATACAGACAGACAAACAGACAGACACGAAAAAGAGACGACTTTATTTTATACTATGTAGTGATGCGAAAGTTTGTGAGGATGGATATATGTTTGTTGCTCATTCACGCAAAAACTACTGGGCGGATTTTGATCAAACTTTACAGTAATATAGGTTATACATTAGAATAACACATGGGATACATTTTATTACGAAATTCCCGCAGGAACGTGTACAAACCGTGGGGCGCGGCTAGTATAAATATAAATGTGAATATTGTATGTATGTAGTACTTTGTTTGTGTTGTACTTTGTAATGGATAGCCACATTCAACAGGAAGATCATAGGCTATTTTGCATCCCAAAATTCCCATGGAACCGGGCACAACGCGGGTAAAACCGCGAGACGTTGCTTGTTCGCAATAAAATTCAATTAATCAACCAGATAAAATGAAAGCTTGAAAGTTTTCTTCCATCAAAATGTATCAATTTCCTTTTATAAAATCACTAGCAGCGCCCCGCGGTTTTACCCGCGTTGTGCCCGTTCCCGTGGGAATTTCGGGAATTTTATTACATAAAAACCTTCCTCTTGAATCACTCTACCTATTACAAAAAACCGCATCAAAATCCGTTGCGTAATTTTAAAGATTTAAGCATACAGACAGACAAACAGTGTGACAGACACGAAAAAGAGACGACTTTATTTTATACTATGTAGTGATATTCGATTCTATAAAGATTATTAGCCGTACCCGATATTTGATACTATTAGTTTCAACAACCAAAGAGCTACAGATTTATTTATAACCGAACTCAATCAATGTGCGATTTCAAACCTTATATCTTTCACCATAAGGTACAGCTCTTTGAGACTTAGAAAGCGTTATCGATAAGCTATCTGCGAGACCGGTTTCTGTTACGCGAAAATTGATTTTGCATGTTTTGTAATAGGGCTTATTTTTAATTACATTTCAACGGTTTAATATAGACAGTCGGCCTAGATTATTATTGTTTAATGAATATAAATGAAGGTAAACATTTTCCATACAAATTCGTTTAACTTATTTATGGAGAATCTTTGGAACGCTTTCAAGTTATGTATCGGGAAAGTTACGAATACCATTAAATTTCGGCTTGAATTTGTATTTTGTATAATTTACAAGCTGACCGGGCAAACTTCATATTGCTTGACAGCCAATGAATGTTTATTTTGAACTTGTTACTCGTATCCTATTCTAAACGAATACAAAAAACATTAAAATTGGTCCAGCTGGTTCGGTTCGGTTCTTGAATTATAAATGCTATAACTAAGGTAACTTTTTTTCATATATAGAGACTAGCTGTGCCCCGCGGTTTCACCCACAGCGCACTCGTTCCCGTAGGAAATACGGGACAGATCCTATATCTGTCTCCTGGTTCTAAACTACCTCCCCACCAATTTTCAGCCAAATCGGTTCAGCCGTTCTCGAGTTATAAATAGTGTAACTAACACGACTTTCTTCTATATATACATATAACTAGCAGCGCCCCGCGGTTTTACCCGCGTTGTGCCCGTTCCCGTGGGAATTTCGGGATTTTTTTTACATTAAAAGTATTAAAACCTTCCTCTTGAATCACTCTACCTATTACAAAAAACCGCATCAAAATCCGTTGCGTAATTTTAAAGATTTAAGCATACAGACAGACAAACAGACAGACAGACACGAAAAAGAGACGACTTTATTTTATACTATGTAGTGATAGACTAGCCGCGCCTCGCGTAGTAATATTAGTAGGATTTTGATTAAACCGATTCCAGGAAATTACTGTTTTCAATTCCGTCTTGATTTCTTTCAAATGATTGAAAATATTTAGATGGAAGAATTATTTGTTAAATATATTAATTTATTCTTTGAAGAGTTATTCTTTGTCGCAAGAATATGTTAATAATATTGTGACGTTAATGAAAAAACAACAAAGTGTCACATAGATTTTTTTTATAATTTACTAGCTGTGCCCCGTGGTTGTACCCGCATTGTGCCCGTTCTTGTGGGAATTTCGGGATGAATCCCGTTGAATGTGGCTATCCATTTCATAAAGAATTATTCAAATCGGACAGGAAGTTCTTGAGATTGGCGCATTCAAACTAACAAAAAAATTAACTTTTCAGCTTAATATTTGTGTTTACATTCCTTTCCTCTATTCTCTTTGTGTAAATCATCTAGTTCTGCAGGCTTGCGGACATCTAAAGAATATATTTTCGGTTAAATCGCAACACAGTAACTTCGATTTAAATAGGGTATTCTTATCCTATTATTCCCGTGGGATTGTCTCCTACGAAGGCGATGCCGTAGGCGTTAGTGATATCTATAAATATTGTTACAACCAAACAAAGAACATGGAAAAGAAAACATATAAACGAATAAAGTAATTTTTCTTAAAGCTAACAAATATTGATTTGATATTATGACCTTTATTTTCTCAGTTAGTAAGTCCAATATCGAATGGCACGTGTATCTTGTTGACGGAATCAGACACGTATCAAATATAATATTTTCCAGGAATTTTCTTTAGAATTTCCAACGTTAAGCACTTTGAAGTGCACTTTCTTGTATTTTATTGAGTACAAAGCGTGTATGTTTATTTTATTTTATTTTGAAGGTTTCATTTTCCAAGGATTAATATAATACTCCTCACATAGGTATTCAAGAGAGCTTACTAGTTGCGTTTTGTAGATCATTTTAATTCCATCAATTATTGACTAATATTATTAAAGCGAGGAAGAGCAAGGCCAACAAGGAAATATGCAGACCAACTGAAATAATTAGTAAATGTCGTGTCGTACGAACAGGTGAAGAGAATGGCAGAAGATAGAAAATTTAAAGAACTCCGTCGACAAGATCCCAACTCTTAAGTTAAGAAGAATATTATTAAAACTAAAGCCTGAGGGATGTTGTTGTATGAATCGGTGTTTGTCGATTAAATCAACTGAATGATTTTGAATGCGAAAATGCTTTGCCCAGGCCTATGCCATTTGTTCCCTTGTAATTTATTCTTACTTAGTACTTGGCGTAAACTTTATATTTCAAGTATAGCTTTTATGTAATAATATAATAATACTATACATGGACAAATTCACACACGGTTAAACAGACCCAAAGTAGCTCTAAACTTGTATCTTGAATATTACTCACTGATACTACTACATAAACATACACAAATACTTTATAAGAATATATAATTGACACCTAGACGTCGTCGCCAACAACTTTATCTTTACATATTGTTGACTCCGGGCGGGAATCAAACCCGCAACCCCCGATACAGTAAGCGCTCTCACTGCCAATGTGACAACGGGCTTGTCATGTAATGATTCTACATGTGTATACGTAATGTTCTATATGACCTTTGTGACAAATTAAGTTCAATTTTAATTAACAACAGTACTTTTATATCTAAAATACCTTAAATTGGGCTTTAATTAAATACAACTGAAGTCTCAGTGCTTCAAGTCGAGACTTCTAGTCGTAAAGCTTGAAGAGCCCTACCTTTGTACGTGTCCTTTTAAAACGTAATTCTTGTAGAATTTTAGAACAGTAAGTAACATTCTTCTTCTTGTTATTGATGGTAACCTGGTGTGTAGTATATCTCGCTCGCACATCTTCTATACTACTAAATAATACAATAAAGAGGTTTTTGTAATTTTGTTTGTTTGTTTGTTTGTTCGGGCTAATCTCAGGAATTTCCAGTCCGGTATTCGAATTTTTTGTATTGAATAGTTAAAATCAAGAGGAATGTTATAGGCTATGTTTTATCCCGAAACTCTTACAGGAACGGGTACAACGCGGGTAAAACCGCAGGGCGCTAGTAATAAGTATATACGCGACTGTATGATAATAGAATATAGGCACTCTTTATTCCCGAATGAGTCTCTGGTCTCATTTATTCGTGTCAAACTTTATCTACTGCGTTGATAGTTTGTCTATCCGTTTTCATCAAGTTTATTTGGTCATCAATAATTACATTCCAAATTCAAATTGTAATTAAACACCAACATGACAAAAAAACTTAACCATATTTATGTTAGTTAGTTATGGCATAACATTATTGACCATTAGTGACCAATTAGCACACATTATAATAAAATGTTATTGCTTCAGAATGTCACGCAAGTCCCGACAAGGGTACAGCATACGCCACTTACTGCAACTGCCGAACGCGCCCCGGAGCCCACCGTCGGGATCACACCCGCCGGCACCATGTATAAAGGTTAGTCATATTTGTCATTAATCATATTAGACATAAGTCATGAAATAATTGTCATTATAAGTAATTGGTATTTAGTCTGGTGTATGTGCAATAAGTAATGGTCACACTTTATAGTGGTCATTTCATATTTGCTGTTAGTCATTTTCGTCATAAGTCATATAAGAAGTAAGTCAAATTTATACTTGAAATATTGGTCATGATAATATTTAGTCTGGTTTACTAGCAATTTTTTATAGTCATAGTTCACTTTGGTCATGCATGACAATGGTCATGACATATTGGTACTCTGTACTATTTTAATGACGGAAATGATTTGTTATGACCCAGTGTTTAGTATAAAAGTTACATTAGCCAATAGTCATAATTAGTTAATAGTCATGTTTTATTGTGGTCATGACCGAAATGAATACTTGACATAACTTAACATCGAGTCTGAGCTCTTAAAATTGAGATTATAGTTCTTCAATTTCGGCATTGACAAAATCACATGCCAATACTTTAGTCACATAAAATAGAAAGTTTAAGGTACGTGCACACTAATCTGTCAACTCCATATATCCGTATTCGTATGTGAAAATTATACATACTAAAGTAAAGTTTACACTGGCAACAAGAAATTTAGTCAACAAGGTCGAAGATTTATCTAAAACATTTCATCTACAAACGGTGACAGAAAATTACGAGAGTGTCCATTATTCTTATTAAAATGCATGCACTGTATCATTCCAATTCATATCGCATTTGGCAAACACGGGGATTATAATAGAACTGGTGAAGTTATACAGACGGATGCAAATATTATATGAATATTTTTTGTCAAAAAGCGATTGTATGAAATCGTACTGAAGTGACGTATGAAACTACAATAGTAATGATATTGGTTTGTTTTACTTAATTAACAGCCTAGTAGTTAGAACCTCAAGTTCTAATAGATAGTCGCGGGTTCACATAAGTTTAAGGGAGAAACTATTAAACGAATCTTTTTGCAATTCCATTACATTATTTTAAATATTTTATTCGTTGCTTTTTCTCAATAATGTTTGAATTGGTTTAGTACGTAAAATATTTGCAAAAAAAGTTAATTCTAGGAAAGAACGAACGAACGAAGACTATAGAAGAAGACTTTGTTATTAAGTCTATCAATAAATTTTTATTGAGATGTCTGACTCTTGGGAATATTCTGTTTCTCCCACCCTTGTAACATTTAGTTCTCGCAAATGTTTATATAAGCACAGATGGCGCTGTTTACGATAACTTAAAATGTTATGTGTAACTTTATTTAATACGTGTAACAAGTTATTATGATAACTGATATCTTTTTAAAGTATATTTAAGGTTAAAACATTGAGACATCAAATTTTAAAATTATTAAATATTGTAATAATAATTTATTGACTTATAAAAAAAGAGAAAAAGGGTTCATATTTTACACAACTCGCGATATAGAGTTTGTCTATTAAACTTGGTTCGGGTTTGAATTTCAACCATTGAAGAGTTTCCCAAGAAATCCGTAGCGTGTCGCTACGAAGGTTCGTAGCCGGCTACGAAACTGTGCTGTAGACGTTGTAGTTCTCTCGTAGTAACAGAGATGGCGCTGATATTAATTGGTAATTTTAAGTAGAGAAACTTACCTTATATGTTGACTTTGGGTGGGTTGCACAAGAATGGGTCCTTAATATTATTTAGCGCCTTAATATGATTGAAATTAAGTTATTTTAAAAAGTGTTCTATTCAGTGCAATATACAATACTGTTTCAAACGAAGAGCTTTTGTTTCTTAAACATTTATTTAGGTATAAAATATATTTTATTTAAAAAAAATCTTGTGCAGCCCGCCCTAAATGTTAATTAACAAAAGCCAAGACTCGAGATTACATCGTATATGGAAACTAATTTTGAAAATTATTTAAATTTTCATTGATCATTAGAATATAAAACCTCTTACCTTCAAAAATAACCGCTAATCAACTGTTTTAATACAATCATGTTGCTACTTTAAAATTATCAACTAATTCTGTTTGTATGTCTAATTATTGAAAATTACATAATTGACTAGCAGCGCCCCGCGGCTTTGCCCGCGTTGAGCCCGTTCCCATAGGAATGTTCAAAAATCCTTTCTTAGTGTGCACTTACGTCACTTGAAGAACCTTCCTGCCAAATTTCATGTTCCTAGGTGTAGCGGTTGAGGCTGTGCGTTGATTATCAGTCAGTCAGTCAGTCAGTCAGTCAGGACTTTGAATTTTATATATTATATAGATTGATACAGTACAATCATTGTACTCAACTAACAATCTTTACATAGAAATCACATCGCCAATAATCAAATAACGAACAGAATCACGTAAAAGGCAAACAGAATTCCTTATCGAAAACAAACCTATTTAGATGTCGTTAGTTAGTTCAGGGCCCCTTGCAATACCAGTGGAAACTATTCGGGAAGCCTTTCAGTATTTATTTACAAAGCAAATAAACTATTTATTTATTGGAGGATCGCTTTGATCGACGACTGACCGGACAAACGATTGTCGTTTTTGGTAAAGGGTGACGTTAGGATAGAGTAGATAAGACTGTTGGATGAGGGAATCGATTGAAGAAATAAGAAGTAACAGTGTCAATGGTTTTCATAAAGTCGTAAAATATGTCCAAACTTCCCTTTTGTGATTTCTATCGTCGTTAATATTGCTCTCTTCTCCCCTAATAAATTCAACACTTCTTCGTTGCTTTTCTTTTCTGACCAGCTTATTTCATTCGCTTTCAGCTCCATTTCAAGCGCCTCTAGCCTTTTTTACCCTTTGGACCATGCTCCATGTTTTGCTGCCGTAAAGAGCTATGTTCCATAGAAATGTCTTGTTTTTGTCATTAAATTATTATTACATTAACCTTGGGTGTCCTATTGCTGGGCAAAGGCCTCCCGCCATCGTTTCCACTTCTCTCTATTAGGAGTTTCACGACGCCAACAAGACGCAAACCAAAAATCATTAAATTATGAGAATGTAAAATAAAAAGTACCCATAACTTTTATACGGGTAATAAGGGTCTTATCCACATTGAACTAACGTGCCCATAAAGGGTTTTCTTTTCACGGGCACGCACCGGTAATAGCAAGGTTGTAAGACGACTCCCTCAGGCCAGCCCTCGAACAACCCTTATTTTTGTACGAATTAGTGTTCTGTGAGGCCAGACTGTGATTTAGGGAAACGTGCATTATATGAATGTCGATATATGACAGTAAGAAACACAGATGTCATAAATAAATGCTTAAATGTGCAGACTATTTCACAGAAGTCTGTAAGGGTGCGTTTATATTGAGGTGGAGCGGAGCTGTATATAAAGCAGCATTAACATTGTCACACAAGTATTGACACTGTCAAAATCTTTTAGTAATGCGTTGTGATTGGTCGATTTAAGTCTGCACAGCTCTACTCTGCGTCATTGGAAACGCATCTTAGACTTAGATACTGGTTTCTTAAGTTTAAGCGTACACTACTCATTTTAAATTGAAACTACGTTTACGGATACACTTCGCTTTTATTTTATACTAGCAGCGCCCCGCGGTTTTACCCGCGTTGTGCCCGTTCCCGTGGGAATTTTGGGTTTTTTTTACATAAAAACCTTCCTCTTGAATCACTCTACCTATTACAAAAAACCGCATCAAAATCCGTTGCGTAATTTTAAAGATTTAAGCATACAGACAAACAGACAAACAGACACGAAACAGAGACGACTTTATTTTATACTATGTAGTGATTTGTATCTGACGTTTCGGCTCCTTTACAGGAACCGTGGTTACAGAAGACTTAGGTTAGCTTAATTTAAGTGAGATACACTATGCATAGATTTATTTGTTGTTCTTAAATTATGTGGGTATGCGGTATTTTCAACCAAGGTGTAAAATATCAGAATCATAAACATTAGTTAGCTGTTCCCAAAGAAAAAAAAAACACCTACTAAGACCGTACTTTAAACGAAATCCTAACCAGCTTCTATTTTATTTTCTTCCAAGTGAACCCACCCGGAAATATATAGTATATTTTGTGTAATAAATTTCCCGTTAATCTGCTAGTGTTAAGTGAGTAAGAACTCGACGGGCGGTCGAACGGTCTTCACGGCGATTTGTTAAACAACTGGAAACAATAGTAGGGGGGTGGGCGATATCGATGGAAGTATCGATGATAGTAATACTATGCTGAAAACTCGACAAAGTCTTTTGAAAACTAACAATATGTGAAGACATAGTTGTTGGCGACGACATCAAAATAGCTGTTTCAATTACTCAATATAAAAATACACAAACTATTCAAACGTTACTCAATGAAGAAATATTCAAAAAATACGCTCGTAAATTATTAATACACACGTAAGAATTGCTCGTTCAAAGACCGACAATTTTGAGGTATATCACCAAAACATCGATATACGACCTTCACTGACCCAAGTCCCATCACTAGAAGTGCAAACAAAACGTGTCGATGGCTATATTTCTTTGCGGCCGACTCACTCCATCCGTAATAAATCCACTAAGCAGTGAACACTTGGTATTGCACGCTAACTGTGATTGAATACGCTAACTAATGTGGTAGTAATTGTATTTCATTTGTTGATTTGGATGTATTCTTATTCATTGGTGTCGATGGCATAAAAGAAAAGAATGTAAATAAGCCCGCTCTAGTGCATCGTAGGGGTGCCCCTACGGGGTGCTCCTGGGGGTGCCCCTAGGGGTGCCCCTATCTTCTTCTTTCTAATATATAAAATTCTCGTGTCACAGTTTTCGTTGCCATACTCCTCCGAAACGGCTCGACCGATTCTCATGAAATTTTGTGTACATATCGGGTAGGCTGAGAATCGGACAACATCTATTTTTCATCCCGAAATTCCCGCGGGAACGGGTACAACGCGGGTGAAACGGCGGGGCGCAGCTAGCTATAGATATAATTCTGTACTTAATATAATAAAGTTCAAAAGATTGGTTTTTGCTTTTAACTCGTTTATGTCTAGAAGTAAGATTCACGAGTCTTTCATACTAGGCAACTTTTCTTGTAATAAATTCATTATTAGTTAGATTCCATAATACAAGCTTAGAGTTTAGTTTGGTTTGGTGGTTTCTAACTAACCGTGTGTGAATTTGTCCAGGTATATTTATTTATTGTTATTTTTATTTGAAAACTCTGTATTATTAAGATTGTATGAAGTTCTAATTATAGTAGTAGTTCTTACTGTTATTACCAAGTTATTTTGGCCATTTCATTAAGAAAAAGACATCATTTTCATAGTTCACCCAACAAAAAAAAACAAACAAATCTTTGTCGCTATACCTTTACTGCACACTGTGCCGTTTAACGTACAACGTATCTTCCACATTCTTACCTCTCGTCTTAAATGCAATAAAGATCAACGTACCAATAATTCGATCGCACCTAATAACACGAAATTGTCTCGATACATCACAGCGCGACGTAACGATACCCCCGCGGGTAATTCCGCCGCTAAACGCCTGTAAAGCTTGCGAATCACGATGCTCTATAGCCAATTCTTATAATCTTTATATTATCTTGTTATGTGCTTCGGTTTTTTAAGGTTTAAAGGAATTTAAGTTGTTATGGATTTTTATGAGACTTTTATAATTTGTGATGCAGGTGTAATGATCGCAGTTTAATAGTCCATTAATATTTCGGAAGACATTGGTTTTACGGAAGGCAGTTTAAGATTTATCACAGGTGGACTAAGATGGTCCTGATCTCATAACGTATATTGGATCTAGATTCTTTGCGTCAATCATTTTATCACATATACTGGTATTCTTAGACACGGTAATGCTTACAATAACTCTCTCTGGCTCTCTCTCATCTTCGCTATATTATGTATAGCTCTTCTACGTCGCGATAGTTTTCAACGATAGACGTTGACATCGCCGTCGGAAACCTTACAATCAATCATGTACACCATAAATTGGACACCACATAATGTCACAAAAACTCACAAAATATACGCTTTATAGTATATAAGTGTACTACAGTACGAAATATTAATATACAGTATCATTTAGAAGTCACGAAACATAGTACTTGTACAGAACAAAGTTCCATGTAACATTTTGTCTCAAGACGGGGCTCAGACGTGACCCAGCACCGCAGAATGCCAACCTCCTAACGAGTTTTTGAAAGCAACCCCTGGCAGATATCTTAGAAGGATTTGCACTTTGTAACTAAATTGTCTACTTGAAATGGATATGAACAGTGCTGTGAATGAAATATAGTGGAGACGTAATGAGGTTTAGTTTATTAAAAGTAAATAAATAATAAATAAATATACCTGGACAAATTCACACACGGTTAATTAGACCCAAAGTAAGCTCTAAGCTTGTGTTATGGAATCTAATTAACTGATACTACTACATATACATACACAAATACTTTATAAGGATATATAATTGACACCCAGACGTCGTCGCCAACAACTATGTCTGCACATATTGTTGAAACCGGGCGGGAATCGAACCCGCAACCCCCGACACAGTAAGCGCTCTCACTGCCACTGTGCCAACGGGCTTGTCAAGTGGAGATAGTGTTTTCTGAATCAGAACTATATGTACGAGCTTGAAAGTTGTGAAGACCACAACCTTGCTTTGTTTATCTCTGTCGTACAGAAATGAACCGATTTTGTATATGTGTGAAAGTCTCTAATTATTCAATAGTATGAATTCTGAAAGCAAAGTTTCAAGAAGCTTTTACTCCTTTAAATTAATAAAAAAACACAAAGGCTATTTTAGTGCTAATCGACTTTTAAGTAGAAATTCTAATTATTTTTGGACCATTTTCCATATAATGTTGACTTGATTTGTCCTGTGATTTAGTACTGAACCATAACAATAAACAATCAAACTAACCGTCCACATACGTAAGCGTCAAACAATTGATAATAAATTATGAACACCGTGGACTAACATAGTAACAGAAACAATACATACATTATTAGTGAAGTACCGTCTTCAAGACGAGAGGCTGCGATGATCCGCTCATTAAGTATTCATCTCGCGACATTAGCGGCTGCGTTATTAAAACCACCTGTAAATCCCATACTGTTGGTTGTTGTCGCTTACGTAGAGAAGGGAAGGCGGTGGGTGGTCCCTTCCGCCCTTCTGAGTCTTGAATCTCGGCTCACGTCTTGGACATCAGGGACACGTCTTACAGAATTAATAATAAGCCAAGCCTGGTGCGGTTTTGGCCGCAATGTGCCCAAATTTCTAACCCTCATTACGAGTCCTCTGCACTCTCGACGTGCTACCAACTTGGGAAGTTCGCGGCCGCATTTTCTCTTTGTTTATTGATGTTGCCAACATCTTGCTCCTACAGGGTTTTAATAGTCGAATTAAGAATGTTCTAAACGCGGTGTCTGTAGCCGGGTGTTGTAATTTATTTAAGTTTGTCACTTTGTATTTCCTTTGTTGAGGTTGAATGCGTTGCATTTTGAGTACGTGTAATGTTTGTTAATGAGATATTATATTTGCTTTCTAATTTCTACTTAGTTGCCCTACGTAGTGGAACAAATTGGTTATTGTATAATTGTACAATATACTATATCGAACACACCCAAGACACGAAACATGGCCAAAATATTTAACTAAGTAGTCTTACATTTTCTTACGTGTATTTATTCGTTAATTATGGAAAAAATTATATAACTTTTTAATATCATTATAAAGGATAGTATTATTAAGTAAAAGCATAAATCTATTATTATTAATTTTTACGCATACGTATTTTCTCACTGTCTTTAACAAAATACACAATTTCCACTTTTTTTAACCCTCCCGCGCCCACGAGACACAAATGACCCATCGAACAATGAACAAATGTCGACATCAAAACATTTACCAATAAATCCATTGAAATGTTACAATCCTGTTAACAAGTGTCACTCAAAAGGGTTGAGATGTCATCGTCTTGTCAGCCCGAGGCTATCATAGTTGGTGTAACAGTCGTAATACCACGAAATGTCAAGTAAAACCACTTGATATTCAATGTTTTACAATTATTATACAGTTTGTAGCTATTTTGGTACTTTGGGAGACATTTTGTCCTACAAATGTAGTAATATGGTGTTGTGTTTACAAGTTTGGGTTTAGATAAGTAGGATGGAAGTTGGATGATTGGAAGTTCATGGTTTGTTGAAAATGTTGAGTTTTTATGTAGACATGCGTGCTTATTTTTGCATATAAGGAAAAAAATAGGCTGAGAATAAGTAATTATATATGAAAATGTTTGACATCACCAACCCGCATTTGGCAAGCGTGGTGATTATGCCTAATCTTCCTCACCGTACTGATATGTTCAGTGATGAGCCTTTGCCCACCTGTGGGACATTACAGGCTAATACTTTTTACTTTACTTATATGAAAAAGTAAGCGAGATTAAAAAAAAACATGTTACATTAAAAATTCAGTCTTAACAAGATTACTTTTGTGTTACATAAACGAAGCGAAAGTTTTGTTACAAAACAAAATAGACGTTAAAACATTATTATAAACACGTAAAAGGCAATCCATTTATTCTAAGACGTGCCTTCACGGAGGAGAGTACGGAAATTCATAATAATTTCACGAGAAGGGAGGAATCATTTTGTGAAATCAAAAGTTCGTTTCAAATTTCAATTACTTATTCGTTCGATGCGTGTGCCTCATGTTTAGGGTCCCACAGGAAATGAAATAACACTTAAAACATGATTTATAGCGGAAAATATATTTTAATATGAATAAGACGTTGTTTTCTTAAATTATAAGGCGTTTCGTATGCACGTGTATGTGATCTACTGCGTTCACGGAATTGAATTATCATTAATTTATTTGTTTTCATATACCACGTTAGGTAGAGCAATATATGTTTCTATTTTAAAAGAGAAAAGAGTCATCTGTGACAACGGTAAGGAAGCTCGGATAAGAATGTAAAATAAAAGCGAAATGTATCCGTAAACGTTGTGTCAATTCAAAAAGAAACGAAAAGGTTAATATTTTTCTCCTTTTTTACATTTACACTCTCGTAAGAGTACAATTCATCAAATATCAAATTATTGTACTAAGATCATATCATCAGTAATTACAATCAGTAACGCATAGAAATGCTTCTCTATTTCGTGCCTTACGTGTGCCTTAGTGTTCGTCTTAAATTTTCAAGACGCTGTATTTTCGAAACCTATTAACCGACGTTAATTAAGAGTCATTAATTCATGATTACACCAAAACAAAGTTCACTGAAAAGTTCACGTTAATGCGTAAGTTCACGACGGGTCGTTAAATTATCAAAATCTGTATAATAAAGCACCTACGGCCTCCGTCTGCATAACAAATTGTATTTCCTTCCAAAATTTTGAGTTCGGACAAAAACAGTACAGAAAGTTCGCCGTTACGGGCGTTACGGTGTCGTCCTACACAGAATTTATATCGCTTGACAACAAGAAAACAAAAGTGGAATCTCGCCAAAGGTACATTATCTTAAACAAAGTACGGCAATTAGGTACACGTTCCACATCTGACTCTAATAATTTAAATATGATAAAACAGAGTAAGATGCTGAGCGCACAATGAGGTGGCTTCTTAACTTATTTATAAAACGTTCCTTTAGGTTGCGGGAGTCAACCCTTCCCCTGTTAATGCAATAAGGGGCATTCATACAAGTATCACCGGTTACGTGCACCCTGATAAAGGCTAATCCTTCTCTCCTTACTCACTGATCTTTATTTATTAGATTTTCTTAGCTTTATAGACTTGAGTATGTTTCAATGTATGTATGTTGCAGGATTTACATTTATAATAATTTCTTTTGACCTTGCTTTGTAAATAAAAGCACTACGAAAAGTGTTGATTAATTGTTAAGTTTATTTAAAATTATACCTATAAGTCGGAAGTAAAAAATAAATGTTTCAGTTTATAAATCATGAATAGTGAATGAATAGGATCTGGTGATACTACGAGTACATAAGCGATACCGATAACATCCAAAACTGGGATCAAGGTATCTTTGTTCCAGTTCCGAATATCTCAACTCGAACAAAAACATAGAGAAGAGATCAATAGGCCACAATCCTCGAAGCGTGAGCGAGGCTAGGGGCGTACTCAAAGCTATAAAATTACAGATCAAAACTCTATCGACCTCCTGGCCTTTATTCAAAGCCACCGGAGCGAACTATCAAAGAAAGTCTTCTTAGGAGTTAGCGTCTTAGGGACGGCAAGTTTCTTGGCAAGGGTTACCAAATGCGGGCAAGGGTGTAAGGGTACGTTTTTGAATGTAAATAGTGGTGCGTGGGGTCTCGTATGAATTAAATTTAAGTAATTAATGGGTGTTCCAGACGCGCGGACGCTGATGATGCTTTGCGTTTTAGATAGGAGTGTAACGGGTATTGTCTTAATGAGATTATTTTCTTAAATCCCTTTTGATGAGCAAGATGCAATAAATGTTACTGGATTGACAACTGAACGGTTTAAAAGAAACGTTGATAATAATTTTATTTATTCTTGGCTGCAGCAAGCGTGGTGATTACGCCTAATCCTTCTCACTGTACTGATATCTTCATTGAGATGATGCCTTTGTCCAGCAGTGAGACATTACAGGCCAATACTTTTTTTAGTCTTAGCTGACCAAAACATGAATGAAAAATCGGGAAGCTATAGAGAGCAACAACATCTTATATCATAAAAGTAAAGTAAAGTATTAGCCTATAATGTCCCACTGCTGGGTAAAGGCCTCTCATCTCACTGAAGATATCAGTACAGCGAGGAGGAACAATAAACAAAGTAAATACCGATGCAATAACCTTAATACGCACACCCATATAAACGTGCGTCATAATCCACTATTATTACCCATTATATTATTTTCTTAACATAAACTTAAAGGCAGCTAATATAACACTATCCTCGCCTCCTTGGCCTAAGGGACCCGAGCGGGTCATTTATTAATTATTACTCGCCATGTGAGGGTTAGGGGAAGAAGTCGCAACTGAAGAAAGGGTACCCATATTTTAAGATGTCGCTTTCATATGGCCACTAAGGAATGTGTGCTGACTGGCCCGATTAATTTATAGGTCTAAAATAACGCGTAACATGTGGACTTGCTTAGTTATGGCGCCAGGGGAGACTGGGTTGACGCCATTTTGTATGACAAACTATAATACAAATATGATCGGATATACTCGTATAAAGTTTTCGGCAGTTCATTATTGTGAAGTTATTTGTTCGTTATTATAAGACAGATTAAATTATTTTTTATGTAATTATTTTATACAAAGTTACATAGAATTATTCAATTTGCACAGTAAAAATGGAAAAGGGAATTAATAAATGTGTATTCTATACACATTAATTTATTAATTCCCTTTTCCATCCAAGCTCACTTACGATTTGACGCAAACTATGCTTGTTTTACGAAATCTAACTAATTGATACTATAACTATAAATACTGATACTGCTACATACATACATAATTACCTTTCAGTGTTTATTACTTCTTCTTTCATATCCATAAAGTGAAGTAAAGTGTAAGCCTATAGCCTCTCTCTCACTGAAG
Organism: Cyclophora albipunctata; assembly: GCA_963082685.1. NCBI lineage: Eukaryota > Metazoa > Arthropoda > Insecta > Lepidoptera > Geometridae > Cyclophora > Cyclophora albipunctata. The sequence goes on along the minus strand of OY720117.1, from coordinate 3,555,192 downwards.
ATATCTGTACAGTGAGGAGGATAGGCGTAACCATGTCAATAGCCACTTGAAATATCAATGATTTTAATTTAAGTTTTACTAAAATTGTATTTTACCTGTCTGTAGTTGAAAATGAGTAGAAATTAGTTGAGTTGAAGCAAGCTGACGCCTGAAAGCCGTAGATACCGGCTATCGGATGGTAGCGAGATCAAAGAGCTCTGCTCTACTCCTGTAATCGACAAAACGCCCAACTTTACTTTCTGACTTGTTAGCGATTGTCAAATAACCTGTTCAAGTAATACCTTTGTACATAGTAGAGATAAATATTGTTGTTATGGCTCGCTTTTTGACCTTTGACGCAAAAGAAGCGATCTTACTTATCTTTAAAACTACATAACGGATTCTGACGCGATTTTTTTAAATAGCTAGAGTGATTCAAGATCAAGGTTTATATGTATATAAATTCCCGAAAATCCCTCGGGAACGGGCACAACGCGGGTAGAACCGCGGGGCGGCGAGGCACTGCTAGTGGTAGATAATAAAAATGTTGAGTATGGTAGAGGTGGTTAGTGGTAGTGGTGGTAGGTGGTAGTGGTAGGTGGTGGTGGTAGTGGTGGAGAGTGTGGTACATAAAATCGTCTACTACTCTACGTCATACAAAACATTTATATTAGTAAAATCGTCATCAAAACAAACCAATTTCCATTCATATATGTACTGACCAATAACAAACAAAGGTAACCCTATCATTGGAATTGAAACTTTTATCTAAATAATCAATGACTTTATGTGAAACAACATTTGTTACGTTAAACATTCACACGAAATTTGGGTTGAACAAGTACTAGTCTAAATATAATAAACGATAATTTTAGGCATTTATTACTAAGTTTCTTTGATATTTAAGAAAAGCAAACTCGCAAAATTCGAAAAAAGTCATAATAAGATATAGCCTATTTTCGTCTTCAAGAAACTTTTATGTAGGGGTTTAAAGATTTTTATTAAAAATAGATAAAAAATACGTTTAAAATCTTTACCAACGACACACAGAGACGTTCATTAAATCGACACTTATTTGACGTAATTTTTTATAGATTACATGTCAAAATAATTCATTAAAACTCTACCAAGGAAGCATTTGACGGTCTGAATACGCATATGCGAATCAATCTCATCGCAGTATAATAAAAGTATTGATCGATCAAAATGAGGTATTTTAAATGAAGCTACTCAATGATGACTGATGTCAAATGAAAGGGAATCTTATGGGTTCAAATGAAACCAAGAGTCAGTTAACCCTTGACTCGCGAGCGCTCAAGCATACCTAATTTCCAATTTGTCGAGCAAAAGGGTTGATTACCATCGGACTTGTCAAAACGCATCGACCTTTCTGTTGATTTTGGGTGGGATTTTGGCTATTAATGGCATTGTATTTTCAATGTTTGAAATGTACTATCAAAATAATTCTAATTTTAAAACTGTTTGCTATGTCATCATCTATTCTTTTTCATTTATTTAAATTAAGAAGCATTATGACAGTCATCGTGTTAACCCAATGAGATACATTAAAACTATCAGCTTAAATTCAAAAGAAAGACTTTAAAAAAATAACCATCCGGAAAGAAATAACATTTTTGTTTAGATATAACCGCTTACTGTAAGTTTAAACAAAAAATGAGAAAATCTTAATAGTAAAAAAGAGAAAAACCCTTCTCTATTCGCCAAAAACAACACGATTTTTCTCAGTTATCAACACCTATTTGACCCTCAGTTTCCAGTGCATTAAGCCGGTAACGACACATGTGATTCCCGAGTCTCATACACGCACAGGACACCTCATGAATCTATCATTTATCATGTCGCTTTATGAGCATCTAGCATTGTCATTGCAGTTTTTGTACCATTATGGTGCTAATGTTATTGTTATTCTTAGGTTATGTGGTAGAGATAAAAATATGTAGTCGTACCAAATCGTGTCTACTTTTGAAAGACTACTGTCGATAGATGTTGAGCAAATAACGAAAGATAATATCGCTATGAGTAGATTAATTGTCCAAAATTGCATACTCGTATAGCATTAACATACGTTCGTATTGCACGCATATTTAGATCTTTCAAATTCTCAAGTACCACTCATATTAAGCAAAATATTGTGTGTAAAACAGTTGTGTATCGAAATAAGTACTTTGAAATAAAGAATGGAGTTGAGTATTCGAAGGTTAGTCCACAGAACAGAAGCAAGATCCACATTAAATCATTTCTTACTCATTTATTCCCCTGTAATTCTCCTCAGCATGCCATAATATTTACAAATTTTAAAACACCAAAGAACCCTGTCAGATGTCATTTGCGTCTGACATATTGATTTGTTTTAACCGTTCGACTGTGGAGTGTGTCCGGCGTGTTGTGGCGACGTATCGGCTGTCACATTACCGCCCCGCGCCGCCAGTGTTATTATCAAACTTTTTGACGGGTCCCCGGTCGGTCGCCGGACTGACTGCCGAGATGAAGGTCTATTTTGGATGGAGGAGGCTTTTTAGATATTTTTCTCATCCTATGTATATTTTTGTCTTATATTGGTTATTTTTTTAAAACCCTTCAATTGGCAGCAAACCCCAGAAGTACCGTAGTTCAAGCAATTTTAAAAATCGTAGCTCCAGGGTAAAACTACATCATACGCATTTGGAATTATTATAAATATGTTTACAAATATATTTTGCTTTTATTTTATGTTTATAACATATGAATTAAGAACCTCATGATTTTTAGGCAACTAAAACAAGTATATTTATTTGTAAATTTTCTTTAATACTTTGAGAATTATACATGAAAAATGTTCATATTTACATTACATAGCATGACAAATGTCGCGCTCCATGCTTGCCAACCGACAGCCGTATAGTCTAGGAGTCGCATATGGTAATTCCTTATTCAAATAGGAAATAGAGGCGGTCAGTGGCAATAATCCATCACGGTCTGCGATGGCTATTTGTTCAACCGGGTCTGTGGGACCGCGCGGCCGGACGCGGGTTATGTCATTTTACGTATTCCTTACAGGTTTTTGATAAATATTTGTTTCTTTGTTCGGACATGTACAAGAATTGAATATCCGGTCGGTTGTAACTCGTTCCGTGATTGGCATGGGTCCGGAATGCTAAAGTAGGGTCATTTTGATATTAGATGAATTTGTTTGTGTTGAAGAGGTTATTTGGGTTTTGTTTTATTAAAGTGGATAGCACAAAACATAAATTATAGAATACAATATACAGAATCAACTAACTTAACTAACAATCTTCAATCTCCAAAACTCAATCTGCAGTTGGAGTATGAATTTAGTTATGATACTTACTTTCCAGAATCTTTTCGAAACCCTCTAAATTTTCAAAATTATTCCCACCGCTATTTATTTCAAGTGTAATCAACTGATGCATCTAATCATAACAACCAGGTAGCTATTTAAATATATGATGATAATAGTAATGTATTCAAAAAACTGCGTTCACTAGTCTCTGGGGCGTGCTCGTCATTACACCACGCACTCGAGGCTCAAGGATCGTATGCATACCAAATGTGACCTTATCAGTTATGCATAATGTCGAGACCCCAAAGGTGGGCAAAATATTGCAGCGCCGCGGGTAAAGGGTTGACTACAGGGTGAGTTGTTTCGTTCGAGGGAAGGCGTGAGGATATGTTATAGGAGGTTAGAAATTTAAAAAGTTTTAAGTAAAATAAATTGTAATCAAAGTAATATATGGCATTCAGTTTCTATTATTTTTTTTATTAAGATTTTTTCATATATTCATTTATTAATAATGCCAAGACTATATTTTAAACATGGAACAGGAAAGCAGTGAGCAATGAGCGCTTACATTTCAATTATCATAAAACATATACAGTAAAACTTTTCATATATCTATAGAATCAAATAAAATCCCTGTGAACACCCTGTATGAGACTCAAGCGACGATATCCCCGCATGTGTCTACGTCACGGCACGTCACTCTGATGGATTTTGTTCTCTGATTCTATTAACGTTTTTTATTTGTCGGTCGAGACTCGTGGCGCCCTCTATGAATATGAATTGATGAAAAATGGCAGGTCAAAGGTGTTTTCTGTCTCTGTCGGTATTAACTTGAATGAGTAATAGGTAAGAATGTCTTGTAACTTGGATATTAAAAGAAGACGTAGTGTTGCGAATAAAAAATAACTTAAATGTATACTATTACTTAATTTCATATTACTTAGTTACACTAAGTGGTTTGGATAAACAAGAATAGAACAAAAATACTTTTTCTACTTTAACTGTTAACTTCGGTAAGATGAGAGGCCTTTGTCCAGCATTGAGACATTACAAGCTCATACTTTTTTACTTCCAAACATGAGGGAACAATAACATTTATCCAAATCTATAAACAAGAATCAAACTGAAATCACACACCTATTCCTCAGTACCTAGCAATTAACTAACACAAAGATTCTTTAAAGGACCAATTTTCTTACAAAAAATTCACCTGCAGATAAATTCGCGCAATTTCTTACAAGAATAAAAAGGAAAAAATTTAAGATCGGGTGATAATCTGATGTCGCACACAGCGCCAGCTGGCAGATAAATGAACGCCATTAGTTTAGACTTGAGCTCCCGTGAATATGTCAATTGGTGGAAAGAAAAGATACGACGCCGTTTAGGGGTTATGTTTATTTAAGCTGACGTAAATTGGTGAAAGCCTTATAAATTAGATTTAAATTGGGTTGATAAAACTCATAATTTAATTATATTGTAGATGATGAATTAATATGAAACGTAATGTTAATGATTAACAAGAAAGTTTTATATTTAACACCGACAATACAAAAACATAAGTTCAAGAACTTAAGTCATAGAAAGTACCGCACTAGTCGGCATAGCATTTTTAATTAACGAGCCCACTTTTAAACCAAATTAAAAGTAAAAATTCGAATCTCCGAATTCCAGTTTGACTTCACCAAATCTGTACACCATTAAACAAAGTGTCAACCAAGTTAAGGGCAGGCCTGTCGATGTAACAGTTTTAACTAAGCGCCCCTGTCTCAGATCGGTTTCCAATTAACACAGGCTCACTTCACTCTCATTATATTTTTAATTTGGGGGCGAAATCCAAAATTAAACCCGGCGACGTCAAAGGACAAGCCTCGCTGTCATTAGAGCTAAATAATTAAGGAATTCGGCCGCCTCTTTTCAGTCGTTAGGTGACATTAAGAGACCTCTCCGCCTTAACTTCGTAATTCTGATTTAGGTACATCTTGTCGAACGCTCAAGTTATTTAGTTACTTTTAAAGGTGTAAAGTTTGTAGTCGTTGGGCGCTACGTAAGCGGATGCCGCCTAAACAGCCAGTTTAATGTAATAAAAAAGTTTTAGGAGTTGAAACGTAGAAGGCGGTATTAGCCTACAACATGCCTACAGCGATATAACTTACACAGTCTTATAGACTCTCTGGCAATTAGTAATTCAAGATATAAATTAGCATTTTTTATTGACATATCTCCGTGTACAATAAATATTGACATATTGATATTCTTATTTTATACCGGGAATAATACCGTTATTACTAAGGCGATCTATTTGTTATTTATAAATGAAACAAAAATCCATTGATATTTAAATTCAGATGCACAACAGAAGACGTACCAATTCATTCATTCATTTATTTCGTTTAGGTTAGTGACCAGACTACCCTTTTGTCGAAGTACAGAAAATAATTTAAATTAAAAAATAGTATAGAACATATACAAATTCCATACACTTTCTATACATTTGTTTACCCTCAGAAGTGGTATTTTTAACACCTTCGTTTTAATCTTAACCTACTATAAAACATTCACAGAGGTGTCGTTTCGGCAGCTATTCTCCGGGAATGAATCCCGTCCTTCAGTGTAGGGCTCCCGAGGGAGTGATCCCGGCCGAGATGACCGCTTTGAAGGTCCTCCGTACTTAGATTAGACTCTCTTATTATGGGCGAGCAGACGAGCGGTTTAGTTGACTTTTATGACGTGTATGGACGGCACGGATTGGATACATAGTTTGTGGCGTATGAATAATGTGTATGGTGTGGATGACTATGCATGTATGTTGAGGACTATACTTATTAAATATATGTGTTATAAAAGGTCCTATTTTTAAATAAGTATCATTTATGTACTATGTAACCAAATGTTTACTAATGTTAGTAAATTTGAATTTGAATTTAGAAATGTTGTCACTGTACAGTCAGCCAGATCTAACAGCCTTCAGAATTTAAAATCACATAGAAAAAAAATACAAAAAATGATCTATAATTAACTATAAAGAAATCACACCAGAAATTACTCATTTTGTTGAGAGTTTCGGTCACTTTCATGCTAACAACATCGGTTATTAAAACCAGCGTTACATAATCATCAAAACCGCGCGTTTTTCCCGCGCGTCTGCCCATTCATATTTAATACAAGATGTGAAATGACGATTCAACCCCGTGGTGATGCGCGTCTGTTTACATTTTAATGTAAGAACAGCTCCAAGGTACCAGCCGCTCGTTACAGGGCTAATCACGTGATTCACCATTCATAACGACACTTTTTACTTTAAGTATTAATGAATTCGAATATTAGTCTTGATTAAACTCTTTTTTGGACCTTTTTAAAATGTTATCGCGGAGGGGAGTTAATTATATTTGTGTAGTGTCTAAGTAGTTCAGGTGATAGGTATCTTAAATACTTTAAAACCCCCATTAAGCGTCAATCTTCATATTTATAAGGAGTCTTGGGAAAGTGAAGATACAATATAAGTTATCAGTTAAAAATCAAACAAAAAAAATTTGTTGGAAATCAAATTAATATTTTAGATTGTAAAGAATTTTAACTTAAAATACAAGGTGATGAATTCATTAAAAATATATTTTAATTTCAAATTAAAAATTATAATCAACAGTTATTAAATCGCTCAGGGCATCAAACAACGAAATAAGTCTTCCAATTTTATTAGTATTGAATTCATAGGAAAACTTCAACTCTTTCCATTGAACGTAATAAAAATATTAAATCTTGGCAATAAAGGGGCCAATAACAATTTCAGTTAATATTAATCGTTTTTCTTGAGCGCCCCTTCCTTGAGGCCAAGCGTTTTGCTTTATTTTCCTTTTATTTCTCCCTTAGGGATAACTATGATATATTTATTATTACAACATGACTATTTGAAGACACTCATGAGATCTATCGAGAGGTGTTCCGATCGCTTCTCAGACTAATATTAGAGGAGGTTATTGTATTAGTTTGTAATGAAATTAAGTTATTGTTTTTATTGGTTTATGTCTTTCTGTATTAGGCGTGGATTGTTCTAGAAGTCTTAAATCTATTTAGTACATAAATATGATAAAGAAACAATAGGTGTTCGTTCAAAATTGTATTACTAACACACCAAAGAGAACACAATTTAAAAAACTAGAAGTCTTAAATCTATTTAGTACATAAATATGTTAAAGAAACAATAGATGTTCGTTCAAAATTGTATTTACTAACACACCAAAGAGAACACAATTTAAAAAGAACGTCATTTATTTGTCAAATATTTACAGTAAGTCAAATTAAGAATTCTTGCGCAATCCGTCCTAGGTAAGTACTATTTTTATGAAGACGTCTGGCTAGAAAGCTTTTGATAAGAATATTTATTGAGTATAAGTATCTAACTACCTATGTGTACCAGAATTATGTAAGTACCTTTCTACAGACTCAGACGTCTTTAGATGTGAATGAATTCCTCATACTCCATGCAAAATGAAGCGTTTATGCCAAGGAAACATGAAAAATACAAACCCTGCCGTCATTTCGGGTTTGCTCGCAATCAATATCTCTCCAAAATAAGAGCAAAAGAAGCAAGGTCCGGCTCCGTACCGAAACACGCCGTTAACGACCAAACTGCGTTCTAATCACGCCACGTCAAAAATGGATATTGGAAATTGAATTCGCAAGCTGAATTTCTTTTTTTAGCCAACATGCAAAGGGCGAGGGTTCGTACAAATGGCCAGATCAACTCAATAAGGGGTACGGGGATGTGTTTACCCGGAACCCGCAAACGGTGTGCGCGCTTTTTTACATTTTTCCAAACGTTATTTGCACGGTGTCGTAAAGGCATTGTATTCTTGGACAATGGTACGGGCGGTATATCGTGTTTTTTTTTTCGTTGAGAATTGCCAGTTTTGTTACGGTGTCGGCTCGCGTTCGATTTCAAAAGTGATAGGATGAATGTCAAATTGTTATCGAGTTTGTTTTGTAGTATGGACTTTTGGGGTAAAATAATGGGCTGACGGCTTTGAAAGAAACATTATTCAGTTCATGATATGTGTATACTAGCCGCGGCCCGCGGTGTTATACGCGTTGTACCCGTTCCCGCGGGAATTTCGGAATAAATGTATTGTCCTATGTGTTATTCTTTTATGGCCTATATTACTACAAAGTTTCATAAAAAACCGTTGAGTAGTTTTTGCGTGAAAGAGTAAAAATCATACATACATACATTCCCACAAAATTTCGCATTTATAATATTAGTAGTATGTTTCTTTGTTGTGAGTATTATTTGATTGTATAAGTACAAAAGCTTTCAATATAATCAGATTTCTTTAGTTAGTTGACCCCAAACTGAACTTTTAAAGTTAACTTTATCGTTTCGCATCAACATTTCCTTGGTAATGTCAAGCACCTCAAAACAAAGTAAAGATTTTCCTACCGAAACAATTGTTAAGTTAGGAAAATACTTATTCTCATACACATATTTTAAGATCATGCTTAATTATATAAACATTTAACGAATAATTTGTTCCTATCGATATCGTAATGAAAATAAAAAGTCTTGGTTAATTACTTTTGTGTAAACGTTTAGACCGGCCAAAGGCGTAATGATCTCCATATTGAATGTGTCACAATAAAAATGTTTTCCATTAAAACGAAGCGGAGCAGAATGGAGCTCAATTTGTCATCACAACATTTTTCATCACAACATTTTTGTCATCACAACATCACAATCACAACGCGTTGAAATTGTCAAACATGACATTGACATTGACAAAATATTTTCGTAATGCGTGTGATTGGTCGAATGAGCTCCACACAGCTCCGGTCCGCTTCAAGGCAAACGCACCCTAATGACAATAAATACAGAATACCAATTCTTCTGCCAACTATAATACTAAACAATACAATCAAATTGAATTATCCTCTAGACTCTAGATTCTATAAAACTCTACCGCTTTCAAAAAAGATCTCAAAATAAATAGCTACCCTGAAAGTTTGAAACTTCGCTACTAAAACAATGGCAGGGCAAATTATGCAAACAACCGCAGCCACCTGACATGAAAACTATTATAATGTTATTAGACGGTATACATCGCTGGCTGCGTATAGAAGAGGTCTTAAGACGAGGGTGCCTCGCCAGGCATGCTCACGTGTTTATGCAAATAACTCGGCCGAGCCTATAACGCGGTACGGAGATCTTATTAGGTTCTATTTGGTAGCGGGCATCTGAGATATAGTAGGACTGGATGTATAGATGATTTGTAATTAGAACATTTTGCATCATGCCCTTTGCATGGAATGATTAAATCGTTAGCCAGCAGTTTTACAAGTAGGTATACCTTCCTACTACTATTTCTATTAGTACGTTACTCTTAATAAATTTATTTTTTAAGGTATCAAGTGCCTAGCATACGTTAATCAATATACAAACTGTACAAATGTTACAGAGTAAATGAACGAACCCATAAAACGTTTCATATAGACCTGGTCGTGCTTAAAAACGACCTCGAAACCTTGTTTAAACTTCAGCTGCGCAGTTATATCGCAGTATTCAGGCCAGTGCTACAATTGACGAGGTTATTCAAAGGCAGATATGTTAGTGAACTTCTATATTCAAGAATATTTCCCAACAAAGCCAGTTCCTACAATGAAAATACTCCACAGCGATGCTCATCCGAATACACCTCCAAGTTCCCAGATAGCGCCGTACGTATTCTTGAAATCGATAGGTACGCTCTAACTAGTCGTCCTGACTATTTCAACTGGAGCGTTTAATAATAAAGAAGCAATAAAGAGGTTCGTCCTTACCCGTTTTCAATAAACACCTTTATCGATTATTCAGGCCGGCGTCCATACTTACAGCGTAGAGCTCCGCCATAGACAGAGAGTTGGCAAACTAATTCACGACACAGGCATAGCTTGGCGCGCGGTGCGGGTGGCGTGCGATAGCCGGTGGTCGCGGGGAGGGGCGGGGCGTGCCCGTGGCTGGGCGGCGCCCACCAATCCCCGCGCGCCACCCACCCGACCCCGCCCACATCACCTGCGCCACACCATTAAGCCTGGCTTCCTCGTACTTTTTTCACGGACCTCGCATCCGTTCGCTGGCGCCGTCTTTATTTTATTTTCTCCTTTATGCCTCCTTCCCGGCTCGCCTCCTATTTTACGCCCGCCGCCGGCGTAGGTAGAAAAACCTTTTGTGAATACGAATGCTGAGCAGGTATTACGCTCGTTAGCTACGGGCTCTGATATGTAAAGTAAATAGAGGTTCCTTTGAGTGAGGAGGGTAACGGATGATTCAATCGAGGAGTATATGTGCCACATGGAGTAATTAGGGCCGGATGAAGTGTCCGCTGTCGGTAGCGAGCAGAGGCCCGACGCCCGCGATGGGTTTACGAGCGTCGCGGGCGGCCGGTGATAAACTTTGACTTCCATATCGATCCGCAAAAAGTTAGCGAGGAAAGTAATCTCGTCCAACCTTGCTCCACATTTTGTTTCAATGTTCGAGGAGCGTATGCAAGTGTCCCTTCCGAGTGGGTCCAGGGTGAACGATCCCACATCGATGAACTTTAACTGAACTTGGAAAAAACTTGTGGAAGTTTGTTCGCGCCGCGTGATTAGGAAGACTTAGTTTTGAAGTGAGTTGGGAACTGTTTTTTCAGTTTTGAAAGTGGGTGGCTCAGTTTATGATCCGGGTGAAAGTCGCCGTGGATCGATGAACTCCGGCCGGGGTCAACTTGATCAAACTTTGGGGATTAATAACCGAATTTAATACGCGAGGGGAGGTGCACCTCGGAGGCCCGTGTTTGTCTGAAGCCTCCGTACTACACAGCCTATAAACTTTATGAAGCAAACATTGAATAGTAATCAAAGTGTACTCTAACAATCACAGTGGTGTTATTTAATAAAAGCATTTATGGGACTTCTCTAAAGGGCTAATAGCATGAGGTTAAGTACCTTATACTTATTGATACGTATTCAGTAGGTACCTACTTATAGATTACAAACAAGATTCTTTGTAAATTGTAGTCCTATAAATTTCATACACCTACCTTTTTCATTCTCAATAATTCAACTTATATTTAAGTACACGTAGATGTGTGACGTTATGAACTAATATTTTTCAATTAACTTTACTTTATTATTTGAAGCTATTAGCTTTAAACATAATATAATTCATTATTTCCCCCGCTAGGTTTATCCTATTATTGGTCAAGATGGCACCCATTATCACTAACGACGGATCTCACGGTAAACAACTCAAGAATACCATCGATTTGGTAAACCAAAAATGGACGCGGCATATGAATAAAGCGAAGCGAAGAAAATATAGGTACAGTCAACTATAAAAGATGATGAGACCGCTTTCAATATTACAAAACAACACTAAAAAATTCCATAAATAAGTGTGTTCAGGTGTTTTGTAATATACTACTTGTATGTGTTCATCAACTGTTATAGTTGACTGTACCTACTCGAATATGCCAGACTAAGTCAAGGCATATTAAGATGTCAAGTTAATTTGATACTAAGTACTAATATACTACCTAACTATATACTCGTAGTTACGTAGTTACTTTTAACTAATTTACCTAAATTTAACTAATTTTCCCTACTTACCATTAAAAGTAAGTAAGTTTTTAATTGAAATTGATAGCTACTTATGCAGTTAACTTAAAATTGCTTTCCTTTTAATAGTTCTCAAAGTACGATTTATCAAAACCCATAAATTATACATGTTTTGCCTCGACTTATAATGCTCTTTCACTGTAAGTTTTTCAAGGTTAAGGAAGTATTTCAAATGCTACCTACGTTTTAACTTTGATTAATACTCTGTAGTGCTCGTGTCGTGACGTAGTTTGACTAAGTAGACTCATATCGATTACTCGTAGTAGGTATGCAACGTTCAGGTTGGCTACTACTTGGATAGTGTCATTTTTATAATATGAGCGCTCGCTCATTGCATTAATTTAAAGGGTTTTTTAAAATCTTCATCCCAGGACACCAAGAACTTTCTGTTTAATTAAAATCTTAAAACGACTCATCGCCTTATCACACAAACCTTTCTTGCAAAAGGCCATATTTCTGTCTGTATAATTCCTCTATCCCTTAACCTCAACTGCACCTCTAAATCTTTATATGCCGCATCCATTGTATTTTATCCCTCCCTGGCGCCACCCTAGTCAAGTGCAGTTCTTATGAAAAGTGTTTTGTAGATAAGAAAACTTGTCCGTGGCGAGAGTCAGCTGACGCTACGGTCTCAACAGTTCAGATTACAAATCTAGTGACACATGTTTTGTATTGTCCCGTATATTGTGTTTTGTTGTGTTACAGTTTTTGTTAGAGCTAATAGTACATACATACCTATTCACCCACAAATAGTGCGACCACGAGAGGTGCAATACCCTCGAATCGCCGGGAAATAAAAAGTAAATGATCACTTGCTTTATTAACTTTCTAACGCGAAAAAACAGTCAGTACGTTTACTACATACCTATTATCAGTCGGTTTTACATGTCTTCACGAATGTACACCTTCTTAAATAAGTTTCCTTATCGGTGGTATTTTGTTTGATCATCGATCGTATGAATTCGCTATCGTTATCAAAGAATCTTCCACCACTTAATGAGAACTGAATGTTTTATCGTCACCTGATTAATAAACCCAAAATTTAAAACTTGTAATAGTAATTAGTACTATAAGTTAATCTGAACAGTATTTTTATTGCCATTATCAGCGTCTCTTCTCTATAGGATAATAACCAAGCTTGTCGTAGATGTTTTAAACCAGCTTATGGTCTACTAAATGGTACTAAACATTGATTCGTTAAACTTCAAACAAAACCTCAGTAACAAATAATATTAGGAAATATCATTCTAGTAAAATATCAACCAATTTACCCTTTTAATAACTAATAAACATTAAAGACAATCTTAATTAGTTCATTGATGGGTGAACATATTTTGTAGCGTCTCGCTTTGGTCTTCGGAATGGGAGTCATTACGTAAATGACTCGTGCTGATCTCCGACCCTTTCTTGTAAGGGCTTGCTCGTATTTAAATAACATGGGTATGTTTGTTTGGCTGATTCATAGGTTTAGACAATTGGTTAACATTTGCTTAGATCAATAGTGGTAGACTTTGAACTTGGGTGATTGTTATTTGGTTTGAAGATGAAGATTTTTCTGGACTGAGGTACCGGAAAATCTATAGGTACTACTAATATAATAAAGCTGAAGAGTTGTTTGTTTGAACGCCCTAATATCAGAAACTGCCAAACCGATTTCAATAGTTCTTTTTATAATGGATAGCCACATTCAACAGAAAGGTTTAGGCTATTTTTCATCCCGAAATTCTCACGGAAATGGGCACATTACGAATAAAACCGTGGAGCACTGCTAGTGTATGGATATGATATAACATTCACTTTAAATGGTATTCTTTAGGCACAGCTAAAAAGTCCTTCAGGCAAAGTACTCCAAAAATATCATTTCGATTAAGTTTTATGAATAACAATCGTCCTCATAGTCCATATCCAATTTCACGGCAACCAAGCAGTACATAAAATACCTTCTCCAATACAAATCACAATATAAATCAAGTAGAAGCAACACAATAAGCTTATTCATATAATCTCCACTTGGAAACTTGCGAATATTGCTATAAATCTAAGGGATAGTGCTGAGGCATCGTTTCTTATTAGCCATTGTCTCGATACAGGGTAATTAAGCGTTTGGGACGATAACCATTACGGGAAGGGTAAACCTCACTAATATTGATACAATAAATATTCTATACGTATCCAGATTATTGGGACCTCTTCATACACCATGTTTGTTTACTTCAACTATAATGGATACATGATTGCTTTGGCTCGTTTTAAACACTGGTAATAAATCTTTGTTGCTGCATTTGGTGTACCAAATAGTTTTTGTAAAACATGGTTGCGATTTTGTGGCGCATGAAAATTGTTTCACCCTATCTAACATTGCATCGAGACCATAAAATCTTACATTAAAACAAGAAATTCTTGTAGTGGAATGCAGTACGGTCCGTATCTCAAGAATTCCTTGCTGTACTCGTAAAGGCGGTCCGAGACGGTTATTTTAAAGGCCGATGTCTTGAGGTGCCGGCCACATTAGAGGCGCTAATTGCTTTACACAAATGCCTTGCGGTGGACACTGGACACTGGACACAACTGTCCGAGGCGTGTTTCAGCCGACCCTTGTCTTGCGGTAGGGCTGCCCCCAGTTTATAGTCTGTAAAGTTTCACAAACTTATTTTGGCGTTTTATTTTATTTATTTAGCACTATGTGATCAATGGAATAAAAAAAATACATTACTCAAAGAGAGGGTTGCCTATGTCTTCAATACTAAACATGCTACGAATATTGGATCAAGATAACATTATCTGAATCTAAATATATTGTCGGTCACGTTAACTTCGTTATTGGATTTGTCCAATCTGTTCATCTTGTATACATTGACGCGACAGCCCTGCGTCTGCCCTAAGGTCCTCACACTATAATGGGGTTCAGATTAAATGCGTTGAAGTTGGTAATGCCCTTCTAAAAGCGAATTGTAGTCGGCGGCAATGGTTTATAATATCGTTATCACGATGTCCAGCTTAGATTAAGAGATACTTTCGTTTGGTTGCTTCGAGAAACGAAGGGGGGATGGAGTGGCGAGGGGGTGAAGTATTAATGGAATCAGGACGCGGTCACTCCGAGTGTAGAAGGCTGGATCGCTTCGCTGATTTTAAAGGATTTCCAGGAATTTGCGACGCTTCAAAGTAGGTACCTACGTGTGGCGAGTTCGGACTTGAAAATGCTTTTGGTGTAAACTTGATTCCGTGTTTCAGATTCCGTTCAGCGCTCTTGGCTTTTTGCTGAACATTTCGTGAAATTCATCAGACCATATTATTGTAGAAATGTTTTGATAAATGTTTGTACGTAGTGGAAAGCATTTCTGTATATCTATTCACCTTTTACTGTAGTTGAATTCATTGCTTTTATAATATTACCCATTCCATTCCATTCTAGGCAATCTTTTCGTTCTTCTTCAATCGTGTCAATGGCCTTTAATTTTTTCCGGTCCAGTTTTTTTCGTTGATTACCTTTGGCAAGAACAATTACTGACTTATAAAAGGACAATGTTTTTATTAATAGCTAATGAAAAAATGATAGTCAAAACGTGTCGGCCAGTAACTTTACTACTTTACTAATATCACTTATAAATCAAAAGCTTACCATTCTCAGATATTTTACTCATATATTTGACATTGCTAAATAAAGTAAGGGACGAAAGCAAGCCGTTTTTACTGCGCCGATAAAGTTTGGAACACAATTTGCAGTGGCTCAGCGCTGGTCCAAATCAAACATGTAACTCCTTGGAGAGTATGCGGGGTCGATATATGCTGGCAGCGGACGAATGATCAAATGAGATATTGTTATGGAAATTATAGTTGCTAGAAGGTTAAAGATCTTTATACATATATGACGGTTCTTTGATAGAATTAATTGCGGCGCGAGTTAAGGTGCCTGTCCATTGATGCGGACCGAGGCTGCGGAGCGGAAAAACGGATAAATATAAACCAATAGGATTGCATAAAATATGTGACCGGAGATTTTATGCAATCAATGGACAGGCACCCTTAAGGTGAAACTTGACAAGAGATAAAGATAAAGAGAGACATCTATAGAATGTCTACGAATCATGAAAGTCATAGAGTTGATTATTGATTGTTGTCATGAGTATTTCAAGAATCTGAGAATAGTGTTTCGTCAAGTATATGTAAATAGAACATATTAGCTACAACGTGCAATTAACGAAAGCAAATATGCATACTTCTCTATATATTGAATATGTATGTTGTGAATTATAGGTAGAAAGATAAATATCACATTAAAAAATGCTTAGGCAGCGTGTAGTGTAAAATAAGGTATTTAAATACCCATACAGATACGAATCCGCCGCACTAATTCCATTCATCAACAAAAAATAATGACAAGAAAACCCAAGTAACTCACTTCATTACGTGTAAACAAACCAAGAACAGTGAAGTTAATATCGCAACCGCGTACAATCACTCGCACAAGATGTCCAATACTCGACGACTGGTTGCCGCGGTCTGGAGGGGACTAGTTTCAAATATGACATATCTGGGAGCCGTCAACACCGCAACAGAAGCAGAACTTGGTCTGCGGCCAACACAGATGTGTGCACAAGTAGGTAAAGTTTTACAGTACCAAGGGAAAACGCCTCGGGCTATAGACGGGCCTAAAGTGATATTAGCGGCTACTCAGACATGACTATTTACTTAGACGCCCGACGGCTCGTGTATGGTATTTACCCAATGGCGTTTCGAATGATACTTCGGATTTGTAAGTGTAATTCTGTGTTATATGAAGGTCAGTTGGGTCTGATTG
Source organism: Cyclophora albipunctata (assembly GCA_963082685.1). Classification (NCBI taxonomy): domain Eukaryota; kingdom Metazoa; phylum Arthropoda; class Insecta; order Lepidoptera; family Geometridae; genus Cyclophora; species Cyclophora albipunctata. Next base: position 3,538,489 of record OY720117.1, on the reverse strand, counting down.
AAATACGATGAGGTTGGGCTGTTTCCCCGTTTGTGTTTAGCTGGTAATTTTGCAATGTATAGTTATTGATTTGGCCTTCTACTTGTGACTAGACAAAGTCAAAGACGATGATGAATGAAGAAGATGTCAGAGATTTTGATCGCCTATATAAAACTGTAAAGACACGAAGTGCCTATGTCATAATTCTGACCAGAATCCATAGAGATGTGACTCGACTAACAAAAGAAAACAATTCCAAACAAAGAAACTGCTTCAATAAAGAAATACATTTTCAATAACCCAACCACTCAGTCCATTTTTATTATGCACCTCCAAGATCTATTGAATTTCTCTCACGTCACTATCCCATCCAATTTTCAATAGCAAACATTTGGCCGAAGCTCAAATCAAATTTAAAAATATGGATATTTGTATGGAGTCGCCCCTTGGACGCATGTGGGTGACAGAAAATGAATGGAAACGAAATGTTCCTACTGTGGTGTTATTCTTTTTATACAAATGTGGCAGTTGTTTTGTCTATAGGTACGAGTAGGTATATCAGGAACTAGATATATTTTGAACTAGCAGCGCCCCGCGGTTTTACCCGCGTTGTGCCCGTTCCCGTAGGAAATCCGGGATAAAATGTAGCCTATAGCCTTCCTCGATAAATAGACTATCTAACAGTGAAAGAATTATTCAAATCGGTTCAGTAGTTTCTGAGATTAGCGCGTTTAAACAAACAAACAAACAAAACAAACTCTTCAGCTTTATAATATTAGTATAGATGACACGTAACAATGTGTGTTTTCTTTAAATTATATTTTTTTTTTATTTTAAATATAGAAAATACCTGAGGGAAATACAATCCATTCAATCCACTGGTATACCAGTAGTTATTCGACTGATTTTGACCACAGCTTAATCGTGCATTCACTAATTTTGATCATGATTTGATTGTAAGACCAACTATTACTGAAATAAAGTTAGAAAACTGAACAGAATATCGTTTTAAACCCAACTTTTCATTATTTATTTATTTGGATCATCCACTACAGTACATTTTTAGATTAAGATAACTACTAAACATTTCACAGCCTCTAAACACAATCGAAACAGACGTAAAGACATTACTTATACACGGTTACTTGACCAACTACGGTGTTATTTTTATCAAGAATAGTTTCGATATATCTCGACCCCTTCTGCGGAAAGACCAATGATTCGAATTTATGCTTTATGCACTGGAAAATGATAAATTTATTGCTCTGGCTAGTTCCTGTCGATGCTTTAAGATTTATTCGTTTAACATAAGGAATAAAGTTTTTGTTACTTTATTATATTTTTTTAACTCCTCATTCAACATTTCCAAAAGATTTGTCATTTTGCCGCGGGATTTAAAAATAAATGTCAGTTCATTTAAAAATCGTGACATCCTTTTTACGCTGCGAATCGATAGTTTGGGTTATGTCTGATAGTTATGTACTTAGGGCGATTTAGAAACTCCAACTCTAAGGTTGGCCTTACCATAACGACTTTCTTATAAATAACCCTAGGTTATATACGTAACTCATGTATTTATGTACTTCATCTTCTGTCTCGCCAATATAAGGTATCTATTATAGTCTATAGAGAAGCATAGATAAACAAATTCAGTTTCTCCGAAGACAGATGGCACGTCAGATCACGTAGGACGCATGGCTCCTCAACCCTTCTCGGATAATATCTTTAAAAGTTTACCGGCCCTGCAACCACCCCACGTCTCAGGGGTGCTACGCTCTCCTTAAATTATTATTCCACCAATCAAATATTAGAAAACCGATATAGGATCGTACATGTTTTTTTTTGCTATCGTGTGGTATTGAAATTCATCGTATGTAGTTTTGAATTTTGATAGTGTAGTGTTTTAAAATCTGGGCACTGGAGTTAAATTAAAACTGAACTTTTTGCTTAAGTTAACTGTTTCAATACTAGATATCATTCTTGTTTATTATATTTAGGTTTCAAAGATTAATACTTAAATACCTTAATTTGATATTTAGTTTTGGCATTTTTATTAGGAATCATGTCTGAAAAACAGGATTTGGTTTTATTAAATGGTTTCAAAAAAAGCGGTACCTAGGGATAAATTAAAACACGAGTCTTTAAACAACCTTTACAAATAAAACAGTACCTATATTAGGTATGTATGTCTATAGGTAATCTAATTGAACCAAAGACGTCTCTAATACGCAAACATCTTAATTTATATCCCAAAAGGCTATCGAGTTCAAAGTGACTCGCTTACGAGTATTTACTTGAAACTTAATTTCACTGAAAAGATTATACACCAAAGGGGAAGAGATGATTGATTTAATTATTCTTCTTAGACGTGTCCTCTCCTATAATTACGGTTCATTACTTAAACATCGCTTTATTCTGACTAATTACTTAATAGAAGTAACGACTTACTTCTCGAACTTAGCAAAGTGGATTGTAATCAACGTTAAACGGAATCGAATTTGAGACGAGAACGTAAATAACATTGTCTTGTCCAATATTCTGTTGAGAATTTATTTTACTATATTACGTTGAGTTTTGAGCGTGGTGATTACACCTAAAACCTCCTCACTGTACCTACTGATTCAATGAGACGAGAGGCCTTTGCCCAACAGTGGAACATTACAGGCTAATACTTTACTTTACGTTGAGTTATACGCGTCAGTGTAGTCGCTTTTACACATATTATTTGAGTTGTAATTTCGGTTTTCATTTCGAACGAAACATATTTTCAAATATGGCGATTTCATTGAGATAACTCTCGAAGCTTGACAAGGTAACAAAATGTTTTTAATCGCGAATTACAACGATATTCATTTTCGCTGAAGTCACTTTGCACACTTACCGCCTTTTTAATAATGTGTTTTGTCTCTTTTGCTCTTCGGAAAATTACGTATGTCAGAAAGTGACAAACCATTTGATAGCTAAAATGTTCTTAATATGCGTTTATTAATATGGCCTCTACGTTTTTAGGTCAACATTGTAGGATTTTTATCTACATATACCTATCCTAAACGTGAAATCTAAGAATCCAAACCATTACTTAGAATATAAAATATAGCCGTCTCCCAAGCCGGGCTAGGAAGTATCTTAACTCAATAAGTCCTGTGAATGCACTCTCGGACTTATATTTATGGCTTAGGTCAGGCCATTTCAGATTTACGACTGGATCCTATATTAAGTTCCGGGAGTGTACAGATGTTAAGATTGTTTTGATTGGAGATGATATGTGGGCTTGTTTTATTGATTTAGTGTTTTGGTTTTTGGTGAGGTATCTTTTATTTCAAGTTAACTCTCGCTGGGTTTTTTGCGATTAAGAACATTTTTAAGACTATGGTTGGTATTCCTTTTTTCGGTCCATATATTCTTCTACATGTCAAAGGTAACTACTAGCCACTATGGCACATCCTCTTTCACAACTCTTTATTGAAAAAAGTTTTGATATGCACGACATAACTTAAATTTTGTTCTAAATAAGATGATTATGGAGTATTTCGATACGAAGTATGATTTTTTCAAAATAACTTGGATATTTCCGGTTGTTGCGTTAGCTTCTAAGAAGCTACTGAATTCACTGACAGAACCACACCTTACCAGAAATAGGTCAAAGGTCCTAAGGGAAACTGTGATAAAACTTGGCACAACTTTTGTTTTGAGCGCCTTAAGAGAGCTATGAAACAAAGCGTAATTTATTGTTGTTATAAATGCAACATGAAAAGAGTTCCGTTTTAATAATAAATTAAATAAAAGATATACCTGAACAAGTATAAACACGTTCATATCTTTTTAAAGATGCAAAATCTATGGAAATCTTGATGTCTTGGTCAAGACTGTGTGTCCAATGTGCATGGGTTGCATTTTTCTTCCACCTATACTGTATAACAGTTTAGAAAGTTTTCTCCAAACATAGCAAGCCGCTATCTTTTACTTTGGTTATATCTTATATCTATCGATATATGTATGTAAAAAGAAAGTCGTGTTAATTACACCATTTATAACTTGAGAACGGCTGGACCGATGTTAATGTATTTTTTTTTTGTCTTGGTCATGAATAGAATAATAAGTAATAAAAATATCAAAATTCCCACGAGAATATCGCGTCACCTCGTGAAATCGAGGGGCACAGCTAGTATTTTTAATATCCGATCGTACGACTAGCCCAATAGGTACTCCTTATTTTCCTAAAATAAAGATATGTACTTAAAATTGCCAGTAACGATGCACAGCACAAAACTAAAAGTCCCATATTTGCTATGGTCCTTCTCTTATCAACAGTTAGCAAACAAAATCACGGAGCTCCAAACGAAATGCAACCCGCAACCTCGTATCACTGGACAGTGGGTCGCATTCGCACAAACAGGGGACATAAATGTGAATTGATGTTAACGTGTTTTTTACGACGGTCCGGTCAACATATCGTTTTGTTTGCTACCACACCGATATCTTTATTCCCGTTTCACCCCAAAATTTCTAGGGGCTATTTTCTCTTTGATGGGATATTTGTATACCACTCTGTTTCAGACCCAGTGAGAGTAAATAAAAGTATTTTTCTGATGCAATACGTTTTATTCCTTTTCTCTCTATTTTATATCCACCCAAATTGCACTTTTTTACCTGAATATCGAGTTATACATGACATGACTAATAGCCAATCTGACAATAATCATTTCAAAGATATTTTGTTAGTTGGTTCACACCCTTATAAATAAATATCAACAAGACAAATTCACATATGGTTAATTAGACCCAAACTGTGCTCTAAGCTTGAATTATGGAATCGAACTAACTGGAACTACAACGTATACATACAAATACTCTAAATCTAAATTAATGTCCCACTCAAACCACTATGCATATGAAAAAGAACTACAGTAATTGAATTTCCATACTCTCAATATTTCTCTACATATCCTATATTTTTGTACCTCCCTAATAGCATCAGCCGGAGGCCTATTGTCATGTCGCATTAACGGGAATCGCATCATAACTCCCAATAATCTACGTTTATTGGTTTCCTTCGCTGGTTTATTGCACTCTTCAAATATATGTCTTGGATATCTACGGGAGATATTGTGCACAGCTATAATAACGGTGGGTAGGAGGAAATATGTTGTTTATCAATTACTTTACTGTATTTGTATGTGTATATAAATCTACACCATGGCCATAAAAAACAATTGAAAATCATTTTACAATACTCATGATTTTAATAAATTAGTCACTTTTATATCTTTTATAAATTAAATAATTATTAAATCATACCACTTTATTACTATTTTACGGCTACAATTTTTATTGTTAAGCGTTCACTACAGTTTGAGATTTTTTAATGTAAATTATTATTAATCATGTCTTAATAATTTTGTCTCCCATTGACAAACATTGTAATAGCAAATTCCCTAATTTTAATTTACCAAATTACGATTCCAGGCCAGTAAACGCGGAACAAAAGCCTCATAGCCAGTATTACAATCACGCCGGCATTATACTAAAGACAATTCATTATTAGAGAACCGTTACACGAGCTATAATCGGCAGTTATCGCCCTTTTATAGCAAATTTTATGACCAAAACTATTCAACCAAGAAACTGTGCTTGTTTTTATCTTGTCTTAGCCTTTGTTCACTTAATTACGAGGCTATTCGTTTAAATTGTTATTTTATTTGATTTGGAAGAATGATATGGTGGTTTATTACCTTTTGTGGTAAAGAAGTAATTACATATCACCTGTATGATTTTCTAATCTATGTTTAGGGACAAAGGATAAATGAAATCTCTTTTGCTTGTTCGTTTGAAAGATAATTTTAAGGTGAAGATACATAATAAAGTAATCTGTCAGAATGTATAAAAACTAACAAAGATACCTTCCCTTTATCGTAAACATCTAAATTGTAAAATAACACAATAAAGCAAGACAATGAAGCTCTGATATAAATCAAAGGTAGCATCGAATAAAAAACGTTTTTCTAATAGCATTAATAAAGAAACCTCACCCCATTCCCGCATTAACTTGTAATAGTTGTTTACAAGCGGTACTGACTACGCGTTTACAATATATTACGATCTTGTCGGCAATAAAAAGGGGTAAGAAAAAAATGAATAAAGTAAGAAAAGTTAAAATAAAAGCGGCCCGGAATATATACGACTTCCTTGAGGAAATAATAATGCTGTTTACAATTCATTTGGCTACCTGGTAACCCTCGTCTTTTTAACAAAACAACACTGGATTCTGTACAACCCCTTGGCCCGATTTTTCTTAGAGGATTCCGATTTTTTATTTTAACCCTTTGCCTTTTTAACGAAATCAAAGCAATTCTCAAAGAAATGTAAATGTATCTTTGGTGTTTTTGAAAGCACTGTATTATTTATTTCTATACGCTGTATTTTTATACGATTTTGATACAATTATAGTTGTTTCGGAGTTTTGAGACGTCAAGATGCATTTGCAATTCTGTTTATGTTTCTATTGTTAATATATTAATATTACAAATATAACTTATTTTAAAAAACCTGTAACCCTTTATACACTTCTCATCTGCGTAAACGAAGGATTACTCACTTCGTTAGTAAGAAGCCCCAAAAACTCAAAAAGTAAAATAGGTATATAAAAAAATCTAAAAGATAAACGTCAGTTACGTTCTTATCCGTCCAGAGCCAACAACAAATGGCTTGTCGCACAAGAAAAATCAAAGTGTTACCCAGTTTGCTTACATTTAAAAACGTAATTGTAACTAACCGCTCCCTTTCTTTTATTAATTCACCTCATCCGTCCCTGCCAACCCCTTGACGTCACAACGTGGTAGAAAAAAAATCGCGACTTTTTCGAATAAAATATTCATGATACCGACCTTTGGAATACGCAATTGTTTATTTGTATAATGAGGAAGGAATTTGTTTTTTTTTTGTAATTTTGTTACGTTGCCAGCAGGCTCCCGCGGTTTTACCCGTGGTGTACCCGTTCGCGTGGAAAGTTTGAGATAAAATAAGTATTTTTTTCTCTTGCATGAAGCAACTTTATAAAAAAAAACTATTTGTACTTACTTCAATATTTTTTTTTAGATTGGCGCATTAAAACAAATAAGTTAAAGTACTATTTTACTCTCTTATTATGTAAAGGGGTCATGTATTCTGAATTAGACTATGTACGGAAAACCGGGTAAAGGTTTCTACCCATTACACCGTATCATACCATGACCGTGCTATGAACGTTTCAACACCGGCAAAATATTAGGTGAGAATAGTGGACGTTGTTGGTTGGTGACGGAACGGTCTAGTGAGCATAGTCTCATACTTTTCAATACAAAGAATACTTTTTGCCTGACACGTTCATAGCACGGTCATGGTATGATACGGTGTAATGGGTAGAAGCCTTAAGGCGGCACATGTACTCTTATTATTCATTATTTTACTGGCGATGACTTTTGATCGCAAATAATGGTATACCTACATGTACATATTATGTACGAGTAGAGCAACTTAGTCCATTCAAAATATATACCCTGACATAACTTTGTAAAGAAAATAATAACCGTTTCGAACCAACAGCATATTGCTATCGCTCTAAGTCGCTAAAATTAAAATTGCAAAGGCAAATGTCGTTGTTTGTGTTTCGATATCAAAGGCATAACCAAAATTCTTATGAACCTAATTCGAAATCCAAACGCAAGAAAAATTAAAACGAATAATCGTAGCGATTACAAAAATGAGCATCAGTCGGAGTCCCCTCGGCATCAAACGGGAGTGGCGAGGCTTGTCGGTCGCATTCCGTCCCGTCTCGCTTTTTTCACAAATCCGAGTAACAAGCCAATAAATCCCTCCGCATTTTGCTCTCACAACCCTACGAGAGGCCCGGACCCGATTACATCCAAATTTACTTAACACCTACACATTAAACCGGTTAATAAGGATTTTTAATGCAATTTTCTTATCCGCCGGATATTGTGCTGGCCTTTTTTAATTTAATAATCGAATTTAGGGCGTTGTGCAAATTTTATTATTCGAAATTCGAATTAAATTATTTAATGATTAATGGACGCTAAGATAACGAGTTGGCATTACATTACGTTGATTGGTCAGAATGTTTGTGTAAGAGTGGCATTAAATTAAGTACTGATTAAAATTCGTTCGTTAGTTAAACAAACATCGGTGCAGGTAAACAGTGGAAACGGAGATTCGTTGGCTGAGAGTTGAGGACTCTTTTAATTAATTAAGTGTATGAGCGAGTCGTAGAAGCATATAACTCCTGGAAAGGGGATGAGTTATAAAAGGATAAACTTAGAATTCAAGCAGCGAATAGTAAGTACTAAGTAATAGAAAAAGCTAATTATAATATTCAACTATTTGAAAAGTTGTTACAATCAGGAATATTATTCAACAATAGTAAATAACTTTCAAGCGATTCATTTAACCTGCCTGTAATAGAAACTAATGAAAACCTATTTACATACTTCAATATACCGAACTATTCGGAACTTTGTCAAGACGAGTATCATCAAAGTAAATAAATTATTGAACCCCGACAGGACTTAAGATTGGTCTCATTACAAATTCACTTTGGTCTGTGGGGGCTCAAAATAATCCGGCCCATTAGCAAATGTAACCTCTTTACTAATTACGTTTAGTAAACACCTGTTTGGTGTCGATATTCCTATTTGATTGGGTTATACGGTCCGTTAGACGGACACTCGCCTCGTGCGGTCAATTGATCGGACGTGATTTTGTAAATAAATATATTAACCCTATTTTGTACCCTTTGATCTGAGGCAACTGGGTTCGTTTGGACCTTGTGGATGTTATTTGATTTCAATGTAGTATTGATTTTATCTTAACGAACTTCCTGTGATAAAGATAATGTGATCAAAATAGTATTTATCCCGTAAGTTTGTTTAAGAAAATAGCTATTAATGTTTCAAGGCACTTCCAAGTACCCCTTCTCACCAGTCACATGTGTCTTACTCCTCATCGGAACCCAAAGACCTGAGCGCAATAAATTCCAAATATAAATTATTCAGATTCGTCATCGGACGGCCAGATTAATAATTACTACTCACGACAAACGCAGAAGGCGCCCACGATTTGCAATACGTCACCAGTAAATATGGAAACACTTATTCCACAATTTATATGAGGGGGAGGGTGGGGTAAACGGGACACTTAGCAATAAATCTAGTCGAAGTGATTTGGTACAAAGCACTCGGTCCGCAGAGTAAGCTCGGCTCGGTCAGGACATCCATTGTGGGCCGAACACCCGCGGAATCCGATAATGCCTTTGAGATTGTACCGACTTTCCCTTAACACCTCTCTATATCGCTTCTACTTTGGATAGTATTACGTGGGGTACCTATAGTAATTATTTGGAGTTATGGCCACTATTTAATGATGGACTTTCACTGTCTTAACAGTTTATCTTTATCTTTTGGTCATCATTTAATGCATATAAAAAATATAAATCTATTTTTTTATAAGGCAATGCCCAGTTGATGTATATATGTAATACAAATATCAATCTTAATAGTTGCATACTATATCTCTGACCACGTCTGCTGTGTCCACGGTTCCGGTGAAGGAGCCGAAACGTCAGTTAAAAATGTAAAATAAGGTTTCAATTCAAAATATTTTAAATTACTTTTAAAAAAATAAGCATTTTATCGAAAATTATACATCAAATAAACATGACTTATAAATAATTAAAAACAATTTTATAATGCGCTGCGACACGCGCTACCAGTGGCAGTGTACCGCATGTGCGACCCGACCTCGACTAAACTTGCTCTATAAATCAAGAAGTGAAACTATTTCGTAATTAGATCGCATTTAGGATGGGGCACAACACCTTCCTCGGCTTCTTGAGAAAACGCCTCCCAAAGGGTCCGAAGGTAAAGGCTCCATTGCCTTTCAAGTACCTCTTTAACGGCTAATATCCTTGGTAAATGGATCTCAAATATTTTGCCCGTAATCGTTATTACTAAACGATGAAGCCATGTTTGTTTTACGATTGATGTTCGATTTGTTTGATTAACATAAGTAAAATACGTATTCATTACAATAAGTATGAATGAAACGAAAAAAAAACAATATATATTTAAATGACATAAAAATAAATTAATGCCCGAATAGGGAACATGAATACTGAACACGAAAAACAAACAAAAATCCTCTTAACAAGGCGCTATTCTTTGGTATCGTGTAAAAGCTTTTGATGTTTCATACTTAGTGTTTAATAAGTTGATCCTATTACAATGTCCAGGTAACGCGCCATCCACAATGGAGTCGCTGGGACGCTAACAAGATTATAACTTTATTTCGTAAATTAATAAAAAGTAGCGAGTCCCGTGTGTTCCATTTCGCCCCTTCTCACTTCCGTGCCACTGACATTATTGTAAATTTTAATGATATAAAAAGTGTTTTTTTTCGCTGGAGCCGATCGTTGCCCTTGTTGGAAATTAGACTCGTTTCGATAAATAAAATATTTACATTATATAGGTTTGTAAATATAACATTACTGTTAATGTGTTTATGTTTTAATTTTATCGCATTTTTTTTATTCTGCTGTGCATTCATGTCATTTAATAACCGTAAAACTAATTTTAGTTAAAATTACCTACTCGTCACTTTACTACTAATTACAGTAAACAAGAGACCTCGTACCCTAATTAAAGAAACCAATACCACTACGTACTTTTATTATATTTGACTTAAGTTGGAAACTGATCCCGGTGACGTCACATAATCTCGTGTTAATGAAACAATAAATTCGTATTCTGTTGTAGTACACGTCATACGTCCAATATATCCCCAGCCTCCCCCGCTGAAGACTGCAGCCGAGTGACGCGCGATGTCTCTCATTAACTTAATACGTTATGGTTTGTACTATAGCAATATGTGCGAAATGAAATACTTTCGTGGTACAGAGTGATACCATTTTGCCCATTTTTCTTTTGAAAAAAGGAATTTTACATTTTTCCGGTGTGAATGACCGTTAAAACTATACCAAAAATGTCATAAGAATAACGTTAAAATTATTTTTTTTGTAAAACAGATCTAAATAAACACGTAATAAGTGTTTTGAACCTGAGTTGTAGAGCAAATGCAGCTAATTCGCTTAAAAACGAATAACATAAATATCTACGAAAATAACTTAAGAGTTACAAATACCAATTTTGTCACTGTTCTGCACTATATATGTACAAATATTCATAACACTAACAAATATTTTAATAATTTTTCATACACCAAAAAAATGCATGGCAGAAGGGAGAAGAGGAATTGCCCAGTAATGGGATGGACGAATGGCTCATAATAAATAAATAAAAAAAGAAAACAAAAAAAATCCCATACCTTTTCCACCCTGTATACGGCACCTACTTATACCTCATCAACAATATTGCGTCTGTACAAACGAGTTGACGTAACTCCCATCAGGCGGACACTTGGTGTAATTTCATGAACGTACCGCCTTCAGCCTAATTCCTGGATCAAGAGACACGCTTTGTTTACCTTGCTTTGCTTTTATATCTTCATGGAAGTTTGATAATGCGAGTGTTATTAATTGGCGTTTGTTTTTGTTTATGTAATGTTGTCAGGGGCAGTGGCATTTGTATGGAAAGATATGATGCGTTGGCGGAATGAAAGAAAAAATGTAAATAAACAGTTTAGTATATTTTCAGTTATTTTTTTAGGTGCCTCAGATCATAGCTTTTTTTGGCAGGTAGGAAAAACTAAAGAAGACTCCATATTGAAACACCGTTAAAATGCAATTTATAAAGCCCATTGATAAACCTAATAATGTAAATATGTATGGTTGACATACAGATCTCCTAAGAAAATGATAAAAAACCTATATCAGGAAAAGCGTCCCAATTTTTTCGTTAGATCATTTCTTCTAGGAAAGAAAATCTAGCCCTTTCAAACATCTACGCCTCCCAAATAAACTAATCAGTCAGTACATCTCATAAGCCACATTAGGCCCCCTCCACACGGTGTAATGAGCGTAATGATTCCCTGAGACATTGGACGAGACAAGTCACGGGATTACGCGTGTTCTGCGCGTTCCGATAAGCTTAATTTTGTATATTAGCTGATGTTCGCTTGTCAGTAACTCTTGGGGTGGGTCGATTAGTGTTATTGTCTCCAGTGTAGAGAGGAGTTTGTTTTCTTCTTATTTTCGGTTCGGAGATAACGTTAGGAGTCAGTTCATTGATTCATGGTCGTGTAGATCTAGTCATGTAGTCTACGTTGATGATGACTGTGTGAGTCTTTTTATAAATTGGTGTAACAACATACTTAGTGCATTTTTAACCGACTTCAAAAAAGAAGGAGGTTTCTCAATTCGACCGTATATATGATTTTTTACTCACTAGCATGAATGATGGGTGTTATAAGCCAGACATGGTGAGAGTTGTAACTGAGTGTTTATTTTAAAATTGATATGATCGAAATTATTTTACCCACCGTCCAATAAAATATTAACAGTCAATAATTGCAAAATGATTGGGTTTATTTTCCTTTGTTTGTTAACAAGTACAAATATTTTAATCATCGCTCCTCATATTTTGCTTACCTCTTAACTAAACAAATGTATTTACAAACCCAATGAAGACACAATAAAACATTAAGTTCACCCATTATTCGTCATTCTTATCTGTTTAGTACTACATTAGGGTGTTCCTGCAAGAAGTTGACCACGAATGGTCGTTAATGACGGGGGCTGGACACAAAACTGAGTTCTGAGTACAGAATGAGCGCTTGATTTCCGTTATTTCTCTTACACTCCCGCGGGACGGGGGCCTAACGAAAGAGTATTATGAACTGTAGTGAGATTTTATTCGTATCCTTTTATTTTTATTTCAACTATATTTTCGTATACGAGAGCTTACATACCATAAGAATTGGTCATTGGGCTAATATGTTTTGGTATTTCTGAGAACACATCTGAAGTTAGGTAAAGTAGGTAAGTAAGTAAGTAAGTAAGTAAGTAAGTAAGGTATACCCGAGTAGGTAAGTTACCAACCCTGGTATTGGAGGTAAATCAAATATCATTGTAGAGACAAAGAAAATGTATTTAACACATCAACAGCTACAGTGATTTTATCATCCATGTCATACAAAAATACACTTTTATGAATTTCTTCTATCACCTATAAAATACAAATGGTATATTTCAAACTCTCTATATGCTCCACAAAGTACCAAATCTGCCATAACAACGCCTAATTAAAACAGTTACAACAAACTATTAAACAGCAACATCAAACGTTAACTTAATTAAATTAACTACACAATCGGGCGTATCTGCATAAACTGCAAAGATGTAATCTCCAGGTAGAGCAGGGGTCAACTAATGGTCAGCATTTTGAAGCATTGATTAGCTCATTAGAGCGTATACCTGACAACGCAACCCTTCCTAGAATATGATTACACAGAATCGACAAGATAGCTGCGTATTTACTTTGATTCTCATCGTTAAAAGTTTGGTGCGCCTGACGAGGGGCATCGTTAGGCCTCTAATGGCTACCATTTGTCTTGTCCGGCCTCTAGTTGTGCCCCGCTAATGAAATTATTGCCGCAACTATAGTAAAGGTTATAAATACGGGCCCCGAGCGGACGCCACCTTGTTTCTCACTAATGGACCGGTCAAACTGTAAACTGTGTTATCAATGAAATTACAATTAGTTGAGGGGATAAAAATGGCCGAGGGTCGGATGTTGCATTTAGTTTGTTTACTTTAGTTATGGAAATTGCTACTCTATTTAAATGTAGTCTAAACGATATCTACAAAGCTATATTGAAGCATATTACAGATGTTTTAAGGTTCAAAGTTCACCAAGACTTTAAACTAAGTTGATTAATTTTAAAAGAAAATAAACCGGTGTCTTAGTGATTTATGACCCGATCAGTGCAAGAATGCCCCGATGTCCGTCTCAAATGACAGTTGGTGAGTTGAGTATAAACTTGGACAATATGAACACAATAAAACGCGGTATTCTCAGCAGATTCGCGAAATGTGTTCAAGAATGCCATCTGCCTCGGACAATCAAAACTTTCCGAGGAATTTTCTGCTTAGCGTCCAGTGGATTGGTGCGGACAGCGGCGGACCGCCTGTCTTCGCCATACGTCTGCGAGATTTGTTTTATTATGCTGTTATTTAATTAATAAGTATTTTGTTACATTGTTTGGTTGCACATTGGCTTCTACGATTACACATGCTGTACAATGTACCTGTAGATGTAGGCGGTATGACTTCACCTGAGGAAGAGACGGTGTGGTACTTTGTCTGACACCTTGCAATATTGTTGAAGGTCCTTGCACTTTCTGGTATCAAACCCACAGTTTCAGGAAAATATCCAAGCATTTATATAATTGTCTATCATTTTATATTCAAAAGAACTTTTCCAGACAAAAACTAAGTAGTCTCAAACAATACTTAACGTCATCTAGAAAAGTTTTTGCATCGCCGCAGCGAGGAAAAGCTTTATTTATCGACATGAAAGTAGCCACATCACAAAAACATTTTAAACAATGCCGCCCACCGCAGAAAGGGATCCACCTATCGACGCGTCTATACCCTTTTATTCGAATGAAAAATACGAGTTCTCGTCCACAAATACCGTAATCTTTGTACTGACATCAAACGGCAATCCAAACCTTGATATTACACGCGTCATTTGAAATGTTTCAAAGACATTCCTCGTCGGGAAAAAAATTAAAATAACAAAGCGGGTTCCATTGAGCGAGTGGGACGCGCGACTGATTGGCGGCAGCATCCGAGAAGCCCACGAACTAAAGGTGCTCATCAAATTAAAAATTCTTTATCAAACATTCTACTTTTTAACTTCTAAGCATGATTACGTATTAAATGTTTTCTTTTAGATGCCTATAGAATTTCATAACTTCACTTCAGAAATATCCTTTCATTTGTAAAGTCTAACTATTGCGTAATCGGTGTTGCCAACAACAAAGGTATTATTTGTTTGTAACCCGTCTGAAACAACACACAGTACAATTGTTTCCGAATAGCTCGCGTTCAAACAAATTGTTTTTTCGGTTACAGCCGTTAGTGAGCCGAACCGCGGCGACACATGATGGATCAGTGACGGCGAATGCTTTGTGCCTTTCCGAACGGTTACCTTCGAATGAACGCTCGCAGATTTTAAACGCATTCCGCCATTTCGTGCGCCATTAGTCGACGTGAAAGAGCTCGGTGATTATGATTGATCGCGCCGCACACAATGCGGTAACTTGACTTGTTGAATGGGTCCCCTCACGTGTGCACTCGCCTTATTTGTTGAAAACTTCTAAGATGATTGGGTGGAAACGTTTTCGCATTTCAACTTGATTACTTTGTATTATTTTTTTATGGGGATTTGTTAGGAAATGTCGCGTGAGGCATTCGAATGTTATTTGTAATTTTCTTTGGATTTTTTGCTATAGATCTGTTTCTCGCAGAGCCAATAGATGATTAATCGTTTTAATCCGCCTGTATTTTTCCTATAAGTATACGTTTTTAAGCTAGCTAAAACCTAAAGTTTGTATCAATTCAATACCCATATGCGCTATTGAAAGATAAAATAATAAATTCAAAGGTCAAAAAATCAAAATTTCGAATTTACTACATACACACATATTAATATAGACTACGCGTGTTTACTTTGAATGTCCTTCTGTTTTGAAATTACATTTTTTCACTAGCGTTATTTTATTTCCTAACTCAATCTATTTCACTAATTCAAATCAAATTAATCAATATATTCATAATTCGAAACTGCAGTCCACTAGTACTTATATTCCGTCTGCGAGTGAATGCGTCCATTGTACAGGCGCTCGGTATCGGTATTCACAGCAAATCGAGAATGAACGTAGATTAACTATTGGAACTTAGACTTGAGACGTTCATATAACTGACTACACTCTGTTATGAAATAGATTCTTGATTACGGTTGGGGATAACGATTTGTTATAGTAAAAAGAAGTTTATCAAAGTGTTAACCTGTAATGTCCCACTGCTGGGCACCTCATTAAAAATAAATACTCTTCTTGATTACATTTTCTTCTGAAATTGAAGAACATTCTCGATCAATTTACGTGTAAATAGATAAAAACCGTTATATAGATCGTTTCTCCCATTTAAGAGCTACGATGCCACAGATAAATACATGCACACAGATGCAATACTCTTATTATTATTATTACTTACAACTAGTATAATTTTCTGTATTGAAGGAGATAAATGTATTTTAGTTATAGTTTTTATAGCTTACAATTTTTAATGTTAGTCTTTGATTATCTCATCAATGTTATACTTATCAGCTATAACCTAAATCTAACTTTGACTTACAATAACACGCCCTTAATAAATCTTCCCACGTTTCCTTTACAAAATAAGAAAAATATTCACCAAAAAAATATCATAAATATTTTCATAACAAATTCAAACAAACACTCGAAGGCAACTCGAGAAATTCTTGAAGAAATCCCAATAAATTATCATTCTAAGAAAACGTTGCTATTTGTATTGTAATTCGGAGTGACGGAAGCAATTATTTTTTATCGACACGCACGGGCGGGCGGGGAGAAGGCGGGCAGAGAAGGACGGGGCTATATGTATTGCACCCGAGGGAGCAAGACAGATAGACGCAAAAAATAAGGTTTAAAGGAAAAACTGGGGCTTAGATGACCTTTATCATTGTTGCTTTTGTATTCTATATATATAAAAGAAAGTCGTGTTAGTTACACCATTTATAACTCGAGAACGGCTGAACCGATTTGGCTGAAAATTGGTGGGGAGGTAGCTTAAAACCAGGAGACGGATATAGGATACTATTTATCCCGTATTTCCTACGGGAACGGGTGCGCTGTGGGTGAAACCGCGGGGCACAGCTAGTTTGATATAAACTTAACTCGCTGATCAAATAACGCTCTTCGGAGGGCATGTGCGAATGACGATCCCAGAATGTTTGAAATTGAAATCAGGAAGATCACAACTTAACTATCACCAGTATTAGGTACTAATTGTCCTAGAATTGTATTAGTACCTACTTATCTTTAGTATTATACTAATATTATAAACGTAAAAGTAATTTTGTGTTTATGTTCGGGCTGAACTCGGGAATTACCAGTCCGATTCAAATAATTATTTTTGTATTAAGTAGCTATATTCAACAGGGCAGATTATGGGATATGTTTTATCCCAAAATTCCCACAGGAACGGATACAACGCAGGCAAATGTGCGTGCGCGCAACCGCGATGCGCGGTTACTAAAACATAAACATATTATACACTAACAATTATTTCATCATAATCTTCGCGTATTCATTAAACAATCCTACCGAATGTAAAAATAAAACTGATTTAAAAAATCTTAAAGAAAAAGCTGTAAAATGCAGAAACAAGGAAGAGCACACATTTCGCTGCGAACATCTCAATGAATACAAGTTAGCCTGAAGGGATGCGATGGGGACGGAATGTCTTTTTTATAATCTGTTTACTTGTTTTCGCTTTTACCACATAATCTTTTTATACTGAACTCCTTCCGATGTGTTTGCGTCTGCAATATTCAATGATCTCATTGGTGTGCCTACTAATATTCTGTGTATTGATATATTCTATAGTTATTTACTTTATTGCATTTCGTATTTCTAGGAGTATTTTTTTAGGTGTTTTCATTTTGATTCTACATTAGGACCTAGGGGACTGCGGTATTGCGAGTATAATTTATATTATGAGATCAATAGTTTTATGCATCTTGTTTGAATAAAACTCTATTGACATCATACCTACTATATTTCTAGCACTAGATATATACGCGTATTGTAGCGTATATCTAAAATTCTTTGTATGCATAAATACATTTTATTCCAATTACTAAACATAGTTTACGTTTAAAACAATAGATAGATTGTTTATAACGACACTAATGTCGACGGATAAACGATAAACAAAGAAATAAACCAACCAAATAAAGACAATGGGAGTGCATTACGCCTCTAATTCCCCGGTAAAATGCGAAACGTTTAACAAACTTTAACTGTACATAAAATTTTATTAACCCATATATGAAATAGTGAGACAATCCCGCCTCCAATCTCGCGAGTTAACCGAGTCATTAGACACATTTTTATTATACTATGACGATAAACATGTCGTAAGATATCGAGTGAAAACATTCGTTGAATTAGCTCCCCCGTACGACGTTACGATTCGATTATTGTATCCGATTATCTAGGTATGTTTATTTTTATTGGGCTATTATTGGCTTAATTCTTCTTTGTTGGTTCGTTCGGTAGTAAAGTTGGTATGGATAAGAAAACATAAAATAGGAAAGCCAAATTTTTATTAAATGACTAGCTGTGCTCCGCGGTTTCACCCGCAGCGCCCCCGTTCCCGTGGGAATTTTGAGATTTTTATTCCTTATTTTTCTTATATAAAAACCTTGTCCTGGCAATAAGGAACACATTAAAAAATAATCATCCAATTTGGTTCGTTCTGAAGTTATGCGCTTACCAACACATTTTGCGATTCATTTTTATATTATAGATAGCTCAGAAATTACTGAATAAATATTCATAAATAAATTATTGAACATAATTGGCAACAAATATCATAATAATACCGTCAGATAAGTAGTAAATAAATAACATTCCTTAGTCTTTTTAAAGCCAGCAGCATTTCCCAAGACCACTCCAGCATTATTTATTGCAAACAATTTTGCTTACACCAGGGGAAATATTGCTGTACATTTTTCCGTTGTGCGCTTTCTTGCTAGAACTCCTAATTTCTAATGGGCCATTTGCCACTTTGTCAATTGCTTCGATAAATCTGAGTGGCCACGGGTGCCGACTGATTTATAGCAAAGTCTTCGGAGTAAATTTTGCAACGTTCTTTTGTTTTATTTGGTTTTGTCGAGTCTCGAATTGTTTGACGGGTGACCTCCGTGTCATTATTCTTTTCGTACTTAGTTTGTTCAACACGTAATTGTTGAACTTTGTGATGAAATATTTTGGTTTCTTAACTTTAACTTGAAGTTTAATTTAGTACATTGTTAATACTGTCTTTTGTTACTAACACATTTAATAAATATTTTTTCCTCAATCAAAACACAGAACTGAAATACACTGTCTAGACTCCAGTAGACTAGTAGACAGCCATCACGAACCTAAAACAAAGTTACAATTCATTCAACATTTGACATCACTGCAGAAGTTGGACTATGAATTTAATTAAATAAAATTCAATAGAATACATAGATTGAAACGATTTTATTAAAACTCCCAATTCGTCTATAATAAATGACTTTTGCTTCAGCCCGTTAAAAGGAAAGTTTGAACATCGTCTGTTTCGGAAAATTTAACTATTTTTAACCTAAATGAACGGCGTGCGTTCGTTGTAAAAGAGTTTTACCTTTATAAAATAAAATGTAGTATTACATTTTAATCGTGCCCAACTTATCAAACGTAGCCTAACATAACTCATATGGAAAATCGCTCTTAATCTAAGATGCGATTCTCATCTCATGATTTGGCATGTTTGGTCTGTGCAGTTCTATTTATATTATATCTCGTCGAGTCCATAGCAACTCCATTAAAATTTCGCACACAAAACACAGAACAAACATCGGCTCATGGCGGTTGTTTATTTAAGGCCGACGGTCGGAGTAATATTCGCTCTAATTCTGGTTCTCTCTCTAAATCGTAGTCTTTGACTGACTCGCATCAGGAGCCTCCACATGTGGACGCGCCACTTGTCTTTATACCTTGAATTTTGAATGCTCTCCACGTCGGAGTTTGTCGGCGGTTTCAGTGGACGGAATACGCAACTACATTAGAATTGTGAAGTTGTTAGACATTAGCAGCGACTTATTATATCCAGCGGTCTATTAGCGATGATGAGTTTAACTTTTTAATAGTTTCGGAATTTAATTAAGGCGAGTCATCAGTCAAGGCGTCAGTGTTCTCGTTAGATAACGTGGGGCCAGAGGCTGCACCCGCCGTGATGAATGTGCCCTCGACGGACCTCAAAATGCCTCTCTCGGTCCGTGGAAATGTTTGAATAACCCATGCAATTAAACCAGCTATGGATAGCGGCCGTGTGACGAAGGCTCCCAAGAAAATCGATTCATCCTTAAGTCACGGTTGAACTTATGCGGCACATTATTCATAAGTTTGTTACTTGCCGGGAGCGGACGGTCCAAATGCAAACAAACCGCGATTCTGGTTATTAATCATTCACCGCTCCTTGTTATCGAATAGTGGCGATGTGATGAAGTGGCGGTTCGTCTAATTGTGTTCGCTAACTAGGTGTTGACCGCTCGGACACCGGCTATCTATAATGCACGACGATATTCAATTAACTACCACAACCATTCATCTTGTGCTAAATCAATCATTTAGATTTTGGTCATTACAGAATCAATTAAATAAAATAGTGCACTGTAACTGCAGTTAGTGTACTGTTGTAGGTAGAGCTCAGAAACTCTGTGAGTTTTCACTTTACAACTTAAATAATTTCGACAGTACATTCAAAACACATGAGTAGAAACAGGAATACACATGAATACAAATATTTCGTGCTCGTTAAGAGGCACCGTTCACCTTCTCATTAAAATTTGTACGACAGCTTCTAAATTCTACTCTTTTCTCCGCACCTTCATTTCAATATACAGGAAAAAGTGGAAGAGCGATGTGTACTGAGCACCGAGCTGGGTTGGCAAAAGTTTTGTGCCCCCCTTGCCGTGGGGAGGGGGGCAAAAAGTGTTGCCGACGGGTGATACGTATAGCTGTGTTGGGAGAAAGTTTTCCGTGTTGCGGGTTGGGGTGGACCGAGGGGGCGGGGGCGGGCGCATGCGCGAGCCGCTACCCGCAGAGCTGACGTGACAGTCCTGCCAAGGACTTCGCTTTAGATGCAGGGGCTATGACGCTTTTCGTTCCAAAATGCGCATTACGTAATGCTTGTATGATGAAATGTTTCTGAATAATTGTAAAATGATTCCTCGCAGTACCAAGCGTAAATAGTAGCAGAATTGATGAAAATTCATAACTACCTTTAAGAGATGAATGATTCGTAAGAAAATTAATGTAATTATGAAAATATTTTTTGTCAGAAGTAAAATACACCATGATACACCTTACACATGCATTTTAGTAAGGTTACCAAAACTTTTTGTTATGGAGACCAATTTGTCGTTAAATTTCTTTTTGTACATAAAATTACGTGTGTTGCCATTGCAAATGCAATTCATCCGCGCACAACAACAATAAAGTAGAAAAGCAGACCAGTCTACCTCTAGTGAACTTGAAAAGCGACTCGCGCGCAACTTTCCAAACAGGATTTGTTGCGACTTGTTGTTGCTTTGTTACCAAACTAAATTTGAGTTGCTGAACTAAAGTTGGTTGGGGATATTTAAAGAGAACTTTTTCAGAGTCAACGGCCTCTGAGAGTCACCCAGTTTCTGGCTCGAGTTATGGCAGTTTAGAAACTAGTCGGTCCAGCCAGAGGGCTGCAATGGAAGGTCATGGCAGTAATTCGACCTTGCTTACAACTTCAACGAGACTAACTAACAATAGTTTGTTGTTTCTAATTGGCCGGTTCGATCTTGTGTAAACTTACCGGACATCGTTCAATGGGGAGGGAATACTTTTATTGGGAAAAGAAAACTGCTATGATATTTATGTTACATAAAAATATTTGGGAACAAATCGAATTATTTTGTAACATTCGCACTGTACCTAATAGTCATATTATAGTAGTTTATGCAACGTCATATAAAGAAGGGTATTAAAACACGAGTGTGAGTTTATGAAACGAGCGCAGCGAGTTTCATAATAGTAACGAGTGTTTTAATACCCGTGTTATATGCAGTTGCATACACTACTTTATCTTCACTATTTAATGCAATTAATCAAACAAAATTTTAAAAACAAAACACATTGCGAAACATTAAATTCACGCGTAGGTACGTGTATTGTCACAGTGAACTTGCCGCCATTAAAATCTAACCAATGAGAGCGCAGCTGCGCGTAGGGCCAATCAGGAGCGAGCGAGATCTTACCAAAGAGTTTTGTGTATGTAGTTTCGACGAAGTTTTCACGTATAACCCAACTATTTTCAAAAGCCAGCCTAATATCAAAATTTTATACAACTAGTATGAGGATTTTGACATAAGGCTCGCCAGGTTAATTGGTCGCGTTATAATGATGTTATAATGTTAAATTATAATGATATTATAACATCATGTGCAATTGCTTAAATTGAGTGTTTTAGTTGTCTGTGCTATAACAGTAGTAATTATAAGTCAAGTATTGGAATCATAAGTAGAATGTTACAACATTAGTGTAGATAAAAATACATATATCATCGCTATTTAAAAAAAGAAGCTACTTTCTCCACTCCAAATACTTTTTAATCTTGGTCAAAACACAGTAATGTGATAAACAAAAGACAGTCAAAATCGTGGCCAAAAGACGTCGTCCACCCGCTCGCACCTGAATAACCAAATTAATTACACACCAATAAGGAAATATTAACTGGCTGCTTAATAAACTGGGGATACGCCACAATTAAATTGGGAGGGTCTAACAGTCATTATTTATAAACAATAATATATCAAAGCGATATTTTCAAGATGGTGCGATGGCCGCAAAACAGGCGATGCATCATACCGCGCTGTAGATAACACGCCCTAATTATTTATTGAGTTTATTTTCTTAACTGTTGTTTAACATTGCCGTTGTCGAAGTGGGCCCTTTGTTTTGGTGCTCAATGTTTACTTACGTTTGGGACTTCGGTTTTATTTTGTTTCTTCAAAGTAAAGTTGTGCACTGAGTGACTATAATGTTCAAGTATTCTTTAAATTTTAATAGTTTCTTAAGCAACTGGTTATATAGTTTGGTAGATACATTCGTCCCATATTCTAAAGTTGGTATAAAACTAAATGCCCATTTTCTACTAATACACGTGGAATAATAACTAAATGTATAAATATATCTTTGTATAAACGAGCAAAACACGAGGCCCGTACAACCCGTATTTATGGTTATACGGCGCAAAAGTTTCCGAGCGTAGGAGCTAAAGCCATCGATTTTCAAAACTTTTTCATGGAAATAAACCTACTTTCGTTGTGTACGTGCTCCTGTGTGGTTGTGTGCGTAAGACTCACACACACAAGCAAATAAGTGGAGGTCATAAGGTTTTAATGGTGATTATATAAATATTTAGTAAGACTAGTATTTATCTAGTATCGGAAAATTCACGGAAAACTTCCAACATATTCTTCACAGAAATTGCAATTAAATCTAAAATTATTGGTTCCATGTAAAATATATTGGTTTCATATGAATTTCTGTTTTGGGATAAGTTTCAGTGGTTTCTTATTATTTCAACTAGAATAATATATTGTTACTTACTACATTATTACAAGTCCATCGCCCTGCAAGTATTGAACGAACACACACACGTACAAAGTGTACGTACTTGTAATGGGTCCGCAAAGAAAACTTTTTAAAACTTTTCCAGCGAGGCAATATGGCTTGTGTTCTCAACCGTTATGTTTTATTTAGGCAACTGTTCGCTGTCTCCTTCTGTTGCATGAAAATATGTGTGCGTTGGAATGGGACAGCTTGATTTTTATGTGTTGCTGTGAGCCGAGCGATACGGCTGCCTTGCCCGGGATACGAAGTAATTATTTCTATTCTGTCATTGCCGTGTATTTTTTATGTGGTGTCGTCGTTTTGTAGGTTGTGAGACTAGTGGAGTCCAGTAGTCTGTTTAATTAGCCTTGTGTGAATAAGGCACAGAATTATATTTGTTCGTGGACTAACGGGATAATATTCCGAAAGTCAATACAAAATAATAACAATAGATCTCTCTAAGGGCTCTCCTAAGTTTCATATTCTACGGTTTAATGCACAAAGTGATGTGATACATTAGGATTCATTTGTTTTGGGCTTGTATGAGTAGTAGAGCATTTTTATTGCATTTTTAAATCGTGATCGAAATAGAAATTGACAAATCTAGTTACCTATGTAAAAAATTAAAAAACAAACTTTTTTTAAACACAGTTTCGAGACTATGTTTAACATAGTTTTATTATTTGTAATTTTAGTTGCCATTGAAACATTTTTGTCTTAGAAATTCACATAATTTCCCTCGGCATATAAAGGCCTATACAAGAATGCAGTCTCATTGTTCGTCGTTTATCAAGATCGGCCGATAGGTGCGGGAGCGCGGCTCAGCTGCGTTTTATTGGCGAATTACAACGCGCATTCAAATTTTAATTTATGTTCCTTGAGTCATACTTAGAAATTAGGTTTATGGTAGAGGTAATAAAACATTTGAGTTATTTTGTCTTTTTTATTAGTTTCTTAATGAATATTTATTGTATTTTTGGTCAAAATTATACAAAGACAGATTTTATATGTTTATTTCATAATCATAGTCATAAAAAAAAACAGAAAAAACTATAAGTAACTAATTTTTATATTTTTTGTTTATCCAATATTTTGCAGAACATTTTTTCCAAAATGACACTAGACATTCATAAACTAAACTAACATTTACAAATAACTCAAACACATAAGATCTTCATAAAACGCTAAATGAAATCTGAATATAAAGCGGCGATATCGAACAAGGCTAAGTCGGATCCCGAGTCGTAAATTACAAGGGTATTGTTTTACTCTCACTCATTACATAGATTGTTCAGAGGGCGGTGTATTATGTCCAAGTTATGGATTTATAAAGAAGGGAACATTTGTACTATGATTTATTTGCATCGTTTGATTTGAGATTGTATTTTAGATTTAACTAGCAGCGCCCCGCGGTTTTACCCGCGTTGTACCCGTTCCCGTGGGAATTTCGGGATTTTTTTACATAAAAACCTTCCTCTTGAATCACTCTACCTATTACAAGAAACCGCATCAAAATCCGTTGCATAATTTTAAAGATTTAAGCATACAGACAGACAAACAGTGTGACAGACACGAAAAAGAGACGACTTTATTTTATACTATGTAGTGATGAACTGTTGCACTTACAAGTATTTCATACTTACTTTAATATAGGTTGTATAGAAATTTCTTGATTTTGAAATAATTATTAATTGCCAATATAAGGCGTCTAAACAATTCGTCTCTAGAGCCTTTCTTCAATCTTCTCTTAACGATCTTAGATGAAAACCCTTTGAACCGTAAAATTACTTATTTCTACCCGAAAATACACAAGTCACGTTTGCTGGGAGCGTCAACAGTGACATTCCTATGCTTATCTGCACAATCAATTAATGATGCTAAAGGGGCTACGGGCTACGCTGTGCCAGGCGCGTAGCACCGTAGCAAGTTCGTAGCAGACGTAGCCATTTGATCATTTTCTTAATTTATTTTTACTTGATTTAAACACGTCTAATTTTCGGTTTTAGCGAAGTAAATCGGGTTTATCAGTGTGCAACTATCAAATATCTCAATGAACGTAGGGTAAATCAGCTTCTTGGTAAATATGACTAATAAAATGAGACACAGACAAAAGTTTAAAAACAAAGTTTGTTTAGTCCCTAAATAAAAATGTAGATTGGAAGAAACGTCAGTATCAATACTATCTCTAGTACGTCAGTATCAATACTATCTCCACCTATAAACTAGGATGTTGAAGTGTAACAGCTGACGTCAAAGTAATGTGAATAATTGGTAAAGGGCTCGGATGTGGCGGGGCGCGTCCCGCCGCGTCCGGGCGCAACACGCATCCGGCCAGCCGGCTCGGGTAATTATGTTTGATATTTTAAACATTTGCCACGGAACTGTGGAATACGTGGATAAGGTCTCAGTTACGTATGGTAAGGCTTAGAATAAAAAAAATGAAATAAAAAGTGATTTAAGAATAATAAGATATAATTGTAGTAGTTTAACTACTCTATTCATAAAGTTATAGTCAACTAAAGGCAAGCGTGGCGATTACGCCTAATCTGTGTACTGATATCTTGAATGAGATCCTTTACCCGGCTGTGGGACATTACAGGCAGTTTACTTTTTATTGTTCGGTTAGCGTGAGATTTTTGTTTAAAATATTGCCATTCTGGGAAAATCTGGTTTCACTGAGGCCTGAGATTCTCTCCTGCAGGGTCTTTGTCTTGGCCTCTTGCTGGTCAAATACATCCATTACAGCGAGTTTGATGTTTATAATTGACACCCAGAAGTCGTAGCCAAAAACTATGTCTTCTCATATTGTTGACTATAAATAAAATGTTTTTGGGTTTTCGTACTATATTAGGATGAAAGAAAGAAGTTAGCAACATTTAAATATGTAATATACAAGAATCGCTCAGCACTATGTAACAAAAATAATGAATTTATCCAAAATGGGTGTTCAGTCTGAAGTCTGTATAAAAGTTTAAATTCGTTAACACGTGGAAAGCTTTACGATGTAGGTTTTGCAGGCTTTGATTATAAAATTACCGTTGTTGCTCGTAACTTTGTAATGGAGTGTGTTCAGCGCTCGTTGGGACAGATTCTGTTATGTTGAAAGCACAATCACGGATGTTCTTTGACATCACATTAAGTAAGTCGTTTGCCCGCGACTTCATCTGCATGGAAAATATTTTTGATAGCATTTTTAGTACTCCGTATATGAAAATAAAAACGGTACCCTTATGGGATCACTTGTGTGTTCTATCACGCCCAATTCACTCAAACAGGTACCAATTGAAGTGCAATAGTGCTAACTCGAAGATAATTATAAGTATGTTTAATATGTGTATAGTTTTGAAATAAAATCAAAATATTTATTTATATAGTAAAATATCTAATATTGTAATAAGCATTAAAATATTCTTTGTGTTGTTAAATTGTAATCATTAAATATGTTATCTTCTTTGTTTCAGGTAATGCATTAAAAGAGTCTTTAAACATTGGTCGTCGAAGTTAAACAGTAGCAAAACTATCTTTGATAATATAATACGATAAGTATACTTAATAGGTCCCAGTAGTATAACAATACTTCATTGCACTATATTTCATTTCCATACAACTAAAAACCTTACAACTTCCATACTTTTAAAGCAATATTTTATATCCTCTAAAGAAAATAAATCCGAAGACAATCTTCAATAAGGAATTCCTCAGCAAGACCTAAACTGCTAAGTGCAGCTATGAAGCTAATCTCTATATATCAGAAGCGAGTATCCGACCTAGTGGTGCATTGTCACGTGCGAACTGAACACACCGTGCATAGCTCGGAGGTACTCTCGGTTAGGTAAGGGTGTTTGATACTGGTTATATCTATATCTCTAATATTATAAAGCTGAAGAGTTTGTTTTGTTTGTTTGTTTGTTTGTTTGTTTAAACGCGCTAATCTCAGAAACTACTGAACCGATTTGAATAATTCTTTCACTGTTAGATAGTCTATTTATCGAGGAAGCCTATAGGCTACATTTTATCCCGAAATTCCCACGGGAACGGGCACAACGCGGGTAAAACCGCGGGGCGCTGCTAGTTGCCAATAAAAGGCTAAAAGGTAACAGAAATAAATAGCCTAAAATGCCTCATTTCTGGGCAAAGGCAAGATGTTGCGGCCGCGTCTTTTTAAACGTTCCTTAAATGCTGACAAACTTTGTTCCGGATTCTACATTGTGCGAATATCGTAGAAAATGCATCCGTATATTACGTTCATTTCTGACATTGGTGAATGTGATGAGATCACCAACATGCAATGCTAATAAGCTTATAATTCGTCATATATTGGAAATATTGATTGAGCGAATTGCAGAATGTTTATAATAAAAACAAAATATTACATGAACTGTTTATTGACCAACTTCATGAAACCAGACTATATTCCTGTTACCATAACACGGTGTATTTCAATACAAAAATTGCTACAAAAGAAATTAGAGATTAGTACCATCCATTGATGAAACCTCAACGGGAATAAACAAAGCGATTTATTCGGTCGCTGTAAAGGCGGTGTGTCACGGAACACGATCGCTGCAGTCACATAAATACAAACTGTAATTAGCATTCTTTGTTAGCCTTGTGCAGAATAACCTTAATTTTTACTTCTCGTGATAGTATCAGCTAAGCAACTATTGCACACAACTTTACGAATCAGGCGAGCCATTAGTTGGCTGTAATTTATTTCCGCAACGGTTGTTTTTCTTTATAAAATATATCAGAAGAATGTTTGCTGCAAAAAATAGGCAATGTTTTGTAATACTTATGGTTTTGTTGTGATTCAAAAATGTATTGACAAAATTGGGCGGATTACATCTTTGTATTGTATGTACTTTTTTGTACAACAAAATTATTAGTAAAGTATTCGTACTCATACTCATATATGTATGTGTTTTTAATCTTCGTTACTTAGATGCTAGTTCATTAATCTTAGTGGTATCTTGTTAACGACAAGTTAGAAAAAGTTACACCTTTGACACTCTAAAAATAGATTATTCTATCGCTATCACATCTTGCCGGCATAATGATACAATAATTCACTTCACATGATAAATACGCACAAATTACAATAAAATTACATGAGGAAGTATAGCGACATTTAGTATCACGTGCGTCGTCTAACTGCCGTAGATTAGGGCAGTGTTGACAAGCGTGCGTGCGCGCCGCTCGCGCCTGGCACGGCTATCGCGC
The DNA here is from genome assembly GCA_963082685.1 of Cyclophora albipunctata. Lineage (NCBI taxonomy): Eukaryota > Metazoa > Arthropoda > Insecta > Lepidoptera > Geometridae > Cyclophora > Cyclophora albipunctata. The sequence continues at coordinate 3,509,854 of OY720117.1, read as the reverse complement.
CACCATCGATGACTAATAAACACACCCTACCGAACAAAAATAGTCCCAACCCCGCAACAATAAAGTCCAAACAAAAACCTCCCAATTTCGAACACAATCTGCCAATTCCGTAATAATGGACAAACGCTATCGAATTTCAAAGAAAACCTTATTCGATAGAGCTTTAAAGCTTTTTAGAATTCACCGAACGCAGATATAAGTTTGTAGTGTTATAATCGTAACCACTTCTAGCGAACACTTTAGAACTTCAACCCCCGAATTGAGCGGTCCGTGTCAGAATCGTGTATACCGTATCTATTGACGCACAAATTTATATTTTCGTGGGAATCATTAGTTTATTTCTTCATTTCCATTTCTATTCGGTTGTGTCGTAACAATTTTATTAGGGTTATCTATGATATAACGTATTATTTGAGAACACGCATTTCATAAAGCAAAGTGGCTTGAAATAACGGGGTCCATATAATTCAACAAATATAGCTCTTCGTGAAGATACACATATTTCAAGATGGTATCATAAATATGATACAGGCTTTTGATACTGGAACTTTAAGGACCTTACCATTTTAATTTATTAGTTAATCTCGTTTGGCATCAAGCGAACGGAGTAATCGGCTCTGTGCGTTCTCGAGATATTTTAGTCTCGAAAGTTTTATCTCAAGAAGCAAGCACCTTTAGATTACTCATTTCGCAATAGCCGAAGGCAATTAAAAGCAAGGGGTAGTGGTATCATTAACCGGGAGCCAGGACGGAGCCGCTTTAACAAGAATATAATGCAATTTTAAAATAATCCCCGCAAAAAAGAAATTAATGCAGGCACCTCGCCGGATTCTTTTTTATCTCCTTAATTGGTTTTCACATCTTCCAGTGAAAAAATATCTTGTTCTTTGTAATCTCGGGCGATGTTTTAATAAATATAACGAAGTGATCTCGAACTGGGGCTCGAAAAAATATTGCCTCTCTTAAATAAACCTTCACACTTGAAAGATCAACGTGGCCACTGGCGCGTTTAAGATTTATTGGGAAATAATTAAGGAGCGACACCTTCAGGGAAAGTAATTAAAGTGGATGAATTAAGAAATTTCAAGTTAAGTTAAATAGAGAATGATTAAAAAAGTAATTCTATTGATATTGACTTTTATTGGTTGGAGTTGGAATTATGGACAATGGTTCAAGTGAGTTCAGATTAATTCGTAGGCTATACTAGCGCCTCGTGATATTACCCGTATTGTACATGTTCCTACAGGACTTTCGGGATATAATTTCAAATTTCATCCACATTCGTTTAGTAGTTTTTGAGTGAAAGAGCAACCAAAATATATACATACATACATACTCACAAACTTTCGCATCATTTATAGTAGATACTCGTATAATACTGCATCAAAATCCGCTGCATAGTTTAAAACAACTTAGCATACATAGGGACAGACAGACAGCGGAAAGCGACTTTGTTTTATACTATTTAGTGATTAGTAGTATATCACGTTTTCTCATATTATAGTCTTGACTCACCTTAACAAATAAATAAATAATATAATAGGCATCGCAAGTATTATTCTAGCCTAAAAACATCCATAAAGTATACAAAACCAAATAAAACAGTCGCAACATGAAGCCTATGAGAAGTTTGTCTCTTTGAAAATAATTCATTTTTTTAACGTTACCTCGCTGTCTTATTTAATTGTTGGGCAAAGGTCTGGGCAATTCGAATACAAGAAAATATTGAAAGAGAATTTAATTTCAATAAATGCTTATACTAATCGATACGCAAAATTATACAAATAAACCAATAAAACAGAGCAATATTCTTTACAACGCACCGTATAATATACACCGAAGTACGCTACATAAAAACTTTATTGAAACATCAAACAAAGCATCGCTAGTGTCCGAACATAATAAAATCAGAGTAGACTCGTTGTTACACTACAGAGTAATGTAATCCACTCATAAACCGTGCATTAATCCTTCCACTCTGCAGTGCTCGTGTCATCAACGGTAGTCGAAATTTTAATCACCCCTTCCCTCCTTTTACAACCCCCCCTGCGCCCCCAGGCTCCGACCGGCCGCTCCTTACACGATATTCCCATTACTTAGTCCAGAGCGATAATAAAATTTAATATAATGCCACGGGGTACCGGATGCGGCCGCAATACCGACCGTTGCTCGTCAAGTGCTTGATGATTTTTATTTTTTTCAAATTTTATTTTATTAGTCGTTAGGAAGTTATATTTATTAGTGGTTTGAAAAACAAAAGCATATTATGTATTTAACTTAATCATCAAAGTAAATAATTGTAATTTTTCTTCACAGTTCTACAATCCACATCTGAAATTACCATATCTATTTTTTACCCGACTGCGGCGAAGCGAAGGGTTATGTATTTGACCTGATTAATTCCATTATATTTCTGCTCTTCAAAATATCCCGTCTTAACACCAAACGCTACATTAAAAGTAAAGTAATTCCTCTGAAATTCTTGAGAAAGCAATAAAATATAGTACGGTATCTGACTTGGTCGCCGCGGGCTTAGAAGGGAAACCGATACTATATCTATTGTGCGTCCATCTTAGAATAAAGGGGTTCTACCGGGAAAATTGAGAAATGGACCGGTTAACGTAGTTACGACCCCCCGGAGCCGGTGGATTAGGAGATGCCGCGATAAAAAATGTTTTGTTTTTCCACTTCAATCATTGTTGTATTTATTGTTATTAAGATTTACTAGTGTCTAAAACTCTGTTACCCTTCGTTATGCCTTTTTTTCCATGGCCCATAGCTTTACCATTTTTTTAATACACTATGACCTGATGTTTACGTAAAACTGACATCTTAGGTACAGCCCAATTATCTGTCACTCCTAGTAGATACTATTACAGTGATAAAAATTTGATTGTGAAAACAACAACCTATAATAATGACAACTTCAACAGTTCCCTATTGCAATTTCGCATTTGACCAATAATTACTTATCTCTTATAACCCCAACCCCAACACTTTATTCGATATATATTTTAAAGTATATGCACATTAAACCTGACAACCCTATCAAAATTCATCCAACCATTATTACAGACAAAATATTAGAAAATCTTCGCCTCAAATACTAACGAATGAAAGCTATCATTAAATTAGCTCCAACGTCTTCGCTTACTTACTGCAAAGTTTCGTCTGATCTCAAAGCAATATTTATTTACACGTTAGCTTCAAATAGTACACCTCTGCTAATAACTTCGCCACTCTTACTAATTAGTTGCTTGCATCGAGTAGGCAACTTTTTATAAGCACACGTTTTAACGCCTTGTAAACTTAACTTGTTGCAATATAAGTTGATAGCTTCTTCTTTCATCTTGAGATATTAGAATATTTTATTTTAAGAACAAATTAAAGTTCGTTCGTTCGTTTTTTTAAAAACAGATTTTTCTTTAGCATTTAAAGTACAAAGAAAAGAAAGTATTGGCATGTCAAATCCCACTGCCGGACAAAATCATCTTCATTACATCTCAATGAAGATATCAGTACAGTGAGAAGGAGTGATAGAAAGAAGAAAAATATAAATGAGGTATGTACGAGACGTGTGTTACGACTATAAGCTTTGTAACGAATAGTTCATTAGATTTAATAGAACATCCGAGTGAATTCCTTCAACAGACAGCGGTGGTAGTATATCACAAGACATTAGCACATACAGCGCGTAATTAACCTCATGACTCGACTCTTACTGTGACGTGTCTTGACTCCCGGTGTATCCTGTGTCAGGCCACTGTTTAAGGGTTAAAATATAAACACATTATTTGGTCTCCTTGCGTGTAATAAAGATGACGAGATAGCTTGAAATATGCGTTATATTGTTTCTATAAGTATAATAAGAGACTTTGAGAAAGAACCAACCATTCTTCTTATTTCTTTCTTTCTTAAGGAGCTTCTTTCTGTTGGCTCTTTTTGTTTATGTTTGTATCTTTTTGCTTTTGAATACGATAGACATATTCAAAAGGAAGTTTATAGGCTATATTTCATCCCCAAATTCCCACAGGAACGAGTGCTAAGCGGGTAAAACGTAGGGAAGCTGCTAGTGGAATATTATCTTGTCACCAACCACAAAACCACGAATCTCCGAAGAAACACAAACACGTTGGTCTCGGCTAATCGGTTAATCAAAATTTATTCCGCACTTTGATTTTAAATGTTGGGACGCAACATTTATTAGTGGAGCCCCTCAAAGCAACCCTTCGCAAGCGCTTCATTATCGCGGATTAAGACTCCGGAATATTTTATCGATCGAAGTATTCATTTTCAATTAAGCGCCAAGTATTTTATTAAGTTCGAGCGCGGAATTGATGAGTTTCGCGAACTAATATTTACAATGGGAGCCGTGCGTGGTGAACGAACCACCTGAGAACTTGCGGTCTATCATATTATTTTGCTTGTGTTTCAGCCAATATATTATATTGAACACCGCTTTGTAATTAGTTTTAGATTGTATTCACTTCAAAGTAAAATCTTGTATTAGAATAACTTCACTGGTTTCATTACATGCCGATACTTGTATTAACGTTCGACAAACCGTTCGCTTAGATATAATAAGTCACAAAGACAAATCTATTGCTAAGCACAAAAGGCCAACAATTCAGACAACAAAGACACACATACAGGATGCTGTTTGAATCGATATTCAATTTAAATCGTTCAAAACAACTGCTAGATAAATTAGACGTTCTTTCACAAAGCATTGTTCGTGAGTTGTGTTGGAATAGGTGACTTCAATTTCCTGGTGGAGATGTTGTTTCCGCGAGGTGAATGTAGAACTTTTGAAGGCTGGATACTGATGCATTTATGTGCCCGTGCTGTTGCCACTACAATGTTATGGCTGTGTTTATTAAGTACTGTTAGTTTGTCTATACATCTGAGAGAAGATCTGTCTGTCTAATAATATTTTCACGGATCATTCCTTTAGTTATCGGTACAAAACTTTGATTAACTTTGAAGCTTTCGAAAGCAGTGTCCAAAAAGCAGTTACGTCACTTAACAAATAGTTAGTCTAGTCAATTTAAAATATACCTTAGATACGTAGATGAGTATTTATCAAAATAAGTAATCATAATATGCACGAGCCACTCGCAAAAGCTTCCATAATGTATTCAAATAACCTTTCTCGTTAGTAATAAAGCCGCTACCTTCGCTGTCAGCACGTTAAGAACTAACTTAAAGTTTAAGTAAAGTGTGTTGTGGAGACGACGCGACGTGCGTCAGTGCATCCGAGCGAACGCTCAGCGTAATGCGATATCCTCCTGTCTAATGTATACGGAACTTTATTACGACGTGGCTCTACTGTTAATTAGCACCATTATTCTACCATCAAACAAAGAAAAATGTATTTTAGCGTTGTATGCTGTATTAAAGTAAACAGTAATCCGAAACTCCTCCAAAACTCATACAGATTCTGAGGCACAATATGAGAGCTGAAAGAGAAAAGCACTCCCAAAAATCTCTAAAGCGAACATACGGCTATTAGACCACCACAAACATTGGAGCCGACACGGCTTTACTCGGCTCATTGTCAGAGTAGTGCCTTCACGAAACGAGAACTTTCCAAAATGCCCTGTCGGTCGAGCCTTTATTAAACCTACCCTGCGTTGCATAACTGACAGCAACGAAGGCGGACCACGCCGCAGCGAATTCAATATTCAGAGTTGGAAACTTTTATTATTGCGGTGTAAATATAATGAATGCAGGTGAGACTTGTCTGTCGGGATTTACGGCGGCTATTATCCAAACGTACTGAGTGAGAGCTAAGACAGAATACACTCGAATTAACTTGCAGCTTGCAACGTGGTTTGACTCGCTATTCACTCGAGAAGTCTCGAGTTACTGCTCAAATGTACTGAATAAAATGTGGTTTTAAGTTCTGAGTTATGGCGCTACAATATTAATATAAGTTTGCTCAAAAGAACTGCAACATTTTAAACGAAATATTAGCCAAATCATTTCAAGCCGTTCATTTTGGCGCTTAGCAACTAATTGAATGATACTGGTCCAGATTTCTCGAAAGACCGACAAAATGAGTATCCATCTTCTCAAATCTTAAAATTTATTGTATTAGCATTACGTAAGCTAATTGTATAAGGGTGTTATTATAATGAAATCAAGTGGCTCAGGTGCGGAGCTGTGGGTAGCCATCACCACGCGTCGCTGTCACCTCCGAGACTGAGCAAATTTTAATGGACTCCAAGCCTTCGTATTTTATTTAAATACTAGCCGCGCCCCGCGGTGTTACCCGCTTTGTTCCCGTTCCCGCGGGAATTTCGGGATAAAATATATCCCATGTGTTATTCTGATGTATAACCTACATTACTGTAGAGTTTCATCCAAATCCGTTCAGTAGTTTTTGCGTGAAAGAGTAACAAACATCCATACATCCATACATCCATACATACAAACTTTCGCATTTATAATATTAGTGGGATATTATTTCTTAAACATTTTTGGTGAGGAACATCTAATCACAGTGGTAGGTACAGACGGGTGACACGTCGACAATACGAGCTACATATGCTTTCAACATATGCGACAATACGAGCTACCTAAGGTTTAAGGCTTTCCAGCATCAAACTGGAACTTCAAAAGAGTAATTTGATCGAAAAAAATAAATAATACTTTCGGCGAAACGTTACATCGGCGAAGGATTCATTCGGACTACCAACCGTCGGAGTAGAGTGTTTTCGGTGAACCGTCCTTTCGGTGAGCGGTATTTCGGAATACCATACGTAGCTGCGACAATACAACTTTTACTGAAACTTAGCTATCTTAAGTATCTCTTTACGGCAATCGTTGAAAAAGGTTGAAATAAAAATTTAAGGGTGAAATCAGTTTTAACACATCCGTTGTTCTTTTTCTTAAATGCTATGAAAAAATCAATGATGTATTTTATGTACCTTCAATACTCGCTTCGGTCTTCAATTCCTTCCACCAAATCAATATAATCTCAAACAACGTCCATAAACATTATATTTACCCACACACCCATTATCTCGGAGTATTACAACCACCTTAAGATACTCCGAACAATATTTAAGGCAGATAGCCGTCACATAAATCAGTGTAGGCTCGACTCGCATATTTCATACTTAATTCTTTCCCGTTTGTGAACACCCCGTGTAGTTTATGGGCGTCAGTGTTTGCCTACGTTTTGCATACACCTGTACAGCCTTTTAGGCTAATAGTCTTTTAAAAGGGCATGTTAGGGTGTTTCCATTATCCTTGAACTGTTGCGTATGGGGTTAATTGAAACGTGGATTTGACAGTGAGGATGTTACAGTCAAACATTTGAAAAAGGAAGATAAAAATTGAATATTTTAACTGTACCTACTAAACGTGGTGTTTTTCTATAGTCAATGTTGTGTAGCTTTGATTCTTTTTGAAGGTATACCTAATACTTCAAATACATTATCGTTTAATTACGTAAATAAAATAACTCTGACGCGTATTTCTTGAGTATTATATATCACTACTTAATATAAAACAAAGTCGTTATTTTTGTCTGTTTGTTTGTATGTATGCTTAAATCTTTAAAATTACGCAACGGATTTTGATGCGGTTTTTTGTAATAGGTAGAGTGATTCAAGAGGAAGGTTTTTATGTATAAAAATTCCCGATATTCCCACGGGAACGGGCACAACGCGGGTAAAACCGCGGGGCGCTGCTAGTTTGTAATAAATGTATCAACGTTATTTTAAAGTATGAAACGTAAAACCCCGAAGTTTCTTTTGGTAGATGTTTTTGTTCTTAACGAGTGTTGAGATTTTATTATTCGTGTAGGTGAAGCAATAAATCAATTGTTTCGCTGAATCTCGGCTGCAGTGACGTGTATCGTCCCCAGACAACCATACATCGCAATATCAAGACATCTCCCTTTGAGAGCTCCTTCGTACAAATAATAGAACAAGAAACCGTAATCTATCCGATTACCAAAATCAAAGGAGCTATTTTTTGAGAAATTATTTTACAAAGGAGCTTTTTTAGGTTTCCTTCAACTGTTGAATCTGATATAGATACTTGTGTATTAAAATGGTATCTTTCCTCATGATATACTCGTAGTACAAAAAACATCGATTTTATGCTTAAATATTTAAAATTCATTATCCATGTGTTGGCAGAAATACATGAGAAGCACTTTTTTAATAGCTTTTTCATAATAAAAAACTTGTAAATAAGTCAAATCTACTTCGCATATTAATAAACAATCGTGTACATAAGTACATAGACGCCATGTAAATGATGGTCGGTCACAATACAACTCGCCCAACTCTTTGATTTTCACACCCCGTTTTACGCTCACTAATTTTCTTGTTCGGACACAATTTCGGCAGCGGTAGACCCCTCACAATAATAATTTCACAGGGAAACTATTATAGTCGATCCTCTCTATCCAGTAATTAATTTTCGCTATAAACTGTACCAGTTGAAGCGTAAAGATTTCGAGTAGGCTGACTCGAGTTTTCACAAAATGATAATTAATTTTCTAACGGATTCGTTCGTTGTATTTTTAAAGTTATTTATACTAAGTTAATTTTGAATAAACTCAAAGGTTTTGGGGTTTCTATTTAATTAATATAACTCGTTTCTTAGTTATGAAGCCAATGATCTGTGAATGTTAACAAGCTAAATGGTTTCGGTGGAACGTTCCATTAGATATCGTTGTGTTTCATAACATTGTGAATAGAAACTTTGATAGATGTTTATCTTTGAATTTATTTAAGTTTTCTATAATAATACCGCAGCATTATTTGATTTCAAACAAATCACTCAGATATATGAAAGTCCAATTTACAGTAGTTTAGTCTAATTCACCCAAATCATCACTACATACATAGTATTAAACTAAGTCACTTTCCGCTGCCTGTCTGTCTGTGCCTATGTAAGCTTAGAGCTTTAAAACTACGCAATGGATTTTGACGCGGTTTTTTTAATAGATAGAGTGATTCAAGAGGAAGGTTTATATGTATAAAAATTCCCTAAATTCCCATGGGAACGGGCACAACGTGGTTAAAACCGCGGGGCACAGCTAGTATACTAAGAAAGGAGTTTAATAGTCACTAAGATACTGACAATTTAATACTAAAAAACTATTAAAATCCTACACTCTCATTCTCTTATAACAACATGTTTTTCTAACACAAACGCCTTCACAACAGTTGTAGTATATCACATAAGTATCACATGTAAGTATGCATAAGAAAGCCACTGTTACCTTGGGTAGTGCGAGTATATGCAATAAGATACATCACAATAGTCAGGGGAAGTTAGGAGAACAAAGCCGCAACGCGCGTCCTACACTTATGCTACAAGTACCTATTGCTGCATTGTCGAATTCACTTATATCAATGGGACATACTGGAAGTAATGTTGAGTTTCTAACATAGTATGTAGAATTGTGGATACAAAATTGTTTGGTTTGTTAAGGTTGTTAATCTTGAATCTCCTCTTATTTAATATAAAAGTACATCATTCGGCATACACCTAAGATAATAATTAAAAAATCTCTTGTAGTTCAAAAATGAAATCATTTAGTTTTTCAATATGTTTTAGTGTTTGTAACGTAATAAAACTCAAAATTAATGGCAAAATTATTTACTATTGCTACAGAGTTTACAGTATATTAAATTTCATTGCAAAGCACACCAAAACAGATATTCTTAATCAAGAATATTTTTCCTAAATGTGATCGTAACGAATGTTCTACATCGACGATATCACTGAGTCACTGCGCCGAACCGTTATTGGCTCGCGGGCAGCGTCTAGCGCATTCTCACCTGAGGCCCGGACTTGGTAAGAGTTCGCAACTTTGACGTCGACGGCTTCAAAGCAGGCTAGAATTACTGGGCTAACCACCACAATCGATTGCCGCTGAATTAAGCTACGTCCATCCATGTTAATAAGGATGTATTTATATTATAGTTCGATTGCATCAGCTACATGAATAAATGTTAAAGTTTCTCTTTTCAGAAGATTTTTAAGATAATTTTGAGTGATTCCGGCATCAGTCAAGACAGAATGTTTATTATGGTAACATGCGAGAGAGAGAGTCGCCTTTGAGGAAATTTCGAATTTCCACTGCCTATTTCGGCGTGTGTTTTATTATCTAGCCATTGTTTTAAGATACCGTTTGTACAGTAAAACTTTTCTTAAATCAAACCAATTCCGAACACGAAAGTTGGGACGCAGTAGAACCAATTAAACAGTGGCAGTTTCGTTGCACCGGTCGTCGGTCGCTCGATGTTGTCGATAGCACGTTCAGGTTTTTACTTCTCCTAATTAACTGCCGAGCCATGCTGGCACGTAACAGCCACGTTTAACCATAAATACAGCAAGAAATCGGGACCATCCCCATAAATTCCTCTCGTAAAAGGCTCCGCGATTATGTTAGAGGGTGGTATTAGCAAAGTTTGTCCGATAGGGGGGGATACGCCCTTCTATAATACATTTTTCGTTGATGTAACACGATTTCTCGACGGCTCTCGGTTACGTGATGGATTAAGAAGCGGCTTGCTCTCACCACCGATGGATTAAGAAGGGTATTCTATATTTAGGGCATCTCCAGCTAATATACAATGTTTGCTCGTCGATAGACTTAGCAGTGTTATGTTCAGGATCTTACCGAGCGCACGCGTTATCCTTATGCAGGGGCCCGTAGTTTATAAAGATCAATTCCTTGGGAAAGTTTGATTGTTGTACTTCCCTCTCATTCTTGATTAAAGCCGTTAGATGTATTTGCGCAAAAAGTCGAAGAAAAAATACTCTAATCAAATAATATTTCCAGAAAAAACCTAACGATAAACTGACTTAGCTTCATCATCATAGTTTCCTTTCCCCTATACATGAGATTTCCTTCCAAATAAATACAATATCACGGTATAGTACACGTAATTTTCCGTACATTTTCGTAACACACATTGGCTCCAGCAATAATCATAAATACATTACGCCCGATTGAGACTGTGATCCGTCCCGTAAACAAGGCAGCGAGTCTCTACTTTCAATCTAACTCTTTACGGCCTATCTAACTTGGGAGGATTTTAATAATACACCTTTTATCTCAGAGTTTAGGAGGCTCAGTGTATTTTGAACACTTTAGTAAATAACTTACTCGATTCTATAGAAGTACCTTATGTTACCATGTGACGAATATTTGCCGTAATTGTAAGCATATGTTAAATTTCCTAATTATTACATAATGTTCTATATGGTATCGTTTCTTAGAAAGTAACCTTTAACGGTTAACAAACTTAAAGCAAACCGAAGCCCAATCACAAGGTTATTGTTCTGGAAAATTCTATTCTACTATATAAACAAACAATAGATTTGTTTTGTATTACGTATTATTTAACCCTTATTAATTACAAAACGATATTTGAACGAAATTATTTTCTTGCATTCCCCGAAACCCCTGAACGTATAAATACTGAATAAGCAGTAAACTGTATTACTTCGACGAACCCTTTTCACTTGGCGAATTAGTAAAAAGCAACTGGGGAGTGAAAATTTTAAGTTAAACGAGCTTGTAAGGTACCTGTGAGTGCGTTTGACAGTAGTAGGTACTGTGCGATTATGTTTCAGACCCTTCCTTTTGTTTGTTGTGATTTGGCTTAATTTGATTCGTGACATATTTCATGCTTCATACGGGCCCGTTCTTAAAAGAAGCCCGTACTGTTGGCAACAAAAATAGCGGAATTTAATAAAGATATTATCGTTTCTTGTTTACTTTTAAAGAACTCTGAACAGTTTGGGCACGTGTAACGTTTAGTAAAATTACTTGTTGCTCGGAAAACATTATGTTTTTGAATGTTAACATTGTTTCTTTGTAGGTATATGAAGATACCTATCTTCTCTTAGTATTATAAACCCTACTGTGGTATAAGGTTTATCTATGCAGACAGCAATCTCTAGTAAGGAACCCTGGTGTCGGGGGTTTAAACCACCTAGAGGCATCCATCATGGTCTAACGATTTAAACAAAACAGTCAGCCCTCAAAAATGTCGAGCAAAGAACTTTCGTCATATTTTAAAATTTTCATTGAGCTGTTTGTAGATATTACAGAAATTTGAACATAACAACATCCTAAGTAACCCTTACATATTCATACGCTTATTAAGTAATAACATGATCAAACAAAAGAGTAACACTCGTCTTTTTTCTTCCGCGACCATTCCCCACTTATCACTCTCAATAAAGCTGTTAATTTAGATAACAATGTTAAATTGTGTGTTTTAGTGACGTCGGCTAACCGGCCCCGAAGCTGCCGTATCCGTCCCACCAGACAAAATTATCGTTCGTAATTAAAAATGCCAACACACTCCCGTTGCCCCCGGCCTGTCTAATTAGCAAAAAGTTAATAAACAGACGTACACGCCGTGACAGTGACAAGCTCTCGTGAAATGCCAAGATGAAACACGTTTAATTTGCATCGTACGTTTTGTTGAGTTATGTGAGGGCATACGGGAAACGGAAAGTCATGATAGGAACAAGCCCAACTATTCAGGCAGCTGGCAATATTTGGAATTCGTTTTTGAATCTACTGCGCCTGTGACAAACTCGTGTGTTCATGTATTCCGCTTCTATTTATTTTTATCAACCTAGCTAGAATGTCCCACTACAAACTGCAAAAGCTCTCCCAACATATTCCAAGCATCCCTGTTCAGGGTTAGATGAAACCAATCATCTTATTTTAGTAACATACAAACTATTTCCACCTACCAATAACATCCCTTCAAAGTAGAATGCCTACTCCAACTTTGTCCAAGGATCTCTAACGGCCATCCAAACAACAAGTCATTAAGGCGACCTCACACTGCAAGACGTTCAGCCAAACATCGATCTGTCAAATTAGGCGCCAACACTCTGAGTACGCTCTCAGGTGCCGAAGACGTTAACAAAGCCAATCAGAGGCTCGCGTCGGTACCCTAACAGATAATCTATCATAATGACATCGATTTCCCATCTGCCTCTAGAATACGTGACCGGCACGTCATCTGAACATGTATTCCAGTTAGAGTACTTTGAAATTTCTTGTGAGTGACAGAACAAAATTAATGAAATGATCAGAGAATTGTAAGGATTTTTTATTGTGTATTGTTTTACACAGTTCTTATGTCAATTGCCAATGACATTCTATTGTACATTCTGATAGATAGATTTATTTTAATTAGAAATCCATAAGCCTCGGAATTGCTGGAAGAGATCGCTTTTGATGAAAAGGCTCTTACTGTTACATATTAATAAATATTGAGTATAGGTAAATGCTTTTCTTTCCCATAACTTGTACCTATATGTATATGTTATCGAGTATTGCGATGTAAAATATGTGCCTATAGAATTTATTTACTTAGGCTTGACTTCAATCTCAGACAGTTGAAGTCACTGGAATGTACATATATTACCATTTTAATAAAATGTATCTCACCGTCATTATCCTCATATTATACGATGCAGTGATCACGTCGCATGTGTCGACGGAGGCACGCCCGCTACGTGTCTAATAAGACGCTCTGTGGCCGCTCATTGAGCCAAATTAACGCCGCGCAAACCACGTCCTCCTTAACAGTGTAAAAGGTGCTTTATGACATTCCCAAATGCATTGCTTAAAGTTTTAATTGAGTTTGTACTATTCTTTTACAAGTTTCTTTTAAGACATTTTTCTATATTAAATTTTGAAATATTAGAGCGTTTTGGCATGTTTTATGTTGTATAACTAATTAGTGCAGTATTATAGAGGAGGAATAGAAGCAAATAGAAAGTTGTCGAAGTAAGGTACCAGTTAGTGCGAGTTAGCGCAATGCGGGCTGAGCCACTCGATCTGGTGACGTCATTTGGGTGTTTGTACGTAACTTTACATACAGCAGTTTTACTGCAAGTTTATATACAATATTCTACAAATTCCTTCAGTTTAAAATGTGCAGGCAAATCCTTTAAGCGATGGTGCTAAGATCTACATCACTTCGATAAAGATTTGTTTAATTAAGAATAGGGAAGATGTTGTATTGTTACGTATATCTAGAAGTGGGACATTTAATATTATCCAATTTTTTTTTCTCAATAAAGTAATATAAACAGGTAAAATTTGTAAGTTTGTATGTTCGAGCTAATCTCACGAACTACCAGTCGGATTTTATTAATTATTTTTGTAATGGATAGCCACATTCAACGGGAAGGCTATAGCCACATTAAGGGATATTTTCTATGCTAAAATTTTCACGGGAACCTGTACAAAACGAGCAAAGCTAGTTGCTAGTTTTAAATAAAATAAAAATATCAACCAAATGAATCTAAAAAATAACAACATCAACACCAAAACACAATTTAAAACACAATTAAAGCTCCCATGTCCTTCCATTCGTAACAACAATTTACATAAGAAACCGCGCTTCTTCACAATCACAGCACATGTCCTTAAGGAGGGGGTGAAGGGGGATCCTCTACTCTTTCTCTCTAATGAAGCGACCGCGATGCTTGCGACGTCGAGAGCCATAATGGTTTCCTCTCCAGGCCTTTGTCAAGCCAACTTTGCAACTCTTAGGCGAACTAACTGGAAGTGACGCGGAAGTGCATACTGCTAGTGATTGATTTAGATTAAACGAATTTGGGTTCGTGGTACCGTTACTAGTAACGACGTAACGAGTAACGTAACGGTACGTTTCTTGTTACGACGTAACTAGTAACGTAACGGTTCGTAATGTAGCGGTACATGCAATCAGAAATTCGTGCTGTGACGTAATGATGACCAATGCTTACATGAAAATGAAAAATATCTATTTTGAACAAAATGCACTTACAGATAAAAGTAACTTTATTAAATCATAAAAATATTCTTGGTATAGCATGTTAATGTATATACATAGAATGGCACTGATGGGCTAAGCCAAAAGGACATCTAAGTGGTTTAAAAATCTATATGGTGTTGCACCAGGGTTGATCACTTAATAATAATGACACATTTGGACATACTTAATTTTACGGTATTTAACTTAATAGGTGATTGGCATTAACTCTGAAGGCTACGAAACATTAAAAAGCTTCGAGAAAACAAGATCGCTTCCATTTAGATTCTCCATCAACGTATTCAAAGTAATTTATTTATTTCCACCGCATAAATAAACACAGCCGCCCATAGTTTCTTGAGACTTCTTCAGCTTTCATTTGGACTCATGCAAAGATACGTTCCCTGATTAAACACGCCTCTATTTGTACACTGTGTAATTAAAGATGGCACGACGTCGCTGCGTCTCAAAAGAAACTTTGTATTTATTAATTTGTCGGTTAATATTTACTCTTAATAATCGACGGCGGGCTTTGATTCGTCTAATTTTGATGGCGATGGTACTGTCAATATTTGGTACTCGTAGACTCGTATAGTAAGGAAGGTTTCTACTTAATGTTATGAATTGATTATATTAGTGCTTAGTGGCAAGGTGTTATGTTGGTAAAGTTGATGTTTTAAGTATAGGACTAGCCATGCCCCGCGGTTTTACCCGCGTTGTGCCTGTTTTCGTGGAAATTTTGGAATGGAAAATAGCCTGTAACCTTTCCGTTGAAAGTGGCTGGTAGTTTTTGATGTAAGCGTGTCCAAACAAACATAAAGAAACTCTTCAGTTTTACTATATTAGTATAGGTTAGTATTGATAAGAATGCAAAATCTTCAAAGCGATTTCAAAATCCGTTCACTATATCTATGCAATAAACATTAGGTAACTAAGTTCATAAACAAAATGTTTCGTAAACAGGCAATGGTGAGCCACGAGTTCGCTGTTATGTAATATTTTATGTTACCAAAGTACGCAAGGGACCAACAATTATTCAGACGTATTGAGATTATTTTTAACCCTTTAAAAATTCCTACACTAACAAAAGTGAATAAAAAATTACAACTAGAGTTACTAATCTATTCTCCAAATTTGCAGCAATAGAATCAGGAACTATGTCCTAGTATCAAATTGTGTTAAGATTGTTTATAGCGAACTTCATATCTCGGGATCAAAACACAATTTACATAGAGTTCTATCGGAAAGTTCCAGAAGTAATTACTAGGGCGTCACCTGCCGGCTATGCTAATAATGTATATTAGAACTTGGGAACATTTTCTACGGCTTATTATAAGAATGTGCGCGTATCTCGATCTGATAATACGCCAGTCAATTTCCGCATGTTCATGCATCCGAGTTTGAATGGCGTTTAGGGTGAAAATATTGGGCATAGATTAATTTGTTTTTCGGTGTAAAGTTGTTTGCAGACGTGATTGAGATTTTTTTTGGTATATTATGTTTTATTAGTTTGGCGCTAATCAATAATGTTAAGTTAAGTGTGCATTACATAATATAATTATATGCTGATTAAATATCTACTTTACAAAATTAAATAATATAATAATACCGTTACTTCTATTTATCCATTTAACGCATTCAGTATTTTATTTAACATACTGAGATAGGAATAATAAATTCAAAAATCAAATACTATGTTATAAAATTAAAAAACATAATGTGGTTTATGTGCTCACCCTTTTATTGAAATTGTACGTAAAAATTAATCCGAATGCACAATATATTATAATAACACGCCCGCTCTTAAGAGTCCCAAGAGATGATAATGAAGGTAAAAACATATTTTTACGTTTTCACGCATTGCTACACAGTATTATGCGAGGAAATATAGGGGCTGGTAATAAATTTGTATTAGACGTTAACACATCACGCTTACATAACTTGCAAAATATGTTCCAGTACTCTCTACTCATACCATAACATTAAGAAGTTCATATGAAAAACTGAATGCAAGTTTTGATCGAATAAACAACATGTTATTATCGGAGCCCGCGGTAAGTTCGCAAATGTTTTTATGTTTACAGTGAATTATAACGTCGGGTGCGCTTCGGAAGGCTTGTCAGAGCCCGCTCACCTTTTCCTGTATTACTTTATTCAGGAAATATGAGTTGCGAGCGCGATATCAATACGCAGGTCGCGGCGCCCGCAGATTGGATCGAGTTAATTTCGCTCCACAAACAAATTGACAAAGTTTAGAGCGGGGCATATTTCTTCGCCCGCTGTACCCCCACCCGCTGACAGATTCCCGCATAGCGGAAATTAAATTTCACATCCGAACAAGAACGGGAACATTCGCCGCGACAAGCACGTGTCGCTGCGGTGACGCGACGTCGCGTCGCGCTGGTGGCGAGCCTTTATCATGAACGTTACGTCACTACATTGTTCGAAACTGGGTTGTTTAATATTTAATATTGATTTATTAAACAGGATCAAGTGATATGAGTCAATAGTGCAAATATATAAATTACTTATAATTACTATACTATTAGTCCAATTAAAGAACAACTCTACAAAGGGTATATTAAGAAAATATGTCTTGTCGCGTCTCTTTACATAAACACAAATTCTTAAACAACATTAATTTATGTCACAACAAACACGTTTATGGTTACAAATGTGAACACAACAAAACTAATCCGGACGCTCTATCAAAATTGCAATTAAAAGCCCATTTACGACGGTGGCCTGAGACAGACCTGGGGTCAACGCGAGGACGCTCGAATTGGCCATTAGCGGGCGCTTCGGACCTTGTTTACACCGCGCTTGCCCTAATGACGACCTTTGCTCTGCTTCCCTTCGTTAAGGCGAGCGAAAACCTCACACTAAAAGCCACGGCATCCCGGAGTGACCCGTAGAGACGTGTGTAATGCAACATCGACGGACCCGAAAGAGGGACAAAGACAAAAGACGATAGCTTTCGGATTAATGCCCATGTACAACCGTTAAAAGGCTAGCCTGGCCGGTGCGCCAGGGTTAACAAGGTTATTACGGGATGAGCCCGACAAACCGCCCTAGTAAAAGTGTTAATTATGTTTTAGAAAAGGTTTGCGCTTGACATATGATTTGCGGTACAAAAATTTAACACTCCACCGATTTTGTGGCAACCTTCATCCCTAAATAAACAAAAATCTCGATGCCAATTTGCGGCAATAGCTTTTGTTCGGGACCCAACAATACCGAGGCTACCAATACACGCGGACGTTAAAAAATACTCCCAAACTTCGTAGAATTCTAATGGACTCCATTGACATAAATGTTTTATTCAATTGGAACGCGCGCCAAAACAAAAGAAAGTATGTCCTCATCATTATGAGTTGGAAAAGTTTTTGCATTTTTACTCGTTACCGTTCCTCTTAAGGCCAAATAGGTATTTGTGTAGGTCTGCGAGATATTTTGTTCTTATGTTCTCCAATTTATCAACAAATAACGAGAAATTATTCCATAGGGTGTTATACAAACTCTATTAAGTAGTTATTCACCAAAAAGGTACCCCATGCTACTCTGTTGATTACGCACCACGTGTGCAAATTCACTATAAATCCAAGCATTAGGTAAAAGGTTTCATTAGTTAAGTCCCGTAAAACCCTTATCCCATAACGTTAATAACACAATTACTATAAATCTATCATCGCTGAGCAAACACGGTCCGAATCTCAGCCTAAGCTAATACATTTTGTCCACACCCGTATTCGTACTTAACGACCAGGGAGTAGTATTTGCTAAGCACACACGCGGCGCCCGCACGGAGCAATATAACCTGGAAGACGGCCGCGGCGGGTCGAGCCCCGGGGTCCTTCCCCAACCCGAGAGGACAGTAATTACGGTAGGCAAATTAAGCAGTAAGGGGAGCACCCACTGTCCATCTTTGTGTGGAGAACGCCGGTTTATTTTAGGTTATTCCACGTCTTATTACAATGTGGCCTCCCCTGCGGCGCGCTCACCTCCGAAACTGATTTGGGCCCGGCATCAGAGTTTCATTACGGTCTGTCGAAAACAATCCACTCTAAATATCTATTCTTGGGCGCGCGCACTCCGGAATTACATTAGTCTGAGGTGGCGAAGGCTCGACTCAATTTGTTTGGCTGTAATACGCTCCGCTATCAGGTTATAACAAATGAGCTATTGTCAGAGCTAACCGGAGGAAAACGATTTTACTACGTCTGTTCATTTTATAATCCGTATTAACTCAATCGGTATATTGAAATCAATCATTTTATATCAAATCTTGAACTATCTTTCAAGCAATATAGTGCTTCTAAGACCTTAAACTAGACATTAACTTGACACGTAACAATAATGCAAGTGATCGTTTCTAAGTAAACGTTTCGCATGCGATGCTCGCGTGTCCCTTACGGCTTTAAAAGGCTCACCACTTTTAACAATAGGGGCTGCACGCGACTCCGCTGGGATTTTCTCGGCAAATATAATTTGTCCATTAAAAAAATCAACAAGCAGTGACCACACTTGACCGTGGAGATGGTCACAAAGCGTCTCGTTAGCAACGTACGTGCCGCTTGTCACACACTTCAGCCCATTCGGCCCTCCGTAAATAATGAGAGGGCGTCCTTCACTTGAGATCTATGAAATGTGGAGGTGGCTATTCAATAGATCTTCTGATTTTTGAAGACTTGTCTAGAAAAGGACCTACAAAAATGGACAATCGAAAAGAACAAGTGGTATTTTAAATTTGGCATAGAGGTGTGGTGTCAATAGTACATGATAAAGATCGTTGATGAAATTAGTTTTGTCCCAACTACCATAACATTTTTGGGTATAATACTTCAGACGCGTGAAACATTTTCCATATTAATATCTCATTATTAAGTGCCACATTCGTAATTACTACATCCGTCCCAGCTCCTGTCCTGCACCCCCTTGGGATCTAAAACCTACGTGGGTCGCCGAAGCTTGTCGCCGTCCAAACCTGAATACCTCTTAGATTGCCTTCGACCAAATATAGCACACCAAACACAACCGGGATTTCCTTAGACAACACACATACAAACAACTGCCGACAAATCAAATCATAGGGGATCTTAATAGGGTTGCATTAAGAAGTTATTGATTTCAATATTATTGAGGATAGAAATTGTTTTCGACTCGATGGATAGGCTGTGTGAGTATCAGTATCAGTCACTAAATGCTGAGCAAGCATATACCGTCTTTGACTAGACATTATTATACAGTTCAAAACCCTTGTAGTTTAATCATAGTTTCTGCCTATACCTTATTCTTTATACGAGTATACTCATATCATCTGACATAGATAGGTTTATGTAGTATAAAAATCTTTACTTTGCCAGGTTCACAAGACTACCTAATTTAAAAACATATACAATTTAGAAGGTTCTGAAACCATAGCCAAAGTTTTCTCTTTACCATTTTTAAGTGTCAAAATCTTCCAAGAAATGTTCTTGGAGATTGTTACGGTATAGTATCGGGCTATTTACATGAATAAGCTGACATTTATGCTTCCTCCGGGACGGGTAGCAGCGACACCTGGTGGTGAGAATTATTCGCTCGTTACTCGCCTCAGCGCGCACGACCCCACCAACGAATTGTACTTTATTATTGATGGAAGCAACACGATTTGTTTATAGTGAATGCTTAGCCTAATGATTGGGTTTAGGAGGTAATTTAACTGTGGAACTTTCATTTTGTCTAACCAGTTACCACTACCAGTGGCTTCTTAATGTTAGAAAATTATTCGTTAGTATAACTTGAACTATTTACTGCGATCTGCTTGTGTTTTTTACATACTTGCTTAGTTATGAAAACTGCTTATATAATAACATTTTCCGTCTATAACGTCAAGTCAATGATCAAGTGTCAATGAAGTCCATAACTCTTAGACATATTTTTAATATGCTAAATTTAATTAAGTCAACTGTCCCTTAAACTTTCAAAGTTTCCACAAACCTGATACACTTTACATATTCCTTAATTATCCAATAATTTTGAATAATTCAAGTTAATTTATCCAACAATCTTCCATTGTACTACTAAATACATCGACATCTCCACCGGTTTCCCTGCGCTGGTCCGGCGCCGTTTGTCTCCGGCGCACCTCCGCGCGTCCGATTTATGGCACAGTTTTGTGAACTCTTAACTGTTACGTGATCTGCTTCCGAATCCAATTTATGCCCTCCATGGGAAAAGTTCACCCGCGACGCCTATTCTTTACGACGCGACCCGATACCAGTCTCCGCCTAAACGCTAACGCAATTGTTTTAAATTCCACTTTCGATTGATTGGATGGCGCTTCCAGATTTTATGGGAAATGAACTAGTTACGACAAATGTATGGTGTGCGTTTTGGTTTATTTTTCTCTTTGTTTGTTTTGAGGTTTTATTGCATTGAGCGTTTTTGATGTTACTGTTTTACTACTTATAATATTTTGATTTGTCTAACTCAGTTAAATCTGCTCCATTTCCTCGTTGAAATGTAACAAATTAATGGAATGGTAACAAAAGCCGCAGTGTACACAAACCGTTCGAATGTTGATTACAATCGAAAATCGTCAAAATGAAAGCCAGTTGACCCCAAACCTGCGTCCAAACATTTAAATGCAGCCCCTTTGTGTCCTAACAAAATAGAGCCTAAATAATTAGTGGAGTAAAGCTTACTTCAAACTGGCATTTCAAATGTTCCATGTTTAAGTGATATGTTCTTACTTCAGGATGACAACGGCTTTAGTGTTTATTTGTACCTGGAATATGAACCAAAAAGTTAAAGAAGAAGTTGTTGCTATGCAGTGGGACAATAAGGGCAAATAAAATTCAGTTGCACTTATTATCAAATATAAAAAATGCTATAAACAAATTTTAAAGAAACAACCCTTTCCAAATAAACAATTGCAAAGACAAAAATATACGCAGCATAAGAAAAAAATACCCAGACTCGTTTGAAAATAGTAAATGGTAAACAAATTGAAACAAACTGCGTTGGGAACGTTCGAAA
Organism: Cyclophora albipunctata; assembly: GCA_963082685.1. Taxonomy (NCBI): domain Eukaryota; kingdom Metazoa; phylum Arthropoda; class Insecta; order Lepidoptera; family Geometridae; genus Cyclophora; species Cyclophora albipunctata. Next base: position 3,488,024 of record OY720117.1, on the reverse strand, counting down.
TATAAATGAACCGTGGCGCGCCCCCGGTCACCGATGGACATTTAGCATTATTATTTATTGACTCGCAAAATTCCCGGATTTGCCTTTCACTCCACCCCTCGGTCCGATGCAAACAAATCGGAAGAAGTAATTGTAATTATTAAGAATACTGTAAATAGAGGGCTTGCGAATATTTATTACTTGTTTTGAGTACCTCTAAATATTCTTCGTTTTATATTAAAATTTGCTATTTATGAATGCAGCCTTTGCTTTCTGTGTCTCTTTTGATTATCTATTAACAGATAATTAACGTGCCAATTAGTGTAATTCTAGAAAAATATTGTTATGTATCAGTTAAAAGCTAAATAGGCTAATTTCCTCAGTTTGATTGGAAAGATGTTGCCTATAGTTGTACGATTCTGACGAAAACTGATTCTTCCCTGCGTGGCACTGCTATTCTTCTATAACTGAGATAAGGATAAGTCACTGACTGTTCGATTCAATTCTTGGTACAAAGTAGGTTCAATAGTGAAATCAAAATTCTCCTCATACTCGCACCAGGATTGGTAGTTTTGTTATTTCGCGCCAGATCTCTTTGTTGCATGGATTCGCGTTAAATGGGAAGGAAGTTACTACAGGGAGAGGCGTTCAATCGGCCGGAGAGAGCAATCTTTGTTTCCTAAGGCCATACAACACAACCAATCAAGGTAGACCCCTCCACTATCATAATAACACTAACATTCTCCAACATTTGTACTAACTATTGGAGATCAAGATGAGCTAGTCACGGATTGTCGAAATAAAATGGACGTCCGCCCTTATATGGTTGGAAGAAAATAAATCAGATTCTAATACGGTGAGACAAGATTGTTAGAATTTTTCCGTATTATTGAACCTTCCGATTTGAATGAAAAATATATTGAGAGTGGTTTAACTGAAAATAAATCTGGCATTGTTTGTTTTGTCCGTTGGTACAATTATTGACAGCTTTTTTTGCTGGCGGCTGCAGTTTTGAGCCTCACAGAGAGCTTAGTTTTAGAGCCTGATTCATAAACACTTATTAACAGTATTTTAGCTATCAAATGTTTTATCCCTTTTTGACACACGCTATTTTCCAAAGAGCGAAAGAGACAAAATATTTTATAACACTGTTTTAGGTAAGGAGCGTTTATGAATAAGCTGGTTGCTCGTAGTTGTCGACGTTAACGTTAACGTTTATTGACCGAATTAGATTGATATAAAATCAGCAACCTCATAAGACGAGCGAAGTAGTGTAATTCGGAGAATCATGCATGATTCATAGAAACTGTGCATAAAGATTTTGAAAAAGAAAAAGCATTGTGTATAAACTGTTATATAGTAAGTAAGTACGTATTCGCCTGTAATGTCCCACTGCTGGGCATAGACCTCTCATCTCACTGAAAATAACACATAAGAGATACAGTAATATAAATTGTTAAATGTCTTAATTTACTTATTTCTATCATTCCACATCGCCTTATTCTTAATGAATATGTAAAGAAAACTTTTCATCATGTTTTCATTGAACAAGTAAATAATTCTCGAGAAATATAAAGATGTAATCATATGAAAGGCGTATATAAAGTTTGATATTATTCGCGAAGAAAACTCTTTCGTTATTATATGTGAAGTTCCCAATGAATTCAAGACGAATGTTACTAAGTATCTTAGAATAACATTCAATGTACATACAGTACACGTGCATGGCTTTGTTGGTACTTAGAGAGGTACAAATTCATCTCTTGATATTTACTTAAGTTCTGTATTGATAACAATTTCATTTGAAAGAGAATATAAACATGTAAGTAATGTCAAAGGTCTATCGTGATTCTAGATTTTGAAAAAAGAAGATGAGTTTTATAGGTATTTTGTTCAATAATCTTATTCACAAGGTTAAGGAACAAATGTGTGTAATTAGTAAATTCAAAAAGAAATACTTAAGACATAAGATACGACGCACGTTTATTACTTACCTATAACATTAACTGCCGCAGTCAGAGATGTTCATTAAATAGGCATTTAACTAATTGACCATATTTTTCATACATTCCATGTCAAAACCACTCAAAAAATCTCTACCAAGGAGGCATTTAACGTTTCTGAGTTCGGGTATAAGATTTTTAAAGAAGAACTGAACACTGAACTTCTTGTTCTTGAACTTGAACTTAATTAGCTACTCTCGTTCGCCGAATGCGATTAACTATCGTATTATTTTATCTATTGCGGTCACCGCATGTTTCATGTACTGATAGTCTTCACGAAATAGAATAACAATCGAATCCAGTCCAATAACAGAATCGCAAACCCAAGAATATGAAACAATAAATCGATAAGTGAACAATAGTCTGGTCTACAAACACTAAGATGGGTTGAAACATGAATCGTTTGTCTGCGGGGGCTCGGAAATTAATTCCATTCAGAGTACAGCTCTGTGTAATGAGACGAGACCCTTTCACTTAGTAACCTATGATGTAGCGTATGAAATGTAGCGGGTTTAGTGAAGAAATTGGAAGTAATTTGAAGCATTTATTAGTGTTGAGTGTTTGAAGTGGTATCTACTTTTGGCGGTAACGGATATTTGAATATCGAATACGTAGCTTGGAGTAAAATGTAACTTTATACGGTAACAAAGGTTGTCAAAACGTAGTGTAGTATCTATACTAATATTATAAAGCTGAAGAGTTTGTTTTGTTTGTTTGTTTGTTTGTTTGCTTGTTTAAACGCGCTAATCTCAGAAACTACTGAACCGATTTGAATAATTCTTTCACTGTTAGATAGTCTATTTATCGAGGAAGGCTATAGGCTACATTTTATCCCGAAATTCCCACGGGAACGGGCACAACGCGGGTAAAACCGCGGGGCGCTGCTAGTGATATATAAAATTAGGAAAAAGTTTTAAGTTTAAGAATAAAATCAGGAAGGTATCAAATAAAACATTCAATAAACAAGCTTCCCATTGCACTCAAAATAACAAACATACCTACCATCAATCAAATTAAAATTAAAGTTTGATAAGCCGTAAAATTAATTAGCTCCATCTAAGAGACGGCACTCAATGCGCTCAATAATTTCAATTGGAGCACAACGAAGCGTGCTTAGCGAGTTAATTTTTCCAAACATCCCCAAGAATAATCCTGAAAAAGCTAAGTAGGCACTTAGCTCGTCCGCTGAGCTCGTTGCCACATCACTGAGCTGATGTTATAACATGCACGTTTGTATGTAGGTACTAGTAGCGTGTGTGGGGCCTTATTTCATGCTTCAAGGAACATCTTATCGCCGCAGGTCGCTGCTGAGAGTTCTAATTATAATTACTAATGCTCGCTGCTCAAAGTTGTTTTTGAGGTCTGCTCTGGCGGATGGACGTTAGAAGAGTGTTTTTAGCTTGAAACCGTTTTAATCTCTGCTTTGAATAGATGGGATTAACGAGGTTTGTTGCCGGGGAATGTGTAGTGTAGTGGTGAGTTATGTTTAATTTTATATCTTGTGATTAATTCTTAGAATTCCTTTTGGAGATCAGGGTGCAGCAGTGATGGCAATTAGCGGTATTTTGATAAACAAGTATTGAAAAATTGCTTTTCGTTTTTGCCATCATCACTGCAACAGTTTCGCCTGAACCAAATTCATATGCCAATAAATGACAATTTGAAGATAACCAAAAACAATGACTGTTCTTATCTCATCAAAAATACTACTACAAATTACATCTAATTTCGGATCACTTAAAACCATTACACAGGATGCTTTTAAATTAATTGCCGAGCGCGAAATAATGGTATTACCTTAATCGAATAGTTGTTTACATTGTGTCATTGGCGGCAATTAAAATTGTTTTGGGAGACAATAAATCATTGGCAGGAAAGTGAAACATCACGCCGCGGGTGCACACCTTGCAATAAATTTCCCAATTACAGGAGAATTTTACGGCTGAAGGGGCGGCGGAGGATAAAATGAAATTACAGTATTGGTATTAGATACCATGACTCTGATAGGGCTCAAAATGCATTGTTTTTACTTTAAATTAGGCATTAAATGAGGCTATAGTGGTAGTGGCATGTGCACTGTTTTAGGTTTGAGATTTAAGGTCCTATGTCGTTCGTCCTGTTTCCATTGAGCTAGTTCATTAGCTGTAAATCGGTGATTTTGTAATCTAAGACTTGTTTTACATGATTGACATGTGTAACATATTTGATATGCATGACACTCGCGTTGTGTTGAACTCGGTCGACTCACTATTGATAACTTGGTCAATGTAAACGATGCCTAAAAATGTATTTCTTCGCAATCGACGTAGAATCCTAAAACTGTGACTGTCTTCAAAAAATAAGTCACCTTTGACTTAAGAATATAATGAGACAGAAAAGTTACCTTATGAATTGAATGATATATACTAAAAATAAATCTAATAAATAAACAGCAACCAAAACGATATAATTTTATCATTTTGAAGATAATTTAATTGTTCGGTAGACAGACGTGGCTGGCTATTAAGCCGAATAGCTGCAATTTTCAAGGCATTCTCCCATTTTCTTAATCTGACTAAGTACTTGAAATAAATCATATTTCGGTTTATCCATTTCTGGTTTATTAGGTTTGGGTTATGAAGATTTAGACTGACTGTGTGAGGCGTTTCAAAGTATGTGTTTAACTTAAGTGCGAGAATAATGGTACTTGTTTTCAATGCATCTACTACAAAGTTATATAGCGCTATTTGATTAAGTTTTCCTGTTTTTCAATAAATATTTACTTTAATGAGCAGTTAGAATTAAATCATATTATGCCACATATACTTCCACATACAAACATATACTCCCATCGAATAGCCATGCCATTTGTATCGCTTAATTTGTTTTACAAATTCTTGTTGCTCTGATACCGCAGTATTCAAAAATCAGCTCCTACTACACTCTTACATATAATTTCAAATTATCTTATTAAAATAATTTATTTGATCTAATTCAATTCACATACGTCATTAAGCCGTTCCATATTTAAATATAACGAGGTTTATTTACATCAATTTGGTGGCACGTGAGATGTGACATTGTGTACACACTTCCGCACTCAGCTTCGTGTTAATTTGACGATGACTGTCGCGTTCCGCCATCCGTCATCGCCCGAGGCCGAGACACGTCTTTATGACGTCTAATTTGAACATCACCCTGTATAGTGAAGGGTGACTTATTGTCAGAACATGATTAGTGCTTTTTAAGATGAATAATTTAACTTTATTAAGATCGATTTTAATGTTGTATTGTTTTGTTATTTTAAGTGTAGTCGGTACAGTTAAAATGGTGAAATAGTTCAAGTTTAGTGAGCAAGAGATATAGTTAAGTTCTGTAGTAGGTAAATCCTACTGCAGAACTTACATCACTTACCGTTGCTTTCATTTATATTATAATATTTAAATAGTTGTTATATCTGCACTGTGTAAATATGCTTTTCTAAAGAAGCACAACAGAAATCGTTGGAAATGTTGTCAATATCAATTAATTAATACTTTTTAACAAACATCTTGAACACAATAAGAAGATATGAACAGTTCCAGAATGTGCGGCAACCGTTAACTTGAATATAATCACACAATAGCGGCGGGTGTAACATTCGATGCTACATATTCTATCGAAACGCCCAAAACTTCGGGGTTCGAATGGAAACAAAGGTTTTCCCGCGATAATTGGATGTGGCCGTTCTGAATGCGCTCTAGACGAGACTTAATTGAGGTTTTAGAGTTGGGCTAATTCGCCCACCTTCGATCAGGGGCCCTCGGCTGCGGGGCTTCGTCTGGCCGAGGCCCCAACAATAATACCGCGCCAAAGGTTAACTTGCCTCTAATGTTTGGTGTTGTATTCCACCGCCGATATATTCACAAATTGTATTTACATCTCAGTGCTAAGAGTTCAATAGCTTTGGTATGTTCGTATATTCAATACGTTTAATCGCTAAGCCGTCTCGATTGTTTTAATCGTTAGACCATGAGGCCTCTAGGCGGTTTGAAAACAATAACATCAGGGTTGGCCACCAACAAAAAGTAAGGTGAAACTATACCTTAAATATTCCGCATTTCCTATGAAAATAACACTATCGGGCCACCTCTACACGGACGTGTAAAATAGACATTTGCCTGAAAAACTTGTTCAAAGCGAGCGGGGAGTGTCGGATGATTAAGAATTCTCTCACGTGCGGCGCAACAAAAAGTAACAACTAAATATTTCGGAGACGGTCCGATAGAGGTCGGGCCGGATAACAAAAACCGGGGCTGGCTGAAGGGTCCGCGACACCCACCAACAGATATGATAATCCCGGGTATGTAAAATAGTGAAATTTAAGGTCTCTCCATGTGAAGAATTGTGTACGTTCCGAGCGCAAATTATTCAAATGCGGCCCTTTTATTCGGAGCACACTTCATACGGGTCGCGGCCTCCTCCAACACTCATTTGTATTTCAATAAAACACTAGCCCTATCTAAACAGAACTATCATATCAGAATCGATAGCGAACATCGGAGCCTTTGTTATGATACGTTCCAAGCGGACTATTTTCAAATCAGTCGTCCGTCAATGAATCAATTTAAATAATTGAACATTCATCGAAGTTTACATGTTGAGTATGAATATGGATTTTACTAAAAAAACGTTGTGAATGAGTCCCCTTCAGCGCGGATCGTTTTAAGGATGTGCCGAGTGAGTGTGGTGAATAAAGCGGGTATCGGCGACAGCGGGGACGCGCCGGACGCGGGTATATCTCGGATTTGCATAGCGTCGAAAAGTTCACAATCACATTTACCTCATCAGTCTGCAGGGAGTATAATTCTTGCTTCCATCTGCCATCTTCCTGTATCTACCCTCGGACCTCTTTTTTGCTCGCCGGCCGGCGGCGTTGTTCGCGATACATAAATTTCCCCGATCGGTCATCCCTTAAAAACAAGTTTAGCTCTTTATGCGTAGAGGAGTAAGTTAAAGAATGGCTCGCCCGTGCGTTACCCTCCATTCGTTACGTATTCAAATTATTTCGGAATCGTGTTTCGGGTCCATTTGTATTGCTGCGAGAGTACAATAGAGTTTCTACTATTGATTTTGATTAATTAGTCCATTGAATTGTCGTTAGGTTCTTTTCTATTTACATTTTCGTCCATTTTAGTATTTGTATTCACTAGTAGGTATGTATTGGGCATTGTTAATTTGTTTCTAATTTACAGCATTTAATATGCAGGTAGAAGTTTCGGGTTAGTTTATAGTTAGATAGAGACAAGGCTACGTCGTCACTGACGGGCCCCGGCCCTAGGAGTTCGCCTTACGACGCGACTCTCGTGTGATTCCCTCACGATAATTAAATAATGAGGTTTAAATCCGTCTCTTGGCTGTCCGCAAACCAACTTATTGTTCAGCACAGTAATAATAAATTGTGTGCGGGTTTAGATATATATATAATTCCAGTTTTAAAATTGGAACACAGTTTTGTTCGAAATGCTTTATGTTATTGTACCATTGTGTGCCTATACTACTCGTATTATGATGGGCTTACAACCCGTTTTTCTCTTAGCATTCGCGCGGTGACGGTGACAATAGCAACACCCACGCAGCTGTCCGCCGCACCTAATCTACGTCCTGTGCTTTCAACGAAAACTTCAAGCATATGTAAGAGCGACAGAAGATAAAGCGTGGTCATATGCATGCAGAACACGTCTACTCTTTACAAATTCTGCGCTGATGTGAAGCCATTCATACGGTGGATAAGTTTCGCTCAGTGTGCGACCGGCTGAATGCCGTGATAACTCCACCAACTTGACAATGCCCGTAGTCACTTGATTTCACATTACGTATGCGCTCCGCTAAGAATTTAACTGAACGGTCCAGCGGATTGGATGCCGAATGAATGTTGCAAAGTTGCTAGTCGGTAATTTACTGTTCGTACGTGGTACAGGTTATGTGTTTTGAAGATATTGTACCTATGAATATACATAACTGCGGTATTGTACTATATTTCTGTGACATATCGTATGCGAATTCAGAAGTATTTAGAAGATACTAACAGGTAAGATGAAGATTCTCAATCACAATAAATACGTCACATTAAATCTCACCCGGGGGCATTGACTACCAAGTCGCAGACCAAAGAAACATTCGGAAATACCATGAAAATGTAACAATGACCATCAGAATTTGGACTTAAAACGTTATTCGATTCCAGTCCACTGGACCGCAACGCATCTGACATTTATCTACAATACTTTGGAACTTATAATCATGACAAAACTTGCGGACACATGTCGCCGATGGCATTAGCGGAATAAAAAGCGAGCGGAGCGAGTCCGGGAAGTTTGTGGAAGGTTCGACGGTCGAACAAAACGTATGGCTTGGGGGGGCCAGCGGAGCATGCAGCGTGATTCATGCAGTTATTCAATAAGCCAACTCGCTACAGATTTACGATTTGAAGGAAAACGTATATTTTTGCAGTAAGATTGCTATTATTGTCATATTGTAATGTCAATATTAGATTGTTTTTTTAGATTTTAAAAGTTCGTTCTTAATTTGACTCTGTATGTTTTTCGTTACACGATAACTCAGACGGCAAAAGCTACTTTTAATACTGAATAAAAATGTGACTAGAAAAACAGTTTTATTACTTTAAGGGTGCCATCATGCGTAGCATAGTGTCGTAGTGTTATCCAACACTATGCTACGATTCCATACTACGATACGTGCTACGACGCTATACTACGATGCTGTGCTACGATACCATGCTACGATTGGTATGATTCGTGAATATTATTAAATGTAGCAGAGTCGCGTAGCACAGTTCTGATGAAATGATCCAAAAAATCTTTTTTCTCTTACGCCACAACTTAAAATAGAAGAATTTTTTGCTCCTAAAGCCCTAAAGCACCCTAGAAACGCACGTGGTATCGACACGGGAGCCGAGGGTCCCTACATCGAGCACAAATCATGCGACATACCGTCCTGTTACAATGTTTCTTTCTTATAAATCATGTCATTGGAAAAACGACAATTATTCAATAAAATCTGTTCTCACAAAATCTTATTCAATTAGTAAGTTCTTATTGATAATTGAAAGTTCAAAAAGGCATAGAAACCAATTATATCCAAGCTTGACCGCGCCTACTTGAAGTTTGTTTTTTCATTACTATCTTAACAATATTGTATAAAAATTGACATAAATCTATAGTAACGAGTAACCAATGTCACTTCTCCCTACAAACCCAAATACAGTCCCAATTTTACAACGCTATAAAATATTGAAATAAAAATTGTTCGCGAACCGGCAATAAAATAAAACGCTAACCGTTTTTACGGCGCCGACAATATAATGAAATAATCGTAACGGCAGTCGATGTCACGTTGAATTGCTCAATAAATCTTCCTCGGGTCATATTGTCCACGGTCCTCGGCAACACTTTAATATCGAGAAATATCATCTCGATAATAGGACGCGGGCGCACTAGCCGCCGCGTATAAATCATACTTCGCACTCGCTGCTCGTTTATTTTTTTAGACTTTCCATTTCCAAATAAAGTCCCCGAGCAGCGGGCCAGTGCTTCCTCCTTCCGGGGCGGTTTTATATGATTTGTCGGCCGTTTCCCTTAATATTGTCAATATTTCAAATATTAATTGTTATAAATCAGAAAAAAGTTTCCCGTTTTTATAGCCGCTCTCGAGATTGGATTTTTATTACAAAAAATTAACCATATTACCAACTCGGACCTATCATTTCACTGTTTGTAAATGGACATTGAATCGATGAACGAGTCATACTTCCGAGGGGAAACGTGTTAAATTATGTAGGTACACTTAGCGCGTCAATCTACGCACTACTTTGAAAAAGTTCCGCCCATAAAACATTAACAAGCACTCAAGAAAATTCCCGGGCGATGGTCCGTTCGTTAAGTAGTGTCAGCCTGTAGTTTTTCCCACCTCGAGCGCGTCCACTCGAGTAGTAAGGGTCGCTGTCAACGCGATTGGTGAGCCGATATCTCCCAGGAGTGTCGCCCTCGGCCGGCGAGGGACCCGCCGAGATCATCGCAAAGCCCTCAATTAATGACAAACAAGGACGCGGAAGTCGCGCGCCCAATTTCCAGTTGTCGCCATCGTTTTGCGCGGTGACAGGTGGCACGGGTCGCCACTCATGCGACTTCCCGTCCGTCTTATTCCCAATGCCTTCACCTGAACTGAAGTTTCCTAACGAAGGTATTTCAGCTGTAACTGAAATTGACTCGCAACAGTTGCAGTCAAGTTACGTAATTGAGAGAAACTATTATGAGATTAACTGTAATGTAGGTCACCCTCGTGTCGAGGACTCGATGACGGTAACATTAATCAGCGATGAAATCGCACAAACACACAGTTTACACGTGGAAATATAGTTATTGTGAGCACAAAACACGTCATGGTAAAGTGTTGTCCGGTATTTTCATGAGGCTGAGATGTGAGAGTTGGAGCTCGCTCGCTCGACGCCTGTTATCGATCCGGGGGTGGCGGGCGGGGCGGGGGCTGAAATTTGGGAAAACTTTGAAAGTTTCGCGTCTAATTCAGGCGCACGCACACCGACGTACAAACAGCTCAACTTTCGCACACAACGCCGTGTATTGCCTCGTAATTTTGTTTTGCACCCGTTGTTTTCAAAATGTCACGTGTCTTCGACCTACGTGACTGGACCAATCTTCGTAAAGGGTTCGTAAGCTGGTTGTGAAATAATGAGTGAATGAAGCTATATTTGATCGCGAATCAATATTTTGTTTACCGTGGCTTGAGCACTTTGCAATAGTGGCACAAAATAAAATATAAGCTTACTAAAACCTAATAGTCATGGTCACTACAATTGCAAGATCAAAGCGTGAATTATCCATTGTGGCGTGAGTGCTTTGGAAAAGAAAACAATTAAGAAGATGAGCATGGAGCCTGTTCACGAGGGAGCTGGGAGCCGCTGCGTGACGCCGCGGACAATGGACCGGAGGCTGCCCACTTCCTGACGCGAGATCAAACAATGTTTTAATAGCTAATTCTTTTTACATTTCGTGTTCAATCTCTCAAGTGTTATATTAACGTAAGCATTACGTCACAGCAGAGGAAAGGCTCCTTCAAGGATACTTCAATCGGTTACATTAAGAGACTCTTCAAACTGCAAGTCTTCAATTTCGTCACATTTACCCAGAAAGCTAGTCATATATTTATTTCTCTTTATTATGGTACTAGCACCTCGCGGTTGTACCCGGGTTATAAAAAAATACTATAACCTTCGTCCAGAATTTAGCTATATATGTAATACAAGAGATAGTAAGCCCAAACAAACTTACAAAATTTACTTCTCTATAATATTAGTATAGACAAAATATCGAAATAAGATAAGACTATATTTAAACTTAATTGGTAATAAAGACCTAAAAACAAACCTTGGCCATCCTGTTAAGAGCATAATATGAACGAAAATGTAGCGTAAGAAGCATACAATCCAAAATCGAATATTTTCAGTCAACATAGGGAAATACACGAAAAAGCGAAGTACTATATGGAAACACTAAGTCCAAAATATTCTAGCCTAACGAATTAAATATCATAAAACACTTAATGACTATATATATAATACTTTTGAACGTTCCTATTCAAACGTCCATTCTGTCTCCAATTTATCGTCGGTATAATATTAAGCGGCCTTTGTCGCCCGCTTTCGGTAAACAGCCTGTTCGCAAATAAAGGAATTCCTCTCTTGTCTGCACAAAAAAATGGACCGGAAAATAAAAACAAAACGCAATTAGCGTGATTTAATGGCCATTTAATAAGACTATAATTAATGTGATATTTTTCAAGTTCTCGCCTTTTTGTTTGCTCACGGTTTTGTTCGGTTTTTCATAAACGGGATTGTCTTTTTTAATGGTACCGCTTTTTGGAGTTTTTACGGAAATTTTCAATTTGACGTCCTTTGTTTTGGATTTGGAATTAGCTTTTTGAAATGTAATTACTCTGTATTTATAGCTGCGACCTCTATTCTCCGTCTACGAGCTGCGCTTGTATTTTTTTACGTGAGAGGTTATTTTTTCGCTAGCATGGTGATTACGAGAATCCTCCTCACTGTACTAAATCTTTAGTGATATGAGAAGCCTTTGCTCAGCAGTGGGACATTACAGGCTAATGCTTATAACTTAAGTTACTACTTTTTTATGTTTAAAAAATCTTGATAGTTCTCTTATTGAAATGAAAGCCAATATAGTACCCACTAAGCCTTATTTCATTTCATCCGAAGCTTTAAATATCGGACGCCCTCATAGTAATAATTACCATTACAGACCCATTAGTTAAATTGTTCTATTTTCGCTAGTATACTAATTATGATTTACATCTGTTTATTCAATTATATTATTATCTTCTGTTAATTGTTCACTATAATTTGTTTAAAAGTATTATCATTCATAATTGTGTTAGAACTAATTCAGTTGTTATTGTTGTGTTAAGCTGTACAAGTTTTGTTCACTTAAATTACTGTGTTTTGGACTCATTTCTTCTGTATGTATTTTTATCTTGTAATCATGCTAACGATACTTATCAACCATACAATATAATAACCGTTCATCTTATCAAAATTGAAACCAAAGTATATATTCTGCGAAATGCTCACAGATGCACAAATTAACAGAAATTAAGGAAATTTCAATCGGAGGGCGCCCAACTAAGAGCCGACTCTTAATTAAAAGGAATCATTTCGGATTTCAACAGATGCTATTTTGAAAATATTTAGACGCAATCATTCCTATTCATAGCACTAACTTTTTTTATCTTTAATTTTACTGTTACATGTTCGTTACATAATCGTTACATAATCGCTTTTAAAAATACTTCTAATAAGTAACATAAAGTAAAGTAAAGTATTAGCATGTAATGTCCCTGGGCAAAAGCCTCTCATCTCACTGAAGATATCAGTACAGTAAGTAACATACCAAAGTATAACATTTCCAACTTTTACTTTCCAACATTCGTTTCAATTCCAACTCACCAATTCTTCATTTGAACCAATCAAAACAACTCGCCAGGAATTTTGAAACAATTCCATTTGTGCGAGTTAACGAGATCTAAGTAAACCACAGGCGTGCAGTTTGTGTTAATATGACGTGGATTTAGGGTCGGTTTAAAAGACCGGTGGCAACAAATAAAGCTGTTTGAGGAATCGGCAGTCGGGTCACGAGATAGGATCAAGTGCACTCACGGAAAGGTACACGTGAGATTTCAGGTCGGGATGTATCGACGGATATGTCGATGGATTTTAATTTTGTGTAGGTAACACTTCCGTCTTTTACTCTTCTCTTTTTTACTCTACCTTCTAATGTAGAGTGGAAAGATTCAACTTTACAGAGGAATCTAATAAAAAGATTTAGCAAATCTGGTTTTGATTCGAAAGATTACAGCGCTTATAAAATTGATGTGAAAAAGTTGTTTGTCTAAAGTTGAAAAGTCTGTTCTTATTTTTTTTTACAATAACATTTCTTCTTATATTATTAAATTCACAAATAATTCAATATATCTCAAAATATCTCATAATATCATTCTCAAGCTACATCACGAAGTCAAACATCTCATGTGGCGCCACTAGTCCACCTCACAAGAAAACCGAAGCAAAGTAATAAGAAAGGTAGAAGTGCCCCATTGAATGATAACTCCGGTCCCTTTGTCTCGTGAGTCCGTCTTGACGAATCGAATTAAAAGGCTTATTGTGTCTACGTGACAGCTCACGGCCCCTGCGATACGCCGAGTTTTTGTTTCAAACGAACTAAAATATTACAGACCATTCACTAAACCTTCCCCAGCTAGGGAGACTCGCTACTTGAATTTGTACTCAATTTTTAACAGGGAACCCTTAATTAAGAACCTCTATTTATTGGCAAGAGAAATCTTAATGCGTTAATTGTTGAAATGCAATCTTCTTGGAGGGCTTTTAAATCATTTGAATGCGTCATCTTTTAATTTTGTGAAAAGTTTTACGATTGTTTGTGACGGCATGATGGATTCTCTTAATGGAAATTTGAATTAAGAAGTAATTTTCGGAATTATTTTAATTATTTTTGGTAGTTGGTTGAGATTCTTAATTTTGTGTGTTATTCAACTATTTTTGTTTGTTGCAGGCTTCTCTACGACACAGATTGCCGTCTCCCTCAGATCAAGGTAAGGAAAAAAAATATTAATATTCATCTCTAATTTTGCATAATCATTTTCTTTGGAAAAGCACTCAGATTTTCAATACACCTTCCTATATTAAAACTGGCTCAGTAATCAATATCAGAAAGTCAATTTCGCCGTCAAACTTTGATGTAATACTGCGGCACGTCCCCTCAAAAAACATGTCTTAATTATTCATTACATCCCACAACGTCTTGACTAAAAATGTAGCTATAAAATGTATAGTATACTGAACACGCACATTAATGAGTACCGTGCAATATTTATACACAAGGTACCCTAATTGGTGGGGTGGAGAGTGGAAAAAATGGGCAATTTCACGTAATGTAATATGTATATTTAAGGTGAGGTTTTTGAACGCGGCATTTTGTCACCGCCTGCACTTATTGGGAATGAGACCGCTTTTGGATTTGACTCGCTTGAGGAAATGGAAGTAGCTCTGAAACTTTTTTAATTTTGATTTTATAAAACTAATCTGCTAATCAAACATGGGATTTTGCAAATAAATACAAAAAATGTTTAAAAGTGTTTCATAAACTTAGAAAATGTTTTGATAGCAAACAAAAAACTGCTTTAACGAAACATTTAAGTAGGCTTCGTTCTTTAAAAATAAGGTTTTCATAATCGCATTCAAGTTCAATTAATCATTCCTTTCTGAAGTAGAGCCACTTTTCAGGCACGGTCGAATAAGTAGCCAGGATTTTTATTTTTTCAATATGTTTAGGTGCTCCGCTCGCTCCCCTCTGCCACAATTTCCTCTTGACGGAAACCCTCAATCTAATGATACGGCTGTGTTAAAAAACACAAGGAAATTTAATAACGGCAGCCCACAAGCAGCGAGAGAAAACAAAGAAATTTAATTTCGACAAATCCCACATGCTCAATATCGCTAAAAAGTTATGCGCCTCTTCAACTTTACGTGCAAATTAAAAAATCCTTGCGTATTTATTTTATTATAATGGCCAAGATTTCTCCACTGAAATTAAGGTTGGAGAGCAACAGTCGTGTGTCGGGGTGTCAGGTTACCCCACAGTAATTATACGGGACAAAGCTTAACACGTTTCAAAGGTAAGCAAATTAGTTCCGCACTTAATGATCCGACAAAGCGCGTAAATCTTTTTAAAATGTGCACCCGGCTTCCTTTCCTGTAGGGTAAGTAAACAGTACGTAAAAAAATATTTGCATAATCCTGCCCCACATGCAAATTGTCGGCCCGCACGGGAAACGCGTTGGAAATTGTATCAAATTGTTACGGCGACACGTAGGCTTTGCCGGCAATTTGTCAGCCGAGCAATAATTATTTGAAGCCGCACGCCCCGTCGCGATGAGAATCGCTAACACGGTATGGGCCCAAATGACGCAATTTCATAATCAAGTACGACAATTTTATTAATTTTTCCGACTTTTCCCTATTGGGCGTTATAAAAGGTTTGGCAGTAATATTACTTTAATTATTTCATTGTTTAGTCACATAACTATACAAAAAGGGGATTGATATTTTAACTGAAAGTTTTTGAACTTTAAAATAACTGCGCCATTTTATAAATATTTAGTGAGCAGACATTCCCGTTCATAAAATATTTTTGCTGCCTCAAAAAACTACGAAACAAAAAACCTTTTTGTGGCGAAGCTTGGTTTAAATAAATAAGAGCGTGCCAATCGATTTTCCCACGGTTTTCAATAAAAACAAACTGGTGAAATCGGTGGGCCGGCACGAGAGGTTGGCCATCGCACCAATGGCCCGGACGTGAAAAATGTTATACGCCACCTGTGGAACGCGCGCGTGTAATCGTATGCGTTTATCTCCACAGGGGCCACACATGCACCTCCTACAAAGATATAAAGACATTTTACAAAATGCTCCCTGGTGTTTCCCGTCTGGTGGCTTAATATGGAAATTAAGTCTAGGTGGTATCATAGATACTATGAAGCAAAATGTTCTCTGTTAGCTAAATTTAGTTTATGCATTAAAATGGTGACGAAGATTTTATTTAGAAAGATTGTATTTTCAATAAAGAAAATCTATTACGTTATGATTATGTATGACTTTGCCCGATCCTTATAACTTTACTAGGAGACCATAAATCTCCGTTATTAGTTTATGAACTATATTATAAAACATATTTGAAAATTTATCCAATTCGACATATATTAACATCTAGTTTGAGAACGATAGATTGATGTAGGTTAATTTAATATAATGCAAGACAAGTTAAGAATAACTAGAAGACGCTATAAGTTCCAAATTCCCAAGCCACATCCAGTCTCGTATTTCGGTGATCCATGCTAGGCTATATTTGCATCCATTTCAATTCCACACCAATGGGCCGAATTTATGCGGTGGCCGGCATTCGGGCAATTATCATCCTTGCAATGACTGCTCGCTGTCCACTCGACATTCCCCGGAGCGATCGCACGATACATTCCCGCACCCAACCAATTAACACGCCCATTGCATCCCGTTCAATTCACTAAGCGATTTATTGACACACTCCAAAAAAACATTTTATGAACGCTTTCCCTGATCGTTCTATGTTTAACGAAGAATTTTCCCACGGTTATGAGGTCTTAATAGTGAACCGACCTCCTTTATGAAGCCGAGCGGACACAATAACGATAAAGGTGAGCAGAAAATCCGGACAATAAAGCTCGACAAAAAAGCTGAGTGAGGGCTAGTGCGGGGCAAATAGTTCGTGAAATTCGGAGGGTCCCGTCGCAGGGCAGGGCTCGTTCAGTGGACGGGACACTTTACGACGGTCCTCTCAGTAAACCTGCCCATTATGTTGGGTTAAAGGATCGCCGTCCTCCAGTTGTAAAGATGCCGAACGCTCGCCCAAGATTTGTAGACGGTTTATAGATGTAGAAGGGTTGTCGAATGCAGCGAAGGGTATTATGATCATGTAGAGTCGAGAGGTCGTATCGTTTCCAGGAGTCAACATCGCGTATACGATGGAGTACTTTTAAAGGGGCTATATAGAAATATGAAACTGGTTTTCTGAATTTTATGAGCGCTGTTCATTTCATGCACACAATAATGATATACTGCAATGAGATTTTTTTTACTTTTATTCATTTAAAAGTACTTTAAAAGTTTAAACTTAATAAGCAAGCGCAGACAGAGCAATGGGATCGTATTTACGAATTAACATTTCAAAAGCACTACAGCTACGGACCGACACCTCCGATCTCGACGATTCTCAAAAGGTGACACCATCAAAGGCAGCGATACTGGGATGTGAAATTCAATTTGTTCAGTTCTTATTGTGTGTAGTTAGGGTTTATTTTGCTTTGAGACATTCTAGGTGTGGAGAGACATCTAAGGCTAATTGTACACGGTCGTGACCGGTGCAAACAGTGGCGAGGTAAAGGCGTTTACAGGTGTTTGCTAACGGCCCTCACGTAAACAGCTCACTTGGCAGCTCCTTTCCGAGTCCATGTCTAGTGCCTTCTGTGCGAGGTACATGTTTGTTGTAGTCCAGTATTTGAAGACATTTCCTGTAACTGTAGTTTACACGTCTGTATGGATATTGAGTATTTATTAACGTAATGAACATTTACATTTGTACACACATTGTATGTGTAGGTACATTTCATACTCACTGAGTATCGCAATCCTTAATTACTACGTAATCCGAGTTTCCATGTTAAAATGTGTATATGAAATTATGTGATTCGTGAAAATGGTAAATTAACCATAATACTGTAACAAAAACGCCAACCTACGCTTGTTTGCGGTGAATCCATCTCGCCACTCGGTCGCTCGAAACGCCCAGACTAGTCCGAATACATCCTGGTCAATCCTTTTGACGCCTGCCTTTGAGTTCTCACCTGCAACCACAAACGTTTGCGAACCTTCCGTAGGGTTTTATAAGATACATTTTATGATAGGGCTTGTTAAATTTGTTGTGAGATATTGCTGTAACATGCAATAGTTTGAGTTTCTGATTTATTGAAGATTTTTTCAGCCGATTGTGTGGATGCACAACTATGTATGTTTGTATGAAGGTATCTTTGTTATCTTGTAACATAAAACTTGTATCTAGAGTATTTTGGCAAAGTTTAATGTTTAACAGATAAATTCTTTCAAAAGTGATTATGTGTACCATAGACATAGAAACCTCTTCCCTACATACCTTCTAGATCTATATTATCTACCCTTTATTCAACATTAACAACTATGATTGACTACTTGATCCGAATATCAAACTCATCCAATATTTCTTTTGCCCATAAAAATCTTATGAATTTACAAAAAATCTTAACTAAACCTAAGCAGATAGCTTGAAAAGTTAGCCAGAATATGCGGATCAGAGGGAAATATGCAAGTACTTGCGCGCCAACCGGGAGTGGTTTTTGAACGGACCAAGCATTGCATATTACATGAGACCAACTTTTGTCGATTCCTTCAATATTTCAACGTGGGAAATACGCTGCCTTCCCTCTTTAAAATTCAATTTATATACTTACTTTGTATCTAACGATGTAGACGCTTTTAATGTTTGTTAAAATATGTACCTAATACCTGCAGATAACGTTTTATTATTAAAGAAACTTCTTGAGAAGCTGTAGATTAATAAAGTATTCTATATTTCAAGATATTAGTATGATAGATAGTAATATACTCACAAAACCTAACATACCTGAGTCTTGTTTTACTTTCAGACATCAAAATACAATAGAAACCGAACACCCCCAGTTTCATAAACTCCTTTCACAAACTTCATTGTTCTAATATAATAGAACACAATTGCAGAGTACAAATAAATGCAATATTCAATGAGTTGATTGCAGTTTCCACGTGGGATTTAATTTCATTTCCTAATACGTTCTCCTATTTGCCCACCATCCATCTGTGTTTGCGCTCCACCGCATTCATTCCATCAGACGTATACCATATTTTCCTTTTGTCTAGACGAAATCTTAACGAATGTTTAAGTTGTATGAATCTCGAAAGGAGAGCAATTAAAATATATCATCGTACCTGTAACATTTAACACTCAGCTCGTACTATATAACTAGCTCACTGAAAATTACACACACATAAATTAGGTAAGTGTATCAGTACCCATTACAGAATAACATCTACTATGAGTATGTACGCCTTTGTCTAAGTTTGTAAATGAGATACAATTCAAAGCGGAACGTTCCAGTGATCATTGTAGAGAACATGAACATAGAAATAATAAACAAAATAACATCGAATCGTAGTCGTAGGTTGGAAACGGAGGCGGTATCTCCAAATTGCTCATGTAAGACAAAATTAACCCTCACCCACATTAACAGAGATAAGTCGGCGAGCTCATTTGCGAGCCTTCCGGCTGGCGCTCGTTACATCTTGATATTCTTTACCCCTTCACCGATACCAGCCACATGAGCAATAAATGGCGCGGAAGGAGCCGCTATCGCGCCACCCGATATCTTCCATCCGAATTAATTTTAGAACGTTTCTCAGAAACGAACTAAGTTCGCGCACTCGTGGACTTGTTATTTCTAAGTGAACCGAAGCGAGCGCTCCGCATCTAATCGCGGTGAGTCGCGAGATAAAATGGCGACCCGTAATTACCATAACGCCTTTCGAAGATATGTGGAGAATCTTAATGGTACGGTGGCTTCGTAAATAATGGGCTCTTATGGGAAAGTTAGCAAAGAGCACTGTTTCGTGTGTAATTTTAAGGGCTTGCCTCACGTGCTTTTTGAATAATGTGCTAAAGACGGTGGGTGCGTTAATGATGGCGTTGTTTTCATATAGAGTTTGGTTAGATGGTGAATTTTATGAAAGCAATAATTACGCATGAAACGTTTTAGAAATAATGAGTCTTCGTGTATATTTCATCCTAAGACTAATTTTCATCGCAATTAATGCATGCCTGAGGGAAATTATAGCGTCTAATATACGAGAATATGAAGACGTTCCATAGTATAATTTATGTCTACATTTCCAGTTATAACTAACCAGAGCGCCCCCGGTAGCGATCGCCTAAAGACACTAAATTAACCGTCTAAAATGCATCTAAGACGGTGGCACAACAAAGCGTTAATAACGCGATCGCGCTATCTGCAGGATGCGGCGATGTCGCGCGACTGTCGCAGATTACACGTGAATTATGAGCTATTTCTGAATTGTGGTCGCCCGCGGCGCCGCGGCGCGCTCCGACCGCGGTCGCAACGCAACCCACTGTTTTTACCGGTACTTACTGCTAATTAACTGCACTGAGTCGCTGCTCGGTGTAACCATACATGGTATACATATTATATCACTATTTTAATCCTGCCTAATGGACAAAAACATACTCTTATGCATTATACAGTCAGTACTCTACATTCATAATACCCCTACGTAACGTATAACAATTTTATTGTACAAATTTTCTCTTTTTTTATATAAACTTATATTATTATACAAAATATCCACCATTAACAGCACTCACCTTCTGTAATTCACCCGAGCACACCCCACAAGGAGCTTGTTCCTTCGAATTACAAGCATTGTAAATTAGGCACCAAAACCAGTCTCATTTTCCGCACGAGCGCTGCAGCTAATATTGTCTCGCTACTGAAGTATGCTGTCTTACCTGCGGCTCGGAATATACTGTAATTGTCGAATACACTGCATCGTTTAATCCCGACTACATCCTCTGGAATGTTCGAGAAGGCAGCCGAGATTTGCGGCGAGCTCTTGGCCTCGGGCCTAGCCGACTTAGTACCAGACTTAACTTCACTCGCAAATATCTTGACGCCCTCCTCTGCTCAGCGACTAAATAAACCTACTGTAAACAAACATTAAAAACTCGTTTACTTTACTCGAAACCCTTTTTAAAAGAGTTAAAGTTGTAACAAGCCCGACCTCCTTCGAGGCCCGAACCCGTGGCACTGTAAACAGCCGTCAGGCGTCGTCGATGAAATTGCAAAAATGTAAAAGAGCTAATGTTTGCACACCTTAAACCCCTTCCCGACCCTACAGCCGGCGTGACGAGCTGGATAAAAGGCTTTAATACACCCTCATCCCTTATTACGAAACTTGAAAAAGACAACAATATAGATCCAATGTGTCGCGGGCGCGGGCAATCATACGCGCATCAAAGGTGGCGCGCCTGCGAGCTAGCCAAGTGTGGAGCCGCCTTTATACTCGACTCTACCGTTTTGTAATACTATTTTGTATGGAAATGCCGAGTCAAAGGGCTACACGCGTTATGAGATCTGAAACAATACGGATTGTGACAATCCTGTTTCCTTCGTACGTGAGGAAATCATATTTGAATGTTTAATGACATCCCCCACTTTGTCTCTCGTAAATATGAATCTAGAATTTCTATTGTAACTTTAACCTTTGTGTCCTAATTTGGATTGAGTTGAATAATTTTGGATGTGTTGAATTTTAATCACTACTTCGACATATTACATGTTTGAATATTGAGACATGTAATCTCTATTGAGAATCAAGGATTTTCTCTTGGCATCGTTTTCCCTCCTCTCTCCTCTCACTCGTTTTCTGTACAAACCTCATCAATGACGTCATACAACAAACAAAGCTATGATTTGAAGTCCTTTAGAAGAAACTACCCATTGTCCTTTACTGACTAATTTTCAGGTTTATTCCACATCATTTCCCAGTATTCTCTCTCCATACTTCGCCATCGTAGAGGCACATCAAGTAGTCATTACCACCCTCTGAAAAATCTCCTCCACCGCTGCTTTGCAAGTCAAAACTCCTTGACACACGTGACAGAATTGTCTTCGGGATACAGAATCGCTATACCTTCCCAATGAATCACCATTATCGATCTTAATTGGGTAAAGATAAGGTTCATTTGTAATCACTCTAAAAGAGGTAATTGAAAATTTTATTGTTTTTGCTAAAAACTCAATTTCATTAAAATCACGATTAAATCTGTAATTTTTTTTAGTCTTGTTTACGTGGTTAATGCAAAAGTGAAGATTAACTAATAATTCTACACTCTGTAAAGAATTTTTTGAGGCCGATCGGAGCATGCAGATAAAAATGTTACGTACTATAGGTACTTATAAAACAGTAATTAACTATATGTGACCGTCTTTGAATTGTTTACTTATTTACCACTAGTCAGTACCCCGCGGTTTTACCCGCGTTGTACCCTATTCTGTGGGAATTTTAATCATAAACATTCTTCTTGAATCACTCTGTATGTTAGTAAAAACCGCATAAAAATCCGTTCAGTAGTTTTAGAGAAAATTAATTACATACAGTCCAACAGCTTTTGGGGACTTTGCTTTTTAATGTGTATGGATACACATTAAAATTATCTAATTACTGTTTTACATACTTCATCTAATCACTGTTTTACTGTATTGTGAATCATTGGCAACAATAAAAATAAATAATTAATTAACCTATTGTGTCCCACTTCTGGGCAAAGATCTCCCTCAACACTTTCCAAGCCAGTCACAGTCCTGGGCTAGATTAGACCAATCCCTGTCAAAGTGAATCATTGAAAATAACCAAACATTATCATTAATTATTATAAACTTCAATAAGTAAAAAGCTATAAAACGAGTTGATATATCTCAAGGATTTCGTGCCCGGTGGTGGGTAATGCCTGAGCAAAGGTCGGAGGTTAAATGTGAGGGTTCCGCACCTGATTTACTTCGCTGTAAACGTCACAGCAGATCGCACAGGTGCTTAGAATTAGTGCCTTCTCAGTTTTAATTCATTGTTTTGAGTTTTACATCGGAAAATGGGAAGGGAGGAGTGGAGTTTTGGCAAAAAATTTCATAACTTAAATGCTCGGTATTTTGTGCGAATTTATGCATTTTATATTCTTGGCTGTAGTGATCTACCAGTAGTGCAAAGGTTCGGAGAAAAAATGAGTGACAACAGTTGTAAAGCAAAAGATTTAGCTTGTACTGTAAGGCAAAGACCTCTCACCTCACTGAAGCTCAGCACTGGAGGACCGTGGCGACAGACATACAAATATATAGACATATAAATTCGCAAAAAACAAGGTTTCAAGTAACGTATGTTTTATAGATAAACAATATAAGAAAAAAGCAATAAAATCGAAATTATCGCAGATGGAATTCTGCGCACGGCACCGATCCACACATCGTTAAGGCGGCGTGTACACCATTACGCGAAATTATTCGAGCGACATCCCGCCGCGACAAATTGACATTCAATCAGTGTCGCGACATTGTTTCCCTATCAATCCTTATTGGGAGTAGGCACACGCTTTCGCCGATATGCGCCGATATGCCGCCATCAAATCGCAATTTGTTTATGAAAATTTATTGTATTCGCCATTACCGCACGCGGATTCTTTTCCTCCGGGAGCGACCCCGCGGAACGAAATCACCTTATTCAATTCCCTTTTTGCATACATCACACACATGGGTGTCTTCGGAGGGGAACTCACGGTTTTTGTCTGAACACGTTGAACACGTGAAACGCGTTTGGGACTCGTGTTCGCGTCTTATTAGTCTGGATTGGGTACAGGTTTTCTTTTATCGCTTTACTGGAGGATATTTGCATTTCATTGTTTTGTGCAACCAAAAAAAGAACAAGCAAAGTGCGAAATAAGAATAGTGAGTAGTAAAAAAGAAGAGCATCTCTCTGAATAAGAATAATGTAATTTTTTAGAGTATAAGTAACTAAGCCAACTTATTATGAATACATCAAAGAGATCAAACATCGAAGCCAAAGACAAATCAGCCAAAATTTCAAATTTGGAAATACCGCAGGGAATCATTTATCAGCGCGGAATTAGCGCGTCACATATGCAAAGTGTCGATGGTAAACTGAGCTCAAGATATGACGCCCCCTGTTCCAAGGATTTGGAAAAAGAATCGTCGCATATATCACGGTTAATAGGGTGAGGAGAGAGCACTACTTATGCCTAATGCGACAAGGAAACATGGTACGCGCCCGAATGTGAATACATTTTCTCAAAACTGGATTTTCAATGGTAATAAATACTTGTGAGCGCGCGCCAACTGACTTTGTTACAGCGTTTTGCGGTTGGAAGGTATTCAGTGTCTAATAATTTAGTAGGATTTATTCTCATTTTATACGATAAGTGAATTTAAGTGAGATTGTTTATTAACTAATAATTAACCTGAGATTTTGGTCTAGGTCAGGTATTAAGCTATCTTACTCCAAGATCATTAGTATGGAAGACTACAAACCAGTAAGTAGTGTCACGCTGCAGTAAGCGCGATGGCAACTTGCGTTTTTTACGAACGCATTATAGTATAAAAGAAAATGTAAAAGAACACACAATTATAGTGTTCAATATTCAATGTTCTATTTTCAAACATGAATACCAATAGCTATCTCAATTGCTTGCACCCTCGTATATAGTCCTTCAACAACAGAACATTAATAAGCCACCTGCGATACAAAAATTTAGCATTAACCCCTTTTGTAGTAACATAATAATAAACCGTTGACGAGCTCGTAAACAGGGTGAAATGACTGCCGGTAAAAAGCAATGACGTCGGTAAATATGGACTAGCGATGTCTTCCCGACAACAGACTGACGTTGAAAACGGTAAAGACGCTTTTAAAC
Organism: Cyclophora albipunctata; assembly: GCA_963082685.1. Lineage (NCBI taxonomy): Eukaryota > Metazoa > Arthropoda > Insecta > Lepidoptera > Geometridae > Cyclophora > Cyclophora albipunctata. The sequence continues at coordinate 3,463,306 of OY720117.1, read as the reverse complement.
CTTGCAGACGTGCAAAGCTAATTCTTTATTGATATCCCGTTTAAGGTGAAATGAATGTAAATTGTAAAGAAATTACTACCTTTACTTGTCTGTCTACAAAGTATAAAACTTTGTTGAGTGTTTCATTATGTCTAATTAGTTCAAGTTATTTTAATGAGAATAACAAAAAGTTTATATACATTTCGTTTAAACCTGTACAAATACTAGATAAAACCACATTTTCATACAAAAACAAATCTAAAAGGTAATCTTTATTGTTCGGCGCTGAAGATTATGCTAAAATCGTATGTATTATTTCTAGCAACGAACTGTGCATACTTAACAAGAGTTTATCAGACGCCCCTTCGCTAAAAACCTGTTATATTGCGAACACATGATTATGTAAAAGAATTCCGAGATTTGAGCGTATGAGCGTATGAGGGAATGAGCGTGTGTGTCGTTAAGACGCGACGATGCTCACATTTGCATCTATTCCACTCTTTTTAGGGGCTGTTGGTTCCCACGATAAAACATTGTTAATAATTTGTTGGGGTTAACAGTTTTGATCTAAGATATTTAAGTACATTTCATAGTATCTTAGCATATATTGAAATTAACTTTGTGTGGTATATTAGTACAGTAACTACTCAGTCGTTTTTAATAACTTTATACTAAGCTCCTGTATTAATTGATATTGTATCACTGTATCTGAAAATATGCAACATAATTTTTAAAATCAAAACTTCTCATAAAAACAATATATGTAATACTTTTTAATCTGAAAACTACATTGGCAAAGCCACGGCAACAAAACTAATTACACCTTCTTATCAAACACATTTAAAGCAATAGTATATTATTAAACAATAGCAATAATTACATAAATAAATAGTATTAACATATAATGTCCCACTGCTGGACAAAAGCCTCATCTCAGTGAGGATAGTATAGTAGATGGTTGTATAAATAACAATAGCATAATTTTTAATCATGGTACCAGAAGAAATCTACTTTACGTTTAGTATTGTCCTTATTTTCGCCATATAATTGCTCTTCTCCGGCTCGCCCCACGTCCGTCCCTGATGCTGCGTACTTCTGTTGAATCTGGCTGGCTAGAGCGAGGATCACGTGGTGAGGGATCTTGAGCTTCACGGCCACTTCGTCTTTTGAGGAAACTTCTCGAAGGTTGTCATCGGCTCTATCTTCAAGACGAAGGTCTAGGTCAGTTTCTGCTGAAGTCCAAGCAAGGACTAGAGCTGAAAAGAAAAATATATTTGGTGTTACCAAGTTTTTTCTAAGGAAGAAATTCTAGATGGTGTTGACAGATGTTCCCTGTATTGTTTATGCTGCATATCCATTGAATTCAAGGTGCTCCCACACTGCTGTTATAGAATGTTAAGTAACGTTAGTAAACATTTGTTAGCTAACATTTAATCACCAAAGTCAAAAAATGTTTTCATGTTAGTAAATGTTAATTAACATTTTTGAACAAAATTTTGTTTGTAAACATTTTATACGGGTGACGGCGGGGTATGCGGTGAGTCGATGAGTTTTTCTCTAGCTTTAAGCGTTCGGCGCATCCAATAAGAGCGCTTTTTCTTTTTTTTTAAACAAAAAATGAAAGCTATCCCATATAGCAAATCTTCTTCCATTTTCGTGTAGACGCCTCAGAACGCAAAACCAAACTGCGAGCCAATGCCAGATTCAAAATGTTATAAAATGTTAGTAAACACTTTCCATCAGTGTAGGAGCACTTATAACATATAACAGTTCCTAACAAAATGTAAGAATTGACAACATTTGTTAGTAAATGTTTTAGTGTTCAAAAATGTTTATAAACATTTTGTAACAGCAGTGTGGGAGCACCATTACTTTTTACTTGCAACACTCAGCGTGATTTCGCTCTAATAAAAGAGTGCCGTAAATAATTGAAAGTCGAATTACAGAGTGCTAAATATCTCATCTTATTGTTTTTGTTGAAAACTTTTTTTATGAAATTCTAAATTTTATTACTATAGGCAGAACTTGTAGGTTGTCAGCAAGATCTCATTTCAGGTAAATAATGGTAGGATAGACACATTTTTTTGACACAAAGATAGGACAAAGGCCTTTTATTCAATGAAGTTAAAATGAGGATTAACTATTTAGACTCAGGCACTCAGTAATTTTCTATGTGTGATGTGATTTCAATAAATTATTATTCCTTCATGATATGTTTCTTTACTGTTTATTTATTACATTCTTCCCTTCCGTTTTGATTGCTGTAAAAATATAGAGAGAAAAAAAAGGATCTCTCTTAAAATCGTGTTTCATTAATAATAACGATTTTTTTAATCAATATTTCTTATAATATTTACCCAAAATAATATGGAACAGATGCATTTTCAGAACTGCACACTATTACTACCGAACATGAAGTGTGATTCAGTTCTTATTAATAATTAATGGTTCATTCGAAATGGTGATAAGAATTAACACGCATAGTTCGCCTTTAATGGTTTTGTGTAAACGTAATTAATTTTTACCAGAATCAGTCATTAGCCTCTACGATAATCGTTTACGTTTCTAATGTTGCGATAATTGTAATTTTCTGCTTTTAATTACAGTTGAGTAATTGCATCAATGGAAATTCATGGAAATGTCTTGTGTTTTTCTGCTATGAGCTATAAGTAAGCAGTCTTACACTGTTACTTTAATAATTATTCACTCATAATGAATGCATTGAAACAAGTTGTCAAAATGTTAAATAGGTACTCAAAATTACCAAATAAAGCTGGGCCTTAATAAATCATAACATTAAACAGCAAAAAACCTGCAGCCCCATTATTATTATTTAAATCTTCAAATTATTCGCTACATAGATATAAGTCTGGAATAACCCATTTGAACGGATAAGAAAAAGGGATGATAGTCATTAGCATATAATGACAGTAATTAAAATACACAAATAGAGCTATAAAGAAGGCCTTGCGATGAAGGGCTGGTTCATGACGCCTCGATTTATTCGCGGCAAATATTTTGAGAGCGGCTCAAGGCAGCCTCAGAATTATGAACAGGATTGTTTAATTTATTAATTAATAGAGTCAGCGTAGCGGACGCCATCACGCTTCAGGCGTAACAGATTAAATATATCGGCATATTTCTATGAAAATGTGGTTGAACTTTTTTTCTAAGTCTTCTCTCAGGTTTTATCGGAGTACTATGAATCACAAAGGTTTTAATTCAACTTTTGCCAATACCGTAACGAAAAACAGCTGATCTTTAATTATTAGTTAACATTGGATCCTAACAGTATAGCGTCCCAATTCTTTCGTCCTAGCCCAAAGAACAATTCCTTGCAGTTTTATTATTAGACAGATTTGTTCGACATTCTCATTAACAATCTGTACAATAAGATGGGCAAGCCTTACAGTACAATTATTTCAATTCATTTGACTCGCTCCGTCGCCTCCGCAGACAATGGCGCGGCTAATTACGAAATGTAAGACTTTATTAACGCAATCGGGCGGTTATTAACATAAAAAAATAATATTTACCGACTCCGGGACGGCGAGGTACTTAATTTACGAATATTGCGGCATTAGCTTTACTGTTCCCGTCTCAACCCTTCTTACAAATGATCGTAGCGATGTTACTCTGAGTGAACGCCTCCAGATTAAGCCTCGTCACTCTTACTCAACATTTTGCATCGTAATTGCTGACATTACAGACTTGAAGACTTTTGACGTGGAAATTAGAAATTCCACTCACATATTTTTTAAGTAAAGAAAACGTTTCGTACCCAAATTACCCATTGATATTTTAATAAAGAACCATCCCTCTGATTTGTAGATTTCAATATTAGCATATAAATAGAGAGTAAAATATGACATCAGCATTTTAATTTTTCTATATTACGAAGCGATTTACAAATTAGCGGGTAAGAAAAACGCCTTGGAAGCCTCCAGAGGGTGGACTCGTTGGCAGATGTTCTATTTAAATGTAAATTTTGTACCGATCCGAACGACAAGAAAAATAATGATACCCAAAGTAAATATTGAAAATTTAATATTAAAATCCTTCCTACAAAAATGCTTTAAACTAATACAATATAATTCACTTATCTTTCAATCAACGAATCAAGTGACTCAAACCACGTCATAAGTTTACTTCACAAACACATAAATGAAACGGCCTAAACTTCGTAAGTACTAAGAAAGAATAATTTACTTAATTTGACAGAAGTATTTAATCAAGTCACAACAAAGACTACGGGAGGGTGTCAATTGCACACACTGGAATAAAAAAGAAAAGGAATTCTTTTTGGGAAGGGCAACAATGAGAGAAAGAATCTCGCCCGTTGCGGAAGTGGTAATGACAGAACGTCGGCAATGGTTAAAAGTCACACCTCGTGTTTACGGGACAACGAACACTCCGGAATTAGCTATCATTTACTAAAGTACTTTATATAATTAAGTAGAACGACCATTAGTCTCCTGGAGGGACGCCATATTCTTTACTGAATATCTCTCTAATTGCTATCTCTAAATGAAGGTAATATACGTCTACCGTGTCTAAGCTTTTAGTGCAAAAATGTTCAAAGAAGGATTGCAGTATTAAATATTTTGTACGCGGAATAATTTAAATAAAACTGAATAGCACGATCTCTTTGTTGTTTCGTAATCCCCTTCGCAAATTAACGATTCGATTATAATTGATTAAGTACAGATCCAGACGAAACCACAAAGGAGTCCATTCGGACCACCTTCAAAAACAAAAACAAGTCTCTCTCCCCTCCCATTTTGACCGAGCGCAGAAAGAGAAATCTGGCTTTGTTCATTTATTCGGTAAACCGATAATTTCATTAAACAACAAAGTGGGACTCGTCGCAAGCTCTCTGTAAACACGCCAAGAAGCCAATGTCCCCTAAGATGGCGAATTCATTTGAAGAAAAAATCAGACTTAACACAGCGCGACAAATTAGGAGTCTTGGCCCCCTCTTGTTTATGCTTTCCGCATGCGGGAACATTTTGATTGGTTTTCTAATTAGCAAAAAGAGATTTCGAAAAATTTGGAGCACGCGGTGGAAAAATTTATTGACTTGGGATTGATTAGGTTTCTTAACCCTTCCTGCCACAGGTCGGGCATTACCGAGCGTTCAGTTAATATTGGACGGGTAACCCGAAACGGTTGCATTCCGCACGTTAAAAATATCGCGGAGTAATTTGGGGCATTCGAGCGGGCTACTCGCATTTAAGTTAGGTAGCGGCAAATTAAGCCCGACCCCCGATATATTGCGTTTGTTCTTTTGAAGCTCCGAGTAAAGGGTTAATGCCAAGAATGCTTTACTTTTTATAAAACTCAATAAGCAGGGGAGCTGGTTGTTTGCAATCGGGCCTAATATATCTGTGATACGGACCACTGACTACTGAGGAAAGTTGAATACTTCAATAAAAAAGTGCCTACGAAGCATTCGCATCCAAATATGGGTGCTATATAAATATTATTCTTTCCAATTCCACCCTACGTTCATGTGTGAAATTAATTTTCCGCACACAAAATACACGCTACCCACGGCCAATGAATTATACCTCAGTCAGGTAATTAGACTGAAAAATACCATTAAATTAATAAATAAAAAACAGAAGCGTGCCCCATCGACTCTCACGGCAACGCACGGTTCCCTCAGTCGAATAAATTTATGTAAAAATTTTCATTAATATTTTTGAAGCCGCGCGTCCGTTCGCCCTTGGGAGTGAAAATCGAGTTCGCGGTCGCGATGGAAAAATGCAAACCGAAAATTATGGGGACCCTCGCCTTGTATTTGCTTATGAATACTGGCCGTACCTGCCCTCCATATTGTTAAATATAAATATACGATGCGATACGGGAAAATAAAATTAAAACATTGTTGATGGAGTCATTTCATATTAAAACCCATTACTCAACCATTTCGATCGAAAACGTGTGTACCTGTTTGGATATTTTTTGTGCGAGGTCTGCGTGTGTACTATGAAAAACGCCCCTCGTGGGATCTTGCGAGATTATGAAAGATTTGTGAGTTCTGGAGTGGCGCCCGCGGCCGGTCGCAGCGAGCTTAAGAGATTTAAATCGCTCGCTGGCCTGGAATGCCAGATACAAACAGATTTCTTACCGCCCCACGCTCGCTGGAAATAATACGATAACAGTTAACTGAACTCCCGGATGACAAATGTTTGCTGATACAGAGAACTTTATCGCTACTAAACCAAAACAAAAAGGAAAAAATGTAATGCCTTTACGCCGAAATACTTCCACAAACCTACAACTCACATAATTTTACAGCGTTTGGAAGTGCAATTTCGAATTTGATATTAAAAAGGTTTCAAATATATTTTTGTTAAATAAACTTCCTCAAAGGTTTCCTTCTACAATGCAACCGAAATCTGTAAGCGATATCTTTCCATGAAACCTGTAAATCTCTCAAGCATTTTTATATTCGGCGTTTCTCCAAGGGCTAAGCAGCGCTCCGCCATCCCCGAGATTATATCTTGACACTTGATGGATGAATGGTTATTGGATCTCAACATTTTTATCATTTTGATACAGTGGCAAGGTGCGCTAACTTTGTGCACTGCGGGGGACATAGTTTAAACGAAACATTTGGAGTTTATAGTGTGGTGGAGCTTACTGATAAGGGAGCTAACTTCACACTGATGGTTTGAGGATTTATTCGTATACATAGTTGTAGGTACAGTCAACTATAAAAGTTGATGAACACAGTATTACATAAATATCTCGAAAAACGTATGGTTACTACACAGATTTCTAAACATTCGTAGTATCGTAGCTTAAACTGTGTAAAGGTTAAACCATTTCAATGAATATATATTGGAATTTAAAGAATATTCATCTGTAGGTCGTCGTTTTAGTCATTATCAAATTATTTCTTTGTAAACCCATTTATTATATTGAATGATGGGCAATGATGTGATAGGATTACTATTTGCAATCCTATCCTATATCTTCAAATTGGCTATAGAAATATACGTGTTCTATCCACTGTAGTGTAATCTTTTAACATATTCGGCTTAGCTCAATATATTATCCTTGATATTGGCAATGTTCTTAACACCGTCTGACTCTGCGACCCGGTCGTTTGCACTCTTTACTACATTCCTATCTCACACTTCATATCTTGGGTACGGTTGGCAAATAAAGTATGTTTTTTTTTCTAAACTGTAGGAGGTAAGAAGAAGGAAGAAGAATAAGGTTCTATCTATCAAATAAACTTTATAAATGGATTGAATATTAGAATAAAAAATGTGTTTAATATAATGAATGACGTTAAACCGTTAGTAAATTGAGTATGCAATAATCTGTTGTTTAACTTCTTCTTCATCGAGTGGATGGTCAACCTGACCAATCCTGGTGTCTGAGTTATTGAGCCGCCAAAGGCCTCTGACATGGCTTGTTTAACTGGTTTTCTACAAGTCCAACAGATTACAAAGAAAATAAAGATAATGCACATTAGGTATATTGGAATTTCTCATCAGTCATTTAGTGGGCTGTTCGGTCTTTGATACGAAGAAAAAGAATTACTCACACATTTTTTTTCAACTTCTTCCACAATTTACTCTGCAAACCATACCAGTTCCACCCGTTTAGCTCACGTATGATACGCGATATGGTCTGAAAAATGCGGCGGCCAGCTACCGTTAGCGGAAACATATCAATTCAATTTGAGAGACGCACCGCGGTGTGTCGTGAAATAGGGCTGTCATACCTTAAATCATGTAGCACCCGTGATAAACATATCGGAAGGGTTTCTGTTTTATTAGCTGCGACGGAGGATTTTATCGGTCGCCTTATCTCGCTTCGAAGTTCAGAGGTTACTAACTTTTTTGAACGTTACAGATTTAAGATAAAAATGGGTAGCAGGACTGAAGGAAACCGGTTTGTTCAAGAATTTCTTATAAGGCGGCACGATAAAAAAAAAAAAAAAAAAAAAAAAAAAAAAAATATCGTTTATTGGTATTTACAAATACATTTGTTTGAGAAGTTTTGGGAACCCTTCTTTTAAGTTTATTTAAACCTGTGTTAGAAGAGTCCCCTCCGCTCTGTGACTCTTACAATGTTTGAATTAAAACGATTAAAAGCTAATTAATATTAATAATAAACTATAATAAACGATAAGTTGCCTGCTGAACCAAAACTGTGCTTTACTACGTTTGGTATACAACTATGATATCACACGGAGCATACCAACCTAACATATTGATGGTGGTATCCACCAATCTATACTATTTTAAGAGGTAACATTTGTAAGTTTGTTTGTTTATTCGAGCTAATCTCAGGAATTACCAGTCCGATTGAATTATTATTTTTTGTACTAGATTGCCACATTCAATGGGAAGGTTATAGGCTATTTTTCATCCCGATCAATCCCACGGAAACGGGCACAACGTGGGTAAAACCGCGGGGCGCTGCTATTCATGTTATATTTAGCATAGCAATGTAGGATAGCATATCTCTGATAGAAAATAACCATAAGAAACAAGCCCGTTGGCACAGTGGCAGTGAGAGCGCTTACTGTGTCGGGGGTTGCGGGTTCGATTCCCGCCCGGAGTCAACAATATGTGCAGACATAGTTGTTGGCGACGACGTCTGGGTGTCAATTATATATTCTTATAAAGTATTTGTGTATGTATATTTAGTAGTATCAGTTAATTAGATTCCATAACTCAAGCTTAGAGCTTACTTTGGGTCTAATTAACCATGTGTGAATTTGTCCAGGTATATTTATTTATTTATTTATTTAAACGACAGCGGCGCTCAAGCGAAAGTTCAAAGAGTATTAAACCTTACCTACTTACGTACCTATGTACATATGTCATTACAAATTCCAAAAGTAAGCGCTACACGTAAAGCATCTTTAAAACGAGATTAAATAACACAAAAGGTGTAAAATATAGTAAAGGTGCAATTAATCCCCCTTAACAAGACAGCGGCTTCAGCTCAGTAAATATTCATCGCGTCATCTCCAACTGAGCGGTTATAAAGATTAAAAATGCACACTTGCCCGCCCCGCGGAGCCTCAAGGAAAATATGTTGAACAAAGTAGAAACGATTCAATCCAGATACTGGAAAGGCCGTTTTCAATTTCTGTGCTAAGCAAAAAAATTAAGATTTTTTTCATATAGGAAGTAAAGCAGAAGATTTTGGTTGTAATTAAATTGATAAGCTATAAAGGTATGTAATTAGAAAAATGAAAAAATAACACGACGAAAAACCTCGTACTAGTTTTTAATTTCTTGATAAAAAGCGAATACGCGATAAAATCTTTAAAGCCTCAGCATACTTTGATAGCTAATTGATCAGCAACCAACCACAACATACTATTTAAACCCGCTAGATATGTCGCATTAAGTGACTTTCAAATAATTTCCACTACTATTGAAACATACAACACAAACTTACAACATGGTGTCTAAATCTTCTTCTCGAGTCGAAATAAACTAACGGCTCTTTTTAAAGCCAAACCAACATAAACAGCAGTTTTCAACGCTAACCAATAAAAGACTTAAAACCCGCTTTCTTCACCATACCTATCAACCTAAGACTAATAAAAAAATAATACCCAAACCCAGTTAGTTAATAAAGTTTCCATTACCAAAGCCGCAGATACCGTCTCACCTAACATACCTACAGACACGCTACGCGATTTAATATCCACTCATAATTGAAGCGAACCTTCTTCCAAACCCATTACGCGCTTGTAGACTAGTCAGGCCCCTGTAATGAACTCATATTATAAATGCAACGAGGCATCGCCTCTGAGATGCACCGAACACTCAGACGCGAAGAATTAATTCATTTGCATGTAAAACTTATACGGAACCCTACTTAAGATTAGGTACTAGATGTATGAGCTTGTAAGACGCGATGAGCGCTCGGTATTGATAGGTGTGTGGATCAGCTGTTGAGTGGTGGGGGTAGGTCTTTGTGAACTTTTAAAAGGGTTGTTTTTGTTTAGATTTTTTATTGCATACGTTTCTTTGAGTTTTGCTATTATTGCCACAATTATTGGGAAAGACATTTGAAATGTTCAGCTGTGGTGCCCAAGAGGCAGCATGTGGCCTAGTATGAATGATGTTAATGATTAAACTTGTAACAATAACATTGTTATACAGTCAGTTACATTTAAACAGCTGAGTATAATACTACAGGACGCCACCTTGGGCCCAATTTGATATCTTGATTTTGTGCCAAATACTACATCGCAAGTACTGTACAAGCAAAAGATTTACTTAATTTTTGTACAACCGTATAATCAAAAAAGGATATATGTACTTATTTGGCCTCTATAATACAAAAAGGTTTGTTTTCTGTCCATCTATGAAGTAACTCAATTCGTACAATAATATACCACACTGTCACTGTAATCAAAAAGGATATTTATGTAACCTCTAGGTGTGCTTCTTACCCATACATGTATTTTCCTTGTTAACTATTGAACTAATTCGATAGTAACAAAAACCGCAAGTTCGTTGACTTGGTAACTCGCGCAGACACCTACATGTTACCGCTAATAGCTTCCTCTCATCTTAACAGCTTGTTTTCAACATGCTACAGCTTTTTCCCAGCACTATTTGCTTTTTAAGAAACAAGTTTACAGCTTCTTGGAAGATAATTTGTATACGATCTCGTGGCAAAAGTAGGTGAGTAAACTGAGTCTGTAGTGAAGCTTAATGAGTTTAATTCGGTGTCAAAAGCACTGTTGTGTATTAAATATGAGGTGCTTTATTTGTTGTTATTTTGAAGATTTGGAGAAGTAGGACTTTTTTATTAATGAACTCGCAAATGTTGGTCTTTTGTACATAATTTACTTGAATTTCAATGGTGTTGTTTTTTCCTTACTACATGAAATTTGATTGCCAGCAATAAGCGTACAGTGTAAACGACTCGAAAAAATAACAAAATAAATTAAAGAGGGTTACACAATAGCCGACTACGCAAATAAGGACGCCCTCCAATGAGTACAGTTAAGAAAAAAACTTGGAGTGCGCATGATCGCTCCCCTGGGCCCGCACTTATCATTGACATTAACTTTTTTGTTGTCCATAACATTTGCATAACTCTTAAACTCTGTATCGGGAAGACGCCTCGAAGCCTCCAGGCGTCAACGGGGAGCGATGCCAGCACACTTTGTAAGATCATTTTCAGTCTTTGTTAAACTACGCTCAGCTCTTCAGGGGCCTTTGAACAAAGATAATCGTAAATTACTAACAACACTGGGAATACCAAACGTTATAAAATTATAATATTATGATAACGCAATAACTTAACTTAATAACCCGAATAAAATTTCACGAAAAAAGACGTCGGGAAATCGTAATATCATGATGTTCGAATTAATTTATAATTAGAATATTTTGACAGCTGTCACAGACAGACAGCCCTTCGGCAAACGAAGCCAATTCGAACCCTACGCTGTCTCAGAGTAATAAGACCATCATCCATTTGATAGATTTATGGTTTTGTGTTCCGTTCGGAAAATATTTTTTCAACACAAAATCTTGCCATATAGAGATGTATAACAAGTTCCATAATGTCTTCATATTTTTACAAAAATTGCCATCATCTCAGGTAAATATAAAGTTAATTGGCTCCAGAATTTCCCCCGTAATCCATCTGACAGATTATAATTTAAAAACATGAGCAAGTTTGTTATAATGGAAGCGGACAAGCAAGGAGGCTGCATGGACGTTGTAAGGCCTTAATAAGTAGGTATCGTTTGCAGCAGCTGTTGTTCGGCAGAGTGTTGCCGCAATCACCCTTAAAGACAATTTTTTTTGGTTGGCTGTGGAAGTATGGAATAGGATTTTGTATGGTGTGCTCTGTGAAGGTTTGATGTATATTGAATTCAGTACTCGTGGTTACACAACTTTAATAATTAACTGTGGTGTTATGTGATAGTTGTAATGCCTTGCTAACGATTTTCTTTCATACGTTGTTTTTGTAAACTAATAGGTACATTAGAAAATTTTTAATTAATTTAGGCGTATTTCGTATCAATATAGTCGATTAATCTTTTTCAACAATTTAACTGAAAAAACAAAGCGCACTCCATACTCGCCAAACGTCTCGATACTCGTAAGGCGATCGTCTTTTTTCTCACCCCAACCTTCGAAAAAAATAGGGGAGATTCCTATCTTGTCGCTTCTAATTTACTTATTCCTCTTCTAAAGACTTATTTACCTTCAAAATCCCATTGTGACCGGAGCAGGGCTGATGGGCCTTTCACAACGAGAGCGCTCGAGAGGTGTCAAACGATGGCGTTCTTAAAAAAAAGCAATAACAATTTACATAAACACCCGGTCCTAGTTAACAGTTAATAAAGAGAACGGTGTCCCAATTGACGGAATAGAGCCTTTTTAACGCTCTTTAGATGGAAATGAAGATTCTATATTGTTTACAAGACGTTTTTGTGACGTCATAAAATTAAATTGTTTGTTCTTTAATTGTTATTCGAAACATGGGAATGGTAAGGATACGAAAACTTGGTTAAGTCTTTTTATTTTCTTTTGTAATAAAAAGATACTTTTTAAAGTTTAGGTAAATAAATTTATTTAAAACGTATGTAATTACATTTATAAAATAAATTAATTCGTAGAAATGTTTGCGATGGAGGCTCACGCATATTATCGTGTACACAATGACCTAAATTCAGTGAAGTTCCGGAATTGTTTCATTAAAACCGACCCAAAAGTTTGACATGGACCACGGACAGGCGCACTCTGGGTATCCGCGATCGATCCGCGGTTCATCGCACCCTATCAACAAAACGCAAAATGTGCACCAGAGTTGGACTGGGCGACCAGCCCGCGGCCCCATCACATCCGTGGCACCACCGCGCGCCGCCGCACCACCGCGCCACCGCACCACCGCGCCGCTGTCCGCGCCACTCAAACCCCTTCTCATCAAAACTCCCGACTAATAGTAATCTAAAACAAAGTTCAACCGGTTCAAGGTCGCAATTTAAAGTTTTTCCAAAACTTCTTTTCCCGTTCACTTTTTTATAAGTATATAAATCTTTTTGCCGGCAAACTTCTACAAAGTTTTTGGCCCAGATTGTCATCGATTTTTGTTTGAAGACTTTGTTTTTTCATTGTTCTTCTTTACTTGTTTGACGGTTAATTCATAAAAACTTTCCCGCCTGCACAATCGATAACGATCGTACTGTCAGTTTGTAAACAAAACCACGTTACGGCTGAACCAACTAGTCGGGAAGAAGCGCGGAACAGGATCAACAAGGTTCCGTACTATTCACGAAGGGCTTTAAAATAAAAACGTGCGCAATAAGTTACAATTTATCTTTAACTCGATATGAAACAATAAGCGCATCTTGCTCCCGCGGAGCGGCGCGGCGGTCCCTCACGTGAATGGCGGCGTTATTTTCACTTGCTTTATAAATATTGCATTTTCACGCCGGCTGTAAATATTTTCCCCATCATAAAGGCTATGCATGGAAGTCGCCCGAGGGCTCTCATCACCTCGGCCCTGAATATTTTTGTATGTATTTCGCGAAACCCTCTGTCACAACTTATGTAAATTCAACCCTAACACTTTCTCAGTTTTTCTCCCATTTGAGTCACAATACGGCGCAATTTGATGGCAGATCCTCGCATTATCCTCGCAACGGCTCACCTATGACTCGGAGGGATTTCAGAATGGTAATAGTTACTACAGTTTATTTGAGAATCGACGACAAATGTACTTTCATGAATACCGATTCAATGTTTCACAAATTAATAAAACATTAGGTGAAAAGAAACGATGCACGTTCTGTTTATTTTTTTGTGGGAATTAATTGCGTAGAGAGAGAAGCGAGCGGCCTTCCCCACTGTCCGTCTCGGCTGATTTATTTCATGACTTCAGATATGCAAATAACATTAAGATTCAAAGATGTAGGTGACTCGAGTCCCCTTAAGAAATCCACGGGACCGCAGAATGATGCCAATCCTGGGTGAATCTTAATATTTTATGTTGTGTTATTTCCCTTTCTCTTTTTCATCGCGCTATTATTTATTTCCTCGCCGACAATGAGATTCCCACTTTGGCGCGTAATAAAAAAGAATTATTGTTCATTTTTTTATAGCTTGCCGGTTTTGTTGAGGTTTACATTATTCTGATTGAAGACGCGTTTATTTTACGAACTCTACCGGTTTTACTGATTTACAATTTAGGGGTGTATTACCTTTTTTGGTTGAATTATTTTTGGTAGAGTAAACAGAAAAATGTTGTATATCAAATGTGTTTCCCATACGTGTGATTAACAAGTCCCGGGTGGTCGGAGTGGGAAAAATCATCGAGGTCGGCCCAGGGAGTGATCGGGCCGATGATTGATCGGACCACTAATTGGATGATAGATGGCTGCTGGCATGATCAACTGGTTGCTTGGTACGGAACAATGTATTGATTTGATACCTATACTACCGCTACTAGTGCCAGCAACTAATACTAGTTATATGCCTTTTTCTAGATATACTCGTATTGTCTTGCTCATGTTTACTTATGACTAAGTTTATAAGTCATTGAAGAAAAACATGATATTTTAGTAATGTGAGTTTGAATAGACTATCTGCCGCACTCAGAGTTATTAATTGACTAAATTTTTCGCACATCTCGCATTAAACCTCTACTAAGGAAGCATTTGAGTACGGACGTTCACCTGATTTTTTAATTAGCACAAGACTAGTTTTAATTAATACACTAGTTTTAATTTAAATTTAAACCACGTTGACATATACAATTCGCTCTTTTATTTGCATATTGGCTTCTTTATAAAAGACAAAACGATAAAGGTTATATGAATCGATTTTGTATATATATTCCATATCAATCATCAACATAACTTAAAACCTAAGTAAACTCGTATTTATCAAATATAAGCAGCGCCCCGCGGTTTTACCCGCATTGTGCCCGTTCCCGTGGGAATTTCGGGATTTTTTTATACATAGAAACCTTTCTTTTTAGTCACTCTTTCTATTCAAAAAAGCCGCATCAAAATCCGTCGTATAGTTTTAAAGATCTAAGCATATAATATACAGACAGACAGCGGAAAGCGACTTTGTTTTGTACTATGTATTGATCTTGGCAATAACGGTGATTAAACATCGAAAATGCTTCCTGTGCCGTCATAGGTCGGTAATATTATTTGAAATAGTAATTAAATTCCACATTAGCGGTACAAAGCGTAAGATAGGCAGCGGAACCTAATTTTCATAGCTGATTAGACTCACCCCACTCGGGATCACATGATTACGTGCCCTTATTCTGTTACAAGGGTTATGTATAGACAGACACACGCTTATTTAGAAACCACCGAGGGTACTAAAAGTCGACGTAAAGTAAATTTAAGTATTAGTCTGTAGAATGTCCCTCTGCTGGGCAAAGATATAAATCAGAAGATATAAATCGAGATACAAATCAGTAAATTAATCGGGCATGAAATACAAAAGAAAATAGTACGTAAAAGCAAAATTTTCAACGAACTTTCCCATCGAAGTGCGAGGTGATAGCTACTAATAATTGCTTAGCAATAAAAAAGTACACTGATATGATTTCCAATAACCGTATACAAAAACAAAGAGACTACGTTACTTTTTAAACTAACACGATTTGCACCCTTACTCTAAATGAAACGGGACTGTATCGCGTTAGAATAAATAAACATATTTGTACGTAACCAACGATTCAAGTATAAGTGTTTCTGTACATTGTACATTCCACAATAAAAATAAGTATAATTATTCATCTCATTCCTTACTACGCTCCAAGGAGTATACTTACTCATCGGAACCTCTGTATAAAATTGCATACGTGTATAAAATAGAGTATGCTTATTTACAAAACCTCCTTATAAAATTACACCTCCTGAAGCCACAGTGATAGCATCCTGATCAGAATAAGCCCCCACTTGATCTACGTACCCCTATCACGTGTCGGATGCACGCACGTCACCGATGACGTCACACGTCTCTCCAACGAAAAACAAACACAAAATATTGCCTTCGTAATTAGCGGTTCTTGTGTTGGAAGAGGTAATCTAATTTAAATGCCTTGTGGTTAGTATTTTTTGGAGAATTTGAGAGTATTTCTTATAATAAGTGATAATTTTTAACCTAATAAAAATTGCAGTAATTATTGAATTAAACTGACAAAGGCTCTTGGCTAAAACATCTTTTTGTCTCCGTTTTTTAATTGAAATCTTTTTTGTTTCTGATGCAAAAAAAATATACACTAGATTACATGTCTTGGCATAACAAATTAATATAGTAGACTACTCTTAACCTCTCATGGTTCTAATTCAAGGTATACTTATAGAATGCGTTCCAATTTAACATTTCTCTCCATATATATTTTTTTATATTACACTTTTAATTGAATTTATACTGATAACTATATGAGGTGGCGATTTAATTTATAAGACACTATTTAATTTTAATATAAAAATAAAGCTAGTTACTCACGCGCCAGTATTCACGCGCAGTTACCGCGCTGCCTGTGCCAGTACCTATACCCGTACTTACGGTAAAGAGCCGGTGCATATAAAACCTGTCTAGAAAGTTTTCTGTCGCTCGCTCGGATCGATACCGCCGTACGCCCGGGAATTACGGGGGGTAATGAACGTACACAGCTAGTTTTACTTGCTAATTTGGGTTATTATGTCATTTTATATTGGAGTTAAATGGTTTGGTTTACCCTTTTCGACGGTTCAGGAGATTGTACACTTATGTGTCTGTAGAGGTATTTTAATTTATAATCTTATTGTATTAAATAGAAAACGTATTTGCGATTTAAGAGAATTAATGAAACGCAAAACACATTGTAATAATATTAAAACTCTCTACCTTTATTAGCTGTTTTGATGTACGCTGAATCATAAATGCGTTCCAAGCTTAATTCACTAAAAGAAAATCTAATATATCAAATCAACGTCCCGATTTCCTTCGTGCAGGTTTACCTTGCGTTGGTTAATTTCATTAATTTCCCCGCTGAACACGCACTAAGACGCCAGTCCCTTACAGTATACCAATAGGGATTTGGTCCCAATTATGTATAGCAAAACTTGGATATATCACCTCCTTAGACCCGCGAGGGGATTACGAGACTTTTGTGTATGAGTTATAGTGGTTTCTCTGTGAATTAATAAAGTTATAACATTTCGAATTTGGAACTAGTAAAGTCAATTTCAGAACGCAGTTTTTATTCTTTTTAAATCTGGCCAGTAATCTCGGCACGTCTACACAGAAGCTCCGGTCCGCGGTACTTTTCGGACGTCACGCCGCGGGTCGCTTGCGGTTATTTATCGCCAGTGCGTCAACACCTTTCCTCCCTTAAGGTCGTGGTTCAAACGTGCGTAGCGATCGGACGATGTATTGTGTCCTCACCTTTACCCGGTACTGTTGCTGACACGCTCGATTTATGGAGCCGTGTGCACCGGTTAAATAGATCCGCCGGTTGGGGTCTACCGCTATTATTTATTTAGTCTGCGGCGGATTTCAGAGATTAGCTTCACCTTCCTATGATATTATTATAGGACACACAGGATTTACACCGCCACATGTGTTGATTACATTAAAAATACAATATTAATATTATGACTGAGTAACGAAGAGCCTTTTATTACTAGCACAGGGCAAATGAAGAAGCTTTCTGAAGATATCATTACAGTAAAAAGTATTAGGTGTAGTC
Source organism: Cyclophora albipunctata (assembly GCA_963082685.1). Taxonomy (NCBI): domain Eukaryota; kingdom Metazoa; phylum Arthropoda; class Insecta; order Lepidoptera; family Geometridae; genus Cyclophora; species Cyclophora albipunctata. Next base: position 3,445,609 of record OY720117.1, on the reverse strand, counting down.
ATAGCGCTAGTTCAGAGATTACATCCAAGATAAACTTTATTTACGGAATATTATTAGAAGTCAATAAATGCTGCTACTTTCAGTTCATTTACTATACAGTAACCAAGTTTAATTTATTCCCCGTAGAGTCGGAGATGTTTTCGCGTTTTCAATAAACTTCAAACTCAAACGTACCTTTGATTATGCTCGTTCACCTCAATACCCAACTAGGTTCTTTTCACGGAAACTAAACTGTTTTCAGTGCGCTTCTGTTTTCGTTCCGCAATTAAACTGCTGTTAAACTTCTTGCAGCTGTGTTTGCAGAGCACCTGAACGGCCCGTGAAAGTTGTGCGGCCACCCGCTCCTTGTTTGCCTGCTAATTATCCCGGCTTCGGGCGCAGTCAGCTCCCGAAACGCTGACCCGATCTAAATGGTCAAACGGAGGCTAAAAGCCTTTCACAGCTCCATTGAAACAAGGTTTCCGTCTAAACCGCCCCGTAACCATAGTGACCGCCGACTCCTCGCTATTATTTCATTGTATCAACATTCATATCGTCACGTGGAGCGGAGGCTCGATTAAACGAGGGTCAACCCGAAGCCAGATTTGTCAAGTCTCTTTTCAAATTAGTCGCCATGCTCCTGCGTTCGCACTTCACGCGACGTTTAAAATCAAAAGCGCAAAGGGGTTACATAATCCGGACCTTTTCGTATACGTACTACTTGTGTTTGTGTGCATGTCTCGTCTTTTGTCACGTATTCTTAATTAAGAACCGCCGAGTGCACCCCACTCGTCAGTTTCCGTATTGACTGGAGCGGCCCTCGCATGGTGGTTTGCGTTGTTGGATATAAATCGATTACAGATTAAATTTTTTGTCAAAACATCGAAATCGAATCTGCAAACGGCCCCTCTGTTTGGCAAACGGAAGCTGAGCCTAATAAACCGACGCTTAACCTCTCGCGACAAAGCCGATACAAAGTGAGTGACATCCCGCCTCTAAAGAGATCTCGCGAAAAAAATCCGCCGGCGTCGACGTGTCAAAGACACCGCGAAGAGACGAGGGTGGAGCCCTTTGTTGCCTATCGAAATATTTTTTAAAGCTTAACTCCTTAGTGAATTGAGAGATTAGTCTTTTTTGAAGCGCCGACCGATCCCCGGGGTCGAGCGTGATCATTCCTTCAGATCTCATTTCCGCGAATGCTCTATTTGATTGTTATTTTCGTTACTTTCCCACTTTATCCTCACAGCGATTGGATTTGAAGTGACAGTCGCCGATTTGCACTCGAGCGAGTTAAGTGTTTTTTACAAACAGCTTTGTTAGTGTCTTGTTATTCTTTATACATTTTACTTTTGCTGCCACCAGTCGCAAGTGGACACTGAAGAAATAAATTTGCGATGTTAAAAGCTCTTCAACAAAAAGCTGTTCCGAGTCAAACAGAATATTGAAAAAAGATCATTTAGTCCAATTTGCACCTCAACACCACATTTACCCAGATATATACGTTCCATATGAACGGACAGCGGGCACAAAGCCGCAAGAAAATATGCAAATGAGTGTAAGGCAGTAGGTAAGCGCTCGTAAGCCGTGTAATTATTCACATTGGATTTGCAAATCTCGCCTGGAGCGTTTTGTTTCCGCGCTGCCGTATTAAACTGACCCTTAGCACGCATTTAAATCAAAACACATATGTTGAGAGCTGGCCGGCTTAGTCGGACGCTGATTTTGAGATGAGGGCTTCCCCTTTTTGCGGGTCCCTGCGTCGATTCCTTGGCGGGCGATGATCGATACCCCCTCCCCCCGCGCCGGCCGCGACCCCTCCCTCGCTCTTAATTAGGACTCGGATCTGCGGCGGACACACACACGCTCACGCTCTCCAGTAATGTTAATCAACTTTCATTATGCACTAAGGAATTATATGGGTACGCCTGAGGAGTGATTATCCGCGTTAAGGCCGCGTCCCCGGCCAAGAAATCATACTTTATTATGATCATTCCGTATTCGGCGCGGGTTTAGTGCGGTTCGCGGCCGCGGGATGACATCGCATTAGAATTTACGGCGCATATATCACGGAGGAGACGCGTTACTACATTGTCTGCGGAGTAAACACCGGATAATTAGCTTTTGTTGCTTGCTCTTCAAGATTATCATCATTTTCTTAATCTTGTTATTCACTATGAATACTAATTTGCCTTTTGATATTTAGTCTGAAGAAGATATTCATCACTTCAATTCACGTGGAATGTATAACATTAACACACGATCAATAAATGTTCAGTTCATACCAATTTCATAGAAGGTCTACTAAATAATGCAGTTGCTACAAATGCTACATAAAACAATATAATATTAGTCGCGCTAGGAGAATAGTTTTAGGAGTAAAGTCCTCGGGGTGAATAGGCTTTTAATCGTGCAGTAGTAGCGATCTGGGAAGTCTCCGGTTATTGAGTAATGCCCCTTAAGCCACGGTTATGAGGATAAACCTCCAATAAATCTTTCACTTTGAATGCCATTTAATTAACGCATGTAATAAAATGTAATTGATCGAATCGTAATAGTTATAATTATAGTTATAATAGTATTATTAATAGTTATAAATAATAGCGTTATAATTTATTGCTTACAAAAGGTCACTCCGGCCTGTGAATATAATATTAATTTAAATTGGATGACAAGTAAATTACCATACATATACTCGTACAAATGCCGTTAACATATAATGTAATTCTTAATGCCCATAATTGCCTATGTCATGACAAATGAATTTTCTTACCTAATACTCTTCACGGGCAATTTATTTATTTTGTTATGACTGTGTGAAAACCAACCATTTTACGAATACCTTTCACACGTCGTTTCACCATAATTCTTTCGGTTATTTTGTTAGCGCAGCGGGTGGTACAACGTGTCTTGTTACACTGGTGTGTATTACTCACGTGTGTTCACGGGCCCTTGTACTAATTTAATAGATGAGGTGTTCACATTAATTACAAAGAACGTCGAGACCAACGAGTTCGCTGCGGGTAACGCGCGAACAAATTAATAAGATTATTAACTCCATCCGACAAGTCATTCTTTCTCAGAGGTTTAATCTCTTCGATACACTTTGGTGAAATTATAAGGGATTTTCAATATTATTGAAATAAAATATTGATAAGATTAGAGGCCAAGTCTTATCTAATCGACGTTAGTTTTTAGACCGCCTAAAGGGTTCTGGCAATTTATTGGAATTACCAAACCTTATAATTAAAATAAGCATCCAAGAGTAATAGCTTACAAGTATTGAATTGTAGCGGATAAAGCAAGATGCTACGGTAGTGCGTACGTACTACGGACTACGGCGTAGTAATACCGTAGTACGTAGCCTGGCGTAGTACTACATTCGTTTGTTCCAAATAGTTAATTAAATATGACAATACTTCAGTGAAAAGTGAAGGGTTTTCTTCTAACTATTTTAGAAAACAACAATAAATGAACAAAAACTGCGACAAGAAGCTGTCCCGAGCAAGAGAGACCACATGTGATTGATTGTTAATGAAGTGGCGTGGGGCGATAGTTATTAATGATTCCCGGCTCCGCCCGCCCCGTTCACTTCTTTATTTACCCACTAGCACCTATTAACCGGCCGACCCACAATATATCATCCTGTATATGAACGTATCAATCAATTTGTGGAATTACATCGTGACGTCATATTTTATGGGTGAAACTCGCCTTCTCATATCCTAAGGGACTGTCGTAAACTTGCGTATTGTATTTAATGCGTGAACTTACACAATATTATTGCAAAATGTATGTTCGTCAATTAATAATATATTTGCAGATCTAGAAATATATTTTTAGAATTCAATTTACATGAAATCCTTTAATCTAAATTACATTTGGTTTTCGAAGACGTAATATTTCAAATCACCCTAAAATCCGTGAAGGGCTTTGTTTTATTTCAATTAAGTCGCGATCACAAAGAGTTTCCAGACCGCAGAAGTCACTCTATCGTCAATTTAAACAGATGTCGTGTTAAGGAGGTCCTCTAGAATATTTCGTTCAGAATTTAAATTGCAAATTGGTACGGTGGCAGGTGCAGCCTTACGATTGAACGCGGACCTCTCCCTCTAAACCCTACAAGACATCAGGCCCTCTCGGTCGCACTCGACTCTCCAAATCAACGAGTAATGAACGTCAACAAATAAAACTCGAGCGTTACTAATTACTCGGCCCGCTCAAACGAAGAGAGGTAATTTTTGCACTCTATTTCGAGGAGGAAATCTCGAAGCTAATGGCGTTAATTTAAAAAGAGGCCGATGACTGTGATTTTTCTTTCGACGCTCAGACTTTTCAAGTGATTTATTGGCTCGGGTCGGGCTCGCGTCCATCGTCGTGTTTGACGTTTAAACAGGGAGTATATAAAACGTCAGTCACACTAGAGTGATTCTGTCCCGAAACTAAACAGTGCGGGGGATTCATTATGAATGAGAGGAGTGGCCGGTCTCAGGTACCGCGGCCTAAATTAAAGTTTTGCTCATCGGGTGTGTGTACACTGTAGCGACGAGCTTGGCACGCCGATCACGGCTGCGCCGGCTTAATGAATGAAGAAATTCCGAGGAGCCCCTCACACGTGCCCCTCGGCGCTGCCCTCCCTCGCATAGATTGTAAACTTTTGTACTCGCAGCTTTAACGACCCACTCGGATCCTTTTAACAAAAAGAGATTTACCAGCTGACCTTAATATACTTTCACGGGATATCTGTTCTTGATTTAAATCATATCGTGGCTCGATCGTCACTGGCCTTCCCTCCGTGGCTTCCCGTAATCGTGTAATTAGCTTGCCAATTTTAGAGCGTGCCTCGACGCCACCGCGCCCATCAATCCGCTCCCTTGCCCGCCACCGAATCGATAATAATTAATTATTTTTGACATAATCACAACCAAAATCCATTCTCTTTTTGCTAATTCACGTCCCTATAATAAAACGGGGCGACGCGGACGCTTTTAATGGTTGCCAGGGTGAAATTGATAAAAAATAAATAAGAATCAGAACAAGTTTTTGCTAAGTCAAACAAAATCGGTCGTCGCTTACTCCGCTCGATGCAGGGTGATTTATAATTTTCTGATGAAACCCAAACACGACCGAATGACTTAATGAAAGTCAGTCGTGAATAAAGGTTCGAATAGATAACGTTCGGAGCGATGGTATCGAGGAAGTATCCGAAACCCATATTCAGGTGACGTGACAGGGGTGATTGTCAGCGGCACACAGTCGGCGGGACACAGTGTCAATATTGGACACGTCCGATAATAGACACCAAGATCCCGATGTGGGCTCACGTCGGATACAACGGCGCTAACAGATGTTTCAATACCATCGAATCAATACCGAAACTTCACTGTTGAACTTCCACCCGAGCCAAATATTAAGCACGAAGCTATGTAAATACGCTGTGAAAAATTCAATTAACAAATAGCTGTTGGAGTGAAGAACAAAACGAAGTATTGGCCGGTAGGTAGGTGCTTAAAAATACATAGTAAAAATATTAGGAGAGCCCGAGGCGGGGTTGGTCCGTGATTAAACCCAGCGAGGCATGCATAACGAGGCCGGTATGTTTGAACGCTTACGAATACTTTCCAAGTTGGTCCGGACAGCGGTTGAGGCGGGTGCTCTACACACCTGCGCTTGTTTATCGCTAAGACTCCATCCGAGCCGAACTGCTGTTTGTTTAGGCGCATCGAGCTCGTCTGACCCACTTACGATACATTAATAACAACCAAATTAATCTCAACCAATCGATCGACCCCCTGCAACGAGGAATTCCCAAACTTTCTATATAACAACTCATTTTATGCCACTTCAGTACAATAGATTCTCCGGCCCGAAATTTGAATCGGGTAAGACTCTCGACCGAAATTAAATAATATTTTGAAGGGATTAGTATCATGATTGGACGGACACATGCTAATGCAAGAAGTTTTTAATTAAAACCGTCCGCTGTTAAGAGGCTGCGTAATGGCTGATCCTCAGGAGGGATCCGATATTGGGTGTGTGTACCGGTAAAGCCGAAATACAAACATATTTAGGTCCGATGCGTCGCTAGTGTGCGCGCGGCTAATCGCCGCTCCGTCCGAGAGGATCATTGTATACGCTTCGCCTTTAATACCCCTTTCTTGTTAATAACGTTCCAAGTTTCAACGGTGATATAAACAGTTTGCTTTTATTTTCAGATGCACGCGATTGCAACGAGGACGACTCTAACAAGGTAAATAAGAACGTTACCGCTAGTAAAACGTTTAAACTAAAAAACAACATTCAGCAACCACTCTCCGCTCCCCACAAGCGCAATTCAAACTTTAGCGATGAGTTTATGGCCTCTGTGACCGCCAAAAGTCGCCGAGGAAAAGTGCAAGCTTGTTTACTCATATATCAGCGGGTCGGGTCGACATTTCTTTCCGATAAGCTCCCCCGCTGCCAATAAAGTGATTAAGTCACAAATCGTGCCGGCACCGCGTCTCTACTCACTACTCTGATATACCGCTGCCGGGGATGCCGAATGGCTTTTTAATTTATATTTTTATTCGTCCCTTTTGTGTTTGCCTTTAGAATCACTGAAGTACCTTTAGTGATTTTTGTCTTTATTTGTTATTGTTTCGGTATTTTTTTATCTGTTGCACAATCATGCAATGCAACAACTAAAAATATTTTCTTATACTTATGTTCTGCACTAATATGACAAATAAGATTTTGTAAGATAAAACGTAAAAGTCTTAAGAAACTATACTTGAGTTTACAAATATTTCACTACCAATTAAAACAGACTTCTATCACAATTTTGTACCCAAATTAGTACATATCTGAATGTGATGCAAGCTTGTTTTGTTGTCCTTATAGTTTGTTATGTATACAATATAAATACAGTATAATCTCCTTAGAAATATAATACAAAAATATTATAACATTACGACACGTTTACAAGAAATCGAAGTGTTTTTCTTTCCTGTTGGGCCCTACGGAACAGGTCTATTACAAATAAATTGCCCTTAGAAATCGTTCCGTGTGTTATAAATTTCATACGTGCTGAGAAATGACATACGGTATTATTTATTACAACAGTTTTTTTCGGGGAAAATACAAAGAAGACATTGTGATCTAATTGAGCTGCGTTTTATTGGAACGAAACGAATCGATGGTAATTTTGTATTGTAAACGGAAATTGGTGTATAACTTAAGTTATTAAGTTGCTTTTTTGTAATAATTTAATTCGTTTATTATTTAATTATGCGGTTTTTTTTTTAGGCAAAAAGGGTAGATATAGATAATTGTTTTTAGTGACAAATAAAGTAACACCTTATCAAATTGAACAACTGTAATATTTTATGTAGCTACTTCTCTTTTTTGTTACATTTTCATTCTCTTCACATCTTTTTAATATTTTGTTATTTGACACTGTATAATTAGCTTTAATTAAAAAACAACATGTTTATATGACAAATATTGACCATCACAATATCATATCACAAATCAAAACACTTATCAGTGAAGCCATGCCTAATGTTTACTCTACACGACACCAGGTAAAGCCGCTATTAACTCCACAAATGACACCAAAATGAAATCTATTCATTTCCTTTGAGCAGAGTCAATCGACGGTAGATATTGTTCAATTTCACGCGATCCGAACATTACTGTCTTTTCTGTGAATAAAGGTATATGTTGTAATGTGAGCTGGTTGTTTGATGGGCGACGTATATTTGTATGAAACATGAGTTCTGAATCTGCGTTTTACGTAGGCCTTGAGACAGGACATTATGTATGTCTAGTCTAATATTTCTCTGTCTAGTAAAGTTGTAAAGATTTGTCTTTACAAGTTGTATTGCAACATGTAAAGTCATTTGAGCCGTATTATTTAGCTGGCATACAAACTGACATTCACCTTTTTATTTAAGTATAAATGTTTAAATTCAAATTTCATATTACCAAACAAAATTACACAACCGTTTTTATAAAGCATTTAGACGACTATCCCACGTATTAACCCTTTCTATATCTACGTAGTTGCTACGCCGATGTAACGGCACGATATCGCGCGTAACCTCTACTGGCTACGTGCGTAGCAGCTACACGCCGCGTATCAGGGTTAATTTGTTACTCCGATGTTTATCGGGTCCAATCGACCCGAACTACATTTGTACAACACGTCCAACGGGCCCGATTAATTTTGTCAATGTCGATCAATTTGTATCAACGTGTTCTGGGAAATGGGAAATTTTAATGCAAAATATATTTTTTGAATAAAAAGTTCTGTTTTGTGAGTTTCATTTAATTTTTTATACCATGTTGGTATTTAGGTCCAAACAAACTCTACCAGAATGTTTGAAAAACTGTGTCATGTAAAAAATACATTTTTTATTAATATTTTGGTGCATGAATTCCTATTTTAATTAACGCATCTCACCTCATTACATTCAGTAAAAGGAAGCCCATTCTACCTTCAAAAAAATTACTGTCAAATCCGCAAAGCTCATGAGACATCAAATCATTACCGAAATTGCGAAGAATAAATCAACGTTCTAAGTTTGGTGACATTACCTTTTGTTATACAGAGTGACCTTGTACGGTCATGATTGATATTGCTTGAGCGCTCGTTAGCATGCCTTTGTACTCGAATGATTATCAATCTGAGGATTACAATGTTCTTGAGACAAATTACGGTTAACACCCTTGAGGGATGGACAAAGCTTGAGCAATTAAATAGTGCTTTGGCGGTCTAAAAACTATGATAACAGAGATAGTATCTAATCTACGTCATGAGTTTGTTTCCATTGAGGAACTGAACGGAGCGGAGGTCAATTGATCAATGCCTTATATTACAAAGCTCGCAAGCTCTTTGCAACGCATTATGGTTTGCCAACAAAGCTCCGCTTCGCTTATTTCCGCCCAAATGGAAACGCACCTAAAGGGTTAGTCACTTTTTTAAGATAAGTGCATTAACGACTACTGGGCATCACTTAGTATATCACGAACCAGTAAGTAAGTAGAAGCACAGAATAATAACTAGTACTACGTACAGAAGCTTTACTTCGCAATGGTTTTCAAAGAAATATGACTCGAATCTGATAAACAATATGATTTAATTTAGCTCGCGGTCCAGTCGAGCACGTGTTCATTTACATACCTACCAATTTCTTTTTGAAGGAATATGGCCTTAATTCACTATACTACGGTTCATAATAAGTACATGGTTATACGTATTGAAAGAGCCGCGGACTAGGGTTGCTTACTTCGAGAAACTACTTATGCCATCTAGCGCACAGCACGAGCGTGTGTGCAGTATTTAAACAATTAAATACTGCACAGTATCTTTTTGCTTTTTTTCGTTTTGTGTCCATCTTGCAATAATGAATCAATCAAAGTTGAACGTGGTCGAACATATAGCGCGCACGCGTGTGTTTTCTTTCGCTTGTGGCAGCCTACTAGATTGGCCCTTGCGCAGTGGCCGCCGCCCGTAGGTATGTTTTTAATACCTACACGCGGAGTGACACAGGCCTGGTAGAAGTAACTACTTCTTAACGAATATAAATAGTTCACACAACTATCAAACGAAAACAACTCACGATATAAATAAAAATTATAAAGAAACTTAATTTGCAAAACTTCCATAATTATGAGGTATTAATGTAATAAAAAGGACAGTCGTATTCCACGAAAACAATTTCGTAAATCAACTTCCAATTATGTTTGTCATCAAGAACAAATAGTCGGATGGAGGCAATTTACAATCCGCGATTAACTACCCTGTCTTTTAAATTAATAAATCGTTAACAAGGAAATAAGATAAATTGGAATCAAACGACTTTCAAATTGCCTACGAAATGACACGCCTGTGTCTATAATTTAGTACTTACTTTAAAGAATAAACCACACGTAAAAGTATGGTATTATCAAAAAATTGGCTTTATTATGAAACTATTCGCTGGCTCCGTAACTATCTTGATCAAATAAAAAATTAATGTCGCGCGAGGGGTGAGGCACGACGACAAAATTGATACAATCGCGGTACGTATCGAAATAATATGTTACTTAAGTGGGAACTTGAAATAAAAACAATTACATAACAAAATAACGGGATTTTTTTGTAAGTAACGGTTAAACAGGTCCCCTTTACTTAATATTGGAAATTTATGTTCCTTCTTTGCATTGATTTGGGTAATGAGATAAAGGACAGATAAAATGCGATTTAAAATGAAATTCTATAAAAATGCCATTTAATTTCTTCTTCTTCTTCTTTAAACTTAAGAGCTGGGCTCTTGTCGATGGAGTTCTTTCCACTTTTCTCTATCATCTGTCATTTAATTTAAATACAATATTTTAACACTAGCACATAGTATTTACACTCAAAGACGTCCATTAAATCGACACTTACTTAACTCATTCTCTTTTCTTTTCATATAGTCATTACATGTCTAAATCACTCATTAAATCTCTACTTAGGAAGCATTTGGCGACTCTGAGCATTTGGCCTTAGAGTCCCTAACAAGCCAACACTGGGTATTATATTGAAGTAGGTATATCTATACTAATATTATAAAGCTGAAGAGTTTGTTTTGTTTGTTTGTTTGTTTAAACGCGCTAATCTCAGAAACTACTGAACCGATTTGAATAATTCTTTCACTGTTAGATAGTCTATTTATCGAGGAAGGCTATAGGCTACATTTTATCCCGAAATTCCCACGGGAACGGGCACAACGCGGGTAAAACCGCGGGGCGCTGCTAGTATTAACATAAGTCAAGTCTCACAAACACACACAAAATTCCCTCAACATGTCATACGATTCTTTCCCCAAATCTCAATATTCATTCGCTGTAGTTTAGTTCTCCCGCGACGAATGTAAATGTACTTTTACAATGTCGTCGGAATTATAAAATCAATTAGGCGGTGCGGCGGCGCGGCCGGATGGATAGATTTTTTGTATAACGTCTACAGATTATATTAGGTCGATTTGTCTTTCATTGTAAGCTTTGTTGTCATGTTTACCTTAATAGTTTGTTAGTTTGCAGAATATTACTGGTTACTGGTATCTTAAGCTTAAGCGAACACTACTCATTTTGTTGAATTCTCTTTTCTTCTCATGACTCATTTTGAAGACTCCTCTTCTTAAATCCCCTATGATAACGACTACTCTAAAGAGGCCAAAACGTCAGATAAAAAATTAAAATAAGAACAAAGTGTATCCGTAAACGTAGTTTTAATTCAAAATAAGTGGAATAGTGTTAAAGTAAGATTAGTGTAACAACAACAGTTAGCAGTTCCCTAGTTTAAGTTGTCTTTGTAACTTATAAATATTTCTTTTCTCAACTTGGTTATAAAAATAATTTCTTCCACCCCCTTTTCATTAAGAAAAATCAATAAAAATAAACCAATTAAATCAGTGCTGTCCAAATTATTCATCGCCGTGATTTTATAAAACTGGCGTCATGCTCGAGCAGTCAAAAACAATACTTATTCAAATGAAACAAAAAGCAATTAACGGTGGAGATATCCTCCTCCGGGCACGGGAGGAGAGATTATTGAAAAAATAATTAATAAATATTTATGGCACGCCACCTGAGGAAAGACATCGAGTATTCCATTTTTATCCACTGCTCTAGCCACATCTGCACCGTAACAGGGAAAAGCGGTTTATTACAAATGCAAAATTTTCCATTCATATTCAAAATTTTATATCCCGATGTGGCCGGGAGAAAGCTAATTTATTCCTGGGGAGAGCTAAGGAGTCCCGGCAGCGTCTTGGGGCGGATTACGGAAGGGTTGAAGCACGTACACATTGACAGGTGCCTGTCAAAAATTACTATTAATAAAATGAGACAATTGCGGCTGCAACTGCGGCTTAACAATTGGGCTTTATTAAAAATGAATCTTAAATAAGATGCGAGGCAATCCGTCAAACGAGAGGGGAAATGATGGAAATGTTTCAAAAAGGAAATCGTTTTGATGATGTATGATTTACCAAGTATAATTTATAAAACGAAGCCTCAACTGGAGTCTACCTTAATGTCAGAATTTTTAGACCACCTTCATTGATGTGATCTATGATGTGATTTACCAATAACTCAACTTGATGTTGTCTCCTGTTTTATTTCTTCCTTCATCTCCTGTCAGTCAGTCAGTAAGTTCGATCTTTGAATCTTACAGTGCACATCACTATTCATACCATTTCGCGTAACGCTGATCCCAATTACGTAATCATCGTCCAATAAACATTTAAATCTAGATAAATCCGGAACTCCCTCAGTGTCCATATAATGACAATAAACATTGGATAGCGCATCGATCACTCGCTTTACAACCGTCGGTTAATGGCGGTAATCCACCACTAAGAGCGGTTTACTGCGATGTTACGACTGGCCAAATCTACTGCGGTTTGCAATTAAATATATTTTATGCTTCAAAAATGTTGATGGTTTTTGAGGTTTTGTAATTATGTCCAACCATGAGATAAGAATTTATTTGACATTATTGAAGCAATGCAACTAGAATTTTTCTAACATTATTGGAGTACTGAAAATTACTTCTCTTATCAGCTTATTTTGGTCCAATGCCGACTGTCAATTAACCGTATAAAAATCCGACTGAATTGAGAACCTCCTCCTTCGGTTTTTGAAGTCGGTTATAAATATAAACATTGTGTATCAATTGACTCTCAATTAGATCTCAATTGTAGTTTGTACTGTTGCTACTTTATGAAAGGAGGATTTCCAACCAGTCTGTTACTCTATTTTTTAATATTATCCCTGATATTCTTCTTAAGTTACCCACGTAATCAATATTCAATTAATTTAAATCCAATCACAAGTTTCATTAGATTAACAAAATATTAAGATATTTGTAACGATATTAACTATCGCTCAGTTGTGATTCATCATCATTTGACATCCCTAGTTGGTGCCCGAAGGTTCGAGGGTCCGGCTTGTAAGGCCCATGTTAACAAATTACGATACTATATCAACAAGGATCCACTACTTAGTTACGGTAAAATATTACCTTCAAATTCCTGGAGTAATATGTATGCGGAAATGCGTGTTATGAGATTTTATGGAGTTGTTTAATTAGTACAAATATATTGTTTAGTTTGTTTGTGAAATGACCAAAAGGATTATATGAAAATCGCAGTGAATATTGTAGCTTGGATTTGACATCACTTGTTAACTATGAAGTAGTTGTCAATTGTTATTGTCAAAATCTCTTCGTAATGCGTTATGATTGGTCAATTGAGCTCCAATAAGAACGCACTTTCTGTATTATCATGTAGATAACACATGTCCATACTTCTTCATTCCTTCTTACATACAATCATTGGAAATTCCTCTCGATTCGTCGTAAAACTAGTAATATTAATATTTAATAATTAAATCAACGTTTGGCTTCCTTACCTAGTTTATAAAACATTTAATTCCCAAAAACCGAACTGGAATATCAATCACAAACATTTGCGATGTATCACGTATGAAGCGATAACGTGTAATTGATGTTGTGCGTTTTTCAGGCGGCCGCAGCCGCGGGCGGCACTCTGTCTCTATTACCGATCGTTTGTTTGGTTATCGGGTACACGAACCAGTGCACGCTATTTGTCAACAATATGTCCGCCATGATACTTCGTACTAGGTCCGTTGCGGTTTCATTGGATGGGATTGTAATGAATGCGTGAATGATGAAGGCATTATGTTCGTTCAATTTGGTTATTTTAATCTTGTTGTTATTACTGGTATATTAAGCACCTATGATGGCTCGTCTGAAAACTTTACCTAAACGCAATCAGGAAAGCAATTAAAAGGGTCTCCCGCGCACATTTTCATAATCTTTACGATCCAAACGAAATTCACTTGTGCAATTTCATGGAGGAATTTTCATCGTGTCTGCGTCATAAATATTTTGTCCGATAAACCGTTCGTTCGACAGCCGCGAGGCGTAAGAAAATGTTAATTAACGAATCCATTGTTTTCCCGCCCGGCGGCTCCAAGATGGTGCCGCTTCCGTTTCCGGCGGGCCTCCTTCTTTATGTGCGTTTCCCGCTTATTTTTACGTCAGTCGGTTAGAGGCGGCATTGTGCGGTGCGCGGCGGAGTATAATGATTTTAATTTCCTCTAATCAAGAGCCTTCGGCGGAGCTTAAGAATTCTAATCATGCGCGGAGGCTGTGAGAGTCGCGACCGCAGTCACTCACAGAAACATCGCCACTTATTCTGATTGCGTACAGTGTGGGCCTGAATAATTAATACGCCTTTATTATTGCCGCGGCTCACGAGAAACAAAAGAAAGACCGCACTCATTTGTGATTCGGTATTCGAAATCGCGACTTTTTGACAGTTTAACTTTAATGTTGCCATGTACAAGGGACGGCCGATTTTTGTTGTAAATAAAAAAATAAATGCATCTTATTTTCTCTACATCGTAATAATATTTATTAAGCACATAATACTGTATTCAAGTACAAACTACTTAACTTCTTAAAATGTATATCATGATTTGAACTAAAAACTTTAACTGTGTACTGTGTATTCCATGAGTCTGTAATGCAATTTTCCTGTTGTTAATGGTATGCAAAACATTGCCTGTAATAAGATACTAACCATTCAGTGTGAATTCAAAATATAAGGTTTTTGTAAAGTTTAATTACGTCGGGGCTTAAAATACATCCCCACACCCTTTCGTTCAATTCGCACTAACGACCACATTTCGGTCGTCTAAATCACGACGACACCACTTGCAATTAATTTTTAGACTATAAAACGTTGCTTTCATTGTTATTATACCTATTTGTTTGGAATATATTATTGTAGAGCTTTTTCTCATTATTTTTTTGGAATAAAAATATGAAATCGTTTGAAACTAAGCTCAATTTTATGTCTCAAGGCGTTACATAAAAAGTTCGTATCCATGTAAAAACAAGAGTTATGTGGTTGGTGAGTAGATATTTTAATGCCTGTAGTATCTAAATTTAACAGTGCTGGCCAAATGCTTCTCATCTCACCGAAGACATCAATTATGTACTCTGTAAATAATAATCATTTGTTTTCCACCATAATTTCCCTTGGCATAATGTAAAATAAAACACATTTATTTCTAAGTAGAGTTTAGTAAAATTACGTCATCATTTTAACAAAGAGTGAAGTGATGTTTGGTGCGAGCGGTAAACAAGGAGCTCCACCGCACAATCAAAGAAACCCTCCCGAGGAGTACTTAGCATTCTAATCACCGCGAGCAGACGCCTCACGCCACAATACTACGGTTAACACCACAAAATTAACTGCGAAAATAACACAATCCCACTGAATTATGTCGCGAACATTCCAATTTTAATTTCATACAAACGCTACTAATTTAAACGAAATACAACTCCCACTCATAACCCTCCTGCTACTAGTACGCTAATAAAATGCTAAAAACGATTACGGATCAATGAAGCGTGCGTTCCCTCTCGGGGCGCAAATAAAGCCGAGTACACACTTCAAATATGCTTTTCTTAATCGTTCTCGTAAAACAAAGATCAGCCGAACCGATCTCCCCCGTGCGGTAAAAATAAGTAAAAATTTCCCGTTGCTCATATCGCACGTCTATCAGTGAGGATTTTTTACCGCAAATTGTTTCCTCCGACGGAACCCTCGCAATCGATATTGTTTGTATTGGAATCGCGGCTTCGGAAGTTGTTATTAGTGTTATTGTAAAAAGAAATGGAATTATGAAATTGCTTCCGCAGTTTTGGGGCTCATTTGCGTAAATACTTTGTCTCCGTTTGAATGTTTGCTTACAATATTAGCTTAAATCGATTTGTCTTCTAATAGAGCATTGAATATTTATCGAGAGCATAACGAACCTTCTTCTTGAGTCGAGATGAGCCATGTTTGTTTAGACCAAAATTTGGCCAGGACCTTTTTTTATCATAAGCAGTGAACTAAGAAACGTCGTATTGAACTAAATATAATCTCAGAAATTTCGTAAAGGTTAGGATAGGTTTATAGCCATCTAGAAAACTCTATTATCATCTTAATGCTTCGGAGGGCACGTTAAATTGTTGGTCCCGGTTGTTTCAGTCGTTAGACCATGTCGGAGGCCTTTAGGCGGTCTAAAAATTCCGACACCAGGGTTGGCCACTAACCTAGTCGAACTTACAGACTAGACCTTCAAAATGCCACCCAATCCAAACCCAAAAGCCAAAAATGTGAAATGTAGGAGATTTCTTTTCTCGTGCCTGACTCCCGACCTAACATTCGGCCGAAGATCGCGAGTTTCACCTTTAAATACCTATGAAAGTGTGCACCGTTCGGTTGCCAGCATCAGGGATGTTCAAAGTTGAATTGGCTTAAAACCTCCCGGTGGATGTGTCATTATAATTTGCTGGGGAGAGATGACGGATCCTTCGCCTCGAGCGAGCTCCAGAATTATAATACCCTAAGCTATTTTAATCTTAACTTAGTTAAAAATCTTGCGTTGGACATTAGCATTAATCACTTTTGACAGCCCCGGTAATGGATATTGTAAATAGGTTTTATAGTAATTAAATATTTTTAATAGTGAGATTGAGACGATAAGTTAATCCCAATATATTGTTCCTTCAATAAGGCCTGTGGGATCATTACCGGTCAATATAAGAACATACTACTAGTTTGATAAACAATTTTAAGAATAGTTTTTGCTTTGAACCTCTGTTTTTATGTTTATAAACTTAATAAATAACCAATAACTTATTTAATTTTTACTGGTTCCTTTCAATAAAGCAAATCACTCGTCTCCAAAACTCGAATTTAATTAATTATATTTCTCGAAAACAAAGAAAATACCTTTATTAAGCATAAAATCTAAAGCTTAATTGAACGTCGACATTGAGAGATTTCAATTCAATTACTAAACCATATTTAACGAAATCCAATCCCCTTTCCCTCGAGGAATAATATTATTTATTCACAAAAAATAATACAAAACGCGGTTATGGCGAACGCTCTGTTGGTTCAGCGGAGATCATTCGATGTAAAAGTTGGGAGTAGAGGCAGGAAGGAACTTGGATAACCGAAACCCTCTAAAAATGATTGATGCCGCTCACGGGCCAGCCGGGACGCGCTTTTAAAACGAATCGACGTCGAATCGTTCTTATTTCAAAAATAAAGATCATTAGCGCTGTATTGGCGGCAACAGTGACTACCTCCCTCAAGACATTTCCCGTTAACATTTTTACTGCCGTCAATCATATCGATTACATTTAAACTTTTTGAACAATGGTATAGTTGTACAATGGCGTTCGATTCAGTATCGAGTGTAGCCAATTTCCTAACGTCGGAGTGCGATTGTTGGAGGACATGTTATTACACGAGCGTTTAGCCTGGGAGCTAACAAGCGGAGTCGTTTGTTTCTGGTGGCTCTTTGTGGGGAATATAACAATTAGGGAGACAAAGCGGCCGGCGGTGGACGGTGTTATCTGGCTGATTCGCGCCGGCACTATTGTGCCTCCCGCTTTACAATGCACGCTCAATATCTTTATACTCCTACTGTTCAAGGACGATGCACCCGCACTGTGAATAAGCCCTATAAGGTTTGCGTTTCAACGTTTATACCAAAGAGTATTCATTGATAGATAGTTTGTCACACTACCTTTACCAAATTCATAATTTGATTTGTGATGCTATTCAAATCAGTAACTTTAGCAAATTAAACTAATTTTTCCCAAACTTCCCAAGGAAGAATCGTTCACACCGGAAAAGAAGAAAACACCTATAAACTATTTAAAGGTGGTTTGATTAATATTAAACTCATTTGTAGCCCCAAGTTTTAACCCATTTCTAGCTTCCTTTTTACAGTTACTAGGTATTTCTATCTAACCTAACTGTCTCGTCTATAATATCTGCTCTATGCCGATATTTGCGAGACATCTCGAGGTGTACACCTCATTGTGCGGCTTCCTTCCTAGACGTCTGCCACCTGAATGCACTGATGTTCACGCGACGCCATTCTTAGGTAACGAGGGTGGACCTATTGTTAATTTAACTGGTAAATTTAAAACACCTCAAATTCAGTTAGATATTATAATAGTCAGTAACTCTGGTTTGAGAAAACAACATCAAAATAACATTATTTTTTAATGGTTATAAAATATGTTATAGAAAATGTCACTTTTACCTTCTCTACTAACGAATAAAAATACAAGTGGTCGTATTCTATAATAATCCGGTCAATTTAAACCAAAAATAAATCACATATCAAAATTATTCTGTTTCAATTCTATTTTCAAATGGTTGTGACGTGTCGTGTCTACACTTCGTGATGTGTGGAACGTTTAATCGCATAAAGAGCTAATTGTCTGAGCGGATTCCACAGGTAAACACTACACTACCGCCCTATTTACACACTACCACGTGACATGGAGTTACGAATGCTATCTTGATTATAAAGTACTGAAATGTGATTTATATTTGTGAAAGATTTGGTGGGTTAGAGACATACTTTTAAATAACATTTGGAAATGTTTAATTACTCGTATTTCATGAAGTGAATATTTAAATCATTATTCTTGTTATTAATTTTTTTTAAATACCTTAAATTCTTAAAAATAAAATAATATTTGACAAGACTGCACGCTACTAAAAATTTAAATGTACAACATACCTACTTGAAAAAAAAATTTTTTTTTCTGACAACAAATTTGCCATCTCCTGAATTCGCACATCCTATTACCTGCAAACAACTACATACGTATACACATTAAACGTCGATCGTGTAAACTGGGATTTAGTCGACGAGTGATTTAATTCCGACTGATTCATTACGTAAACGTACGCGTTTGATGACAATTACGCTCAATAACCTTGCGGTACCGATGACATGTGATTAAGTGGAATTACAATAATGGCTTGGGGTTGCGTATGAACCGGTTCATAACTGTTCCACATTCAAATGAACAACGTTTATGGTCTATTCTGATTAATGGCTACCCAAATTCGTTTACAGAATACGTATCCGTGATTTTTAAATGAAGAACACTGGCTTAAAATAATCTGAGCATTTAAATGAATGAAGCTTTTTATTTAAACACTAGACGCTATTCTATTTTTAAACGTCTTCAAAAAAGGAGGTTCTGTAATGAAATTGAATTGTCTTGGACCTTTGTTGGTCCATTTATATTCAAGCTGAATAGAATAGTAATGTACCAATACTTAAATGTTATAAATAAAGAGTTATGTGCTTTCAACTCAGCGCTGTCAATGTGACTTTTTACAACCGTTTGGGGTGTTTTTATGTCACGACCAAGGGGGATGTTTAACAGAATGAAAACACAAGTCTGTATGAAAATCTGAGTTATGTTTTATAGTGGACGTGCGGTGAATAACGGCATCTTAGATATGCGACGCGAGGTCTGCTTACGACGACTTTCAGATGAAAAGGTATTAGGAAAGCTGTAGTGTGACAAAGAATTTACAATGAATGAAACTAAAACCAATATAACAAAACGTATTATTTTTTCAAGGTGTTGATGAATTTTACATAGTTAATTAAGTCATAAATGGTTTTTGATTTCTTCATTTTGAAATGTAAAGTAAAATTATTAAACGTAAAATTGATATTACAGGAATATCAATCACATTCAGCAAAAGCCTCTTATTTCCTAAAAATTCTAATAAAATACAAATTCAAACTAAAAATACCCAACGTTATCTCGTAGCCTGTTACTTCAAAATCTTTCAAGCTAAATACGACAACAAACAAAAATACCCATCTCGAGCATTCTTTTCTGATGTTCGTCGTAACAAGTCGTCGACGGGTCGCCGATGTTCGGCAATTCTTTATTATTCATGGGGCGATTCTGTTCCAGAGTGTTTTATATGAGCGACGATCGAGTATCAATTTGTACCTAAAGGACCCGTATTAGCATTTCTACAACGAAGCCTACATTGTTTCACCAAGAAATATCAAAGGAGGGAGGAAAATTTACTTTTTTCTTCAGCTTTTTGTTGTATTTTATACTCTTTTTAGTATTCAGTTATGCGGATAATAGTGAGGTTTGTGATGGGAAAATCTTATGCTTAGAAATCAGGGATTCGTGTGGTATTTTTAGAAATTCTTAGTACACGCAGAGACAACTAATTGACGTAATTTTTCATATATTATACTTAATATAAAAAATCTCATTCATTACATCTCTACTAAAGAAGCATTTCACTTCTCTCAAAGTATAATAAGATCAATATTAAGTAAAAAGAAAGTTAAGTCCGTATTGTCCCAATGCTGGACATAGAGGCTTTGTCCAGCAGCATTTCAGTGACGATATTATACAGAAGAAGATGAAAAAATATCTATCATACAAAAATAATACGTGAATCTAATTCTATTGAAACTAGTCTTTTCAACCCACAACAGTTCAGCACTAGTAAACAAAATTAAATATCAAAGCTGGTCGCAAAGCCCCTCGGCTCATTTGGCTGGTGTCTTCGCGCCAACGACAATACGTTAACTACTGTATACGCTTATGAGTGTTCATTAAAGATACGATAAAGACGTCGGGCTCAGACTGCCTCAGTGCGGCTCAATTGGCTGCCTCAGGACTCGGGACAAATGAATACTAGTCTCGAACTGGGTTTGTATCTGAATGTATTAGTTTTGAATATTGGAATCGAGACTGGTGGAGTAATTGATTTGGAGTTTGACTTTAAATGTTTGATGGTGTTTTTGGTCTTACGAATATTAGGTTAATTATTAAAATGTGTCAATTTTGGGCGTCCTCCTTCAAAACCCCAATGATATCGTTCAATTGGAATTCAATATTGCTGTTTTATTATATGTTTTTAATCGTTTTTCAGTGACGTAAGTCCAATTTTCCCTCCCAAAAGTTTTTGATTTCCATTCAAAGCTATTTAAACGAGATTTAAATCTCTGTCTCTATCTATATCAATTAAATACATAGGCTTAAATTGAGCCCGAGCTCGCATCATCTTCAAAATCATATTCGCAAGGGTCGTCAACAAACACACCCAATTGTCGCAGAAAACTCGATTAGTTTTGTTTGTCTCGTGGGTTACAAATAAAGCAAACACTACGTCACTATAAAGCACGCGACATCGCGATTTTCGCTTACGAAATGAACATTCGTTCGCGCACAGATGTACTCGCGCCATAGTTTAACTAACAAGGGGCTGTTAATTTAAATTTAGTATCTTAGCTCGCGTAATGAACGGGAAGATGATTGTTATAATGGGATTGTAGATTTGTACTCATAGCTTGTGTGTATGTGTGTGGAGTGACTGTTGGGTGCTTCATTTAATGTTGTTTGTGATGATTCAATGGTAGTGGAAGTACATCGGCTTTGTATCTAAACTGTTGTTGATAATAATTGAGTCTTACGTGCCTTATATGGCTATCTATACCAATATAATAAAACTGAAGTATATGTTTTTTTGTTTGTTCGAACGCGCTACGAATTACTACGACGGAACTACATTCAACGGGAAGGTTATAGGCTATTTGTCATCTCGAAATTCCCACAGTATCGGACACAACGCGGGTAAAACCGCAGGGCAATGCTAGTTAACAAACACAACGATAGCAAAGCTAATGTCATGTTTACAAGTTTAGACCTTTACGTTTTCGGACAACACCATAGTTATAGAAACCTCTTCACTGCGCAGTTCTATGGACAAAGGCTATTTTGATTGCTGTTTCATAACCTGCTTCAAAAAAGGCTTTACATTAGACTATTTTTTCATCTCTTTTCCTAATTTATGCACATAAAATAAACCCACATTCCAAATTGAAAAAACACAATACCAACAAAGTAGTTCCTAATATCTAGCCCTCCATTCCGATTCATCACGTCACTCAAGCATCTTACTTGCAAATGAGTCACAATTTTTAATTACCTGTGTGTCTGAGCGTCTGTCTAGAGACGAGGCGACAATCTCGAGGCATGCAGGTGACGGCGGGGAGCGGTTAAGTGTGGCATTTTACGGCTTTTATGCATATTTGATGGCACCGCCATAATCTCTGCGGTGAGGGGAGTTGAGCTAGTCAAGTACCTGTATTGGATATGAATTGTAGGTGTGTCGGTTTTGTCTTTAGCTGTGTTGAATGGGAAGAAGTGTTTCTGGTTTTTATAATATGATGTTTTCACAAGTGGTTTGGAAAAAAATGCTTTCAGCATTGATGGTTTTACTTAGCATCTGATATATCACTGTACTATGTTTGGTGACACGAGATACCTTTGCCCAGCAGTGGGATATTACTGGATAATTTTGTTTTTTGCATAGATGAGTACGATATATGGTAGAAGTTGCGCTAAGTAGAAAGACAAGTAAATGGAATTAAAATGGTGTATTTATTATGATCAGTTACATAGCTTAAAACAGAGTCATCGTTTTTAAATTGTACAGGGAATCTGATACTAGAAGAGGAGTTTAGAAACAGTGTAAGGAGACATCATCGTTTTCTAAGAATAATAAATAATTACACAAATTATATACGTAATACCAACTTTAAATCAAAGTCCTTGAAATTAATTATACCTAAGTCAAGCAACACTATTTCACTTAAAAACAAACAACCTCTGCAATACCTATCACTAAGTAAATATTAAACACACGTTGTAACCTTAAATTAATTACGAGTTTGTAGATGCCGTTAAATAATCTACCGTTTAAAATCCGAAGCTTACGAATTGGAATATAATGACAGGCATTAGAGGCGGTCTAAGAGGGACGTATCAATTAATGGACGAAAGCAAACAGGGAATTACGGGCTTTATATTAAAATCAAATTTATGTTACGCATGTTTACTTGTTCGCTAGTTCGGGGTTTGACTTTTTTAATGACTGTACCGATAGAAAAACAAATCCGACGGATGGAAAACGTTCTTCTGTTTTGGAAGTCTGTTTAAAATTAGAACAATGTTCTTAATTTAAACTACGTTTACGGATACACTTCGCTTTTATTTTACATTTTATCTGACGTTTTGGCCCCTTTACAGGAACCGTGGAAGAAGACTGACTCAATTCTGAAGACGTAGAAGACTGACTCAATTTCAATTCAAAATGAGTAGTGTTCGCTTAAACTTAAGAAACCAGATTGGAACAATGTTTTAGGAATATTCTTTATAAGTTTTCACAGGCTGTGCTTACCACGGAAGAGCGAAGTACTTAACGCGTAAGGTGCTTACAGTGTGCAGAAATCAAATGTGACCAACATTTGATTTCTGATTATAAATTAGAAAAAATAATAGAATAACATTAATTAATCCATAATACATTTACATTTCTATTCAAGATTTTTCTTACCAAAAAGTTATGATTTGACATTTACCTTATTGACATTACATTATTTGGATAATTACCTATATATGTCTACGTTTAAAAATAGCTTAAATGATATACTTGTTAGAAAAGCGAATTAGATATGGAATTTTCTGAAGAATCCTAAAAAGAAATATTATAAAAGAAGATATAACGTCCTATAAATAGACTTATCTTTTAGTTTTATATTGATAGTCAAAACTTCAGTAACAAATTCCAAAGTATAATTAAATTAATAATTCGATACATATTTCTGTCAACGGTACAATTTAAAAGTGTTTGGTGACCGAACGTAACATCAATTAAAATCGCATTTTGTGTGTTCTGAAAACACGAAAACCTGTCATTTCCATGTGAACCTGTTTCCACAATAATGTACTAAATACGAGGATTATAGCGTTACACCGGACTTGAGTAGTTTTATATCAGTTTATATCTAGTGAATTATTGGAACTGTGTCCCGTATAGTATAATTATCAAATCGAAGTCATCTATCAGAGATATACTATGTTATGTTGCTATGCTATGTTGATACTCGTTTGTTAGCAGTCGGTCCCGGTTTTTTCAATCGTTACACCATGTCGGAGGCATTTGGGCTGTCTAATAAGATGGCGACACCACGATTGGCCACTGATCTACTGAAATGAATGAATGAATATGATTGGATACCTTCGTCGATATTTTGCGTTGTAATTTTACTACGTTCGATATAATTGGTGGGCTAATAGTTGTAAAATAACGTAGGTCTGGTAGAGTACCATATATTAAGCACACGTGCAACTTGGCCCCTACTTGGATGGGTGGCCGATAGTAGCATTTCGATCTGAGCGCTACCTTGCTTCGGAGGGCACGTTAAATTGTCGGTCCCGGTTGTTTCAATCGTTAGACCATGTCGGAGGCCTTTAGGCGGTCTAAAAACTTCGACGCCAAGGTTGGCCACTAACCTACTCTAACTAACTTACTTAGGATAGACCTTACCTTTAATGTAATGACTACTCGGAGATAGCTGACTTTTGTCCCTCTTTGGGATTACAGCTCAGAAACGTATGCAATAAATATATTATATAGTAATTATTTTTATTTAAATAAAATGTTTTTTGTTACAGATTGAAGATGACCGACCCATAACACACAAACTCTTCCGTCCGTCGACATCTACGTAAGTTTAACAATTAAGCCGCCTGAAAGAACACTGTAGTCTGCGCTGGTCACCAGCGCTTACAGACACCGAAAAGCGCTGTTGAACTGTCAGAAATGTCCAGCGCTTTTTAACGTCAGTGGCTAAGTGACATTCATCGCTTGTTAGTGCTGGTTTGGTGCTTGGTATAGAAACTCAGCAACGGCTTCACGCGCCAGTTACCAGCGCTGACTGGCTCCGATAAGCGTTGGCAAACCAGCGCAGACTACTTGCTTTTTTATATAAGCGGCCTTATGCATACTTCATAGTTTTAGCTCTAATAAGATGTTACGACCAGATATTTTACAATATATATTACAAGATTATAATGGACATTTTAAAACAATTAGGAAGATAACCACAGTCAACTGGAGCAGCTGACTTTAAAATACAATATTAACTTAGGTACTAACATAAATTTTAGACCACCAATTACATTGGAGCCCGATTCACCTAATCAATGCGCATAGGGATTGTCAAACAACGCATTGACATAGTCAAAATCTTTTCCGCACAGCTCCTCTCCGCTTCAATGGTATTTTTATATTTTCCACATGCAGACTAACCTAACGTAACCTTACTGTACCCTTATACAATGGAACACTATGATAATTAATCGTCAACAAAGTACAATTACCAAATGAAATAAATAAAAGAACATACATTCAGCACAATCAAGTCACGGAAACGTCCAAACGAAATTACCGCAATATAAAGTGGGACATTACGAGCTGAGCCCGAGGCTCCAATTACTCTAGTCGAGCCATAAACCCGCCTGCAATTGTCGCGTGCGATATTTATTTATGTATATTTATGTAACGCGCATAAATATGTGCTAGGGGCGCGTGATCCGCAACTCGCGGTAATTATTGCGTGACTTATTGGCGAACGAAGATAACACGTACGTCGCGCCCATTATACCTAGACCTTTTAATTTCTTAATAAACACCCTCAAGTGGCCCATTTTTAGTTGATCAGAGAGGGGAGGCAAGGGTCCAGCTATGATGGCGTTGATGTCAAACGCTCCGAGGGTTGTGGCAGCTTTATCTACGCGCTTGACTGTTGATCGTGACTTTCCGACAGAGATTTTGGTAATTACGCTGATTATGAGAACGAATCGTGATGTACGTTTTCTAAAGACACCCTCGGGACAACACATTAAGTGAACCGAGGAAATGAGTATCTATTGATTAAGGAATTTTATTATTGTTTTGAATAGACTGGATAACAATATATTACATATTTGGAAGCATCGAAAATATTCTTCTTTGAATGATACCAACATCGTCCAGGAAATCGAGTATCTACTACATTGTAGTTAACAATCAAACATTAGGTTGCTATCGAAATTCTTTTAAGTTGAACTCTGAAGAGGGAGATCCGACAAGAGCTTAATTTGTTAGCAATGTTCAGCAACTGGCAAACAAAGTACAAAGACACCTACCGACCTACTTAGCCCTCCTGCGAAGTTTGATCCAATAAAACAAAGTTCGGAACAAACGAATGCATTAAAGTCACCCGCAAACTGATCCAATCGTAATATCGCACTCCCAGACATCGAAAGTTAGTATGCATTGACTTTGAAAAGTCGTCCAAAACTAAGTTGGGTTATGTTTATGAAACTATTCGGATGCGGGTGTGTGCCGCCGATACACATGCAAGAACTCGAGCCCAACTCGGGCATAGTTCGCTAAGTGGAACAGCTGTAAAACAAAGTAGCGAAGGGTCTAAGAACTTAGCGTGTAGTCGGGATGTGTGCCGCGGCTGGCGCTCCGCCGGGCCGCGGGCCCTCCGCGCGGCCCTCGCAACTTTGACAGTTTAATTCGTGACGCGCGAAACTCGGCCGACGACCGGTGTCGATTCATAAATAAGTTAAACTAGGTTTTAACTAAAGTATGAGTGGAGGGATGATAACGAACTCGGCGCCTACGCCCCGCCCCGCCCGTCCGGCGCGCCGCGCGCTCCGCGTGCAGATAAACTTTTAAAATGACTTTGGAAGCTTTTGAGCTTTTAATCGGTAAAGTTGTACAGACAGACAGTTCGGGCACAATCCTTGAACCGCTTGCGCCGGCGACGGCGGCCGCAAAACTTTGTTTTACAGGACTACTTTTCTTCTTGTTTCAAGGTTGGACTCTTAAAACAAACTCCGGTTCGACGGAGTTCGCGAACTCGGGCGCGAACAATTTACAAATTTCTCTCTTTCATAACAACTAACTGCCGCTCGACGCGCCGGCGAAAGTTGTCCTGCGTAGATCTTAATCGTATTGTCTACTGCGCTCGCGGCGAGAACAGCTGATTGTGACGACACAGTTTATCGAACTTTACCTTTACATGTTACACCTTACTCGATATAAACATTGCCGACCTTTATAACAGAAAAAGAATAAGTGAAGTGACAAAATCCCCTTACGGTCAGACGTTTTGCACGTGTCAGTGGGGAGAGCTGAAAGTCCGAAAAAATACAAGAGATACACATCAGGCGCCCTCTGATGCTTTTATTCAATTCGTTTAAGTGACATCGATATCATCAGCTGCGGTGGAAAAAACAGTACCTAATGTCTGTGTGACGGCTCGCCCCCTCGGTCGAGACTTCTTTTTGGAGTCCGTGCTCACCTGCCCGGGGCCAGAAGTGGCCTCGCGTGAAATACACTGATTGGCGTTTAATCTACAGCCGTCTGCCTTTTATTAGACCGGGGCGTCCGTAGGTTTATTGGTTTAATAAAAATATTGTTTCATTATGTGTTTCGACTTTGCCGTTGTATTTTCTGCCTTACTCCAAGTCTCTGCGGACGTAGCGTTGCCAGAAGAATACCCGGCCACATTTTAAGTCCAGTTGTTGTATATAGTCGGGCAGGATCGTAACATAAGCTAAATGCAGTATCGGGTATTGCGCGTAAATTTTACGTAACTAGAAATAAATAGGTTGCGGGTGGGGTGGGCGGGGCGGGGCGGTGTGGGCGGGCGGTGCGCGCGCAGCCCCGCCCGGCGCCGCCCGAGCGCCCGCCGCGACGCCCGCATAGTCCGAGCTCACCCCGCGAGCCGCCCGCACTCCACACTGGGTACCTCGTGATAGCTCCGCGACACATACCACCGACCAAACTTTTCCGTCGCATCATATACTACACCAGTGTAACAACACATTGTGCAGTGCTATTATTCTGTGAACTTGTGTCAAAATACAAACTGTAGTGCGCGATGAGGAGAGTCCTCCGCTTATAGCGATGTCGGCCCTTGTCCGACCTGTTTGGTAAGTCACATTTAATTACCGAACTATTTATCCCGTCAACAATTTTCTTTTTTGCGGTAAACAGTTGATTTCCGTTTGATTCAACTGTTACGTCTTTTCGTGTTGAAACGTTTGAAATATTACGGTATTGTTATTTCAGCGGTGTCTTCTACGTGAAAAACTCAAGAAGTGTTCGAGAATTTAAAAAATATATATCGTTAACGCACAAATCCCACGCTCGTAAAACCATTTCACAAAATGCTTTCAAGTGGTTATTTATGAAGATAATTGTGTATTTTGTAATAATTAAATAGTAGGGAATTGAGGTATTATTGTGTGATTATACGAAGAAGAAATAGTTTGAACTGAAAAATAAAAAATATGTTTTATAAATACTTAATTGAACAACTGAGGACTTTTACTAATAAGATGTAGGCTTTTAAACTGTTTTATCTGTATCAACCTTTTTTACAAAGTGCGTAATTCATTTATTTTACTTTATAAACTTCTAGTAAAGAAATTAATGCAGTTTTTTTTCTAAAATACACAGGTTCTAGTACTGTAATTTATTAATGTTTATAGTTAATTTTAATAGTTATAAAAGACTCATCGCAAGAATGGGAAGGATTATAAAAAAAATTTACAAAACGGTATAGACGAGTTTATATTTACAAATTACTATAAAATGATAATATTACTTAGTGAACTCCTATTTTCTAAAAACCAATAAGATTTTTCATATTCACTACCTTTAAGAAACAAAACACGATATATATGAATTAAAAAACATGAAAGCCTCTTAAGGCCGATTAAGTACAGATATGACAAACTGATACGCAAGCTTACAAAAATCTTTGATAAAACCTCATACAAAATAAAAAGTTCTTTAATAACCTGTTTTATTTATTCTGAAAATAAATCGTTAATATTCATGGACTTTTTACTCTCACGATATTTCAGTGTACCAGTAAAAACCTTAATCATATTTCCAAACCATTGTGTATAACTATAATACATATTTCAATTATCGCATATTATTACTTATACATTAAACATTTAGGTAGGGGAAGGCCTAGAATCAGTTACATGAGTCAGATTAAAGAAAAAGTGGCTGTCATGTCGCATAGAGATGTAAAGGAGCACTGGATAGGAATAGATGGAGAAATCTGCATCGGACTCATCGACAAGAACCTTGCCTTTAAATTTATGATGACATTAAAACAAAGAAATTGAAAGTCATTAATACTTTTAAATGTAAAACTACAAATTCGGTAACCTAACCTGTAAACGATGTGAATCTCAATACTTTACCATAAAAATAATAAGGACATTTTTCCTAACAAATAAATATTTATAACTTTTAAACTCATCGGGGTATTATCAGTATTGGTGCACTGCACTAATAGCTAAGTCAATATTCAAGTAACTATTGTCTTAACTGCTAGTACAGGTTAAGTACCACAGTACAGGTGCCTATTATAAATAATTACATTACTCGCTTTACCCCACAAAGCTCCCATCAGATTACATCCATTACCTTCATCAACGCCGATTCTCGTGATTCCAACACCTTACTTACATTGTATTGTTAACGGGACTATTAAATAATTAAGTGGATTGTTTCACACCTTATAATTTTGATATATTGAATCTGGTTGTGTTATGTGGCATTGTGGTGGGGAAAATTGGAAAAAGAGCAGTCTTGAAAGTATATTAGTAGTCTTATGCAAGTATTATAGTTTATTCTTATTTTAAAAGTTATAGAAAGACAAAGTGGTATCTACATTTGGTTGTAGTAGTATTATGTAAACTTTTAAGGTAGGTAGGTACTAACTAAGATAATCACAACAATCTTATCGACATAAATATTCTTCTCGCCGTTTTAAGTCTGTATCCCTTCGTAAGCCAAAAGAGTACTTCTGACACTTCTAACAACACGTCGTATTTAACTAGACGATACTTACATCAAAGTTCCCGTTACTATTATAGATACGCTAAACTACGAGTACAACAATTTTCCTAACAGAAATCACTCCTGCCAACAAAGTGATTGCATTCACGTACATTCATCTAAATATAAACCAACAAATGTAAATTTGCAAAGCCACACGACTGAACCGCCACACGCCACACTAACAAAACGCATCTCCTATTCAAAATCAAATCCGAAGCTTGCAAACCGCAAACCATTGAAAAGCAGAACCAACATTTGCCAACTAAACATCATTTAATATTAACCGATAGTACCGCGGTAACACGGGTTAACCGTAACATTTTCCCTGTACATTTTAATTCGTTAAAACGCAACAGTTTATAAACGTTTAATTCCGACTCGGGCCCATCAGATAAGCCTGAAATTGTTTCCACTCATGCCACTCGGTGTATCAGATGGGCTTCCACTCGACGTTTTTCAACCTGTTTTATTTACACAGCGATTTTACGTAAATGGATTTCAATTCAGTACGGTTTGTGACTACTGGGGACTAGAGATGTGTGAGTTGTGAATGATGGAGTAACAGTTGGTGTATTTTGAAGGATTAAACTCTATTATATACACATATGTAAGTTCGTATATGTTAGTGGCCAACCCTGGTGTCGGAGAACACATTGAATTTACTCAACACCTCAGTTTACTACGTGTACTCGCATTTGTAAACTTAGCTTCGTTCTTTCTTACTTACCTATTGAATCTAGAGGCATGTATTTTATTTTGTTTTCAATTGTAAACGTTGCTTGGTTCGTTTTAAATAAATAAAGTGGTTTGAAAATGAATCACTATAGGTATTTAGATTTTTGTACTACTAGTAATGGTTAAAATTAGATTTGTTTAAACTGACTAATTAGGGCTGTCACGATAACCATCAGTAGATACAGGTCAAATACTGAACAAATATTTTTCAGTATAATAACTGTGTTATTAGCAAAGAGTCGTGTTTAAAGGGTAATAGTTTCTGTTGAAATCCGCATGGAAACATGTTAGCTTGAAGCACAAGGGTCCGATACAACGCGCGATAACCCTCCTGTCGAACGAAGCGGGTGGTAGGGTTGCTACTCTCGCTATTACTAAAAAATGTATTAATTTCTTTTTATATATATATTTATATCTCAAATGTCTAAAGGAAGGTTTTGTAAGTTTAATATGTTAGTCTCTGTTAGAAATTATAGTATGAACCGAACGCAAAAGAGGAGTGTAGCAATTGATTCGAATTTGAAGAATTTGACGGAGTGTAGTCTAATGTCTCTGAAAATGTTGTAATTTACTCTATGCATTTAATTGACTAATCTGCTAACATAAGGAAGCTGGGGAGTTGGTTTGATTGAATGCGCTAATTTCTGGATCCACTAATCGGTTCTGAAAACTAAATTGTACATGATAGTCACATTTCATAGAAAGAAGTTACTAATCTAGGATAACTACTCTTAATTTGAAAATTCGGGAACGGGCAGGGATACAACACAGGTAAAAACGTTGGTTGCTGCTCGTATATCCATACTTATATTATAAAGAGGGAGATCCTGTTCATCTAAATGTACCTATCTAAAGGTGTGACCTTACAAATTCTGAGAGAATACCGTAAGCGTGATCTACAAAGATTTCACACTAGTGCCGTATATTGTTATATAAAGCTGTAAACTGCCAAGCTTCTAAAACTAGTAGCTTCTAAATAAAGTGACTAAAACTTATACATAGTATATATAAAACTACTTACCTTTATACATGTAAATAATAATAAATAAATAAATATACCGGGACAAATTCACAAACGGTTAATTAGACCCAAAGTAAGCTCTAAGCTTGTGTTATGGAATCTAATTCACTGATACTACTACTTATAGATACATAAATACTTTATAAGAATATATAATTGACACCCAGACGTCGTCGCCAGCAACTATGTCTGCACATATTGTTGACTCCGGGTGGGAATCGAACCCGCAACCCCCGACACAGTAAGCGCCCTCACTGCCACTGTGCCAACGGGCTTGTCCATGTAATTTCGTGTTTAAAACAAAAGTGTTATGCTTACACAATTGTGTACTCACATCGTAATTGTCATTAAAAGTAATGGTATAGGATAATTAAGCTAATATAGAGCAATGTTTTTGTGTGAAATTAAGGAACAACACTAACACATTTTCCTTACATAAATAAATAGTAAAACCTTTTTACTATGTTTTTTTCTATGGACAACCCTACCGTGTAAACGCTGGCTGGGGTAAGGGTCGAACGCACGGCCCGTCACAATGCAACGCACGAGTACTATTACCCCACTTATTTTAACTCACTTTAACTATTGCGATATTGATTTTTGCACTCATATGTTTGTGTATAACTTGTCTAATCGATATTCTCTTTGGTTTAAACTGAGGGGTTACGAACTATCGCGTATTCTTGTATCAATCTTGTCGAATTACGAATTTAAAACATTTAATGATGGTTTGTTTTATAAGAACGGTACGACCATTCTTAAATCCTGTTTTTATACAATAGTTAGTAGAAATGAAGCGTTTAGGGGAGACCTTTGCTAGTGTCACGGTAAAATGCGAACTTTGACACTAATTTCGAGTGATTTGAAATCTGAAATCGATATTATTTAAACTTGATCATGTAATAATATAGTTCCTAACTCAACTGATTAAAGGAGGGAGATAACTAGTTAAATAATTATAAAGGAGAGCTTTGGTATGAGTTCGAGATATTAATGAAAGGCCATAGATATCTAAAAATGATAGCAAATATGGTAAAGATAGTAATATCTTTCTACCCCGAATAAACCCGCGTGAGTACGTTTACTATGTGTTCAAATCGCATAAGTTTAAAAAGACTATATTTTTTAATATTCTTAAATATTGAAATGATTCTGAGTAATTTAAATATTGAGATTTGAGATTTGATTAATGTATATGTTACATACAGTGTTACATTTATATAAACTGTAAAACAAAAATTAACAAATAAAAATGCTATCGCGTTGAAGTCTTTTCTTGGTACAAACCGTGGTAACATCTACAGTGAATAGAAAATATGTGATAACATTGTGTATTACTTATACATGTAATTCTAATAATAATTCTTTTTTAAGTCTGTTTTTCATTCTCTCTTTTGATTTAACTAACAGCCCGCTCCTGTTTGTCGGCTGTCGAGTTCGAATTTTAATTAGACATCCTATTAGCTGAACAAAATGTATGAAGGAAGCTTACGTTCCCGAAGCGTATGTTATGTCGGTGCTGATAAAAAATGAGAGGCCCCAAAAATGGATTAGAATCTGGATCCAATAGCCGGACACGTGAAAACGGGCGCTAAGAATCATCATCAGTTTCAAAGAAGTACTTCAAAGTACGACGATATCTTCGTAAAACAAAACAATTCGTGTCCACTTATCAGTCAGTCTCAGTTGTTATTCGCTATAAACTTTATCCTTACTCCCTTTTAAGCCATTTAAACGAGAAACTCAATTCGGGAGTAAATTGGTAGAGTATTTATCTTGTCGGGAGTCGATTTAAAAGCAAAATCACGCGAGCACACGACGCCATTATCGCGCACTCTCGATCCGCAGGCCGGGCCGACTCTATGAATCTAATCCAGAGGATTTACTCGTTGATTTACAGTCAACCGAGGCCAAGGAGGGCTGCTTGAAAGAAAAGTGATAATGTCTTAATCCTACCACACTCGAGCTTCCCCCCTTCTCAATTTTATGGTCGCCCGCGCAGACGGCACGTTTTGATTTATGATTTCAATAATTAAGAATTCTAAGGTGCAATTTGAATTTGGAGCCGCGACGGCTGAGGGGCCGCGGGAGACCGACGCGTGTTTGTTATTGCCTCGGGGCGGGAAAGGGTCTCGCGACTTACCTTTCATTTTCTAAGGAATTATAATCGAGTTTCAAGGAATTATGGGAAATTATGAAAACGTGCTGGTGTTTTTGTGAAATGAAAGGCAACTTCAATACCTTAAAAGCCGACTTCATTGTCAGACATAATTTAAACATTAACTTTCGTAAAATTTCTATGTCTAACAATAATCATCAAACTACACACCACAAACCATACCCCACGTCTCTCCGACAATTGAATAGTACCCAGGTCACGTCTCTTCCTGCGCCGTGGTGGCTTCTGCCCTAATCTTGGCTCACAATTAACGCGGCCTCAGATAACCCACTCGCCACCCGCTGATAAAGGTCCTCACTAGTTTAAACCGGTTAAGCAACCGCCGCAAGGGTTTATCTAATTACCATGCACACAAACGTGGAATTGCGCTTTGTGCTTGAACCCATAATATGACCCTTGAATACAGGAACTACTTGCTGTATTCGATGTGTACTTGTATAGTACTTAAGTGTTTTCAAAGTAAGATATAATTAGGACACTAGACAGAAAAGGCAATTTCTTGACTAGAAACAATAAAAGTATATTGTGTGCTTCATTTACCAATTGATCTTTATTTCATCGAATTTATTCCGAAAATTGTGATTGATCTGATGCCTACTGCAGCGAAATTCGCTTAGCTTACTAAAGACATTAATAAAGTACAGTGATAATTGTTATAATGTATAACCTTTGTCTTTTGCGGCTTGGTTAATGGTAATCCTACTAATATTATAAATGCGAAATTTTGTGAGGATGGATGTATGTTTGTTAATTTTTTACGAAAAAACTACTTAACGGAATGAAACTTTACAGTAATATAATATAGGTTATACATCAGAACAACACATGAGATACATTTTAAACTGAAATTCTTGCGGGAACAGGTATAAAGCGGGTAACTCTGCGGGGCGTGGCTAGTAATGCATAATTTTAAATTATTCTTAGATAACTAATTCATCATTCAGTATTCAGATTCCATAGTATGAACTTAGAGTTTCATTTGGGTCTAAAACCTTATGAAAATTAGTCCTAGTATATTTATTTCATTCTACAATACTTCTCCATCATACAACCAAATCAATCAAATCAAATCAAAATTATTTATTTGTTCGAATACGGGTTACATTGTTTTTTTTAAACTCATATTCCGCTTTTTGGCATACAAATATAAAGAAGAAACTTATAACGAAAACATAACCATATTCAAATACCAAAATAATACACCAAGAACATAAAACACGAGGTTATTCCGTTCATTCCTAACCCTACCCCACGACTGGAGGGCATCACGTACGTAAATGTTTAGCCATCGGTAGCTCTATCGGCGATCTCTTCCGGCCCCTTGAAGGTACTCAAGATATCTCGAACCGACAATATTGGACAACTTTAGATCGATACTGATATTAGCTGGATAGCGCTGTTTAATTTAACTTTGTTTATTTAACCTGACTAATATAACGTTGTATTTATTTGATATTCATTTGGTGCAGTTCTAAATATAAAACGCTGTTTGTTCGTAGTGCCTAAAGCGCTTAATAGGACATAGATAAATAGATAGATAAATACTGTATTGTACACCACATCTATACTAAAATAATAAAGCTGTTTTGAAAGCGCTTATCTCAAAAACTACAGAGCCGATTTAAATAATTATTTTTCTAATGAAAGGCCACTTTTAACTGGAAGGTTATAGGCTATTTTCTATTCCGAAATTCTCACGGAAATAGGCACAATGCGGGTAAAACCGCGGGGAGCTGCTAGTAACAAACAAGAAGTTATTGTAATTCGTAAGGTTTACTTTATGTTAAATGAAATGAACAATATTATCTTGCAGATGAATTTATTCAAGTTAGAAATCGATAAATATCTTCAATTATCAGGATTTAACGTATAGGATATATTTTTTATAGCATAGTCGTTTTCGGGAAATCGAGATTTATAATGTTATTTATTATTATTCAGTGATATAAATTTTATGCGATATCATTTTTAAAAGAAAAAATATTAGTACTTAGATCTTAAAATATGAAAGTATTGATTTATGAAATGATGATAAAAGTATTGATGAATCGATTGATAATAAATTGTATCCAAGTATGATAGGATACAAGTATCTCTCCTAATATTATAAAGACGTAATATTTAAAGTTTGTTTGTTTGTTTGTATGTTCGAGCTAATCTCGGCAATTACCGGCCCGATTTTAATAATTCTTTTTGCAAAGCTACATTCAACGGGAAGGGCTATTTTTCATCCCAAACCTACGGGAACGGGTACAACGCGGGTAAAACCGCGGGGCACTGCTAGTCAACAATATCCTGAGAGTATCACTATGTTAAGTCGCGGTTTCACTATGGTATTTCGATCTTTTATCACTCGTAGCCAAACGAGGGTTCTCGTTCGAATATGTAAATATAAAATGTAGAGAGCTTCGCGGTTTGAACAGCACAGCTAGTACTTATATAAAAGAAAATCGTGTTAGTGACACCATTTATAACTCGAGAACGGCTGGACCGATTTTAATGACTATTTTTTTTTTTTATTCATCTTGGTTAGGAATAGGATAATAAATAATAAAAATCCCGATATTCCTATGGGAATATATGCGCTGCGGGTGAAACCGCGAGGCTTAACTAGTAAATAATAAAAATCCCGATGTTCCTACGGGAATATATGCGCTGCGGGTGAAACAGGAGGCACAGCTAGTATAGAATAAAATAGGATCGAGAGCGTTATTAATACAATTTTAGAAAACGAATCGGCAGTCTGTCCTTTGTCAGCTTTCCTGAAAATATACACGTACCGTATAATAATAAATAATAATAAATAATAAATACTTGGACAAATTCACAAACGGTTAATTAGACCCAAAGTAAGCTCTAAGCTTGTGTTATGGAATCTAACTAACTGATACTACTACTTATACATACACAAATACTTTATAAGAATACTAGCAGCACCCCGCGGTTTTACCCGCGTTGTGCCCGTTCCCGTAGGAAATCCGGGATAAAATGTAGCCTATAGCCTTCCTCGATAAATAGACTATCTAACAGTGAAAGAATTATTCAAATCGGTTCGGTAGTTTCTGAGATTAGCGCGTTTAAACAAACAAACAAACAAAACAAACTCTTCAGCTTTATAATATTAGTATAGATATAATTGACATTACTCTTAAAACAAAATATTAACCTGTAATGTCCCAGTACTGGGCAAAGGCCTCTCATCTCACTGGAGATATCAGTATATATTTAATATTACTCTTAATGTATTCAATTCTATTAAGATTCCTTTGTGAAATTAATGCAATCTTTAACTAATAATACATGACTTGAGTGTAGATGTAGGTAATATAGTTAAAGTATAGGTAATATAGAGTGTGCGCGTGTGTGTGTGTGTTCATTTGTATTGTTTTGTATACACATGAGTAATCGTGTGTATAATGATTTTTTATATATCTGCAAAAATTTCATTACAATTCTCAAAATAACTAAAAATTTTAACTAGTGAATGGAAATTCAAAACAATTGACATTCCCATAACCAATCTCGCTCTAAGGCACAGGACACACAGAAAAGACTTAAGACAAAAACCGGGCGCGGATATATGTCTCTACCGCGTCTCACCCGCACCCGTTCCACCCACAGATCACCTGTTCCTGTGGGAATTTTGGGATGTAAAATAGCCTATAACCTTCCGATTGAATGTGGCTATCTATCACAAAAAGAATTATTCGAATCGTACTGGTGATTCCCGAGATAATCCTGAAGATACAAAAAATAATCTATTTATAATATTAGTATATAGATGTATAGAAACGCCCCAACGCGAAACATATTAGAAGACAAGACGATGTTCCTATATATTGTGTATGAAAAGGGCGAGGAAGAGACATAGTCTGCGTCCCGTTTTTGTCTTAAGTCCTGTCTGTGTGTCCAGCGCCTAAGAGAGCATGATTGCTTTCGTTCCTAATAACTTATATCTACAGACTATCTCAGATAGCAAATCAAGTCTATTAGATATCGTTTCTATGGAAATAATAAAATATTGGGGGTTAAAACATTAGATTAATTTGACATTTATTATAAATTACTTATAAATAATATGACATTTATTACATTACATTACTTACTAGCAGCGGCCCGCGGTTTTACCCGCGTTGTGCCCGTTCCCGTAGGAATTTCGGGATTCTTATACTTATAAACCTTCCTCTTGAATCACTCTACCTATTTAAAAAAAACTGTATCAAAATCCGTTGCATAGTTTTAAAAATCTAAGCATACATAGGGACAGACAGACAGACAGCGGAAAAGACTTTGTTTTATAATCTGCGGTATGACATAACCGGTAGAGATTAATTATTGGATCTATCCCTAGCACAATGATCGTGACAAAAGGCGAAAACACACGATATGATAAATAAATACTGTGTTTTAATTGGTTTGACACATTGGTAGATAAATCGAATTTTAAACATGCAACAATCAACTCACAGTATTTATTATATTATTTCTTGTTCGCCTTCCGTGACATTCGTTGTGCTAGCTGGGCTGGCTGTACAGGACTTGTAAGAATAACAGAAAATGTTCGTCCTTCCTTGAATTTTTTTCTTCGATCATCTTCATTGATCGTACCAAAAAGTATTTACGTCAATTAATAAAAAGGGAATGTAACCTCATTCATGAAGTGCAAACAAAAGAAGATCGTAAGGTGAAATTAAAAATAAAAAAGTTTGCAAAACTTTGACATAGTTATTAAATACGTCGTCAAACAAAAGTTTTCCAGAAAACTTTTCTTGGGAAAATGTAAAGTTTTGAGTCAACTAAACTTATTTGAGCGTTATTTTTAATTCGTATATTTTGCGTGCTCCAAAGAAAATGCGTGGTGTGATTTTTTCCTAAAATATATCCGGTGACGTATAGTTCACCGGATATGAAACAATAATTAAAAATTCGATTCCAAGTAATAAGAAAGTATTGGTTTTGTGTTTTATTAAAATTTATTTTCTTACAACCCGAATTCTTTAGACCAATTGCCTGTTCCATAATGTCCTTTGTAATACTTAATGTACTTATCGATATTCTTCAACCATGTAAAATATCTGGTCTGAAAGCTCTTGAGTGAAATGGTTTTTACGTGGGAACGATTTTTGTGCAACTAAACAAAACAAAGTGCTCTAAAAGTGAAAACGACGAATTAAAACGCCGAGAATCATTTCCGCGTAAAAATATTGTGATTGTGGATGGAAAAACGAATCGCAAGTACAATATTTTACTATTATTCGATTTAATTATTGATATTATTGAATGCGGAATATGGTGTTTGAGTTCGTCGTTTGTTACAGGACGACGGGTTTGACCGCGCAGTCGTCGCTCTCACAGATTACCAAGCGAAGATTGGAGTTCGGCGTGGATGTGGAGACGTTTAGGTTGAGTGATAAACGGATAGAGAGGAACAGTAGCGACTGCTCCATGGAGGACGACGAGGTGGTGGGCAAGCGGCGGAGGAGGCTCCTCGACGACGAGCGGTACGAGTCGGAGACGCGCCGCCGCCCGCTGCCCACGCACCGCCCCCAGGTCATGCGGCAGACGGACAAAGACGACGAAACACTCATCAGGGAGACACAAGCAGCGCTCAAAACGTTGTCCGGCAACTGGGTCCGCAACACCTCGCCCCCGACCAGCACCGACGAAAACAACGACACCAACGGCTTCGAGAACCTCTTCGAAGACAAGAGATCACACAAGATGCTGCCGTCCTCCCCCTCGCAGTCCTCGGAAAGTGCAGACGCATCACAAAGAAGTTTCTCCTACCAACAAGTCGAGGAATTAAACACCAACGGCTTGGACGACCAAGAAGAAAAGGAAGAAAGATTAGAGAGAGAAAAGAGTGAAGAGTACGACGACAGCAAGTACTCAAATAATTACGAAGGACATAATTTCGATGAACTAGGTGACTCGTCTTCCAACGAATTAGAAATAGATATGTCAGATCGTTGTGACGATGACGACAGAGACTCTAAGCACAAACGCAAGACTGAAATGGTTTCGGTGAATAAACAGTCGTTGTACAACGCATACAAGGCTGCGACGGCTGCGTTGCCGTATTCGACGCAGTCGGCATTCAAACCGCCCGCGGAGGTGAAGCACCGGCTGCACAGCTCATCGGTGCCGACGGAGCCATTTGGCGGGTACTCGAACTCGAGTGAGCAGGAGAAGAGCTCGCGGGAGAAGGGCCCGAAGCAGTACACGGTGCTGCAGCCGGCGGGCGCGGGGTCGCGCGCCGCCACGGCGCTGCAGGAGGCGCGCGCCGTGCCCACGGCGCAGCCCGCACGCGACGCCCGCCCGCTCGCCGCGCTCTCCCCGCCGGCCGCTAGAGGTACCACGCCACCTCCACACCACCACCGTTAATACTCAAACTTTCTTAACGACCTGGCTATAACCTACAACGCCGCTCGCTATCAACTAACTCAAAGTTTGTTTCAAGGTCGGCCCGCGATATCTCATAACCCGACTCCCGAATTACTTCACAACTCAACAGCTGACTATCTTACTACGTTGATTTATCTGAATTAG
Source organism: Cyclophora albipunctata (assembly GCA_963082685.1). NCBI lineage: Eukaryota > Metazoa > Arthropoda > Insecta > Lepidoptera > Geometridae > Cyclophora > Cyclophora albipunctata. The sequence continues at coordinate 3,405,483 of OY720117.1, read as the reverse complement.
AATAGAAAAATAAATCAGTAACCAAGTAAAGCAGTTCTAGAACTTATGTAAATGTACCTAGTGTTGTCATTCAAAGCGATCCTATTTGCCAAGAAACTCCTGGCCCGTAACGAACCCGAAAACAAATCATGCCTTATTTGTGAGACATCTCCATAATTTAGTCAACGAAGACGGTCAAAATAAGGTTAGACTCCACCTACGTGTATATGTAGTATACACGGGTGGTACCTAAACGTTTTCCTCGTATAGCTGGATGATAGCCCGGTTACGTCAGGCAATAAAAACGGGTCACGGCGGGCGGTGGGCGGGGCGTTGTTGCGCCGCCCCCCTTTTCCTGAAAGAAAAATGAATAGTCGACGCGCAGCCGCCTGGCGTTCTTTATTTTTTCTTTGAAGTTGCGAGTGGGGTGGTGCGGGCGCGGGGCGGGGCCGCGCAGGTACGCCCCGGCCGGGGCACGCCCGGCGGTATCGATCGCGCGCCCACGCCCCCACCCGATGATTAGGAAAACACTAATTTGTGCACCGGTCGATTTGTTCGCAGAAGGCAACAAGTGTCCGACGCCCGGGTGCAATGGGCAGGGCCACGTCACCGGCCTCTACACACACCATAGAAGGTGAGTCCCATGACTGCTTATATCATGAATTACAGCCTCTACTTGATGATAATAATCGTAAGATACAACTACCCGCTATGACCGGAGCGCAAACATTCTTGTTTCTTCCGCTCCCAACTCTATGCTGCTTTGCATCGAGGCATAAATACATAATTATAATGACATAAGATATCGCTTTTAGATAAAGCTTCCAACAACTAACAGCTAGGATTGTACCAATATGTAAAAGCTTGAACTTAGCCAAGTTCAAGCTTTTACATATTGGTACAATCCTAGCGTGAGTGAGTAAATAGCCATTTAGCTAAGTATAATTTGATAGCATTATATTACTACTACATACCCTTCTTAATCTTAAGATATGTTCCGTCCCTAATATAAAAGTCTTTCTTATTGGATTATGCTACTACCAAGCATGCTGTTAATACGCATTATTGAAACGTATTGAAATCTCTTTATAATGTACTAACTATTGTTACAAACGCGTTTAGTATGTATGTATGTATATCGTCATGAATAATAACGCACCGATTCCTTTATTCAGTCTGTCAGGATGTCCAAGAAAGGATAAAGTTACACCGGAGAGTGAGTAACCGTTTACTATTGTATGTTAAACGATTTCGTTTGCAATTTTGGTTTCATTTAGTTGATGTATTTTACTTTACGACGTTGTTATTTAGGTTATCATTTGATTTTGTAGATGTTTCGTGAGTAGTCGTTTCAGCTTTAGTTTCTTTTTGTTAAACATTTCAGTTTTGTTCATTTTGTCTTTGATTTGAGTGTAGCTATCGAGTAGCATTTGAGTTATTAGTTGCAAAACCCTTATTGTTGGTACTTGTATCAAAACTAAACTCTCTCAGAAGCTGATAAATATATGATAACTACCTGTGCCCCGCGGTTTCACCCGCAGCGCCCCCGTTCCCGTGGGAATTTTGAGATTTTTATTCCTTATTTTTCTTATATAAAAACCTTGTCCTGACAATAAGGAACACATTAAAAAAAGAATCATCCAATTTGTTGCAGTCGTTCTGAAGTTATGCGCTTAGATACTTAAAGAACAGATATTTAAAGAAATCAGAATTTTCATAGTAACTTCATTAATTAATTTAGTAAGAAAATGCAGCTTTAGTATTATATAAAATATAAGCTGTACCTCAGGATTTCTCCCACATACCAAAAAATAGCTAATAAGCAAGCTCTAACACGCTATCGTTATTTTCTCCCATTGGGTGGGGTTACGTCCATATACATTCTGTTGGTTAGAAAGAAAACTTACGCTCTGTTAATTACATATTGTTTATTACAAATACATATTGTTGGACATATATAAAACACTTTTATAATATTAGTGTAGATAACAAGATATTATTTGCGGTGCAGTTTTGGCGTTGCACGAGACGATACTAAAGTGCCCCACCCCGGGGTGCAACGGTCGCGGGCACGTGAGCTCGAACAGAAGCACACATCGCTCCCTCTCAGGGTGCCCTACTGCAGCAGCCAGGAAAGCTGCAGCCAGAACACAACGGATCAGACCTTTAGGTGAGTAATCGCATTTTTTTTTATAATATCACTATATTTTACAGCCTTTTTCTTCGTTTAAGTTTGTGTCAGTTCGTCTCAGATCTTATTGATTTGACGGATTGACGGTTGCTGCAGATTAGCGTTGCTGAACACTGATAGAAATAAGACTAATCTTATAAAAGTACTCTATTTAACAAATGATATGTGCGAGACTGTTGCCCGTTTCGAGGCTTGCTGATAAAGTCCTGTACAACGTTTATGAAAGCGTTATTTTAGACATTCGGAGAGTTCACAATGTCCCGTAATTTAATTTCAAAGAACATCATTAATGAGTTTTTCATCGAAATAGTTTTTACTTCCTCCGAATACTAAAGCCTACAAACGAAACTAACTGTGAAACTTCACACAGTGCCATCATCGATCCCTATCACGATATCGAGCGATAGCACCGCGAGTTTGGTACGCGAGCGCGAGCGAGACCGCGAGCGCGAAGTAGCGGCGTCGCCGCGCAGTCCCCCGGTGAAGCGCGAAGCCCCCGAGCTGCTCGTGCCGAAGCGCGAGGCCGTCGAGGCGGAGCGCGACTCCCCCGGGATGGAGACGCGCCACGCCGGCTACGGCGCGCCGCCCGACCAGCGCTCGCCCTACGAGAGGCCGCCGGACGACCATGTCCGCTCTTACAGGTTAGAACACATTGCATCACTCAAACCTTTCACTTCTTAAACAGGACTGAAAACTGCTTCGCTTGCTCTTGAAGTAAAAGAAAGAGCGAGCAAGCATAGTGTCCAAACTTTTCTGAAGATGAAGAGAAAATACAGTTTTACTAAGCAGCCTCTGGTCAGCATTTTATCTCACAGGAAAACCATGTTCAAATCCAGATTGAATCTCATTTATATTTCCTTTGCGAAGAAAGTTACAAATCCACATTTAACGGTTTGTTTCCTGATTAGTCAAATGAACGAAACCCGGTACGGGTACGAGTCGAGGTGCTACGAGGGCGCACCGGCCTTCGAGCGATATGACCCCGCACAGTGCCCGCAGCGCCCCTACGGCTGGGACGAGGAGCGCTACCACGACCCCCACTTACCCACCCCCATGAAGACCGACCAATCCGAACAGGAGACCTCCACCGGCCCAATATACCCTAGGTGAGTACCCCACCCCTCCATCACACTAGATGTTTTACTGATGTGGTAAACGAGACACCTCCACTAGGTTGTAGGCCTAAACAATTGACTTGTGTACGGGAGACTGATAGGGCAATGTTATCCGTCCAGACCGATGTACCACTACGAAACGGGTAGCGGAGTAGGGGGCGTGGGCGGCGTGGGCGGCGTGGGCGGCATGGGCCCCGGCGTGCCGCCCGGCTTCTCCGCGATCAACCTGTCGGTGAAGATCGCGGCGGCGCAGGCGCAGCGCCCGCGCAGCCCCGCGCCCCGCGACCCGCGCGACCCGCGCCCTGCCATTGACCTGTCCACCTCGAGCGGCAGTCCGCAGGTGAGACCCACACACACACTCACACATAACTAAACGGACTTGGTTTGACCTGATTGCTTTAGTAGCCTAACAGTACGCTTTGCCCTTAGTATTTTTGTCTCGAACTCGAGTGCGGTCGAAAGTCCTCGGTTCGATTACGTGATAAAGTATTAAAAGTAAATTTTCACAACAGGGTCCATACGCATCACCGGTGTATACTAGCGCCGGCGGCGGCAGCGGGGGCGGAGCCCGAGGCAGCCCGCAGCCGGGAGCTTCGCCCCAGCTCACCGCAAGCCCCCAGGTGCCAAGTCCGCAGGGCCAGACCCTTGACCTTAGTGTGTCCCGTTTACCACATAGGTGAGACATTGCTCGTGTTATACATAGTCAACTGTCTATTAAGCTTTCATGACAGTATCTGATAGTAGTTCGATGTTTGACAGTCGCAGTTTCCCTGGAGGAGTGTCATATAGTCGAGAATCAACGCCGGACAGCGGGGGAAGCCATCCCTACTTAGAAGCGTATCATCGAGATCCCGCAGGTAACAACAGATTCTAAATGTTCAATACATAAGCATACTAATTTCCACAGAACCTGATAAAAACGAACGTATCTTATCCCAACCAAGCCACGAAGGTTGAAAATTGTTTCACCCAATTTACCTTAAAATCGTAATACAGTGTACCATCTGCTGCATACATATTTTCCGTACACAAGGGGATTTAGGCCCCTTTACACGGTGGAACACGTCGTACAAATTAAAACGCGACCGCGATAATCAGCGAGAGAGCGGTGTTAGGCCGCAACACACGGCGCGGCGCTAATCCACTCGCCTGCAACCCTGCGGTCGCCGACATTACGAGTATGCCAGCTCAGATACGTGTTTTTGCAAACTTAGTTTATTTACACGGTTTAATTAAAAGTTGCCAAGATTTTATACGTTAATTCTACATCTTGTAGCGTTTGTAATATTAACAATCTGGTTTTACGGGGAACTTAATTAAAAATGTAGTAGGGAAAAGATGTTTTGCCAACATGTTTTATAATATGAAGCAGATGTTTTCTATGTTATACCCAAACCTAGCCTATGTATTTTTGGATGATGTTAAATATTCCGAATAGAATCTAACGCCCAAATTCCTACATTTTAAATAGCGACATATTCGTCCAGGTTACATTGATAAGCTATGTTACGGACCACGAAGCCGGGCTAGGCCAGCCTTAAGAATTTATTTACACGGTTTAAACAAGCATCTATTGACCCAGGTTACGGCGGAGTAAGTCCACACCCAGTGGCGGGGTATGGGCTCGCGCAGCCGGACTACGCGGCGGCAGCGGCTGCGGCCGGCTACGGCGGGTACCAGTACCAGTGCGGGGCGTACCCGCCGCCCAGCGCGTACCCGCCGCACGCCCCGCCGTACTCCCCGCCGTGCTACATGCCGCCACCGCACGCGCCGCACGACAAGCCTAAAGATAGCAGGTAGATATATTAGTAGTAGAAGAATAATAGGCTAAGATTTACAGATGGTTGCCGTACAGCGAACGCCAGATCACACCATGGGAAGGTACTTATAGCCAGACTGGCTGAAAAATAGAGAGGAAATCGTATTATTTATGACAAAATACTAGACCAGTTTTATAGCAACACACCCCCAAAATTGGCAACGCCCATGGACCATAGTTAATATTCATACCTCTATACTCTATTTTTTTTGGATTGTCAGAAAATGTGGACCAATGTCGTCAATTTTCGTTCTTACCCTACCTCTAAACCTTTTTCCTCTTCAGGAGCAATTGTCTTCGGCTGGAAAATTAACGACATTGGTCCGCATTTTGTGACAATCCAAAAAAATAGAGCATAGATACTGCACATGGATATTTGAGGAATAGAAAGGGACACTGCTACAAAGGCCAAAATCTAAATAAGTGTAATGCTGAAAAAAGTTTGATCATCCGCACTCGCATAGCAATTGGTACGTGCATTTTCATAATGCACAATTGATTAATTTTTCTTGCTACCTGAATAATGGCAGGAGTAAATTATTTTCAGGAACAAGTTATTTTCAAGCAGATGTTAATGTGGCATCATATAATGTTGTTATTTATTTTCATAACCATGTAATACTTACCATTAACCGAAACTTGCACATTTTTCTACTGCAGAAGAATACTATTACATAGATGAAACTTGAACTAAGATAGTAACTCTACACTACATTCCTTACTTATCACTACATAGTATAAAACAAAGTCGCTACTTTTGTCTGTTTGTTTGTCTGTATGCTTAAATCTTTAAAATTACGCAACGGATTTTGATGCGGTTTTTTGTAATAGGTAGAGTGATTCAAGAGGAAGGTTTATATGTATAAAAATTCCCGAAATTCCCGCGGGAACGGGTACAACGCGGGTAAAACCGCGGGGCGCTGCTAGTCTATATTAAATCTATTCAAATAAATGTTACCGATACTTTATTATAAACTCGTTCAAGGCAAAATAAGTGCTTGTATACCTAGATTATAGAACTCTTGAGCTTGAATAAACTGAAAGTACTAATGTTAAAAAATGCAGCTGCGTGGTACCAAATACAAAACATTTGAATTTAAAAAAACTCGCTCCCTTTTGTTGATCAACACAGTCTTCAAAGAAGGCAAGAAAGAATGAATGACGTTTACGTATTAGAAAAAGGGAACGAATGTATCCATCTCGCTCTAATTGCGTTTGGATACACGCACCACAAATTGAGCTCGTGTCACGTTTATTACTAATTACGTAATATAAATGGAGTTTACTGCTGAAACTATGGAGATACATCGATTTTGGTGAAAATAGAATCCGAAAGACAAGTTTCGAACATCAAATATTTCAAAAAAATTGGTTCGTCACGAATATAATTTAACGTAATTGAACTAAGATGCCTTATCTATGTTAATAATACCATGTTTAGTCTTCATTTGAGTTAATATCTGTATTTTGGACGAAAATAGAGTTCACAGATGAACAGTCTTCTAAAATACGAGTTGGCGCCAAAAACTTTTTTGAGGTTATAAAAACTTTTCGAAATATTGTATCCGAACGTAGTGTAAGTCACACTTGGTAGATCATTCTAAATATACCGGGCGGTCGCGCAAGCGCGGAGTGTTTCACTGCGCGCTCAAATCACACGATCATGTCAGATAACTACTGCATGAACGATAAGATACATTCATTAAAAAACTATTTGTACCACTCGGAAGAAAGTTACAGCAAGGTTATGCGGCGGAACAGGTGAGCAAAAAAAACTTTTCAATACTTTTCAAAACTTTAACACCCGTAACGTAAACAAAACTCAAACATTTGTTAATAATAGTAAAAAAAACTTCGTAAACAATTTTACAAGTTTGCGTTGCGTAGATAATACAGCTATTTTAAGGAGGGCGAATGTTCTCTACATATTATTTGATCGACTTACGTTTATTTATACAAAGTATGTTCGTGACACATTTTTGTTTATCGTTTATGTTTAATTAAGTTTTCCGCTGGTATTTAGCACCTTTCCTTGTTTATTATTTTTATTATCATTGCGATGTTATTTATTTACAAATAGCTGTCACCGCGAAGAGTATTATGGGAAACTGTATTACCGGATTCGGGAGTCGCGGGAGCTCATCCAGTGTCCTGTAGAGAGGTGCGACGGCTCCGGGCACGTTTCGGGGAACTTCGCCACGCACCGCAGGCAAGCGCCCGCCCTCCGCCCCCGCCCTCCGCGTCATAACATTTGCATTGCCATCGAGTGTTAATCGCTAATTACCAAATTGCGCGTCTCACCTTATACTAGTCACCGCGCCTCGCATATTTTACTACTACAACATTTTTACTGGACTCATTTTTTTCTTTTGAAGTTTTAACCAGGCCAAACTAACAGCCACACGCCAGACTACCTAATTAATTGATTGAAGTTTGTTGCAGTTTTTTCATGTTCCGTAATAAAAATTCCCGCTTCCAGGATAATTATGAGTTTCTATTTAATGTTAAATAATCAACACATAACTAAGTATTTACCTGTTAAACTGTTAAAAAAACAGGAAAATCAAATACTTTGGTAAAATAATACATAATTTAGACAGAAAATAAAGGCGCAATATAACTAGGTACCTATCGCAAAGTCTGCACGTAGATTGAAAAATCGTAGCTATATTATATACCTACTGATTTTTTCTAGATATATAATATGTAGATAGGTACATAACACCACTGCAAGTGCTTTACCTATAAACCTATAATACCCACATAAACGTCCATTATTTTCATATTTTCTGGCCTTGCTTACAACGACAACAAGTCGCATCGTAAGCTAAAAATACATTTCATTGCAAAAATCTCAATACCATTACAAAAACTAATGTTTGCTAAAAAGTTTGTAAAATACAAGTATTTCTTGAAAAAAATAACAAAAGTAGTTAGGTACCAAGCTATTGCGATACTGCTCTATTTTTTGCCAATACAATGCTACGATTTTTTACAATGCCCATGAGAATACGTTGCAAAATTTAGACATCACTTTTGTAAATTAATTTAAATCTATATTAAAGTTATTTCCCAACAAGACTCACATTCATTTAGTAATTATTTATTCTCTTAGGTTATAATATAATGGTAATACAATAAAAATGTAAGATATACCTAATAAATATAATAAAATTTACTCAGCCGTTTCTCTTAGTACGAATGCAATTCGGAGCAATTGCGCATATCCTCGCCAATTGGCGTCTCTCCCACGGGTATGTGATGCAAAACTAACAGCATGACTTATTACTCTCTTGTGGCTTCTGAATGGTGTTATCCTTTCATTGTTTCGGCCGTTTATACTTTATTGAGCAATGATTTGTTTACGTCTGAACCTTTTTAAAAGACTGAAATAGATTTTTCAGTTATTTCTCTTGCTGTGGAATTTTACAAGCCTTAATAAAATCTTTTGTGAGACTCTCCTCAGTTTGGTTAGGGCATTTCAGGCTGAATCACCTGATTGCCTAAAAAGTAAGATGATTCCGTGCTTCGGAGGGCACGTTAAACCGTCGGTCCCGGTTACTTTCTATGGATAGTAGTCGTTACATTAGCCATGTCAGAGGCCTTCGGCGGCTCAATAACTCTGACACCAGGATTGGCCAGGTTGCCCATCCACTCGATGAAGAAGATAAAATCTTTTACTGAAATTTACTGATTTCTAACTGCCGCACTCAGAGACGTTCATTAAATCGACACTTAACTAATAGATGCAATTACATTACATGTCAAAATCACTAACTAAAACTCTACTAAGGAAGCACTAACCTCTCTTGGGCACGAGCTTATAACTGCAATAATTAGACTACTTACGGTTTCTGCGCCTGAAAAGCCTCTCGCATTACTAATGTTTCTAAAGCTTTCCTACCTATTACTAACAACATAACCTATTTTCTTTTATAAAGATGATAATAACTAGTATGTTGATAAAATAAACATGGATATTGTTTATTTGATTAGCCGGTCACGAATTAAACATGCAGCCTATTGTTCCCAAGTGCAGTCGTGACACCTTTATGATATTGTTACCATATGGCATAGATATTAGAGTTTTCTAGGTTTCTAGATGGATGCAAGTAGATTATTTCGGCCACGCAAAGGTAAAAGGGTATTCTAACCACAAACCTATTAAAGTAAAGTATGTATTAGCCTGTAATGTCCCACTGCTGGGCAGAGGCTTCTCGTCTCACAGAAGATATCACTACAGTGAGGAAAATTGGGCGTAATCAGCACGCTTGCGTAATACGGGTTGGTGATCTCAAACTTTGTACAATTAACACTTTAAAATGCATCAAATTCATAAAACTTAATAATGCATAGGCAATGAATGCAATGAATGCTATAACAACAGTCCAAAATACTGATTTTGTTTTCAAAACATGGCAACACCACGAGTTTTTCAGACGGACAAAGAATGATAAGTATGATAATTTATTGATTTGTATAAAACATTATGTGATGACTGATGACTGATGAATTATTTTGTACCATGAATATAAATTAAAGTAAACTTTACCATAATCTTCTGATATACTCGTACGTCTTTATAAGTACTTAGGTAAATAAATAGAGTTCCCTAGGAAGGTACCACTAAATAAAAACAAAGTCCCCGGCCGCGTCTGTCTGTCTGTCCACGATAAACTCAAATACTACCGCACAGATTTAGAAGCGGTTTTTAAAAAAAAGATAGAGTGATTCAAGAGGAAGGTTTATATATGTATAAAAAATCCCGAAATTCGGAACGGCTGCAACGCGGGCAAACGCTGGGCGCTGCTAGTAAAGAGATAAAATCGATTGTTATCCTTACGAATGCAAGGAAACCAGATGCTAGAATCTGTAATATGTATCCATGTGGTGCATAGCATTCACGGAACTATTTTTAAAATTAACAGTTTAAAAGAGACCCGCCATAATCTTCGGATTAACATTAAACGACTCTGTTTGCTGCTCTCAATCTTCAGTTACTTTTAGAGCTTGTTCGTAAATGTTCGAATCTTATGAATTAAAAGTACTACCGAATTTTGCTACCGATATTTATAAGGTAAAGGAACCGACTTTGTTATTTTACGTATTTATTCAGAACACGTTTTCTCTTTATCACTGATTGGAATGTTATTTTATATTCACATTCAAAGTAACTGGTTTTGTTTGTATTCAAATAAAGAAAGGAAACTCTTGTAAATAAAACTTTTGATGCGTGATGATGACACTTGCGGAAATATCCTCAGTGACACGTACTATGGACTATATAGGTACATCCTTATCAAAGTTATACCAACAGAACGGTTAAGATAAGAAGCAATTAAATTGCAATAGATAAATTAGGGTCGTATTATAAGTATATTATACCCACGGCTCTTATAACTTTCTTTCTTATTTTTAACAGAATACGCTTATAACATCTGCAGCATGAAAAATGTGTTCGTAACTTGAATAGTAATCGAGTTTTTCGAATATGGATAACCATGACCGATAAGAACTGTTTGAACTTGCTTTTTCTAACCTTTTCCTATATAGGTTCGACTATCTATCGACCTCTGTATATCTAAGAACAGATTGTGCTATAATTCCAAAATAAGTACTCTAACTTGCCTTTATTCAGGCAGATGGAATTGAAGACTGGTGTCGAATTAAACAGAAACCCTTATGGCGGAGTCCTGAGACCCGCATATCTCATACAAACATTGGCTTGAAGACTCGATTTAAAAATAATTAGTCTTCTGGCTTCAGTGTTCAGAATATGACTTCAAACGTTACTTTGAGCTGGTCTTTGCCCATAAATAATGTAGGTGGTGCCATACGTAGTCCCTCCACGGCATTGTAAGCAGTTTGTATATGTGCAGCCTGTCCGGGTGTCCGCGCGCCGACCGGTCGCAGTTGCAACCCCACTCCCAGGAGCTCAAGTGCCCCACCCCGGGCTGCGACGGCTCCGGACACGTCACCGGCAACTATTCCTCGCACCGATCCCTCTCCGGGTGTCCTAGAGCTAATAAACCGAAGAGCAAACCCAGAGATGGACAAGATTCCGAACCGCTCAGGTATGTTGCTCCTCCTTCTACGGTTTCTTGGACTCTGCTATAAGTTGAGCAACATTGTTGCTCATAAAAGACTCGTTTGTAACACCTTTAATTAATAATTGTCACAAAAATATGTGTGAACAAAAAGATTTTTTAAAGTGAAGTAAGTTATACGAGTACTTTGCTGTCGTATTATATTCGGTAACATTGAAACTATAGAGATTACACAACACGTTCTCGTAAACAATACTAAATCTGTAGGTCAAACGACGTTAAAAATAATTAGCTACGGCTGTCTTGTGCATTGTAAAACATTTTCGTAATATAATTAGAAATAGTATTTATACGTTTACAATATGATTTGGTAATTTTCACGCTGCTTAGATGCCCTATACCGGGCTGTGATGGATCTGGACACGCTACAGGGAAATTCTTATCGCATCGGAGGTAAGATTGTAGAAAAAATCTAGTAGACGTGTGGCTAAGATTACGAGACCTGTTAAGTCGCGTTTACCCTTTGTGCTCTGATCATTTTAGAACATATTGCTAACTCGCTCTTTCAGCAAGCGAGCACTCAGAACTGTTCCGAGCACTAAGCAAAAACGCAGCCTTACCCAAGTTAGCAGCAATATTCACGAATATTCCCTATGTTTCAACAGTGCGTCTGGATGTCCCATCGCAAACCGCAACAAGATGCGAGTGCTCGAGAGCGGTGGTACGGTAGAGCAGCACAAAGCTGCAGTGGCCGCAGCGGCTTCTGCCATCAAGTTCGACGGCGTCAGCTGCCCGACACCCGGCTGCGACGGCTCGGGCCACCTGAACGGGTCGTTCCTCACTCACCGCTCGCTGTCCGGATGTCCAGTCGCAGGTGCAGCCACACCCACTCCACAACCAAAGAAACCGAAATACCCCGATGATATTACGCCGATATATCCCAAGCCTTATTCAGGTTGGTATACCAACGTAAATCAGATGCTTTTTCCATGTCCTCTTTGCTTCGTAGTTAGTTTAAAAAGATTATCTGACGTTAAGAAAAGGTTTTCGATTCGGTTGTTTAGTTATATATAATTATTAATTCATTCTTTTGGGTGATAGTGTTGTTTAGTGATAGTAATAAATTTGGTACTTTTTCAGGAATGGAAATGAACATGCAGACTGGTAACGGCGAAGATCTCATGACGATCGAGCAGGAGATCACGGAGCTGCAGCGTGAGAACGCGCGCGTCGAGTCGCAGATGATCCGCCTCAAGTCCGACATCAACGCCATGGAGTCCCATCTCACCCACGGGGAGCGGGTAAGGAAACCACATAAACCCACCATCGAAATTCCCTTCATACAAATTTGCCTATAATTCAATCAAATATTTCTGTCTGACCAAATAGATGGTACGGTCTTGGCTACAGACATCCAACTTTGGGTGTCACTAGCAGTTGCATTTGTGAGTACCATTCTCTTTCCGTAATAATGGTACCACTCTAAATTTTGCGCTTTAACTTTTGCAAATGAAGGGAATATACACTTTGAAATAAAAACCCATCAAGGATTACCGAATGGATGATTAATATATGATGTATTCTCCAGGAAAGCCAGATGCTGTTACACCGGAACTCGAACCTGAACGAGTACTACGAGAGCCTGCGGAACAACGTGATCACGCTGCTGGAGCACGTGAAGATCCCGGGCGGCGCGGCGGCGCCGGCGGCGGGCGCGGCGGCCGCGCCGGCGCCCGACAAGCCGCCGCACGACAACTTCGACTCGTACCTCACCAAGCTGCAGACGCTCTGCTCCCCCGACGGGTACTGCCCCGACGAGAACCGACCCATCTACGAAACCGTCAAAAACGCCCTACAGGACTTCACAGTACTCCCGACGCCCATTTAAGGCTCGCCCAGCGCCGCCGATACTGAAAGACAGTAGCGTTAACATCGGCGGAGCTTATGTGAATGTGAATTGTGACGCAGTGACTTAATAAAACCAAAGATTTAGACTGATAAACAGTTGAAAGTGAACCATGGGACGACACGGACGGATTTGTGTTCTTATTATTGGATTAAACGATATCTGTTTTGTAAACCGTTGTATACGATGTGTGACTTCATTGACATCACGATAACTCGACTCATTCGATTTTTAATCACTAGGCTGGACTTATATAGACCTAAATAAATTTTAAACACTGTTAATCGTATGCTTAAAATTAATGTTAGGGGAGAAATTTATACTATCGTATGTAAGGGATTTTAGCAACACTAAAACAATGAATTTCGTTTATGTAAATATTGTACCTATGTTTGGTTATAATAAGTATCGGAAACCGGCTGCTGATTGAATGGTTTAAATAATGAATATTCTGCTGTCTCAGAATTGTATCAACAAATAAAATAGTAGTTAAGTGATCCTGTTATTCAGTCTTAAAGTTTCATAATACTGGGAATGTGCCAAACGCTTGTGTATCACCGCAGCTCCCGATGCTGGCGTATTAAGACTAAAATAATGATTTATAGAAATTATAAACGATGTAAACAAAATAACTCCTTAGGGGACATCTAGTCAGTTTGTAAATAAAATTGTGAATAATTATAGTTGTCACGTCGATAGGCGTTTTTATTTGTACTAGGAAATAATGAGATCTCACTAGATCGAGTAAGATAATTCAGTCATTAATTGATAATCGATTTTAGGAATAAATGATTACATACTTTCTTTGTTAGCCAATGTTCACTTGCTGTGATTATGTTACGTGTTATTTATTGTTAACTGTACCTACGGGATGTGATAGAACTAATTGTCAAGTTTACATTATTTGCTTGAATTATTTCATGAGCTTTGACTTTTAACACAATGTGCAATTAATATACTTATACTTAGGTATTTCTATATTTTCATCAATCGCAAGGCGTTCTGTTGTTGTATTAAATTATGATAATTTGTTTTTATTTTTTGTATATTTCACATTGGTACACAGGAATACTGTATTCGCATTTAAATAATAAACCTATTACTATGTTACTACTCTGATTGTCATATACGTTTCTGTAAAATATTGAGTATGTGTTGTTAAAGAGAATAAAATAAATACCAAGATTAACTCTTTATTTTCGGTTTTATTAATGCAAAGTACTTATTAACTTATTAACTTATTAACTGTAAAACTAAACAAAGGAACTGTAAAACTAATACTTAATGTAAGTACGTGTGAAGTATTTTATTTTCCTTTATTGTATAAATCGCAGCGCCCCGTGGTTTTACCCGCATTGAGCCCGTTCTCATGGGAATTCCGGGATGAAAAATAGCCTACAATCTTCCCGGTGAATGTGGCTATCTATTACAAAAAGAATTATTCAAATCGGACTACTAATTCCAGAGATTAGCTCGAAAATACAAACAAACAAACAAACTTACAAATTTTACCGCTTTATAATATTAGTATAGATTCGCTGACTGCGCATTACCTTTACCTCCACACAACTTAAGTGTAGGGCCACATCTGCGGAACGTACGGCGCCGAACCTTCCACTCTATGACACATCAGTCGAAATTACGCCGCGTACTGATGTGTCATAGATAACTTGAAATACACTACGAGCGTATTTAGCGGAAGGTTCGGCGCCGTACGTTCCGCAGATGTGGCCCTACACGTGTAGGGCCACATCTGCGGAACGTAATTTCGACTGATGTGTCATAGAGCGGAAGGTTCGGCGCCGTACGTTCCGCAGATGTGGCGCTACACTTAGGCACCTAAATACCCTGTAGTCTCAGTAGTGTGGTTGTTTTGTTCGGTTCGGTCACCACCGAACTAATAAGGCTTTTTTAGTATCTGTAGTTCGAACCGAACCAAACAACCGAACTACTGACTAGGGGCTAAAAAGCAGCGGTTAAATCTCGAGTGCAAATGCGTAGATGCAAACGCAGGTAACTAGACGCAGCGCCGGCTATCTGCACCGCTCCACTCTCACTAATCGATGTCTATAAGCACTGGTGACCGGCGCAAGCTAGCCCTTTTTAATACCCTCGATATCAGTTCTTTATTATAAGTATACTAAAATGTAGTAGAAAGTATACGAAAATACTCCATCAGTGATGTCGAGTGGGGCTGGAATGAAAGGCCTTTTTTTCGAAATGCGGCTAAAGCTCAGTATGAATTGTTTACCCTAAAAAGGGTCAAAAATGAATATTAAAGATAGGTAGGGTAGTTCAGAAATAATTAATGATAACCCTCAAAATGTTTACCCCAAAAATAATCGGAGTCTACTTATCTCTTTCCTAAATCTAGGGAGAAACCCCGTAACTTGGTTGGTACTCTCAAGTCTGGCTTTGAAGCACGATCATGTGTGTGGAGTCTGGCTGACTAAAATGTTTCTATATACATACAAACTAAATTTTAATTTCGCAAGAATGGTAAGCTCAGTCAGACAACAGGCAAACTTTCAGCCTGTCTAGCACTGGTAGCCTGGTGGCACCTCAGGGTAGCACGAGGTTGCACTGTAGCATAGCAGCTAGCGCCCAGCAGGTACACAACACAGACCACGAAGGTAGACTAACTTTTTTTTCCCCGCTGTTTTCGTTAATTCATTCCGAGTAGGGTAGTGGCCAACCTTGGTGGGAACCGTCTTCTAAATCCCGGAACCGTCTTGACAAATACAAAAGTGAACCCCACTAATGCGCTATTTATTCTATACCACTGACCTCTAATATAGTAGGTACAGGTCAGTGATTCTATACATATTACAACCTTAAATCAATTTAATTTTTGTTTGATGGGTTGGTTTTGTTTTGTCCTGCTGACATTACGTCGCTTAATACAACCTCTTTGGCCCCAGATGAGAATAACAATGTCATGATGTCAACTGTAACTGTCATTCTATCATTATAGTTCTACAAACAAACGTCAAAATTTTCTGTCAAATACGCGTGTAAATTAATTTCATTCATTTCGAAATATTTTTTGTTTTCTAACCTCTCGTACTGTTTATTTCTGTTGTAATGTTATTTCCAAAGCTTTTAATCTAAGAAGAAAGGATATTTTGGGATATAATAACAAAAGCACTATGAATTCACCAAAGGTTAATGATTCCCCCAACCGATAGCTTCAAAAGTTTATTTTCTGTTTATGTTTTCCGAATAGGGCATAATATCAATAATTTTTTCACGTTTTATTATGTTTCTATTACAGGTTCGTTACTTTAGTGCGGGTAAAAACAAAGATCGTGTTGGGTCACCCGGCATCACGAAGAAAAAACATGACGTGAAACGTAATAATTTTATTCCTGGGAAAAAAGCTGTGGAAAACTATGATGAATCTAATATTGAAGTTTTTAATGTTAAAATTACACCTCGTATGCTAACTTCCCAACGATTTAAGGTAAAAAATAATATTATTAGATTTTGTATTCAGTGATTGACCACCAAAACTACTTATTTTTATTTATAAATTCTCTAATAGGACACCAAGAATAAAGATAAATCAATAAGAGGTAATAAACCTGAAAAATTCCCTGGAAAAGCACCATTAGATCCTAAGATACTAGAGAAACACTCCCGTGGCGAAGGAGTGGGAGATGGAGTGAGACATCCACTGTATGCTGAAAAATTGAAAAAGAAAGAAAAGCAATTTAACTTCGCTCAAGAACAAGCTGCTAGGGCTGAAATATTGTTGACAGAAGACCATGGGTAAAGCAGCTTACAATTTTCCTAATTATTTTTTGTAAAATACTCTTATTATTTTCATGGTTTGGGGCCCAGATCTAAATCCTTCCTTTGTCCCTTTAGAATCAGTGATGCTCCGAAAATGATGAAGCTTTTTCGCACTTCATTGGATAAATATCTCTCCAAGATCAAAAAGTGAAATCTGTTTAGAAGTTTTGTTTTAATTTTTCAGAGGTGTAGAAGTTGATGGAGATTCAAAAACAACATCAATATCACAGTCTATAATCAAACAAAATGTCAACATCGCTGCAGCAGCTAAAATATTCGACCTGGATCTTTCATTCGGACCATACAGAGCGAAATACTCAAGAAATGGTAGACATCTTCTTCTTGGCAGTAAAAAGGGACATTTGGCAGCCTTTGATTGGGTTACAAAGAAGTTACATTATGAAATTAATGTTATGGAATCTATACATGATATTAGGTTTGTAAACTGAAGTTATTATGTAGACACTGCTTAAGTAATTAGGGCCTTATTCATAAACACTTAAAACAGCACTTTACCTATCAAATGGTTTGTCCCTTTCCGACATCCGCTATTTGGCAAAGAGCGAAAGAGACAAAACATTGTTTAAGTTAAATATCGTTTATGACTATAGCCCCTTAGTACTTAGTGGTCTTATTAGCTCTATTTCACAACTTTGGTATAAAATCTAGTCTATGGTCTAGCTAGTTTATCTCTTAGCAAAAAAATGGCTTAGTAAATTAAGCAGGAAAGGTACCAGACAGATTTTTAATTATTTATGGGATTTATATCATCCATTTACTGATAATAAATAAATAAATAACAAATTGTCATCACACATTTCACATTTTCAGTTGGTTACATTCAGAGACAATGATGGCAGTAGCGCAAAAGGAATGGGTGTATATGTACGACAATACAGGCACCGAACTACATTGTATAAAGAGATTGGATAAAATATTGAGGTTGGAGTACCTTCCTTACCACTTTCTATTGGCTTGTGTTGTAAGTATACCAACATAATAGAATTATGTAATTTCATCTATATTTATTATTTATTTTAACTTTGTTGGGTAATTTCGATTATAATTTTCTACCCACTACCCACTTACTACCCACTACTTGAGCTATGAAACTTAAAGCGAACAATACTTTGATGTTTCTAGCAGCCTATCTATACCATAGCCATTAATATAAATACTCCTCAATACCTTTATTATTTTTTACTTTCAGAATGAATTGGTTTCCTTTATTATTTTTTACTTTCAGAATGAATTTGGTTTCATGACATGGCTTGACATCTCTGTAGGTCAAATAGTAGGGCACTATAACAACCACTGCGGACGGTCAGCGGTGATGGCGCAGAATCCGTACAATGCGTCTATTTGTTTAGGGAACTCTAAGGGAGTAGTCTCGCTATGGGCACCAACAGTGAAGGAACCGCTAGCTAAGATACTGTGTCATAAAACACCGGTTACCGCTATAGCTGTGGATGATCGAGGATTGTGAGTATATTGCCACTTTTACGATATTATTAACTATAACTGTTTACATAGGATATGGAAAAATAATTATACCTGTGTTTGATCCTTCAACCATCTTTATTCCAATGTTAAAATCCATTCAGTAGTTTAGCAGTGAAACAGCTAAGACTTTCATATATATATAGATTTAAGCTATATTAAAAGTCTAAAAATGCGTCACCGCTTGCCGCGTATGCTTAGAGGTACTCTATCAATCACCTTATTTTTACAATATATTCGCATTATATATTTTATAGACCAATAAAATTAATTAATTTGTTCAGGTACATGGCAACTGCGGGCACAGAGCGTAGTCTTAAAATATGGGACATCAGGAACTTGGATGGCCCGCTACAGGACTACAGACTCAGATCGGCCCCGGTTGAGCTGGCGTTCTCGCAGACTGGCATGTTGGCGGTCGGTTTGGATGACGCGGCGGAGGTTTACCAGTGAGTGTGAAGATTTATAGTTATTTTTAGCTCTGTGTGTTTGGTTTTCCACTCGGAAAAATTAGGATAGACTGCATTTACACCTCAGAAAATCACCACCAAGGTATGAAGGCTTCAACCACCCTAGTTGATCATATCAGCCTCATGGGAGACTTTATTCATTTTCTGATCCTAACGACAAGGTTGATTGATTGATTTGATTGCCTATGATCTTATCTTGAAGCTGTGTACAGAGCAAACAAAAAATGACTAAGAGACATCAGGTCTCATTTCATTTTATTTTTATGCTGCACATAACATTAATAACGAAACTTCTCTATAATGAATGAGAACGTTTAAACGACCGTAGAACTAAATAGGTTTCTATGTCTATGTTTCAGATATTGTTGTACAACAACTGTGGATAAACCATACATGAGGCATAGAATGGGCAAAAATATAAGCAGTTTGAAATTCTGCCCATATGAAGATGTATTGGGTATCGGTACAACAACTGGTTTTACTAGCGTCATTATACCAGGTAAATTATTGTTTATTATAACCCTATGATTGACAAGCAGGAAATGTATCTTCCGTAGGAAAGATCGCGTTGTTTAGCAAAGCATTATGCTGTTCGAATACTAATCCGATGTGTGATAGTGCCGTTCCATCCATGCTTCCGCTAATTAGCCTAATTAGCTATCGAAAAATTCCGACACCAACCAACCAACTCTAACTCGAACATATTCAATCTTGATATTTATTTTTAGGAAGTGGTGAGCCCAACTTCGATGCCCTTGAAAGCAATCCATTCCAAACGAAGACTCAAAGGAGAGAAGCCGAAGTTAAAGCTTTACTTGACAAAGTGCCCGCTGAGCTCATATCACTCAATCCATTTGAAGTTACCGAGGTTGATGTACCATCTGCTAAAGAAATTGCTGAGGCGAAGAGCAAACTAATGGTAAATATACAAGCACTAGCAGCACCCGATATTTACCCGCGTTGTACTCGCTCCCGTATCAATAATGGGTTTAAAAGTAACACAGATAATGATCAGAAAGGGTTACATTTTTATCCCTAAATTCAAGTTTTAACTAAGAACCAGTTAATCTAACTTTCAATTAATTAATACACTATTAATTTTTCAGCATGTGAAACCCCAAAATGTTGACTTTACACCAAGATATAAAAATAAGGGACTAGCAAGCAATACAAGAAAGAAAATTATTAAAGAAACACAGAGAAAGGTAATTTTAAACATTATGGAATTATTTTATGAACTCTTCAAGAGGCCTTTGCGATGCAATGGAATGTTACAGAGTGAAAATAGTAGTTATTACCTATAATTGTTTATTCATTTCCTCTGCTATATTGATGCATATGTCATAAGGTATACTAATATTTATTTTCTGTTTTACAGAATTTCATTCAGAAATCAATTGAAGTAAAGAAACAATTTGAAGACCTAAACCAAGAACAAAAAAAAACCAAGCAGTCATTTGGTGTACTCAACAGATTTGTGGCAAAGAAATAAAAGTGAACCGTTTATTATCATGATTTCGTTTTATTTTCTTACACAATACAATATAGTCTCATATATACATGATTTATTTACATAGATTTTAAAAATTTAACATGATCAAAAAATATGGTTTGGATATAAAAAAATGTCTTTCTAAATAAACGAAATGTAAGGTAAATAACTTAACAAGGAATATCAAAGAGATCACACAAGCCTTCGGAGCCTCTTAAAGAGAATGAAAAATCGCATTTTGTTATCGGTGGACTTAGCCTTAGGAGATAATCTGGAAAGATAAAAATATAAATTGTATAAAATTATGCTTCATTCATTCATTTCACATAGGTTAGTGTGCAATCCAGTGTTTTGAATTATGCTTCAAATTTGACAAATAAATATAACATTCATTCATCGAGTGGATGGTCAACCTGACCAACCCTGGTGTCAAGAGTTATTGAGCCGCCAAAGGCCTCTGACATGGCTCATGTAACAACTACTATCCGTAGAAAGTAACCGGGACCGGGACTGACCGCTTAACATGCCCTCCTAAGCACGGAATCATCTTACTTTTCAGGCAATCAGGTGATTCAGCCTGCAATGCCCTAACCAAACTGAGGACAGTCTCACAAAGAAGTTTTTGTGAGATATTGTCCCCACCGGGAATCGAACCCGGAACCTCCGGATCGTGAGCTGAGCGCTCAGACCACAAGACCAACAATCAGACACGATTTCATAGTAGGGTCATGTTCACACTCAAGTATGCTGAACCCTAATAAATAAAATACCATACTTGTTTGTAAATTCTTGAATGTTTTATATTACTTATATTGCTTTAGCAGACAGCACTTACCATGAGCTTGAATAGAATTATCAAAATTATCTGTATAACTTTGGACTTCACTGTCGTCCATATTGTCATCTTCTGTGTTCTACAAATAAAAAATAAACATTATGAAGCAGAAAGATTCATAAGGAAGTAAAATTTTAAATTTAAAAAGTAGGGTATCTAAACGATATAAATTCATAAATACCTTCTCTGTTTCATTCAAATGTATGACACCCATTGATTCTGAGGATTTCAAACGAAGGAAATATTGTAGTTCATTCCCCTGGAAATCAAAAATAATATGATTCTACTTACAAATTATATTTAATTATTATTTTAACATTATGACTCAGACTCAGTTTCAGCACAGTTTAAAATCTAAACGAGTTTTGAAGTAGAGAAATATATCCAAATATTTTATATCCCAGCTATCCTGTGATATTTATGACTGACTAGCAGTGTCGTACCAACAGCTGAAGAGAATGACAGATGATAGAGAAAAGTGGAAAGAACTCCATCGACAAGAGCCCAGCTCTTAAGTTTAAAGAAGAAGATGCAGTGCTCCACTGTATTACATGCGTTTTCTTGAATCACTATCTATTAAACATACTGCATCAAAATCCGCTGTGTAGCATTTGTACATAGGGACAGACAGACAGTGGAAAGCGACTTTGTTTTATACTATGTAGTGATTGAAAGTTACCTTGCTAAAACAACTTGCATCAAGATTAGCTCCCAACGGAGCCTCAAGGACTAATAACTGACTTTCTTCAAAGCAATTACGAAGATCATCCTTAGATACATAGCATAAATCCTGATTGTCTGTGTCATCCAAAACATTTTTAATACTCTGCTCAATCCAGTGAATCTGCCTATAAAAATATTAGGTGTTATTATCATTAAAAAGTATGGATACCATTGTTTTTAAGTTCTTTTCTAAGCTATAATATTATACATACTTGTTCAACAAGGAATCATATTCTTCCATATTAAGAATTTGTCTCCTTAATGAAATAACTTTTCTTCCAATATCAGTTGTATTCTCATCAGGACATGCGCCTCTAAAATAAAATAATTTCAAGTATTATGAAAACAATCTAATAGATTTGAATTAGAAATTGTATGATATTGATTAGTTAGGAGATAAATGATAAGTGAAAACTAACACAGTTAAATAATACCAATATAATAATATGAGAGCCGTGTAAAATAATAATGAATAAATCTGAACACATACTTCCAAATTACATTATTTTTAGTCCTCTTTTCAATCAATCCAATCCCTTCCAACACATTAGTTATATCGTAAATTCGCCGCTTTTGCCGGACTGCTAATAAGTTTGTAGCCTGAAATAAAGTTGAAATGTAGTACACACATCTTTTAAAGCTGGATAATTGAGGGATAATAAGTAAAACATTATTTGAAAACATTTGTTTTTCGTGCCTATTATTTTGACAGATGAAAATATTGCAAGCAAGCAAATCAAGTACTTACAACTTTTAAATCCAATACCCCGTCTTTCGCTTTTTGAAGCAGTGAGACGAATTTTGTAGTAAGTAAACCTAAAGACTTTTCATATCTTTTATATTTGAGATCTGCCATTGTTAATTTTATCACTAAAAATACCGTTTGTCCACAAAAATCATGTACAAATTTGCGTCGCGCGCGGCGGGCTTGGATTTTTAATTTCTTTATGTTGGCCTAACTGAGTAGACAAAGACTATAAAATCATAGACTACAAAACCATAGACTTCAACTTCATGTCTGTCACTGTCAAAGAGTTTAAGACATACCTATGGTCTGTCAGCGTCAATGTCATGTGTGCGTGTTGTCAGGGTTGTCATCTGAGAAAATTATCTTTTCTTTAGTTAGATAGATGAGTAAATAAGTTAAGGTTATTAGGGGATTGTGCTTTGAGGTTACTTTTCTTTTAATATATGGTACAACAATAACTATTTGTATATTTTTATTAAATGAAATATTTTAGTATGTATGTATGTAGTAATTTATTTAGCTAATGAGCAGAAAAGAACCTTTTGTTGAATTACCTACCTAAAAATATACAAATAGGTAGCTTTTAAGTGGGTTGCGGGGCACTGACCTCTACTAGCGGGGTAATAACTTATTTGGCAGTTGGTATCCCTGAGTTTGTTTACATGTTTCTTTTTCGCATTGTTTGTTGTTTGTTTTTTACCAGAGGCCATCAAACTAAAAATTGAATTGAATTGAAATAATAAATAATTATAATGGTTGATAACGCAGTTATACTGTTATTATCCAAGTCTGTTCCCGTCCACAGTGATAGCAGTGAAACAGACACATTAAGTGATCAGAATAATATAATACAATCATCTGAGAGTGAATACGAGGATGACCAAATTGTTTTATATCCTTTGGTACAATATTTATCAAGAGCTAGAAATAAACCAGACGATTATTTGCACATAATTGATTCCTGGAGTGATGCTGAATTCAATACTAGGTTAAGAATTTCAAGGAAAACTGCATTCAGACTAATTGGTAAGGACTCATTAGACTTATAAAGTGTAAAACAAGGAATGAGTATCAATATATTGACTTCTTTACAGATGAATTGGACAAATCCGGAGTAATACCAACCCAAAAATTTGGTTTAAAACCGTTGCAAGCAAAGTTGTGTTTTTATATATTTTTGTCATTTCTTGCAAGTTCGGAGCCCCTGACACCGATAGCAACACGTTTTGATATATCAGTCTCTTCCACATTCAGAGTAATAAGAAGAGTAATAGCATGGCTCTTAACAAAATTGAATGAAGTTGTTAAATGGCCTCAAGATTACACCCAAATCAGTACTGAGGTTTTTGAAGCCAAAACTGGAATACCAAATATAATTGGAGTAATTGACTGCACACATATAAGGATAACAAAGCCGAGAAATGCTCGAGAATATTGTAATACAAAAGGTTATTACTCTATAGTACTTCAAGCGACAGTAGATGCTAATTTATATTTTACTAACATATTCTGTGGAGAACCTGGATCTTCCAGTGCTTGTAGAGTGTTGAAAAAATCACCTCTATTTATTTCAATAAATCAAGAAAAAGAATTAATCTTGCCTGAAAACACATTCCTAATAGGACATTCTAGGTATCCTTCATTACAATGGCTGATAACTCCATGTATAAATAACAAAAAGTTGACAACACAGCAAAAAGAATTCAACTCAGTAATACATAATAATGTACGAAAAATAAGCGGGAAAGCCTTCAGTATGCTGAAACATCGGTTTAAAAGACTAAAGCATTTTACTGTGTATAGGGATATTGCATTTATTACGGATACTGTTGTTGCCACCTGCATATTACATAATTATTGTTTATGCGAAAAACTTGACTGTACATAAATATTGTATCAACATAGTGACACAAAGTCTTTTATTTTTAATAATTTTATGCTATTTTGAATATTAATTTTTACATCAATTCCTGCTTATCAATGAACTTTTTTAACAAGGCACATTTTTCTCGTTCTATTTTAATAATTTCATCTTGTTTCTGTAACTTCTTTAGTGCTATTGTTTGTTTTAATTCTAACTCTTTTTTTCTTAATTCTAATTCCTCTTCTCTTAACCTAAGACTCCTTTCATATCTCTCATCTCTAATTTGTCTCTGTTCTTCTTGTCTATTTAAATATTCTAACCATTGTTTCTCTAGGTCTATCTTTGCTTTTCTTTCAGCTCTTTTGAATGGTGCATTCCTAATGGGCTTTCTTTCTCTTTCATGGCCATCTAGACTACACAGACCGGATGATAATCTGTACGAGGTGCTGTCATCACACCGCTGTCCTAGTATCTGATGCATTGCATTGAAATATTTGAAATTGGAACTGTTCTGTCCATTGTCTATGCTGTCTTTATATTTTTTTGTTAGAGCATTGATTTTCCAACGGACTTGATCTGGTGTTACCTGAAATGTTTTTTAAAGTAAGAATTCGCTTGTTATGTTCCACTACTGGGCAAAAGTCCTTTATTTCATCTCATGGGATATCAATAGAATAAGAAGGCTAAGGTGTAATCACTATGCTTGTCAGGTATCTCAAACTTGAGCCAAAAGTTTTTCAATTCTTTATTTTTTACAACTCTACCTCTATTACCTCTATGTTAAACGTCTTCAGATCCTCAGACATTGATGTCCACATTTTAGATTTCTTTTTAGGATTATCAATCATATGAATTTTGGATTCATATAAAGATAACAGAGTCAAGGTTGCATCTTTTGTCCAGATAATGTCTGTGAATAAATTATGAATTTAAATAAAATATTTTTAGTTAAAATTGAAGAGACTACAGATTATTTTTTAATTACTTTGTTTAGTACTTTCACCAGTTCCTGTACTTTCTTCATTGGCAGCTTCGTTACGACCATAGTCTACAGTCACTGTGAGATTTGATTTATAAACTGTGCCTGAAAAATAAACAAAGAAGACTCTCTTAGTGGCAGCTTTTATAATTCTACTAGCAGCGCCCCGCGGTTTAACCCACGTTGTGCCCATTCCCGTAGGAATTTCGAGATGAAAAATAGCCTATAGCCTTCCTCCATAAATGGACTATCCAACACTGAAAAATCGGACCAGTAGTTCCTGAGCTTAGCGCGTTCAAACAAACAAAAAACTCTGCAGCTTTATTATTATAAACACACTTCAACCACTAATTAATCTAGTGGTTGAAGTGTGTTTACTAAAATACATACTTTGATCATCAAGTATAGCTAACACCGCAACATTATTCATATTATTATCTTCATTATCTTCCATTTTCTATGGGCTCGCGGTTACTTATTTTAAGTTTTTTTTTAAATAGTTTATATTTTCTCCTTTGACTTACTCACACTACTCACTCACGTAAAATTATATATGAAAATAAAACTAATTCATTGGCATTGAGGTAATTTCTTTTAATTTAAATGCAAAGATTAAATTCAATTAAATTTTCTTTCTTTTGTGGCTTTATTTTGTTTGTTTACAAAATTCCGATGATTCCGATAATCCCAGCCAGAATTTGGTTTACTGGCAGTGACAGTGACGTTGATATTACAGTACGTACACAGAAGTGGATAGCCATGGAATTTGTGACCATCCATATTCATAAGGGGGCCTTGGAATCTGTATTACACAATCATCCATCGTGATAATATTTTTTCCAGGCTATGAACCTTGATATGAAATCTGCTGCTAAATCCTAGAACCAACTAAGCCTTGCAACAAACCTCCAAATTGTCTTCTTAATAATTTGCTATCAAATCAATTTCCGAACTAACTACGCTTTGCTGCGAATCTCCAAACCTACTACGAGCTTTACTACGAACATCTAAACAAACCGAATAGTCTAATCTCCATAATGGCCCAGACTATGCTACGAATTTCCAAACCAACTACGAGCTTTGGTACGAATCTTGGAACTAGATACGAAATCTGTTACAAATCTTCAAACCTACTAACGAGCGTAATTTACTGGCCAAGATTTTGGCTATAAATAGCCAAAACCTAAAGTACCGTACCGTACGTACGTAAAGGTACTTAAGGATTCGTCACCTAAAGGTGACGAATCTACAAACTGGCTAATTCGCTTCGAATCTCCTACCAGTTTTGAACTCTTGAATTTTCAACTTGGTAATAGTACCTAACTAGAAACAGAGAAACTCTTGCTTGGGAAATATTTTTAACACAATCAGTGTGGCACTTATATATTAATTTGTTTGCCTTGAAGTCAGGCATTATTAGTACATTAAAACTCAATAGCTATTACTTTTTATTTATTAGTCGTTTCCAGTTTCCATCCAACACCCAACCCTTCGTAGGTTGGTGGGCCAATCGTGGGGCCAATCAGTCTGACTCGGACTGGCCACATTTTATTTTTCTTTATGTTGGTTACAACCACAGGTTACAACCTCTTCACTTCGCTCCGGTTTGTCAAAGTTGTCATCTGTCATTCATGTAAAATCTAATTCTTGGTCTAAAATTTCAATTTCATGGCTATTTTTCTGTCTATTCTGTTCTGTCAGTCAATTTCTTTTCTTTCATTCATTCAATTTGATTGTATGAAGTGAAGTGACGTGAACAATTTTATCAATAAAAAAGTTTTGTACTATTTTGTAAAGTAAATGTGGTTTTAATAACATTTTTTTATTTATTAAATATCATGGCTAAGTGCGGTGATTACATTAAAAGCCAATTTCCTTTAATTGATGATGAACTCAAGCAATATGTCGAAGGTTAGTTTTAGGTTATAAATTAAATATATCCGTATAGTTAATCTTTTCATTTATTATTTTAGCATGTGGACCGTTGCAATATTAATTGTTATCGATCGTCCACTACTTCAGCGCGAGCACGGGCTTGTGTTATAAATACATTCCATATACAAAATGTCGCCATAATTTCATTATTCCTATCAATACTTAGGCATAACATTTTTAGATATATTGGATAGCAGCGCCGGAGAATTTGAGGATACGGACGAAGTTTATGAGGCTGTGGGAGAAGTACTACTAGGTGTATCGGAAAAATCAGAAAAGGATATAAGGTGAAATAATATAATATTGAAAAATATAACAAACTGTTTCCTAATTTAATTATGACAATTTCTTTTTACTTTAATCAGTACCTCATTCTCTAAAGTCGACTTAAATTAAAAAACCATGTACCTACATATTTCGTAACATTGTTGTTGCATTTGTAAAAAAAAATTGAGCAGGCCCTCATTTCTAACACCTATTTTACTCATTGTTCTTTCGTAACTATTTTGTATTAAAATATATCTTGATTCCAGAGACATATGTGAGAAATTACTACAAATGCTGCAACCCAATAAGATGATGACCAATAATGGTCCAAGGAAAGTCTTGGATGCTCCCATACATTTAGCGTCAATGACAACCACTGTTACAGAAACAGATGACCACAAAAGTATATGGCTACAAACTAGAGATGATGGTTTCGTAAGTGTTATTTGATAAATATGTATTACTAGCAGCGCCCCGCGGTTTTACCCGCGTTGTGCCCGTTCCCGTGGGAATTTCGGGATAAAATGTAGCCTATAGCCTTCCTCGATAAATAGACTATCTAACAGTGAAAGAATTATTCAAATCGGTTCAGTAGTTTCTGAGATTAGCGCGTTTAAACAAACAAACAAACAAACAAAACAAACTCTTCAGCTTTATAATATTAGTATAGATAAAGGACTATTTCACTCACCATTTATTTTGTTCAACCCAAACTCAAGTTTTGCACTGAACTTTATATTATCTATTATTTTCCTACATACTGTTATTTATTGGTTGATATTATTAAAATAAATATTTTGTGATAAAAATTCAACCATATTTGAATAAAAAGAATTGATTTGAAAGACTATTTAGTGGTAGTTCCAATAAATATCACGTCCAATCAAAGACCAAATTTAAACTCTTCAGCTTTAATATAGTGGTATACATTGGAAACTTGTAATTTTTTTCCCATTTTTTACATAGATATAGATATTAACTTTTTAGTCTTTTGTCTATTATAGTCTTATTTATCTATACTACACTTATTTAATAAAACCGAAGACTTTGTTTTTTGTTTATTTGAACGCGCTGATCTAATTCTATTTCAATTTGAATAACTCTTTTAAGTTATATGTTATAGATATATTTTTCATCCCGATCGCAATCTCTCATTCATTACAGAAAGTAGACGCTAAAAAATTAGAGAAAGCTGAAGCAAAGTTACAACAGAAACAACAGAAGCAGAAAGATGCTAAAGCGCCGGTCGCTGCGCCCGTCCTGCAGACAGCCACGGCGTCACAAGTGACCTCTAAGAAGGACAATAAGTTAGAAGCAAAGGGAACGAATAGGACACAGGATATACGGATAGAAAACTTTGATATAGCATACGGAGACAGGTAAAAATGTTATGTTATAAAACCTTGTTCGTATTCCAGTCAGTGCATCTTACATCACTACATAGTATAAAACAAAGTCGCTTTCTGCTGCCTGTTTCTATGTATGCTGAGATCTTATAAATTACGCAACAGATGTTAATGCAGTTTTTTAAATAGATGGAGTAATTCAAGAGGAAGGTTTATATGTATAAAAATTCCCGAAATTCCCACGGGAACGGGCACAACGCGGGTAAAACCACGGGGCGCTGATAGTATATTATAAATGCGAAAGTTTGTGAGGATGGATGTATGTATTTTATGGATGTATGATATATGTATGTATGTTTGTCTATTAGACTCAAAAACGAATTACTTTTTTAATTTGGATGAAACAGTAATACAACTTATACATCAGAGTACCAGATGGTATACATTTTATCCCGAAATTCACACGGGAACGGGTACAACGCGGGTGTAACCGCGGGGCGCGGCTAGAACATAAATATTGTGATGTATTTTAAACACTGGGCATTGTGAATAGAATATGAAATATCCTATTTCGACCATTACAAATTAAAAATGTCCCAAAATAAGTTATAACAAGGTTCGTGCTAATGAAGTGGAGATGTGAAGACAGGTGGTACATTCAAGAGAGCCTCTTTGGGGCTAAAACTTAATAATAATATTTGACTTTGACTTTTGAAGGCCTAGTTCATTAGTTTCAACATAATTCGATTTGGTTAACTTTTTTAAAATAAAAATTTTGGATTGAAATATGTATTCATAAAATTTTTATTTTTATAACTTACCCATTATAATTTCAAAGTGATGTTAATGGAACATAAATATTTCTATGGACTATTAAATATTAGCATCATACATTGTATTAGCAACTATTATATGAATATAATTATAGATTCTCTATACCTATCATTAACCAGCAGCGTCCCGCGGTTTAACCCGCGTTCCACCTTCCCGTGGGAATTTGGGGATAAAATATGGCCCATAATATACTTTTTGAATGAAACTATTAAACACAAAAATATTTTTTAAATCAATCTTGTAGTTTCAGAGACTATGGTGGTCAAACAAACAAAAAGACTTGCTTTACTATATTAGTATAGATATGCACACAAAATTTCATGAGAATCGGTCGAGCCGTTTCAGAGGAGTTCAACCACGGTACCCGTCCCCGCGGGAATTTCGGGATGAAAAATAGACGTTGTCCGATTCTCAGACCTACCCGATATGCACACAAAATTTCATGAGAATCGGTCGAGCCCTTTCAGAAGAGTTCAACCACGGTACCCGTTCCCGCGGGAATTTCGGGATGAAAAATAGATGTTGGCCGATTCTCAGGTCTACCCGATATGTACACAAAATTTCATGAGAATCGGTCGAGCCGTTTCAGAAGAGTTCAATTACGTACCCCGTGACACGAGAATTTTATATATTAGATACATACGTAAGACAAAAGTACAATCTATACTACTTATCATTACTTTGTATCATCGAGCTTCAAGCAATTATATTGAAACGACTACGCAATGTCGCTTTGCATTTTGATTAATCATCTCAATGGCATTGAGCACTGAAGCCAGAATGCTAGAAACCCTTATGAATTTTAATTGAGCATAACTGAGAATAATTGTTGAATATTTAAAATGTTAGGCTTAAATATGTTATTTAAATATAGTGAAAGTATTAGAAGGTTACGTTGGAATAGGGTTTATTACCTTGAGTGTTAATGGATTTGCATTGCATACTGTTTATTAAGTAAGTTCGAGTGCCTTTGTGTCAGTAGTACCATTGATTTGTACCATTGATGGTACAAGTGACACAACTTTGTATCCTTAGTACCTTTAATGGTACTGACACAAAGGCGTTCCAGTAAGTTAGAAGTTAATTCCTGGTGTCGGTTTCTAGACCGCCCAAAGGTCTCTAACTTAGTCTAACCAACGAAACAACAGGCACTGATTGCTTTATTATTTACTAGCAGTGCCCCGCGGTTTTACCCGCGTTGTACCCGTTTTCAAATCGGACTGATAATTCCTGAGATTACCTCGAACAAACAAACAAACAAACTTACAAATGTTACCTCTTTATAATATTAGTATAGATATTTTTTAATTGTTTTGTATATGTAGTTTTTATCACAATTAAACCAACACTGGTGTCGGAGTTCTTTACTGTCTAAACGCCTCCGGCATGGTTTAACAACTTGAAATGACTGATTTATTAATTTACATTTTTCAGTCTTGATACCTAAGAGTTATTAGAGTTAGATGCCTTTAGCCTTTCACCAAAATTTTTTGTGAAATGATACCATTGATAACATAATTATTTGTTTTTGAAAGCTGCAGAAAATTCGCCTATACCTAATATTTATTTCTTTTGATAAAATGATTACAATAACACCGAAGTACAATCAAGAACAAAACTGCAATCACTAATTGCAACAACTTTTTAATTAATCATTCACTTATTTTCAGGGTACTACTCCAAGGCGCCGACCTAGTTTTAGCCAGCGGTCGCCGCTACGGTCTAGTTGGTAGGAACGGTTTAGGTAAAACGACGTTACTTCGGATGATATATGCGAAACAGTTGAAGATACCTTCACATATATCGATACTGCACGTCGAACAGGAGGTTGTTGGCGACGATACACTCGCTATACAGAGTGTTCTAGAATGTGATACGGTTAGAGAGAATCTTTTGAAGCGTGAGAAAGAGATCACGGCCGCTATTAACAATGGGTGGGTGCTTTTGGTTTTTTTTACTTAATTGTTTTAATTGCTGTCCTTATTGTCATTGTTTGTTATTGAAAGTAGTTAATTAACACAGTTTCGTGATCGTCCTGTAAGTGTAATTAGTTTTAAATCTGTTTATGTTATGTACCTAATGTCTTTAACATTTTACAACACAAAAACTGTTAATGTAAGTATATTTGTTAAACACACACATACACTCACATAAATATTATGACCAATGGTTAGTGAAGTCAGAATTGTTTGGACCTAGAAATATTTAATTCATTTTTACCGTAGATATATGCTAAGTGAATGATGAGTATATGCACCACACTTCCAATACCGTAAACTGCCCCACTGCTGGGCGAAGACATATGTACCTTTCGTATCAATGAAAATTTTACTATACAGTAAAAAAAATTGAATGTTATCAACTTTCTTTCTAACTAGGGAGTGGTCATCTCTTCTCCCCCCTCTCTTCATACCTATGTATATTGATAAGTAATGATAAGTATATTGAGAGAAGGATCCTCTTCACTGTACTGAAATCTACAATGAGATGAGAGGCCTTTGCCCAGCAGTGGGACATTACAGGTTAATAATTTACACTAAGTATATTGAATAGTCGTTTACCTAAAACTTCTATCATTCCAGGTCAACAGACACGTCACTGTCAACGGAGCTGAGCGAGATCTACGCCCAGCTGGAGAACATGGAGGCGGACAAGGCGCCGGCGCGCGCGAGCATCATCCTGAGCGGGCTGGGCTTCTCGCCCGCCATGCAGGCGCGCGCCACGCGCACCTTCAGCGGCGGCTGGCGCATGCGCCTCGCGCTCGCCAGGGCACTCTTCTCAAAGTACGCTCATTCATATATATATACTAGCTGCGCCTCGCGGTTCTCGCCGCCATGCAGGCGCGCGCCACGCGCACCTTCAGCGGCGGCTGGCGCATGCGCCTCGCGCTCGCCAGGGCACTCTTCTCAAAGTACGCTCATTCATATATATATACTAGCTGCGCCTCGCGGTTCTCGCGCGCCACGCGCACCTTCAGCGGCGGCTGGCGCATGCGCCTCGCGCTCGCCAGGGCACTCTTCTCAAAGTACGCTCATTCATATATATGTCGGGTAACCTTCGATAATCATCCTACTTCTGATGTCGGGTAACCTCGATAATCATCCTACTTCTGATGTCGGCCGAACACAGCGATATTTATTACCCCATTTCTGATATTGGGGACATGTCACATCAGGATAAGCACGAGCATTATACTGTCAATCCAACATCTTAGGATTTCTAGGTCTTGATCTTGAAATAATAACTCACAGGACTTCATTACAATGACATTGCTTGTATTTTACACACGATCATCATGGATTACACATTACAGTTAGGATACGTCTAGATTCAATTAATTGATGGAACCTAAACGACCTCCCTACTCCCCATAGTCGTCCTGTCCACGCCATAGAATCTTTTCCTAATCCTATACTCGATTCGCAATACGATCGTGATGTCGTCAACCCATCCTTCCTCCAATCTACGTTCCAATGTAATCGCCATCCAACCATCTCCATTCGTCCCATAACGTCTAATGTACGCCATCTTTACTTATCATAGACTCACTCCCTCATTCACTGCCACAGACTACCAAACCAGCTCACATCCCTCTATCGAACAACTGTCATCTGTCATAGTGCGTAACACCACAGACTTAACATAGTCTATTCTCATACCACAGACTACACCACGAAGGTAGAACTCACGTCACGGAATAACAACACTACCGATTCCATCAGTCAACTGAATTTACAAACTACTCTTTAACTTCTATAGCTTGATTATACGCCCATCTCCGACACGGCCATCCTGCTAGCACACGTCCTCGTGTGTTATTCTGTAACAATAAAAACATAGCACAGTACATACCGTTCGGCTACTCCTGACACCCAACTTTAGTATTAACTCAACTTTGAGAAGGTAAATTGAAATAAACTTTTCGGCAAAACTATTGTTTTCTTTTGACTTTAAAAAAGACTTACAAAGAAAGAACAGAAAAAAAAACACTTTAAAGAAGTTACAATAACCGAAGAAAATGCTAGAGCAGCAAAGTACCACTTTCATCCACTATTTACAATCATTAAAGCAACCCCGTGATCCTTAAGCATACGGCAGGAATCTTATTCGTGGCCTGTGGCTTTTCACTAAGCCCCTCCATCGAACCTCATGTTCGTTTCCTTGCATTCCACGAATGCCGATCCCCTCGGAATCTATGGTCTCTACCAGACCCAACCTCCACCAGAGCCACCCGCTACCGCGCATCCACGGACTACTCAAAGCAGATACCGACTTCTAACGGACTACGGCTACGAAATGGCTACTGGTACTGACCAGCCGAACTAAGATTCCCCACCATCAAAGCATACGGCAGGAATCTTATTCGTGGCCTGTGGCTTTTCACTAAGCCCCTCCATCGAACCTCATGTTCGTTTCCTTGCATTCCACGAATGCCGATTCCCTCGGAATCTATGGTCTCTACCAGACCCGACCTCCACCAGAGCCACCCGCTACCGCGCATCCACGGTCTACTCAAAGCAGATACCGACTTCTAACGGACTACGGCTACGAAATGGCTACTGGTATTGTCTGACCAGCCGAACTAAGATTCCCCACCATCTTCCCCAGATTCAGTCTCTTCTACTTCAAGTGGTACTTCGCCCTCGGGCATCCGTCTTAACCTATTATGCGCGTACTTGTAAGTACGTTTAGAGTTCAAAGCTTTCAACGTGTAACGATCACCATCGTTCGGTCACTCCTGACCTAATTAACTACTTCAACGAAAGACTTAGTAAAGCTCAAACTATTATTCTTTACCAATGAACAAATTTAACTATCTCAATATTCATGATCACATTGCTTATCTAAACATTAGAACTAGAACATCGTCAGGCGCAAATACCCATTAAAATTAAATTAATCTCAAATCAAAGTAAAAGTCAAGTGTGTGTGTCTCTATTGTCCGGCTATCCCCGTAGCCCTAATACGCAGTCATCCCTGTGACTAGCTGTCATCCCAGTGATCACCCATAACCCCGATCATCCCTGTGATCAGCCACTCTCATGATCATCCCAGTGATCACCCATGACCCTGATCATCCCTGTGATCAGTCACTCTCGTGATCATCCCAGTGATCACCCATGACCCTGATCATCCCTGTGATCAGCCACTCCCGTGATCATCCCAGTGATCGCCCATGATCATCCCCGTGACCCCCCAAATTTAAGACTCAAGAGGACACGCAAAACTAGTTACCACACTATGTAACACATGAATACTAGGTACCACGTCATTTTCAA
Organism: Cyclophora albipunctata; assembly: GCA_963082685.1. Taxonomy (NCBI): domain Eukaryota; kingdom Metazoa; phylum Arthropoda; class Insecta; order Lepidoptera; family Geometridae; genus Cyclophora; species Cyclophora albipunctata. The sequence goes on along the minus strand of OY720117.1, from coordinate 3,370,359 downwards.
CTTTAACTTCAATAGACTATTAATCTCAAATGCACATTACAATATGAGCCATGAGTAAGTAACAGTAAGCTTGTCTAGTCACGTCTTGTCACGGCAACCAGCCGACGAGCAATCACATTGCTCAACAACACACGGTCTCAGCAGACCACTCCACAGTACGGTCAATCCAGACCACGATCATCGCCGAGTTCGAACATTGAACTCAATAAGTCACATAGTCACATAGAAACCCTTACTCATACTCTCATATTTTACAACTGGATAAACATCCAAAATACTTTCAATAAGCTTTCTACTTTATCAAGTGGTACGAAGATTCACTACAAAACTCTCAATGTTAACTGACTCAAATATCACAAAATAGCTCACCGGATATTTCCCAACTAAGATACTTCAATACGCCAATTCATGCCAATCATTACCGCAATCCCTCATATTCCTCAGGTAACAGGATTGAGAAGAGAACCACGTTCTTCCCTGGACGAGGTTTATCAATGCTCACAATAATTACCAGCATTGCACCAACATGAAAATAAGAAAACATATTAGAACATATCACATTACGTACAAGATTACACTTGACTCTTTCGGAAGCTCATAATTACCTTCTTAACTCCACAATAGAGTAGAAAACTAACTAACTATACTCACAGAACATTCCAAGTTTTATAACCAATTGCAAAATAAACATTACGTAAAGCGCATGACAGTAGCGCTTTTGGCGGATGACAGTAGCGCTTTTGGCGGGATGATGATTCAGACATATCTCCGACCGAATACTACGAGCTTCATAATCCAGGGGAAGGTACATGAATTTCAATCTCGTCGTCGTCGTCGTCGTCACCGTCGTCGTCGCCGTCGTCGTCGATAACATGCACTAACGAGCTCAGCTTGCAGCTCTCAATATTCTTTCATCTTATCATAAACCTAGCTCCGTGGTTGATCTTGAACACAATCCATGGCGATATGATATTCAGCACAGTGGGCAATAGCGATCCTTATCATTCTCTGCTGGACGCTCGGTGGGCAATCCAGGGCGATCCAGGCTCAGTGGGCAATAGCGATCCTTATCATTGCCTGCTGGACGCTCGGTGGGCAATAGCGATCTTTATCATTCTCTGCTAGATGCACGGTGGGCAATAGCGATCTTGATTATTCTCTGCTGAACGCTCGGTGGGCAATAGCGATCTTGATCCCACTTCTGATGTCGGGTAACCTTCGATAATCATCCTACTTCTGATGTCGGGTAACCTCGATAATCATCCTACTTCTGATGTCGGCCGAACACAGCGATATTTATTACCCCATTTCTGATATTGGGGACATGTCACATCAGGATAAGCACGAGCATTATACTGTCAATCCAACATCTTAGGATTTCTAGGTCTTGATCTTGAAATAATAACTCACAGGACTTCATTACAATGACATTGCTTGTATTTTACACACGATCATCATGGATTACACATTACAGTTAGGATACGTCTAGATTCAATTAATTGATGGAACCTAAACGACCTCCCTACTCCCCATAGTCGTCCTGTCCACGCCATAGAATCTTTTCCTAATCCTATACTCGATTCGCAATACGATCGTGATGTCGTCAACCCATCCTTCCTCCAATCTACGTTCCAATGTAATCGCCATCCAACCATCTCCATTCGTCCCATAACGTCTAATGTACGCCATCTTTACTTATCATAGACTCACTCCCTCATTCACTGCCACAGACTACCAAACCAGCTCACATCCCTCTATCGAACAACTGTCATCTGTCATAGTGCGTAACACCACAGACTTAACATAGTCTATTCTCATACCACAGACTACACCACGAAGGTAGAACTCACGTCACGGAATAACAACACTACCGATTCCATCAGTCAACTGAATTTACAAACTACTCTTTAACTTCTATAGCTTGATTATACGCCCATCTCCGACATATATATATGCACACAAAATTTCGGAAAAAGAGTCGGTCGAGCCGTTTCAGAGGAGTTCAACCACGGTACCCGTTCCCGCGGGAATTTCAGGATAAAAAATAGACGTTGTCCGATTCTCCGGCCTACCCGATATGTACACAAAATTTCATGAGAATCGGTCGAGCCGTTTCAGAGGAGTTCAATTACGCACAACGTGACACGAGAATTTTAAATATTAGATATATAATAGATGCCAGCTGTGCTTTGCGGTTTTATCTGCGTTGTGCCCATTCCCGGGGAATTTCCGAATTTTTATCACTTATTATCCTATTCCTGACCGAGATAAAGAAAATAAAACAATGATTAAAATCGGTCCAGAAGTTCTCGAGTTATAAATGGTGTATCTAACACAGCTTTCTTTACAGCAGCTTCTCGACAGCATTTTTAAAAATTTTGTCAAATTATTAATTACCCAATAAAACAACAGTGGACTATAGTAATAGTATTTTGTATGGGCAGACCCGACCTCCTGCTGCTCGACGAGCCCACCAACATGTTGGACATCAAGGCCATCATCTGGCTGGAGACCTACCTCCAGCACTGGCCCACCACGCTGCTCGTCGTGTCGCACGACCGGAACTTCCTCGACACCGTGCCCACCGACATCATGCATCTGCACACGCAGAGGATAGATACCTACAGGTCACTATGGTTTTGTTACTCAACTCTTGTACATTATACGTGGTAGAAACGTGAGGTCACACAGAGGATATATACAGGTCACTTTTAGTGGTTTACTTACTGACATTTTGTACACTATACATACAGGGTGGAAACGTTCCAGTAATCTTTAAAAGAGGACTTTTTTGAGGAAGACCTTTTTGAGGTATTTACGTGTGTTCCTTTTCATGTTTCCACCAAAGTACGTTTTTTCTTTAACTGAACGAAAGATCGAGCAAAGAATATATTGAACTGAAACCAGTAACCATTTCAAATGTAGAACAGCATATCACTTGTTCCCTTATTGTTTTTTCTAGGCGTTAAATTACTTCAGATTCTCGAATCTAAACAATAGTTGGTATCTCGATACCAACGCATCTTCAACCATTCCTAACAATTCGACTACCATTACAGAGGAAACTACGAACAGTTCCACAAGACCAAGACAGAGAAACACAAGAACCAGCAGCGCGAGTACGAGGCGCAGCAGCAGCACCGCGCGCACACGCAGGAGTTCATCGACCGCTTCCGGTACAACGCCAACCGCGCCTCCTCCGTGCAGAGCAAGATCAAGATGCTCGAAAAACTGTGAGTTACATTGTGACATCAAACCGTTACGGCAAATCCTAGCGATTAATGTGTCTACAGATTTGCGCAGTTCGTTTGTTTAGGTGTATAACAAAATAAAAGATGACACATGACGATAAATCTTAACGATACTATTTAGCTCAACTATTAGCGCAGGTTTTTACTTCGTTGTGATAAATCGTTAGTTGGTGAAAGCGAAAAGTGCGATCATAGATTTGCACAGTTTAATCGCTACGATTTTCTGTTTATGGTACCATTCATACAAAATGTGGGATGCAGACGCAAGCTATTGCGAATATGAAAAAAATAAAAATATATATAGATAGATTGCAGATACTATGTTTTTTTATATTCATTATCTTGTTCTTCCAGTCCTGAATTAACGCCCGTCGAAAAAGAAATTGAAGTGGTCCTCCGGTTACCCGAAACCGAACCACTCTCGCCACCCATACTACAGTTGAACGAAGTTGGATTCTATTACTCAAAGGATAAGGTTATATTTACGGACGTCAATCTCGGAGCCACATTAGAATCGAGGATATGTATTGTAAGTATAAATATTATCAATATTATATAATGACGTGTTTTGTCCCACTACTAGGTAGAGGATATTAGGCATAAAAATTGTGTGGGCAAACATATTTTTTATGCCTAAAATCTTAGTCCTACCTGCACTGATTACTGTCTGACTGCCATAAACTGGAATACCTTTTACAGGCTTTTTTTGTTAATGTCATTGCTTTACTTCGTATTAGACAAGCCAAGGTCCTCTCTCTCATTGAAGATATTACATTCTTAATAAAAGCTGCACTTAGTTAACTAAACCTATTTTAATAAAATCAACGAAATTATCAAGATTATGTATTTCATGATTATCAAGATTCATTAGTCATCTGCCAACCCTAATTAGCACCATTTATTAACAAGCAAAATGATTTACTTACTTAAAATAAAACAATACCCATTTTACTTCATCACAACCTCTTTTTAACTAAACAACTCACCTATTTTGACAATGCCCCATATCTTGTTATAGGTGGGTGACAACGGCGCGGGTAAAACCACCCTCCTCAAGATAATAATGGGCCTCCTGTCTCCCGCGGGCGGCACCCGCAGCGTGCACCGCGGGCTCAAGTTCGGGTACTTCTCGCAGCACCACGTCGACCAGCTCGACATGAACCTCAACTCGGTGGAGTTGTTGCAGAGGAGTTATCCGGGTACGTTTTACTCTGAGAGCTTGTTTGTGAGTCTTAAGGAAAAATAATGGCATTTAACATCTTGTGTACAATAAAATGTTTATACTTTGTACTAGCAGCGCCCCGCGGTTTTACCCGCGTTGTGCCCGTTTCCGTGAGAATTTCAGGATGAGAAATAGCTTATAACCTTCCCGTTGAATGTGGCTATCCATTGCAAAAAGAATTATTCAAATCGCGCTGGTAAATCTTGAGTTTAGCTCGAACATACCAACAAACAAACTTACAAATTTTACCTCTTTATAATATTAGTATAGATCTATGCTAATATAACTATTAGCCAAATTTCCACGTTTGTTGTATGTCTCATATTTGAAAATTTTCATATTGTGTTCAGACTTTGGCCAAGTGAGAGAAAATATCATGCTTGGTTGAGACTCTAGCTGGACATAAATCAGGGGTGATATATTGTACTCGTCATAAAATACCTTGTGTCATTAATAGTCTTATAGTTTAACTTACTAGTGAACCACGTTATTCGCCTCGCGACTTGGTCAGTAGCGGCATTTTGAATAGACGGTCGATAATATTTCGGAAGGTACGTTAAATGGTCGGTCGATTCAATGGAGAATAACATATAGTTTATTATCAAACTTATTTCAAATTATAGCAATGCAATTTTCGATTATGATATTTTCCGTTGCAAATAATTTCATAAACTCTTTGTTCACAGGCAAAACGATAGAAGAATACAGAAGACAATTAGGTAGTTTCGGCGTGAGCGGAGACTTAGCGTTACAAACGATAGCTAGTTTATCTGGAGGTCAAAAATCTAGGGTGGCCTTCGCCAATATGTGTATGGGCAACCCCAACTTCTTAGTACTCGACGAGCCGACCAATCACTTGGACATTGAAACTATTGAGGCGCTGGGCAAGGCGATTAATAAATATACAGTATGTGTCATTAGTTTGTTACTAAAGAAAATTAAGGCTGTATGCACAAAGAAAGGAGATATCAACCTATATATAATAGCACCGATAAGCGCCGAACGTCACTGACAGATTCCTGCTCACTAATCTCTTGTGATTATCAAAACCACTTTCTTACTGTATGCGCCTTACTCTATTACAGTAACGGTATATTCGATACAAGCGAATATTCAATGTATAAGTATTCGATATTCAGCATAATACTACTCAATACTCTTTGGTCGAATATCACTATTCGGTCCAATATCCCTGTTCGGTCGAATATCACTATTCGGTCCAATATTCGGTCCTATTTGGTCTAACATCACTATTCGGTCGAACATCACTATTTGGTCGAAAACCCCCTTAAAATGCACAGACATCTACAAAAGTCTACAACCTAACATTATTATTTCCAGGGCGGTGTAATCCTAGTATCTCACGACGAAAGACTAATACGAATGGTGTGTAAAGAGCTTTGGGTGTGCGGCAACGGGTCCGTCGTCAGCATAGAGGGAGGCTTCGACGAATACCGCAAGATCGTCGAGAGAGAACTAGAGGCGCAGAATAACAAGTAGAATCTACACATTTGTACGTCATGTGGTCTCATATCGAATGAAAAGTCCGAATACTACGCTGTAAACAGTGTAAATTACGCCCATGTCTAGCCTAGAGATTGTAAATTACAATTACACCTTATCATGTAACCTTTTTTACTTCACTTCAGTGTTGACAGCGTATCTTGAGTTTTTATTTGGTCTGAGACTCTTTGCATTGTAGAGTGGTGTGGGTGAGAGATGTGACTTTGGTACAATTTTAATTTATGTAAAAATTGTAATTAGTTGATATTTGTTGTCACCTACATCGTGCTACAGTATAGGTTTCATGTAAACGGAGGGCAAGTTAAAGTTAAGACCGCGTTGTTTCTAGAAACGCAAGCTTACGTTAAGCGCAGCGGAGCTGTGCGAAGTCAATCGTCCAATCGCAGGGCATTTAACAACATTGCAACAGGGCAACAGCCTCCGTGGTCTTGTGGTTTGAGCGCCCGGCTCACGACCCGGAGGTTCCGGGTTCGATTCCCGGTGGGGATAGCTCACAAAAATCTCTTTGTGAGACTTTCCTCAGTTTGGTTAAGGCATTGCAGGCTGAATCACCTGATTGCTCGAAAAGTAAAATGATTCCGTGCTTCGGAGGGCACGTTAAGCCGTCGGTCCCGGTTACTTTCTACGGATAGTAGTCGTTACTTGAGCCATGTCAGAGGCCTTTGGCGGCTCAATAACCCTGACACCAGGATTGGTCAGGTCGACCATCCACTCGATAAGAAGAAGAAGGGCATTTAAATTGCCAAAATCTCTTCGTAATGGATTGTGATATTGTGATTGGTCAATTAGACTCCATGCCGCTCCGCTCCGATTCAATGGAAACGCCCCCTTTGATTAATTGATTAATCACAATGCATTACAAAAATATTTTTACAATGAGGGTTTTCTGAAATGTCACCCACTAGGCGGCAGCACTGAGACGAGGTCCAGAAATCTGTCAAAAGTGTCATTTTCGTGAAAACCCTCATTGCAATGTGTTGTGATTGATAAATTGAGCTTCGCGTCAAGGTAAAGCGCTCGTAACTTTGATAGCTTTCAGCGTTTGTACGATAGCCGAGAGCATTTGACGTTTGCAGTTACCTTTACCGTTGATAACGTGCCTTTCGTATATATGAATGTTAGGGCCGCCCTCTGCCTACAATATTGTCAATTCTACAGTTAATATGAATGAAGTAATTGCGTCCTTTAGGATGGACTGTTGTAACCATGGGTAACATGAATAATATCATCTAATTATTGGTGATTGCATAATTATTGTAGGTGTAGAGTTGTCCTTATAGCTGGTTCTCGATTCGATTTTAGTTGGTCGTCTTTAATCGCAATCTAAATTTAAACTTTCAATGACGTCAATGCAATATACCTATATGTCTGTTCCTTCAAAATTGTCTTTTAATTTGTACTAAATAAGATACAATTTCGAAGGGCCGGCAATAGAAGATATTAATATTTAGGCACTATATAATTAGGTTGGTAAATCGACTATAGCCGGCTATTTCTACGACTAGTTCACGCTATAAAGTTATTCGACCATTGCTAAAATCGAACCGTGTAACTCCTCATATTTCATACATACGCAAACGTGATACAGTATACGCATTTACCACTCATATGTAAAAAGTATCACTGTAATATAACACCCAGTCTCGCTATTTATTTAACATTAATATAAGATATATTAATAGTTCAAATGATAAACTTGTTAATATCAATGCATCTTTTTATTTATACCTTCAACCTCTCACAGTCCGCATTAAATAATTTTCACCATACGAATCAAATGGCAAATAAAAAATATTAACTTAAAAATGCATATTTACAAATTAAAATCCAAGATACATATTATACAATTAAAATAATGACTAAGATAGCAACAGAACAGTTTTAGTATTTAATGTTCGGTTATATTTTGTAAATCCAATGCAGGTATTAGTTACCTCTCAAGCTACTGCCATTTTGCAATTTATAGGTGCTCTGGGTTCATAAATGCAACATTACATTACATTCCTGATAGTATACATGGTCACATTCGGAGGGAAGTATATAATTTATATATTGTAATAAATTAAATGTAATTATAGAATTATTTCAATGAAATTTAATTAAATTGCGGTATATTTCAACTATACCGGTTCGAATTATGGCAATTTATTAATGTGAATACAGTAAAGTACAAACTAAAGTTATACATACTAGCAGATCACAAATACTCTTAAACTACTACTACTATGTCCAGTTGGCAATGACAAATGGCGGTTGATCACTCGACTCTTACTGTTAGCAAGAGGGGTCGATGAATAAAATATTACTTGTTGATGAAACAAGATTTACTGGTGTTTCTTGCGCCGGGCTTTCGATTTGTCGGCGTTTCTGAGCACCTCGGCGTAGGAGAGCTCCAGTTTCCTGAGCTTGTGTATTTCCTGCGAGGCCGTGCTCTGCTTGATGTCCCACGAGTCGGTATCGGCGTTCCACCCGTGGTAGATGTTGTTGCTGCGGCCGCCCGCGCTCGGCGTGGGCGAGTTGATGCCGCGGTTGTAGAACTGCATCGTGGACCCGTTCCAGTCGGCGTCGCGTGCCAGCGGGCTCACTTCGATGGGGCGGTAGTCGCGCCGCTTCTTGTTGCTCGCCTTCTGGTAGGTGACGCGCGGTGGCGTGGGGAACACGGGCGAGTCGGCGCCCTGCCGCTCTTGGCTTTGCTTGCGGTTGCGATGTCTGGACTTCTTTCTAGTGGCCGCGATGTACTCCAGCGGCTGACGCACCAGCGGAGTCAGAACTCGTTCTTTTTCCTTCTCCTTCTCTGATTCTTTCGCCTTCTCGGTGGTGCTCTCCTCCGCCGGTTTCGGCTCCCGTTTCTCCTTCTTTTTCTCGGCTTTCTTCTCCTTGACTGATTCCTGAGCCGGTTTTTCCTTTTCTTTTTGTCTGGTGGGAGTTTCGGGAGCGGTGATATCGGACATTGGAATCGATAGTTCAGACATAACAGATGACAGGACGCTCTGTGTGTCATCGGTGAAGTTGCCGGGTGGTTCTTCGGTGGCGGGGGTGACGGGCGGGACCTTGCTGGCCGCCGTGTCGTCGAGCAAAGGAAGCTGCTCACCATCATCCTTGTTCTCGGCAGCTTTCTTGAGAATGGTGAATATCTCTTTGAAGAGTTCGCGATATTCGGGTCTGTTCCGGAAACGGCTGTCCATGGGGCTGACGTCGTCGTAGATACTGAACCGGTAGTCCTCGCCGTCGGCGATGGTGCACAGGAAGGAGCCGGGCCGCTCGCGCTCGGTCTGCGTCGCCTTGTTGCTGGTCTCGTCTGAGAAGCCGGAACTGGACGTTTCGGCTTCCGAGAAATCAGGAGTTTGGATGATCTTCTTCCGAGACGAAGGCTCGATCTTCTTGGGTTTATTGTCTCCTTTCTGTGCTTCCTCGCCGTGACCGCTCTCCTCATCCGTATCCTTGACGCTGAATTGGCTGAAGTCGCCGGATGTCTGTAGTTCATCCTGCAGCGACACCGGACCAGACTGGTTCGGCGCGGGCAGAGTGTTCGGTTTGTTCTTTCTTATGTTCTTGACTTGAGACAGCTGCACCTCCAGAAGTGCTTCGTACTTTTGCACCAGTTCTCTGTAGGGATTCTCGTGCCCATCTTCTTTATTTGCCCAAATGCCTTGAAGTAGTTTCTCCTTTGCATTCTGTAAAATATTGGTTACAACATTTATTTTCGGTCTTTTTTCATTACGTTTCACGTTATTGAGAAAATTGAAGTCGGAAGTTTTATGACTGTTACTCAAGACGATTGATTAAGTCGATGGATATGAAATAAAATCAGTTATCGAAGAAGATTTAATGACTGTTAACTATTAACTACAATGTAGGGATCAAAATACGATGACACAATGGCAAGGAAAGTAATATGAAAACAGTTTGTGATTTCTCTAAAATGTAATTAGTCAAATGTACTCCCATTACCCACATAAATTGCAAGTTACACGATTATTACGCAACAGGTGGATATCACTCTGCATGTTAGAATGTCATATATACTCGTACCTGGTCCATTAACAGTAATGATTGGCACTTATTCGAACCACCGACGAGCATTATTATCCCATAACCAAAGTGCCAATGATCATGCATAAGGAGTGATATTAAGAATCTATAATAATAACCATTTACCACCACCGGTTACCGATTAGCGTGCGTTAATCGCTTGTTATTTACTTAACGTGTCGGTAATGGACGTACCTTCGACTACATACGATATATCCAAAGAAAACTACTGCAAATGCGCTTCATAATGCATATGCAAAGCGTGAGCAACAACATCAGGGGCAGTTCGAAAAGCTTTGTCGCCTAGAAATGAGCGAAACGTTCATGTCAGATTTATAAGGAAATTGACATGTTTATTCACGAGATCGTGGAGACGTCATGACTCTTGATTGCACATTAAGATTCTCGATTAGTCTAGCAAAGGTTAATTTGTTAGTTAATGTTGCCATCGTCGCGGTATCGTGAATTAATTGCGTTAGAGTTTATACACAATAGGAATTAGAATTTACAAAGAGTATAAAGTTAATACAAAACAGATTTTCTAAACATAGAAGGTAAGCTTGGAGAAGAGTCATGCAGAAGTATTTATACTGAATTTGGTACTTACATCGAATTTGACGAGTTTTGTCGACACGATATCCTCTCTGGGGCTGTCTTGGCCTGAAGGTGGGAGAATGAGGGAGCTGATGACGCTTCTGTCATCGTCATCTCCATCCAGCATCGAAGACATGTCATCGCGCTCCACTCCACGGAGGCATCGAATGCAAAGTTGTCCTTGTCTGAAAATGTCAATGAACCAATCACCAATAGTTACGGATTTTTATTGATAGTTTTAGCAATTGCTTAAGTTTGTCATCGTCCTTACCTGACTTCTTCAAGGATGGAGAATTCTTCATGCATAGATTTAGGCTCATCCTCCCTTTGATGCCAATTTCTCAGTTGATCTGTCAGTCTGTTGTTCTCTTGTACGATCGAAGCCAGTTGTTCCTCTAGCTCCGTGACCCTTCGTTGTTCTTGAGCGAAAGCGACCTTGCTCTCTCGCAGTTCATCACTGACCCTCAACAGGTCCTCATCTTCCTTCGTTAGTTCAGGTAGTGGAACTGTTTTTGGCGCAAGGTTCACTTCAGGCTTCTTCAAGTTGGCCGCTGGGGTTTCCTTCACTATTTCTTTGGGTTTCTCCGTTTCTGGTTTCCGTTCAGCCCGTCTTCTAGAGATTTCCAGTTGAGCATTTAGGTCGTCGACAGTCTTTTGTAGTTCCTCACATTTGCCTTCCAACGTTTCAATGTTGGAGCATAATCTGAAAAGTATTTTTATAAATTACGCAACTGTATACGAGTTCTAAATCTTAATTACCAACAAATTAACAAAACGTCCAAAGCTTGGCATTAAACGACCGTGCAAGGAAAACTGTTACATTATGCAAATACGAAATATAAATAAATAAAGAAACAACATTCCATATATTTGTTTATATTGCAATGTTATTGCAATCTAGATCTTGATAAGGTGGAGTGATACGTTTGTAAAGTGGCTTGTGGCTTACGTTTTAATGTGTTTCTTGTCGGCTGCGTGGTCGACGGCGAGGCGGTGGTTGGCTCGCTCCAAGTCCTGAATGCTCACCTCCAGTTGCTCGTAGATCCTCAGCCTCGAGTCGTTCACCTCTCGGAGCGCGACTGTTTGTTTCGTTAGATACTGCGAAAAATTATTTATGTTTATATCCAACTGTAATTTGGCATTCAACAGTAATTGCCGGCTATTACATTAAAGTAAATTATGTTTTGACTAGCTGTGCCCCGCGGTTTCACCCGCAGCGCCCCCGTTCCCGTGGGAATTTTGAGATTTTTATTCCCTATAAACCTCACGGAGCCCGAGACCTTTCCAACGAATGCAAAACCGTGGAAATCGGTTCGTGCGTTCTGGAGTTATAGCGTCAGGGAAGAAAACCCGACTTATTTTTATATAGTAGATTTTGTTCTATGGCGTCATATTCATTGCATGAGTTTATTTACAAGTGAGATGGCATTTGAGCTTTTGTTCTATAGAAATCGCTGTATCTCAGCTTATAAACTCGCTTAATGGACGACAATACCTCACTACTACAATGCTCTTTACTATTCCGATTTTTTGTTAAATTATTAGTTAATAGCGGCCCGCCCTCGCTTCGCTTCGGGTAATCAAGATTTCATGTAGGAAAATCGGGATGAAACATTGCGTGTCTCCCGCAGGAATATACACAATCAAAATTTCAAGTGGGAAATTGGGGATAAAATATTACATATCTCGCGCGAGTATATATGTATACACAATCAAGATTTCATGTGAGGAAGAATTCGGGATAATACCTACATAGCACGTCTTCGTCGTTCGTAGTTCGTAGGTAGGTATATCCCCGCGCGCTTTGACCGCACGAAACAGTAAGTGGCCATAAGAGACCCGCCATCGAGCATTATTATTTTGTAAGCAGCGCCCCGTGGTTTTACCCGCGTTGTGCCCGTTCCCGTGGGAATTTCGGGAATTTTTTTACATATAAACCTTCCTCTTGAATCACTCTATCTATTACAAAAAACCGCATCAAAATCCGTTGCGTAATTTTAAAGATTTAAGCATACAGACAAACAGACAGACAGACACGAAACAGAGACGACTTTATTTTATATAGCGACCCGCCCTCGCTTCGCTTCGGGTAATCAAGATTTCATGTAGGAAAATCGGGATAAAACATTGCGTGTCTCCCGCAGGAATATACACAATCAAAATTTCAAGTGGGAAATTGGGGATAAAATATTACATGTCTCGCGCGAGTATATATGTATACACAATCAAGATTTCATGTGAGGAAGAATTCGGGATAATACCTACATAGCACGTCTTCGTCGTTCGTAGTTCGTAGGTAGGTACCTATATCCCCGCGCGCTTTGACCGCACGAAACAGTAAGTAGCCATAAGAGACCCGCCATCGAGCATTACTATTTTGTAAGCAGCACCCCGCGGTTTTACCCGCGTTGTGGCCGCTCCCGTGGGAATTTCGGGAATTTTTTTACACAAAAACCTTCCTCTTGAATCACTCTACCTATTACAAAAAAACCGCATCAAAATCCGTTGCGTAATTTTAAAGATTTAAGCATACAGACAAACAGACACGAAACAGAGACGACTTTATTTTATACTATGTAGTGATATTTCTCATCATAACTCTGAAACTAACTGTCCGATTTTAATAATTTAAAGAGGTACACAAAGAAACATAATTAACCTTGATTGTAGAGCTATTTATTTTGATGTAGATTCATATCATCATATGAATATCATCAACTTAAAATTACACTCCTTTTTTAACTAATTAATTTTAACTTAAAACGGTTATTGTGTCTTAACTATAATAGTTAGACATATGCCCTCGCGAACTTATTTGTTTGCAATGATATGTACTTCGATTGTGTAGAACATTGTTTTTGTGTATCATCAATAGATTTAGTAGCGCACGCCAAAAACCAATTTTTTTAGGCATGTTTTTCATACCTTGGGTTACATATACCCGCGTTGTGCCCGTTCCCGTGGGAATTTCGGGAATAAATATAGCCTATGGCACTCAGGGATAGTGTAGCTTTCGATTGGTGAAAGAATTTTTTAATTCGGTGCAGTAGTTTCAGAGCCTATTCGTAACAAACAAACAAAAAATCAAACCTTTCCTCTTTATAATATTATATATATATTATATATAATTATTAGTATAGAAGTATAGACTACAGATTAATCTTTTTTGTCAGTGTGAGAATTGTTGGTAGGTGGGTATTACGTGTTGCGTAGAATATCTATTTAATTAGTATTGAGTCCAGCGGTCAGTCGCAGAATTTTTATCTTTATTTCTTAGCAACAAAATATAGTTTTATATCACTTACTTCGATTTCTTGTGCTTGATCTTCAATGACATTTTGATGTTGGCGTAAAGCTGTTTCGAGTTCTTTGTTCCTCTCTAGTAGGGTTTTACCGAGCTCAGCTGCTAACTGCAAATCTGGAAAGAAAAAATGCACTCTATTAATTTCCATGACTAGACAATTTGATCCGGTTTCATTAAATCTAAGTTTCGTAGGTGACGATGTACATAAAATAGAGGCACAATAATTTGTTCATATAATTTGAACCATGATAAAAAGATTATTGCCGAGTGTTGCTAACTGACCGAGTTACGATGTTACGAAATACGGTCCACGGATAATTGACCACTTGCCTACAGCCTGTGCTTAATCACCAATACGTTAAAACACATTGCCGGTTTATTACCACATCTGTCAACATCAAATAGATCTCAAGGAGCGTACTACAGCCATCATAACGATACGCCCGTGAGAGGCGAAGATGTTGAGTCAGCTAACCTTGGACAGCAAGAACAAAACATTCAGGTCAATGAATACCACTAACGTCTGAGATGAAAGTTGACAGACATTTGTAATGGAGAAATGTGATGTATTGTATTCGTATCGGCAACGCTATGACTGTAATCAACGTCTAGAGTTAATAGCCAATAAGTCTGCACGTGATTCAACGCATTGCTAACCCAGTCAGTACAAACGACTCTACATCCGACTATTTCCTATTTTAATCATAGTTTAACTTATCTGCCACTAACTTTAATTTACCCACGACCACAAACCGTGAATAAGTTCCGCGTCGATGAAAAAATGTTGCTAGTTATAATTAAGATTGCAAAAATAGTGTTTATTAAGGAGATAAACTTTTTACACTGTCGGAACATTTTGCGCTCCAAATATCAGGTATTTAGTTGGTTTCGTTCGCGCATGTTAGGCCTATGAAGGTAATGATGGAGCAAGGTGTATTTCCGTAATTGTCATTGCGTTGTTCTACGTATTCTAACATACGAGTTTCGTAAATAAATGTAGGAAATAAAGAAGTCGAGGTTATCATTTTATGGGACCTTTCTATAACGAAAAGTTTGCAAGAGTGTAGAATGGGAAAATTACGCATTGTAGAGAGTAAATAATTGTATTTGATTATATTATATAGTATAATGTTTTATAGTATAATAAATATTAGCTGTGATATTTAAAAAATTGAACACTGACATATTTATTTTGATTCTCTTTAAGTTTTTTCATTAATCTTCTCATTAAATATTGTTATGACAGTTAACCATTCGAAACAGGTTTTGTTTTCCAGACATTTTATAATAATAAGCAATGCATTTATTTCACAGTAATTTACTTTTATAAGTAATTTAAATTGTTCAATAAACCGTTATTTTAAACCGAAACGTATCATACGATTGATGCATGAGTTCTTTGAATTGTAAATTCGAAATGCTATACAAAATACGACTTTATTCGTATTTTAAACCTTAAATATTCGTTAAACGTCGTATTTTAAGTTGATTGAACTGAACTCTGAACACTAACGTAGTTTTAAACAGACATTATCTTTATGAACACACAGTTTTTGTTAACGAAAAAAGTTGTATATTACAGACTTGTTTTAAACTTGTTTTCTCAAGCCAAAAATATGAGCGGAAACTTTGGATATGTTGGTTCTTATTGGAGATGTATTAATTGCGTATGACGTGAGAATACTATGTTTTTCTAAACGTTGAAATATAAGTACATCTCTATGTATTCAATAACATTTTGATAGGTATATTCACTTTGAATTAAAACTACGTTTACGGATACTAGCCGGGTCATTTTAAACAATTGAAATAAAGAAAATTCCGACAGAGCCAAATTTTCGTAGAGACCTTAGGTTTACCACAAGGAATAAAGTGCCAAAAGTCCCCATCAGTCCCATGTGAGCTTCGGGACTTATTCGGGGCCCAAGGTCAAAATTTTAGGTTTTTTGGATTTTTCTCGAAAACGGTAAGTTTTATCGAAAAAGTACCTGAGAAAATAAAAAAGCTTATAAAATTCTCTATAACTTTAATTCTATCCACTTTTTCCATATTCCCAACCGTTATTGAACTACATGCTCCAGAAATGTAAAAATTAAGGACCTCGGGCAGGTAACTATGGAGCCTGCCCCAATGCTCAACAGTGACATGACCTATGTCATTTGAAAGGTCTTGAAGAGTTGTACAAGTTACTCCTAGACTGTTATATCGAATTCGACGGCCAACTCGGGGTTTTCGACCACCGAAGAATTACCACTGGAGGTGCTGTGCACCGAAGAAAAAACACTAGGTGTATGTGCAGTTGACCCTGATCGTATTGCTCAACAGTGACATGACTGATGTCATTTCAAAGCTCTTACAAGTCACTCCTTGACAGTTATATCAAAATCGACGGCCAACTCGGTGTTTTCGACCACCGAAGTATCGACACTGATCGTATTGCTCAACAGTGACATGACACATATCATTTGAAAGCTCATAAAGAGTTTTATAAGTCACTCTTTGATAGTTATATCGAAATCGCCGTCCAACTTAGTGTTTTCGATCACCGAAGAATGGAGTTGGGCTATGCTATACCGAAGTATCGACGCTGATCCTAATGCTCAACAGTGACATGACCTATGTCATTTGAAAGCTCTTGAAAAGTTGTACAAGTCACTCTTTGACAGTTATATCGAAATCGACCGCAAACGCGGTGTTTTCGACCACCGAAGATCGACACTGGGTGTATGTGCAGTTGACCCTGATGGTATTGCTCAACAGTGACATAACTAATGTCATTTGAAAGTCCTTGAAGAGTTGTCCAAGTCACTCCTTGACATGTATATCGAAATTAACGGCCAACTTGGTGTTTTCAACCACCGAAGAATGGAATTTTCTCATTTCTCTTTTCGTGTTTAGGCCCGCCCTTGCATCAGAATAGTATAAAAGTAGAGCGCAATGGAACTCAATAGATGACATTATGGTTTAAAAAATCTAAAACGCGCGATAGTTGTGTTCCCGGCCTGAAAGGGTGTCGTATTAGCAACCATGACATATTTGAGTTAACCTAAACATGTGCAGTGACAGTGAGTGATCGCTTATCTTGCCCTTCAAATACTCTATAACTACTTTATTAATTGAACTAATGTGTATATATATATTTTTTTTATTTTAGTCTAAAACACCAAGTTGGCCGTCGATTTTGATATACATGTCAAGGAGTGACTTGGACAACTCTTCAAGGGCTTTCAAATGACAAAAGTTATGTCACTGTTGTGCAATACCATCAGGGTCAACTGCACATACACCCAGTGTCGATCTTCGGTGGTCGAAAACACCGCGTTGGCGGTCGATTTCGATATAACTGTCAAAGAGTGACTTGTACAACTCTTCAAGAGCTTTCAAATGACATAGCTCATGTCACTGTTGAGCATTAGGATCAGCGTCGATACTTCGGTATAGCATAGCCCAACTCCATTCTTCGGTGGTCGAAAACACTAAGTTGGACGGCGATTTCGATATAACTATCAAAGAGTGACTTATAAAACTCTTTATGAGCTTTCAAATTATATGTGTCATGTCACTGTTGAGCAATACGATCAGTGTCGATACTTCGGTGGTCGAAAACACCGAGTTGGCCGTCGATTTCGATATAACTGTCAAGGAGTGACTTGTAAGAGCTTTCAAATGACATTAGTCATGTCACTGTTGAGCAATACGATCAGGGTCAACTGCACATTAGTGCACATACACCTAGTGTTTTTTCTTCGGTGGTCGAAAACACCGAGTTTGGCGTCGATTTCGACATAACTATCAAAAAGTGACTTGTAAGAGCTTTCAAATGCGTAAGTCATGTCACTGTTGAGCATTCCGCTCAGGCTCCACAGCACCTCCAGTGGTAATTCTTCGGTGGTCGAAAACACCGAGTTGGCCGTCGAATTCGATATAACTGTCTAGGAGTAACTTGTACAACTCTTCAAGACCTTTCAAATGACATAGGTCATGTCACTGTTGAGCATTGGGGCAGGCTCCATAGTTACCTGCCCGAGGTCCTTAATTTTTACATTTCTGGAGCGTGTAGTTCAATAACGGTTGGGAATAAAATAAAAAAAAAATAAAAATAAAAATAAAAAACATGGAATATGGAAAAAGTGGATAGAATTAAAGTTATAGAGAATTTTATAAGCTTTTTTATATTCTCAGATACTTTTTCGATAAAACTTACCGTTTTCGAGAAAAATCCAAAAAACCTAAAATTTTGACCTTGGGCCCCGAATAAGTCCCGAAGCTCACATGGGACTGATGGGGACTTTTGACACTTTATTCCTTGTGGTAAACCTAAGGTCTCTACGAAAATTTGGCTCTGTCGGAATTTTCTTTATTTGATCACCATTTTTATGTCTAAAATGACCCGGCTATACACTTCGCTTTTATTTTACATTTTTATCTGACGTTTCGGCTCCTTTACAGGAACCGTGGTCACAGAAGGGACAATTCAAAATGAGTAGTGTTCGCTTAAACTTAAGAAACCAAGATATATTCACGTTTATTTTCTTAGCTACTTTGGCATATTTTTGTACAAATATTCATTTCTTATCTGACCGCTTTAAATCTACTAGAATCAACAAGTTGAATATTTTTTAATCGCTCTCTAAGTAACTCGACTAAAAACATCCAAAAATGTTTAGCTATTCCTAACTTTTACTTAGGTATATACCTCCTTTGTTGTACCAATAATAATCATTTCAAAAGTCTAATTAAGTTCGGTAGTAACTCTACCGGAAATACAATTAATTGTAATTAAAGTACCAACGGCTATAATTTCATTCGAAATTCAAACAATAGCCAATCAGAATGGCTCTCGCCGGTTTTCTATCAATCTTGTACTGAATGTGAAGCCACAGACAACTCATCTCACCATAGTCCAGTAACTTTCTCGTGACGTACTAACATCACATACATATGTATAGAGTACTTTTTATATTCTAGTAGTGTATTGGTTGTGAACGCGTTGAAGTCCTTTATATGGGAATTTTGGGATAAAAGTTTTATTTTTTCATTTGTTTGAAGGCGCTAATCTCAGAAACTACCAATCCGATTTCAATAATTATTTATGTTGTGGATAGCCACATTCAACGGGAATGTTATAGGCTATTTTCCGTACCGTAATTCCTACGGGAACGGGTACAGCGCAACTAAATCCGGGGGGCGTTGCTAGTGTAATACAAAATCGCTTATGCGAGTCCTGGCGTAAATATGATGAATATGTACAATATGTCTTCACAAACAATGAACTGTAATTTATTAGTTCTAGCCGCGCCCCGCGGTGTTACCCGCGTTATATCGGTTCCCGCGGGAATTTCGGGATAAAATGTATCCCATATGTTATTCTGATGTATAACCTATATTACTGTAAAGTTTCATCCAAATCCGTCCAGTAGTTTTTTCGTGAAAGAGCAACAAACATACATACATACTTCCATCCTCACAAACTTTCGCATTTATAATATTTTTATTAGTTATAAACATTAGGTAAGTATGACAAATAGTATCCAAAATCGTTAGCTGTATTAGCATCAAGACGGTATCCATCATAGATTATACATATTGTACTGATAAAATCCATTCTCATGAGGTTTCAGATTTGCAACTCAGCAACTAGTGTTGATTATGAATCTCTTATTTCACCAAATATCATGTAAGTGTGAGTGTGCAATTTAACATCTAGTTAACTAACAGATAAGTATATCTATTTAATTCTCAATTTCATTCTAACTTAGCAATATTATCCAAAAAAGAAATCCATCTAAAATCCGCTCAAACAAGTTAAAATAATAATATCTTTTCACCGGCGAACCTTGAATTAGTATCGTAAGCGTAAAAAACAAACATTCAGTCACATAAAACGATAATATTATAGTGTGGAAAAGGCTATAAAAGCAACGTTACTACTTTGGCTTCACAATTAATGTGTCAATTGGACATGCGTGACTCAGAATCGAGTTATTAAACATAATAAATAGCAATTAACGGTTCAAATGACTGGACGATGGCCCTTTGGTCTCGTTACTGTACCACTTGTAGAAAGTTTATTGTGAAAATGTTATTGAAATATTTTATAGCCGCCTAATTCATGAATGGTCTACCAAAACATTGTTATAAAGTGTTTCGTCTCTTTTGTTCTTTAGAAAATAGCGTATGTCGGAAAGAGATACATCATTTGATAACTAAAGCGTTAATGAATGAAGCTCTTTTGTTTTTAAGATTTAAAAATATTCCATTGCGTTTGCAATGATAGGTACTACGTACTATGTTGTACATTCGTACAGTTTTTTAAAGAAAATATATTAAGAATTCGATGTTTCATAAAACTTATGTTAAGTTCAAAGTTAGATATACAGTTTTGCAGACATACATATGCAGTCCAGTTAAACATATGCTATCCATTTCAGCACAATTTTATTTATAACTAAGTACTATTATCTACTTTGTTTTGCCCTTGACTGCTCTTGACTTTAACCTACAGGTGTATGAAGCTGGTGTTTCATTCAAAGATAAAACGTGCCAACAAAGTGACTATGCATAGATGCCAATAAAAATTACTTTAGACATATAATCATGCAAATGTATAGTTTACATGATTCGGTATGCTTATCTATTTACCTGACGTCAATTATCTGTCCATTAACATTTGTGTTTAAGCTTAATAGCGGAGATTCGCACAGGTTCAATTTTATTGTTATTTTACGAAAAATCTCATGACAATTCTTTTGTCAAACATATCTCTACAAATTGTTAGTTAAACGAGTAGATTAAACTAATTGTACAGGTAAATGTGAAAGCAATTACATAGCTTTGTCTTTTTTACGAATACTTATAAAAGTACTTTCGCCACGCCCCCTCGCTTTTTTTGTAGTTTATTTAGTAGGTAGTTCCTTACAAACACCAGATTAACTTTAGCACCTAGTCGACTCTAAATAATTTTTGAAGTTGGAAGATTAAAAAAATGGAATGAATTGTTTTTTATCTATACCCTGCAATTCCCGGTGGGGATATTTCAAAAAAATCTCTTTGTGAGACTGTCCTCAGTTTGATTAGGGCATTACAGGATCCTGATACCTGATTGCCCGAAAAGTAAGATGATTCCGTGCTTCGGAGGGCACGTTAAGCCGTCGGTCCCGGTTACTTTCTACGGATAGTAGTCGTTACAAGAGCCATGTCAGAGGCCTTTGGCGGCTCAATAACTCTGACACCAGGATTGGTCAGGTTGACCGTCTACTCGATGAAGAAGAACTACCAGATATGCTATCCCTTTTAAGAAGTAGCTCAAGTAGCCTAAAGTAGCTTTTGAATGTGCAAAGAAAATAAAATATGTTTATAAATCCGATTGCTAGTTCAGTTTTATTCTTAATTATAAATAGGTATAGCTTCTTCCACTTATTTTTCTTTTATTTATAATGTTTATATAAAATCTGTGTTTTAACAATGAGAGGAATTATAAGTAAACATACAGAACGCAATGTTATTGTGATGCACGATTCATATTTATTTACAATAAACAGTAGAAAGTTATTGTTTTTCTGAACTTTGAACAATACTGCATTTTAAACAAGTCTTTGTATTCCACTATCGCCGGTAAATAATGGAATATTTTCTTTAATAATAACGGATTTTTATTTTCATTTAATTTATATAAAAAGGAAATGTAATGCTGTGAATTCAATTATATTTTTATAGGTGCCTACCTACCTACTTACCTATTAGGTATGGTGCTCCCACATTGCTGTTACAAAATGTTTATAAACATTTTTGAACACTAAAACATTTACTAACAAATGTTGTCAATTCTTACATTTTGTTAGGAACTGTGTTATATGTTATAAGTGCTCCTACACTGATGGAAAGTGTTTACTAACATTTTATAACATTTTGAATCTGGCATTGGCTCGCAGTTTGGTTTTGCGTTCTGAGGCGTCTACACGAAAATGGAAGAAGATTTGCTAATTGGGATAGCTTTCATTTTTTGTTTAAAAAAAAAGAAAAAGCGCTCTTATTGGATGCGCCGAACGCTTAAAGCTAGAGAAAAACTCACCGACTCACCGCATACCCCGCCGTCACCCGTATAAAATGTTTACAAACAAAATTTTGTTCAAAAATGTTAATTAACATTTACTAACATGAAAACATTTTTTGACTTTGGTGATTAAATGTTAGCTAACAAATGTTTACTAACGTTACTTAACATTCTATAACAGCAGTGTGGGAGCACCTTTACATACCTTACCCACCTGTATAGTTATATAAACAGAGTTCACAAACATAATCCTCCGTTTGTTGTGTGTGATAGGTACAAAAATATAACGGACTCTATTCTAAATACACCTACACTATACCTATTATTGTATAATGTGGTATTTTCCAGCCGAAGCAGAATAAGGTTTAGTGATTTCGTTCCATTCCTACCCTGTCACTGAATCCCTATCTATAATGGAAGAAATTGTGTTTGGTTGTCAAATTAGTCGTGATAGTTTGAACGTTAAGTCTTAGTCAGTAAGAAAAATAGAATATAAGCCTAGTGTCGGATTTACGAACTTTTTAATCAATCCATATCATTCGAGTACAAGTAATTATGTATCAAATATAATTGGTATACGAGTAATTAGTAAATATCAACGAAATTCTATTCCTAATTTTTCGTCAGCCATAGCTATAGTTAATCTAGGTACAAATCCCAAGCACATCTAAAGGCCAATAATTGCACACTACAACAAAGTTTTACGCAATGTTAGATTGCGAAATCATCTTTTTGAAACATTCAGTATTTTATGATTGCGTTCAAGTGATACTAAATTATAAGTTTTCGAGTTTTTATACGCACATAAATTGTTTATTCAACTATCAGGCTGGCAACTGGTTTCTTGGTTTGAACATAACAGTGACATGCCGGTATTTTCATAATACATGTAATTATGCGCGATTGAGTATTTCTTACAAATGGTTCGTTGCATATGTTTGATATGTAATGCTGTAACATTTTTTTCAATTCATGTGAAGAATTTGCAATTGTAATTATGATGTTCTGATGATGAATGTTACGTTTATATGATATTGATTATATGAGGTAGTTTGGTAAGGTGAATTACATGAATCATAAAAGTAAGCAAATTAGAGAAGTAGGCAATAGTTTACGTGAGATCTTAGTTTGGGTTACCAAGGAAACTCAATATCAAATTGGCGTGTTCAAAGTTTAAAGTATACCGTCTTATTAATAAACGCTGCGTAACTAAACACTATTATAATGTGTATTGTCTCTTTTGCTCTTCGGAAAATTGCGCATGTCAGTAAGTGATAAAACATTTGATAGCTAAAATGTTAATATGGCCCCTAAGGTATTGACAACTTTTGTATTGTATGCATTTATCTTATAGCCAATAATTATTAGCTTGTTATCTATAATATAAAAATGAATCGCTGAATCTGTTGCTAAGCGCATAACTTCAGAACGACTGTACCAAATTGGATGATTCTTTTTTTAATGTGTTCCTTATTGTCAGGACAAGGTTTTTATATAAGAAAAATAAGGAATAAAAATCTCAAAATTCCCACAGGAACGGGGGCGCTGCGGGTGAAACCGCGGGGCACAGCTAGTTGGCTATAAAATACTAACAAACGTATACCATACTTTATGAAGGAAGTTGTTGAAATGTAATTAAAAAGTACATCTATCAATACTAATATAATAAAGCTGAAGAGTTTTTTGTTTGTTTGAACGCGCTAATCTCAGGAACTACTGGACCGATTTGAAAAATTCTTTCAGTGTTGGATAGTCTACTTATCGAGGAAGGCTATATTTCATGCCGAAATTCCTATGAGAAAGGCAAAACGCGGGTAAAACGGCGGGGCGCTGCTAGTATAAAGATATATTATTGTTGTTAAGTTGCAATATATATTTAAGAAGAGTTATAGTCGTTCGCTTCAGCCAGGAGGTATCTTGCCTCACACCGAGGCCTTGGCTTTGCTAATACCGTTATAAACTAATTGCATCCGCAACTAAGTTGTGAAAAATTATAATTATTGTAATTATTTCCAAGTAGACTATAAAATTGAAGTGTTTAGTCGTGATAAACAAATGAGCTTAATAGAATACACGATAAAAAGGACTTTAAAGTATTAAATTTGATTTGGTTGATGTGTTATGTTCATAACAAAATCAGAACAATATTTCTTGAAGGAATCTTGAGATGTTTGATAACAATTGATACGCGAGAACTCCGTATTCGCTATTCTAAAGAATTATCCAATATTTTAGTAAGCCAATATCTGTTAATATGAAACATACTTCTACATATGTATGCAATTGTGATGTCATTTTAAGTAAATGTGCGCGCGATAAGTTATCTAGGTATACTAATACGATAAAGCTGAAAATTTGTTTATTTGATTTTTGTTTGATCGCGCTAAACTCAGAAACTACCAATCCGATTTGAATAATTCTATTTGTGATGGATAGCCACATTCAACGGAAAGGTCATAGGGTACTTTTCATCCCGAAATTCCCATAGGAACGGGTGCAACGCGAGTAAAACCGCGACGCGCTGATAGTTAATTATAGACATATACCTACCGAAACGTAAATTACAATCTAAACATTGATAAGACTGCACATTGCTTATCTCTTAAACTCATTGGAAATATCCCTAATGGCCGCTTGTTTACCGTTAAAGTTTAACAAAGAAACACTTCCATTACACTAATATTCGGGGCAAGGTCCGATATAAATTATTATGATCACGTTCTCAGTAGAAGGTAAAATATAAAAGTTTGTAATCTACTTGCTAAACTAAACTTGGATATTTTTGTTTTACCTGGGATTCATGGTCCAACGATCAAGGATTTTTGTACTACCGATCCGCCATGAACTTTCCAGGCTAGTAGCTACCCAAACGAATAACCAATTGATTCACTACGCTGATTACTAGAACATAATGATCCCCAAAATAAGTGCCGCACGAAATTATCTAACCAAATCCAATCGACATCATTACCTACGGTCTATGTTATTTCTGTAAAAAACAATTATATTACGAACGAACATTAACCCCGGAAGTAAACAATACTGTAGGCAATCATGAAACTAAGATACTCCAATAAAAAATAAAATGGCTATGCAGATAGTTTCGGTAACGGCAAATAAACAGCGATTGCAGTCGTAAGTTTTATTTTGCGCGTTGCAAACTGTTGTAGAGAGTTGTCGCCGGACCTCTCACGGAGGCTTGCGCAACTAACCTTCGGTTCCTTGCAGGCACTCCAGCTCCACAGTGTAGTCCCAGAGGTCCAAAGAGTTCAACCCGTTCAGCTCCCAGGAGCTCAGAGAGTCGCACTTTTCCTGTTCCTCCATTTTTTTAACAGTTCAGAGGTCACGGACGAGTGACGTTAATTTGTGGAACGAACTAACTGGCTGTTGCAGCCATATTTTAGTTAATTCATTGCGGTTGAAGTGGTACTGCGAGCGACGCAGCCAGCGTGCCGGCGCGCTGCGGACTGAGGCGAGCGAACTCCGCCGACCGCACCAAGGTGCAATTACCGCGCGCCGTCGCCGTCCAATCTAATTCCAATCTCATTTCTTTCGATACCACTGAACGAACAGAAATTAACCGACATGCTGAAGATGCAAATCGTAATTGAACAAAAAATCGCGTGGAATTTCAAGAGAAAGTATGGATCAGCCATGTGACGTGCCCGATCTAGGAGCTGATACCTATAGAATATGCAAAAGAAAACACCTCGCTTGATAGTGAGCTAATGTTGAACACTTTCTCACGTTTAGCGATTGTTAGATCATTTTTGCGTGTTCTTTTCTGTCTTGTTAATAGCAAAGTTGTAACGGAAGCTCTCGTGTAATGGGCGGAAAAGTTTACGGTTACAGAGCAGATTATTTTGGACCAAAAAATAGGGTTCTGAAGTAATTTTGAAGTTTAACTTGAAGTTGTTCGTGTAGGTTAATGGCCAACATTGTCTAGCATCAGTGTTTTTTAGACCGCCTAAAGACTTCAAACTGGGTTTATCGATTTAA
The DNA here is from genome assembly GCA_963082685.1 of Cyclophora albipunctata. Classification (NCBI taxonomy): domain Eukaryota; kingdom Metazoa; phylum Arthropoda; class Insecta; order Lepidoptera; family Geometridae; genus Cyclophora; species Cyclophora albipunctata. The sequence continues at coordinate 3,344,380 of OY720117.1, read as the reverse complement.
ATAACCGGGACCGACAATTTTCCATACTCTCCGCAAGTGTTTACAGTTTCTTCACTGCTTCAGAAACACCTGATTCAAGTTAAGACTAAGAACCTTACACCAAAAGCTACTTAAGTTACCAGCTAAGTATCACCTCGTAACATTAAGTAATCTGTATGTCTGACCAAAGTGAACGTAATAATGTGAGTTTCTGGTAACACAACAGGTGTGGGAACTAGGATTTGTGCCGATCGGGCGCCGCCTAATGCGGCTACTGGACCGAAACTGTGATTGCTTGTCATGCAGAATAAATGGAGCAGTTTCGTTATGTTCACTGGATATCGTAGAATGACTAATACGGGGTTCAAATGAGGGCAGCTGTTGTAAACAACTTGATTTATTCTGATGAGGGTGTAGTTTTCCTTCATACATATGTTAAGTTAGGACGTTTGCTAAGTAAGGAGCAGATCAATATTATGCAAACTAAATGAGGAATTTATTCGAAGTATGGTGTATGGAACTTATCATGGTGTCTCTAAAATTTTCTTGCGTTGTAACCGATAGATTTCAGGATTGAAAGATATTTCAGGATTGATAGATTTCACGATTGAAAGTTACGTCGTTCCTACTTTTTCAACGTTTCGATATCTTTACACAAACTGTGATTTACAGAATTAGGTTTGTTTTTCTTAACTGCAATTTGGTTAACCACAATATACGTTACCGTTACGAAGATAGGTATTTCTGTTTCTACTAATGTCAGTATTTAGATATTTTTGAGACATTCTTATGCAAGCCTAATACTTACATTGTCATTTGCAACCTTCACATTTACGACACTAAAACAGTTAGCAGTTTCGGAATGCAAGTGGTGTTACATGTATGAAAGATTCATAGACATTCATTTAAAATAAATCCAAGTACATTTGTTGACTAAGAGGCTAAAGTAATTAGTTACTGTTAGTGTTTAACGTTTGTTAGTACATGTAAGTACATACATATTTTAAACTGACTTCAAAAACTAATGTAGGAGGTTCTCTATTCGACACGTATTATTAAAGTATGTAATATAGTTACGTGTAACGAAATTAATATACCTACGTGTAAACTAATTTACCTATTGTGACATATACGAGGGCGGGTCAATAAGTCCGTGACTTTTGCAATAAAAGACAGATTTTTTTATTAAAAATATATTTTATTTTTCAACGTAGTCTCCCTTGAGCTCTATACACTTTGTCCAACGCTTCTCCAATTTTTTTATCCCTTCCAAAAAATATGATTTGTCGAGGTCGTCAAAATAGGCCTTTGTTTGCGAGATGACTTCATTATTGGAGTCTAAGTCTAGTCTAAAATCTTTTTCCACCAAGCCATTTCTTCAGGTTTGGGAACAAGAAGTAGTCGCTCGGAGCCAAATCTGGATAATAGGGCGGATGAGGGAGCAATTCATAGCCCAATTCATGGATTTTGGCCATGGCAACTGCACATGTGTGCACCCTTGCATTGTCTTGGTGGAAAAGAACTTTTTTCTTGGCCAAATGAGGTCGGTTTCTTTTTAAATCGTCATTGAATCGGTCCAATAAGTTGGCATAATATTCCCCATTGATTGTTCTTCCCTTTTGAAGGTAGTCAATGTGGATTATCCCGCGTGCATCCCAAAAAACAGTCGCCATAACTTTATTGGCCGACAATCCCACCTTGGCCTTCTTTGGCGCCGATTCACCCTTGGAAACCCACTGTTTTGACTGTTGTTTGGTCTCTGGTGTGTTGTGATGGATCCACGTTTCGTCCACGGTTACAAAACGGCGCAAAAACTCCTCCATATTACGATTAAACAATGCTAAACCTTCCTGTGAAGTTGTTACACGATTGCGTTTGTGGTCGACTGTGAGCAAACGCGGCACCCATCTTGCGGACAGCTTTCTCATGCCTAAGTGATCATTCAAAATTGAAACCACTGAGCCATGCGAGATCCCTACTTCTTCCACAATCTCTCGCACTTTCAATCTTCGGTCGGCCAACACCATATCGTGAATTTTTTCGAATGTTTTGGGTGTAGAGACCTCAACTGGGCGTCCAGGACGCTCGGCATCTTTAGTGTACGGCCACAACGAAATTCAGTAAACCACTTTTTTACCATGGAAATCGATGGTGCAGAGTCCCCATAGTATTTATCAAGCTTTGCCTTGGTCTCGGTAATGGTTTTTTTTCGCAAGAAATAATGCTTAATAAGCACACGAAATTCACTTTTGTCCATTTTCTCGTCAAATTAGTGAGTAGTCTGATAAAGATAGCTGTAAAACACAAACTAACTGACGCAGCAAGTTCAAATTTTCAGAGGAGTCAACTGACAGATGCCTGTTGACGGGACCAGTATTATTGTTTCAGTAAAGAGGTCGGAAATTCAAAAAGTCACGGACTTATTGACCCGCCCTCGTAATATTGGATAGGTATATATGGTAGGGCATTTTTGCATAAAACAACCTTTGAATCAAATGAGAGTATAGATAACCTACCCCTTATTTTCACCCTTCAATGAATGCGCACGGAAACCCCTTTTAAATCCCACCCTTTGCGTGCTTACTTTTTTAACTCGTGGACTGGTTGTTTATAATCTTTTTTAAACTTACACGATTTGAACACATAGTTCAAACGTACTCACACGGGTTTTTTCGTGTTAGAAAGTTAATAAAGCAAGTAATAACTTACTTTTTATTTCCCGACGTTTCGAGGGGATTGCACCTCTCATGGTCGCGGGTGAACTCTCGTCGAACGAACGATCGAACCGAATCGAACGAACGTCGGGAAATAAAAAGTAAGTTATTACTTGCTTTATTAAGTTTCTAACACGAAAAAACCCGTGTGAGTACGTTTAAACTATGGTTGTTTATAACTTTAGATGATTATGTCGATATTACACCTACTTGGATAATGACTATACAAATATAGGTAACAAGATAGGTAATAAAGGGTCAGCCAGAGGCATAGGATTAGCTAGTGTAAGTGGCATGAACGTGCATATATACATGATAGTAGATAACCTATGATCAAGAAATTAATAAGCATCTTACAAGCCCATAATTGATTCAGTCGAGAAGTCTGTACTAGCTAGCTGTATCCTACTAATATTATAAATGCGAAAGTTTGTGAGGATGGATGTATGGATGTATGTTTTCTGCTCTTTCACGCAAAAACTACTGAATGGATTTGGATGAAACTACAGTAATGTAGATTATACATCAGAATAACATATGAGATACATTTTATCCCGAAATTCCCGCGGGAACAAGTACAACGTGGGTAACACCGCGGGGCGCGGCTAGTTAGTTTAATAAAATAGTACTAAAGTACTACTGCTTTATTCATACACACTCAGTAATAAAGTGTTTTGTTTCTTTTGCTCTTTGTAAAATAGCGTAAGTCGGAAAGGGACAAACATTTGATAGTTTATGAATATGGCCCTTAGTAAAATAAAGCTGAAGAATTAATTAAAATATGTTGGTTTGCTTAAGCGTGCTAATCTTTGGGATTATCAGTCGAATTTCCAATACATTGTGCATGGTAGCTTCACTCAAGAGTATGTGAACAGGTATGTAAATACATTTCAAGTCTGTTTCGTTAAAAACGATTCTTCATCTTTTATGAATCAGCTATTTTTCTACCAGCAATAAACATTAGGCTTGATTTAGCAAATCACATATTGTTACTCATATACTTTATTTACATTACCGTCAAGTAGTTCCTGCCTAGTTTAGTACCTGCAAATTATGTTTCATAAATAACATTTTAACTTATGTGTATAATAAGTCGATTTTAAGTACTGGCACGCCTCGGTGGTCTAGTGCTATGTCCACTCGCCTGCCAAGACTGAGGTCCCGGGTTCAATTCCCAGGTCGAGCGAATACATGTTTCCTACTTTTCAAACATGGGTTGGGTTTGAGATCACCAGCCCGCATTAGGCAAGCGTGGTGATTATGCCTAATCCTCGTCACTGTACTGATATCTTCGGCGAGACGAGAGGCCTTTGCCCAGCAGTGGGAAATTACAGGCTAATACTAAGTATTTAAACATTATATAGCGAAAATGATACATCAAAATATTCTTGTAACAACTTTGTTTTTTGATTCATTTGCATTACTTAACAACTAATGCAAATAAATGTTAAAAGTCAAAGCATTCTTGCTAAGCAGAAAGAAGCATTTTAATGAAATTCCAAGTTAAAATAAAGCGTTGCATTTTGTTGGTGTGAGCTTATAGCTGTATAACTCTGTTCACACCAACAAACTTGCACGCAGTTATAATGGAATGTATTCACTGATAATACTTGGATTTTTGGTAGAAACAGATTTATTTTATACCATCAGAAATAAATCTATGACACAACAGTTTTTCAAACATAAATCAATTAACCAACAATTGACTGACACAGATAACATAATAAGAACAGATTACAGATTTTAAACTCTGTCAAGTGAGTTTACTTGACCATAGATTATTTACATTGAAGTATAAAGACCACAGATAAAAACCTTCTTTCTAACACTCCTCCTCAATGAAATAACTATATAGTATCCGCATCCTCAATATCAAGCACTCAGATTCATCTCTTTCACACAAAAATCATTCTTACATCGTGGCAAGGACTTTGTCAAAATATCTGCAGTCATAGCCTCAGTCTGCAGGTACTCCACCTTCACAATATTATCATTCAATGCATCTCGTATGTAATGACATCTCACATCTATGTGTTTTGTCCGTTGATGATGAACTGGATTCTTCGCTATCTGAATAGCTGACTGACTATCAGAATATAGCATGATAGCTTGGCGTTCCTTTCCGGTAAGCTCTTCTATAAGCCGCTTGAGGAACGTTGACTCTCTGCATGCTTCAGACATGGCTATGTATTCAGCCTCTGCACTAGAGAGGGCTACTGTACGTTGCTTCTTGCATTCCCATGATACAGGAGCTCCTCCATAAATGAATACATAGCCAGAAAAAGATTTTCTATCACTGATATCTCCGGCATGATCAGCGTCTACATATCCAACTAGACGTTTCCCTGTCTTCTCAAAATTAAGTTTATAATTGATTGTACCCTTCAGGTATCTCAATAATCTCTTTGCTACACTCCAATGTTCACTTGTATAACAACTGTTGAACTGGCTAAGATAGGCAACGACATAACTTATATCAGGTCTCGAGCAAACAGCAAGATACATAACTGAACCAATTAATCTCTGATAGGGAATATCTTTAGGTGGGATGAAATTCTCTTCCACGGGCCTCTCCAGTTTTCTACCAGTCTCTAACGGTGTCTTTACTGGTTTACAGTCAGACATGCCAAACTCTTTCAGAATTTTCTCAATGTATTCACCCTGATGAACAGTAATCTTAGTATCATCTTGATGTATCTTCATTCCTAGAAAGTTATCTACTTTTCCCAAATCCTTCATTTCAAACTTGGTTTTCAATTCGTGCTTGACTTTTTCTTTCTCAATATCATTGTCGTAAAATATCAAGATATCATCCACATATACTGCAATGTAGACAATGTTATTGCCTCTTTTTCTGAAGTAAACACATGGTTCATTATCAGATCTCTTGAACTTCATCTCAATGAGAGCATCATGTAGTTTCTTATTCCATGCTCTGGGTGCCTGTTTTAGACCATACAGGGCTTTCTTCAACAGATATACGTAGTCCTCTTTGCCTTTCTCTTCACAAAACTTCGGTTGTTTCAAATAAACTCTTTCCTTTAGATCTCCATACAGAAATGCTGTAACCACATCCATCTGATCAATAGAAAGGCCATTCTCAACAGCAATAGCAAATAATAGTCTCAATGTGCTGTGCCGAATCACAGGCGAGAAAGTCTCCGTGTAGTCATGTCCAAATTTCTGTGAAAAACCACGAGCTACTAGTCTAGCTTTATATCTCTCTTTCCCTCCTTGTTCCTTTTTAATTTTAAATATCCATTTGGAATCCACCACATTAAAATTAATATGGGACTTATCCAGCTTGACTAGGCTCCAAGTGCCATTCTTCTTCAGGGCATTTAGTTCAGCATTAATGGCTTCCTGCCATTTGTCTCTATCATGTCTGCTGAGAGCTTCTTCGACAGTGATTGGATCATCACTGTGTCCTTCCGTGGCATTATATAAATAAAAGTCATTGTAACTTTTGGACTTTCTATCACGTTGTGGATATCTCCTGTTATTATCCACTTGTGTTTCAGGTGGCAATCGCTCCTCCTGAACGTTAACGGTTTCAAGTGTCTCGTCTCTTTCGACTTGAATCTCTTCTATTGTAGCATCTTCAGTACAATCTTCAAAATTATCTTCGTTATCCATAGTTTCTGTCGTAGTAATCTCCTCACCAGAGTTACTGTTATTTTGCGTCAGTTCCTGCTGCCTTTCATTTCCATGTATTTCAACATTTAGAAATTCTCTAGGAGCATTCTCTTCTGGAACTACTTTTTCTCTTTTATTGAAGAACTGGTTCTCGAAAAACATCACATCTCTTGACTTCTGAAACTTAGCTGTGATGGGGTCACAAAGCCTATATCCTTTGGACTCTGCGCAATATCCTACGAAGATCATCTCCTTGCTCTTCGCATCGAGCTTTTTGCGTTTAGCTTTGTCAATGTGCATGAAAGCTTTACACCCAAAAACTTTCAGATTACGTAAGTCGGGTTTTTGTCCTGACCAAGCTTCATAGGGAGTCACCTCAACAGCCTTTGTGGGTGAGCGGTTCTTCAAATACACTGCTGTATTTACAGCTTCTGCCCAGTATTTTCTGTCTAAGCATGCTTCCTCTAGCATACACCTAGCCTTCTCAACTAAAGTGCGGTTAGCACGTTCTGCAACGCCATTTTGTTCGGGGCAGTAGTCAACGGTTAGCTGATGAATAATCCCATTTTCTCTAAATAGTTGACTAACCTCTTTATTCACGAACTCCTTTCCATTATCAGACCGAAATATTTTAATCTTTTTATTCATTTGATTTTCTACAAGTGACTTGAATTCCACTATCTTGGAAAAAACTTCACTCTTCTTCTTCAAAAAATAAATGAAAGTGTACCGCGTTTTATCATCAATAAATAGAAGAAAATATTTCATGCCACCGTGTGAGTCCGTACTCATTGGACCACAAATGTCTGAATGTATAAGCTCAAGTACTTGATTTGCTCTCGTTGTACTGTTCTTATTAAATGGTGTTCGTGTTTGCTTACCTAGCAAGCAGGGCTCACATTGTAAGGGATCCGGATTTTGGAAACTTACTCCTGTCGCCATACCATCTCTCAACAGCTTCATGTTAGGTATTCCAAGGTGTGCCAGTCTCTTATGCCAAAGCTCGTATTCATCAGGCACGGAAACTGCAAATGCTGAGTCAGATTCTGTAATATTGGATTTAAACTTGTAAATTCCATTCTCACTTTTACAGTTGTAACTCACTCCTCCTTTTATACAACATTCATCCTTGTCATATATATCACACCCTCTCTCGGAAAATACAACTACTTTGTTCCTATTCACCAATGTATCCACACTCAATAGATTCGCAGACAATCCAGGAACATACTTTACCTCTTTTACTCCGAATTGCATACTACCATCATTAACAACATTTCCTGAACCATATGCATACAACTTCTGACCATTAGCTACACTAATATCCTGCACTTTACTAAAGTCTTTATAATTAGTCAGCCAATCCTTCCGATAGGTCATGATAGATGACGCTCCTGAGTCTACTATCCACTCATTGTTGCTGCTGTCCATGGTGCTGTATGCAAGTAATGTAGATTCCTTCTTTTCTTTGTTTACATTGGGATTCTTGGGACAACTCAATGCTTTATGTGGTCCTCCACATACAAAACATTTTATCTCTTTCTTCTGCTTCTCACGCTTCCGCTGCGTTTGCTTATTATTGCCTCCACTGTTCGAAGAACTACTCTTGTATCTTGAACGGTTATCTCTTGCAATCAAAGCATTCTCGTTGGATGTCGAAGGTATTGGACTATCCTGTTGAAGCAGTTTGGTTTTGACATAATTTGATGTCAGTGTGATGTTGGCATTCTCTATTGTCATTTTCAGCGGTGCATATTCTTCAGTAAGACCTTGTAGCATGATCGCTGCTAGCAGTTCATCGTCTACTTCCTTACCGATGTCACGTAACTGCTGAGCTACCTTCATCAAAGTGGTAACATAGTCCTTCATACAGCTGAATTGCTCTAGCTTCAAGCTGACAAGGTTTCCCAACAACCGACATCTATTTATCACTCCTTTATCTTGGCAATTGTTCTCTAATGCTTGCCAAGCCTCTTTAGCAGTCTTAGCCCCCTGTACGTATACTAGTAGATCAGTATTTATCATAAGACAGATCTTAGCGCGAGCCCTCTGGTCTTTCTTTGTAGCTTCTACCTCTGTGACAGCTGGCGTAGTTGTTACGTAGGTCCATAGATCGTCATGAACTAATGACATCTGCATTAAAAATTTCCACGTCGAATAATTTGACGAGCCTTCTAACTTCTCGAATGCAGGTAAGCTACTACTAGACATCGTACTAGTTGTACTACTCGTACTTGCACTGCTATTGACCATAATTGTGTCTTCGATCACGATCTCTGTCCAAGATTCGCTATCAGGAAAAACTCACGAACGGCCCATAACCTGTTGGTGTGAGCTTATAGCTGTATAACTCTGTTCACACCAACAAACTTGCACGCAGTTATAATGGAATGTATTCACTGATAATACTTGGATTTTTGGTAGAAACAGATTTATTTTATACCATCAGAAATAAATCTATGACACAACAGTTTTTCAAACATAAATCAATTAACCAACAATTGACTGACACAGATAACATAATAAGAACAGATTACAGATTTTAAACTCTGTCAAGTGAGTTTACTTGACCATAGATTATTTACATTGAAGTATAAAGACCACAGATAAAAACCTTCTTTCTAACACATTTCAATAATGTCCATGAATACTTTTCGTACCAGTGAAAGGTATATTATACGAGTTCGTTACTATTGTGGACTGACGCCGGTTAAAATACCGAATGACTCATATAACTAAAGATAGTGTAATCGCTTGCCAGTGGTACGTCTGTGACCCTTTGAAGTTGTAATCTAATGACACTGTTGCTACAACAATTGAATAACGGTTTTAGTACGTAATGTGTTATTGTATTGTGGTGCTTTGCGTTGAAGCGAGGCGAAGCTGTATGGGGCACGATCAACCAATCAGAAGGCATTGAAATTGTCAAAAAACGAACGACATTGTCAAAGTCTTTTGGTTTATGTGATTGGCCAATTAAACTCCGTACAGTACAACTCCTCTCTGCTTCAATGGAAACGCACTGTTATGTTTGGCTATGATGAATTGTTAATTTTTAGGGTTCCATAGCGAAATAACAAAAAACGGAACCCTTATAGTTTCGTCATGTCCGTTTGTCTGTCCGTATGTCACAATAAATAATTTTAAGTAAAGACTTGTAGTTAATTAGTTATCATGAATACGAAGACTTTTGTCAGACATAACATACTTAATACTTTTATAATTTTATACTTTAAGTTAACTTAATTTCACTATCATTAGTTATGAATTAGATTAAGTAAGTATGTAACAAATGCCTGCTATAATATCAAACAAACCTAGAGGATTAATTGCTCTTAACTATTGAATTACTCTTTTTTTCACCGACTTAAAAAACGGTTCTTAATTCGTTGTGATCTTTTTACTAACAACGTAGTAACGCAGTGCAACTAATCTTCTATATAAGATAATGCTGGTACTTATTGATAACAAAGTCGTATGACGTTTGATAAATGATAAACTAATCTCACTAATGAAGGACAATTTGTTAAAAGTATTAACTAATACAAGATGTTTCGATATGTTAGTTCGAATGAAGCTAGTTAATCAATCCCTTACTAATGGGTGGGATCAATGTGTATGATGTCTTGATAACTGAGCCATATATAATGTAACTAGCTGCGCCCCGGGGTTTCGCTCGCGTTGTACCCGTTCCCGCGGGAATTTCGGGATTAAAAATAGATGTTGGCCGATTCTCAGACCTACTCAATATGCTCACAAAATTTCATGAGAATCGGTCGAGCCGTTTCGGAGGAGTACGCGAACGAACACTGTGACACGAGAATTTTATATATAAGATTACATTTGAAATAAATAAATGAATTGAATTGAATTGAATCAACTCCAGTGTAGGTTTAAGCGAACACAATATACCTATTTGCCTTGGAAACTATACGTATTTGAGTTTATATTTTTGTACTGTACCTATTAACTTTTAAGCGGCGCTTATCAATTAAGTATGTGTACATAATCTAAGTTAAGCGTTATTTAGGTAACCAACGTCAACATCAATTAGTGATGGACACTGAAAAATAATATCGATGTTTTTTTCGATGCAATACATCGGTTAGTTGCATCGATGTTATATCGATATATTAAAAAATGCATCGATGTTTCCCATACATCGATTTTTTTTTCTGTAAGTTATATGAATGTGGTTGAGATAAGAAAAAAACAAGCACTTATTAGACACAAAACTACGTATAACCGATTACGCCCAAAACACGTTACGACCATGACTATGATGCACTACTTGAATGTCAATGTCATTCACAGTCATAGACTATCTATAGCTGTGAATGACATTGACATTCATTACGCGCGTTTTTTTAATTTTTTTAAATCATTTTTTTACACAGACTAATAATAAATGTCTGTGTGTTTTTAGTAAAATTAATTATTTTTACAAATAGGTAATTGACCATAAATTATTTGATGTGACGCTGGCAGTAATGTTTAAAATCAGTTGCCAAAGACAAAAGATTGTATAGAATGTTTTAGTAGCCTCTTTGATGCATCGGAACAAAAAACATCGATGTATACTCGATGTTTTAGAATTAACAATACATTGGTTTGATTCGATGTATCGATACAATACATCGAGTGTTTTTAAAACATCGATGTATATCGTCCACTCCTAACATCAATCAACTATCCAAAAATTACAGTTTTAATTAATTATAGTGTAACGAACATTACTCTAATTAACGAGAACTCATTATCCATTATAAACACTGATTATGATAGTTATATTATAAATATCTCATTATTATAGTATTATGGAAAAACATTTCATAGATAATAGCAAGAAAGATGGAACAATAAAAAATACACCAATGAAATTCTTGTCATTGCCATCTAGATCAATTTAAATCGACCAATCGCCGCAATTTTCTGCCAATTAGATATGAATAGAAAGTATTTTAATATATTAAAATTAAAAATGCATATATAATTCCATCAATTCTATTTAGAAAGCGTTTAAGTCTATAATTACTTTTAGTTATTCGGTAGCGGCTTGTTAGTATCCATTTTGGAAGAATTTTAATTACGTCACAATAGTCGTTAATCAAACTTATCAACATTTCTTTGGAATATTTCTTCGAATTATCGATTAAATGTATGAACGGCGTATGACTTTAAATAGTTCAGTAGTAAGGTATGAATACATGATTGCAACTGCGGTCGCGTAATTTAATTGTTATTCTGCCTACACAAAATTTAAGACATACTTTAATACTAATAATCGTAATACTAGTATTCTTTAGTTAGAACTTCTTTCTACATTAGGAGAGTTGGTTCCTGAATGTTAGTTTGAACAGAACGTAAGAAAATGAAAAATCGTAGCTTTCTAGTTCTACTGACCTCGCGAATCTGTTATTTAGTCCACTACAAACTTTACGGTGAACTTGTCGTGTATAGCCCGCATAATTAAGACGATTTCGAAGAATAGAGAAATCCTCCTTTATTGAAGTCGGTTAAAATCAAATGCAAGTGCATAAAATAGTCGGCCATCAACTTCTCTATATAATAATGATACATACATCTTTCTATAATCTAAGCATACAAACATGTGAGACACTACATTACATCAATTTCTTAACAAGTGCGAATCGTGCGTTCCGAATTGATTTTGTTTAATTTCTACTTGATGATAATATGCGTTTGTAAATGTTTTTAGTCCTTGTCTAAAGTCACGGTTGTTAACTGATTAATTGAAATGTGTTAACAAAATAATTATCATTATTATGCTCTATGCAAATTAACGCTAGGAATTGATTGATTCTGCATAATGTATGTTAGGTAAGTCTGAGTGGTTGTTAGTGTGTTGCTAATTAGTCATTATCAATGTGATTTATGTTCCTGTAAATTAACTTTATATCTTACGACTAGCAGGGCCCGCGGTTTTACCCGCGTTGTGCCCGTTTTCGTAGTAATTTCGGGATGAAAAATAGCCTATAACCTTCCCGTTGAATGTGGCTATTCATCACGAAAATAATTATTAAAATCGGATTTGTCCCCGTTCACCGTTTTCGCAGGTATAAAGTTTTAATTTTACTCAATATCAATCATTTCAATAAATATAATATTTACCAACTATAAGGTATGTTCAGTAGGTAACAAGATGGCCACAGCCCCTATTGCTTGCCATTTGTTAATAGGACAGTATACAATACAACTCAACTTACGGCACACCACACCACCAAAAAGCTCTTTACAACTTAACAAGCTAGCTATGACTCACGGTGATCTTTAAACTTCTACTTTCATTGTCTCACAATGTACCTATACCATCATTGACTGTATAAAGTATCTTCAAAATTGTTACATAAAGACTTACAACATCACTTTACTCAATACGTGTATCAATCTCAACAGTTAAAGTCCAAAAGTGATGAAATTAGTCCAGTTTCTTAGTTCTTTATTTGTGTGACAAATGGAATTATAATTATGTGGTTAGTACAGTTAGGTCTTTGCAAAACGTATTGAAACTATTTCCTTGTATTTTTTCATAGATTGTGTTGGGTGCTACTCTGAAATCCAATATCTATACTATTAATATTATAAAGAGGTAAAATTTGTAAGTTTGTTTGTTTGTTTGTTTGTTTGTTTGTATGTTCGGGGTAATCTCAGGAATTATCAGTCCGATTTGAATTATTCTTTTTGTGATAGATAGCCACATTCAACGGGAAGGTTCAACACATTCAACGGGCTATTGTTCATCCCGAAATTCCCACGGGAACGGGTACAACGCGGGTAAAACCGCGGGGCGCTGCTAGTTATGTATAAAGCTGAAGAGTTGGTTTTTATGTTCACTCGAACGCGCTAATATCAAGAACTAGTCCGATTTTAATAATTATTTTTGATAGGTATTAGATAGACCAAAACGGAGATGGCGAGCTTACCATATCTTGTCAGGTTGGAATGAAATGAGAGGAGGCCTTTGCCCAACAATGGGACACTTAAGGCTTATAATAATTTAGATAGACACATACAAGACGAGGTTATAGGACAGTTTTTATCCCGAAATTCCTATGGGAACAGGCGCAACGCGGGTAAAACTGCAGAGATAGGTAATAATACCTAATGTGCTTATCTTTAACTAAAACCTCTTTCTTTAAGTATAATTATCATTATATCTACGTTCGTGGTTCATTTTAATAACAAATTTGAAAATATCTTATCTATACCTATAGTTACTGGCGAGTTATTAATGTCAATAACTCGTTAGTAATCTATTAATGACGAAATAAGTTCAATAATTTAGTATCTAATCATATCTCATTGCTTTACGTTCATCCTTAAGTAAGTTTAGTACTAACCTATATTGTAAACTTATTACTAGTATAGTTTTACTAGTAAGTCACAGCTTAATAGATGACAATGAGCTTAGCCTAATATATGGCAACGTATTTTTTAAATTATGGAGTGAAGATGGCGCTTACGTTAATTTCTCCGGTTTAGTTACTCGCGTCCAAACATGTTGCTTGTCAGAAAGACAAATTCCCACTTTATAATTTACTAGCAGCGTCCCGCGGTTTTACCCGCGTTGTGCCCGTTCCCGTGGGAATTTCGGGATTTTTTTTACATAAAAACCTTCCTCTTGAATCACTCTACCTATTACAAAAAACCGCATCAAAATCCGTTGCGTAATTTTAAAGATTTAAGCATACAGACAAACAGACACGAAACAGAGACGACTTTATTTTATACTATGTAGTGATGATTAAATATATGTACAGGGTGAGCAATCCAAATGGGTCAGTATGGCAGTTTTGGAAACCATAACAGATAGCGAAATCTTGGCTTAGGAACCATGGCGTTGATTTTAGTAAAAAGAAAAACTGCATTCATATACTTACAAAAATACGTGTAGGTACTCGGCCCAGGAATCGAACCTGGATTTTTTCGAAAAATTAAATTTCGTTATTTTCCTTTGAATATCGGTTATGTAGCTCTTAAATAGTAAATGTTACTAAGAAACATGATATCTAAAACTAATAAAATGCATTGTTTTTAAACAACGAAGTTTTATTTTTCAATACTTCAGTGCCGCCGCCGGCCCTTTGACTATGTATGGGGAAGTTTTATCGTTAAAAAAATCGTTACCCAATAGAATTAATCTTTGCATCCAGGAAAATGGTTACCATTTTGAACATTTACTGAAATAAAATAATTATCTTTTTGTTGTGTTTTTGTTCAATTACTTAAACAATATTAAAACTTCCCCATACAAAGTCAAAGGGCCGGCGGCGGCACCGAAGTATTGAAAAATAAAACTTCGTTGTTTAAAAACAATGCATTTTATTAGTTTTAGATATCATGTTTCTTAGTAACATTTAGGTACAATTTAAGAGCTACATAACCGATATTCAAAGGAAAATAACGAAATTTAATTTTTCGAAAAAATCCAGGTTCGATTCCTGGGCCGAGTACACGTATTTTTGTAAGTATATGAATGCAGTTTTTCTTTTTACTAAAATCAACGCCATGGTTCCTAAGCCAAGATTTCGCTATCTGTTATGGTTTCCAAAACCGCCATACTGACCCATTTGGATTGCTCACCCTGTATACTAATATTATAATGAGGTGAAGATTCTAATTTTGTTTGTTTGTTTGTCAGGGCTAATCTCAGGAATGACCGGTCCGATTACAATAATTATTTATGTAATGGATAGCCATATTCAACGGGAATGTTATAGACTATTTTTCATCCTAAAATTCCTACGGGAACGGATATATCGCGGGAAAAACCGTGGGGCGTCGCTAGCAATACAATATAGAAAGTACAACTTGTGGGTAGAATCAGGAAGGGCTACAGCCACAATTGGCTACAAATATCAACTGACGTTCGTTTGCGCATGCGCCGGGCCGGGTTCACCCCACGGCGCGGGCGCAGCCAATTTGATGAAAGTTAAATCAATTTGTAATAGAAAGTAGACTTTTATGATCACACTTCGCAGTATTGCATTTGCGAATATTTTTTATATTGATGACTTTGATTATTAAGGTAGACATTTTTATGTAGTTATGCATATTTTATAAAGCACTAGCTGTGTCCCGCGGTTTCACCCGCAGCGCCCCGTTCCCGTGGGAATTTTGAGTTTTTTATTCCCTATAAACCTCACGGAGCCCGAGACCTTTCCAACGAATGCAAAACCGTGGAAATCGGTTCGTGCGTTTTAGAGTTATAGCGTCAGGGAGGAAAACCCGACTTATTTTTATATAGTAGGTAGGTAGATATTTTTTACCAGTGTTAGTTTAATGTTTTTGATAACAATTCATATTTAATTTATTTTCGTAAGCATGGATTTTACATTTAAACGTAGAAGCTTTTTTATTTTTGTAAAATGGAACTTATGACTTTGCCCAGAAATGTGACAATATGGATTTAAAAAATATCTAAAATAAAGTACCTATAATACACCAT
The DNA here is from genome assembly GCA_963082685.1 of Cyclophora albipunctata. NCBI lineage: Eukaryota > Metazoa > Arthropoda > Insecta > Lepidoptera > Geometridae > Cyclophora > Cyclophora albipunctata. Next base: position 3,328,582 of record OY720117.1, on the reverse strand, counting down.
TTTGGTTCTAGTGTATAGTGACCTGGGCACTGTATAGTGACCAAATACCTAATCCTATAAAACTCCAACAAAAAAAAAAAAAACAATTCCGCCTTTTAAATAAAAATGTTTCACACTACATAGCTTCCAATGTATTTGAACGGTTGTATTGAAAAAACAAACGGGTCAAGGCGATCGTTTTAATAAGTAATACTCATATTAAACACGTGGCGATGCGGCATGAACGTGTGAATAAATGATGTACTTACTGGACTGTATACGTTTCTAGTACAGTCACTAATAGTTCAACATATGAGTACTAAGAATACTTAGTTCATCATATGGATACGACGATGTACATGGTACAGTCAACTACAAAATTGATGAACGCATTCAATATAACCCTGAATACACTTATTTGTGGAATCTTTTAGTGGTGATATTGAAAGTGTTCAGCAACTTTTGTAACTGACTGTACTTACCAGGATCTTAAAAAAAAGCAGGGAAAAAGCAGATTAAAAAAGTCGGGAGGTCCAACAAAGCTTTTTGGGACGCAATAAACATAGATGTACTATCCTTTTCATGTATATTTACTTACTTCGTCAGAGGCCTTTGGACGGTCTAAAACCTCCGACACCAAGGTTGGCCACTGACCTCCTCGAACTGATTTATGTTTACCTACTGGTCATATTTTTAAAATTTAAAATATGTAGGTTAGTAAGTATCCATATTATACTTCGTATGTACGAATACAATTACTAAAAAAAGTATGAGCCTGTAATGTCAAAGGCCCCTTATCATACTAAATATATCAGTACAGTGAGGAGTATGAGGCATAATCACCACACTTGCCAAATGCGGGTTGGTGATCTTAAACCCGAGCCATGTTTGAAAAGTAGGAAAATTGTTTTCGCCCGATCCGGGAATTGAACCCGGGACCTCAGTCTTGGCAGGCGAGTGCATATACCACTAGACCACCGAGGCGAATTACTTAATGAATAATAAATATTAATTTTAAACAAAATTATGTTGAAGTTAAGAGCATTTCATTGTTAAAACCATATTTATGTAAATTCAAGTTGACTTTGTATTTTCAACACCGAGATATTGCAATGTAATTACAGTTCAAGGGCAGGCCTGATAAGTGTCAAACTGATAAAACATTCCATTAATATATAGTTGAGTATCTAGTTAATTGTTGTTAGATAAGTTATATTGACGGTCTTGACGGTCATGGATATATTAACCGACTCAAAAATCAAAGAAGGTTATGATACATATGATATTCGCTTCATCTAATCAATACAAATTATAAAGCTGCAGAATTTGTTTGTTTGTTTGAACGCGCTAATCTCAGGAACTACTGGTCCGATTTAAAAAAGATTTTTGTAATGGATAGCCACATTCAACGGGAAGGTTATATGATACTTGTCATCCTGAAATTCGCACGGGAACGGGTACAACGTGGGCGAAATCGCGGGGCGCTGCTAGTCTACACTAATATTATAAAGAGGAAAACTTTGTTTGTTTGGTTGTAATGAAGAGGCTCAAAAACTATTGGACCGTTTTTAAAAATTCTTTCACCATTAGAAAGCTACATTATCCACGAGTAACATAGGCTATTTTTCATCCCGAAATTCCCACAGGAATGGACACAACGCGGGTAAAACCGCGGGGCGCTGCTAGTTATATATATTCCTACCATCACTCCGCGGTTTTATCCGCGTTGCGTCCGTCCCTGTAAGCATTTCGCGATGGAAATTAGCCTATAACCTTCCCGTTGAATGTAGCTATGCATTGCAGAAATATATTTTCAAATCGGACCAGCAGTTCCTGAGATTAGCGCTTTCAAACAAACAAACTCTGCAGCTTTCTAATACTAGTATAGATCTGTGGTTTAGGATAGATCCTCACTTACTTATACCACAACTAGCGACCCTCGCCTCACTTCGGTTTGTCAAGAGATTTCCTTTTGAAATTGGTATTGATCTTGGTAATAACTGCATGAAATCTTTCTCTGTTCAAATTGGTACTTTTACCTTTTACCCCGAAATTCCTATGGGAACTAACAATTTCTGAATAAACAGATTGGAGCATAGGAAAAATATTATTGCATGCTTACGAATATAAGTCATGTTATGTCAATAATTAGGTTTAAAGTACAAACAAACCACAGAAATCTGAAACTCTGTGAATGTGAATTATTTTGTGACGTTAATGAACACCAAACAAACATTAAAACCACGTAATTTTATAATTAGATAGGTGCTCACATTATTGGTATGTATCATGTTTTAGTATCTACGAGTATGCAGGTATTGCATTCTAAGTAGGTAACTAATCACTACATAGTATAAAATAAAGTCTAGTAAGTATGCTTAAATCTTTAAAATTACGCAACGGATTTTGATGCGGTTTTTTGTAATAGGTAGAGTGATTCAAGAGGAAGGTTTTTATGTAAAAAAATTCCCGAAATTCCCACGGGAACGGGCACAACGCGGGTAAAACCGCGGGGCGCTGCTAGTCTTTATATAAAAATACCTTACATAGGTACGACCTCTAGTTAAATTTCGCAATAAACAGTTAACTAATTAATTACCTATTGATTACCTGTTTCTTTTGAATCAAACTTCAATCCCAGAGATAACTATAGGTACTAATAAGTATTAATAAGAGGTAAGTTTCAACTTTTTTTGTAAGGGTTAATCGCAGGAACTACGAATAAAACAAACTATTCGGTTTGAATTGAAGTTTCATTAACTTAAGGTAAATTTTGCATCAAATGACGCAGGTTGCTGTAATTATTTATTATTGGCGGCTTGACCTCTAAGAATGAGTCACGATCGTAAACCGATTGAGGAACAGGTTGTTCCTGAAGTGTATCGGGCGAGGAGTTTAAGACAGCTTGTCTTGTCTTTGATGATTTAATAAGACAAAATTTCACGAGTAAGTTAAAGCAATCCTCGTGCGTGAGTCGTCCTAAACACGGCGTCAAAGTTTTTATCTGAAATCTAGTTAAGATTTAGACCATAAAATAAGTAAGTCCTATAATCAGTGTAGTGCTTTCTGCAATCTACATGGTAACTACATACATCTGACATGGTCGGTTAATCATGTTATGTATGACAAGAATGCTGAACTACGCAAATCAGTCGCATTTCCTGAGAAGTGAGATCAAGTTCTATACGTGAATACCGTTTGCAATTTATTTATTAACTGACTGACATTTAAAATTGGCGTGTTGGCTATCCCCTATAAAACATAAATTAAAGGGTTGTATTGATTTTAAAACCCTACAAAAGTGATCCAGCGAGGGGATACGAGGTGAACGCTCGGGACGGCACGCCACCGAATACAATGAGTCGCCAAAACGGGAAACCATCTGCCTTGCTATTTTACGCGTAAATATTTTCAATGTCAACACGTCAAATATGAAACCTTCCGTTGTACCATGAATCATACTCGTAGACAATGACACTAACTGCATAACTGTAGTGTTGTCTTCACATTCGTTATGAGAATCGAACAATAGCTTTTTGTCCATCCTCAAATGTTTTGATAGGAGACAATATTTTTGAAAATAACAAAGCAATGTTAGTTTCTATTCTACGAATTGAACTGAATAACCGGATACTTGAAGACGGATACAATTATTTTATTATAATAATAAATTGGTAAATGAAATGAGAGATTACTGTAATCTCAAGATAACACTAGAAGGAACTGAATGAAACCTTGGCCTGAGGTATTAGTATGTATGTATGTAAACACGGACGACCCTCGTGTCGGGAAAATCAATACCAAATCGGCGCCTTCATCGGGTCTGCACATCGTTACAACAGCTTTATTGACACTGATTTGTATTCATACTATTACGTGTACCATTACGAATGTTGCTATGAAGTAATTGGTTTAAAATATTTTAGGATTAAGTTATTTTTTATTTATTATGAGGGTATTATTCCAGATTCCAGTTCCAGCTAGTGCTTACCATCGAGCATGCTCCGCCGAGTGGGCGCCTCCCCATCCTCAAAGTCCTCGCGACCCCCGTGCCTTTCCTTCACCAATTCCATGTTTACTTAACTAACACAACACTGTTACATCACACTGTAGCCACAAACAGTCCTTTGTCGCGCACTGTAACCATGCCGCGTATCGAACTCCAGCTGATTTCCAAAGAGGATTTTTGTAAGAAAACGCGTTGCCTCGGTAGCTGTAGGCTAATAACTGGTCTGAATCGACCGGTCGGCCGTCGTGTATTCAATGTCAGTATCGAATGGACAATCAATTATGCGACAGAGTGCCGCTCAAGAAGACGAGTGTCGCAACTTGGCTTCGTTTGGTTGTACATGCACATGCGTCGCGGGGGTTGTGGCGCATGCGCGCGGCGTTCGGAACGGATCGTATTGACGGGGGCGACGCGCCGCCGGGACGCCCGTCGCGCACTGACCGCGAGCCCTCTCCTCATTAATTGAGCAATCAACAATGACGTCACAGCTCAACTCTCAAGGCAACCGCTACCAACCGAACCGCCCCGTCCTTTGATAAAAATCATTACTACCTACTTCTCTCACGCTTAGGTACTATACGACAGTTTTCTCAACGGGTCAATATATTAAAAATATACGAAAATATTATGCAAGTACTTCATTGGTAATGGTTATTTATGTAGATGCTAATTACAGCACTATTGCAAATTACGAATGTAATATATCGAAGTTTGAAAGTTAGAAATAAATGTGAACGGGTTCTAGAGGTTCTAAAACAATTCATAGCAAAACCACTATGAAATCTTGCTATTAAAATTGTAACAGGCGCACTACTAGATAGTCATGGTTTTGCTTCCCATAAATTCTCGCCAGGTCATAATTATTAAAAAACTCAACATTAACAAATTTATAGTGAAGTAAGTTCATAACTAAATACCTTGAATACTGGTTGGGTTAAACTCCGACACCAGGGTTGGCCACGAACGTACTTACTATGCATTGGTCGGGTAAAAAACGTTAAAGCTAACCTCAGTCTGAATAACTGATACACCCACATATCCCATACTTTTCCTATGTATAAAAATGTTGCCATATCTACACTAATATTATAAAGAGGCAAACTTTGTTTGTTTGGTTGTAATGAATAGGCTCAAAAACGACTGGACCGTTTTTAAAAATTCTTTCTCCATTCGAAAGCTACATTATCCACGAGTAACATAGGCTATTTTTCATCCCGAAATTCCCACAGGAATGGACACAACACGAAAAAACCGCGGGGCGCTCCTAGTAAGCTATACATCGCTAACTTTTGTTAGATTTCCAAACATTACCAGCAGATTACCTAATTGTTTATCTTGCCAATAGCTATTCATCATGATGATCATACAGATATTAAATATCTTAAATTATTGGGTGACATCATTTGGTACCTGTTAGTTTAACGCCATGATGTCAAGTTCGATCCGGTCGTTAAGGTTTTGAAGTTCATCTAACCGGTTATGGGAGGTGATTCACAAAGAAAGTTTCGCGCTTTCGTGGTTGAAATGTTCATATTGATAAGCTTAGGTATGGTTGGGAAAATTGTCGTGTTTCTATTTTTTTCCCGACTATGGTGAAGTCAAAAGTAGTTCATTGGAATGCTTACTCTACAGGGCGACTTCAAATTGGTAATACAAAATAATTACAATACTTAGCATTAATGAAGCCAAAATCAAGTGTTTTGTATTACCAATTTGAAGTCGCCCTGTATAACCATCTGATGGTCAGAGATGTACCGAAACGAGCGTTTATATTTAATTTTGGAATCCTATCGAAAAGTCAAACTTTGGAGTCAAGAATCCCAAAACCCTCGCATTTGGAATTTTGCCAATGCTTCGCCAGTAAACCAGCAACTTCACCTCATTACATGCGGAGTAGCTGAAAACATCATTATCTTTTTTAAACGAGTGGATATTTGTGAAAAAAACAATTTTCATACATAATTCTTTGAAAAAAAATCAAAAGTACGTAGTTTTAGCTGTTTTTATTGTACGAATTTGGCATCTTTACTTCAATACCAGCGCACGGCTCACATTCCTTGAGGTTAAATCTACCTACTTGACCTTATGCAAGGCAAAGGCATTTTTATGCATTGTTCATCCAACGATTATATATTTAGAAGCAAAACGAGCACTAAAAATAGCTGACTGTCAACTATTCCAACCGTACGTTACCTAAATACATAAGGTTAATAGGTTAAAATGTGGGCCCTTTACCTAGTTCTAAGTCTTGTACTTAAGTAGGTTAATTTGTGTCGTTTAATAACAAAAAGCGATATGTTTGGTTGGAAATAGAAAGTTAATTGATAATGCACAAAGCTCTGACATTTTGTTAACTTTGGTGTTTTCTTCCTCACTGAGAGAAACAGAGGTGCTTGCTTGATAGTGAGACATTAGACCTATTATTTTATATGCTCCGCGGTTCATCCCCAGCGCACCTGTTCCCGTAGAAATTTAGGGATTTTTATTTTACTTATTAACCTATTCCTGATCAAGATCAAAAATAAATCATTGAATACGGTCCAGCCGTTCTCGAATTACAAATGGTGTAACTAACACGACTTTCTTTAACATAAATATATAATGTATATAGATGTTTTACATTTTAGGTTACTTCTTAATTGTGTTCCGGTTAAGTACCTAAGTTTTTTGCCGTATCACTCTCAGACGGTTAATTTTAAAAGAATGACTAAATATTATATGTATTGATTTGATTCAAGAAACTTTATCTTATCAGTATCTTAAAACACATTAAACGTAATAAAAATAAATGAAACAATAAAACATAAAGAACGTTTTCGTTTGTCCAGACTTCCGCAGCAGATCTATCGATTAGTTAATAATAAGTTTATTGATTTATCTAGTTAGATTGTATAACATCAGTTAGACAATTACACGAGTCAAATCGTCCACTCGCTATATGTAGGCAACACTTCAACTATAAAGCGCTATTCACACTACACAATAGCAGCATTATTTTACCCAAGCGAAAGCATCTTACGCAATGTCATATAAACTACGATTAAAATAATTAATAGTTGTTCATTAATAGTTGCATCACCTTATATAATCGACCTCTGTGATTTGTCCAGCGTATTGCATTGTTACGATCAATAAATCAACAATCAGTATGATTAAAGATAAATTATTACTCTTAATATGTGTGCCTCAGTAACTGCAGTCGCCATCTTTGAATCTATATTACTTTACGTGCAGCTGTTGGTAAAGAACAGTGGACAAAAGGCTTTAGAGATTTTAATCTTAAAACGTATATAGACATGGTGCCCCTATGTATAGATAGTCAACTCACAGGTTTGTTTGAAAGGATTGCATTATAAATTGTTTGCCGCAATAAAACTTGTTCGCTTCATCGATTTATAGTGTTGGTATAATGTCACATATGTTGAGCTAGAAGTAGTATCTCAAACTTGAAGGATATGAGGATAACTTAAGATAGTCTTCACTCTGTTATTTATAAATATGTATATAGCTTTTAGAGGAGACCTAAGCCCAGTTGTGGGACGATGAAGGTTTGGAATAAGATGTTATTATTCACGTTAATCACTATTATTCTGTGTTACAAAACCTTTCTCTAACCTTTTATTTTCTGTTACATAATTCATGTTTCAATTTAAAAGAATCATTGACAGGTTCCTGCATTTATATTGCAAAACTTGAGTCATTAAAATGCAATACAGACGATGGGGTTAACTGTCAGTCATTCACCTGGATTCACACGAGACCAAGCTTGTATCGTGTATGGGTACAAAGTTTCTTCTCAAAAGTATTGTCGGAGCAAATTGCCTTCAACCACTTTACGTTAATGTTCATTTGTTTAACCACTATCGCCACTTTTGCTTGTCGCCTCGTGAGTGGTGAACCGCAAACTCTGTAGATGTTACTTATTAAACGTAAGGTTTATCATAAGATCTGTTTAATAAGCAAGTACGCAGCTGTATCATTAGATAACAACATGCAAGTCTTGATAACAATGCTGAATTATGTTTTTGTTTGGATGCAAATAATACATTGGAGAAATTTTTATTAAGTATTGATTGAAAATGAGAAATGTTGGATTCAATGGGAAGGTGATTTGAAACTGAGTTGCTTGTGGGAACGCAATGTCAAATAGGTTTTTCTTTGAGAAATAAATAAATGAAGTCATTATGAATATCATTCGTGTTCAATTAAGTTTGAATAATGATAATGATTTCTTGAATTCAGGCGAACACTTCACATGAATACTTATACATTATTATCAAAGCATTTTAATATAACGTCTTTCTTCTACATTCGCATATACTTTTACCGGTTTATTAATAAACGCGGTGTAACTAATACACTGTTCAGTGGCGTAGCGTGCATTGGCGGGACCCCGTATAAAAAATTGTTTGGGGGCCCTTATATTGTTTGGGGGTAAAGATTTTTCACAAAGGAAAAAAAATATTGTGAAAAGAAATATTTATTTATCATAACATAATTTAACCATTTTACAAATAAAAATCAAATTTTAAATATTCATTCTCCTTGCCTTTTTTTCGGCAGACTGATTTATTAAATCATTTATGGCTGATGATGATTTTAGTTTTTCTAAAGTTTCTACCTCTATGGACAATAGTGAGAGGTCTGAACATCCAATGTAGAGTATGTACGTACACGTACATCGCGATATCGATTTTATTATTGAGGGATTCCCCGCTGAGTTGCAGATGAAGTAAGTAAAACGGGGAAGTCCCGCAGCCCGCCATAACGATGTAGAGTGTTGCCAACTTTTGAACGCACGCTTAAGGCGGGATAAAAAGTAATTGCTTTATAGAATTTTGTCATTTGTAAAATAAAATAAATTGGGAAGTTTTTATTTCTTTTTCCTTACACACTTTGGGGGCCCCCGTGGCCCGGGGGCCCTGTATAATTGATACGGCAGATACGGCGGTAGCTACGCCCCTGACACTGTTGTACTGTGTTTTGTCTCTTTTAAACTTAAGAAAATTGCGTATGTCAGAAAGTGACAAACCAATTGATAGCCAATATTAATATGGCCCTTATAGTCTCACATTATATTTCAAGTATTTTCATTCAACCAATGTAATTAGCAAAGTATTCAATAGAGTCGACGTATTAGATTCAGCGATAATTGCTGTGGCGATACATCGATTATAAAAGATCTTGATTCATGAGTCTCATTGGCATTTGGTATAGAAAAATCAACAAGTAATATTTTACGTGTAAATAGGTAATATTTTTTTACACAGCATAGTATAAAATAATAAACTACCACAGAAAGTTCACATTATATTACCTTGGTATGCTGCTTAAAATATAGGTATCTTTAATAGATACTTTAAACATACTCATATTGAAATTGCATAATAAATTCCATAATAAAACTTAACCTTTTCTCAAGCAATATTGTCAAGAATTATTTATTTAGTTAAATGGTTTAATTGAAAATGAATATGCTTGATGTTACTGGTAATAAAAGATACGTTATATAAACGAGAAGTTCTGATTGGTAAAAGTAGAATTTAAAAAATGGATGTGATAGTAAGTAAGTAAGTTCCTAACCTAACCAACTCGAGGTTGGCGGCCAACCCTGGTGTAACTATTAAGTAATCTGTGCCCTGGTGTCGAAGTTTTTAGACCGCCTGAAGGTCTTCGATAAATTCTAATGATTGAGGCAGCCGGTACTGACAATAACAAGGAATACTTAGTAACGACTGGGTACCGACCTTCTTTATTACGCGAGGTTTTTGAGTAGGTATCTACTCATTACATTGACTCAGATCTGAGAAAGTTGTCTATACTCTATTTTTTCTCACTTTTCCCAAAATGTGGACCAATGAAGAGGAAAAAGGTTAAGAGATAAGGTAAGAATGAAATAAAATCTCTAAACCTTTTTCCTCTTCAGGAGCAATCGACTTCGGCTGGAAAATTGACGACATTAGTCCAAATTTTGGGGCAAGTATGAAAAAATAGGATAAAATAGGAACTATTTTTAAAAACAGGACATAAGTTGTGTTTTCGTCCTTTATAGGACCCCCGCGCACTAGGCAGCCATGGCTGCGCAGCCAGGCTGCGGCAGTCAGAATATTTGCGCAGCCAGTAATAACAGCCGATCAACGACTAGTCTAGGTCCTTCCGTCGAGCAATATGCAAATTCTCTGTATCGAAAGTCATCTTATTAAAGTTCGGAACGCAAAATACGTCTGGCTTCTACAACTAGTGCGCGGAGACTGACCGCAACCACATTCATTCGCCTACACACGTTCTGGCTGCGCGCAGCCAGCTGGCTGCCTTGCAAACAGACGCGTTTCATTGGCTGCCGCAGCCGAGATTTCGTGGCTGCCTAGTGCGCGGGCTCCCATACAACGTCATATGTTTGACTGGCTGCCGCAGCCTGGCTGCGCAGCCATGGCTGCCTAGTGCGCGGGGGCCTATAATCTTTCTGAATAGGTGCCTACAGTTCCCTACAGGGTATATCCACATAGATGGATTTGATTGGATTACTATTATAAAAAATATAAATTGTAATGTTTATTTATTTATTGATCCTGTGTGTGCAGCGGTAATTGCTAGGTAATAAAGTTGAATATATTATTTAACACACTAAGTATTTCATATAACTAAAATAAGATGCGGAGCTGTTGTGGTTCAGATATGATTTCAGAAGGAACGTGACGTTTGGTAAGGTATCAATTGGGATTAGTTACGGCATTTGTTTTGCTGTTATGGGACAAGTCAACCCCAAAATTTGAATTTGGAAAACGTTTTTTTAATCCAACTTGGAAATTTAATTACGGGCGCTTTTATTATTTGAAATACTGGGTCGTCGGTCAATATTTCCATGATCTCGTGTTTGACTGAGGAGTATTCACTGCTATCTACTTCCTCTTGGTCTTCCATGTCGTCTTGAATTTCTTCAGTAGATGGTTCAGTAGTTGGTTCTTGCGAATCACTTTGACTTTGACTTTCACTTGACTTTTTTTTTTTTTTTTTTTTTTTGTCTTTTTTGTTTTGTTTTGGTTTTTTTTTTGATTTTTTCCCTTTTTTTTTTCCCGCTTTTGCAAATTTTTTGGCCAATTTTTTGGCCACACGTTTGACCACACGTTTGGCCAGAGCCGTGCCCAGTTGTCTGGCTAATATAGGCAATATGGCACCAGCCACCAGCGGCAGAAATCTTAAACCTTGCTTGCCGCCATGTCTGCTTTTCGTCACTCTTTGTCTAACTAGTGCTAAAGCATTTTCTATATCTTCGTGATCGATATCTTGGGTAGCACATATTGATACACATATCAAGAACAGTGCTAAAATAAAAAATAAAAAATTATTGATACTTAATATTTTTCATGTTTACTCTTGGTTTAAGAATTATTTTATTTTTTGCATTCGCTATATGTATAATAGATAATATTGAAAAATGGCTTGTTTTAATGATAACTAATATTAAATTATTATATCATAATACAAATATTTTGAGAGAAAGCTTAGACAAAAAATATTCAATTGACTCTTACCCACTACAATGCCAAGCTTGTGTTTTCCTAACATAACGAAACACAATTGAGAAAAAATAATGAGTTTTTTGTATTATTCGAATGAATTAATTAGCCATGTTTGATTAACTTTAATTTCTTGTTCACTGCATCGCAACTAAAGATTAGAAAATTACTAATACCTACAATATAAGTAAAGGTTAATTTGTAAAGTTATTTTGAAATTACTGTGGAATCCGTTTATAATTACATCCAATAGAATTGACAAACACGTCATTATAAGCGGACGTACAAAAAAATTTTTTTGGGATTTTCAAAGCAATGGTTTCAAAATATTTTTGATTTGCACGATTCCTTAATAGTCCATTGAAATGTTATATGAGCTTTGCATTTATTAGAGGACGCAATTTTATTTTTGGGACATGTGTGGGGGGTCAATAGAAGCTTAACCTCAAGTTTGTGGGGTCGCCACCCCGGCCTCCATCTTGGAAAAAGGGGTGAAAACACTTTTTTCGCGATATCTCGGCAACTATGCGTCTTACAAAAAAAATTAAAATCATAATTTGTAGCAAATTGTTTTGCCTTGTTTTGGCGGTTGGTCAATATAAGCGGTGTCATAATAAACAGATTCTACTGTACTTAAAATTTTTTTTAGAGATACTACTACTTGGATGGGTGGCCGATAGTTGCATTCCTGTCTGAGCGCTACTGTGCTTCGGAGGGTACGCTAGACAGTCGGTCCCGGTAGTTTCAATCGTTAGACTATGTCGCAGGCCTTTAGGGCGCTTTCAAATTATGCGTTTCGTGTCGGACCGCTGCGGTGCCGAAGCGGTGCGTGTGTCGTATTGTGTACGTACGATCGTGTGTTTTCATACAAATCGAGCAGCTCGGCAACAGTGCGGCGTCGGTACCGCGAAATAATTTTACTACGCACTGTTGCCGAGCTGCTCGATTTGTATGAAAACACAAGATCGTGCGTACACAATACGACACACGCACCGCTTCGGCACCGCAGCGGTCCGACACGAAACGCATAATTTGAAAGCGCCCTTAGGGGGTTTAAAAACTCCGATACCACGGGACACCCGGATGGAACGAAGTTTATTTAATATCAACAAAAATAATCGTCGCGACACCACACTGTTCGATGCGAAATAAAAAGACGAAACGAAAATATCTGGTTTGCTTTCCATAAGAGAGAGAGAGAGAGACAGACAGAGAAAAAAAAACTTGAGAGGTGTCAAGGAATACCCGGATGGAACGAAGTTTATTTATTATCAACAAAAATAATCGTCGCGACACCACACTGTTCAATGCGAAATAGAAAGACGAAACGGAAATATCTGGCTTGCTTTCTATTAGAGAGAGAGAGAGAGAGAGGGAGAGATAGACAGAGAAACATACGCACGCCGCACGGCTTATGTTTCTCTGTCTGTCTCTCTCTGTAGTAAAAAGTGTCGTTACATTTTTTTCCGTCTAGCCCCCTTTCGCAACGCGCGATAAGGAACTTCGTTCCAAAATATACTATGTACATTATCATGCAAACTTCTACCGAAAATTGGTTTGCACGAGATCTAGTAAGTAATTTTTTTAATATGTCATAAATCGTAATCCGCATTTCATTCAATCAACTCATATCTTCTAACTACAAGCAGAAGTTTTATATTGTGTTCCTTGCTGCGACGGAACCCTTCATGGGCGAGTCCGACTCGCAATTGGCCGCTTTTTTTATTAGCTATACGCACAATAATTATATTTTCTTCTTCCCTCTTTAGTAAGAATATTAGAATCGTATATGGTTCATGATTTTATCATACAGTTATACAATATTGTTGACTTCGGGGGGACAGGCCTCGTTAGCATTGTGCTGCAACCTGTCTAGGAGACGTTAAACTCCAAAATCAAAGTTGGGGAGATGGACATTGTCAGCCATGGACTGCAACCCGTCTAGGAGAAGGACACCCCGAAATTAAACCAACTAGTACGGGACAGCAGCCGTATTAAAACAGAAGGCCGAAGGAAAATAATTTCGATAGGGCTTCTGATCAGACATTAAGAGGCGGTTCGCCGGCTCTTAAATTAATTTACCAGTTACCAGGCTCGTAATTTACCAGTTATATCAAAACCAGGATACGATAAGAATATAAGGGAAAGTAGGAAATGATAAGGGAAAAGCAGAGATTAGGCAAGAAGTCCGACAAGGAGGTCCGCTCTCACCGTTCATATTTAATATATTTATAGAAGCTGCAATTAGAGAAATTAATAAAAAAATAGATAAAGGGGTTAAATTCAACGGGGAAACTATCAAATTCATAAGATTTGCAGACGATATAGCGGTTGTAGCAGAAACGCAGCTACAACTAGAACAAATTCTTAAAATTATGGACTCTGTTTTCAAAAAGTTTTTACTTACGATTAATACAAATAAAACTAAAATACTCATATCCGAAAAACATATAATAAACCCACAAGAAATTTTAGTAATAAATAACAAAAATATTGAAGTAGTAATTAAATTCATGTATCTGCCATAGACATCAAAACCAGGATAGCAATAGCAAAGCAGGCTTTTCACAATAAAAAATATTTACTTTCTTCCAAAATGTCTAGAAAGGTAAAGAAAATGTTTATTAAATCATATATTTGGAGTATAGCTTTGTATGGATGTGAGACGTGGACGATGAGTCAACGGGATAGGGAGAGGTTGGAAGCGTTTGAGATGTGGTGTTGGCGTAGGATGGAAAGGATTAGTTGGACGGAAAGAGTGACAAATGAACAAGAAGTATTAGAATTAGTGAGAGAGAGTAGAACATTACTTGAGATAATAGAAAATAGGAGAGGGAAGATGATAGGACATCTCATACGACATGACAGATACATTAATAATATTGTTTTAGTTTAGGTTTCAAAGTATTATAGCTTACACCCATTCTCAGAGACATCAAATGCTTCCTCAGTAGGGATTTAATGAGTGATCTTGACATGTAATGTAAAAATTACTTCAATTCGTTGAGTGTCGATTTAATGGACGTCTCTGAGAGTGACAGTTAGTCAAGAATTAGGCTGAGACAAATAGTCATTACTAAGAATTAGTTAAAAGTACTAGTTTGAAAAGTCGAACTTTGGCTTAGAATAGCACGAATCCTGATAGTCTCTTAAATAGACGTGTCTATTACTAACGCTTAGCTAAGAATGAAGATGCAAGCTCCGTTCATCTTTCAATAGCACAAGATGGCAACGTGGTTACAACCCCGACTTACTTTTTGATAGTGATATCATCAGTCCGCTTTGTAGAAAATATATAGGATCACCAATACCTCACACCCAGCATAGACCCATCATTTGTAAAGTCTTTGCCGCTGTCAAACCAAATACAGTACTTTACACACCTATATTTAACTTCATCAAGGCTACCTTGAATGCTTTCACTGAGGGTATAGATTCAAAATTACTGGATTTGGGAACCATTTCTGAAAACTATGATAAATTCATTAAAATTATCCGAACTGTATCCGCAGCTGCCGCACTTTGTACATCCCTGGCCTAAACAAAAATATATAGCTCCGCCTTACTATCCCTATAAGAAAAACATTTCGAGGAAGATTCATTCTCAAGCATAACTTTGGACCTCGGCGAGAAGCTTATTCAGCAAGTAGGAGAGAGCCGTCGTGGGACATGGAATAACCTCGTGTCTAGAGTCGATGCGACACACAATAGTTAGAATGCAGGAAGGTCTTTTAGAAAACTCACAGACTCCCGCAGTAAACTCCTGCTCCTGTCCTGTTACCGCTAACCAATTTGCTTACCAACTCTTTCTTAATGGGAACCACCTCACCGTCTCCGTAACCCTATTAAGCCCACTACAAATCTTCCACCATCAACTGCCATCAGCAGTCACTTTACCATGCTAGAAGTGACCATTACGCCGAGCATTCGCGGGAACGTTACATTACATAGAAATGCTCGAGGAAATGTTCTAGTCTATATTCACCTTAATAGACCCAGAGCCAGTGAGCCTTCCAGACCTTTCAGACCTTCGTCATTTTATAAAAGCTGAGAGTTTGTCAGCGCATGCTCCCAACACAGGTGAGAACGATGGCCCATTATGAAGTTTGGGTTACTGCTACTTTGGCCGGTACGCGTTACAATACCAACCTAATTTCGTGAAATAATAAAGTGCGATTTTTTGCTATTACCTTTAGAATTTTATTAAAAATCACGTTTTTATTTATGGGAGAACTCAAAATTTTTTTTCAACAATCCCCATTAGAATCGTCTTCGTAGACGGCGGAGTCTCGCGCTTTAGTGTCGGTGTCGGAGTCGAAATTGGAATCGTCATCGGGAACGTCAGGATCTTTATTGTCATCGTCACCGGCCCCGTCACCGTCATCGGGATCGGTATCGTCTGCATCCGTGTCGTCATTCGGGGCCGCAGTAGTCGGTGGATTGGAATCAGGCACAGTTCCGTTATGACACATTAGTTTGCTCAGTTTTTGACTATATCGAAGATGGTACCTGGTTTTATATTGAGTGCTAAAGCCACATGCTTTCCACCATGTTTGCGTCTCGTCACTCGTTGTCTAAGTAGTGCTAAAGTATATTCTAGATCATCGTGATCGATATCGTGGGTTGCACATATTGATACACAGAACAAGAATAGTGCTGGAAAAAAATAAATTTTAATGATAATATTTTTCATGTTAACTCTTGGTTTAAGAATTATTTTATTTATTAACTATAATAGATGAGATTTGTAAAATGGCTTGTTTTAATGATTAATGATATCTATGATCATATATAATAATAAATGTAATTTTTTGAGAGAAAACTTATATGTAATACCACTGCTTAGATTATTTAAAAAAATATTCAAATGACTCTTACCAATTACATTCCCAAGCTTGTGTTTTCCTAACATAACGAAACACAATTGAGAACAAAATTAGTATTTTTTATTATTGGAATAATAAATAATAAATAAATACTTGGACAAATTCACACACGGTTAATTAGACCCAAAGTAAGCTCTAAGCTTGTGTTATGGAATCTAACTCACTGATACTACTACTTATACATACACAAATAATTTATAAGAATATATAATTGACACCCAGACGTCGTCGCCAACAACTATATCTTCACATATTGTTGACTCCGGGCGGGGATCGAACCCGCAACCCCCGACACAGTAAGCGCTCTCACTGCCACTGTGCCAACGGGCTTGTCAAATTGGGAAATTGGGGAATGTATGATTAATTTTAATTTCTTGTTCACTGCATCGTAACTTTAGATTAGAAAATTGCTAATATGTACAATAAGTAAAGGTTAGTTTGTAAAGTTAATTGTGGAATTACTTTTAATTTGTTTTGGGTAAGTACTTTACCTGTAATAAAAATACGACGTTGTATAAGTTACACGCAACGTACAGCTCTACCCCTACTTGGATGGGTGGCCGATGGTGGCATTTCTATCTGAGCGCTACCGTGCTTCGGAGGGCACGTTAAATATTCTGTCCCGGTTGATTCAATAGTTAGACTATGTCGGAGGCTTTTAGGCGGTCAAAAACCGACAACAGAGTTAGCCACTGACCTACTCGAACTTGATAATAATATTTTTTGCCTGCAGGACAGCTTGTGCCGAGCTGTTGATGAGTAGTGACACCACGGGCGATTCCCGAGTGCCCCAGAGAGTTGGTCAGGGCCCTCGTCTCCGGCGAGCCTTCCCCGGTCGGAGAGGATCCCAAGGGGGCCCGCAGGACTCTCGGCTCTGGCTTGCCTTCACCGGCCGGCCAGAGGGAGGTCGTTAGAGGCACAGTCGATGTCGGCTGTGTGATCCGGGGGTGGAAGTGTTAAAGGGCATAACGCCGCGAGTAACGTAAGAGAAAGCGCAGCACACCTCTCTACACCCCCGAGTCGCCCGCACCGATTTTGCCCCCTTGCCGTCCCTACATCGGCTGTTTCGGGGGGCCCATCCAGCGGGCGGCGAGCCACGGCCTGCCGCCGATAACTTGTTTACCACTTGTTATGGCAGGTGCCAACCTCTTTGCAATATCCCATTTCCAGTCCATCCAACCTTCATTTCCATAACCCAGTCTTTTTCTTTAATTTTTACTTACAATAGTCCCTACTTCTGCAGGTACACATTCCCGGACATGTTGTACTGATGTGGTCGGGAGTGTGTCCCTGCAGTTGTAATCCATTACATTAAACATCTCCAAAGGGCCTCTACAAGTTGGATCTGTATCCCCTTGCATGCCTCTCAAAAAGACCGGGCTTTTGTCGTGACTCCGAGGAGAAATACTAATTTCTAATATTTTCTATACATTCCCCTACTTAGGCAAAACAAAATCAATTAAAAAGTTTCTGAACTAAGCCAATAAGAGTATAACAGAAAACTTTGTTCCCTCAGTTCTAATTCTGTCTCAAAGCCGAGCAGCCTTACTTCGCGCCCACTCCACATTCTTGACCAATCACCGTTCTTGATTTGCCGAAGTTCTAACGTGATATTATTCCATCTTCCCACTCGAACTTTCCCTATTTATTCTCGAAGGGCAAAGGATTGGTCACGAACAAATTGATAATACGACGGGAATCGAAAAATCGATTAGACATACCAGAATAATACAGTTAATACATTAAAGTTTGATTGCTTTCCCGGAATCGATATCTGTACAACCGAATTTAATAATCATTGAGCGTTAAAATCGATTTACAGTTAAAAACATCACGGAAAGATTCAGTTCTTTTTAAGGAAGATATTAATATCTTGATATACACCTAGGGTCTTCTGAATACTAGTAAATTATAGATCTACGTTAGAAGATCATATATTATGCACATCAGATGTGATATGAGTCGTAATAGGTGCATTTACGCTTTAGCTACACAGAGTGGCACACTGCTATGCAACATGAAAAGGAAATACCTTCAATATTATTTGAAAAAATAAAAAACTCAAAGAAAGTAACGGATTTGTCTATTTTAAAGTTTGTGTGTAGTGTAAGGTAAATGAAAGTTTAGTCTAAAGGTTCTATCCATCAGAGCTATGATATGCTACGTTGGAAACGACTAGTGGATATATCATAGCAGCAAAGCATAGCATACATACAAGGTATAAATGCAAAGCGTTTCCAAACAACAATGAGAAATACAATAGTGACTACTTCAGCAAACTTTAATTACACATTATCACAAACATCATATCATCTACATCATAAAGGCCAGATTCTTCCTGCCCCCGGACCTTTTGCTGCCTCATCTGCCGTACCACATGCTATAACCAAAGTTCACGGGGTAGTTCATCGAGGTATAGTAGGGCCATCCTATACCGGTGCTTGGAACGTAGTACTGTGAAATACTGGGGTAAATGATTCGTTGAGTTTGATACGGGTAGTACTGCGCCAGTGCCACTGTTGCCCAAAATATCAGGACCACTGAGTACAGAAAAAAATATTAGGTAAAGGTAACGAAGAATGTTACTCCAAGGGTAAGAAGCTTAACAAAAATATTTTCTTAGTAAAAAGTATATAATATGTAGGTATGTTTCTGGTAGCGACCAGCAGTAGGAAGCAACTGCCGACTTTAAGCATCGCTACTGATTTCTATGAATCTCTATGAAAGCTTGCGTCCGACTGCAACAGCTCGGTTGCCTGCTGCTTGCGGTTGCTGCCGCATTCTTTGGCGAAGACATACCTTTAACCTGTAATGTTCAACTGCATTGCAGGGTAAAGGGCTAAACGGTGTTTGAAAATTAGTTTCATTAGATTGAAATGCCTAAAGTTATTTCTAAGGGAATAGAGAGGCCTTTATCTCCTGCAGTAGGATGAAAGAGTAAAAATGATCAAAATATATTACTGGACGATACGACATAGGTAATTAAGATTTTTTCTTTATTACGAATATTAAAATCGGTTCCCGAATCTTATAAGGTTATAAGGGGCCTGTAATCATTTCTTACAAAAAGTTAATTAAAATAATAGAATTGATTTTAAGATCGAGCTTACCGATTAACACTTTGAAACCCATTTGGCCCATACTTTTAAAATTTAAATGGCAATTTTTAACAAAAACCATGTATTTTATATGAATGCCCACATATATGAATCACACTTAGTCGAAACAAAATTGAAAAATAAAATACAGGTAAATAATCTTGTTGAGATTAATTAAACAAAATTGAAATAAAGTGTTTTTGTAGTGTATAAATATTATGATCCATTAAATACTTATTAGTATGGAACAATCTAATCTAATCAATATATGAATGCCCCTTAATCACACTTAGTCGAAACAAAATTGAAGAAATAAATACAGATGGATGCAAATAATACATTGGAGAAATTTTTATTAAGTATTGATTGGAAATAAGAAATGTTGGATTCAATGGGAAGGTGATTTTAAACTGAGTTGCTTGTGGGAACGCAATGTCAAATAGGTTTTTCTTTGAGAAAGAAATAAATGAAGTCATTATGAAGTTATCATTCGTGTTCAATTAAGTTTTGAACTTAGGAAAATTACCATTTGATAGCCAATATTAATATGGCCCTTATAGTCTCACATTATATTTCAAGTATTTTCATTCAACCAATGTAATTAGCAAAGTATTCAATAGCTTAATATTTAGCTCACCAACTTGATAATTACTTAATAGACATTATTAAACCACTGAGCGTCAATCAATAACGCTTAATCGATCGCTTACATAAATCGATATTTCATTCGTGTCATTTTTTGGCTGGTGCAATATACTCAATGTAGTGTTATGATGAGTGTCACTTTATAAATCTGATAATGTTGTAAGAATCGGCCAGTAAGGTTCTGCTGTAAGAAAAGTTCACATTATGTTACCTTGGTATGCTGCTTAAAATATAATATCTTTAATAGATACTTGAAACATACTCATATTGAAATTGCTTAATAAATTCCATAATAAAACTTAACCTTTTCGCAAGCAATATTGTCAAGAATTATTTATTTAGTTAAAAGGTTTAATTGAAAGTGAATATGCTTGTATGATGTAATGAAATGCATGTTACAGGTATTAAAAGATACGCTATATAAACGAGAAGTTCTGATTGGTAGAAGTAGAATTTAAAAAATGGATGTGATAGTAAGTAAGTTCCTAACCTAACCTACTCGAGGTTGGCGGCCAACCCTGGTGTCGAAGGTTTTATACCGCCTAAAGGTCTTCGATAAATTCTAATGATTGAGGCAGCCGGTACTGACAATAACAAGGAATACTTAGTAAAGACTGGGTATTTATTACGCGAGGTTTTTGAGTAGGTATCTACTCATTACAGTGACTCAGTATCTGAGGAAGTTGTCTATACTCTATTTTTTCTCACTTTTCCCAAAATGTGGACCAATGAAGAGGAAAAAGGTTTAGAGATAAGGTAAGAATGAAATAAAATCTCTAAACCTTTTTCCTCTTCAGGAGCAATCGTCTTCGGCTGGAAAATTGACGACATTAGTCCACATTTTGGGGGCAAGTAAGAAAAAAATAGAGTATACGAGTACTAGGCAATAAAGGTCCAGAACTATTTTTTAAAACAGGACATAAGTTATGTTTTCGTCCTTTATAATCTTTCTGAATGGATCCCTACAGGGCATATCCACATAGATGGATTTGATTGGATTTCTTTTATAAAAAATATATATTGTAATGTTTATTTATTTATTGATCCTGTGTGTGCAGCGGTAATTGCTGGGTAATAAAGTTGAATATATTATTTAACACACTAAGTATTTCATATAACTAAAATAAGATGCGGAGCTGTTGTGGTTCAGAATTGATTTCGGAAGGAACGTGACGTTGGTAAGGTGTCATTTGGGATTTGTTTTTGCATTTGTTTTGTTGTTATGGGAGAACACAAAATATATTTTTTTAACCGAATTTGGAAAAAGTTTTTTTAATCCAACTTGGAAATTTTATTTTGGGCTTAAGTACTTTAAATTCTGGGTCGTTGTGCAATATATCCGTGATCTCGTGTTTGACTGCGGAGTATTCACTGCTATCCTCTTCCTCTTTCTCATTCTCATTCTCATTCTCATCCTCGTCCCCTTTCGCTTCCGTGTCTTCTTGACCTGGACCTGGGTTAATAGATATTTCATGCGAAACTTTTATGTTTATGTTTATTTCTTTTGATTCTGGTTCTGATTTTGGTTTTGGTTTTGGTTCTGGTTCTGGTTTTGGTTTTGGTTCTGGTTTTGGTTTTGGTTTTGGTTTTGGTTTTGGTTTTGGTTTTGGTTTTGGTTTTACTTTTTTCCCACGTTTTTTTGACCATTTTCCTAATTTATCGATCATTTTTTTGCCCAGATTAGGTCCCAGTTGTTTGGATAATACAGGCATTAAGGCAGCAGCCACCAGCGGCAGAAATCTTAAATCTTGCTTGCCGCCATGTCTGCTTTTCGTCACTCTTTGTCTAACTAGTGCTAAAGCATTTTCTATATCTTCGTGATCGATATCTTGGGTAGCACATATTGATACACATATCAAGAACAGTGCTAAAATAAAAAATAAAAAAATATTGATAATATTTTTCATGTTTACTCTTGGTTTAAGAATTATTTTATTTTTTGCATTCGCTATATGTATAATAGATAAGATTGAAAAATGGCTTGTTTTAATGATAACTAATATTATATTATTGTATCATTGTACAAATATTTTGAGAGAAAGCTTAGACAAAAAATATTCAATTTACTCTTACCCACTACAATGCCAAGCTTGTGTTTTCCTAACATAACGAAACACAATTGAGAAATAAGAATGAGTTTTTTTGTATTATTCGAATGAATTAATTAGCCATGTTTGATTAATTTTAATTTCTTGTTCACTGCATCGCAACTATAGATTAGAAAATTACTAATACCTACAATATAAGTAAAGGTTAATTTGTAAAGTTATATTGAAATTACTGTGGAATCCGTTTATAATTACATCCAATAGAATTGACAAACACGTCATTATATGCGGACGTACAAAATATTTTGTTTGGGATTTTCAAAGCAATGGTTTCAAAATATTTTTGATTTGCACGATTCCTTAATAGTCCATTGAAATGTTACATGAGCTTTGTATTTATTAGAGGACGCAATTTTATTTTTGCGACATGTGTGGGGGGTCAATAGAAGCTTCACCCCAAGTTTGTGGGGTCGCCACCCTTGTACCCCGGCCTCTATCTTGGAAAAAGGGGTGAAAACACTTTTTTCGCGATATCTCGGAAACTAAGCGTCTTACAAAAAAATTGAAAATCATAATTTGTAGCAAATTGTTTTGCCTTGTTTTGGCGGTTGGTCAATGTAGCGGTGTCATAATAAACAAATTCTACTTTAATTTTTTTTGAGATACTACTACTTGGATGGGTGTCCGATAGTTGCATTTCTATCTGAGCGCTACTGTGCTTCGGAGGGTACGCTAGACAGTCGGTCCCGGTTGTTTCAATCGTCAGACTGTCGCAGGCCTTTAGGTGGTTTAAAACCTCCGATACCAGCAGGGTTGGCCACTGATCTGCTCGAACTTATTTTTAGGGTTCCGTAGCCAAATGGTAAAAAACAAAACCCTTATTGATTCGTCATGGCTGTATGTTTGTCTGTCTGTCGGTCTGTCTGTCTGTCCATCCGTATGACACAACCACTTTTATCAAAAAGTATAAGACCTGTACTGTTGAAACTTGGTTAGTAGTATTACAAAATAGAAAAAACAATACATTTTCGTAGTTCCCATACTGAAATCTGAAACTCAATTTTTTTTTCATCAAACCCATACTTGTAGGTTGAGGTTTCTAATATATTTTTTTCTACACTGAATAGTTTGCGCAAGAAACACTAATAAAGTGGTAAAATGAGTCCTCCCCCTGTAACTTCTAAAATAAGAGATTGATAAAACTAAAAAAAAATATATTATGTACATTACCATGCAAACTTCTACCGAAAATTGGTTTGCGCGAGATCTGATAAGTAGTTTTTTTAATACGTCATAAATCGTAATCCGCAATTTACCTTTCATTCAATCAACTCATATCTTCTAACTACAAGCAGAAGTTTTATATTATGTTCCTTGCTGCGACGGAACCCTTCATGGGCGAGTCCGACTCGCACGTGGCCGCTTTTTTTATTAGCTATACGCACAATAATTCTATTCTCTTCTTCCCTATTTAGTAAGAATATTAGAATTGTATATGGTTCATGATATTATCATACAGTTATAGAATATTGTTGACTTCGGGACAGGCCTCGTTCGCATTGTGCTGTTAGCCTGTCTAGGAGACGTTAAACTCTAAAATCAAAGCTGGGGAGATGGATATTATCAGCCATGGACTGCAACCCGCCTAGGGGAAGGACACTCCGAAATTAAACCAACTAGTACGGGACAGCAGCCGTATTAAAACTGACAGAAGGCCGAAGGAAAATAATTTCGATAGGGCTTCTGATCAGACATTAAGAGGCGGTTCGCCGGTTCCTAAATTAATTTACCAGTTACCAGGCTCGTAAGTTACCAGTTATATCAAAACCAGGATACGATAAGTAAATAAAGGGAAGTAGGAAATGAAAAGGGAAAAGCAAAGATTAGGCAAGAAGACCGACAAGGAGGTCCGCTCTCACCGTTCATATTTAATATATTTATAGAAGCTGCAATTAGAGAAATTTATGAAAAAATATATAAAGGGGTTAAATTCAACGGGGAAACTATCAAATTCATGAGATTTGCAGACGATATAGTGGTTGTAGCAGAAACGCAGCTACAACTAGAACAAATTCTTATAATTATGGACTCAGTTTTCAAAAAGTTTTTACTTACGATTAATACAAATAAAACTAAAATACTCATATCCGAAAAACATATAATAAACCCACAAGAAATTTTAGTAATTAATAACAAAAATATTGAAGTAGTGAATAAATTAATGTATCTTACTAAATTATATTAATTAAATTTATGTTACATCACGTCAGACTCCAGGTGTACCTTAGATATCAAAACCAGGATAGCAATAGCACAGCAGGCTTTTCACAATAAAAAATATTTATTTTTTTCCAAAATGTCTAGAAAGGTAAAGAAAATGTTTATTAAATCATATATTTGGAGTATAGCTTTGTATGGATGTGAGACGTGGACGATGACTCAGCGGGATAAAGGGAGATTGGAAGCGTTAGAGATGTGGTGTTGGCGTAGGATGGAAAGGATTAGTTGGACGGAAAGGGTGACAAATGAAGAAGTATTAGAATTGGTGAGAGAGAGTAGAACATTACTTGAGATTATAGAAAATAGGAGAGGGAAGATGATAGGACATCTCATACGACATGACAGATACATAAATAATGTCATGGAAGGTAAAGTTGAAGGAAAGCGAGGTAGGGGAAGGCTTAGAATCAGTTACATGAGTCAGATTAAAGAAAAAGTGTCTGCCATGTCGTATAGAGATGTGAAGGAACTTGCACTGAATAAGAATAGATGGAGAAGTCTGCATCGGACTCACCGACAAGAGCCTTGCTCTTAAATTTATGATGATGAACTAAAACACTGTTATACTGTGTTTTGTCTCTTTTGAACTTAAGAAAATTGCGTATGTCAGAAAGTGACAAACCATTTGATAGCCAACTTGATTGATAATTACTTAATAGACATTATTAAACCCTGAGCGTCAATCAATGACGCTTAATCGATCGCTTACATAAATCGATATTTCAGTTGTGTCATTTTGGCTGGTGCAATATACTCAATGTAGTGTTATGATGAGTGTCACTTTATAAATCTGATAATGTTGTAAGAATCGACCAGTAAGGTTCTGCTGTAAGATAATTATTAACTTGAATGAAAGTAAAGGCGACAGAGGCGACGAAAAAGAGAGACAGTAAGTTAGGGAAAGAATAGAGCTACTAGTAGGCAAAGGCATTACTTTTTGACTTAATGGGTTACCAAAGTCGATGTATTAGATTCAGCGATAATTGCTGTGGCGATACATCGATTATAAAAGATATTGATTTTTGAGTCTCATGGGTATTGGTATAGAAAAATCAACAAGTAATATTTTACTTGTAAATAGGTAGTAATTTTTTACAGAGCATAGGATAAAATAATAAACTACCACAGAAAGTTCACATTATATTACCTTGGTATGATGCTTAAATAAAATATAGGTATCTTTAATAGATACTTTAAACATACTCATATTGAAATTGCTTAATAAATTCCATAATAAAACTTAACCTTTTCGCAAGCAATATTGTCAAGAATTATTTATTTAGTTAAAAGGTTTAATTGAAAGTGAATATGATTGTATGATGTAATGAAATGCATGTTACTTGTAATAAAACATACGTTATAAAAACGAAAAGTTCTGATTGGTAGAAGTAGAATTTAAAAAAATGGTTGTGATAGTGAGTAAGTTCCTAACCTAACCTACTCGAGGTTAGCGGCCAACCCTGGTGTCGAAGTTTTTAGACCGCCTGAAGGTCTTCGATAAATTCTAATGATTGAGGCAGCCGGTACTGACAATAACAAGGAATACTTAGTAAAGACTGGGTATTTATTACGCGAGGTTTTTGAGTAGGTATCTACTCATTACAGTGACTCAGAATCTGAGAAAGTTGTCTATACTCTATTTTTTCTCACTTTTCCCAAAATGTGGACCAATGAAGAGGAAAAAGGTTTAGAGACAAGGTAAGAATGAAAGAAAATCTCTAAACCTTTTTCCTCTTCAGGAGCAATCGTCTTCGGCTGGAAAATTGACGACATTAGTCCACATTTTGGGGCAAGTAAGAAGAAAATATAGAGTATACGAGTACTAGGCAATAACAGTCCAGAACTATTTTTAAAAACAGCACATAAGTTACGTTTTCATCCTTTATAATCTTTCTGAATGGATCCCTACAGGGCATATCCACACAGATGGATTTGATTGGATTACTTTTATAAAAAATATATATTGTAATGTTTATTTATTTACTGATCCTGTGTGTGCAGCGGTAATTGCTGGGTATTAAAGTTGAATATATTATTTAACACAGTAAATATTTAATATAAAATAAGATGCGGAGCTGTTGTGGTTCTGAATTGATTTCGGAAGGAACGTGACGTTGGTAAGGTATAATTTGGGATTTGTTACGGCATTTGTTTTGTTGTTATGGGAGAACTCAAAATATATGTTTTTAACCGAATTTGGAAAACGTTTTTTTAATCTTTAATTATCTTGGAAATTTAATGCCAACCACTATCATTACTATATTTTGTTTTTGGTTTTGGTTTTGCATCATTCAAAAGTTCAACCTTCCATTTTGTTAATTTGCCAGCCATTGATTGGATCAGCTGTTCGCCCAGACGTTTGCCCAGATGTCTGCCCACTTGGTCCATAACTTCCAAGGCAATAGCCGGCAGCAGCGGCAGAATTAAAGCATGCTTGCCGCCATGTTTGCTTTTCGTCACTCTTCGTCTAAGTAGTGCTAAATCATTTTCTATATCTTCGTGATCAATATCTTGGGTAGCACATATTGATACCCAGAACAAGAACAGTGCTAAAATAAAAAATTATTGATAATATTTTTCATGTTTACTCTTGGTTTAAGTATTATTTAATTTTATATTCGCTATTAGTATAATAGATAAGATTAGAAAAATGGCTTGTTTTAATGATAACTAATATAATACTATTACATATCATAATAAAAATATTTTGAGAGAAAGCTTACACAAAAAATATTCAATTGACTCTTACCCACTACAATGCCAAGCTTGTGTTTTCCTAACATAACGAAACACAATTGAGAAAAAAGAATGAGTATTTTTGTATTATTCGAATGTTATAATTAGCCATGTTTTATTAATTATAATTTCTTGTTCACTGCATCGCAACTATAGATTAGAAAATTACTAATACCTACAATATAAGTAAAGGTTAATTTGTAAAGTTATTTTGAAATTACTGTGGAATCCGTTTATAATTACATCGAAGAGAATTGACAAACACGTCATTATAAGCGGACGTACAAAATATTTTTTTGGGATTTTCAAAGCTATGATTTCAAAACAATTTTGATTTGCACGATTCCTTAATAGTCCATTGAAATGTTACATGAGCTTTGCATTTATTAGAGGACGCAATTTTATTTTCGTGACATGTGTGGGGGGTCAATAGAAGCTTAACCTCAATTTTGTGGGTTCGCCACCCTTGTCCCCCGGCCTCCATCTTGGAAAATGGGATGAAAATACTTTTTTCGCGATATCTCGGAAACTATGCGCCTTACAAAAAAATTGTAAATCATAATTTGTAGCAAATGGTTTTGCCTACAAATATGTTTATATAACTTTTTGCCCTAAATTAAAAATGAAAGAAATTATAAGCAAAAAAGTGAGATGTTTTTTATAAAAAAAATCCTTTGCCTTGTCATCAGAACGTTTGAGAACAAGGTCCAAAATGGATTTTTCAAACTTCGTTGTGTAATAGACGGTTGGTCAATATAAGCGGTGTCATAATAAACAGATTCTACTGTACTTATTTTTTTAGAGGTACTACTACTTGGATGGGTGGCCGATAGTTGCATTCCTATCTGAGCGCTACTGTGCTTCGGAGGGTACGCTAGACAGTCGGTCCCGGTTGTTTCAATCGTTAGACTATGTCGGAGGCCTTAGGGCGGTCTAAAAACTCCGATACCAGCAGGGTTGGCCACTGATCTGCTCGAACTTATTTTTAGGGTTCCGTTCAAATGGCAAAAAACTGAACCCTTATAGATTCGTCATGTCTGTATGTTTGTCTGTCTGTCGGTCTGTCTGTCTGTCCATCCGTATGTCACAGCCACTTTTATCAAAAAGTATAAGACCTATACTGTTGAAACTTGGTTAGTAGTATTAAAAAACAATACATTTTGGTAGTTCCCATACTGAAAACTGAAACTAATTTTTTTTTCATCAAACCCATACTGTAGGTTGAGGTTTCTAATATATTTTTTTCTAAACTGAATAGTTTGCGCAAGAAACACTTCTAAAGTGGTAAAATGAGTCCTCCCCCCTGTAACTAAAATAAGAGAAAATAAGAGAAAAATATATGATGTACATTAAAATACAAACTTCTACCGAAAATTGGTTTGCACGAGATCTAGTAAGTATTTTTTTTAATACGTCATAAATCGTAATCCGCATTTTACCTTTCATTTATTCAACTCATATCTTCTAGCTACAAGCAGAAGTTTTATATTATGTTCCTTGCTGCGACGGAACCCTTAATGGGCGAGTCCGACTTGGCTGCTTTTTTTTATTAGCTATACGCACAATATTTCTATTCTCTTCTTCCCTATTTAGTAAGAATATTTGAATCGTATATGGTTCATGATATTATCGTACAGTTATAGAATATTGTTGACTTCGTGGGGACAGTCCTCGTTAGCATTGTGCTGCAACCTGTCTAGGAAACGTTAAACTCCAAAATCAAAGCTGGGGAGATGGACATTATCAGCCATGGACTGCAATCCGTCTAGGAGAAGGACACTCCGAAATTAAACCAATTAGTACGGGACAGCAGCCGTATTAAAACTAACAGAAGGCCGAAGGAAAATAATTTCGATAGGGCTTCTGATCAGACATTAGGAGGCGGTTCGCCTGCTCTTAAATTAATCTACCAGTTACCAGGCTCATAATTTACCAATTATATCAAAATAAGGATACGATAAGTAAATAAGGGGAAGTAGGTAATGAAAAAGGAAAAGCAAAGATTAGGCAAGGAGTCCGACAAGGAGGTCCGCTCTCACCGTTCATATTTAATATATTTATAGAAGCTGCAATTAGAGAAATTTATGAAAAAATTGATAAAGGGTTTAATTCAACGGGGAAACTATCAAATTCATTCATCAAGATTTGCAGACGATATTGGTTGTAGTAGAAACGCAGCTACAACAAGAACAAATTCTTAAAATTATGGACTCAGTTTTCAAAAAGTTTTTACTTACGATTAGGGCGTGCAAAACCGGAAGGTTTTTAAAACCGGTTTTGAATTTCGGTTTTGAGGGCCCAAAACCGGAAACCGGTGTTAGCCCCGGTTTTGGCAACATTTTTATATTTTTTTACATAGTAGATTTTGAAAAAGAAAACAATATTCTTACTCTTGGAACGGGCTAGAGTTTCATAAATACTTAAGACTTTTTTTAAAATTTCGATAGTAAAGTGGAAATTAAGAAGGCCCAATAAATATTTACCTATTTATAAGAATTTCCCCAAATGACAGATGGTCTGTATGTAATGGATTTTATCAAAAGCTTAATCTCAATGAGCTTAACATAGCTTAGTCAAACTACTCCACGAGTGCTGCTGTACTGTAATTTTTACATAGAATACAAATAGTAAAAAATACTTAAATTACTTATGTTATTTCCGTGTTTAATGTTTTTTTGGTGATATTTACATCTGCGGTAACGAGCCGCCTCGCTAACAGCGAGCAGAGCGTTCGGAACCTTATTTCCAAGGGCATAAGGATCAAAATTGATTGGTGAAAACGAGTGAGTAAGGTTGTTACGAAGTAACATATTTATTCTGTGGTATAGGTTGCATTTGGATATATCCGATGACTCAGAATTACATATTTCTTGAGTGCGTTCGAAAAAAGTGGATTTAAATAAAAATTTAATTAATTAACGGGAAAACCGGAGTTAACTCCGGTTTTGACACTCAAAGCCGGTTTTGAAAAATGTTAAATTTGTGTCCGGTTTTCCGGTTTTCAGCAAAACCGGAAACCGGGTTTGCACGCCCTACTTACGATTAATACAAATAAAACTAAAATACTCATATCCGAAAAACATATAATAAACCCACAAGAAACTTTAGTAATAAATAACAAAAATATTGAAGTAGTAAATAAATTCATGTATCTGCCTTACAGGATAGCAATAGCAAAGCAGGCTTTTCACATTAAAAATAATTACTTTCTTCCAAAATGTCTAGAAAGGTAAAGAAATTGTTTATTAAATCATATATTTGGAGTATAGCTTTGTATGGATGTGAGATGGGGACGATGAGTCAACGGGATAGAGAGGGGTTGGAAGCGTTTGAGATGTGGTGTTGGCGTAGGATGGAAAAGATTTGTTTGACTGAAAGGGTGACAAATGAACAAGAAGTATTAGAATTGGTGAGAGAGAGTAGAACATTGCTTGAGATAATAGAAAATAGGAGAGGGAAGATGATAGGACATCTCATACGACATGACAGATTCATAAATAATATCATGGAAGGTAGTTGAAGGAAAGCGAAGTAGGGGAAGGCCTAGAATCAGTTACATGAGTCAGATTAAAGAAAAAGTGTCTGTCATGTCGTATAGAGATGTGAAGGAGCTTGCATTGAATAGGAATAGATGGAGAAGTCTGCATCGGACTCACCGACAAGATCCTTGCTCTTAAATTTTATGATGATGATGCTGTTACGTTACCAATGTATGAATGTTTATTTATTTAAATAATTGTTTTAGTTTTGGTTTCAAAGTATTACACCCGTTCTCAGAGACATCAAATGCTTCCTCAATAGGGATTTAATGAGTGATCTTGACATGTAATGTATAAAAATTACGTCAATTCGTTAAGTGTCGATAACATGGACGTCTCTGAGAGTGACAGTTAGTCAACAGTCAGGCCGAGATAAATAGTCATTACTAAGAATTAGTCAAAAGTACTACTTTGAAAAGTCGAACTTTGGCTTAGAATAGCATGAATCCTGATTGTCTCTTAAATAGACGTGTCTATTACTAACGCTTAGCTAAGAATGATGATGCAAGCTCCGTTCATCTTTCAATAGCACAAGATGGCAACGTGGTTACAACCCCGACTTACTTTTTGATAGTGATATAATCAGTCCGCTTTGTAGAAAAGAGATAGGATCACCAACACCTCACACCCAGCATAGACCCATCATTTGTTAAGTCTTTGCCGCTGTCAAACCAAATACAGTACCTTACACACCTAGATTTAACTTCAGCAAGGCTAACTGGAATGCTTTCACTGAGTATACCCTCAGATTCAAAATTGCAGGATTTGGAAACCATTCTTGAAAACTATGATAAATTCATTAAAATTATCCGAATTGTATCTCGTCAAACTATCCTCGGAGGCTACCGCACTTTGTACATCCCTGGCCTAAACTAAAATATATAGCTCCGCCTTACTCTCCCTATATGAAAAACAATTCGAGGAAGACTCATTCTCAAGCATAACTTTGGACCTCGGCGAGAAGCTTATTCAGCAAGTAGGAGAGAGCCGTCGTGGGACATGGAATAACCACGAGGTTATTCCATGTTCCACTACTCTAGACACGAGTCTAGAGTCGATGCGACACACAATAGTAAGAATGCAGGAAGTTCTTTTAGAAAACTCACAGACTCCCGCAGTAAACTCCTGCTCCTGTGCTGTTACCGCTAACCAATTTGCTTACCAACTCTTTCTTAATGGGAACCACCTCACCGTCTCCGTAACCCTATTAAGCCCACTACAAATCTTCCACCATCAACTGCCATCAGCAGTCACTTTACCATGCTAGAAGTGACCATTACGCCGAGCATTCGCGGGAACGTTACATTACATAGAAATGCTCGAGGAAATGTTCTAGTCTATATTCACCTTAATAGACCCAGAGCCAGTGAGCCTTCCAGACCTTTCAGACCTTCGTCATTTTATAAAAGCTGAGAGTTTGTCAGCGCATGCTCCCAACACAGGTGAAAACGATGGCCCATTATGAAGTTTGGGTTACGGCTACTTTGGCCGGTACGCGTTACAATACCAATCTAATTTCGTCAAATAATAAAGTGCGATTTTTTGCTATTACCTTTAGAATTTTATTAAAAATCACGTTTATAATTAAGGGAGAACTCAAAATAGTTTTTTCAAACCCCCCCCCCCCCCACGCTTAGCTCTGATCCACCGATCCGCTTATATATCCGTGAAGCACAAGTTCAACCTCAACGCGGGTTTCTTCTTCTTCCTCTTCTTAAGTTTCTTTTTATGCTTCTTCTTCTTGGACTTCTTTAATTTCTTTTTTTTTGATTTTTTTTTGACCTTGCTTTTCTTTTTGCTTTTCTTTTTCTTAGGCTTAGGTTTTTCTTCCGTTGCGGAATCCCCATTAGAATCGTCTTCGTCGACGGCGGAGTCTTGTGCTTTAGTGTCGGTGTCGGAGTCGGAATCGGAATTGTCGTCGGGAACGTCAGGATCTTTATTGTCGTCATTACCGGCTCCGTCACCGTCATCGGGATCGGTATCGTCTGCATCCGTGTCGTCATCCGGGGCCGCAGTAGTCGTTGGATTAGGATCAGGCACAGTTTTGTTTTGACACATTTGTTTGCTCAGTTTTTTGACTATATCGAAGATGGTACTCGGTTTTATATTGAGTGCTAAAGCCACATGCTTTCCATCATGTTTGCGTCTCGTCACTCGTTGTCTAAGTAGTGCTAAAGTATATTCTAGATCATCGTGATCGATATCTTGGGTTGCACATATTGATACACAGAACAAGAATAGTGCTGGAAAAAAAAAATAATGATAATATTTTTCATGTTAACTCTTGGTTTAAGAATTATTTTGTTTATTAAGTATAATAGATGAGATTTGTAAAATGGCTTGTTTTAATGATTAATGTTATATATATGATCATATATAATAATAAATGTAATGTTTTGAGAGAAAACTTATATGTAATACCACTACTTAGATTATTTAAAAAAATATTCAAATGACTCTTACCAATTACATTCCCAAGCTTGTGTTTTCCTAACATTACGAAACACAATTGAGAACAAAATAAGTATTTTTTACTATTGGAATGTATTAGCCATGTTTGATTAATATTAATTTCTTGTTCACTGCATCGTAACTTTAGATTAGAAAATTGCTAATACGTACAATAAGTGAAGGTTAATTTGTAAAGTTAATTGTGAAATTACTTTTAATTTGTTTTGGGTAAGTACTTTACCTGCAATAAAAATACGACGTTGTATTAGTTATACGCAACGTGCAGCTCGACCCCTACTTGGATGGGTGGCCGATAGTGGCATTTCTATCTGAGCGCTACCGTGCTTCGGAGGGCACGTTAAATATTCTGTCCCGGTTGATTCAATAGTTAGACTACGGCGGAGGCTTTTAGGCGGTCAAAAACTCCGACAACAGAGTTGGCCACGGACCTACTCGAACTTGCTTTTTTGGAAAGAAGTTCCTTATCGCGCGTTGCGAAAGGGGGCTAGACGGAAAAAATGGTAACGACATTTTTTAGGCCAGAGAGGGACAGACAGAGAAACTTGCGCACGCCAGAGAGAGACTGAGTCTGTCTCTCTCTGGCGTTCTAATATTTTCTATGCACTCCCCTACTTAGTAAGAATATTAGAATCGTATATGGTTGATGATATTATGATACAGTTACAAAATATTGTTGACAACAAAATGTTTTTATAGACTTATGACGCTACGTTACCAATGTATGAATATTTAT
The DNA here is from genome assembly GCA_963082685.1 of Cyclophora albipunctata. Classification (NCBI taxonomy): domain Eukaryota; kingdom Metazoa; phylum Arthropoda; class Insecta; order Lepidoptera; family Geometridae; genus Cyclophora; species Cyclophora albipunctata. The sequence continues at coordinate 3,294,640 of OY720117.1, read as the reverse complement.
TTAATTAAACAATTGTTGTTAGTGTCAGGTTCAAAGTATAATACACCTTATGTCGTAAAACAAAGTCACGTGCCGCGTCTGTCTGTCTGTCTGTTCGCGATAAACTTAAATACAACTGCACGGATTTTGACGCGGTTTTATTTATTAGATAGAGTGATTCAAGAGGAAGGTTTATATGTACAAAAATTCCCACTGGAACGGGCACAACGCGGGTACAACCGCGGGGCGTTGCTAGTACTATCTAACGCGATACAAACCAATTTTATTCAGATTATTATATAGCATTGCATCACAGTAATTCGTTCTTATAATCAACTGTTTCAACCATGTTAGTCGAGAGCTTTCATCCAGTATAGCTCAGTGTGTCCAGTCAGGAACTAGATAAATAGCTTACCATTGAAAGGTAAGCAAATTGTGCGCTGGTTAAATGGTTTTATGCGAAAGCGAAATCGTTACGATAACTTGTACAAATGTCAGAGTAGAGATACCATCGGTGGGTGCCTCTAAATGCTGAAGTCTTATAAATGTTTGAAAGCTCTTTATGGGCTTACTAGTCGCGCCCAGCGATTTCACCCGCATTGTATCTGTTCCAGAGGGAATTTCGGGATAAAATATATTCCATGTGTTATTTTGATGAATAACCAATATTAATGTTAAGTTTCAACCGAATCCGTTAAGTCGTTTTTACTTGAAAGAGTAACAAACATACATGCAGCTATCCTCGCAAACTTTCGCATTTATAATATTAGTATTTAGGCTGTTTTAGATGTAACTGGGCGTTCAAGGTGTATGATCTTGTCAAAAGTCTATAATTAAATGTAAGCAGGTACTCTATTGGTACATTTTCTTACGTTTTATTTCCTTAGTTTCTCTCAATACCTAACTGAAAGGTACCCGGAAAGTAATTTGATTTATATGTATGTAACGCATATAGGTATATTTAACAGGAAGCAAATTTTGCTCAATAGGTATTTAAACAATGAGTAGAACGCACAATCTAAAACTTTTTAAGTGCCTAGTCGCCAGGTCGGTCAAAACAGAATCAATTAAAAAGTTTCTGAACTAAGCCAATAAGTGTTTATGAACTAGGCCAATAGTCTTTTTGTTCCTTGTGGTTTGCTACGAAAGACGTGTACCCACGCGTCTATGTATGTGTACGTCTTTAATCGTCTTGTTTGGTTTTCTGGGTGTACCTACTTATTTCGTGTTAGTACTTTGTTTGTGGGGGTACTGTATACCCATACATTACAATATAAACTAATCAATATAGGTTTTATAGTCTGTCAACACAGAAAACAGAAAACTTTGTTCCCTCAGTTCTAATTCTGTCTCAAAGCCGAGCAGCCTTACTTCGCGCCAACTCCACATTCTTGACCAATCACCGTTCTTGATTTGACGAAGTTCTAACGTGATATTATTCCATCTTCCCACTCGAACTTTCCCTATTTATTCTCGAAGGGCAAAGGATTGGTCACGAACAAATTGATCATCGAGACGCCGACGGGAATCGATTAATCGATTAGACACACCAGAATAATGCCTTATAGTTAAAGTTTGATTGCTTTCCTGGAATCGATATCTGTACAACGGAATTTGATAATCATTGCACGTTAAAATCGATTTACAGTTAAAAACATCACGGAAAGATTCAGTTCTTTTAAAGGAAGATATTAATAGCTCGATATACACCTAGGGTCTATTGAATAGTAGTCAATTATAGATCTACGTTAGAAGATCATATATTGTGCACATGAGATGTGGTGATATGAGTCGTAATAGGTGCATCTACGCTTTAGCTACACAGGGTGGCACACTGCTATGCAACACCAAAATGAAATACCTTTATATTGAAGATAAACAATATTAACAGAAGGAAACATTCATTATTTGTTTAAAAGACTTCTTACATGAGACTTCTTCGGTCAAGTATAGTACCTTCCATCGGAATTATATTTCCCGGTAATGTTAAGATTAATTTTATTTCCCTCAAAAGTCGAGTAAGTTAAACTTAGCCTCTTTAGGGAGTATACAGGGAGTCCAACCCAGTTATTACTGCAGGGAGTATACAGGCCGATGACCCTGTTATTACAAGACTTAATCCGGCCATCACTCATCAATCGGGCCTGGACTCCGCTCTGCCTGGTAGAACGGATAATACAGATACGGGTAATGCGGATAGTTCGGATATATACTGTAATGTGGCGGCGGTATTTGATTAATCTATTTAAAGTTTGTGTGTAATGTAAGGTACATATTAATGAAAGTCTAGTCTAATGGTTCTTTCCATCAGAGCTATGATATGCTACTTGGATAAGAATATCGGATATATCATAGCAACAAAGCATAGCACACATACATAGTATAAAGGCAAAGTTTTTCTAAACAACAATAGAAATACAATAGTGACTACTTCAGCTAACTTTAATTACAATTTATCACAAACATCATATCATCTACATCATAAAGGCCAGATTCTTCCTGCCCCCGGACCTTTTGCTGCCTCATCTGCCGTACCACATGCTATAGCCATAGTTCACGGGGTAGTTCATCGAGGTATAGTAGGGCCATCCTATACCGGTGCTTGGAACGTAGTACTGTGAAATACTGGGGTAAGTGAATCGTTGATACGGATAGTACTGCGCCAGTGCCACTGTTGCCCAAAATATCAGGACCACTGAGTACAGAAAAAAATATTAGGTAAAGGTAACGAAGAATGTAACTCTAAGGGTTAGAACCTTAACTAAAAATATTTTCTTAGTAAGAAGTATATAGGTATGTTTTGTCGACTTTAAGCATCGCTACTGATTTCTATGAATCTCTATGAAAGCTTGCGTCCGACTGCAACAGCTCGGTTGCCTGCTGCTTGCGGTTGCTACCGCAGTCTTTGGCGAAACCTTTAGCCTGTAATGTTCAACTGTATTGCAGGGTTTAACGGTATTTGAAAATTAGTTTCATTAGATTGAAATGCCTAAAGTTATTTTAAGGGAAAAGAGAAGCCTTTACCTCCTGCAGTAGGATGCTAGTCATAATGATCAAAATATATTACTGAATGATACGACATAAGTAATTAAGATTTTTTTCTTTATTACGAATATTAAAATCGGTTCCCGAGTCTTATAAGGTTATAAGTTGTGTAGGGGCCTGTAATCATTTCTTACAAAAAGTTAATTGAAATAATAGAATTGATTTTAAGATTGAGCTTACCGATTAACACGTTGAAACCCATTTGGCCCATACTTTAAAATTTAAATGGCAATTTTTAACATAAACCATGTATTTTATATGAATGCCCACATATTATATGAATCACACTTAGTCGAAACAAAATTGAAAAATAAAATACAGGTGAATAATCTTGTTGAGATTAATTAAACAAAATTGAAATAAAGTGTTTTTGTAGTGTATAAATATTATGATCCATTAAATACTTATTAGTATGGAACAATCTATACAAATACATATAATATAGCTAAATAGTTGGATATTTTGTTTGTTTGCGCTCGCTAATCTGAGAAATTACCGTTTGAATAATTCGTTTTGTAATGGATAACCACATTTAAGGGGAAGGTAATAAGTTATTTTTCATCCGGAAACGAAAACGGGTACAACGTGGGTAAAACCGCGAGTCGCAGCTATACCAAGCAGTAATACAATAAAGCTGAAGAGTTTGTTTTTGTTTTCGTTTGAACGTGCTAATCTCAGAAACTACCAATCATAATTGAATAATTCTTTTAATAACGCATAGCCACATTCAACGGGCTATTTCATCCCGAAATTCCAACGGAACGGGTAAAAACACGAGGCGCTGCTAGTTTTAGGTATAAATAAAGACGCGTGTTGATTATATTAAAATTTATTTTAATTCAAAATTCGATCAAACACATGGCAAGTTTCTTTGGTTTTCTTGTGCCCTTTGTTTTCGACCTAAGTCGTGTATCGTCGGAAGACCCTGTTGGGCAATATTTCTTATTCAACTTTTTTGCCAAATTCATCACCTCTTCACTGGGTATGATCAATTTGCCATAAGAGTCTTTGGACTTTTCAGCTGATATCGTCACGCCAAATACTATAAATAATGCTGCAAGCAAAGTACAATACAATTATTAACCTACTAAGTAAATTCGCGTAGTCTGGTGTCGGAGCTTTACACCGCCTGAAGGCCTCCGACATGGTCTCACGATTGAAACAACCGGGGACGACAATTTCACGTACCCTCCGAAGCACGGTAGCGCTCAGATAGAAATGCCACTATCGGCCACCCATCCGAGTAGGCCGAGCTGCACGTTGCTTAACAATCGCAATGAGTTAAAATCGCTTAGTTAAACTAAGCCACGAGTTTTTATAGACTCACTAGCTTTATAGTTACGATTATCTGTCTCTTCTTACTCTTCCTAGAAGGGTGATAAGGTTAACGAGGTTCCTGTCTATACTATAGTCTCGATCTAAACGGAAGAACTGATATTGATTCTTGTAAATTATATTATAACTAGCAGCGCCCCGTGGTTTTACCCGCATTGTGCCCGTTCCCGTGGGAATTTCGAGAATTTTTATACCTACATATAAAGCTTCCTCGTGAATCACTCTATCTATTTAAAAAAACTGCGTCGAAATCCGTTGCGTAATTTTAAAGATCTAAACATACATAGGGACAGACAGACAGACAGCGGAAAGCGACTTTGTTTTATACTATGTAGTGACATTATTACATAGATTTTGAATGGTGTGAAGCATCGGGAATGATATCTCCATAGTTCAAGATTCATGTTTCAGTATAGATCAACATAAAACACTGTAAAAGTAAAGTAAAGTATTAGCCTGTAATGTCCCACTGCTGGGCAAAGACTTCATCTCACCGAAGATATCAGTATAGTGCGGAGGATTAGGTGTAGTCACCACGCTTGCCTAATGCGGGTTTGTGATTTCAAACACGAGCAAAATTGTAAAGTATCGATAAAAATATAATAAAAACCAAAGCTACTAAGCGTGTTTCAACCATGTCAGTTATCGATTAATGTATTAATTTAATAACTTTGTAATGAATAAATGAAACTTACCTACAAGTGTGTAACCAAGTTTTGTCAACATTGTGCATTCGTTGTGTTGCATTCGATTGATAACCATAAAGGAATTTCATTTATTTATATGCATTTAATAGTCATTCATTAATTAAACAAGATTTCTAACAAACTTGTAATTTATTCATCGTGTTTTCGAAAACTTATTTTGCAATTATTTATATAATTATATTTTTATTGTACTTTTTTCTACGTTGTCTAGGATATGATGGGTGTTGAGTGAGGCTATATCTGGATTGTTCCATCCGGATTATATCTATATGTGAGAATCTGAATCTAATCCTTGCTTCACTGGTGTAGTAAACATACCCATGTTTACTACACCAGTGAAGCAAGGTATTTTTCGTCGTTAGTTCCCACTAACGACGAAAAATACTATAAAGTATACCAATAATACATTGAGAATATATTTAATTGACCAAGTAGATTTTATTATTTTCATTTCAAACGTATAGACATACGTTGCAGCCTTTCTTGTCGATTACAATTAATTTCTACTTAAGAGTTCTAAAATGTTAATAAATGATGTCCGATAACCATAGACAATTCCTCCTCTAGAGAAAGAAGATTTTTTGGTATTCTTTAGAACCTCTATAGAAGATATTGTCTTTGGTACGTAAATCGGCCGTATTTGTTTACATTTTGGGACTTGTCTGAACAAAATAGAATGTAGTATTTTTCGTCACTGGCGGAATGTTGAGAATATCTTCGAAATTAGCGCGCGTAATGAGGAGGGCTTTCCAGTTTTATATTGATCTGTTCTGCCTCTGGGCTCCTCAAGGCGTGTTTCAGTTCCTCGTCTGTGATGTGATGATGGGTGTGCTGGGTCTTCTCGTGGTGGTGCTCATGCTGCGCGGAGGATAGCGTCATCCAGAAGACGAACAATGCTGCAAGGTTGGCATCAAGGCATTTTTATTCATGAAGGGCCGGTTGCTTCAGTGTACGCTCACAAACCAGTTAACGTTAAAACAAATTGACAGCCTCGACAGAGGTAAGAAGATGAAAACGGAGGTTTTCTACTGGCCGCGCGAATAAATTTAACAGACTGTGAAGTTATGAATCGAATTAACAGATTTATATATTTTTACATTTAAATATTTAGCAGCGTCAAAATCCTGAACTTTTTAACGTACGTATGTTACGATAGTCAACCGTTTGAAGCAACTAACCCTAATAACTGTATTACGTATTTATTCATATGAATATTTATTTGATATTCTTACTCAACTCTAGTGACGTGATAAACGTATGACATATGTATGTATGAGGGTTACTAATGATTTTTACCAAACATAGTTAAGAATCACCACAAGGACCGCTTTCAATTGAAAAATCGCATCGAAATCGGTCCATCCGTTTAAGAGTTGCGGTGCCACAAACATATGTACGCACACACACAGACATGGACGTTAAACTTATAACACCCCTCTTATGCGTTGGGGGTAAAAATGAGCTAAATTTACCCTCTTCCCCTCAAGGAAGAGAAATGAGATAATAATTCCACCCTCTCCAAACCTAAATTCTGACCGCGTTTGTTAATGTAGAAATAGAATATTATTTATTTATATTTGGGAAACAAACAGAACAATAATACATATTATAGCATTTTAATTATAATTGCATAAAAGATACTAAACAAAATAATATTGTAAATAATATTTTAAAGAACGAAAAATACTTGAAAGGTTTGGAAGCGTTTGGGGGAGGAATTTGCCACTTTTGCCCAGCAGTGGGACGATACAGGTCGAAAAAAAATCGAAAGAAAACTTACTACAAATAATTATGTAAATCTTTCCAAATGTGACCTGCATTCTTGAAATTTTATCGTTTTATGATTTTTACTGAACAAATTAATCGTAAACCCGTCTTATATGCCTCTTGATTGTTAGAGTTCAACGTAGAATGAGAAACGTGCTAAATTAAGATTAGCGAACAACACTGTATAATTACTTTTTTATGATTTGATTGTGTGTGGATAAAATCCGATTTAACAGTTGGGAATTGAAATACTTGCTTCTTTTAATAAACGTATACCTACCCATCTTATATCAAACATCATTGACGCTTTTATTATGCTGCCACTAATTACGTTTATAAGTAACATTACGAACGATCAACTGAACTCGGTTTTAGTGAATTCTGAAGTTTTGATCTCAGTTAAGCTCGTGATTAAGGATTAAGTTTGATTTCATTTGATTATGATTTTTTATTATTTGTTTCTTTCGTAGATTGATCGTGGTCAGTTGAAACGATGAAATTGCGACGCTAAATAAAGGATATTGGACCCAGTTCTATAAATTACTAGTCCGAACACCACTCTCACATACACACATACTTATACCAGATAATATGTACGCTACCTACCACTAAAATACTTTTACAAAAGTCCTCCAACACTCAACACATTTACATTACACATTCATCTCTCAACCTAAATTCTAGACTTGAATACAAATAGCATAATTTAAATCAAACACTAATGTAGTTGAAATCGCTTTAGAAATGCGAAGGAATGTTTCGAGGACTTTACCATTATTCTGAATTGCTTTAAAGCCGTAAATAAAGTAATCTAAATTGTTATTTTGTACTTAGTAATTCTAAAATAATAAGGTTATTTTATTCAGCTATAGGAATTTGTCGGTACCGCGTGTCTCAATGGACCACCGCGGTCGATTCAAAAGTGCTAACAGACGAGTTGACTACTAAAAAACTCAATATAATTTCTATATTAAAGAGCGAGAGCTCTTGGGCATCGAGTTTAAAAAAGTAATTAATATACTAAAAAATCCGACTGTCATACAAAATTAAAGTTATAATTGTTTAACAAACGAAAAGCAAGATATCAGTAAGCAAGCGTCGTGATTATGACTAATCATCCTCACTGAGAGAGTCCAAAATGGAAGAAAATCTCTATGATACAATTTACTTAATTGGTTATGAATATATATATTTCTTAATTACTAATAAAACGGCTATAACGTTGCTTTACTAATTAATGCCGGTAAATGAAAGTCTAGGTCTGATTGCTGTCAATTAAGTGACATTTAGAACCTTTCTTCCTACAAAAGTGTCTGCTTAGAAAATGCCGCATCGGTATAATCACTACTGTTTCGTGTTTGTTTGTCTGTATGCTTAAATCTTTAAAATTTCGCAACGGATTTTGATGCGGTTTTTTGTAATAGGTAGAGTGATTCAAGAGAAAGGTTTTTATGTAAAAAAATTCCCGAAATTCCCACGGGAACGGGCACAACGCGGGTAAAACCGCGGGGCGCTGCTTACAAAATAATAATGCTCGATGGCGGGTCTCTTATGGCTACTTACTGTTTCGTGCGGTCAAAGCGCGCGGGGATATACCTACCTACGAACTACGAACGACGAAGACGCGCTATGTAGGTATTATCCCGAATTCTTCCTCACATGAAATCTTGATTGTGTATACATATATACTCGCGCGAGACATGTAATATTTTATCCCCAATTTCCCACTTGAAATTTTGATTGTGTATATTCCTGCGGGGGACACGCAATGTTTTATCCCGATTTTCCTACATGAAATCTTGAGTACCCGAAGCGAAGCGAGGGCGGGTCGCTAGTATATAATAAAGCTGAAGAGTTTGTTAGTTTGAACGCGCCAATCTCAAAAACTACCAATGCGATTCCAATAGTTATTTTTGTAATGGTAGCCACATTCAACGGGAAGGTTAGAGGCTTTTTTCATCCCGAAATTCCTACGGAAACGGACATAACGCGGGTAAAACCGCGGGGCGCTGCTAGTGTCCAAGAAAAGGACAGTTAACTAATTGCCGTAATTTGCCGTGCGGTAATTTTGCCGCATGTTAAGTGTCAAAATATATGAGTTAATAAACGTCTTTAAGTTATAATTAAGTGACTGTAAGTATGATTTAAACGATGGTTTATGTCAGAGAGGTTGGATAACCAGATGGACATCACTATTAATAACTAAATTCTAATTAATTTCCTCTATGGTGCTGATGATGATTACTTACTTTCAAAGTAATTAATGTGTGACAAAATCGCTGTTAGAAGATATTTAATATGACTTATTGTGACTTGAGTGGGATTAGAGGGAACATACATATAAGCTTATGACACATCCTACTATTTCCTACTAATATTATAAATGCGATAGGTTGTGAGGATGTATATATCTTTAAACAAGCAAAAACTGCTGAACAGATTTCGTTGAAACTTCGTATAACTGAGTATCTTAAAACTATGTTTTGTGTATGGGGCTTAAAGCTGTCTACCCAGTTGTACCGTCGCATCGCACCTTGATCGTAGTGGGTAAACTCCTTAATCAATTGATATAAGACGCAAATGGCGCACGTTTTAGGGTTTCGTAAACGAATGGCTAAAAACGGAACTCTTGCTTAATATGTTATTAACGTGTATACATCTACCGTAAAACTTTTTAAACTTTTAAATGAAGATTTCATCATCGTGGGTATATCTTTGTTTTATAAGTATATCAAACCATATAATTGTTTAAAAACAAATATAATAACAACTGATAGTGGTATTTGTAGGTTGTTAGTTTGTTAGTCCCGTGAGAAACTTTCACAATATGGAGTTAACTAACGAAAGGCGAGCACTGGACTCAACAGGCCGAGATAAATTGGTTTGATACTAAACGTTTATTTTAATAAATAATTAATTATACAAATATTCTACTTCCGAGTTCTGTGAACAATTATTTTCGGTTACGTTAAGGGCCCATTATTGTGTGTGACGTAATGGATACAATTAAAGTGGGTAGCCTTGCTCGATATAAGTCTATAGTAGCTAATATCTTTGTTTTAATCTTTAAATAATATGGTAGGTATATTAAAGGCTTAAAATAGATTAAAACTAGTCATTTATGCATACGGAAAAGTCAAAACTTTATCTGCTTTTTGTGTTTACTGGCCGAGATTTTTATTGAAACTGCGTATACGGATGCACTTCGCTTTTAAACCAGTATGATCGAGATTTGTTGTTTTCGAATAAGTCAGTGGCCAAACCTGATGTAGGAGTTTTAAGACGGACTATTAGGCCTTCGACATGGTCTTACAATTGAAAAAAGCGGAGGCAACTGCTTAACGTGCCGTGAAGAAGAAGAAGCACGGTGAAACACGGTGAAGCACGGTGGCGCTCTGATTGAAACTATTGGTTGTTTCGATCGACCGTAAGTTTAAAATTCTATAGCAAAGGGTTGTTAAGATTGATAAACACATCGACATGGATCAAACACGGTTTGGATGAAAAATAAGCTTTGTAAAATGAGGTTGCTTGAAAACTAATGCAATGCAACACAACTGTGTGTATTCAGTTGAATACACACATGAAAATATGTTCCTATTTGACAATAGTAAATGTGTCTATTAAGGAAAACGATTTCTACTTAAAGAAAAAGCGGGCACAAGTTATCTGTTACAATTTCTAAATGTCCACCGTTGTACCATCGACAAGGAATGTTAAGTTTGTTCTCATGTTGTGTTCCACTTTACGTAGGAATTAACTTTTGTGTCGTACTAACGGAGTCGCACGGTCTAACTCGCGTTTTGTTTTTAACCCTTACTTTTTTAGAAATAATTACTTCTTTCTATCTGTGCTTTGGAATGCACTTTAAATTTTATTGTCGGTCCCGGTTGTTTGTATCGTAAGACAATCGGAGGCCTTTTGGTGGTCTAAAGCTATTCTACTCGAAATTACTTTACTTTTTAATACTAGTGTGCAGTGTTATGAAAGTTCTATCATGATCATCATATTTGGTCCATTACCTTTTGGACAAGGGCTTTGGGAAAAGGACGTGTGTAAAGTAAACGATATACTCGTAGATGAATGGATGAATTGAACATGAGTTCTAGAGGTTAGAAAGAACAAACACAGTTACAATTGAAAAAGTCTTTGTTTTATAAAAACGGTACCGTGAGTAATTAAAATAGTAAAGTAAATAGTATATACTTCTATTAGATATACATAAGATATATCTTCTATATATACATAAGATTATAAACTGGCCGGACATCGGACAATCACAGGCTATGAAAAAGCTGTTATTTTAACATTACAAACAGACACTTCCATTTTGTTTATTTGTAAACATTTCTTCTTTTGAGGAATGCGGAAATGTGAAGATTATACGTTCCATCCGTTGTACAGAAAGGTATGATCTATCTAATCAAAGTCGTCGATTATAAAAAAGAGATGTTTTGTAAGGAATGCTAATGTTGTTTCTATATCTCTTGACATCATTTCGAGTTAGTGGCCAACTTTGGCGTCAGAGTTTTAGACCGCCTAAAGGCCTCCGACACGGTCGATTTAAATAACCGGGGCCGACAGTTTAACATACCCGTGACGTGGAAGCGCTCAGATAGAAATGCCACTATCGGCCACCCATCCAAGAACGTTGTTTCAACACCCGCAAATAATTAATATCGCTTAGTCAAACTATGCCACGAACTCTTGACTAAAAGACGGTCATGTTGTGTCCGTTTATGGGAATAATGTTGAATAGAAAGAATATAGTATGATGCTTATAGTTACACCACAAGCTGAAAAGCTGTGAAATTTTGTAGATCACGCATACGTTTGTTTCCCAGATTTAGTAGGTTTCTCCTCTTTATTAACACGCTTTTATTAGCTTGGCCTGTATGTATGTATGTATGTATGTATGTACGTATGTAATGAAATCTTTGAACATCATTTTCACCAACTTCCAGAAGTCTGATTAATTTGAAACTTTGCACACGTATCAAGGACCGATGACAATGCAATAATTTAATAACAGTTTCCCATTACCCTTAATGGATTTGCCAGATTTACTAAAAAAATATTACTTCATATAAAAGACATCAACGGGCGCTCGCTGTGGGACGGAACGGGAGTTCTGTTTTATTTTGCTAAATGGTACTAGACACTAACAGCGTCCCGTGGTTTTCCCGTGATGGGCCCGTTCCCGTGTCCCGTGGGAATTACGGGATGAAAAGTTGCATATAATGGTATGCTTGAATATAATAAATGGTACTATAGACACTAACAGCGTCCCGTGGTTTTCCCGTGATGGGCCCGTTCCCGTGGGAATTACGGGATGAAAAGTTGCATATAATGTTATGCTTGAATATGGCTATGATGGATTTGCCAGATTTACTAAAAAATAAAAAATAAAATTATAGTTTAAAAAAACTAAAAAACACGCTTTTATTGCAAATTGAACTAAAAACTAGAAAATAATTTTTCACCTCAAATCAAAATTATAATAAAATTTAAGTTATTAACACAATGATTCAATTCAGAGTAAAAAAGCGTGGGGTGCATTTTACTGTAGTTCATAACTATCCTCTCATAGATACCAATGATGATTGTAATATTTAAAAAAATATTAAGCACCCCACGCTTTTTACTCTGAATTGAATCATTGTGTTAATAACTTAAATTTTATTATAATTTTGATTTGAGGTGAAAAATTATTTTCTAGTTTTTAGTTCAATTTGCAATAAAAGCGTGTTTTTTAGTTTTTTTAAACTATAATTAAGCTATTGCATAGCTTCTATCACGGGCCTTGAGCGCGGGGACCGAATCCAGAAATTCCGTAATGAAAAAACCTCACGTGAAAAAACCTCACGCTCCCCACTAACGCCATCTAGTGATACAAAAAATAACTATGCAATAGCTTTACCGCGGCAGTCCCCGAGTGCCACACGTCTTTTCAAAAGTAGTTTAGATAAAGCGAAAAACTATATTGTAAAGGGTTTTATTTGGTGACAAAATATGTTCAAATCATTGTCCAAATCAAACGCGAGGACAGATCGCAACTTTCATCTTAAGTGAAACTAAGGAACGTAAATATTTCAAAATTTCATTAAATTCTTCGTTTATCTCATTCATTTATAATTGTTCGCATCATAATAAGCATTCACTCAATTACGGTCAAACAAATCACTTCCTTTCTCTATATAGAAGGTTGATTCCACTAATTGCTATCGCCAAAGATTTTTACATACAAATTAAGATTTACATTTTATCATTTGACAGGCAAAATATATTCGAAGCATTACGTTTTCTTGCAAAACACTTACATAACTTTGATTGACTTCTGGCACTAATTGTGGGTAATACTAATAATAGTTTTAAATGTCATCAAGCTAGGTTTATGAGAAACATTACAATCTCAATAAATATGCTAATAAATCAATCATAATATTTTCTCGTTTCATTGTAAATTGATTATTTCCAATTCTTATATTGTTGTTTTTAATTGGATATGCTAATACTAATTACAATTTATAGCTTATAATAACTATATTTCTTTACGGTTTTTAAATTAAGTTCCACATAAGTACCACTTATTTCTATAGAGAAAAATATCTTTCACTCAAAATTGTAGATATTAGTTTAGAATCAGTCTTTAATGAATAAATGAGATGCGAATTATTGGCTTAATTTAAAAAATATATATATATATCTATGTATTGAAAATAAGCGTCATATTTATCATCAAATTTTTCTCCATTCCACATATTCTTACATAAATACAATTAGAATCTCTCCCAGTCCACCTACACCTATATAGTTCGTAAAGCGAACATGACAGCTAAAATATGACATGTGCCTGACCACCTGCCGTCGTCTTCCAGGCGAGTGGACTTGTAATGAAACTCGAAGCGAAGTGTGAATTACCATAACAGATGGTCTCCGGTAGGGCTTCGGAGGTTATGTTCCTTTTTTAGATTTTGTTAGAATGTTACGTAAGGGTTAACCTAGGAGTATAAGGGTCTTCATAAACGCTTATTAAAAGCACTTTAGCAATCAAATGGTTTGTCCCTTTCCGACATACGCTATTTGCCAAAGAGCGAAAGAGACAAAAGACTTTAAAACACTGTTTAAGTTAAATATCGTTCATAAATAAAGCGGTAAAGGCCTAATGCCGAGTATTTTATCTGACTCATTATTGTTAGAATATATTAAATTGTACTAGAAAGGGTTTTAGTAACTTTTGATATTTAAGGGCAGGTTACGCTTACGCACCAGTGAACGTTACACAAAATGTCAGCATATAGACGTAAGAAAATGAAAAATCATGGCGTTGTACCGGCCGCTCGAATAACCCTAACATATTCTTATTTAAGTTATGAAGAAACGCTTTTTAATCAACAGTTAACAGCATATAAATCGTGAACTTTTAACGAACATCACGATAATTAGCCGTTGGTACCCACCCTAAGTGTATTTAAAAGCTAGCTAGATGTGATAAAAAACCTTTTTTACTTTTTGCAGCTTTATAATGCCGTTATTTATCCATCTATACAAATGCGGCTACAATATGGAGATTGATATTTTGGAGTACAATACCGCAAGATACTGTTACTCGCATAAGTAATGTTAGCATTATTCTCTTACCTTTACATCAACTTGTATCTTTTTAACCTGAAGAAATTCAACAACCAACATACCTGAAACAAAGAATAGTAATGTTAAATCAAACAGGAACTGAACACGAATTGATAATAATCTGAAACTGTTACTAAATCAGCTCTTAACATAAAGTTTAGATCGTGAAGCGATATATCATAGGGTTGTTAAAGATCTTGAGTTATGGCACTATCGCATTTCTCGTCTAACTTTCTTCGCCGTATAAGGATTTGCTCTGTACCCTGTTGAGTAATTTAGTACTATCAACTTAAGGAAATGTTATTTATAAAGGTATTAATGTCTTAATGTTTTTTGTCTTGATATTACTTGGTACTGTGAAGGTGTAACTTGAATTTTCTTACGTGTAAGTAAAGTACTACAAGTTACTTAGAAGGTAATTATGTATTTAGTATAACTTATGGACATCAATAATTTTTTATTTAAAAGTATAAACGAACTATCTTAAATCAACATATGTAACATTAAGTAACTATATGTAACTAACTACGCAATGAATAATCCATTTATCAACATCAACAGATATACAAACAAACTGTAACATAAGACACGCACATTGGAGGTGTAATGCGTCAAATATACTAGTACGGTCGCTAATGTCATCGATGGTTTCAATATTCTAAGTCACGCGACTGCATTACCCAATTATTTGGCAGCTGCAGTCATTCGCTATATATAGACTATGGTATTAGTACTAGCAGCGCCCCGCGGTTTTACCCGCGTTGTGCCCGTTTCCGTGGGAATTTCGGGATTTTTTTTACATAAAAACCTTCCTCTTGAATCACTCTACCTATTACAAAAAACCGCATCAAAATCCGTTGCGTAATTTTAAAGATTTAAGCATACAGACAAACAAACAGACAAAAGTAGCGACTTTGTTTTATACTATGTAGTGACATTGCAGTTGTTGTGAGCCGCATTCAACATGCGTTGACAGCTGCAGTTTGATTTTTAAATCTTTTGGATTGTAACTGTCAAAACATATGCTTTGCGCTCGACTTGGCGGGGGCACTGCCGTGCCCCCAGATTGCATACAGTGAACGACTTAGTGTAATCGCACCTTTAAACACACGCACATTGGACGCGTCGTAATATTAACCTAGCCTTAACTACGGAACATTCCATAGAAAGTTGAAAACAAATTGGTGAAATATTATTTAAATAATTGCATGATTTGACCTGTTACTTTACCGGTAGTTGGTTTTGTTAAAGCATGTTTTCCACATGAAGCTGGTAAGTGAGAGGCAAAATGAAATTGACTTCATTTTTCATAGTCGAAATGAGAGGAAATAATGTGAAGAGATAAATGAATAAATCGATATATAATGCATCTCTGTCTATGTTGCTTTTTTGTTATTTTTTTAATAAACTAGTAATTATATAAACCTAATATGCCATATAACATTACATGTTTTAAGAATATTAGGTCAATTTTCCTCATATGCCTAGGAGAGGCCTTTTCCCAGCTGTGAGACATTACAGGTATAAGTAAAAGTTACAGGCTTATACTTTTACCGATACTTTTATAGTTCAAATAAAGATACCTAAGACAAATTTAAATCAATATAATAAAATACTAAAAGTATACAACCACTGGTAAAAAGCCCTAAAAGTTGCATGGCCGGCAATTTGTGCGCGGCTCAATTGTAGACATTCACGATAATAAATTATTGTAGGCGTTTTCGTGCGTCTAATCTCGCGCTAAAGTACAGTAGTCTGTTGTTTATTAAATGAGATTGCTTCACTAGAAGGTATAATGGCGCCTAAAGCGAAATTAGGAACCTATTACCTAGAATAATTGAAAGAAAAATTCGATTACTAAGTGATAACATAAGAGCCCTGAATAAACTATTTTTAAAGCTGAGTCTAAAAAAATATGTAATTGGATTAACGTAAGTTAGGGTGTGGCATCGTAACTTATAAATAAATTGATCCATCATGGTGCGGCTTTTAAAAAAAGAAAAAAAATGGGTTTTCTTAACGGTTTCAATAAAAAAAAATTTAAAAAAATACGTTTTGTTGTTTTAAAGAAACTCATACGCAAATGCCGACGTAGTTAATAATAAGAGCTTGTTAGAAAAAAGACATAGGTACTCGTACGTAAGTAGTATCCAATTTTGCTACCTGCATGAAAATCAGGAACAAAATCACCACGTAACCAAACCACAAACTCGCACCGATTTAACATTTACGACGAGAAACATTCTATAACATCCCGTTAATGTTACGTAACAACGTTATACCATCTAAATTGGATCATAATAGTGTACAAGCACCTGTTGCAGGGAACAATAGCTGCGATTCACTTTCCTCCGAGCATCTAACATTTCCGAATATCGAGTGCAATCGTGACCGAACGAAAACTCCCTTTCAACTGTCACGAGTCAAAGATAACTTTACTAAAATTAATATTATTTGTTGCGCAATGTTTATTACGATGCGCAAACAGTTCAAACTCAGTTACCGACTGTAATTTGTTAATTTATAACAAACCAAACGTATCGTTGCGTAAACTAATGGTAATTCTTCATTAATGAGGCAGGTAATTTGGTGATTGCGAGAAAGCCGGGCCCATATGTAGACCCATTGACATAAAGTACAGAGAAATATACGTAGATATTCGTGATGCGCAAGTAAAAAGGGTTTCTTTCGTCATTTATAAGTAATCATGGTAGTGTTCTTGCTTGATTTCTCTGTTTGTTATTCGTAATAGGGATTCTTAAGAAAGTAAGAAGTCATAATAATACAAGGTTCGACCTTACTTTGGATCTATCGTACATTTATTCATATGCATGTTGTAAAAAGTGGTTATTTTAATATTACTGACACTCCAATTTTTTTAATACGTACCTATATATGTAAAGATCAAAATTAGTTAAAAAAGTAAGAAATTAGTATTGCAATTGCAAAGCAACTTTATAATAAAGAATATTTGTAATTTCCGCCAAAGCTTCGCCCTCTGACCCGCGGGATGAAGAAACCTACCCATCTCACCTTATTAGTTACTAGCAGCGCCCCGCGGTGTTACCCGCTTTGTATCGGATCCCGCGGGAATAAATATAAATAAATAAATATACCCGGACAAATTCACTCACGGTTAATTAGACCCAAACTAAGCTCTAATCTTGTATGGAAATATGGAAATCTAACTAACTGATACTATTACATATATACATACTTCTACATATATACATAAATACTTTATAAGAATATATAATTGACACCCAGACGTCGTCGCCAACAACTATGTCTTCACATATTGTTGACTCCGGGCGGGAATCGAACCCGCAACCCCCGACACAGTAAACGCTCTCACTGCCACTGTGCCAACGGGCTTGTCATTTTTTCACGGAATTTCGGGATAAAATGTATCCCATGTGTTATTCTGATGTATAATCTATATTACTGTAAAGTTTCATCCAAATCCGTGCAGTAGTTTTTTCGTGAAAGAGCAACTAACATACATCCATACATCCAAACATCCATACACAACCATTCTCACAAACTTTCGCATTTATTAAGTAGGAGGATCATCACCCAATTACACGGAAACTTTATAACACAGATTGCTTCATACCTGTGCTTAGGCAGAGTCGTGACGTTAAACATTTTGTAATAACATTCTTGGAGACTGAATTCACAGGCTCTAAAGGCCGTGGTCACGGATTAGCGTTATACAATAAGCTTTTAACTTAAATAACTTGATTTTCGCAACGCATTATTGAGTCGCACGGCTTTCGATAGGCATATGATTACTGTTAAAGCTTGAACACACTATAATCACGACTATAGTTAGACAGTATTTTAGTCTATGAATGAAGGAGTAGCGCATACTAGAGACATTGTGTCTAACAGATTTTTTCAAGTCAGTAAAAAGACTGTTGTGCGTTGTATATTGGGCATAATATACTCTTACGACGGGTTGCTTCAGATCATGCACCAGTAAACGTTCAAACAAAATGTCTATATCAACAGATGAAAGAAAATGAAAAATCATAGATTGCTACTGGCAGCCCGAAGAACTTTAACAGACTGACATTGAAGATATGAAACAAGTATTTGTGTCTACTTTTTTTTTTTTTGGATTGGCACAAAATGTGGACCAATGTCGTCAATTTTCCAGCCGAAGACGATTGCTCCTGAAGAGGAAAAAGGTTTAGTAATTTTATTTCATTATTACCCTATATCTAAACCTTTTTCCTCTTCAGAAGCAATCGTCTTCGGCTGAAAAATTGACGACATTTAACCACATTTTGTGCCAATCCAAAATAAATAGATTATAGTGTATGTGGAGTATCATCCCAAACGATGGCGCATTTGCTGACCTGCTCTCTATGCCTGGTTATATGTACTACTTCCGACCTAAACAGGGCTACAGATGATGCAGTCACCCTGACCAACTTCTGGGCTGGTTCAATTTAGTGCCAGTGACACGTGAAGAAGAAGATTAGTGTAGTAGTGAACTTTTTAACGAATTTATGTTACTTACGTTAACTAACCGTTGCAAGCTACCTGATCTTAGTAACTTATCATCATTTTCGTTAATATAAGTAAGAGGTATTACAGTTTAGGCACTATGGAGTGTAAAGTAAAAAGAGGTATTCATAACCTCAAATGTTTTTAAATGATACGAACAAAAGTAGGTACAATAACCTTTTTTTATTGAAATAAAAACACAAATGTAATTAAAAGTTTCAATTGCTTTAGTTTTTTATTGAAGTAAAACAATAACCGTGAAATCCTATTTATTTACCGTTTAAGAACGTATCGAGTGCCATTTACTAAAAACTGTTTATCATCGGGACAATTCTTTAGAACTGATATTGAGTTACTGACACCTACTAATATCAATGTTTTAAAATACTCGAGGATATAATTTCATTAAAGTAAACAATCACATATTGTATATATAAAGTTAAAATCTATACAAATATTATAAAGCTGCAGAGATTGTTTGTTTGTTTGTTTGAACGCGCTAGTCTCAGGAACTACTGGTCCGATTTGAAAAATTCTCTCAGTGATGGATAGTCCACTTATCGAGGAAGGCTACAGGCTATTTTTCATCTCGGAATTCCTACGGGAACGGGCACAACGCGGGTATAACCACGGGGCACTGCTAGTGAATAAATACAATGAAAAACTATATAAATGGTAGCTTAAAGTAGGCAATATCACTACATAGTATAAAATAAAGTCGTCTCTGACTTTATTTTATACTATGTTTCGTGTCTGTTTGTCTGTTTGTCTGTATGCTTAAATCTTTAAAATTACGCAACGGATTTTGATGCGGTTTTTTGTAATAGGTAGAGTGATTCAAGAGGAAGGTTTTTATGTAAAAAATTCCCGAAATTCCCACGGGAACGGGCACAACGCGGGTAAAACCGCGTGGCGCTGCTAGTCTTAAACAAAATAATAATACACACGGCACACATATTCACACCCGGTTAATTATACCGTAATTATACTACTAAATATAATACAAAAAAAACGTTATATGAATATATTTAATAAGTGACACCTAGACGTCATCGATATGTCTGCAAATATTGTTGACTTCGGGCGGGAATCGAACCCGCAACCTCCGACACAGTAAGCGTCTTCTTATGCCACTGTGCCAACGGGCTTGTCATAATATATTTTGTGGCAAAAAAGAAGTATTAGCCTGTTATGTTCCACGGCAGGGCAAAGGCCTCTCTTCTCACTGAAGATATCAGTACAGTGAAGAGGAAAAGAATTTGAAAATATAAAGAGGATTGGGTATAATCAGAATCACCATAGTAAATAACCGATGTACTTGTACATTATAATACGTCAAAAGTAATATAATAAAAGTAAGAAATACAATTGTTAATAATTAAATACAATTTTACAATTATTTCTCAACATTAAATTACATTGAATATATAAAATGACATTAGTACTATAGAGCTCGTGGACGTAGCTAATTACATCTAGAAACGCTGAAAATTGTTTTGTACAGTATTGCCTTTTCAATAATCTTAACTTAAAATAATCTGCGATGAAATTTTTATGTAAGTTTTAACCCTGACGCATAAGGTTTAAAGTTTGACCGATATGAGTATCTGTGTGTCTATGGTCTCTAAACGAATGGACCGATTTTAACATGCTTTTTCTTTGAAAGATGCTTACACGGGTGTTTTAAGCTTTAAAGCCAAAGTCCCTAAATTAAGCTTTCGTTTTACTTCTCAAGATCCTAACATAACCCTAGTGTCGAAGTTAACAGCCTCCGTGGTCTAGTGGTTTGAGCGCTCGGCTCACGACCCGGAGGTTCCGGGTTCGATTCCCGGTGGGGATATCTCACAAAAATCACTTTGTGAGACTGTCCTCAGTTTGGTTAGGGCATTGCAGGCTGAATCACCTGATTGCTCGAAAAGTAAGATGATTCCGTGCTTCGGAGGGCACGTTAAGCCGTCGGTCCCGGTTACTTTCTACGGATAGTAGTCGTTACTTGAGCCATGTCAGAGGCCTTTGGCGGCTCAATAACTCTGACACCAGGATTGGTCAGGTTGGCTATCCACTCGATGAAGAAGAAGATTGACTA
This sequence comes from Cyclophora albipunctata, assembly GCA_963082685.1. NCBI lineage: Eukaryota > Metazoa > Arthropoda > Insecta > Lepidoptera > Geometridae > Cyclophora > Cyclophora albipunctata. The sequence continues at coordinate 3,273,574 of OY720117.1, read as the reverse complement.
ATATCGCTTAGGCAAACTACGCCAGCGCTACAGCGATGATGCTAAAATTGCTAACCGATATAATTATCTGTTATGTTATTTTTTTCAGTTCAACTCTTGATTTCACTGACTTACCAAATCGTTTTTGGAACCACCGAATGGAGTTGCGTTTACGAACCAATTTGTGCTACAAATGGGATCACGTACGACTCGATATGTGACTTCAACATCGCTCAGCTCGACGAACCCGACCTCCAAGTGTTGTTCGAAGGGAAATGTCAATTGTACAATCATTTGATACCCTACATCTTTGGCAAAGACGAATATTATCTATAAATATATGATTAAACAGACTTTAAACGATAAAATGATTTTTATTTCAACTATACCTAATGACGACTATGGGTCTTATGCATGCTTTACGCTTAACAGCACTTTAGCTATCAAATGGTTTGTCCCTTTCCGACATACGCTATTTGCCAAAGAGCGAAAGAGACCAAAAAGTCAGACCTCGAAAATATAACTATGCCTAATTATTTTTAGGCCATACAGTCTTTATTGTTAGTAAGCTCCGTCAATAAAATTATTTGTACTTAACACTGTTTTCTAATCAATATTTTTATGTCACAATAGTGATGAATAATGAAGATTTATTTTATCTACCCCGTTTTCGCGATAAAAGTAGCCTATGTCCTTTCTCAGGCTCTGGACTAACTGTGTACCAAATTTCATTCAAATCGGTTCTGTAGTTTTGGCGCGAAAGCGTGACAGACAGACAGAGTTACTTTCGTATTTAATATTAGTTAGGATTATAATCTCCTGAACCCGATTCTGTACTGGAATACGAGTATAAGACATATGGTCCTAATTAAATTATTTTGTCAGTTGAACTACATGAAAGCTTACAAGTACAGAGCTTAAATATACATCTGCATAAATATCCTAGTTACAAATAAAAACAAATACAATAATCATAGTTATTAAGTAATTTGAGTTTAAGTTGAATGTAAGGCTTCCGTAATCTGTGGTATATGGCACTTCACTATATCATGTTTCAAAATTAAAGCTTTTAAATTCTCTTAAGAATTTGTTCGTAGTAGGTCAACGACCTTGTTAGTGAACCAAAAGCACTGTCAGACGCAAAACAATAGTGCAGTTTATATAAAAACATTATTTTATTTTTTTAAATGTATACCCTCACCCTGTATACGTTACCTCACCTTAGACATAAAAAAAATTAATTGACTATTAACAATTACAGTCTCTTAAAAATAATCTACAAATTACCAGTAATAAGTCGTATGAAACACTAATTGATTACATCGTAATAAAACAGTTTAAAACCCACGTGTTTTTTATTTATTCCTAATCCTAACATGTATTAGCTTATGCTGATAATTAAGTATTTTATGTTTATATAAATTAAAAAATATTAACTACCTATATGACGTCACTTTTTAAAGTTTAACAATCGGCAACGTTACTAACTAACCACTTAAGTTATTAAGTGGTTAGTTAGTTACCATTTAAGTTATTAAGTGGTTAGTTAGTAACCATTTAAGTTATTAAGTGGTTAGTTAGTAACCATTTAAGTTATTAAGTGGTTAGTACGTACGATATACGTTTACATAATAATGAGATACTAGGTGCCGTACTCAGAGACGTCAAGTAATTAATATATATAAATCCTATGATTAAAATGACGCGCAGAGGCCATGACCTCTGTGACCCTCAACATTTACAGAGTGAACAGCATGTTCACAAGGTTCTGAAAGGTCATGGCTACAGGACTGGCAGATCGGAGCCGAAACGCACTAGGCTGAAACACGCTGAGGCGACTCGACAACCATATTTACCTTATGTGAAAGGAGTGGTTAATAAAATTGGAAACCCACTCAGACGTCTTTCAATTAAGTCGATTTACACCCCGCTCACGAGAATGGCCAAAAGCTGCGGACACCAAAGGATGTAAAACTCAGGGTATGGAATACCATACCGTACCACGTGGTGTCTGCAGCTGCTGCAGTCGCTGCCACTGCAGCCGCTGCAGTTTTTCCAAAATTGATTGTAGCTGTCATTGATGTATAGGTCAGACCAAAAGGACGATCGCCGAACGCGTAAATCCTCCTTTATGCGTAGCGGCTGTGAAGAATAGTCAAATAAACAAGACTGCTATAACATAACACTTAGTGACTCGGGTCTCAATCACTGGATCGAGTTACATGACCCTAAAGTTACTGCAAACGAGTCGCACTACTAAAAGAGGATTAATCGGGATGCGATTGACATAAAAAAGTATCCGAATTTCAATCGTGAAGACGGTTTTAAACTCTCTTCGGCTTGGAATCCGTTAATTACTAATAAGTGTTTGTGACGTGCTCAAAAGATCAAGCGGCAGGATACTGTTAGTGTTGTGTGTCAGTCTAATGTGAACGCACTGTTAAAATTTAACATCGACCATCTGAGGGTACTTCCAACACTTGGAACGCCTACCCTCGCCTCACAGCGGTAAATCCGATGCCTTCAGTTCACCCGCGACCACGAGTGGTGCGATGCACTCGAAATGTCGGGAAATAAAAAGTAAGTAATTAATTTCTTTATTAGCTTTAAACGTGTGAGTACGTTTACAATCTGTCGATAGTTCTTATCTTTATTAAGTTGGGTTATAAACCAAGGAGAGTTTGCAATATTCGTGTGACATATGCATTCCTGTGTTCCCTTGTGAACTTACTGGCCCAGTGATTTTATTTTCAACTAGCTATGCCCTGCGGTTTCACCCACAGGGCACCCGTTCCCGTAGGAAATACGGGATAAATAGTATCCTATATCCGTCTCCTGGTTCTAAGCTACCTCCCCACCAATTTTCAGCCAAATCGGTTCAGCCGTTCTCGAGTTATAAATAGTGTAACTAACACGACTTTCTTTTATATATATAGATGATACGCAGTTTGTCTCTTCTCAAAGACGCGAACCTCATTGGTTATAATTTTTATCACGTCTTCTTTTCAAAATTTTTGTGAGTTTTTTATTTGACTAAACTATCATAATTAATATTGCAATAAAATATTTATGGAACATAAAATCCATGAATATAAATGACTATAAAAATATATATTACAAACTATTAATTCCAGTTAACACTTCTATTAAAAATAATTTAGGGTATAAATTCATCACCCTGAAACGGCAATTTCATTTCATCTGGACCTCAATTGAAGTAAAGATGTCTACTGGAAAATTTCTTTGGCTTTTCAAAATTCTTTTTGGTAAGAATTCCTTATTTACCCATAATTGTCATTGGTACTGATAGCCTGGTAGATACACGTTTATTTTTTTAAATTGCTATGTCTATATTATCTTTCCATGCGTTTTTTAAAGTAAACGTTTAGTCAGTGCGCTATTTATTATAGTAACTTCTAAAGTAGTCTCTAGTTATATACTATATCCATGTTCGTAGGGTTATGTGTTGTTTGTAAATTTTACAATACTATACACCTAAAAATAAAAAGTATTTGTAATAACTTTAAATATTTATCTTCCTGTTGAAGTTCGCCCCTATACCGCATGACTTCAACCTTATTCACAGAATGGAAGAGTTCACTTTACAAGCCACAAATATATGTTTGTCTTCAACATCTCCTTACCTACAAACTCCACTAAGTGAGGCAGTAAGTTCGAGTATATTAGTGCCCAACTCCTCGGGAGTTTTTCGACCAAAATCTCCACCGCGGATAACGTAACGTACGACAAACTTGCTATTTTTGACAAACCCGTTGGCACAGTGGCAGTGAGAGCGCTCACTGTGTCGGGGGTTAAGGGTTCGATTCCCGCCCGGAGTAAACAATAGGTGAAAACATAGTTGTTGGCGACGACGACCCAGATGTCGTCGATTATATATTCTTATAAAGTAATTGTGTATGTATACATATGTAGTATGCGCGTGTGCACGCCGCATGTGGCATCATACGAAAGTGACCCGTCGCGCCACGCTTAACGCGGTGTTGACCCTTAAAGGGCTAAACGGATTTAAATCATAGGTAATCAGTAAAATTAAAACCTGGAATAATCCCTAAAGTTTAACTTTTTGTCAGCAGCGTCTTATTCAAGTAAAATAATGTTAAAGTATTATAACTAATAATAACATTGTTTATCCAGTTCTGTTGGCGCTATGTGTCGCTGGAAGCGTTGGGCACCCGCTGGACGTCCAGTTGAGGCGTGACAACTCACCCGGCTCTGTCGCTGTAAAAGTGAACATCCCTGATGACATCATATTGGCATTAGCCAGCGAAGTACAGCGGCCAAAAGAACCTGTAAACCGATATACCCTTTATGAATCAAATTCGCAACAACGGAGCGGTTTAGTTGATAATTTAAACCAGCAGTACCAATTTCCAGTTGACAGTTCGTCAGTAAGTAGGAGCCAACAATTTCCGTTCCCGATTAATAGTAACTCCAATAGTAACTCAAATAACTACCAATTTCCAGTTGACAGTTCGTCAGTAAGTAGGAGCCAACAATTTCCGTTCCCGATTAATAGTAACTCCAATAGTAACTCAAATAACTACCAATTTCCAGTTGACAGTTCGTCAGTAAGCAGGAGTCACCAATTTCCGTTCCCGATTAATAGTAACTCCAATAGTAACTCAAATAACTACCAATTTCCAGTTGACAGTTCGTCAGTAAGTAGGAGTCACCAATTTCCGTTCCCGGTGAGCAGTAGTAGTAGTAACTCAAATAACCACCAATTTCCAGTTGACAGTTCGTCAGTAAGTAGGAGTCACCAATTTCCGTTCCCGGTGAGCAGTAGTAGTAGTAACTCAAATAACCACCAATTTCCAGTTGACAGTTCGTCAGTAAGTAGGAGTCACCAATTTCCGTTCCCGGTGAGCAGTAGTAGTAGTAACTCAAATAACCACCAATTTCCAGTTGACAGTTCGTCAGTAAGTAGGAGTCACCAATTTCCGTTCCCGGTGAGCAGTAGTAGTAGTAACTCAAATAACCATCAGTTTCCAATTGACAGTTCGTCAGTAAGTAGGAGTCACCAATTTCCGTTCCCGGTGAGCAGTAGTAGTAGTAACTCAAATAACCACCAATTTCCAGTTGACAGTTCGTCCGTAAGTAGGAGTCACCAATTTCCGTTCCCGGTGAGCAGTAGTAGTAGTAACTCAAATAACCACCAATTTCCAGTTGACAGTTCGTCAGTAAGTAGGAGTCACCAATTTCCGTTCCCGGTGAGCAGTAGTAGTAGTAACTCAAATAACCATCAGTTTCCAATTGACAGTTCGTCAGTAAGTAGGAGTCACCAATTTCCGTTCCCGGTGAGCAGTAGTAGTAGTAACTCAAATAACCACCAATTTCCAGTTGACAGTTCGTCCGTAAGTAGGAGTCACCAATTTCCGTTCCCGGTGAGCAGTAGTAGTAGTAACTCAAATAACCACCAATTTCCAGTTGACAGTTCGTCAGTAAGTAGGAGTCACCAATTTCCGTTCCCGGTGAGCAGTAGTAGTAGTAGCTCAAATAACCACCAGTTTCCAATTGACAGTTCGTCAGTAAGTAGGAGTCACCAATTTCCGTTCCCGGTGAGCAGTAGTAGTAGTAACTCAAATAACCACCAATTTCCAGTTGACAGTTCGTCAGTAAGTAGGAGTCACCAATTTCCGTTCCCGGTGAGCAGTAGTAGTAGTAACTCAAATAACCACCAATTTCCAGTTGACAGTTCGTCAGTAAGTAGGAGTCACCAATTTCCGTTCCCGGTGAGCAGTAGTAGTAGTAACTCAAATAACCACCAGTTTCCAATTGACAGTTCGTCAGTAAGTAGGAGTCAGCAATTTCCGCGACCGGTGAGCAGTAGTAGTAGTAACTCAAATAACCACCAGTTTCCAATTGACAGTTCGTCAGTAAGTAGGAGTAACCAATTTCCGCGACCGGTGAGCAGTAGTAGTAGTAACTCAAATAACCACCAGTTTCCAATTGACAGTTCGTCAGTAAGTAGGAGTGAACAATTTCCGCGACCGGTGAGCAGTAGTAGTAGTAACTCAAATAACCACCAGTTTCCAATTGACAGTTCGTCAGTAAGTAGGAGTCAGCAATTTCCGCGACCGGTGAGCAGTAGTAGTAGTAACTCAAATAACCACCAGTTTCCAATTGACAGTTCGTCAGTAAGTAGGAGTCAGCAATTTCCGCGACCGGTGAGCAGTAGTAGTAGTAACTCAAATAACCACCAATTTCCAGTTGACAGTTCGTCAGTAAGTAGGAGTCAGCAATTTCCGCGACCGGTGAGCAGTAGTAGTAGTAACTCAAATAACCACCAGTTTCCAATTGACAGTTCGTCAGTAAGTAGGAGTAACCAATTTCCGTTCCCGGTGAGCAGTAGTAGTAGTAACTCAAATAACCACCAGTTTCCAATTGACAGTTCGTCAGTAAGTAGGAGTCAGCAATTTCCGCGACCGGTGAGCAGTAGTAGTAGTAACTCAAATAACCACCAATTTCCAGTTGAAAGTTAGTCAGTAAGTAGGAGTAACCACTTTCCGTTCCCGGTGAGCAGTAGTAGTAGTAGTAACTCAAATAACCAGCAAGTGAGTCGATCCACAGGCTAAAAATCTAAAATGGCTATGATAAACTATTATACAATACAATATTTATTTTATATGTCAATTATAACCAAAAACTATATAATATATATATATACATATATAATATATATATAAAATTTAATGTATTTAATATTATTTTGCCTTAATATAGTATCATTGTTTGAAGTTCTAAAATTATAAAATATATATTATATGCATGATGATAAAAGATTTTTATTCAACCCCTAGTTATATATCTGTAAAAGTATGCCTGTTTGTGTTTGGCCATGCATGTTTACAACTCTCTACTGCAATTCTAATCCAGAGCACAATAGATACCAAAAAAGGGTTCAAAAGCTACCTTTGGTCTCATCCAAAAAATATTTAACTTTTCATTGAAACAGCACCAAACACAGCCAAGCATGTGATCATTCATTTCATTTCGTCGCAAAATCTGGATAACTTCGGGATTTATGGTAACCTGCTATGTATATGAATTCACTATTTTTAAAGTTTCCTGGCCGATTTCGGCCACATCGACTGCTTATTTGGTTATAAAGAGGAGGATGGACTTTGATGTTCAACCCGACAGTGAGCGCGATCACGACTAGCGTATCCAACTTTATTAGAAAAAGTTCGATGACATTGAGGGCCCATCAGGACACTGTTCACTATATTATATGTGATGGCCGCAGGTGGTCTGGCCTTAATATCGGCATAGCATATAATTTCGGTCAGGGCATAGGTTAATATTATTATCAAGTAGCGTACGTACGTTCCATGATCCACGATTCAGGGTCGCCGTTTTAGGGGAAGTAATTATTTTCTTTGATTTCTGACTACGCAGATCGAATGCTAAGGGCAGACGTGGCTACTTTCCCTCGAAGTGTTTGTGAGCAAGCAATTTTTAGGACACCTTTTCTAGTCCCCTTCCCAGCTAAGCGGGGGAAGCAGGGCCTCCCTAAATAGGGCTGCTTCGTCATACGAGGTGCTGTCCAATCTGCCCTGTAGCCTAGGTGCAGAGCAAAAACGACCACTTATCTCCGTATCGCCTGTGTGCAGGCCACAGACAAAGCCTTACTTGCATAAAGCCGGAGCTCTCTACTTTGGCCTATTGCCACAGGACTTTCATCTCGTAGCCATTATTTAGACGCAGTCAGATACGCAGGAAATATTATTGTGCACAACCGTGCGCGCAAACGCAAGCGCACTCTCTCGTCCGTGCTGCCCTTGACCCGATGGAACGGAGAAACGCTACGTCCGGATGGCAGCTGGATGCAGTAGTCTGGCGAACAATAACAACCCTTATGCCGTCTTAGAGGCCATCCTACAATTACATGCTACCTTGTCACCTTAATTGAACCATTGTGAAGCCAAGATACTCGTACCTTAGAGTAAATAATAAGATATTAATGCCTAAAAGTAGAGCTTGAGCGTGACTAGCTTATGACAACAACTATATTTGGACAATGGACAGTCTTCTGGTCTACGAAAACTAATGAATCCTATCAAAACATAACGTAAAAAGCCAAGTCTTGCTCAGTTCTTCTACCGTAAAAATTGTGAGATCCGTGTTATACCAAGTTGATTAATTTATTCAGTCTCTAGATAAGGATCCTTATGTCTTAAGTTCAGTTCTGTGAATAAATTTTACAACGTTATTAACGGCATTATTCTTTCCTCTCATACCTATTAACAGAATTAGTTCCACAAGAGACCTTGGTGTCCTACTAGATCTAGACACGCGGCAGCGTGTCAAGCCAAGTTCAAGCAAAGGAACTGCTAGCCAGCGCCGAGTGTAATATTACACAAACCACTTGGTGCCACTTTTGACCCTTCTATAACTCAAAACCTATTTAACGTAAACACATTAATCTACATGTGTTTAATTATATTCATTAGAACATACAGACCCGTTTCATTTAGTATAATGAGTGCAAATCGTGTGAGTTTAAAAAGTTTGTTATCCCAATATATGTATTATTATATTTGCTATTTAACTGCAATATAAACGTATGTAAAGTTAAGTAAAAATTAAGTGGTGTCCCCACACAAAAAACTTGTAATTCGCGCTAAACAACCGGCCCACGGTGTGTCGTCGGCGGCGCGCGGCACCACAAGCGCTCCCGAGCAACCTAATGTTGTACGAGAATGTAGACAATAGCATAAAAAAGAAAACCATGCAGCGGAAACGCAAGAAAAAACATTAAATCAAAATACCTGCCTGGTATTCTTTACAAAAAATAATGATATTATCCCACCAAAAACAGAAATGTATAAAAGGAGAGCCAAGTTCAATACAAAAATTATGCTTACCAGAAAATTGTAAGTACCGTTGGTTTAGAACTAGTAAAATTATGAACTGCCCACAGATTGTAATAGCGTTAAATTGGAAACGGTTTGTACAGTAACAGAATATTTTTCTTTTTTTCTTTTTGTCGAGTAAGTTGGTGGCCCAACCCTGGTGTCGGAGTTTTTAGACCGCCTAAAGGCCTCCAATATGGTCAAAAGATTGAAACAACCGAGACCGACTACTTAACGTGTTCTCTGAAGCACGGTAGCGCTCAGATAGAAATGCCACTATCGGTCACCCATCAAAGTTGGGGGCCACCTACACGTTGCTTAACAATCGCAAAGAACTGACATTGCTTGGTCTTACAACTACATTTTCGGTTAGTTCATAAGTTTGTACAGTTCCTGTTTTTCTATTTAGTCGACAGTTTATCTTACTAGTTGGATTATAAACCAAGGGGTGTTTACAGTATTAAGGTGACATATCCTGTAGTCCCTTGTGAACTTACTGACCCAGTGAACCAATTTTGATCAATAACACGCAGTTTGTCTCATCTTAAAGACGGAAACCTCGTGTGTTAGATTTTTTTTCCATTAAGGGTTTTTTATTAAAATTAGTGAGTTGTTAAGTTGACCAAACTATCGTAATTAATATTGCAATAAAATATTAATGGAACATACAACCCATGAATATTAATGACTATAAAAATATGTGTTACAAAAGATTAATTCTAGTTAACACTTCGATTAAAAATAATTTAAGGTATAAATTCATTACCCTGAAACAACGAATTCATTTCACCTGGACCTCAATTGAAGTAAAGATGTCTACTGGAAAATTTCTTTGGCTTTTCAAAATTCTTTTTGGTAAGAATTCCTTATTTACTCATAATTATGATTGCCATTGATACTTGCAGCCCATATCTGAGCTTGTTTTTTTGCATAAATCCACGTTGTTTATTTTTTTTTACTTGCTATCTATTCATCAATCCATGTTTTTTTTTAAGTTTACGTTTAATTAGTGCGCTATTTATAATAGTACCCACTGAACTTCTCAAATAGTTATATATTACTATGTCCATGTTCGTAGGTTTATGTGTTGTTTGTAAATTTTACCATACTATACACCTCAAAATATATAGTATTTGTCATAACTTTAAGTATTATCTTCCGGTTGATGTTCGCACCTATACCGTATGACTTCAACCTTATTCACAATATGGAAGACTTCACTTTATAAGCCACAAAAATGTTTTTCTTCAATATCTCCTTACCTCCAAACTCCACTAAGTGAGATCTCGAGTATATTAGTACCCATCTACTGTCGAGAGTTTTTAGATTAAAATCTCCACCGCTGGTGACGTAAAGTACGACAATCTTACTATTTTTGACAAGCCCGACGGCACAGTGGCAGTGAGAGCGCTTACTTTGTCGGGGGTTACGGGTTTGATTTCCGCCCGGCGTCAACAATATGTGAAAACATATTTGTTGGCGACGATGTCTAGGTGTATATATTCTTATAAAGTATTTGTGTATGTATAATGTATATGTTGTAGTATCAGTTAGTTTAATTCCATATTACAAGCTTAGTGCTTAGATTGGGTCTAATTCTAACGAGTGTGAATTTCTCCGGTTATATATGATTTTATTATTAATTTTTTTCGGTTGGTACAGTAATCGTGTCAAGTGCCGCAAAAATAAGTTTTTTTTTTTATATTTTATACTTTTTTGTGATTATAAGTACGCAATGTGGTGCCCAGATATAATTCGAATAGGAATATAATCGAATCGAATGTTTTTGCCTGATGCTTGAAAAGACAGACAGACGAAATTATTTTCTATCTCATTTTGGGGTCCGTAATCTAATAATCTACTAACTATTTATTTTTAAATTTTCAAAATACAGCATTTACACTTATAATATGTACACATAAAATAACGTTTCACTATTAAAGGGCTGAACGGATTTAAACCTTTGGTAATCAGTAAAATTAAAATCTGCAATAATCCGTACTTTTACTTTTCGTCAGCAGCGTCTTATTGAAGTAAAATCATGTTAAAGTATTATAACTAATAATAATATTGTTTATCCAGTTCTGTTGGCGCTATGTGTCGCTGGAAGCGTTGGGCACCCGCTGGACGTCCAGTTGAGGCGTGACAACTCACCCGGCTCTGTCGCTGTAAAAGTGAACATCCCTGATGACATCATATTGGCATTAGCCAGCGAAGTACAGCGGCCAAAAGAACCTGTGAACCGATATACCCTATATGAATCATATTCACAACGGAGTGGTTTAGTTGATAATTTAAACCAGCAGTACCAATTTCCAGTTGACAGTTCGTCAGTAAGTAGGAGCCACCAATTTCCGTTCCCGATTAATAGTAACTCCAATAGTAACTCAAATAACTATCAATTTCCAGTTGACAGTTCATCAGTAAGTAGGAATAACCAGTTTCCGTTCCCGATTAATAGTAACTCCAATAGTAACTCAAATAACTACCAATTTCCAGTTGACAGTTCTTCAGTAAGTAGGAGTAACCAATTTCCGTTCCCGATTAATAGTAACTCAAATAACTACCAATTTCCAGTTGACAGTTCGTCAGTAAGTAGGAGTCACCAATTTCCGTTCCCGATTAATAGTAACTCCAATAGTAACTCAAATAACTACCAATTTCCAATTGACAGTTCGTCAGTAAGTAGGAATAACCAATTTCCGTTCCCGATTAATAGTAACTCCAATAGTAACTCAAATAACTACCAATTTCCAGTTGACAGTTCTTCAGCAAGTAGGAGTCACCAATTTCCATTCCCGGTGAGCAGTAGTAGTAGTAACTCAAATAACCACCAGTTTCCAATTGACAGTTCGTCAGTAAGTAGGAGTAACCAATTTCCGTTCCCGATTAATAGTAACTCCAATAGTAACTCAAATAACCACCAATTTCCAGTTGACAGTTCGTCAGTAAGTAGGAGTCACCAATTTCCGTTCCCGATTAATAGTAACTCCAATAGTAACTCAAATAACTACCAATTTCCAGTTGACAGTTCGTCAGTAAGTAGGAGCAGTAGTAGTAGTAGTAACTCAAATAACCACCAATTTCCAGTTGACAGTTCGTCAGTAAGTAGGAGTCACCAATTTCCGTTCCCGGTGAGCAGTAGTAGCAGTAACTCAAATAACCATCAGTTTCCAATTGACATTGGCGGTACGTCAATAAGTAGGAGTCAGCAATTTCCGTTCCCGGTGAGCAGTAGTAGTAGTAACTCAAATAACCACCAATTTCCAGTTGACAGTTCGTCAGTAAGTAGGAGTCACCAATTTCCGTTCCCGGTGAGCAGTAGTAGTAGTAACTCAAATAACCACCAATTTCCAGTTGACAGTTCGTCAGTAAGTAGGAGTCACCAATTTCCGTTCCCGGTGAGCAGTAGTAATAGTAACTCAAATAACCAGCAAGTGAGTCGATCCACAGGCTAAAAATCTAAAACGGCTATTATAAACTATTCTATTTTACATGTCAATTTTAGAATAAATTTATGTATATGAATATATATATACAATGTAATGTATTTTTGATATGTATTTAATATTATTTTGCCTTAATATAGTATCATTGTTTGAAGTTCTAAAATTATAAAATATATATTTTATGCATGATGATAAAAGATTTTTATTCAACCCCTAGTCATATATCTGTAAAAGTATGCCTGTGTGTGTTTGTCCATGCATGTTTACAACTCTCTACTGCAATTCTAATCCAGAGCACAATCGATGCCAAAAAAGCGTTCAAAACCGACCTTTGGTCTCATCCAAAAAATACTTTTCATTGAAACAGCACCAAACACAGCCAAGCATGTGATCATTCATTTCATTTCGTCGCAAAATCTGGATAACTTCGGGATTTATGGTAACCTGCTATGTATATGAATTCACTATTTTTAAAGTTTCCTGGCCAAGCGTTTGATCTATCGATCATTTCATTTCGTCGCAAAATCTGGATAACTTCGGGATTCATGGTAACGTGCTAAAGTAGTTTTCCTTTTTTTTAAATAAATCACAGGGAGATTAATCAATCTGCATGTATTACGTCTCCTTAGGTGTCCACAAGGATCTATGCTGTGTCCTCATTATTTAAAAAGTATATGTTAAACGATATAAATCAAGATTTTTCTCCTGATAAAACCGCCGGGTACAGTACGAGCACGTTTGAAATAAAACATTGTAGTTAGATAGATAGTTTAATAATTTTTTACTCGGTCTTGATTTGACTGCAATTTTATTTGTTTGACCAAAGAAAGAATGACGCGTCTTGGCATATATTTCTTAGGGTTGTTCAAAATTCGATTGAGCATTTGTTTCTGATGACCAAACCAAGAGTAACGCTGAAATGATGGATTAGAGTTGTTTGATACCTGTTGTGCCTGTTAGAAATAACAACGCATATACGTAGCCTAGTGTAATGAACAAAAGCAATTCAAGATACCATAATTAAACAAGTTGAGTTACATCCTTCAAAGTATACTACAAATCAAAGATCGCTCATCATGATTGCTAAGAAACGTCTAATGAAGGTTTACTGAAATTGTCTATGTGAGATGCCAGCAGTGTGACGTCAGGTCCAATCAACTATCCGAATATGTACTATATCGATTTTATAAATCTTATATTTCTATAGGAATATAGTGTCCTACAACATCATTCCCACAGCGTTGTGCAGTTCCTGTGCTCGAGGAGAAACAGAAATATATTGGTGTCCAATGTGATTTAGTCAAGTTAATTGACCTCAAACACTTAAAGAATGTCCTAAAAAGGAACCGATAACACTAAAAATGCAATACAATTTTAAGGAACAATTATACGTTCGGTACTAGCTGTTTGTTTATGCTTTTTGTTTTGTCTATGAAGGGCCTCAGGTGGCAGAGAGATATATAAAATCCTCATTCGGCGAATACTTTGTGGTGGATACTACTGTAGCCGATGGTAGCCGATAGTGGCATTTCTACCTGAGCGTTATCGTGCTTCATAATTGTATATTACTGAAGATATTAGTACAGTAAAGTGGACTAGACGTAAGTACAATATGTTCGCCGATATTGCGGATTCCTATATGTACATATGGCAACACATTTGCTATTGAAGCTGATGTATCACTCACTCATCACCATTAATTACATGCCGGCATGCAAATATTTAAAAATAATGTTTTTGAGATTAGACGCATTTACCTGGAACACTACAGATTTATTTCAATTGTGTTTAATTTATTTACCCAAAATTATATGAAATAGACATAATTTGTGAAGCATCTCTTTATCTCACTTTATCTCACTGCAACGTAGTGAATATGGGAAATCGATAAAATACCAAACAATATTATAATTTACGTCCATTTTACTTTAACACGTAAGTATAAAAATTGATTTTTTTTAAATAATTGTTTTTAACAACTTGAACATTTTATTTATTAGGGAATAGTGTTATGTTAAGAATTACAGCGGTTCTGTAGTAAATTATTTATTTATAGAAAACTAGCAGCGCCCCGCGGTTTTACCCGCGTTGTGCCCGACCAACATCGACCACTCGTCTAAGTAGGGGCCGAGCTGCAAGTTGTTTAAAAATCACAATGAACCAACATCGCCTACGCCATGGTATACTTTGAATTAGCGATGTTCATAGCGAAGGTTAAGCATCGTGCAGTTGGGCCACCAATCCGAGGTTTGGACGAGCAGTCGCATATAGGTAGTTGTATAGTACGCGTACAGCGTGATTGTATGAATCAGTTAGTATGGGCAAGTTTGAAACTATAAACTCGTTTCTTAGGAACCATGTCATCGATTTTAGTGACAATGAAAAATCCATTCATGATTTGATGGAACACTTGCAACGCCCGGTAATTGAACCAGGTAAAATGTGAAAATACCATATATTTTTAAAAAAATATGCCCTGTATAGTAGCATTTATATTTGAACGCTACCGTGCTAATGTTTGCCCGTTAACCAGATGGTCCCAATTAATCGATACCATGTCGTAGGAGATATATTATGGAGGACAAAATGGCCAATAACCTATCCTACTATCCTACTATAATATTATAAATGCGAAAGTTTGTGAGGATGGATGTATGTATGGACGTATAGATGTTCGTTGCTCTTTCAAAAAAATCTACGGAACGGATTGGGATGAAGCTTTACAGTAATATAGGTTAGGGGCCGTTCACAAAATACGTTCGCGTTCAAGGGGGGGGGGGAGGGGGTTTGCTGAGTGTGACAAGATGTGACAAGGAGGGACGGGGGGGTCTACGGCAACGTGATGTTCGCCGTTCATTAAATTTTAAATTATTTTTTCAATAAATACTTTTTTCTCAATTTTGATCATGATTCAGGGGGGGGGGTCTTAGTTTTTGTGACGAAATATTTACATGGGGGTCACAGAAAGTGTGACACAGCGTGACAATAGGGAGGGAGGGGGTGAAAAAAAGTTGATTATAGCGTGACGTATTTTGTGAACGGCCCCTTATACATCGGAATAACACATAGAATAAATTTTATCCTGAAATTCTCGCGGGAACGGGTACAGCGCGGGTAAAACCGCCGGTCCGGCTAGTTCGAAATAAATAAAAGATTCACAATATGTTTTTATTTTATTTTATATGTCAAAATCGGTAAATAATCACCATATTAATAAAAAAAGTCTACTGAATAACTTGTAATAATGAGCTTTTTTATTTAAAGTTAAGTGTCAAACAATATTTTATAGTTTGTAAACATAATTACTTCTATCAACAAACTATTAAATACGGAAACATGTTTTTTTATGAAAAGAATATATAAAATGACGAATGTTATTACTTAAGACGCATTATTTAACGTGCGTCAGGACGCGCACTACCGAACATGCGTCTATTTGTTATAATATTTGGTAAGCATATAATTCTAATTTTATATATTTAAATTGTTCAATTGTTCAATTGATTTTAATTTGTCCTCTTCTTCTTTGTGTCTAAGGCACACAAAAAAAGAGCCCGCTCCAGTACATCGCCACCCATACGCCCTTGGCGTTGGAGCACATGAAGTCCATTGTCAACTTATGAAACCGTTTCATAAAAATCCACTGACAATAATCCGTCATTTTAGTCGACGACTAAGTCCACCAAATGCTACTCAGCAAGCACCTCTTCCAGCAGTCTACTAACGCGACGCTTTACACGCTGGAAATCACTCGCGCGAGTTACTTCTGTGTTTATTGATAGTTGACACATTGATTACATTTTTTTCTTACCCTATCACTTTTCATACATAGAAATCTTAAATTATCTAACACATGCCAAATGCATACATGCCTGTTTGGACCTTAGGGTGCGTCCACATCTGGCGAATGCGCCGCGAATGTGCAGCTCGCCAGCCATGTGCGAGCTGCCCGCAAGCCGCGCGCGTGCAGTCACGGCAATGGTTTGGTGCGCCTCTTTAGTGCAACTCATGCAAGGCTCGTAAAAGGCGCGCGCCCAGCGCGCGCGCGGCCCGCGATCTGCGCGCGCTCAATTATCACGCTTACAATTGCGCTTATTGGCTCAGTACTTTAGGCAGACGCGAGCCGCTAGCGCGCCGCCCGCGCGCCGCCCGCGCGCTGATCGCATACGGCGCTTAGGTTGCGAGCGAACTGCGCGCGAGCGGCGCAAGAGCGGCGCACGAACAAAAATGCACGCGCGCAGCTCGCGGGCAGCTCACAAACGGTTCGCGACCTGCGCATTCGCGGCATATTCGTCAGATGTGGACGCACCCTTAGAGGTCGACTTTCAAGCCAGTTAGCGAATCTATGCGTGACTTGTGACGTGATCGATCTTAAGCTCCTCACTCAATCCAAACGACACCTGAGCATTGTTTATCTTATATTTATTGATTGTTTCAGCACTATTCCTGGCTTGCGTATCAGAAACCATTGCTGAGACGCCCGTGTTATCTCTCAGAGGCAATCCTTCTAAAGATGAAGTGGTCGTGAAACTGCTGATCCCGCCTGAGATAGTCCTGGCACTGGCGAGCCAGCTTCAGGACCAACCAAATTCTAAGAGTTCGAGTAACACACTACAGCAGTAGTGACCATTGGATTTACTTTAATAGATGGTTAAAAAGGAGTATCTAAAGATAGATTATTTAGAATTTACGCACCCGAAGAGCGTTTCCCTTAGAGTGGACCGAAGCTGGGCGGAGCTCAATGGACAAGTGACAACGCATGTCAATTGTCAAACCACGCATTAGTGTCACTGTCAAAATCTTTTTTATGCGATGTGATTGGCCAATTGAACTCCGCACAGCTCCGCTCCGTTTTAATAAAAACGCAACCTTATTGTCATACTCGGATACGTCAAACGATTCCTTAAGAAAGGCAAATGAGTAATTTTTAACATGTAATGTATAAAACATTACGTCAATTAGTAAATTGTTGATTTTGGTGACGTCTCTGAGTAAGTCATTAACGCCAAAAAACCGCTTAACTTTATTTATGTACTAAGGCCCGAGTACACTGAAATTCGATAGCGTCATAACTCGAACCATGTGGCGATTTGCAGTTGTATCGGTGCCGCATGCGATAAGAACGGTACAGTAATGTACAAGGGGCATTATTAACAAACGTAATATTTATAAAAAGCGTATAATTCAATTATACGTTTATTATGGCAATAAAAATAAGTAGCTACATAAGTGATTCCAATCAATAAAAAGTATTTGTAGTAATAAAGGTTTTTTTTTTTAATAGTTTATACTAGCAGAGCCCCGCACAGCTCCATTCTGCTTCAATGACACCCTTACGGCCAGCAGTTAAGATATCGTTTCTATACTATTGATTGTTGATTTATTGAAATAGCACCTTAAAAAACCTATATTGAAACGATCAGAAACTAATGTCCTCAACGGTCAACCTCCTGTACGAATGGGTCAAACTTTGGGGACTGACTGATGAGATTCAGTTGCTCTGCGGATAAAACAATATTTCTTAAAACCCAGCGATAGGCAATAAACAACGTGACGAATTGATTTTTAAAAGTCATATTGTTACGGAAAATCGATAAAAATCAATTGTTTAAACATAGTTTAATAAGTAATACGAACACGTGGTTAATTATAATATACTAGCAGCGCCCCGTGGATTAAATTTACTCACGTTGTGCCCGTTCCCGTGGGAATTTCGGGATGAAAAATAGCCTGAACCTTCCCGTTGAATGTGGCTATCCATTACAAAAAGCAGTATTCAAAGCCGATGAAACGAACAAAAAATAACCAAATTCTTAAGTTTTATTATCCTGACATAACAGTTATATCAGTGTTTGCGATTAGGCTTTACTTTGGAGCCCTTTCTTCTATCGAGTCTTAGGCTAGACCAAGGCATAAGTAGTAAGAAAGTAATCTCCCACTGGGCAAAGGCCTTTCATTTAACTGAAGATATCAGTACACTGAGGAGGATTAGAAATATCACCATGCATGCCTAATGTGGATTGGTGATCTCAAACCTTTGCTTGAAAGTAGGAAACATGTATTCGCTCGACCCGGGAATTGAACCCGAGGCCTCAGGCTTGGCAGGCGAGTGCACATACCACTAGACCACCGAAGCGTTTGTTAGTAGAACATAACAGGGCAACAACTCTTCTCCAACCCGCTCTGTTCGAGTTTCACTCCATGTAATTACGCCTTTATTCCATGAAACGATTAGCAACAGCTTCGAAAGAAAGTTATCATGTCCATGTCATTAACAATTACTGAAGCAAAATTGCATTTGATTACGTTTTTAATTACGTATCTACTACAATTGATAAACATGTAATTGTCATTTGTGCTGATTGTACATTTTGCAGTCATGCTCAACGTACGCCTTAAGACAAGCTTAAAAGTTATTGGTGAGAATGTTTCGAAGATCTATCTTATATATAAAATTCTCGTGTCACAATGTTCGTTCCCGTACTCCTCCGAAACGGCTAGACCGATTCTCATGAAATTTTGTGTACATATCGGGTAGGCCTGAGAATCGGACAACATCTATTTTTCATCCCGAAATTCCCGCGGGAACGGGTACAACGCGGGTGAAACCGCGGGGCGCAGCTAGTATTAATATACATTTATCTAAAACTGATTATATCTTTTTAGTTGTTTTATTTGTTTGAACGCGCTATCTCAGAAACTATAAATCCGATTTAAAATATTTTTTTAATTGATAGTCACATCTAAAAGAAAGCTAATAAGCTATTTTTTATTCCGAAATTCATACGGGAACGGGTAAAACCACGGGGCGCTACTAGTCTATTAAATATTTGCCTTAAGTTCAGATCATTTGGACCTCTATTGCATAGTTAACAAACGCAAAACGTGGATATCATTTTATGTCATTTAGAAAAGTGTAAGTATATGATGAGTTCTCAACCTAAGTATGTCCTACATAATTAAGTTTTTTCCGTCATGTTTTCAGCAATATTATGGATATGTATACCAATATCTAGAGCCCGTTTTTCCCGGCCGATTTCCGGAAAATCCGTCCCGGGCACCGCTGTATGCGAGTTCCAGTTTGAAGGAAAAAACCGGGACTTTGTGAAGATAGTTTGTTCCGGTTCGAGGAGGTCTATGGGAGCTCTGAGACAAGAACCGGAAAGAAATGTAGCCATCAAGTTGAGGATCCCAGCGAGTGTGATATACAAACTAGCGAAACAATTGCAGGACAGTGATCCAACAGAGCCGCCGCCGCCGCCGCCGCCGCCCGAAGAACAGCCGCAGCTCCCAGCAGATTACCCTGACCCTGTCGATGACAGCTCCCCGCCTCAATCTTTGGACCTGCCTGAAGACACCACCACACCTCCACCCATGCCGTATTTAATTTCTACCAATGACCTTCCAGAATTTAATTTGGTGTTAAAACCAACAGATGGAAGCCAAAATTCTGGCAATCAGATCAAAATGCCAGATGCAGGACGGATGCAGTATCAGAAACAATTTAAAAATGCCCCGAAGAGGAGTGCCCCGAAGAGGAGTGGTCCTCCTCGGTACAACAAGAATGTCCGTACAAGGGCCAAACCGAACGGTCGAGCTAAAACCAAGTTACAAAACAAACAACCACAACAACTCTCGTTTGTATTGAAGCCTAAACTCACTCAGGTCGGGTAATAAACATGATTAACATTACCCTCGCAGATTTATTACACACTACAATAAGTACCTAAAACCTCCTAGTTCTTTAAGGATGAGGATATTTAAATTGATACCAAATTAAGAGTTCGGATAAAGGCTATCGTACACATTAACACGATACGATGTCGTATAGTGCTACACTGTAGCATCGTGCTACACCGTGTTATCGTTTCACGGTGCGACTTAGGATCGTGGGTATCTACGACCAGCAAGCGACACGAAATCGCAAAATGCCGCGATATCGTCGTGGGGCCAGTCGCAGAATGCTTCCTCTTTGAATTCTTCTGATGTTCCGTCCCATAGTTCGGGACGCTCTTCGAACAGGGTTATTAAATTGTCAACTCAACGTCGTCCGTCCTTAAATTAATCGTAATGAGAGAGTATTTTAAATGTCGAAAATAAAGAGTAATATTGGTCATAGTTCTGAATGAAAAAATCACTGACCTCTATATACACTGGACAGGCTGCAGTCATAATATGTACTTAATCTTGTGCCTATTTGAGTGTCGCCATTTTGGCGCTATATGCCACTGTAGGCAGATACGAAAGTCCATGGAACTAAAATTAGTTATGTCTTAAGTCGACTGTGACTAAAATTAATTATGAAGTTCACTGCAAGCAAATAGGGGTACTATTTGCTTGCAGTTGCTTGCAGTGAACGTCAAAATTAGTTCTCGGGACACTCGCAGGGGCGCTTCAAATTGCCACACAAAACTAGCTGTCATTTGTATGGTAACAGCCATTCCAGTGTGTAATAATAGAGGTCAGTGGAAAAAATACACGAAAAGCATTGATTAAATAAAAGGTGCGACTCGCTTTTACTAGCGGTTTCATTCGTACTCACTGTAGTATGAGTGATGTTTAAGAATGTACTGTCCTTATAGGACGACATATGGGAGAAGGAAATATATTAACTTTTTATCATTTGATGCTTTTTATGATTTCAAGGTAATGCGCAATTTTACTGGATGAAATAACCACTTGGTATTGTTAGTGCCAATTACTCCATAGTTGTTTTTTATATTGGCATATAAAAGAGCACGTTGTAGATCCAACCATCCGTACAAAAATTACAACATAATGTTATGTTTTACATAATATTTATTTTAAAACAATATATAAAAAGAAAAAAAGATTCGTTCAACCAGCAGTTAAGTTCTCAAAATGCTGAAACGTTGTAATATTGCTCTTGTTACGATCTTTGGTAAGTCCTGAATATCTATTTTTTTATAAAAAAAATGTATTCCTTTTTATTTTTTATTAGATTTCTGGTGAAAATTATGCTGGCAGAGTATCATTTTGTCTAAGAGGTAAATCAGACTCTTCCCCTTTCGTTAACACGAAAGGTATTCGTATACAAATATGCCAACAAGTAAAAGAAAGGTACGGTCTTGATCGATGCTGCTTAGCATCCCGAGCGCCACTAGGTTCTAATTGCCTAACTTTTTATTTGTTTCAGTGTCAGTGGTGCTACTGGCAGTCACTGAAGCGTATCCAAGCAGAAGGGACTCCTCGCTTCAAGGTTGGGAAAGCGATAAGAGTAATGAACAATCTGATAGCGACTCAGATTTATCGAACATCCCCGAAGCCACTCTCCAGCAGTTGGCTAATCAATGGTTGTATATGAAACCGAACATGATGAGGGCTGGCGACGATGGCGGTGACTGGAATGATGGGCCGGGGAAGAGTTGGGGCTAACTAGGACTACCCCTATTTAAATGTCCTCTTGAAGTAACTTACTATTATCATACCACTCAAAACCATGGTAAAATGATATTGATAATAAACGGTTGACATTTATAAATCAATTCTATTTTTCGTATTATTGTATTTACTAGTAGCGCCTCGGTTTTATCTGCGTTGTGCCCGTTCCAGTGAGGATTTCGAGATGATTTCGGGGAAATCTATTTTGAATTATATATACGAGTATATTAAATAAAAAAACTTGAGAGGTGTCAAGGGACACCCGGATGGAACGAAGTTTATTTATTATCAACAAAAATAACCACACTGTTCAATGCGAAATAGAAAGACGAAACGAAAATATCTGGCTTGCTTTCTATAAGAGAGAGAGAGAGACAGACAGACAGAGAAACATGCGCACGCCAGAGACAGACAGTCTCTCTCTACACACTACAATAAGTACCTAAAACCTCCTAGTTTGTTTAAGGATGAAGATATTTAAATTGATACCAAATTAAGAGTTCGGTTATAGGCTATCGTACACATTAACACGATACGATGTCGTATAGTGCTACACTGTAGCATCGTGCTACACCGCGGTATCGTTTCACGGTGCGACTTAGGATCGTGGGTATCTACGACCAGCAAGCGACACGAAATCGCAAAATGCCGCGATATCGTCGAGGGGCCAGTCGCAGAATGCTTCCTCTTTGAATTCTTCTAATGATCCCATAGTTCGGGACGCTCTTCGGTTATTAAATTATCAACCTCTATGTCGTCCGTGCTCTTTGAATATTCAATAACAAATGAATGCTGCACCGGCGAAATGTAGTTTCAACGACGTCATACCGTGCCGTTGCTCTCGTCAGAAGCATGATCATATAATGGCTATACTAATAAATCTGTAATGTTTTTTATTTGTTTGAACGGGTTAAACTCAGGAACTACGTTTATGCTTATTTGTTTTTGCTGATCAAAAAGGAATAATTATTTATGTCTGCGACATTCAAAGTAGGTGGGTTTATTTCAAAATTGCCACGACAACGGCCGTAACACTGGTACGACCGCGGGCAGCTAGTAAACGTATAAAATGCGAACGCATGATTAATCGTAATGAGACGTATTTTAATGTAGAAAATAAAGAGTAATATTGGTCACAGTTCTGGATCAAAAAATAACACGAAAGGCGTGAATTAAATAATAGCTTCGACTTGCTTTTACGAGCGGTTTCATTCGTACTCACTGTAGTATGTGTGATGTTTGAGAATGTACTGTCCTTTTAGGACGACATATGGGAGAAGGAAATATATGCACTTATCATTTGATGCTTTTTACGCTTTCAAGGGTAATGCCACAATATAAGTATCTAACAGTATCGTAACTCGGCCATATTCTTGAGTTAGATACCTACAGACGCGCCGAGCGCACAGACGCGACATGGCTTACACTATTTTAATTACATCTATTTCTCTAGTTTTTTGCATGGGATTATTTATTTTAATTCAATTAAATGAAATTTATTTTGAATGGAATAGTGCAGAATAAAAATGCATTATGTTTTTAATAAAAATAAATTTATTGCGATACTAATAACAATACTTATAAAATTGTAATGAAAAGAGAATTAAAACATAAAAGAAACACTTAATAATAAGGTTGGCAACAAAAAAGAACTATATAACAATATTTGTGACTTTATACTTAATATAGTACATTCGAGACTTTGATAAAACTTAACCTTATAAATTGCAAACTGAAAAATATTTACGCCTCGACTGAGAGGTCCAGAAAGCTTTATTAATAAATTTAATTGTATAAAAAAGTCTAATAAAAAATAATGTTGGGAAACATGGACAAGGAGGAGAAAAATAATTCAAACAAACAAAAACAGCACAATCTAATCGATTAGTGCTTTTCACCGGCCAAGTGCGAGTCGGACCTGCCCACTAAGGGTTCTGTAGCAGCAAATAACATAATATAAAACTCTTCTTGAAGTTAGAAGATTTGAGTTGATTGAATGAAAGGTTAACTGCTTTTTACGAATTACCTATGACGTATTAAAAAAAGTACTTACTAGATCTCGTTCAAACCAATTTTCGGTGGAAGTTTGCATGGTAATGTACACTTTTTTCCGAAACCATACCATACTACAAGAACTAACAGCCTCCGTGGTCTTGTGGTTTGAGCGCTCGGCTCACGATCCGGAGGTTCCGGGTTCGATTCCCGGTGGGGATATCTCACAAAAATCATTTTGTGAGACTGTCCTCAGTTTGGTTAGGGCATTGCAGGTTGAATCACCTGATTGCCCGAAAAGTAAGATGATTCCGTGCTTCGGAGAGCACGTCCCGGTTACTTTCTACGGATAGTAGTCGTTACATGAGCCATGTCAGAGGCCTTTGGCGGCTCAATAACTCTGACACCAGGATTGGTCAGGTTGACCATCCACTCGATGAAGAAGACTACAAGAGCTTCAAGAAGTTTTATATTATGTTATTAGCTTCTACGGAACCATTCGTGGGCGAGTCAGAATTGCACTTGGCCGCTTTTTTCAAATTAGCATAATAATAAAGCACGTTGTAGAACCAACCATCCGAACAAAACTAACATCATAATGTTATGTTATACATAATATTTATTTCAAAACAATATATAAACAGAAAAAAAGATCCGTTCATTTCAGATCAGTTAAGTTCTCAAAATGCTGAAACGTTGTAATATTGCTCTTGTTACGATCTTCGGTAAGTCCTGAATATCTATTTTAACAAAAAAAATATTCTTTTTATTTTTTATTCGGTTTCTGGTGAAAATTACATATGCTGGTGGAGTATCATGGTGTCTTAGAGGTAAATCAGACTCTTTCCCTTTCTTTAACACGAAAGGTTCGTATACAAATATGCCAACAAGTAAAAGAAAGGCACGATCTTGATCGATGCTGCTTAGCATCCCGAGCGCCACTGGGTTCTTATTGCTTAACTTTTTATATGTTTCAGTGTCAGTGGTGCTACTGGCGGTCACTGAAGCGTATCCAAGTAGCAGAACGGCCCTCTCAGTTCAAAATCCGGAAAGCGGTTATGGACGATCTCAAACCATCCCAGTTCAATTGACTATCTCCGAAGATGCTCTCGAGAAGTTGGCTAGTCCATGGTTGCCGGATATGGCCTGGAGGGCAGGCGACTGGAGCCCGTCATTGCCTACTATTCCAGAAGAGTAGGCCCGGGAAGGGTTGGGGCTAACTAAGACTACCCCTATTTAAATGTCCTCTTGAAGTAACTTAAGCTATTATCATACCACTCAAAACCATGGTAAAATGATATTGATAATAAACGGTTGACATTTATAAATCAATTCTATTTTTCGTATTATTGTATTTACTAGTAGCGCCTCGGTTTTATCTGCGTTGTGCCTGTTCCAGTGAGGATTTCGAGATGATTTCTGGGAAACCTATAGCCTTCCTCTTAAATGTCACTATCCATTAAGAAAATAATTATTGAAAACGGATCGGTAGTTTCTGAGCTTAGCACGTTGAAACAAACAAGAAAACAAAATCAAACTCTTTACCTTTATTATATTAATAAAGATAAATATATGTAAATATACATGTGCTTTGGGCTTGACAACGTAAACCCTATTAGTTCCTTTACAAACTGAAGGATTAAAATTGTGATACCTCAGCTAACTTCAACCTCTTAAGAAGGGTCTAATATGAAGATCAGTATCATATTTTACGATTTTATTGACACATCATTAGGAGGTACTGGAGGTAGTCTATACTCGTAATAGTGCTAATGGCACTATTACGAGTATAGATGAACTAGAAAGGATTGCTAAAAGTTAGATTTAAGACATATTTACTAGTATTTTAAACAAATGTATGAGCGAGTCGATAAAAATTGACTTGACGAGTGAATAGATTATCCATATAATGTACCAGTAGCGCCCCACGGACCTACCGGCTTCGTACCCATTCCCGTGGAGATTTCAGAATAAAATGTATCCCAAGTGTTAGTCTGATGCTTAACTGTAAAGATTCGTCCAAATCTGTTTATTAGTTTTTCTTGAAAGAGCAAGAAACATCCAACTTTGCACTCATTTAGATCTCCATTCTTTTTGCGGCGAAGCCCATAGCCAAGCATAATTTTTATTTTGAACTTGGCTCTCCTTTATTACATTTATGTTTTTGGTGGGATTAAAGTGTCTTCCGTCTGTATTCGGTGGAATGTATCAAAAATATTAAATGACTTCATTGGTACGTTGTACTGCAGGTACTATCATCATAGAACATTGCATTAAGCATCCAGGCCGAGTCTGATCACGAGCGTCAATGTGTGGCCGCGTCTTATTCCGCCTCTCTTACGACCACTCTGTGACGCGTGCGACGAATTACTGAATGTACCGTTTACGAATGAAGACAAGTTTCAAAATAATTGGCAAGTAGCACTTTTTCTTTATCTATTATAATTAATTGCCTAAAGTTCAACACATGAGACTATAAATAGTCTATTACACGAACAACGAGGATATTATTTTATCAAAGTTTAGAAGGTGTAATCTGGATCTAAGTATCTCTATTTAAATTCCTATCTCCGTACTTTTCCAGCAATATTATGGATATGTATACCAAAATCTACAGCAAAGATTGCTCGCAAATTGGTTCCGAATCCTACTGCGTGCATTTTTTAGTTCGAAGGAAACAACCGTGACTTTGTGAAGATGATTTGTTCCAGTTGAGGATCCCAGGGAGTGTGATACTCAAACTAGCGAAACAATTGCAGGAAAGTGTTCCAACAGAGCCGCCGCCGCCGCCCGAAGACCAGCTGAAGCTCCCAGCCGATTACCCTGACCCTGTCGATGACAGCCCCCTGCCTCAATCTTTCGACCAACCACAAGACACCGCCACACCTCCGCGCATGCCGTATTTAATTTCTACCAATGACCTTCCAGAATTTAATTTGGTGTTAAATCAACAGATGAAAGCTAATAATGCCAGAAATAGAACAGATGCAGCATCAAAAATGATTTGAAAATGTTGCTCCGAAGATGAGTGGTCCTCCTTGGTACAACAAGAATGTCCGTATAAGGCCCAAGTCGTACGGTCGAGCTAACAACAAGTTGCACAAAAACCAACCACAACAACTCTCATTTGTATTGAAGCCTAAACTCAGGTCGGGTAATAAACACAATTAACATTACCCTCGCAGATTTATTACACACTTCAATTAGTTCCTAAAACCTCCTAGTTTGTTTAAGGATGAGGATATTTAAATTGATCCCAAATGAATTCCGATAAAGGCTATCGTACACAGAAACACGATACGATGTCGCATCGTGCTACGCCGCGGTATCGTTTCACGGTGCGACTTAGGATAGTGAGCATCTACACAGCAGAGCGAAGCACTTACTGCGTTAAATTTCTCTAATTCGTGGGTATCTACGACCAGCAAGCGACACGAAATCGCAAAATGCCGCAATATAGTTGTGGGGCCAGATGCAGATTTTTGAATTCTTCTTATGTTCCGTCCCATAGTTCGGGACGCCATACCATGATGTGCTCTCATCAGACGCATGATCATATAATGGCTATACTAATAAATCTGTATTTTTTTTTTGTTTTTTCGAACGGGTTTATGCTGGTTTTTGCTGATCGAAAAGGAATAATATTTTTCGTCTTAGACATTCAAAGTAGGTGGTGGGTTTATTTCAAAATTGCCACGACAACGGCCGTAACACTGGTACGACCGCGGGCAGCTAGTAAACGTATAAAATGGTGTTCACGCAACGTTGTTTCACATTTTAATATAAGTAATGCGAACACGTGATTAATCGTAATGAGATGTATTTTCATGTGGACAGAGTAATATTGGTCACAGTTCTGGATCAAAAATTTACACGAAAGGCGTGAATTAAATAATAGCTTCGACTTGCTTTTACTAGCGGTTTCATTCGTACTCACTGCAGTATGAGTGTTGTTTGAGAATGTACTGTCCTTTTAGGACGACATATGGGAGAAGGAAATATATTCACTTTTTATCATTTGATGCTTTTTACGCTTTCAAGTGTAATGAGCAATTTTACAGGATGAAATAACCACTTGGTATTCCAAAATATCCACTAGTGGTTATGCCAATTACTCCAAAATTGTTTATTATATTGGCATAAAGTACGTTGTAGATCCAACCATCCGTACAAAATGTCTTAATAATGATATGTTATACATAAAATTTTATGCAAAATAAATGAATATATTCAAACAATATATAAATAGAGAAAAAGATCTGTCCAACCAGCAGTTTAGTTCTCGAAATGCCGAAACGTTGTAATATTGCTTTTGTTACGATCTTCCGTAAGTACTAAATAGTTATTATTTTTATTTTTTGTTCGATATCCGTTGGAGTATTACTTTATCTTTGCGGTAAATCAGACTCTTTCCCTTTTTTTAACACGAAAGGTATTCGTATACAAATATGCCAACAAGTAAAAGAAAGGCACGGTCTTGATCGATGCTGCTTAGCATCCCGAGCGCCACTGGGTTCTTATTGCTTAACTTTTTATTTGTTTCAGTGTCAGTGGTGCTACTGGCGGTCACTGAAGGGTATCCAATAACCAAAAGGGATCCGGAAAGCGGTGAGAGTAATGGACCATCTCAGAGAATCTCAGTTGAAATGCACATCCCCGAAGCCACTCTCATGCAGTTGGCTAGTCAATGGTTGTATATGAAACCGGACATAATGAGGTCTGACAAACCGCCCCGAACCCGCTGGGGTTAAACTAAGACTACCCCTATTTAAATGTCTTCTTGAAGTAACTTAAGCTATTATCATACCACTCAAAACCATGGTAAAATTATATTGATAATAAACGGTTGACATTTATAAATCAATTCTATTCTTGGTTTTATTGTATTTACTAGTAGCACCTCGGTTTTATCTGCGTTGTGCCAATTCCAGTGAGGATTTCGGGATGATTTCGAGGAAACCTATAACCTTCCACTTGAATCCATCTTGAATTCTATCCATTATACAAATAATTATTTAAATCGGATTGGTGGATTAGCGCGTTGAAACAAAGAAAAAAACAAAATAAAACTCTTTGATTTTATTGTATTATAGTAAAGATATTACTGTAAAGATTCGTCCAAATCTGTTTATTAGTTTTTCGTGAAAGAGCAAGAAACATACACACATCCATTCACTTAAAATTTCGCATATGTAATATCAGTAGGATCTCATAGATTCAGGGCCGACACTGTGTTAAGCGTGCGCACGCCGCGGTTCCATACAAAAGCGAACCGTCGCGGGCGCACGTCGCGTGCGGTGTCATACAAAAGTGAACCGTCGCGTACTCCCGCTGCGTGCGGCGGGCGTACGCGGGCGCACGCTTAACGCAGTGTTGACCCTAAAGTGACTTCCGTCTGTATTCGGTGGAATGTGTCAAAAATATTAAATGACTCCATTGGTGTACTGCAGGTACTATCATCATAGAACATCGGGCCGAGTCTGATCACGAGCGCCAATGTGAAGCCGCGTCATAATCCGCCTCTCTTACGACCACTCTGTGACGCGTGCGACGAACGACTGAATGTACCGTTTACGTCATTATCTCATTACAGTATTCAATTAGAAACAGCTTCGATTGAAACTGATCATGTCTTGATATGGATTAATAATTACTGAAAGAAAATTGGATTTGATTACGTTTCATTTCAAGTAATTTGCAATTATTTGAGAAGCGTGTTATTGTCTATTTGTGATCATTGTTGATTCTGAAATCATGCTTAACCTACGAATGAAGACAAGTTTAAAAATAATTGGTAAGTAACACTTTTTCTGTATCTATTATATGCCTAAAGTTCAACATATACGAGACTATTAAAGCCGACTATTAAACGAAAAACGAGGATATTATTTTATCGAAGTTTAGAAGGTAATAAAGAACGTAATCTGACCTAAGTATCTCTATTTAACTTCCTTTTCTCGATACTCTTCCAGCAATATTATGGATATGTATACCAAAATCTACAGCAAAGATTGCTCGCAAATCGGTTCCGGATCCTACGTGCAATTTTCAGTTGGAAGGAAAAAACCGTGGCTATGTGAAGATGGTTTGTTCCGGTTCGGGGATTTCCATGGGAGCTCTGAGACAAGGGGCGGAAAGAAATGTAGCCATCAAGTTGAGGATCCCAGCGAGTGTGATATACAAACTAGCGAAACAATTGCAGGACAGTGAACCAACAGAGCCGCCGCCGCCGCCGCCGCCCGAAGAGCAGCTGGATCTCCCAGTCGATAACGGTGGCGTTGACAACTCCCAAATACAATCTGTCGACCAATCGCAGGACGTGCCCAATCCTTCGCCATCACCGCCTTTAATATCTAGAATTAACCTTCCAGAATTTCAATTGGTATTAAAACCGACAGGTGGAAGTCAAAATACTGTCAGTCAGTATCAAAATCACTTTGCCCTGAATTTGAAAAACCAAGGACGGTTGCAACTGAACAAAAAAGTTGCCCCGAAGAGGAGTGGTCGTCCTCGGTACAACAAGAATGTCCGTGTAAGGGCCCAACCCAACGGTCGAGCTAACAACAAATTGCAATTCAAACAACCACAAGAACTTACATTTGTATTGACGCCTAAACTCACTTAGTTCGGGTAATAAACAAAAATTAACATGACCCGCGCAGATTATTTATTACAGTTTGTTTCTTAAACCTTACTAATTATTTCCTTTCAAGGTAAAATGAGTATTCAAACAAAAAGTTGAAGTAAGTCCATGATTCCAACTGCCGCACTCAGAGACGTTCATTAAGACTTAATTATTTCACGTAATTTTTCATACATTCCATGTCAAAATTATATACGAGTATCTTCTAAGGACTCTGAGAAAGAGCTTAGGCTCTACAAGTACATTCAGGTAAAATCAAGAAGCCGCTTGAAGACTAAGGTCGTACAAGTCCATTCGAATTATTGCGCGGTAATAGGTTCTACACAAAATTTGGTAAAACCATACCTACTATCATATATACTGTCATAATAAACATCTATTGTTACGTTCTATTCTATGTAAGTATTATTAGGAACTTTAGGCATTACTTTGAGACAGACTTCAGCATCTTATGTTAGACTAGCAGCGCCCCGCGGTTTTACCCGTGTTGTGCCCGTTCCCGTGGGAATTTCGGGATGAAAAATAACCTATAACCTTTCCGTTTAATGTGCCTATCTATGATAAAAAGAATTATTCAAATCAGACTGGTAATTCCAGAGATTACCTCGAACATATAAAACAAACTTACAATTTTTATCTCTTTATAATATTAGTATATAGATGAGATCCACGCATTATATTCACGTGCGCGAGCGACTTCTCCCATAAATAGGGACGCTTTTGCGTAATACTTAAGGTTGCTATGGCATATACCGACAGTATGCGCTCACATGCAAGGATGACAAAGGATGACAAAGAATCCCCGCCATTATGTTAGTGATAGCTTCAAAATAATGTTATCATGTCCATATAATTAACAATTACTGAAGAAAAATTCGATTTGATTTCGTATTCAATAACGTGATTGTTCGATAAACGTATACGTAAACGTACACAGTGGTATGTTCAGGCATGTCGTGGTGGCTGCCATTGGAGCTTTGGTATACCTCGGCTTTGATACTGCGGTATCTTGGAGACTGCTAAAGCCGAGGAAGCGTCAGCGGTCCCCTGAATCAGCCTCCCCGTGCATAGCTTCATTACCTTTGGCATGCCTTAGAACGCTTCGGTATATTTATCGATATTGCGGCATACCTAAGTTTGCCATGTCATACTTACCGACAGTATGCGCTTACATGCAAGGATCACAAAGGACCCCCCGCCATTAAATTGGTAATACCTTCAAAATAATGTTATCATGACCATATAATTAACAATTACTAAAGTAAAATTGAATCTGATAACGTTAATTGTCCATTTAAATCATTATTGTAGTCAGTCATGCCCTGTCTTCGCTTGAAGACGAGCATTAAACTTATTGGTAAGTTGTCCGAAGTTAAAAACATACGAATCAACTCACTATTGCTAGGTATATGTTATCAATTCTAGTTTCAGTATTCTAATTAAATTTCTTTTGTCCATACACTGTCCAGCAATATTATGGATTTGTTCGAGCATACCACAAACTACGACAAAGATTGAGAATCGCACATCGATTCTGGATACATGCAACTTCCAGTTTGAAGGAAAAAACCGTGACTTTGTGAAGTTAGTCTGTTCCAGTTCGAAGAGGTCCATGGGAGTTTTGAGACAAGGAGCGGAGAAAAATGTAGCCATCAAGTTGAGGATCCCAGCGAGTGTCATATACAAACTAGCGAAACAATTGCAAGACAGTGAACCAACAGAGCCGCCGCCGCCGCCGCCACAAGTAGAGCAGCTGAAGCTTTCATTATATGACAATTTAGTTCCAATCCAAAGACCCGAATTAAACTATTATCCACGCTTGATAATTTATAAACCGCATACAAAATCGTTACTATCATCAGCAAAAACTCAGAATATCAGGAAGTTGAAACTGAGAGATACGCAGAAATTGGGACAACCGACACACTCTACCCTGAAGTTGAAAGACGATGGTGCGATGAAACTAAAAGTAAAAAGCCCGCCGAAAAGGAGGGGCCCTCATCATTACAACAAGAATGTACGGATACAGAGCAAGCCGAACACACGAGCTAAAATGAAGTTAAATAATAAACCGCAAGAATATTCACTTGTATTGCAAGTACTCTAAGGTAGATAATTAAATAACATTATTAAAATCCGCTCACATATATCATACAACTAGCAGCAACAACAACCCCGTGGTTTTGCCCATCTATTATTATTCCTGGTTAAAAAGCAGCGTATATATAACCTTCCTCTTAAATGAGGTTATCTAAAACAAAATATTCACTTAAATCCGACTCAGCAGTGTGTTTTAAAAAGTAATTTTATACTCGATGACCTTATATGAAAGTTTACCCTTTATCAAGAACTTCGACGAGTGAAACTGAGGGGGAGCTAATGTTTTACCATGTTTTCCATTGCAACTAGACTCTGGTCAGGTAGGAAAGGAATGTCGATACTAAATAGGTGCGGTTGTAAGGGCGTGGTATCACAGCATCGTAGTTATCAATCTAATACTAATATAATAATGCGGAACAGTGTGTTTTTCTTATTTGTTAGATTGCGTTAACCACTGGAAATACCAGTCGGGTTTGAAATAAATAATATATGACACATCAAGAGAAAGGTTACTTTTATCCTTTTCTTTTCCGTGACTTCTACGTCTACCTAGTAGTATTATAGAAGTACTGACTGGCCCGGCAAACGTTGGATTGCCATGTAAAAAATTTGGGGTGGACTACCCTTAACATTTAGGTGGATGAAAAATAGATGTTGTCCGATTCTCAGATCTACCTGATATTCACACAAAATTTCATGAGAATCGGTCAAGGCGTTTCGGAGTTTAACTACAAACACCGCGACACGAGAATTTTATATACATACTAGCTGCGCCCCGCGGTTTCACTCGCGTTGTACCCGTTCCCGCGGGAATTTCGGTATGAAAAATAGATGTTGGCCGATTCTCAGACCTACTCAATATGCTCACAAAATTTCATGAGAATCGGTCGAGCCGTTTCGGAGGAGTACGCGAACGAACACTGTGACACGAGAATTTTATATATAAGAAGATTAGATGTATGACATATGACAAAGTTCTAAAAATGCTTAACATTTATATAGGTGACTGCAGAAAATAATATTACACCATCTTCTAAATTCAAACTTTTATTCAACCAATCCCAAAAAACTAGTTTTACGAACAAAAGACATCAACGCTCACAGTAATTGTTTTTTTGTCAAAAGCATGCGAAATTGTATAGAATCCTGGGCGTGATTTGTTCAGGCCATTAACCTAACAACATCAGCCTAAACTACTAGACGACTGCGTAAAAACAACAGGTTTATGGAATCCAGTACTTTATTTTATAGGGTTGTCCGGAAGGAACATCGCTGTTTTATAATTTAATTTCAATTTATACGGGAACCTAAGAAAAATAGGGGAAATATCTGTGGGTTCTTTAGAAGTGCTAAAAATGCTCCATGAAAGCTTGTACAGGCAATTTTTTTAACAATTAAGAAATACATCCAAATCGGTTCAGTACTTTTCGAGATGAACAAATAAACTTTATGTTTTCTTTACGTAAGTATCTAACATTTAAAGCTATCCGTTAATGTATTCCAAGTGAGAAGGCGGACACATTATTATCAACGGTAAATATTGCGACATCCGAATGCGCTCACGCATCCTACATACTCGTAGATAATACACCGTATCGTTAGCGTTTTGCTTTGGGCGTTCATTTCCTAGTAACAGACATCAATAGCATACAAAGATACGCGTGTTAAAAGATTATTTGAGAGAAAAAAAATTATACCTACTTCTAATAAGATTAATACATACTTCTATAAATCTTATTACCAATTCTAGGACTAAAACACCCTTTTCAAATTGATGAAACATTCAATTCAATTTAAAACAAATGTATACTTAGCCTATTTGTATTATTGAAATTTTCTATGAAAAAATAATGATCGATCGGCTAAAATACCTATACTGAACAAAGTGAAATTTAAATTAAGTCATAATATGCGTTGATAAGATTACATTAAAAGATAAAGATAAGGATATTCCATTAAAAATCCCCATCTACGAAGTTCCCAAAGTACAACCTCAAAATATAGAACATCTTGAGAATCAGAATTTGGTACA
Source organism: Cyclophora albipunctata (assembly GCA_963082685.1). NCBI lineage: Eukaryota > Metazoa > Arthropoda > Insecta > Lepidoptera > Geometridae > Cyclophora > Cyclophora albipunctata. The sequence goes on along the minus strand of OY720117.1, from coordinate 3,239,101 downwards.
ACCCTGGTATGAGTTCGCAAAACTGGATAAGTACTGGGAGTAACCAACGTCAAGCCAGGTGCCGGTTGACAGCGCAACCCGGGAGCTCCCACGAGTATGCGAGGACTCAATCTGATCATATTACACAAGCTTCCATGAGACCATTGAAACTTTTAAAACAATGGAATCGAAACAAAAGAATGACCAAGAAGTTTTTTACACCGATATTAATATCAAAGTCCTCTTCTGTACAACAATAGGGTATGTTACAGACACGTAACATTTACACTTAACTACCCTTAGTTGGGTTTTTATTCTGATTTGTAACAACTAGTGTGTAATTAAATACGGTATGCTCACATGCCACTTTATTTGTTGTAACATTAATTACTGCTGATAAAATAGCATTGTGTATATGGGTCTTATTGTTTATAGAGCAATACTGTTTGCAGGTAAACCCCACCAGGTTTGGTGGTAAAACAAATATTATTACCTGTAATGTCCCACTGCGGGGCAAAGGCCTCTCATCTCACTGAAGATATCAAAGTGAGGAGGATTAGGCGTAATCACAACGCTTGCCCGTTTGAAAAGTAGGAAACATGTTTTCGCTTGACCCGGGAATTGAACCCGTTACCTCAGCCTTTTCAGGCGAGTACATACCACTACACCACCGAGGCGTTAGGCGTTTAGGCGTTGGTGGTAAAGGACTTTTAAAAAATTATTCTTTCGAACTAAACGAATTTTGAATTTCGAATGTACGAGTATGTTGCACATAGCAAAACTCGTTAACACTTCATAACAAAAAGATTAAAAGGCAATTTACATTATCTAACAATAACATGAGAAACATTGATCACAAACAAAAGCAGAGCACATTCTCCAAATAGGTAGGAACTCTACAACCCATAAATCACTTTCAAACTAAAATGATTACATTACACACAAATTGATTGCACGATAAAACTTATGTGTGGGTCGATCACTTGTTATTGCGTTACATAAGTCATTGTATTCTAAAAAACATGTCGATTACATGGACTCGTACCTCCGAGTACACTATCTATCAATCTTTGCATCTCAATCGGGACCGGTTCGTCCCACTACAATTGACAACCATTTAGCTTCAAATTACGAAACTCATGAGCCTTAGGACTTTTGCATAATGATATAGCAATGTCGCCTAAAAAGGCAATGAAGCTTACAGAATGTTATGATACATAAACATGGCTTTTACGGGTATCTTAATGTATGGTATGTTGATTATTTGATAGATTTTGTTATGTAATTTTAATGTTTTTGATGGTATTGTCCTCTGGGTATAAAGTATTCTCAATCTAGATTAGTTGCACAAGTTGCGTAACTTTAAGAGACAATTTCCAAACAGTAGAATGATGAGAATTACAAAATCTAGGTAACCATTGTTTAAATATACTTACTATACGACTGATACCTAATAGGCTATCGATAATACATATTAGATGCTAGGAGCGCCCCGCGGTTTTAACCGCGTTGTGCCCGTTCCCGTAGGATTTATGGGATGAAAAATAGTATATAATCTTCCCGTTAAATGTAGCTATTCATTACAAAAATAATTATTCATATAGGATGGGTAGCTTCTGAGATTAGCGCGTTCAAACAAACAAACAAAATGAGCGTTATAATAGGTATAAGTATAGCTATTTACGAGTGCATATTATAATATAAGAAATCACGTGCAGTAGGCAAAAGTAACTAATAATAATATGGTAATATATTTACATAACACAGTAACGCAAGCCAAGCATAGAATGAACGCCAAAAAACTACTGAGTCCAGCGAAGCATAGTAATACACCAAGAGATAGTATTTTGAATTTTTATTGATTCTCAAATTACTGTTACTGAATTGATATGCGATATGCGAGCTAATACGATCTCTTAAAAACAATGGTATAGCTGTTTTATAACGTGTTACGTACTGTAATTAGTATAATTGTGTCTGTTAGTTGATGTAGCTTTTATTTATTTATGTTTCAAAACAAACGTGGTATAACAAAATTTATTAGCAGAAATAAAATATGAAGAAATGCTCCTAAAGAATATGGAGGTAAGCATAGAATATGTGGATATTTTAGGTAGAGGGAGACCGTTCGTTTTCTCGTTTTAAGAACTGTAGAGTAAGTAAATAAGTTCGTGTTGGTTAACAATCGCAATGAGCAAACGTCTCGCTTAGTTCCACTATGCCACGAGCGCTATGCGTTATACATGTATACGTTCAACTAAAATATCAGATTGTAAAAAAAAAAAAGTATTAGCCTGTAATGTCCCACTTGTTGGGCAAAGGCCTCTCGTCTCACTGAAGATATCAGTACAGTGAGGAGGTTTCAGGCGTAATCACCACGCTTGCCTAATGCGGGTTGGTGATCTCAAACCCGAGCCATAAAAATCTTAAATTGTTAAATCTTTTAAAATTATAAATAACTCGGTAAGCATCTATTATATATAATTGAAGGAATATTATAAAATTGATTAATCATGAGTATTTACTTGCTAATGATTATCACGTCTACACGTTGTCATAACTGATAAATTGGATTATTTCTTGTAGAAAGTGGTTTACTTTTCATATATGTACTTAACTGGAAGAAATAGAGTGAATCAATTATTTACCGCCAAGATAAAACAATCTGTGAAAAAAGGAACAGATCTTGGCAACAATCAAGTATTTTCCGCTCAACTAAGAAATTGGAGAAATTCATGTGAAGATTACGTTTTTTTTCATAGATTAGATTGATTCGGACCGTGACGCACCGACAACCATCACAGATGTATCGTAAAACATCGATGGACGTGGAACAGACTGCTTTTTGTAGTTTTAGCCTGAAATACGTGTTAATGATACAAGAAACGTTAACGGCCGTGAAAATGATCGAGTGCCTAAACAAGAGTAATATAAATCGATTGTGGAGCCATGGAAACTACCGTGATATAGAATGTATTTATAACCATACAGGCAGTAGATATACCTATGTATCATGTTTTATAGGACGTGCCGACATACGTTTGAATATGTAAAACACTTGAACTAATAATTGCTAGCATCAGTGGAATGGTACCCTTGAGGCAAGCTTAATAACTTGAATACGTAAGTGCAGACATACGAGACATACATTACTTAAAAAAAAGGTAATATTTCTGGAAAAACTAGTTATTGATAATTTTATTTTCTTATGTTTATATTGAGTAGTGAGCGACCAGTAAATAATAAAATCTTTAACGTATTTTTCAATTCATAGTAAAATAACAAATAAGTGTAACTAATTAATAAACTAATGTGAGTAGGTCAAGAAAAGAAATTGAACCTGTTCTGCAGTTATTATCTCGCAATTTCACTAATTGGTGAAAAGTTTTAATTATTAAAGAGTAGGTATATTAACTTCCTTCGTCGCGAGTAAGGTACATCCTACTTTCCAATACTATTAAGTATTAACCGTCTGACTTGTCTCACCTATGAAGTTTACATTCATTTGATTTACATTTCATTTAAATAGTGTCACATTTAATGGATTTAGTTTGACTCTACAAATTGAAGTTGAAATGGAACAAAAATGTAAAAAGTAAAGTCTTTGACACCAAAGCAAGGTGATTACGCCTAAATATTCTCAATGTATTGATGTTCAAGGAGATTGGATTGCTTTTGCCCAGCTGTGGTACATTGAATATTTTTTATGTTAATAAGAACTTAGGGAAGAAAAGCAATCTTAATTGTTAATCTATTTTTGATAAGAAACAATTCAACTAGCGGCGTCACATTGTTTTTACCACAGACCAGGTTCTAATCGCATTCTATTTGAAGGGTGAATGAATGAATGAATGAAAGAATGAATGAAATTATCATAGTATTTTTTTTTTCAGTTACGACTCACTTGTCACAGGAAAACATATTTACATCTAATACAAAACGTTTAGTTTAATGCAAATTTACATAGTCAACTCCACTGACAATGTTTTTAATGCATAAACACAAGGAAGTATACATTTGGTACTGTATTTACGAAACATTAGTGATCACAAGTGTTTTTTTTAGGTTAAACTTATAGCATATGAATAAATAATGAACCTTCAGAGATACCATAGAAAAAAATGTCATTAAACCTACCTCCTCAATGCCCACGTAGTTAAATTCTCACACAATAATTATATTTACATTATAACAATGATTTTAAAGATTTATATCCATAAATAAGCAATGAACAACATTTACATATTCAAATAATTTGTTATTGCATTTGTTAATTTTCTTATAAGTTAGGTATTTTAATGTATGTCTGGAAATACAGTTGAATAGGTATAAGAAGCAATTATCAACGATAATTAGTTATTTACAGACAAATCTTATTCATCTGTATCTAAACACATTATCTATACTAATATTATAAAGCTGAAGAGTTTGTTTTGTTTGTTTGTTTGTTTGTTTGTTTAAACGCGCTAATCTCAGAAACTACTGAACCGATTTGAATAATTCTTTCACTGTTAGATAGTCTATTTATCGAGGAAGGCTATAGGCTACATTTTATCCCGGATTTCCTACGGGAACGGTCACAACGCGGGTAAAACCGCGGGGCGCTGCTAGTTTAAAAAAAAATGAGTGGCACGTTAAGCCGTCGGTCCCGGTTACTTTCTACGGATAGTAGTCGTTGACATGAGCCATGTCAGAGGCCTTTGGCGGCTCAATAACTCTGACACCAGGATTGGTCAGGTTGAGCATCCACTTGATGAAGAAGAAGAATAAAAAAGTCCCAAAAGCAGTCTGTCTGTATTTAATGTTATTTCAAAGACTACTCACCGGATTTTCATAGGGTTTTCACCGATATACAGAGTGATTAGAGAGGAAGGTATTCAATTACTTTTCATGCCATAATTCCTATAGGAACGGGTACAATGAGGGTAAAACGCGGGTAATGCTAGTAATATGTAAATTGAAGATTTGTTATTTTTCATTAATTTGCAGATAAAGGTATGTAGACTACCTACACATCCACAGTTAAAACTATATCTATACTATAATATTATAAAGAGGTAAAATTTGTAAGTTTGTTTGTTTGTTTCGAGCTAATCTTGGGAATTACCAGTCCGATTTGAATAATTATTTTTGTAATGGATAACTACATTCAACGGGAAGGTTATAGGCTATTTTTCATCCCGAAATTCCCACGGGAACGGGCCTAACGCGGGTGAAACCGCTGGGCGCGGCTAGTACCTAATATTAGTAAAGAAAAATAGGTGTTTCTCAAAGAATTGAGTCCAAGTCAAAAATTCGGAATATTTCTCATATAAATTATAGTTAGACCAACAAATCTCATCTGTCATCGTAAAGGTATGCAGAAAACAAACCTCCAAGAATTAAGTTTTAACCGTTAACCGACCATTTCCAAAAGTTATTTATTATTCCAAAGACAGCGTCGACACAGTTGGTCCCTTTAAAATAGTGATGTGCCTTATAGAGACCACGAGTTGAATACAGAACTAATATTAACCTCAATTTTTACCATTTTGATATGATAACTGTTACGATGACTATGATCACCCAATAAAATATTGGATGACATGACAGTTATGCACTTGTGACGTCATAAATAGGTAAAGATCGAGATGCCTTGATCGGCGGCCTCTAGAGGCAGATATTCGGCAAATTTCGGTTTTGTAAAGCAATAACTATCATGACAACTTTTCTAGTAAGACTCTGACATAACTGCCTTCATGAATGGGCTATCATATATCAAGTTAATGCTCTAATGCTGAGGATACACGGCGACACTGACACTCATCACAAATGTCGACACTAGTGTAGATTGCGTCCTCATGGTAAGCAATTTTACTGCAACTAAGTGTCGCGGCAGTGGACACACACAGACATTCGATGTATACATTGAGTGTCTGATGTCAAGTGTCGCCGTGTATCCTCAGCTTAACATAGTAGAAGTCAATGCTTGTATATAATATAAAAATAACTAACAAAAATGACTGGTATTTTAAAATTTCTAAAAATTGGCGTATTCAAACAAAAAATCCGACACAAAATAAACTCTTCTTTCGTATTGATCTAGATTAAACCTAATGATAGCATATCGCGTAAATATCTTTAACATTAGTTAGTTTCAATCAATACAGGATTTAAAAATCATTTTCTTATCTACACCTAAGTAATCGTTCTAAGGTGTATTACACACGATTGTTTCGTTTGTGAAACAAATAATTGTACATTACTCTATTAGCAATAACAGGATAATAGCAAAAATCAATGACACGAAATTCACACGTATTTTATTTGTATTGTAAAGAATCCAATGGAGCAAAGAGCATGGTCAATCCGACTAATAACAGGGGTCATTGAAACAACAGAATAATTAATAGTTACTTCTTCCAAAACTAACTATGAGCTCCACTAAACCACCGTGGGAATCAATCAGTTTTTACAACAAAATTGGATTCTGATTTTTAATAACAAAATTGGGATAAATTGGCAGATTAACGAATATGATATAATTAGAAACGTTACAGCATTTTAATTGTAACTTTTATATGAGAAATGAAAGTGAAATGGACACTTTAGCACAATGAATTTGAACCTACCATTTAAGTGCACTTCAAAAGTTGGTTAATTTGATGGAAAAGTTATGTTTTGGTATTTAATTTAATGAACGGTAAATTTAAAATGTTACGCTTTAGTGTATATCATTTAATACATCACAAATGTTATATAATGTTGATGCTATTATTATCATCTTATTAATTATTGATATCAGTAACCTTTTATGAATGCTAAAATATTGTTTGGGAAAATATTTTATCAGACAAAAATAAGGGGAACACTTAAAATGACTTCTAAACTAAAATAAACTTATATTATCTATACTTCTATACTAATACTAATAATATTATAAAGAGGCAAAATTTGTAAGTTTTTTGTTTGTATGTTCGAGCTAATCTCGGTAATTAGCAGTCCGATTTGAATAATTCTTTTTGTAATAGATAGCCACATTTAACGGAAAGATTATAGGCTATTTTTCATCCCAAAATTCGCATGAGAACGGACACAACGCGGGTAAAACTGCGGGGCGATGCTGGTATGGAATAAAGGAGAAAGTTCGAAAGAATAGATGAATGTTCTTAAACTAAATGGTACAAAACGAACAACGAACCTAAATAGTCAAGCGATAAAATTTCTCACAACTAGTAAAACAGATATCCTTTCAAGGCCTGCATTTTGCACTTAAAACACTTGTAAGCTTACTTAAAGCGACATTTTAACACAACTAGGTCAGCAAGCGCAAATACTTTGCCAAAACAATCTGTAGCTTAGATGTAGTAAACATTTATTTAATAACTAGCGACTTGGACTTGGACAAACCAATTATAGTAATTTTATTGGCAGTTTCTTATACACTTGCCAACAAAATTCCAAAATGGATTGACTGAACTGAACTAATGTGTATTGGTGGCCGATAGCCTTTAGGCGGTATAAAAACTTCGGCATAAGGATTGGCCACTTACCTTCTCGAAATAAATAAATTACCAATTCAAGATTAATAAATGACTTATAAAGTTAAATTTAGGAAATTAACTTCCGTTCTAGTCGTCTTTTAGAAACTGATATAAATGCAGTAATAAATGCTTTAATTGCTACAATGGACATACAGGTTCCACAGATCCATTGTCAGCTTTACTAAGTGTGAAAATGAGATAGCAGTTTTCTATTTGCTAGCAGAAAACATAACGTATTCGAATGATAGATCTAATTGGCATCCAAACAAGGGACACAGCTTCGTGTTAGAGCTGTGTGGACGTCGGGCAATCACCTTAGTGATAATATGTAAAGAAAACATTAGATCATCTCCCTATAGGATGTTCGTAATAGTACCTTCGCATTGATGGCGTTAGATATTACGTTTTACGTGGAACTCGTCAACTGTAATGTCTTGTGAGAATTGATGTGTTTCTCGTTTTGTTATAAAAAATATACATGCTGATGTTATAGGTGGGAACGAAAGCGGTGGAAATATCCGCAATAATAAGCCTATTTAGAATTAATTATAAGTTAAATTACAATAATATTAATTGTTCATGGGTTACCCCAAGCGTGGTGATTACGCCTAATCCTCCTCACTGTACTGATATCTTCTGTGAGACGAGAGGCCTTTGCCCAGCAGTGGGACATTACAGACTAATACTTAACTTTAATTAATAGTTTTGTGAACTTCATTTATTGCATGTGGGCACAGAATCGAAGCAAGACAGTCTGTCAGCCTTTACTTATCATCTTATTTGAGCGCTTTAGCTTACTTAGCGCTTGAGAGCTTAAGCTGCACAGAGTTACTGAAGAATACGAGATCACATAACAACAACCTGCCAACAGTGTTTAGAATGGACATAGAAGTTCCTATATTGATTCAAAATGGCCACTAAATAATATAGAAACATAAAAAGTAATACCTTGTTAGATCTCACTACCAGTCCATAAAACTCACATAACACAAGTGTAAATTAAAATAAACCATTTCTTTTAGAAAGTGCAAAATTATTTTATAACTTTAACAACGGATTGTTTATTGTCAAGTCAAATAAACATTGCTTGCGTTGTGATTGGTTAATGTTTAGTTGTTTCATATTTCTGTTATTTGCTTGCCAAACTTTTGGCTAGTTTTACGAGTGTACTGGCGAGTATGACCTTGTATGAATTTAGTAATGTCTGTATTGCAAGCCTGCGAAGATGTTCTGCCTTTAATAATTGTAATGTTGTTAGGCGATAGAGAATAAAAATTGCATAAATAATTTTAAATTTTAATGTGACATTAGATTCTACTTTAAAATGCTTGATTACCTAATCATGGATTAGTGTTAAATGCCGCACAAGCAGATTATGAAATTTAAATCGAATAGAAAGAGTAGGTAAGTCTTTCTATTTTGTAAATTGTTGTACATTACATTGCTATCTTTTTCCAACTAAGATTATTTTATGCTTACAATTTAATCTTTAACGAGTCATAGACTATGATGACTAATAAGGAGATTGAGATGTTATCGCGTTAATTATATATTGTACTAGCAGCGCCCCGCGGTTTTACCCGCGTTGTGCCCGTTCCCGTGGGAATTTCGGGATTTTTTTTAGATTAAAACCTTCCTCTTGAATCACTCTACCTATTACAAAAAACGCATCAAAATCCGTTGAGTAATTTTAAAGATTTAAGCATACAGACAGACAAACAGACAGACACGAAAAAGAGACGACTTTATTTTATACTATGTAGTGATACCTATCGTAAAAGTGATACCGATCAGTGATTCGTATGTTTTGATCAACTACCTAATCAAGCGGTAGCGCTCAAATAACCTAAAGTTACTACCGAACATACCAAATTACTATTATAAAACCATAAGTTACTGTACAGTTAATCTATTTATAAACACAGTATTCAATTTATTTATTATTGAAATTTTGGCGGTATTCGGAATATTTTCCGGTAATCGGTATTCGGAATGCCGTGTTTTCGAAATAAAAGTCAGCTATTCAATGTGGCTAATAGGTAGATATATGCAAAATGTTTTTTTCGAAGAACAGTTCCAGAGTCTAGCACGTTCGTATTATTAGTCTTATCGTATATTCGTTTCCTTAGATTACTATGAGTTCTGTCAACATATAGTCAACATCAAAAACAATGGAACGAAACGGGTTAAAAAAAAAAAGATTTTATACGTAAATAATAATAATAATTAATTAATTATGTACTATATTGCACTTCTTCAATGGCGTGAATTCATACACCTTAAATACCAAGTGAACGAAAGCCAATAATAGTAAAATAGAAAAGATGACGGGAACTACTCATAGAAAGTTGTATAATTTAATCAAAATAATGTTTTTACTACATTTTCTACTGTTAGAATGAATTACAAGCCTCAACGGATGTACTATTGGTATGTAAATAAAGTTTCTTATAATGTGTTTGTTGGCGATCGGTTAGCGTTGGGATCGCCGAGTGATGTTAACCAACGAGATTTGATGTAAACAGGCAGGTTTAATATAGAGATAAAGGAATGGATATTGAGTTATCAAATTAGGTATATACCAACACTTTATTTTCTTATAAGAGTTAAAACGAGTCTGCTCCTCTGTATCATAAATTGATTTGTTCTTTCTTTTATCTTGTAAATTGTAAATATTTTAGATGTGGAAATAATTGGTTTGAAATGTTTCAAAATGTGGCCGTATTCTATTTTGTGGTTTCCTTCGATTCTCAACCCATTACTGAATCCTTTTCCTCAACGGAACAAGTTGTCTTTGGTTGAAAAAATCATTCATGATGATGCGAATTAAGAATACTTATAGAAAACGAGCTGTTTCCCAAATTCCATTATTGAAGTTGGTACCTAACTCAATGTTTTGATAACAATATTGATAAAACCTAAATTATCTAAAGGCGTAGATTAGCGGTGAACCCCTAGTGTCAAAGTTTTTAAACCGCCAAATGAATATTGCGGATATCGATTGATATATCAACTACTTAATACGCCTGACAATCGCTAGATTAATAAATAGATAAAATTAATACGTATAGGTACAATACAAAGGTTAAATCGAGTGGTTAAGTAAGTTGTTTACTTCATTAACCCTTTTGTCGCAATACATTGTATACCATTTGCTTACGTTAAAAATTATCAAGGTTAAATCAATATTAAAAAATATAAACAAGACAATGTAATATTGAAGTATTTAATACATCCTTGTATCGGTATCTTTAGATACTCATAAGTACTACCTTAGGTACTTATGAGTATCTAAACCTGGAATAACCATTACTGACATCTTAATCATCAGGAAACAAATGAGAAGAATTATACATACAGCTGTATAACCCAAGAGGTTAGCCAGTTAAGTAATAACTTAAGACAGGATTATATTACTCAACTTATTAGGTTATCAAAAACATACAAAGCACTTGACAATTCTATCGATATTTTCAATGACAGCTTTACTTTGTTCAAGAGAAAAATATTGGTCGCTATATCCTTGTAATAATTTTGCATATCCTCGTATACATATAATAATTGTTAACATGTTTCCTTTTTTTATAATTATTTTTTCTTTTAAAGTTTAATTGTTTTTTGTTTGTAATTCTTGTTTTATTCTATTAAGCATGTCATATTTTTACTTGTAATGTTAAGTAGTTAATAAGTTACGCATGTTGTGGCACTTATAGAGAGTGCATTTAGGTGTTTAATTTAGTGCTAAGTTTTATTTATTCTTAAATAAATAAATAAATAAACTTAGTATAACATGGATCTCACAGCTTTTTACGGTAGGAGAACTGAGTTGCGAGAGTTGTTTCATTAAGATATGTTTTGTTTGTGATGGCATAAGGTATTTACTCGTATAACCCAACATTCAGTCTTCTATCGACAACCGGCAAACCTAAGTTCATAATTATGTTCTTAGGTAGATTTAATACCTATTGTAGTGTCTTTGCATGTATATTAATTATCATAGAAGGTTAACCTACCTTCAATGACGATGTAGGTAGTTATAGCTGTTGTTGAAGGAGCTTGAAAAATAAGGAATTTTCAAGCACATATCTTTGTGTTTAGGTTCATATGGATATATTAAAGTCACTTACCAAAATGAACATTAACATACCTACCAAATACCTATCGAATTTGAATGTGACCTAGGTATCTAAAACAAAACCTAAATACTAACTCCATCTCGGAATTCAACAAATAACATTTTTGGAGGTAGTCACAAAATTCACAAACGGTCGTAAAAGTTCACGGCAGCATTCTAGATATTATCATACATTAAGGTTTGTGTGATGAATGAGAATCAAGGATAGAGTGAGGTCGCTCACCTGATGGAGTCCAGCATTCGGGACAATCCTGGCAGAGCGACGCCCAGTCGAAGGCAAGATCCTCGAAACTGGCCATAGCTGTATGAAACGACCAGTCCACTCACATAATAGGGATCACACACGGCCAACACTTCACAATGTCATGTAATTAATGTGTAATCACTGTTATTTATAGCGGGTGATAAGGTTCACGCGGTCGCGAGTGTGAACGATCGCTGTTCGGATGCGCGCGTATAGACAAGCGGCCGGCAGACAACTGCGCGGGCGCAGCGATGGGATGTCGCCGCGCGCGGAACCTGTTCCGAAGCACTCGTTCACTCACCGGGCTCTTTCGATTTCAATGAACCGTTAACGGTCTTAGGCGTGTCCTTATCTACACATCATGTAATACAATAGACAAGTGCATATCGAGACCGGATTCTAAATTCAATTTCAATTGTTGCTAAACTCGATGACCTGAGAAATCAATTTCACGGCGGCCGTTCCCAGCGTAAAATATTCAGCTTTGATTTGATTTGATTTGCCTTAACAATGACTTCGAGACACGCAAGTGGCTGCACCAGTCGTCCTTATGCAAGCCCACGTTCGTGGTGACCACAAGGCAAAGGTATTCCAGTTTGGTATTTGTATTGGGTTTTGTTAAGCACAAAACAATGCTCACATGCAATGCAAACAAAAATAGCCCAGAGCTAGTCTCAATAGAGGTCTGTGACATAATATTATGGCTACAAAATTGTTTACACAGTAAGTCGCAGCATCGTGTAAAGACAATATTGTAACGTTAACAGAACAGGTGACATTACCAATAAGTTGGCCAACAAACATTGCATAATATAAGGGGCCCAAAAACCAACGCAACACGATCTTTCGGCGACCATATTTGTGTTAATACCATTAAAGATAGGTACTAAAAATAATGCTAAAATGAGTAAACTATATAAGTACGTACTTGCAAAACTGTTACATATAACTAAAGAAAAACTAACCGAGTAAGACGTTACTTTAGGTTATTTACATAGTTTCATCTTTCAAATAGAAGAAGAATCAAACAAGGAGTAAATATAAAAAATATGAGAGAAGATAATAGACAGGAAACACTTGACTCAAAGTCTAGAGAAGTTTACTAAATCATTTGGTAACTGACTTCGTGACACAATCATTATGTAGATTCTAAGGTCACCTAATTAGGTATTCATTCATTAATCATTCAATCTTGAATCTCGGTGATCGGAAGAAAATTAAATCTAAGATTGAAGGTCATTTTAAATATCGAATAAGGATTGGTATTTGAAGTATACTATTCAAGATTGAAGATCGAAGTATTCGTACTAAAAAAAGTACGTAAACACGTACGGTATTCTGTCCGCACAAGCCTCTGATTTCATTCTTCATTTTTGGTGAATAAAATCGACATTAATTGCAGCTCTTGTATATTATAATTTAAAACAGAAAGCGGTAAGTGGAAATAAGTGAGAGTATTTTAAAATATTTCATTTTACTCCAAGTTATGATATTACACCGGCAAACATTTAAGAGTGTTTATTACTAGAATTATGTAATTCAATAATTTCAAATGGTGTTTTATATTGTTATTTAATTGCAAGCTTTTATTTATCTTTGTATATCTAACTGTGTATTAGTATAATCAAGATAATTGTTTGTTGATGACATATTTTCGATAAAAGGTTACTGCGGTTTCTGGTGGAAAGAGTTGTAGACAACCTTTAGAAATCCGAGATTATTTGTTGACTCTTGGATATGCTTACAATTTTACTTTTCAATTAATTAACCGCACCTGTTTTAAAACGGTAAGTAGCCTATTAGACGAGTCAGATGCCATGAAATTCTTGGAAGAATAACCGAATAATCTCTATTTTTCAACCGATTTCAATTGAACATATCTTTGATAGGAATAATAAGAGACGCGCATGTATCTCTTCAAGCATGTCGAGTTAAGTACATCACTATTAAGTGGGTTAGTAGATAACATCGATATTGTATTAAAGTTAAGTCACACACCACATGGATTAAGTAAAGCATAATATACCGCAATATACATACAACGTTGTAACCCGTAGTTACATAAGAGAAAAAAATGTTTATGATTGTGTCCTTGGGCCTTAAGAAATTGCACCGAAGGCAGAATAAAAACAATCCTGTAATGCGGCTTTTACTGAGCTGGTTTAATACATACCATTCTATAACTTCGTGCTATAAGTTAAGGTCGATAGTCCAAGTTCCGGGAATTTTGCCAGAGATCTAGACGGTTCGGTTTAAATCTCGATTTTGAACTCCATAAAATGTAAATAACACGTTCAGAAATGCGAGCAAAACGTTGTAATTGCATTCAGCGAAACGTTTTGTTATTGGTGATAACGTGCATTTTTCAACCGTACTTTCTTTGATCATCATAACGTGAATGCATAATTAAGAAACGCTCTTAATATGAGTTTCTTTGCCGAGATTATTATGGTTTAGAATTGAACGTAACTCGTTCAATGTGTGTGATATAATTTCCTTCATTTGTAAAGATGACGAGATCAATTTTGACTTTTCTACTAATAGTTATAAGACTAGAGCTTATTTTGATTCTAACAACTGACTACTGTATGTGAATACACACATATTTGCCTATTTAAATACATAAAACTTAAACACAGGTGGAAATCTGAATATACCCTTCCTCGAAATGGAGTACAAAACAATACCTATCAATAAATATTAAGTTATCCTGTAATTTCCCACTGCTGGGCAAAGGCCTCTCGTCTCACCGAAGATATCAGTACAATGAGAAGGATAAGGCGTAATCACTACGCTTGCCTAATGCGGGTTGGTGATCTCAAACCCGGGCCATGTTTGAAAGTAGGAAACATGTTTTTGCTCGACCCTAGAATTGAACCCGGGACCTCAGTCTTGGCAGGCGGGTGCACATTTCACTAAACCCCCAAGGTGTCAAAACAATCCAAATAATGTCCATTTCCTTAATATCACGTTTCTAAATAAAATATTCGGAACCTTTAACCGGAACATATGCAATATTTGATTTCAAGAAACTAAATCCGTCGCTGACACGCTACTTACATTTTAACTGAACGTTTATCGATAGATGTAACTAAATATATTTATAGTTTGAAGTTACAAGGTTAATCTAACCAGGTATAGACAAACATAAAACAACTAACAGTAAGTATCGTCGTAAACTTTTATAATAATGGATCAGTAAAGGGTTTTAAAGGATAAGTTTTCCTTTATGACGCAGACAGGGCACCTTGATTAGGGTTACGAGAATATTAAATCGAGAAAAGAAACCTGACGAGGTCAAAAACGTCAAGGAAAATGTAATAAAACTTTCCTACCTAATAATAAAAATGCGAAAGTTTGGGACGATGCATGTACAGTCATGAGCAATGAAATGTATACACGGGCAGATTTGCAAATAAATGTATACTCTGAAAATTTCAAAAACATATAGCCACTTAACAATTCATACTATATAACCACCCGAGTTTCTCACAATAATGTATACATTTTTGGCAAAAATATGTACACAGGTTCTTTTTCAGATATTTGTATACACGATCACATGCAAAAATATGTACACAGGTTCTTTTTCAGATATTTGTATACACGATCACATGCAAAAATATGTATCCATTATGAATTTCAATAATATGTAAACGATATTATTTCATAACGATGTAAACAATAGTATTTCATTATAATGTATGCACTTTATAAACGGTAGCAGTTTTCACTATTTTGACAAATCGGTATTAAATTTCAATACTAAGTACACAAATGTAATTTTCCAATTCATGTAAACATTCATTTTTGTCTTTTAAATATAGTTAAGAAGGTGCGTTCAAAATAGCCTCTTTGGGGTTGCCCCAAAGAGGCTGAGAAACTGAAAAAAAAATATGACTTTGATTTTGATAGTTTATAATAATTCTTTTGTTTTTTAAATTATTCAAAATTAAGGTATTGATTATTGTGAACGTAGACGTGACGTAGACAGAGAATAATACTATTCTTTATCTACGTTTGTGAAGGACAGTATAACAATGTCGAGTAATAACAATTTGTCGTACCGGATTTCGGCACATGAAAAACATAAAATTATCGTTTTAAAAGAGCAGGGGTACTCAGTTAGCGATATTGCAAATAATATAGGAATCACAGTAAGTATTATTCGTTAAATTAGGTACTTATTTACATGTTAATTAAGTAGCTAATTAATAATCTTTTTTTTAGAGGAAGACTGTATATCTTTGGCTAAAGCGGTGGGAAGAGGAGGGTGACGTAGCATGTCGTCAGAGCAGAGGTCGTGCTCGTAAAACTACAGAGGCGCAAGATAGCGAAATCGTGAGCAGAGTTCAAGGTGAAGGATTCATCAAAATACAAGACTTATCAATTCCTTTGCAAGTGTCGGATTCTACCATTCGACGTCGCCTTCACTCAGCTGGATTACATCACAGAACTCCGGCGCGAAAACCATTCTTATCTGCTCAGCATAAACATCAAAGATTACAGTTCGCTCAGGAATATATAAACTTCGATTTCAGCAAGACCATTTTTTCAGACGAAAAAGTATTTGTGTCTTCTGCTGATGGACGTTTATCTTTATGGCGAGCTGATAATACCAGATATTTAGAAAAAAATATACTTCCATCGAGGAGAAGTGGTCGAATAAGTTTTGGTGTTTGGGGATGGATGGCAGCCAGCGGCCCCGGTGAGTTGGCCCAAATAAGTGGGAGAATGGACAGGCATCAATACAATGAAATTTTAGAAGAGGTTTTACTACCTAGTCTAAAAATATATTTTCCCAATTCAGGACCACTGCCATTCGTACAAGATAACTCGCCTGTGCATAATTCGCGAGTTAGCCAAGCCTGGCTTAATCGCCATCAAGGTGCACTGATTTCGTTGCCATGGCCTCCGAAAAGTCCTGACCTGAACCCCATTGAGAATCTTTGGGGTTTAATGGTCCAGCAGTGGGACAGCGATCGAGCTAGGACACGCGAAGCCCTTATAATTCATGTCCATGAAATATGGGACAGTTTCAGAGGCAGCAATGTATGCACTAATATGATTGCATCAATGCAGGAAAGACTGCAGGATGTCATTGATGCTCAGGGTGGTTACACAAGATTTTAGTTCAGTTAATGCTCCAAATTTCAGTTTACAATCAGTCTTTCATAACAACATTTACAAAAATTGTGTCATAACAGATTTACATTGCATGTTACATAATAAGATTTACTTACTGCCAATGTGCCGAAAATACCTTTATCTACACTAATGTTGTAACATTCTACTTATGTTTCCAATACTTGACTTATAATTACTACTGTTATAGCGCAGACAACAAAAACACTCAATTTAAGCAATTTCACATGATGGTATAATATCCAAATCGACACCGTAAAATCTCTTTTTAACATCATTATAACGCGACCAATTAACCTGGCGAGCCTTATGTCAAAATCCTCATACAAGTTGTATAAAATTTTGATATTAGGCTGGCTTTTGAAAACAGTTGGGTTATACGTGAAAACTTCGTCGAAACTACATACACAAAACTCTTTGGTAAGATCTTGCTCGCTCCTGATTGGCCCTACGCGCAGCTGTGCTCTCATTGGTTAGATTTTAATGGCGGCAAGTTCACTGTGACAATACACGTACCTACGCGTGAATTTAATGTTTCGCAATGTGTTTTGTTTTTAAAATTTTGTTTGATTAATTGCATTAAATAGTGAAGATAAAGTAGTGTATGCAACTGCATATAACACGGGTATTAAAACACTCGTTACTATTATGAAACTCGCTGCGCTCGTTTCATAAACTCACACTCGTGTTTTAATACCCTTCTTTATATGACGTTGCATAAACTACTATTACATTTTTAGTGACATTAAAAACTTTACGATCAAGCTTACCTTTGGATTACACCTATCTTATTCTTATCTTATCTTATCTTCTTATATTATATAAAAGAAAGTCGTGTTAGTTACACTATTTATAACTCGAGAACGGCTGAACCGATTTGGCTGAAA
Source organism: Cyclophora albipunctata (assembly GCA_963082685.1). Classification (NCBI taxonomy): domain Eukaryota; kingdom Metazoa; phylum Arthropoda; class Insecta; order Lepidoptera; family Geometridae; genus Cyclophora; species Cyclophora albipunctata. The sequence continues at coordinate 3,221,188 of OY720117.1, read as the reverse complement.
ATTGGTAAGGAAGTAGCTTAGAACAAGGAGAAGGATATAGGATACTATTTATCCCGTATTTCCTACGAGAACGGGTGCGCTGTGGGTGAAACCGCGGGGCACAGCTAGTTGTTACATAAATATCTTTATCTACACTAATGTTGTAACATTCTACTTATGTTTTCAATACTTGACTTATAATTACTACTGTTATAGCGCAGACAACTAAAACACTCAATTTAAGCAATTGCACATGATGTTATAATATCCACATCGATATCGTAAAATTTCATTATAACATCATTATAACGCGACCAATTAACCTGGCGAGCCTTATGTCAAAATCCTCATACTGGTTGTATAAAATTTTGATATTAGGCTGGCTTTTGAAAACAGTTGGGTTATACGTGAAAACTTCGTCGAAACTACTAAACTTACATACACAAAACTCTTTGGTAAGATCTCGCTCGCTCCTGATTGGCCCTACGCGCAGCTGCGCTCTCATTGGTTAGATTTTAATGGCGGCAAGTTCACTCACTGTGACAATACACGTACGTGTGAAAAACTATTGTCAGCTTTTACTCTTGTTGTTTGATTAATTGCATTAGTGAAGATAAAGTAGTGTATGCAACTGCATATAACACGGGTATTAAAACACTCGTTACTATTATGAAACTCGCTGCGCTCGTTTCATAAACGACAGTTGCATAAACTACTATTACAGATTTGACTAGTCCGTTCTTAATTTAAATAATGAAATGAAACTGTCATGAATATTAATTTTGGTTTTAAGATTTAAATGTTTATAGCTAAAGACAATGCACAATTGCACACACACATTAATACAAACACATCTTGCATTTGACTGGATTGATAATTTCACCTTATGACGTAAGCTACGTTGTGGCTCAATAGTTTACAAGTTTTGTTACAATATTATCTGTAAGGATGAGGCGATGTTTCGAATCCCACGGAGCGGCCCAATTTTTATTATTTTTTTATTTACGAACTGTTGAGCGAAGTTACGTATTGTTTGCTGGTTTGGAGAAAAAAAGTCAATATGAAATAAAAATATATTTCGATCATTTTGTTTTTTATTTGTTACCTACTTAAATAATTATATATATATACTAGCAGCGCCCCGCGGTTTTACCCGCGTTGTGCCCGTTCCCGTGGGAATTTCGGGATTTTTTTTACATAAATACCTTCCTCTTGAATCACTCTACCTATTACAAAAAACCGCATCAAAATCCGTTGCGTAATTTTAAAGATTTAAGCATACAGACAGACAAACAGACACGAAAAAGTGACGACTTTATTGTATACTATGTAGTGATTTATTTTCTTAGTAAATATTTACGAGCATATTCAAATTTTATTGTAAAATTACTAATAACAAAACAAAAAGTATCAGGTTGCTGGGGTTCGATCCCACAAGATCTATGCTTAGCGTGATATCAGTAGACCCATTGTCGAACTGGCTACGCACTACCTTACGTCATACCTGAAATTTTTGCATTACGTGCTAAACGCTTGCGCTGCGGTGAACATCGCAAGCATCACTACATATCTATACTAATATTATAAAGCTGAAGAGTTTGTTTTGTTTGTTTGTTTGTTTGTTTGTTTGTTTGTTTGTTTGTTTAAACGCGCTAATCTCAGAAACTACTGAACCGATTTGAATAATTCTTTCACTGTTAGATAGTCTATTTATCGAGGAAGGCTATAGGCTACATTTTATCCCGGATTTCCTACGGGAACGGGCACAACGCGGGTAAAACCGCGGGGCGCTGCTATTATAAAATAAAGTCGCTATTTTTGTCTGTCTGTTTGTTTGTTTGTCTGTATGCTTAAATACATATTTACAATTACGCAACGGATTTTGATGCGGTTTTTTGTAATAGGTAGAGTGATTCAAGAGGAAGCTTTTTATGTAAAAAAAATTCCCGAAATTCCCACGGGAACGGGCACAACACGGGTAAAACCGCGGGGCGCTGCTAGTTGAGAATAAAAAACAAACTAGTGTAATCAGCGACTCGCACCGACCACACATTCAACAACAACATAAACAAAAACATCTTGACTTTGTTTGCGCAAATAAATATTTTATTTCATTTCACTATCGACGGCCACCCATCACATTCATGATCGCGACAACCGTTGCTTAACATTCACTATCGACGGCCACCTATCACATTCATGATCGCGACAACCGTTGCTTAACACTCAATATCGACGACGAAGACCCTTGCTTAACATTCAAGATCGACGGCCACCCATCATATTCATAATCGCGACAACCGTTGCTTAACATTCAATAGCAAATCGTCGTTACTTACTTTTCGTCTTAATTTTTTCCGTCTAGCCCCCTTTCGCAACGATACGCGATAAGGAACTTCGTTCCAATATTGTTTACATGAATTGGAAAATTACATTTGTGTACTTAGTATTGAAATTTAATACCGATTTGTCAAAATAGTGAAAACTGCTACCGTTTATAAAGTGCATACATTATAATGAAATACTATTGTTTACATCGTTATGAAATAATATCGTTTACATATTATTGAAATTCATAATGGATACATATTTTTGCATGTGATCGTGTATACAAATATCTGAAAAAGAACCTGTGTACATATTTTTGCCAAAAATGTATACATTATTGTGAGAAACTCGGGTTGTTATATAGTATGAATTGTTAAGTGGCTATATGTTTTTGAAATTTTCAGAGTATACATTTATTTGCAAATCTGCCCGTGTATACATTTCATTGCTCATGACTGTACTTAAGTATGTTTGTTACACTTTCACGCAAAAACTACTGATCATTTTTGGATGAAACTTTACAGTAATATAGGTTATACGTCAGAATAACACTAAGGATACATTTCATCCCGAAGTTCCCACGCGAACCGCGGGGCGCGGCGCGGCAAGTGGTCTATGAATATGAAAATGGAAGCCCCTACCTAGTACCTACTAAGTAGGTATTTAATGGTTATTCTAATAGAGCGTTGGTCTGTCCCGATATCAAAAGTTAAGTGTGTACTAAACAGAGATAGATACACACTGGCACAGGATTATTATAGGAATCAAACTCTTCTCTTCTTAAATCCCCAATAAGAAATGCCAACTATGGTGCTTCAAGAGTAACACTCTATAAATGAGGATGTTTCCTTACTATGTATTATGTTTCCTTACTATAAATTAACGTCACTCTCCTTTCTTTTGTCGTTGGTTAACCAAATTATAACAAGACGAGATAGTGATTGCAAGTGAGCTAATCAATTAAGTAATGTAGAGAAGTTGGTGAATCTTTACGCAACATAAGGATGCAATCGTATGTGCTCAGACATGTGAGGACATCAGTGGCATAGCGGAAACAACACCGCAAGATGAGTTTGATACCCGTTATGGAATACTGGTACTGTTGTGGTATTTTGTTTACAACTGTATGAAACACTAGCAGCCCCGCGGTTGTACCCGCGTTGTGCCTGTTACCATGGAAATTTCGGGAAGAAAAATAGCCTATAACCTTCCCGTTGAATGTGGCTATCTATTAGAAAAATAATTATTCAAATTGGACCGGTAATTCCAGAGATTAGCTCGAAAATACAAATTTTACCTCTTTATAATATTAGTAATTAAAGAAGGTACTTATATCTTTTCACTGTAGTGATATCTTCAGTGAGATGAGAGGCCATTGACCGGCAGAGGGACATTACAGTCCAACAATGACTTATGGAACATTAAAGTGACTTTTATGAGATTCTGGTAATCAAAATATACCTTACGTTGGGTAATTAAGATGTCTTATGAAGTTAGAATTGTTATGATGGTACGTCTTTCTAATTAATACTTGACATAATATAAGGAAGGTTTTATAAGTTTGAGAGATATATCTATTCTTCTATTCTACTAGCAGCGCCCCGCGGTTTTACCCGCGTTGTGCCCGTTCCCGTGGGAATTTCGGGAATTTTTTAACATAAAAACCTTCCTCTTGAATCACTCTACCTATTACAAAAAACCGCATCAAAATCCGTTGCGTAATTTTAAAGATTTAAGCATACAGACAAACAGACAAACAGACACGAAACAGAGACGACTTTATTTTATTCGTATGTAGTGATTCTAATGTAATAAAGGTGAAGAGTTTGTTTGTTTGAACACGCTAATCTCTAAAACTACCAATCCGATTCGAATAATTCTTTTTGTAATGGATAGCAACATTCAACGGGAAGGTTATAGGCTATTTTTTATCCCGAAATTCCCACGGGAACGGGTACAACGCGGGTAAATCTGCAACTAGTCTTTAATATATGGATCAATCTTGAATGTTTCTTTCGTTTGACAGCTAAGATGGGTCTTAGCTATTACAATTTTTTGTGTCATGGGCTGATTTATTTTTTAAGTACCTATGTACCTACTTGTTATATTATATAAGAGCTCGATGAAACCTAAGAGGCAAATAATTCCCGGTGGTTTTAATCATCAGACCATACCTGCTTTTAGGCAATTTAGTAACTCAAGGATTCGCCACTAAAGTCAAAGTCAAAGTCAAACATTATTATTCAGTTTTGGTCCCAAAAATGCTCTTTTGAACGTACCACCCGTTCGGAAGAACATCAACAGACTAACATAAACAATACGATTAGAACTATAACAGAACATAACATTTTATAGTTACACTAGCAGCGCCCCGCGGTTTTACCCGCGTTGTGCCCGTTCCCGTGGGAATTTCGGGATTTTTTTTTACATAAAAACCTTCCTCTTGAATCACTCTACCTATTACAAAAAACCGCATCAAAATTCGTTGCGTAATTTTAAAGATTTAAGCATACAGACAAACAAACAAGATTACTAAATAGTTACTACGTAGTGATGAGTACATAAACGCGTGTTAAACTAAAAAAATTGTTTGTAAATATACTTTAAAATAGACTGTTTACTGTTAAAATGTGAGAACGGTATGCCTCCGTTGACGAGCGGTTAAGAAACGATAATATATTATCAACCTTGGCTCGGCATACCGAAACACCTCTCTATTATGAAGTCGGTACTAAACTGTATTATAAAATAAGTTTAAGGTCATATTGTAGATGAATGAATAATGATTTGAAAAGAGAAAGTCTATTAAAGAATGGATTAAGATATGAACACCAGGGAATTTGTGAGATTTGTTTGTCTTTGATTTTATAATATAGTAGTAAAAGTAGCAGCGGTCCGCCATTTAACATTGTTTTCGGTCCCGTGAGAATTTCGGGATGTAATGTAGCCTAAACGAACACTATTCACATATGCAAGCAAGCTTAGAGCTTAGTTTCTGTCTAACTTTCCGTGTCTGAACTCATTACGCGTAGAAATGTCTTTAAAAAAACTTTATTATTTTATCAAAGAATATCATTTTTATCGTTAGTTGAAGGAACAGTTCTACATTGACAAAGTTCCTATTAAATAGATGTAGTATTATTTAGGATTTAGAAAAAAACCATCGCTTAATAATAGATGAGTTGCTAGGTTAGTTAATAGTGGAATTAAATTATCTTATTAACCTTTCCTTGCTTTACATACAGCCGATCATTTCCCACAAAAGATATTCACACTCTAATCGGATGAAAGACGGACGCTTAGCATAATAACACAACCGCAAGCCGATTATGATTCATAAAAATAACTCTCGGACACGAATTTTGATAAGAATGTGGTTTATAAACTTAAGACCGTGTTACAAATGTTTTTATAACGCGGATGGATCGTGCAACGTGGAGATGCAGTTTCGACATAATATTAGTAAGTGATGTTTGTTAGATTTGATGCACGTAAGAGGATTTCAAATCTATACTAATATTATAAAGAGATAAAATTTGTAAGTTTGTTTGTTTGTATGTTCGAGTTTATCCGTCCGATTTGAATAAGTATTTTTGTAATAGGTAGCCACATTCAACGGGAAGGTTATAGGCTATTTTCATCTCAAAAATCCCATGGGAACGGGCACAACGCGGGTAAACCGCGGGACCCTGCTAGTGGTTTATAAACTAAGTTTTGATAAGTTAGGTCTAACAGTTTTAAGTTATCAGCATTGTATCCGATATGAAGAGAAATTCGGGATAATAGATAATTCTTGTGTATCCTCCTTCATTGTGATTGTGGATATCATATACTGTACTTATACTAGCAGTGCCTTGCGGTTTTACCCGCGTTGTACCCGTTCCTGTAGAAATTGTGGCATAAAAAGAAATCACAAACCTTCCTCTTCAATCATTCTGTATGTTGGTGCAAAACGCATAGAAATCCGGTCAGATATCTTTGGAGAAAATCAATTACATACAGACAGACAGCTTTTGGGGACTCGGTTTTATATAATATCTAAGATACAAAAGAAAAATATCAAATTTGAACGGTGGTGGTTTAAAACACAAACTCTTTGGCGTTTATATTAAGTACAGCATATTTGAGTAAATATTAGAAAAAATTGACATTCAGATTGAAGTTAAGTGTACTTTTTCTAATAGGTATTTTACTGAGCGTGAAATCAATTAAGCAAAGCGAGAGTATACGGTCTAGCCATAAAACAAAGTGACTGGCACTAAAGTTACCTAAGTTCATTAGCACGTCTCTATCAATAAAGCTTCTCTAATTGGCACTACCTACGCATAAAACATAAGGCTTCCTATTTCATAGACACCAGAGGCCAGAGACAAACTTTCTGATTTATCACATTTGTAGGCCACAGTTTAACATTCATTAATGCAGATACTAAGTACAATTCAATTTACAACAGGTACTCGTTTCATATTCAGACCGGCCGGCATTTGACAACAGATTGCGAGAGAAATCCAACTTGTGAAAGGAGCTCTTTAGTGCAATAAAACAAATGACTATTGTTTCAGTAATTTATTCATAGAAAACTGTATTAATTACTATTTGATATTGTAGTCGAATTAGTTCAGAGTACGCTCCAGATGAATCTGTTAATGGTATCTAAACTAAATATTTAGTTTACAAAACCTGCTTATGTGGCACGCACTCTGTACGTTATATTTAAAGTTTCATTTAGTGGATTCTACTTAACACATTATTTCAAAACGATAAAAGAACTTAAGTTTTAAATTATATTTGACTATACTTTGTATTATAACTTTTAAAACAAAGAACACTATATACTCGAACAAATTATCGAAAACACTTTACAGTTACGGATATTTCAGTAATTGGGAACACAAGTCACATATATTTATTCATTTAACTCGAACACACTGGCATTCATATAATACCTAAATAAAATCACTTTATACCAAAATCGCGTCACATCATATCAAAATCGAGTCTTATATACCTAAGGAGTAAGGGTGTGTTTCGATTGAAGCGGTGCGGGGCTCAATCAACTAATCACAGCGCATTACGAACAGATTTTCACAATGTCAATACATTGTTTGACAATTTTAATGCGTTGCGTTTGGTAGGTTACTCTCCACTTAGCTTAAATGTAAAATACACCTTCACGTGAACATCACGTCTTTTGAAGTAACAGTTGAAGATCAGGTACTGTTTTTCCCCACGGACAGGAATCCGGTGGTGTTGGAGAAGTACTTCGCGTTCGCTTCGTTGACTCGCGTCTCGGCAGCTTGCGGATTGACTATCTCCAGACCCTGCAAAGAAAGATGGTGTTAGACTATGTACAATATAAACTTATCTAATTATTTTGGGATAAAATAGTCTTTCCTTAAAAAAAATTAAAAGCAATGCAAAGAAATAGGGGTTTAGACTATCTATAATATGAACTAACCTAAAAAGTTTTAATAAAGTTAAACTTCCTTTAAGAGAAATTACAAGCTTTTATTTTTTGATATTATGCTTTTCTAATTTCGGTGGGAAGTACGTTTACGCATCTCCGCTTATATAGGGAGATGAGCGGGGTATGTCGGACTCTACGCCGCCGCGGAGACGCGAATACCCACTTAAATCAGCACCGTAATACGCCAAGGCTTTGAACTTATCCTGCATTGTCATCCACACAAAAAGTGATTGCAAAATTGTATCATCAATTGACTTAAACATTGTTACTCGCATAGTATTAGGTATGTTAGTATATATGTTAGTAGATAGTTTATGTTTGTATATATACCTACTATTAGGTATATAGGTATAATGAAACAGGTAAATGAGAATCTAGATAATAGAAATACTGGAAACGGTAGATTGGATATTAAAGTATAAAAGTAGATCTTAAAAGTAGTTTAACAACAGTGTGCTGGATAGTCGCAAATTATCTTGAAAGCCACTCAAGACTATAATAAGAGGAGTTAATTCTTAGATTATGACCAAACCGTGACAGTACATTAACTACGTGAACATTATCAAGGTATACAGTTTTCACCTATAAAAGGAATATGGATAGTAAACCTATTCTCTAAGCCTATCTACACTAATATTATAAAGAGGAAAACTTTGTTTGTTTGGTTGTAATGAATAGGCTCAAAACTACTGGACCGTTTTTAAAAATTCTTTCACCATTCGAAAGATACATTATCCACGAGTAACATAGGCTATTTTTCATTCCGAAATTCCCACAGGAATGGACACAACGCGAGTAAAACTTCGGGGCGCTGCTAGTAACCTATATACATAGGTACATGCAGCGCCCTGCAGTTCTTTCTACCCGCGTTGTGCCCGTTCCTATAAGAATTTCGGGATGAAAAACGGCCTATAACTGGTTCTTGTAATCTATTAGAAAAAGAAGTATTAAAATCGGATTGCTACCCTCTGAAATAAACGCGTTCATCAGCTTTATTATATTAGTCTTCTTCATCGAGTGGACCGTCAACCTCACCAATTCTGGTGTCAGAGTTATTAAGCCGCCAACATGGCCTCTGACATGGCTCATGTAACGAATACTATCCGTAGAAAGTAACCGGGACCGACGGCTTAACGTGCCCTCCGAAGCACGGAATCATCTTATTTTTCGGGCAATCACGTGATTCAGCCTGCAATGCCCTAACCAAACTGAGGGCAGTCTCACAAAAAGATTTTGCGAGATATTGTCCCCACCGGGAATCGAACCCAGAACCTCCGGATCGTGAGCCGAGCGCTCAAACCACAAAACCACGGAGGCTGTTATTATATTAGTAAAGATATAATAAAGTTTAGTTAGATTTTTGTATTGTTTTGTTTCACTGCCCTAATCTCAAGAACTACCAGTGCGATTACAATATTTTTATATTGTATAGCTAGTAGCTACATTCCTGAGGAAAGTTAAAGGTTAGTTTTTTCGAAAATTCTTACAGAAACGAGCACAACGCTGTCAAAACACCAAAGCGCTACTATTGAATAAAGTAAACTCAAGTAGGTTTGGCGTGGCCAACCCTGTTTTGGAGTTTTTAGATCCTTTAAAGGCCTCAAGTCTAGTGAATTATAAAAGGTGATAGAATTCTCTCCAAGATGTCTGACGCGAAAATGAAATCACTCTCTAGTCTCTGGCTTAAGTCCAGAGATTCTGCCGTTACGGTCACGCATTCATGTGAGAAACGCGCGAGCCTTAACGACTAATGATACTTTATGGGATATCATTATAATGATAATTCTGTAGCTTATCTATACTTGTACTTACATCGATAAAGCTCGGTTTGTTGAACCATAGTTAAACTTATAAATGTTTGAAAATTACAACTATTAGTACCGTGTCATTTTTAATCAATGGCTACTGCTTACCAAATACCAGCTCTTATGTCTATTGTCAACACTACACTATACCTAAATCGTTTTATTTTAACAAGGTAACGTTACTTTTACAGGGAACATCACTATTTCTCCCAAAACTCTCCCAAAGCAAAAAAATAATTCTCTGACATTGGTATTTTAAGAACAAGACTTCAAAGAAAGCTTGTTTTAAGCTTCATACGAATCTGAATTAAATAACCTTCTCCCAGTATTTGGAACTTAAAAGTTACTTCCAATGTATATAGTAGGTGGTACTTTTTACACCGCTACCTTTTTGCCATTCCTACTTCTATGAAAGGAAAGTTTAAAGCATCATCTAATTTTTCAAAGATGTGTCTAGTTTTTTAATCTTTGTCTTTGTCGTTACCAACTAAATCCTATTTTTTTAAATTCAAAGCATTATGCCTCATTTAGGTTTTCCATTGAGGTAAAGGGATCAGAATAGAATGACATTACAAAACCATTTTCCTCTTCAGAACTAATTGACTTGACTTGACGACTAGAAAATCGACCCATTACTCCACATTATAACTCTTGTAAGATAAAATAGTGTATGTCACTTGTTGTTACATTTTGTTGACATAAAGGCATTAACCAAGCTGTTCCGCGTAAGTGTGGTCACTCCCTAATAATCAGTCAATGTACGGAACAACATAATTAGATCTCAAAGGAGTTATGCCGCATTACTCTTGTCATGGCATCTGATTGCTATTAGATTGGTATACAATACAAGGTCGCAATCCGCTATAAAGCCTCCGTTTAACTAGCTATTGGACCTTAATAGAGGGATAATAAGAACTAGTTTTGTGTGAAAGTTGTCTCGATGAAATCTTCCTACGCTCGACAGACAAGTAAGGCAATGACAAATAATGGCTTTTCATTATAATTCTCGCTTATCACGTTAGACACTTTTTTGCTTTGTATTGTGTCGCTTCATTAAGTAATGGCACAGTTAATTTTCAAGCAATAAGGTGTACGCTCATTATATCGTAACAGTTACAATGTATGTTAATACTAGCATCGCTCCGTGGTAAGTATATGATTATAATATGTTACTAACTCCGCGGTTTTGCCTTTGTTATGACCGTTTCTGTTGGCCATTAGCCTTTAACCTTCTTCTTGTATATGCATATTTAGTACAGAAAGAATTCGTTTCAAAGTGGCACATTCAACTCTTCAGATCTATTATATTAGTATCACTACATAGTATAAAACAAATTCACTTTCCGCTGTCTGTCCCTATGTACGCTTAGATCTTTAAAACTACGCAACGGATTTTAACGCGGTTTTTTAAAATAGATAGTGATTCAAGAGGAAGATTTATTTGTATAAAAATTCCGAAATTCCCACGGGAACGGGCACAATACGGGTCAAACAGCGGGGCGCTGCTAGTTGAATATATTTAAATGTAATTTTTACACCATACCTTATCCTCACTGCAAAAATATCTACAACGAGCAAGAAACTAATGGGATCTTATAAGCTGTTCATTTTACATGTTTTTCCCCTTTCTGTATTGTGTTAGCTACAGAGGCGAAACACCTTAACAGTTAGTTAAAGATTTTATAGCTTTAATGATCAATGAACAATGCTATCGAACTTAACATTGAATAAATCTTTCTCTTGTCTGATTACATCGCTCGGCGAAACGGTTAATTAATTCGGAAGATTATTAGAAAAAAAGCGAAAGCACAATGGCGTATGTTAATATAATCGACCTACTTGAAGATCTAATCATATTTCATGCGAGTATACAGTGGTTAGGTTATGTGTTTGTACGTGCAAAAATAATATTCATGTATCTGCGTTTTTTTGCACAATTTACAATGTCCTATCACTACATAGTATAAAATAAAGACGTCTCTGTTTCGTGTCTGTTTGTCTGTATGCTTAAATCTTTAAAATTACGCAACGGATTTTGATGCGGTTTTTTCTTCTTCTTCATCGAGTGGATGGCCAACCTGACCAATCCTGGTGTCTAGAGTTATTGAGCCGCCAAAGGCCTCTGACATGGCTCAAGTAACGACTACTATCCGTAGAAAGTAACCGGGACCGACGGCTTAACGTGCCCTCCGAAGCACGGAATCATCTTACTTTTCGAGCAATCAGGTGATTCAGCCTGCAATGCCCTAACCAAACTGAGGAAAGTCTCACAAAGAGATTTTTGTGAGATATCCCCACCGGGAATCGAATCCGGAACCTCCGGGTCGTGAGCCAGGCGCTCAAACCACAAGACCACGGAGGCTGTGCGGTTTTTTGTAATAGGTAGAGTGATTCAAGAGGAAGGTTTTTATGTAAAAAAAATCCCGAAATCACCTCGCTTGCCCAATGCAGGTTGGTGACTTCAAACTCAAGCCATGTTTGAATAGCAGGAAGCATGTTTAATTTAAAAGATAAATAAAAATCCAATATGTCAATTTAACAAGTATTCTGGCATATCTTAAAAGGCTAGAAGTCGCAAGATTGTTGCAGCTCAAAATAAATATATGTTCTTAATTTATTTTCGAACAGCAAATAGCCAAAAAGTACCAACGTTTATTTTAGACGCCATATACAAAACACTACGAGTACACTATTATTGTTATTGTATTGTAAATATCAGTGTTTTTGTATAACAACAAAAGTGGTTACTTTTGTTATTAACACAAAACCATTCTGGTATTTGTAAAGAAAGCGTAAAACTTCAAACACCTTATATAACAAGGTGAGTAAAATATATTAGGTGCATATAACAAACAAAATAAAATGACAACATTAAAATATTTTTAGAGAAAACTAAAAAATTATGCTCTATTATGACGTCTGGGTGTCAATTATATATTCTTATAAAGTATTTGTGTATATATGTATTATGGAATCTAATTCACTGGTGCTACTACATAAGTAGCTACCAGTGAATTAGATTCCATAACACAAGCTTAGAGCTTACTTTGGATCTAATTAACCGTGGATGAATTTGTCCGGGTGTATTATTATTATTATAATATGCACCTAATTTAAAATGTCATCTTATTAGGGGCAGCTATTGTACCAGATTAAAAAGGACCACAATTAGACTAGAGAATAAACAACATGAATAAATTTTAAACCAGGTGTGGGCGGATGAAAACAAAGTAAAAGAAAGACGAAACATAATTACAACGCTTTTTATTTGTGGTAGAGCAAAGATGCTTCAATTGCGGTAGGATTGAGGACGTAGGATATTTAATTTTATTCTATTACTAGCAGCGTCCCGCTGTTTTACCCACGTTTTGCCCATTTACATCACTTCGGGATGAAAAATAGCCTTCCCGTTGAATGTGATCATCTATTAAAAAATAATTATTCAAATCAGATTGATAGTTTCCGAGATTAGCGCGTTCATACAAAAAAAACTCTTTGACCTTATTATATTAGTATTATTTAACAAGAATGTGATTAAAATGTGCTCGCTTTTTACGTTGTAAGGACATCCAGAACAGACCGGCAGATTAGCGCGTTTAAACAAACTTTTCAGCTCAACTATACTAGTATAGATGAATGCAATAAAGATTCCTATAGGTTCCTTAAATATTATGACATAAAATTATATACTATTAGATTCTTTGAATACTTACAAAATATACACTTCTACAGTTTAAATAAACGTTCAGCCATTCCAATCCATAACAGATATTGAATTTCATTTCAAACGAGGTATCCTATTAAACTTACAGCCGAGTGTACCTAAAGCGTAGATTGACTAAGTCGCGTTACGACTAAATGTCATAATAAAAGAGCTGTTGGCCTAGAAATATATTGGACTATTTAGTTAACTGCCTATTTCTCAGTAGTGCTAAATCTTAGTTAAGGTTATTTTTTTTTTTAACATTATTCGGTAGGTTAGGGTTATTTTTTTTTTTACTAGTTCCATAGTTATCGGTTAACATTACGGGGGATTATGAGATCCAACGTTCTGGGAAAGTCAACATTTCGGGATTTCAACATTTTAGGAATTCAACCTTGTGGTCCTAAAGGGTTCAGTGATATGTATATACTCGCTTATATTTTGTTCGCTATAGATCTACAACTAAAGCTGATGGTCAAAATATCTGTTGACCTATTTCGCTATAGATCTACAACTCTGATGGTCAAAATATCTGTTGACCTATTTCGCTTTATGCCTACTCGCGTTACGTCTAGTCGTGACGCGAGGCTTCCGGCGAAACGGACCGCAATAAAAAGGACCGCGGTCCATTTCGCCGGATTCCATTTTATTAAATATTTTTCTTCCGTCAAAACGGCCCACACATAAATGGTATAAGAAATGTCTATTGCTCAAGTCAAAACCAGTACAATCAAATGAAAAAGTGTTAATAAAAATTAGAACAAAAGACACGAAATATTTTTGAGTCAACCCCATTGGTACAGTGTCATGTGAGAATGCCTTATTCTGGATATGAAATATGCGATAAAAGTAATATGTACAAAAAAGCGCCCGTTTTAACGCATCTCATTTAAGTACAAACAAGAGAGATAGCTATAATTATAGCATTGTTTATATAATATAGCTATCCCTTTCTAACTATGGTCCTTTTTACTTATCTATCTCAAGGTCATGCGGCTCTTTTGTAGTAAAACGAGATTTTGCTTCGCTGGACGACTCGTTCGACCAATCACTGTTATGAAGCATAATTATTGGACATTGCACTTTTTGTATTGTACAGTGTGACGTTAGATAGTTATTAGACACAGTGCTGAATGTTTATTGAGGTGATGTTAAAGTATTTTAATTAAGCATTGGTTAATACCAGAAAATATTTAAACTGATTTTGTGAAGCTATGATTATATTTTGTGTGATTGTTTATTTTTTGTGACTGTTTACTGTGTTTTTTATAAAGGTTACATACAGCCAAACTCTTTAAGGCTAATTATGTGAAGCTGATTTTATGATTGTTAGTGTTGTAAACTTTTTATTTATTTACCTATAGTAATGAATACGTTGACTATTTTTTTAATTATTTGAGCATTTGTTTATTTTACATTGTTAACACTGATTTGTTCACAATATAAATACTTACTATTTTTTATCATATGGTTTTATTAAATCATTAACTTAAAACAATATTGCTTTTGACTGTACTGCTTTGACTTGAACAATAAAATTCTCATACCATTTATGTGTGGGCCGTTTTGACGGAAGAAAAATATTTAATAAAATGGAATCCGGCGAAATGGACCGCGGTCCTTTTTATTGCGGTCCGTTTCGCCGGAAGCCTCGTGACGCGAGTAGGCATAAAGCGCTTTAGGTACACTCGGCTGAAAGGCCTATTAACATGGCCAAGTTTACACTAATACACTCGTAATGCAGAATATCATTCAATAGTGTAAGTCAGGGGTATAATCTAGTTAAGTACTATCACAGTTAACGGTGTAAAGTGGGCGAATGCAAGACACAGCCAACGGGCATACTTAGTTCTTCGTTTGAAACAAATCACAGAACTGACATGTTCACTAAATAAGTGTATATTATTTTGATGTTTGTCACAAAGGAAGTAGTCCATGGAATCTGGCCTTTTTTATTATTTTTATTATTATTTTTATTATAAGTTCTTGGCAGTGATTTTTATAGACAAACAGTAAATTAACCTCAATGATTACCGGTATAATATCAATAGTAATTTATGGAATAAGAAAATAATATAAGAAATATGGGACAAGACTACAAAAACAATAGAAAAACGTTCAAACCTTTCGCCACAGCAAACCAAACTTGAGATAGCGTTTCTAGAAGTTTCTCGAGAATATCTATTAAAGAAGCACATCTACTTATTAATCAGTATCCAGTCAAAACAGTAAAGTTCGTTTCTCCCTCTTAAACTTCAATATTAAATAAAACCCCATACATTCCTCAGTCCGTTCATCTAGTGAATTCTTGTGTATGCACTATGCAACTAGTTAACATCGTCCGACATCAAATAGGCGGGCGGGGGTTAGTACTTAATGGCTTGCAGACGTGGCCTTCGAAGTACAGCGGCCACAAACTGGGCCATACTATAGAAAACTATATAGAACTAGCAGCTCGCGGTTCCCCCATGGTGCGCTTAAAAATATCAATATGCTTACGAAAAGTTAAATTGTATCTCTGAAGACATGATTTAATAATAAAACTTTTTACATAGATGACTATCATATTAAAATATATACATATACTAGCAGCGCCCTAGTATATGTATGTATACTAGTTTTACCCGCGTTGTGCCCGTTCCCGTGGGAATTTCGGGAATTTTTATACATAAAACCTTCCTCTTGAATCACTCTATCTATTTAAAAAACCGCGTCGAAATCCGTGCAGTAGTATTTGAGTTTATCGCGAACAGACAGACAGACGCGGTCGGGGACAATCAATATACAACAGACAATCAAATACGACCATACCGACCACATCATTTACTTAGACGTCCGCATCCTGTCAAGTCATAATTAGATTTACGAACATTCCCGTATTATTATAATCAAGCAATTTCCCATAGACGTGGAGTAATTTAACAGTAAACGTTTGGGCGTAACGACCATTAGTTGCAAAGGTAAAGGGCGTACACATAGAGACATAGTTATACGTGGTTATATTGTAGCCAAGAGCCATTCTCATAACACAAATACCGACTCCCAGCAACAGGCTAAACGTAAAACGGTGAAAGTTTCTATCCTAACCGAGATCACCTGAAATGCCGATGTATCGTCACCTACAAAAGATGCTGGACGTATTCAAATAAAATTCCGAAGTACTAACTAAAATTTGCTCACTGAAATGCACAGCCGTATTCAACATTTTTGGTAAACTTAACTTTGATGCCTAGTCTTCCTGACTGTACCTGATATCTTCAGTCAAATGAGAAGCCCTTGACCAGAAGTATGACATACAAGCTAAAACATTTTTTTCCTTTTTATCTCAAATTAAAAACAAAACTAAATCATAATGTTATTATAATAACCATCCATTTGGGCACTACAATGCCAAATAATGCCATCAAAGTAACATCTATCTTTCCGCGTTACATGAGTAAAGTAGCCAGAATAATTGTTTTCTCTCCTAAAAGATAGTTTTTGTAATTGTAATAATATTCAGTAACTTTTCCATCTGCGTGTACCATCAATATTTACAGCCGAAGTGGCCACATGCACTCTGTCGTGAATGTATTATGATCACTAATAATATTAAACCTGATGTTGGTTCCAACGTTTCGCTGTTAGCATTAAATTGGTCTATTTGTTTACTCAGACGTTGTGGCAAGGCTTGCGGCGCAAATGTCCAGAAATTGCACAAGACATAACGTTAAATACCAATAATATAATTACATACAGAATCAGTATCATAGGCAAGAACCAGAAATCTATTAATAAAAGTGGTTAAATAAACATGTTGAACTTAATGGAACTTAATTATTATTGTACGAACCGTAAAGTTTTATCGTCCACTTTAGTTTACTCGGTTCTGGAATAATCAGATTTCTCATTTCCAGCAGTACGAGTATAAGTACTTCACTTAAGTCTGATTATCTTTTCAGGTTTTTCCTATCGAATATGCAGTCAGTCAATTGCCAAAATGATGTTTAATTTACATCAATATTTTATATTTTACATAGATTGGATTCCTATATCATTTCATACACATTTAATATACACACACAAAGACATAAAACATGACAAGAACATTACAACTGTGTATATTTAAATGGCACATTGATTTATAGTACAAAACGATGTCAATAACATGTTGTATCCCACAAATGAGGTAAAGCCATCAAGCTAGCGATGTGTTTGTTATGGGCCCGGTTTCTACTTTCCATTCCGAGCCATGGCTGGCGTGCACCAGTCTTATTAAAGTTATTGATGGCTGGAAAGGACACGCAACTATTGCTCTGCAGATTAAATAAACGGTTATGCTTATTGAAATTTAGTAGTTGGATTTGTAAGCCAATTATTGTGGCTTCGTTTACATTTTATATCGAGCTCTGGGTAAATTATTTCATGTCATGTTGTTATTGATATTCTTGGCTTCGCTTCTGTTGTTCTTCTAAAACCGTGGTGGGTTAATTATTATACTAGGTACCTCCTCCTTAAAAACCTATTAATTAATTTATTTTATTTATTTGTTATCTCCTATTATAAGACATTCAGATTCGTTCTATTATACATTTTTATTTAAATCGAATGCAATAAGATGCCGTAGTTCTTATCAAAATTGTGAACATAGTTTTTCACTTTAAAATGTTTTATAGTAGGGACATATAAGGACATTATCAAATTCACACACGGTCACTTAGACCCAAACTAAGCTTTAGCTTGCATTATGGAATCTAACTAACTGATACTATTACATATACATATACAAATAATTTATATGAATACTAGCAGCGCCCCGCGGTTTTACCCGCGTTGTGCCCGTTCCCGTGGTAATTTCGGGATTTTTTTACATAAAAACCTTCCTCTTGAATCACTCTACCTATTACAAAAAACCGCATCAAAATCCGTTGCGTAATTTTAAAGATTTAAGCATACAGACAAACAGACTCGAAACAGAGACGACTTTATTTTATACTATGTAGTGATAATTGACACCCAGATGTCGAAAGTATAACTATTCTATATACTAGTATAGGGTACTTGAAATATTTCCTCAAACACATTAACATATCTCCTCGTCTACTCTCGAACAACCGCAAAGTGCTAGATAATCATAATTTCCATCGATTGCCACAAGTGCCAACAGGACTGGTCGCCATTCCGACATCCGTTCGCAATGAAACGACCGCACTTAACTGACTAGTCTGACATTCATTATATATGGTCCAAATACTTAAAATTGTACTTTATAAGGCGTGGTGTACCGGGTTTAAAGGTCGATGCATGTATACCCGGTATCGATCCTGATCGGTAAAGTTTCAATTCAATATGAGTGAAGACTTTTTAAGCTTCGATACTTTTTGATGAAAAGCTGCATAAAGTAATATAATCCGCGAAACTTTTAGTTGGTTTGCTTACAATTGTGTTACAAATGCTAATCTGCGTCACAATAACTCGAGAACGGTAAATTTTAATTTTGAAAGCTCAGGGAAGCTTTAAAAGGAGAGATAACTTTTATTGTAGATACGAAGTTACCCAGTTCAACTTGTTATTTTAAAACAATATAAGTAAAAGTAACTTAAGAAAAAGACGTACTTAAACGATATTTCATCTCATGCTAAACAATTATATTCGGATACCATAAGCTATAATGGGCATCGGCCTTTAAGTCCCTATACACAGAACAAAACAATAAACGGCAATACGCAATCAAAATAACGACTTCCGATAATATCGAATGACAGTTGAACCGTTGAGATCTCGACTCGACAATCTCGATAATCGAGAAGGTATTACCGATACTGGAGTAAGGGAGAAATCCCGAGGCAATGCGAGTTTGCAGTCATAAATCTGAAATTGTAAGTAAGAACGCGCCTATCAAGAATTACCTGTTTCATGAAAAAAAGGAATGGTAAGACTGACGGCCAGTTTTTATGACAGATTATGTTAGAACCGTTACATAGTATTACATAGTCACTACATGGTATAAAACAAAGTCGCTTTCCGCTGTCTGTCTATCCCTATGTATACTTAGATCTTTAAAACTACACAACGGATTATGATGCGGCTGTTTAAAATAGATAGAGTGATTCAAGAGGAAGGTTTATATGCATAAAAATTCCCGAAATACCCACGGGCGGGCACAACACGGGTAAAACCGCGCGGCGCTGCTAGTTGTCGATAATACTCGAATTCGAAGAGTTTTTGCACCTGTATGTCAACAAGTAAATGTTGTTCCACTGTTATGGAATCGTTTCACAAGTCACACATAACCTAACAAACAGTATAGTGAACAAATAAGTGCGTTTTATTTGTGGGAATGTTATATTTATTGTGGACTGTGTATTTCTCAATGCAGTCTTGGCGAAGGTTGACGGCTTAGCGTTTTAATAATTATTTAGAACGACTAGAGTGAGTTTATTTGGACTAGCAACAACCTATAAGCGAACGACTTATCCACTTACTGTCTTATCCACAAACGATCTGTATCTAAAACGATCTGTAACTAAAACTGTTATAAAGTGTTTTATCTATTTTCCTCTTCGGAAAATAGCGTATGTTGGAAAGGGACAAACCATTTGATAGCCAAAATGCTGATAACGAGCGTTTACGAAAAAGGCTCTTATTGCTTAACGTATAGCTTGAATATTGGTTATATATGCTTGCCGGGCTTTGGACAGCACATTTACGCGTAGATCCTGGTTGTTTCAATCATTAAACCAAGGTCTTTCATCCATCATAAAACTCAGGACAACAGGATTCACCACTGACCTACTCGTACATACTTACTTTTTAAACTCACACGATTTGCACTCATTATACTAAATGAAAAGGAGTTATCCCGTGACCACGAGCGGTGTAATCCGCTCGAAACGTCGTGTACGTATTTTAGTAAATACGTTTAATTATCTAACGCGATACAGACCCGTTTCATCACTACATAGTATAAAACAAAGTCGCTATTTTTGTCTGTTTGTTTGTCTGTATGCTTAAATCTTTAAAATTACGCAACGGATTTTGATGCGGTTTTTTGTAATAGGTAGAGTGATTCAAGAGGAAGGTTTTTATGTATAAAATTTCCCGATATTCCCACGGGAACGGGCACAACGCGGGTAAAACCGCGGGGCGCTGCTAGTTTAGTATAATGAGTCGTACATACTTATTAGAATAGTTCAACATATTAGACAGAGTGGCTTTTCTAAAACGGTCAATATCTTCTTATCTCTAAAATTGGTGACAAGGTTCGGTTCCTAAGACATTATCTACGTATCTTAGTTTCAGATTTGCCCATACTAACCGTTTTAAAAAAAGCCACAAAAGTTCAAGTAGGTATGTATAAAATACATAGTTACCTACATTATTTTTACTAATACCAATGAAATCGTAATAAACAAATTTACAACACACTCAATTTCCTAACAACAAACAGATATGGAAAGTGTAAACCTTTTTATAAACATTCCGTTCTTAATCCACGATCACATTCAAAACATCATGAATACATCAACATGATAGATAAGGCATCATCAGACACGTTTTTGTGTGTAAATTCGCAATAGTTCGTGAGACAATAGCATCTCTATTACCTGTGCTATTACGTAGGAATGGTGGCAGTGGAGAACACAGCCTTCAAACAATGACAATATTATATAATACGAACTCTAGTGCGAATGTAATAATTAATTATTGTCATACTTTGTAATTATGCTGAAATTGTTATTAAGCGCTAAAGAGGTTAATTATCCGGACAATATCATTTTATTGGTGCTATAAACAGTTAGAGGTGTTAGATTTGGCAATGTTTGTTAGGAAGTGGGTTTATTGATAAAGTGTAGTGTTTTGTTGGTGGGATGTCTGGTAATTTGGTTAAGGAATTGAAAGTTTTTAAGTGGAACGGCGAGAGATTGTTAAGGAGTTAATGAATGGACGAAGAAAGTACAATACGACACAATGTCTTATTAAACTATGAGTTACTTTACTATTTTAGGGAGCAATCCAGATTAGCTTACTAAACTACTTTGTGGAGTGGTTTATAAAGTTTATTTGATATCCCGATAATGTTCTAAAGCAAGTTTGGTATTTTATAGAGATAAAAAGATTTGTAACAATAGCACATACATCTTGGGTGACTAACATAGTTGGTCAGGGTTGAGGACAACTAATTAAAATTTCAGTTTCAAAATAACAGGTACTGTTATACATATTACAGCTTATAAAAGTACCGGGAGACTATGTTTTGGGGAGAACTTTGCCCAGCAATGGGACAGTATAAATTAGAAAATAGTTTTTAAACAAGTATAAAAAAGAACATCCACTTACTTGCAACGGCGTGAACGCAACAGAAGACGCTGTGCCGGACACCTGTCGCCTAATACTAGTGGCGCCGCCATACTGCTGTTGTTTCTGCAAGTTCTTCTGCAAGGTCTTGCTGATGCGGACCTTGGTCTTCTCGTCTATCTGCGGGAGACGCACGCGGCCGGTGCTGGACTTGCCGATGGTGCCGCGAGTGTAGCCGAGGTCTTCTTGGTAAGCATCGTCTTCGATCTGGTGGAGAATGAGGGTTATGAGTTATGAGGGTAAGGTTTATCAGATATCAGTATAGTGAAGGGAAGAAAGACTTTTAGGCTCTTTTGGTTCCATTTTTCGACGTGTAAGCATAACGTATAATACGTATTCAGTAGTTATGTAGGTAGTAGGTAGGTCATGAAATTTATTATGTAGGACGTAGGTATGTACATAAAGACTGCTTACAATTTAAAGCATAAAAATATTTTCCCATCTCAATATATAGTGTAATATATTATAAAATTTAAAAATAACCATTTCTAGCATAATTCTTATTTCGTAAGTAATCATCGAGCAAAATCAATATGAGTTCTCTCTCTCTCAAACATAAGAGCTCGACTCTTGTCGATATAGTAAAGTTACTTTTATATAAATTACTATTAATCAAAACATACAATATTTACAACGTAACATTCGCAGAGACAGAAATATCGCTAGATTATAATTATTACATCATCAAGGAAATAAACGATCATAAATTAAGTGTCGCAAATGTAATTGAAAGATATATTGGCCGTGTCCGAAGGAAATATTTATGAAATGCTTTAATGCCCCGGCCAAGATTAAAATGACTTACACATAAGCTAATTATGAGTTCTGTACACAGTTTCCATAATTTAAACGCAACTTAACGACTTTTTATACTCGTTATATTGTTGAGCTTAAGAACTTGCATAAACCTATTATTATACGGTCACGGGATAACATATCCCATAACCACAAGCGGTGTAATTCGCTCGAAACGTCGGGTACGTATTTTAGTAAAATACGTTAATTTATCTAACGCGATACAGACCCGTTTCATTTAGTATAATGAGTGCAAATCGTGTGAGTTTAAAAAGTATGTTGCATAAACGACAAGCCAAGCCAAGCCCGTTGGCACAGTGGCAGTGAGAGCGCTTACTGTGTCGGGGGTTGCATGTTCGATTCCCGCCCGGAGTCAACAATATGTGCAGACATAGTTGTTGGCGACGACGTCTGGGTGTCAATTATATATTCTTATAAAGTATTTGTGTATGTATATGTAGTAGTATCAGTTAATTAGATTCCATAACACAAGCTTAGAGCTTACTTTGGGTCAAATTAACCGTGTGTGAATTTGTCAAGGTATATTTATTTGTCCAGGTATATTTATTTGTCCAGGTATATTTATAAACCTGTTTTATTTGAAGACTTATTTACTTATTAATAATTTTTAATTAAAAAAGGTATGGAAAAACCTAAATAACATAAAAAATAATTTACATTTATATGCATAAAAAACACGTCCCTTTTTGCGTCGTAAGTTCACAAAAATGTATTTAAAGAATATATACTAATAATAATAATGTTGAAGAGTTTGTTTTTTATATGTTTGTATGCGCTCATCTCAAGAAAAAGCAATCCGTTCCGAATTATTTATTTTTTAATCTTCTTCTTCATCGAGTGGATGGTCAACCTGACCAATCCTGGTGTCAGAGTTATTGAGCCTCCAAAGGCCTCTGACATGGCTCATGTAACGATTACTATCCGTAGAAAGTAATTTTTAATGAAAAGCCACATTGTCTATTTTTCATACCGAAATTCCCTCAGTAACAGGCACAACGCGGATATAACCACGGGCCGCTGATAGTTCAATAATAACCCAGACGTGACTATCCGATGAGAGAACCCCATACGATACTTCAGAGCAACACAGAACCCTAAAAGCTATAAAATATCTAATAGATTAATAACTAAGCAGTCACAGAACGGATATCGTACAAAGAAGTATTACACATGACACTTGGAGTCCGGAATAAAAACGTATTAAATTCACACAATGCGATAATCATTCGCCATCGACTTGCGCCAATTAGTTGTGGCTTCTGAATGACTCGCGAATGAGGTTTGATACACACGGATCTAGCATTATGAACAAACACAAATCTGATACTGCTAACTCATCCTACTAATATTATAAATGCGAAAGTTTGTGAGGAGGAATGTCTGTTTGTTACTCTTTCACGAAAAAACTAGTGAACGGATTTGGACGTAACTTTACATTAATATAGGTTACATTATATCCCGAAATTCCCGCGGGACCGGGTACAAAGCGGGTAACACCGCGGGGTGCGGCTAGTAACCTATAAAATAATGCACATACGCTGTTATTTCATATATTATTATCTTGACTACCCAAAATAAAGCTAACCAATGAAGATTACATTTTGATGAAATTTAATAAAAGAAATAGGGAATATGAATAACTTATGTTACCAAACTTCTCACAATACAACGCGAGGGAACTCACTAGTTCATAATAATTTCATTCATATTAAATAGCAACTAATTAAGAACAGTTTTTGTTAGAATTTAGAACGTGACAGTGGCATTGCAATGTATCTCGCATTCATAATGTTAAACAAAAACTATTTGTAAACATTGTGCTTAGAAATGAATGTTTTAATTGAATCCGCAATATCTTAGGAATGTGCTTTATCTATAGTGTTACGTTCGCTAAATGAGTAAATTTATTTATATGAATTTAATGATCAAGAACTAAATTATGTATTATTTCGTGATGTAATAGATAGGGTATGATTGAAACTGGTACTTAAGCCATAATACGGTTACGAAAGTCGTATCGTATTACCTACAAATAAGTAGAATACATCATGATTCTTATGAATAAGGGTATATTATCACCAGACCAACTATGCTACGTTTACTGTACTGGTTTCTTAAGTTTAAGCGAACACTGCTCATTTTGAATTGAAACTACAGTTACGGATACACTTCGCTTTTATTTTAAGCTGTCTACACACCAAAGGCGGCACGAACCCGACGGCCTGATTTTGAACGAAAATCGTTCGAAAATCGAAAAAGACAGCTTAACATTTTATCTAACGTTTTTATCGTAGTTCAAATTCAATATATGTTATGAAAACTGGATACAAAACAAAAAAAAAATCGTTCCAGAACACCGTATGTATCACAATCAGTTATGTTCTGTAAATGGTCGCACGCGCATCGTACGGTCCCGCGACCGCACGGACGTCCGCGCGCCGCCACCACAGTTCCGGTCTATTTGAACCGCAAAAAATGTATTGCGAACAGCGCAGACCATTATAACATACCATTAAAGAGGTAAGGATTTGTGTCAACCAATCAGATTGACTTGATAACTGTCAAGTTAAAAAAAAAGTATTAGCCTGTCTTCTTCTTCATCGAGTGGATGGTCAACCTGACCAATCCTGGTGTCAGAGTTATTGAGCCGCCAAAGGCCTCTGACATGGCTCATGTAACGACTACTATCCGTAGAAAGTAACCGAGACCGACGGCTTAACGTGCCCTCCGAAGCACGGAATCATCTTACTTTTCGGGCAATCAGGTGATTCAGCCTGCAATGCCCTAACCAAACTGAGGACAGTCTCACAAAGTGATTTTTGTGAGATATCCCCACCGGGAATCGAACCCGGAACCACCGGATCGTGAGCCGAGCGCTCAAACCACTAGACCACGGAGGCTGTTAATAAATTAAATTAGCCTGTAATGTTACACTGCTGGGCTAAGACCTCTCGTCCCGCCGAGGATATTAAGGATAAGTTTAATAAATAGTAAATACCTTATTGCGAAGAACAATTCTAAATTCATGTCAGCTCATCTCGAGCGTGACGTCATATTTATTGGCAGGATTGTCTCAATTTACAAGACAGCTGTTACAATTGAATTGAATATGATTTGTAATTCCTATTGTGGTTTTGTCTGTACTTTGCAGGTGCTTTGAATGTGGTTATGGTACATCCTGCTTAACAGATATAGCCTGGCAGAAGAAACGACACTCGAGTGGGATTTACAAACCCTTTCCAATAATACGTAATTTTATAACTATACTATTATAATAAAGCTGTAGAGTTTGTTTTTTTGTTTGTTTGAACGCGTCAATCTCGGAAACTACCAATCTGATATGAACAATTATTTTTGTATTGGATAGCAACATTTAATGGGAAGGTAATAGAATATTTTTCATACCGAAATTCTCATGGGAACCGGCACAACATGGGTAGAACCTCAGGACGTTGGCGGTAATAAATACTTTGATAGCGGTTGACAAGTTGACAAGTAATACCAAGGTTTGGATTTTGTTCTTTCCCGAGAAAGGCCTATGAGAAAAACTTTAATGTAGCTGCAACTATAGACATTGCTAGATTATAACCCCCCAACATCTAAACACGATTCAGTATACTCATTACAAAAGTTTACTGTATTTAAAACGTCATAACGCTCAATTTTGATTGCATTAGAAACCAAGCGGCATTTTCGTTTCAGTGCTTTAATTACTCCGTAAATTGTAATTGTTCGTACATGAAATAGTGTTTTTATTGACATATTATTAACGGTCTACGGTTAATTGGCACAATCACAGAAACTAGGTCTCATTAGACATCTTAAGTCTATGCACATTAATAATAACAATTGGAAATTGGAAAATACATGCTAGGAATGAATTGCGCTGAATACTTTGAATGAAACGAATTTTAATTATTTATTTTTGTGGTATCAAATAATTTAAGACCTTTTATTGCTAGACAGAACGTTTTTTCTTCTACATATATGAAAAACGAAAAGTCAGAAATTGTAATAGCCTCGGCGGATTACCGCGTCTTGTTAATAGCTCAACTGATTTTGATAAAACTAATTTTTATTAAACATTGGATATCCCATTACACCAATATTAGTTTACTTATTCCCACTTTGCCCCCTATATTCAGTAAATGACTGAATAGATATTTTTCAAAAATATTTAAGAACCATCGGCAGAAAACTAGCTTTCAAATAATCAAACCAAACGTCATATAACGTCTCCGTAGTATAGTAGTAAGTATTAGCCTGTAATGCCCACTGCTGGGCACCGGCCTCCCGACCTGGGTATTGAACCCGGGACCTCAGTCTTGGCAGACGAGTGCACATACCACTAGACCACCGAAGCGTTAATTATTATAAAATTAAATTATTAAAGGTAAGTTAAGATGTCCGAAAGTTACACTCACATCCGCGAAGTTCATCCTGTTGGCGTTCTTGCGGAACTCGGTCATGGCGTACCGTTCCTTCATCTTGCGCACGCGCTTCCCGCCGCGCTTCTTGCGGCTCTGCTCGATCGGCTTCGGGAGAGGCTTCACGAACTTCACCGGCGGCGGCTCCTGTTAACGAAATGACATAGTTACTCCGACTTGCCTTACGCTTACTTCTCTACTTATCTATCTATCTATATAAAATTCAAAGTCCTGACCGACTGACTGACTGAGTGACTGACTGATCAACGCACAGCCTCAACCGCTACACCTAGAAACATGAAATTTGGCAGGAAGGTTCTTCAAGTGACGTAAGTGCACACTAAGAAAGGATTTTCGAAAATTCCTACGGGAACGGGCTCAACGCGGGCAAAGCCGCGGGACGCTGTTAGTACTGATATTATAAAGATGTAAAGTTTCTAACTTTGTTTGTTTGTTTGTTTTTTTGAACGCGCCAATCTCAGATACGATTTGAAAACAAAATATATCTATCGATATATTTTGTTTTCAAATCGATCGCGATCTACAAATTTTTTACACT
This sequence comes from Cyclophora albipunctata, assembly GCA_963082685.1. Classification (NCBI taxonomy): domain Eukaryota; kingdom Metazoa; phylum Arthropoda; class Insecta; order Lepidoptera; family Geometridae; genus Cyclophora; species Cyclophora albipunctata. The sequence continues at coordinate 3,193,767 of OY720117.1, read as the reverse complement.
AACGCCATCTATTGGATTGCGAGTGGAACCACCGCGCGGAACCGCAAGACCAAATATTTAGAGTTAATACTAGATTCCCATATTACTTTATTCAATTGTAAAAAACATGAGAAGCCGGAAAGTAGTATATGTAAAACATAAGTAAGACAATAACTTAATTAATAACTACACCATTAATAGCTAAAGATAAATACATACATGCAAATTGAGTGCTAAAGATAAACAAAGCAAGTCATAAAATATGTGTTAAAACGTAAATGTCAAGGAGACAACATATTAACAACAATATTGTTTAAATGAAACTACTTCAAACTGCATTCTGATGTTATTTTATTGCAGATGTGACCTTATGATTTCTGATGTTATGTTTACGTAAACTAAGTGGACAAAACTTATTAATTTCAGATATAATATGCAAGTTTTTTTGATAGATGGATGTGTAGATCGAAGACATTAACATTATGCTAATATATTTTATACTGTATCTATGTTTGTGTTTTATTTTGTAAGCAATAAACGATTTTTATGTTATTATTTTATTTATATAATGATTCTATACATTTTTATCCGACGTCATTTTTAATTGGGGACTGAACTTGAACGCACTGAACTCTGAAATCTCTGCATTTAAAAAATATTTCATATGTTAGTCATATGACTAAAACAAAAACCGGCCAATTGCGAGTCGGACTCGCGCACCGTACTTAAAAAAAACAGCAAAGAATCACGTTTGTTGTATGGGAGAATTGGGAGACCCCCTTGAATATTTTTTTAATTTTATTTTCCCCTTTTTACCCGATTTATATAACTCTTATGACCATTAGCCGAATTGCCCCAGGCGTTCTCACTTGTATTTATAAGAACGGCTGGGCCAATTTTGATATCGAAATATTCAATGTGTAAAAGAGAGTAAAAGTTTAAAAGTTGAGTACATTTAAACCTTTCTTCTGAAACTACACCTAGTTTATAACATTAGTAACACCTCCGTATGTAATTAATAATTAGTTACTCCATTAGACAAGCTTGCAGTTAAGTTAGGGTCTAACTAATCGTGTTCGATCTAGTGTTGTTGATATTTCTATTGAATATATGACCTGCAGTTTGTCGAGCTTCTTCTCGATGGTCTCCCTGAGCCGGCGGCCCACGAGCCCGTCCGTGCTGTCGTGGCACGCGTCCACGCGCGCCGCCAGCGTCAGCTTCGTCGACACCAACTTCGCTGCCTTGTATCTTAACTCCTGTTGTGAAACATTGCATTCGTTTAATGTTATTGCACTATAATTTATATTTCGTGTAGCACTTAGTACTTTTACACACATACCCATACTTATTCATAAGGAAAATATAATTAAACTGCAAAGCGGTAACTTAATACACCTAAGTAGTTTCATTACAATATGGCAATCAACTATCCAAATATAAAAATACTAGCAGCGCCCCGCGGCTTTGCCCGCGTTGAGCCCGTTCCCGTAGGAATTTTCTAAAATCCTTTCTTAGTGTGCACTTACGACACTTCAAAGTCAAAGTCAAAGTCAAATATTTTTATTCAGTTTTGGCCCCATAGAGGCTCTTTTGAACGTACCACCCATTCGGAAGAACATCAGCAGAGAAGAATGGGCAAGAAACTCTGCTGGTTATTTTTTTAAATCAAGGTATAATACAATTTAATACTAATAAGTATGATTACATGTCAAAATCAGGTTGTGTTGCTGGTGCAGGAATTTGACTCCAGACATATTTGTCCTCAATGTAATCAGTAACGCTATAGTATGCTTTAGTCAATAAAACGTCTTTAACGTACGATTTGAATTTACCTTCACTAAGCCCAGTTACCTCCTTGGGAATTTTATTATAAAATTGAATACATCTACCAATGAAAGACTTCCCGGTTCGCGCTAACCTGGACTTAACAACAGCAAGCTTATTTCTATTTCGCGTATTAAAACTGTGGTGATCTCCGCGCACCTTAAGGTTACTCAAGTTTCGGCGGGCATACATTATATTTTCAAATATATATAACGAAGGAACGGTAAGGATTCGACTGGATTTAAAACGTTCCCTTAGTGACTCACGTGACCCCAATTTATAAATCGCGCGAAAAGCTCTCTTTTGGAGTAAAAAAATTGATTGAACATCGGCGGCACCTCCCCACAATAGTATACCATAAGATAGTATACTATGAAAATAAGCAAAGTAAACAATTCTTGCCGTTTCTTCATTTGTTATTTGCCTAATCTTATGGACCGCAAAAGATGCTGAGCTTAGCCTACCCGAAAGTGAATTTATATGAGAACCCCATTGTAATTTTGAATCTATGTCTAATCCTAAGAATTTAGTGCTAGTGTCAAGAGTTAATCGAGTACCCCCCAATTTGACGCAAGAATCTACTACTGGGACTTTCGGTAATGAAAATTTAATGCATTTAGTTTTTGCCTCATTAAGAAGTAGGTTGTTAGTGGAAAACCAATCTAGGAGAATAGCCAAAGCTTTGTTAACCTGCACAAGGTCCCTATCCTTCCTATCTACTTTAAAAATTAACGAGGTATCATCGGCGAATAATACCGTGTCGCATAGGCTTTCCATTAGATACGGGAGGTCATTTATGTAAACTAGAAACAAAAACGGACCTAAAATTGACCCCTGAGGCACGCCTAAATCAATATTAGACCCTTCCGAAAGGTTATCGTTAACGTTTATTTTTTGTCGCCGACCGCCTAAGTAAGATTTCATGAGTTCAAGGGCAGGACCACGGATGCCGTAACATTCTAACTTCAAAATTAACGTTAAATAATCTACACAGTCAAAAGCCTTGGAAAGATCACAAAATACTCCAAGAGCATCCTGCAAACCTTCCCAAGCGTCAAAAATATGAGAAACTAATTTAGTCCCAGCATCTATGGTTGACTTACCCTTTGTAAAGCCGAACTGATTTTTATGTAGAATCTTATGCTCATCAAAATGGGACATTAACTGATCTAGGATTAATTTTTCAAAAATTTTGCTTAGAGCTGGAAGAACTGAAATAGGTCTATAATTATTGGGATCATCCTTACTACCGGATTTGAAAATTGGAGTGACTTTACTATGTTTCATTAGATCTGGAAATGTACCTGCTTTTAGGCATAGATTGAAGAGGTTCGTAAGTTCAGGAGCAATAGTGTTAATGACAGAATCTAACATTTTTACAGAAATACCCCATAGATCTTCCGTGTTTTTCATGTTCAGTGATCTAAAAGCTTTTTTAAGCTGCGAAATAGAGACTGGTTTAAAACCAAATCCAGGAATTGACCGTTTAAAATTTTCCTTAAGAAGAACTTCAGCTTTAACTGAAGAAGAAGCTAGATTCTTGGTGGTTTCTTTAGGTATACTACTGAAAAACACATCAAAATGGTTGGCCACAGAAATAGGTTCAGTAATTAGTGTTCCGTCATTGCATTTCAAAGTGCAAGGGGTATCCTTGGAAGAAGTTCTTCCAGTCTCTTTGTTAACAATTTTCCAAATCGTCTTTATTTTATTCTTCGATTGTTTTATTTTGCGAGCGGTATGGTTTGCTTTTGCTAAAAGACAAACTTTCTTAAACATTTTTGAGTAATTTCTAACATACGCATGAAAAGCTTCATCGTTGGTGTAAGACCTTTTAAAGTATAATTCAAATAAAACATCACGACTTTTCCTAATACCTACAGTAGCCCAATCACTAAAACTGATTTTATCTTTAACCGTAAACTGTCTTTTTGGAAACACGGCGTTAACATTTCGCGATATAATCGAAAATAAGTTTTTACAAATCTCATTTGGGTCTTTAGGGTTGGGGCGGTTTAGAGCTAAACTAACTTCAATGCAATCATTCAGGTGTTGTCGTCTCTTTTGAGAACAGTTTAACAACGGTCTACAACCTATGACACACGGTTTGTGTAGTACGGCGTTTTCGAGTTTTATATTGAGACCCAAATGATCCGACCTAACTCCGTTAACTATACATTTATCAAGAATTTTACAATTTGAAAATATATTGTCAATGCATGTTTGAGAGGAAAAAGTAACTCTGGTGGGCTCATTAAAGTTACAATTCAAACCATAAGACAAGAAAAGTGAAACTAAGTTTCCCGCGTCAGAACTATTTACTAGTAAATCAACATTAAAATCACCGCATACTATAACGGACTTCTTACCTTTAGATAATTTACTCAAAACCTCCTCCATGACATTTAAAAAAGAAGAAAAAACAGAAGACGGAGGCCTATAGACACAAACTAAGATATAGCCGTCAATTTCTGCACAAGCAATCTCACAAGTGCGCTCAAGAGAATATTTAGTGATATCAACCCGTTCTTTGAATTTAATACAATTTCGTAATAAAATGATGCAACCACCCCCCTCAGCCGATATTCTATTGAACGCACTGGCGACTCTAAAACAATTGATATTAAATTGCATTCTATCATCTTTCAACCAAGTCTCACTAAAACATAAAATGTCGAAGTTATATAAATCTAGTAGTAATTCTACATCCAATATTTTGCCAGAGAAGCGATTTATATTTTGATAATAAAAAGACAAACAACTAGCTTCTGTTGGCTTCCCTGTTGTCACACTTAAATGTTTAAAGACACAGTATTTGCGTTAGTACTAGTACTAACTACTGTGTGGTCACTACCAGACGTTATACTACCTATAACGCTATCAATACAATAACCTACCAAAGTAGATAACTTAATACGAGTTTTCCGAGGGACATGTAAAGTGTCCTCCGTCAAAGTCAAATGTGTAATAAACTTGTTATTATCAAAAAATAATAACCTGTCACTATGACGACATGTCACATTATAAAGCACATTGTTAAGTGCATGGATGTGCTTATTCCTAGTTTCAGAAAGAAACCGGGAGTACGGGAATGCTCCCAACATTATCCTACTAGCTTTCAACCCTAAAAGTAGGCTAATACTACTAACTTGAAGAACCTTCCTGCCAAATTTCATGTGTGTAGGTGTAGCGGTTGACGCTGTGCGTTGATTATCAGTCAGGACTTTGAATTTTATATAATATAGCAGTGCCCCGCGGTTTTACCCGCGTTGTGCCCGTTCCCGTAGGAAATCCGGGATAAAATGTAGCCTATAGCCTTCCTCGATAAATAGACTATCTAACAGTGAAAGAATTATTCAAATCGGTTCAGTAGTTTCTGAGATTAGCGCGTTTAAACAAACAAACAAACAAACAAACAAAACAAACTCTTCAGCTTTATAATATTAATAATAATAAATAATATAATAATATAATATAGTAATAGTATAGATAGATGATTACTAAATAGGTGAGATGCTAATTAGAGGATTATTGTCATCATTAAACGTGTAATTAACATTAAATGTGTAATACACTTTTTGAGCGAAAATAATCGCCGCTAAAAGGCAAAACAAGACAAGATTAACTAGTAATTCAAAAAATGAAAAGAAAGAGAGAAGTAATTGTTTCGGGTCAGTTTTATCATTCGGCAAGTACTGCCCAAGCCGGTACCAGCCCGAACATGTATATAACAACATTACATATAACTTACAGGAGGCGTATCCTGTACTATCTGCGAGAAGTAAATGAACCCAGTGTGTGGTAACGCAGCCGCTTGCGAGAAGCCAGAGAGCAACTTCTTCTGCTGGCCGAGCGTGAGCACGTTGCAGGCCGGCATTCGTGACAACTTGGTCAGACCGCCGGCTACTCCGAGAATCTTAGCCGCTGTTGAGGCACCTGAAGGTTGTAATAGGTTCTAGGATTAGTGTACACAATAATAGTATCGAAAAGGCTGGTTTTGCGATCTATGTATATTTTTTGACAGATCAATAAAATGATTGACAGTAATTCCTAGAATTCAAACTGTCAAGTACATCGAAATACATAGACATACGAAATTGTCGGTTTTAAGTAATTAGAAGTAGCAATATGATTAAATAACTTACCAACAATAGCAGTTATATTAGGCGCAATGAAAGTCATCCTACTCTCGACATATTCAAAAATCCTTGACTTGAAGTTGTTCAGTTCTAATGCCATGTCACATGCTTCATTGATCTCCGCTAGCTCCTCTTCTGTTAGCAGTTTCCTACAATAATAGGTTTTAGTTAAATGACTATTGACCAAATACACTGCATAGATGTGGATAATATTTTTGTCTACAACCTGTGGAAGGATATGGTTGACTAGTTTTATTTTTGTTTGATCTGTTTTGTATTTTATTGTATAACTAGCAGCGCCCCTCAGTTTTACCTGCATTGTACCCATTCCCGTGGGAATTTCAGGATAAGAAGTAACCTTCCCGTTGAATGAATTACATTTTTTTTTTTACAAATCGGACCAGTAGGTCCTGAGATAAGTGTGTACAAACAAACAAACAAACTCTGCAGCTTTATAATATTAGTATAGTAATGTTGAAACTTGAAACATACCAATTTATTGTATCCCGAAATTCCCACGGGAAAGTAAACAAACGCAGGGCACTCCAATTTTTTTGTATACAGGTTGTCAGTTGGTGTCAGTATATCAGTCACTAAAGTACTGGTAAAAATTTATTTAAAAAGAGACATAAACTTATAACTTACCCTTGAGTAGTAGACGCAGTAACCGACACAATCATAATAGTGGCCTGCGTCAGGAAACTCTGCAGTATCTCATTGTTCTTCGCTCTGTCCAAGTCATTGCCAAGCTCCTTCACACTCCTAATGTACTCCAGAGGGGTGACAATAAGGGAGTCCAACTCCGGGAACCGTTTCTGATACTTATCCCGTACAAATCTGTGGATAATAGCTGCAAATTGATAATTTAAGGGTTTTATTGGTTATAACTTATTACTTATATGCAATTGTGTCAGTTTAGTAAAGATCTTCATATATGTAACATAAAAAGCATGACAAAAGGCCTTTGACTCATGAAAGCTATTGGCACAGTAAGCAAAAATTGCAAATTATATGCCTCCTGGAGTGATAGTAAGATTAGTAAGTGATAGTATAAGAAAGTCTTCTGTGACCACAGTTCCTGCAAAGGGCCCGAATCTTCACATAAAAATGTAAAATTAAATTTTTCATAAACTTAGTTTCAATTCAAAATGAGTAGCCACTTAAACTTAAGAAACCAGCATGGTAAGTAATATAACAATAGCTTTGGTTACAGACACAATAATTAAATATAGAAATCAACCGAAACCCACCTACTTCTCCATCAATTTCAACAGCAATATTGTTAGCTTCCACAATGAGCTGATACTCGGGGTCAGATTCCATCAAACCAGTCACTTCAATTTTCTTCCTATTATTCCCAACATTTTGTTCAATTTCTGTTACAACCTGGAATCAGTTTTGCAGAAGTTATATTAAAGTAACATTTTCTAGGTTACTTACGATTTTTGGAGGTGTCTTTACAGTTTAACGTGTCGAGTAAAAATATATGTACAAATATTGACACAGAGGGGGGTTCACACTAAAACTAAAGTATAGAACTGAGCAAGATTTTTCCAGAATTTTTAGTATCTACAACTTCAACTGTCAACTTCTTACCCGTTGTAAACGATCAGAATATCGTAGTTTTGCCAATTCTCGTATAGAAATATTCTTAAGATCGTTTTCTTTTGGCAATACCGGGTAAGGGACAGCAAATTCGTGTGATGTATCAATAGGAGCTTTGCTATCGATAGCGGCTTCTAACTCTCCGTCGTCATTCTCTTCTAAATCAGCAAGCAATTCATCCGCTAGAGACATTGTGCTGTTTAAGTACAGTCACAAATACAGCTACAAGAATTCAGAGCAATGCAATGAACAAGTCGTTAAATTATTACAATTTACAATTACAAATTCAGCCCAACCAAACCAACAACAACACAGATTGATTGAAATTTGAATGCAAAATGCAAATTAAATTATGACATTAATGATCTTTTGACAATGACAGTGTCTTTTTTGACAGTGACAAACAACAAAAGATTTCAATAGTGTCGCTGAAAGATATTTAACACCACAGACCATTTTAACATTCATATAACCCATCAACTATTACAAAATATCTTCGCAAAATATTTAGAAGACCATGGGGATACCAAACGAGGAGGTTTCCATTCATTTCATGGAAAGCAGCATGACTTACTTAAATCTGTCATCTGACTATGAATAAGTCGGAAATCACGAGAATTGAATTATCTTTCATAATTATGAATCAAGAGTAAGTACATCACTCTGTAAATTTCCTTCTTTGATTTTCTTCGTTTTATAGCACAATTTATTGAACAAACCATCATAAAATGAATAAGTGCTAAGGCAATATTCAATTAAACTCGGCAGACCGAGCGCTTGACAGATAATGGAGTGATGATGACGTCGTCAATACCGCGGTGTCTATGATATGTAATCATTTTACAACCAAACAATATTTTTTAAGCTATTGCATAGCTTCTATCGCGGGCCTTGAGCGCGGGGACCGAATCCAGAAATTCCGTAACGAAAAAACCTCACGCTCCCCACTCCGACGGGCAAGGAGGTGTGGCTTGAAGGCCGTGCGTGCATCGTCTAATGCCCGGGCCATACTTACGAGAAATGCCATCTATACTATATATACTAATATTATAAAGCTGAAGAGTTTGTTTTGTTTGTTTGTTTGTTTGTTTAAACGCGCTAATCTCAGAAACTACTAAACCGATTTGAATAATTCTTTCACTGTTAGATAGTCTATTTATCGAGGAAGGCTATAGGCTACATTTTATTCCGGATTTCCTACGGGAACGGGCACAACGCGGGTAAAACCGCGGGGCGCTGCTAGTTAATTATATAGATAATGGACGTATACCGTAGATGTAGACACGACTATACGTGATAATTTGACAATAGCATTAACAATGCCGTATGCCGTAGACGATAGCTCGAGTGGCGGTACATCAAAGAGATTATTTGAGAATTAATGAGATGAAGCGGCCACACTACGTATTGTCAGTGTGCGTCGAGAGCGCAACGGGTTCGGACGTATTTGTTTTTTACGACGGATTTGCCTCAAAATCGCACGTTTTTGTCTATACGTACTATGGCGACAGAGTGGAGTAACGACAAAGTAATTACTTTTTCTCGAGATTCTGCAAACATGGTCTCTTATAAAGGACCTTGGGCGGATTACTATGGAGCCTGGCCCGATGCTCAACAGTGACATGACATATGTCATTTGAAAGCTCTTGAAGAGTTGTATCAGTCGCCCTTTGACGGTTATGTCGAAATCGACGGCCAACTTGGTGTTTTCGACCACCGAAGATTGGAGTTGACCAATGCTATGGACGCTGATCGTAATGCTCAACAGTGACATGGCATATGTCATTTGAATGGTCTTAAGGAGTTGTACAAGTCACCCTTTGACAGTTATATCGAAATCGACGGCCAACTTGGTGTTTTCGACCACTGAAGATTAGAGTTGACCAATGCTATGGACGCTGATCCTAATGCTCAACAGTGACATGACATATGTCATTTGAAAGCTCTTGATGAGTTGTATCAGTCGCCCTTTGACGATTATGTCGAAATCGACGGCCAACTTGGTGTTTTCGACCACCGCAGATTGGAGTTGACCAATGCTATGGACGCTGATCCTAATGCTCAACAGTGACATGACATATGTCATTTGAAAGGTCTTGGGGAGTTGTACAAGTCACCCTTTGACGGTTATGTCGAAATCGACGGCCAACTTGGTGTTTTCGACCACCGAAGATTGGAGTTGACCAATGCTATGGACGCTGATCCTAATGCTCAACAGTGATATGACCTATGTCATTTGAAAGGTCTTGGGGAGTTGTACAAGTCACCCTTTGACGGTTATATTGAAATCGACGGCCAACTTGGTGTTTTCGACCACTGAAGATTGGAGTTGACCAATGCTATGGACGCTGATCCTAATGCTCAACAGTGACATGGCATATGTCATTTAAAAGCTCTTGAGGAGTTGTATAAGTCACCCTTTGACGGTTATATCAAAATCGACGGCCAACTTGGTGTTTTCGACCAACGAAGATTGGAGTTGACCAATGCTATGGACGCTGATCCTAATGCTCAACAGTGACATGACCTATGTCATTTAAAAGCTCTTGAGGAGTTGTATAAGTCACCCTTTGACGGTTATATCAAAATCGACGGCCAACTTGGTGTTTTCGACCAACGAAGATTGGAGTTGACCAATGCTATGGACGCTGATCCTAATGCTCAACAGTGACATGACCTATGTCATTTAAAAGCTCTTGAGGAGTTGTATAAGTCACCCTTTGACGGTTATATCAAAATCGACGGCCAACTTGGTGTTTTCGACCACTGAAGATTGGAGTTGACTAATGCTATGGACGCTGATCCTAATGCTCAACAGTGACATGACATATGTCATTTGAAAGCTCTTGAGCAGTTGTACAAGTCACCCTTTGACGGTGATATCGAAATCGACGGCCAACCTGGTGTTTTCGACCATCGAAGGTTGGAGTTGACCTATGCTATGGACGCTGATCCTAATGCTCAACAGTGACATGACCTATGTCATTTGAAAGGTCTTGATGAGTTGTACAAGTCACCCTTTGACGGTTATGTAGAAATCGACGGCCAACCTGGTGTTTTCGACCAACCTGGTGTTTTCGATTTCGACATAATCGTCAAAGGGCGCCTGATACAACTCATCAAGAGCTTTCAAATGACATATGTCATGTCACTGTTGAGCATTAGGATCAGCGTCCATAGCATTGGTCAACTCTAATCTTCAGTGGTCGAAAACACCAAGTTGGCCGTCGATTTCGATATAACTGTCAAAGGGTGACTTATTCAACTCCTTAAGAGCTTTTAAATGACATAGGTCATGTCACTGTTGAGCATTAGGATCAGCGTCCATAGCATAGGTCCACTCCAACCTTCGATGGTCGAAAACACCAGGTTGGCCGTCGATTTCGATATCACCGTCAAAGGGTGACTTGTACAACTCCTCAAGAGCTTTCAAATGACATATGTCATGTCACTGTTGAGCTTTGGGCCAAAATTTCCCAAGGTCCTTTACACTCAATAAAGTCAAATAATATAAATTTACACTCATGAAATATAGAGCTCAGTCGAATTGAAGAAAATTCAATGATCTATTCCGATCTAATACCAAAAACTAATACCATTTGGTATTATTTTTCATTCCCAACGAGTACCACGTTAAAAAATGTATTCCTAACGAATACCAAAACATTAGTTGTAAGAAGTCAGCTAAAAAAAAATAACCCTAACCTACCGAATTACTAACTATTCGGTAGGTTAGGGTTATTTTTTTTTACTAGTTCCATAGTTATTGGTTAACATTAATTAACATTGTGAGAAAATTAACTAGTGGTTGTAATAACTGCAAATTTCTTCTATTTGATTGTTTATAAATAGGTAGGTACTAGGTAATATTGTTATGTTGGATGTTGGACTTGGAATGGTAACAGTAAATTATGTGATATCTGTTAAATTTCTACAAATGTCTAATTAGAGGAAAAGAACCTTTTGTGAGTTAAATGTATATCAAACCATAATATTGAGAAAACATTAACTGAAATCATAACTCAAAGCATTGTAATTTTACTGAACCTGACTGTACTTTATTCCTTCAAACTTATTTTGGTATTGGTTTACAATAGGGTACTCGTTGGGAATGGAAAATAAGTTCAGAAATAAAGTAATACCAAGTGGTAATAGTTTTTGGTATAAGATCGATTCCGATCTTATACCAAAAACTATTACCACTTAAATTAAATGCCAAACACAGATCAATTAAATGCCGTTTTATTGCCAATTTATGAGCATTGACATTGACAGTTTAAGTGTAACCACCCACTAAAAATTATTGCATATAAATTGAGACAATGGGCATTGACGTAGCATTGATTGACATTAAGCGTAAGTGTGGCCCCAGCATAACGTCGTTTCAGTTCAGTTCGGCTTCGGCAGTCTTCGACAGCCGTGTCGAAGACTGCGAAGTTGTGTGCGATTAGACGTATTAAATTATAATTGCATAAGTTGATACAAAATGCTATGCAATAGCTTTACCGCGGCAGTCCCCGAGTGCCACACGTCTTTTTTATTCTGTAAACGGCAATGGTACTTTATTAATTTATTTATTAACTATCAGGCATGAACATAAATTAATAATACAAGCTTAATACAAGTATTTTATATGTTATTTTTTTTTTAAATTAATTTTAGGAAAACTTACAGCTAGGTAACAGTGAGTAGGTAAGTATATAAAAAAATAAACATGCAGCTAAGGCCAATTACAAGTTTCCACTGATAGAAATAGATTTAAACAAAGACGACGACAAACATTGATTACAAAAAGAGATATATATATATTATTAGAGCTATAGAGATATATTAATTACATATTAAATAAGAAAATTATCTATCAACAATCCAAGCTTTCATGAACGGAAGAAATAATGATTCGACGTTTGAGACTTAAAATCGTGGTATTAAATAAGTCGATATCATTGTTAGCCCTCAACAAATTGTTGAATGATGTGCTGGCTCTAACTAACTATTCATGCTCAAACTTTAGAAACCATATACGGTACGTAATGAGAAATAAATAAATCTATTTATATAAAAGAAAGTCGTGTTAGTTACACCATTTATAACTCGAGAACGGCTGAACCGATTTGGCTGAAAATTGGTGGGGAGGTAGCTTAAAACCAGGAGACGGATATAGGATACTATTTATCCCGTATTTCCTACGGGAACGGGTGCGCTGTGGGTGAAACCGCGGGGCACAGCTAGTACTCAAATATAATCAAAAGAACAAGGATCTATTCTATCCAAATATATTAAACAGTTTCACGAAAGAGCTCGAAATATTTACGATTAGACCACTTGAAACTCGATGCAACGAAGCCCAAACACAACTAAGGATGTCCCTTGACTTAGTTATGATTTTATCGATAGTCGTTTTTATTGCAAGGTATTTTGGAAATATGAATAAAAATACAATATTATCAAAAACTAATTGTATATTGGGATGGTAACTATGTTTATAATTAAAATAAAATAAAAAAAATATTTTTAATTTAAAAAAGCGACTAAATTACAGGAAAACACTTAAAAGGAAAATATATAATATTGATATCGGATATATCAGATATCGATTATTTTGTGGACTTCCCACGTTCACAAATAAAACTACATGTACAATGCAACACAATTAATAAAAATAACCCCTTAAATTTGTGGTGTTCGAGGTGTTTTAGTAAGGTAATATCAGATATCGATTATTTTGTGGGCTTTTCACGTTTACAGTTAAAACTATATGTACAATGCAACACAAATAATAAAAATAACCCCTTACATTTGTGGTGTTCGAGGTGTTTTAGGTATGGTAAAATCTTCAAAGGCCGGGCTTATCCCGTGGCTCCGAGGAGAAACACCATAATAAATTAATAAACACAAAAAAACACTAATAATTTAATAAACACAAAAATCAATAATAAATTAATAAACACAAAAAAAAACAATAATAAATTAATACACACAATCATCCCACCAATCATTCCAATTTTTTACAAAACCTTTCACAATAGTTATTTATGGATATGACAATAGAAGAAGTAAGCATTACTAAGATGATGTATGGTACGACTTGAAACATTGCTTTATACACAGTGGCACGTGACAGGTTTCGCAGCAATACGGGGTTTTTTGGGACTTTTTCCCTTCGCGAAGGCAAACAATGCACCGCTTCCAGAACTTCCGGTTGCGCGATGCAGTGTGTGCTGTCGGTTCGAGTAAAACGGGCCAATGTGTAGAAGCAATGAATCTGTTCGGTTGATCGTGCGTAGATCTACTGCTGGCGACAGCAGTAGATTTACGACTTTGCGGACAATGTGAAAGATGATTTGTGAGGATGGAATTTACAAGTTCAAGGCGAAAAGCTAAATGATCGTGATGTTTTTGTGAGGAAGACTGCAAAAGAATGCGAGAGTTGAGGATAGATACGTTAAGAAGACGTTTAAAAAGTTTCATGTACCATTTGGTACCACGTTTCCTTTCTATTAAATAAGGCTCTAACATCTGGTCTTTCAGATCTACCCCCCCCATGAACTTATTGTAGTCCAGAACTACTTGGGGCTTAAACGGCACTGGCCGAGATGTTGGTCTGGATAAAACTGTAGGCAAAGCAGTAGATGAACCATGACAAGTGGAAATCATGGTTATGCGTTTCTTGTCTTGCCATGATAATACTGACACATCGCCAGAATGTCTGGCGATGTACTCTCCCCTTTTAAGTGGAGCCTTATTTATCAGAATGGGAACATCGCCACGGGAAGGTCTCAAAGTTCCGACACAGTCGGTGCCATTGAGCTTCAGAAACCTAGCTAATAGAGGAGAATTATACCAGTTATCCATAAATAGTCTATACCCTTTGTTGAGTAGGGGACCAATGAGCTTCTTCACGACAGCTGTACTTTTCAGTACACCGGGCGACTGCTCCAGATCTGTTGCGGATTGTTTACCGGTGTAAACAATAAAAGACCACAGGTAACCGGTCGTACTCTCGCAAAGCTCGAATGTTTTGATCCCAAACTTAGAAGCTTTGTTCCGAATATATTGTTTAAAGTTCAATCTTCCTTTCCATAAGGTTAGACTTTCGTCTATGCAAATATCTTTACTTAAAATATAATTTGATTGAAATGCTAAATTTAAATGAGTAATTATTGGTCTCAAACGATGTAATCGGTCAAAACTTCCGGCGCTAGTGTCGGAGGTACTTGGATAATTTACGGGGTCTGAATCTACAAAATATAACGCTCTATTTAATAGTTCGTACCTCCTTCGTGTAAAGATCCTCCGGAAAACTTCCGTCTTGAGAAGTGGGTCGACCGAAAAGCAACTGACTACAGTCGGCATTTTGATGATCCCCAACATCATCCAGAACGAAAAGAGGCACAAAATTTCATGAAAATTAGTGGGGTACCATTCAGACTGGAAAGCAGAAGAAGCAATTTTGGTTGCATGCAAGTTTGTTTCGGTCACAATCATATTTATAACGCCATCGCTCCAAAAGGAACGAAAAGCGTCATATCCCGAACCGAAAACCAACACGGAACCAGTACGCTCGGGCCTAAAAGTTTCCTCTTTACCCCGAAAGGCCGAAGACGACCATTCGAAGTCAAGGAGGCCTTCCAGTCTAGGGAGAGTTTCCGCTCCATCACTAGCGTCAAGAAACACATCATTTTCACTCTCGCTAGCATCCTCACGTTCAGCATTTCTCTCGATCCTAGCAGCATCTTGCATTCTCAACTGTCGGCTCCTCAAAACATCCATCGCCAAACTTACCAATTCAAGGGGGACGTCCTCATCATTCGTCCAAATTTCATTCAGTGGGTGTCCCACTTTCCACTGATGTCCCCCCCTACGGCCCCGATTCGGATACCCACCCCCACGTGCACTCTGTCCTCGTACACCTCTAACCCCTCTTCGTCCACCTCTTCGCCCACTCGTTCTTCTCCTATTGCTCACATCTCTATCACTTTCTTCAGGGGACACATACAAAGGGTGGATATCCGGGGCATAAAAAACGTCTCCCTCGGCGGCAATGTCCAGCCGCTCGCCATCTTCGTCGAAAACTTGAATTACGTTAATTGGTGAGCGGGACCTGTCGCGAGGGAGCGCTTGTTCTTCCTAAAATAAACCAAAAATGTATTTAATACCACCTGAATCCAATATATACACCAAAAACTTATTAAAAAAATTACCATTTGAGGCATCCTCTCACGGCGCTCTGGGGGCGTCTGTGGAGAGTAGGGTGGAGCTTCCGGCGATGCTGCGCCCTAAAACATGCATTAAAATACCCATAAACATATTATAATTACAGTAGAACCTCGATAACTCAAACCTCGGTAACTTAAAAACCTCTATAACTTCAAAAAATAATGTGTTCCCTTCCCATCAGACCCCAAAACCTCTACAACTTAAAATAAGCAACTTCTATAACTTAAATAAGTAATCTCTGTATTGGCCCTCAGTAACTTAAAGAAATGTTTCCACAACCTCTATAACATAAAATTGTTATAGTCCATCGAAAAGTTACATTTGGGGTTGCGTTTTTTAGAGGACGCAATTTTATTTTTTTGATGTGTAGGGGGGGTCAGTGTAAAGCTAAAAACAAGTTTGTGGGGTCGCCACCCTTGTCCCACGGCCGCCATCTTGAAAATAGGGGTTGAAATGGTTTTTACGATATATCTCTTAAACTATTATTTTTTTAAAAAAACATTGTTAACAGTTTTGTTGCAAATTAAATTCTCTACAACTTTGGTCCTGTAACTTTTTGTCGTAGAACTATAAATAAAAAAGTTATAAGCGAAAATGTTCAGAAATTCGAAAAGTAAAAATAAAAGACATAAGGGACATTACAGCTGCTGCTGATCCTAATACCGATCTATCGAAGGTCGTAGTTCGATTAGGTGGGTTCCATTTGCTCATAATATGTCGTTCATAGGTGCGATTGGATATATCATGTCTGGTAGTGGACTCGAGGATATCTTCAAATAAATTTATGCTGAGAACGGTGTACAGCACATAATGTCTGGACATGCTTATGGTTCTGGGACCCTAAAACATAAAATCCGACACCACAATATCAAAATCAGTTCTTCCGTGCGATAGCTACGATGCCACACACACACACACACACACACAGACCGCCACCAAACGCACAAGACAGTTCATAACATAGTATACACTTCTTACAAATTATGAAGTATAAACCTCATCGCCTTCATCTGATTCGTCACCACTGTCGTCCTCTTCAAATTCATCGACCTCCTGATCTTCCTCCTTAGCATAAAGGACGTCGATGAATTCTGTCGGTAGCTCCTCGTCGCCGCGACGCCAAGTTGACATGCTTTATAATAAAAACGAGAACACTGTCATAAAAGTAGTCATTTACCCCAGTCGTAATTTTTATAACCAAATCATTATTTTATTCTAGCCGCACATTTACTATCCGCGGGTGAAACCACGGTGTACCCGTTCCCGTGGGAATTTAGGAATAAAATGTATCCCATGTGTTATACTGATATAACGTAAATTACTGTAAAATTTCAACCAAATCCATTCGGTAGTTTTAGCGTGAAAGAGTAACAAACATACATACTCACAAACTTTCACATTTATAATATTAGAAGGATCCAAATTTGATTTAAACTGAGACATATTAATGGTAAAGAGCGTGTAGGTACGTGTTGATACTTTAGGATCCGAGGAACGAGTGACTCCGTTTTGAAAACAACTAATCAGGTAAGTTACCTGATTACCTGTAACCTGTAAGTGCCCTCTTTTCTTATCTTATCCAGGTAACGTGAACAATAAAACATATTCGGCCTTGCAAAAGCCTCTACGCAAAACAATACCCAGGTAAAAAAGTAACATAGCAGGTATGTAGGTATAAAATTACTTAAGCTATTAATATTACAATTCCATTTTGTATCGATGGAATGAAGTACTAGTATTACAATATTGCTATTTAAGTATTCATTCAAGCGTATTTAAACCAAAAAAACCACAAAAGAAAAAAAAAATTTGGAACGCCTGCCGTTTTTAAACGGGCAGAGATATGGAGTAGATGATTTCGAACAAAATGCAAGGAATTATGTGTTCTTTAATCCCTTTAAGGTTTGGTTTTAACGTCTCTGCCCGTTTATGAAATAAATAAAGAAAACGATTTTTCTCCATACAAAAAAAAACTTAACATTTTTTTTCTCGGAAACGGGCAGGTATTTCAAAAAAACGTATTCTATAAAATAGGCTTAGAATCACTCAAAGACCTTAATTACAAAAAATCAGATTGAAATTCGTACTTTGACCTCTATCTATGTCCCTGATTTAATTAATTGGAACCAGTGTCCATTGTTAGGTAGATAATTAGAGATGTGATGTCACTTTTGAGGTTGTCGATATTTTATATCGATCCTACTTAGTTCGAATGATTACACAAGGGAACAAAATTAGACTTTTTTTGCTGCATGGAACTTTATAGCTGTTGTTTACTAATGTGAGGTAAAAATGATATAATTAATTATTGAAAACACAATTCATTACTATTTCTTGATTACTCGACTTATTATTATTATTGAATCAAGTATGGGTTTTTAATTTATTGCGGTACTCTTACACATGTATCATTGATATCATCATCATCATTCACACCTTTTTAATATTTTAGCTATCCGAAGGATCCAAAAATAAAAGAAAAGTGGATAAATGCAACAGGAAAAGGTCCAAACTGGTTTCCCACAAAAAATAACACGATATGTTCGTCTCACTTTGAGCCTAAGTGCTTTCAACCATTGAAGAAAGTTCGTCGGCTCTGAATTTCATCGATACTATTTTTTCTACGATTCAAATTCAAATTCAAATTCAAATCAATTACCTCTTCACATCACTAGTTGCGATGTGTGTGTATTGTCTGTAGCTACAGGTAGAAGCCCCGCCCCCTGTATGCATGTGTTCTATTACTGAGTTTATTAGTGTTGCTGTAAGTTTCTTTGTGTGCGGGAGAAATATGAGCTCGTGTGCCGTTCTTATAGTTTTTGCTTTTGTGTTAGTGAACGTTAGTAACTATTTATTAATCTGTGACACGGCGACATCTGAACACGAATACATTTGTTTACAAAGCATATCTCCTGTATTTCTGACATCTGTGATACAAATAGACCAAAATGGCCTACGGGATTTTGTCAGACACACTGCCATTTGTCATGCTCTGAATATACAATTTGAATTGATTTTATTTCTCAAAAAAAATAACTTATGCGCTGTTTTATCGTTGTGTTTACTATTGTTATTGCTTTTTATCCTATTTTTACAGTAAATACAAACAAATTTATTAATTTACAAAATACTTGAAAATCGGTAACATAGTAACGGATTTTACTAAGACTTTATTTCTAGTTTTTACGATGTCTTTCTTACAACTAATTATCTAAATAGAATAATTCACGCATAATAAACAGTTCATTAAAAAAATCAGTACTTGCCCGAGATAATTGCAAGAAATCACCAAATATATCAAGACGAAACACGCACCACAACCACAACACCACAGACCAGGAAGGAAACGCAAGCGAAGCGCAACACAACTAGGGTTGCAAAATTACGTAATTTTACCGAAAACGCTAGTAAAATACGAATAAATTACCGTAAATTACGGTAAAATTGGTAAAGCTAACCACCACAGAAGCAAATAGAACAAAAGAAAAAGCTGCCAAAGTCAACGTCACGCTTTGCGTAGGATGTTGCCGATTAGTGCAGTTTGCAATAACATTTTGCGTTGTTGCCGTTCCGTAATAGGTAGACGAAGCATACAGCAAGCCGGCCGGCGCGGCGGGATGCCACGAAATCAAGCCAAAGTTTGGGATTATTTCCAAATTTTACATGAACATAATAAAATAAAACATGTGGTGTGTCTATTTTGTAATACGGAGTACAAAAATGCTAATGCTACTCGGATGACGGAACATTTTAACAAATGTAAAAAGTGTGTCTGTGTAAGTAAACACCATGGGTAAACAAACACTACTGCAAACTGCACCCCTCGTCCGTCTGTGTGACGTTGACTTTGACAGCTTTTTCTTTCGTTCTATTTGCTTCTGTGGTGGTTAGGTTTACCAATTTTACCGTAATTTACCGTAATTTATTCGTATTTTACCTAAAATATGGTATTTTACGTAAGTTTACGAAAGTAATATTACCGCTTTACAACCGTAAACACAACACAACAGACAACACGCACACCACAGACGCACACAGCAGTCAGTTAATACTAGGGTTGCAAAATTACGTAATTTTACCGAAAACGCTCGTAAAATACGAATAAACTATTTGCTTCTGTGGTGGTTAGGTTTACCAATTTTACCGTAATTTACCGTAATTTATTCGTATTTTACTTAAAATATGGTATATTACGTAAGTTTACGAATGTAATATTACCGCTTTACAACTAGGGTTGTAAAGCGGTCACACAGACGAGGGGTGCAGTTTGCAGTAGTGTTTACACAGACCAAAGGTTAATAAATAGCTACACTACCTTATGCGTCCGTCAGTCTACCTATTACGGAACGGCAACAACGCAAAATGTTATTGCAAACTGCACTAATCGGCAACATCCTACGCAAAGCTATCAAAGTACGAATAAATTACGAATAAAATACGAATAAATTACGGTAAAATTGGTAAACCTAACCACCACAGAAGCAAATAGAACGAAAGAAAAAGCTGTCAAAATCAACGTCACACAGACGGACGAGGGGTGCAGTTTGCAGTAGTGTTTGTTTACCCATGGTGTTTACTTACACAGACACACTTTTACATTTGTTAAAATGTTCCGTCATCCGAGTAGCATTAGCATTTTTGTACTCCGTATTACAAAATAGACACACCACATGTTTTATTTTATTATGTTCATGTAAAATTTGGAAATAATCCCAAACTTTGGCTTGATTTCGTGGCATCCCGCCCACAGATCCCGCCGCGCCGGCCGGCTTGCTGTATGCTTCGTCTACCTATTACGGAACGGCAACAACGCAAAATGTTATTGCAAACTGCACTAATCGGCAACATCCTACGCAAAGCGTGACGTTGACTTTGGCAGCTTTTTCTTTTGTTCTTTTTGCTTCTGTGGTGGTTAGCTTTACAAATTTTACCGTAATTTACGGTAATTTATTCGTATTTTACGAGCGGTTTCGGTAAAATTACGTAATTTTGCAACCCTATTTACAACCCTAGTTAATACCACAGACAGAGTCCACAGACCACCAAACAAGAGTCAATCAATACCGCGAAATTGGCAACAGATAACCAATCAAACAAAAAACGGCCATAGATTATATTTTCGTTTAGAATGAAGGCAAATTTATCAAATAACGGAAATTCGGTCGGGTCGGAGCGGCAGCCGGCTTGCCGCTTAGGGATTTAGCGTTTGGCGCAGTGACGTAACACGCGGCAGCCGGCCGGCTGCCGCGGCCGCTTGGGGACTTCGAGGCAGTTAGACTTGTTCAAATTATTTGGTTCGTGGTCTGTGGTTCAATGGTTCAAGTTTATTGGTTCGTTCGTGGTCTGTGAAGGTGAGGTGAGTCCAGTTCGTTCAATTCTCTCATTCATTCATTTCAATCAGCATTTTTTTGTGATTTTTTTAGGGATGGGCAAATGGAAAAAAAATATCGATATTTATCGTATCGATATTTTTCAAATATATCGATATATATCACCCAAGAAATATCGATATTTCGATATATCGATATTTTTTGCCCAATTTGCAATTATTTATAAAAATTGCCTTAATTATCGAAATTTTAAAGCAAATACACATCTGGCTGTTCCAAACATAAGTTTATTATTTAAAAAAAAAAAAACGAATTGCTTGACATAAAAAAAGAAACAAAAAACTACTGCATATTTTCAAAATTTTAAGGCTAGATTACACCGGGGCAACACTGTGCGGCATTGCGGCATGCCACAAGGCCGCATGCTACAAAGTCAAAAATGTCGCACATTGTGGCAAGGGCACAATGGATTCCATGCGACATTTTTCGTGCGTCAAAAATGTCGCATGGAATTCCATTGTGCCCGGATACAAGATGCGACAGTCTGCCACGTGACGCAAGGTGTTGCCATGCCGCACGGTTCTTGCCACAATGTGCGACATTTTTGACTTTGTAGCATGCGGCCTTGTGGCATGCCGCAATGCCGCACAGTGTTGCCCCGGTGTAATCTAGCCTTAAGAAATCGGATTGGTCAAAATCATGATGTGACGCATGAGCAGACAGCAGAGCTTTAAAAATATATCGATTTTGATATCTGAAAATAAATATCGAAAATTGATATATCGCGGAAAAAAATATCGCTAATTAGTATCGATATTTTTCTGAAAAAATATCGATATTTTGATATATCGATATTTTTTACCCATCCCTAGATTTTTTTACAGTTGGTTGGTTGAAGACAAGAAAAGAAAGCTGGGCCCACCAAAAGCCCGCGATTATAAACGTGAAACGTGATATTATTTTAAGTGGAAATAGGTTTTAAAAACAGCTCCAATGGCGCTAAATCCACAATACGATGCAATCGGTAAAGGATTTGTACAACAATATTACATACTGTTTGATGATCCGGCACAGCGACCAAATCTTGTCAACATGTACAACGTGAGTACCTATTATTTGGGCGAAACTGTGATTTCTAGATGATTTTATCTTTCTATGAGTAAGCAAGAGAAATCCATTTCCATAGTCCACCACCTTCCCTAAAACTGATTCCTTGGGTTTAAAGTCGGTTTATAATATACAATTTATAATGAATCTGCAGCACAGCTTTTTCCTAATTAATTGTGAATAGTGGTTATATTTTTTCTGCACTACTAACAACGGGTATATCGAACCGAAACTTTTGTTCTATTATGTATTTCGTATCTAAGTTTCTTATAACAACTAAAATAAGAATTACAATGCCGTAAAACAGTGAAAAACTACAATAATTAGCTGTATTTTTTATTTAGCCATGAGTCATGCTATCCAGAAGACTCAATCTGTTGTGAAATTGCGAACTATTTATAACACTCATTTTGTGATAAATTAATACACTAACAAACATTCGGTTTAAACTGATTAAATGACCCAAAGAACCTGATAAATACAATGGCTATCAGTGACCCACAGTGACACATATAGCATTAAGATAGATCCCATGCCTGGTAGATTTTCGGGATTATTAGTTCACTTTTGCGATGTTTTGAGGGTGAACGATAATCAGTTCCAAGTTCCCAAACAGTATAAGAGTTTCTGTATATGCTACATACATCACTACATAGTATAAAATAAATAAAGTCGTCACTTTTTCGTGTCTGTCTGTTTGTCTGTCTGTCTGTATGCTTAAATCTTTAAAATTACGCAACGGATTTTGATGCGGTTTTTTGTAATAGGTAGAGTGATTCAAGAGGAAGGTTTTTATGTAAAAAAAATTCCTGAAATTCCCACGGGAACGGGCACAACGCGGGTAAAACCGCGGGGGGCTGCTAGTCGAATATAAATCTAACCATTAGCCATCAATCTATCTGATTAAGTTCTTGAGCACGGCCAGAAATCTAGATAAATAATTTCTGTAATTATAAGATTTTAATATGTTTTTAAAGTATTTGTGTATGGTTAGATTTCATTACCAAGTTTTGATTTCAGTTTTGGCCATGTGTTAATAGTCCCATATGTATTATTTAGTTATGTATATAAATTGAATAATTAAAATATATTGCACTTCTAGGTTGAAACATCATTTATGACGTTTGAGGGAGTTCAACTGCAGGGAGCAGTTAAAATTATGGAAAAGCTTAATGTAAGTATTTTTTAAGTTATTTTCTAAAACAAAAGTTGTAAATTTTAGTCAAAATCATTATGTTATCAGTTTAAGGAAGATTCTCTTATAAGTGAAAGGTCACTGACTCACTTATCATGAAATCACAGAAACTATAACGAGGAGTCTCCAAAGTTTGCATGAGGATTCCTCTTAGGATGTAGGTGCTCACCAAGAAGAGAATTTGCTAAATTCAATCCCAAACAGGCTGACAGGGCCACCCCCTTTCATCTCAAGCGCAGTGAAGGCCAATCTATAAATTATAAATGGAAAAAATATATTTGTATAAATATAAAAGGTTTTCTGTCTTCTTCTCATCCAAATCTTAACAAATTACAGTACAGCAACACTACTGGCATGACTTTTATCTAAACAGTTTGTTTATCCATCTTACAGAGTTTAACGTTTCAAAAGATTGGAAGAGTCATCACATCTGTAGACTCTCAACCAATGTTTGACGGAGGTGTTCTAATCAATGTTCTCGGACAACTTCAGGTATTACCACAATAGATGTCATTGCTTTATTAATGTGTTTGACCTTTTGACTATTATTATTTGTTTATCTAATTTATTTATTTGTTGATGAGCAAGTGTTAGTTGTTTGTTAAAAATGCACATCTAAAATTGCAAATAAAAAACGTTTACTAGAGTAATATTGCTAATCGCTGATTCTACACATTAAAAAACCTTATAAATATTGAATCATGCAGACGTCATAGTGTCAATGACCCTATAAATGATAAATTACATATCCCATCCCAAGTTTGAAAGAAAGAAGTGTTATTTATACAAAATATTGTCAATGAACAGACAGACGAGGATCTGCCCCATGCATACACTCAAACCTTTGTACTGAAGCCAATAGCAAACTCGTTTTATGTAGAACATGATATATTCAGACTCGCGCTACATGACGTCTAAAGGACAAGTAAGCATTAGATGCTTCTGGTTTCATTTTGATGCACTCAATAATATCAGCTTCTACTAAAGTTTCATTTACCCATTTCGGCTAAATGTCAGATTGATTTTCCTTTCCTTATTAATACACATTGAATCTAATTTTAATTAATAATACACACAAATATACTAAGCATTAGCATTTTCAGTCTTGATTTCTTTTGAGTGCCTTCAGTCATTCTAATAAAATTAACATCGAAAATTCATTTCAGTGCCCAATAATCTCACTCTTTTTTTCTGCAACTTGTGACAATGTCCTGCTAATTATTTAATTTGTGATTTTCGTATTTTTTATATACCATATCTAATCAATTTGTTAAATATATACAGCATAAGATGTACATCAAGATAAAATATGCAGGCCATCAGCCATTTCCCATCAGCCATTTAACTGTGCTCTTTTTTGAAATGTAATACACCCATCTTTGTTTGTGCAGCCAGCAACATTAACAGCCATTTGTATGGTGTTCAGTTACTTAATTGAATCGTTGTATTTCAGTGCGACGACGACCCACCACACCCGTACATGCAGACATTCGTATTGAAACCACTCGGCGAGTCTTTCTTCGTTCAACATGATATATTCCGTCTCGGAATCCACGACATAGCCGCATAAGAAGTCATATTACAACAAATCATCACTCTTATAATATCGAACAAGATCATAATAATAACATTGATCACGCTATTTAAAAGTGCATTAAGTTTCGGTTATCTAGGTTTAAGGACTAGTAACAATTACTGCTCTATTATAAAATGAAATTCAAAAAAGTGATTCCAATTTAAGTGTCTTTTGAATTCGGCTTTCGTTCAAGATTGCTTAGTGAAAGTGACTCCGTTTTTCTCAGTTACATGTATACATTTTATAATAAATAAATACATAATTTTTCTATTTATAATGATGGTTTTGTATTAAAGATGTACCTTAACCTTTGTTGTATACTCTCCTCTCTACGTATTCAGGGTCAGGAATAAAAAATAAACATAAAGTCGATGCTAAGACAATCATGTATTATTATAAATAGTCAAAAATAACAAAAGAACCATTGAAAACAGGTACATTTTTACCAATCTCAGAATTTAAGACTCAATCCGTTAATCCTTAGACGCTACGAACACTTAACAAGTCGCATGCACTACTAACCAAATGGTACACACACCGCGCCCAGGCTCCGGCCCTTACTTGTCTAAGTGAATGACTAGGTTGCAAAGTGACGTTTGCAGGCTGGCAACACACATGTCCTGCCTTCGGTTTATTACCACATTTACACAATTGTTCGGAAGTCAGCGTTTTATCATCCTATTGTCCTCCACAATTCGAGTTTCTCAAACATTATTCGAACATTTATCAACTAGCTACAAAGTATGTCAACTATTATTGCTTATCAAAAGCATTTTTATAAATAAGAACAATCTTACCTTAAAAATACAAATATATATTGAATGGAGCGGATTTTATTGTAGATTTCCATATAAAATTTTTAATATTGAAAAGCCATTGTTAAAAATTTTCAAAACTGCTAAAGGAAACATCGGAACGGACAAATTATGTGGTGGAGACAAAAAGCGGAGATCAAATTTTGACATGGCAAGACCTTGTAGGTCGTTACAACGTTTTGTACATTTTAGCCTCAGTCTTGTAGCACTGTTCTGTTCAACAGAATTGATAAGAACACAACTTGTCATTGATGTTAAATCGTAGCATCTATTCACAACACGTGCTTGATGATAAGGTGGCCTGTTAGGTCCCACTACAGGGTTAAGGCCGTAATCAGGTACTTCAGTTTAAGGGTGCCTGTCCATTGAAGCAGAGCGCGGCTGCGGAGAAACGGAAAAATATTAACGAATAGGATAGATTTTTTATATTATTCTCCGTTTCTCCGCTCCGCAGCCTCGCTCCGCTTCAATGGACAGGCACCCTAAAGTCATAAGCAATAATCAGCTGCACATCTTAATACATCTATTTTGTTCTAGTCTAAGCCAATTTTTCAACATTTTCGTTCAACACTTAATCAGAGTAACTAATTAAAGGCATTTATTTATTGCTCTCAGAGTGCTTATATACGAATATTTTCCCTTTGCATTAAAGTATAAAAACAATCTACACAGTATGTTCAGAGGTAAGTTAGGAAGGACCTGCAAACAATAGTTAGGTGACCTAACCAACAACGGATCATAGTAATAACCATCTACCAGTTTTCAAAGTCTAATTAAACAAAAAATCAAATTCAACAGAACAGTGCCACAACAACTTTCACAATAATAGCGATACAGTATTGTGATCTTTGAAATCACTCGTAAATTTCTTTTTCAAGCGATAAATGTTTTATAAAAGGTTTACTGTCTCTTCAATTACATAGGGACAAAAATAATATTTAAATAACTGAATATAAGTACATAGTCCGTTGAATCTAGATATATATATATATATATTTGCATCTGTCAAAATACGTGTAAGTGACAAGCACCATCAGATACCGTCATACTCTAAACAAAGTTTTTGATTAGTTAACTCAGAAACAAAATTAAATCTCCGACAAAAGGTTATTAAATTGAAATAGTAGTTTGAGGTAGTTAATAGATATAATTTTATTATACTCTGAACATCATTCTGTGAATATATTTCTTCCTTACATAGTATAAAATAAAGTCGTCTCTTTTTCGTGTCTGTCACACTGTTTGTCTGTCTGTATGCTTAAATCTTTAAAATTACGCAACGGATTTTGATGCAGTTTTTTGTAATAGGTAGAGTGATTCAAGAGGAAGGTTTTTATGTAAAACAATTCCCGAAATTCCCACGGGAACGGGCACAACGCGGGTAAAACCGCGGGGCGCTGCTAGTTATTTATATATATTTTTAACGTGCTTTTTCTAAACAACCCTGTCAGAGTCGTAAACTACCAACAACAGACTTAATATTAGAATCTTGTTTTTCTGAGCAAATTAAGTTAGTCATATGATATTTAAGTACAGGTCTTTGGATAAGTAAATGTGTTAAGTTACTAATGTTTCAAAACGATAATAACTTGAAAGTTGTACGAAATAATAGACTTTTAAGTTCTGAGCAAATCGACGTTAGGTTTTTGTGCTGAAATTATTAAAGAAGTAGTTATCTGACATAGTCCAGAATGTGAATTCAATTGAATTGGGTGCAAAAATTATGACGTATTCTGGGTTCCTTTATATATAATTCACTTATATTTAATGTAGCTAAAAGATTTCATTTTGTTTGTTATTAGAAAACGACCAATCGTTGCATTCGTCGGAATATAGTGTTATGTAAAAATAAACTACATTCTTCGATACTATTTTGACCTTGCCTATATAATGTGACATTTTTCGGACTATTTTTCTTACTCTGCCAATGTAAACACATTTCCTACATCGCCAATTTCCCTGACTGTACAAAGTGAGTGGACACTGTACTCTACTGACATTCCTTGCAAATTGTAGTGACATTTTTCCAATAGAGATATTTGACACTGTTTAGACTATTTTCCTGGTCATTCCTATAAAGACATATTTCTTCAAAATTTTAGTGACATTTTTCCAGATCATACCAATTGAGTGACATTTGGAAATCGGCAAATCGAAAAATAAAAAAAAACCAATTTAGTGACATTTTGACATTCATATTTAGTCACTAAATTAAAGTGACATATCGGTATTCCAGTCACAATACCTGACTACCCAAAAATAATTCCAGGCACAACTACCTTGACAACTGACCTATATTATGACAAGCCCCTACATTCCTCAGAGACAGTAAACCCCTATAAAAAGTACACACGTAGTCTATTTCTTCCGTCCCCGCGCGCCGGGCACGACCCCTCGTAGGGATCTCATCGCCATCGCGCGGTTGAAGTGGCGATGCGTCTTGTGCTCCTCTAAGTCACTGCCGTTGTCTACTGACGAGAGAATCACTAAAAGTACTCCCATCACCTGGAATTTAAAGATAAGAGTTGGCGTATTCGTAAGACCATTCGCCAAAAAAGTCGTATTTGAGTACATCCATAAACAGCGGTGTCTGCGCGCCTTTTTATATATTTTTTTTATTTATTTATTGTTTGAATTATTCGGTTCGGTAGTGCGGATTCCCTGGTCTTTTCGCCACGATCTCTACTGGGAAAGAAGAAGATTGGGCACAACACAGTGTCCTAATCTTTAAGATGAACTGAAATTACGTTTACGGATACACTTCGCTTTTATTTTACAAAATGAGTAGTGTACGCTTAAACTTAAGATGAGTCTATTAAATCTTTGAGTGGGTAGCAGTAGACAGTCAATAGACTAAAACGATAGGTCCGGTAAGTTAGATACTTCACATTGGCGACCAAAAAGCGTTTAGTCCAGAATTTTCGTACAGTGGACATAGAAAGTGCCGTATGAAACTCACCAAACACACAATAATGAGTAGGGTGTAGATATGCACGGAGGCCTCGGGGATGTTCTCGATGTCCTTGAGCGCGGCCAGCGCCGGCTCGAAGTCCGGTCTCAGGTCTAAAGCGTGTCTCAAGTGCACCGCAGCTTCCTACAACAAGATACGTAAAGTAAATTTGTCTGTAGTGTCCTACTGCTGGGCAAAGACCTCTCATCTCACTGAACTCAAATTAATTTTGAAGGTACAGTTTAGTACTCTTAAATATGCAAATTTTCATTATGTAGGTACGTTTGCAACGTATTTTAGCATCGGAATTTAATTGTTTAAAAATACAGATAGTTAAATTACCCTTGATAAAAATGAGATAACATGAACTGCAAGCAATAATAGGTATCATTAAACCTCTATAAATAAAACAATTGCTTAATTTTATCTCAGAAGGTGCGGCTGCATATAAATCAGCCATTTAGTTAAATAATGTTTAAAACTTTTTATGAAATGAATGGGTTTTTATACAAAAACGCTCCGGTGGACTAGTAGTGTGTGCATTCGCCTGCCAAGACTGGGACACGGTCCCGGTTTCTATTCCCTGGTCGAACGAAAATATAATTCCTACTTTTCCTTGGATCGGGTTTGTCACCAACCCTTATTAAGGGATTATGCCTAATTTAATCCTAATCTAATCTGCCTAAACTGTTTACCGATATCTTCGGTGAGATGAGAGGCCTTTGCCCAGCAGTGGGATGTTATAAGCTAATACTTTTTTTTGGTTTCCGTAAGTGTGGCTATAGAAACTAAAATATTTTTCTAAATCGACTGGTACTTTCAAAAGATTAACACCATCAAAGAAACAAATAAAAATTTGTATCTATGCCATAGAATAATATATAGTTAAAGTTGTAGCAACTTTTAGAATGACATTTCACCGTTAAAAATGCTCCGGCGCATAGCGCGTCTCTTCTCTTCCTTATTTAAAAATAGGTCCAATCGTTTTGGTAGACAGATCATAGACACGACCCATTTAAGTTTGACGCTTAAAAGATAATTCTAGCGTTGAAACTTTTAATTAGTTGTTGATTGATTTATTAAGGTTTGGGAAGAAATTAATATTTTTAGAAGTTTTAGGAAGTTGAGTATATTGAGTTGAGTATTATTTTTAACCTAATGAGTGAAGAAGGTAGTATTTATGGACATTGGGTTTCATCAATTCTGTTTAGAATATGAAATCGGCTTTGCAAGAACCGTTAACTAATCGTGATATTGCGAACATCCATTTGTTGAATTGCATGCTTCTTATTTGAAAAATCTTTCGCTATGTGAAATAGCTTACAAAATGGTCTAATTTTAACGTTAAAAAAGGTACACTTCAAAAAAATGTTTGAAATAAGTTTTTTTATAAATTTACTAGTATCAGTGTACATAAGATGTCATCGCATCAAAATGTCTCTGGACTTAGGTATGGGCTTCAAATCATATGATCCAACTGACCTGATAGTGTCCATACGCTTTGAATATCTCGCCGAGAGTGAAGTACTGCTGCCAGGCGCTGCGGTCCGGCGGCTGAACCTCGAGCGAGCGCCGCGTCAGGTAGATGGCGTCGTCAAGGTACTGCAGCGTGAACAGCACGCGGGCCAGGTTCAACAGGACCTGGCGGAAACACGTGGTTAAAGACTCTAGGGACTGAAAGCTTCTTTAGTGGAACTTAACGGTTACTGGTCAATAACTGATGAGAAATACTGATAGATTTTTACTGGAAATTAATGGACGGTGGCAATGGTGTGGTTTGTGAAAGGTCCAGTAGGACCTGGGGGGAATATTTGATTAGGGACTGATGTTTTTTTAGTGGAAGTTAATGGTCTGGTCAAAAACTAATGAGAAAGACTGATAGATTTTTACTGGAAATTGATGGTTAGTTGCAGATACCTACCTGGTACCTACGAAAATGTTTTTGCAGTTCGCTCACCTAATGGAATGAGGGGGAATAACATTACAATATTAGTATGTATGAAGTGTACGGACTAGGAGTATTGTTAAGTCAGGACTCGGAAATATAATGGCGAACAAACCCAGATTTTAGCTAAGATAGTCATTAATAACTTGACGAGCGTGTTTAATAAAAGCGATACGTCATCGTGGCAGGATATTAAAACATAAGAGACATTACAAACAAACCGATCAAATATCTTAGGACTTAACAAATAACTTACTTCTGCATTATAAGGCGACACAGCGAGCGCTCTTCGGAAGCACTCTATAGACTGTCTCGTGTCCCCTTTGATCCTCCAGAAGTTACCTATCTGATTGTAAAGTTGAACCGACTTCGGTTTCTCTCTCTTTGCTTTCTTAAGTCTCTTCTCTAAAACATTTATATCTGACTCTGTTACACCATTTTTGTAAGACTTCTTTTTAGTAAATATTAAGGCCACCTGAAAAATAAAAAAATACTTTTTGTAGCAGAATTTCCCCTCTGCTTTTTTGGTAAAACAAAGTAAAATAATTGAAAAAGGGTGGGAGTAAATTCTACTGAAAAAGCGGAACCGATTACTTATAGATGTTGTTAGGTCCCTAGACCTAGACAAAGTTAATTATGTAGGATCTAGCTAGAGGAAAACCTCTAAAGAATTATTTTTGTCTATGGAACGTCGCGTCGGCCATAGTTGTTTACAATATTTCTCAAGATTGTTTACTAACCTGGGGCTCAGGTACGTTAGGATGTCTATGACGTCTCGCCACGCCGACCAAATTGTCATAGTAAGTGAAATTGACCGCTTTCCCACAATCTAAATATTCGTCATCAGCGTCGTTTGCCTCGGATGCTGATGTGTCTTCATTCTCTGCGGCAGCTCTGAAACAACATGATTTCTTCATTTGGTCGGAGGGAAAGATGAGCTGTCAATGGCGTCACCAACTGGTGGTCTAAGTGAGGGGCAGCTGGTGGCCTATACATTGACCACTGGTGGCCTTCGTAGGGAGGAGAGAAATTTGATAGGGAGAATAAAAAAAACTATGAATTATACATAAAGTTTACGGACTTTTGGGTTTCTAAGGGTAACCTTCCCTAACTCCCCCTGGCGACGTCCTTGAGAGACTTTTCATGCAATGTATTTTATACTTTGATGCAGACGAACGCGACGCAAGTTTGTCCTGACGTATTCGTCAGGCGGAACACCGTGATTTAAATTGAAGTCCTTTCATTAAATCAGATCATTTAAAATCGTCAGCATTAAATTTAGTGTATGTCAGTTCTCACGTTAGTAACTCAGTGGGGTTCTCATTAATAGAAAGTCAAGGGCATTCTTAGACGATTTAAACGCGCGAGAATTTGCTCCAATGTGATGAAACCAATTAGGAAGTAAGATTTATCACGTATCGCCTGTAGTAACATCATTCTAGATAAATTTATAAAATTTTCGATTACCTAACGTAATGGAACCAGTCATCGACATGTTTAGGTCCGTGCGTGAAACAAACTTAAGTAAAACAAAATTTAAAAACGTTACGATACTAGTTATTCTTAAAAACGATTAAGGATAGATTAAAGTTACATGAGTAATATAATTCATTACTCTCTGATATATGAGCTTACGAAAAATTTAATGCAAAGTCAAATTTATGGAAATCACCACTAACCGACATTGAATCTCCATAGCTCGACCCCCAGTATTCAACATATGCCAGAAATCGACTACCAGTATTCGACATAATATGCCAGAAATCGACTACCAGTATTCGACATATGCCAGAAATCGACTACCAGTATTCAACATTTACCATTAATCAGATTTAAATTTGTAAATACTCTTCAACCAATAAACCAATTTGTTGACGCTTGTCAATTATGAGATATATAACAGGGCAGGGCAAAAATTAAAACATTATTGATTTTTTATATACTTTAATCAACATTTAAGTAACTTTAGGTATACTAGCGTAATTCTGGGTACACCATATTATTTTAGCTATCTTTTCGCTTTGCCTTACCGCTTCCATTGCCCACCGCATTTGTTCTGGGGTTTTTTTGGAGCCATCTGGAACAAGTTTCTAAGTATTTATAGTATTTTACTATTCATTGAAACGTACGTTAATGCCATTATTATTTGTTTAAACGGGAACTTACGTACGTCGGAGGCTACTGTTGAGAGTTCCTCAACACGTTTCGGTCACATTCGGTGACCTTCATCGAGGTCACCGAATGACTTTCATTGAGGGCTGATTCCCACCACACCCCTCGCACACCACATCGGTTCCAAGGACACGAATCAACAGAGCCCTGAGATTATGAGATCCCGAATTAGGACGCCGAGCTCTCTCATATGCGGGGAGTGCTAGAGAGAAACGGTTACAGCTGGAGACACAGTCTACGGGTTGCAAATAATATGTCGTGCCGCATCCGGGAGCCCCCAGCAGACAGAACGCTGATGTACCTGCCTTACATAAGGGGTGTTACTGAAAAAATCTTAGACGAGGATCTTAGCCCGGGAAAAACGGAAAAACGGTCACCATTCGCGAGGATTCGCGAGGCCATTGAAATAAGTCGTTGTCCGAACTTTAATCGAAATAGTGGATGGATGCTGCCTACGGCCTGGAAACCATGTCTTCAGCTATCTTCGGAGAGAGTCACAAACGGGGTTAGTGAAGACACCGTGAGTTCGTTCTGCGTTCGGCCTCTACATGTAACGGACTCCGGGAGTACGGACAACTCCAGTGAAGGCTCTCTCTCGCCTATACAGCGCGAACCCACTCGTACGCAACCTCCACCTCAACAACCACAACAACAGCTCTCTGCGCGCGCGCTCCGCACGGCGGTGCGCTAGGCGTGAGTCCCGAGACCAGGGCCGAAACGTGTTGAGGAACTCTCAACAGTAGCCTCCGTCGTACGCAAGTTCCCGTTTAAACAAATATTTGGGTAAAAATAGTGTCAATAACACTATTTTTACCCAATGATCGACACTAATTATAACCAATGTTCGACACATTGTCGTTCACTGGTAAATAGACGTCAATGCATAAAATTCAAATACAGATTTGTTTAGCATCTCCTGCAGAACAAAGGCCACATGATAACTTAGAAAGTCACAATTAACGTAAGAATCGACACACGTCGAACACTAGAGAACTTCAGTATTCCAAAACCAGTAAATGACATCAACATTAACTTCACCTAAAAACAGCTATTCGCTTTGAAACTACATTCTATACCCTTGAAATCTCAACACCAAACCCCGAAATAAGTAAAAGTTCCGCTACAAAACCTATATTTTTTTAGTATTTGTGAAAACAATTTACTCACCTTCTAATCGATTTCACTAACAAAATGGATTTTTATCATAACGCGCCAATCGCGAATACATATTTTTTGACCAAAATGTCCGAGTGCTGTCAACTCATTGTCAAAGTCAGTGGTACGTCAGCTGTCACCCATCGCAGTGTTGCCATATTAATAAAATAAACAACTACTCTTATTTTTGGCGATGGACCAAAAAAAGTGTCGGTTACTGGACCTCGTCGATAACTGGATCCATCACGTTAGTCTAAAACCATAATTTGCCAACATTGTAGTTCATTCTCAGTTTACCACAAACATATAATCTATTTCTTTTGGATTGGCACAAAATGTGGACCAATGTCGTCAAGTTTCCAGCCGAAGACGATTGCTTCTGAAGAGGAAAAAGGTTTAGTGATTTTATTTCATTCTTACCCTATCTTTAAACCTTTTTCCTCTTCAAGAGCAATCGTCTTCGGCTGGAAAATTGGCGACATTGGTCCACATTTTGTGCCAATCCAAAAGAAATAGAGTATACATATGAATACATCAGTTTAAATAAACGAATTATTGTTGTGTCAACATCGTTCATTGACTGTAAATTAGTCTACTTCTTTTGTCATGGGAGCTATAAGTATGAGACGCACACACTTCCATTATCTTTAACATGAAAATAAATTCTAATTACCTATATTACACGTCAAAAAACATTCAGAACGTCGCAGTTTATTTATTTTTAAGACACGTAAACGGTATAATAATGTCAGGCATATAGCCTTGAATAAATAAACAGGTAAATATGTATAGTAAGAATATTTATAAAACTTATTATTTCACATAAACACACACGCAACTGTTTCTCGATCTTTGACACGTTTTTATAATAAGTAAAATAGTTTTTTCGTGTCGGCTTTTCCTACAAAACATATATATCGTATTTTATTGAAAAGAAGAATATTAAAATAATTATACTATCAATTTTGATAACAACTTGAGTTGCTTGTTATGTATGTGTAGAAAATGTAGAATTATAAAATCTTGAATTAAAATAAGTTCGTATTTTACATACTAGTTTTTCAGTGCCTATTTACACAGTCATTGTACCTATGATTAAAAAATTAATACAACAAGCAACATTCCCATTTATAGAAGTCAATCAAAGTATCTGTCTATTAATTAAATACAAATATTCTTGTTATATAATGATCAGTTATTCATTGTTGCAATAAATTGACTATTGGAAGAGCTTTTTATGAGAATCATTGTTGCAATGAGACAATGAATGCATAAATTGACATCATAGAATGGAGTAAGATCTATAGTTACAGCTATAAGTACTAAGGAAGATCCGTAAAATATGTAAATGACCTTAGCAATTATTTATAGTCGAGATAAAAAATATTTTTACAGGGGAGATGATTCGACTGACTAACCAGCTAACCAGGGCTACCTAGCCCAACAAAACAGGTTGAATAACACAATGTTTATTAATACTGAATTAGTAATGTTTCTTTCTAAATAATGATGAGACCATAGGTAATATATTTAAATTAAGTAAAATAATTGACAACAAATTGATATGTTTTTCAAGATTCTTTTGTCAATGAGAAAACAGTTAGTTTGTTTCATTCTTACCATAGAATATATTTAGGGAAAAAAAAATTAATCAAGTTTAATTGATGCTGTTTCAAAATAAGTATTAATTTAGTTGAATGCATTAGAAATATCTATTTAAATATTATGTGGTCCAGTTTAAAGGACACATTAGGTGACTGCATTATCTATATAAATAAAAATGAATTTCTGTTCAATAGTCTGCTTAAAACTCGAGAACGGCTGAATCGATTTGGCTAATTTTGGTCTTGAAATATTCATGAAAGTCCAGGGAAGGTTTAAACGGTAAGCATTGACTAAATAAATGCAGGTTAAACCGCAGGGCACAGCTAGTAGTTTAATAAAGATCAATAACATGAAATCACTGTCCTCATATAATCAAGATTTATACAACACACATAATTGTGTAAATTGGCAAGAGTAAATCATATCTTCACATAGGTTTATAATTGTTGTTTCTTTAGTATATTCAAATATTCAGGATAGTAGAAGATTATGGGTCTTTATCAAACTAGTTATTTCTAACTGAAAAATTGGATCTTTCCCAGTAATTTATATGATTCTGGGTTTTGTTTCATCTATCTTTATGTCAACTTATGTATAAATAATATGAAATGCCGTCCTTTAATTTAGTTTGGATTAGGTAGATTTCTAATACTTGTTTTTATGCATATCTTACTCAGCATTTCAATTCGTTCAAGAATAGAGCTGGATAGTAAGTAGATTTGTATTAAACCAATGATGCTAGTAACATGTATAGTTGTATAATGGACTCACCTCTGTTGCTCATATGCCTGGCAATCCGTACAGAACATATCAAAACCATGTTTAGTCCAAGTATTCCCATAGTACACAGTTGATGTTATTATATTGAACACTCGGTCTTCTTCACTCATCTTAGTCTTTTCAGATTCATCCTAAAAATAATATTTAGACATAAATTGATGATTATTTTGGTAACAGGTTTAATCCATTTTTTTGACACATTAGGTCTTAATAAATCCTATCAATGTTGATTTTGTAGCGTTCAACAGAGTTGTAATTCAATATATGTTTTAGTTTGAACATAAGGCCAATGAAAAGGCTAATGTACAACTGTACGCAAATCTAGTCCACCGATTATATAAATGTTTGAGCTTATTTAATAAAACCTTACTGACCTGAGGTAATGTGTTCCCATCAACAATTTTATCCCCTTCAACATTTAATTTCCACACATTAGAAGTACGAGAATTGGTAGCTATAATTTGAAAAGAAAATATATACAGAACCAAACAAGTCAAATAAGGTGAATCCCACATTTTGGTTGAATGGTACTAAATAAACCATTAAAACTGTTTTACTTTAAAAATTTGTAAAGTGATTTTCACACAAAATAATAAAATAATCACACAGCTAGTAATGTAAGCCAGAATTTTAGTAAATTCACAAATAATATCGCAATTGCATTTTGCAATCGCAATGATAGATTGGAATCACTTTCATTCTCTTTTTTAATCAATTTTGACATTGACAAAAACGAGTTTTAGTAGGTCATGCCGTTATATTAAGTTTGTTTCTTCCGTGGGCATGGTGGGCATCACAGACCACAAAACAAGTGGTGGGCATGCTTAGCGGCGGATCCCAATATCGAATCTTCTATCGGGAGATCCGGGAGATCGGCTCAATCCAAGATTGCATGCGATCTGCGGATCGGTCTGTTATCTACATCCCAATAACAACGGATAGCAAACGTCGATCGATTCTCAGAATTCTTTAGTTTCGTCTGTGCGTGCTCAGAATGGATTGCCGCCTGCCGGTCGATCCTTCCCTCCCGTACGTTCCATTTTAAGCAGTCTTCATGTTTAATGCGTTATAAGCATAATAAATAATTTAGATCGTTATGCTAACTTTTGGGCTTTGACGTAGTCATTTTTACGACATTTATACAAAAAAACATACGTTTTATACACAAAAGTAATACGTCTTTTGATAAATTTCAAATTAAATGAAGTCACCAGCGCAAAACCGAGAGATACGCTCGATCGTGGCTAGGGTTGTAAAGCGGTAATATTACATTCGTAAACTTACGTAATATACCATATTTTAAGTAAAATACGAATAAATTACGGTAAAATTGGTAAACCTAACCACCACAGAAGCAAATAGAATAAAAGAAAAAACTGTCAAAGTCAACGTCACACAGACGGACGAGGGGTGCAGTTTGCAGTAGTGTTTACCCATGGTGTTTACAATTCGCCAGCCCGCCGCGCCGGCCGGCTTGCTGTATGCTTCGTCCGTCAGTCTACCTATTACGGAACGGCAACAACGCAAAATGTTATTGCAAACTGCACTAATCGGCAACATCCTACGCAAAGCTATCAAAGTAAGCTGTCAAAGTCAACGTCACTGACGTTGACTTTGACAGCTTTTTCTTTTGTTCTATTTGCTTCTGTGGTGGTTAGCGTTACCAATTTTACCGTAATTTACCGTAATTTATTCGTATTTTACGAGCGTTTTCGGTAAAATTACGTAATTTTGCAACCCTAATCGTGGCTCAATCCCAATATGCTAAGAACGGAACGTAATCTGAACTTGTTTGACAGACGTATCAGTGTCACTGTCAGTGTGTAAGTCATGTAATATTTTATTTTCAAGATAAATAATTGTCAAACGAAAAGAAAATACTTGAAATAATAAATTATCATGGAAAGTGCAACGGTAAGTTTATCAATATATTCGATTGAATAGATTGTGAGTAATCGTGATAAGTAAAAGTTTCGCTGACTAAGGTCTCAATTTTAGGTTATTCGCGTATATCTCAAAAACGGTGCGATGTAGCAAAAAAAAGTGTTGATGAAATGAAAGCTTATAAAATTCTCTATAACTTTAATTCTATCAAATTTTTCCATATTCCTAACCGTTATTGAACTACACGCTCCAGAAATGTAAAAATTAAGGACCTCGGGCAGGTAACTATGGAACCTGCCCCAATGCTCAACAGTGACATGACCTGTGTCATTTGAAAGGTCTTGAAGAGTTGTACACTTGTTGTACAAGTTACTCCTAGACAGTGACTTGTAAGAGCTTTTTATTTATGAAAATACATCTCATGTTTTCGTTTTCTAGGTTTCGACGAAGCCCCTGACTAAAGAGGAGACGAAAGTCTTGCTGGGTTTTATAGAAAGCAGCAGATTCATAAATAATAAAACGACAAATGCAACAACAAATAAATTAAAAAATGAGGAGTGGAAACGCATCGCCGACCAATTTAACGCTGTTGTAGGGTCCTCATACCGGACCCCACAACAATTGCGTTTGAAGTGGGAAAATCTAAAAAAAAACTCCCGCAAACGCAATACGCAAATAAGAATGAACAACATTAAGGTCAGTTGGACATGTAAAAATAAAATGTAAAAATGAGTAGCATGTAATGTTCCATCCATTACACACATCCTGTAAATTCTAATGATGATTTTCTTTCTTTTAAGACTGGCAGTGGTGCTCCTCAATACATCCCTCCAGATGATGTGTTGGACAGGGTAGCTGCTCTATTAGGCAGTACAGTTAGTTATGGTGGTGATGCGGAACAGGTGCCTGAGAATGCTGAGAATGACAGTGATTCTGGTTTTGTGGGTGTAACTAACATAGTTACTGGGAATAAGGTTTTACAAGAGTTTGTGGTCTCTGACGCAGGACCTTGCTCTCCACTACGAGAAGGTAAGAATTTTATCTCCACTCCTAGGGCTAGCGGTAAATTATGTTATTATGTTTATTATTCATAAATCATTAACATTCAGTAATAAATAATAATATTTACACTAAATCTGAATGCCTGACACGGTGTGGCGCCCGGAGACAGCGAGACGGAGTCGCGGCAGACCACGCAGGCGGTGGCGGGACGAACTGGACGCCTACAAGAGGGACTGGCAACTGGTGGCTTCAAATCGAGAAGAGTGGCGGAAATGGGGGGAGGCCTTTGTCCAACAGTGGGATGATACAGGCTAACAGTAACAGTAACACTATATCTTACAGGTTTTAAAAGAAAAATAAAGACCGATGAAAACCGGGCTGCCAGAAATCGGGCTATAGCTGATTATTACCTAATGAAGACAAAGATTTTAGAAGCAAATTTAGAAAATACGTTGTTGGAAAATAAAAAATTAAAATTAGAAATAGAAAAACTTCAAAATAAAGACTAGGTTTTTAGTAAGTAGTAACTCTTGTTAGATCTCATTCCCAGTAACTATGTTAGTAACACCCACAAAACCAGAATCACTGTCATTCTCAGCATTCTCAGGCACCTGTTCCGCATCACCACCATAACTAATGGTAAACCCATCAACTGTACTGCCTAATAGAAGTTTATTCCCACCTGTTGTGTTGAGTAGTTCTGTTGACAAAACTAGGTTACAAATCAATCAGTATTTAATTTTGCTTACTATTCGGTAGGTCCGTCAACAGAACAGGTGGGAATAAACGCTAATAGAGCAGCTTTACCTCTTTCCATGTCCAATTGACCTGACTTGGTCGGCGATGCGTTTCCACACCTCGATTTTTAATTTATTTGTTGTTGCATTCGTTTGTTTTGTTATTTATGACTCTGCTGCTTTCTATAAAATCCAGCAAGATATTCTAAATGTTTTATGTGGCCTTCTTGTTTGTTTTTCTTGTTATTAAATTTTTGTTGTCAAAATGAAATAAAAGAATTCAATGAAATTTAATATGAAGGTAGCTTACATCCTGAAATAACCTAAAAGGCTAATTTTTATCCCACAAAATTGATGGTTCCTTTTGGATCGGCAAGGATCATAATAAATGTGAAAGTTACAATCTGTAACCATAAGCTTTTCTCGATTAAGAAACTCCCATAATATTTTTTTACATCAGTGGTTGAAAAATCCTTCCTCTTGAATCACTCTACCTATTCCCTCTGTCCACTTGGATCCACTGCGTGGCTCCATTGATGGATCCTAGTACACTTTTTTGTCTACCTGAGTCCATCGAACCTGTCAGTTCCAAATAATGGATTCTAAAACACTTTAAGAGCGTTTCCACATTATCCGATCCGATATCGGTGTCGGACGCCGATCCGATATCGGGGTAAGTCAAATGTATGAAATATGTTCCGATATCGGGCCGGACAATGTGAAAGACAGGTACATATTTCATACATTTTACTTACCCCGATATCGGATCGGCGCACGGTGGGATGAAAATCGGCTTTCATAGACTTAGGGATTTCAATTTTTAAGTGCCGGTTTTTTAGTTGGATATTGCTTCTATTGGTTATTACTATATACAAAAATGACACTACAGGTAATTCTGCACAGAAATAAATGAATTATAATTTTTTTACGAAAAATTTGTATGAAGCTAGTACGAAAAATCGAATTATTTCTTAAACGGCAAGGAAAACCGTAATATCCTTACAGGTGGTTGTAGTACTAATTATTTATGATTTTTTGACATATTTCACATAACGGTTTTCGATGCCGTTTTTTTTTTAAAAAATCTTTAAAATATTTTTACTATTATTTACATATGAAACGGTTCTTTTTAGTGTTTAATCGAGAAAAATAGACTTTTAACAACACGTAATGCAAAACAATATTATCCTCATACCTCCTAAACAGCAGACGGAGGTTTAAATAGTACACCCACACTTAAAGAATCATGTTTGAGCTAGATACTTATTTATCAATACAAAATGAGTTTTAAAACCTTGGATACAACGAAAATATTAAATATTTTAGTCTTATATTAAGTCTCAAAGGAAGTGATTAAGTAATTACAATAATTTAGTCTTCAAATATCTATCTCTGAATAGGTTATTTATATGATATAATTATATATAGCGCAACAATAGTAACTACATTCACTTTTTCTTTCAAGTAATCTAATTTGTTAATTACTTGTGCTATTAGTACTAAGATTATTTTTGATAATTATAGATTTTCATTAGCACTCTAATGAGGGTAGTTAACTAATTACTGACATTTTGCAATAAAAGGGGTAGTAGGTAGAATTTTGCTGCATAATTTAGATTGTTCACAACTGTGTAACTGCTATCACTAAATCTTTGCTCTGCGATTTTAAAATCTTAAAATGGAAAGTTTAATCACCAATTTAGACTTGTTTGTTCTTTTAAAAAGTCAGAGTATTTCATTTAATCATGAAGAATTGTTTGGTGCAATCGTATCACGCATAGGCGTTTGCCTTTCTGCCGAGGATAGAGTAACTCTCAAAGAATTTTGCCGGAGATTCAAATCAAGACATCTTAAATATGCTTCTTGTTTCTTCGGATCCTTTACTGAGTGCACAGAGGCCTAAATTAGAAGTCAAGAGAAAGCACAGCTTTTTTGCTGAAACTCTCGACTTAATTCAGTTTGAGGAAACTGGGTTCGAGTTTCTAGATGTATCTAATTTGGAGCCTGACTCAGAAATGGAGTCCGACAATGAGAGTGATAAGGAAAATATTTAATATTTAATTTAGTCATTATTCTATGTATTTAATGGTATTTTTCATGTTTTTACGATATATACTGTATGCTGTTTTGTTTTTATTAATTTTATAAATTAATTTTAAAATATTTTGTACGATTGTATTTTTATTCTACTTTAATGATATAAATATCTTCATTAAACTTCTTTGGACACTAAAAATAACCATTTCATATTTAAATAAAAATAAAAAAGGATTAAGTATTTTTTAAAAAAAAACGGCATCGAAAACCGTTATGTGAAATATGTCAAAAAATCATAAATAATTAGTACTACAACCACCTGTAAGGATATTACGGTTTTCCTTGCCGTTTAAGAAATAATTCGATTTTTCGTACTAGCTTCATACAAATTTTTCGTGAAAAAATTATAATTCCTTTATTTTTGTGCAGAATTACCTGTAGTGTCATTTTTGTATATAGTAATAACCAATAGAAGCAATATCCAACTTAAAAACCGGCACTTAAAAATTTCAATCCCTAAGTCTATGAAAGCCGATTTTCATCCCACCGTGCGGCGTCCCATACCGATATCGGATCGGATAATGTGAAACCGCTCTAAGGTCCACTTGGATCTTATAAAAAAAAAAAATAACCCTAACCTACCGAATAGTACCTACGCCTCTAAACTCTTTGGAAGATCCAAGTGGACCTTAAAGTGTCTTAGAATCCATTATTTGGAACTGACAGATTCGATGGACTCAGGTAGACAAAAAAGTGTACTAGGATCCATCAATGGAGCCACGCAGTGGATCCAAGTGGACAGCATGCTACCTATTACAAAAAACCGCATCAAAATCCGTTGCGTAATTTTAAAGATTTAAGCATACAGACCAACAGACAAAAATAGCGACTTTGTTTTATACTATGTAGTGATTGTCTATTTATAACCATCATGGCTTATGCACATTTTTGAGAATGCACATTACACATCTTACTACTTACTTTATACTTTAGAATTCAGTAAACTACATATTGTTTGGGTGGGCACACAATAATAAATGTTACTAATATTAATAATGTTTTTTTATTTTTTACTAAACTCTAAACTTGTGAAAATTACAACAAATAATTAAATAACAGTATGTACAATCTCTATATAACAAACAAAAGTAACTTAACGTAAAACTTGTAAAACTCGTAAAACTGAACTAACGTAAAACTGAAAAGTACCCATTTATTAATTCTGTCCTATCTCTAATATCTTGCAATCCCAAAGCACGATGATCAGATACATTATCATGATCATTGTTACTTGTCGCTTGCAACGCTACCTCTGTAGGAGTTTCTTCCATATTGTGAGTTCTACAGATGTTGTGCAGAACTGCTGTAGCTATAATAACTTTCTGAATATTTTCAAGTGACAAGCGCATTGTAAGTGATATTACAGGAAAACGCCGCTTCCAAACACCAAAAGTTCTGTAAAATAAATACCGGAGATAAATAACTGTGGGCGAGATGAGCAAGTCACTCGATGGTAAGCATTGCACAGTTTGTTGTATGTAACAGCAATTGCAAAACTACCCAAAGTTTTGAGATGCAAACTTGCAAGACTACACTGAAAACCAATAACACTTACCTCTCAATAAGATTTCTTGTTGCAATATGTGCATCATTATATTTCTGTTCATTCCTGTTACTTGGATTTAGAATAGGCGTTAGTAAATAGGATCGATTTGGATAGGCGCTGTCACCAAGCAGCCAGCGGTTGCCAAAAGTCTCAGCATCAC
The DNA here is from genome assembly GCA_963082685.1 of Cyclophora albipunctata. NCBI lineage: Eukaryota > Metazoa > Arthropoda > Insecta > Lepidoptera > Geometridae > Cyclophora > Cyclophora albipunctata. The sequence goes on along the minus strand of OY720117.1, from coordinate 3,149,947 downwards.
ACTGAGCTGTAACAAATTAGGTTTCACTTACAATAAGATTTCATAAATACATTACAATACACACAATACATTACCTCTTAAAACTGAATTATTAAATATAGTAGCATCATGTGCAGAGCCAGGCCACCGAGCCACAACATTCATCAGTTTTAAATCAGCATCACAGACAGCTTGGACATTCAATGAAAAGTAACCCTTTTGGTTTCTAAACTCTTCACCAATAGTTTGATCTGAAAAATAATGTTAAATGTATGTAGATATAAGTCTATGCCAAATTAATAAAATGATTTGATTATGAAGCCTTGAGTTACCTGGAGACTGTATGCGTATGTGGGTGCAGTCAATTGCACCTAGTACACGTGGAAATTGACCGTATTGGAAAAACTTATCTACACTATTTAGGTGCATTACAACATATTTGTTGTATAGCATGGCTATAGCTTCCGAAACATTTTGCACTATTCTGCTGGCAGAAGATTTTGACACCCCTACAAAATCTGCTACAGAAATCAGCATTGAACCCAATGCATAAAATCTGAGCGTTAAAAGAAGCTGGTGAAGAGGTGCAAGTCCATTATTTCTGTAAATAATAAGATGATTGATTAATGTTCATGCTTTCCTACACCTCTCGCAATGTTTTTACACTCTGCAGTTAGCTATCAGTAGCTTGGCCATTGTTTACTTACCGTTTTGATTTGACTTTAAGATGTGGTAATATTTCTAACAGAAGCAGCTCTACCGCAGCTTTGTTTAATCTAAATCTGAATGTGAATTCAGCATCCGTTAGGCACTGTGTATGGTTTATACGAAAATGTCGTCGTGGTGCTGATGGACCTTCGTCTTCATCAGTATCCCAGTCTGATAGAAGTTCCAAGACTTCCAAATCACTGTCACTATCACTATTAACTATTGTTGTAGACATTTTTTATTATTTAAGGATAAGTTTAATCTAAACACCTCTCAAGTTTTTATTCCGTTATAATTTTCAAAATACGAATAAAATCTTAGGTCCCAGCACGTTCCCAGCATTATAACATATTTCTTATTCACTGAAAAACTCTTGTCTTGACACATAAACCGCAGGTTGTAACTGTACGGTGCTTTGCCACAGCTCAAAGACCGTACCACTGACCAAGGAATCGGTGAACATGAACACCATGACTGCGAAGTTCGGTACAGATTCCTAGCGTTCAATCAAAGATATTTACAACTCAAATGGATCTCCGATAACAAAATTTATTAGCAAAGCCGGGCGGGATATTTAGAAATCTATCTTCGACTAAAGCATTTTCTTTAATCAAAGGAAAAAAAAGAGCGAGAAAAGAAAGAAGAAGAATATTGCATAGGTACTAAATACAGGGTGACACAGAAGACGTAGTACAAAACATTGAGTTATATGTACTACGTACTAGAGAGGCTACGTCGAACAAAAATCGTGAAGAGATTTTTCTAATGACATTGACGGATAGGTCTAGTTGAATGACGTTACTCGCAATTTAACAATAGAGATTATAAAAATCATCGTAGACCGGACTCTTAGTAGAAATATGTACCTAGTTTATTTTTTCAATAATCTCAGAAGTAAATTTTTATTTTTATTTAACAAACAAAAAAGTATATGAAGAATAATAGCAAAAGGTTTTTTAACCGACTTAAAAAAGGAGGAAGTTTCTCAATTTGTCCGTATATACATGAGTTTTTTTGTGCGCTCGCGGATGTATAATCCGTTGTTACTATATGAACCGATTTTCATGTTTTTTTTGAAGATATTTTGAGGTATCTCATGATGGCATCCCAGTGAAATGGAGAGAAACTTTTGAAAATTATAGGAGCGACTAGAGCATTTGTTATTTTTTGACAAATCGAATCCATCTTTCTCTTGTTTCATGAAACTGCCGAGGAAACCTTTTTCAGACAAATGAAAAAAAATATTAAATAAAAAAATAATATAAAACACTATTAACTCAGACTGGTAATATAAATGCTTGACTTTTAATTGGAGTCGAAAGTAATAGATCCATTCCTGGGGCATCCCTTTAATGTCAAAGATTTTTTTCAAGTCCGTTGTTTTTTGAAAACGTTTAGTGAAAGCCCTTGTTTACATACTCAATCAAATAATAATCAAACGAAAATGCATAGCCTCGTTTTTGAAGCCTTTTAAGAGTATGGAGCATTTTACCATAATTATATAAAACACCCATTTAAAAAAAATCCCGCCCAAATCGGATCAATAGTTTCCGAGAAATGGCAGACAAAAAATAGAACTATGTTTTTAAAACTTAGGGTCGAACAAACCTCCTTTTTGAAGTCGGTTAATATAAAAAGATGGTTGATATATAATATCAATCGGAATTAGGAATTTATCAATGCTCGTCGATAGTGTCCACTCTGTATCTCATATCTCATATACTCTTTGTAATATGACCGTTTGTTGATGTAAAAATATTTATTTTTAAATATTTATTTAAAATTGTTTTCGGAGTAGAAAATTATACTTGTGAGTGAAAGGTCACTCCTTTACTTCTATTTGTGTTACTTAAAGTGTTTTTGCAATAACGCAATGCACATGAAGGCATATTTTATTTGAAAAATCAATAGCTGTAACACATGTAGTTCTGGCCAGAGCTGGCCTGGCCATCGACTAAGTGAACACAAGTTCCCGCCCCGGTGCGAATCTCTCACGAAGCTTGTTTGAAGTGACTTCTCTAGTACGTAGTACATATAACTCAATGGTACAAAATAATTAATTATGGTTAGGTTAGTGACAAAGAACGTTATTCACACAGAGCATAGAAGCACCGCGCTCTCCTACTAGAGACGCCATTAACAACAATACCCGTGCGTGCGGCGAAGATGCGCTGAAGTCCGCTGAACACAACTTCAGGCTCAAGCCGCCGTCAGTCTCTGCTAGCACGTTGTGGAGTGAATATTATCAAAAAAGCGGTAGATAGAAATGCCTCATTGTGCAGTGATTTGGTGTCATAATCAAAGTAAAAACGTAAATAAACAAAATTCCGGCGTATCGTATCATAAGTTAGTAATAAAATTAAAATGTAACTTTTAGCTGTTTAAAAAATGCAATCGAGGTTATTTTGAAACACAAAACCTCAAACGTAACCATGGTAACCAGTAAATTAAAATGCGCTAGTGAGGTGACGCATTGGTTGGCGTAATGTCGATAATGCGTGTCAATCGTATCCTTGTACTGAATCGATATTGTGGAATTGATATTTTTTACTTATATTGAACCCAGACTAGAGATTTATGTTTTGTAGCTAACTAGTAACTAATATTAAAATAATACAAACTATTATTTAAGGTTTCCTAATGATCCTTACTATTGATTGAATAAAAGTTTGACCACTAAATTGATTCTTATTATTTTCACGCCTAGCATACCTATGTATACATGTATTATCATTATCATATAATAAAAAACTAAAATTCCCTAATCCTAAAATTTTAATAGTCATTAGTCCGATTTCTGCTGATAAAAAAAATATCGATAAAAACATCGACTCATATCGACATACCCATCTCTACATACAATACAGATACGTCAACTTTGAAGTAAAAAGTGTCATGATGTGAGTGAACGGTAACGCTTTCCGATCCGACACGCTAAGTTTGTATGAAAAGTTTTAAGAAAGGCATCTCTAGTAGGAGAGCGCGGTGCTTCTATGCTCTGTGGTTATTCACTACATCACTAATTAAAATTCATCTAAATAACTTTTGCTAATTTTCTAACAAAATAATTTAATAAATTTCTGTAAGTTTGGTCACCCTATGGACGTTTGGTGACGTCATGTGACGTCATGTCAGTTATACTTATTAGGTACTTGTCACATTATCTAAAGGCCGGTTTACACTTTGCGAAGTGTGAAGTGATAAGTGTTAAGCGTTAACTTAACGCGATAAGTGTCAAGTGTTAAGTAGTCTTTTCCATCCCCGTTTACACAGTGTTTAGGAAGAAGCTCAAAGTAGTGGTACTGTCCGTTGTGCATAATCTCTAGAAATGGAAGATGAACAGCACTTAATATTGAGACAAATAATAAAAGAGATTGTATCTGTTGTGGTATCTGATATAGAAAATGAACTCAATTTTGAAATCAATAGGCCTAAAAGATTATGGCAAAGAAAATGGATCACCAGACGTTTTCACACTTTACATTGTATAGACATTCATACTTTATGTACTCTTGTATGAATTTTAAAGTTTGTTGTTCCGTCCACTTCATTTTCGCTTTGAATTTGACACTGCGCACTTAACACACACGTGTTTACACACTGATTAGTACAGGCGAGCTGCGAGAGAGGGGAGTGAAACAGTACAAGGGGGGAGGTCACTTAACAGCAAAAATAGACCTTGATTCTATTCACTCGCACTAATCAATAAGCACTAATCGCACTTTACACTTAACACTAATCACTTCACGCTTCCGTTCACACCTTGATTACTAAACACCTGCACTAATCACCTGCAGTGTTAACTTAACAAAGTGTAAACCGGCTATAACGTAATCTCTGTGTGCCAAGTACCTAGTCAGTCGCCAGAAGTAATTTCTGATATCAATACACAAGTGAAAGATTTGGTAAAACAAATCAAATCATTTATTTACAAGTATGCAGTATCTTATTAAAACTTAAACATATTTCAACAAGTGCTCAAAATGGTCACCGCCTTCCACAACGCAAAGCTCTGCACGACGTCGGATGTTCCTCTGAACTCTACCGAGTACAAATTCGTTGGCTTTCCCAACTTCAAATGCTTGTATAAACCGTGTTCTTTTGGGATAATCGGCTAAAACAATATCTTGGACCCGTTGAAAATGAAAAGGGTGCATTTTTTCAGATTGCAATTATCTCCAAATAAAAACTTGGGTTGTTCCGAATCGTGCCGTTGCTTCTCGGGTGCTTGCCTCAGGATTGCGGATAAAATATCTAAGTACTCGTGTTCGAAACTGTTCTGTGTATCTTGGTTGCCGGCCTCTGCCTTGGGCATGAATTGGAACAGCAAATTGCCCATAGTCCCTCAAATTTTGCACACAATTATTTATCAAATGCCGTGTGGGGATCGGACACTCTGGGTAGAGTTCGTGAAAAAGAGCTTGCGTCTGCACCGTACTCCGCGACGCAAAATAAAATTCTACCATACGTAATCGTTGTATGTTTGTGAATGGATAAGGAGGTGGCATTATTATTAACGAATATTTATTTTTTTCCAATCTCCAAATTAAACTGATTAATCAAAATTTTCTTGTTATGACAAGTAACTTCAACGATGTGTCATTTATTTTTAAATTATCAGTCATGATGATAAAGAAGGTGAGTGTTTACAACAAAGTAGTTTCAACCTTTTTGTTTTCCACAAAGTAGTTAGGGTAACCATGATGGGGTCAAAAATAACGGAAATAATTAAAACAATGGTACAACGATTGCGATTATTTAAACAACACGAAACATAGTTCGGATTGTTAGCACTAGGTAGGTAAGTTAGAAAAACATGTTTCGTATTACGTCTTATGTGTCACCCTGTATATGTGGTCCTGCCCAGTAGAAAAGTTTAGTATGCTAGGCTAGTGCTACTTGTCAGGTAGTATTCGTGTATGGCACTGACCTGTACTATATGGACTGGCTGCACCATACAAATGACAGCTAAGGTGTGGTGGCAATTTGAAGCGCCCCTACGAGTTTCCCGAGAACTAATTTTGACGTACACTGCAAGCAAATGGCCCCTGTATGAGATTGTAACAGCGGCGACGGCGAGTTTTTTGTGTAATATAATTTTATTTCGTGGTATTTAATTGAGATTTCATATTTAATTGTGAAAGTTGAGCTAAATAAAGATGATAAAATGTGTGTTTTGTAAAGCTCGCTACCGAAAAGGGAGTAAAACGTCATTTCACAGGTACGTGTATTTTATTGTTGTTTTTATGCAAATTTGTCTTGAAATTGTGTTTATAGCATTGATTACTATCTGAAAATTGTTTGCAATGATATCTTAACAAAATAATGATGATATAATGATGAATTTCGTGAGAATTGGTGTAAAAATTAGTTTTATTTATGTTATTGTTTATGCACTAGGGATTGATAAATTCTTATCGATAAAATGTCGATATTCAATACTAAAAGTTACATACTTAGTATAAGCTCAGTAATAAGTATATGTTATGTTATGTATAAGTTATCAATTATATTTTTGCAGATTTCCTTCCGAGTTGACGCTAAGAAACGTGTGGTTACAAAATATGAATGCCTTAAACTGGACCCCGAAGAAAACAGATTATCTCTGTTCCAAATAGTTCCAATTAATATATTTTTTCAATAAAAATGTCAAAGTATTTTTGTTTTTTATTTTGTCTAAGCTACCCAGTTATTATTGTGTTGGTCTAGTTCGTCCCGCCAACATAACTGGCCCACAATAGCTCAGGATAGAGATCAGTGGAAAGAGGGTAGGGAGGCCTTTGCCCTGCAGTGGGACATTTATGGCTAATTAATAATATTAATAGACATAGCAGTTTGCAATACACATAACCTGCAAACCACACATACAGAAAAAATAGCAAAATATGTAGACCTAGCAATAGAAATAAAAACACAATGGCAGGTAAATCAAGTCCGCACCATCCCTATTGTTATCTCCAGCACAGGCGTCATACCCAAAACCCTACACAGCAGCCTAGAAACACTCAATATGAACCCCAATGTATATAAACTATGACAAAAAGCCGTCATCCTCAATACTTGCAGACTTGTCCGCAAGTTTCTCAATTTATAATTAGGTATGGCACTTGGCTTCGGCCCGTGCTCTCTACATAACCACCCTTGGGAGAGATATACATTGTATAAAAATACCATAATAATAATAAGCTTACCCCATTTTGACAAAACAGTTTTTTTTTGGCAAATTTTTAGAGTTACGGTAGTGTTCCCTAACATTTGTGTTTAATAAAATGTCTATAGTTTAATAATGTTCTCAAAATCGGAAGTTAATTAGACAAGGTACATTTATAATCATCGATATATTTATCATTACCACAGTCGACTTATGAACATCACTAATTTTAGTTCCATGGAAATTCGTATCTGCCTACAGCGCCAAAATGGCGACACTCAAATAGGCAGAACATTATTATGACTGCAGCCAGTCCATTTACTAGAGGTCAGTGGTGTATGGTATGATCGATGGTTTTGTGGAGGAACCATGGAGGAACCATCATGATTTTGAATTTAGAGTCCTTGGGAAACATACAGCCTTCCTGTCATTTTGCTGTAATCATTATATTAATCAATGTCATCCTTACTACATAAAGTGTCATTTGATTTTGAAATTTGGTAAGAAGGTAAGAAAGAAAGAATCTTACCGTAAGATTTTATTTTGGCGTCGTGCGCTATTGAACTCTGTGGTGTGTGTGTGTCGTGAGTTTAAGAAGAGATTAAATGTTTACAGTGAGATGTATTTTCAATGGTTTTGTACAAAACTGAAAATTTATCACAATGAATAACCCAAAAGTGAAAAAGGAGCGAACAGGCGACAACTGTCGCCCTTTCAAATTATAAGTATCCAACCAAGTTATTGTAAATCAACCTAGTTTTCCTGCATTCCTATTTTTTTACAATAAATTTCATATTTTACAGCTCATCAAATTCTAAGTTTGACTGGAATTAGCTTCGAAAGACGGAGTATTATTGTAAGTTTTTCTGATGTCAATAATTCATGTGTTAATTGGTGAAAAATGGAAATTCAACAACACCATTGTAGTATATTAATAACCACAATAATTTAATATTTCACTTACAGGGTTTTGTTGAGTTGACTGTAGTTCCTCTGAAAGACAATCTTCGTATTATTCGCCTCAATGCCAAGCAATGTCGAATATATAGGGTTTGTTTGAATGATCAATATGAGGCTAATTTCCAATATTGTGATCCATTCTTGGATATTTGTCAAGCTGACCCTAATACGTAAGTAACCCCCGCAATATAAATACATAATAACATAAAAACCTTTAAACGAAGTTAATACATACATTATAATAAATGAAACGGGTCTTATCGCGTTAGATATTTTAACGTATTTTACTAAAATACGTACCCGACGTTTCGAGTGGATTACACCGCTCGTGGTCACGGGATGACTGGCTGGAGAGGCGAATATTCACTGCGTACACAATATTGTTTTTTCCAATTACCCGCACAAAACTACCCGCACTTAACGTTTATCACAAAATTGTTAGTCATTAAGTTGGCGACACACTACGCTCACTACATCCGAATTTTCGGTCAATTTTTCGTGTTGCCTACGACCATTAATTATCGGATTCCACATGGACGAGAGCTTAAAACCACTTTCCCGGTTGAAATTCGAGTGTTTTTTGATTTCCACCGCTTCACGAACAATCCTGGAGTAGTAATGTCGTTCCGTGGAAAGGATTTTCGGCGCATGCAACTCAATCCAATGGTTTGGTCCTGATGATAATAAATGGTCGGCAATCGCGGACTTTTCGACCTGGCGGTTTTTGACCGCTGCGATATGTTCTCTGACCCTCTCCGCTATCGTGCGCTTGGTCTGTCCAATGTATGAACTACCGCAGCTACAGTCAATTTTATAGACGCCTGGAGTCTGGTAAGGGATCGTGTCCTTCGGTGACCTCACTTGCTGTGCTATTTTCGACAAAGGAGTAAATATGGTGTCTATAGAATACGATTTTAAAATCGAACCAATCTTGTCTGTTACTCCTTTGATGTATGGCAAAAAAGCGGGCTGCCTGACAACACTCGTTGTCCTTCCCTTAGATTTCCTCCTCGAATGTGGTCTCCCAACGCTGTATCCATTGTTCTTCATAACCTTTCTCACGTGAGCTAGTTCCTCATCTAAAAACTCCGGGTCGCACAACGCGTAAGCCCTGTTTATTAGAGAAGTCTGCACGGAGCGAAGGTGTCGGGGATGATGATGAGAAGACGCGTTGAGGTACTTGTCGGTGTGAGTGGGTTTTCTATAGACGGTGTGTTTAAGGGATCCATCTGGTTGCACCATAATCTTGACATCCAAGAAGGGCAATGTTCTGTCTCTCTCAACCTCGTAGGTGAAGTTGAGGTTAGTGTGAATGCCATTTAAATGTATAAGAAACTGTTCGATTTCCGGTATGTTACCTTTCATGACACAAAATACATCATCGACAAAACGTTTCCATAGTCGCACTCCATATGCCTGGAAATTTATCAGCGTTTCGACGTGTTCCATCCAAATATTGGCCATGACCGGTGCCAAAGGGCTACCCATAGCAACACCATCGATTTGGAGGTAGTATTTGCCTTTATATAGAAGGTAACTCCCCTCTAAACAGTTTCGTATAATTGTCATGTACCCTTCCGGCATGTTATTGTCTGCAAGTTTTTTCCTGATGACATCTAAGCAGTCTCCGACCGGAACATTGGTGAAAAGGGACTCCACATCAAAACTCACCATGACCTGTGATGGTTCCAGTTTGAAACTGTCCAGGATCTCGACAAAATGGCGCGAATCCTTCACAAAGGACGAAGTAGTTTTGTGCGGGTAATTGGAAAAAACAATATTGTGTACGCAGTGAATATTCGCCTCTCCAGCCAGTCATCCCGTGACCACGAGCGGTGTAATCCACTCGAAACGTCGGGTACGTATTTTAGTAAAATACGTTAAAATATCTAACGCGATAAGACCCGTTTCATTTATTATAATGAGTGCAAATCGTGTGAGTTTAAAAAGTATGTTAGCAAACCGATACGGGCCGGAAATTGCAAATAAAATTCGTCAACTTGAATTTCTTCGAAGGAAAAAAGTGTGCTTGGAAACATCGTTGACATTTTTAACAAAATGTCGCGATTGGGACTTATTACCTACATGTGTTCGTATAAAACCGCGTAGTGACATTGCACATTCGAGTGAAATTCTACGGCATGCGAGTGTTCGACTGTTAAAACAGATTATCCGTAACAATTATTGTGAGCTGGACGGTGTACAGCGTAGTTTGTTCCAATTACATTGTGAGTGTAGTGCGGTGTTGTCTCGCGATGACTTTGATTTTTGTGACCGAATAACGTTCGAGCAAGTGAGTCGTATTTTCGAAACAAGCGAAAGAAGACATGACCGGAAGTTCGACAGGTTATTAAAACGAAGCAGCAAATCGAGGATACCGTCTGAGCAAAGCAACAGTGTAATTAACATCTCGGATACAGACCTGGACACTGTGACTCATAGGGTTTTATCAAATGGGTTAAATTTTGCTACTACCCCCAAAAAGATACCTTACGAAACCGTCATTAGCAGCATAGAAGAGGCCATAATCCGGAACAAAGTACCCGCTGCCGACGCTGATACCCTTAGGCAGGATGTAGCAGTCAGCCTACGGAAATCTAAGGTACCAAAGAGTAATATTACGGCGGAAGAGCGTACAGCACTTAAGATCTTGAGAGATAACGAAGACGTCCTCGTTCTTAAGGCCGATAAAGGTAACGCCACCGTCGTCATGAACTCGAAGGACTATGACTATAAAATGCAGGCTCTATTGAATGACGGTAACGTTTACAAACAAGTATCATACAACCCGACTGCGAGAGTCACAAAGAGGGTGCGTGCTGTCATTAGGGACAATCAGAATCTTTTTACAGAGGAGGAGTTTCAGTACCTGTACAAGCCGAAAATCGTGCAACCGCCGAAACTATATGGACTGCCCAAGGTACATAAAACCAACGTTCCACTGAGACCAATAGTGAGTCAGATTGACTCACCCAGTTACTACTTGGCCAAACATGTTGCGTCAGTGCTGCAGCCTCTCGTGGGAACTACTTCGTCCTTTGTGAAGGATTCGCGCCATTTTGTCGAGATCCTGGACAGTTTCAAACTGGAACCATCACAGGTCATGGTGAGTTTTGATGTGGAGTCCCTTTTCACCAATGTTCCGGTCGGAGACTGCTTAGATGTCATCAGGAAAAAACTTGCAGACAATAACATGCCGGAAGGGTACATGACAATTATACGAAACTGTTTAGAGGGGAGTTACCTTCTATATAAAGGCAAATACTACCTCCAAATCGATGGTGTTGCTATGGGTAGCCCTTTGGCACCGGTCATGGCCAATATTTGGATGGAACACGTCGAAACGCTGATAAATTTCCAGGCATATGGAGTGCGACTATGGAAACGTTTTGTCGATGATGTATTTTGTGTCATGAAAGGTAACATACCGGAAATCGAACAGTTTCTTATACATTTAAATGGCATTCACACTAACCTCAACTTCACCTACGAGGTTGAGAGAGACAGAACATTGCCCTTCTTGGATGTCAAGATTATGGTGCAACCAGATGGATCCCTTAAACACACCGTCTATAGAAAACCCACTCACACCGACAAGTACCTCAACGCGTCTTCTCATCATCATCCCCGACACCTTCGCTCCGTGCAGACTTCTCTAATAAACAGGGCTTACGCGTTGTGCGACCCGGAGTTTTTAGATGAGGAACTAGCTCACGTGAGAAAGGTTATGAAGAACAATGGATACAGCGTTGGGAGACCACATTCGAGGAGGAAATCTAAGGGAAGGACAACGAGTGTTGTCAGGCAGCCCGCTTTTTTTGCCATACATCAAAGGAGTAACAGACAAGATTGGTTCGATTTTAAAATCGTATTCTATAGACACCATATTTACTCCTTTGTCGAAAATAGCACAGCAAGTGAGGTCACCGAAGGACACGATCCCTTACCAGACTCCAGGCGTCTATAAAATTGACTGTAGCTGCGGTAGTTCATACATTGGACAGACCAAGCGCACGATAGCGGAGAGGGTCAGAGAACATATCGCAGCGGTCAAAAACCGCCAGGTCGAAAAGTCCGCGATTGCCGACCATTTATTATCATCAGGACCAAACCATTGGATTGAGTTGCATGCGCCGAAAATCCTTTCCACGGAACGACATTACTACTCCAGGATTGTTCGTGAAGCGGTGGAAATCAAAAAACACTCGAATTTCAACCGGGAAAGTGGTTTTAAGCTCTCGTCCATGTGGAATCCGATAATTAATGGTCGTAGGCAACACGAAAAATTGACCGAAAATTCGGATGTAGTGAGCGTAGTGTGTCGCCAACTTAATGACTAACAATTTTGTGATAAACGTTAAGTGCGGGTAGTTTTGTGCGGGTAATTGGAAAAAACAATATTGTGTACGCAGTGAATATTCGCCTCTCCAGCCAGTCATCCCGTGACCACGAGCGGTGTAATCCACTCGAAACGTCGGGTACGTATTTTAGTAAAATACGTTAAAATATCTAACGCGATAAGACCCGTTTCATTTATTATAATGAGTGCAAATCGTGTGAGTTTAAAAAGTATGTTAATACATACAATATTAATAATTAGGAAAATTTGTAAGATCTTGATAATATAATTCAATCTATGATTCTAATTGTAAGATAATATAATAACACAAAATGAGTTCAAGTTATCACTGTTGTCACATCATTTGTCCATTTTATTAACATAAAAATATCCTTCTTCTCTTAATTTCTTCGTTTTCACTCTAAATATTGTATTTTCATATCACAGGAGATCACTGGAAGTATTTTCTGCATACCATCTCGCTGCCGCTCAAAAGGTTGACCCTGACCACAACTCTGGAGAGCTTCACATTCAAGTGCCGGAGGAGGCAGCACATTTGGTTGGTGAAGGGCGAGGGCTGAGGATTGGGATTGAGTTCTCATTGGAGTCACCACAGGGTGGGATGCACTTTGTAGTTCCGGAAGGAGAAGGGAGTTTAGTTGAGGTTGGTAACTTTACTGACATTCATAGATGACACACATTGTGATTTGTGACATGATGTAAATATTACAAAATGGTGTCATTAAATTTAAAATGTATCTTACAATAACATGTATTTCTCCAATTCTCAATCTTCTATATCTTATATTTTTATTTTGTGATTAAATCAAGACATATGTTTAAAATGCAATTTAATTGTAACAATTTGTATAGTGTAACATGTATATAAGTTACAGTTTTCATAATCAACTCAATTTTGCCTTAAACAAGACCATCAATGCAGAGTATTTACACTCACTTAGTAACCATCATTTTCCAATTCCAGAAATCAGCACACATGTTCACCTATGGCCACTCAGCCCGCCTCTGGTTTCCCTGTGTAGACAGTTTCGCAGAACCTTGTACTTGGAAATTAGAGTTTACAGTAGACGAGAGTCTTACAGCTGTCTCTTGTGGAGAACTTGTAGATGTGTTGTTTACTCCAGATCATAGGAGAAAGACCTACCATTACTTGGTTAATACACCAGCCTGTGCACCGAATATCGCTTTGGCTATTGGGTAAGAGAGATGTAATATGATTCATTAAAAGATTTCAGATAATAATATGAGACGGTTGACTGAAATATTGACTTCAACTAGGCATTTAGATTCTATAAAATCAACAATATTGAAGTTAAATGAAAGTGAGTTGAGTCAACAATATGTCAGACATTCAGTCATATATTCCTCGACCAAGGACATGTATAAATATATTAAGCAAAAGTCCCAAAAACTGTAGTCTATGTAATTGATTTTCTCAAAACTATTAACTGATTTTCATGTAGTTTTCCCCAACATGCAAAGTGATACAAAATCTAGGTTTGCAACATATTTTTAACTCTACATGGCTGTTCTTCTAGTACTCAAAAAACTTAAACTTTCTTATATTTGCATTGTAAGTTAAAAATATATGCTGTTCAAAGTATGCCACTATGGTCACAAATAGCCATATTTTCTTTATATCAAACTTTCGTATTGTTACAGACCTTTCGAAACCTATGTGGATCCATTTATGAATGAAGTAACTCATTACTGCCTGCCTCACTTGAGTCAAATACTCAAGAATACTGTCCGCTATCTTCACGAGGCATTTGGTTTCTATGAGGAGACACTGTCCACGAGATATCCTTATCCATGTTATAAGCAAGTCTTTGTTGATGAGGTAAGTTTCATTGTCTTACATAGTACTAATGAAATCATCTCAGCCCATATCACCATGTTGGGTCAATACTTAGGGCTCCCACACAAAACTGCGATGCGATGCGATGCGAATTCCATTTAATATATTCATCTCTTTTCTTTGTACTGTAGTAATGGCGATAGATATAACTATTTCAGTTCGCATCGCATCGCATCGCAGTTTTGTGTGGGAGCCCTTACTCCTCTCCAGCCATATATAATATATTGTAATAAATAAACTAATACAAATTACTTTCTTTTCAGACCGAAGATGACGCAACAGCATACACAACAATGTCCATACTAAGCACCCATTTACTACACTCCATAGCTATCATAGATCAAACATACGTCAGTAGAAAGGCTATGGCGCAAGCAGTGGCCGAACAATTCTTCGGCTGCTTCATAACTATGCAGAATTGGTCAGATTTGTGGCTTGCTAAAGGGATACCGGACTATCTGTGTGGATTGTACTCGAAAAAATGTTTTGGTAATAATGAGTATAGGTATTTGATTCATCAGGAGTTGCAAGAGGTAAGTTACTTTACTATTTTCCAAGATTTGTAACTAACTTTTGAGTACCACCTTTGTGTAATGGCATATAATATCACTGGGAAGCCTGTATTTTTGTGTTCATAGACTATTTCAAGTCTGTTTAGACTTTGAGTCACTCAATCACTAATCTTTTTAACTAATTTAGGTTATTATTTTTAAAATAATGCTCCTCAATTAACCAATATTTTTAGTTAGATGAGATTACTTTGTCCGGTTGTGGGACATTTTTAAACATAACTAGACATCATATATTTGTGGTACCTCTTGTCGATTAAAACCTTTTTATTCCAGGTAGTAGGTTACGAGGAACAATACGGGGGCATGGTGCTGGACCCGTGGCAGCCGCCGGCGAGCGGCGCGCGCGTCGAGTCTAAAGACACCTTCTACTTCCCCGTCAGAAACGTGCATACCATGTCTCCTAGGTATATTGAGGTATGTTATGTATCTATACTATATTACTATAATTTACTACAATATTATAAAGAGTTAAATTTTTTAAGTTTGTTTATTTGTTTGTTTGTATGTTCGAGCTAATCTCAGGAGTTTCAGTCCAATTTGAATAAATTCTTTTTGTACTAGATAGCCACACTCAATTATACTCAAGTAATATTAGAGGCTATTTTTTTATTCCGAAATCGGAAATTCCCACGTGATCGGGCATATCGTGGGTAAAACCGCGGGACGCTGCCAGTAAAATGTATATTCGCAGTGTCGTCTTCTAATGTATGTTTATAACTGATATATTACCGAGGATTTAGTACATTGAATCTTTTACAATATAGTTCATAACCGATTTCGCCAATATTTCTACCCTGATATCTGCTAATTTATGAACTTTATTTAATGATACAATATGTTTATTGTAAAGCTGATTATGTAGATAATTTGAGGCTTAGCCACAACAAACACAAAAGTAAGCGAAAAATACATGTTCTTTCATCAATGATACATAGTCAAACACTCTTGATTCAAGCCATCTTCCTACAACCTTTCATCTCAATCAACAGGTAATGCGCAAGAAATCCCACCTCGTACTAAGAATGTTAGAACAACGCATTGGCCAAGAATTACTTCTACAAGTGTTCAATAAACAGCTTTCCTTAGCCACGAATGCTGCTAACACTAAAATAGGCAGCGGACTTTGGGGACACCTACTGCTTTCTACTAATTTGTTCGTAAAAGCAATATTTACGGTGACCGGCAAAGATATGGCAGTGTTCGTTGACCAGTGGGTCCGGACTGGAGGGCACGCGAAGTTCCAACTCACTTCTGTTTTTAATAGGAAAAGGTAAGTGAGAGAAAAAACTCGACAGAATAAAGCGATTTCAAATCTTTGTTTCATTATCATTGGAATGCGGAATTTTGAGCAGTTGGATAGATGTATAGTTGGAAATATGTATAGAACACCAAATGTATAAAAGTTGAATTAACTTTATTTTCTAACAATATGTATATACAAGAATTGGATTAAAACGAACGAAGAACAGCACGCACTACTATCATAAGTCCATCATATGCTTATTCTGTAACCATTAATTTCTCATTCACTCACTCGCACACACTTTCTAACTCGTTTGAATCACTTTACAGGAACACAGTTGAACTAGAAATTCGCCAAGAGGCAGTTAATGAAGCAGGTATACGCAAGTACGTTGGCCCGTTGTTAGTTCAACTTCAAGAATTGGACGGCACTTTCAAGCATACGCTTCAGATTGAGAACACAGTGGTGAAAGCGGATATCACGTGTCATAGTAAAAGTAGAAGGAATAAGAAGAAAAAGATCCCGTTGTGTACGGGAGAGGAGGTTGACATGGATTTATCTGCTATGGAGTAAGTAGTGCTTGTTTGAGTTTACTTCTAGAGTTAACATTATTAGAATTCTGCCGATACATTATTTTGGTGGAACTAATTTCTTGTCGGGTGACGCCAATATATATTGTCTTTGGTCGGAAAATCGGCCATATTTGTTTTAATTTTTATAACGTTTATTTACCTAATTAATACATTTAAGTAATTAGTGGACAATTAAGTTTATTTAACTATTAACCAACGTACAGTCTTGTTTAAACTCTATTGTAAGATCGTAATATGTAACTTTATTTTATCTTTAATGAAATAAAGATAAAATATTTTTAGCGTCTTATGGAAAACATTTTGGGCGATATCCTGCACAAATTGAAAAGCATTGAAAGGTCTTTTTTCAAAATTAACTTGATATGTGGACCACATTATAAACTACAAATCAACTAATCACAATACACACTTTCAGCGACTCCCCCGTCCTCTGGATACGTCTAGACCCCGAAATGTCCCTACTCCGAAGTACCGTCATATCACAACCGGACTACCAGTGGCAGTACCAATTACGTCACGAGCGTGACGTCACTGCGCAGAGCGAAGCTATCGACGCGCTCCACAACTACCCCGAGCCGGCGACTAGGAAGGCCTTGACTGATACTATAGAGAACGAACAGACTTACTATAAAATTAGGTGCAGAGCTGCGCATTGTTTGACTAAGGTATGGAGAAAGTTTGTTTTTCCTTAACCTATATCGTCCCACTGGTGGGCAAAGGGTTCACCCAAACGCTTCTAACTCTCCCTGTCCTTCGCGGTCTCCCACCACTCGCTGTCGAAGGAGACAATGTCGTCACTCCAGATGCCTAAAAAAACAGGGATTTGATACCATCTGTCTGCATAGTTTAAATCATTGTTGCAGAAAAAGTAAAAATTCTTTATTGAGAGCAGATTTCACTCATATTATGTATACTGTATAGTGCGTGTTAATAATTATTTTCCATGACATTTTTGAGCCATGTCAGAGACCTTAGGCGGCTCAATAATTCTGACACCAGGATTGGTCAGGTTGACCATCCACTCGATGAAGAAGAAGAAGAATAATTATTTTTATAAGTTTCCATCCAATTAATTAACTTTATGTTTTATCAAAGGTGGCTAATGCAATGATAAGCTCGTGGGCGGGCCCGCCGGCTATGCTGACGATATTCCGCAAAATGTTCGGCTCGTTCGCCGCGCCGCACATCATAAAACAGAACACCTTCGACAACTTGCAGCATTACTTCTTACAGAAGACTATTCCAGTTGCTATGGCAGGTAAGGCGTCAATTGTAGTTACTGGTAAGCCGAAGTAAATAAACGTTATATTTTTTATTAACAGTTGTAGTACCTAACAGATAGTGTAGTAATAGTGTAGATAAAAATAATTGTTGTATTATTGAAGTCAACTACTAATTTAAAATTAACTAACTATTACTTTAACGGCAATAACAAATAAATCGCGTAAATCAGCGAACATAGTAATAGTAATAGTTAACTCATGTAAGTAATATAACAATACGTATCACGTGACTGGTCAACGTAAAGTTATAACAAAAAACAAACATAAAAACAAACCCTTCAGTTTTATTATATTAGTATATATTATAGTGTTTCTCCTCGGAGTCACGGGACAAGCCCGGTCTTTTTGAGAGGCATGCGAGGGGATACAGATCCAACTCGTAGAGGCCCTTTGGAGATGTTTAATGTAATGGGTTACAACTGCAGGGACACACTCCCGACCACATCAGTACAACATGTCCGGGAATGTGTACCTGCAGAACTAGGGACTATTGCAGGAAATTAAAGAAATAAAATGGGCTATGGGAATGAAGTTTGGATGGATTAGAAATGGGTTATTGCAGGGAGGTCGGCACCTGCCATAACATGTAGAAAACAAGTTATCGGCGGCAGGCCATGGCTCGCCGCCCACTAGATGGGCCCCCCAAAACAGCCGACATAAAGACGGCAAGGGGGCAACATCGGTGCGGGCGACTCGGGGTGTAGAGAGGTGTGCTGCGCTTTCTCTAAACGTTACTCGCGGCGTTATGCCCTTTAACACTTCCACCCCCGGATCACACAGCCGACATCGACTGTGCCTCTAACGCCCCCCCCTCTGGCCGGCCGGTGAAGGCAAGCCAGAGCCTCCAGTCCTGCGGGCCCCCTTGGGGTCCAATCCGACCGGGGAAGGCTCGCCGGAGACGAGGGCCCTGACCGACTCTCTGGGGCACTCGGGAATCGCCCGTGGTGTCGCTACTCACCAACAGCTCGCCACAAGCTGCCCTGCGGGCTTAGTATATATTATTATTATATTATATTAGTACCTCCATACGACTAACTTGTTAATTACTTGTTATTTTTCAGGATTACGTAACATCCACGGAATTTGCCCGCCAGAAGTAGTGAGATTTCTACTAGACTTGTTCAAATACAACGACAATTCAAAGAATCATTTCTCAGATAACTATTACAAGGCGGCTCTTGTAGACGCTTTGGCTGCGACCATTACTCCTGTTATTTCAGTACTGCAACCTGTAAGTTAATATTTGCAGATGTTAAAACAATTATAATAGTTATAAGAGTATTCATAGTCCATAGAATTTTCATATCAATATTAATGTTATACTAGTGAAAGAATGTCTGTTTTCACGGCTAAAAGTCTGTATTGATTTAATTTGATTTTGATGTAATCAACACGGTGATATTGATATTGATGGTTCCCGCGCCGATTTCGGCGACAGTCACCGTTTTGAAGGTAAACACCCGTTTTGGTGGTCCTCCCATGACTAATAACATGACATGATATTGATATTAAAGAACTCATATATAGGTTACTTTTAGGGCTCCCACACAAAACTGCGATGCGATGCGATGCGAACTGAAATAGTTATATCTATCGCCATTACTACAGTACAAAGAAAAGAGATGAATATATTAAATGGAATTCGCATCGCATCGCATCGCAGTTTTGTGTGGGAGCCCTTACCCCGAAATTCTTACTGGAACGGGTATATCTCGGCTGAAACAGTGGGGAACATCTAGTAAATTTACATTCCAATTAGGTTATTGTATATTCAAACCAATTTACCTCCCAAAGCGGTGTTATTCAATTCGCTAAAACTCTTTAATCATTCGTTTTATTTCAGGGTGCACCAATCACAGCTGATTCCCTCTCAGCCGATACTAAACTAATCTTAGAAGAGATAACCAGAGTTCTAAACTTAGAGAAAGTGTTACCCTGTTACAAAAACACAGTGACAGTTAGTTGTTTGAAAGCGATAAGAAGGCTGCAGCAGTGCGGACATTTACCGAGTATTCCGACGATATTTAGAGCGTATGCGCAATATGGACAGTATATTGGTAAGTAATTTGTGACATGTTTTAGTTTATTATTGTTTATCTTGTGATTGTGATGGAGTAATTACTAATAATAACAATATCAAGTTAACAAATCCCCTAATCAACAGACTTCTTTGAGGCGGCGTGTCTGACTTCCGAATTATGGTGCCCTAACGCGGTTATTTGTTTGAGTCCAATCATTGAGTTAGAATCCTATAGAGACACAAACTATAGCTGACAACACTCATAAAATGCCCGAGCACCGTTGTCATTATTACATTGTTATTATATTGTTTGCAATGACACTTGCTCGAATGTAGACGTTATGTCACTTGTTTAAGTGTTCAATTTCGCTTGTACACAAACTCGGAGCACTGCGTCATGCGCCGAGTTTTTGCGCGGACATTTTTTTTGTTTGATTGTGACTCTATAGGATTCTAACTCAATGAGTATAATACAACAATCCTCGATTTATGAATATAGTCCCATCCCTAATCTATGAATATAACATCAATTGCGGTTCGTCTATCTCGCTAAAACTCGAGAACGGCTCGGCCGATTTAGTTGATTTGTTTTTAAAATGTTTGGCCTAATCCAAGGAAAGTTTAAACGGTAAGCAGGGACGGTATGTTTATAATAAAAAACTTGAGAGGTGTCAAGGGACACCCGGATGGAACGAAGTTTATTTATTATCAACAAAAATAATCGTCGCGACACCACACTGTTCAATGCGAAATAGAAAGATGAAACGAAAATATCTAGCTTGCTTTCTATAAGAGAGAGAGAGAGAGAGACAGACAGAGAAATATGTGCACGCCAGAGAGAGTCTCACTCTGTCTCTCTCTGGCGTACGCAAGTTTCTGCGTCTGTCTCTCGCGCATGTTTCTCTGTGTGTCTCTCTCTGGCGTGCGCAAGTTTCTCTGTCTGTCCCTCTATGTCCTAAAAAATGTCGTTACAATTTTTTCCGTCTAGCCCCCTTTCGCAACGCGCGATAAGGAATTTCGTTCCAAAACTTCGTTCCAATAATATGTGGTCCCCAGACGTCCGGCTGGCCGCGTTCGAGTGCCTGGTGGACTTCGTGCGCGTGGACGGGCGCGCCGAGGACCTGTCGGCGCTGCTGGGCGGCGTGGAGGCCGACCCCGACGGGCGCGTGCGGCGCGGCCTGGCGCGCGCGCTGCGCACCGCGCCGCCCTTCGACCGCGCCGCCAGGCATCGACTCGATACGGAGGCCGTCGTGCATCGGTGAGTGTGGAGGCCGTGCATAGGCCGGACTGTTGGCAAAGAGCTTTCGGAAAATTGAGCCACTCTTTTTGAGAATTCCGTGGTGTTTGCCCATCTAAACTAAGAAGGGGGATGGAACTAGACCCCTATTTTCGTTTCGTCCAAAGGTATGATGTGATATGAAAGTTTTAGTTAATCTTCTTCGAGGTCAGGGCACAGTTCTATCAAATGTCCTATCCAATGCATTGCCGTCTCACAACCTTGCCATTGGCGTGCTACTTAATGTGCAACTTTGAAACGCTGCAGGACTGAAAACAAAAGATAAATTTTTGGGTCTCTAGAGCAGGAAGATTTGCCCTGCTTTTACACTACGAAGTGAGACCGCATTTAATGAAGCACATTATCTTTCAGACTATGGAACAACATTAATTGTCTTCTATCAAACGATGCAAGACTACGCTGTGATCTCGTTGATTTATACTACACATTATACGGCGCAAAGCGACCGATATGCGTGCCTATACCAGAAATACAAGCGATGATGAAACAAATGCATAACAAGGAAAGGGAGAAAGTTGAGAGGGAAAGAGAAAGGGAACGGGAACGGGAGAAGGACAGAGAAAGACAGAAGGATATTGAAATGCAACCTGTCATTAAGCAGGAGATTATTGACGAGGTAACATTACCTTTGTACATAATATTATAAAGAGATTTTTTTTTTGTAGGTTTTCAACATTTGTTAATGTATGTTTTAGGGATTGTTAACAGTTGTGATTAAACATACTATTAACTTTTTAAAACATGTTCTACTCTATATTAGACATTGAAACCCAATTCATTGTTTGGAGTTTCGTGTAGAACATTCGCGGCGAACCAAACTTGCTATCCCAAATAATATTTCAGTAATTGTTCTTATGTTACTTTCTACGGATAGTAGTCGTTACATGAGCCATGTCAGAGGCCTTTGGCGGCTCAATAGCTCTGACACCAGGATTGGTCAGGGCGACCATCCACTCGATGAAGAAGTAATTGTTCTATGATAATTCAGTCCTAACTAAAACATTTGTTCTAGATAAAATACGAAACAGAAATAACTGACACAGTGATACAGTACAATCCTAACGAACGTCCGTTGGAACCGAAACTGGACTTGCCTGTACCATTGTCCAGTATAAAAGAAGAAGATGATAAAGTTGACATCACGTCTATACCTCCAGAACTTTCTATGAGAGTTTATAGCGTAAGTGTACTAATTGTATGGATATTTTATGAACGAACCAGCCATTTTGTACCCGTTACCGCGGGAATTTCGAGTAAAATGTATCCCATGTGTTATTCTGATGTATAACCTAAATTACTTTAAAGTTTCATCCAAATCCTTCCAGTAGTTTGTTCGTAAAAGAGTAACAAAAATACGTACATACATCCATCCTCACAAACTTTCGCATTTATGATATTAGAAGGTAATATTGGAAGCCTTGCACACTATCCACATTACATACTTATAGCTTACTTCTCAATACTGTTGTTCTACTTCACAGATCCACATAAAATTTAACATACTTATTATTTTTTTATCCAAAACCCAGGATTCAAATTCAAAACGCGACTTCATATCGGACAACGCCGTGGCTCTCCCGGGTATCCCAGGCTCTTCAGGCCCTATAGGTTTCGAGCCAGGCATGTTCAGGCATGATATTAAGGATGAAATGGGCGCTCCTAAGGTAATGATCATCATTTAATTGGTAATCCGAATACTAGCATGCCATTCAAGCACTTCTTAATTAGATCGAATCGAATTAAGCAGATCTCCTAACGAAACCCAAATGACAGACAAATTTAACGAAAAAATTTCTACAACTTTGTCACATAGTTACTAAAAGGTTTAACTTTTAGTAACTTTTATTTTTTAGTAACTATTAACTCCAAGAAACTCCATTCCTTTAGGAATGGAGTCTTTAGTGCTGTTTGAGTATTAGTATTTTTACTGATTGTCTGAATTTCGATGAGCTGTGGCCTTTGCATTTTGATGTCACATGCATTTATTAAATTCTATGTAGTTTCGAGTAGATTGTTATCATGTAGATTGTATCGAACAGATGTAGTGAATTATATATTCTTCAGCTTAAAAAATAATTTTATCCTTCCTAGTTAGTTGACAAGTTTAATAACTATATTTTAAAAAACCTGATTTTCTTAGTTAGTTGACAATAAACCTTTACAGGCAAAGAAGAAGAAGAAAGATAAAAAGAAGCACAAACACAAGCATAAGCACAAGCATAGTAAAGACAAAGCATCCAAAGACAAGGACCATAAAGACAGGCCCAAGTTACTTGGCGCTGACACTTTGAAGATAAAAGAAGAGACAAGAGAGACTTTAAGCTCATTTAGTTCAAGTCAGAGCCCTTCGGAAGATATCTCGTCCATGCCGAGTAATATGAGCTTCTAGAAGATTGGGATCGTTGTGGAAGTTTATGTGATCATTCTAGAAGTTTCTAGAACAATTCTGTCCTAGAAGTTTGACAAATATTTCTAGATGTTTGACAAATGTTTCTTAAAGTTACTAATATGTTTTTTTAGTTTATATGATGTAACTAGAATGTTTGTAAATGTTCTAGAACATTTTAGAATATTTCTAGAATGTACCAAGAACGAAAGTGGCTCAAGAATTTCCTAAAATGAAAAAAGTTAAAATAATGTGAAATAGAATAATATAAGTAAATTCTAATGATAATGTTGTATGATAATAAGAATTAAATTTATATACTTAAGATTTATGTATGTAAGTAAAAATTTTGATTACATTCTGCTGTTTATTTTTCACCAAATCCTTTGTATTTTCCTTAAATAGTTTTAATTTAACCTGATCAAAAGCCACAGACAAAAGCCAAATAAAATACTGTTGTAAAGAATGATCGAAGCTAGATATTTTATAACACAATTCTGTCCACAAAACCCAGATTAAAGTTCCGGCTTCATATCAAATTCCTGCTACAATAGAAATCAATAATGTCTCGGTTACAGCTTACAAACCAATATGACATATTTAGTTACATTCCAATACGTTATCTGATACTTGGCCTTTGTTTAGAAAGGTCGGGAATTAATTACGATAGGAATCTTACACATTTTTGTTGGGCCCTATCAACTGGGTTCGCAACTTCATAGTTGAACCATATTATCATTTAACCTCTAAATATAACTATATACGAGTATATGACAATAGTATATGACATCTTATATATAAAATTCTCGTGTCACAGTGTTCGTTCGCGTACTCCTCCGAAACGGCTTGACCGATTCTCATGAAATTTTGTGTGAGCATATTGAGTAAGTCTGAGAATCGGCCAACATCTATTTTTCCTATCCTATTTTTTCTATCCCGAAATTCCCGCGGGAACGGGTACAACGCGGGTGAAACCGCAGGGCGCAGCTAGTAATATGTATAATGAATTACATACGTAGTTAAGATACAGTTTTTTTATCCCTTTTGTTTGAATATATTAATGATCGTAATAATTTCATAGATTTTTCGTTGTTTATTTTTTAATTTATTTATCCATAAGAATTAGTACAAGAAATTAAAGATGTAACTCGCTAAACTGTATTACAGTTTGTTGGAAGATATTTTCGTATCGGCTGGAAGTGGAAGAATAAAAAGTATTGAGCGATTGTATACCATAAAACATAAAACGAAGTAATTTATCACACAAACAGAATAAGTACAAAAATACAAATAGCATTATGCCGCACACGTACTTAACAATAACATTAAGTATACGATTACGTATACTTTTGTAAATAAATACAGTTCTCTTGTATCGTAAAAGTACCTAAGAGTTAAGTCATACTGCCAAAGAGTTAAATCCTAAAACTTCTTTATTATCTATGTAGATTTTTAGACCTTTACCTAGAAACCTAATTTGCCATCTGCTATACCTACACTTTTTTAATTTAATTATTTGAGGTAAAAAAGACAACGATTTGATTTAAATCATGCAACTCTAATTATTTCTTCGCTTCGAGTTACTAATTCCATTATGGCACAGATTATGGTGCTCCAAGCACGCGGATTGACTAGATGCGCGACCGCTATTTGAAATTCCTACCCATAAGTAACAAATACAACAAATATTCTTTAGTTACCGATCATTCGATCTCCGAGACAGACAAGCCCACAGTTAAATATATTTAATACATTTTGCATCACATTTACGACATCTTGCGTAATCGTTATCTTAGTATTGTTAATTCATTTGTTTATTATATAGTGCGTTTAGTGAACTTTGAAGAATATTAAGTAGAAGAAATGGCGACTTTACAAAATGGACATACGAAACCATTGGATATTGTTGTTGTTGGCGGAGGGTTGGTAAGAGTTTATTGTGAAATATCTATCTTTATATCTCGTTTATATATAAATATCTATTAAATACTCGTGTCACAATGTTAGTTATCCTCCTATATATAGTTATACTCCTCCGAAACGCCTTAACCGATTTTTATGAAATTTTATGTGCATATTCAGTAGATCTAAGAATCGGCTAGGTACTATTTATTTTTCGTACCCCTAAAAGTTCATCCCTGGCAAAACAACGTTTGCCGGCTGTCAGCTAGTAGTTTTATATTATTATCTTATACCAAAACGTGGAAGAAAAGAAGAGACGTTTTTGCTTTGCAGTGGGACAGTAACGACTAATAAATAATAAAGATTTAGTTGTACGAAGCTTTGTCAAGTATGTGTGTAACAATTTAGCTCACAAAACGGCACGTTTTAAGGACCAGAACGAATAAAAAAAAGACGCAGTTTAAACAAATAAAAATTAACAACATATGTATGAGTATAACTCGGAATGAAACAGGCCTTTTTGGCGCACAGATAATTTAGTAAGAAACTGAAATAACAAGACTACCCCGAAGCTCCCCCAGATTTTTCAATGAGGAATCTCAACTGTGATTTTTTTGCTGGAATCTTGCTTTGTTTATGTATTCTAACTTAATTTACTTAATTACGTCATTGAATGTACAAACATAATACATAAATTGACCTAAATTGAGTTCAAGGCAAGGATATTAATCGATTGATTGGGAATTTATTGAGACAATGATGTCAATAATTGGGAGTAGCTTCGGAGTTTTGCTATATTTGATATTCAGCTCATGAGCTGCTCATGGTTTTTGCTATGTTTGATGACAACTTTTCAGATACGCAACGGTCGTTGATGTAGGTTATGCAATTCCATAGCAATGATTTGATGTGTTTAGACATAAAATGGTCTGGTCCTTTTGGTAAAAGTAAAAGTAAAAAGTACTTAAGTAAGTATTAGCCTGTAATGTCCCACTGCTGGGCAAAGGCCTCTCATCTCACTGAAGGTATCAGTATAGTTGGTACTGAATCTATTTTGCTGTACCCAGATAGCGTCTTTAATTGTCCAATTCTCAGTAGGTCCAATACTGTATCGTAGGTCAAAGTAAACTAGGCTCAAATCAATTATCTAGCTTTTTTAATTCGGCACCTATCAAGTAAATAAATAGTTGAAGAGTCGAACGCGTCGAAAGAACAAGCAAAAGTAAGTACATTCGAGGTGGTTAGTGGCCAACCCTAGTGTCGGAGTTTTATGACCGCCTAAGGGCCTCCGATATGGCCTGATTAGAACAACAGGGATCGATTATTTCACGGTAAAATTCTAGCTTTTTTACTTAGTATTAGTTAACATACTTTTTAAACTCACACGATTTGTACTCATTATACTAAATGAAACGGGTCTGTATCGCGTTAGATATTTTAACGTATTTTACTAAAATACGTACCCGACGTTTCGAGTGGATTACACCGCTCGTGGTCACGGGATGACTGAAATACGTTAAAATATCTAACGCGATACAGACCCGTTTCATTTAGTATAATTAGTATTAGTTATTACCAAAGCTATTACCTATCATAAATTTTAAAGTTTGTATTCGATGCTAATAGTGCTTTTTGTTCCTATAGGTAGGATCACTAGAAGCGCTGTATCTAGCTAAGCGTGGTCACAATGTGCGACTCTTCGAGTACAGAGAAGGTTAGCTGGTTTTTTATTATAGTTTATTTACAATTTGGATCTCTTAGTATTGAATTATTTTAATAAACCTGTTTGTGTTTGACAAAAAAGGTAGATCTCAGATGTCTGATACCATTTATTTTATGTATCAAGACCATCAACTTAGACTTGGTACTTGGATATCGTAGTAATATTTGGTATTTAAATTCTATTAATTAAATCAACTAGGTTCAAATGGCCATTCGTATAATATTTACTTATAAGCTTAAACCAATTAAATGCCTCAGAACATTTACAATTTTGCATATCTACTTTTATTACAGCAATAAATAGTTTTTTTTGGTTCAAATTTTGCGTTGTCCTGATACTGGTCTAACAAGTTTTTTTATACGGAAATATTTTAGCATACCTGACCTCTTAAATAACTAATCAAAATATTATGATAATAGTAATAGGCCTAAAATTGGTATGAATATATGAATACTAATGACGGTCAAGCTTCGATCAACAATACACAACTAGATATCGGGTCTCGTACAATATCAAAGCTAAATACTGTCCGCGTGAATGACGTGTGACAGCTTATTTTGTTTACTGCCGAACTGAAACAAAAGTTTTAAAACAGTTCGAAGTTCAACCTAATTACAACCATGACACCTAGCAATAAAGTAGCAAATCTTATGAATAAAATAAGAGCTCACTTTTCAAATGAGGCGTTATTCACCGAGACGTATTTTTTGCGCCGACCCGACATCTAGTTGTGTATTGATCGAAGCGGTCAAGAGTTTTTGTTCCGATGTTCTTATCTATACTTCTATACTAATATTATAAAGAGGTAAAAATTTTAATTTTGTTTGTTTGTATGTTCGTACTTTTCTCAGGTATTACCAGTCCGATTTAAATGATGATTAATGTAACGGATAACCACATTCAACAGGAATGTTATAGTCTATTTTTTATCCTCATATTCCCACGGGATGCGGCACAACGCGGGTAAAACCGCGGGGTGCTGCTGGTTATTATTATGTTCGTTCTCTCACACATTGCATGCAAGTGTTAAGCTTAGATTGTAGTATCACAGTATTCAATTTTCATTATACCTACTAAACAATGACGCTTGGAAAGATACTCCAGCCGGTTATCATTTATTTAGGACACACAAGGACTACATTTTGGGAATACTAGAATTTTCGACTTTGTTCCACATTATTATATAGTAAAAACCCATCCATAATGTCCAAAGAAACCATTAAAGAACTTTCAAAAGTAAACGCTTGCTTAGTAATATATACATTCATAATAATATCTATTTTTAGTAATATACATTTTCCATGGATTCTCATCTAGACACGCGGCAGCGTGTCAAGCCAAGTTCAAGCAAAGGAACGGCTAGCCAGCGCCGAGTGTAATATTACACGAACCACTTGGTGCCACTTTTGACCCTTCTATAACTCAAAACCTATTTAACGTAAACACATGAAACTTCGTGTGTTTAATTATATCCATTAGGACATCTAGAAACCCAAATTTCATGAAGCTAGCTCAAACGGTTATAAAGATATGAACGTCAGAAAGTCGTAAATTTTAGTATTGACTGACTGACTGACATATAGTACCTAAACCTAACCTACTTCCAGATGACCTAGAAGGATGAAATTTGGAATCTAGCTCGGTAATTGTGTGTAAGCGTAAGAAAAAATCTAAAAATATAAAATAGTTAAAAAATAGGGGGGGTCCCCATACAAAAAATATATTTTTTAATTGTAGCGTTGGAACCGTTACTAGCAGATATTTGAAACTATCCCAATATATGTATTATTATATTTGCTATTTAACTGCAATATAAACGTAAAGTTAAATAAAAAAAATAAGTGGTGTCCCCATTCAAAAAAACTTAAATTTCGCGCTAAACAACCGGCCAACGGTGTGTCGTCGGCGGCGCGCGGTAGGTACTTATGACGCGGTCGGTCCACCGTCGCCCCAGCCAATCAGCGTCACGCTCTGATGAATAGTACACAATTATAAGCGGTAGCGATTTGGTAAAAATTTAGCGAGTCGGTTGGTTTATACCTGCATGGTAGTAAAGCGATGTATTATTGTTACCGATATAATGTATGTATTGACTAATTTAAGAATGCTGGTTGAACTCGCTCGCGCCTTGCACTTGTACGCGGGGGCAGCGCGCGGCTCACAAGCGCTATACGATACGATTTAAAATGCGAACGAACCAAAGTACCTATGCAGCGGAAACGCAAGAAAAAACAATAAATATCAATACCTAGTTTTCTTTACAAAAAGTAATGATATCCCACCAAAAACATAAATGTAAAAAAGGAGAGCCAAGTTCAATACAAAAATTATGCATGGCTATGGGCTTCGCTGCAAAAAGAATGGAGATCTAAATGAGGGCCAAGTTCTAGGCAATATCTCAATATGTATTTATAGGAACAAAATAACATTATGAACAAGTATTGAACTCTATTTCTTCTCTTTATTCGATACCTATGACAATTGCTGTTATTTAAAAATGTGAGATCTTAAAGTGGGTTAGATTAGATTTAACTTGGCCAGTTTGTTGTTATATGTTGAATAACTTTATAAAATGACTGCTGTAATGAAAACTGGTCAAGTCAAATCTAACCCACTTTAAGATCTCACATTTTTAAATAACAGCAATTGTCATAGGTATCGAATAAAGAGAAGAAATAGAGTTCAATACTTGTTCATAATGTTATTTTGTTCCTATAAATACATATTGAGATATTGCCTAGAACTTGGCCCTCATTTAGATCTCCATTCTTTTTGCAGCGAAGCCCATAGCCATGCATAATTTTTGTATTGAACTTGGCTCTCCTTTTTTACATTTATGTTTTTGGTGGGATACTATGTTTACGGGTACATTTACGCAACTTAAATTCAAAACAATCCAATAATACATCATCATCATTTTCGAGCTTGTCAGTGGACAACCCTGGTATCGGAATTTTTAGAGCTTATATTTAGAGGTTCAAAAGAGCCTCTATGGGGCCAAAACTGAATAAAAATATTTGACTTTGACTTTAGACCACCCAAAGGCCTCCGACTTGGTCTAACGATTGAAACAATCGGGACCGACTGCTTAACGGCTACCCATCCAAGTAGGGGCCGAGCTGTACGTTGCTTAACAATCGCAATGAACTAACAAGCGTTTAGTCAAACTACGCCACGAGCGCTACCTATCCAATAATATCTTCCCCAGACATAAGGAAGACTCCTCAAGCAAGAGGCAGGTCTATCAACTTGGCGCTATCAATCCGTGGGCGCAGAGCACTGAAAGATGTAGGCCTAGAAGAACACATGATTGAAAGACATGGCATACCGATGAGAGCTAGAATGATTCATAGACTCGATGGAAGCACTTACGCTATACCCTATGATGCTAGGACTAACCAGGTTGGTACTTAAGATATGAGGGTTTCTTCTGAGTTGCGACGTCGAAGACTTCATTCCACGTTAGTGTTTATCAAATGGGTTTGTGTGTGTGTGTGAGAGAGAGACAGAGAGAGAGAGGGGGGAGGGGAAGCAAAAACATTTCAAAGGCTTTACAAAGACGTTTTAAATTTCGACAGTCAAAATTAGCATAAGCTGATATTATCGATCCTCATAAAAACAATTTTTTTTAGACTTTTGTCATACATATACCTAGTAGTAGTCACACATAATCGGAGGTTTTCCACACTAAGGCCCGTATTAATAGTCAGTACTTAAGATGCATCTCGGTCTCAAGACACGGTTCAGGCTCTGTGATTGGTTGGCTGTCAAAATTTGGACCAATCACAGAGCCGAACCGCGTCTTGAGACCGGGTCGCATCTTAAGTACTGACTATTAATACGGGCCTTAGAACTTAAGATGGCTGATTTTTTTTAAATTTATTTTACTGTCTGTGCCACTCAACCAACTGTGTTCCGCTTCATAGTATTCTACATGTATGTATAATATAACAATCCAAATATAATGAAATTATTGTTTGTTGCAGTGTATTTATTCTGTCGGCCGCAATTATTTAAACAGCTTATTGTTGCAAGGTAATAGATAAGATAAAGTCATATTAAACTTATTATGTTTGCATGCAAAAACATGTTCTAAGTAATAAAGCATTTCTTGACGATTATAGAATCTGAAAATTACAACAACGTTGAAAGGTTTTTCAATCACAAGTTGTCCGAAGCTAATTTGAGGAAAGGAGAACTTAAGTTTATTCAGTAAGTATGTAGTTACATATGTATACCATTTTGAAACCAATATATTAGGGGCTTTATTCATAATCGCTCAGTAACAGCATTTTAATTATCAAATGGTTTGTCCCTTTCCGACGTACGCTATTTTCCAAAGAGCAAAAGGGACAAAACACTTTAAAACAGAATGTTAGTTGCAGAGCGTTTACGAATAGGCGGTAGGTCTACAAGAGTCATTTTAGATCTGACGGAAGGTACGCTACGTATCGTCGGCGCATAAACAGATAACCTTCCATAATGAGCTATCTTCCATAATAATGTATGTTTGTGTCGACCCTACAAATATGACTTTCGATGCATCTTCTGTCATGCATGAAGCGACACTTTAAAGACATTTCATCAGTGAGACACAATCATTTTACAAAAAAAGCACGGTCGGAAAGTGTCTGATTACCTTTCCTTTGGGAGTAGATACTAACAATGTCTATTGTAACCTAACTAAGCTCTTGAACTTGATCCCAGTCTATCTAGTCTATATAGTCTATTTTATATAGTTTTGTACATGTTTATGATTAAGAGAATAACAAATGCAAGAACTCTTAAATCTATTAGTACCAGAAGTTGACGTTCGTTTTAAATACTGTTCTATATGATGCTGAATAAGACACATTTTTGAATGAACAGCTTTTATTTCTTTAACGTATTTATGTACTAAATAGATTTCGGAATCCTTGTGCAATTCCTAAATAGAGCTTTAAAAGCAATGGTATAATAATCATTCAATTCAATTCATTTTTAATTGAAATTGAATAATCATTCTTCACTCTTTATGTAGTTTAGTAAATATTAATTTCCCAAATTCTAGAACAGAAACCCATGAACTTGTTGATGTCAAAGCTGATCTTGTCATCGGAGCCGATGGCGCCTTCTCTTCAGTTCGTAAAGCGATGATGAAACAACCGCTCTTCGATTATAGCCAGCAGTACATTGAACATGGTTATATGGAACTTTGTATACCGGCTGATGAAAATGGCGGGGTAAGTGAATATCTACATAACATACAATTGAAGCTTAATGAAAAACTACATTCAACATAAGCTATTTTTTATTAAAAAATATCTATGGGGGCACAATGTAGGTAAAATTGCAGGGTGCTGCTAGGAGAACATAATTAGAGGCAGGACCTATTACGCTCTAATGTTATGACTTTGACAACCTGTGTGGCTTTATTCCTAAGAAAATATCTACGTATCTCTTGCAGTTTCAGACTTGCCCTTATGACCAATTGAAATGAGCCGTCTGAAATATTAGGATAGACTTCTTTTTGGATTATAAGAAGGAAACAGCAATAAATACCAACAAAACATGCTAAACATTTTATTTAAAACTGAAGATTTAATTCGTGTAGGTGTTGTAGTTTCCAATCTAGTGAACTTAGTGCATTCAAATTCTTGCGAGGTGATTTAACATGTCTCTAAAATCTTATCCTATTTCGTCTCCTATGAATTTTAATTTCGAAAATAAAACAAAATACCGCTATTATCCAGCCTGAAAATAATATAGCAAAATGAATAATCAGGTCATCCATACCAATCTCTTCAAAATGTGTCGTGTGCGAACGTGGATTTTTATATTGAGTTATATTTCCAAGTATTTGCGTATAACGCAGCCTCAGTAGTCCTGATTCAAATAGACGCCTTGCGTTCCTTTGGAATGTATTTATCAACGGGAAACCCTTTGTTGTGTACATAGCAATGTTGCTGACTTGGCCAATTGACCATGTTTCAAGTATTGGTCTGCCATCGAAGTCCAATAAAGTGTGTTCTATCATATGATAGATGATGTAAGGCTCGATACTGTACGCCCCATTCTTGGCCGCGTACTCAAGAGCGCTTACTGTATATTTACATTCTGGAGTATTTATATTTTCAGGTAATGTTTGGTTGTACGCATACTTGTAGAAGGTTCTTGTCGTTTCGCTCACGCAAGGCTTGTATGATAATTCATACAGATTATCAGTAGTAATAATTCTTTTAATTTGTTCTCGAGTTGTGAGTAAAGAGTACATCGCGGTATTGTAAAAGTGGTTGACAGAAAACGTAAACCAAATCCAGAAGGTCATTAAGAGTCTAAACTTTTTCTTTTCCGTTAGCTTATTATTAGTGTTGGCAAAGATGTATCCCCAAGCGATCAACATAAAGGAACTTGACGTTTTTGTTGTAGACAAAAGTTTGTGGGTTGCCATGACTGTTGCACTCACTAGTATGTATGCTAAGAATATCAGAAACCAAGTGCTAAGTGAAAATTCTTTGTAAACATCTTTCCACAGTTCCTCACCGCCAGCTGGCATGAACAAATTGACTGTTATAAAACTATATCCCCAAATAAAATCAAATATTTCCATTCTGTTTTTTATCAAACCGAATCCCCCTGCAGCTATATCCACTTCACGTTTTCGTAGGAAGCTTAATAATCCAGTTGCTGTTCCATTTCTTAGAACGTTACCATATCGTATGTGGTTTTGTACTAAGGTGTAGTTTATGCGAATACCTTCCTTTTCTGCGATTGATTCTAAAATAAACTGCTCAATTCCATTTATTTTAACACCACAAATCTTGAAAGAGTCTTTCTCTGGAACAAAGTTAGGCATGTCTGGAGTAGCCGCGACACTGATCGAACAATTCCGTAAAGTAGAAGGTTGACTGGGGAAGAAATCTGCACTTTTTAATGATTTGCAGTCGCCTACATTAATAACATCAAATTGTTTACCACAGTAATTGTTTCGGAATGCTGTGTACGTCAGTATTGTGACTTCAATATCAATATTCTTCAGTAGTATAGCTCTGTAGATATTGTGATATAGTAAAAGTTGTATAATGGTTTGCACTTCTTCATCTGTTAATTGTTTTATGTCGATAATGTATCTGGCTCTGGCGTTCCACATTAAGTCGTCGGTCAATAAGGTTATACCTTCAGTGAATTCATCTACATCCATTGCTCTTATAACATAGACTTCAGGTTTGATCAGCCAGCGTTGGTCGTCAAAAGATCTAATTATGAAGCTGTAGCATTCGTTTTCTTTATTTAAATGTTCTATGATATTGTAATCATCTTCAGCATTTACTATAGTGATTAAAGTATTACAATCACAATGATTACTCACTATGTTACTAATACATTTTGATCTCTCTAAATTATTATCATTTGCAACCATGAAGTTTTCGCTTATTAGATTACAATAAAAATTTGGAATTAATACAACAAATATAAGGTGCGAGAACCACATTTTACACTGAATGTCACTTTTATACTGTGCTCAGTTAAATATCGAGTACAAACGAATTAAATTCAATAATTTATGGTGACCTTTGACAACATTCCAGTAGGACAGCTTTTGATCGCTGATCACGTTTTAAATATATGCTTATAGTTTTAAGTAAATCATTGGTTGTGCTTGTCATGTTAAATGCTATATTTATGTGTTTAAAGTCTTCAAGATTGATGAAGGAAATATGTGCTATTGCATTTAATGACTTGAGCTTGTAGGTTCTCTTTTGTATTCTGAAGCTTGATGAGGTATTAATGGATACATTAATCTCTGAATTTCGTGAGTTTCTACATTTAAATGTATAAGAAAGCCCTTTTTGAACATTTTAATAAAATCCATGGTACATCACTAGTTAGGGAAGGGAAGAATGAATATTCATATAGGATGTTTGCATGGAAATATCCATATGTAATGATCATATAAATGAAAAAGTATCCAATCTAGTTCCAGATGCCACCCAACTACCTCCACATATGGCCGAGAGGAGAATTCATGATGATAGCTCTCCCAAACCAAGATTGTTCGTGGACCGTGACTCTCTTTATGCCCTTCACCCACTTCAAAAACATCGATACCAAAGAGAAGTTACTTGAATTCTTCGAGAAGTTCTTCCCGGATTCAATACCTTTGATTGGGAAGGAGAAACTTATTGAGGATTTCCTGAGTGGATCAGCTTCGCCTTTAGTTGCTGTTAAGGTAGGGAACAGCACTCATACTTGAGGTTAATCATTACATAGTATAAAACAAAGTCGCGTCTGTTTGTCTGTCTGTATGCTTAAATCTTTAAAATTACGCAACGGATTTTGATGCGGTTTTTTGTAATAGGTAGAGTGATTCAAGAGGAAGGTTTTTATGTAAAAAAAACCCGAAATTCCCACGGGAACGGGCACAACGCGGGTAAAACCGCGGGGCGCTGCTAATATAACTTATGACAAAAATAAAGTAAACGCTTACTAGCAACATTTTAGCTATCAAATGGTTTGTCCCTTTCTGACATACGCTATTTTCCAAAGAGCAAAAGAGACACAACACTCACTAACAGTGTTTTAGTTAGAGAGCTTTTATGAATAATGCAGTTAGCCTGTAATGTGTTTGGGTAAAGGCATCCAATCTCACCGAAGATATGGATACGGATGATTACTAGACCATAATTAAAGACGATTTGATCAGCATAATTTGATAAATATATATATGCTGTGGTAATAATTTATTTAACTATTTGTATGATAGTCAGTCACGTCTGTACGCGACGCTGTCAACTGAACAGATAAGATGGTGGGACTGTCCCACCATCTTATCTGTTCAGTTGACAGCGTCGCTAGTGGAGAATTTGGTTTTGCCATAATATAAGAAATTCACCAAGAAACAAAGGTAATTAAAACATGTCTTGCAAGTCAGTCTATAGATATCATTAAAATTTAAGAAACTACAATATCAATCATGTAAATCCTAACTAAGAGAGAGATTCAATATGACGCGGCTGTAGTTCCCATTTTGCCCACCTGAACAGTTAAGTTGGTGGCACTGTACAACATATTTCCTGAAAAGTTCTTGGGAATCCTAATATAAGACTATGACTCATTATGCACATTAAAATAAATCCTATTTTACTGATGATGAACTACCTTGAACCATAATTCTTGATTGCCATTCCAGTGTAAACCTTATAACATAGAAGATAAGGCTTTAATCATCGGCGATGCGGCTCATGCTGTTGTCCCCTTCTACGGTCAAGGAATGAATGCTGGCTTCGAAGACTGCACTCTCTTGGATCAGCTGTTCCTCAAATATAATAATGATTTGGCAAAAATACTGACGGAATTCTCTGACAGCAGATGGAAAGACACTTTTGCTATCTGCGATTTGGCACTGTATAATTATATTGAGGTAAGTATTTTTTGGTTTTATTAATAATTTTTAATGTTTGTTTTGAAATGTAAGTGATTTTAAGTAGGTTAGTGGCTAACCCTGGTGTCGGAATTTTTAGAATGCCTAAAGGCGTTGGACATGGCCTAAAGATTTGGGACTGATAATTTTGTTATATATCTCATTGATTATTGATCGAATGTCCCACTGCTGGGCAAAAGCCTCTCATCTCACTGAATATATCAGTACAGCGAGGAGGATTTGTCTTAACCAACACGCTTGCCAAATGCGGGTTACCAAAAGTAGGAAACATATTTTTTCGCTCCACCCAGGAATTGAACCCGGGATCTCAGTCTTGGCAGGCGAGTGCACATACCACTAGACCAACGAGGCGTTATAACGCACTATATAACACTGAGTTTTCTTTTCTTTTCCAGATGAGAGATTTGGTGACCCGTCCGTCGTACAGACTGCGTAAAGCGGTGGATGACCTGATATTCTGGCTCATGCCTAACGTTTGGGTGCCGCTGTACAACTCGGTGACGTTTTCCACGATGCCTTACAGTGAATGTGTGGAGAATCGAAAATGGCAGGATAAGGTTTGTTATCATCATCTAAGTAAAAGAAATGATTTATCTCTATTACTGATATTAACTTCCTAGTTAACAGGAATGATTCCTTTTAATATCCCTACTTCCCTACTAATATTTTGATATCATAAATGAAAGTCTATTTGTAGGCCATAGGCTACTTTGATTAACATAGGTAGATATAACCTTGGGAAGTATATAAATATAGGATACATTTATCCCGAAAATTCCGCGGGAACGGGTACATCGCGGGTGACATCGCGGGGCGCGGCTACATGCTTATAAGCCTTTTTTTATTACAGGTACTGAAATATACGCTGTTGTTCGTGGGAGCTTCAGTTCTTGGTTACGTTTATTATTTCTGTAAGTGATTTTATTAAATAAATACTTGTATACCAGTTGTTATGTATGTGTATTGTTTTATTGATAACTAGGCACTAAGTTACTCGTATGAATAAGTAGTTTATTTTACCTCTAATTAATTAGTTAGATAGATAGGGACTTACAGCAAAGTTAGCGGTAATTGTGGTTAGTTTTATTTGTGTACGATTGAAGTACTTTTAAACGGAAATATTTAATGGTGGCGGTTAGATAAGTAAATTGAGGACATGATGAAGACAAAAGTGAACAAAGTTTACGTCACAGGATAAATTATTACAACAAGAAACAAAATGTTAGGTAAAAAATTACTTCTTCTTATCGAGTGGATGGTCAACCTGACCAATCCTGGTGTCAGAGTTATTGAGCCGCCAAAGGCCTCTGACATGGCTCATGTAACGACTACTATCCGTAGAAAGTAACCGGCCCGACGGCTTGACGTGCCCTCCGAAGCACGGAATCATCTTTATTTTCGGGCAATCAGGTGATTCAGCCTGCAATGCCCTAACCAAACTGAGGACAGTCTCAAAAAAATTACTGAAAGCGTAAAATTTTTGTTTGTACGTTGCCTTCGTGTCAACCTTTTGCTTTGAACTTGGCGGATACATTGTCATGTGTTATATATCTAACTAGAAGCGCCCCGCGGTTTTACCCGCGTTGTGCCCGTTCCCGTGGGAATTTCGGGAATTTTTTTACATAAAAACCTTCCTCTTGAATCACTCTACTCTATTACAAAAAACTGCATCAAAATCGGTTGCGTAATTTTAAAGATTTAAGCATACAGACAAACAGACACGAAACAGAGACGACTTTATTTTGAACTATGTAGTGACTAGCACCGCCCTACAGTTTTACCCGCTTTGTGCCCGTTTCCTAGAGAATTTCGGGATGAAAAATAGCCTATAACCTTCACCCTGAATGTCTATATATGACACTAGCAGCGCCCCGCGGTTTTACCCGCGTTGTGTCCATTCCTGTGGGAATTTCGGGATGAAAAATAGCCTATGTTACTCGTGGATAATGTAGCTTTCGAATGGTGAAAGGATTTTTAAAAACGGTCCAGTAGTTTTTGAGCCTATTCATTACAACCAAACAAACAAAGTTTTCCTCTTTATAATATTAGTGTAGAAAAAGATATATACAAATCTGATAGGTAGTTTATGACAATAGCGTGTTCAAATAAACGATATAGCTTCAGCTTTATTATATTAGTATAAATTACTAGCTTCGCCCCGCGGTTTCGACCGCTTTGTACCCGTTCCCGCGGGAATTTCGGGATGAAAAATAGATGTTGTCCGATTCTCAGGCCTACCCGATATGTACACAAAATTTCATGAGAATCGGTCGAGCCGTTTCAGAGGAGTTCAATTACGCACCCCGTGACACGAGAATTTTATATATTAGGAGATTATAGATACATAGAATCCATGATAGAACTCTTCTTACACAAATTAATTATTCGTACCTACAGATA
The DNA here is from genome assembly GCA_963082685.1 of Cyclophora albipunctata. NCBI lineage: Eukaryota > Metazoa > Arthropoda > Insecta > Lepidoptera > Geometridae > Cyclophora > Cyclophora albipunctata. The sequence goes on along the minus strand of OY720117.1, from coordinate 3,111,091 downwards.
CACCTATTTTAATAATATCTCTAAGTAATATGAGCACGATTCATCGTTTCACTTAAAATGGAAACCTCGAACCACGACTGATCTTTGAAAACTGATTCGTCTTAAAAATAAGTGGAAAAATCTTTAAGCCTCGAACTTAGTGATGGTAGAAGCGATTTTATAACCAATAATAAGAATTTCAAATGTTGCTATTAAATGGTATCTTTATTAAAAAAGTTTTTTTGGTCAATTTATATAAATCGTTAAATGAAGCAAGTATTACGGCCGGTTGCACCAAAATTTAAGTTTTTTTACGAATTCAGTTATACGTTTTACGTTATACTATACCGTCACTATTACGAACTCGTAAATGTACGTTGCACCAAAAAAATATTTGTAAAAGTATCCGTATATTTACTTGCTACGCGAATGAAGCCTTTATTCTACTATTTTACCTTAGTAGTTTTTAACTACCATGGTAGATTTTATTTTACATGTGGTAAGACATGATAACTAGTGTCAACAGCGTCAGTGGGTGACAGTTATGTACGTTTTTAGTTTTTTGTATTTTGTTAAATTTTTTATAAGTTGTATTGGGTTTTGATGAATATTGGTGATAATTTGCCGCAAATAACTGTTAAATTAACAGTGATTGAAAATGTTTATTAATAGAGTGCTAAAAGGACTTTCGTATTACTCCAAAATCGCACTAACAATACCTACATAGCTTGAACGAATCAATTCATCCTAAATTCATCAAAACAAAGAGAGGATGCATGGCAGCTCATAAATGTTGAATTTAATAGCAATCCTGCATGTTCAGTTAGCAGGAGTGTAACTCAGTTAAAAAATAAATGGGATTACATGAAAAGGAATGCCAAAAAGGATGTAGCTGCCTATAAAAAAGCCCATAGGCAAACTGGCGGTGGCAAAGGTCCTGCTCCATTGGATGACACAACTGCCATTCTACTAGACACAGTTCACGAATCTGTCGAAGGTGTACCATCAAGGTTTGATAGTGATAACACCATCTCAGGGAATATAGCGGTCTTGAATAATGAAAGTATACGAAGAACATTTTGAGATTGTCACTAAAACTTCCAACGACCAGCAAAATATATATACACCAAAAAATTACAAAACTGATGTTGCTTTCTGCTTTTTCATTCAACCATTGCATTTTCTTATCTGCCAAAGCAATAAATGTTTGAGTTTAAAATAAAACTATGTTTTATTTCATCATACTTTTTAATATCACGAAATCCTGATATATGAATCACATTAAAATGCATTACATTTTTTACTTTATTAATATTTCAATTGGTAAAAAAGTCCCTCACAAGGTTATTCAGTGCAGTCACTCCATTTCTTGTTGAGGTTTCATGAAATGGTTCAGGTTTTTCAGCTATGGGTAAATCTGAATCTTCATAGGTCCATGCTTCATTTAGGTCTCTACAGATGTTATATAAAACAGCAGTAGCAACAATTACTGCTTCCATATTTTTTCTGTGTATAAGAATTTACTAACCTGGTGACTGTATGGGGATATGTGTACAGTCTATAGCACCTATGACCCTTGGAAATTGGGCAATTCTATAAAAGTCATTACAGACCTCAGCAATTTCATCCATGTCACGAGGCATGTATATATATCAAGGTGCTAATGCTGCTATAGCCCGAGACACTCTGTGTATTGCACGACAAACACTAGCTATATGTATTCTGTTGATGTCACCGACAACTTGCTGCATGGAGCAGGTGGCATAAAACCGCAATGCAATTAGTAATTGATTCGATAACGGCATAAAAAATAACCGTCTTCCATGAGTAATTGGTCTACTCTTATATTTGTTCTTCTACGATGTCGAGTGAAATATCGAATAATTTCACTGTCACTATCAGAACTTGTAGAAGACATCTAGGTAATTTCTTTATCGTGATTTCTAATAGAACGTTCTATAAATGCGTTTTATAAATAAAATAACCTCCAAACCAAAACAAATTAAGAAAGCAAACAAACGTCAGTTTTATTACATACTCTTTTTAACTTGTCAAAATCTTATACTTTTACGTTATGAGCAGGGTTTGACCTCCGTAAAAAGTAATAGTATATTGTAAGCGTAAAACGTATCGCTAAAACGTGGTGCAACAATGTTTTACATTATACGTTTACTTTATACGTTACTTTTTACGAATTCGTAACATGAAAGTTTTGGTGCAACCGGCCGTTAGAGTATATATTACTAGCGGCGCCCCGTTTTGCCTGGTCCCGTGGGAATTGTGGGATGTAAAATAGCCTAAAATATAAGCCTATATAAGGGCTAGTCTACCAAAACTACCAAATCGGATTGGTAGTTTTGGTAGACTAGCCCTTACAAACAAAAATACAAAGTTAGAAACATTACTTCTTTATCTTCTTCTTCATCGAGTGGATGGTCAACCTGACCGATCCTGGTATCAGAGTTATTGAGCAGCCAACGGCCTCTGGCATGGCTCAATATAATGACCTCTTTATAATATTAATATAGATTTTCTTGTTTGAATTTTAAATAAAATTTACCTACCTAACTATATATTTAGCTATGCTGAATTAAAAAGTCCTTATTTTCTATAAGTATATCTTTGAAAACTACAAACTAGAGATCAAAGGAGAAAGGGTTGATAGTATTATTTGAATGAGTATAGGTACCCGTAAAACTGTTTAAATTGCACCCTCTTAAAAGGATTGCACAATCTCTTCAAACGGCTCGAGTTAGGGCTCCCACACAAAACTGCGATGCGATGCGATGCGAATTCGCATCACAGGAACTTGCGATGCGAATTTTTGCGATACGATTTAGTGCGGCAAACCGTTTGGTAGGGCGACCATGCCTTCAAGTGTAGTCAGCCGTACTGGACGTGTTTTTAGGAAGCGTAAGATGGATCGCGAAAAGATTATTGCACTGCTGTTATTGTTAAATAGATATAAAAGAAAAAGAAGATTCTGGGTTCATCCATTTATTACAATTATTAACTCTGATGGGAACTATTTTACTCAAAAGTACTATGCGTTGAGAACTGAAGAAGATAATTTTTTTGATTATTTTAGAATGAGCATATCTTCATTTGAAGAGCTTTTGAGTTTATTATCACCATGCCTTCTAAAACGATCGTACAAGGGAAGAATTCCTGTTATGCCTTTGGAAATGCTGGGACTGACTATCAGGTAAAGTAAAACAAAATGTCTCAGAACGGACTAAAATGGTGTCAACAAGGATGACGTAATATGGCAGGAATGTGCGATGCGAAGCAGATCGGAAATTCTTACGATGCGTTCGTGCGAATTCGCAGATATTTGCGATGCGATGCGAATTCGCAGTTTTGTGTGGGAGCCCTTAGGTGCATCACTGAAACCGCACCGCTATCTAAACTCTACACTTCACTTAACATTAAAACTAAAACTTCTCGGAACTGGAACGTAAGTTTCCTCCGTGGTTCAGCATCGGTAAAAAGCGTGGATTGTCTGCATTTACCTCATTCAATATGCACCGAAACTTGCCCGAGAACTAATGGTCTTCGTCTACACTCTGTGAAACGAGACGTGAAATTAGTGCTAGGCTTATCTACTCAAATGCTGAAAGCTTTTATTATAGTTTTCTATTCGTGCACGTTTAAAAGCGGGGATGTATTTTCGTTCTGTATATTAACTCGTGATACGAGGTTTGATGGAAATGTTTTGCTATTCAGATTTAAGCTTTATAGGTTTTATTTTAAAAGTGAATAGGATTTGCAAATGATCTATTCACTTTTTATTATTTAATTTTACAAAGGATTAATTAAAAAAAGGATTATACTGATACCTGAGTGGTGAAATATAACAAAGTATTCTGTGCTGATAATATAACTGTAACTGCACAAGCATTCTGAATTTGATTTAGCGCCTAAAATGTTGAATGGACAAATGACTGATGTTTTAAAAAGTCCTATATACAGTACAATTATGAACGAACAGCTTTTGTTACTTAAAAATTAGATTTGAAAATGAAAATGAAAAAATGAAAAATATATATTGACAAAAAGCTTCAACTTAAAAATTACATATCCAATGGCTCCCGCGCTAGGGCTAGCCTGTATCGCGGGTAGCCGTTAAAATTTAAGTTGAATAATTAAATAATTAAAGTTGAATATATCATTGGAATGTTCCACTGGTATACCATTGTAAAGGAGACCAAAACAAAACAATTTGTAAAAGTTAATTTTGGAAAAACACGAAACTTTTGAACGGATATCGATTTGGATTGAGACCCTTTCCGATTACATCGGTTCGGCATTCGAGTTCGAGACTCGTACGTAAAATTTTGTTTGTAGAACTTCCATTACCCTTTGACTAATCCGACCTTTACTAACTGGGTTAAGAACTTCCATTTTATTGCTCTCAGTCAATCATAGTAATTACCCAAAACACGTCTCATGTAGGTTTAGAGGTAAAGCCTGGTGTTGAAGTTTTTGACCATCTCAAATCCTTTTATCTTAAATCATCATAAAGTTGTTTTCATCTCAAACCGTTCGTTGTAGCGCTTAAGCGTAGTTCAGCCAAGTGATGTTATTAAGGTTTCTACCCATTACATCGTATCATACCATGACCGTGCTATGAACGTTTCAGCACCGGCAAAATATTAGGTGAGAACAGTCGACGTTGTTGGTTGGTGACGGAACGGTCTAGTGAGCATAGTCTGATACTTTTCAATACAAAGAATACTTTTTTGCCTGACACGTTCATAGCACGGTCATGGTATGATACGGTGTAATGGGTGGAGGCCTAACTCGTAATATTGTAAAGCAACGTGCAACGCGGCCCTTACTTTTGTGGGTGGACGATAGAGGCATTTCTAATTGACCGGTACCGTGCTTCAGATGGTATATGCTTAGGAGAGCACGTTAAATTGTTGGTCATGGTTGTTTCAATCGTTAGACATTGAGGCGGTCTGAAGGCGGTCTAAAAACTCCGACACAGGGAAAGCCACTAACCTACAAGAACTGTTACAATAGAATAAATATCTTTCCTGGCATATTAATAATGTCTACTAGCATCATAAATGCCGAAGTTTGTGATGATGTATATGTATGTTTGTTACTCTTTCACGCAAAAACTACTGACCGAATTTGGATGAAACTGTACAGTAATATAGGTTATACATCAGAATAACACATGGGATACATTTTATCCCGGAATTTCCGCGGTAACGGGTACAACGTGGGTAAGACCTAGTGTACTATATTCTCGTCCTCCTCATCAAACGCATCTGTAATAAAAGTTTTGCCACGACATGCAAACTTTCAAGTGCAAAGTCATTTACCGTTCTGCTTAATGCATTTAAATCTGTTTGGCAGTGTTCAAAGTTTAAAATTAAGTTAAAATTAGACTGTTGGCTGGACCAGGTGTTAGGGTTGTAGGGATCCTCAACTGTTTCACTGTATGCATAATTCGGAAGGTAATTGCTTGAAGCGGTACCTACTTAACTTTAATGGAATTTGCTTCTGGGCTGCAAATTGTTTCTAGTGTTTCGCTCGGTTTCACAGTGTAGGATTTTCTTCATTTTCGGTTTTTTAAGTTCTTGGTGTTATTGTTTGTTCTTTAAAGTTTGTCCGCCTTATTCGATATTTAACTTATTAAAGTGTTTTGTCTCTTTCGCTCTTTGGCAAATAGCGTATGTCGGAAAGGGACAAACCATTTGATAGGTAAAGTGCTGTTGATAAGCGTTTATGAATAAGGCCCCGTGTCAATAGAAGTACTGAACTATATCACGAATACTATAAGTAGATTGAGGCACATTAGGAATTAATTTGAAAGTAAAACGTACTAGCCTGTTATGTTCCCACTGCTGAGCAAAGGCCTCTCTTCTCACTAAAGATGTACAGTGAGGCAGATTAGCCGTAATCACCACGCTCGCCTGCTGCGGATTGGTGATCTCAAACTCCTGTCATGTTTGAAAAGTATTGGACACAATATTTCGTTCGACCCTGAAATTGAACCCAGGACTTCAGTCTTGCCAAGTGAGTGCACGTGCCACTAGACCACCGAGGCTTCAATTTGAAGAATGGATAAAACGCGCGTTTAAACGCGCTAATGTCAGAAATAACCGATGCGATTTTAATAATTATTTTTGTAATGGATAGCCACATTTAACGGGAAGGTTTTAGGCTATTTTCTTCCTCAAAATGATAATTTAAAATTTTGATTGAGTTCTGAAAACATTAACCGTAGGATTATAATTAAATACTAAAGCTTCATGCTGCGGCTTTCTACGACCTACGTGAATCTGAATAGGTTTCGTATGCACTAATGAGTTAAAATGTTCTTTTTTTGTGATTTTATCTGGGAGGAGCTCAATGAGGCATTTTAATTGGCGGACGATCAAAGAACACAATGGTCAAACGATGTTCTACGAAATTATAATGGTTTCACTCCAGATTGTTGCTTTTTTCTAATACCTTTTTCGATTCCATGTGTGGATGAGTGTGGGAGTCTCACAGATTGGGAAAATAATAAAAATGGTGGTATGTCTTTTGACCAATGAGGAAAGTCTGTATCATTAGTTGATAATAAATTATTTACGAATCCGGAACTGTGCGTCCATTTCTGCGAATATCCACGTCATACAAATGGAAGAACGTGTAGCTGAACAGAAACGTGGATGAGCAACCTGATGGCTGAGCATGGAATCCAGTCGATGTTCCTATTTTACATCCAATTAATGTTATTTTAAATGCGAATGTATGTGTGTATGTGTGTGTGTTCATGGTGTATGAGTGTATGTGGATGTGTGTATTTGTGCATGAATACATGTTATACATACATCAAAAATAAGAAATTGGATACATTTTATTCCAAAATTCTAGAACGGTAATAGTGCGGGTAAAATCGCGAGACAGGGTTAAACCAAATGCGCACCTCATATTAATTGCTAAGATATTTTGTTAAGGCGTTATGCTTGGGTAATGTGTAACCTCAAAATTATCCTACCATGGTTTTGAGTAAATCTTCATAGGTGAATTAATCAGTGTTATTTCAAATCAAACATTAAAACATTATTAGCAGCAAGGTAATATAATTAAATGGACGTTATCACGTTTGTATTTCATTAAAATAAATTAATCTCCGAACTGATTTTAGTAATTGCGTATTTATTATCAACTATCAGCGCCCTGCGGTTTTACCTGCGTTGTGTCTGTCCCCATAGCGAATTTGAAATAAAAAATAGGCTATAACCTTCTCGTTGAATGTTGCTATCTATTACAAAAAGAATTATATTCGAACCGGACTGATAATTCCCGAGATTAGCTCGAACATACGAACAAACAAACTTACAAATGTTACCTCTTTATAATATTAGTATTGTTATGTGTGCGTCATCAGTCAAAATGTAGAAATAGCTGTTAAATTCGGTACATATAGTAATAATAAAAAAATAATAATAAAAAATGTTTTGTAGTAAGCCCTTTTCTTCTTATTTTTAGATTGATAATAAAATAGCAAGCCAATAGCCACATTATTTTTAACTATTATCACAAATATCATAAAACTAAATAAAACGGGTCTGTATCGCGTTAGATAATTTAACGTATTTTACTAAAATACGTACCCGACGTTTCGAGCGAATTACACCTCTCGTGGTCACGGGATAGCACTTTAAAAAGTATAATATCATAAAAGTTTCAATTTTGTGAGTATGGATAAATGACAGATAAATTTCCACTTATAAATAACTATTACCGTGATAAATAACTATAGTTTGATGCCCTTCAAACAGGTAATTTCTCATTTCTCCTAATTTCTTATTAAAATCTTTGTAGAAATTGCTAAAGTAATCCAAAAAAGCGCTTACAAGTGCCAGGTCTGTCAGCTGTCTTGGAAATTATTCCTTTGTTTTACCACTGCGGCACAATAAAGTGGTTTTATCTTGGCGACTTGGCAGTGCCGAGCACAATTTCATATTCTACAAACACCGTTCCTTGTTGTACGTGAGAAACCAAAGCTAACAAGGTAATGCCAGTTATCTGAATAAAATATCATTTCTTATATTTATTGTCAGGTACATACAAGTTGAATTGATTATTTAGTTTCTGGTTCTAACATTTTCTTTAATTTAATTTGTTTTCAATCTACACTTATACTAGCCGCGCCCCGCAGTGTTACCCGCGGTGTATCCGTTCCCGCGGGAATTTCGGGAAAAAATGTATCCAGTGTGTTATTCTGATGTGTAACCTACATTACTGTAAAATTTCATCCAAATCCGTTCTGTAGTTTTTGCGTGAAAGAGTTACAAACATACATCCTCACAACCTTTCGCATTTATAATATTAGTATAGGATTAGTAGGATACTTATAAATCTGAACAGTTCGCTTTTCGACGGGATCTGAAAAACTACTAGTCCCATTCGTATAATTAGTTATGGTTGCGTTCAAGAGATAATAGGCTAATTGCTATCCCAAGACTCCCACGGTAACGCATACAATGCGATTAAAACCGCAGAGCACGGCTAGTATCAATAGTATAAGTGGTTTCAATAATGTTCCCAGACTGGCTTTGTACTAATCTTAATTAAACCACATGTCTCAGTTCGGCGAAGTAATCACAACAGAATCAACACATCTGCTACAGATTGCCTTGACATTGATAGCCGAAGAGTTATGGGTAAACGATTTGTTGCGGACATGACCGTATTATTAACATAAGGTTTACTTTAGATTGCGTCTTTAACATTTCGGTTTATGAGTTTTATTAAAGTCAAAATATTGAAGTTGTTGCGACTCCTTTATTTTAGTTATTGTATGTCTCTTTAAGTTGTAAGTCAAGCCCGGGCGATTTACGATAGGAAAACGGCCAGGAGATAGCGGTCATTTGTTCTATGTAGAGGATGTGTTCAATATACTTAAGTACCTTCAATTGTAGGGACACTTTCCCCGTAATGTCAATACAACGTATTAGCATTATTATGAGCCTTAGCTATCCCTTTATAGGGGTAAAGCCACAGGTAAAGCTTTCCTCCGATTTCTCCACTAGCTTCTGACACCATCTATCTATAGCTTGCTAGCGATATTTTAACCCCTTAAAAGTAATAGGTTGCAATCCCATCGTTCTTTCTCTATACTCGTCCTTCGGATATTCGCCTGCTACGAGTATCTGTAAACAAAGTTCCATTGTATGTTACAAAATTCACACAGCATTACTAAAGACTAAAGACTGAACTGTATCTAGATATTACCAAGTAATTATTCACTTATCATTATTAACGAGGTATTGTTAGAAACTATGAGTAAACTGTTCATAGAGGGTTCCCACACCCACGTTAACAGTTCGGGAGCTGATATTTATGTGTCTGCATTAATTAGACGACTAGTAAAAACATGCAAACTTTACCAGTGTATTGTTAAACAGAGTGAAGTCAATAGATAACAAACGTATAGACAGTTCACAATGGTAGACTCTGACACCTTTTTGCATATTATTAATCATTAGTATGATAAAAAATAATACAGATAGTGTATTTATTTCAAAATTAGATTTTCAACGGGTTCAATTTTCAAGTCTGAAGATGCAACATAAATACATACTCACCTTTTGATATTAACAGTTATACGAGTAGCTTACAAAGTACGTACTACTTAATTCAATGATGAATCAAGATGAAGTTAAACATATAAATTGAAACTTTTGGAATCCTGATATTTCTTTTTGATTCTTTTTTTATATGTTTCTGATTGTCAGGACAAGGTTTTTTATATAAGAAAACAAGTAATAAAATTTTCGAAATTCTCGAAACGGGGGCGCTGCGGGTGAAACCGCGGGCACAGTTAGTATTTCCTAAAACAGAGCTCCAGCTAAAAGCACACTTATCTCGAAACAAGTATAAGAGAGCGGTAAGATATTAATCCCTGTGTTTATCTTTCCCATACCTGATGTAGGTAAGAGGGTGGAATTATACCTATGATTGGACCGTATTAGGTAATTCAAAGGAAATATTTTATGAACAACGTGTGCCTAGGTAAATATTTGAAGGGAAGTAATAAAGAACAGACCTGATAATGTGGACGAATTGCAGAGTCTATTATGATATTACTAGCAGCACCCCGCGGTTTTACCCGCGTTGTGCCCGTTCCTGGGGGAATTTCGGAAATTTGAATACATATAAACCTTCCTCTTGAATTAATATTTGTATGTATAAAAATTCCCCCGGGAACGGGCATAACGCGGGTATAACCGCGGGGCGCTGCTAATTTTAATTTAATGGAAATCATTATCAATCTACTACAGTCCACCATGATAATATTTTTTGGTATGAATATTTATAGGTCTACTACCATTACGCCCGTACAGAGACGTCAAATGCGTACTAAGGGATTTAATGAGCGATTTTGATATATAATGTATGACATACACGTAAAATTACGTCATTACTTAAGTATTGATTTAAAGAACGCCTCTGAGTGCGCGGTAGTAACTGTTATAACCTCTAGGTGCTAATCAAAGTTAAATGTATCGATTGAAACTGAAAATGATCAACACATGAACCGCAAAGGTTCTTGGCTAATGGCATCACTACATAGTATAAAATAAAGTCGTCTCTGTTTCGTGTCTGTTTGTCTGTATGCTTAAATCTTTAAAATTACGCAACGGATTTTGATGCGGTTTTTTGTAATAGGTAGAGTGATTCAAGAGGAAGGTTTTTATGTAAAAAAAATCCCGAAATTCCCACGGGAACGGGCACAACGCGGGTAAAACCGCGGGGCGCTGCTAGTTTAATATAATAGCGAAAATCAATTACATCCTTTGACAATAGGCCAGGCGTCATTCGAAAGGTCTGCCAATTTAATCGTACACAGGGACATGCCAGAAGCAATTAAGGTTGTGCTTTGTGAATATTCTGGCGAATGTTTGGCATCCGGGGAACGTTCGGAGTCGTACCTACACTGAGGCAGCTGGGAGATCTAAAACTATGCACTCCCGATAATAATTGGCCGGGATACCGCACCGATGGTATTTGATTGGTCGGTTAATTAGAGGGAACTTTAAAAATATTTTTCTGTTGGTGTAATTTTAGTTGCTTCAGGGGGAATTTGGAGAAAAAAATATGCCTACCTTTATTCACACTGTCGAGCGGTTGTCAATAAAAGATAAAGACAATGTTTATCAAATAAAAACCCAATAATGCTAAAAAATATTTTACCTACTTATACCTAGTCATTTACCTACTCATTAGGAATTGCCAACTGATCCCGGAGTTTTTAGACCACCTAAAGGCTTTCGACATGGTCTAACGATTTAAACATCCAGGACCGACTGCTGAACGTATCCAAAGCACGGTAGCGCTTTGATAGAGGCTCGGCCACTAATCCCAGTTGTTACAAGTATAGAATAAAAGAAATCAAAATGGACTTGGAGCATCAGAATTAAAATTAAAATCACTTAGTTAAATCTAGATTCGATCCAACTGGAACCGTTCAAATAACGTGAAATGTTAAAGGAAATTTAATATCCGTTCCAAAATATTCGTAACTATCTACCTGTTAAATCGGACATTTAATTAAACCTGTATGTGATTACGAAAACGTTGATACGTGATACAAAATGACGGTCTGTTCCCAACACGGGACATACGACTGTTCTGTAATCCAATTACTGCCGTCCGTTTTAATTAATACCAAATTAATGTATGGAATTATGTCATGTAGCTGTTTTTAAGACGTGATAAGCTATAAGCTTGATCTGTCAGAGTGTCAAGATAGCTCGGTTTAATCTTCGATATGAAGTGAATAGATATGATTGAAATGTGGTTATAAGTAATCTGAGACAGGCACGGGTAGGCTTGAACTTAAGATAGAACAAAAGCTTTTAATAATCCAAAGATAAACAGGTCAAACAACAAAGATAAACAATAAACAGGTAAGAATATTGATTTTGATTAGAAACGCATTTTTGAACAGGAAAAGGATTAGATGGAGAAGTCTGCATCAAACTCATCGACAACAGGCTAGCTCTTCAATTTATGAATGAATGTAATTATTTAATATATTGAATATGAATGTAATTACAACATATACATAACACAGTTTGATAAAAAATGCAATCAAGATAAAGCTACAACCCAATACATAAGGCGTTAATTCCCAAAACATCATAAATAAAACTTGATTCATCCTAAGTGTTAGACCACAACATTTTAATACAAACAATTGAATTTACACAAAGATAAAGTTACTTGACCTTTGCTAAACAATTGAAGTTATTAAGGGACCTCCATTCAGACTATAATACAAAAATAATAAACACGTATTGTGAATCAAGGGTGACGCGTGCCCTTTGTAAAGGACGGATTGAAGTGGGCGCGAAAGGGTATTTCCCAAAGGAAGCTGAGAGCTCGTCGCTATACAAAAGGATACCATTTGCAACACAAAAAATCCTATGATTATTTCGGTAACTACCAAGTCATTATTGTTGGAAGTTCTATTAGAAGCTATTGTTGAATTGTGTTGACTGGTGCACGGATAATGCTTATGCAATTGATATACCATATTGAAAAAAAAACAACATTCAATTTACTAAAATTGACAAGAACGGTTAATGTAGCTTCTTATTTTTGAACGAAAAGGTAAAATAAGGTTTAATTGATCTCCGCTTTACTCAGGATGTAAAATGAAAATAAACAAAAGCTCCCTAAAAGGATTGTTAAAGTTTTATGAAGTCGTCGACAATTGGCGGCGACAATAACCTTCGTTCATTTCGGAGGGACGCTTTTGACAACCCCTGATTCCATTCTGGCTGGTAATTTAGATATCGTGGGAAAATAATAAATGAGCAGCCTCACCCTAGAGAAATGTTTATTTTAATACCAGTTATTGCGTTAAATTTAGGTTTGTTTGACTTGTATTTTAAAAGGGTAAATAAGAATACTCATCTTTTATTCCTTATTCTTCTTTTAACTTTATTTGAAAAACAATTCTATATTTTTCAGTGACCTTTGCCTTAAAAGGAAGTTGTAGACACTAGACAGTTGTTTAAAACTAATTAGAGTGCTCTACTAATTTTTGAAGTACTAATCTATTTATAGAATACCTTTCTCAGTAAAGCAGGGTATTCAATTATTTCATAGACGACTGTTTAGCTTTAGATTCGGATTGAAATTTAAAGCTCGTCACAACGGTCACGGTCGGTCTGAGCAGTGTAGATAATACGTCAGTCCTGTTGCCTCCGGACTACAGGGTTCACAGAGTAGCTGACATGAATGATACAGAAGGGTAACTCTTAAAATTAGAATGAACAATGAACCACGAGTAGGAACTTATAACACTCATAGAATGAGTATTAATATGAGTAAAAATTGCTACTGCAAAATCTTTAATATCACTGGCTACCACTGTACTTGACCGTTAATCTCTACCTTGGATGAGGCCTTACGATACCTACACCGATATACGAGTATGTATACACCTATTTTAGACTATTCACGTTTCGCCCCTTTACTACATTCGTAATCATTGTGATTGACACCGCATAATAGACCAATCAACAATTCGTTTTTTAGAATTAGTTACTTTCTACGGATAGTAGTCGTTACATGAGCCATGTCAGAGGCCTTTGGCGGCTCAATAACTCTGACACCAGGATTAGTCAGGTTGACCATCCACTCGATGAAAACAAAGAAGAAGATTAGTTTTTTGGATTTTCAAACTTATGAAACCATTGGGTATTTTGTTATCTGTCATGCAGTGTTGACAGAGTCTACAAAGGTTGTTACTCTTGATGGTAGTGGGCGCGATGTGGCGTTCCACGGGTGGACGGATGTTCTAATTCAACTGCACTTGAAATGACGATAATAGTGGCCCCGGGGCTTTACGGTGCTCGTACTAGATATTCCAAATTTATGTGATATTCCAACTGCGAGTTAGTATAGTAGACAAAAGAGTTATGACCGGTCTTCGGTTATGTAATGACTTATGGAAGATGCAACTTGGGTCTGGAATTTTAACAGTAAGTAAAGTTAGTTCGAGTATAGTAGTGGGTACTTCTGATAGGTATTTAAACAGTAATGTGTTGTATTGACGGCCTAAACTAGTATCTTACCTACTAGTGAGAGAAAAGTAACAAATGAATAGAAATGCATCTTATTTACCGCTTAATCTGGTACCCGACCTACTCACAATATTTTGAATCTATTTGATACGTTACATGGGACAGTGGACAATGAACATACACCACAAGCCAAAAAAAAAGTTGACAACTTTGAAACGTAAGAACTTAAAGTCCTAAATATGCGACACAATATCCAAAGCACGATATGAATTAAACACTAACAAATTAGACATCAGATTAGAGTATCAAACAATGAAATTGAAAATGTCGACTAACGGAATTAAACGCCAGCCAACCAACAACTGGACATGATTTGTGAATAGCACACGTAGTTCATCGTGTTAAGCAAACGGGGCACGCCTGTGTGGTCGCTTCCATGCATCCTCCTTGTGATGTAATGCATTCGTAATCTGAACTAGCTGCATTAGTGCATACTTATGGGAAAATTAATGGAATTATTATTTTTGGCCAATCATGGGATTTGTACTTTATGCCGGATCTATACATATTTTTTGAACATCTCGTTAGTCTTTAATGAATGTATTTGTACATACATAATACAAATTAATATTAATATTATTATTATTGTAACTTGCCTATACTTATATATTGTTTGCTAAACTATGGACCTGTTCTGAAATAAAGATTCATTTATTTATTTATTTAATAGTAATTTCGGATGCCATTTTTTCTAAATTAGAGAGTTGTTGCAAATAATCTCGTGCTCCTCGCCTGTCAGTAGTCTCAAGTCTGCTTAAATACGATCTTGCCCGATAGTTATAAAAACAAAAGCAAAACTCAAAAATTAGGGAATTCACAGACGAAAGCCAATTGTAAGAAAAGCTTCAAAGCATCGTCTAATAAGACCGTATGTGAGTAGTGACGTAGCATTATAAAATCATATCTCTGTATACTTTTGCACAAAGTTAACATACCTTTTCATCCGAATTGCGGTGAAACCCAAAATGGTTTATTAACATTCCTGTAGCAAGTGGGCGATTCACCCACTAGACCAGACGAATGTGGGTGAATTTATTTCTGACCTGATAACAGGTTTTATATTGTTTTAAGAAATTTTTGATTTCAAATCATTGCCACAAGTAAAAACAAGAACTTAAAATTCAAAGTTCACTGGACTTCGTCTATCTATTATTCTAGGAATCAACATGTCTAGAAAAATTAACATCAACATGAAGTTTAAAATATACAATAACATATGTCTTCGCTGTATTAAGCACCTCACATGTTATTAAAATAATCGTTTAATTTATCACGCAAACCAAATGTCATATATTTAAAGTGCGCCTTGGGGAGCAATTAGATTTAAAAGCTTAACCAAGTTAAGAATAGTGGGTGAGTGACTTAGCCCAGAGGCGATGGCTTAAGTGTAGGTACATTTACTACCTATATATTGTATTGTATATAACTATTCCTATTAATGATATAATGTTAACTTTTGTAACTAATGACGCATTTTTATCAGATAGGTTTTTAAACGATAATCAAGTCGCTTATACAAATAATTTAGATGTGATATTAATTTTTAAAGGCTTCAATAAATAAGGTTTCTTATTGGATACCTTATCAAAGTAGTTTTTTTCAAAGTATTCGCGGATTTGCTGCGGTGTGCTGTTAAAGAAATTGACAATACAAATACATACAACATAAAAAGTATTTTAAGATGTTTCAATATAAGTCTCAATCCATGATTCCTTAATCTTCCAAAGTACAAACAAACCATATCTATCTCTAATACATAACCCGAATAGCTTTCTTATCTGATTACCTACAATGTATTAAGTACTGGCTAGAAAGTAGTAGTTGTTTAACAGTTAATATTACTTTCACTGTAAGTTACAGCGGTCAGTCCGCAACTGGCTTCTCGCTGCTGATGATATCTGTATTAAGATACACTTTCAAACCTTTATAACTTATTGATGGTGGAGTAGCAGTTTCTAGCGAGTTCACTTGCGTACCGTTACTGTAGTAATTTTAGGATTAAAAGTTGCTTAAAATTTGGACCTACTTGGATTAACCTAATTGGTATTGTATCGGCGCTCGTCCGCCCTGACTCGAGCTTGGCTATAGCTATAGTGTTAATAATAAATATATTATTATTTTTGCCAAAAAACAAATATTTTTTTATATAATTTCCGCCGCACTCAAAGGCACCAAACGATTCCGATGGAACAGATTAATAAGTGGTTTGTGACATTTATGAAAAATTATGTAATTTTTTACTAGATTAATTTTTTGGCATGTATGAAAAAATATTTTTTGCTGATTTATTGGACGTCTTTGGAGACGTTAATCTTTATAATCTACTCCTCTCATTTTTGGCTCATCGTGTTTTCGGTCTAATTTTATGTCATGGAAATCCCAAAAAATACTATGTGTAGGTTATAAAGAAAACAAGAAAAAGATTGCTATGAATTTATTAGGAAAAAAATGATAGACGTAAATCCTTTAACACATGCCTTGTCGTTGCGATGACTCCGATGATAGATGAACAATAAGATAACAAAATGCTTTAAAATATTATTTTGGGAAGCCGCCAGACAACTTCAGAACTGTTTCAATATATACATAATTAACATATTTTTTATAAAAAATACTGACTATATTTTCTCATTATTTAATTAAATCTCAGCTCTTGATCAGATGATCAGATGAGATGGACATTGATTGAGGTGCTAAATGATAAGCCTAGTCCTGCAGGTTGTCCAGTATAGCTCAGATGCACGCCAACAACAATCTCTTTTATTTATTATTTCCTCACTTAGAGGAACAAAGGGAGAAAGAAAGAAGACCTTGCCTTTAGAAAACAAAAATCGGAGACGTAACCTTTGCCATGTTGTGCATCTTACCCCTACAGATGAGTAAATGAATATGACTGAAATGATATGCACACACACATGAAAGATTCTTCAATACATTTTGGTCTTAAGTACTTCTGATTCTTATATC
The DNA here is from genome assembly GCA_963082685.1 of Cyclophora albipunctata. Taxonomy (NCBI): domain Eukaryota; kingdom Metazoa; phylum Arthropoda; class Insecta; order Lepidoptera; family Geometridae; genus Cyclophora; species Cyclophora albipunctata. The sequence continues at coordinate 3,094,034 of OY720117.1, read as the reverse complement.
ACCGCGTATGTAGGTTCAGTGGCGACACCGCAGTTGTTGTTCCTGGCTGATATCTTCATGAACCCTGCGATGCCCCAACTGGTTCCCCAGGAGTTCTTCAGCAGCCAGAACAGTTCCCCGTCTTCTACGCCGTATCCAACTAGGGATACTTCGTGGTTGAGTCCGTTAGGTCCACTGTGGAAATATTCATTTGGTTAATTTAACCTCTGACCCAAAAGAAGGAGGTGTTAGGTTTTTTTGACTGTGGTGTCATTGATCCGAAAGGGTTCTTTGATCCGTATAAATGTATATTTATTGAGTAATTTAAGACAAATATACCTGAATTGTAGTTCATAAATTTCCTAATCGTTTGTAAATGTGTCTGTTCGTATACCTACAACATAGGAAGTATCACTTCAAAATATTTATTAACGGTGTAATAATCAATAACTTTTATGCTGTAGATGCCTGTAAGTGGCACACATATTTTAATGGGAACTTTTATAATGCTGTAGCCGTTGGCAACTCTTATTAGATAAATAAAATAAAAATATCTTAATATTGAACTTACCAGCCACTTTCGTAGTAAATTCCACGAGAATACAGTTTAAACTGAGTGGTAACTTCCACAGACACAGAGAGGGGCCCGTGGTTGATCGCTGCTATCTACATACAAAAATAAAGTTAACTATAGAACTGTAGGTATCATTTGCTCCAGGTCAAATATCATTGAAAACTTAAAGATAAAAGTATTAAACATAGAAAAGGTAAATTCATTCGGCTTCAGTCACAATAGAATTTCGATCGGACATAAAATCATTATGACTTTTAAATAATAATGAAAGCATACCTTTAGAGCGCTGGTGCTGAATGGCGTCACATCGGTATAACCACGGATTGCGTACAGTTTTGTCATGTTAGATACTTTGCAGTAGCCATCCTGAAATCACAATTATAAGATGAGTGATGATAATGATGCCTCAAAGGAATAATCCTAAACCTTGGGTAGGGTAGTAGACAACCCTGGCATTGAAATATCTCATGATTACTGAGACAAACAAAACCCAGAATTTAGAAAGATTGACAATAAATAAATAATCTTTTAAAACGTCCTGAGTGGATGAAAATCTGGAACTGTGTAATAAACATGACTCTAATTAACAGACACTAGAGCTTATGCTACTTCAACGTTCCTTTTAATAGCATTCAATTGGTTTTTTTTGTAGTGGAAGCGATCAAGTACTCTTCTTAGTCTGTCCAAATGTGATTGAAAAAGATTAGAAAAGCGAAAGAAATGAATGTTTCTGGTACCTTGCCCATATATGGCCCATATTCCTCTTCAGTGGGCAGGCCATGGTTCATCATCCATTCGAAGGCAGCGATATCGGAACCACCACCGCAACCGTGAGCAAGGCTGAAATACAGCACTTAGTTTAATAGAATTTAAACATTAACTTTGTAAACACGTTTATTTCATAGCCATAACTAATTTGTTGTAATTGAACAGGGTTTATTTATCTATAACTTGTATACAGCAAAAGTTAACAGGACCCTCCTGTATCTTGACCATAATGTATCGGAAAAAATAATTATTAGTAAAATAGTAGCAACATACTCCCAAGCACAGTCAACTAGAACTTGATTGCTGAGACTTAAGAGTCTTCCTCCGTTCACCCTGGCTAAGGCGCCTTCCACTGCAGCCGTGGAACCGTAGGTCCAACAAGAGCCACAAGTTCCTTGATCTGATAACAAGAAACATATACAAAATACTGGTTTCTTAAGTTTAAGCGAAGACTGTTATTAGACTACAGAAGACTTGTAATTTTCTCTGTTCCCCACGGTTCTTGTATAGGGGCCGAAAGGTCAGATCAAAATGTAAAATAAAAGCGAAGTGTATCCGTAAACTTATTTTTAATTCAAAATATACTCAGTATTTTATTTCGGACTTAACTTCTCTTTTTCACAGGTTTTCCTAGCTAGATCAAAATTCAATATTCAGACTGTCTCTCAGCCTCATGATTGCTTTGGAACTGGTAAGGCACGCCACCATTGACAGTCATTTATTTTTTGGATTCACTTACTTCTGACGGGACCCACAAGTCCGTGCAGCCTAGCATCGTATTCCTCAGGGAGTTTACTATCGGCACTCTTCAGCATTTCCTGTGTATAAGGGAATGGGAAGTTCCCGGTCTTTCCTGCAGGACGTTTTAGCAGTCCAGTGTGTTTGGATCTCATCTCCTCGGGCGTTCGGTCTGCGAATTGGGTCACGCCCAGTTTGTACGTCAAGTTCTTACGGTTGATGGAAGAGATAAGCCTGTGTGAAAAAGTTGATATTTGTTAATCTAATAGTACTTAATATCATAATTTTATTTGAGTACAGGTTCTTCCGCCTTACCTCATGTTCTTCTTAAATACGCTTCTTCTAAACGCATGCTCATTTTCATGAGCATAATTTCTGTCGAACTTCTTTTTGAAACTGAAAACATTTTAAATATTACGAGTATTTAAAGTACAAAACTATTGAAAGATAAGGACAAACGTCGTTTCTTTACAAACAGAATCCAAAATCGAATGCCCAATAGGTTTCATAACTTTATAAATCAATCAAACAATCTATCTATCTATCTTATATATCTGTGCATCATCCCAATCATCAGACATCATCAGGCATTATCAGACTTTCATTAAGTCTTCATTAAATATTATTTATGTTATGAAGACTTAATGAAAGTCTCAGATACTGCCCTTCGGTTAGCTAAATACTGGACCGGAAAGTTTAAAGGCCATTGACACGATACGAAGAAGCATCCCAACAATAAACAACTTTTTATATAAGTAGGGTAAGTAGAAATTAGAATTGTGTGACAAACCTATTAAAAACATGCTCAACATGTTTGTGGTTTTCTGTGTCTATGAATTTCAGTTCTTTAGTGACAGCTTCGCTTTCCATTGTATGTACTTGTGTATTACTACTGTCACAATCATCTAAAAGGAAATCAACAATTTAAATTACAATGACGTGTATTACTAACGGCACTAAAGTAAGTATTAGACTGTAATGTCCCGCTGCTGTCTGCGGCCTCATCTCACTGAAGATATCGGTGAGGAGGATTAGGCATAATCACCACGCTTGCCGTAATCACTCTTCTTGCCAAATGCGGATTGGTGATCTCAAACTCGAGCCATGTTTGAAAAGTAGGAAGTATGATTTCGCTCGACTCGGGAATTGAACCCAGGTGCTCAGTCTTGGCAGGTGAGTCTTCATACCACAAGACTACCAGCGTTCGGCAGTAAAAAGTCTTGATTTGAAATACTTACATTCCTTTAGGTCGAAAACGTCGTCGTCGAATTCTGTATTGAAGTTGGAATAAAAAATATTTGTATGATCGGTTTCAGATCCCAAGGTATTGTATTCCAATATTTCGTACCTGCAATCAGATGTGATGTTGTGTGCTTAAAGTAAAAAAAAATGGTTTCATAATTTTTGACAAGCCCGTTGACATAGGGGCAGTGAGAGCGCTTACTGTGTCGGTTGCGGGTTCGAATTCCGCCTGGAGTTACCAATATATGAAGACATAGTTGTTGGCGACGTCTAGGTGTCAATTATATATTCTTATAAAGTATTTGTGTAGGTATATGTAGTAATATAAGCTTAGAGTTACTTTGGGTGTGTGAATGTCCGGGTATATTTATATTTATAGATGGACTAACTGCGCTCCGTGGTTTTACCCGCGTTGTGCCCGTTCCCGTAGGAATTTCGTGATGAAAAAAGTCTATATCCTTCCCGTTGAATGTAGCTACCCATCACAAAAGTAATTATTCGAATCGCACTGTTAATTCCCGAAATTAGTCCGAACATACAAACATACAAAATAACAAATTGTCCTATTGTACGTGTGTGTGTATGTCACTGAACTTCTCCTAAACGGCTGGACCAATTTGAATGATTTCTTTTGTATGCGTTTGGGTGGCATCCTGGATGGTTTAGATTCACAATAGCGACACCTATTGGATCGCGGGTGGAACCAACGCGCGGGACCGCTAGTATTAACTTAGTACAGATTAATATTGCACCTGACGGGAATCCAGTAATCAACCTCTTCGCTGCCTTCGGATATGATTTTCTCAGCCCAAACAGTATGAATAGTTCTTTCAGTGTATGATTCGTCAATATACTGAAACTTTTCTGTCTCATAGTCCAGTATTGGCTCTGAGCCTAGAACATTAAAACAGTTAATATTCGTAAGTATATAAAATATTAGACCGAATCAATAGTTAAAGTAGTGTCACCGAATGTAGCACTTACCAAGATGATCGAAGCTATTACTCTGAACGTCGGGTAACATTGTCCTAAGTATGATGTTCTCGTACAATCCAAAAGTAACATCGCAAATAAGTTCAGTATCAACGTCTTGATATATTACTGGGTGGATCTGAAATGGTTGGTTATTGAGAAAATGAGGGTTTTCTGAAATGACATCCACCAGGCGGCAGCACTGAGACGTGAGGTCCAGAAATCTGTCAAAAGTGTCATTTTCGTGAAAACCATCATTGCTGTAATGCTGAGGATACACGGCGACACTGACACTCATCACAAATGTCGACACTAGTGTAGATTGCGTCCTCATGGTAAGCAATTTTACTGCAACTAAGTGTCGCGGCAGTGGACACACACAGACATTCGATGTATACATTGAGTGTCTGATGTCAAGTGTCGCCGTGTATCCTCAGCTTTAGGTAACTAAGAACAAAAAACAAACTGCTGCAAGCGTGTATATTGGTTGGTCTATCTTTGAAAGTTGAATTAGTAATTGTTATATTAAATAAACACCTAATTTATTATGTCTATTTATTATTTTATTTTTAGCCTGCCTTTTATTTTTGGCCCACTGCATGGCAAAGGTCTCCCTTCCCTCTTTCCATCTTTCTCTATTAAGTGCCTAATTACTAATAGTAAACTTATAACTAATGGGTCAAGTAATGTTGATTAAAGGAAGTTATCATCGGAGAACACATGATTTCAAAGTCAACTGTACCTCATACTGCATATTATCATCGTCGTCCTCAAAAATCTTGGTGATTTCTTTGACGACACCGTCATTGTAATCGACTCTTGATGACGAATTAGATACCCTGAAATGATGAACTTATTTTACTTCACAACTCAATTGTAGCTTATAGTTCATAATTTGTTCGACATTTCATATAAAACTTAATATACCTAGTAACATAGTATCAAAATTAAATAAGATTGAAATGAAATTGTCGAAACAGTGAAGAATGTTTCTTATAAAAGCACTGAATCAATTTAGTTTCATATAGGTACTTTATCATCCTAGTTACACGAACCTTACTACACTAGCAGCGCCCCGCGGTTTTACCCGCGTTGTGCCCTTTCCCGTAGGAAATCCGGGATAAAATGTAGCCTATAGCCTTCCTCGATAAATAGACTATCTAACAGTGAAAGAATTATTCAAATCGGTTCAGTAGTTTCTGAGATTAGCGCGTTTAAACAAACAAACAAACAAACAAACAAAACAAACTCTTCAGCTTTATAATATTAGTATAGATAATAGTTTACTGAGTAGTATTATTAAGACTCGAAATGTTAATATAGTCCGTGTAATGAGGAATCAGGGTATATGATAAGCTGTAGGGCTATTTGACAGTGAGGAAACAAACTAGTGTCTCTACCACTGAACCTACGAAATAAAACGCAGTAAGTGCTTCGCTATTCCGTGACCGAACTCCATTCATGTATTCTAGTAATTAGATTAATGGTGTTTTAAATTAAAACTACTTTTACGGATACACTTCGCTTTTATTTTACATTTTTATCTGACGGTCTTCTGTGATCATGGTTCCTGTAAAGGGGCCGAAACGTCAGATAGAAATGTAAGATAAAAGCGAAGTGTACCCGTCAACGTAGTTTCAATTCAAAATGAGTAGTGTTCGCTCAAACTTAAGAAACCAGTATTAATGGTGTTTTTGAAATTATGAAATTGTTCTAACCAGGCCTGGATTTTCTCACTAATATCGGCTGTAAGAGACATTTTTAAAGCGCTCAGAGTATATCTTTCAGGCCAAAACAATTCATTGTCGTTGCGAAGAATATCGTCTGAAACTGAAAAATTACAATATAATTAAACTAGCAGCGTCTCGCGGTTTTACGCGCGTTGTGCCCGTTACCATGGGAACTTCGGGATGAAAATAACTTACAACCTTCCCGTTGAATGTGGCTATCTATTGCAAAAAGAATTATTCGGGCTGGCAGGTAGGTAATCTCAGTCCCAAACCATGTTTAAAAAAAGCATACTTCGATTGACCCACTTATTAAATTCGGAACCTCGACGGAGTGCAAGAGCAAATACCACTACACCACTGGGGCGCAATAAAATAAATAGAAACCGTCTTCACACTAATAAATCACTAATAAATTTTTACAAATAATTTCAAACGAAAACGACCCCAAATTGGATCAGTTGTTTTTGAAATATATACAGATCCTCTTTTTTAAATTTCGTTAACTGATTAAGGGATCCATAATGCTGAGCACTCATGAAATAAAATGTTAGAGCCTTATCAAGATTAAATAAAATTCTACTTACCAATGTAACTGGTACATTGTGACACAAAAAAAGATAGGAATAAAAATCGTAACATTTTGGTGGCTTCACCGACCTCTGTTAGCTGGGAGTATCGAAATATCCAATTTATACCATAACCATATCTAAACACTCATTATTTTTATCTAAAAACTCACTAAACCTAATTATAAATTACTAGTTGGGTTCTACGGTTTTGCCCGCTCCTGTAAGAATTCGGGGTCGGAATGGAAAGTAACATCGTCATCGTATCGTAATATGTAGAAATATTGTTAAACTTTGACGGGTAATTCCAACGTTAAAATTGGTAAGTAATAAAAAACAAACTTCAACTTTATTATATGACTATACAGGGTGAGAATCTGAGGAAATCAATGCCTGCCGTACAAATATAAGGTGTCGAACGAAAGTATATAGATTGAGATATCCTATCCTACTCCTACTAATCCCACTAATATTATAAATGCAAGTGTTTGTGAGGATTGATGTATGTATGGTTGGAAGTATGTATGTGTTAATGTATGTATGTATGGTTGTTACTCTTTCACGAAAAAATTGCTGGAGAACAGCAGGGAACGGAAATGAGATATAGATTGCTGTTAGGGAACATTTCTGAAATTATGATTATATATAAAAAAAAAGAGAAAAACCATTTTCAGCCGGTTGTGAGCAATATTGTAATGTTGTTTTTTTTTACTATATATGTAAAGGAATATATCCTTTGAGTAAAATTATCTCGTTATCCCATATAGCATGAAGGCCTAGTTCGTAAACGCTATCAAATGGTTTGTCCATTTCGGACATACGCTATCACCAAAAGAGCAAGAGACGAAACACTTTAAAACAGTGTTTTAATCTTCTTCTTCATCGAGTGGATGGTCAACCTGACCAATCCTGGTGTCAGAGCTATTGAGCCGCCAAAGGCCTCGTCATGGCTCATGTAACGACTACTATCCGTAGAAAGTAACCGGGACCGACGGCTTAACGTGCCCTCCGAAGCACGGAATCATCTTACTTTTCGAGCAATCAGGTGATTCAGCCTACAATGCTCTAACCAAACTGAGGACAGTCTCACAATTTTTGTGAGATATTGTCCCCACCGGGAATCGAACCCGGAACCTCGGATCGTGAGACGAGCGCTCAAACCACAAGACCACGGAGGTTGTTAGTGTTTTATTTAAAGAGCGTTTATGAACAAGGCTTTTATTATTTAGCCCTATTAGCCTTCTGCCTGCTGTATTAGCCACTTGTTCTGAATAAATCACCCTTTAAATACTCGTAGTGCCATTAATTAATAAAATTAGGACTAATCTACTACAAACAAATACTTTTAATTGAAAATCCAATTAGTAGTAGCGATCAACACAAATTATGTAATAGGTATTTTGTATTTATTTTAATGAATTGGATATGATTAAGTCTACCTTATTAAAATGAAAACTAAATCACAGTATGTTCACTCATTCGTCCACCTTAGTATTGCACACTCATCCACACTAACACTTTTCAATCTCCCACCTTACAGTTAGTGGTAGTCGAAATTCATGTCAAAAGCAAAATCATAATTATTCTTTATGCAGTTCTATCCCAAGATACCACTTAGAAAAAAAAATAGGCGCTCTGTTCTTATTAACAAGGCGCTGTAGGCTGTTCTTCAATTACCCTATTTTAACAACTAGCAGCGCCTCGCGGTTTTACCCGCGTTGTACCCGTTCCCATGGGAATTTCAGGATGAAAAGTAGCCTATAACCTTTCCATTGAATGTGGCTATCTAATATTTTTTTCAAATCGGACCTGTAGTTCCAGAGATTAGCGCGTTCAAACAAACAAACAAACTCTGCACGAGAAATGGTAACGTTTACGGCAATCAATGTTAACGCACCTAGTTTTTGTATATTTTACTGCTTATATTAATTAGAATGGGAAAGGATAGGTCTGGCACCTGGGACGGGTTGCGTTTCCCATCACCCGTCCTCTTTATGCAGGATGACTTCACCATCTGTATATTATGTATGTTAACACATTGGAAGCATAATATAGGCGGTTGCTTGAAAAATATATCAGCTACTTCTAAACATCTATCAAAATATTATTTGTATTAATGTCAATAAAACCAAAATTTAGTTGCTATGAATATATATTAATAACATACACGAGAAATTTGATAACAATTCAACTCTAAGGAGAGACGTTAATAATAAGTGAGAGAATATGATCATTTAGACATTTAGTTATAAAAGCGATTATGTAAATACTTAATATTAAACACAATACTTTTGTAACCGAAATAAATGCGCTTGTGACTAAAGTATCTGATGTAGTCAACAGTTGTAGTATTAGGGTGCAGTCAGACGACACCATCTATCACCTACAAAATACGTGGACAGTTTTATTTTAAAAGATTTAACGTTCAAATTGAAGTTGTCAACGCATGTTGCATGTGCGGTTCACCTAGTCTAAAAGTACCCTTGAATATATTTGGAATGGAAATGTACTGGCAAGGCAGTTGCAACAGCATTGACTGCATTGGCTTCTCAAACATTCGTGTAAATAGCGTCTATACAATAACATAGGTAGGATTGGTGGTAACACCGCAATTGTTGTCTTTGGTATTTATCTGCATGAAGCCAGCGTTGCCCCATCCTGTACCCCAAGAGTTCTTCAGCAGCCAGAATATTTCTCCGTTTTCCAAGCCGTATCCAACCAGGGTCACAGCGTGATTGAGGATTGAATGGCCGCTGTGGATAAACATACTATAAATGTTGATGAATGTTTTTTTGTGTAATTTTGGAATGATAATGTCGGGACTTTGAAAAACCAAAGTCAAAAATCGTAGACATGACAAATGTATTCACCGTTCACGATTTCTTAAGTCTCGTATCGTTATTCAAATAAAAGAGAAGAGTAGGAGTTCGGCTACTTCAGGCAGATGTGAAACTGTAGAGATGATAACACTCGAAAATGTGAAATTACATGATTAGTCTTATTACTTTGTTTCATAAATGAAATACGCCTTTCTAGACTCATCACTACATAGTATAAAACAAAGTCGCTATTTTTGTCTGTTTGTTTGTCTGTATGCTTAAATCTTTAAAATTACGCAACGGATTTTGATGCGGTTTTTTGTAATAGGTAGAGTGATTCAAGAGGAAGGTTTTAATGTAAAAAAATTCCTGAAATTCCCACGGGAACGGGCACAACGCGGGTAAAACCGCGGGGCGCTGCTAGTATATAATAAAAGTATCAATTGCCTTTTCGGTTAGCCTTTTTTCCTTCTCTTTCCCAAGACTTGGTCATAATGGAGAATATTGAACATTAGTTATATGATCATATTTTAGTAATTAAGTCTCATAAATGTAACTCACCAACCCTCCTCGTAGTAAACTCCTCGTGAGTAAAGTTTGAATTTATCGGTTACCTCGACATTGACTGATAGAGGCCCATAACTAACCAGCGCCTTCTGCAATATTATTGATATATACAAATATTTGTCTTAGCCTAAGTTTTTATTTTTCTATAGGTAGCTAGAGAGGTAGGTGAGAGTTAAATCAAATTTTTTATGAAGAACAGTAATAAATTTTCAAAAATACCTTTGCTGCTAAAATGTTAAATGGTGTCACATATGCGTAATTTTGTATGTTATACAGTTTGGTCATGTTGTCTATATGACAGTATCCATCCTGAAATCACATTCAATATCAGTTAGAGAAGAAATAGAAACAATATCATTTACAAAAAAAACATATTTATTGATCACCCATAGGTAGTTTCAATTATGTATGTAAGCTACATACAGCATTAGCAACTGATAAGCAACGTTGAACACTGTTACCATTTTGCAAGATTATATTGGACTACAGAAAATCTTTCTTGCAATTTGAATAGGTAGATACCTATTCAAGTTGCAAGAAAGATTTTCTGTAGTCCGTCATGATTGTTTATAATCAGATGATTATAAACAATCATGATGGACGTTTCAATTTAATTTCAATGCATGTTTAATAAACATTAGTTATGATCCTTTTCACTGTACTGATATCTTCGGTGAGACAAGAGGTCTTTGTTTCGGACTTTGGGACATTACAGTCTAATACTTTACATTATGATCATTTTATAATCATTTATACTTGCTAGCTCTTGGATATAAATGTCATAACAACCATGTTCTTATACGGTCCATATTCTTCTTCAGTTGGCAAGCCGTGTCTCATTATCCATTCATAGGCAGCTGTGTTAGAACCTCCATTACAACCTGCTGCAAACCTGTAAAAGGTTTTAAGTGTTATGTGTTATTTAAGGTTTACGATTGAAATATCTACTGGTGAAAATTTTTGAGTGTTTTCCTACAAGATATAGGATAGCTAAAACTCTGTATAACATTGGAATTGATAAATCAAGTTGTTGAATACAATGCATTAGAAACTTACTCCCACGCACAATCAATTAGTGCTTGATTGCTCAGACTCAAGAGCTTATCTTTATTCGCCATAGCTAAAGCACCTTCCACTGCTGCTGTAGTGCTGTAAGTCCAGCAGGAACCACACTCCCCTTGATCTGCAATAATGTACCCGTATAATTTTCCATCGAATGTTTTTTATCTCTTTCTTTCAAATATAATTGTTACAAGGTGCTTACCCTTAACAGGCCCTACAAGTCCGTGTAACCTAGCATCATACTCCTCGGGGAGGTTACTATCGACGATGTCCAACATCCCTGTTGTATATAGGAACCGATTGTTCCTATTCTTTCCCTCAGGACTTTTCCATAGTCCGGTGTGTTTGGTTCTCATCTCCTCGGGTGTGCGGTCGGCGAACTGGTTCACGGCCAATTTGTAAGTCAGGTTCTTCCGGTTGGTGTTAGAGATCAGCCTAAAAACAATTTTTTAAATGAAAATGCATGCGGAAGCGTCAGTAGGGGTGTATGTATAGTAGTATAGTATACTATAAATGAGAAGGACTCAATACATATATAGGATATTTTTTGTTCATATAGGTTTATCTAGACATGGTTCCATATTGTTTATTGAAGTCCATTGATGTTGTTTAACAGTGCTTGGATTAGATACATACCTCATATTATCTTCAAATATACTTTGTCTTAACGCATGTTCCGCTGCGTTAGTGTAATTGCGACCAAAATTGTTTTTGAAACTGAAAACATGATAATGTATAAATATATCGAATATTGATTTGTAATGATTTTGTGAGCCAAAGCTCACCTTACCTGTTAAAGATGTAATCGACATGTTTGTGGTTTATTGTATCAATAAACATTAATTCTTTGGTGACCATTTCGCTTTTCATTGTATACTTCATGTAAGTGTCACAATCAACTGAAAGACAAATGATGAATACATTTTATCGTTTTATGTTTTTTCTGCTCGTAGTTTGTTAACTCGCTCCATGTCAACTATGCTTTTTATCATTTTAAAACTTACATTTGTTTTCATTAAATACATCGTTATCAAATGTTGTGTGAAATTCGGAAAAATACCAAACTTCATGTTTGATTTCAGATCCATACCTAGAACTGTATTTCAGGAACTCGTACCTGAAATAAGAACCATGCGTTACTAATTTGTACGTGTTGGCATTGTTAGTCTTTGGAGTTTTAGTTTTACTTAAGTTAAATGTCATTATCATCATCGTTCCGTCGAAAACTTCCTCCGGTCCTTCGCCATTCGAATTCAAAGTCTTCCCATCAACTTCACCAACCGAGCTAAGATGTTCACCAAAACCAAAGGTATTTCTCTCTCTCCCATTATGAAGAGTAGACCTTCAAACAACCTTGAAACAATAACCTTCTGTGCCCAAAGTTTGAAAAAGACAATGAAGGGAAAAGTTAAGAGGATGGTAAAACATTTGTCTTGGCGATCATTTTGGCTCACATTGTACCTTCTGGTGCGTGGTCGCCGTCCAGATATCTTATAGACCCAACATCTATCGGTGACGAGATCTGATGTGACCTGATCCTAGCCAAATATTGATAAAAATGTGATTTAGATTATATTTTTTTATTGTTATTCACCTGACTGGATTCCAAAAACTATCATTTGAGTTAAGGTCCACGTATTGAGCCCAAATAGTATAAACACTTCTAGTTTTTTCTTCGTCATTGTCCTCAACATATTGAAACTTTTCGCAGTCTATATCGACTATTATTTCTGCTCCTAGAAAACATATTAAAACAGCAATATGGTAACAGTTCCTACTTTTACTATTAATAACTATTAACAAACGAAAATCTACCAACCGATATTTGTGTAGTTATGGGACTCGATGTCGGGCAAAACTTTTTCCAACTCGACTAAATAACCCATTTTAATCTTTTCACAGATCATTTCATTTATCATAGGATGTACCTGTAATAATATTTTTTTTTGAGATCTATCATTACTAGAAAGAAGCCTGTACATTATTGTTCCACGATGTAAAATGATGGGAGACATGTAGCTAGCTCCCAATCGATTGGCTTGTGATTAAGTTTTTTATGCTACCGGTACTGTTCCCACCATCCCTTTTTTAGGCAAAGGCCGCCTTCCCCCAGTGATTTAGTTGTTTATTAATTGGTGTCCAGTTTTTGTTGTTTTTAGGTGTCCGTACCCAAAGCGTAAAAACGAGACCCTATTACTGAGACTTCGCTATCCGTCCGTCCGTCTGTCACCAGGCTGTATCTTAAGAACGGTAAAAATTAAGTAAAACAAATATTCAAGGGGGACTCCCATCCAACAAACGTGATTTTTTGCCGTTTTTTAAAGTATGGAATCTGCGTGCGCGAGTCCTACTCCCACTTGGCCGATTTTTGTAAATTAGGACAATGAAGTTTACTTTATCAATAAGTGTTAAAAATAAATTTACCTCATACTTAACATTTTCTGATATGTCTTCAAAAATGTGGGTAATTGTTTTTGCAGTACCGCCATTGTGGTCCACCCTAGATGAAGTGCTATTAACCCTGAAAATAAAATATTTTAATTTGACTTATCACTAGGCCTACTCTATGTAACATGATGTTTTGAATTATGATGTTTTAAAATCGAAATTATACAGTGTGGCGAAAATATAACTATAAAAAAAATATATAATAAATAATACATGCAAAAGAAGTCTTGAGAATATAAATATGAATTATTTTGGCATAACATTATCTCACCATGCCTCAATATTTTCCGTTAAATCGGCCGACAAAGACATTCTGGTCACCTTCACAGTATATTTGTCCGGCCAATATAAGTTAACTTCGTACAAAGTTCCATCTGAAACTGAAACGTTTTAAAAATAAGCAGCTTTCAGCAAAATGTGAATGTGGCTTGAGCTTATGGTTTCCAAACTTAAGGTCCTGGACCTTTAGTGTCATTTTCATGTCCAAAGAATATTGATGGAAGTTGATGCTAAAAGCTAAACGTCCGCACTTGAAAAAGTTAAAGAAACCCTGGCTTAAAGCATAGTTGTAATGCAAGAAAAATATATAACAAATAAATTTCTATAAGCACTGGGATATGATATGAGTAAATCCTCATTATATTCTTAGTGTTTTGTTATTTTCACATTAAACACAACGTTTATGCAAAAATTCTTCTTCATCGAGTGGATGGTCAACATGACCAATCCTGATGTCAGAGTTTTAGAGCCGCCAAAGGCGTCTGACGTGGCTCATGTAACGACTACTATCCGTAGAAAGTAACCGGGACCGACGGCTTAACGTGCCCTCCGAAGCACGGAATTATCTTACTTTTCGGGCAATCAGGTGATTCAAGCTCTAATGCCCTAACCAAACTGAGGACAGTCTCACAAAGATATTTTTGTGAGATATTGTCCCACCGGGAATTGAACCCGGAACCTCCGGATCGCCGCTGGGCGCTCTAACCACAAGACCACGGAGGCTGCAAAAATTCAGCTCTACCTGGTATCGGGGATCTTATAAGATTTGATTTGACACAACCTACTGGACAGATGACATTAAAAAACTTGTAAAAATAAACACTAATCAGGAGCATTGTCTTTGTTCTCGAGCTGATACAGTCATTGTCTTTGTTCACTATATTACAAAGGCTAGTATATATAATCAAGTACATTAAAGTAATTAAATATGAAAGATAATATTATGAGAAGGGTGGAGCCTCCAAATGCAGGTACCTACTTATACTTAAATGGAGACTTCTCAACCACTATTGTAATCTACTTGTTATCACTACATAGTATAAAACAAAGTCGCTTTTCGCTGTCTGTCTGTCCATATGTATGCTTAGATCTTTAAAACTACGCAACGGGTTTTGACGCAGTTTTTTTAAATAGATAGAGTGATTCAAAAGAAAGGTTTATATGTATAAAAATTACCTCGAGAACGGGCACAACGTGGGTAAAACCGCGGGGCGCTGCTAGTATGAAATAATATAAAACTTAATTACTTGTTTTAAGATACGCGAGTACTTACCAACGACGTGACAAGTCACTTTTGACCATAAAAATGCAAGGATTATAACTCGTAACATGTTTGAAGTTTTTTTCAAAATAATATCCAATGATACTGATCCTCTCATATTAAAAAGTACAATGATTAATACAGTTTATGCACCTTCTATTTATAAAATTAAAATATGTTGAAGTAGGTACGGGGTTCTCCGAACCATCATTACGCTCATTATTGCTACTGTTATCAAGAGTGCATTCCCAGTATTTAGGGACTAATTATAATTTATATTTTTTTTTTCATTAACATGTCAGATGTAATATTGCACATATTCGCTCACGTCACCGTTTGGTTTTTACACTATTTTTGTGATAATATTGTAGCAATTAACTATAGGGTTTGGTTAGGTATTACTTTAAACTTTCCCACTTTCATACACAGTACGAGTTGCGAGTAGCGAATCGCACCTATAACCTTATCAGATATACGAAGGAAACTACTTAATGTTATTAACAACTCGAGCTATTATACTTATACCTGCTAACAGCACCCCGCGGTTTTACCCGCGTTGTACCCGTTCCTTTTGGAATTTTGGGATGAAAAATAACCTATACCACATTCAACCTTCCCGTTGAGTGTGGCTTTTTTGTGGATTACAAAAAAAACTGTGATTAGCGCGTTCAAACAAACAAACTCTTCAGCTTTATTATATTCAGATTTATGCATATAATACTTTATTATATACAATATTAATCCATGCTAAACTTACAACCATTATACTGTACTGTGACATCTAAGCTTAGGTATACATTTGTCCAGTGGGGAATCGGAATAAGCAATATTTTAATGTTTTCCGATAATTATTTTAGGCCGGAGTACACATGTGTGACATGAAATAGTTTAGAGTATATCAAGCGCAGTTTCAGGATGAACCCATTTTTAAATAAAAATATATAATTTTCAAAACAACAGAAAATGTATAATGCATAGGAGCAGACTCAGTGTCCGCTGTGCCCCTAGTGCGACACAGCAGTGGTTAGCATTCCATCTATTACTTACAAACAAATTATATTCAGTATCTAGTGTGCAAAACAAACAAAGAACAAGTACCTATACTCGTACAAGTCAGCGTGGACATAATAAAACAATAGATGTAAAATCACACCTAAAAGTAAGACTGCCCTCAGTTTGGTTAGGTCATTGCAGGCTGAATCACCTGATTGCCCGAAAAGTAAGATGATTCCGTGCTTCGGAGGGCACGTTAAGCCGTCGGTCCCGGTCACTTTCTACGGATAGTAGTTGTTGCATGAGCCATGTCAGAGGCCTTTGGCGGCTCAATAACTCTAACACCAGGATTGGTCAGGTTGACCATCCACTCGATGAAGACACCTAAAAGTGGCTGGTATGCAAATGAACCAGCTACTCATAGTACGGTCGTTTCTACTTCTTCCCTTAGGGTAAAGTCGGTTATAAACAACGGATTTGTAGGTAATCGTACAGGTTCGCCACGAAAAGATCGTACCAATAGATGTAGAAGTCAGTTGGAGACAGTTTCACTGCCAGCGGAGTATATCAAGATGGGATTTGCATTTGCGTGGCCGAGCCCGACCAAGGGTGATTTAAATAGAGCGCTCGCGCCATTGAATGTGTGGTTTAAGGAAAATATTATCTTAAGTAGGTATTTTCGCTTCTATCTACCCGTTGGTTTAATAAAAAGTAAAAGTATTAGCCTCACTGAAGATATCAGTACAGTGAGGAGGATTAGGCATAATCACCATCTGTTGGTTTAATTAATCTATAATATAAAAATGAATCGCAAAATGTGTTGGTAAGCGCATAACTTCAGAACGACTGCATCAAATTAGATGATTCTTTTTTTAATGTGTTCCTTATTATCAGGACAAGGTTTTTATATAAGAAAAATAAGGAATAAAAATCTCAAAACTCCCACGGGAACGGGGGCGCTGCGTGTGAAACCGCGGGGCACAGCTAGTTACAAATAATATATGTGTATAGGATGTGTTCTAGCTACTTTTGTAGCGTTTGTTGAACTGTGTAAGTAAATATTTTGTCTTTATCAAAATTTTTGAATTCCTCGCTAATTCCTATGGCAAGTTCCATGGCTCACGGTATGTAACTGCTTCTCACTATCAAGTCATGGAACACCTTTCTAATGCTAATAGAAATTGTCGGACGACAGATTGAAATTATGCGCAGGAAACAGCATGCAAATGATATCTAGATACTTGTGGTCCAGATTATGTTATTTACTTGAGAACCAGTTGTTTAATAATAAGTAAAGTAGTTACAAGTAGTAGTAATAAGACAGTAGTAATGTAGTACTCATCTACACTGATATTTTAAAGAGGAAAACTTTGTTTGTTTGGTTGTAATGAATAGGCTCAAGAACTACTGGACCGTTTATAAAAATTCTTTCACCATTCGAAAGCTACATTATCCACGACGAACATACGCTATTTTTCATCCCGATATTCCCACAGGAATGGACACAACGCGGGTAAAACCGCGGGGCGCTGCTAGTGGTAGAGTACAAGTGCTGATTGAGAATAATAGTACAAAGAGCCTATCATAATATTACATTATGATAAAAGTAGAATTTCTTAGCCTACGGGCATTGAGTTGAATAGCATTAAAAGGGGTAGAGGACTCAGTAACTGAACACAATAAGGAGGATAAAGAATTTAAGGTGTGTTTCCGTAGAAGCGAAACGGTGTGGAACTTAATTGACCCACAGCAACGCTTTCATTCATTAATTTCCAGTAGGTTAGTGGCCAACCCTGGTGTCAGAGTTTTGAGACCGCCAAAAGGCCTCCGATATGGTCTGACGATGGAAACAACCGGGACCGACTGCTCAACGTGCCTTCCGATGCCCGGTAGCGCTCAGATAGAAATGCCACTATTGGCCACCCATCCAAGTAGGGGCCGAGCTGCACGTTGCTTAACAATCGCAATGAACTAACATCGTTTAATCAAACTACGTCACGAGCGCTGCAACGCATGAAATTGTCAACAATGCATTGACATCTTCGATCAACAATACACAACTAGATATCGGGTCACGTACAATATCAAAGTGAATACTGTCCGCATGGATGACGTGTGACAGCTTATTTTGTTTAGTACCGAACTGAAACAAAAGTTTTAAAACAGTTCGAAGCTCAACCTAATTACAACCATGACACCTAGCAATAAAGTAGCAAATCTTGTGAATAAAATAAGAGCTCACTTTTCAAATGAGGCCTTATTCACTGAGACGTATTTTTTGCGTTGACCCGACATCTAGTTGTGTATTGTTGATCGAAGATTGACATAGTCAAAATATATTCGTAATGCCTGATTGGTCATTTGGACTCCGTATGGCTCCACCCTCCTTCCATGGAAACACAACTAACCCTAAAAGCCTTATTCCTTAAATAAAACTAAGTTAAAGTATGTTTGCTATTAGATTAATCCAGTATTATATAAGCCACTAAGCCTTCCGTGCTTTGTATCCAGTGTTCAACTGAAGTATTAAATTGTTTCCAAAAAATAAAACTAGATGGCGTTACCAGTCGCAAAACGAAGTTTATGTTTATTCTATTTTTCTTGCGAGAGTTAAAATTCAAACTATCATGACTGATTTTTCAATCAAATACCACTTTGTCCACTGGGGAAAAGGGTTTAGTGATGGGGTAAGAATGGAATGCAATCACCAAACATTTTTCCTCTTCAAAAGGAATAGGTCCGGCTGAAAAATTGTTCACATTAGTCTACATTTTCACTGTCCTAATAAAAATAGTGTTCTAATGTCGGTGGTTATATGCAACCCCGCGGTTTTACCTATAGTAGAGTAAATAGAGATAAAAAGAAGTTCGATACACATTCGATATTGGTTTTCTAAGCGTCCATCCAGATCCAGATTAAAAAAGAATATTTGAACTATTAAATGTCTGTCGTATCGTTTATTATAATCAGTCCAGTCGTTTTAGCAACAAAAAAAAACAAAGTAAGTATCTAATATTCTAAAAAACACATTTATTGTATTTCTAGGAATAAAACTTTATATAAAGAACTTCTAAGTTACTTCTAAGTTCTTAATAACAGTACCATAATAACCCAAATATAACAACACTAACTAATTTCATTTACCCTAATACGTCATCAAGTCGTCAGTTCCGGAACATTTGGAAGGTCTTTTGATCACGGTCCTCACATCATCTCACCGACTTGGAGTCGTATGATTTGTCACGGTAGTCGTTTCGGTCACGAATGTAATACAAGCATTATCATTAACTACTGTTTGTGAACAAGTCTATACGATACATGAAACGCCCGATGGCACAGTGGCATGTGAGAGCGTTTACTGTGTCGGGGTTGCGGGTTCAAATCCCGCCTGTCAGCATGTATATGCATATAACTGAATACAAACGTTTTCTCTTCGTTTCATCTCTTTTATTAGATAAACTCTATCTACATGCAACGTCAAAAACTCTCGTATTTTCTCTCAAGTAAACACTTAATGCGATTGGTTTTATATCTGTGAGAGTTTTCTCTATATTTTGTCTACAAACGTTAACATGCGTCCTATTTTAGTCGCTCGAGAGAGATGCATAAAATCTCCCGAAAAGAGTAGAGATATGTATTCAGTTATACGAGTATGCTGTCCCCGCCGGAGTCAACATGTGCAGACATAGTTATTGGTGACGACGTCTATATTAATTTAGCGGCATGTGTGAGCGCTTACTGTGTCGGGGGTTGTGAGTTTAAATCCCGCTTGGAGTCAAAATGTGTAGACATAGTTGTTATATATTCATATAAAGCATTTGTATATTTATTAGTATCAGTAAGTTAGATTCCATAATGCAAGCTTAGTTTGGGTCTAATTGAATTTGTATCGTGTTGAATTTGTATTTTAACTAGCAAGCCGCGTAGTACTCGTTCGTACCGAATACTTCGTACTGACTATTGCGGTTATACCTGCATTGCTCTTCGTGTGGAAACGGGATGAAAAGTTGCTACTTGGAATAGCGCAAAAATATATTTCCAAATTCGCCTGTTTTTTTCAGAGATTAACGCGTTCGCACAAACAAACAAAAAACAAAGCTTTGAGCTTCGTTAAATAATAGTGTTACCTATGTTGAACCACGAACAGCGTTCGCGTTGTACCGCCAAACATCAGGATTAAAAATCATCTTTGTGTCTAGACTCATCTTTGTGCAAATTTTCACTCAAACCCAATCAGTAGTTTTTGCGCGAAAGATTAACAAACATTCATATATCCTCACCGACTTTTTCATTTATATTAATATGATAAAACTGAAGAGTTTGTTTGTTTGAACGCGCTAATCTCAGAAACTACCAATCCGATTCGGATAATTCTTTTTGTAATGGACAGTCATATTCAACGGGAAGGTTATACGAACGGGCACAATGCAGGTAAAACCACGGGGCTCTGCTAGTTTATAATATTAGTAGAATAGGATAGGATAAATAAGCATGCAATAAAGAACACTTCCAAACTAATAATTATCCAGCACTAAGGGTAATACCCAGTTCCTTGACTCCCAACGCAAACTTCTATTACAAACAGCATTTGCGATCTAACGCAAAAAGGTTAATTCTCAATAATTATTCTTAATGACACGTTAGATCGAACCGACTTCCTCTGCGAGTACACCGGTTCATGTGCGAGCTTTATTTTTTCTCTAATTACCTACTAGAAACAAAGGGATATACGGACTGAGAGATTTCGTTTGACTTTATACTGTGAAAGGCAAAATACAATTATCTCTTTAAGATGAGCAAACTTAGATAAAAGAACCTGCCAAATCTGTTTTATTTATTTCTTGTACACAACGTTTCAATTCCATTAAAATAGTTGAGATTGAAACCCATAAGGGCCGAAATTGCTTTAAGCGTGCGCCCGTCGCGTGCGCTCGCCGTGTGCGGCTTCATACAAAAGTGAAACGTCGCGAGCGCACGCGGCGGGCGCATGCGGCGGGCGACACTTTTGTATGAAACCGCGACGGGCGCACGCTTTCGACCCTAATGCGTCCGCGAGACGATCAAGTGCACTTGACAAGTCGCAAATGAATAAAACTTGTCAAGTCGCGTCAAGTCGCATCAAGCTCAAATTGGTTCAAGTGCCGTAAATCAAAATTATTGTCAAGTCATGTCCAGCACGTAGATACTTGACGGGAATTGTCAAGTCAACGCTGTAAACGATCAATATTCACTTCAAGCCCGTAGACTTGTCAAGTGCACTTGATCGTCTCGCGGACGCATAACAGTCATCCAATTTCACATCTGACTGGATACAAAATACGATAAAAGCAACCAAATAATTCCTCAAATATGTAACTATGTCATCATGTATTGTGTTGTAAAACTGTGATCACATCAACAAAATCCAACATCATAAAATCAAACACAACAAAAAATCAATGTTCATAAAATCTACTTTCAAACTAGTGCAGGTGCAAACTAAACACAGAATCGCCCAATTATAAACAAGATAAGGGCTAAGAAAACAAGTGTAAGGGTGGCCCAAGCACCGAAGATGTTATTGACTTTTGTTTGTGGAATCGACCAATCAGGAGCCAGATACTAACAGGTGCATTGCCAAGAACGGGGAAAGGAAAAAATAAGTTTATAAATAGCCCCCGAGATGCACGTTACCCTTTGAAGAGGATATGAGGCCTGTCATTTTAACTACTCACTTTAATCACTATTAATTCCTTCTAAAGATTCTGTATTCGTTTTGCTCAAGTTTCTGCATAATTAAACTGAATTAACGATTTCCTGTAAGCTTAGTTTATGAGTTTTTTGTAACATTAAATAATGCAATTTACTTAATTTTATTTGGCTGTTTTAAGTCTCTTTGCTGGACGAATGACCGGAATCCAAAGAATTTTATAATAAGAACTAGCAGCGCCCCGCGGCTTTGCCCGCGTTGAGTCCGTTCCCGTAGGAATTTTCGAAAATCCTTTCTTAGTGTGCACTTACGTCACTTGAAGAACCTTCCTGCCAAATTTCATGTTTCTAGGTGTAGCGGTTGAGGCTGTGCGTTGATTATCAGTCAGTCAGTCAGTCAGTTAGGACTTTGAATTTTATACATATAGATAACTAGCAGCGCCCCGCGGTTTTACCCGCGTTGTGCCCGTTCCCGTGGGAATTTCGGGATAAAATGTAGCCTATAGCCTTCCTCGATAAATAGACTATCTAACAGTGAAAGAATTATTCAAATCGGTTCAGTAGTTTCTGAGATTAGCGCGTTTAAACAAACAAACAAACAAACAAACAAAACAAACTCTTCAGCTTTATAATATTAGTATAGATATTTACACAAGTAATAAATAAATATGTAAATAATATCCAATTTATCTGTTATAAAATTATCTTAACTCTATTTAAATACACACTTCCATTAAAACGTATTCATTATCAAGATTAACCAACTTCATCTAAAGAGGAAACGTCATAACAAAACATTACTCATGTCAGACAAACAATCTTGATGTCTGTCAAATATTAATGCGTAAAAAAGTTAAAATGTCGACCGTGCGGAGGCTACGAGAGATAAGAAACAACTATATAAGTGCGAATAGTGTATAATATACAGTATACGCACTTATATAGGTAGGTTGTTTCATTAAATTGTATGGGCTTTATTCATAAACGCAGAATATTTTTAACTATCAAATGGTTTGTCCCTTTCCGACATAAGCTTTTTTCCGAAGAGCAAAAGAGATAAAAACACTTATAACAGTGTTTTAGTTTATGATAACTTCTTCTTCTTCTTCATCGAGTGGATGGTCACCCTGACCAATCCTGGTGTCAGAGTTATTGAGCCGCCAAAGACCTCTGACATGGCTCATGTAACGACTACTATCCGTAGAAAGTAACCGGGACCGACGGCTTAACGTGCCCTCCGAAGCACGGAATCATCTTACTTTTCGGGCAATCAGGTGATTCAGCCTGCAATGCCCTAACCAAACTGAGGAAAGTCTCACAAAGAGATTTTTGTGAGATATCCCCACCGGGAATCGAACCCGGAGCCTCCGGGTCGTGAGCTGAGCGCTCTAACCACAAGACCACGGAGGCTGTTGTTTTACTTATAACAGTGTTTTAGTTAAAGAGCGTTTATGATAACTGATAAGGTATATAAGGTAACATACGGTATATTACTACTATTAGCGCCTCGCGGCCTTACCCGTGTTGTAAGTACCTGTCCCCGCGAGAATTTCAGGATTAACTGTATCTCACCGTCCTATTTTAATATAAAGCAGCTTTTGCGTGAAAGAGCAACAAGCATTCTCACAAACTTTCGCATTTATAAAATTATATTTAAGTTAGTAGGACTTGCTCCATTAAAATTTAAATTGTTAACCTTTGTTGAGACACCTTGGACTCGATGGGATTTTACAGACTTTTATTTGACGTTAAACTTTTAAATATCAAAACCAAATAAGAGTAATAAGTGAAAGACTCGCCGCTCGTCTGTAAAATCTATAAAATAACTATAAACTTAATAAAATGTCAGTTATGCGGCTACTACACAAAAATTCACTTCGAAAATTTATTTAGAAAGTTTATTTTGACTATCCATTCTAGTTATTTATTTGAAATCAATTATTGGGATGTGTATCTGCAGATCGACAATGTAGCGGCCTCTTTACTGTTGACTACTGACAATAAAAAACTTGAGACATGAAGTATAAGAAGACATTCTTGGCTCTCGACCACGGCTGTCATCTAGATACAATCAGAAATGTTGGCATTCCAATCGACAGACCAGAAGCCTTTTTAGTCTATTAAAAGCCGTTTTTAGACCATTAAAAAGTCTCTCCAATTAATGTATTCTAAATAGCCATTAGGGGACGGATAATTGAATTTAAAGTTAGTAAAAGTGTTCTTAAAATAAAATGGCTACCGTTTCTTTCGGGTAACTTTACCAGCAACGAAATGGGAAGATAGAACTCCGTTTAAAAAGGATAATTAATGACATTATGATTATTTAAAAAAAATTAAGCCTGTAATATCCCACTGCTGGCCAAAATCCTCTCATCTCACTGAAGATACAGTGAAAAAGATTAGCCGTAATCACCACGCTTGCTTACTGCGGCTAATCTCAAACCCGAGACCCCGAGCCATGTTTGAAAAGTAAATTGGAAACAAGTTTCATGCGACTCTTTTGTTTTTTAATTTAAGCGATTCCAAAATTAATTTTATCACAGTAAAACTCTGTATTATCTTTTTTGAAGTAATGCGGTTGGACTAAAGCCGCGTTTCCATTATGCAAGTGACTTGCATACAAGTTGCAAGTTGCATGCAAATTGTATAGTGGAAACCACAACTTGCAAACAAGTTGCAACTTGTATGCAATTAGGTTTGAACTTGTACGCGCAACACTCAAGTCAACTTATTTGCATACAAGTTGCAAGCGCATGTGCTCGTGTATAGAGGGAAGTGCAGGATTATTTTGTAAAAATGACTGCTAAGTGGAAAACTAACTTGTATGCCACTAAAATCTTGTATGCAAGCTGCAAGTTGAACAAATTCATGTTTCCGATTCAAACTCCTTGCACACAAGTGTGACGTCATACATGCATGCAAGCACTTGCATAATGGAAACGCTCCTTAAAGAAACAATTATACTCAGTTCACTTGTAATGAAAGAACTCAATATAAATCACGTCTCATGTGATTCGATCAACCCGTTATTGTTTTGTAAGATGCATTGAACTCTTCTGTTGATTGTTTCTCATTGTCTAAGGCCCATCGCAGACGACAGACTTTTTGTGCGATCGAGTCTGCGGCGCACAAAAATTCGGTCGCGGATTGTCGCGGATTTTTGCGCGTCGTGTGCGTTACTGCATATAATTACATAGGTTCTATTTTCACAGACTAAAAAGTGCGTCACGGATAGTCTGTCGTCTGCGATGGGCCTAAGCCTATTGTTTGCTGATTAAGCAACTTACACCGTAAAACTAGGCTCTTTAGATATTTACTTCGATTAGTTGATCTAAAGTGTGAAATTACTTTGGAAAGTGTACTAGGAACCACAATGAAGGTGATTCTGTTGAAGATAAAGCTTTTGAAAACTTTGTAAAGAATGAAATCATATTTTAAAAATAGTTTGAAATTAAATGGATCAGTTGAATTTAAAATGTTTGTAAAAGAATATGCGGTCGCAGCAATAACTTAACTGTCCACCTTAAAAGTATTACATATCTCATTTTAAATCACAAAATGCAAGTTATAAAATGCACATTTAATATCTCCGCGACCGACCAATTTCCTGTGAGTAAGCCGATAAGCCGGGCCTACCTCTATATTACTTCATAACATCATAAATAACTTGCAAATTGCCTTCTTAATTAACTAAGGAGCCGGCCGAGTCCATTCCAATTTGGTGCTTTTATATTATACACAAAGAATTTTAATTTAACCTTTGATACTGGAATATTAAAACGGAATATTGTTAATTATTAATTTAATAAAGCCTTTAATCTAGATTTGTAGTAACTAGGAATATTTATTCATCCATTATACGCATAACTAGGCCACCTAGGTTACTTCCCTTATCTATACTATCTATATCTATACTAATATTATAAAGCTGAAGAGTTTGTTTTGTTTGTTTGTTTGTTTGTTTGTTTAAACGCGCTAATCTCAGAAACTACTGAACCGATTTGAATAATTCTTTCACTGTTAGATAGTCTATTTATCGAGGAAGGCTATAGGCTACATTTTATCCCGAAATTCCCACGGGAACGGGCACAACGCGGGTAAAACTGCGGGGCGCTGCTATAATATTATAAAGAGGTAAAATTTGTATGTTTGTTTGTTTGTATGTTCGAGGTAATCTCAGGAATTATCAGTCCGATTTGAATAATTCTTTTTGTAATAGATAGCCACATTCAACGGGAAGGTTATAGGCTACTTTTCATCCCGAAATTCCCACAGGAACGGGCACAACGCGGGTAAAACCGCGGGGCGCTGCTAGTCACTGTTAAAAGAATTCCCTATCTTCTTGTACTATCCTACGTATAATTATATTCTTCTATGATTGTCTCTCTCCTGTTATTCTCGTTTTCAGAAATAGCTACGCCAAATAAGAATATACAAAGAATAAGAAAAATGTGCACCCAAGAAACATCTTTAAGCCCACAAAGGAAAATAAAAATAATGGTTATTAAGTAACGCAAAAATATCTCATTCATCAGCAACCAACGACATTGTGTGAAAATATACAGAAATACTGCTTTCATCTCGTGGGCGGTGGGCGTTAATTTACTTTTATGCCAAAATGGTTTGCTTCAGGAAGTTATGCAATGCTGTTCTTGGTTTTTCGATAACAACACGACTTCAAAACGAACTTAATTCGATCGAGCTCTAACCTGACTCTAATGGAAGGGAGAGTCATTCAAGATGATATTAAGTTTAGGATTAAGTAGGTGTGAAACTTGCTTGAATGGTTAGAAGGCGTATGTAGGCATATATAATATCAAATGGAATTTATTATTTGTTACGAGGAGACTTACTATACTTTTCTGTACTTGAGCCCTTAAGCATCCCCTAGATCAACTTTAAATTCAATTCAAAATAAACATCCCTCAAAACTTAAATATTTATTAACACATGTTCATGACTTAGTTGCAATAACATAATATGGCCGGTCCATTTAAAGGTGAACATCATAGAGAATCTTAATGAATAATTAACGCACAACGTTTCACTAAGGACTACTACCCTACCCACAATATTTACACCGTTAATTAGTAAATGGTAAAAGGATTTTAAGGTAAATAATTTACGGAGCCCTTATTTGTGAAGCTCATTTACATTTGGGGAGGGCTTGTCATACTGAGCTTGATCAGACCTGTTCGTTAATTACTTCGCAGCTTACTGCTCAGATTTGATATTGGTATCCAGTATATTAAAGTAATCTATACCAATAAATGAGTATTCATCATTGAGTTATATTTACACGTTAGTACATATTACTCAATGGTATTGAGTTTAATAATCCTGGAGAGTTGGTTTTTCTTTCAGCGCTCTGATCTATGCAACTACCAATTGTATTATAGCAAGAACATTTCTGTATATGTTACGTTCATGAAGAGGGTTCTTGGTTCAGTAAGTATAAGCCTGTAATGACCCATTGTTGGGCAAATGCCTCTCTTCTCACTGAAGATATCAGAACAGTGAGTACGATTAGACATCATCACCACGCTTGCCTAATTCGGGTTGGTGATCTCAGACACGAGCCATGTTTGTAGAAGTAAAAGTAAAAGTAAGAAACATGTTTTCGCTCGAACCGGGAATTGAACCTGGGACCTCAGTCTTGGTAGGCGAGTGCACATACCACTAGACCACCAAGGCGTTCTTGGCTTATATCCCATATATCCGCGAGGCATAACTAAATAGTTTTAATCATAACCCATCGTTGTAAATAATTTTCTGTATAGATCATTAAATCAATTAAGCGCAATAATAAAGTAACAAAAATAATATTATAAGCAAACAACAATATTCAAAATATTTTGTAATTTTATAACTTAAATCTTAATTGAGATCGTAATTGGATGTTTCGGTTATTCTGATTAAAATTCATTGATAATTGGTAGATACTACTACAGAAAGTCTTTCACCCGCTTGAGATAAGTATCAGTTCAGTTAGGAGTAGGTATTCATTTCCGAAGTCTTTATACTACGAACAAATCGTGATTTTTGTACCCTTGCTCAGTATATTCAATAAAAGATCATTCTTCCATTTGTCGATCGCCGCCGGCCTTTTTTATCGATGCATCAGTTTTTGCTGGCTACTCCGACAATACCCAGCGTGACAGCCTGTGGGTGCCACTACCTATACTAAACAAGCGACAATCAACTGTTTATCATCACAGAATAAAACACATTTTGCTTTGAACCTATTTAAAACACAAATCCTTTAAGCCAGGTATAGCTTCCAACCGTAAATGGACTTTAACTACTTATATCTAAGATTGAAGTTTTGTTTCTTTACAATAAAAAAACTACGGAATGGAACGGTCAATGTGTCTCGTGCCACTATTTTGTTGGACCCAGTGTTTTTGTTGCAACATTTTTTTGAGTTTGACGAAATCACGTAGGGCGGTGCACAATGCAATGGAATGAATTTTGATTCTTTAACAGGAAGAGAGGAGAGTTCATTGATCGGGGCACACGATTTCATTATTTTGACTGACAACTTTTGCGCCATGTGAAATACGACAGATATTCATTGTCTTGTCCGTTCAAAAGAACAACACTAATACAAAAACACTAGTAGCACCCCCGTTTCTATGATGTAAACGGAATAAAAAGTATCCTTTAACCTTCAATTCAAAAATAGTTATTCGAATCGGACTGGTAATTTTTGAGATAAGCTTCAAAAAACAAAAGAAAAACAATTTGTCCTTAAACCCAACCTTGTCTTCAGCTTGATAATCAAAGAGTATAAAATCATTACGTTTTATTATATCAGTACTGTACCTACATATAAGTAATATATAGGTAAAGCTTCTATCGCATCTACAAGAGTTGTACTTTATAAAATCTTGTAGAGTTATCAAAGGAATATTGATCTAAGTTGTCGTTAGTGTAAGTCGAAGTGTACGTGGAACGTATTTACTTGGTCCCAAACTCCCCACACAATCTTCAGGTCTGAGAAATCCAACTCAAAGGACCCACCTCGCAACCCCATTCATACACAACTTATATCAACACAATAAATACGAGACGACATCGCTGACAACATGTACCTACTTACCTTAATCCAACTAATGCCATTTTCCAACTACCACAAAAATCTCTCGCTAACTCTTATGTCAAAGCAGTAGAGTCTAGATTCACACTCAAGTTAACCTCAAAATTATCTCTCTATTTAACAGGATCTCAAATTTTTCTTCACCTTTTATACTCAAATTCGTGCCTTGTTTCATAGGTGTACAGTTGCATTTGCATCAGCGAGGTAGCGACAGGTGATTTTGCTTTTTTCGGTGAACTGTGCCGACACCCGCTGCATTTAAATATAATGATACAATGAAAAGGGCTAAATTTGTCGCTGTGCTTACGGGACTCTGTTCTTTGTCCACGTTTTACCTTTTTTCGGGTGAAATGAGTTGACGCGTTGTTGGGCATAATACGAAAATAAACACTTCTGGTCTAACGGACCCGTCCGGCCAACTCTGGATATTTTGGGACTTTGGGTCTAAATGTTTGAATCGCAAAATTGTTCGAGTTTTTCGCAAACATGAAATTACTTTGATGCGTTGTTCATACACAGCCGAGGTTTGAGGCACATGTTGATATTTGCATACATTAGTAGTTGTTTCTAAAATGGGTTCGCTACACGTGTCTTCTAAATCGAGTTAGACTTTATAAGTAGAGCACGACCTAAGGCTCGGCTAGACCTTTAGACAGCGTGGATTTATTTCATGTTAAAGGTGAGTTCTTGGGCACATGCCACTTAACTGCATTAGAGGTTTGCACCACATATAATGCAACTGAAATGTCAATACTGAAATGTTTTAACTCATGTTAGAAAGATCGAGAGTTCGTAAGCAAATAACTAAATAGCGGGGTTGTTTATGAGCCGTGGGAACTAGCATTCATTATCATGAGTTGAACGAGTTCGAGTGATTCTGCAGTTAAGTAGACAATGACAGGAACCTTTCGTTCCAGCGATTTGTCACGAGTGTTCGCGTATGTTTTGTTTACGAACCGCAAGTTCATACTAACTTTGTTCTAATCTGTTAGAATAGTTACCATCATTGTTCTGTAATCGCGAAGTGAACCGGGAACTGTGGAAGTTTAGTGGCCCATGAAATCTGTGAACAAATTATTACTAATGGAACGACTGTCTCGTGTGAGAAAATGGAACTCAAGCAGTCTGCGGTTAGTTTCTTCGTTTCTAAGTAAATACAATAATCTTATTATCTTAGTAAATTGCGTGGAGTGAGAGAATGTGACGCAACAAAAACTAATTAACCAAGTAATTATACAATCGTTTTATTTAACTATCTTATACGACTTTGTCTATTTATTAATTTAGAATAGAACATAATACGATTACCCAAAGTACCCAATAACAAACAAACGATGCCAAAGCATAGATTATTAAATAGTTACTTCGTGCTAAAGTACGAAATAATTTCACCAATTCAAACATAATAGGTATCGTTAATGAATCAGCAGGTATCTACCGTACGTGATATTCGACCATTATGTATCGATTGAGTCTCATGGAGATGACCTCAATATGCAAAGCGAAGGGAACAAGCCTAGTCATATGATCGAGCTCGGAGATACAGCGCGATATGTGTGCGTGCGTGGATACCAATGCGGCATGGAGCTTAGAAACACAAACAAAACCATCCCACGTGTCTGTGTGTCGCACTGGGGCCTCTGGGTTTATCCCTGCGTCCAACTATAAAGGGGAACAAACAAAAGCTCTTAGTTTGGACAAACACGGGATTTGATAACTAAATTAAATTTAATTTGCCTATTAATGGTGTCCGGACTGACGAATATTTCGGTTTTAGTGCGCCGCGCCGCGCCGCTATTGTGCCTCCGTGCATGTGTCACACCTTTATGTTCGGGATATGGCTTATATTTTGCTTCTATAAAGGTTTTTTGAATCTCGAATATATTAAAGCTCACTTAACACCTGTGTCGTGTGATTTGAATACTTATACGAAGTTATTTGTCAATAGAGTCTGGCGGTATTAGTTAGAATATCATTGCTATTTTTATGGGATAACGACTTGTTGACGACATAAGAATGGAAGCTTATTCGCACAATTAAATGACCCATTTCAAAAATATATATACTAATGTAATAAAGCTGAAGAGTTTGTTTTATTGTTTGTTTGAACGTGTTAATCTTAGAAATTATCAATCCCATTCCAAAAAATATTTTAGTAATTGATAGCCACATCCAACGGGAAAGTTATAGGCTCGTTTTCATCCCACAGGAACGGGCATAACGCGGGTAAAACCACAGGGCGCTATTAATAATTCCAGTTTCAGTAAAGGATAAAAAGCTTTAACAAAAAGGACTGATGAAGAATAATGATAATTACGAACTGTGTCATTCAATTAACACTGGGCAGCCTGTGAAAGTGAAGGCACATTTCACTCGCAGAAGACGCAAAGAAATAAGATAGAAATAACCAACATCCGTGGGAGAGTGATAACTTCATCGAGTGCTTGGGCCAGATGTTACGGAGCAATAACTGCACAATGTTCAACTCTTTAAAATGCTTTTAAGATTAACTGATAGTGTACTGCGGTAGAGTATGATGCGTTTAGTCAGATGAAGTAATGTTTCCATTAGTAAAAACCCGTAGTAATAGTAATTTTTTCCATTAATAGATTGAAGGTAGCACTGTTTTTCAGGCTAGTGCAATTAAAGAGATATGTATGGTATTACAGTAAAACATCGACGTCGATCATTATAGAGCAGAAATAAAAAACTAAACAGGAGAAGCTCTTTTTTTTAAAGTTAGTTATATCATAAAGTCAAATTGCTCTATGTATTGAAATACAAAAGTAACATATTGTCATTCCGTCATCCCGTGACCACGAGAGGTGTAATTCGCTCGAAACGTCGGGTACGTATTTTAGTAAAATACGTTAAATTATCTAAAGCGATATAGATCTATTTCATTTAGTATAATGAAAGGTAACATATTTCGAACTAGCGTAACATAATTGCGATTAAAATCAGGAGCAGTGTCTCACCCAATGCCATTTGAAAATAAAAACACCCCAAACGTTTTCCAAAAGAGTGGTCATTACGTAAACAAGTCCAATAATTTCCAATATCTCTTTAAAAGCTTTCCAAAGACAATGATCCTTAACGAGATCTAGAAGTACGTCTCTGAGCTATAAATGGACTCAATAAAGACACAATTTCCGAGAAAAAGCAACTGGTTCAAGGTTAGGTCGGTTAAATCAATAACAGTGCGACAGTGCAATGCCATTGCATTATTTATACGATTTACAATTTACGCTGGAACTTGTCTCTTGGGTAGCTTTATGGATAATATTTCAAGTAGAATAGGAAAATTTAAACAAAGGTGGGAAATGAGACTAGACTTGATGAAAGTCTCCGATGCTACCCTTCTGCTAGCAAAACACTGGACCGGAAAAAATTAAAGGCCATTGATACGAAAGAAGAAGAAGACTAAGCTAGTAAGAAACTATTGCTCAGCCATAGGACTATTCAAGTTTGCCGAATAAAAAAAAGAAGACAATATCTTGGAACTCGTTAAATTCGTTATGGCATAGCCGTAGCCATTCTAGGTACTTTTGTACGTTGGAGCAAATTACCAACATAACAAACTAAATATATTGATTGTAAAAAGTCCACAGTCCTGTCCCACAAGGTACAATTATCTCATTAATAAGCAAGAAATAAAGACCTGAATCGAATGTGAACGGTACAGCAATAAACACAAAACTTAATGGTGCACCAACATTGCAAATAAGAATAATAAACATGATAGAATTGCAGTGTCTAGGCCACTAGTAGCTTTAGCATTTTGATACAATCACACGGACGTTTTCTCAGTATATTTATAAAGGTGTAACCGGTACTGCAGGTTACTTTATAAAGTACCAATGGACGGTATTAAACCTTATATAGAGGACTGGACAAGTCTAAATGGCGAGTAACTGAATGTGTAGTAGATCATCTACATTCCGAAACAGTCTCACTAAATGTTGCCGGTTCAGTGTATTTAAGTTAACTGTTTTGCTGGTTTGAGACGGTACAAAGGGTGAAGTAAAAATGAATTTATAGGTTTACTTTTCCAATAAAATATATATTTCCAATTTATTAATCTACCTCAATGACAACTTTAATTAAGTTAGATTTCAAACATGTATCATTTTTATTTTTATTTGTGTCCTATTTTTTCGCTCGATGACCAAAACCACAATCTTCATTAAAATTCCATTCACAACTCGCAGTCGATACAACAAAACCTAGAGGCTACAAATATTCAGAAAATGTTTTGGTTGGACATCAGTTTCTATAAGTGTTGTCTAAAGAATGCCTTAATTAAATTAATGTTTGGCGATTTCTTCAAAAAATAAAAGTATCGAAGTATTTTGACGTTAATGAGAATATATGGCGTCAATTAATAGTGTTTTCATTCGTAAATTCGTGGTGAGTAATCAATTTAAACTTGTTCTGTTACCATTTGGTAGCGATTCACGCATTCGGAGAGATGTAACATGGGCTTTAATGTATGGTGATTTACCGACCACGTTACTCTACGCTGTTTAGAGTTAAGAGTGTCTGTTTATTCAAATTAAACTTCATTAATTTGAAAGTTAATTAATGGTCGGTCTTCAAAATGTATATGAGTCGATTTATTGACCTAATTTACATGTATATTATATCTATAAAAGCTTCTGTTTGGGAAATGCATATGTTATTTTTCTATGATTTAATTTTTTCCCAGAGTTTTCTGTATCTTTAAAAACTTCAACATTTGTGGACGTTGGTTAAATCTTTAAGACCTTCTCTAAAGTCCCTTCATAATTATCTTCATATTTCATTTCACTGACCTCATACATGAAATAATTTATACCACACCATACAAAATATTAATGTTCAAAAGAAACTTGCAATATCCATCGTATGGTTGTAACCGAACGTGTCACGTGTATTAATGTCACAATGATTACGGGTGGTCCTTAAACCTTACCGGTACAGTTGGTGCCAGATAACTTTGCCTCGCTAAAGAGCGCCACTGTACCATATTTCGATACAAAGTATTAGAAACAATGAAACTTTGTTCGTCAGTTGAATAGTTCGAGTATTGGCCGCGCACCGAGTTACCTGACAACAACTGCAGTTTGATTTGTACTCGTATTAAATATTAATAAGCGAAAAAACCCAATCGCTTGCTGATAAATAAAAGGTTGGGAGTAATTATGTGTTCCTTTTGAGATATGAAATCTGTGGGTAATTAAGAATTGAGTACCTGCTTATAAGTTGTTTGTCCGAGTGCTTTGTAACTACGGAGGAGCGAAGGTCTTATTGCGTTTTCTGTTTCGTGTTTGTAACCGTATGTAATCCGTAGATTTCGAATTTATTTCTTTTTAAAGAGCTTATCAATTTCAGAATGGTGTAAGTTTCCATATTTAAAACATGCCAATTTGTTTTATACCTCTTGATGCCATGGCATAGAATTTTCTATTGGCTCAATATCATACAATGAACGATAATATCAAGATGACGAACAAGCAAATAATTCCCAGAACCAAACCCATATTATATAGCAACAAGATCTCTTGCGACTCATAAATCTCAATTACTTCAAAACAAGGGGTCACTCCCAAGCTTCCGAATACCAGAGTTGAGTCACAGCAAAATGACAATTAAGACTATTAAAGCCATCACCCCGATTAGAGCGGTGACAATTAAAAATTTCGCATCAAATTTCGGCCACGGACAATCACATATTAAGACCAATTGAACTGATGAACAGAATTGGATACTCTTGATTGCTTAAGACTCTAAAGCCAGATACGTGTATCGGACGCGGCTTAACGGACACGGCTGACAAATTACATTCCACTGTATACTCCGATACTATCTTTCATTGCTGCACTGCTCACTACAAACACAATACGTCCGAACGTAAGATGACGTTGAAAAGGACGTCTTTAAGTCTTAAAGTTTTGCACTCAGAGAGGTTTGCGATCACTTAACAAATTGACGTAATTTTTAGAAAATTACATGTCAAAATCACTCATTAAATCTTCAACGAAGAAAGCTTTGACGACTCTGAGTGAGTCGGGTGTAAGAGCGTTTGACTCTCTCTGTCTTCCGATAGATACCTATCTGGAAATGTGTAGGTGTTCCAAACAAACGGTGCATAACATAGTTGGCAACCTACCTATAGCTGCTTCTGTCAGCGGTGACTAACGGGCGCGTCCGATAGTATGTTCCGATCTTAATGGGTGATGGCGTAAGATCACGTAGATCTTACTTAGATTAATCTAGTTGGTTTGTTTTGATCGCTTGTTCTCAGTTTTATTAGGAGTTAACTTGTTATTAGGCTCATTTAACAATTGGTACGAAGATCGTCTTGGAGTCATCGAGTTAGTCAATATCAAAGTAGTGAAAATAATGTTAGTCCTTTACTTTTATTATCACTATCAACTTGCTCTGGCTTCGCTTTGGTCTATCAAGAGTGCATAACGTTCTTGTAGAATTTCTAGGATCAGAACTAGCCAAAAACCTAGCTCTTACTCCCATGAAAAACTAGGCTTTACTACCTAATATGCCTTTTATCTAGACTAGACTAATATCCCTTCTATCTAAACGGATGTATTTAAATTCAAAACATCGAATGCAGCAGTAGCTGATACCCTACACTTACACCAACATGCATACAAATACGTACTTAACTAGAAAAGTTATTTAAAGGAAACCTGTCCTCAAGTCCGACGTGTGAACAGAATGAAGCCATAACACATACATTAACTATTTTTATCGATTCTACATGTATAACACCGAGCTATACATGTGTTGTACAATAAAATCGTTAACTACACTTAAATCCTTTAAATGAACTGGCTATCGAGTGGCGATTCGATACTGTATCGATTAAAATGTAAATATCGATCTCTCGAAGTATTTTGTATAATATTACTGTCAGTAAATATACTAATAATGGGTGCTTTTGACACGGCTTATGGATATGTTACGAACATTTTTGGATTCGGTTTCTTTTTGAATTTATTGCAGTTGAATTTGACACTATTTTGGCCCTTTTTGGTGTTGTGGGCGAGTTAATAGTTATTGTTGTCTAATAAATGGGTGTTTTATAGTTAATTTGTCAATAACGGGATAGTGTTACGTTTACCCACGGTGCTGTTGAGGTGTTTAGTTAAAATTGTAATATTGAAATGCATCGAAAGATTTTCTATGTAATTGTACCTTTATAAGTAGTTTTTTGGTGGTCCGATGATTTGGTGAAGGCTGCAGGGTCATGGTGGATGCAGGTCACTTCCAACTGAATTACTTGGAGATCAATGAGAGACGCTTATGTCCAGCAGTATTTATTTTTATCATGATACATATATCAAAAGATAAAGCATTGAAATGACAATGATTTGTTGTCTCAAAGCTAAAAATAAATGTGTTAAAAGTGACCCCGTTTGCCTTTTATGTGACATCTGGCATAACTCTAATGTCTTTATTTTTGGAACTTTAAATGTTAATTTGATTTATGTTATTAATGTAATATAATAACGGAC
This sequence comes from Cyclophora albipunctata, assembly GCA_963082685.1. Taxonomy (NCBI): domain Eukaryota; kingdom Metazoa; phylum Arthropoda; class Insecta; order Lepidoptera; family Geometridae; genus Cyclophora; species Cyclophora albipunctata. The sequence goes on along the minus strand of OY720117.1, from coordinate 3,057,732 downwards.
ATAATTCCAGCAGAATATATTTAGAATAAATTTTGATACTTAATTATAAAATTTATCATGAATTAGTATTACTACAATTGTTACCTCGTTGTCTCGTTGACTCCAATTAATTCAGGTATAAATGGTTAAGATGTTGACTTAAAAAAGTTTTTTAGTTTATTTTTAGTCACTAGAGTTTGAAATCGGTTAGATTTTTTTCAAAAAGTTTTATTTGGTGATAGTTAATCCACTAAATACAGGTTTAGTTCACTTTAAAATATAATGGGGGGATAAAAATTATTAAAATCGGTATTTCCAAGAGCAATGCAATAATATTAAATAAAAAATAAACAGGTATTAGCAATACCTATTTTTTCCTTTAAGTAGGTATTGCCAAGAGTAATACAATGCCATGAGCAAAACCTATTTGTATTGCCAATAGCACTACAATGCCATTAGCAATACTTATCAGTATTGCCAATAGCAATACCTACTTGTACAGTATTTGAAATCAGAATAGGTAGATAGGGAAGTCAACATTTCCGCGCTCGCGTCGATCTATTCTCATAGATAACAGCTCTGGAAGGTGCACCTGGCGTCTATCGGTCGTTGAACTCCATTGCACAATTCCACCTCATTGGAACTGGTTGCAAATGCGACCGATAACACTAACGGTTCCAATTTCAAATGCCTATACTTAAACAGCAGTGCTCGCAATGTCTTAGAGAATGCAAATCGCTACGCCTGTCAAGTCACAAATCTACTGAATGAACCAAGAAAATAACAAAAACGGCAAAACCACATACATTATTAATGTAACGTGTGAAAAATAGTATCCTCTCACAATCTTAATACCCTTAAATATACTGAATGTCTAGTCTTATTATGATTATTTATATTCCGAGTTCGGTCAATAAAATCAAAATTGCTGAACTTAACCGCCAAACTCGGGTCGTAAGATGTATCGTAAAAAATCCGAGAGATTCGTACGAATAAAATGTTTAATGTTCCAACACAGTATTATTTGTACCCCATGCGAGGGCATAAAAGCGGAAAATATGAATTAAAATGAGAATGCCAGTTTTACTGTGAAAGCTGCCATATGATTTTACTACGAATTTAAATTGCATTTTTTTTAACATGAATGTTTGTTGTGAAACTTTTTTCGTGAACTGTGTGTATGTCTGTTTTGTGATACAAAGGTAGTGCCAGCCCTATGATCTGAGATAAAAATAACGGTTTAGTCCGTTTTCGCAATTGCGGTTTCACAATTGGCTGCGAAAGAAGAATTATTTTTCACTGTTTCGTAATTAACTTTCAAACAAGAATTTATTTTCTGTTTTAGTAATTGAGTTTCGTAATTAACTACGAAATAAGATTTTATTTACTGTTTTATAGCTATATGCTAAGATACTATAAAAAAAAAATAACCCTAACCTACCGAATTGCATGTATTTTACGAGTACTTTGAGTTATTTCTTTGAGATTTATTGTGAAAACAGAAAATAAACTCTTGTTTGAAAGTTAATTACGAAACAGTGAAAAATAATTCTTCTTTCGCAGCCAATTGTGAAACCGCAATTGCGAAAACGGACTACAGCAAAAATAACAATAACAATTGATAAATCATAATATGTACCTATCTACACCTCAATCACTGTGTCATCACGGAATCGACAGCTATCATTTAGTTACAAATACTTACTTTATCATCATCATCGTGTCAGCCGTAGGACGTCCACTGCTGGACATAGACCTTCCTCATTGACCTCGAAGTAATTCGGTTGGAAGCGACCTGCATCCACCGCGAACCTGCAATACTTATTTGTTTGACTATAATTTCATTAAAAAGGGTTTGAGTAATCGATGTAATATAATGTCTTGATAGAAACAGATATAATGTGGATGAAACCAAGAGGCACCTACTTGTACACAATAAGTATACGTGAATTACCCTGTTTCGTTCGCCGCTAATGTTTTATCGCGCTATTACCTTAGGGGGCATTAGTACAACGCTAATGACTTGCTAATGGAAGGTAAATATTAGTTTGAACTGAAACTGACGCAGTCAGTCCACGAAAACGGTGAACATTTTCGTACTTTGTCAGATTATTACACTTGAAAATTGTCATCGACATTTTACTACCTATTATAGAAGTTTGATTATGACAAGGTTTCAAGGAACATTTCCATGAGCTGACTGTAGGAGTGATAGGGTTGGATTTGAAAGTGATATTTTATCGTGAGTACATGTGCCGGCCGTACATAAACTTGAAAGTTTCAGATTTACTAATGATGATGATTTTGATGGAACTATTATTATTCGTGGTGCGAGGGAGAGGTATAACTTTCTTAGGAGGTAGGCTCTTGTCGATGGAGCTTCCATTTATTTCTGTCTTCTTCTAGCTTACTCCTGTATTGTTTACTCTGTTGGCGGTCACCGCATTTTGCAATTGTAATAAAAAAAATTCTTGGCAATGTCCAGGAAAACAAGGTTAAAAAAGTTCGTCGATAAAGTTACTGTTATCAATCTATATTATTAAAAGAAAGTCATGTTAGTTACACCACTTCTATTATGTTAGAACTCAGGAACATCTGGACCGATGTTTATGATTTTTATTTTATTTATCTCCGTTCGGAATAGGTAATAAAAACTCCGAAATTCCGACGGGAACACTGTGGGTGAAGCCGTGGGACATAACTAGATGTATATGTGGAAATATATAAACTTAGTTTATAGTTCGATTAACTAATTTACATTCCTATATAAATACAAACATCACTCTAGATAAGTATATTCGACTGCCACCACAAACATTTAAACTTTACTGTCCAAGCCATCTGGTTAAAGCTTTGCAAGCACGCGACAAAACGAATGGGTGCATTTTGCGTTTCATTCCCAAGATTGTGTGTTACTTATCACAATTATTTCTCGGTTTAGTTCAGCGATGCACACCGGAGCACTAGACTACTGTTTATCAACACAGACTCAATAAAAAACAAATGAACACCGGGAAAAAGCCATGACTGATCAATGTAGAGCAAATTAGACCTTGAGCTTTATTCACAAGCCTGTTGGCGCGATTCCTGCCCGGAGTCATCAATATGTGAAGACCTAGTTGTTGGCGATGACGTCTGGGTGTCAATTATATATTCTTATAGTATTTGTAAATGTATATTTAATAGTATCAGTGAGTTAAATTCCATAATACATAGAAAATTAGAGCTTATTTTGGGTCTAATTAACCGTGTGTGAATTTGTTCAGGTATATTATATTATTCAGGGAGTCATGTAGTCATAGTCACAGGCTCGTATTTAGAACAAATTATAACCGAATTACACCTTGCTACGTCAGCTACATGCGGTTGTGCAGTCAGCAAGTCGACCCATCCAGAAAGTGACTATACCAAAAACCTCTTCCATACTAGTGAGAATTCCAAAATATATAATTTGGCAAACTATTTTTATTTGCAGACTGATGTGTAACTCTACAGAACTGGCTTCACTTCAGTCTTGACAGCTCTGCCTTAAGATTTTATTCAGTTTGAGTTTATCAACTGCTATTTATCGTAACGACCTAGGGCTTCACTTCTAGGAAGCTGCGCGTGCCAGTAAGTACCGCTTATCTTAATGTAGAGTGCAGATTGTGCAATAACTTTGTGTATAGGATTTGCACGAAGGCGTGGGTGTTCGGGTTTGTTAGACAAACTGCATTCTTACACTATCAGTTGTTCTTTTATCAAATAACATAGAAATCTACTGTATGTGTGTATGTCACTGAACTCCTCCTAAACGTCTGGATGATTTGAATGATTTTTCTTGTATGCGTGTTGTTTAGATTCACAGTAGCGGCATCTATTGGGTCGCGGGTGGAACCACCGCACGGGACAGCTAGTTGTTTTATATATGTTTTTCGTGCGTTCTGTTCTACATCGAAATAAAAGCGTAGGCAAGGTATGCATGTGTGTCGAGAATTTTTTATTGAAGAATTTCAGTAATGATTTAAATTGGCTTCGGTGTTGAATTGTTGTGGCCAAATCTTATTGGATGTAGGCCCATTTTAGTATGAATGCTAACGTTGCGTATACAGTTAACGCTTTTGGTGCAATGAGTTCACAGCTTAAATATCCATTACAAGGCAACAGCTGCCGTTTCTAAACAGATAAGTAATGGTCCTCATATATTAAACAAAACGCCCATAGCCATGTTATGAACGAGGTAAATGTTTAGCTTCTTGGGGAAGTTTCTCGGCAATATTTACACAATCTCACAGTGGATCATGTCGTAAACACAACCCGTATCTAAACAAGGGCTCCTTGCGTTCACACGACGGGACAACCCAACACGTGTCCTCAGATTCCCACCAATATATATGACGTTCGTACAATATGCGGGCGCATTTAACCATCCACTTACCCACCAACAATGACTCAAATACCCCCAAATACTGAACCCTAACCCCTTCACAATAAAGACGTGTGTTGCGCAACACATTTCGGATGTGCGTGATTACTGATCATGGATCACGTTACTGTAGTTTCTCGAGACTCATTTGTATAAGAATTACCGTTGAAACTGATATGCTAAGTGCTATTTAGGAGGTAATGCGAAGTGATATTGGTGGTCTTGGATTGAATATTCAAATATGGAATGTTATCACGTATCATGGTTTACGTCTTATGAGCTTCAAGTTTATTATTGATGATTATGATAGATGTTCTAAGAACGAAATGCTTGGAAAGTTTCAGGTTATCTTTAGATAGTGTGGCACTGCTAGTTCAGTATATTATATTTGTGCAGATGGTTACTTGCTGGCAATACTGACATCGTAGAATAGGGGTTCCGTATAAATTATTACTAATAGAATGAAAATCACCTATTAGATATATCATTCACAACAATGATATTTGCATACCTACTAACAAATGATGAAATAATCATTAGGTATATTTACTTCTATACGGGCGATTTCAAACATGCCCCAAACTTGTACGACGATATCTCTTTGAAGAGACATATTTTATTTGCTAGTCCAGTACAAAACACTCCCGAACAAATACCACCTATGATATGATGTGTGGCATCGCCTGAGGCCGACCAATTTTTCCTTTTTGTATGACTCTGGCGTGAAATTCATTTCATTCTTTCTCGTTTTATTCAGATTTCAGTGCCCAATAGTGCAAAAGAGTTTCAATACGGGTTGAATAGATTCCGTAAAGTTCTAAGTTATGGTATAATATCGGCTACTCTTGTATAAATCTAAGAATATCATGGATAATATTACTTCATAGAAACTAACTGAATAATATTCAATTTAGTAGCATACTGTGATGATGATAAATGCTCCTTGCTACACATTACAACTGACTGCACTGATATCTTCAGTGAGTAAGGAGCTTGGTATTTTTTTACTTTGCGTTTTACCATCGTAACATTATTATTGTATTGATTTTTTAATTCATAGGAATATTACAATATTAAGAGTATTTTCATTTTAAAATAAAGTTTTAAAAAGAAACTCTATTAATAAATTCAATCTACAAGGCTGATTGGCTTGTTATGATGAAGGATCTTGCAGAGATGTTCAGATTTCCAATTTACAATAATTGTATCGTAGAGATGAATTTTTTCAATGTTTGAAGAAGCCAATATTGCTCGAAATTGACGGTCTCCTTGATTCGATGACGATGTTCTGTGACTGAAATGATCGATCGAAATCGATAGATGTAGGTTGGAAAATCTTGGATGAATGTTTACTTCAATTATCTGAGTGTCTTATGATGCATTCTCCTAAGTTCGAGTAGGAGTGGCCAACCTGGTGTCGGAGTTTTTAGACCGCCTAAAGGCCTCTGACATGATCTCCCGAATATTCTCCTAAATATGAACCAAGTTTAGGTAAGTTTTTTATGTTTTTTTAGGTATTTCTGGGGCGCCGTTTTATGCCTCGCGGATTCGTCCGCGCTGATCCTGTACCAGTTTTTATTAAACCATCCCACAGTTGAAATATATTCAAATCTGTTTGATTTTTTTAATTCCTACCGGGACTAAGTGTCCGCTATTGATTTTGGTATTTTAGACAATAATAGATTAAAAATGCGCCATGGATGCTAAAGTTATTCTATTTAGCATTCAATAGAGCCGCTTTGAAGCCAAACAGAATCTTCTTATTCATCGAGTGGATGGTCAACCTGACCAATCCTGGTGTCAGAGTCATAGAGCCGCCAAAGGCCTCTAACGTGGCTCATGTAAAGACTACTATCCGTAGAAAGTAACCGGGACTGACGGCTTAACGTGCCCTCCGAAGCACGGAATCATCTTACTTTTCGGGCAATCAGGTGATTCAGCCTGCAATGCCCTAACCAAACTGAGGACAGTCTCACAAAGTGATTTTTGTGAGGTATCCCCCCACCGGGAATCGAACCCGGAACCTCCGGATCGTGAGCCGGGTGCTCAAACCATAAGACCACGGAGGCTGTTGTGCCAAAACAGAATAAATATATATGCCTCGATCACTTGATTATCTGATCATTATTACATAGTCTCGTCCTTACTAAAAATCGCCGAAACCAAAACAGTGTCCCGACTGCCAACAAAACGGAGAGCTTCGATGTAAGTAACTCGACGAACAAGTGGTGAACGTGGTAACTCAATTTGCGCCAGTTATTTCGAGTGAAACGGGCATTATCTAGTTCGACCCAACCTACCAACTCGGCTCGGATAAATTGCCAATTTTGACTTACAGCGTTTTGTGCCCATTATCTTTGGCGAGGGATAATCTGCTTTATAGTTTTAGATGGACGGGGATGTTTGGAAATCATGCAGTTGGTGTGTATTGGGAATTGACTTCATCGATGGTATAAGTTTTTGATATTATTGTTGTATACAAGATACTGAATAAATCGAAAAAAATTGAATCTGAATGAAAGGATAGAACATACCTATTTAACGAATTTAAAAAATCCATTTCGAACTTTTCAAAAACAATCCGTTAAAGGTTCAGAAATAATTATATACATAGATTAATCTTAAAGATACCTTATTTTCGGCAAGGTTTAAAAAAGTTTAATACTGCTGTATTTAATGTCAACCCTCTTTAAATAAAGCAGTTAATCTAAATAATAATTAATTTGGAATTACGTTCAAATAAAGAGCTGAGTTACATTTTGTGTCCCTTATAAACTTTACTAATTTAATTCCAAGACAAACTTTTGTTTAGAGCTTGTCCATTTATCATAACACTAATTTATGATGTTGAGATGTTATTATTTTCATTTTCTTGAATAAGTTAATATTGTCCTTAAGGTAAGGTTAGCGTCTTTTTGTTATGAAGCTTGAGATAATGTTAAGAAACAAATGCTTTGATGACTTAATTATAAATCGATCTCTTTGGATGACGGTAGCGGTAGAGGGGTAAATGCTCTATTCTTCTATTCTCAATGGTTTTACCACGGTGTTTTACTTTAAGTCAAGAAAAGCATATGGATTGCAAAATTCATAATTTAAATTCCTCCTACGCAAAAACGGATAGATCGATTTTTACCAATCATAGCTAGAACCACCGCAAGAAAACTTCCTTTCAAATAAAGCACTTCAAAACCACATCGAAATCGATCCATTCGTTTGAGAGCTACAATGCCACAGATATACACATACTCATTCACACATTCATCGACGTCAAACTTATAATACCCCTCTTTTGCGTCAAGGGTTAAAAACTCGAAGAAATCGATGTTTTTGATCGGAACGTGTTGCTACAAGTAATCAAGTAACACCATAATATGTATGTGATTAAGTACATATGATTGAAACCGCGATTATTAAACCCAGTATGCGGTTAGCCGTGTGACTAGGCAGTAGGTATGTTACTGCATTTGAGCCTTATACTTGTAATTAGTCGTAATGACTATATACGAGATCAAACCAAATCAGTTAGTGACATTCCATATAAAATTACATTACAGGTACATATGTGCGAGAAACCATGTCTAAATTCAATATAATGTAATAATAAAAAAAATCCCTTAACTTATATCGACCCACTGCTGGACCTAAGGCCAAAAGGCCTCCCAACAACGTCACATTAAGTTTTAATTATTGTTTTTAGCCGACTTAAAAAAGTAGGAGGTTTCTCAATTTGAATATGTACGAGTATATGCTTTTTTTTAAGAAACTAGAAAGAGATTTTACGGCACTCATATAGATCACTCCTCACTGTACGGATATCTTCAGTGGGAGGCATATTGCACGCGAATACTATTACTTCAAATACATTTTAATACTGAATCGTCTCTTTTCGACCATTTGATAAAATCTACTTTAGAGGCATTCTTTAAAAAATCACGCTGTAACACCCTTTAACACTACCCTTAACATATTGATACCGGTGTCTACATTGTGAACATATTCGCGAGTCATGACATGACAGGGTAATTGCAAGGGAATTGGCATAGTGTAAAGGCTGATATTGCAAGTAGCACACGTTTAGGGATATAATCTCAGAGCTATGATGTGTAATTGATGTCTTTCCTTCGATTCGGTTAAGATCTACGTTAAAGTTATATTGAAGACTTATGAAATTCTGTCTTAGATACATTTCAATTACTTTTAAAATGTCAATATTCAATTTCAATAGTATTTTATTTATATTAATTTATTTTACATAACTGACTTGTAGTTTCCATGTTTCGTACGTATATGCTATATTTTTCGTCATTGTTACTTTACGTAAACCGCAAACAATCTCTAGAAACAGATAGTCGGCTAGTTCAAGGCTCGATTATTAACCATTTGAAAAATGGTGGTAGTTCTCTTAAAAATCTGGTTTGAAGTGGGTTTTTGCTTGAAAGAGGTATGTGGAGAGTTGACAGACCACTCACACGTAAGTTCGAGTAGATTAGGTCAACCCTGGTATCAGAGTTTTTTCACCGCCTCAAAGCCTCTGACAAGGCAGACGATTGAAAAAACCGGAACCAATAATTTTACGTGTCCTCCGAAGCACGTTAATATAACTGAACTAATCGTACTAAAATCTGAAATTAGCTGATCATCTATATCGAGGGACCGTCGACGAGTAAGCCATGTCGCCTTCTACTGTACATAACTATATTTCAAAAGCTCATAACGTTTCTATTTATGGAATATACATATTTATGTTCTAATATCTTACTACATTAGTCCGATTTTTAACTTGGATAGCCTTTTTTGTGTGATTTCTAGGTAGTCTTAATTAATGTATTGCGTTCCTTATTCGGTAAAGAAATAATATTATTTTGTAACGGTCGAGTGGAACAGTTTCTAATTAGTTGAATTCATTGGAGTGTGTAATTTATTGTGTAAAGAAACTATGTGTTTACATTTAAAGTTGGAATAATGTTATTATAGGACCATTGCAGACAATCTAGTGTTTAGAATAGTTTGTTCGACGGGGACAAGTCTGGCTATAGTAAATTGAACAACAGTTGTTAGTACATTTCTTTGTATTATTATTATCCTAACATACAAAAAGTCTGTGTCAGACAAAAAAGTCCAATTTATTATAAATATTAAATCGATGCTTCAAATTAAATGAGGCCTAACAGAATGTTACAATTCCTACCAATGGTTAGTTATCAGTATGGGAGGCGCCATACTACTAACATGTTCCATTTTACACTAACTTAATGGAAAACCAATGTATTTTTTCTTAAACAAACACATTAAACAGATGTTTACAAGAAAGCAACTCACTGTTACCAAGCCATTGTAAGTGTGGGGTGTCCATCGTTTGAAATAGAACAAAGACTTTTCCCACGATCTGTAGTGTGACCATCATGCGTTACGATCAGGGAAAATGTATTCACTTCTTATTTAGATCAGTGGTTGGACTCGCAGTGTAATAGTCGTAGTAAGAATGGTTAGTAGTAAAAGTGTGGCAGCTAAAACTACGCTCATGATGGCGTAGTGTAGTAGGATATTTTGCTCTCTTACTTTGAATTTTGTTTAGTTAGAGAGCATATTCATTATATTTAGGATCTTAAATGAAGCTACGTATAACTTGCATTCGTTATTTATTTTTTTAATATTGGAAAGAATATAGTGAGAACAACTCCTATAGACATGTGGCAAAAATGTATGGGAATGTATAAAGACCACATGACTATGGCGTGGCATTTTCATCCAAACGACACAAAGAGAATACGATGCGATTGCCACTTGTCAACTGTTTCTATTTTGGCATTTTGGTCATTAGGTTGCTATTGTGCAATGCGTTATCTATAGATAAATAGTTGATGTGTCCAATCATGAATGTACACTAGCTTCACTTAATGTAAGTTAGACCTTTCAAACGTTTGAACAGCAACATTTCCATTGTTCAAGACTCATTAAAATAATTAATTAGGTTTAATTTTAGTTCCAGATTTACTATTGTTTTGTTTCTCACGATTGATAATTATGATTGTTGAATAGGGATTGTTTGTATAGTGTTTTTTTAATGTTGCTGAAACACCAGTGTTAATTTATAATAGCACTGGCTGCATCGCTCGATTTTACCCGCGTCGTACCTTGTTACGGGTTGTTATGGTGCGGTGGAATAAAACGAAATAATATAGGAACACTAAACAAAGGACTATATTGCTAATAAACAAACTATGACTATTACAACCTAACTTGATTTACGCTAAAACTTAACCTACGTAGAATATAAATTACTTAAATCTAGATTAGGGCGCCAGGAGGATCTTTGTGGAGGAATCCGCCTAAACCTGCCTCGGCCAACTCGCCGGTGTTGTTTACTCGAGGGATTTCTCGACGTACAATTGAAGGGCGTAGCCGTAAGCTCTTCTCTTGTTATCACACACTAAATACAACTATAATTCATCTAAAAATGAATTCTCACAATTCCTTTATATCATCACTTTTATTTCTGTAATGCCGGTGGTCATTGCAATCCCAACGGTCTTGGAAACGTCTAGCAACTGTGGCGACACGACCTTCAATGTCCTTCACCAACGCAGTTGTTACCGGACTCCCGTATTTAAAATTTTTATTATGTATTTCTATAAACAAAAAGCGGCCGGACCGCAGGACCGAACCTACCTCTAATTAATCCGCGTCTTAAACCACTCGACCACGGTGATTATTGGTAAATGCCTCAAAATTAATGTTGCGTTTCTACCTAACATAATATTCCCCTAACCACACAAAGAAACAAAATGGTACCATTTTGTTTCTTTAAAAGTCTGCACATTATATCTATTAATTAATGCTTACTTATGACTGTTCTTATTAGTAAAGAGAGGTTTCAGGTCTTTAGCGTGCCACATCCCTATCGGTTTACCGTGGGCATTATTCAATCGATAGACATTATTGGACAGCTTCTGTACAATGATTGCCTTATCAAATTTAGGCGCCAATTTGGCCATGAACTTTGTTTCCGCTTTAGAAAGATATTTTGTTCTTTTCCAGACCACGTCACCTTCCTGGAAATCTGCATTTCTATGCCTATTATTGTACAATTTTAAACTATTTTCATGTGCTGATTTGATTTTATCTTCCACATGTTTGTATAGTTGGTTTCTCAATTTCAGAAGTTCTAAATATTCCTCTGGGTCGCTTGTCAACTCATTCTCTTCTACTGTATGCACCGTCTGCTTTTTCGGTATATTAGGTGGTATTGACGTTTCTCTGCCGAAAAATAATAGTGAGGGAGTGTACCCTGTAGTTTCATGTACCGATGTTCTTATGGCGTGTCCAAAGCTATGCAGATGTACGTCCCACTCATTGTGTTTCTTGCTGCTAATATAACTGGATATCATTGTACCGATTACCCTGTTTACGCGTTCGGTTGGATTACTTTGGGGATGATAATTCGGAGTATACCATATTTCGCTATTGTACTTTGATATCAGCTGTTTGAATAAGTGACTCTCAAATTGTCTCCCATTATCCGTTATTACTGCTTCTGGGACCCCAAAAAGTAAAAACTGGTTTTCCAGAATGTCACAGATTTTATCAGCTTTTGCGGATCTTAACGGAAACAATAGTACAAACTTGCTAAACAAGCATGTAATGACTAGGAGCATGGTATTACAGCTTTTACTTTTGGGAAATGGTCCCATTAAATCCATTGCTATAACTTGCCATGGGCGTGTCATTTTCCTACTTTGTCCCATCTTACCATATGGTAATTGTTGTTGCACTTTCATCTTCGCACATACCTCGCATTCACCTACATAACTTTTCACATCTGCTAAAATGTCCGGCCAATAATAATATTGTTTGATTCGATATGTTGTTTTTCTAATCCCTAAATGTCCAGACGTTACATTATCGTGACATTTCTTTAACACATTTCGTCGTAATGATTCTGGTACATACAACTTCCAGTCGTATGCATTGTCGGGATATTGCTTCAAACTAATTTTCTTATACAACGTGCCGTCTAGAACTTTCCAATTTGAATTAGACTGATCTGTTAGTATCTTTTCAACTTTACCTGTATACCAACTATCTTTATCTGCTTCTGATATTTTAATTGTTTGGGAACTTATAATGTTAATAGACCGTGATAATGCATCCGGAACCACGTTGCATTTGCCTGGTCTATGAATGATGTCGAAATTGAATTGCTGTAATTTCATCGCCCATCTCGCCAATCTCCCATGCGGGTCTTTCATTTTGTGCAACATTTTAAGCGCCGAGTGATCTGTTACTACTGTAAACTGTGTACCGTCGACATATGGTCTGAATTTTTCTACTGCATATACAATACTTAACAGTTCTCGTTCTGATGTTGAATATGCCTGTTCTCGGTCGCTTAATTTCCTACTGAGATAAGCCACCGGCTGTTCTACTCCCTCAATCTTTTGCGATAAGACCGCTCCGATCCCTTTGCTCGATGCGTCACACTGAATTATAAACGGTTTACCAAAATCCGGACAAGATATTACTGGCGTAGATGTTAATAACGTTTTCAAGGTGACAAATGCTTTGTCAGCTTCATCGGTCCAAATAAACTTTCGTGTCCTTTTGCCCTTTGTTAAATTATGCAACGGAGCTGCGACTAGTGCAAAGTTTTTTACAAACCTTCGATACCAGCTTGCAATTCCTATAAACCTCTTCAACTCGGTTATGTTTTTAGGTCGCGCAAAGTTAATAATGGCCGATACTTTTTCTGGATCCGTACGTAATCCATCCTTGTCTACGATATATCCTAAAAAGCTCATACTCGCTCTAGCAAACTTGCATTTTTCAATATTAATGGATAAGCCAGCCTGTTTTAGTAACTGCGCAACTTGTTCTAAAATAGCCAGGTGTTCCTCAAATGACTCAGTACATACTACTATATCATCTTGATATGCCCATGCTTTTCCTTCTAAGGCGTGAAATAGCTTGTCCATCAATCTTTGTAGAGTTTTTGACGCGTTAACAAGTCCAAACGGCATTACTTTAAAGTGAAATAGACCCCTACCCGGAATTGCAAAAGCCGTCTTTTCTTTACTTGCCTCCTCTAACCCAATCTGCCAAAATGCTGATTTAAGGTCAATTGTTGTTAAGTATCTTGCGTTGCGCAAGTTGTCTAGGACGACCGATACCCGCGGTAACGGATATGTATCTCCCTTTGTAACCTTGTTCAATTGCCTACTGTCCAGACACAATCTATTAGTTCCATTTGGTTTTTTCACTAATACAATTGGAGAACACCACGAACTATGTGACGGTTCCACTACATCCTTTTCTAGCATATCGTTTAACTCTTGTTCTATTTGTTTCCTTATAACCGGTGAAAAGTTATATTGTTTTTGATATATCGGTTTGCTGTTACCAGTATCAATAGAATGTTTTATGATATGGGTTCTACCAAGCCCCCTACCTATTTGTTCTGTTATCCTTTCTATAACTTTTTCTAATTGACACTTTTGTGTTTCCGTTAAATTTTCCTGACCTACTAATGCCGACTTTATCTCGAATAATTCATTAATTTGCTCGTTATTTCCCAAAAACTTAAATTGTATGTCAAACATGTCCAAAAAATCTTGACCTAAAATAAGTGGTTGTGATAAATTTGGCATTATGAGAAAAGGCACTACATGGAACTTATTGTTAAATCCGACTGGCGTATCTATTACTTCTTTAATAGAATGATTAGTTCCGTCTGCCGTAGAAATATCTATTGGCCTAAGAGTTTGAGCTTTCAGGCCTAATTTCTGAATAATTTTATAAAAGTCCAAATTTATAACTGAGCGTGTGGCACCTGAATCTAATAACCCCCCGTATGACCTACCTAAAATGTCTATATTTACATACAACCTATTGTCCCGCTGTTTTCGAAATGACAATGGCAGTACTTTATGTTTATTCATAAATTCCTTCACATACTTTAACCAATTTTGCCATTCTTCTTTATCTGTAATCTGGGGAGAGTTCAATTGGTAGGATTTTGGCTCTCCCCTGCCCCGTTTCCCTTACAAGAACAATCTTTTGACGTTACTCCAAACTTACCACATCTATAACAAAACAACCGCTGTTTTGGTGTCAAACATGCCCGAAACAGATGTCCAGTCTGGCGGCAATTCCAGCACCTCATCTTTTGGCTATCGTTTGTGGTTTTGACTTCGTTAATAACTTCTGAATTTTGGTTGGTAGTACTCGGCTTATAAGCCAAATCCGGTTCAATTGAATTTACGCAGCACCTGGGTTCCTGGAATCTTTCACAGTTGATTTTCGTTCTTTCGACTATTCTAAGAACATTTATCAAATCAGCTGTTGAGGTGAACACATCTCTACACACCGCCCTCTGGTAGTATGGTTGTAAGTTCTTTGTTATGATCATGAGTTTTTCCTGCTCACCAATTTTATTAGGCAATCTGTTGAACAAATTCTGCATAACCGAAACAAATATAATCACCGACTCATCCTGACCTTGCGTTCTAGCCTTCGCCTCTGCCAAAAGCTCTTCTTGATAAAATGGTGATTGAAATGTACGTTTTAACAATATGACAAGTTCATTCCAATCACTGACAAATTCCCTATTAGCTCTAAACCAAATAAGAGCATCTCCTTTAAAAAAATCGATGGCGTATCTGAATAAATCGTCATCGGTGGCGTTACGAGCATGTTTCAGTTCGTCAACGCGCTCAATAAAAGCATTGACACTGTACTTTTTATCCCCCGCAAATTGCACACCCCATTGGCTTATTGGCACTAATTTGAGTTTACTCGCCGCCCCTTGAAATTCTTGAATTGCCGTTGAATTGAACAGCTCGTGGTGTTTATCACGAAAAGCCTGTGTTTCTAGGTTTTCATTGGCGAAACTAACTCTCCTAGGTTCCTGGCTATGCTTTTCCCCGTTGTCATTATTTCCTACTCTGACCGACGAAGGACCGCCCTTGACTACCGCCTCGCTATCTATCGCTTCCAAAATTTTCTTCGCATCTTCCCCAATAGACCTATGTAACTCTTCTTTCATTTCTGGCGTAATGTTTCCGTTATCGTCGATGTCGTCTTTGGTTTCAAGATCATTTAATAAAATGATAGCTTTGTCGGTCAAGGCCTTTTGTTTCTCCCTATCTATTTCTTCGACAGCCACCAACAATCTTAACCGATTTACGACGTGCGATATTCTCGTTACTAACCGCTTATATAAGTTTTTATCTGGCTTTTCGTTCAACTCCGCAATGTATCTGAGTAATGTATCTATTTTTATTGAACAGACCTCTAATTCATGCCCCGGATTCTCCTTACTGCAACTAGGTGACTTAATTTCATAAGATACTCGTTGTAACCCTTCAGCTTGCATCATCTTACTTAAAATAACCTTCAAAGCGGAAACTGGAGCCCCTGGCTGCCTGTAACCTCTACTCGCTAGTTCGAACTCAAGTTCATCTTTTAACAAAAAATAAGGATCCATGTTTACCTACTACACCACTGCTGCGGCTTCACTACTAAGCTTAATTAACTGTAAAAAGTAATGTAATTGTTTCAATACGATAACGTTAAAATCGGCTACTTAACCTTAGGAACGCTATGACCACCGCATACGACAAAATGTGAATCTTAACGAAAACTATTATTGAATTTTAACTCACTAGTATGCAACGTTATGACTGTAAGTACCTAAAACATTGAGGTATGAATTGACTTATATTATTATAAATATGACCCGAAATTTAACTTATTATTTACCGCTAACTGCTAACATTCCTCACAAAATGGCCTCTTATTAAATTCAAATACTAATTATCTTATCTACTAACGAATAATTGTAAACAAACCTTAAAATAACAGATATACTCGTATTCTATATTATCCTTATGTGCAAAATACAACATAGATAAGTATTGTGTTGACCTGCATACTATAAGCACCATACAATAAATAGTCACACAATCTTAATCATAAAACTCAAACAGCAACTCAACAAAAAAAACAAATAACACAATACACTAGTTCGTTAACCTCACTAAAATAATATTACTACGAGTATTAATAACAAACCTCAAACTGCAATTTAACAAGAACACAGATAACACGACACAATACAATAGTTCATATGCCATCAAACTATACAAAATATATAGTCCATTAACTTCAAGAACCTACTAAAATGATTAAAAATGAAATATCGTTACATAACAATTACCTACGTGTACAACAATTATTATTTCCACCTAAACCCGTGAGTTTTAACGTTGGGCGCTATTTGTTACGTGTTGTTATGGTGCGGTGGAATAAAACGAAATAATATAGGAACACTAAACAAAGGACTATATTGCTAATAAACAAACTATGACTATTACAACCTAACTTGATTTACGCTAAAACTTAACCTACGTAGAATATAAATTACTTAAATCTAGATTAGGGCGCCAGGAGGATCTTTGTGGAGGAATCCGCCTAAACCTGCCTCGGCCAACTCGCCGGTGTTGTTTACTCGAGGGATTTCTCGACGTACAATTGAAGGGCGTAGCCGTAAGCTCTTCTCTTGTTATCACACACTAAATACAACTATAATTCATCTAAAAATGAATTCTCACAATTCCTTTATATCATCACTTTTATTTCTGTAATGCCGGTGGTCATTGCAATCCCAACGGTCTTGGAAACGTCTAGCAACTGTGGCGACACGACCTTCAATGTCCTTCACCAACGCAGTTGTTACCGGACTCCCGTATTTAAAATTTTTATTATGTATTTCTATAAACAAAAAGCGGCCGGACCGCAGGACCGAACCTACCTCTAATTAATCCGCGTCTTAAACCACTCGACCACGGTGATTATTGGTAAATGCCTCAAAATTAATGTTGCGTTTCTACCTAACATAATAACCTGTTCCCGTGGGAATTTCGGGATAAAAGTAAGCTTATTACCCTCCTCTTGAATTTAGCAATACAATTAAATATTATTTTCAGAATGAACTCTTAAAATTTCAACAAAATAAATCAGGATATTAGCTAAAACAAATATGAATTTATATATGAATTTATTATCTCTAATTTAAATTGTTCTATACAGTTATTTTTACATCTACACACCTGTTTACTTTAACTAAATTTATAAACAAACAGACAGACCATTTATCAATTAATTGACATAACTAATTGAATATCCTATTTACTTAACTTAAGTAAACACATTAAGTCAATTTCCTGTTTTCTTTTCGGTACAATTCAATCAGTGCTTTAAAAACATCAAGTTAAGAAGTACGGTTAAGGATAATATTGAAGATGCACTCAAAAAAACATTAACCGCTCTTCAAGCTGTTTTCAACTTGAAATATTCATGTTAAGTTTGTAAAACAAAATTTTCGAATAAGTACACAATATTATAAGTTGCTGGAGATATTTTTACGACTGTTTGTCTTGTTGTTGTAATTTCGTGTGGTTAAGTAATTTTGGTTAGGGCTCACACATATTGCTGTGTTCAGTCGGTGTCGTCGTAACATGATTGGTTGTATGTCGCATGCGATTCTGGTGTTGTATAGCGCATTTAGATTGAGGCGCAATGTTTCAGTCAGTCAATCGTATTTTAATTGGAATGATAGATAAGACAGAGATAATAGGTGATGTTTGGGTGAGACATTTTTCCGTCAGTATAGGACAGAAAGTATAGGACAGAAAAAAATAATAACTGTCTATGTATGTACCTATATTAGCTAGCGCTGTAATACCACTTCTAAGTTACAGAGCATCGTTCTTCGCTTGTATCTCATTTACTTGTCTATTTGCACATACATAGTCCACCCACAAACGAACTGAACTGAATCACTGAACAAAACAATCAACTCAATAGTATTTTTTAAACTTACGCGATTTGTGCACATAGTAAGCGTACTCATTCGGTTTAGAAAAAAACCCTTGTGAGTACGTTTACTAAGTTACGTCAAATCAAAATATTTTAATTCAGTTTTGGCTCCAAAGAGGCTCTTGAAACTGCAATGATCATGGCAATGGAATTTATAAGTAAGAATATTGTCGCTCAGACGAACGCAACGCAACGCGTAGCAATGTGACTTCACCCTTACTTGCAGCGAGGCAGGGAACCTGTTTTATGTGTAGTTAATGTTAACGATAATAATTAAATGTAACACTCTTCACGCATTACTTTTATTTTCTTAGAACCTCTTATGGCGTTCGGACTCGTAGCGTAGTTAAAAAAATGTTGCATAAATAAAAGTTATGCCGAGTTCCTCATACGAGCATTGCAGGGAGGAATGTAGCAATGAATGCAATGCAATTTGGACGAACAGGACTCTAAATACTGAAGATAGTAAATTGTTGCTTCTCTTGAAATATTCCTTTATTTTTCTTTTAAACAAAACTTAAATTTTATTCGATTTTTAAATGTAAATAATATGTTGAAACAAATTAGCGTTCAGTTTATGTAGATGAGTGTCTCCATAGTCGAACAGTCTAAAACATTAATTAAATCTAAAACAAGCAAGCAAAATAAAGTAACCCATCACCGCCCACGCTAAAGAAAATAAATCACTAATTAAAATTATCTCCCGAATAATAGAGACAACCGATAAATAAGTGGAAACCGTGTTATGATAAAAAGAATTAGATTATAATGCGATATTTTAAACGGATTAGCAATTTAAATTATTTTTTAATTTGTTTGACGTTTCCGTTAGAGTGTCTGGGAGTTTAGGCCGGCTTTGGACACCGTAGAGTTAGTCGCCCACGCTGCAATTAACCTAATATGTCTCCGCCTCCACAATTGACTATGTTTGATGGTAAACCGGACAACTCCCATTAGTAACAGTTTAGTGAACAAACCGTTTATGAAATGTATTTTTGCCCTAATTAAATGTCGATTCGACTACTGTTTATTGTTTGGCGTGATTGCGGTTGAGCTGTTGTTGCGTAATACCGCAAATGCCAGCTATTAGGGATTATTTACTGGCCGTATGTTGTATTGTTCTGCAATTTAATCCAGTTCAATATGTGGTCGGAGGTTTTGAATATAACATATATTTTTAAAGCTATTGATCTGCGGTTGGTTTACCGATAATTCACTGTATAATTCACGATTGAGCTTGAACTTAAGAATGTTCATATACTTTGCCATTTGTAATTTCCTACCGTGCTTCGGAGGGCACGTTAAATTGTCGGTCCCGGTTGTTTCAATCGTTAGACCATGTCGGAGGCCTTTAGGCGGTCTAAAAACTCCGACACCTAACCTACTCGAACTTACTTACTTACTATTTGGAAATATTTTTATTACGATAGTTAAAATGTAGACTAATGTGGTTCATGTTCCACCTGAAGACGATTCCTGCTGAAGAGGAAAAGGTTTAGTGATTTCATTCCATTCTGAATCTCCAACGGAAAAAAAATATCTTTGGTTGAAAAATTGGTTATGATAGTTTAAATTTAACCATCGTTAAAAAATATAATATAATATACCTACATTACTATTTTTTCGTAAAAAACCTGCATGAACATGCAAGAGTATAAAAATGTAAACAACAAACCCATCGTCCTCCCGCTAACTAAACGACCAATATAAAAGTATTAAACGTTCTAGAAATAACGAAATAGACTCAACAGCCACAGGTATTTAGACTTGAGCGTCAAAAGTCTTATCTGGAACATTAAGCCGGTCACACCATTCATAGAGGCGCCTTTATTACCGGGGAACAGAGTCGAGATATCGAACATTGCACGGTAACACAATAAAAGCACAAAAAGCGCTTCCATGAGCTTTGTTGACATTAGGGTTCAGTAAGCTTTGTGGGTTAAGTTATATTCTATTTTCAAATCGGATTTACTTTAGAATTTTCTTTCCTATTTTTATGGTTTGTGAATAGGCCTTTGACCTTTTGTGTTTCGATTGATGTCCTGATTTTCAACGGGTATTGCGTTTTGTGGGAAAAGGACAACAATAACAAATATAGGTTTGTGGTAACTTTGCTAGTGAGATTGATCCGCAAAAAGCTTCGCTATAGTCTGACCCCTTATTTCGTAGACCGTGCTTGTAGAGTTGTGTTAGGCTTTTGTCAGAATGGTACAATCGCACACAACCTACCTAATTAAATCCAGTGAGATATTTTGAATTGAAACTTTCACAGAAGAGTCTTCTGTGACAACGGTTTCTGTAAAGGGGCCGAAACGTCAGATAAAAATGTAAAATAGAAGCGAAGTGTATCCGTGAACATAGTTTCAATGCTAAATGAGTAGTGTTTGCTTAAACTTAAGGAACCAGCCAGTGAGATGTTGTCTCCAGCGGTAATCCTAGTTTAGTTAATCCAACCTTTGTAGTCAAGAATAACAATATTTCGGCTTCATCCCACATGAAAGTTAAACTTAATTAACAATAATTAGGAGAAATAATTAATAAGCCCGCTGCTGAATATTATAATTTGTTTCTCAACTTTTATAAAACTTTTCCATTGTTATACTTATTAGTATTCAATTGGGATTATGAAAACGCTAACACGAACTCAAGCCGTAATTTTAAGTCCAATAAATTAAGTACATTTGTATGAAAATCTGCGAAATAAGAATCGTTTCATATTAATTGCTAATTTGCCTTTACAACAAACGATATTTTTTATTTCTTTGAATTTATAATCGACATTAAAAACAAAAGAGTTAATAGGTCCTGTATATTTGTCTCAGTTTTTTATGAAGCAAATAATAATAAGGGGCTTTTCATTTATTTACGTCCCTATGTACCATTTTCATAATAAAAATACATGTAGATACATAGTAAATCATTGCATACATTACAAGCATTACAAGCCCGTTGGCACAGTGGCAGCGAGAGCGCTTACTGTGTAGGGGGTTGCGGGTTCGATTTTTGCCCGGAGTCAACAATATGTGAAGAGATAGTTGTTGGCGACGACGTCTGGGTGTAAATTAGCTTAGAGCTTACTTTGGGTCTAATTAACTGTGTGCGAATTTGTATATATAGATTGTTGAATATTAAGTCCGTATTTAAAGGTATTTTTACTCCTTACCTACAAAGAGTAATTTTATCTAAAGCCTATTGACCTGAAATTACCTTCAAACTACAAGTCCTACAATATCCCTATTCCTACATAAACAACATCTATGTATACATACTTATACATAGGTACATGGTAACACATTTCTGGGCGTAAACGCATTAAACTCTGCGCTACAGCTGCGGTTATAATGCCTGTGGCAACGCGTGCGCACATTGTAAGGTCGAATGTACACCAAATAGGGTATTAAGAAAATATTAGAGCATGCATTCCTTTCATAAATATTTCATTGATTGCATTTGGTAGTATGTTCTTTATAAAAACACAAAACAACTTACATATTCTCTAAGATGTACTATGAATAAGACTAGCAGCGCCCTGCGGTTTTACCGGCGTTGTGTCTGTTCCTGTGGGATTTTCGGGATAAAAATAGCCTTATGGTTTATGTATGAAAATTGCAGAAATTTCCACGGGAACGAGCACAACGCGGGTAAAACAGCGGGCCGCTGCTAGTATCATATAATTTTAAATAAATCCTTCAAACAAAAAATATCAAAGTCAAGTTTCGAGAATTTTATAAGTACACATTTCAAATATCATAAAATCACCAATAAATCCACCATATCCAGTGTCCACCATGCACCCATCCTAAAGATTGTTTATTTACACGCGAGGCGTGGCGGCTCACGATACCCTCAAGGAGTCTCAATCGCTACTTACAGACTCCGGTTATTTAACGTCTAATACTAGATAACGCGCACCTGCGTCCTGCGTCCTGAGGAAACATTATAAGAACTATCAAGGAGGTATAAAAATATGGATAGACATCGTAAGATAAATTAAATATCTTGTCCTTAATATAATAGTTCAAGAGTTTACTTTTTTGTTTGAACTTATGGTTTTAATGCACTAACCTCTGGAGCTGCAAAACGATTTTTTATTGATTTTTATCAATGTTCTTTTGAACATTAAATTATTACTAGCAGCACCCCGCGGTTTTACCCGAGTTGTGCCCGTTCCCGTGGGAACTTGAATCACTGTAATCACTCTATCTATTAAAAAACCGCATGAAAATCCGTTGCGTAGTTTTAAAGATCTACGAGTAAGCATACATAGGGACAGACAGTGAAAAGCGACTTTGTTTTAAACTACATATGTAGTGACAGTGATGAATAAATTCTTCTTTTAAAATACTTGTCGTTGTACCGTGGCAGCCACCCGTATCATATTATGAGTTATTTGGCTATGGTTAAGCCAAAAGGTAGACTACGATATAAAACACCTATCAATAAAGTTCACCTTAATAATATAAGGAATAGTTTGTTTACTTTTCAAACACGTTCCAAATATTTTAGCAATGTTTGCACTAAAAAGGTAAGTAACTGTTTTAGAAATTAACAAATGAAAACAAAAGAACATCTATTCACTCTTTAAATTTGGAATGAAATTTTGCTAATTGGATGTTAATTACATGACCTTAAATAAAGGTTAAAGAAACAGGTTGTAACAGACTCTGCAGGTGGATTTTTATGTATTTCTTAATAGAAATATACCAAAATATACCAACTGATATTATAAATGCGAAAGTTTGTGACGATGGATGTATGTATTGTATATGTATGAATGTATTTATGTACGTTTGTTACTCTTTCACGAAAAAACTACAAGACGGATTTGGATGAAATTTTACAGTAATATAGGTTGTACATCAGAATAACACATGGGACACCTTTTATCCCGAAATTCCCGCGGGAACGGGTACAACGTGGGTGACACCGCGTTGCGCGGCTAGTAGAAACATAAGGTATTAAAGTACCTCATAGGATAAATGTTGATTTATTCAAAATACTCGCCAGTTCACGCATAATTAGGTAAAATTTGTACGAGTTATGTAGACGTGCGAACATTATAATTGGATTAACATAATGGATCTATTTATATATGCGTGGGAAAATATTATTTTTGTGTTATTTAAGTTGTTTAACATTTATTATGTATAATTATTTAACCTCGATTTTGCATTTAACATACGAGTTTACAACGATTTCAAGGCTGCGTTTGATGGTATAGATATGGTCGTTTAACTAACCATTTATCTATGGGTATCTTAAGTTAATTATAACAGTGACAATTCTATTTACAAAATAACCTTCTTTAGAAATTACAAAGTACAGAAAGAAATCTATGACGTTGCTAAACCTTCTTAGCAACATAGATTTTTGCTGTTCGTTTTCTACTTGTGATTTTTGCAAGCCTCTTATTGTAAGCAGCTTTAAAATCTTTGTCGTATACTAGCCTAGTAGGTACGCCTCTCGATTTCTCTAGCGTTGTATTCGTTGTAATTTGCGATAAAAGATTTATTGTTTTTAAAACCAGCTACCTACATCCCGATGCGTCTAACGTTCCGCGTGAAAATGTAATTAACGCAATTTGTCACGTAATTTTTATCACCTTTTAAAGTATATCAATATGGTAAAGTTTGGAAAGTTAAAGTACCGGTTGCATAGGCAGTTACTATAAAACGTAGGAAAAAAATATATTTTAAGAGGTCTTTGCCCAGCACTGGGACATTATAGGCCTGACTAGTGGTGGGACATTACTTTTAAATAGTAATTTCTTATTTTGTGGTTACTTATCTATCATTAACACCCGTACTCAGAGACGTCAAATGCATCGTTAGTAAAGATTTAATGAGTGATTTTGACAAGTGTAATGTATGAAAAATTAAGTCAGTTAGTTAAGATCCGAGTCTATTTCTCGGACGTCTCTGTGTGCAGCAGTTAAGACTATTAAGATGATGCATGAAATATGATGCTAAATAAAAACTTATGCAACTGGGTATTAACCGATACATCTCAACAATCCATTAGCAGTTAACTGATATAAGAAGTCATTTCCATAATAAAATTGAGATTCCAAATAAACGATTTCATCTCGATATTGAATCCGAAGCGTGGTACAATCAATCAATATTAATTAACGGCTGGGCCCACATCTACTGAGCAAGTTTTATATCAGAATTAAAATTATATTTCTATGTTTCATGTCAATTAAAGTTTGGGAATAATTCAATATCTTCAATCAACTTTATGTCTTCACCAGACGTCTAACTCTATTGATTAAGTTGTTAACTAATTAATGAAATGAACAAGTTTAGATAACATTATATTTTGTTCATTTATTTTAGCCAGTTTAGTAAATTTCAAGTCATGGTTATTATTTTTGAGTAAATGAGTTAAGAAAAAAATGTAGTTTCAACAATTAAGTATTTGAAATGTTAAAAAGCTAAATACTGTGCTTCAAAGTTAACCTTTGTGTTCTTAAACCACATGAAAATATGCTCATTATACTAAATGAAACGGGACTGTATCGCGTTAGAATGTAATAAGCTTTCTCATATGTTGAATCCAGCAATTAATAGTCGTAGGCGTCGCAAAACATTGTGTGAGTTTAAAAGTATGAAATATGCTGAGTCGTAGACAAGTGGCAAAGGATACGACATCTATTTCGTTTTAAAAATTCCATTTCGATGTCGACTATCACAATGTATCAATAGCAACATTACTTGTCACGTGGTCGTCAGAAAATCCCATACATTTTACAGTAGACAAGACAATTAGATTGCGACGCGATTGCCATTTGTCTGCAAGGGCAGTAATTTAACTAAACATAACAAGCAAACGTGTGCAAAGCAAACATTATCTATACAGACTGTTATGTACTTAGGTAAATAAATATGATATCTATTCTTATATTATAAATACTAGCAGCGCCCCGCGGTTTTACCCGCGTTGTGCCCGTTCCCGTGGGAATTTCGGGATTTTTTTTACATAAAAACCTTCCTCTTGAATCACTCTACCTATTACAAAAAACCGCATCAAAATCCGTTGCGTAATTTTAAAGATTTAAGCATACAGACAGCCAAACAGACAGACACGAAAAAGAGACGACTTTATTTTATACTATGTAGTGATGTAAAATTTGTAATTTTGCTTGTTTGTATGTGGGGGAGCCAATCTCGGAATTACCAAACCTATTCGAATATTTATTTTTGTACAGAGTAGCTGTATTCGAGAGGGAGGTTATAGATTATGTCTTATCCCGAAATTCTGACGAGAGCAGGCATAACGCGAGTAAAGCCGTTCAAAATATTACAGCATACAAAGCTGATCAAAGCTTTGATTTTAATTTTGGTAGGTAAATCTTAAATCTAATTATTAATCATATTGAGTATACTCATGTATATTTTCGATTGATTTTAACTTGATTATACTTATATTGGAGCATTCTTTCACATAGTTCATTTATAATGTGCATTGTATTATATCTACTGGTTTTTCTTAATTTTTGTAAATTTTGTTCATATGTATTGTTTAATTTCTGTATCTATTCGTGGGAATCTGTAATTAGCTGACTGTTTTTATTCTGTATGTATACTTATTATGTTATGTATAGCTGTTGGTTCTCTTAAAATAAATAAATAAATTTAGGTTTATCTTCTGTTCTGAATGATACCGAATTAATTCAATCTATACGTTCGGTTGGATTGGGTTAAATTATTAGTTTTACTTTAGATAGAGGCAAAATAGTAATTTGTTGGTATACATTATTCATTATCTTTATATACATAATTCTATTGTACGTGTGTGTCACTGAACTCGTCCTACACGGCTAGACCGATTTGATTGTTTTTTTTTTAATGCGTTTGGGTTGCACACTGGTTTAGATTCATCCTAGCGACATCTATTGTGTCGCGGGTGGAACTACCACGCGGGACAGCTATATGAAAAGTAGTTTAGGAAAATTTAAGATTTTGTTCATTTTGTATAAAAGACCTTCCATTTCTTTACGTTGACAAGGTTCTATCTAACATCGATTGCAATTGGATGAAACGATTATTAATAAGGTTTGAAATTGAAATGTTAGAACACTTTACAAGCCCATACATTCTTCATTATCCACTTAATTACCAAAACAAGTTAACTAACGAGTCGCTTTATTAGTGCATATAATAAAATTTAGTTCAATTACTTAACCGACGGTCCATTTGACTCGTGTTCCGAGTAGATTTACGACCAGTCGATATCACAGCACTCGTCAATTAATATCGATATCAAAACATCAAAGTCGGGAACAGTTAGCGATCGTCGATGATCGATGTGTGCGCGTTTAATCTAACAAAACCGAATTAAGGCCTGCGGTCAATTGATCCCGATTTTACTCCGGGTTTCGGGAGTCGTTATGAATCGATATCGATATATCGATACGTGTGGGTGGTAGAGTTATCGATTTTGGTTAATGAGCGCTTATTATCTTATCTACTTAATGGGTCCACGATTGATGATCTCGATGAGAATGCCGCTATTCATTTGTTTTAATTTTAACTATTTTATCGTCTTTGTTTTAGTATCTGTGTGTTAATATTCATTAGGATTGTATTGTTTGGAATTAATACAACTTTTTATTGTTTTGTGGGCTTAAGGTGCTTTGTTAATCGGGTTTGGTATTAATTATCTTCAAAAGCTTTTGTTACTTCAAGTGAAACTAATTATTTTGTACATCTTCTTCTTATATATAAAATTCTCGTGTCACAGTGTTCGTTCGCGTACTCCTCCGAAACGGCTTGACCGATTCTCATGAAATTTTGTGAGCATATTGAGTAGGTCTGAGAATCGGCCAACATCTATTTTTCATCCCGAAATTCCCGCGGGAACGGGTACAACGCGGGTGAAACCGCGGGGCGCAGCTAGTACTTTTATATTACACAGATTACCTGTTTTGTTGCGGCCGAAACGGACCCATTCCATTATATTTGGTTTTATATTTATATGAAAATTTAGGGCTAAATGCTTAACAATATTATATATACCTACCTAATATTTGTCTCGGAATAAAACCAACAGGTACCATTTTCATTAGTATGAGTAGAGAGGTAGAGTTTAGAAATATATATCTGTATGTAACAAATCAATATACAACTGTCTTCTTTATTCCTTATTTAAATAGGGGAGACTGGTAAAAACCTGAGTATTTCTTTACATTTGTCAAACAGTGGTATCCCCACGTCAAAAGCCAAACACGTACGAAGGTCGACAACAATTTTCGCATACTGAGCATTGTTGTGAATTGAAAGGCTTGCGACGTACAAACTACTCAACTTTTGACAAATAACTCTTAAATCTACTGAATAAAGTCACTTCTTGCTTGACAATTTGGTATTTGCTACGTGTTACGCATCAAGAATCTAAACGTAATGTATATGATCTAAGTAATGTAATTTATAGTTGTGTCTGAATGCGTTCCTATCTTATAATATGAGATATTTTTTGCTTCATTTGCAGTAGAAATTAACTGAACAGGACGCAATTTTTCAATAATGTTCATGCCTGTTCATATTTTTCGATTAATCTTCTTCTTCATCGAGTGGATGGTCAACCTATAAATGAGACAGTTTTTCCGGCATGACGAAAACGGTTAAAATCGAAACTAATGTATATGATTACGGAATTGACAGCTATTATTTTAATTCAACTTGCACTTAAGTAAAAAGCATTTAAGAGGGCCCTTCCCGGGCCGTCAATCTCCAACGCGAACATTATTGAAAAGCTTGTTGTTTCAACTAGCGCAATGTTAGAAAAAGAGGCACTGCGAAAAGAGTGAGCAAGTGCCTGAGCGCTCGTTTGGCATTCGATAACTTTCGTCGCTCACTCGGGGCGGCCGGCCGATGACGTTACGTACGATGCCATATATAAGGCGACGATTACACGTAAAGTATTTACTGTGATCCGTCAATACAGTATTTATTGATGGATTTCAGTATTTACTGATGGATTAATACACCGGCCTACACGTACAGTATTTATTACGTCAGTATTGTGTCCGGTCTCCTGCTGTTTACACGTCTAAAATGGCCACAGAGCTGAAAATTAAAGGTTGCGTGGCTATTATTTTAGCACTTAGTTTAAATAAAAAGTCCAAGCGAAAGCGATGGGCAAAAAGGGAAAGGTACACACATTTGAATTTAATGGCAGAAATTAAATTACATGGTGAAATGGATATTTTCGAATGCCTGAACCCTGCTTTGAAGAACTTCTGACAATAGTAACACCTTTTTAAATCATAATCCGACGGATCATCAGTACAGAATCAAGAAATCTAGAAATCCATCAATAAATACTGACATCCATCAATACATTAGGTTACACGTTCAGTAAATACCACGACACGTCATTATTTACTGATGGATCACAGTAAATACTTTACGTGTAATCGTCGCCTAATAATATCACAGTAAATCTAGATATCGTATAAGTCGCTATTTTTGTCTGATTGTTTGTCTGTTTGTCTGTATGCTTAAATCTTTAAAATTACGCAACGGATTTTGATGCGGTTTTTTGTAATAGGTAGAGTGATTCAAGAGGAAGGTTTTTATGTAAAAAATTCCCGAAATTCCCACGGGAACGGGCACAACGCGGGTGAAACCACGGGGCGCTGCTAGTGATACATAAAAACAATGTTCAACATAATCAAACTTTGATTATGTCGAACATTGCGTTGCATTGCTCATTGCTTCATTCATTATTGCGTACAAATAAGTTCGCGAAAGCATACGTGTGGGATACTATGGAAATATATAAAAATCAATGCCACTTTTCGTTGTAATTTTATAACTCAGGAACGGGCTGACCCATCCAAACTAAATATTTAGGCTTTGTTCGGACTATTTAGTAGATGGTCTATGTGAAGTTTGCACAAAATCGGTCGAGCGGTTCTTAAATTCCCCCGGGAACGGGCACAACGCGGGTAAAACCACGGGGCGCAGCTAGTAAAATATATATCGTAGGCACCACAGATGTCATAAATACAGGAGATATGGCAAGGAGGCGTGGCGCTTGCGAACGCATCTAGCCGCAAAGCGGCTTGTTGCCAGTTTCGGCCATTAGTCGAATGCCAACTTGCGACGTCTTCACTGCTCGTGATTTTTTACAAAATGCCGCGTTGTACAGTGGTTGTTTGCAAAAATAACACCTCTATTGTGAATTATACGAAAGATGGCATCTCATTTCACACGTAAGTATAAAAATATGATTGTTTTTCTTATTAAATTCATTAAAACATTACTTCGTGATACTAGAAACACGATAAAGTACCAAAAGCAATTATTTTCATTAGGAACTAAAACCATTGTTTGCTTAATACACATCGATCAATGAATCGCCTGGTCTAATAGCGCAATGGAAAAGTGTTTTACTGATACTCTCACTCACACGATAGTTTCGTGAAGCGGGTGCTGCGCCACACTGGTTCCAATTAATGAAATCAGGGACATAGAGGTCGAAGTACGAATTTCAATCTGATTTTTTGTAATTAAGGTCTTTGAGTGATTCTAAGCCTATTTTATAGAATACGTTTTTTTGAAATACCTGCCCGTTTCCGAGAAAAAAAATGTTAAGTTTATTTTTGTATGGAGAAAAATCGTTTTCTTTATTTATTTCATAAACGGGCAGAGACGTTAAAACCAAACCTTAAAGGGATTAAAGAACACATAATTCCTTGCATTTTGTTCGAAATCATCTACTCCATATCTCTGCCCGTTTAAAAACGGCAGGCGTTCCAAATTTTTTTTTTCTTTTGTGGTTTTTTTGGTTTAAATACGCTTGAATGAATACTTAAATAGCAATATTGTAATACTAGTACTTCATTCCATCGATACAAAATGGAATTGTAATATTAATAGCTTAGGTAATTTTATACCTACATACCTGCTATGTTACTTTTTTACCTGGGTATTGTTTTGCGTAGAGGCTTTTGCAAGGCCGAATATGTTTTATTGTTCACGTTACCTGGATAAGATAAGAAAAGAGGGCACTTACAGGTTACAGGTAATCAGGTAACTTACCTGATTAGTTGTTTTCAAAACGGAGTCACTCGTTCCTCGGATCCTAAAGTATCAACACGTACCTACACGCTCTTTACCATTAATATGTCTCAGTTTAAATCAAATTTGGATATATATGTGCTACTGAAATCAAGTGGAAATATCAAAAACAGTGATATATTGTGCACTACGTTTTTAAATCAAATAAACGTTGAAGTTTCTGCTGAAGATCTTAGAATTCTAAAACAGTTCACAAGAACATATGTTGCAAATTTACACAAGAGATGGTTGCAAGCAAATAGATGTCAATCTAATTTTTTCACCAAGAACACCATATTTGATGTCAATATTTGCGAAAGAGAATTTGGATGTCTCAAGCAATGGAAGCCAGTCCGCAGTCAGATGCTGCTACAAATACTCCAAAGAAAGCCATCTGAGACCCACCAGAGGATCTATCAAACAAGCATAAAAGAAGGTGCCTTTCATCTCTTAAAAACCACTCCGAAGAAGAATTACTGTCTGCATTATTAGATAGATTGAAAGACAATTAGATTGACATCTATTTGCTTGCAACCATCTCTGATCTATTCCGATCTAATACCAAAAACTAATACCATTTGGTATTACTTT
Organism: Cyclophora albipunctata; assembly: GCA_963082685.1. Classification (NCBI taxonomy): domain Eukaryota; kingdom Metazoa; phylum Arthropoda; class Insecta; order Lepidoptera; family Geometridae; genus Cyclophora; species Cyclophora albipunctata. Next base: position 3,026,811 of record OY720117.1, on the reverse strand, counting down.
ATTTCCGAATTTATTTTTAATTCCCAACGAGTAGGTACCACGTTTTTTTTAACAAAAAATGTATTCCTAACGAATACCAAAACATTAGTTGTAAGTACAGTCAGCTAAAAAAAATAACCCTAACCTACCGAATTACTTACTATTCGGTAGGTTAGGGTTATTTTTTTTTTACTAGTTCCATAATTATAGGTTAACATTAATTAACATTATGAGAAAATTAACTAGTGGTTGTAAATAAGCATTTTAATTTTACTGAACCTGACTGTACTTTATTCCTTCAAACTTATTTTGGTATTGGTTTACAATGTGGTACTCGTTGGGAATGGAAAATAAGTTCAGAAATAAAGTAATACCAAGTGGTATTAGTTTTTGGTATTAGATCGGAATAGATCCCATCTCTTGTGTAAATTTGCAACATATTATGTTCTTGTGAACTGTTTTAGAATTCTAAGATCTTCAGCAGAAACTTCAACGTTTATTTGATTTAAAAACGTAGTGCACAATATATCACTGTTTTTGATATTTCCACTTGATTTCAGTAGCACATATATATCCAAATTTGATTTAAACTGAGACATATTAATGGTAAAGAGCGTGTAGGTACGTGTTGATACTTTAGGATCCGAGGAACGAGTGACTCCGTTTTGAAAACAACTAATCAGGTAAGTTACCTGATTACCTGTAACCTGTAAGTGCCCTCTTTTCTTATCTTATCCAGGTAACGTGAACAATAAAACATATTCGGCCTTGCAAAAGCCTCTACGCAAAACAATACCCAGGTAAAAAAGTAACATAGCAGGTATGTAGGTATAAAATTACTTAAGCTATTAATATTACAATTCCATTTTGTATCGATGGAATGAAGTACTAGTATTACAATATTGCTATTTAAGTATTCATTCAAGCGTATTTAAACCAAAAAAACCACAAAAGAAAAAAAAAATTTGGAACGCCTGCCGTTTTTAAACGGGCAGAGATATGGAGTAGATGATTTCGAACAAAATGCAAGGAATTATGAGTTCTTTAATCCCTTTAAGGTTTGGTTTTAACGTCTCTGCCCGTTTATGGAATAAATAAAGAAAACGATTTTTCTCCATACAAAAAAAAACTTAACATTTTTTTTCTCGGAAACGGGCAGGTATTTCAAAAAAACGTATTCTATAAAATAGGCTTAGAATCACTCAAAGACCTTAATTACAAAAAATCAGATTGAAATTCGTACTTTGACCTCTATGTCCCTGATTTCATTAATTGGAACCAGTGTCCATTGTTAGGTAGATAATTAGAGATGTGATGTCACTTTTGAGGTTGTCGATATTTTATATCGATCCTACTTAGTTCGAATGATTACACAAGGGAACAAAATTAGACTTTTTTTGCTGCATGGAACTTTATAGCTGTTGTTTACTAATGTGAGGTAAAAATGATATAATTAATTATTGAAAACACAATTCATTACTATTTCTTGATTACTCGACTTATTATTATTATTGAATCAAGTATGGGTTTTTAATTTATTGCGGTACTCTTACACATGTATCATTGATATCATCATCATCATTCACACCTTTTTAATATTTTAGCTATCCGAAGGATCCAAAAATAAAAGGAAAGTGGATAAATGCAACAGGAAAAGGTCCAAACTGGTTTCCCACAAAAAATAACACGATATGTTCGTCTCACTTTGAGCCTAAGTGCTTTCAACCATTGAAGAAAGTTCGTCGGCTCTGAATTTCATCGATACTATTTTTTCTACGATTCAAATTCAAATTCAAATTCAAATCAATTACCTCTTCACATCACTAGTTGCGATGTGTGTTTATTGTCTGTAGCTACAGGTAGAAGCCCCGCCCCCTGTATGCATGTGTTCTATTACTGAGTTTATTAGTGTTGCTGTAAGTTTCTTTGTGTGCGGGAGAAATATGAGCTCGTGTGCCGTTCTTATAGTTTTTGCTTTTGTGTTAGTGAATTAAGTGGGGAGAACACGGCGACATCTGAACACGAATACATTTGTTTACAAAGCATATCTCCTGTATTTATGACATCTGTGGTAGGCACAATACAAAAGAACGAAGAAAGTTCTATACGAAGCGAGCGAGCGACCGAACTAGCGAGCTAGCGAGCGAGTGCGCCATTCATAGATAGACTCGCCCCCCGCATACCTCTTTCCGTCACTTGACAACAAGCAAGGGAGACCGCGATAACGTTGAACAAAATATAGTGTGCGGAATCTTCATAAAACATGTTCCAGGATATACGTGTTTTTTTAAAAACCTTGCATGTTTGTAAAATAAATGATTGTTATTTAAAATCTCCATTATATTTATGAGGTTTCTATCATAATATTTTCTTTAATTTTACAATTTATAAGTACAATATGACCGCCCAAAGTTTAGGTAAAATTTGTGCAAAAAGCCGGTTTTCGGAGGCTTATACTGAATTTGTTTCTAAAAATTTAGATTTTCTGTTACGATAGAAACCTAGATATAGTGCATAAGATACTTATTAGCTAAAAAGTTTCAAAGAAAGATCTATAACAACGCCGTAATCACGTAACAGCGTTTGTATGAAAAGTAAGACGGGTTGGCCGCTCTTAAGTATGTATATGTAGGTACTAGTATCAGTTAGTTAGATTGCATAATACAAGCTTAGAGCTTAGTTTGGGTCGAATAATTACTCTTGCGTGAATAAGTACGGGTGTATTTGTTTATTGACTTCTTTGTCATACATTAATTTGATATCACTTATCTCGAGAACAGTGCTTTGAATGTATGGCGAAGAGTGAAGTTATAAACAAAACATGAATTGATTTCTAACTCATTCACCATTAATTCACAAAGACAAGTTGACAACTTTTTGTTTTTGTGAAATGTTTTTGAAAAGCGATTCGATTTTGTTTATATTATTGAAGTATGAAATAAGTATGAAATCGATACATCAATATCAAAAACAAAATACAATCTCGTTCGAAATTAAATCATATACTCGTAAATTCGTCACTATACGTCCAATAAAAAATAAATCAGCAGTATACAATATACATAAGATAAAGTCTTACGTTACACTAAGTTATAGTCAACCCATTTTCCTCAATATAATCTATAGCTAAAACAATTTGTAAACCTATTCTTTCCATTTTACTCAAATCACAATGCGAGTGTAAGATTTCATCAAATTTTCGACCACACCTAACCAGTTTGATCGCCGACAAACGACTCAGTAACACGATACCTTTAACTTAAGCTTTAGTGCATCGCTAAATTAATATTTTACTCGTAGTGTTATTTACTTTTTTAAGTTATGAGGTATGAAAGCGTTGTTGACATAGATCGATTAACAAACAACGAGCTGATTCGAGCAAATTATAATGCCATTATATTATTTAGACACTAGCAGCGCCCCGCGGTTTTACCTGCGTTGTGCCCGTTCCCGTGGGAATTTCGGGAATTTTTATACTTATAAACCTTTCTCTTGAATAACTCTATCTATTTTAAAAAAATCCGTTGCGTAGTTTTAAAGATGAAAAGTGACTTTGTTTTATAATACTACGACTATGTAGTGATGATGTATGCTAGCTTGTAATTGGTTGATAGACACACATGGGATACATTTTATCCAAATTTTATTCCCGCGGGTTCGGGTCACGTGGGTAAAACCGCGGGGTGCGGCTAGTATTCATTATAAATTTATGAGCTAGGCTCTTGTCGGTGACTCATATTTAGACTTCTCCATCGATCCCTGTTCAGTGCGAGTTCTTTAATATTATATCTTCAATAATCATTACACAATATGATCCATACTTGTCAATGTTAGCTCTCGTCTCATTTAATATCGTTATATAATTTGCAAAATCATCGCCTTGATTGGTATTGAGTTGAAATAATTGCTTTATTAATCTGAGACGAGATCAAACACAATAACTCCTTTGTTATGTCGAGTTTAGTATGAACAATTATTGAAACAATATTAACTTTTGTAATCAATCGATGTTTTGATGTGATAGCGATTAGATCGAGTCTTGCTGTTAATTAAAAGTAGATTTTCTTTGCTTATCTAATGGTTAAGCTACGCTTTCACTACGCAGTAAATTTCTTTACTTTCTATCAATCTGAGTGTATATCATACGAAATTACGAGAGAAATTATATAGTCTTAGTTATAGTGTGTACACAGACCATTTCTAGTTCTATGAGTGTGTGATCCAAGTTTAAAGTAACGTGTAGCTCGGCCTTACTTGGATGGGTGGCCGATAGTAGCATTTCTATTTGAGCACTACCGTGCTTCGGAGGGTTCGTAAAATAGTCAGCGCCGCTTGTATCAATTGATAGACAATGTTGAAGGTCTTAAGCGGTCTAGGAATTCCGACACCAGGGATGACCACTACATTAACTTACTTTTATCACTGGAACCGTTAAAATGCAAAATGCTTTCTTTTATACTGGTTCTATTTTTAAACCGTAGCAATAAAAATGACATAACAATAAATCACGTTTTTAGTAATTTCCTCAATGAAATATTACGACTACTGAAGATGACGTTACTGAAATATTAACTGCATAATTACGGCTGCATGTTAAAACTTACACTACATTTAACTGACTATACATTCAACCAACTGTGCCGGAGCAGTGTTCAAATTCAAATCTGAAGTGAAACTATACCGTAAATACATCTTGGAAGCGAGCATCGCACATAACTCTCTGAGTAACATCTCCGTTGTTACTCGTACAAAGATAAATAACACAAAGCACTAATTAATTCCAACTCTATGCAACATTCATCCCAAGTTTTAATGGGCCATTAGACAAACAGACCAAAATCTTACGGTGTTTATAACGTTTTCACACTCATTAACTTGTAGTTAATTTATCGTAGTACATGTATTTGTAATTAGATATAAATTTGTAAGAGGAAACCGAAGGGCGCTGTGTCACAAGACAATTCGAACCAACAACATATATTTTATGGACTTAATTGGATAAATGTTGGACTCCGTTAGAATTGACCTTACGATTCGATAAAAGATAAACCGTAAGCTACTTATTAATAAGTAACAGTGCCCCGCGGTTTTACCCGTGTTGCACCTGTTCCCGTGGGAATTTCGGGAATTTTTATACGTATAAACCTTCCACTTGAATCACTCTATCTATTTAAAAAAACCGCATCAAAATCCGTTGCGTAGTTTTAAAGATCTAAGCATACATAGGGACAGACAGCGGAAAGCGACTTTGTTTTATACTATGTAGTGAAGATTCTGACCAATTAGAAACAAATAGTCATTGGTTTATGATAATTATAACACTCTCACGTTTATTTTCAACGGAATTGAGACGTCAATTATTTGAGGTTAGTAGTACTAAGTATTTTATTGGTGTGTAAATATTGAACTTAATATTAAACCTGTTCATTTACTTCCCTTTATAAATCTTAACACAATGATAAATGACATATGTTGAATAAACTTGTATTTATCAAAATTAATGTATCACTAAGTTAATTACAGTTGTCAAACAATTTAACCAAATTAAAGTGATACAAGTAAAATATAAAACCCACTGAAATATTTCCTATCCTTTCCCAAATTATTTTCTACTAGCCGCGCCCCGCAGTTACACCCGCGTTGTACCCGTTCCCGCGGGAATTTCGGGATAAATTGTATCCCATATGTTATTCTGATATATAGGTTATATTACTGTGAAGTTTCATCCAAATCCATCCTGTAGTTTTCGTGAAAGAGTAACAAACATACACACCCTCACAAACTTTCGCATTTATAATATTATAGTAGGATAAGATTATTGGTACATCTGAAGAGGATGGCAGATGACAGAGGAAAGTGGAAAGAACTCCATCGACAAGAGCCCAGCTCTTAAGTTTAGAAGAAGAAGATTATTGGTATAAGTTGCTTAGTATTTACTCAATAGTAGATACTTAGTAATCTGCATCAAATCTTCAAGATTAATGACACAAGTAAACGATTGGGCAACGTTTTTCCATTTCGTAAAGAAAGTCATAAATTAATTACCTCTTTCTATATAACATTAACTAATGAATTTAAGTCACCCTGTAATATTACGGGCCCGAGATCATTCGTTATCATAACCACAGCACAGCATGGTACAATGTTGATAAATTGTTAGAATTCAATATAAGCATTAATTTATTGATTATAATGGAAATAATAATGGACAAGGAATGACTTTAATTAATTTAATACAAGGGCATTGAAAGGTAATGATAATGAGTAATGGTAGTACAAGATTGGAGCCGAATCTAATTGTTTTCGACTTGTCTACGGACTTACTTTTAATAGATTCATGAATTACAAATCTTGTGGTTATTTCGTGTCTCTGTGTTTACATTGTCTGTGGGTGTAGCTAAATGTAAGGGACATTAGTAGTTGGTTTCTCATATTTGTATGTAGATGATGATGTAATAAGTAAAAAACTATTAGCCTATTAATGTCTCACTGCTGCGCAAAGGCCTCTCATCTCACTAAAGATATCAGTACAGTGAGGAGGATTATCCATAATCATAATCATGATGAAACATATTTGCGCTCGACCCGGGAATTGAACCCGGGACCTCAGTCTTACTGTAAGAAGTCAAAATACTTGAATTTATGAAAGACTGCTAATATTTGACTATAAATTGGGACAAATACATCACCTACCATATGTATGTGAGGCAAAATAAAACACCGTATGACTCAAAACACCATTTATTTGCACTTTTCTTAACACACCGTACATTAGTCTTCGTCATATCGTAAAGCGCCATATTGTTCTGAACTTACCCCTTGCTCTCACTTACTCACTCATACTCTATTTCATTCACTCTTCCATTACGTTCCATTCTCCGTTCATACATAATTAATTACCGATTAATACCATATTATCATCCCACATGTATCTGTACAATACTTTGGGAAATATACCCCCGGACAAATTCACACACGGTTAATTAAACCCAAAGTAAGCTCTAAGCTTGTATTATGGAATCTAACTCAATGATACTACTATATATACACGAATAGTTTATAAGAATATATAATTGGCAACCAAAAACGTCGTCCACAACTATGGAAAGCCCAATGCTTTTCATACAGTTGCAAAACTACAATAATAAACGTCCTAAAAATTTATGTTCACCTTACTTTTCTGTTCTTGAATTTCTTGTTCTGAATTGTGAGAAATACAGTTTTTATTTATTTATTTATTCAAAGCTTACTTTATTACCTACTTACCGCCCAGCACCCAAACAACACATGGGCAGAAAGCAATAACACTAAATCATAATATCGAACCTCATTCTTATTAAAATGTAACCTACAAAAAGTCTATTCTAATCAAGAATGCAAATACAGACAATTGTGAAACAGTAAACTGACTGGGTGATTCTCCTAGAGAGTTATAATTTAATGCAAAGTGTTTTATAAATGCAGTCGAGTGAAGTGGGTCTCGGAGGCCCAATGAAAATAACGATGTGCGTGCCTTATTCAAGGAAAATGTATCTGCTGGGAGACATTCCGCGAAATTATGTGGTAAATGGAATCTAATTTGTTTAGTATGGTTTCCGATATCTTATGTTCAAATGGATGTTTTAGTTGTTTTCATGGATATTTGAATTGATTCCAAAAGGGCTTAATCTTATTTTAAGGATGTAGGAGCTCGAGATCAAGAATTTAACCACGGCATCTTTAGAAGTAGAAACATAAAATAAGACTACGTTTTGAGTCCCATTAGAACCTATTTAGTTCTAATGGCCATTACAGTAGTTTGGATATTTTAATTGAGTCCAATAAGGATAAATCACGCCTCGTGCAGTGTGCACTCGCCTGCCAAGACCCGGGTTCAATTCCTGGGTCGAGCGAAAACACTAATACTTTTTTTTAGGATACACCTTTGAACTAAAGTCCCTTAAAAATAGATACTTTTTAAGTCTAGATCAAGGATTTAATTAAGGCCTTAAAATATTTTTATTACATCTTTTGGAGTAGACACTTAAAAAATTGTTACGTTTTAAGTCAAGTTGGATACTAGTAAAAAATAACAACAAAGTAACAGCATTTCATAAACAACTTTAAGGTAATGCTGTAGCCACAACATCGCCTCCAAAGTATTTAAGGCATCTCCCGTAAAGTTCGTAAACCACAAACTATTAGTGGTTTTATAAAAGACGTGGTCGGCTAAAAAAGTTTTAAATGAAAGAGGTTCGTTGTGGTTTGTGTCCCGCTGGCTCTCGTACTACAATACACCCAATCTTCGATCGCTTTTTGCCCATCGAACAATAAAAAGTATAATCGAGAAAACATCTAACCTCAAACTTTAGTTAATGCAGTCATTGACTTTAAATTGTGGTTAATAAACCTGAGAAAAAATATTTACTGGTACCGATTAAAATAATTTCTCGAAATACAAAGTAATACTTACGTAAATGAGATCTTCTTTACGTTTATTTGACTTTTTCTTACTACTTACATTATTTTTTATGTAAACTTAATTGACCTTTTAAAAGGTGAACGGTTAAGTAATTGCTAGTTTAACTTAAATATGAACCGATTTGGAAACGAACTAGTTTAAATTAAGAAGCACTTTAAATTCTATTTCTAAAGTTTTTTATAGAAAAAGTTTTAATTGAGAAAAATGGTTATTGAAACTATTTATTGATTGATTTAAAAATGTATGCTAATTCTGCCCATTAATAATACATTTGTAAACCAAATTGAAGATGTTTTATCTGCTTGTTTTAACATACATATATCTCTAATTTGTAACGCATAGAAGCGAGTAAGTTTGTAGTGATATGTGAGTGAAATTATTATAATATGATACATTTGGTTAATTTGCACGAAATAGATACTTACGTAGTTACTTCGCTCCTCCGTGCTATTTTGGTACATCGCCGTCTAAACATCATTAGCAACCGTTTTAAATAAACTTCAATTAAGATAGATAGTTCGTTTAATATTTAATTTAATACAAAAGCCATTTTCTTAACAAAAAATGCTGAAAAAAGCGGTAAACGCAAGTAAAACCACGGCCCGTTATTAACATAAGGTTAATCTTTTAGAATATTATATTATTAGTATATTTTAGAATATTATATTATATTATTAGTATTTTTTTAGAATCTCATCAGAGTCGCCAAGTAGATAAGCGCTTACCGTAAGCTCAGACATTAAAATTCAAAACATTTCATTTAAATAATTTTATGTAAATATAACGCGGCATTATGTTTCGGGTACTCGTGGGTATTCGACAAATGTTCTTGATAATTTTGTGTAGTGTGTGCCCTTTAAGTTTGTATGACGACGGCGCCACTTTAGCAACATCTAGCATACTTAACAATCTACATAATTAATTATTCTTTTAACGAGTCCATAAATGAAAACTTATATGATCTTTTTTTCAATAAAGAAAACTTCTACAAAATAATATGATTTAGTGATATAATATAATTATTTCCCAGGTTCAATTCCCAGGTTTAAACTGCATCGCTCGGGTTTAAGATCACCAACCCGCATTTAGCAAGCGTGGTGTTTAAGCCTCATCCTCCTCACTGTACTGATATCTTCGGTGAAATGAGAAGCCTATGCCCAGCAGTGGATTATTACAAGCAAATTGTTTTTTTTTTCAAACAAACTCTATAGACGTAATTGTCTTTGATATGAAAATATGCCACATTAGTTTACATATTACGACTCAGAAGGAATAAATAGCACAAAAAGTAAAAAATCTTACACTAAAATCAAGTAGAGTTCGATCCATTTAAACTATTACCGCGAGCAACTTAGGTTGGATTTCACCGTTAGTATCTAAAAACGCGTTTAACTAAACTCGTTTATATGTAAACGCGTTTATATATCGAGTAAAATCTCGTTTATAGTCAAACCGATTTCACCGGCTTTTTGGAGTTAAATTTTGATCGTGTTTACGTAAACGAACATTTACCACAGATTTACATAAAATCATAGACAATAACCACAGAGTGCAACACTCCCGCGGCGGGAGTGTTGCACTCTGTGGTTATCCGCCATTAGGATATGACAGTTTATTATATTATTCATTCCGTTTCTCCTCGTCTTGTCGTCGAGTTTCGTGAGTGTGCTTGTGGTATTTTCGAGTGATTTTCCTGTAATTTTACAACTATTGCGTGTTTCCTGGACTCCGAATTCACAACAGACTGTTTTACTTGGCTTTGCATACTGGACTCGATTTCGTGCGCGATCTATTTACCTTGGCATTGTTTACTGGACTTTTGGTACCCTTGCGGCATATAACTATGTCGAAAAGGAAGGGCGAAGTTATGCCGAACATTGGCGCGAAAAGAAAAAGAGACCCAACTTTTGGCGCCAGCGAAAAATTGACGCTTATTTCCCTGGTGGAAAAACATTTCGCCGTTGTGGAGTCCAAAAGAACGGATGCTGTCAGCATGCGTCAGAAGGCAGAGGAGTGGCGAAAACTTGCTGAAACATTCAACGCCACATCCAGCATCCATCCACGAGAGCCGATTGTACTAAAGAATTGTTGGGAAAATTTGAAAAAAAAAGCAAAGCAGGAGTTAACCCGACAAAATCAAAGTTTTATAGCTACAGGTTAGTCCAGATTATATATTGTATGTATTTTTGTTAATACTCTCCATATTGCATGTATGAAATATTTGAAATGATCAATATTTACTTTTATACTTAGGAGGAGGACCACCAAAAAAGCCCAATGAAGACCCTGCTATTGATCGTGTGATCGACCTAATTCAAACCAGGGTATCAGGGTTCACCAACATTTATGACTCCGATGGTACAAATATTGGTGAGTTTTATGTAAATACATAGATTACAGAACTAGGCTCTCCTACAGCTTAGATTTAAATAACCTGTTATTACTTCAATTCACTTTAAACACATCAACAGCATTACAGATTTAATTATATTTTCCAAAAGTGTGTTGTGTTTGTATAGTAGGTACAATGATTAAAAACATGCTAATTAAAGTTGTTCTTTCAGCCTCCAGTAACACTGATGAAGCAATGGCTGGGACTTCTCAGTCAGTGATAGTGATGAGTGGTATGTATTATTCTTACAGCTTGAGATATAAATCTCCTGCATGTATTTGTTCTATAAAAGAGTCTGAATTAAAAATTTCACTAAAAATCACTTGTTTACTTGCATTTGTGGCATTTATCTGAACTAGCTTGAATTTAAAATTTAATTTGGCAAGCATATTAATATTTTTGGTTTTTCAGATGCAGTCATTGAAAACCTGCAAGCTACAGAACTTGTGACCACTGTGACTACTGTAAGTACCTACCTAAACTTGGTGAGAGAATTAATTTTTATTTATATAGATTTTATAAAGTTGTGCTATAAATATACTAGTGGTTTGCTTTGGGCCCCAGGTCGGGTTAAAGTCCAGATCTAACTTAAACCATCCAGGAACACTCAACAGCCCTTACGGAACAGTTCACAAAGTACAGTTAGAAATAAAAATAATTGTAAAATTTTGATTAAGATTTCTATTTGCAGGACTGGTCCGAATACACTCCCACAATGCTGAGGAATACAATAAATTCCAACTTAAGAGCCCTGAGCCCAAGGCAGGTGGAATTCGAGGATGCAGTGCAAGAGGAGCAACAGCCAGCGTCTGCAACTCCTCTCCCTAGTTCAGACTACCCAGTCCCAACACCCCAGTAAGAAATTATTTTTAATTGAATTATCTACTAGCTTTGCCCCACCTTTTCATCTACATGAAAATGATGATAAGAAGTAGTCTGTGTGTTGTACTCAACATATGACAGAAACAAATATCCATCTGTCCTCACAAACATTTGCATCGCGATTTGATTCACATTCATAAGAACAGCAATTTTAAATCACCTTGCAGAGTCCAACACCGTGCTCCATCAACAAGTCGCAGGAGGCCAACGCTGAGGCGCGATGAGAATTTATCGGCTCATAGGATCGCGACCTTATCTTTGGCCAACACCCAGGCTACAGAGGAGCATGAAGTAAAAATGAGAATTTTAAGACTCCAGGAGGAGAAGGAAAAAGAAATTTTGGAACAGGAGCGCCTAAAAACCAGGCAGGAAGAAATAAAATTAAAAATTTTAGAATTAGAACTTTCTAAGAAATAAAAGAGTTTGTATACATAAAAGCATTTATTTCATTTTAAGTATTTCCTTAATTATAAAAAAAAAAAAATGAGGTCATTAATTTATAGTCCATTTATTGATAACATTGAATTTATCAAGTTGATTGATGTGATAATATATAATTATCATTTAATAAGTACTCTATATTCCATGTTAATAGACTTCATCTTGATAATCTGAAAAAATAATATTGATCAGCTTTTTAACTATAAAAGTTACTGAAGTGTTTGGTGAATCAATCTGAGATAGTCATTATTATAATCTGACGTATGGCCATGTCTGACTATCCCAATAAAATATGATTTCCTCATAGCACTGAACTAACTGACTGATAGTATTACAACTACTTAAAATGATTTTACAAAAGCATTTATTTATAGAGTTTTTATAATATCCCATTTAGGCACAATAGGATAAAATGTGGGGGTTGGAATCTAGGAGGGTGTAAGTATAATCAATCAGGGAGGTAGGTAGTTTGAGTAAACTTACCTAGCAAAATAGTTGGTCACTATCTCACTGCGCCTTCTGTAATTCGGGTTTATTCTTTGTGCTCGTTGTATATTTCCATTATTAATATTACCCAAGGCTAATAGAGCATCCCATGAAGCTGAATTTATTATTTGGTTATCATTAGGAGGCATACTTTCCCCACTTCTTCTTGCAATATTGTGCAAGATTGCTGTGGCGATGATTATTGGAAAAGAATGCTCTACTGTAACTCCTAAACCAACAGCCATTGCTGGGAATCTTTTTTTCCAGACACCAAACAATCTTTCTATACAATTCCTTGTTCTTATTTGAGATTCATTATATAAGTTTTCAGGATCATTATTGCATTGTTCCAAAGGAGTCATCATGTACCTATTACATGCATACCCTGCATCGCCTACAAGCACTGCATTTCCATATTGGCCCTGTTCAAACATGGCTCTTCTATAACAATTGTTGAAAATGTATGAGTCATGTGTACTTCCTGGCCATCGAGCAACTATGTCAGTGAATTCCAATTTGGCATTGCAGATTGCCTGAATGTTGAGTGAAAAATAGTGTTTTCTGTTACGAAAGATCTCTGGGCTTTCCCCGCCTGTAATAGAAGTATAGTAAGTACTACATGTTACCAAAATGTTATTGGGGTTTGACATAATAATACATATTAATCTACCAACAAATAGGTAAATAATCTTAAACTAACCAGGTGATTTGATGAACTTCACATGAGTGCAGTCTATTGCACCTATAACATAAGGAAATCGAGCTCTCTTATAAAATTCAACTTGTGTCTGTTGGATCTCGTTTGGTAACTCAGGAAAGTAAATGTGCTGCGGTCGAAGTGAAGCAATGGCAGCACTGACTCTGTGCACAATTCTATGTGCTGTAGAAGTACTAAATCCACATAAATCGGCAGCAGTCATTTGATAACACCCAGTTGCGTAGAAACGCAGAGCACAAAGCAACTGATTAATAGGAGACACGCTATTGTTTCTGAAATCAATGTGAACATCGAATTAACTAGTAATACCATTAATAACCTTACTTACGTAAGTATCTGATACAGAACGCATTGTTACATGAGTAAACATATGTGTTGATGCTTACATGTTTGAAGGAAACTCGATTTTATCTTCAATAGACTCCAATACCGACAGAACAGTTGGTTTTGTGAGACGAAATCTTGTAACGAAGTCTTTGTCATCAAGAGTATCAAAACATTCTTCTCTAACACGAATCCACCTTGGACGACGAAAAAATAGGTCCTCATCATCACTACTATCTTCGAAGGCTAGTGCTAATGCTCTTTCCATTGTTGATGTGCGCAAAATTATTGTCAGTCCATGTTGTCAGTATTCTCCAAAACGTATACAAAAGAAATGCAACGACATTGACAGTTCTTAAACACGTTTAGAGACGTTAAACCGCCAATATCGGGCGTTCAGGATTTTAAACGAGTTTAGCGTTAATTGCGTTTTGTTCATGCTGGTGAAATGTAATATTGCGAACTAAACTCAGTTAAGAGCTTAAACGTGTTTATACATCAATTAATCGCGTTTACATTCAACGGTGAAATCCAACCTTAAGAGTGTATACTACCTCAAATCGCTTATTTTCAACTCGGCGGGATCTCCATGTATTCCTCGTTACTCAATATTTAACTTTGAAACGTATGTATGGTAAAGTTCATGATATAATCTATCGATCATATGTTTCGAAAACACGACTCCATGAAATTTTCTCGATAGAAAAAAATCGCAAAGTTATCTCTAAATTTTTACTAAAATCTTAATATCTCAATAAATACAAAAGTTGTTGAATTAAAATAAAGTGTAGTAAATTGAATAGGGTTTACAGAACAATTCATATGTTGCGGTTTTTTCAAATGAGTACCATAATGTTTGTAGGGAGCAAATACCTACAATTCGCGGGCCGAAACACCAAGCGCTCAGGTGTTTCTGTCCCGCTTCGGCTCAGGGGAAAATCTGAATACGCGAGGCTGTTTTATACGAGGTAAGTAACTGGCGCCGAAATCGAGACAAGTCAGCGCTGACCTGCCACTGCCATCGTGTAAATCGATTTTGAAGACAGCGCAGTACTGTCGGACAGCGCTGTCTTCAATATTCCCGCTTCATATTTTTCGGCGCAAGTCCGCTCCCCTCGCGACCCGCGCCAGCGCCACTGTTCTCGTGTAAACGCCGAAGTCAGTCACTGTCGGTGTATTGTATGGTGACTACGCTGCATCGCTCCGCGATACGATGACGAAAAAACTGAGCGAACTGGCCTCGTGTAAACGGTGGGCGACAGTTTTTGGCGCCAGCGCTGTCTCGGCACTGGCGACAGTTACTTACCTCGTATAAAACAGCCTTTAAACTGCTCGCACTCTCCACAAAGGTTTGTAAACGTAGGTATTTACTCGATATTGCAGTCGTGAGGGTGGTATCTAGCGCGCGGAGATTGCTTTGTTTAAACACCGCTTTATAATAGGCACTTATAAAATGTTCAGCCGCTAACGATAAAAGTTGATAAACACGTGTTTAATATGTCTACAAAAAAGTTTATTTTATTACTTTTGCCAGTAAATATTAAGTTTATAGTAGGTAAAGGAAGAACGAAGTATTTGCTGCATAACTTCTTTATTTTGTGGTATAGGTAGGTACGCATGGATGGTCTTAACAATAGTGAAGTAGTAAAATAGCATAAAACTAGTAGCGTCCCATGGTTTTACCCGCGTTGTGCCCGTTCCCTTGGGAATTTCGGGATTTTTTTCCTTCCTCTTGAATCACTATCTATTTAAAAAAAAACGCGTCAAAATCCTTGCAATAGTATTTGATTATCGCGATTAATTAGATTCCATTTGTTTATCGCGAACAGATAGACAGACGGATGCGGCCGGGGACTTTGTTTTATAATATATAGTGATGATGTACGAAAGATGTAAATTAGGAGTGAAAGAACTGAGCGATACCTTTCTCCAGCAATAGGTAGGAGGTACGCGAGCTTTAATAAAAAATATAATATGGAAACTGAGATGAGAGCATTGAGATAAGCAAGCTAAGCTATTCAATTTGCTGCGCTGTGGCAATTTATATTTTTTATATCTTATAAAATTTGTAGATTAACGTAATCTGTTTATAGATGCCAATACAATATCATGGAAGTCAATCAACTTTATGGAGTTGTCAATCTCAAAATATTATTAGACAGATTTTATAATAAAATATATACTTTACGTCGATTGAAGCCATTATACGAATGAATTTAATAACCCGGAGCGAATCGCAAAATACGAAATTCACTAGTAATTTGGGTTATAATTATTTTATTAGTAACTAGCAGCGTCCTGCGGTTTTACCCGCGTTGTGCCCGTTCCCGTGGGAATTTCGGGAATTTTTACACTAATAAACCTTCCTCTTGAATCACTCTATCTACTTAAAAAAAACCGCGTCAAAATCCGTTGCATAGTTATAAAGATCTTAGCATACATAGGGACAGACAGACAGCGGAAAGCGACTTTGTTTTATACTATGTAGTGATAAATTATGCTGAGTAAATGTTTTCTAAGTGTGCGTTTGTTTGAATGAAGCATGTTTTCATTGCAACTTCCTATATTAAACCTTGCTCAGTATTCTTGAGAAAATGTTTGGGAAAACTAACTTAGGTAAAGTTTGGCGTCTGAGGAATTTGCTCAAGCTTATAATTTTAAAATGTTATTATCTTTTCACGTAACATAACTATGTAGAACCTGAATGTGTTTTGTACAAAATGAAAATACTACTTTAAAGTGAACGTAAGTTCAAGTAAGGTAAGTAAGGTTAGTAGCTAACTGTCGTGTCGTGTTTTTTAGACCGCCTCAAGACTTTCAACATGGTCTTACGAGTGAAACAACCGGGACAGACAATAAGTTAACTTTAAAATGGCGCGATATGAGACCACAACACCAAAATTAACTGAAGTGATATTGCCTAATCCATACGTTATTGATTGAATTGATAGCTTTATTGAGCGAGATTTATATATTTTGACCTGAAATGCAATCTCACAGTTTCTTTGACCAACATTACCTCCTCAGATACGTCATTTAAATCGGCAATTAACTAATTGACGTCTCTTCTTCTTCTTCATCGAGTGGATGGCCAACCTGACCAATCCTGGTATCCGAGTTATTGAGCCGCCAAAGGCATCTGACATGGCTCAAGTAACGACTACTATCCGTAGAAAGTAACCGGGACCGACGGTTTAACGTGCCCTCCGAAGCACGGAATCCTCTTACTTTTCGAGCAATCAAGTCTCACAAAGAGATTTTTGTAAGATACCGGGAATCGAACCCGGAACCTCCGGGTCGTGAGCCGGGCGCTCAAACCACAAGACCACGGAGGCTGTTACTAATTGACGTATTTTTCATACATTACATGCCACTCATTAACTTCTTCTCTTAAGGATCTTTAGTTACTCTGAGTGTAGCAGTTGGAGGTTTCAAATTTTAAAGTAATTATTTTTTTATCGAATAATGATTACATATTAAAATTACTTCGTAAACATCGTCTCGGTATCAATCAACGTACTGATCTAGTTTTAAGATACTTTTTACGCATATTATCAATCAGGTTTCACACGTTATTACCTTCATACGTTAGGTAATAACTATAAAAACAAATTCATTTCTTAATGAGCAGTTTCTAATACATATTTTATGTATAGTAGTTTTGTCCCACGAGTGTCCCTGATTCGTACTTGTGTAGGTAATTGTGTATAGCACATTGTCTTAGTTTGCATCATGGCCCGCGTCAACATCGTCAAGAACTTATATTTTTGTTTGGTATATTACGTGTAACTGAAAAGTTAGTATGTATGTATATATTAGTGTCATTACGCACTGTCGACTAGTCGCCGGCGACTCGGTCGCTGGCAACTGTGACTTACTACAGTTTAAATAGGTGGTTACGCACTTGGTCGTCGGTCGCCCAGGCGACTCGGCCTATGTTTTGGTCGCCCGAGCGACCGAATCGCCGGCGACCAAAACATAGGTGACATAGTCGACAGTGCATAATAGCTCTTATTGCCAGTTTTTTACCGTTTCTTTCTAAGTTTTTTTTTGTTTTTTTTCAACCTTTATTTACTGAACTAAAAAAGTCTCGCAGTACAAAGTTCTCACATTCAACTTAATTATTGAAATCGATTTCTTAAACGACTTTAATAATTCAAACGGACAGACAAACAGTCTTATAAAAGCATTAATAAACATTGATCCAGATAAAAAACAGGTAGTACCCGAACTTTAATTTATATTGAACTAAATTTAAATATTTATTGCCGTAGATTTCCGTTCAATGTTTTCAATTACAGACTTATTAACTTTAATTGAACCACTTTGAATGTTGATCTAGTTTCTAATCCTTTCACAATGTTTTAATGTTGCATTTAATAGAACAAGTGCATAGGTTGTTGACGGAGCCGCGCCCGCGGCGGCGGCGGCGATTTCTCTACTGATAAACTGTTCTATTAACACACCTACCATTGGTTAATAAATAAAATATAAGCGAAGATATTTAATTAAGTTGGTGGAAATGAAGTTTAAATTAGTTATTTATCTATGGCCAACCCTGGTGTCGGAGTGTTTAGACCGCCTAAAGGCCTCTGACATGGTCTAACGATTGAAACAACTGGAACCGACTGCTTAACGTGCCTTCTGAAGCACGGTAGCGCTCAGATAAAAATGCCACTTTCGTCCACCCATCCAAGAAGAGACCGAGCTTCACGTTGCATATCAATCGCAATGGTCTAACATCGCTTAGTCAAACTAAGCCACAAGCTTTTATTCATATTTCTATTCGATGTTGGGCCAGGAATGTTGTTAATATCCTAAAATATTTTTCACCTAAAGATACGAGTACTACTAACTACTTAACATGAATACTGAAAGAAAACAATAGCGATAATATTGTTCTTGTTTTCTTCGTCAAATAATATTGTTGGGCACTACTTATACCGAGTCTAATGAAGAAAGTTACGGGAACTTTATGAAACCGCTATCGAGGTTGGAATATTAAATTATTTTTCATAATATTAAAGCCGTTTAGACCAGCCGGAGATAGACGAGTGGTTAGATCTTTGAAATATGTAGCTTATAAAATAATATGCCTTTTTTTCTCGCAAGCATACTTAATATACTGATTTTTATCCTCAAATGATATGATTTTTGAAGTGAAAATTTCTTTAGCGGCTTTGTTAACTTTTTTTGTAATGTTAAACTCGCGTCAGGACACATGATCTGATCGAAAATTCGTAAGACGTTTTGACGTTAATATTCAAGTTTTCACTTCTGCCGGCACTCCCGGAGTGCAACCTGTTGGATTTTTTTTAATTCGAAGCCTGATACCCAATAGTACGCTTATCATTATACACTTAGGCGTTCACATTCTGCTTTATAGTTCAGGAGCGTTTCGTGCCAATCGTGATTTAAACACGTCTCGCTAAATATGCATAAAGCAGCTCATACGAATAGAAGTTCCACTGCTATTGCAGTTAGTATCTAAACAGTTGAAATACTGTTAGCCACAAGCCCAGGCTGTATGCAAAGCCTACATTTTACCGGCCACCTGCCGACGTTGCTAAATTATCGGCTCACTTACTGAGATACAGTCGTGACTTGAATGTACGAGACAGCTACGTTATTATGTATACTGTTGCTATTTGCTTTGATTTTGAATTAGGTAAATGTTGTATTTTAGTTCAGAGAATGTTTTATTAGGATAGGTATTATTACAATTTATTATACTTATAAAAGATAATAAATTACACTCATACAAACACACAAATATGCGTGGAAACTGTGTGATTTGTAAGTTAGTATATTTTTTGCTGTAAAGAGTAAATAAAGATTTTGGTTATGAGTGGACAATCTATGCTAATATGTATTATACAGAGGTAAAGTTTATATTTGTTAGGATTAATCTCAGAAATTACCAATCCGATTTTAATAATTATTTTTGCAATGGATAACCAGATCTAACGGGAAGGTTATAAGCAGTTTTCAAATCCACGGGATTTCCCACGGGAACGGCCATAACGCGGGTAAACCGCGGGGTAATAAGTAACTTTTCATCCCAAATGTACCGCAAACGGGTACAGCGAGTTCTGTCAGTGAATTATAAGTTATTAAATAGTACCAGACTCACTTACATATCCTATTAAGCCTTTCAAAGTAACAGAAACTTGTTCAAGGTATTTTAATTTGTAGTACGAATTAATTTAAAACAGTAGTTATCAGTAAGATCTAACTTCATCTGTTTTAATAAAACTAGCAGTGCCCTGTGGTTTTACATATTGTTTTTGAGAGAATTCCGGGATTTAACTTTTCCCGTAAATCTAGCAATGCTCGTGATTTTACCAACGATTTATCCATTTTAGGAGGAAATTTCTAGAATGAACTTTCTTTGTCTCTCGTATTTAAAAGAAATCTTACTCTTAGTTCTAGAGATAATCGCATTCTAACAAACAAACAAACTTCTGTTTTTTTTATATCAGTAGATAAGTATGTATTTATGATAAAAATCTATAGAAGTGTTGAATATTTATGTGAAGTAGATACTCAATTACGCTTCTAATTTGTGAGTATTGAATTTCATTTGTTTTAATGAATATTGAGATGGGATTTCAGAATACTTTGACATTAATTAAGTAATAACTTATTTAATTTTATGTCAATTAAAAGTAAATTTATATTTTCACAGTTTCTACGATTTAAAACATAAAGGTAATAGGTTTTTTTTATATCTCTATAGATATTATATCAATCCAAAAAATCCTGAAAATATGTTTTAAAAAACATTTTAAAGCAAAAAATATATAAAGTAGTAAAATTAATAATGCAAGTAAACAAATCAATTTAATTTGATTAACTGAAGTACGTATGATTAATTCCGTCAATCATTTACCTTCAGTTGAACGTAATGTCCAATTGAATTCGTTGTCCATTGACTGTGATACGTAATGAGAACTTTAAATGGGACATTTAGCCGTGTGCAGTCGTTTGTTACTGTAACGAGGCGTGGTGATATCACAATGCTTGGACAAAGAGGTGAGGTGACAACATTCTAAAATAACCTTTGAAATTGATCTTAGAAAAGAGTACTTGAAGTTTGAAGGTGGTTTAATATAAGTGGGTAATCATACATAATTGGTACCTATATGGTACCAAAATAGTAATTGGTTCTGATTATTTTGGTGCCAATTATTATACGTGGTTGGCGATGAAACTACGAGTATACGTAAATTAAGACGACGGTAAATATACTGGACAAGTTATGAGAAAAGGCCAAATTAAAAAGCAATATGATTTTCTAAAAAATAATAAATCTTCTATGGAACTTTTGGGACAACAGTCTTCGATCATGTGTATTGTTGATCGAAGACAACAGCATCTACCATTAGTAACGTTTAAGAGCAACCGATCGACATTATAAAAAATAGCTTACTTATGCTCATTGCTCACACTGCTGAGCATAAATCATAAAAAATACGAAACCAAAAATAAATCTAAATCTATTAACAAGTTACCGAATTCAATCTCCCACAGTCCTTTTATTTTAATGTCAATTTAAATAATATCTATTCTACATATCTGTTCATTTAGATACGTGATTTAGCATAAACAGAGTATTAAACGAGATCAAAACGTTATCAAGAATCGATTTATTCCTTTCACTAAGCAACCGGACAATGGCGCGTGCTTCAAGTATGAACGCAAGGTGTAGTCGTCGACAAAAACCTTGGAATTTATAATGGAGATACCGAGTTTAGGAGCGGTGTGCTTAGAGCGTTGTGTTTAGGGTGGGCCTAAAATAATTAGTTTGGAAACAAAATATTATTGGAGTGCTTTAGTTTTGATTTTTCATTACTGTGTATGAGCGATTAAACTTAATGCTATCTATACTTTTATAATAATATTATAAAGAGGTAAAATTTGTCATTTTGTTTGTTTGTGTGTTCGGGCTAATCTCCGGAATTATCAGGCCGTTTCGAATAACTATTTTTATAATGAATAGAGCCACGTTCAACGGGAAGGCTATAGACTGTTTTTCATCCCGACATTCCCACGGTAACGAGCACAATGCGGGTAAAACCGCGTGGGTGTTGCTAGTTGTAAATATGTATTTTTATTTATTTTTTTACCCTCAGTCTTGTTTTAGGTTAAGTGATCCAAGTGTAAAAAGCGCAAAATCATTTTTGCAGGACATGATATTCGCAAAACTAGTCGGCGATACTTATTTCGTAGTCTTACAAACACCTATTTTAAGATTCGTACTTCGTATAAAACTACTTTTAATAAATAAATATGTTTCCACTTCGTCACCTGAGCGCAATTGCGTTATTAAATCTGTAAACATTCAACGTAGACCAATTAAAGACATGACTTCTGTGCTCAATTGTACAGCCGACGTCATAAACGCTTTTTCACCTCAACACAATAGCTTAACTGATAATATGTAAACATATACATAATTGACCTGAACGAAATGAAACAAATACTTCCGTAGCTAAGTGTACAACACCATAGTCACAGTCGTGACCAGCACTCCCTCATAGACTACCGACTCAGATTGGCAATCTGCAGCCACGCCCGTCGCCTTCACATCGCACTGACAAATAGCTCGGCTTAATCATACTTCATTGTTCAAATCATGAGATCAAGTAGGTCAAGAATATGTATCTGGTTACCTGACGGAGGGAGAAATAAGTTGATAGGTGGAGGGAAGTTAAGGATACAGGCGTAGGGAATGTAAGCGACGCTTAAAGGATTGGTTAATACATATTTGGTATGATATACATACTTTAAGCGGACCAACTTATATACGAGTATACGCGTATATGATTAGATGCGATTTCGTCAACTACTAACTTCTATCGCAAAATTTATAATTTTGATTTAAACGTGGTTAAATTAAAAGCATCCTAATGAAAGAACATTTGAATTTGTAAATAAATTTTCGTGTGTTAAAAACAATACGAAGTAACACGATGAACTTTTTTCAATACCTGCAACATTACTTGTTCTGAATAGAAATAGTAATTCCCTGTTGGTAATGTCTCTATAGGTACTGTGTTATAGAGAAATTGACCACAAAGACTGTATTATGTCCATCTAATTACTAAACACAGTTGATTTGTACTGACCTCATGCTAAATAGCTCATAACTTGACACTAATACGTCATGAATCTGAATGTACGAGTCACATTAACAGTCAGCAGTTAAACGAATGGCAACTGAATCAACAGGAATCTAAATATCAGTTTATTGACTTGTATACTAAATACTTATTTTATGACCCTTGTATCTGTAACATACTTTCAACCAACTTTAAAAAAGGAGGACATTTTTAAGTCGCTTACATCTTTTTTGAGATCACCAACCCGCATTAGGCAAGCGTGGTCCGCCTAATCCTCCTCACTGATATCTTCAGTGAGATGAGAGGCCTTTGCCCAGCAGTGGGATATAACAGGTTAGTACTTTACTTTACTTATAGACAAATCTTTTGGAAAAATACTTTCGAGCAAAATTTTAAGATAATGGAAAACCCCGTCAGAAAAAAGCTTTTTTCAAAAGAATATAATTATAAGCAACTAGCTGTGCCCCGCGGTTTCACCCACAGCGCCCCCGTTCCCGTGGGAATTTTGAGATTTTTTATTCCTTATTTTTCTTATATTAAAACCTTGTCCTGACAATAAGGAACACATAAAAAAAAAGAATCATCCAATTTGGTGCAGTCGTTCTGAAGTTATGCGCTTAGCAACAGATTCAGCGATTCATTTTTATTTTATAGATACACAATACCTTTAGGAATATTAGTTGTCGTATGACACAGTTCCCTTTATGTCCACAAGTGTTCATATTTTTTCAACTAAAACCAATGTCCAAGGTGTTTTCTTACTAGATGTTTCAATATGTGTAAGAATAGGTTAATATGTTTAAAACTACAACTGCTACATTTTAAAAGCTACAATTGACTTATGCAGATTACTCTCATTAACTTTCGAAAGTTAAAACACAAATTGACAAAAACATACAACAATGTTTTTGGAATTACACCAAGCAGTGTTTCCAAACTTTTACATTCACAAAGTATGTTCAGAACTAAAGTTGAATAATGCTACTATTATTATAAACTAGCAGCGCCCCGCGGTTTTACCCGCGTTGTGCCCGTTCCAGTGGGAATTTCGGGAATTTTTTACATAAAAACCTTCCTCTTGAATCACTCTACCTATTACAAAAAACCGCATCAAAATCTGTTGCGTAATTTTAAAGATTTAAGCATACAGACAGACAAACAGTGTGACAGACACGAAAAAGAGACGACTTTATTTTATACTATGTAGTGATGCGAATGTTTGCAAGGATGGATGTATTGTTTGTTACTCTTTCACGATAAAACTACTACATGGATTTGGATGAAACTTTAAAGTAATATAGGTTATACATCAGAATAACACATAGGATACATTTTATCCCGAAATACCTGCGGGAACTGGTACAACGCGGGTAACACCGCGGAGCGCGGCTAGTAAGAAATATAAACATTTTAATTACAATGTCGTACATTTTGTGGCCCGGGAGCCTGTTAAAGATTCCAGGTAAAAGCAGCAGATGTGAATTGACAATTAACTTGTAAAATGATTAAGTACTTTTTGGATCTTAAACAGTCGCCCGGAGAGTAACCTAAGGGCGTATTTAATTGAACAAAGTAAAACCGGTCTCCTTCAACCGACCAAACTGTTATTAACTACTTGTATAGTAAGTTCTAGGGCTAAAAATACTACTGTGATACATTACTGACTGACAATACAATGTATGAGCTGGTAAAACCTATCCTACTAATATTATAAATGCGAAATTTTGTGAGGGTGAATGTATGTATGTTACTCTTTCACGAAAAAACTACTAAATGAATTTGGATGAAACTTTACAGGAATAAAGGTTATACATCAGAATAATACATGGGCTACATTTTATCCCGACATTCCCGCGGGAACGGGTACTACGCGGGTGAAACCGCGGGGCGCGGCTAGTGCTATATGCCAGTAAATTGTATTCTTTATTTTGGTTTGAGTATTTTAAATCGAGTGCTTGGTAGCCATTTTTAAAGTTAATTAGCTGATTTTAGTTTTATTATTGAAGTCGTTAGGTATGGAAATCTAGACATAAATATATAAAATATCTTTGAATTTATGTATACAAAATAATAAAAAAACAGTTAAGATTGAGAAAAACTACGTTATATCGAAATAATAAAAAAACTATATTCAAAATTAAACATTCTCGTCATCTTCCATTAAGTTTTAATGAAACAATAAAACGCTTAAAAGTTTTATGTCTAAGTTCACATAGTAACTATTAATGAATCTGCGTTCGAAAGTTATAAAATGTTATGGAGTGAAGGTTGCAATAAGAAAACGTTACTAAAACCAATTATTGTTTAGCCAAAGGCAAAAAATAGTTATGATACCGAAACGATTCCCGATTATTCCCACTATAGAAAAACGGTAATAAAATATCTACCTGTATCCAGAAACCTGTTTCAATATAGGTACGGTAATGTTTTCTATACATATAAATGGATTAATTTTACTGGAACACCGATATTCGATACTCAAGGTAATAGAAAAAAAAAAGAGTAAAATGAAATCTAAAGAATAAGCCCAAGAAGGCTTTGTTGAGACAAATGGATGCCTATTTTTAATTGAATGTCATTTCCAAACTAATGGAGCAAAGATCAATCGGCTCGCTTTGAAAGCTTAATTATGTTTATTCGAAACCATTATCGTGGACGAGGTCTGTTAATCGTTCTGTTACGATTGGTTAAATACGTTTTAAAGTTTTTACCGAGATACGAGACACATCTCGGGGTTTTAAGCTCTTAATGGCGAGGGTTAGACGGCAGTATTAGAAAATGATGTCATTTCTCTTGATGGGTCATGAAGAGCACCAAATTTAACGTCCAACGTAACGTTTATCCGTCTGATAACAGCCACTGAATACATTAACGTGTACAATAACAAACTTGATAACATAATTAAATCTAATGCAACGTAAGGATGAAATGAAATGACGTTCGAGAATAGAGAAGTTAAGTAATCGGTTTAAAATTCCGAACGTTGCATCAAGTTTTGCTTGTGGCTGAACGAATTTGGAAAGATACAAATTATCAGAAATGACTGTGCATTAATAAACCATTGAGGAATATTTAAGGCAGATGCTACCGAACGGATTGGGCAGACCCGCCACTGCGGAACTAATCGACCATGTCAATCAATTTAATTAATCATTGATACAGTTTTCTTGCTCGAATTTTAAATTCTGAAAGATATTTAAAAAGTCCCGAACAAAGATATCGGTGACGTTTGAAAGAGTTCATTTAACCCTGGTTTCATTTTTGAAGTCTGATAATGAATGCCAATAACCTACTCAATGACAAGCCCGTTGGCACAGTGGCAGTGAGAGCGCTTACTGTGTCGGGGGTTGCAGGTTCGATTCCCGCCCGGAGTCAACAATATTTGCAGACATAGTTGTTGGCGACGACGTCTGGGTGTCAATTATATATTCTTATAAAGTATTTGTGTATGTATATGTAGTAGTACCAGTTAATTAGATTCCATAACTCAAGCTTAGAGCTTACTTTGAGTCTAATCAACCGTGTGTGAATTTGTCCAGGAGTATTTATTTTATTTACTCAAACTTATCAATTCTAAAGGGAGCCCGAAGGTAATTCACTAGGTAGCAAAACAGAAATGACTTTCATAATTCGCATGTCATCTTCGTATATTATTATATCATCCATATTATGGCTCTACAATTACATAACTATGACATCACTGCATTCATTTATAACCAAGCAGTATAAAAAGCTTCACTAGGGTAACATCTCCAAAGATCCTTTTGAGGACGGAAAGGATTATAAATAGTCCCTTTAGACCCTTTAAGGTATGGTCCGAGGCGTGGGTTCGTGAGCCAGCCCTTGTCTTGGAGGTGTTAATGTAAACCTTTAGGATCTCACCTTGATTATTAATGTCCTATTCATATGTCCTCTGCCGAAACTCAACAGATTGTCTGCTTGCCTTCAATTTGTAGAAAGCGCGAAAGTCAGATCTTTAACATAACATTATGTGTAGTTTGTAAGGATGTCGATTTCCGCCATTATTATTTACTAGCAGCGCCCGGCTTCACCCGTTCCCGCGGGAATTTCGGGATAAAATGTATCCCACGTTTTATTCTGATGTATAACCTATATTACTGTAAAGTTTCAGTCAAATCCGTTCAGTAGTTTTTGCGTGAAAGAGTAACAAACATACATACATCCTCACAAACTTTCGCTTTTATTATATTAGTTGGATGTTTCTCTAACTGATTTAAAGTAAAATTCTTATATAGATAAGCTTTCATTTAATTATCGCTGGCTTAGGTACATACTTTTCTATCTCAATACTCTAAAGATTAAAATAATGTAAGCATAAGCTTAAAATGTAACGTGTCTACAATTAAAACTAATATTACAACGTCATCTAAATACCTGAACAAACTATAGCTAGCAGTGAATAAGACAATAGAGACAAGCATGATCGATAGCAAGAAGACCTTGTCATGAACACTCCGCGGTATTAAGTTTTAAGTATTGGTAATACTTTACG
This sequence comes from Cyclophora albipunctata, assembly GCA_963082685.1. Lineage (NCBI taxonomy): Eukaryota > Metazoa > Arthropoda > Insecta > Lepidoptera > Geometridae > Cyclophora > Cyclophora albipunctata. The sequence continues at coordinate 2,999,490 of OY720117.1, read as the reverse complement.
AACAAGTTGTCTTAATGCTTCCTTTCAAAGATTTCAACCAGCTGACTGTTGGAGTTATCGAGTCTTGAAGACAGACAACAATGAATCTTCTTACAATATATTTTTTGAATTTATTAATATGTAAATGAATAAGGCTGATTTTTCAAACAAAAACAATTCATTCTATGGAGGTCACTGCATTAATTCCATTCTTGCCATATCACAGAACCCTATCTCTATAATAGGTATAATTCTACTATACGTGTGTATGCCAGTGAACTCCTTCTAACGGCTGGACCGATTTGAATGCATTTTTTTGTATGCGTTTGAGTAGCATTCTGGATGGTTTAGGTGGATGGTTAGATTCACACTAGCGACATCTATTGGGTCGCGAATGGAACCACCGCGTGGGACAGCTAGTCTTTATTATAAAAGCGAAATTCACTGACTCACCCGTCACGAAATCTCAGAAACTAGGTACTTGGAGCCTCAAATCTAATGTTTCATTTTAGGTTCGAAATTCAACCCCTAACAGGGCGAAAGACCCGCCGTTTCACCTGAAGTGAAGCAATGGCGAGCCACTAGTTTCTCTATAAAGGGAATTATGCTTTTGGTAGAAAAATCAGCCAAGTTAGTTTACTGTTTCAATCCCGAAAGAAAAAAATGAACAGTGTAACACTTCGCCACTGCGGCTTATTCTCTTTTTATAGGACCTTGAATCCGCAGTGCGTCGATATGGGTTGGTAAATAACAAAGATGTGCCTTTTATATGTTTGCTGTAATAAAACCCCGCGGAAGCACAGGTCACAAAAAATAAGTAGCGTTATTGCGTTCAGCGTACATTTTTGACCTATATTTCTTATAGGTCAAAAATGAAGGCTTGTTATAAAATTGATATCACTACATAGTATAAAATAAAGTCGTCTCTGTTTCGTGTCTGTTTGTCTGTTTGTCTGTATGCTTAAATCTTTAAAATTAAGCAACGGATTTTGATGCGGTTTTTTGTAATAGGTAGAGTGATTCAAGAGGAAGGTTTTTATGTAAAAAAAATCCCGAAATTCCCACGGGAACGGGCACAACGCGGGTAAAACCGCGGGGCGCTGCTAGTTTTTTATATATTTGTTTGTTTATATCCTACGCGTCGAGGTCTACTCTGACGATATTTTAAGACAAGTACCAAATAATTTAATAACGGCCACTTAGTCAAAAGTCCTTCGAATTAATTATTGGATTTTTTAAACATTACTCCCTGGACACTACAGGCTAGGACATTACAAGACCTTATTCATAAACGCTTATTAACAACATTTTAGCTTTTAAATGGTTTATCTCTTTCCGACATATGCTATTTTACCGAAGAGCAAAAGAGACAAAACACTTTTAAGTCTTTTAAGCCTATGTTAAGCTACAAAGATTGAATTCTTATATTCCATAACTTCACTACATAGTATAAAACAAAGTCGCTTTCCGCTGTCTGTCGCTATGTATGCTAAGATCTTTAAAACTACGCAACGGATTTTGATGAGATTTTTTTAATAGATAGAGTGATTCAAGAGGAAGGTTTATATGTATAAATATTCCCGAAATTCCCAAGGAGACGGGCACAACGTGGGTAAAGCCGTGGGGCGCTGCTAGTTAAAAATTAAACCCACAAATATTTACTTTGAAATTACTGTACAATAAAAGTTTCGATCGAGTTAGGGCTAAAGCTGCAACGTGTTGGAAAAGCAATTTTAACCGATTGTAAAAACTTCGATATACTACCCCAACATGCGATTTCAGGCAATTTCACAACAAACCACTGGAGGATTCAGTTTAGAACTTTGTTCTATCAAAATCTACGTTATTTGATACATTGTTAGATAGTCAATAGAGAGCGTAACATATGATACACATTGTTAATAGATCCAGTACAATAACCTCACATTCCACTGAATGGCATTGGAGTATGACCGCATATGACATCACAGTTGAACTAACCGCAAATTGATTCATATGTCTTTAACCAGTACGTTCTCATGCGAAGGGTTGTAATAATAAAATAACGATAAAGTTTTAAAAAGATTTATTTCAATAATAAGAAACAATAATAACTTGTCTTATTTGAAAAAAGACTATCGTAGAGTGTTTAAAAGCTAGTATCACAGACTTTTTCATAGTTTTAAAATAAGATTTGAATTACATAAATACCATAAATCTATACCTATTTATTAAGGAAACAATACTTTGTACAATATATACAAGTGTTCTTAATTTGAATTTCCAAACAGTTATATATAACCATAAACAATAATATCACAACCATAGATAAAATACCTACATCTTTTTCCTTAAATTCTTCTCTTAAAATTGCACATCACTTTTTCCTTGGGTACGTGATCAGTTTTTAAATAAAGTATAATAAATTATATCTACATTTGTGAGTCAATTCATTGGAGCTATCTCGGACAGAATTTGGAATCAGGAAAGAGAAAACAATGCAGAGATAAAAATCTGAAACAAAGAAATAAAGAATACATTTTCTGATCGCAACAATTGAAACAGCAATTTAATTTTTTGTACTAATTTCATTTTGAGAGTCGAAACGCTTGCTTGATGTATTGGTAGAGATCTGCTCGATAAAATATCTTATTGAATCAATATGAGTTTAAGAAATAATTTATGATTACTGAACTTTATTTGAGTAAATTCAAATTCAAATTCAAATTCAAATATAAATTCAAATTCAAATATAAAATATAATAAAATGTTTTAGCTCCTTACAGTTGTAAGATACACAACCAGATATCTAAAAGAAACATTAGGAGATCTATAACCCGAGGAATAAAAGAACTGGGATATTGAAATAAGTTCAATATGTTAAATAAAAAAAATATTATGCAAGTCAGTTTCAAATAAACCTAAATTCGTTTTTTTTTTTTTTTTTGCGTTGAACTTTTCGCGAAAAGTGATAAGAGGGCCTTTCTACCAGGGCTAATATTACCTTTGGCACCAACCAATCAAAACAAATAAATTATGTATTGCGATAGCCACCAAGCGACACGAAAATTAACATAGATCTGCCCGCCTAGCACAAAAGACAAAAGGCGACATGACATCATAATGTACCGTGAGTTAATTGGTGACGGATTAATGAAAAATTCGAATTTGAAAAATTCCACCAATAAGCACGCAGTATTAATCATATCATATCTTCTCACCTTGTCTCAAGATGCAATATCCCTTACCTTGTAGGATCATACGCAGTGTCAAATCCCGGAACGTTAATAACATTCCATTCATTGTCCTTGTTGGTGCTGTAGCCAAATGAAATCTGATCTTTGAACTTCTCTGGAGGTAACAATTTCATCGGCTCTAAGTGAGAATGGAACTCTGGTACTAAAGTGAGGTTCCCTTGCATTAGTTTTTCTGAAACATAATTGGTGTTGTGAGGGAAACTGCGAAATCGTGTAAAATTTTCATATTTTATTATGGATATTTTCCTTTTCTAAACAGCTTAGATAGCAACGTATACACTTTACTATGAAGTTTGAAAAGGAATGCGGATAGGAAAGTTTAAAAAGACATAGAAACGTAGAAACGCTCACTTACCAACAATGAAACCCATAGAGACATCATCAGGGAATCTTATTTTTTCACAAATACTGATAAACTTGCCGCCACTGCAACAAAAAAGATTAGGTCAGATTTCAGAGCAAAAGAGAATACAAAGTAACACACAAAGATAGGTATTGAATAAAGTAATGTATGCTAGTAGTAATTTGTTGTATTCTAGCGATAGAGACTGTGCATTTAATATCAAATATATCGTAACCTAGGATCGCATGCGAACTAAAATCCCGAACTAAAACTTTAATTGAAATTGACCGAGTACAAACCTGGCAACAGGTGTCATTTTGTACGCCAAACTTTCGCTCAAACAGTAGCCAGCTCCGCCGGTGGCGAACCAAAAGGTGCCTTTCATCTGGAACAAATGATAATATTATTTAGTTGAAACGGAGCGATTCTGGTTCATCCTGAATGGAATGATATCTTCAGTAAGCTGAGAGGCCTTACAATGCAGTGAAATCATACTGGCTTCCAACTACTGACAAGAAGCTACTAGCGAAGTGACATACTCAAGCATTGTCAATTTTGTTTAAAAATCTTTTCACCCATATTATATTTATATCTACCTGTATTTAGATGATGTTAAATTAAAACAAGAAGGTAAAATTCAGTTACACCGAAAAGACCCGTGTGAAACATTAATCATTTATTTTGTTCAGAGTTATTAAACGCTCTACCCTCTTCACTAAGACTACTGAAATTAAAGACCTATACCAGTACGGCACTAACTCCAAATAGTGGGTATTAATTTTCGCAATAATGGAAGGTATTACCTTGCTCATAAGGGTAAGGTTTGATCGTCACGATAATACCGATTGCCATTAGTGCGGTCCTAATGAACCTACAAGTAGGTTATGTCTCATGCATCGCATTTTATTGGGAGCAAATAAGATTACGTACCTAGTAACTTTAAAAGTCTTCACGTCTATAGTATTTTAACTGGATTACGTAAGTGTATGGATGATTTAACTCTATTTACTCTGAACACGTTAAAAGTGATATAGAAATTAAACTTAGCACCCTAACAACAAGAAACAACAGTTTAAGGGTGCCTGTCCATTGATCCGAGAAACGGACAAATATAAACCAATAGAATTGCATAAAATCACCGGTCAGATATTTTATGCAATCCTATTGGTTAATATTTGTCCGTTTCTCCGCTCTGCAGCCTCGCTCCGCATCGATGGACAGGCACCCTAAGAGTGCGTTCCCATTGAATCACGATGCATTGAAATTTGTTGAATCATTTTTGTAATTGGTCAGCTGAGCTCCACATGGCTCTGCTCCGCTTTCAAGGAAACGCACCCTAAGTCAAGGATTTTTTTATGCCAAAATTCTTATAAGAACCTTGTACCCATGATACTGAAGATTGTACCCATGTTTAAGAACAAATAAATAATTTGAATTTGAATTTAAAAAAAGAACGGCTGCAATGCCGGGGCCGGCCGAGGCGCTTCTAGTAATTTATAGGTATTTGTCTTCGATCAACAATACACAACTAGATATCGGGTCACGTACAAAATCAAAGCTAAATACTGTCCGCGTGGATGACGTGTCACAGCTTATTTTGTTTACTACCGAACTGAAACAAAAGTTTAAAAACAGTTCGAAGTTCAACCTAATTACAACCATGACACCTAGCAATAAAGTAGCAAATCTTATGAATAAAATAAGAGCTCACTTTTCAAATGAGGCCTTATTCACTGAGACGTATTTTTTGCGTCGACCCGACATCTAGTTGTGTATTGTTGATCGAAGGTATTTGTTGCTAAAATCTAATTACCTTCCGCTGCTTTAGCTTCACGGGTTCATAAATAGATGTGCGTCCGAGGTACCAGTCTCTCTTGTGGTTGTATCTCCGCAACACTTCCACCAGGCGTGGTATGTTCACATAGTTGTCATCGTCGAAATGACAGAACCATCTGGGAACAACGAGAAACATAATTAAGATATGGGGCAGTAAATAAGTAAGTTCGTTCTACTAACCTATAGTGGCCAACCCTGGTGTCGGAGTTTTTAGACCGCCCAAAGGCCTCGGACATGACTAACGATTGCCATGGTCGTCGTGGGCCATAAACAGCAAATAGCCTCTGTGGTCTAGTGGTTTGAGCGCTCGGCTCACGATCCGGAGGTTCCGGGTTCGATTCCCGGTGGGGATATATCATAAAAATCACTTTGTGAGACTGTCCTCAGTTTGGTTAGGGCATTGCAGGCTGAATCACCTGATTGCCCGAAAAGTAAGATGATTCCGTGCTTCGGAGGGCACGTTAAGCCGTCGGTCCCGGTTACTTTCTACGGATAGTAGTCTTTACATGAGCCATGTCAGAGGCCTTTGGCGGCTTGATAACTCTGACACCAGGATTGGTCAGGTTGACCATCCACTCGATAAGAAGAAGAAGAAGAACAGCAAATAGATAAACCTATAGAATGACATGTAACCCCTTTTCCCCTACTGATATAATAAGTGCAAAGGTGCATTGCGTCGCACCTCACCTAACGCCTAAGGGTCGGAACACATCTGACGGAAAATGCGTCGAGCGTATCATCGGTCGCGTCTATTCCGTCAAATTAGACCTTCTACATTAGGCGTCTAGTCAGTTTCTGCGTTCAGTATCTACAGAGCGGTTGTGTTGTGTGATATTAAATTTTAAAATGAAGCCCATCGAAATAATAGCTATCGACCGACAATGCGTTGACGGAAACGGAACAGACGCTGTACGCTCGACGCACTAACGCATCATCGGTTAGGTGTGAAAGGATGGATGTTTTTCTATACATTTGTCTGTTCTGGCGTTACGCGACCGATAATACGCGACGCATTTTCCGTCAGATGTGTTCCGACCCTAACGCCTCGGTGGTCTAGTGGTATGTGCACTTGCCTGTCAAGACTGAGGTCCCGGGTCAATCGAAAACACGTTTCCTACTTTTCAAACATGGAAACGCTGAAACCGATTTGCTTAACAGAACAGACCTTGAAAACAGATACTTTTGGTTTTGAAATTCCTTTAGGAAGAGTCACCTAACTACCTACGTAATAATATTCTCGTCTTAGTTTCTTAGACCATCCATAAATATCCTAAGTAATTCCTTACCGCCTGAATGACCATTATCTTTGAAAGGTACATGGGCGATGAATAAGGCAAAGTAAGCCAACTAAATCAGGAACTGATGTGTAATCAATTCAATTAGATATGAAGTGTGTGGGCAGACTTGGGTCCCACGTTATAATCAAGCCATATATAAACTGTTATTCATACTTTTAGCGTTAAACGACCCTATAGCTATTTGTATTTGGTCTAAATGGACTATTATGCAGATGATACATTAAAAATGCCGCTTTTATCAGAATTTATGAGGAAAAGATTAAATCAATAAGGTTTCGATCAACACATGAACAATCATTAACTTGTGCATTTATCGTATTTTTTGAAAAAGGAACGGCTACCCAAAAAGTTTATTACACAAGTGCTACTATAATATGAGTCAGCATCATATTATTGTGGACTTTATTCCGTAAAGCGTAAAGTCTATCTCATTTTAAAATCATTACGCGTTCGCTTTGGGTGCCAATAATTAGCGTTGCATTTGCCGTATAATTTGCCAACATTACGTTTGACGCAAATAACAGGAGTGGAGTATCGGTGGAGTACGCAAACCCACACATTGCGGCATTGGGTACAGAATAATAACTAGTTACTATGTAAGTTGGCGTACGACAAACGACCCGAGATGTGGTTAACTTATAATCTGTATCAGGTTTCTGCATATCGAGTTCACATTTGCGAAACCAGATCTGTTATTTTACAAGACAGCTGGTTAATTGCACGAACCTATTTATTACAGAATAAGCAATTTGAACCGAGTGTGCGAGCGATTTTAATACGCGATATAATTTTATAGATCTTTTGTAATTATTGCCAGCTATAATGAGGTTTGCGTCCGCTGTTGCGCTACTGACCACACCTACAGCGAAACGATCATAAATTACAAATATTTGATATCAATTTAAAATACAGAGAAACGAAAATATTCATTGACTGCGCAAACGAAAGATTTTTCGTCCGTTAAATTAAAACCCTTGTTAATTGAATAGAATAAGATACAAAATGGATAATATGCAAGTAAATCTGCCGAAGTAAAAATTTATCGCGGCGAACTCGTAAGTCTCACGTCTGCACAATAGTGATCATAAAACATAATTAGTAAAATGAATTCCCAGTAACTCCCATGTAATTAATAGAACACAATCCGTCAAGTTGTAAGTAATCAAATACCAGTACGAACATGAATCAAACCTTACAAACTAAAGTGCCATTACATCTAATAATAACATTTGAAACCCATCAACATTCCGAGAAGGAAATCATTCATATCACTATTAGTGTTCTTAATAAAACATCGGCATGTTTACATTGTAACCCGATATTATAGTATTGGGATACGAGTCAAAACACAATTTTGTGGGAAGAAAACAAGGAACGCTTAACAAAAACATCTTGCGGTGCGCTAAGTAAACGCGTGAAAATTATTGTGAGCCACGAATAATATTGACCTAGCTCTTCAAAAACCATTAGGTTTGTTGTGTATATTTGAATATCGAAGCTGGTAGGCTTGTCTACAAATTAAAAGGCACTTGGGAAGGTGAAGTAGTTGGGAGCAGGTAGAGATAGAGATAGGTAGAGATAAGATTTGGTTCCATTTTTAAAATATAAATTGAGATTCGCTAAGGTACTAATCAATTTTAAGCGAACGTAGACTTTTTGTTTATACTAGTGTTGTTTTTTGGGATTTTGTCGTGTTACAATTTTCGCAGTACAGTGTTAGATAGGTAACTTTCCAACCTAGAGTACGAGATAGAGTATTTAAAAATAATATCCTTTTCATTCTGTAAATTAAAAATGTAATACTTAATGTTTTGCAATTTAATACAATGTAATAATTATCTCAATCAATCAAATCAATGTAGTTCTAATCTGCCATCCATTGTCTTAAACATTAATTGAAAACAATGTACGGACGGACGAACTTTCATGTTATGATAGTATATTTTATTACACATTAATCAATGTCAATCTCAGTATGTAAATGGTAGTGGAATGACGTGTTCATTCTAAGTTAAATGTTGATTACATGATGTTCTATTATAATTAGTGGATCGATTAATCGCGTTAGTGTTTGTGTCTAACATGTGGGTAATTAGGTGTTTCCGTACATTTGCTTGTGGGAATATTGTGACGCCATAATTATTGCCTACGACTATCATTATCATTATCTCAAAAATCAAAAACGTAATGAACGCTCATCAAAGATTTGGTGATGAACGACTCTTAGCCCCAATATCACCGTTACACTGAACTCTAACGTCTTTGTGGTCTAGTGGTATGTGCACTCGCCTACCAAGACTTAGGTCCCGGGTTCAATTCCCGGGCCTACTTTTAAATGGCTCGGGTTTGAGATCACCAACCCACATATTTTGGACAGCGTGGTGATTATGCCTAATCCTGCTCACTGTACTGATGATATCGATATCTTCAGTGAGATGAGAGAAATCAAATTTGAAATTTCGATCTCAGTTTAACTCATGAACTAGGATTAAAGTTGAACTGAAAGAGTCCAGTATAAATATTAGCCTATAATGTCCCACTGCTGGGCAAAGGTCTTTCCCAATTCCTTTGATCTCTTTCCAGAGACAGTGCAGAAGTTATCAGTACAGAAAAAATAATCGAAGTACTTATAAGTTCCATGTAAATTACATAACAAGTATAAGATATTAATATGCGAATAGTATACCCTATTTATTATGAAAGCAGGAAACTTGTACCGATAGACAACTCCTCGTGAATCACGAGCTTTCGTGCGTAAACTGAGCTTTGCAACTTGTTTACTAATGACGTCGCTATAATATTATTTATAAGATCTTTGAAGGAACTGTGTCATTGAAGATTGCGTAACAGGAATTTGAGGTTCAATGATAAATATATATATACACGGACAGATTCACACACTGTTAATTAGACAATTGAGTCTTTGTACTGATTTAATATTCTGTACTAGATTTATCCTTATCTATTACAATAACATCATATTTAAGACCAATTTGAAGAAGCACTTATTGCGAAACCATAATATTTATAAATTGGTACTCACTTTTTACCACTTTCTATAAAATGATCATATTCCACCGATGTTTTGCAGCAAAGATGGCTTCTTTGGTGAGAGTCCGAACAATTTGTGTTCACCATGTGACCATCTGCGAAGAAAAGTTTAATCACTACATATTATAAAACAAAGTCCGCGGCCGCGTCTGTCTGTCTGTTCGCAATAAAATCAAATACTACTGCACGGACTTTGACGCGGTTTTTTTAATAGATAGAGTGATTCAAGACTTTAACTTATAAGGTGTTTTGATGACGGCAAAAGTCCTTCGGCTACCTTCCTTTAGTGTCTTTATCGGTGATTAATTTATAAATAGCTACTTACCAGTCATCCGCTGATAATGTGGATTGTCATTGTCTGTGAAGAACCACGTCTGCAACAAAGAAAAGTATGTTTTAAGAAAATATTTTAAATGATTAACCATTCTAACAAAGAAAATAGATAAGTAAACTGACATCTTAAACTACATAATATTAGTAAAAATGCTCTGAAAATGACCAAAATCACTAGTATAAAACAAAGTCGCTTTCCAATTTCTGTCTATCCCTATGTATGCTTAGATCTTTAAAACTACGCAACAGATTTTGACGCGGTTTTTATAATAATATTTAAATTAATAGAGTGATTAAAGAGGAAGGTTTATATGCATAAAATTTCCCGAAATTCCCACGGGAACGGGCACAACGCGGGTAAAACCGCGGGGCTCTGCTAGTATTTCGTAAAGTATAAACTATGCTGCATACTTTTCCATATTGCGGACTACTCATTGTTTGAAAAACAATACCTACAAAAATTAGACGCCCAAAGAAACAACTAAAACGTTATCTCTAACAGGATAAAATAAATCATAACCGCACGATTTCCAGGTAGTGTGCCCCTGACAACAAAGGAATCATTTGGGATAATTGGTACTCCCCATATTGGCACTTAAGATCCTTAGTAACACAATGCCCTCGAAAGATAACGCCAATAATTAAACCGAGGGAAACTCGATGATGGAGCGCCTTTTACCTTAACTTATCTTCAGAATACCTTCTTCGAGAAGTGGCTGTGTGTTAGAAATTGTTTTGGCTTAGTTCCGTGTTCGAGTTAAAAGTTGGCGAGGTTAGTATTCTGTGAGATAATTGATACCTAACATGAGATGTGGCGAGTGAATTAATTTGAGAATTTGATCATGTTATTGTATTTGTTGGTATTGTGGTGCAGATACTAAATAAAAGGCTTATTTCATTATTTAATTCGGTTGGTTAACCGCTAACCTGCTAGAGGTTTGATTCCATTTATTTTCAACCCCCCAATAAATGAGGGGTGTTATAATTATAGTTTTGAGGTGTGTGTTTGTGTGCATCATAAAGATAAGGGTTTGTGTTTTCTTTTATTTTAAAACATTTTATAAAAAGTCTTTCAAAATAAACCCATTTGTGTTGTTAGATTTTTGATAATATATGTAAAATGTATAGAATATTTATCGATTTGATTTACATAGTATGCTTTGTCTTGTTTTTCTGGATTTCATTTTATTTAAGCTAGCATGTTTGTTAGACATATTTGACCCTTTTTATAATTGAACTAGCAGCGCCCCGCGGTTTTACCTGCGTTGTGCCCGTTCCCATGGGAAATTCTGGATTTAAAATATCCTATAACCTTCCCGTTGAATGTAGCCTTGGTCCTTGGTCCAAAGGCCAGTTGATAGATCAGAGTCGACTCTACATATGTCCAGAGGCATCAACATCTAAGGTGAGTCTTGACACTTTACTAGTAAGTTATCCCTGCCACTTCGAACATTATCTAGAGCGGAAAGATCGCAATCTTTCTTATTGACAAAATACGAGGCGACCAATATCTCACTATGTAAATACTGATACGAAGACCAAAAGCACTGAATGTGAACAGGAAAACTATGTGCAAGGTATAGGAGTTTGGATTTTTTTGACATCAAGGAAAACTTGGACATTCGATCGTAATGGCTGTTTTTAGGCATTTAAAAATACTTGAAAATTCTGTTGTATAGAAAGTTTTAGCCAAGATTTTATGACATACCATTAAAATAAATTATATTTAGATAAAAATAAAAATAGATAAAAACGTCCGGCGGAGGTAAGGCTAATGTTTCAAGTCTATCTAGAAAAATATAGTCTCTGCAGCACTTTAATGATCGGAGTTAATCTGGCTCTATGAAAATCCTTCTAAAGCATAAAGGCTCAGTGCACTTAACATTGCCTATAACTACCAAACAAATCGTAAAACCAGAGACTAGGGTGAAACTAATGGACGATCACAACCATAAACAATACGTAGACGTATAAAATTACTCGTTAAGTATGTAGTTACAGTGCCACCAACTTAACTGTTCAGGTGGGCAAAATGGGAACTACAGCCGCGTCATATTGAATCTCTCTCTTAGTTAGGCTTTATATGATTGATATTGTAGTTTCTTAAATTTTAATGATATCTATAGACTGACTTGCAAGACATGTTTTAATTACGTTTGTTTCTTGGTGAATTTCTTATATTATGGCAAAACCAAATTCTCCACTAGCGACGCTGTCAACTGAACAGATAAGATGGTGGGACTGTACTTCGATTTTATTAACTGCCAAGAGACACAGACAAATAATTTAGAGGAACATAAAATTATTGTCTTAAAAATTGATTTTTTATGAGATATTTAATAAGATGGTTGAAAGAGTAAGATCTGTTTCCACTTAGGAGTCATAAAATATTAACCATGATATGAAGGATTTTCAAACCAAAGAGAAATGTTTCTATAGACGAAGAGTTTAGTAATTTCAATCCATAATTTTTATTACTATCATCAAATTGTCTTTGATAGGAAAATCTTCTATATCTATACCTATATATAAAAATACTGGTTCGTTAGTCTCGCTAAAAACCGAGAACGTCTGGGCCGATTTAGTTAATTTTGTTTATATGATACTAGCAGTGCCTTGCGGTTTTACCCGCGTTGTGCCCGTTTCCGTGGGAATTTCGGGTTTTTTTATACATATGAACATTTTGTCTTGAATCACTCTATCTATAAAAAAACCGCGTCGAAATCCGTTGCGTAGTTTGAAAGATCTAAGCATACATAGGGACAGACAGACAGCGGAAAGCGACTTTGTTTTATGCTATGTAGTGATGATTTTTGTCGTCCAGAGAAGGTTTAAAGTTCTAAACAGTGAGGGAATAATTGCGGGTGAAACCACAGGGCCCAGTTAGTTAGTTAATATTTGAAGACTTTCCAATACATTGTACGATGTATACGTGTCGATGATGGTTTTTGACCAGTGATTCGTGTAGCTTAATAATAGGAAGCCGGTTTTTCCGGTAAGATGCGATTTGAGTGACCGGTGACAAATCTTTATTGTCCAATTATTATACTATACAATACTATCTAGTTGCCATCTTATAAAATCTTTGTTACATCCTATTTGTGGTAAAAACAGACATTTTAATTTATTTGTTATTTTTTAATTTACTTGTTAATTTTTAATTTAATTGTTAATTTTTAATTTAATTGTAATTGTATTGTTATTTTTTAATTTGAATAGCGAATAATCTCCATAATTATGGTTGATAGCTGCGTGTCCCAGTGTTTTCATTTTGATTTTCAATCTTAAGTATCTGCTAATAATTATCTGCATTAATCATATATTTTAATACACAAACTCTTTCGTATTGATAAACATTAACAAGCAAAAAGCTCGCGCGCTCTGCGCGACTGTCCGTGGGGCACTTTGTCCGTTAAAACAGAAGCTACAATATTATATACTGATACTATCACCTTCGTACTACAATAGGTAAGTAAGTACATATAACTTAAAACAAAATAACAATAAAAATCTATTTCTTATCACACCCACATCCTTCGCTTCTACCTAATCGAAACACAAAATTATCACTAGTTTAATTATCAACAAAACATTGCAAAACTACGTCCTTGAATCCCGACGTATCCAGAAATTATCTATATCTTCAACAGCCGCAACCGCGCCTGGATTGGCCCGCGATATATTTGAACAAGGTCCCGGATGCGTCCAATATGACATAATGTCTAACGTTTTTGCAGTTTCGATAAGAAACGCGATATTTTAGAGGATGTGGTAACATGAGTCGATGTTTCATTGTGTTTGTATAACACTAACTTATTCGTTTGGGTAATGGTGTTTGGAGACAGCTGACTGCACTGTTTAGGTAGGATATTTAGCAAAGCAAAACGAAGAATGAAATAGTTATTTTTTAAAGTTACTATTTTTATTTTTATTAAATACGGAAGAGTTTTAATCATTGATATTAATGAAAAGCTATTTTATTATTATTTATGGAGACAAGAGAGTATACTTTAGAGTATGTTTTATAATAATCCAACCAAAGATCTCCATAATATTTCCAAAATACAACACCTAAGCGAAAGTCCCAACACCGAAACCATCTGTCAAGAATCACGTCTCATAAAACTAAACCTACATATTTTCCTATAAAACCAACCCAGTTACAACCAAGCAAATACGGTAAACTGAACATTTAATAAATGGCGAACGTTTAATAAATCATACTTGGGAACTAGTTATGGTCACAAAAGGGCGCGGGCTTGCGCGGACTGGTCACGTGCCGCGCGCGCGTCGCTCCAGCCACGCGCTGCGCAAGCGCATACAATAGGTTACAGATTTACATCGATTATGCTTGTATGGGAAACATTTTGTTAGAAACACAATGGTGGCGATTCGGCGTCCTTCGAACTAAACTAAAATAAGTTTAGTCCTGTCAAACTAGGTTTTGGTATTCGGACGGCCACACGATTAAACTAATTTGAAGTATGTCGACTAAATTGGTTTTAGTTACTCAATTTAGTTAAAACGCAATTCGGCTGCACACTTTTAGTGTCATTTTTAGTCCAAAATTATGACGTCAAACGTCATTTTAGTTGTTATTTAGTCGGCACATAAAAGATCGCGATTAATATTAGGTGAAGGGGAGTTCTATATGTTTTATTTGTTATATTTTAATTTTAATCGTCAAATATGGAAGAATTTGTGGTGGCGGCGACCGTCAATTCATTGGAAAAGGTATGTAAAAAGCAAAACACCTATTTTTCTTGATTTACAGAACAAGTTGTGAGTTTGCGTGTTGTTCAACTACTTCGGTGATAAAATTCGAATCTAATTATTTTTGCCAAGTGAGACTTCGATTATGGAATATTAGGGAAGCTTCAAATCCTTTTAAGATTGAAGAGGAAAAATTTAGGAAGCTATTTCGAGTTCCAAAGTCTGGAGCTCAACAGTAGATTGATTCTCTCAGATTGAGGTTGTATATCGTGGCCTCCTAATCAGCATGTTATAGTATAAAGAAGCTAGATTTATATCTGTATAATAAAAATGTATATCACTTTGCAGATGAGGATGACACGGGAGACCAGTTGCAGCAAATTGAACCAGCTCTTGATGCAATAGAAGAGTCAGAGGAAGGAAGATCATGATCATGATTTTCTGTCATAAGCCAGATTAATACAATAATATTTAATTGCTCGTTTTTAATAAAACAAATTGTAATACAAAACATCATTATATACTAATAATTGTTTATTATTGTAGAATTATTTCATAATTATTAGGGTTCAGGGTTAGAGGAGTAGGGTTGGGTGTTTAATGAGCTTATTGCTGCGCCTATAACATATGCAGCCTGCAACACAGTCTCTCCAAGCTTGTCCGTTTTCGTTGAGAGCCATAACTAAGGCCTCACTTGTTGTTGGGCGTCTGGATCTTCCACGACGTGACCGAGGCTTCCTTCCGAATAGTCGTGGCAGATCAGAACTGCGGGATGCTGACGCCTGGATTGGGGAAGAGTGGCACGTTGTGAGTGTGGGCTGAATCGGTGCATTATCATATATCACTGGGAATTCATCCTTGAAAGCACTCGATGTACATGGTACATCGTACTTGATGACGCAGACAATCCCTGCACTTGATGTACTTGGTACATGAAGAGATTGTCGCTTAGTTGATGACTGTATACCCTGAAAACAAAACAGTCTTTTAAAAAATGAAATAAAAAATAAGTGGACATATTTCTTTTGTTAAAGATTAATAAAGTTACTTTATTTGGGACTGTAGATAAGTAAAATCCACGGTATAGCGAAGTACTTACTGCGTAAGTCTCTATATTGAAAAGCTTGCGAGAAAAAGAACGACTTCTAGTAGTTGCATATGGATTGCTTACCTCTCACAACCTCGATGTTGGCGTGGAGTCGCTCCAAATTCACCTCTTTTTGCCTTTTGTTGGCGCGTTTCTTGTTTATATTCATTATAATGTTTTTTTATGTATTTGAATATTTGTAAACATCCAATTTAGTTATTTAACATATTTGAAGTTTGAACCATAGATACGTATAATAATACCTATATGGTTCAAACCTCAAGCTGAAACCAGAGTAAAATATGTGATTATATTCTCTTTGTTTCAAACTTTTTGACGTTAATATTGCTACTCGCCACCAGACGGCGTAAGTGGCTCTACTCAATTTAGTTCATCTTTAGTCGTCGACCAAATTTAGTTCGAAGGAAACACCGAATAGCGTTTGCACTAAACTAAACTAAACTAAAATTTTTAGTTTGACATATTTTAGTTTAGTTCAAATGACCCCGAATCGACACCAATGCCTTTTTTTGTGGTTGGTATGTTATTGGAATTGTTGGGATATGCTGTAATTGGTGGTGAAATGTTTGAGCAATGCTCGCTATGTAAAGTCGTGATTACATTTGTGCAGAGCGCATCACTACATAGTATAAAATAAAGTCGCCTCTTTTTCGTGTCCGTCTGTTTGTCTGTCTGTATGCTTAAATCTTTAAAATTACGCAACGGATTTTGATGCGGTTTTTTGTAATAGGTAGAGTGATTCAAGAGGAAGGTTTTTATGTAAAAAAATTCCCGAAATTCCCACGGGAACGGGCACAACGCGGGTAAAAGCGCGGGGCGCTGCTAGTAATCCTATAATGTCTAATATATTACTAATTATTCATTATGTTACGAGTTGTATCCTTTGGGAACAAGTTCAGCGTCCGATAAAGTACAGACTACGTGTTTGTAAACAAAATACATAATATATTCAAGGAATTGATTAGAAGATATTACGTAGCTATTTTGATTCGTGCGTCTTCATTTGTTCTGCATACCAACCAAGCAGCAACTAAACTGGCTCAATCATAAATAAATACAGATTTATCGTAGACCCACGACGCAACAAAACATTTGAAACCAATATTTCAATTAAGTACTTAACTGTAAATCTATTTGCAATACCAACTTTATCCTCCGATCGAAGTGTTAAATGTAAATCAGCCATTATGTAGTCTTTAGCAGGATTAAATGATTCATTATGCGCGCTCCACACTTGGGGAAATTGAGCGGAATCTGCACGACACATTACGAAAGGACGGTGTTAACCTTCGTGTGGAATTGGCTTTCGAAAATCATTGCAATTGATAGCAATATTGGAGACTATTGCTTCAAAATTGATAGGTATATTGGAGCTTTGATGTGTTTTGCTCAAAGATGGTGGCAGAATGGTTATAACTATTAAGTGAACACTACAATAGAAGAAACATAGAAGAAGATAGTTAACAGAAGAGTGCGTTGATGAAGATCTTATGAATAAAATGTTTTCATCTTGGGGGCTGGGAATAGAACTAAATAAAGGGATCTCCGTGAGGAACTCGATCTGTAAAGGGTTGTAACACACCGAGCAGCAAAGAAGAAAAAAGGAGTGGCTTACTGAGCTCCACTCAAGCAACGAACTAATACAACTTCAACTACTAGAGAACTAGGTAAAAATATGTTCTTATTGCAATATAAATACCAGAGGTTCCTATATGATAAGACAGGGTACCTAAGTATTTTCAACAATTTCTCTTTTGGAATGGAAACTACAAAATATCGATATTCAACCATTATAATTGCTTTTCAATTGTGAATGCTGACTCGCATGAACGATGAAATTTAATTTCGCAACCAAAAAATAATAAGTTACAATATTTAAGTTATGAAAAAGTTATGGATCATCATTCAAAAAGTTCTTGGAATTCATGAGGTTTTATTTTATTTTTGCAATCATATATTAAGTTGCCACATATTTTAAAATGTCACCAAAGCTGTTATGGACATATTTGATAAACACAACTGATAATCTTTAAAAAACGCGTTTGGCGATACACATCTCAAGATTAATGGATTCAAAGAAATATTTGCATAATAACGTTGTTCTTTAATCGCATACAAAATATCTGCGGTTTTGAGTTTTGAAGCAATTTGGAAGATGGTCTCAGAACGAGTTCGCTCTTCAATTTGGCGCAATTGGACGGATTAAGGCGATGATTTTGAATTAAGTTCCTTCTTTTATAAACACAAAAAGGTACTTTTATTTGCTATAATAGCAATAGTTAGAGTAAATTTTCTGCATGTTTGCTTACAGGAATGGAGAATGAGTTAAATGTGATATTTAATGTCTTTTAAAGGTCCTTCTTTAATGCAATGTCTCCAAACTTCAAACCCGCCTTAACGAAACAAAATAAAGATGTTCTTTCATCGATAATTCCGAGGCTAATGGCGATATTGACCTGCGAGACACAAGTCCCAGTCCCGCTGCGATCTTACCCAGCATTTATTTAGATTTATTGCCAAGATATTGGAAATTCGCTTTTGCTAGCTTTCGTTTTAGAACAATTTGTTGAAGCTTTATTACTGAATAGTGACGGTGATTGTAGACCAATCAGAAATACGTGCTTGTTATGACCGATATAATGGAATTGTCTATTTGGTTTCTAGTTATATTTATCTCCACTTATTTAGTCTTAATCTATACTAATATTGTATTTAAAAGTATCCAACTATGATTGTTTGTTGGTAAGAGCTAATCGCGGAAACTATTAGTTCAATATGAATAATTGTTTTCGTAGCGGATACCCACATTCAATGGGAAGGTTGTAGACTATATTTCATCCCGAAATTCTTACAGGAACGCGGGTAAAACTGAGCTAGTTACTTGTACATTGAGTCACTAGTCGAGTGTCTTACTATGAGTATTCGTATCAAATACCCAGTAAATTTGCTTACCAGACAATATCAATTAGTGGCAGATTTCTTTGTGTCAATCAGTCCAAACATATTCATTCATATGTTTGAGGTAAACAATCTTATACACTGGTTTGAATGGAATGACTTCGTGTTGTTTACGTGTTGTAGATTTAAGCTCAATGATATTCCTTCTATTGTTTTTAATCCCAACTGATTCAAAGAAGTGATTTCAACTTCTTACTTTAGAAAGTTTGATTACAGCAACCATTCTATTCAAGAGAATTACTTAAACATCTCGCAACAGAAAGAATATTCTTACAACTTTGAACCTTAATACTTGTGTTACTTCTCTGTTATCATTCCATTTCATCTTTTGTTTTCTCTAAGAACTTGAATAAGTTAAAACGTTATTCAGTTTATAGATATGCTTTGAAAGCAAATATCATTAAGATATCTTATTTGTTATCCCAAGAGTCTATTGTTTATTACCGCTGCTGTCTCGACGGAGCTAACGTTCAATTAATTTTAAATAATGTGTTTCGAGACCATTTGCTTGGAAATATATTCACACCTGCATATTCGACGTCGCATTTGCCAATTAAGAGTGGCTTAGTAATAATAAGCAAGACGTCTTTTGTTACTTCACTGACGTTCATAATATTATTGTAACCTCCATCAAACACTAAGTCCGAATAGAATAACATTGTTTCCTTACCTGATTCTTTGCCAGTTGGAACCATGTTTTTAAAATGACCGGCACCCTCGAATATTGATAATGTTTTGTAGTTTTAACACTTATGAATATATCGTCCAACGTTATGTTTTTGTACGTTTCACTTTCAACACTAGTTTTAGTCACAGGTTCATCAGGTACAACATCGACGACTGCACGAGGTTCTTGGAAGTTCAGTGCAACACCACCTTCGTACACTAATAGGCTGCAGGATGCCAGTGTAACCAGCATTGCTGCTGCCTTAAACAGCATACGGCCTCTCATAACAAGGCCGTATGGCGCCAAAGCGCCTAAACTCTCTCCTGCACCACCTTTTCACTCATCAATTTAACTGTTATAATCGGAAATATAAACAACGCGCAGAATAAGGCAATATGCAGGACCGTTGTCTCAGAGAACGGTTACAAACTAAATAAAAATGTAGCGGAGTGCAGGCCGCGATCATACGCCCGCGCTTCGCCCCACCACGTGGTGCGACGGAGACAAAACATGGCGACCTCTCGGTCCCACTCGATGGGTTCGATGCGCGTGCGCCGGTCTGCCGCCTGCGCCACCGCCGCCGGCAGCGACGCCCTGTCAAAGGTTCAAGTAATCATTGCATACAACATCGGGAACTATCTTGAATGTAGCTGTTCAACTTTATGCACAACATTGTCTACAAGTTTCTTAACAACTTTTTTGTTGTACCACTGGATCGTGGAGAATGTTTATGATCGTATTTACTTTTCGTTATCACTTTCTAATCTTATCACGAATCAAGTTGTGTACGGACACTCAGTAAAGGTTTAGAGGTAAAACCCTAAGGCAGGGATAGGATTAACGTAATTACAGGTATTTCCATCTCACAATCAGATACATTTTGAAGAGAATTGTTTTCTCCGTTACGTGTAAATCAACCCTAATTAGATAAATGGCGTAACATCAGCTTCCCGTCAGGTTTACCATGAATTCTACCATGTCATCGTCCTAATTCGTTTCCATCGTCGGACAATGATTCATTGTTAGAAGAATAGCATCAAAAGCGCAACGGTCTGCTGGTTGATGCCACCAGCAGTGGGTGGTAATGGAATTAGGGGCCAGTCATTGTTGCATTAAATTCTCCACAAATTATTTAATGAGATATAAAATTGCTATTACTCTGTCACTGATTAAAAACGTGATTTGAAAGTTGAAGTGAAAGATAAAGGTTCAATCATCGTAACTAATTGTTGATTGTTACACACTTTCGTTGTTTTAAGCGTTTATTGGCCTAAATTGCAGTATTTCATGTTTTGTTTGATAAAACCGCACGCATTCACTATCTGCGTTTTGCAAGCGATGGAGCTTGTTATACATTTAAATCAACATTAACTTATTTAAAAATTATGAGTCTATTCTTGTTGGGGCTTTCTCCCTTTTAGAATAAAAAAATAAGAATGAAATAACTAAATAACTGGCAACTGGTGGCTTTGAGTCGAGAAGAGTAGCGGAAATGGGGGGAGGCCTTTGCCCAACAATGTGATGATACAGGCTAACTCAACTCAGTAACAGTAACTCAAAAAGTTTTACTACTGCTTTTATAAAAGTCTTGCGATTTACATTTTAATTAGACGCGACTAGGTTAGTGGCCAACCCTGGTGTTGGAGTTTTTAGACCGCCCAAAGGCCTCCGACATGGTCTAACGATTGCAACAACCGGGACCGACAATTTAACGTGCCCTCCGAAGCACGGTAGCGCTCAGATAGAAATGCCACTATCGGCCACCCATCCAAGTAGGGGCCGAGCTACACGTTGCTTAACAATCGCAATGAACTATTAATGCTTAGTCAAACTACGCCCCGAGCGCTGCAAAGAGTTACAGCGCCACATAAAGGGAGTAGTTTTTTAGAGTCAATTGTTATCAAAACTCTTGAATCGCTTGAGGATTAAAAAAAATCTGTTACATAAACCATAATATGTAGTAACAAAGTTTTTTTTTTTTACGTAACCTCACTGTCCCACTGCTGGGCAAAGGTCTCCCCCAATTCTTTCCATTTATCTCTTTCCATAGCCGACTCCTTCCAATCCTTTTTAAAATCGTCCAGCTCTTTCCGCCATTGAGTCGGAGGCCGATCTGGGGGCCTGCGGGCATCCTGGAACTCCTATTCCGTAGAAACAAAGAATTAAGACAGAAAAATACACAAAAAACAGGTCATTTTCGAAATAATTGAAAAATTCCTCCTTTTTGAAGTCAGTCTTCTTCTTATCGAGTGGATGGTCAATCCTGACCAATCCTGGTGTCAGAGTTATTGAGCCGCCAAAGGCCTCTGACATGGCTCATGAAGTCAGTTAAAAGTCCTATAATCTTAAATTATTTATTTATTAGTCAGTGGTTAAGCTTAAGTAAAGTAAATGTTGAAAAAATAATCTAATGATTAATCAAAATAAATGTCTTGGATATCCAAATAATATTGATATACTGTTTTGATAATA
Organism: Cyclophora albipunctata; assembly: GCA_963082685.1. NCBI lineage: Eukaryota > Metazoa > Arthropoda > Insecta > Lepidoptera > Geometridae > Cyclophora > Cyclophora albipunctata. Next base: position 2,977,496 of record OY720117.1, on the reverse strand, counting down.
ATATTGAATCATGAAATATGTATCTGTATCATCAAAATTAAATCGTCAGCGTAGTTATAGTGATTAATCACTTGCATTTCGTAATTTTGTTTGTATTTGAATATATTCAAAATAAATAATCTATCTGATCATCACATTATTATTTTAAGTATCACTTCAATACCATTGATAGAATTCAGGCGCTGAATCAGGGATAGATTTGTTTTAAGTTTAACGAATTCGTTTCTTAAGTGTAAGTGAACACTACTCATTTTGAATTAAAACTACGTTTACGGATACACTTCGCATTTATTTTACACTAGCAGCGCCCCGCGGTTTTACCCACGTTGTGCCCGTTCCCGTGGGAATTTCGGGATTTTTTTTACATAAAAACCTTCCTCTTGAATCACTCTACCTATTACAAAAAACCGCATCAAAATCCGTTGCGTAATTTTAAAGATTTAAGCATACAGACAAACAAACAGACAAAAATAGCGACTTTGTTATACTATAGGTGCTCCCACACTGCTGTTACAAAATGTTTATAAACATTTTTGAACACTAAAACATTTACTAACAAATGTTGTCAATTCTTACATTTTGTTAGGAACTGTTATATGTTATAAGTGCTCCTACACTGATGGAAAGTGTTTACTAACATTTTGAATCTGGCATTGGCTCGCAGTTTGGTTTTGAGGCGTCTACACGAAAATGGAAGAAGATTTGCTATTTGGGATAGCTTTCATTTTTTGTTAAAAAAAAAAAGAAAAAGCGCTCTTATTGGATGCGCCGAACGCTTAAAGCTAAAATGTTTACAAACAAAATTTTGTTCAAAAATGTTAATTAACATTTACTAACATGAAAACATTTTTTGACTTTGGTGATTAAATGTTAGCTAACAAATGTTTACTAACGTTACTTAACATTCTATAACAGCAGTGTGGGAGCACCTTATGTAGTGATTTTTATCTGACGTTTCGGCCTCTTTACAGGGATCTTGGTCACAGAAGAACAGTCTTGAAAAAAAAGAAAAAACAAAGACTATGTAAAAAATATATATTACTTTAACAGACAGTGCTTCTACTATTAATTATATTTATACATAAACTTTCACTTTCAGGTTTTCAAATGTATGGTTAGTGGACATTGTTCTTTGAGTAATTGGTCCAGATGGGAGATAAGTTGTCAAGAAGATATGTCTTTATGAGGAGACATAAGTGTAGCGCTCGTGTTGGCATAGTTTGATTACCTAAGTGATGTTAGCTCAAGCGATGTTTAAGCCTAGTGCAGCTCAGCTCCTACTTTGATGGGTGGCCGATAGTGGCACTTCTATCTGAGCTCTACTGTGTTTCAGAGGGCATGTAAAATTATCGGATTCGTTTGTTTTAATTGATAGACCATGTCGGAGACCATGTTGCTTTTAAGCGGTCTAAAAACTCCAGCTCCCGATTGGCCGCTTACCTACTCTAACTTACTTTAGAGGACTTAGGTGATTTTAGGAAAGTTTGAGTCCCTTATCCCTTCTTAGGGCCGACACTACGTTAAGCGTGCGCACGCCGCGTGTGCACGCCGCGTGTGGCTTCATACAAAAGTGGTCCGTCGCATGCGCCCGTCGCGTGCGGTATCATACAAAAGTGAACCGACGCGTGCGCCCGCCGCGTGCGGTGTCATACACAAGTGAACCACCGGGCACACGCTTAACGCAGTGTTGGCCCTTAGATCTGCTACTGATAATTCTTACCTTTGGCTAGTAAAAGCAATATCTAACCTAAAGCAACAACATTTATTTTGCTACCCAATTCTGCACTGACTTGCTTCATAGAAGTGTAACATCGAGGAGTAATAATGGCGTATTAACATTAGTAGCGAGAAAGCTAACCGTATCCCATTAGCGTAGGACAGTTGAAACATATAGACGGCGCTATAACAACAAGAGCAATTGGTAATATAAACAATGTCCATTAAATCGTAGGTAATGTTCAAGCTACTTAACATGATATTCACTGAAGTTTATATCAAAGTTTCCTCGGATTGCTTGTAAAAACTGTTGTGCGGAATTTTGTAAATGTGTAAATGGTTGTGTTCGATCCTTTTTTGAGTTCAAAATCTATATATTTGTATTTTTATTATTTTTAAATATTATTTTATAGAGCACGTTATTTAATAAACTATTTCCACTACTCAAATCAAAATTTTCAACATTGTGTTCATAAATCTACACAACCAAAGCACCGTCTACTTTTCCAACATATTCTGAATCCATTACTAATTGCGGAAGCATGTAGTAATAGGGATAGCACACGCTACCGCGCCGACCGTGAGAACCCTGTTTATTTTTCATACAACTATTTATTATTTCGGCAAAGGATTCTGGACTCCCGTCGAGATACACTAGGAAACAATAAATTCGACCAATTTATGGGAAGGTATTGGTTTTTTATAACAGTATCGTGTGGTGTTTGTAGTGATAGTTATGGATAATTTGTTTTTATTAATCGTTATTGCCATAGTATTTAGGATCATAATATTTTTAACCTATTGACTTATATAATGGGACATTAATGATCTTCGTTCTGCTTGTCTGATGTTTAATGCCATATAAGCGCACGAATACCTTTTATTTTAAAACAAGGAAAAGCCAATCGGCTGAAAAGTATGACTAAATAATTTAAATGTTTACGTTTGGATGACTCGAAATAGATTTTCAACATTTTTTATATATAATATATACATGTACTTACGTAATATGACAAACTCCAGCCGGTGTACTATTATAGTAAAGAGCATAGCTTGTTATGTCTCACTGTAGGGCTTCTTCTTCACTGTAGGGCAAAAGCACCTCATCGTTTTTATTAAATCTCTTTCATAAGACAAACATAATCAAGAGCCTATTATCATGTATTTATGGGTCAACGCTTTATCATGGTATTATTCGTAGATTACACGCTCGGTCTGGCGTCAGTTCAGTCCATCAGTTTGGTCCGGCTTAGAATGATGCAGAACTGACAGAACTGACAGAATGGTGGATGAAAAACGCGGTTACACGCTCAGGCTAGACTGACAGCAGACTGACAAAACTGACGTTAGTCATCATTCGTAAAGTCTTACTTACGTTACAGCAGCTAGATTCTCAATTCAAAAAAAATCTCATGGTACCATTTCTGAACACTCCTTACGAAATCTTTGTCAAAGCATAATCTACGCTAAGTGTAAAGCAAAAGTCTTAAGCTAAGTATTCTACCTACTTGACAAACAATATCGTTACTCGTATTAACAACATCCTAACTTCAGAGATCATATCAACATCTCTTCCAGTTGCTTGATTACATGTTTCAATTACAAGTTTGTTTATGCATGAGTACTTCTATCTTCATAACTTGTACTACACGTTGTTTGGATGATGGAAATGTGTAGACGGAACCGAACGGCCGTTTATAGTTAAAGTGTCATTTTAATACAATTTTATTCAAATTAAAAGCCGAACAAGTAATGGTGACATTTTCGACTTCTTTCCTTAAAAAAAGTGTACATATGTTTATATGCTTACACTATTTTTCTGGATAATGGCTTTTAAAACATAATAAATTATGGTAGTTTCCAAATACGCTATATCTTTCAGAGTCTAATAAGTAAAATTCGTGATTGCAGTATTATTTTTTCGTGATTTCGTGTAACTAGCGATTAGTTTTGTATGGTTACCAAACTACTCGTGTGTTTATCAAAATGCATGAAAAAATCAAAATTAAAATAATTACAGTATGAATGTATTACTACGGGTTTTTTCGCGGCGTAGAAGGTTGTTTTAATAAGAAGAACACTTACTTACATTCATAATGTGTAAAAATGGCGAAAGTTTGAAAAGACTAAAACAATGACAACCCACAAGTTCTGTCTGAACCTTTACCTTGCTCTTCTCTTCTTACTCGTAGAAACAGAACATCATACTAATATTCACCGGAGCATAATCTTTACCGTTCTATTCTTGTCACAACAGACATAAACTCTTTTAATACCGTCAAATGGGGATACTTGAGACTACGGTATTACTTAGGACATTTGGTAGGATAATTTTTGACTAACCATAAGGCAACATTAAAATATTTCTGGAGCAGAGAAGTTGCTGTCAAAACATCAAGGAGGATTTAAAATTTGTACAGTTATGTAAAATGTTAACATTTCTTACTAATTTGCTTTTAAAATCCCTATTTTGTTAAACAACTATTTTTGCCAGAAAATATATCGTGTTAAACTTTACCTGTGTACTGAAAATGGAATTTACTAAACAAACATATCCTATATTCCCAAATAGGTATTTTCAATACCTTTTAATGACAAGTGACAGATTAGCAGTGCCGTCAACCCTTTTTTTTTTTTGTAAAGCAACGTTCGGATACAGGCATTTTGGGGTAAATTGAGACGCCCGTGTGGATGTGGATTATCATGTGGATGATATCCAAATTGTAAAACAGAAGGATATTATCACTTCCATTCAGCCTCTAAAGGTTACAAGAAGCAGATATTTATTTGATAAAAATGTTTCCAAATATAATTGCTCCTAAATATTCCTAACTCTCTCGTTCTCGTTTTTGTTCTCGTTTTTGTGATGTAGAAATAAGTATAATTCATTGTTACCTGCTTTTGACTGATCTTTATAGTATTAAGGATATTTTTTAATGTTGTTTGTCAGGTTTTTTTAATAGTATAATGGTATAACACTTAATTTAGAAGAGTTTATTGTGATTACTTATTTTTTAAGATAGTCTGTAGATGTTTCTACCGAATTGCGTCCGATAAAAATTTGATTTTTTACTTTTAAATAAAGATAATTGTTCGTAAAAGTTTTTTAAAACAAATTTTGTGTCCTAAGTAACCTACCAACGATTCTATCTTGATTTACAGCCAAAAAATGTGTGGTGTCCTAGGTTACCCCGTTTTGGTAGGTAACTTAGGACAGTCACGTTTTTTTAAAAAAAACCCTAATGTCCAGTAAAATCTTTGTAAAATATTTAGAAACTTAAAATATAAGCACAGACTAACTCTGTGATACATTTAAATTGATTTTCTAAATAAAATTGGCTTCTTGGCAAAGGTTTAAACTTCAAAACCGTCCTAAGTATCCCCATTTGACGGTATTAAATTGTTTTCTATTAGTATTGTCATCGAGTGAGAATGATGAGATAAAGGTGTCCCGTTGATTAGTTAACATGAATTATGGGAGTAATTACTTTTTATTGTCTGCAGGTGTCCATTATTAGATGTTAATTATTAAAATTGATGGGAATTATTAACTTTGAATGCGTGTTTGGGTAATTTGCTACTCACGAGTCTTTCCTTCTTCAACGCATCACAATCAAATTGCTGGGATTTAGGGTAAAAATAACTATTTGTGGGTAGAACTTACCTTCTTATTTAACCTGATATCGTAACAGAGATATCCATAGTACAGTTATGTAGAGTGACGATTGCTATCTGTTTCTTAAGTTTAAGCGAACATACCTAACTAATTTTGAAAATTTTATGTAACTACGTTTACGGATACACTTCGCTTTTATTTTAAACTAGCAGCGCCCCGCGGTTTTACCCGCGTTGTGCCCGTTCCCGTGGGAATTTGGGGAATTTTTTTACATAAAAAGCTTCCTCTTGAATCACTCTACCTATTACAAAAAACCGCATCAAAATCCGTTGCGTAATTTTAAAGATTTAAGCATACAGACAAACAGACAAACAGACACGAAACAGAGACGACTTTATTTTATACTATGTAGTGATTTTTATCTGATGTTTCGGCCCCCTTTACAGGAACCGTGGTCACAGAAGACATGTGTCGGTTTGTTTCAATTCAAAATGAGTAGGATTAACCTTGTTTAACCTTATATTATAAAATTGCAGAAATATCCATAGTAGAGTTATATAGAATGCGATTCTATTGTACAGTGAGTCGCTGCTGTACGGTCAGCCAAATATGTGGTCTACCACCCTACGGTTGAGATTCATTTGAACGTCATGAAACAACAAGGTCAATTTTCCCTGGCAATAAGATTGTGTCAGTGACTATTGCTCTCTTTGTCATTTATGATATAACGTCATGCTAAGTGTCAAGTTTGAATTATCGCATATATCTAACCTTCTTGTCTAAGCACTGTCTCGATTGATTCGTTCAATTCGAAAACAGCCAAAGTTACTATGGGTTTCAAAGTGACTTTGGTTATACTGAAACTGATGCAATTTTCATCTAATAGTAAATACAAATTTACGGACTTTAGAGCCAATATGCGAGTTATTCCTATATAGTGGCCCACAAATGATTCAGATATTTCAGTTGTCACTTATCAGTATTTATTTGAACCATTAACTTAAATATTATTTCATTCATTCAAATAAAAAACAAAAATATAAAATGATGATCCTACTAATATCTAGTGTATCCGCCGTCAGCGTCGATAACTGCTTGAAGACGGTCTCTCATTGATCCGACAAGCCGTTGACAGAGATCAGAACCGCGGATATCCTCCCATACTTCATTACAGTGTCGCTCAAGAGCTTCCCGTATTCTCTCGTGACGGTTGCACCATCTCTGAACCATAAGGCCCCAAAGGTTCTCGATAGGGTTCAAATCGGGCGATTTTGCAGGCCAAGGTATTAAATTAATTTCCGGGTGTCCACGAAACCAGGCATGCGTCAGTAACGCTTTGTGCAAAGAACAATTATCTTGGCAGTAATTAAATTGAGGCATTTCATTTTCTGGATAAACAGTCCGGACAGCTGGCAACATTGAATTTTGAAGGACATCAACATAATCAAGTGCCGTTGCTCGCGGTGGCATACAGCACGGGTGCGCCAAAGTTCACCTAAATTTTCAACTCCGATAATTGGAAATCCGAAAATGTTCTTCCTAACATTTTTCATCCTAACAATCACAATTCCTAACTACTTTGTCTCTAATGTTCATAATCCGAATGATCACTCTTCCTAAAATTTTTCATCCTAAAGTTTTCATTCATACTATTTGTAGTGCTACCGGCGATGTTCATAACACTCATGTTTCTTTTATACTATTATTCAAAGTCATAGGTATCTTTTTTGTTTAGATTTCTTTTTATAGGTTAGGTTAGGTTAGAACTGTGACCAACTACGCGCGAGCCGAGCGAGCGAAGCGAGCGGTGCCGCGGCAGCGGCCGGCGAGCGCTACAACAAAATTATGCCATGTTATATTATGTCTAAAGTTTTTATGCAAATGGATAGGGAACCGTTTTGTAATCACAAGAAATAGTTTAAAAACAAACCTTTTCCTTTAAAGCGTTATGATAAAAAACAGTAGGAGTTTAAATATATTTACATTAATGATATTATTAATTACAATTTTCGGAAACATGAGTGTTATGAACATCGCCGGTAGCACTACAAATAGTATGAATGAAAACTTTAGGATGAAAAATTTTAGGAAGAGTGATCATTCGGATTACAAATCGTTAGGAAGAACAATTTCGGGTAAAGAACTTTAGTTGAGCCAATATGGACCCATACAGCACAGCTCACCAACTCCGTCAGCAGTCATCCAACCATAAATATTGACAGAAATGCGGCCCGATTCCTTGTTCGGTATGACATGGTCTTGTGTGTAACGCGTCCCATTCCGACGCCAAAGTTGTAATCGCCCAAGCTGGCTGGACTGAAACGTTTTCTCATCACAGAACACAGTATTACTCCAATCGAAATCTAAGTGCTCCGTAGCAAAATTTAATCGAGTGATTCTATGATTTTCAGTCATATCAATTTTCTTTGCGTAATGTCTGTAATGTAAACCCATGTAATGCAAGTGATTTCTGATTGTTTGAGTAGTAACATCAAACATTGTTGCGAAATATTTAGTCGGAATGAAGCCATTATCTTCAAATTCGCGTCTCATAACTTCTCTTTGATCGTCCGAAATTTTACGTCGGCGACCGCTTCGATGACGATCATTTATATTTCCCTCTTCGCCGTCACGTCGAATCCATAAACGAACAGCTTGTCTCTAAAATTTAGAATTAAACAAACATAGGAGTAAAAAGAATAAGTAAAAATAATATTTAAATACGGCGTGATGAACTTAGTAATACTTACGGACACATTTAGATGTCTTGAAATCTCACTAATATTGCAGCCCTCGCTATGAAGTGCTATAATATTAGCTCGTTCGGCTTCCGATAAATTACGAGGCATTGCAGCAGCAGAAAATCAAGCAATTTATTAGAACAATATGAAGAAATAGTAACAGATTGGTATTAATATTTCATTGACGGAAATACTTGACAGTAAACTTGTCAGTTAGACTTTCTTTTTCAGTAGTAATAAGTTTCTCTTCAAAAAGATCGACATGGTTTTAGTTGAGTAAAATAGATTATCGCATTTAATAATAGAGGTCAAACTAAGTCACCCAATGATATCAAATGTCAGGCATCTCAGATAACAGACAAAACGTCATAACATAATTGTGCATAGAAAAGTCAACCTTAGCGATCGTTACATCTCGCAGAAACTTTTGTCAAAAGTGGTAGACCACTTTCTTGGCCGACCGTACATTGCGCATAAAAACTATATTCCAATGTTCTTTCTAAAACTGTTTTATATAGGAAATCGGCTATTAACCGATTAAAGTATACCCAGTATATGTTACGTACGAGTAACCATTGCCAATAGGACTCGAGGAGATGGGTGTCATCCGGCAGCGAGAGGATCCCCGCTCGTCTGCTATTATCCAATCTACACTCATTTATTCGTCGTGTCAGTGATCTCAGAGTTAAGAGATTGATGCTCCAGTCAGTGGAAAAGTATATGAAGAGTAAAGTATATAAATAAATAAATAAATAAATAAATAAAAAAACATTTATTGCTTTAAATTAAAGTACAAGGGCAAAAGTTTTTTAACCTATAATATTATTATAAAGAGGTAGTTTTTTAAGTTTGTTTGTTTGTATGTTCGACTACTAGCCTGATTAGAATAATTCTTTTTGCAGTGGATAGCCACATTCAACGGGAAGATTATAGGCTATTTTACATCTCGAAATTCCCATGGGAACGGGCACAAAGCGAGTAAAACAACGGGGTGTTGATTAGCCCTTACAAACAAACAAAGTTAAAAACTTTGCCTCTTTATAATACGAGTATTAGTAAAGAAAACTACTTTGGTTGAAAATATCAACATTAATAGATTAATAATATTTTGGAACCAATAAAGTTAGCTTTTGTAGACATAAGCAGATTGACTTGATCATCTACAGGCTTTTATTACATAACTTATTTTAATATAAACGCATGGAAATTGAAATTAACCAAATATCAAACGTGAAATTAAGTTATAATCGAAATTGTGGCAACTTTACATAATATTATTATTTTATTATTAAACAAAATCTAATATCCTCTTAAAAGATCCGTATTAAACGTATTAATCCTATTCTAATATAATATTTACTTATAATAATCGCATTAAAATATTATCGTCTGAAGAAAGTTGATTTCAATTCGACTGGTTTTATTTTAGGACAGGATTAATTTGACAGGAGTGTGACAGTTGTCGTGATTGGACCTTTGGGATTAAATCGAGTGTCCCTAATCCGGTTATATCGATATGTCGTATCGATTCTTAATTAAGATTTGATATTTTGAATATTGTTGGATATTCATGGGTTCTATGTATAGTATGATAATGTTAAAGTAAAGTATTAGCCTGTTATTTTAATTCAATTCAAGTCTTATACAAAACACTCAATTTAAGCAATTTCACATGATGGTATAATATCCACATCGATATCGTAAAATCTCATTATAACATCGCGCGCTCGCTCCTGATTGGCCCTGCGCGAGCTGCGCTCTCATTGGTTAGATTTTAATGGCGGCAAGTTCACTGTGACAATACACGTACGCGTGAAAAACTATTGTCAGCTTTTACTCTTGTTGTTTGATTAATTGCATTAGTGAAGATAAAGTAGTGTATGCAACTGCATATAACACGCGTATTAAAACACTCGTTACTATTATGAAACTCGCTGCGCTCGTTTCATAAACTCACACTCGTGTTTTAATGCCCTTCATTATATGACAGTTGCATAAACTACTATAATATACCTAACAATAAATTATAATGCAATTTCTGTGACATCCCGTCGGAGTAACTTGTAATGTCCAACTGGACTGGACAAAGGCCTCTCATCTCACTGAAGATATCAGAACAGTGAGGAGTATGATGATAACATAACTAAAAGAAAATACCATAATTTTTTAAGTTGTTATTTTAGTTAAACTAACACAAGATACTAACCGCCTAATTCAGAAACGCTCTATAAGTAAAACTGTGTTTTGTTTCTTCTCCTCTTTGGAAAACAACGTATGTTGGAAAGGGACATACTGTGCAGAGAGTTAAGAAAAATGGTATTTGAAGACATATTAGTAACGTACTCACATGGACTTTTCGCAGTAAAATTATGCAGCAACAGTCTTAGACCACGTATTAGATCACAATTTAGGGCCGATACTGCGTTAAGCGTGCGCACGCCGCGGTTCCATACAAAAGTGAACTGTCGCGGGCGCCCGCGGCGTGCGCCCGCCGCGTGTGGCTTCATACAAAAGTGACCCGTCGCGTGCGTCCGTCGCGTGCGGTGTCATAAGCGAACCGACGGGTGGAATTGATTTCATTGTTGTAAGTTAACAAGTCTTTTACATAAGAATCTATGTGGTATTAAATGCTTACACGTTACGTGTGAATAAAAAACGTATTATTTCGAAGATTTTTTGTTATTTTTATGGCAACGTTAAATGTTAATAACATAAAAGAAACAGATAACAATAATATAAAACCTGTATTTGAACAATAAAACTCAAGCAGAAACAAGTATTTAAGATTTGGGAGATGACAAGATTTGAACACTTAACAATAGATTTCAATAAAATTAATAAAATGTTCTATTTGTGTGCATGATCACATCATGTAAGGATAAGTTTTGGAATATGATAGAATCTACGCGTAAAATATAATTTAGTATCTATATTATATTCTTAGACTAGTGACCTGCCTTTGCTTTGCTTTGAAGTTATACTTTGAAGTTATACATATAAATCGTTCCTTTGAATTTCTTTTTCTATTGGTGAAAATTACATGATAATCAGTGCGATAGTTGTTGTGAATTTTGGTCCTATATCAACCGGGATACTGACTATTGAAATGGGGTTTATGCCCACTTTCCTATCAATTATAATGTGACTACCTACGTGATCAATGTGACTCCAATGTGACGACTCAACTATAAAATGACAAGTTTTCCGATTGCATCCAAACAAAAACTGACGCTTCAACTTTGAAATAAAAGCTTAAGACATAGATAAATTGATTTTAAATACAGCAACAAAGATTAACTTTAAAACAATAGCACATTCTATTCAAATAGTCCCCAAATAGAAATAGATTAGATTAGGGTCACTTATAAATTGTGGGTGAAAGGTGACATTCGATTCGACGTTGGCTGGCCACGGGTGACTATTGGGACCATACTACCAGCTTTTGTTGGTATATTTCTGCACCATAGTTTAGACTTTACAATGGCAAAAATAAATAACAAAAAAGGAAGGCAGGTTATTACAAATACTATTCTTTTCAAATACGTGATGTGATGAGTGTTTAAATTTAAGCATAAATTACAATAAAGTTAATTGCAATTTTAAGTAGTTTCTATACATGTTTAATGTTGAGCTTTTAATGTCAATTAGGTTAAGATATTAAACCATGGACAAAATATAAGACCGATAGGACCCTATTAATAAATGCGTATAAAGAACATTTTAGCTATCAAATGGTTTGTCACTTTCTGACATACGCAATTTTCCGAAGAGCAAAAGAGACAAAACACATTATAACAGTGTTTTAGTTACACCGCATTTATTAATGAGGCGGCCATTTTTAGATGAGACTTAAGCAAGAGCATAACAATAATGTTTTTTGAAACATTTGTGTTTTGTGTATACAGCAATTACACAATAATGTTCAAACATTTACAAAGCTGCGTAATACAAAATGTACAACAAAGCAATTATTACTTCCGTCAAATCAAAGTAGATAAAAATAAATAACGGCCCATTAAAACAGGCGAGTCCATTAAGTAATTAAGTATATTTTACAATAGTCGAAAACACGTTAAGATATACGAGCAATTTCGATTTCATTTTCTATTTTAATTGCTTGAGTCGTGTCGTTACATTAATTTAAATATTTTTTTACGTTAATATTAATGTCTCACTTGTAATAATTTTAATGGTCACATTATTTTTAACTTTGTACCCTGGGGCTAATCAATTATATGCGCCTATTCCCGACCGGTAACTTCTTCCTTAGTTCGTCCGGGTCGAAGAATTAAACTTTGTTAGTTAAATTGTTCCTTTGAGTGAAATTCGTGGTGTTTATGAATGAAAACCGATTGCGATTGTTTTTGTTCTGGTTCCGTTCTTAATTTGAAATGTTTTTGTGGTATTTCTTTTGTTTTTGACTTTAATGTTATTTATCACTTGTTTCGGTGTCTCTGAAAGAATGGTTACCAGATGGCATATTGTATGACATTTTATTAGTTAGCTACTTAAAAATATTCATTAAATGTATATGGCATTTTTGTAATTTTTTTAATTTTAGACAAGACAGGTCACAAAGCAACAGAAGATTTTTATTATAATACATTATAATACTCCTTTGTCATAAATTTTATATTTAGCATAAGTTTAACAACTTTTTAAACATTTTCACATACATTAGAATGCTAACGACAGACTAACGAACTAATGATAGGTTATTATAAAAACATTTTCGAAAAAACAGTAAAAACTTGTCTAGAGACTTAGGGTCTTGGAATCTGCTCCGCCTACGCTAAGCTATTTTGCAGCATTATTTGTATTGAGTCGGTATTCGTCGGACTTGTTTCGTTTTTTCTAGCTGTGGACCGAAAAACATTCCTATTGGCTAGTCTAGACTGGTCACAGAATAGGTAACAGTTAGCTTAGAAATTATTCCAGATTTTAAGATGTAGTTTGGTATAGGTAGAATATTGTTCTTTGTATTAAAATAAACATGACATGACTGGAAATCGTTGGGGAAGACTTTTGACCAGAAGTGGGATATTTCAGGTTACTTAAAAAAGTATTGATATATTCTAACTAGGTTAGGCCAAAGGGCCAAGATAACTTGGCCCTTTGGTTATCTTTAGAAATTATTGTTACCAATCTTCTATTAAAGTAAAGTAGTACTCAGAGATACTAGTATGTCTTCCATGCATATCAATACGCCACCTAGTGGGAACAAAACTAAAAAACTTAGAAGCAGTGAAGAATAACCGTCAACTTAAACTTTTACTCACATACCTCTGGATTTTTAACGTGTTTATGTCACAACACCGCCTAAGCATTGTAAAATGTTAGTAAACCAACTCGATTTAAAGAACCCGTAAAATAGAACACATAAACATAAAATTGCCTCACGTGCCACAATCGCCTAATGCACCTAATTTGGACGTAAACGTCGGTTGGGGCTAGTAGGAAAGCGGTTAGCGGGACTTTGGGAGTGGTCATAGTTTTAAAGATCCAAGCATACATAGGAACAGCCAGTGGAAAGCGACTTAGTTTTATACTATGTAGCGATTTCAATGTTTTTTTTCGTGTAGATATTGGGTTTGAGATCGTCAATACACAAGGTACGTTCGCTTATCGCTACTCGCTGTACTAGTGACGGTATAAAGTCATCGATTTTACTTAGGACCAATAAAACATAATTACCAGCCCGGTGCCAAGTTTGGGGTATTCGGCTAATCAGTTATTTATTGGAAGGGATTCAGATCTTGTACGCTGAAGCAATCAATTCCGAATTATATTCAGTGACATTTTATAGAATCGAAAGATTGTCGATTGTTTATTAAATACATGGTCGGAATTAGGGTCTTTTGAAGTCGATTTATAGCTTAACGGGCAAGTTGAGATATTATTTATAACTTGTAATAAATTTCCCATGCGTTATTGTTGGAGGACATTTATGAAGTAATGTCTGGTTTTTAAAATACAGCCTGTTCTTCATAGATAATCGTTTTCCGCATCAAATTGGAGTAAGTTACTGGCGACTGTTATTTGTCGTTCGATTTATTAGTCATTCATTTGTAATTAAAGACCTATTCAATGTACTACTTTTCCAAACTTACCGAATATTAGGAAATATGTAAGGCTATGGCTATGACAACCCCGTTGGCACAGTGGCAGTGAGAGCGCTTACTGTGTCGGGGGGTTGCGGGTTGGATTCCCGCCCGGAGTCAACAATATGTGAAGACATAGTTATTTTACTATTAATTGAAACGTACGTTAATGCCATTATTATTTATTTAAACGGGAACTTACGTACGACGGAGGCTACTGATGAAAGTTCCTCAACACGTTTTGGTCACATATGGTGACCTTCATCAGGAGGTGGGTGAACACTTTCAACAGTAGCCTCCGTCGTACGTAAGTTCCCGTTTAAATAAATAATGAAGACATAGTTGTTGGCGAAGACGTCTGGGTGTCAATTATATGTTCATGTATTTGTGTATGTATATGTAGTAGTATCAGTTATTTAGATTCCATATTACAAGCTTAGAGCTTAGTTTGGGTTTGGGAGCTTAGTTTGGTGGTGGTGAGTGAATTTGTCCGGGTATATTTATTTATGGCTACGAATATTAAACAAGGGTCTTAGTCACTAGCATTTGAAATGGTAACTTAAAAATAAGACTTTTTGGCTAATTGATTGCGCTGACCTGCTTAGGATGTCATTGTACCAGAGTTTGCTACTTCTTTATTGTTGCTGAACTACTTTGATATGCTACGTCTCGTATCTGCCAATTATATCAAACATTGTAACGGAACATAGCAATAATAAGTTCCAGTAGGTTAGTTTCCAACCCTGGTGTCGGAGTTTTCAGTCCACTTAAAGGCCTCACACATCACATCGATAGACAACCAGGGTTGGTCGGAGGCTATCGGCGAAATGGCCCGCAATAAAAAGGACCCGCGGGCCATTTCTCATTTCTCATACCATTTATGTGTGGGCCCTTTTGACGGAAGAAAAATATTTAAAAAAATGGAATCCGGCGAAATGGCCCGCGGGTCCTTTTTATTGCGGGCCATTTCGCTGGAAGCCTCGTACTCGAACTTACATAAAGCGATAGTGGTAATCATTAACTAACCATTTCTATTTTGGCTATGCTACGTTTATGTGGTTAAGTATTGAACAAACGTTGAGATTTAAAATTATAATCTCCTTCGGAATCATGATAGTATTTCATCAACTATCTACAATACTACAATATTCAACTGCAGACGGTGTCTCACTGATGCAATAATTGCACCAAGCAAGATCAACGTGTAACCACACCGCTTACATGCCTGTGTGTGATCTCAAACAAGCTATTAGGCGCAGTTTACATTGGTAGAGTTCGTGGTACAGTTGGTTGGAACCTATTTGTATTAGAACTCTGTCTACAGATGCAGAACTGATAGATTAGTGAGTACTAATCTATTAGTTCTGCTATACTTATAGGTGAGTACCTATAAGTATATTAAATACTTAAAGGTACTTATAGGTGAGCACCTATAAGTATTTAATATTATAAATGCGAAAATTTGTGAGGATGGATGTATGTATGTTTGTTACTCTTTCACGAAAAAACTACTGTTCGGATTTGGATGAAAGTTTACTGAACAGTAATATTATGCATCAGTATAACGCATGGGATACATTTTATCCCAAAATTCCCGCGGGAACGGGAACACCGCAGAGCGCGTAGTGAAGCTTAATATTCAGTAATTAATTAACTATTGAGTTAATTACCTACTCGACTGAACCAAAATTAGTTTGTTATCACTAAAATATCACTTTAACTTTATTGTGCCTTTCTATACTAATGTTAAAGCTTTTAAATTAAAGTTAATTGTAAAGAGGTAAACTTTGTAATTATTTTTGTTTGAATGTTCAGACTTATCTCGGAAATTACTGGTCCGTCCGATTTGAATATAGGATAGAAAAATAGGGTTTGTACATATCAGGAAGATAATGTTATATTTAAATAACATTCTAGAAATATCTAACGGGAATTTTCTTTGAATTTTCTTATATTGTAACATGAAAAACTCTCGCAGTTACGTCACATGAGAATAATATTTACGACGACATTTGTTACTCTTGACTTGACATAATACTTACCTGAGTTCTTTCGTTCCTTCCATTACATTAGATATTAGGTGCTTTCTTTGTTAACTCTGATATTATTTAGAATTATGAACAAAATACATAAAAAGGTGTTTCATGGTTCAATTAATACCGTTTTCATAGAAATGTATATGGAAGCAGATGTGATGGATTTTCTAGGAAAGCCAGGGTCAAACTCACTCGTCCAAACATTAATGTAATAGCATAATCCTAGGAACTGACCTGCATGACCTAGGAACTGACCTGGAATGACCCAGGCCATAATTGATTGATTGGCATTTCGCTAATTTTGATCAATATGTGATAACCCAGAATCAGTATCTAATGTCACAAAATAAATACACCATTTCGTCACAAAATAGATGCACCATTATGTCACAAAATAGATGCACCATTGTGTCACAAAAATAAATACACCATTGCATCACAAAATAAATACACCATTTGCCACTAAATAGATGCACCATTTTGTACACCACAATGTTCCATGGAATGATGGCTTGGCATAGACACTAACTTTCATGGAGAATCCGTCATACTTTATACTTCTCTATTTCATGGAGTATTATTACCTATCAAGAAGAACATTCCGAATTAAACAATTATATTAATAATAACTAACTGTTCGGCGCGGTAGCTCCACTCGTAATCCTATAGATGGCGTGGATGGTGAACATTTTGTAGAACGCCCTTACGTTATTTTCTCAGACTTAGTGGGATCGCGCCCATACATTTTATTGCGTTGGAAAGAGTCTTCCAAATTTAAAATTAGTTTAGAGGTTTTAGCCGGAACTATTACATATTTATCACTGATAAATAATAGTTCCGACTATATCCGGCTTGCTATTGTATTGCGATTTACTTCACACATATAATTTATTTTTGCCTATTCAATGAAAGGAGTAAAAGCTAAGTTCTAACAACTCCGGTTACACAAGTAGCGTTTCGAGACTATTTGTCAATACAACACACAGACAGATGTACAGATACCAACACAAGTCAACGAAGAGTGATGAACCGTCTGTTGGACTCATTGATAACGATCTCACTGGAAACTCGATGAGGTATTGTTTTTAATAAATGAAATGATAGTGTTTGTTGATCGTTATTTATTATTGTGATATTTACTATTGATTGTCATAGTACTATGTGACCTCGTGCGAGTGTGAACAGTGTGCATTTACATTACGTAACCTATAGCACAGTTTTTTAGTTGACGTAGAATGAAAGCAAATGTGGTCGATTTTCTAACCGAAGAGAATTTCTTTTACATGGAAAAAAATGTGATTTTATTCAATTTAAATCCTGACGCATAAAAAGTATAAAGTATTAGCCTGTAATGTCCCACTTGTTGGGCAAAGGCCTCTCGTCTCACTGAAGGTATCAGTACAGTGAGGAGGTTTCAGGCGTAATCACCACGCTTGCCTAATGCGGGTTGGTGATCTCAAACCCGAGCCATGTTTGAAAAGTAGGAAACATGTTTTCGCTCGACCTGGGAATTGAACCCGGGACCTCAGTCTTGGCAGGCGAGTGCACATACCACTAGACCACCGAGGCGTTAAGATGCAAGACGCATAAATTTAATTAAAAAAAGTATTAGCCTATATGTCAGTATCAGTACAGTGAAAAGGATTGAGAAATTAATTAATATATTTAAAATTACTAATATTTACAGTGTGGATCATAAAAGAGCATTTTCATCGAAGTAGTAGGTACGATGTGCAAATTTGGCGGTCGACCACTTTTAAGCCTATTTTCCTCTGCGGAACGAAGTTTTCGTTTAAGCCGAGACATGATCGAAAACGTGCAATGGAAGTTACGCGAAGTAACATTAATGAGTTCACCCAGATAGAAGTGGAAATCGGGCTTTAGGCTAAAGTCGCTTGACGTTCAGAAAGCCATTATTACAAAACCACGTGAACCTAACTTACTGAAGCTCAAACGATTTTCACCTTTATGTGCTCCAAGTAACCAAACTTTAATTAACACTTTCAGTTAATAGGATAAAGACTAGTTCTGAAATTAAATATCACAAATGCCAACTAAAAGTTAATCTTTCATACTCCTTCATAATAACATCAAGAAATGTTACCTTTTGTTAGAAAAGCTTGCTCATACTTTTCTCCCAGGCGTTAGTTGTAGCACTTGCTATTAGGAAATAACTAGGCGCCAACATCTAAAAATGGAGGAACCAAGTCTTCCGTACACTTAAATTACGTTCAATTTTATTTTGGAGTTGCAGGAAATACAATTTATATTGGTATACTATGTACCCTCCGCTTCAAAATACAATTTCAAACTTGAGTTTTCAATTAAACCTAACTCGACTTTATTGACTTCAGCGAAAGGTTTCCCGGAAACCTCAATAAAATGAAACATACACTTAAATTTCACATTTCAACGCTTTCCTAATCTCAATGTTCAAAGCCACCTTCCCGTCCCTCGGGCGCCATTTATAAGAAACAAAAGGAGGCGGCAAAATTTCTCCTCAGATAGCCTGAGGGCCGATATTCAAAACAATCTTCCAGCGCCCTCGCTGGGATTAAGGAAAGAGATTTGTATTTTTCCTCATAAGAATAATGGGAGTGGTCAAAAGGTTCGTTATTTATAACACGCAGCGTGAGTTGTGGCGCCTCCGACTCTAATTAAGAGTACCCCCCTCACCTGAGCCATAACTCAGCTTGTTTGCCACATCTAACTGCAACAATACGGTTTACGAGTTGTTTTCGTTACGTCCGATTAACCCACATTGTGTTCGCAGTTCGAGTTCTTGACGTCACCTAACGTCCTCGATTTTTTTATCAAGCCAGGGGCATCGGGTCCCGCCGGTTCGCGAATGCACGGCGCATGCGTTGAAATTGCGCCAATTTCGCGAGCAGCGACCTCTGGCGGCCGATCCAGTCCTCGGCGAGCCGGCGGAGGGATGGTGCATCGCGCGCGTCGCCACCGACCGAATGACAAATATTTTAAAATGAGATAGTTCGTGAGTAGTGCAGCGCGAACGCAACTGCATGCTTCGGAGCGGCGCGCTCCAGGACTCGGCTCAGAACTAGTGTTGTGCTACGATTAGACCGATGTGTTCTCAATTAAATAGTTCGCGTTGTATCTTAATTAAATAAAGGTCGTTTCGTTGGTTTAGTATCGGTTATGCAGACGTATGTCGCGTTACTTTGATTGCAGTGTCCGCCGCGCTCCCATTCAAGTGCCAGTAGGTATAACCTTGACACGTTTCCCGCGCTAGCCCAACCTTGTTTTCAGTTGCACTCTCTCTTGACATTTACCGCAAAAGCGAGGGTTCCGTCTAATTACTGATGCAAATAGTGAACAATTAAACCAAATTGTGTGGACTAAGACATTTAATAGTTTCGGTTGCATTCGTTTCAAATTCAAAGATGTTTGTATGGAGCTTGAACCTAGATTCGAATACTGCATAGTTGGAAACAACAATATTAGGGATCGTTAATTAAATTAAGATGGAACGTTTGTGACCAAGATAATTGGTGTGATCAAGATGAGGAGGGCGGGAGGTAAGTTTCTCTAAGTTTACGTAACGCTAACTTTCATCAGGCGAGTCTTTGAGTTAAGTAATTTACTTAAGCTTCAAGGTAAATTGAATAAGTTGTGCCTAGGCTAAGTTACGGATAAGTTACGAATGGTAACGGTACTGGCAGTTTTAGTAACTTACTTATATGTAGGTACATACAAATTGTACTAAACTAAAGTTCATGATAGCACACCGTTATATTTTGCTTGATTTACTACGATTCTAACTGTATCATACACTATTAGCTAACGTAACCTATGCATTATGTATTGAGCTTATGAGACTGTTTGCGTGAACTTAGTAGGTACCTATTTGTTTAATGTCTACTTTGCAAATAAAACTTCTTTTATAATCAAAATTTTGTGTTCTTGGTAATCTATACCTCCTACTGACTTACTTTGTATTATAAAATGTTTAGAAATATAATACTTTTCTATGCCATTCTCAATTGCATTAGAATCGCAGCGTCATTTCAGCACATTTACATTTTATTATAATACTTAGGGTTCGTACACATACACGATACGACGTCGCATCGTGCTACGATGCGGCATTTATACATGACTAGCAGCGTCCCGCGGTTTTGCTTGCGTTATACTCGTTCCTGTAGGAATGTTGGGATGAAAAATAGCCTTACCGTTGAAAGTGGCTATCTATTGCAAAAAGAATTATTCAAATCGGACCTGTAGATTAGCCCTCTTACAAACAAACAAAGTAAGAAACTTTACCTCTTTATAATATGTATCAGCATAGATGCGATGCCGTAGCGTCGTCATCTACGATGAACAAGTGATGACACGATGCCGCGTCTTAGCATAATGCGTTGTCGTATCGCGTTTATGTGAAATACCCCTAAATTGCCGTCAGAATTCAGAAACCCTAGTTATGCTTAATTGAATTGAATTGAATCACTGTTGTATGCAATAATAAAATAGTATAAGGCGTCATTCCCAATGGAAGATTGTATTCGAAATAAAATAAAAAAATAAATACACCCGGACAATTCACATATGGTTAATTAGACCCAAATTAAGCTTTAAGCTAGTATTATGGAATCTAACTAACTGATACTATTACATATACGCAAATATTTATTAAGAATATATAATTGACACTGATCCGCCGTCGATAACAAGAATGTCTGTACATATTGCTGACTCCGGGCGGGAATCGAACTCGGAACCCCTAACATAGTGAGCGCCGTTACATGCCACTGCGTCGAAGAGATTGTCAATTACCAGTTTATAATGTCAACATCACACATGCCAAACAATTTTGTCTCCACTAATTTGCTAACTGGCAGCTTCATAACTCGTTGAATGTAAACAAAGTCAGGTATAAACCTGTGAGTATCATATTGCAGGGAAAGTGCCTCTCAGTTCGATGAAGATATCTGTACTGAGGAGAATTAGGGCCGAAACTGCGGTAAGCGTGCGCCTATCGCGGTTTCATACAGAAGTGAATAGACGGTTCACTTTTGTATGAAGCCGCACGCGACGGGCGCACGTGACGGTTCCCTTTTTATGAAAACGCACGCGGCGGGCGCACGTGACGGGCGCATGCTAAACGCAGCTTCGGCCCTTAAACATTTGTTAAGGACTTGCCGAATTGGAATCAGTTAGAATTGAGAAAATTGTTTGTCATTACATATTCATTACATCTGAAGGAATTAGCATACTTTAGCATAGCATGGACAGCATACATTTAAGACATCTTGGTGACATATTTTATGAACCTCTAATGCGTGAAAGATTAAGCACATGTAGTCAAATTGTATATTAAGAATACACATGTATGTTTTATAAAAAAAAATCGTTTAGTTGACCTGTCAAGACATGTTGGCGTTTTCTCAGAAAACGATAATATGTAATAATAAAATCTTTTAATACCTCTCATGAGATTTCAGTTAAACCTTATATTATTTTAGTAGAAGTAAATTTGCTTTATAACTCCAAATTTATACTTTATTTAATAACTCAGACAGGTCAGGATCCCCAGTTGTCTAGGTCTCTGAACTTTGCCCACCTTGGTGTAACCTTTTCATAAAATAACCTTCTAAGGCCGTTGCATTTACTTGACTGAATCAAGCAAACTTGCCATTCTATCAAGATTAATGGAAGATATAAATTCAATCTTCGTTTTCGTAGCGCTACGAGATGCTACGTCGTAGCAGATGACAAATAACGTAGCAAGGAAAAATGTTTATAAACTGAGTTTTATATGGGTCTTATTTATCTTGTGCAAAGATACTGTTTTTTTTAAATCGTCGTTTAATGATTTAGCTACATACATTTATATTAAAAATTATGCAGGTTATTTGCTTTTTACCGTACTTTGTCATAATAGACATTAAATTCTAAGGCAAGCAATAAGTCTGAGGCAGGCATTAAATCTAATGTAGGTAATATCTGGCAAAACCATTACTCAGAGACCTTTAGGCACGGTTCGTTTGTTTTGGTTTTAGAGAGTGTTAATAACCGATGTGAAGTTTGTCACACAACATGACCAAACGCCATTGTGACAGTTATTGCTTTACAAAGGACAGCAAAGGTCTATAGATACTGGCGTCTGCTCTATACAGCATCATTTACGTCTGTCTACATTTGCAGTACTAGAAATTACATCACAAATTAATTACTCTCACAAGCAGCAATGGCGTTTGTAGCGCTCGTGGCGGTTTTTTGAGTTTGACTAAGCGATGTTATTTCATTGGTTCATTGCGATTGTTAAACAACGTGCAGCTCGGCCCCTGGATTGGTGACTGATAGAGGCATTTCTACCTGAGCGGTACTGTGCCACTTAAAATTATCGGTACCGGTTGTTTCAATCGACAAACCAAGTCAGAGGCCTTTAGGCGGTCTAAAAACTCTGACACCAGGGTTGGCCACTAACCTGCACGAACTTACTTACCTACATACAGCCATCTAAATCTGGATCGTCGCAAACAAAAACATTTCACCTTTAACATGTTATCCTGGCGTTACGTAACAGACTTCTCTACGTAACTGTACATATCTGCTGAAGTACTATTGTTTGTACCAATGTCACGCTTCCACGTTATTACTGGGAGCTTCATCTCCTCAATTACTTCGGTCTTCGGGGTCGAAGAGATGTGACCCACAAAACTTCCTGACGGATTGAATCGGAGTTTTTGTTACGAATAATGGTTTGTAATCAACGTGATGGCCTCAAGTGATAAGATCTAGGTGAAACGGGATTGGTGGAAAGTACCTCTTTGGTAATACATTCGTTAACGTTTTAGTGGTACATGGTATCTTTTCCAACAATGTGTTGATAGGCTTCCATTTGCGTTTGAGATTGAAGGACTTTGTCGGTTTTAGCAATGATTGTATCGCTTTGGTGATACAAGGTACCTTGTCGGACAATAATGAAGGTAAGCTGTGGTTTCCTTCTCACATTGAAGGACGTTGTAGCTATTAGCAACTAGACTAACCTCGGGTTAGCCCATTCTGTGTTCTGAAGGTTTATAAGACCTTCGAATGGTCTATCGATTGCAGTTGGTACGTTCAAGTGCCCTTCACAGCACGCTTTATAGACTTGACTTCAAGGTAGAGGTATGCTATTAACGGTAGCCTATTAGCAGTTAAGCTATAAGTTACGAAATGTTATCAGATAATGCTTTAAACGTCGTTTGGGGATGTTTCGTAGCGATTCTTTGCGCGTCGCATCAATACAGTCGCATTGCGGTCGCTATGTGTGTGCCTTCACCCATATAATCACGATTCAATCGCGATGCAAACAGACACAACGCCATCACTGTTGTGCTGGAAACGATGAAGAGAAGAAGATCGAGTGGATGGTCAACCTGACCAATCCTAGTATTTTTATTTTTTATTTTATTATCTTAGGAGAACCAACAGCTCTTAATACTAATATTAATAATAATTATAAGTATCAGAGTTATAGAGCCGCCAAAGGACATGGCTCATGTAACTCTGACATGGCTCATGTAACGACTACTATCCGTAGAAAGTAACCGGGACCGACGGCTTAACGTGCCCTCCGAAGCACGGAATCATATTACTTTTCGGGCAATCAGGTGATTCAGCTTGTAATGCCCTAACCAAACTGAGGACAGTCACACAAAGAGATTTTTTGTGAGAAATTGTCCCCAGCGGGAATCGAACCCGGAACCTGCAGATCGTGAGCCGGGCGCTCAAACCACAAGACCACGGAGGCTATTTATACTGAAACTAGCATTAGGTTCCATTGAAGCGGGGCGGAGGGATTTTGACAATTTCGATGAGTTGTGAACAGTCAATTGAGCCCCTTACCGCCCCGCTCCGCTTGGGGTGCCTGTCCATCGATGCGGAGCGGATGCGGAATATCTGACCGGAGATTTTATGCAATTCTATTGGTTTATATTTGTCCGTTTCTCCGCTCCGCAGCCTCGCTCCGCATCAATTGACAGGCACCCTTAACCCCTCATATGCCGGAACGCGGATCCAAGCCAGACACAATTGATTTTCTATTGTGTTTCTAATGCCGGCAAACAAAAGGTTAAACGCAAGCACCCTTTAAGATTCCTTTTAGCACTGAGATATCTAACGTTAAAGCAGTATCTAGTGTCATTGTATGAAACGCTATGTCTCGTCCAATTATGAGTGTTTCATTGTTTATCGCATGTAAAGTTTCCTTCAATGGTATACGATTTCGTATCCATTTAAAATAAATGCTTATATTTACTATGGATAAAGTCTTTAGCTGGAAAGGTATCCGATATTCGTTAATTATTGGAAACAGTTCATAATATGTAGTGATGCGAGTATTACATAGTTATACACCATAGTTAAATCTAGTTATCGAAAAGATATTTGATACTGAGCAATTAGTGGAATCCAATCGAAATTGTGGACTAGTTTCCATTATGATTTGAATTGCAATTTGTTTTCTAGAACGCTACAATGTGGATGGAATGCCAATACTTTAGAAATTGACTGCTTTCTCGTTCAATAAAGTTTTTAGATAAGAGCTTGAGTACTTGGGATCGTGACTGTAGTTAATAGTCTTCTGTGAAAACATAGTCACGGTCAAACACTTCTGTGAACACACAGAATAAGAATAAGAACAGACAGTCTTCTGTGAAGTGTTCTTTGAAGAATTTTAAAGAGTGCATACTATAGACGAGCCGCCCAACAGCTTTTTGTCCGCCACAGACTTTTTTTGAAGACATTTTTGTCTTTTATGCATGGGCATAAACGTCAAATGTTTCCTTAGTAGATTTTGAGTGATTCTGACATGTAATGTATTAAAAACTACGTCAATTAGTACTCAGAGACCACCAATAAATCGACGGACGACTCTGAGTGCGGCGGTTAGTCTATGTTGTAAGATTCACAAAAGACAGTTTTGTTTGCGTCGAGCAAGGCAGTCCATAGACTATTATAGCACAGTATAGGCTCGTATAGTGGGTATAGGCTCTAAACCCACACCGATTCTACCGTGTCAGGATTACGGTGATCTTATCGACCGATCCAGCGAACTTTCCTTATATTTTGCATATGTATTACTCAATAACTTCGAATATTATTAGGTTTTTCAAATTTCTGTGGAATAAAATGTCTGGCAATACGAGTTTTCTTCCGCGTTATGGTAACTTATGGGGAGAGTGAGGTAAATGAGTTTGGATGTTATTGATTTTTAGGGTTCCGTTGGGTAAAAACGGGACCCAATTACTTAGACTTCGCTGTCCGCCTGTCCGTCCGTCCGTCCGTACGTCCGTCCGTCCGTCCGTACGTCCGCCCGTCTGTCCGTCTGTCACCAGGCTGTATCTCAAGAACGGTGATAGCTAGACAGTTGAAATTTTCACAGATGATGTATTTCTATTGCCGCTATAACAACAAATACGAAAAGTAAAATAAAAAAATATTTAAGTGGGCTCCCATACAAACGTGATTTACCGTGTTTTAAAGTACGGAACCCTCCGTGCGCGAGTCAGACTCGCACTTGGCCGGTTTTTTGAAATGTCGCTGATTCGAAATGTAATTTCTGTAAGTATGTAAGTAAATTTTGAAATTGAAAAAAATCTGATGTGATATTTTGCCTTAAGAAATAATAGTTTTTATGTAGTGTCACTTTTAATTATTATCATTACATGTATAAAGCATATAACAACATACATTTGAAAAACGTGTTATTAATAGAGAAATAAACTTGGCTACTGAATAAGTGAACATATAATATTGGTTATGACTTATCAAAAGTCTGATACATTTTTGACAAGCCATTATGAGCGCTTACTGTATCGGGGGTTGGGGATTCGATTCCCGCCCGGAGTCTACAATTTGTGAAGACATAGTTGTTGGTGACGATATCTGGGTGTCAATTATATATTCTTATAAAGTATTTGTGTATGTTTATATAGTAGTATCAGTTAGTTAGATTCCATAACACAAGCATAGAGGTTTTACTTTGGGTCTATGTAACCGTGTGTGAATTTGTCCGTGTATTATTATATTATTATATAACAACATTTGAAAATATATGTGTTATTAATAGAGAAATAAACTTAGCTACTGAATACATAATATTGTTTATGACTCATAAAGTCTGATGGATACCTAGCTATTTGAAAATCTCTACTCTCTACCAACATTATTGTTCAGATAGAATACTATATCACATTTTTATATTCAAAATTTGGATAAAACAATTATCATTTCCAAAATGGAAATTACAGCGGCTGTAAATAAAGCTGACCTCATTTACTGAAAATGTTTGGAAAATTGTTTAGGCAAGGACATTTGCTTTTGTCCCATCGGTACCTTAATTCCTGGTGCAAAATATATTTTATTACATAAGCTAAAGGTTTTTTTTTGAACGTGAACCTTGTTTTTCCTGTCGCATCGCGTTGCTTATTTTGAAAACATAGAGCTTACTGTAGATATATGGAATTTCCGTTTAGGATCTCCCTGTGCCGCGGGCTTAAAAAAACAAACGAATGTTGATCCAGTGTCAATTCTATTGTTTTATGATTCCGATTGTTAATCCGCTTATTTTATATTTTAATAAAATAGAATAAGCTATTAAGGTCGATCCTGATAACATATGTCCCGACCGAAATGTTGATGTTCATTCTATGGAAACGAATGTTTAATCTCCAATATTACGATCCCAATAACATATTCCCTGGAAAAATATATGTAACTATTTTTCCAAGGATCGGCCATTAAAGTTTTATGAAAGTCTATAGATAATACATATTTCAAATTAATATTGAATACATTTTCGAGTCTCGGCTCAAAAGCTTAAAGAAATGTTGATAACAAGCCAATAATCTTATGTTCCAATTAAAGAGAATCCTTACCGAGCCGGCTATCTTTCACCGCTAATTCAAGGGACCGCAACCCCATTTTACCCGGTTTTTATCCGGTTAATAATTTATTTCACCGGATAACGCCACATTTGTGATTACGTAACAAATTTCACAAAGGAGGTTCGCCCATTGTTTATTAAATTTTAATTTCTGCATTAGGATAGGAGGGTTATATAATTTCGTATATCATTTTCGTTCTATTTTTAGAAAAGGCTTCTGAATGATTATTTTTGTATTATACTACCAATATTTACTGTTTTTTCTTTCCATCTCATTTTATGTACATAAATTGGTATTTTTGCGGTTCAGCGACATGTAAAGGATGGGTCCGGATTTTATCCGGATTTCCGGGTTATCCCACTTGATCCGGATAATGGATCTCTTACATTTGCTGCTTCAGAAATACGTAGACGCATTTTTAAATAAGGATTTTGAGTAATGTTTTATATCAAAAGGTTTTATATTGTATCTACGGGTACGTTATCAAAGTGTTTCTTGTAATCACCATTACAGTATTTGTTGGTAGCAATATAAAATCACACAACTCGTACAAGAAAACAACCTTTCTAACATCACCCATAAAACGTACATAATGCAGGTGACTTCACAGGGTCAGACCCAATTTACCTTCGCACCCATTTGTAGGCTACCATGAAACGTAAAAAGAACGAACAAAATGGCCAGCAGTTTTCAAAAGATTTGATCAAGTGATTACATAACCCTTCAGGATCGTGTCACGTCAGACCAATCCTGGGTTGAAGCCTCAACGCTAATCCAAACAAATGACGATAGCAGTGATATTAATGTCTCACTCTTTCTTCAGTATTTTGAATTTTTGTGTCTCTTTCTTTATTTAGTAGCACTTACTGAGAAATGTTAGGGTCTTTATGGACATATTTTTGTGTTAATGTTAAGGGTTGTAATGTTGTTTTGATGTATAAAAGAACTATATTTTCGTTCTTTAAAGCGACAAACAATTTCTTTTATAATTCAACAAGCAGTACCCAGCGGTTTTATCCGCGTTCTCCTGTGGGAAGTTTGACATGAAAAGTAGTCAAAAATGTTCCTCTGTCGGTGAAACCACTTGATAATCCGTTCTGAAGTATTTGAGAATATCAATTACATACAGACCTTTAGCACGCTTTGTTTTATAATATGTAAGATTAAGTAATAAATATACTCCGGAGCTAAATGTCACTTCATTTTGGTGTAAAAGATTAACTGACTTTACTCAGAGGGGTTTTTCAACTTTTCAATCAATGTTGTCTAAATTTTATTTTAAGGTCTAAAGGTAATTATTATAAGTTTAAATGAATTACACTTGTTAAGAACTAATATACTTCAAATGCTCAAGTATCAAAACGGCTCCCAATATCAAGTTTAACATTAACTTCTATTTCAAGTTGAAAGTTACTCTTATCAAAATACCTACTAATGATAAAGAGGTGAAGTTTGTCTGAATAGCGAGATGAATGACATCTCAATGGTTATTAACTTTGATTTATTAGCAAGTTCTAGAAGCTTACAATAGAATTGGCTCAATTTAGGAACATTATATTAAGGATATAAATAGTAGATATTATTATTACTACATTATATTTTACTTGTTATAGTGATTCTCCTCAGAGTCATACTCCTGACCACATCAGACACATGGGCTATTTCAGGAAATATAAGAAATAAGAATGGGCTATGGGAATAAAGCTTGGATGGACTAGGAATGGGTTATTGCAAAGGAAACAACACCAGCTATCATAACATTCATTACTGTCATTAGTATTGTTTTTGGCGATGTACTAATGCCGCTGGCAATGTCTAATGATTAAAACAAATGAATTCTGATATATAATGAACCTTTCGAAGCAGATATATCATTTGGAATTACTATCTATGACCTAAATTCTAAAAATATACGAAAATATATTAAACTAAATCCTCTGAACTAACTATTCTTCCTAACCATTAAAAAACGTTTACCCTCCCGAATTAAACTGAAAAACCTCGTTAATTTTCTTTCATAAAATGCAAAATCAAGCGGTGAAAAATAAAAATACGCCCAGTTTACCCAACAAATCGTTGACTTAACGTTCCTCGGTTTCTTTATTATCTGTGCCCCTAAAGCCCACAGATAATACCAATTTGAACCCGCACCTGTGCTGCATTCGTGGGAGTGAACATAAATTGCTTCATTCATTCCATCGTTCAAATTCATCATGACAATATGACCGACGGTATTGTGACTGTATTTCATATTGTATATGTTTAGTGAGGGGGGAAATGTGGGACCTCTTTAGTTATAAGGGTTTTACTGAATGGTTGTAGAAAAAAGTTAAGGCATTCTTATTTTCAATGAATAACATAGGTAGGGTCTAAATATATAAGTTGTATTTTTGCGCCTAATCCTGAACATGGCCGTACCTATTGATATCCAGATTGAGAGGACATCCTACTTCCTACTTATAATACTTATAATGTTACTAATGTTATAACTGAATGTTATTGTTAATGTTAAATACGATACATTTAGATTTACAATACAAAAGAAAACATTTTTCTTAACAAATCCCGAACACGTACAAAATCTTAACTTCAAACGTATCTGCAAATCCGACGTCTGATAATCGCACAGTATTAAAAGTTCTTTGAAATGTATCAAAGGGAAGGGAAACGATGATCGAATCCTGTACGGAATTATACATATTTCCGACTTTGAAGCCTTCCAAGTTTATCCGAAGGAAAAGTGTTGGTAAAGTGACGCTATGAATATAGAGAACGGTTTGACGAGACGCTAATCTTAATAAACCGGCCTTGGGATTTGTACAGTGAAAATATTTGGGTCCGCAGTGAATTTGTGTGCTCTACCCACGGGTCACAGCTGCGCAACTCTACACTGATTGTTAAACTTCACAATCATAGAGGCCAACCCTCATATCCGAGTTATTAAACCGCTCAAAGGCCTCCGAAATGGTCAATGACTATTGAATTAATTATTATTTAACTTGCTCTCCCGTAGTACAGTTGCGTTCGGATACAAATGCAACTATCTGCCACCCATCCAAGTAGAGGTTGAGCTGTACGTTGTTTAACAGTCGCAATGAGCTAACATCGCTTAGTCAAACTACGCTACGTAACAGCCTCCGTGGTCTTGTGGTTTGAGCGCCCGGCTCACGACCCGGAGGTTCCGGCTTCGATTCCCGGTGGGGATATCTCACAAAAATCTCTTTGTGGGACTTTCCTCAGTTTGGTTAGGGCATTGCAGGCTGAATCACCTGATTGCTCGAAAAGTAAGATGATTCCGTGCTTCGGAGGGCACGTTGAGCCGTCGGCCCCGGTTACTTTCTACGGATAGTAGTCGTTACTTGAGCCATGTCAGAGGCCTTTGGCGGTTCAATAACTCTGACACCAGGATTGGTCAGGTTGGCCATCCACTCGATGAAGAAGAAGACTACGCTACGAGCGCTACATTATATATGGGTCGCAGCTGTGCGGACTCTACAGCGACTGTTAAACTACACAATCATAATAGACATAGTAATAGGGGTCGTTCAAAGGAACCGTGTTTTCTGTTGCAAAACTGAACTCCTTTGGACGTGTTTAAGAAGTTTCATGCAAAAACAAACTTAATCCGTATTTTATCCAACTTATTCGGAAGTTTCGTTCCGCATCCCTAATACAAGTAAACTTTAGTAATTGGTTTGTATTTCTTTTTAAAGTTTATCTTGATTGTTTTTATTACTTACTAGCTGACTCGACGGACTTCGTACTGTATTTTTATATATTTGTTTTTTTTTTTTTAATATTTTTGGTGCAGTCGTTTGGAAGTTATGCGCTTACATTTTGTTGGTCCATTTGTATTTATTAAGATTAAATTTTTTTGTTAGTATAGTGTTTCTACTTGGCGTCACGGGACAAGCCCAGTCTTTTTGAGAGGCATGCGAGGGGATACAGATCCAAGTCGTAGAGGCACTTTGGTGATGTTTAATGTAATAGATTACAACTGCAGGGACACACTTCCGACCACATCAGTACAACATGTACATTAGTTATTTTTTCAGTTTTTATGGGATCTGGAATCTGTTTCCAAAATACTTGAATTTAGGTTACAGTTTCAACTTAAAGGAATTCAAAAGAAGTGACAATAAAAACGAAAATACTTGAAAATGCCGTTCGATATCGCATCAAGAAAACTGTTATTCTTCCCAAACGAGCGCAGTTAAATGTCATAGGTAGAGATCGTTCCCTTTTGCACAGTTTAAGCAAATAAAACGGAATCATGGGTACTTACACCTTGATCTCAACTTGGCTACAAAGATCTCTCGGGCAAATTGCGCTCTGGGGATAGTTAGACCCGAATTACATTTTAAGGTAATATAATGAATCTTTCTTTACCGATGTAATAGGATTTTCTTCATTGTTATCTTATGAACTTGTTTTAAACAGAATTCTCTAGAGGAAACTGTCTTTATTCGTAGCTTCTTAGAACTGATACTGCAGTATAATATTGATTCATGTTTTTTCTAATAAATCCATCGAATTTCCTAATTATGGACACATTATTTAATCCATTTACTCCGAAACTTTTATTACATTTCTTTGAAATCCGAAATAAGCATTTTATTAATAAATATACCAATTCCATTCTTCCATCAATAATGCTCAGGCAAACAATACGTTACTACGACAGATAAAGCATTATTTGTATCAGAAAATATTTTCAAATAATACAAGGAAAATGTATCGGAATTAATTCCCGAAGGATACGGATATATCCTGTGGGAGCACATGATTATACGTTTCCTTCCGTATTACAGAAATAAATATAAACTTATTTTTATGATTGGTTGGTTCAGTGCTTTATTTATACTGCATTTCTGATGTCACAAATAAAACTATATCAGTTTTTGTTTTAATGAACTGCAGCTTATATTCGCAGCAGGATTAGGTACTTACTATTTGAATATAACATTGTTTACGAACGAACATAGGCAAGTCTAATATTTTTTCTAAAAAACGCTCCTTAGCTTTCTTCAATAAAAAATTAGCAAATAATGACTACAAATACATATAGAAAAAGTTAATTCCACGAAAAATCCAGCATGAAACGATATGTGAAACGATCCATGAAACGATCCATTCTGAACAGTCCATTCTGAACAGTACAACGTTAAATTACGCCATATATTGCAAAATATACAAGAAAGAGATATACCAATTATTTCCTTAAAAGTTTTTCATGTCCATTAATAAACAAAATACGAATAATGAACCCAAATCCCCAGTCAAAACTTCAATATTTACATTGAACCACGGTTACACGTGAAGAATGCCAGTAATATATTGTGGTGTTGGTTCTCCGGTGGCTCGGATTATTCAAATTTCATGCCATTTGGTCGTGTGGCGTTGTTTTAATGTTGCTCGGTTCTGCAAGCCTCGCTTGTTACATGTCACATGCGAAATGCGAGCTCGAAATGTCTGTAAAACCAACAGATTTTAAAATTAGAATTTTTATTTTCATTTTAAATGTGGAATGTGTGATCGTATGTAACCGAGGTAAAAATGGAATGAGATTTTGTGAAAGGAGGTTTCATGTTTAGGAATAGCCTAGGATTTGTTATGGTGACATATTTGTTGTCATCACATTACAAATTTGGTATATAGTCAGTGGTCTGTATAGCCATGGGTTGCATTGACGTGGGATACTTCGTAGTAGACCTTCGTAGGAATTTGACAATAGTCGGTCTGACTCCGTAAGATAAAAGGTTTTTTGCACTCATTAGTTGTAAATAACTTTCGTGTTGCTTTACCAAATAAAATAAAGCACAGTCTACACAACAATATCAGTTTTTCATTGCAAAGCAGATGTGAGTGGGTGGTCGTAAATCGTATAGTTTATGCGCCCCGTTCACCGCAGTAACGGATAGAATGCATCGCACGTACTGGTTGTAACTTGGTCCTAGGTATTGAAACGAGCTGCTTCTGGCCAGTAATACATGAATAGGTATTGGTAATTGGAATAACTCAAAGTTGGCAATAAGGTTCAATCATTAATTTTGAGAAGGTTCGTGGCGAACTCTGGTGTTAGTTTTTGCCGCCTAAAGGCCTCTAATATGGTCTGACGATTGAAACTACCGGAACTGACTTCTTAACCTGCCCTCCGAAGCACAGTAGCGGTCAGTAGAAATGCCACTATCGGTCCCCCATCCAAGTAGGTGTCGAGCTTACTGCCTGCCTTTTTACCCACCTTATTGCCTTATGTAATAAGGTGATGTTATTTGTAGTTTTGTAGACGATTCGACGTTCGAAATTATAGAACACGGTGAATCGTTACATAATTAAAATATCAGTTCCACGATTTGTTAATTCGGTAAACAAAAAAATCGGTCATTTGATGCGTAGGAGAATAGTGGCCGATAAAACGAGCTTCTGACAAAATAATGTAATTTATTTTAACAGAAAATAAGAATGGTATCAAAGGGTGCAAAACTCAACTAAAAACATTATAACTGGAGACTTATAAATTGGACAACGAAATTACATTATTGTTTGCTAAGTTACCGGATACAAGAAAGAATAATGTAATTTGCTGCTGTAGGTTTAGGTACATAATATGTACATACTTAAACAATTGTCAAAAAATATTTTAGTCCTTACCTGTTCATAATAAAATTGATATAATAAAACGTGTCAAAAGTTAAAATATGAAATTTCGGAACATTAACCCAAAGGTAATGTCCCGAAAATGGCATTTAAAATCAGGCTTCTAAATAAGCAAAAGTGTTCGGGTTAAGGGTCACGGAAAGGTAAAAGTGGTTATTTATTACGACCCCGGCTTTGGTGTAACAAAGAAAGAAATTCTTTGTAATCTTTCTAAAATGTGACTCCCCTTTGTTGAACACCAATAGAAAGCAATTGTTTCATCAACTGCTTTTTAAATAACCAAAAAACAAAAGCTTTATTTTCCTTTTTTTTCCTTTTTGTAACAACAATTTTCTTATAGGTACTTATTGATAAAGGTGCCATTCTAATAAAACTTTTTTGTTACACATTAAAATTCAAGATGGCCGATAACAAATGAAAACGATGGCCTATAAAATGACTGATTGTTGGAAAACATACTTTTACAAGTTTTTCCAACAATTTTCTTTTTCAAACAATTTTCTTATAGGTACTTATTGATAAAGGTGCCATTCTAATAAAACTTTTTTGTTACACATAAAAATTCAAGATGGCCGATAACAAATGAAAACGATGGCCTATAAAATGACCGATTGTTGGAAAACATACTTTTACAAGTTTTTCCATCAGTCAGTCATTTTATAGGTTTTTACTTTAACAAGTTTACGAGTTTTTAAAATAGACTCGTGCTGCTCTGCATTATGGCGTAATATCATTAAGTCTTTTGGCTAATGTGGTCATGGAACTTGATTCAATCGTCTTCGGTCAATAAACCTCATTTTCACACACTGTATTTCTGTCCGTGGATTGCGAACCTAATTAAGTGACAGATATTATCGTTCGAGTATTTACACTGTTGTGTTCACAGCGTGTAGCAATGTGGTGAAAGATCCAAAGTAATTACGCCAAGAGCGAAGCTAATTTAGTGCTGTGCTGTTAGCCCTCAATGATCGAATCAAATCAATGACAAAGTCCACGGCCCATGCGGGTAAAAATTTAATTTTTAAATTGAAAATAGAACGAGCTACGCCTCACGCCTTCCGAGAACTCACATTCTAACTTCAAACTGACGTCTTCCATTTTGACGTTTCCGCTGTCACACCTTCCAATTGACAAGTTTCCAATAAGGAAACGGTGGCAACTGGAAATGTTTGGAAATAAATCGATTCCATGATATCTATTGACAGTTTGATGGAGGTCCCGAGGAGTTGGGATGCGTTGTTTTGTTCTAATAACGAAATTTGGGCTTAACCTTTAGATGGTTAGATAAATTACTGAAGCTATGATTGAGTAGGTTTACTTTTTGTTTATGGATTTAAGGTTATCTTGGAATTATATTCAAAAGTTTGTGAAGACAAAATGATGTCACAATGTATTGTATGCATGTGTAGTTCAGTTTTCGCACTTAGAATCCGTACTTTGAATTGAGATTTATGAAGATAAAAGTATTTGACAAAATGATTAATGGAGATACGGTATTGATCGGGTACCGGGACGTTAGATAATCTATGACATTATACCTGAATGAAAATCCTTCATGGCATACGGCTATAAAGCTTTTATTCAATAACTTTGACACCACTCTCCAACACCGAAATTTTTCTTCGTATTAGAAAATTCGTATAACCACAGAACCACAGAAGAACAGTACACCCTCAGAAGAGTACTATTATTGCACTCTATTTTTCCATGAAACTGTATTACCAGTACAAGAAAACTTTAGTAGGAACAGGATTTTCCCACAGTCACTTATTTTAAAGCTAAAACAACTTTAAAAATATGAAAAACACCTGTAATTCAAACTAGGCGGTAGAGTTTAACGCCACACCATACCTGGCTTTACCGGTGCTTGAATTAGCATCCAATTTGGTTAACAGGCGTTAATGCGAGCTTAACGTGTAAATTTCCTTTAAACAGAGTGGCTTTAACGCTGGATATTTTTTTTTATATCTGATCTGAAATTAGGTTTCAAGTAAGAACTATGTTTAAGTGGTTAATTTAGCAAGAATTTTGTTAAAACTGTCCGTATTGGTGCGGAAATTTTGGTTCAGTGTATGGGCAGCATACTTGTCTGGTGGTATAGGTATTCAATAGGTGAAATAGATTTTCGGGTCTTACGTCATAATATAATTAAATACTTTGACGTGTATTGTGTTGTGGTTTTGTGCTTTCATAACTCGTGGAAACGGGTGAACCAATTTTAAGAAAGAGTTTCTTTAAAATTGTTCTAAGGATCATAATTTAAGAAGCCATTTTCGTTTGGCGCAGTCAAGCATATGAATTTAATAGCACACAATTAGTTTTACCTTCATTCTAGTAATATATTATGTGAAAAAGTATTATGTGAATGTGAAAATCGTCATGAAAAGAAAGTTTTCAAAACTGGAAGTTCCACAAATATGCGCATTCTCTTAAAAAAATAAACACTTTGGCCCAGTAAAGATTTGTCGCAAAACACGTATATTAATTACTAAAGTTTTTCATCAACTTAATGTACGCAACTTAAATTACAAACAAGAAACAAAGAGCTCATGTGTTAAATATGAAGTTATTTAGGTTAAAGTAATTTTCATTAATTCAACAGAAAAATGGAAAAGTTTATGCCTTCGCATGTTCCTAAAGACTGTAAGCTTTTTAATGTTGAAGTAAGTACTAAAGATTATATTGGCATTTATTTTGTTACTAATGCTGATTAGGTATGCTACCTCACATATTTATTATTATTATATGAAATTACTAGCAGCGCCCCGCGGTTTTACCCGCGTTATGCCGGTTCTCTTGGGAATTTTGGGATGAAAAGTAGCCTATGACCTTCCCGTTGAATGTGGCTATCCATTACAAAAACAATTATTAAAATCGGATTGGTCCTTTTTGAGATAAGCTCTTACAAACAAACAAAAAAAAAATACTTTATCTCTTTATACTATTAGTATAGATATGAGCCTTAACTGTCCCATTGTTGGGCAAAGGCCTATTTCTTCCATTCAGCTCTATCAAGAGCTTTATGATTCCAACCAAATTATTATTATTTAAAAGTTTTATTTAATGAAAACTGCCGCGTTTTCCATAAAAATAGGTATATTGAAATATATTGCTCAGATGATAAAAGCGAAATGTCCATTCTACAAGAATCTAGTGCATATTTCAAAATAACGGGTCTATTTTATTCGGAAACGGCAAGTTCTTAACGGGTGTAAATTGTGTGATGTAGTATGTATTTTAAATTGAAAAATATTTGAACCGATTGGTGAAGTGATAGCCGTAAAGCCTAGTTCGCACTATGCTAGTTTTTTATCCGAGTTGAGAGTATTTTAGTAGCTGCTATATTATAGCGAGAACACTATATTATTACTAAGGTTGTTTAGCCATATGTTTTTTATTAAATTAATGGGTGGTTAACCGACTCTCTCTTTAGCGGCTCTATAACTCTGACACCAGGATTGGTCCGGTTGACCATCCACTCGATGAAGAAGAAGACCGACTCTCAGACCCGATTTGCACACAAAATTTCAATCAATGAAAACCGGTTAAGCCGGTTCGGAGGAGTATGGTAATTAACATTGTGACATGAGAATTTTGTACAAATGATTTTTCTAAAAGTGTGATAGTAATGCATTTTTGACATTGAGCTAGTTAACAAGGTGCGAGTTAGTGACAAAGTTAATATCCTTACTAAAATTATTACACCGAAATATATAACGTAGAAAACGTACAAAGAGCAACTTCATAAATCAATAAATTGTGACACATTTCCATAAGCAGGTGGACAGATATCGGCCTGAATGAATTATCGGCTTCACTATAGTTATACTTGACAAGGGTCGGTAACCACCCCTCTGATGTCAGTGTTACGTGCACTTTATTATGTTACTAGCAGCGCCTCGCTGTTTTACCTGCATTGTACCAATACACGGGGGAAATATCGGATAAAATATATCTAGAGGTGGTAAGATTTTGTCTTTCTCAATGTAATTTTTGGGCACGACCTCACTAAATCTGGGAAAATAAGAAAAGCGCGACCTAAAAAAAATACACTAGCGCTATCTAATGGATCACGGTGGTACCGCGTAGAACAGCTCTCTCTCTTCCTGGCTATGTGTTCCACATGGTGGTGGGGTCAGCCTTCCTAATTTTTGTCCTCCACTTCGCTCTTTCGTCGACGTCGTCATCGGAAATCTTGCACTTAGCCATATCCTTGGACACTACGTCCACCTTGTCTTGGATCTGCCTCTGGATCTTCGACCGGGGATGGAGAGTTGTAGCGCCAGGTTCCTCACGTAGTCCGGCGGTCTTCTCTTCACGTGGCCATACCATCTCAGCCTACTCTCTTGCAGCTTGTCGGCGATGTCGCGAACGCCCAGACTGCCTCGCACGTACTCGTTGCGGATCTTGTCGAGCCTGGTGACACCGCACATCCACCTCAGCATCTTCATCTCGGCCACTTGGATGGCATGGACGTTTTTCTCAGTGACCGCCCACGTCTCACTGCCGTACATCAGAACAGCTAGTTTGTAATATTGCAGTGATAAATACGATTAGCAATGTTTGGAAATATGACAAAAAAAAAAGGTTTTTCGATGTTTAGAATTGATTTAATGGATATTCATGGGTTGTTATATCAAATGGGTTGACCCGGTACTTGAGATTGTGATTGTGTATTAATGGTGAATACGAGGTATGTTTAATATCATGTATATAAGCACAAACATATCAATTCAATACACAAACATTTGCAAATAAACCGTTTCACAATTATGCATCTCTTTCTGATGTCATAATCATTTTTTAATTCATATTTTCCATTCAAACTTTGAATACAAGAGACGGCGCCTGAATGGATGTCGTTTAGACAGAAACCGAGTAAGATTGATGACAGTTTCAACTAAAATACAGCTTTTCAGTGAAAATACGAAGCGAAATACTAGAGCGGTATAAGATCTTATCACATTTTAATATGTAATCTGTGTTCAATAAATACATTTATATATTTAATTTAATAGTCTTTTGAATAAGGATTGTATTAAAACCACGTTGAGATATTAAATTGAAACCTAACCGGTTTATTGAATAGTTCAAAAGAATTATAAGACGGCAGTTAGTTCTAGTCTTTCTTCTTACGATACGAGTCTTAAAATGTAAATTAATATGGCTGAACCAAGGGACCATCCATTAATCACATGATTTTTTTTTACATTTTGGACGTTCTGTACTGTAAGGGCCGATACTGCGTTAAGCGGGTGCCCGCGCGGTTACGTACAAAAGTGAACCGCCGCGTCGCGTGCACCCGTCGCGGCGCCCGTCGCGTGCGTCCGTCGCGTGCGCCCGTCGCGAGCACCCGACGGGGGCGCGGGCCCTGTATTGGGACATAAACAAATAGTTCTCAAGTTGTAATATAGGAAAGATCGTATATTCTGTGTAATAATTATGTTTACATCATTTGTGTGTACTGATTTTTACCATTGATGGCAAAATAAGTATATACATATTTTCTCATTCATAAACATACAATAACAAAGGTAAGTTAATGTAATAGGCATAGAACTAATGTATAAAATAATCCATAACAAAATCTAAAAAAACCAGTTGTGATTTTATGATCGTTACTTAACAATAAAGTAATAGATTATATGTAAAGAAAAACAATTTATTACGATAATCGATGTTATTCAAAGGGATTATTGAAAGAAAAACTGTTTGATAAACAATAGAGAAATTAAATGTAAACAGAGGTTGTGTACTCTCTTTTCTAATCATTCAATGTAAGTAACCACGAGGATAACTCGGGTGGACGAGGGTGTTTGCAGTTTATTTCCGTCAGTGGTCGTGATAGCATTAGCGGTGATGTGTGGTTTATACTCCATATTATAAAACGTCAAGTTTGGAATCTTAGTTCACTGTAGGGTAAAGACTTTATCTCTCTGACCTTAAAATTCCACTAAATTAACTACATCTAGGAGTTTTATGGATATGCAAAAATAGGTAAATATTAAACAGAAATTAACATGTCGTTGATACGGTTTTGTTTTGGGGCATGTTTTCGGGCCGAAACTGCGTTAACCGTGCGCACGCCGCGGTTTTATACAAAAGTGAACCGTCGCGTGCGCCCGTTGCGTGCGGTGTCATACAAAAGTGAACCGTCGCGTGCGCCCGTTGCGTGCGGTGTCATACAAAAGTGAACCGTCGCGTGCGCCCGTTGCGTGCGGTGTCATACAAAAGTGAACCGTCGCGTGCGCCCGTCGCGTGCGGTGTCATACAAAAGTGAACCGAAGCGTACTCCAGCCGCGTGAGCACGCGGCGTGCGCACGCTAAACGCAGTGTTGACCCTTAATGTTTCCTGTTGTGAATACAAATGTTGTCATCTAGACTGTTGAAGTCGTTGATAGCAAAATACACGTGATAATACAAATATACCTAATAATTAGAGTCTGGCTACGTTGATCGAGGACAACAAGACTTTTTTTTGAATAAAACACCTTAAAAACTTATGCTCAATGTTTTTTTCAAAATATTCGTCTTCTCCCCGGTCACAACCAAAATCGCGGAAGGCAAAAGACTCTCTATTGGTCTGACACTAAATACAAAGATACCTCTTAATATCTTATCTAACAAAGTTTCTCTTGTTACAGATATGGCCCTTCAAGTAGGGCTTATCCTCGGCATTATAACCTGTACCGATTGCGACGAACTGATAAGGACTCCGGGAATCGAAGTGTACCAGCGAGATAGCCCTAAAGTTGCTGAACCCGAGCTGTTACCTGTGTTACTAGGCAACGATACGAGATGCAAAATATCCGAGTATCAGTGTAGTAACAAAAAGTGTGTGCCAGTGAATAGATTCTGCGATGGTTCGAACGATTGTGGAGACTCTTCAGACGAGCCTCGGCATTGTACTCGTAAGTAATCCTTTCGTGCATTTTTAAGGATTTTTGGAAGAGCAAGTAGGTTCTTAAATCTTACGGATACACTTCGCTTTTATTTTACACTAGCTGTGCCCCGCGGTTTCACCCGCAGCGCCCCCGTTCCCGTGGGAATTTTGATTTTTATTCCCTATAAACCTCACGGAGCCCGAGACCTTTCCAACGAATGCAAAACCGTGGAAATCGGTCCAGCCATTCACGCGTGATGCCCCGACCAAGGAAAACGGGTTTCATTTTTATATATATATAATTTTGACATTTTAACATTGACCACGGTTCTTGTAAAGCGGCCGAAACGTCAGATAAAAATGTAAAATAAAAGCGAAGTGTATCCGTAAACGTAGTTTTAATTCAAAATTAGTAGTGTTCTTAAATCTTTTTGAAAAGTAAGTTCCTAAATGTTTCTAAATCTTTTTGTAAAGTATATGTAAATAATCTTTTATAACGATGGCTTTCCACACCAATTTGAAGGCGGTAGAACGATTTTTATTTGGTAGCTCTTGTTCTGGTGCCAACGTCGCCATTTTGCCACCAAAAGTTCTTCAACAGCTACTGCATAGGTTTAGGATGCCATTTATTTACTTGTAGGTGATTGGTAAATACCTATTAGACATATTACGGTATACTCTCAAACTCTCGCTAAGTCTCGGTCGTTTCTAACCTCAGATAAACTTTACAGAACTTATAAACGATCTGAAAAGTAAATAAAGTATTGGCCTATAATGTCCCACTGCTGGGCAAAGGTCTCTCATCTCACTGAAGATATCAGTAGAGTGAGGAGGATTAGGCGTAATCACCACGCTTGCCTAATGCGGGTTGGTGACCTTAAATAAACGATCTGTAAATAAAGAAAAAGAGTACAAATAAAAATAAACAGCAAATAACTTCCAACTACATCGCTACAAATATAAAGTGCAAACTATTATTTTATGATAGGATTTTCAATATTTTCACCTAGATTGAGTTACGAGCGCCCACTGAACGTATTACGGATCACCTGAAGTAGGTTGAGCTCTAATACTTTCATAATCCTTTTTCCGGAGTCGACATGACGTGGCAACACCTGCCGTGACTCGAATGAGAATTATATTTTATCTGGAATAAGATTTTTCGACTCAAAAGTTACTTGAGCTAAAAGAAGTGTTATGTAGATGATACTTAGTAGGCGTAGTTACCAATATGATAAGCGAGTAGCGTAGAGTAAAAATAAAAGTATAAGCTTGTAAT
This sequence comes from Cyclophora albipunctata, assembly GCA_963082685.1. NCBI lineage: Eukaryota > Metazoa > Arthropoda > Insecta > Lepidoptera > Geometridae > Cyclophora > Cyclophora albipunctata. Next base: position 2,935,575 of record OY720117.1, on the reverse strand, counting down.
GACCCAATGTTGGGCAAAGGCTGTAAATAATGTACTGTAATAAGTACAGTAGTAATTAGGCTGAAGTGAACAAAAGATTACTAGGCTATAACGTCAAAGGCCTTTCACCGAACATATCAGAACAGTGAGAAGGAAATAACAACACCAAAAAGTATTTCACTAAAAACGAAACATTATTTAATTTCGTCCTAGACACTCAAGGGAAATCTGAAGTAATTTCATTACTAAAGACGTGTAATTTTCATAAAATTAATATGATAATCATTCCCGACTCCCGAGATACTTTGACAAATTGATGTGACATCGCAGAAAGTACGTTTTTTAATATTTTTTAAAAGTCCTACACAAAATGTAATTCGTATATTTTTCTGGGATCATTTAGTTTATAGTATTAAAATATTTTCAGCGACTTTATAAACAAAAACAAACAAACCTATAAACAATGTTATGTCTGGACGTGGGTTATGTGTGAAAGTCAACATCTTATGTCATTAACTGAGCTGGCCTAGCGATTCTGTATAGGCAGATTTTCCGTAGTTTTCCGTTACGAATCAATATTGGAATATTGGTACTTTTCTTTGTAAAATACTCCGTAAAGTAAAATACTTTTACCCCTGCTAATAACCCGAGTACTAAAGCTTGACGTGTCTTTGCATCTTTCATCGTATCTCAGGAGATACAAATTATACTTATTATGTTGCGTTTTTTTTGTACCTTGAAAAAGTATCTCTTTCTCTTTTTCTTTCTTACACTCAGAGACATCCAATTAATAGACACTTAACGTAGTTACACTTAATTGACGTAATTTTTCATACATTACATGTCAAAATCACTCATTAAATATGTACTGAGGAAGCATTTAATGTCTCTATACAGGCGTTAGACTCTCTCTTTAGCCGTTTCTAAGACAAGTCTTAGCCGAAGCAATTGCTTAGCTATTCTAAGCCAAAATTAGACTTTTCAAAGTAATAATTTTGACTAATTCTTAGTAACGACTATTTATCTCGGCTTAAGAAATGTATCTTCAGACCCTTGTATCCACATATCACCACATTACAATAACATAACATTTTCTTCGCTTGTATAGAAGAAAAGCAGCAGGTATGGTGCAGGAATTCGTTCGTGGACTCTGTGGAATGCTACACGTTTTTCCTGAGCCTTTGACTTAGTATTTTTAGTGTAAAACAGGAATCCAATAACGTACATTCACTGACCCCAATCCGATTTCAGCTCACACGCTTTCGTGACGTGACTAATCTTTTTTCTTGCAATTTTTCTTGCAAAGTGATAAAAAAATTCTCATACGTGATTTAGCGTTCCATGTTGATTAAGTTTTGAAAACGACTGATCGGTATATTAAATACTAGCAGCACCCCGCGGTTTTAACCGCATTGTACCCGTGCCCGTGGGAATATCGGAATGAAAAATAGCCTATGACCTTCCCGTTGAATGTGGCTATCTATTACAAAAAGAATTATTCAAATCGGACAGGTAATTCCGAAGATTAGCTCGAACATACAAACTAAGAAACAAACTTAAAAATTTTACCTCTTTATAATATTAGTACAGATTAATAACTTGGTCAAAATAATTACGAGATTTAAATTTATAGTAGTTTATGCAACTGTCATATAAGGAAGGGTATTAAAACACGAGTGTGAGTTTATGAAACGAGCGCAGCGAGTTTCATAATAGTAACGAGTGTTTTAATACCCGTGTTATATGCAGTTGCATACACTACTTTATCTTCACTAATGCAATTAATCAAACAAAATTTTAAAAACAAAACACATTGCTAAACATTAAATTCACGCGTACGTGTATTGTCACAGTGAACTTGCCGCCATTAAAATCTAACCAATGAGCGCGCAGGGTCGCAGGGCGCGCGCCGCGCAGGGCGCGATGTTATAATGAGATTTTACGATATCGATGTGGATATTATAACATCATGTGCAATTGCTTAAATTGATTGTTTAGTTGTCTGCGCTATAACAGTAGTAATTATAAGTCAAGTATTGGAAACATAATTAGAATGTTACAACATTAGTGTAGATAAAAACCTTTTCAGAACCGAACCTGTAATATGTAATTTATTTCTGTTTACCCAATTAAATATTTAAAAGGATACGGTAGGGAAATGAAATTCAAAGTAGATTCCAAGAAGGATCCAACGACAAATTAAATTATAATAATTCAAATCATCCGAGCTCGATTTAATAGAAGGATTACTAAATCACTTCCCTCAAGGACAATGAACAATAATTGAGTTTAGATATTCCAAGATACTGACTACTTTTGATTCGCCGTGCCTCGCGGCTTTACTGAGTAAATCCTAACGGTGGTGCCACGAGGCAGCTAATTTTACTTCATTCATTCGTTCATTCATTCATTTATTAATTCATTCATTCAGGTTAGTGGCCAACCTTGGTGCCGGAGTCTTAGACAGCGCAAAGGCCTTTGACGTGGTCTTATGATTGAAACAACTGGACCGACTGCTTAACGAGCAACTTGTCTGCACATCCCTTGAGAACCCGGGTTCGATTCCCGAGTAGAGCGAATCGACGATTGCTAGCAAACCAGGTATATATTGTATGGTGAATTCTCAAAAACCGTTCCAAAATACACGCTTAAATTATGTAGCCGTTCCGAAATACACGACTGAATTATGAAGTAACGATTAAATAAATTCTTGCTGGTTTTTAATTCGGTTATAAATAAAAAATGATTTACATTTCATTAAGAAACAACCGTTCTACTTCCAAAATAAGTCATAAACATCAACAAGAGTTTTATCCCATAATACCCAGCGTTTAATTAGACTCCAATGCCTTCAGAATATATTCGACAAAATAGATTTGCTCCCATATCGTACGAGGTAATAACGTTAAAATACTGTATTGTACCAAAACGGCAGTTAACTTTGTTAATAGAATTGAATTTTATGTTTACTTCGGTTCAAAATAGGACTTTGACGCTCAGTTAATTTTATACAAGTAAATTAAATTGTCTGTATTAGAACGGAGAAATACGCCTTTAATGAGATCTTATCTTATAAGGATACTTAGAAAGGGTTTCTGAATCGGAAATGTACTTAAGAAAACTAAAGTTAAATTTAAGACATGACCTGAATATGTATCTGTAAATAAAAGGCGTTTAAATTAGAATGTAAGCAAAGTATTAGCCTGTAATGTTCCACTAGGCAAAGGCCTCTCAACTCTCCGGAGAAATCAAGACAGAGAGGAGGATAAGGCGAAATCACCACGCTTGCCTAATGCGGGTTGGTGATCTCAAACCCGAGCCATGTTTGAAAAGTAAGAAACATTTTTTCGCTCGATCTGGGAATTGAACCCGAGACCTCAGTCTTGGCAGGCGAGTGCACATGCCACTAGACTACTGACGTGTAAAAGCAGAAAAAAATATATGGATGAAGAAACATGAATCATCCTTTACACATCATTGTGTAACAAATAAATGAAATAATTTATGATTGCTATAATTACACAAGTATTATTTGAAGCTGACGTCATAAATATCAGTGTGGGATGCCTTAATTTGTTTATTCGACAAACAGCCATTATCGTAACGAGGGCGATATAAATTATTGTTTAAATGGTAGTAACTGATTTCATTGTTATCACTTTTATGTAATACTTTTTGTATTGAAAACATTAAACAGTATTAATTTACATACCCTCTTTATTATTCTCGAGATAATTTACATTGTCTATCAATAGCTAAGACCAGACCGCCTTATTCATAAACGATATTTAGCTAAAACACTGTTATTAAGTGTTTTGTCTCTTTTATTCTTTTTGAAAAAAAAGTATGTGGGAGAGGGACAAACCATTTGATAGCTAAACTCTGAAACCCCGTCTAGCACAACGAACGTGATTGAAGGCGACAAGACACGATAAAATGATAAATAATGTAATTTGGTGGAAAACTCGAAATATTTGACCAATCAACACACAGTACTTATGTCAAGTCTTATCACCTTCTATAACGTTCTTTTTTCTAGAAGGCCATGGTTGATAAGTTTGACCGATGACTTGTTTCGCCAACGTAACGTTTGACCGAAAGATCGTTTACCGAATAAAACCCCTGTTATAATGGTTTGAATGTAGGTGACTGCGGGGCCCAGCAAGTTCATTATAAAATATAATATCGACTCATATATTTATTTTTATATTAAATTCTGTTCACGCGCTCTGCCAAAACTCTGTTGCCGTCAGCTGCGACAATTTTTCCGCATTCAATATGTTACCTTCCATCGGATGTGGATAAATGTTTTATACATATTGTCATATAATATATAAAGCTTGAATATTGCAAGTGAATACAATGTTACGTATAACAAATTAATACACCTAGAAAGCCAACGAACAGTATGCAAATACTGATGCACGCACATAGACGTGTGCTTACAAATCTTTCGTAGTAAATCTCCACTAGCACTGAATGAATTTTAGTCAAATTTTCGTATTGTATTTTTTACAAAAATGTGAAGCAAATTGTTTAGCATCATTATAATAGTATATGGTATACTCTATTTAAATATAATGCAAAACTTTCCGGTCCAACCATGGTCCAACGGTAAATATTTGCTTTGAAACTTGAGTTTAGAATATGCAGCGTGGACAAGTTTCAATTTTGTGATGTTGCTATTACGTAAATGAAAACTACTTGTGTTAATTGAAGTGCTTTTTGTTGTATCAAAAGAAATAGCCTTAAAATTAATATTATTTTCAACTGAGTTCAACCAGGCTCCCATGAACTTAATGTTTTTTTAACCCCGACAAAAAAGGGGGCGTTATGAGTTTCGACTATGAGTGTCTTTCTGTGCCATCATAGCTCCTGAACCATTTTGTATCTAGTTTTATATGTTATCTTAAAGGTGCTTTCTTGAGGACTGTTCTAAGATAAGATTGAATTAGAACATGAGTCGAAAGTATTGTTTCAAAACTTCGTTTAATGAGTTGTGGTATACTTATACATAGCAAGTAAAACGAACATATTTGCGGAGTTTATTTTTATCCCGATTATCCCACAGGTACAAAGCAGGAAGAAAGCGGAGCGTTATTATGAAATCAAAAAATTTACAATATCGTCACGGCACGTTGTTACGTTTCATTTCACCCAAAAATAATCTATCGACTCCTATTCTTTACCTCACCGTAATCTATTAAAATACTCTCATATCTTTTATATCATCGAAAATTCTTCCGCATTTCCTTTTGAAGTGGCGTTATAAATTGGGGTAACACAATGGATCTGAGTCAGTTAATGGACCGGGAACCACGTGGTCAATTTTTGGGATGGAATACCGAATATTTAAAATAATTTTTTGTCGAAGTAATATATCATTTTGAACCCGCGACGCAAAAAGATGTCTATTGATCACTATATTGTGTTTGATTGTACGTCTGTCTATGACATCGCAGCTCATAATCATACATACGGGGAAAGAGGGTTGTCAGTATTACTATTTATTTATTGACCACTAGCTGCGCCCCACGGTGTTACCCGCGTTGTACCCATTCCCGCAGGAATTTCGGGATAAAATGTATCCCATGTATTATTCTGATGTATAAACTACATTACTGTAAAGTTTCATCCAAATCCGTTCAGTAGTTTTTGCGTGAAATAGCAACAAACATCCATACATTACATCCATCCTCACAAACTTTTGCATTTATAATATTAGTAGGATAGGACTATACGTAATGTGGGAAAACAAGAAAATTAAACAAATTCTTCCCAGCCGATCATCACAAATGAAAACACTTGAGCGAACTTTAATATGTTCGCTCGCTTTGTTTTAAGCGAAGATGTTCGTTTATATTTAGTTTAGTTTGATTGAAATAATCTTTATTTCCTTATTTGATGATTGATTATTATTTTGAATCAACATCGATAGAAAAATTTTCGCTTAACCTTAACAAATAAGAAGCGAACATTTGCCTTAATCAAAATGTTTGCTACCAAGTGAAAACGCAGCGTTACACTATTGTGTTCTTTGCGTCAAAGCGAATACTTGTTTGAATTCATACATAACTGAAATCTTATTCATTCAGCGGTCTTCTCGTAACATTGTCTACATCAAAAGGTGTAGCCGAAAATGAAATTGTTTGCTTTCGTGCATAGGAATTGTTTACATTTATTATGTAAGTTATGTCTACAGTGTGATCCCTTCCTTATATGATACTAGCAGCGCCCGCGGTTTTACCCTGCGTTGTGCCCGTTCCCCTAGGAATTTCGAGAATTTTTATACATAATAAACCTTCCTCTTGAATCACTCTATTTTAAAAAACCGCGTCAAAATCCGTTGCGTAGTTTTAAAGATCTAAAGCATACATATGGACAGACAGACAGCGGAAGATGTAGTGATTTTGCACGATGTGAAGATTTTTTTTGTATTTTGAATGTGATCGTTAAATATGTAGGTAGTATCTATAAGGCCCACATACATAGGTGGGTACTTGAGGTGTAGTCACAAACACGTGATAAGATAAAGTCACCTACTCAAACTTCCAACTTACTAAGAATAAAATCCGTTTGTGACATTCGTATTATATTGGACTCGTCAGCAGAAAAGTAAACTCGCTCAATCCTATCAGTTAACATCCTATCATTACTATCTATCTTTACGTCTATATCTGTACTAATTATATATAGAGGAACATTAAAATGTATGGGCGCGGCCCCACAAAATCTGAGAAAATAACGAAAGCGCGAGATACAATCATTTCTCACTTGCTCCATCTATTGGATCGCGGATGTAACTACCGCACGAAACAGCTAGTACCAATATAGTATTATCTAGCTTACGCTGCTGTAGCAGCTAATGATAGAAAAACATTGAAAAGACAGACAAGGAGAGCCGACCCCAGATAATAAATAACATTTTAAACTTCTTCATCGAGTGGATGGTCAACCTGACCAATCCTGGTGTCAGAGTTATTGAGCCGCCAAAGGCCTCTGACATGGCTCATGTAACGACTACTATCCGTAGAAAGTAACCGGGACCGACGGCTAACGTGCCCTCCCAAGCACGGAATCATCTTACTTTTCGGGCTATCGGGTGATTCAGCCTGCAATGCCCTACCCAAACTGACAGTCTCACAAAATCATTTATGGCAAAAGTTTCAGAATATCTTAAAATTAGCAAATGGAGAAGGCTCAGCATGTGTTGCCCAGAGTACACTACTCCAGGCAGCGCTGGTTTTCAGCCACCCCTTTTCATTGTGTTCACAACATGGGGCCACGTAAGATAATATAATAGATGATCGGACAAGGCTAAGGAAAAGAGAGAGAGAGTACCTATATATTTCTCAAATTAATTATTAGTTACTACGCCGAGTTATTAATAACGTATACTAGATCTGACATGCCTGTAATTAGAAGGCGTACCGTAGGGAAATGAAACTCAGTCCAGATCTGTCGGTATTAATGTTTGACCTAATTATATATTTCTTGGTGTAAATATTATCTATTAAAATATATGTAAAAGACTAGCCGCGCCTCGGGATTTCCTGAATTGTACCCGTTCCTGCAGGAATTTCGGGATAAAATGTATCCCAGGTGTTATTCTGATATATAACCTATATTACTGTAAAGTTTAATCCAAATCAGTCCAGTGGTTTTTTCGTGAAACATACATACAGACATCCTTATAAACTTTCGCATTTATTATATTAGTAGGATTGCGGGTGGTTTGAGGCAGCCTGAAAGGACGGTTTCCGATAGTCTTCTAGACAGGCTGAAAGAACTATGTCCGACTAGAATTTACCTGTTTTATTAACTATCTCCAGCGCCCTGTGGTTTTACCCGCGTTGTTGCACCGTTCCCGTAGGTAAGTCACTTTGAGATGAAAAGTATCCATTTATATTCCATTAAAAAAAGAATTATTCATACTTATCGGATTGGTAGTTGGGTGTTGAAACAAACAAAAAATCAAACTCCTAAGCTTTTTAATATTAGTATGGATTAAATAATTAGTGACAGCCCTTGTTTTTTCATATTGACCCCATATGGGGTTCTATTCACCCCAAGTTCAGGCAGAATAGATACCTACATCGCATTTTACGGTGTTGTTATGTCATTTAAAAAGAACATTAGTTATTTTCCTTTAAAACATTTAATTCTTAATATTGCAATCTTAAAGCTAAAATAACTAAATTCTTGCACGGCTTTCATTTATTGATACCATTAGAGTTGTTTTATTGAATCGCTTCCTCAATTTACGTTATTTCTCTAAACGTAGGCCTTTTTACAGTAAACTAAACAATTTCGCTAATTCCCAACAATTTCAAATCACGAGAACATCAAGGAAAATTAAACTTTAAAGGGTTCGCATTAAATTTGAATTTGTAATGAATACAGTTCACAACAGAACTGTTGTAAACACGGACTGTGCCGAAGTTAGCACTAAACGTAAATTAATCTGAGGGGATTTTGTAAAGGTGTGTACAGAACGGTTGAACAAGCGCTGGCGAGCATTCAGCGTTCGTTGGTCTTCGAGAGTCCTTCCAAATTCAAACGCAAACTATCCAACCGAACGTTACAAGCGAAACGTCGATATCTATTCCAGGTATTTGTTGGGCTATTATGCACGGACCTTTAGGTAAGGCAACAGAGTATCGTTCAATAAAATCGAGTGAGGGTTTATAGTGTATCGGTACGAATATTATCTTCAAAACGGTTATGGACTCGAATCGAAATTGTAAACGTTTGAAAATGATTATGCATGTACTGAAATATCGAGTTTTGAGGCGCTACCGTGCTTTGGACGTTAAATTGACGGTCCTGGTATCAATCTTCAGACCATGTCGGAGGTCTTGAGGCGGTCTAAAAACCGACACCAGGGTTGTTCTACATGAACTTACTTACTTTTACCTCAATGTAAACAAGAATAACAGATTTTTTTACAAATTCAGCATCAGTATGCAACGTTTTTAATTCATCCAATCGAATTAACATTCAGAGCTCTCGATTTGATTAATATTTATTACATTTGAAGAGCAAAAAAAATCTCGTTTAATATCGCTCAAACCACTGCGTCTAGGCACGGGTCTAGGTTTCAGACGTTTGTAGCTTCACCCCCATTCATACTTATTTAATCAACATAAGATTACCAGATTGTGATTACGGTTATTTATCTTATTGCGAGTGACACAGGGGTTATTATCCTTTGTTTTATATCCAGTGGGACGAGCATTGTGGTCGACGTCATTAAAACTTAATAATGGAGGATTTAATTCGCCGAAGGCTGCGTTTTGCCTACCATGTGTTTATTGTGGAAAGTGAAAGAAAAAGCGCTTTTTTTACTTGTTTTTCACTGTTTTTTGCGAAACTGAGTGGACACAACGGAACTGGGATAATTGAGTGAGTCGTTTTTAATCTTGACATTATTTTGCCTCCGGATTGTGATTGGATTGAGGGTCTGGTGGCTGAAGGAAATTTAAATATTCCTTTTTATTGTCGCTTCTTTTTTGATCGAATACTCTTGATTTTGTGGTTCCGGACAGACACGGTGTTTTATCGTGTTTTAAATCACTCAGATTTGACTCGGAAAATGTGTATTTTATTTTGTTTTGTTGTAGAATTTATAATTTGACAAAGTACTAAAGCATATATATTACATCAATATACTTAAGAAATTCGTGTGAGTTACACTATTTATAACTCGAGAACGGCTGAACCGATTTTGTTGAATCTTTTTTTATTATTTTTCTAATAGTAATTAGTAATAAAAACCACGACATTCTCACGGGAACGAGTACGCTGCGAATTTCAATTGCATATCATTTAATTAATAACAAAAAAAATCTACGGCTAATAAATACATTAAGCAGCTTAATTTGAAGCTGCCTAATAGGGTCAAAATAAAGTTGGCACTAACGGAGCTCATCGTATAACGAGCGAAGTGGAATACATAATGAGATTCAGGCCAAGACAAGTGAGGCAGTGTTCCTCTAATCAAAACATAGGCAGCCTGTGTACCGAAGAGTCGCGCTAATTTGCATGAAGCGTAATAGGTTGGATATGCGTTAGAAACTTGAACAAGTGATAGAGAGAGGAGACAACTTAATTGCTAATTCAACACTTGCCTTGTTATGGAGAACAATACAAAATCTTTGCTCTTGCATATCTGTATCTACACTAATATTATAAAGAGGAAAACTTTGTTTGTTTGGTTGTAATGAATAGGCTCAAAAACTACTGGACCGTTTTTAAAAGTTCCACGAGTAACATAGGCTATTTTTCATCCGGAAATTCCCACAGGAATGGACATAACGCGAGTAAAACCGCGAGGCGCTGCTAGTAATATAGTAAAGCTGAAGAGTTGTTTGTTTGAACGCGCTAATCTCAGAAACTACCAATCCGATTCCAATAATTAGTTTTATATCGAAATTCCCACGGGAACGGTCACAATGCGTGTAAAACCGCGGGGCGCTGCTAGTTAAATATATGTTAATACACTGTATTTGTCGATTTAATGAACGTCTCTGAGTGCAGCAGTAAGTTCCTATCCCAGGAAGCATTTAAAACGTATCAGTCCTTTAAAGTCTCAATATAATAATCAATAGTTCTGGTGAGAAATATAGCAACATAAAGTCACATTCATCTCTAAACAAGTAGTCTCTGAGTGCAGCACTAAGTTCCCATCCTGAGAAGCATTTAAAACTAAGCAGTCACAATATAATACTCAATAATGCTGCTACGACAGAAATACAGAAACACAAAGTCACATTCATCTGTAAACAAGCAGTGACGCAACAAAAACAAAGTCACAAACTTAAAAAACACAGAGGAAAATAAAAAGCAATTGACACCATCGACCTACTTACAACGAAAACTCCTTGCTCCCATTGTTTGAAGTCAATTAATCATTCCGACACGAACCCACTTTCATACAATTTAACGACATGCGAGAGGGTGTAAACACTGATTGGTTTCGAAACTATACCGTCGGATAGATAATGGCAACTATACTAAGTTCGCCTACGATATCTTCGCTTGAAACTTAGGCCAAAGCCCAGTTAGACTGCAAGTTGTTGATCAATATCGTTTCAGTTTTACGTCACAACTATTTGCTAATCAGGTTAGAGCAGTATCAATGTAGGGCATTGGTTGGGAACTGTTTTGAACAATATCAATATGAAAAAAAGATTTTTAGTTTCAATTCAAAATGAGTATAGTCTTCTTCTTCATCGAGTGGATGGTCAACTTGACCAATCCTGGTGTCAGAGTTCTTGAGCCGCCAAAGGCCTCTGACATGGCTCATGTAACGACTACTATCCGTACAAAGTATACTCGTAGTAGTGTTTGTTTAAACTTAAGAAACCAGTACTATTTAGATTCCAAAATTCAGTGTTACTTCAGAAATTTAATATCTTCCAAAGTGATTTTCAATATCATAAATTCTTTAATTTGAAATTTTATTAGAAATTGTTTTCGAAGTTGAATAAACTTTGCTCGTTTTTATTAACTCGTTTAATATCGAACCCCATGTCGCGTTTATGAAGCTGGTTTCAAGTTATTACAAATACAGACGAAAGAGTTTTTTTGCGTTGGGTCGGTTCATATCTGACGGAACATTCGTCGCGTATTATCGGTCGCGTAACGCCAGAACAGACAAATGCATAGAAAAACACTCGACCGTTCACACTCGACGCACTAACGTACGAGTCATCAGTTGAGTGTGAACGGTCGAGTGTTTTTCTATACATTTGTCTGTTCTGGCGTTACGCGACCGATAATACGCGACGAATGTTCCGTCAGATATGAACCGACCCTAACTCGTCAACAAACTGTATGAATTATTAGTTGTGTAAGACTGAGGTGTTATGTACAAGAAAAAGTGAAAATATCGCAGCTACCGCCAAATACATTTTGTTAGATATGGAACATTACGATTTACGCAAAAAGAGCGAACAGTGTCTTGAGATCTTGCAGTGTTGGGACTTGCTTATAGACGCATAACACCTCAGTCCTCTGCTTTTTTTAAATTCCCACAGGAACGAGTATATCGCGGGCAAATCCCAGGGGTAGTCGTGAATAAAATAGTTTTTAAAAGATTTTCTTGGCATTTCTACGCAATAGGATCTAGAGACTGACGTGAAAAGCTTACGGATAGTTTTAAACCTGAAATAACACAATTAATACGGTACTTTTGACTTTGAATTCTCACAGGAACGGAATTAATGCAGACAAAACTCCAGCCACTTGAAGTTATTCAACTAAGTATAAACTAGCGAGATGTTCGGTACAGTCGAGATAATAAGTATAAAAGAGTATAATCGTTTAACAACGAATTGGCGAGATGCCAGAGCTAAGACCGGTTTATTCTTTAATACCTACTCCTACTTCTCATCAGACTTTATTTCCCTCCAGGTTTTGAAACTATGAAAATATTGTCTAGTTCCTATAAATCGTTTTAGGACCATTTAGCACTTAATGTGGCAAAAGTAAGTGAGTGGCTCACTTGAAAAGTACAATTCCGTATAAAAGTTCCAAACATATTTACTCACCGGAGACATACAATATTTGCTGGAATAACTTTTCTTTTGACTCGTGCACAGGAATGAAGTTTTATGTATATTCTCACATTACTCCATCATTGGTGGTCAGATTTTGAAAATACTTGTTTTATTTGATATAGGATTATTCCGAAATAGTCCCATTTAATTAATTACATTGAAATTATTTTATTTTAATTTTGCCTGTATTTTCTAACTAGTCAAGTTACTACTTTTAAATACTATTTGAATCAAGTAATTATTTCTTTTTAAAATTGAGTTGAATGTACTGGTGAAAACCCTGATAGATATTTCAACTGAAATCAGAGGTCGTTTGCAAAATTCAGAGCCATTAATCTTTGGGGGAGATTCCGTGCATAGTTTTACCACAGATTTAAAATAAAATGTTAGCTTTACGGGTGCTGAATATAGATTGAAATACTGAAAAAATACTTTATATTTTTCACTAACGTTGTTTGACACTGTTACTAGTTTTGTTTGAAAAAAAAAACTTCTTATACATGCACCCATAGAAAGTGAATTTACCCTTGTTTGGGAAATGCACATGTTCCTAGACCACAAAGGCATCAAATTAAATCTAATAAAATAATACTTACAAAGTAAAATACTTAAATAAAAATAATATAGAGGTCCAAGTAAAGAAACCTACAGAAAGATTCCACTGCACTGAACGAACATATGACTTAAGTCAAATCAACTTAACTTAAAATACCTTTTAATGACTTTATTTCCCTCCAGGTGATAAAACTATGAAAATATTGTCTAGCTATTTGTAGGAATACAAATAGCTTTAGGACCATTTAGTACTTAATGTGGCAAAAGTATCTTCTGAGTGGCTCACTTTAAAAATTACAATTCCGTATAAAAGTTCCAAACATATTTACTCACCGGGACAACACAATATTTGCTGGAATAACTTTTATTTTGACTCGTGCACAGGATGTTATAAAAGTTTTGTTGGTTTAATAGAGATGCTTCATGATTTAGGCTTTTGTTGTTCAAATATAGTGAAGCTAAATAATTCTTAGCTTAAAATACTTTTTAATGACTACTCAAAACTACTTATTGGCTATATAACGGTGTTATCTCATGTTTTTTTTGTTCCTTACTGAGATTCAGTTCGTTCCGGTTTATAGCTGTTCATAACAGTGGTCTAAGGGTCTAGACAGACGGACTGCAATTCAACTGCAATCCGACTGCCAAATGGCAGTTCAGATGCAGTTTGAATGCAGTTGGCTCGACTGCAATCAAACTGCACGTCGACGGGCAGTTGGCGTGCAGTTGAATTGCAGTCCGTCTGTCTAGACCCTAAGTCTCCAAGTCATAAAGTCGTATCCGAACGATACGCCAACACGTGGCCAACGTGATAAAAAGTAACAAGTGATGTCGATATGTCCGTTTTCATTTGCCGTTTATTACTTTTTCCGTTATCGCTGTATAGAAATTGGAGTGTCATATACTACGTACTAGCAATGTCCTAAGGTTTTACCCGCACTATGCCTGTTCTCGTGGGAATTTCAAGATAAAATTTCCTCCTGAATGTAGCACGGTAATTTCTGAGATTAGCATGTTTAAACAAACAAAATATCAAACTCTTCATATTTTTTATGTTAATATAGATTGCTGTTAGATAATAAGCGTCTCATCTATTTCAATGCTAAAGCTGAAGAGTTCGAAATTTTGTTTGTTTTAACGCGCTTCTTATCTCAGGAACTACAACAGGATTTGAAATTGGTAATTAGGTTTTGTACTTTTTGTCTCTTAAATTGGTGACAATGGTCCCTACGAAAACTTCGTTCGTATCTCATGTAGTTCTAGACTTGATGATGATGATGATGAAATCCTGTTATCCTCATCAGGGACATAGGGCTTGAAGAAGATATCTCCACTGCTTCCGATCTCGTGCGGCAACTTCCAGGTCCTTTCAGCAGAGACCAGTCGATGCAGCCTCTTTATCATGTGAGCGCCTCCAGGGCGGCCGGGCCATACTTGCCAATACTCAATTAAAAGAGTCATCTTATGTAAATGAATAATAATAAATACTCCCGGAAAAAATCACTCACGGTTAATTAGACCCAAACTAAACTCAAAGCTTGTATTATGGAATCTTCTCTTCTCTTTATATGTAAAATGATTGCCTGTAACCGGCTTTTAAAGTAAGTAACTTTTTACAACTGGATGTTATCTACTATGATACTAATCAAAAGATTGAAAATATCAGGTGCTACGACAATCTTAATAGCTCCTCTACGTTTCTAAATCGAATTTACATAAAGCACTTTGGCGCGGTAGCACTCATATGTTATTATCGGTAACAGAATTACACAAGGGGGTAGAAACTGGAAAGCGGGAAAGCCTACCGATAAAATCCCCTATTTTATAACCACACGGTATATCCGCAAAGTCTTCAATACCCTGTTACCGCCCAGTTAATGTTAGTTTAAGAGTTTTTCTAGTTTTATTACCTAGTTCTGCCTTTTTAGTGCTTAGGAGTTTAATGGTAACATTCAGCTCGGTTTTAACCGTATGAGTTTATAGGATTTATGTTTGATGGTTTTGTTTTTATTAAATGCGGATGTGTTTAATTGGTTAACGGTTATCCGATGTATGCTCCTTGACTATACCAATATTGATTAACTTGTGTAATTTAAATGATTTAATAGTCTTATATCATGAAATACAGCTGTAATTTGCAATAACGTGAACACATTTCCGCTTTAATTATATTGTTTAAACAGAAAGCAAACTTTAATCAATGTTCTATTCCCGTTGGGTTACCGAGCTGGTTCGCAGTAATATTTTACCGATATATACGGGCACTAAGCCAAAATATTTCACCTATATTTTTACCTTTGATATGTGATGTTTTCTAAGATATGAGGATTTGAAACGGACGTGTTTTGACTTTAAAATATTTGAATCGTTACGAAAGTTCGAGTTTTATGTAGTTTGTGGAAGTAGGGAATAATAATATTTTGAAGGTAGAAAGAAAGATGACCTAGTTAGTATCAAAACTCAAAAGTTAGGAAAGAAAAGCATTTATTGAATAAAAGTTGTATTCAAAATAGAATATTTTCGAAATCAAACGTAATGAAAAACATCAATTACCAAATCAAATAGGTACTCAGTTCCCGAACAAATGGAAATGTTAACACAGAAATGATTCGTTCAATCATGTTCAATATTAGCTTCGAATTCCTTTCAATATTTGCTTTAATTATTTGCATTTTTCTGTTAATCACTCGCTTTGACCCCTCACCATGTGGCTAGTAATCAGGACACCGCAAACATTCAATAAAGCGTACTTCACATGGTGTTTCACTGGGTAGCATACATTGCCGAGCTGCCAGCGAGGATGATAATTGAATTAGTTCAGGACACGCGATGGAGCGGGCACAAAGCGTTCTTTTCTTCCATCCGAACGCGTAGCAATCGGATTACTACCACCGATGAGCACGACCTGAATAGCCTTTGACCAGTACAGCATAGTTCAGCGTGTAACACTTCAGGGAAGCGGCTTTGCCCTTAATCGGTTTAAGCTTTGCAAAAGTTAGTTCCTGCTTTAAGATCCAATGAGAGGTATACTTTGATAGGTATTGATCGGTTACTTTAATTAAATTAGACAAAGATTACAGTGACCCGCGGTTTAACTCGCGTTGTGCCTGTTTCCGTGAGAATTTTAGGGATGAAAAATACCCCATAACTTTATTTTATTTTCGATTTACATTTATTATCTTATATATAAAATTCTCGTGTCACAGTGTTCGTTCGCGTACTCCTCCGAAACGGCTCGACCGATTCTCATGAAATTTTGTGAGCATATTGAGTAGGTCTGAGAATCGGCCAACGTCTATTTTTCATCCCGAAATTCCCGCGGGAACGGGTACAACGCGAGTGAAACCGCGGGGCGCAGCTAGTATTAGTATAGATAAAGGGTGGGGTTTATTGTAATACTGGCTTTATTTTATTCGTTTGATTAGGTACTAGAAAGATGGCTTTAAAGGAGATAGTTACTAAAAATGTTAAGGATATCCTGCTATTTATGACTGTGGATAAAACCATAGGACGTTGCTAGTATCAATACATCTTCAAGACCGGTTATTTTTCTTGAAAACTAAGAAAATACTTGAGGCTGGTTAATGAAAGTATTTGCTCTAGTTCTAAGATGTTTTGAACCGCACTCGCCAGTGAATCACTTAGTACAAACTTTATCTCTTGCGTTGAATGATGAAGTGCTTTGAAACTTGGTTTAGTGTTACTGTGTTAGGTGCTATCGAGTCTTGCAGTTTACCTCTACGAGATAAATGATCGGAAAAGTAACGTTAGGATCCTCATCTCAGACTATCACAGACTACATAGTGTCCAGTTTTTGTTAAGACTGCATTTTGTTCTATGAAACGGATTTCGTAGATTTTTGTCTCTAAGGCCAAATAATTTCACAGGCGATTTTAACATGATTAAAGTCAGACTTAAATCAATGAAGGTGGTACAATCAAAAGAGTCTCTTTGGGGCTAACACTGAATACAAATATGTGGTCCGCAATTGTCATTAAGCATACAAAATTGGTCTATGTACATTACAGTATAATTACTATAGTATTTTACCAAAACTCGACATATCGGAAATAGAAGCATGGACGTAGCAATATTTGTAGATCAATAGACTCTGAGACAACATATCGAGACTCGAATAAAAGAAATTAACTCTAATGATTGTATAGCACCGTTTTTGATGAACTATGACTATCATAGTAGAGACATCAATACATGACCAAACACAAAAGGCATTTCAGACTGTTCCATCATCGTTATCAAAGTCACGAATGTTGGTCTAATCCAAACAACGTGCTGATTCACGTTTCCGTAATGGTGCGCTATCTAAAACAAAGTTTGTTCGGTTTTTCCAACGGATAGATTAAATCAATTTCCTTTAGGAAATCACGTGACTTGTAAAAGGCTTACTAATGGATTTTCTGTCGTGTGTATTCTAGTGGATGGCCGATATCGAAATACAAAAGTATATGTACGATTCTTTTATATGTTAGACATTTTTATATTTTGTTACATTATTATATTGTTATGTTTAGACTTATATTATATGTTAAACTAGTTTTGCCCTCAGTGTTACTCGCGTTGTACCCGTTCCTGTGGGAATTTGGGGACAAAATGTATCCCATGTGTTATTCTGATGTATAACCTTTAGTACTGTATAGTTTCATTCAAATCAGTGTAGTAGTTTTTTCGTGAAAGAGTAACAAACATGCATACATCCTCGCAAACTTTCGCATTTATAATATAAATCGAGATAACCACAAACTCTAAACATAAATACACAATTTCACTAATTCAAATAACAGGCTAATGAAATTGCATTGCGGTTATTTATTGTTGAATGTTATTTATACGGAGTGGGATGAGTGAGCGTTGATGTCGACCGCATTGAGGGTCCGTTCTGAAATACTAATTATATAACTTGAAATTTGTTACGTTACTTGAAAACGATTTTTTGCTCAATAGTTAATTGAATGTTTTACTTACGTTATCGTTTACAATTTACAGTACATAGTTTTATTTAAAACTAGCAGCGTTTGCAGTTTCTCCGAATTGTGCATGTTACAAAAATCTGTGGCAGATGAAAATTATGTTTAGACATCTTTCTTTAGTTTGCAATTCGGTAAACTAGACAACAATGTTATAGTTTATGTTCTGCGCAGTCTCTTAAAGCCTTTAGTTGGTCTCAAAACCTCGACACAAGGTTGGCCACTAAACTACTCTTTACTTATAGTAGTACCGCTATGCCTTATGTCGTGTCGTGTCGTATGAACAGCTAAAGAGGATGACAGAAGATAGAGAGGAAATAACTCATGAACAGAGCCCAGCTCTTATGTTTAAGAAGTATCGCTAGAGAAAGTTCGTTAAAGCAATTCATATTACCTACTAGGCTACTACGTAGTAAATATAAAAACCATTTCTCAGTTACAATAACAAACGTTACTAAAATCAGTGTACTGTTCAGTATTGAAAGAAATTGCTCGGAATTTCCCCATTCGTTTGTTGTAAGTTGCACAGGCAGCAACCAAATCGGTTTCGAATCGAATATTAACGGAGAAATATAACTGGCAAGTTTATTCCGATATAGTTCGAGAAAGGGTAACGGTTATGTAGCTTTTATCGTTACGGAACGGTTGGGAAGGAACGGTTAAGCTTTAGTTACTTTTATGGTTACAGAACGTTGAGCGGTTTGTATAGGAAGTGTTGGTAGTTAATCGATATACGTCTACCGCCATACTCAAGTGATTCCTAAGGAGACGTGAATCAATGATTTTTGCAATGTAATGTATGAAACACTACGTGAATTAGTTAATGATCGATTAGAGCAACATCTCTGAGAACGGTAGTTACGCTTGTACTTAGAGACGGCCAATGCTGCTTTAGTCGAGATTTTATGAGTGACGACTTGTTATATTATATGAAAAAACTAGCAGCGCCCCGCGGTTTTACCCGCGTTGTGCCCGTTCCCGTGGGAATTTCGGGATTTTTTTTACATAAAAACCTTCCTCTTGAATCACTCTACCTATTACAAAAAACCGCATCAAAATCCGTTGCGTAATTTTAAAGATTTAAGCATACAGACAGACAAACAGTGTGACAGACACGAAAAAGAGACGACTTTATTTTATACTATGTAGTGATATGTCAACTAGTTAAGTGTACTTTTAATGAAAGTCTCTGAGAACGGCAGTTAGAGTACTAAATAAAATATTGCGATGTTAATTTTTAGACTTTTCAGTACATTATAGTAAAATCTTTTCTCTGTATACAAGTACTGAACCATTTCTGTCAAGTCACAAATCACTTTTAAACATGATGATATTTTAATGATGATTAAATACCCCAAGATGTTACAAAATGCTTTCCTTTGTCCGCAATAATGATTTACAAAAAAGAAAAATTAACAAAATTACCAAGTTGCCGAACAAATTATAAAATTTGTTGTCGTTTTGTAAAAGGTTTTGTAGCACTTTATTAAAATTTAAATTGAAAACTGATAAAGCCTGAGCTTCGAGAAAAACTTGGTATTTGCAAAGAAAGGCTTCGAAACTTTTGACCAATAGGAACAGTTTTGTGCGATGTGGCTGGCTTAATATCCAATTTAACTTTGATCATGTCAAGCTTTTTTAACTTGTTTCTATAATGTATTTTCCTTTGTAATAAAGGTTTCTAAAATTGTACATACGTTATATTTAAGTGGTAAGGTTGAACGAGTTTATATGACGACTTGCACCGCCGGCGGTTTTACTCGCTTGTATTTTGGCATGAAAAATAGTTTATAACCTTTCCTTTGAATGTGGCTATCTATTAAAAAAAGAATTATTCAATTCGGATTAGTAGTTCCTGAGAATAGCGCGTTGAAACAAACAAAAAATCAAATTCTTCAGCTTTTTATATCAGTATACATTTTCGTGAACAAAATCTCACTCTCACCAGGTCAAATGTCAAACAAATGACACTCGATCGTCCTTGTGTACCTTTAATTAACAAAAAACACATCTCTAATGAAAATTCATAATGGTCACAAAGAATGTTCATCAAAAAGTCACTTCAGACATTCATTAAGTTACAGTACAAAAAATTTGCGTGTTTCGTTTGCCAATGTTCCTAATCGGTATTAATTGCTTACTTTAGAGAATTTACAAGTGAAACGGCAAACTCATCAATAACGAGGAGTGTTCGCGCCATCTGACTCACAAATGCCGCTTAACGCTTGCTATACGGTTTGTGTGGTCGGCGCTTTATGTATATTGAAGCATCCACTGCGGTGTAATGTGCATTTTGTTGGATATTTTGACTTGGTAATGGGTATTTACTTCAAAGATTTTCATACTTTGGCAAACATTAAATGTATTCGTAAGTTACATAGTGACATATATTTAACTAGCCGTGCCCCGCGTTGTACACGTTCCCGCGGGAGTTTCGGGATAAAGTATATCCCATGTATTATTCTGACATATAAACTATATTACTGTAAAGTTTCATCGAAATCCGTCCAGGAGCTTTTTCGTGAAAGAGTAACAAACATACACAAATCCATCCTTAAACTTTCGCAATGCATTTATAATACCTATTAGTAGGATTCTTTAGTAAGTTACATAGTAAGTTAAATAGTAACGCTTCGTGGTTTCAGACTGCTTTATCTCCTTACCTCTCCCGTGAAAATTTTAAAATAAAAATGTATCTTAAAGCTTGCTCATCAATGTTTTTAATAAAAACTAATTCCACTAAAATCGAACCACTTAAATAAGGAGCTAAAACGACTAAAATCAACATACTAAACTCAAAAACTAAAATATTTCTTTCTACTCGATGAACGCACATCAATCCTCCTTATACAACCGACGAATACAAAATTCTTTATTCCGCAAAGAATCCGCACAAACAAGTAAACACAAACATCTAAGTTAAAGAGAAAGATGAAAGAAATCGTACAACATTAAAACAATATTAACAACCCAGTTGTGCGATGGAAACTCATCTGCATTCGGTTGTTTTCAGTTGTCAGTTTCTACTATTAAGGCTGCGTAGACAAAGGACTAATGCCTGTACTCAGATACGTCAGCCTCGGATACGACAATCTAGTAGTACGGATATTAATATGCGTTCAAATAATTCCTTAGTAGAGATCTTTCTTTCTTATCGAGTGGATGGTCAACCTGACCAATCCTGGTGTCAGAGTTATTGAGCCGCCAAAGGCCATAGAGATAGTAGAGATTAAATGACTGATTGTAACGTCATATGCTTTTTTAGTAGAGATTTAATGACAGATTTCGACATATAACGTATGATAAATTACTTCAAATAAATGTCGATTGAATGAACGTCTCTGAGTGAGGCAATTAGAACGTCAGCGTAAGAGTCAGAATGAGCTTTTATTTTG
Source organism: Cyclophora albipunctata (assembly GCA_963082685.1). Lineage (NCBI taxonomy): Eukaryota > Metazoa > Arthropoda > Insecta > Lepidoptera > Geometridae > Cyclophora > Cyclophora albipunctata. The sequence goes on along the minus strand of OY720117.1, from coordinate 2,914,098 downwards.
CCAACAATACTTGTTTACACTGAGCGAAAGAGGTTTCGATTCTAAATAATAACAATCTGTGTAATAACACCTTTATTCTTAATTTAGATAATTAAATATACCCATTAAATATTGTATAAGGGAAATGATATTATTAGACTTGGAATACACGATAACATCTTGATTATGACACGATCGTATAAACTCATCACCGTTTGTTTCAAGACTTCTTCTAACCTGACGGACAAAAAGTCTTTCACGGACAGACACAATCTTTCGTCTATCTATCCTTTTAGTTATTTGCATATTACAAGCTCGGTTGCGGTCAACACTGATTTGTTTATCGTCAGGTTTCAGATGAAATTAATATTAGGGGTCGCTGAATCATTTTATTAATGCCATTTTGGGCCACAACAGGATTTTCGGTTCGGATATTGATTTTATCGTTTATAGATATTCAAGCCGATCATTTTATTTGGAACAAGGATTGGGATTAATTTGAATTGAAACCATCATTTGAAATATAAAGTAGATACTAAGACGGTTCTTTCAAATTAAGCGTTTTCAAGCGTCCTGCGTTTTGTATGAAAAAAAAAAGTCCGTGCTCGCGAACAAGTGTGCACCACTGTGGCGCGTAGCCGGACGCCAAAAAGTCCTGATATTCCTACGTCCTGATATTCCTACGGGAACGGGCACAACGCGGGTAAAACCGTGGGGCGCTGTTAGTCAATACGATAAAGTAGAAAAATAGCTTAATCAATGCAAGTACAGTCGTGAACAATAAAAAAATGTTGAATTTTTAAATTAACAAAACTAACACACCCGTCCGACTTATAACACTCTTTTTACGTCGGAGGTTAAAAACAAAGGAAGCTAAAACCAAACAATATTACTGTACGTAATAATCGACTTTGTTCGCAATTCCGCATGAACGAATCCGACATACAAAGGCGGATCAACAAACAAACAAAACAAAAGACGACCGTACAACCGATATTCGGTCTCCATTGCATTGCCTCGATACGGTTATCTTGTTCGGCATACATTGTAACTTCCCTTTGAAAGTTGTTTAGTCATTACTATCTAATACGGTAATGTACACGAAACAATAATAAGTTTCCTTAGTGTTATTAGTAAAGTTAACGTGATTACAATCAGTGTTTGTAATTTGGACTTGATTGTACTGGAAGTTTTATTATGTTTTGGGAATTTCAGGGAATTTTTATCTAAATTACTTATCGTGTTTCTGTTCGTTGTAAATTAGTATTGAAGTTGCGTGTAACTTTTTCATTTATTACTAATAAATTAATTATTAGAAACTAGTGAAGCGCCCGGTTTCACGTGCTTTGAACTTTTTCCTGTGGCATTTTCTGATACTTTTCCATCTCATTGTGCGCAAAAATCTTTGGGAAAATGAATCGGTTATAAGTTTGGTTTAGAAGCTTCCATATCACATAACAGAAAACTATAGAATCACACGTTTACTAATAACATCTCTACTGGTTAAAGTTTAATCGAACACTACTCATTTTGAATTGGAACTACGTGTACAGATACACTTGTAAAGGGACCGAAACGTCAGATATAAATGTAAAATGAAAGCGAAGTGTATCCGTTAACATAGTTTCAATTATAACACCTCTGTTTTATATCAAGCCCTATAAGAAAATCGTGGTAAATGCTTCATCGCTATCGCTTTATTTCTATACTTCATCGTAATATCACAATGTCGTATGTCAATCCCGACTCAAATGAAGTCATTAAAATGTAGGCTTTAATTGAAAAACGTTAGGAATCCATTAAGTTTACATAAACCTCTTAAATTAATTACGAGTATATTAACTGTAACACCTTCATCAAATAACAACTTACTTCACATCAAATTCCTAATATAACGAGAATCATTACACAACATTAAGTACTTAAAACTCCAATTAATTGGCTAATTAATTTAACATATTACTGTCGCCTTCACCCAGCAATGTTTGGTTAATTTGCTAACTTTGGGTCAATTCGTGAAGTGATATTATTAAGGAGGGAACTGACTGATGTTACAAGGGGTAATGTAACATGTTACACAGCGAGGGCTCGTGTAAGTAAGTTCGTGTAGGTTAGTGGTCAACCCAGTTGTCAGTTGGTTACTTTCTTCTGATAGTAGTCGTTACATGAGCCATGTCAGAGGCCTTTGGCGGCTCTATAACTCTGACACCAGGATTGGTCAGGTTGACCATCCACTCGATGAAGAAGAACCCAGTTGTCAGAGTTTTTAGAACGCCTAAAGGCCTCCGACTTGGTCCATCGATTGAAACCACCGGGACCGACAATTTTACGTGCCCACCGAAGCACGGTAGCGCTCAGATAGAATTGCCACTATCGACCACCCATCCAGGTAGGGACCGAGCTGCACGTTGCTGTTGCTGTAACAATCGCAATTAGCTAACATTGCTTAGGCAAGCTACGCCACGCTACATTCGTGCAGTCTGTAAGGGGAAAAACGACTATCTCAGCTAGCCATGACCATGTCGGAGGCCTTTAGGCGGTCTAATAACTCCGACACCAAGGTTGGCCAACTTCGAACTTACTGTTTTAGCAAGCAACGAGCGGCTCTTTGCTCTGAAAAATTTGCTCGTTGTTCGCTATAAATGTTACATTACGCCTCATAAGTTAACCAGTACTGACCTTAACAAGACTAATTAGTACACGACCTTCTCGAAACACTAATAATAAACCAATTACTCTATTTGCTGAATGGCATTAATAAACAGAGTGCGGGAATTGGATCCTTACCCTATTTGGTGACGTTTTGCTAAGTTGGTTAAACTAAAGTTTTTGTAATGTGTATAGTTTATTGTTTGTCAGAAATTGTTCGTGGGTCTGTAGCTACTTAAATTAAGCTCATAATTTTGTTTGTTTTTAGTCTTAATTAGACTGAATTCAGTTAAATACTATACTGAATAAATAAGTACGCTAGAGCACCAAATATTAAACTTAGTTAAGCTTTATTAGGTTCTTGTAATAATGTATACAGTTGTTTACTTTCAGTCTTTACCAAATTGGACTTCACGAATAATTCTTCATCTTGAACTTAAGAACAAGGCTCTTGTCGATGGAGTTCTTTCCGTTTTTCTGTATCTTCTGCCATTCTTTTTAGCTGTTTGTAAATCATATCTTAACTACATCGGATTTTACTAGCGTCATACAATACTGCTGAAAGCACTCACAATAAACAGAAGGGACTAAATAATGAGCTTTACAAATAAATAAATAAAAAAATTCGCTTTCACGGCTACGAGGACAACAGCGACCCTTGTTGAGTAAACACCATTACCGCTAGCACATAAAACCGCCAAGATAAGATGAATAGAGAGGAAAATAGAGCCAGTGATGGGCGTTATACCGGTACTCGTTACGGTATTTTAATGAGACGTAAATATATGCCATGCTTTTCAATCGAAAAAAAATAGGTTATAAATTACTCAATTTTTCCAAAACGTTTTATTTTTGTTATTTCATATTCCTGTAGTTTATGAATTGATTAAATACATATTTCAGTATGGTCTCATTTTTAAATGATTCCCATACATTTCATAGTATACAAAAAAATTAAAGGCGAAGCGATTATCGCTTCTTGTTGTCCGATTTGTTCATACAGATATTTCAATAACTATTTTTTGAGAAATTAGTGTAACATATTTCTAAAAGATACTAAACATTATTATTTATTTAAACGGGAACTTACTTGGGTGAAGCGCTCGCGACAGCGTGCGGGGAGAGACGCTTTCGCGAGCGCTTCACCCACCTCCTGATGAAGGTCACCATATGTGACCGAAACGTGTTGAGGAAATCTCAACAGTAGCCTCCGTCGTCCGTAAGTTCCCGTTTAAATAAATAATAATTACATTAACGTACGTTTCAAGACATACATCGCTGCGTTTTGTCGAGCGCATGTTTGAAGATAAACATGTGCGTTTCAAGTGAATGGGCATTCGTGATCGATACAGCAAGCAATCACCCAGCTGATTGGAACTGGAGATGTGCGTTTGATCTCTGTTTGAGCTAGGTTTTTGTGGCTTGGTTTGATATCTTTGAATGGAATGATTTTGATCGAAATACAGATATGTGCCCCGGACAAATTCACGCACGATTTTTTAGACCTAAGCTCTAAGCTTTAATAATATAATAGGTATAGTTTATTACAGAACGGGTGTCGGTAAGGTTCTTGGAAGAGGTACATAAAAGGTGTAGAATCATAGGGTGTAAATATTTAAAAATTTGGTTCTCAAACAACATAAATCTGAACCTCTAAATCCGATCACAATTTTCTTACAACAATGCCTTTAAGTAAGATATAAGCACGTTCCGGTTGTTACAATCGGTAAACCATATCGGAGGATTTAGGTGGCCTGAAAACTCCGATACTAAGGTTGGCCACTAACCTACTTGAAAGGAATGAATGAGTTAGATTATGAGACGATAATGAGTTATTACATAAAGTTACTAGCTGCGCCCCTCGGTTTTACCCGCGTTGTGCCCGTTCCTGTGGAAATTTAAGAACCGTTCGACCGATTTTGTGCAAACTTCACATAAACCATTTCTACTAAATAGTCCGAACGAAGCTTAAACATTTTTGGTTTGGATAGGTGGGCCCGTTCTTGAGTTATAAATTACAACGAAAAGTGGCATTGATTTTTATATATATAGAGATAAATCTGTGTCATCTATGAAGAAAGCAGGTATTAGGTACTTAGAATGAGATTAATTATCAAATTTAGAATATAGCCTCTGGAGCAATTGTCCTTTAAATCAAAGCTCTCTATATTCCCTTTCTACTTTAAAAACATAATGCTTAAATCTTTAATATAAAATTCTACTTACTGCTACATTTTTTCGGGACAGTGAACATTTTCTCGTGACGTAATACCGTTTGGTATTTGCGTCAATTTCCTTGAAAAATATTTTGTACAATACTCGGGGCTGTTGAGACTAATCAAATTATAAAGGTTAAGTTTTATTCAATAGTCTGTTATCAGAGTCGTCGAGTTATTTTATATTCTCGTATATAATTTTACCTTTGTCCTTTTCAAGCAGTAGAGTTACCAACTCACTTTTATAATAAAGAAAAAGGAATATTTTCTCCAACGAGTGGGAGTGTAAAATTGACTTGATAACGAGGTAAGTCAGAAAGCCATTTCTCGCAATATCTTACGATCCCACGCAACGTGAATAAAATAAGATATAAAATGTCAAGTTTTTGTTCCATTATTCAAATATCGAAATTATAAAAGAGCTATTTCGGTGTTCAAACAATGAGTACATACGTAGACAGTACAACAAAGGTAGTGACGTGATTTGGTTGTCTCCCATTTTGGTAGTCTCTTAGTATTGTTTACTTGGCGAATTCATTCCATTTGTTAGTGCCGACGGAACGTGAGGGTGCGATTCAATTGAAACAAAGCGTTATCAGAATGAAAATCAATGGGTTTATTTGGTACAGTACAGGTGTATCTGTTTTTAATGTACTTTTATTGTTAAACTAGCAGCGCCTCGGGGTTTTACCTGCGTTGTGCCCGTTCTCGAAGGAATATAGGGATGAGAAATGAAAATAAACTTCCCGTTGAATCCATTACAAAAATAATTATTGAAATCGGATTGGTAGTTTTTGAGATTGGCGCGTTCAAACAAGCGTTATTATATTAGTATAGTAAAAAAAAATTGCCACAAACATATTCACGTTTTACTTAAAGCTAAAAATTAGTATAGGTGGTATTAGGGGGATATACCACATACATTGTTGTATAAGGTGAATCTTCATTAATTTTACACGTCAAATTGTTTTTATTAATTATTTTACTGAAAAAGTTAATATTAATTTTAACTACATATTTTGTCACGTTTCAAAGGACACGGTAACTTATATCAGTCCCCGTAGTTTAAATCTTAAAACCATGATATAGTCCTATATTAAAGTCAAACAACATACTTAGCTTTTACTTTTTTTTAATATCACAAACAAAAGACGCACATCTCAAGCAACTGACACAGTCCCTGCAAAGTTACCTGACTGACACATAAAAAAATTTAGAAGCAAAGAGTATCACCGCTATAGCTTTTCCAACGCCCGACAGACTCTACTTTGTTAAGACTCCTACCTAAATTTATAAACTCCGCACACGTACCTAACAGTACCCAACATCCTTAATAAAACCAAACAAAAAACTACAAAGAAAAACACAGGCAAAGGATAGGGAAGATTCCGCTCGAGTAGTGAAATGCATCAGTTGTAGGGCTCTTCGTGAAGTGGCATGTGGGGGTATATACGTACTGGCAGGGAAGTTGGCGGAACACAACTTTTAGTGGATTCCACGTTAGAAGCAAAAATACAATCTGTTAGTACAGTTGAAAAATCAAATGGATATGTACTTTGGTATTTTGGCAAATGATTGTTCTTGTTGACATATATTGTACAAGTTTGAATATCACAAGGTTATAAGTATGCTCAGCATTTTTGGGTGTTGAACTGTAGATGGGTCGACTTGCTAAGTATATTAACTTGTATTTAACAAAGCGCTCAAGTGCGTAGCTATTCTATTTGCTATCTGTATAATCATGTCGAGAACTTCATGTAATTTTCGCCGAATTGTGGGCAATCGCTAACTGCCGTTACAGTACTTTTTGATAGTTATGTGTCTTGTGTTACATTCAACGTTGGTTGCAAGTGGCGTGCGACTAGCGACTGTCGGTTAGTGATGTGTTACTTTTGGTAAAGCATCGGTACGTTTCCTTTGAAAGGTTTTCCGAAAATAGGGACTGGTATTGCTTGCTATTCATTAAATTTACGTAAAATATTAGCGAAAGTTCGATTTAGGTGGAGTTGACCGTTTTACCTAAATATACAGCACACTTAAAATAATATTTCATTGGTCTTTGAACTATACAATACAAGTGACATCACACTACATAATGTCATGTCAAAGAGCGAGTCAAGTTTTGATAACTAGCTCTCAAATATTTGAGTATTTGAGACTCAAATTGGGACTTAATATGAAAAAGTTGAAAGTGGATTGAAGGCTGCTTATGACATATGAGTACTGTATATTATTGAGTCATACCTAGCCGCGCAGTATATATGTTTATAACTTTAACGTAACATTTTTGATATATGACTATGTTCTAGTAACATGTTCGTTTCAGCTGCGGCAACCCTATGTATCATGCTCCAATCAAAGAGAGAGCTTTTAGTAACGTCCAAAGTTACAGTTTTTGTTCCAACTTGTTTGAATACTGTCGTTTGTTCGACTGGTATTTTCAAATTGTGAAGTGTTTGCCAATATTCTTGAGTTGTGCAAATAATAGTTGTTGGAAATTTGAATTTTGAAAGTTGGAGTTTTTATTAGATTAGTTTTTAATTGTGTTGAGTTTTATTATAAAGAACCGGGCTATATCACGTTTGAATTTTATTTTAACATAGACGGACTATATCGGGTTTAAAGTAACGTATTTTGCAAAAATATTTATCCGACGTTTCGAGTGGATTACACCACTCATGGTCACTGGAGGACTCGTACAATTATTGTAGAATGGGTGCGAATCGTGCGAGTTTTAAAAGTATGATGTGCTGAAAATTTGAAATTCAGGTACTTTATAGAATTGTGAAATAAATGAAGGTACTTTAACTTCATGATTCATTCTTTTCATGAATTTCTGTAATTATTAAAACTTTATGTAATGTTCGATGACATTCAGACTGTAAACAAAATGTGAGCCGACGAATACATTTTACGAATAGTATTGTATCTCGTATGTTTGCTAAAATTTTGAATTGTTTCAAACAAAACATTAAAATTTAACTTTTATTTTTAATTTTCTGATGATTTTCTATAGCTAGAGCTATAGAAATTGGGAATATGGGCTTTCGGGATGATAAATAAACCTATAAACCTTCCCGTTTAATGAGGCTAAGCTAAATGTTATAAAAACAATCAAATCTGAGTGATAGGTAAGCTCGTTCAAACAAACAAAAAAGCAAAATTTATTATTTATAAAAATACCTAGCTACCCGAACGGTTTGAGCGGATAATACTACTCGTGGTCACGAGAAACCCCTTCTTCAGTCAGTACTAGCCGTCTGAAAAGCCAAGTCCTCAAGCACACTCCCAATGTCTTCAAAACTAACAAAGATCAAACTACATCAAACCACTTACTCAACCTAAACTAAACATTACTCCATATAAAGTGACAATTCATCAGGACACGACGAAACTCAAACATATGACGCAATCACTATAATAATTCTAGTCGTAAATAAGAAAAACGTCCCAACTCTCATACAGTGCAAGAAGTTTCTGTTCACGGAATGAATAAGTATACTTTCTCACTTGAATTTACTTCGACGGTGTACAAACAAAGAGAAGTTTCGGACGTTGTCTTAAGTTTGTCTGTAACATAAATAGTGGAAAGTGTAATATGAGATGTCTGTTGTGAGGTTTGTGCACTGATTGTATGCAGGAAATGGGAAGAAGCTTTACTTCGTCCTATAGAGAGATGTTTACTCGTAATAGAGTTTAATATATTAGTTTACGAAATTACAAATCTAGACCACAAAGTTAAGGTAATAGACTTGAAATTCCTTATGTGAAGCTTAAATGAACCGATTCCTAGTACAATATATGTAGTACATACATAAATTTGTAGGTCATGGGGTCACGCTATCATTTAGTACTAAAAGTGAAACAATTGTAACAATACTCAATTAACATTATGTAATACTGGGCGTTTTACATATTTACCCGACACAGTGTGCGTGCAGAGCGAGTGTTCGCAATTGCACAGAGCTCATTACCTCCCTCGTGTCACAACACGAAATGACTCCGATATAACACATTATGTTTATTCAGCACCGTAGAATAATCTAAAATTGTACAGGAAGTGTCGCAATGCTGCCAGAAAAACGATGTTTAAACAATATCCAATATCTACGAAAATGTGTCAAGATGACAGACAGAAAAATAAAGGAAGAACCCACGGGAGAGTTCAAATGCGTTTTGTGCTGAAGAATTTGTTTGCGAAGTCACGTAGCTGTTTCGCAATAAAAACAAAGAGTGGAAATTAAATAGGGTCTGACGGAAATACAGTCAATCTTAAATGATGAAATTGAAACATTTTATTGAGTTCTAGCGATCTGTCCTCATCTTGCTTCGGTAAATCAAAATGGCGTTAGGTTCTTTTATTAAATGACGTTAGAATTTCGGGGTTAAAAGTAGAAAAATCCTTTCTAGCACTTTGTTTTAGTAATAAGCGCACCTGAACATCTATTTGGTACTTTTTTATGCAGATACATGCATTATAGGTATATAGACAAAGAGATGCAGTCGATAACTTTATGTTTAACATGATTCCTGTAAAATTAGTTTGAATCCGTCACCTCTATTGAAATTTCCGGTTTCTCGTAAGTGCACAAACCATAATCCACCACTCGAGCATACTGATGAGTGCTAAATATCGTTCGTTTGTTTACAATTTAGATATTAGGCTGTTGAACGTGACGGTAATTTAATTTTAGGTTTAAATATTTAGCGATTAAATTCTAAAATAAATTAACATACATCTTTGCAAACTTGGCTTATATCTTGTACATTATGTATTACTTATACGATTTAAAAAACTTGTTTTTATATACGTTATATGGCTTCGGTCGTAATGGAGAGCTAAATTTAGGCAAAAGTGTATGACTGAGTTACTTCCGCCTTTATAATATTAGTTAGGGTTTTTATCTGACGTTTCGGCCCCTTCACCTTCACAGGTCACAGAAGACTTAAGAAAACATTTTGTAATAAAACAGTTAACAATCATATGTTTCCTTTGTCACCAGGCTGCAACCGCACCTACTACGGCGACATCGGTCGCACGTACGAGTTGGAACTACATCGCCCTAGAGAAGACTTGGTGCCCTACGTGTGTCTGCTGACCATCACTGCAGCAGGCGGCGTGCATGGGGATTTAGTGCAGGTGAGCTGGTTAATTTTAGGGTTGAACGGTACTTAGTATGGTGATATCAGCGAGCAATGTATCAGTAAGATACATCTTAATCAAAAAGTCATATAAATGAGATACAGTCACATAGACGTCAAAAAGAGGATTTTATATTATACAATCGTTTTTATGAAAAGATAAGGAAGTTATTAACCGGATATTTTAACAAAACAATGTGAAACAAATCAGAGAGATACTCGTACAGTCACATCTCTGTCAAAACGTCACTGATTACATGTAAAAATTAAAGGCACGCCCTTAAGGGCTGTGAAGCCATCTGCAAGATATTTTATTCCATTTATAAATTGAAACATGGCTTATTTATTATGCAATATTTATATGCAATATAATTATAATAAAAAAGAGTGCATATAAACACTTTTATGAATCAAATTATTTGTGAATCATACTAAGAAAAGAACAGAAGTTTATATACATAGCTCTATCAAATCGCTCATCCCATTTTCATTTCTCAAACCATTTGACATTTCCTTGATTAGGTACCTTCTGGGGAATAATCACCCACTAATCCGAGCCAGTGTTAGTTTTTAATATAATGGATAGCATTAATCTTGTAGCGAGACATCTTTGTTAGAGTCAGCTGCGGTTTATATTAATTAATTATAGCTGTAACGTTGGCACAGTAACTAAGTTATCAAGCTTAAGCGATAAGTTTTATCATATTGTACTAAAGTTATTCAGGTGACAAGAATACAAATAAAGTATCTAACCGCCTTCAAAATCTACTTTTGCGGAAGCATAGTATAAAAGACAAAAATCTGTCAGAAAGATCTAGGTGTACGATTACGAAATTGTTTGTAAAGAAAGTAACCCTGTAATGTCTCGCTGCTGGCATCACTGAAGATATCAGTAAAGGTGAGGAAGATTAGGATGTGTTTCCGAGCAGAAAAGGCGGAGCGGAGCATTGCGAGGCAATTCACCATCACAACGAATTGGGGTTGTCAAACAACGCATTGATATTGTCAAATACAATTTAACGTTACCTCCGAAGCATGGTAGCGCTCAGATAGAATTGCCACTATCGGCTACCCATCCAAGTAGGGGCCGAACTGCACGTTGCTTAACAATTGCAATGAACTAACATCGCGTAGTCAAACGAGCGCTGATAGTGATGAAATTGTATTCGAGAGATCATTGCTCTTCTTCATTCTTAATCTCTTGTACTAAAAGAACAATATAGCTTAACTTTTCTATAGACTGGTCGACTATTGAGCAGTTAAAAGTTTTAAAATAATTTAACGTGTCGTGAAAAGTGGCCGTCTCATTACTTTCTCGTTACATTAGCGCTAGCAAGCGCTAGCAAAGTTAAATGTAACAGTTTTTGCGACATTCCGTATTCCAGTTACGTTCATTAACAATTCTGTAGTTTAATTTTAAACACGAGACTCGTTACTAAACTCCCTTTAATTTGCATTTAATTAATTAATGGAGTAATTACTTATTGGTCTCATGTTTTTTGTAACAACTTTTCAGCTTTACCTATTATTAAGGTGTTTTGTTCTTTGAGTAATTTGAAAGGGAGTTTTTGATGGATGCTTGTTTAGAAAATGGGTTCGGTTTTTTAGATTATGTTTAAGGAATTTGGGTGTAACTAGATTTCTAGGCTGTTTTTCTATCGTGTTGCGATCCTGGAACAATGCTTGAATCTTTCGCCCCTCGTGTGTTCGTTCCCCTATCCGCCACAAGTTAAATTTTCTAGTCCTACTTTTGTAAACCCTATTTAAACTTTATGTCGGATAACTATACTAATACTCCACATTATGTGCAACGCTCATACTTGTAAAAGTCGACCTATAGTCCAATTTTACTACAAAACGAGTTTGGCCTACATCTCCATTTTGACCTAAATCATATTTCTGATGAATCTATATTTTTTCACTGATTTAAGGGGTTTTAAAGATGTCTTTGATCATCTTTTGTAAGCTTTATAATATTCGAGTGCGCCCTTTGAATTTTACCTGAATAGCGAGGTTCAGTCTAAATATACAGATATAATTGAACATGGCGGTTCATTTTAATCGAAAATCTTTAGATATTTCGATAGGCAACTACTAATATAATAAATTTACAAAACGTTAAATATTTTATTTAAAGTTTCTACAATTTCACAAATAGATATTGAAAAGTACACTAAATTCCGGAAAGTACAAAACAGAAATCTCCCAAACAAAACCAGTTCATCATCTTTGTTTTCAGCAATCCGTTAGAATAATAACCCATGTCCACTCAAGCAGCATAATAAATGTAAAGTCACGGTAAAGCTTACAAGGCAAGAGGCTGATCGTAGAGGTGGGAGAGGCAGGAAAGGTTTGTGATAAATATAGGTCACCAGAGACGTCCACGCGCCGCGCATTGACCGGAACGCCCGCCTCTACCTCTAATCTAATATTGACAGTAACGTGCTTTAAAGAGCCGCTTGTGAAATGATCGTGTTTAAAATTGGTTTAACTGCTTATGAGATAAGTTATGGTGATTATTATGAGTGGTTTATGTGTGGTTGTTGTTTATGGTTTTATGGTTTATGGTTTATTCACGAAATAGAGAAGTCAGTAAGCGCTCCTCCGTGTGTGTATTAGTATTTAGGATGTGATTATAGTCTTTAAGATGTTAATGAATCCGGACTTTGAATTTAATATGTTTAAATTTAAAGTCCTCGATCTGGACTTACCCTTATAATTAATTAGTTGCTTCGCCAAAGACTTACTCATTGGCAAAGCAACAACAAAAGCAAGCTAGAAGACTGGAAAATATGCTAAATCTAGTCTTAAGGAAAGATAAAATGTTATTCTTCTTCTTCTTCGTGTCGATGGCACAAAAAATAACTTTTTTTTTAAATGAGACCGCTCCAGTGCTTCGCTTCCCCTATGCCCTTGTCACTGGCGCACATGAGGTCACTCAATGTGCAGCTTTCAGGGTTCGAGGGGCAGATCAGAACGTGCTGCATGGTCTGTTCGGGCGCCCCGCAGTCTCACTGGGTCTGACACGGGTCTATTTCTTTAAAATTATAGAAGAACAAAAATAAACACAAGAATTTGCTATTCAATTTAAATTGTAAATAATTGTAGAGTTCATTTAAACTCAAAAATGAGAATGATTGGTTGAAATTAAAATAAACAAAGGCAGCTTCTAGGAATTTCTATTTAAGAAAGGGAACATTACAAGGAAAATAATTATAAACGAAATAAGGGCATTGACCACTCTTCCGATCCGTATCCGTCCTCACCTCAGAGACGTCACTTAATGCGACTCTTAATAACTAATAGACGTAATTTTTCATACATTGCATATCAAATTCACTTATTAAATCTCTATTAAGGAACATTTGACTGCGGCGCCACACTGGTTCCAATTAATGAAATCAGGGACATAGAGGTCGAAGTACGAATTTCAATCAGATTTTTTGTAATTAAGGTCTTTGAGTGATTCTAAGCCTATTTTATAGAATACGTTTTTTTGATATACCTGCCCGTTTCCGAGAAAAAAAATGTTAAGTTTTTTTTTGTATGGAGAAAAATCGTTTTCTTTATTTATTTCATAAACGGGCAGAGATGTTAAAACCAAACATTAAAGGGATTAAAGAACACATTATTCCTTGCATTTTGTTTGAAATCATCTACTCCATATCTCTGCCCGTTTAAAAACGGCAGGCGTTCCAAATTTTTTTTTTCTTTTGTGTTTTTTTTTGGTTTAAATACGCTTGAATGAATACTTAAATAGCAATATTGTAATAGTAGTACTTCATTCCATCGATACAAAATGGAATTGTAATATTAATAGCTTAGGTAATTTTATACCTACATACCTGCTATGTTACTTTTTTACCTGGTTATTGTTTTGCGTAGAGGCTTTTGCAAGGCCGAATATGTTTTATTGTTCACGTTACTTGGATAAGATAAGAAAAGATGGCACTTACAGGTTACAGGTAATCAGGTAACTTACCTGATTAGTTGTTTTCAAAACGGAGTCACTCGTTCCTCGGATCCTAAAGTATCAACACGTACCTACACGCTCTTTACCATAAAACGGAGTCACTCGTTCCTCGGATCCTAAAGTATCAACACGTACCTACACGCTCTTTACCATTAATATGTCTCAGTTTAAATCAAATTTGGATATGTATGTGCTACTGAAATCAAGTAGAAATATTAAAAACAGTGATATATTGTGCACTACGTTGTTAAATCAAATAAACGTTGAAGTTTCTGCTGAAGATCTTAGAATTCTAAAACAGTTCACAAGAACATATGTTGCAAATTTACACAAGAGATGGTTGCAAGCAAATAGATGTCAATCTAATTGTCTTTCAATCTATCTAATAATGCAGACAGTAATTCTTCTTCGGAGTGGTTTTTAAGAGATGAAAGGCACCTTCTTTTATGCTTGTTTGATAGATCCTCTGGTGGGTCTCAGATGGCTTTCTGTGGAGTATTTGTAGCAGCATCTGACTGCGGACTGGCTTCCATTGCTTCCAGTGAAGTGTCCAACGAAGTATCTACCTCCTCGGAGACATCCAAATTCTCTTTCGCAAATATTGACATCAAATATGGATTTTGAAGATGGCCACGAGATATCCGAATGTAACCATTCCGTGTTCTTGGTGAAAAAATTAGATTGACATCTATTTGCTTGCAACCATCTCTTGTGTAAATTTGCAACATATGTTCTTGTGAACTGTTTTAGAATTCTAAGATCTTCAGCAGAAACTTCAACGTTTATTTGATTTAACAAAGTAGTGCACAATATATCACTATTTTTGATATTTCCACTTGATTTCAGTAGCACATACATATCCAAATTTGATTTAAACTGAGACATATTAATGGTAAAGAGCGTGTAGGTACGTGTTGATACTTTAGGATCCGAGGAACGAGTGACTCCGTTTTGAAAACAACTAATCAGGTAAGTTACCTGATTACCTGTAACCTGTAAGTGCCATCTTTTCTTATCTTATCCAGGTAACGTGAACAATAGAGCATATTCGGCCTTGCAAAAGCCTCTACGCAAAACAATACCCAGGTAAAAAAGTAACATAGCAGGTATGTAGGTATAAAATTAACTAAGCTATTAATATTACAATTCCATTTTGTATCGATGGAATGAAGTACTAGTATTACAATATTGCTATTTAAGTATTCATTCAAGCGTATTTAAACCAAAAAAAAACACAAAAGAAAAAAAAAATTTGGAACGCCTGCCGTTTTTAAACGGGCAGAGATATGGAGTAGATGATTTCAAACAAAATGCAAGGAATAATGTGTTCTTTAATCCCTTTAAGGTTTGGTTTTAACATCTCTGCCCGTTTATGAAATAAATAAAGAAAACGATTTTTCTCCATACAAAAAAAAACTTAACATTTTTTTTCTCGGAAACGGGCAGGTATATCAAAAAAACGTATTCTATAAAATAGGTTTAGAATCACTCAAAGACCTTAATTACAAAAAATCAGATTGAAATTCGTACTTCGACCTCTATGTCCCTGATTTCATTAATTGGAACCAGTGTGCGGCGTCTTGCCCTGTTCACGTATATTGTAGCATTTTCCAAATCCGTCACTCCCTGTTCCACGCATTTTGTTCGAACCAGTAAGCGTATGCCCCAAAGGAATTTTAGGGAATTTTTATCAACATTTACTTTCACACCTTTCCCTAAAGTTTCACTTGATTCATAAAGTCTTAAATCGGTAAAACTTTTTTAAGTAGCCTTAAGTTTGACTTGACGTCAAAGTATAAAATATTCGGTAAATCTTTAAAATAACACCGCTTCTTTCAAAATTCATGTTCATTTACGGTTTTGCGGTTTTCTCGTTCTATTTGTGTAGCAAAAACTTTTTCATTTTACAATGTTGGCAGACCACTGGATTTGTGTAATGTTATAACAGACAACAAGTTTTCGATTTATGCTAACTATGTTTCAGATGAGAATGCTATGTTTTAGTTGAATAATTTCATAACTCTTAACATTCTACATTTTGTTGTGATTTAAAGTTTTATATTATCTCTCTTAATATTAAATCTATACTTATCTTAAACAGGGATAAACTTTGTAAGTTTTTTGTTTGTATACTGGTCCTGTTAGAATAATTCTTCTTGAAAAGGATCAAGACTTTGACACACAAAGATGACCTGTCACCTGAAGATAGTTAGGGATGGTAGGTAACCCTGCCTAAACTATAATCTCCACCTTTACGAAATATCCATTTTCAAAGCAACAATACCCAAACTAAGTGAAGTATTTACCGTATTACTTGCAAGTTGTAACTCATGGGTTGTCCATGAATCACCGCAACCTCAGTCTTGGTTTCTATGTCGTAACTCCATTCCATTTTCGGGTCGGATGCTTTGGCAAATGGGCCGTCTAAACGAATGTACTCCTAGTTTATAGACATACTAGCAGCGCCCCGCGGTTTTACCCGCGTTGTGCCCGTTCCCGTGGGAATTTCGGGATTTTTTTTACATAAAAACCTTCCTCTTGAATCACTCTACCTATTACAAAAAACCGCATCAAAATCCGTTGCGTAATTTTAAAGATTTAAGCATACAGACAAACAGACAAACAGACACGAAACAGAGACGACTTTATTTTATACTATGTAGTGATGTTTCTAGGAATATGTCTCTAATACTAACTAGCGTACTGGGAGAAACGGCGCACGGAATTGCAATTTATGTTATTTGTTCATTTTGAATTGAAGCTATGTACGTTTACGGATTTTTTACATTTTTATCTGACGTCACAGAAGACTGTAATCTATATTAATACTAGCTGCGCCCCGCGGTTTCACCCGCGTTGTACCCGTTCCCGCGGGAATTTCGGGATGAAAAATAGACGTTGGCCGATTCTCAGACCTACTCAATTTGCTCACAAAATTTCATGAGAATCGGTCGAGCTGTTTCGGAGGAGTACGCGAACGAACACTGTGACACGAGAATTTTATATATAAGAAGATTATAAAGAGGTAAAATTTGTAAGTTTGTTTGTTTGTATGTTCGAGCTAATCTCAGGAATTACCAGTCCTATTTTAATAATTTTGTAATAGATAGCCACATTCAACGGGAAGGTATAGGCTATTTTTCATCCCGCAATTCTCATGGGAACGGGCACAACGCGGGTAAAACCGCGGGGCGCTGCTAGTGTAAAATAAAAGCGAAGTGCATCCATAAACGTAGTTTTAATTTAAAATGAACACTACTCATTTTGAATGAGATGTTCGCTTCAGTTCGATATTTTTTTTAAGTTCACAGTTCCTTTTACAATTAATAAAATTAATGATAATAATGGTATGCTGGTCGGTCCGTAATGCTTTCATGGTCTAACCGCGGAACACATAGTAATAATATCGATGTTAAGTTTCGTTATCTTCCAATAACGTGGCTAACACTTACAAAAATAATAATTAGCGCAAACAAACAAACATAAAAAACAAACTCATTATGCCACTTGTCGTTGTAATTTTATAACTCAAGAACGGGCTCACCTGTCCAAACCAAATCTTTAGGCTTTGTCAGACTATTTAGTAGATGGTTTATGTGAAGTTTGCACAAAATCGGTGGAGCGGTTCTTAAATTCCCACAGGAACGGGCACAACCCGGGTAAAACCGCGGGGCACAGCTAGTATTATAATTTATCATACAAATCAACTCTAAAATTTGATAAAGCATACAACTCCTAAAGCACCATATTTTAATACGAATATCTTCGTATTATCATACAAAACAGCAGTCGGTTCGGTTCGTTTTATGAAACGTAAACGCACGGTTTATCGCGGCGTTATTGTGTCTTATAAAAGACCTATGCTTTTATGGTAAAGTCTATTTACAACGTTTTGTTACCGTGATATAAAACTGTTTGGCTTGTATATGTTTTTATTATTTCCTTATGGTTAATGAGGTGGCCTTGACTTGTGATAACAGCCATCACAATTGTACTGATACTGACTGAACTATAACTGAGACAACTGTAAAAACTGATGGTGACCCGAACAAATTCACAGACGGTTAATTCCAAGATCTAGATCGGCTCAATTAGATCCAAGCTAAGTTCTAAGCTTGTTGTAAGCTTGTATGTGAGGAATCTAACCCGATTGTTCTAGTGGTTAGACCATGTCGGACGTCTTTAGATGGTCTAAAAATTCCGACAGAGTCGACTACTTGCCTCCTCGAAGTTAAGAAATGAATGGAATCTAACAAACTGATACTATTACATACTCGTATACGTAGAGAAACACATGATATTAATCTATAATTGCGTCGTCAAAAACTATGTCTGCACATATTGTTTTCTCCGGGTGAGAATCGAACCCGCAACCCCCGACACAGTAAGCGCTCTCACTCTTAATGCCTATGTCATATGTATGTTGAGTATTTTACGGACGGGTCTATTAATATACCTCACCTACTAAGAATAGGCCATATATAATGTTTTGTTTCCTACAAGATAGAGTGACTCAAACCAACCGTAAGAAACCGCGACAGTTAACCTTTAAAGGGTTAAAGTACGTAAAGGTATTAGGTTAACCAATGACCCTTTATTAAAACCAGTTACAAACAAAGCATAACTCAACATATTTACATAATAAAAGTATCCACTTTGCATCCAACAAACGTTTCTCGATAGAATATCATGAAACATGTATGAATACCGCTGAAATGGTCTCAAGTTTTATCCTTCAGAGAAAAAGGCTCGTCAAGAAAATATTTCAGAGTTCTTAAACAGTTGCAAAGTTTACGGCATCTTTAGTCAAACTTGCTACAAGAGTTGCATCATAACTTACTCGGTTCTAGAAGTATACTATAATTACCTTTGCTTTGGAAATTACGGCACTGCAACTTGGGAATCTTTACTGTTGCTTGTGTTTTCGTAATCCTACAATGTGTATAAGAGTTTTGTTTGTCGGGTAAAGTGTTGGCGAAGATGGAACTAAAGCATTTTGCTATTTGAAGTTCCTTGATGTACTTATTTAAACTTTTACGTGGTGAGGTATTCAGTTGTTGGATTTCCAATGGAAGAAGTGCTAATGGAATTTTATTTGATTTTTAGAACTTTGAAAATGAGTTGTAGTGAAAAATCTCTTTGTTCATATTTTGTCCGAAAAGTATGACGTTAAAACTACGTTAACAATTGCAAAAAGGTTACGGTTCGAACATATTACATCACATATTTTTTTGTTCAATGTAAAATAAAAACGCATGGTATCCGAACTGAATTCAATTATCTATTGAAATTGGGTTGTTTATGTTTTAACCT
Organism: Cyclophora albipunctata; assembly: GCA_963082685.1. NCBI lineage: Eukaryota > Metazoa > Arthropoda > Insecta > Lepidoptera > Geometridae > Cyclophora > Cyclophora albipunctata. Next base: position 2,894,826 of record OY720117.1, on the reverse strand, counting down.
AAGATACCTATAATTCATTAAAATTAGCGATTTAAGATCATATGCAACAAAGTCTATAGAAAATATTATAATACTTCAACATAGAAGTTCATTAAAACATAGATGACTTGGAACTTAACTCAACTTTAAATAACATTACCGTGACTCAAGTTTATAACTCAACTCGAGCATTAAAACATCTGTCACCTAAACTGCCAACTACACGGCTAGGTAAAAGTTTTTACTTTCGCAGGTCAAACGCTGCGCTTAAACCGCTGAACACCTTTCAAAAATACCAGGTCAGCGCAACTTCCGTGCATTTTTAAAGGAGCTACCAACAGTGATACCGGCTGGCTGGGATTAAGGCTAATCTCAGACATAAATTAACAAAATCCAGGAGGTTTAACTGAACAGCGTGCATTGAGAATGACGTTGAGACGTGGTTTTAGTTTTGCATCTTGGAGAGTTGGGACTGTATGTATTATGTCAGGAGTTTTATTTTATAAGATACCAACAGCGATCATATTCCCAAGGGAATTTCGGGACAAAAAGTACCATAAGTAGTGTAACATAACCATTATACTCGTACTAAATGAAACGGGTCTGTATCGCGTTAGATAATTTAACGTATTTTACTAAAATACGTACCCGACGTTTCGAGCGGATTACACCGCTCGTGGTCACGGGATAACCCTGTGTTTCATTTAGTATAATGAGTGCAAATCGTGTGAGTTTAAAAAAAAACATAGCCAGCCATCAAATACGAGTACAAAAATAATTTAAACAATTTTGAGTGAAATTTTTATGTTTCTTAAACATATTTAGGTACTAATAGATTCAAGAAATCATGTGCGATCCGTCTTTAAATATATAAATAGTGTTGGCAATGCAAAAACAAACCTTAGTTATATAATCTGTAAGTCTTACGTTTATATCTACACTAATCTACATCTACACTAATATTATAAAGAGGAAACCTTTGTTTGTTTTGTAATGAATAGGCTCAAAAACTACTGGACCGCTTTTAAAAATTCTTTCACCATTCGAAAGCTACATTATCCACGAGTACCATAGGCCATTTTTCATCCCGAAATTCCCACAGGAATGGACACAACGCGGGTAAAACCGCGGGGCGCTACTATTGTCAATCCAATACTTACGGATAAACGTAAGACTTGTTACAGCATTGACTAACAAGTACTACTCACAAACAACAGAATGGTATAAATATCAATCAATCAAACTATTCCCGTAAACTGATCGACACAAACTAAAAGGAAACCCAAATTAATCGAATAACACTTCACCGCATTGATTATGAATGAAATTGCATCGATGGTGTTCGACAGCCGATACCAATGAATTTTTGATGACGCTCATCTCTCGTCTGATATCTTTCGACACGTGATCGAAGCAACTATTTTATTGATTGATAGATTGAAGTATTGGATTGATGTGATTGATAGAAGTTTAATACGGAGGAAATGCGAGTTTTTTGTGTAAACAGTGAGTATAGCATTAATAGATTATTTCTGGTGAAATTACTGGGTTTGACATCTGGTTTAAATAAGAATTCTTATATAGGTGGTATTGGTTTAATCATTAATTGTAAATGATTCTTGTTTTAATACTTTTTTAGAATTTTTTAAACAGGTTGAGCCCGATTTAAATTTAATTGTCTTAGATGACAACCTTAGAAAAAGTAGAAGAAAAATGAAGATCTCTCTCTTACTGACCATATTCGAAACGAAATAAAACGTTGAAATATAAAACAATCAATTAATTTATTTTCCGTTATTATTTTATGAAATACTGGCAATAACATTTCAAGAACTTCAATAGCTTAACAGCAGACCATTGAAACAAAACCAGACAAAAACATTAGACCAACAATTTACAGTTTTCTCAAAACTCTTCCAATCAGCGGATACTTCAACAATACAATCTAACTTGTCGATAGGATATCGAATGCTTTTGTAATGCTCTCAGTAAACTCATAAGCTGGTTTATCTTCTTTAATAATCCACGTAGATCCACTCGCTCCTTTATTGATCACGTCTATAATACCGTTTACAGCGGACTTCACTCTGAAACATCGGATTATGGTTAAATGGATCGATGTTTTAACAGTTTTGAACAGATTAATAAGTATTTGATTCTTATTTTCCATGATAAGGTTTTAAGGTTAAAGGTTAACAACAAGTACATCATCATCATCACAAATTTAAGAGCAAGGCTCTTGTCGGTGAGTCCGATGCAGACTTCTCCATCTATTCCTATTCAGTGCAAGTTCCTTCACATCTCTATAAGACATGACAGACACTTTTTCTTTACAAGTAAACTTTAAAAGTTAAACTAAAAAAGTCTAAGTTTTTTTTTTCTTTAAAAGTTTAACCTACACGAACTCACATTATTTTAACCTGTTGTTAAAATAATGTGAGTTCGTGTAGGTTAGTGGCCTACCCTGATGTCAGAGTTTTTAGACCGTCTAAAGGCCTCCGACATGGTCTAACGATTGCAACAACGGGACGACAGTTTAACGTGACCTCCGAAGGACGATAACGCTCAGAAAAAAATGCCATTATTAGCTATCCATCCGACGGAGGCAAGCTGCACGTTGTTTGAAAATCTCAATGAGTTAACCTTAGTCAAACTATACCACGAGTGCTACATCACTACATAGGAATAAAGTCGTCTCTTTTTCGTGTCTGTCTGTTTGTCTGTCTGTATGCTTAAATCTTTAAAATTACGCAACGGATTTTGATGCGGTTTTTTGTAATAGGTAGAGTGATTCAAGAGGAAGGTTTTTATGTAAAAAAATTCCCGAAATTCCCACGGGAACGGGAACAACGCGGGTAAAACCGCGGGGCGCTGCTAGTCTATACTATATAAACTGGTAACATTTTTAATTTTGTTGTTTATATATTCGGGATAATCTCGGGAATTACCCGTCCGATTTGGATAGTTCGTTTTGTAAAAGATAACCACTTTCAACGGGAAGGTTATAGGCTATTTTTCATCCCAAAATTCTCACGGGAACGGCCACAACGCGGGGTAAATATAAACATCGAAACTACTAATAAATACAAAAGAGTTATTTACTTTTGTCTGTTGGCCACTCGTGACGTCACTTGTGGCTCAGCGTTTTGAAAGTTATCCAAATTGCCTCTCTGTAGTATGGCGGTGTCAGTCGGGCCGAGGCATACGGTCAGCACGCGCACTTTACTCTTTTCATAGTTTTCAGCAGTCTGAAACATGGTTACAAATGTACGGTCAGTAACACAAGTAGAACGGTTGTTACGTTAGTTTTTAATTTAGAAAAACAGTATGATATATGTATGTGAGAATATGGTTACAAATGTATGGTCAGCAACAAAAGTAAATAGGATAATGATACATTAGTTTTGAATTTAGAAAAACAGTATGATGTATGTATGTGAGAATATGGTTACAAATGTATGGTCAGCAACAAAAGTAAATAGGATAATGATACATTAGTTTTGAATTTAGAAAAACAGTATGATGTATGTATGTGAGAATATGGTTACAAATGTATGGTCAGCAACAAAAGTAAATAGGATAATGATACATTAGTTTTGAATTTAGAAAAACAGTATGATGTATGTATGTGAGAATATGGTTACAAATGTATGGTCAGCAACAAAAGTAAATAGGATAATGATACATTAGTTTTGAATTTAGAAAAACAGTATGATGTATGTATGTGAGAATATTGTTACAAATGTATGGTCAACAAAAGTAGATGGATAATGATACATAAGTTTTGAATTTAGAAAAACTTGATGATGTGGTTAAGTTATTTTTGTGGCACATAAATGTATTTATATTTTTTTTTTGGTTTAGTGAATTTTAATGACTTTGTGACATTTTAGTGGTAATTATTTTTCAGTTGTAATTTGAGTAGGTATTTTTCATTATATTTTAGGCAAATTAATAATAAGGAGCAACAGTTTAACGTACTTTCAGAAAACCATCAAGCTATAAGCTGTTTAAGTTTCAGCGTTACTTTACACTTACAATGTGTTAACACCCCTGAAACAACACTATCTAAGTATATTTTTTACTGATATTTTGTAGCCAAACCGCTATTGAGCCAAAAATGCAATTTGGAGCGCATATTATCAGTTCTGAATCTATAGTTTAATATTGTTATCCTCTTATCATTATAAAATGTTTTACTAATAATAACAGGCTTAACATCGACTGGATTCTGCTATCTAAAACAAACCACTTTCATTTGGTTATTTTGAAATATTTCTTTATCCATAACAGAATTATAAGCGAATTACCTACGAGTATATGATCATTAAGTTCAGTATTATTAATATATTAAATCTGTGTACCTAAACAGTATTCTTCGTATGTAAAGAGTTAACAAATTTAAGGTATGCCACGGCGTATCGACGGTGACAGCAAATAAACGATTTCTTTTTGGTCGTGTGTGTTTGTTTACAGGCCTTGCGACGTCAAATTTCGAACACCCTTTACATAAAGTCCCTAATCAACATAAAAACAACACGAGAAGAGTCCCTAACAACCCACTGAAACACTATAACCTTAGTATAATAAACGTACAATACACTATAACTTATCATACAAACTTCTATAACCTCAGTAAAATTAACCTCTCACTACACAAAAAGCAACTGCAATGGAACTTACTCCCATAGCAATACTGTACTGTAGTATTGCAGTTTTTGTAGCCGCGTACACTGGCAGGTGACTGCTCGGATGAAGTGCTAGCAGAGAGGATATGTTGACAATTGACCCACCGTCCCCGCTTTTGTCCGCACCCATTATTTGCATTGCTTGCTGTGTGCTGCATACTGTTGCTGTCTGGAAACACGTGTTAAGGGTTAAACTTGATTTTAGAGGAAATATTATGCAGTGACAAGTTGAAATTTGGGATTTGAATATTTGTGTTGTTTTTGGTTGGCTTTGGACTTATAATTGGCTCTATAGTTACGTGGTGTGGGTATGCAGACTACTAATTAGAGTTAGAGCTTTCTACTAGCTTGTAATACAGTGTTGTTTGCATTAATCGAAGCTGGTTTGAAGCTGGTGTCATTTTATAAGTATAAGTATACAATTCTCGTGACAATGTTAGTTACCATACTCCTCCAAATGGCTCGACCGATTTTGATGAAATTTTGTATACTAGGTCTGAAAATCGGTCAACATCTATTTTTCATACCCCTAAATGTTAAGGGTGGTTCAACAACGTTTGTTGGGTCAGCTAGCGTTTTTATAGAAAAGTTCAAAGACATGTGACAATCTGTGGAATAATTTCTATTGAATCCGTACTTGCAGCTTGCAAGTTCGCCTATGTCAACGACGCTTAATATAGACAGTATACAAAAGTGTATCGACCTAGCGTAATAAGTTATCTATAAAATTCTCGTGTCACAGTGTTCGTTCGCGTACTCCTCCGAAACGGCTCGACCGATTCTCATGAAATTTTGTGAGCATATTGAGTAAGTCTGAGAATCGGTCAACGTCTATTTTTCATCCCGAAATTCCCGCGGGAACGGGTACAACGCGGGTGAAACCGCGGGGCGCAGCTAGTTTTCTTATAATTCTATCAACTATCTGTTTCAGCTGTCACAATTCAAAATTATTCTCTTCCTATAAAACAGTATTCGAAACTCGATATTCAAATAGACACAAAACAGATACCAACATAAGTATCCGGAACAATCTCCAAATTCGTTCATACTTTTTCACGTTAAGCAATTTCATAACAATTAAACTTCATGGTAGCTGAACTTATTCGGGCGAATGTTTTCAAACTTGGGTGTTGTACCGATGAACAAACGTAATTACATTCATTTCTTCTATAATCGTTATGAACAAGGAACACTGGTGTCGAGATGAGTTTTAGTAAAAAGTATGTAAAACCTCCTTTCTATTACCTTTTCGTTTGTTACTTAACTTTTTGTAATTTAATTGTTCTATATTTAATTTTTATTCATTTTATTAATTTCTTTTCGACCTTACTTTTTAATATAAATAGTTTCTTTTGTAAAATAAATAGTAACCTTAGGTATATGTAAAAAAAGTTTATTTAAACAATTCCCGCACGTACATTAGATTTACTCATTTTCTTTTCTTATAAAGATAATGCAGAAACATACAAACATTGCAATTGATTTTAAATCTAGATTAGTCATGACTCCCACACTAAGCAAGCTTGTGTCGTGGGCAGCAAGTAAGGAACAAATTAATTACATAAGAGTAACGAATTGATAAGGTAAACAGAAATTATGTTGCTAATAATTACTATTTTAATTTTAACTTGAAAGACTTAACATATATTACGCAATATTCAAATCAATAACTTGTTTTGACAAATTTAGAAGTGAGTCATATTAATATATTAAACAATATTTGATTTTGATTATCAGTTTCAATATCATTTTATCTTTGAGATTAGATCTCTATGCAAACTAAATATTAAACATCTTTATCTTTCGGTATAGATACTGCTGTTTCTTTTACTGACACTTTGGATATGAGAGCTTGAATAGCCTACAAATAATAATTCGTACCTAATGTAATTTGTTTTTGGGAGTTAGGACTCAAAATGTTGTGTATAGTCTTTATTTTCAAGATACTTGTACTTAGGCTTGTTTTGATACATTATCGTTTAGATTGAGCAAGTTTTCAAGTCGCGATCTGCGATTATGTTATTCGGTATAACGTACCTTTACTTTGTCTCTAATATAGTACAAAGTCGATCAATACTACGTCAGACCACGTCGCAGACCTTTAGCTGGTCTCAAAACTCTAACACCAGGGTTGCGGACTAACCTACTCAAATCGGAATACCTATGTTATTGAATAATCTATAGTAAACTATTTAGCCCCATTCCACCGCTACAACTGAACTTTTTTCAGTTCAACTTAATCCTAGTTCTTAATCCTAGTTCTAACTAATTCCTAGCTAAACTTAGATCAAATCTTCAAAATGAATTCACTAAAACCGAGTTAAGTTGACTGTGGTACGTAGAAACGGTGAATTTGGCCGTAAGTGTAACATAATGCTTTGATCTATAGCCAACAATATCACTTACAAAATTAACGTCCACCATTCGTTTAAACGTCTTCTCATTGACACTTAGCACTGCAGCATTGTTGATGACGCAGTCCAATCGTCTGTACTTGTCCAGAACTTGTTTGTACGCGGCAATAAGTTGTTCTTCTTGAGACACATCGCATTTTATAAACTTGGCTTTTAGAGCACCAAAGTTGTTTGTCATTTCGTATTCTAAAGAATTGCCTTCTCGCTCCGCTACGTCGAGGAAAACCACCGCCTGTAATATTGAAAGTTGAAATGAGCAAGTTTGTATAGTTACTAGCAGCGCCCCGTGGGAATTTCTATACTTATAAACCTTCCTCTTGAATCACTCTCTCTATTAAAAAAACCTGCATCAAAATCCGTTGCGTAGATTTAAAGATATAGATATAGGGACAGATAAACACACAGCGGAAAGCGACTTTGTTTTATACTATGTAATGACTAGCACCGCCCCGCGGTTTCACTCGCGTTGTGCCCATTTTAGGAAGAATTTAGGGGATGATTTGGTACTAAGATGACTCGATTTTCCCGATCATCCTGTAGTGTCTTTTTAACGCTAATTTTGATACAGAGACGATCCGATTACGATTTGGTTTACATTCAATTATGTAGACATCGCATACCTAAATCCCATAGAGCAAAAGGCATTTTCAAGGGAAATTCGGAGGCTTCAGAGTACTGAAGGTTCAGTTGCAAAAAATAGGCGTTATCACCACCATTAACATCAACTAATTAAATGTTGATATACTGTTATTAATAAATAAGTGCAAAGTGTAACGATAACGCTAATGGAAATAATGATTTATTAGTTAAGAAATCATTAACATGACTATAATGAGCGGAGGAAATAAACATGACTGTTAATGTAATGGAGTGGTTTGCGTTTTGGCCTCTCCTCTCTCCTCTTTCTTTAAGTTGTTTTTATAAGATTTACCAATGTTAAAAAAAAATGTTTTCCTGTTTTTGTTGTGGCATGGGTTCAGCAACCAGGGTCTAGCGAAGTATGCACGAAGTTTTCACATTACGCTTAATCTTCCTCACTGTACTGATATTATCAGTGAGGTGAGAAGCCTTTGACCAGAAATTGGGCATTACTTCTTTTAAAGCATACATAAAACATAAAATATGCAGAAAAATAATAAAAATGTTTTTTTAGAGGACAAATTTATGAGGTTTAAGCTTGTATTGTGGAATCTAGAAATAGAAGGCTAAGTATAGGAAATCACGAATAAAAACAGAATACATTTAAAGAAAGGGTACAAATCACGAATAACAGTCAAAATTTAAATACAAATCCATTTAAAAACCAAAAAGTGACCAGCCAATAGTTAAATACATTAAATATGAAACTAATGAATTACAAATCTAATATTGGTATTAATTATCACAAATGAATGCGATAACCTTATCTATACCAAATAAATGACACAGTCGTATAATTAAACTACTTAATTTTAGTTGAATACATTCCAAATTATTCCATTATTGTATTGCGATTAATTTTATTGACATTAAGTTGTTTATAGTATCTTTCGAATCACATTAATGCAATGTAAAAACATAAAAAGATAAACATCGATAAATGAAGGGAAATTATTATTTTTTAGATCTACTAGAAATGACCCGTGACTTTACCTGTGTTGACCCTGTGGGAATTTTTACATCTTCTTCATCGAGTGGATGGTCAACCTGACCAATCCTGGTGTCAGAGTTATTGAGCCGTCAAAGGCCTCTGACATGGCTCATGTAACGACTACTATCCGTAGAAAGTAACCGGGACCGACGGCTTAACGTGCCCTCCGGAGCACGGAATCATATTACTTTTCGGGCAATCAGGTGATTCAGCCTGCAATGCCCTAACCAAACTGAGGACAGTCTCACAAAGTGATTTTTGTGAGATATCCCTACCGGGAATCGAACCCGGAACCTCCGGGTCGTGAGCCGAGCGTTCAAACCGCAAGACCACGGAGGCTGTTAATTTTTTTGCATGAAAAGTATTCACAAACCTTTCTCTGGTTTACCTATTGGTAAAACCACATGAAAATCCGTTGAATTGTTTTTGAGAAAACCGATTACATAGAGACAGACTTAGTTTTATATTATGTATAAGTCATATAGGATTAAAATTCACGTAGCCTCAATAGTTGGCTTCTAACCTACTGGAACTTACTACTAATAGTAGTAAATGAATAGAAAGTACTCATTTCCAGTCAACAAGTACAAATTCAAATTCAAATTTATTTATTTGCCATAATGTACCAAAATACATCACACCCTGTTAGGGCACTGCAAACTAAAAATATTTAAAAAAAAACTTAAAAACTAATTTAAGAATGAATAGTAATATAAAATGTTGCATCTAATAAAATAATAAAATAAAAATACAGGAACAAAATATAGCATACATATCAGGGCTAACATAACAAAATACACTTATAGGGTCATTTCGCCAGTTCGCGTCCATTTAGTGCAGTTGGCAAGTTTGAAGGAGAAAATAAAAATGTTCCAGCACTAGTTTCAATGAAAAATTTATGTAATGTGTTCATTATATAGTCTACTATAGGGTTCGCTTACAGTTTTGTTCGAAACTACTTGTGTTTTTTTTATAAATAGAAAAACTTCAAAAATAGGCGTTTTACCCACTTTGCGTCCAAAAAATCTAAATTGCGTCCACCCATAGACCATTTTGCGTCCACCAGCTAAGAAAAGGAATGTAGGGGTGATATTTTTAGATAATGTAAAGAAAAATTGTATTTTAACAGATTCTTTAATTCAATTAAGATTCTCAAGAATATTTCGTTAGGTCCACGTCTGGTACATTTTCTTTCTCAGATTCCACATCTATCGACTCTATCGTTTCCTGTGTAACTTTTATACTCTTTTTTTTGTTTCTCGTTCTTGATCTGCGCTTTATCTTCGTAATACTTTCTCCATGCAGAAAAAGATATGGCTGCTGGAGTCCTTTGATTATTAGGTTTCCTTGCTTCTTTAGAAATTCAGGCAGCATTAGGTTAGGGTTTTAAATGGATCACAGGTTTTTTTGGCTTGAATCGCTAACAGCTGCGGAAGATGGTTGTACCTACTAGAGATTTCTTTAGTTGCATCCAATTCTAAAATATTACTATTTCGTTCTATTGATAGTTCTATAAGAGACCTCTCGGATTCAGTTTCGATAGAAATTTCTGCAAAGAAAACTTCAGCAGGGAGAGTGTTATTAGTTTTAACTCATAGTTTTAATTTTAAAAAAATGCATATTAATTTATTAAATTATAAAAGATAAAAAATATATTTTTTATTATTTGAATTTAATGGACGCAATTTGGTACAATACTATTTCCTTGTAGGTATAGTTTGCGTCCACATGTGATGAACGGTTTTTATTTTTAATTATCTTTTTCTACAATCATAATAACGTGGACGCAAATTGCTCATTACGATTGCATGATAATAATACATAAATAAAAAATAAAAACAAATTCCCTTTTTTAATTTTATCACATAAAAATAAAAACTAACTAAATCATAAATAGACGAGTTCGCGTCCATTGTGGTCGCAAAGTGGAAGTTTTAGAAATTCGGTGTAGTAATTCGCGTCCACCTTATTTTAACTGTTAACTTTTAAAAAAACATGCAAATACATAATTAATATTACTCCTTTTTTCATGATTTATGTCTAGAAACAGCTGTGTATTCTAAAATACGCATAAAACAATAAAATACTTACCACCGAACGCGCCCCTGCTCACTATTTTTTTGCCAACATTTCGCGCGTTTGCGCTTCTTTGTTGAAGAACGGAAACTAAATATTTTTTCTAGACATGATTGGTTTAGCTCACAGAACTTTTGTCTATTTCTATGTGCCTCTTATACGATTAGGTATTAGCGGTAACGACTTTTCGGTGATTTTGTGTGTTAATATACCTATTTTCGAGAATTTTTATAGGGAGGTCCGAAAAATGGACGCGAATAGGGCGCTGGACGCGAACAGGCGCAATGACCCTACACTCTTTTCATCGAAGTAATCATTATGATTGTAATAGGCTTTGCCTATCAAATAACTTTTAAATTTTTGTTTGAAGGAACATTTAGTACCTAATACACCTTTATGGTCAGACTCTGTATTCATGAACCGAGACCTGAGACCCCCAACCAGACAAGTGAGACCACGAAGTCTCATTGAAAACGCATGAAAAACCCCTATTGAAACTAGGTCAAAGCTGTACATCAAGCATAAACAATAATCCTAAAACACAGTCTAATAAAACCCAAAGTCTGATGGTTTCAAAATATGATTACCCTGGCATTTTCCGCGAGCAACGCCCGGACTACGCCCGCGCCTACCCCGGCCGCTCCACCTGTCACTAAAAACACTTTATCTTTCACATTCAGGGATCTTTTCACGAGACCCTGGGCCATTGTTCCGTTAAATTAATATTTTATAAAAATTATACTCAATTATTTTGAAATATTTCTATTTTACACGAGTTTAATAAAGTACAAGTTCTTATTATGTGAAAAAATCACTGTTAGAAAACATACGACTGTTCAGCAATCTTTCTAATTTAAGAATTGTACTTAGAAATTGATTATTTTCAATGAATTTTACTTTTTGACGTGTGCTTCTTATTAAAAATCTCGTAAAATAACAGAACCGGCCATAAAGATTCTTAATTTAAAATTTACACAATAGAACAAGGTAGAGTATAAAAATCAATGTTAAGTTTCTAAGGCCGCCCCGATTAGTATACTTAATGACGTAATCAATTCCGTGATTATACAAAAGATTATTTGTACATAATACACCGCACGACCGCACATAACAATGATTAAAACTACTTTGTACAAGTTCAAGATAAAATGTCGTATCAGCTGATAAGAGCGGCCATTGGTTCGGATAGATTTTGTGGGATAATCGATTTTGTTACATACTACATACTAGCTGCGCCCCGCGGTGTTACCTGAGTTGTACCCGTTCCCGCAGGGATTTCGGGATAAAATGTATTCCATATGTCATTCTGATGACTGACCTATATTACTGTAAAGTTCCATCCAAATCCGTTCAGTAGTTTTTGCGTGAAAGAACAACAAACATACATCCATACATACATCCATCCTCACAAACTTTCGCATTTATAATATTAGTAGGATGATTGAATAGTCCGGATTATTGATTATTTTTATAACACCTACTTTGTGTGCTATATTTGTTTAGTGGCTTAAAGGAGAATGATGGTAAAAGTTACCTAAGACAATTTAATTATCTACTTACGATGGATCACTTTTTAATGATACGAACTTCCCCTTCATTAAAAATATATAAGTAAATAAGAAGGTACTAAACGCATTTCTAAGCACACTCCATCAAAGCTTTTAAAGTAGTAGCTTCAAGGCAACTTGACCCTAATTAAACTGAAAATAAAGTATATTTCACTACGCATTTAAAACGGCCCTGCGGCATAGTAGCTACCACTGTAGCGTTAAAAAGACGTATCTAAAAGATACGACGTACTTAACGCAGTATATATAACAGGGACGCACTTGACAGGACCCAAGCTACAGCTCATTCCAACTGGAGTGGTTGACGCGGCGAAGCGGCTAAGCGCTTTCAAGTACTACAGCTATTGACAACGCAACAATAACGTCTAACGACAAGCGCTGTAGCTGCTTTTAGGTACAGTGATGTTATTGCAGGGTAAGTTTCATGGGGAATTGTCATTGTAATGGAAAATAACTATTTTGTAAGAGACTTACGTGTTTTTTAAAATATAGGGCAAATTTAAGGCGACATTATTAAGCAATATTTAACAGAATGCAGCAAAATCCTCGTGTATATTCCCTTTTGATGTATTTTCAGGTATTTTGACATACTATTTTAATTATTTCTGGCTCGCACATTCTCGGTTTATTATCATGTTACGTGGAAAACTTGGTGAATAATAAAACGCGAACAAAAGGCGGCACTTCAGCAGGAATGCGACTCAAATGCGGCACACACCAAGTGTTGTTTTGTAAAGAAAAAATCTGTGTTTATTACAGCGTTAGTATAAAGGGAAATATGAAAAATAGAAAGAATTCGTACAAGAGAAAATAGAAGATTTTTGTGTAATTTTGGTCACAAAGGAAACCTTCATGTTTAAGATTTAACTTAATTTTATTTAAAAAGAAATCTCTAGAAACTTATTCCTAAACGTTTATCAACAGCATTTTAACTATCAAATGGATTGTCCTTTTTCGAAATAAGTACGTTATTTTCCAAAGGTTATTGTAATACGAGGTATATTTTTAACAGAAGGATAAAATTGTCTAAACAAGTAACGTACAATTTTTTTAATTGAACAAATTATCCAAATCAATAAAAAAAAAAATAAAGACAACCTAAAAGATACCAACCTTAACTAAATAAACTAGCCTACAATATTCTTCACGCTCCATAAAAAACCTCAAAGAAAAAAACATACTCATAAAACGAAAAGAGGGTTAAGTAAATAAAACTTTGGCTTGCAACGTAAGTGGTGGAAATTGGCTGAAACAAAGCAGAGTGTAAATAAAACTCGCAGACACCTCTCCACGGGTGGTCTGCAAACATTGTGATGCAGACGTTCTGTGGAGCCACTGAAGAACTTGCCTTCTCTCATATTGCAGCAGGAATAGGGTGGTGTTACATTGAATGGTGTAAAAAGGGATTCAGGAAGTAATTATGTTTATTGTTTTGAGGTTAGAAATATTGAAGAGTTAGACCTGGAATTTTGCCCGATTTGTGCTCTGATAGCTAAGCTATGTTTGAAATGTAATTTTTAAAGGTGTTAATGTAACAAACATGATATTTGCGCAGTCAGTCATAACCAAAAAATAACGTGACGTTATGTCCGTCAATGACAAGTTGGTAAAGGCAGTTATGCGCTGGATGACTTACGAAATTCATATTTTGATAATTGGACTACGTCTATATTTTAAACTATATTATCAAAAGTTCAAATCATAGCTGTCAACGCCTGTTCCATGCGGCGATTGAACCAGTCTAAATTAACCCGTAGCAAAAAGAAAAAGTACTGACCCTATTTCAAAACACGTTAACGACAAAATCGGCTTAAATTATCCAGTTTAAGTAGATTGAATAAACGTACAAAGTTCAACCCAACAAAGATCATGTACAAATTACTCGTGCGCTCCAACGTGCCCTCTGTTTAGTCTCCGCACACTATGTACTACATAAAGGAGATCGTAAATAGGTACCTGCCTTTACAAACACTACCCACGTTTGCTTACAACTTACGTGAGTGGAATTCATTTGGAAATGAGTAATTACATTGAAGATTGTGTACTTAAGAATAATGGTTTCAGCAGAGAAGAGGTAATTAGAACAGTCAGGCCTTTCCAGTTAGTTGTTTGGCTTGCTAAAGATATGAGTGTTCTTTGATAGCTCTTTTCAATTGTAATGGATTCGGAATGATGGTGGAATGACAAGGTGGATGGATGTAAAATCATCCACCAATTGAACCAAATTATCAAAAGAACAATCAAGCGCTGAATAAGTAAATTTTTGGCACATCAAGTAGTACAACCGTACAATAACATGACTAAGAACACATAAGAAGTGACAATAGAGTTTTCGCTCACATGCTATTTCCATTCTTACGTTAGCAACCATGAAATCGATTATGCAGATGCATTGAGCAAACATTTTGCTGCATATTTGGTTTGAATTAAGGCTGGTACACTTACGTGGATATCGTTTAACCTAGCAAATATTGCAAGTTGGCAACTTATTTGGGAACCCATAAACTGATATACGAAATTGTGTTTGGTGCCAGGGAGGAAAATTAGTTTAGGTTACGACTATAGGACTATTGGTTTAGATTTTGTTGGTGCAGTTTCTAAGATTGGGAAAGGTAGCTACAAGTTGTGATACCTTTTGAAAATATTTAACTTAAATTACCGGGTCGAGCGAAAACATGTTTCCTTTCAAACATGGCTCGGGTTTGAGATCACCAAACCGCATTGGGCAAGCGTGGTGATTATGCTTAATCCTTTGAGATTTTTGAGAGGATTTTAGCCAGCTGTGGGACATTACAGGTTAATAATTAAATAATTAATGTTAAGCATAATTGAACTCTGCATATTTTAAGTGCCAAAAGATACTCTGTTTTATTTATATCCCCGTATAATTTTGAAAGTACAATGGTACAATGGTTTATGTAAACACTGAGTCTAGGATTATCGGTTTGATTCCCGCTTGGAGTCAACATTGTGTGCAGACATAGTGTTCGGCTACGAGGTACGAGTGTCTCCTACGCTTAAATGGCTTCACGAATGAGGAGGGTATGTTATGAAGTAAACAATAGTTCATCATCTAAATAAAGATATCTTGACTTTTTAACAATTTTCTAGAAATAAATCATCATAGGACGAAGTTTGTCTAAACGATGTTAGCTCATTGCGATTGTACAGCAACGTGCGGCTCGATTCCTACTTAGATGGGTGGCTGATAGTAGCTTTTACTATCTAGCGCTACCGTGCTTCAAAGAGCATCTTAAATTGTCGGTCCCGGTTTTTTCAATCGATAGGCCATGCCGACCCTTTGTAATGTAATAATGTAATGTCTCACTACTGGGCAAAGGCCTCTCATCTCACTGAAGTTATCAGTACAGTGAGGAGGATTAGGCATTCTAAAAACCCTGACTTTAGGGTTGGCCTCTAATCTACTCGAACTTACTTCACCACAGGGCTTTCCCCCTCTTGCTAAAACCCCGATGCCATTGTAACCATTTCGGTGTAGTGTATCTACATTTTACATAATATATTCAGCTCAGAACTACCCTAATCCCCGACACAACCGCAACCGAATCTGGTGCTGACAATTCAACAGTCTCCGGTAGAATATGAAACTAACTTAAGTTATAGAACTTGTTGAATTGCAAACTGCTATATCTGGAGTCGGTACGGCTGAGCTTGTATTGTCCCTAGGTGAAGTTACGTGGAGCCTTCTAGGTACCTAAGCCTAATTCTATCTATAGGATTGGTCATTGGTTAAATCTTTTATTCATCTTTCTATATAAACTAGAAACACTCCGTGGTTTTACCTAAATTTTGGGAGATTTTGGGGAAGAAAGCCTTACTCTTAAATATAGAATTTTGAAATCCGTTCCACATATAACCGCACTTATTATACTCGTACATTATCTTTTCTTCGACTATCTTTTTAAGTTGCATTTATTGTACCTAACAAAATTGTCGCTACAAGATTCTTAATAAAGAAGAATGTAGAGTGGAGAATGTTAAGTTAATTATCAAAGATCGTAGTTTTTTCTTCTGTACTCCATAAAACTAAGGTGCTTTTCACAAGGTCAATGTAATTGATAGCTTAATTTTTGGCTTTCAATTAGTTTGAATTTGACGTTAATGCTCGATTGAGACTGAAATATAGGTGCAATTAATTTTGCTAACAGATTCTGCCTGTCCTCGCCAATCCTGTCTTAATTAAGTACTTTGAAAATAAGGAATTCAAGAATAGAAAAATTAAAGCATAGAATATTACTAAATATTACATCATTATTATCAAATTAACAGAAAATTATGTATCTATTTTGGAGCTTATTTGCTTTTAATTTCCTTAAAACATTATAATAAATACTGTTATAATGTTTCATTTTCCATTCGAGCCAAAGTCCAATTTGAATATAATTCCTTTTCCACATGCACTCGTACTAGCGAACATTGTCAGTGATTTGCTCCGAGTGAAAATTTAAATTCGTGCAGCGGAGATTACTCTTATCTCTGAAAATCTCTACGAAGTAAATCCATATAAATTGAAATCTTCATCCGAAGTCTAGACCGAGTGAGGCTCAGCGTCGTTCTGGTACACAATTTGAAACGCGACATGTTTCTTGCTTTGAATCATATTTAAATTGCAGACACCTCGCAAAACGTTGCTAGAGAATTAATATATTCATGGAATAGTCAAATTGCTTTGCTATAATGTTTATAATATGGATTTGATATAATTTTCCTTCATGCTTATTTCTTCATTTTGTATGAATTTTCTCAGGACGTCAAAACAGTTTCTGTTAAAATGAACTTTTGTTTATGAGAAAATTATATTTCTTAGAAACTAGTAATCAAGTCGTTGCTCCAGCCTTTTGTTTGTTGGTCACAAAGCAATCGACTCAAGTAAATATTGCTAGTAAAATAAAACTCTCCTTTGTTGGCGCACGAATGAATTCTGGGGAATCCTTATCGACACTTTATCCCCTAGATTCAGTGCAGAGATGCAATTTTAGCGTGCAAATTGCGTTTGCCGCGTTGCCTAGTTCCATTTCGGTCAACTACCCCGGATTTCCAGGGATAAGTTAAAAACTTTGAATTAATCACAAACTTTTACATCGTTTAATGCATCAGATAATTTTCATTGTGAATTGCTGTTTTGTTAGGCGGCTTTTGATAATTATTTCGGACTGAATGACAATTTACTTGTTTCATTTATGAAATCATATGCTTATATTATAAATAGGTTTGATAAGCGGACTAATTTATCTAAAATTCGTAGAATTGTACTGAATTTGTACGAAATATCGGCAAGAACCTTGATTGCATTATTTTTCCAATATCCGATAACTATAAAGGGAGTGTAATTACCTTTATGGGACCGTTAAATTGATTGTACACAGTCCAAAATTGGACTGCTGTTTTAATTACTTTTTCAACCAAATCCATGTTCAAATATGTTTACATTTGTGTTAAAAAATATTTCTTTTGACCATAGCATTAGTTTATTCATTTTGAGAAGTAAGTCAGGTGGACCTTTGAGTCTCCTAGCCGGAAAGTCTGTGAATAGTATGTTTTGGAGAAGTCATAATTTTTTTTTCTAATAATTAGATACTCAATATTTTTATAAGACTAAATTATTTGGGAGGTGGGTATTAACCCCACCTGATTATGTGCCTAGAGGTACAAGTACAAGGCAAAAGCTGTTTACGCTTTGAAGTTACCTGGAAAATAACGAGGATTGTAAAGTGATCAACAGAGCCCGGATTTGAAACCAAAACCCGATCCCGGTTTGGTTTTGCACAAATACATCAATTCTGTTGTGATTTATCAATAGTGTAGGAAATAGTCAAGTCGTATTTAATTCGTATTATCAAAATGCCTAATCCTCCTCACTGTACTGATATCATCAGTGAGATAAGAGGCCTTGGCCCAGCAATGAGACATAACAGGCTAATACTTTTTTTTTAAACTTTTTATCAAAATGTCTCAACACTCTTTCACATTATGCAGTTAAAATTTTATCATAATATAATAGCAATAAAACCTCTTTACACGATTCAACGGGCATCGGAATTTGAATTTTCTCATTCATTGTACTACATTTTTTACTCATCCCCATAGTTTTCATTACACTGCTTGCCGGTGCTTGAATTTTGTAGTGTTCTGCGAATTGAAAAATGACGAAAGTATTTCAATAAAGTTCGCGAGGGATTTATTTACCTCACAAATGAATTGGATGACATGAATACGTTATGTATTTTTTGTTTTCGAACAGATTTTCATTTTATTTGATTGTGTATTTCATTTTATGTGACAAGCCCGTTGGCACAGTGGCAGTGAGAGCGCTTACTGTGTCGGGGGTTGCGGGTTCGATTCCCGCCCGGAGTCAACAATATGTGCAGACATAGTTGTTGGCGACGACGTCTGGGTGTCAATTATATATTCTTATAAAGTATTTGTGTATGTATATGTAGTAGTATCAGTTAATTAGATTCCATAACACAAGTTTAGAGCTTACTTTGGGTCTAATTAACCGTATGTGAATTTGTCCAGGTATATTACTATTACTATTTACTATTACTATTGTTTCCTTTTGTAAAATAACATGTTCGTGTTAACGTGATTGAAAAGCTTTGAGAGCTTTTTGAAAGTTTTCTTTCTTTGTTTTCGTTGTGTCATGTCAGTTTGGATTCCGTTCCACGTATCAAGTATATAGATGTAGTTATATGTATTTAGGTGTAGTGTATGTAGATAAATGGATACATCTGGGATCTCTAAATGGATCAATTATGTTCTACAATACAAGTCAAACTTTCTTACTTTAAAAGTGACACTCAATACACCTACTTGAGTGCTTACTTCAATATGGGTACTTAATCAATCATTCAGAGTCGAAAATCGCAATGGCAATTTTTTTAATTTTATTTATTCTGTTGTTGATGACCTTCGTACATGAAGTCAAATTTGTACTAATAATTGTTTTTGTTACAGATACTATTCGATAGTTTCACCCTCGGCCGCTTCACTTCGTTCACTGAAGATGGCTGCCCCGACGGCTACATGCAGATACAAGAGGTTAGCAGGCCTCAAGTCGGCGGCTCTTGGTGTGGCACATCTTGGGGCCCATCCATATACTACAGCGAAACCAAATCCATAACCCTGATCATAAGATTACTACACTTGTCTAAAGAGCAAAACAATTACAACTTCGATTTCCGAATGGCTTACAAAGTTCTTAGAAAGGATTATGCGACAGTCAGATATGGAGGATCACCGCCTTCTGGTAATTTATTAATTAGTTTATTTTATAGTAAGATATTGAAATGGTAACAATACATTAAATAGATTGGCTTCTGGCATCAAAAGCGGTTATATTAAGTAACGAACCTTGCAGTAAAAATATTATTATCTGATCCGCTACTACAGCGAATTCTCACAAAGATACTGTATTTCCGCATCGATACATCCAATAACCATTTCTTATTGCAGAACGGCCTTATTTCAAGATGAAGCCGTTACCGTACCCTGTAAACATATCACGCACCGACGACGCATCCGTCGCGAGGCCCGCAAAAACTCCAGACTATTACCTGGGGGATTTGATCTCAGGGACATATTGCTCAAGGATATTCAGTGACTGCGATCGTAAAAACTGTAGATTACAGTCGCCAAATTTCCCCGGCGTTTATCCGAGAAACTTGACTTGTTACTATGCGGTGCGGCAACACGAAGTACCTCAGGGGAAACATGCTTTAATTGTAGTCAAACAGCCGAACGGCCAGCTGATATCCATTAGGAGCCAGAAGGCATTGTATGCGGCACAACAAGAGCGAGATAACAATGGAAGGGAGCTGAAATTTTGGCAACAATGTGACGAGGTTCAGGACTATGTGACAGTGTACGACGGGTACACGACGAGGGACCCGGTTATTCTAAGGTTTTGTGGGGGAGGCGTCTCGGTTCCGGAAGCGATATCAAGCGGCCCGGAATTGTTAGTGGAATTTACAACGTCACCCTTCGGAACGTTTTTGCAGCCGGCGACCTCGCAGTCGTTACACGGATTCCAGTTGGAAGTCGAGGTGAAATATTTTACGTTTTTTCCCACATTTGTGTTCCAATAAACTACATGTAAAATATGTCCTGCCCTGATTCCTAGACCGTTATCTGCAGATACTGCGAATGTCGGTTACAGCTAATTTATGCAGTTTTCCGAGTAACTTGCCAAGAGTTGAATAAGTTTTTTGTAAAACTTATACAACTCGTTTGTGTAAAACTAAAAGAAAATAAGTTGTATCTAGACATGAATGTCAGACATTACGTTATTTGAAGGCAAGTTTGTTAGCAAAAACTCTTTTTTATTGTAATTTTGTTTTATTTAGTTACTTGTTCTAAATAAGAAAAGTAGGATTGACAAACTTTTCCTCATTTTTTTGGCCGAAACGAAAAAACGAATCCATTTGGAGACCATCCAACTTACAATTAAGCAAAATCAGGGAACTTTTTAAATTGCGAGTACTTTTGAGTTTTATTTAGACTACAGGTCCCTAATTATGTCTAAGAGCTATTATCAAACGGTTATGTAGAGTGAATCTCGGTGAGAGCGTTCATTGCTGAGATTTCATTAGCACTGGTTTGAGGACCGAACAGTGCTTTATGCATGAAAGTCTCGAGTTAATTCAATTTCTGAACACCTACCAACTAATAACTTGCATTAAGTTTACTTCGTTTAAGTAACGCAATTCTGCACTTTTGCTGAGGAAAATACTAACACCACGACGGAGCAAAAAATAAGTGTGTTAAGTAAATGCAAACTTAGTAGTTCTGAAGTTTGCGCGTTTTCGGGCGAGTTGTTTCAGCTTACGGTCACGCATCAACGTAAAACGTAAACGTTAACCCAAAATACGTTTAGTTTAATTTTATTACGTCTCAACAGACGTAATAAAATGAAAACTCGAGATATTCTACTGGCAGCTACATTAAATTTAACAGACTGCCATTTAAGTTATGAAACACCACTTTGTATTAGTAGACATTTTACAACATACGTAGTCGTTACTTTTAAACAAACATACCTATGCTACGATAACTAAGCGTTTTAAACAAGAAGAGATTTGTATCCCTTATAGACGATTTAAGAAATTATTTTAAAGAAATGCTTGAACTAACAGATGAATCAAATCTTTGTTTGAGTCTTTTTCCCTAATCTCCAAGTCCATTAGTTATCTACTAAAACGCATCGTTTCACAGTGCTTACTCATAAATCTAACACGAACTGCATAATGCTAATTTTCTAACGTTCATCGTTTTTAGAAATTAGGTTAATAGAGTCCATACATCATCATGAAGTGTTATTTAAAGTGTTTCATTCTCAGTGAACAATAATAAATCAGGGTGTGCCCTCAGGCCTTCGGTTGGGCTTCTGCCAAACTGTAATTAGTAACTCGAGGCATGGACAATGGCGTGCGAGGCAAATTCGCCCGTTATTTGTACCTACTTTATTATATGGATTTAGGGCACTCCTTTCTGTTTGATTATTTAATATTAGTATTTTAATTACGTTGTGTTTGTTAAAGAATGGTGTTTACAGTAGTTCGTAGAAGTAAAAGTCATTAATAGTAATGAGAAATGCGTTGTGAGAACACACAACGCATTGACGTATAAAAAACATGGCCTATTAAAATAGGTGCAATTATTGTCTCGATAAACTTCCATAACATCTGTGCCTACTTTATTATTAGTAATGTGTTTGAGAAAAGCAATTAAGCTCACTTCTCTTATCGATTTCCCACTCAATGTTTCAGGTAAGATTCGTCGATCAACAGTCCCCAACTTACGCCAAAAACAAAAGAGCGTGTGAGTTCTGGATTCGTGGTACGGGCCGTGGAATTTTGGAACACCCTCAACACTCCCTCCCTCCGAACACCACATGCCTTTACCATATGCAAGGCATCGACACTTCGGGGCCTTCCGGGAGGAACATTATTTACAGGAGGCCCTCGTTCTCCGCACCACGATTCAAAGTCTGGTTTTCAGTATTGAAGTTTTATGTGACAAACGCGCTTAATCCGAATTTGCCTGAGGACGAATATTGTGGTAGCCACTTGAATATATGGGACGGACCGATGAGAATATCGCCCGGGTGCAGCGATATATTCTGGTGAGTGTCGATTAACTTGAATAGGGTTTAGGCATCGTTTTTGTGAAATATACTTCGCAGTTACTTCGGTATTATGCGAAGGGTTTGGTGTAACGTATCTCAGATATTTACTGTTGTTTTGGTTTATTGAATATGAGCTGAAAATTACTTTATTATTTTTGTATCTACTTGTTTACGTACACTGTTTTAATTTTTCGTTCTCATTGCCATAGTCAGGGAATTCAAAGTGACAACGAACTGACTAACGTGATTTTACTCATTCAACTTTTCGAAGTAATTAATGACTTCGAAGTAAGAACATGAATAACATTAAGTACCTACAACAACAAGCGTGGTAATTATGCCTTATCCTCCTCACCGTAATGATATCTTCGGCGAGATTCGAAGAGGCCTTTGCCCAGCAGTAGGCCACTATGTGTTAATACTTTTACTTTTGTTCTTAATTTTTACTTTCGTTAATTTTCAGTGACAGAGAACGTTCGGTGCAAATGTCACGAGCTACGTCAGCTCAATCTGTGATCGTTGGTCGTCCTCCCACAAACGCTACTCTTGTGGCCAGATTCTGCAGAGAAAGAGCTCCAAGAACTTGCGAACATGCTCTTCTCAGAAAATCCAGAGCTTGTGCAAAGACTGAAAGTTTCCTCTCCAAAGGAGACTCTTTGACCCTGGAATTGAAGCTGACTCAAGGAACTGCATTGAAGTAAGTTTTAATTTTGCTGTAACAAACTCTTTGTTTTAACAGTGGACTCGTTAAGAGTTCGTTAACTTTTTTATTGCAAGTAAAGAGTTATGACTTGAAGCATATTTTGTGTCATGTGGTTTATTTTTTTATTAATGTGCTTTTCTGAAACACAAGTATACAAGTATAGCTTAAGTTCATTTTCAACGTTATATCTATGCGAAAACTTATCAAAATCAGTTTACCGATTCAATTGATTGGTTGTGTGTATTATTACGATTTATGGTAAGGATTGTGTAATTAATGATTATGATTGTCAGATTAAGCGTCTTTATTTGGAAATACTTATGTCCTTTTTCTTATATCTTTCAGACCAGTATTCTTCAAAGCGCTGTACGAGTTTGTGGACTTGCATCAAGACGGCGAGCCGTGGGGTCGAGGCACTTGTTCCAGAAGGTTCTCTTCTAGATCCTTCCCTGAGGCACCGCCTGATCCGCCAGTCACCTTCTCGTCGCCAAGGGACGTGTTTTTGTATGGGCGTGGTGGAGCAAGAAATATTAGGTATCTTATCAATCTAATATTTTCGTAAACGTTTATCAATTATTAGTAACATTATATTTTTTCTCTTTACCGTACTGATATCTTCGGTGAGATGGGAGGCCTTTGCCCAGCAGTGGGACATTATAGGCTTTCTTTGGTTACTTCTCTACCTCTATAAATGCCATGAATATAAGTCATAGTATTGTACTTTAAATAAATAGTCCCAACTGCAGATAGCTGCAATAAATCAAGAAGAATCTAAGATCAATAAACGTCACCTATATCAAACAGTGTTGATATTCTCTCCTCTTACAGAATCTTTTATCAGCAATAAATCAATAATGAGTATTATTGCTATCTCCAATTTCAGTTGCACCTATCGCTTCGAAGCTAACCCTGGAGAAGTGGTACGTCTACGAGTGTGGGGAGTCAGGAGTGGAGGCCGTCTCTGCCGATCAGTCTACTCGGCTCACTCACCCTGGTACCGCTGCGCTGGGGACCCTACAGCAGCAGTGAGGGTCTTCGACAGGCCTTGGAAGGACTTGGGTACTGGGGTTCCAAGAGATTGTTTGTGCAGGTAGGTGTTATGTCTTAGTAAACGTACTCATGCGGGTTTTTACGCAATCGTTTTTTTTACTGTGGCATCATAGATACTAAAATGCAATACAGGTTTTATGTTTAACAGCAAAATTGGTAACAGTCATAAACTAGTTTAATTCCAAGCTATCCACATTTAAAATTTTCTATTTGAATACCTTTTACAGCGACGTCGGTGACTATGAATTCACTTCATCCTCAACAGTAGCTGAATTGAAATTTGATGTCGTCAATATGTCAGCATCAGATGACTTCCGATCCTTTGGATTTGAAGCTTCAGTGGAGTTTGTGAGGTTGGAAGATAACTGTAAGCATTCTCATAAAGTGGGAGGGGCCAGCGGTGAGTTGCGGTTGATGTCCAACTCAGCAACGCTTGAAGTGGTAAGTACTAAATTATAGTAAAGTAAAAGTATAATCCGTCTGCAGTACAAAAACACTGAACGCTCACTGAAGATATCATTGATACTTTTACAATGGCAGGACCATGCATACTAGCAGAATATCAATTGTGAATATTTATATTATTGCTATGGACAGATTATGAACTTACACGTTAAATTTTAAATGGTTTGGACAGCTTATAACCAGTCGACGGTTCATAATCGGACTAGTTGAATTATAAACCAACGGGTATGAACAATATTACGGTGACATATAAATCCCTTATTTCAGGATCGCTGTTACCGCCGTCCTTGGCTGATAGATCCTTCTCCAGGAAGGTATCTCTACCTTCAGATCCGAGGAAGAATCATTAGAGAACCAGAACTGGATAACTTTACACTGATCAACAATATCACTGTAGCTCCTGACTTGAGGCATCTGTGTAGGACTCCGAACCGTATAGCTGTGTATAATGGCGGTTTGGCTCCAGTTTTCATTTGCCCTAATCCTCCTGACGAGGTAAGACCGTAAAGTTAACAAAAATGTTGTTAAATATTTGAAAATTGTATCGCTATTAGGATGCATTTTTGACCAGGTACTATGTATCATTTGATGATATAATATTTCATTTGATATCATTGGTTGATACTATACGAAGTGTAGCAACGTTACAAAGTAGAATAGAATAGTTCTATTCAAGAATAGAAAAGGTAATTCTATTCTATTCTTTATTCTTCTACCTTTATTCTTCTTTTTTTAATCAAGAGGTTTTTGATGGTAACAAACTCTACCATGAAGTTTTTTAATAGGATAGATTTAAAGGAATAAAATATTCTATATTTTTATTTGTCATCACTCATCATCTATAGTAGTCTGAGCGCAGCGAAAATGTTTCTATGTCTAACCTAACCTAACCTAACCTACCTACCTGTCTTCAAACGTCTTCCTATCTTCAATGTCTATGTTCTATAACCCTTCTTCATAGCCATATACGCTTTGAACAGGATAAAGAAATCGTAGAACTATTCTCGGACGGCTGGGGTGCAGAAGTTGACGAGCTAGCCCGTCATGTACTGGCTCCCGTGCACTCACCCGACCGCTTCAATCTGGACTGGCCGCGGTCTCTGACGGTCGAGCTGGTGGCGCCTGAGACTGGCACCTACTACGTCACTTGGTTGGAATTATCTAGAAGGTACGAACGGGTGTAATTTTAAATGAGTGCATATGAAGGCATATTTTATCAAAAACATCAATATCTAAAACACATGACGTTCTGGCCAGAGCTCGCCATCGACTAAAATATGAGTCTCGGTCAGCGAACCGAAACCAATCTGGCGAAGCTTGTTTGAAGTGACTTTTCTAGTACATACTTAATGGTTCTCTTTTAACTTTCAGACACTCAAACCCTCGCGGCGGAGTATACGCTTTATCAGGCGATTGCGAATACCGCTGTCCTTCATTAGACGCCTGCATCGCTCCAGCGCTTTGGTGCGATGGAATTTCCCAATGCCCTAACGGCGAAGACGAAAGACTGGCGCAATGCTCAGCGCTGTTGCGAGTGCCCGCGCAATATGCTGCAGCGCTTATTGCGCTTACTTTGTTAGCTGTTTTTGGTTTGGTACGTATTACTTGGTGCAAGAAAAGGTATTGTAAGAGTTATCTCTTACAAAGGAATTCTTGATAGTTATTTCATTATACCTGTCGGTTTCAACTTTGTCTTGATGTCAAAATAGTGCCAGAACAGACGAGATTCCCTTACAACTAATTAAAAGAGCTATTATAGGTATAAGTTGAATTATTGTTCAGGTCACAATTTTCCTTACGTCCATCCAAAAGCAAGTTCTTATGTTATTTTTTCACTGGAGGTAACAGTACAACAAGCATGTTTTTTTTTCAACCTAAGTATACCGTCCTACTGCTGGGCAAAGGTTACCCCAAACGCTTTCAACCATTCGTTCCTTCGCAGTCTCTCTTGCTTGCTGTCGAAAGCATGTAGGTACTTGCATTTCTGGAGTTTTAAACCATTACTTTATACTTCTGTTTTTTAAAGCTATATTTTTCGACATATTTCAGATCGGCGCCGCTCGCTCGTGCCGCCGGCGTCGCTCTGCCTTGCAACAGCGGCTCAAGAGCCTCTCCTCCGACACCGCGATATATGATGAAAAAGAAGTGATTTGCTGACAAAGCGAGGACTCTGTGCGATACGTGGAAATAGACCGCGTCACCACGGTGTGACGTGTTTCCTAGCACAGAGTCCATATACTTAGTCTCTATTGAGCCTCTAAACGACCTAATGTCTTAGACCAAATAGAGCCCAGACTGAAGCAAGTCGAGAATAGTGAAGTATGCAAAATTATGTCCTCTCTATGCATATATGCCTTGCACGTTTTTAGAACTATGAATAAATAAAACAAATTGACCGAGCGTTGCTAATAGTTATCATGCAAAATTACGTCTTATGTCATATAAATAGGTATAACACGCGCCCATTTACAACTAAATGACATCTCTTTTTATTAGGTTTATGACGTCATATGCGAAGCAACAAAAGTTCCATTACAGAATTAAAAACGGACGCGTTCATTTAACTTCGTCTAACTACACAAATGTTTACAACCGGCTTCACTTTAACAGTGTTGTGTCTGGATTTTTTATTTGGTCTAAGCCTCCTGTCGGTCAATTGTTGCCCGAACGCTCGTCGTTCGATGTATATTTCACTGTAAGTTGTTCAATGAAATGTTGCGATTGTATATAAAATTAGTTAATTTGAAGTAGCTAGGTAATTTAGCGCGGATTTATATTTTGGACCAAGTGCTGTCGATCGGTAGATTCAATTTTGAACGAACGTTTCACTTTGGATGGTGTTGTTGGGTGAATATGTGAATGATAAAACATTTGTTCAATGTTCATCATTTAAGTAACAGTTTATAAATTTTAATATCATTTACTTTAACATGTAAATGATTGTACTACGCATTTTAACGTTTTTTTAAAGACCTTTTTTTTGTTAACACGTTAACTGCCATAATGAAATAATAATTAATTATCCATCTTTAGTGGCACGTCTTACGTGGCACTTAGCGTGTTAATGACGTTTTCACATGATGTTTGTTACTTTGGCTAAGTAGGTAATTGAAAATTTTATAGATATAAATTAATTCATACGCACAAAGATTGTTTCGTTAGTGGACCGATCGACTACGTACATAGGGGATGAAAAACATCTTAAAATGAAGTATCTAAATTAATTATTAATATGTAAATATATTAAACTATTCGTAGAAATTCTCAAGGTTCGTTAAATAAAGAATAGATGAAAATAGATTTTAATAACTAATAGTTCATTATTAGATTGGCGGCAATAAAATTCTGTTGAATTTTTCTTTGAATTTAAATGTTTTTTGATTTAAATGGAAATTGTATACGTGATATAAATACTGCCATTTTTGTAATGATATTTGAGTGTTCAATATTTACCTGACTTGATTATCTGATATTTTGTATGAATTTATTAATATTTAAGGCTGGGTATACAGAGAGCGAGACGACAAAATAAAGTAAGACGAAAGAAGTAGGAAATTAGTTGACTATCTTACGACTCATCCGATTGCCTCTAAATTTCTCGGCTCGTGTATACCCGGTCTAAAGATTATTCTTTCAAACTTGTTTTATCATTAAAGAAAATAATTAGAAATTAATAAAATAATAATTTAAAAAGCATTGTAAATAGATATAGACAACCTATTCATATCTTTAGGTACTTATCGAAGTGATATGCGTTGGTTTCCAAAGGAAATTATAATAGTTTAATCTCGTTAACTAATAGAAGAACTAGATAATAACTTTGAACCTCATGAAGGAACTTACCTATTACGAATAAGAAAGGATACCATAACATTAAACATACATTCGAGTATTAGAAAATATGATTTACCTAATATTTTACTGTTAATTTTTCATTATAAGGAGCGATTTCCAAGAAGTGTTCGTTTAACTTTAAAGTAAAGTGAACAAATGAGTTAGATATATTTCAGCAAAATAATAGTGTTTTGGCGGTTTTTTTTTAAATGTATGCTTAATTTACCGTCGCTGATGGATACTAAAAAGATAAAAGATAGATAGATAAAATAGCTATTATTAACTTTCATTCGAATTAATTTTCTAAGTTTATTATAAGCTCTAACCGAAAAACTGTAAATATCTAATCATTAAAGAGGTAGCGTTCGTCTTCCATAACGTACTACAAAGGCTTGCGCAGACGAGCGACTTTAGTCTGTCAACAACAAAGTGAAAGACCAAAAGTTCAAATTATTGACGTAGTAGTTTGTCAAATGTCTTATTTGTTGTCTGGATTTATACATAGTATGAAGGCCAAAAAAACTTTCTATCCAGGGGTTGTAAAAGACATACAGAAAAGTAACCTTGTTAAGAGGCGTAGTGGCTTCTATGAGAGCAGGGTACAAATGGTGCCAGGAGTCCCTGAGGATCTAAATCAAACAAGACACGAAGACCTTTGTGCAACTTGTTAGTCAAGACCGTCTCGGACTCGTCTCGACTATCTCGGATTCTTTGACAGGCAAAAAGTTGCCCGGACATTAAAATCTCTTGTCTGCGCAAGCTATAACCGATTACGTTTCTCCACTTAGTTTGATCATATCGAACACAGAAGGATGTTAATAATTAAACAGATCAGGTAATGCTGAAGACAATAATGATGGATAAATAGCAGTATAAGCAGAGGTACACTATCACGTTGAAAACAATTATAAAAGTTATACATAATGAAGATGTTTTTAATATAAACACTATTTACTGCATGATTAAAATGTTTTATTTACATCAATTGTTTTATTTATCACCTTAAAGGGGAAGGTTTCATATTATTTCGAATTGACACTGTTTATGGATACACTTCGATTTTATTTTACATTTTTTTATCTGACGTTCGGCTCCTATGCAGGAACCGTGGTCACAGAAGACTGAAATCAAGTCATGAGACTCAAGTAAACTAAAATAAAAGCGAAGTGTATGCGTAAACGTAATTTCAATTCGAAATGTGTTCGCTTAAACCAATAAACAATATTTCAATTAAAAGTTGAAAACTACCCTTTAAAATATTAGTCAGATTTTTTAAATAGTGCATTACATTCCTCTGAGAAAACTTTGGTAAATAGGTAAAATATACTTAATCTAAACAATATCCAATATAAAATGTAATAAAATTCCAATAATAAACAAATGAATACAGGATGCCCTAAATATAAGTTATACATAATAAAAAAAACCTCAGAACGAGGTCAAATGTATAATTACTATCTTTATTAAAAATTCTTGTTTGTCCGAAATTGTCTCCGAAACTACTAAACCTATTTTAAATTCGATTTGCAATTTGATCCAACTTGAAAGCTTACATCTCAAATTATAGTGATTAGGGTAGTCTACCCCTTAATTATTATATGGCAAAACAACTTTTGCTGAATCAGCTAGTATCCATATATGTTACCATTAATCATCTTTTTAATTCTGATCCTTGTCAGGGAACACTCCTTGACTCATGATCCCGTACGCCTTCCTCACTTTCTCTGTGATATCTTCGGCTGGTTTTCCCAAGTTGATCAACCAGGTACTGGCACTGTCACCCCGGGAGTAAGCTTCCATTAATCCTGCTACAGCGTCTTGGGGTCTGAAAATTGATATTTATGGACATTTTATACATTTTAAATAGGTAGTGACCAACCCTCGTGTCGGAGTTTTAAGACGGCCCAAAGGCCTTGGACATGGTCTAACGATTTAAACAACTGACTGACTGTGAGGCACGGCAGCGCTCAGATAGAAATGCCACTATCGGCCACCCATCCAAGAAGGGACTCAGCTGTGGTTTAAACTTATTTAAGGTATCGAACTCATTATTTTTTTTTAATAGTCTTAAATGGTACAACATTTCAATCATCATATGAGGACTTAGAGAACTTGGTACCTCAGTAGGATTTACAATTTTGATAAGTCGATATTTTTCCTGTTATGTCACCAACACTTTTCCTACATTAAGTGATATTATGGCTATTGAATATTACATTGACTATGTAGGTGCTGACTTATGTATATTTAAATTGTGTTGCCAAGTGAACTGTGTTGAATACCCAATGTTCGGTAATGAATTGCATTTGACTGCATAGGCGTTGGATAGAATTATTTATATATACGAGAAATCGCATCAATTCGCAATTGTTGTACAGCACCTACTAAATTACCGTTAGGTGTTTAAAAACAATTTCGCAACACAGTTACCCTGAGTACCTTAATGTAGTACCTTTTAAAAGTTGTCTGTTAATGTTCAAGCACAGATAATAGTAGTTTATGCAACGTCATATAAAGAAGGGTATTAAAACACGAGTGTGAGTTTATGAAACGAGCGCAGCGAGTTTCATAATAGTAACGAGTGTTTTAATACCCGTGTTATATGCAGTTGCATACACTACTTTATCTTCACTATTTAATGCAATTAATCAAACAAAATTTTAAAAACAAAACACATTGCGAAACATTAAATTCACGCGTAGGTACGTGTATTGTCACAGTGAACTTGCCGCCATTAAAATCTAACCAATGAGAGCGCAGCTGCGCGTAGGGCCAATCAGGAGCGAGCGAGATCTTACCAAAGAGTTTTGTGTATGTAGTTTCGACGAAGTTTTCACGTATAACCCAACTATTTTAAAAAGCCAGCCTAATATCAAAATTTTATACAACTAGTATGAGGATTTTGACATAAGGCTCGCCAGGTTAATTGGTCGCGTTATAATGATGTTATAATGTTAAATTATAATGATATTATAACATCATGTGCAATTGCTTAAATTGAGTGTTTTAGTTGTCTGCGCTATAACAGTAGTAATTATAAGTCAAGTATTGGAAACATAAGTAGAATGTTACAACATAAGTGTAGATAAAATGTATAAACCAGTCAAATATTATAGTGTTGTCATGTCCTTATGTCCTTAAAGAACATTTTAAAGTAAAGGGCCTTCATACCTTGCTTAAAATGCACACAAAATATGTTTGATCTAGGCCAGCGAGCAGAGGTTTGCCTTGGTGCATATTCCATACAAGTTAACTATAGTACTGCTAAGTATGTCGAAGGAGTGTCGCTTCTTAAAACGAAATTAAGTGCCTAATAACTTGCAAGAATGTCACTACCGTATAAAAGTATTGTTGCCTTCTAGGTACTGTCCCAAGTGGAATTTTAAGTCGGAAAAGCATCTTCGACATTCAATATTACAAAACACCGGAACACGCTTATTTATGGAAATTTTAAGTGTGTTGTTTTAATGAAAGTTCATTAACTTTTGTAGTTGATTGTATCTTAATAATAACAATTTCTATGAGACTTTTATGATAGGCGATTTATACAGTATGTTCACGTATGTATCCTACTTAAAACCTACATTCCAAATTCAATAATTATTTAATTCCTTTGTTATACTGATGTATAAACTTTGATTAAACATTTTGGTGGTAGGTTACTATTAAATACAAGGATTTTTTTAAATAAATATTTACCTATTAAGCATTGGTAGGCTATTAATTATTTAGCAATATCTCTTCTGAAGTCGGTGTCTAAATATTCTAATTAAATCTAACCTTGAATTAAATTTGAATAACCATAAAGGTCATATGTTAAGTATTAGAGTTATATAATCAATATCATGGCATATAGTTAATCAAACAAACTATGATCTTTTTTTAGCTTTTGTTACAATTCATATTAGTCTTGATTTGTTAACACAAGCAGGCTGTTGACAGGCACATTACATTGGTGCCACGCCAACCCGAGTCACAGTTTCAAAATTTTCATTGTCATGCTAAAATACATATATTTTAGGCAGAAGTATTAATTTGAAGATTCTAAGTATATCTTCACTGAGTTCTAATATTATAAGTCAGTAAAGGGTATACTCAATATTTTCATGAGCTGACAGTATTTACGCTGATAAATCTATATCTAGATCACGCCGAAAACAGATGCAGAAACAACTATGTAGTTTGAAAGATAGATTAGGAATTAAGAATAGTTATAATAGTATGTATAGGTGTTACAGAACTTACGTTTGGAACTGAAATTTCACTGCCTCCGTGGAATTGACTATCGTTTCATTGGTCTCGGTATCAAAGGCGGCCATTTTGGATAAACTGAACAGGGAAGTGTTGGTGCATCCGAAACATAAGGTGAGAACTCGGACACCTGATCTGGAGTAATGAGGTTCCATCTGAAAGTAAGTCAATCATTTATATTCTAATGAGTACAAGATGGTAAAGGTACTGGAAGGGAGAAGAAAAAATGCTTCAAATTTCGTCGTGTTTAAGGAAAATTTTGTGGTCCATAAAAGTGAGAAAAAAAGGAGAAAAGGAAAGATGCATAGTTGTTTGAAATGATTTGTTTTTATCCATTATGAGTCAGATTTCATATAGATAAAGGCATCGAGAGTAAACTAGAAGTAGAAGTGTGGTAGAAGTCATCAAATGTATTAACAGACTATTAACAAATCAACTCTACGAAAACGAAAGTAACGCAGGTGAAACCGCATATTATGATACCTATACTAATATTAAAGCTGAAGAGTTTGTTTTTTATGCTTATCTCAAAGCGCTAATCTCAGAAAAAATCAGTCCGATTTGAATACTTCTTTTTGTACCGGATAGCCTCATTCAAGAGGAAGGTAACAGGCCCAAAAATACCAAGGGAACGATCACAATGTTTACCCACATTGTGATCGTTCCCTTGGTATTCCCTTGGTATTCCTTTATCCCGGGGCATTACTAGTAGAATATAAAAATACTCCAATCATTTTTACATTGACTGAGTGTCATAACATTACGTATGTAAACAAATCCGACCTTGACCGAGGTTTTGACCTCTAACCGTTATTTCAATGTGACAAAGTATTGCGTAATAATAGGTGGTATGTTATATTTGATTATGTTAATATGCAGATAAGATATTATTGGACATATTTTTAAATATTTATGTCGAGCTCTTAGATAACTTGAGCTCATTGCAACCTGAGATAGTAAGCATCGAATTTTTTAGGAATTTTTTCTTCGTATTTGCACTGCATGTCTGTTGAATCAACAATCACCGACTACTTTTGATACAGAATCGACTCTAAACGAAATTTTAAATGAGACGAATCTGAAAGACTTCTTAATCATATCAAAATTGGTTTATATTCGAAATCCGATAAATATTTAATTCCTTTGTTATAACACGTGATTATTGTTCTAAAACTGTTCATTGTCCAAAATTGAACAACTGCTTGAACTAATAAGATAACGATAAAATACTCACGCCAAGACAATTACTGAACTGTAGAACGGCACTTTTTGTAGCAGAGTATACGGGCAGCAAGGCAAAGTTGAACAGACCAACGATTGACGAAATGTTTATGATAGTGCCTCCTTTACCTCCATGATCTTTTCGCATGAGGTCGTAGGCTTTGAATGAGCTGGTTATTAAGGCTGACTGGAACAAAAACATACGAATCAAGCATCGTTGATATTAAGTCCAATTACGAGTATAAGACTAACAATGTTTTAAGCGAGGTAGGAAAAGGTCTAGAATCAGTTACATGAGTCAGATTAAAGAAAAAGTGTCTGTCATCTCGTATAGTGATGTGAAGGAGCTTGCACTGAATAGGAATAGATGGAGAAGTCTGCGGCGGACTCACCGACAAGAGCCTTGCTCTTAAATTTATGATGATGTATGTTTTAAGCGTTATAAAAACTGCAAGCCGGGAACTTTCAAAAAAGTTCATTTAAGACATAATTTAAGACGATTGGAGCTAACTGCCTCAATAAGACGACTGGATTTAGCCAGTTGAAATAAATGCTTAAATCCAGTTATCTTAAATAATTTTCTTTGTAAGGATGCTAACCGCCTTATTCATAAACGATTTTTAACTTAAACACTGTCTTCAAATGTTTTGTCTCTTTCGCTCTTTGGCAAATATCGTATGTCGGAAAGGGAAAAACCACTTGATAGCTAAAGTGCTGTTAATGATTAAGTTATATGTAATACTTTAATGCTACATAAAATATTATTATACTGAACTTACGTTTAGGACGATTAAATTCAGAGAGGTGACAATATTTTCGGCTAACATTCAAAAGTTGATTTATGTGCAGCTCTTTCTATTGAACTCACCGAGCCAAAGGATCTTATCTTGCTGAATAACAACGAGGCTTAACTTGTCATATAAAAGATGATAAAATAATTTACTATATAGATACTTGAAACATTTTATAATTTCGGATATAAAGTATTATTCTCATTTATTATCTATGAATTTGTCAAATATACCACTCATGCCGATTGTTAAGCAACGTGCATCTACTTGGCAGACAATTACTTTTCTATCTGAGCGCTACCGTGCTTTGAAAGACACGTTAAATTGTCGGCCCTGATTGTTCCGATTGTATTAATAGTCAGATCAAGTTGGAGGCCTTCAGATGATCTAAAAATCCAACGCAAGAGTTGACCATTAACCTACACGAACTTAATTACTTACTTACCACATTTATAGCAATTTCTTTCAAATACACATTAGGATGGTCATTCATTATACCAGCATTGTTGATAACGACATCAATGCTTCCAAATTCTTCAATTACTTTATCGTAAATATCATTCAGTTCATCTGTTGTTACATCGCATTTGTGAAATTTGATTTTTCCTTGACCGAACTCATTTGTTAGTTCCTTTTCTAACGCTTCGCCACTAGTGACGTCTACATCCAAGGTTGCTACATGCTGGAAGATAACAGGTATAGGTAACATATATACTCATATCATATATAATATGAGTATGTCATATTATCATATATCCTAATTTATAAAGGTACTAGCAGCGCCCCGCGGTTTTACCCGCGTTGTGCCCGTTCCCGTGGGAATTTCGGGATAAAATAGCCTATAGCCTTCCTCGATAAATAGACTATCTAACAGTGAAAGAATTATTCAAATCGGTTCAGTAGTTTCTGAGATTAGCGCGTTTAAACAAACAAACAAACAAACAAACAAAACAAACTCTTCAGCTTTATAATATTAGTATAGATAGGTATCATATCATATATATCTTTACAAGTCCTGTCTGCCTGTAATTGCTGTTAACTGTCTAGATGTATGTAATGCGGTTTTCACAAATATACAAACTGATTCAAGAGGAAGGTTTGTGACTTCTTTTCATGTCTAAAGTCTACAGGAACGGGTACGATTCGGGTAAAATCGCAGGTGACTAGTTTCTTATGAAAAAAGTTAAGTATTAGCCCGTAATGTTCCACTCCCGGGCAAACACTGGGCAAAGGATATTATGTACAGTGAGAAGGACATAGGTTGGTTGACTAAGTGCATAGGTAGTTGGCCAAACAAATTAGGTGTGATTGTAGGATAATCACACCTAATTTGTTTGGCATAAAAAGTCAGAAGATATAGCCAAAGGTCAAATTTTTTTAATATGGTATAGTCTTGTTTCCAAATTGAAGAATCTTCTTCTTCTTCTTCTTGAAGAATTGAAGAATAATAATCTCATCAATCAACTCAATCAAGTCACTTCTCCACACCTAATTATATAAACTACAAGCAAATTATCGAGGTTTCTATTTTGAACAATTCCTTCCTGATTATATCCGGACATTAACCCAATTAACACATTGACTGCTATTAACATGAACGCTTATTAACAGCATTTTATTTTATTTTATTTATTTTAGCTATCAAATGGTCTGTCCTTTTCCAACATAAGCAATTTACAAACAGCAAAAAAAAACGAAATACTTTACAGTGTTTTAGTTGATGAGCGTTTATGAAGAAGGCGGTAAATTAGTATCATTAGTTATGTGTTAAGTAGTACCAGGAACTGACCTGTCTGTTCATAAATCTGTTCTGGTATTATGTTAATAAGTGCATTAGGTAGTTTTTTTTTGCACTATTTTGCAAAAAAATTACAGTTATATTTAATAATCATTTAACTACATTTTGATGATTTGATGTTCATAACATGCAATCAAATTGCCAATATCATTAAATTTAGCAAAGGATATAATTTTGATTTTTAAACGGTATATTTCAATTGTTTACGATTTGTGACCCCTATTGATGATATACCCTATTTATTTATTTTTTATACCCTATTTACCCTATTTCCAAAACAGAAAAAAAAAATACTCAAATGCAGGATTTCGTTTAGATAAAAAAAATGGAGAAGATTGTTATGAGGAAAACAATGAAATTAATCCAGCTAAAAAACTACAAAACAACAGAAAAAGGTTTATTTTGTTAATATTTTTGTAATCCGACATTTATTATACGATTTTCATCCCGAAATGTACCTCGGTTCCTTATAGAAATGTACTTAGGTCCCTTCAAAATATTATTGACTTGAATGTTTTATAGTACTTTTTTACTTACCTTAGCGGCAGCTTTTAAAAAAGCTTTCACTACTCCTGCGCCGATGCCTGCCGCTCCTCCCGTTATCAAAACTACTTTATCGTCAGCTTGATACATTTTCGACACTAAATTAATAAAATAATACCACCTCTTTTCACGATACGCCCAAAGAGAACATAAACACTTATATGCCACCTCTGTTTATACTACTTTTATCACCACACTAATGCCAAAACAAGATTTTCATAGATAATTTTTTATTTATGTTTTTAAATTAATACCCCCATAAAATTTTCAAACTCAAAAACAAATATAAGAATTATGAGATTAGAAATGTGAGATCGTGTTTTGTTTCACTTTGTGATTATCTTTTGTTTTTGTTTCAAATTGTTTTAAAAATCGAATTTCGAATAACAGATAATAGGCGTTAAGAAATCGACTGCTTCTTACCATGAGTAGCAACTAAATAACACGCAGTTGGATCTTTAGTTTCCAGCATGCGTTTAATACTTGATTGCGAAACAAATACCTCGTGTCAATGTCACTGCATTAGACTGACGAAGTATCGATAGACATAGTTTTACGTCCTTAGCTTTAAATGCCGCTCCTTGTGGTCTTACTCGTTGTGTTTGCACTCGCTTCCGTTTGAATTTGTTAGTTTATGTTATATCTTTGTTTTTTTATATCTCTGTTTCCGACATCAAAAGTGTTTTGCATGTAGATTTTGCAAGTTAGAATAAAACATTCATCCATCCATCTTTACAAACATTTTTACGTTTATCACAGTTGTTTTTATAATCTATTTTTTCTTAGAAGAGTTAAAATGTCGACCAATGGGGTTGATTTTCCAGCGGAAGAAGACTCCATTCCTAGCCCATCACTGATCTATTCCTCAATTAGAAAATTAGTCTATGGTTGAATACTCAGTAATGATAGTTTGAATTTGGTCTCTCTTAAGAAAATAATAGAATAAAGGTCCATGAAGCTTTTTTGGAAGTTGACATATTCGATCAGAATTACGAACTTTATGCCATCACCTATATTTATTACGCCTGCCGGAATAATACGAGCAATGAAATTTTACACACGGAATTTTGCGTACTCTTACTACACTACTACTACAGGTTTTTACTCTTAGATTTTTCATACTTAAACTTCATATTATGGCGGCTAACGCTCTCGTCCTCGAGGAAATTCGATTTTAATTAATTCAGCTAAGCCATATATTATTATTATGTTAGGCGATCCGGATTTAGACCTGGCGTTAACCCAAGGCATTACTTTTGTTTTTTAAAAAAAAATTATTACATTACTTAGGAGTACAAATTCCTGTTCAGCTGATTTTAACCTGGGTAAATCTAATTTAGCCTTAGGGTAAACTCATGCCTTGGTAAATAAAACACATGTTCATTCTGACACCTTATTTTAATACTAATACTAAATAACTGATACTGAACTATCAACTGATACCATAAAGAAGGCATACATTTCATTCCAAATGCTCTGCCATCGGTCCATAAGCTTTGGAAATAGTTTCTGTTATGTTTTCAGCTGGTTTATCATTGGCCACCAACCATGTTGTTCCACTGTCTGCGATCTTTAAGGCTTCTATGAGACCGCGAGCTGCATTTTGGGGGCTGTAACAAATGAAAATCCAGTTTCTTGAACATATTTGAAACTTATAATACGCCCTACGTATATGTATATACCACATTCAATGTATTCCATTCGGGGAATTCGGGATCAAAAATTAATACATTGTATTAATGTTTGATCCCGAATTCCCCGAAATGGGCACAACTGGTTGATGATGTCAAGGGCAAATTAAAAAACCTTGTAACCAATACAATATTTATTTAAATACACAATAATAATATTTATTTAAATACCTTTGCCTTGCAAAAATAGTCTTTAAATCTTCTTGGTTACGATTGATTTCATCATAAAAACTCCGTACTTTGTCTAGTATGTTTGTATATGTGATACCAAAACATATTGTTATTACTCTCACTCCAGTTCTTGAAGAAAATTCTGGTTTCTGTGACATACAAAAGAAAAACGCTACAAAAGATGTAAAAACTCTCCATACTGTGACACTACTTCTACCACATGACAGGAAAAAACTCCTACACTTAGGGTCGATTTCACCAAACAAGAGTAAATCTTACTCGAGAATATACGAGCAGTTACTCCTAGTATAACATGTTTTACGTTTCACCATAGACTTTATCCAAGAGTAAACGTTTATGCTGGAGTAAATCTCTACTCCGCCGATTTTTAAGGAACAGCGAGCTTATACTAAGGATAAGTTCAATATGGCGTCCGAGTGCCGTTGTTTTGACACCTGATTTTATAAATGGCGCGCTGGTATAAATGTATTAGTACATATTAATAGGTATTGTTTTTGTGAAAAGTGAAAATAGTTTATATGAGCCTGTGTATTGTCTAAAAATGGTAGATCGTTTGAAAGCATTAATTGAGGATTCTGATAGTGACGACGAGTTGTTTGAAAAATTTGAAAACTCAAGCAAATCTCAAAAATACAAATAATAATCAAATAAACGCTATTATACAAACACCACGAAATATTGATGAGGTTATTAAGGTTTGTAGGCAGAGAATGGTAATGAAGTTAGAATTTCTGTTTTGACAGTTTTGACATAGGTATAACCCTACCGAGTAGAATAATACGCAATACACTTTACTTATTAGAAGAGAAACGAGCAATTGAATTTGGGTGGCTTATACAGTCATTCATTTCAATCATTCGGATTCACTCCCTGTGGAATTTCTATCCGAATTTCTATCCGAGAGTACATTTACTCCGGTGTAGAGTGGTGGAACGTGGACGAAGTTATCCGAGAGTAAAATATAAGAATAAATATAATATTTTGTGGATAGCTATTCTCGAGTAAAGTCATGTTTGGTGAAATCGACCCTTAGACAAATAACAATGGTTTTTGCATTCGCTTTGCTTTGCTGCGATCAAAATTTATAATAATAGTCATTTAATAGTAAAGTTATCAAGACTCTTTTCTATACATAAAACTATACGACGCGACATGTGATTTGACGCTATAGCCACTACTCATACTTATTAGTCAAGTAAAAGGTAACTTGATAGTCAAATGGTCAAGACACTTCTCCATACATTAAGTTATTCAACGCCAACTGACGCCGCTATAACCTCAATAGCGGTTATAGCCAATAATGATTGTAGGCGCTGATCACCAACTAACACTAGGTTCGATAACCATACTTACTCCAATACATGTACTGAACTGCAAAATAGCACTCTTCGTTCCCATATAGACGAATATCGCCGGACTGATTTGACATAAACTAGCTACTGAAGACACGTTAATAATTGTACCGCCTTTGCCTCCTTTATCAATTCGCATTGATTCCAATGCTTTTATAGTTAAGTTTGCTAGCGCCATCTGCAATTTTAAAGGTCCTATAAAATCATAATACATAAATTATAGTTCTTCTTCTTCATCGAGTGGATGGTCAACCTGAACAATCCTGGTGTCAGAGTTATTGAGTCGCCAAAGGTCTCTGACATCAATTATAGTTGTGATGTGTGTAACTCTTTCGACTTCTTGGTATTCATAAGATTAATTTCGGTAACTGAGAGGAACTGTGCTGCTGGTTTTGTTGTTAAAAAATATGCCTATCACTCAGTTTTACAGTCTTCACGAGTGTCGTAAAATTGACACTGGACTGAAAATTTAAATTAACATAATTGGTGAGTCGATGGCACTGCTAAGAAGCTAAACTGTTTGACAACATTTTCAGATTGTGATATTGTTATTTTTTTATTTTTTGTTTCAAGCGTGGTGTATATGCCTAATCCTCCTCACTGTACTTATATCTTCATAATGACGAGAGGCCTTTGCCCAGCAGTAGAACGTTAGAAGCTAATACTTTTCAATTTGTTTGGTTACTCACAAAGTTAACTTCAATAGTTTTCCTAACAGCCTCAGGGGTGCTCTCATCAATGAGTCCAGCGTTGTTAATCACAATATTCACGCATCCATTCACCGCAACTGTTTGCTCAAACGCCCTAAACAGCTGTTCTTCCACCGACACATCACATTGTACGTATTTCACTACTTCTCTCTTGTGTTCTGCATTTAACTCATCTTGAAGTTTGACACCAGCTTCAGTGTCTATATCTAGGATAGTAACGTTCTGTACAGAAAGGGATGTGAACTTAGGTTCAAGTTGGTTGTTTGATGCATCGAAAGTAAACTTAGGTCTTCTAGATTGAGCGAGTTTAAGCTTCGTGAACACATTCAATATAAAGTAAACATTGCCATTCCCTTAGAACTAGACGATATTTAGCCCAATTAAAGAATATATTCGCATAAAAAATACCCGGCTTGCATACTTGGTGCTCTAACTCAAAAACGAATAGACTAAGAAGACTAGACGTAAAGTACATGGGCAATATTTGTAGAGATTTTTATACTCTAATATTTTTTGAAATTTTTGACACAGCTTCAAAACAAAGTTACCAATATACAGAAAAAATTGCTTCTTATCTCTGATTGGGAGGTTAATCACTTAAGTTACTGGGCTAATTAATATTTTTTGTGTCAGCAGGCTGCGTAGGGTCTTTAATGACGTTTTAATCGTACATAAAGATTAATTTGTCAAGGTCAAGGATTCCGTCGTCAGTATGGTAGCCGAAAATGGCATTTCTATATTATGAGCGTTACCGTGGATGCGCTAATTTGAAGGACAATGGAAATTATCGGTTTTGGTTGTTTCATAGTTAGACAAAATCAAAAGATAGTTTAAAAACATACACTAGGTAAGGAATAATTAAATGTCATGATACCACTAGCCTACTCCAACTTAGTTTTAAGGCACTCTTAATACATACTACCCATGTTAAAATCTCCTTACCTTGACTCTCTCTGCTGCCAGTAACCTAACCACATTAGATCCTATCCCATTAGCTCCTCCAGTTATAATCACTGTCTTTCCTTTTAATTCAAACACCATGTTAACTGCAATATGTTCACTTTGATACTAGTTCTAAGTGATCAAGTCACAAGGCAATCAATAATGTGAATTTAGTTATAAACCGGGCTTGCATAACAGAATTAATTCACTTAGTATGGGGTAAATTGGTTTATACTTAATATATCTAACATAATTTTAAGCATATTCTCTGTTTACTTATTAAATGACGCCCTTACGTCAAATGCTTCCTCAGCAGAGATTTAATGAGTTAATATGACTAGTAGAAAAATTCGTCAAATAATTAGGTCTCGATTTAAAGAACGTCTCTGAGTGATGCTGTTAGTTGTTATCAAACACTGGTTGGAATGGTATGAAATAAGTCGATTAAATGCAACGATTTTTCGTTTTGTTTAACTGTGGTTGCTAACAGTTAAGTATCCTAAGAAGAATCTGCAATGTTATCTAATGCCCCGTTTTCACTTTAGTGTTCTTAACAGTTCAAACAGAACGAGAACGAACATTACGAGTATCTTAATTCCTTCAGATATGAGCAAGCGAACAAATTTGGTTCAGTGAGAGCCGACCGGGAACAATTACTTATCAAAACACCGAATCGAAACACTTATTTTCTGTTTTGGGCGAACATCGGTTCTGAACAAACATTTGTTATGGGGAAACAATCATGCAGAGCAATGAGTTTTAAAGTGAAAAGGAGTCTTTAGATCAGAATGAATGTACATTTATAACATTAATTGATAAGATTACCGGTCGGCCTATATTTGTTGAAGGTGTGCCTATTAAGTACGTGCTAGGTGGTTACTTATTAGCACTAAATTACTCATATACAACGTGTGACAAGGTGGCTTTTTAAATAGGTCAGTACGGGCAAAAGACAATGAAACAAAAAGGAGTAGAATAGATTCACGACTTTACAGTCTGTATTTTATAATATTCAACTTTTACTGCATGGGTTCAGACATGATAGCGTATGCTCTTGAAATATTATCGGTTATATTTTCTGGTGACTTGTTCTTCTGTATAAGCCAAGTGGTACCACCTTCTCCGATCTTCAGAACTTCAATGAGACCGTGAGCCGCTGACAGTGGGCTGGAAATTGAAATAAGAGAATAAGAAGAGGGAAAACTGACTTTAAACAAAAAATTATCCATGATCTTTGCAGTGAATAAAAAATGTAACATTTTCATAAATGTTTTGACACGACGAAAACAATTTAAAAAGTTTAATTAATTTACTGAAATTAATTATCACCAGAGAGTGGTTTACTAGAGAGTGGACTACTGGAGAGTGAGATAAAGCGTAAGACACTCATTGTAGCGCGGGCAGGGTGCAGATGAAAGGTCCTACCATAATATTTTTAAGGAAAATTCTAATACCTTTGTTTACCACGTGTCTTCAAAATGTTATGTAAATCACTGTTAAATCCATCGGAAAGTGTTTTGTCAAATATATCTGTGTCCGTGATTCCAAAACATATTGTCACCACCTTAATTCCATTGCTCAAGCAAAGATTAGAATTCTGAAAGGGAGAATTAACACTTTTTTAATTATTTACACTCATTATAACAAAAGTACGAGTAAATAGGACTGTATATTGTAATGTCTAGTTCAGGGTCTACACCCAATATCAAAATGGATTAAAGTAATGTGACTACAATCTGATAGACTGAAATCTGAATAAACTACTGATCCGACTTGAATAATACTTTTTGTAATGGACCAATTCAAATTTATAATAGCACAACCACCGGTGATCATTTTACTAAGGAGT
The DNA here is from genome assembly GCA_963082685.1 of Cyclophora albipunctata. Lineage (NCBI taxonomy): Eukaryota > Metazoa > Arthropoda > Insecta > Lepidoptera > Geometridae > Cyclophora > Cyclophora albipunctata. The sequence goes on along the minus strand of OY720117.1, from coordinate 2,850,932 downwards.
CATAGCCCTGAAAAGGATTTTCTAGGGTTTTAAGCCTATAACCTTACACACTGGTACTGTATTATATCTCATTCTATCCTGTCTTTTTTGCTATATCTTCTTCTCTCTCTCGACTGCTTTAAAGTGTATCATATTGGCTTCGTGGCATGTAAGAGAGCTTATTGGATCGAGGATTATCTTACATTTGTATATCAAATTCTCGCATGACAATGTCAGATACTCCTCCGAAACGGCTAGATCTATTTTTATAAAATTTTGTGTGCATATCGTGTAGGTTTGTTAAAGGTGATCAACCCCTTAATTTTTATATGGAAAAAAAACAATTTTGCCGAGTCAGCTAGTAAGTATATGTCCGATAATAGTATCCATTAGTTTATTATTGTATGAGCTGTAGTTAAAAAAACACAGAATCACTTACTCCCAAGGAAACACTGTACAGCAGTACGGCACTCTTCGTTCCTTTATAGACATTTGCAAAATTACCGCTTTGTGACAAGCTGGCTATTGATGATATATTCACTATCGTACCACCATTCCCTCCTTTATCAATCCGCATAGCTTCCATGGCTTTCATAGTCAAGTTCACCAGTGCCACCTGGATAAATATAGATAGTAAGTTCGTGTGGCCAAGCCTGGTGTCGGAGTTTTTAGACGCCTAAAGGCCTTCTTCGACATGGTCTATTGATTGAATAAATCGGGACTGACAATAATTTTACGTGCCCTCCGAAGCTCGGTAGCGCTCAGATCGAAAAGCCACTATCGGCCACCCATCCAATTAGAGGCCAAGCTGCAACTTGCTTAACAGTCGCAATGAGCTAATATCGCTTAGTCAAACTTAAATAATGGCACACAATTTAGCCATAAAATTAGAATTAATATTTTATGTTAATTAAAGTAAAAGTGATGTAATAATGCTTTTTATTTGATTTTGTTTGGCACAAAGACATTTGGTTTCATTTTCGACAATAGAAAAAATAATGTTATACGAGTACTTCACTCCAATTCAGTGGCGTTCCAAAATCCTTTTTTTTATCAAATCCAAGCTCTTAAATATTATGGGTGCGTTTCTGTTGAAGCGGAGCGGAGCTGAACTGACCAATCACAATGCATTACGAAAAGATTTTGACATTGTCAACGTGTTGATTGACAAATTGACAATCCCAATGCGCTGTGATCCAAGGCTGTGATTAGTGAATGGGGCTCCTTACTGCTCCGCTCCTCTCCTAAGGAAACGCACCCTAATACTTATTGTCTAATGAGTACTCTCGGTATTCTTGGTAAGATTACTCACAAAGTTAACTTCAATAGTTTTCCTAACAGCCTCTGGGCCACTTTCGTAAAAAAGTCCAGCGTTGTTGATGACCACATCTATGTACCCGTTCGTCTCCAATGCTTGTTCGAACGCTCCAAACAATTGTTCATCCACCGACACATCACATTGTATGAATTTTACAACATCTCTCTCGTGTTCTGCATTTAACTCATCTTGGAGTTTAATGCCTCTATTGGGATCTACATCTAGAAGGGTAACGTTCTGAAAAATATTGCGAAGCTAATTGATGACAACGCCTCAGTGGTCTAGTGGTATGTGCGCTCGCCTGCCAAGACTGAGGTCCCGGGTTCAATTCCCGGGTCGAGCGAAAACATGTTTCCTACTTTTCAAACATGGCTCGAGTTTGAGATCACCAACCCGCATTTGGCAAGCGTGGTGATTATGCCTCATCCTCCTCACTGTACTGATAACTTCAGTGAGATGAGAGGCCTTTGCCCAGCAGTGGGACATTACAGGCTATTACTTTACTTTACTTTTACTTTATTTGATAAAGTGTTATACCGGTTTCTTATGTTTAAGCGAACACTTCTCATTTTAAATTGAAATTACGTTTACGGATTCACTTCATTTTTATCTGACTTTTCGGCTCTTTTACAGGAACAGGTCACAGACGACAAAAGTCTCTTCTGTGTCGCTAAAACCGCTTTTTCTGCCATATAATGTACTGAATTACATTCAAATTCCGCCAATTCCACGTGAATAAGTAAGAAGCACATAAACAAACATCTACTTAATTAAGGCGTGATTAATACTACTAATATTATAAACATTATAAGCTAATACTTTTTCAAAAATAATATAATCTATTTAGTCTGTTTTGTCCCACGGCTGGGCAATAGCCTTTTCACTCTCTTCACACCCATTAAGTGCTAGACAGGGTCAGTATTTCAGAAAGAGTCTAGCTCATCGCGCCATCGCTGTCTTGGTCTGGAATTATACTAACATAAAAATCTAATCATTTGTTACCTTTACTCCTTCTGCTGCTAATAATCTGACCACATTAGATCCTATGCCATTAGCTCCTCCAGTTATAAGCACCGTCTTTCCGTTTAATGACAAAACCATCTTAACTACGCAAGTCACGTAGAACAACTAAAATATTTGCAAATTTATGCCCAATTCAGCTTACTAACGTACCTACTAAATGATATTTTCTTGTTATCTTAGAAGATAAGTTATTACTATGTTATCTGTTTTAAAATTGTATTCATCCACGTATACATTTTGTAGGTTCTTAACTTTGATCAATCTATTCATCTTATTTCAAAATTAAGGTCTTTAAAGAATACTTTGAAGATATGAGCTGCGTTATTTATATAGGCCAATATCTAACAAAATACATTATCTTGATGAAATTGATGCAGAGCAGGGGAGTGCCGCTAGTGATCAAGGCTCAGACAAAATCAAGTATGAAGCATATCCAATACTTTATTTACGCCTCAAATATGGTAGACGTGAAATAACACAAGGTCATTTTCCGAGTATATTATAGATTTAAAATGTAATTCTTTTAACTGTAGCGTTTGTTGCTTGCTTTCAGTTTTCAGTAGCATTGTGTTTGAATTATCCATGCCCTGTTATTCATTTATTTTTATGAAAACACAAACGTACCTGGAACGTCCGTAAACCTGCTTCAAATTACCTTTGAATATAGTGTAACTGGAATTAGAACACGGTAAAAATGACAACGAAAAAGCAACTTCTTTGAGCAATGTTTTTAATATTGGTTCATATAATGCGAATAATTTAGTAGCATATATTGTAATGACAAAAAGTATAACTTTATTGAGCAGTGTTTTTAATTTTTCAAAAATTTCAATAATATTTCTTAGAATTTCCAGTTTAAACGAATACTTCAGTAGCCAATATATCATAGGCCTTTTTGACAGTCGCGGTCATATCTTTCACTGGACGATCATTTGTGGCGATCCAGGTTGAGCCAGATTCAGCTATTTTAAACGCATCTACCAGGCCTTGTGCTGCGGATTCGGGCCTGTTGAACAAAAGAAAACTTAGGTCATCATCTTTAAGAGAGAGAATGAGAGAGAGAGCGAGAGAAACTGATGCAGCCCTTTTTCGTTGTTTTTGTATTATATTAAAGTATCTACATTGTCATTTCTCTAAGATATGTGTCAGTGTTTGGGCCTAGGTTTTTTCTTCCTCACTTTCCTTCAACTTTACCGTTTATGTTACCACTAGCAATACCCCGCGGTTTTACCCGCGTTGTGCCGAAAATTGGGTTTTCTTTCCATTGAATTAGGCTATCAAAAAGAATTATTCAAATAGGATTGATTGATTCTGAGATTAGCCCGTCCAAACAAATAAAAAATAATCTCTTCATCTTTATTATTATATAAGTATGAGTATAGATGTTGTCATTTCATATCGTTTATCAGTCTAATTACAGTTATGGCTGTAGCCTTCGATCATAATGTCGATGTGACCGTAGCGTACTCAGACTTTTGCATGGCTTTAGTAATGTTGGCTTCAAAAATGTTGTAGCGCGACTGAAGTTGACTTCAAGGGCTTTCAATATGGTCATGACCTTAATTAATAAGAAAGAAAATTGGGAACTTACTTCTGATGGTAATGTTTGTCGAATTCTCTCTGCATTGTGGCCTGGATGTAAGGATCATACGCTCCAAGTCGGTTCATGTCTAATAGTGGTGTTTCGGTGGCTCCAAAACATATTGTTATGACTCTTACACCATTTCTGGAGAAGTATTCATCTCTCTAACAAACAAAAAGTTTTATTTTAGATTTGGTCCACCTTTGAATGTCTAAAAGTGAAGTTACTTTTTATTGGGGTGCACACTGGATAGCAACGGCGATTTATTTTTTTTGGAAAAAGACATGATTGAAGTTTGAAACTCTCATGTAAGTATTTTTAGATAAATTCGATTGTCGCTTTTACTCGCTTGCACAATGGCATCTTGAGATATTATTCTAAGAATATATAATTAGATTGCATACCCCAGCGCAATTACTGAACTGCAAAACAGCACTTTTTGTTGCAAAATAAATGGGGAAGTATTCGCTCTGGTACAGAGCGGCAATTGAAGAAATATTTATGACGGTGCCTCCTTTTCCTCCATTCTCCTTGCTCATGAAATCAATTGCTTTGAGAGAACCAGTTATTAAAGCAGTCTGTAAGAAAATAAAAGGTGAAAATTATTGAATGTAAGTCTCTTTTTAGGTGACGATAACCTTCCTAAAAATCAATATAACTCTTTCTAATATCTTAAAAAATACACGTAACTAGACTTTTGCCTTAAATTACAAGAAAGTTTTTTGGAGTTTTCAAGTTTACTGGACGCCGGATCAAGTTCGCTGCAAACGATTACGATGAACTTGATGGTGTAGTGCCCACATTACACTATATCAAATTCACTTACCACATTTACGTCAATCATTTTCCTGTATATCTTCAAGCCGTCGTTCATAATCCCAGCATTGTTTATGACCACGTCCAGACGTCCTTGTGAGTCAACAATCTCTTTGAAACTTCCTACTAGTTTGTCCTCGTTAGTCACATCACAAAGAATGAATTTAACTTTATCAGCACCGAATTTGGTATTTAATTCGTTTTCAAAATCAACTCCTGCTTTTTGATTGACATCCAAGAACGCTACATGCTGCATGAAAAACACAAGAAAAATATTTAAAAAAATTATACTTTACTTTGATAACATACAATTCAACTTTTAATTTCCTGAACATTTTAGACAAAAATGAGACTTTAACACCTTACGCCACTTAACAGTTTGCAGTTTAGGCACTTTTTACAAGGACCATCGTAGACGAAACAGGAATTTCAGATGTTAAATAACCATTCCCTAGTCTCTCCTAATAGATTTTCATATACCAGGAATCAATCTAATTGCTTTTGAAATTGAATTTGCTTTTCAAACTTAACGTTTCAATGTCCATAGCTTCATAGTAATGTGTCTAGGAAATTTAACCTTTCAAAAATCCTACCACCTACCTACCTTGGCTCCTTCGTCTACTATCTTCCTCACAACAAAAGCACCTATTCCTGTGGCTGCTCCGGTTATTAGAACCACTTGATTTTTCCACTCGTACACCATTTTATCTGTTCAAACATTATTTTACAGTTTTACTGTCTTTAATGTATTCTCATCTAACCACTAACCTACTTAAACTTATTTACTCCATCTTATATTTTTGTAACTAATTTATGAAATTCGTAGCAAGCCTATATTTTTACATGAACTTACTAAGTATAACTTCCAAACAAATACTGTTAAACATAGTACAGACCAAAATAATAAATATAAATAAACAATATTTTGTTGAAAAGAAATAAGTAAGTAAGTATTAGCCTGTAATGTCCCACTGCTGGGCAAAGGCCTCTCACCTCACTGAAGTTATCAGTACAGTGAGGAGGATTAGGCATAATCACCACGCTTGACAAAATGCGGGTTGGTGATCTCAAACTCGAACCATGTTTGAAAAGGAAACATGTTTTCGCTCGACCCGGGAATTGAACCCGGGACCTCAGTCTTGGCAGGCGAGCGCACATACCACTAGACCACCGAGGCCGAGGTGAAAAGAAATGTTCTATTGAAAATTTATTAATTACTATAAGTTATGAATAGAGTGATAAAATGTTATAACAAAAAAGTGAATTAATTTAATTCAAATATATAATAACACTTACATTTTGACTTAAGTTTGTCAAGACAAACTACTACAAGTAGTACAAATATGTTTATGATGATTAAAAACCTATTATAATTTAAACTTAAACGAAAAATATTCAGAATAGCAGCACTATTGACTTTGAGCACAACAATGGTTACAAATTCGAAAGCAATTTATTATTATAGTTATATCAGAGTTGGGGGCAATTTTTATCTGGCTATCACTTCACTGGTTATCTCGTTGGATTATTGTTATTCAGAGTTATGAAGCAAATTATGCAATGTTTTTATCATTCTTATATTAGGTTTGTTTTGTTCTGTTTAAACTGACCGGTCCGTAGCAAAGAGTATATTTTTTCTCGGTTTTATAGGATTTTATTATCACTACATATTATGAAACAAAGTCCCCGGCTGCGTCTGTCTGTCTGACTCAAATACTACTGCACGTATTTTGACGCTAGATAGATAGAGTGATTCAAGAGGAAGGTTTATATCTGTGAAAAATGCCGAAATTCCCACGGGAACGGGCACAACGCGGGTATAAACGCGGGGCGCTGCTAATTTATAATATACTGAGAATGGATCATGTTGGCATTTAAGATCAAAATTTCATAAATTACTTAACCAATTAAATGTCATATTTTGTATATCCTAAAAATGCCACTAACGTCAAGGAAATTAGAGTCCCATGCAGGGACAGTTTTGTCTACAATTCCACCTGACTTTGTGTAGTTTCGGTAATCTGACTTCAAATAAAAAAAATGCGATTCAATAGCCTTTGTTGAAATCAATTGCTATAATTGTAACGATGGTGGTGATTTTGTGACATCGGAATTTGTGGGTTTTGTCATATGTATATTTCACAAATCATAGGTACCACGAAATAAACAACGCAGCAAGTCACTTACTTCACTCTCTTCTTACACCTATGCTATGATAGTGGCGTTATTATGTTAATATTCTGCCTTTTTTCTAGCATTAATTAAGGCCTAAAACTGCGTTAAGCGTGCGCCCGGACGGGCAACCGTCGCGTGTCTACGCGCGTGGACACTGTGGGAACGTAACGGAGGCGGGCCCCGTTGCGCGGGTGCGAGGAGCCATGGTATCAAGGCCTTAATAATAGTTCCGTTGATATCTTTTTGGAAGTGATTGATAACGAGGTTGAGCCGCTAGACCTACCTATCTTGATTGCTCAGTGGTCGTACCACTGCCAATATTGTTTGTCTTTTATTATTTGGTCATAACTTTATTAACGCTTTAGCAACTCTGGCAGTTATGTATATTACCACTCAGATTACCCAGTAGTCGTACGTACGTGTATATTGTATCAAATTGCTTTTTTAATTACCTGGGCAAGTGATGAATAGGCTAGTTGACAAAAAATTGAAACCAAAAACTTTATTGAATATTTAAGTATAAAGAATATTCTATATTTTTTTTTCAATTAATGCCTATTAGACCGGGGTAGAAGCCTTTAAAAATAATTTAAAACAAAAAAACATAATAGTAGGATGAAACCCATTGGAAAAGGAGGGGAATATTATAAAAATGAAGGGAATATTATAAAAATGAAAGGAAAAATAAATTACGGGCGATCTGAGGTCGGGAAGGGGGAAGGGGGTGGGTTTTTAAAAAATAAATATTTTTAATCAAATAAATTACAGTGTATTAGGGACATATTATGGAAAGTTTTCACCAAATTTCGTAGAAAAAAAATTTTTTTTGAGGAAGATAAACGTAAAAAACCAAAAACGTGGTTTTTGAATTTTTCATTATATTTTGAGGTTATGTGAACAAATTGTCAATACAAGAGTTGTAGATCATTTTATTACCTACAACTTTGCCATTTGACTTGTTTCCGTAGGACTTGTGGTTTTTCCGGAAATCGAGATAAACCATTTAATTACCCCTAAAAACCCACCCCCTTCCCCCTTCCCGACCTCAGATCGCCCGTAATTTATTTTTCCTTTCATTTTTATAATATTCCACTCCTTTTCTAATGGGTTTCATCCTACTATTCTTATTTTTTGTTTTAAAAATTATCACACTGGTCTATATTGGTTGCTTTTTAAAACAAAAATCTTCATAAAAGCGGCCTGAACCGTCAAATCGTCTTGTGTGACGCCACAGCTTGCTAACGACTTTTTATTATACATTACTGGCCGCGCCCTCGGCTTTACCCGCGTTGTGCCCGTTCCCGTGGGAATTTCGAGATAAAAATAGCCTATAACCTTCCAGTTGAATGTAGCTATTCACTACTACACCGAGTTTTTTAAGCTATTGCATAGCTTCTATCGCGGGCCTTGAGCGCGGGGACCGAATCCAGAAATTCCGTAATGAAAAAACCTAACGTGAAAAAACCTCACGCTCCCCACTAACGCCATCTAGTGATACAAAAAATAACTATGCAATAGCTTTACCGCGGCAGTCCCCGAGTGCCACACGTTTTTTTTTTTATAAATGGGATTTATAATTAAGGCCGGTTAAAGCCTCCCAAAAACTGCCACGGTTATAAAGCTCTTTCAGCCTATGCGTCAGCCTATAACGACTGTACGCCACCTAGCTAAAATCCGCAGGCAACACAACGTGCGACAGCGCATGCGACGCCGCAGGCGCAGCCATGTGTCTCTATGTACCACATTGCCATATGTTTCTGTCGCGGGTCGCTGCACGCGCTGTATTTCTGTCAACAAAAAAACGCACCATGCGCCGCGTAACGACACCTGACGCGTATCCGTAAATGCGGCCTAATCTTCATGCCGTCTGTGTTCGAAAATGTCTTAAAGAGGAAATATTAGGATATAAGGAAAAAATATTAGGAAAAAATAAGGAAAAGATGTTTATTTATTTCCTTCACTGCCTTGGGTTTATAACTTCATTATTCATTAAGTCGTATGCCTTCGTTACGGTGGCTGTGATATCCTTTACAGGAAGATCTTCAACTGCGAGCCAGGTCGAGCCACTCTTTCCGTACTTGAATGCATCCACCACGCCTTGGGCGGCTGATTCAGGTCTGTGAAGAGTAATAATTACAGCATTGTCAGTATCACTAGTTTGGTTAAGGGTATTGATAGAATAGCATCTGATTACATACTTTACGGGGTGATACGATATTGTTATTTGACCTATTTTATCAGTTAATTTAAGGACAAAGTTTGAAAGACGTTATCTACTGAACCCACCAGCTCACAACGTGTAAAAACCACAAAACCACAATGATTTTTGTTTAAACTCGCTAAACTCGAAAACTACCAATCTGATTTGAATAATTATTTTTGTAATGAATAGCAATATTCCCACGAGACGAGAGGCCTTTTACCAGCAGTGGGTCATTACAGGCTAATACTTTTTTTGTGAAGACTGGATTTTAATGAAACCATTTACTCAAACAAAACAAAATTTATCAATGTGTTTTATCAAGGTAGGTAACTGTCGTAGGCATTTTGTTTTTCAGTAAGATTGTGTACGATTAAATACAGAAGTATTTTAATCTATAGCTCTTATTAATGAACCGGCAATTGCGAGTCATCGTTATTCATCCTAATCTTGAAGCAAGTCTTACTTGATTGCATAAACAACAAAAAAATAACACCTTACTTCTGTGGATGCACCACGCTTAATTCCTTCTCCAGTGCGTCTGCCACAGCAAGGGGCAGCACGCCAATATTCTTGGGATCCAATAGGGGAGTGTTTGTTGCACCAAAACAAACTGTCAAAACTCGCACTCCATTTTTCAGATAATAGGCGTCACGCTGAAGAAAAAAAATTACTGAATATTAAGAAAATATTATAATTTCGCAAAGTTTCAAGGTGTCCAAATTTTTTATGTCATTTACTAGTGTCCGTAGTTTTACTCGCGAATATCCGTCTACTTGAGAACTTTGACTTCGAAAAAAGATCAAAATTATCCTCGTGATACCTACTGGAGAAACCCGTTTTCATAACTAATGAGTATTTTTTGAGATTTTCTCGAGCAGGCAAACAGATGCGGTGGACTTTTGTCCGTCCACAAAAGAGTAAAATAATCTTGTACACAGCTTCTGACTCATAACTACTTACCCCATAACAGTTACTAAACTGCAGAACCGCGCTCTTGGTCGCGAAGTAAATGGGCAGGAAATCGTCTTGGCTTAGCGCTGCTGCGGACGAAATATTGATAACTGTCCCGCCTTTTCCGCCATTCTCCTTGCTCATGATTTCGATGGCTTTCAGAGTTCCAGTTACCAGGGCAGTCTGAAAGAACACAATTGCTTTTAAAATCTCTCTCTCTCTTCTTCGAGTGCATATGGTCAACCTGACCAATCCTGGTGTCAAAGTAATTGAGCCGCCAAAGCCGTACAATATGAATATGTAAGATAGAGTAACAATACAGTTAGAACTGTCCTAACCAGTATGATGTTATTAATATTATGAAGATTCTCTTCTCTTTATTTTTTTTTGCAAATCGTCAGTCGTCATCGCTCGGCTACGCCGTGTCTCCACATTCTAGCATTAATATTTTTGTAAATAATATAGTTAAGTACTCATTATTATATGGATATGGTAAAAGTAATGATACATACCACATTGATAGGAATCATCTTCCTGTACATGCTTTCGTTCATGATGGCCGCATTGTTCACCAATAGATCCAGCCCTCCCTGCGTCTCCGCCACTTCTTTGAAGATTCCGACCATCCGCTCTTCATCAGTCACATCGCAGAAGTAGAATTTAACTTTACCTGCACCGTATTTAGCGTTTAACTCATTTTCAAAATCAGTTCCTGCCTTTTGATTAACGTCCAGAACCGCAACATGCTGTGGAAATAGAATATTGAACGTTGAATATTTCAGCAAAATAATTTCTACAAAACACGCTATGCCTATAATATATAAAATACCTTGGATCCTTCTTCTACTATCTTCCTCACAACCAAAGCACCGATTCCCGTCGCTGCTCCGGTTACAATAGCCACAAGGTCTTTAAATTCGTAAACCATTTTGCAAACTGTTGGGCCAATACAAACGAACTAAAGTTAGAACAAAAGTCCTAACTGCGGCACTCAGAGACATCTATTTACTCGACACTTAACTGATTGACTTAATTTTGTATACATAACATATCAAAATCAGTCATTAAATCTTTACTAAGGAAGTATTTTACGTCTTTAAGTGTGGGCGTAAGAATTGTTGCACAAATAAAATATTACCTGGAGTCCGGGCGATCACCTGAACAATAATGAATAAGTTCGATTGAGACTTTACTTGCTATACGAGCTTATCTTAGTTTATCACATAATCAGTTGTGGGTGTGATATCGATGATTATTAGAAAAGACAGTAGTAGTTATTAGAAACTCATTACATGGTCACTTTATCGTGCGTGAAACAGTGTACATGTGCGAACTAACGCACGTGTAAAGGAAATTCGTCACGATTTGAGCCATCGTCCCGCCGCGTTCACAAACATTCTAGTGCGTAGTCCTGAAAGGTTACACGTGATTGAGTGATCTTCAAAAGAAGACTATTGTCAATTATTCAATAACATTTTTAAAGAATGTCAAATGTGGATCTACGACTATATTTGGACCAGTTTTCATTAATATAAATTAAAATAGAGAGTAGGACCGACAATACCACCCTATAGCACACCCTATTTTAGTATGTAATATAAGTAATTCTAAAATAATTAATTATCGTCTCAGTGCTCACTTACCACATACACGTTATACACGTGTATAACGTGTATGTGGTAAGTACCTCACCCGTGTGTTGGAGACGTCTCCAACACACGGGTGAGGTACTTAATTTTTTAATCATCAAGTCGACCGATATAGCAGTAGATGAATATTGACGTTTTTTGTGATACAGCTATGAACTTCAGCAAAGAGAAAATCATGGCTGAATTTTAACTACGAGAAGGAACATATTATCTAAACTAGCTGTGCCCGCGACTTCGTTCGCGTGGAATAGTGACTATGAGCAGCGTTTTTTTTAAAATATATACTTATTTTTATTTTGGATCATAATCACAGTCATTTTGGGTAGCTAAAACATCTACTTTACTGTAATGCTTCTCTATATACAATATTAGACGTATGGCCATCGGGGGTGAAAGCATACAGGCTGCTGGGATTGCTAACACGGGACAGAGCCACATACAATTGACCGTGCGAAAAACAGCTGATACTTAGATCTACACCCACAACTTTTAGAGTCTGACCTTGAGCTTTATTAATTGTCATGGCGAAACATAGGCTCACTGGAAACTGAATTCGTTTAAAACTAAACGGAAAATTGTTTGGAATGAGAGGAATCCGAGGAATAAAAACACTATCACCTTTTCCGCACCCTGTTAAAATCTCTGCTTCTATCAGATTTCGTTGTAAATTAATTAATTAATTAATTATTAAATTAAAATTATTATAAAGTTTCAGTAAATTCTACTAACAGAGAAAAAAAGTAGTTATTCATAATAGAATTAACTATTACTAATAATATAAACGCGAAACTTTGTATAGACGCATATTTGTTAGTCTTTCTCGCAAAAACTACTGAACGGATATGGATAAAATTTGGCAAACAGTTAGTTTAGGCTTGGAAATAACAACACTTATGTTACTTTTTACCGCGGGATAACATCTCAGACCCACGGGAAACTGGAAGGAATCTGTTCGACATTATTCTTAAAATTCAACAGCTTACAAACTACCTTCAGCCGTAAAAGAACAATGTTTTTTCATTCCCATGGGAGTACTATGATTTCCCTCGGTAAATTATTCTTATAGTTTATGATATCAGCCTAAACTAACTTAAGTAGAAAGAATTTAGATGAGCCCTTTTAATTTTTTTCCCATGGTAATCCAGTCAATTCCAAGGTAAGTAATAAGTAGCTATAACATATTCTATTAATGATTGTAATTTACCTATCTAGTAACAATGATCGACGTCGTTCGTTGACCGGAACAGGCGTTAAAAAAACAATAAACTACCGATTCCCATGGGAAACGGATGTTTTCCCGCGGTAAAAAGTAGTCTTTATGTTGCGCCAGGCTCTAAAATATGTCGGTACAAAATTTCAACCAAATCCGTCAAATAGTTGCGGAGATTAATGGTGCCTATGTATAAGCATAGAATAGTGTTCGACGTGATTATTTAATTTGACATAACTTTTTTATTTATGAACCGATTGACATGAAACAAACACTAAAGCATAACTGAAGCATACCACAATATATTCGTGAAAACCGCATCCAACTCGGATCAGCCGTTTCTGAGATTAGCGTGAACAGACAAACAGACAAACAGACAAAAAAAAAGTTGATTACATTTTTGGGTTCGACATTGACATAACAATAACCCCTGCTATTTTTTTTATTTTTATTTTCAATGTACAGACAGCACTTTTCTACAATTTTATTATATGTATAGATAGAGATTGATGAAACGCGGTTATGGATCGATCAACACGACTAGCGATTCAACCACTGCGCTTGTACGAGCAGCCGGTTGCCCAGGCGGTTCAACCGCTTTTCCAATCGAGTCACGCGGATAAATAGCTGGCCGCTAGTGCGTCCAAGCGCTAATCAACCTTTTAATTGTCTTGCTTTTTATTTGAATTCAATTTGGTCCTTGTTTTTATTATGGGTTCTAATATTTCTAAGTTGTTTGTAAGGTTTAAAGAAAGATTCATAACGAGGAAGTAGAGTAATCAAATATTAGAGAGCAATAGGACTGGGAGACCACCGTATATGACATGCGTTGACTACAATATTTTAAAAGATTTTAAGTTCAAATTATACGCGGCACGTTGCAACGTGACGATCGCCCTAATTTTATTGCTCACAAAGAATCTACTATAACAATAATATAGATAGATCATTTATTTGCTTCACTGTCTTGGATTTATAACTTCATTATTCATTAAGTCGTATGCTTTCGTTACAGTGGCTGTGATATCCTTTACCGGAAGGTCTTGAACTGCGAGCCAGGTCGAGCCACTTTTTCCGTATTTCAATGCATCCACTACGCTTTGGGCGGCTGATTCAGGTCTGTGAAAGGTAATCATTACAGCATTGTCAGAGTCACTTGTGTGTAAGGGTCATGGATTTAATATCTGAGGGTATTGACGGAATTGTCAAGCATCAGATTTAATACTATACGGGGTGATATGAAGATGTTATTTGACTAATTAGCCAGTTAAAAAGCCTACTGAACTCGCAAGCTTCCAGCTTGTAAACTAACAAACACGTAAAATTTGAAAGAGCAGTGGGCAAAGTTATATGGGCCCCTAAGGCCTCCACAGGTGTGACATACACCATTCTATAGTGCTCAGCCGACTACATTCATGCCGAGGGGCATCAAATGCTGTCCCGGTTGAGTCCCGCAAAGGTAATTTGGTCTTGGTTGATGGGTACATTCATATTTTTAAGATAAAAAAGATGGTATGAAGATAAATTCATTAAGAAAATGGTAAATTTTTCATAGATTAAGCTAATAAAAAGATAGAAAAAAGAATCGATGGATCAAATCATATTCAATGTGTAGGTAGGTAATTGTTGTGGGCAAATTGTTTTTAGTCGGATTGTGCAAAATTTATAAAGATCGAAGTATTTAATTTATAGCTCTTATTAATGAATTGGCAAGGATTGCGTGTCATCGTTATTCATCTATATCTTCAAGCAAGTCATACTTCATTGCATATATATATTGCACGACAAAAAGTAACAACTTACTTCTGTCTAGGCATCACTTTCAATTTCTTCTCCAGCGCGTCTCCCACAGGAAGGGCGCCAATATTCTTGGGATCCAATAAGGAAGTATCTGTTGCACCGAAACAAACTGCCAAAACTCTCACTCCATTTTTCAGGTAATAGGCGTCACGCTAAAAAAATAATTAAGAAAGTTTTATAATTTCGCAAAGTTTCCAATGGTATAAAAAATTTTTAGTGACATTTACCCGCGTATATCCGTCAGCTAGAGAACTTTCAGACAAAAAATAGATCGAAATTATCCTCGTGGTAACTATGCCTACTGGGGAAACCCGTTTTCATATTTTTTTAGTTTTCACGAACAGAAAAACAGATGCAGTGGAACTCTTGCCGTCCTCAAGAGTCAAAAAATCTTACGTTATGGCTCCTAACTACTTACCCCATAACAGTTACTAAACTGCAAAACCGCGCTCTTGGTCGCGAAGTAAATGGGCAGGAAATCGCCTTGTTGTAGCGCTGCTCCGGACGAAATATTGATAACGGTCCCGCCTTTTCCGCCATTCTCCTTGCTCATGATTTCGATGGCTTTCAGAGTTCCAGTTACCAGAGCAGTCTGGAAGAACACATTTCTCTTATAATGTACTAGCGACCCGCCCTCGCTTCGCTTCGGGTAATCAAGATTTCACGTAGGAAAATCGGGATAAAACATTGCGTGTCTCCCGCAGGAATATACACAATCAAAATTTAAAGTGGGAAATTGGGGCTAAAATATTACATGTCTCGCGCGAGTATATATGTATACACAATCAAGATTTCGGGATAATACCTACATAGCGCGTCTTCGTCGTTCGTAGTTCGTAGGTAGATAGGTATATCCCCGCGCGCTTTGACCGCACGAAACAGTAAGTAGCCATAAGAGACCCGCCATTGAGCATTATTATTTTGTAAGCAGCGCCCCGCGGTTTTACCCGCGTTGTGCCCGTTCCCGTGGGAATTTCGGGATTTTTTTTACATAAAAACCTTCCTCTTGAATCACTCTACCTATTACAAAAAACCACATCAAAATCCGTTGCGTAATTTTAAAGATTTAAGCATACAGACAAACAGACAAACAGAGACGACTTTATTTTATACTATGTAGTGATATTTCTCATCATAACTCTGAAACTAACTGTCCGATTTTAATAATTTAAAAAGGTATACAAAGAAACATAATTAACCTTGATTGTAGAGTCATTTATTTTGATGTAGATTCATATCATTATATGAATATCATCAACTTAAAATTACACTCCTTTTTTAACTAATTAATTTTAACTAAAAACGGTTATTGTGGCTTAACTATAATAGTTAGACATATGCCCTCGCGAACTTATTTGTTTGCAATGATATTATGTACTTTGATTGTGTAGAACATTGTTTTTGTGTATCATCAATAGATTTAGTAGCGCACGCCAATAACCAATTTTTTTAGGCATGTTTTTCATACCTTGGGTTACATATACCCGCGTTGTGCCCGTTCCCGTGGGAATTTCGGGATTTTTTTTACATAAAAACCTTCCTCTTGTATCACTCTACCTATTACAAAAAACCACATCAAAATCCGTTGCGTAATTTTAAAGATTTAAGCATACAGACAAACAGACAAACAGACACGAAACAGAGACGACTTTATTTTATATAGCGGCCCGTCCCGGCTTCGCACGGGTACTAAACATGAAACACACATTCTCAATTTTTCGCGTCGAATTTAAACAAAATGGGAAATTTAATTCTTAAGGTGCTCCCACACTGCTGTTATAGAATGTTAAGTAACGTTAGTAAACATTTGTTAGCTAACATTTAATCACCAAAGTCAAAAAATGTTTTCATGTTAGTAAATGTTAATTAACATTTTTGAACAAAATTTTGTTTGTAAACATTTTATACGGGTGACGGCGGGGTATGCGGTGAGTCGGTGAGTTTTTCTCTAGCTTTAAGCGTTCGGCGCATCCAATAAGAGCGCTTTTTCTTTTTTTTTAAACAAAAAATGAAAGCTATCCCAATTAGCAAATCTTCTTCCATTTTCGTGTAGACGCCTCAGAACGCAAAACCAAACTGCGAGCCAATGCCAGATTCAAAATGTTATAAAATGTTAGTAAACACTTTCCATCAGTGTAGGAGCACTTATAACATATAACAGTTCCTAACAAAATGTAAGAATTGACAACATTTGTTAGTAAATGTTTTAGTGTTCAAAAATGTTTATAAACATTTTGTAACAGCAGTGTGGGAGCACCTTTAGATATAATTCATTTTTTTTGTACTTTTTTCATTGATTGGCGAGCTGGCGAGCTGGCGAGTTGGCTATTGCATAGCTTCTATCGCGGGCCTTGAGCGCGGGGACCGAATCCAGAAATTCTGTAACGAAAAAACCTCACGCTCCCCACTCCGACGGGCAAGGAGGTGTGGCTTGAAGGCCGTGCATCGTCTAACGTCGTTTTAGTTCGGCAGTCTTCGACACGGCGTTGTGTGCGATTGTGCGTTGGGGGTGAGAGAGAGAGATGAGACGGGGGGTGAGAGAGGGGGGTGAGTGAGAGGGGTGAGAGAGAGGGGTGAGAGAGAGGGGTGGGAGAGAGGGGTGAGAGATAGGGGTGGGAGAGAGGGGTGAGTGATAGGGGTGAGAGAGAGGGGTGAGAGAGGGGTGAGAGAGAGGGGTGAGAGGGAGGGGTGAGAGAGAGGGGAGGGAGAGAGGGGTGTGAGAGAGAGGGGTGAGAGAGAGGGGTGAGAGAGAGGGGTGGGAGAGAGGGGTGAGAGATAGGTGTGAGAGAGAGGGGTGAGAGAGAGGGGTGAGAGAGAGGGGTGAGAGAGAGGGGTGAGAGAGAGGTGTGAGAGAGAGGTGTGAGAGAGAGGGGAAAGAGAGAGGGGTGAGAGAGGGGGGTGAGAGAGGGGGGTGAGAGAGGGGAGTGAGAGAGAGGGGTGAGAGATAGGGTGAGAGAGGGGGGTGAGAGAGAGGGGTGAGAGAGAGGGTTAGAGAGAGGGGTGAGAGAGGGGGGTGAGTGAGAGAGGGTGAGAGAGAGGGGTGATAGAGGGGGGTGAGAGAGAGGGATGAGAGAGAGGGATGAGAGAGAGGGATGAGAGAGAGGGGTGAGAGAGGGGGGTGAGAGAGGGGTGAGAGAGGGGGGTGAGAGAGGGGTGAGAGTGAGAGGTGAGAGAGAGAGGTGAGAGAGAGGGGTGAGAGATAGGGGTGAGAGAGAGGGGTGAGAGAGAGGGGTGGGAGAGAGGGCTGATAGATGGGGGTGAGAGAGAGGGATGAGAGAGAGGGATGAGAGAGGGGGGTGAGAGAGGGGTGAGAGTGAGAGGTGAGAGAGAGGGGTGAGAGAGAGGGGTGAGAGAGAGGGGTGAGAGAGATGGGTGAGAGAGAGAGAGAAGGCGGGAGGGGTGAGAGAGAGAGGAGGCGGGAGGGGTGAGAGCGAGAGAGGAGGCGGGCGGGGTGAGAGAGAAGAGGCGGGAGCGGTGAGAGAGGAGGCGGGAGGGGAGAGAGAGAGAGGAGGCGGGAGGGGTGAACCCACAATAAGCAATACTGCATGAATAAAATAATTTAAAAAAATATATATATAGTATAATTGCATAAGTTGATACAAAATGCTATGCAATAGCTTCACCGCGGCAGTCCCCGAGTGCCACACGTCTTTTTTTAATATAAAAAATCGCTTATTGTCACATAACTATAATAAATTTTTTTTTTATTTTTTTTTTAAACTAAATATAGCCTATGTCACTCAGGGATAGTGTAGCTTTCGAATGGTGAAAGAATTTTTTAATTCGGTGCAGTAGTTTCAAAGCCTATTCGAAACAAACAAACAAAAAATCAAACCTTTCCTCTTTATAATATTAGTATAGAAGTATAGATAATAGAGTAACTAGAAAGTTAGAACTGTCCTTACAGGTATTATGTAATTAGTATTATGAGGTTATAATATATTAAGATAATTAAATTTTTTTAACTTTTTCAATTGCCCGTCGTCATCGCTTGGCAACACTGAGTCACCAGTTCACCACATTCTATTATTTTTATTTTTGTAATATCAACTTAACAAGTATTATTATATTGACATGGCTCTGTGCGTAATAAAATGTAATGATATATACCATATTTACAGGAATCATCTTCCTGTACATGCTTTCATTCATAATGGCCGCATTATTCACCAATAGATCCAGCCCTCCCTGCGTCTTCACCACTTCTTTGAAGATTCCGACCATCCTCTCTTCATCAGTCACATCGCAGAGGTAGAACTTAACTTTACTTGCACCGTATTTAGCATTCAATTCATTTTCAAAGTCAGTTCCTGCCTTTTGATTAACGTCCAGGACCGCTATATGCTGTGAAAATGGAATATAGAACGTAAAATATTTGAGCAAAATAATTCCTACAAAATATAATACCTGTGTAAAATACCTTGGCTCCTTCTTCTACTATCTTCCTCACAAACAAAGCACCGATTCCCGTTGCTGCTCCAGTTACAATAGCCACTTGGTCTTTTAATTCGTAAACCATTTTGAAAACTGTTAGGACAAAACGTTTTTTAAATTTCTGGACCTCACCTAGGTCCTAACTGCCGTACTCGGAGACGTTCATTTAATCAAACCTTAACTGATTGACGTAATTTTTTATACGTTACATGTCAAAATTTCAAGCATTTGACTCCTCTCAGTGCGTGCGTATTGTTGCAAAAATAATATATTATTGTAAAATATTACCTGGAGTTCAATAATGATGAATAAGTTCCTGAACAATAATGAATAATTTCGATTGAAACCTTACTTGCTATACGAGCTTATCTTGGCTTAGCACTAATCAGTTGTGGGTGTGATATCGATGATTATAAGACAAAACTTTAACCCATTATATTATCACTTTATTATACAAGAAACCGCGTTTATGTGCGAAAGAACGTGCGTGTAAAGGAAATTCAGCAATGAATTAAAAAAGATCATAGGGAGGAAGTAGAGTAAAAAAATTAGGGGGCAATTGGACGGGGTCGATCACCGTATATGACATGCGTTGACTGCTACATTTTAAAAGAATTAAGGTTCAAATCGTACGCGGCACGCTCCATGCGGCGATCGACCCAACCTTATTGCTCCCCAAAAAACGATTTCAAACAATAAAATAGATAGATCATTTATTTGCTTCCTTGCCTGGGTTTACAAATTCATTGTTCAATAAGTGCTTCTGTGCAATCTTCAACTGCGAGCCAGGTAGAGCCACTTTTTCCGTATTTGAATGTATCCACCACGCCTTAACAACGTCTTGGTTGCTGGCGAATCACAAGTTTGTTATACGTTTGTAGGTACTCTCTATAGAACTTGCATTGGTTAACGCTTGTACTCAGAGAAGTGTTTGAAAATTGTGAAATGTTTCCTTAGTAGAGATTTAATCTATATATATATAAAATTCAAAGTCCTGACTGACTGACTGATAATCAACGCACAGCTTCAACCGCTACACCTAGAAACATGAAATTTGGCAGGAAGGTTCTTCAAGTGACGTAAGTCCACATTAAGAAAGGATTTTCGAAAATTCCTACGGGAACGGGCTCTACGCGGGCAAAGCCGCGGGGCGCTGCTAGTTAATGATATTGACATATTGTGATGTTTGAAATGATGTTTTTGTTTGTGTCGATTAAGTAAACGTCTCTGAGTGCGGCAATAAGCTGACAGAATGGTTGAAAGGAATTGATAAAAAAAATTGCATAATCTTCATTGCCTTTATGCTTGTGAAGGAAAATATAATAAAGATTTAAATTACCTAAACAAATCAAAAATTATCAATGTGTAGGTATCTGCCGTCAGCAAATTATTTTTGAGTAGGATTGTGTTAAGATTAATAAATTAATCTAATCAATAGCTCAATTATAAAAATTGAAATAATTATGCCACCATCCTCTCTTTCACAAGTTCCACAGTCACATCGCTTAGATAGAATTTTACGTCACTTGCACCATATTTAGTATTCAACTCTTTTTCAAAATCAGTTCCTGCATTTTGATTAGTATTCAGGACCGCTACATGCTATACAAAGGGAAATTAATATATAACCTTAATTGCATTCAATGTACAAATATTTGAGCAATATAATCTCATGGTTTGCTCCTATATTGCGTGAAAGCACCTTAGTTCCTTCTTCTACTATCTTCCTCACAACCAAAGCACCGATTCATGTCGCTGCTCCGGTTACAATAGCCACTAGGTTATTCCATTCGTAAGTCATTTTGAAAATGGAACAAAACGTCAGTTATTTATGGTATTAGTTGGTTTACTAGTTAGTAAGCTTAATGGCTCATACACATGAACAGGACACGACGTCGCATCGTACTACGACGACCTCGTATCGTATCACTATGCGATGTAGCGTTCGTGGCGTAGTTTGGCTAAGCGATGGTAGTTCATTGCGATTGTTAAGCAACGTGCAGCTCGGCCCCTACTTGGATGGGTGGCCAATAGTGTAATTTCTATCTGAGCGCTACCGTGCTTTATTGGGTACGTAAAATTGTCGGTCCCGGTTGTTTTAATCGTTAGACCATATCGGAGGCCTTTAGGCGGTCTAAAAACTCCGACACCAGGGTTAGCCACTAGCCTACTCGGAAATAATGTATGACTAATGCGACGTCAGAGTACGCAAGTGGCACGTTGTGATATCGTTTCGGTTGCTCGCCGTACATTCCCACGATACGACATCGTAAAGATATAATATCAGGTCTTAGCCCAATGCGATGGTGCTTCGTGTTTATATGTACGAGCTCGGGCACATAAAAATTAATATTACATAATTGTATCTAAAACTTATTATGTTCATATCGATCACCTGAACAGAAATGATTAAAATTCAATATAGAGATACTTACTGTACGTACATTATCTTTATACGAACTTATCGTAATTTTTATTACTATATCGATATTAATTTGGACTTAATCTATTTTATTATTCAACTAATTTCTTTACGACAATGTAGATTGAACATTATCTACGAATATTTATGGGCTTGTTTTTGTTTATTTAAATTTAAATTAATAAAAGATTGTACGATAGTATCCTGTGATACAGTTAAATTTTTTTATCTGCCAAAATATGTATTTTTTAATGTTTTCAAGAGATCTGGTCGAGGTCTAATTTTCTTCTATATTTAATTTTCTTTTCAAAGTTTTTAAATTATTTATTAAGTGTCTTTGTCTAACTTTACATTAATTAGCACGAAAAGCAACAAAAACAAATTTAATCATTATCTCTATGTATTAGTGGGAAATATTTCGGCAGAAAATATATCATAGACTTTGGTAACTGTAGCAGTGATATCCTTTACTGGAAGGTTATCAATGGAAAGCCAAGTAGAACCACTTTTCGCTTGCTTGAATGCTTCTACGACGCCTTTGCCTGCCGATTCAGGACTGAAAACAAAATAGATACAAATATTTTTATTTCGATTTAAAATATTTTTTGTTGCAAAATGATTGATTACAATTTATAGTTATATAATTACGCCTAATCCTCCTCGCTATGCTGATAACTTCAGTGAGATGAGAGCGCTTTGCTCAGCAGTGGGACATTACAGGATAATACTTGCTTGCTTACTATATGTCTACATCTGTGCACTTTTTTAATCAACTATCAATACTATCATGCCAGTTATTTGCTTTCTTTAAATATATGTTACTATCTCTTAGACCAAGATATGTAGGCATTTCTGCCTTTATAGTGAAGCTATCAATAAGAAACAGGCACACTTACTCTTGCATAGGCAGCTCTTTCAAGTGCTCTATAAGGTTTTCTTGAATATAAGGCTGTAGTTGACCAATGTTTTTTGCTTCCAGTAAAGGTGTTCTGGTAGGCCCGAAACATACTGCCACTACTCTTACTCCACTTCTTAGATAATGGGCATCTCGCTGAAAACATAGAAGAACATATTAGTTGAAACTAAAATCAGCAGAAATATATTTTGGTTAGTTTCAAATTTGACTTATAAGATTTTTTTAATGTTTGGCTGCCTTCATGGTTATTTTATTGTGATTATAGGAAAGTAGTATTAAGTATTTGTTAAGAATTTAACTAATATAAAGAAACTTACCCCGATACAGTTACTGAACTGCAGTACCGCGCTCTTCGAAGCAAAGTAACAGGGCAACAACTCATCTTCACCTGCACCTCAAGCAACAATCTTTGGAACAGTAATGACAATGAAAAACGGCAACAGTTTTTATACCTAGTTGATGCATTTTACTTGTGATAATTATTTATAATCTAATCATGTGGATATGACCAAAAGTGAACATCAACAAAATTCGAATAGATGTGGTTCCGTTTCTTTTTAGAATGTGAGGATAGATAGTCAATGATGAAGGGAAAATAAATAACAGTGACATCTTGAAGAAGTTAAGATTGAGTGAATTGAAGGTGCCTTTTGAAGGTTTAATTTTAACGATTTCAGAAATGATAGTAATTCTCATAAATTAGTTTGAATGTTGTTTTCATATAAATACATACGTTATTTTTTTCAAAAGTATCTAACTGTAACTACCTTTCTACAAGTAACTGCTGTCAAATCTAAATTGGGTTGGCCACTTAATCGAACTTACTTCTCGAAGCATTTTAATCAAAAGTGTGATAAAGTAAGCGTTCATGTCTTAGCTAGCTTACTTGGTATCAAGGAATGATATGAAGGAACGTGATCATTTGCCTTTTGTTTGGTACTTCTTTTTGGCCACGCAACGCTTGGCGTCTCCATATATACTGCCTGCCAACCTAAAGGTTGCCTGCCAACATAAATACTGCCTGCCAACCAAACATCTCCTTTATTAGTTCTAACAGTTACATCGCAGCTCACCAAAACATTGGCGGATCGATTGACAACTGGCATAGTAAGAGATTGGAAAATTTGTCTATTGGTTTAAAAATATTCTTGGATGATACCAAAATAGGGGTAGTTATATCACAGAATATTCTTTGATTGTAGAATCTCATATTTAGAGAAACTGTACCTACTGTATCTTACCTAGCACCTAAGTCGATTCAGAAATAAGTTTTCGAGAATGTGTTTTTTTTATGGGGAAAAAGGTTTCAGGCATATATGTATGTAGTTTTTTTATGAGGCATAAAGTATGTCAAAGCCTGAAAGGAGTTTTTTTTTTATTTTTATCTGCTCTGCAATTATTGGTATTCAATTTTTTAAGTGTACACTGTACGTGGATAATGCCATGGTCGGAAATCATTCCCGTTGAATATGGCTATCCCTTACAAAATAAATTATCTGAATCGGATTTGTAGTTTCTAAGCTAAGCGCGTTCAAATAAACAAATATCTCTTCAGCTCTATTATAAGCTCATATCGTACTCCACATGAATGTACGATTGAACGATTATAAAAAAAACAAATATCTAACTGTAGCAAAGTAACGAACTCGTAAACTATAATGACAATTAAAAAACTGTTCACTTTATATTTGTGTCGCTTTCATGTAAGCATCAATATTATTATCAATCAATTATAGAACAGCGTTGATAATATTATCACTATAATCTTAATCTTCGATTAAAAACAATAATGTGTGGTCTTTTTGGTTGTTTGTTACATCATTAATTATATACATAGAATAGATCACTGATTAGAAATAGATGAAGATAGACTAGTAGGTATTTACACCGTTCTTTGTGGCATCTACATACGTTTATTAAGAGATAAGGGAGTCGATTTATGTGGGTTGTTTTACTAGTTACTCATCTTAAAAACCAAGATATATTATCATACACAGGTAATAAGAAGAAAAGGACGAAAATATAAGCAGCAGGAAATAGTGGAATCACAAACAGAAAATGAAATTACACTACAAGAATTTATCGCACCCTACCCTTACGCTTGGAACTCTATCCCGTTGAGTAGAGTCAAAGTGTAGTACATATAAGAACATTTTAAGTTCTAGAAAGTAAAAAAAGACAACAAAATGGTCGAATTTTTGGCTAAATTTTAACATAGCCCTAACCTAACCTAACCCAACATCATGGCACCTAGCCCCCATAAATAGAAATTTTTAGAAGGCCTCTGAATATATATTGTAATTATTTGAGATGGGCGCTCAACTTATCTTATTTATGAAAGTTATTACAAATATTAAAGTAGCTAAGTAGTACATATGAGCGAGGACAAAGTAAAAGGCAGTAGGACAGGCAGGTTTTTAGTCATAAATAAATTGGTGATCAATAATGTATAATGCAATGCCTAAAATTCATTCATTGGAGGTGTGATTGAGATAGCCGATGTTTTTCAGTCTCAAAAGATTAAAAATTTGGAAATAATCAATCTTATTGGTTGTATGTATCAGACCATTCTGATTATAACATGATTTCGCAATTTTTTGGCATAATGGAAGAAGTATAATTATTGTTATGTCTCTCTTCCCAGTGTCAACTCCTTACAATCCTTGTTAAAATTGTTGAAGCTTAAATAGAATTAGGCCAGTCACATCATCATGATACACCCAGACAGATGTGCAGTTTCGACGGAATGGGAAGTACAGGATGCCCGCAGGCAAATAGGTCGGCCTCCACCTCGATGGCGGAAAGTTCTGGATAATTATAGAACTTACATAAAACAATTCATCCTACTATCCTACTAATATTATAAATGCAGAAGTTTGTGAGGATGTATGTATGTATGTTTGTTACTCTTTCACGTAAAAACTACTGAACGGCTTTGGATTGAACTTTACAGTAATATAGGTTATTATATACATCAGAATAACACATAGGATACATTTTATTTTTGCGGGAACAGGTACAAAGCAGGTAACACCACGGGGCGCGGCTAGTTTTGATGTAAAGCTAGGAAAAGAACGGAGACTATTGAGATTAAGGAATAAAGGTATAATAAAATTAAGCTTCAAGAATTTTTCTTTCAGTATTTACTAAATTTATTTGCTTTAAACACTTCAGCAGACATTGTTGCGTATGCCTTCGTGATTGTGGCAGTGATATCCTTTACTGGCAAGTCTTCTATAGAGAGCCATGTGGACCCACTGCTAGCTTGTTTGTACGCATCTACAACTGCTTGTGCTGCAGACTTGACCCTGTCGATAGAGTACGAGTATTATAGCTTCACACCAAATACGAGAACTTTTGTAATCTAAATACACATACATGGTAGCATATATTAGTAAAGTAACGAGGTAATTTTAGGGTTATTTGTCATCCCTGATGTCAGTAAGTACAGTCACGACCATTAATTTGGAACCCACCTAAGGTTGAATATCGTGTATAATTTGGGACCCACCTAAGGTTGAATATCGTGTAGCAAACTTAAGCTATTTAGAGCTAATTTTATCGTAATATCAATGTCATATTGTTGACCATCGATAACTTTACGTTTCTATCAAACTAAAGTTTCGACCTTATTGCATTAAAAATGTTCTAACAATATTTGATGGAAATGGGTCCCAAATTAACGCTCGTGACAGTACTAGACCGCGGTCTAACATGGTTATGGTTATAGGTAAGTCATTATGGCAACCGCGTGACCTCCATACGTATTTAGGGTGTTTCAAACGATTGGTTATCGTTTTCCAGTTCCAGTTCTTTTGAAAATAATACCGTGGACGAAGTAGCGAGTGTTTCAGCTACTAATAAATAAAACATTAATTGTTATTGTATTATGCAACACTTGAAATTCATTGATAAGAAGTGTCATTGAGATAACAGATGTTTTAAGTATTAATATACTAAAAATAAATTCGTAATTTAATCGGTTGCACTTATCTGTACAATCTGATTGTAACTCGGCATTTTTATGGCTCAAATGGGTAGTCATGTTCACTATACAGATGTATCTAGGTGCGCTAGTTAACAAACAATATATTTTCTATATTTTTTTAAATAAGGAGATCTACATTTAGAAATTATAAACATGACGCGGTGATAGCGAGTCATTGTTTTGTCATCCTTAGTTACTATACATTAACGATATCAATACAGTAGTAGGTACATACTGTATTGAAATTCTGGATTCGTACTGAAAGGTTATGAGCATCTGGCGTCCTGAAGAAGGGCAGTGCAGTCGGTAATACAGATTCGTTCCATTGGTAAGGAAGAAAGCCTTTGTCTCTAGGAAGTAAGTTAGAATAACATGTACGATTAGGAAGGGAAGGAACGTACGAAGAAACTAAGGTTAGATAACGTTGCAAGCTATTATAATGAGTTTATAATACGAGCTTACAATATCCTTCTTACTCTGGGAAGTAGGTAGGTAAATCACTTATGGATGGAAAGGGAAGAAACGTACGTTCGAAACTTACGTCTGATACCGTTGCAAGCTCATATCTTTCTCCAGTTTCCTTTCGACTGTAGGATCGAAGCAGCCGAGATTCTGGACTTCTGATAGAGATGTTCTTGTCGCGCCGAAACAAATAGTCATCACTCTCACTCCAGTTCTTTTGAAATATTCGTTACGCTAAATAAAAGAAGGAGAGAAATAAATTAAAAAAACAATGACAACTTAACTATAAAGAACTCGTGGCGTTTAATTTCGACCCAATTGGCAATGAATGGATTTGAATGCTACGGGTTGATAATCTCTTCAAAATCCTTACGACCTTTTATCCTGAAATCTTAAAACGAAATCCGAAAGTACGTGATTCGAGTAAAAGCACACAATTAATTATATTAATGTAAATCCATGAGTGCCTCTTTGGGGCCAAACTTACCCCAACACAATTACTAAACTGCAGAACCGCGCTTTTCGTACTGTAATAAATAGGGAAATGCTCGCTTTGGAAAAGAGCGACAATGGACGAAATATTTATGACGGTGCCTCCTTGTCCTCCATTTTCTTTGCTCATGTAATCAATGGCTTTCAGGGTTCCGGTCACTAGGGCAGTCTGGAAGGACGAATAGTTGTAAGAAGATTATATAGGTCAGTAGGTTAGTACTTATGGATACCTATTACTTTATTTTGTGTTTACCCTCCTCTCCAAACAAATAACTTGTTTTAGTAAATGAACGTTGAATAAGGCGGTCCATCTCCACGCCTTCCCTTAGCAATGCTTTTTCTGCACCAAGTAGATTATAGCCTTAACCTTACCAGATTAAATTATTGATAGATATTGTAGTGCTCGTGGCGTATTTTGACTAAGCGATGTTAGCTCATTGCGATTGTTAAGCAACGTGCAGCTCGACCACTACTTGGATGGGTGGCCGATAGTGGCATTTCTATCTGAGCGCTACCGTGCTTCGGAGAGCACGTTAAGTAGACAGTCCCAGTTGCTTTAATCGTTATACCATGTCGGAGGCCTTAAGGCGATCTAAGAACTCCGTCACCAGGGTTGGCCACTAACCCACTCGAACTTGCTTACCAGATTCAAGTCAATCATTTTCCTGTACACCTTCAACCCATCGTTCATGATCCCAGCATTGTTTATGACCACGTCTAGACCTCCCTGTGAATCCACCACCTCTTTAAAGCTTCCAACTAGCTTTTCTTCATCAGTCACATCGCATAGAATGAATTTAGCTTTTCTGGCTCCGTGTTTCGAGATCAATTCATTTTCGTAATCAGATCCCGCTGTTTTGTTTATATCGAGGATTGCTACATACTGCAACATAGTGTCTACAATGTACTACAGTGACGTAACGAGAGTTTGGAAAATGAAGTGCCTAGTGATATTAAAATTAGAACGTATAAAATGTAAAGTAAATTTTTAGCCTGTAATGTCTCATCTCACGTAAAATATAGGTACAGAGTATAGTGAGGAGGTAGTAGGTATAGTAGTAGTATTAGAGCCTGTAATTTCCCACTGTAGGCAAGGGCCTCTCATGTCAGTAAAGGTAGGTATAACAAAGAACATAAGAACAACAAGACCTATGTACTTATTTTACTATTGCAGCTAGCGTAAAATTACCAAGTAACGCAAGCTTCAAGATAACCTACCTTTGCACCTTTCTCCAAAACGTTTTTAGCAACCTTAGCTCCAATCCCAGTTGCACCTCCCGTTTTCAGAACAACTTTATTTTTCCACTCATAAATCATTTCTTCGAAATATTTTAACTTTCTTCAATAATAACGGTTAAAACATATTTTTTTCTTTGAGTGAACTTCTAATAAGAATAACTTATGTATAACATGACGCTCGCACTTTGAACCAATTAAGTTAGGTAATAGGTAGGGATTGTGATAAGATTGACTGAGAAACTGAATATACAAATATTGTGCTGTTTGTGATTCATTATCATTATCGTCATGGTACGGCTCAGTGGTACGCACAGAGTACTCTGTTATTATACTGTGCGGTTACTTAGCTTTAGGGTTACCCAAAAGGTAATACGGGATACGGGACTTTATTAGACTCCGCTATCCGTTCGTCCATCTGTCACCAGGCTGTATCTCATAATCGTGAACTGTGGTTTGATCAAGGACTTCACTACATAGTATAAAATAAAGTCGTCTCTTTTTCGTGTCTGTCACACTGTTTGTCTGTCTGTATGCTTAAATCTTTAAAATTACGCAACGGATTTTGATGCGGTTTTTTGCAATAGGTAGAGTGATTCAAGAGGAAGGTTTATAAGTAAAAAAATTCCCGAAATTCCCACGGGAACGGGCACAACGCGGGTAAAACCGCGGGGCGCTGCTAGTTAAATATAATCCATGGGTTAGACAATTGAAATTTTTACGTGATCTATTTCTGTTGCCTATAAAACAACAAATGGTTCGGAACCCTTCGTGCGTGCGCGAGTCCAACTAGCACTTGGCTGGTTTTTTAAAATTATTATTGATTACCTTATCAGAATATTAACAAGTTAATAAAAAACTGAAATGAAGTAACAGCAATGTACCAAACTATTTTATTACCTTCATGTCTTTCTTCCTTTTAATTATTTTTTGTTTTGTATTCAAGTTTCGGTTGAATATCCGTCAAAAATTATAAGTATAGCTATTCTTTATATTTTTTCCCTCCTAATTTTTGAAATCCATGTTTGAAATAACGAATAGAATACATTTACAATATTGAAATTTCAACACCCGCCGCCCAACAAGCACAAAAATTCTCACAATAAAGACTAAAGAAATAAATTTTGATGCTGGCAGCACTTGATCAAATTTGACGCTGTCAGCGAACTTTCAATGTCACTTTCCGTCTATGGCCTAGTGACGGCAAGCTACTGCAAACTCGTGTTGAACACAACTCAACTTACTCGAGTTGAAAATCGTCGTAATGTATGTCCGCATCTCGATGAAATGTATGGAACAATTATTTTTCGTTACATTATTCTAAAGTAATTTCAAAGTAACACATACATCAATAAGCAATTTATAATAAAATATAGGGTTTATTTTTAGGCTTATCCGCCCACCATCATTGGGTAAATATTGTAATTTATAAGAAGGTGCAAAAATGAATGCGAACAAATTGTAATTAGAACTTACTTTGAGTGTGTGTTTTTAAACAATACGGAAAAGTGGTTGCACTTTGCGGTGAGAATATTTTAACTCGAGATACAGATAAGTCAACTCGATTTGAGTAGTAAATACATCACTAGTCCTGTCAGCTGTCACTGTCTAGTATCTGCCATTGCTTGCTTTGCCGAAGTCGGTGATCCGGTCCGTAGGCGGTTCAAAAAAAATTGCCCTGCTTTTCTCTCACGTAAACACGTCACGTCTCCTCAAATCTCAAATAATAATAATTCGTTCGTAGGTAGGTAGGTACGTATACAACACTATTCCAATTATTCAAGTTTAGTGTGTGTTGCGTGTGCGGTGTGCATAAAACTTATACAAAGCCGCATTTGTCGTTATTTATTAACTGTAGTTGGTCAACAAGTCTTTACACTTGAAATAAGGTGAATTATCGCGTTAACGTTTAGAAGTTATTACTGTAGCAATAAGTTGAAACTGGTGTTTTGTTCAGCAGGTGAAATTACGAAGAGTTTTATTAAATCGAGAATTTTCTGGCAGAAACAATGAATCCTTACCAACAGGTATGTTAGCATTTAATTCTATGGTTTGGTATTGTATAGCTTACCTAGAGTATTGCTGCATGTTTCTTTAACTAATTTGTATGCAGTTATTCACATTCTCTTAGTATTTTGGGTTTGGGGAGTATCTAGATTTGGAATGGTCACTTTTATACCTAACCTAGCAGCGGCCTGCGGTTTTGACCGCACTGTGCCCGTTCCGTTGAGAATTTTGGGACGAAAAATAGCCTATCATCTTCCCATTGAATGTGGTTATTAATTACAAAAGGAATTATTCAATTCGGATTGGTCTTTACTGAGATTGGCACATTCAAACACAAACAAAAAATCAAACTCAGCTTTATTATATTACTTAATAATAAATACAAGAAATATTGTGTGTTTTCCTATTAGTTGATTTAACTTCGGTTTGAATCAAGTTACTGGCATAATTTTATAAGTATATTTACTGCACTTATGTGGTACTTCACTACTTGAATACCTAGTGCTTGTGTAGAATAATGTTGAATGATAATCTGTCATTATAGGATATTATACCTTATTTCAAGGCAAACTCTACTGTTATGGATATTTAAGTGGTATTTCCGGGGAATATAGTCCATTATAATCTATGGAATAAGCAAAAACTACTACCAAATTACCTCAGTAACTAGTCTTAGAAAATATGGTTTTCAATTAAATTAATCTATTTCAATTTCCTAGTATGTCATGTTATTATTTCTTTGTGAATAATAATCCAAGTTAGTCAAATACTGTTGAAGAAGATTATAATAATGTAATTTTCTTTTTCAAGGGCCAATCGGGATACCCACAACAGCAATATCTCCATAACATTGGATTTAGCAACACCGCCCCACAATCATTCGGAAACCCCATGCCTATGCATGGATTCCCTACTTTGGGGTATCCATCCGCGCAGCCTACTTACACACCCAATGCTCCGGGATACCCCCAGGTATCTCAGAGTCAAGGTTATCCCCAGTCTAATCCTGGGTATCCTCAATCTAGTAATACTGGCTATCCGCAACCAGGCTACCCGCAGCCTGGCTATCCTCAGTCTCAACCACAAAATGCTCAGCCTGGTTACCCTGCCTATAATGCTCAACCTGGCTGCCCGAGTCAGGGCAATGCTCAACCTGGTTACCCTTCTGCTCAACCGGGCTACCCTCAAACTGGGTACCCCTCTCAGAACCAGAGTTACACTCAGCCTAACCAGTACCAAGGCTATCCGCCGAATAACCAAACATATGCTCACAGTAACCAGGCTTACAGTGTGTCCGCATCGCAAAGCATACCAGAGGTATGTTGAATACATTATGTTTGAAATATGTAACTTACACACTGAAGCTATTTTATTATAAATCTCAATTCCTTTAATAACATTTTTAACATTCGATTTGGGCCTTTTGTGGTTATTGTTATACAATGTGTAACATCGTAAGCTTATGTTATTAAACACCTATGCTTAAATATTCAAAACAGTATTGCTTGCCTGCATGCTTTAAGCTTTAAACTTTATCTGAAGGTAAGGTTAGACCTATGTTTTATTATGGTAGTCTTCACTGCTAGTTTTTTAAGTCTTATGGGTAATAGATAGATAGATCTTATGCATGTTATTTAGTTTTGCATGAAATGGTGTAGGTACATAATTAAGTTATTTTTATGTTGTAACTGCATAACATTAATTTAAACTAGTTCTGTCTTTAAGACGAACTAAGGGCCTTCAACATGGTCATATTACTTATAAGTAAAAGATCTTTAAAATAAAAATATGGAATGGGTATTATATAACATTTATTGTGCTATTTATCTACTTAGTTTATTCTCACGCACATAGTGCTATTTCTTTTTAAATTTACTTGTTAAACATTCGGGTTTAAGATAGCCCACATCGCAGTAGGCAAGTGAGTGTACAATGCCCGAACCTTCTCACTTTACTGATATCTTTTATGAGTGTAGAGGCCTTTGCCTTGCAGTGGGGCATTACAGACTAATATTTAACTTAGGTATTGTTTAAATATTGCTATTGGACGATAAAAGCTATATATGTATACAGCTACAAGCTATAATCATTACAGTAACTTGTTCTACCTACATCGTAGTTCATTTTCTTTTCTTTTCATATATGTTAAAGAAGTTTAGTTAAAAACTTAATTTACAGTAATATTCATATATCTATCAGTACAATATACAATATCTATGTCCTGAAATTGACTTTATTTGCCACCTGATAGGGCATGTGCACATTGATCGCGATTTCCATAACTTTATACTATTTAAAACGCTTAATATTGGACCCTACCCCTTAATAATATAAAACAAAGCAATAAATGGTCGGAACATTCGCGAATTTCACCTCAAGTACGGACTACATAAGCGGTATTCGTCAGACACAATCAATTTGATAAGCTTAGTTTAGTTAGACCATCAGAGTTTTTGTCGTAAGTTAGTTCTAAATTCAACGAAATGATAGCGAATAATTTGCCCGCTCTAAATCCGCCGTCCACTGCATGTCAGTATGTCCATATCCTTAGACTATTCAAGGAACAGTTTGTTGCAATTACATTGTTATGCTCACTTCGTCTCAACGGACATTTATCAAAGCAATTCAGTCTTGGCATTGGTCTCATGTACAATGGATGTAGACTATCCTTAACGTGTTTTAAAGATTATTTTTTTCACTTTTATCGCCAAAGTGAT
This sequence comes from Cyclophora albipunctata, assembly GCA_963082685.1. Lineage (NCBI taxonomy): Eukaryota > Metazoa > Arthropoda > Insecta > Lepidoptera > Geometridae > Cyclophora > Cyclophora albipunctata. Next base: position 2,817,552 of record OY720117.1, on the reverse strand, counting down.
GGTTAAACTAGTGATGTGCGGTCGATGGTTGTTTTGACTGATTGGTTCAAGTTATTTAGAAGGATTTGGTGTTTAAAATGTCCTCTGTAACGTCGAATTCAAGTATGCGCAGCGTGTATAGAGCGTCAATTGGTCTACGGCGGGGGTTTAAATCGTTTCGTTATACGGTATGACTATGATTTTTGTCATTTCTTACCTTTACAATGTTCTTTGCTATTGTCAGTTAGTCTGAACTTGGCAACTTGACCATAGGCGCGGAAAGACCTCATGTAACGAGTTTATTAGGTCTATGTCGGTATTATTTTTGTACCTTAAAACAATGATCGGATGCGACTTTGATACATAGTACTTAACTATCACCTACCAAGTTCATAATGGTAGTTGATGCCTAGCTTCTGTGTTTCGGAAGAATTATCACATTAATCTAGTCAGACCATGTTGTATGTCTCTTGGTGATCTAGAATGTCCTAAGGCCGGAATACACATACTTGTAGCTACATATGTATTCCAATACCAGCTGTTAACACGTGCTTACTTACTGGCTTATGTGTTTGTGCTAACTAACATTCATGATAATTGTGCATTATCATTTGACTTGCAGTTTGTAAGCCAGATACTGCTCCGTTTTGCAAGCATGTGTATTTCCACCTTTAGGCTGGGTGTGGTGTGAATTTTGACAGAAAAATCTGCTTTAGAATAACCCAAATGTCATAAGTCAGTGTTATTAAAGTTACCTTTACAAGAGCATGTTTCAACTTAAGATGCATCTTTATTATTAAGTTATTAAATATACATTACTTACAAATGTAACCTATAAAGTAATATGCATGCAGTCACAAATCTAAATTTCTTAAAAAATATCAAGTATTACTTAACCAGTCCTTCTTCAAAATTCTTCTGACTAAATCATCATAAAAGTACACTTCTCCAAAAATACAACCCAAATGCCAATAAATTCTTCACACTAAAACACGCCCTATTTTCTTAGCAATAAAGTTATATTTCGCAGTCCAAACCCACCGTGGTGCCGGTCAACCCTTTCGACCCTCGTGAAGATGCGGCGGTCCTCAGAAAGGCAATGAAAGGCTTCGGGACTGATGAGAAGGCCATCATCCAGGTGCTGACTCGTCGCTCCAATGAACAGCGCTTGCGGATTGCCTTTGAGTTCAAGACTTTGTATGGAAAGGTAAGTTTACTTATACTCTTATGCTCAGGTTACTCTGGCGTTCAACTCGTTCCGAAAGGAATTTTAGAGGATTCTCAATAAGATCCATTTTGGAATGTACTCTCCAGGTCACCCATCACATCACATTCTTATCTCTCAGACATTTGTCCAAGCAACACATCAATTTACTTCAGCTAGCAATCTGAGTGCGTAGGATTGTCTGATGTGTATTATATTCCATCTTCAACTTTCTGAAATATCTGCAGAAGGCTATTGTACCCAAAAGTAACCTCACTGGACTGATAGCAACAAAAAAGCTTATGTTGGTCTTTACAGTAAAATTACATCCCAAATAAGAGTTATTTTTTAACTAACTCCCACAAAACTACACTTTAATTCACTGGACGATAAATACTCGTAACTACATTGTATATGTTCCATCTAACCTTGTTAGGCAGTTAAGATGTTATCGGTCATTCATTGTTTACAGTATTCATACTATACCTGTGTATAGGGCATGTGATAGCGACAAGCCAAGTTGAACCTTACCCGTTTAGAAATATGATTGATTATTGTTTTGATGTGGTAGGTTAGATTTTATAATGTGGGCCTCTGTATTCAGAAACAAATTAGTATCTGAATGTACTTATTTTTAAGGTACTAGCAGTGCCCGCGATTTTACCCACTTTGTACCCGTTACTTTGGGAATTTTAGCGTTTCAAAGTAGTAAATCGGTTCAGTATAAGTTTTTAAGAAAATCATTTACTTACATACATACAGACAGCTTTTGGTAACTTTGTTTTATAATATGTACTTAAATAATACGCGGCCTGTACTGTTACTAATCTACTACTATAGGATTGAATTCGACAATTTTACATCTACATACAGAGAGACAGCTTTTGGTAACTTTGTTTTATAATATGTAAGATAGCACGTGACCTGAACTGTAACTCATCTTCTTCACCAACAGGATTGAATTCGACTTTTTTTTATAGGAATAACACTATACTATACTATATATCAATGACATTTTTCGCACTGATATGCGGAATAATAGCAACATTCTTCACCCATAGAGGATAGAGTCAATACTGTACAAAACCAGAACACTACCATTTTCTTCCAAAACTCAATGAGATACTTACGTCAAATTCTACAAATTATAGTGTGTAGTGTAATACTTTAGTCTTCTTCTTCATCGAGTGGATGGTCAACCTGACCAATCCTGGTGTCAGAGTTATCGAGCCGCCAAAGGCCTCTGACATGGCTCATGTAACGACTACTATCCGTAGAAAGTTACCGGGACCGACGGCTTAACGTGCCCTCCGAAGCACGGAATCATCTTACTTTTCGGGCAATCAGGTGATTCAGCCTGCAATGCCCTAACCAAACTGAGGACAGTCTCACAAAGAGATTTTTGTGATACATTGTCCCCACATGGAATCGAACCCGGAACCTCCGGATCGTGAGCCGAGCGCTCAAACCACAAGACCACGGAGGCTGTTATACCTAAGTAATGCCCTTATATTAGGATTTTCGTCTTGTTCCATAATGATATTCATTCATTTCGACTAGGTTAGTAGCCAACCCTACTGTCGTAGTTTTAGACCACCCAAAGGCCTCCGTTCCTCATTGTCTATAGATTGAAACTACAGCGACCGCCTTAACATGCTTCAAATACCCTTCGAAGCACGGTAGCATTCAGGTAGAAATGCCACTGTAAAAAAAAAATTTACAAACAAAAAATATTCAGCTAATCCTTTATCAACATAAATTCTACACAAAAAATTCCAACCGTACTTTAGTTAATTGATATTTCAGTAAACAACAGCATTAAAATTTCATACACTCCATTTTTATTATAACTTTAGCCATTAGGGACTTGTTAATTGAAAATATGCGTCTACCACCGCCGACATCAATTTACTAATGAAAAAACTATGTTGGGAACATAGATTGTACAATAGTTACTATAGCCCTGTTGGAAATAGTTTTCAAGCGTGGAAATAGCCACATTCAGATGGAAATATTCAAGTAAATATTGTTTAAAATATTTAATGCTTTGTTAGTTTTCATAGAGTAAATAATATATTGTCTATTATTGTTTTCCACTTACTACACTAGGCGCTCCATGGGCGTGGCTTTGACATAAGGGAATTCGTTCATTTCGAAGCATGTCGGAACTTTTACACCGCCTAAAAGCCTCAGACATGGTGTAACGGTTGCTTAACGTGCCCTCTGAAGCACGGTAGCGCTAGAAATACCACTCTTCTTCTTCTTCATTTGAGTGGATGGTCAACCTGACCAATCCTGGTGTCAGAGTTAGGGCTCCCACACAAAACTGCGAATTCGCATCGCATCGCAAAAATCTGCGAATTCGCACGACGCATCGTAAGAATTTCCGATGTGCTTCGCATCGCACATTCCTGTCATATTACGTCATCCTTGGTGACACCATTTCAGAACATTTCAGGACAGGAATTGGGCTTTTGAAAAAAAAATTTTTAGTGATAAATGGAAAGATTACCTATATATATTAGTTTTATAACAAAACTATTTTTATTTTATTTTTTTTCGCAATAATTCAAAAGTTATTTCAAAATAAAAATTAATAATTGAATCCAGTACCGAAGACACGCCGACAGCTCCCGTACAAACCCGAGCGCGTGTGACGTCATAATGTTAGTTTTCACTCCGCCGTTTCAGCCGTAAACGCTGGACTGTTATTAAATATCTATAACATTATGACGTCACAACTATGGTGACCAATCATGGCGCGTTTATAGTCACGTGATTTTTATTTAAATTTTATCAATTTTTAATTGTTTATAATTAATTGAAAAACATTTTTTTTAAGTTTGAATGGTCACCCTACCAAACGGTTCGCCGCACTAAATCGCATCGTAGAAATTCGCATCGCAAGTTTCTACGATGCGAATTCGCATCGCATCGCATCGCAGTTTTGTGTGGGAGCTCTTAATGAGCCGCCTAAGGCCTCTGACATGGCTCATGTAACGACTACTATCCGTAGAAAGTAACCGGGACCGACGGCTTAACGTGCCCTCCGAAGCACGGAATCATCTTACTTTTCGGGCAATCAGGTGATTCAGCCTGCAATGCCCTAACCAAACTGAGGGCAGTCTCACAAAGTGATTTTTGTGAGATATCCCCACCGGGAATCGAACCCGGAACCTCCGGACCGTGAGCCGGGCGCTCAAGCCACAAGACCACGGAGGCTGTTAGAAATACCACTAACTTATACTAACTTCTTACTTAACTTATCCTTGTTTCTCTTAAAATAATCTTCTTAAAGGGTACCTTTCCATCAGAGCAACGCAATTTGCTTTAATAAATCTCTTTTTTACGTGTCACTGGCACTAAACACTAAATTGAACCAGTCCAGACCTTGGCCAGGGGGACTGCGTCATCTGTAACCCTGTTGAAGTCGGATGTAGTACATGTAACAGGGCTTAGAGAGCAGTAAATCAGTATATGCGCCATCGTTTTGGGATGATTCTCCGAAGTCACAAATTATTAATTAAATCATTAGTAGTTCAGGTAATAACCAGAATTAAAGATTGTACCGACGCATCTGCTGAACATATTTGTTAAAACTTTTCTTTTTACCATTAATATTATTCATAGCGTTCACTTGTATCTAACATCTGAATAAATATCTGAATGTTACGTCACTGATGTCAATATCCATTTCAAGGCAATTTGTATTGTACTTTTTAATATTTACTGCAAACTACGTACCTAACTATTATCAATTTATCCAAATTATCAAGAAATTATCACATAGCTACCGATCGCTCTCGAAGTATTTCGCGTTGAAATAAGTAGGTATAAAAATATAGGAATACTAGCTGCGCCCCGCGGTGTTACCGGCGCTGTACACGGGTACAGTGCGGGAACGGTCCCGCAGGAATTTCGGGATAAAAAATTCGCATATGTTAATTTCATGTATAACCTACATTACCGTAAAGTTTCATCCAAATCCGTTCAGTAGTTTTTGCGTGAAAGAGCAACAAACATACATCCATCCATACATACATCCATCCTCACAAACTTTCGCATTTATAATATTAGTAGGACTAGCGTCTATGTCCACTTTAGAAAGAGTAAATAAATACATAAAAATATTATTTTTTGAAATCGCCTACACAATTTCATACACTTACATTGAAATTAACAAACTGTACATACACTAGTAGTGCCCCGCGGTTACCCACGTCGTACTAGTTCCTGTAGGAATTTTGGACCTTCCTAAAAAGTTCAAACCTTCTTTTCCTGAAAAGTAGACACAAAACTTTCCTCTCTGTATGTTGGTAAAAAACGCATAAAAATCCGCCGAGTAGTTTTTAAGGAAATCAATTACATAGACTGAAATTATGTAGCTTTTGGGGCTATAGATACTTATGATTTTAAGGGTTTAAACTATAATTTTACACCGTCAAACCAAACATGAATATGAGTTTAAGAGAAAATTGAATATGACACTATCGCTCTTTGTCTCGTATTTCTCTTGATTGAATGAAAAAGGATGAAGCGTATCCACTATGTTGTTTTCCTTGACCTATTCGTAAAGTGTACAGCCCGCCCAGTCGTTATTAGCTTCAAGCTGAAACAAACAAATAAATCACATCATTCTTCATTCCGTTTTGGTCATCTATAACATATTGTAAAAAAATCGGCCCCGAAAAACAGTCTGTCTATATGTAATCGATTTTCTTAAAAATTACTGGATCGATTTTCGTGCGGTTTTCACAAATATATAGAGTAATTCAAGAATGTCATACATACCTACATAACCTATCGCCATTATTAAACCTGTGTGTCCAAGTTCTGCTCAATAGGAAAACGTGTGACAAAAACTACACCCCCTCCCATACAGAAACCGGGAGTTTTTTTTTTTTACTAAGAGTTCTCATTCACTAAAGTTCATTATAAAGAGTACAGGACAAAGACCTCCCAAAGTACAGTCAACTACAAAAGCTGATGAACACATGTAATATTACAAAACAATCAAACCTCAGGATTACTTGAGAAAATTGTAATGAAGCGAACACTACTGATTTTGAATCTAAAATACGCTTACGGATCGGATACACTTCGCAATCGCAGATTTCATTAATTCGTCTTTTAAAGGCACTTATTTATGGAAGTAAGTGTTCAAGTACCTTCTATTTTTTCTTTGTAATTTCTATAGCCAGGGTTTTTGTTATATTGAAGGTGTGTTCAACTTTTGTAGTTGACTGTACATTTATGCCGTGAAGAGGAGGCGTTATCACTTTGCTTGCTATATTACGTAGCTACCAAAATTACATTACAAACGACTATAGTTGCGAGAACAATTTCTCTATTGGCACGAAGCCAACCATCGATTCTTCGAAATGTTTTTTCTTGTTTACCATTTCATATTGTCTAAGCGTACTACCACAGATTACTAAATAGTTACTACGGTACTACTGGGAAATACGTGCAGTATAATTTTAGATTACTTTCTCATTTCTGATATCTATAAGTAGGTATAAGTATTTAAAATACTTATGCAAAGGCATAAATGCTTTATATAATACTAGCTGTGCCCCGCGGCTTCACCCACAGCGCACCCGTTCCCGTAGGAAATACGGGATAAATAGTATCCTATATCCGTCTCCTGGTTCTAAGCTACCTCCCCACCAATTTTCAGCCAAATCGGTTCAGCCGTTCTCGATTTATAAATAGTGTAACTAACACGACTTTCTTTTATATATATAGATAGATATATGTTAACTACCCGCGCCCCGCGGTTTCACCCGCGTTGTACCCGTTCCCGCGGGAATTTTGGGATAAAAGGCATCCCATGTGTTATTCTGATGTATAACCTATATTACTGAAAAGTTTCATCCAAATCCGTCCGGTAGATTTTTCGTGAAAGAGTAACAAACATACATACATCCTCACAAACTTTCGCATTTATAATATTAGTAAGATTTAGGCGCTACATTAAATTATGAATGCTTGTGCAATCCGCACTGCAAACTTAGAAACCTAACTTTCAGACTTACAGTCAGAATCACTATCGAATATCACTACGTAGTATGAAACAAAGTCGCTTTCCGCTGTCTGTCCCTATGTATGCTTAGATCTTTATAACTATGCAACGGATTTTTATGCGTTTTTTTAAATAGATAGAGTGATTCAAGAGGATGTTTAATGTGTATAAAAAAATCCGAAATTCCCACGGGAAATGGCACAATGCAGGTGAAACCGCGGGGCGCTGTATACTATAAGTACGTAATTCTGCGTATGCCTCACCCTCCGAACAGCCTTCAATCTGGTATTTGATGGCACAGTTTACCTTTCAGAGTAGTTACGGTGACGAACGACCTCTAACCGCCAAGGTCTCGGCCATTTGTCATCATAAACATAGTTTGTGAAACACTTCTATTAGATTAATATTAGTGACTAGCAGCGCCCCGCGGTTTTACCCGCGTTGTACCCGTTCCCGTGAGAATTCCAGGATGAAAAGTAGCCTATAACCTTCCCGTTGAATGTGGCTATCCAAAACAAAAATATTTTTCAAATCGGACCTGTAGTTCCCGAGATTAGCGCGTTCAAACAAACTCTGCAGCTTTATAATATTAGTATAGATAAATGAATATGACAATATACGATGTAAAATAGGCCTATCGAGTCATATCATATGAGGTAAAGACAGTGTGTGAAAAATAATGTTCAGGTGTGGAATTTCGAACCTTTGACATATTTGGCTGATGGCCCGTTATTGGTTAATCAATTCTTGACTGAATTTTTAGCACATACTTATTCATTTTTAGATGTAAGATTCTTTATGTAAGAGCCATAGACTCGTCGGCACCCATTATAAGCATAAAATATTAATAAGATGTACAGATGATACAGTCACTGACTAAGTTATGGGATGGTTCAATGTAGTGCCAATGACATGCAAAGCTCAGAAAGATATAATAATCGACTCAATACAGAGAGGTAATTAAAAGATAGGAGTCTCTTGAAGAGTGTACGAGTGCATTGATAAATACGAGCTAACATAAACAATCCTATTAGCCAATAGTGACACATCGTTGTAGCAAGTAAAAACAACGAGCCGCGTCCCGCGGTTTCATCCCCGATGTACCCGTTCCCGCGGGAATTTCGGGATAAAATGTATCCCATGTGTTATTCTGTATAACCTATATTACTGTAAAGTTTCATCCGAATCCGGTCAGTAGTTTTTGCGTGAAAGAGTAACAAACAGACATACGAGTATATCCATACATACATATTTTGTACATACATTGATCACCGCAAACTTTCGCATTTATAATATTAGTAGGACTAATCACTGTCTGTTTTGTCCCAGGACCTAGTATCAGACCTGAAAAGTGAGACCAGTGGTAAATTCGAGGACTTACTAGTGGCGCTCATGACGCCTCTACCACAATACTACGCCAAGGAGCTTCATGACGCCATCTCGGGCATCGGCACGGACGAAGATGTGCTCATTGAAGTCATGTGCACCATGTCAAACCACGAAATCAACGTCATCAAACAATCTTATACTGCCAGTGAGTATATACCATATGTTCAGACAGTTTTTTAATTGTCAGTGACCATTTCAGTCATAAAAATGCATTTCCAGTTTTCCAGCTTTTGGTTTTTTTAGTCAGGTCATGATAGATACTTTTGGGTGTTCATAAGGGGAAAGGAAGAAAGGTCAACCACTAATCTACATAAAGTTTGGTGTGCACTAGACCTAGTGCAGGAGCACTTGGACTCAAAATAATTTAATACATTATTCCATCCTTCACATTCGGCATTGTTCTTAGAATGTCTCCTAATGCGAAATCCTGAAAAACATCTTAATCTAGGATAAGGCTTTGCCGAGTAACTCCAGAAGAAAAATTTTATGCAAATACATTAGCTTATTTTAAGGGCAGTCTCCAAACCACAAATCAAGGTATAAACCAACTCGCATCTCGACTACAGATACAAATTCTGAGCTCGTGTGTAACGTCCTTGAAACTGGATATCGTTGCTTCTAATGAATTATTTCCGATACTGCGTATGCTCTAAATAGGTAACGTTATTGTGCAAACCTAGTATACTTAGTTTGATCTTATACTGTTTGCATATGATTCAGCGATTGCATCATGTAGGTAGATAAAAAAGGTTCATCACTAACAAATGATTTGAAGGGACTTTGAAGGAATTAATTGAAGGAATAGGGTTATAAGATATTATTCTGAAAGGGCATTACATTTCTTACTATCAGTATTAGCATGTTAAGTACCATTGCTGGACAAAGGCCTCTCATCTCACTGAAGATATCGGTACAGTGAGGAGGATAAGACATAATCACGACGCTCTAATGCTGGTTGGTGATCTCAAACCCAAGCCATGTTTGAAAATTTTTAATTAGGAAACATGTTTTCCCTCGACCGGGGAATTGAAACCCAGAACTCTGTCTTTGCAGCCGAGTGCACATACCACTAGACCATCCAGGCGATCACACATTTCTAAATAGAACATTATTCAAACATTAACTTTTCTTTAATAAGGTTTGAACTTAACTAGGGCCATAAAATTCCATAAAATAAGCAAACATGGAAAAAGATAAATCTTATCCGACAAACGAACCTAATGGTCTCTAACGTTACACAATATCTTTAACAGTCGTTTATCATCCGATTCTTTTATTTATCGTTATTCAAATCTAAGCCTTTAAAAAGTATTGAACATTCAGTTCGGTCCATTCATCTGTGGTATGACGGTAAACGTCAGATATGACTCATGGAGGCGGAAGTTTCTTGGCTCGCTGCCAAATCGTGACGTCATGTTTTTTTTATCGTTACGCAAGTTTACTATGTTACCTTATTCATATAGTGAGGTAGAGAAACTCGTTTAGCTTCGACAGTCGAATAATTCATATGTTTGCTTTAGATCCTAGACTTTTGAATCAAATACAAAAGATTCATGCGTTGTTGATCCTAGTACTAGAATTCTGAAAACAAAGGTTTTTTTGAAGTATTTGCTGAGTGGAATGCTTCAATGACATTCTTACCATTCAATAAATCATAAAAAAGTGATTTAATTCTTATTAAAAATAAAAATGATTTAATGACAAAATATTTAGAGAATAATTACAATAGTGTACTGTTGATTGAACCACTAATAATAGTTGATCCACTATCTGTCCCTTGCACACTATTTATTTTAATGATAAGATAAGCATTGTTTACAAAACATTTTTTATAATAATTATTGCAATAAAAAGGCAATATTTCTTAATGGTTTTCTCCAGTCAACTACAAAGTACTACGTACGGGTACAAAGTACGGGTTATTGCATGTTACACGACTTTAGTTTTGAAACTCATTTTCCTTGCCTTATTTTCCTGCTTTCTTAGAATTGATTATGAATTTACTCACATGATAAACTGTGTAAATAATTCAGCCTTAAGTAGGTAGTTAGAATAGTAATTATGCTTAACGCAGTTACATTTCGAAGAGAAGAGAGACTTTGATTATTTTGGTTAATATGAACGCGCTAATCTCAGGAATTACCAATCGGATTTGAATAATTATTTTTGTAACGGATAACCACATTCAAGGGGAAGGTTGTAGGCTTTTTAATCCCAAATTCCCACGAAAATGAGTAAACCGCGGGTAAAACCTCGGGGTGCTACTAGTATAACTATGTTAATCTTCTTCATCGAGTGGATGGTCAACCTGACCAATCCTGGTGTCAGAGTTATTGAGCCGCCAAAGACCTCTGACATGGCTCATGTAACGACTACTATCTGTAGAAAGTAACCGGGACCGAACGGCTTAACGTGCCCTCCGAAGCACGTAATCTTCTTTGCGAGCAATCAGGTGATTCAGCCTGCAATACCCTAACCAAACTGAGGAAAGTCTCACAAAGAGATTTTTGTGAGATATCCCCACCGGGAATCGAACCCGGAACCTCCGGGCCGTGAGCCGGGTGCTCAAACCACAAGACCAGAGGCTGTTTCTATGTTAATAAAGAACTATGTTGATAGTTATGACCTGACCCATAGAAATATCGCCTCCCAAACAACACATTGCAAAAGCCTCTCATTCAAGATAAACAATGACATATGCAAACAATGTTCTTATCTTGAAATACACAGACAGGTTTTTCATCCTAATTATAAAACCTCGTGGGACGCAGGATGCATATAAAGATTATTGGTAGAGGAAGGATGAATGCTATTATTGCACGTAAATTACTTTACGCGGCTGCATCTTGTTATCGCATGACATGTGACTAACGCATTGTCCTACGTAATGAAATACGACACAACGCAATGCATTGTGGCTATAGATAGAATGACAAATTTATATACGGAACAAGCGTAAGTCTTTGAAAGTAGTATAAAGATGAGGTTTTTCCTTATAACTTACGCCTTATAAAGCTTTACAAATTGATTGCTTTGCGATTTCTTTTAGTTAAAAAAATATTTCGACGGATTGAGAAGCCCTTTTTTTGAAAGTTGATAATTGGTAAACAATATAATCTGCATTTGATCCATATCCTTCTCAGTGTACTGATATCTTCGGTGAAATGAGAGGCCCCCATCAGTGGGACATTACAAGCTAACTTTTCTTTTGTTCCATAAAGGCAGATTTAGTTTAATAAAAATTCTTTCAAAATCCTGTTTAGACATTCTTAAAGTGTGCATTTGCTACTGATTAAGACGACAAGTAAATATAAACTTAGAAACGGTGTATTCTAGAGCATTGTAGCACATTATACAGATTATTATTCATGTATGTTTGACCTACATTGTGCTGTTTTTGTATTTGAAAAGTACGGTTATATGTCGCCTTTAAATGGCGCCATAATTATGCTGCTGACTACCAAATCGTTTAGTACAAGCAACACACTTATTTTAGTTCTTGTTTGGTTGTTATTACAAGCTCTTATTTAGTTCTACCGCTCCTGATCTTCACTACATAGTATAAAATAAAGTCGTCTCTTTTTCGTGTCTGTCTGTTTGTCTGTCTGTATGCTTAAATCTTTAAAATTACGCAACGGATTTTGATGCGGTTTTTTGTAATAGGTAGAGTGATTCAAGAGGAAGGTTTTTATGTAAAAAAAATCCCGAAATTCCCACGGGAACGGGCACAACGCGGGTAAAACCGCGGGGCGCTGCTAGTTGTCTATAATCAAATATTGCTAGATAAAATTGATCCTCTTTGCGGTTACCGATTTAGCTAGAATTTTTTATGCTCGTTCGGTCTGGATGATAATGTTAAAAAATGACAAAAAATACAAGCCTATTAAAATAAATACTTGTTATAATTCTGATAAGTTATCCAGACGGATGCCCAATGTAGTGCATAAGCGCTTGTCTGTAAAATACAAGGTCATGGATCAACCAAAGGATATTTGTAAATTGGGTGCTTTTCAGATGTGGCACAGGTTTAAGATGGGGGTATGATAGGCAATCCTATAGGATTATTCTGAAAAAACTTTCGCATTTATAATATTAGTAGTATGGACTTTCCTATAGTTACTTTAGGATCTTACTAATGCTACATTAGTAAGAGCCATTAAAAATAAACCCACGTTTATTCCCATACATGACTTCACCTCGACTTGAACTTTGATTATTAAAAGCTCGAATCCAGTTTCGTATGCGCAAAAAATATACTCACTTTAAGCAGTTGTTCGTGTATACTATAGCTAAATATAGCTATGGTATTCTTACTTAATATTATAAATGCGAGATTATGATTATCTATCCGTTTCGCTTTCATGGTCACACCGAATTGACCGTAATTGATGGCATTCGGCATGGACACAGCTAATAGCCCTAATCCAACATACCTACTACTAATTTTTATAGGAATTGTAACTTCTGTTGAAATCTATCCTACTTAATATTTTGACAAGCCCGTTGGCACAGTGGCAGTGAGAGCGCTTACTGTGTCGGGGGTTGCGGGTTCGATTCCCGCCCGGAGTCAACAATATGTGGAGACATAGTTATTGGCGACGACGTGTATGTATTATATGTAATAATATCAGTTAGTTAGATTCCATAGTACAAGCTTAGAGTTTAGTTTGGGTCTAATTAACCGTGTGTGAAATGCGAAAGTTTGTGAGGATCTATATTATGTTACTCTTTGACTCAAACACTTATTGAACTTAATAGTAATGCAGGTTATACATCAGAATAACACGGGAAAAATCCCGCGGAAACGGATACAACGCGGGTAATCCTAAACTATCCATTACAAAAACAATTATTAGAATCGGATTGAGTTTCTGAGATTAGCGCATTCAAACAAACAAACTCTGCAGCTTTATTACTATACTAGCAGCGCCCCGCGGCTTTGCCCGCGTTGAGCCCGTTCGCGTAGGAATTTTCGAAAATCCTTTCTTAGTATGCACTTACGTCACTTGTAGCGGTTGAGGCTGTGCGTTGATTATCAGTCAGTCAGTCAGTCAGGACTTTGAATTTTATATTGTACTAGCAGCGCCCCGCGGTTTTACCCGCGTTGTGCCAACCTAATTTTTTTACATAAAAACCTTCCTCTTGAATCACTCTACCTATTACAAAAAACCGCATCAAAATCCGTTCGTAATTTTAAAGATTTAAGCATACAGACAAACAGACAAACAGACGCGACTTTGTTTTATACTATGTAGTGATATAGATTAGTACAGAAAAGTACTCGTAGCTCGTTTTTTTTTACGGCTAGCACGTTGTTGTTGCTAAGCGTATGGAATAACATCTGCTACAAAGTTGGTATTAGTAAATAAATAAAACCGATTCTCTAAAATTAATTACCGACCTTCAGTTTTGTGGTAAATGAACTAAGATACCTACTAATGTAGCCATAGCAACGCCTTCGGTTTCACCTGCCATTTACCGTTGATTTTGGAGCAAATAGGTTTTAAGACTTAGAAAGACTTTGAAACGAATGTGGCAATAATTCGGATAGTTTTTTGTGCTGATGATTTTTTGAGTCGCATAGATTAAGATTATCTATATAGGTAAATAAAAATGAATCGCCGTAATGTATGTACGCGCATAACTTCAAATTGGATGATTCTTTTTTTTGTGTGTTCCTTATTGTAAGGACAAGATTTTTATATAAGTAAATAAGATAAAAATCTCCAAATTCCCACGGGAACGGGGGCACAGCTAGTTTAAGATATACCAGCATCGCACCTCAATTCCTGTCGAATACAATCATTTTCATACATATTTTTTCAAATGTCATATCTAATTTGTTATATGTTTTAATACGTTTCAGTGTACGGAACATTGTTGGAAGATGACTTACGCGGTGACACCTCCGGCAACTTCAAGAGGCTGATGACTTCTTTGTGTATGGTGAGTGTTTTATACATGACTTTTTCAACTACATATTCTTCTTCTTCTTCATCGAGTGGATGGCCATCCTGACCAATCCTGGTGTCAGAGTTATTGAGCCGCTAAAGGCCTCTGACATGGCTCAAGTAACGACTACTATCCGCAGAAAGTAACCGGGACCGAACGGCTTAACGTGCCCTCCGAAGCACGGAATCGTCTTACTTTTCGAGCAATCAGGTGATTCAGCCTGCAATGCCCTAACCAAACTCAAAGGAAAGTCTCAAAAAGATATTTTTGTGAGATATCCCCACCGGGAATCGAACCCGGAACCTCCGGGTCGTGAGCCGGGCGCTCAAACCACAAGACCACTGAGGCTGTTAACTACATATTATTAATCATTGACTGTGGTATTTTGGATACTAACTTGTGTTATTATTATTGTGTATGTTGTTGTAAGTATATTTTCTTACATTTTTGTTCTATCTGTTTTCAGGGCAACAGGTCTGAAGATTTCCAAGTTAATCAAGACAGAGCGAGAGATGACGCTAGAAGCTTACTACAAGCCGGTGAGTTGACAAAAAGTATAATTTATATCTAACAACTGCTTTTATGTAATAATTTGTATGATGTTTGTCTAAATATGTATTTTATTTTAATAATAGTTTAACTGTGTGTTTTCCTGCTGTAATCATCGGAAATCCCCAGGCATAACACATGCAAGGAATAATAATATTGTACAAAGTATGTTATGCGTTTTACCTATATGTAGTAATGACTCAATCGATACATGTAAAGCACTTTATTTCGCTTGTATTCTGTCCCATAAAAAACTGTCTAAAACTCACTATGATTATACGATTATTAATTATGTTCTAATAATCTATTTAAAAAAATAAAAATGATACTAAAATCAATCCACTAGTTTTAGCGGACATGTTGACACCTATTTCTTTCTGTCATATAAAAAATGTGGTTACATAAAATCTATTTAATATTAGTCGGTTACATAAATAAAACTTCGACTAAGCTTATCACACTACATAATGGTTTTAGCTTTTGTTTTGTTTCGTCACACAATGACTATGACGTTTGACTCAATATTGACTAATACAATGCAAACGTCACGATTAGTCATTTGACGTCACATCTGTCACTGACATTAAACATGTCTGAGTCAGTGTACTAAGATTTGGAAAAGACGTGACTCTTTTCTGACTCACTGAAGTAACGAAGCTCTACTTATATGTTTGGGCAATTTACTAATTTAATAGTAATTTTATGTGGGAGTTTAATATGTGATACAATCATTGTTGACATCAAGTCATTAAAAGTAAATTAGTTACTGTGTTAGTCACGTTTAAAAATAAACAGTTTTGCTAACCTTTCGGTTATTGACGATAAGAGTTTATATCAGCCATTTAATTTAGGTACTTTGGTTTATTACCTTATATTAATTTAGTTATGTTATTCACATAAATTTAAATATTTCGTCCAGAATAAACACTAGATAAGTCGATATAATACTTAGCCCCTTATCTATACTAATCCTAAGTCACTACATAGTATAAAACAAAGTCGCTATTTTTGTCTGTTTGTTTGTCTGTATGCTTAAATCTTTAAAATTACGCAACGGATTTTGATGCGGTTTTTGGTAATAGGTAGAGTGATTCAAGAGGAAGGTTTATATGTATAAAAATTCCCGAAAAAACTCCATTCTCCCTTTTTCAGGTGAAATGCGTCTAGGCACTGACGAGTCGGTGTTCAACGCAGTGCTCTGCTCCCGTTCGTTCCCTCAACTGAACGCCATCTTCCAGGAATACCAGTATCTGACGGGACACGACATCGATGACTCCATCAAGGCCGAATTCTCAGGCGATTTGGAGAAGGCTCTGCGTGCTATAGGTATGTACAGTAGAGTTTGTTAGGTTTAGTAAGTTACTTCGAGTAGAACCTACGTACCTTTTTAGACCGCCGAAAGACCTCCGACATGGTCTAACGATCAAGACAACCGAGACCGACAATTTAACGTGCCCTCCGAAGCACGGCAGCGCAGATATAAATGCCACTATCGTTTTTTAGTGAGCTTTTATAAAAAAAAAATTAAATGATTTGCACACTTGCACATTTTACTTTATACTTTAGTAGTATTTATATTTATATTACTTTTTAAATACTATACACTTCTCTTGTGTAAGTGACTTATAAAATACTGTTTTGCTAGTTGCACATAGTTTTGAGATGCAACCTAGTTTTAAAAAATATTTTTTTACTTTTTACTAGTTTGTAAGGGTTGAATTTTGTTTTGTGCAATAAAAATAAAAAAAATGAAAGTTAGCTGATGGCAATTGTTAAGCAACTCGTAGCTTGGCCCTTACTTGAATCGATGGCCGAAAGTGGCTATTTGAGCGCTACCGTGCTTTGGAGGGCCACGTTAAGCAGTCGGTCCCGGTTGTTTCAGACCATATCGCAGGCCTTTAGGTTGTGAAATAAAATAAATAAAAGTCTGCTGTTAATATTATGGTGAAATCCTGCTAATATTATAAATGCGAATGTTTGTGAGGATGGATGTATGTATGGATGTATGTTTGTTGCTCTTTCACGCAAAAACTACTGAACGGATTTGGATGAAACTTTACAGTAATGTAGGTTACACATCAGAATAACATATGGGATACATTTTATCCCGAAATTCCTGCGGGAACGGGTACAACGCGGCTAAAACCGCGGGGCGCTGCTAGTGATATATAGTATGAAAATGGAAACAAACTAATCTTACTATCGAATCTAATTAAATTCCATAATACAAGCTAAGAGCTTATATGATGGAATCTAATGAACTTATTAGTTCGGGTCTAATTAACCGTGTGTGCATTTTGTCCTGTAAATTATTCATTTATAGTTTTACAAAATATCTTACAACTTACTAACCTTGAACTTATTCTATTCCAGTGAAAGTGGTCCGCAACAAGCCCCTGTTCTTCGCGGAGAGACTGCACAAGTCCATGAAAGGGCTCGGCACTAACGACCGCCAGCTGATCCGCGTGATGGTGACGCGCTGCGAGGTGGACCTCGGCGACATCTCCGACATGTTTAACAACAAGTATGGGGAGACGCTGGCTAGCTGGATTGAGGTAACTACTTGTTTTATTTATAACTAGCTGTGCCCCGCGGTTTCACCCGCAGCGCCCCCGTTCCCGTGGGAATTTTGAGATTTTTATTCCTTATTTTTCTTATATAAAAACCTTGTCCTGACAATAAGGAACACATTAAAAATAGAATCATCCAATTTGGTGCAGTCGTTCTGAAGTTATGCGCTTAGCAACAGATTCAGAGATTCATTTTTATATTATAGATGGA
The DNA here is from genome assembly GCA_963082685.1 of Cyclophora albipunctata. NCBI lineage: Eukaryota > Metazoa > Arthropoda > Insecta > Lepidoptera > Geometridae > Cyclophora > Cyclophora albipunctata. The sequence goes on along the minus strand of OY720117.1, from coordinate 2,799,673 downwards.
CTAGCAGCGCCCCGCGGTTTCACCCGGGTTGTACCCGTTCCCGCTGGAATATCGCGATAAAAAGTAGCCTATGTCCTTTATCAGGCTCTGAACTAACTGTGTACCATATTTCATTCAAGCGGTTCAGTATTTTTGACGTGAAAGCGTAACAGACAGACAGAGTTACTTTCGCATTTATAATATTAGTTAGGATTAGCAGAGGTCCGAAATTTTACCCGCTTTGTACTTGTTCCCGTAGGAACTTTGAGATGAAACCTTCCTGTTGAATTTGGCTATCCATTTCAAGAAGAATTATTGAAATCGAATTAGTAATTTGTGAGATTAGCGCGTTCAAAGAAACAAAAAACAAACTCAACAGCTTTTTTTAGTGTAGATTTCATAATTCAGCCAATAAGACTATGAATAATATACGTGTAAAGTCTCCATATTTTAATCTAACACAATTGAATCTTACTTCACGTAACAATTGTTTTCTTTACAGGGTGATTGCTCCGGTCACTACAAGAAATGTTTGCTAGGCCTCCTCGGTCTGTATTAAAAGGAGACAACCAACACAATGATACTACTGTACTGCATTTTACAATTGTCTTAAACTATTCTCTATGTAGATTAAGTTGCAACAAGGCTATGTTGCCCACTGTACGTTTTTATACATCTTCAGTAGATTTTATAATGTAATCTTTACGAAATATTTTTATTACTAAGAGTTATGTTAAGTTTTCTTAACGGTTTTACTGTATGAATACAAATTCTTGTTATAGTCTGCATTATGTCAGGGCGTGAATGACAGCTGTCAAGTTATTACTTAACGGTGAAGGAATAAAATTCAATAATAAAATGTCATTACTGTGACACATAGACAGATACCAATAACCACCTTTATTTCGGAAAATTTAAATAACATTTGGATTCTAAACTATTTACATTAACTGTATTTAATAAATAAATATCCCGGACCAAAAAGCTTCCTCTAAGCTTGTATTATGGAATCTGAATGACAGTATACATTCGCGCCTTGAGACAATCTAAAGAATAATGTCATAATGTCAAGTTGGATGACTGACATCGCTACGTCAGTTTATTGATAAAGACAGTAATCAAATAAATCTACAGTTGGCCCATAAAATTGGTGGCATATTTAGAACATTGTCATATTAAATATTTTGACCTATATAATGTCAGTGTCATGATAATTGTCCAATTGTGTCAACTGACAAAGTCGAAAAAGTGCTCAACATTTTTACGGGCTGATTGTAGTACATAAGCCAGTACTTCACTAAAATCGATTTGAGAATCGAGTTGACCTAGTGCATTTGCAGTTTAATCCAATCGATTAATTCATATTGTTTTATAAAAAATTGTAACAAAATCGATTATTGTTTCATTCGATTCAGTATCGATGATGGTAGTTGACTGATTTACATCATAACTTGTATTTGATCATCACATACATAAATATTCTCATTTAAAGTCGAATCTCAAATATTCGCTTATTGTGTAAATTAAATGGTTATTAGCTTCTTATATAAATAAATAAGTACATACATGGATGTTTTCTAAAATAAGTTTCATAATTGATTTAGTTTATTCAATAAACTAAGTACCGTCCTCTTGATCTGTATATTTTTATTGCTGTGTTTCGGCTGCCATTTTGAATTTCAAAATGGCGCCTTCTGAAAGTGCCTAAATAAGTACAATGTGCCTAAAATATTTTAGAATTGACCCCATATATATATCACATAATTTATATTAACTATCATTTGTAACAGTATTAATAATACGAAATTGTTTTATTTCTAATATTTTACTAAATTTATATGCATTTGGTTGGTTGTTCACGTTTTTTATATATAAAGTTATATTAACAACCTTGTGTGCAAAAGATGATGTTAATTTGGAATAAAAAACCAGGTGCTATATTCTATTTCTAATTTATCTGTGCCTTTCACATTGTATAACATATTTCAATGTCCTAATGAAGGCAACCGCGTTTCTAAGGGACAATAGGTCAAAACCACCCTTTAAAATCATTATAATTCTCTAAGTACATACTAAGACTATACGCCAGATAAGTCACTCTGCGAAAACGAAACTAATTTGTCTAATATAGGCTAATTTCTAAGCGTAAATATAATTATTTTTATATACAACTACACAGTTATGCGGAGATTACTTTCCCTGTGATAATGGCATGTACACACTTCAAATAAGTTATTATTTTCTTAATTTTCTTTGATTGATCAAATGATTTATGTATTAATTGTTCATGTGTAATAAATTGTTTAATTTTTGGAAATTGCTATGAAACTTATTTAAATTACATATACATACATTAATTAATTTCTTCTATGTTACATTGTTAAATTTTTTTGTCAACTAAAACTAGATCTCCATACACATTTTATTCCACGATTATATTTCAATTGATAAAATACATTTTTTGGTTTTTATTATTTTTCCTTACCTTACTTTGTCAGTCGTTCTATTTCTTAAATCCAATATAAGCAATCCTTTTCTATCATACAGTGAACCTATTTTAGTTATACACTAGCAGCGCCCTACGGCTTTACCCGCGTTGTGCTCGTTCCCGTGGGAATTTCGGGATTTTTTATACATATAAACCTTCCTCTTTAATCACTATCTAGGTATTTAAAAAAAACCACGTCAAAATCCGTGCAGTAGGTACTACTATTTGAGTTTATCGCGAACAGACAGACAGACGCTGCCGGGAACTTTGTTTTATAATTATGTAGTGATACTTAAAAACTTCAATTAAATTCCTTTTCGGTTACTGTTCAATGAATCGAATTATCTAGCGCCTTTATAACACTAATATTCGTGCATTCATTTGAAGTTTGAGGCATAACAGAAGTTAATTAGTGACACTAAAATTAATTCAATGAATATTCTAATGATAGGAACGAAATGAAAAAAAAAATTACGAACAAAATGCACATACAAATGCAAATCACTTAAAATTAAATTATAAAAACATTCCTGATAATAGGTACTAATATACATACAAAATACAACGAAATACATAAATTTTATTTATGTATGTTTTTAGGCTTTGACATTACGAAATGTCAGATTATTGCATGAAATTCTAAGTTAAACTAAAAATGAGGTTTTCATTGTTTTGTTTGCTCATATATTTAAATGACATTATAATTATTATCAGTTTGAATGTATAAATACAAACGGCCTTATTCAAAATACTTATAAACATCATTTTAGCTATCAAATGGTTTGTCCCTTTCCAACACACGCTATTTTTCAAGGAGCAAAAGAGACAAAACACTTAAACAGTGTTTTAGTTAAAGAGAGTGTTAATGAATAAGGCGGAAAATGTATTGAGCAACGATTCTGAATTACTACAGGAATTAAAGGTTAAGGGTTATTAAGGGTTAATTAAGGGTGTAAAATATAAGGTCTTGCTTTATTTAATTACATTGCTTCGTGTATGAGCTTGTTAAAAAGCGATTTTTCATAGTAGGTAAGGGTGCTTTAACTAAAATAATTATAGTAAACTAGCTGTGCCCCGCGGTTTCACCCGCGGCGCCCCCGTTCCCGTGGGAATTTTGAGATTTTTATTCCTTATTTTTCTTATAAAAAAACCTTGTCCTGACAATAAGGAACACATTAAAAAAAGAATCATCCAATTTGGTGCAATCGTTCTGAAGTTATGCGCTTAGCCACACATTTTGCGATTCATTTTTATATCATAGATGACAATTATATACTGTAGTAAAATTATTATATTATAAATAATTTGTACCAAATAAGTTATAATTATTTATGAAGATTGAAATAAAAGTGCTTTAAATCGTTTTGTCGTTTATTTCGTTGGTAAGATTGTAATTTATCCCTCTTGTGGTAGTTAGAGCGGGTTGCTTCAGCGTAGGCTCACGCCAGTAAACGTTACTAGCAGCCCAAATATTTTTGAAACTAATTTAATATGTAGTTATGAAACAACGTTTTGTATTTAACGGACACATTAACAGCGTAAACAACTTTTTAACGAACGTATGTTACGACTAGCAGCGCCCCGCGGTTTTACCCGCGTTGTACCCGTTCCAGTGGGAATTTCGGGATGAAAAATAGCCTATAACCTTCCCGTTGAATGTGGCTATTTAACACAAAAAGAATTATTCAAATCGGACTGATAATTCCTGAGATTACCCCGAACATACAAACAAACAAAGTTACAAATTTTACCTCTCTATTATTAGTAACTAGCAGCGCCCCGCGGTTTTACCCGCGTTGTACCCGTTCCCGTGGGAATTTCGGGAATTTTTATACATATAAACCTTCCTCTTGAATAACTCTACCTATTACAAAAAACCGCATCAAAATCCGTTGCGTAATTTTAAAGATTTAAGCATACAGACAAACAAACAGACAAAAGTAGCGACTTTGTTTTATACTATGTAGTGAAGATAACCAATCGTTTGACGTACAATGAAGGTAAAATGAAGAGTAATCCTACAAGTTCTATAAACACTCAGTTTAAAGTAGGCTTTCACTTAAAAAACCCTTTTGAAGAACAGAAACCTTAAGCAACTGATTCCCTTTATACATCTACTCTGATTGTTTTCTTTTATACCTACTATCTGATATCAGTTTACACCTACAGTTCTGCCCATAAAGCTAACCCAATCAATTACCCAACAAAAACGTTAGATAATAACGCAATTTTCAAGGAACGGTAGTGATGGATCGTCTACGGAAGAACAATAAAAATTATAATCACGGACGGTTGATGAATTAGGTCTCAGATATGCAAACAAATGCACCCAATCAAGTTTGGTTGGCTCAGTTAAAAGAGCCGTCTCACGATCCAGAATAATGAGGTTCGTTAACAATCACTTTGTTTCCTTGGAGTTTGGTGTACTGGAAATTCGGTGCTGTTTAGTACGTTATAATTGGGTGGAGGTTTATAGCTACTAAGAATAAATATAATGAACTAGCAGCGCCCCGCGGTTTTACCCGCGTTGTACCCGTTCCCGTGGGAATTTCGGGATGAAAAATAGCCTATAACCTTCCCGTTGAATGTGGCTATCCATTACAAAAAGAATTATTCAAATCGGACTGATAATTCCTGAGATTAACCCGAACATACAAACAAACAAACATAGTACTAAAAAAAATTACCTCTTATTAATATTAGTAAAGATATGGTAAAAGGTAATAATTATGTATATTTATATGTGTGTATAACGTGATCTTTATCTCTGCCCATGTCTCTCTATAGTACTTCGAATACAAATATTGCAAGTAGGTATTGGTTGTCTTCCAGTTTCCTCAATTCCTATCGTAATACAGCCGTTTACGCTATTTCCAAAACAATAGTTACACGAACGAAGGGAGGAAAACAAACCTACCCTTAACTGAATAATACTTCCCTACCTTACGGGATAAAACACCCCCTTATTTAATTATGATAATAACACGTTTACCCACTTTGTTTTATGTTGCACATGTCTCTCTAGAGTGTTTTGTTTATGAACTAAAGTTTCTTCTTGTTTGGTTCACGCAAATATTAACCAGTTTTCATACGGTTTACTGTGAGACCACAGAACGGAAACTAATTATAATGTATCATTACAATGTTAGGAATATTCAGTTGTATTAACATTTTGCTTTGATCTGAGTAAATTTCATATTATAAATAATTAAAATTTGTAGATTTTGTTTGTATGTTCGGGCTGATCTCGGCAATTACTCAACTGAATCGAATAATTATTTTTGTAATGGATAAACACATTTTACCGAAAGGCTAACTTTTCACCCCCAAATTCCCACGGAAAACGGGCACCACGCGGGTAAAACCGCGGGGCGCTACCAGTTAAAGCTATAATTGCTGGGCAGTAAATAAAACATGTTGCTTCATTATGAAATGAAATATCGAAAAAACCAAACAATTTCCGACATTCACTTTGATAATTATAAATGTTTTCCAATTCATTTCTCTCTTTGATTTCGAAATATTTGAAAGGTTATTCAATAAAGATCTTTTACGTCTATGTATGTACCTATAGGATGTTCTCATTGTCAAAATATTTAAAAAAACAACGGGTTACACTCCAGGTGTGAAAACTTGAATATTAACGTCAAAACGAAATAGGAATTTCCGATCAAGTCACGTGTCCTGACGCGAGTTTTATGACACTCTTACCTAATGAATGGGTTTAGGCCCATCTCGTAGCCAGATTTGGTAGCTAGCTTCCAAATGGGAGAAATAATCCCGATTCGAAGCTGGCTACGAAATAGGAATTCGAAAGTCAAAGATTTAGGATTTTAACTAGTAAAAAAAAAAAACCCTAACCTACCGAATAGATCGTTCCCATTTAGTAGCTAGCTACAAGATGGGAAAACACTTTTCTCATTTCTTAGCTAGCTACCAAATCTGGCTACGAGATGGGCCTAACCTAATGAATGTAGGTATCTAATGCACCGTATTTTCTAAAAAAGAATTATTATTTAAAGAAAACTTCAACAAAACAACAATAGGACAAGGAAAGTGTTAGAAAACAATATTTTATTACTTCTAGCGCTTTACAGTGGGCGGTAGCTTAAGTAGCGCACACAAAACAAATGGGCCTCTCCTAATGAATCCTGCCCAATTTTACGCTACATGAAAAACTTGGGATATTTCAACAGACACCCTCTTCGCGGTTTCTGCCTTTTTACGTATGAAACTACTTGAAACAGACCTTCGTTACCAAAATTAATGGCTACAAGATTACTTGGGTCGAAAATTTTGGGTAAATTAAAAAAAGAAAAGAGATATGGGTACGTATAACTGTCTTTCTCTAATAGGTATGTCTGCGTTTCCGATCCATTGAAGCTGATCCAAATTGGCTCTCGTGCGAACCGTTCCTTAATTTCGACACATTTTTTTGTCTCAAAGGCAGCCCAATTATAATAAAGAGTTTTTTTATTTCGATTTTATTAGCTTAAGCAAATCTACTCCAACTTTTTCGTGTTTATAATATTCATCAATGTTCTTTTGAAGGTGGACTATTAGGAATTAGTTTTTTATTTTTTTTAAATAAAATAAAAATGCTGTGAAATTGTAATTGAAGAACTACTCAACGGATTTTTATGAAACTTTACAGTAATATAGGTCATACATCAGAATAACACATTTGATGAATAATTAATGAATGAATGAATATGGCTGATTATTTTGTTAAACGAACCGCACGACGGTTTGTTGAAATACACCCACGAGCAAGGTATATTAGAAGGTTCCATTAGGTCAATTAATATTCTAGTTGTCTTTGTAAGGTCATTTTCACGCCCAAATAGAAAAAAAATACTGACGGTATGAGTTGTAGTTTGTAGTATAGAGATATATTAAATCTTGGAGAAAAAAAAACATATTGGATAGGTAAGTAACATCTTATTTATATTAAACTAGCAGCGCCCCGCGGTTTTACCCCCGTTGTACCAGTTCCCGCTGGAATTTCGCGCTAAAAAGTAGCCTATGTCCTTTCTCAGGCTCTGGAATAACTGTGTACCAAGTTTAATTCAAATCGGTTCAATAGTTTTGGCGTGAAAGCGTAACAAACAGACAGACAGACAGAGCTACTTTCGCATTTATAATATTAGTTAGGATAAGAGAAAATGGCGGATAAATAGGATCAAAATAAAAGTGTGCGACAAGAACTACCTACTCATTTAAAAGGTTTCTCTCTTTATGAAAATTTTAAGAAAAAGAAGACGTCTCACTGATGGATTCACCAAAGATATCAATACTATAAATTAATTTAAAATGGCCTCATATCTATACTTTACGCCACGGCGGTATACCTAGTGGTATGTGCATCCGTCTAGACTGAGATCTCGGGTTCAATTCCCGGGTTGAGCGAAAACATGTTCCTACTTTACAAACATAAGCTCGGGTTTGAGATCGCCAACGCGCATTAGGCAAGCATGGCGATAACGCCTAACTCTCCTCACTGTACTGATATCTTCAGTGAGATAAGGGTCCTTTGGTTAGCTGAAGGTAGGACATTACAATGTTTTTTTTTACGTATACAAATTATACAACGCGAAGTAGATTTCACAAGAGCGTTGAATTAATAAAAGAATGGCTCAAATCCCTTGAGTTTCAAAATTCAAAACTTTAACCCTATACTAATTCTGAATTACTAAGTCGAACTCAAACACTGTGTTGTATTGACATTAATGCGTAAATCAAACTGAGCTCGAGCCGGCGAACAAAAGGCAACTTGTACGGCCTACTTAATAGATTACTAGGGGTGGACTGTGGTTTCGCCTGAGTTGATATATTTTTATATTGATCATAAAATACACTCATGCATAGCTCGTATTCATTTAGTATGTAACGTGGAAAGTGACGCATGGGAAACGTGTAATGTTCATAAGACTTTTACACATTCGTAGGTTTTTGTAAACTACCCACTGGTTCCTTAGTTTTCAACAAGTGTTCTATGACCAATGACCATAGTTCCTTTGAAGATAAAAAGTATTATATCCGTATCCGTAAACATAGTCAAAATAAGCACCTTAAAAAACCATCAAAGGCGGATCTAGAGATCAAAAGAGGGATCATTTTGGAAAAAAACTTTCGAAGAAAAATACATTTTGTAAACCCTGGCTCCAACCACCCCATCCAAATTTCTGCACCAAAATAGCTAGGTACCGCTTTATACCACCTGCAAACGAACATACAGACTTCTCCTTTTCACAATATAAGTTGATATAACATAGGTTTTTAAAAAGGTTTTAATACAGCAGGGTTAACTGAATTGAGAGAAAACAAAGAGCAGAACACTCGACAGCGGAATACGGATGACAATGGAAACCTCACTTATGGGAGGTCATGCATGTAATTTGTATGAAAACACGCAATTTTGTATTGAAATAAGAAAAGTTTGATCGCAGCGTTTTATGTGGACGAGGACTCTTGTTTTTGGATTTTTTTATGTCTATAGGTCCTCAGCCTTACTGTAACTAAAACACTGTTATAATGTGTTTTGTCTCTTTTGCTCTTCGGAAAATTGCGTATGTCAGAAAGTGACAAACTATTTGATAGCTAACTAAAATGTCCTCAAATATGGCCACGTAAGTATAGCTTAAGTTCGGTATATAGTTAGTTATACTAGAACGTATTTAATGAATTATTTGCTGTGACACAGTACAAGAACTTTTATAGTGTATCCGTAAACGTATGTACCTAGTTTCAGTTCAAAAATAACTTTTAAATCTCTAAAGCGCCAAAATATGTTTAAAAACATAATTACATTCGTCTGACTTTTCAAATCCCAATAAATGAATAAAGTCTGCCTATTTAACTTGTTCTTAGCTAAGTACAGATTAAAATATCTATTTACGAAAAACTTATTAAACTTAACAGTTTGTGATTAATTTATACCTAAAGCTACTCTCATTAAAGTTAGGAATTTTGCAAAGTTTTAAATCAAGCAATCAGTAACTGATGGTGAAATTAAAAGTTGTTAAATTAAGTGCAAGTTGTTTAAGTCGAGGCGTCACAACAAGAAGAGAAGTTTTAAATGTATTTAGGAGGCAGCGCGTTGGACCTCAGCATCCGATCTATTATCCAAGTTAAAGTTACTAAGTTTACCTTAATTTATAGAGGATTTCAAACTAATGTTTGAACATTGTGGGAAATTCTTTATGTAGGTACAGACAGTAGGTACAGACTATTGCTTTAACGAATGGCTAATTTATATGGTTTAAGGGCGATAGGTATTTGAAACTAAAAAACATTGATGCTCAGTGACTTTACTGACTATAATTTTTAAAGGTAAAAAAATGGTATGCATCGTTGCTATGCTATGAAGCATAACCTTAGCCATGTCAGAGGCCTTTGTCGGCTCAATAACTCTGATTGGTCAGGTTGACCATCCACTCGATAAGAAGAAGAAGATCAAATGTATGACACCCGTAGAAAAACAATCTAAGGGTCTGTTTTCTGTAGCGACCAGCAGCAGGCAGCATCTACCGACTACCAGACAGCTGATGAAATATGCTGCCTGCGAACGGTTTTCAAATCACCTTTTATGATGATATTTTTATTCTTGACTTTTTTAACTTACTCTTCTCACAAAATTCGGTGAAGTATCGAACCTGTAAACACTTATCGAAGTTACGATTACGCATAGTCCCCTGTTTTACTTTATATTCTGAAAGTATTAAGCAAATACTCCATTCGCCCTCGATACGCCTAAGAAGTAGCGAAAATAATATTGTTCCTTCCGCAAGAATAGGACTTTATAGGGACAAGACAGCTGCCGTTTAAATATTTAACAAACGGTCCCAGGCTGTGTTTGATTTGCAATAAAATTTGAATAATTTCAATTTAGCATCAAAGATTTTAAGTCGTAAAAATTTGAATTTCAACCCTTGAACGAATACATTTACTGGAACATATAAATACCTAGTTTATTTTGTTATTATGTTGCAATATTTTTTATGTGTCAGTAATTTTGAATTGAAATTGTTTTGAATTGTAATTGTGAACTGGAGTTTCAATTCAAAATGAGTAGTGTTCGGAAACCAGTATGTCAGTACCTAATTAATTACCTATATATTTTTATATAAGTTAATTATTATTTATATAAGGTAAAGAAACGCTTCAGAAATGTGTGCTAGTGAAGTGTATTGCAAATTTTCAAAAGTAGTTTACCAAGATATTTATGATTACAACTAGATTAGCAGCGCCCCGCGGTTTTACCCGCATAGAGGCCGTTCCCGTGAAAATTTCAAAATGAAAAATAGTCTAACCTTAACTTTAAATATTTACCCTTCCGTTAAATGTGGCTATCCATTACACAAAGAATCATTAAATCTGTTTGGTAGTTTCTCGAATATTCCTATAGAAACTGACTCATCACAAGTAAAACTACTGGGCTCTGCTAGTTTAACGACAACATCACTACATAGTATAAAACAAAGTCGCGTCTGTTTGTCTGTTTGTCTGTATGCTTAAATCTTTAAAATTACGCAACGGATTTTGATGCGGTTTTTTGTAATAGGTAGAGTGATTCAAGAGGAAGGTTTTTATGTAAAAAAAATTCCCGAAATTCCCACGGGAACGGGCACAACGCGGGTAAAACCGCGGGGCGCTGCTAGTAGAAGATAAAGACAGTTGTAGGTAGTACGAGTATGGTATTATCATGGATTAAGTAGGCATAGAGAGATCCTTGTAAGTTTATCAAATTGTACACATTCAAAGCAACTGTATTATCCGCTACCTACATTAGAAACGTCCTCGCGAACTAGAAACTAATCAATCATGCGAACTTCACACGCAATGCTTCATTGAAATACAGATACGATGAGTTAATTTACAACTGCTTTGCAATTACTTGTACGTACTTACGTAGTTAAGTATAAATTATTGGAGAATAAATCTAATTTATGTATTTACTGAGCATAGTTGTATACATTGTTGCACACACACGGAAGAGCGAAGCACTTATTGCGTACCTTCTCTATTTCGTGGTTGTACACACCAAAGCCGGCCCACCGGCTATGCCCGCAGGTTAAGCCGCCGGGCTTGTTTTGCGTTTTGCTGTCAACCTAACCTTTTTAAAACTCTGACTCGAGACATTGATGGACTGGACACAAGATTTCTTTTTTCTGATTATTGTCGTAGAGCCCCTAACAAAAGCTTTGCTCCGCACTTTGAGCATGGCTGATTTAACGTAACCCGCCGGAACCAACACGTCGGGTAAAGCCGGGTGCCAGGTATCGTGTGTAGAGGCCTGTATTTGTTAAAATTAACTTCAAAAATCGAAGGAGAAGGTTCTCAATTCAACTGTATAATTTTATGAATCGATTTCAAAAAATATTTCAGTGTAGGAAAAACTACAAAATGGTCCTTATGCTAACCGGTTAAAAATATGGTAATCAATTTTACGCATAAAAATTTGTTAAAAAAAAGTTAAATGTCGAAGTAAGTGCATATCTTTTACAACTTTTAAGCTATTGCATAGCTTCTATCGCGGGCCTTGAGCGCGGGGACCAAATCCAAAAATTCCGTAACGAAAAAACCTCACGCTTACCCGATCCGACGGGAAGGAGGTGTGGCTTGAAGGCCGTGCATCGTCTAACGTCGTTTCAGTTCGGCAGTCTTCGACACGGCGTTGTGTGCGATTGTGCGTTGGGGGTGAGAGAGGGGGTGAGAGAGGGTGGTGAGAGAAGGTGGTGAGAGAGGGGGTGAGAGAGGGGTGAGAGAGGGGTGAGAGAGGGGTGAGAGAGGGGTGAGAGAGGGGTGAGAGAGGGGTGAGAGAGGGGTGAGAGAGGGAGGTGAGAGAGGGGGTGAGAGAGGGGGGTGAGAGAGGGGGGTGAGAGAGGGGGTGAGAGAGGGTGGTGAGAGAGGGGGGTGAGAGAGGGGGGTGAGAGAGGGTGGTGAGAGAGGGGGGTGAGAGAGGGGGTGAGAGAGGGGGTGAGAGAGGGTGGTGAGAGAGGGTGGTGAGAGAGGGGGTGAGAGAGGGGGGTGAGAGAGGGGGGTGAGAGAGGGTGGTGAGAGAGGGTGGTGAGAGAGGGTGGTGAGAGAGGGTGGTGAGAGAGGGTGGTGAGAGAGGGGGGTGAGAGAGGGGGATGAGAGAGGGGTGAGAGTGGGGTTGAGAGAGGGGGTGAGAGAAGGGGGTGAGAGAGAGGGTGAGAGAGGGGGTGAGAGACGAGGCGGCAGGGGAGAGAAGAGGCGGCAGGGGAGAGAAGAGGCGGGAGGGGAGAGAGAGAGAGAGAGGAGGCGGGAGGGGTGAGAGACAGCGGAAGCGGCGGTAGAGGAAAGATGATTATTAAATTAATGATTTGGAAATTAATCAAGATTAATATGAATTAAGATTGACATGAAAGGAAATGTTAAAATGAATGAAGGAATATTAATAAATAATGAAGACAAGGGCTGCGAAAGAATGACTAACGGAAGGATTGAAAAGGAAGCAGGAAAAGGGTCATATAAGGAAGGGTATATAGGTATTTATCTACACTAATGTTGTATGTTACAACATTGCGAGTTGGGTGGGCGAGAGGCGGGTGGGGTGAGAGAGAAGAGATATCAAATATATCAAATATAATTGCATAAGTTGATACAAAATGCTATGCAATAGCTTCACCGCGGCAGTCCCCGAGTGCCACACGTCTTTTTTTAAATTATCTTTATTGGTTACGTTTTAGTACCGAACACCGATAATGTGTACATCATTTGAATGTCTCCAAACACGTTAGTTTACGCTGCATGTCATTGGCTATGCAATCGGAATAGCAAACGATATGCGCCGATCTGCAGCTCTGATTGTGATTCTATTCAATACAGAGTCAATACTCGTAGGTGCTTGCGATCTAACGTTGTTAGGTTCTTGGATAAACTAGATATTCTTTGTGGAACTGGAGATAACGGACTTACGAAGTAAATACGTTGTTATGTTTAATAAGGTTCTGTAATGACTAACCGACCGTTGACTAATACTCGTAATAACTGGCCGATAGTGTCACAGTGTCAAAAACAAACAAAAAACAATATTTTTGTGTCACTTTACTAATTTAGTAAAGACACTGTCACTTTAAAGTATTTAGATCTGACAAAAAAATTGCTCTTTGTTTGTTGATCGCCGCGGTTTTTTTTATTAATAGACAATGTCAGCCTTTCAGAGATTTGAAAACTGTGTACCCGCGCTCAGATATAAAATGCCACTATCGACCAGTCATCCCACATTGCTTAATAACGCGATGATTGACATCGCTTTGTGAAACTACGCCACGAGCGCTACGATACCTTTTATAAGTCTAATATTTCAAAAAGATAGAACCTACTAAACAAACTTACCTATGTCCGACTAATAAATTCCCAATACAAATATTTGTCCAGATCTGTCCAAGAATAGCCAGGTGTAACGTTCCTCAGTTGTATCAACATGTCCCATCGAGACTTGGGAACACAAACACTAGATCTGCAAAAGATACGTAACGTCTGTGATTTTATTCAATACTAGCAGCGCCCCGCGGTTTTACCCGCGTTGTGCCCGTTCCCGTGGGAATTTCGGGAATTTTTATACATAAAAACCTTCCTCTTGAATCACACTATCTATACAAAACCGCGTCAGAATCCGTTGCGTAGTGTTAAAGATCTAAGCATACATAGGGACAGACAGACACCGGAAAGCTACTTTGTTTTATACTATGTAGTGATAGTAACTCCCTTTTAGAGATTTTTCCCTACTTTTGTGGTGATATCTCGTTGTGCAGATTATAATGGAGATGATAAAAGCCTTTCTACTAGAGCGGTGCTATATTATATTGCAATGATATGTCTAATATCATTGGTGAAAGTGGACACCATCAACTCTATCTGTATGTGGCTATCTTTGAACACGATTGAAGTATACCAATCAATATTAAATATAAATAAATGCATGACTTATTATGTGAGAAATGCATATAATAGTAAAACTCATAGGTATATATTTTTATTGAAATCTACACCTCAGGTGACTTTACCCCTGAGTGCTAGAGTTAAAACGGTGCGGTATTGGAATGGCGTTGTTAAAAACTTTAAAAGCAGTTTTAGAGAGAGTAAGACGTCTTGATAGACTTGATTGTCGGTCACAGACTTTTTGTCTTTAAACTAAAGAATTTGTACTGATATCTAACTGATGTATGTCCACTAAAAGACTATTTAGTCTATTAGTGGACTCCAAACTACATCAGCTCCAAACTGCTGCGTAAAAAAGTAAGAAGTTCTCGTAGGTCAGTGGCCAACCGGAAACTGCAAATTAAACATACTGTTGTATCGATAACCCTAGAATCGTTAGGGTAAACTTGCCTAATTCGTACCACTTAACGAGAACCTCAAAAATTTTGGAAATAAACAATGATACACAGTTATTTATATTAAGTAATTATAATTTTATTATCGTTCTATTAATATTTCAACAAAAAATAACATAACTTTTATTAACTTCTTAAATATAAACAATTTTCAAAAACTTGAAAAAAGTACGATTTAAAACCATTCATCTTAAATCGTACTAGTATATTCTTAAATCGTACTATGAGATCCTATCATTGGTTTACTGTCTTAAAAATCACAATCTTAATAATCTTCTTTTTTCTTCTTCTTCTTCTTCTTAATCTTAATGTACCTAGATTAATTCTAATTAACACAGCGGATGGTCTTTGCCAAATCCTGACAGTCATCGCAATAATAACATTTTGTATGTACAAATATGTCTCACAAGTTCTGTTTCCATTTCCATGGTTAAATCTTTTGGGCGACCTATTCTTTGGTGATTATTTAGTCCTTTTAAATGTCGTCTAAACGTTGGTTTAGGTAAATTATACATTCGACAAACTTCGTTCAATTTCAAGTCACCATCTTTAAATTTCTTAATTGCTTCTTCCATGTCGTCTTTGCTCCAAGAGTTATATGTTCTTTTTGACATGATGCCCTAAAATAGTAACAAAAATAATTAGAAACAATTAAATAAAAAATAATCAAGTACCTAGTTAATACTTACCGTGAAATTATAAATAATTTTCTTAAATCGTACCGGTACGTTTTAAGAAGTAGCTGCGAGTACGAAATAGGCACAAGTATCAAATGAATTTTAAATTTACCTCACAAAAAAATGTCAACAGACAAGCCGGTTTTACTATGTGAAATACATACACAAATATACGCATAAATATATAACAACCAGTTAAACAATTTACAAACGATGTACTTAGAAGACAGTTCTTATGAAATATGCGACAAAATTACTCAAAAAGCAAGAAAAAACTTACCTGTTTAATATTTTAGTAGGGAGCAACGTAACTCGTGTTCATTTGTCACATGGCAATATGGCCGACTGTTATTGACAATTTATGCCACTAGAGGCGCTGGTAACTATTACCCAAGCCAAGATATAGAGGAGGTACGATTTAGGCGCAGGTACGAATTAAGCAAGTTTACCCTATACATTAACCCCCATCTGTCTATTCGCATCAGGTAAAAGGATCTACGGAAAACTCATTTAACCCTTTTCATTTAAAACGCGTAATTTATTGTCATATAAAGCTTTTCTTTGTAAACATTGAGCTATAAATATGCTGCGTTTACGAGCTAAAGGATTTAGTAGGTTATCTTTGAATAGAGGTTTATATTGATTTGGTTAAGTAAATACTATAACTAGACGTTAAGTTCTATATAAAATGGTACTTGAGTAAGCTTCTAGGTCACTCGCACACGGTAGATCTGATATACGTACCTATCCCTTTGTTGAACAAATATATGTTTGTAAGGCTACGTTCAGAGTGGCGCGGGGCGTGTAGCGCCCGCGTCGCGTCGTGCGTGAAAAAGTATTAAAACAAAACGCGCACAATCACGCTTCTACGACACGCGCCGTGAGACACTGCGCTTCTCTCTAAGTGAACAAAGCCTAATATATTAACTAAATACCTACTGGATTGATATAAAAATGCTTATTAAATATACTCTATCCTTTAAAAAAGGTTCTTAAAAAATATAACCGTTAATTTCGTTGCAAAAAAATCTTAAATCCCCGAGGATTAATAACGGGGACAGTTTGTGGCAATCAACAGCCAGAATGTAAATAGAAAACAAATTGCTAGTTTCCTATCAAAACCCAATCAATGTTTGCAATGATGAAAGTTTCATAATGGAGAAGGCAAACATTTTTTACTTTACACACCAAATAAATCTATACAAAATTACAAGAAAAACTGTGTTTTTACTTTTTCCATATCTCAATAAATGGCTAAGATATTAACGATCAAAGTGCGTATTTTCGGCCGTGGGATTTTAAAAACGCGGGCGGGCGCTCACTGGTCGATGACGTCATCAGACGACAGTCGCGCTCTCGTAAGCACGCCGCTGCGTATTAAAAATCAAAATTTAACTGTTTTCTGCGGAAAAATGAGTGAAAAAATAGTGAGTAAATACTGTATTGTGCCTCAGTGCTTCAATTCGACAGTTAAAACACCAGATAAACTCTTTTTTAATGTGCCTGAGGACCCAAAAATGTGGAAGAAGTGGATGACTGCAGTAAAAAGGATGGATT
This sequence comes from Cyclophora albipunctata, assembly GCA_963082685.1. Taxonomy (NCBI): domain Eukaryota; kingdom Metazoa; phylum Arthropoda; class Insecta; order Lepidoptera; family Geometridae; genus Cyclophora; species Cyclophora albipunctata. Next base: position 2,782,610 of record OY720117.1, on the reverse strand, counting down.
CAATAAGCCCTACATACGTCTCCCTCTCTTTTTAACTGTATATACCCTATGGCATCATCTCCGTAGCCCTCTCTTCCTGACCTAGAACCATAAAACACTACGAATTAAAAAAAAACCTTCAAAACGTACGTTTTTAATGTACCTACCTACTTACTATTAGAACGGTTTAACCGATTTTGACAAGACATTTCTACGAACCTCTGTTTAAAAACAACATTGAAATAAAATAAAAACGCATCGAAAGCGGTTCACCCGCTTAAAAATATGCTACGTTACTACAGACAAACATACAGACACGCAGACAGACATAGGTAGACAGACACCTTCTAACTTGCAACACCCCTTTAAAAAGGAAAAATTTGCGGCCCGCAAGTTGATCACCACTGATTTCTTAACTAAGTATTATTTATTTTTATTAAAAAAAAACAACTGTGAATGAAAAACCTAAAGCGTACATTGGATAAAATTAAAAAAATATCTGGTTTATTATAAAACTATATTAATAGGCAGGTAGGTACTTACCTACTTACCTATTTGTCTACTCAGAAAAGTAATAACTACGTAAATACCTACTTACTAGAACTTACCTACATCTGTATATGGGTAAATAGTGACATTTTCTTATGTAAGTACTAATAAAACATAGAGGTAAAAATAATCATCGAAAACCTCGAGATATAGATTGGGAGTAGGTATCTGGTAGAATTTTTTATCGCCGTCCATAATAGGTAGGTACCTACTAAATTAAATAGTAGGAAATGCTTACTCAGAACGTAAATAGGTACCTTTTCATCTATCAAACTATCCACTCTTGGCAGATTGTCCGACTGACCTTTTAAAAAACCTTCTTCCATTCTACAGACTTCACGTTTCACTCGATTTAATGGGATATAAAGGATAATTTACTTTATATCTTTAAAATATAAGCACACTAGGTATTATGAATACGAAGACAATCAAAACAATATGAAACGAGACGCCAAAACCACAGTATTACTGTGCCAAAACGCACCAAAGTTTACTGGAGTTCACCGGACCGACCGACCGCCGCGCCCTGTGTAGTCTCGTGACGTCATAGCGTAAGCGCGCCTAATCTCGGAAATTCAAAAAAGGGCTTGAACTTCTCGTCGTTATAACTTCGGAAATACTGCATGGATTGAAGTGAAATAAAAACTAGTGTAATATATATGACCTAAGCTCAGATTGTAGGTGCATTTGATAGTAATATTTTGACCCATTTGCCTTCTCCATTCTCAGTTCTATTGGTACATGGTAGTCCCATACTTTTTTCAATAAATGGTTTTCTAAAACTACGTTTACAGATACACAGTGGTCGTTCTGCGTTTTCTGTGATACCTTTACAGGAACCGTGGTCACACTTTTGTACCCACGGTTCCTGTTAAAATGTAAAATAAAAGCGAAGTGTATCTGTAAACGTACATAGTTTCAATTCAAAATGAGTAGTGTTCACTTAAACTTAAGAAGCAAGTTAAATTGTATGTGAATAATAATCGAGTGAGATCACTGATCGTTTTCACGCTGTATTATGTTCGTAAAATAAATGTCATAGTGCAGTATTTCACAATATTTTCCGTTGCTCGCCGATTGGACGACTCGGGTCAATTTTCCGCCAAGTTACCATCCCGGGGCCGTACGCACTGTTTGAATCAATTGCACCATTTGCGCTATTCGGTGTAAATTGAACATAGTCCTATTTGCATACAGCTTCAGAACAAATTGGAAAAAAATAGAACTTTGTCGCAGGAATTTAGGGATTTGCTGTTTGTTTCGGCGAGTAGAACATTGTGGTTTGATATAGAAATATTGAAATTGTTGATCGGAACGTGACAGTTTTTTTATTAATCTTACTTATTGCTGTTCCACTGTTGGCCCAAAGTCTTCCCTACCAGCCGTCTCTATCTTTTGATTTCTCCCACAAATCTTTCTCTATCTCAATCCTTCTCTACCGAAGGCGACCAGATCGTTCCGCCAACTCCTCCGCGGTCAACCCCGACGTCGCCCTCCTTCGGGAATCCACTGTTTTTTTTAAACCTATCGTAAATTTTATGGTGTAAGTACAGTCAGGTCATGAAAATGTAAGACATATTATTCAGAATTTAAAAAGCTTTTAATTTTAAAATGTAAGTATGTACTTACTTAAATGACTAACTTAACATGTTAATGGACTGACTGTACTTGGTGATGACGTAGCATTTTCGAAAAAGTTTAAACAAACTATTTAATTCTAAATAGGTATTTTATCATTGTTACCTTCTTGATAAGGTTTAAAACCGACGTACACTTAGAGTACTTAGTATGGGTTAATATACTTCAACATAATCTTATTCAAAAATTAAGACGGGGCTTCGGAATAGGGATGAAATCCCTAAGGGATGAAGAAATAAGCTGTCTCCATAATGTTGTCATAATCACAAATAGGTTAGGCTGTTCAATTTATCATTTAGACTAGCAGTGCCCCACGGTTTTACCCGTATTGTGCTCGTTCCCGTAAGAATTTCGGGAAGAAAATAGCTGATAACCTTCATAAACAAAAATTCAAACTCTGTCTGAAAAAAACTGTCTTTTGTATAGGTATAGACCGATTTTCGCCTATGTAGTTAGCCACTCTATATTTCATAATTTTCGCCCTTTATGAAAAACTAACTTTGCCCCGCGGTTTCACCCGCAGCGCACCCGTTCCCGTGGGAATTTCGGGAAACATATTATCCTACTCCTGACCAAGATAGATGAAAAAATTCAAAAACAACAAAATCGGTCCAGCCGTTCTCGACTTATAAATGGTGTAAATAGCACAACTTTCTTTTATATGTATACGAGTAATATAAGATATGAAAGTAACACTTTATGTCGCAAAAGGCATAGTTATAAGAACCTAATATGCGTAGTGACATGAATAAAACAACGATACTATTCACCTGTGTCTTTTGAACACGAAAAAACTACGAAAACATAAAATCAAGATTAATGACATTCTCTTCCCTTTATTCTGCCCAAGGGATATTTAGTTATTTGTATCGTTATAAACGTGTTGTAACAAAGGGCTCGTACAAAATTGCTACTTTTCCAGATTTAAGGCTAGGATATCCCAGCCATTTCTATCACTGTCACTCTGGGTAGAAAAGAGCGAGAAACACTACGGCGCGGATATGGTGGTGGTAGAATCTTGCGACTCATTTTTAAGAATCTACCACCTTTCGTTGGATTGAATCGAAATTTTACTCCAGCAGTATTGAGTCATAGTTTATTTTATATCACTCAAATTAATTTTAGAAATATGCGTTTGAAATTGTTTAACAAACTAAGTGTGAAAGTAAGGTATAAAAGACTGTGCTCTTTTTCTATCGAGGAAATTAATAGTCAACGTGTTTCGGAAACAGTAGTATGATTAAACATAATGATCAAGATTAAAAACAAAAAAAAATTGTTCTTGTAACGTTAAGACTTTTGGCAATTTTTTTATAGGAGCCCGTTTTCTGAACTCATAGGCCCTTAACTAGTTACAGTGAGATTTTTCTAGAACAATCTATTCTTATATAATAAAGCTTAAGAGTTTAATTTGCTGTTAGAACTAGCTCATCACAGAAACGAACAGTCCGATTCGAATTACTATTTTTGTGTTTAACTAGCAGCGCTCCGCGGCTTTGCCCGCGTTGAGCCCGTTCCCGTAAGAATTTTCGAAAATCCTTTCTTAGTATACACTTACGTCACTTGAAGAACCTTCCTGCCAAATTTCATGTTTCTAGGTGTAGCGGTTGAGGCTGTGCGTTGATTATCAGTCAGTCAGTCATTCAGGACTTTGAATTTTATATATATATAGATAGACACTGTTACAAGCTACTTTTTATCCCGAAATTCCCACGGGACTAGGCACAACGCTGCTAAAACCGCTTGGCGCTGCTAATCTAATTATAACTGGTTTATCATTATTCAAACTTAGATACAAGTCTCTCTCAATGATGACAAGTATGTTGCGATTTATCAACCAATGTATTGAATAAGTAAAGGTTTTTTCTTGTGACGTTTTTACGACGTGAAAAGCTACCTTAGGGTCTGACCACCCGTTTGTCAGTTACAAGCTCATAACTCCCTAACTGTGACACGGATAAATGGAATAGGGCTTTGAGATAAGTCGCTAAACAGCAAAAAATATTTTACTTTTTCTACAGCTACATGCTTGGGAATACAACAGAATGTGGAAAGTATTTTTGCTATTTATGAATATAAAATGTATCAACCTTTTGTAAGTTAGCGTAGCGGTCTATCTTAGTTTTGAAGACCGTCTGAAAGCCACCTTGGCGATTGAATCATTTTGGCGATTAAATTATTTTGACAATTGAATCATTTTCAGCGGGTACACATTGGGCGTTTTGAAACGCGCGCTTTGCTAACGCGCGTTTTGAGAACCCCGAATTCTATTGAAGTGTACACATGTAAACGCGCGTTGCTGGTCAAGCGCGCGTCAAACGCGCGTTTACATTTTTTCGTTAGAGCGCGCGTTGCTTGGGCGTCAGCTGCGCGCTTCGAGATACATGAGCGGCCATTTTGTTGTACATTCTAACGCGCGCTTTTGTGTAGAGTGGCCGCACGTTAGGTACGAAAATGGAGATCGAGCATTTTGATACCGATTTCTTTATAGATGAAATCCAAAAGCGACCAGCTATCTGGGATATGGAAAGTCCCGATCCGTGTTGTCTTAATTTTGTATACAATGTAACAAACATCCCATGCGTTAGCCTATCTCTTAGTATTGGGTGCACCCAATATTCTCTTTGTCTTTGTCGTCGTCTTTTATAGCGACGGTAGAGGAGCCACACACAAGCAATCTCTTCAACGTCCATTTTCGAACTGAGCCAAAAGTATGTTCGCCCTACTAACGCGCGTTGAATGCCGTCCTAAGCGCGGTGTGTGTACGCGACCAACGCGCGCTCAACGCAACGCCGAGCGCCCAGTATGTACTAGCTCTTATTAATCAACCGTAAGATATTATAGGCGTTTAATAGTAAGGTAGCCTTTAGATAGAAGCTACTAAAGATGTTAATTATAATACCACAATCAAATTGTGAGTAGGTACAATTGCAAATTACCAAATGACCTATAAGGTTCTTATACTATGTAGACATATTTAAATTAATATTATCTTGTTACTTTTTAGAAGATAAAAAGTAAGATTGCACCTGTACCAATCCAATGCGAAGTATTAATCCGTTACCTAGCTAGTTTTCCACAAGAATAACTTTTAAACGTAATAACGTAATAAACTTTTAACTCGACCTACCACTCTGTTGCTAACTAACTATTGCAACGTATTAAATATAAATCGTTCACGTAATTCCAAGTCACGGGTCGCAATCTATTCTCAGCTACAAGGAGGTGCTAGTCGGGCCGTGCTTGATGCATGTAGTGGAAAATAGCGGGCGTTAGCTTGGATGCACTTGAAAATGCACTGTGTCCAGCTAATGAGGCTAACACGGCGATGAAATACTGTGAATAATTTATGTTGTTATGGATTCTAGTCGTAAGGACAATATAGGGTTAGCAAAGGAAGTGGCGTTATTTTGTTGAGTGAATTAACAAGCAAGTCGTCGAATTCTAAAGGGAAAGATATGAGTGATTGCTTTTATCTTTTCGAGAAGGTTCTGGATCCATGAGCCAGAATTGCCGAATAATTAACTTCTATTGGTTTTGTCCAACAAAGTTTTTTCAGTGTCTATTTTTTCTAAGAAATGTGATTTATATCTAACTGGAGTTTTACTCATATATTATTATCGACTTAAAGCTTAATAAATATATTTCACCAAATCAAAAAGAAAATATGTAACTATTGACAAATCTCTCGAGAGTACTAGCGGCGACTCTTATGATATAATGTTTAATGTATTTTCATAGAAATATTTCGCTTTGTAGTTAATAGGTACCGAAGTTTTCAATGGACCGCCTTCATTCGATATTACAGACATTCACAAATCAATTTTCTAGGAAAATAGAGTTTTCTGAAGCGTGAAATATTTTAAAATAATTTCGTGTTTGTGATTCTGAATTTTATTAATAGTTTGTTGATGGAATTTATGTAGAATTTGTTGGAAATATGCTTTGGTCCTGGTTTGAAAAACGTCAAATATTTCTTCAAAATGAACATTAAATTCCTCTCAGTATTTCTAAAACTTGATTTTCAATAAATTTAATGGGTATTGATTTGTTAATTGAAAATCTTCCGCTACAAAATGGTTATCACCAAATTAATTTATTCCATTTAAAAATAACACTTGGTAAAATAATCAAAGTGTTTTGAATAATTTACGTAGGTTAGCTTATACATAGTATGATGAGTAAGAAATTCTGTTTATTTTATTCTTCTGTATGTAATAATATTATATTCATGCTCTGAGAACGAAAGTAAACTGACATAATGAGGAGTTTATTTTATAAAATCACAAATATATACAGCAGAGGTACAGTCAACTGCAAAAGTTAATGAACACTTTCAATATTATGAAACACCTAAGGTTCCATAAATAAGTGTATCCAAGTTTTTTGTAATGTTGAATGTCTTCATTGACTTTTGGAGTTGGCTGTACATAACATTAACGGTTGTCATATCTATTTATTTCATATTCTTCTTTCTAAACCCTAACTAAATCCAAAAGCGCTGCACCTTCTGCACTATTAGTTCCATCTACCAGGTGCAAAAGTTGGAGCGTCTGCCGTTGACCAGACAGCTGTGCCTGAGTAGGCACTGGAGGTAACTTCCTCTCATTTTGTTCTGGTATATTGTGTTGGTTTCTGATAGATTCAGGACGATAAGATTTTCGTATGTGTTGTGACTTGATAGCTTCGTGATGCTGATGTTGTGGTATATGGTGGTGAGTCTTGACTACAACTACAGTACGCTCAGGTATGTTGTGTTGTGTCTGGACACCAGAATTGTGAGTCTCTGGTACATAACGCTGTACCTTGAAAACTTCAATATTTTTTGGTTCTGGTATATGGTGGTGTGTCTTGAAAACTTCAGGAATGTGAGGTTCTGATATATAATGATGAATCTTGGTAAGTTCAGGCTTCTGAATTTCTGGTATATGAGGGCGAGCCGTGAAAACTTCAACAACTTGAGACACCTCTGTTGTAGTATGGCGAGTCGTGTGAACTATATCATTTTGAGGCTCTGGTATATTGGGATGTGGACTTGGAGGCGTCATCAGGTTGTAGTGGAGGTCAAATTCGTGATGTTCGTAGGATGATCCGTCGGAGATGTAGTAGAAGCAAAGAAGGATGAGTGATTTCTGAAAAAAAATGGGGCTTTTATCAAACCAAACTGCTGACAATATGACACTACTGTTTGGCATTGTGAAACTAACGCCCGTAATCAGAGGCATCAAATGTTTCCTCAGTAGAGATTTAATGAGTGATTATGACAAATAATGTGTAAAAAATACGTCAAATAATTAAGAGTCAATTTGATGAACGTCTCTGAGTGTGCTACTTAGTCATACTAATGTAACTTTTCTTTTACAAATAGCAAAACCATAATTTTATTAAATGCATAAATTTGTTAAAACGCAAATTCTACTTGTGTGTTTGAAACAAAACATATTTTTTTAGTGTTCTTTTTTTTATTTATAAATCAGTCAGTTACGCTTTCACGCCTAGCGTGAATAAATTTAAACACATTTTAATTATTTATATAAATTAGTGATTAATTTAAATAAAATTTAAACACATTTTAATGATTTAATTAATGGTTTAAATAAATTAGTCGTTATAAATTGACATAGCTTGTTCCGAAATCATAAGGGTAGGTATGGCTGTGGACGAAACCATAAAAAAAAATTAAAAGAATTTTAGTAAACTATCATCTTACCTCTATAAAATTCTTATTATACATATTTAATCCAAAAACTGCACTCCCGATACGTTTAACGTTAATGTAGATATGAAATACAACTGTACTAGATATGAAATACAACTGAACTGAAGAATCATGAATCTTCACACGAATAAGTAAATACATGATTAGTATGATCTAGTTCTTCGGTATGCTTAATACCTTGAAATAGAGTATAGTTTCACACGCAGGTTTATTTCAAGGGCTTCATTTTTACGTAGTTTGTATAAGATTATTACGCAGAGAATCAGTTATAATAATATTGCAAGAAACTATTGTATTGCATTATGTATCTGTACCAAATAAACATTTTATTGTATTCCTACTGATATTTTTAGTGAGATCAAAGATCTTTTTTGATCAACACTGCGTTAAGCGTCGGTTCACTTTTGTATGAAGCCACACGCGGCGTGCGCACGCCGCGTGCTCAACAGTAACATGACATATATGTCATTTGAAAGCTCTTGAAGAGTTGTACAAGTCACTCCTTGACAGTTATATCAAAATTGACGGCGGACCCCCCCCACTCACACATGAATGTGCGATGTGTGCAAAATTGGTGTCTTAGTTAGTTTAGGAGAAATTGTATCAATTCCCACATATTGTTGAAGATGTAAATGTGGGGCAGAAGTTGTAAAATATTATTAATATTAACGTAATATGAATGTATGTTTCTGTTTTAAATAAAACTCGTTGATATTCGTTGTTTCTTCTTAGAGCTGACGTTGCGCCCGCCGCGTGCGGTTCACTTTTGTATGAAGCCACACGCAGCGGGCGCACGCCGCGGTTCCATACAAGCGTGCGATGTCATACAAAAGTGAACGTGAGCGTGCGCCCGCCGCGTGCGCACGCGGCGGGCGCACGCGACGGGCGCACACTTGACGCAGTGTTGACCCTTATACTACCGATCTATATCTCCCATTTAAGCAAAGATCTTGACTACGACTATAACTAAATTCAGTTAAAATGCAGTAAGAACTGATATTATACTTGTATGTGACCTGGATGGGTGAACATTTGAATGAAAAGTAGTCTATATGCTAATAGAGTAGATCTGTTTCACAGATTGGTGCAGACACACGCGGTGACTGTGGGTTTTACTGTTATATGAGTCCTCTGATTTTTCTCCAGTTAGTATATTAAGTTAAGAATAAACTGAAACAAGATGAAGATTGGTTTAACTTTTAACACTTGAAGCGGGTTAGCCTGGCCGCATACGTGCGGAATCCGAATTCGTTTTCCGCATTCGTTTTCCGCATTCGGACATCTGAATGCATGGAATCAGTAGAAAATACATTATTTGACGCACACGTTCGTTTTTTTTTCGAACGGAATAAGTTCCGCACGTACGTTTCGTTTGCAAGCCGGCGCGTTAGCCTGGCCGCATACGTGCGGAATCCGAATTCGTTTTCCGCATTCGTTTTCCGCATTCGGACATCTGAATGCATGGAATCAGTAGAAAATACATTATTTGACGCACACGTTCGTTTTTTTTTCGAACGGAATAAGTTCCGCACGTACGTTTCGTTTGCAAGCCGGCGCGTTCGGAGAAACCTACTCGAAAAAACCTAATGACGTCATGCGGAACGCAGCACTTGCATACATTTTGTTTGTGCCGGCGCACACATTCGGAAATTTCTATTCAGTATCGCGCCCGCACCGAGCGCATCGGACATATTGTAACCGAATGAGGTTACTTCCATTCTATTCCATGGGTAATTGAATATATAAAACCACTGTATACTTTAAAACATAATATATTTACACACACCTTTTAGTAATGAACATAATAGACATTCCTTTGAATTTAACATAAAGATATATAAACTTCATATCGTTATAATTACCTTATTATGAACTTACACTTGAATCCTTACAATCCTTTTTCTTTTTATTCCCCTTTTTCTCCCACGTCCGTGGCCTTCTAGAGTTCAATCAAGATTCCCGCCCTTTTATTCTCTTTCCCTCCAATAGTTTGCGATGTAAACGAACCTCTTTTCATAAACATATAAACCTCTTTTCTTTAATACTGGCAGTTTACAATTCCTAATGCAAAAAAACGAACGTCTGCGCTAGTTCCACGGAATTCCGCATGCGGAAAACGAATGCGGAAAACGAATACGTTTTGTTTGTGCCGGCGCACACATTCGGAAATTTCCGTGCGGAATTAAAAACAAATCAAACCAATTCCCCACTGAACGTACTGGCAGTTTACAAATCCTAATGCAAAAAAACGAACGTCTGCGCTAGGTCCACGGAATTCCGCATACGGAAAACGAATTCGGAAAACGAATTCGGATTCCGCACGTATGCGGCCAGGCTTATAACTGTTTAAAGTTAGGAGTTACCATAAACAAAGGGTCATAACAGTTTAATGTGTTCGTAAGTCTAAGTGACTGTCTATGACAGGGTTTCTCAAACTGTGGTACGTGTATCCCTAGGGATATAGCATTGAGTTATTTGTACTAGCAGTAGCAATGGGATATAGTAGTTTTTCTAGTAGTTCTAAGTCACACTCGTGTAAGTGAATAAATAAATAATAAATAAATAAGCTTTTTTTTGTTTGTTTGCTTGAAAGTACTAATCGCAGAAACTACCAATACAATTTAAATATATCTTATTGTATTGGATAGAGGCCACGGAAAGTTATGGGCTTTTCATTCCGAAATTCATACGGGAATGGGCACAACGCAGGTAAAACCGTGGGGTGCTGTTAGTTTTTTAATAAAATGCCTATCAATATTCAGTATTTTTAAAGGCGTTCGCTGAGATTTTAGTCTAATAGGGATACATGACACAATAAGTTTGAGAAACACTGGTCTATGGCATCGTAACATCTAGACGAATACGCAGTTCTTTTGAGTAACGGTTTTAAAGGTGTTCTTTCTTATAGGTCATGTTATAATATTATGCTACTGTAATAAAGAGAAAGAATTTTTACTTACGTAACTAAATATCTCATACAATAAGTCAAGTAGTGTGCGACCTTACTAAATCTGGGAGAATAATGCAAGCGTGATCTACAAAATGTTCACACTAGTGTCATCTATAGGATCGCGGGTGAAATCCCGCGAACAGCTAGTGAATCATTAAGGTCAAGACACACATAGTAAAGGTGCGTGTCGCGAGACGTTGTATTCCTTGTATTTGCATGTCACACGACCCGCAAACGGCCCGCAGCTGCACTATGTGTATCTTGCACATAAAACACTAGCCGCGCCCCGCGTCTACTAGCCGCGTCACAACGCGGTTTCACCTGCGTTGTGACCGTTCCCGTGGGAATGTCGATAAAAAGTAGCCTATGTCCTTTCTCAGGCTCTGGTCTAACTGTGTACCAAATGTCATTGAAATCGGTTCAGTTGTATTGGCGTGAAAGTAAAAAGTAACAGACAGACAGAGTTACTTTCGCATTTATAATATTAGTTAAGATTTTAGAAATTGCTAGTAGTCACTTTTCAACTTTACTAATACAAGACAAAACAAATATCGTAATACAAGTACTTTAAAACATATATTTTCAAGCTGCACTTTTATATCACGTATACTTTAATATACTTCTTACTGCGGAGGTGGGCGTCACTAAACTGCTTTACATTAAATATTATGAACGATATTTTGTTGAGGACAATACCTTTAGAATGGGGAGCGTATTTGTGTTGCTCTTACTATGAATTCTCGAAGGAAGAACTTATTACTTAAGTAACTTAAGTTGTAATTTTTTGTTGTAAAGTAAAGTATTATCTAGTAATGTATCTAGTAAAGGCCTCTCATCTCACTGAAGATATCAGTACAGTGAGGAGGATTAGGAGTAATCACCACGCTTAGCGAATGCGGGTTGGTGATCGCAAACCCGAGCCATGTTTGAAAAGTAGGAAACATGTTTTTGCTAGACCCAGGAATTGAACCTGAGATCTCAGTCTTGGCGGGCGAGTGCACATACCACTAGATCAAGCGTTTGTTGTTGTATTGGTGGAATAAGATTATGTAAAGATTTGATTACTGACTTAAAAAATCACCATTTAATAAATCTGGTTGTTATGATCTTTATGAATTCTTAGGTGATTGGACTATTGGATTCCTTATTATACGAATACACGAATTCCATGCTCCTGTTTGGATAACATTAATATCGAGAATATAATATTACATTATACACGACGAAAATATTATTTAATTTTTTAAATAAGTTGATACCTAGATGGAGTTCTTAGATCAAGGTTTAAATTTTCTTCTTCTTGATCATCAAAATATTCGAATAGTCCTTTTAAAATTTAAGTACTCATATATAATTATAATCATTATAAGGGTCAACACTGCGTTAAGCTTGCGCACGTCGCGTGAGCACGCCGCGTGCGCCCGCCGCGTGTGGCTTCATACGAAAGTGACCCGTCGCGTACACCCGTCGCGTGCGGTGTCATACAAAAGTAAACAGACGCGACGGCCGCCCGCGACGGTTCACTTTTGTATGGAACCGCGGCGTGCGCACGCTTAACGCAGTGTCGGCCCTTAGTGTAGGGCCACATCTGCGGAACGTACGGCGCCGAACCTTCCGCTCTATGACACATCAGTCGAAATTACGCCGCGTACTGATGTGTCATAGATAACTTGAAATACACTACAAGCGGATTTAGCGGAAGGTTCGGCGCCGTACGTTCCGCAGATGTGGCCCTACACTTAGTCTAGAACCAATAGTAAGGGCTATAATAGCTCTCGCCCGGACATATTACGACTATCATACTATTACAATGTTACATTGTGGATTTTACAAAGTTAATGTATGCCAAATTAGCATATTCGCTGGTTAGTTGTTTTGATAGTTGTTACTGTTTTAACCACATTGTATGTTATATTGTACTGTCAACATGATTGTACATTTTATATGTACAAAGTCTACGAATATTTAAACACTATTTTATGCAGTACACTTTTTATGTATTTAGTATTCAAGATATAGTTAAGTTTGGTTTTATAGTTGTTTTTATTTATATACTTTGGTTTTTTTAAATTAAATAAATCGTAATAACAAACAATATTATCCTCCTCATTGTACTGATATCTTCAGTGAGATGAGAGGCCTTTGCCCAGCAGTGGGACATTACAGGCTAATACTTTCATTTTACATCTACGAGTACTTGAATATTTGTTTTGAAATGTATTCACCTCATAAAGACAAAACAAGTGACAGTCTCAACGTATTTTTTTTCTATTTGCTTCAATGCCCGTCATAATTCAATCATAATGTATGGGAATGTGTACACAATTGATTTTGACGTCATATTTTAAAACACTTTATAAGAGACCACCGTAGACTGCAAAGCGAATACCACAGTAGGAAAATGAAAATGATTAGGTTATCACCACAATCATTTAACATCACATCAGGCCTGTATTCAGAGTAGTGAAATGATTCCTTAGTAATGTTTTATTGAGTGATTTTGTCATGTAATGTATGAAAAACTAGCAGCGCCCCGCGGCTTTGCCCGCGTTGAGCCCGTTCCCGTAGGAATTTTCAAAAATCCTTTCTTTGGATGCACTTGAAGAACCTTCCTGCTAAATTTCTTGTTTCTAGGTGTAGCGGTTGAGGCTGTGCGTTGATTATTAGTCAGTCAGTCTGTCAGTCAGGACTTTGAATTTTATATACATATATAGATTATGTTAATTAGTTAAATCAATTTATTGGACGTATCTGAAAGCGGCAGTAAGTAATTTAAAAAATTCGAGCCATGTTTGAAAAGAAAAAGTAAAGTATGAGCCCGTAATGTCCCACTGCTGAGCAAAGGCCTCTCATCTCACTGAAAATATCAGTACAGAAAAGTAGCTAAATAAAATATTTCATAATACTATTAACCTATCGTGTCCCAATGGCTTAAACCCTTTTCTATCCAAGGATGATAAAATAATATATCGAAGTGTATCTTTCGAAAATATAAACTAGAAGAAAATTATCGGTAACTCAATATTATTTTCCATTCCCTGAAGGAGCTGAAACTGTCAGTTGTGGTGTAATAGAGGATGTTGTAAAATAGCTTGAAACGTCTCATTATAAAGTCGCTCGGTACAACTGCACAGACCGAACATACCCCCTAGAGTATTAGTGTGACCATGATTTAAAGTGATTTGAAGATAATTAAGAAAATGTATTGGGAACTAGAAAATATTTACTTTATAAAGTTTCACAAACAAAATCGGTCACCTTGAAAATTATTTTTATAATATACACGTTACATATGTACACGTCAGTAAACCTGTTTAAAGATAAATTAAAGGGGAAGGTTATTGATTTTAGCTACACAATAATGTAGCTGTAAGTATTTATTTACAAACATATTAAAAACTATTTCACTGTTTTTGTCATTTCCATTTCTTACATTTGCTACATTCTATTGTTTATAAGTTGATTTGCTTTAAAACTCAAAATGCCTATAAATTAAACTATGCAATGCTAAGAGCACCACGCTGTTTTAAAGTGTTTTGTCTCTTTCGCTCTTTAGCAAATAGCGTATGTCGGAAAGGGACAAACCATTGATAACTAAAATGCTGTTAATAAGCGTTTATAAATAAGGCCCTAAGTAAGTCTCTACCGTAGTTAAGTCCATTGCCAATGCTATTTAATAGAATAACATTCTTTATTTAAATCTTACTTGTGGCAAAACAATATTTCTCTCACCTCATTTGTAAATAGGGATGTATGTTCCCACGTCAATAGTAAAAATAACGGTATTTGTCTCAGCTCATCTGTTTTAAATAGGGATGTATGTTCCCACGTCATTAGTAAAAATAACGATATTTGTTTCACCTCATCTGTTTTAAATAGGGATGTCCCTACGTTAATACTAAAAAAGTCTCTAATAATCCGAAATCAATGTGTCTGTAGCCGAGCGATAAAATTGTAAATATTTTGAAGCTTCAGGTCCGCGGCGTTTATTTCCAAAGTGTTTACAGCCTGTTCCCAGTTCGCTACCTCCTGGATTTACATTTGTTTGCCCGTTTATTGTAGTCTCTCCGTTATTTAATACTTTACCACATTTTAGATGGAAATACAATTGTTTTGTTACTTTATTGGGTTTTAGGAAGCGGAGTAGCTATTAGTGAATAGTACTGTTTACCTTGTAGATGGTTGTGATTTTATCTCAAAACTGTAAATGGAATGGTTACATGCATAATATAATATCCTCAATAATTGCTGTTATCTATGAACCTTTGAACCTAACCTAACCTAACATTATCTCCGGGCGGGCTCAATCCCCGCCCGGAGTCAACAATATGTGAAGACATTGGCGACGACGTCTGGGTGTCAATTATATATTCTTATAAAATATTTGTGTATGTATAGTGAGTTAGATTCCATAACACAAGCTTAGAGCTTACTTTGGGTCTGATTAACCGTGAGTGAATTTGTCCGGGTATATTATATTACTATTATATTATATAAACTTTACGATAATTAATTATGTTTACAAATAATTACACTTTATTATAAATAAGTTACCCCTGACGCTTAAGAACTTAAGAGCCATCGCAATAATGTCAGCAAACCCGCATCATAATCCTTTATCGCTCGAGCTACGATGGCTGTGTCATATATAATGTCATGGACAGACAAGCAAAAGTTTCATCACCCTTCTTTTTACATCGGGACAGAAAAAGAAACACCATTCCTATCTCTTTGTAAAATATTTATTTATGTAATAACCATTAACAATAAATTAATTTTATATTAAATAATAAATAATAAGCACTAAAAATATTCAAAATTATGTACAACAGTACGAAATATACTCACCAAACTTCAAAGTTGCTACTTTTGTTCATGTGAAAAGTTTTAGTGGGCGGAGCTTGCTCGCGCATGCGTACTCTTTGTGCTGAAGAAATGCTTTGCAGCAGTCTTCGAGTTTTGATGATGGCCAAGCAGGATAGTAGTCGCGAATACCCTGTGCAGGTCGGACGTGATGCACAACACGCCGTAACCTTCACGTAGTGACCAAAAAACAAAAGACAATCCGTAAAAAAGACGAAACTACGTATCGAAACTTTTTCAAGTTTGAATAATTTTTACGACTTTTAAAAAGTTTTTTTTGACGTAAAAAGTTTTTATTTGTTGGAAATTCGTCTCTGTAATTTGATTTATTGATTTTGAGTAGTTCATAATTAAAAGTTATTTAAGTATTAAGAGGTATGTTGCATTGATTAAGTAATTTTTATATTTATAATGCCCCAATACTTATAATTTTTTATGAATCTAAATGGTTAGTTTCCTTAACCAACACGTATTCAACCTTAGATAAATTATATAGATAAACCTTTTTATTTAATAAATAAATATTTAACTTACTGCCATAACCTATTAAAAAAATATAATTAAAAAAAAAGTACCATACATATACTTACACCTAAATATGAATAAATATGAAAAAAGCGAATAACTTTTATAGCGAATAAACAACTTCAAACTACTGAAGTTTTTATGTGGACTTCCACCTTTCGGTGAAACAAAATACCCATTTGTAAGCACATCCCTTCATGCACTGAATAAATGTTTCTAAATAAGGTTATATACGACTGAAATATGAAGTAAAAAACAAAATACAAAAAAAAACATATGAACTGAGAACCTCCTTCTATATTTTGAAGAAGATTTAAAAAACACACAAGTATACTAATTTACTAGAAGACAGTCGTCTGTGACCACGGTTCCTGTGAAGGAACCGAGACGTCAAATAAAAATGTTAAATAAAAGCGAAGTGTATCCATAAACGAAGTTTAAATTCAAAATGAGTAGAGTTCGCTTAAACCTAAGAAACCAGGATACATTGAGCAAGTAATATAATCTACATGATAAGTACTCATATTATTACTCATTCTGTACCGTTTTAATTGCTTTAATTCTAAGTAAAAAAAATCAGGATAGAACAATGTGCCAAATAAAAAAATTAAATTGACAAACTCAGTTTCATACCTTTACCAATATCTACCATTAAAAAGAAAAAATCAATAAGAATATGTTCCCGTAACTTCTCACCCTGTACGTAAAAAATAATCTTTCACTAAAAAAAGTCTTTAACATTCCTAACGTCCAAAAACAAACTTAAAAAGTTACCCAATTAAAAATAAAACTGTGAACCATCCCTATTATAAAGATGTAACTTTATAATTACTATAGAAGGTCTAAAATGACCCAAAACTCATTAAAGGTCGCCAAATAGTCTTGCGTTCGTTATTTCATTCTCATTATCCTCAAAAATAGCTTACTAAGTTTCCTTTGAAATTATATTCGCGTGAAAACTCCTGTCACATTTTGCGGTTTTGTACATTCACGCACATAGGTTGCTTAATTATAATATTATGTTTGGCCTTAAATGTCCCACTGAATGGTACAGGCATTTCATTAAATATTATTATTCTAGGTAATATAAGTATTTTTAATAATTTAATTCTTTATTATGTAAATTAGATTCCATAATACATAGCTTAGAGTTAAAGATACAAGGTCTAATGAATCATCTATTTCTGACTAGACGGAATCGCAATATTAGACATAATGTTAGTTAGATAGATACTATATTACAAGTTTAGAGCTTAGTTCGGGTCTAAAACACCATGTGTAATTTAAACTTGTACATGTTTTTTGTAGTTTTAACTTATCTAGTATACACACGAAGGCATATATAGACATATAGAGCAGTAAATGGAATTAGTATGAGACAGATTTTCCACGAAATTAAGCGTCGGGAACTCATTCAATTGATATAACATGATATTTTTTTACCATGATGTGTAGGTTATCATTGGTAGTCTCGTGACGTAGTATGAATAATCGATGTTAGTTCATTGGAATTGTTAAGCAACGTGCAGCTCGACCCCTACTTGGATGGGTGGCCGATTGTGACACTTCTTTCTGAGTACTACCGTGCTTTGAAGGCCACATTAATTGTCGGTTCTTTGTTTCAATGGTTAGACCATGTCTTAGGCAATTCATATTAGTATATGAAGATATTCAGATTTAGATTAATTTACATTAAATTTTCTCAGATATTTACTTCACAAACTGCGTTCACGCATATACTGAACTATAATTCATGATCAACTACTTAAACATAAATTAGATTACATTCCGTAACCAACTTGATTTAATATGAATATATAGTTCAAACATTCTGGTTTTAACGCGAGGAATATAAGTAAAATCATAATTTAGAAATTACTCCGTTGTCACGGCTGCAAGACTGCAGTTACGGCTGCAGAACTGCAGCAGCTGCAGTAGGTTTTTTAAACTACTGATGCCCAATCAATTATCTATTGACTTCATTGTATAAAAATACATAATTTGAAAGAACTAAGGACGATAGGAAACAAATTGATTGATATAAGAAACCAGCATATATTGATTATTGGTAACGGTAAACATTCGTCTCATGGCAAACTAAACATTAATCAGAGATCCGTTGATCCGTTTCATTAATAACACCAAAACTTTTCCTCATTAATTATGATTATTGCATTTATTTTGATGTTGATTTACGAATTCATTCATATTATTTGGTTGTTTTCATATGTATTCATTCATTGGTTATTGTATTCCTTAATTGCATTGTTCTTTTAGCGGAATAAAATGTTTCCTGTAATAAAGGTATAGGTAAATTTTAATGTCGCAATATCTTTTCTGCGCAATTCTTTTACAAGAACTATGAAGGAACATTATGGGCTAGTGTGATTTTTTACATCCCCGACGGAATAGAGGGATGATATAAGTTTGATGGCGATGTCTGTGTGTTTGTATTTGCTGTGGTATGGAAGCTCTTAAACGGATGAACTGATTTCGATGCCGTTTTTGTTATATCCAGTTCCCTTGCAGTGGTTCTTAGCTTTTAGCTGTTTGGTAAAAATCGGTTCAGCCATTTTAGCGCAGGGGTCTTTTTTATTTAACTTAATTTTATTTATTTTAATCGCATTATGAAGAACTTACGAAACGTTTTTTTTTAAATAAACGGACATTTGTTTAAAATTATGTTCTCTGTGGTACTAGATAAAATAAAATTTTGAACGAGCGTCTTTTGTTTTCTAAACATATTTAGGAACTTAACAGATTTAAGAGTGTTTAATCCGTCCTTAACTTTATCAAATTAAATACCTAAATATTTTCAAAATAACAAGTGACATCCGTTTTAAGTTGTTCTATTGTGTGCTTTAATTGAACAGTTTTTGTTTGTTTTACATATTGTTTTCGACAACGTCTTCTGCGGTAGTAACTTACTAAGTTAAATTACGTTACTTATCGTCCACACCTATATACTCGTAACTTGTAAGTTGTTACTACATTATGTATAAACTGATTACGCCAAGGTGTCATAGTAACTTTGTTATCATACAGTCTTGGAGCCACCGCCGTAGGGCGGGCGGTTCCGCCCTATAAACTTAACTTTATTTGTTACTGATAAAGATACTTCTTTTAAAATTGCGATTGTTTTGTCAGGTTTCATATTGATATGATATTTAAAATATGAATTACTTTTAATCTTCTTCAAAAACCAAAGGTGGGTTTTTAATTATTCTTTGTTCATGTATTTTCTTATCAAATTTTATCTTCGATTACTAAAACTTTTACAGTACTTATACCTATAGGCAAGCGTAGTGATAACGCGTAATCCTACACACTGTACTGATATTTTCAGTTAGATGAGAGGCTTTTGCCCAACAGTGGGACATTACAAGCTGCTAATACTTACTTTTTTACATATCTCATATAATATGTATACTTAATTGAATTTAGAATGTGAGTAAAAATAATAGCTATATCCAAGCTTACA
The DNA here is from genome assembly GCA_963082685.1 of Cyclophora albipunctata. NCBI lineage: Eukaryota > Metazoa > Arthropoda > Insecta > Lepidoptera > Geometridae > Cyclophora > Cyclophora albipunctata. Next base: position 2,762,906 of record OY720117.1, on the reverse strand, counting down.
CTCTTCGATATTAAAATTAACTGAACCAACCTTCCGTTTCTGTTTGTTTTGACAAAACGATTTCCAAATTAACTTATATTTTAAAAGTAATCTGAAAAAGGTGAACGGCAATCAAATATTTAAATTTTTGATGGAGATTTCAATTGAAATGCGATTATTTGGAAAAAAATATTTTTTTTTTTTTTTAAAAGCTGTAAATAAAAAGTTATTTTAGCTCGTGGCGGCCAGTTCAATAGAACTCAAGTTTTATTGAACTAGCGAGCACGCAGCTTGAAAAGTTGCTCAATTTAGTCCCAGCTCCACTGTTACATTCTTCGATCAACAATACACAACTAGATATCGGGTCCGTACAAAATCAAAACTAAATACTCTCCGCGTGGATGACGTGTGACAGCTTATTTTGTTTAATACCGAACTCAAAATTTTTAAAACAGTTCGAAGTTCAACTTAATTACAACCATGACACCTAGCAATAAAGTAGCAAATCTTATGAATAAAATAAGAGCTCACTTTTCAAATGAGGCCTTATTCACCGAGACGTATTTTTTTGCCGACCCGACATCTAGTTGTGTATTGTTGATCGAAGGTTACATTGGTTACTGTTACAACTGAACTCGATCAGATCAACTTAATCCTAGTTCACGAGCTAAACTTCAAAATTGATTCACTAAAACGAGTTCAATTGACCGTGGTTCGAGATAGAAACGGTAAGTGAGGCCCTTAAACGACACTTAGGACATAGAACATCCAGATTTTTCTATGTGCAAACAATTTAAAATTCCATTCCGAATAAGAAAGAAAATTAAACTGTGTTCTCTTATTTCTTATAAATGTTTCCTTCCTCTTGAATCTGATAGTGAAATAGAAGTTAGAGCTACTAAAAAATGTTAATTCATTCTTTAGATTCGCCAGCAAAGTTAGGTTGCATTCACACTGCTTTATAGTCTGTAGTACACTACTAGCCGCGCCCCACGGTGTTACCCGCGTTGTGCCCGTTCCCGTGGGAATTTTGGGATAAAAAATAGCCAATAACCTTCCGCTTGAATGTGGGTATCTACTACAAAAATAATTCGGATCGGATTTGTAGTTCCTGAGATTACCTCGAATATACAAACAAACAAACTTACAAATTTTAACTCTTAATAATATTAGTATAGATGGATTACCTCCTATAAAAATATACAGGAACTAGCCACGCCCCGCAGTGTTACCCGCGTTGTACCCGTTCCCGCAGGAATTTCGGGATAAAATGTATCCCATATGTTATTCTGATGTGTAACCTACATTACTGTAAAGTTTCATCCAAATCCGTTCGGTAGTTTTTGCGTGAAAGAGCAACAAACATACATCCATACATCCATCCACACAAACATCCGCATTTATAATAATAGGATAATTCACACACAGCTATTTTGAATTGAAACTATGATGATAATTTATGTCTGACCACTTAGCTTTCAAATATGGGGATTTTTTTTGGGTCTTGTAGGGAAATTTATTTAACTGCCGCACTCAGAAACGTACAATAAATCGACACTTAGCAATTGACGTAATTTTCCATACGTCATTTGTCAAAATCACTCAGAGTAGAGATTTATACTATGGTCACACTATGGTAGCTTTTAACATCTCACAGTAAGGACGTAAGACTTCCGTCTTAATATACTCGCACTTATACAATTTACATCAAATGAAAGTCAAAGTATTTTTTTACTGAAATAATAGCCGTCATTACTTACTTCTTACTTTCAAGATAATATTGTAGTAGGTTTATATAATTCTAAAAATGTACTCGGGGTATTACAATAATAAAATTTTATTTCTGTTCTTTGTAAATACTTGAAAAGCTTTAATACAAAAACGACTCAAGGTTGAGCAAAAATAAAACGTACTGAAAAAAAATGTAGTACTTACAATCCAGTGTGAACTAAGGTTTATCCTAAGTCGACCTAGTGCATATTTGATACCTTAATGAGACCTAGATTATCCGAGCACGTGAACTACACCTAGAGCTAAAATTTTCCTCCATTCTGAGATGAAATTTAAGATTTTTTTCTTGTTATATTTTTGTTAAACGAAACACGTCTTATGGTAATAAAATATTCATATCCCTGCATTTTATAACGAAACTCTTGATTGTGTATTCACGTACGTTAGCTTATTATACGTATTGGGTTGTTTACTTACCAAATATTTTCCTGCATGGAGATATCTATTGGTTTTTGTAGACCCTCAAACGGTTCTGTGAATGTCTATAAATAGCTCTGTGTTAAATACGCATTTATCTTTACATAATACATTATGTATGTTTTGTCTCGTTGGGTGTGTATTTGGGAATATCAAGTTGAATGTGATTGGCTGATGTGGCCAGCAAATGTTTTGAAAAAAGAACTAATATTTCATATTCGTTTAGAAATAATCGGACACAAATGTATTAACTAAATAATTACTCGTATGTAACTAGAAGAAAACTTAAACAAAGTTTGGGTCAATCAATTTAAACATAAAAACTAAATTAAAAGCGATACATTCGTTAACAAGCTCCTATATCCCAGACAAACGCACAAACACAAAGACATTATAACCCCCTCTAATAATAAGAGGTCATGTAAAACATCCCATGCTAAAAGGAAACGTTTTAGTTCAGGCATTTGCATAAAATAATTTCCTAAACTGAAGACTACAGATGGTTCTAATAAATCAATCTCGAGGCAGCTCTATTCAATTATTAATATTTGACAGGCCCTTGTAGGAACATTCAGCTCGGCTCGGCTACTAACAATATTTCAGTAGTTTTTACCCGAACTTTCCGTATTATTGTCTAATGTTAAAACGTAAAAATCTTCTTGTATTACACAGCCCTATTCAAGTGGAAAGTAGAGTAAAATAAAGTATTAGAATGTACTTAATGTCCCACTACTGGGCAAAGGCATCTCACTGAAGATATCAGTACAGTGAGAAGGATTAGGCGTAATTAGGGTTATTTTTTATTCCAAAATTTTCACGGGAACGGGCACGGGCACGGGCGAGTAAAACCGCACGGCGCTGCTAATGTCCTATAAATATTCTTAGATTATAAAATCAAAAAATATTCAGCGTCTAAAAAGTACTTACTTAAACGTCCTAGACTTTTTAATCTACTTAACAGGCTTAGCCCAAACCCAAAGTATTAAATAACTTGAGCTATTTTTAATTAGCCTAAGTTCTTGAAACCGTTTAGAAATTCGAATTAATGCTCTCTCAGAGGCGGACAATTAACTCAATTGCTTTTATTATTGGCGAGGTGAGCGTTGTTACCATTCCCAATCAATCAATGAAGCAAAACGTAGATAAGTGTCGTTTGTGGGAACTCGGCCGCGATAAGAGGACACTTTCTTCCCACTGGTGCTTTGACGCAACTTTTTCGAGGCCCATTATTAACAAAGTCATTGTTTTCCCGAAACACTTCCTTTCAAAATAATATCGCTCAAACCATTCTTTTACCACAATTTCCTTTAAGAATCTACGTTATATAGTTGCGGAAATTCAACAATTTTTTGACAGCGTCATGTTTGATAAAAAAGGTGAAGAAAAAATACCTTTGTTTAAGTTGTTTTCTAAATGTATTCGTGTTTATACTCGTAGTATCGGTCGGCGCGGATCATTCCCGTTTCTCTATATTGCTCGTACCGTCATATAAAATATGAAATTTCTAAGAAAATGAGGATGGAGATTTATACGGGAGATTTTTTCTATTTGCCTTTATCGGAATGCTGACAATAGAAGGTCTGTATAAGTCTTATAAGTCGATAGACATACAAATACATGTACAACTAGGTATGGCAAATGATATCGCAAGTGCATTGTTAGATAAAACTTAGCTAAAAGTACTCGTAAGTAAGTTACACTTGGTTAGTGGCCGACCCAGGTGTCAGATCTTTCTTACAGGCCTCCGACATGATCTGACGATTGAAAAAACCGGGACCGACAGCTTAACGTGCCTCCGAAGCATTGTTTGTAGCGCTCAGATAGAAATGCCACTATCGGCCACCCATCCAAGTAGGGGTCGAGCTGCACGTTGCTTAACAATCGCAATGAACTAACATCGATTAGTCAAACTACGCCACGAGTGCTAATAATTTGGCTGCTAATACTTAGCTTAATACTTCCTCGTATACATTGTATAGGTATGACTTGTTGATTCACTACTTGGAGCTTATACTCGGAATTTTAATTCGATTCCAGATTTGACAATTTCAGTGTTGCAACATTATGACCAGTACTAAATAGTGACGTTGCGAAATTATTCGATATGGAAATGGAATATTTCCGGATCGATTCTTCTCGTTTATAATTTTATTCTCGTAAACTAAGTATATCAGGAAACTAAATATTTCTGAACCGATAATTTAGTTTTGACGATTAATTAACGATCTGAGACTTTTATTTTATAATTGTGTGTGAAATAAATAAAAAAATGTGATCATGAAGGAACATGACAAATAAAACAGATAGATGTAAAGGTAATAATTTATTTTATAAATTGTCGCCTTCATCGCTATCGCTGTCACTTTCTGTAACATTTATTATAAATGTGTCTGTGATATCGGATACAAAATATCGATTCGCAATGAAATAAGATATTCGTATCACTACACTATTATATGTGGTATCATTATTTCACAAAATGACAGTAGCTAATGTCAAATCTGGAATCGAATTAAAATTCCGAGTATAGTCTTAAAGCTAAGTTAAAGTTAGGCCTTTAAAATGTAACGCATTGTTGTATCAGCAAATACAATATTTCCTGAAGCTTATCGAATAGGAACGATACACTTGCGGACAAAATATGTTGGGCACTGAAGGTTTATTATGTAGGTTATTCATTACGATTATTATAATTGCTTCTAATTTTTAAATTCTAATTTGTAAATTCACAGATAGTAATTAAAAGATGACTTGATATTGTACTAGTTTGCGTGGCATTATCTATATTATAACCTTCTTCTTGATGATGTGACTAACAAATACAATAACCAGTAAATTTTACTGTTACTTTTAATTTGACATTAAGGCATTCAAAAATAGAACGGGCATTTAAAAAACGAACAAAAGAACTCTTCAGTCAGTCTTGTTTGAAATCTAAACAGAGCAAATAGCTAAAATCAAATGTATTCAACCAGCTCTGATAGGTCAAACTTCATATAAAAGCTAAGCAAAGTGCCGATAACTATTCGCACGAAGTTTCTCGTTCAACTCGTGTTGTTTCTGTTTTATTCAGCGATCATCGTTTGTTGAATACCAAATATGAACTCTGTGAAAATAATTTGGAGTTCTGAAACTTAACGAATTTTCGAGAACGAAACACATACGGACCGTAAACTATGGGGATGAAATTTCTGTCTGCCAAAAGAGAATTTTGGTAAAAAGCTATGCAGATTTCGGGACTGTATCAACCTGAATTTCTTTACTGTTTCTGTTTTTGATTTAACTCTGTGTTGTTTGTGTTCTTTATCTGCAAATTGTTATGACAACGTGATGTCATATTTAATAGCTGCCTCATCATTAACATTATTATCATTATCTTAAACTCGTATATCAAAAATCACTCATTAAGCTCCGTTTTCGATCGCAGCAGGAGGCAACAACTGCCAACTGCAAGCAGCAATGTCACCGCACTCGACATTTCATAGAAATTCATAGAAACCTATAGTGGTCCGACTACGGCAGTAAGACAATTCGATTACAGTTTACTTTTAATTCGATATAGCCCCCAGAACAAACTAACAAAATGATTAACAATGATGTCTTGTTGAACATTCCTCTCTAGATAATTGTACTTGTTTCAAACATCAATTATTGAGATCGGTAGCAGTATTAACCGAGTTAATCGATTTGGTGCTACGTCTCGACCGAACATCTCTACTGTTTATTCGAATCACGTTTGGTTTGTGGTATCAACGAACTCTGTGGTGTGTTCATTTTGTCTGTTCATTTCGTGGCATTATAGTATGGTTTGCATTTTAATGTTGTCGTTCGTATTTTGAAATCCCTACATAGTATAAAACAAAGTCGCTATTTTTGTCTGTTTGTTTGTCTGTTTGTCTGTATGCTTAAATAAAATTACGCAACGGATTTTGATGCGGTTTTTTGGTAATAGGTAGAGTGATTCAAGAGGAAGGTTTTTATGTAAAAAAAATTCCCGAAATTCCCACGGGAACGGGTACAACGCGGGTAAAACCGCGGGGTGCTGCTAGTCTATACTAATATGAAGAGTTCGTTTGTTTGAACGCGCTAATTTCAGAATCTACCAATTCGATCGAATATTTCCTTTTGTAATGATAGTCACATTCAACGGGAAATTTATGGACTATTTTTCATCCGGAAATTCCTACGGGAACGGGCAAAACGGGGTACTGCTATTTGCTCATTAGAATAAAATATATTTTTTCAAAAACAAAAATGTTAAGTAGCTGAATGTATGATGATGCAAAAAGTACGCTTAGTATCTTTATATACAACTGCGCAGGTGAACTCATCAGGTATACCGTATCGTGTATGTTTACACTTTGCATTGTGTTGTAATATGAAACTATTTACCAAGCTAATCGTAGTCAGAATAAACTCTAATCAATTTAATTTTCTATATACTATAATAATAATATTATAAAGAGGAAAGGTTTGATTTTTTGTTTGTTTGTTTGTTTGTCTCGAATAGGCTCTGAAACTACTGCACCGAATTAAAAAATTCTTTCACCATTCGAAAGCTACACTATCCCTGAGTGACATAGGCTATATTTATTCCCGAAATTCCCACGGGAACGGGCACAACGCGGGTATATGTAACCCAAGGTATGAAAAACATGCCTAAAAAATTAGTTATTGGCGTGCGCTACTAAATCTATTGATGATACACAAAAACAATGTTCTACACAATTAAAGTACATATCATTGCGAACAAATAAGTTCGGGAGGGCATATGTCTAACTATTATAGTTAAGACACAATAACCGTTTTAAGTTAAAATTAATTAGTTAAAAAAGGAGTGTAATTTTAAGTTGATGATATTCATATGATGATATGAATCTACATCAAAATAAATGGCTCTACAATCAAGGTTAATTATGTTTCTTTCTGTACCTCTTTAAATTATTAAAATCGGACAGTTAGTTTCAGAGTTATGATGAGAAATATCACTACATAGTATAAAATAAAGTCGTCTCTGTTTCGTGTCTGTTTGTCTGTATGTTTAAATCTTTAAAATTACGCAACGGATTTTGATGCGGTTTTTTTGTAATAGGTAGAGTGATTCAAGAGGAAGGTTTTTATGTAAAAAAATTCCCGAAATTCCCGCGGGAACGGCCACAACGCGGGTAAAACCGCGGGGCGCTGCTTACAAAATAGTAATGCTCGATGGCGGGATATAGGTACCTACCTACGAACTACGAACGACGAAGACGTGCTATGTAGGTATTATCCCGAATTCTTCCTCACATGAAATCTTGATTGTGTATACATAGGTAATATACTCGCGCGAGACATGTAATATTTTATCCCCAATTTCCCACTTGAAATTTTGATTGTGTATATTCCTGCGGGAGACACGCAATGTTTTATCCCGATTTTCCTACATGAAATCTTGATTACCCGAAGCGAAGCGAGGGCGGGCCGCTAGTTTGTGAAATAAAAGAGAAGTTGAACGGACCTAAGTAAGAATTATAAGGAACCTTAGAAGATTTTTATCTTGTAATGAAAAAATAAACAACAAGCAAGGGTCTGTCGTCTCACTAATAAATAAATATACCCGAACAAATTCACGCACAGATAATTAGACCTAAACTAAGCTTGTATTATGGAATATAATTAACTGATACTACTACATATAGATACGCAAATACTTTAGAAGAATATATAATTGACACCCCGACGTCGTATCCAACAAAACTCACAATGCATTGCACAATCATATTGTTGACTACGAGCGGGAATCAAACTCGCATTCCTCGACACGTAAGCGCTATCATACGCCACTGTGCCAACGGGTTTGTCTAACACCAAAAATATCACAATTGTACCGATACCAAAGGATAGAAGGGGTAGTCCTAAACGAACTCAATAAATATATTATTACCATTCAAAACTCAAACTACTTAAGAAAAAAGTTTCTGTTGAATTGATCGCAAGTGTACGCCAAGTTCCCTCAGGCGAACTCCCTCCGGATCCGCTTGACAGTATCAACGCAGTGTGACGTCATTGTTTCACATGTCGACCCTGTTGTACAGTCTACATTAACGGCAGTTATTTGAGAAACTTTCTCTGAAATGCGAGTTAAATGAAACAGTTGGGATCACTCTGTATGTAGTTTTAGTTGTGTTTTGTTTTATGACGTTTAATATTTTGGGTTGTGAATTAGTTGTTTGGGATGTTGGTTTTTTTAGTTTTTATTTTGTAGACTTATTTTGTTGTCTATGTTTTATCGATGTTCGACCTAATGAAAATATTGTGAGATAGTTGTAGGCACATCATTACTTACCATCCTTTTTTAATTTACAGAAATTATTGCCTATATTATTAGAAAGAGACGAATTTCCTTCACCTTTTTTCACCTATAGTAAAAAAGAAATGACGTAACCACAAACAATGCATCGAATGTTCGGTTTCGGGTGAATTCTAAATTCAAAAGTGAGAAGAACTAATCAAACTGGGTAACAAAATGATGTCCCAACACTTATCAAGTATGTTCGAGCAAATCGGTAACTTTACCAAGAACAACTTGAGCCATAACAAGTTGAAAGAGAAAGAGAGGGAGAATAAGACGTCCAATCACGTGGGGGATAAGCAGGCGTCTCCTTCGCACAAGCATGGGCAAGCGCAGCCGCCGCCGCCGCTGAAGAAACCTTGTAAACTGAGGAATGTGACTTCGAAAGGGGAGTCCTATGATACGCTGTATGGAAACAGTTCTTTGGTAAGTGAATTTGATTTTATACTTTACCTACTATACATATTCTTCATGGAAGGTAACCTGCAATGACTTTTTACTCGACTGCATTAATAAAAGGAGGGTTATGAAAAAGACCAGCTATAAAACTTTTTATTAAAATGCAAGCAGAATTGTCTTACACTTGACTGCTGATAAAAAGAATGATTTTTTGCCTTAGATGTGTTATTTTAACATTTGTGTTGAAATGTTAATACATTTTTCTTTTAAAAACATTGACATTTTAGTCTATAGGTATTTGTTTTGTTTCATATTATTTTGAGTAAGCCAAGTAAGTTTTTATACTAAAACTTATTTTTACTTAAATCAAAAATGTAATAATATTTCGTTCTTTTATAAATGAATACTAAGACCTTAATTATACTTCCAAATTAAGGTAGGATTAGTGGCGTAATAAATTACGAGAGCGTTGATTGGTTTAAATTATTTTAGATATTTTTAGAACAAATTACTACTTTATGTACTATCTTTGTTCGGGCGCAGACGAATCTTCAAAAATACCACTCTAACGCAGGTTCATAATAAATGAAACCAACTGTGCTGGGTGATATATTGAGTTTATTTACTCTCAAGCGGTCTCAAGTTACCAACTCAAAAATACACAATTGGGCGCTGACTGAAGCCCTATAGATGGCAGAACACAACGTTACCGTGTTTTAGATATTTCTCACAGTACCGCCATCTATAGGAGTAAACTAGGAACGTCATTTCAAACCGTAGCAAACATTATGTTCATCCAAATCATCACTACATAGTATAAAATAAAGTCGTCTCTTTTTCGTGTCTGTCTGTTTGTCTGTCTGTATGCTTAAATCTTTAAAATTACGCAACGGATTTTGATGCGGTTTTTTGTAATAGGTAGAGTGATTCAAGAGGAAGGTTTTTATGTAAAAAAATTCCCGAAATTCCCACGGGAACGGGCACAACGCGGGTAAAACCGCGGGGCGCTGCTAGTTATTTATATTCATTCCTTCATTAATTTCGAGTAGGTTAGTGGTTAGTCCTGTTGTCGGAGTTTTACACCGCCTAAAGGCCTCCGACATGGTCTAACGATTTAAACAACTGGGAACGACTGCTTTACGTGCCCTCCGAATACCGTGCACGGTAGCGCACAGATAGAAATGCCACCCATCCAGGGGGTGAGCTGCGCGTAGCTTTACAAGCGCAATGAACTGAAATCTCTATTAGTATAGAAAAACAGGGCTGAAAGACTACTACTAAACTACCAACCAAGATTTTTAAAAATGACCCCCTACCCAGGTATTTCGGTCTCATTATAATTATGTGTTCACGTAACATTACTAATTGCTGTTTTTCCCTCGCGTTTTAGCGGACACGTAATCAGTTTATCGTGATGTTAATTTGTTAACATCGTTTCTGTATTAAAACACTTGTGATAATGTTACTTGCTTTGTTTTACGTCATCGTTTGGGAATACCAGGTCCATTTGTTTGTTTGTTTGTTTGTATAAGATTTTTGTAGGGTAGGGTTAGAGAGCTGTGGTACGTGAGTACGAAAGGCGGACCCACGGCATCACCTGCTTTAGCGCCGACGCAGGGTTTTAAATTAAAGCTACATAGGTTTTGCTTAAAATAATTTATCGTCAGAAAGATCGAGATATATATTTAGTAGGTTTTTTAATACAGCACTTTCCTATGCGTAATATCATAATTGTTCGACTTCACATCAGCAACAACAGCACACAAAACTGATAATAAAGAAATCATTTCACATCGAAGTTCAATAAAGTAAACAGTTTTATGAAGAGTACATTTTCCCCAAAGACATGAAAGCAGTAACCAATTCCGTTTCGTCATTTGATTCATTCGTACGACCGTACGTGAGTACGCAATGGTTTGCGCACAACTGATATATTTCGTAACCTCAGGTGTTTTTCACTTTCACTGTATTTTATGTAAAAGGGACGATTTACCGCTCTATAAAAATATTACTGCTTTTTTCACTTGCAATGCGAAGGATGATTTGTTTCATATACTTTTAAATGCAGGCAGGTTTCGGCCGGTTTTTACCCTTCACAATCGAAGGTGTGTGGTTTTTAATGGAATGTTAAATACGACGAATCTAAAATTAAATTCTAAACGTGGTGCCTTCAGTGAGATGAGAGGCCTTTGCAGTTTTAATTTTGTATTTTCGTTTTTGTTTTTGTACTTTATTTGTGGCAATCAATGACTATTTTATTTTATTATTTTATTTAAGTATATCCATACATACATGATACATTGCTTTTTTAATTGACCTATGTGTATTTACTATTAAATCTTCATAACTCTTGTGGTTCCTTAGTTCTATAGATAAGTATTTGAATGTAAAACATATATAACGTAACCAGTAGTGTTTTCTTCGCGGCTTTAAAATACGCAGAAGGTTGTTCGGTCTAAACTTCACTCACGGGATTGTAGAAACCAGTAACAAGTATTCCATACTAATGTAAAAATGTATTATATTTGAGTGGAAAAATACTATTCAGAAAGTTTCTAGTACAAAACTCAGCACCCTAGAGATGGAAATTTTATATACTAATACATTTGTACAGGGGCATTCCGTGCTTCGGAGGGCACGTTAAGCCGTCGGTCCCGGTTACTTTCTATGGGTAGAAGTCTCAATAACTCTGACACCAAGATTGGTCAGGTTAACCATCCACTCGATGAAGAAGAAGAATGTACAGTCAACGCCAAAACATATATGTATAGACTTTTACACCATTTTACAATGGCATATGGTGAAAATTTGTATACATTTACAAATATGAAGCACCTCGCGGGTTTACCCGCGCTTGTCTATTACCGTGGGAATTTTAGGATAATAAACATAGTCTATGGACCTCTCCCCGTTGAATGTGGCAATCTACTACAAAAAGAATTATTCAAATCAGATAGGTAGTTTCTGAAATTAACGCGTTCAAACTCTTCAGCTTTATTAATTAGTATAGTGACGCCGACTGTACAAACAATGGTTAGACATTGTACCACAGTATTAGTACAAACAATTAACTAACAACACTAATGAAAGACAAAGAGTCTCTGCAAGCTTCAGATGCAAAGATATCCTTTTGTCTTCACTCTTAGATGCAATAAGATACGATGGTTGGAACTGCAAGATACTTGTGCTGCACTGTTTGTGGAAAGGATGTAATAATGTAATGTGTCGTTGATAATACCAGTTAGCATTGTTGGCCTGAGTTTTGTAGGTCTGAAACATAGGATGCGTTCTCATAGAAGCGGAGTGGTGAGGTGCGGAACCCGATCTCTCCAATGATTGTCAACGCATTGACATTGTCAAAATCTTTTTGTAATGCATTGTGATTGTTCAGTTGGACTCTGCTTCAATGAAAACGCACCCTTAGGGTGTATAATAACCAATAGGATTGCATAACATATCTGACCGGAGATTTTAAGCAATCTTAATGGTTTATATTTGTCCGTTTCTCCGCTCCACAGCCTAGCTCTGCATCGATGGACAGGCACCCTAAAATAGGATTGTCATGGTTTAGTTGCAGCGACAGTGAAGACTACCGAACTTTTTGAAAAAGAAAATCCATATGAGATTTTTCACTTTAACTTTTTTTTGTTAATGCCTAGTCGGCGTCATAGGACCTCCTAAGAAAAATAAATAACTAAAGCGAGATTAGATTTTTTAGAAAAGGGTTTTCCGAATTCAATTCCAACGTCCGATGGACTTCACAATTTTGTAAAACCCACCTTTGCAAACGTATAATTATTAAACCAATACATTTTACATTGTGTTCTCTAATCTCATTAAGGATTAAAATGGCCACCCTATACACATTAATACGAGTTCTATTGAATCTATTCAGAGAGCGATTTGGTTCTCTGAATACAATGATTGTAGAACAAATTAAAGTAAATGTTTGAGGCTGGTGTTTGTCTTACTGTTGTTATTATTAGCCAAACATACATGTTATAATTTCTATGGACTTAATAAGTTGTTAGTCGAATTAATTATAGCTTGCTGCTTAAGGGTGCCTGTCCATTGAAGCAGAGCGAGGCTGCGGAGCGGAGAAACGGACAAATATTAAGCAATAGGATTGCATAAAATATCTGACTGCAAGGCGGTGAATTGGGCTTTTGAAAAAAACAAAAAAATTTTTTTTAATGTATTTTAAAACTTTATTATTAATAATATTGATATTTAATGCATAAAACTAAAAACATATATTTTTTCAATTAATTATAAACAATTAAAAATTTATGAAATTTAAATAAAAATCACGTGACTATAAACGCGCCATGATTGGTCACCATAGTTGTGACGTCATAATGTTATAGCTATTTAATAACAGTCCAGCGTTTACGGCTGAAACGGCGGCGGAGTGAAAACTAACATTATGACGTCACACGCGCTCGGGTTTGTTCGGGAGCTGTCGGCGTGTCTTCGGTACTGGATTCAAAAATTAATTTTTATTTTGAAATAACTTTTGAATTATTGCGAAAAAAATAAAATAAAAATAGTTTTGTTATAAAACTAATATATAATCTTTCCATTTATCACAAAAAAATTTTTTTTTCTAAAGCCCAATTGGCTACGAACGCACAAGCGGCTTGCTTGGCGCCTAGCCTAGTGGCTTGCTTTATAGATAAGCCTCTAGGCACTAGGCACTAGGCACAAAGGGAGCTATGCGACTGGTCGCGAATATTAGCGTACGTTGCTTACCTAGGATACAAGCAACTAGGTTCTAGGCACCAAGCAAGCACCCTACCTGTACCATAACACAAAATTAGTTTGACATAAGCGTCTTATACAATGTCACTCTATCGCGCCTGCAACTGTCCTGGGCGAAAGAACGCACGTGTGAAGGTGCTTATGATTATTGTACCAGTATTTCAACGCGCAATCCTGAAGCTCATAAGAATGCCCGATAGTCTGTATAAGAGTGCGTTTCGATTGGTCGCTTGAGTTCCGCTCCGCTTCAGTGGACACGCGCCCTAAGAGGGGCTATTGAACATTCCGACTCGCAGCTTATAAACTCACTTAATGGCTTCTTTGTGATCATCTTTAGACCATGTTGGAGGCCTTTATGCGGTCTAAAAACTCCGACACCAGGGTTGACCACTAACACTTACATTATATTAATTAAGGGAATTATTAATGGCATTATCGTTACTCATCTTTCCATCACTACATAGTATAAAATAAAGTCTCTTTCCACTGTCTGTCCCTATGTATGCTTAGGTCTTTAAAACTACGCAACGGATTATGACGCGGTTTTTTTAAATAGATAGAGTGATTCAAGAGGACGGTTTATACGTATAAAAAATCCCGAAATTCAAACGGGAACGGGCACAACGCGGGTAAAACCGCGGGACGCTGTTAGTAAAAAATAATCTCAAGTAGAAATTCCACTTCACAATTCCAGTACTATTCACAGCGGTTAGTTAAAATTGATGATTGACTCCAATCTAACGGTTGAACATGCTTCGTTCCGTCTGGCTCGGAGTCAAGCGACTATAAAATAGATATTTTCTACTGAATTTGCGTCACGGAGGAGTGCAATTTTACGCATTGATTGACTACACTTAACCGGCTATTTTTATTCAGAGTATCGATTTATTTGAAGCTTGGTTTTTATGTTGAGGTTTGAAGATGGTTTACTTATACTGGCTGTAGTATAGCTAGAAATTGGTTGAAGTATGAGAAGTTTTAAATTAAGAAGATAATTGGGCCAATAATCCATGGGGTACGCAAATTATAAGATCAACTAAAAAAGTATAACAAAAACAAAAAAATGATCTTATCATAAGTTAGTTTCCAATAAACTTGTAGCGCTCATGGCGTAATTTGACAAAGCGATGCTAGTTCATTGCGATTGTTAAGCAACGTGCAGCTCGACCCGTACTTGGATGGGTGGCCGATAGTGGCATTTCTATCTGAGCGCTACCGTGCTTCGGAGGGCAGGGTAAATTTTCGGTCCCGGTTATTTCAATCGTTAGAGTATCTCGGTGGCCTTTAGGCGGTCTAAAAACTCCGACACCAGGGTTGGCCACTAGCCTACTCGAAATTATTTACTTAATGAACGCTCAACAAATTTCCAAAATGTACCTATTACTGTTGATATGTTTTCTAATACTAAGTGCTCATCAACTTTTATAGTTAACCATACTTACTTTTATCATGTAAACAAACGGTGACAATTTTCAGTAAATATAAATAGCGATACAAAAGAAAAATTTCAAAAAAGAAACTGGAGTCACATTTTATAAAGTCCGTGTAATGAGATGGCTATTTTCTATCGGACACATGATGAATAATAGCCGGCATAATAGAGACCTCCGTTCACTATAACAATGTTATTAAAAACGCTTCATAAAATAATATATGAACGTAATACCATTACGATTCATTGACCTCTTGCGGTGTATGAATTAATGGGGTTATAGCTTTCGTTTTTACAAATATTAAGTACAACTAATTTTCTTTTGTGTTAGGTTTATTTTTTAGCCCACAAATTAAATAAACAAGGTGAATTTCCAGCTCCGCATTTCGGATTTAGTATTTCGAACTTCGCAAATAATAACAAAAAGACTGGCTTCTTGCTTACGAAAATTATCAACACATTTTTAAATCAGTTTTAAATGGGAACTTTCTGTAAACACCTTTTTTAGGAAGCGAAATTTTATTTTTCAAATTGTTTTGTAAATCCAGACACTAATCTAATTTCGAAGTCATTTAAAATACTTAGTTATTATTATATGATGCACTAGCAGCGCCCCACGGTTTTACACGCGTTGTGCACGTTTCCGTGGGAATTTCGGAATGAATCCATAACAAAAATAATTATTCTAATCACACTGGTGATTCCTGAGATTAGCCCGGACTAACAAACATAAAACATTACCTCTTTATAATATTAGTTATATGTGACACCTAATGAGAAGCAGATCATAATATTTAAATAACATTATAGATTATTTTAATAACAGTATCGTTTTGCATATGTATGAAGGTAACGAATAAAAAGCCTACCTGATGGAATACACACTTATGAATATGTATTAATGGAAATAACGAAAACGCTGGAAATTATTAAGAGTATTAATGCTACAGATACTAAAACAGGGATGTGTACAAAAAGTATCTTTAATATTTAAAACAAATAGGGATAGGGGTTGGGAATATCACTACATAGTATAAAACAAAGTTTTGTCTGTTTGTCTGTATGCTTAAATCTTTAAAATTACGCAACGGATTTTGATGCGGTTTTTTGTAGAGTTTAGGTAGAGTGATTTAAGAGGAAGGTTTTTATGTAAAAAAATTCCCGAAATTCCCACGGAAACGGGCACAACGCGGGTAAAACCGCGGGGCGCTGCTAGTGTTTAAATAAAGAACATTAAACATAACATAGTCTTCTGTGACTACGGTTCTTGTAAAGGGGCCGAAACGTCAGATAAAAATGTAAAATAAAAGCGAAGTGTACCCGTAAATGTAGTATCAATTCAAAACATTAAACATAAGCTTTTCTATTCTACAATCATTTGATGTACGAGTATTTTTCAAATATCCAGCCACGGTCGCTTGGTACCGTACCGTAGCATCCCCGTAAATATTTTTTGTGATTTAGCTATCTTATTTGGAGTCATTAGATTAACAAATTCAGAGATTACAAGCTATATCTAAGTTCAAGAGAACACGAGCGAGTAGGCAAAAGAAAAACATGATTTGACTAGGTGATTCGATTTTTTTGCTAGGCGTCTTGCGTGCTATCACAAAGAATGTCCCAGAAGGCGACAAGATATGATAATCTCTATAAATAAAAATGAATTGTTGAAACTGTTCGATAGTCTGCTTAAAACTTGAGAACGGCTAAACCGATTTGGCTAATTTTGGTCTTGAAATATTCATGAAAGTCCAGGGAAGGTTTAAACGGTAAGCAGTGAGGAAAAAAATGCAGGTGAAACCGCAGGGCACAGTTAGTAATATAATAAATGCTATGAATTCATTGGTGGAATGTTTAAAATAAGATTCTTCCGTCAATGTGTCACCAATTTAATCACATTTGTCATATCCAAGATCATACCATGTCTTGTCATCTTTTATAACGTTCGTTTTCTTGAGGGTTTGTATATTCCCATTATCTAAAACATTTTAGGTAGATGGTTAATTTAATATGATAAACCATATTTTTTTGGAAATACATTAACATTATTATTTAAATATAGCACTCGTTTACCGTGCAACAGCCTCCGTGGTCTTGTGGTTTGAGCGCCTAGCTCACGATCCGGAGGTTCCGGGTTCGATTCCCAGTGTGGATATCTCACAAAAATCTCTTTGTGAGACTTTACTCAGTTTGGTTAGGGCATTACAGGCTGAATCACCTGATTGCCCGAAAAGTAAGATGATTCCGTGCTTCGGAGGGCCCATTAAGCCGTCGTGGTCGGTCTGTACCGACGTAACCGTACTTTCTATGGATAGTATAACACTATTTAGTAATCTGTGGTATAACTCTGACACCAGGATTAGTCAGGTTGACCATCCACTCAATGAAGAAGAAGAACAAGAAGAACCGTGCAATATAGTAGTATGTAGCAAATAGGTCACTACAAAGATTAGTTCATTCGTTGATTAAACAACAGCACATATTATAAATATAAACAATATACTTAGTTAAGGTCACGAGTTTAGTCAAAGAGGCTTGCTTTTAATTAATAAAGGGTTCTTAAGTGAAACGTCAAGAAGTTAGAAACAAAGTAATATTAGAAACAGATTAATATAAGTAACAAGTAAATAAGACTGAGCGAGTTTAACTTCAACAACATGGAGTTTAACTTTATTATTAATTCGCACTTTACTGGATTAGTTAGTTTCATTATTAAGCGTAGTCGCGGCATATTGGCGGAATATTTATTTTAGCGTGTTATAGATTATTCAATTATTTTCAATTTATAGCGAGGTTTGAAGAAAGAAAGAGAGTTCTCTAAATAACAGAGAGGGAAACAGAGACAATCATCTTTCTCTCTCTCTCTCTCACCCTCTCTCTACCTGGCTATGTGTCTTACATGGTGATGGGGGTCGACTTTCCTTGTTTGTCTCCTCCACTTCGCTCTACTGTCGACGTCATCTTCGGAAATCTTGTAATCTTCGGAAATTGGATCTCTTATAGTTCAGACTTGTCCATCCTTGGGTTTAAAAGCCAACCTGTATATAAGCATAAGCCAATCGATAGCTGGACATAAAAATCTGTTATGGTCGTAATTTTGAAGAGCATCAGTCGTAGATGTGCAAAAAAATGAAGAGGATTATAAATGTGCAGTTTTGCGTACCAACTAGTAATCATAAATCGCCGTCACTCGTCTGAACTGTGGCACTGCCTAAGTAGTAAAGTATGTCCCACTGCTGGACAAAGGCCTGTCATCTCACTTAAGATAACAGTACAGTAAGGAGAATTAGGCAGATACCTACCTTAATAACAATTTAATTTCGTTTGTGATCGCTTTAATTATAACGATCCGCGATCGTTTATTGGTCAGCTTCCCTCTTTGTGATAATCCGATTCATTGGGAATCAATTTATATTACACTGCCACTAATCTCTTGTTGAAAGACTTAACCCGGGAACAGGCAATTTCATAGCGTAATAAAATAGTGACGTTTGATACGGATTTGCTTTTTAGTCTTCTATACTACTATGATAATATACATAGTAAAATTACTAGCTTAAAATGATATAAAACTAAGGCATGATATTTTGTATTTTGTACTTAGTTAATATCAACAAAACATTCCTATTTGATGTTACTTTCAAACATATTTTGTTAACTGTTATAATAATAATGCGGAAAGAGTTTAATTTTCTGTTTGTTTGAATGCGGTAGGCTCAGAGACTACAATTCCAATTTGAATAATTCTTGTAATGGATGGCGACTCAATAACTCTGACACCAGGATTGGTCACCATCCACTCGATGAAGAAGTAGAATGGATAACTACATTCAACGGCTATTAAAGGCTATTTTTCATCCCGAAATTCCCACGAGGAAAACCGCAGGGCGCTGCTAGTCTTCAATATATAATGTGGCATTTTCGTGCGATACCTTGCATATGTACTAATACGTATTTTTACAATTCATATATATTTTTTGGCAAAAAATGTCAATATTAAAACTGGAATAAAGCTATGAAGTTATTTATTACTACAGTCATTGCAAAGCAAAGGTATCTGATATTCCATATAGAAAGAATGTCAAAACAGAATCGCAATTTCCGCTCTGCAGCACCAATGTAAAGTATTTTTATTATATCACAGAATTTTCATAGAGACAGTTTAAAATTTGATTTGTCCAGCTACAGTTGGTAATATTCTGTCATTCATGAGAAATGTTTTATCGTAGTGAATAGTTGTATTTTAAAACAGTTTCTCTTTATATAAAGAAAGAGAAAGAATCTTAAAATTGCGTTTCAGTTGCTATATTATTAGCTACAGGAATTATACAATAATATGTTTGATTTTCTTTACGTACAAGCACTGAAAAATTTAATAAACGAACGTCAATAATTATAGTAGGATTATTAAGAGCCTCTCCTCCCAAATTAATCCATCTCCGCAAGACCATGGCGGAGGCCTTTTGACGGTCTTAAAACACCGACACCAGGGTTGGTCACTAACCTTTACGAAATGAATAAGTTAACTTTTTGAAAGACAAAGTCGAAAGATACTTCTTACATATTTTTTATTAGACAGCTTAATAACTCTTCCCAAAAACGTTAACCTTTCCATTCCATCACTTTAAGAAACCATCATACAGTTAATTACAATTCCCACAACATTCGTAACATGAAACATTAAAACATTTTGGCTATTTTGGTCGCAATAAATCCCCTACCATCGTTACGTTCTACTCATTACGAATTAAGTAACTCACTAGAAGATCGTACACTACATTTGGCAAATGAAAAACCACGTAACAACCGCGTAGTTATGTGTTTCAAAGGTAGGGGTCGGTTGGTAACCGCGACTAGATTTATGATATCGTTCAGTTGAATGATAATACTTGGACGGTTTGCTTACAAGAAGTTGATACACTAAGTTATGTTAATAGTTTAAGGGCCTGTCTTCTTCTTATCGAGTGGATGGTCAACCTGACCAATCCTGGTGTCAGAGTTATTGAGCCGCCAAAGGCCTCTGACATGGCTCATGTAATGACTACTATCCGTAGAGAGTAACCGGGACCGACAGCTTAACGTGCCCTCCGAAGCACGGAATCATCTTACTTTTCGGGCAATCAGGTGATTCAGTCTGCAATGCCCTAACCAAACTGAGGACGGTCTCACAAAGTGATTTTTGTGAGATATCCCCACCGGGAATCGAACCCGGAACCTCCGGATCGTGAGCCGAGCGCTCAAACCACTAGACCACGGAGGCTGTGGCGGCAAGGGCCTGTCAAAAACGCTTATTAACAGCATTTTAGCTATGAAATGGTCTGTCCCTTTTCAACATACGCAATTTTCCAAAGAGCAAAAGAGATAAAACAGTGTTTTAGTTAAAGAACGTTTTTGAATAAGGCTGTAAGTCAAAAGGCTCAATTTAGTTCTTTTTTTAAATATTGTTAGAACTTTTCTCCAATAACATTCTTATTTTTAAATGTTTTTTTTTATAAACTTTTTTTCTTCGTTCCAATTTGAATACGACTATTATCTGAATTCAAAAAGTTGTTACATTGACATTTAAAAGTTTCTTAAGTTAATTAATGTATTCGTTAAATAAACTTAATTTAGTATTTCACTAAGGTCTTTCAATTATCAAGTACTAAAACAAAAATAGTAAAAGTTTTACATACTTATCATATTATAAAATAGGTTATTTTCAGAAATCTACACTAAATCGTCTAAGAAAGGAGGTAATAAGCTGACTACCTTTTTACAAATGACTGAAAACGCGAGAAACAGGTTTTATATATTCTATATCTACTTTAAAACGTTTTGTTTCTTCTAAAGGCTCTTCATTTGAATATTCTCTCAAGAAAATGATATGAACTCTTATTGGACCTCAAATAGCTCTCTAGTTTAACATAAGCAAGTCACTCTAAATGTAACAACTTAAGCTTGTTAGTGCTGTAAAGAGAAAGTATTGTTTCTTTTATATAAATAAAGGACGTAAATCAGTTAGTACCTAATAATAAATAAATAAATGAAAATTTCAGGACAAATTAAGACACGGTTAATTATAGCCAAACTTAGTTCTAAGCTTGTATTACGGAATATAAGTGTAACTGATAGTAATACTTATACACACACAAATACTTTATAGGAATATATAATTGACACCCAGACGTCGTCGCCAACAATTATGCATGCACATTTTTTTTAATACTATCTCTCAGGTACCAAAACCATAGAAATATCTTGCATACGATGTCATGAGAAAAGTCTGTAGGTAAAAGCCACAGAACGATTTCCGCTCTGAGTCAACAGCTATGTGCAATTGTGCATACATAGTTGTTGGACAACGTCTGGGTGTCAATTATATATTAATATAAATATTTGTTTATGTATGTATATTTGGTAATAGTATCAGTAAGCACAGCTACGAATATATAACTAACTAACAAAACCAAACAAAACATAAAACAAAGTTGACTTAACCTTTTCACACATTGACACCCAGAATACACACACACGTCAAAAGCACAACCCCACCTCCTACGTCTTCCTGCGTCATAGATAAACAATAACTTCATCAATACTATATATGCCACTTAACTGACTGTATTGATGTGTGTGTGTATCTTTAAAAGCTTGTATAGTTGCCGCCATATATAGTCATGTAACTACATCATGTATGTACACTTTTATACCTTAGCTGTTTCATCGCCAGCGCACCTGTTCCAGTAGTAATTAAAAAATTTCAAGATAAATAACATAAAAAAGTATCATTTAAATCGGTCCAGCCATTCTCGAGTTATAAATGGTGTAACTAACACGACTTTCTTTTATATAAATAGATTACAATGGCATACGGTGCAAATGTGTATATGTTACAGTTAAAGTGATTAATTGGATGTTATGCATAATGCCCAAGATGCTTGGTCAGAATGATAAATTAATCATTTTAACCAGCATTATATGCCCAACAGCGGGACATAGTTGATAAAATGATAAATTTATTCCTGTCCTTACTTTACTTCGGTTAATTAACTTTACTTTCGGACGAGACACCACTTATCCACGAAATAGTATCTGGTTGGTTAAGTCTACTGACAGACTACTGAATATGACAATTATTTTAACTTTTCCATGATAGCCGGTCATCACTACATAGTATAAAATAAAGTCGTATCTGTTTCGTGTCTGTTTGTCTGTTTGTCTGTATGCTTTTTTGTAATAGGTAGAGTGATTCAAGAGGAAGGTTTTTATGTAAAAAAAATTCCAAAATTCCCACGGGAACGGGCACAACGCGGGTAAAACCGCGGGGCGCTGCTAGTTATACATAATTTCTGCATTAACACCTTCACTGCCACATGTACAGTGAACTACAAAAGTTGATGAACACCTTCAATATTATAAAACACTTCATACAAAACACACATAACTCACACTTATTCAGGTTTTTTGCAATATTTGTCATTTTTATCAACTTTTGTAGTTCATTGTATTTGTGCATACGAGTATATTATATCGTCAACTGTACATTTCGTACTGACATCTCGATACGTTTATAACTGTTTTTCTACTGCTACATACCAGTTTACGAATAAATTCCACTTTGTCGCACCCCCGGGCGTTTAGGCCTTGTTTACAATGAGACTGTATTGTACATTGTATTTAAGTAGGTGTTTTAAGGTTCTATTGTATCGTTTAGTCTAGTAGTTATTGTTGGGAAGGTTTTCAAAATGTTGCAATAAAATAATAGTTAATAATAGTTAAAATAATGCCCTCGCATGCCTCTCAAAAAGACCGGGCTTGTCCCGTGACTCCGAGGAGGTTAAAATAATAATTAATCTCGATTTAGGCTTTAAAGGGCACAATTACAAGCGTAGCGAAGACTTTTATGTTTTTAAAACCATATTAAAGATACTACACATAAAAACATTAAAGATTCCTATAGGCTGCTTAAATTGTATGAGTAACCTATAATAATAGGTACTTACTCGTATATCCTTTAAGTGTGTATTCAGCTTTACTCGTGTTTCTCGCATCCCTATAAGTATGTCCCATGTTTTGACTTATTCGATCTGATTTTACTGTTTCGCCTTAAGGCTTGTTCAGTTCAAGATACTTGTATTATTGTTTGTCAGTTTACGGATGCAGTACAATAAAATAATGGGTACTTAGTTTTTTAGCACTTGGAATATTGTATAGAAATATTTCGTAGCTGTTGCGTAGCTGTTGCGTAGCTGTTGCGTAGCCTTTTCGTAGCAAATCCGTAGCAGGCTCGTAGCGAAGAAGGTGTCAACGTTGTACGAGTATGTTCAAATTGTGTTTGAATTTTTGCTATACTTATGTATGAATTGTTTAATTAGATACTAACTTCGCTCCCGTTCTCGCGGGAATTTCGGGATAAAATAGTCTATGTCCTTTCCCGAAGTCTAATCTTTCTCTGTGCAAAACATTTAAAACATTTTAGTGGTTTAGACACGAAAGACATAGTCACTTTCGCATTAATAATATTAATACGAGTATTAAGGAAAAGGGATTATAGTTTTATTCCTAAATACGAGTATGAACATATTAATAAGCATTTAACAGCATTGCTAGATATGTCAGTAACACTAGTTACTTTTTACTCGTATAAAGTTCCTACAAATCTCTTCAAAAGCCAATATTTCCTTCCGATAAACCCGTACATTTCAATCCATCGCTTAAAAACTAACAGATGTTCCCGACGCGTTATTACATCAGGTATCTGTTATTTGTTCAAACAATCAGTTACCTTTATCCGGTCCTTTGTGGAGTAAAAGTCGTTGGAAAACTGTTTTGACATCACTAAACTAATAACGCGAACGACGTCTCCGGAAGTGTATAAATGGGGTTTTATTTGTCAAATATAAAGCAGCGATATTATTGTAGTGGTATTAGATAGATTTTATAAATACAGTTGGCTAGTTTGTACTATTAATTCAACAAGAACAACTTAAGAGCTAGGCTCTTGTCATTGGAGTGAGTAACTAAGTTTGTAAAGGTTAGTCGAACTTGGTGTCAAGAGTTTTTAGACCGCTGAAAGACCTCCGATTTGATGTAATTGAAGCAAACGCGTCCGATTATTCAACGTGCCCACAGAAGTACGGTGGCACTAATTTGTTAGATTTTATTATTAGTCCGATTAACGAAGTAGTTATAGAATGCGTGAGAGGGTACCTAAGCGATTTATTCAGGGTGCTCAGGGGAAAAACATACTAAAAGTCGACGTCTAGGAGGTGCGCCGGAGGGAGGGGGGGGGGGGGGGGGTGGCAAAGGTCTCAGTTTTAGGTTATTCGCGAATATCTCAAAAATGGTGCAATGTAGCAAAAAAAAGTGTATGATGAAATGAAAGCTATATATGGAGTACCTCAATATATGTATTTCAATTAAAATTCTGATTAAATTTAAAGAAACAAAAATACCCTGACATCTCATAGGCCACAGAACCTACTAGGTTACTCACTGCCGCCCACAAAGATGCCCATTAAAACGACACTTAACTAATTGACGTAATGTCCTAAGGCAGCATTTGACGTCTCTTGAGTATTGCTTACAATATTTAGTCCGAATACAGACAATATACAGGGTCTTTAGAATCTAGACCTAAAATATTTAAAGTCTGATCTCTCTGGATATTGGCGTGAAATTCAGGTTTTTTCGCAAATGTCCAGCTCCATGAACTTGTTAATCTGTACTGAATCAAGCAATCAGTCTGTCAGGATTTCTCAGTTTTTGATAGAACGGGTGATACTCCCGACCTCTGGATTTTTCGATCAACTCTAACTTAGTTTACTAACAAGAACACCAGTGACCAGCGTTAAAAGTGTTTTCGTTCGAATTTCAGGAAATAGTCTGTTTGTGTTTCACAGAAACAGTAGGTATATAATAATTTGCATGACAAGTCGCATATGACTTTTTGGAAAGGATATTATACTTATTAACTGATGCGATAACAGTTATCGTTCATTAACCGGCATTGTTAATTCATTGCGATTGTTAGCAACGGGCAGCTCGGCCGTACTTAGATGGGTGGCCGATAGTGGCATTTCTATCTGAGCGCTACCGTGCTTCGGAGGGTACGTTAAATTATCGGTCCCGGTTGTATCAATCGTTAGACCATGTCGGAGGCCTTTAGGCGGTCTAAGAAATCCATGGTTGGCCACTAACCCACTCGAACTTACTTTACTTAACCCGCATCAGGCAAGCGTGGTGATGACGCCTAATCCTCTTCACTGTACTGATATCTTCGGTGATTGAGAGGCCTTTTCCCATCAATGGGATATTACAGGCTAAGGGCCTTCATAAACGCTTATGAACAGCACTTTAGTTATTAAATGGTTTGTCCCTTTCTGACATACGCTATTTGCCAAAGAGCTAAAGAGAGACAAAACACTGTTTAAGTTAAATATCGTTTATGAAAAAGGCGGTAATACTTTACTTTTTTTAGCAACATGCGTTTACAATTACAATCAAAACTGTATTTTCGGTGCAATTGTAAACACATCATGTAACAAAAACGTCTTAGTGTTATTTCATCTTAAGATCTACAATTGCTCAGCAAAAAATATTCGCAACTAAATAGAGATACCTACTCGTAGTACCGATAACTTAAAGAGAGTGAAATTAAATATGAAAGCTGGAGAAACACTCAACTCGGCCCTTCGGACCAATAACTCAAGTGAACGCTCAAGTTTATCATTTCGGTGTGTAACAAATATCTTGTACGTGTTTTAGAACAAATACTTACGTTTTATTGAAGAAATACACACTTTTATAAGATTTATTGTTGATACAATTTAAAAGGTAAGAAAATATTTTTGGTGATGTACTTTTTTCTTTGTGAAAAAATGAGCTAAGTTTCTTGATAAGGTTCTAATAACAGTATTTCCGATTATCTTTCAATTTATATTTACTGGCCTATTATATCTATCTACAGTCATATAATAAAGACTTTGTTTTTTTGTTTGTTTTGAACTCATTCATTGCTGGAACTACCTGTCCGATTTGAACTAATTTTGTATCGGATAGCCACATTCAATGGAAAGGTATATTATATAGGCTATTTTTCATCCCAATTGTTTTACAGAAACGGGCACAACGCTGGCAATACCACGGAGTGCTGCTAGTTCAAAATAACTAAACCTAGGCCCCAGCAAAGACTATTGACTAAGCTATTTTTATCTTAGGTTTACATGACCCTATGCCAAAAGGTGGAAACATATTTACGTGTCATGACGCATACTGTCGTGACGGTGATCATGCACTTCCGCGAGAGACAGAACAGTGGCGATTTTTTCTTTTAATGATGCGCCACGGGCCACGCAGATAGAAACACATGTGCATGTCGTGTCGTGTCGCGCCATAACCCCCACCACTGCTCTGGCGCAATCGGCCGCGAGCAGTCGGCGCCACAAAAGAACGCGTCACGACACGACACGACCTACAAATGTGTCTCTAATCCTACAAAATACATGAAACCGATATGCCACTGGCGCGTCACGACACGCCACGACACGTAAATATGTTTCCACCTTTAGGTACAAATAACATAGTACATAGGTACTTAAATCTTTCCAAAATATAACTATGAAATGCAACTTCAGTAATATTCGGCCTATAATTCAACTATATATTCCAATAAAAAGTAGCTGTAGTAATATAATATGCAATAAATTTAAAAGGAAAATCCTGTATTGTACCGGATTTAGTGGGACTACTTTCATTGGGTGTAATGATATTGGACCCTTATTAGTCAAATAAGGGTCTAAATCCTATCGCACATCGTAATAAACTTGTGCCAAATGAAATTGCATTTTTTCATTGACAGGAAAATGAAAATTGAACTTTATTTTACTTGGTGACTCACGGATATATTGGTATAACATACGAGTCTATCTATCTATACTTATTGTGTAAAGAGGAAAATTTTCTTTCTAGCAAACGAAATGTATAGGCCCGATCTAATCTGAGAAAATAACGTTAGCTCGATCTGCAAAATATCTACGCTAGCGCCATCTATTCGATCGCGGGTGAAACCACCGCGTATATAATATCTATGTACAATATTTGCAAAGCATATAGGAAAAACACCAATAATTTGCTTAAAGTCTTTCACTCCTATATATATATGTCGGTGAAACAGCGATAATCATCCCACTTCTGATGTCGGCTCAACTTCGATAATCATCCCACTTCTGATGTCGGGTGAACAGCGATATTTATCCCACTATATCGGGGACATGTCACATCAGGATAAACACGAGCATTATAATGTCACATCAGATATCTTAGGATTCTTAGGTCTTGATCTTGAAATAATAACTCACAGGACTTCATTACAATGACATTGCTTGTATTTTACACACGATCAACATGGATTACACATTACAGTCAGGATACGTCTAGATTCAATTAATTGATGGAACCTAAACGACCTCCCTACACCCCATAGTCGTCCTGTCCACGCCATAGAATCTTTTCCTAATCCTATACTCGATTCGCAATACGATCGTGATGTCGTCAACACATCCTTCCTCCCATCTACGTTCCCATGTCTAATCGCCATCCAACCATCTCCATTCGTCCCATCTCGTCTAATGTACGCCATCTTTTCTTATCATAGACTCACTCACTCACTCACTGCCACAGACTACCAAACCAGCTCACATCCCTCTATCGAACAACTGTCATCTGTCACAGTGCGTAACACCACAGACTTAACATAGTCTATTCTCATACCACAGACTACACCACGAAGGTAGAACTCACGTCACGGAATAACAACACTACCGATTCCATCAGTCAACTGAATTTACAAACTACTCTTTAACTTCTATAGCTTGATTATACGTCCATCTCCGACACGGCCATCCTGCTAGCACACGTCCTCGTGTGTTATTCTGTAACAATAAAAACATAGCACAGTACATACCGTTCGGCTACTCCTGACACCCAACTTTAGTATTAACTCAACTTTGAGAAGATAAATTGAAATAAACTTCTCGGCAAAACTATTGTTTTCTTTTGACTTAAAAAAAAGACTTACAAAGAAAGAACAGAAAAAAAACACTTTATAGAAGTTACAATAACCGAAGAAAATGCTAGAGCAGCAAAGTACCACTTTCAATCACTATTTACAATCATTAAAGCAACCCCGTGATCCTTAAGCATACGGCAGGAATCTTATTCGTGGCCTGTGGCTTTTCACTAAGCCCCTCCATCGAACCTCATGTTCGTTTCCTTGCATTCCACGAATGCCGATTCCCTCGGAATCTATGGTCTCTACCAGACCCGACCTCCACCAGAGCCACCCGCTACCGCGCATCCACGGTCTACTCAAAGCAGATACCGACTTCTAACGGACTACGGCTACGAAATGGCCACTGGTATTGTCTGACCAGCCGAACTAAGATTCCCCACCATCCTCCCCAGATTCAGTCTCTTCTACCTCAAGTGGTACTTCGCCCTCGGGCATCCGTCTTAACCTATCATGCGCGTACTTGTAAGTACGTTTAGAGTTCAAAGCTTTCAACGTGTAACGATCACCATCGTTCGGTCACTCCTGACCTAATTAACTACTTCAACGAAAAACTTAGTAAAGCTCAAACTATTATTCTTTACCAATGAACAAATTTAACTATCTCAATATTCATGATCACATTGCTTATCTAAACATTAGAACTAGAACATCGTCAGGCGCAAATACCCATTAAAATTAAATTAATCTCAAATCAAAGTAAAAGTCAAGTGTGTGTGTCTCTATTGTCCGGCTATCCCCGTAGCCCTAATACGCATTCATCCCTGTGACTGGCTGTGATCATCCCAGTGATCACCCATAAACCTGATCATCCCTGTGATCAGCCACTCTCGCGATCATCCCAGTGATCACCCATAGCCCTGATCATCCCTGTGATCAGTCACTCTCGTGATCATCCCAGTGATCACCCATGACCCTGATCGTCCCTGTGATCAGTCACTCCCGTGATCATCCCAGTGATCACCCATAGCCCAGATCATCCCTGTGATCAGCCACTCCCGTGATCATCCCAGCGATCACGCCTAGCCCTGATCATCCCTGTGATCAGCCGCTCCTGTGGTCATCCCAGTGACCACCCGTGATCATCCCTGTGACCACCCGTGATCATCCCTGTGACCACCCAGACTCAAGAGGACACGCACAACTAGTTACCACACAGTCAAAAGTGACTACAGTTCATCCTCACAAGGCTCAGAATCACTAACAATGGGTACTTGCCCTTCAGGCATTTTCCTATACCAGTCAATGACACTATATTGTGTACTCGTTTTCCTCTAAACCTCGCGGCCACACTTTCTTTAATAAGCCAGCACTCTGCTCCAGAATCGTAATGAAATCGAAACGACTGACCTTGATGCTCAAGAGTTCCGGATGGAGGCTAAACCTGACTATTAAGAAGCTTGTTCTTCCTTAAAATCTTGATTTCAATCAAAAGTTAATTACAATTATTATTAATCGGTAATCAAAAATACACAGGAAATCAATCTGCCAGACAGCACCAAGTTCTAAGCCAGTTACTTCAACCATACTTTCAAAAATAAGGAAAACTTGCAAATCGCTTGGTACCAAACAACATTTAGCGTCTGATAAATGTCAAGATAACCTACGATCAAAGTCTGACAACGCTACCAAGAATGTAGGAATTTAGGTGCTGTTTGTCAGTTTAACAAAATAAGAAAACACCCTAACTGTCAGCGTCAACATCATTGTCATTGATGTCACAAGTACTCTCGGGCATTTTGTGTAATCTGTTATGTGAACTAATTAACTTTAACTCCCAAATTATTTGCGACGTAATGTCAGCAAAAGCCATCAAACAAAAATTGAATTGAATTGAACTCCCAAATTATTATTTTAACGCTTAACTTCAAACTAACATTTCCCAAAAGCTACTTCAATTAAAGTACTCAAAAACTACTAATAGTTATCAGAATTGACTATTAACTATCAGTTACTAGTTTATCAATATTTGGTTTATTTTAAAATCATTAAAATCTCACATGAATCATCAATGCTATGTAACACATGAGTACTAGGTACTACGTCATTTTCAACTTTAACTTCAATAGACTATTAATCTCAAATGCACATTACAATATGAGCCATGAGTAAGTAACAGTAAGCTTGTCTAGTCACGTCTAGTCACAGCAACCAGCCGACGAGCAATCACATTGCTCAACAACACACGGTCTCAGCAGACCACTCCACAGTACGGTCAATCCAGACCACGACCATCGCCGAGTTCGAACATTGAACTCAATAAGTCACATAGTCACATAGAAACCCTTACTCATACTCTCATATTTTACAACGGGATAAACATCCAGAATACTTTTAATAAGCTTTCTACTTTATCAAGTGGTACGAAGATTCACTACAAAACTCTCAATGTTAACTGACTCAAATATCACAAAATAGC
This sequence comes from Cyclophora albipunctata, assembly GCA_963082685.1. Lineage (NCBI taxonomy): Eukaryota > Metazoa > Arthropoda > Insecta > Lepidoptera > Geometridae > Cyclophora > Cyclophora albipunctata. Next base: position 2,732,326 of record OY720117.1, on the reverse strand, counting down.
TCACCGGATATTTCCCAACTAAGATACTTCAATACGCCAATTCATGCCAATCATTATCGCAATCCCTCATATTCCTCAGGTAACAGGATCGAGAAGAGAACCACGTTCTTCCCTGGACGAGGTTTATCAATGCTCACAATAATTACCAGCATTGAACCAACATGAAAATAAGAAAACATATTAGAACATATCACATTACGTACAAGTTTAAACTTGACTCTTTCGGAAGCTCATAATTACCTTCTTAACTCCACAATAGAGTAGAAATCTAACTAACTATACTCACAGAACATTCCAAGTTTTATAACCAATTGCAAAATAAACATTACGTAAAGCGCATGACAGTAGCGCTTTTGGCGGGATGATGATTCAGACATATCTCCGAATACTACGAGCTTCATAATCCAGGGGAAGGTACATGAATTTCAATCTCGTCGTCGTCGTCGTCGTCGTCGTCGTCGCCGTCGTCGTCGATAACATGCACTAACGAGCTCAGCTTGCAGCTCTCAATATTCTTTCATCTTATCATAAACCTAGCTCCGTGGTTGATCTTGAACACAATCCATGGCGATATGATATTCAGCACAGTGGGCAATAGCGATCTTTATCATTCTCTGCTAGATGCACGGTGGGCAATAGCGATCTTGATCATTCTCTGCTGAACGCTCGGTGGGCAATAGCGATCTTGATCCCACTTCTGATGTCGGTGAAACAGCGATAATCATCCCACTTCTGATGTCGGCTCAACTTCGATAATCATCCCACTTCTGATGTCGGGTGAACAGCGATATTTATCCCACTATATCGGGGACATGTCACATCAGGATAAACACGAGCATTATAATGTCACATCAGATATCTTAGGATTCTTAGGTCTTGATCTTGAAATAATAACTCACAGGACTTCATTACAATGACATTGCTTGTATTTTACACACGATCAACATGGATTACACATTACAGTCAGGATACGTCTAGATTCAATTAATTGATGGAACCTAAACGACCTCCCTACACCCCATAGTCGTCCTGTCCACGCCATAGAATCTTTTCCTAATCCTATACTCGATTCGCAATACGATCGTGATGTCGTCAACACATCCTTCCTCCCATCTACGTTCCCATGTCTAATCGCCATCCAACCATCTCCATTCGTCCCATCTCGTCTAATGTACGCCATCTTTTCTTATCATAGACTCACTCACTCACTCACTGCCACAGACTACCAAACCAGCTCACATCCCTCTATCGAACAACTGTCATCTGTCACAGTGCGTAACACCACAGACTTAACATAGTCTATTCTCATACCACAGACTACACCACGAAAGTAGAACTCACGTCACGGAATAACAACACTACCGATTCCATCAGTCAACTGAATTTACAAACTACTCTTTAACTTCTATAGCTTGATTATACGTCCATCTCCGACATATATATGTTTGTATACCTCATTTGTAATAATATATATTAAAACAAATCTACATTTAAAAAAATATAATACCAAGTTCTAAGCAGAAAACATTCTCAAAACGTAATAAAATTTACTATTGAAAACATTTACATTATTCCACAAAACATGTTCATATGAAACTTCAGCATTCAATTCGAAATAAATTGTAAAAGTCAGCTCAAAATATAATAAATGCTGAAACAGTTTTATAATATCTATACTAATATTAAAGAGGTAAAGTTCCTAACTTTGCTTTTTTGTTTGTAAGAGCTAATCTCAGAAACTGCTTAACCGATTTGAATAATTATATTTGTGATAGATAGCCACATTCAAAAGGAAGGATATAGGCTATTTTTTACACCGAAATTCCCACGGGAACGGGCACAACGCGGGTAAAACCGCGGGCGCTGTTAGTATTTTATATTAATATAAGTTACAACGGACTCGTTTTACAATGGAAGTTTTCGAAGATCCCTTTTATTGTCCTCTTAAAATTTGCCTCCGTTTGTGCCCGAGATGTTTAGGATCTTTTTAAGTTAGCTGTGGTAGGGGGAAAAAGTTTGGATTATAAAAATTAAAGATATATTGGAGTTCAAATAGGCATGGAAAAGCTTACTGTAAATGCCAAAGTTCGCGAGGACAATGGACGTATGTTTGTTACTCTTTAACGCAAAAACTACTGGACGGATTTAGATGAAACTTTACAGTAATGTAGGTTATACATCAGAAAAACACAAGGGATACATTTTATCCTGAAATTTCCGCGGGAACGGGTACCAACAAGGGAAACACCGCGAGTCCGTTAAATCCTTAAATTGGTGCTTAAATCTGCCGAATTTAATTAACGACACTCACATTTTTTATTTATTATATTATTATCTGAAGCTGACATTTATTATAAGTAATACAAGGTAAATAAGTATGAGCTTGTTATGTCCCACTGCTGAGCAAATGCCTCTCATCTAACCGAAGATATCAGTACAGTAAGATGGATTAGGATGTATTAGGCGTAATCACCACGCCTCATCACCTAATGCGGGATGGCTATTTATTTCCATCCAGTTTATTAATGTTATCATTTTTTTTTACTTATGTCATTTAACTCGTACCAAGCATATTATCCAGACTGGTTCCTGTAAAGGGGCCGAAACTTCAGATAAAAATGTAAAGTACGTTTACGGATACACGCTTTTAAAGTGTATCCGTAAGTAAGTTTCAATTCATATTATCCTAATTAAAAAACCTTAAAACATTGAAGAGATTCCGTATCGTATACCTTTCAAAACCTCCAATTACATCTCATAAAGAAATTAATTTCCTCATTTTAATCTCGTATAATAACCGAATATTAAGACACTTGAAAATAAATTATCATATCCACTGAGCGAGGTTCTTATCAAATCCAAGTCAATTAATATTATGATTTTCACAATACCGGGTGTTATGCATAAGATAATTAACAAGGTAATCAGCCTTGCCGGCATTTTGATTAAATTTTAATGCTCATACCTTGCTTGGAAGCCTACAATTACTTCCCGTGCCAAACACTTTGATTAACAAATAAATCTTGGGCAAGATCTTCACTGTCAATTTTGTCAGTAGGTTCGTGTACCTACTACTCGCTTTTGAAGTTGAATTTATAAGGATTGTCATTCATTAAGTATTAGGTTGTGATTAATAAGAGAACGTCTGTTGATATATCACTCTTTATAGACAAGTAGCAATCGTTACAATCTCCTCGTTTTCCATCAATTCTCTTTTTTCTTTGTTTCTTTGTATCATAATATATAGGAATGTGTCGACCGAATAGAATGTGAAACGATTGCCATTTGTCTATGAAGAGGTCTCCATTATTTAATAAAAATGTTCCATCTATATATATACTAATATATAAAGCTGAAGTGTTTGATTGTTTTTGTTAGTTGAAACGTGCTACGTTACTTCCAGTGCGATTTGAATAGTATAATTATTTTTCAAGAGGAAGGTTATACGCTATTTTTTAACCCGAAATGCCCAAGGAAACTGGCAAAGCATGAGTAAAACCGATGGTCGCTGGTCATCAATACAACGTTAAATATATTATTTCTGTTTTAACGAAAACAAGTCAGCCTCTAGCAATTACACATTGTAACAACATAATAAAAACAGACCTCGTTCTTTAAATAAAAACATTGTGAAATAAAATCCAATAAAATCTAAATTGTAAGATAAGGCCGCGACGGGCGACCGGTCCACTGCCAGTCTGAGTAAACGTCATGCATTTCAAATGCAAAAACGAGGGGCTATAATGCATTTTGAAGTAAACATGTACTTCGTAGAGTACGGGGCTGCATCTCCGCAGCGCCTTAGGGGACGGAGATACGAAGCGAGAGTTCCTTTCAAAACTTTACTCTTTATGAAATTAGGGAAGGTTCGTAAGTCGTCTATGATATGTACTTTAAGTTTTATGATTGTGCTTTTTGACTTGCTTTCGGAGTGTTTTAATATTTACGTGTCAAAGTTTAGTTCGAGGTGTTTCATTATGAAATGATAGCCGCTTATTGTGACTCACATTAAGCAAGAAAAAAGCGGATAAAGTTAAATAATACTCACTTAACTTATTGCGCAATATTTAAGCAAAAAAAGTTTTTCATATTATCAAGTATGAAAGCTATTATTGAAAAAAAGCAAATTAAGCTGAAAAATAATGCCAATCAAAGTAAATGTGAAATATTTAAGCAAAAAATGTATTTCATATTTTTAAGTATGTAAGCTGTTGTTGAAAAAGCTGCCCTATCATTATTTGTGAACAATTTGTTGTTTGTGCCCGCCCGGTTGTCACTAATGTCCAAATTGATGAACGAATAATTTTCACCGCAAAGTTGCTTGATTGCTTACATTTCATTTGGGTCCTAAATAAACTACGCAAGTTTGGATAACTGGACGCAAATACGGTACGCACTCTGTTTATGATTCAGTAGTGTAAATGTGTCCACCTGTTTCCTCGCAAACATTGCCAATTTTTAAACACAATACACCCTTTACAACCGCTTTTACCCAGAACATTTGTGTAATGAAAATGTAAAACGAAATTCGTGTATGTGGCAACATTTTTTAGGAAAAAGTCATTAAATAAATTGCTCTTATTTCAGAATACTTGTATTTAATTTTGGAAGTTTGCGAGGATGTCGGTTGGAGGTACCAATTTAAGAAACGTACCTAATTGAATTAATTTTATTGAGGATTCTTTCGGAGTAGCATTCATTTGTTTCTTTTGGGGTAATTAAGTTTTCTTCGAGGTTTTATGCATTTACTGATTACTTTAATCTTACAAATTGAAAACTGGCAGGTACTTAAGTGGAGACAGTAAGGCTGTTTGAAACGATTGGCTATCGTAACATACATTCGTTAAAAAGTTCACGACTATGTTAACTATTAAATGTATGTTGAATACAAAGCATTTTTTCATAACTTCAATAACAGTCTGTTAAACTTATTCAGGTTGTCAGTAGAAAGCCACGATTTTTAATTTTCTTACGTACGTCAAGACATAGGTACATTTAACGTTAACGTTTACTGGTGCGTAAACGTTAGCTGAAACTACTAAATATAACATCAAATCACGCATTCACATTATATTTGTTACCTTTAACACAAAACGACGCGTTTTGCCTATACAACTTTACATAACATTTCCAACAGGGCAACCGTTCGCTCCTGTTTACATCATCAAATCGTTATCGTAACGTTGAATGACAAACATCGCCTGTACATAAGTAAACATTCACATAAAATTTCGACTGCCATTGAACAATGTGGTCCTAAATTTCGACAGCGCTTCGAAACAGTTGTAAAAGTTTTGATATTCGCACGATTCGGAGAATTAACTGAAGCAATGGCTTACATAGAGCTTGCTTACTACGTAAAATACGATTTAATGTCCCTGTATTTTGGGGTGTCCGGATTTTATTATTTATTTTATGGAGTTTGCGCCTATTTTGGTACAATCCAAGTCTAAGACGTGTCTTTAACTTTAATGTTGCTAACCTGAGCTGAAATATGTTGTTGCATAGATTTGTAATGCTGTTGACGTTCCGGTTTAAACTTGTTTGATTTATTGACGAAATGGTTTGTTTATTAAATCAATACCACTAATATGATTGAGCTGAAGATTTTGTTAATTTGTTTTAACGTTTTCAAAAGAAAAATCTTAGTACGTTATAAATTTGTTATCATCACGAATGTCTTATTAGATTGGGACAACACGAGTAAAACTACAGAGCGATAATCTTATATATAAAATTCTCGTGTCACAGTGTTCGTTCGCGTACTCCTCCGAAACGGCTCGACCGATTCTCATGAAATTTTGTGAGCATATTGAGTAGGTCTGAGAATCGGCCAACGTCTATTTTTCATCCCAAAATTCCCGCGGGAACGGGTACAACGCGGGTGAAACCGCGGGGCGCAGCTAGTAAGCTTATAATAAAGTTAAACGTCGACATACTTTCAGTAACTTTTTTTTACGCAACCTCGCTGTCCCACTGCTGGGCAAAGGTCTCCCCCAATTCTTTCCATTTATCTCTTTCCATAGCCGACTCCTTCCAATCCTTTTTAAAATCGTCCAGCTCTTTCCGCCATCGAGTCGGAGGCCGACCTGGGCCTGCGGGCATTCTGGAACTCCCATTCCGTTGAAATCTTTGCCCATCTAACTATTCATACATATTTATGAAGGACTTTTATTTACCTCATGTGTTAATTTTCATTATTCTTTTCAAGCTCTGACGTAGTTTTAATTGTTATGTAAAGTTGATCGACTACAGGAAGGGACTAACGTTTTCCTGAATTTTTACCTCCCCGTGTTCTCTTATCTACTTGGTATGATATTAAAAAGGAAATTTTATTTTCCTGTTAAAATTAACATTTTAATAAAATGAAATTCTATGTGAAGTAAGTATGCTTTGAAATTAAGAATATAAAATCGGAATTCTCGAGCTAAGCTTTGATGAAGTCATGTAGTTTTACCTGGATTTTTTTTATAGATTTTTTACTATAAAAATTAAATATGATTTTATGTTCATCAATTGGTTTGGGTGTAATTATTTATTTTATTTAGCTTCGGTGGGATCAGAGGCCATTGACAAGCAAAGGGACATTACAGGCTAACGCAAATTTATTTACAATTTTTTTTAACTTGCAAACTCGCCTTAATAACGATAATCTATTTCTTTTCTTATTAGCGTAATAGCAAGGTACGTACTACATTTAAAATACCTTAGAAGCCTTATTAATAAACGCATATTAAGAAAATTTTAGCTATCAAATGGTTTGTCACTTTCTGACATACGCAATTTTCCGAAGAGCAAAAGAGACAAAACACAGTGTTACAGTGTTTTAGTTACACCGTGTTTATTAATAAGGGCAAAAATTTTATTTCGAAGCATGACAATATCTAATATATAAAATTCTCGTGACACGGGGTGCGTGGTTGAACTCCTCTGAAACGGCTCGACCGATTCTCATGAAATTTTGTGTGCATATCGGGTAGGTCTGAGAATCGGACAACATCTATTTTTCATCCCGAAATTCCCGCGGGAACGGGTACAACGCGGGTGAAACCGCGCGGCGCAGCTAGTTTCTCTAAAAAAATAACTTCATACTCGTACAAACTCCCCACGAATCCTGAAAATGGTTCACTCGTTTCCCGAATATTTTTTATTCTTATAATAATTCAGCTAATGGAAATAATCGCGATTTTCCAAGCGTGTGAAAAGCTTTCGAAAGTCTAATCTCTATTTCAAGTCCGCGTTTAGTCAAACAAATACTGTACGCATGAAACATAGCTTATTTGGATAATGTTTCGGCGGCGGTTTATTTTTGGCGTATTGTTCACTTGTATTTTATGATTATTTCGCTTTTTCAGCACATTCATTTTACTTTTTCATTCTTATACAGTATTTCATTCCTAAATTACTGGTTTCTTAAGATTAAGCGAATAGTACTCATTTTGAATTGTAACCACGTTTACGGATACACTTCGCTTTTATTTTACATTTTTATTTGACGTTTCGGCCCCTTTACGGGAACCGTGGTCACAGAAGAGTTCCTAATGTTTTGCGTTTTAGTCAATTTGATATTTTTCCAAATTCCAAATTACAAATTAAAAATATGTATAGGCGTGACCCCACTATATATAGGAAAACATGCTGCGCCCCGCGGTTTCACCCGCTTTGTACGGGAATATCGGGATGAAAAATAGATATGTACACAAAATTTCATGAGAATCGGTCGAGCCGTTTCAGAGGAGTTCAATTACGCACCCCGTGACACGATAATTTTATATATTAGAAGAAGATAATGTAAGCGCGATGTCCAACATTTTCACAACAACGCCAACGTAACAGCAATTGTTTCTATGAAATAGGATTTGCTGCAAATAAAGACAAGGCGCATTGAAATTTATTCCTTCACCGAATGCAATATGCGCTGCCCAATACCAGCTTGTAAACTCACTCAATCTAAGCATACGGGCTTAACTCTATCTCAAGTTACTCAGCTACTATCACTTACTCAAAGACGTCAAATCGCCAATTAAGTAATTGACGATATTGTTCATACGTTATGCAGTAGCGCTTGCCTTTTATCTATTTGCCTAAAGCTCGCGGTATCCTAAGCTCTACCAACATGTTTTGAAGTATTTACAAAAATCACTCATTAAAGTGACTTTAATTAGTGTTTTTTGTCAAGCCTGTTTTCTGTGATATGTGATATTCCTTAGGAAAGTTTAATCATTAAACTTTCCTAAAGAATCATTTGATGGTCTAAGTACAGCGGTTAATATTACTAGCTGCGCCCCGCGGTTTCACCCGCTTTGTACCCGTTCACGCGGGAATTTCGGGATACAAAATTGACGTACTCCGGTTCTCAGGCCTACCCGATATGTACACAAAATTTCATGAGAATCGGTCGAGCCGATTCAGAGGAGTTCAATTACGCACAACGTGACAGTAGAATTTTATATATTAGATTTAACATCTCTTTATACTGTTGGACGATATGCTAAGTGAGCTTCAAAGTCCCATATAATGAATGCAATTCAAAGTTACACAAGAGATTTGAACTCTCCCATTCCCAAGAGTCCTAGTGCATACCGTTTGAATTCTTTGCGCCTAGTTTCTTTGTGAGACTCGCCGTTCTGCGTCATTGTGAACTACGCCTTATGGAGAAGAAATAAGTTAGTCGTAATAGTTTATTGAATATAGTTCCATGTGGGTCTCGTTAGAGTTTAAAAGGACTTTATTCGAAAATTGTTCCGGATTATTCAAGTGCCTAGAACTTACACTTTACATTCAAGTGTTCTAATGATTATTTGATAACTTTGTTACTTGAACAAGTTCCTTCCAAATATAAATCCTTTGTAAATAACCGTTACCTACTTATAAAGTTGTTTCGACATAAAAAGGTTATAATTGAAAATGCAAGTATTAGCCTGTATTGTCCCACTGCTGGGCACTGAAGAGATCAGTACAGTAAGGAGGTTAAATAGGTTAAAATTAAAAATGCATCGGATTACCTTAGATACGTTGTTAACAAAGTGACATTCTGTTGCACTTTAGTAAACGTAGGTGGCCTTTTCACGCTACGTTTTGGTTACGTTAATAGACATCCGTCGATTTTCTATTTTCACCCTTATTTACGACCCCTTTAGGCTATATTTACGTTGCATTATTATGCCAACAACACATTCTCTATTACTGTCTAACGTACAACAAATATGCTACGATCGTTAGTACCTTGTCAAATTAAAATTCCAATCTCTCTTTGACATGACATATCTTATACATATTATAAAAAGCTATCTGTTTGTCTGTTAATGATTATCTCAAAAACCACTGAATGGATTTTCATATTGTTTTCACCAACATACAGAGTGATTCAAGTAGAAGGTATGTGACTACGTTTTATTACAAAAAAAATTCAGGAACAGGTACAACGTGGGTAAAACCGCGGTGCTGCTAGTGGGAACTAATTTTTGAATTTAATATTTGACGAACCACGTACTGCACCGTTTTGACAAACGAATTTCACCTAAACGAGAAACGTCAAAGTTTCAAACAAATGATTTTTTATACAGCCCACTAGCAGTGCCCTGCGATTCTACCCGCGTTGTGCGTTCCCGTGGGAATTTCGGTAATTTATATACACATAAACCTTCCTCTTGAATCACTCTATCTATTGAAAAAAAACCGCGTCAAAATCCGTGCAGTAGTATTTGAGTTTATCGCGAACAGACAAACAGACAGACGCGGCCGGGGACTTTGTTTTATAATAAAACTAGCAGCGCCCCGCGGTTTTACCCGCGTTGTGCCCGTTCCCGTGGGAATTTCGGGAATTTTTTTACATAAAAACCTTCCTCTTGAATCACTCTACCTATTACAAAAAACCGCATCAATATCCGTTGCGTAATTTTAAAGATACAGACAAACAGACACACAGTCACGAAACAGAGACGACTTTATTTTATACTATGTAGTGATAATAAGAAAGTTTTCCTCAGCAATAAATGGCGGAATAGGTAATAACACAGTGGCAATACCGAGTAGGTGTTTGTGCTTTACGAGTATGTTCTCTAGGAGATGTGCGTAAAATATTTGGGTAGAGATAAACGCAGTCATGAAACGATGGTTTACTGTCTCTGTTAGTATAACTTGTTGTGTAAACTTTTTTGTTATGAAGCCTGCTTTATTGTAGGACCAACAGATGCTGCAGCTAGTATGCAATTCGATGTTGTGGTAGTCTTGGAATATGTAAGTATTTTTTAAACTTACGTCTTGTTCGAGTTCTAAAATGTAATCTTCAATAAATGACCAATGTTCTAAGCAGTACATTTTTTTTAACAAAAAGGTATAGTTTTGGGGTAAGTATTAACTTAACGACAGCTAGTGTTCTCGTGCTTGCGGTAATTTTGAAACGTATAAAATTTATGATTTGTTTGAGTTGTAAAATTTAATCTTCAGTAAAATACTGAGTTATCAAGCTGTACTTTTTTAAAGGTTTAGTAATATAGTATTAAATATTCATTCATTAAATATTTTTCATAAACAGAATATAGTACTCGTAGGCAGGGTTTTATAAGATTACTAGCAGTGCCCCGCGGTTTTACCCGCGTTGTGCCCGTTCCCGTAGGAAATCTGGGATAAAATGTAGCCTATACCCTTCCTCGATAAATAGACTATCTAACAGTGAAAGAATTATTCAAATCGGTTCAGTAGTTTCTGAGATTAGCGCGTTTAAACAAACAAACAAACAAACAAACAAAACAAACTCTTCAGCTTTATAATATTAGTATAGATAAAAATAGAGTAAGAATAGTATTATTTCACTAAATATCTACACTAATATTATAAAGAGGAAAACTTTGTTTGTTTGGTTGTAATGAATAGGCTCAAAAACTACTGGACCGTTTTTAAAAATTCTTACACCATTCGAAAGCTACATTATCCACGAGTAACATAGGCTATTTTTCATACCGAAATTCCCACAGGAATGGACACAACGCGGGTAAAACCGCGGGGTGCTGCTATTTTTCATAAACAGAAGGAAGTCTATGGTCGAAACCCTCTTAGTTAAATTTAAGCAGCATTTGGAGAAACAAATAGATCTATACCTAATCTTTTTGTTGTACATTGATTTCACATTCATTTTTAGAATATAGATATCAGCAATAGTTAAGTATACGAGTAGATATAATAATAATGTTTTACTGCGACTTCTCCCGTCAGATACGTAATAAAATATGTAGATTAAGTTTGATAGTATAACTGACATAACCTTATCTATCATAACGTTTATGGTAGGTGATATAGAAACTACATATCACAACCTCTTAAAAATGGAGAAGCATTGGAGATACCAACGAATACTAGTTTATTTATAGTCCTACTAATATTATAAATGCGAAAGTTTTTGAGGATGTATGGATGTATGTTTGTTATTCTTTCACGAAAATACTACGAAACGGATTTGGGTGAAACTTTACAATAATATAGGTTATACAGCAGAATAAAACATCGGATACATTTTATTCTGAAATTCCCGCGGGAACGAGTTAACACTGCGGGGCGCGGCTATTTCAACCTTTTAAATGAACAAAGTAATTTAGTTTGGAAACTGGATTTCACAAAAGTCCTTTATTTATTGGTGCATTCGTTTAAGAGCTACTGATAGACATACATCACTCACATATCAAACATATAACCCCACTCTTTCGAGTCGGGGACTAAAAATTAAACCACATTATCTTCTCCTCAATACATCTCCTCATTAATTTCGAGTGGTGGAGTTTTTAGACTGCCTAAAGGCCTCCGACATAGTCTGACGATTCAAACAATCAGGACCGGTTGCTTAACGTGTCCACTAAAGGACGGTAGCGCTCAAATAGAAATGCCACTATCGGCCACCCATCCAAGTAAATGCACGAACTGCACGTTGCTTAACAACCGCAATGAACAAACATCGCTTAATCTAACTACGCTACAAGCGATACAATACACTAGTGTACTGTCAACATAAACATCTGTACACGAAACGATATCACGGTTGTAAAACTTTACCCTTTAGGATTTATAACTCCATACAAGTTCCCATAGAACTTGGACTTGAATGAAACTTGTAAATTCAGTCTTAATAGTTACGAGTTAGATACAATCACGAACTAACTTTACACCTTCCGACTTGAGAGGTTAATGTTGTTACGTAATGTTTTGTTTACAAGGAAAGACGTTTAAGATTATTGATATTCTGTTTGTTTGTAGAATAGTTCCTATTCACGTACTAAGGAATATGATTGTAGATATAGTGATACAGAGATTTCGTTGCCAACAACTATGTCTGTACAATGCACATATAGTATCTGGGTGGGAAGCGAACCTGCACCCCCACAAAGTAGGGTAAGGTCTTCGAAAAACCAGGCTGTACCAATTTCTTTTAAAAATATGGCCTGATTACGTTACGTAGTGTACACACCCAAAAGAATCAAAAATGACATAAAAGAACCATGACACCAAAAGAATCAACAAACCTCTTAGCAATGCAAAGTGCAAGATGATATGGTTGTAGTGTGTAATTAAATAAATAAACAATTTACTATCTAAAACAAAACAAATCAAATAAATGCAAGCCACTTATATTAAATCAAACTCAAAAACAATAACCCGTAAATGAAAACCGACTACAAAGAAAATTATTTTAATCCCATTCCGTACATTGTTCAAGACTCAAGTACTAACAATTTAGTTAGCACAGCTCGCCTTCCACAAGTTTTCGAGAAACTTTTAGCCATTTTCCAATTAGACTGGTTAGACTACCTGGATGCATTCCAGCTGAGATGTGCTTTTAACAAGTTGGTAATATGATTTGAGATGCAAGATGCTTCAATAGTATGTTTCTAAACGTGAGATTTTGATTTTGGCTAAACTTTTCTGCTAATACATCAAATCAAATCTTAATATAAAATTTAAAGACTGGGCATCAAAAAAGACTGGACTATAGTGTGTTCTAGCTTACATGTATTCAACTCTACAATAATGAGTTTGAAATAATGGCCTGACGATCATGTCAACAACTTATAGAAGTAAAATCAAACAATGTCGGCAGTTATATTACTTTTGTAATCAAACTGAAAACTTATGTCAAAAAGGTAATTACCAAGATTTTTTCGTTGATAATTACCATTTTAAAACTTGCCCAAACTACGCTCTGAGTGAAACTTTTCACTTATCTATCATGCTAAGAGCAGTATAACTGTGCTAATATCATTGAGAGATGCTCGTGCTTCATTTGTTTCGCGCTCATTTTTCCCGGTTCCTAAACTTGCCAGAAAGGTAATCCCGGATACCGTAAGGAATACTTTGGAGATAAATTTTAACTGGCCAAGAATCAGTTATTTATCTTTTTCTCTGTTGAGATTTGAATGAACAACGGCACTTCTTTTAGAGATTACTTCATTTACATTTTTATTTTTGTTGTTAATTGCCGAATTGGGTTTTTTGGTGAATTGGAAACTCTGTTTTTCTTTTATTATTTTTAACCTGCGCCCGTATCTTCAGCGATGGAGAGGCCTTGCTCTGTGGCATTTAAAGACCGGTATATTTAATATATTATTATTCCAACGTCATTGCAAGTTCCTTCAAAGTGATTTTTTTTACATACTTCTTCTTCATCGAGTGGATGGTCAACCTGACCAATCCTGGTGTCAGCGAGTTATTGAGCCGCCAAAGGCCTCTGACTTACCAACATATTTTTATTAAGCATGCTGTACTTCATACTTCATATGAAGTGCCTTACTCTCTATTTCGAGGTATAATGCATATGTAAGGTATAAGTGAAAATGTTTATATTTTTGTACAGTATTTCACATTTAAAGAAACGCTCAACCAAGTTTTGAGCGCAGACGTTCGTCACGATCTCAGCGGAACTCTTAAAACTCCTTCGAGTTATTTCGTAAAATGTACTCGTTTCAGTTTCAACATGTTCTCTTATTCCCTTGATATTTTGCGGAAAGCATTTGAATGTTCCGCCTCTTTGAGTATGGACTCAAAGGAAAATATGTATTGATATCTGAGTGTTGTGTGATTTTACCTACTTCGGTTTGCAAAGTATCCTACTAATATTATAAATGCAAAAGTTTATGAGGATGTATTTATGTATGTTTGTTACTCTTTCACGAAAACACTACAGACGGATTTGAATGAAACTTTACAGTAATATAGTTTATACATCAGAATAACACATGGGGTGCATTTTATCCCGAAATTCCCGCGGGAACGGCTACAACGCGGGTAACACCAAGGGGCGCGGTTAGTACTTGTATACGTGACTAATAAACTAAGCAAATAAATGTACCACCAACCACCAACCCGCATAATGGCAAGCGTGGTGATTGCGTGTAATCCTCCTCTCTGCACGGATATCTTGGTTTAGACGAGAGGCCTTAGCCCAGCAGTGGGGCAGCACTATAGGCTAATACTTTTAGGAGGATAGGATGCAAAGAACTTCGCCGTCAAGAGTCTAGTTCTAAATTTCATGAAGAAGTCAGTAAAATAAACGTCAGCTATAAACTTAAGAAAGACATTCCTGAACTACATATCATTGTATGGAAGGTTCAGTGGTAGTAACTTTAAGTAAGTGAATTACAGTCGCAACCCCTATTGTTTTTCCATGTTTCTTACAGTAATATAACATTACTTGTTTACGTTATCTGCTGAAGATTGCTTAAAGTAATTGTTTGTTTATGTTTGGTATGTTTGGTTCTTCTTTACTTATTATTATTATTGTACGAGTCTTAAGTGTCCCATTGTTGGGCAAAAGCCTCCCCCCTTTTCTTCCATTCAGCTCTATCAAGCTCTGCACTTAGTAGTAATATAGTACATATGTAAAAGAGACTTCCAAAAATAGATTGAGGTTGTTCAATTCTATTGTATTTTATCGCTCAGATATTTATGAAATGATTTCTGACTATCTTTCACTATGAAATGGATTGCTACAGAAATACTCTTATTCATACCCGATAAATGATAAAACATAATTGTTATTGCTATAAAGTCTTGTATATATTTCAATGTTGAAAATGTCTCGTATATATTCAATGTGTAAAAACTGAAAAAATCGCACTCCAAAATTGAAATTCATATTGAATACCAATACGGTCCGTCGCGTCAACCAAACGGAATGTATCAAATATTGGGTGAACTAAGGCCCTATACGCGCTGTCGCCGCTCGTAGCGTGTTGACCAGAGACTCCTCCAGTCTCCAGTTTTACAATGGCGTCAGTTGAGACAACACTGCTCATCTATACGCGCTTCAAAAGCGCGTATACGCGCTTCATGCGCGCGCTTGTATCATCAATGCAAACGCAACAATCAGCGTCTACGGCGCCGAAGACGCGCGTTCCTAATACGCGCGTCGCCTGCGCGTATAAAATACGCCGTGTGCTATGGGCCTAACCTGAAACACCGAGACCGAATATAATAAGCTAGACGAGTTCTTAGCCAAACTTTGCCTGAGCAATACTAGCTGATACCCGCGATTTCACTCACGTCACTTGATACCAAAGGGACTTTAGGTGTAATGTAATACCCAATTTAACCATAGCTTTAGGGTGCTTTTCTACTAAGGCACAGAGCTATCGATACCATGATATATTTGGTATCTATCAAACGCAGCATTTTTCAGCAACAACGTTACATAATAATAAATAAGTTCGAGTAGGTTTAGACCGCCTAAAGGCCTCCGACATGGTCTAACGATTGAAACAACCGGGTCCGACAATTTAACGTGCTCTCCAAAGCTAACTTCGCTCAGTCATACTACGCCATGAGCGCCACAATAATAATGATCGTATCAAATGTGACATAGCAAATATCAATGATGGTATAATATCCGTCAATCATATGAAACTAACTAGACCAGAGTTTTATTAGCATTGGCGTATCGTTGAAGCGTGATAACTTGCACAATCTAAGTATCAACTTAGTAGGACTTTGTCACTGTTCAGCCTAAATACGTAAAGTCCTTTGAATAATGCGCGGATTTGTCCTCGATGTAAACACTAGATAGTGAAGACATTAGTCTTTACTTTAATGTCGGAATAAGCTGTAAAGATTTAGAATTTTCCGCTTTTTTCCAATAAGTCGGAGCGACCTTGAACTCGGACTTAACCCTGAAGTATTGGTATGTATGTATGTCTTGATATACGGAAAAGTAAGTAAGGTCAAGCAGGTTAGTAGCCAACCCTGTTTTAGCCTTCAGAACTCAAACAGCCAGCCAAAGATTATGCCTAATAACTATACTGATATCTTCGGTGAGATGAGAGGCCTTTGCCCAGCAGTGGGACATTACAGGTTAATACTACTTTTTAAAGGTTACGACATGATCTATCGACTGAAAAAACTGGGAAACGACTGACAATTTCCTCTGCTACCTGAGGCGGTAGCGCTAAGAAAGAAATGCTACTAGCAAGTAGAAGCCACCCACCTGAGTAGTGGCCGAGCTACACGTTGCCTAACATCTATACTAATACTAGCTGCGCCCCGCGGTTTCACCCGCGTTGTACCCGTTCCCGCGGGAATTTCGGGATGAAAAATAGACGTTGGCCGATTCTCAGACCTACTCAATATGCTCACAAAATTTCATGAGAATCGGTCGAGCCGTTTCGGAGGAGTACGCGAACGAACACTGTGACACGAGAATTTTATATATAAGATTATAAAGAGGTAAATTTTGTAAGTTTGTTTGTTTTTATGTTCGGGGTAATCTCAGAAATTATCAGTCCGATTTGAATAATTCTTTTTGTGATAGATAGCCACATTTAACGGGATGGTTATAGGCTATTTTTCACCTCGAAATTCCCACGGGAACGGGTACAACGTGGGTAAAACCGCGGGGCGCTGCTAGTTTGGGATAAGTTAATATCGCTTAGTCACACATAATTTTACAAATAAATACATAAAAACTCGTAGTCGAGCGGCATTTTCAACTGTTCCAAAATTATTTGAGTATAATAAAATTATTTAAGAGAGGAAATTATAAAGGGTGGTATTTTACTAAGAAACTTAATTTTGGCATATTACTATACTTTATTTCGTCCCTCGGGAAATTCAAGACTTGTTCAGCTCGGGTTACGTCGTTATATTTCGTAGCACCAAGATTTATATGGAAAACAATTAAAGGCGGAATAAAGTGTACAATGTTGATGGCTTAACTTTATTCAAAAGAAAATTAGTTGGCCAATGTAATATTTTAAAACTGAATATTAATATTTTGTTCTTTAAGTAAATAACTTTTTTCTTATACTATAGTTGACGTTAACTTGTGTTCGAAAGAGTAGATTGGTTTATTATGCGGGATTTACATTACGAAACCAGTGTCATGCATGATGAAAATAGTTTCGTGAAAGTAATTTCAGCACATGTGAAACTACTTTCGTTGAAATTATAGTGTCGTGAAATTATCAGTATCGCGGAGATAATGGCCCTGTCAATATCATAGTTATTTGTGCTGCTGTCTCTGAAATGCTGTCGCGACACTAGTTTCGCGTTGCATCTACACTATGAAATTAGTTGCTTGACACTAATTTCACCTAAAAATCGCGCAGGGCACGAAACTAATTTAGTTTCACGAAAGAATGCATGCATAGTGAAACTGAACGTTTACACGTGAAATTACTGGTGAAATTAGTGTCACGAAATTAATTTCATGCCACTAATTTCGTAATGTAATTTAGGCTTTAAGGTAGTTTATATATCGTATGTATGTATATGTCGGTAATGTACGGGACTTCATAGGTAGTATATTGAAAGGACTTCTGTTTATACGTAGGTCTATCACGAGTACAAACAAGTGTACAGTAAGGAAATATGTTAAGAAATTGCAGTCGTTCAATTTGTTAAAAAAGGGAGATCGAGAAGGTTAGTTTCCAACTCTGATGTCGGAGTTTTTAAAACACATAAAGGCATCCGACATGGCTTGGCGATTTAAATAATCGGCACTGTCAATTTAACGTTCCTTCAAAAGCACGGTAGCGCTTCGCTATTCGTTTAAAAAACTACGATGCTACAAACACATGAAAGCTTAAAAACACACACACACACACACACACACACACACACACACACACA
This sequence comes from Cyclophora albipunctata, assembly GCA_963082685.1. NCBI lineage: Eukaryota > Metazoa > Arthropoda > Insecta > Lepidoptera > Geometridae > Cyclophora > Cyclophora albipunctata. The sequence goes on along the minus strand of OY720117.1, from coordinate 2,714,218 downwards.
CACACACACGCGCGCACACATACACGCACGTCAACCTTACAACAAACACTGCATCATAGTTCAAAAAATAGCTACTATTAAAAGTTGTTTCCATATTCAAAATCGATATTTAATATGTAAAGCTGATGTTATACATCGGCTGTACGTGTGAGTGGCACCCGTCCCTATATTTAGAGGTAAACGGATAACCGCCCTTCAATTAAGGCCGACAAGCCTCGTGGTCCACTGATTTCTTCGGCCAATTACCTAGCTTATCGTAAACACGTCCATAATGTTTACTCTCACCTTTTGGTGATGTGTTTTGAATAAAATATTTTGAATTTGAAGCTTTTAAAGCTGGTCGTACATTTGAATCAAGGCAGTGAGTACCTATCAGCCAGGATGCTTGATTTATAGAAACCTATGAAAATGCGCACACTGAAGACAAGACATCTCACAGTTATTTCAAATTTTTGTTACAAAGAAAAACTGGATAGGTACTAACTTTGAAAGCTTAGCATAATTAATAACAAGTTTAATGTTTATAGTGTCACAATGGTATGGGTAATCAAATAAAAAGCATGCTATTCAATTACGCCTCGATGGTCTAGTGGTATGTGCATTCGCCTGCCAAGTCTGAGGTCCTGCCTGGGTTCGATTCCCAGATCGAGCGGAAACATGTTTTTTACTTTCAAACATGGCTCGGGTTTGAGATCAGCAACCCGCATTTGGCAAGCGTGGTAATTATGCCTAATCCTCCTCACTGTACTGATATTATCAGTGAGATGAGAAGCCTATGCCCAGCAGTGGCACGTTACAGACTAATACTTTACTTTTATATTTAATTTAAGTTTGAGCAATCGATAAGTATGGTTTCTTTAAAATCTATATGTACAGGGTGAGCAATCCAAATGGGTCAGTATGGCGGTTTTGGAAACCATAACAGATAGCGAAATCTTGGCTTAGGAACCATGGCGTTGATTTTAGTAAAAAGAAAAACTGCATTCATATACTTACAAAAATACGTGTACTCGGCCCAGGAATCGAACCTGGATTTTTTCGAAAAATTAAATTTCGTTATTTTCCTTTGAATATCGGTTATGTAGCTCTTAAATAGTAAATGTTACTAAGAAACATGATATCTAAAACTAATAAAATGCATTGTTTTTAAACAACAAAGTTTTATTTTTCAATACTTCGGTGCCGCTGCCGGCCCTTTGACTTTGTATGGGGAAGTTTTAATATTGTTTAAGTAATTGAACAAAAACACAACATAAAGATAATTATTTTATTTCAGTAAATGTTCAAAATGGTAACCATTTTCCTGGATGCAAAGATTAAGTGCTTGTCCACGTTGAAAGCGCGGGCGCGGGCGCGGTGGAGGGCGCGGGAAACGTCGCGAGCTCGTGTTCACGTTAACCGCCAGGCGTTCGCGCGAGTGTGACGTATTGTCAGAGGTCGTAAACATATCAGGAAACATTATACTAAATGAAACGGGTCTGTATCGCGGTGAGTTCACACTAAATGTTGTCTATTCGTTAATAAGTGACAGGAGTAATTTTAAATATTTGTATTATAGACCTTCCGCTGTCACTCAATTTAGATCTCATTTAAGTAAACTATTATTAGAAAAATGTTATTATTCTGTCTCAGATTTCCTAAATGATTCCTGTTTATAGTTATTTCATAGTTGTTTGTATATTTTATAGTTGTTTATGGTTAGTTATGTTTATGTTTTTTATTTTTATATAATAATATTATTACATAATTAGTTACTTTATGTTTACGTTATAAGTTTCTTCTTTAAATTCGTATGCCAAAAGGCGGAATATGAGTTTTAAAAAAACAATGTAACCCGTATTCGAACAAATAAATAATTTTGATTTGATTTGATTTGATTCAGTCCTGATTTTAGTAATAAGTCCATGGGTTGAACTTACCTGACGTCGCGAGTAAATCGCGCGCGCCACCGCGCTAGTTTGACGTGAACACACACAAACGTCTCAAGCGTTTGAAATTGGAGCGAGCCAGTGGTCCGATTTTGCAAAGTTGGGACATAGGGCTTCAAAATCATTTTTTTGTATTCTTTGCATGGAAACAAACATTTTATGTTCCAATTGGAAAACTATCAGAAGAAGCTGCAGAGTCTAGAAACAAAGATTTCAGAAGGTACCGTGAAAGTCATTCACGTAAAATTAACCGGACTGCTTGTAATCAGGATATTATTAATAACTTGTTGATTAGTTCTGATCCCTATATATCAACAAAGAGGCATAAAATAATTCGTGTACATAAAATGCTTTCAGAAGACGCGAAAGCATTGCTATTACCTGATAGTTTTGATAAAGATGATGAGCAAGAAAACATTGAATTTATAAATGTAGAAACTATCATCGAAGGACAATGACAGGAAAATTTGATTTGTGTAATTTACTTTTTTTAAGTGCTTGTTTTTAAGTCTGTGTGAGTGGAATATGCCTCTTGGGGACACCACTTAAAAAATAACGCACTTTATTCTCTACCTCTGGGGTGGTGTGGAAATGAGAATGAAAAGTGAAATTTCTCAAAAATCGGGGCAAATCGAGGGTTGGCATATAGCTTTTAATTTAGCACTAAAATAGTGATATCCAAATCTGAAAACCATATTTTGAGACATTTTGAGACTTTCAAGATATTCGAAATAATGTGTTTTTTTCCATACAAAAAATAATTCAATGACGTATATCTCGAAAAATATAAGGTTTAATCAAAAATTACCATCTGTAAAAACATCTTGTATTTAATAGCAAAACCCAAATATGCAATAAAAATATTAAAAATACGAAGTAAATTTTCGCGATTGCCTATGTCCACTACGAGCGATTTTCGGACCATTGTGGAGCGCGCCGCGCGCGCTAGTCGCTAGTTAGCTCGCTACTTACACCGCACTCGCGTTTTGAACGTGAACACTTGGATATCACGTCATATGTTTGATATTTCGTGACCGCGCCCGCCACCGCGCCCGCGAGTCAACGTGGGCAAGCACTAATTCTATTGGGTAACGATTTTTTTAACGATAAAACTTCCCCATACAAAGTCAAAGGGCCGGCGGCGGCACTGAAGTATTGAAAAATAAAACTTCGTTGTTTAAAAACAATGCATTTTATTAGTTTTAGATATCATGTTTCTTAGTAACATTTACTATTTAAGAGCTACATAACCGATATTCAAAGGAAAATAACGAAATTTAATTTTTCGAAAAAATCCAGGTTCGATTCCTGGGCCGAGTACACGTATTTTTGTAAGTATATGAATGCAGTTTTTCTTTTTACTAAAATCAACGCCATGGTTCCTAAGCCAAGATTTCGCTATCTGTTATGGTTTCCAAAACTGCCATACTGACCCATTTGGATTGCTCACCCTGTATATAAAATTCAAGGTTCAACTGACTGACTGATAATCAACTCACAGCCTCAACCGCTACACCTAGAAACATGAAATTTGGCAGGAAGGTTCTTCAAGTGACGTAAGTGCACATTAAGAAAGGATTTTCGAAAATTCCTACGGGAACGGACTCAACGCGGGCAAAGCCGCGGGGCGCTGCTAGTTTGATATAATATTAAAAGCTGAATAAAGCAGTAAAGAAAACGACCGATAACACAAAAACTTGGAACGTTTAAGTATAAAAACGATCATAATTTAAAAATGTTGCAGACAGTGTATTGCTGTATCTGCTCCCTTTCAATGTAGGGCCTTTTTATTATTCATGAATATTAAGGCCCTGTTAGGGTTCTTAAACGATGGGCCCAAACTTTGGCCCTGATTGCCGTAAAGTTAAGACATAAATAAGAAGATTTTTTGAGAGTATAAGACAAATCCGGGTTTGAGAGTTTTATCAAGATTTATTATTGTTTATTGTATTGTTATAAGCTTAATACAGACAGTCCCTTCGATGGAAACGCAGTAAATTCATTAATAAGCTTTGGTAAAGTTAAATCTTATCAATTTTCATTTCATAAATAACAGCTACAATTTTTCGCTTTATATGTAACTAGCTGTGCCCCGCGGTTTCACCCATAGCGCACCCGTTCCCTTAGGAAATACGGGATAAATAGTATCCTTTATCCGTCTCCTGGTTCTAAGCTACCTCCCCACCAATTTTCAGCCAAATCGGTTCAGCAGTTCTTGAGTTATAAATAGTGTAACTAACACGACTTTCTTTTATATATATACTACCTGTGCCCCGCGGTTTCACCCACAGTGCACCCGTTCCCGTAGGAAATACGGGATAAATAGTATCCTATATCGGTCTCCTGGTTCTAAGCTTCCTCCCCACCAATTTTCAGCCTAATCGGTTCAGCCGTTCTCGAGTTATAAATAGTGTAACAAACACGACTTTCTTTTATATATATACATAGATTATAAATGCTTTAATTTGATCATGTCTATTGTATTTTTAAGTATATATGTTTGATTTGACTTGCAGTTCATAGGCTTAATGTTCTACTATTATTGATATCAACAATAACACAATAAGCTTAAACTTATACTAGAAACATTTTTATACAATATACCAAATCTAATCATACCAAAAAAAATCTCTTTTCATACTAATTCTATAAATATATTTATTATTGTAAACAATACATAAACATATACATTTTTCAAAAAAAACCACACACAACATATAACTCTAAACACAACAAACCAACAGTCATCAATACAACAAACAGAAGTAAAATATGAACACCGTTGACCCTCAATATTATGTAGAATGTCAACCAAATGCGGGTTAACCCTACGCCACGTGAACGGGTCCGATCTGCCCGTAGAGTTTAGTGAAGGACGCATATGACCCGACACAACCACACTACTTAGGGTCCAATGGTTTGAAAACGTATTTCGAGAATTAACGACCGATAACGATGTATCAGTTTAACAGTGACTATAGCTTGTACAGAAACTGTCTTATGATCTTGAAATCATATCGAAGCAATATAAAAATATTGCTGCTGGATATAGGCATTTGAGCTCACTATTCCATCTATCTATTCTATAGACGCGCCCCGCGATGTTACTCGCATTGTCCGTTCCCGCGGGGAATTTCGGGATAAAATATATCCCATGTGTTATTCTGATGTATAACCTATATTACTGTAAATTTTCATCCAAATACGTTCATCACTTTTTTCGTGAAAGAGTAACAGACATACATGCATCCTCACAAACTTTCGCATTTATAATAATAGTCATGACATAACCAAATATCTCATACTCACCACACTGAAATGACCTCTTTACCAAGCTAACACGTATTCTGCTGATTTAAACCCAAAACCAAAGTATTTCCAAACTAATCTCTCGAGATAACCACCTGCTCAATTCATTAAGAATTTACTCAAACGAGCTCTGCCGGGAAATAATTCCAAGATTTCGCAAAGCATGCAGTTACTTATTTGCCTGTATTCAAGTTTGCTTCGAGCTCAAAGACTGCTTCCAATCAGGCTGCAAAGTAGCCGGCGCTTTGATAAAACTACACAGATGAACAGATAGTACGTATTGGTAATATTAACTTGCCTGCTTATGTGTGAATAAGCAGCAAAATGTTAAATCTATTTTGGTAAAGGTTTGCTTGAGATGGTAATAGTTACAGAAATAATTGGTTGATGAACTGCTTCCCTGCTGACTTCATATTATTATAAATAAATAAATATGTACTTGGACAAATTCACACACGGTTAATTAGACCCAAAGTAAGCTCTAAGCTTGTGTTATGGAATCTAACTCACTGATACTACTACTTATACATACACAAATCTATACTAATATTATAAAGCTGAAGAGTTTGTTTTGTTTGTTTGTTTGTTTGTTTGTTTGTTTGTTTGTTTAAACGCGCTAATCTCAGAAACTACTGAACCGATTTGAATAATTCTTTCACTGTTAGATAGTCTATTTATCGAGGAAGGCTATAGGCTACATTTTATCCCGAAATTCCCACGGGAACGGGCACAACGCGGGTAAAACCGCGGGGCGCTGCTAGTACTTTATAAGAATAAATAATTGACACCCAGACAACACAATACTACACAATTTTGAATCCTTTAATCAATAATGGTCTTTGGGCTTTATTGATAATTATTAACAACATTTAAGCTATCAAATGGTTCGTCCCTCTCCGACATACACTATTTTACAAAGAGCAAAAGTCAAAACACTTTCAGTGTTTTATTTTTAAAAGCGTTAATGAATAAGATTAGGTTCTTGAGGTTCTGAAGACTGCCACTTAGAGAAGTAGAGAAGCCAAAAAGTCAAGGCGTCTAACAAAAAAAATTATTTCCCTTTTCCTAGTTTGCCAAAAACATTTAAAATATCCCAATCATTAAAATTCAGAATGAAGTCGACGATCAAAACTGTGATAATAACATAATAAGTTACGAGTTGAAGCCTTCCGAGTGTTATAAGACGAACCTCGAGTGTTATATAACCGAATTTGAGTGTTATAACATAGAAAGTTCGTTATAATTTCAATAGGTGATAACAATGTCGGTAATGCCGGATCAACTTGTAATTATAAACGTGACGGAACCTGGCGTATGCCGAATTAAATTTACGATTTGTTTATGCTGCGGAGGAAATGCCACAGAAATATATTTATATAGATGTGTCCTATCAAAGACCTCCTTCTTGCATGAAACATTTATTTCAAACAGACAGAAATTTCAAGAACTATTGAAATGGACACACAGGAATGAAATGAGAACTTCTGTAGTTTGTGGCATAAGTTAAAAAAACATTAACAATAAATATATATTAACAAATCAATCGTATGCACTACACAAGTATTTTATTCTACTAACGATGTTTATATAATACTAATTTACAAACAAAGAACAAATGCTATTTTTTAACCGTAAGAACTACTTTATTATCTACGTCTCTTTGGTCCCAGTATCAACTTTCCAATTATTCTAGTCTGTGCCCATTCTATATTCTTCAATATCCGTGGCACCGGTTTATTTGTATAAACAATATCAATCTGTTAAGGGTAGGACGGGACGATTCGGAGGTTTAAGGCGAATTTTAATCAAATCCCTTGCGGATTGGGAGTGTTTTAGAATATCGTTCATTTTACCTGATTAGGGCGTCGTAACATCATAGCCGATGTGATTTACGACTGTGGTTTAATGTTATAAGTATTTAAAATCATTTTGAATTGAAATTTTGGATACACTTTGCTTTTATTTCACATTTTAATCTGACGTTTCGGCTCCGTTAAAGGAACCGTGATCACAGAACACAGTTAAGAAAGCGTCAGTTATTGTTATTAGATATACGTTCCAATACACGTTTAATTATAATTTGGACTTCAGTCTGACTTTGTGAAGGCAAAGGACCGCTTCCGCGGAATACAAAAGTCCCTGAGAACATTTTATTTTCGTAGTACTTTTAATCCTTGGCCAACGTTATTTCTTACAGTAAAAAAAATACTGTTGTTGGTATGAGTGTAACAAAAAGTCCCTTACGAGTAGCCCAACTGAACTCCCTCATCTGATAAATGCGTTAACTGTTCTAACCAATACCTTCCCACTGCTGGGCAAAGGTCTCAAACATCGTCTATCCTCATTTCTTTAATATTATACATAAACAACCAGTATAATTAATCCAACATCAATCCATTTGCCCATCAGAGCCTTATTGCTACATACGCGTCAGCAATTGACCAAAGCATCGACGTCATTTAAGGAATGAGAACCCGTCAGACCAAGCTGACTCCTAATTACAAATCACATTCGCAATGAAACGACGCTTTTGTTTATAATTAAATGTGGACGAAACACATTACAAGTGATTGGGGTAAACTAATGTTTGGGTTAGCCACATCTATATAGGTTTGGTTCTGCGGTAAACTACTGTATATTCGTTCGAGTGTTTACATTCTTTTTTTGAAAATAGCATAGGATTGTAGGTTGACGTTAAAGTTAGTTAAAAATAAGGTTTTGTTTCAAGAACTACATTTTACAAAAGCAGAAAATAAATATGGAGGTATATTTCCTACTCGAATGTCGCATGTTTTCGGTGGTCACAGATAATATAATAGTATGAGAAACTAAGTCTTTTATCGTTTTTATTATCAAACAATTATTATGAGTTTCCAGTTTTTATGATGTTCCAAAAATTAATACTTACAAAAATCTCCAGTTTTCAGCTTAATTCTGATTGGTTGTTCAACATGTCCCAGTAGTAACACCGATTTAACATTCACAAAGTGTACTCCTAATGCAGGAAGAAGGTGTCGTCATAACATCCACGAGAGAGATCCATTATTCTTACATCGAATACCTTTCAGTCAACATAGAGTTAAGTACAATGTAATCACATTTTAATAGCCAATTCTAGGTGCATAAGCAACTAGCGGTGTTCCTCAGTTTTACCTGTTCCCATGGGAATAAAAAGAGACTTATTTCGGGGTTAACAGAGATTTATAAACTTGAATGTTCCTATTATATACAATAAACAATCTTACTACTCGTGAGCTAACAAGAGATTAACGCGTTCAAACAAACACATTCTTCATCTTTATAATATTAGTTAATAATAGTAATTAACGATAGACCTATTATTCATTTATATCTGTCCAGACTTTTGCATCCATCTGCACCAACAAATCTTCAAAGTCGTTCTCATTTCTAAATATTATGATCATAATGAATTACTGTATTACATGCCAATTTAAATCCAATGTCTTTATGTCAATCAGTAGCACAAACAGGCCAGCAACCACTCAATTAGTATTTGGTCAGATCCAGATTAGTACTAATTGAGAGCTTAATCCACTCTCACAACACTAAGGAACTAATTAAGCTTATATCTTAGAGCCTAAAGTCGTTTTTCAATTGTATATTTGAATGATAGATACGACTTTTGATTGGGTAGAAAGCACCATCTCATGGGATAGGAAAAGGTTATAAAGTTTGTGACCGAACCAATCTGACGTTTTATTTATATTGTTGTCGTTCTTATTTAAATTTCATTTTATTTGTTTTAAGATTAACTAGATTCTGTTTCTTTATATGCATTACAATTTCGATCTTGGCATGGGTAATCTGCTACAGTTTAGGCGTACGCCATAATGACTGATTTTGCACCTAAGGCTACGCTGCTATGCTGCATATACCTATCATATAATTGAATATGAGAAACTTTGAAATGAAGATATGAGTTAACTAAACTCAAGCCACACTATCTTACTATGCGAAATCTTCACTCCAACAATTTACCACAAAAAACCCATCGATTTCAGAACCACCTCCTTCGGTGTTTGAAGTCAATTAAAAATCCACATACCACATCAAAACGTCACAACAACCAATTCAAATTCAAATTCATTGAATAGTTCCATAAAGTAGCAAGTACTTGAAGCCGAAACACATTTGATCCCAATCGAAACCATTACCGCTTGCAATTCATTTCCGTGCCAATCTGTACTGCTAACACTGCATTATTTATAAGGAATAAGCTTTTATAGAACTACCCTATGGTTCTCACTCGTGGTTACAGCTATCTAGAGACTGATTAAGTTGATAGGATAGGCCGATAGTTGTTGAATGCATGCGTTAACTCAAATGGAAGGTTTGCGGTGGAATCATTTGGGTTTGGGACACCTGTGCCTTTCTGTGATTGTTGTGTTATTGAATTTGTAGCACTGTTGCGGACTATTTGGTTGATATCTTTGGGAAGCGAGAGCTGAAATTATTCATCAGTCAATTCAATCATTTTGCTATCTTCTTCATCGCGTGGATGATCAACTTGACCAATCCAGGTGTCAGAGTTATTGAGCCGCCAAATGACTCTGACATGGCTATTTTGCTATAAAAAAAATCTTAGTTATATTACTATTATAAATGTTGCTATCTATCTCAAAAATAATTATTCAAATTGGTACTCGTAGTTTCTGCGATTAGATTGAACACCTTTATCTCAGAAACACACCAATCCTATTTCGTCTACCGATCCGACAAACAAAAAAAATAAACAAAAATCAATCTCTTCAGCTTTATTGTAGTAGATTTACATTTTAGAGAAGGTTTCCCATCACTAACTGACAGTAAGTACATGTACTTAGTAACTAATATTACTTATTTGTGTAATTACACCCATTTACAAGACGCAACATTAATAATTCCCAAGTGATATGAGGACGGTAAAACAAGTAGGATTACGTTGTGGCTTTCCAGGAACCAACTTAATCCTTTACTGGAGAAGGACAAGTTTTGAGAACACTGTAATATATTAGCTAAGTACTTACTTAATATTAGATAAATATTTTATTAACAAACCACGCCCCGCGGTGTTAACCACGTTGTACCCGATCCCGCGGGAATTTCGGGATAAAATGTATCCCATGTGTTATCCTGATGTAAAACCTATACTACTGTAGTACCTATAGTTTCATCCAGATCCGTCCAGTAGTATTTCGTGAAAGAGTAACAAACATACATACATACGAGTACATTATTTACTTGACTAATCGAAAAAATAACCGGGTAATGTAAATATGTATACGGTTAATACTAGAAGCACCCCGCGGTTTTACCCGCGTTGTGCCCGTTCCCGTGGTAAGTTCGGGAAATACAATAAAAAGCCTGTTGAACGTGGCTTAAATCGATTACAAAAATAATTATTCGAATCGGACTGGTAATTATCGAGATTAGGGCTCCCACACAAAACTGCGATGCGATGCGATGCGAATTCGCATCGCAGGAACTTGCAATGCGAATTTCTGCGATACGAACTGGAATAGGTATATCTATCGCCATTACTACAGTACAAAGAAAAGAGATGAATACATATATTAAATTCTTCTTCATCGAGTGGATGGCCAACCCGACCAATCCTGGTGTCAGAGTTATTGAGCCGCCAAAGGCCGAGATTCGCTAATTAATGGAACAGCATCGCAAGTTCCTGCGATGCGAATTCGCATCGCATCGCATCGCAGTTTTGTGTGGGAGCCCTTAGCCCGAACATAATAACAAATTTTACCTTTTTTATAATATGTATTAGTATTGATGTTTGTATGTGTGATTTTTTTTGTTGCCTAATTTAACAAAATGTGTCCATTAACTGACTGTAAAAGCACGCTAAGCCGTCGGTCCCGGTTACTTTCTACGGATAGTAGTCGTTACATGAGCCATGTCAGAGGCCTTTGGCGGCTCAATAACTCTGACACCAGGATTGGTCAGGGTGACCATCCACTCGATGAAGAAGAAGAAGACTGTCAAAAATGTGACAGAACAACCAACCAACTTTTAATTCAGAATATGCAGTTTAACAATTTAAAATAAACCGTCCATTCCTAAATAACTCAGACACAACAAAAACAAAACTTTCAAAATATTTCAGTCACGTAACCTCAGAACAGTTTATAAACTTAACTCTACAACTTTCATAATTTGTTTATACGAATGACTCGAATAACAAAAATATTGTTGGACGAACACGAGTTTGTATCCACAAGGCAATGCAGATTGCTTGCCGACGAAATTGATTTTGCTCTTAGTTCAGCAAATATTTTCAGTATGGAAAATAATTAGATTAACGCCATAGAGACCCAATTCCCTATCGTCCTTTGTGCCAACAATGAGAGCAAACTAAATTAGGTACTTTCAATATTAAGAACATCTTGTGTTAACATTTGGATTTAGTAAATAATTATCTTTGTTCTATTAATGTTTGTGTCAGTTCATTTACTTTTAATTATTTTTGGAATTAGATGGTTTGTTTGCTTAAAATATTGTGCAAAATGGCCCATATTTTAAGGAAGAATGAATTGAAATATTTTTTTTTTTAGTACTTGATACTTAGTCGTAAATAGTTAGTAATAAAATAAAATTAGTAATAAAATAGGATTAGGCGCCATCACTTTTGTTGCTTTGTTAATTAATTATTAAAATGTCAGTTTTAATTGGATTACGATTAGGTTTTAATTCGATCGCATTAGGATAGTAAAGTAAGTTGGTTAGTGGCCAACACTAGTAATTAGATAGTAACCCATTAGTTAACGAGTGATAGGTAGGTTTCTACTGTTGTACCAAAACTTATTAGCATTTAAATGAACAACGTAAACTAATCATATATCCTTCATAACCGACTTGCCTACAGTGACTGTGATCTCTGTTAATTGATGGACTCGATGTAGTGTTGTTCCTCCTCGTATGACTGATGTAACCGATTTTAGCGGTAAAAGTGCGAACACTGTGGTTATAATATGAAGACTCCATTGCTATAAACTAATTATAAATAATAGACGAACAACATATCTTTGTACAAGGAAGTATACGTATTCTGTGACACAAAGTCTTAAACATTCGTGCTGCTAATCTCCTGAACTAATGGTTCGTAATGAAGTTAATTAAACAAATTGTAACTTGCAACCGAGTGACACCGACTTAGCTGAGCTATGCACGAGAGAATTGTAATTATTCGGTGTTCGTTGAGTGTGTTGCAGGTAATTCTAATAACAAGTTAAAATCCGTATTGCCTGCAAAAGTTAACCAAAACTCCACTTGTCCCACTGCAGAGCAAAGGCCTCTCTTTCGGTTGTCCCTGTCCGGTATATAGTACTTTTGAAAACAATTCAGGATTTTTTTGTTTTGGCTGGTTCAAAATTTTGCCTGCAACATATATACAGCTATGTATATGTTTTCGTCATCTTGGACAGTTTGTTCATGTTTTGGAGATGAGTTTGTTTATTATGTTTGAATATGTTATCAATGGAATTTATCATTTATTTTGTTTCTATTATCTAGATACGTTTGCGGGGTAAACGCCTTGATTGTAGGACGAAGGTGTCAGGATAGGAGAAGAGGTATTTTTATAATGATATAAGTGACATTGTTTTATTACTATATGTATATAATATTCAAAATGTATTTTATTTAAATACGAAACTAGTAGAAACTTATGCTAAGAGAGACAAAAAATATCCGCCTTATTCATAATCGATGTCTACCTTAAACAGTGTTTCAAAGTGTTTTTCTCTTTCGTTCTTCGGCAAATAGCATATGTCGGAAAGGGATAAACCATTTGATAGCTAAAGTGCTGATATAAGCGTTGATGAATAAGGCCCCCTATACATCTTACCGTATTTTTTAAGATGGCAAACAATTAATCAGCCACATTCCGTTATTTAATTAATTTCTTCACCAAATAATTGTAATATATACAACAAAGGTTACAATTTGCGGTCTTCATTGGAAAGGTATTAAACCTCCGAGTATTGGGCTAGTCGATAACATCTCCGATTAACCGGACCCTTCTCAAAATATAAGGAATATCTCGACTGGAAATAATGTATGAATGCCTTTATATTAACCGCTGTTGAAAGGCTTGCTTCCGTGTTGAACAATCATTAATACAAATTGCTAGCTTTTTGACGAGTGCAAATTGTTCGCGCTTTATATTAGAGACTATTATTATAATATCTCTTTATGCAGAGGACTGTTTGAGTAGGTATTCAAGTAAATTAATTAACTTAAACGATTGGGTTATAGTCGTATTAATTCGTTTTGTAACGATACTTATAGTAAGTTGGTTTACCGCACGCAACATGCATTCATTTATTCATTTCGATTTGGTTAATGGCAATCTCTGGTGCTAGATGTTTTAGAGCACCTAACGGCCTTCAGGAGGTTTTAGACCGCCTAACGGCCTCCGACATGGTCTAACGATTGAAACAACCGGGACCGACAATTTAACGTGCCGCCCGAAGCAATGTAGCTCTCAGATAGAAATGCCACTATCGGCCACCCATCCGAGCTTGCATGAGTTAACACCGCTTAGATAAACTACGCCGCGAGCACTTTAAAAAAAAATACGATTACTAAAAAATATTTTGTATAGCTAGGCAACATTTGAAACGCAACAGCATTCGACTTCGATCATTAATTTCTTCGATATAATAGACACATTCATAAGGAACACTACTTGCTTTTATCTATCCCAAAATTCCCAACGGATATGAAACGAGTAAACCCGAAGAACTGCTAGTAGAAAACATTATCGACACATTGTATCTCAAGAGGCGATTGCTCGTGAACATTATAACGAGGTGATTTCTGGTAACTCCCGTTAGGTAGATCATAGCGTGCCTTATCGCGGATCTCGGGTTGTGTTGCGTAAAATTGCTTATTAATACGATGCCGCTAAATCTAGATTACTTACTTAAGACGGAATTTCGGCTGATATAACAAACGTAGTGAGTTGAGGCCTTTTTATTACAGTAGTAAAATAAGTTCGAATGAGTTACCGCTGTAATTAGAGACTTAATGGACGTCTGTCACTCATATCGACTCATATCACTCATCAGCTATACTTCACTACATAGTATAAAATAAAGTCGTCTCTTTTTCGTGTCTGTCACACTGTTTGTCTGTCTGTATGCTTAAATCTTTAAAATTACGCAACGGATTTTGATGCGGTTTTTTGTAATAGGTAGAGTGATTCAAGAGGAAGGTTTTTATGTAAAAAAAAATCCCGAAATTCCCACGGGAACGGGCACAACGCGGGTAAAACCGCGGGGCACTGCTAGTATATTATAAAGCTGCAGAGTTTGTTTGTTTGAACGCGCTAATCTCAGAAACTACTAGTCCGATTTAAATAATTCTTTCAGTGTTGGATAGTCCACTTATCGAGAAAGGCTATTGGCAATTTTTTATCTCAAAATTCCTACGGGAACGGGCACAGCGCGGGTAAAAGCGCGGGGCTCTGCTAGTATCAATCATATCACTCATACCTACTCGTATCGACACTTAATAAATTGACATACTTTTTCTTCCATTACATGTCAAAATCACTCATTAAATTTCTACTAAGGAACCATTTCACGACTCTGAGTACGGGTGTTAGTTGCTAACCCTGGCGTCGTAGTTTTTGGACTATGTTAAGACCTCCGACATAGTCGAAGGATTGATATACCCGAGACCGCTAATTCAACATGTCTTTTGAATCACAGTAGAGCCACAGGTAGAGCTCAGAGTGATATAGCTAGTTATTTTACTTAACATTTTAGATATCTTTTAAAGAACGTAATATTATGAGTTTATACTTAGTTTGTGTGTACGGAAGAAGTGTAAAATCATACTTAGTTAAAGTTGGGCTCTATTCTACATAGATATGGCTAAATTCTATGTCATCTTTTAAATACACCCTTTGTCTTGTTTATTATTTCACTGCACAGTTAAATCGTCACGATGTTTCAATTATCACAAAATTCCCCGAAAAAGCTGCGAAGCGAATACCTAATGAAGACTGAAAGTAGATTAAGAATTATCTTTTTAACGTTTCCATTTTATACGCATTTAGCGTATTCAGAGTGGAGTGTACTAAAGAAAATATTCGCCGCGTAATCTTTAAATCCGTTGCTCGTTAGGCGGAGAAACAGCTTTCGGTGTCTTCAAGAGTGACAAAGTTATATTTAACTAGCAGTGCTCCGCGGTTTTACCCGCGGTGGGCCCGTTCCCGTAGGAATTTTGGGATGAAAAAATATCCTATAACCTTGCCATTGAATGTGGCTATCTATTAAAAAAAGAACTATCGAAGAATAATAATTCCTGAGATTAATTCGAACATACAAACAAACTTACTAATTTTACCTCTTTATAATATAATAGCATAGACTAGCTCCAACAGCCTCCGTGGTCTTGTGGTTTGAGCGCCTGGCTCACGACCCGGAGGTTCCGGGTCCTCTCATCTCACTGAAGATATCAGTACAGTGAGGAGGATTAGGCATAATCACCACGATTTCCAAATGCGGATTGGTGATCTCAAACCCGAGCCATGTTTGAAAAGTAGGAAACATGTTTTCGCTCACCCCGGGAATTGAACCCGGGACCTCAGTCTTGGCAGGCGAGTGCACACACCATTAGACCAGCGAGGCGTTAATTAGGTTTAATGGAATGAAATTGAATGAGTCTCAAAAACTTCTTAACTTTAAATAGAATATAGGAACAGAGAAACACATAATCATTATTCTTAATGAGGCAGTAATATAATCATTATTCTGAGCAATAGGATTAGAAGAATTACAAGCGAGGTTGAATAGAAAATCGCGGATTAATTCATTAAAGCTAGCAATCTTATTCTGAACTAGCAGCGCCCCGCGGTTTTACCCACGTTGTAACCGTTCCCGTGGGAATTTTGAGATGAAAAATAGCCTGTAATTTTCCGTTGAATGTGGCTATCTATTACAAAAAGAATTATATAAATCGGACGGAAAATTCCTGAGATTACCTCGAACATAAAAAACAAACAAACTTACAAATTTTACCTCTTTATAATATTAGTATACTTAGATTAAAAATCTGAAAAATCACTTCTGATTCAGTAAGAGAAATACAGGCAAAGTGATACATACTTATATTCTACATTAGTACGTAATTTTAATCACGTCTACTCACATCATGTGACTAGCAACAATATCATCTTCAAACATTGATAAACACATGTGCCTATGTTTTGTTTCTTTTGCTCTGCGGAAAATTGTGTATGTCAGAAAGTGACAAACTATTTGATAGTTACGAGTATATTGTTTTTAATACGCGTTTATTAATAAGGTCCAGAATGTTTCCAGTGCAGTCCTAAGCAATTGGTTTCGTAATTTCTTTTCGTCTCATTGCTCTTTGATTAGCATCAATCTAGAAACATAGCTATGAGCAAGCTATGTCCTGATTATTTATCTATGCTATGAGTACTATTTACTTGTTGGCTTATGTACAATGTAGCTTTTATCAGCGGTTTACTATATATCTATGTATACAATACATTTAATTAAGTGTAGAATTGTATATTCTGTATACTAAAAATATTAAAAATAGCGGCATATTACTAGATCGACATCGAACCCATAAATTTGATTATTTTTGGCTGTTTGTCTTTTTGTCCGAGCATCAGGCAAAAACCAACAGAACGTGTGCGAAGCCACGGGCGAAAACTAGTGATAACTATTTTTGTTCATTGCAATATGTAAGATACATTTTTTCCTTGCTCAAGGGTGGGATGTAGCAGTTGTCCATAATTGAAGTTAGCCATTTGTAAAATATTAATAATTATATTATTATTTTTACGAAGGTTACTAAGGTTACATTTTTCCACAAAAATTTAACACATCACACACAGATAATAGCAGCTATTATTTACAGCATAGAGATCAATTTGTCCAGTTTTTCTCGTTCTATCTCCGTAAATCAATAATGTCAACTAATATTTATACAAGAAAATTGGTCCACTGATTCACGATCCCAATCTGAAGATATTACTTGTATACGAACAAAATTGTTTCTGTTGCAAATAAAATTCTTAACGATTCCGTGCTTCGGAGTGCACGTTAAGCCATCGGTCCCGGTTATTTTCTACGGATAGTAGTCGTTACATAAGCCATGTCAGAGGCCTTTGGCGGCTCAATAACTGACACTAGGATTGGTCACGTTGACCATCCACTCGATGAAGAAGAAGACCGATCAAGTCTTCTTTTGATGTACAATACAGACAAAATTAGTCTCAGCTGAGTACTTATGTAATGTTAAAGGACGCTGTCGCAATGGGTTCATTTTTTATCTCTATCTAAATATCTCTATCTCAACTAATATTATGAAGAGGTAAAGTTTCTAACCGTATTTTATTGACCAAACCGATTTTATTTATTTTTGTAATGGAAAGCCACATTTAACTGGAAGGTTATAGGCTATTTTTACCCCGGGATAAACCTGCGGGACGCTACTAGTAAGTAATAAATAAAATCTAGGCAAAATTACGTTTGCTGACACAAACAATGAAAAGTAATTGCAGTAACTGTAATATATCAATAAATCCAAATAAAAACACATTTGGTCGCGCTTTTATCAAATTGTGATGATAAAAATGCGCAGAGACCTTCGGAATGCTACACGTCGGATATTAATTACGTGACCAAAGAAAATGCTTCATTTACAAATATACAAGTCAAACATGGTCATAAATCTATACAACTATACTACATATAAATAAAATTGGAGTGTCTGTTTGTAATATTAAAACTACCGCATGTCACTACATGCCCCTGAATATACTCGTATATACGGTACATTACATTACATATAACAAAATATCATACTATAAAAATTTTGTCTATCTGTCTGTTTATTCCGGCTAATATTCCAAAGTGGCTGGACCGATTTTGCCGGGACTTTTACTGCAGGTAGCTGATGTAATAAGGAGTTACTTAGACTTAGACTGTTAAAATTTTGAATTTTAGCATTTTAGGAAAAATCCGCGCGGACGAAGTCGCGGTTACAGCTAGTAAATAATAATTATGGAGACCTCATTTGTTAGTGACATGTACTTGCAGTGTGCTATCGCCTTATACAACTTCAATACCCAGATTTACTTTTCAAACATAGAGCGGGCTTGGGATCACCAATCCGCACAAGTTTGATGATAAAAGCCTTTATGGAGTAAAAAACAATTCACTTGCACTTAAAGTTCAATAGAGACCTATGTGACTAACGAGGATTAGAAAATATATACTTTCATAAAATATATTCTACTTTAACCCAGATTTCCGTGAAATCTTTTCATTTATTTCAAACCTAAAGCACTTAAAACTTAATTCCGTTAGCTTCAAGACTACCTTAACCCTCCAAAAGTGACATATTAGCGACCCATCAAAGAGACAAATTGGAACTAATATCTCAAAATAAGTTTCAACTTCAGGTAAAACACGAAAAGCGCTGAAAGCTCTGAATGGTCCACTACACATCTGATAGATACGTTTTCTTTACCCACTTTTGAGTCACAAAGCTTTTGCGCTGACGTTTCTAAAGGTTTTTAAAGCGCTTTGACACAATATACCCAATTTCAGTTTAGCGTGTTGCCGGGTGGTCAGTTTTATACGCACGATTAACTTTTTTATTAATACCCATCCAGCGGAGTGGCTTTGACGAGATATCAATGTGCGAGAGAGGACCGTAATCCTCTTTAGAACTACGCAGTTCCTTTTGTTTTATGTAGTAAATAATAAGTTTGTCAACTGGGGTTGTTTCTTGTATATACGTTACTTATATGGATATAAAAAGTTGAATGTTTACATGTTTTTCTTTACGCAGCGTAAAACAAAGTTACCTGCTACGTCTGACTGTCTGTATTCTCACGATTTACTGATGTGTATTTCACCAATTGACAGAAAAGATTTCTTCGAAAATTTTGTAATCTGATAATTGAACAATAACTGGAAGGAAACGAGGGCGGGTCGTTGTTAAAAATCAGATTTTGTAATGACTGTTTTTAAGTAAAATGTATGTGGATTTTAAATTATCTACTTTGTTGTTACCTTGTTAAGCATCGCTCTCAAGAGCCTTCCATTAAATCTACACTTAACTAATTGAAATTTTTTCATACATTACTTTTAAAAGTCACTCATAAAATCTCTACTAAGAAAGTTACTTGTAATAATCACTTATAAACTATCTATTAATTCTTAGTACGGGCGTAAATAATTAATAAAATCCAACATAATACCTCAATTATCATTAGTTTGACATGCAATTTGATGCATATTTGTTTTATACCCACACATCACCAGATTGTCCCAAGACGTGACAATTTAATATCATCGCTCGTAAGCTAGATGGAAGCAAAAAGCGACAGTCCGTAGCAAAGCTATTAACGAGCAACGAAACCCATTAAATTCCGTCAATCCAAAATCAATTTCCTAGAACTACAAGCACAAGTTGTTACCAGCCCTTTGTCAGAGCCTGTTGCGTCTTGTCAGACATTCTGGTATAATCGACCACTTGTTGATGAAACGGATCATAAATTTTATTGTTTTGACGTTTTATTCCGATCCCAAATAGCCTTGAAGGTTCTTACTGCAATGCTCGATTATTTTGCATGGAATATTTGAAATCGTGATTGGGACGTATGTAAGGACAGTAGGACAGGGTTACTTTTTGGATTTCGGAACATTTTGGATCGTTGAAAAGGAAGTTAATTATAAATTGCCCTTAACGAATGTATGTACCGGACATGGCTGCTTATACGAATATTAACTATTTAATATATCTAAAAAAGTAAAGTAATTACAGAATAGACTTTATTGCAGGGAGAAATTTCCAGGGTTAGCCTGGAGATTTCTCCCGATTAAAAACTTACAATGCAACAAAAACCTAAAAGACAGTCTTAAACGATTTAAGAGATTATAGGCATCAATTTCAAACTAATTACCCTCAAGAGAATGGTTTGAAAATGATAAATACAATTCAGTTAAATCGAGGCTTACTTTATCCGAGAACAAATGGTTTCGAAGTTTTGTAAGTGCTTCGGATATTAATAAATGGTTTTATTTATAGCAATAAAATTTATAAGCAATACAATTTAATCTTATCGCTTAAAGACATCTTCAATTGAGAATTAAATCGTATTCCATTATGTTTTGTTTCTGAACTATTAAAATCCGTGAAATGTCGGGTAGGTATTTTTACAAAAAAAAAATTATATTATCTAACGCGATACAGACCCGTTCCATTAAGTATAATGAGTGAAAATCGTGTGAGTTTAAAAATTATATTAAAATTTATAGAAGTGTAACTTTAAACCACCTCATCCTAGCGTTACGAGTATCCTCGTATACCTGTACTGTGCATCTGTTCGCAGATCGTCTACTCTGGCCAACCAGAAACATTTTTTTAAATTAAAAATTACATCTAGAACTCTGTCAATTTTTTCAATCAGTCATCCCTATAGAATAATGCTACAGACATGAGCGTAAAATTAAAAAAACAACTCTCGGTTGGGGATTCAAGTGACATGGACAAATAAAGTAAACAAACAACACAATGTAACAAACCAACGTTCCAAGTCCAGTGTAAAACGCTATACTTTTTCTCAATTTGTCAACTGTACAAGCAGATCTGTTTGGCTAACCGTACGGAGGCGGTAAACTAGCCAGTTACCTCATTGTTTGTTTGTCTCCAACTGTTTTTGCCAACCCTCCTTTGTATATAACCCCGTTTTGTTCACAGTGCTGTATTTTGAGCACAAAGCGGTCTCTATGTCAAACTAAAATATTTGGAGTTTTCAACGCTTCAGGCATTTTATTTAGGTGTATTGTGGGCGTAAATGAAGTATGTTTTTGTTTTAAAAACTAAACAAATCTAAACAATATTCAAAACTAAAGGAAATTATTATATGACAAAATACGATGAACAAAAGCCTTCTCGCACAACACTATTTCATCATTAGAGCTTGAACACACTTTCTACATGAACTAAGACAGTCTTCTGTTCTATAAAAACATAACAAAGAGCACTAGAGACAGACACTAACTATTTTAGACCAGAAAATGTGTACCGACAACTGACGTTAAACGGTCCATAGACAGTTTAGTTCACGCCGAACAAACCAGTCGAAAAACTGTCGTCACTACAGTGCGCTCAAAGTTTGAAGGTACCTCGGTCGTCTGCGATAATGTTTTCACAGATAAAGGTCCTCGGTACTTACCAAATGCATGACCATAAATCAACAAATGGTAGCATATGACTTGAGCACGCGATGTTTAACTCAACCGTTTACATAAGAGAAAGTAAATATATTACTAATTACATTCAAACAACTGTTTTGTACATAACAGTTTGTTGTCACAAACATTGTCGGGGTTTTGTGATAATTCATTGAGAAAATTACGTGTACTTTTATACTTTTTCAGTGTATTTTGAAATTGTTGATAACTTAATATTCAATCAAGGCTTTCAATATATTTTACAGGAACATCTGAGATTAACCATGAACCATGTTGTCCAATCCGGTGTTTTTACTTATTAACGAATTCAGAACGATCCTAATTCGATTCTGTAATTTTAATTATTTACTATATATATTTCAAAAAGCTGCTCGTTTTCTCGGTAGTATCGTTGTTAAATTGGACCGATTTTGATCGTACTGGTTTCAAGTTTAAACGGTTTTAACGGCTTAGGGCGGAATAAGGTGATATAAACTGGTTTCTTAAGTTTAAGCAAACTCTACTAATTTTGAATTGAAACTAAATTTACGGATACACTTCGCATTTATTTTACATTAGCAGCGCCCCGCGGTTTTACCCGCGTTGTGCCCGTTCCCGTGGGAATTTCGGGATTTTTTTTTACATAAAAACCTTCCTCTTGAATCACTCTACCTATTGCAAAAAACCGCAGCAAAATCCGTTGCGTAATTTTAAAGATTTAAGCATACAGACAAACAAACAGACAAAAATAGCGACTTTGTTTTATACTATGTAGTGATTTTCATCTGACGTGACGTGAGTCTTCTGTGACCACGGTTCCTGTAAAGGGGCCGAAACGTCAGATACAAATCACTACATAGTAAAAAATAAAGTCGTCTCTGTTTCGTGTCTGTTTGTCTGTATGCTTAAATCTTTAAAATTACGCAACGGATTTTGATGCGGTTTTTTGTAATAGGTAGAGTGATTCAAGAGGAAGGTTTTTATATAAAAAAATTCCCGAAATTCCCACGGGAACGGGCACAACGCGGGTAAAACCGCGGGGCGCTGCTAGTGTAAAATAAAAGCGATGTGTATCCGTAACGAAGTTTCAATTCAAAACGATTTTGATCGTGTTCGACAGCTATCTCTCAGGGTAGTACAGTGATAAAATGATTAGGATTTTTTTTTACAGGGATTCGTTTGACTACAAAATACAAAAAACAAACATTTAAGTAATACGAGACCTAAACGCCACCATTATAATATAGATGTAGCAAGTAGGGATTGTTTTTTTATTTTTGTTTGAACGTGCTTATTTCAGAAACTAACAGTCTGCCACATTCAAAAGGATGTTGATACGCTTTATCCCAAAATTCCCACGGGAACTTATAAATCTAATTTTTATCTAATTTTTTGTATTGATACTACGTTTACGACCACGGTCCCAAACGTCAAAAAAAAATGTAAAATAAAAGCGATGTGCATCCGTAAACTTCACTTCAAAATGTGTTTACTTACTTTACTTATAAAGAAACCAGTTTACATATATCACCTTATTCCGCCCTAAATCGTCGTAAAACAAATACAAACACGTTACGTCCAAAACTCAAACAAAACGTCGCGATAATATCAAAAACTCGCAAATATTGATATGACTAGCAAAACGGTGACAAAAGATATTTATTATAAATACTGTCGACTTACGTGAGATATTCTTAGTACGGCGATCCATTTGAATACCACAATGGCACCCGGACTGCCGCAAAACGCCAACAACTCAATACAAGAAGTCATAACAGCAACTCACAATGAATTAATTCACGAATTAATTGAAACTAGTAATGTTAATGGTGCGTGTATTGATTCAACTAAGAAAGAGATTAAGAAACCGCCAAAAAAACCAGTTATAAGGCCTAAAGTTTTGAAGAATCACGAGTCAAAGGATTATTTGTACGATCGACTTTATGACACCACATGTCCGAGGGCGGTGAGTGACTTTTTAATCAAAGCAATTTTAATCCTTAGAAATGAATTAAATAGTTGGTACAATATTTATAGAAATTGTAATCCATCAAGTGTTTTCTCTTTTAGGCAAGTGTTTTTAAACTAATAAGTTCTAAGAGCCGAAACTGCGTTAAGCGGGTGCCCGCGCGGTTTTATACAAAAGTGAACCGTCGCGAGCGCCCGTCGCGTGTGCCCGTTGCATGTGCCCGCGCGGATTCATACAAAAGTGAACCGTCGCGAGCGCCCGTCGCGTGCGCCCGTCGCGTGCGCCCGTCGCGTGCGCCCGTCGCGTGTGCCCGTTGCGTGTGCCCGTTGCATGTGCCCGCGCGGATTCATACAAAGTGAACCGTCGCGTTCGCCCGCTTAACGCAGTTTCGGCCCTAATAGACTTAATTCTGTTGCACCTTTTTAAGACGCTACGAAAGCTCAATTGAGCTTTTTCAGTTTAGAATCTGTTTAGATCCTAATATTATAAATGTGAAAGTTTGTGAAGATGTATTTGAATGGATAACTACTTGACGGATTTGGATGAAACTTTACAGTATTATAGGTTATACATCAGAATAACACATGGGATATATTTTATCCCAAAATTCCCGCAGAAACGATTACAATTATTCGAATTATATAGTTCCTGAGATTAGCTCGAACAACCAAAGCAAACAAACTTACAAATGTTATTTCTATATAATAATAATATATTTTAGATAGCATAGACAGTCCAACATAATTTCAGGCACACGAGTTACAATTATTGTTTCAATTTCTTGGTAGATATTTGCATAAATTTCAATAATTTCATGCGTCGCAGACTTATTGCCGCAACTTACTTGATGGGGCTTATCATCCATATATCTACTTAAGTAATCGAGCGTAAAGTGAAATAACATTTTCTTAAAGTTATAATTTTATGAGCACTTAAACATTTGACGATCAACACGTGACGTTAAACTTTGGTTGAAACAGACCACACGTAAAAAATACATAGATATTGTTGTTACTGGAATGGATATCTACATGTAGAAGAACTTAGGCGAATATCTTTTAAAATGTATGAGTTTATGGAATGGATTTTTATGGTTTGTGTTTAGTTTTAATATTAGAATGAGTATTAGACAATTTTTTTATTACACTGCTCGTGATCAAGAAAATACAGTCAAAAAACAAAGAACATAAATAAGACGAAAAAAGATGTATTACAATTTGTAAAAGACAAATTATTAAGAAATAATTAATGACACCGTTATAATCGTCCATCAAAATAAGATAATCCATGAATACATTACATTCATTGAATTAATACAATGAATGAAAACATACGAGTACTCTATCCTGTACACCATATAACCAATTATTCCAATCATCATTGTTAACGTATCTAGTGAAACAATGCTCTGTGTGTCAAGTGTTACTGATTTTATGAGCTAGCGATTTTAAACGTTCCAATGATGAAACTAAAACTAATGAGTTTTTAAAGACGTAGTAATTGAAACAAATAGTATTTACAATGTTTGTTAATCTTATTGACTCTTTTAACGAGTGAACATGAGTCAATAGTAATATATTCCTTTGTTTGTACATAAATATTATCTTACTAGCAGTGCCCTGTGGCTTTACCCGCGTTGTGCCCGTTCCCGTGGGATATCCGAGAATTTTTATACACTTAAACTTTGCTCTTGAATCACTCTCTCTATTCAAAAAAATCGCGTCAAAATCCGTTGCGTAGTTTTAAAGATCTAAGCATAAATAGGGACAGACAGACACCGGAAAGCGACTTTGTTTTATACTATTTAATAAATATTATCTTACTAGCAGTGCCCCGCGGTTTTACAAGCATTGTGTCAGTTCCTGTGGGAATTTCGTGATGAAAAATAACTTATAGCCTTCCGGTTGAATGTGCCTATCCATTACATAAGAGTTATTCAAATCAGATTTGGTAGTTTCTGAGATTAGCGCGTACAAACAAACAAAAAATCAAACTCTTCAGCTTTATTATATACTAGCAGCGCCCCGCGGTTTTACCCGCGTTGTGTCCATTCCTGTGGGAATTTTGGGATGAAAAATAGCCTATGTTACTTGTGGATAATGTAGCTTTCGAATGGTGAAAGAATTTTTAAAAACGGTCCAGTAGTTTTTGAGCCTATTCATTACAACCAAACATACAAAGTTTTCCTCTTTAAAATATTAAGTATAGACTATAGATTATTTAATTGATACAAACGTGAGCTCATCTAATGCATATCTAAGTACGTGTTGCTATCAGTTAAACCACTAAACTTTGCTTTGCTTGCGAAGTTGAAGTACAGAAAGCAATGTTGGTAATCGACCGCTTTCCATATATCTCAAAGAACTGAAATCTAATAAACAATGTAAGGACTTAACGACCAAATACAAGCTTTCACCCCGATATGGTCGACTAGCAACTTTGCTGAAAGTACGTACCTATGTATGCAAAAACTTTTGAACTTATCGCGAGTTTATTTTATTCAGAAGTGGTAACGCGGTTACTATCAAATATTTAATAACTTCTATAACTTGCACTGTTCTTTGTGTACTTAGTTAAGCATAGGGTATTAAGGGTTTAATACAAATTAATCACCACGCTTCCCTAAAGGTTTATTTTGTTCTTCAAAACATTGCAAATTCATTTTTTTTTTCCGAGAGTTCAAATTCTAATTATCAACACTGATTTGTTAACCAAAAGCTTAGTTTTTTGTTGAATATAATATTGTTGATCGAAGAATATAATATTGTTGATCGAAGAATATAATATTGTTGATCGAAGAATATAATATTGTTGATCGAAGAATATAATAAATATTGTTTATCGAAGAATATAATATTGTTGATCGAAAAATATAATGAAGTCACTATACCTATTGCATCCTCCGAAGGAACCTTCAGTCTTCGGCTGGAAAATCGACCAACTCTCGTACTGATATCTTCAACGAGATGAGAGGCCTTTGCCCAGCAGTAGGTCATTACAAGCTACTTTACTTTTTTTACTTTAAAGAAAAAATAGAGTGTATAGGCATAAGGTATAAGGCATCGACAAGCCCGTTGGCACAGTGGCAGTGAGAGCGCTTACTGTGTCGGGGGTTGCGGGTTCGATTCCCGCCCGGAGTCAACAATATGTGAAGACATAGTTGTTGGCGACGACGTCTGGGTGTCAATTATATATTCTTATAAAGTATTTGTGTACATATATGTACTAGTATCAGTTAGTTAGATTGCATATTACAAGCTTAGAGCTTAGTTTGGGTCTAATTAACCGTGAGTGAATTTGTCCGGGTGTATTTATTTTATACCATAGAGAAGGCCTTTGCCCAGCAGTGGGTCATTACAGGCTAATACTTTACTTTTTATACTATAGCCCTTGGGATGGTACCAAAACTCAGCTAGGACTGTGGATATTTTGGTTAGAGACACCTAGACAACAATTTCTTTTCATTATGCCGAGTCACGCTTGTCCCCCAGCGACAGACTGCCACTGAAATAAATTATAATACAACATTTCAAAACAATCTTGTTTAGAATTCAAAGAAAGATGCAGGTTTTTTGCTGTGGAGGGTTTTTTGGGGAGAGAAAATATTGATCGTTAGTTCGATATTTTCTATAGAAACTTAGCAGGACACAGCGGTTTTACCCGCAGTGTACTCACTCCCGTGGGAATATCGGGATAAAAAGCAGTCAACGTCTTTTCAAAGTCTAATCTACCTCTGTACAAAGTTCATATAAAAGGTTAGGTTAGTTTGAATTAAGTAGAAATACAATCATTAGTAATATTAGTTATCATTGTACTGGCATATACTGTTAAGAATATTCAAATTTTTCTAGTTATGTAGACCGTTAAATTTATAGAGGCTATAAAACGTAATCACAACACGACGTTTAGGATAAAAGTGGTAAAACCAATTTTACGAGCGATCGTACCTCAAGTATTGTAAATTCAACCAAATTTTATACGACATACGTATGAATTTTATTTAATATTTTATTGAATTACAACAACATCGAGTTAAGAAAGTTATGACAAATATAGTTTACTTGGTTTATTTTAAACATTTTTAAGAAATAAAGATTATGTTTATGCCCATGTGCATAAAGTTTTTGAAACACCGAAATATATATGGTGTATCATTCCAATATATCTGCAAGTCAGAATAATCTGAACTAAAGAGTGCTGTACATTTTTAAAAGTTATAATAATAAAATATAGTGCAGTGAGATAGGGCCAATATATTGTATTGAATTGTATGTTATTTACCCACTGACAAAATCCTCTCATATCACCGAAGATATACTCCGACAACAAGGTTGGTCACTAACCTTCTCGAACCTACTCGTACTACCTACTTACCTACAGAAGATATACAACTTACCTACAGTAGAGCAAGAAGGAATAAGCATAATAACCTTCACCTTCTTACAGTGGATGATCTCAACTTGACTTTAAAAAAAACTTCAAATATTCTAAATACAAATACCATTCATAAACCAAAGCTCGACGTTAACTTAGCGAAGCAAAAGTTTAAAGCTCAGACAAGACAAGGAAATCTATTTGCTCCATTATTGTGATCGAAACCCTCGCCAGCCCCAATTGATTCAATTGGCTCACTACAAAATAAAGTGCTACCTGTACAGACATTTTAAGAATAATGTTCGAGGAAACTTGTTTCGCATTTCTTGCACAGTTTTATTGAGTTGCAAACGCGAAATATGTTTGTAGATTACTTTTACTTTACTTTTGTTTCGATATGCGGGATTACCATGTTTACGCGATCCGCTGTTGTTCATGATATGCGAATTCAGAAGTATGCGAATTCGATTATGTTCTCAAACAATATTTAGTTCAAAGAATCATATGCGTCGTACATAGTAAAGTATGCCTGTAATGTCCCACTGCTGAGCAAAGTTCTCTCATCTCACTGAAGATACAGTACAGTAAGGACGATTAGGCAAAATGAACACGCTTGCCGGCAACCCGAGCCGTGTTTGAAAAATAGGAAACATGTTTTTGCTCGACCCGGGCATTGAACCCTGGACTTCAGTCTGGGCATGCGAGTGCACATACCACTAGACCACCGAGGCGTTCGCAGATATGATTCAGATAATGTCATTTAAATTCCAGTTTTGAGACGAAGTCAATGTCAATTTAGTTTAAATTTGAACAAGTTAGATTGTAGCTCCATAAATTTACATTTTGATTTTAGATCACCATTATAAGTAGACAAAATGCGATGTCTTTGTTATAGGTAGACCTCTTTACTGTCCTGATTGAAAGTGTCTCTTGTACCAGGGTCACTAATTTATAATGATGGATGTATGAAAAAATGAATGAATGAAAGATACCTTCAATGAGTGAACAGAATGAAATCCGATGCACTGCAGTGAAATCCTTTGCTTTGCCTTCAAGTGTCCAATTTGCTGTCTCTAAAACTTAACATATTATAACTTAGTTTCCAAATATTAAGCTGCAACTGCACTCTATATCTAGAACGTTTTACAAATTATGAAGCGTTTGCCTCCTTCACGACATCACATTTTTTATCTTAGTTGTATGCTTATGAGAAATGTGTGTGTCCTACTCTTTACGCCGAATCCTTGAGAAAAATTTCATCAAATTCATTTCTAAGGTTTAGCCTTGAAAGCTTGACAGAAGAACAGACAGATAGACAGAATAAATTTCGCAATAATACTATGTGAATGTTTAATATTGAAATGCTTAGGACTGGTGTTGTTGTACTTTATTAGTAATCTACTTTATAAAAGATACTACTTTAACGACTAAATACTTCTTCTTTTTGTTTCCTTAAAATTAATTTAAACGTACTCACACGGGTTTTTTCGCGTTGGAAAGTTTATAAAGCAAGTAAATAACTTACTTTTTATTTCCCGACGTTTCGAGGGGATTGCACCTCTCGTGGTCGCGGGTGAACTCGGGTTCACGTAAGTGTAAGTAAGTTATTTACTTGCTTTATAAACTATCCAACGCGAAAAAACCCGTGTGAGTACGTTTAAATTATGTGTTCAAATCGTGTAAGTTTAAAAAAGACTATTCCTTAAAATTATGTTTGGTACAAACCTAATTACGATTTAATTTAAGTATCAACAATTTCAGTTCAAATTCACTTTTGAAGTACTTCTAACTTGCTATGTGCGGTGGCCACATTCGCCGATTACCTAATTAACTGTACAGTTGCTGCTCTATCTAATGTTTAGACAGCATCCATTGACCGATGTAGACGAAACATATTCAGCTATCGCTTCGAGGAAACTACCTTTTGAAAAGTAAACCGAAAACTTGACCAAAAGAAAAAATAATTCCTTGTACCAATTACTAAATAAGCTTTAATTTCAGCCGACGCTATGCAACGAGCGCGCGTGCCTTGGCAGTTTGATGGCCATCCCCGGCAGAGGCGACGTGCCCCGGGAGCAGACGGAGGTCCTCAACGATGCCAACGACTTCCTGGGACAGTACTTCGCTTCTATACGGAGGTATTATCATAGTACACTTAGCGAGTCAAGTATACACCCGGCCAAATTCACACACGGTTAATTATACCCAAAGTTAGCTCTAAACTTGTGTTATGGAATCTAACTCACTCATACTACTACATATACATACACAAATACCATTTAAGGATATATAATTAACAGAGTGACATCATCGCCAACAACTATGTCTTCACATATTGTTGACTCCGGGCGGGAATCGAATCCGCAACCCCCGACACAGTAAGCGCTCTCACTGCCACTGTGCCAACGGGCTTGTCAAAGTGTTTCTGTTTCGTCACCTTCTCTAATCAACTGTACTGTATTGGTGAAATAAGAGGTCTTTTAATTGGTCAGGAGTCAATACTATTTTACTAAGTATTTATATGGTACCTGTCGGGAACGTTTGACAGTCGTTATGAATGAAAGGAATTAAAGGTAAAATTAATAACGCTACATGTCCCATGTCTGCAGTTAAAGTTAATGTAGGTTTTCATTGGTTTAAACCTTTTTGGCATTAACTGGATTGGATTTGAACCTAGAGACAAGTTCACCGACAAGATCTATTGACAATTGCCCCTGTGTGTGTATGCACACATGTGTGTAACATATGTCTAGGATTACATCTGTATTTATAAAGACACTCCAATATTCGAGGAACCAATAATCTTTTTCCAAAATATTTCAAACAAAAACACCAATATATATTTCTGAAAAGCCAATATTCTATACAAACTTCCAAATGATAATTTATATAATTCCCAGCCTCATGTATTCAAGGAACGGCTGAGACTGAAACGTTCAGTAAAATTTATACCGAAGAAGTTTCTTTAAAGACGCAATAAAAAATACTGAAGCAATGACAATAAAAAACAAA
Organism: Cyclophora albipunctata; assembly: GCA_963082685.1. NCBI lineage: Eukaryota > Metazoa > Arthropoda > Insecta > Lepidoptera > Geometridae > Cyclophora > Cyclophora albipunctata. The sequence continues at coordinate 2,683,379 of OY720117.1, read as the reverse complement.
GTTTCGTTTCATAAGCATATTATGGTAATACTTCTATGAGAACGCAAGTTCGTACCGACGTCAGGTAGGATCTTCCTTATTCCAGAAATGTATTGTAAAGAGAAAGATTTTCTTATTACATTATTTGTTCCTTTTACAAAGTGCCAAGATGTAAGCGATTGCGACGGCGACTGAAACTTTAAGAAAAAGAAAAATGGTACTTAAACTAGAATGCTTGTCTGTGTCCTTGTTTACAATACATCCCGTCGTCATCGCTGGCTTGCACCGTGGCATCCCTATTAAAGAATTTAACCTTTTTGTTTTAAAAGGTTATAGGTAGAAAATGTATGTAATAACAGTAACAACATATTTTTTTCAAACACCCATATTTTCATCATAATAAAAGAACACATTTTCGCAGAGCAAACACCCCCGCTCACGAAGCTCGTTGGAAGGCGGTACAGGAGGAGGTGGCCAAGACTGGCACCTACCAGCTGACCACCACGGAGCTGGTGTTCGGGGCCAAGCTGGCCTGGAGGAACGCCAGCCGGTGCATCGGGAGGATACAGTGGTCCAAGCTACAGGTAGATAAGATAGAGATAACAGAAAGATTTGACGTAACGACCATACGGTAAACGTACCTTTGAGGTAAAGGTACAATCAACTACAAAAAATGATAAACACATTTTACTTTATACAAAACCTTCAACACTAAAAGATTCCATGCATACGAGTAGTAATATTGAATATGTTTATCAATTTTTGTAGTTGACTGTACACGTACGGGACCGTTTCATTAATTATTATAGGACAGACGGAGTGGGAACGAGAACTATTGCTTATTTCTAGATTATTAATAAACTAAACTAACTGACTACTGACCCTGACCCTGAAAATGCTTCAGTCGATAAAAAAACATACATGATTCCAAAAGGTAACCTTATCGCTAAAAGGTTTCTGTTTTTAAAAGCTTTTTTGAGAAAAACGTTCCGTTAAAAAAATCTGGGAAAAGATCTTTGCATGGATAGTATTTAAAATTAATGACAAGGAGCTTACATTCAGAAAAGTTACATTTTTCGTTTCTAAAATCATACACCTAAGATTAAGGTTCAAGTTATTATGTAATCCTACAAATAAGATAAGAAGATTCAAGTGTAGAGACTACCGAGTAAGGATCTCTATTTCCACAAACAAGCTCCTAATTTTCAAAACAGCTTGTTTTTAAACGCTGAATGAATAAGCTTGAACTCAAACTTGTTCAACCTTAAGGAAATTGCTTGTCGAACGAAAAAACAAACAACTCAGCCTAGAATCAATTATACCAGGTCTTGGTTAGTTAAGTCTTCCCAAGCAAAGGAACTAAATGAATTTTCTTTCTCTAATGAGAAAACTCCTATTTCGCTTGATGGTAAAAAAACATTTGCAATTAACACTTAGTTTGAGGGGATCCGTAATGGAGGGTTTAAGGAAACAGAAAGCATGAAGGAACTTCAGAAAAAGTGTAATTAAGCAAAGCAAATACACAATGGTGGTAAGTACAAATATGACTTCTAAAAATATGGAACAGAAGATTGATTTTACTTTTTTTGGTACACGTGTTTGGTCCCTAGACTTATTAAAACGAATTTGGATATTAATATCAATCTAGAAGTATGAATCATTTGTAATGAATTCAAGATTGAAATTATTGTGTTTGATTATATTTTATTTGGAAAACAAACAGTGACGACTACTTCTTCGGAAGAAAAACAAAATACAAATCTAAAACACCATTAACAATGTTATTACATATAAAACTGAATAACTTGTAACAACATACAATTAGGTTATTATTGAATATATGAAATGATTGGTAAAAACTAAATAGAATAACAACAGCAACAGCTGTTCTAAAGAGGCACCCAAAACCCAAAACGCTTCCTGTGTTTGAAATCGGTACATTCTTTGAAGTCAATTAAAAATAATTCAGCTCTTGACCTGTTCAACGCCTACAGCTTCATGTAGCATAATTACCGTAAAACCAATTAAATGTATTCCGTTGCCAAATACTCGCGATTTGTCAAGCACTCGGCACTCGTTAACAGCTACGCTAATTCCACATTGAGTGATGTGACGTCACTCGAATACGATTAACTAGGGTTGGCTCGCGACTCGATTTGTTTGCACCATTTAGAACGTAATCAACGAATGCGGTTTCCTGCTCTTAAATTGAAATCTTGAGGATAATCTCTTGACGAAACTAGCTGATGGTTTTAGGTAATAATGATAAATGGTGTTAATTTGATTGATATACTTCCAAAATTGTGATGTTGTCAGCCCTATTATTGGTTGTTAACTTCTTGACGTAACTTAAGCACTGATTTACCAAATCTAGGGCTCTACGTTTCAATGTCTAGATTAAACGGAGCATTACCTATGTTAGGTTTGTCATTCTTATCTGGTAATCTAAATAGCTATACTGAAATTAAGCAAGAGTTAAATTATCTCCTTTGTTTATTCATGACCATTACTTTTGACTTTTACTTTACTTAAGGCTATTGAAAAAGCGTTCTTAAAAATGAGACCAGTCATTCCTACCAAAGTAAGAACAATTGACAATCCGTTAACAGCCAATTATCTTGATATCTAAGGCACCTCTAAAGTTTACAACAAGATATCCAGAATAAGGGCTTCTGCACCGTAGATATTGCATTGAATTCAGAATAATAGTCTTGTCCGTCTCTCAAACTTATAATAGATAGACTTGAACGTAAATTCCAATTGAATATAGATTTATTTGCTGAAATGAAATTAACATTTCATTTCAGCAATTAAAATAAATATAATTATAAAATGTGAAAGATGAAAAGTGAAATTGTTACCAGGGAAGTTGCAGGACATTCCCGATACAAGTATCTTATTACTTAGAGGGAAGTGTCGGTACATTGTTATGTGAAAATAATTTTTATTTTCATTTATTTTTATGCAGTTCGGGGTGCTTCCATTTAGGGCCGACACTGCGTTATGCGTGCGCACGCAGCGGTTTCATACAAAAGTGAACCGTCGCGGGCACCCGCGGAGTGCGCCCGCTGCGTGTGGCTTCATACAAAAGTGAACCGTCGCGTGCGGTGTCATACAAAAGTGAACCGCCGCGTGCGCACGCTTAACGCAGTGTTGACCCTTAATCATTCAAATTTAGCAATTCATCATTTAGAATAAGCGACTTGACAAAATGCTGAAAAAAAACATGTAGGTTAGGTGAACCCCGGTGTCGGATATTTAGACCGCCTAAAGGCCTCCGACATGGTCTATCGATTAAAACAACCGGGACTAACTGCTAATAAATCGCATATTATCCCATATTTCCTCAACTATAGCTAATTGGTTGTTTTGATTACATCAATAAGTACAAGGAATTTGATATGCTAATTAGTTTGTCGAACTGAATAGTTTATATTTGGATATTAATACCCTCTTATCCAAACCATTGAACTGATGCAATTTTTTTTAACAGCCTCCGTGGTCTTGTGGTTTGAGCACCCGGCTCACGACCCGGAGGTTCCGTGTTCGATTCCCGGTGGGGATATCTCACAAAAATCTCTTTGTGAGGCTTTCCTCAGTTTGGTTAGGGCACTGCAGGTTGAATCACCTGATTGCTCGAAAAGTAAGATGATTCTGTGCTTCGGAGGGCACGTTAAGCCGTCGGTCCCGGTTACTTTCTACGGATAGTAGTCGTTACATGAGCCATGTCAGAGGCCTTTGGCGGCTCAAAAACTCTGACACCAGGATTGATCAGGTTGGCCATCCACTCGATGAAGAAGAAGATGTAAATTTAGTTTTTTAATTGAAACACATCTGACATTATACAATGAATAGGTATTCAAAATTATTTTCTAATCAAGGTATGTTCTAAATTCAATACCGACGGTGTTACCAGAACTGAAAACAATTTTCGAATTATTCAGACAGGCATTAAACCTTTTTAAATTCACATAACGATCCTTCTTTAATCCTTTATCGGTTTTATTTTGTAACATATTCTCAATACAGGATTAATTTTACACGTGTGTCCTAATTTTATAATTAATTTCCTGATGAAATTAATTATTTGGGAAATCTGTTGACTCTCATGTACAAGCAATTTCTACTCATTGCTGCAACGAAAAATGTGATGTTACATAGCTTTAGTTACTTCGTGTTACACCATTATATTTGCTGTTGCTCTAACGTAAAGGTCCGTTCCTATCTTGAACCACGGTCAACTGAACTCGGTTTTAGTAAAGCAGTTTTGATCTCAGTTTAACCCGTGAACTGATTCAGTTACATATATCGGTGACATTGAGGCTAAGTCACGTTTCACAATCGATCAATCACTTCAAATAGGTTAGTGGCCAACCTCCAGTACAAAGTATATTGGAGTTTTCAGGCCAAACATTTTTTTACTTAAGTCTTTAGTCTACTTTGATTAGACCATTTGACATTTATATCAATTACTTTAAAGAGAACTTTATTATACACCACTTATTGCTCAAACATACGGATTTAAATCAATTAATGTGCAATGTAAAAACATACTTCAATATTAACTGAGTTTGTTTGCATGAGTGTTCTAGATTCAATTCATTAAAAATTGATTTATAAAGTGAAACAAGTCGATGGAGTTCCATTAGCCGTCCGGTAAAAGTATAAAAAGCAACCAAGAGGGTTTCGAACTACTTAGAAAAAGTGTTTGTTCTGTTTTTAAAAAGGTTTGTATGATTTTACTGGACTTTTATGGAGATTGTTCATAAATATTTAAAAAAAGAATTAAATATTTAGGGGAGACTTTTTGAAAGACAATTTTTAAATTAAGAAGACTACTTAATCAGGGATTTCTTTAACTTTCCGAACCTTACAATCCACTATTTTATTAACAGCCGTTAACAGCGGTCGGTGTTAAGACAAACCCAAGTAAAACGAACCCGACCGAAGTTAAACCAATTTGGGACTTTTATGTGACGAAAATAGGTTAATATTTTTTTTTTTATTAAAAACTAAAATTATCTAAGTTTTACACGGCAACGACGGCGACATCGAACTTAAAAAAAAAACAGTGAATTACTGGTGCAATTAAACTAGGTCGTTTTCCTCGTGCAATTTTGTCTTGTCAGATAAAATTTGAACTTTAAATCTTTAAATGCGGCAGTCAGCCTAGCCTAATTGTACCATAAACTTACAATACAATATAAAGGCTGATTTACCCAGGGTTAGTAATTGAGTTCAATACAAGAGAAAGATGAAATAAAACAAATTATTTAATGTCAATTGATTTGAAGTCACTACAGCGGTGTGAAGTCAACGCTCATTTTTATATTCGAAAACGAATTTTCGGGTCATCGCTAACTTATTTCAAATTCAGTCGGTCTCGAACTTGGAGTCAGGCACTATCCCTGGGTGAATCAACTTTAATACATGTTCTTTTACAAAAACATTATGTCTTTTTAAAAGTATAATAGTTTTCTTACTAACAAAAAACAACCGTTAATATTTGTTGCCGTCTCCGTTCAATTACCACGTTTCCTTACGATACTACGATTGTTCATAGGTATTCGACTGTCGGCAAGTGACGACCACAAGCGGCATGTTCGAGGCCTTATGCAACCACATCAAATACAGCACCAACAAAGGGAATATCAGGTAATTATGGTTCGATTACAGGGAGGGAACTTTAATATATAAACAACTTGAAAATCATATAAAATATGTAATTGACTTTAGTTGCTTACACGCATCCTACCTCTCTAAGGTCGTTGATTTTGGTTTCGGTGAATTTGAAAGGATTTTAAGGCAAGGCCCCACTAAGGTAAAAAAGCAGTTTTTGCGCGCGTTTTTGACACTAGAAAAGTTTAAAAGCTCACTAGGATTTATCTAGCGACTCGTAAAATATGTGCTCGAGATGTTTCTAAACGGGATTTGCGCAATGCGATGTGGACGGTTAACCAGCGCGTTTTTTAGCTTTTCTAGAATGAGGAAATTTCGGGGGTTAACTTAAGTGGAGCCTCGCCTTACAGATCAACCAAATTCGTAATACAGCGATTTACCCACGGAAGAGCGAAGTACTTTCTATTTCCTGGACTCTCTTTCGCTTCTGCGCAAGTGGGTAACTCAATAAACTTAACGAACCCTATCTCCTCATCGCACTGTACAATCCACAGGTCTGCCATAACCGTGTTCCCCCAACGGACAGACGGCCAGCACGACTACAGGATATGGAACAGCCAGCTGATCAGCTACGCGGGGTACCGGCAGCCCGACGGGACGGTTCTGGGAGATCCTATGCACTGCGAATTCACTGAGGTACTTATCTATACTAATATTATAAAGCTGCAGAGTTTGTTTGTTTGTTTGTTTGAACGTGCTAATCTCAGAAACTACTGGTCCGATTTGATAAATTCTTTCAGTGTTGGATTGTCCACTTATCGAGGAAGGGTATAGTTTCATACAAAAGTGTACAATCGCGTGCACCCGTCGCGTGCGCCTGTCGCGTGCGCCCATCGCGTGCGCCCGCGCGGGCGACCGTGCGGTTTCATACAAAAATGAACCGCGTGCGCCCGCTTAACGCAGTTTCCCGCACGCAGCCCTAAACTAGCTTATAAATTTGATTCATAACTGAGTATAAACATTAGTTTTATATAATAAACATTAGTTTTATCGAGGATAACGCAAGACGAAGCTGTATAAACAATAAAATTAAAAACCGAGTACTCGTAATACGAGTATGATAAAATGCTTCTATAATAACGCTAATATGAAGATATCCTATCTGCTCGTATTGTTTGTTTCTCACCACAAACTTTTTGTTTTGACGACTTTTATGCATTGAAATTGTAATACTGAATAACTTAGATTGTTTTTATTTACGTTGAAGAAAAGTTAACCTAACTTAAATCTGAAATGTAAGGGCAAACAACAATAAATTGTTTTACTTTATTATTGTTGTTATATATTGTTGTTACTTTATGAAAACAGAAGTTAATTACTGTTCAAGATAACAAAACTAATCTACAGTAATATAATAAAACTGAAGAGATTATTTTATTTATTTGTTTGAATGCGCTAATCTCTGAAATTATCAGTCTAATTTGAAAGATTTTTACTCGCTTATGATAACTACATTTAGATCATAAAAAAATCTTGCAGTTATAATATAGGTACGCCTACGACGCCTCAGTGGTCTAGTGGTATGTGCACTCGCCTGCCAAGACTGAGGCCCTGGGTCCAATTCCCGGGTCAAGCGAAAAACATTTTTCCTACTGTTCAAACATGGTCTCATCATAGATCACGAACCCGCATTACGCAAGCGTGGCGATTACGCCTAATCTTCCTCACTGCACTAATATCTTCAGTGAGATGAGAGGCCTTTGCCCAGCAGTGGGCTTTAATTTTCTTTTTATAATATAGTCCATTTCATCCCAAAATTTCCACTGGAATCGGTACAATGTCAGTAAAACCATGAGGCTAGTTAAAACATATTCCCAAAACTGAATGTTTACATTGAAATTCAATAAGTTGATAACTGCTTACTCTGTCACGCAGAATTGATGGCGGTCCAATAAAAACAATATGTTTGTTAAACTACAATATAAATCAATCCCATTTGACACCCCGACTTTCGGCCACCTGGTTCATTTTGCTATGAAATATAGCGTATGAAGCAGGGTGCACTTTAGAACGATATGTTTACGCTATGTGTTATGTGCTATATGTTATAATAACGTTTTATAACATTCTTCTTTATAACTTGGTGACTTATTTTGAGCAGTTATAACTTATTTAGATTAATTCCTTGCTTCCTAAATAAGATCTTTTTTGTATTTATTATCTTGATTGAAATCGGTTATCATTGGGTTAGTTTTGAAATCACCTCATAAACTACAGAGATAAGAAAAACATATACATAAATTAAGAACATCAATTCATCTACCATAATTTTCTTAGGCAGTTTGAATTGGGCATATTTAGGAAACTGCCTTATTAATCAAAATCTTTAAGCAACATCCGTTATTCATAATAGTAGTTTATGCAACTGTCATATAAGGAAGGGTATTAAAACACGAGTGTGAGTTTATGAAACGAGCGCAGCGAGTTTCATAATAGTAACGAGTGTTTTAATACCCGTGTTATATGCAGTTGCATACACTACTTTATCTTCACTAATGCAATTAATCAAACAACAAGAGTAAAAGCTGACAATAGTTTTTCACGCGTACGTGTATTGTCACAGTGAACTTGCCGCCATTAAAATCTAACCAATGAGAGCGCAGCTGCGCGTAGGGCCAATCAGGAGCGAGCGAGATCTTACCAAAGAGTTTTGTGTATGTAGTTTCGACGAAGTTTTCACGTATAACCCGACTGTTTTCAAAAGCCAGCCTAATATCAAAATTCTATACAACTAGTATGAGGATTTTGACATAAGGCTCGCCAGGTTAATAGGTCGCGTTATAATGATGTTATAATGAGATTTTACGATATCGATGTGGATATTATAACATCATGTGCAATTGCTTAAATTGAGTGTTTTAGTTGCCTGCGCTATAACAGTAGTAAATATAAGTCAATTATTGGAAACATAAGTAGAATGTTACAACATTAGTGTAGATAAAGACTATTATGAATCCTTAAGTTACAGTTTTACGATGATCCGGTACTGGGATCAAAAAAGTTTCCAAGTCCAAAGATCATAAGCCCTCCTCCTCTCTAGTCACCTAAAAGCTTCTCTCTTACAGCTCTGCCTCAAGCTTGGCTGGAAGTCTCCCCGGACCAATTGGGATATTCTCCCCCTCGTGCTGTCTGCCAACGGAAAGGACCCAGACTACTTCGAGATCCCGAGGGAACTGATCATGGAGATACATATGACTCATCCCAGGTAAAGTAATAGCTTAGATATAACATGCTTCCTGAACAGATACCAATAAATTGAGATGAAAATCAATCCATCATAGACTGGGGCTATTTAACAATTCATTGACAGGGCTACAAATTATGATTACAATTATTGGCATGGGAAATATTTGATATTTGATAGTATTTAAAGTACTCCTAGATTTTAAAAGGAATTAAAATAACATGAACACTTTAATATTTAAAAAATTCAGTAGCTCAATATTTTTCCAATTTATAATCAAAATTCACACAAGTATTTATAAAATGAATGTTTATAGACTTCCACATAATCCAAAATGGTTTACAAATTATGAATAATTAAGTTTAAAATCAACATTTAAAATTCGGAATTGATTTCGCGGTTTTGCGTTTCGATAATTCACCTCACGATTCAAACTATGGAGTTTATTTAAAGTTAATAATCCAATCAGTAAATGAATATTGGACTAGTTAAAATGCGAAATCAGTATTCATTTATTAATTTACTTTCGGTGATTGTGTTTGATGATTTACTCACTTCCGTTGATGAGGTTTAATAATGCGTGTCTTTTTTAAAGTCAAAATTAATTAATAATTTCAGTAATACTGAATATTTCATTCATTAAACTGGAAATTTAGCTCAAAATTGAGACAGCATACTAACTATGCTGTCCCTATTCTGCTACTACGCTGTAAAAGATTTCATGATTCTACAATTAGAACAATAATGTTTTGCTAAGATGTCTATTAAAAATCAACAAAACAAAGCAATTAAACGAATAAATCTCTATAAAACTAATAAAAATGTTTAGATTTAACCCTTACACAACACGTATACATTTTCCATCACGGATTTATGTCAACATATAAAAAGGTCGGGGAATGCATATTATACCGTGAAAGGTAGATCCGGGCAAATAGGCGTACACGCGACCATTCCGAGTAGATTGCTTATCGTAAAAATGTGGTCCGGTGATCTCCAATCTGTGTTTATAGCCCATAAATCCGTGAGCTATTCTATGTCGCGACGCCATTGATAATGTTAACAGGCGTTAATGTGCGGCAAACGACGCAGATAACACTCGAAATATTTGGGAGAATGTCATAATCTTCTGTAGAGAAAATCTGGGGTCTTATAGGCCAGTGCCTAAGTATTTAGGTTATGTACTAAGCCGTCAGATACCTAAGGATTAAATCGAGCTATATTTAGTTACTTTTCAAGGTTGTCTCATGTGATGAGCTTATTGGGTGCTCTTGACCTGAATCTGTACTTTACAGCTGAGAGGTCGTGAAGATATCAAAAATAGCCTAATCGCGTCTAAGTGAAGTATTTAGGGACGAAGTTGGTCGAAAGATCCCGAGAATATTATAGAAAGTTAACTTTGTCCTGCGAACTTGGGAACACAAACAGTGATTGATACGTACGACTTGTTGCATCCGAAACTTTATTAGTTATTCAGAGTTAGATTCCTCTTGATTTTGTAGAGATTTTAGTTAAGTAATTTATGCATTTCTTAAATCTTATTTATAGTTGTATTATGGAGAGGTATAGAAAAGAGTGGAGAAGCCTTTTCCCAGCAGTAGGACACGCCAGGCATTTATTATATTGGAACAAAATCAGCCACACTTATTAAAGTACATTTTACGACACCGACTAGAAATGTAAACAAAAAATTGTATTACGCCCGTACTCAGAGGCGACCAATGTTCCCTTAGATGAGGTTTAATGAATGATTTTGACATGTAATTAATGAAAAAATACGTCAATTAGTAAAGTGATTTAATGGACGCCTAGTACGTTAGTTATTTATAATCACTAGATGGCCAGGAAGATAGTTCTTTCACATACAAGGTTAGTCTTTGTTGTTAACAAGTAAATGCTAAGATCAAGCTCTGAAAGATGCTTAATAGAGCATACGGTATTAAAAGTCATCACAAGCATTTTACCTACAGCTACGACTGGTTCAAAGACCTGAACCTACGCTGGTACGCACTGCCTGCCGTCTCTAGCATGAGGTTCGACTGCGGAGGCATCGAGTTCACCGCCAACGCCTTCAACGGATGGTATATGAGCACCGAGATCGGCTGCAGGAACTTCTGTGACACCAACCGGCTGAATATGCTTGAGGTAAGAAAAAATAGATCCAGATCAATATCAATCAAAAAACTCCACTTAACCATACCACAAACGCAAGCCTTCGTTTGGTTCTTTTTCTTTCAAAACCACAAAATTTTAATCAACACTCAATACTTGCAGTTCCACAGAAATATTAATAGAATCCAAACTTTGTTTAGAACCACTCTCCTTTGAACGTTCAATTACAGATTGGTAAACAAAACCGAACCAGTCAATCAACTCTTCCATCGCTAGCCAATACACTCGCAAACCTGTAGCGTTTTATGTTCCTATTATTGGTCAAATAGCGCTGAAACCAATTTGTGTTGGTCTGAAAATATACTCGTAGCTTCACCGCATATCAAATCGTTATTACAAGCAATTATTGGACAGTTTATGTAGAGTTGTGGTTTTGGGGATATAGGCTTTATAACGCTAGTGAAAAAGATGTGTTTGTCCTGTAATGTGAGTAGGTACAGTCCTGTAGGTACAGTCTGTTTGTATACTCAAGTACGATCAAAACTAAAAGCTTCAAAAGATATAAACGATCGCCTATTAGCCGTCAATTTAAAGTATAGTAATACGAGCCCAAATGTTTATCTATTCTTTAAAGACATATTTACCATGACGTTAAAATGGAGTCAATACATTGAGTTAGCGAGATGAAAATATAACCAAAAAAAGTTTTACTCTAAATTTCCTTCCAAGTCTAAAGCTTTATGTAAATTAATATAAGCATCCACGTAATTATCAATTTACTATAAAATACAATTTCCGTTCATCAGTAACGGGTGACCAAAAAATTGCTAAATTGTTTCTAAATTGGCTTTTAAAACGGTCTTTATCTTTAACAGAAAGTAGCGGAAAAGATGGGTTTGGATATTAGGACTCCGGTCAACCTGTGGAAGGACAAAGCTTTGGTTGAAGTGAATGTGGCAGTCCTTCACAGCTTCCAACAGCAGAACGCAACTATAGTGGACCATCACACGGCTTCGGAGAGCTTCATCAAGCATTTGGATAATGAAAATCGATTGAGGTAAGTTTCGTACTAATAAAATAATAATAAAAAATAATGTATTGTTTTTAAGAACAAAAACATTATCTTATGAAATAAAATATTAATCTATATATATAAAAATCAATCGTGATTCGTTAATCTCGCTAAAACTCGAGAACGGCTGGACCGATTTATTTGATTCTGGTTTTAAAATGTTTGTTGTAATCCAGGTAAGCTTTAGACGGTAAGAAGTGACGGAATAAATGCGGATGAAAGCGCAGGGCATAGCTGGTTAATTAATAAAAAGCAATTGGAGAAAAATTACAAAAAGCTTGCTCAACTCGAAAAAGTGCAGAAAAAGAACAAAAAGCTGCTCTAGAGTATACTCTGGACAGCGCTAGTTTTCAGCCATCCCCTTTCCAGTGGGTTCGCGACTCATATTATATACTAACAAATATGGGTCTCGAGCGAAGCATATTAAAGCATGTTGCTAGTGTAGAGTTTAATGTAGTGTAGAGCTAAAGATACATTGTACGTGGCCTTATGATCATTTTTAAGTAATGATTGTAAATACGAGGATTACATTATAATGAATGGTAGAAAACATAACGACTACCTGCAAGTGAAATCATAACTCTCTTTTTGCTATAAAGTAAAAGGCCATTTTTCGCTATAAAACATTTTTATTACCAACCTTATTAAAACAGTGCCCCAACCAACAAACTCAGTGTTTTTTGAGAGACCCTGAAAAATTAGGGTTCCCTAAAACCGATCCATCACACAAAATATATTTTGGGACTAAATGAAAATAGCAAAATTGAACCTACTGTTTACTTCACTGTTACGAGAACAATATACAATGAAAGTTCCTAACAAGTATCGTTAAGATTCATTCATATTTCTTGATACGGTAGATTTCACTCGTACGGAATGCAATGAACGGTTACAAAGTTAATAAAACGTACAATTCATAAACAAACTTTAAATTAAGTTAAGGAACTCCATAAAACAGATTATCAACAAAATGGTAAGAAAAATGACAAGACCGTGATAAATATAGCTATCCTACTTTCTACAAAGCCTTGTGCTACGTGTCGCAACAAAAGACCCGGAAAATCTCTAGGAGTTATAACAAGATGTTATCATTTACTTTGTCCGACATCTCGGCTAAAGTTAGATTATTCTCACGGTCAACTTAGCGGGGAAAGTGTTCAAGATATTCACATGATTTCAATCACAAAATAATAAATAATAATAATAAATACTTGGACAAATTCACACACGGTTAATTAGACCCAAAGAAGCTCTAAGCTTGTGTTATGGAATCTAACTCACTGATACCATTACTTATACATACACAAATACTTTATAAGAATATAATAATTGACAACCAGACGTCGTCGCCAACAACTATGTCTTCGCATATTATTGACTCCGAGCGGGGATCGAACCCGAAACCCTCGACACAGTTGTTTGATATTTTAGTGCTATCCACCGTACCCGATATTTTTCATGATTTTTCGGAACTGTGCAAATATTATACTTCTATTTGGAACCTCCGCAGGAATTGAATTCTTACCTTTACCTTAGAGAGAGATTTGTTCCATCTATTCCGGTGTTTTGAATCACAGCAACATATGAATTGGTCTGGAATGTCCACCTTTACCTAAAGCGTAGTTAAATTTATCTCAAGCTGACAATAGTATTTTTCCAAAGTGACAAAAGCAATTGACTAAACTCGACGCTACTTGGATGATAAAATCCAAGTTAATTAGTGTCATTAAAAATCTTAAAAACAAATTAAAACCGGATTAATTAAAAAACAAGCCAGTTAATATTATAACTAACTATTTAATGTATATTTTAGAGACAATTTGTAAGCGGATAGCCGTTCATGGTCGTTTGTTATGAATGAAATGATCACAATTGTTTTGTCAAGGATTTAGGAAATGTTGACATTGTTTGCTATATGGGTTCGAAGTGTTGTTAGTGCTTGTCCGTGATTGTAAACCGCAGGGCCGCGGTGATCGCAGCCAGTGAATTGTTTACACCTATAGATTACATAGTTTATCGATCTGGCTTTGAGGCCTTTCTCTATTGAGGTAAAATGTACTGACGTTCGTACAGTTGACGTCATTTATATGTTTACAGTTTGACGTCTATGACTGTGTGCGTGTGTGTCTATGGCACCGTAGCTCTCATAGCTCTCAAAGGGGTGGACCGATTTCGATGCGGTTTTATTCATTTGAAAGTCCTTCCCATGATTGGTAAAAATAGGTCCAGTCGTTTTAGAATTTTAAATTTAACTTGTTCATGTTATCAATTTGGCATAAAGTGAGAATGAGGGATCGAGAATCGCAAATACTGTATTATATCTCAATACTTTTACTTTTCATTGGTATTATGCAAATTATTTTTAGTACAGTTCAAACAGTGATAAATGTAGTACAATGTAAGTTTTATAACAGAAAAATATCTCATTTCTATGAAAATGTGTCACTGTTAAAATTGTTGTACATTATGGTCAATAATTATGATGATAGAGGTGTCACATCTTTGGCTGAACTAAAAATCCTGGAGTAATACCAAAAAAGGAATACACGTAACATAATGTCACTCCAATTAATAAATAATGCCTCTGAGTAATCAAAAAGAGTCACAATTACCAACAATGATGAAGATATAACGATAATTATTTTACCAACAGAGACTTGCTTACGGTCGGTCCCAATGAACTATATCTAAATTATCGATTTAAAGCAGTTCAGATTTTGACATGGTTTCAAATGGAAGCTCAAAGAATTGTAGTTGGCATTTATTTACAAAGCTGAAACTTTTTTAATCTATATTTATTAACCGACTTCAAAAAAGGAGGAGGTTTCTCAATTCGACCGTATATATGCTTTTTTTAGGGACTTTTTCATAAGCAAGGCAGCATGCATCATTTTATAAAAACAAAAAATTAACTTTTAAAAAAGTCAAAATTTTATCTGACTAACGAAATAAGCACTCTTTATAGAAAGAGCGATAGAATACGACAGACGAAATGCTAGGTCTTAGATAGCTAAGACAAATTAGGTATCAAGATAGGATAGCTTATCTTAGTTCAGTTATAGGGACCGCCACAGTACTAACCTGCGCCCATCTGAGTGCGCAATATCGGGTGAGAATCCTGTAAATTAATTATGTGCACGTTGTCGTAATTATCCTGTCATCGGTCGAGCCTGCAAGTTCAGACAGGGCCGTACTCAAGGTGATGGATGAGAGACCGATGACAGAAATATTTCGGGCAATTGTGGCTGATAACTGTGACAGGTACGAATTGTTAAATTGTAGAGTAGTTCAGTTATTGTGCGTATGGATTACTGTTTTTTAATATGTTTTTTGCGTCTTTATAAAATACAAACTTACAAATTTAAACTCTTGATACCCTTATATTATGATATTAGTATAGATAGTATGAAATAAATTATATATGTCAAAAAAAGTTAGATGTTATATTTTACGAGATTTCTTAAAATTATAAAGAGACTTATTTGATCGAATCCTCAAATGATTATGTTACAATAAATGCAATGTAATATAATAAATGCAAAAAAAAACGCCACAGATGACAATATCATAGGTATAAGCAATGTAAAGGTTCCAGTATAAGATATGAGAGAAACTGAAGGAAGAAAAACCTTTAAATATAATTGCTACTCTATCGAATACTTCCCACAATAATTTATTTACCCATATAAATCTACCTACTAACCAACTCATAAACCTATTTCCCGAAAATCCGTCAAAAAGATAACCTAAATCCCTCACCCACATGGTTTGAAGGATATCAAAATATAAACAACGACCTACCGTGTGACTGTTTTGATTGCAATATTCACTACAAACCAGACAACTAGGGTAATGACGTCACTAATTTACAACAAAATTGTGTTAACAAAGTCACTCATAACAAACAAGCTTTTGGAATACAGTGTAAAGTTTACTAATGCTGACACGGAATGGATCTTAATGTGATTCAGAATTTAATAATTGAATTATGAATGATTGTTGTACTCGTTGTCGTACGAATTTTGGTTTGAAGTAAGTAAAGTAAGCCTGTAATGTCCCACTGCTGAACAAAGGCCTCTCATCTCACCGAAGATATCAGTACAGTGAGGAGGATAAGGATTAACAGCCTCCGTGGTCTAGTGGTTTGAGCGCCCGGCTCACAATCCGGAGGTTCCGGGTTCGATTCCCGGTGGGGATATCTCACAAAAATAACTTTGTGCGACCGTGCTCAGTTTGGTTAGGGCATTGCAGGCTGAATCACCTGATTGCCCGAAAAGTAAGATGATTCCGTGCTTCGGAGGGCACGTTAAGCCGTCGGTCCCGGTTACTTTCTACGGATAGTAGTCGTTACATGAGCCATGTCAGAGGCCTTTGGCGGCTCAATAACTCTGACACCAGGATTGGTCAGGTTGACCATCCACTCGATAAGAAGAAGAGTGAGGAGGATTAGGCGTAATCACCACGCTTGCCTAATGCGGGTTGGTGATCTCAAACCCGATCAATCGGAGTCATAGTTCCTGAGATTAGCGCGTTCAAGCAAACAAACGCTTCAGCTTTTTTATCATATCCTACTTAATATATGAATGCGAAAATTTGTGACGATAGATGTATGTATGTTTGTTACTCTTTCATGAAAAAACTACTAGACGGATTTGAATGAAACTTTACAGTAATATCACTACATAGTATAAAATAAAGTCGTCTCTTTTTCGTGTCTGTCTGTTTGTCTGTCTGTATGCTTAAATCTTTAAAATTACGCAACGGATTTTGATGCGGTTTTTTGTAATAGGTAGAGTGATTCAAGAGGAAGGTTTTTATGTAAATAAATTCCCGAAATTCCCACGGGAACGGGCACAACGCGGGTAAAACCGCGGGGCGCTGCTAGTTCTGATATATAAATTACTAGCAGCGCCCCGCGGTTTTACCCGAGTTGTGCCCGTTCCCGTGGGAATTTCGGGATTTTTTTTACATAAAAACCTTCCTCTTGAATCACTCTACCTATTACAAAAAAACCGCATCAAAATCCGTTGCGTAATTTTAAAGATTTAAGCATACAGACAGACAAACAGTGTGACAGACACGAAAAAGAGACGACTTTATTTTATACTATGTAGTGATTGATAACACATGGGATACATTTTATCCCGAAATTCCGGCGGAAACGGGCACAACGCGGATAACACCGCGGGGCGCGGCTAGTATTAGTATTGATATATTGTGATTGTATACTAGTAATTATTCAGCTTCCATTCGCTTTACATCGAACTATAGACCATTTTTATCCCCCAATTTGCGGTTAAAGTAATCGAGTAAAACCACAGAGTAGCTACTGAGTATCGTTAACGTCGAAAAACTTTTGACCCGAAAATTAAAATGTTGCGCACGTCTGTTGCTTCCCCGTGATAGCACAATGTAATAACGCGGTTTTACGTACCGAGGTAATGAGCGGAAAATAATCTACGTGATTCCTGCATAGTGATTTTAAAATGTTCGAATAAAGTTCTTCTGATTGCTGTTGTTGTATAGGAAAGATAGCATGGGTACTGATTATGTTGGGTAGCGATTATCATTTTAGAACTGCTATTGTATGTAAAAGTTAGAATACAACAAATGCAATTGGTTAACTTGTTGTTTTATTTGGTTGATTTTAATAATAATCGGAGACAACAGGTTAGAAAAAAAGTCTATATCCAATAGAGAGCTATGTTGCTGAATTGGGCTTTTGAAAAAAAAAATTTTTTGTGATAAATGGAAAGATTATATATTAGTTTTATAACAAAACTATTTTTTTTTTTTTTCGCAATAATTCAAAAGTTATTTCAAAATAAAAATTAATTTTTGAATCCAGTACCGAAGACACGCCGACAACTCCCGAACAAACTCGAGCGCGTGTGACGTCATAATGTTAGTTAATGTTAATGAAAAGAGGTTCGGTTACATCGCAAACTTTTTATATGTTTATGAAAAGAGGTTCGGTTACATCGCAAACTTTTGGAGGGAAAGAGAATAAAAGGGCGGGAATCTTGATTGTAAACGCTGTACGTACTTATGGTTAAATAGCTATAACATTATGACGTCACAACTACGGTGACCAATCTTGGCGCGTTTATAGTCACGTGATTTTTATTTAAATTTCATCAATTTTTAATTGTTTATAATTAATTGTAAAAATATTTTTTTTAAGTTTTTTGCATTAAATATCAATATTATTAATAATAAAGTTTTAAAATACATTAAAAAAAACATTTTTTTTTTTCAAAAGCCCAATTACGGTTATGATTAGTCAAGACCTTTTATTTGTTATGATTATGATTGATGAACAGGAACACTAGTTAGTATGTACATACTAGCTCTAGCAGAAAGTATCCCTATGGTTAGTCTGGTTGAAAAAGTGGCGACGCGTCACCATCGTTTGATTTTCTCATATCTACCACTTATAGTAATAAGAACAAATATATCACTACATACTATAAAACAAAGTCGCTTTCCGTTGTCTGTCTGTCCCTATGTATCCTTAGATCTTTAAAACTATGCAACGGATTTTGATGAAGTTTTTTTAACTGATAGAGTGATTCAAAAAGTAGGTTTATGAGTATAAAATCCCCACGGGAACAGACACAACGCGGGTAAAACCGCGGGGCGATGCTAGTATTCGTGTATGTATACACATAGTACCAGTTAGATTACATACAAGATTAGAGCTTAGCTTATGTCCTGTAAATATTTATTTATTGTGTTGAACTTGACTAGTTCCTCTACATAATTACAATATCCACGTAATATTTACAAACTCTTAAGGAAAACCCAGTCATAAGTACTGTTATCCTCAAGACTAAATAGCGGTTATGTAAAATACTTCATTCATAAACGGCAAAAGCTGCAATTAGTATGGTAATCTATACTTCTATACTAATATTATAAAGAGGTAAAATTTGTAAGTGTGTTTGTTTGTTTTTTAGTATGTTCGAGGTAATCTCGGCAATTATCAGTCCGATTTGAATAATTCTTATTGTAATAGATAGCCACATTCAACGGGAAGGTTATAGGCTATTTTTCATCCCGAAATTCACACGGGAAAAGGCACAACGCGGGTCAAACCGCGGGGCGCTTCTAGTAATATATAAAACTACTAGCAGCGCCCCGCGGTTTTACCCGCGTTGTGCCTGTTCCTGTGTGAATTTCGGAATGACAAATAGCCTTTCCGTTGAATTAAAATAGCCTTTCACACGGGAATTGAATATTGAATTGAATAATTATTTTTGTAATAGACAACCACATTCAACGGTAAGGTTATAATTTTTTCAATTCAACGGAGAGGCTATTTTACCTTTCCGTTGAATTGAAAAAAATATTTCTTCTTTCCGTTGAATGTGGCTGTCTATAACAAAAAAAAATCATGACTGATGATGCCCGAGATTAGCTTGAACATACAAACAAACGATATTACAAATTTTACCTATTTATAATATTAGTATAGAAGAATGGTATTTTAATTATTATTATGAAGATATTAAATAGTAAACAACTTCCAAAACAGGAGAGGTTGTTTGTAATATGTGAATTCCGTTATTAACTGTATTTTTAATTAGCTTCCCACGCAAAAAGGTGTTAAAAGATACTGTGGCTATTTGTCTGTCAATGGACGTATTTATAATATACTTATATTTATTTTAAAGATGCTCACGGAGAGTATTTGATATTATTTAGGAGCATTTTAACCGACATGAAAAAGGAGCAGGTTCCTAATACGATGGAATTTTTCAAAATTTATTTTTTGAAACTAAGTATACGTTAAAGAGGCTTTGAACTTTTTCATTGACGTTTCAATTCTTGATCCTCTGTTCACCGTTCTAAGTAGCTTTGCTTGACTCTAAGAAACCATTACTTCTATAAGTTGATTTTCAAAATTCCTTTGCTTAGATCGGGCTGTCCCGCCGATTGGATATGGATAGTTCCGCCGATGTCTTCATCCATCACGCCTGTGTTCCATCAAGAAATGGCACTCTATTACCTCAAACCCTCTTACGAATATCAGGTACGTAGTTGATAACAAAAGATGTTAAGAAATACATTGTAGATTTTACATAGTTTAGTGTTAAGAATGGGAACTGATGTTGGCAGTTAAGGGGGTCCATTCTGCTAAATGACTTATTTGACAGATGTAGTTATTCATTTGGAAACACGATGTGATATCAAGATGTATAGCAACGGATACTCAATTGTGCCATAAATAATTAAACAGAATTGACACCCTCAACTTTTATGAATAATTAATAAGCGTATAATTACAGCAGAGTTATAAAAGCATGTTTAATCCATAGGAACCAGCTTGGAAAACTCATCAATGGCAAAAATCAAAACCGATAACCGGCAAGAGACCGATCAACAGAAAATTCCACTTCAAGCAAATAGCTCGAGCAGTCAAATTCACGTCCAAACTCTTTGGAAGAGCTCTATCGAAAAGGATTAAGGCGACAGTTCTGTACGCTACCGAGACAGGCAAATCTGAACAGTATGCTAAGGAGTTAGGTGTTATTTTTGGACATGCTTTTAATGCACAGGTAAGGGCAAAATATTGAATAACATTGATGTTCAAAAGACGAACATTTTAGCCAAACTAGCAGACAAGGAACATTCTACCTTTATTGTTGAAAAATGTTGCAATGGATGTTTTGGTCGATACCGTACAATGTTTTTGTCAGTTTATTTCCTTGACCCAACTATTCCTTCGTATCAACAGGTGCATTGCATGGTAGACTACGATATAACTTCCATTGAACACGAAGCTCTACTCTTGGTTGTGACGTCAACTTTTGGAAATGGGGATCCTCCAGAAAATGGTGTGGTATGTATTGATACATATTGTTACCGAAAGGCAAACCTGACTGACTAACTGACATATATACCGCACAGCCGATAAAACCTAGAAACTTGAAATTGGGTACAGTGGAGGGGGAGCACTAAAAAGGTTTTTTTTAATTCCATCCCTAACAGAGAGTGGCCCTTTCAAACGAAGCTAAGCGAGGGCGGGCCGCTAGTACACTATATTAAACAATTGATTGTATATTGCAGGCCTTTGGAGATCATTTATGTGAACTTCTGTATGCAGACCAAGTAGATGATAACTCTGGGTAAGATAACGAATGAATTTAATAAATCCCAAACAAATTCAAATAACAATAACTAAAATCAATATTGTTTTATTTTAGGAATCAAAATCTGACACCGAAATCATTTATAAAAGCGAACAGTCAAATGGAATTCCAAAGATATGCATCTGAACGGCAGAAGAAATTGAGTAGAATAGAATCTTTAAAAGGTAAGATATGCATAAGTCATCTACAATTTAGATTAACCTATTTTGATGATGATGATAATGTTATTCTGCTAACAATGAAACATTTGCTTAAGGGAAAGACATTCGGTTGAGATTTTTTGGATGTTATTTTTGAAAATTGTCTAATAAAATTGCTTAGACATTTTGATTAAAAGCCTAACTCCATTCTTGTAGGTAGTGCAGCAGATGCAACATCTATTGACAGCTTCGGTCCTCTAAGCAATGTTCGTTTTGCCGTATTCGCGTTAGGGTCCAGTGCTTACCCGAACTTTTGCAACTTTGGCAAGTATGTGGACAAATTGATCGCTGACCTCGGCGGAGAAAGGATCCACGAATTAGCCACTGGCGATGAAATGTGTGGACAAGACCAGGCGTTTAGGAAATGGGCTTCCAGTGTTTTTAATGTAAGTTAATTAAACAGTATTTCATGTATATAATAATATAATATAATGTTTAATATGAGTATACATATTAGGTATACGATGTTTAATGTGATGTGTATGATATGAGTAGAACAATGGTACTAAGCAGTAGTGATATTAATTATGATGCATTCCTTTGATGCCAATTTATTGACATACCTTCTAAGGATCAATTATAAGTATCAGCATACCAGTGTAACTTGATTTGAGTACATCAATCATGTGTGAATTGTTTCACATAATTGTCACAATTTACTACAGTCGTTAACGTTTAAAACATATTGAACAATTTGAAATTCTTTCACTTTCCTAAATTATAACTACAGCTATTCGGTTACTATTACCGACTCTATATCAACAATTATAATTATATAGAAATGTGTATCTATGTCGCAGTATAATCAAGGTCAAAATACAATGAACTTATTGTCACTTGACCGTGATATTGCAATTCATATTACGTAAAATTACTTGTTACTTTATTTCATAAAATACGTCTACGATACGTTAGGCCAGCTGCTTTTATCTTGACTTGTTCTTATCACTAAACCAATCTTTGCAATGGTTACGTTATTATTTACCTTCATAGTCTGTTTAGATTCGGACCTTGTGACAAGATAAAAATACAACGGACTTTTGATGAAGTGTCCTTCAATCGTTAATTTATTTCTTAGAACCAATTCGTAACAATGGATTGAAATATGAATATTTATGAATTTGTTATGAACTCACGGATGTAGAGACCGATACAACATTACTTTTTGATGGTATGATTTACAGTTGTAGGTATAAGGCTAATTGCATCTATTTATTCTTCACAATTTCTCCACTGTCTGTTCTATCATTCAATCCTTTCTTTTCAACTGAGATTTCATAGCACATGAGCAATCATATCGTAGCGCTCGTGGCGTATTTTGACTAAGCGCTGTCAGCTCATAGCGAATTTTAATTATTGCCCTACTTGGATGGGTGAGCGAAACTGACATTTCTACCTGATCGCTACTGTGCTTCGGAGGGCAAATTATCGGTCCTGGTATCGGTTGCTGGAAACGTCAGAATACGTCGGAGGCCTTTAGGCAGTCTAAAATCTCCGACACCATGCTCGCCACTAATCTACTGGAACTTACTTACCGATCTTTGAATTACCATGGGATCTTATAGACTTATATTTATCATTATAACCAGTTAAAATCAAGATCATTAATGGAATAAAATTGTAGGTTGCTTGTGAGACCTTCTGCCTGGACGATGATGAAACATTACAAGAGGCTAAGCGAGCTCTAGGAACGGTGACTCTAAGCGAGGAGACAGTCAGGTTTACAGTCCCTGAGATCCGGTCTTCATCACTACAGGCGGCTTATCAGTCAGCGCTGAACAAACAGTTTGTGTCTTGTACTGTGAAAGCTAATAAGGACTTGGGCGATGCTACTGCTGAAAGGTCTACCATTTTCATTGACTTGGAACCTAAGGTATGTATGATTAATACTTTTGTGATAACTCAATCTCATAATCTTCCTGAAAGTGGAAATTGTAATCAACTGAGAGTTTAGAGAAGTTTTTAGAGAGCGTGATATGTTCTTTGTAGCTAAAGTAAAATAAAATTTCGATCTGTAGATGAATAAATAAATATATAAATAAATAAATGATTTATTTCAAGCCAAAAATAGTTACATACATACTTAACTAATGTTACATAATATTATATCGGCTAATACAGTCACAACTACATTTCTCTACTTTTCAAACTAGGGTAACCTGTATCTTGAAAAGTAGTGATTCCGAGTTTACATTTCAATGATAAAAGAAAAACAATTTATTAATTTAGCATTATGTTAACAGTTACAATGAAATAATCAAAAGAAAAAAAAACATAGGTATTTCAAAATTCGTAAAAGACTATACTTATTCATAATTGTATTTTGAATGGTGTATGATTGTGTATAGGTGTGTTTGCATGTGTATGTGTGTGTATGTGTATGGGTGATGAATTTAATTTTAAAAATAATTGTAATTGTAATTATTAGGATAAAAGATTTTCTGTCTCATCATAACTAATACCTTGCAGCCATTTTTGTAGTTTTTGTTTAAGTTCATATTTGTTAATGTTCAGTAATTTAATCGATTTACCTGCCTTATTGTAAAGTTTGGTGCTTAAGATGCAGTATTGACGACTTATGAAGGATGTATTGTAACGCTCACCTTTTAAAATGTTTCTGATGCAGTGTTTCCGTCTAGAAGGTTTTTGTAGAGACTGCGACAGATCATGTTGTTGGTGTTTTCGAAGGACAGTACGTAAAATAAACAGTTTTCTCACCGTGAGAACATTCGCCAAAGAGTACAATTCCTTGGTTGGAAACCTGCGAGGTTTTGAATGGATTACTTTTAAGATAGCTCTTTGGGATCGCTCAATAGTTTTGAATAAAGTTTTTGCCGCACCGCCCCAGACGGGTAGACAGTAGCCAAGGATAGATTGACATAATGAAATGTACACTGTCTTTAGTGTATTTATATCACAAACTTGTCTTAAGTTTTTAAAAATATAGAGCAGCTTTCTGATTTTTGTTGAGACATGTTCAATATGCCTGTTCCATTTTAAGTTTTGGTCAATATCTATTCCAAGGTATCGTGCACATGACACACGGGTCAGTTCTATTGATACGTTATCAAAATTTATATTATGCAATTTAATAGCTAACTCTTTCGGTGGAATATTCTTATTAGTTATAAAAAATGGCATGTACGTAGTTTTATTAACATTAAGGGAGAGAGAATTATTCGCTAACCAGATCGTCACAAAATTTAGTGCATTTTCAGCATCGGTGAATACCTTTTCCCAATTGCTACCATGTATAACTAATGCCGTATCATCTGCATATGTATATATTTTGCAGTTTGGAAGCTGTAAATTACACAGTTGATTTATATATAAAATGAACAAGGGTTGGGCCAAGTATACTACCTTGCGGTACTCCATGTGTGGTGATAGCTTCGTCACTAATGTAGCTACCAATCTTCACGCACTGCGATCGGTGAGAGAGGTAGTCTTTACAAATATCGTAAGCAATACCTCTTATACCTATGGATTGTAATTTTGAAAGCAAGAGAGGTATCGAAACTGAATCAAAAGCTTTGCAAATATCCAGAAAGATACCAAGACATTTCTCCCCGTTGTCCAATTTCTTAGCAATATGATCTACAAGATCAGAGGTGGCATCCTCTGTCGATTTCCCAGCTCGGAAACCATATTGGTTATCTGCAATTATGTTAAATTTAATTAAAAATTTCACGAGTTGGTTACTTATTATACGTTCAAGAATCTTGGATAGAGAAGTTAATATGGATATCGGTCTATAGTTGTTGATTTCTGTCCGTTTTCCACTCTTCAAAATTGGGTGAACTATAGCTTTTTTAAAGGCTTTGGGAAAAACGCCAGAAATAATTGACCGATTGCATATATGAGTAATAGGTCCTACCAAATTGCTTCTACATGATTTTAAAATATTAGACGAAATCCCATCCCAGCCAACAGAACAATCACTACGTAGGGAAGTAATAATGGTGTTAACATCAGATTCGTCAACTTCTAGTAGAACAAGTGAATTTGATATTGACTGCTGGGTGACGGAAGGGGAGCGCGTCGATAGTGTTACAGATGGTTTAAGGGTATTTTTTGCTTGCTTAGGTCCAACATTGACGAAAAAATTGTTAACATGGTTAGCGGAAGTAACGGGATCATCTGATATAGTTAAGAGCTCGGTGGGCGAATAATTTTGACGTTGGGTATGAGTGATTTGTTTAATAGCTTTCCATGTTGACTTTATACTATGCTTACTATTTTCAATTAATGATTTTTCATATAGATGTTTTAGTTTTTTAATGAGACCGTTACAGTAATTACGATACCTTGTATAAGTTGTCTTGAGGATTAAGTTGTGGGGATCTTTTTTATATTTATTATGAAGATTGTCTCTATTTCGAATACACTTCAAAATTCCTGGTGTGATCCAAGGTTTTAAGATCTTTTTTGATCTTGGAGTCTTAATCTTAGTACTGTGCTTAGCTATTACATTGGATACTATAGATATAAGTTTATCAGTGGCTTCATTAGGGTCATCTAATGTCAAAATGCTGGCAAGGTCAAGCCCATTAAGTTCTCGGATAATGCTGACAGAATCAATTTTGGTTATGGTGTTATCCATAGGTTGGTGATTTAAATCGGTTTTTATCCTTATAATGACAGGATAGTGGTCAGTAACCGATGATTTAATTACCAATGTTTCGGAAGGTCTTTTACTTTTTAGAAATATATGGTCGTAACACTTATCGGCTCTGGTGGGAAAAAGGTGGGTAGGTAAAAGACCTTGCGATGCATTGAGTATCAGATAATCACTTGACCGACTATCATTATTTCCGTTTCTGATATCTATATTCATATCTCCAACAAGGATAACATCATTAAATGACTTCAAAGAAGACAAAAGATGATCCAAGCTGGAGTTAAAGTTATCTATATTCTGTACTGAGGGAGAGCGATAGATGGCTATTATGGCAGTCGTACCAATGAAGCAAGTCAAACACGTCGCATCGGAAAATTCTGGTTCAGATATATTGCAGTTGATGTTTACGGATGTGTAGATAACTATACCATCATTCTGATTAAAAGCTCTAGCAGAAGTAAAGTGTTTGTAGCCATCAATTTGAGGGATTATCGTTGTTTTAGAAAGCCAGCATTCAGTCAAAACTATAATATCACACTTAACTTTAATCTCGTGGAGGAGTACAAATAGTTCATCAATGTTTTTATTGATGCTTCTTATATTTAAGTGGAATACAGTGAGAGATTTTTTGGATCTTGTGAGGAGATTCACGCATTTACTAGGTAAACAGACTTTAGACATGCCTACGTTAAATTCGTCTACTTCATTAGATATATTAAATGGATTGAAAAGGGGTATTTATATATTAATAGAATAATTAGCATAAATAATAATAACAAAGCTTAACAAATATGACACATCATGGCAGGTATCTATAGTTATTATGTGAGAAATGGGAGAAATTATTGGCAACAATAGTATAAATTCGTTGTTTTTGTGTAATAGTGTAGAGTGTGAGGTGATTGAAATAAAATGATTCAAGGAAATATTGCTGATAAGCGACAAATAGAGAATAACATGTTGAACATAGTCACAGGGGTGAATTATTACCAGCACCGGCATCTTTAGCGATTGAAAATAAAGCTGACTCTGAATGAACCACGTAGTGCTTGGCACCATGACTCTTCCTCAGATATATATTACCATTTACAGTCCAACAAAACTTAAAATTATTTGATTTAGCAAATACCCGAGTTTTCTGGAAGAGGTTGTTTGTTCCAGCTGGCAGATGTTCATTTATGTAGACTGGGTTCTTAGGACCAGGTATGCCTATGGTCTTGGAGTTGAGCTTGTTTTCCTTTGGTTGTGTCTTGTTAAAATCTCGTACTGCTAATAAAATTGTTGTCTTGGTTTTAACATTAGAAAATTCTGTAACTATCGGTTTGACAGAGCCTTCTTTAGCTGGTAAGCGGTAGATATCCCTGATCTCTGAGTGGGGAAGCGTATGGTTCAAGGACTGCGCTATGTTGCTTACTACATTCATTAAGTCCTCAGTAGTTTCTTTCTCTTTCATAGGGATATTTTTGATAACAATGCTGGAAGATCTAGAACGCAGTTGAAGGTCACGTAGTTTATTTTCTAATGTAGTGATATACTCTTTATCCTTTTTATGTTCGCTTTCAATTAAGTTCAACTTATCCTTCATCTGTTCATACTGCTCATTCAAAAATACGATAGACTTTTCAATCTCCTTGTTAGTGTTTTGGATATCACAATTTTGTAGTTTTATGTCTGCAATATCTTTGGTTAACATAGATAATGCACTATCTTGCTCCGATCTCCACTCTTGTAACATATGGAGTATTTCTTGTTTAAATGCTGATAATTCAGATTTGGGAGGAGACTCAAAATCATCACGAGGGCGCTTGCTGGATCGAGTCTGAGTGTGCACGAAAAGCGATTTCGTACTCTGTGCAGGATTATTTAGTTCAGAGTCCGATAACGCATGTTCTTTGATTGACGGTGGTGTGCGTTGGAGTCGAGACATTGTAGTGTGGAGTCTCACAGAGGCAATGTTAACTGTTCGATAAATTCAACTGTCTTAAACACGTACCGATGGGCGAGTGGTCTCGGCGGTCGGCTGCCGTCGGGAAGGTGCGGGTTCAAACCCGAGCTCCGGTGTCCAATGCAGTGGCGATTTTATTTAAGCGAAACCCACCAATATAGCTATCCCGCTCAAGAACCGCCCACTGGGAGGAGTCTATCCGTTCAAACACCGTAAGAAAGACAAGGAATTCGAAATTTACGTTTCCACCAATCACAAAATTAGTCACTTATAAAACCGACAACACGACTGCTTCGTCTCTTGGTGGAACTCGGAATGAAGAAGTATTCCTTTAAATTTTGAAAAGATAGTGATATTTTTTTCCGAATATTTTGCCATATCTTGAAAATTGTGTACAGAGTGAAATCAAATACGACCCTGGAGACCACGTCGGGATCATGGCGTGCAATCGTAAGGAGCTGGTTGACAGCCTCTTGATGCGGATAAAAGATGTAGACGACGTCGATGAGGCGTTACAACTACAACTCATGAAGGAAACTCATACTTCTAGTGGTAAGACACAACTTGTATTACACAAGTACGTAGACTTTATTATCCCTAATCTATTGCTGTATCTAGCAATTGTGACTTTATATGTAGTAGTATCAGTCATACAACTTACAGCTTAGTTGGGGTCTAATTAACTGTATGTGAATTTGTCCGGGTATATACATTTTTTTCAGTACCATTCAAGTGGTTAAATGATAGGTTAGGTAATAATGATATCAGACGGCCTGAGAACTTCTGACACCAGCTCGAACTTACTCACTTTAATTATTACTTAAGATTTTGCCGTGTCATAATAATCGTAGTAGTAAGAAGACGTAGTTGACCAATGACGTAAGATAAAGATGAATAAATAATAGCCAATCCCATTCACTGCGTTGACTTAGTTTAATAGGTATTTAGAAAGATAAGATAAAGGAATGCACTTGAAATTCCAAGTGGTTATCAAGATGACTATAACATTGAATCATGTAATTTTGAGAATATTTACTTATAAGATACTGGATCATCGATACATCAGTCAAAAACAATCAGTCATATTCGGCTATGATTAACGGTTTCCATCCTAGGTTATCCGCTGATTTCTGCTCATTTCCTCAGAATACTGCAAAAATACCACTAATTATTTTGTCTTAGGTCCAGTCAAATCCTGGGAGCCCCATGAGAGGCTTCCAGTAGTCAGCGTCCGGGAACTCTTCACGAGATTCCTCGACATCACCACTCCGCCCACAACGATATTGTTGCAATATTTGGCCACAACTTGCGACAATGTAGAGGAAAAGAAACAACTATCTAATCTTGCTACTGTAAGTGCATATAAGTTTCACGAAATTATCAAATTATGCCTACTATAAATCTTATCATCGTTTTATATTATTATGTTGAACTATTTTTTTAAATATTATTGCTTAAATGGAAAATGAAAGACTAAAAATACGCATTCCCCCTCCCCAACTCTCTTTTGAAAAACAAAACGATTCGCGAAACCATTTGGTTACCATTCAACTTCTCATCCCTACTGCCATTGGTATATGACACTGCAGATTACTTGACGATGCTACGGCTGCTGTGCCACAAATAATCTTAAACTTCTATTATCCTCCAGGACCCAGCATCGTACGAAGACTGGCGCCACTACCGCTTCCCGACCCTATCGGAAGTTCTGGAGCAGTTCCCTTCAGCCAGGCCGAGCGCTTCGCTCTTAGCGGCCATCTTGTCTCCTCTACAACCGAGATTCTACTCCATATCTTCGTCACCGATCGCACACCCCAAAAGACTGCATCTCACGGTTGCTGTAGTTACTTATAGGACCCAAGGTAATAGATTTTTTAAGGTATTCAATATCTCTCCTGCCATAGTGTAGAGTCCGTATATTTTTTATTCATTTGATCATTTCTGTATTACATTCAGATAGTTAATAAGAAACATAATTATAATGAAAGCTAATCCAAACAAGTAGTTCGTTTTCTTGAAAAAAAATATATACAACATACAAGTATCGTTGATCAAAAAGACAATTATAGGCAAACTATGAGGCAGATCTTATTATTTAGCACAACAACGTATTATAAAATAAATCATCTTCACGATAAGAAAAATAATTCTCATACTTACATACTTTTCTCCTATGAATGATCCTGTCAATTTATTTATGGCAATAATTATACAATATATAAATATAAATGGCACATTGCATTCGCGCAATTTGAGTACGTACGGGTACTTTACAAATGAATCACAAAAAGTAAATACCCAATACATAATAGTTCCGTCTACGATACTATCATAGGTCCCGTTACTAATAGATAAACGTTCCAAAGTACAATCACACGGATAGATTTCAAAGATTACAAGTAACTTGGAATTTCTACTAAATTGAACTATGATTCACTCCTTAGTCACGAACATTTAGAAAGCTATTACCTCAGTCGCTTCACCATCTTGTAAACAACGTAATGCATTAATGTCTCATAGTTTATTATTCTCAGTTCCCACGATTTACGTTTAACGTAATTCACTGAAATCGAGTTCAGTTGCTATTTTTAAATCGATTCCGACATCTATGAACGTTGTTTGACTTGTGGCATTACTGTTAATGAGTGGGAAGGTAAGTTTGAACAGGTTAATGATCAACTCTGGTGTCTAGAGTTTTTGAACCTTCTAAAGGCCTCCGACTTGCCTAATGATTAATACAACCAGGACCGACAATTGAACGGTCCCTAAAAACGGTAGCGCTCAGATAGAAATGCCACCATCGGCCAAATAGAAGTCGAGCTACCCGTTGCTTAACAATTAAGATTAGTTAGCTTCGCTTAATCAAACTACGCCTTGCGCGGTACATTAACGTTAATGATACAGAAGTTAATCAAATTAGTGTAATTACGTCATCTTTGTTTAGATGGCGAAGGGCCCGTCCATTACGGTGTTTGCTCAAATTATCTTATGGACACCAAGCCGGGAGACGAGGTCTATCTTTTTATTCGAAGGTATACATTTCTTTATTACATAATACATATGTTAATCGTTTTTTCTTTAGGTGCGATTCCGAAGGACAACAATATGTAGTATGCATTTAATTATGTTATGTGAATTATCGATTCCAACATTCATGCCGTCGCCATCTACCGCATCCTTTGGAATCGTACCTTATGAAAGACGTATATGAATAATAAGTCTACGAAATCACTAAGCCCATCGCATTATTTTCAGCGCTCCAAACTTCCATTTACCCCAAGACCTGTCAGTTCCCCTCATCCTAATAGGTCCTGGAACCGGTATCGCCCCTTTCCGTGGATTCTGGCATCATCGCAGAGCTCAGTTGAACTCTCGCACCCGTCCAACGGCTGGCCCTGTTTGGCTGTTCTTCGGATGCCGAACAAGGACCATGGATTTGTATAGAGAGGAGAAACAGCAAGCTTTGAAAGAAGGCGTTCTGTCGAAAGTCTTCCTTGCGCTTTCAAGAGAGAAAGATGTTCCAAAGGTAAGAGCAAAATTTTAACAAACATAATCATTTCTGTCATGGCCAACCCCAGTGTCGTTGTCTTTAATTGCCGTAAGGTCTTCGAAATTGTCATTTTTCATTCATTTTGAGTAAGGTGGTGGCCAACCCTGGTGTCGGAGTTTAAGACCGCCTAAAGGCCTCCGACTTAATCAAACATGGTTCTTGATCAACCATGATTAAATTCATCAGAAACATAAGGTTTTACAATCCAATGGGTTCCTGATGGTATCTTCTAATGTGTCTTCTGTGTGTGTCATGAGTCTTCTGTTCATGTATTGCTTCACGCAATTTAAAGTACACATAACCCTTTTAGATGTACGTCCAAGAAGTAGCAGAGAAGGAGGGAACAGAAGTCTATGATTTGCTGATGAACAGAGGAGCACACTTCTATGTGTGCGGTGACTGCAAAATGGCTGAAGATGTGCACCAGAAACTGAAGGGAATCGTGAAGAAACACGGCAACATGACTGACGAGCAAGTTCAGAACTTTATGTTCATGTTGAAGGTATGTAACGGTTCTTTGATTATTATTTGCTTCAGTATTAGGTTTCAATAAATCAAAATTTGAAAAGGTAGACATTTGATGAACAAATATGGGACTTTATTATGCACTCAAAAAAGTTTAAATTCTGTACACCATTAGCTTAAATTTTTTCGACACCATTTACTAATGAATTAGTTACATAATACAACTTCTTAAACTCACAAACTGCTTTATTGTCAAGGAGGAGAACCGCTACCACGAGGACATATTCGGCATCACACTCCGTACAGCCGAAGTCCACAACGCGTCGCGCGAGTCTGCTCGCAGGAACCGGGTCGCCGCACAACCATGACGCCGGTCTTCTCGCTACCACGCAACCCTTACTAACAGCTTCAAGTGATCCCAAAGAGATAACAGTCTAACGTTCTTTTAAGTCTCAAGATTAATTTTGAACTCCGGAACTGTAACGGTAGGAAAATGCGGCAATAATACTACGCCTGTTTAGGCGTACACCAAAACGGGTCGTTAGTGAATATAATGCTGCAATAAATACTACGCCTGAATTAGCGTAGTCTAAATCGGTTGTCAAGTTCGCAAATGCGGCAATTCATATTATTACGCCTAAAAATGCGTAGTTTATAATTTTAATAATGTCAACCGTATTGTTAGTGTCGTAGCCTATTTGAAGTGTATCCACATGTATCCTTCAGGACCTATCCAGGTTGTGATGAACTTAAATGGAGTCCCAGAGTTCATGATTAATCAAAGTATTATACCGTTAAGTACTAACAATTATAATAACTTGTATAGTAAAATTATTATTGAATAAACATTGATTAAGGTTAAGACGAAGCGACGCCATTTTCCAATATGGCCGTTGTGTTTAATAATTCCTAAACAATTATTAGAGAAATTTTATTGAAAATACCTTAATAGAAGGTACTAAGCTTGAATTTATTTTATCATTTACGTATTCTATTAAAATATTTAAAGTAAGTAGTTAGGGGTTTTCCTAATTGACATAAAATAACCTATAATAAAGATTGTTACGATGATATGAAGCATACCTAAAATAAACATAATCAAATATTAATAACGACTTGACTT
Organism: Cyclophora albipunctata; assembly: GCA_963082685.1. Lineage (NCBI taxonomy): Eukaryota > Metazoa > Arthropoda > Insecta > Lepidoptera > Geometridae > Cyclophora > Cyclophora albipunctata. The sequence goes on along the minus strand of OY720117.1, from coordinate 2,650,294 downwards.
TATTAACGTTATCTGCAAACGACATCTTTATTCCATTTCTCCTAAAGGCTGGAATATACATGCCTGTAACGGGCATACTGGCATACCAGCTGCTAGCACGTGCAACTGGCATGCCTGTATCTGACAAATGTGCATAGTAAGTGAATTTGCAAGTTACCGCTCTGTTTTACAAATATGTGTATATTAACATATGAATATAAAACATATATTATACAAAACTTTCGCTTCTGTTTCTTTACATATTTATGAAGTTTGTACAAAATCAGATTCGTTAGAGGATCTACAAAGAAAGAAATCAGAAATAATTTCAGTTCTTTTAAAAGTTTAAACTCATAAAAGGACTTTCATTTGTGACTGTGGAGTATCATCCCAAACGATGGCACATTTGCTGACATGCTCTCTATGCCCTGTTAGATGTACTACATCCGACCTCAACAGGACTACAGATGATGCAGTCACCCTGACCAAGTTCTGGGCTGGTTCAATTAAGTGACAGTGACACCTAAAGAAGAAGAAAAGTTTACGTTTATTTGAAAAAAATGAATGAAGTAGGCCAAAGTCACAGCAGCCTGCTTGGCACCTAGAGCCTAGTGGCTTGCATTGTAGGTAAGCAACTAGCTACCCAAGCGCGCAGTGCAGCCGCAAGCGACCAATCGCGAAGGTTCGTTCAACTAAGCTACTCGCTAAAGATCCCTAGGCACCAAGCAAGCCGCCTATGTGCCCGTAGCTTTAGAGTATGTTCATAACGTTATTTTCAAACTTATATGCAGGGTGTTTTAAATGACGCACAAAGTCTAAATCTAACGATTTTCTTGTGGCAGCTTTTAAGTAATATCTTAAAGTATAATTAAAGTAACGGCTTGTTAAATACTATGGCAAGGAAATAAAGAGTTCTTGATATTCTCTTCTTTGAAATTATGAGAATAGTGAGAGAAGTATTAGAAGAAATTGAAAAATTATTGGTTCCGTATCTGATTGGTCGAATTCCCAACTGGTCCCATTTATGACTGGTCTCATTCCGGACGGATATCGTCTCAGATTAGTTATATTCCTAATTGGTCCCACTACTTGTTCGCCTCACGCTCGATGGTCTATTGGGCAAATTGAGACTGGAGGCACTTATTAACACATTGATTGGAGACCGCAGAAAGGTCTGTACAAAAGAATAATTTCGAATACAAATTCTATTTGCACTACATTCATATTTATTTATCGTATATAGAATATTGTCTTTGCCCTTGGCTTATATGAGTTTTCCGGTTTTTCGTAAAAGGGAAAATAAGAAAACATAAACATTCCTATTCACTACTTAGATAGATAATTATAATTAAATTCTTAATTACGTTGCCTTTAACAAAGCAACGATTATATTAATTCTATTGCCAAATTGTTGTACAGTTCACTGTAATTTTTAAATATTTATGTATTGTTAGAAAGTATTTAAGTTTAATTTAAGCCAATTATTATAGTGAATATAAACTAATCCATTATAAATATTGTTAAATTCAATCAATTACTTCTCGCTTGCCATTATCGGATATTTGAAAATGTAAAAAAGAGCAATGTATTTTAATTAAATAAACTTTTGACATTTAATCGATGTGAATGTTGACTTTGTGATCTTCTACTAGTCATAAGAAATGTACTTATTCATATTTTCTATTTAAAATTAATATACAAATATTTATTGTCAACATAACTTCTTGGATAACTATAAAGGTCGACACCCATTTGTATTACACGGCTTCCGTAGAGCTCAATCATTTAAATATTTATTTAACTAACTCTGCCTAGTGCCGTCATTTTCAAAATGATTTATATTGCAACCTTAAACAACAGCATCGTCTTTGGAAATAACTTAACCAATGGCGTACGATAGATCATATTTTTTGCTGACAGAGACTACGGCCAAAATAAGCTTCATTCTATATTTAAACGCACATTTTTCTGCCAGAAGGGATCGAACCGGTGCATTATGGGCTTCGACCTTTAACATTTTCTCATTGTAATTTATCTGTATTTAATATTTAACTTAAAACGGATTTAAACGTCTTTTGAATTTTATCGAAAGCAAATTTTGAACTTATACAATAAAATAAGTAAATATTTAAATTACCTATATTATCACGCCAAAATATTGTAACGCACTATTTGAATGCTGTTTTTTGAAATATTTCGATAATTCGAGTTTGAACACTCTTTTGACTTGAAATAAACATTGTCTGTTATTGGTTAATTAAAGTTCCTTCGTATTCCAAATTTGTGTGTTTGTTTTTTTAGAATCCCTTACTTTTCCCCATTCTGCTTTGACCTCCAGATTTATGTTCAATTTACCCCATTCTGCTTTGAGGTAGGTACGGTTGGTCCATACAATTGTTGACCATACTACGAACCTTATCATATTTATAAATGTGTAGTACCTCCAGTCATGTCAATGAAAATTGTCAAATTGTATAACGGGACAAAGTTCTTATGAGATAAACTTTTTCATAGAAGAAACATTATCATGAAGAACATATCTACAAAATGTCCTTAATAAATTCGTAATCTCTCCCATAGTACATTCTTTAAACTACATACGTAATAACATTTGTAACCACAAAACGTATTACAATTCAAATCCGATCGCCCACATTCTTTTATGAAGTTTACAAAGAAATAACTGAAGAAATCGCGTTATATTTTGATCACGTGTATTTTCGGAAACATTGTTTAGTTTCCCTATCTCGTACCTTGTAGGTTTGTACACACATTCCCGTTGCGTTGGTACAATTGACAAAGTTAGGTGGTGACTTTTAGGTGACAATGTCAAATATTGTCGTATATCAGCTAATGTAATATCGTATTGGAAAATATTCCATTGGTAGGGTATTGGTAGGGCTACGTCAATGGCCAAAAGAATTTCAACAGAATCTAAGAAGCAGTCCATTATATTAAAAAGTATATAATAATATGGTAAAATTGTGCCCATAAGAGTGATGTTACCTCTTTCAAAAATTAAAGTCAAAATTTTAAAATTGGAATACTGAAACCGAATTTCTGACATAGTTGACACACTTGAATATACATCTAAATAGCAAAGAAAGGGCATATCTCCACTGAAGATCAAAGGCCTCTACTCTGACTATATCGATACCCTGAAGATGTCATGTAAATACACTTCTATATCTATTCCAATGCATTATTATTTATTTGAACGGGAACTTACGTACGCGGAGGTTATGAGTGCGGGGAGAGACGCTGTCGCGAGCGCTTCACCCACCACCTGATGAAGGTCACCGTACGTGACCGAAACGTGTTGAGGGACAACTCAACAGTAACCTCCGCGTACGTAAGTTCCCGTTCAAATAAATAATAATGTCATTAACGAACGTTTCAATTAATAGTAAAATATTCCAATGCAGTTGTCACACACGTAAAGTCTAGTCATCCGTAAATGTTGCCGAGTATACCGGTTGATACCGGTGTACGTAGCTGTATGTCGAAGTCGAACATAAAGACGAACACCCGCACACGTATTTATTGTTTGAACAAACCTTGTAATGTTTTTATTCCATAGCTTTTCTTGTTTGATTTGATGCCTTTATTTTTGTACCTAGCTAGCATTTCTTTGTTTTGTTTGGACGGATCATACAAGGGTAAGAATACCTGTCTGTCTATTTTTGTTAGCTTAGTAGAAATGCTATAAACAGTATTTTTATTTATGTGTTTTTTACTTTCTTTAATTACGTGTGAGGCAAAGTAAAAAAAGAAAGTTCTAGTAGGTTAGTGGCCGGGAAAGTTGCAAACCAAGGAAAATTCAAAACAGAATGAAACAAATATGTCTACAGGATAGATTCAGTTATATTCCTTAATCCTTAGTAACAAAACCATAAGCATATCCTGTTTAATACGTAAAACTAAGTGCATTTACCTTGTTATTCAAGCTCTACATTTTTGAAAAGAGAATGTCCTCTGATTCTTATGACGTTAGACGTTAGAAGGAAGTTAAAACTAAAGGAAGGTAAAGAGGGAATACCCTAATCCTAGAGCTACCAACGTCACACCGAGTTTGTTAGAAAAATTGGTAATGACAAAGCTAAAGGCATGGCTAAGGTCACGTACACAAATAATCTGTCTATACTATCTATACTATAATAATATACTGTCTATACAGGTCTATACTAATATATATGATCCATACTATAACAATATACTGTCTATACTAAGTGAGTACAAGAATAATTTTGTACGATTGTTGTACTTATATCAACGTAAATTTTTGTGTGATATTAAAAAATCACTGCCTGTAATGTCACTGATGGGTAAAGGCCTCTCATTTCAGCGTAGATATTAGTATCGTGTGGAGTAACATATTTAAAAAATAACAGTGTGATGCCCGAATACTACAATTTATACAGTAAGGACAATAAGTTGCCAAAAATTAAGGAAAGTAAGTCCCTTTAAGTTTTTTTTTTTTTTGTTTTTTTTTTCACACACGGTTATTTAGACCCAAAGTAAGCTCTAAGCTTGTGTTATGGAATCTAACTTACTGATACTACTACTTATACATACACAAATACTTTATAAGAATATATAATTGACACCCAGACGTCGTCGCCAACAACTATGTCTTCACATATTGTTGACTCCGGGCGGGGATCGAACCCGCAACCCCCGACACAGTAAGCGCTCTCACTGCCACTGTGCCAACGGGCTTGTCAAATAATTGAGCATTTGGTAGTTAGTGAAATATTTAGAAAATGAATAGTACTTATTTTGAAACTACGTTTACGGATATACTTCGCTTTTATTTTACACTAGCAGCGCCCCGCGGTTTTACCCGCGTTGTGCCCGTTCCCGTGGGAATTTCGGGATAAAATGTAGCCTATAGCCTTCCTTGATAAATAGACTATCTAACAGTGAAAGAATTATTCAAATCGGTTCAGTAGTTTCTGAGATTAGCGCGTTTAAACAAACAAACAAACAAAACAAACTCTTCAGCTTTATAATATTAGTATAGATTTTTATCTTACGTTTCGGTCCCTTTACCGGAACCGTGGTCACAGAGGACTTAAGAAACCAGTATGAATAGTACTTTTTAATATCACTTAATATCCTACAGTTGCTAAAGGTTATCTAAATAGCTACAATTTAACTAAAACACCAAGCGAAGTTTACAATTAAGTAGATATATTTCAAGCGTAAAAGTTAGTCTATTTTCCGATCTGCAATATCCCAACTATGTCTGAAGTTGGTTAAGGTCAAGTGAAGGTTCTTCCAATACTGAAAACTTTTGTAAGATACATAGTTTTGCAATCCTGTTGCGGGATGCTTTGAGACGAACAAGATCACTTGTTTGAGATGTATGAAACTTGTGTATGTGTCTATACATTCTATGTGATTGATATGGAATGTTTCCAATAGAATTTTTTTGAATAGAATTATGCTTATCGTCAACTCAAATCTGGCTGCATCCTTTTGAGTGTGACCCTGATATATCTTTGGAATGAATTATGATGTCATAGGTGCGTTGCAATTACAGTGGAAAACTAAAATTAATTTATAATTTACTAGCAGCGCCCCGCGATTTGGGCTCCCACACAAAACTGCGATGCGATGCGATGCGAATTCGCATCGCAGGAACTTGCGATGCGAATTTCTGTGATACGAACTGAAATAGGTATATCTATCGCCATTACTACAGTACAAAGAAAATAGATTAATATATTAAATGAGAATCGCTAATTAATGGAACAGCATCGCAAGTTCCTGCGATGCGAATTCGCATCGCATCGCATCGCAGTTTTGTGTGGGAGCCCTTTTACCCGTGTTGTGTACATTACCGTGGACATTTTGGGACGAAAAACCATAACCTTCCGATTGAATGAATCCATTGCAAAAATGATTAATTACATCGCATTGGTAGTAATAAAGATGAAGTTTTTTTTTGATTGTTTGAACGCGCTAATCTCAATCCGTATCCATATTCAACGGGAAGATAATAAATAGGCTATTTTATACTTTTTAAACTCACACGATTTGCACTCATTATACTAAATGAAACGGGTCTGTATCGCGTTAGATATTTTAACGTATTTTACTAAAATACGTACCCGACGTTTCGAGTGGATTACACCGCTCGTGGTCACGGGATGACTGATCCCGTGACCACGAGCTTTAGTAAAATACGTTAAAATATCTAACGCGATACAGACCCGTTTCATTTAGTATAATAGGCTATTTTACATACCAACAACGTGGGTAAAACTGCAGAGCGCCGCTAGTCTTAAATAATGAGAGCAAATACATTCCAAAGTTCCCTTCATTGAATTTGGTTCCCTAAAAAGTAAGTACGAGTAGGTTAGTGGCCAAAACTGGTGTCGGAGTTTTTCCTCCGACATGGTTTAACGATTGAAACAAACGGGACCGACAATTTAACGTGCCCTTCGAAGCACGATAGCGCTCAGATAGAAATACCACTATCGCCACTCATCCAAGGAGGGGTCGAACTGCACGTAGCTTACCAATCGCAATGAACTGACACCGGTTAGTCCAACTACGCCGTGAGCTACCCTAAAGGTAGCCGCCGGGCCGGCGGCTTTGGTGTGTAGACACCTTAAACACCGTATACTAAGCTTTTTTAAATCCGTGTAAGGTTTGAAAATAAAATATTCCAGCATACATCAATAGACACGTCAGCGTCCTATATCCAATTTTATCAGAAACTACAGGCAATCGCACTTAGCCGTATGAGATGCAACCGAGCGAGAAGCAATGGAAAATCTACAATTCAATTTAATAGAGAAATATTTATTTATCGTTCCAAGTCGTTCAAGCAAGAATTACATGGAAACTTACATTTTATTTAAAGTAGGAGTATAAACAGGTGACTAACAAATACAGAGCTCTTTTAAAACCACTAATAGTTAACCGCTGTACTCAGAGACGTCAAATGATTGAATGAGTGATAATAGGAGATTTAGTGAGTGATATTAGAAGATTTAATGAGTGATATTAAGAGATTTAGTGAGTGATATTAGAAAATTTAATGAGTGATATTAGGAGATTGAATGAGCGATATTGACAAATAATTTATGAAAAAATTACGTCTCTTAGTTAAGTGTCTATTTAATGGGCGTTTCTGAATACCTGAGATCAGACTCATTTCCTAAGATATATAAAATTAAATATTTTCGTCTTTTAATTTATTTTGGCAATCGTTGTAGTGATTCGTAGTAAAATCGCAGGGCGGTGCTAGTACACAATAGACAACAATTGGCGAATATTAGTGAATGTGTACAATGAGTCTCCAGACACAATATGTATATCAATTGGTATAAGTTGATTGGTTTTATTGAATCTAAGATCGTTGGCACAATGCATGTGATATCTTGGAACAGTATACGAGTAGGTACCAGTATGTACCAGTTTAATGTATTGCCATTGAAGAAAGTAAATTACCATTAGAGGGTTTGAAATTTCATCTGGGAGAACTTGACAAGATTGAAAACAGAATTTATTCATTCGTTTCGATGTTACGCTAACACTGGTGTTGCAGTTTTTAGATCACTAAAGGCCTTTGACAAGGTCTAACGAGTGAAGCAACCGGCACCGACTGCTTAACGTGCCCTCTGCAGCACGTTACCACTCAGATAGTCCAAGTAGGGGTCGAGCTGTCCGTTGCTTAACATTCGTAATAACCTAACAATGCTTAGTCAAGTTACGCTACGAAGAGGGGAAGGTATTGACACTTTACCTATCTGTACCATTGTTTGTTTGAACGCGTCAATATTTGGAACTACCTTTCCGATTTGTCTAGTCCGATTCAATGATTTTTGTGTTACATATCCACATTCAAGATAAAATTAAAGGCTATTTTATCCCGAAATTCCCAAGGAAACAGGTTCAACAGAAATGAGAGGTCATTGCCCAGCAGTGGAACATTACAGGCTAGCAACCCCAGACTAGCAGCAATATAAAGTTGTAATCTGCTTTGAATTCATTCCAACAGATAATGATTGACATGTTGTGGTAAACACCAGTATATCATTAGATGATTAAACTGTTCAGCTACTTCATTGTTTATTTACTAGTTGTGAATTTTCAGCAACATTGTACAATTTTCTGAAAAATAATTGCATTTCACTTCCTACTAATATTATAATTGGGAAACTTAGTCAGTCCTACTTTTCAAACATGGCTCGGGTTTGAGATCACCGACCCAGTGACAAGCGTGGTGGTTACGCCTAATCCTCCTTACTGTAACGACATCTTCAGTGAGATGAGAGGCCTTTGTCCAGTGGGACATTGCAGGCTAATACTTTACTTTTTTCGTTCAAGATGAATTGTACAAGGTTGTTCGATCGAATGTATGTTTATCTTTCAAGCAAAAACTGATGATCAAAAATTTGAATCCAAGTTGGCACAGATATAAAATAGAGTCTGCAATAATACAAAGATTACTTTTTATCACGGAATTCCCACGGGAACAGGTCCAACCCTCGTGAAACCGGGGGCGCAGCTAGTGCTACATAAAAATTAATAAAAGTCACATCGGTAAAGGTTACAGAGTAACTCGATCGTGGGTGATATCACAACGACAATAAATCTAGAACCAATCAGCGCGTAGTCTGGACTCTAGACAGGTGATGGACGCAAAGGATATCCCTGAGGACCTCAATATGACAAGTCCACAAAATGTTGTACGGACGGAGGTAAAATACACAACAGGTAAAAAAATACTTGTAGACGTACGTCAGGGTAGTTTATATAAATATATTTTTATATAATAAAACTGACCAGTTTTATTTTTTGTTTGTTTAAACGTGACAACACTTATACAAACAATCCGATTTCAATAAGTTTTTGGAATGAACAGCCACATTTAACGGGAAGGTCATAGGCTCATTTTCATCCCGAAATTCCCACGGGAACGGGCTCAACGCGGGGCGCTGCTGGTAGCATAATAAAACTGAAAAAAAAGGTTTTTGTGTGCACCTGAAACCTCCTGAAACAGTTAATCAGAATTGACTTTGATTGAAAAATCGGAACCAGTCCAATTCAAGAAAAAGTGGTGACTGAATTGATTTAAATTAGACTTTAAAAACATAACCAATATACTACCCTGTTCAAGTCTCACATTAATTGAGTGATAAATATAATAATCATAATATAAAAACCTTGATTAAATTATTCACAGGCATTAATTAATAGTTTTTAAATGCCTGACATTTGAATAATTTCGTTATAAGTGTTTATTTATAGTTAGCAGAATATATAAAGAGTATTTTACCCGTTAGGAAATACAAAAAATATAGTTATTTAAAAAAGGACCTTCATTCAATAGCCAAAAATATTTTTATTTATCATAATGACAATAACTCATTCATCCAAAAAATATCTTAATACTTTCCCTTTTGTCATTATTTGAATAAAATTAATGGCGGCTATCACTCACATTCCCTGAAGTATAAACTTTTGAGTAATACCCGTACACAAACAATGTACGAGTAACTCATATCACGACTTCATCATTTTTACAAGGCAAAGGCAATTTTTCCGCCTTGCACTTATCGAATTGTTTCAATACGTTATTGACATGGGAGTGACAAACAAACTTCCCATCTGTCATTATTTACTTATTTATTGTCACTTACCTTAATAAGCATACAATTTCAGTATTTCCCTGCTTCGTAATTAGTTTTCTAAGAAAACATTTTTGAGGAATGTCCTCAAGAGAAATAGATACGTTTTGTTCCTGTTTTGTTGTAAGTAACTGATTAAAGTAATAGTTAATAGATAGATATTATTTAAAGCCTGTAGTTCCTCCCTGTCTGTCCCTGTCTGCTGTTCTGCCTGTAGATATCTCTAACCGCCACATTCAAAGACGTCTATTAAAACGACATTTAACTGATTGACGTAATTTTTCATACATTACATGTCAAAATCTCATTAAATCTCTACTAAGGAAGCATTTGACCTCTCTGAGTACAGGTGTTGGGAATGGTCCTTATTAAACCTTTTTATCGAATACTTTAAACGTCTTTCACAGTGATACGGCTATTTGGAATTAAGTAACATTCGGCAGAAAAGTTTATATACAAATAAACTGTATATTTTATTTATTTATTGTATTTATAGATGGGCAAAGATTGCAACGGAATGGGAATTCCAGGATGCCCGCAGGCCCAGGTCGGCCTCCGACTCGATGGCGGAAAGAGCTGGACGATTTTAAAAAGGATTGGAAGGAGTTAGCCATGGAAAGAATTGGAGGAGACCTTTGCCCAGCACTGGGATAGCGAGGTTACGTAAAAAAAAAGGCGTGTGGCACTCGGGGACTGCCGCGGTGAAGCTATTGCATAGCATTTTGTATCAACTCATGCAATTATATTTGATATATTTGATATCTCCTCTCTCTCACCCCTCCCGCCTCCTCTCTCTCACCCCCTCTCTCTCACCCCCTCTCTCACCACCCTCTCTCACCCCTCTCTCTCACCCCTCTCTCTCACCCCCTCTCTCACCCCCTCTCTCACCCCCCTCTCTCACCCCCCTCTCTCACCCCCCTCTCTCACCCCCCTCTCTCACCCCCTCTCTCACCCCCTCTCTCACCCCCTCTCTCACCCCTCTCTCACCCCTCTCTCACCCCTCTCTCACCCCCCTCTCTCACCCCTCTCTCACCACCCTCTCTCACCTCCCTCTCTGACCCCTCTCTCACCCCTCTCTCACCCCTCTCTCACCCCCTCTCTCACCCCCCTCTCTCACCACCCTCTCTCACCACCCTCTCTCACCACTCTCTCTCACCCCCCTCTCTCACCCACCTCTCTCACCCCTCTCTCACCACCCTCTCTCACCCCTCTCTCTCACCCCCCTCTCTCACCCCCTCTCTCACCACCCTCTCTCACCCCCCTCTCTCACCCCTCTCTCACCCCTCTCTCACCACCCTCTCTCACCACCCTCTCTCACCCCTCTCTCACCCCCCTCTCTCACCCCTCTCTCACCCCTCTCTCACCCCTCTCTCACCCCCCTCTCTCACCCCCCTCTCTCACCCCCTCTCTCACCCCCTCTCTCACCCCCCTCTCTCACCACCCTCTCTCACCACCCTCTTTCACCCCCCTCTCTCACCCCCCTCTCTCACCACCCTCTCTCACCCCCCTCTCTCACCCCCCTCTCTCACCCCCCTCTCTCACCCCCCCTCTCTCACCCCCCTCTCTCACCCCCCTCTCTCACCCCCTCTCTCACCCCCCTCTCTCACCCCCCTCTCTCACCACCCTCTCTCACCCCCTCTCTCATCCCCCTCTCTCACCCCCCTCTCACCCCCCTCTCTCACCACCCTCTCTCACCACCCTCTCTCACCCCCTCTCTCACCCCCAACGCACAACCGCACACAACGCCGTGTCGAAGACTGCCGAACTGAAACGACGTTAGACGATGCACGGCCTTCAAGCCACACCTCCTTCCCGTCGGATCGGGTAAGCGTGAGGTTTTTTCGTTACGGAAATTTTGGATTTGGTCCCCGCGCTCAAGGCCCGCGATAGAAGCTATGCAATAGCTTAAAAATATATATTTATATTTGGGAAAAAACAGTACAACAATAATACTTTAGCAAACTCTTAAACTAAGAAAAACACAATCCAATCAAGTTTCTACTATTTGATATAGTATCGTTTTTATCACAAAATTATAGAGACAGGAAATCCAGAATAGATAGGAATGGATAAACCCAGGGGTTGATACTAGTAACCTATAAGCGACATTGATTGATGCTTATTTTTTACCAATTAAGATCGACTGTTTTATTAATGTTATAATATTGAGGTTTTAATTTGAATACCAAAAATGGTAGAAAAAACAGATTAAGGCGAGGATATGTGGCGCTCGGGCAGATCTGAGGTGGTGAGGTGCGGGGCAATCAGCTGGGCGCTGCCCGCGCGCCCCGCTACAAAACATCGCACAAAGCGCGCTGAATAAATTAAAATTACCGTTGAAACTTTTTTATTATACCCTTCGATCAACAATGCACAACTAGATGTCGGGTCGGCGCAAAAAATACGTCTCGGTGAATAACGCCTCATTTGAAAAGTGAGGCGTTATTCTCACTTATGTTATTACTTATGTTAGACTAAATTATGATTCAAGTTTGCATTCATTCTCAACAAGCTGGATTTTTGTGCAGACCTTGAATACGTCATTACAAATGATATGTCAAAAGTCCCTATCGATCCCGCTTGTGCGTTGTTTTTAATTCGAGGTCAAAGGTCACAAATTTGCGTTTTTTGCGTATATCTCTGAAACAATGAGAGCTACCGAAAAATGGTACAAACAAAGTTTGTAGATCGTAAAATTGTCTACAAAAAAGATTTCAACACTTTTTCTTCTACGGTGCACAGTTCTCGAATTATGGCTATTTTAAACATAGAAAATACGAATATGCACTCATACGTGGCCAGTATAGATATTTGAGTTTTGTGATAAATACAAGAAACATTAAGAGAGTGCAGTTATCTTGTCTCCCTCCAACATCTGCTTCTGCTTATCAACACTTATTTCGTGTGTTCTACCAAGTGCAAGTGTGGCTAGGTAATGATCTAAATCCTGAAGATTGGGGCTGGAAACTGATGAATAATAGTTTGGAGCCAATACAGACTTTACTGTCACCTGCTCCAAAAAATTACTCAATACAATTTTTTGTAATTGCAAAAAAGTAGTTAATTTTAATTAAATTTAAATTTAAAAAAAATTCATCATAAAAATAGTGTCCCATTACATTACTGGGGAAACCACGTTAAAAAAAAGCGCCGTGTACACTACTTCAGAGGTGGGGCGGAAATGTGTGCATATTATATAGTCGAAAATACGACTTTCCTGCGGTCTAAAGTCACGATATCTCGAAAGCGATGCTTTGTAGAAGAAAAGTGTTGAGATCTTTTTTGTAGACAATTTTACGATCTACAAACTTTGTTTCAACCATTTTTCGGTAGCTCTCATTGTTTCAGAGATATACGCAAAAAACACAAATTTGTGACCTTTAACCTCGAATTAAAAACAACGCACAAGCGGGATCGATAGGGACTTTTGACATATCATTTGTAATGACGTATTCAAGGTCTGCACAAAAACAAAAATCCAGCTTGTTGGGAATTAATGCAAACTGGAATGTCTATTTTAACTGGAGTATTTCCTAGTAGTATGTGTAGTATGTAGGTACATTCAATTAGGCAATATGAAGTGTAGGTATTTTTATGACTTACTCGTTTTGTGCATGAGTTGGTTGCACGGGAACAAGTTCAGTTAGTGTTATTGGTATATTATCTGACTGTTTATTCTGACACCTAAAAAAATAAACAAGGCTATAAGTTACTAATTTACTCTTTGAAACTTTACTCTTTGACCAGCTTTGACTATTTATTTTACTTTGAGCTTTGACTATATTTATTAATTTTACATACTTACCTAAACATACCAGCATGTCTTTTTACCTTCCTTTTCCGCTTCCTTGTGCAACAGTTTCTGATTTTATTGATACTTTATTTTACCATGATGTAAACAATAGTCGATTTTATAGATGTGAACTCACGAAGCAGAGCGTCCGGTTCACAACCGTACACTACGAGCTACGCTCGTCAACTGAAGCTAGTAAACAATCTGATGCGATGCCTGCGTTCCATAAAATAAGGTTGAGATTTGTGAAGCAAGACTCAAGTGCGTGAAACATGGCGGGCGAATATTTCGTTTTATTTGAATTCTTTTGCGTTTTTATAGAAATTGGCGGGTCTAATGAAAAATGTAACTGATTTAGAATCTAAGTGAGTATTAGGAAATTGATATTCCAAAAAAAAAACGATGAATATCGCTTCAAATAACGAGATCTAGGACGAGAAAAAAATATTTTTACATAATCTTGTGCATCTTATTTCTACATTATTATAATGAATTTTAAAATTCTACTCGATTTAGTATTTTATTGAGGATATATTCTTTTAATTGGTATTTTTATTTTTTTGATAGAATCTATAGAAGTGTTAATATTTGATCGTCAAAGTAGCGACTATGCGCGTTATTTTCACATATCCTCGCCTAACGATTATCTTAGATGTCATGATGTCATTGGATTGTACCTTCGTAATCCGGTAAGTTGTTTTTAATTATTTTTAACTGACTTCAAAAAAAGAGGTTCAATTCTTAATCTTATTTTGTAGGAGTTGTTTTTCTACGGCTTCATAATCTGCATATTATCATGAACATTTTCGAAAGAGTAACTTATACATTCATAGTTTGCAGTTTTATTTAACTTTTAATAATTATTTGTTTACTTAATAATTCAATTATTTCAGTTATATAAAAATCTAAGTACTTACTCCATTCAATTTTAAAAGCAATCTTAACTCATCTTTTAAATAATCAATCTCGCCATGTCAGAGGCCTTTGGTGGCTCAATACTCTGACACCAGGATTGGTCAGGTTGACCATCCACTCGATGAAGAAGAAGAATACTCAATCTGTGAACTTCACTAACACTCATATTATTAATTAGTCATACCATCACCACACTTATACCGCCAAGTGAACAAGTTATTTACCTAAAAAAGTAAATAAACACACATAAAACAAAACTAACCAAACATCATAGAGCAGCTATCAATCTGAAGTGGTCTTCAGATTACCTCATCGTTGTTCAAGTGCTGATAATCATCACTCATGATATCCGCGTCCATTTAATACAAGGCGCTCAATCCTGACGCATGTTTGTGGCCACTTTTTACGCTTAAAATGATCTACGCTGCCTCCGCGCATACATTAACCAGACGACAATTGACCGCGCTATAGGATCGTACGCTGCTTATGTAATTCGATTTAATAATACGAAAATGGTAATTTTTGGTGACTATATTTAATATTGGTGATAATGTTTAATTTATTTGTAAGTAATTGGTAACTTTTGGTGATTAGTGACAATTTTAATTAGTGTTTTGGTGACAATTTTGTGACGAATTTGATGCAAAGTGACTTTTTGGTGCGAGTTTTGTGTTTAAATTGAAAAATGGAACATTTGAATGGACATGTGGGTGCTTGCCCTTACAGTAGTGATAGTGTGGATTTCAAAATTGAAAATGTTAACGGGAATGGGCTCTCAAAGTCTCCGAGGCCTAATCTTCGTTTAAAAGTGCCTCTACCAATACGATTGAAGAACTATTTGCAACAAGATGAAAACTTTGATACTCTACATTCAAGGATTGATGACATGTCTGGATCTGTGAGTAGATTTAAAAAAAAACAATATTTTTCTTCGTAAATAACTACAGTTTATACACAGAGGTGCATTTGACTGGCGCATAGTTTAATATCCGGGTATATATCCTACTAATATTATAAATGCGAAAGTTTGTGAGGATGGATGTATGTATGGATGTATGGATGTATGTTTGTTGCTCTTTCACGCAAAAACTACTGAACGGATTTGGATGAAACTTTACAGTAATATAGGTTATACATCAGAATAACATATGGGATACATTTTATCCCGAAATCCCTGCGGGAACGGGTACAATGCGGGTAATACCGCGGGGCGCAGCTAGTTTACTATATAACTGTTAAAATGTTCAAAAGCGTGCTAATACAAACAAATCTTTTAAGATAGTGCACCGCGGTTTTACCCGAGTTGAGCTCGATCCCGTAGGAATTTCTAGATGAAAAATAACCTATAACCTTCCCGTTGAATATGGCTATCCATTACAAAAATAATTGTTCAAATTGGATTGGTAGTTTCAGAGATGAGCGCGTTCAAACAAACAAAATATTAAACGTTTCAGCTTCATTATATTAGTATAGACTAGCAGCGCCCGGTTTTACCCGCGTTGTGCCCGTTCCCGTGGGAATTTCGGGAATTTTTTACATAAAAACCTTCCTCTTGAATCACTCTACCTATTACAAAAAACCGCATCAAAATCCGTTGCGTAATTTTAAAGATTTAAGCATACAGACAGACAAACAGACACGACTTTATTTTTTTACTATGTAGTGATATGAACTAGTAGCTTATTGTTTTTTTTTATTTTCGCATCGATTTTCTTCCGATCGAAATATGTTTGTTCCCAAAATAAAACCTTATCCGGTCAACTCCTTTTGAATTACCTTATGTACGGAAATGAACAGTTAATTAGTAGTCGTTACATGAGCCATGTCAGAGGCCTTTGGCGGCTCTATAACTCTGACACCAGGATTGGTCAGGTTGACCATCCACTCGATGAAGAAGAAGAACAGTTAATTTTGAATTAAAACAATAGTGAACCATTAATTGCTTGAAATTTTTATATTTTGTATCATACTTAATTCTCGTAGATTAATAATTGTTACCCATTGCAATAAAGTAAACACATCTGTTAAATGACTTTCATGAAATTTACAAAACCCAGACTTGTGGACAAATACAGACTATTTGTTTTGTTTTGACGTATCAAATAAAAAGTGAAATCGTATTAATTTCAATATGAAAGGAAACTAAATAACACTTCTTTTAACCATCATACTTTATACGTTTTATCATCACGGGCAAAGTGCAACTCCACTACTAGCGCCCCGCGGTTTCACACATTGTACCCGTTCCCGTGAGAATTTCGGGATAAAAAATAGCCTAAGACCTTCCCGTTGTATGTGGCTATCCATTACAAATAAAATTATTAAAATCGGATAAGTAGTTTCTAAGATTAGCACGTTTAAACAAACCAACACAAATTTTAATTCTTCAGCTTTATAACATTACTAGCAGCGCCCCGCGGTTTTACCCGCGTTGTGCCCGTTCCCGTAGGAAATCCGGGATAATTGTAGCCTATAGCCTTCCTCGATAAATAGACTATCTAACAGTGAAAGAATTATTCAAATCGGTTCAGTAGTTTCTGAGATTAGCGCGTTTAAACAAACAAACAAACAAACAAACAAAACAAACTCTTCAGCTTTATAATATTAGTATAGACTACAGAATATATCGTAGTCAAAATCATACTTCTAAAAGCCTTCTATTTTAAAGTCGGTTAAATTGAATGCATTTTATGGTTCCAAAGGTTTCTTCTAACGAGCATGAGAATGTATTTATTTTCATGAGATACTATAAAATCATTGTTTATTTACCGCAATGTTGTCAAATGTAGCGTGTACGTGCTAACCATTGAGGCAATATCTACCTCAAGTGGCATGAATACGATAATTTCCAATAAAATATCCTACAATTTATCAGAAAACTAGCAGCGCCCCGCGGTTTTACCCGCGTTGTACCCGTTCCCGTGGGAATTTCAGGATGAAAAGTAGCCTATAACCTTCCCGTTGAATGTGGCTATCGATCACAAAAATATTTTTTCAAATCGGACCAGTAGTTCCTGAGATTAGCGCGTTCAAACAAACAAACAAACTCTGCAGCTTTATAATATTAGTATAGATATAGATTATCAGAAAATATCGTTTCGTCTTATTAACTAAACACGAACGAATGTTCCTTATTCTCAACTTAGGGTTTTTAGATCTATTGGGTATAAAAAAAAATGGGTACACGATACGAGAGCTATTAATTCCTTTGGGGCCAAATTCACCGTTTCTGTCTAACACCCCGGTCAGATGAACTCGGTTTTAGTGAAAGCTTTTGCCCAGTAGTGGGACATTACAGACCGCCTTATTTATAAACGATATTTAACTTAAACAGTGTTTTTAAGTGTTTTGTCTCTTTCGCTCTTTGGCAAATAGCGTATATCGGAAAGGGAAAAACCATTTGATAGCTAAAGTGCTGTGTGTAGTGTGCGTTCAGGAATAAGGCCCAAAATATTTTACTTTACTTACTACACTATACTACATATTAAAGCAGCAAACATGAACTAGTGAAAGCGAAGGTATGAAGTTCGATTCTTGTAAAGGCTTAAGTTATATTTAGAGGCAAATTCAAAACATAGATGAATTATGAAGAAGTCATTTTTAATTACCAAAAATTTAATTAGTTCAATGCTAAACATAGTTTAACTATAAATAAAAAAACCTTTGAAACAAAATAAGTAAAGAACATGATTTCATACTTTGTTACCACAGTGACATCACAATAAATTTTCCTAGTACTAATGAAAAGTAAACTAATAAAAAATCTATATTAAAAATGTCACCTACATAGAAATAGTTGCGGTGTAACGTGTGTTTTGTTCATCAATAAAGAATACATTTTTATAACTGTTGATTAACAGGACTTGGGGCTATAAAATGCCGCAGTATCCGCTTTTTAGTAATTTTTATACAAATAATAGTTTGTGTCATCCGACTAATATCAGAACTTGGTGTAGGTCGGCCTGGATAGCTTTTTTAGGCATTTAAGAACAACTAGAAATGCCTCGCAAGTTTTTGGAACGAAGTTCCTTATCGCGCGTTGCGAAAGGGGGCTAGACGGAAAAACTGGTAACGACATATTTTAAGCCAGAGAGGGACAGACAGAGAAACTTGCGCACGCCAGAGAGAGACAGACAGAGAAACATGCGCGAGAGAGATAGACAGAGAAACTTATTTGTTCAAACGGGAACTTACGTACGACGGAGGTTACTGTTGAGTGTCCCTCAACACGTTTCGGTCACGTTCGATCACCATCATCAGGAGGTGGGTGGGTTTGAACAAATAATAATGACATCAACGTACGTTTCAATTAATAGTAAAAAAGTTCCTGTAGGTATTTCGGTATAAAAATTATATCATCATCATAAATTTAAGAGCAAGGCTCTTGTCGGTGAGTCCGATGCAGACTACTCTATTGGTGTCTGCATCATTTTCATTTGTTTGGAAGGAGTTGTGCAGTAGTTTCCCGTTGCTTTCTGCAAAAATTATATACTTATACAAATTTTTTTTATTGGTTAGTATAAAAATCAGTGAGCAATATATAATCGTAAAGGACAATGGGCAAAGTAGGCCTGCCACTAAATATAAATGACGTATACATCAAATGAAAGGCCCGTTTGCATACATTCATTACCAG
This sequence comes from Cyclophora albipunctata, assembly GCA_963082685.1. Lineage (NCBI taxonomy): Eukaryota > Metazoa > Arthropoda > Insecta > Lepidoptera > Geometridae > Cyclophora > Cyclophora albipunctata. The sequence continues at coordinate 2,631,324 of OY720117.1, read as the reverse complement.
GAAGCCGCATATCGGAATTCATGGGGCCGTAGATCCGGTTTTGAATTTGATTTTTGGGTTAATTAGAACTTTAATATATCTGCCATTAAATGATAAAGAATTTAAGTATGCAAACAGGCCTTAATATTGAAGAGTACATCATTTTCATTGGAGGTGGGCCCACATGACTTTGAATATTGTCCTTTATGATTGTCTCTCGCTCCACACAAAATATGTGCCCATTGTCCGTGAATACGATGCAGAATTATCTATCTAATATATCATACGGCTGGCTTAGTGGCATTTCTATCTGAGCGCTACCGTGCTTCGGAGGAGGGCACGTTAGCAGTCGGTCCCGGTTGTTTCAATCGTTAGGTCATGTCGGAGGCCTTTGGGCGGTCTAAAAATTCCGGTTTGGTCACTAACCTCGAACTTACTTTACTTATTATCATACGGGTAATCTAATATTAGAAAATACTTCACACAGAGGTTCGGTATACAACCTGTATCTTATTAGGCATTAATTATAAGATCCCTTCTAACTTATGAATGAAATTAACCTTTGTCCCCGTGACGTAGGGCTTACCGTTTAATCATTCATTTGTTTTATCTTAGCAGTTACAAATAAACATAATTACAAAGTTAATTATTGTGTGAGGTCCTCTCTCCCTAGACTACTAGGGAGACGAAAATATGACTTGATAAAGAATGTGAAGATTGGGATCTTGAAAGACCGGACTACGTAGGGAACCTGGCGCTGCAACTTTCCATCCCCGGTCGAAGATACAGAGCAGACCAAGAGAAGGTGGATGATTTTAGTGACCAGGATATAGCTGAGTATATGATTTCCGAAGACAAACGTCGAAAATAGAGCGGAATAAAGGAGAAAATCTAGGAAGGTTGACCCCCACCATCATGTAGGACACATAGCCAGGACGAGACAGAGAGACTTAGATTCTAATAAGTAAATTGATTAATACGATTCTGATGACTCTTGGACTTTTTGAGACTGGGGCACTAATGGGTAAAAGGTCTAACTGGTATATTACCAGATGCGTACACTACAACCAAGATGTTACGATGAAAAGTAAATATTCACCTGTGTTTAGTATTTGAAATACAAGAGTGTATCGACAGCTTGAAAACATTTTACACCCGAAACAGAAACAATTATATTTTACGTTCAAAAATGTAAATAAATAAGTCTAAAAATAAATATTTCTAGCCAGGAGTAAGTATGAGCCTGAACTAGGAAGGAACCTGTGTTTCAGGCAAAACCGGACTATGATATGAAAATAATTCTATACAATTCTAATTAATATTTTAACCAATTTACAAATTAATAGTATAAAAAAAACTTATACAGTATTAGGTATTGACAATAAACATGCTAAACAATAATTAATCATTGAAAAAGATGTCTCAGCATAATACAGCACAACCATCACATGCAAACAATAGGAACTACACTTGAGAGCATAGAAATCGCACATAGTGGGAATTTTCCTGCATATTGATTTTGATACTTTTTTTTTTTAATTAAGGGTTGGTTGCAAATATAACTTAAATTAAATTAAAGTACACACTGTTAGCTTCCTATATTAATTAAAGTGAATTGATTACATTATAAGGTACTAGGTATATCATATTGGAATTATTTAAGAACCGACAACAAATTCTCCGTTTCTTCGTAGTTTAAAGTTTTAAGTGTATCTTGAAGATGAATCTTACAATTATACGAGTTAAGATGATAAATGCTAGTTTTGTAATTTAATCTTTTATGAAGTAACGGTCCAAGAAAGACATAAAATCTAGATGAGAAGGAAGTTTTTAAAATTGAAGGAAGTTTTTACAATTTTTGCTGGCACAATGCGGGTGAAACCGCGGGACACTGCTAGTAAACTTATAAACTTACCTTACTGTTAAACTATAACAAAAACAGGTGTTATTAAACAACACAATTCTAAATAATAAAGAACACTTAAAATAGCTTCCCTATATTTAAATTACGTCCCTATTTAACTAAACCAGCATTATGACGCGGAATGGAGGTGGCTGTTCATGATTGCTGTTCAACAAACATTTTAAATAACAGTAGTAACCTGCGATGTGCCCATTACCGTTGAAATTTCGGGATAAAAATAGTCCATGTTATTCTAGATTAATATATCTTTGTGGCAATTTTCATGCAGACCCACCCATCAGTTGTTTTTGTGTGAAAGGGTATTGTACTTACATCGATTCATACACCTTCACAAACTTTCTCATTTATATCAGTAGGATAGGATGACAAATAAAAAAAATACAAAACCATCTTTACAGGAACTACTTTTTGCTGAAAGCAGCTAAAAACTGAAAATAAAACTGAAAATAAGAATGAAAAGGAAGACATAAGACATTCTCTTGCTTTTCATTCTAAAATGAATTGAGAATTCAACACTTTCCCGGATTTTTTTCTTTTAACTTATGTTTTTATCTTGCCTTTATTCTTTAAATAAACCAAAAAAAATCCCAATCATTGTATGATTCATGAACATCAAAAATATGAAGTAATAAACATATTACTCCATTAGTTTCCAAATTCGGTACAATATGGCGTGATGCACCTCTTTTAACTATTACGTTAACTGTGGCGTAAACTCATAACGTCTAGATAAAGAGATAACCCTAAGATAGTACTGATTAGAGATAATAGCGGTTATCAATGATCTTCAAACATTTTGAGATTTATCGAAATGCAAACAGGGTAATCTTTGGGCGCTTTAGTACGGTGGTAATTCATTCAGCAATATCCGGGAAATTAGATTGTTCTAAGAACTTTACCTATACCATAGATTACTAGCGAAAAGGAGGATTTTATAAAAAAAACTTATGGTATAGACGCCTCGGTGGTCTAGTGGCATGTGCACTCGCCTGCCAAGACTGAAGTCCCGGGTTCAATTCCAGGTCGAGCGAAAACATGTTTCCTACTTTCAAACAAGTTTGGGTTTGAGATCACTAACCCGCATTAGGCAAGCCTGGTGATTATGCTTAATCCTCCTCACTGTACTGATACCTTCGGCGAGATGAGAGGCTTTTGCCCAGAAGTGGGGCATTACAGGCTTATACTTTTTTATAGTGATGATAATAATATGAGAGTAGAGGTGTAGTTTACACTTCTTCCATTCTTACACATATGCGAATCCAATGTGTTACTTGCACCATACGTACATTACTTATTATAAAGTATTCGATTGTTGCTTTTGGAACTATAGTCATCGGCAATAGAAGGTATTTCGACAAATTACTTGGAAATAATAATAAGAATTTGTGCCAAGAATATAGGAATTGGAGACGTTACTAGGAATTTCTGCGAAGACTTCAATTAATTATGCGAAATCATGCAAGTTCTTTTGTCAGACCAAAATGCCTCCAGACAGGATCCCGACATTATTATTTACTTTGAGCTCATTTCCAAGCCAATTATGGCACTAAATCAACCAAACGTCAGTTTTTGTGAAGATGGGTTAATAGGTATATCAGTTTCTAAAGAAACAATTTAATAGATGAGTTATACCTATAATTTGCTTCAAAACGCACCGGTCTGGCGAAAAGGGGAACTACCGATCCGATTTAATTAAGACAATCTTGAAAGGAAAAAATATCAGTGTCTTTTTGTATATCGAACTTTAGGCCAACTGTTATATACCTTTGGAATAATTTGCCTTTTTTATTTTTTTATTGATCACCAACACAATGTACACTATTGCCTCTTATTTTACCAGCTCTTTTTTTTTCATTTATTGATCACCAACACAATGTACACTATTGCCTCTTATTTTACCAGCTCTTTTTTTTTCTTTTTTTTTTCATTTATTGATCACCAACACAATGTACACTATTGCCTCTTATTTTACCAGCTCTTTTTTTTTCTTTTTTTTTTCATTTATTGATCACCAACACAATGTACACTATTGCCTCTTATTTTACCAGCTCTTTTTTTTTCTTTTTTTTTTCATTTATTGATCACCAACACAATGTACACTATTGCCTCTTATTTTACCAGCTCTTATCTATTGCTAATATAATACAACTACCGCCTTATAAGCGCAGTGTAACTAAAACACTGTTATACTGTGTTTTGTCTCTTTTGCTCTTCGGAAAATTGCGTATGTCAGAAAGTGACAAACAATTTCATAGCTTAACTATTGTAAATACGCATATATAAATATGGCCCCTAAAGTGATTTTTGTTTTTATTTCAACGCGGTATTCTCAGAAACTACCAATCCAACTTAAAGAATTATTTTTGTAATGGATTGTCACATTTAACGGAAAGTTATAGGCTATTTGACATCCAGGAATTCCCACAGGAACGGACATAACGCGGATAAAACCGCGGGCGCTGCTAGTTCTGTAGAAACGCTTTAAAAGGAATCACTTGAAAGAGTATCTCCAGTCAAAATGCACGGCAATTTCTTAAGACTATGTAACTAATACGTGGCATCCCTATGTATTTTGATAGTAGACCAAATATAATCCGAAACGACTACCACTTGTCTATTAGCTGAATGGCTGATTAGCTTGTCTAAAAAACAAAAGAACATGACAAACACCTTCTTTTGTTTTCTATTATGACGTTTGTGTATTAACCGGAGACTATTTATGTTGTCAATCACAGCTAACAACAGTGATAATAACACTCTCGCTTATGTCACCTTTTAAAACAAAAAACTTTGTTCATCCGCCTCGGAGATTATGATGCCAATGTGTAGTCACGACCTTTACAGTCCCACTCGAAACTACTTCACAAAAATCCTACTAATATAAATGCGAAGATGTGAAGATGCGTTTGTGAAGATTGATGTATGGATGTATGTATTTTTGTTACTCTTTCACGAAAAAACTACTTGACAGATTTAGATAAAACTTCACAGTAACATAGGTGATACATCAGAATAACACATGAGAAACATTTTATCCTGAAATTCCCGCAGAAACGGGTACAACGCGGGTAACACCGTGGGGCGCGGCTAGTAATAAGCAAAAGTAATGTGACATAAATTAAGCAAGGTAATAAGTCTAACAAAAACAAAAGACAGCCTTCGGATCAAACTTTCTATTTTAATTAGGTATGTATCAATCAATCTGTGTCATTTGGTACAAACAAAATATTGATACATAGATAATTAATATTGAAACGAGTTCAATGGAATTCTCGTTATCATAACGTCAGACGCAGAGCCTCGTGTGAGATCGATGTCTTACGAGAATCAATTTAAATTATGTCATGAAAAATGTTGACGTACTCGTATGAAGAGTGGGTAAATATTTGGGGCGATGAATTTTGTTCAATTCTAAAGTACGGAAGACATCGGTAGGAACGGTTTGGTTAAAGTACTTTTAAAACTACATGAAACTCATCAAAACTTAAATCACTACATAGTATAAAATAAAGTCGTCTCTGTTTCGTGTCTGTTTGTCTGTTTGTCTGTATGCTTAAATCTTTAAAATTACGCAACGGATTTTGATGCGGTTTTTTGTAATAGGTAGAGTGATTCAAGAGGAAGGTTTTTATGTAAAAAAAATTCCCGAAATTCCCACGGGAACGGACACAACGCGGGTAAAACCGCGGGGCGCTGCTAGTAAATATATCAAAGGTTTAGTAAGCACCTAAGTAAGTTCGAGAAGGTCAGTGGCCAACCCGAAGGTCTAGTTAGACCCCACAGTAGTGCAATCTCCCCACGAAAATGTACTTACTTAAACTTAGAAACTTATGAAAATCAAACTTCTTTAATGCCTAACAATTATTGAATTGTTTCAAATTTTAATACTGGCAATGTATTAAAATTCTGCAATGGGCTAGGTAGCAAGCGGATGCGTAACGAACTTCCAGGCTTGCACAGTAAAAAGCATATAGGTATAATCTACTATACAAAAATAAGTCGGGTTTCCCTGACGCTATAACTCCAGAACGCACGAACCGATTTCCACGGTTTTGCATTCGTTGGAAAGGTCTCGGGCTCCGTGAGGTTTATAGGGAATAAAATTCCCACGGGAACGGGGGCGCTGCGGGTGAAACCGCGGGGCACAGCTAGTTATGCATAATAATAACGTTCCCAAAAATTTCATCTATAGTCTATAGATGGCTCGACCGCCTACCTACTTCTCTGAACCTGCCTACACTGACAAAGGTGACAATTACTTAATAGTACCTATAAAGACAGAATCTCCGTCCAAGAAATAACGTATTATAATATGTACAAAGAAACAATCGCCGGCTTACATAACCATTATTATAGACGACAGATTGTTTATATAAGAACAATAGAAGTCATTTTCTATGCAACTTGTCCAATTGAAATTACAATGGAATTGTATTGTAAATCCAACGAATGACATAAATAATTTAAAATTATGTTCCAATAACTTCTATCAGATGGATACATCCAGCGCAGCTACTGTTAACCGCATTAACCCAACCCTTTTAAAGAATTATAAATGATAATAATAAATAAATATACCTGGACAAATTCACACACGGTTAATTAGACCCAAAGTAAGCTCTAAGCTTGTGTTATGGAATCTAATTAACTGATACTACTACATATACATACACAAATACTTTATAAGAATATATAATAACCTGTAAGATCCCATGATAGACCAAAGATCTCTTTCTCATTGAAAATATCAGTACTAGGACAAGTCGAAGTAGTACGTAAGAACGGAATAGTATAGTAGTAATTGGAATAGTAGTAGTATACGGCTGTACCACTGAATAGGCCAGCATGATCTAAATAATAGGCGGTTTTAATAACAACCCATGGATCATACTAACACAACAATGTTCGAATTTAGCGACAGAGGCTTTCATAGGAAATCCGTCTCAGAGTAGAACTACTGCTACATAAGTACTTTACTGAGTTAGTGACTGGCTACACTGGCTTTGATAAAAACTCTATCATGTAGAGTACCACATAAGTAGTATTTCGTTTGTGCAACGTAAAATTTCGTTTACACATTACATTTCTGAGTCACATTGAAGAACTAGACTAATTATCGCCTACGTCTATCGAGTGTTGCCGCTAAACAAATTGACCACCTGATTACGTTGCGTCATTCACCGCTTGTTCCAAATATTGGTCACCTGTATTCACAAGGACAAGGCCACAGGACCACATACTAACAGACAAAACTTTAACCCGTTTTAATAAAGACGGTTTTCGTTTAACAAAGGGAATTTCTCATGAATGAACGGCGCGATAATTTGATAACAAAGACTCACTTTGAAGAGAAACGTTCTCTTTAAATAATGAACAAGTTTCCCGAACATCTTGTTAGTGGGATATTATTAATTTATTACTTGGAATTCTCGAGCGTAAAGTTTGACTCAAGAGCGTGTGGTAAGTAACGGGTGGATCGGTTCAGTTCAGTTACGTACGTGATAATGGCTGTTGGAAGAAAAATTATAAAAAGATGTTAGTACATATCATATTGCGCTGAACTCTCACGGCCTTACTGATAAGAGTATTGAGTATCCTTGCAATAACTTTGGCAATTCTGACCATACAAATCGTATACAGACATACCAATATACGGAGTATAACTATAACGATTTTATTACTACGTGAGGCTGTTGAAAAATGAAGAAAGAGCGAATTATATGTTAAGTAAAATATTGCTATCGTCCTAAGCAAATACTCATTTATTCTCAAGACTCCTCTCTATAAATATCGGTACCACGCAGCAGCTAATTCAAATAAACATGTTTGCTTCTGACCCTGCACCCTACTAATTAATACTCAAGCGCCGACTAAACGGAGTCAAAGACATTGCCCAAGTTATATTGTAGTTAGTTATGCAAATAACTAAACTTTGCCACTAACGAAATCAATTATGGAGAATGATAGGGTTACGGTATCAATGTTAACAGGTGAATTTGATGATTCTTAAACTCGATTAAAAGCTCAGAGATTTGCATTCTGCTGGGAGGTAACCCTTTCGTAGTGAGGTCGTAAAATAACTTAAAGGAATAAAATAAGCGGTTAAATCCAACGGCGGTCCACGATGCTAATACAATTCAAATAAAATTTGAGGAAAGATTGGATTTGCTTTTGATTTATGAACAATGTTGAAATGATCACGACAATGTTTCTCATTTATTTTGAAGTCATACGATTGTCCAACATTGTGCAAGTTTCTTCTAGTGGACTCAGCTGAAAATATATTGGAAACAATGTTGGTCCCGCTTGTTTTATGGTCACGGAGTCGAATATAATTAAAATATACTTTCTACATTGCAGAATAAAGACAACGGAACGGAATAAGCTCAAAGGAAAAATCTTTCTAATTTCCGCTTTCAACGTATTTCAAACTGAGGTTAAAAGGTTAAAGGAAATTAATTTTATTTTGGAAATGAATATAATTTCAATTAAACACTGGCCTGGCGCTTTGTTTTTTTTTATAATCAATAAGCAATAATTTATTTTTAAAACAGAGGCTTTTTTGGGAGAGGGATTTGGTAACAATTATTGAAAATAGGCGTTGTATAAGAGTATAAGCTCAATTTTAATATTGTTTTAATTGATAAAAACAGTTTGTAGTGAAAGTTGAAGTCATATCCAATTTTATCCAAAGGTGTAACAGAGAAGATACATAATCATAATGGGTAGTTTTTTATAATAGTTTCATTTAAAACAGTTCTCCAGAGCTCTCGCCTAACACGTATAGTGTTCAATAGTGCTTAAAATAAAATCAAACTTAAATAACAATCCCAAATTCGTTTATAAGACCATCTATAAACACAAATATTTTACCTCCAAACATGTACCAAAGTTATAAAGGACATTGTATGACTAAATACTAACGAAAATACCTAATGCCTACAATTAAAAATGCCATTCATACTAAAACAGCAAAAATCCGGTCGATTTTTTAACCGCAAAAACAGTTCTCTAATAAAACAGTTTTATAAACACAAGTACGAGTACAATGGTCGTAAAAAGTGTTGAACTGTTAAACGCAATGTTTTATTCTATTATTAGCCGCATCTTCACAGTTTCAACAAACCTTTTTATGAAGTGAGATAAAATTGGCAGTGGAACGCATTAATGAGTGTAAAACCCGGCTTGCATAAATAAATTAATTTGTACAAAACTTATTCACTGATGGGTAGTTAGAGACATAGAAAAATTATTGTGTTTACCGAACTTATACAACTGCTATCCTTAGTTCTCGGTAGAGTTATCGTCTGTATAAAATACAAACAATTCCAAGCAGTTTTTTTACGTAACCTCACTGTCCCTCTGCTAGGCAATATACAGGGTGATTTCGGGGTCGTGATCCCAACCATTTTTTTCTGACTCAGTAAATAAATGATTGCGATGCTTACTGTATTTATTTTAATTTAAACAAAGATGATTCGTTATTTACGTATTTTTATTTAAAAAATATTATTGACTCAAAATGCGTGGTCACCCTACTTTTAATATTACTTGACATAAGTTTTCTTGGGAAATAGTAGGGTGACCATGATCTCGAATTATCGCAGTTATTTTTTGCTGACTAAAATAAGTCGCTGGTGTACTGTTAGTCCTAACCTATCGTGATGCTTAGGAGAAAGTAAGTTAAATGTTTCTTTCTTGCTCCACGACCCCGTAATCACCCTGTATATGCTGGGATAAATATCAAAAATATACCAAAGACTAATTATACTATGAATATTGTTTTATTGATAAGGCTAATAAGTGGTCAACAAATCAAAAGACCTTAAGGGAAAATTAGTTCTGAATTGTGTTTTTAAAATGTACCAAAAATAAACAAACAAATTGCTCTTTATTTAATAATATACCAGTATTATTAACTTCATATTTGGCTTTATAAATTAAAATAGATATTAAGATATCGAAAGAAAATACTTATAAAACTTCCACTGATTTAGAGTAGTCTATTTTGCACGGATATGCATTCTCGTTCCAAAACGAAATTTACTGCCCCCAAAGGCTCCATAACATAATTTATTAGGTTAAATTACGCGGTGCATGATTACGCCCATTCTCCTTTAATATACGTAAGTAATCTTTAGAGAATCACTTATTCATGTATAGGATACACAACTTGTTTCTCAATATTTATGTAATCGAATTAAAGTGAAATTCAAGTGTTTATCATTCCTAGCTTCTGTTCATTTAAGTTTTGTTTGAGATAAAGAGTATGTAAAAAAACATACTGTTTAAACTCACATATCTACTAAATTAAACGGGACTGTATTCTTCTTCTTCTTCATCGAGTGGATGGTCAACCTGACCAATCCTGGTGTCAGAGTTATAGAGCCGCCAAAGGCCTCTGACATGGCTCATGTAACGACTACTATCCGTAGAAAGTAACCGGGACCGACGGCTTAACGTGCCCTCCGAAGCATGGAATCATCTTACTTTTCGGGCAATCAGGTATAGGGACTGTATTAAGAATATATAACTTATTTATCAAAATACGTACGCGACGACGTTTCGAGCGGATTACACGACTCGTGGTCCAAAATGTCCACGAGTTATATATTCTATGATTTTGATTTTTTACATGTATTATGCTAATATAATATAGCATGATGCACGTAAAAAATCAAAATGTTGAAATAAATCGATCATATTCAAATCTTTATCTTATAGTCAATTAAGTCATAATCCCATCAAATGTTGCACTTGTTGCTAATTTATGCAGCAGCAACAATTTGGCTGAAGATTAATCTGAACTACAACTGAGACGTCATGAGTACTTAAACGCCATCTGGCGGTATATCTTCAATAACTAGCCGTAACATGAACCCTAATAAAACAAATTAATGTAATTTGGGTATCAAGACAACGCATCAAAATGGTCCTACAGTTGTCGTCGCCTACGGTAGCCTACGGTCCCGGTTGTTTCAACCGATAGACCATGTCGGAGGCCTTTAGGCGGTCTAAAAACACTGACATCAAAAGTGGCCTCTAACTTACACGAACTTACTTAGTTTCGTTTACAAAGATTTGTATTTTGTATTCAGTCGAGAACTGCAATCCAATACTTCTGTTTAATCACCCTTTCTTATCAGATGTCACATTATGCAATGTACATTGTACAATTGTACATTATGCAAGGCCAAGTTAGATTTTTTTAATGGATGGAAGAAAGCTATAATATTTATTTTAGAAGAAATAATGGAATCTTAACAAAACTATAAGTTATTTCAATTTATTTGTTTTAAGCCATCTAATAAATGGTAGACTATAAAGAGAGTCGATTATTTTGACAACAGGGAACACTGTGGTTCACTAATAACAATGGTAATTGAACAAGATGGCGTATATACAAAGGGAGATCCTTTAATACCTGAAATGGCATAACCGAAGAAATAAGCAACACAGTAATTACTAAAGGAAAATATTGTTTATGCCTCTGCAGCTTATTAAAAGAAAAGGGAAAAGAATAACTCTCTCTCTCTCTCTTCCTGGCTATGTGACCCACATGGTGGTGGGAAAAAGAGTAACGAAAAAGCATTTCTATTTGTTTTTATTTCCGGAGTTTCTTTTTCGACTAGAAGCTATTTACTAAAAAGACTTAGGTATTCAGAATTCAGAGAGTTATACTATCTAAATACATAGACATATGTACTTAGTCATTATACTAAATGAAACGTACTTTACTAAAATACGTACCCGACGTTGTAATTCGCTCGAAACGTCGGTCGGAGTGAAAATCGTGTGAGTTTAAAAAGTATATGTAATTAGTGTTTCCGTTCCTTAGTCACAAGTACCAATCTTTGGTACCAAAGTAATATTTAATAGTCATTAGTTAAACTTTGCCTTGAATAATCCAAAATCAAGGTTCCATTGAAATCTAAAAAAGCACCATAAAACGTGCTTCCAATTAAATTATAAAGCAATCAAGAGACGGATGTTCTGCAATGGAACTAACAATCGATAGATGAACGAATTGTGACGATGACGGGACACGGTAAATGACCGATGACTAAACTGACAAGTAGTACAGTCGGTGGCAAATATATTAGCATAACTTTTAAAATAAAAAGTCTAACTCTTCATAGGATTGTTAATGAAAAATGTACGGATTCGCTCATAATGCCAATAAAGTTGAAAGTGTAATTATGGTTTGGTTACTGACTTACCAAAAATGAATTATGAATTAATGAGTGTAATTATTATTTTTTGAGAAAATCAAATTGTTATCAATAATAAAGGAAAATAAATAACCGCAAATAAGAAGGCAAAAATTATTAAATATTATAAATGCGAGTTTTTAAAGTAGCAAGTTTTAGTAGCAAATAAAACCACAATTTTAGTATCAATGACATCATTGTCTACCTTGTCACATAAACAAAGAAAAAGTACTGCTTAAGTCACGATGTTTAGTAAAAAAATGTCCAGACACTTGTGGGACTGTCTGTACACCACCATGAATGAATCGTGACTAGATTTCTTCAAGGATGTGGGGAATGCCTTGTTTCTTTGCGCTGGCTATTGTTATCAAAGCCTTATCTTTGCCTTTTGTCTTCATCTACGAAGGCTTCTTAGAGCTCTACAGTTTAATCAAACTTGCATTCTAGCTACTGCATTTCTAAGGCGATCCCTAAAGATACATTAATGTATAACACATTGTGCAATTAAGTTTCAATTTAATTTGGACCTAACAGTCTTTAATATAAGGGTTGGTATTGTCTATTCGCTAAATAATGTTATGCAACTCGTAAATCATATTCTGAAATGTGATATGTTTAGCGACTCTCGGAGGCCAAACAAATTAGGACTTTCATATTTCGAGAAAAATACTATTATGTTGAAAATTTGAATGTAAAGCCGCCTTTAAAAAATAACTGTTGTTGCTGTAAGATTCGAATATATTTAAGTATAACTGCAAGTTCTAAAGGAAATTCACTTTTGTTTTAGTTTAGAACCGATTATAAACTATAAACCTCCCACCAGGGTTGGTCACTGACCTATTTAAAATGAATAGCAATAAAAATTATAAGTACATCCCGCAACATAAGCTATAGGCAACTTTTAAACGAAAGCCGTGCGGAATGTGATCTATAAAATCAGAGTATATACCTTTCTCGTGAATTTTGTTTGTCAGTGACAACTGTATGAAAATCAGATCTATAGTATTAGATTAGTGATAGCATACAGACAAACAGACACCACGGAGGACATCTTCTTCTTCTTCATCGAGTGGATGGTCAACCTGACCAATGGTGTCAGAGTTATTGAACCGCCAAAGGACTTAATTTTATACATCAAAAATGTCTCCCAACATGGTCTGTCGCATTTGTTTACCATTTCTTGTAGTAGAATTTTTACGTGCAACCAAACATCGGCTTAAAGTGGTCAACCGCCAACCCCATTGACTGTAATGTATCCACACAATTATTTCACCACAACACGTAATGCTAGATTCATGTTAATAATTATCAGTCATAATCCAGACCAGGTAAAAGCATTTTGTCGTAACTAAACAAATATGCCGATAAAACAGTGATATGTTATTGTTTTCATTTGTCTGTTTCCAAACTTATGTTTATTATATGGACTGCAGTAGACGTGCAAAGACTTTGTGAAGTTTAAAATATGTTTCCAAGAATATAATGTACTTTTGTATAGCAATACCTACCACTTTTTATACTAAATGAAACGGGTCTATATCGCGTTAGTATTTTGAAAAATACGTTTTATATTCTAACACGATATAGATCCGTATCATTTAGTATAATGAGCGCAAATCGTGTAGGTTTAAAAGTAACCTAGCACTTTATGCAAAAAATTGATATTTTAGTCATATTAGGTCAAAACATCCTAACTAATGAGTACACTAATTATAGGTGGATATTTATATACCTACGAAAGATCCAATAGAATTAGTGATTAAATGTATATACTTAGAAAACAATTTAAGGATAGTAACTATACCAAAACAAAAAATCTAAAAACACAAACGTTTCTGAATGTATAATATAATTTCGGATGCGCTTCTCAAAAATAATCAAATTCGCTCCAAATCGATTCTTGGATTCTTTGATTGATTTGGATTATACCATTAGATTCAGCGTATTCTAGTCACAAAGCCTTGAACTTTATTAAAAAATCTCAAACTGTGTATTTCCAAAAATCTTCGATCACAATGGTAGCTCAAATAACAAAAGACTGACATTTACTTACTACTTCGACACGGGATTGCGACTTGAACTGCGAAACTAATTCAAAATTATGGATGCTGAGAATTTGTGCGATGGGAAAATAATACAATCCGGTTTGTGACTTGAAGCCGGATATAAGTTGTTCATAACTGTCAATGTCTTGTTATGCCCACTCTATATCATAGTCACGATTTCAATTAGATTACTTTTCCTCCTCACTGTACTGATATCTTCAGTGAGATGAGAGGCCTTTACCCAACAGTGGGATATTACATTATCCCACTGAAGATCAGTACAGTGAAGAAGATTAGATCCATGATCTCAAACCCGAGCCATGTTTGAAAAGTAGGCAACATGTAATTGCTCGACCTGGGAATTGAGACTGGGATCACAGTACTGGCAGGCGAGTGCACATACCACTAGACCACCGAGGCGTTTACCTTTATATATTAATCATAAATTCAACAATAACAACCTATACAATACACGCAATCACTTACGCGGTTACTATGAATAATCATTATTTGTTAACTATGAGCTAGGAACATACACTAATGGACGTATTTACATAATTAAATATTTAATTATTGCTAATGGAATAATTTCATGCTAAATATCCGCAATTGGTACATTGCACGGTAAATATATATACAACTAGCCGCGCCCCGCGGTGTTACCCGCGTTGTACCCGTTCCCGCGGGAATTTCATGATTAAATGTATCCCATAAGTTATTCTGATGTATAACCTATATAACTGTAAAGTTTCATCCAATTTCATCCAAATCCGTCGAGTAGTTTTTTCGTGAAAGAGTAACAAACATACATAATTATCATCATATACATACTCACAAACTTTCGCATTTATAATATTAGTAGGATTACAATTACATTACCAAAGACATATAAACCTCTTCGCTGCGTTAGTGTCATTCATTACTTACTCAAATATAATAATATAATACACCCGGACAAATTCACACACGGTTATTTATTCCCAAAGTAAGCTCTAAGCTTGTGTTATGGAGTCTAACTTACTGATACTACTACATATTCATACACAAATACTTTATAAGAATATATAATTGACACCCAGACGTCGTCACCAACATCTATGTCTTCACACATTGTTGACTCCGGGCGGGAATCGAACCCGCAGCCCCCGACACAGTAAGCGCTCTCTCTACCACTGTGCCAACGAGATTGTCAAAAATACTTTTACTCTCAATAAAATTGTACAATTTTATATGTAAGCTCTGATTTTTATTGAAAACCCAAACTTCCAAAAATAACTTCACCTATAAAATAAACTTAATTCAATAGCAATTAAATTACTCTTTGTATTATGGAACCTAGTCTTATGTTCCGGTGGTGGGCGATGATGCTTGCGCCCAAGCTCTGCTTTTGTGGGTGTCATCGTTTCCTATTGTTATTTTTGTCATATCTTTTATGTTCCTAATAAACTATTTTTTAATTTGAATTTAATTTTAAAACACAAGTCCTAAACAATCTTACAATAGACCCAACAAAAATAGTGAAATACATGTCTAATCCATTTAACATGTCAATCACATTCCTTCACTAAATTGAGATTGATATTCTCGTATGTTATCCCATTACTGTAACATCGCCATTGAAAGCTCTTCAGTTCACATGTAATACCCTTTGCATACATAATAGAAACCATCCGATACAAACAGACAAACAGGCAAATCACGTGCACTGACCGCTGTTCAAAGGACAGTAATTAATCCCGGAGATCTCTGTATGTAAGAGATGCTATGTCAATGAGAGTAAATGTGTTTGTTGGGATGTAGAGCAACTGCAACGCAACTGCAACTGCAACTGCAACGCCCATGGTTTTTGTTTGTTTGCCGTGTTCTCTCGATCCCGTGGGAATCTCGGGATGAAAAATAGGTTATAGCCTTCCTGCTATCCCTTACAAAAATCATTATTGTAATCGGACTGGTAGTTTCCAAGATGAGCAAGTTAAAAACAAAATAAATGCAAAAAATAATGCTTATTATATTAGTATAGAGATACCTCAGATACTAATAGAAAAAAACTATAGTAAAGCATTGCAATTTGCAATATAAACATTATAATACTGCTCTATTTTCGCCACAGAGAGCGCCAATTTTAGTAAAATATCCTTGTCTACATATAAAAGCGGCCAAGTGCGAGTCGGACTCGCCCATGAAGGGTTCCGTAGCAGCGAGTAACATAATAAAGAAGTTCTTGAAATAAATGTTTTTTTATTTACATTTGAGTTATTGAATGAATAATCAGTATTTTTTTGCGGTTTACGATTTATGTCGTAAAAAAAAACTACTAACTAGACCTCGTTCAAACCAATTTTCGGTGTTAGATTACATTGTTATGTACATCATATATTTTTTTTAGTTTTATCATTCTCTTATTTTAGAAGTTACAGGGGGGGGGACACACATTTTACCACTTTGGAAGAGTCTCTCGCGCAAACTATTCAGTTTAGAAAAAAATGATATTAGAAACCTCAATACCATTTTTGAAGACCTATCCATAGATACCCCACACGTATGGGTTTGATGAAAAAAAAAATATTTTTTTCATTTCTAAGTATGGGAGACCCCCCTAAAAATTTTTTTTTTGTCTATTTTAGTGTGAAAATATTAATGCGGTTCACAGAATACATCTACACACTAAGTTTCAACAACATAGCTCTTATAGTTTCGGAGAAAAAAGGCTGTGACATACGGACAGACAGACAGACAGACGGACGGACAGACAGACAGACAGACATGACGAATCTATAAGGGTTCCGTTTTTGCCATTTGGCTACGGAACCCTAAAAATCAATGAAACTTTACGTTGTAATTTTATAACTTAAGAACGGGCCCACTTATCCAAACCAAAAATGTTTAGGCTTTGTTAAAACTATTTACTAGATGGTTTATATAAAATTTGCACAAAATCGGTCGAGCGGTTCTTAAATTCCAACAACGCGAGTAAAATCGCGAGGCGCTCTTAGTAATAAATACTTTAAACTCACAATGTTAATATTATGGCGTGAGTTATAATACACAAGCAAAGTCGGAGGCGAACAACTATCAAGCCATATCCTAGTAACAAACCCGCATTGATTATGTAAAGCATTACAATGAATCGTAAATAATACATTTGTCTCTATTAAATTGATGTAATTGTATAATTATATCTCCTTCCCTTTGCCTACGTTTTCATTGTTTCTATGTAATGATTGGTTGTAACTACATAGTATAAAACAAAGTCGCTTTCCGCTGTCTGTCTGTCTGTCCCTCCCTATGTATGCTTAGATCTTACGCATAAATACGCAACGGATTTTGCCGCGGTTTTTTAATTAGATAGAGTGATTCAAGAGGAAGGTTTATATGTATAAAAAAACCCGAAATTCCCACGGGAACGGGCACAACGCGGGTAAAACCGCGGGGCGCTGCCAGTTGGTTTTATAAGTGTTATTAACAATATTCAAGGAAAAAATAGCGTTAGTTGGCATTGTTAAGATTTCATTAAGTTAAAATGCACGTATACAATAATGGGAATTTAGTACATGTCGTCACAATTATATGATTTATTTACCACCGTTGCATTGATAGAAAAATGTGTCGATACGTTAAACTGTTTCGGTTTAACGGTTTCAATCGTCAGACCAAGTCGGAGGTCTTAATGCGGTCTAAAAACTTCTGACACCAGGTTTGACCATCTACTCGAAATAAATTAATGAATGTCAAATAAGTTTTACATGATTTGAATCTTCTTCTTATCGAGTGGATGGTCAACCTGACCAACCCTGGTGTCAGAGTTATTGAGCCGCCAAAAGCCTCTGACATGGCTCATGTAACGACTAATCCGTAGAAAGTAACCGGGACCGACGGCTTAACGTGCCCTCCGAAGCACGGAATCATCTTACTTTTCGGGCAATCAGGTGATTTGAATAAGCTCCCAATAGCTTGACATTAGAAAGCTTTTCTCAACAGTTCCTTTCAGTAACTTACCACAGTTTTCCGAAATTGAAAGCTTTACCCCCTAAGTTAGTATACCACTAATTTTATATGACATTATATTAAATCTAGTCTCCGTTACTCAAATATAATTTGATACTCTGATGATAACAGGCCTCTGGAATTTTAATAACGACGCGACTGTCCAGAGTTGTTCACTCATTTTGTTTTTCAAACTAAATTAGAATCCAGTGCCGTAGCATGTTTGTTTTAAAGCACTTAAAATTATTAGTAAATATTTTAGACTGCAATGTGAATGTTAAAAGTTATTTCAGCACGAACATGATACTTAGTATTTATGGTATTGCAATCTAAATAAAGACATTAAAGTTATCATGGTCGTAATTTTGAAAAAGAAAACCATTTTTTCTTCATCAAGAAATACCATAGGAAAACCTAATTACAATGAAGGTCACTTTTCGCTAGAGGGAACAGAATTTCCTAAACGAATTTCCAAATCCATTTTAGCTCGAAAATCGTCGATCCCTGTTGTTAGAATATGTCGGAATGTAAACGATCTAAAAACTATAACACCAGGGTTGATTGACTCGAAGTTACTTCTATACAATGCCACAGTTATTTACCTTCAAGGAAACACAAACCATAATTGTTCCCATTTGAATTGAAACGTGGGTATCACACTAATTATCAAGTATGTGTGATATTGTTGCAGAATTCTTGCATTTAATATTGCGGTATCTATGACGTAGTCACGCTTATCATTGCACCAGCTGGACTCACACGTGTTTAATCATTTGTTGTACTTTTAATTTTATAATGCCAATACAATATCTACTTATAACAGAACCACTAATTAAAGATTAACACAGATATTAAGTACCGATAGACCTATTAGTGACACAGTTGGCACAGTGGCAGTAAGAGCGCTTACTGTGTCGGGGGTTGCGGGTTCGATTACCGTCCGGAGTCAGTAATATGTGAAGACATAGTTGTTGGCGACGTATGGGTGTAAATTATATATTCTTATAAAGTATTTGTGTATGTATATGTAGTAGTATCAGTCAGTTAGATTCCATATTACAAGCTTAGAGCTTAATTTGCGTCTAATAAACCGTGAGTGAATTTGTCCGGGTATACATATTTATTTATTTATTACCGTCTAATACTTCTACTACTACTACTAAACGCCTCTCCCTATAGCCTCTAGAGGACAGATGTTTCTCTTCTGAGCAGATTCGTCTCATCTTTACTTTTCCCTGCATTCTAAGCTAGTTACCTCTCATCTTTTCCCTGCATTGTAAGGTAGGTAACTAGTACCTACCTAACAATAGGAAATATCGCCGTCTCTAAACTTGCAAAAAATGTAAACAATTACACGAACAAAATCACGATAAGCGAGATTTGTCCCTTCACAAATACCTTCACGGTTCTCCAATTGCGTAAAAGAACCCAAATATTTCAACTGAAATGCGACGGATTGTGTAGACGTGTCTTCTGCGATTAAAGATAAAAGGGGTATTTATGTGTTTGGAAACTTTTGAACTGCATTACTGTTATTACCAACATAAATACTTATCAGGTATCGATAGTGGGTCAACGAGAAAATTAACCTTTGTCTAAGAATCTGATGATACGGGCTTTACGTGCCCTCCGAAGCACGGTAGCGCTTCACGCACGTAAACCAGTCGGTCCCGGTTGTTTCAACCGTTAGACCATGTCGGAGGCCTTTAGGCGGTCTAAAAACTCCAACACCAGGGTTGGCCACTAACCTACCCGAAATGACTGAATGAACAGATGCCTTTACCCTGTAGTGGGACAATATAGGTTATTCAACAAAGTATCAGCTTGAGTTTGATCAGATCATTACGATACCTACTGACGACAAATACTTGTTGCCTAAATCATTGTAATAACTGCGTTATTTTTAATCTAAACTTAAATGTTCCATTTACAATAAAATCTCATGGACATCACGAAGCCAACAATTTACAAATTACATAGTTTTTTTTTAAAAGGTTTCTCTCTAAACCTAAAAATATTTCCTTGTTTCAAGGTACCGTTTTCCCCAAATTGTCATGGTTCTGACTTTCTTTTTTCCTTTTTTCAGAACACGAAATGCACAGAGAAAGTGTGTCAGATGGCTCTGATGGACATCCCGGGCCGAGGAGACCAGCCCCGGTCCACAGAAGAAGTCTTCAAAGACGCACAAGCATTCCTGAAGCAGTACTTTGAGTCTATACGCAGGTACAATAATACAGCTAAGATAACTATATAGCTTTCTGTTTTATTTTGTCGGACTTGAACAGTCGCTTTTATAACTGACTAGCCGCGCCCCGCAGTGTTACCCGCGTTGTACCCGTTCCCGCGGGAATTTCGGGATAAAATGTATCTCATATGTTATTCTGATGTATAACCAATATTACTGTATAGTTTCATCCCAATCCGTTCAGTAGTTTTTTCGCGAAAGAGTAACAAACATCCATACATCCATACATACATCCATCCTCATAAAATTTCGCATTTATAATTAGTAGGAAGTAGGATTAGTAGGATACTTTTGGCGTGTTTGTTGCGACACGTTTTCACCCGACCCGGTAATTGAACCCAAGACCTCGAGTCTTGGCAGGCGAGAACATACCACTAGACCACAAACACAAATGCTCATAAATCTTACCAATCATTAGAACTAAGAATGATAAGTCGCGATAGCTAAACGACGTTTTGTTTACACAAGTAATCACTATGAAACCTTGCAACTGACAGTGAGCACAATTTTAATTAATAAACATGAACGTGATAATATGTTAGTACTCAAACAGAGGAAATATTACAACTGACGAGCTAAGTGGAAATAATGGTCGGGGAGGTGTTGGACAATAAAGATTTCCAGTGATAAAATCGCAGAAGCAGTTATGACTATTATCAATTACGAACAACATTGTTGGAATTAGTATGTCTGTTCAATTTTTTCCTCGTAAGTTAGGTAATAAGCCAACTAACAAAATTATAACACCGATTGCAGTTATAATCACAGAAATACCAGTTACTTAGGAGTTTCTTTACAAACACTATATAATCACTACATAGAATAAAATAAAGTCGCTTTCCGCTGTCTGTCTGCTTATCTGTCCCTATGTATGCTTAAATCTTAAAAACTACGCAACGGATACTGACGCGGATTTTTTAAATAGATAGAGTGATTCAAGAGGAAGTTTTATATGTATAAAAATTCCCAAAATTCCCACAGGAATGGGCACAACGCGGGTAAAACCGCGGGACGCAGCTAGTTATACATATTGTATAGAAATTGCAAACATTTTGCTTTTAACTAACATTTAAATATCTATAAGTCTTATGACGTTTCGGGCCCTTACAAAAAAGATTGTCACAATTAAATTGTATCCCTAAACGCAGTTTCACACATACACACAGTACAAGTACTTAAACACCCTTTTCAAGGGTTAAAAACCTAACAACAACGACATTACATACTTACTACTAAAACAAAATACTTTTCCGATATCAAACCTAACCAAGTATAGAAAAGAGGTGTAAACATTTTCATATTACATGTTTATATTCAGGGAAAACACCGAAGCGCACATGTCAAGACTGGAGCAAGTGAAAATAGAACTGAAAGATAAAGGGACATACCAGCTGAAAACTTCCGAGCTTGTGTTTGGAGCCAAGTTGGCCTGGAGGAACGCGAGCCGGTGTATCGGAAGAATACAGTGGAAGAAGTTACAAGTATGTACTACTTATAATGTTTATGTACAATGTTCATGTACACAATGTGGCACGTTAAGCCGTCGGTCCCGGTTACATTCTACGGATAGTAATCGTTACTTGAGCCATGTCAGAGGCCTTTGGCGGCTCAATCACTCTGACACCAGGATTGGTCAGGTTGGCCATCGACTCGATGAAGTAGTGAAGAAGAATGTTCATGTAGGTGGTGGATGCGTTTTGTACGGACGGAACATTCCGCATACATATGTGTTTAAGTTTGTTTAAATAGAGTGGAGTGATGCGAAGCTCATTTGATCAATTCCAATGCACAAGGAAAAGATTTTGACTATTTAATGTTTGGTCAGTTAAGCTCTGCATAGTTTTGCTTCGCTTTTGTAGAATATTTAAATGTTCTTTTACTACCACAAACATCAAAAAAGTGAATTTTGAAAACAATTAATTTTAAACCATGAATTAACTATTAGTTCAAAAAGACACTCATTAGATATTTCAACTGGTAAGCTACAAGACTCAGAACTTCAAAGCTCGTGTGAGTAATTTATAATATGATTTTACATACTTATTAAAAATAAACCAAAAAAGCATGGTTAGCGCTTTTTGCTTTTACTTACTTCTTTACAGCTTGGATAACACTTTAAAAAGGCTATAAAGCGACTGACAGCAACATCACTTAATCACAACAGCAAAATCACTTCAAAGCAACATGAACGTGCTATTTGTGGCATAGAATAACTAGCCTCCGCACAATGTAATGGACAAAAAAGCCATTAGCAATAACAAGACAAATATGGTGACACACCATTTATTCAAAGTCGGTTAACAGTTCATTGTTAGTGACGAGACAAGTATTGTCAATCAACAAAAGCCCTCATAGCTCAATCTTCCCACGCGATTTCAATTAAACAAATGATCTGTCTGTAAATAAACCATTTATAAGCGGAACGACTCATTATTTAGTTCCGAATCTTTAGAATATTTTGCTTGTAGACTCTACAATATAGAAGTTACGGGCATTGAAAAAAAAATTAGATCTCATGGATATCCCTAACTAACGAAAGTTTTAGCAGCACACGCCCTGGTATAGCCCTTAAATTAACTCAAAATTATGGGTAGATTAATTGATGTAGGTTTTGAAAAGCACAGATACATATAGATACAGTGTTTTTAATTAATTTAATTTAGCTTTTAATACAATATACAATAATGTTCATCCAAAAGGTAAAGTATTGAAAAGTAATATAACCTGTAACCACGTTCAAAAATAGAAAATTGTCAATATGGATTTTCTCCCGGTTACAAATAAACGAAATAGTAAACCGTGTATAAATCAAAAGCTGAAGTTAGGATAAGCCGAAAACATATACGTCGAACATTGTTAACACATTCGGTGGCGAGTCGTCACTGTAAAACGTTAATCTTTATTACTAGTGACATTCGTAAAAACGCAGACTTTGTTACACAAATAACGCTGAAACTGGCCACTCTTTTCGAAACAAAAATTCACTTTGGAGGTCGGGACTATAAAGTATCTAATGCATAGTATGAATGGAACTTCACATCATGTGGTTGTGTGTGTTTTCAAGGAAAATAATATCACAAAATCTATGTATGTCTGTAATGTAAGTTTATGGTGCAATATTTCAATATAGTTTGCAACATGCTCGTATTATAGTTTCATACAGGGGCAATGCAACAAGCTTTTCATGTATTAATCGAGTGAAGTTACCACCTATGTTAACGGGGTGTTGTAACTTTGTGATACGTCTTTGGCCGTACCAACCGCAAACGCAAACTTTTAATTAGGGTTGTCTGAGATAACTTTATAACGAATCACAAACGAGATGGCATTTACGCTATTTAGCTTTATAATTAATATCATTCTAAATTGTTTTATTGAAGTGAAAACTTGTTTAGCGTCGTTGTGCAGTTTTTTGTGATGGGTACAAAATGTTAGACTCGCGTCAGGACACGTGGCCGTTTTGACGTTAATATTCAAGTTTTCACTTCTGCCGGCACTCTCGGAGTTTAAGAAAATGACGTTATGTGTACTCTGTACTTAGCCTGTACCACAGAATAATAACTAGTACTACGTACAGAAGCTTTACTTCGCAATGGTTTTCAAAGAAATATGAGTCGAATCTGATAAACAATATGATTTAATTTAGCTCGCGGTCCAGTTGAGCACGTGTTCATTTACATACCTACCAATTTCTTTTTGAAGGAATATGGGCCTTAATTCACTATACTACGGTTCATAATAAGTTATACATGGTTATACGTATTGAAAGAGCCGCGGACTAGGGTTGCTTACTTCGAGAAACTACTTATGCCATCTAGCGCACAGCACGAGCGTTTACTCCTACTTGTGGCGGGCAACGCGCAGCAGGCAGCGCCGAGTAAGTTCATGTAGTCTTTAGGTAACCAAAAAAAAAGTTAAATTCTCATCACGATCCGTATTTAATAGTAGTTTATGCAACGTCATATAAAGAAGGGTATTATAACACGAGTGTGAGTTTATGAAACGAGCGCAGCGAGTTTCATAATAGTAACGAGTGTTTTAATACCCGTGTTATATGCAGTTGCATACACTACTTTATCTTCACTATTTAATGCAATTAATCAAACAAAATTTTAAAAACAAAACACATTGCGAAACATTAAATTCACGCGTAGGTACGTGTATTGTCACAGTGAACTTGCCGCCATTAAAATCTAACCAATGAGAGCGCAGCTGCGCGTAGGGCCAATCAGGAGCGAGCGAGATCTTACCAAAGAGTTTTGTGTATGTAGTTTCGACGAAGTTTTCACGTATAACCCAACTGTTTTCAAAAGCCAGCCTAATATCAAAATTTTATGCAACTAGTATGAGGATTTTGACATAAGGCTCGCCAGGTTAATTGGTCGCGTTATAATGATGTTATAATGTTTTAATATAATGATATTATAACATCATGTGCAATTGCTTAAATTGAGTGTTTTAGTTGTCTGCGCTATAACAGTAGTAATTATAAGTCAAGTATTGGAAACATAAGTAGAATGTTACAACATTAGTGTAGATAAACAATTAAATACTGCACAGTATCTTTTTGCTTTTTTTCGTTTTGTGTCCATCTTGCAATAATGAATCAATCAAAGTTGAACGTGGTCGAACATATAGCGCGCACGCGTGTGTTTTCTTTCGCTTGTGGCAGCCTACTAGATTGGCCCTTGCGCAGTGGCCGCCGCCCGTAGGTATGTTTTTAATACCTACACGCGGAGTGACACAGGCCTGCCTGTACTAATCTAATATAAGTTTGTATAACCGCGATTTTATCGTTATTGGGAATGTATATTTTTAAGAAAAATTTTGTTAGTAAGGATTGTTTAATGTACTTATTCAAACTACTTATTAACTAACATACGTTTCATTTCAAAGGTATTCGACTGTCGAGAAGTCACAACTGCGAGTGGAATGTTTGAAGCTTTATGTGAACACATCAAATATGCAACAAATAAGGGAAATATAAGGTAAGAAATACTAGAAGTACCAACAATAAGATCTAAATAAACGATTTCCTCAAAGCAAATTCTTACATATCTTTGCTCTAGAAGTTTAGAAACTATGGTGCGATTACATGAGTTTATTGAACGAATGTATCCGTTTATTCGGTAACGGAATATGAATAGCAGCTGAACAGGACCAACCGAAAACCTGATAACATGAGTCGATGATGACAAGAAATGACACTCCATGCGGTCTAACAGAACAATTTACTTACACGATCCACTTTACGTTTTACTATACAAGCCTGTTGGCACAGTGGCATGTGAGAGCGCTTACTATGTCGGGGGTTGCGGGTTCCATTCCCGTCTCTTGCAATATGTTCAGACATAGTTGGTGGCGTCTGCGTGTCAATTATATATAAATATAAAGTATTTGTGTATGTATATGTATCAGTTGGTTAGATTCCATAATAATACATGCTTGGAGCTTAGTTTAGGTCTAATTAACCGTGTGTATATTTCTCCGAGTGTATTTATATGTATTTATTTATTTCAGATCAGCAATAACGATATTCGCGCAACGAACAGACGGACAGCACGACTACAGGATATGGAACAATCAGCTGATCAGCTACGCTGGGTACATGGAACCTGATGGGACCATTATCGGAGATCCAGCGAGAGTTGAGTTCACAGAGGTATCTGTTTCAACTATTTTCATGGGATTAAGCTTCTCAGCGTACTGAACAGCTTAGCTACTGTACTAAGCATGAGATGAGATGAGAGGCTTTGCCCAACAGTGGGATCTTACAGGCTAACACTTTTTTAAATTGCTCAAAACTGATTTGCTCAAAACTGATCACTAAATGATGTCAAAAACTAAAATGATTACTAATTTTGTTCAGAGATGTTGATGATAAATATGTATTGTACGCCCTCAAGAGGAAAATGGAATACGTATTGCCTTACTCAATAATCCATCTGTCTATATGTCAGAAAGGACAATGTTTTAGCCACTTACACCTATAATCTCATATCATAAATACGTGGTTGTTATTTGATATTGTAAAATGAAAAATGATAGTGAGAAATCGAAACTGGGGGGAAGAAAGCCTTTGCCCAACAATGAGGCCACACTTGAGGTTAATATCTTATACGAGTATATAAAATTCTCGTGTCACAGTGTTCGTTCGCGTACTCCTCCGAAACGGCTCGACCGATTCTCATGAAATTTTGTGAGCATATTGAGTAGGTCTGAGAATCGGCCAACATCTATTTTTCATCCCGAAATTCCCGCGGGAACGGGTACAACGCGAGTGAAACCGCGGGGCGCAGCTAGTAATAATAATAGAAATGTGATCCAGAGTGTCCATTACAATAAACATCTCCAAAAGGTATATAGCAGTTGGATCTGCATTGCCTCACATACTCGTACCTCTCAATAAGACCGGGCTTGTCCCATGACTCAAAGGAAATAACACTATAATGATATTATTATAAGATGAAAAACAATTACTTGAAGAGGTAAACTAACTACCCAACATACTAGTAAGAAGTAAAATATAGTGGTTAAACATTCCCCACTGTCCCAAAAATATTTACTATTCGTTTACCTTCGGCCTAAAACCTCCGCCGCAAATCCACTGCAATATTGATTGCTCTTCAATCAATCCGATAAGAGCCGCTGTCGTTTTTCAGATTTGCATGAAGCTTGGATGGAAGCCGGAAAGAACGCAATGGGATGTCCTGCCTTTAATCCTCTCTGCAAACGGGAAAGACCCGGAGTATTTTGAATTGCCGCGAGAAATCGTCATTGAAGTACACATGGAGCATCCTCAGTGAGTTCTTATTTTAAGATATTATTAGTTTCTTTTTAGCCGAAACTCGAAACGTCGGGAAATCAAAGTGGTAAGTTGCTAAAACAATCTTATGTGCCGTGAAAAAAAAACCGTAGTAATACGTTAATAATGCTTCTCAATTAATGACGCTTAAATGACAACGCCATCGCTATGTTCTCAGTTTTAGTGGGTTCGCGCCTAGATAATATATGCAAGGGAAAGACGAATAGAATCTCACACTATTTATTTCTGAATCTAAAAAAATCGCTTCCAATATCTTCAGTGCTCTAAGATTTCCCATCATTGAGACATTACAGGCCTATACTTTATTTTTATTTAGATCTAAATCTATCGTATCTTGAGACCTTGATCCGTGTGGATGGAATCTAATATAACCCAATATGTTGCAGGTACGATTGGTTCAAAGAGATGGGCCTGCGATGGTATGCTTTGCCTGCGGTCTCGGGAATGCGGTTGGACTGCGGTGGTCTTGAATTTACAGGCACTGCGTTCAACGGATGGTACATGAGCACGGAGGTTGGCTGCAGAAATCTCTGCGATAGCAGCCGCTTGAATATCATAGAAGTAAGTAGCAACGTCTCTACTCTTAGTTATGTCAGTTAAGATAACACTATTTAATTATGAGAATAACTTGTTCTATAATATACCTTTATTACTAAGGTACGAATACTGCACTATATACATCTAACCATGCCCAGGCAAGCAGTGTCCGAAATAGCATTAAATTTCATGAATTCGGTCTTAGCATCATTTATTTTATAATTCTGTACTAATATAGAGTGCCCCGCAGTACAATTTATTTATGAGTTTCTTTTTAACTAAGGTGCATTATCTCATCTGATTTTGAGGCTTAAACACCTTCGATAACATATAAAATGTTTCGAAACACAAGATGGGAATAAAATAATTTAAAAACATATGCAAAAAATATTTTTAAAAAATAATAAGGGTCATTAAGGGCTCGCCCTACAGCGTCGTAGGCCAAAAGCTCATATCGCTCAAAAGTTACGATAATTTCAGAATGTGGCGAACAAAATGGGATTGGATACAAATTCCTTCGTATCTTTGTGGAAGGATAAGGCCCTTGTCGAAGTAAATATTGCGGTCTTACACAGCTTCCATAGAGACAACGTGTCGATTGTTGATCACCATTCCGCATCGGAGCAATTCATTAAACATCTGGACAACGAGAATAAGAGTCGGTAAGTACCTACAACTAAAAAAAATATCAACCGACGTCTGAAATGGTCCCATATTAAGGACCATTTTGGAATAAACAAAAAATACGAATAAAACTCCTCATTTCGAAGTCTGTAGAAAGAACAGCAAATTTGTATTATTCATAATACCGTCTCTTAAAACAAAAACATGGTGGTGAACACGTTAAAAAATAATGAGACAACATTGTAAAAGTTCTTGAAATAAATTATGAATTATTTGATTTTTTAAGTGTTTTTTGATAATAACTGCGTTTATATGTCTACTAGCAGCGCCCCGCGGTTTCACCCGCGTTGTACCCGTTTCCGCAGGAATTTCGCGATAAAAAGTAGCCTATGTCCTTTCTCAGGCTCTGGACTAAATGTGTACAAATTTTATTCAAATCGATTCAGTAGTTTTGGCGTGAAAGCGTAACAGACAGACAGACAGAGTTACTTTCGCATTTATAATATGAGTTCGAATGTTCAGTACCAATATTATTAACACAAAATTAATTTGATTACAGAGGAGGCTGTCCCGCTGATTGGGTATGGATAGTCCCGCCCATGTCATCCTCACTAACCTCCGTATTCCATCAGGAAATGGCCCTCTACTATCTGAAACCTTCCTACGATTACCAAGTAAGTCTCGTTCAATAAATTATAATACGTTACTGTCCATTCCAATATTACTGTTATTTAGAATATTACACTTTGAGGCAAGTATAAGATTACTGCCAAAATTACCCTTACTAGCCCCTTTAGTTATGTTTTAATTAAAACAAATGACGTCCTAATTTGGTTCAGGTTGTTTATGCAATGTCTTGGGATTCAAGGAGCAATAATGTCGGAAACTTTCTGCTATCGATACTCCATCGATTCCTGTTCAATGCTAACTCCTTCACATCTGTATACGACATGACAGACACTTTTTCTTTAATCTGGCTCATGTAACTTATAACTGCTCTAGGTCTTCCCTTACTTCGGTTAGTCTAATAATATTTATTCGAAATTTAAGGAACCTCCATGGAAAAACTACCAATGGAAAAAGCCTGATGGGACAAAGGCAGTCCACAGGAAGTTCCACTTCAAACAGATCGCCAGAGCGGTTAAATTTACTTCCAAACTATTCGGTCGTGCACTCTCCAAGCGAATCAAGGCAACTATCTTATACGCGTCCGAGACAGGAAAATCGGAACAGTATGCCAAGGAGTTGGGAACTATTTTTGGACACGCCTTTAATGCTCAGGTTAGTAAAGAGAATGAAGAGAATTTAGAATATAGAAAATATGAAATTATTTGTCTAAATTACTCAATTATATGTATACATTATATTATGGGAATGAGGGAAACTTTATATGACAAGCATTTAATTTTTCCTTAGTGAACGAAGAAGCCTTTGCCCGACATTGCAGACAAATACTTTTTAGTTGCAATCCAATTCCTGCGATAGTTTTAGGCCTACCGGACACGATAGATTTTTTCATCGGCCTCGGCAGTTGAGTGAAATCTCCGGGGGCTAGACTAGGATGTCAGTTTTATAAACATAGTCAGATAAAAATAAGTGATATTTAATTTGTCTACATTTTATGTCTAACGTGTTTCAGGTCCATTGCATGTCTGACTATGACGTATTTTCTATTGAACACGAAACTCTTTTGCTAATTGTTACCTCTACGTTTGGTAACGGCGAACCTCCGGCTAATGGAATGGTAAGCGATGAACTAAGTAATAAATATAATGATTTAAATAAATTACATGTATTGGACGCATTGATTAATACTATTTTCTGTAGGATTTCGCCGAACACCTCTTCCAAATGCTGTATAACGAATCCAAAAATCAAGGAAACACTTCGGACTTAGGATCTGGGTAAGAAACGTGCTTATTATAAATATTCGAGTCCTAGTAAAACACAAGGCGCTGTGCCGTTCCATTTTCTTGAAACTTATCTGAAGACGCTGATTGTCTAGATAAAAGTATAAAATATTTAATTTGTATTTCTTTCACGTTTCAGACATTTCAAAACCCCTACTCCAAAATCGTTAATGAGAACAAACAGCACCATGACACCAAGTATCGAATACAAAAGACAATTAACGAGACTGGAATCAAATAAAAGTATGCTCTTTTTTTTTCTTTGACCAAACATTTATACAGGGTGAGCAATCCAAATGGGTCAGTATGGCGGTTTTGGAAACCATAACAGATAGCGAAATCTTGGCTTAGGAACCATGGCGTTGATTTTAGTAAAAAGAAAAACTGCATTCATATACTTACAAAAATACGTGTACTCGGCCCAGGAATCGAACCTGGATTTTTTCGAAAAATTAAATTTCGTTATTTTCCTTTGAATATCGGTTATGTAGCTCTTAAATAGTAAATGTTACTAAGAAACATGATATCTCAAACTAATAAAATGCATTGTTTTTAAACAACGAAGTTTTATTTTTCACTACTTCAGTGCCGCCGCCGGCCCTTTGACTTTGTATGGGGAAGTTTTAATATTGTTTAAGTAATTGAACAAAAACACAACAAAAAGATAATTAATTATTTCAGTAAATGTTCAAAATGGTAACCATTTTCCTGCATGCAAAGATTAATTCTATTGGGTAACGATTTTTTTAACGATAAAACTTCCCCATACAAAGTCAAAGGGCCGGCGGCGGCACTGAAGTATTGAAAAATAAAACTTCGTTGTTTAAAAACAATGCATTTTATTAGTTTTAGATATCATGTTTCTTAGTAACATTTACTATTTAAGAGCTACATAACCGATATTCAAAGGAAAATAACGAAATTTAATTTTTCGAAAAAATCCAGGTTCGATTCCTGGGCCGAGTACACGTATTTTTGTAAGTATATGAATGCAGTTTTTCTTTTTACTAAAATCAACGCCATGGTTCCTAAGCCAAGATTTCGCTATCTGTTATGGTTTCCAAAACCGCCATACTGACCCATTTGGATTGCTCACCCTGTATATATCCTATAAACTTTGAAAATTTGAACTATCCTGATTTCATTCTAGGTAGCATCGCAGGAACTTCTTCCGTGGAACAAATTGGACCCCTAAGCAACCTTTGTTTCGCTGTCTTCGGTCTAGGCTCCAGCGCTTATCCAAAGTTCTGCAATTTCGGAAAAACTGTAGACAGAGTTCTGGGTGAACTGGGAGGAGACAGAATATTAGATCTGGTTTGTGGCGATGAGATGTGTGGACAGGAACAACAATTCCGGAGTTGGTCTTCCAATATTTTCCATGTGAGTAGAATACAACATATAATTTTAAAATTAATGCACACATTTTTAAGGTTTTAAATGATGCTCATGGATTGTATTGAAGGAGATCCTAAAATGATCCTGCAGAAATATCTCTCAATGATACATAATTCTTCATACATTTTTTGTTTCTAGGTGGCCTGCGAAACATTCTGTTTAGAAGAAAACGACATGGTGAAGGACGCAAAGAAAGCTTTAGGCCAAATACCTTTGACTGAAGAGACAGTACGATTTGGTAAAACGTCAAAATCTGTCCCCATTAAATGTTCTCTGGAGGAAGGATTCAGAAAACAATTGACTGTGTGTACTGTTAAAGAAGTTAAGACTTTGGGAGACTTTACTACCGATAGAGAGACTGTGTTTGTCGACATGAAACCTCATGTAAGTAAAATTATACCAGTACTTAGATTAACATATAACATAACATACTCTATCTATGTGAGGCGCTATAGTGCTTCGAAGGCATAAGCATAAGCATTCGGCCCTGGTTGTTTAAATCGTTCGACCATATAAGTCTGAAAATTTAAACCACCCGGAGTTGATAACTACCATTTCTTGAAATGGATGATGAAAATCTATTAAATTCTACCAGATGGTAAAAATTAACTGTCCAAGATATCCGTACTGCATTGTGTGATGATGAATATTTTTTTCAGGAGGAACTAAAATATGACCCGGGAGACCATGTGGGAGTAATGGCATGTAACAGAAAAGACATAGTCGACGTAATTCTAGAAAGAGTTAAAGACGTCGATGATTACAATAAACCAGTACAACTGCAAATAATCAAGAAAACTCTCACGCCAACAGGTGCATAAAAATAAAAGAAAACATTCTTAAAATGTTTCCCTATTTCAATTTCGAAAGGCTTAAGTCTTTCTTGTTTTGTAAGAATCGTTGGTTTAACGTTAAATATTCATAAGATGTTTACTGCGAGTTTCCTTGGCGAATATTTTTTTAAAGTAATAAAAAAGAGAAAAATACAATGGGTAACAATGATTGAATACGAGTATTTCCGTTGCAAACATTTAAAAATGTATTCGGTTCGAATGGCTATTGATCTTTCTAACGTAGTGGAATATGGGGGTAGCATCAATAGACGCACAACAGTTCTAAAACTCCAACGAATGTTACTAAAAGCTTTTCACACCAAAATCCGATTTCCATAAAAAACACTATATAGCCTTTAACCTTCAACTTTAATGTGGTTATCCATTACAAAAATAATTATTCAAATTGGATTGGCAGTTTAAAGAAACAAAAAATTAAACTCATAAACGCTTATTAACAACATTTTAGCTATGTTTTGTCCCTTTCCGACATACGGTATT
This sequence comes from Cyclophora albipunctata, assembly GCA_963082685.1. Taxonomy (NCBI): domain Eukaryota; kingdom Metazoa; phylum Arthropoda; class Insecta; order Lepidoptera; family Geometridae; genus Cyclophora; species Cyclophora albipunctata. Next base: position 2,598,310 of record OY720117.1, on the reverse strand, counting down.
TACTAAAGAGCAAAAGAGACAAAACACTTTAGAACCGTGTTTAAGTTAATAAACGTTTATGAATAATGTGGTAAGAAACAAAAGAAAAACAAAAAATCAAACTCAGCTTTATATTAGTATAGATAATATTCCAAGTACCATAACATCCCCATTGATATTACAGGAGTAATTAAAACGTGGGAGAAACACGAAAGGATTCCAGCAACAAGTGTTAGGGAGGTATTCACCCGATTTCTCGACATTACCACGCCACCTTCCACGACCTTACTGAAATACCTCGCTGATGCCTGCACCAACGACAAAGATGCTTATCGCATTAGGGAATTAGCTACGGTAAGTGAAATTACTGTATGCGGCATGGCATAATGAAAATGGAAACACATACGTTGGTAATTAATGTTGTTAACGCATAATGTGATAATGTGCATTATGTTGTATTAAGATACGCGTGATGAGTTTATTTTACTCTTTAAGAAGCCAGTTCCGGGGATATGCGGGTATGTTGTTGCATAGAAAGCTTTTTTCCAAAGCTTTACGGGTATAAAAGGGTACCTAAAAATCGTTACACAATACATATTTTACCAAAATCTCTCTTCGATACCCACCATGATATCTTATTAGGACAAAAGTACATTTAACCGCTTTAACGATAGCCACTTGCTGTTGGTAGAATCAGTGGCTGCTATTACTTATTTTGGCATGGCATTAAATTATTTCCCCAGGACTCCAACAAATACGACGACTGGAGACATCACCACTACCCTCACTTGGCCGAAGTCCTCCTTCAGTTTCCTTCATGCAGACCTAAGGCATCGGTAATGGCTGCTCTACTGCCGCCACTCCAACCCCGGTTCTATTCAATATCATCATCACCTCTGGCGCATCCCAACAGGATACATGCTACTGTTGCTGTTGTTAGCTATAAGACTAAAAGTAAGTACAGCTCTTTCATCATGTTCGCTTGATACAAATAAAATTACCTCCCATAGATGAGCTATCATCATCATCATTATCTTTCTCGGTCTTCAACTTATGTCCGATAGACTTCTAGCTCATACGGAGCATCCCGATTCTCGCCACTATTAATTATTTCATTCAAAATCACCTATTAACTAGTTTTCTTTGCTTAGATGGAGAAGGACCAACACATTACGGAGTATGCTCAAATTATTTGAAAAATTTGCAACCAGATGAGGAGCTCTATATATTTACAAGACGGTACGCATTTTACCCATAAATATTTTAAAGAACTTACAAAGAAACAACAACGACTATACTTAAAATCACAAATACATGCTCTCAATTTAAAATTACTTTCGTTTTTTCTAGGGCCCCAAGTTTCCACATGCCCAAAGACATATCCGCACCACTGATACTCATTGGACCCGGGTCAGGCATAGCACCATTCAGAGGCTTTTGGAACGAAAGGAGACATCAAATCCAGAACTCGATACCCAACAGCGGAAAACCAGGAGAAATGTGGCTGTTCTTTGGATGCCGGAACAGTGCGATGGATCTGTATAAAGAAGAGAAGGAAGCGGCTGTGAAAGATGGAGTGCTGACGAAGACTAAGCTTGCTCTGTCAAGGGAACCTGGAGTTGATAAGGTAGCTATTGATTTACCAAGTATAAGCAAGTTTTGGCTTAGTAATTTTCTTATAACTAAGAAAATTGCCCATATTTAGGTCATAACGAGCTTGCTCCTGAAGTCTACCCATACTTTCAAGCAAGTGTGGGGCGTTAGACTGTGAAAGCTATCACAGCAATAGAATCAGTGAAGTAGTTTAAGAAGACAGAGTCAATCATATCAAAATTCAAACTTCCACATATTAGTGGGAAAAAAAGGATAAAAGAAGATGCGAGTAACAGAATTATTTATTTTACAGAAACACGTTCAAGCTCTTCTCGAAGAAGAAGGCGCGGAACTGACCAGAATGCTTCTAGATGACGATGGCCATTTCTACGTCTGTGGCGACTGCAAAATGGCGGAGGAAGTACAACAGAAACTCAAAACAATAATCAAGAAACACGCCAAAATGAGTGAACATGAAGTGGAAGAGTTCATTTTGGATTTGATGGTAAGAAATTTTGTAATACTAAATAGGGTCACGTCTCGGATATAATTCTTAGATCAGGGAAGCATTCTGAAATGACCCTGGCAGAGCATTTTCTCGCCAACAGGCGTCATGATTCGCCTTTTCTCTACCAAGCCTAACTTCAAAAACTTTGAGAGACCGAGACCGGATCCTGAAAGCTATAACTTTACTTTAATACAAATGTTTTACACCCAGATCCGTCCATTACAACAGCGAAACTAAAGCAATCCTTTTAAAAACTTTTGCAGGATGAAAACAGATACCACGAAGACATTTTTGGAATTACATTAAGAACAGCCGAAGTACAGAGTGCGTCGAGAGAATTCGCTATGAGAACAAGACAAGGATCTACGCAATCTCAGAGTCCAAATTAAAAATATGTGAAACTAGTAGCGTCTCATGGTTTTATCCGCGTTGCGCCTATTCTGTAGAAATTTTGAGAAAAAGTATAAAAGTGTTACATTTGTACCGAACACTAGATATTGCATTTAACTAATAGCCTAAGATAATTTAATTACAACATTTTCGTAGCCTTAAGATTCTTTATTTGTACTAGCTTTAATAATTTTTTTATTTAATTTGCTTAGTTGTAATCTTTTCTTATTAAAAGGCTCGAAACTTTTATCAATAAATATTCTGAATGATATCAAAAATAAAATGCATTAAGTTGACCTGCTTCTATATTGAAACATGTAAAATCCTATTTTTAAAAAGAATTTGGACCGCAAAAAGTATGGTTACCCTTCAACCAATAAATAGGTATTGACAAGTTGACTCTTGACAAGTTATATCAATGCAAAATACATTCAACTTTTTACCCTCACAATAAAAATAATAGGGTAACCATATTGAATAACAAACGGGACATTTTCACTAAATATTTCAACGACCACATTCAGAGACAAAATCAAAGCTTTTAGTTTTAAGAAGTGCATTATAAACTATAGATTTTGTTAAGTCAATCTGTGTCTAGGCAAGCGTGGTGATAACGCCTAATCCTCCTCACTGTACTGGTATCTTCAGTGGGATGTGAAGCTTTTGCCCAGCAGAGGGACATTACAGGCTAGTACTTTACTATCTATGAGTTAATTCTGTTTCGAAATAGTTTAAGAAATCAGCTTGTTCCAAATTAAAAGAAAGACATCAATATACATCGTTTTATTACATCCAGAATAGTTAAGACGATAATAATTATCGTTTAATCAACTCTTTCTTCTGACGACGTGGTCGTATATTTCGATTTGAGTATATTTGGGTGAAAAGATCCGTTGCTTATTCGTGTTTTGTCCGGGGTCCTGATGAGGGTCCGGACATATAATTTTATGGTCATGCCGATTTTGAAACAACAGACCTTTTTCAGGATCCATTACTGGCTGTAAATAATTAATAATTGTGACTATCTACATATTATAATGTTCTTACATATAGGTATTGTTACTTTTACTAACTCTTGTGACGTCGTTCGTCTAAGCTTAGGTACCTGATAAAAGTTTAATACCGCTCAACGACTTCTTAAATGTGTGTCTGACATGACACAACATGAGCTTTATCTCGCTTAAATTGTCGGACCCGGTTGGAAGGAAAAATTGGACGTAATCCGAAACTAAAACTCAGTCAAGTTGACCAATAGCCCACACAATATTAAGTTTTAGTTTGCCTAATCGCTGCTCAATTATCTACTTAAGTTATGTACAAAGTTTCGAAACTTATCAGACGCTTCGGCTATCGAAATAGTTTCTCAATCTTAGAGAATTTCATTCAATTAACTTCAACAAAAAGCGTCACATTGTTTTAGCTTCCTTACATTTTTTAAAGAAAATTTTTGATATTTTCCACATACCTTGTAATTTCTGCTAATGTTACTCCTAACTGTTCCATGCCTCCAGTGATAGTATCCCAAATCGCTATCCCTAGGCCAAAGCATCTTATCTGACTTGAAGAACGCCGTCCAATTCTCGGTGAGCAGTCTATGAGCGTAATCAATGTACCCAGATATCTCGAAACCTCCCCTCGTGAAATGTCTTATGAATATTATGGACTGCGGACAATGGCGGTTGATTAGTACAGGCTAGGCATAGACTATACTAGAGTTAACTAGAGTTAGTTTGTTTGAAGCGCGTAAACTCGCGCGTATGCTTTCTAGCGTATAAATAACGTAAACAATGCTAGTCTTAAATCGCGATTCGTGACGCAGCATACTGATCAAAGTTCAACTGCTTCATCTACACATCAATATGTATAACTTAAATAACTTTTAATTCACTTACAAAACCACTCACAATACCCTCACAGCGTATATCTCAGTAAAATCAAAGCCCGTTAAATGTTTAAATATAAGTTGCCAAGTACTTAAAAACCAAGAGCCTAGTTAAAAGTCTAGACCAATTTAGAAGATGTTTGAAATTTTCCTAATTGTAAAATTAATCATAATATTTAGAAGTCTAGCCCACACTCATCAAGAAACATTAAACCGTAACCGAAATTACAATTAGTATAAAACTTTTTAATGTCTTTGGGGATGGCATTAAAATAAGAAGCAAAGCTAATAAAAATATTTTAAAAAATCATTTAGGAATAAAATCGATAAAAACATAAAATACCATCTCAACTTCGAAAGATACTTTTAATTAGAAAGGTAATTTTATTTACGTTCCAATTCGGAACTTGGCCTCTGTTTATTTTTGCTAACAAATGTTGATTTTTCATTAACCATTTCCGATTGGTCATCAAAATATGAATTAACAAACTCAGGGATATTATAAGGATAGCTGAAATATATTTTTGAGAAATGAGCAAAAGAAGACGTAATATATTAATATACCTTTTTTTATGAATGGGGAATGCATTTACGCATCCCCGGTTATTTGGGGAAACAACAGTAATTAAATAAAGCTGCAGAGTTTGTTTGTTCTTTTGTTTGTTTGAACGCGCTAATCTCAGGAACTACTGGTCCGATTTGAAAAATTATTTGTAAATTAATTTGTAAATTTTGTAATGGATAGCCATATTCAACGGGAAGGTTATAGGCTACTTTTCATCCTTAAATTCCCACGGGAACGGGTACAACGCGAGTAAAACCGCGGGGCGCTGCTAGTATATATGTTATAAAACCAGTGCTGGGCCAGTAGTTCTTTCATTATAATTTAAGGTAACTTCGATGATTTTTTTTACGAATGAAAAATTATACCATGCCGTCTTACAAAATTATATGACAACACAATAAAAAGCTACAGATGACTGTGAAGTCAAAAAAGGATATTCCTTCACCTTATGAGCCGTTTTGTTTCTGAAAAATACTATCAAATAACTTAGATCTTACCACTTATACACATACTAGCTGCGCCCCGCGGTGTTACCCGCGTTGTACCCGTTCCCGCAGGAATTTCGGGATAAAATGTATGCCTTATGTTATTCTGATGTATAACCTACATTACTGTAAAGTTTCACCCAAATCCGTTCAGTAGTTTTTGCGTGAAAGAGCAACAAACATACATCCATCCATACATACATCCATCCTCACAAACTTTCGCATTTATAATATTAGTAGGATTGGTAATCATGATAAGAAATAGTTTTTTTTTGCGATACTATGATGTAATCCTGCTTTACCAATGAATCCTACTAATCCTACTATCCTACTTCCTACTAATCCTATCCTATCCTACTTTAATAATATTATAAATGCGAAATTTGTGAGGATGGATGTATGTATGGCCATCCATACATACACCCATCCTCACAAACTTTCCATATGTATGGTATATGTTTGTTGCTCTTTCACGCAAAAACTACTGAACGAATTTGGATGAAGCTTTACAGTAATAAAGGTTATACATCAGAATAACACGTGGGATACATTTTATTCCGAAATTCCCGCGGGAACCAATACAACGCGGGTAACACCGCGGGCCGCGGCTAGTTATTTATATAATCGTAACAACAAACTTTGCTTTACCATCAAGCATAAATATGCGACACTAACCTGTAAGATCCCGACTCTGTTCGCCCTCTCCCTTACGGCGAGTTCCCTGTTAAAAGGATCTAAGGATTTGGATCCTTCGCTCACCAAAACATACGCCTGAACAGTCGGGAAAACTATCTCGTGTATGACCGCTCTGCGTGAGTTGAACTCTTTTTCTGACAGTGTGTCCCCATTGGCTCTGTATAGAGTTGTTCATCATCAAGCTTACAAAATACGGGAACGATAATAAATTATTTTGGCTTCTTAATTTTTGTACGCAAAGTAAAACAATCTGTGATTAAGTTGGGGTGGATGTGTGTGTATATATTATTATATAACATTGGGATAGGAAGAGTTAAGGGCTAACAGATAAAAGCGTTGCGGCACAGACTCAATCATGTGCAATGTGTTCTCACTCTTTCCCGAGTCGAAGAAGGACGTGTAGTTTTGTATAACTAACTAGCAGCGCCCCGCGGTTTTACCCGCGTGGTGCCCGTTCCCAAGGACATTTTCAGATGAAAAATAGCCTATAACCTTCCCGTTGCTATCAAATGGATTATTCAAATCGGACTGATAATTAACGAGATTAGCTCGAACAAACAAACAAACTTAAAAATTGTACCTCTTTATAATCTTATCTTATATATAAAATTCTCGTGTCACAGTGTTCGTTCGCGTACTCCTCCGAATCGGCTCGACCGATTCTCATGAAATTTTGTGAGCATATTGAGTAGGTCTGAGAATCGGCCAACATCTATTTTTTATCCCGAAATTCCCGCGGGAACGGGTACAACGCGGGTGAAACCGCGGGGCGCAGCTAGTATTAGTATAATATCTCATTTAGGATTGGGTCTGTAACAGACATACGCACAAACACATATCATATTTATTTAAAACAAGCACCAACGCAAAACGGACGTTGCGTTGTTTCAAACGCACACAAAACCAACGATGTACTAATCCTAAGTTGTCGGTGGATGTGAATGGTTTCATCTACTTCCACCGACCAACCCTAAACTACTGTAACCAATTTCGGTTCCAAATACCTGTAACCGAAGGCTGCTATTGTCCTAGCCGAAACAATGCTCCTCAAGTTCCGCAGATCAGCGAGCTCGACGAGCGAGTCCAAATAGTCTTCCCAAGTCTCGAAAGGGAGTAGTTTCCGATCTGCTTCCACACTGGCGGGGTACTCATTCTTCTTCTCTGCCATCGCCATTTTAGCTCAACTTTTAAATCTAACTTCCTAAATAAAAAGGGCTAATTTCCAGTAAGGATCCGACGAAAAATGGTGATGACTTGACGATGATATATCTATATACAACTTATATCACATTCATCACACAAACCTATGTATTAATTTTTTTACGAACTGAAATTTGGTATTGATTTTTTTGAAAATGATATGAGAAAAAAGGTGTATATAGAGGTCAGTGTAAAAAAGGGAAATTATTGAAATGAATAATAATGATTCCCGACGAGATAACGTCTGTTTTGACAATCATGACATATTATTGACGTTAAACAAAGATAATTAAACTATGAGATTAAAGATGGAGTAAAGACAAAATAAATAGATATTGTCTAAACAAATGAAACGAATTAATTGAGCAAAAAGTTCTCATAGCGAATTTTAGCTAGACCAAGGAAGACCGAAGTATATTGCGTTAACAATCGGTTTGTTTGTTTCCATGGATTTAATATACAAACTGGATTGCGTACTAATATGTTTTTATAGAATATTAAACTCCATGACAAACTGATAAGTCTTCATTTTACTTAATCGAACCAAAGAGAGAAAAAATGCGAAAGTTTGTGTTTTTGTCTTTACTCTTTTGGATTTGGATGAAACTTTACAGTTATTTATTTATTTATATGAACACTTGTATAGGTTATACATCAGAATAACATATGGGATACATTTTATCCCGCAATTCCCACGGGAAAGGGTACATCGCGCAAATATAAAAAACTGACAATGAAGCTGAGGTCCAGTTTGCTCAGTTACACCAAACAATTTGCGCCGTTACATAAGATTTCAACACATAGAGTAAAGTATAAACCTGCCGAGCTAGCATATCACTGAAGACAAAGGTCTGCTGGGCAAAAGCCTCTCATATCACTGAAGATATCAGTACAGTGAGGAAGATAAGGCGTAATCACCACGCTTGCCTAATGCAAGATGGTAATTGCCCGAGCCATGTATGAAAAGTAGGAAACATGTTGTGGAATTGAACCTGAGTCCTCAGTCTTGGCAGGCGAGTTCACATGCCACTAAGCCATCGAGGCGTTAGACAGGTTATACTTCACATAGAGTCAACTCGGTAGAAATAGTACCGCTATGAAACGTTCGTATACTATTGGCACCAACACAGCGAATCCACGGATATCGAAAACCAAACAAGATTGAGTAACAAAGGGAACTACAATTTATTTGTTCCAATCAAAACCTCAGAAGGAGACAGAAATTGTATAAAGCCTGATGGTACAATTCAATTGTTATTGAAGAGAACAAGATGTTAGACTGTTTGTAAAATAGAACAATACCACAAACAAACACCCTGTTCGTTTGTGCTGATGTTCTTCCGAATGTGTGCTAGGTTTAGAAGAGTTTCATTGAGGACAAAACTGAAAAAAAAATATTAGAATTTGACTCCACAGTCGATTGATTGCGAATATAAAACTGGACGCGAAAGAAAAAGTTTAAGATCCCACTGAATGACACTAACTTTGCTTACTTAAATCATGTAATTTGAATAATGAGGAAAAGTAGTGTCGAAAAGCTAAAAGCTTACGATAAAAAACACCTAGGTACTATTCCCGAAATATTAAACGAGGAAAGACAGTGACTGAGGCCGATCCAATAACGGTTGACCCTTACCAAATACAAACTCACAACACAAAGGATTTCCAAAATGAAGATACAATTCTAAATTCTAAAATAAATTCCATAAAGCACGTCTGATTTGAATATAATTTTAATACAAACGCCCACTGGCATTGCATTAGCATTCAGTGAAGCGTTTCGGGTCATTTTTACATTACCAGGAAAATAAGCAAAGTTTGTTGACAACAAGATCTTGTACTAACTCTTAACAAGACTCAAAGTTTAGTGTTTGCAGATATTTTGTGCTCAACGCAGATGCATGGAGGGTTAAACTTTTGTCGGTTTCATCCTTCAGTATAAAGTAATTCTCCTCGTATCGAATACTAACCGCGCCTCGCGGAGTTACCCGCGTTGTACCCGTCCCCTCAGAAATTTCGGGATAAAATGTATCCCATGTGTTATTCTAATGCATAACCTATATTACTGTAAAGTTTCATCCAAATCCGTCCTGTAGTTTTATCATTTTGTAACCAATTTGTACCAATTTGTAAGAAATAAAGTTTTTTTTTTATCATGAAAGAGTAACAAACATACATCCATCCTCAAACTATCGCATTATTTATATTAGTAGGATATGTAAGGTGAACACCTAGTTGTGTAAATCCTATAATTGAAATAATACCTACCTTTACGGTTTTCTTATCAATACAGTAATTTTGTTGCATGATTCGAACTACTTACTGTAACTACTTATTACCGCCTTTGGTTTATCTTGTAAATAGCCTCAAAATTGACTTCTGTGACCACGGTTCCTGTAAAGGGGCCGAAACGTCAGATACAAATGTAAAATAAAAGCGAAGAGTATCTGTAAACGTAGTTTCAAGTAGTGTTCGCTTAAACTTAAGAAACCAGGAAGCCTCAAAATTGATTGAGTAGTTAAATCAATACATATAATCAAGTATTATATCAAAAAGTCCACTTCAAAACAAATAGGTAAGAGGTTCGGTCCATCAACACCGGTAGGGTTAATTTACCCTCTATAAAGGGTTGATTGGAATTCTTTATGAACTTCTTAACTTTATATTTTGGAGCCGAAAAAGTTTATGATTTTATTTATTACATCGTTTAAGAAAAGCTGTTAAATACGAAGTGTGATCCGGAAGATGGGGTGATTATTTTGGTTAATTCTTTGAACTCTTTTTAATTTGTTTATTATACGTAAGAAAGCCTATTTTATATTAGTTTCGACCGGTCTTACGGGAATAGGAAAGTTTACATTCTATTGACCCTTTAAGGACTACGGGGACACCCTTGTCCCAAACAAAAATCAATAAATAAGTCATAAACTAATAAAACGGTAGGTGTGATTTTAGCGTTAACTAGTTTCTGAACGTATCTTTTTATTTTTTTATCATAGCAACACAGCATTTAAACTGTCAGTCTTTGTTTATGGTCATTGCAAATTGACAATTTGTTTCGCGCGGTTTTCTTATATTTTGAAAAAGTATTTCGAGTGCAATAGTTGTCGACAAGTTATTATATTGCGAAATATTTACTGCCTGGTAAGTACTTTTTTTATTTTATAAACTAATAAAATCTAAATTCATATTGTACCCTTTCATCTGTTATTATAAACATAAAGGGACACGGGTGTCCCTGTGGTCTATAAGGGTATTTATCTGGTTCAATATTGCTGTTGTGTTTTTTTATTTTTACCCTCATTTCTTATGTTTATGTTTACAGATTATGTTTCGTAGAGGACGTGCGGTTTTCGAACTCAGGGAAAATGAAATCCAGCAGATTTTGATGGGTGATAATAGTGACGATGAAGACAATTTATTGCTTGACGAAGAAGATGAAAGGCTACTCACACAGGACGACGACCAAGGGGTATCCGAAGTTGAGATTGAAGATACGACACATCAACTTCAAGAATCCAGGATATCATCACCCAAACCTTCAACTTCTGCGGTAGAACTTGTAAGCGAACCACTTACCGTTCAGCAACCAGTTTTCAAGTGGACCCAGAGAACATACATTCCGAATGTATTTGAAGATGTTGAATATGAATTCGGTAAGGTGCAAATCTGTCAAGATGTGGAAAACAATGATACGCTGACTCCTTTCGAAATATTCCTTTCAACAACAAAATTTGACCTGTTAGTACAGTTGATAGTATCAGAATCAATGCGATACGCTCATCAAAACGGACGAGAATTTTCCGTTGAAATAGATGAAATGAAAGCATTTCTCGGTTTGAATTTAGTAATGGGATATCATATTTTACCAGCGTTTAAAGATTACTGGTCTACAGAACCTGACATGGCAGTACCTTTCGTAGCAAATGTTATGCCTAGGGCTCGTTTTGAAGAATTACGTAAAAATCTACACTTTTGTAATAATGAAGAAGTACGAGACCCTTCCAGTCCCAATTTTGACCGAGCCTACAAAATAAGACCTGTCATTGAACATCTAAATAAGTCATTCCAAAATGCCCTCAACAATACCAAAGAACAATCAATAGATGAACATATGATAAAGTTCAAAGGGCACAATGTAATGAAGCAATATATAAAAAACAAGCCAGTCAAATGGGGCTTCAAGCTATGGTGCCGATGCGATTCGGCAACCGGATACCTATTTGAATTCGATTTATATACCGGTAAGCGAACTACTGGTATTGAGTATGGGTTAGGCGAATCAGTTGTACTTCAACTCACAGAAAAATTGAAGGGTTTGGGTTGTGAAATATATATTGATAACTTTTTCAATTCGCCATTCTTGCAATATAAGTTGATATCTCAAAATACGAAGGCATGTGGAACTGTTCGAACAAACCGAAAAAACCTTCCAAAAACTGCACCTGTTGACAAAAAAATGAAGCGCGGAGATATTTATTTCACAAGTTTTCAAGGCATAAGTTACGTCAAGTGGATGGACAACAAAGCAGTACATTTGCTCACCAACTTTCTGTCGCCTATCGAAACAGACATTGTAAAACGCCGTCAAGCTGGTTCAGCAGAGAAAATTGATGTAAAATGCCCTCGGATCGTGTCATTTTATAATAAAAATATGGGTGGAGTTGACCTTATGGATCAACGTAAGGTGTGCTATGAGCTAGATCGAAGATCCAAAATAAAATATTATCTACGACTGTTCTTTGACTTGTTCGATATATCTGTGAATAATGCATATACTATCTACACGAAGCTTTACAATGAAAAAAAAATGGAAGGTAGTTTGTTGACCAACTTACAGTTCAGGCAAGTAGTAGCTCGGAGTTTGATCAATGGTTTTACGGTCAGGCAGCGAGATGCTCCTAGTTCAAGAACTAGTGCTGTACGAAGAGCCATAAAACGTCAATTTACTACACATGCTATGGAAAAAGTGAATAACAGAAAACGGTGTGTAAATTGTGCTAAGTTCAAGCGAGAAAGTCGCACAAATAATACTTGTTCTGTATGTAAAATTCATCTCTGTTACACTAATGACAGAAATTGTTTTGATGAATATCATAAATAAAATAAAACAAAAATATAACTCTTGCATTAAAATATTGTAATTTAATTAATAAAACTTAATAAAAATAATAAATATGTTGTTTGTTTTTATGAAACTCGTAAATGTAAAACACGTAAAGATAGGCTGAATAAGGAAAAACTCAGCCCTTGACGACCATAGGGACGCATATGTCCCAAGAAATTCCAACAAATATATAATTTTTTTTCATATTTTGATAATTTAGTATATTTATTATATGCATAATTAACTATCCTATATAACTTTTATGATCATACATCCCCCCATACACTTATGGTCCTGAGAGGGTTAAACTTGAATCGGTTCACTCGCTTGGGACCAACGCTGCCACAGCAACCAACCAAGAAGATAAATTGAAAATACTTTGCGTCTTCTATCGACATGTATAAGAATATCACGTGACAATTACACGGACTCGTAGCTTAACGTGCCCTCCGAAGCACGGTAGCGCTCAGATAGAAATGCCAATTAGGGGCCGAGCTGGAAGTTGCTTAACAATTACAATGAACTAACATAGCTTAGTCAAATTGCGCTGCGGGCGGAGTTTGCCTAAGTATTTATTTCAATTATTAACAACCAAATAGCATGCACAGTGATTTCTACTTTTCTAGAAGGCAGATCTTTTTTACGTAAAAAAATCAACAAAAGACGAAAGCATAAACACATATAAAATTACATTAAGGAACCGCCCGCAATAGCAACGTTAAACCCTGCCTTAATTACAAAAGAGCTGCTTCTAATAAGAACAATGACAATTAGCGAACACCCTGATATTAAACACTCAAACAAAGCGATATCTCAATCACAATGAAACTCAAGATTTAATTTGCTAATTACTCCTAATTTGACAAAAAGGAGATTAAGAAAATGTCTCAACTCCGTAAGAAAGCAAACACTTTCGTTTCTCCGTTCCTGTTCTTATTTATTCATCGGTACTTAATGGATGCTCGTTGCTGCTACAAAGGCAATCAATGTTGGGTAAATAAAACATCAATGTTGTATAAAATGCGCATACATTTGTTGGTAGGAGTCGCAGAAAGAGCGAAGTGCGTGCACATTATAATATTTAAAATATTCATCGCCGGCTCTGACTTTGATAGCGCTTTTGTGTTACAACACCTTATTTTGTTGAAAGGTTTTGTAATTCAGTGTCTTCAAATTGTGGTGCTTTAAGTTATGGCCGCTGCGCCGCATTTGGTACAATAAGTACTGCTCTCTACCGTGGGTACAATAATTAATCGATATTAACGAAACTTATACGTATACTTATTTGTTTCAGTGCAATTTTGGTGTCGTGTGGTATTTCAATGACTAGCAGCGCCCTACGGTTTACCCACGTTGAGCGATTTCTCTTGGAAATCTCTCTTCTCTTTCTCTCTTTCTACATATAAAAATATTTAAATTGGATTGGTAGTTTCTGAGATTAGCGCGTTCAAACATAAAAAATATAGTCATACTTTCAGATGTATTATATTAGTAAGTATGGAAATTAATAGTTGTTCTTAAAAATTTTGTAAATATTTATTTAATTTTGCTTGTCCACTGGAGAAGGGCGAGTTGTCTGGTGTAAACATTGACGAGAACTTTTTTTACGCGACACTTGCCTTTATGTAATTTTCTAAGAACTGTAAAAGATTAAATCCAAAACTTGAATCGTTTTGCTCCCATGTGGTTTGGTACCACTTTTGGTCAATCTTTCACGTGTCACACGCAGTATTTATGATCAACACGTCTTTCCAGCCAATTTAAAGTGAAAAACGAAATGAAGGTCAAGAAATGAAGGATTTTTGTCCCTGGAGACTGATCTCTAGGATCTGAATCCAGCACCAATCCATCCAATTATAGGAAATCTAACACAATTCCCAGTGCAGATAAAATAAAGAACTTAAAATTACTAGATCTTTTATTCCTACTGAACAATCTTTAATTTTTGATTTGATTTTTCTTATAACTACGCAGTACTCTCATGAATTTGAATGTACAAAAATCACATTATTTCTGGATCTATTACACAACCTTTGTATCGTATTCATAATAGTTAGGCTACATTTATAATATACGTAGATTGAAAACTTATAAACTTATAAATAATACGTTTGGTATTGATCATATTTCACTTCAAATGCATTAACAGTGAGTGGAATATTCTTTTCACTAAAAGATCTTCCTCCCAAAAACAATGGTTTATATCCAGAGTATCTTTTCAGTTCCACAAAATAAGTCTGCATCTGAAGACTGATCAAAGTTTTAATTACCGTCAAACGCCGGATACACCTGCTCTCTCACTTTATTAAGTTTTTAATTGAACCTGATCTCTGCTTTTTGTAGGCAAATGGCTGTAACAGCATAATCATTACAAAGTTTTACTTTGATGCCAACGTAGTTCCAACTCTGTGTAAGTTGTGTATAAATCGTGAAAGTGACAAACTACAAGAAATAATTTAATAAAAATTTCGCAATATTCTACCGATTTTATTACGTACTAGCAGCGCCCCCTGATTTTACCCACGTTATATGCCCGTTCTCGTGGGAATTTCGGATTGAAAAATAGCTTATAACCTTCCCGTCGAATGTCGCTATTCATTAGAAAATTAATTATTCAAATTGGATAGTCGTTTCTGACATTAACGCGTTCAACAAACTGACAAACTCTTCAAATCAAACCCTCAAAAAAATTATTCTTCATCTTTATTATATGACCTAGTACAGATCTATACTCGTACGTATAGATTCATAGTTATTTTGGGGCTTTTATGAGAAGTGTTGTTCTCATAAAAACCTCTTTCAAACAGGGAACCGCATCACAACCTATCATTTGATGCTGCAGACAAGTCAAACTCTTTTTGCATCAAGGGTGAAAGTACCACAAGGCAAATAGAAGAATTTTGTGCTATTAAGCATTTATTTTCCTTTTACTGGTTTACGTCTATTCGTTTGTTGGTTGAAATAAGAAGGTTAGTTCGAACTTTCGAAGTATTCGGAGTCGCAGGGGTACAATGGATTGAGATAAAACATGTATCGTTTCGAATGCACGCCAAGCTCTATTGGAATATTTAAAGATTTTGTAATCGCGTTGGGTTGGGGTTTTTAGTTTCTAAAGCCGGTGGAGTTAGATCTACTTTTATTTCTTTTAAATACCTAATTGTACGGAGTTTGTAATAGATTGTAATAGTGACAAAGGAACCACCTAAATGAATGATTATGTAGTTTAGCCACAATAGAGTAATTCTTGCAAGAGCTAATACTATTTTGATTACTTAGCCTTTTTTAAACTTATCATCGACAACGTTTTATCCTGAAATTCCTGCAGGAACTGCCGCTATACAGTGGCACCCTTGTAAAGACGCGATTGCAACCCCGCGTCTAATTTTTTATACTTTCCTCAGATCAATATTTAAAAAACGTATCGCCAATAAATTTAATCTGTAATCTCAACATTTAACCCAAAACAAGCGCTGACGGTACATTCATAAAATTTCTCTGCTGACTCTTTCCCTAAGGAATCGTTTGGACATGATCCACTTTGGTTTACCTCTAGCCGTTATTGCCAAGGGAATAAAGTTGAAATTTCTTTGAGTTTCTTAATCAGAAGGTGTAGGTTTAAGGACCCGAGCTGTACCTCAAGAAATCATATATCACGAAGTGGTTTGTTGTCCGACCGATGTTTGCAAATAGGTTGATTTCAGTTTTTTTGTTTATTAAATTAGGCATGTTAGATAAAGCCTGAGCAAACTATAGTCGAGACTGATTTCTAGTATCTATTATATACTCAATACTGAGTTTAATTTTTGTTTTTTTGTTGTTGTTTTAGTCTTTGAACACGCTAATTTCAGGAACTTCCTGTTAGATTTGAATAATTATTTTTGTATCGAATAGCTACATTCAAAAGGAAAACTATAGGGTATATTTTATCCAGAAATTTTCACAAGAGCAGGTACAATGCGGGTAACACAGCGGGGTGCTGCTAGTGAATTTATATGTAAGAACTAATGACAAGACTTTTTTGTCTATTGAATTAAAGAATTGCTACAGACGTCGGACTGACAAAAGACAGTTTTATTCCTATCGACAAGTTCGTCTCAAGACCCTTGTGAACGGTTCTATAGTGATCTCAGGCCCCCTACAGATCTACTAGCAGTGCCCTGCGGACTTACTCGGTTTATATCCGTTCCTGTATAATTTTTGGTCATGAAAATTAGTCAAAACATTCCTCGTGAACTACTCTGTTTATTGTGACTAGCAGCGCCCCGCGGTTTTACCCGCGTTGTGTCCATTCCTGTGGGAATTTCGGGATGAAAAATAGCCTATGTTACTCGTGGATAATGTAGCTTTCGAATGGTGAAAGAATTTTTTAAAACGGTCCAATAGTTTTTGAGCCTATTCATTACAACCAAACTAACAAAGTTTTCCTCTTTATAATATTAGTGTAGATATCCACATAAAAATCCGTTCAGTAGTTTTTGAGAAAATCGATAACATGCAGACAGCTTTTCGGATCTTTGTTTAACAATATGTATAGATAAACGATACATATCCCGTAAATAAAGCCTCGTGCCACTTATTAAGCAATACAAACGTTACAAGACATAGTTTCGCTTCGTTGGTGTCTTCTTTGTACTCAAACGAGTAAACAAGCGGAGCGCACCGAATCATACGCGGACGAAATGTTTGTTCTTTTTACTCGAACAACTTTCATATGTAGCGCTTAATGATGTGTTGTCTCAGACATGTTCGTTTGTGAAGCTTTGAGACGGTGAGATACATAATTGCCTGCTTGTTGGTGAAAGTGAAGTTGGGTAAATAACTCTGTGCTATGATTTAAGCTATTCCCTCTATATGTCATATGATTTAAGCTATTCCTGCTATATGTCATATGATTTAAGGTGTCTACACACCAAAGCCGCCGGCCCGGCGGCACGAACACGGTGGCAAGGCCGGCGGCCTGATTTTGAACGATTCTGAACGATTTTCGTTCAAAATCAGGCCGCCGGCCTTGCCGCCGGCCTTGCCGCCGGGTTCGTGCCGCCGGACCGGCGGCTTTGGTGTGTAGACACCTTAAAGCTATTCTTGCTATATGTCATATGATTTAAGCTATTCCTGCTATATGTCATATTATGGAAACACGAATATAAGCCACTGGCCCGTCCTGCAGTTTTACTATCATTGTGTCCATTTGTGCCGCTTTCCTGTGGGAATTTCGGGATGAAAAATAGCCTATAACCTTCCCGTTGAATGTGGGTACTCATTACAAAAATAATTATTAAATCGGATTGCTAGTTACTGAGATAAGCACGTTCAAACAAATAAAAAACAAACAAACTTATGAACTACTAGCTGTGCCCCGCGGTTTCTCCCGCAGCGCCCCCGTTCCCGTGGGAATTTTGATTTTTATTCCCTATAAACCTCACGGAGCCCGAGACCTTTCCAACGAATGCAAAACCGTAGAAATCGGTCCAGCCATTCACGCGTGATGCCGCGACCAAGGAAAACGGGTTTCATTTTTAGGGTTCCGTAGCCAAATGGCAAAAACGGAACCCTTATAGATTCGTCATGTCTGTCTGTCCGTCTGTCCGTATGTCACAGCCTTTTTTCTCCGAAACTATAAGAGCTATGTTGTTGAAACTTAGTGTGTAGATGTATTCTGTGAACCGCATTAATATTTTCACACTAAAATAGAAAAAAAATAAAATTTTAGGGGGGTCTCCCATACTTAGAAATGAAAAAAATATTTTTTTTTTTCATCAAACCCATACGTGTGGGGTATCTATGGATAGGTCTTCAAAAATGGTATTGAGGTTTCTAATATCATTTTTTTCTAAACTGAATAGTTTGCGCGAGAGACTCTTCCAAAGTGGTAAAATGTGTGTCCCCCCCCTGTAACTTCTAAAATAAGAGAATGATAAAACTAAAAAAAATATATGATGTACATAACAATGTAATCTAACACCGAAAATTGGTTTGAACGAGGTCTAGTTAGTAGTTTTTTTTATTTTTTTAGTTTTTTGGTTTGTGAGGTCGTTAATCGATCACAACCCACACGCTAAGTAAGTAAGTAGTAGTAAGTACAACGAACTTCAAGAACTTCTTTATTATGTTACTCGCTGCTACGGAACCCTTCATGGGCGAGTCCGACTCGCACTTGGCCGCTTTTTATATATATACGAGTAGATACGTCTACTATGAAATGTTAAAGTCAAAATATAGACAAAAAATAGGAAAGATAAATTCTTTGGCGTACAAATAGTGACACTCTACCCTTGAACTTGGAAAATATTTATCCTAATAATATTAATCACCCGTCCCAAACAAAACCAAAACTATCCTAAAGTTAATTAAACTTGGTTTGCCGAAGTCCTTTAGATATTTAACACATCTATATAAATAAAAATGAATCACCAACATGTACGCACATTACTTCAGAACGATTGTACCAAATTGAATGAATCTTTTTTTCATGTGTTCCTTATTGTATCAAGACAAGGATTTCATATAAGAAAATAAGGAATAAAAATCTCGAAATTCCCACAGGAATAGGGGTGCTGCGGGTGAAACCGCGGGGCACACCATTTCATAATTACCTTCTTGAACTTGACCCATAATTTTGACCCACGTAGAAGTATAGTTTAAAATTAAAATTGTGAAAATTTTCTCATCTGGGCCTTTGGCCCAAGCTCCATATAACTAGTCTCACAATTATTTTGAGGTGATTTCTTTAGTAAGGCTTCAACGCGTCATATGGTAACACTGAAACCCTGTCTAGGTCACCAGTTTAAGTGGTCACACTGATAAAGAACATGTACAAACATCAATGACCTAAAATAATGAAAACTAACTATTTTTTACAACCCTATCAGAACTAAGTCATTGAAGCAGCTAGTGAGCACCCCCATAAAAATTATGTAAGAGTACAAGCAGAGCCCGTATTGTCCACATTCCCGTAGGAATTTCGGGATGTAAAATAGCCTAACATTTCCGTTGAATATGGCTATCCATTACAAAAGAATTATTCAAACTGTATTAATAGTTCCCAAGATAAATGCGTTCAAACAAAAAAATCAAACTCTTCAGCTTTTATATTCTTCTTCACAGAGTGGATGGTCAACCTGACCAATCCTGGTGTCAGAGTTATTGAGCCGCCAAAGGCCTCTGACATGGCTCAGCTTTTATATTTCAATGTATTATCAAATAATATAGATATGAAAGTTCTTTCACGCATTTGGAATTAAAGGATTCGAATTGACTTTCATCTAATATCTTGTACTTTTTCGATCGGTTGTCTTATAAAGGAACTTGCGAATGGAAAGCCTGCATCAGTTTCCCCGGTAAGGCCTCAGGTCATAAGTTTGACGATGATGATATTGGATAGTCAGATGAAGCTTTGATACTGTGTACAAAAAAAACTCTATGAAAAAACTCACTTGCTATAATTCTAAAGTAAAACAACCCAAAAGTTTTTGATTCTAAAGAGCATCCGCGCTTGGATGTTCCAATAGAAATTTTAGGAAATAAGTTTCTGAGACTGGACGTAAACAACTCTCTCTCTCTCTCTTTCTCTCTCTCTCTCTCTTTCTCTCTCTCTCTCTCTCTCTCTCTCTCTTACTACATAATTACCAGTATCAAATTAAACAAGTACATACAAGTCTTTCACATAATTACATTCTAGTTAGCGTTAACTAAGTCTAGTTGTTTGGGACTCGTGAATGCCGTTGTCTGAAACTCCGCGAGTGCCAAGTCGTAACGAAGTTCAATGCATCTAGTTCTGTGATGTGTCGCTTACAATCAGTGTAAGACTTTGTGGGTGAACTTAGAACCTAATAGTATTAAATCGTGAGAGAGGCATTTCGAATGTATGCGAGACGGGTATATACGTATACAGTGGTTACTGGTTAGGCGTTTACGAACGTTACATTATTAGGGCAAGCCCGTTGGCACAGTGGCAGTGAGAGCGCTTACTGTGTCGGGGGTTGTGGGTTCGATTTCCGCCTGGAGTCAACAACATGTGAAGACATAATTGTTGGTGTCTAGTAAAGTAGTGTTCTCTATTCTAGTTATGTATGTATATGTAGTGGTATCAGTGAGTTCGATTCCTTAATACAAGCTTAAAGCTTACTTTGGGTCTAACTGCAGTTCTTTGAAACTATGCAGTGGAATAGATTTGTATTTAGAACGAACATTTAAATTTCGAGCAATTCCTTCCGGGAATTAGCTCAAGCAATAAAAAGCGGTATAAGACAACGTTTACAAAGGACAAAGAGTGCAATAATAGGAAAATCCCCTGGTCACTGATACGTCTTTTTACGAAACACTGAACTGCCCTTATGCCAGGAATCTGATTTGTGTTTCGCATTTCTAAATATTTAAAGTTTAACATCCGTGATGGCCGTCACAATGCCAGATATATCCCTGTTCTGTTGGGAAGAGAAATAGGTTTTATAATGTTGCTGAGATCCGGGTTCAATTCCCAGATCGAGGATAAAACATGTTTTCTACTTTTCAAGCATGGCTCGGGTCTGAGATCACCAACATTTGGCAAGCGTGGTGATAATGCCTCATTCTGCTGACTAAACTGATCATCTTCAGTGAGATGAGAGGCCTTTGCTTAGCAGTGGGACAGTACAGGATAATACAAGTACTTACTTATTTAATGTTACCGATTCTTTCAGAATACTGACAATGTGTCAACTTTATCTAAAGCCTATGCAAAGCTTAGACAATGCAGTTTTCTAGTTTAATGATCCATTAACAATAATGAAACAAAGAGGTGGAATATTTCACAAACAGATCTTTTAAATATTTAAGTTTTAATCTATGGGCTTCAATAGATGGGATAGAAGATAGAATTATTTTTAAACCATCTCAAAGGGACTGATGCCCAAAGCAGTTCATTAGCTGCGTTTGTCCCTATAATAAACACGTTGTGAAGGCAATCCGTAATGCAACGCGAGGTAGGTAATCTCTAGGGCTGGGCACCGCTTTGTGGTTACGGCCAATTTACCCAGCTCGATTGTCACCACTCCGACCTACATTACACCGGCTACTAACTAACAATACGTGCGATTGTTTAATTCACTTGTATGCTTAGATTTGATGGAACTGGAATGTTAAAGAAAAGTTAAGGAACTTTTTTTTCATCACATTGCATTGATATCGTAACGGCATGCATGTATGCAAATCGGATACCAATTTTCTTCGTCTAGAGCCACCACGAACAAATCGTAAAAAGTAATTTAGTGCGGAAGCTCAAACGGGGTTGGCCTCCAACGTGTGTGATATAAATATCACTACATAGTATAAAATAAAGTCGCCTCTTTTTCGTGTATGTCTGTTTGTCTGTCTCTATGCTTAAATCTTTAAAATTACGCAACGGATTTTGATGCGGTAGATAGGTAGAGTGATTCAAGAGGAAGGTTTTTATGTAAAAAAAAATCCCGAAATTCCCACGGGAACGGGCACAACGCGGGTAAAACCGCGGGGCGCTGCTAGTGTACTAATAAAGACAAGTATTAGTGGATTGGTCAGGTTGACCATCCACTCGATGAAGAAGAAGATTAGCCTATAATGTCCCACTGCTGGGCAAAGGCTTCTCGTCTCACTAATGAGATTTAGTTTTTTTTTTAATATGTAGTATAAATAAGGTTCAAAATAAATAAAGATATTATATACCACGAGTTATCTCCCACGTGTACCGCCATATAACTAAGTACATAGCAGTTATTTAGTTTGTGTGCGACTCCTTGTCAACTGGTGATCCCGTAATCCTGGCCGGCCGATTTATTTATCTATTCAACTTTACGACGTGCAACCCTATCCAACAGCTTGGGACGTTGTTAAGGAGCAGCTTGAATTTTGCGTAACAGGGAATTAATATGTCTTCCAATATCAAACGACGGAATAACTTCACATTTATTATACTCTAAGATCTTTCGCTAATTCAAATTTCACCAACTTTATTTATCTCAACCAAAAATTCGTATAAATTTTCTTTCCATAGATATTCCTTGCGCATTCCTCTATTCCTCTATTACCCTTACGCATTCCTTTATTAATCTGTTACCCTTGCAATAAATTGGTTATTAGGTCCCAGTTAAACTTCTCCGTCACTTATTACAAGCAATTTGAGGGTTCCAAGGTGTTCACTGCATGGTGCACGAACACTTGTTACGCTACATTCACGTTTAAACTTGTTACGCTACACGCTAGTGTGATACTAGCGTGTCTGCACTCTAAAGGAGTATATTGGAGTTATTGTTTTATGTCAGGGAAGCGTCCAATTTGGCGAGCCGGATTCTGTCACCCCCTTTTTTATCTGAACAAATGATGTGCTGAAAACATGTTTATTTGGGTGTCTTTTTTTTACGAAGATTTTTTTAAAGAGTTGTATTTTACTATGACGTTGTGTTGATGATAAGTTGACTATGGACCAAAGCACGGCGCAAAGTATTCGGTGATAATAGGAAGAAAGGGCAGGGATTTTAGGTTTTTGGGTATTTTGCTTGCGTAATGGTCCAATTATTAAGTGATTTCAAAAATAGGTAATTCGGTCGAAGAGCCTCTCAAGATGACATATATACTCATCGATACTTGCATACGGATGCTTGTAGAGTCGACTCTGCTCTATCAACTGATGGATATCTCATCTGGGGAGACCTTTAGAACAAGTTCCATATAACTTTTCACTGCTCTTTGAAACTAGTTTAAAGTAGATTTTCTTCTTATAGTAAAAAAAAATCGATTTTCTTTTATACCAGCCCATATCATATTTATGTAAGTACCTATTTATCATCATGTAATTGGCACCGCTCCTCGTGTAAATATCGTAAATGTCCGTATCAACTCCTGGCTCGCAGCTGAACTCTGTTTAATTCACGTTAATTGCATCCACAGATAACATTTGAAATACGTAAATGAAGCTCAAAATACTGTATTTAAATCCTCTTAATTAAGGTTTCGTAGGTGTAATTTACACGTGTCATTATTTAAAACTAATAATAAAGTTATAATATGTGTATCGAAGTGTTTATCAGATAAATTAGGTATTAGAAAGAAACATATTTTATGCATAGCAGTAATGTAACCAAAGTACAAGCGTCAATAGTCAGGTTTACTTATGTATGATTAAGAACTCTTTACGTCCAGACAGAAAGGACGAAACGAGACGAAAACTTATAAAATCCTCTTGAATCTCTCTATCTTTTAAAAAAAACTTCATCAAAAGCCGTTGCGTAGTTTTAAAGATCTAAGCATACATAGGGACATAGCAGACTACGGAAAGCGACTTTGTTTTATACTATGTAGTGAAGATTAGGTTTATCTAGATTTAGTATCAACTTCTACTCAGGCCTATAAAAGTTACACATTTATAATGTAGTTTCGTGTTTGTATCATGAAAACAACTTTTTGTAAACGTCGGATGTAGTACAAACAGAGAAGGGTAAAGAATTTTAAACACCCTTGTATCTCGAGTCATTGTCTGCGATAACGAGAATCTTTGTTTATGTAACAAATTTTTACTTATTTTGTTCTGTTTTGCTTTACTTTTATAAGGGTTATCTACAAAGTTTTGCTCCAGATTTTTCTTTAACGCCTGTATTAAAACTAGTAGCAAAGTGCTGTAGACTTTAGGTTGTTTGCTATTGTATTTTATGTAGGCGCTTCTTTTATGTAATGGCTGTTCGTTCGTACTAATGGGTACTGAGTATAATGAAAAATAATGCTAACTGGTATCGGCACAAATCCTAATTTCTGACCTTTATGTTTCTGCTAACGTATTGGCAATTACGACTGAATGTTTGACGCCTAATGATATTACACTTCACATGAGATTTCATAATACGGGCAGATAAACTCCAAACAATAATTTCCAAACTGTCCAATTAGGAAATTAGATCTAAATAGAGGATTAGCTTTGTGGTACAATTCGGCTTCAACGATCGTATTGATATGATACTAATTAGTTTAGAATGAACTATATAGCTCATTTTGACTCACAGATTTAACTTGGTATCAAGGTTTCGAGTATCATAAAAACAGTGTCGAGTTATTATTTTGTATAAATAATTTATGAATTTATGCAATATATATAAACCGGGATTTAGAATTTTGGACTAAAAATGTCATGTCAATGTCATGGACGGATGATAGGTACAAACGAATGTGTGTAAGCTTCGTAAACAATTACTACGTCAGCTATTATGGAAGTATGTTACGGGATAAGCTACAAAGCTACGTAGGCTGCTATAGAAGAGTGCTACGAACTTATACAGGCTGCTACGGAAGTGTGCTACGAAGCTACCTAGGCTACTACGGAAGTGTGCTACGAAGCTACATTTTTTTGTTTCTTTTTTGACCGCGTTAATCTCAGGAACTACTAATCCGATACAAATAACTCTCTATGTATTGGATAGCCACATTCAACAGGTATATTTATCATGAACTCCTCTTAGTGTGTTATAGAGGTGTACTTCGAAGTTAGAGGTGCTATATTTACATATTAGTTTTTATAGTATAGCTTTTGTTAGTGCTGCAAAGCATTTTAGCGACTCTGCCTTCGATTACAATATCATAGTCGCGCGCTTTAACGACTGCATCGACGTTGCATCACTGTGTCGCGTTTTCGAAAACCGACTCAATCGGCGCGATTGACATGTGTGGGGAGGAATGACATGTTGTGGCACCTATAGAAAGTGCATCTAATTCATGAATTTAGTCGTAAGTTTTATTTTTAAGTTTGATGTATATTTCACTGGCTGTCCTTAAATAAATAAATGTTCGGTTTAGGCCCATCTCGTAGCCAGGTTTGGTAGCTAGCTTCCAAATGGGAGAAATAATCCCGATTCGAAGCTGGCTACGAAATAGGAATTCGAAAGTCCAAGATTTAGGATTTTAACTAGTAAAAAAAAATAACCCTAACCTACCGAATAGATCAAAGTCAAAGTCAAAGTCAAATATTTTTATTCAGTTTTGGCCCCATAGAGGCTCTTTTGAACGTACCACCCATTCGGAAGAACATCAGCAGAGAAGAATGGGCAAGAAACTCTGCTGGTTATTTTTTTAAATCAAGGTATAATACAATTTAATACTAATAAGTAAGATTACATGTCAAAATCAGGTTGTGTTGCTGGTGCAGGAATTTGACTCCAGACATATTTGTCCTCAATGTAATCAGTAACGCTATAGTATGCTTTAGTCAATAAAACGTCTTTAACGTACGATTTGAATTTACCTTCACTAAGCCCAGTTACCTCCTTGGGAATTTTATTATAAAATTGAATACATCTACCAATGAAAGACTTCCCGGTTCGCGCTAACCTGGACTTAACAACAGCAAGCTTATTTCTATTTCGCGTATTAAAACTGTGGTGATCTCCGCGCACCTTAAGGTTACTCAAGTTTCGGCGGGCATACATTATATTTTCAAATATATATAACGAAGGAACGGTAAGGATTCGACTGGATTTAAAACGTTCCCTTAGTGACTCACGTGACCCCAATTTATAAATCGCGCGAAAAGCTCTCTTTTGGATCGTTCCCATTTAGTAGCTAGCTACAAGATGGGAAAACACTTTTCTCATTTCGTAGCTAGCTACCAAATCTGGCTACGAGATGGGCCTAAACTAAATGTTCGGTCACTGCGTTAAGCTTCTATAAAGCAACTGAATCGCTGATTCTTATGCAAAAAGTAACATGTTCACTTTAAAAGAATGAAGGAGGAATAAATAAAGAATGTAGTTACTACCCAGACGTACCAGAGCATTACTCACATGGTTGACTTCTAGTAATTAATCAACGACAACGTATTCATCCATAAAACAAGGTATAACTTACAATTAAATTGTAATTGTAAGTTATACCTTGTTACATATTATGTCCATCGAATTGTAACCGGTTCTTCGGTGGTTCACCGAGTGACTCACAAAGCCTATACATTAAATCTAATATAAATTCAACTCCTGTTCTTTTGCACTGATTTATTTATAAGCTAACTAGCGACTTGCCTTTGCTTCGATTTAGTTATCCAAAATTATACGAGTTCCTGTGTGAACTTAGGGTAAAAGAACCCAAAATTATTTATTTTGATTGCTCTATCTGTTACTGAAAATTGCTAGAAAAATCGTTTAGCAGTTTTTGACTTTAAGACGAATATCACTACATAGTATAAAATAAAGTCGTCTCTGTTTCGTGTCTGTTTGTCTGTATGCTTAAATCTTTAAAATTACGCAACGGATTTTGATGCGGTTTTTTGTAATAGGTAGAGTAATTCAAGAGGAAGGTTTTTATGTAAAAAAAATCCCGAAATTCCCACGGGAACGGGCACAACGCGGGTAAAACCGCGGGGCGCTGCTAGTTATAAATAAACAGAAAATTCGTTCCATAGTTTTGAAGTAAGGAACATAATTATTATGTGCAACATCAGTTTTTGAATTTAGCACGAACATATTAATCTACAGACATTTCGTTCAATAGTTTTGGAGTTTAGCTCGAACCTAATACATTTACAGACATGTCATTCAATAGTTTTGAAGTTAGGAACATAATGTAGATACAGTATTACATACAAACAGTCAGACGAGGCAAGACTTTGTTTTATATCATGATACAATGAAGACAAGTAACAAAATAAAGTCCACAATGTTATGCGTATTATATTTCAGATTTTAGCATACAACAAGGACAATTCATAAGTATAGTATTTGTATGCTGCACCAGTGAAGTACGTGATGAAAATGATAGCAAATTTAAAGTTGGGTTCTTGAAGTAGGGGGCTAGGTAGTGGCTTGTAGTGTTATATTATGTTATGGTTTTATTAGGAATGCGGAAGGGACTTGATGCGTGTGCGCCTCGGTTTTATCCACGTTGTATATACCGATAAGAGTTTCGGAATAAAAGTACCCAATCTCATGTGCCTACCGTCTCCTGGATCTCACTCCCTTACTTCTACTTCATATCCTACTAATATTATACGAGTAAATGCGAAAGTTTGTGAGTGAGTGAATGTATGGATGTATGATTGCTACTCTTTCACGAAAAAACTACTGGACGGATTTGGATGTAACTTTACAGTAATATCGGTTATACATCAAAATAACACTTGGGATACATTTTATCCCGAAATTCCCGCGGAAACGGGTACAACGCGGGTAGCACCGAGGGGCGCGGTTAGTGTATGTATTATTGGAAATTTTTATCTGCGAACTAATAGTAAAGCAAAGCAGGGACTTTTAAAGGCCACCAAAGAATAACTATTCATTCGATTTATTTATAACCTAACCTATAGTGTAGACTGTAGACTGTAGATGATAACCTTTTAACACTGACCACGCCCTTTGGTGATAAAAATCGCCATTTATATTGAACTAGCAGCGCCCCGCGGTTTTACCCGCGTTGTGCCCGTTCTTCTTCCTTCCTCCTTCCTTCTTCTTGAATCACCCTACCTATTACAAAAAACCGCATCAAAATCCGTTGCGTAATTTTAAAGATTTAAGCAAACAGACAAACAGACACGAAACAGAGACGACTTTATTTTATACTATGTAGTGATTCATTTTAAAAACAAAACTAACACTAAATCCATTAATAAATATTACATCCAAATCATTCGAAGGTGCATTGAGCTATGATTTACTTTAGTTCTTACTTATTTGTCCTATTTAATTAGATTGAATTTGTTGATTTAATAATCTATGCTAATTATAATGAGTTAAAATTTGCAAGTTTGTTTGTATGTTCGAGCTAATCTCGTGCATTACCAGTCTGATTTGAATAAATATTTTTGTACTAGATAGCCACTTTGAACGGATTGGTTATTTTTCATCCCGAAATTTCCGCGGGAACGGGCACAACGCGGATAATACCGTGGGACGCTTCTATTTATATATAGTAAAGGAGCATTCAATTAAGTTTGTTTATCTACACTAATGTTGTAACATTCTACTTATGTTTCCAATACTTGACTTATAATTACTACTGTTATAGCGCAGACAACTAAAACACTCAATTTAAGCAATTGCACATGATGTTATAATATCCACATCGATATCGTAAAATCTCATTATAACATCATTATAACGCGACCAATTAACCTAGCGAGCCTTATGTCAAAATCCTCATACTAGTTGTATAAAATTTTGATATTAGGCTGGCTTTTGAAAACAGTTGGGTTATACGTGAAAACTTCGTCGAAACTACATACACAAAACTCTTTGGTAAGATCTCGCTCGCTCCTGATTGGCCCTACGCGCAGCTGCGCTCTCATTGGTTAGATTTTAATGGCGGCAAGTTCACTGTGACAATACACGTACGCGTGAAAAACTATTGTCAGCTTTTACTCTTGTTGTTTGATTAATTGCATTAGTGAAGATAAAGTAGTGTATGCAACTGCATATAACACGGGTATTAAAACACGAGTGTGAGTTTATGAAACGAGCGCAGCGAGTTTCATAATAGTAACGAGTGTTTCTTTATATGACAGTTGCATAAACTACTATTATATATATTTATGTTAATATACTCCAGTGAAGTTGTACGAGTATATTACAAGTACAGGGCGCATGTTTCTCTGTCTGTCTCTCTCTGGCGTGCGCAAGTTTCTCTGTCTGTCTCTCTCTGGCGTGCGCAAGTATCTCTGTCTGTCTCTCTCTACGTATACTTCGTTGCGAAAACTGCTCCAAACCGCAGCGCTATTAGTAAGCTAAAGATATGGTTATTATTTATATTATTTCCTGATAAACGCGTTATCGATTGATTCTTTATTACCCATGTAATTTAACTTAGTACATAACATTCCTTAAGTTTATTCGTTTTGATTTTACGACGATGAAGGTTGCCTAGGAATTATTAATTAATCTATACTTATGTTATGAGTATATAACGGGCAAACCTGACTGACTGACTGACTCACTGACATATACTCGTATCAACACACAGCCGAAACTACTGTACCTAGAAACATGAAAGATACAGGGGTACTTAAACACACAAACTAAGATTTTGAAAAATTCAACCCCTAACAGGGGTCCTTTCAGGGCGCTGGTTTATTATTAAAGGCATTAATACAATATACCTGTTTGATGGGTAACTATTTGGCAAAAATACGTCTTAATTAAGTCTTAACCATCTGCAATCTCCACACCACACCATTAAGGTAAAGGATGTGTTCATTCCGTAATCAACGCGTTATTATTTTATGTTCTACTAGCCGCGGCCAGCGGTGTAAAGTAACCCCTTTGTACCCGTTCCCGCGGGAATTAGGCATAAAATTTATCCCATGTGTTATCTTATGTCTAACCTACATATTATTGTAAATTTTATCCAAATCTGACCAGTAGTTTTTTCATGAAAGAGCAACAAACATACATACATCGATACATCTATACTTACTATCCATCCTCACTTTTCGCATTTATAATATTGGTAGGATTCGAACTATAAGCTCTTAGACCGCGTGCATTGTAAGGAGAAATTCAGAATGTGCTGAAATGCTCTTAAAGGATTTGCGTCCCTTGAACCGCCGGACAATTGTGTTAGCGATCGTGTAAGTAAATGGATTTTGTGAGCGTTGTGGCGTAAACAAGAGGATACGGTGGTGATGAAGGACGGAAGTAAACAGGGTATCAAGTAAATAAGTCCGGTTTAAACTGTATTTTAATTTTATTGAACACAAAACAACATTACAATCTAACTTAGATTAACTTACATAACATAACGCTAACTTTGTACCACAGAACTCGGAAACTTGGTAAGGATAACCTGTTACATGTAGAATGGAATTGAAAAAATCTTGAAGGAATATCGATCATGGCCGATTCATTTTACATAAGTACAAAAAGCCAATTAAATCATTTTCCGATGTTAATCGTTAACTATGTTAATTTAGATTCTAATCGCGTGTTCTACGCAAAGTTCATACGATTGCACTTAAAGATACTTAAGAGAATTACCGAACTAGTTACCTATAGAACTCAATATCACAAGGTTATTATCACACAAACAGTTTGCTTCACACGACACTCGGGGCTTTTCGTGTCACATTCATGTCACTATCAGCTGAATGGGATGACCTCCGAAAACAAGACGTTCATTTATCGAATAATAATAAAACAAATAGGTAGTTCTTCGAAATAGTTGTTTTGTTATTGTTGCATAGCTACCCATATGTGGTATCTTGAAACACAAACTTGTATTTGTAACTCAATACGTGAATGAATATTGAATGAAGCTTTGTATGATCGTTCGAGAGAGGTCAGCCTATCCTCATAACCTTCCGGCGTCGCAGCAGACGCTCCATGGCATAGAACACGCGTTCTGACCCTCAGTAGGGACACTGGACCCCGCCGAACGCACCTAACGTGGGGTTGTGGACGCGGCACAGGTCCTTGTAGCTCTTGCTCTGTCTAGGCTGCTGTGGGGTGTACCGCGGGGCGAAGCGTATTCGGTAAGCCGGCGCCGAGTAGTACCGGCCATCGTTGCCGTTGATGGCATCGTAGATCGCGTCGAAGAACGGCGCGGCCTGCACCAGCGCAGCTAGCAGCGCCAAACACCCGAGTACAGCCAGGAGACGCATCGCGGAAGAAGCCTTGGTATCGAGTTAATCAGGTGGCGGTCAATAATACGCCCTCGGTCTGCGGAAGCTCACTCTCCAGCAGTATAATCACGAATGGTGGCAACCGAGTGTGCGCCCGCTTATATATCGGCCTCGGATCATCCGACGGCGCACGAGCACAGGCGAGCGCAGGGTTCACGGTCCCTACCCTGGAATCGCATTGAGACACATTAACGCGGAATATTCGAAGGGTACTAACGTTGTGCCAATTTCGTAAACAGGAAGACAATCGGTCAGCTACCAGGCGCTTTGTCTTTAACTAAACTGGACCGTTGTTGCAATATTAAAGTCAGAGTTTACTATTTACTACGTTGGTCAATCAGGGCTGCGCCCACTTTATTTCTCAGTGTGCAATTTATTGGTATGTTCTAATTTAAGACCCTGGAATTCGTTGAAAATTCGATGGTTGTTTGCGGTGTGCGGCTGCGACCATTACAGGCATTCCGATATAGTGCGAGTCATTGAATAACTTAGTGATTGGTAAATGTTTAGGAGATACTTAAACTCGGTTAAGGATAGTGATACGTTCGGTGTGTGCTGGTTTATAATATATTCAGCGGGCAGCGTGGCGCGGTTACATCGGATTAGGTAATTTCCTCCAAGTAGGCTGCGGCTCGACCAATGTTAAGGTAAAGTGGAGTCAAGTTCAGTGAGACTGGGGCCGGATTGCGAGCGTTCACCTCTGACAACGCGATTGCTTTTCAACAATTTAATAGCACTCGTTGGCAATGAAGGACCGTCAACAGAAGTACGAAACATTCTTTATGATTCCATTGCTTATGCGTCTTATTGTACTATGAACAGTTGTGTTGTAGTTAGGTTTATAAAAGTACTTAGTTAGCTACTACAACTTAGTTAATTAATATTTTATATACCTACCTACTGAGCTACATATTTCACAATTTGTCTAAAGAACAGTGCTGTTAAACATTTCTGAAACTCCAAAAAGTAAAAACATGATGTCTGGAGCCTTTCTGGAAACAAGTTTTAATTCAAAGACAGCGAGAATTTGCAAGATCTTAATTAATAGAGGCCATTACTAGAGGGATGGTGTAAAACTTATTCAGCGTTCAATTTTTGGAATATATTTTAAACATTTCTTGTAACTAAAAGTTTGTTAGAAACGTACATAAAATAATAGAAATTTATAAAGACAAATTTTAAAAAATCCTCATTCTACATAGTTAATACAAAAGTTATCGTCTCGAAAATATCGTGTTGCTTTTATTCACCTTTTGTTGGTACCCGCCAACGATGGCTGAATGAATTAAATTCCTAATACTCACATCTCACACCAATCAAAATGATGTCTACTACACCAGGGTTGACCACTAACCTCCACAAATTTCAATGTGTTAAATAAAGACAATTTTAACAAGTTACAACTTAGAATTTTTAAATTCTCCTTTGCTTCAAGAATTATTTGTCATACATAAAACATATTCGATACTTGATTAGTCACACAGGTGCACGTGTTCAAATACTATTTGTAAATTTGTTTGCTCGATCTAATCGTTATATTTCGCAACTCCAGCACTAACTATACACCTTAGGTTCTAGTAAATATTTAAGCGAACCACTAATAAAAGGTAATTAGTGTTTGGCACGATGGATATGTTCAAGGTAGGTCTGTAGGTCTTTCGGTACTATACTTAGCTTTATTGCTTGCCCATTCACTGGACGCATTTACACTGTAACTGAATGTTTTATTATGCTCGGTTTGGAAATTTAAATACAAGTCAACAGAATTGATATTGTTTTATTTAGTGAACAGTTAATACTGCTGGTTTTGTATTGTATCGCCTCGAGATTTGTAATTAACTAAATTCTAAGTAACGCTTGACTGTGTGTGAGCTATGATGACTTAAAACAATCAGTGTCCTGCAGCCTGCACTGTTGAGGATCTTTGGAAGGCAATTGACAGCGCAATAGACCTGAAAAAATAACGTCGTAAAGTTATAATAATCATCTCGACTCGAGAAGAAGAAGAAGAAGTCAATCAGTAAAGATAAAGTTTGTAAGACTGACAAATAAACAAAGTTACTGTTATTTACAATTATGGGAACAAGTCCGCAATTATCTCAATACCGTATCTGTGGTGCAATTATGGACATTGAAAACTTTGTTGTGTTGTGATTGTAGCATCCTGGTGGTCTCATTTAAATTTCATTGAAGTACGCTTTGTATTTAAACTGATTATGTTACTTAATTTATTTGTTCAGTTAATGTAAATGACTACTATTTACATACTGACAACGAACTTACATTACGTTAGAATAACAAAGACACGTCTTTAACATAAGGTTAATCAAAATGCTACAAATTTAGCTACGAACATTGTGATTGCTACGAACGCGAACATTGCTCGTAAACATTCTTACGTTACAATTCGGTGTGACTGCACTCTGACCTAATTAACAAACATGTGTCTGCCGGAAATAGTGTCCTTAGAGCACAAGTGCTTGTATATTACGCATTTTCCTCTATAAATCAATGAAATATGGTCAATTTTATAAGTCCTTTGTAGCAGCTTATCCATCCATAAAAGCTTATTATCCTTTAAGCTTAAGTGGTTTAAACGAAAGCCTAATAGTTCCACAGGTGCTAATGTACTAATAACGATTAGTCTCTATATTGTTATAATCCAGCTACCTTATCTCCAGTTTTCCTCTCAGATACGTTATTTAGACACAGTATTTGTGTACGGATGTGATAGTATCAGTAGTTAGATTCCATAGTACAAGCTTATAGATTAATTTAGCTCTAACCCAATTGTTTGTGAATGTGTCCTGTATTGTTTTAATTGACATATCTGAGTTAGTGTTTGTGTACAAAGACTGAATCTAGTGAAAAGGCTCAATAATAATCAGGTGAGCGGCTAGATATTGAGTCATCTTGTCCGATGTCCATCCTTCAAGCCCCGTTCAAACACTAATTGCACCGCAGTCATTAATTATCAGAGGCCCACTCGTTGTAAAATCTTTGCGACATCGATCGACAAATTTTGAAATATAACTTAATTAGCTTTGTCACGAGCTTTACTTGTTAGCTTTGTAACTTGTAACGTTCCTTACTTTTAACCAACTTAAAACAAAGAAAAGTAAAAACTTCTTAATCCTATATTTTAAAGTCAAAAGAATAGTTACATTATTATCCTATAATTTCCCACAGCTGGGAAAGGCAAAGTTTTTTGCGTTACAAAGTTAAATATTGTCGTAGAAAAATAAGTCGGAATTCAGTGTTGAAGCCGTAAATACGTTATTTTTCACGCTTTTACTTACCTATTCCTGTAAAAAATAATTAAGATTCTTTTGTTATTTTATGTTTATTTCTTATGTTATTTTAATACATCTTACGTTGTTTTTTTAGTTGAAACATAATCAGTGACAACATTTTATAAATTGATTTACGTGTGGTATATTAATATAGCGTTTCAGTAAAACAAAGAAATAATTGGAAATAAAGATTCGGGAATCTTCGAAACCTACACAGTAAGATAGCTATTATTTGCTCGGTTTGAGAGGTATCACCTTTCCGTGACACAGTTTATACTAGTATGGGAGGTGATGTCTCGATAACTGAGCGAAATACATATAATGTAATTACATTTGAAATTAATAAATGAATTGAATTGAAATTGAATTGAATTGAAAATTTACAAAATTATCAGGTTATAAATCGTAAACAAAATCGATATGTAATCTTATCCTCTTCACTGTACTAATATCTTCAGTGTTATAAGAGGCCTTTGCCGCAATGGGACATTACAGGCTTAAACTTTATCTTTTTAAAAATCTTATCGTGAGATGAGAGGCCCTTGCTCAGTAGTAGGATATTACAGGGTAATACTTTTTTTTGTACTGAATGAGCACCTCCTACTATTTTAAATCGATTAAAAATCCTACACTCTACAACCCCCCTACGGTATACAACGAGTACATCTCAAATACTAGTTCAAACATTAACATTCCGTTAACAGAATGCGTGATTAGTCATTCGATTAATTTGTAAATGAACGGGTAAACCTTGTAAAATATGTCGATTTTGATACGTGATTGACATACTCGATCATGGGAATGTATTTCAATCGAGTTTGCACAGTAATGCTTACGTTAAGTAATGTTACGTTAATGGCGGTTTGAATTGGTGAATAAGTCAGGCAACGTGCCTGATGAGAGCTATGCTATGCGATACTATGCCACGTTTGGTATTCACCAATTCTAC
Organism: Cyclophora albipunctata; assembly: GCA_963082685.1. Classification (NCBI taxonomy): domain Eukaryota; kingdom Metazoa; phylum Arthropoda; class Insecta; order Lepidoptera; family Geometridae; genus Cyclophora; species Cyclophora albipunctata. The sequence continues at coordinate 2,563,068 of OY720117.1, read as the reverse complement.
TGGAATTAGTAAGTTTAGTGACCAACCCGTAAGTAAGTTTTTTTAAGGTCTTCCGACTTCGTCTAACGAAAGAAACAACCGGAACCTACAATTTAACGTGCCTTCCAAAGCACCTAGCGCTGACATAGAAGTGTCACTATCGGCCACCCATCCAAGCAGGTGTCTGAGTTACACATTGCTTAACAATCGGGATAAGGTAACATCACTTGGTCAAACTGTACCAAGAGCGCAATCATATTAAAATAACCATAGCATAGCTCTGGTTAGAAGGTATCCTGTGTGGTACACTCTGACTTATTTCGTGCGTCTTTTGTCCACCACGTAAATGCATAATTCATCAGATGTTGCTTATTTATTACGCTTAATACAGACTCATGTAACGTAATAGAATAAATAAAATACACTTTATTAATGTAAGGACATAAACTGCGGCACGTGATCAAACGGGAATGAAATCATCTCAATGATGGACCAGATATTTTTCCATACTAAGATTATAAAGAGGTAAAAATTGTAAGTTTGTTTGTTTGTATGTTCGAGCTAATGTCGGGAATTACCTGTCTAATTTGAATAATTCTTTTTGTAATAGATAGCTACATTCAACGGGAAGAACATAAGCTATTTTTCATCCCGATATTCCCACGGGCACGGGCACAACGCGGGTAAAACCGCGGGGCGCTGCTAGTACTAAGATATAAAGGATAATAAATCTGCAATGTAGGTGTCCTGATGCATCAAAGAGGTTTTATAATCTATACTAATATTATAAAGCTGCAGAGTTTGTTTGTTTGAACGCGCTAATCTCAGAAACTACCAATCCGATTCGAATAATTCTTTTTTTAATAGATAGCAACATTCAACGGGAAGTTTATAGGCTATTTTCATCCCAAAATTCCCATGGGAACGGCCACAACGCGGGTAAAACCGCGGGGCGCTGCTAGTATGAAAATATGTTTATCTACACTAATGTTGTAACATTCTACTTATGTTTCCAATACTTGACTTATAATTACTACTGTTATAGCGCAGACAACTAAAACACTCAATTTAAGCAATTGCACATGATGTTATAATATCCACATCGATATCGTAAAATCTCATTATAACATCGCGCCCTGCGCGGCGCGCGCCCAGCGGCCCTGCGCGCGCAGCTGCGCTCTCATTGGTTAGATTTTAATGGCGGCAAGTTCACTGTGACAATACACGTACGCGTGAATTTAATGTTTCGCAATGTGTTTTGTTTTTAAAATTTTGTTTGATTAATTGCATTAGTGAAGATAAAGTAGTGTATGCAACTGCATATAACACGGGTATTAAAACACTCGTTACTATTATGAAACTCGCTGCGCTCGTTTCATAAACTCACACTCGTGTTTTAATACCCTTCCTTATATGACAGTTGCATAAACTACTATTAAAAACTTACCGTAGCTCACAATATCAAGTAGTTTCAGTTACCTGTAACAGCCAAGAGGGGGCCGCACGTTATGACGTAGTTATTCCCTAATGGTGCCTTCAGACCGCGGTGATAATAAACACAGGCTCTCAGCTCCAATATACGTTATTGTGGCTTTTAGAACAGTAACACTTCAGTTTTTATTGTTTGTGTACCTATTTACTTACCGATAACGGTAACATAGGTAAGTTTAGAAAAAAATTAAAGTCCTTTTCTTGTCAGATACTTAACTGTACTATCAGTCCTTCTCGTTCTAATAATACAATAATTATCATAGGGAAAACAGTGACGGCTTTTTTTAGACATCGTTATTAACTTCAGTTACTGAATACTGAAAGGTCTGAGGTCCACAAAATAAAAACACAAAAATGAGGGACAGATCGGTCATCAATCAGTCATACTATTACAAATGGTAATCGTTTCAAACGATTTTGTAAGGCGCCAATTATAAATATTCTATTTGTCGTACGTTTGAGTTTAGTAATCATTATTAAATATTTTTACTAAGAATAAAATCCTTAGAATTACTTAATTAGTAACAAATAAATAGGATATTATAGTTCTTAGTAATGCAGAAATACCAATAACAATATTTCTACTAAATGATAACCGTTTTCCTCGACACATATTTTATAACAACAATACTTAAATAAAATGAGTATCAATAATTCCAGCGAATAAGTTCATAGCTGAGATCAAGGGGACGAGATATCTTCAATTCGATTTAATAGAGTTCATGGGAGTGCACTTTTCAACAAGACTTATCGACAATTTTATCGTTAAGATGCACGTTCATTTATTTTTCAAATGGGGTGAACCCTTTGGGTTAAGCCGACATTGGCTTGTAGATTTTTTTTTTACCCAAGACGCAAAAAGAAGGGTTATAAGTTTGATGTATCTGTGTGTATATGTCTTGAATCTGTCTGCATCGTAGCTCCTAGAAAGGACTGAAATTCTTAATTTTTTTTTATTTGAAAGACGCTTATATGGGGAGTTATGTTTGCTAACGCCCGTACTCAGGGAAACAGAAGGGCAAAGACCTTACTTCTCTATTTCGTGCTCAGGAACGTCAAATGCGTGCGTAGTAGAGATTAAATAAGGGATTTTGACATGTAATATAATATGAAAAAATACGTCAATTAGTAAGCTTTCTGCGATCTTCATCAAGCGATTTTAGGTCGAAAACGTCCCATCGTTCAAACGGTACAAACAGCTAATGTAAATTCCTACCAGTACCCCGCAAGTACCTACTGAAAGTGTCCCGTTACCCGTCCCCGGACTCTCTTCCCGGACTCATTTGTCCGTGAAATGAGTCAGTTCGCACGTACTTACACGGCATTGAGATGCATTACGATAATTTGTCGCGACTCACCAAGCTAAGGTCAACGGGGAGATTAGGATATTCGGCGCGATTTAGTTTTGAGGCCGTTCCTGAAACGATCAATGGAAAAATACGTTTGACATTGCTCGGCTAGGGGATGTGTGCAGATATGAATCAACTGCCGTCACAATATGTGATTATATGATTGTTTTCCTTTGAAGTAGGAAGGGAATTACTCGTATGAATACGTAGTCCTGTTGTATAGTGCGTTCGTATAGAATATTGTGTAACGAGAGAATAGTCGAGAAAAGTAGTAGTATGGTCTTTGTTGACTGGCTTGCCTTGGCGCGGTCACTGCACTGACCACAGATGGGTTATAAACTTAACTTATTTACTACCTCAGAAGAAAGGTTCAATGAACTTTGACACTGAAATAAATTCGTAATAAATATTTACATTCACGACTCTCTTTCTCTACTAAAAAACAGCAATTATACCGTCGAATTGAAAGTAACCTCCTCCTTTACTGAAGTCGGGTAAAAAGGGCCGACATTACCGAAAATAAAGTTTACATACACAATTTTTAAAAAGTTCGATTCGAAAAGATTCGGAATCATCACCCCGGAAGTCATTAATACTTATTTTGAACAAATAAATGTTTCGTACTTTGGTCCAGAAATCAGTTTTACGAAACACAGTTTATCAGTTTCATGAAAAAAAATGATTCGTACCTATCAGTTTGTGTATTTCGCAACCAGGAAGACATAGCCACGAGTCGCGGCAGGCGCGGGTGCGCACGCGCATCGGCAATGAACTTGAGTGAGGTCAGTTTATTGCGAGACGACGCGTGGTAATGATACCGGATTGCTGCTTGTTTGTCCGTCTGTCGGCATGTGAAATCATTTATCATAAACAATTCCAGTTGTGAACAGTGAAAAGGGAAGGGTCTGATCCATCTAACCCTTTAATTCTTAGCGTATCAATGATTATTTTTCTGTAATATGGTCATGCTAAAATGCTGCCACTACAACCTAATTTACTTTACATTACCAAACCTTTTCTATCTCGAACCACGATCAACTGAACTCGGTTTTAGGAATCAATTTTGATGTTTTAATCTCAGTTTAGCTCGTGAACAAGGATCAAGTTGATTGATCGATTGAATTTGGGGCTAAGATTTGTGCGAAGAAATACTTACGTAGTTTGACTAAGCGATATTACTTCAATGCGATTGTTAAACGACATGTATCTTCTATAACACGAAGAAACGGTGTAATTATGACTTCCTAAAACTCTGTATTGAAACTGCAGAGACCTACCACTTGGAATAATAAGCCAGCTTCGACGCGACAATACATTTTTCATTCCATGATATTTGCATAATATAGCCTAAGAGACAACTTAGAATACGAAAATCATAATATTATAGAGAAACATTTATTTTTAGCACACACAGAAAAATAGGACACTGATGTGAACAAATGAAAAATAACATTTGACAGTGACAGTTATAGACATATTATAGTTATAGTTAAAAGTATATAGAAAAAATTAAGTAGAGAGTACGAGTGGGTACGGGTTTGTAAGCATCCAAATACATAACATTGAAACAACCGGACCGACAATTTAACGTGCGCTCGTTAAGCACGGCAGCGTTCAGATAGAAATCCCACTACCGGCCACCCATCCAAGTAGGGGTCGAGCTACTCGTTGCTTAACAATCGCAATGAGCTAACATCGTTTAGTCAAACTACGCCATGAGAGCTACAATATAATAAGTATGGCTCGTTTGTTTACAAGAACGTTCGTAAAGTTAGTTTCGGATAATCTGACACTTCCCTCGACACGAGGCTAGCTCTTAAGTTCTACCTATGACGATGACTTTTATGTCCTTAGTACACACAGTAGTTACATACATAGCACAAAGTTAACTATTTTTGGTTTTAACTGTTTATTTTGGCTCATCAAACTACGAAAACTAGACAAGCCAGGTCACATTAAATTGAATTTCTGGCATAAAAGTTAATGAGAATATTGGCCACGAGCTTTAACGTGATTGCCTGGTTTACCTTAACCACAGATGAGATAATACTAACGCTGGCCGATACAATAACCCTAAACTAGGCACAATAGTTTGTAAAGGAGCGTATTATCGCTACTTTTGAAGCAACAGACACACAATAATAGACATTCTTAAGAACCAATTTATTCCTTTTCTTTATTCCTTTGCAATAACAATTGGTCAACAAATCTAAAATAAAATAGCTATAAAAAATGTTATACCGTGAGTACAGTAAGGAGGAATAAGTCTTAACAAACAAAATTTAATAGTAATTTTAAAAATCTTTCCGTCAATAATTTTAAAAAATGTTTTCAAATAGCATTATCATGAACTATCTAAGACACTACCTATCCAATGAATAACAAAAGAAAAGTGTCATATATTTACAAATAAGTGTCTATAGATATCGTCGGCTCTTGGACTACAAACATCGTGTTAGGGTGTTCTCACATTGAGTTCGCTTCTATCACGAGCTCTATGTAATTGAGTTCGGTTTGAATGATTGTAATGTAAATTTAGCCTTAGTTAATGCGTACTGGTTTGCGGTATTGAAGCTTATATAGAGACCTCCGTGAGAATAAGAGCTTTGCATGTCATTAACTTATGGAAGCGGCTAAATAATTTGTTGATCTTGTTGAATTGATGAGGTACCTGAGTGGTGTATAGTGTAGTGGGGTAGAATAGTTAAGTGGGGGTGTCGAAATATATATATACATCATAAATTGGAGTTTGTGTTTGTAATATTAAAATAACTGCTTTTTACTACATGCATGAATATACGAGTATATATGTATATTCATGCTACCATAGGTATATACCTACATACATATTTGTACCTAGATAGGTACATACATATTTGTACCTAGATATATTTATTTTTATTTTTGTCGGTCTGTCTGTTTGTTCAGGGTTATCTCTGAAATGGCTCGACCGATTTTGAAGGCACTTTTACTGGCAGATAGCTGATGTAATAAGGATTAACTAAGGTTACTCTTTGTTAAATTCCACGCGGAGGAAGTTGCGGGCACAGGTTTAGGTAATAAGTACCTTAATACGTAGTTCTAGGTGATTGTGGTAAATAAAACAAAACAGTTTTATGAATACTGAAGTCTTTATTTCGTGAATGCCATCACTATTTTTAAAGCTTTGCTCAGTCACGTTAATTTGTATTTAGAGTTACCTATGTCAGTATAAAATACTTTGATAAAATTATGATAAAATGGATATTTACATTATTTTTATCATTATTTTCGATATTATATTATTATAACATTATAAAACCTAACTTATTCGAGTAGGTTATATTTATTCACTTTTAACTTTTCTTTTACTAAATAAACCTAAAATAAATCGTAAAATAAAGAAAACTAATTTAAAAACAGCAACAATAAAATATCCAACAACTAATAATATTAATACAAGCACACTATAGACATCTATGAGATTGTTTTCGAACCACGTATTGTATTTGGCGGGCAAAGATGGCGGCGCGGATTTATGACGAGCTACGTACTCAGTCCAGTAGATGGCGCTGTCCATAACCGGCATCGGCCGGTCGTGCCATAGCTTTGAAATTCTTTGCGCGTTTTGTTGCATTCTGAAAGAAAATATAACAATTTATTAATAAATAATTTACGTTCGTTCTTCTTTACAAAAAAAGTAAGATAGTAATAGAGCTTTGTAATGAGTACTGGTGTTTGCCAGCGAAACATCGTGTTGAAATCATCGTTATTTTTCTGAAATAACGGTTGGAACTTCTCAAAATGGGAGCATAACCCCTTTTTATGTCCAGCTATCGTCCCATAACCACTGCACTTCGACTAAGATTTGCTTACACTTTTAATACCAAAGACTTATTCCACTTACTCTTGCGTAGTTAGTTGTTTAATCGCCTCTTCTAATTGATCAGCATCTAAAGTGTCGAAGTGTAAAGTATTTCCAAGGCCTATAGCGCGGACAGCTGCAGCATTGGAGAACTGGTCTCCGAAGAATGGAACGGTGAGGATCGGCTTCCCGCAGTGAGTGGTCTCAGATAAACTGAGCATACCGCCGTGAGATACAAACGCCAAGACTTTGGGGTGACCTGTAATATGAGTCAGATTTTTTAGAAGTTGCTGACAACTAATTACTACAATGTTAATTACGTTTTATACGTTTTTTATTTGAAGAGAGAATTGGGGGAGACCTTTGTCCAGCTGTGGAACAAAAATAAATAGGTAACTAAGTAGTTAATGTTCCTGGTGTCAAATTGCTTGGTGCTTCGGAGGGCACGTAAAATCGTCAGTCCTGATTGTTGCAATCGTCAGTTAAAATCAGTTAAATAAAAATAAGTGCATAAGCTTAACAAGGTATTTTATTTTCAAAACCTATTTTGAAAATACGTATTTTGCATTTTGTATTTAAATACTTTTATTTAAATCTATTTTGTATTTCTATTTGAAATAGTGCTAACAACTATGCATTTGCATTTTGTAAAAATATGTACATATATTTAACTATTTTTCACATCTCAGACTATCACCTAGTGTTTGCATAGTAATGCCAACAAGGTAATTAGGTAGCTAGGAAATAGTTATGTTCGTAAATAAATAGCTAGGTAGCACGAGGGTGCCTAGTTATGTATCAATATGTAAGAGGAAAAAATGCTATAAATTACATCCCAGATTGTTCTCGGGTAAAACCACCAAAGCGTAACCTGACCCAAGGTCATGTCCAGACAGACTGACAGACGAAGTAACTGTTATCTGTGCCTACTCACCACGAACGGTACTTATCCAATTTATAGACAGTTAAATGTTATGCCTCTTCCCTGAAAATTGTTTGACTGATTATCTCTTGCCAACTAACGTTTCGCAGAATTTTATTTCGCCGAATATAAATTTGCCAACTTATCACATAACTTGCCACAGTTGCCAACTGTACGTTTGGTTTGCCTTTTATAATGACACTTTTCAAAAAGCCGACTTTTGAAGTAGCGCATGTTTCAGTTAGAGTATTATTCATTTAGTTGTATATTAATTATTTTTCTAATGTAGCACATATCCAAGCCAAGTAGTGCCCTGTGTAGTGAAGCAAAGGCGATTTTGTTCCGGCATTGTTGGTTCCGCAGTTCTTACTAAGAACTGCCAAACTATAAGAACAATACCGGAACCAAATTTATTTCTCTTTTTTAAGTAACCTAACCGATTCATTTCGATTTCACCAAAATTTCGTTCCGCACTTAATGTACGAAAAGGAAACCGTACACAGACGAAACGTTATTCGTCTAAAAGTTGTCTGAACTAGTGAAGGATTTGACAAAAGATAAGTGCCCTGTACGTTGTGTCCTTATCAGCTGAACAGTAATTCTACCAAATGAAACATGAAAAATAGGCTACCCGTTGGTTGGCAAGTGATATTCGGCCAAACAATTTTCGGCGAGAAGGCAGGATCCCCAGTTAAACTCATCTTTGCTCGCGGAATCTATCCGTTGTACTTACATTATTAATTTAATTATACCAAATACAATACAACTAGAATTTAGCAGTAACAAATCATTATTATACTGCCGTCGCCAATAACTACTTATTCTGCACATTATCTCCGTAAAGGATACGAACCCGCAACCGCAACACAGTAAGCGCTGTCGCATGCAATTGCGCCAACGAGCTTGTCACGCAACTACGCGCAACGCTAAGATGAGATGAACTATCCAATTGTTGGAAGTATTAGTTTGTGAGACAATACTCACACAATATTAACGTATTACTTCGGGTTTTTCACGGCACAAAAGGTTGTTTTACTAAGTAAAAACACTTACTTTGATTTCCCGACGTTTCCAGTGGATTGCGATACCCGAAACGGCGGGAAATAGAAGTATAAAACCCGTAATACGTTAAAAATGTGTGAAAGTTGTGATAGTTTGAAATAGTAGTTTATGCAACTGTCATATAAAGAAGGGTATTAAAACACGAGTGTGAGTTTATGAAACGAGCGCAGCGAGTTTCATAATAGTAACGAGTGTTTTAATACCCGTGTTATATGCAGTTGCATACACTACTTTATCTTCACTAATGCAATTAATCAAAAAAAAATTTAAAAACAATACACGTACGCGTGAATTTAATGTATCGCAATGACATTAAATTCACGCGTACGTGTATTGTCACAGTGAACTTGCCGCCATTAAAATCTAACCAATGAGCGCAGCTGCGCGCGCAGGGCCGCAGGGCGCGCGCCGCGCAGGGCGCGATGTTATAATGAGATTTTACGATATCGATGTGGATATTATAACATCATGTGCAATTGCTTAAATTGAGTGTTTTGTTGTCTGCGCTATAACAGTAGTAATTATTAGTCAAGTATTGGAAACATAAGTAGAATGTTACAACATTAGTGTCGATAAAAGTCTAATACTCACACAATATATCGAGCTGTGAAAACCAGCTGGCTGTCAAAAGCTTGCCGTCAACCACCGTCGCATTCCCTTCGTTCTCGTATTTCCATATAACCTTGTAGGGCAGTCTTCGGAACGCTTCCCTGAACTGTTCTTGCTTCTTTTTAGACATGGTGCTGGCTTTTAGATTGGACCCGAAGCTTACGTAGATAGCACCTTGTGTGGCGTTGGAGAGAAAGTCTTCGATTTCCTGGAAAATTAAGAAGTGATAATAAGAAGTAGGTATCAATGAATGAACATGGAATTGGTACGAGTTACAACGCGGATAAAATCGCCGTCTAATAGTCTGCTATTTATATACTTAGTGTGAAAAATTCACAAAGTATGGAAGCAAGGAAGGAACGATTACAATGATGGTAAACTAGTACTACAACTATGTATCATCACTACGTAGTATAAAACAAAGTCACTTTCCGCTGTCTGTCTGTCTGTCTGTCCCTATGTATGCTTAGATCTTTAAACCTACGCAACGGATTTTGACCCGGTTTTTTTAAATAGAAAGAGTAATTCAAGAGGAAGGTTTATATGTATAAAAATCCCAAAATCCCCACGGGAACGGGCACAACGCGGGTAAAACCGCGGGGCACTGCTAGTTCTATAATACATAGGTATTATAAAGTGCAGACTAATCTCTCGTGCTACGTAGATCAGGTCAGTTAGATATGTGGTTACTACTTGATACCTACTAACTACGTAAGTAGATAATTATTTGTAGTATCTAATTGGATACTTAGAACAATGGAAATGTGTGTTTTTCCTCATAACTAAAGTACCTATTTTAATGCATATCTAAAACATGGGCGCAACTTATTACAAGTGCACTCGTGATGAATAATTAACATATCACTACAGCTGCACGTATAGTGTCCGATTACTATATTATTACGACACTAACAGTGCCCTGTGGGCTTACGCAGCTTTTTACCCGTTCCTGAGGATATTTTGGTATTAAAACTAGTCACGAACCTTCCTCTTGGATTACTCTGTATAGGTATACTTACCTATTTGTGTAACCCCCATTACCCGCATGAAAATGCGTTCATTTGTTTTTTGTGCAAATTCGATAAAACCCAGACGGACAGATTTTCGGGAATTTAAATAACAATATTTACCTATAGATAGATTATGGTAGAAGTATGGATGTCTGAACAATCATGACATGCATGTCATCTCAAATGTAACCAGTAAAACAGGTTATTCTAACATCACTCCCGATTTATTCCCTGTGTCTGACTCCATAAAACATGAGCTATAATTTAAATGCCTTCTGTTTTGCTTACAGGAAACCTTGGCCAGAAATAAACTGAAAATTCCATCCCAAGATTTATAAAATAACTTATAGATACTTGTTACAAATGATTAAACCAAATACGGTTGAACACAGTTACTTAGGTAAAAGAGATAGATAGATAAAACATAGATAGATAGGCGTGCGCATGTTTCTCTGTCTGTCTCTCTCTGGCGTGCGCATGTTTCTTTGTCTGTCTCTCTCTAACGCAAAAAAGTGTCGTTACATTTTTTCCGTCTAGCCCCCTTTCGCAACACGCGATAAGGAACTTCGTTCCAATAAAACATGAGTTAAATGAATTAAAGATATTAACGCAAATTGAATGAATGAATTTGCAGTATCAATGAATTGATGAATTTCATTCACCTAACAAACTTTCGTATTCATTCTTTGGTATTCAATAAATTAGTTGGATGACTGGAATGTTATCTCCTTCAAATACTGAAGGTCAACTCTGTAATGTATTTATATAGTAAGCAACAATAACACGATAAAGTTTGATAGGTTATAATGGGTTTGACTAACGACACATACATGGAATTCCGTCTTTGTACTCCAAGTACATTCACATAGATAAATTAAAGACTTAATGTATAGCTAGTACTAGAAATCAATACTTATTAAGTAGGTTACTAGCCCAACCTGGTATCAAACTTTTTAACCCACCCAAAGGCTTTACAGTGTAAATCTTACCTTAGAAACAGGCTTCGGAACACCGATGTGAATCCCAGCGATCTCCAACAGCTGTGGCGCCAGCGGCCTAGCGCCTGTCACCGAGTAGTGCTGGTATGAGAACATCATCTTCATTCTCGCAGCCGCGTCCTTCTCTATATCCAACGAATGACCAGGCACGTGGCGGTCGAACGTCTCATAGATAGCCCTATGGACGTACCAGCGACCGACACTGGTGAACAGACTGTTCACCACGAACGTTTCAAGCTTGTGGAGAAGCGATGGTCGAGGACCTCCGTTTGAAAAGTAGAACGCATCCGCAGCAGGATTGAAAGGCAACCCCAGACGAGGGTACGCGAACGGCAGCATGACGTGAGAGGTGATCCCAATGATCGGAGCAGAGTACAAAGACATCGCATACGCCAACCCGCAGTCACTCATGAACTGCTCCACAAATATCACATCATACTTATTACCTTCCTTCAAATGCGCTTGAGCTTCCACACTGTTAAATATATTCTCACAGTCCCGTCTCAAATTATACGACCCAAAAGTAATGTGCCTCATCATGTTTAAGAAATGCGAGTATCTAGAATCTCTGTTCTCGTGCTCTTCCATCGATAACGGCGGGTAAGGCTTAAGGCTCTTCAAATTGACGAACTTTAGATTCGGCGGTGGATCTTTGTCGGGGAAGTTGTTCATAACGGTGACGTTATGTCCTCGGAGGGCGAGTTGTCGGAATAGGGGTTGGAAGGCCATGTAGTGGCTGCCGAGCGGCATGGACACTATCGCGAGGATGTTCAGACATAGCGCGCACGGGCACAATATGAAGAAAATAAATAAATAGGCGAGACGCGGCATCGCAGCTCGTAACACAAGCAACGATACGGTCTGCACAGTACTGCTGCGAATGCGCGACTGACTCATACGTCACTCCTAGCGATCGTCGACCTGCGCCTACCTATCTATAGCATACTTATGTAGTGATCGCGTACTTATAGTACTTAACTATTTTAAAACCGTTTCACACTGCAATAGTACGTACACGCACTCGCGCACAGAGTACTTTGATCTTTGTTGGCCCCGCGGTTTTACCCGCGTTGTGCCCGTTGCCGGGTGAATTTCTGAATGAAAAATATCGTATATTATACCCGTTGAATGTGGCTATCCATACCAAAAATAATTATTGTTATCGGATTGGTAATTCTTGTGATGAGTGCGTTCAAATTGACAAGCCCGTTGGCACAGTGGCAGTGAGAGCGCTTACTGTGTCGGGGGCTGCGGGTTCGATTCCCGCCCGGAGTCAACAATATGTGAAGACATAGTTGTTGGCGACGACGTCTGGGTGTCAATTATATATTCTTATAAAGTATTTGTGTATATATGTATATGTAGTAGTATCAGTTAGTTAGATTCCATATTACAAGCTTAGAGCTTAGTTTGGGTCTAATTAACCGTGAGAGAAAAAAAAATATAGTACAACTGATAGTACGCCAAGCGAAAGTCGATAGTATTTTGTACTGTTAATTTAGTCATCAAATCACACACACCACCACACACTGTATCCTCATGGGATTTTCCACAGGATTTACCAATACATGTACTTACTATATAGTAAATAATGCATTTACATTAAGTTATGTTTAGTTAGTACATTTTATTTAATGTTTATAATCATATGTAACTAGTTAATTAAGTTTTGACAAAGTAACTTAGAACCAATGAAAATCAGGTTAGGCCCATCTCGTAGCCAGATTTGGTAGCTAGCTACGAAATGAGAAAAGTGTTTTCCCATCTTGTAGCTAGCTACTAAATGGGAACGATCTATTCGGTAGGTTAGGGTTATTTTTTTTTTTACTAGTTAAAATCCTAAATCTTTGACTTTCGAATTCCTATTTCGTAGCCAGCTTCGAATCGGGATTATTTCTCCCATTTGGAAGCTAGCTACCAAATCTGGCTACGAGATGGGCCTAAACCTGAAAATCAATTGACCCTAATTGATAAGAATTAGTCGTACTTACATAACCTGGTACTTAATTAATATTTAATTAATTATTTTAATCCGATTTTTTATTTGTAATTACCTACCTAAATTCGATGGGAAGGTTATAGGTTAATTTTCATCCTTAAATTCTCACAGGAACGGGCGCAACGCGGGTAAAACCGCGGGACGCTGCCAGTGCTGATAAAAAGGTAAGAACTTGACAAATAAATAAACTACTAACGAGACAGAGGTCCGAGACGATTCACTTTAGCTTCTATCTATCTATTTCGACAGAAAATTTTATTGTTGATCAACTTTCGTATCTTTATGAGTTACTTACATCATAAAGGGACAATAAGTAGAAGCAAGTTCTGACAAGGTATCATAATCAATCATATTTGTTATTATTCTTAGTATAAAACTTCGCCTTCGGTGATCAAATAAAAATTTTAGTAGTCAGACACATCTAATTTTATTTGCATAGATTTATTTACTTCAAATATTTTAAATACTTATTTGCAGTAAAATAACGCTTAATCCTCTTTACTGATATCTCCAACAACATGAAGCCTTTGCCCAGCAGTAGGACGAATACTTTATTTTTATTATCGGAACTCTCTAGTTAAGAGATAAGTGAGGGCTCCCACACAAAACTGCGATGCGATGCGATGCGAATTCCATTTAATATATTCATCTCTTTTCTTTGTACTGTAGTAATGGCGATAGATATAACTATTTCAGTTCGCATCGCATCGCATCGCAGTTTTGTGTGGGAGCCCTAAATAATTAATTTAAATAGGTAGTTCTATTCCTTATCAGATACGCAGAACGTGCCAGCCAGTTTATTTACATGATAAGTTTATCTTCCATGTACTTAATAATATAAATACGGTGGCAGTATATTTTGTCTGAGGTAGACAGAAGCATAAACAATTTTAGGTGAAAAAAAGAATAATAATATTTATACTCAAAAAAAACCTGATTCATCCAACTTAAAAAAATCATTTATTAAAAACAATATTTAATATATTTACAATAATGTTTAAATAGTTAATAAATATGTGAATACATTGTCATACGCGTACTAGTAGAATAATATGTTTATAAGTAAAATAATTCATTGTCTAGAATAACCTCTTCTGTACAATGTACAAGCATACTGCCAAAAAGAACAGAAATGCGAAGAACATGATTACTTTGTCTGTGAACTCCCTGCGGCCGTATTTCTTTAGCAATTTACTGGACTGTGAAATGGAACCCGCTGTGTTTTGAAGCTCAGATTGTGTTCCCTGAAACCAGAGAGAAAACATTAAGTTTTTTGTAAAGTTAAAATTAATAAAACATAGAGAAATCAGCCACGTTACTTTTAAATATTACAAAGGAGTGTATTTTATATAAAAAAAATTTCAATCAAGGGTTTCTTTTCTTTATAAGAATTCTTACTTAATAATATAAATGCAAAAAAACTATGGAACTGATTTTAATGTTAGAACAGAGGATACTCTAGAGCCTGAGAAAGGACATAGACTATATTTATCTAAAAAATTCCCATAAGAACACCTCTGCGGCTGGAACCGCAGGGAACAGCTAGTAAATTATAAAATGGATATTTTACCTGTACTGTAGAGCTTGAAGAAACTAGATTGTCTAAAGTATCTTGACTCCTTTGAGTAGTATCCGCTAGTTGTCTACTGATGGACAAGAGTTGTTCAGTTACTCCTGTCAATAAAACAACACAAGTTCAATGGATGATGATTAGAAAATGTTTAAGAAATGCTTTGGTAGTGTAGTGACACTGTCCAAGACCTGAGGTTCAATTTCCCGGTTGAGTGAGGCATGGGCATCACTAATTCACAGAAGGCAAGTATGGTAAATTATGTCTAATATTCTCTGTACTGATATTTTAAGTGACATTAAAGGTTTTGCCCTGCAACCTTAACCCTTCAATCAGCAGCAAGCCCTGGTGACTTTTGCACTAGTACCGTATCTCAAGCAATATCAAAAATCGTGTTTGTCAGAGGGTTAAAAATTTTAGTTCAGAAATACACTGGACCTAAGTAGGTGCTCATAAAAGTAGTTTTGTTTATTCTAAAGGTTATACCTGAAGACATCTTCAACAAGCCATCTCTGTCAACTTTCTTCTTCCTATTCCTGAGTTCAGTGTCCTTCCCCTCATTGGCTTTCAACAATTCTTTTCTTTGGGACTTTTCGATTGTGAACATGCTTATAATATTTGCTTCTTTAAATTCTCTTAAAAGACTGGAATAAAATAAAAAAAGGTTATTCATTAGCCTCTAATATCCCAATAATGAGCAAAGGCCTCTACAAATATTTTCTATTAAAGGTATTGCTGAAATGTTGCACATTAACAGAGGTTATAAAGTATTTTAGCTCATATACGATAATGGGAGTAAAGTAGCTTGTAAAATAGTAAAAAAGGCTCTTAGCATACACCACCTTACCTTGCTAATTGCAGCCTTTGAGTTTCCACCTCCATGGCACATTTCGAGTCCCCAATATCTATGCCATATAATGCTAGGTTGTCTAACTCTTCTCTCAGCTCAGCCAGCTTAGCTCTTCCCTTCTCATTTAGCTCATTCAATGTCTCCATTGAGTCTTTACATTCTAAAATATCCTGTAATTGAGTGACAAAGAAAATATTGAGTTAAAAATAATTTAATTAACTTGCTGTTGCTGTATTTTGTAACTGAGATGAATAAGTTAAGTATTAAAAAGTTACTGTTATTTTATTTAAATGAAGAAAACTCACCTGAATGATGGCTTTTACATGAAAGTGGTGTTTGGCTAATTTTTTCACATAATTTTGGTATGTCTGATCAGGATTTTCTAACTTAGTTATTAATTTATGAAATGATTCAGCACTATTCAGTTCTACTTTAATGTTCATTTTATTAATATTCATTTAGCTAAATTTAATTATCCTTCTATGAATTTAATTTAGAAAAATCTGTACAATACAACACGTAAACAAATATTTTTATCGAATTTTATTTTCTTTCTTTCTTCACTTCACTTGTCAAATTATGTCAATTGCTGTCATCTGCTGAATCAAACACCACAGAGTGAATAATAATGCCACAGACAACTACATAAGACCGATAAAAACATGACCGGAAATGGCGTACCACTAGCAAAAGACCGCGAAGATTTACAAACAAAGACGAAACCACTGTAGGTTTAGTTAGTTTTGTTAACGTTATGCTTTTTATTTCATCATGATAAAAAATAAAAATAAGACTTTGTATAACTTCTAATAAAAATAATAAGTTAGCCAGTCAATCCATTTAATTAACTAACCATGTAATCATAATCAACATGCAATGATTTGCAGGGGAAATAAAACCATGAACAATAATTGGAGATGATATAATCTTCTTTATTATAAAAATGAATCGCAAAATGTGTTGGTAAGCGCATAACTTCAGAACGACTGCACCAAATTGGATGATTCTTTTTATAATGTGTTCCTTATTGTCAGGACAAGGTTTTTATATAAGAAAAAATAAGGAATAAAAATCTCAAAATTCTCACGGGAACGGGGGCGCTGCGGGTGAAACCGCGGGGCACAGCTAGTAAATAATATATTTTAAAATTATGAAAATCCTTCATGTACAAATGTAAATTTAGTTTTCGTGCGTTTTGATGTTATTCTACAAGTATTCCTTAACAATTTCACTAGTTTCTTTGGTCCACAGCAGTACAAATTCAGATGTTCACTGAAAACAAAAATAATGGTTAATTTCTTACAATAAAGAGCCTGTTTAATATATATATAGAGATTGTCTAAGCTGAAATGACGCGCCCCACTACTTAATTACTTTATTTAGATGTGTGAGTGTAAATATTAATAGCGGCACTTCATCTGTGTGGGAGCGCCAATTATTGATTTCTATGTGCACATGTCGGCCGACTAGTCGGGTGATAAATCCGAAAACGCTCGCTCTATGGAGCAGCGCCGTCACTTTGTATGAAACAAGACGTCCTCTCCTCTCGCGCGTTCACGATCAACTAAACTAGTTGGACAACAAATCCGAGAATTGCACTTCTTAGCGAGTACGGCGAGTACGGCAACTGAACGACCAATTATAATTGCATGTTTATGTGTATTGCGTCCATATTTAAAATTTGCTAGTGTGCGTAAATGCGGAGGTGGGGCGTGTCATTTCAGCTTGGACAATCTCTACCACGATATTATAACTTACTTGGGGTACAAATGCACCCAAAATCCAAACACCCTATCCCAATGGGGTCTTCCTCTTCTGACCCTACACCCAAGTATCGGGTATTCCTTAGCAATATCGTAATTATTGTCAACGTCCATCTTGTACAAATTCCGTTTTAAATTCGGAGTCAATAGAGTTACTTTTTCTTCGTCAGAATTTTTATTTAAAACATGAGAGAGACAACCCTTATCGTTTAGAACAACTATGTGTGATTTTGAATTTTGTGTCTTATTGTCATAGTTTTTGAGTCGGTTTCCGTTTGTGACGTATAGTTCGAGGTGTAACCGATCGGGTCGGTTGGCACTTCGTAGCTGTTTGATGGTTTTGTTCGCTAGTTCGGCGATCCATTGTAACTCTTGTTCGTTTCTGACTATCCATAGTAAGTGTATACGACCGGGGTAACGGGAACGAGGGTTTCTGGAAAGAAAAAATATAAAATACTTACTAGGCAAATCTTTTTGATTTACCTACTGATAATGTGTAAATATTAGGTACATATTTAAATCTTTTTGAAATTTCCTTCTAACTTTTTGTCTCAATCTCAAAAAAAAACTCGATAGGTACATTTTGAAAAATTAAATCACCCTCTTAATATATCTAAACCCAAATAACAAAACTGTTTTAAAATCGTTTAACTTAACATCGTTTTACGATTCCACAAACATCATTATTTCTTCAGAGAAGTATAATAAAATAATACCCTAATTTAAGTATACTATAAAGCTAGTATCATTAATTTCTTACTGCAGCATGTAGTGTAGGAGCGGTACAAACGGGGTGATTCCCACTCCGGCCGCTACGCACAGAGCAACATCACTCCTCGCCGCCCCCTCCATAGGACTTGAGAATGGACCATCTACCAACAACCTAGAATTATGAACAGCTTTTTATGAATATCAAATAAACTAGCAGCACCCTGCGGTTTACCCGTGTTGACCCGTTCACGTAGAAATTTCGGGTTGATGCTTATAACCTTCCAGTTGAATGTGGTTATGCATTACATTTTTTTATTAAAATCGAATTGATAATTAGGTACTGAGCAAACAAAGAAAAAAACAAAAATAAACTATTCAGCTTTATTTTATTACTATAAATAATTTAAAAAAATATATACTACGGGACAGTGGAAAAACTAGAGATTACCTAATTTCTCTAGGTCCTTTTTCTTTCAAAACTTTTTCTAGAGCTTCGGTCCAGTCGCCTTTGACTCGAATCCACACTGTGAAATTTCTTTGGTTTGGAGTAGGAACCTGAATATATGGAGAAAATACAATACAATGATCCTAAACTATGTAAGAATTAATCAGGAAGCCTTTATAAAACTGCTTAGATTTATTGTGGTTGGAAATTCATAAGATTTACCTAAGTAGGAGATTTGCAGTTACAAATATTGAACTTTTCCAGAAGTCCCCAGTAGTTTTCAGCGTAACATTTATATACCAAGACAAGTTACCTAACTATCCAATAAATCATAAAACATTGCACGTTAGAGTAAACAAATAAAGTAGTCATAATTTACCGCAAAAGCTCTAAAGTCTAGAATGCCTGAAGGCTTAAAGGCCTCCGACTGCAACGTTTAAATGATTAATATCTCATAATAACTGCCACCGTGCCGATAGTTTACGCTACCTTTCAAAACTATAGGGTTTTAAAGTTCAGTACACAAGCTTTGTGTAGTTTCTGATTTAGCAACTTACTACCGTACTGAGACGTCGATAAAATCGACACTTCATTAATTGACGTAATTTTTCACACATTACAATTCAAAATCAGCCATTAAGGGTGGATTGCACAAGAACTCTTAAATCTATTTAGTCCTTTAATATGTTTATGAAACAAAAGCTGTACGTTAAAAATTGTATTTTACATTCCACCAAATAGAACACAATATATAACGAACATCACTTGTTTTTACCTTACTGCGACAGAAGGAGGGTATTGTTTTTTAAACATATTTAAGCACTAAATAGATTTAAGATTTCTCGTGCAATTCGCTCTAAATATCAACTAAGGAAACATTTGATGTAACAGAGTACGGGCGTTAACAGAATAGCTGAACATCAACCGAATTCTAATCTTCTTACTTGAATTTTCAACTCTTCGAAGGAAAAGCGTTCAGTGAGTTACTACTGATTTCGCCCTTCTTTTAAAAGACAAGCAACACCGCGAGTTGATACTAGCGATTGTATTCCACTTATTATGATTATACGAAATAACTATAGTAAGCAAATAGGGGGCTAAGTCAGAGGTCATCGTCCCAACATATGAAAAGTTAATGTTTTCTACAGTTGTCCTCTTATGGCGTGACGCTGATTGCGCGTCATAAACTCAACCATCAATAATAAGTGCATGCGACTGCATTCTCCATATAATGGAGGATTAAGTCCGCTAATTAACTGTTTAATGTGTTCAAAACTTGTCAATTTAAAGCACTAAATATTGTATTATGGTGTGAAAAGTTTTAATGCGTTTTGCGCACTGGGCCAGAAGAGATTAATGTTTGATGAGGATACTTAATTAAACACAGTTAAAGTGCAAATGAGCTTTTATGCAAAACATTACGTATTCCATAACTTAAAAAAATATACAGAGGGGCAAAGCATTTTTTTAAATTTTTTTTTTTAACATTTCGAATTGAGAATCTCATCCTGGTTTTGGAAGTCGATTAAAACACAAATCTATATTGAAGATAAAAGTAAATAGATATATCTAAAATAATAACAGGAAAAGTAGTGAGTAGGCCAACAATAAGGATACTTATAATATGTACATAGGGTGGGTTGTTTCGAACGGTTGGTTATCGTAACATACTTTCGTTAGAAAGTTCATGATTTTTTTACTCTGTTAAGTACAAAACGTTGTTTCATAACTTAAATGACAGTCGGTTAAAGTTCCGCGGCCAGAGGAAATCCACGAATTTTCATTTTCTTTTAAGTAGAGACTAACACTTAGTGTTAACGTTTACTGGTTTGTAAACGTAAGCTGAAGCAACTCACCCTTAGTGAATAAACATAACCTACCTTAACAACAGTGAAAGGATGCCATTCAATCAGCGAGACGTGTGGACACTGCAGCACCACATACTGTCCGATACGGCTCGCGAACCGAGCGTGGGGACAACTCAACGTCAGGCTTAATGTTCGGCCAGACATGTGTTTGTCCTGGAATTTTGCATTTGAACATTTGACAAGTCCGTTGGCACAGTGGCATGTGAGGTGCGCTTGCTCGGGGTTTGCGGGTCCGATTCCCGCCCGGAGTCACGATATGTTCAGAAATAGTAGTTGGCGATGAACGTATGGGTTTCAATTATATATTAATTTATATTTATATAGTATCTGTATGTATATGTAATAATATCAGTTAGTAAGATTCCAGAATACATGCTTAAAGCTTAGTTTGGGTCTAATTAACCGTGTGTAAATTTGTCCGAACTATGGAATACAATTAACAGATGCTATTACATATACATACACTACCGAAACACTTTACAAGAATTTATAATTTACTCCCAAACATCGTCGCCAACAACTTTGAATCGAACCCGCAACCCCCGACCCAGTAAGCTCTGTCACATTCCACTGTGCCAACCAGCTTGGCAATAGAAATAGATCATACATAGATCTATCAAGCAATATCGTGAACAATGGTCAGATTCGACATTTTAGATAATATTATCTCACAAACACATCATAACATATTGATATCACTCTACCTGACTAAACCATAGTATCTACCACCGTACTTATCTAACGCATGATCATAATTAGGCATCTCCGTAAACAGCCGTACAATATCTTCATTATACAGACGCACGAATCGAATGATTTGACTAGTTATGGTAGAAGGATATGAATATTAATACAATTGGTTTCAAAGTATTGCATAAAACACTTCTTAGAATTTAAGTAGGTAAAGTAAAAGTACCTTATTCATGATCGTTTTATAACTTAAACGTTGTTATAGTGTTTTGCCTCTTTTGCTCTTTAGAAAATAGTGTATGTCGGAAAGGGACAAATTATTCAGCTAAAATACTTTTAATAAGCGTTTATGAATAAGGTCCCTAGCCTGTACTGTCCCACTGCTGGGCAAATGGCTCTCATCACAAAGAAGGGAGACTTTTACCCAGCGGTGAGACATTACAGGTTAAATAAAGAAAACCCTTTACATAAATCACGCCATCTATTGTTAAATCCACATCGACATTATGTAATTTTCATTAAAACTTACTTCAAGTATATCGACGACAGCTCTGTTTCTTGAGAATATCCTCCAAATGAGATCGAGAAAGAAACACGTTAGGGGCACCGACATCCATAACAGTGTCTGTGGAAAGAAGAATGAGTTCACCAAACTACTTTATGTTGCTACAGGAATGAAGGGCAATTATGTGTATAATCTAAAAATGAATAAACAAAGATATGTCAAGATCTTCATAAAAGCTTTCTAAACATAGGACTATTTGGGTACATACGTATAACTCTATTTTTTCTTGATTGAATATGAACCAATGTCGTCAATTTTCCAGCCGAAGACGATTAGGTTACTCCTGAAGAGGAAAAAGGTTTAGTGATTTATTTCATTCTTCCCCTATCACTAAACCTTTTTCCTCTTCAGGAGCAATCGTCTTCGCCTGGATACTCATACATAAACCCAACAGATTCTTATTATTGTAACAACTCTATCATATCAATAACTATGTACAATTACTATTACGAGTGTGTTACTGGCGTTAGCCATAGTATGAGCAATAGTTACTATGTTAACAGACCCACTAAACATATATTTTTTCGCCTACGAATCGAATAACATCTGAAATCTAAATAGAACTCAATAAACCATATAAGTAAATGAACGTACAGACAACTACAACACAATATAAAACAACTCATCCACGACAATGTGCCGATAAATCCAATAATGTAAGGTCAAATCCCAGATTAGCTCATTCAAAGCTGGCCCGGAAGTTCATATACCCACTATAGGTATAACTCAGTAGATTATTGGTAACTATCCACGAATGCAGCTGAAAACTAGCCGTGCCTAAATCGTTTGATTTAGTGCCTAGTAACCAAACGTATGGGAAACAATGACATGATTAAGTACATTTGGTTATTACGATTTGCTGAAATGGTTTAAATCTGTGTGTTTATTACATTATGTGATACTGGTTTTAATGTTTTGGTGTTGGATGTAGGTACTTAGACGTGTTTGGTAAGCGAGTTTACAAGCATGGGGAGTTCAATATCTAATATATAAAATTCTCGTGTCACATTGTGCGTAATTGAACACCTCTGAAACGGCTCGACCGATTGTCATGAAGTTTTGTGTACATATCGGGTAGGCCTGAGAATCGGACTACATCTATTTTTCATCCCGAAATTCCCGCGGGAACGGGCACAAAGCGGGTGAAACCGCTGGGCGCAGCTAGTCTATATATATAAAAGAAAGTCGTGTTAGTTACACTATTTATAACTCGAGAACGGCTGAACCGATTTGGCTGATAATTGGTGAGGAGGTAGCTTAGAACCAGGAGACTGATATTTATCCCGTATTTCCTACGGGAACGGGTGCGCTGTGGGTGAAACCGCGGGGCACAGCTAGTTAATAATATAGCGAGTGAGTGCGTTACGCTAAAAAAACAGAATGCTGAAATACACGTTATGAATTCTATTCTACTAATATTATAAATGCGAAAGTTTGTGAGGATGTATTTATGTTTGTTACTCGTTCACGAAGAAGCTACTGGATGAATTTGGGTGAAACTTTACACTAACATAAGTTATACATCAGAATAACACATGGGATACATTTTATCCCGAAATTCCTGTGGGAACGGTTACAACGCGGGGTGCGGCTAGTCACCGATATACTCGTATCTTCGAATTTACAATTACGCTAAGTGCCTTAGTGAAGTTCCTATCTAGTAAGTGAACTTATTAATTTGAAGATAAGTGGGTACTTTACCTTCCTAGGCATGCAAGATGCCTTTGTATTCAATTAAACACTACATTAGTGTAGGTGCAGGGTGCTTTTCACTCTCGCATTGTTAATTAAGAGCTTTTACCGATATTATAAGCTGAACTAACTAAGAATGTCCTCTAAGAAATGCAATATTCAGTTCAAGAATAAGAATAATCTTTATTTTGCCCTAGAAGTAGAGTACATAGGTGCTTATAATTACTAAGATTAAGGCTAATAAGTTAATTAGAGTGTTACAACTGACCCCTAACTAGATTATTTATAATCTGTATGTATGCCTTTACTATAAGGTTTAACAGATTATGAGGTGGGTTAACATTGGCCTTTATACATTCAGTCCTTTAATTGTAACATTTCATTGGACTAGTTATGTATGTCTCACTGCAGGTAAAAGGCTCTCGCCTGTAAAACCTATATGTATTACGAAATACTACTTGTATTAAAATAAAGTCTAAATTCAAACTTACCTTTGACTGAATAGGTATAAACCTAGGACTATTAACCGTAGAATTATAATTCCATTTCATTTGACTAGCATTTTCACTCTCATCATCAAAAATCTCTTCTTTGAGAACACCGCTGAAACAAAAGTAAAGTAAAGTAGTAGCCTGTAATGTCCCACTGCTGGGCAAAGGCTTCTCATCTCACTGAAGTTATCAGTATAGTGAGGAGAATTGAGGCTTAATCACCACGCTTGCCTAGTGCGGGTTGATGATCTCAAACCTGAACCATGTTTGAAAAGTAGAAAACATAACTCAACAACAAACTCGACTCGGGAATCGAACCCGAGACCACCGATGCATTTTCTTTGTACAAAATTGACAATGGCAAGAATCTATTATCACCAACACCAATTCAGCATAGTGAGTCACAAACCCCAATGAACAAGTGAATGCAAAGTTACATGGATTATTTAACCGCAAACCAGTTGAATAATCTCTACCAAGAGTCTGGTTAACTTGGCCCTTGGAACTTAAATAGGTCAAAAAAATGCATGAATCACTGTTTCTGAAACATTATGACGTCACCACAGAACAGTATTGAAATGTAGCTAATTTGAATTCATGTTATGTCATATGTGTATTCTTGTAACTTTAGATTCCTAGGAATTGATTGGAACGTTTTTGTAGGATGTTCTAAATTGCATATTTATGCTAAGTTTTATTAGTTCACAAATAGGAACTTTTATAATCGTAATAATTAACTATATGAACCTTTTAGTAGTAATGAAGGAATACTCGTCTATGAACCGTTATCAAAGAAATTTACTTAAAATATCACAGACTGGTAGAAAAAAATATTAATTTGTTGCCCAATATTAACAAAGCTAGTCACACTAAAATATCATCGACTTTCATTCTTCTCTACCGAGAGCTTTAGAGCACACTATTCTCAAAAGAGTGTTTAAACTTTGTTCGACACGAACAAAACTGTCTTTAGTCAGTTGAACAAAAGTTATCGGCACAATTATTATAACAAGAACACAAGAACGTAAAAGTCATCAATCAAAACTCACCTTAAAGGATGAATGAGAAACATGACCATAAACGGCAGATACAACTGATGCACGTACCAAAACGCGTTATAGAGACGCCTGCGCACGATCCTCAGTGACGTCACACCCATACAGACTAACGTTAGAACCATTAGGGAACCAGTCAGTCCTGTTGTACTCATCAACAGTTTTAGAGGATTCTGAAAATATTTATTTGGTATTTGTGCATGTAACGTTGAATGGCTAATAACAATAAAAGCTTAACAAAGCAGAGAAAGACCTGAGGAACTAACTCGCTATATCTTGTAATTAAAGATGACTCTGAATCAGTATCTTTTAAAGGAAAGGTCAAATAAAAGTTAATCAAGGGATGTAATAGTATTGGTTAATAATTGATTTGCTAAGCTCAAAGTAACTAGTTGTGTACTCCAAGAGGCAAAGAGAGGAAGATGAAGGCTAAGAAGAGCCCAACCAAATGTAGACCTGAGAAAAGAAAGAGCAAATAATGTCGTGTCGTACGAACAGCTAAAGAGGATGGCAGAAGATAGAGTAAAGTGGAAAGTACTCCATCGACTAGAGAAAAGTTGTTATATATAAGAGGAAGAACCCTTGAGCTACGAGTATCTTATTTAATTATGTTTGTGGATGAGACATTTTTTAATTATCTTTTTTTCCAAAATCAAAGTATTGTTTGCTTATAAGATTATAGGGATGGGAAGTTTAGTTCCAAAAGTCTTTTGTTTTGTTAAGCTTTTCTAGTTATTAACTGTACCTAATAACCTTGTTCTTCGCCGCACTATTGCAGTTATTGTTAGACCATAACGTTATTAAATTGAACCGAACTAATAACAAATAGGATTCCGAAACTGACCTCATTCTTATAAGTTGCGAAGTTTATTTCGGGACGTTCCTCGTCATAGCCCTTTGAAAAGTTCCATAAGTTCAGACAATGGGATATGGAATGTATGACTGAAAAATAAGCTTTGTGTAAGATAAGCTTTCATGGCACAAACAGCAAGAATTGGATTGATCATATTCTATATATTACGTCCCATTAAAGCTTTCAATCATACCAATACTTATACCTATTTATTTCATACGTTTCATACATTCGTGAAACAAGAACTTCTTGTGTAAGCTTTCGAGTATAATACGATATTTTTCAAAGCAAAGATGTACGCTAATTTTATCTGCCTACTTGATATAAGCCCTGCGCCATTTTTCAAAGCAAAGATGTACCTACGCTACTTTTTTCTGCCCATTCGATAAGCCCTAGGCCAATGTGCCCTCAACCGCCTGAACCGCTACCGGAACTTACAAAATTCAGCAGGAAAGGAGAGACTACATAATTTTTAGAAAAAAATAATGGATCCATGACATTTTCTTCCAAATCAAACCTACTGATAGATCACGTTTTATAGAGAAAAGCATTTAAATATCCTACCTACCTAAGTTTCTACAAAGATCTAAAGCCTAAGTTCTACCGTCTAAAACGACTTAGGCGCTTTCCTAGCCATTACACGTCTCAAGGACATAATAGCCTGCATTTGCGAAATACTCGCAACTCTCGTACCCATAATGACCTTTTTGAAATTCCCGATTTGCCTCATGAAAGCTCCCCTAAGGGACCTTAATGTTGAAAACCTTAATGTTGAGACGGAGTCAAACTCTTTTTACTTGTTGGGCTTTTAGTAAGAGCATTTTAATTTTAATTTCTTTCAGGCAAAATATTTACTTTCAGGCGTCAAAATTATATGTTCTACATGTATAAAAGTAGTTAGTTTTGGACCCATTTTTTAAACTTTTTATAGATAAAGCAAAGCTCCTTTCTCGAATAAAGCTGTATGTATATTTATTTAAAGTTGTTATAAATGGAATATAAACACCCCTGCTTTATTGCTACTCTATTCAAAAACCGATATTATTTCTGGCAATAACTACAATGTTTCATGAAAGAATTCATGTTTTGTAAACAAGGCATAAAGGATTTGAGTTTAACTGTCTATGATCTTTTCCGCCTTGGATTTTATGGAGATTAGGCTATTTTTGTAGTAGCTTCGAATAAAGAATTCTAAAATTAATCGCTTTTCATTAGTCTCGAATTCTTGGGTGTTGGTTCACAGCAAAATGTCCGCTACTATCATAAAGACGCTGTTCTACTATTTCACGATATCATCAACAATGGTGGACTCTACATTTTCATCCAATCTTAAAAGACCTTAAGAAAAAGAAAGTAAAATTATAGATACGACATATTCGTCTGCATACCCTGCGCTGCCAGACACACTGCCAAGGAAATCTCATCATTCCCTCATTATTATTTTGACTAAACCCTTTAAAACTCTCTAACTAGTTCCAATCTATCAGTCAAAAGCTTATTATTAGGTAGATATATATTTATATCAAAATACTTACCACCAAAAATAACAAGCGTAGTAGCGACAGTCATATGAAAGCTCTTCGCTTTCTCTAGCCAGAAGAAGAACAGCCCAGGCCAAACCCTAGACAGGATTCTGTACAGCACTTGATTCAGTTTCTTACACTGTGGCAGCAGTATTATAGCACCACATAGGTTTAGCACAGTAGCTGTGGCGCGAGATACGCAAAGACCTAACTGAAATAAATTGTCAAAGTTCGAGATACTTCGAAAGGATGGGAACTTAGGACATGTCAACAAGATACTTGTATGAATATTGCTTATTGTCATGGTCTAGCTAGTTGAATATCAACTGTACGTATAAGTATAAGTTAACTGTCAACTCTGATGTATCACCCTTTCATTTTATTAGGTAACCTAATTGGGAAACTACTGCACTCGGCCATTAAATTGTCACTCAATTAAATGACGTATTTTTTCATACATTAAATATCAAAATCTCTGCTAAGGAAACTTTTGACATCTGAGTACAGGCGAAAGTAATGTAATGTCACTAATTGTCCTGCCTTGCCTCCTAATGTACTTTTTCTTTACTTGAAGGATACTTACCCCTAAAATTCTTCTTAAATAATAAAATTGTTGTCCAGTCTGATAATAAATAAATGTATCATAAAAAATGTATATCACTAATGAGATCCATGTTACCTGAAACAACGTAAAAGTTTAAAATCATAACTATTGAATATCTTTACATATTTAAAAAAACTATGCTAATACTAAGAATAAAGAGTTAAAGGGCATAACTTTGTTTGATTGTAAGGAATAATCTCAGATATGTACTACCAATCCGATGTGATGTGAATGTGGCTATCCATTACAAAATCAATTATTCAATAATTGATTTTGTAATGGATAGCCACATTCAATGGGAAGGTTATATAGGTTATTTTTCATCCCGAAATTTCCACGGGAACGGGTACAACGTGGGTAAAACCGGAGGGCGCTGCTAGTCATAATATAAATTTACTCTGTATTATTCAGTGCGAGGTGATTCAGTTTCAGTCATGTAACTATGACACCGTTCAATAAACTTTACAGCGTTTGTAGGCGTTGTAAAAATAACTTCTTTTACGCGCCGCAACATTGAATCCGTTTAGTTTATCATTTATTAGAGTTATTTACTAAACTTTCACGTATGAGTGACACAATTTTCTTGGTATGTACACAGATGAATCATTTGCATATTTTGGTTCTCAAATGTCTTTTGTAGATTTGCAATGGTTACGGTCGCGGATTTTTGCGCGTCGTGTGCGTTACTGCATATAATTACATAGGTTCTATTTTCACAGACTAAAAAGTGCGTCATGGATAGTCTGTCGTCTGCGATGGGCCTAAAACATTTTAAAAACGAATTGATTTAATCTACATGTAACCAGTAAACATTTCCCATGGCATAACTTTGTCTCTATACCTTTTGTACGAACAATCCAACTCCGAGACAAAGTTAACTTGTGTCGGAAATGTAAACAGCAGTTATCGCTTATATATGTACTAGTTATAGCTCGCTCGCTATACGGCTATAGTATCCGGCTACTTCAGACTCTATTCAAGCTATATGCCGCCGTAGGTACACCACTACAAGCATACGGCGCATGTGTGCGTGTCAACCGGCCGCTGGCTGTGTCGCGTACACGCGCCAACGCGCCGCCACTGGATAAAACCGGTTTACGCTCACTCGGCTAGTTGACAAACGGAGGGCCTGCATAACGCGTGTTTTATTAGATTGTGTTCAAATAAAAATAGTTTTATGTTAAATATATTGTAAATAGTCATGGATTTCAAGTTTCTATAAAATCTTTATTACAAGTTCATGAAGATTTAAAATCAGCAGAAATTAAATTCATATTTACAAGACGTCTTAATCAAGATTGTCTCGAAAACTTTTTCGGAAAAGTCAGACAGGCAGGTGGTAACTGCCAAGAACCAACTTGTCGACAACTTACTATTGCTTTCAATAAGATGTTTATAACCAATATCCTAAAGAAACCCCAAAATACAAATTGTGATCAGGATTTTGACAGTTTACTTATGAAACCAGACGATTGCCAAATTTTTAATACCCCATCACAAGTGTCGCAATCAGACGATGTAACTGCCCCTGAATTAACAGTGGGAACAAATGATTATCAATTTGATTTACCAGAAAAAAATGGTTTACTGTATGTATCGGGCTATTTGTATAAAAAATGTCTCGAAAATCACAAATGTGACAAAATAAAATTGTATGTTAACAGATCTGAGCAACCTGTAAACATGAGCAAAGATTCTTTATTTTGTCATTACAAAGATTTTAATGAAGGTAGTGTACGGTCAGGTTTTTTAATAATACCTCCTGACAATTTTGTCGCATTTGTGGAAACGCTTGAAAAAAAGTTTCGCGAATATTTTGATCTCGACATAAATATTGTAAATGTTGGTAATGATATTCTTAAACGAGTACAAGATTGTAAATTTAATATGCCATGTGATTGCTTCCCAATCGATTATTTAAAAAGACTTTTTATCAGATTCAGAATTTACCATTCTATCAAAAGGTACAACAAATTATTAAAATGCAAAAATTATAAAAAAAAAATATTTAGAGTCAGTAATTTGTAAATATTAATATCTTACCTTATCTTATTTAAATACCAAATATACATACCTTATGTATGTACATGTTTCTTAATAAAAAGTTCATAAAAGTTAGTTTATTTTATTTTATTATTTTTTGCCAACCCTACTAAAATAGGTAAGAATTTCGCACGCTCCCTAGAAGCTTTGTCTCTGTTCCGTTTCTTTACTCCTGTGCTATATAGTGTGTGCGTAGCTCTATTCAGTGTTGGCGTATGCTTCCTTCTGTTGTGCCAGTCTATTGAGTGAGTGAATGGATCCGATGACAGTCCCGCATTAATTATAGGAGGCGTGTCACTTTTGATGTCATCGAGATATGATTTGCATCCTGATTGAGTGATTGATACTTAGAGCTATGGTGATTTCTATGATATTGTTTGGGATTTTGTATATGATACATAGTTAGCGAATATCCTTTTAGATAGCAAACAAAATACCATAGATCTTAGAGTATCTCGTCAGAATGAAAGAGGAGTACCTATACCCGGAATTTTAATTCGATTCCAGATTTGACAATTTCAGTGTTGCAACATTATGACAAGTACTAAATAGTGACGTTGCGAAATTATTCGATATGGAAATGGAATATTGCCGGATCGATTCTTCTCGTTTATAATTTTACTCTCGTAAACTAAGTATATCAGGAAATTAAATATTTCTGAACCGATAATTTAGTTTTGACGATTAATTAACGATCTGAGACTTTTCTTTTATAATTGTGTGTGAAATAAATAAAAAAATGTGATCATGAAGGAACATGACAAATAAAACAGATAGATGTATTATGGTAATAATTTATTTTATAAATTGTCGCCGTCATCGCTATCGCTGTCACTTTCTGTAACATTTATTATAAATGTGTCTGTGATATTGTCAATTAACATATCTTTGACAACATGGGATACGCATTTAGACCATTCGGTAGCTAATGTCAAATCTGGAATCGAATTAAAATTCCGCGGATACAAAATATCGATTCGCAATTAAATAAGATATTCGTATCACTACACTACACTAATAGATGTGGTATCATTATTTCACAAAATGACAGTAGCTAATGTCAAATCTGGAATCTAATTAAAATTCAGAGTATAGGCCCTAAGTACACTAGATTTGTAGGTATGTGTGTGCTAAAAACGCTAACCTTGTACCTGTGCAGTTAGTTCTTAACCAACAATATTATTTCATTACAATCCCGATGGGGGAGACCTTTGCCCAGCAGTGTGACACTTCTGGTTAATAAAAAATCGTGTATTGTTAAGCTGACGATATATGGATGAATGCTAAGTTAGTTATTTTGTAAACCTCAAACCGATATCTCCTAGTGGTATAAATACTTAGAGGTTTATTCATAAACGCTTATTAATTTATCAACATCATTTTAACTATCAAATGGTTCGTCCCTTTCAGACATACGCTATGCGAAAAGGAGCAAAAGAGACACAATACTTTAACACTGATTTACTGTATAGAAAATATATGTGTATGAATATATATTTAACCTAATTTTAATAACCTTATGTTGGAATATCCATCAATCAAAATCTTTGTGGAATTCCCATCTAACATCAAATGTTGACATCATGGTACCACTGACCCTACTGATAAGAATGCCGACATTGGAGACTAACAAAATAATAGAAGATTGTTACATATACCTACTGATACTGATAGAATTACCTAAGCATTTTACTACGGTGGGAACCTACTTTATTACCTTAAAAATCAACCAACCAATACTTTGGAAAATAAGTGGAATTTGTTTAAAGAACCTGTCGTAAATTCACAGCTCTTCATAAAATTTCATAGCTATCTTTAAATCGTACTATCCTATCCTACAAATCCTGTGATGTTATGTAAAGTTTGTGAGGATGGATGTATGTATGGATGTGTTTGTTGCTCTTTCACGAAAAAACTACTGGACGGATTTGGATGAAACTTTACAGTAATATAGGTTATACATCAGAATAACACATAGGATACATTTTATCCAGAAATTCCCGCGGGAACCGATACAACGCGGGTAACACCGCGAGGCGCGGCTAGTTCATTACTAATTCGCAATGAGATGCAGGTAGGAAGTTATTCAAAGACTACAGTGCCCCGCGGTTTTACCCGCGTTATGCCCGTTCCCGTGGGAATTTTGGGATGAAAAATAGTCTTTAACCTTCCCGTGTAATTATGATCTTCATTCAGTATTAGCTTGTAAAAATATATCTTCTATTTTAATATTGAAACTAGTTATGACTTAAAGTCTACCTATCTAGACTACAACTTTTTTTTAATATAATATTTTATTGTATTAATGTTTACTAAACCACAACACATAGTAGTATACTAGACCAAAGAGCATTATTTTTAACTATAGGATAGATACAATCAAATACAAAAAACCATGGGGAATTGTTTTGAAATACCTATTTAAAGTTCGCATGAGATAAGCGACAGCGCAGGGCTCTCCGAATTCCAAGAATTTGATGATCTCATGTGATGGCTAAACGTGTAATTTCGTTAAGTTGACAGTAATAGAATAAATAATTTATCTACTATGCATGCAATCTAGATAGATGTCATCAATTATTTAAGTTGATATTTAATAGATTCATAACAAGTACAAAATATGCACCTGTATATCTATTTGAATTAGGACTTAGCTAAATTCATTCTGACAAAAAATAAAGTTTTAAATGTTTAATAGATTTTAATATTTTATAAATAAACAAAACTAATAAGTACATGATTATATCTGAAAAAATAAATAAAATCAAAACTTACCAAAAATATACGTATTCTCACAAATTCAAAAACATCGCAAATTAATGTTATAGGAGACATTATTTTTCAATATTTACACAAACTTATTACGTCGTTATTTATTTTAAAATTTTGAGTTATGAGAAATTTTTGCGATGTTCTAGGATCACTGAAATTCACACACTGACGACGTGAGCACGTGGGCACAGCCGTCTCACCACTGCTGGGCGATCGTCCGATCTAAATGCTTTTGCATACTACGCGAGCTAACTAATAAACTGAACGAACATAGCAGCTTTTATAACACTATAGTTAGGAACTCATACACACCGTTAGTATTAACTGAAATCTTTGTGTATTTGAATTAATACACTTTTCCATCCCCAATCACATATTATAAAAAATACATTTTTATATTATGTGATTGGGGTTGATTCTCTAAAGCTTTTATTAAAGACATATGATGATTTAGTTATTTAAAATTATTTAGATTAAAAATACAAAACAAAGATAAAAATGATGAAATTAATGTAATTTGAATTCCATTTTTCTAAAATATGGGATTATAAATAAAATAACATGTTTTCCCGCCAGATAAGCAAACTTACTTAATTTCCGACTCCACCAATAAACAAATTATTGTCTATTGCCTCTTTGGTTTGAACGAATGAATGAACATTGAGGTTTGTTTGATTCGTTTGATTCCAATTAACCAATGGGAACAGCAAAAGGCACGCAGGTGTTGATTTCCGTTTTAATAAAAAAAATGCAATTGTCAGTCTCGTCCGACCGAAGTAAACATTGATAATCAATTTAGGTAAAAGTTGTTTAGCTAAAAATCTTCGATCAAGCATATAAAATTAATAAATACTTTTGTGTAAAACGTTAAAATGGAACC
Source organism: Cyclophora albipunctata (assembly GCA_963082685.1). Classification (NCBI taxonomy): domain Eukaryota; kingdom Metazoa; phylum Arthropoda; class Insecta; order Lepidoptera; family Geometridae; genus Cyclophora; species Cyclophora albipunctata. The sequence continues at coordinate 2,529,430 of OY720117.1, read as the reverse complement.
TACCTCGCCATGGAAAAGACCAAACGAAGTAATGCAACTGCACAAATTGAAGAAAAAGAAGAAAGCCCTACAGGTACTTATTTAGTTTTAATTATACATTACAAAATACCATTAAAAATACATTTACAATACTACTACAATGACATAACTTTATAAAGTTTCAATTAAGTACTTTCATAGGTAATTTTTTGTTTGTTTTATTCCAATAATATGTTTTTGTTTACATGTAAGGCCCATCGCAGACGACAGACTTTTTGTGCGATCGAGTCTGCGGCGCACAAAAATTCGGTCGCGGATTGTCGCGGATTTTTGCGCGTCGTGTGCGTTACTGCATATAATTACATAGGTTCTATTTTCACAGACTAAAAAGTGCGTCACGGATAGTCTGTCGTCTGCGATGGGCCTAAGTGTAACCCTCAATTATTTTAATATCTAATAAACTTTATGTACTAGGAGCGTATGAAACACCCTCTTAGTAGAACAGCTGATGGAGCAGACACTCACAAAGCAGAAAGTCTGGACTTCTCAAGACTTATAAATGGTGATAAAAGAAAAAATCCATTTTCAAAGTAAGTTATGTATAAATTCCATAATAATTATCAATATCACGTTAAAACATAGTAGGTAAGAACTCTAAGACTTGATCTACATATTTTGAATTCAAACTATGTATGCTTGTTTGCTTAAACTTATGAAACTAGCATGTTTTGTTGACCAAAATTTTTTTTCAGGTCAAACCTAGAGCCTAACAAAAAAACTAAACTCGGTAGTGACTCTGCACTTGACGAGTCCAATGATAAGACACTGTTTGCCCTTCTAAATCTCCCAGCCAAAGTTCCTGAGAAACCACCTCAAGATGTAGACACAGAAAAGTTGTCTACTTTCTCAAATCTATTACAAAAGTTCACAGCCGAGCATTCTGTGGAACCGGTAAGTTGAATTGATAACCATAGATTGGTTTCTGCTTTCCTAAGCCCTATTGGAAGCTTTTTTTCTGCTCTCTTCGTCCTAAAATCCTCAGGGCAAGAATTAAAACTGTGACATGCTCAGCTTATAGTTTGAGAAATATCAAAATCATTACTTTACCGTAATTATAGTGATCTTCATATTATTATTATCAATGTCTTGATTGTTTTTTACAGCAAGTAATAGAAAAGAAATACAATCATTTACCAATTGATTGGGCTCTTAAGACTAAGTTAAGGTTAATGTCTCCTAAACCATTTGCATGGTCTCTCAAACTGAAGGCTAGTGAGGAAGCATCAGGCATCACTGGGTAAGAATTCATAATTAATATACTTATTTTATTCTTTAATTTGTCTAAACATGAAATAGTAGAATTGAGATACTCCAACCTATTTTCATTAGATGACATTTTACTGTTTTAATGAATGAGGTCATTGAACTTTAGGGTAAGGTTAATGACATCTGAAGAAATGTGGAGCCTTAAATCACGCGCACTTTATTTACAATATTATGCCCTTTGACATTATTTATTATATCTAAATCTATTCCATCCTTTACTTTTCTTGTTCTAGTTTCGTTCGTTGTCTAGACACTACCAATTCCCCTACATTAGACACATCGCCGCGAGCTCGTTTCCATCAGACATGCCTGTACTGGCAACACCCTCACCTTCCCTGGCTGGAGATGTTCCCCAGATCTTCGGGGAAGGTAGCGGCCACTAGTTTCATGGCGACTAATGAGGATGTGAAACAATCTTTACATAGGGAATGGACAGAAAGCTTCAGGTCTTTATTTCAGGTTTGTGTACTAAAAGATTTTATTTGATTTGTGAGAATAGTTTAGTTATATTGTCGACGGACACCCCTAAACTGACTTAAATACTCCAGTCTCTAGTAGATTTGTGGCCACTGTCCAACCCCACATGATTGACTTCCAATCATCACAAGATAGCTAGTTACTCAGTCTAACGCCACGAGAGCTACATCATACGTACATAATTTGAAAAGTTAATCATATCAATTCTATTTTGTTCCAGCTTCTACGAGCGCTGCACTGTCCATATTTCTATGTATGTGCTAACACATTCACATGTTTATTCCGCGCTGCTGGCTTGTGCGGGATGTCCGAACCTTGCGCGTTGATCGCTCCCACTACTAGAGGCTTCAGGCAAACGTTGCGGCAAGAAGGTAAAATATTGGCTTTTGATCTTTTTTAAACCACACTTCGGATACAGAAAGATTCTTCTTCTTCTATTGTTTCCTAGATGTCGAATTCACAATGCCATTGCGCCCCGACAACAAGAAAAGACTGAATACTTCCGACGAGCAGCCGAAAAACTCCTCTTTCGATAGTTGTTACGACACGATGGAAGAAAAGGGGCAGGATTCCGAGGCGAAGGTGGATGAAGAAGATGAGGAGGATCCTGAGCAGTTCCTCTCGCAGTTAGGTCTGGAGACTGATGTTATAAAAAGGATAAATATCACACAGGTAAATTGACCGATACTTTTTACCAACATTATTTATTACCTTAGAAGAGTGCCACCATGAATCTTTTGCAATGAAAATGTCTAATGAGTATGTAATGCTGTACGTTAAGGTAGTTACCTCTAATCTAACGCTCTGCCCTCAGACCAGCATTCTGCTGCAGCAAGATACTCTAGGCAAAATGATGAGATGAGAGATGGTCTTTACGATCCTAATTATGCAGGTGCATCAATCACAATGCAATCTTGGATACATTATGTTAAAAAAATGTAATACTCACCCAAGCTTTAGTGATATCTGCAAGACATTACAAGCTAATATTCCTTTACTTACCCAGGCCCGCATCACAAATACTGCGGAAAGCAATGTGGACAGTGCTGCAGAATCACTAGTGTTGGTTCGCGGCGCAGACGTCCACGCGTTATTCAATTTCCTGCTCAACTGCAAGTCCATAGTCAGTCCTACTGGACCTTTCGCCGGAGTTCCGCCTACGTTACTGTCGCCTACTGCTTTTCATGGCGGCACGCTGCAGTCTTTGAAGGTATGGAACATCTATACAAGTTAATCAAGCCATACACAAAGCATCTTCTTAAATAGATCGATCCACTCGTGTTATTTTATACGTTTTTATTTGAATGCTAGATGTTCCCGGAGGTTTTAACAGATTGACCCTGTTCCTTTGGGCATAGTCACACACGCACACATATTTAGCTTTTATAATAGTAGGATAGTAGAGTATGGCTTTATTTATGGCAACTTTCAGGGAGATTTTTATCTGAAATGTGGTGTGCATTCCAAGAATCCAATATGAATTTTCCATTATCTTTACAGGTGAAAGAAAACATTATACATTCCGATAGCAACAAGTACTACTCAATAGAATTAAGAGGTCCTATACTACCGACTACTGTGCACGCTTTGTTCAACGTGTTAAAAACGAGCTCGTCAGCGCAGTTCAGCGCTACGTTCGCGCATCATCAACCGACGCTGGCTTTCTCGTGGGCTGCCAGTAGTATTGCACGAGGTAATAAAAACTCTTCATGTTATTAATTCTATACTTATATTATTAAGAGGTAAGGTAAGGGCTTATCTCAGAAACTACCTATACGATTTGAATAGTTGTTTTTTGCAATAGTTAGCCACATTCAACGGGAAGGCTTTTTCATCCCGCATTTCTCACGGGACCGGAATCTCTAGCTGCGATGCGCAGTTTGCGTTTGAGCAAGCACTTCCCGCTGATTGGCCGATTCAGATTGAGCATTTTACACAACGTATCGCGCATTGTAATAAAACCCGCCAATCCTGTAGGTAACGATGATTTTATTTTGTTTCAGATGAATCGTCTAAAGAGAATGAACCCAATCATTTTACGAAAGCATTCAACAAAGAGAACTTATCAGATTGCGGTATCAGTGAAGAAATGCTCCAAAATTTCTGTTCTTCAGATCCTAGTGTCATAAAGTCATTAGACAGTGTCAAATATAATACAGAAGACAAGACTTATACATGGTGATATTAATGTTATGTAATGTTGTGTTGTGTAAATGTTATTGAAATTAACTTTGATTGATGAATAAATCAAATATTTTTGAATATATATGCTACATTTTATTGTGTTAGTACATTAGTCAAGTACCTCTCAATCAGGAATGTAGGAAGTAATCACTACATAGTATAAAACAAAGTCGCTATTTTTGTCTGTTTGTTTGTCTGTATGCTTAAATCTTTAAAATTACGCAACGGATTTTGATGCGGTTTTTTGTAATAGGTAGAGTGATTCAAGAGGAAGGTTTTTATGTAAAAAAAATCCAGAAATTCCCACGGGAACGGGCACAACGCGGGTAAAACCGCGGGGCGCTGCTTACAAAATAATAATGCTCGATGGCGGGTCTCTTATGGCTACTTACTGTTTCGTGCGGTCAAAGCGCGCGGGGATAGGTAGGTATACCTACGAACTACGAACGACGAAGACGCGCTATGTAGGTATTATCCCGAATTCTTCCTCACATGAAATCTTGATTGTGTATACATATATACTCGCGCGAGACATGTAATATTTTATCCCCAATTTCCCACTTGAAATTTTGATGTGTATATTCCTGCGGGAGACACGCAATGTTTTATCCCGATTTTCCTACATGAAATCCTGATTACCCGAAGCGAAGCGAGGGCGGGTCGCTAGTAGTAATAATATATATCTTTTACAATGTGAAGCGAGGGTATGATGATCATTATAATAAAACTATAAAGGTAGTTATTTACTTAATTGTATCGATTTTATTTCCTTTTTGGTAAATTAAAATAAACATTTCATAAGTCCACATTCACTTACACGATTAACAGATTCATACAGATCAGGATGAAATAAATAGTGTGAGAGTTCTGTATTATATTGTAATTAAAATTATGTTATCTAAAACATAACTGCACTAAACACTAAATTATCACTTCAAACCCAAGGTGGAACAGGAATCTTGGAAATATTACATCTAAAATATTCATCTATGTGACCATTTATCCGCTCACTAAAACAAACAATACAAATATTAAACCTAAGCCTTAACTAGATCTTGAGCCTGACATAAATAGAAGTGCAAACCTTTGCTAAATGTGCACAATATACTATTACAATATTGAAGCTGAAGTTACAATTGTTATATTGTGAAAATATATTAAAATTTACCTGCACGAGAGCAGAGTCGAAATATCATGGATTGTTAAAATTTACCGAAGGCTTATGATTTCTGAAACAAAACAAATAAAACATTAGCTATAAAACTGTATTAGAAGTTGGAACATAAAACTCGCGCAAAAATTGTTGGTGCCTTTCTGCCGCATAGGCAACTGAGAGCGAGTGGTGACAGACCAAAAATGAAGAAACTAGTTTTTATGATGAACATATTGCTAAGCTAATACAATATAATAGCACGACGTATGGACTGTAAGTTTGTAATATGTATGTCAGGTATATCTTACATTAGATCCTGTAGAGGTGGGCTGTCCGGGCACGGAGTACTGCGGGCGGAAGTTGGAGAAGTTAGCCGCCGCCGCCGCCGCGGGCGCGAAGCCTGGCAGCGAGCCCGACGACTGGAAGCCGCCCGGGAACTGGGGCATTTGGGCTGGCGCGGGAACGGACACGTTTTATTAACAATATAGTGGAATTCAATGACGTTTTTAATAATCCTATATATCTAATCCACCAATGTCCCTTTAGGTCTTAGACTAGAGGACTATAAGAATACAGCTAGAACCTTGAATCTAGGCTAGTGGAAACATCTAGGAAATTCCACTTAGTGAACACTTTAAATACAAATTCAAACATTTATTTATTTGGCTGCAAACTGCATTAAAAAATCGGAAAAATGAACTTCCTCTAGATATGGCATCCATCTACCGATAGGTTCGATCACAAGTCCCATCTCTGTTTGTAAGAATATTGTGTAGTACACAATGTATACCAACCGGCAGGCACGGGGTTGCCAGCAGTAGCGGCGAGGCGCGACAGTATGGACCGCTCCGACATCTGCAGACGTTGTGCCACGGGCGGGATGCGCGCCAGCGTCGCCGGCAGGCGTGACACGTCCGACTTCATATCGGATAACAACTCCTCCAGTTGGTTCAGCACCTATAAGTAAAATCAAGTATTATTAAACAGATCCCATCTGTTGTCCTGCCCTCTGTTTCCTACCATCTGCACTTAGGTAGATTTAAAGTATCAGATGCTGCCCCTCTGCTAACTAAATACTGGACTGGAAAATTGGAAGGCCATTGACACGAAAGAAGAATAAGAATTAACCAGATTAAAACAAATGCCTGCTAAACAAGGTAGACCGAAACGGCACGCACGCTCGCGTCAAATTCAACTGGTTTCAATTCAAAGGCTACAATACAAGTAAATCAGTGTAATGACGATATCACTGTCCTAAACTCGAGCTCCCATTCCATTCCCGTGTTGAGTGATGCATATTTATATTCAAACATAAAAATAAATAGGGATGCATACTTATCATGCCTGCATCATCATAACAGGCAAGTGTCAGTCAACAACTATGGAGTGGGACCTTTTACCACTAATTACTATACCTTATGCAACACAGCGTTTGCCGGCTTATTGCCCGCCAACGATTCCTTGCTGAGGTGTTGATGCGACTCCGCAAGACATTCCACCTCGGCGAAGCGAGCGTTCAGCGACATCGCGGGGTGATTCGGATCTTGAGTTAGATTCAAGTACGCCGCACGGCGGAGTTGCTCTTCGATCACCAGCGCTTGTTCTAGGAGCTGTTAGAGAGTAAATATTTGGTTACAGTTCCAGGTAGTATAATACTCATGATCAATCTATATACTTGTACGAACAGGGATCATACAGAATAAAAAAAATAAAGTGATGTCGAAATTGAAGAGACAACGGATTTGAAGTGATTTGATTTGATGATGAGGTATAATTTTGTTTTAAATGTGTGTGTGACCGTGTAATGCTACTGACCTTAAACCTTCTAGCAAGGAATTTGTTTTTGATCTCCAAGAAGTTGCCTTTGCCAACGTCCATCTTGAAGGGCTCATTGATGATTGCAAAGCGCAAATCGTTCTGGATATCTTGCCAGCGGCCGTACCCGTGGGTGACGATACCGGCGAGCAACCAATAGTCGTGTCTGCGATGCCAGATTTCATATTCCCGTCCCGGAGCCGCCGCTCGCTCTTCGTTTAACCACAGAGTGTGGAGTTCAGTGAACCCTCCGTCAGCAATGTTGAACATGAACTTGCGACGCTCTACTTTGAGATCTTCCTCCTCTTTCACGAGGACTACGTCGTCGTCGTCTTCGTCCTAAAAGAAAACAAGGATTAATATATTGGACTTTTTTAACAAGTCAATATTTTAAAATGCCACAATTTCTGTTAAATTACCTTCTTCTCGTCCTTAGGTTTTTCGGAAGCGTCCGACTCTGCCTTCTCACTCTTGACGTCGTCCTTCTTGTCGGCATCTGTCTTGTCTTCCTCCTTGCTCTTGACGGACTCCTTGTCGACATCTGGCTTCTTGTCGTCGGCCTTGTCGGGCTCCTCCTTGGGTGGCTCGTCGTCGACAGACATGCGGCGCTCGGGCTCCGCCTCGGGCTCCTTCACGGGCTCCTTGTCGTCGGCCGGCTCGTCCTTCACGTCGGTGTCCATGGGCTCCGCCTTCTCTTCTTTGACTTCTTTGTCTTCCTTGTCGTTGGAGGCAGCGGCGGGCTGCGGCGGCGCGGGCGCGGGCGACGGCGCCGCCGACGTCAGCGGCGTGGCAGTCGACGGGGCGGGCGACGCGGCACCGCTCTCGCCCTTCACCGGCTCGACGGGTTTACGAACCAGCTCCGGCATGCTGTAGTACCCGTTGATGTGCTCGAACTCTTGCACCTTCTTGCGGATGAGGCTCATGACGCCGATGCGCGTCAGCACGTGCTGGCGCGACAGGCCCTCGCGCGGCACGCCGTCCGCGAACGCGTCCGCGTTGTCGGCGCCCGGCTCGCACAGGTGCCGCATGAACAGCGACACGTACGCCTTGAAGTTGCGCTCGGACTTGCCGCGTAGATCGCGGACCAGCCACTGCGAGTTGAACGCGTCCTGCGGCGGCATGCCGTAGCGCATGATCGCGTTGAGGAAGGACTTGCGTTGACGCGCGTTGAAGCCGAGCACCTCTATGTTGCCGCCGACGCGCGCGAGCAGCGGCGGCAGCGGGCGGTCGCGCTCCTCGCGCCGCTCGAGCCGCCGCTTGCTGCGCCGACTCAACAGGTCTCCGTTGTCGTTCTTCTCGTCAAAGTCGTCATCCTCCTTGTCGTCCTCGCTGCCCTGCGAGAAGTCCGAGTTGTAGTCGGAGCCGTTCTCCTGCCACGTGGTGTCCTCGCGGTTCTCGGTCTGCGCGACGCTGCCGTCGTTGTAGTTCACTTGTTTCCGCACTCGCTTGCCCTTGCCGAGCGTCCGCGCCTGGTCCTCTTGGTGCTGCTCGTAATGATGTCTCAGTAGCTTGATCCAGTACGCCGGGTCGGTATTTTCCGCTTCCTGTTTGATGATCTCGGTGTCGACTTCCTCTTCACCGTCTCCTTCCTTAGTGGAATAACTGGCGACTTTGAAGGAACTGAGGTATTCATTCGCCCAAGATTCTTTCTGTTCGATACCTTCCTTGGACCGATCGAGTAGCTCACCGACGGCCCTGTCATCGTAATGGATGGCCTCCTCTTTACCCTCTTCTTCTTTGAACAATTCTTCGGTACCGAATCTTAAAATATCATCCAACTCCTGCTTAGTGAAGTTAGCACCTTTGCCCCCCATGCCCGGCCGCACCACCAAGTGGGTTAACATCATTTTCCTCTTCGCCACTTGTGTGACTCTTTCTTCTACACTGTTGCGAGTAACAAACCGGTATATCATCACTTTGTTAGCTTGACCAATACGATGGGCACGAGAGAAAGCCTGGATGTCGTTGTGAGGATTCCAATCGGAGTCGTAAATGATAACAGTATCGGCCGTGGCCAAGTTGATACCTAGACCACCGGCTCTTGTCGACAGCAGAAACACGAACTGCTGAGCACCGGGTGCGTTGAATCTATCAATAGCTTCCTGTCGAATAGTACCGGTGATACCACCGTCGATTCTTTCATATTTATAGCCCTCACCCTCCAAGAAATCTTCAAGGATATCCAACATTTTTGTCATTTGAGAGAAGATCAACACTCTGTGGCCTTGTTCTTTCAGTAGCTTCAACATTTTGGCGAGCAACACTAATTTACCAGAAGCTTTGATGAGAGCTTGAGTCTCATAGTTTCCATGAGGAGCTAGCGGAGCCTCTTCGGATGCGACAGGGAACAAGTAGGGATGGTTACAACACTTCTTCAAATCCATCATTACATTGAGAAGTGACACAGTTTGGCCACCACTCTTAGGGTTCAAAGCTTCATAATTTCTTGTCAAGATATACTTGTAATACTTCTTCTGCATGGGAGACAATTCGACTCTCACAATAAACTCGGATTTAGTAGGCATGTTCTTGAGTACGTCAGCCTTGAGACGACGCAACATGTGCGGTCCCAACATCTCATGTAACCTTTTCACTTGTTCCTCTTTAGATACATCAGCGAATTCGTTTTGGAAAGCCGCGAGGTCATTGAACTTGTCTTTGTTCAAGAAGTTGAGAAGATGGAACAATTCCTCGAGATTATTTTGCAGTGGTGTTCCAGTGAGAAGCAGTTTGTAGTTAATATGGTATCCAGCCAAAAGCCGGAAGAACTTAGATTGATTACTTTTCAGCCTGTGAGCTTCGTCTACTACGAGTACGGCCCACTCGATAGAGCCGAGACACGTTGCGTCAATAGAAACTAATTCATAAGATGTCAACAATACATTGAATTTCACTTGGGATTTAATTTTGGATGGTCGGTTGCCACGGTTGGCGCCGTCGTCAAAAGTAAGTTCATTTTCTCTGATCACCGCGCGGGAGTCTTTGTCACCGACATAAGTGATGCAATATAAGTCAGGAGCCCACAGTTCAAATTCTCTTTCCCAATTGATGATAGTTGAAAGCGGGACTGATACTAGGAAAGGTCCTTTGCAATGTCCTTCTTTGAAGAGCGAGTATAGGAATGTGACTGTCTGGATTGTTTTTCCGAGACCCATCTCGTCGGCAAGGATGGTGTCGGTGCCTTGTCCCCACGAGTACCGCAACCAGTTCAGACCTTCCAACTGATATGGATGAAGCTGCATACCGGTTTCATACACAAATGGAGGTTGATCCTCATACTTTTTATTGAGGTTTGTGGTTGGTCTATCTGGGGGTGGATTATACTTCTTATATTTCACCTGTCCAGCACTACTATCGTCCTCGTCAATCACATCCCTGTTCTTGCTCTTTCTACCTGGCTTCTTGCCTTTACTGCCCTTAGATTTGCCTTCAGACGTCACAAATGCTCTCATATCTTGGTAGTACTCTATAGCAGGTTTAATCCCGCAAATATCTTCGTGTTCGGACTCCCAAGTGGCTTGATCGTAAGATAAATCGCGCCATTTTACTAGGAAATATGTCGTTCCGTCGCGAGATGTACGATGGTTGATCACGCGGTGTACTATCAACCATTCTGGTTTGACTCCGTATCTGTGGATCGAAAAACAAAAGAATTAATTCACATGATTTTACACAAAAAAATATCATATTACGTGTTCTATAGCAGTTTTTCAAAACAAATTGATGAACAACTTCAAAGCTATACCTATAAAATTTCTCCTCCAATTCCTTTTCGTCATTTTCATGTTCGCCCTTCTGGTTCTTGATGCGCTTAGAACGGTTGTCCCTTTCATCCAAGGGTTCCTCAAGTTTCGGAGGCTCCTCGGGGTCTGATTTACGCATGTAGTACCGGTACATGAGAGGGTGGAATACGTCTAACTGTAAGTTAAGTAAATACATATATGAACACAAAAAAGTAAAAATTAAGTATTTTATTAGCATGTGATGTTGTACCAGCTTTGCCTAACAGTGGTTAGACAAAGGCCTCTCATCTCGTGTGAATAAAATGATTTTTTAAAAACTCGATCTCGGTGATATATTAATTAATGTTGAATGATGAATGTCATTTTGTAAAATCTTTACATGAATCTTTAAATTTGAAAATATTGCTGAAAGCATTACCTGTAGTTCCGAAATCCAGCTACAATGCCAATAGGAGCGTTCGTGCCATTTGACGAAGAACTCTCTAGTGCGCGGCGCTTTCGATTTCGCTGGCTGATCCTTCCAACGCCATGTCAGAATCTTTGCCACTTTGCCTTCAAGTGGAGGACACTGTAATATATAAAACAATATTATTACCACCATTTCAACCGCTTATTAACACAACACTTCAATAAAGAGCCGAGGAAGCACTTTGTCTGTAACTATCAGAGTTCAAAGTATATTTGATATTGTGTGTATGTGTAGGTGTATTATGTACAAGAGCTTATATAAAGCTGTATCAAGATCAATTTTTATTCATTTTCAACCCCAAACAGGCTTGTATGAAAACCATAGTAAGGGTCATTTTTTATGCAAGGAGTTGCTACAGCAAGCTAGTTTAAACTTTTAAATATATTATTGAGAATCCTCTCTACTGAATACTTACACTACATCTAGGACATTTCCACTCCCCGTCCGGCACTTCCTCGAGCGGTGGATTCAGACAAAACCGATGGTAAGCTGACGGACACGAGTCACAACACAGCAGTTCGCCACCGTCTTTGCAGACTCTGAAAAAATATTAATAGAATGGTGATTAACATAAATATAACATTGGTGTTATAGTTTCTCTGAAGGAGTATGTTGAATTTTATAGTTTTAATTATGACAATATGTTGGGAAGCCTTTGAGATATATATAATAGGCAATCCAACTCTGACAAGATCTTGTAAGGAAAGTGTTGAAGTTACAAGTGTGCATCACCTGCCACAATATTTTGATGTGATGTACAGACAGGTCACAAAAACGTTAAGCACTGTAGTACTTTGCGCGCAGACTTCTCCAGTATATTGTACAATAGATAGCGCCAGTAAGAAAATTTTATAGATCGCGCTGAGATTATTTTCTCAGGTTTAGTTAGGTCGCGTAGTGCGCACTTAAATTTTGTTGGGCATCAAGAACCCCCCCCTTATAACAACAGTATAGAAGTACCTGCAGAACTCCTGGTGCTCGTCGTCGTCGTCCTGGTCGTTGTGTCCCTCGGCCTCGCAGTGCGGGCACGACCAGCGGCCCTCGGGCGTCTCCTCCAGCTCGGGCTCCAGGCACACCAGGTGGTAGGCGCGCGGGCACGTGTCGCACAGGATGATCTCGCCGCCTTGCTGGCACACCTGCAATGAAAACACGTACGACATGGAGACATGATGAAAGTGCTCTGACAGTACTTCCTCTTAAACCGGCCGCAATCGCAAGTCGATGTCTTGTTCACCACTAATACTATCTATTCACATACAAATCACACATAATCAGTAGAGCTTAACATACCTCACAATAATCCTGATGCTCCTGTTCACCCTCGGTACCATCAGGGAACTTGTTGGTAGTCTTCATTTTCTTCCTCTTTTTGGACTTATTTCCGATCTTGGTCTTGGCTTTCTTTTTAGGTTGAGGAGTTGCGTTTTCGTCTTGCGGTGCAGCGGTTTCATCTGCGGCCGCGGCGGGCGCGGGTTTAGGTTCCTCTGCCTCGGCTAGCATCTGCTCGAATTCTGCATCCGAGTCGGCGCTGACGCCTGCACTGCCTTCAGGATCCTCTTCACTGCTTGTTCGCTTTCTCTTGCTGAACTTTATTTTGAGTGTCGGTACTTTGGGTTTACGTCCCGGCTTGCCGCGAGGGGTAGTTCCGGCGGCTGCGTGCTTAGGCTTGCGACCTCGCTTCCTCGGGGCTGGGCCTTCGTCACTGGCCTCTTCCTCAGGGTCCTCATCTTCAATTTCCTCGACATCGTCGTTCTGTGGAGTTATGAGTGACGAGTTGAAGCATGTGGATGTAATATTCGTCTAGATAAATATGATTCGAAATAGTCTCACATAATAATAAATAAATAGTCCTATTAATAACTATAAATAGTCCCACCTAATCAAGATTTTATTAATAAGAAGTTATAAAGTTACAGCAATCAAGTGCATGAATACATGTTCCTCAAAAGAGTTAATAGTTTGATTTCAATGGAACACTATCAGTTACAAATAAGGAGCAAATGTGTTAAACTATTCTAATGAGATCCAATTGAGTCATAATATAAACCTAGACAACATAACTAGATATCGCACCTTAACCTCCTTAGGCGTTCGTCCAGCTCTTCCCTTCGGCGTGTAATCCGAAGTAGTGGAAGTGTTTGTGTTTTCCTCGGAGCCCATGTTCTGTCCCTGCCCGCTGAGATGAGGGTTGGTCTCGCAGAAAAGACGCCATTTGGCAGCGACTAGCATCATAAGCTTTGATACTGGAACCTGGGGACGACATTGATAACAATATAGCAAAGCTGAAGTTCGATTTTTATTTGATTAAATAAACTTATCTCCGAAACAGCTACTTGGTTGAGGCTTCATTATCACTACGTAGTATAAAACAAAAGTCACTTTCCGCTGTCTGTCTGTCTCTATGTAGTTAATAGTTTAATAGTTTTTTAATAGATAGAGTGATTCAAGACGAAGTTTCATAAGTATAAAATTCCCGAAATTCCCCCGGGAACGGGCACAACGCGGGTAAAACCGCGGGGCGTTGCTAGTTTTGTTATATGAAAGCTACATTTAAGGTAATTTATGAGCTATTTTTATTCCTTAAAATTACACGGAGACGGTAAATGCAACAGGGCACCGCTAAAGTATTAGCCTGTAATGTGCAAAGGCCTCTTAACTGAAGATATCAATACAGTGAGGAGTATTAGGCATAATCTACACGTTTGCCAAATGCGGGTTGGTGATCTCAAACCTGAGCCAAGTTTTAAAAGTCAGAAACATGTTTTCGCTCGACCTGAGAATAGAACCCGGGACCTCAGTCTTGGCAGGCGAGTGCAAATACCACAAGACCACCGAGCTGTTTGGGGTACCGCTAGTAGGCAGAAAATTCCGGTTTTCACTAATACCTGTGATCAACATTGAGTTCAACCAAACGCTACTACTAGCTGGACTGGTGTAGACCACTATTTTTAAAACAAGAAAGTACTGATTTTATTTCAAATCTTAAAAATAAAAAGCAAAAATATAAATTACCAAGGTATAATATCGAATAACAACATTTTATTAATAGATTTTCCTTACCTTGGGATTTTCCTTAACGATCAAAGGCCGCACATGTTGCTGGAACAGTTTGTATGAGGTCAAGTTCTCTAAGTCTGCATCCGAGTACTGAATGTCAACATCTGTGAGACTGAACGAGGAGCAAACCTCCTCTACTGTAGGCATTCCAACTGTAGGAGACAGAATAAGTTATGATTGAATTATATTATGGTAAATCATTTAAATTTTATATGGATAGCTGTTGAAAAGTCTGGAAAATTTCCAACAAATCATTCTAGAATACCCGAATATCTTTTAATTTGTTTATTATTTGAGTATATTATTTATTATAACGGGTCTATTAAGCGGACCAGCCTAGTTAGTAAGTCTCTCACTTGGAGTTTACATTATATAAAGAAGGTTTAAGTTAGGTCTTAAAATATTTGAATAGACATACAATGGATGTCCCCGAATATTAAAGGACCCATGTTTCCCGAGCAATTATTTGAAATGTAACTGAAAGAATATAGCTCACATCCTATTTTCACAAGCAAAACGAATATTAGTTAGTAATAAAATGTTTCTTACTAGAGCCCGACTCCGATGCGGCGGGTGTAGACGGCGTGGCGCCGTGTTTGCTGCCCCTGCCTTTGCGGGACTTCTTGCTGGACGACATCGCACTGAGGGCGTAGTCGCTGTCCCCTTCGGCCTCCATCTCAAGGCCGAATTCATCATCCTGGATGAAGAGATAATGTTTGTAGTATACATAGAGTCCTACAGTGTAGAGTTTGCTTTGTGTAGACTCGATGAAACAAATATTTAAGAAGGTAAAGTGAGCCCTTAAGTATACATTGTACTACCACCACTGCAAGGTAAAGAATTCTACAATGCACACAAGAATTCTAGATCACACTCCAGTAGTACCTACATTGAAATTTACAATACCCATTGAAACAATAGGCTAGTTTCCACTAAGTAAGCAACAAGCTAAATCAATATGAAGTTTCACTCTATAAAACCTAAACTAGTCAACCATTGCTCAATTGAAGGCAGTTGAGCAAGATGTAACTATTTTGACCGTAAAGTGTTATGAATATTTTAAATCATCCTGTGTGCACCAAAAAACCTTGAAGACACTTTATAAATAAAAATACTTTTTATTTGTGATAAAAACTTTTATGGCTGCCTACTTGTTTCGCCAAAGTTATGGTGTCCTTTTCAGCATGTATTTACAAGAATAAATTGCTTATTCCCCTTTTTGGTTCGACATTTGCATATGAATATGAAATGTGAATTTTAAAACAACTTTATGGTGACAGTGAAGTGGGTACTTATTGAAAATTTATTCTAAAGTGGTATATCACACTACTGTATGATATAACGATTACATCTATCTATTTGCCTTATCTTCAGCACTAATAAGAAGAACAGAAGCTTACTAAATACTATACAGGAAGTACCATGTTGATTTTAATGAATGTTTTTGTGTTATAGATTTGAATTTGAATGAGGAAGGCGAGAGGCTATTTTGTATCCCGAAATTCCCACGGGAACTGCTACCACGGAAACTTGTTTTTAGAGTTTGAGATTGGGGGCTGATGAACAATGTTACACTAATAAATGTCTTCTATTCCACGTAGGTTTGTAAAATAACTAGCAATACCTAATTAATGAAATCAAGTCTAGTTACTGTTTTAAAAATCAATTTAGGTATAACATAAATTATGAATTCAAACAAAAATCCATAACAAATGTTGATGTGATGATGTCATTTAAGAAAGCATTGTCAAGTATTAACTTACAAAAAATTACACATAGCTTATTTCAAACAAAGTAAAAAAAAACATAAACTAGCTACAACCTGCGGTTTAACCCACATTGTGACCATTCCCATAGGAATTTCGGGATACAAAATAGCCTCTCGCCCTCCTCTTGAATGTACACAAATATATTTATTCAAATCATAGTGATAGTTCCTGAATTAGATGTTCAAACAAACAAAAAATTAAACTCTTCACCTTAATATATTGGTATAGATATCTACCTACCTACCTATACACTGAACTACATACATACCTCTAATACATAGTGGGAAAATATCAATCCTATTTAATGAATTAGAATGACTCATTATAAAGTTATGCAAATTTAAATGAAATCTAACAAAAAGTAGTTACCTATGTAAAGGGATTAATGACTAATTGTTTATACTTGTGACAACCATTCTTATTTGATGACATTTATTATCTCAGGCTGAAGGCACTGCTACAATTATCTCAAATCAAATCATCTTTATCAGTGTAGTATGTGAACTGTCAGTTTACTTCATAATGAATAAACTGTAATGGATAGAGAAGGTCCCAAATTTTACTCACTTCCGACAAAAGGTTAAAAACTATCGGCCTGTAATGTCCTTCAGTTGGGCAAGGCCCGTCATCTCAAAAAAATTAAGATAAAAAGTAATGTGAAAAAAAATCAGTACAGTGAGGATAACACATGATACATTTTAAAGATAATTCTATTTTATAAACAAATAAAATAATTATGTAAATAAATGCAAAATGTATGTAAAATTATGTAGTACTCACTTCTTCACTATCATTCTTTCGTTTCTTCTTTTTCTTTCTGCCCTTCTTTTCTTCCCCTCTGGCCTTCCGTTTCTTTCCCTTCTTCTTCTTTCTACCATCTTCTGGAGAATAATCTTCATCTTCCTATTGTAAACAAATAATTTAATTAACTATTCTGATACACAAGTACAGAAAATAAGATCTATGAGCATTAGACATAGAGGATTTATTATAGTAGTATATGGAATGTATACCTTGGGTGGTGCTTCATCACTGTCTCCAGAGTTCTCATTCTGACCCTCACCTTCTTCGACGTCCTCGTCGCCTGCAAGTTCACAACAGACTTGTCAAACCACTTCATACATAGTAAACACCTGACCCATGCACAGGAAATATCTATAGCAACATCATTTGCTCCCACGGGTTCACACCTCAGGCTAAGGTCACTAATCCCTTTGTTTGGCGGCGTCCATTTTGTTAAGTAGTAATGAGGGGAGATCGCATGTTCTTTTCTGTCACAAACTGCCACTCAAAAATATTTACAACCATAAAACAACAAAACACCATCACCAGTTTCTTGGGCTCTACTTCCTGGTTCATATTACACAAACTTAACGGTGATTCTCGTAAAACACTCCTAAACAATATCAAAAAAATTCTAAATTTTTAATTGCATACCGCAAGTAAACACATGATACCGCTATTCGCGGCTTACCTAGGACATGCTAGCTAAAATGTACATTTACCTGCAAAGGAACCGTCTACTTCATCATCTGATGCCATTTAGATATCTTTAGTTCACAATTTTAGATTCGGGAATACAGTTTTGGTCTAGAAAAGATAAAGGACGCGCAGTTTTTGCGACAAATGGTAATTAATTCAGAAATTGATGCCGCCGTCACTACGCGGCGAACTAGCACGACTTGCTTTCTCACTCACTCACTCTCTATAAAATAAAAAGAAGAAATTTTGGTGTGGTCACGCTTAGGAAAAATAATCTACAATTTTTCACAAATGTGAAAAGTTTCGTTCAATAAACCCAGAATGGTTTTAAAATAGCATGGTATTCTTTATTATATTTCTTTTATATAAGCAAATTTATAATGATTCCCCTTTTTGTAGAAAAGGCACATAATTTTTATTTCAATGTATTTAAATAAATCAATAATTACATAAATATCCAACTGATTACTTCATAAGTTGACTATGCTATAATATTCATAATATGAAATATTATATCAATCAGCTAAATAACGATATTGCTTCACTTTAGTTAATTATGATTGCGTAACGGTCATGGCGTGATAAATTATAGTATACGTAAATAAAAAACTTTCAACGACAGATAGAATCGCACTGCCTGTTGGCGAAAACTGCATGAAATTCTGTTCATTTAATTTTACACTGTGTTTATTTCATCCTATGTATAAAAAAAATTAATATTATGTGCCATTGTTATATAAGTAATCGTATAAATGGCTCACAGTCCAGAAATAATAGTCTGACTGACTGATGAGTCATCTTTTTTTATTTTTGTAGCGTGCTTAAGCACATTTTATTAGAGTAGTTTTGTTCATCAAAGTCGTTTGAACTGCTCTCGTGCTTCACTCGTGGGTAGCGCTTATGCAAAATATATTCTACCAATTTGTGAAAAATACTCTCCAATGACAACATTATTAACAAAAACTAACCTTCAAACTAACAGAAGAATATTGCCAGTTAAAAAATGGCGACTGACTAGAAATGTCTATGGAACAGTTCTCTGGCAACGACATTTGAGGAAACGTCAATTTGTATTTGTGATCTGTGGAAAACAGAAATACCAACTAAACGTTTTTGAATGAACATTCTAGTCATTTTGATTGATAGTATTTGATAGATGTTTGTTTGTTTGTTTCATTGATTTATTTTCGATTGACAAACAATCCGTCCGTTTATGAATTTTGTGATTGATTCATGAATTCCAAATCAAAACCTAAAGTCCGACCGAAACCAAATTCTCAAGCCAAACTGACTCTGACTAATTCAATTAAAATCAAATTTTGTTGATTTTTGTATTGTAACTCAAACAAATACCTAACCTAACGCATTTTGACAAGCATGAACGCCCTATTGGGTTACGGATCTTCCTCATCTAGTGGCTCAGATGATGACTCTTCTTCAGAAAAAGAGTAAGTTGTCTAGCAAGTCATAAATTAGGTTTACTTCAAAGGAATGATAAATTAACCAATATCTTTTCACTTTTCAGAGCTTCGAAAGAAACAACTAAACCAAAATTACCTAAACCAAGCATTGGCGAAAGTGCGCTTCAGACGTCTGTATTTTCCAATCCATTTGTTGAAGCTGAATTAGCAAAAGCAGCTATACTGGAAAAACATGTAAAAATGGTATATGTAGAGTTCCTTTTGATACAACATATATTATTATGTCGAAATATTAACAATTTAACCATTACTGTAAATTATATTACATATTATGAAAATAGTGCTAAAACTTGATCTAATCTAAGCTATTGGACTAAGGATTCCCTTAAGTTCAATGTCTATAATAAAACTAGGAATGATTTGTATCCAATTGTGCATATAATCGTCAAGTACATAGGCAATGACTGCAAGGTTCCAGGTAAAGATGACACTCAGATGATAAATGGCAAGAAAATATGCTGGAACTACCGCAAGGGGAGGTGTCGGTTCGGCCACAAGTGTAAATATGCACATGACTCCGATATACAGAAGACTTCAGATGAATTAGAGGCAGAGAAGAAGGTATTCTATTATAAACATAACTTAGCCATATTGTAACTTTTTAAAGCAAAAAAGCAAACCATTTCAATAAATGGATATAATTATCAAATACTGTTCTAAATATATAAATAATGAATTTTGACTAACTTATTATTTCTTTAGTTTCAGTGTGTAAAATCAGTAGTATGTGAAAGTACAGGGACTGTAATGATGCCACAACTCCATGATGAGGCTGAAACTGTGTCTCACACTGATGATGCAATTTGGGAGGGAGGCTCTGATAAAAGAAAACTGAAGCGTCCAGGGCTTAGTGCCACTCTTGTCCCAGGGAAAAAGGTTTTAAAAATGTATAAAGAACAAAAAATAAGAGACAATAAAAAATAGTAGTTATTTAACATGAGTTTTATTCAGTTAGGGCCAAACATACCAGTAAAATCTGCGGCACCGTCTGCCGCTACGTACCTACCTAGTATTTTGCTAGGAAGGGCCGTAGAGAAAAGAAATAGATCGGTAACTGCAAATTCACCTACAGCTCTATATTGTTTCTTGTCTACAAATAGAACTCGCGAATACAATAAGTTTACTGTGTACAGATAAAGGTGAATGACTGCTACTCAGCACTAATGTGAACACGGTTACACCGGCGTTGTACTCGTTCCCGCGGGAATTTCGGGATAAAATGTATCATATGTTATTCTGATGTATATTACTGTACCAATATTACTCTAGTTTCATCCAAATTCATTCAGTAGTTTTTGCGGGAAAGGGTAACAAACATACATCCATCCTCACAAACTTTCGCATTTATAATATAAGTAGGATTGTAGGATAGGTATCGGATAGGATGATGGTACATCTACGCTGGAAAATGCACCCTAAGGGCTCCCACACAAAACTGCGATGCGATGCGATGCGAATTCGCATCGCAGGATCTTGCAATGCGAATTTCTGCGATACGAACTGAAATAGGTATATCTATCGCCATTACTACAGTACAAAGAAAAGAGATGAATATATTAAATGAGAATCGCTAATTAATGGAACAGCATCGCAAGTTCCTGCGATGCGAATTCGCATCGCAGTTTTGTGTGGGAGCCCTAATTCGAAGTGACAGTCCCAACAGTGGGATAGCTTGTGAAGCTTTTCTGCGTTTTACTATTTAACCCCATATTTACTCAACTAATTCTGCATACCTACATTGAATACTATTGTCATAATAATTTTATTTAACACCATAGTAATCCAGGGATGGGAATATGGGAACCAATAATAAAACTTAGTAATAGCATACGCATTATTTCTTTAATCAAGAATCAATGCTACAGACATGTCATTTCGAGATTTACGTCAAAGGCTTAAAACATGTTGCACCAAAACATTCTAATAACGCATTGAATGCCTAGGCGGCAAGTAGACGATTACAGTGTATCAGGTCATGGCAAAATTCATAAATATACTCATCTTTGGTGCAACTAGCTTGAGAGATAAGTAGTATTTTGTTCGCGCGATACGACTACAACAAAATAAGTACATAAAATTCAATTATTTCAATAGTCGAATGACGCGGTGCACTGGTAGTTATACCGCACGAACAGTATTGTTGCCAACATTAGTTCTAACTAAATTGCTCAATATAATAGCACAGCCATTAAAGATGCTAAAATGGATCAACGCCAACTCCCCCATAGCATTGTTGCTATTAAAATAAGCCCACGTAAACACAATAGACTTATCTTATTCTATATACTAGAACGGTTGCTCAAATACTTTTGTAAACTTTAATTTTTCATTTCATGTAAATAAGTACTTGGTTTCCTTCGACAAACATTTAAAGTAATCACTTAGCAACATCAAATCATGAATGCTCTTATTGATGCCAATTTCATTGAACAGGGAACATTAAAATGTTTTTAACAATTTAATGTGAGTTACACAGATGCCCCTAAGATAATACAAGCGACACTACGGTGACGACACGACATCAACATTTAAATACTACAAGAGTAATCTACAAAAATAATTACACGTTTTGCCTTTAAAAAGATTACATCAGTGTTGCAGTGATCATTAATCATATTCGAAATAAAGTTAATTTAATTTATTACTAACATTAAAATGCTAATAAATGATGAAATAAAAACGAACTATAAAACTAAATCATTATATACTGCATAAATACTTAATATCATATACAATTATTGCAAATTCATTATTTACTAGTGTGTAATTTTCAGTTGAACATCGAATTTGGTTATATGATCATCATAAATGTACACAATATTCTATCATTGTATATAATTCATGTAAAGGCACAAATAATAACATTTTCAACATGTCAATGGTTTTCTTTTTCATAATGTGACTATGTTTCAATATTTCATTATAGACAATACTCATGTATAATCCAAGGTATACTACAAAAATATATTTCATTTGGCAATTTATACAAATAATTTGAATTAGTATATGATATTTCATATAGTTTCACTCAGCTTGCGTAATGCATATGTTACAGTGAAGTGTATAAACACTAGCATATATATAATTTAAATATAGGTTTACAGATAGTTTCGATTTCAAATAGCATAACAATATTATTTCAAAAAGACGCAGTGTATAATAAATTGAAATGTCACAAAGTGGAATAATATAAAATCGTTTTAATCTAATTATTTAAATAAAATGTTTTATATCTTAACAGCAACCTTTTGAATCTTTGGTGACCCGAGATCCATTCTGTGGCCATTTTTGATGTTTAAGTCAGTGACGTGATGGTGGCCGTTGGTCTTCACATGCCCATTCATGTGGTGTCCGTTCATCTTGCTCATGCGCACATCGAGCTTTTCTACGTGCCCGTTCATCTTCTCCTCTGAATGACCGTTTAGTTTCTCGCTGTGACCATTCAGTTTCTCGCTATGGTCATTCATTTTCTCGGTGTGGCCATTTATTTTCTCAGTGTGGCCATTCATTTTCTCGGTGTGACCATTCATTTTCTCAGTGTGGCCATTCAATTTCTCGCTATGGCCATTCATTTTCTCGCTGTGGCCATTCATTTTCTCGTTGTGGCCATTCATTTTGTCCCCATGACCATTGAACTTTCCATTCGGATGGCCATTCATCTTCTCACTCATATTAGTGAGTTTCTCGTCACTGTGACCGTTCGTGTATTTAAATCCTGATAACCAAAACAAAAACTTATAACCCCCATAACAAAGAAAGGAACACTGGCGTAATTAGAGGTTAGTCACTAACATTATATCGTTCATATGTCCGTAGAAGAACTATTTGACGAAGAAGTATTATTCAGGTCCCATTCTTTAAATCCCAGTTTGATATCTGAAAATACGTCTCATTTAAAACAACGAGAGTACGCAAACTACTCACACTAACAGACAGTACGGTACAACACGATAAAAAATTAAATATACCAATAATTACAAACCTTTTCGTAGTTCTCGATACGTAAAACATAATCTACCATAACTATTAAAATGTCTAGGACTATGCAATAATTACGCCAGTGTTCACATCACAAGATCAATATCAACATGCATAAAGTATGGCACAGATAAATGGTATTAAGAAGGTACAATCTAAAATACCTAATTCGTTCCAAACGTCGGTAACATTGTACGAATGCAACAACGTTTTTCGACCGTTTGAAACGATCAACGAGCAGTATTGGATAGGAGTACAGTACATTAGATACTTAATACAGGTATGACAATACATTTAATGTAACTCAAGAATGTTTGAGTGAGCAAAGCATACACTTCCTCTTACCATTATCGTTACCAGCATAGTACTTTTTTGAGTTCTTCCAATCTTCCTTCAGGGACAGGTTGTACATGGAGTAGGCAGGTTCTCCGGTGACTTCCTTCTCAATGGTCAGGAACTTTGGTAACGATTCCAACAGCACGTTCTGGTCATACGCAGCGCTGTATGTCTCAAGAAGCACCAACCCCCGACATCTGGAACATTACAACACAATATTAAGTCAAAATGCTAGAACACCGTTACTATTCCATTTAAGTTCATAATTACCTGAATGAAATAGACGACAACATAAACATAGGATTAAATCATAAAATATAAACATTACATGATTATTTAATTAAAGTAAATAAATAAATACATAAATAAAAATAATACTGAATACATTTTAATGTAAAAATCACCTTGGATGCGTGGGTTGTCTGTACATATCTAATTGATAGTATTGGTTGTTGTAGATGAAGCAGCGACGCTTCTTGAAGATGGTGAAGTGCGCGTCGTCTCGCTGCGGGAGGAGGTTGAGGTAGTCTCTGTGAGTGAGCTGAGTGCGGACCTCCACCGACTGCCCATTCGTTGGATGGAACTTCCTCAGCGTATGGATATAAGACCAGTGGTTCTTCTGACCACGTTTGCGCAATCTGACTTGCGCCTTGCGTAGATCGCTCTGCAGGTAATTGTGTACGACATCGAAATCTTGAAAGGGGGGGAATTCCGAGTCTGGCAAGAGGGGGGTTCTGACGAGGAACTTGCGTTTCTTCGAGTTGACGTTGAGCCGGTCGCCGGTGTCGATGCCGATCTTTTGGCAGACACACGCGATGAGCCGGTTCATCTTCTTGTCGAAGTCTGTCGAGTTGTCGATGACGTCGAAGTAGGGATGGCCTATCCATGCGGCGGCCGCGTTGTAGTCCAGCTCGCGGGCGAGCTCCACGCCTTCCGACCGGCAAGCATGATCCTGGAAACAAAACAAAGTAGATTAGATAAGATATATCTTTGTTTACGATTCGAGACTACGAAAATATAGGTTGGACATTTGGATAACAACAATGACGTGAATAAAATTGTCACATGGGACTTCC
Organism: Cyclophora albipunctata; assembly: GCA_963082685.1. Classification (NCBI taxonomy): domain Eukaryota; kingdom Metazoa; phylum Arthropoda; class Insecta; order Lepidoptera; family Geometridae; genus Cyclophora; species Cyclophora albipunctata. Next base: position 2,505,105 of record OY720117.1, on the reverse strand, counting down.
CAGCTCAGCGCAACAATCTTAGAAGTACCTAATCCTGGATATACGATATTATATGACTCAAGTTTCCGAGATATCAACAACTAGCAACTGTCACCAAATTAGGGCATCAATGAGAATGCACTTTTTGACATTCCTATGTAATCAATCAACTTCGCCAATAAAGATAAACATTGGCGAAGTCATTGGTTATATATTCTTATAAAGTATTTGTGTATATATATGTAGTAGTATCAGTGAGTTAGATTCCATAACACAAGCTTAGAGCTTACTTTGGGTCTAATTAACCGTGTGTGAATTTGTCCAGGTATATTATATTATATTATTATATTATTGGCCTCGAAGGCAAACACATTGTATCTGTATTTCGTAATACATTATGTAATTTATTTCGATACGCGTATTAACTAACATCACAAGTCCATCCTACTGGTAATCCATTACACTGTGCAGATGTTTTTATCGACGTAAATGGCGTTATGCCAATGACAAATCGGTGTCACATTAGGCGGAACAGATAGGGGTATGGGGATACGATATTTTGTATACAACATAAACTACATAGTTCGCATTATCAGACTTCTTTAGATGGCGTATTCAAATATTATGATATGAAACTATAAAAAGACTTTCTACAGTTCTATAAATACTCGTGGCTAATGCTAATAATACTAATGAGATAACCACTATAAGGATGTATAATATTATTATAATGACCATTGTTAATTAAACAAATTATTTATGGATAAAGGCACACCTGTATCAATAAATTTATTATTATAATGAATGATTTAACGTTAATTATATAAATAACGATTTCTTCGTTGCCATTATGACTACAAATATGCAATAAGAGTATCTATAGCCCATAGATACTGTATTGCTTACTAATAGTCACATTTCTCACATTCCTACTAAAAATGCGAGTAACTCTGTCTGTCTGTCACGTTGTAACTACTGCACTGATTTTGAAAAATGGTACAGAGATAGCCCAGCTAGACCTGAGGTTAGGCTAGGTTTTATCCTGTAATTCGAAGGGGAATGAGAACACTGCGGGTAAAACACCACTGCACCGGGACAAAGCTATAGTCTACTGTAATATTATAAAGAGGGAAAGTTACTAACTTGGCTTATCTCAGAAACTACTAATTCTGATAGCCACTTCATCGGGAAAGTTATAGGCAATTTTTCATCCCGGGATTCCCACGGGTCCTAACGCGGGTAAAACCGCGGGGTGCTGCTAGTAATAGATAATTATAGACACTTATGACAACTGGCATACGTTTATATGCCATAGACAAATGTGACAAGATAACATAAATATTTATTATGTACATAATACATATCAAATAGTATTAGTTACATATTTAATTAAGTAGATATACCACTCATAGTAAACAATTTATACGCATTATGTCAAAATGAATAGGTATATGTTTGGGTGCTGTCGGAGCAATTGGCAGTTCGACATTTCGGTAAAAGAATTGTGAATTATGGTCGGTCAGGTATATAAGGTATTAATGTCGTTGTGATGAACATCAACCGCTTATCATCTAAAACTGGTTAGTGGCCAACTTCTCTAATCGTACCCAACGAGTTCAACTACGCGTCTGCCTAGTTGATAAATAATTTCTGATTAACATACTGTTATACGTAATTAATCTAAATGAAGTTCAATAGGCTATATCGTTTTTATTATCGTGTAAAAATAATTTGTTTATTTTTTATTTATTATAACTACGAATTAGAAAAAACGTGATAAAATAGGTTTAATTAATTAATTGTAACAATAGTGCGGGCTGCGGGATTTACCTATCAACTATCAATGTGGAAAATAATTATAGTGTTTGCTTAGGCAACAAGCAAACGTTGTTACGTAAAACATAGTATAAAATGTATCCCAAACCGTAATTTATAAACTTATCTAAGTTAACTTGAAATCTTAGAAAAACCTTTCTCTTTAATAACTCTGTCCGTTGTTGAAAACTGTATAAAAATCCGTTCAGTAGTAAGATTAGCGCGACAGACAATCGCTATAAAACTTTCTTTAAACTATCTATACTAATATTATAAAGCTGAAGAGTTTGTTTGTTTGTTTGTTTGTTTAAACGCGCTAATCTCAGAAACTACTGAACCGATTTGAATTATTCTTTCACTGTTAGATAGTCTATTTATCGAGGAAGGCTATAGGCTACATTTTATCCCGAAATTCCCACGGGAACGGGCACAACGCGGGTAAAACCGCGGGGCGCTGCTAGTGTACAGATAAAGACGTAATACAATAATATTATCATCGAAATACCTTAGCAACCTATATCGTAGTAGAAACGTACCAAATCCGGTTAGGTATATTCTTTATTTAGCAACAATAATCTATCAAACAAAGAATGTTCATTACCTAAATGTAATCAAATATCGGCTAAGTCAACGACCGACATACTTGCTTTGTTGTTAACTAAGTACTTCAATTTACAATATCATACAACTAGCTGCGCCCCGCGGTTTTACCCGCGTTGTACCCGTTTCCGCAGGACTTTCGGGATAAAATGTACCCCATATGTTATTCTGATGTTTATCCTACATTACTGTAAAGTTTCATCAAAATCCGTTGAGTAGTTTTTGCGTGATAGAGCAACAAACATACATCTATCATCACAAACTTTCGCATTTATAATATTACTAGCAGCGCCCCGCGGTTTTACCCGCGTTGTGCCCGTTCCCGTGGGAATTTCGGGAATTTTTTTACATAAAAACCTTCCTCTTGAATCACTCTACCTATTACAAAAAACCGCATCAAAATCCGTTGCGTAATTTTAAAGATTTAAGCATACAGACAGACAAACAGTGTGACAGACACGAAAAAGAGACGACTTTATTTTATACTATGTAGTGAAGTAGGAAGTATACGCGTCATAAAACCCATGTAAACATGGTCAATAGTTATTGAATTACTAACATGAATAGGCGGTGTTTCACTGTCACGTGTTTTGTCACATGTCATGCCATGAACGTACCGTGGTTTGCTAGTTAATACCTAGTTGTAGTACACGGTACTTAATAAACAATGATTGTTATAGGTAAATACTCATTTTAAAGTCATTGAGAATGATTATGATTACTGCTTCGTAATGATATGATATCTGGTGATCTTATCATGGAAGGTAGAGACGTCACCGTATTTTACGACTTAGTAAGTTCGGTTTCTGCAATTTTGTACGGATTTTTTATGGTAAGCAGTACCTCGCGGTTTTGCCTGCTTTGTGTTTGCTCCCGTGGGAATTTCAGTATGAAAAATAGCCTGTAACCTTCCCCGTGAATGTGTATGGTAGTTTCTGAGATTTGCGCGTTCAAACAAACAAACAATCAAACTCTTCCGCTTTATTTTATTTATTAGTATACATCTAATATATAAAATTCTCGTGTCACGGGGTGCGTGGTTGAACTCCTCTGAAACGGCTCGACCGATTCTCATGAAATTTTGTGTGCATATCGAGTAGGTCTGAGAATCGGACAACATCTATTTTTCAACCCGAAATTCCCGCGGGAACGTGTACAACGTGAGTGAAACCGCGGGGCGCAGCTAGTAGACTATATATGTTTCCGTAGGAATAACGGACAAAGATTGGTAAATACAATAATCTACAAGAATTTTAGGTAGGTATATAGGGATTCTAGACTATAAGTACCTCTATACCCGGTTATTTCAGCAAGTCATCTAGCTATCAGCAGATTGAAATGAATCTTATTACTTTTCCTTACTTTACACGTTTCGTTTATGTAAGCCAAAACAAACTTTTATTAATGGCATAAGGAAATGGTTTTACGCCCGCCCACCTGGCCAGACAAGCGGTATTATGTGTACTTATAGTTCGGGAGCAACACACGAGTGTCAGATTTTTAAGACTGACTGACGATTGCCAACTTGGTCTTGATTGGACCGGCAATTTTACGTATAAAGCAGCACAAACAATAATATAATAAAACTTACGAGTTTGTTTTTTATTTGAACGCGCTAATCACTCATTACGGAACTACCCTTAAAATTCCAATTAATTAATAGTATAATTATTATACTTTCCATCGAAATAGTGAAAATAACTGGTTAGGGTATAGTGTGTGAAAATGTACTTACTTCAGTAGAGTAGAAGTCTTCGGCACCGTTCGCAGCAGATACCATATGCACGATATGGTTATACCTGTTGTCCCTCAGCTCCACACTGTGCCAGTTGTTACTGGCCAGCATCGCCTCCCATTTGTCTTTAGATATAACTGCAAACAAAATACAATCTCCCATCAATTTCTGAACAGTGCCAAAACACACTTCTTTATTTCAAATAACTTTCTACACACATTTATCATTATTACATTAGAACTTTTAATAAAAGCCATAAATAAAACTATGTTTATTCAAATAAGATTATAAATATTATTGTATTCATAGCACGAAATAATGGTACGACAATTATTTAATTTTTATTACCGGTTCATGATTTTTATGGCCATAGAGACATATCGATGGAGATTATAGCTAGTTTATGGCATGTAATAAAGAGCTGCTATAAATTATGAAAGGTTTCAGTGAACAACGTTACATTGTGGGTACTTCATCTATATTGGTACATAGTTGTAGGTTCGAGACACGAAATGCTTTCATTGACGTCGCAACTTCACGTGAATGCAAACGTGAGGTACGAAGCCAATTGCCTCCCTCGCTCCGATATTAAAATCCAACTTCCCCATAAAACGGTTTACAACTCATAAACAATGTGATTCGTTTGCAGACTCTTATGTGAGCGGTGATGATAACAACAAATGTTATTAATGAAATTGATTTTGTTGATATTAGTATGTACTTAAAGCGATATGAAAGAAAGTTATTAAAAAAGTAATAGACCCGACTTCGATTCGACTTCAACAGACGGGATCTATTTGCAAACGGAATCCATATAAATTTTATGATGATTGCCTGCTTCCAAAATGTCTCTTATGTAAAGTAAGAGTTATATTTGTGTTATGTACAAACATTACTTGTTTTTTTGACATTGTGCAATTTTGTTTTTTATAAATATTAATGTTGGTATCGACACTCGTGCAAGATGAATCTAAACCGTAACATTTATCAAAATAGGTTCATCCGTTTCATAGTTACGAGGGAACATTGGAATACATACCCTCCTTCTAGGCTTCGCCTCAGTATCTTTTCATATAGAAACAGAGAGAAATCTTAAGAGATAGGAGAAGAGAAAATCAAATAAAAAGCCTTTGGCTTGACATGCATCTTAGTTCTGCAGGAGAGATACCTTGTTATACGTGGGAAAGTAGAAGGAAACTAATCGTTCAGTTATTAACAATTTCCACTTTTAAAGTCTGTGCCAAAGAGGGACTGTGGGCTTTTGTCCATCGAAACATTAATTTATTCGAATTTACAGATGACTTCGTACTGCTTGAAATCTTAAGAGATAGGAGAAGAGAAAATCAAATAAAAAGTCTTTGGCTTGACATGCATCTTAGTTCTGCAGGAGAGATACCTTGTTATACGTGGGAAAGTAGAAGGAAATCGAAACATTAATTTATTCGAATTTACAGATGACTTCGTACTGCATATACGTCATTATTTTGAAGGCTGAAGAGAAAACCGATACACTGATAGTGTTTTGCACCAGTAATATCTATTAAGATAAGTTATTGTTTCACTACAGATAAACCATTATTTCACTCGAACCGTTTTCAGGAATGCAGTTTATTTTTTCTTCAAGAACATTAAGATAGTAGTGTTCGTGACATAGATAAATGGAGTGTTTATCTTTGAACGAAACAAAACGTAAATACTTTCAAGATCTCATGATTTATTAAACAAACATACATAACAATACAATATTTATCTATTACCGTAAACATTTAAAAATATCCTTTTAATTTGCATATTATTGTTTTGTTTACTTTTAGATGGCTTTTTTCTACATTATGTAGGTTATATTTATTGATCAAATTTCAGCAGTTTAAGCAATATATTTGTTTACCGTTTAGATTGAATACAATAATGTTGTTGTTCTACTACACACATTTTAGCTCGCCTAAAGCGACGTAGTTTAATTCCCTTTGAAGCACAGATATTGCAGACACAATGTTATTAACGGTCATAGTTATCATAAATTGGGATCGAATCCAACCTAATGGGTTTTCCAAGCAATCTTCAGCACGATGCTATTTTAACGTTGTGTGCTTCGTTAAATATTCGTTGTCGGTTTGTTACAATCGTAAGACCATACAGGGCTTTACACGACCTAAATAGTTCCCGGTACCAGTTTTGGCACTAACCCACTGAAACTTACTCTAAGCACAATATTCCCCAAGTACCTGCTACAGAATGTAAACAAACATTAATATCGTTTGACGTCTGTTAAATTAATAAAATACGTACATGCACTAGCGTCCATAGCTCCCCTATCGCAAATGATGAGACAATTCTTATGGGATGTTCGTCCCAGTTCAAAGAATGTGTTCTCAATCTGGATCATGGTCTTCAGTAAGTTCTCTTGGAATTTGAAAGCTGGAACAAACAGAAAATATTGTTATTATGAGTACAAGATTAGTAGAGCCTGAATAAGACTATTTCAATTTAAGCGCTTATGGTAGGAAAAGGGAGAGGCCTTTGTCCAGCTATGGGACAGCAATAGCTGAAATAATAATTAGTCGCCGGCTTCGAACCGCTTTCTTTTTCATACAAAACGCACGTAGCAGGACGCCTGAAAACGCTTAATTTGAAAGAGCATGCTAAGTTTCGTATCCACCAATTTTATCAATTGTGGTATAGCAACATAACAACTATGGCTGCATTGACAAATCAAAACAAATGCATTATATTATGGAGGGTTTTTAGATTCTCAATAAGTTATTTTGGGTGTAGTTTGGGTATTACTAGTAACTTTAAGGTAATTTAACTTATTTAGCTACAACAAAAGTATTTGATGTTCTTTTATATATATAAAGGTAAATACTTTATTATATATCAACAATACCAACCTTCATCGTTAAAACGTAATTAGTAATTACAAATGTCAGCATGTGTCTAATAAATTACACTGAATTAATCAGTTATTTAACACCAATTAATTATAACTGGCCTATAAAGGCGGCGACGCACTACTAACAATTAGGTAACATTCGCTCGCCGAGGCTTACTTCGAAAGCGAACATTACACTCAAGTAAAGAAAACATATCTTGTGTTATTCTGCAGCATCGCACTGATGTTATCAGTATGACATTTATGAAGTAAATTATAAAAAAAAATATATTCTTATTCAAGACTACTTAGGTATATCAAAACCTCAAATGGATGTGTGCCAACTATTTAATAATCTGTGGTGTGGCCTCAAATGGATAGCTAACTAACTACAATCTTCTTAATGACCTACAATACAAACACACAAACACACTACTTGTTGCTACTTGAATTAGTCGGTTTTATCTGCTGAAATGAAACCACACTTGGCTGTACCCACTAATGTTACAATGTAGCAAGTAACAAGACAGTCACTTCATAAGGTACCATATGTCCTAGCTAGTTATAGCTATGTTACTTGATATCATATGTCTGCTATCTACATACCATATGTATGTCGCCTAAAAAAACATTCCGTAGTCACTTTGACGTCTTAATAAAGCGCTTAGATAACTGTAGTAAAGACTAAATAGAAAAATGCTTAACTGATTATAATCACGATACAGATAGATGACAAGAGCATTGACCTTAAGTAACTAGATAACATTCAAATGTACGAGCATTTCAAAGTTGCATGAATAATTCAGCAGACTTATTAAAAGTTCCATTTGGTTTTATCGCCATGAATACATATTTATTTTATTTTACTCCAGCTGATTGGATTAGTTCAGTTTAAAAGGTTTTTGAGAAAGTGACCTTCATTACATTATCTTTGTCCTAAAAATATATATATTTTATACTAGCTGTAAGTTTGACTTTAATCATAAAAACTAGCAGCGTGGTTTAACCTACAATGGCACTATTCCCTTGGGAATTTTGGAATATTGAATATACTTACTAGCATATTTTTTTAACTATATTGGTACCTATCATAATGAAATATTTTCCTTCACTTTTCAAGGATTGTGATATTTAGTGCAGAGCAGCAATAAAGTTGGAACCAATCTATTTCTGAGTAATAAAAAGTTTTCCTCTTACGCTAAATTGGAGCGTTATTTGCTGAAATCTTTCGCAATTAATCTCGTTAACAAAGAAATACTTTACTGCAATAGTTCCTTGTAATTTGATGTAATTCTTGCCAACTACATTTTCCGTAACGCAACAAGAGATGGGCTAATTGAGATATTGTAACTTACGAGTACATACTAATAAATCATTGCAAAAATTAATTGTAGGTAGCCATAAAGTGGGTATTTAGTGAGTTCCTGGTATTGATGCTAACCTAAGGTGAGGCAGATATAATGTTATATCGGCACTATTGCATACCAAATAATAGTAAAGCAGCCCGCGGTATTGCTCTCGATCAAGATTAGTACAGTGAGGAGGATAAGGCATTATTGCGTTTCTATAAATTCAAACTCAAATATTTATTTGCTTCAAAACATGGTATACAAAGGTTTAATTAAATATAAGGTAAGTGCAGCATGTTTCGCCATATATTATAGCATGCAAAAGAAATTGTCAACAATTATCATAAAATTAACAAAAAAAGTTTTTGTTTTACATATCAAAATATTCGTTTAGAGTTAGACTGTAAAAATTATATTCTTTTAGCCAACATAACATACATTTCTTAAATTTTTGTTTACATAAAGTCTTCAGTTCATTTGGCAATTTGTTATAAATTTTTAATAACAACGAAGAACGAAGACAACGACAACGAAGACAATTTGTCATAACAATAGAATTCCTATTATAATTCATTGATTTTGGTACATCTTGCAATACAAGTCTATGAGGGTTTCTCTGTAGTCGATCACTCACATCATGGGCTTTTTTAAATAATTCATTTTAAATATACTACCTCGTGATCTTAACATAATAAAACTACCAGTACCTTGCGGTATATGTATGATGAAGTATAACCTATATTACTGTTAAGTTTCATCCAAATCCATTAATTAGTTTTTGTGTGAAAAAGTAACAAACATACATGCTCACAAACTTTCGCATTTCTAATATTAGCAGAATAGGATATGGCTCGCTGTGAATCTAAATAAACAAACCATTTGGCTGAAGAAATGTTAATAGAACATGACGTCCTACATTCGTCCCTCCAATTATGACGGATTGTTCAAAGAATATAATACGACATGCAACTATAAGTAAAACAAAACATCTAAATATTGAAATGCAGCCAACCACGTACATTGGTGAGATTGCTGTCCAAAAATTAAACGAGCCACGAACTAATGGTCCAATTGAAACATTAATGGTACTGTAAGCGTTGCTTTTAATTTAGATACTGAAATATTCTAATGTTCTCTGGTTTTTCCGGTTTCAATTATCAGACTAGCAGCGTTTTACCAGAGCCCGTTTTACCCGCACTGTGCCAGTTCCAGTGGGAATTTCGGGATGAAAAATACAACATAACCTTCCCATTGAATGTGGCTATTCAATACAAAAATAATTATTCATATCGGATTGGTAGTTTATGAGATTAGTTAGTGTGTTCAAAAAAATAAAAAACTAAAAATCTAAAAACAAACTCATCAGCTTTATAATATTAGTATAGATAATAGTTAGGTGCTGTCTTGAATAAAAACCTACACTTTACGTATACAAACATAGATAAAAGGTTATTTCTAATCTTCAATACCACGGGCACGGATATTTTGCTAGCTTACGTAGTAACTATGTATTAATCCGTGGTATCTCAATAAACATTAACATTATGAATAAAAATGGCCAACATATTTCCTGAACCCCGAGGCGTAGTGTTCCCGATTATTTCTCATTATCGTAGAATAGGTTAGTAGCTGTTCAACGTATGGATATTATTACGTATCTACATTTAGACAACAATTCTAAATAAGAAGTCACCCCAGGAATATTTAAATGCAAGAGAAGAGTTCGAGAAAGTCAGTGGTCAACCCTGGTGTCGGGAGTTTTTAGACCGCCTAAAGGTCTTCGACATGGTCTGACGATCGATACAACCGGGAACGACAATTTAACGTGCCCTCTGAAGCACAGTAGCGCTCAGATAGAAATGCCATTATTGGCCACCCATCCAAGTAGGGCCCGAGCTGTACGTTGCTTTACAATAGCAATGAGTTAACACGCTCATTCAAACTACGCCACGAGCGCCACAAGATACATTACAAAGTCATATCGTTAAGCCGTCGGTCCCGGTTACTTTCTACGGATAGTAGTCGTTACTAGAGCCATGTCAGAGGCCTCTGGCGGCTCAATAACTCTGACACCAAGATTGGTCAGGTTGACCATCCACTCGATGAAGAAGAAGAAAGTCATATTTTGTTTTAGCTACTAAAAACTGAAATATGAGACAACAGTTACAGTACATATACGGTCCGACTTAAAAGTTGTGGTATAATTTTAATAGCCGCCTAAAAACTTGCACTATAATAACCACAGTAAATACGATTCTAAGTACAATTAAGTACATCTGTTTGAACATAGTTGTTATCTATATAGCATAAGGTTAATTGCCACACGTGGTAAATTATGGTCATAACTATGACGATTACAGCAATGAGATAACTTCCAGTCTACGTACGGCACTGCGGTTAGTTACAAGTTCATTACGAGTCACTAGCCAACCCGTTGGTTACATTTCCATATCGAATAACAAAGCTTAGTAAATATCATGTACCACGTAGCAACGGTAATGTGAAACTAGAATGCATATATCCAAAGCTAACAACATAATCCCACTATAATAAGCAATAAACTATGATTATCTAGTCACTTTTGATACATGACTTCAAAGCATACGTTATAATGTTATAACAAGATTGACGTAATTGCATATTTTGGCAGGAAACAATGAATTGCTTTTTTATTTAAAAACTAGCAGCGCCCCGCGGTTTTACCCGCGTTGTGGTCGTTCCCGTGGGAATTTTTATACATATAAACCTTCCTCTTGAATCACTCTATCTATTAAAAATAAAACGCGTCAGAATCCGTTGCGTAGTTTTAAAGATCTAAGCATACATAGGGACAGACAGACAGCGAAATACGACTTTGTTTTATACTAAGTAGTGATAAATCAACTATTGACAGTTACTAAACAAAACAAATAAAATCGTTTGATATACGGATTGGGTACAGTAAAAGGCAATAAAGATTTAGAAAAATCCTCTTCGAAACCGAAGTAAAAGCTTTCTAACAGGAGGTTGGTGATTGGAAAATGAATAAAACCCGGTCTATTGGGATTCTGCCGAGCGGATTCCATTCCACGCATCAGGCATCAGTCAATTGAAGGTATACAAGGTATAGCCATTGGAGTAAAATTAAAAAGTGGACCATTCACATTAGGTAATAATGACTAATTATCATTAATACTAATCATCTCGAACGAGACACAATGACAAGTTGGGCGCTAAATGAAAATGGATGGCTGCCAAACAAATTCTAGGTTGACAATCGTCACTCTCATTTTTCAACATTGAACATATTCAGAAATTAAACATCATAAATGCAAATTGAGATAACAAGAGTATTTCAATCAAGAACCTTTTGTACCAAAGATAAAGGAAACCAGCGAAGTGGCAAATCGGAATTGAATCCGCTTAACACGACAATGGTGTCGGATTTCTCATTTAAATGTTCAATTTACGTCAACGCAATTGCCTTTTTTGCACAATTAGCGTTTAAAATTGTTTGTCAACCACCTTTGAGACAGGAAACATTAAAATTGCCGTGACACAACAATCCGATGAAGATCGGTTACTCGATTATGTTTCTTATCGTCATTTTAGAACCTGTCATCTTTTTTCACGGCTGTCATTGATTATGGTCAGCATAAAGTAAATAAAGTATCCATTGAAGAGTCGGTTTCGTATTGATGTAAATGATCTCGAGATTCTAAGTGGCGGCTCCAGTGTCATACAATATCGCTTGCAATATAACACCACAGTATCATTAAGATCTAATTGAGTTGCATAAACACGTGTGAGGTGGCCCGATATTGTTAATACTTTAACACGATAATATCATAAACAATATGAATATGGTTATGAGCTTAGAGTAGTACCTATCTTACAGTATCTACCTTAGAAAGTAGTACCTATCAGAATTATTTAGAGTAGAGCTTTTTGCAGCGTTGAGTGACATTGAACAGTGCAATATTATTAGAAGTTCGCACGTATTTGTTCCAAAAACAAAGAAGCTTAAAATAATACCGTCGGTCAACGAAGACAATTTTGAAGAGGATTAATAATAAAAACGTTTCAGTGGCCTCAATGCCAAGACGTAAGATCGTCGGCCATGATTGTCTAGAGCTAGTTTATTTCTAACTCTTGCCAATGAACCCATGGTGAATACGAAAACCGCGTTTTGTGATCCAGTTTAAACAGAAATCAATAAACAATGTGGAACAAATTTGCGGAAAAATACAGCTAAATTATGATGTCGTCGTCAAAGTTGAATATTGAACGACATGACAAATTGCAGAGACATTTGTTCCAACGTAGACAATTTACAACGCAAAAATGTAAAGCTGAGCAGTTTAAATATGCTAATCTGCGATACTATTAATTCGAATAAAATATTATTATTGCTTGGCATACCACGGTTATTTTACACATACAACACATACAGCGACTAAAACCTCTTTAAACGCAATATATCAAGTTAAGCAAATCATATTTACATTACGACAAAGTTTAAATTAAACCATAACTCAAACGTACAAAAAAACAAGAGCCATAAACATAGATGAAATTAATGACGTCCTCATAATCCCCATACAAAAAATGTTTATCATATACACGTTACATGATAAAGCTTGTTTTAAAAGGGTCGTTAAATCTGCTTTATTAAAGCGTGTGATAAAATTAAATCACAGTTTGTTTAGACACGTCTTGCGTTGTTAATAGCTAAAATATACATACATAGCGAATATTGTAGGTATGTCTCGTAGGCGACCGATAAAAGGGGAATAAACGCTTCGTGATTCGAAAATTTAACTTTACGATTTACTGTACTAAATATGCTAATATCAATTAGGTCTAACAATTGAGGGACATTTTTGGTTCAAGGTTTGGCAAACAAATTCATTGAGGCTTACGGATCGGCATTGATTGGTGTGACAGTGTTGTGTTTAGTTGTTTTTGTGCCAAGCGATAGATATTGATTACTTAGTAATTGAATTGTAAGGGCGATGTCGCTGTCGGTGCGCCATTACCTCAAGGACACAGCGTTCGTAATGTACACAAAATATATTTGTGAAACGAAACGATACATATATAAGACTGAGACGTGTTATGATAAACAATATATGGACGATAAAATTGTCAACACTGTCTGAACTGGGATTAGTAGAAGAATAAAATTTCTATACACTTTTCTGTTGGTCGTAAACAAATGGAACAAGGGACAAATAAAAGTATTACGTACGTATTAAGTAACTAACCAACTTAGACAAGAAATCTAGATCTAGACCGAGATAATTGTTTTATGGAGGAAAAAGGTTTAGATATGTCATTCCATCGTTACCCCATCACAAAACAGCTTTACTGTTATGGAAGATTTTGTTATTGTATGAAATCTTTGATTTAAAAAAACAGCTATATTTATTTTCATTTTACGTGAACTAAGAGAAACGTATTATACATATCTAATGCGTAATGTTTTGTTAGAAATCTTCAGCAAAACAAGTCTCTACCAAAACGTATCAAAGCGGTCATTAATAATCGATATCCAGTAAGAGCTAGTTCGTTTATAAATATTTACATATTATAGCACGCGTGTTTTAACATTAAGGGTCACGACACGAGGTTTATCTGGTGATAACCACGATATGATAATCACGTATGTTAGTGTCGATGACTTACATTTTAGTAGAGTAACGTACATTATGTTTACATTTACTAACAGCCTCCGTGGTCTAGTGGTTTGAGCGCTCGGCTCACGATCCGGAGGTTCCGGGTTCGATTCCCGGTGGGGATATCTCACAAAAATCACTTTGTGAGACTGTCCTCAGTTTGGTTAGGGCATTGCAGGCTGAATCACGTGATTGCCCGAAAAGTAAGATGATTCCGTGCTTCGGAGGGCACGTTAAACCGTCGGTCCCGGTTACTTTCTACGGATAGTAGTCGTTACATGACCCATGTCAGAGGCCTTTGGCGGCTCAATAACTCTGACACCAGGATTGGTCAGGTTGACCATCCACTCGAAAAGAAGAAGACAATTACTTTCGTATCCTTCATAAGTCAGAGGTGTTTGCTCTAATAAAGAGGCCTTTGCTCTTCGGAGATTTACTTTCTCTAAGGGCTCTCTAGAGATTCAATCTCGATTGACATCGATTGATTGGTTTGTTGGAATCGGGCTTCACCCGGCTAAAGGAGTCAATGGTTTGGTATATAAATGTGTTGCTTTGTATTTTTTAATCAAACGTAGATTGATAAAGTGAATTAAAATAGTATTTGTTGCCTTCATTGATTGCTTATCTTGCTTCCATTCATTAAAGGTTTTTCGTAATGGATTATATCAAAACAAAAAGCATATCTGAATAACAACTCATAAAATCGTTGATTTATAAGAAAAGATAACGATACAGATAAAAAAGCCAGTTGAAGTTTATATTTGACATTTTGTAATAGCGTTTGTTATCGTCAAATATCGTGCAAGTCAAAATTTACATAATTCGTCGGAGTTTTGGAGACGGACAAATCGCTATTAAATACAAGCTAGCATTAAATTTAACGACATACATTTTGCGGCATGCTTTAGAAATATTGTTGCTATCAATTCAATGGTTACGAGGAAATTTACCTTTTGAGCACAATTCGTCAAGAATATTTGAAAAATAAAGATGTACTCAACGCTACGATTGTATATCTAACGATACTCGTGACAATTTCTCTGACATAGAATGTTGAACATTTAAATAACGAGGAAAATATACATTTTTAAAAACCTTATGCTAGGTTTTAACGACAGGCAGTTGCCAACAGCGTCAATAAAAACGCGCAAAAATTGCTTCCGCAAAGACACAAGTCAAACCCAGACAAAATGCTTAGACTATGGTACAAAGTGTGATAAATGATATTTATCATATCTTAGATGACGTCTATAACAACATTGCAGACTGCCCACGTCATTCCTGGCCGTAGAACAAACAATCGCGTGCTAATGATGAACCGGTACATCAAGTACTTCAAATCAACACCACCTAACAAAACAGGCTTCGGCCGTTTTCGAAACCGTAGGTTCGAAACCAGTAGTGAAAACGGAATTATTTTTCTTTTTTGGAAACCTGGTTTCCAATCAAGAATAATAATTCTGTTTTCACTACTGGTTTCCAATACAGAATGTTTAGTCTTCTTTTGAAACTCATTGACAAATTTTAATTTTCATAGTTAACTCAGCCCACGGCCCAGTTTACTCCCACCTGTTCTGTTGAGTAGTTCTGTTGACAAAACTACTGGGACTTTTTTGACCATTAGTTTTGTTCCTGTTTCCTGTTCTGTTGAACAATTTTCTTACTATTCGGTAGGTTAGGGTTATTTTTTTTTTTACTAGAGACAAAAATACTGGGATATTTTCTAGTAAAAAAAAAAATAACCCTAACCTACCGAATAGTAAGACACGAGTTGACCAATGAATCGTTATAATGCATATCTGTTATATCCATGACTGAGTTTCAAAAGAAGACTGTACATTCTGTATTGGAAACCAATTTAGAAAACAGAATTATTATTCTTGATTGGAAACCTGGTTTCCAATCAAGAATAATAATTCTGTTTTCACTACTGGTTTCGAACCTACGGTTTCGAAAACGGCCGAAGCCACAAAACACCATCAACATCATTGAAAATTTTATAAAAATAGAAAACCCGTAGCGAATGTTAAAATATGGCTACTGGCACATTACCAAATGTCAAACCCACCAAAATTAATTCAAACTGATCCCAGAATCGTAGATGCGATAAATTGTTATTCAGGTCCTATTCGGACCGCAGTAATTGGTACAACTCAATTATCAGATAAAACGTTTAATATGACACTAACGCGACAAGACTTAATAGCTTTAACACGAAAATGTAATAACTATTGATATAACAAGGAATAATGGATTCGAGTTGATAGTAACTGGACTAGCGGCACTTAGTGATGGTGACTTCGATGAGCAATCAAGTGAAATCAGGTGATGAATCGAGAAAAACCTAGCGGTATACGGTGATGGTGAGACTCACCACAATCACCCCGGTTTGCCAGTGCCACTGCAGCGGCGGTACACCGTTTGCAGTCAGGAGAGCACATGTTAGTAACACCTAACGGCGGAGCTACAATCAAAGTATTCCCATCGAATTCTTCAGTGCCTATTTCTAAAATGCCTTTTGTCAACAGCCAAAAGTCAACATATAAAATACATTTCAATTAAAATCACGATTGATGATAAGCAGAAAATGTTAAACACTGCAAATCTTAATAAAGAATTTGGCAATAAAATTATTACAGCTCTAGACAAAAGACATAAAATAAGAATTATAGGTTTAATTTATGATCAAACACAAAATGTTTCTTGCAATAACATTGACATAAAACTCCAATTACCAAGGTTTGAAGAGAAAATGTTTGATACAGTGAACGCTATCAGTACCTTTGTATAATCTTATTTATAACTTTCGACTGACGAATACGTGCTTCTATTGTATGTCGGAAATCACAAGGACCGAGAAAAACTAATCTAGAGAAATAGTGTAAGGTCGGACAATAGGAGCAAGGTTGCAAACGCTTTTTGCGATATAAACTTGGTAATATTCTTAATGTAAACACTTCAGTGACCTGTCGTTAACAAGCTTTCCATTTCAATCAAATAAATATTTTATGTTCCTACAAGGACGTTCCATGGTGACCTTTCGCGGTGATGTCATAAATACTATACGACGGACGATATCAACCTTTAACAAAACCTGCTACATTTAATAACGTATCCTTTATACCTTTGTACTCTATGGATGGGTAAACTTAATTTAGTATCATTGAAATGGATGTTTCTATTCATACATATTCACAATCAGACCATACGTTGAAGGAAATGATGTGTCAATAAGATAAAAGATTTCCAGATAGGTATATTATGATGATAATGTACTGAAAACTAATGTTACAGCTGCTAGTAACTGACGTCATATCACGTGAAAATCGTTAAGAGTCCAAATATAACAATAACATCAGATACAGTATCTTAACTCTGACGTGAGAATAAAGTCATCAAGATTGTTACCAAGAATGAGGCGAATGCTCAAGTACTTCTCTCAGCCATTAGTGAAGAAAACCTAGAAAGAAACTCCAACATACCTATTTATACTCGTTATTTCAATGTACTAAATTAGGTACATTTACCCCAAGTCACACGAGTCGAGTTCAAGCTTAAAATACGAAGTGTCAAGCTGTGACACCCTGCATTGGTCTGTTAGTGTATAAATTGAAGGCAGTCTCGTATCAATGATTTCGAGTTTCATTCGGTATGAACAAGTGCTAATTATATGGATCGGACGATATCAAAAGACGTAATCAATCGGAAACAATGCGGTCGGACGATGGTCTATTAGGTAAATAAGCGTAAACACCAATGAAGCGTCCACGTGTATGAATTGGACTATCATTAGCAATCTACCTATTTTAATATATTGCTGCTGCATGTAGGCTATTGACTTGAATGTAGCGGGTCAGAACTGATGGTGACGCGTCGCCACTTGCCCATTTGCCAGCCACCGTTCACTTTTCACAGGCCTTATTTCCCGCGATGGCTCATAGCGAAGTTCATAGTCTAATCTAGCCTATATGACAATTTGTTTATAGGATTGCATAACTATGGACAATAGATACTCTAATAACCATTAATACCTTAAATGTCTGTATCCGTTAAAAACCCATTAGCGTGCTTACACCCGACAGATAAGATTAATTGTTCCTTCCAACAAGATATGGGTTCAAAACGAGTGAACCCATCCCTAAAACCATATAGGTACCTCGTCATGTTCTTTACTTAGACATATTCGTTATTAATTTGTGAAGGTTTTCGAGTACATACAAACGTAATGAATAGGCACCTAAATTATTCGATAGACGAACTTGACATGTGGTACATTACAAAGTATGTATGTACATACAGGTTGGTATTACATACAAGAACACGCACGTCTTGAATCGAATATAAAAAAGCAATGATAACTGTTTAGCGATAACATTCGAACATAATGATTTTCATTTGGTTGTTCGTATGTTTTATTTCCAGCGAGCCGCGTTCGTGACCGTGAACGATCTATTTGTGATACGTCACACGTGTCCGAGCCACCTTCACGGACGAAGCCCCGCATGGAAATCCTATCACATATATTATAATAAATTCCATTTTCATAAACATATTAAATAATACTTCATCTACGTATCACATCAGAATACATATCCAATCTGAAGACGCACAAGATGAATTCTTAAAATTCGAGTGCTTTTTATTTATGCAACAGTGCTTGTAGAAAGTCTAGCGTTTTATTCTAGACTGTAGAAAGTCTAGCGTTTTATTCTAGACTTGACAAAGTGTCTTATAAAGCCCGGGGCGGACGAATAGGTCTCAAGCGAAATATTCTGAAGCAAAAATAAACCTAGACACTCGTGACCGGCGCAAAACAACCGAAATAAACCAGTAACCCGACTCAATCTCGTTATAACGTTACGTAACAATCAAATTACAACAATATAACTTGATTTTATATGAATGCAAATAAAAACGGACTTTAAACTCCTTTACTACGCGTTGGCAATGAATGCTACTCGACATTAGACCATCATACTACGAACTCTTTGACCACGATTTATAAATAATCGACGCGACAGCTGATATGACTAATATTTCGACTTTTTGACTTGTAGATAAAAAGTAATAAATATTATATTTGTAGATTCATCGTATAGATTATAGGTCTTTCGTGATTTGCTGAGGATATTACTGAAAACTAATGTCGAGGCTATGATGTATGGGTATTTGGAGCCAAGTGAGACGAGTCGTGCTGTCAATGTGGTAGCACTAAATTAGGAGCATAATGGGATAATTACGAGAGGAGAGGCATCACCACTTGGCAGGAGATACGTCGACCTACCTCACGTGGTCATGACGTCAAAGGCGTGCCTCCAATGGAAATGATATTCATAGCCGACTGCTCAAACACATTTTGTTTTTCTATTTTCATGAATGAAGGAGTAGTGAGTAGCGAGTAGCAGAAATATTGTTTTGAAGATCTTTACAGAATGTACGTTTGCACCTATCTTGTAAAGCGTAGAAAACAACATTTAGAATTTCGCATACTTTTGCTATCAATCATTGATAGCAAGACAAGGTCAAAACATTGATAACAAATTCAAAACAATAAAATGATGATTTTGCGTAATCTTAATTAAATTTCAAAATATCTGTTAAACGCAGTTTGGCATGGAACAATAAACAATGATTAGGTGTAAAATATATACCTAACAACTGGCACGTATATAAATTTTCCGGTCACATCCCGTCGGCAAAGTTGCCAATTTCAATAAACCTCTTTTCTCGTGACACTAGAATAAATATAAAATCGAATGGGGGCATAATAATAATTTAAGAAAATAGGAAACTATTCTTAAAATTGATTTATGTTTACCTAGACGGTACAAAAAAGGAAATTCATGGCAAACACCACCCCTTCATCTTTTATTTTATTTACTTTTATTACTTTTATGAATTTAGCAAACTAAGTAGTTCATACTTAATAATAAATTAAACCCCATCAACCCTTCTGGTTTACAAGAATGATTGTTATTCCTATTTCTAGATAATGCTCGAGCCATCAATTGAACACCACTGTTAATTTCCATAACATTCCTGTTTATAAATAGTTGGTAACAATGTTGTTTTACCAGTGAACGGTTACTATCAAATGCTTCCCATTAATAACGCATGTTTGGTTTACCGTTTGATATCCGTATGGGAATGGGCAAAGAAAGTCATTATCCGTAGAACTGATCAATATTTTGAATTTGTGCCTTCTCGGTATTTATGTATGGTCGGTGTAAGTAATAAACTATGTGTCGTGTGTATATTTGGACTTCTAAACATTAAACAGGAGTGATCTACTGTGATTAATTATAATTGAACAGATTGTTTCCATTTCTACTAATATTATACATCCGACACTCTGTTGTCTTTGCACGAATAAAGTAACGACATAGAGATAGATTATACTTTGGGATAGTATGTAAGCTACATTTTAGCCCGAAATTTCTACGCTTTGAGAGAATACCACGGGGAACAGCTAGTAAAGAAATATCTCTGATAATAATGATTCGAGTTCTACGCAGTTGATGGCTATACGGCCTATTATGTACGCTAATTTAGAATTACGTCTATCAATTAACATAATTGTGAGGATGCCATATTCCTTATTTTTACAATAGTAATTGTGTATATGTTTGCGAGTGTCTTAAATTACTGAACGATTTTTCTTCCCTTTTATACCTATAGACAAGAGTGATTCCCGTGGAATGTTTCTATAAGTTGATATTCTAACGAGAGTGGAGCGGCTAAAACTAAATATTCTATGAACTACCGTAAAGGGAACTAACAGAATAATAAAGCCGGTATATTAAATATAGATAAAGTTTTCTAGGTCATCCGTGCCAGGGTTGAAATTAAAGACATGACTAGACTATGTATTACCTAGTAATTAGGGTTTTAGTAAACCTAGATTTATATCGGGAAATTATTTTTTAACGTTCGTGACCATTTAGAAGTTTCTATTCATTATTATATTTGATTTAGACTGTTTAATAAGCATTTTATTGGTAATTTCTTTAGTTAAACTTTACCACAATACATCGTAAAATGTATAGATACGAGGAGTATTATCCGCGGAACCAATGTTTATTCAATTTTGCGCCAGTTTATATAGATAAAACATTTACTAACAATGAACTTGCCTTAAGTAGTAAGTGCTAAACATACGAGGGCGGGTCAATAAGTCCGTGACTTTTTGAATTTCCGACCTCTTTACTGAAACAATAATACTGGTCCCGTCAACAGGCATCTGTAAGTTGACTCCTCTGAAAATTTGAACTTGCTGCGTCAGTTAGTTTGTGTTTTACAGCTATCTTTATCAGACTACTCACTAATTTGACGAGAAAATGGACAAAAGTGAATTTCGTGTGCTTATTAAGCATTATTTCTTGCGAAAAAAAACCATTACCGAGACCAAGGCAAAGCTTGATAAATACTATGGGGACTCTGCACCATCGATTTCCATGGTAAAAAAGTGGTTTACTGAATTTCGTTGTGGCCGTACAAGCACTAAAGATGCCGAGCGTCCTGGACGCCCAGTTGAGGTCTCTACACCCAAAACATTCGAAAAAATTCACGATATGGTGTTTGCCGACCGAAGATTGAAAGTGCGAGAGATTGTGGAAGAAGTAGGGATCTCGCATGGCTCAGTGGTTTCAATTTTGAATGATCACTTAGGCATGAGAAAGCTGTCCGCAAGATGGGTGCCGCGTTTGCTCACAGTCGACCACAAACGCAATCGTGTAACAACTTCACAGGAAGGTTTAGCATTGTTTAATCGTAATATGGAGGAGTTTTTGCGCCGTTTTGTAACCGTGGACGAAACGTGGATCCATCACAACACACCAGAGACCAAACAACAGTCAAAACAGTGGGTTTCCAAGGGTGAATCGGCGCCAAAGAAGGCCAAGGTGGGATTGTCGGCCAATAAAGTTATGGCGACTGTTTTTTGGGATGCACGCGGGATAATCCACATTGACTACCTTCAAAAGGGAAGAACAATCAATGGGGAATATTATGCCAACTTATTGGACCGATTCAATGACGATTTAAAAAGAAACCGACCTCATTTGGCCAAGAAAAAAGTTCTTTTCCACCAAGACAATGCAAGGGTGCACACATGTGCAGTTGCCATGGCCAAAATCCATGAATTGGGCTATGAATTGCTCCCTCATCCGCCCTATTCTCCAGATTTGGCTCCGAGCGACTACTTCTTGTTCCCAAACCTGAAGAAATGGCTTGGTGGAAAAAGATTTGACTCCAATAATGAAGTCATCTCGCAAACAAAGGCCTATTTTGACGACCTCGACAAATCATATTTTTTGGAAGGGATACAAAAATTGGAGAAGCGTTGGACAAAGTGTATAGAGCTCAAGGGAGACTACGTTGAAAAATAAAATATATTTTTAATAAAAAAATCTGTCTTTTATTGCAAAAGTCACGGACTTATTGACCCGCCCTCGTATCAATAACTATACATATTTGTGTATGTATTTACATGTATCATTTAGATTCAATAATATCTACAAGTTTAGTTTGGGTCTAATTAACCGTGTTTTTGTGTGAATTTGTCCGGGTATATTATTATTTTATCTACATTTTTACTGCCACAACAAATCGACATTTCCTCTTTACTAACATTGTGGTTATTTATAGTTACAAACAAAACTACAGGAAAATAAAATAGTAATTAGAATAAGAAGTAGGTAAATATTAAATCAATAAACTCACCTTCATCCGGTGTCAGATCTCCAAACTTCACACCACCACTGCAAAAGAAACAACAAATGAAACATTTGTAAAACAGACTAAAGTACCCCAAAGTAAAACCCAATTGAATACAAGCAATTTATATAATAAAAATCAATGTAGGTAGTTTTACTTTGGGAGCTTCGGGGCGACTTTTTAAAAATTAAAAATTAATTTAATATTTTAAGACAAGTTTATTATTGAGTAACGTACAAAGGAATGAATTTTAAATCTAACTTAAAGTTCTACTGGGCTCGCAGGCCGCCCACAATGACCGTCTTATCTCTACCGGGTATTCGAGCCAGACGCTCAGTCAGCTATTCTGGTGAATACAACAGGGCCGGACTCAGGTCGCATGACTTCTCCCCCCTGAGATTCGAGATTATCCGAATTTACCTGATTCGGAGAATTTCGAAAGTTACATTTATAACCTAATTTTATTAATCTAATATAAAACATAACTCCTGCAAAAACTGCTATAATAAAATATAACCCAATGGTCCAAACACTGACACTATTGACTCTCACTATTTCACTTTCACTATTGGTATCGAACTTTACGGAATTCGTTATTTCTTGTATGTTATCCAGATTCATTTCTTCTAATTCTACTGGTTTTCTCTGTTCCGCCTTTATCTCGCTGATGTGCGGTAGGTTTACAGTTGGCAGTTTTTCGTAGTTCAAATTTGTTGTCCGATGAGGGCGTGATTTTAGTGAGTATTTGTCTATTTTCACTTCACATGTATCTTCTGTAGTAACGATGTATGTTCCTTGGATAATCTCTTGGTTTACTTCGTTTTGACAAAAACTGCGAATTATTGTCTTTCCTTCAGAAAATACGATCCATTTATTATTTTGTAAGCGCTGGACAAGGACACCTTTGTATTTGACAGGTATCAACGTACAGGAAGAGATGTTTTTAGCGAATTGCATCAATTCGGAGATGCACGGATCTTCATTTATTTTATCAAGGTAATCTTCGAAACAGACGAAATTGTTGTTATCTGTTCGCTGGCACGGTTTGGCTAGCGGCTCGGAGATAAGTCCTTTCACTATGAGGTAAGGATATTTAGGAAGGATAATGTATGTCATATGATCATGGATAATAGGGATAGGATACAATTTATAGTAAGTATATGTTTCTTTACATACTAATGGGATTTCCATTACGAATGTTAACTGGTTTTCTTTGATAAAAGATTTTACATTAATATATTGTTCAATTTTCACAAGATTTTCAGGCTCAGCAGGGAAAATTAATCTTTCAGTAAGTTCAATTTCTTTTAGTAAAATTAATAAGGTATCAGAGTTTATTATAGAGTGGTGTAGAGTTTCAAGCTTACTGAATGACATTGCTGTTTCTACTTCATTTAGCTTTATAATTATAATTTGAAAATTGTGTAAAATCATAGAATACACATTAATTATTATATTATTCAAATAATGAATCTTTTCTGTTTCTTTTGCTTTATCTATACCATTCTGAAACTCTTTCATTCTAAGATCAATTTGTATAACATTTTCTCTAATTTTGTGTGTGGTGTTATATAAGTTTTTAACTACTTCGTAAATATAAAATGTGTGTGAAACTATAGATTTAAATGTTTCAGGAAGTGGGGTGTAAATTGCCTCATTATGTAAGCTTCGAGCATGTGTACTTATTACCTCAAATGGAGCTGGGAATTTATATTGGTTATAATATTCATTCGCCTTTTTAGGGCTGATAAAGGAATGAGAGCTGCCTGTATCAATCATAAACTTAGCGTTGATTTCTGGTAAGTAAATGTACGGAAGTTTTGCAACATTTTCGCAATTTAAATTAATCAATTCGGTCGATCTATATCCGAGGCTATCTGGTAAAAATTTTCCACTGTCTCGTTATTTACCTCATGTGTGTATTCCGGTACTCCACAGTTACCGTCATACAGGTAGTCATCTATGACTACGTCCTGCTCGTAATAATCTTGATCCGTCTCATAGGGTGAGTTTACGTGTAACTCGTTATGGTGAGCCTGATTTCGAACTGGTAATGCTGTACGCATAGTAACATCGGTGTCTACCTTTGGTTTATTCTGATGTGTTGGGGGTATCCCGAATTTAAATTGAGTCTGAGGGTTGACATTTGGTCTAAAAGATTGTCCAAACGAAGGTCTATAACCTTGAGGAACTTGTTGGTTCACAAATTTAGGCTGATTAGTAAAACCTTGAGGTCTAAACTGATTATGTTGCATTCCAAATTTGAATTGTTGATTAGGCTGTTGCTGAACATGAGGGCGTATTTGATTCGGTATACCAAATCTGAAACCCTGATTTTGTTGTGAGTTAGTGGTAAAGAATGGTTTAAGACCAAACTTCTCTACATAAGGGTTACTCGTAATAGCTGAAGGCTGTGAAGGGTTTTTATTCATTAAAGGTCTCATTATTCTAATGCGCGACTCGTATTGAAATTTAAAATTGACTTCTTCCAGAACAATCCTGAGGGCATCTTCCAGTGTGTTAGTACCCTTAAGTCTCACTATACGAATAAGATCTTCCGGTAAATTATATAAAAATACATTAAGTGCCATATTGTCGTAAATAGTGATTTTACTTCTCCTAATGTGATCATCGGTGATTAAATTAACTTTTGCCAATAAAGAGCTCTTAACCTGTTGAATTCTGTTACAGAAATCTAGATAAGATTCGTTAGTATTAATTTTTAATGTCTCTAGTTGGATGGCTATACATTCTTCCGAACGCGGATCTCCGAAATGTTGGGTTAATACAGATTTTAATTCGGTCCAGGATTCTATGTCTGGGCGCTCACTAATTAAGTGGGCCGCTTTGCCAATTAATTTGCTCGACACTACATGAAACACATATAAATCCTGCGCCGGATTGTTTTCCCGTCTATAACACCTTATAACATATTCACACTTCTTAATATATAAATTTAGGAGCCTTTCATCTCCATCGAACTTAGGTATAATAGATGAAATTTCTTGTGGAATTGACACCAATTGTGGTTGAGTCATTTTACAATTTAACTTAATTTAGTTGAAACTTATTAAAATAAAATTGTACACGATGTACGCTATAGATAATTGCCTATTTTCTGTGCAATTACCTTGAAAAGTTAACTAATAATTATGAGGTGATTTTGAACCTCTACAATCTAGTTAATTTAATAGGAATAGAATATGAATGGAAAAGGAATAGTGAATTTGGACTACTCACAAGCCAGCCATAATCCTCCAGTGGTGATTCCTCTGCAGTTCACTAATATCTTTTTGCCCGTCCCGGAAAACTTATTTTCTTTGGTTCGAGGATACCGAACACAATTTGCCCAAAACCCGATTTTTGGAGTTTTTCACTAAGCAACACGGTTTACACGGTATCCTACCGGCTGCGCCAGTTTTACTTTGGGAGCTTCGGGGCGACTTTTTAAAAATTAAAAATTAATTTAATATTTTAAGACAAGTTTATTATTGAGTAACGTACAAAGGAATGAATTTTAAATCTAACTTAAAGTTCTACTGGGCTCGCAGGCCGCCCACAATGACCGTCTTATCTCTACCGGGTATTCGAGCCAGACGCTCAGTCAGCTATTCTGGTGAATACAACAGGGCCGGACTCAGGTCGCATGACTAGGTACTATAATGTTTTCACAGAACTCAAACAAGACTATAGAGACATTTAAAATTTATACATTCTGGAAAAATCTAGTTGCAAGTGGTATAAAATAAGTTTGTTTATGAATGTTTTCATTGATAAAATTTAATACCTAACATAATTTTAGAGTACTGATTAGATATACAGAAATGGGATTTTTTTTTACATCTCGGGCAAAAGTGGTTTTAATTCATCACATCCTAAGCATAAGTTAAAACCGTTTATTCTCTTAGGGACTACCGCTTGGCACTACTAGTAGAGTGAAGGGAAATTTTACTCTCCCGTGCCACTACTGATAGTGCTACAGGTAAACGTACATTTCCACTGACACTACACTGTTGCCAGTAGTTTCACGGGAAAGTAAATTTCCCATGACACGAGTGGGCTATCATAATAATTTATAATCGGTCTTATTCTAATTCGCATATTTTTTTAACAGATTCATCAGACTGTATAGATCAACTACCCAATATTATTTTTCCCCAATATTTTTATTCTCATTCGCGTTTTTCCCCATTTTACTTTTTTTCTACACATTATTACAACCACTAGTTAATTTTCTCCAGTATAGAAAAATGAGGATATTCACCCGTAATGTTAACCGATAACTATGGAAATAGTAAAAAAAAAAAAAAAACTCTAACCTACCGAATAGTAAGAAAATTGTTAATTAATTTTTGGAACAAATAATTTTTTTGTTTATCTTGCCACTTAGTATTAGTAGTGCAATCGGTAATGAGGTAATCCACGGGAGATTTTTTAACATGCGTTTAATTAGCCAATAAGAATAGTAGAGGCACGGGAGAGTAAAATTTCCCTTCACTCCACTAGTAGTGCCAAGCGGTAGTCCCTAAGAGAATAAACCGTTAAAACTATGAATCATATTGCAAACATAATGTTACGTTGTAAATTAGATATTGGAGTGAGTCATTTATAAATGTGTAAATTAGTGAATGTAAAAATTCAGAACACTGCAGAGACCTTAGTTATATAAACTTTCAAATAAACTTCACTTCTTTAGGAATCAGGGAATATCCTTTTCTAAAGTTAAACTTTCCTTTTTAAATACAAATTACTATTATTAAGGTTGTATACATAGTATAAATATGAAATTGATAGAATTTACTCAAGAATTGAATATTGATGATCCCCTCTTTACAAGATAATTAAATGTGTATTTTAATTTTGAATTTATAAATTTAAAATGTCATATGTTCTTGTAAATGTACTGTGAAAACTAGTGAAGATTCACTTCGTACCTGAGGAGGACGGTAGCCGTTTCCGGCACCCGGAACACCTGGAAATAAACACAACGTGGAACGATGTCTTATCGGATCTCCTAATGGAGAAACCACAAACCAACACAACTATTTGAGAGCAAAAGATATTGTCTTCCAATATATACTGACAATTCAAAATTTGAGTTTGAACAATACCATAAATGAAGATATATAAAATTAGTTATATTTTTAAACCAAAATTGGGAATTATTGAATTTTGATATGTATCAACTAAATAATACAATATTACATTTATTATTATTAAAACATTCTCAAATTATACTGAATATGTAATTAGCTCTAGAGATAAGATGGGCAGATAATATTTTTTTGTATTGTTTTGAACTAGAACACATACAAACAACTACTATAAAAATATATGGTTCCTCACCTTCCATCCCAAGTTTTCGAAGAAGGTGCTCAGACGGGATTGACCGGTGGTTTTACCTCCGCAAGGCCCTGTACAAAAATTCAATTTTATACTGTTAAATGAAACGTAGCCAGGCCCACGTGTTACAATTTAAATATAACATAAAATATAACCTTTTGGTCCTTCCTACGAATAAAATTAACATCAATAAGTTATACACAGTATATAACAGTACGCTGTAATTTTTATAAATTGTATATAACAAAATACAGATTCCTTTAATAATTTTGACACTTACCTCCAGTAAGCACCAGCTTGTAAACGATTTTCTGAGATTGGTTCGCCATTGTGTTGAAACGCATAAATATAAATTAAAATTAAATTAAACTAGGAAGGGCACTAAGCACTTAAATATCATAAAAATGTTAAATTTACAAAAGTGATATAAAGAGCCATCACAGAGAAACACGCATCGCCAATGAGGCGCGCGTTGAAATGGAGGATGGTGAATGTGATGTGAATGAATGGATTTTACAAAGAGTAAAAAATGTTGTGTGCGACTGACGGCGATTGATTCAACCAAAGAGAATAGAATGAGAATGAACGAAGAATCTAATGAATGAATTATTACGATTATTTTCAGTCTAATAGCGGGAAACATAAAATCAATCAGACCAAGCATAATGAAGGTTCATCAACCTCAGAATTGCCTCAGAGAGACTACAGCAGACAGCCTACAGTCAGACGGCGGATATATTATTCTGTTATGAACATATTATTTAACTATAGGAAAGATTTAGTCAACTAAAAAAGAAAGACAATATTACTATTTTACTCATTTTATTGAAGGCAATTATTTCGCACCTAATGCTCTTTGCTGTATTATCCTATAGCAAACATTAAATGTGGGAAAACCCGTGCATATGAACCATTAGTCTATTTAATTCCTAAAACTTCGTAGTATGTAGAACATTCACGGTTACTTAAAACAGGATCACTTGCTTTTAGCACAGTTAAAAGTATATAAGAATTTTCTTCTGAAAATGGTTTTTGTTGCCTCTTTTCTAATACCAAAACTAGGCAAGGAATGTGGTTCCAATATTTGCCTAAACATCGAATCCTCTTTTCAATATAAGTTTCTTTGGTAGATATTGTACAAGATTGATCTTCGTCTTCTGAAATTAAAAGTTGAATTTTGGATATTTTTTATGTATTTTGAATAAATAATAAAGCTGAAAAAAATTATTTCTTTTAAATGGATTAATTTCTGGAACACATATTCAAGAGGAATATTATGAACTTCTTTACATCCCTAAATTATTATGGGGAGGAGTACAATACATGGGTAAAAGTGTTGGTAGTTGATAGTAGTTGGTAGTAGTATAGTAGGTAGGTACCTAGTTTATTACTATTTATGCAATAGGTACCTTCTAAATCAATAATATCCTGATCAATCCACCTTGTTTGAATATTTACACAAACTACAGCTAAATTCATTTCCTTAGATAAATATCTGCAGTGGTTTACTAATGAGTTCAATAATGTTAAACCTGAAAAATAAGATAACAAAGGTCTCTGAAGTTAACAGGAAACCAAAAATTTTAATAATGAATTAAGTTTGAATTGTAAACTTGTAATTAATTTGAATATTTTTTCTGTAAGAACATTTTTCCTGTATATTGTAAGCAATTTTTTTTTTATATATGTACTTCCTAAATAT
Organism: Cyclophora albipunctata; assembly: GCA_963082685.1. Taxonomy (NCBI): domain Eukaryota; kingdom Metazoa; phylum Arthropoda; class Insecta; order Lepidoptera; family Geometridae; genus Cyclophora; species Cyclophora albipunctata. Next base: position 2,475,338 of record OY720117.1, on the reverse strand, counting down.
TCTGATGAGTCTTACCAATCTTACTATTATCTCCTAAGAACTGTAAAGTCAAACATGGTAATGAATCTATTATGATTAGAGCCAGCCTTTCAATAACTATACTGCCTTTCTTAAGTCTTTGAAGAAATTCTACCATCTCACTGAGGGTCCATACTCTTATAACTTTTATCTTATACATTATTGAAGCCATTTCCTGAAAAAATAAAGAATAGAGAGTATTTTTTTACTGTTACTGTTACTGTTAGCCTGTATCATCCCATTGTTGGGCAAAGGCCTCCCCCCATTTCCCGCTCCCGCCACTCTTCTCGATTCGAAGCCACCAGTATTTTTTTATTTGCTATTTATTTTTAGCCTGAAAGTATATCACACTGATGAGAATACTTTTGCATCTTTAGTTTATATTGGGATTATTTATTATATGATATGATGACTTAGGATAATAATAAATGAAGTAAGTATTTTATTATTATTAAAATCAATAATAATCTCACACCTCATGAGACAGTCCTTTCCTTTCTAGTATTTTCTGTATCCTTACAGCGGAGAAGTCACCTTTAGTATCAATGTATAGTACTGTATTGTTGGTCTGCCGAACACAATTAATTGCTAAATGGAAACATAACTGTGTTTTACCGGAGTCAGTTAAGCCACACACTTCAGTTATACCGCCTGTGGGTATTCCTCCATTTAGCATAGAATCTATACAGTCTATTCCTGTACACAGTTTGAACTTTCTAGACAAACTTTCTTCTAAAAATGTAACCCCATTCTTTAAAGGAGCTGAGTACTTAGCAAATATATTATTTCTAATATCTATTACTTCAGTTAAACTTAGTTTAGTAATACCGGTCAGTCTAATGATATCTTCATGCAGGAATTCCAAAATTGTTGTTATTCGATTTTGAGCAAGGGCACGTAATGCATTTTCTGAGAGATTTATCAACTTATTGTTTTGTAACATATGAGCCATTCTAAGTCCTTTTTAGTATGTTTTTAGTCCATCTATTCATTTAATTATTTTTGCGTGTTGACTGTTCTAGTTAAATAACTTGTGTAGTAGTTTGTTTTGTGGTTCAATTCAACAATGCACAATGTTTTCAAGTTTTCAACATTTCACAAAAGTAAACAAACTTTTAGGATAGAAATTGACAGTGACAATTGAATGGTTTATACATGTTACCATACCACTCTTCAGTAACACCAACTTAACGAAAGCAATCTAGTTACCTGTTACACGACATGATTTTTTGTCGTTATTTTTTTTAAGGAATTAAATACTGTTCCCTCGTTTATTGTTAATTGGTATACATTTCAATGATTATAAATCAAAATATTGATGATAAGTTCTTGATGCATTTGGAAAAGTCCTGTGAACTCGTTTTATAATTAAAAAAAAACGTAATTACAAGTATTTTTTCTTCTATTGAATTACAAGTATTTTTTCCCCTATATTTTTTGTACTGTATCCGAACGACTTGCAGTCATAGACAAGGACTTTCGTCAAGACGCCCGCGACCGCCCGCCCGCCATCAGCCATTTGTTTGCTGTCAAAACTGTAATGTCGTGGAGTGGTGAATAGTTTTGTCCTTTGCGGCGTAATTACTAGAAAATAAGTTGCTGTTTAATTTTATAAGTCTTCAACATCATGTCTAATATCTCTCTCGATAAAGATACATTCTATCGGCGAATAAAAAAATTGTATGCAGCATGGAAGGTTGGATTACAATCGTTCGTGTATGTGATGGGTGATCAATTGTTATTCCTACTTGATACATTAATTTATTGCGGTTTGCAGGCTGCTGGAGATTCAAAGGGCGATGATGCTTTGGCTAAGGTGGATTGTCTTGTATCCTGCGTAGGAGTGGATGAAGATACGCTGTACAGTAAATCAACAGCTCTACAGGTTTGCGCGAAATTTTGTATTACATGTGCTAACAAGAAACTCGCAAGTACCGTATTTCCCAGCACATTTTAACAATAAGTCGGCACTCGTCAGTGTTGATAAATATTATTGTTAAGAGAACCTAATAGCAAGCATGCATTAGCCTTTTTGGCTTGTAATACATCAATGTATACCATAATAATCAATATCACACAGTTAACACATTCAGATTTATTTAACTATGCCCTAATAACAGAACAGCAGTTATTACTTGTCCCAATCTTTAGGTGATCTACCTGGATTGTAGTAATAAATTGTTTTTTTTGTGCTTAAACATAAACATTAGGTAATATATTTATAAATTTGATTTTCATATTCCCAGACATGGCTGTTTGGTTACGAGTTGCCAGACACAATCACAGTGCTCACCGAGACCAGTATGTGTTTCCTAGCCAGTAAAAAGAAGATTGAGTTCTTGAGACAAATTGAAAATGGCAAGGATGAACCTGATATACCTCCAGTGAAATTACTTGTTCGGGATAGGGTAAGTTTATTTGGGCATTTGGTACCTAAAAATATAATAATGGGTATGCAATTATAACCATGCAACTATCCAATGTGATTGTAAATTTAGGTGGTATGAGGCCAGAGGATATTGGGCATCTTAATGCATTATAATATCTTATAATAGTATAGATTCGTGGGTATGTGTTATTCTGTGAGTTTTTGTAAACAATTCAATTATTGTTTTGTAGTATATTATCTTGCTGTTGATACTATTAAAACTAAAGAAATAAATAAAAATCAACAAAAAATTTGAGTGAAGTCCGAAATAACCAATCTGCACCTTTCCTATACAATACAATCCAATCAACTAATTGTTGTTTAAAATATCAGGTTTTTAATTCAAATATACTTCTTTTCAGAACGATAAGGACAAAGAGAACTTCAACAAACTCATTCAGGAAATCAAAAAATCTAAATCAGGAAAGACACTAGGCGTTTTCGCAAAAGACAATTACCCCGGAGAGTTCTGCGAGAGTTGGAAGAATGTTATGAAATCGGAAAAGTTTGAAAATGTAGACATAAGTTCAGCCGTGGCACTGCTCATGGCTCCCAAAGAAGACCCAGAGATTATTACAGTGAAGAAAGCTTGTTTGGTCACAGTTGATGTATTCACGAAATATTTGAAGGATCAAATTATGGAAATTATTGATTCAGATAAGGTAATTTATGTATAGGTACATATTTTCTTAATATTGTGCAATCTTTGTTAACATTTTCTATGTAAATAAAAGTAGTGTAAATTTAGCTACTCAATAAATACACCCATTGTTAAGTTTTTATCTTATTTCTTATGTATTAGTGATAAGGAGTAAAGAATTTTTTTAAAATTTTTTAGTTGTATTAGTTGTAATACATAATATTCATTACTAAATTTACTATTATTGTACATTACAGAAAGTCAAACACTCAAAACTGGCTGAAGGAGTAGAAGCAGCAATATCAGACAAAAAATATGTGACGGGAGTCGACACAAGTCAAGTAGACATGTGTTACCCTCCCATCATACAGTCCGGTGGCAACTACAGTCTCAAATTCAGCGCAGTATCCGACAAGAACCATTTACACTTTGGAGCTATCGTTTGCTCACTCGGGGCCAGATACAAGTCTTACTGCTCAAACATTGTCCGAACACTTCTTGTGAACCCGACAGATGAAATACAGAGTAATTACAACTTCCTCATAAATCTTGAGGAGGAGGTGATGAAACGTCTTGTTGCCGGAGTGAAGCTATCGGCTGTTTATGAAGCTGGTCTGGAGTTGGCTAAGAAAGAGAAGCCGGATTTGGTTGATAATCTTACTAAGTCTTTTGGGTATGTATTTATTTTAATTATAATTAATTTTACAAGATTTGTAAGTGAGCTAAGAAGCATATAATCTTGCTCCTGAATGCACTCTCTTATACAAAAACATTCATCAAAACTGAAGGGTAAATATTATTATCAGAGATTAGGCAGTGCATTCACACATACACAATATCTTTAATGTATTGTGTAGACAGCAGAGGATACATTCTACTGTTACTGTTAGCTCATACTTCTTGATGTAAGGCCACCAATTGCATGAAAAAAAATATATAAAAAATTATATTTTATATTTTTGTTACAGTTTCGCAATGGGCATAGAATTTCGCGAGAGTTCAATCGTAATTGGTCCCAAAACGTCGGTGGTGGCTAGGAAAGGCATGGTCTTCAACATCAACATTGGTTTAGCAAACTTGGCCAACAGTGCTTCTACTGAAAAGGAAGGCAAGGTAAATTATATAAGACATTTTTTAATAACTGTTTTATCTGCAATCAATACACGATTCGGAATGCAAGTTAGATTAGAACAAGTCATCTCAAATTTGTTGGGGTAACAAACATTGTGTTGGCCAGGAACAACAAACAAAGGAACATTTAATGTTAGTAAGAATATCTTGTGTGTTCGAATCTTGTGTGTTGCCAGAAACATAATGGTTTTACTTAAATCTAACTATTCCTTAGCAGAACAGAACAGAACTATTCCTTGAGAAGGCATGCTATAAACTAATAAAAACAATACGTCTATGAGTCAGTAGTCACTAGTATATAATTGAGTTCTTTAACTATCTAACTAAAGCCTATACATTACAGACGTACGCCCTATTCATTGGAGACACAGTATTAGTGAATGAAGAGCAGCCAGCGTCTCTCCTCACACAATCGAAGAAAAAAATCAAAAACATCGGCATTTTCCTCAAAGACGACGATGAAGAAGAGGAGGAAGAAAAGGAAAACAAGACTGAAATACTCGGTGAGTAACTCTTTGAAAAGAATAGGGTTGAGTACTGAGTATGTTGAGTATAACGTATTTGAGTTCTATAAGTAACTATATTCTATAATAAAAGTCGCATAACACTGAAGTATTGAAAAGTGTTCATAAGTGTATAGGTTCAACTTATAAATGTAGGAGCTGTCGTGTAAATGAGTAAATGCTAAATAACGAGCCTCTTAAAATGAGTCGTTATTCATAATTAACAGAAATTGCTGTATCCACTTTTCACTTTTCTGTGTATCTGTTTTTTTTGTAATTCGTCTTAATATCGGAAGAACACGTCTTTTGAGATTTAAGATTCCCACGATACGATGTCATATCGTGTTTATGTGTACCGTCCTTAAGGACAACAATTAGTCCGGTTAATCGAGATTAAATGATTTCTGCTGAGATCATTTTAGAGCTATGGTAGATTAGCGTAACGAAGTGGATAAATAAAGGGCTTATGGTTACAAGCAAATCCTTTTAGTAAAATTGCTTTTGGGTAATCAAATATAGACCTAGAGCCCGTGAACCCCAGACCTTCGTTATTTTATAAAAGCTGAAAGTTTGTCAGCGCATGCTCCCAACACAGGGTAAGAACGATGGACTATTATGAAGTTTGGGTAACCGTGGCTTTGGCAGGTAAACGTTACTAAAGGTGTGTAAAATACCGATCTAAATTCATCAAATAATAAAGTGTGATTTGTGTGACATGACATATGTCATTTGAAAGCTCTTGAAGAGTTGTACAAGTCACCCTTTGTCGGTGATATCGAAATCGACGGCCAACTTGGTGTTTTCGACCATTGAAGATTGGAGTTGACCTATGCTATGGACGCTGATCCTAATGCTCAACAGTGACATGACCTATGTCATTTGAAAGCTCTTGACAAGTTGTACAAGTCACCCTTTGACGGTGACATCGAAATCGACGGCCAACTTGGTGTTTTCGACCACCGAAGATTGGAGTTGGCCTATGCCATGGACGCTGATCCTAATGCTCAACAGTGACATGACCTATGTCATTTGAAAGCTCTTGAGGAGTTGTACAAGTCACCCTTTGACGGTGATATCGAAATCGATGGCCAACTTGGTATTTTCGACCATTGAAGATTGGAGTTGACCTATGCTATGGACGCTGATCCTAATGCTCAACAGTGACATGACCTATATCATTTGAAAGCTCTTGACAAGTTGTACAAGTCCCCCTTTGACGGTGATATCGAAATCGACGGCCAACTTGGTGTTTTCGACCATTGGAGATTGGAGTTGACCTATGCTATGGACGCTGATCCTAATGCTCAACAGTGACATGACCTATGTCATTTGAAAGCTCTTGACAAGTTGTACAAGTCACCCTTTGACGGTGACATCGAAATCGACGGCCAACTTGGTGTTTTCGACCACCGAAGATTGGAGTTGGCCTATGCCATGGACGCTGATCCTAATGCTCAACAGTGACATGACCTATGTCATTTGAAAGCTCTTGAGGAGTTGTACAAGTCACCCTTTGACGGTGATATCGAAATCGATGGCCAACTTGGTGTTTTCGACCATTGACCTTTAGTACCGTTTACCTGCCAAAGCCACGATAACCCAAACTTCATAATAGTCCATCGTTCTTACCTGTGTTGGGAGCATGCGCTGACAAACTTTCAGCTTTTATAAAATAACGAAGGTCTGGGGTTCACGGGCTCTTGGTCCAATAGAATGTTAACATATTCATCTGCAAAATAAAAATACAACATTTAATCGTGATTGCTTTTTTGAAGATGAATTTTATTCATTTAATAACACTAATTGCAAATACGTAATATTCAATTTTCTCAAGTACGCCACTTAGGTTAGTTTCAAACTGTAGTTGAAATCAATTTTCCTGGGAAAGCTTTAGATCTATACTCAAGTATATAAAAAGCTGTATTATACGCTGTAGTCTATTCTTATTAAGGGGCTGTTTATTAATCACGTGAGGCTCGAATTGAAGAGTCATTAAACATCATGAAATACCACAAGGGGGAGGGGAGGGGTGCAGTAATATATTACGTGTATTTAGTTTTTTGACAAATGAGCGATAACTTAAAAAAATTAGATTCTTTGTAGGTACTAAAAAATACACGTGATATAGGAGAGCGCAGTCTGAAACTTCACCATGTATCACTGGGGGGGTTTAATAAAAGTAAAGTAATGTATAAGCTCGTAATGTCCCACTGCTGGGCAAAGGAATTAACCCGATACCTCAGTCTTGGCAGGCGAGTGCACATGCCACTAGACCACCGAGGCGTCTGGTTAACAAAAATGCCAAAAAAACATGACGTGATTAATGGACGGCCCCAAATAAGTTATGCATGTACTGAGTTTTTAATTAATATAAGATTAACATGTAACAATTTACTTACATGCAATCGTGGACGAACAGAAAACGGCGGTAAGTCAAACTTTTGATTGGAAATAAACAGCATGCTTCACTTTAAACACTATGAGCCTTATTCATACACACTTATTAACAGTATTTTAGTATCAAATGGTGTGTCCCTTTCCGACATACGCTATTTCACAAAGAGCAAAAGAGACAAAACACTTTAAAGTAGTGTTTTAATCAAAGAGCGTTTGTGAAAAAGGCAGTATATCTTTGATTTTGCTTTTATACTCTCAGACATTTTTGGAAAATAACTACTAATTCACATAGTTATAAGACCTAAACTAAGCTTCAAGCTTGTACTATGACATTTTACATATTACTGATTTTTTAAGTTTAAGCGAACACTACTCATTTTGAATTGGAACTACTTTGACGGATACACTTCGCTTTTATTACACACTAGCAGCGCCCCGCGGCTTTGCCCGCGTTGACCCGTTCCCGTAGGACTTTTCGAAAATCCTTTCTTAGTGTGCACTTACGTCACTTGAAGAACCTTCCTGCCAAATTTCATGTTTCTAGGTGTAGCGGTTGAGGCTGTGCGTTGATTATCAGTCAGTCAGGACTTTGAATTTTATATATAGATTTTTATTTTATGTTATGCGTCTATGCGTACCGCAATCTCACCAACACCTCAGTCTTTCGTGACCACGGTTCCTGTAAAGGGGCCGAAACGTCAAATGAAAATGTAAAATAAAAGCGAGGTTTATCTGTAAACGTAGTTTCAATCTTACACATACTTTCGTTATATACCCACTATCGTGTCACAGGAAAATTGTAAACTCCGTTAGTTTATAATCCAAATAGTAAGATTATATACTGTCGACAGATTGTGGACTGCGCAAACCATTTAAACCATACAAACTCATTGTACAGTTCACAATCTGTCTTCAGTTTATAATCTTACTAGTTGGATTATGAACCAACGGTGTTTACAATACTACGGTGACATATACATACATATTATATACACGCTTACTGCAAAGTAGCAATAAGAAAATGCTTGTTGTTAAGTTTATGTGGATTCGTTGTTTAGAGCAAAGTCTTACTGTATTCAGATTACCTTTCATTTAAACCTAAAGGGCCATATTAATAACCGCGTTTCAAGAAAATTTTAGCTATCAAATGGTTTGTCACTTTCTGTTAATTCCTGAACCATTCAAATAATGTTCCTATCATATAATATTTTGAAACATAAGTGTTTCGAAATGAACTCAAGCGATGCAAGGGTTTACTAGTTTCCTTAACACATTCACTGCCGACGACTCGCCTGGCGAGTCGACTTAAATTTCGTTCATGTGCCGGCGACTCGCCTGGCGAGTCCATGTTTTTCGCCAGTATAATATTGGTGGCACCTCAGAAGGAATTAAGGAAATAATAGTGGCAGTGAATGTGTTAAATGTGCATGTTAAATGAAGCAGCAGCTAAAAACATAACTCCTAATTTACTATCAATGAAAATCTATGAAGCATGATTTACGTAACTGCATTATGTTATTTGAATATATACCGCATACAAATACATTTGAAATTTGGAACAATAAATATTCACAATGTCTATATGATTATATTGAACTCTAGTTATTCCAATTTGTAAAACACATTAAATACTGTCTTATTTTTTCTAAATTTCCTAATGAACATTTAAAAATAAATCAAAATTTAACGTCTCGGCGAGCAGTATTAGTATGCAGTAGTGTAACATTACAGGCAGAGGTAAACGAACAGCTGTTATTGAATCGAAACTTCGCACGGAACACTCTTCTGAGGAGAAACGTAAGGAACATCAGCGTGAGTTAGCTATCACACTCAACGAGAAGGCGAAGGAACGACTTGCGAAGCAATCCGGTGGGAAGGACTCGGAGAAGTTGAGGAAAAATACCGTTTCTTATAAGAGTGTCAGTCAGATGCCGAGAGAAAATGAGGTTAAAGAGCTGAAGTTGTATGTTGGTAAGTAAATAGTTGTTTTTCTTAACGTATTGTACTGGGAAAAGATGTAAAAAAATACATGTTGCACATTTAAATATGCTTCTCTCCCTCTCTATCTTCTTATCTCTTTCTTTTCTTCTCTTTTGTGTTTTTTTAAATATAAGATACAAGTCAAGTATGTACATTTCGCAAATATCAATGTCTCAAGCAGAAAATGAACTCTTGGAAGACCAGCAGCATTTTCTAATGATTCCTATAACAAAAAAAAATATGATTAAACATCTTACGTTACTTTTTCTCCCTAATTATTGAAAAACTTTTCAAAATAACTTTATAAGGATTTTCACTATTTTTATGTTTCCAGATCGTAAATACGAAACAGTAATTTTGCCGATATTCGGCGTGCCAGTACCATTCCATATATCAACGATTAAGAATATCTCTCAATCTGTGGAGGGTGACTACACGTACCTTAGGATTAATTTCTTCCATCCTGGAGCCACTATGGGAAGAAACGAGGGCGGGAGTTACACACAGCCGGACGCTACTTTCGTTAAAGAAGTGTGAGTAATACTTATAAGTTACACTATGATGTTAGCTATCATGAAAAAAACATCATTTTACACATGTCTAGGGTAGATGTTCTTCTGAATGGGGGGTACGTTCAAAGAGGGCTCTTTGGGGCCAAAACTGAATAAAAATATTTGACTTGAAACTATCCCGCCCAAACTCTATTCTTTTATTCATATTGGAAATTATAATATGTTTTGGTGTTGTACTAACTAAATGATCAACTATTTTTTAGAACATACCGAAGTACAAATACGAAGGAACCGGGCGAAATATCACCACCATCTTCAAATCTCAATACGGGCTTTAGATTAATCAAGGAAGTTCAGAAGAAGTTCAAAACGCGCGAGGCGGAGGAGCGTGAAAAGGAAGACTTGGTCAAACAAGACACGCTTGTATTGTCACTGAGTAAAGGAAACCCGAAACTAAAAGATCTGTACATTAGACCCAATATAGTGACGAAAAGAATGAGCGGCTCACTCGAAGCTCATTCAAACGGCTTCAGATTCACTTCGGTCAGAGGAGATAAAGTCGACATTCTGTATAATAATATCAAAAACGCATTCTTCCAACCGTGCGATGGAGAAATGATTATTCTATTACATTTTCATTTGAAACACGCTATTATGTTTGGTAAGTGACAACCCATAAGACCTTTGGTAACAGGCGACACTGTTTGTGACATGTTTTCAGCCAATCAGAGCTATCTGTCACATGCTTCTGTCAAGCTACAGCCAATCAGAGGCTTGTATCGCTTCTACAGTGTCGCCTGCATGCGAAGTCAAAGGTAGACGTAACAGCACACTAACGCCATCTAGTGAACACATCCACCAACTAAAACTTGTTTCAGGTAAAAAGAAACACGTCGATGTACAATTTTATACGGAAGTGGGTGAAATTACGACGGATTTAGGTAAACACCAGCACATGCATGACAGAGACGATTTGGCGGCGGAACAGAGTGAGAGAGAGCTGCGATACAAACTGAAGGGGGCGTTCAAGAACTTCTGCGAGAGAGTCGAGAACATGACCAAACAAGAGGTGGAGTTCGATACGCCTTTCAGGTTAGTGGTGTTATCTGGTTGAGAGTATATTAGGCTGAGTATATGTACCAGAGTTGTGCTAAACACAGGATGATATTCGAGGAAAAGTCTACCTGGTTATTGAGCTTTTAGAGTATTTGCCTAGCACATAGCTTGTATATTCTGAAACTATCTGAGTAAATGAAACCCCCATAGTAATTTATACAAGATTGAAAATAATCTAAACAGCATAGGTTTTGTGTAAAATCTTATAAATCTACAACATACAAATTGTATTGTATTGCCTCATTGACATAATAAAATCCCATGAACTTTCGACACCAGTATTGGAAACTAACCTACTAGAACTTATTAATCTTACGAATACTTTACTATCCCTAACTCCCCAGAGAGCTCGGGTTCCCCGGCGCGCCGTTCCGCTCCACAGTCCTCCTGCAGCCCACATCGGGCGCGCTCGTCAACCTCACCGAGTGGCCTCCATTCGTCATCGCACTCGAAGACGTAGAACTGGTACACTTCGAGCGAGTGCAGTTCCACCTGAAGAACTTCGACATGGTGTTCGTGTTCAAAGATTATGCGAAGAAGATAGCAATGGTTAACGCCGTGCCTATGAACATGCTGGATCATGTTAAGGAGTGGCTTAAGTAAGTACGGCAAGTCCAGTATATTATCTGAGGGAGCACGACTATTCAATAAACTATCAGAAAAGATAAAGGAATGTGACAGCATAAACAGATATAAAACACTTCTGTACAAACATAATATATCAACTGTAGCAGCAGAGTAGATTAACGAATCGACAATATTGTAATCTCTTATCTTATCATTGTAAATGAACTATGTAACTGTTCGTATGAGAAATAAAGCCTTTAAACCTAAGTTGAAAAAGTATTCGGTACTAGTTGACCCGGCAAACATTGTTTTGCCATATAAAAATTAAGGGGTGGACCCTTATCTATCCTATAATTCAAGTTGGATCAAATTGCATACAGTTTAAAATCGGTTCAATAGTTTAGGAGTCCATCGCGGACAAACAACGTATATTTTATATAGAAATACTATACTATTTGAAGAGTTGAAACAGGCAATGTAATAAATGCAATGACCGTAAACTTCATTGCCCTGCATATTGTTAAAATTGCCACCCTAAGTGGGGGGTATGATCAGGCTCAGGTGTCATAGTAGTGTAACGGCACCTCACATAGTTTCTCCAGAGTTAAAGCCGTTGGCGGTTTGTATTAGATTAATAAATGGCGTTCATAAACTGAATTTGAATGCCATACAAACTTATTCAACCAATGTAATAGAGTAAAAATCCTTGCGTGTATGTGGTACGTAATCCTAAAACGTGACATTCAATCGTTCTTTATTTCCAGTTCATGCGACATCAGATATTCGGAAGGTATTCAATCATTGAACTGGACCAAAGTTATGAAGACGATCACGGATGATATTGAAGGTTTCTTCGACAACGGAGGCTGGTCATTCTTAGATCCCGAGTCTGACGAGGAAAATGCTCAACAGGTGAGAAACGTAATAATATAACAATGTTGTATTCAGAGTATTCTTAGAAATGTTTAGGTTTTAATTTTGTTGTCGATAAATCCTTCTTACATCTGGACATTAAAAAATATTACTTGCTTTATAAACTTTTTCGCCGCGAAAAACCGGTGTGTTTGCTAATATTATCGCACAGAACACGAAGTGAAAACACGAGTTAATGAAATAACTGTGTGTTGCAGGATGAAGAATCTGAAGAGGAGGACGACGCGTACGAGCCGACCGACGCCGAGTCGGAGGAAGAGTCGGACGACGGCTCTGAGTACGACTCCGAGGCTTCGGACGAGTCCGACGCCTCGGGCGACAGCGATGGTTAGTTGAAGTCGGGGAAGATTTAAATGAGTCTCGTATGACTAACTTACAGGAGCATCACGGAATCTCAGCTAGATAACTATACTAGTTTAGGAGTAAGTTTCTCTGTACTACCCCCAAGACGGCTTGGTTAGGTAGTAGGTACCAAATTTCTCATTGGTGGTGATGGAAAGCAACTGTTGGACTATTAAATCCGGTATTAAAATCATTAACTGTTCGCTAGAAGTCAAGTAATTTACATCCACCCCTTTAAATTTTAAGCAGAGGAAGACGAAGAATCCGGTAAAGATTGGTCCGATCTCGAACGCGAGGCCGCCGAGGAGGACAAAAAGGATCGCATCTACGACCGAGGGGAGGGAGAGTTCGACCGGAAACGGAAGAACAACCGCGGCCGGCACTACGAAGAGGACGACCACAAGAAGAGCAAGAACGACAAGAGTAGAAACCACAAGACCTCCAGCTCGAACCATAAGGATAAAAGCTCGAGTTCCAATCACAAGAGTTCCAGCTCGAATCATAAGAGCTCCAGCTCGAATCATAAGAGTTCTAGCCATAAGAGCCCGTCGAAACATAGCAGGTAAGAATCGTTATATATGTTGTTCAACTAAACAAGAATATTCTTCAGCCAAGCAAGCATATAACTGAAGACATCTTCCAGAGAGATTTAGCACAGAAACTGATGTTACCACTAATATATTTTTATATTTTTAAAAAGGAGAGTTTTAGACGTTGCATGTAGAGTTAGAGAAGTTTGTCTAAGAACTAGTGATGAACTAGTGATAGAAACGAAAAGAAAGCCTTTGTCTTCAGCTTTATGCTTGCCCCATTTTGGTGTCAACATCCTTGGTTTGCAAAAAATCTACTACAACATAGTTCTTTTATTTTCTTCTTGATGTCAATATACATAGTATCAAAAATATTTATTCAGCAAACATAGGAGCTAAAGGCGAGCCTAATTCTCCTTTTGTTACAACAGAAAAAGAAGTTTCTTGCTCTATTACTATGCTTTTAAGAATTACATTATACTTTTCTAGTTATTTAAGGAAACTACAACTATATTAAAAAAATCCCTTTCGCCTTCATCGTTGCAGTCCTTCAAAGAACCGCGACAAGCACCACAAATCGTCCCACAGCGACCGCGACAAGTCCCGCCGCGACGACAAGAAGTCAGACCACAAATCTTCCAACAAGAGGCCGAGAGACGACAGCCGCGACCATGATCGCACGCCTAAGAAATCCAAGTACGTATCACAAGATCTTTATTGATGTGTTGGAGAAGTAATAAGGCATAAACATTTTTGATGCCATAAAGCTGGGTATCTACTAGACTAGAGGTAGCCTCGACTTGACGGTAAACAGCCTACTATAAATACAAAACATACATCACGTCGCGGCGGTTGAGGTTGAGGTCCTAGGTTGAGACAGTGTCTCCACTGCGCGGCCACGCGCCCTTGGGGCGAGGCTGCCTCTAGTGGATTACCGGCTTATAGCATCTAGGATAGCGACTAAACCCTTGCAGAAACAGAATGCAGAAGCCTCGGCGATGGTTTGGGATTGGATTGGATTTTAGGAATTTATTAAATCCACGACTCGGATCGGAGGCATTGAATGTGTAAAAAAGCCCGATATACTTTTCTTGTTTAGTGTAGTAGTAAAGGAATGAAATTACAAATAAAATGTTTGTTACAGGAAATAGTGTATCTCCAGTGGTCTCCATGAAAAACGGGTTCATTTGCCGGCCACGGCTCGTGTTATACATAATTCCGGAACGTTAAGTGATTGCGATTACACCCAATGTCCGTCTCAAGAGTTCAAACCAGGTCTGAATGTTTGTATGTTATGTAGATTTATTTCCAATTCCAGTGTTTGTAATTTAAATTATACCAACACAAATAAATATAAGATTTATATTTGAATATTTCATTTAATCCTGAGTCGTGTAGGAACTATAATCTATTGACAAAAATAAATTATTTGTACATTAAATTACGTTTGGAAACAGGTAAGGAAGCTATTGTTACTACGTAGTTTGAAAAATCACTCTTTCTATGAAACGTTAATGCTTCCTGCGTATTCTAAATCTTTACGTGAATCCATCTAACCGCATTTACTAATTTGCCTAAGACCAAAACAGCCTTGAGTTCTTAAAACACAATAGTTACAAAAAGAACTGTGCACTGATTCTAACTTACAAGCTTCTATTCGGATCACATAATTACATTGTACATTATTTACAATAAAAATAAATTATCTACATCCACGTAGATTACAATAATTACTAAATAACAAAAGGTCCTGCCTGCATTGTCCATTCACATTCTCGTTAGGTTTGTATATTTTATACAACCGTCAATATATTAAATCTCATTTGAGGTATTTACTTAATTAGCTTTACAGAGCATTCGTAGTATTTAGTATTACCACGGTCATTAAATTAGTTATTGCAATAGATATGTACCTATATTTTAATTACGATTAAATCGTAAAATTCTTTATTTTGACATACCAATTGGACATGGAGTTCGTTATTTCAATTATAGGTAAGATACTTAGCGCCTACGCATAGTGTCTCTCGGCTATTGTCGGCAAACCTCGTGTGAAGGTGTAGTCATAGTTTACTGAGGCTGGGTGTCCTGCGCCGCGACGACTGGCCCTCTAGGCAATACTGTTATCCTCTTGTCGGGTAGCTTGTTGATGTCCTTGTCTATCTTCATCAAGTCCTGTTCTTGCGTCTCGCTCGAACTCCAATACTTCTTATTGACTAGCATAAGTAACATTAGCGCCGGCAGATGTATTAGAGAGAACCTGAATAATTTCCTTGAATTTGCACTGTCCGATTTCTTGTAGAATTGCCACGCTGAAAAATAAAGAATTGGTTAAATTTTTTAAGAATACCCACAAAAAATAATCAAGTAACGTGTCACGGTTTCAACCTCTAATTAAAACCTTATATAACAATATCTAAACAACTTACCTAAGTACATAAAATATATATTCAATGGTAGTGATTCCAACGCGAACCACATATTGGTAACTTCTAAGTACGGCGACGCGACGCAGGTTGCAGTTATGATACCGGTGTGCCTTAACGCTACTCTACGACATAAAGCTGTAACAGAAAGGAAATATTGATTAGCTTAAGCCTTTAGAAACATGTTTAAAACCAAAGCGACTGACGTTGTAATTTTTTTAAATAAAAATTAAATGCGTGAAGATGAATCCACCCAGTCATCCCGTGAGCACGAGAGATGTAATCCGCACGTAATGGTGGACACGTATTTTTATATAATATATAATATACATATTATGTAGTTATATTTTCAAGAACGATTTAAGTTTTTGACTCCAAATTCAGTTACGTGCCTCCGTGCTGTTGATTCAGTGATTGATTATGATGGAATGGAAAGGCCCCTAAGTTTGTCAGATACGTCATGATTTGCGCAAGTAATGTTTGGAGAATAAAAAACTTGAGAGGTGTCAGGGGACACCCGGATGGAACGAAGTTTATTTATTATCGACAAAAATAAACGTCGCGACATCACACTGTTCAATGCGAAATAGAAAGACAAAACGAAAATATCTGGCTTGCTTTCTATAAGAGAGAGAGAGAGAGAGAGACAGACAGAGAAACATGAGCACGCCGCACGGCTTACAATAGTTTACTATAGCAAAAAGTTTCGGCCACCCATCACATTCATGATCGCAACAACCGTTGCTTAGCATTCACTATCGACGGCCACCCATCACATTCATGATCGCGAAAACCGTTGCTTAGCATTCACTATCGACGGCCACCCATCACATTCATGATCGCGACAACCGTTGCTTAACATTCAATATCGACGGCCACCTATCACATTTATGATCACGACAACCGTTGCTTAACATTCAATATCGACGGCCACCCATCACAATCATGATCACGATAACCGTTGCTTAACATTCAATATCGACGGCCACCCATCACATTCATAATCGCGACAACCGTTGCTTAACATTCAGTATCGACGGCCACCCATCATATTCATAATCGCGACAACCGTTGCTTAACATTCACTATCGACGGCCACCCATCACATTCATGACCGCGACAACCGTTGCTTAATATTCACTATCGACGGCCACCCATCACATTCATGATCGCGACAACCGTTGCTTAACATTCAATATCGACGGCCACCTATCACATTTATGATCACGACAACCGTTGCTTAACATTCAATATCGACGGCCACCCATCACATTCATGATCACGACAACCGTTGCTTAACATTAAATATCGACGGCCACCCATCACAATCATGATCACGACAACCGTTGCTTAACATTCAATATCGACGACTACCCATCACATTTATAATCGCGACGAAACGAAAATTTCTGGCTTGCTTTCTATAAGAGAGAGAGAGAGAGACAGACAGAGAAACATGCGCGGCGCGCAAAAAGTGTCGTTACATTTTTTCCGTCTAGCCCCCTTTCGCAACGCGCGATAGGGAACTTCGTTCCAAAAACTCCGACTCAAGGGTTGGCCATTAACCAACTCGAACTTAAGGTGACGTGAGTCCAGCAACTCGCAAAACGCGGTTTTTCCATCCAATTATTTTCATATAAATTGTCACAATTTTGATTCTAAAAAACTTTAAATTAAAGTTGAGGATATATTCTAGTGGCAAAGGTATTTCAGTACACGATTGGATTAATTTCCCTCGATAGAAAAAAATCACAAAGTTGCCTCTTTTATTAATTTAAAAATAATTTTATGGCTAAAATAAACAGATTTTTCCCAAAGAAAAACAACTATAATATAGGTCGTAGCATGAGCTAGGGCATTAGGTATTTTTTTGTAACCTTTCATTTCATTCTTAAACACAATTTCAAAATACCTAAAAAAAATAGAGAATTTGCCGTGTTGCGGGTGACGCGGGGCGTGATCAGTCGCGCTCAAGCGCTTGTGGAGGACGGACCTATGCCAAATATTTGCTGGAGCGCGGAGATGCAAAATTTAAAACTTTTTTCGCAGTAATAACTTGTAATTTACTGCACTTAGCGTGTGATTGAAAATGGGAAATACAAAAAATAAGAAGGTTCTATCAAAATTGGCAAAACGGAAACTTTTCAAAGAAATATATTCCGAAAGAAGCATAAGGTAAGCAACAAATTAGGCGACGATTACACGTAAAAGTATTTACTGTGATCCATCAGTAAATAATGATGTATCGTGGTATTTACTGAACGTGTAACCTAATGTATTGATGGATGACAGTATTTATTGATGGATTTCTAGATTTCTTGATTCTGTAATGATGATCCGTCGGATTATGATTAAAAAAGGTGTTACTATTGTCAGAAGTTCTTCAAAGCAGGGTTCAGGCATTCGAAAATAATTCTCGTAATCATCCATTTCACCATGTAATTTAATTTCTGCCATTAAATTCAAATGTGTGTACCTTTCCCTTTGTTGTAACCAATTTTTTGCCCATCGATTTCGCTTGGCCTTTTTATTTAAACTAAGTGCTAAAATAATAGCCACGCAACCTTTAATTTTCAGCTCTGTGGCTATTTTAGACGTGTAAACAGCAGGAGACCGGACACAATACTGACGTAATAAATACTGTACGTGTAGGCTGGTGTATTAATCCATCAGTAAATACGGAAATCCATCAATAAATACTGTATTGACGGATCACAGTAAATACTTTACGTGTAATCGTCGCCTTATATAGAACTATGACGGTTGCGTGAAAATAAGGTTTCAATATAAATAAGAACTGTCTGAATTATAATCCGGTCAATTTAAACCAAAAATTGAGAGTGATGTTACATAAAGTCCCAACAAGCTGAAAATCAGCAAAATTGTTCAAAACATAATTATAAGCAATGTCTAAAAGTTCCCCAGCATTGTATGGAATTTTTTTTATTAAAAAAAAATGAGTTTTTCGCGATTTTCAGCAAAACGGTAAGTTTGATCATAAAAGTACCTGAGAAAATAAAAAAGCTTATAAAATTCTCTATAACTTTAATTCTATCCACTTTTTCCATATTCCCAACCGTTATTGAACTACACGCTCCAGAAATGTAAAAATTAAGGACCTCGGGCAGGTAACTATGGAGCCTGCCCCAATGCTCAACAGTGACATGACCTATGTCATTTGAAAGGTCTTGAAGAGTTAAACACAACTTGAGAGAAAACACCGTTAGCCGACGAGTTAGCCGTCGATTTCGATATAACTGTCAAGGAGTAATTTGTACAACTCTTTAATACCTTTCAAATGACATAGGTCATTTGTCACTATTGAGCATTGGCGCAGGCTCCATAGTTACCTGCCCGAGGTCCTTAATTTTTACATTTCTGGAGCGTTTAGTTCAATAACGGTTTGGAATCTGGAAAAAGTGGATGGAATTAAAGTTATAGAGAATTTTATAAGCTTTTTTATTTTCTCAGGTACTTTTATGATAAATTTTACCGTTTTGCTGAAAATTGCGAAAAACACTTTTTTTTAACCTTTGACTTTGAATAAAAAAAATTCCATACACGGGAATGATGGGGAACTTTTACACATTGTTTATAATTATGTTTTGAACGATTTTCCTGATTTTCAGCTTGTTGGGACTTTATGTAACCTCGAATGTCTAAATTGACCGGAGTATTATAGATTTAGTAGATTATTGCTTTGAAAAAAAAAACAAAAAAATATGTTGTGTCACAGTATAAGAATATCAGCAGAACAACTATACAGCTGCAATGTTGGTAGTGGGGATACCTAGGACAAGACTTGTCTCCTAAGACGGGGCTTATGAACTCGGTGGCATGCACATTTTTTGGCGGCCGGTGGAAATTTATAATATCTGCCTAGTCCTAAATAAAAGGAGTGATAATAAGAGGTATGATACAATATATTTATTTGTTTTTACTTTTGAAGGTGGCGCCACTGAAACCTAACAATACGTAGATATTCATATTTTTCAGTTATGTGTACTTTACTGTTGTTTGTTAAAACGTGTATGAACACCGCCACTTTAAAATATTTCTGCTCGTAATATTAGACAATAAAAATGATTTCACCCAGTGATAAGACCGATATTTTTTTTAAACCTTTTATCTCTTTTTAGTTATTTTTCCCAAGGCTACCTACAATATAATACTAACCTTCGTAATATCTACGATTAGTTTTGCTTGATAGGCTTTTTTAACACGCTTTTATTAGCTTGGCCTGTATGTATGTATGTATGTATGTATGTATGTACGTATGTAATGAAATCTTTGAACATCATTTTCACCAACTTCCAGAAGTCTGATTAATTTGAAACTTTGCATATGTATCAAGGACCGATGACAATGCAATAATTTAATAACAGTTTCCCGTTATCCTTAATGGATTTGCCAGATTTACTAAAAAAATATTACTTCATATAAAAGACATCAACGGGCGCTCGCTGTGGGACGGAACGGGAGTTCTGTTTTATTTTACTAAATGGTACTAGACACTAACAGCGTCCCGTGGTTTTCCCGTGATGGGCCCGTTCCCGTGGGAATTACGGGATGAAAAGTTGCATATAATGTTATGCTTACTAAAAAATAAAAAATAAAATTATACTTTAAAAAAACTAAAAAAACACGCTTTTATTGCAAATTGAACTAAAAACTAGAAAATAATTTTTCTCCTCAAATCAAAATTATAATAAAATTTAAGTTGTAACACAATGATTTAATTCAGAGTAAAAAAGCGTGGGGTGCTTAATATTTTTAAATATTACAATCATCATTGGTAACTATCTATGAGAGGATAGTTATGAACTACATTAAAATGCACCCCACGCTTTTTACTCTGAATTAAATCATTGTGTTACAACTTAAATTTTATTATAATTTTGATTTGAGGAGAAAAATTATTTTCTAGTTTTTAGTTCAATTTGCAATAAAAGCGTGTTTTTATTGTTTTTTTAAACTATAATTTACTGTAGTCACTACACTGTGGCATCTCAATGAGTGACATATTCAAACTTAGCGCGCAAACTACGCGCGAGCGGGAGATCGCCCGCGGTCGGACCGCAGGCCCCGCACCCACCCCCTCCGTAGTAGCTAAGCGCTGGACTCACGTCGTCTTAATAACGAATACGCAATGAATCGCACTAGTTTGGGGTCCAAAAACTCCGTAACTAGGTTGGATGACCTACTCGAAATGAATGTTAGTTGTATGAAACTGACCGGGATCGGTGACCGCCATCATCCGGTAGCCTGCGCGCGAGTAGTCGGGGCGCAGGTTCCACGACAGCGCGTTGAAGTGCGGGAACTGCCACGAGTACAGCAGCACGGCCAGCACTCCTGCGCCCGCGTCCAGCGCGCCCGCGCAGCCCGCCCACCCCATCAGCGGCGGGATCGCGCCCACTGCACACATTCACAATACAACCTCTAAACGTTGCCATTTCAAAAATATTCCCACATTTACCTAGATTAAGATGATGGGAAAATAATTCCCTGTGCCCGATTAAGGGACACTTTATAAAAAGACGCCCCCGCTGAAGATAAAGTGAAGTACTCATACATCCTACTAATTATCATAGATGCGAGAGTTTGTGAGGTTGTATTTATGTTTGTTACTGTTTCACGAAAAAACTCCTGGACGGATTAGGATGAAACTGTGGATAAATTTAATCCCGAAACTATCGCGGGAACGGGTACAACGCGTGTGAAACCGCGGGGCTAGACTAGTATCTATACTAATCAAGCGAGGGTGGCGTAACTCACCCACAGATCCGAGCCAAGTGTTCAATATAGACATCCTCTTCATAGGGGTGTAGACGGACGTATAAAGAAATAGATTGGTCGCCCCCAACGCCGCCGTCAAAGGGTTGACCCCGAAGTACAGAAGGCTAAGTCCAGTTGCACTTGTAACTGCCCCGAAACCTATCGCGTGATATGGCCTAGAAAAACAACATATACAGTAAAAAGCTTACAAATATCATACAAAAACTTATGATAAAAATATGCGTCTTAAAATCTCTACAACAAAAAACTTGATAAAACTAAGGTTTTTTGTGAGCTGTAATCAAGTAACTTTATGTATTTAACCTTTAATTTTTTATTGTAATAAAAGTCTTTAAATTTTTTATTGTAAGTGATAAGTTTTTATACTTTCATCATCCATTTGTGATTGGCTGTTTATTTTTTACTATTTTAAGTTTCAAAAACAATGTTTCTTTTGCAATATCATATACTTTGCGACATCATATCAGATACTTACTCCAACAACCCTTTCACAAGCACTCTATTCTTGGTCCTGGACATCTGTGCATCGAAGGGAACCTCATGGAACTGGTTGACAGAGTTAGCAGCCGCCGACACCAGCCCCGTGCCCACCGCGCACAGAGCAAACGTAGTAAACTCAAAAGGTGCTGGCGCGAGCGCATACCCTGCCATTGACGTCATCACTACGAGGGCTGTAAGCAGAAAACGAACTTATTAGTTTCTTAGGTTATCAGCTCGCAATATCAGCTCGCACTTCCTTATTCTCATAGTAATTTATCTAACACAAAGAGGCGAAACGTTGTTGTTTGCTCTCAACCTACAATTTTAAAAACTTCCTTCTCATCTAGATTTTATGTCTTTCTTGGATCGTTACTTCATAAAAGATTAAATTACAAAACTAGCATTTATCATCTTAACTCGTATAATTGTAAGATTCATCTTCAAGATACACTTAAAACTTTAAACTACGAAGAAACGGAGAATTTGTTGTCGGTTCTTAAATAACTCCAATATAATATAGTACCTTATAAGTTATAATGTAATCAATTCACTTTAATTAATTATACCTAGTTCCTATTTTTTGCATAATATGATGGTTGTGCTGTATTATGCTGAGACATCTTTTTCAATTATTAATTATTGTTTAGCATATTTATTGTCAATACCTAATATTTTATAAGTTTGTTTTATACTATTAATTTGTAGATTGGTTAAAATATTAATTAGAATTGTACTTATAGAATTATTTTCGTATCATAGTCCGGTTTTGCCTGAAACACAGGTTCCTTCCTAGTTCAGGCTCATGCTTACTCCTGGCTAGAAATATTTATTTTTAGACTTATTAATATGTAATAGAAGTAAGTTTGTATGAATAAAGATTTTATTATTATTATTAGGTTGAAGTGAATGCTAATCATTCGAATTGAAACTGCGTTACACTTTTATTTACACTAGCAGTGCCCCGCAGTTTTACCCGCGTTGTGCCCTTTTCCGTAGAAATTTCGGGGGGAAAAATAGCATAAAACCATCCCGTTGAATGTGACTATCCATTACAAAAAATATTATTCCAATCGGATTGGTGGTTTCTGAGAGCGCTTTCTAACAAACAAAATACAACTCTTCAGTTTTATTATGTAAGTTATTATTATTATTAAAGCCTTAAGTGTCCCATTGTTGGGCAAAGGCCTCCCCCCATTTCCTCCATTCAGCTCTGTCAAGAGCTTCCTGACACCAACCGGACAAGTACATGTCAAGCTCGTCTATAGATAGATAATTAATTCCCTACGAACAATACTTACAAGTGAGCCTCGACTTGGACAGCAGCATGCAGTACTGCACTACATGGTTCCTCCTCTCCAGCGACGGGAATTCCTTCCACATTCTGTTGTCTTGCGGCGTCTTGCTCTTGATAGATGCCGTGGTTTGCATCTGAGTGGCGGCAGGCAGCTTACTCTTCCAGCAACATGAGGTTGATATAGCCAGTTGTTGTGATAGCGAGCCATTCTGGAAGTAAAGGTTTCTGAGTTAGAGATAATGGTGAGTGGTGATTGGTGAATATGTCGGTGAGTGCGATTCATTCCCTAAGATTATGGTTCTACTGTTGCCCCTAATCTAATCCTGTTCCTGTCCCCTAGACACCCAAAAATGACATAAAAAGAGCGTGAGTCACTTTCTGATACATATTACAGTGATCGCAATTATAGAGATGAGAACCTTACTACCTAAACATAAGTACCTATTCATACGGGAAGCTAAAGCCTTTGTTACTTTTTTTATTATTTAACATTTGCTATCGTTCTAAGTGCTCGTACGCACTAGCGGCCAGCTGCCTAGGCAGTCCATTTGAACGGCGCGGTCGGCCGCCTGACGCGGTTGACTACCGTCGTCATGGCGGCTAACATCTATGCCAACCGCAATGAAACCGGGTCATGGGATTGGACGGCAAGACGAATTCATCGGCCCATAAACGCGTATTAGAAAAATATATATGTATATGAAAACTCGGCTTAAAACATTACGTATGCATCAAATCACATTATCTACAATGAACCGTGGCCATTCATAACATTGCATTGTTCCACAAAATGTATGTAACTTACAACATACCGTGAAAACAATAACAATAAAGCATGAAGTTATGTCAAATAACCGTGTAGCGATGTGTTTGTGACACAATACAAAATATTTTTGTTATACATATTTTGTCCACAAGAATGATAGATAACGATCGAAAAATTCGAAACCGTGTTATGACGGTATCAAATTATATGATATGCGATCCGAGAAGAATTTATCGCATACACATCCACAGATATAATAAGAAAACTAGGTAAAGAAAGTCCTAATTTTTAACCGACTTAAAAATAGGAGGAGGTTTTTATTCCAACATTTTTTTTTACAAATTGTTTGATATCATCTAATTATGTAACGCAGTAATGCGGCAGGTCACCTCACCCATATGATAATTGACATCTCATAAGTCCTGTTTCATTTATTTATAGTATTTTTTACGAGAGTTAAAATTAAATCTTTTGGCGATTGACTGATTTTTCTACCAAAGACAATTCTTCCATTGACGAAAAGAGTTGAAGGAAAAAACATCAGTGATATGAATGGAGTGAAATACACATTTGTCGTCTTCACAAGAAATCGTCTTTGGTAGGAAAATCGATCAAATTAGTCCACATTTTAATTCTCGTAAGAAAAATTAGAGTGTACAATTCATTCTTCTGTTTTAGTTTATCCTTAGTGACATATCAGTGCAATACAAAACCTAGATCTTTGCCTGCCTATCCTACTAATATTATAAATGCGAAAGTTTGTGAGGATGGATGTATGTATGGATGTATGTTTGTTGCTCTTTTACGCAAAAACTAATGAACGGATTCGGATGAAACTTTACTGTAATATATGTTAAACATCAGAATAAAACATGGGATACATTTTATCCCGAAATTCCCGCGGGAACGGGTACAACGCGGGTTACACCGCGGGGCGCGGCTAGTATGCCATAAAGATATCGCATTTGTAGACATTATCCACCCATTGTTTCCTAACAATGGTTAATTATTCAGTTTATGTATAATGTAGCAGAACCCATTGATGTGGCATTCTATTAGTTTAATCACCATCAATGGAGAAGTCTGATTCGGACTCACTAACAAGAGCCTTTCTCTTAATGATGATTAGTTTATTAAATAAATATAGTTCATTTATTATTCAATTGACATAAATTAATGATGGAGTAAGTTCTCATTGCTTCAGTATTCCAAATATATCCAGATTATTTTAGGTCATTATTTTAAATCATGCAATTATGACTTAATCTATGATAATTGTTGATTTATATATTTTAGTTAGGGATTTCCCTTGCATTGGTCATGCAAAAGGTCACATGATAATAATAATAACAGTTATTAGAATTCATTGGATGACTAAAGTATACTGCATAGTTATATATATACTAATACTCTATTATTAAGATATTCAAGACGGATATGTATTATCAGTCAACATGTAATGATGAACTCAGAAAAATGTAACAAAAAACTACATTATCAAAACATGTAAATGAAGTAAAAAAAGTTAAAATAATATGAGATATCATTTTTTTTGGTAGCCTATAAGCTGAACTGTGTACATTGTTATCATCCAAGTCATTGTGCTTCAGTAAAAACTTAAAAAATACTGAAGCTGTAGATAAAATTTCATGATAAAATATTGGATTTCAATTTTAAAATGTTCCTTCATCCAAATTTGTTAAGAAAATTACGAATGAAAATGTAAAATAATTGCAGTGTTTTAATTATGTAGATACTATGAACTACTATTACATACATAAATTGTTTATTTGGTAACTTTAAGATTTAAATTGTGTTTTTCAAAGAAAAACATTATAATAGTACTTACAAATTCGTAAATATAAATTTATAGAAATGTAAGTTATTCATTTTTCTTTGAACTTCAGTGAACCTGACCCTGCAGTATTTATCTAGTTAGATTATCAGAAATTATTTTTTTACCAAAAAATATTATCTAATTCTCAAACACACATTACATAGGCTATTAACACATTACACTATACATAGGCTAGGATAAACCCAGAAGGCTTTGTGGCCTGTGTCTATGTTAAAGAATTTGAATACTTACATGAATTTTAAGTAAGATGGACTTTGAAGAGATCCCAACGCTTGCATGATTTAGACAAAGCCTGCAGTGCAGAGCCTTTATATAAGAAGCCATGGTGAGGTTGCACTAGTGAGTTTGTAGCCACATTCTGAAATGAAATGATTAATACAATGTAGTCAGTTTTAGCAAATTTTCCTCATCTACACATATTTAAATAATACAAAGTCCCCAAACACTGTCTGTCTGTATGTCAGACTACTGTCTGTATGTAATCAACTTTCATAAAAACTGCTGTATGGATTCTCATGCAGTTCTCACCAACATACAGAGTCATTCAAGAGGAAGGTGTTTGACAACTCTTCATGAGAGAATTCCCAGAAGAACGGGTGCAACGCAATTAAAACCAAGGGCACTGCTAGTTATATTAGGTAGCTAAAAGAATTATTTCCATTAATTATAAACAGTGCTGATTCTAAACTCACAATCCAGATACTCACCAAAGTGGTCAATATTTACAAATTATTTTGTTTATTAATTATTAATGTCAATAATTGGAATTTAATATAGTTAAGAGTTCCACATGACTGCAGGATTTCTAAGAGACTAAATGCGTGTGTATACGTTTATTATATTATCAGCGGCCGAGACATTGGGAGGGGGGCCCAGTAGATAATACAGAGGAACAATTTAGTCAATCGATTTCCTGTACTTACTAACTTTGATTTAACATTTTTAATGCTTACATAAATACAAGGGATAAGCAGTAATCCATTTTATGTATAAATAAGAATATGTAAACACAGGTTACGAAACATTTAGTATTATCAATCATATCGCAACTCGTAATGTTATTTTCTTTTTAATCATGTAAATAAAATGAAGTACTTACGTAACTTAACTTTGGTATAACTAGGAATGAAGTGGCTTATACGTAACACTACGTTTGTGTTCACCATGAAATGAAAATTATTTAATTGTAAAAACGTAATTCAAAAACATTGAGGTTATTTTCAAATCGTTCTACGGAAAGAATGATGACAGAAGGGTAGGTGTCTTGTCAAATAAATGTCAATGTCTTGTCTTATATAACTGACAGCTGTCTAATGTCAATCGAAACGTATTTTGACAAATGAAATAAAATTGCCCATATGCAAAAATATATTTTTGCTAGTCGTTGCCGCAAATTTATAAACCCCCCAATTCAATGCACAATTTATGAATTTATACATATAAGTAAACATCTTTCTGTCTGGTTAGTTAGATTTTATTTATTTTATTATCTAACTATATACACTATAGTTAGATTTTATTTAATATTGATAATGGTAATAAGTAAATATTTATCTAAATAATATTGGACTTGTGGGACTCAATTTAACAAAATTCTACATAAAAGGCTGTGTTTTTAATTGTACCTAAGATTTAAATAAAAAAAACTTGAGAGGTGTTATGGGACACCCGGGTGCAACGAAGTTTAATTTATTATCAACAAAAATAATCGTCGCGACACCACACTGTTCAATGCGAAATAGAAAGACGAAACGAAAATATCTAGCTTGCTTTCTATAAGAGAGAGAGAGAGAGACAGGCAGAGAAACATGCGCGGCGCGCATGTTTCTCTGTCTGTCTCTCTCTGGCGTGCGCAAGTTTCTCTGTCTGTCTCTCTCTGGCGTGCGCAAGTTTCTCTGTCTGTCTCTCTCTGGCGTGCGCAAGTTTCTCTGTCTGTCCCTCTCTGGCCTAAAAAATGTCGTTACCATTTTTTCCGTCTAGCCCCACTGACCTCTACTGGATTGGCTGTTACCATACAAATGACAGCTAATTTTGTGTGGCAATTTGAAGCGCCCCTACGAGTTTCCCGAGAACTAATTCTGACGTTCACTGCAAGCAAATATGGGTACACAGTCGACTTATGACATAACTAATTTTAGTTCCATGGAGATTCGTATCTGCCTACAGTGGCCTACAGCGCCAAAATGGCGACACTCAAATAAGCACAAAATTATTATGACTGCAGCCAGTCCATATTGTAGAGGTCAGTCAGTAGTCTAGCCCCCTTTCGCATCGCGCGATAAGGAACTTCGTTCCAAAAATAATTGAATAATAATCAGTCTGATAGTTTTGAAATTACGAATAGGTACACTACATGCAGAAATTTACACCCCGATTTACATCTTTAACCACTATTAATTAAGTACCTAATTTATAGTCGTTTGGAATTAGAGATGTTTTTGTTTATGGGTGATAAAAACATTTTTGGGGTAATTAAATTTAGACTGTTGCAACTCTATTCAATCAGTTGTTTTTATTTTGGTTGGTTGTTTCTTCTATTGATTTTTTTGATTGATTGATATTCGAACACGGAAGTGGTTTGGTAGATTTCGTCCGTTTCGTTTATTGACGCTCGCATTGCGAAACATGTTTTATTTCAGCTATTAGCAAAATGTCAAAATTTTAGTGAAGTGTTCTTTTCAAAGCCTCGGAAACAGTACGCGAAACTGTAAATATGGCTTCTAGAGGGGACAAAGGCAATGGAAATGGCGAAGAGCAGATTGTTGAGGTAAATCGATGTGGCCTAGATTTTCGTGGTCATAAACTTAGTGCTGAACGATTGTCTGAATCGAATATCTTTTCAGACACTGGCGGAGGTGTTTCGTTGTTTTATATGTATGGAAAAATTGGTGGACGCACATCTGTGCCCCCATTGCTCGAAGTTGTGTTGCTATGCCTGTGTGAGACGGTGGCTGACGGAGCAGCGGTCGCAATGCCCTCACTGCAGGGCCTCGCTGCACCTGCACGAGCTGGTCAACTGCCGCTGGGTCGAGGAAGTCACCCAGCAGATAGAAACTATGCAACAATCCAACTCTGCAACACAGAGAGAAAACTTTCGTGACAGGTACTCATTGATACCATTCCTGTAATTTATGAAGACAATAAAAGTCCTATAGGATACTTATTATATCTATGTAACATTGAAGCTAGTTGGATTCCATAATACAAGCTTGGAACTTAGTTAGAGTTAACAACCATGACTGAATTAGAATTTAATGATTACAGTCTAGTATTGTGGTGCAGCGATATGATTTTAAGCAGTGGGTATGACTCCTGAGTGGTGAATACACTAAGGGTGTTAATATGGTTGCTAGCTCTGGGGTTTGACTGTCAATAAAACTACTATAAACTATCTGTGAATGTAATAGCTGTATAGTTACATTTCACAGTAAACCCTAAGCATTATTTTTCACATTCCTGGGCAAAGATCTTCCCCAAATACATGTGTGAATCAATCACTCATTAATTTTCATTTAAATGTGTAGAACACCATCAATAGGGTTCCTATTCAGGTTAGACTAGTAACAACTAAAAATGAAATTAGGTAAAAAGTAAATTGGCCCTTATTCCATCTACATTAAGGGTCATGCAACTAAATGCTGTTGCCATCACTGCTTGCCTGAGCATTGTTAGTTGGAAAAAGGAAAAGACTATATTATACTTATGGACATCTTAAAAATAAAAAAAAGTAAAGTATGAGCCTATAATGTCCCACTGTTGGGCAGAGGCCTCTCATCTCACTGAAGATATCAGTACAGTGAGGAGAATTAGGCGTAATCACCATGCTTGCCTAATGCGGGTTGGTGATCTCAAACTCGAGCCATGTTTGAAAAGTAGGAAACATGTTATTATCTTAAAAATACATAATTAAAAAAAAATCTCTAGTAATAAAGGCTAAAAAGTCCTAGGCTTTTAGTTAATAATGAATTGGCTACCTTCACAGCTTGTAATACATTTATTTTGATTCATGCCTAACAGTTCCACACCATACTATCCACGGTGAGTCTGTTATATATTATTTGCTGTTGCTAATGATCTGTTTGTAATTATCTAATTTTGTTAAAAATGTTGTATAATTTTTGTTATTTGGACATATGTTGAACAATTTGCTAGTTTTAACTTTCATCTAGCCATCTCTATCCGAAAATCTTTGGTCCTACTATTACTCAGTCCCACTGCTTGGCAAAGTTCTCCAAATTCTTTCTATGTCTCTCTTTCTAGTGCCCTCGCAACCATTATTCAAATCAGATCGTTCCACCAGTTCATACCATCCAGTTGCCACTATTTAACCCAAAAAGTCTTACCAGTCCTACCATGAAACAGAAAGACTGTTCCAGATGTGCAACCCACCAAGAGAAGTTAACGGTTTACTGCTGGACGTGCCGGCGCTGTATCTGCCACCAGTGTGCGCTATGGGGTGGCACTCACTCAGGACATACCTTCAAACCATTGGAGGAAGTTTATGAGCAACATGTTACTCAGATACGTGATGAGGTGTCCCAGCTGAGGAGACGGTTGATGGAGCTTATCAGTCTTGTTCAGGACGTGGTATGTGTCTTGGTGTGTGTATTGTGGAGAGTTTTGTATTGTTGTATTGTTCAGGGGAGTTGTATATTTGTTACCTCTGTCATTTATGAATTGAATTCGAAAAGGTGAATTCAAAATTCAATTGAGAATTCAGGTTATGAGCAACAAGTCACAAGGATATGACTGTCTAAGCACAACCATGTTGGGTTCACTAAAGTTTAACTTTGCAACGCATAGCTAACTTAATAATCTAGCTCTGACAATAGTCTAATCATCTCATTAGTTAATGTCCCTCAGCACCTTACTTACTAAATTAGTTACTACATACATTCTAGGAATTCAATATCTTTTGAATTTATAACGTAAGAAAAGTATGTTCCTGTAGGTTAGTGGCTAACCCTGATGTTTGAGTTTATAGAACGCCTTAAGCTCTCTGATTTGGTCTATCGATGGAAACAGCCGGGACCGATAATGTTATATGCCCTCCGAAGAAGGTTAGCGCTCAGATAGATATGCGTCTATCGGCCACACATCCAATCGCAACCACCTAACATAGCTTATTCAAAATACGCCACGACCGCTACATTAATACTTACATCAGCAATCATTATACATTGTACTAAATGAAACGCGTCTATATCGCGTTAGAATATATAACGAATTTTTTAAAATACGCACCCGACGTTTCAATAATCATCAATAATTAATTATTATATGTAACTAGCTGTGCCCCGCGGTTTCACCCGCAGCGCCCCCGTTCCCGTGGGAATTTTGATTTTTATTCCCTATAAACCTCACGGAGCCCGAGACCTTTCCAACGAATGCAAAACCGTGGAAATCGGTCCAGCCATTCACGCGTGATGCCGCGACCAAGGAAAACGGGTTTCATTTTTATATATATAGATGTGATTCCAGGAACGCAATGTAGAATCAGTGAGGGCGGCCAAAGATGAGCGGGTTCGCGAGATCCGCAACGCCGTCGAGCTGATGATTTCGCGCCTGGACTCCGCGCTCAAGGCCAAGCTGCTCACGCTCATGGGTCAGAAGAACAGCCTCACGCAGGAGACGGAGCAGCTCGAGCATTTGCTGCAGGAGATTGAGCATCAACTGCATACTAGTACTAGGTTGGTTTGTGTTTAGACTTGTAGAGTTGTAGAGCCTTACGGTGTTGCCCGCGTTGTACCCGTTTCCGCGGGAATTTGGGGGTAAAATGTATCCCTGTGTAATTACGATGTATAACCTATATTACTGTAAATTTTAATCCAAATAAGTTCATTAGTTTTTACGTGAAACAGTAACAAAAACGTAGATCTAATTACAAACTGTCTCAGCATCCTACGAATATTATTAATGAGAGTCTCATTAATAATATTCGTAGGATGCTGGTGTACAAGTATAAAATGTTATTTTGAAATACTTTTTTAAACATGCCTTTTGGCTTTGCTTTGCTTTGTTGCTATGCTTCGTTTGGTATTCACCAACCAGGTTAAACGTAGCATAGCAACATAACAATAATACAATGGTAATATTAAAATTTTGATAACATGATAGACAAACTAACTTAACCCCCCAAGTGTTTACTTAGTACCGAAGTTAATAGCGTCTTCAAATTTTTTACTTATAATGTTTCAGATCCGAACTGATTGCTAAAAGTGGTGAGCTGTCCAAAATGATCCATCAAGTACGCAAGAAGCCGATGGCCAGTTTTGTGACTGCTCCTGTGCCTGCCGATTTCCATAGGTAAGTTATGCATAATAAAGAATAAGAATAAGTTAAGTCGTATTTAGAAGACGATTAAAAATGATTCAGTTGAGTTGAGTATCCCTTTTCTTTTTATGATTTCTTTTAACCCTTGGGAAATGAGATGTTATGTCTACACTTTTCCTAATATAGATTTTTTCTTGCCCTATATTAAGAATAACGACTCGCCCTCGCTTCGCTTCGGTCAATCAAGATTTCAATGAGAAATTCGGGATAATACATAGCGTGTCTTCTTCGCTCGTATATCCCCCGCGCCCGATCAGTACGATACAGTAGGTATAACAGCCCGCCCGCGATCGAATATTACTATCAGTTCATATTATAAACAAAGTCCTCGACCGCGTCTGTCGGTCTGTTCGCGATAAACTCAAATACAACTGCACGGTTTTCGCGATAGCGGATTTCGCCACCTCTATCGCTCTGTTACAATTAATCTTATCATTATCTTCCTTCCAGTGAAATTGTCCCCTCATACGACAGCAGCACGTTCCCTCTCGCCAACTTCACACAGCTGCAGCACGCGGCGGCGCCCGTGTATTCCTCCCCGTTACACGTCAACGGGTTGTGTTGGCGGCTGAAGGTGTACCCCGACGGCAACGGGGTCGTCAGGGGCAACTATCTGTCAGTGTTCTTGGAACTTAGTGCTGGCCTGCCGGAGACTTCTAAGTAAGTTTATCAACTTTTAGAAGATTTAGAGTTACAATAATGATTATATAGAGATGGCGCGTTCTTGATGTTCGTTTGTTTGTGTTATTGCCTGTTAATAGGCGTAAATTAATACTTGGAATATGGAGTGTATTTTTTAATGAAATGGGAAGACGGAAAAGTGAACTGTCAAGAACGTACCAGCTCTTGGTAATCACGCTATATAATTTGGTGATTTGAAAGTGACATATAAAGGCAGAGGGCCCCCAAGTAGATTTGTAATTTGCTATAAATAGAACCACTATGGTATGAATCAAACTTAATGGAGGCTCTGAACAGGGGGTCAATTCTGCTAAATCAATTGTGTGTCAATTGTATTTGAATAGTTTGACACGTTAGTAGATTGATCCCCGTATCGCCATTAAGTTTTAAACACAATAGTATCATAGCCAAGCACAATCAATTTGGTGCAAGTAACTTAAATAAGGCTTTCAAAGTCTAATTTAGATTGAACAATAACCAGATGCAAATAATTCAAAATTAAGTGTAATTTAGATTGCATTATACAATATTGCTTCTAAAACAATGCTAAACCTAATAAATATTCCGTGAATTTCATGATTGCAAGCACTGCTAAATTCAGAGTAGGCAAGAGGTAAGTGGAGGCTAAGTCGCCTTGCTCGTTAGATGTAGCAGTAACTTGGTAACTTGTGCTCGCATGTCTAGAACTGCCGTATCTATGTGCTGAGCTCTGGGATCTATTTCCTTATATCATTGATCACTAATTTTACTACACATTCATCATTTTTAATTCATTAATTTAACCATAAAGTTGTTGCTAATATGTAAATATGTAATTTTTCGATGTTATGTCTTCAAATTACTAATAAATAATGTATGTAGCATTATAGGTAGACTGACTACTGACTTAATTACAAATAGATACAGTTCGAAAATCCTTTTTTACTATTTGTATGAACAAACTATACCTTATGTAATATTTTATATCTTTTAATGTAAATAATCTTCATTCTAATTCATATAAATGCATGTCTTCTACATTGTAAATAAAATTCTATCTTAATTGACCAATGGCATAATATTGCATTGCTCAAAATCTGCAATGCATTATGATTGGACAATTGGGCGATGTATATTATATTTATTATTTTAAGCTTACGTTCTCATGTATTTAGCCCTTATTAAGTAAAAGCCCTGTTAATCTCTGTATAGATGTATATTAAGCTTTATACGTTACATATTTATGAAGGCCAGTGCCAATATGCAATCACAATCCTAAATCTGCAAAGCAGATTCAAATTTGTCATTAAATATGTTGATAATTGACCAAATTGACCCTAACCTCTACTATACAGATCCAGTTTTTTTATTCTTTTGAGATAGGGAACGTTCAGAATGACAAACTTCAATCTACTTTCCAAGCAAAACGAAAGTGACACGAGGTGACAAGTCCTGACGTGACAAATGATGTGTGTTGATTGGTGGAATATTTAAAATTCGAGATTTCCTCGAATTTGCCACCAATAAATTCACAGATCTTCTTCTCTCACGTTCCATGTGCTAGATAGGCTGACAGCAGATTTAGGATCTAGATTACATATTAGGACTGGCCACACACCTCACTAGCGCCATTTTAACCAATTTATTTGATTATAGGTACGAATACCGCGTGGAGATGTTACACCAAGTGTCCCGGGATCCTTCTAAGAATATAGTCCGAGAGTTCGCTTCGGATTTCGAGGTCGGCGAGTGTTGGGGGTACAACCGGTTCTTCAGACTGGACCTGCTAGCCAGCGAGGGTTACCTCAACCCGGAGACGGATACGCTTATATTGAGGTAACTACTGTATGTAATGTTTGGTATTTACTTTCTTGCTCAAAAAGGTAAAAAGTGGCTTGTGATGTCACACTGCTGGGAAAAAGCCTCTAGTCTCACCGAAGATATAAGTAAATTGAGGTACTATCTTGCTGTCTTTGCTAAAATATTATGAACTAGACCTCATTTTTGGCCAACCATATATAGTAGACATATGGAGACTCATTGACTTGATGAAGAAGAACAGCTGCAAAAAAATATTTACATCAGAATAATACATGTGCTTCTGTTAATCTTGAAACTGAAAAAAGGTAGAATCTGGAAAAGATGTGGGTCCTTCTTTTGCCAGCTAATTCAAAACTATTTAAACAGTGTTACCAGCGTCAGTTAATTATGTTAATGACTATCATATACTGGCAATACCATTTAACTAATGAAGCGGCGATACTTCGTTCTTATATTCGTCATTCCGCTCATTCACTCAGTCATACGCTTCGCTTGGAGTCCTACTTTACTAGTCCACTTCTGTGTGATTTAGTTAACAACTTGACTTGGGGTAGTAAAGTGATTATAGTACGCTAACGTGTTAAATCTGAACTTTAGACTGGCCAAAGACAATAAAAATACAACAAATTGAATCAGGGTAAGTAATTAATATAGTTCGATTATTTACAAAAATGGAATTGAATAATTCTGTGATACTTATGTCAAAGCAGTTACTCCTAATTAAACATGTTATGAGTTACTACTTCAATTTAAAATGTAAGCTCT
The DNA here is from genome assembly GCA_963082685.1 of Cyclophora albipunctata. Classification (NCBI taxonomy): domain Eukaryota; kingdom Metazoa; phylum Arthropoda; class Insecta; order Lepidoptera; family Geometridae; genus Cyclophora; species Cyclophora albipunctata. The sequence goes on along the minus strand of OY720117.1, from coordinate 2,440,042 downwards.
CGTACAAATAAAATGACACGCTGTAGTGTCAATAAAATGACACGCTAGTAGTGTCAATAAAATAACACGCTAGTCATTTTATGTGTGTGTATGCGTTATGCGTGTCAATTAAATGTAAATGCCACGTTAGAAGTGCGTTTCCAAATATATTTTTTCACGTGTTCTTTTTACCTATATTTTTTGCTGGGGGATTTACTTTCATACTGCTTTCGATCATAATTCGAGAAGTCTAGAGAAGGTGCATAAAAACATCATAATAGATGAGCTGGACGGATATATCGAATTAATTAAAGAAGAATGTCCATTCTTTGGGTTTGTTTTAGATATAGGGTAATCATCTAAGTGATAAGGATGACTAATTGTTTAAACATTACGATAACTAGTTGTGGACGTTACTTGTCTTATATTGCATTACATTATTACATTAATGAATATGAACACAATTTATTTGTTTTTTTGAAGCGTGGTGATTACGCCTAGTCCTCCTCACTGTACTGATATCTTCAGTGAGATGATAGGCTTTTGCCCAGCAGTGGTACATTACAGACTAATAGTTTATTCAGTTTAAGTTAGATATCCTAATTTTACATTTACTCACACTAATGTCGCGCTAACCCTGTCACTTAACATTTATCTTCTATGGTCTAGCGGATTGTCTTTGATCAATAGTCCGCCATATTTGTTTACATGAATGTTATTTTTTAGTGAATTGCGAAATACAATTCTATTCTCTGAATGTTAAGGTTCCAAGTCCGTCCGCCGACTTTCTACCAGCGCTGCCGGGACCAGCAGTGGTACATCAACCAGCTTATCACGATGCAAAACCAACATGTTTTGCAGATAAACGATCTTAAAGAGGTAAGAGTTCGATTTGTTTTGTTGTTTTTTGAACTCAAGATGTTAAAACGAAAATGTTGGAACGAAAAAAAATACCACGATGGAAAGAATTTGGGGTGACCTTTGTCCTGTCGAGACATAATATGAGTTTAAAGTTTTATGAGTAGGTATTAAGGAAAGTGTTTTTTGAACATATTAGATACATTGATTGAATATTAAAGGATAATATGAGAGTATTAAGTGTTTTGTGAAAAATGAGATACATCCACGGAATTTAAAGAATGGGTTAGTGTTTCCTGCAGATGAGGGACTTTGCTCATCCTGACTTTTCTGTCCGTCAAAAAAGAGCCCTAAAAACCTGTACCGAATCGACGTCGAACATAAACGACAAAATTTCTCTACAAAAAAAACGAGAGACTTTTGTCCCCCGTGGTAATTTTTCGAGAGACTTTTGTCCCCCGTGGTCAATTTTCGAGAGACTTTTGTCCCCCGTGGACATTTTTCGAGAGACTTTAGTCCGCCGCAGCCAAAAGTGTCCTCTAGGCTTAACCAAGTGTCCCGTCCGCAGCGCCTGACGCTGGAGATGTCCCGCCAGGCGGTGGGCCCGGCGCGCGGCGCGGCGGAGGGCGACTCCACCACCCACAACAACCCGGTGGACGCCGCGCCTGAACTCGCCTACAATACTCACTGGAAGTTCAGCGCGCCGCACACACTGCCTAGCGAACACAGGGTTAATAATACTGGTGAGATATATCTTCTAATATATAAAATTCTCGTGTCACGGGGTGCGTAATTGAACTCCTCTGAAACGGCTCGACCGATTCTCATGAAATTTTGTGTACATATCGGGTAGGCCTGAGAATCGGACAACATCTATTTTTCATCCCGAAATTCCCGCGGGAACGGGTACAAAGCGGGTGAAACCGCGGGGCGCAGCTAGTTTTTTTATATAATTTAACTAGCAGCGCCCCGCGGTTTTACCCGCGTTGTGCCCGTTCCCGTAGGAAATCCGGGATAAAATGTAGCCTATAGCCTTCCTCGATAAATAGACTACCTAACAGTGAAAGAATTATTCAAATCGGTTCAGTAGTTTCTGAGATTAGCGCGTTTAAACAAACAAACAAACAAACAAAACAAACTCTTCAGCTTTATAATATTAGTATAGATTTGAAATGACTCGCCTCGGTGGTCTAGTGGTATGTGCACTCGCCTGCCAAAACCGAGCTACCGAGTAATCGAGCGTGGTAATTGTGCCTAATCCTCCTCACTATACTGATATTTTCAGTGAGATGAGGGGCCTTTGCCCAGCAGTGGGACATTACAGGCTAATACTTGCTTACTCTTTTTTTAAATTGAAATGACTCATTTTTTGCACTTAATTAGTTCGTCAGAAAATTATATTGGAACCTTATTAAGCCTTGTCATTTATCGTGCACAAATGATGTCTAGTATTAATAAAATATTGCCTATTGGCTGACCTGACAGATATTGACCTGTCTTTTAATTTACTTTATCCTACATAACAGTTTACATTGTTAGTGAATTCCTATGTAACACGACGGATCTGTCTATCAGTATGATGTATATATTTTTAACGTAATAAATATATTTTTACTTTTTAATTTATTTTTATGACATTTTGGACACAAAAGCTTTGCCAAATATGTCAGTCTTAACATAAATCAGTAGTTGAATATCCTCTGTTCTTATCCACAGTCGGGTAAAAATGAGTATAATCGCCCTATGGTGTCAAAATACAATACTAGCAGTGCACCGCGATTTTACCCGAGTTATACCCATTAATGGGAGAATTTTGGCACGAATAGTTGTCACAAACATTCCTCTTGAATGACTCTGTATTTTAGTGAAAACTGCATGAAAATCCCTTCAGTATTTTTGTGCCCGTTCTCGCGGGAATTTCGGGATGAAAAATAGCCTTTTCATTTTCAATTCCGTTGAATATGGCTTTCTATTACAAAAATATGGCTTTCTAATTCAAATCTTATCGGTAGTTTCTTTGATTAGCGCGTTCAAACAAACAAAAAGAAAACACTTTTCAGCTTCATTATATGTATTAGTATACTCTATTTCTTTTTGATTGGCACTAAATGTGGACCAATGTCGCCAGTTTTCGAGCCGAAGACGATTGCTCCTGAAGAGGAAAAAGGTTTAGTTATTTTATTTCATTCTTACCCTATCTCTAAACCTTTTTCCTCTTCAGAAGCAATCGTCTTCGGCTGGAAAATTGACGACATTGGTCCACATTTTGTGCCAATCCAAAAGAAATAGATTATAAAGAAGTATAGATAGATAGATGGTGGCGCCACCTATACATTAAACCACCTCATACATTACCCAGACGTGCTCAACACGGCGATGTGTTTCACGGCGACGGAAGACACGCGCAACAACGACGTGTCGAGCCACTTCGGCGAGTTCGGGCAGCCCGTCGACCGCCGCGGGCCGCACCACGCGCTGTCGCCCTCCTTCAGCCTGCCTTCCACGTCCCGGTATGTATGCGACTTGTATTGGTTTAATGAGGTAGCGTGGAGGTGAGGTGAATTGTATTGACCGTGCGGCTGTTGGTTTTTACAGCATGCATTGCAGAAAGCTTTATGCTCTATTACTGCGCGGTTAATTTCTAAGCGGTTGATAGTCGTGCGAGCAAGCACGCGTTCTTGTGACTCGACGACCCCTTGACCTGAGGAGTGTGTTCTGTTGTTTGCAGGTCGGCCCACTCGGTAGTAGTGGGCGGGTCGGAGAACAACGCGTTAGCGCTGGTGTCGCTCCACTCGCTGCTGAGCGCGGCGCACGCGCAGCGCCTGCCCACCAAGCTGCCCCGCCACGACCCGCCGCACAAGGACAAGGAGCCCGCCGGTACATACTCACTCATACAGATACACTCATACACTCGGATACACTCTCATACACACACTCGCTGCTGAGAGACCACGGTTTAGGCCGAAAGCCAAAGCCTTCTGTTGGACACTGTCCCTTACCTGTTTGCCTCAGTTGTGTATCTGTGAATCGGAGTCGAATGTGATTGTGTTTTGCAGCGGGCAGCAATACCGCGACGGCAGGCGGCGCGGGCGCGGCGCTGGCCGCTTCGGCTTCCTCTCCCGAACTGGGCGTGGCCAGGCCGGCGTCCGACTCAAGCAGCGATACCGGGGTATACCACTCATATACTTCTTCCATCAAAATCTAAACCAAAAAATCTGCTCCATGTAATGGCATATTAAAGCGGTGGCCTTTTACAGTCAGTATATTTAGATTGGGTAGACAATGCTATTTTATTTTTTAACACGCTTTTTTATCAACTTCCAGAAGTCTGATTAATTTGAAACTTTGCATATGTATCAAGGACCGATGACAATGCAATAATTTAATAACAGTTTCCCGTTATCCTTAATGGATTTGCCAGATTTACTAAAAAATTATTACTTCATATAAAAGACATCAACGGGCGCTCGCGCTGTGGGACGGAACGGGAGTTCTGTTTTATTTTACTAAATGGTACTAGACACTAACAGCGTCCCGTGGTTTTCCCGTGATGGGCCCGTTCCCGTGGGAATTACGGGATGAAAAGTTGCATATAATGTTATGCTTACTAAAAAATAAAAAATAAAATTATAGTTTAAAAAAACTAAAAAAACACGCTTTTATTGCAAATTGAACTAAAAACTAGAAAATAATTTTTCTCCTCAAATCAAAATTATAATAAAATTTAAGTTGTAACACAATGATTTAATTCAGAGTAAAAAAGCGTGGGGTGCTTAATATTTTTAAATATTACAATCATCATTGGTAACTATCTATGAGAGGATAGTTATGAACTACATTAAAATGCACCCCACGCTTTTTACTCTGAATTAAATCATTGTGTTACAACTTAAATTTTATTATAATTTTGATTTGAGGAGAAAAATTATTTTCTAGTTTTTAGTTCAATTTGCAATAAAAGCGTGTTTTTTTAGTTTTTTTAAACTATAATTTTTCTTTATCAGAGGTCGAGACGGCAGAAGACTTCCCCCAGACAGCTAATGATATAATTACTATCATATTCTTTACTAATCATCTTCTACCAACAAATTCTTTCAGGACTTAATGTTCAGCGAGCTGGAAGTGTTCGCCGATGAACACCTCCCGAACCAGATCGACGAGAACTCCAATGAAGAAAACGACGTCGATGACGAGAACATGTCAGGTAAGGGCCACATTACACATGGGGGTTGTGTCGCCGCGGTTACAGTGTCTAGTTGTTATGTCGCCGGGGTTACTCCCGAATACTCGAATACCACTCGAATTAGAAGATACTTAATGCCTTTTGACTATTATGTGTCATTTGGAAGCAGACTGCTTAATTTTAGTACGTTTAAAAGAGCTTCTATGGAGCTGAAATTGATATGACTTTGAATTAAGTTTTTGAGTATTCGGGGGTTAATTTAATAAATGACTAAATAGTCGCAGCTTAGGACCCAAATTCCCTTTCTTTAACCAGTTTTGCTTTATTTAATCCATTTTACACGTAAAATCGCTAAAAATCTTGATTACACTCCCAAATGTATGTGGAGTTAAGGAACCTTACTTTATCTTACCTTCACTTTTTCCTTGCAATTATTACCTAGATCCTGTATTCGCATATGCTTGTAACATACTACTTCAATTTCCTTCCCTAAAATATCCTACCCTATTCAACCACTTGCACTGTCTCTACCCTACCCGTTTCCTATCCTACCAACTCCCTGTTTGTCGCGCAGAGGGTTCGTCGTGTGTATCATGTTCGTGGTGCGGCTCGGCGTGTTCGGGCGGCTGCCGAGCGCCGCACAGTTGCGAACACATGCATAGCGTGCACTAGACGATACACAACACATACACACACGACACACGACACACACGTGGTATACACGAGCCTTCCGTTAGTTGTGTCTAAACGAGCCTTAATTTTGTCTCCTTTTTTTTATTTATTGTAATTTCGTCCTAAAGCTGCGTTTTCGCTTAGTGTTCTAAGCAAACCCGTGTACGCTCATGCCATAAATGACATTACCGTGAGCGAATGTTCTGGTAGTCGAAAATAACGTGTTCAATTTGTTTTCTATTTTGAGCGCAAATTGGTTTAGAGCATTTTCTCTCTGAACACTATGATAGATTCCATAATTCAAGCTATATTTTGTAAATCAAGAAATATCAAGTCACTGAGAAAGTGGTAGCGGTATCTTCACATACATTCAATTCATTTTAAAATAACGATTATAAATGGTTTTATAACCGTTTAAATAAATTAGATCGATTTAATCACCCAAAGGATAATTAAATTTTATTGCTGATTTTTTAAATGATATAATACACGTTTCTCTATTTCGCCGATATATTAGAAGGCATGCAACGTTGCTTGTTTGGTAGGTCTTACATATAAGTGTCAAAAACTAATAATTATTACTTAAGAATTCACTCACACTATACGGCCATTTAGCTATTAGCCATTGCTTTAATTTCTTCATCATATTTGTAGTGGGCCCTTTTTAAAGAAATCGGGTATTTTATTATATATTTTGATACACATGCAGTAAAGACCACTTTGGCACAGTGACAAAGTGGCGTTAAAGTCTATAATAAGTCTATCGGGATGTCTTTGATTTCTTGAAAGTATTTCTTTAGACGTCTTAAATAGATGGGAATGTTTTTAACGAACTTGAAGATCTCTAAGATATACATGCCTGTGAGTGTGAGAATTCCCAGTTTAGTAAAGAGAGGCTTGCATGAGTCATATGGTCCTTTAGAACATATGGCCCTTAGGCTTTTTTTACTCTGCTGTGCCTTTATTTGCCAAAAATATCTTCAATTATGGACTGTCACACAAGTGAAAACGCGGCTTTAAAGCTTTATGTACGCGAGCGGCAAGTTAGTCAAATGCAAAAGCCACTGCAGTCACCGATATGATCGTCAGTGGTGGTCGACGGCTGCAAATACATAACTTATGCCGATTTGCAGCTGCAGTAATTCTGCAGTGCTCTTGATGGCTGAAGTTGTTTATGCCGTAGGCGCGAATCGACGGCTGCAGTTGGCATTGCTTTTGAAAGCCATTTGTAAAGCTTCTTTTTTTCTTGATTTTCTTTTCTATTTGCCAACTAACCCTAAATTGAAATTCGAAAGGTCTTTCGGATAAATTTTTTTAGAAGTGCTCAGTTCGCTGATTTTAGACACGACTAACCTCTTTGGAAGGCGTTAGTTTGACCATTTGTGCGACATCGCACACCGTTTCATTTAACGAGCATTTTTTTCCAAATTGAAATTTTGATAATTAACATTAATAAGAAACGTCTAGTTTAGTTGAGAAATTGAAACATATTGAAAGAATTGCCCGTGTAATGACACGGTGTGCTTTTTGATTCCGACATAAGTTGTAGCTTTTGAAGTAATTATTTTATAGATGTTTTAATAAATAAAAATATTTAGTACAGACGATTAAATCTTAGTGTAATTTGATGACTTCACATTAGAAATATTTGTTATTTTATGTTGTTACAAATGTTTAGTAACTAGTTAACTGTTAAAAGTAAAAACGAAATTACTCGTTTTAGTTCATTTCCATTACTCTGATTATTTTTTAATTATTTATTTCCAAGTACACTCTGAATAATAAACAACTTTAAGTTCCGTTTTGTTTCACTTCATCACTAGGTTGTTAAATGAAGTCGAACAGTAAGTAGTTTTCTGTTTTTGAGCATTATTGTGCTGTGATGTACCGAGTGTCGGCTGTGCTGTTGCTACTTCACACTCAATTAAGACAGGATTTTGTCGCGGATCATGACAATGTTCGGTACAATTACCTACACAAGCATGTTTCCAAGGCGCTCGTGTATTAGAGCGAACGTGAAATAACTATACCTACCGATCTTAAAACCGGAGATGGTCAGTTAGTGTCGGTGTTGTAAATTGTAAAATAATCACGAAAATAATCACGATGTAGAATTTGTGAGTTTGTGTGTCAGTGTGACAAACTATCAGGTTGTTTGAAAAAACTTACACCGAAACTAGTCTACCATATCTCTTCAGAGGTCCTGTATCTTCAACTTATACAATCATCCCACTTTTGCTTTACTTTAGCTAAAGCACGGTCGCGAAGTTGGAAGAAATTCAATCATTGACCTTTATCTATTTGTCTCTATCACTTGCACACAATAATATTACTGTCTCACTCGCACAATGCGTTGGCGGTCGGTGAAAGAGCAATACTATTGTATACAAGTGACAGAGACAAATAGATAAGGGTCAATGAATGAAATTCATCGTGCTTCACATCACATCAGTGACACGACAGCTCAATAATGCTCTGCCACTACTTGACGTACCACAGTGTAATATGTTACATGTGTGCAGGCGAGAACGACGTGGAGAATATGATGGTGTCTCGCTCGCACAGCGCGGACATTCTCGGCCGACTGCTGGGCTCGGGCTCGGGGAGCAATGTCACGCCGGCGGGGACAGGTAAATGTTGATAATATTGTTGAGTTATCTATGACTTTTTTGTTTGACCTTGCTGGTATCTCCAATAAGAGACCTTTGATCTGCAGTCTACAACTATATTATTATGACTTTTTTGTTGATGTCGGGTATGGGCATATAGAAATAGTGTCTGTGGACTGGATCTCCCTTCTGTTCAAAAATCGTCGTATGCATTTGTTTGAGCTCGACTTACGGCGCCGAACGTTGTCCAGTGCAGATGAGGGTAATGTGGTAATGTGTTCCTCAGTTTATGTATGTATGTATGTATGTATGTACGTTTGTGACACTATATTGATCAAACGCGTGGAACAATTGTGAGTATTGTATGTGTCACTAACGATATGACAATAACTAAGTCAACACGGCAACCATCAGACGCCATTTTGTATTAATTTTTTTATTGGAACGAAATTCCTTATCGAGCGTTGCGAAAGGGCTACACGGAAAAAATGGTAACGACATTTTTTAGGCCAGAGAGGGACAGACAGAGAAACTTGCGCACGCCAGAGAGAGACAGACAGAGAAACTTGCGCACGCCAGAGAGAGAGACAGACAGATAAACTTGCGCACGCCAGAGAGAGAGACAGACAGAGAAACATGCGCGCCGCGCATGTTTCTCTCTCTCTCTCTCTCTCTCTCTCTCTTATAGAAAGCAAGCTAGATATTTTCGTTTCGTCATTCTATTTCGCATTGAACAGTGTGCCACACTGTTCAATGCAAAAAAACAAAAATAATCGTCGCGACACCACACTGAGTGTGGTGTCGCGACGATTATTTTTGTTAATAATAAATAAACTTCGTTCCATCCGGGTGTCCCTTGACACCTCTCAAGTTTTTTATGTAAGTTCGAGTATTACGAGTTCGAGGTTAGTGACCAACCCAGGTGTCGGAGTTTTTAGGCCACCTGAAGGCATCCTACAAGGTCATGTTATTAATAAAATTGAATTAAATTGGAGTGAGGCTTCGATCAACAATACACAACTAAAAAATACGTCTCGGTGAATAAAAGCGCATTTGAAACGTGACGTCTTTATTTATTTTATTTTATTAATAAGATTTGCTACTTTATTGCTAGGTGTCATGGTTGTAATTAGGTTGAACATAGAATTGTTTTAGAACTTTTGTCACAGTTCGGTAGTAAACAAATGAAGCCACCACATGTCACCACGTCATCCACGCGGACAGCATTTGGCTTTGATTTCTATGATCTAGTTGTGTATTGTTGATCGGAGGAGTGAGGTATGAATGTGAAGTGGTTGTAAAGCTTGTTCGATGATAATGCATGTGGACGCTGTGTGTGTGTGCAGACGGCACGGCGCCGGCGGGCGGCGCGGCGGGCGGCGCGGCGAGCGCGTGCTCCGACCCGCAGCTGTCGACGGCGGCGCACACCGACATGCTGCTGCTCAACCTCATGCGCATCAACGGACTCACGCCCGCGCACCACGCCGCCGGTCACTCACTCCCCCCTCCAACTAATCACTAACTACAGACAGACTAATCACGAACTAGGGACATTCTTCACAACGGTAGTGACACCGGTAGTGTGACAAAGATAACACTACAAAATCGAAATTAATCGTCTATACCATCCCAATTTGCTTGAAAACTAATTTTACTTTTATGTGTTGAGTCGACACCGGGTCTGAGCATTTTTTTGCAAATGTTTGCCCTGAAAACTAGGTAAAAACGCGGCTTTTAAATACTCTTAAGGATCAGTTAATCTTAAATTGGTGATGCACTGAAAAGCTTTGTTTCCTGACATACATATATGAAACATCAAAGATGCCAACGACACGGTATATCGATAAATTCACTTTAATCGAATTTGAACATGATCTAACAACAAGAAAAAATAGAACTTTCACGCATACAAGGAGGTAGTCTCTCAGAGTTGGATACTGACGAGTGGAATTATTCAGGGTCGGGCGGCAAGCGTCAGTGGAGCGGCAGCTCCAGCCCGCAGCAGGCGGAGGCGGGGCGCAGCCGCAGCGGGTCGCGGCGCGCGGCGCGGCGCGCGCGCCGGCCCGCGCTGTCGCCGGGCCAGCTGCAGGCCCGCGCGCCGCCCGCGCCCGCGCCCGCGCCCGCGCCCTCGCCCCTCGACTCGCTCCGCAACGGACTCGGCGGTATGTACCAGCTTTGTGGACTATACTTTATGCATACTATTCACCTGTTTTATACTACTGTACTGTTTAACGGCACGCGAAGGTTAATACATTTTGTTTAAGTTTTCTTAATAGATTAAGGTACAGTTACATTTACAGATTAGACAAGTTTACATGATATTCCTGTCATGAAAAACTTCTTGCATATGACGTTTTTACTGAATCATACATTCGAATTTTGATTACATTTGCTATGTAAAATATTGGGGGGGCTCAAGTACAAACATAAAATTAGCATGAAAAAAGGTCCAAATAGTCTTATACAATGCGATTAAAATAAGAATAGGACCGGCCTAGCGCCATGTTGTGACGCCACAACGGGAACTTGGTATAGAGTGCAAAAAAAGTTAAAAAATATTGGCTTATATTGTAATATATATACTGTTTTATATTGTAATAGCACGTACTTTTTTTGCACACTATACCAAGTTCCCGTTGTGACGTCACAACATGGCGCTAGGCCGGTCCTATTCTTATTTTAATCGCATTGTACGCCTGTTAAATTTTTCTTTGTCTCATGCATACATGTACAAAAATGACACTTTAAAGTTTAACTTAAAAAATACGTCAATTAGTTAAGTCTCGGTTAAATATATGCGGCAGTACGACTTCCATCTTTAATTATGATTCTAACGACCTTTCATCAATCAACACTTTTATGTTTGTCAAGCTAGTCGTATATCTGCGAGTGTATAATTGATTCCTAGCCGGCTACCATCCGATGCTGCGAGGCTCGCTGCACGACTGCTGGCCCAGCGTGTCCTCGGTCTCCGACACTGACGAGGTCGACGCCATCTTGGATTCCAACGTAAATACACTAACACATACAAGAGACAGTTTCTGGCATACATAGTTGACCATAGTACATGTCTGTAGAGAACATTTTTGTGACATTTGTATTATGTCGCTTTTAATTAATAAAAAAATGTGTTAATAATTTCCCATGACAGGGAAAAGGTTCTCTGCGGATATTAGTACTGTGGATTAAATGTATTTAAAAAGTAAGAAGTTTTTTGTAGAAAATCGTTGAATATCTAAGTTATGAAGTTCACTGGACAATAGTTTGACAAAGGTAATAAGTGAAAAAAATGCCGGCAACTATTTCGACCATGTTGCTTTACTAATTTGTATAGATAGTTTTGCTTATCTAGTTCGAGCTGCTCGACTAGCTGGTATGTCTATTCGGTAAAGGTGAGTTTAGACTAAACGAACGAATGATCATTCTACTTGAATGTAATTTTTTATCTAAACAGTCACATTGCCTCCTTTCGTTGCTCTGTGTTAGTCTTTTCGTTGAGATCCATATTCTACTTGAGTTTATAGAATATTCTTTTTCTAGTTCTATTTAAATTCTTGCTTAGCTTAAAGTCACCTTAATGTGTTATTATTCGAATAGTCATGTCAGGCAATTGTCGCATTTTTTTTGTGTTTATGTAGTACGTTGCGATGGGCGAATTCATTCGAATGTCTTATTGTAGGAAAGAGCTATTCGAATGAATTCGCTAGGTGTTTTGATGTTTATAACTTAGATCGTATTATTTAGTTACTAATGTAAGTAAGTGATAAGTATACATTTTTCAATTAACATTATTGACACACTTTTTTAACTTTGTGCTTTTTTACGCATTTGGTGTACGCAATTCGCAGGCGGTGCAAGATAGTGTGAGAGAAGTGGCGTGAGAGAGTAGTCAGAGTAATAAGTCTGAGAGAGAGTAGTGTTTTGTGAGAATGTGTGTGAGAGAATTTATGAGAGAAGTGAGAGAGAAATGAGAGAAGTGTGAAAAAAGTGTGAGGGAGAAGTGTGAGGGAGAAGTACAAGAGAGAAGTATGAAAGAAGTACGGGAGAAAAGTGTGACGGAGGGGTAAGAGAATTTGAGAGAGAAGTGGGCTAGAGAGAAGTGTAAGAGAGATTGATGAGAGTGAAAGATTTTGATGTGAAAGAGTGTGTGGAAAATTTTGTAAAGAGAAGTATGAGAGAGAAGTGTGACAGAGGAGTGTGAGAGAGTTGGATGAGAGAAGAGTGTGTGGCAAATTGTGGAAGATGTTGAGAGAATTAAGAGAGGGAAGTGCAAGAAACTGACGAATTTTCTTCTTTCTTCTTTTTGGTTGCTCTGGGATATATTTGCACCGTAGAAATCTCATATCGGTTTTGCGATGTGACGCCGCAACGCAGGTTGTGGCCTTGCTTTGTGCAGCTGACATTATGGTCTAGAGTTTCTTATTCCAAAACAAAGATAGAGAATGATTTTGTTCCTAGGTCATCTATGAAAATGTCAAGAAGTTATCTAGTAAACAGGTAGCCTGGTGTACTCAATTGCAACTCAAACCCAACCCTCATTTCTATACATAGAATTGAGGTTTCTTAATTTGAGTGACTTCTGAGCACCTTTTAAGAGGTTAGTCTTTGTTTGGAAAAAGGGCGTTTGTTGTCAGCTACATAAGGACTAAATTACGATGCTAAAGTTGAGTATACCTTCCACAGGACACTCTTTTCGATATGTTGCTCAGCTCGCTCTCAATCGAACCCACGAGCGGATCGCGGCCCTGCACGCCGCCCGTGCAGCCCTGGTGTCCGCCTGCCGCAACTGCCCCTGTCGCAGCCGCAACCAACAACCACCAGGTATCTAAACATTATCACTGCTCACCGGCTTTGCCTGCCTTGTACCCGTTCGAATTTCGGGATAAAAAGCCTATAACCCTCGTCTTGAATGTGGCTTTTCATCAGAAAAATAATTATTCCAATGGGACTGGTAGTTTCCGAGATGATCGTGTTCAAACAAACAAACAAAAAACCAACTCTTCAGCCTTATTATTAGTATAAAGATAAGGAATCCATCTGGATACACCGTTGACTATGTATACCTCTCCTCCGAGTTATATAATTTTACACCTTATCCCCAAATCCCTTGAATAAATCCTCTGTATAAGACGAGATTGAGGTGCGTGTGTTTTAAAAGTATTGGTACTACAAAATAATGGAAAAGTAAAGTCGGCAGTGTTCATAACGAGTATATTTGAGCGTGCGTTCCCCCCGTCAGCCGGCAGCGACGCCGGCGGCGCAGACGGCGACGGCGCGGCGCGAGGCGAGCCCGGCGCCGCCGCGCCGCGACCCTGACGACGCCTGACCTCTCTGGCGCCGCTACCGCGACCGGCTGCGGACCGTGTACCGCACGGGCCGCGACCGACCCTAGCGCGGCCACCACGCGTCACCATACGCTTTACCAAAATGGAACAAAAATGTGGCTTCATTTCGATAAAACTTGTCGGTATTTTAGCTCGCTCCCTTGCATAAAACTTGTCATGTAATTTTGTACCTAAATATGTTGAAAAGTGAGCAATAAATAAATAGAACATAAAACAGAAAAAATAAATTGAAATGAATTTCATAAACAAATAACTTTCGTTTTGAATTATGTTCTCTGATACAATTTGAACTATTTTTTAAAATATTTAGGTACGTAAAACTATTTTGGTATGCAGACCGGACTTATTGTTAAATTGTTACGAATAAGTTCTTAAATTTGGGTGACGTGTCAATAGTTAGGCGGTATTTAACTTAGTACAGTACACAATGGACAATTCCGGAATATTTCGGCCATTTCACGGGCAACGGTGGCAAATTACTGTAGGCTTTGGATCGTGGCGCGCATACACAGTGTTGTTGATGGCAACATTTTGTCACAAATTATATTGTGACGTCACATAGTGTTCACTCTGGCGTTATTTCAACGCATACCCCTGTCACTCAACACTGCCTTTATAATAAAGTCACGTGTCTCAAAAGTTTATAGTTATTGAGGCTCAATTTAAATTAAAATAGTTACACAAAACACTAAACATTTTGCTTGGTAAAAATCGTTGTCGTCGTTTTGTGACAAATGTCGAAGTACGAAATGACATGTATGTCAGTGCGAATGTTTCCGAATAGTAATAGTCATGTTATTGAACCGATGTCAAAAAAGCCGCGTTTTCACTTAGTATTGGCTCCTGATCAGATAGTCTAAGTAGCAAAACGTCTAACAAAGCGAAAAGTCTAATGAGCATTCAGTCTATTGAGCTAATTGCCCATGTAGAAAAACGTCTAACTATCAACAGGTCTATATATCAAAACGTCTATTTAGGAAATCGTCAGGTTTTAAATATGTACAATTATGAACATAATTACTTTAGTAAAAGTCGTATAAAAACCATATTTTTTTATTTGAAATAAACTAAAATAATATTATTCTTTCAAGTGCATAGCTGTATTTAATAATTTGTATTAATTATTTATATGTTAATTTACCTACAAAAATATCAGCACCGGCAACACTGTGTGTGCCACTGGTGGTTACCCTCGCGCGTCGGCGCATCGTGTAACCAATTAGGACACACAAAAGAGATGTTTCTTTGATTACATGATCGCACGATCAAACGCATCGTACGGTCGTTTTAAGCATTTCATGTGCTCGCACGCTTACTTGCGAGGTTCAAATAGACATTCTGATGACATCTGTATGTTTGAACTCATCGCACGACGAGAACGCATCGCGCCATCGTACGATCGTGGCCAATTAGGACGACGCCCACGTGTCACTACTAAAAAAATAATATGCTAAGGGGTCAATTTATACTGGCGCAGAGTCGAAGCGCATCGAAGCGTGAAATTCTTTACAACTAAAGCGAAGCCGCACGAATGCGCGCGGTTTCGCCAGAATACGCGCGCATTCTTTTACGTGTAGTAATGAACAATCTCCGATTTATGACGCGTGTTGCGTAGGTTTGCTAGTGGTTGCGTAGGTTCGCTAGTGGTCACATGGATACGCGAGAATGCGCGCGCACCAATCAGTGTTGTTCGCGCGAAGACGTGCGAATTCCAAGAATGCGCGCGTCTTTTTAAAATCTCAGAAGTAATGTGTGTGTTACGCTGTGTAGTTAAAGTTGAATTTGTTATGTTCAGTTTTGGATAGACGCTTCGATGCGCTTCGACTCTGCGCCAGTATAACATGACCCTAACAGAAAATAAATCAAGGAGTTCGAAGGTCTGTAGAGTTTGCATGTATGTAATACTTGCCCTCATATGGTATTATTATTATATATTATTTTTGTGGTTAAGTGTCCAGGCATTTTAAGAAATTGACGTATTCCTCAATAGACGTTTTGATATATAGACCTGTTGATAGTTAGACGTTTTGCTACATGGGCAATTAGCTCAATAGACTAAATGCTCATTAGACTTTTCGCTTTGTTAGACGTTTTGCTACTGACTATCTGACTATCTGATCAGGAGCCTTAGTATTTATTCTAAGCGAACTTTTGCTAGAATGAAATTTTGGGAAAAGCTCATCTCGCCGAAGATATCACCACGCGTGCCTACTCCGGATTGGTGATCTCAAACCCGAGCCATGTTTGAAAAGTACGAAACAAAGCTCTAATAAAAAAAAATCGCCCGATATCCTTGAACGAATATTCGCTCAGAACACTAAGTGAAAACGCAGCTTAAGTATTTAATGTTAATATACACATAGTATGCACCTAGCGTCAATACAAATTACTAAAACTTCTAAAAAATGTAATTAAACATAATATATACTTTCGGTCCGCAAATATGAATTGAAACTTATAATTATTTTCCTTTTATAAATAGATGTCTTAGCCTGAAGAGTATTGAATGAAACCAAAACGCATTTTTGTTAGAATTTCTAAACGAATCGAGGATTGAACTTGTAGGACTGATTGTCGATTATGTTTGTGTGTAAATGTGTTCGTTTCGACCCATCAATATTCGTCTCATTTATTGTATATCTAGTCTAATCTGCTATAAAGCGTAAACTTTACAATATTAGGCATTTTGTTTGTTTGCTCTCAATAATTCCAATAATAAGACTTGTAATAAATAATAGTTTAAACGACACATTTTAATATAATTCTCTCAAAGATATATGTCAACAAAAAAAAGTTTCTAGTTATATTGAAAAAATAAATATTATATATTATTAAAATTATATCCTATGAATGAATAAACCAATAAACCTTGCCGAATGTGATCTGAAAGTTTACGCATATAAAATAAAGATATTATTAATATTATATTTTATTAAATACTCCTTTGTGTTGTCTATTGGTGGGTCCAGAGGGCATTAGATAGAAAATATTCAAAATTATAAACGGATCTCCTATTATATTTTATTAATAATTATTAATTTCTTATTATAATAGTACAATGTTGTTATTATTGTGAATTTCGAATGTTGGAATAGTATTGTTTCTTGATCAAGATGCTAATCGATTTTATTTTTGCATTTATTATACGTATGGAAATAGTAAACATAGCTATTTCAACGGTAATAGTATATTAGATATTAAGTTATTGTTAACATAACTATTTAACGATACAAGTATCCAAATCTACATACACTTAATGGTTACTACATACTTTGTGATTAACCACAGTACATACAACATTCAATACCATTTTCTTTCAAAAGTACCTGAAACTTGGTCTATCTAAATAACTCTCAAAAAGTAATATTTTTATGATTTACATAAAGTTCTAAATTTTTGTTCAAACGAGTTATATTTTGTAGCGATTTTAAAATTATGTTTAGTTTATTAAGAGTTCGACTGAAAAGTTCAAAGTGTGTGATGAAATGTTTCGGCGAGGAACTGAATAGGTTTAAGAGTTTGTGTTATTGTGTAGAAGTATTCAAGTAATCTGATTTGTATGGAATATTACATATTTTAGAACTCCTTCAAAGACTTCTATTTTTGATTGACTGTAAAACTATAACATTTGATGTTGTTAAATTTGATTTTTGTGGAATGATACATAATAATTAATAAATGGTTGAAATGTCTGTTCGTGTGTTATTTTATACTATAATTTGTACATAGTAAATTTGCTTTCTTTTGGATATATCGTGGGAGCGATAACGATGACGACGTCGACAAAAGAGCGAAGTGGAGGAGAAAAATATGGAAGGTTCACCCCACCTGTGGGACACAGCCAGGAAGAGAGAGAGAGATCGTGGGAGCGATAGAAAGTGTCGACTCGAATCAAATTATAAATGGAAACCGGACGTAGATGCTAGTATAATGTTACAATTTCAATAAATTTAATTCAGAGTTCCCTTTTAAAATCAGTAAATTCCGTAGTGTTGCTACACAGAATTACATCTTTATGCATTTCAAAGTACCAGGCGTTCAAAGAGGTTATGTCCGCAAAAACTTGCAACAAACTAAACAGCACTTGGAATATAACCTTAACAGTCCGTAATAAGCTTGACTTTTGCAAGACCCATTTGTCATTTATGTTCATTTCTTTCTAGGCCAAAAACAGTGCGTCGTTTCATTCACAAGCACATTCAAATTGCTCGACGCTATTATATCTGTGGCTTTTTTTATGACGGGATGGATGAAGTTAGTAGGAATAAAAAATAGTAAAGTAATTCATAAAGATTTGTCGGAAGACAACGTCGAGGATGTTAGTTGATTGATACGTCTAGGTCACTTTGTCGACTCGTTTTCTGTCATTCAACCCGCTACCATGATTGATTGATGTCAGACAACGAACACAAACAACGTCATCTAGTGACGCAGTGCAAGTAGTACGTAGGAATACAAACACAAGAATAAATTGATTCAATATTTTATTTCCATTGTTCCAAAATATACACAAGGACACCGTAAATGAGGCTCGAGCCATATCCGCAGAATGTCTGAAGTTGTTTGAATTTCATTTAGTGATTACACGAAGAACATGAATAGATAAATTGAATACAATCTTAGAAGCAGACACGAGCGAGCTGTCTCGTACAAACATGTCTTTTATGAACGAGCTCCGCCGCGCGCACGCTACATCTACAATATGCGCCACAACTATTAGTAATCCAATGTCCCTACAATTATATTTACAAATAAAACTTTAAAGGAACGCTTTGCAAACAACATACTTGAGATCGTCTTAACATAAGATGGTATAAAATTTTCAAAGTTACAGAACGAAAATGTAAAACATTTTGACATGAACTTTTATTTACATGACATTTGTTTCATTAAAATATTTTAAAAGAAATGTTGCGCCAATCACGTTTTTTCCGCAAATAAATAACAATTGAATTTAGCCTAAAATACTTCTCTTTGATAAACAAAAACAATACAAAATAATTGCATTCAACAAAGCTACATAACAAATTTAATATAAATTATTATTAAAAGAAAATGTACAATTTTTACAAAGCTACATAAGATGGATCACTTTAATATTATCACCATAAAATATAATGTATATAGTTAATATATAATATAGTAGTACTGATGTTTGTCTCGCTGCGACACTGTGCCCGCACCGAGACGCACCGTGCGTACACGCATACATTGAATTACATTTATCATTACATTATAATTTTCATTAATATATTGCAATTATTTTAAAATTTACACTTCAATCATAAGTTTGATTTAAATCATTACATTTTATACTAACATTTTCGTTAATTCCATATAATATTAAATAACTAGTCTGATATTAATTCATCTGATCATAGCGCCATCTAGCGACACGTAAGGTAACTTCGTTATAATAATAAGTTGATTAATTGTGCATAAATTCAAATCATCTAAAACTATTGCGAAAGGCAAGTAGGTGATGTACGCATGTTTACATTTATATTTTTATTTAATCACTATTCTGAACTTTAAAATGAAACTACAATACACTTAAGATAATCTTACATCTAGCTGGTGTTACTCGTGCACTGTGGTCACTGCGTCTGACGTCACCGCGTGTGGTGCTGCGCGAGCCCACGGCACCAACTCTAACACTTAGTCCATGTACTAACTACATACATCTAATAGCACTATATTTAATATTATGCTTGTTTAATTAATATACACAAAGTTCCACTCAACTCCGTAAACAGTAGTTTGTCACCTACGACGGGAGTTTTGCCATAAACATATATCTTGCAGGTCTGTGGAACCGTAGCGACCGACCGAAGTACTAAGTACTGTGTATCTATTATGTGGAAATGTCGTTTCCCGAAGGTCACACTTGTGGTTGATATCTAAATCCTTGCATTCAATTCACCGATTCGCTCCGTCTCTCTCGTATACGCCCCGCGCATGCATATTATAATAATATACTCTCAAACGTCAGTTTCATTATCATTCTTTGGCATTATTTAGTGAGCTATGTTCGTTTCATCGTCTTCCAATAGTATTGTTTGTTTTTCAATGTGTTGCTTCAATTCATTTTTGTTATAAAACAATAAATATTGCACCGTCCAAATATTCAAATATAATTTTTAATTTGATATTTTTTTCTAAACTATATAAATAGGTATATGCAGATATACTATACTATTTGACTGAGTATTTCAACGTTTCGTAATTCGTTCAATATATTATAGGATAAAAATATATACTTGTGACCTAATCTATTCAGTCCGTCGAATCGAATCTTGTAATAGCCTCTCTCGTTGCATTACGAGCGTCGGCGTAGTGAAGGGGGCGGCACCGGGCGGGGTCGGCGCGGAGTCGCGGCGGAGTCACACGTGCGACTCGAGCGGGTGGCGGGCGGCGCCGGGCGCGGTCGGCGCGGAGTCGCGGCGGCGTCACACGTGCGACTCGAGCGGGTGGCGCGCGGCGAGCGGCGCGCGCGGCGCGGCGCACGTGAGGTCGGGCGACGACGTGCGCGTGTGGCGCGCGCTCCAGCCGTCCTTGTCGAAGTCCTTGGTGCCGCCCACGGTGTGGCGCCGCTTGATGCCGCGCTCCGGCATGCCGTTCTTGCGCTTCAGCTTGGCGGCGCGCGGGGCCGCCTCACGCCGCCGCACCACGTTCCACTCTCCCTTCTCCAGCTTGGTGAGTCGCTCGCCCTTGCCGAGCGAGTCGGAGCGCTGCAGGCGCTCGGCGCGGCAGTTGAGCGACTCGGAGCGCAGCACGCGGCCGGCGCGCTCGCGCTCGTCGCGGTTCAGCGACTCGGACCGCTTCAGCTTGGCGCCGTCGTCGGCGGCCGGCTCGAGCGTGCCGCTGCAGCGTTTCGGCGGCTCGGGCGCAGCGCTGTTGCGCTTGGGCGCGTCGGGCGCAGCGCTGCAGCGCTTGGGCGGGTCGGCGCGCGCGAAGTGGTCGTTGTCGGGCGCGGCGGAGGCCTGGCTGCGCGTGTCGACGTCCTTCTCGTCGTCGAGCTCCTTCTTGGGGCAGTTCTCCTTCTCGGAGTCGTCGGCGTCGCGCGCGCGGCGCGGCCAGCGCGCGTCCGGCTCGTCGCTGGAGGACGACGAGTGGCGCGTGTCGCGCGCGAGCCACGCCGCCTTCAGCTCGGAGGCGCGCGCGCCGGGCGACACGCGCGCGCGCGAGCGCTCTTGCTCGCGTTCGCTTTCGCGTTCGCTCTCGCGCTCGCCGCTCTCGCCGCTCTCCGGCTCGTCGGGCTCGTCGGCGTACGGGATGCTGCCGTCGTCGAGCGGCGACGAGTTGTTGAGCGTGCGCAGCTTCTGGTCGAACGTGCTCGTCAGACTAGACACCAAGTCTCCGGTTCCTGCGACAGAACGGATACACGTCAGTACGGGCCGGGTTGACTCGCGACGTGAACGATAACGATCGATGGAAGCGTGTTAGAGTATATTAGAAGAGCCGCGCTCGTTAGATGATCGCCGATGCGTGATGAGGAGCGATGATATGTACAGAGCAGATGCGATGGTCGGCCGTGCGGTCACCGCGCTGCAAGCGTTAGTCGTCGACGTCGCGGCACAACACTGCGGCACACGTGCGGCTATGAGTAACACATGACACAAACATATCAGGGCAGGGTTAGGCCGCCCGCACACACACACTCGACACGCTTACATTCTTATACCTTTTATTGTGGACAAAAGAAAGAGATTGCTGTGTCTACTCTCTGACGTCAGTACTGGACACCTAGTGGGGCAAATAGTAGACACCTTTATTGTATTACACGAACAAGTGTTAACACTGTATGCAAGTTGTTCAGCTAAGTGTGGAGACTCACCATCGATCGAGAAGTTAGTGAGCGCGTGAGTGTGTCGCGAGTCCGCTCGCCCGCGGCCCAGCGCCGCCATCGACTCTAGTTCGATTCTGAAACGAATTGTTACTTGTTAGTTGATGATTGGGGGAGGGCACTGATATTAGGTTTATTTGTTACGTATGATCACAGACATCATACACCCTGAAAACCAACGATGACTAACGACGAACTACGCTCTAAAATAGACACACTTAGAATATGCGCTAAATTAATCTCGAAAAGAGTCAAAACTTATGCCAGAAGAGATTTGCTACGAAAAACGTGTAAGCACGAATGTATGTGTGCGTCTGTTTTCGTCGGCATTGGTTGTGGGTGCATCGGTTGTGTGTCACGTACTTGTTGAGGGCGTCGTGCGCGAGCAGGTTGTGCGGCAAGCCGTCGTACTGCGCCAGCGACGTGGTGAGGTGGTGCGGCGGCGACGCGAGCGGCGAGGCGAGCGGCGAGGCGGGCGGCGAGCCGCCGGGCGAGCTCTCCGCGCCTCGCTTGCCCTCCGCCCACTTCTTGTCCGAAGAAGGTTTCGATCGCGGCTTGCGCTGGATCTTGCGATTTGCCGCCGATATGATTGAAGACACGATATCTCGTGTTGACACGTCTTTACCTGAAACGATATACATTGTTTCATTAGGCATCGGATACGCTGTTACAAACCTAAAGAAAATCACGGACTCGATTACTCGATTTAAATGTTTATAAATTGTTTTCAAAGATTGGATATTTTCTCTGATCATGAACCAAAAGTTGAAACTGAAATCGTTAATATTTGTTGCCGAATAGCGTAAAAATCAATGTTATTTGAGTTGTGTCGGTAGTGTGGGTGGTACCTTCAATCTTCTTGACGTTGTGTATGAGCAGGTCGCGCGAGGGCGCGGGCGCGGGCGACAGCTCGTCGGCGGCGGGCGGCGGCTCGGCGGGCGGCTCGCCCTCCTCCTCCTCGAAGTACCACTCGTACTGGAAACACACCGTGCAAACTTAATACATTCGTACCGACTACAAACACCTATAAGTTCAGTAGGGCCGGTTGGGCCCCCGACTTGATCTAACCTTTGACTACCTACAGGGCCTCCGGCACGGAACTGACACAATTTAATGTGCCTTCGAACCACGGTTTAGTCAGATTGAAATGCCACTGTCGGCCACCCTATCTAAGTAGCTAGCATATGTTATCGCAATAAAGTAGCACTTCTAATGCTACGATCAGTACATAAATATCGGTGTTATATAGCAGGATTCTGTTAGTAAAGGTGAAAAAAACTTACATGTGTGAGGAAAGATTCAATGATGCGACACTGGCTGGACATATCGTTGACCATGGCCAGCATGTCGTCGCTGGCCCCTCGGACCAACGTGGGCCCGAACACTATGGCCAAGTTCCTCGCCGCCATCTTGTTTATGGACGAGTGTGAGACCACTCGGCGTAAATGTTGTATCAGGTACTTGAGTGTTTCGTAGTGAGCTTCGGGCAGCGTGTGAACTAGCCGTTTGAGCTCTCTCGCTCGCTCCGGGGACCGGTCAGCGGCTGAAAGAACACCATAGGTCAGGAATTGTAGTGAAAGACAGGACAAGAAATCTATACTAATATTATAAAGCTGAAGAGTTTGTTTTGTTTGTTTGTTTGTTTAAACGCGCTAATCTCAGAAACTACTGAACCGATTTGAATAATTCTTTCACTGTTAGATAGTCTATTTATCGAGGAAGGCTATAGGCTACATTTTATCCCGGATTTCCTACGGGAACGGGCACAACGCGGGTAAAACCGCAGGGCGCTGCTAGTAGAGGATAAAAAGATACTTACTTTGCAATTTATATTTAAAGATAATACAGTGGTATCTAAGAAAAAGTGAAGATGTAGGACAATTGGAAACATATAAAGGCTTCTACCCATTACACCGTATCATACCATGACCGTGCTATGAACGTGTCAGGCAAAAA
The DNA here is from genome assembly GCA_963082685.1 of Cyclophora albipunctata. NCBI lineage: Eukaryota > Metazoa > Arthropoda > Insecta > Lepidoptera > Geometridae > Cyclophora > Cyclophora albipunctata. The sequence continues at coordinate 2,416,594 of OY720117.1, read as the reverse complement.
AGTATTCTTTGTATTGAAAAGTATGAGACTACCTATGCTCACTAGAGTCTAGACCGTTCCGTCACCAACCAACAACGTCGACTATTCTCACCTAATATTTTGCCGGTGCTGAAACGTTCATAGCACGGTCATGGTATGATACGGTGTAATGGGTAGAAACCTTTAACATAACCATTGGGAAAGGCTGGTCAGGGAAAAAAATACGAATGAGTCGAGTCAAAGGCTTATGTTACCATAAGCCTTTGACTCGACTCATTCGTATTTTATGTATATGATATGATATATTTACCGATAAAGGCGGGATAAAGTTCGGCGGTGAGCAGCGGGTCGGGCAGGCGGCGCAGGTACAGCTTCAGCAGGCTGGAGGCCACGTGCACGTCGGCCCAGCGCGCGTCGCCGGGCGGCGGCGGCTCGCCGCGGTCCAGCGCCGCCGCCAGCGCCGTCACGCCCGCCGCGTTGCCCGGCACGCGGTACACGCCCACCGTGCGCAGACCGTACACCTGCGGGTGTGGACATACAGTCAACTAATGGCCAAAACGGTACCGACTTACGGAATAAGGATACAGACATCATACACTGAATTCATTAACATAAGGTACAGACCTAACGAACAAAGATTACTTGGGCAATGACCACTAAAATCAGACTGCAAAGGATATGATGTGAAGATAATCGTCGTAGCATTATTGGTGCTTCTTGGAGATCAGTACAATAGGATACATTGCTAATAATTGTCATGTTTGCCTAATACGAGTTGAGCACAGAACTGTATCTAATTCTTTGGATCTTGGATAAACCTTAAACCAATGCTCCGACCTTCACTAAAAGATTTTGAAAATGGTCCCAAAAAAAATCGTTGAACTCCTACCTCTACAGCATTAGCAGGCAACGTAACAGCTCGGGGCACGAGCGGGTTCTCTGGGTCTGTGGGGCATCTCTCGAGCGGCACCTCCAGCCAGCCCGTGGCCGCAGGCGCGGCGGGGGTTGTGTTCCCTCCGTGCATTCGCCTCAGCTGCTTCGCCACGCGACCTTTCCACGTCTTGTTCTTAGGCGACGAAGGGAGGGTTGGCGTTGGGGGCCCTAAAGGTTGGAAACAAGGTTGTTGAATATATGTTGAGCCTTCAGGTTGCTTTAGCATTCTGACGCAAAAGTGACAGCATAAAAATATCATAATAGTGTGAAGTGCTATCATTGTTGAAAGTGGTTTGGTCTGGGCCTCAAACCATGATACAAAGTAACTAGAGGTTCAGTTTTATCATGAATGTTCTTCTTACCAGTAGGCGATCTGTTTCTCCCAATTTTCTTGCTTCTTTGCGGCGGTAACGGGGAAGCACATTCTGGTGCTGTGGTGGTTGTGGGAGGGGCAGAGGCGGGCGCGGGCGCGGGGTCCGCGGGGGGAGGCTCGGCCGAGTGCCGGCGGAGGGCGGCCAGCCAGCGCTGCGCGTCTGCGGCGCCATCAGCCTGAACAAGAAAGACCATTAATATTTGGCCTAAAAATTTATCATTTCAAGAATACTTCATCAGCATCATCTCATAAGTCATTACATAAGATGCTGGTGCACTTCAGTAGCTATTTGCCTATAATGTTCCACTGCAACACTTAAGATTACAGATCAATGTGCAGAATAGTTAGGTTCTAGTAAAGTTACATTAGTCAGTAATGTCATGTCTCACTGTGTGGCATAGCTTCTACCTTCACTGAAGACGACATTACAACGAATGTTTTGGTATTATACCTGAAGTAATAATTCTGCACCAGCGGCTGTAGTGACCCTGACGACGTGTTTCCTCTTGGTGTAGTCGTCGGCCAGCGTCGCCAGCGAGTAGCGCACGTCCAGCGAGTCCCGCGAGCCGGGCTGCGCCTCCGCGCCCGCGCCGCTCACCGCGCCGGGGCTCTGCGAAAACAAAACACATACATTGTACATACTTTTATACTTAGAAAGCTCAACAACATACTGGGACTTCAAACAGCTAAATGTTAATGAGTGAAAACTGTGTCTCACGTAGAACAACAATTAACAATCCAGGTTAATAAGACTTTGACTCATTCAATTGACGTATTAATCAAATACATCGAGTGCATCGAATGAGTTATCAGAAAAACTAAAATATTTGGATATTTCCGTGTGGGTGCTCCAGTGGGTTTCAATATATCATTGGTTGCGCACATCATTACTTTATTATTAGGTTTGTCGGTTGTATAAATAAACATGGTGATTCTTCATTTTATTGGGTAAGTGAAGTACTGAACCTACTTGTTTTACAAGTAGGTATTATGTGACTGATGAGACATTATCTAGCACAGAAGTGGGCGTGGAAAAGTCACACACCCTAAAATAAATTATTGGTTTCATAACAATGAAATTGCGCAGACATTAACATTGTATACATCAGTGAAATTAAAGCCATTACAGATCAATGAGGCGTTTGTTTTGTAACCAGTCCTGACAGTCGTGCACCAACAGTGAAACTGAAGGCGGAATCAAAATAAAAACCGTATCTAGCTTTCACCCTTAATTATAGTGTCTGAATGAATAGACGTGAATCAGACAAGTGCTTGAAATGTGCCGCTCACGTTTATATCTCCATTATCTTCGAGACGCGACATCAATCAGAGTCGCACCGCGATTTAGATAACACTTTCAACAACTTAAAGGACAATAAGGTTGAAAATAGCTTATAAGATTATGAGGCCAAGAAATGGCCGAAAAACGAATTGTAAACAATGGTTACGGAGCTGTATGTATGTAGTATTACACCATTGTTCTGTGTGCGGTTCGACACCGAAATAGATTTTTATGTAGTTGCGCGACTATCTGGTTTGCGAGATCGTTGCTTCCGCGGTGCCCAGTTTTTTGATGTTTATGTGGCGTTGCGGTGCGAAGACTAGACTGTTACGACTCAAAATAAATAAACGTAAAATTATTTTCGCCAACATTCGCTAATGTTCGTGCAATATCTATTTATATTTCGTTTCTTTCGACACCGAGGATAGAAAGTCGAAATGTCAATTCATCATTATTACGTACACCGCCACATACACCTACTACTACTTACCTATATTACAAAAACAATAAAAATCTATTGAAAGTAGGCCTATGTCAGCATCACAATAAATAACAACAGGCGACTCTCGCAGCGTTTCATTTAGTTTCTAATACAATTTGTTAACTTTGACACATTGGACGTTTACTATTAATGTCTATTTATCGTGTCTTCGTGTGAAGTAGGAAGATCTTCATTTTGGTAGACACAGAACGAGAGATTTTACTGCATTTTGATCTTAGTGTTTATGTAGCTAGAGGTTAACGGGGGGAGTTGATAGTGAAATAGCGATTTTGTTATCGCTGGAGGCTGTTTGTGGTCGTATTCCAATTAGTTGCTATGCGGCGGGTCTGTGAGGAAATCGAAAGTGCTCACTAAACCGTGGCATTGCGGTCTCATCTCCGCGTGTACGGCGGCGCCGGCGTTTAAAGGAAAATTGTTAACAAAACGCTCTTGAAAATGGTTAACAAAACGCTCTTGCTTTCACCAACACACACGCATAATATTTGTTTCCAAAGATTGAACCTTGTAGTTTACTGTTTTAGTCATTCATCTTCTAAACTTACTCATAGCATACTGAGAAAAATATTAACAAATACTTTACTGGTTCAGCAAAGTTTGTCAAAAAGGTATATAGCAATTGAGTAATAACTTCGGCCTACAATATTTGTGCGTGGTGTGTCATAAGTGAAGACTGACTGCTTTGTCCGAAGACTGCATAACGCGATCGTAACCTATTCACATCAAATGTAATTAGGGGGTCACCGTCTTCACCGGCCAGGGTGACGTAACACACGGCACGATTCATTTAAGTACCACAACGCCAACACACAATTAGCAGATTGTCAGTAACGAGGATATTTCTATTAGGCTACTGTTGTGATAGCTTAGAAAGTATTTGAAATTCGAACTGACCTGATAGAACACCGCCGGCGTTTTATCGATGGCCAGTAATAATATATTAGTTGTAGGTCAATTGCCGAACTACCCAATAAAGATAATTGCGGGGCGTGCGATGTGACGGGCACTGCTAGAGAGAAATTAAGTTTTTTATGTTAACGACTATTCGACATTGGCCTCGAAACGAGAAGGACAGTGTCATCAGAGGTGAATCTCGTAACATATAAAGGCATCCATTAGATACGAGTAGATTTGCTATTCTGATTAAACATTAGATTAAGGTATATGGTTATTGTTTCTGTAAAAAATAAAGCTGTAATTGAATAAATTGCCTATGCAGTTATTTAAAGACGATTATATATATTCTAAGCAGAACCTAGAAATTGAACCTCACCAATAAGTCCGTGTACCAGAGAGTCATGTTTTGGCTAAAATCCACGAGCGTCACAGGTGAAGCTTGATGGTCATTGTCACATGTTGGCACGTACACACACACAATGCACAATACAGTATTCACGTGATGTTAGTATATACTTCCACCGAATATGAGAGGATCACATCCCGGCCGTTGGCCCTAGCACATTTCGTAAACTCCGAAATACCACTGAGATGAACACGAGAACTGCCTCTCGAGTGTTTTGATTTGAAAGTGCCGATAAATAAATCAATCGGTGCGAGGAGCGATCGAATGGAGTTCGATAATAAAACACGAGTTAATAATATTGCTGCGGAAACGCGTGATGCGCGGGCGGAGCGGGCGGCGTCTCACGTCCGAAGGACTCCGGCTCCGAACTGCGTCTGCGCAGAGAAAGTGCTCCCTCGCAGACTCCGAGGCGTCTGCCAAATTGTCGTTTTCACGGCTCGAAAATTGATGTACTTTTTTCCGTACGGGTTGCCGGCAACAATAGTCAAGACACTTTTACTTTCGGAAATAATAGAAAATAATAAATCACTAGTATTCTTTATTTGGTTTCATTGATCTAGTTTCAGCTTTCTGTTTTCTTAATCAGGGTCACTCTAGTTACATTGCAACAATACGAGTATAATAAGAGGAAACCACTTACATACGTAGGTATATATAATTTTGTAAACGAAATCACAATAAAAATGTAATTCTGTAAATCATCATTGCGTAATTATTTGTCGTCGTTTTTAGACGTAGCAATAGAATAAAAGGCACTTCCCACAACAATAGCCGTGTTTATTTATCCGGCTTGAGATCCGTATAGATTCACAAAGTGATTTTATAATTTACGAGTGGTCGTGAGCTCAAGTCGTGTGGTTCACTCCGTCCGATCGGACGCGCCACGTGCTAAACGCGATTTGTCATGCCTTTCCTCTACCTATCTCAGGGCTGTCAACAACTCGTTCCTATTAAACTCTCCCTTGTCCGATCCCCTTTGACGTCAAATTAAGACTTCTACTTTCCCAGAAATACGATTTTTGTATCGCTTATCCCAGGATACAGTATTTCAATCAACAAGTATATTTATAAAACGGTTTTCTTGTTGCGACTGAGACAACCCTTCCGCCTGTGTCGACGGTTTGTCATTGACCTCCTGGGAATTTTAGTTTTCCTTTGAGATTTTCCTTAATCCGAAAATGTGACACAAATAGGCGGCAAGCCAAAAGTAGTGGCCTGTAGGAGAGAAGGATAATGCTCATAGTTACTGGAACACGCTACACTAAAAAACACTATGTACTGAGTAATGATCTTCACTTAGGAAAATAGGGCAACGAATACCATCGATTATTGACGTAATAGTTATACACTAAACAGGTAAACACCATTTGGTAACTAAATGTTTCTGCGAGAAGCCCTGGCGATAGACGATCCGGTGAATGAATGCGATTCGAATCGGGTAATTTTTCATTGTATTTATCTCGTCATCAACGCTTTCTGTCAATAAACAGATTGGCTGTGCTTGTTTCCGTAATATTTGCGTTGAGTTTTGCGTAACCTGGAGCAGTTCTGTTAACAACGTTAAGTTTAGTAACGTGACTAATAAACAAATCACAATAAAGTTAGAGGTGAGTCAACTTGAGAAGAAGGTGCAAAGAAGTTAGCTGACAAGAGGTTCAGTATTTGGCAATGAGTCAGTGTTGCGTAACAATGAAAGCCAGACAGTACTTGACTTTTAAGAGGGCTATTTCGTGTTAGATTGTCGTAGATATCAGTTATTTGGCAATTAATAACGCATTATATAAACTTTACTCCGCTAATGCGAGATGGCTTCCTGCAATCCGAAGTCGCCTGATCTTGAGTCATATTTATTTATTATGGTCATATTACTTTACTAAATGAGTCACAAGAATCCTTGAAGCGAGTGTCTCGTTATAAAGTTGAAGGGCGTGTGAAAAACGTAATGTTCATTAAAAACTACTTTCATAGCAGTGGTTATAAAATCCATTTCAACTTTCCATCTAGCATCCTGTGATTTTCATATTAACAAGCCTACCTAATGTGTATCCGGCAATTTGTTTATTAGCCGGTTGACAACCGTGGGCTGCTGGGTCCTTCGCTATGTGTCCCTTTAGTGCAAGTAATGACGTTATTAATCTCAATGCTTATCGAGCGACCTCAGAGGCTAAGCGGTAATCACGTCGTAGCAAATAAAACACTTCGGTTCGAAGACATTTTATAGACATCAACTTAATTTAGATATGTTTTTGTGGATATCCACAGCGTGTGTTTTAACCAAAATCTTTTGATTTATGCTCCTTTTGTTTGACCTAGATCAAACAAAAGAAGCTTTTATCTCATAAACAGCTCGTGGGGTACATTGAGTTCTTAAAAACACAATATTTTGATAACTCACAAAACATGAAAGCAAAAAAAGCAATAATTAGGGTTGTATACGCAAAACTGGATCAGTTCAAACAGCGAATGAGCTCATTTTGAGTGTAACAGATACGTTACGTTGAATTACGTGAGTTTCGGACGTCATACTCGCATTTGGGTCAGTTTCTCCATACACCCATGTTTTATAAGTTTATAACCTATTTTATTCTATTTTTAATAATATTATTGTCTGAAAGTAGGGCGAGTAATGATGAATTAGCAATGAAGTTCGAAATGTATGAATGAGTGTTCAGTGAAATATACTTTTGGCAACCCTGATGGTTATATATGCATGTTATTGCAAATTCATTCATGTGAGCTGTACTTGAATGAATCAAAAAATAAACTTTCTTTACGTTTTGTTTCCACTTTCTTGAACAATAGAGGGACGGATATACGTCCTTTAATGTAACTTAAATAATCCACTTTTTGTATTGATTGTAGATATTACAACTTGTTATATGGCTCATTAATGAGGAAGTTTTGCTGTAATGCTTTGCACTACTTAAATATCTATAAATTAGTTTTTATTTCGCAGTAAGTAAGAGTTCATTAGTACGATCGCGATAGCGGCATCTCTGTTAGTTCTCTAACCCTAATAAAAATGGACACATTTCGTAATAGTCGTTATATTTAAATTGATATTATCTAAACAAAATATTAATGTTTATTTAGGTTATAAGTTCCTAAATGTTACGTAATATTTGGACCAGTTTTTGTTCATCTGATAACGTTCATTTTCCGGATAAATTAAGCATATTTTAACACAAATAACCTGTTGGGCAAACAGTGAAACTGGTGCATTTGAAGTAGATTCTATTAAAATTATTCAAGAAGTAAGTAGAGATGGTTTGACCACGCTTCAGTGCACCCAAACCCCAATAAAGACGTTATTTTAACACATGTTATTCAAAATTAACGAACCGTCAAACAATTTGATTAAAGTGACAAATGTTACGATTACCTATCACAATAATTTACAACAACCAAAACAATAATTACATAATCACTCTTTTTACTATGACAACAAAGCTTACTATTGCTTTCCTTGTAATGCTCTGTAAGATACTTCCCATATTTTACTGTGGATTTACTTTTGGGTCTTATTTAGTGGTATAATAAGGTGTAGAATGGTTTGTAGCATGCTGAGGATGACATGGAAAACCATCGGTCCAGTAAGGGTACGCATCATCGGTCGCTGATCGCGTGGAAAGCATATCTCTAATGACGACTTCATTGTGAAGCCTTCAGACAGATGTCATGTATGTTAGTAATGGTTGCACGTGAATGGGTTAATAGGCTGTAACGATGTTTATCTGTTTAGGTGTAGTGTTATTTGTATATTTAGGTTCATACATTGTAAGGTTCATCGAATAAAAACATTACTGTACTTGTTATATGGAGATAATTGAGTAGGTAGGTATCTAGTGCTAATTTTAAGTAGGTTGATAGCGTATACCTATAATCATTTCAATCTAAACGAATGGTTTATTATAAGTATTATTATAACATTTTCTCGGAAACAGCATAACTTCGTTAGGTAGTTGAAATACGAGTTATTTTGAAAATAACAGTTAGTAAATAGCAGCAGTGCAGTTTGTTGTGGTGAATTTTAATTTATATCTTTAATTAACACAATTTATTTGTATTTCGTCGTTTATATGTTTGAAACTGCCCGACGAACTTGAACTCCGACTAAACAAGAATGAGCTCAGATAAGAACATAAACTTCCACGAACATTGAGTGTTTATTAATTTCAGAGCAATAAGTAAATATACGGAATCATTTTCTTTCTATGAACTCGGTTCTTTTTGTTGAAGAATGTGAGTTTGCACACGGTACATTTGGATGTACGAGATCAATTAGACTTGGTTTGTTTACCTGTCTTAGCGATGTCTGTTATTGGACGATCCTTTAATAGATAGAGGGGACTGCAGACATAACAAACGGGAATGCGATTAATAAATGACATGAATTATATCGGCATTCGGCATGCCGCCACACTGATAATTGACTGGCCGTAAAACTGACGTGTTATGTCTCAAGACAAATTCTAAAAGCTTTGTAAGCTATAGTACTAACAGCTGTCGATTTTAGTGAAAAAAAACAACTTGAAAATACGTTTGTATTTGTACGTTTTTATTTTCAATCCATTGTTGTTACCGGTTAGTTATGTAAACAGGAAAATGATTGTCATTACCATCGACGAATTGAGGCTTGTTTTTAATCAAATAGTATACAATCATCACTATATAGTACGAATATAAAACAAAGTCGCTTTCCGTTGTCTGTCTGTCCCTATGTAGGTATGCTTATATCTTTAAAACTACGCAACGGATTTTGGCGCCGTTTTTTATATATAGAGTGATTCAAGAGGAAGGTTTATATGTATAAAAATTCCCGAAATTCCCACGGGAACGGGTACAACGCGAGTAAAACCGCGGGGCGCTGCTAGTTGTAGATAAGTCAAATATAAACAATCGCATAACGGGAATTGTAATAACTATACCTATATTTTGTATTGTGGGACCACTACAGTAGTAGCTGCTTGAAATTTAACATTCTCTTCTTTCACTTAAATTATCAATACAGTAAGGATTAGGTTACGTTAGAAGCGAAAACATTTTATCTATTTAAACCTCAACTACCGTTATAGGAAACCTGTTGATTGTATCCTACGAATGGGTAAGAAGCAACAATTATATGGAAAGTCAACAATTGGCTAATGTCCGTCAACCCACGTGTGTTCAGCGGCTGCAGCGATGCGGAAACATGAGGATGCAGGCTGTGGGCGGGTTGGGCAAGACCTAGATTGAATACTACTCACTTCTTATTATTGTCTACGAGTAGGCCTATAATATATGTGCGAAAGTTGGCCAGGATTTATGTTTGTTAATTAATTCCGTAGCTTAATAAATAATAGTGTAATTAATCTTAAGAAGGTGTCTTGTGAGGATTTTATGACACAAAGAAAAAAAGTATTAGCCTATAATGTCCCACAACTGGGCAAATGCCTAATCACCATGCTTGCCATTTGCGGGTTGGTGGTCTGAAACATGGCTCGGGTTTGAGATCGCCTATAATATTATTTATTTTGTTTGTTTTGGTTGGACGTAGTAGTAATTTGATTAAAACAAATAGCTTTTCTTAATGCGTCAGTATTACAATTGATCTAAATATAAGGTCTCTCGCAAGGTAAATCTAGTCAATTCTGGCAACAAAGCGATGACGACATTAGACAGAATAGATAATGTACACAAGTAAGGCAAGAATATATTGACTATTTTTATAATCGAATATAAATTTCACGTCTTTATATTAAAATGTAATAAGTTATTTAAAAAAATCATTACAAGTTACATTTATATACTTTTACCATTACAAAAAATTAAGAATACATTTTCAGTTCAAAGCCATTTTTAGTTTAATATGAAAACTAAAATGTATATGTAGAGTAAACCGAAAGTAAACAAAACTGCATAAATACAAGAGTCACATAATTCCAGTGACATCACTAAGACATAATACATCAGAGCTATGAATACGTCGAACTAACAAGATGCTACCGAAATATCTTTGGAAATTGGCTTTTCCTTGTCTATTTTGGACTTAATCACTTATCCTTCCTTGTATTCCTTGTTTCCTTTCTTATTTTGTCACATTGAGATCCAAAGTCGCACACAGGGCACTTTTTATGTTGTATAAATACTTTGTCCTATAAAGAAGTTATAATTAACAGTGAAAAACTCGTACTTACAGTAACTTATATTAATTACAAGTTTTAAATGTAATACAAAACACAAACATAAACCGAAAAGCCGTTTTTCTTAATCAATTATCGACTAAATCTTTTTATACCGAAGAAAACTTCAATGCAATAAATCATAATGCATTTTATTTATATAAATATGAAATTATGGCTTATTCCTGTAAACCGAGGCCGATGACCCCGGCAGTGCGGCTGGCATTGCGCACTGCGCGGTGCACCGTGCGTGCGTGCGCGCAAGCGCATAGACAAGCGATTGTGAGATCAACGATTGACGGAACACCGTGTAGAGATGCGCAATTGTGATACATTACATTTGTTATTTGTTGCCGGGAAAGTTGGGTAAAACAATAAAAACAACACTACATTATCTACTGTGTTACTAAATGGCGCACACAGATTCGTCAATGGTTCCTTAAGATACATTAATTAGAGAGTATTGATATAAAATGTATGGGAATAAACGTCAATCAGTTAATTATAGATTTAATTTAAATCTCTCAGTACGGTTAGTCACAATACTACTACACATAATTTCAATAGTGTAAACTTTTTTATAGACACAGATTGATTAATAATAGGAAAAACTACCAAGAAAACATATCTTAAGTAAATGACATACATCTCTATTAACAAATCATCAAAAGAAATAAGCTATAATAATTTAGTTTTTTATTCTAATACCTACTCCCACTTTCTGAGAATTCTATGTTATTGGCAACGAAAGCTTGTTAATACTGTTAAAAGGTAATAAGATGAATGATTTTAAACATGGCTTTCGGTTCGGAGAAGCGAGACAGTATGTCTGGCGTTGCAAGGAGAACATATTACAGTGGCCATGTGGCGAGTAGTGATACATTGCCATATATGACGAGAGCCCGCTGTAGCTATCAAGTGTTTGGTTAGCTCGACCGCTCTCTGATTGTTTCATTGCATTCGACTGATTTAATTTAATGTTCCTTATAAACTGTGCAGAACTTAACCGATATGGTCACGTTTGTATTCCGTGTCATGATATAGATTAATCTCCTTGGGAGTGCAATTTGTACGTAGTTTTCACATATTAAACAAAGTCTCCATGCGGTCAATGTTACTTGTATATGTATTTGAAGGTTATCGAAGCAGTAAATAGAATACCCTAATATGTTGTTTATCGTTTCCATATCCTATTATTTACTTGTGTATTCAACCGTTGTACATAACAGTTAAGAAATAATTAACATGTACTTATATGTGTATGTGCGTGAATCCAATTATATATAAGTATGTAGGTTTACATGAAGTAAACACGTCACGCTAGATTGATGATTCTGTAACTGTTCTATAATGTACCTACTTCGATCACATTCACGTAGGTAGCAGTCTTAGTGTCAATATTTCACTTCTTAAGTGGTTCTTAGTTTTAGGCGTACTCTTACTTGCCTCATCCTTATAAGGAAAGCAACTAGAAGTGTACAAGTTTCTATTAGCAAGAGAAATCCATCCTTTATTCTCAATAATTACATAACAAGACAGTTTACAACTAATCACTACTCTTTACCAAACAAAAAGCTTATAATTAAGTCTTTCTAGTCCTACGAGATAAAAAGTAGAATCTCAACCATGTGAGATGTTAGCATTAAAACATGAACTGGTAGTTGCATCGGCAAAAACTTGTTATTTTATTAAACCGTTCCTGAAGATCGCTAATAGCTCATAATGATGCGAAGTTCCATGTTGTACGCATTTGTTCTCAGAATCCAGTACACATGTTTAACAATCTTACTACTGGCAGACAGACGGACGCTTGTACAATGTGGAAATATAGGTAGTGCGCTGATCTGATGCTGAGATACGGCGCGATCGAAAGATATTGGAGCTTGCATGCAAAAATGTGGCTTCGGGTTAAGGAGGGAAAATGCAGTGAACGTCCAAACGAGAGAAAGAAGTGCTCGATTATTACGTACATATAGCATAACCGAAATGAAATTCCAAATAGTCAGTGTCATGATACCTAAGCATAAGCCAATGTTGATGAATGAATGCCCTCAGTCGTCAGACGTCTTCGCCCCGTCGCGTCCCCTAGTAAACGTTTTACATCAATTATTTAATTTGTTATATCAAAGCGACTATTGGGTCAATGGCAGACATAACTCGCCGTAAACTATGATATTTTCGAAATCCCTGGAATAGTTTTGTGTTAAGAAACAGCCGCCGTATGCCAAGGAGGAGCAATAAAATGTAGATATGTAATGTGATGTGACGGTCTGACGGACGTTTTGTTTACGAGGGTCGGTTGCGAAACGCGTTTAAAAATTGTTGCGGGCATCGTGTCGCAATCCACGTACACCTTCGATGATGGACGATCAACGCTTCATGAATCATGCATCAACAGTGACACCCTTCATTCTGCACACATCACTTTCCCCACAATAACACTAATTATCAAAAGAGGTATCATTAACAACATAACAGATATACAATATGTAATTTCGCGTAACATTATTCGTCTGAAACACAAAACAGCAGATCCATTTTTCATCGCTTTGTATTTTTAGTAGTTATAAGAAACGGCTGTCTCGACTTTTGCCAATGGGAAACTAGTTTTCGAATAGGTGAGTTCATGAGGAAGTCATGCCACTTCACTAATGTATTGGTTACATGTTATTTCTTGGTATAAATCCAAAAAAGCGTCCCGAACGTACGTCTTTTGACATCATTGTTTCACATTTTAGGTATTCTTATTTTAATTTTCTTCTAGAGTATTCTTTATTAAGTAATTAGATAACTGTTGCTATCCACTTGATTTTGCTTTAGAGGTTAAACTATGCTTGATGATACAAATTAATTTATTACTTCTAACATATAAAATAAGCTGTAATTGATTTGTGATTCGACATGAAGTCATAAAGAGATGCGGCGAGTGATAATGCCATTAAACTACTGTTACGAAACGTTGCATTACTTACTCTATGACATGACAGAAATGGGCTCTTTACCATCTTTACAAGTATCAATATTGTACGAGCTACTTAACGAAATCAATAGCAGCCATTAATTTCATAAGAGTGATGCTTTAGGCACAGCCATAATAGCGCCATCGAAATGATATACTAAGCAATTCGTTCTCATCAATTTGACTAAATTGTTTTTTCCGCTGGTCACTATAAAATGTGCATATTTAGTCGTCGCGAGGCCCTCGCCGTATTTCGATGGCACGCGCGCCAACTAATAACAATACAGTTTTGTGTCTCATTTAGAACTATCCAAGGATACATAACGATTGCGTGGCGGGATTGATTTGCAGGTGGATCACGCGCCATCGCCGACACCATGGCGTCATATCCTCCACTGAATTGGTCAGGATAATTAATAAAAGAATTGCGCGCGCGCAAGGCAGCGCTATGTTCGGTAACGCGGGACACTTTGACGCATTGTTGACAGTTTGGAGTACGAACATAAAAATATGTTACTTGGACAAAGTCAAGCTTCCACGTTTTCATAGTCCGTTTGAATCAGCGGTAATTCAGTCAGGAACAATAAGAGTTTGACAATAAATTCCTGGTGTTTTGTTTTTGCCATTCCGCTCAACTCATTTGGAATTTCTATAATGATAAGGACATGGAGTGCTTTGTAGTGAGTCAGTAGCTGGTTCGTCAGGGGTTTGGGCACAATGAGATGGATCCCATGCTGTTTCAAGGGCTCGGTTGTCGGATGCTCGCAGCATGCCGTCAGCGGTTCAGTGGTATTGACAGGTTGTGTGTTATCGCAGCTGTCATCTCTCGCCCATTCTGAGGCATAGACATGTAACCTCAGCAGGCCGCAGCGAGGCCGCGCGCCAACCTTTCCTTTATATTACACCAGTATAATGTGCACGATGAATATAATAATGGCTATCTGAGGGTTCAAGGTTCGAAGTGGGAATATCTTACAAAATGTCGATTGTTTCGTGATTTGGCAGGTTGTTAATTTATATTGTTTCGCGTTTAAGGCACGAAACTCAATCACGATTTTTAATAGAATAAACATCTGCATATGTTGCGATAATTATTATTGTTATTGCGCTTTATGATTTGACTCGGTGTATACTATCCTTCCGTTTAATTAAAGTGGTAGTTAAACGTCCAGTTAGTGCGGTGATTACCGAAAAACTTCGGGGTTATGGTTTAGGAGAACCTTTGTTAATGATTGAGCCGGCTAAGTGGCTGGTTATTATATTTTCAGGATTAAAGGGCATCGACCTCCGGGAAGTTTTGTAAAGGCTTGGATCTTTTCACGTCATCTCTTTGAAGGCAGGAAATTGAAAACGTTTAAGGCTTTACAAACCAGAAAGCGGCAATTGAACGGTTACAAACGATTTGTAATGTTATACTTCAAGACGGAAAAAAGGCTAGAGTTCATCGCCCTTTCCCTTTGATCAGCGATTAATAAATAGATCACCTTTAATGGTTTTCTTCGAACTATATTGAACAAGGTTTTGTAATTTAACTTTTATTTCCGTTAAGTAATTACTGTTAAAATTTCAAGGCTCGTTCATTACTGAGGCTTGCATAATGTGTAATAATATAATATTTTAAATGCGCAAACGATGCGTACTGTTTGGATACGTAAGGCTTACGCCACATAGAGACAATTAGGCCGTGATAATCAGCGGGTAAAGCCGCGAACCGTGCGTTGTGTAACCGGCCTTAGAATTGTAGGGCTGTCATCATTATAAACAAAATCATTAATGAAACGTACAATGCATCAAAAACTTGCTTTAAGTAAAATGTGTAATACAAATAAGCGAGCTAGCTATGTAGAAATTTAATGGAATTAGAAAATCGCTCGCTAGAAACGCGCTATTTGCTAATTACTAAGCTAAAACAGCCAGCGAGCGACGGCGACTAAAACAAGTGATCCTTTAAGAACTCCGTTATCCCTTGATGCACGGAACCCTAAAAACACACAATTACGTATTAATATGTAGCGTAGTATTCGGTAGTTGTTGCTAAGTAGCCCCCCCTTAAGAAAACACGTAAGATTACGTATCGCATAACACATATCAACCGTACAAACAAACCGCAAACGGTTAGAAATCGCTCGTATTGAATGGACGGTCGAATCCGCGGAAACGTCTGAGGTTGAATGAAAATTATATGCCATGTGAAATGAGGCCATTCTGAGGGCGCCATGTTCTTATGACCCCATCTATAGATGAAGCTGTCTATAGATGAAGCCGTCTATAGGTTGACAACTACCCTTGGGCGAATGATGAATTAGCTCGTTTGTTACGAGTAGGTCTCTGAGACACTGTATCTAGGCATTAGGTATCTAGGTTATTGTATGATATTAATGCCATTCTACGTAGGTTAAACATTGTAATGCATTTTAGAGTAAGATTAATCAATTATATAGATAAACCATATTTAATTTATTTTAAACAATATACTAGTTGCAAAACAATAATTACAAAAAAGGCTCCTTTTCTTAGTAATCGCTGTCGTCCGCTTTCACCATGGCAGCCCCATAAAGCAAAGTAATCTAAACCAAATGTTTATAACACACCTTACTACCAAGTATCAGTTAAAAGTAATATCACTACACTTTACGATGAAGTAATAACCGCGGCCTACTAACTGGCGGTCGGTGCCTAAAACCTAGATCGTAAACATTTTCTAGGTTTTCTGTTGACCACAGGTGAGTCTGGATATCATAACTAGGTTGATTTAAGTACGGTTGAAGATCACTGCGGTCACTTTCTATATTATCTACCTACTTTGTGTTTTATGTTCGTGTATAGAGTTTATTGCATGTTTGAATATGGCGTATAGCTTCTATGACAATGAGTGAAATTACAAGCTTTAGCTCTGTATAGTTTAAAGCTCTCATTATTGTTTGGTAGTTTAAACCTAAGCTTTAGTACTAACTGATTATATTTTACTAGCTGACCCAGCAAACGTTTTTTTGCCATATAAAAATCAAGGGGTAGACTACCCTTAACATTTAGGAGGATGTAAAATAGATGTTGTTTGTCTGATTCTCAGACCTGCACACAAAATTTCATGAAAATCGGTCATGCTGTTTCGGAGGAGTACAAACACCGCGACACGAGAAAAATTCTCGTGTCGAATTTTACACGACACGAGAAAATATGTATATTAGATTATATTATATTTCTATGACAATGAGCGAAATTACAAGCTTTAGCTTTGTATAGTTTAAAGCTTTCCTTAATGTTTGGTAGTTTTAAGCCTTAGCATAACTACCATACATACTATTCATTTTGTTATTTATATTTTATTTTAAGGTATTTTATCTTTGCAGGGCAACCCTGCACCGGTACTTTTGCCTAGAACTTTTGAACTGCATCAGGGCCCAAAAAACTCCAAACTCTTGTCTAAACCAATAATCCAAGTAAAATTCAAAGAATTCAAAACAGTTTGCTTTCAATAACATTATCTAACACATATGTAGTACCTACTTTATTTGGACATTTGCACTACAGACATATGGTCTGTGTTTGCTTTAGATCTGAGTCAATATTTTAGGGTAAAGCTTTTCTGAGAGCCGTATCGGTTTTAGGTTTTTTTTTACAAGAATATTCAATAAAGAGAACTGTTAATCTACGATTGATAACTAGTAACTAGTACTAAGTAAGTATGACAATAACGTTTACTAACTTCTATAAGACTGGGTGACATATTTAAAAAATAACACATTTTTCTATTCCATTTCTTGTTTGTTTGACACAATTTCCTGACATTAATTACAGGCACGCGTTGACAACCAATCCAAACAGTTACGAACCGTCACAACAACATTAAATTACAAAAACACAATGCAAACATGTCACTACTATTGAAAAGATAACATAATAAGAAGATTATCACCGATTTTAGCTGGGAATCGAAAACAAAAGACGCGCGCTAACCCTGACATTACTATGTTGAAATTCCCACACAACAACGAGCCGTATATACGATTGTGAACAAGATAAACTACTTGTTATATTGTAATACATCTTCTATTGTTTTCATTATCACACTTTCGCTTTCATTGCATTTTGATACAAACTAATTGATGTAAAAAAGTGTGTACAAATTTAATGACTAATTGACTATGTTTAATATGTTGTTTCTTTCATTTTATAGAGAGTATTTTTTTCTTATGTATGATAAAAAGAAAACTATTATATGCTTCAAATAGAGCACACCTCTCAATTTCTTTTCAAGTCATTTAAAAACTGACGCGCCACTCGCATAAATACGCAAATGCATTTATATGTTTTACGGTGTTCAGTTTAGGTTTATTAATCATCTTCCCAACGATGTAAATATTAGTGAAGGATACGAAAAATGATAAATTGGACGTCAGTTTCCGCGGTCGGCTCAGAGTTTGATAATTACACGCTACACGAGAAATGATAAACATTAAACATTCTCCAAACGAACCTTGACATATTAGTTTCATGTGGCGTGGGAGCACTTTTATTTATACACGCACTTGGATTATAATTCATATACTTGCTTAAAACAATCCCAGGAATTTTGGTAAAAATAAAATTCTACAAAAAATACGCTAAATCCTAGAAATATTTCTTATTTCACGTTCATGTCACAAAATATTTCGAAGGTTTCCGAAAACCTCTATCGAGCGAATAACATAAGTCTATCTACAATTAATAAATGGATATTACATTGACCTGTCAAAATGTTTAATGTTATCCGATTTAATTACGCCAATAATGCTAATTATATACTTTAAATTTATTTTGTTCTACTGGCATTAAGGTCTGTAGGGCTGCAACCACTGTAACCGTGGCAATTTTGACAGTGACATTACACGAACGATAATTCCGCAAATTACGTAAATCCCTCGGCCGGGAACCTGTTTGGCGCCGGCGCGCATCGGGACCTGTTATCTAGCCTCGAGCAAGGTCTCCCCGCACTCGATACCTCGCGAAAATACAATCCACAGCATGATAGAAAACCAACTTTCAATCGCACTTTCATATATTACAGCAGTGCAATCATTAAAAAATCTATTAAACTTAATAAAGTTTATCAATCATACACAGCAGGCAGTTAAATATTATTGACGTTATTAAATCTGCTTTCTTTTTCATTTGGATGTAATGTGTCTCATAACCAATTACGTATGATATTAAGCAAGGTGTTTGCATAAATCATTTGGCAATTATCGCGCCTACGATTATAATTGATCACGCCATAATCCTGTACTGATGTCTACAGTGAAACGAGAGGCCTTTGCCCTGCTGTAGGACATTACAGGATACCATTACTTAGGATTGTTTTAAGGTATGTTCAGTGATGAGCCTCGCGGGAGCGTTACCCTGCAACCCGTTTATTATTTTTATATACTGCGAGTGAGTTACAAAAAACAAAAAAAGGCATGTTCAGCTTATGCGTAACGAGCGTCGCGGTGGCGATGGCGGACTAATTCGGGGTTGATCATTCAGAGCAGTTAACTTTGAAACTGCAGTTTGAAAATGTATGTAATTTGGAAGCAATAACGAACCGACATCTTGAATACCCTTTAATTTATTCGCGACCACCTTTGAGGTAATTATTGGCCTTATAATTGCTTGTGAATGAAGTTTAATGAGCTACTAATGATGTTTTATAAAAACCTTCAATTGGTTGATAGTTAAGAAGAAGTTTATCAATCTAATAAACCTGAAGAGCTTGTTTTTGTTTCTTTGAAAGCACTCATTTCTAGAATATTTCCAATTGCTTCTTATAGTCACAAGAGGAATGTTACAGGTTATTTTATACCTTCAAGAATGGGAAAAGCACAAGTGAAACCGCGTGACCCTGCTAGCATCAAACAAAATTTAAACAATATAACTTATTGCAAAACTCAAAAGTTAAACGTAATAAAAACACAAAAGATTACATCACACGTCTCGAGATAAAGTAAAAGATGTTACCGACTATTCTAAGACTAGCCGATAAAGTTCATCACAATAAAATTTACAAGCCGGAGAGACGGGATTAGGTATAATAAATATGTAGATAGGACGAAAATAAATTCCAAATGGATTAAATGATTATATCTACCTGGCCATTTCCATATTTCTTCGCAAGTTGCTCGCGGCTAATAAAATTTAGGCAAAACACAATTTGTTTTATTTTGCGCAACGTTATCGATAATAACTCACTCATTTTCATATTTATTTTATTTCTTTCCATAACAAACGTTTTGCACTTTCTTTTTTAATTGATCAACGTTTTTTCACGTGTCTGTTTTAAACGAGCGATTAAAAACTAATACGAAGAAATGAGCTGTTTTTGCGAACTTGCTAATTGACTTGATAACGTCTTACTTCTATAAATGCAAAGGAAACTGGTTTAACCGGTGCTATATCGGTGGCAATATCAAATAATGTACTTAACTACAAAACTTTGTAAACAAGTACAGTATTCTGCAGAAATATTTACCCGTCTTTGGAGGATGGTCAGTTGGATTCAGTTTCGTAGTGACAAACTACCGAAGTGTGTATAGTAGACGTCACGGAAAGGACTTAGGAATCAATGTTCCTAGGTTCCTAGGGTTTATCATTTGATAGTCGTAGTTGGTCTATCTGTTAGTTTGTTGGTCTTAGTTTCACTCCAATCTGATTAGGTAAAGATTTCTGTCGAGTATTGTGGATATGTGCATTTTGCGAAGTTCATTATTTGACTTATCTTTTATTGGACTATCTTTCTGCCGGCTACTGTACATACTTAAACCAATTTGTTTCAAACAAACCAAGATACCGTGAAACATTGAATTAAACTAAATGTTCTATTTCACGGACAATTAACTCGAAAGTATAGATTAGATAATAATTTACGAAATAAACCAGATTAAACGAAAGGAGACGATAAATCATCATTTGAACGGTTCAATTGAATCCGTATCATTTAGTTGTCACTTTCTTTTAGTTACAGATCAATTGAGAAACACGCAATTGTTTAAAAGTGCCAAGAATTTGATTCATTATATGGTATGGTATAATATTATACAATTAAGTCTGAAGTCGAGGCGAGATTTCGTGATGTTGGACAACAATCGTGTAGGTTATTGTAATATCTCTTATGAAAGTTGTAATAAAATGTTTTACTTGTAATAAATCAATCGGGAATATTTTATTACCTTTGCCGTGTCTAGATTTAGTTTACGTTGGCGAGTTCGTCAACTTGTCGGCTACGTTTGCGTCAAATGTCATCTTCAGAATTTGCTATCTTACAAACTTGTTGCAAGTAACACCTAAGTTACTAGGAAAAAACTGACAAAACAGTTACACTGTGTTATTGTGAGATCATCATGTACATTAGTATTAATGTCAACTAATGTAGTAAACATGTAGACTAATGCTTGACAAATTACAATCAAATGTCAATAGTCAATCAGAGAGAGGGAGAGGTAGAGAGCGATACAACTATATATACAGTACAGGACTAATTCACACACGGTTACTTAGACCCGACCTAAGCTCATGATGGCATAAATACATCATCCAATCAAAAAGAGATACTGAAAAAGAATTTCGAAATTCGAACGTCCGAATATTAGGCTGTGTGCAGGAAACATGCATTTTGCATATTCGCCCGAGGGTGGATCGGAAATGACATCGTTATCACGTGATGAACACGACCGTCGCACTATGGAACTGCCCTAGGCTTGATTGAAGCCTTGTAAGGCTTCATGTTGATCGTAGACAGTCCAACATATGTAGACATAGCTTACAGTTTTTATTGTCGTAGTATAACATACAGCCATAGAGTAGCTATAGTAGAGATATATTTGGTGTGAAGATTTTACACTAGTATACACTAGTATATAGATATTACTTATATAGTATGAAAGAATAGACATATTCTATAGTGTACCTATAAGTAGGTGCGTTAGTTTAATCGTCTATGTACAATAGAGGGCGAAACATCTTGATCAACAGCCTTTGTAGGGATATAGTAGGCTAGGCTTGTTTCGGTTTTAAAGAACGATGATTACCGGTGAGATTTTTTCTAGTGTGTCAGTTTATTCGTCAAATGTCACATAAATAGCGTTATACAAAACCGAAACTATCAACCTCCTTATAGAAGCCGATTAGCAAGGCATTGCGCCTATACCTGTACTAAGTAGTATTTATATGGATAATGTTAATAGGATAGTGCGAGAAGATTAACTAAAGATATATTGGATGAAAAGGCGATGAACTGTGAATCATCGTTACACTTATAAAATACTATAGAAAATATTTTCATCAACTTTTCTATACATAGACTATTTATTCTAATATTTTATTTTGTGTTTGTTTGAACCTTATCTCAAAGAACTCCCAGGAACTAGCAAAATTGGATGATTATATAAGTTATAGACTATTTTTTATCCCGAAATTCCCACGGGAAAGGGCACAATGCGGGTAAAACCGCTGCGCGCTGCTAGTCTTGTGAAAAAGGCAACATAAGTAAGCGCACTAAATTGTTTTTTTGCTCCAAAATTCAAAACAAATAAGCGAATAACTGTATCATAACGATTACATAAATAACTCAATATTGTTTCATGATATTACACAGAAACATAAATTTACATAAATTTATGTGTTGAAGCGTTTCGTTCGACGAGTTAAATTGTCAAAATATAACCAGCTTTGAGTTACTGACGAGCTTTCTGACAGGAGCTTTCGATGGTTTATCATAAGTATACGATATGGATAACAATTCATACATGTTATAAACTAGTGGCGTCCGGTTTCGTCCATTTTATACCCGTTCCAGTAAGAATTTTAGGGTAAAAAGTAGCTTATGTCTTACTTCAAGGTTTAGTCTATATCCATACAAAAAATTATCAAAATAGGTTGAGCCGTTTTTGTGTGAAAAAGGAAAAGCATTTTCGCATTTATAATATTAGGTTTATGTGTACCTGTACAACTTGATAGTGAAAAGCTTAGATCTATTCAAGCTTTCATATGAATCTGTATTTATGAATTGAAAGCTTTCGTGATTGCTATGCAACGTTAATTTCGCGCCCACACTAGTTGGTAATTATTTATGAATAAACTGTTATAATTTACAATAAGGAAAAATGAATATGTTTTTATTATTGTATTGAATACCGATAACAGGTAGTTATTGTTTGAAAAGACTATTTATTTAAGACCCCTGCAGTGGTAAAACTACTATTTTGATACACAACACAAACTTTGTTAATAATTTTGGGCATGTATGATTTAGTCAAGTTTTCATTCAAAAGAGGCGTTTATCTGTGGCTCCTTGTACTCGTAATAACCTTATTTATTTACTAGTTGACCGAGTTGCTGATGTTTTTAAAGTAGTACATCTAAGAATATTTATGGGGGAAATGCTCTTGACACTAGTTTTGTCTGACGATGAACGGCATCTCGTCTTACCCACGATCCGGTGGAGCCCCAGCGCTTCAGCCTCTTCCCGAAAATGTTCTGGCACTGGGACAGACAGGAGACCGAAGCCGCCGGCTGGATCTTGCCCACCACACTCTCACCTTTGTCCAATGTCATTTTACACTATCACCAAGTTTATCACAAGAACAATCCGTCAAAACATTCTATATTTAAAACCGTTTATGTTTTTATTTTATGTTTGTGATACTAAGCTGTGATACGTTTTGTTCGCGAGTGCCGTCGCGTGCGTCCGTCTCGAGAGCCGCGGCGCGAATGCCTCGATCCCGCTCGATTCCGCCCTCGTCAGCCCCGCCCGCCCTCTTCGTCCAAATCCACAATTCGGACACCCTTCATCATTTTTTCTCGCAAAATCGTTTGTTGGACAAAATGACGCAAAT
Source organism: Cyclophora albipunctata (assembly GCA_963082685.1). Lineage (NCBI taxonomy): Eukaryota > Metazoa > Arthropoda > Insecta > Lepidoptera > Geometridae > Cyclophora > Cyclophora albipunctata. The sequence goes on along the minus strand of OY720117.1, from coordinate 2,393,257 downwards.
TGTGTTCCAGCTACACGTGTGACGTTTTAGGATAGTTTTACTTTCCCTCTTTTCTTGTTTGCCAAATCTAATAAGTACTTACTTAATAAAGAGAATAGAGTTGTTTAGTTTAACATAGCGTGAAAATAAGCCATATATTCAAAGGTTTATAGATATCGCTTTTAGTTGTAAGGTCACAGATCTATTAAAAGTAAGCTATTTTTATTTTTGTTTACTATTTACGTTTCTGTCGTTTTACTAATGAATCTTTCAATGTATGGCATGTAGAGTGTTTTGTTTGTATAGGAAAATTACAGTAAATTAAATAATAGCATCCTGTGGCGAGTTCTTAGCAACCATTTTGACAAACGACATTGTCTATGACGGACACCCGAGGTCCCGCGCAGAAATTGGGTCATAAACATTTTATATTATTTTTAAATATCCCTTCGAATGCCGATTGGAGAGAGAATAATAATAGATTCGCATTATGAATTCTGAGAAAAATACTTATACGATACTTATAAACAATTTAAAATTGTAGTAACCTTGGATGGATTTTTTCAATCATAGTCTATGCTATGATCTCTCTACTCAACACTCTTAAACATTCCTCATGAAATGATCTTCAAAAAAGTCAAATTAAAATCGATCGCTTCGTTTAGGACCTAGGCTACAGATACTCAGACACGCCAAACTTATAACACTCCTGTTTTTATGTCGGGAAGAACTATAAACTTTATTAAAAGAAAAAGAAGTCGAATTTGTGTGGGTACTTCTTCATCGAGTGGATGGCCAACCTGACCAATCCTGGTGTCAGAGTTATTGAGCCGCCAAAGGCCTCTGACATGGCTAAGCGTAGTTTAATTAATGAAAACGAAATGTTGGACATATTATAATAAAATAAAAAACGCGACAATGAACACGAATTAAAATAATAAAACAAAAAAGTGACATTTACAACCGTTTTTATAGTTTGAAAAAAAAAAGATTCGAAAACTTCGCGCGGTCACATATGACGAATAATTTACGAGCGCTGACATTTTCAGCATTATTATAAAATGGTTATAACTCTTGAAAACATAACGTTACATAAAACATAATAACATGGGAAGTTTGGGAACTTTAATTAATTGTTTGTGTGATTAAATCTTAATTATTTATAACTAAATACCAGTTTTGTAGCTTTTTAAAACGGTTGCTGTAACATTCGAAGTAGCAATGACGACGAACCATGACTTTTAAGTCGATATGAGTTCAATGTATATAAAAATTACCTTTTCCTTTTCTGGGACTGATATATGTTAAATTAAAACACATAGGAGACAGGGGAGCGACGGCGACTTTTTTGAAAAAAGAACACAAAGCTAATATTAAACTAATGGTCTTAAAAAATCGCTGGTCATTGTCGCCGCCATTTTCCCATAAAAGTATTTAAAGTACAGTAGCCTGTAATGGTCTTGTGGTTTGAGCGCCCGGCTCACGATCCGGAGGTTCCGGGTGCGATTCCCGGTGGGGACAATATCTCACAATAATCTCTTTGTGAGACTGTCCTCAGTTTGGTTAGGGCACTGCGGGCTGAATCACCTGATTGCCCGAAAAGAAAGATGATTCCGTGCTTCGGAGGGCACGTTAAGCCGTCGGTCCCGGTTACTTTCTACGGATAGTAGTCGTTACATGAGCCATGTCAGAGGCCTTTGGCGGCTCAATAACTCTAACACCAGGATTGGTCAGGTTAACCATCCACTCGATGAAGAAGAAGAAGCCTGTAATGTCCCATCCCACCACTAGGCAAAGGCTCTCATGTCACCGAAGATGGATGAGGAAGGATTTGGCATAAAGGCATCAAATTATTATCCCCCCTTAAAATAATTTATAAAAGCATACAACCCAACAAATGTTATCATCAAACTCAGTAATCTATAAACATATTAATCTCGTAAACCATTCCGATTTCTTTCAGTTAACAAGTGATTTATCTCGACCTCGACATAAAACGGACTGAAATACAAAAATATAATGAAAAGAAACCCTAATAATATATTCGTCAGTCGGCAAATGTATAAAAACTTGGAATGGAAGCGCGGTCGAGCGGGCCAATTAATTACACGCCGTTAGTGGAGCCATCCCCTAATTAAATATATCTGATGGAATGGTTTTCGAAACGGCAGTGAGTGGAAACCTTCGGAAAAACTAGAAGGGTAATATTGAAACTACTTTAATGTGGAATACTTTAACTTTGTTTCTTTTGTAGATATTCTTTTGTAGATGTGCAAGGCACGTAGTTAGAAAGGACCCAAGGGCCAAAGGCCTATAAATGATATCGATTATCATTAGGGCTGTCTAGATTGAGCTTTTTTACAAGCTGCGAGTCTGTGAACCTAAAGCAAGTTTTGATATTTGACAAAACAATTGATTTAAAATTGTATTAATGTTAATTCTTGGACTTATTGAAATGTGTCGTTTATTCTAAATAATAGTTTAACTCAATTTTAGAGAGTGTATAACTCAAAAAATATACAGTATTTTCTTTGCAGTATTTAAGTTTAGGAACTAGGAAGTAATAATCACAACACATAAAAATCACAACTAACAGATCACAAGCATTTCCTTGAGATGAGAACAGACGCGGTGTTGTGTACCAAACATTTGATTGTAAACGTCTTTGCTTAAATTTATTGCTGCAGTATGCGACAGAGGACGTTCAGGCTATAGAGTTTAGAGTTTAGTAAAGTATAGTAAAAGGCGATATGACTTCCTCATCGGCTTTTGGAGGGAGATAGTTAGTTAGTTACAGTTTTCTACAGCGATAGCTGTCATACTGTCACTGTACTGATCTGAAGTTTGTTGCTTATCTGTTACGGGTAGTAATAGAACGTCAGATTTTGCATAGGTACCGTGTGAAAGAGATAATGTTATACAAAACCGAAATTAGCCATCTCATGTGCATTTTATGACGTCTCCCCAAAGCAGGCGAGTAAGACATTTCGTCCTTATCTATCTTATCTATATGTAAACATTGATCTGCTAATTCTAGTTTAGTGTCAATCTGAAGAATTGTGTTCGGAAGGCCAAACATTTCAATGTTGAGAGAAGAGCCCAATGCCAATCAATACATGCCAATCATTGATATCTAAAAATACGTACGTCAATAAAATAGGCCGAATTCTATGAAAATTGTTTTACTGTTTCATGTTAAGAGAGATTATAATACTGAGTCTTCTAGTGAAACTATTATTATAATAAAGCCGTAAAGTTGTTTGTTGGTTTGAACGTCTTAATCTCTCAAAGCATGTACCTAACTTTACTACTTTTATCCCAAAACTAGCAGTGCCCCGCGGTTTTACCCGCGTTGTGCCCATTCCCGTAGGAATTTCGGGATGGAAAAATAGCCTATAACCTTCCCGTTGAACGTGACTATCCATTACAAAAAGAATTATTCGAATCGGATTGGTAGTTTCTGAGATTATCGCGTTCAAACAAACAAACAAACAAACAAACAAACAAACTCTGCAGCTTTATAATATAAGTAAAGATTCTCAATCGACCGAATATCGAATACCTATCTATTCCTATAATTTATTTGTTACACACTACAATAGTAATTATTCGACCGGACTATTAGTTTCAGAGCTTAACGCGTTCAAACAAACAAAAAGAACACTTCAGCATGATTACATTAGTAGGCAATATACGATTTCGTGTACTCTATTTCTGAAGACAATAATCGCTTGTATACAAATATAAACATTACAATTTCACGTTACGTTAACGAATAAAGGCCGATACGCTGTGATAGCCTCGCGGAAACATTGGACGATGTAATGAGCTATTAGTAATTTGTATTGTTAATAAAGATTGGTAAATGATTAATATTGTATTGCGTGTGAGGTTTGATATTCAGTAATATTTTGAGATTATAGTCGACGGTATATAAAAATATCCTAAAATCTACATTATGTAGCATACCGCTGTTTTTTCTCGCAGAATCTGCCTATCCGATTTTAATAATTATTTTTGTAATGTATAGCCACATTCAACAGGAAGGCTTAAGGATATTTTCCCATCCCAAAATTCCCACGGGAACGGGAAAAATTCTCGCTCAAACTCACTCTAACTTTACACGCGATCCGGTGAGTTTAGTATGAGGGGCGAGTTATTTAAATACGACGCTTGTAAACTTGTTTATTCAAAATGCTACATTACGAATGTGTAGTACGATACGAGTCATATTGGTACGTCAAGATCACGTCTATTGTACGCTTTAGATCGATAAATCTTGAAATAAATTGCTATGAGTATTCATGAGTCCAATATTTACGTAAGTACATAATTGTATATTTATATCCAGCCATTACGCTACATCAGTATCGATACATGGAAGAATTTACGAGAGATATGGTTTCTAAAAGATTACAATATTTTTGAACGTTTTCCTTAAAAACTGGTCACGGAAAAATGACCCTACTGTACCGTTTTTTAAAGACTTAAAAAGAAAATGAGCTTGCTGCGATCATTATGGTAACGAAAACTGATCTATCTACAAATAAATTGTTTACGAATTACATAGAGTAGAAGACATGGTAAAGATTAATCTGTACTGCGAAGTGATTGGTATTTCTTGTTATTATAATGTTTTCCGTTAATAATACAATAAGGTGGGACCGAAACAAACACAAGGCGATTCAGTATTAATGTGCCCACGGCCTTGCGCCATTTCTAGTTTTGCACCGTGAAACATATCAGATTTGTTCGCCACACTATTTTAATTACAGACTCGACTTGATTTTTTGTTACTTTTTGCGTAAATCATTCGAGTTTACTGCTGATGGCACGATAGTTGTTGCAATGTTGTGTGAACACCAAGGTTGTAAAATGGCTAAATTACCGATGGTTATTATTAGACTACCTGGGTACATATTATATTGTATGTGTATTCTATTCGCGTCAACGCATTGGAATAGATTAGGTAACAAATATAGTTTGTTGTTTAAAATAGTTTTATTCGCTAACCATGACCTACGATATACCTGCGTCGGAGAAATGAATTCTTGAAATCAGTTTTGCTACTAAAATAAATCTTATTTTGATTTATAACATACTACCAGCGCCCCGCAGATTTACCCGCGTCGTGAAATTCGGGATGAAAAATAACCTATAACTTCCCGTTGAATGTAGCTATCTATTACAAAAAGAATTATTCAGATCGGATTGATAGTTCCTGAGCGGCTTCAAACAAACAAACAAGCAAACACAGCTTTGTTATATTATTGTAGATAGATTTTTCAGCTATTGTTGTCTGCTAAGTTGTGATAATTGATAGATAAATTATATTATAATTTAACTAGCAGCGCCCCGCGGCTTTGCCCGCGTTGAGCCCGTTCCCGTAGGAATTTTCGAAAATCCTTTCTTAGTGTGCACTTACGTCACTTGAAAAACCTTCCTGCCAAATTTCATGTTTCTAGGTGTAGCGGTTGAGGCTGTGCGTTGATTATCAGTCAGTCAGTCAGTCAGTCAGTCAGTCAGTCAGTCAGTCAGGACTTTGAATTTTATATATATAGAAGATGAATACATAATCAAAATCAAAAAACGTACTTTCGAATAAACCACATCCGGAAATTCCTAAAAGTATTGAACACTACTGAAACCACTGAAGCTTCTAGTATTCTAATCATATTCTAATAGTCTTCGAGTATTGTAACAAACAAAAAGCTTCATATTCACCAAATATAGGCATCTACAGCAAACATTAGAGATGACACCTAGACATTCTAATACCTAAGGCTATAGGCTAAGTGTAGGCTAGACTCTAGGTCATGCCCACACGAGCTAGAGCCTAACCAGTTATACAACGAAACCAACCATTAATCTTAAAGCTTTATCTATTCAATGGGATTTATATCTTACTGTTTGTCTGAACAATTCTGTACAATTATGTATTAAATAACTAAACAAGTATTCTGTTATTTACTAGTTTTGTTTTGTTAATTACATAGACCGGTTTTGTTCTTTATTGCAAATTTTTTTAATAAATTTAATCTATACTAATATTATAAAGCTGAAGAGTTTGTTTTGTTTGTTTGTTTGTTTAAACGCGCTAATCACAGAAACTACTGAACCGATTTGAATAATTCTTTCACTGTTAGATAGTCTATTTATCGAGGAAGGCTATAGGCTACATTTTATCCCGGATTTCCTACGGGAACGGGCACAACGCGGGTAAAACCGCGGGGCGCTGCTAGTAAATTATAATTTATTAGTAAAGTTTACACACAAATAATTAGTAGAGACTAAAAACTAGTACTTATTTATTAAAGCAGAAGAGCTAGATTTTTTTGAACGCGCTATTCTCAGTACCAATCTGATTTAAATAATTCTTTTTAATGGAAAGCCACATACATCGAGAATTTTTCATCTCGAAATTCCCACTTTAACGGGCAAAACGCACTTCAGATTTATTATAATAATACTAGCAGCGCCCCGCGGTTTTACCCACGTTGGCCTGTTCCTTCCCGTTGAATGTGGCTATCTATTACAAAAATAATATTTAAATCGGACTAGTAATTCCCATGATTAGCTCGAACATACAAACAAACTTACAAATTTTACCTCTTTATAATATAAGTATAGGTATTATTATGAACGTTTCATTAAGTTTTGTAATAAACGTAAGCTAGTTCGTTCTACTTGATGGTATCTGAATATCTTATCCGTTACATAAAAGCTCAAAGAGACACAGTAACATTTAAAAAAAGCTTCTCAAAAGCGGTCACCCTATTACGTAAATAGAGGCACTTAATTCAAAAATCAAAACAAGCTCGTTTATATTTAATGAAGTAATCAACATTACGTTTATAGTTTAATTATAAGTGACAGCTCTTTGAAGCCTAGTTATGTATAATATCTTAATTAAATACATATTTATTACGTTCAACACCTCGTTATCTAATATACTATTGAGCTATTAAATAAATTCATTTGGAGAACAGCGACTTTATGTAAAAAAGCTTAAGTTTAATGTTTTTATAAGCATTTATTGGGGCAGTCCTTCTCTGCTCAAACTCTATTCGAAAGGAAAATCTGGAATCGTTTTCAGTTAATAATCTGCTACAAATGTTTAAAAACTATGGAACCACCATCGAAGTAACTATTAACAATAAATCGCTTGGATTAGAACACGCCTCATAAAATAAGCATACTACGAAAAGTCTCGTTATTTTGATGCAAATTGTACAATTATGAACTAATTTAACATTGTTAGTTACTACGCAATACACAGTATTATATCCGTTGGCATATTTTTATTGCAATAAGAACCTTTTATCGCGCGTTAATTTAGAAATGTTTTAGGTGTCTAATCTTTTATATCGCGGAAATGGCGGCCGTGAAACAAAATGAAATTAATATAGTCATTGCCTTGATCTGATTAACAAACAGGGTAATTCATTAATTATTAGTTTATTGTAAACGTTGTTAATGTTGTAATATGTCCGCAGCTGTGGAGACACGCCCCTTTTGATGAACATGGAAAAGTAGTATTATTGAATTTATTATTTCTAAGACTTGTTCAGTTCAGCTGAGTTATTTTAATAACATATTGTAAACTTTGGAGGATAAGTTATTTTAATCAAACATTTAAAACTTCAGTGTACTCCAAATATACTCCAAATAAGTATTGGACAATAGAAGGCATCGCAATAACAAATACTACCAACTAACATTTTTGAAGGGAATTTTAAACTTTTAATATAAACTCAAATCAGTGATTTAAGTTAGTACATTAAGTTTCAAAGTTACAAAAAGGAATGTGTAACAGTTAAGTAACTTTAAGTGTATTTTCGCGTCATTCTAATCCTCGCTGCAGTTCTCTATAAAAGCACAAGTTAATGAATACCGACCTTACCACAAACACGATAAATCAGCCCAACGACAGACATCTAATATATAAATAACTCTAAGCGATTAGAACATAAATACAACTCGCATCCGAGCCTATTTTAAACTTTGATTAATTTTAAAAAGAGCATGTTGGAAATAATGGCTTTAGGGCCGTCACAGATACAGATGTTTATGCTTTGTTCTCTCCGTAATAGTTGTGTAATCGTTAAGAATTGTGATCTATTAGGAGATAGATATAATATGTTGTATTTTAACCACAAAATGTAGTTACACCTACTGCGTAATATAACTTAATAACGATTGTTAGGAAGTATTCATTTTTGATGTAGGAGGGCATCTGTTGATACATTCTCTACTAGTTTTCATTGTAACTTTAACTTTCCCGACATTCATCAAGGGCTCCTGTGTTTATTGTTTGTACTTGGGAAGATTAGTTAGTAGGTACTCATGCTGAAGACTATTGATGTTTGTCGGAACGTGTGTTATTTTCGAATTATACGGATAAAAAATTGTTAATTTTTATTTGCACAAGAAATGGTTACATGACAAAGAGCTGTCGACAATCGATACTTGAACTTTTAACTGAACGCCAAAATATAAAAAGCAGCCCAACTGTTTTGAAAAAAGAACGTTGCACCGTGTTTTGTTTTTCAGTTAGGAACTCTTTTATTTACTTATCGGTTTTTTAATAATCTCCGTTACTTTTAAAGACTTCAAAAGGAAGATTAATCTTGTAAACTTTAGAAGGATTTTATGTTGGAATTTAGAAATATTTATTTTTTATTTCTACTTAAAACGTTGTTTGTACAAGATGTGAGTTGGCCGTTGCGTTGAGGCCGGCAAAGTCAGTTAGCTTTTCTTCATAATCAAAGCAAATAGGTACATATTTTCTATTCCATGAAATTAAACAACACCTATTCTAACAATACTTACGTGCCGAAGCTATCACTTATATTGTGAGAAACACAATGCAACGTACCTGCAACAAAAACACGAATATTAAATACACGTTTTTACTAAAACACAATATTGTTAGGATGATGAGTTGTAACCAATGTTATTCAAAGTTAAAATAAAGTAAATTAGTAAATAAATATCATTCACTCAATGTCTACATACATAGCTTTACATTGTCTATGGATTACCATAGTCAAAAGTTCTACAACTCTATGAAAGATTCTTCGAAATTTTCTTTTTTAATAAAATTATTTAAACTGACCCGTTTTCTCATTAAGGTCTCCAAAAAATCAAAGTTGTCCTAATTATCACCAGAATAAAGATCAAAACAAAAATTAAAGAAATAGTGTCAAAGTCATTAAGACTTCCTCTTCATATTTAAGTCAATTATTTTGTAAAGAAAACATTTTAATGTAAAATAATAATAATAAAGTCATGTTGAGGTACATAAGACGAGTAATTTTGGTACAGTTATAGGTAAATTGTTTTGCTCATCAGCTTAGATAAGTGTGTCAGTTGCACTTAATCGAAGTTTTTTAGTAGCTGACTGTCACTCTACCTACTTCTACACTCTATTTTATCCTACAAGAGTTTCTTTCTAGCCGGAGACGATTCCTTTTGAAGAGGAAAAAGGTTTAGTGATTTCATTCCACCAATACCCCATCACTGAACCCTCATCCTCAATGAGAGAAGTTGTCTTCGGATAAAAAATAAGTCTTAAAGGTTTGAATTTTAAGTTTCATAAGAAAAAATAGAATGTGCCTTTTTGATAATCGCTAGTTTGTCAACGGTTGTGTCTGTATGTTAATATTCACATTGGTCATATGTGTATGACAGAAATAACTCTAGCTACAAAGAGAAAGCTCTCTAAAATATAGTGAGATAGTTAGCCCATAAGCTAACTATCTCTCTCTATCTAACTGAAACAAACCGACTCCCTCCAAAAGACGAGAAACAAGACATTTTGCCGATACTTATACCTACATTAAATATGCGCAAGTCCTGTAAATTCATGTATATTGTATGAAAGTATTTCAATTCTTTTGATTATTTTGGCAAATGATACTCGAGACGGGAGATAAAGTAGGTATTTTTATTTTGAAGTCAATTTTTATCCCAAATGTCACAACAGTCCTGATAAATGCCGGCATTCGGTTGTGTTTAATTTAAAGTTATTAAGGACAATTTTAATTGTATTAAGATTTATTTCTTGTTGGAAATAAGGATTCGTGCTAGCCTACTTTGCCGTAGTTTCTTGCTTACTTCGGGATAAAAATATCACCGTAGTTTCACCAGTACTTCGAGTTATACATAAATATTTACAGGACAATTACTTCAAACATGGTTTATTGGACTCAAACTAAGCTTTAGAGCTTAAAGAATGTTACGTGTGGAAACCTATTGTCCTACACAGATGAAAATTCAAACAAAACCGCATAACATTGCTAGTAAAACACATGATCAAATAAAAAGTTGCTCAACAGTGCGCCCAACCGCGCTGCAAAAACACTTGTAAAGATTTAATGAGTTAGTAATTCTAAGAACACGTCCAAATTCATCCGCAAGATTATCTAGACATGAAGCTGTCCGTTACATGCTGTTTCATGTTACGAAACCTAGTCAAGAGTTTTGTTCTAGACCTAAAAAAATGGCTGACTAATGTTGATTCGACTACCAGATCGAAAACAAATTATCGCGCCAATATTATCCAATCTAAAAAAAAACATCTCGAAATACTACTGAAAAATTAGCATAAAATCGTATATGCGTCATCTAATCCCACTCATTGGCTTAATTATTAAGTTTAGATGTGTTTAAAAGGAGCGTGGCGTTTTGAGGCGCCGGCGTTTTCATGCGGCCCATTTCGCCCACTTCTCACTACTATACAATAAGTGTATCGCCCGATTAGATCAACAACTCGTAACATGTGTAACGTAAGCTCACTGGACCGAATAGTAGACTGTGTTAAAAAATAACCGTCGCGGTGTGATGAAGAAAAGATATCGCACAGGTAAAGAAATGATGTCAGAGGTGGTGTCTTTCTAAAAGTAAAGTGGCGTTTTCTTATAACGACGGTATTTATTTTGAAGCATCTATACTAATCAATTTTCGTATCTAGGTTACAACGTAAACAATAAAAAGCGAACAATAAAACTCCCGCTCCTGAATAATGTTTACGTCTCTATTCTCTGATGTTCCATGTTCGGGAGAGGTCTAATTTATCATTGTTCCACAAATAAATCAAAGCAACAAATCTCCAGAGGAGGTCAATACAGTTTTCTTCATAATTTAGTAACTAGTCCGTTAATAAATTACACAATACGCTAGTTTTCAGACGGCTATTTCAGAGGCCGAACTAATTTTGAAACAATAGAATGTAATAATTCTAATTTTAAAATTATTAGCCGTAAATTCTTGTTTGTGTATCATTCGATCATTTCGTAACTGGTTTGCGATTTAGTGTTACAATAATGAGGTAATATTTATGTTATTATCGGGTGTTAATGAGGCGCTCTGATTTCGTTCATCAATACGCCAACAAGCTATAATTTTCGGATATTAAGAGTGTATACTACCTCAAATCGCTTATTTTCAACTCGGCGGGATCTCCATATATTCCTCGTTACTCAATATTTAACTTTGAAACGTATGTATGGTAAAGTTCATGATATAATCTATCGATCATATGTTTCGAAAACACGACTCCATGAAATTTTCTCGATAGAAAAAAATCGCAAAGTTATCTCTAAATTTTTACTAAAATCTTAATATCTCAATAAATACAAAAGTTGTTGAATTAAAATAAAGTGTAGTAAATTGAATAGGGTTTACAGAACAATTCATATGTTGCGGTTTTTTCAAATGAGTACCATAATGTTTGTAGGGAGCAAATACCTACAATTCGCGGGCCGAAACACCAAGCGCTCAGGTGTTTCTGTCCCGCTTCGGCTCAGGGGAAAATCTGAATACGCGAACTGAGGTAGTGTACACTCTTAAACCGATCGCGAATCCGACATGAATGTTGTATTACGCAAACGTCTGCGCGTGCGACGGCATTCGTAATTTAAATGTAGGAAGTGCACTCTGCCGCCTTTTTTGTGTGACAACGTTTGCAACTAATGAATCGATTAAAACTTCAAATCGACTTAGGTTCCTTCCACCACACTGACCGAGTTGGGTATTATGATATTCTATATTCAAAATTCAACTCGTATTGCATTACGCGAACCACTCCCTAATTATTTACGAAGTGTCAGTGAACTATTGTCCAAAAACAATAGAGTTTGACGTCGCTATCACATTTGAATGAGCGCGTCAAAGAATAATGGGGCATAGACAACGTTTTGTTTCATAATGTTCATCGGTTTACGTAACGTGTTGCGTGCAAGAACCGTTCGGAACAAATAGATCAATTATAATTCAATTAAAATGAACTCGCGGAGTTAATACGATTTCCTCAATATAGATCATCGAAATCAATAGTGTTAATTATAACTACTTTCTAAACGGAATTGGTTTTGAGATATTTCTGATTGTGTGAGGGTAACAATGAGATAAGTCTTCGTTTATGTTCGCCATTTATCTGTCTATAAGTATCTTGTAAGTGGTCGATGGAATTGACCCCTTAACGTTGTATTTCAGACCGACTGCAGGAACTACTGTACCGTAGTTACTGTTATTCTTTTGTCTTCACTTTAAACGAAGTTTTATGATCTATTCCGATCTAATACCAAAAACTAATACCACTTGGTATTACTTTATTTCTGAACTTATTTTCCATTCCCAACGAGTACCATATTGTAAACCAATACCAAAATCAGTTTGAAGGAATAAAGTACAGTCAGGTTCCGTAAAATTAAAATGCTTTGAGTTATGATTTCAGTTAATGTTTAATCAATATTATGGTTTGATATACATTTAACTCACAAAAGGCTCTTTTCCTCTAATTAGACAATTGTAGAAATTTAACAGATATCACATAATTTACTGTTACCATTCCAAGTCCAACATAATTACAATATTACCTACCTATTTATAAACAATCAAATAGAAGACATTTGCAGTTATTACAACCACTAGTTAATTTTCTCACAATGTTAATTAATGTTAACCGATAACTATGGAACTAGTAAAAAAAAAATAACCCTAACCTACCGAATAGTAAGTAATTCGGTAGGTTAGGGTTATTTTTTTTTAGCTGACTGTACTTACAACTAATGTTTTGGTATTCGTTAGGAATACATTTTTTGTTTAAAAAAACGTGGTACTCGTTGGGAATGAAAAATAAATTCGGAAATAAAGTAATACCAAATGGTATTAGTTTTTGGTATTAGATCGGAATAGATCAGTTTTATGATATACGCATAGACAGCCGATACAAATGTTACGCAGTTCAGTACTCTGTCATATTAACAGGTTTAAAAACTCCTTTTGACATGTTAGTAAGTTTTATAGAAGCTTGAGTGTGACAAGGTTCTTAAAACGCTTATATGCAAACGCAAGTAGTTCACGAACAGTCATAAAATTCATTCCGTTGAAACCCTTTGTCTAAGCCCAGATCTCTTCCTGGTGTTATTTAGAGCCTGTTGAGTGGAATTAACTGGATTAACGCAAACTCGTCACAATAAAATGGGCAATTGTACAAATAAGTCGGAGTATATTTGATCCTGCGCCCATTTATCATTACAAAAACAATGCGCAGACAATGAGCGCTCAGTGCGTCTGTATCGTTAACAAAGAGTTAATTTTACAACCACATTCATCATTATTTGAGAGTCGGTATAAATTATTCGTTTAACATGTAGCAGGTTAAGTTAATTTGTCATTATGTTTAATATTTCGAGCGTATTTGCGTCATATTAACAAATAACTGTCTACTTCTGTGTATCCAAATAACTAATTGAGATTTATATTGATTGATGTCCTTCGATATACAAATTTTCCCTTTCAATCAGTAGTTTTGTTAAAAATGCAAAAGTTTGCGAAGATATTTGAATATATGGGGGAGACTAATCAGATTAAAATGAAAATTGATAGAGATTAGAGACTAACATAAGGCTTACATAAAGTTCAAACATTAATCCCCACAGAAATGAGCTGTTAGTGTACGTTATGTATATCTTAATGAGAAATGAGAAAAACAATGTGAAAACTAATAAGTAACACACGATTTCTTTCAACAACGCGGGAAGTGAACGAAATATTCAGAGCATACCGGTGATTTATGGCTATTAAGTTTGTGGGTCTTTATTAAAAGGAAAACAAAGTTTTATTTAACTTCCATGATGAATTGTTGAGTAATGCGTTAATTGAAGACAGTTCAAACAAATAATCGATTCTTAGATTTTTGAAAAAACATGGCATAGGAAGTATTTTAGGAATGTGTGGTTGTTTTGAATCAGTTGTTTTCAAGCATCAACGATGTGCTAAAATTAAGTGGAATTGTTAAAAAAAATCGATTACTAAAATACTACAACCAATCAGACCACGTCGTAGACTTTAGGCGGTCTAATACTTTCGACACTAGTGGTAGCCAATAACATACTCTAACTCACTTACTTACGTACAACTTAACCATTGAAGTGAAAAGTCAGAACCAACTTCACTACATAGTATAAAACAAAGTCGCTATTTTTGTCTGTTTGTTTGTCTGTATGCTTAAATCTTTAAAATTACGCAACGGATTTTGATGCGGTTTTTTGTAATAGGTAGAGTGATTCAAGAGGAAGGTTTTTATGTAAAAAAAATCCCGAAATTCCCACGGGAACGGGCACAACGCGGGTAAAACCGCGGGGCGCTGCTAGTATCCAAATAAACTAATTATTTTTTCAATTGTAACAAAGAAGTGTTTAAAATATTACACATACGTTAAATAAATAAACATTTTACAGTCATTGTGCGTTTTCTTTATGCCACACATGAATGTGAGATTAAGCACCAAAACGGGGTTTATTACTTATAAGAAGCGACACCCAGTCTCAAGTTATATTAGGTTATATTCCCTGGAATCGTAAATTCAGTTTCCGTTCAGAGCAATGAGTTTAAATCAAGTTTGATCGTTAAACTAATCAGATCACCCGGATCGTGTTCTTATGAAACGAATTATATGAAAACAAATCAATACTAATACATATAAAGAGGTAAATTTTTAAAGTTTGTATGTACGAGCTAATATCGGAATTTACCAGTCTGATTTTAATAATTCGTTATGTAGTAGATAACCACATTCAACGGGAAGGTTATTAGCTATTTTTCATCAAGAAATTCCCACGGGAACGGGCACAACGCGGGTGGAACCGCGGGATGCTCGTAGTAATCAAATATATTTATGAAGATGTTTTTGTTTCTCATATTTAAATATTATGAGGTTTAGATGTAGATCATTTGGCAACTTCTTGAGTAAGGAATAATATTAATGTAGATATTAACGGACAAAGAAAATACTCTAAAAAGGATGGCCATTTTGTCTATGGAACATATCATAAACAAAGAAGTTTGAATTCGAAAATAGAACAACTTTTAAAAGGTAAGGTAGAGCAAATTACAACATTTACAACATATTAATTTGTCGTATTACGTTTTAATTTAATGTTCATCACATCACTAAATCAGTCGACCAATTTTTGTGGATTCCAATGATAAAGTTAATGATCTGTTCACACGATTGTGAACATATAAATGTGACATTACGATAAGTTTTCCGAGAACAAGCGAGTGTGTATCGCGTCGCGTCGGAGCTGTGATGTCGAGGAATTTTCCCTTTCATCTCCATTGGGCCGAGATACAGGTCTTATTTATGGTACCAATTGTTACAGGAATGTTGAAAAAGTATCTACAGTACAGTATAGTGTAATATGTCTTGCTTGTAGCTTTTAGAGGGAGATAGATGACTGCTTTTGGTTTGGTTTGGTAGAGCGTTATCTCTGTTATACTCTACCTTAGTGAAGTTTGACGTTTTAAGTGACGTTTGACACTACTGACAGATTAGCGACAAACTTCACACCGGTGCGACAGAGTCATCGCTCTACAAGACTGAAACTAGCCGACTATCTCTCTCCAAATGCCGAAGTAACGTATATCGCTATCTGGATTATGTATGTTTAGTACTAGGTACATATTATGCGTGCAACTGTAGATTTAAAAAGAGAACGGTCGTAAATCGCCCGATGTAGTTTTCTTAAGCAACCCGGCACAATTGTTTAGACGCACGGTCAATCCCTTTTTCGCGAAAGCGTCTCTCATTAGACGAGCCATGTCTATTTAATACCAGTTATTATAAACAGGATACGACTGTTTTTAGCACAATTTGAGAATATCTAGAAATGAAAAGTTTTCTGCAAACTTTTAACGACACATTTGACTGAAGTGAAAACTGAGATGTTGAGAGATAATTAATTTCTTCAATATTTTTACTTAGAATTAATTACTTGTCATTATGAAAATGTATGTCACTAGACCACCGTTTCCTTGGTTCTCTTAATTGATACATCTCGTTGTCGGTTCTCGTGAAAAATGTCCCGACGTCCTTGATTTATTGTGATACTTTATTTGTACCGTAAAATGTAGGGCGGGTGACTCGCTGCCGCGGGATTCTTAGAATATATTTCAGTTACGTGTAGATGTCTAAGTTCCAATTAGCGGTTAAAGACACCGTACTATAATTAAAGCATGTATAAAATAAACAGTGGTTATTTTAGATGGGCGAATAGCGTGATTATTTATAGACCTGTTGCAGAATACATGGCCGAGTTATGTCAGCGGCATGCGCCGGAGTGTGCGAGCATGTTGCTACAAATTGGAACTGTCATCGACGACGGAAAGAAGCGCACTACGCACTGGCAGCTCTAGAAAAAAGAACTTAGACAAACAACCCACTATTGAATACATTTATAATCAATCATGTTGAAGAGTTTCTTTTTCTTTTCACGGAACTGAAAAGTCCATTTTCAAAAATAATATTTTTGCATAAAGTTAAGTACAGTATTGGCCTGTAATGTCCCACTACTGGGAAAAGGCCTCTCATGTCACTGAAGATATCAGTACAGTGAGGAGGATTTTTTGTATATGGTATCAAAATTCAAGAGGAAGGTTCTATCGATATAAAACCTTGAGCTATAATTAGTCTATAGGTACTTACTACTAATTCCAAAATTCTCACAGGAACAGGAACAAAAGAGGTAAAACAATAGAACACTGCTAGTTAATAAATATAACCGCAAACAAATTATCATATAATCACTTACTGAAATTACATTTTATCAAGTGTTTATAATAAAGCGATAGAAATAGATTGTAACGCAACGAGGAGCAATATTATTTATTCGCGAGGAGGCAAAATGTTTCAATGAGACATTGCTAAGGCTTTTAATTCGGAGTCTATTTATAGGCTGAAATGAACCCGCGTCAAGCGGCTTAGGGTGTTTTCAGACTAGCGATTTATTCATTAGAGTGCATCATTAACATTACGTATGGCATCAGGACGCGTGTATCTACGCGTCTTATGTCCTCACACACGTAACTCATAAGCGTTTACAAGTATAAGCTTCGAAGAGCGTTCATAAGCTTACTAGCCGCGCCCTGCGGTGTTACCCGCGTTGTACCCAATCCCGCGGGAATTTCGGGATAAAATGTATCCCATGTGTTATGTGATGTATAAGCTATATTACTGTAAAGTTTCATCTAAATCCGTACAGTAGTTTTTTCGTGAAAGAGTAACAAACATGCATCCATCCTAATAAACTTTCGCATTTATAACATTAGTAGGATAAGCGTATATGCGCGAGGACTTTTAAAAACGATCTGTGAAAACTGTGATCTGATGAGTACTTGTATTCGATTTTTGAACCGCGAATTCAAGACCGCGTATAGTATGACGATACGGCCGCGAAGCAAAAACGTCCAGTGTGAAACCCCTCTAAGACTTAATATCAAGGCTATAAACCGAGGCATTATTCCAAGTGAAAATTGCACGGTAAATTCATTTTCACCTGAGCTTTGCGGAGTGGGGTGGGGGCGACGGTTCTATTTCCAGACGCCAACTTTGTCCAAACTTGGATATTGTCAGCGACAGAATTCTTTATTTAGATCAACTCGATTTAAATGAGTTGAGCTTTTAGTGATATTTTTTATAGCGGCTAGACGGTAAAAATATGTTATTAAAGTAGACTCGCCAATCTGTCTTTGTAGTTGTTTGACTTTAAAAAGGTCAAACGAAAATAAATCTTAAAGAATGATTAAATAATAAAAAATGCCTTTTATATCGGGAACAAGGTTCTGGGAAAATTATAAGTAGAATGTTTAAAAACCTAGCAAAGTTACAGCTTGATTACACTTCTCATAAAATATGAGTACCTATCACGAACCGAACCCACCTATTGTAAGTGCCCAAACTTTCCCATATTAATCACAAATGTTTTAATATGCAACTGCAAGTACATACGAACACAAACACAGTAAAGCACCTGATAAATTAGTCATTCCTAGTGTTCATCTCAATAATCCTCGCTCGGCAGCGCTCAACTTTGACCTACATACTTCGCACAAATGTCAAAGGTAATCAGGTTCACTGTATTTACGAGTTTTCTTCGCATCTGTACCGAAATCAAGGCACAGTATCAACGGTTCCTTAATGCCACACAAACAGACGCCCACGCAAATACATTATCATTACGTGTATTATGCTATTTGTACGTTTTATTCTTGTATATTAAAAAGAGACGCGATTTAGTAGACCGGAAGAAATGGGCCAATGTAAGTCAAATGGACGACTGTATAATTATTTTCAAGAATCCTCTCTTTTCTTTTATCAATTGAAAATAGAATGCATTCAAATATCGAATTCAGCTATACACACTTTCTACGAAAAAACTCTTTTGATTCTACTTTTAAATGTAGCGTAAAAATAAATGTGTTCCAGAGATACTTTAGCAATTATCAGAAATTTAATTTAGAACACGATGCATCAATGAATATAATTTAAAACATGCTTAAGAACATATTCTATTACAGGACTAATTGAATGAACCACTTTATAATTTAATTTACATATCTAAACTGCAGTTGGTACTACAAATAAATATCCAATTAATTCGTTGGTACGCACTTCGGGCAACATGTGATAACATGCATGATCTAGTGCATCTCCTCTGAGAATACCATCTCATAAAATTATACTTTTGACACATCGTAAAGAGGACTATAAATTACAAGAATATTAAACTGGTATCTCTGTTTTGTAGGTCTTTTGCAAAAGATCCATTTTGTTTGCTTTATTTATAGATTTACAAAACTACTAAGTACATAAAAATATTTGAAACATTAGTATTGGTGTGATATTGAAAATAATTTCTCAAGGTATAAAGTATGCAATTACCTACAGCCGCTTGCCCTACAATTAATAAACAGCAACCGTCTAGGAGTATCGGTCTCCATAAAAGTGGGCGTGTTTGAGTCATTAGATAACAGTTATATGCCTATTAATAGCAGTAATCTATTTATAATTGGCTCCAATTCATGTTTTGTGCTGTGTGGGTGAAACGTACCACATGGAGGTGTTTAGCTTTATATTAGCTGTTCATTTGCCAAAATAGCGATATCGGGCAATATGCATAGTTCAGATTATTTAAATATAATGTTTCTTTTTAGAAGTTTGAGTCAGAAGCAATCAGACAAACCATAGACACTCGTCGCCATTTTAACATCAAGAACGCCTTCCAAGTTTGAAATTCCAATTATTGACTCACTCAATCGTTCACCAGCATAATGTGTATTACAATTTGACACAACATTAACTCTCGTATAGTCTGTGGTGAGTGCATAAACGCGGGAAAAGAGTAAACAACGCGAAACGGGTCAAATGCGGCGTTTATTCGTTTTTACAGCACACAGTATTTTGAGGCAACGGTCGTGATGGCATACAGCCGGGGTTAATAATAAGTTTATTGTGAAAAAATAAATTCTTTCAAACTGCAAATGGTTCTAGCGTTATACAAGTATTTGAAGTATTTGGTTATACATACTACTATATATTATTTTCACAAAGGATAAACAACTCTACCAATGATTGATATACCAATAGTTAAAATATAAAGTTTTTTCTCTCGACAATAACAAACTGAAAAGTTGGTTTGTAGCTATAGATGTAACTATTGAGATAAAACTATGAAAATATTACATAAAATGATTAAAAAGTGAAGACGCTCGTAAACAAAGGTGGTATTGTAAAAGTAACATATGTTCATATACATTCACGTCGAGACATCTCGATTTACGATCCAATTGCTTTGAAAGAAAATATTATTCTTAAAATGTGTACTCGAAGATATTAAAATCACAGGAAACGTGTATTATTGAACTAAATAAAGTAACTGAAGTTTTAAAATGATCGTAAAATAGGGATTTGAGGGATGAAATTCAATTTGATTTATATTTTAACTGACTTTAAGACAAGTAGGTTCTTTGCTGAGTTTTTATGTTGAAGTTTTATTCTTTTACCATTTATACGTCGTTTATGACTTTTGATTTCGCGTATTCTTTATTTAATAAAGAAGGTAATTAGTTATGGTCCAACCTATTTTTAATCAAGTCTTAAAATTTTCAAATAAAAAGTACCGGTACATTTTATACGGGGCTCTTCGGGATAAACCTCTTTCGAGAAAGAAATACATATTTAAAATGAGAACGAGAACAGAACATACATAAAAACACATGAGTTGACCTCTTCGGTTTTGAAAATGTTATTCTGAAGTCTGTTAAAAATAAAGGATATCTTTTTAGGGTTCCGTAGCCAAATGGCAAAAACGGAACCCTTATAGATTCGTCATGTCTGTCTGTCTGTCTGTCCGTCCGTCTGTCCGTCTGTCCGTATGTCACAGCCTTTTTTCTCCGAAACTATATGAGCTATGTTGTTGAAACTTAGTGTGTAGATGTATTCTGTGAACCGCATTAATATTTTCACACTAAAATAGAAAAAAAATAAAATTTTAGGGGGGTCTCCCATACTTAGAAATGAAAAAAATATTTTTTTTTTTCATCAAACCCATACGTGTGGGGTATCTATGGATAGGTCTTCAAAAATGGTATTGAGGTTTCTAATATCATTTTTTTCTAAACTGAATAGTTTGCGCGAGAGACTCTTCCAAAGTGGTAAAATGTGTGTCCCCCCCCCTGTAACTTCTAAAATAAGAGAATGATAAAACTAAAAAAAATATATGATGTACATAACAATGTAATCTAACACCGAAAATTGGTTTGAACGAGGTCTAGTTAGTAGTTTTTTTTATTTTTTTAGTTTTTTGGTTTGTGAGGTCGTTAATCGATCACAACCCACACGCTAAGTAAGTAAGTAGTAGTAAGTACAACGAACTTCAAGAACTTCTTTATTATGTTACTCGCTGCTACGGAACCCTTCATGGGCGAGTCCGACTCGCACTTGGCCGCTTTTTTAGATACCTATCTTTTTGCTACTACAATATCCATCATTACATTTAATTGAACTATTCTCGTAACACATAAATATCCTTTGTATAGGCTATTTACATACGAAAATGTCATAAGTTATGTGTTAACAAACAAACCATTAACTAGAATTTTTATTTTAGTATAACCTGTATGATGCTTTTATTTACTAACATCTGCCGTCATAATCTATATCTAACTAAGATAACTAACTAACAAGTGAAGAGTATGTGAGTTATATGTTATTAAGTTTATGATTATATCGTCTATCATTTATTACTACATATTTTAATTAAGTTTGCACCGCAATAACCGCATCGAAATCGGTGCATCCGTTGGAGAGCTACGATCCCACAGATACACACAGAGACATCGACGTCAAACTTAGAACACCCTTTTTATACGTCGGGGGTGCTTCGGAGGGCACGTTAAATTGTCGGTCCCGGTTGTTTCAATCGTCAGACCATGTCGGAGGCCTTTAGGCGGTCTAAAAACTCCGACACCAGGGTTGGCCACTAACCTACTAGAAATGAATGAATGAATGCGTAGGGCGTTAATAAAACCGAGTGCAACCGCAAAACACCGCTTGTTTCAAAACAAAACTTATCCGTATTTTGCTCTGATATTTTAAATAAGATTAATTCTTCCCTCTCAAGTAAGGCGATGGTTTATTGGCTCGCTCTTTGCAATCTCGCTTCATCGTAATTGATCATGTTGTCTACGAATGGGGAGCGCTGAGAAACCAGTTCGTCTTCAAGACCTAGATTGCAGTATGCTAATAATAGTGTTTTAAAAAAAAAGAAGCGTCAAAATCGGGTCGGTACCCTTGGGTGCAGTTGTTTTTAAATTCAGACTGTCTTTTGTCTTGTCTATGTAATAGTGGGTTTTGGTTTGGATTTTAAATTGTTTGTTTTTGAATCTTGAATTATTAAAGGCGGGTTAATTCAGCTTACGGTCACTCACCAGTAAACGTTATTGTAAAATGTCAACAGGCGTCAGAAAATGAAATATCGTGGCTTTCTAATGACGGTCCAAATAACTATAAGACTGTTATTTAAGTAATGAAACAAAGCTTTGTATTTAACAGACGTTTAATAGCATAAAAATCGTTAACTTTTTAACGAACGTACATATGATATGACGAACCGTTTGAAACAGAACACCCTTGGAGTATAGATCGTTAATTGACTAGCCTTAGAAGCTCTGTAGTAAGTGGACAATCGTATTTTTAATATTTAAGACCATACAATACTTTTACACATGACACTGTCTTGGTACGTCTTGGTCTATAATCATTTAACTAACGTAATGTTGTTTGAATGGAAGAACT
Organism: Cyclophora albipunctata; assembly: GCA_963082685.1. Lineage (NCBI taxonomy): Eukaryota > Metazoa > Arthropoda > Insecta > Lepidoptera > Geometridae > Cyclophora > Cyclophora albipunctata. The sequence goes on along the minus strand of OY720117.1, from coordinate 2,370,636 downwards.
ACCTTTTTCTTTGTACAGTTGCTAACACGAAATAGAGATGTGTAGTATCCTTACGTAGCACTTCGCTCTTCCATTGCAACATGCGCCTTAACTCGACGTTCTTGATTTCGAACCCGTCATTCCCACATTAAAAGAAATTAAGTAAATAAACACAAGCATGTTCAAAGTCCCGCTGTAATGTATTGAGATAACTTGACTCAACATACTAATGACAATTTCCGGCATGCCTCCATTCCATACAGCTCATACGTCACATAAAAAAACACCCCCAAAACATGAATTATTATTGTAACAAGACAATGCAAATTCCGAAAATAGGTTTTTTCGTTTTAATTTAGTCTTTCCCGTTTAGTCATGCGCTTGAGATGTTACACGTGTTGACCAGGATGCTTTCGAAATTGTTATATTTATTAGTGCTTGGAAGTAAGTTGAAAATTTGTGAAACCAGTATAGTGCAATGCTATCCGCACCCCGCGGTTTTACTCGCGTTGCACCCGTTGCCGTGGGAATTTCGGGATGAAGTTTATCCCATGTGTTACTCTGATGTATAACCTATATTACTGTTAAGTTTCATCCAAATCTGTTCAGTAGTTTTTGCGTGAAAGAGTGATGAACATAAATATCCTTACAAACTTTCGCATTTATAATATTAGTAGGATCCGGACACATCGATCTTGGAGGAAGATGGTTACCAGTTTTGGTTTCGTAGAGCGTTATCTCCGTCTTATTAATGTGAAGTTTTTCTTTCGCCAGAGGTCGTTAAGTAAAATTAAAATTATATTATGAAAATAATTGACTAATCACAACGCAAATTGAGCTCAGCACAGGTCCGTTCCGCTTCTATGTAAACACACCCTAAGAACCGCGTCTTAAGTAAGTAAAGTACCTAAGTAAGTTCGGGTTTGTTAGTGGACATTTCGTAGTTTTTAGACCGCCTAACGGCTTCCGTCAAGGTCTGACGATTGAAACAATACCTACAAATACAACACTATATTTCTAACAATAACACAGAAATTACTAATGAATGTAATTAATTAAGTTTCTACACGTAATGAACGTAAAGTACTTTAAATAATAGGCAGGAAAATTCTAATTTAATAGAGGTAACAGGTACTAAAATTATACTTCACATCATACCCAAATCCGAGCCTAATTGAAAGCCCTTTAGAGCACAATATTGTGTAATATTCAAAATAATTATGATAAATTTTCAGGACCGTTTCTGAAGCAAATGTCACTCAACCGAAAATGCGATATTACGGTATAATAACTTTTCTAAAGGAAAACGTTTCGTTACCGCTCGCGTTACGTTTTAAACGAAGTTATTTAAAGGTCAAAGGCCCTTAATTAATATATATTTTATCGTTCGTTTACACACGTTTAAAACTTCCCGATCACAAACAAACAAAGCATAATAATGCGAATATTTGAAAAGCTCCAAAATTCTCCTGAACGTCGATTAGATTGTTTCCAAAGTTCATTGAACCTTCGCTATTAAAATGGATGAAAATACCCGCAAAAAATATCCTGTTAACAGAACAAACGTCAAAAAACAATGAGAAGTGTTTAGTAAGCTTTTTGTGTATAAATCTATTGTTTCGATGTTTTTGCGGGAAATTGGGCGGCGAAATGAGACGTCGATTATTTTTTACTCGTATATTTTTTTGGTTCGAACAAATGGTCGAGTAATGAAGCTTTTTTGAGGAATATGAAACGGTGTTGTTTCTAATTAAAATACATAATTAAATGAATATTTATTACAATTTTAACGTTCATTTTGATTGAGCTACTTTAGAAGCAGTTTCCTTTCAATTTAACCTTTTTTAGACGTTTAGATATCGGCCGGCAGTTGTCCGCGCGCAGGGATGTTCTTTTGTTTTTCTTCAAAACATCGCACCACTGAAAACGTTTAAATTGAAAGATCCGTAGAACATCTTACAATTACATTTACGAAGTGAAAACCCTCCCCTTTCCTAATTAACTTCCTAACAAAGTTGTGCTATTTGTGGTGCACTTTATTACCGTCTTTAAATAGAGTATCGACAGCCCATGAGTGATAAAGCGGCGCTGACGTAACGTACTCCACGTTGCGTGAGGTTCGAGCACTGGAAGGTAACTGATCATGATGATGCTAATGTGCGGGTTAGTGGCCGGTTTTGAATGCCAAATAAATATTTCGAAAAAATATATTTCGTGGATAGCTTTTGATAGGTGGTAGGTCAATTACGTAAACACTCACTATACTGATAATCTTCACTAAGATGAGAGGCCTTTGACCAGCAGATATTACAGGCAAATACTTACCTTTAATTTTTTCGTATACATTTGGGATTTGGTAATCTATCCTAATATTATAAAGCTACAGAGTCTGTTTGTTTGAACGCGTTAATCTCAGGAACTACTGGTCCGATTTGAAAAATTATTTTTGTAATAGAAAGCCACATTCAACGGGAAGGTTCTAGGCTACTTTTCATCCTGAAATTCCCACGGGAACGGGTACAACGCGGGTAAAACCGCGGGGATCTGCTAGTAACTAACTAATTCGGTAAACAGATGAGAGAAGTTCAATTTATAAACGTATATTTTACCACATTAATGTCACCTACTTTTCACATTCCGAAAAACTTTCAGTTACCGACTATTAACCTGAATTGGGCGTTTTTATGATTAACTCAATCATATTTACATCTAAACATACTGTTTCCACCTCAAAATATGTTTTTAATTGAGTCGTAAACACGAATTTATGTCGCTTTAAGTTGAAACTAGAGTAAATAATAAAATATATTAATAGTTTTTTGACAAATTACTTAAACGTGGTGAAAGTATTTTTGAATTACTTTTTATTGTAAAAATGTTTTACAACTCACAATAAATGTAAGCTCTGAAAATGATTTAATACTTAGTATATATTAAAACTATCTTGACAAATGCATGTCACGATTCAAAACTACTATTTTTAACCGACTTCAATAAAGAGAAGGTTCCCAATTTGTTATTTTAATATGTATTAACTGTTCCCGTACAACTCTACTTAAAAACTAAGTATCATCAAAATATATTCACAATTATCACTATATCCTGCAAACACGATATGAAAACAAATAGTTTCATTAGTAGGAATACTAGACGAGAATCTAGTTAGGCTATGACGTCACTGGAGGTGTGCATGACGTCATACCTCGCACCCCTATTGTGTTGGCATAACGTAAGGAACTATTCATAATCTAGTGTGAACGTCTTGCGTTTATTATATTAGATGCTTTGTTAGTCTTGTTGCTAAGTCTGGGTGATATAATATGTCGCTTTTGAGATAGATATATATTGTGAAAAGATAGGTTACTAATATAAAATCTAATAATATGAATAGTTGATTCTGTTATGCGACTTATAATTTTGATCTTGTTTAGTGAATAAACACTTTTGGTTATCTTTCAATGGTTTTGTATGAAGATAAAATATACGGTACAAAAATGTTATTTACTATGTACGCTTAGAAATAAATAAAGAGATGTATATAAAGAAGAGCAAAATCCACACACAAATATTATTTATTTGTTAATTTATTCCGTTTTAGGAGTATCAACAGCAAGATATTACTACAAAACAATTGAATAAAAACTCGCAAGCCAATAACAGATACGAATAGATGTATAAAATTATAACATCCTTCGCCTAGGATCATCCATCTTCAGGTCGAGGACGGAACACCTAACTAGGTCACCAATAAATCTAGGGCTTTAGGAAATAGGTCAATCATATTTACTCTAAACTATAAGTAGGTAAACATTATAAAATACTGTAGATTTACAACACCACCCAGAAATCCATTGTGATGTGTCAATATAAAATAATGTAAAAAATGTAAAAAAAAAATATTTTTATAACAAAGTATTGTTTTCATTGTTTACTAGCCGCGCCCCGCGGTTCCACCCGCCTTGTTCCCGTTCCCGTGGGAATTTCGGGATAAAAAAATGCCTATAACCTTCCCGATGAATGTGGCTATCTATTACGAAAAGAATTATTCAAATCGGACTGGTAATTCCTGAGATAACCTCGAACATACAAACAAACAAACTTACAAATTTTACCTCTTTATATTACATATTAGTATAGATAATATTGAGTAATAAAACCGGTTATGAAAGCTTCGAGACGATAATGTTATGATCGAGCAAATCCCTATTGAGCTGAAGTTATTCGAGGGTACACTGAAATAGATTTCTAGTTACTGCACAACTTTGTTAAGCTTACATGTCCTTTGGGAAGGACAGAGTTCCGGATTTGATAGAAATTCGTAGGATACACAGACTAATTGACTGGCTGGAGATTTGAAGCTTAGGATTACTTGATTGGTCCTTTCTATTTGATTAAGGTAAAGTCACAGAGTAGTTGTGTCATAACATGACGAGCTGGATCGAAATCACAAAGAATATTAAGGAAATAAATGTGATATTGATGAACAATAAACTTTGAAGCCTTTGTTTTGTAGGGACGCTTTTTACAACAAACTAATGCTTTAAGCAGTCGGTCAGACGCTTGTTGTTATTTACATCGTCAGACCATGCCAGCCGCCTTTAGGCGGTCTAAAAACTCTGACACCGGGAATGACCACCGACCATTTAGAATGAATGAATTTATATCCGTAGAAGTGTGTAGGTAGTTCAGTTCGACATAGTCTTAAACGAGTGTTATATTATTCGTATTTACCCGAAATATATCCAAAGTATTACTCACGAAACCAACGTCTTATTTCATAGGAATAATTTATTATCTTAACCTCTTACAGCAACATTACCCAATCACCGTTTTGCGGATAACCGCAAACTAATCTATACTAATATTATAAAGCTGAAGAGTTTGTTTTGTTTGTTTGTTTGTTTGTTTGTTTGTTTGTTTGTTTGTTTAAACGCGCTAATCTCAGAAACTACTGAACCGATTTGAATAATTCTTTCACTGTTAGATAGTCTATTTATCGAGGAAGGCTATAGGCTACATTTTATCCCGAAATTCCCACGGGAACGGGCACAACGCGGGTAAAACCGCGGGGCGCTGCTAGTAACTGATATAGGTCAAAAGTATTATTTTCGCATAAAAACAAATGTAACAGTAAACAATCTAATTTAGCTCGTTGTTAACAATCGTTGGTTGGTATTGGATCAACAGGTCGGAAGTGTTTTTATTTATGTGTTGGCGCCGCTTATAATCATCGGAAACAGATTATCCTTCGAAAATATTGCGAACAAATAACCGGATTTAATCGCTAAAGATCCTAAATGGTTAAAAATGGCAATGGAACTAAAACAATAATGATTCTATTAATAAAAATAAAAATACAGTATTAAATAAATAAACTGAGAAATTTTTTAGTTAACTAGTGAGTAAGTGAGTTGTAAATAATTAAGAGACCAAACCCAAACCAGGAACACGAATTCATCCGTCGTCATTGGCAATTATCGCACACCTAATTTGTCACAAGTACAATTTGACCCAAAACGAGGACAAAACACATCTGTTTGTCTTGTACCTTTTAGGGTTAGTAAACAACCCCTGGCGGAAGGCCGTCGGAATGAGGGTCGGTGGAAAAACACGGACGAATGAGCCGAAAGAGGCAACCGATTGTCCTTATAGCAATGAGGTGACACGGAAACCCGAAGCGATGTTTTCACGGCGGATCAATTTCATAGGATTAAAGGAATGTAAATCCTCAATTGTTCTGTATTCGTTCTTTTTAAAGAGACGATAAGGTTTAAAGTGTTTAAAGTCGAGACATAATTTGACAAATATAGAATCTGAACGGGAAGAAAGATACTTTGAACATGACTCAGATACTCCAGATTTTAGTGAATGTTATTCTAAAATTGCAATCGTCGTGAAAAGAAAATTGTATTACGTCATCGTTAAGACATCTCGATTAGTTTGACCAAACTAGAGACACACTCATAAATTAAGATCGCTGTGATAGAGATATGATAAACGGACCCGTCAAATATTAGATAACAAAGTTAATCTCTCGTGAAATTGAATAATACATGACCGGGATGATTCTAGCAAATGTGGAATAAATGGAGCGTTGACAGAAATGTGTCGTGTTCTAGTGAATTTGTGGTAAATATTAAAAGGAAGAGGAAGCGTTTGGATGTCGGCTGAGTGGTGTCGATGGTATGTGACCCATTTGCAGTCCGCACGAGACAAGGAACATTTCACACTAATTGATGTATAAATACTTACAAACAATATGCACGAACAATGCTTCGGCGCTTTGTCATTTTTCAAAAAGGGACCAAATCTTTCTAAACGAGGAAGAATGTAAGATTAAAGCTGTCCTACTTTTTGCCGAGTTTTTAATTAGTTCGTCGTATCATAATTTTGTCATCAACCTGTTTAAACTCCGCTTTTTATTTCAAGGATGTTTTGCTGAAGGATTTTGCTGGACTTTTGGGTTGGGAAGTGTTACAGTGCAGGAACGGCGACGACTTGTGATTTTAATGACAAATCTGTGTCACTCCTACTACCTATCGGATTGATGGATGGCGTGGCATTGATATCTATTATAAACGAGAAAAAGGACTTTGACATACGACAGACAGACGGACATAACGAAACTATAAGAGGTCCATTTTTAGGCTATGGAACCCAAAAATTATAAGATATACCTACATAATTGTTACTTCAATATCGTTTTAATAATCTCACCAATTTTAGAAGTGTCCTAATTTGTATCACAGCGCTTTCGTTACATAAAGTACGTAAGCAAGCACTCTAAAAATTGAATAATTGTTACCGTCTACATAATAGGTCATAAAAGTCTTATAATTAGGTCGGTGTCGGAAAATTCTAGCGTCGACAACTGTTGTGTCTCTCTTCATTACTTCTCCGTGTTCCGTCTTATTGACACAGTAAGTCTAATAACATACACTTGTTCACAGAATTGTATACTATGACGTGACTAATTGACGGCTGTTTTGATGTATTTCGCATACCGACAATATGTAAACCTAACGAATGGGGCTTTTTCCATTGATCTTCGCACAATTGGTGCTGTTGGTTTTTCTTTATTTGGGCAGGTAATCACTTTTAGTGACCTTCGTCTTCAGCGGAAGGTTAAAATAAAAAGGTTTTATAGAAAATTCAGGCTATTTTTACTTTCCGATACTGAGAAGGACGAAGTATAATATTGGGTCGAATTGGTAGGCATCGATTTTCCTCCGACAATTCACCTGAATTCTTAAAAATGTTCGAAAATAAACTGTCAGCGTAAAATGTGTCACTTTTCTGAATATAATTCAAGTCGATTTTTATTCTCGGATTTAACAAAATACAATTTTAACAAAAAAGTTTAATTTACCAATCCAATATAATTCAACTAACTTATAAAACTGAAAACTATTAAAGTCTTTCAGACATGTTCACTTCGTCCTTTAAATACTTATTCTACAGAGAAACTTCGCAGCCTTAAGGCCCTCCAATTACGATGCTTTTCAAACAGACAGGTCTATAAATAGCCTAGAGAGAACCGAAAGGTATTACACAATACATCACCGAATGTAGGCCGAATGGCCGAACGATGCCCGAAACATTTTGCGAACAGGATTAAATGATCTCTCATCCGTCACGTAACTGTGTAATGTGTATTTAGGTCATCCCGTAGGATTAGTCTGGATAGATTATTGATTAGTGATGTGCATGGATGTTTATTGTTCGAGTTTGAATACCTAAGTTCAGTGTGGATTATATTCTTAATGATTGATTGATATTTTTGAAGCTTAATAATTATCGCAACTGGCATAAACAGCTCATTTAAGACTCAATTAATTATATGATATTATAATATATTCTTATGAAGTATTTATGTATGTATATGTAGTAGTATCAGTGAGTTAGATTCCATAACACAAGCTTACAGCTTACTTTGGGTCTAATTAACCGTGTGTGAATTTGTCCAGGTGTATTACTTAATGAATTGATCATCATCAAATGTTTATTTTCAACAGTTATGCTACTATCTCTGCCATCAGACATATCCACATAAACAAACAACAAAAACACCAGTTTCGTTCCAATGCTTTCGTTCGAAGTGTCGTCAATGCCCATCACTAGGTGCAATTATTCCTCGGTCTATTCCTGTATTGTTTGTGGACACGCAAACCGAACTCTGTTCGTTAGTTTTAACATTGGCATTCACGTGCCCAAAGAAACGAACTTATGTAATGTTTATTTGGGATTTGTTGCATAATAATGACTTGCGTAATAGAGTTAGAATAATGTTCCTACAATTATACAATGTGTAACATAATACCCCTATAAGTACCGAGGCAGGGCATTCTACTCGTCATGGCGAACTACGTTTATTCTACCCTAATTGATATTTCCAAGTTTTTCATTCATGTATTTACTTTTAAAGTTTCCTTCAGAAATACACTATCACAAGGATGAGGCAACCCTACAACAGCTGTTTATTTGACCTTTCACTTTGAACTCTAGACCAAAAAACCAGAAATCAAAAATAGACAAAACATAGGTAGAAAAGTAAAATATTGACATTTCAAAGAGTATTATTTAAAGAGGCCGTCATCAACAGTAGCTCTTAAGAGGCCCATACACGGTGAGATTTATCTGTACGATCCATCGCGTCAAACCGATCGAAACGACGAATCGATGGTGTATGTCAAGATCGTTAACGATTTACTTAATCGAAAATGATGTCGGAAATCGCAACCAAAACATTAATTTGAACACGTCCTTAACATTCAGCTTCAAACAAGTAAATGATCGATCGTTACGACCAGTCGTTTCGAGTATGAGCGACATTTTTGATGCAATCAATCGTCACGATTTTCATCAGATCGATCGTATAGACGAATCGTGCCGTGTATGGGGCCCTTTAGATACGCTATGAAATGAGGTTGGCAATCGACATATGATTATTTATGGGTAAAGTTATACCTTATTATTGCTCAGCTCTTGACAGCTCTTGAAAGCTGCCAATATGTAAACAACTATTTTTAAGCTGATAAATATTTTTGTAGGATTTAAATATTGTCTTCTTATGAAGTGATGTGTGGAGACTGTGGAGTGTCTTGTCTGTTGTGTCCTAGTGTTGTGTAAACTTAATCACTGATAACAAAATCGTGTCAATATTCAGTTGTTAAACCAGTGATACAATCGTACCTACCTAGTTGTTTTTTTATGTGTGAAAACTAGTGTTATTTTTTACGATAGTGGCACACACATCAAAGCGCACGTCTTTCCTAAAGCCATGTGCTGGTTTAGGGTGCGTCCAGATCTAGCGAATGCGTCGCAGTCCGTAAATAAAGGCATTTAGGGTTGTCGCAAATTTCTAAGATTAAAATAATTTTACTTTTGTATGGGAATTTTAAATACGATGTATTCTACCTTTGCACACGTAAAACAATTTACATGCTTTATCGAAACAAACCGGCTGAGTACTTATAGGGCCATACATATACTCCTTGTATACTAATGCATGTAATAATACAATGTAACTGTCGAAACGATGTGAATGATTTTGGGAGTTGATCGGTCCGTCATGATGATTCAACATGATTCTTGTCTATAGATAGAAGATTAGGTTAGTTATTCTGTTTTTAAATTTAAACATAGGTGTATCTTGAAGAGAGAACAGTTTTAACTAAAACTTGTATTCGAATTTTAAATAAATGACAGTAATATTTTTGAAGTAGTTTTAAATCTTACATTTCACGGCAATTACTTTACACGTCTTTTTTTTAATATTCTCGTCATTTCCATTTTGCAAGCCACTTAGTGCCAAAGCTTGGCTAACCAAAAACGTGTCCACTTAGCCCAATGACCGTACCGTAGTACTTATGCCGTAACTGACATTTAGCGTTCAACTGAAATTGCAACGTTTTGTTGCGTGTAGAAGACGCAACTTACACCTATTGTTTCAACACCCATTAACCTGATTGGATAATATCATTGCCGTTTCGATTTACAATCAAGTTTTATTTTAACGTAGAGGTGGTACGGTGCACTTTTTTAAACAAAAGAACATAAGATTATTGTGTAGCGACTCGCCCGCTTCGTTTCGTTTGACCAAGATCACGTAAGGTGTCAGTAGGAATTTTCCCATAAAAGTTAAATATGAACTATAAAATATGATTATTCTGTCTGTTCTCAAAGCGCAAGAAAATCAGTTCAGTAGTTTCTGAGATTAGTGCGAACATACAGACACGTGAGACCGAAACATCTTATCAATTAGTTACCACAAAAGCTTAGTCCTTATTTCGCAGTAGAAAAATTATATCAGTTCAATAGCGATAACGCAGACCAGACAGTCTACTCGGAAACGTCACACAAGAGTAACAGACAGGCCATGACATCGTGTACTTGGACCAATAAAAATCGGCATCAACTTTTACAACATGCTTCGTCTATGTATGGGCGTGCGGATTTCAGGCCACATGACATCAACCGAATAAAAATATACTCTCAAAGTTATTTATTTAAAGCAATTTTGTTGTTAATTGTCGCCGATCGATAGGTTTTTTGCGGACGTCGATGCCTCGAGGGCGAATCCTTCCGAATAAGGAGGCCCGTTACCGCACACGTTGAATTACTTGATTACGCAAATTGGAGATTTTACCGCCCTCAAATTAAACGAGCCGCCGTCACTGGTCTGTGTAACGACCTGCCCGGCCCTAGGAAGTGAATACTGTTTATTTTTATAATTGACGCGACAGGAAGTATCGCGGCCCGAGATGTATGTATGGGCACCGCTTACATTATGTAAAATATTGAGATACACCACCGTTTTGGGCAACGCGCAGTATTTATGATGATTGTTTAAATCGCACGAGTTAACAAGATATTGTACACACACGACTGTTTAAATATAATTAATCTGTCGTTTTATAAAGAGAATGGCATTTCCTAAACTAATAACGGAATGATTGCGCGACCCAAAAATAGGTTGTTGTACAATCGACAACAAAACAGTACGAAAACAATAGAATTTCTCTTTCGTAACTCCATTTCTATATACATATTAGCACCTGCAGTAGCATTTAATTATAGTCTGGTTATTTCGGTGTGTTTGTCGAGTTCGGCACAACGGCGACCGATTATAGCCGCAGATAATAACTTAACAAAAGATGAGGTTATTTCTGTAGAGGCCGTATACCTACGCATCAGGATTCCTTGCACCTGATTGTCGTGGCATTGGTATTGTTTGAACATAACAACAATTGATTTAGGAGAGCTTAACGTCGAAGTCAAATGAAGATGGGAAATTAATCTTATTAAGATGTTTGTGACTCTGTGGTATTATTTATGAGTCTTTATGAATGAGTTGTTACATTGTGAACACATCTTCATTGTTCGTTGGATTCTTATTTTAAAACAAAATTTGAGACGCGAAAAGAATGCGATAAAATCAATTCTTACTTTATGCTACCTATAAATGAAGATTATTTTTCAAATGTTCAATAAATCGTATCCTTATTAGAAGTGAGTGGAGATGAAAACGGATTTACGTCTCTAACTACATATAAAAGTTAAATTACGCGGTATTTTAATGTTAAAAAGGCAAGTGTTAGTCGATTTATAATACAATTTAGATAACTATTTTAAAACTTATGTAACTCTGATTAACTATGTGCAAAGAAAACGACTATAAAATATTTTTACGCCCAAGAACATTTTATAAAGAATAATGAAAACAAAAACAGGTAATTGAATTAGAATCGACGCCTGAAATACTTCAATAATCAAAGAATCCATTATCATAATGAATTATTTCGAACATAGGCCAAAACATCGTAATAAAATAGCGATACTAATTTCCATATTTTACGTCTGGCACGCAAATAAAACGCCCTTAGCTATCATTTCGAATATATTTTATGTATCCTAAATTGATAGTCATTAGGTTTAATTTAGGTCTAAAAATAAATGTCTACGTGAAATTCGAGACTTGAGACTCACTCGTTCAGAAACAATCTTTAAACCCAATCGACAAGATCACGATCAAAGAAGAAAAACAGTTATTTTTAGAAATAATATTATTTATAATGTTTCATCAGAATATCGAAGAACTTTTACTGGTACAATTATTGAATACTAACAGCGCCTCGCGGTGTTACCCGCGTTGTACCCGTTCCCGTGGGAATTTCAGGATGAAAAGTAGCATATAACCTTTGCGTTGAATGTGGCTATCCAATACAAAAATATTTTTTAAAATCGGAACAGTAGTTCCTGAGATTAGCACGTTCAAACAAACAAACAAACTCTGCAGCTTTATAATATTAGTATAGATTGCCATTTTTCGAAACAATACTCTTTTAATTTGGAACCTATGTACGACCTTCGTGCGTAAAATGACTGGTTCTTTCCATGGTTTAGTAAAAAAATAAACACACAAACCTTTTTTTATTTAGATTATCATATCACACAACATTTGTCACAACTATTTGGCGAGGAAAACATAAACTAGTATGTTAAATCTAAAAAAATGATCTTTATCAATCAGAAAATGTTATTTATGTAGTAGAATTATTTATAATAGTCGTTAGCCATTAATTAATTTATGTGATGGCCCGTAGGCTGAATGCGTAACAACCTTTGCCCAACCTTCACAGGGCTACGAAAAAAACATTAATTGTCAACCTTCTGAAAATAAGTTTCATTTTAAAATAAGAATAGGAAACCCCGGATATAGACTGAAGATAAAAAATTATAGCAGAATAAATAAGAGATTAACAAGAAACCAGAGGCAAATGTCGTCAATAAAATATCTCGCACTGTTTTATTGTTTCAGCAAAATTCGGTTTTACGTCACTTTAGATATGTTTAGGAAAATTTTGAAGGAAAATTGTTTTTAAAATGTTCAGTCGAATTCGTAAAACTATATTTTAGATGTAATGGTTTCTTGTATCTATTCGTCATATTTTGAACGAATTCATTTCACGGTAAAAACTTGATGAGAATTCAGAACTAAGTGTCAGTGATAGAAAAATGTAGGAGAAAAAAAACTCGTACCTTTTACTGATTTACGAAAGATCAACAGATAAATATATATTAAAGAATTTAAAAACATTTGTTAATCATATAATAAATACTGGAACGAACTTTCTTGATATGATTGAAAAACCTCTAATTCATACTCTCAAATGACTTCATATAACGCCCAAGCTTTCCATTAATAAAACGCTCTGAATAAAGGTAAGGAGCGTATCATTCATGAGCCGGATCCTAGTGACGTCACAACCGGGTCACTGTGTCAAGGACCCGTCCTGTGGGTCACGGACTCCTCCCTACGTCATCCGTACCCTAGTTCCCCAGTTCAACGTGTACAAAATGGGAAACCAATCGGTGCATCGCTTTCAAGGATTTGTCGACTATTTAAATTTAAAAAATGGAATGGGTTCATTCGTTGCGAAGTGTTTTGGGCACAGATTATTAATATTATCACAGGCAACTAATATTTTAGGGATTTCATTTAATGTAATTTAATTTAAGTAAAAATATAATTGGGTTAAGAGCTTTGAGATTTGTTCTTGAACGATCTTGAAGTTCAAGTGATTACTAGGTTGGCACTGACACTGACACTTGGCAATTTTTCTGTCTACTCTAACAATGGCACCAGAGCTGAATAAAAACATTGACTTTGACTTCAGCTGAAAAATACACCGTCTGGCTTCAAACAAACCCAATAGAATCTGGAGGCGGCACCGGAAACTTAACATCCCACGCAAAATAAAAATCCTTTTAATACCAAATCTCATAACTGTATATTAAAATGTTTTATTACATCATATAACGATAACTAGGACACCTCCTACCTCCTGAGCGGCCTTCTTCGAGAATTTCTATAGCCAGTGACATGACATCACAATAACAGGATGAGCCGGTCCAAGGGCCCAGATTTATGTCACTTTTATGTGGTTTAAATCCAACCTGACCTTCTATTTAGAATGCCTTAGGACAGTAGGCGAAAGATAAACTATTTACAGCCATGGCTTTTTTTTTATTCCGAGAAGCTTTTTGGGGACTATGGCTAGTTTTGGTGACGTCATTTAATTCTACGAGAGTATGAGGTCAGTCGGTATTTTGTATCGGTTTTCAAGGGATTTACTGTTAGGTTGCTCTAACTAGGAAAGATTGAATTTTGTTTCAAATAAAAAATGAGGTTTTCACTAACAGACAAAGCACGTAAAGAACAAGGAGTTTGGCTTCTTTCTACGCTAGAGTTATATTTTCCTATCTTGACCAACTGAAGCTAAGTGCTAGTATATTATACCTCTAGTTCGGATTCCCAAAATTTAAATTAACATATCCACCATATGCGCCTAACCATTGCAATACAGCTGTTATTCATAAAAGCGTTAATTAATTCAAAGGAGGTGCGATAACAAGACATATTGTATTAACATTATTTATAGCCAGTATCGTTCTGGTTAAGAGCGCGACCAGAGATAATAAGAAACCGTAGACAAAAGTACGGCACGTGGTTGTTTCCGTTGGTTTCACGCTTGGCGAGTCTGCTGAGGTGCGGGTATGGCTAGATAGGGTTGTCAGTCATTGTCAAAGACAAGGGTTTAGTTTTAGATAGTTTATTCTTGGAGATCTAAGAATAAAATAGGTATTTGATTAAGGTACTTAATAGTGTGGAACAAATGTGTGGAACTGAAATGATTCACGCTGTCAGGTAGAGGATTTGTATGAAGCAGGAAGCGAAGTATAATGTTCTCTTCATTTCATAATTCTTATAAGAGTGCAGGTAAAACCACACGGCAGATGCCGAGTATCAAATTTGCTCCTATACAAAATAACACATACCTATTGATCAAAATTTTAAGCAACTACTCAGTATGACAAGTCTGGTAACCCTTATATGCGCGTGCGCAAGGAAGCCCAGGTGTGCGTTACGGGAAGCGAATCATTATCAAGATAACAACGCCTCTTGCATTACCAATGACACACATTGTCTTAGATTTCTGATAGCGAGCCTTAATTAGCAGCTGGTTAATTTACTGTTTAATTAATGGATGCGTAAAATATGTCTTCATAGTGACAGACGTAGACAGGAGACAAGAGTAGACAGTAGAGACAGGGAGCAGAAAAGTAAATAATAGTAGACATATAATTTTGTCTATTTAGTTTTGTTACTTATACGTTTCTCCGATACTGTAAGTACCTTAATAAGTTTAAGTAATTTTATATTTATAAGTAATTTTATATTAATTTTATAGTAATTTTATTTTTCTTGGGTTCGTTTTCTATTTTTGAAGTTAATTAAACTTTAAAAGAATGTCTTAAGTAGAACACGACAATAACAGAATGTTATAGATATTTCTTTACCTATTTATAATTTACAATGCTTCATAACTCAATCTGTGAAGCGTTTCTGCAAATTAATTAAGTAAGAGCTCTGCGGCGGTGGAATAAAACAGGAAATGTGAAAAACAAAATCCAATACCATTAAAAGTCGTAAACACGGCGTAGAAAACAAAAGATTCCATGAAAATACAATATTCTATTAGAGGAGTGTTCAAAATATTTGTCCTGCATTGTATGATCAGGTACGTGGGAAGTGTAAACTTGGAGTGTTTTGATTGCCAGTTGAAGGCTACACAGTGGTGGCAAAAATAATGGGCCGGGTCTTCCTTTTGTGAAGGTCGGTTAATTGCAAAATATTAATTACCTACCTAATTATGCGTAGTATGTTTTGGGCAATATTTCAGAGTATTATCTCGTAGTATGATATTATTTTAAAATCTGATTAAAATGTCATGAAGTTCGACTAAATTATCTCGACATATGATAAAAATAAATCATAACTTTATAAAATGATCATTAAGTTATCTCGTGGTGATACAAAATTTACTATCTCTCTGACTTTGTGCCAAAATAATCTCGTAACGTAACGTAACGACGTCTATAAAATCTATGAAAGTTCGTAATATGACAAAATCACCTATGTTATCTCGTAACATGACAAAATCACCTATAAATCACGAATAAAATCTCGTAACATTAACACTAACCTGACTAGGATGGTGTCGGTACAGGTACAGCTTCGTTCCATGCAGGACTGCCCACACCTGCTTCCAAGATCTGTCACTCGCGCGCTGCAAGAAAGATGGACATTTAGTTACCCTGATTAAGTTGATGATTGTCGCTTAGTTGAGCTTGATTTTGTTTATAAACTAGCAGCGCCCCGCGGTTTTACCCGCGTTGTGATCATTCTCGTTGGAATTTCAGGATGAAAAGCTTAAAACCTTCCCGTTGAATGTGATGTGGCTATCCATTACACAAAGAATTATTCCAATTGGTAGTTTCAATCAAACAAATAAAAAACAAAAATCTAACTCTTCAGCCTTATTATATCAAAATAGATAGGATAATAACACATCTGCTTATAAAGGATATTAATGTAGTTTAGTTTTCGATAAATTACAATTTCCTTTACACGAATAGGGTTTAATCATTGAACATTTTCCACTACAGAGCGAATATTCGTTAGTACTAAAATCGACCTTATTATCGTTAGTACTAAAATCGGCCACATTAGTTTACATTTCAGGACTATTCAATGTAATAAATTGTGCAAGAGTTCAACGAACCTTTCCGTTGCTAACCACCATCTTGATCTGAACGTTCCCTTCGACGTCGCCTTCAGCCGGCTCCACTACGCTCTCAACATCACCCTCCTTCTTGTCTTGGCTGTTAGAAATATTAAGCATTAGATAATTAACAAACACAGGTCTTAAAACCATGGTCACAGAAGTCTTCTGTGATCCCGGTTTTATTTAACATTATTATATGATTCTCGTTTTCGGGACGAACGTCAGATAAAAATGAATAGTAAAAGCGAAGTGTATTCGTAAACTTAGTTTCAATTCAAGATGAGTATTAATTATGTTTGCTTAAACTTAAGAAACAGGTTGTTAAATCTCCGAACATCTAGAGTAGGTAGGTACCTATTTAAAAAGTTACCAAAAAGTACAATCTTCTTTTCAGCCTCTATAGACAAGTGCCAATCGCTTATTCGCTAATCGCTTCGCTTTTATCAAAATGTACGAATGACCACGTGATATCACGGTTCTTTATATGAATTTTTGAAACGAATCGAATGAATGTCACTTGTCTATGGACTCAGTTCTACCTACCGTCATCGCGATGTTTATGTTTACCAATTTAGACATTGATTTAGGTATACAACACACATGCCGACATTCATACCAAAATTGTACCATGCAATAATCTTAACTACCGAGATACACTAATAACACACTATTAATAAGTATAGTAAGTACTAATATTATAAAATACAACGTAACATGCACGTTTAAAAACACAATTAATTAGTTAACCAAGGGTCTCTGGGCTGGTTTGGTTTCGGTCAAAATAACATCAATACTTGTCTATGAATTTTAGTAGCATAATTATAATGAACTTAGTTTGAACAACGATTCCTATTTACAAGTACTTACAGATTTAAAATAAAATAACTTTACTATGTATGAAGCTGAATAATGGGCTAACAACTCAAATGATTATTTTTATATGTGGCAGGTTTTGTTTGACAACGCCATCTATTATCATGCGAGTGAATTATCGCACACATTTATTTAAGCGCCATCTATACGTCATGCGACGTACCGCAGAGGGAGGACGGCGTGTGGGTCGAATATACGCAGCAGCGGAGTAATGTCATCGGTGAATCGAGGGGGGCGCCACTTGCGGTATGCACTGCATTTTGAATTCAATCACAACCACATAAGGTACACCATGTTTTGTACAATACTAAAAACCGGCTAAGTTAGACAGGACATATGTTAATTACTGAACTAATCTACTGAAACTTTTGTTATCTACCTATTTATTATCTACAAAGTGGCTAATAAAACAATATGAAAACCATAGAATGTGCCGACTTCAATTTGAATGTTAATGGAAAAATATTTGAAAGTCAATCAACAATCTTTGTATTCTTGAAAACTTTATAATATCTACTCTGAATGCTATGAGAGAGTTGACAGATTGGTGATACTCACATTCTAAGGGCGTGTTCACTGTCCGGCTCCACGTCACTATCGAGATGTAATCGATCACCCCAAGTGGCTTTCAGGTAGGAAACCCTTCGCATTGCACGTTCCTCTTCTGTTACAACAAAAAAAACATACATTTTAAGAACATTTTTATCGAAAAGTAAGCAACATTGCTGAGCATTTCTAAGTTATTAGTGGGGAAATAGGAAAAATCACTGACCACCAAGTTGAGCATCTTTCTTCTGTCTTCTTGTGACCACGTCATCAGCAAAACCTGTTGGTATAAAGAAGTATTAGTAAGAAAACGATTAAAACATTTCGAACACTAATTTAAGTACAACGGTTAGTTATAGGATGCGAAAAATTATTCCCACTGGTTACGATTTTAAAGAAAACTAAACTTTATAATGACACCAATAAGAACTGTCAGTCACAACAGAGCTCGTAGCACACCTATAAGCACATCCAAACATTCCAATGGAGTTGTCTTACAAAAATCGGGGTTAATCGAAGGATACGGAGTCTTGTTAATTCTTCAAAGCAATGTGCTGTTAGTAAATCCATACATTGTTTTGAAGCGCTATCTCTGTTAGTTAGGATGCAAGCCGAATCTCCCGGATGGTCTGTAGACGCAGGACATCTGTTGCACGTCAATATATCGTAGTAGGTACGTGAAAGAGACGGCCCACATATCTATAGATAAGTAAACCGTACGGTGCTTCTACTTATCTGATCCGGTGGGAGTGTCACTGTCTTCAATGGAGTGTCGCAGAGTGACCAACAAATGTATGAGAAAGATTTAAGGAACCATTCGCTAACATTGGAGGTGCAGTCTGCTGTTGCGAATGCTCACCGCGGAATGATACTTTTAGTTCCAATTTCGACCACCGGGTCAGAAAATTTCGAAGCACTCGACACATCTATAGATATGAGAGACAGTTAACAACATCTTAAAGCGGGCTCGCAGGCGAAAGCGAAGAAGAGAAGCGGCATTCCGATAGACGACGTCGCTTGGACCTGAGTCGGCGGGCGTGCTGGGCGTGGGCGAGGGCGAGGTGGCGGCCGAGGGCGCGGGCGAGGGCGGCGCCAGGCTCAGCTGCGTGGGCCGCGCCGCGCCCGCCGCGCCCGCCGCGCCCGCCGCCGGCGCCGCCAGCGACACCAGGTTCATCGCCTCCATTTGCTCTCTGTTCAGCCCCAATCGTCTCTTCACGTGACTGCCATCTTGGGGCGGAACGATGCGATTAGACGCGGTGCTCGAAGCCGTGAATGCCGCCGTTCTCATGCATACGCAAACCGTATACCTCACGTATTACTCTCAAAGCGTTATCCAGACTCGCCTCAATTTCACGTGCTTTATTAGCAGCAGGGTTCACTATCTGATAATCTTCGTTGGTATTTATTTGAAAACTATCATACCGTCGGACAAGACAGGAAATTGCGGTCCCATTACCATTACATTAAAATGACGTCGAAAGCGTAAGCTTCATATCGGTCAGTGATGCGTACAAAGTTTGCGTATGGCTATGAAAACGTTGCACAAATGTGGGAGGAAGGTAATCGGATAAAGTTGCCTCTGTTTCAGAGGTCGTGGTTCTAAGTGCACGGAATGGAACGAAATTGGCATCTCGTTAACGAAGCGACTGAATGGGGATTACCTGTGGCATGATGTCTTCTAATGGGTAATCCTTCACTACCGGTACTGTTTGACCTTGTTCGCATTTGAACCTTTTCCGTTTCTGAAAGCGATGAATGTTCTATGAGAGCTCCTAAATGAAAATGTGGACTAGACAAGCGGGATGATAAAAGACTGGGTTAAAACTCACCGGGCATAAATCCTTCTGGTGGAAGACAATGGAGATGTTTGCTGCCAGTGATCATTAATTGGTTTCCTGATAAACTTCCACCTAGGGTCGCTTCGTGTTCTAATAATTCTGGAAACAAGTAAGGACATTATGTTAGAATCAACTAAATAATTTTAGGAATTATATGTATAGTTCCAATGCGAAGGATTGGATTGGTGAAAGTTATTGATATTTTTTACTTGATTCAGTCAAAATGGCTAAAAAAACTATTATGTGAATGATTATAGAATACGACTTATAAAGTGCGCTTGGAACTGAAGGTAACAGCTAGTTGCACAAATACTAAATAACTTTAATCCTTGCTAGAAGGTAATCTAGTATCACCACAAAAGAAAGAACAAAAGGAAGAAGAATTGAGAAGTAATCTTTCACCTTGTTGTGGTTGCACATCCAGCGACCTCGCCTCTCTCCTCGCCGCTCTAGTTTCGAACTCCTTCCGTCTCAACGCCACACTGGGCTCTAGTCTGGTGGTAGACAGTCTGGCGAGCTCACTCCGAGCCACTTCTGTCCTTCTCTCGCCGCCTCGAGCCTCTTCGAGCTGTCTGGTTCGAGCTGTTACTAACTGTAACTCAGGTACTGGGTATCTGGAAGAAATATGATGGTGATTTAGTTGGTATCTTAAAAACAGTAGGCAATAGTGGTCTGGCAGTAATAATAAGTGATAAGGCCGGTCATGCATTTCATTAATATTTGTTCTGTTTTCAAAAGTATATAATCTATCGATGTGCACTCACTTGTTATCTTGGTTGCTAGCATCCTCTCTGATCTCCGAAGAAGATCCATTAGTCATCGTCCCCCCGTTCGTGCTCGGAACATTCCCCGTCTCATGTATCTTAGACAAATTGGGAACAAATAAACCTTTGTCTTGCTTCTGTTTGCTTTTGTCTTGTGTGCCATTGACTTCGCCATATCCGCTGTAGGTTCCACTGTCGACGCTTGCTGAACATTCGTCTCGTTTCTGTTCTTGGCAAGGTTGGGGTGGAGGGGAGGCAGTGAGGGGAGGTGACGTAGCGGGGGGAGGCCACGCCGGCTTCTGAAGCTTCTGCGGCCTCGCGTAGAACTCCTTCTGTTTGATTGGCGGTGGGGCATCCGGTGTGACCCACCCGGTGGGCTGACTGGGTCGTCGGAGGAAAGCCTCTTTCTGTTCAAGACTTTTTCGTATTCGAGAGAGGATTATCGAGTCGTCCAGCTCCCTTCCGGTCAGTGTCGAGTTCGAGTCAAACGATCCGAGGCTGTCTTTGCTTTCTGTTGCTGATGATGGAAGAGAGGTGTCTGATTCTCTTCTTCTGGAAAGAAAACGAAATCCACATCAATTTAAATATAGACATTATTCAAACAATTTTATATTAGTTAATAGTATTTGGGATTTAGTGAGATATTTACCCATCATGGAGCAAGTAATGTTGCGCGCCACCGATTCTTGGTACGTCGTATCTGGACGGCGCTAAAGACGCGACGCTGGCGTACTCCGGGTCATCCCGATGTCTGATCGGGGCCTGCGGAGCCAGCAGCGCAGCCCTAGGCCTTCGGTATGCGTCGAACAACCGCGACTCGTGTTCCGTCACTGGCGCCGGCATATCTAATTGTTTCTGGTTCGTTTCGGGATTGTAGGCGGCTTCACTGAAATACTGGAACAACCAAAGTACTGTTAGTACGATTAAAAATTCAGGTCTTCTATAAATAGAAACTCAATAGACTTAAAAGTTTCCTCCTTTTAAAGGAACTTTTCATACTCCAACTAACGCTCGCAGTTAACCACGCAGTTTTACTCTACAGTCGCCAAAAAGGTTCCTTTTAAACAGTCTCTTCCGTACACTACAGTACGAAAGTCTTTCTCAAAGCAAGATGCTTACCCTCTGCAACAAATCGTGGTCCCTCGGCACGACGGTCAGGCGGAGCACCCTGGGCTCGCGCTGCGCCAGCTGCACGACCCTGGCGTAGGGCGCGCGCGAGCGGCCGCACGCCACCGGCTCCCCGTTGACGGCCAGCACCCGGTCCCCGGCGCGCAGCCCCGCCGCCGCCGCCGGCCCGCCCGGCCGCACCGACCTCACGAAGATTGTGTCCATTGGGGCACCCACCGCGCCCACCGCGAGGTGCCGCGCATCTTCGTATAACTCCTGCAATTTGGGGCAAGGATTAGAATTAAAAAAAAGAAAGAAAATGCCTGTAATGTTCCATGAGTATGTACCAGCTTGTATCAACCAGGTTGTATCAGCTGAACTTATACAGTAGCAGTAGCAGTCTGAAAACCAGCTCTGTACCGAGACCTCGGCCTCTGTACAGCATCAGATGAGACGTCTCATATTGCTGCATTTTTTAGTCGTAATTTAGTATTTTTATTTTTTGTTTTCTTGTAAATGTGGCAATAAATGTCTTTCTTAATTATTTTTTTATGTAAGCAAGAAATGAGGAAACTTTACATGTCCTTTAAACCTTACTTTCTAACCACCTATTTAACATCATTCCAATTACATATAAGCAACACACCTGCAGTGATTCCGGTGGGTACACGACCAGGTGTCTCAAGGTGAATCCGAAGCCGTGCCTCGCGTCTGGTCGTTGGATGACGATGGTTCGGGGCGCGGCGCAGTGGGCGGGCGGCGTAGCGGCCACGGCGGGCGGGGGCAGTGGGATCGGCTGGGCGACTGCGGGGGGTAGCACCTGGAAAACGAACATACGTGAGCATAATGTTATCGATAAAATGAACATATTGATTTAGATTATTAAGCATTTCGAGATGAGAATATTGATTAGGATAAGTACAATAAGTATGTATGTGTAAAGGAGTAAACTCAGTGTTGTGATTACATGTCACATTAAATGGCAAGTTGAAAGTTACATACGAAATTAATAATTATCTGTGTTCTTTTACTTGAAATTCACTCGAGAGAATACATGATTCGCGCGAATGAATTGAGTGGTTTGTTTTAGAGAGAATTATATACTACTGAAATAGACTTCAAATGAGTTTACGCTACGATTATTTACTTATATTCGGAATCGAGTTACAATTAGAAATCCTTTTCCACCCATTCGAACATGATCGCAAATACCAAGTAAATACGACAAGAACGTGCAACGAGGCACGGAACAGAATTCTATCATAAACTGATGAAAACAAGACTCTAATCTAACTAAAAATCAGCGAACGCACTTGCGAATAGAAAACAAAAACCATAATAATATTTCAACGCCAATCATTTCGAATCGCGCGTACGCTTCGAAAAACCAGTCTGGGAGCATTATCATAAATCATAATCTCAGTGTATTTCCTATTTGTAGTATCTAGTAGGGTTGTCACGCAACTGTTGCTTGTTACCTGATTACAGAGCCCACGCTGATGACACCCCGTTACGATAACCACTGTGCTGCAAACCCTAGCATAAATATTGAATTTGCAAATTCTTGCTGTTCCATCTTATCTACCTGATTTGAATATTATGCGTAACGAGAAGACAGTTCTGGTTGAATATTTTTTATTTATTGCTCGGTAAAGTGTTGGTTTTCAAATATGTTTTCGATTTAATTGATTTCGATTGCGATTTAACGGATTTCAACACCAATGTGAGATTTTTATGGTGATAGAGTTTGGTATTTGTCGCTTCCGAGAGTTATGTGGTTAACAAGGAGTGAACACAAATTTTAATTTTCGAACATGAAGTGAATCTCATACATTTTTATTTTAATTAATATGAAGGTTCCATCTTGTAATTTAATACTCGTATGTGAATGAATTAATTCGAAATTCAAATGTTAACTTTAAAAAGAAAGCGTCCATAAACTACGAAATTATTAAATTAATTGACAAGCAATTACATATCCTATGTATAACATAAATAAAAGTTATAATTGATAACCGTAACGTATGAGTCAGTTAGTGAGAAACCTCAGCAATGCATCGTAAGGTGTCGGGTTGCGGAGATTAACTTGTAACTCGATGTCAGCTGTGAACTGATTTGTTTACAACGGTAAAGCACGATAAATATCTGAGACAAAATCTGGTCCAAGTATGGGTCCGTTCTCTGAGCTTGAACGACCTCTTTTGACTTTATAAGCTAACTGTATGTGCTATATAATTAGGTATATGAATTAATTTGTACGAGAGCAATAAACGAACAATTTATTTCTTAACACGTAATCTAATTTGGTTGTTCCGATCAAAGAAAATCGTTTCTGTAAATATTAGTGCAGGGGTAAAAATGGATATTACTGAACCTGAAAAAGTTCAAAGAATTTGTTTTTCGGTTCAGAAAATCAGCAGACAAATTAGTTTACGACTCATACGAAGGAAAAGATTGTACATATTTTTTTATTCGAGATTACATCTTAAATTCAATATTCCTCTCCTTTAAATAAAGCAACGTAGCGCTCGTGGCGTAGATTGACTAAGCGATGTTAGTTCATTGCGATTGTTAAGCAACGTGCAGCTCGACCCCTACTTGGATGGGTGGCCGATAGTGGCATTTCTATCTGATCGCTACCGTGCTTCGGAGGGCACGTCAAATTGTCTGTCCCGGTTGTTCCAATCGTTAGACCATGTCGGAGGCCTTTAGGCGGTCTAAAAATTCCGACACCAGGGTTGGCCACTAACCTACTTGAATTTACTTTAATAAAGCAACTTTCGAGCGAGATTTTCGAAGCCCTCTATGTTACAGAACTTACATGTCTGGGATTCTACATTCTACACCAAAGTACACTGCAGGTAGGAGCAATGGATGTGATTTAATTCCGTTCCTTATTGAGTGACAATCCGTTGCATTGAGTGGTTTCTATATCGGATCCCTCACAGGTGTGACCACAAAAAATAAGGATACGACATGTGGCGTGATTTTAATCGGGGTGGAAACGTATTGGGGATGAAAGGTAGAGTCTATTGTATGGGATGCCTTTTAGATGATAAGGGATGTTTGGTTTTGTTGTTTGAACAATGTAAGGTGTAGTATTATAAGTAGCTAATAAATGTTTAATTTGAATTTTAGAGATGACAACTTAATGTATTTTATTTGATTTTAGATTAATACACTTTAAAATAAGGTTGATAGTTTATGGTTATTTTATTTTCCCTAATAGTTGAAAGATATTGTTGTTAATAAGTATACCTACTTCACTACATAGTATAAAACAAAGTCCCCGGCCGCGTCTGTCTGTCTGTCTGTTCGCGATAAACTCAAATACTACTGCACGGATTATGACGCGGTCATAATAATATTTTTTAAAATATATAGAGCGATTCAAGAGGAAGGTTTATGTATAAAAATTCTTGAAATTTCCACCGGAACGGGCACAACGCGGGTAAAACCTCGGGGTGCTGCTATATACTAACCAAAGTTCTTTTGAATAACTTTGTTCAGTAAGTAGGTTACCTAATAATAGTGCCAGACCTTAGGTTTACATAACTATGATTTGCTCAGAGGTGATAATTTGCACTCCACCGCAAACTGCAGGGCTAACATTAAAATTTAAATTTTAATCAGATTTCAGGAGCAATTTTGATAATTCCCTGTGATTAAAGACATATTGGTGTTACGGTAGATAGTAATTGGTAGGTGTTGGTAATGCCAAGATTAGTTCGGAGTTGGCGAATTTGAATCTGGTGAGATTTGCTGGTAAATTATGTACATAACTTAGGTGTTAGGATTATGTATTCATGTATTATGTAAGTTAATGAGGTGTACATAATGTGACGCGATGAATATATTATTTTGAGATAATATGAAGTATTTATATATTTAATTATACTGTTATCTTATCTATTAGAAACTTTACTATCTAACAGATATTTTAACACGATATTAATTACATGAAACGTACAGTAAAAATCGTACTAATATTATAAATGCGAAAGTTTCTGAGGATGGATGTATGGATATATGTTTGTTACTCTTTCACGCAAAAACTACTGAACGGATTTGGATGAAACTTTACAGTAATATAGGTTATACATCAGAATAATATATAGGATACATTTTATCCCGGAATTCCCGCGGAAACGGGTACGCCGCGGGTAACACTGCGGGGCGCGGAATTGTAACAAATTCATGTAAGATAGAGATGAGAGATTGACGGATTTCAACACCAATGTGAGATTGTGTGAGATTTAACTAAATATAAATATATTCATTCTTCATATCTGACCGAGATCCATCCTCGCTTCGGGTAATCGAGATTGCGTAAGATTCCCAGAACTTTGGAATAACAAGTGCCTATCCAAAAACATTATTGAATCATTCAGTTAGAGAAAACAGCATGAAAATCGGTTCAGTACTTCTGAATGTAGCGGAAACATATAGACCTACCAAGGTACTAGACTGGTCAGACAGGCAACATACGATACCTTTATATGTGTATTTGGCATCTTTCACGCGCCGCAGTTATAATATAATGCGCAGTTCGCGCGCACGGATGTTCTTTTGTTTTTCATAAAAAACGCACGTTGCACGATGACTTAAAACGCTTAATTTCAAAGAACCACTAGTTATGTCAAGATGTTACTAAACCTGGTTGAATTTCTTTAAAATTATCTTATAAATGCGACCAAAACCGCGAGTCGCTGCTACCATAAATATATAACAAAACATAAATAGATCTCAACCGGAACTAAGAGTCTTTAAAAATATAAACTTTAAAATCCTTTGATGGTTTCATCTCTATAGTGGTCAGATTCAAAGGAAATATACTACACTGAACCGACGTGTCAGATGTGGTATTTGCGTTCGTGTTATGAAACACTTACTGAAATAACTTTACGACTCTTTATGGAGTATTAATTGATTGGTTAGTTCCTGCTTTAGTTTTTCTACTGTTTGGAATGTGACCCATATACCTTTATTAAGAAAATTACCTGTTTAACGCTCGTAGTTTCACAAACCGATGTTAACAGATCGTGTTTGTTAAGCTACGTGCAAATCGACCACAGTTGGATGAAACTATTACACTCTAATACGGGGATCATTTCAGGTCGGAAAACCCCACTAAAACTTATACTTGGTTTTCAGTTTACTCATGAATTTTTGAAAAGTAGGAAACATGTTCGCTCGACCCGGGAATTGAATCCTCAGTCTTGGCAGGCGAGCGCACGTGCCACTAGACCACCGAGGCGTCATAGACCAAAAGATATCCTTTAAACCGTTAGTCGGCGCAGGTTTTATTAGTAACCACTACCAACCAAGCAATAGTAAAGCTACCAGCCTATAGAGTGCCTAAACCATTGCAAAATCTATCCATAAATTTCCATACACACATAAATCGATCAGACCTATCTTACTGGATAGATATCAATCTCGTTACCGCATTTATTTACTAGACACTATTTCAGGTTACGGAATAGTACGACACGTAGTAGTACGGCTTTAGAGATAAGATTATAACGATGTGATGGAAGGTGGTTTGTCACAATTAGTGTGACGTAGAGTAAGGGATAGGTGACTGTGTGTGTACAATCAGTAAATCCACAATTTAAAATATTATGGTCACATTTCTGTGAGATTTATTTGAATACAATGTTAACGTAATTTTTCATAAGAACATTACATGTCAAAATCGCTAATTATATTTCTATACCAAGGAAACATAAGACGTCTCCGAGTAGTGATGATAACGGCAAAATTTATAAAACTCTGGAAATGTTAGTCAATATGAACTTTAATCTAAATTTAAAAGTTTATCGCAGTTAAAGCAATCGCCTAAAGCGCCGTAGAAATTAAGCAACTTTACAAACTGCCGGCGAATTCTCTCTTTCATCTTCATTATATTTTAAACTTTTTATTGAACTAACGTAAACACTAACATACTTTGCAGTTAGTAAACTCACTCAATAGCAACGAAATATTAACTGAAATCATTCTTAATCAAAATGAGAACCATTTTGATTATCAATTCGAGTAACTTCAACTAACTGTATGTTTAGAGATTATTATCTACATCACTATTAATAAACATACTGATTAACTGTAACTAGTTAATTATAAGATACCGTAATATACCGTACATACAGTATATCTGTTTGAGTACCAAACGTCAGGTTTAAAATACAAATCACGGCAGAATTGGCCAATAAAATCAGAGCAGTGTGTGATGTTGATCTAATTAATGTGTGTATCGAATGGCGGAATCGTAAACTTATTTATTTATTAGTTTTAAAGAGATTTATCTACAGGTTTTTAAACAACGTATTTTTTCTCTTTCACATAAAGGTTTGTTCTCATCATTATAGTTAGATATATGTATCAATTTACAATGTTATAAAAGTAAAATGTTCACTATAATTATAGTTTAAATTATAGTTCACTATAATTATAGTTACTTATTTAAACCATGTAGGTTGCATAAAGGTAATTGTAACAAAGATGGTAGATTAAACCTAATTTGCATATAATTTTTATTTTATACTGATTTATTATCCCATTCATACGTCAATATTATTGACAATAACCACAGACAACTTCAAGTACAAATACGAATACGAGTAACTTTCAATATTTTTTAAATATCGAATCTGCCACCGCGTTTCATAAAATTAAAAATAAAACATTAACTTGACACTCGAGGCAGGAATAACGATGTTATCAGTTGAAACAATGGACGTACGACTATCGGCACGGGTGTAATTAATTTAATTAAAATACAATGAGTTTAAATGACAGCCGCCGTGTTTTAACATTTCCTTGTAATGACATCTATATTAAAGGGGACGGAAAAGTTTGTTTATGCGTGACTCATTTGCTTGTATTTAAAAATACAAATCAGTTACTTTACTTCCTGAACAATCCTGAACGATTAGATGTAAAAGGATTAAGTTGGTTGGTTTGAGGAGGTTAGCGGCAACACAGAATAATTAAGCAGCGTTTTGTGTTCTGAACATATGCTTGTTCACTCTCTCATTCAATTAAAGAGCGAGCGAGCAAGTGTTCGAAGATGTTCAGGTACTTAGTTGAAAACGTAGCTTTATTACTTACAGCGAACTTTGTTCATTGTGTTTGGCTTTTTGTGTTCCGATCCGAACATGTTTCTCGTTCTCTCTCATTCAATTGAACGAGCGAGCAAGTGTTCGAAAATGTTCAGTTAAAAGTTGAAAACGCGGCTTAAGTAGCACAGCGATCTTGTTCGTTGTAACATTCGTATTTTTCGTGTTTATTGTTACAGTCACTATATAGGTTATTCAGTTCACAATTTCGTCATATCATTATAAGCACCAGACAATATAAAATGTACTTCGCACCATATAATTCGGTCAAAACACTTAATTAACACTCAACTTATCAATGAAATCGATGACTCACAAAAATATCGACTCAATTAATCGATTGAAACTTTAAATCTCGTGAATGAATTAAAGGATAACGGGCAATTAGTGTTCGAAATCAGGGCAATTCTGAGGTCGTCGCCGTATTAGTAGCGAAGGAAAGTATCGATAAAAGGGTCGCGATCGATACATTGTATCGATTTGTTGAAGGATTTCGACTAAATTAATGTCTAGCATCGATTTAAGGAATCGACTTTTAGCCTACTTCAAAAGTGGAGGTTCTCAATTGTTGGAATATTTTTAAAGTTTTTCTACCTCTTTGTGAGGAATTTATTGTTTACTCGGTCTACCTAGTTTACCTACTATCTAGTTTAAGCCTAATACTATGTTTGGAGGTTACACCGGAGACATGCGTAGGCGCAGGCGTCGCGCAGGCTGAGCCACATCAAAATAACGTGACAGGTATAAATAACGACTCCATTCATTATGGTTATAACGTTATTTGTAACGTTCCATTATAACGTTATTTGAAGACAGGTTAATTGCGTTCTTTATTTAAACCTGCTTGAATAGCATCTTCCTTTGTCTAGTAACTTTCATTGGGCGGATATGGTGTAAGTTATCATCATAATTTATTAATAAATGTTGGTACATAAAGAGCTATATATATTTCTAGGTATAGTAATCAACTATCTATACTTTACTAATATACTAGCAGCATCCCGCGGTTTTACCCACGTTGTGCCCGGTCCCGTGGGAATGTCGGGAATTTTTATACATATAAACCTTTCTCTTGAATCACTCTATCTATTTAAAAAAACCGCGTCAAAATACGTTGCGTAGTTTTAAAGATATATAGGGACAGACAGAGAGCGGAAAGCGACTTTGTTTTATACTATGTAGTGATGTTGCAGAAATTGATTTTTGTTGTTTTGACCGGTTCCGGAGATTTAAGGCGTTCAAACATTGAACGCCTTAAATCTCCGGTCAGTTTTGAATAATTTTCGGAATAGATAGTTATATAAGAAAAAGTATATCCTCTCAACTGGCACGCCTCTTTTAAAAAATATGGCGCGTCTGGCAGGGGTCTGGCAGAGCCTTGGCAAATAGGCCCCGTGAAGTCGGCGCGCGCCAATGTTTTATGTAATTTCTCAAAATTTTGTATAGAAGTTATATATGATATTTATGTCTATGAAATTGTACTGAAATGAACTATCTAACTGCAAAATAATTAATTTAGCTCAAATTTGTAAAATATTGTCAATTCGAGCTAAAAGTAGAGAGAAAGTAGAGATAGAATTTTTTTCGAAAGTAGAGTAGCAAAATCGTAATAGACTTAGATTATAGAAAGTACTAGATGTAGCATTCAAATGTATTTACAAGCTACACGCTGTGTCCAAAAACAGAACAAAGTCCCTCGCGTGGTGTTGTTAGCTCTCGCATTATTTGCCCATTTTTGGGGTAAATTTTGGGAGTTTCGGAGGTAATATGATAATAGAATAAAAATTGTCCTTTTCTTTATAACTATGTACCTACCTGATTATCTCAAGAAATAGATAGGTATATTAAATAAAACACGGTGTTAAGGTGGATGTTTGCACACTTTTATCGGGTGATGGAAAAATTATATATTTTTATTTTATTTTAAAGTATTCGGAAAACTTACAGCTAGGTACAAGAGTTACATAAAAAAAGAATAATAACTTAGGGCCAATTACAATTTTTCACTATCTAAGATGGCTAATATAGAAACATAATTTTATACCCGCTCCCCCTCTCCCCTTCTACCTCACACGCACACCAAAAATTTGTTTAGAAATCCTATAGACTAACATACTTACTATTTAATAGGATTGTTAGGTTAGGTACATAGGAGCCGCACTTACGCTTTATACTTTCTTTTTTCAAGTTGGTTATTTTTTATTATATTACTTATTAATATTCTACAACGAATTAAAGCCCTCAAAAGGTAATAAAAAGAAGGGTAAATCAAAACTCTTATATTGGCAACACTAGCATAGATTGACGCATCACTCTCTATGACAATTGAAATCTGAGAAAATAATTAAATATTTAAATAAGACGATACCTAAATGCGATACTTACACGTGAAATGTGATCCCATCCTGTTTCTTTTTCAGACCCACTGCATTTTTACAGGTAGGAATGACACAAGACGGCATAGTTTCGTGAAATTGGTCACGGGTAAAACACGTTAGCGCGTTCCGACGGTCACAAAGTGACTGATCGGTTGCGCATCAAACTACACTATTTAAGGCTAGTTTGAGTAGCTACAGTATTATGCGCGCTCACGGGTTCTGGTTATTCTGTATTCTGAGGTAATAGATAAACAATAAAACAACTTTTCTGAAATAATTTTATTTTAATGGACACATAAATATATCGTTTATCAATAATAAGTGAAATAATATGTATACGTGAAATAATAAGTATTTAAAATGTGAAATAAAGTAGCATGTGACACGACCACAGAACACATACACCTAACAAATGTGCTCACGAATGAATAATTTTCCTTTAAAGACGTTCCAATTCCTATTGAATATGCTAGCCTTGTCTTTTGTTTAGGCTCTACTATAAGTTAGAGCAGGATCGTTATAGTTTTTAACTGTTAATTATGCTAAAATTCTACCCACTGACACAGACGCCTGATTCAGGCGTCCGCCAGATGCGCACTTTTTGACGGACGCCTGATTCAGGCGTCCGCCAGACAAGGGGATATAGGATACTTTTTATCCCGAAATTCCCCCAGTAACGGGCAAAATACGGGTAAAAACGCAGGGTGTTGCTACATATAAAACTGCATGGATTTCTCAATAATTAAAAGCTTAACTACCTCACTTATGTCCCTACAATTCATTTGCCTGTCAATTTTTATTATTTTTTAATTCGACCCTTATAAAAAATAATTAAGACTATAATTTATTATAACAGATTTAAGTCAACTTTGAGGGCTACGCAGACGAGAGATTATAGTCCACGGCGGACTAAGTAAAAAGTAATAAAAGTGGAGGACTAAAATGTTTTCGTTCTATAGAATCTTAGCCCAGTGTGTGAGTTACAGGTCTAACTAGGATACTTTAGTTTGCCTAAACAGAAAGTTTTGTGTAAACAACGAACTTTTACTACTTCGTATGCCGATACCAAACAACTACCGCTTTATTCATATACGCTCCTCAACTAACACTGTTATAAAGTGTTTTGTCACTTTTGCTCTTTGGTAAATGGCGTATGTTGGAAAGGGACAAACCCTTTGATAGCTAAAATGCTATTAAAATTTTCATGCATGAATAAGGCTCCTAGTATTTCTCGACCTCAGACCATTGCTGCACACACATAATCCATACAGTTATTGCGTTCTATTTTACGTAGAAAAGTCTACCACTGACAGTTGACAAATGCTTTCGTCTGCACATGCCTCCACCACGACATGAGTCACACACGTAACACAATCTCAGCAACGCAAAGTGTTCTTATTTATCAATTTTGTAACTTTTATTGTCGCAGTAATATTCGCGTTAAAACTCCTTCTCAAATGTCACGTTTTGCGCCATTAACCATATCAAGAAACGTGATATTTCACGTTTTATTTTAACCACTTTATTATGTTAATGCTTGATCAGAAATCTTGTAACGAGTATGAAGATAAGTTTATGTTTCTGTAGTACTTCGTTCTAATTTATGAGAGTATCGGTATGTATTGGTACATTACATAATATGAAGACAAATGTATCTTTACAAAGGAATCAGTACACATAGGATTCAATATTTAAGTGCAATTACTGTGATTGTCTGATATATGTGTTCAGTTGTAGGGTCATGCACATGGGTTAAATATCAATACAGATTTCTTTCTAAACGCTATACCCAATCTTAGTAATGGAATGAAACCTTTACATTTAAATTTCCCAACGATCGATTCAAGATAGCTGCTTTAATTTTGTAAATTTTCTATGCAAGTATAATATCAATTAATGTGTCCCTAATTTGAACATTAACTATCAAGATTATAATAATAGTAAACATGGAATAACAAACTAGATCTGACTAGATAAGTAATGGATACGGCATCTTTATTAAGACATTCACGTTAGTTACTACAATCCAACTATGCTCTACAATGTAATCTCCAGTTTTATCTGTTTCTCAGGTTCAAGTCAATCACGCTATCTAGATTTCTCTACAAAACACTTGAAAACCCATAAATAACTTCAGTAAATTGGTGCCAACAAAATTAATTAACAATACCAGAATAAAGTAAAATAAACATTGATTTATTTTAATTAGGGTTTTATTGGTCGTATAACTTATTTAAATAATAAAGTTGAAGTTTTTGCAATGTGTTTTATTTGTAATAAATAATTATGTTGACTTCGTGTTAACATATTGAGAAATTATTTATGTCGTAACTCCCAACATTAATTAAAAGGAAAAAGTTAAGACCAAAGTGTCTTTGCTCCATCACTCCTGTTTAAAAACTTTTTTGAATATTCCAATTTTGAAAAACTTGTGTCGTCGTTTGATTTTACTGAGACAAATAAAACTTTACTAGTAGGTACCAAAATACTAGCCTATAATCCTATACATAAATCTAACGAGTAGTTCCTGAGATTAGGTCGTTCAAACACACAAAATTCTTATCTTTAATATTTAATTAGCAGTGCCCGCGGTTTTACCCGCCTTGTGCCCGTTCCCGTGGGAATTTCGGGAATTTTTATACTTATAAACCTTCCTCTTGAATCACTCTATCTATTTTAAAAAACCGCGTCATAATCCGTGCAGTAGTATTTGAGTGTATCGCGATCAGACAGACAGACGCGGCCGGGGACTTTGTCTTATACTATGTAGTGATAGTGATTCCTGTTAATTACCTTGTTTAAATGAAAATTTATTTACTTAGTAAAAGAACCCAATTAAGTTTCATTACGGTGTACGTTCCATTAGGTACTGTAGTAAAAGTGAATATAATCTCAACCACTTTTTCCGAGCTTGGGCGGAGAAATGAAAATGTTGAAGGTAATTGGCAAGGGCCTTAATTGCCCTGTACACAGGTTTATCACCGCTGTAATTAGACATAATGGCAGATGTTTGAAAAACTAATAGAATGTCTATGTGGACGTTAATCAGTTTTTAACTTTCATTTATTTTCATTAAGTTTTCATTACCGTGGGTGGTTTTAATTTTAAACTGTGTATGAGTTGTTACATTAAAATATGTTTGCGATGGTTAAGGTTGGTATTTAACAGTAGAACATTATTTTGTTTTGGCAATTTATTTTTATTTTGGTCATTTTGGGTATCACGCTTGGTCAAATATTGATGATATCTTTTCTGGATGAAAAAGGTATAACTTGGAATATTACTACTTATACACGATTTTGTTCCCGATTTAGGAATTGTAAACGAACCTGATTTTATCCTTATATTTTTGAAATATGTACCTATTGGTTCTTTTCGGTTCTGGCACTAAGATTCGATTTTAAATTTCTTAAAATTCGAACGTAACTTGTGAGAAGTAAGAATATTGCACTTAGCCCTCAAAGTTTACGTATACACGTTATCTAGTACACTCGGCGTTAATTTTACAACTACACTACTTTATAACAGAATATTGAACGCGGAGACTTGCATCGATTACCGTTTTATAGCCCTGCTTACAGATTGATCAATTAAGTATAGTAATTGCTATGCCCTGGATTGTGTCTACAAATGATATTGTCTAATGGACATGGTTTATTTCAAACGGTAGGTAGTTAAGTTTGTTGTACTACTTGTTGTTCTAATGTTATCTGGAATTAGTGCCTTGCGGTTTTGCCCTCATTTTAGCCGTTTTCTGAAATTTCGAAAAGTAAAACTTTATAAATTGGTCCGGTCAGGTCAGGCCTGTAGTTTCACACAGGGAAAATGACTCCCATTTCACTCAAGATATCAACAGGTCACTGTATCTAACACAGTGATATCAATATGGGTGGCCGATAGTAGCATATCTTTCTGAGCGCTACCGTGCTTGGGAAGGCGCGCTAAATTGTCGGAAAGAGGCAGCCTGAAAACTCCGACACAGGGGTTGACAAACACACTTATTTTACTGTAATACAGTGAGGTGAGGAAGGGTAGGCGTAATCACCTCACTTCCATACTGCCAGTTAGTGATCTCGAACCCATGTTTCGAACATGCTTCGTACCACCCAATACTTAAATACAGTGAATAAACCATTAAGCGTATTAGTAATAAGCGTAATAGATTTCATAATTATTATGAAACACTTTTCACACTCCATATTTAAGAGCCGCCTTCAGAATGTCCATTCAACTTTATTACCTGTCCGAATTCAATTATTTTTTTATTTTACATTAACCAAATGGTGACGAAACGTTGGCAACTGTTTTCACTGTGTCGGCAAAGTGTTCGCAATAGTGTGTTCGTATCATGGTGAATGTTTGTATGTATAAATAATAGGACCATAAAATTAGAATCTGCATCTACCATAGACTGTTCTGAAGTCTATGTATAGACTGACATGTATGAAAGGAACAAAATTGTCGTTTGTCTATCTTGCTAGACATAGACAAGCATAGAAAGTGTTGACCGATATGAGTTCCAGTAGGTCAGTTGCTATAAACCTAACCCTGATGTCGGAGTTAAAAGATTAAATGGTTTGGCCTCCAACGTGGTCTCTAAAAGGTCTCCAACATTGCCTAACGATTGAAACTAAACTGACAAAACGTTCCCTCCGAAGCATGTTAGTGCTCAATTAAAAATGCCACATCGGCCACCCATCCAAGTAGTGACCCAAGCTACTCGTTGCTTAACCACTGACCTTTATAATACGTAGAAGAATGAGAGAATACGGTGTTATTGACTTTACTGTTTGTTTTCTGTCACGTTTTCAGTTGTTTGTACTTCCATTGTTAATCCTTCAGCCCTCACGTGATTCCATTCCATTAGTTTGAAGTTTTAGAAATAATATTTACTCAAGCACATTATTCGAAAATATACCATTAATATTAGTTTTAAGGTAAGTTTGGGAAGTCACGCGATGGTTTAGCTACGGTTTGTAGTGAAGCCAGCATGATAGTCGAGTTGTGATATTAAGTGAGTTTGTTTCTTGCAGCTTGTAGCTAGACTTCAAAAGAATGCAAGCTAATAGATTATACTTGAAGAAAAGCTCAATATACCTCTGCATTTAACAATATGTGATAGCTGTCATCTGATAAACGTAAAACAAATCAAGATGGCGACTATCCTCACAATTTTACGCAAAACTCTCTTGAATTAACTTAAAAACTACTTCACGGCACCAGAGAATCAACATTACATTAGATTGGTCTTCACTGATATTCTCTTTGACTTTCATTATTATTTCGTCACTTTATTCGAAGATATAGATATGAAAATTATATGTATTTTCAATACACATAAGAGTCTAACATGTAGTCCTTTTATTGTGTACGCTTACATTCGCACAATTAATTAAGATTTAAAGTAAAGTATCGTTATTTTTCAAATTACTTCGATACCTGTACCAACGGTCACTCGCCACCGAGCGCGTCATCCCTTCCTCATTCTTTTATTGTGCGCAGAGCGGAACGCACGCGTTCTTAACAAAATTATAATGCCGAAACGTAATTCGGAAGAACAAATTGCTTATTATGCAAATAAGATCAAAAAGCTAAAAAAGAAGAACATGCAACGTCGTAAGCGGGTTATTGTTTACTCAGATTCTTCTGACTGCGAAATAAACAACGGTAAGTTATCTCCGGTTTACTTTTATACTTATTTTAAAATGTGGGTACATTGGAAAATAATTTTTTAATCACAATTTTATGAGCTAAAGCTTTAGAGTTGACCGTGAGTCAACCGATAAGCATATCGGGCCTGAGAGTTAACCGCGAGTTAACCACAAGGTACCCATTTTGAGTTGACCGTGAGTCGACCAATAAATATTTTATAGCTTGAGAGATAACCGAGAGTTAACCCAAAGGTTATTAATAAACGGGTGATCGAAAAACCGAACGTATGATGATCATACTATTTATCAAAGTATTTTGTTGTAGATATCGCAACTAACCTGAGTGTCGGGGATGATAACACTATTGCCGGGACTAATAATGAACCCGAACCTTCGATCTCCAACGTGCTACCCACGACTGAAAACAATAACCAGCTAATGGATGAGGCGGATTCTCCTATAACTGATAATAGTATACCCACCCTAGACCCGGATGTGTTACTGGCTTTGGGAGAACTCGTCCCTGAAGAACTTACTTACGGAGACGACATACATCCAGATTTAGCACAAAGATGGGCTCCCATTCTTCGCAAAGGGTTAACTGATAAAGACCAAAAAGATAAGTTATTGAAGGAGTATGCTATACCAAATAACTGTAAGCTGTTCCGGGCTCCCCTTCTAAATCCCGAAATAGCGGCAGCGGTTTCAGAATTTTCCCGTAACCGCGATAAGAAGATAGAAAGCTCCCAACAACAGCTAGGCGTCGGTCTTACAGCCATAAATCGATCAATGACTCTTCTCCTGACAAGCGATAATAAGCTGCAGGCTATTAAGTGCTTATCGGATGCCTGCAGAGTCCTGTGCGACCTACACGCCTCTGAAACATTAATACGAACGAGGTCTTTGACTCAAGGTTTAGATAAGTCATTTATCAATTTGATCCAAAATACAGAACGTGACGAAATGCTGTTTGGTGCCGATTTACCGGAAAAAATCAAAGCTTCAAAGGCTATCGAGAAGCAGGGCTCCCAAATTAAAAAGCCCGACAGCAAGGTAACGCCAGGTCCATCAGTTTCTCGTTCAGTAAGACCACAGGGAAACTGGCGAGGCCCCTCTCGTTCGACGGTGAACAGGGGGGGGCGCGGAGGTTCCAGGAGGACACCCTACACGAACCAGAAATCACCTTTGTCGTCGCAACTGAACAATTACAACCCGTCGAGAGTGTGGAACAAGCCTCCTCGTGTAGGCCCTCGGTCATAAAGGTACATGCTGGTAGACTAAAACATTTTTACAGTTGTTGGCTCAATATATCTAGTAATAGATCGGTGCTAAATTGGATACGAAATGGTTATAGAATACCGTTTGTTCGAAAACCAAAATGGGAGCTAAATAAGCCCCGTAAATGGCAGTCAAGCGAAAGAGCTGATATGTCTAAAGCAATCCAAAATTTGATTAATTTAGGGGCTGTTTCTGTCTGTGAGCAATCTAATGGTCAATACATATCTAGTATTTTCTTAGCCCCAAAATCCAATGGTGATTATAGATTTATTTTAAATTTAAAATCTTTAAATAAATATATAGAAAAAATACATTTTAAAATGGAAGATTACAGGACGGTCACTACCCTAATATCAAAAGATTGTTTCATGGCTTCAATTGACCTGAAGGAATCGTATTTGTTAGTACCGATACACCCCCATCACAAGAAGTACTTGAGATTTCAATTTGACAATAATGAGGGACAGACAATTACTTATGAGTTTAACGCGATGCCCTATGGCCTGTCGGTCGCACCGTTAACTTTTACTAAAATTATGAAAGTGGTAGTAGGGCATTTAAGAAGCCGCGGTTTCAAATCAGTAATCTACCTTGATGATATTTTGTGTATCGGATCTACCTATCAGGAATGCCACAATAATGTTTTGGAAACCCAAAAGCTATTGAAATGTCTAGGTTTTGTAATTAATTATAACAAAAGCTGTCTTACTCCCGTAACAAAGTGCAAATATTTAGGTTTTATTTTTGACTCAGTGGAGAAGACTATAAGCATTCCTTTCGACAAGCAACAATACATTTTTATGCTCGTAAATAATTTTTTAACCCTTCCGCGATGCACCATCAAAGAATTCGCTCACTTAATCGGCGTATTGATAGCAGCCTGTCCAGCTCTTAGTTATAGCTGGATGTACACAAAGTTGTTAGAACGAGAAAAACAATTAGCATTACTTAGGCACCATAATAACTATGACGCGAAGTTTACGCCCTCGTCTATTATAACTACGGATCTTTTGTGGTGGAAGAAAAATATTTTTATGAATAAGAACTTATTAGAAAAACCTACGTTCATATTAGAAATCTTTTCGGATGCATCTCGAAAGGGTTGGGGGGCTTTTTGCAATGAGACACGGACGGGCGGAAAATGGAAAATAGACGAACTACAATTTCATATTAACTATTTAGAGCTTAAGGCAGCTTTTCTCGCTTTAAAAACTTTTGCACGTGATATGAAAAATTGCGCTATATTATTACGATGCGACAATGTCACAGCTATAAGTTACATCAATAGGATGGGAGGAATTCAATACCCCCACTTAAATCAAATATCGCGAAGTATATGGCAATGGTGCGAGGAGCGAAGAATATGGATATATGCTTCATATATTAATTCAAAGGAAAATATTGAGGCTGATCAAGAATCTCGAAACAAAAATATAGATACAGAATTAGAAATTTCTTTCTTAATGTTCGATAAAATAGCTAGAATATTTGGTAGACCAGACATAGACCTCTTTGCTTCTCGCGCCAATGCAAAATGTGACAAATATGTGTCTTGGAAGCAGGACCCAGATTCCTTCACGGTTGATGCTCTTACCCTTAATTGGCGTCCGTACTTCTTTTACGCATTTCCTCCCTTTACTTTGATAGCTAGATGCCTTCAAAAAATAAAATCTGATAAAGCCGAAGGGATACTAGTATTCCCATACTGGCCTTCACAGCCGTGGTTCCCTTTTTTGAGGGATATGTGTAATTCAGAAATTATTTACTTTAATGCCAATGAACATCTTGTAAATTTCGTTCACAGGAGACGGCAACAGTTCAAATTTACCCTGGGTGTCGCGAAGCTCTCCGGGAATCTTTTCTAAGGAAAGGAGCCCCAGAAGAAACTTTAGATATAATGTTATCCTCTTTGGCAAATAACACTCTTCAGCAGTATAACTGCACGTATAAGTTGTGGTGGCCATATTGTAACGATTTACACTTAAATCCCTACAGCACTTGTTCGGAATCTCAAATTCTATCATTCCTTACAAATCTTTTTAACCAAGGTGCGACCTATGGGTCACTTAATAGCCACAGATCCGCTTTAGGTTTATTACTGAATTGCCATTTTGAAAGTTATAAACTAATAACAAGGTTTTTTAAGGGTGTTTATAAGCTTAGGCCAACACTTCCCAAATATGTGGGGACATGGGACCCCAATTTAGTTTTAAATCATATTGCCGTTTGGAAACCACATTCTGAAATTTCTTTAGAAAAACTAACCAAGAAAGTGACCGTCCTCTTATCTCTTTGTACAGCCCATAGGGCACAAACTTTGTCTCTTATCAAAATTCAAAATATCAAAATAGATACAGATGATATTAAGATACTGATCCCTGATATCATTAAAACCTCTGGTGCGGGTCGGACTCAACCCGTGTTGATTCTTCCCTTCTTTCGCGAAAATATTGATATATGTCCGGCTAGTGCTATTATAGATTACCTTTTACGAACGGAGCAGTTGAGGCCTATTAACATAAATAATCTTTTGTTGACATTTAAGCTGCCCCATAGACCAGCGACAAGCCAGACCATCTCGCGGTGGGTCAAACAAGTGCTTGCCGAGAGCGGGGTGGATGTGACGGCGTTCGGCGCCCACAGTACGCGGCACGCGGCCACATCCGCGGCCAAGAGCTCTGGCGTGTCTCTGGACATAATCAGAAAAACCGCTGGTTGGTCATCTTCGTCAAGCACTTTTGCTAGATTTTATGATCGCCCGCTAGTAAACGATGACGTTTTTGCTCGATCAGTTTGTTTCCGAAATCAGTCTTAAATAATCTTGTTTTAATTAACTAACTATACTTGATTCGTTGCTGTGATTTGTTTAATCAAATTTTGAATTATGTCATAAGTTAGATACTGTTCAATTTATACAGTGATTATTTCAATGATGGTTTGGATCTTTCATTTCCCCCTAACACCTACTTACTCGGCAAAACATCTCTGAACATCTACATGTTAGACTCTTATGTGTATTGAAAATACATATAATTTTCATATCTATATCTTCGAATAAAGTGACGAAATAATAATACATGATCAAACGAACTTCCAAGTGAAGTTCGATCAGTATTATATGAGTCACTTTATTCGAAGATATAGTATAAGCACCCGCCCTTCCCTGCCCTTATGGGTTTTGCCGGGTTACATGAATATCTGAAGAATGAGGAAGGGATGACGCGCTCGGTGGCGAGTGACCGTTGGTACAGGTATCGAAGTAATTTGAAAAATAACGATACTTTACTTTAAATCTTAATTAATTGTGCGAATGTAAGCGTACACAATAAAAGGACTACATGTTAGACTCTTATGTGTATTGAAAATACATATAATTTTCATATCTATATCTTCGAATAAAGTGACTCATATAATACTGATCGAACTTCACTTGGAAGTTCGTTTGATCATGTATTTTTGTTCATTACCATAGATAATGCGGCCACTAATGACGACTTGGTGTGACTTAGCCTCATTAGTGACACTGTCGTTACCTGTCAACGGCTTACCTTTATCGATTAAACGAGAAATCAACAGTAGGAAAAGTCGTTTTCATATTCGATTACTGTTGTAAGCAATGGTAAAATGACAGTAATCCAATATGGCTGAATGGTAATGTCAATATTATACATAATGTCATTAACAGGAAACTTTGTTTATACCCATAAACAAAGTTTTATACTTTTATATTACTCAGTTGGTATAATTTTTCTTTGACAGCGAATGGTGATTAGCGCGAAAGTCAGGGGTGGAAGCGTATGGGAAGACTTTGCTCTGTAGTGCAGTAGGTCGAAATCACGACAATCAACTACGAGTATATGTCGCAGGCAAAACCACTAACCAGTAAAAACCAATATTATCTGAAAAAACAGTCATAACTAATATTGACTGTGTGTCTTGGTCAATAGTGGTTTTGACAAGATATGCGTTTGCCTGCAACGCATAAACTCATCTTCCAAACGAACCAATATAGACGTAATTGACGAGTATAAAAACTCTGTGAGTCTATTTGTAAGTTTTAATTCTTCTACTAACTAAGACATTTCATGAATATTTGTATTCGACAGCAAACAAGGGTCCGAGATTACTCCCAAATAGTTTCGTCACATGCGTCAGTCACAGTGATTTATCGACTTGGAATATTGTTACTTTCTACACCCACAACTGTTCCAAACCTTTGTTCTAGACCCCTAGACGGCCAACTGATACAATTGTCCTCTGACTCTTTAAATAATTTTGGAAAAATCCTTTAAAACAACAGATTTAAAACGCCGACCAATTAACTGATGCAGATGCAGCGCAGGACTGCAGCGTAGCCTTCCTATTTGAAAGTAAAAGTTGACGACTGTGTAGATTTTTTATATACAGGATTTTTTTACCGGCTTAATTAAATGTATGAGCGTGACCCCACAAAATCTGGGAAATTTACAAAATTTTCGCTGTTCATCTATTGCAGTGCGGGTGGAACCACTGCGCGGAAAAGCTAGTATGGTATTTGAATGTTGTTTTATCTTCGGACTAACACAGAAGCATGCGGACTCCAGTTTGGGAAACACTACTCTACAGTAATAAACAATCGCTAGGACAATAGCTCACGGAAAAATAAGCGCAATCACCGCACAGTTTCATGAGAAATTCAATTAATGTAATAGAGATTTTATTAGAAACGTACAATGGTTGGATAGTTGACTAATAATAGTGTAGTAATTTGATGGTACTCGTAAAATAATAAGCGTTAATAATAAGCATTGATAAGTTGTTGATTAAGAGCTGACTTTTGAAGTGGCTTTTGTGTAGAGCTAACAATAACTGCTTAGTGTTTTTGTAGACTTTCAAAAAGAAAAGGTTTCTCTTTGCGTTTTCTTAGTGCAGTTTTGTAGGGTAACACTAAGCATTGCAGTAATATAATGTAATTTAATGTAGTGTAATGTAATGTAGTGTAATGCAGTAATATAATGTAGTGTAATGCAGTAATATAATGTAATGTAGTGTAATGTAATGTAACGTAATATACCCGGACAAATTCACACACGGTAATTAGACCCAAAGTAAGCTTTAAGCTTCTACTTATATTTTTCTTTAATTCTACAACATTATGAAAGACTACTTGTTTCCAAATCATACGGAATAATAAATCAAACTCAAGCCAAGTTATTATTTAAATTACTCGTTACTTTACAAAAAATATTTGATTTACGGTCGACTTTAGTGGCGGGAATATTAGCATTGGCGCAAACTCGTGTTGGTCTAAGATATAAATCATAACTAGATGAGAACGAATGAAATGAATGTGTTCGCATCAATTACCGCGTCTTGACCGACTCGGTCAGCAAACATGATGGATTCACAGATAACACGTACTTTGATAAACTGTGGCTGTTCTGTAGGTTCTGCGCACACGGAAAACAAACCGAACATCAGTGGCGGCAAGCGGTTTATGTTTTTTAATATGTTTTGTTTGGTTGGAAGCACCGCACGCAAGCTTAAAGCTTATAGTTTGGCTCTACTTAATCGTGTGTGAATTTTTTAGGATATGTTTGTATGTTTGCAGCAAGTGTCGTTCATTTTCAGCAGAGTTTGTTTCGTATTGATTTTTGCTGATGTTCTTACGAAAGTTCTCTGCGTCCATCATAAATTTGTATAGCAGAAGAATGTTACATTATATTGTAGCGGGTATCAACCACCTTCGATTGAGGAAAGAGGATAGAAAATGAAAATCATCTGAAATC
Organism: Cyclophora albipunctata; assembly: GCA_963082685.1. Taxonomy (NCBI): domain Eukaryota; kingdom Metazoa; phylum Arthropoda; class Insecta; order Lepidoptera; family Geometridae; genus Cyclophora; species Cyclophora albipunctata. The sequence goes on along the minus strand of OY720117.1, from coordinate 2,326,702 downwards.
TGCTGAAATCATCGGCCCGTTTGCGCGTAACCTTAGCTTGTTGGTTCATTAAGATTTAGAAATGCATTAATTTCCCGTCGCTGAATCACGAGACGCGTTTACTTAGTCACTGCTAATGAATCTGTGCCATTTCTTTAGTAACTGACAAGTAATCTGCACCATCTGCGTAATAACTACTAGGTAACCTATACCGTTTGCGCAGTAACTGCTTGTAATCTGTGTTAGTTAAAGTATTCTGTAGTTAATCTATATTGTCTGGCATAGCGACTAATAAATGACCTGACCGTCTGACTCTTGGTTAATTTACAATTGCATAGTAACTCGTAGTTAATCTGTGGAGATTTCGTAGTCCAGTTATTCATTTCGTCATTATGTCAATTTTAAAAATAGAATGCAAGTTGACACATAAAATATTATATTAGTTGGTTTGTAAATAACTGGCAAGGTCTTTAGTTGACGTTTTCGTCGCGGGATGAGTGCAAGCTGTACTAGGGAAGTGCTGATGATATTCGATTTTTTCTTAATGAGCATTTATTCTATGTTTTATTTGACATCTTTTGGTCTACTTGAAGGTTTCTTCTTAAAAGGGGTCTTAAAAGTCATGATTGCGTTATGTAAAGATAATGTATGTGAAAAGCGTTCCATTTTGCGTTTTAAGGTGATCATAAAACATTTGCATACTTCGATTATTTCTGTTCATTATGTTTTGAAAAGTCTTAGGAAATTCTTAGAAAAATCGATATTTAAAAAATGTCCCATCACTAGAGTCTGGAACGGACGGTCGTGCGTAACGCACCACTTCGAATCGATACTAGACGATCGTAAACGCGCCCGAAATATCGCAACACTCAACTGCATTGAGTAATCGATTATTCCTATTTATTATCGGCACTTCCTATTCGGTGACTCTTACCGCCTTATGTAGCGCTCATGGCGTTGTTTGACTAAGCGATGTTAGTTCATTGCGATTGTTAAGCAACGTGCAGCTCGACCCCTACTTTGATGGGTGGCCGATAGTGGCATTTCTATCTGAGCGCTATTCGACGCAGAAAAGAAGGGTGCTATAATCTTGTCTTGGGTGAAATAACAGTATAAGGGCCACATTCGCCGTTTCTATCACGAACCACGGTCAACTGAACTCGGTTTTAGTGAAGGAAATTTTATGTTTTGATCTCGGTTTAGGTCGTGAACTAGGATTAAGTGAACTGATTAGTTCAGTTGTAACGGTGAAATGGGGGATAAGTTGAATAATTCAAATTGAAAAAAAAGTCATACAATAAAAAATCAAAATGACGGATGACATTTCTGATTTCATTAGTTTGAGATAGTATAATAGGGAGCATTGATTTTGTGCAGTATTGAGACTGGTTTGATAAAAGATGGGTTGATATGTGCAATTATTGATAATAGTCGTTCGTTTGTATGGATATTTCCTACTCTAACTTTGTACTGACAAATTGTTGGAAGGAAGGTAAGACACAAACCTGAAACAAAAAGAAAAATACTTAGAAAAATAGATCACAGCTTTAATAACAAGAGGTTTACAAAATCCTTACAGTACAGTTTGCAACAAAAACATTTTTGAAGAAAAGAAAAACCTTTAAAAATAATCTTATAAACTTCTAGAAGTTGGTTTAATAACGTCGACATATTCCGACTTATTATTTTCTCTCCCTCTCACTCTCCGTGTTGTTTTCTCTTAACCTACATATTTGCCTGTTCACTAGTACCTATTAAACATAAACAGGACTACATTAATACACAAACATTACACTACATGAGAAGCCACTCAGCTTTCCACCGACACGACACTTGGCGAATTTAATGTTTTCTATACGTTTGTACGAGAGGAAAGTTTTAATGTCAGTTGTTTTACATCCACTAGTTTACATGTAATTATTTGATGCATTTTCCTTTTCACTCGTTATGAGAGAGAAAATCTTTTTTTATAAAAATTACGTGTCACGTTGTTTGTCCTCGATGGACTCCTGAACTATTGAACCGATTTTAAATTTGATTTTCCACCTTGTGCAATTGGATCCAACTTGAAAGATAAGATAGCTTACATCTCAATTTATAGTGATAAGGGTGGTCTACTTCTGTGTAAGAGTCACAAGGTTTTGGTTTATCTAAGGGCATATCAAAACGTGTCTAAATTTACACTAATTAAATATTTTTTTAAATTTAATCTAAGTATAATAAGGGGTCTAAAATCTCTATTACCGATCACTCATGCAAGACTCGAGAATCGATTGTTCGACATTTTCACTAACTATTATTTACAAACAACCTTCCCTGATACACCAGCTAAAATATCCACCTGCATTCATAAATAGCGCACGGCGGCAGCCAAAGCTTAATTAGCAATCTATTTATAATATTTAGGTCACTAGATATGTCAAAAGAGTCCCATGACGTCAGAACTAGTAAAATATTATGCTGCATGTCAAATGTCTGTCAAACGGAGTTTTTGCAATCGTTAATATATTTCAGTGCAGTTTTTCAAGTAAATTGAGTGATGACAAACGTCTACGAGTAATTCTAGTCATAAATTGTGAAAAATGTAAAAATATTGCGCGTTGTAGATGTTGTTCGAGTTTTAAAGCTGCGAGAAAAAAAAAACAAAATTAGGTTATTGAAAAAAAACTTAAAACAAAATCGAAATGACTGATGATGTTCTTTTTATAAAAATCGATTTATAAAAAAAAATGTCTTTGCCACAATGCAATCCATACCAATCGCTCGCACTATGACAACACCTATAAATTGGATAATATTACTTGCACTAATATCTTCGGTGAGATATATCCCTTGCCCAGCATTTATTTATTTATTTATTTATTTATTTATTTGAATTACTGACTGTACTCACAGCATAGCCAAAACGTACAGAAAGCCAGCACAATACACATACATTAACAGATAAAAAAAGATATATAATAACATAAATAGTCAAATTAGGACAACACAATAACATTTTACATTTGAGATATAAACACACACACAATAGTAAAATCTAATAACAAAAAAACATAAAATCAAATTTGTGAACAAAAACTTATGCCTTTATTTGTGAAGGTGGATAGATTTGTATTGAATAGATCAATGTCAGGGTTCTGAGCGATTAAGGCATTAAGCAAATGAATGGCCTGAGCTGTAGGAGCGAAGTGCGAGGTGTTGGTGCGCGTCAGCGGCGGCGCGAGGAGGCGGCGCACGTGAGCACGCCGCTCCCGCGCGGGCGCCACCAGGCCGCACTGTGAGAGAGTACTAGGGTTATTAATTTTATTGTTAAATAAAAGATAATAATGCAGTATTATGCAGAACTTCCTACGGGCCTCCAACGTGTTCAACCCTATCATGCCTGTCACAAAAAGAGACGGATATAGGTACGGGTAGTATCCATACAGCTTCCTATACAGATACCGTGCGAATTTTTTCTGGACTCTTTCAACGAGGAGCTTATATTTTGTTTCGTGAGGATCCCACACAATGGAATTATACTCCAATTTACTTCTTACGAAGGCGTAGAAGAGAGTTAAGATGGTGCCTCTGTCATGAAATCTGTGCGACTGCCTCATGACAAATCCCAACGACCTAAATGCTCGGGCACACACATCAACAATATGGTCGTTGAAAGTCAGCCTAGTGTCGAGTGTTAAGCCTAAGTCACGAATGGAGGTGACGCGTTCCAAAGGAATACCATTTATGTGGTATGGATACGAAATGGGCGAACGGGATCTAGTGAAGGTAATAATTTTGCACTTAGATGTGTTAAACTCGAGTTGGTTATGCTCACTCCATGCCACAACATTGTCGATATCCCTCTGCAACGCCTCACAGTCACTGGCATCCCCTATCCCCAAGAACAGCTTCAGATCATCAGCAAATAGAAGGCGCAAAGCCCTTCGGACTACACTCGGCAAGTCATTGACCATGATCAGGAACTCGGTCGGGCCGAGCGTGCTTCCTTGACTCACTCCAGAACGAATCGCGTATAGGAACGAACGCCACCATAGCAGCTGGACATATTGCATGCGACCACTGAAAGAGTTTGCAAACAACTTAACCGTTTTCGGGGCAAAGAGGATGCACAATTTAACAAGAAATATATCGGGATGAACGCGATCAAATGCTTTTTTAAAATCGAAATAGGCCGCATCGACTTGTTTGTTCACATCCATCTCAGCTGTGACATAATCAACAAAGTTGATATGGTTTGTTACGGTGGACCTTCCTGCTCTAAAGCCATGCTGCGCGTCACTAAGAAGCGGAGCCATCTGTCTCGTGATTTCACGATTCAGCACGGACTCGAACACCTTGCCAAATGCAGACAGTACGGCAATAGGACGGTAATTAGTGACCTCTGACCTGGAACCGCTCTTGTGGATAGGAGTAACTTTCGACAACTTCCACCTATCAGGATAAATCGATGTCTCTAATGCCAGATTAAAAATAAATAAAAGTGGTGACTTAAAAATCTCATAGCAATCCTTAATAACGAATGGAGGAATACCATCGGGACCTGCCGAGGAACAAGCACGAAGACGGCGCACCGCGAGCCCTATATCCCGAAGGCTAATGTGGTCAACTGCGATGCGTGAGTGGCAGGGAGAGGAGGAAGCCCGCCGCTCGGCCTCCTCAACAGATAGCGAAGGGGGTGTACTTAAAAACACCGACTCGAAATAATCAGCGAATGCATTAGCTGCTTCAACACCCGATAACGTATTGCCTTTATAGTTGTATTCGCTAGTCGACTGTCGAACGCTTTGCTGGTCCCCGATGAATTTCCAAAAGTGTTTAGGATCACGCCTTATATCTTTCTCTGTTCGGTTTATATATGTGTCGTAAGATTCATGCATTAATAATTTAACTCTATGTCTGTAAAATTTGTACATTTCCCAATTAAATTCTTTATTTTCCAATCTGAACCGCCTCAGGTGAAAATATTTGTTTTTTATATTATTAATTACTTCAGGTGTAAACCAAGTTGGGTAATGATATCGGTTCCCCAGTTTCGATCGTTTGTACGGAACACAACAATCTATACACGCAGATAATGTATTATAAAAACTACCAACAGCCTCATTGACATTCTTAGCGCGATATATGTTTTCCCAATCTGCGGAAGCAAGGGCAGCATATAACAAATGGAAGTCTGCCTTACGGAAGTTCCATTCTAGAGGTAGGTCAACGGGGGCAGGGTCAGGATTGGATCATTGGGACATTACAGGCTAATACTTTACTTTGCTTTACTTGCACCGTAGCGCAATCTATAGCAATTTAAAATAAGAACAGTCCTACGCCATAAGTCGTTCACACGTTGGGAAGAGTTAATGAATTAATGTGGCCGCATTAATGTCAAATGGCCACTCGTTGGAGGAATGCGGAATGAGCCCGGACAGCAGATATTATCCACTTAGCGGCTTCTGATGCTGTGTTTTGATGGTCAATGTGTTAGATAGAACGTATTTGAAGAAGAGAAAAGAGTTGCTTCTATTGAGCGAGTCTATTCTGCAATTTGCGAGTCCGTTGCTGCATAAACAGAATAAACTTAGCAAAAAATCATTGCTGCTGGTTAAGTGGCAAAATCTTGGTGTATGCCTTACAAAATACATTTTCGTATGATTTTTAGTATTCAATTAAGATTTTTTGAGTATTTTTTCGGGCCGCGACCACGAATGGTACAATTCATTTAAACGTCCTCGTCGAGGTAGTGCTTTGCTTGTTATATTAAAGTAATTTCACCGCCAAAAATCTATATACATGACAAAAAAACTAATAAATTTTATCTCTTATAACTTAAGCCACAAGTCAACTCCTGCGCATCACACATGAGCGTTATGTCGCAACCGTAATGATACGAACGTCTGAAAGATGAGACTCTGTAATGTGCTCGGGAATGGCGCGAAAACTCTTATTAATCATTATTATTAATTAGAACGCATCAATGAGTCTTTATACAGAGGATATTTACAGGATAGAGTTACAGCTGAACAGTTACTGGGAAGACTTTCTATCTATGTTTAGATTAGTTAGTTGTATATTTACTTATATCAACATGACGAAGAAGCAGAAAAGCTTATTGGGGTTTGTTTGTTTGAAAGCCTCCATCACTGCAACTGCCAGTCAGATTTGATAACAGTATTCTTGTAAGAACCATTTAAAAATGTGAAACGTGGTACAATGTGAGGTATCGGTAACACCGCTGGGAGTTGCTAGTCATATGATATCAAATAAGTTTATATGTATTATGATATGATATACCTAGAGTTGAGTCCCCGCTATCAGTCTATGCAAACACGATCGTATCACTTGGTTGTAATATAGCTCTAACAAGAAAACGGTTTCGCCTTTTGCCTTAAAAGTTCTACTTGCAATTTCCGTTTCAAAATAAGCAAAACTGTAGCCAAAGATAAAGGAAATGACCAACAATAGAGCAAGCAACAAATCAAGATAACTGTAGAAACCTGAAACTTCAGAAAACCGAATCAAATGGAACATAATATAAAGTAATCTCGAACAATAAATAGTTACGATACACTGAAACCATTAGGTTATCTCAGCAATCGGTAGAAAGTGACTGACGGTTATCCTACCCGTGACAAAATGACACCTGCGTACCCCTTTCTATCATTAAAACAACAACTGTAAAATAAAGACATTAAGGTCTAATATACCCCAGAAAAATAGGTCGTAAGTTTAAGCTTAGAAAGTAATTCCCTATTGCCCTACGGATTCGAGTAGTAAATAACGTTTGAGCTATTATCTGTCTTTACTCCAGATTGCGACGCGACACTAATTCGCTTTGTTAGTTTATGTGAAATATGAGTGGATGAAGCCATGAGTCGGTGAGTCGGCGCCTTCAGGTTTACGGAGGCTTTGGAAGGCTTACGGACTCCCAACGAAAGTGAACGTTCCAACAAATTACAACTTATGCGATTGACCATTTCGATGTAACGAGGTATTGCAGCTCAGATGAAAATTGCGTGTTCTGGTGAGAGTGAAAGTCCAAATAATAAGACGATATTTATAGTGTTTTATCATTTTTCATCAAGATCACGTCACTTTCTAGCATTTTAGAAGACTCCATGTTTTTCTTATGACGGCGACGACGGTGATAAAGATGTAAGAAAGAAAGATGATAAAGATAAAGATGACTTAGCAGGGTTTGATGGGCTTGCAAATAATTGCGTTGACTTAAGGTAAGGCCTTTAAATTACTGAAGATATCAATACAGTGAGGAGGGCGTAATTATTACGTTTGCCTAGCGTCGTTTCGATAGAAAGAATAGCGTATTCTATGAAAGAATGCATTTTCAATGAAACATGCCAATTGCAAAACAACGTCCAGTACCTACACACTTGTGGTATCAAACTCAAGCCACCTAATAGGTACAGTGATTTACAAAACTTGGTTGACCGCGGAAGGGCACCATCATAACTAGGAAAATGAATCTAATAATTATTTTACATCATTCATTCATCTCAAATAGTATATTTAGTACAATTGACGTCACAATCTCAAGTGCAGTTCTAATTACAAAAGTGAGCAATATGTACCAACAAATAAAACACTCGAAATGAACGGGTAATCTAATCGAAGGATTTATACAATGTTATGTTATTGTACGTTTGTATTATGTGCCAAATATCAAAGGGAATTATCTTTTATGACTGATAATGGCGAATAAAGACCGTTATAAAACCTTTTGAAGATTCTCTTGCTGATGTTTCATCTTGTTGAGAAGCTACAGTTCAGAGACGAGCTTATTTTGTGAAAAGGAGACTGTTAAAGTTTGCATATGGAAAATGATTATTAAACCAAATAAAATTAACGATTTTGGCGCTTGATTTTGAGTAGTCGTCGTCGCCTCATACCGAACCGAAGGAGGCAGTATTATATTTCTGTCGTTAATGAAACGATTCAAAATTCGAATCAAACATTCTACTGATAAAAAATGAATGATTATTTTTAACTGAAAAATCTAATTTGTATTAATAGATTTCAATAAGTTGTTTAAGTTTGTGTTTATAGTGTTTTTTAAGGTTTTCTAAGTGAACAAGTGTTATTACCTGCCTTCTACCAACACTCTACCACCATCAGGCAAAAGGGCATGATGGGACTGGCATGGGTGCTTTGGTCACTAAATAATGTAGATTACAAAAAAACTGAAATAAGGTTCTTTTACAATCTTTCTGATATCGGTTTGCGGATTCGGTTGTCGGCTGAAAACAGATATAAATCTGCACTTATAACGAAAACAAATGCCGACATAGATGTCAATAAAGCGAGTAAAGTACTCGTATCACCAACGCAACTCATTTCGTCGCTGCTTTCCATTCCTAGCTCGTCTGACTAATCCGATGATAAACAACTTATTATTCAACAATACATTGTGCTTTACGTCGTGACGTTATAAACGATTTTTCTGGATTACTACTGTTAAGGTCAGTTTACACTAGCGTATCGTAACGCAAGAATAACTGAGCTAACGAGCACATAATATCATAACACAACTATTTTTGTTACAGTTACGATGGAATAACTTTTAACACGTAACACATCGCTTTATTGTTATTATATTAAAAGAGGCCTACGTTTATTTATAAAGGCATAGATTTAAATAAAATGTGTATCAGTAAAAAAATCTAGTAATATTTGATACGCTTCTCTGTGAACAAACTTATATAGAAAATGCTCGCGTAACACACATATGTTCGCGCAACCGATTCTCAGTGTAGTGCAGCCTTTAAGCCATAAAATAGTGTAATTCAAAGCGAACGTAAGCTGTAGTTACGCAAACGATGAGGCAATATGAACTTTTTGTACGGTCAATGTCTCCTAAAGCTTGCTCAAATTGCCGTGCATAATGGAATAAGGTGCATAGAAAGGTCATTGTAATCGGAATGATGTACTGTACCCATCAAAACACTGAGTTAGGAACCTTGTCATATTCAAAAGTAGTAAAGTACGCCCAATGTACACAATAACTTTGATTTGTGTTGTGACCTCACAAGTTTAATATCAAGTACCTAAGGTCAGCGAAAGACTTTGATTAAATCTTGGACATTTTCAAATGACAAACGTCAATCTTGATTACATACGTTTTCAGTTTGATTAAGTGGAAATAAAGGGTAATGTTTACACAATAGAATTATAATACTTCTTCGGATTAAAACAGTTGGAATATTTATTCTGACTGAGTTTAGCCATTCTGTAGTACAAAAATTTTTAGTGGAATTATACACATATGTAAAATATAGGGAATTACGCTGCGTATTGTCGCTTGCGTAACGCTGGAACAGGCAATTAGGTAATGAAACGTTAAATCTTTCACACCAAACCAACTTTCCGATTGTGCGTCAAACATACTAAATTTACTACGCCCGACGCATTTTCCGCCAATTGTGCATCGACCTTAAGCTATATCCTGAATATACTACTATCTTTCATTAGGTATCATTTGTTTGCAAAAAAGAAAGAAAAATCAAAGCATTTTTTTCTACCATCAATCAAAGTACAGATCCTATCGCTTCTAACAAACGATCCAATACAATGTCACAAACAAGTTACGACACAGAACAATGAACTCTATTATGTTTTGACATAAGTGTTTTTTTTAAATGACGTCACGTGTCACTTGTGTCGTATGATTTTGTACCGCTAGATTGTAATTGATGTACAGTAAGTTTATGAAAAAGTTGATCACTTTATTTTTTATTCATTGCACTTGTCTATACTATCATGTTCTTCGTAGGGTTGCTAACTTTTATTGGAAGAACAAGAGTTTATATAATTCCAAAGGAGATAAATAAAGAGTACGGACTTAATAGATTACAGAGTACCATTACATGATATAGAGTAAAATACTCTGTTTTATAGAACGGTTGGCAACCCTAGGCGTAGGATGTTGGTTTAGCGAATATCGATTAAAATGTTGAATACTTAGGTTGAATATAAAGTTTGATAGGAACATATAAATAATTATTGAATTAAAAACGCATATATGAAATCTATGTCCGACCATACTATCCAAATTTGAAAAAAAAAACTTGTGAGGTGTCAAGGTACACCCGGATGGAACGAAGTTTATTTATTATTAACAAAAATAATCGTCGCGACACCACACTGTTCAATGCGAAATAGAAAGACGAAACGAAAATATCTGGCTTGCTTTCTATAAGAGAGAGAGAGAGAGAGAGAGAGAGAGAGAGACAGACAGAGAAACATGTGCACGCCAGAGAGAGACAGAGAAACATGCGCGCCGCGCATGTTTCTGTGTCTGTCTCTCTCTGGCGTGCGCAAGTTTCTCTGTCTGTCTCTCTCGTGCATGTTTCCCTGTCTGTCTCTCTCTGGCGTGCGCAAGTTTCTCTGTCTGTCCCTCTCTGGCCTAAAAAATGTCGTTACCATTTTTTCCGTCTAGCCCCCTTTCGCAACGCGCGATAAGGAACTTCGTTCCAAAAGTATATGACAGGAACGTTCAGGGAGAAGGTTATATTATTATATAAGTAAGCTAATTTTTATAAGAAACGGGAACGGGAACAAACTGGTTAAAACCGCAGGGAGCTACTAGTTTGTTATAAAGCACATAAACTTATAACATTAATTTAAAACAACGTACAATATCCAATTATCCCATGTTACATTTATGAAGTTGTAGTAACGAGTTCTTATTTTGAGTAATTACTCAAAATATTTACGTGTAGCCATTAATTCAGGTAGTAGAAATAAAAGAACGATCGACATTTTATGCAAATTATATTAAAAATAAGCTGGAATGAGCAGTCAAGGTTAAAATAAAAATATTGAATATTTTAAACAATTTAAAATGTTCATTTCGCTTTTGTTTTTTGCCGTCACCTCATTGTGGAAACAATGTTAACATACAAAAAGTATAGCGCTCGTGGCATAGTGTGACTGAGCGATGTTAGTTCATTGTGAGTGTTAAGCAAGGTGCAGTTCGGCTCCATGGATGGGTGGCCGATAGTGCCATTTCTATCTGAACGCTATCGTACTTCGGAGGGCACGTTAAGCAGTCGGCCCGTTATCGATAGAAAATGTAAATGTGTCACATGACAATCACGCCGATGATCGTCATTCGTATGATCGTCTGTATCGTTTTCTTTTTTAGAGGTATCTTCACAGAGTATTCTTTCTCTCTTCTTGTTTCGTGTCTAGAAAGGTTCAGAAAGCTTTACCTTAAAATAATCTAATCTAATTTTCTTAGTTATGCTCAATATTTTTGTTCTATTTTCTTTATTAACATTTAATGGTAGGGCTACTGTTGTCTCACTAGTGACGTCTTTCTCTTTATAGTGTAATAAAGAAGTTATATTAAGGCCAACCCCCCAGCAGGCGATTAGTTTCGTGAGATCGTTAGCGGCTGTTGCTAATTAGCCTGGACTTGAACGCAATGGGAATCGGTTTCAAGGTTAGACCGATCTTTCTTTCACCAACGTTGGCGTTCGGCCAAATGTCTAGTCACTGTTGATTCACGCATCAGTCTAGCTAGAATGAAATACTCACGGTTATGTTCTGTTTTTTTTTGTTTAGGCTGTCCGGAGCAAAAGAGATTTTTCTTCGGATACGTTGTAGTTTGTGAAGGGATATTTGGGATTGTATACAATAGGCTACTATTGTCATTTCTAAACAACATACACGTTGGCGAATATCTGCCTACATCCAAATTGTATAACTTATTATCTAGCCTCTATAAGTAGTATATGATTCATTGGAGCTCTCACTCACTGACTCAAATTACTCAATTCCAACATTGATTTATATTTTAGTTATTTGCTTCTTTTAAAAGACAATTGTTCCATACTTAGTTCAGAAGTAGTTACCTGATACCTACTTACTCGAGTTATTTTTATTGTCTCAAAGAATCTCGTAGCGAGCCGATAGCCTAACTAAGCTATTCTATCGTTCTCATCAATATTATTTCAGAAGGAAGGCGCCAGCAATCATAGACGAAGATAAACAAACATCATTAGTAATTATCGAACGGAACAATAACAGAGTCGATTATAATTAGTAATCACAATTGTTGTTTTCACACAATAATGTGGTGAAAAACTTTAGCAATACAGAAGAAATGTTTATGTGATGTTTTCATAGATCAAAAGCTACAGTTACACTTCGCTTTTATTTCAGTCTTCTTCCACGGTTCCTGTAAAGGGGCCGAAACGTCAGATAAAAATCCTAACTAATATTTTAAGCTGCAGTTTGTTTGAACGCGTCTTTCTCAGGAACTACTGGTCCGATTTGAAAAATTCTTTTTGTAATGGATAGCCACATTCAACGGGCAGGTTCTAGACTACTTTTTATCCTGAAATTCCTACGGAAACGAGTACAAGGCGGGTAAAACTGCGGGGCGCTGCTAGTGTAAAATAAAACCATAAACGTAGTTTTAATTAAGATGAGTAGTGTTAAAAAGACTTAAACTTAAGAAACCAGTAGCAACGAGTGAATCCGGGGAATATTAAAGGTAAATTAAAGTATTATTAAATGAATAAAGATTGTGACATACGCGTTCAATAGAACTCGCTCGCAGACATCACACTTGCTCAGTGTCATCGAGACATTAATAACCGAATAATTTACACTTTTTACAGCTTTTCCGTCAACTACAAGCATTTGTTTATTCAATCAACTTCACACTCGTAGGAAGTGGTGATAAAACGGTGATTTATAGTTGAGGTACTTACATAATTGTAAATATTGAGGTTAATACTCGTTATTTTAAAAAGTAGCACAATATTTTGATAAATTTATTGCGTTTTACTTTCTAAATGAAAGATAGATGAGTTAAGTTTCTTTAATCAACTTAGACAAGCGTTTAAGTTAACATTAAGCTTTTGATCCCATATACTGCTTGTTACATAGTTAAGTAAGATAGTAATTTATAACTTCACTATTAATTTGAAAGAAAAAGGCCTCTTTCGATTTAAACGTTTCTAGGCGTTTGGCTACGTGCTCGTACGTCCACGCGCACGGATGATCTTTTGTTTTCCATAGAAAACGCACGTAGCAGGACGACTGTATACGTATAATTTGAAAGAGCCTACTACCTAGAGGTACTTTTATTTTTCTAAGTAGAAGTAATATTAAAATACTACTTTATTTTCTTCCCTTAATCACCTTTAATTACTACATAGTATAAAACAAAGTCGCTTTCCGCTGTCTGTCCGTCTGTCTGTTCCTATGTATGCTTGGATATTGATGCGGATTTTTTAAATAGATAGAGCTTTTCAAAAGGAAGGTTTTTATGTATAAAAATTCCCGAAATTCCCACGGGAACGGGCACAATGCGGGTAAAACCGCAGGGCGAAGCTAGTTCTATATAATACATAGATTTTGACATAAATTACAGTTTAATATCTTTATCACAGATTGACACATAACAGGGTAAAGAAAAAACAAGAAATCCATACAAAGTTACAACGATTGCACATTACAAGACGTCAGCCACTTAATCACCATCTATCTAGATTCACTTTTCAAGTAAGGTAAAAGCATCTAACGTTGTCACCTGTTAATAGTGATTTGTACCAACACCTACGATCCTTATGCCATCTGGTGGCGAACAAACCACAAAATTTAATCTTAAAACGTAAGCGTTAGAGTTCAAAATCGGAATCGAATGTTGCATCAAATTACAGAAGCAATTGACAGTAGTAAGTTCAGTACTGGATTGATGGATATACTCGTAGTGACAGGCGAAACCAGGTGGCTACGGGGAAGGATCGAGTGAAACTTAGGTACCTAATTGTTTCAAAGAAAGCAGCTGAATGTTTGAGGGTATTCTGCTAATGAGTTTGATCCATAAATCACTACATATTATAAAACAAAGTCCCCGGCCGCGTCTGTCTGTCTGTCTGTTCGCGATAAACTCAAATACTACTGCACGGATTTTGACGCGTTTTTTTTTAGATAAAGTAATTCAAGGGAAAAGTTTAAGTACATATATGTATAAAAATTCCCGAATTCCTACGAACAAACGGGCACAACACCGCGGGCGCGGCTAGGAAACTATATATAACATCCATACTTCATTAGCAACAACAGAATAATTTAATTCATATCATTTTGACGGCGGATGTTATATATTTCGTAATTTTATTTATGCTCAACTTGATTGTTGATCAGATGTGACACAAACAAGACCAGTTGCTCGACTACAAATTAAATGAGCGTCAAAATAATATTTTGTTGTGTCCGTTACGTATTATGTCAAATGTATTTATTTAATTAAGTTATTTAATTAGAAAGCCGATTACTGATATGATGGAGAGATAAAAGTTTGATTATACAACGGCTCATAAGCTCAGAAGTGACATAATATTGTGGTACATTGAGTTATTGTACACAAGATATTTTACCAAGTAGAAAATATTAATTTATTCTCTGAACATTAATAACATGAAAGAGTAATCAATCGAGAACAATAATATAAGAAACACAATGGGTTTGATTTGTAAATAGATTCTTATTTTGAAATAACTTACGTTATACAGTGTAGTCCGTTTAGTACGACTTCGCATATAGCAACCAACCGTTTTTAGCGACGAAAGTTTAGGCATTTGTTTGGTTTTAGTATAAACTTGAATAAATAAACATTCGTTTATTACGACTCCGCTTACAACGACCATCCGCTTTTAACGACCGAATTTCACACATAATTGTCCGGTTACAACGACACAACGACGAGCGTTGCCGTGTTTACAAATACAATACAATAGAAAAGAATGAAATAAATGAATAGCTATCTCAGCTATCGCCCCGCACGGCGCCTCTGATTGGAAATTGACTGTTTAGGTATTTTATGGCAGTACGAATTCGTAGGTAATGAATGAGTGACGCGTAAGAAATGGCTTCCGCTAAACGAAAATGTTTCTATAATGCAGTTCGTACTTCCTACTATACAAATAAAACCAGAAAACAAACAAAAATTACAGACTTTTTGCATTAAATGTAAAGTTGTTAGAATAGATTTATACTTACCTACATATAAGAAAGCGGTACATTATGTACGTACATTACACATCCCTACATAATTTGAATAATTAATAAATAGGTAACTATTTTGATTAAAATGAGTTTTTTTTATCTGCTCATCACCTAAACGGACATTTAACTGTAATATCTGTTATGTAAAAATCAAACTTTTTTCTGTTCGTTTAATACGACTTCCGGTTAGTACGACGTAATGTCACCGGTCCCTTGGCAGTCGTTATAACCGGATTCTACTGTAATAAAGTAAAACATGATGAATAAAGATTTTCCTTTTCTACGTTATGCAAACTGAGTTCTACTGTTGCAATCAGAAACGTCCATTAAAATGACATTTAACTAATAGGCAAGCGGTAACTGAACATCAGGGCCTTAGGGGATCCGCCCAATAGAGCATCAGCTGAGTTGCAGCCATTTTGCCAAGTGCCCTGTATTTCTTCTGTTCGTATACATTTTTAATTTTGCCAGCATTTTTTAAAATTCTTATTTTATTAGACGTAATGTTTAAGTAATTAAATTCTAATGAAGCATTCGATGTCTCTAAGTCTGTACGGATTAGTCACATAGGAAAATCTAGTACACCTCAAAAGTTCGCAACTACCATCCATTCCCAATCGAAAGTTTCTTCATACAATTCGAACTATCCAGTAACAGCTGTCTGATATTTACCCACGTCTACAAAAGTGGGTCATGCTCCTCCATCAAATGTACTCTACCCTACAAGGCGAGGTATTCAATCTTCAACGATAGATATTGTCGCTTATTGACGGAAAAGAAACTAGCTTCATAAATATTTACAATTAAATAAATTTTCCCAACACTATTGAATTTCTCTTTGTATGTCAATAATGTTGGCTTTAGATTTAAGTGATGGGAGAGGTGAGTTATCGATGTTTTGTTTTAGATGTGATATTAACATTATAGATACTTATAAGTACAGTATATACTGCAGTTCAATTCTCACTCATTTGATTGTGTCCTATTAAAACTACTTAAAATTTAATTATACTAACATTACTGTACAATCACAGAAGTGACAACATGTTGACAATGAATAATGAAAACTGACAATAAAGTAAGTTTCGTATTCAACATATCTTCTGTAGAATAAAAAATAATACCTTCTAACAGGGCACTCCTTATAGAGACTACATTGAGAAAACACAACAAAATCAATTAAACCGAATTCAATTCGATATACTACATCTATTTTTCATCTTAATTAAACGCTACACCAGTTCTACCCAGTAGTCCATTGATTAATCGAAACCCACTATCCTTAATGTTATTATCTATAGGTCCTAGTTTCGTTTATTTAGCAACATTTAATTGGACAAAACATTAACCTTTGCAAATTGCTGTGCGAATTCAATTTCGCCCAGTAAGATTGTCAAAATGATAGCTTAAATTGTATTGACGAAATTACATTGGTTATTTGTATCGTTCGGTTAATGCTTGCTTAGTTAATGGTTGATGAATTAGTTTTGGTTATGGCAGACGTAAAGAGAGCCAAGGTTGTGATTAATTAAGAATGTACGGTACTAACTGACCAATTAGGGTTAGTAAATCTTTTGAAATCATAATAGAAAGTGCTTTAGTAATCTTGCCATATTCTGAAAAACAAATGATTAACAGGGCGATACAGTTAGAGACAATCATCTATTTTTTGTTCAAATCATGTTTAGAATCTGAACAAGAAATACTTTTAATTGTCTGACTTGAAAATGTTGAAACCTTTTTGAAACATAAACTTATTTAAATTACTATTAGCTATTAGGCACTGGCTGGATATGTCGATAGACAACCTTTTTAGACTGCAAACTTATTTAAATTCGGAACAACTCGAATTGCACTCAAATATTTTGCAACAACAGTAACACTTGCTTCAAATGTAATTCCAGATAACATTCGTACTAATTGGATAAACAACTATTTAATCGATTACCTGCAAATCGATGTTGAACGAGAAAACCGACACCAAACTAATTTAGTGTGAGTAAATTACTATTATGATTGGACCCCATAAATTGTAGTTACGGTACGGTTGCATTACAAATGGTATGTAATATCAAGTGTTACCAATCTAATGTTACTAATATTGTTTATGAATTGCCATAATGACAAGGTAAAACTGGTAAAGTCTATATTAAACTGAGTACCAATAAATTAGATATCGATTCAAATTAAAACCTGTATTTTAATTTCAATTGATATCTATGTAATTTATTCGGAAACTAAAGCTGTTGGTTCCACATTATTTAAACATCTACGCATTCAA
This sequence comes from Cyclophora albipunctata, assembly GCA_963082685.1. Lineage (NCBI taxonomy): Eukaryota > Metazoa > Arthropoda > Insecta > Lepidoptera > Geometridae > Cyclophora > Cyclophora albipunctata. Next base: position 2,309,412 of record OY720117.1, on the reverse strand, counting down.
AAGTAAACAATATAACTCGAAAGTCATTTGTTTTTACACGCACAAAGATAAATATAAATAAAATAATGAAGTGTTATTGGAGTCAGTATTTTATTTAAGTCTTACTAATTCAAAATAAATATACTGAGTGATATGTTAATATACCCGCACACATGTTACGCATTTAAATTCATTATGTACAAGCAATAAGATGACATCACACTATAATAAATCATGCGCTTACTGCCAATCCTATGGACGATGGAAACCACACCTCGGTAGAGCTAACATTAAAAAAATGAGTTCATCAACCTCCCATGATCAAGCCTATCTATCACCATCAACATTATCTACTATAAAATAACACAATAACACTACAAAAAAAACCTAATCAATTCGAACGATGTTTGGAGCAAACGCCCTTACTTTTTGCCGGTTTTTTGTCACGACACTCTAAGCAACCTGTGTCGTGACTTCGGAATACGGAGCTAATTATAATACGTGTCATTTTTTCTGGTCAAAGATCGTATTGGATAATGACAAGGATAAAAACAGGACTAGTTTATTTTCGCTCTTTAACGCTACTTTGACGGATTGATTGAAAAAGCTTTAGCTTCCTATAAGTAGGCGTTGAGGAGCAAAAACTATGGTCTGTTTTAGAAGAATAAAAACCATTGATACACGATTAATGGAGCAAAACAGGATTAAGAAGTATCTGAGTGTTAATATAAACATTATGACGTAATTGTTTTTCCTGGTAAATCAGTGTGCGAGGCCTGTAGTGGGATGTTCACTTCAGGAGGCTTTTAGACTTGTGAATATCATCTACAACGAATCTACTCAGTAGGTATATACGTCTGACATTGAATTATTCTACTGTTTGGTAATATGTTTTTTCCAAAAATAACTATGTTCGGTTTTTTGTCTTTAAAGTATGTTTCAATATGACTGAAGAACAATTTAGAGATCCAATTACTTATGAACTATCATGATACCAAAATTATCATCATAAATTCCCTCAATTGTTGGTAACAAACATTTCCTGTACTTCAGTATCCCTCATTTGACTAAAATAGGGTAATGACATAACAACCGTGAGTGTCGAAACACCTGCGACAACGCCGTCCCTTTCCGAGCGTTTCATCACACAAATTGTAGATAATTCTATATAATTATATTCCGGAACATTGTTTACGTTCAAAAGGCTTTAGGAAATCATGGCCATGGTGAATTTCCATCGCGTGACCGAAAATTGATTGAGTGATTGTGGTGTACCACAAAATGTTTTCAAAATTTTTATCGTAGCTCGAAGGCTCATTAGAAGGTTTTATATGCTTTGTTTGAAGAACCTTAAAGTATTTTTCCTGACATCAATCACGCTACCGAGCAATAACAACGTGTTTATCTCTAACCTTGCCATTCAAAAATATTAAAAACTAACCCTATAATTTGTGATCTAGTATAAGATTGATTGGTTCCGCAAATTTATGGGTATTTAATAACTGTTCTAAGTTCGAGGTCGAGAATAAGGACAACTAGTTTGACGGGGTCTATTAAATGGAAAGCGGATCCCTGACAGGTCCCTGACGGGCTAGTATAATTGCTTTGATATGTCACACTTGAAGCGAGAAATGGCGAAGGAACTGGGGTAATGCTTGGAAATGTGGATGTGAGAGGTAATGCGTGGTAGACACTAGTGTGACTATTCATGCTTAATTCGTTCGCCGCATGGAATTACGGTGACCGCAGTCCGCAATAGTGTAAAGAATACGGTAGCTGGCCGCATTTGGTTAGAGATAGCAGCTTCTATCACTATCAGCTCAGACAGCACAGTAGAGTGACTGAAGGGGATTGACACAAGTTCGGTAATCGCATTCGTAAACGCAGTAGAAGGTACTTCAGATTTTTTTTCAAGGCGAAAATGCACCATTCACAGTATACACGTTACATTATGCGAGTATTTTTAATATTTTCGTCACGTCCGCGTCCCCTCTAAACATTGGTATTGAGGTTCTCACAAGAAGTGTGAAATGGATGTGGGAAGCAAATCTTTCTGAGTGTTCGAGAGAGATATCGACATGTTTGTCAGTTCTGTGATCGATTTTTTTGCTTCAAGATTGAATATGTTATGTTGCTAGGTGCCAATCATGATTTAATACTGACATAATAGTGTTATTTTGATATGCCACTGAAAATGTGTAATTATAGAATATTTTATTGCCATAAAATGCCATTGACTTACTAATCGCTGGAGTGACCGCAAAGCATTTTAATGAAAGCCATTCAGAGCCATTTAGAACTTCCATCCGTTTCGGAAAACACGAATGAAGTGAATTTCACAAAAGAAAATATCCAAAATAGAGTTTGGAAAGGATGAGTTCGTCGACCCCACCACGTGTGTGTGCGTAAACAAATGCTTAACAACATATATAAATTAATAAATCGAGGAAACCCTAGTGTGGTTATATATAGGATGTTGCGCAGACACTCCGGCGCTCGTAGCACGCATGCGCGAATGTTTACACCAATGAACACGAAATACACTAAAATACATTTCTTGGAACCACAATGTTTAACTTTGGATGCTTATAGACGGTTAGTATGTAAGTGTTATGAAACCAGAGCCTGTTGCCAAGGAGGAGAAACAGAAACGAGAACTGTAGTGCGAGATGGAATTAAACAAGTGAAAATCGTTGCCAACATGTCAAAATAATGAGAAATAACTGGAATTGAAGATTTGATTTTAGAATTTAGAATTACAGTTTATTGCTTACCGTTTTCGTTGCGGACTGTATTTAAAAATCGAATATCAAACGTACCTGAAAAATAAAGAAAAAAAACATTAGTATTTATGCCACAGTAATTAACTTTTAGATACCATAACAATATGGCGTCACATTCGATCCCGGCTCAAACGCGTGAAGCTGACAGAAGTCGTACAAGTTTTTAAACAGGATTATTTCCTATAGGGTGGTTGACTGCTTCGTTGGGTAGGAGGTTTAGCTGCAATGGAGTCATCCCTTGCTCAATCTCTCTAGCTGAAGAGATGAAGAGGTAAAATTTGAATAAAACCGTTTTTGTACTAAAACATTTTGCAGTCATGATGAAAATTGATTTAAAAATGAATTAAGTTTAAAAAAGAAAGCACAATTTTAAATAAGTAATTTACTTTTCACAAACCTTCACGATCTAAAACCTTCTGGGTTCTTTGTTTCACAACAAGATCGTCAATAAAATGTGGGTCAAAGTTATGAGTTTGTGACAAATATAGATAAAATCGAACGGACATACATCCTCGATGTAGCCGGAGCAATGTTTCCAGGTATTCTGGTGGCAGCCGTGAGAATGGGTCAATGGCAACCCTAGGGCGGCTACGGATGCTTAATGATCTACATTAGATCTAATAGAAAACATTATAATAATGAATGAAGTCTTTGTTTTAAAATAACACTATTCATTGATATAAAAACAATAGATGAATAGATGCATTTTAAAAAGTAAATTAAAACCTTTGTTTTATTTTTAAATTTCAAATGTAGTTCTAATCACAAGATCTGCGTAATTCCCACAGAGTATATAATCATAGAAACACACGATAAAGAAGGTTTGAATATGCAATTCAAATTACCTTCTCCAACGGCATACCTTATGCCTTATCTCCGATATTTATTCTAAATTAACTATTCTTTATTAGGGTTCCGTAGCCAAATGGCAAAAACGGAACCCTTATAGATTCGTCATGTCTGTCTGTCTGTCTGTCCGTCCGTCTGTCCGTATGTCACAGCCTTTTTTCTCCGAAACTATAAGAGCTATGTTGTTGAAACTTAGTGTGTAGATGTATTCTGTGAACCGCATTAATATTTTCACACTAAAATAGAAAAAAAAAAATTTTAGGGGGGTCTCCCATACTTAGAAATGAAAAAAATATTTTTTTTTTCATCAAACCCATACGTGTGGGGTATCTATGGATAGGTCTTCAAAAATGGTATTGAGGTTTCTAATATCATTTTTTTCTAAACTGAATAGTTTGCGCGAGAGACTCTTCCAAAGTGGTAAAATGTGTGTCCCCCCCCTGTAACTTCTAAAATAAGAGAATGATAAAACTAAAAAAAATATATGATGTACATAACAATGTAATCTAACACCGAAAATTGGTTTGAACGAGGTCTAGTTAGTAGTTTTTTTTTTACGACATAAATCGTAAACCGCAAAAAAATACTGATTATTCATTCAATAACTCAAATGTAAATAAAAAAACAAGTACAACGAACTTCAAGAACTTCTTTATTATGTTACTCGCTGCTACGGAACCCTTCATGGGCGAGTCCGACTCGCACTTGGCCGCTTTTTTTTATAGCAAAATAATCAACATAGATCTTGTTTATCATCAACAAACGTAGCAGAACTTAGTCTGTGACTTAGTGCTATACTATCAAGATTAATTTTATTTATTTTACGGTGGGTTTATTTACATGTGCGTGTGGGTTGGACTTTATTCGAAGTTGCTTAAGGGCGTTTTCCCTTTAGTCGCGAGGTGGTCTTAGTTGGTTGCTTGGGGCACGGACGTGCATATCTTTAGATCTCAAACAGTATACGATGTGAATTCATTAGTCGAGCGCACTTTATGTGTGTTATTGGAACGGAAGCAATATGCATAAGTCAACGATTGGAGGTATCCAATGCTGCCGTTTTATTTTATACCTTTAGATTTGCAATTAAAAGATCGTCTATGATGTATATGTAGATATTAGTTAGCTTTTGTATGGGATCGTTCTGAAAAGGAATAGGCATTCGAATTCAAAAATACATTCTAAAGAGTATAAAAGGGTATACGACTTTCAAAGTAGGTAGTTACATGTTTCTAAAAGTAAAACGTCTGTATACCTTTTTTATCCAGTTTCATGTTCAGCCTGTTCAAGGCACTGAATTGAATAAACTCCATTTCAAATTCATTCAATGAAAAAATGCTGGCAGCAAACAAGAGCTGTATGTAAACTCTACCATGGAACACTTGAAAAATTCAAACCCGTATTTCGGAGGGAATGAGAACGTCGTTAATAATTCAAGATGGCGAGACTAGACGGTTTGAATTTAAAAATGGAAACAGATAAACTATAGTGGATCTAGAGATCAAGCGTTAGTGGTCAACTTTGGTGTATAGACAATTTTAGGTTCAAAATTGCCTGATTGAAGTACCTATTGTGACGGGATATGACCGTGTGATAACTCTATTATTTTCCGAACCGCGTTAGCGCTCAAATATAATGCCACTAACGGCCACCCATTACTCAGCCAAATAGAGTCATACCGACAAAGTCCTAGGGTTGTTGCTTAATATCGGGTCCATATTGGCTCAACTAAAGTTCTTTACCCGAAATTGTTCTTCCTAACGATTTGTAATCCGAATGATCACTCTTCCTAAAATTTTTCATCCTAAAGTTTTCATTCATACTATTTGTAGTGCTACCGGCGATGTTCATAACACTCATGTTTCCGAAAATTGTAATTAATAATATCATTAATGTAAATATATTTAAACTCCTACTGTTTTTTATCATAACGCTTTAAAGGAAAAGGTTTGTTTTTAAACTATTTCTTGTGATTACAAAACGGTTCCCTATCCATTTGCATAAAAACTTTAGACATAATATAACATGGCATAATTTTGTTGTAGCGCTCGCCGGCCGCTGCCGCGGCACCGCTCGCTTCGCTCGCTCGGCTCGCGCGTAGTTGGTCACAGTTCTAACCTAACCTAACCTATAAAAAGAAATCTAAACAAAAAAGATATGACTTTGAATAATAGTATAAAAGAAACATGAGTGTTATGAACATCGCCGGTAGCACTACAAATAGTATGAATGAAAACTTTAGGATGAAAAATTTTAGGAAGAGTGATCATTCGGATTATGAACATTAGAGACAAAGTAGTTAGGAATTGTGATTGTTAGGATGAAAAATGTTAGGAAGAACATTTTCGGATTTCCAATTATCGGAGTTGAAAATTTAGGTGAACTTTGGCGCACCCCTTAATATCACACAAAGAAGACAAAATTCACTTCTGCAATAAGCAAGCGCTTCATCAAACAACGCAAGCGCTACATTACTGCTATATATTTTAAATAGTGCTATGTGAGTGCACTTAAAGCGGCTTTGTGCATCGGCTGCATTATCTCCATGGAGACGAAGACCCTTGAATGCAGCGTCAGCTTCGGAGGGTAGTCAAGTGAAGTGGGACAGACGAGCGGGGTGAATGAACTAGTGAGGCAGGTCTCGCTAATGAACTGTTTATGCAGTTGTTTTGGTTTTTATTTTACGATTGACGTTTGTTAATTGTCGAGTAGAAGAGAAGGGGTTGATTTCGTTGTATTGTTATCCCATCACTAGATGTTAATGATTTGTAGAAGGATTGTCTTGGTTGGAAAATTGACCTTATTATGTAGATTTTATTTTAGAACTCCTAATAAATTTATGGCCGATTGTCTAATCAAAGACAATTATCTCTTTAGATGAAAAATTAAATAGTGTCTAATCCTATCACTTAACATTTTCAAATTAAATAATAATAAATTTAACAATAGTCAAATTACCCAAGGATGTAAAAAGTACTTAAACAAAGTAAAGAACTGAATCAGGCAACAAATAACGTTCACAATAATATTTACTGAAAACATTTGCTTACGTAATCCTGTATAACAAGATTAGTTAGGGGTAGTTCGTTGACGTCACGCTACGCCGTAAACAGATACAAAGAGGATTACTACCAAATAGATTTTATTCATTGGATTTATACAATTGATATTAATTACTAAGTTTTCTGTAAACATTAATAAAACCCACGATACAATCAATTGTTTTAAAAAAGTAATAAGTTATTTTTCTTAATTCTCGACGCAAGAAGGTTGTGATTTTCATTTGTTTTTAATTTCTTTGTTTGAATTTGGCGCCATGAAAAATACCTAATATTTAGCGCAGCTTTCATTAAAATGTAGTGTATTTTAAAAGTGGTTATGCTCCTTTACTCTCAAATTCATAATTATTTATTTTAGATCATTTTTTTATTTTGGTATAAGTCACCTCATAATATACGACTGATAGAACATAATTATCATTGAAGGTAATAAAGGAATCATGTCATATCAAGATATAAAGGAGTTTGTACTGAATCGAAATAATCAGAAGTATCGGATTCAACAAGAGCTCAGGTCTAGAATTTATGACAACGAAACGAAGAATATAATTTGCGATCCCATCAAGCATTCCAAAGAGTTCCAACACTTCGCTCACAATCTCACAATATGATTTATTAAAACGCTGTCACAGCAAGACCAACAAAGATGGCCGCTTGATATTTCAAGTTCGCACTCCGAACACGAGGAATATCTGAGCAATAATTTATACCCACAGCAGGTGACCGAGCGTTGTGACAATGTGAAAAAAAACGATGCACAGCGATGCAACGCATAGAATTTAGCATAAATCCGGCCCCATTTTGATGTACAGGTTATTTTCAATTGTCGTGATTTGATTTATGTTTGCTAAAGTGCATATTGTTGGGAAGGTAAAGATGTATTTTTGAAGAGGATGAATGTAAAAATGAATGTTACGCCTACTTAAGTAAATGATTAATATCGGGTTGCAGGTATTGTTAAAAATGTGTTGTATTAATAGCGAAATATGGTTTATAAGTTTGGTAAGACGTATTAAAGGGTCGTAGATATTTAGTTTAAAAGCAAGCTACGAGTTTTATTTAAAAAAATAGCCGTCATTTATTTTCGCCGCTGCCCATGGCGCCTCCAATGGCAATTGCCCAATCAAAACGCATTAAAAGATATTGTCAATATTAATGCGTTCTATGATAATTTAAATGCGTGGAGATTGGTCGATTGAGTTTCGCACAACTCCGCTCAATACACCTTCGATGGAAACCCACCCTAATACACCAAGGACACAGTGGTCAAAATTCCACAGCAATTTCTCCACACAAAACAAATTGCATTTCAAAAGCTCTTCAGATTAAAAGTCTCCAAAAGGGTGTATTACAAGAGCCATTTCGGCATTTTCGATACCTTTGTGTGGAAGTACCCTACGATTTTGCTACAATAAACCCTTGATAACATGCTTGAAATTGGACAATGCATTGAGAGAGGAATAAGTACCCTTTACTGTAATTGCGGCTAAAAAGTTATAAAGACTTGATACGAAAATGTATTCTACAATATATACTTGTATCTTTAACAGCAACCCCCGGTTTGATCTGTGGGGAAACGTATTCTTAAACCTTCGTTTTGAAAGTAAATATAAGATATCAAAAGATTATAACCGCGCAAACAAATTACGTGGAATATTACGTGTCTATATGTATTTTTATAGAGAAAATTGGTATCATTGATTGAAAGCAATATCCAAGTAACATTTTTATCGGAGTAGCTAAAAATCAATTGGACTCTTACAGGATACGAACAATCATAGTAATCAAGTTTCTTTTCCATCCATCACAAAATACTCTACCCGTATATTTAATGCGAAAGAATGTTTGTCTGTAACGTATAAAGACGGAAATTGGAATGAAGATAGATTAAGATAAGTGGTCAAAATGGAACATTCTTGTATAAAACAAATATTTTAATATACAGGTGAAACCGCGAGGCACAGCCAGTAATAACCTAATTTAGCAAACCAACAGAGTCCAGATATCTATACCATATTCCTATTTTAATAAACAATTTTACCTTTGTGACTCATCTCAATGATGAAGGGTCCATTGAGATTTGTATCAGGAAGCCTAAAAATGCACGTTATACTCCACATTTTAAGGTTTATTATGGCACGGATGTAAGTGGCAATAAATAATAATGGATGTTCGCTGGCCTTGGTGAAATTAGTCACCGGCGAGAAGCAGTAAATTGTGAATTAATGCCAGAATGTGACGCTGGACACTTACAGATATCTTCATACGAGCTGGGGGAGAGAAGTAAGAAAAGTAATGAATACATTGCTGTTTCTGAAAGCTGAAAATCTCGTTCACATTGAGCGAACATATAAGCTGCGACCCAGGAAGTTCAATAGAAGAACGCCGTACACCTTTGACATTTCGGATTTAGATTTAGACAACTCACTGAATTTGCTGCAGATGGTGCTGTGTCGTCAGTTAAAGAACTATAAGTAAATATATATATCGGCGTGACTGTGGCAACAAGCGTCAGAAATAAGATTATAATAATAATTTTATTTAACATTAATGGCATCCCAGCCCCGTTATATATATAGGTGAACGTATGTATATTCTACCTATTCAGTTAGCGAGTTATTTAAAATTAAACATCTCCGAGGCTAATTTCCCAATAGACAACACAACAATGACAAAAAAACAAGCAACCTTATTGAGTTTAGTAGCAATAGTAACACCAAAAAAATCTCACCAAAATAACCTCAACAATTATATCTTCAATTCAAACTAATCTAATTGCTCTATTCATAATCCGTTGGTCCGTATTCCAGATGCTATCAACACCTCACGTTACGCAAAAGCTGCCACATACGTCCCAGTAATTGACTCCGGACCAATGCCAAGAGTATTCAACTATTCAACTGCGTAGTCTATGATGATATGACGGCTTTTAATTGGTGAGGTCATTTTTGAATGTTACGCTTTGCTACTGTGAGAACTGTTCGGGCGATTATTGAGCAATGTGGCGATTAATCTTTATAATGTATGGATGTTGGCGTTCATGAGTAGTTCAGAATTCTACTTTAAAAGTTCATAAATTCTTCTGCTTATAACAACTTTTCATGATTAACGGTTATTGATTAAAGATATGAGACAATATAGATTAGTTTTGGTAGAAATGTCAAAACTTTCAATGTCATGTTGACGTTTTAATGCTGAACTGTGATTGGACAGTACAGATTCATGAGACATTCATATAAAGAACTGATACATCGAATTCAAATAAACTTTATTAGCTGTTCGAATTCCAGCCAATACGTTTCCTATATTGTAAGACGATCATTCTGTTTACAACACAACATGAACTCGTCGAATGCAGATAATGACTGCTATCATACATACGTGGAAGAGAACAAACCAAATGCATTCCCAAACAAAAACTATAAAAGCAATGGAAATAACGCAACACCAACCTGAATAGGAAATTCCATAAAAGCGTAATTTCACACCGGAGTGGGTTCGAATAATTAACACTGTAATTATAGTGAAAGCAGTGCAGACAAACGGTGTTGCGTATAAATATGTTAGTATCTATAAAATTTAGAATTACACTGTATCAGCAACGGTATGTGAATGAGATAGTGTTGGGACTGGTAGACCTGGACCACGCCTGAACTGAGGTACTTTGTTCGCTTGTTTATTGAGAGTGTTCAGTATTTACTTTGGTCATATGAAAACATGTTTCCTACTTTTCGAACATGGCTCGGGTTTGAGATCACCAACCCGAATTTGGCAAGCGTGGTGTTCATGCCTTATCCCCTCACTGTACTGATATCTTCAGTGAATAAAAGGCCTTTGTCCAGCACTGGGACATTACAGGCTAATACTTTACCTTTTTAACTTACCTATTACATATTTTTGTTATATTTTCAGGATATTTTTTATTCAATAATTTATAATTTTCTGTTTGGAAGATAGACGATGGCTCAGGTTTGAGATTAGCTGTTCATAGAATATAAATTGTGATGAAACTGAAACATTAACGAGAGCTTTTTGCTTTGCAGTCGGTTTTATATATTTAACTGATTTAAAAACCGAAGGAGGATGTTCTCAATTCGACGCGTATTTTTAAATTACACAGAGCTATTCCTAGGCACACTAAAAAGCAAAAAAAGTAAACAGTTTAAAACCGTATTCTAATCAAAATCAGAACTCAAAACGGTACCATTTATCTCCACAGAAGTCAAACAACCCTAACAGTAAACGATAGCCCACAATCAATTGCAAAACAAGCTAATTCCCTAATAAATTCTATTCCGTTTTCCGGTTATCTTTGCTGTTAAATTTACTATCCCGTCCGGGAACCAGGATATAAACATTGTAGTTTATTTCACAGCCTCTAATGCAGTCAAGTCGTTGACAAACGTATGGATATGCCACTTTTGAGGACGTTTTTAAGCCGCTGTCATATGAATGGCTATTAAAGGAAGAGTTACAAGTAGATAAATGTTTTGTTCATGATATATTGAGTTTTAAAGAGAAAATGTCGTCTGGTGGGACGACATTTGAGAGTAAGAATATTTAGTTGTAATGGATCTGAAGTTCTGATGTCTGTGCTCAAATCTTGTGAAGATGTTGGTTTATTGATGGTGATATAGTGACGGAGGCGTCCTACGAAAGTATTTTGACCCATATCATGTTAATAAAAAGCATATATATGCGGTTGAATTGAGAATTTCCTCCTTTTTTGAAGACGGTTAATAACATTAACTTGCACAGATTTGAATAAAATATAGAACAGGGTTCATTAACGATACTTAAAGTAATCAAGTTAAAACTAAAAATGAATTTAGGATCGCGTGTAACGCTGTTTGTAATATACATAGGTACTTGTAAATTTTTGAACTACGCAGCGTTTTACTATACAATATACTTACTCTTCAAGTTCGACGTATTTTCATTTACGATGATATAATGTAGTACTAGAACACGCAGTTATTATTCAATTATATAAACCCAGTATATAATTACGCGCCCACATAAAATTCTTCAATACCACACATAAATTTGATCTTAAAAGCAATACAAATAAGAGTTATTATCCTATTATTGATTAACAAATTGCGCCAAAGTTTTTTGTTGACTTTCGTCTGCGATAATGTTCTTCAGAATGATCGCAAAAAAGACAATTGATTATGTGAGTGTTACCTAAATGAACCCCTCCTTTTGATGTCGGTTAAGTTACATCTGTCTTACATGAGCGTCATAGAAGGAATAATAGTTGGTAATGATTACCTTATAAAGAACTGCGATGATTACATTACTAGATACTTAGTACGTTGATTACAAAGTAGTATTCAACTATGTAAGGAGTTTCATGTTTTCCTTAATAAAAATCTGGATTCTAACCGGTGTTGTTCAGAATTATTTATGTTTTTATTTCTCGGTACGTCATTCAAAAGTTATGCATCAGTTTTATACACAGAAATAAATCGAGAGTTTCACAATATAATTGGTCCTAATGAGTCTCAAAATGAACTAATATGGCCGCTTGCCGCTTTTCCAACCAAAGCCAATGTCTTCTACAGAGTATAGAGTAAAAAGGTTTAGTGATGGAGGTACAATGGGAAGAAATCGAATTTATTATATTAGTTCATAATATTTTAGGGCCAGTGAGCAGAATTAAATTCTCCGTACAATTTTATCTATGCCATTTTTGTCACTAAGATTAGCAAATCTGCAAAACGCTTCTTTTAAAGTCAGCCAGACCTCAAAAACCATAATAAAATAAATATAAGGATGTTCTTTTTCATTATTTTGTAAAAATATGCATTGAATACAAATCGTACATTTAACAAGGTGTCCACTGTCTAGTCAATACCAATTATGGTGATGCGACGTTAAAAATAGAAACAGAAAGTCCTTTATAGACCATTTTATAAAGTACCAAGAAGTGCCCATTGAAATGTCTCTTGAAATGACAGGGGCGGATTCAGGATTTTAGTTTTGGGCGAAGGAGAGTTGCCAGAGTCCTGAAAGAAATTAGACTTTGGTGACAGTCGAGAATTTTGATTCTATGGACAATAAGTAAGGTGAAAGTGGGTTTTATCAAGGGAAACATCTTATTATGAACGGATTATTTTAGAGGGGGTTAGGGGGCTCATCCCCCCTTCCTGGTTTCGTCACTGAACATTCGTTCAATTGAACTCAACATTCCCAATCTTCATAACACAGATAAAATACTAAAACAAACTTATATTCGGAACAATGGGAACAACACTGTATTCAGTAATTAATACGACTGATATTTAAGTGACTAATAAAACCAAATGCAGTCGTCTTTAACCGCGAAACACGACTTTATTCAGTTGAGTTAAGAGTTAGATATTTACTTAATTTGAAATGCACATTGATTGCAAGTGTCTCACAGTCTCAATTATTTATAAAGTATAGGTGTGGGCGAAATGTCTTGCTTGTCAACTTGTGGAGGGAGATAGTCGGTTAGTTTCGGTTTTATCTGTCATGCTACAGATATATACTTTAGTCATGTTAAATATGACAATATTTAAACGAATATGGTAATATTTCTGATTTCGATATTTAGGAAAGAGGTAGTTAAGAGGCAGTTAACTAATGACCGGAGGTGTATTAATAATACTTTTCTAAATACCATTGTAGAAATACTTTTCTAAGACTTTGTAATAATTTGTACCTAGTCTGCTAAAAAACACATATTTTATTAAAGGTTTTCATAGAAGCGGTGTGGAGCTGAATCTACCAATTACAACGCATTCAAATTGTCAAAATCCCTTTCTAATGCATTTTAATTGGTCATTTGCGCTTAACGCTGGCTCCGCTTCTCCGGAAACGCACGCTTAAGCGCAGCTTACCCAAAACTAGTCAACCATCTCCAAAGATCGATGGGCAAGACTCTCTGCTAGTTTTGTAGAATAAAATAGATTCGCAGCGGGTTAGAGTACGATATCGTCCATTTGCAGCAATTAACGTGAACCAACGCGATACAATCATGATTTATACAACAGATTTCATGTGATATTTCACTCTAGTTGCCCTTCTTGGAAATCAGATGGTGTAGCTTTGAATGTTTGGTAAACTTTTGAACGTATCTAAGTATGTAGTTGTGAGTTTTGGCCACGGTAGAGTAAAGTTATAATGTACAATGGAAGTGGTATGTGAGCTGATATGAAAGTTATTAATAGATAAGAATGTAAGTATAATGAAATGTAAGTGACCTGTAGACTAACTGAAGACCTGTATCGCCTTTATCGTCACTTCGTGTGAATTTTTTGGAAAAATATATTTACTACTTGATTAGTCAAAATGATCCAGTAAGAGATATTCTTAGAGTTTGGTGACACTGGTTTTCATAGCAAAATTCAACACAAACTTATTCCTTTAACTTCTCTGTTCCGTGGTTCCGACTTCACAAAATAAACTTTTATCTCAAAAATCAGAACATTTAAAGATGCGAGTACTATATTAGTAACTAGCAGCGCCCGCGGTTTTAACCGCGTTGTGACCATTCCCGTGGGAATTTCGGGAATTTTTATACTTATAAACCTTCCTCTGGAATCACTCTATCTATTAAAAAATCCGCATCAAAATCCGTTGCGTAGTTTTAAAGGTCTAAGCATACATAAGGACAGACAGAGGAAAGCGACTTTGTTTTATACTATGTAGTGAAGATAAAATGGTTTCTTATAAATACTAAAATTTGATAACTGAATCAATTCATTGAGAGTATTTTAATCACAACTTCAATACCGAAAATCATAAAATGATACACTGCGTATCATTTTATGATTTAATTTTAACCACACGACCGCCCATAAGACCGCATGTGTTGAGCATGTGACATGCCCAAGATATCTGCACGAACCGAACGCATTGCAAACAAATGAGCAACGAGTGCAAACGTATGGTAATGCTATACGTGAGGTAATTCACTGTTATTTGTTTACACTTTACATTTACTGCCGATTAATTATGCTGCCTTTCATAGATATGTGTATTCGCTTGTTAACTTAGTGTGAGGTGCAAAAGGTTAAGATTTATGTGACGTTAGTGAGATTTTGCAACTTTAGAATCCTTTTCAAAAGCGGCTGTTTTGTTTATGTTAGCTATAATTTTTTAAATCAGTTAAAAATGTAGTTATGAAGTACCCTTTCATATGCCAAAAGAAATGTTGAAAGTTCATAAACAACAGAGAAATATGGTAACAAAATTTAAAAAGTGTACATTAAAACTTATGTAGAAAACTGTGTCAAACATAACCAAATTAAACTTTCCATTGCATACATTTGTTTCATTAAAATGATGACTAAAACTACATACGAACCAGAGCTTAACACACGGATGTTCGTTGGTATTTTAATAAAGCACTTTATGATACTCGTATAGATTAGGGCAGGTGAAATTCGCACACACATTGAATGCCTAATAGATAGGATCCACTTTCAAATTTCGAAGGACACAAAGACAACTCGATTTTTATAACCTTCGAGATTTAAATTATTACCTTGTTATAACAAAAATGAAAGTTTTATTTGTATTTTTAATGGTTTTCATATTTTACATCTAAATGGCAACACTGTAGATTTAAGTGTTTTGTGGTCTGGGCTGACCGAATGAATTTAAATTTAAATTTTGAACGTGTTCTTAAATGTATATGGTTCCGGTTGGAAGTGTGGCATAGATTAAATATGATTTGTAATTCATTCATTCTTTTTAAATCAGGTTTATTGTTACTGCAACATTTAAATAAACTATTACTAATGTTTATTCATCGTTAACATATGACCAGAGTATTTCCTCACGTTTACAAATAAATATGACTTCATTTAGTGTCTCATTCGATGCAATATCATTATTTTATCGAAATCTTTATCTGCAGCTATCTGCGGTATCATAATGTTCATTTTTATATTTCTAGACATTTGTTATTGTGTATTAATACTATGAAATACATTATATCATATTGGTATACGCGAAATACCTTGGTTGCCCGAATCAGTCGGAGAAAGATAATTGTTTCGTATAGGGAAAAAAGTTAAGGTGATAATTCTAATCTTCGATCAACAATACACAACTAGATATCGGGTCACGTACAAAATCAAAGCTAAATACTGTCCGCGTGGATGACGTGTGACAGCTTATTTTGTTTACTACCGATCTGAAACAAAAGTTTTAAAACAGTTCGAAGTTCCATCTAATTACAACCATGACACCTAGCAATAAAGTAGCAAATCTTATGAATAAAATAAGAGCTCACTTTTCAAATGAGGCGTTATTCACCGAGACGTATTTTTTGCGCCGACCCGACATCTAGTTGTGTATTGTTGATCGAAGATTCTAATGAAAAAGACTAACAATGACTGTTGTTTTCGAAAGTAATACCTACTTAATACTTAATAGTTTATGGTCTTCCTCTATACTTTGTTGAAATAACGGAACCACTTCCGATTCGTAACGGATCCGATTCATTCACAGAAACACGATATGATACTAATTAATAGCACGTTAATTACTAAAGAAAAGTAGACCGGCAATGTTGAATTAGTAGAGTAGGTAATATCATAGTTCTACAATATTTAGGATAAACAAGAGTAATAGTTCATACTAGGCCTTTAGCCGGTTTTAAAACTCCGACAAACGCTAGGGTTGGCTACTTTACGTAGGTTTATTTTTCACTCGATTTCTTAATTATACTGTTTTTTACACAGTTTGAATTTCGAAATGAGAACGCAACTGTGTTTTCAGGCTAATTGTGCCAATACATTCAATTCGTTTTTAAAACATTTATTTCCATTCCAAATTCAAACTAACTACCCAAAATGACACAGTAAGCGAGCGAACATAGACTATAATTATAGCTTCCCATAATACCTAAACATAATCAAAATATTTTAAGACTACCTAACTAGGCCACCTGCTTGCTTTCCGAGATTTTGTCTAATTAATTACTTAATTTGATTACATAAACTTTTGTGTTAGTTTTTGTGAGAGGAAGAACTGAACCATCGTAATATCCTCATTGTGTCTCAATGAATTGCATAATACAGAGTTAATTAAATAAATTAAGAATTAATTTAATAAATTAACAATTAATTGGACCTCGTTTAGGTAATAAAGTGTTTTATTGGCGGATTATATTGTTTTTAATTTAAAATTTGTATTAATTGGATTCTGTGCGAAGATTTATGTTATTAAATGACAGTTTTAATAACATACCTCGTTGTATATGATTATATTGAACTACATAATTAACTTTTTATTACGTATTTTCGTGTAATTGACATCAAATAATTATTAGGCAAAAAAGCCTAAACCTTACTTGAAACCAGAGTGATTTATCTATGGCTTTTTATGATTTCGATTTTAGAATAACTTCACAGCACATTGTCATTACAATAATAAACAGATACAAAAAATACTTAACACTATTCTAAAATCAAACCTCTAAAATTTCAAAGCTAAAGTCAAATCTCATTTCCGATTCTAAATTCAGAGCTTCCAAATTCTTTATTCAAATCGCCAGAGTTTATGCTAATAACTAGTAACTTCTTTAATAAGTTCATCGACCGAAAACCATAGATCATAATCGCAGAACATAAACCTCACAAGAAAAAGCGAAGAATGAAAAACACTTAACACCTGAATAGGCCTCATCAATCATTTTGCGTTGTGAAGAGTTTTTATTCAGTTTAAGTTGCATCAAACACTTTCACTGGTCACAGAATATAAAATAGTGTCTAGGAATTTCCGGATCATAATAAATCATAAGCTTACTTGACGTGAGTGTGACTAAACTCTTTAGTAGAGAAACCAAGGACATTAAAAAATTACGCAACTTTTTTAATGTAGTTGATTCTTTATAGCGGTAAAAATGAATCGTAGATACTAAGAACTCGAATAATTTCTAAATTGTGTATTGTTCTATCTTTGAATCGTACGTAATAAAGTTTTTAGTCTGTGGTAATCCATATACATTACGTCGTTTGATTCTTATACGCTATTGCAGATATGAATTTTCAATCTTAGATTAAATGCCTATGCTTATTTTTTTGAATATGATTAATGTAAGTATAAATATATGATTAATGTACAATGTATACGGTTAACTGGGAATTAGTAGATACTAGATAGTTGATATTGAGTACAGGTTAATTCATAATTGCAATGTCTTGAACTTATTTCTTCAGAGTAGTGCGTTTGTTAATTTTTGATCACGTATTTCAAAGCACTGCAATATAAATTTTGACAAGCCCGTTGGCACAGTGGCAGTGAGAGCGCTTACTGTGTCGGGGGTTGCGGGTTCGATTCCCGCCCGGTGTCAACAATATGTGCAGACATAGTTGTTGGCGACGACGCGACGTCTGGGTGTCAATTATATATTCTTATAAAGTATTTGTGTATGTATATGTAGTAGTACCAGTTAATTAGATTCCATAACACAAGCTTACTTTGGGTCTAATTAACCGTGTGTGAAATTGTCCAGGTAATTTATTTAAAAAAAAATAATCAAAAGTCTGAAGTCACCTACGATTATTAAATGAGCGGTAGCCATTCCCTTCGAACTTTCAGGCGCAGTGAAGAGTTATTCATAAATTTCTCTCTCTCTCTCTCTCTCACACTCAATTGGCTGTCACCGACTCCAAAATAACAATACTAGTATATAAGTAAATCATTATTATTACCTTAGTAATACTCATATTATAATCATAGAGGTAATTTTTGCTTTTTAAATTTGAGGAATTTCTTTATAAGCTATCAATACCAATGAGCCATTCAACGAACCCAATAAAACAACTCATTCGCGCCACTTCATACAATACTTATGTCCTGAATCATCAATCTAGCGATTCGGCGCGAATACAAATGAACAAAAATAAAACAAATCATTTGTGACTCATAACTTTTAGCTAACGGCTCTGACAACGTGATTCAATGTTTTTTTAATGTTATTTCATAAGGTGAGTTTGGTAACTTGGAAAATTAACTTTGAACGAATGAATGAAAGTTAGTGAGTAAAAATAGAGAAGTGACCTCAGTTTTAGAGTGAACAACAGTATAAGTTCCTAGATAGTGTAGAATGAAAATTAATTAAGCCAATATAATTCATTCTAAAGAAAAAAAATATATTTCAATTCAATAATATCTAAAAGATTATCAATTCATTAATATCGAGGAGGTTAATTGCCTGTCCTGGTGCCTTCGCTTTTAGACCGCCTAAAGGCCTCCAACATGGTCTGACGATTATTTTACTAACTCTTACCAATCCTAGACAAGATTTTTCGTATTCCATTGTGTTGTCTACTATAAAGATGTATGGAAATGTGTCATGACCATCACGTTCCTATTGACAGTAGACAACCAAATGGAATGTGAAACGATTGCTGCTTGTCTAAAGAGGTCCTTGGCTAAGTTGAGACGACATGTGAACATACCTGTAACAACAAAAAAAAAAGTTATTAGTATTGTTGTTTATTTTTTACTAGCAGCACCCTGCGGTTTTACCCGCGTTGTACCCGTTCCCGTGGGAATTTCAGGATGAAAAGTAGCCTATAACCTTCCAGTTGAATGTGGCTATCCATTACAAATATAATTTTTCAAATCGGAACTGTAGTTCCTGAGATCAGCGCGTTCAAACAAACAAACAAACTCTGCAGCTTTATCTCGTAGTATAGATTAAATATAGTAGTGGTACCTATATTTGTCGAGTAATCTTAACATATTGGAATTGTTTTGCACTGAAACCATGTTAATAAGTATTCTGAGGTTTTAAACTAACCTCAATTGAATCAATTTAGTTCAAAACTAACCAAATAAGAGCAGAAGATAATTATTAAATAAAAACTCGATTTCTGCATCAAGTTAACCAAAAATAAATTTTACTATTAATTTTATGTAAAGCAAGTAAAAACTTGTTTTAAATAAACCACTTTCAAAATATACTCCACATAAAGTACTAAAAAGCTACTATTATACCAATTTATACCAAAATAATTACACACACCGACTAAAGTGGCAACCCTAACTATCAATCATTCATCTCGTTCACTCCGAATGAACGAGTTAAACGTCAAATCACTCTTCATTAAGATATCAATAGACGTTGAATGAGGTAAACAAACTGTTTAAATTGTCCGTAAATCTTGAAATAGTGAATTTGGTTAAGTGGGCTTACTTATTAGAAATTCTAGAAAATCATTAGGCACTTCATGTTAAATGTACAATTAACTTGGTCAATTTGCATGCTTTCTGTCTTTTTGTTAATAATGTTTAAGTACATTATTGCATGACATGGCATGCGATTGGGATAGGTAATCTTATATTCTACTAGCTGCGCCCCGCGGTTTCACCCGCGTTGTACCCGTTCCCGCGGGAATTTCGGGATGAAAAATAGATGTTGGCCGATTCTCAGACCTACTCAATATGCTCACAAAATTTCATGAGAATCGGTCAAGCCGTTTCGGAGGAGTATGGCAACGAAAACTGTGACACGAGAATTTTATATATTAGATTAGATGTAATGACTAGTAGAAAGATCACATCGCAACAGACTATAATTACATTCAAATATTCCAACGATCTATTTAAAACCCACTTTCCAACAATATATATTCAGAAACAGTTTATTTCAACGAGAATTTCAGCTTTTTAGACCACAAACACGAAAGCGCGTACGCATAGTCGTAGCGTAGCGCCACAGGCGTCCCCTGTTTAGTCAATGGTTACGAAACCATAGATAACTATCGTCTGCCCAAGATGTTCCAATGACGATAGGTTACGTAAAATATCAATAAGTTCAAAAGACCGGTTTCTTACAAAATCTTCGATAAGCGATCTTCGAACTAGTATAACGAACTAGCTCGTTTTAGGATCGCAGTGATCTGTTTAGTGATGGAGTTGGCGAGATTGTGAACTATGTTGTTTGTAGGCTGCAATGGGTCGTCAACGTGATGAGGTACAAGTCTGATAAGCATGTTGGTATGTAGGTATGTAACGCTCTGTCGAGTTATTTACCAGCAGATTGATGGAATGTAGTCACTGATTGCGAGTTATTTAGCATTGTAATTAACTGCATTGATGTGCTTACCTACGCAATGTATGAAAATAAAAAAAATATCTATCCAGACTAGAAACTCGGTCGTTTTTGAACTTGTCGAAAAAAGATTCCAAAGAATAAAAAATTTAACAATTTTTTTTTAATTCGGTTAATAACTATGAACGAAATAACAAGATCCTATAAGAATAATGTAGTTCTCCAGAATTCTATCTTTGCTGTTTCATAAATGGACTTCTGACCGAAATAGATGTCAGACGGAAGTTGACTAGTTTCGAGAGAATGTCAATACTTAACAGTAAACGGAAGAATGCTAGATATAATGATGCTAAGTTTAAACCACATATAGAGACTCAGAAACGACACATACTCTTTCAAATTAATCGTCGGACTTGGGTTTTGTATGAAAAACAAAAGAACATCCATGCGCGCAGACTACTGCGCACTACTGCGATGCGTAGCCGGACGACTAAAAACGCTAAAATTAAAAATACCCGATATATCGATATATCGGGTTAAGATATATAATTGACACCCAGACGTCGTCACCAACAACTATGTCTTCACATAATGTTGACTCCGGGCGGGAATCGAACCCGCAACCCCCGACATAGCAAACGCTCTCACTGCCACTGTGCCAATGGACTTGTCAGACACATAAAAACAAAAGCAGACAACTGGTCAAATTGTCAACTCGACTAATGTTAGTGATTGCGCAACAATAATCACAGCTATAGCGAGACCAGTCGGAAATACTTGTATTCCGTTCCTGAAACGATAAAGCAGCAAAAACCAAGTTCCGTAATGGTCATTCGAGTGTAACGCAGTATTACGTCACTCACTCATACGTCAGAAGTAAGAATGCAACTGATATTTATAGCATCGGATATATGTATAGGGCTTCGAAATTAAGATTCATGTTGAGTGTTATGTAAATTGAGGGATAGAAAACATGACAGTTACAAATCCGTTAAGGAGCAAACATTTCCACCCATTTTTTTTTTACCTATATTCTCCCACTGCTGGGCAAAGGTCTCCTCCAAGCATCGCTAACTCTCCCTGTCCCTTGCGAGCACCCATTAATTTAAGTAAAAAAATAGAGTAGAATACTATTCTGATGATGTTCAATGCTATCTTTTCAGAAAATTACATCAAGGAACTTCAAGAGTAAGGGCCTTCGGCAAAGCGACTTTTTTGTAGCAATTCAGTAGCGACGATGTCGCGCGTTTGTAACGATACAGACGCGATGTGATCACTTCCCGTGTGCTCTCGTCCACACAACATCAAGATTTAGTTGCGATGCAATTTTCAGCATTCGCTACATAAAGTCGCCGTGGGTGAGAGCCCTAAGTTCTAATATGACCCAGTCAAAATGAAGTGTTCTCAATCGAATAGATAATGTCCGTATTTTATGCTATTCTTTTTTAAAATTAGTTTAACCGTAAGTGTTGTAAGTAAAACCGAACAGCTATCCAAAATTTGATATTTATTAGAGGGGAAGTGGGCACTTGTGTTTGTTTGTCCAATATTTGACATCCAACTTGTAAGATAGGCGTCTCCACTCCAAGTTATGTAAATTCTATTTAACGTTGACATTTTTTATATGCGACTGGCTTCTGGTCATAAAAATGTGCTGTAAAAATTATGGTTATTGTCGCTTTATGTGTAAGAAAGTATTTTATGATCATCATTATTATTGCTTTGAAAAATATTGTGTTTTCTCTTGTTGGTTTGAAATTATAGACCTAGAATATTTGGTGTAGTTTTATTGTGATCATGAAAGTTATGTTATGCAGCTACAAAACCAGTAGCAGTAGTAATATTAAGCTTGTTAAATATATGTATATTCGTGTCTATAATACTATCTACTATAGTTTCAAATGCATTTTTATTACAAACTAGCAGCGTCCCGCGTTGTGCCCGTTCCCGTGGGAATTTCGGGATGAAAATAGCCTATAACCTTCCCGTTGAATGTGGCTATCTAGTACAAAAAAAAATCATATCGGACTGGTAATTCCCCACATTAGCTCGAACATACAAACAAACAAACTTACAAATTGTACCTCTTTATAATATTAGCATAGATCAACGGACCGAAAAAATGCGAACCTTTTAATCTAAACTTCCTAAAGTTACGAGTACAGTTAAACAAAGGACACTATTACTACTCTATAACTTATCTATACGTAAACTGGAATCACAAATATAAATGGTTGGTAGTAAGATAGTTGGTAAACAAACTCATTGAGAATAACTTTGTTGACTAAACAATCGCCGAATGTTGACGTAGTATGTAAAACCGATTTGAATTTGGAACAACAGTTACATTATACCTGTTACGTTCGGTTCGCTTGTGTTAGTGTGTGACGCACTTGCATGCGCGGGAGTCGTCTTAAGACACACTTTTGGTAAAATGCCACATTTAAATTTAAAATTCTCTTTCATAAAGGGCCACAAGAAATATGGGACTATTTCGGTTTAATCAACGTCCGAGCATATTAATTTTGAAAATCCAACCATAAAGGACGAAGTTCTGATCAAACATACAATAAAAAGTTAAGCATGTGAATCATGGTAACTTGTATAAAATTGCTTTATTTTAAATCAAAATTTCTTAAATTGTACTATGAAAAGCATTAGTCTGTAATTTCCCACCGCTGGGCAAAAGCTTTCCATCCCACGCCAGTAAAACAGTTGACAAGCTAACAAATATACCTTAATCTAAAACTCAGTAGCTTTAAACGACCTAGCCCAAATAATCAATGGTAACAGTGAAGTCAATAACATTAGTAAATACATATCCGAATTTGATGGATCGTAGCACGTCCACGAATGTAAACATATTATCGGCAATGTTAATGTGCTCTGATAACCAATAGAGAGCTAAAGGTTATTGATAAACGTGTTATAGTAGACGGTGAACCATTCATTCATACTGAGATTTATGAAGTCTATACTAATTTTATTCAGAGGAAGATTTTTTCCTGTTCAACAAAAGGAATGAATGCGACTACACTTTTTTATACTATCGCTATCTATTGGTTCGCAGGGAAACTACCACGCGGTATAACTTGACTCTTTTTTTCTTCTTTCTAGTTCTAGACATTGAACTTATTTCTAGCTACAACGTACAGGGTTTTATTAATGAAAATATTTTTTACTTATGTAATAAAGGTCCAGAATGTTCGGAGACCTCGCGGTAGACCTCCCACGAGGCGGCGGAAGGAACAGGAAGACTTCGACAAGGAGTGGAAAGAAGTGGCGAAAGATAGATCCAGGTGGAAAGAATTTGGGGAGACCTTTGCCCAGCAGTGGGACACAACAGGTTAAATAAAAAATAAAGTTTTTCATGTTTTTGACGCTGTGCTTTAGAAGGCAACTTATATTCGTAAAAGAGAACCTTTAGCCCTTAAATGGTCTAAAAACTCTGCCAACAGAGTAACCAACCTTTTCGAACTTATTTAATCTGCAATCAATAATATTATGCAAAAATAAATATAACTCTTAATCAAAATCTCCTTATCCGGAATTTAAAACCACATTCATTTAATATAATGTGACTTGTTATCTACCAATCGAAGTATGTATTTTATACAGTTTTATCTAGATCACGACATTAATTTAGACCATACCAAATTGAAAGACCAAAAAAGCGTAGACAACTAAGCAAAAAACGACAGCATTCACAAAACATCAAACGGTATTCAGTAAAAGCTTGTACAGACCGAAATACAGACAGTTTTTAGACTACCTCCTGCCCATGAATACCTCTCTTTAGTATTACAGTTGTATTATTTTATTGTAACGATAACTGTTGTAAGACTGACTAAAAAACAACTTGACTGCGTCACAAGTCAGTCTAAAGACTATCTATAGTCTAAGAAGCTCCTAAATCAGTACAGAGAGGTGTTGTTCTGCCTCCTATTGTCAAAACGGAGAGCTATTAAGAAGCACGTGACATTGTAACGATGGCATTAAACTTAGAGGTGGTTCTAAGGAATATGGACGATGTATTGTGATGTCAAGAACACGTTGCAGTCGAGTGGTTCCCGTTTATAAATCTTTAACATGCTAGTAGGTCCGTGATGTACAATGAGAATTATATTTTAGATGTTAGTGTGTTAGTGTATAAAGAGGATTTTTTGATAATGTTCATGTCATAGGTAAATTATACCATCTTCAAAAGAAGTAGAGAATGATGTGTTAATTTATTTATAGGTAATTTTTTTAACTGATTCAAAAACTGAAATTCAAAACCCGTAAGCGATTCTTAATTAGACTATGTTTTTTGTGTTTGTGTTTGTTTATGAACTAATTTTGAAAATTCTTTGGGTATTTGAAAGGGTTTGCCTATAATTTGGTACCGTTAGTTTTCGCTTTGAAAAATGTTAGACTTTATATTGGAAAATCTTTCATGGTCTTAGCTATAGAATAGTCAGAAAAGAGTATTTATGAAGAAATTAGGCCTGTCGGATTTTTCGCTTATTCCAATTTTCCTTCAAGACATATTGAATTACGGAAGCGAAGCTAGGGAGAGTAGGTGGTAGTCGTAAACATTGCGTTGATGTAGATTATGATGTATTTTTAAACTTGAGTTATTGTACGATATTTGTGTTACGCGTTTCATGGGATGTTATTATGAATGATTGTTTAACGAAAAAAAACAATATTTTGAACTGTTTATGTTTGTTATATTACTGGATGTTGTTGTTTTGTAATGTTTGATGTTTAATTTTATTTCTACTTTATCTTTGATGTGTTATTTCGTATCTCCGATAACGCGCCGATAAATATTTGTTTTGTTTTCCTCATATTACTTCATGTACTTAAGATTTGAGTAACGATATTTAAAATGACTATGAAGAAAACAGATAAGACAGTAAGACTGACAATCTTTTAACAGATTTTAAGCAAAAATAAAATCCATGAGTATAAAATTAAAAAAAACATTATCCTGTAATGTCCCACAGCTGGGCTAGGGCCTTTCATCTCACCGAAGATAAAGTGCAGTGAGGACGATTAGGCGTAGTCACCAAGTTTGCCTAATGCGGGCTGGTGATGTACTCGTATTAATGAGTATTGAGTAAAAAAGTAAGTGAAGTCAAATAGTAAGTCCCACTTGGAAGTAAATAAGCTAACAACTTAATCATCCATGAATCATCAAACGTCAAGGCAACCTTTTCCAAAAATGTTGCTAAACATGCTCTCGGTGGACCTCTGACATTACTAATGGTGTGCGCACGCGTCGATCGAACGACGTCGTTCACGATTTAGGTCAAGGCGCCACTTGGGTCCCTCGGATAACAAATTGCAGAGCATTGCACCGGCTTAGTCTGGCAGATACTAACATGTAATCAAGTCATTGATGGACTCTGTGCAGTGTGAAGTACTCGTATATGTATACAAAATTTGAAATGTATGGACGCGACCCCACTAAAACTGGGAATATAACAAAAAAATTGCCATCTTCTGGATCGCGGGTGGAACCACCCTGCGAAACAGTTAGTCTATATATGTACATATACCGTAGTAGAGTATCAATGAATAGTTTTTGAGCTAAACAAGTGCGGTGTTTCCGATACCATCCTCCTCACTGAACTAATATTGTCATTAGCTCTTTGCTCTGCAGTAGAATCTTAAACATTACTGTGATTTTGTATCACGGTGCATCACATCATCGACAATTTTTTTTAAAAGAAAGGGCCTATGAACATATTTGGCTACTGTCGCCCCTCTTGCACACTCTAGTTAACTCTAGTAGATAGTTCGCCTCAAGATATAGATTTGGTAAGAGTTGGAATTTAATCTATATATTCACTCAAAGACTATAAAACCAAAGCCTGGCTTACAATGGACTGATTGGGTGTAAAGTGACTGCTTGTAAAGAGACCGTTAAGATTTAAAGGTGTCAGTAAATTTAATTTCAGTTTAATAACTTAAACTATTAGGTATACAGCTGTGTTTGTTGGTACAAAGATATTTCTGGATAATTAACCTTAGATTTGAATTTACGGCTCCAAACAGATATTAATAATCGCAACAAAGTAACTAACGTTTACCCTTGGACTGCTGTTTACGAAGCAATTAATATAGAGCAAGAAGATGTTACTAAGCATTATCATATTGTGATATTTATCAACTAATATGCTCTTGCACACATAAATACATTGAACCAGAACAAATACATATGATCAATAAGTTTATATTTGTAAGACAAAGTACGAAAAAACAAACATTATTTATAAAATAACGTTTACCCTGTATATCCATATTTCAAAACAATACACTCGTGCATTCATAGATGTCATTGAAATTATGACTCATTCATCCAACTGGAATTGTAGTACTAACTGCAATTCACTATAATTCCAGTGACTCCGAATACGGTCACAACGCAACCGCTAATCACGAATAAGCAAACCCATTCAAAGGGACCATAAAACAACATAATTCCGAGTTATTCGATAGCTGTATCGTAAATACATTCAATTTCAAATAAGATAATAGACGAAGTTGGATCAGTCGTGGGAATGGTAATTGAAAATCATGGGAATTCGTTTGTCGTGTTGTCCATAGATTTGCAACGTAAAGGACGAAATGACCAAAGTGACGTCATTGGTAACGAACTACTGACGAATCATTAGCGGGAAAAACAGTTTGCTCCACTTAAGTACTGATGTAATTGACCCAGAACCGAATGGTATCAATAGCAGCATGTCCGTTAATCACTAATAACCAAGCATCATGCAAGTGAAAACGATATGTAAACGTGATCTTATTGATGGAAATTATAGCTATTAGTTTAAGTAGTACCTGTATTAAGGTTAAGATACAAATCCCACGAGATATACTCATCTGTTGCATAAATGTAGTGAAGTAGAACTAGCTCAACGTGTTTTAACTGGAATTCTGGCTATTACGAACGAAGACTGTTACAATAATTTCTAAAACTGTTATATTAATAGAGTATCACTTACAACTATGATTGTTCTAGAGCTAGCAATTTTGTTAGTTCCAATTATAAATTCATGTCATCTTGTATAGCAATCTTGTCTAATGAAGAGCAATTTCAAATTAAGAATATTTATTGCTAAACAATTGAAGTCACCTCATTCAGATTATTTCACGCATAGCTCTATTACGTCAATTAATGATGCGGAGCAATTATGCCTAATGTTGCCTATACAAGACCACCATAATGAGCAACGCTTGACTAGTTCCATGACAGTCTAAGCGACATCAATTAAAAGTCGTAAGAAAAAATATGAAGTAAAGGGGAGTACCCAACCGTGGGAACGTTATAAACAGGTGACGTACTGGCATGTGCAGTGTCACGGTGTCTGAGCACCTTGGTGAGTTGATGGAGAGCATTCCGATAGGGTGTGCGGCAGACTGTGGCAGCCATGGTGAATGGGCCCTTGTGGCAGCCATGGGGTTCCCAATGACGGGTGAAGGATAGCGTTGGAATGAGTTACGGACTGACTGTTAGTAAATTAAGTTGGTAATGACTAAGAATTAAATTCTTTACTTATTATATTAAATGTTAACGGTAATATCATATTTTGTGTAAAACGGATAGATGCACTTTGAATCAAGGCAAAAAACAACAAAAGGATGCATTAAATTAAATCTGTTTACAAACAACTGTTCATATTTTTCAAAATAGCAGAATCAACAAAGGATTACCTCCAAATTGAATTTACATCATAAGACACATCGTAAAAACTAAGCATACTTTATGATGGATGATCCTTTCCGTGATGAATCCAAAAATAAATACGCCACCGTGTTAGGGTCAAAAATCCCCAATATCCTGCGTAAGCCGAGGGTTGTCTGCGAAACGGATTCCATCCATGTGTCAGATCAGTTGCTTGTTACAAAACGCGGTGGCTAAAGCTTTTTATCTCTGTGACAAATGAGATATTATAATTCAGATTGGATGGGAAATTGAGGAGAAAATAGGGAAAGAGATTTTTGTTAGCCTGATTAATGAATGGCTCAGGACAGGTTTATATGGATGAACAAACATATATGGATGATGTAATATTGATGTTGACTTTTCGAGGTGAATATATTTTTATAGAATAATATTTATCGACAATCTGCTCTTAAGAACACTACATTATGATTTGGGCATTTTGAAAAGTATTCAAAATATATCTTCAAAGCAGACATAACTTCTTAACGGTTAACTTATCACATACAAAAAAAGACTCAATATATAGAAGTTGAACAATAAACTTCGAGAGTGTCCCGTGAGAATGATTGAAGATAATAGTATTTTAGTGCACGCATGGGGTGAGCAGAGGGAAGTTAGCACAACCCTTATATGAGGAACAAAGGACGCATGCGCAGTGCATTGTGCGAATTCGTCAGATTTTTTTAAATTTTTTATTGAACAAAAGATTGCATAGTCGGTCAGCGGGCGGGTCACGCTTCACGGCTGCCAACAATGCTCTGATGAAATTAATCATCGCGCTATGAATGAGCTGAACTGATGTTAGCAGTACAATTTCGCTTTTGTAAATTGTTTTATAATATTTCCTGAGCGTTGAACAATATTTTGTAATGTTTGGTAACCTATTTCATAATTTAGTCAAGTGATGTTGCACCTACAACAAAAACGTTTTGTAACTTTTCAGCTGATCTTTATAAAAGAATAGAATCATCAATCACTCTAAAGACAACGTGCATCACCTAGAATATCATTACTATATAGTATATAGAACTTTTGGTTTGATCCTTACAACTATTAAGCATGGAATAATGGGCCGAAAACATCGTTATATGTAGCTTTAATGAACACATCAACTTCTGCAGCGTCCCTGCATGAGACGGTGGCTCCATTTTAAATAATTCACACGTGACTGCCACGCGCCCTCCCAACCCTCCTTAGGGACCCTCACTAACAGACCCCCAGGTCTTTGTGCCCTGATTATGTACGCATGCAGAATGCACACCCTATTCACTAGAATGTTGTGCCTGAGGGATGTGCAAGGTTTGTATGTATAGGGCAAACTTTAGGAACGACTCAAGTTCATATCCGAGTGTACATACTCGTATGTTTATTGTGTTTTCTTTGATCATGAACTTATCTTGGAAGGCCCTCAAGTTTCTAGGAAACTTTGTTTTGTATTTCTAGATATTTAACCTACTTTAGAATAATCGAGAGCATTATTAATCTGGATGTCGTTTAAAAGTCGAAGGATGAAAAAAAAAGTTATATTTACGCTTCAAAGTACTCGATTACACTTGAGACGAGCGTCATATAGGGCTTAAAATAGAAAATCTCTTTATAACGTAAAGCCACTTATATCGGATGATTACACTTTTATCCAAGCTTGAAGACACCCACGCAAAATCTTTAATACCACGACAATAACCGACTAATCCTTACAAAAATAATATTATCGAATTGATTTACGTTCATCTGTGACGTTTCATAAGTCCAAAGGATTTACAATGAAACTATAAACGAATACAGAACAAGAAATAGTAGTTATCACGTAATAAATTGTATTCTCTATTGTAGTAAAATAGCCAATAAATTGTCACTTTATAGCGAAATGTGATTTAGAAGGGTTCCAGAATACCACCCCTTGCAATATTTCATAGCGCGAGGGAATTAAATGTCGACTATGTTATTAAACTTTCAAGCTTTGTGATTTTGTTATTAAAGTTGTTGTGAAATGTGGCGGCGAACTCGGTTATTACAGTCAATGTTGGACCAAGATATCAGGTATTAATAGGACAGAGAGAGAATGAACTAGATATTTTATAGTCTGCACAAAATCGATACTAATTAGCTGATAGGTCGTTTGACTTGATGCAAATAAATAGGCATGATATGTCGGTGGATAATATTGATTAACAACATTTATGAAATAATATTACTACCTAACTAAAAAAAATGTAAGGTATTAATTAGAGTCATCGTACAGTCATCATGAAGTCGATTTATGGTTTTCATAAGCTTTTGAAAGTATTAATAAGAGTCATCATAATGTCATCTTCAAGTCGACTTGTATTTTTCATACTCCACTTGAGACAGTGGGTATTTTGTGTAGGCATGTTTTCTATCAAGAGAATGTCTTTAGGGAAAAATAGGAACAACCCGTCCTCCCGAAGAGCTATCATTCGGCAAAGTTGACTGTGTGTCTACCCCTATATACATGTTTTGTCAATCAATATTGAACCGGAGAGCAATTTTAGGGGTGTTTACATAATAAAGGGTTGTCTGACTGCATTTGCATAACGAACATGCATTTAATTGTCTATTGTTAACTAAATGCTATAAAAAGTACTTTATACATACACTGAAAAGGGAATTCTATACGAAATGAAAAGCGAATAAAAGCTCAAAAATATTGATTATAGTAGGTAACAATTTTAACCAACTTTTCAGAAGGAGGACGTTCTCAATAAGTTGAATATAATCATGTTGTACGCATAGTTGACGCAACAACAAAATAAAAACCGCAAACCCATCTTTAGCATTCTCAATCTCAATGTTATTCAAACATGAATAAGCAAAATTTTAATTGAAACATCATTCTGCTCGAAATATTCACAACAAAATAATTTATAAGTAAACATCCCACGATATTTCATTCGGTGTACGATTTATTTGCAAACGCAGTTTATTTATAAATGAGTAATAACTGGTAGTGTAGCTAATTCTTGCATTTCGATACCAGTAACGAACACTGCACTAATGTAAAGAGGCAAATTTTATGGTTGGTGTTTTTAAAAATCAAATTGAGATTACCCCAGTTTTATCAGCTTTAGTGGTCTTTAAACTGACATCACTACTTTACTATTTGTTTACTACTAATACTAACCCACTCAAACTTATTCGTATTTTGAAACTATCAAACTATTTAATTTAGTTTATTGTAATGCCCATTATTCTTGCCAAATACTCTTTATAATACAAAAAGATGCTCTATAAAAAGAATCTCATAATTTTTAACTGACCATAAGGAGAAGGCTCTCATCTCATCCAGCTGTCAATGTATCTTAAAAGTTGCCTTTTTTGAGTTGTCGCAGTACTCATTGCTACTGTCGATTTGGTACAGTGCAGTGCAACGGAAACGGCGCGTACGCATCAACCGCAATTATTACGAACTGCATTGTATCCTGTGTGTTGATCCCGTTACGAGTGTACGATTGAAGCTGTTGACAGTTGACCGGCTTTACATACAATATGTACTCGTATGGTTGGAGTAGACTGTAGACTGTTTTAGTCAATCGCTTGTAAGTTGACTACCATAGTGTGATTGGCATAATATTTGGCTTGAAAAGAGATTAAAAATGATTTGAGAAAGTACCTCATTACTATTATTTTTTTTAGACACACATTACTTACGTTGTAAGTACTTTAGAATATATATTAGCTACTACAAGATATTAAACGTTAGAATTTTCAAAAAGCAACGTTATAACTGAATAAAACTTTAACAAAGTCTTTGTAGAACCATTAAAATAGTTAAACATAAGCCTTTACAAAGAATACTTTAATAGTTAAATAACATATCATAAAACATT
This sequence comes from Cyclophora albipunctata, assembly GCA_963082685.1. Taxonomy (NCBI): domain Eukaryota; kingdom Metazoa; phylum Arthropoda; class Insecta; order Lepidoptera; family Geometridae; genus Cyclophora; species Cyclophora albipunctata. The sequence continues at coordinate 2,277,133 of OY720117.1, read as the reverse complement.
GGCCGATACCGTTACTGATAACGATAGCTAATTGTATTGATAACGAGTGCAATATAATGTGAATCATACGATCTGACGTACGTTATTGTTTTTATACTTCAGTATTGGATTGTTCTAGACGAGACATAGTCATTCCTTTCTCAATATTCAAAGAAGTAAGTTGGTGTAGAGTAGTGACCCTTATATCGTAGTCTTTAGATCGTCTTAGGTCGACATGGTCTACCGATGGAAGCAACTGGGGCCGACAGTTAAACGTGCCCTTTGAAAAAAGCCAGAAAAAGTCAGAAAAGCCACTATTGGCCACCCGTTCTGAGCTGAGCTGCACGTTGCTTAACAATCACCATTAAGTATACACCTTTATGTTAAACTAGCTGTGCCCCACGGTTTCACCCGCAGCGCCCCCGTTCCCGTGGGAATTTTGAGATTTTTATTCCTTATTTTTTTATATAAAAACCTTGTCCTGACAATAAGAAACACATTAAAAAAAGAATCATCCAATTTGGTGCAGTCGTTCTGAAGTTATGCGCTTACCAACACATTTTGCGATTCATTTTTATATTATAGACTACGCCGTACAGTAACTACTTTTAATATTAAAAATATTATTGTATCGATAAGCGAAATGTAAACTTAATTAAAATAATGTTCTTCCATCGGAATTTTATGTGAACAAATAAAGACGGTAATTTCGTCAAATAAAGAAATATGAAGACATAAAAGTTATACTCCATAAAAATGTTTCGTATAAGACTTTCACACTAAATATCTCAAGGGACTAAGTAGGTCGCCGTTTCCCTTTTTGAAGGACTAAGGCTCTAGAAAGGTCTTTTTGTCGCCTTTTTCTGTTGTAATAAAGCTCAAATTCCTTTGCTGGGATGGAAGCAAGTTTAATTAAGAAAGTTAGTATGTGCTATCTCATAACTCAGTTATGACTTGGTGTGTGTTTGCTTAATTTATTTGTCAAGAGTGTAGCTTGGGCTACAGTAGCTCGGAGTTACGGACTACGAAGTGTATACGATTGATTTGAACATTTCAATTTTATAGTGTAATTAAGCTTAACTGTATTTATAGCAGTTTGTATTAAATTTAATATATCTATGTTCATTTGTTTAGGCGTTTTATGAGTTATTAAGGGCATTGAACATTATATTTTACACCCAGTTGCTTGAACGGAATATTTCAAATAATGCTAAAGCGCTATTAAATTAACATTCTCGTATTCTGAGGCCAGAAACTTCCTTTAAAGTTTCTTTTGCGTTTTGACTCTTAAGAAAGGGTTTCAATGTTCACAATTAAAAAAGTTATTTGACATGTGTGAAGCTGGTTTTCTTTAAGGCTACGAACACACAGGCAAAAAGTCTAGCGACTATGTTAGTAAACCGAAAATTCCCGAATGTTCTCGCACTGCGCGCTTGAAGCCAAACTAGCCGCTGCAAGCTGCTAGGGTCTCGGCGTCAAGCAAACCGCCACCTGTGCGTTAGCAGCCTAAACTCGCCAAATAGCTCAACCCAACTACGCCTTACACAATTTAACAATAACACGCTTCAGAACCAGAAGTCAAAGGGACAAATACGTCAAAGAACGACACAATAACTCAACAATACCCATCAAGTATAGTTACCATTAACCATCGACGAAGCATGGAGCAGTCTATAAATCAACGTTATACATTGACGGTGAAGTGTCTAAGTAATTTGTATATTCATGAACGTCCCGTATGGCTCCAATACCCGCATGTCAACCGATCGCAATCCCGATTGTAAGCCAATTGAATAAGTGGACCTCTAGACCTTGCGATATCTCGATAACATTCACGATTCACCAATCGGCGCTTTTGATGCGATTATTTTATTACTTTTAATGTTTTCTAGCCAATCTGAAGACGTTTTTCAACCGCACAGTCATTGATTGCCAATCAGTTGGGATGACGGTAAAATGCTGGGTTTGATGTCGTCCTTTTGTATCTACGTTTTATGTAAGTTATATTAATACGATCGCTATTACGCATACGTAGAGCGGAGGTTTATCTGTACGAACGCTGACTGCTGGTTTTTACATAGAATACTTCATACTTCGTATTCCCCACAATAACAGTGATAGGTATGCTTGGAATGTAATTAGACGCTCCTAGTGCACTGCCGCTAAAAGATTTGGTAGTGGTTCAACGGCGGTGTTCACCTGTTCGTTTTAAAATAAATATACAGTGTGCGCATGTACTGCAGTTGTGCCGCTATCGCATGCGTTACCTACAGTGTACTAAGGTTGGCTACTAACCTACTCGAACTTACTAGGTTCTAGTTTAGTACTAGGGGCTAGTACGCACTTAGCGGCTGCCCGCAATGCGGCTGGCCGCACGGCTAACCGGTAGCTCGAAATTGTATGTAACCGTATCATCTATACGCATTAAATTGCGGCTGCCGTCTAACCGCTCCGGTCGCTCGCAGCGCTGCGGCCCCTCGGGCAGGCAGCCGGACGGTCGCTCTACGCTCTACGCGTTTTCACTGCGGTTGCCAGTTTGCCGCCGATCGGCATCGAAAGCGCACGTGTCCACGCTCGAAATGGTCGAGTCGACCGCTCGAGTGCAGCGCGGTCGCTGTATGCACTATCCGGCTGGCCGCGCTGCGGCTGGCCGTTCGGTTGGCCGCAAGTGCAACCGCAACCCGCGGTCAGCCGGACGGCCAGCCGCATTGCGGGCAGCCGCTAAGTGCGTACTAGCCCTAAGTCAGGCGCAGTATCGTACACAACTGCTTTTTTACCCAATCTACAATCCTTATCAAAACCTCAACATAACCTTTCATACGAATACCTCCAAACCCATCTGCGCCACGAGTGGCTAATACAAACGGTATTCGGCTGTTACTAATGCGACTCGGCCAATTGTCGTGACAAATTAGTTTCGCTCGTTATGAACACGCACACACTTTCCTTGACATTCAATCGATCGCACGTGAATTAAATGTTCAATAGCAACGTTACTTTATTCTAACAAAGCTTTGAAATATGAGGTTCGAAGGAAAAGTACTCGTAGAGAGCAAATTAGGGATTCCGGAGTGTCGTTGTTTAGATTCAGCGAGTTTTCAAGCAATGAGTCGGCGAATCGGATAGTACCCGAGTGATTAATTTGGCATTTAGCAAGTAAGGCATCACAGCTTGTAAACAAGCTAAATCTAAACGATACTCCTTGCTACTAATACTAATTGTACGTAATCGTCGAAACATTTAAATGAATGAAAGTCGTTGTTTACTTGGATAAGGCTCAAAATAATTTGGACCAAAGCAGAAACACTATAAATAGATTAGAATATTCTAGCCCTCATAAAACTAAGTACACTCGAAATACACAAAACCATTAAACAAAATGTTTTGACGTAAAAACTGAAATAGTAAAAGCACTATAGTTTTATGACTCAACCTGCAGATAAATGGGTAAGAACCAACATTGACCCTATAACCGTGACATAAAAAGCCACTTTAGGGGCTCAATTTGAGCTCACAGCACACATACAAATCTTTTGGGTAAAAAGTCCATGCATACACGAGTCGATCGTGCGAAGATTGATACAATGATTGATCAGGTGTCAGAATTATGGACAGCTGCAGGCAGACGGCCTGAGTTGGATATTATCAGCGATCTGACATTGCCGTGGTACTGACGAGGCCGAAAACTTGCACTCGGTTTTGAAATATAGAAAGTACTTTTATGATTAATTGTATTTGTTTTGTCATTGCAGATGCATTTTGTCGGATCGCAGTGCAGCAGAGTACTAATCTCGTGCTAATGTTAGTACAGAGACGAAGATTAGGCGTGAAGTGTTACCAGTAGTATAGATGATTCTTGAAATAGAGTGAACCTTCCAAACTTGGACAAGGAAACTAGGACTTTTTGAAAGACCAAAAAGTGTCACTCAATGATTTTTGTGATTATAAAAAAATCGCTTTTAAGCTACGCTTGCACCTGATTTGGATATACTTTAAAGTCAATCCCTATTTCTGTCTTAAAAACTGCACACAGCTGCAGCAAAAAAGCGAGCAACTCAATCCAAGTCACCTGCATACTCCGAATAGCATCGCGAACCCCTGTTCCCTATTTAATTGACGCGTAATCGTGCCTCGTGACCCGCCGTGGCCCGGGAAAGTGCTGCCGTTATAAATGGCTCTCCTTTATGTCGCACCGTGTAAAGACTCTATTGAATCACCAGTAATCACGACTACATATTTTATGGAATCCGTGAACATAAATTTATTGAAGAATCTCGTTTCGAAACGTCGAACGATTGTTATGTTTCGGTTACAAAAAGGAACGGATTTAGGAAATTTATTTTTAAAGTACTTGTAATGTTTATCGCGATTTATGAATCTAGAGAAACTGGTATTTCATAACGAGTGGATATGTGATACACTGTTATCAATATCTAGGGATCAGAATGCAAAACTTAAAAAAACGGTAAAAAATGACGGTCATAAATAAAAAAATAAGAACTAGGATAAAGCCATAAAATCGAATCCGGAGAAAATAAACTCAAGCACAATTATGCAATAAAAAAGTGTCACCACTAACTAACGATTTCCTAAGAGAAAACGCAATGATCTAAACTAATAAACAGCATGACTAATCCAGCGCAAGGCTATTACCAATTAAATAGTTTCCTTTGAAAAAGTTGTTGGAAGACTTAAAAGAATCGTGCAAGTAGGTAATTGCAAAAGAAGATAGAAGGATTTCCTAGAGAACACTCGTACATAGTTGCACTGTGCTTTATTGGGGTGCAACACGCAAGCCAAACATAATCCTGTTTAGATCCAACATCACCATATAATAGAGTGTAGGAAGGAAAGTGGTAAAGTAAAATGGAATAGTTTCGTATGGAATCTAGGAATTACTTGTTCATGAAGTTGTTAAGCTTATCGAACTGCGAGATCTTTTAGAACTACATGTATTCCCATGAGTAACTAAACTACTCCATATATTGCAAACTTCTTTTTATAGCTTTATATTTTTGTGCGATTTTAGCACAACAGAATTTAATTTCAGAAATATTTACCTTCTGTATAAACAAGTTAATGATTTTACGGCCAATAAAACAGTTACAAAAATCCAAACAGTCAGTACAAATTTAGTGACTCAATCCAAATCATTTGATTGATCAATAAAAGCGACTCTTGTAATTGGTTTAATTCGACGTCAACGGCCCTGAGACCTTTGGGCGGCGTGATTAACTTACAATAAACGGATTTGTCCAATTTTCACTTAAACAGTGGCTATTAAACCGACACATCAGGTTGATTAAATTAACTGAATCATAAACGAGATTGAGATAAAAGAAAAGTCTTGCATCATCGAAGAGAATGCACTTCATTTGTATCTATAGCCCAATCTTACGATCCATCAATTGAAAGACTATTTCTCAACAGCATTCGTAAGATTTTTTGTTCTCTATTTAAATAGAAGATATAACATTAGTTATCTTGTCTATTGCCAGTAGACTACTGTCATAGGAACAGAATATAAAACGATTTCATTACATCATAAATAATGCATCGATACGGAAATGTTATAATTTGCATTCGCCGGTCAGAAAATAGCTTACTCTAATGCAAATCATGCGGAAGACATGACTGCATACGATAGGCCGGTCATCGTTTTACTTTCCATTTCAATGCTAAATAGGTTTATAAGATTAGAAAACCATAGTAATGACGTTATTAGACTTAGTTATGTTTTTTGATGTTTTCCGAACAAGTTTAACAAATTACAAGGACTACACAGATAAAACTATTTTCATTTCTGAGAACTCAAACAAGTTCATACATACATTTTGTTTCTTATTTGTTGTCGTGTAAGGTATTAATGGTTTCAAAAGTATGTAGCGTTTCTATTAAGTTTTACAACTCAAATACGAGAATAGGAAAGGTGGTACAGCACCTGTTAATAATTAGGAAACAGTTGGACTTTACCACCTGTCTGATGACCAAAAATTTCAATTACAGAGCCCAACAAAGATACGTAATATTGTGATAATTAATCTTTTCGACTTTTGTCCTCGGTAATATTTTCAAGACACTTTTTTTACCAGCGAAGAGAAGTAATATCGATGAACAAAAATTGAATCATAAATTATGATTGGTGGCTATAAAAGTAAACTGACGACCAATAAAAACCCATTAGCAATCAGTCAGCTTTTACATTCGTTGTAATTGAAACCGGAATGTCGTTTACTCCATTTTAGTCCACCGTGCAATATGGAATTTTCTCTTTTCCTGCTACTAAACTATTCCATGAAAAACCTGCGTGAATTTAATTAATTGCACCTGATTCTTTGCTAGTTGGACTTAGCTCTTATTCCCAGTGTCATACGGGTTATGAAGTGCCTATCGGGTGTCGATAAATTAATTTCTGTCTCTATTGCTGCGGTGAGATGTTATTTATTGCAGAGCGTTTAGTTTAGTTGTTTATGCCAAAAACTTAAACGTCGGCATTATGATAATATTTATTTGATGTCCATTAATCTTTTGTCCAAATTGACTATAAAATTAGTATGCTATCTTAATAATGTTATGTTTCCTTGCAGTCTTAATAACGTTCACAAAGTATTGATACGCAAGCAGATTTTTTTGCAATAGCAGTCGCGGTTTCAATTTCCAATGTCTCTGTATGTATAAAAGGGTGTTGTTGTAAACGAAGTTTCTCTTAAATCGTTCCATTGATGATCTTTTTGCGTTGCGTGAATGGACGAAAGTCAATACATAATTGTGAATGGAAAATAATCAGCGGTGTTCGAGTGAAACTGATGATGTGCAGCAAAAAATGGTGGCTCTTTCATGTCAACAGACAATAGATGAGTATCATTAACAGCATTCTGTATAACTTTACATTAATTTATCGTAAATATTCCTGTTTTCTAAACAAGAGCCATTGAACTGAAATAAACTACGCGCACGGGAGTGCATTTCTCAACAAAATGTATTTGTTATTTGTACCCATAAAAGTGTTCCGTCAAAGCAGTCTTAAATAACACTAAAATGTTATCTAGAATAAACTCGAAGTGAACGTCGTATGTTTACCACATTATCATTAAAAAGGACAAATCACTCGTGTCAACTAACGCGACTACTCAGAATTGACTATAAATCCCAAGCTCGCTGCTCCATCTCCAAATTTGTTTGGGTTCCAAGTAATCTATCGAGGAAAGCTTGTACCCTACAAGCAGTCTGTTCTACGAAGTTGTTCAATTCTGATTTACTTGGTCAAGAGGGCACGCTATCTCAGCTTTTACCTCTAACCATCATCGTGTTAGGGTTAGTGCCATGATTAAACTTTACCGTTACGTCACTTTACTTCAACTCTCGAAGTATTAAAGTGCCTTTTTAACAAGTACAACGTCACGTAATCTCAATAATATAGATATATTAACATTTCAAACGTCGGTTAAGTCAAACGCGACACTAAACGGCTCGAAACCAGGTATTAAATAATCGTAATAAATAAAGACAGATCGACGTATCACTCTCTGTTTTATAATCTTGTCTCGTTTCTGAAAGTGACTGCAATTACGATAACGAAGTATTAATTGCACGTATTAAATGTAAATTATGAATTTGTCACATACCAGTGGAAGTTGTAAAATATTTTTCACGTAAACGGAATTATATGTATTTTTTAAATGTCGATAACTTTTTTCCTTATCGCTGAGTCGGGCCGGCATTCTATTTTAATATAGGCATCCGCTTCGCCGTTTACGGCTGTCCATCTTTCCTTTTGGGACACATCTTCGCCGGCCTGCATTCCGAATGAGATCTGCCAATTACGCGGGAACGAAATGCTGAAACTCTTTTTTTACTTCTACACCGTTATTCGATGTCTTCGACAATCGTTAAGAACCAGTCCTTGCCTCTATATATGGCGTGTCTTGTTCCGATTTTCTAGCCTCATCGGTTGCATTTCCACTTTTTTCCGGTCGGACCTACGCTCGCATGACATATTGGTGTCAATGCAACAATAAAACTTTACTTGCATTTATTCATAAGCCGTGGCCGAGCATTCGTTTCTTCAGTGCGTTCCGATTTTGGGCCACAGTAAATTTGTCGCCAAAAACGTCAATTTACCGATACCCGACCTCATAACCAATATTTGTTAAACGTTAAATCTTTGACCGAGACCAATTAGTCATTGAAGTTTTTGTTCGATCGAACCGGGGCGGTTCGAAAGATATTCGATTTGGTCCGAATAAAACAACGTGACCCAATACTTAAAATTCGATCAAGGCTGTTCGCAAATTTTTCCTTCTATATAAATACAGGTTCGGAAAGTGAAATGGAATCGATAACTAATTGGTTCGATTTATCAAATGTTTGGTCAACAGGACCGGTCGCTGAGGATCGCTTAAGTTTTGGCGACACTCCATGAATAATTTAAGACAAACGTTGGAATTCAATGCTCTACAGCTGCTTGACCCATTGACACTATTGAATATCCTTGTTACTAGAAGTCTATTACTTCTAGTAAAATTTGTACATAAAATTGTGTATTTTCGAGAAGAAAATAACATAAAAATGACTGGTGATTGGCAAGAAACAAATATTATGAGTAACTTAGTAGTTGCTTTAGCTATTGCATTTTTAAACAATAACCAAGGTTGCGATGGTGGACCTACATAACGTGTACGACGTAAAATATTCATGGGAACTAATAATAAACACGTAACAATGAGTTGTGGCTTTTGATGTGAGCGATCGCGTCAGAGCTGCGGCGGGCATTCATAAAACTATATTCAGTCCATGCAACTGCAATGACCGGCCAACGGCGGATTTAAAATAACTCGTACAACTGAAACATGCGCTTTGTAATTCAAAATAACTTCTAACCAAAAATACGTCGTCAAAACCACAAATTTTCTTGATCGTAAAATTTTTAAACATCGGTGTCACTGCAATGCGAATTCGTTGCACGTAAAGTGTATCGCAGCTTGGCATTCGGGTGTTGGCGCGAGGCCAGCGTTAGCTGATTGAATGACTGATTGGAAATTAAAAAGTTAAGGTAGACGGACAACGATCGGTCTATTTCAGGGAGGTCGAGCCAGTACCTGACTCAGAACACTTGACCGAGAGGAAATGCGTATCTGTTTACAGTTGGTCCGGCACTCGGTGAATTAAAATGGTTCATACTGACGGCGAAATAGATGGAGCGTGTTTTAATATTATCTTAACTGTTCATTGAAGAGCATTACACAAAATAAGTCGTGCGAGAAGTCGTTTAGTTCCAAATATTGACAGATACAAACGCACTACTAAAGTTCACCAAACCTTTTCGTTTTTAAACAGTTTTGGGACACAAACGGGTCTCTTATGCATTAACTGAATAAACATAAAATATTTGGGTTTGCACAAGTATGTTTACAAACAAATATGTGTCTACTGAAAATAACTTGAATAAGTTAAAATCTTTGTCATCGAAAGTTAAAGACATTTCAAAACATAAGATGATGAGTGATATTTGCAACAATTTACTGATACATTTGTTTGGAAGTGGGACAATAAGTACTAATACAACATCCAAGAAAAGTGGAACCAACCGGTCATCCCAACAATGCTAGAAGTATAGAATACAACATGTGATGTCCCACAAATTGGACACGGTAACACAGAATTTGAAGTGGTAATAATAAAGCTGATATAAAGAGGTCCACTCAGTGTGTCAGACGTGCTTCGGATTGAGGAGCGCCTTGTTAGGGCGCAGCGCCGATGTGTCTAACGTGGCGTTTACACTGAGCGTGTTTACAAGATGAAAGATATCTGTGACTCTCAAACTCAGTTTCTACTGCTACCGTGCGTGCGTTAAATTGTCGGTCCCTGCTGTATCAATCGATAAACCACGTCCGAGGCCTTTAGAAGATCTTAAAATTACGACACTAGGTTGGTACACAATAATACACGAACTTACTTACTTTTTACTCAGTTTTTAGATTTTTAGTAACACTCACTTACTTACTTACACCGTGGGGCCATGGTGGAGGTAAGCGACTAGCGATTTAAAATAAAAGTAGACAACATTTTAGTGTAAGATTCTTATCTTTTTCTAGTGTTTACTGTTCTTTTTTAAATCGCGAGTGCCAGTCACCAGCGTTGCCCTGTGGCACACCCGTAAGTCTTATCACAGAGGAGGTATCATTAGACAATTCTTTAATAATATAAATATTTATAGTTACAATAGATAAGTCAAGTTATTAATGTAACATTACTAGTGTCTAGCTAAAGAACGTTATGATTAAATACTGGAACAAGTCAAATTAAAACATAACAAAGATTAAGGAAATACATGAAACTAAAATTTATTACTTTTTATATGAGTAGCGCAAATAAATGTAAATATTACAAGGGAATATTTTCATGAAAATCTGCCATCTTGCAAACGAGCAAACATTAATAATGAACCTATTACTAATTTTAACAATCATAGACGAGACCGAATAAACAGCCGTTAAGTCAATCTCCGTCAGACAGACCGGATGACATTAATAATGACAATAGCGAATCATTTGCCAAAACAGATAAGACGTGTTAACACAATAAATAGTTCCATAACATTGCCCTTGAATAGTCCACGATAATAATACGAGCCGATAAACTCGTTCATATAGCGTAGTTATATATAATGAGCGATAACAAAACAGCTGTGGAATATTTTATATACAAGTACTGCATTATTGAAAATATTTCAAAAATTGCTAATCATATTGGCCCGAACTCTATGTCGAAGGTTCTCTAATGAGGTCGATTGTTCTAATAGTTCGTGATGTTTTGATCATATTTACGTTAAGCCAGTGACGGTATTCAATAGAGCCATTATGTTTGCGAGATGCTCCGCTCGCGAAACATGTGCGCTCAATTAAACATTCGTTACAACAATGGACTTCAAGAAGACGGTGCCATAAAGCATTTGCGAAACACATGTCTTTATTTAGCCTACTCATAATAAGCTAAAATATTCTTTCTTGGAATGTCCATCAAACAGCCACATTTTTTACAAAAATAACACAATACGTAGCCAATGACGTGCCGAATGAAGATAACAATATATCAACTGAAATTCATGTTCCAGAATTTATAAATAATTTTGCAAATTCCAAGGTGCCCAAAAACTTTTCTCACCTTAGCACCAGAGACGCTGGCGTTCATCCAATTCACGATGAGGACGCCTTGGCTGTCGCCGAACTTCAGAAATCAGAACATGACAAGCGTTCAGAATGTATGCTATCGAAACACCAAACACAGTAGCAGAATACACAAACTAAGCACGCATCACAATAATCAGAACGTCGAGTATCAATATTGAACACAGCACCGATGGTCTTTCACATCACGTCAAATATTTGTTTAGTCACAGGTGCACGGTCGTAAATAAATATGGTATCGACGTGGACACGTGCGCATTCGGCAGGAAACCGCGAACAACAAGCGATTGACGCGGGAGGCCCAACACGAGCGCTGCACGCACGGGCCGGAGCGCGACTGACGGCCGGCCGCGCGCCGCCGACCGACATCTCGCCACACCACCGCTCGCCTCCCGATCTTCCCAACCCCACAATCCGCATTTTTCCACCCTTACAAAAACCCACCCGTATCTCATAAGACCACCGCATGTTTTTCCACCTAACTATGGATTCGACCACTTTTTCTGTCATCCACGTAATTATTCACGCCTTTTAAGGCGCACCGAGTAAACACTGTTCTCATGAGAACATTGTTTTGTAATCGTAGATTGAAATTTGTAAATATGCAGACGTCACTGGATTGTTTTTAAATGCAAGAACCGTAAGAATTGTAGCAAGTAAGTGTGTCACATCCTGAAGTCAAGTTAATGGTTGGATAATGACTGGTGATGGTATGATGCCGCTACGCGCTAGGATCACGTAGACAACGGGACTGCTATGCACCGGCCTTATTTGAATAATCATCGCATTGACTGCTGGCGCCCGAGCCCCAGGGCCTTGCCAACATTGATGGTTTGCTTCACAATCATGCCATCGTGAACACATAAAAAGACAGATTCAATATAAATCAAATCTAATATTTGCATTCTCTCTAATTGCAATAACGGGTTTAAGCGGAACTAGTTCATAAAACGATTGAACTACATATTTCTAAATGAAATACTTCACTATTATAAATCTATGACCATAAAATTAGTTAGAATCTTCAACACCACCCATCCAATGTCTCAATATTTTATCGTTTTACAATTTCCTTTTCAAATTTCACGATTGCGATAATTAATATCGGTTTAAAGTGTATGTGATTGCACGATAGAAAATATCGATAAACGTAGATCTAAGAGAGCAGATACTATTAAATGGGAATTTAGAGGACCCGGTCATTCGATTATGGTTATTAATCGAGTGTTATTCGATAAATTATCGGTTGATGGTCGTGAGGTTGAGGAAGCGCGTCGGTTAGCTGGAATCGAGTCGGGTCGGCCAATCGATTGATGTGTGCCGCCGCCAACGTGAATGGGGCGAACACCATTCGCACTACTTACTGTTTCCTCACTATCTCGTATCTCATCATTATAATGATGGACATTTAATAAATTACCCTTTTACTACTTAATCGGCGTCTTCCTAACATTTTGTTAATCTTATTTTTTAAGATAATCACAGAAATTCCCATGATATTATCAATCCACGGCTTACTGTCCATCCTGTTGAGGTTAATGAAGTAGCAATAAATAACGAGATTTCTAATTAATTGATTTTTTATCTAATCGGTTTATTACGATATGAGTTAAAAGGATAACTGGCTTTAAGATTTCAAGACTTCAAACATTCCAAAACATCAACAATGGAATTTAAATTTTAAAATATGATCTGTAATCGCTACGTAACACTGATAAACGGCATTAACGCAATAAACGTCAGTATTTACGCGTATTTTTGTTGGTTTCAATTGTCCGGCAGGGTAATAATTTTCCTTAGACTTTCTCCTTCCATTGTAGTGGAGGTGTCGACAACCGACACGATTTATCGTCGGACAGGTATCGTCCGACTCGGCGACGACACGATAGGTGTAAACTGTAAACCTTTAACAAAGACAACAAGTTTCACTTTATATTACATCGGTGGTGCTGCTCGTAAATTAATGGGGGCAGGTTGAATAATGGATTGCGATCACTTGGTTTAAAACAATATTGTGATATTGTATTGTTGATAATACTTTTATGCGCGGACAGTCACACGCTGTGGCGAAATTTGCAGGATTTTAAGATGCCTTTTTAATTCTAATTTTCAAGTGTCATTAGTTAGTTATCAACTGTCTTATTAATACTTTCCAAGTACATATTAAAACAATCAGTCATAATTTAAGTTACGAGGAAATTACCAATAAAAAAGCAATACATCATATTCTAGTTTTGATAAAAATAAAGCTTCAATTCCAATTAAAGTAGGCAATAGAGTATAACATATAAATGTCATACATAAAAAAAAATATTGAGCCATAATTAAAAAGTTTGCTACTGCATTCACTATAGTGCTCCCATAAATCCTATACAACCAAAACAATGTCCTACAGACTTCATCGAAATCTAATGATAGTGTACCAACAAGATTCCTATAAGTATTCCACGTAAGCGTGACGTGGCACTACCAAGTATTCTGTGGCAAGTTGTGGCGTAAACTTATGGCACGTTATGGCGTGACACAGTTTGTGACCCCCGTACCTTTTGGCTCGGCTCCGTGAGGCACGACCGAAACACATGTTGTGCCACCATACTTTATTTATTTAACACTTCCGTATTTAATCTTGTATGATGAAATGGTTCTGATATTTTGTGCAAGATATTTTTGACTTGTTGCTGTTATGGTTGCAGTAGACTATCTGTGTCTGGTAGTTTATTATTATAGTCTTGTTACAGAACAATCGGCTGCATTTCGCATCAGTTTGCATGCACTTTATGGTTAGAATTCGCTACGGTAGAATATTATCCAAGGTTTATTATGTAAACCCTTTTCGAGATTACGGGAGTCCCACGGGGCAAGCAAAACGACGACGTCTTTTAGAAAAAAAACATTGAACATTTGATATGGATAGCTCGTACACTATAATTTGTTGTTCTTGCAAATAGTGCAAGTCGCCTTCTCTCATCAGTACCGGCTGTGGCTAATATGTCCAATGGGTGTACAAATGGAACCTACGTCTTATAGATGGGGAGCTCTACCTGCTAATCGAGCGTGTTGTTGGGACCTACTGGAATGTAAAGATTCACTATATACAACGCCTATATTTGGTAGGTGTTCAATATGATCCAAGGTATCTCTCAAATCTTAATCTGACGTGCTCGAGTCACTACACGAAAGACCGGTGGCCTCCTATCAACAGTGACAATTATTGATATAAAGTATCCCCAATCATACCCATACAGTTAACTAAAATATTAAAAGTAAAATCAAAAGCAAGGAAGACGGAAGTGAAAAACCCATCGATACAATACGTACCGATTGAATAAGTACCAGCCCATTGACGTTTCAATAATTAATTTATTTAATCAATCCGTCAAAATCCATCACGACTCCATATTTTAGTTCTTCACGGAAAAATGCGGAATAAAATACTTGTAAAGTGATTGATTTCTTACCATTGGTTAATAATAAGGAAACTGACACTTTTCTTACCTGTAAAGAAAAAAGATTATACATTAGGAATTATGTACGTATAAAAATATAAAAAAGTAATACAAGAAAGAAAAAGAGTTTGTTTAAAAATTATTAAGAATATGATAGAGAGAAAAGTGGGTAATACCGCGGAACTTTAAAAAAAAACCTATTAGATACTGTCCCACTGCTGGGCACAGGTCTCCCCCAAATACTGCCAACCATCCCTATCTTTCGCCTTATTTACCGCAGAACTTAAATAGTAAAAACTAAAACAAACGGCCTTTAATATCCCACAGCAGGACAAAGACTTAAGCGATACTGAAGATAGATTAAGTACATTAAGGACTGTATGCAATCAACAATACTCGCATAATTAGTAAGTTCTCGTAAATAGCTTATCAGAAGAAAATGCTACATAATTACATAATGCTGCTAAGTTTGTAAGCATTGCTCTGATTGCGTTGTGATTAATAACATCGATAGAACTTGGACGTAATTGGAAAATTACAATCGTTATTACAAGAAGGTTTGATAATGTTTCCACAAGAAATTAGAGAAATAATGAAGACAAAAGTGTCATAATAGAGATAGGTATCTGGTACAAGAAATCGGCTAGGTTTCACAAGTATTAATTCTTTTCACGCTTCATCTAGACGTGTGACGGATTGATATATTAGATCTAATCAACCCAAATCTTTTATTCTAAGACCTTTGCTATATCTCTTGCAATTTTTTACCGTCCATGCAATTTCTAGTTCAATTCAATTTGTACATTCTCCATCTATCAAATTATTACTGGGTTATAAAAATCGCAACGTAATTAGTCAAATCAAATTAACAAGCAAAATTCAGGTTACCTGATTTTTCAAACCATGATTAATTGCTTCCATTTTAATTAAAATCTGAAATTAATTAATAATTGAACGCAACTCTGTGTTGCTAATTAATTGTTTATGATTATTCTAGTTATGTCATTTGTTAGATAATAAAAATTTCCATTTGATAATTTTATGCAAAAACTAACGTAGACTAACGTTAAATCTGAGACCTTTCAAACTATCATAAATAGTTTCAGACAACCTTTCTTCTTGCGTCACTACATAAAATTATCTCAATTTATTTGTCTAATTGATAGCGCAGACTTTAGTGAAAGGAAACTTGGTGTTTGTACGAAAACGGTAAGGTATATGCTGTATATTTTATTCAAACGTCTTTAATAAAATATGTTGGCCGGACGGCCTCAGTTGCGTGCGTGCACTTTTCATAAATTACACAGGCTGCAGTCGTAAAATAATAAACAAATTCAATAAACAATTTCCTAGTTTGTTTTCACTAACTTTCCCTATTACCATTTGGCTATACACATTGTTATTTTATCATACCTAGCTTGTCACAAGTGTCACATAAAAATACGTTGCTAACTACCAAGTGCAATGCACGAGGCTAATATTGGAAAACAGATCTTATCTGACCGAGATAAAAGATAATAATATTGGCGATTTATAATACAAAGGCTTACTTGCAAATGATTCTGAATTAGCAATGCACACGACGCAAATACCATGGTATTGGTAACGTGTGACCAAAAATGGTAGGACCCAACAATTTGCAGCCAACGATACTGTGTCGCTATTAAATGGAAATTGATTTTTTACATTCCAATTTGAGTGCAGACAAACTGAAAACAATATAATAACTTAACTATGCAACTCATTTTCTTATTCTATATTAGGCAAAGAATTTCTTCTCAATTACCGCGAACTTCTTCGAAATGTACAAAGGCATACAGATAATTAATCAGTAAGAAAAGATTGATTTTTTTTTATGACGAAGCACCGCCCTTTTGACGAAAAGCCCCGCCAAATACGTGAATATTTATGACAATTAAAATTTGTCATTGAGAATGTATTGTTAAAAGTGAATTAATTAAAACGCAATTATGTAAATGGATACTTTAAGATTCGGGCAAAAAAGATGGCAATAAGGAATGGTAGATACTCAAAGAGACTGATATCATAACAGTTATTTTAATTGGAAATGATTGTAGTGGTGTGGTGTAAGTGGTTCGTTGTTGGTGGTGTATAAACTGCACTAGCTCACGCTCCGGGTCGCGTGATATGTCACCGGTGCGGGGCGCACTATCGCCGACGCCATCTCCAACCAATTCTTATTGTTCCCTATTAATTACTTGCACCACCTCGTAAAAACACGAACGCTTCAACTTTTGACATTCTAGATCCAATCTGAGAAGCGTCTCGTTAAATAAATAAAATATGGTATTAATCTCACGATTGAAACGGATGCACAAAGGAAACCGAGAACAAGGAAACACATTACAGAAACATTAAGGCAGATATCGTGTTGTTAGCCTGTAATTGCGATTCGGTCTCGTTACAACCAATCAGTCGATAAAAAAAACTTCAGTTTTATCAAAACAGCAATTTCAACACTAATTACTACAATAAACACTCCATTCCAATAATGAATTGCGATATGTATTTTTCATCGATTTATCCATAATTGGTCTCGATTCCGACGATTGTGATCACTCGATGTGTGGTCGGTGGTGGAGCTATGTCCAAATCTGAGGGGTGATATCCTCGACAGTGACCGTAGCAATAATTAGTAGTGTGCTAGTAGTTGGTACTTGTTAATCTGTGGACCACACGCACGGATCGCGTCATTAATACCAATATCGGCGCCTCGCCGGTTCAACTTTCATCCTCGTTTCGGCTCTGGGTCGTATGAATCACGTTCTTGTAAATCAGGGTTGACTGATCTAGATACTATCACACCACTTCGGGGCCAATTAGTAAAAAATAAATAATTAAGTGTGATTTTTTGCAAATGAGCTACTAATGGTTTCTTCAATTTATTCCATGTTAATCTAATGTGTGTTCAATAAATCAGGGTGTTGGATTAATGGTTTTAAGTGGCTGAGTGGCCATTAAAATACCTATAATAGATCATTCTGCTTTGAAATCTATTTAAATATGTATAAATATGTTGAGGCGTCCATGACATGAGCGTGTGATTATTTTGCAGTTTCTTCATAACAAACAATGTCTCGTAAGTGGTATTTTATAACTAAAGATATGATTTAGCAACCCTAAGTGACATGTTAGCAGCACCAATGACACGGATATAAACTAGCGTTCTGGTGTAACTAAGACACTAACATGACAGGAACAGTGCTGTAGTGGAATTTTATTCCGTTACACTAGCAGCGCCCCGCGGTTTTACCCGCGTTGTGCCCGTTCCCGTGGGAATTTCGGGATAAAATGTAGCCTATAGCCTTCCTCGATAAATAGACTATCTAACAGTGAAAGAATTATTCAAATCGGTTCAGTAGTTTCTGAGATTAGCGCGTTTAAACAAACAAACAAACAAACAAACAAACAAACAAACAAACAAACAAAACAAACTCTTCAGCTTTATAATATTAGTATAGATTGCATGTACAGCCACCAATAGAAGCAGTTATAAATATAAAATAATAGTGAATTTTATAGCTAGTACAAATTGTATGAGATATTTTATTTGTATTCATTACATTTACTTGACCTGTTTAAGTGCAAAAGCAAAACTTAAATGTTTGGCTTAGAGTACAGCCTTGAGGAACTCCTTAAATAAAATAATAGATATTTAAATGAATTGACTAAGAAATGTGTCTGTTTTCTTCCCTCAAACAACGTTTAGTCTAACACGTTATGAGTCCATCTTTACATCAAATCCAACCAAAACATTACTGCTACAATATTTCATAACACAATCAAAAGCTTTATTGTTATCTATAAAAGTTGTACCACGAAATTACACTCCTTCCCAAATTACGCAATCAGTACCCGAATTTACTGGTGAAAGTGAAGAATCTCACGACTAATGCAAATGTAATACAGGCTTAATAATAGATGACGATGTATTGTAGAAAGCAAGCATTATAATATTATTTATGATAGTCAAAATTCATTGTTGGATGCGCTGAGTGATTTACAATGATGTTCGTTGCGGTTGTATACGATTAATTGAGGCAATAATGCGCTATGGTCTAAGCTTAATTGGTTTTTGTCTTTCCATTCTAGAATTTGCAGCGGCAATTTAAATTTTATGATCATGTTCTCTGTTACAAGTGTTTAAATTGCTTGATGATACTAACATTAATGCTACTTAACAGTAATTATTATATTACCATCATAATCATTTGTGTAATCCACATAAATATTAAAAGAAAGCAACCTTGTCAAAGTAAGCTATTGCAGCCTTTTAAGCTAAGGTCTTTTAAGCAATTGCAGCCAATCAGAGTACATCAGAAATGAAATACTTTCTCGGGACTCAGAATCTGTCGTTTTCGTCAACTTGAACAGGGTTGCAACTATTTCTCATGACTAGATTTCCGTAACCCATTGGCTCTTTTAATATATGTCAATTTTACATTCAACGTTTATCTTTATTATGTACAGCAACAAACACGACACCCAGTTTATCAGCAAACCCATTTGAATTAACAAAAGTTATAGTGATATTATACGCGAAATGTATTCACCTCATTTTACTTTCAATACAACATGTTTTACATACTGACTTGTTGCGATGCAAAACAGCTTTGGGTATTGCATTTGTTTCAAGATCACCTTCTGCACGTTGCATAATGAGAACCAGTACCTATCGTACTATTTTTTATTTTATTTATTTTAATTCGTGCGGTCTTAATATGTACCATAATTATCAAAGGGTAATAGAGAGTAGTATCTTTCGTGTCAGTGGCAAAATCCGAAAGATTGAACTACTAATACTCTCTTGCTTTCAATGAATCTCAATAGCCGCTTGTAAAATTGCTTCAAATCATCGACGCTCAAGACACCGTATCAAGTTATTAAAAACTGAAACCAAGCGTATATTTCAGTTAGATCAGTAAGGTGCGTTTCCATTAAAGCGAATTCCAATTGACCAATCACAACGCAATACGAAGACATTTTGACAGTTCCAATCTTTGATCAACAATACACAACTAGATGTCGGGTCGGCGCAAAAAATACCTCTCAGTGAATAACGCCTCATTTGAAAAGGGAGGCTTGAAAAGGTTATTCTCACTTATTTTATTCACTAGCAGCGCCCCGCGGTTTTACCCGCGTTGTGCCCGTTCCCGTGGGAATTTCGGGATAAAATGTAGCCTATAGCCTTCCTCGATAAATAGACTATCTAACAGTGGAAGAATTATTCAAATCGGTTCAGTAGTTTCTGAGATTATCGCGTTTAAACAAACAAACAAAACAAACTCTTCAGCTTTATAATATTAGTATAGATAAGATCTGCTACTTTATTGCTAGGTGTCATGGTTGTAATTAGGTTGAACTTCGAACTGTTTTAAAACTTTTTTTTCAGTTCGGTAGTAAACAAAATAAGCTGTCACACGTCATCCACGCGGACACAGTATTTAGCTTTGATTTTGTACGTGACCCGATATCTAGTTGTGTATTGTTGATCGAAGGTTCCAATGCACTGTGATTGGCCAATTAGACTCCACGCGCTCTGCTTCAACGGATACCCACCCTTAGCCATAAAACATCCTGCGGGTCTATTTATAGCTACATCGATTCCCGGAATAGAAGCATCGATCTATCCAATGAAATTCGAATTGGATTTTCCCAAGTTATTTCACATATTTGAAGGAAAATCGAGGGTTGGGGTCAGAGGGGTTACTACCACAATTAAAAGTAAAAGTAAAATGGCGTGTAATATAACCTTTCATTACCTAAATAGCGGTTTTAAGTTCCTCATTGTTAATTGTTAGTTGCTAACTAACAAACTGATGGACGATAGTAATTAATTGGTCCCCGTTATCTACGTGTAAAAGTATAACTATAAATACGTACTCCATTTTTATTTAGCTTTACGTAAACGTATATGTGCGTTATATTTGTGCCTAAATGAACCTTCATTTAGGCACATTTTCTCATAAGCTCATAATTACCTAATTATGAGCTATGAGAATCAGCTATTATTAGATCCTCAAGGGCTGTCAACCTTAATTGTTTATCTAACCTATAGTGACAAAGTAGCACACGTCTATCTTTACCAGCATCTCCACTTGGACCATAAAGTACCTATTGAATAAAATATGTTCTAGGTATATTTTTTTATAACGCCTCGGTGGACTAGTGGTATGTGCACTCGACTGCCATGACTGGGGCAGCGGACTTTTATAACATGGTTCGGGTTTGAGATAACCAACCCGCTGTAGGCAAGCGTAGTGATTACGCCTAATTCTCCTCACTGTACTGATATCTCCAGTGAGATGACAGTACATACTTTACTTTTTTTTTATTAAAAAACGTAAACAACAATGAATAGATAAAGCCATATTTCTCCAAGAAAAACATTTTTTCAGGCGTCATAAATCAGATCTTAACTACATCTAATGCGTTTATATCAACAAAAAGATATAAAATCGGATTACGTCTAGACCTACCGCCCACTTTCTACGGAACAAGTCAATAAACATAAAATAATGTTGCATCATACACTTTTATATGAACTTTATCACTTTAGATCCAATTAAAATCGTGAAATTAATTATTTTCATACCGTCCAAGGTTTGCAAAATCGGATGTTAAGAAAAAATAATTTCAGACTAAGCAGACTGAAGGATCAGATAATTAAAAAGCATAATCTTTTTTGTGGGCGAATGTACTCAGATATTTCTCAACGTATTTTTGGACCTCATAATTCATAAAGTGAGTACATGAAGAAATCCAATGATGATAATCAAAGAGGATTATTTCAATTTGTTA
Source organism: Cyclophora albipunctata (assembly GCA_963082685.1). Taxonomy (NCBI): domain Eukaryota; kingdom Metazoa; phylum Arthropoda; class Insecta; order Lepidoptera; family Geometridae; genus Cyclophora; species Cyclophora albipunctata. The sequence goes on along the minus strand of OY720117.1, from coordinate 2,255,700 downwards.
AAGAAATTAACTTTGACTTGAGTATGTTTCGAAATCAAACAATTAAAATACTAAATAAAGAATCTAGAACACAGATAATGATATATAAGAGATTGTAGATATGCAGATAAACGGAATGTAACATCCCATTCAAAGGACAAAAGTATCAACAAAAGTCTGTTCACTGTTCACTTGAATAGTGAACAGTTTAAAACCAAATTTACCAATAGCTGACATTTTTGATTCAGTGCTGCATGTAAACGAGCCAAGCTATTAATAAGGCCCGTGCACACTGCACAGCCGTTCGTGGAGGTCCTATTATGTTAGTCCGGAACCGCAGTAAATCACAAGATTTGAACGTTGATTGCTTACATTTCGCTTTTTGCTAATTTTATTGTTTCCATTTAAGCGTTTGATTAAAATTTAATTAACTTTGCTGTTTATTGAGAAATGCGCTTGGTAGGACCTACTCTCACTTTAAATTATGGGTTTTAAGTGGGCAAGGCTTTGTGCATGTGTGTCCATGGGTGTTTCTTATGGATGACATTATTTATTGCCTATACAGTATACTGCAATTTCAATTCCATAATTATCTATACTAAAGATGAATAGTTTGACTTTTAAAGGTTTTAAGCTATTTTCCATCCCAAAAATCCCACAGAATCATTTAAGTTATTTTATTCTCTTTTTTATATAACAACAGTCACACAATAGTCATAAGTACTTATATTAATTACTTAAGACTTAAATGATCGGATTTCCCAATATAGGTCATTCGATCTTTGCATACTTCATAACTTTAAATACAAATATATTTGTAGGTTCGCAGTTCCATGGTTTCCCCATAGAACATAATTTTCAGAAATCCAACCGTTCGAACACGCCCGAAACAATTGCAACACAATTCGTGTCGTATTCGGCTACCGGGTTCGATACCCGGGCAGTGCATTGTTTTGCTCTTATTTTGTCAAGATTTTGCCTTTTCTGAATTATGTTATTGTCTAATTCGGATAGCCTTTTACGGATGACTCGGTTCCAAAAATTGAATTTACGTGCGATAAATCAGTGTTGTTAGCTACAAATATATTTTGTCTAATCGGACTAATATTTATACGAATTAGCATAAACATTCACCAGCGATATTTTGTTATTAATTATGAAACATTTTTAAAAGTCAACCGGTACACACTTGACATTTCGTTAATTTCCCGCTCCCTAATCGACGGGTTAACGTCAACTAGTGATGTAACACGTCCATCACAAATGACTCAACCGTCCGATAGTAAGTTCGTTGTACATTTGTAAACCTAATGCGATTATCTAATATCGATTACCGACCTCCCACGCCGTCTGTCACATATCAAAGACGTTTGTACACTAACATGAAACTAGACAAAACAAGCCTAGTGATGTAGGTGTATCGATAAATATCATCGATACTTTACAAACGATTTATGCCGTTCACTTTCGATTGTTTCGATTTATTGTCATGCAAAACATGTTGAATAATATTTGCGAGCACCTAATCTGTTCTGTTTGATATTGCGAACTATATTAAATTATGGGTTGCATACATTATTCATACTCAAAGGGCTTTACATAATCTTGTGAAATCGCTCGTAAGATCCATATGATTTGACATATGGAAAAGATTATCATATGACATCTTCATTCCTTGCCTGGCGGTTAAAAATGAGACAACAAAAAGACAATGTCAAAATGCGCAATATTAATAAAACATGTGGAATCGGTTCTGCATTAAGAATCAGATTGATCCCACCCAGAGCCATGCATTATTGAGGTGGCATCAACAAACCAAATATTTGATATCCTTCACTTTCCAATCCGACCGGCGCGTCCAAAATAGTCGACCGATTAAGACGTCGCGGTGGTATCACGGAACTCGAAAACAATAAAGATCGAGATAAATGTCTCGATTAAAATAATCGCAGTGACCTTTGTTTTACTCGATCCGTCATTCGTATATCTCTATATTCATGGTGTACCGTAAAAATGACGTACGTCAAAAACCTTAAAAGGAACGAATTGTCGAGCGCTGACAGAAAAAATACTAGTGAGCATGCCGACCATTGTTCCTAGAGAGAGATGTATTGTGTTCGATTTCACTTAATACTGATGTTGCTGAGTGTACTGACATGTGATTTATGTTACGTCCGAGCTGGAGCGCAGTTATCATGAACAATATTGTTATCCAATACAATTATAATTTATTGTATCAATCATGGTCGCTATGTTTTTAAACTGTTGACTTTACACAGACACAGTTTATATGCAACCGTGTGTACTGTTTTATCAACAATACTTGGAATACTTCAAGTAGTTGTCACTATCCGAACAGCCTAATTAGGCTCGCTGCCGAATACGGCGTCACCAACCTTTGCGAGACAATTTAATTCGAATAACAAACGGGGCTGGCCTAAATCGACTTTCCCATAACGATTAGCAATGAAATCGTTAACGTCAATACGAATGCATTATTTTGTTAAAATATCTCTATCAGTGCTCTTATCTCGACTTCAGGCTCAAATATGGCGTTTGTTATCGGTGAATAAATAACATTGACACTTACACTTTCTATGAAGATCGTAAATTGTTGATATAATATTTTATTGGAGGGCGACATTTTCCTGTTGGCTCGTTATTGGTTTGTTGTAATCTGGTTTAGAGTATTTACTGACTGATTGCTTGTTTCAAGTGTTTAGCTCTTGGATAAACAAACAACTTGGGTTTGTTTTCTAAATGTTTATCTTTGTTAAGCTGAGGTAGTTTTGATGAAATTTACATAACTAATTGTGACTAACAGACGTATTGTAATAATAACTTAACTCTTTCTACCCGTGACTCAGGAGAAAATCAAATATACCTTGGTTCATGTAAGTGTAACAAGAAAAAAAAATTAAGTCTTCGCGAATTGGTCGTTTGTCAATAATCGAGGATCAAAATAGATAAGTTACTACGGTTCCAGCTTTTTAGATGGTCTTTGCTAATCTAGTCTTTCTATTGACTAAAATGAATTTAAAAGATATAAAACGATTCATTTTAAAATCAAAATAAAGTAATGTCCATTAAACTCTAAACAAAGTGACCAATAAATGGAGAGACACGGTCAATTCGTTTTACAACATACAAATTGTTGTCGTAAAACTACTCAATAACACCAATTTCGGAAGAATTAATGACGAGGCCCTTTGTGAAGACATTGAAAATAAAAACACTGTTGGAAATGCGTCCGGTGTAAATAGTAAATAAAAAATGAATGAATAAATAGCTAAAGATTATATATGTTATCAATTTACTGTTTTGTGTAAATGAAACCAAACCCAATATCGTTAAATTACTTAACATATATTCATTTTCTAAAACATATTTGATTTTATTTTGTTACACAAATTTTTTGACATCGAAAATCTTGACGAATGGTAAAATTTAAGGCTCTGAACCCAATGGCGGGTGTTGAGATTTCTACGTTCCAGAGAGGAGAATTAATTTTGCACACAAGAGCGGCCGCAACGATCCATAATAAAAAAGTAAGGATTTACTTCAGATCTTAGAATTCAAACTACACACAGACGGCACCTACTGATAAAAACCATCGACATATTAAGTCTAAACAGTAATAAAGATGTAGATGTTCTCAAAATTATTCATACAACTCGAAACGGATAATTAAATTAGCATTAAAGCTGCGCAATAATAAAATATATTAACCAATTGAGCAGCACGAGTCCAAGAGGTTGTCTTGCATCGTATTTGAAATCGCCACTTTCTGATTTCCTTCATATATTTAACGTCCGATTCATTAGAAATGGTAATTAAGTTTGTTTATACTAAATGGAAACCATTAGGAGGTGCGACGGCCTATTGGTTACCAATAGTTAAAAGCTAGAAGTGAATTTATATATCGAGCTTAGTAGAACTATTCATAAAGATGATATTTTAAGTTTTCGTTGTTTAAACTTAGTTTTAGTTAAAATTGTACTTAGTTTTAAGATAAGGGCAATAAACGTAATTTTATTTATTTTATTTTTTTATTAATTTCAGAGTAGGTACTTACATCTCGTCAGTATGTAAGATGCTTTTTCCCTGGATATCATAATAAAGCGAAGCTAGTTAATTGTCTTGTAATAGAACAGGAAGGTTTTTTAAAATAAAATAAAAAAATCTCATCAAACGCCTGTTTAGATTTTAGTTAATTTCTAAGCTATACCACAGTATACCGTTCAATGTATTGAGCGTGTGATATTCGTATTTTATTCACATTTTTTTTTTGTCTTTAGCTCGCCAAATTATATTTTAGAAATGTCATCCTACGGGCCCTTACTTTTTACATTTATGATTTGCTACTTTGCTAAATTAATACTACTATTCTTGTAACTTAATAAATCTAATACAAAATTACTATCGTCCATTGCAAAAGCTCGAAAGTATGGAAGTTATAAACATAAGTTGGGTTGTGGTGTCCTGTCACTAAAAGCTGTTAACCCTAGTCAGGGTTTATTCAGTACCTGTTGTACTGAATAAACCTAGACCCTGTTTTAGTGACCTGACCCTAGTGAAGTGGTGAATGTCCCTTCATAAGGCTTCGTTTGGATTGCGGGATTGGCGAAATGGATAAAATATGTCAAGTTTGTTTATTTGTTATAACACCAGCGTCACATACATCAAATTAATCTCTTTCGCCGGCTCCGTCAATTCGTCAAGCATAATTCCCCACAAATTAGCAAAGCTTTTTTTTTCTAGTTTCCCGTTAGAAGATATGGACGCGGTTCGAGTCTTCCATTTTATCAAAGTTCAATATTACACAAGATTATTCTACAATCAGTAACATTCCACTCGGTTCCTTTTGCGCCCAGTCTTATATAATTTCGAACATCAAAAATCAGTCTCACTTTTAATTAACAACAGACACTACAGAATTAGAAGCAGATAAAATATAAGGAGGAGTGATGTGCGTCACGTCGAAACATTAGCTGTATCGTAAACTCAACGACATCAAAGCGTGGTGACGGGCGGTGTCACGTGACTAGTGACGTTACAGCGTAGAAAACTCAACAATAAGTCGATAACGAAACGAATCCAGAATAAGTTCGATTTATGAATGATTTGCTGAAGTATGAAATGTTAACAACGATGGTTGCACAAAGTGGAAATGTTGGTAAAGATTTGTAGTTAGTGATGATGAATTTAAGTGTAACGTAGCAATATGGTTAAAATATACATCTGATATGAGACCGCTTTATTTAAATTAACTATGAGTAACAAAAAGCAATTTAGAATACTGTATTCTTTATATAAATTGCTGAGTTCCAGATGCTTTACTCTGCCATCAAGAACTTTAGTCACTTTGGTCCTAAAGTCTTCTTCATCATGATTATTGCCATTTTCATTTGATTGTATTTCAAATATTTTCGCTACTTTATATAAAATATGATAATAATAAACATGAGTCATAGGAACCTATTCCTATGACTCATTTTTATTATTATCACCTTGATCAAACTTTTGAACAAAACCATTCACTCTTGATCAAAAACATTTTGTAATAATTCCCTAGGGCCTTTCTGCATTAGTGAATGAATACCCATGGCTATACTCAAAGGAGTATGCAAAAGCGTCCCATGATCTATAGACAGTTATTACCTGAATCCGGTTTCCCTGCAACTGATCATTTTACGAAATGATTCCAATTCATCTTTTAGAAAGCAATTTGATTGGTGAATTAAAATGGAATTGAATTTGTGCATTAACTTCGAAATTAATGTTTTAGAAATTATAGTAAATTACAGGGTAAATTAATAGAAGGATCTATGAATCGGCGGACAAGTTATTCAAGAAAACTGGCGACAATTTCGAATTGTCCATCTTAGTTTTTTCATTACTCTACTTACTTACACAATACAACTAAGAGCAGATAGCAGTAATATAAAAAATACCGGCTAAGTGCGAGTCGGACTCGCGCACGGAGGTATCTGTACTTTAAAAAACGGCAAAAAATCACGTTTGTAGTATGGGAGTCCCTTAATTTTTGTTTTATTTATTTTTAGTATTTGTTGTTATAGCGACAATTCGTCTTCTTCAACAGCAACAGTCCGGCCAGACGGAAAGCGAAGTCTCAGTAATAGGATCCCGTTTTTACCTTTAGAATGCACTTATTTTCATTAACTATCTGTCAGAATTGTTTTTTTTTTGTGTGACATAGCTACAACATTCGAGAGAGAGATTATAGCGCTAGGTTATAACAACTCGGGTAAACCTGCGAGCCAGTGCTAGTACTGTTAGAAAATGAGTATGAAAATAGCACCACCACACACTTATCTAGAAATCTGTGTGTTTGTGGATCCGACCGCAGGAAACTAAAATAACATTCAGTGTTAATAAAAGCTAACGATTAAACATTAGTTCCATAACTATCCCTTACCACTGAGGGGGTCAACCATTTATTAGAAGGTTCGAAATTAATTATATATGGCTATTAGTAGAACCAGTTTATGTATTATATTCTGTAGTCTCTAATTTTCTAACGTTCTACCATTAAAGATTACTTTAATATTACTGGTTATTTTAATATTAGTATACTAGTTATAGTAAGACTAGCAGCGCCCCGCGGTTTTACCCGCGTTGTGCCCGTTCCCGTAGGAAATCCGGGATAAAATGAAAAAATAGCCTATAGCCTTCCTCGATAAATAGACTATCTAACAGTGAAAGAATTATTCAAATCGGTTCAGTAGTTTCTGAGATTAGCGCGTTTAAACAAACAAACAAACAAACAAAACAAACTCTTCAGCTTTATAATATTAGTATAGATAAATCTTTTACTAATAAAGTGAAATTATATTTTTTGCTCGTTTATTTGCAAACTAGTCAAATTGAAAATATGGTTTTTATATGATAACAACATAATATATTACCCAGAAAGTATATCATGTCTCCAGCTAAACAAATAAAAAGCTATGACTCCTTAAACAAGTTGTAAGCTTTGGCGGAAACCACGTGATACTTGACCGTACATGTATTAGAGAAATTCACCATTTACTACCAAAACTTTCATGGAATGAAAACTAACCTTCGAGATATTAAGCTAGCAAGTCTAAGGAATCAATACGACATAATCGTTGCTACAGAAACATGGTTGGATGACTCCATCAACGACAGTGAGGTATTCAATGATAAATATACAATCTACAGAAGAGATCGTCAGTCCACTAATTCCAACCATGCTAGAGGTGGTGGTGTGTTAATTGCAGTATTGAAGTCCATTCCATCACGACGCATTAGGCATTACGAAAGCTCATGCGAAGACCTCTGGGTGTCAGTGAAGGTTGTAGTGAATAACATAGTGAAAGACATTCAGATTTGCGCTGTGTACATCCCTCCTCCAGTATCAGTAGATTCACTTGATAAATTCTTTGACAATGTTAGTGTGGTGATGCATTCTAGTCCTGTAGAGACTATTATTTTAGGTGACTTTAATTTAGGTTTTATTGAGTGGGGTGCTGTCATTGGCAGGAATCATTTAATTCCGTCTAATTATAATACTAGTCTTGGATATAGTCTGATCGATTTTATGTCTTTAAATAATTTCTTACAATTTAATAATATTAAAAACTTGAATGGTAAATGTCTAGATTTAGTTCTCGGAAGCTTTAATGATGTTGTAGTTAGCAGAAGTTCCGATTCCTTACGAAAACAGGAATCACACCACCCTGCCTTAGAAATTGATCTTAAGTTTAGTACTTCACAAAAAAGTTTACAAAGGAAAATGTTTGCAACCCATAATTTCAAAAAAGCTGATTATAATAATATAAAAACAAGATTGAAACAGGTTAACTGGGAGTCGGAACTTGTTGCATCTGAAAATGTTAATATAATGTTATCTAAATTTTATAAAATTCTGTACGAAATCATTAACGACCTTGTGCCGAAAACCAAATCCCGTAAATTGAAGTTTCCTATTTGGTTCACATCCGATCTTATAAAGGTGATTGCAGAGAAAGAGACAGTGAGAATACGCTACAAAATTTATAATAATCCCAGAGATAAGAGTGTTTTAAGTGTCTTAAATAAGCGTGTTGAGAAACGCATGGCAGAATGTTATCGAAATTACATTAATAATACTGAGAGTAATATACAAAAAAACCCAAAAAAGTTTTGGTCATATGCCAAAGAGAATCGTGCTAATAGCTCAGAATTGCCAAGTGAAATGCTTCTAGGGTCTATTTCAGCTAATAATGGGAAAGATATCTGTGATTTGTTTGCCTCACATTTTTCATCCGTATATTCTACAGAAGTGGATTCACAAAATGTTATTATAAAGGACAATAGTTTTCCGCAACTTAATTTATGTAACATAGAAGTTACAGAGAGTTCTATTCTTAATATAATTAAATCCCTGGACGCTAGTAAAGGACCCGGCCCTGATGGCATTCCTCCATATTTTATAAAAATGGTTCAGAAATATTTAACATTACCTTTAAAAATGATATTTGAAACGTCGCTGAAAACTTCCGTATTCCCTACTACTTGGAAAGCAGCAAATATAGTGCCCATTTATAAAAAGGGAGACAAAAACGATGTTCGTAACTATAGACCGGTTTCAATATTAAGTATTTTTTCTAAAATTTTCGAACGCGTCATTTATCCTGTTTTAGAGTCACACGCAAAAGTTATTATAACTCCTCATCAACATGGATTTTGTAAGAATAGATCAATCGTAACTAATCTTCTAGCATACACCACCGATATCAAAAAAGCTATTGATGCAGGGTCTCTCATTCATTCTTTATACACAGATTTCAAAAGTGCATTTGATAAAGTGAGTCATATAATTCTTTTCCACAAATTAAAACATTATGGGATTCATGGCAGCCTACTTTTGTGGTTCCTGTCGTACCTCGTAGATCGGGTGTTGACTGTTACTGCTAATGGTTTCAGATCTGACAGTTTTACAGCAACTTCTGGTGTTCCGCAAGGTTCACATCTTGGACCCATTCTATTCCTTCTATTCATTAACGATATTGCATCCTACATTAAGTATTGTAAGTTTTTATTATTCGCAGACGATCTAAAGTTATATAAAGAAATCAAAAGTCAAATAGATATGGACCTTTTACAAGAAGACATTAACTCTATTGCAGTTTGGTGTGAGAGGAATGGAATGAGTCTGAGTGTAGAGAAATGCTTCTGCATATTTTTTTCTAAAAAACGTAATATTTTACCCCTGAATTATAAGATGAATAACATTAATCTGACAGAAGTTAAAGTCATTCGTGATTTAGGCGTCTTGTTAGATAATACACTCAGCTATAACAACCATTTAGATAATATCATTAGCAAATCCTACAAGCTGTCCGGTTTTATCAAAAGAATTAGTAAAGATTTCAGAAATCCTTCCACAGTTATTTGTCTTTATAATGCCTTTGTACGCAGTAACCTGGAATACGCATCTGTCATTTGGAACCCTAACTACAAAATTCATAGTGATAGAGTTGAGAAAGTACAACGAATATTTACAAAATATCTTGCTTATAAAGATACTAAGTGTCCTTATCGTGCTGATTACCCTAACCGTCTCAGGCATTTCCACATGCATACTCTAGAAAAAAGGCGTCAAATGTTTGATGCTATATCTTTACATAAAATTGTAAATTCCATATTATGTGATGTTCCCCAGTTACTAGACGAGATCAGCATTGCTGTACCCCGCAACATACCTCGCCACCCTATAACGGCGACATTTTCAAGACACACATTTAGGACAAATACTGGCAAATTCTCACCGTTTAATCGTTTTTATAAAATTTATAGTGACATGGTCAAGAAAGATCATGATGTGGACATTTTCTCTTTTTCGTCTTCGCGGATTAAGGCTTTGGTTCTCAAATAAGAGTTTTTATTATTATTTTTGATTCTAAAGACTTGGAAATTTGTGGCAGAATTGTGGAAGTCTAAGTAATAAACTTAGATTTCTATAATTTTGTTGCAGATTTTTAAGTCTTTAGAATTTTATTAGTTTATTAGTTTATTATTTTTAGTAGTTTTATTGGTTTATTAGTTCCTACTTTTTGATATGATTATAATACATCACAAAAATGTTGTACACTCCTGTAAAAGGCCTCTCACATTGTAATATGCCTATATATTTCTATTTTTTGTTACTGAATGTTTTGTGAAGAAGCTGTTGGTGTGTCTTAAATAAATAAATAAATAAATAAATATATAAATAAATAAATAAAATAAATATCACCTAATTTGTATCCCAAAATTGCAAAGGAAATGGGAACAACGCAGGTAAACCCACGGCCCGATGCTTGTGTAAAAATAAAACACAAACACTTTTAACGCTGGCCCCACGACCTATCTATAACAGGAAGTCTATAAAATAAAACTCAATCACGATCATAAAACTTAGAAATTCTGCAAACACTAAACTTAATAATCGTAAACATTCGGACAAGTTTACGTCACCTTCATTTATTAAGGCAACGTCAACACTATCAATCATATTTTCAAAGGAAATTGATTCATAAAAACCAGCAGTACAAGAATATTGATAGAAAACTGTACCAGCGGAAACTGAGACGTCAGCCACCAGCCACAATACCGTGACACTTGATAAATGAGAGTAATCTTCAGGTAATTGTAGTAGGGACGACTGTTCAGGGCTCACTTAATGGCCACTCTATCATTGGATCTGTTTGATTTTATCAAAATTGTTAATGTCTTGTTTGAAGTAAGTCGATCGTGGTCGGAGGGGACAGCCGGAAATATACTAGATTGAATTATGTTAAAATTAACCCGTTACGTAGATTGTTAGTTTAACGAAGAAGATTGACGATTAATGACTTGGCTTTTTTCTTTTGTTTTCTTGATAGAACAGGTTTAGATCGTAAGCAATGTGTCCATACGAACTATTAACGTTTGAGTTAAGAATGCGATTCTACTGAAGCGTAGATGAATGGTCCGGCTTTGCATTTCTATTCACACTACTAATGCATTGCAAAGATATTTCAACCATTGCAATTAAATGCTATTGGACAATTAGGCTGTACTCTTCCTTGGTGAAAATGGCCCTTAAACGTTCAACTACCATCTAAAACAATGTATCAAACTACTTACGTAATAATACTTAACCAACATATTCTGCATTTTCCAACGTACCTGGAACCAAAAACAGTATTGTTAATAACCAAACATACCTAAGCTATTAGCTGTGAAATTGTACACAAAGATGTACTGTTCATAACGTAAAGTAGCTGGTAATTCAGTAAGTGCAACGTGCTTTGAAGGGCTCGTTAATCAGTTTGTCCCGGTTGTTTTAATCGTTAGACCATGTCGGAGGCCTTTAGGCGGTCTAAAAACTCCGACACCAGGGTTGGCCACTAACGTACTCGAAATGAATAAATGAGTAGGTTAGTGGCGCAACCGATGGTATTACGAGTACCCTATTTAACGAAAAAAAAGAATTTCAAATTAAGAATACGGTTGGGTAACACATAACTCGATAAAATTTCAACTAAATCAAATTATTGTGAAAATTATCATAGTTTTGTATGTAAAAATGTGGATAGTAATGTTTTAGGATCGTAAAGGAAACGTATACGGTCACATTTGGTTCTTTTAGATCAGCGAATCAGGTTAAAATTGGATTGGATTGTGTGTAAATGGTAACACCGCAGATCGAGGGCAGTTAATTGTTGGACTATGAAAAAAAGGCTTTACATATTTTAAATCAACCAGCCCTTACGATCTACCATCTAAAATTGCACCTACTGTACTCGCATAGTCAACATATTACCTATACTCACAGCACTCCCTAACTCCTAAGTCAACAAACGTGTAACATAATGGCGAACAAGCAAGAACATTGCGTAACCGAACATTCGGTTAGGTCTTTCCTAAGCCCTAGTACACCTAACCCGGAAACGTCTCTCTTTATTTATATTCTGACCGGTAAATGCGATAGCTAATAGATGGCGTATGTTGAAAAGAAATTGGAAAAACAATCGCTTGTCTAATAAGTTTTATTAGAATGTATCAGGACCTAATTATAAATAAACAAATTTATTCATCAAAAACGTATACATTGAATTCTTAAATAAAGTTGTTGGGATCTCCTTTTAGGTAAAAATTACCTGTGCCAGGAGAACCGGCTCTTCCATAACATAAGTTTTACATTGGCATTTGTATACAGATTTTATTTTATTATTGATTTGAAATTTGAAATTTATACATTTACAATAAGTTATAGAAAAAAAAAATTACCGATACTTCTTTAATATATGCTTACAAGTGGTTCTTAGCTATTTATACTATTATTATAAACAGAAGCTGCCAATCCGATTCGAATAATTATTTTTGTAATTGATAGCAACATTCAATGGGACGGTTATAAGCTATTTTTCATCCCGAAATTCCCACGGGAACGGGCACAACGTGGTTAAAACTGCGAAGCGCTGCTAGTGATTGAATAAAATAAATCGTCACAGACAAACAAATTTTAATTTTTTGTTTAATTTAATTAGTATCACAAAATATACTGTATTTTATATTAGTACATATGTTGATACATTGTACAGTAGGTACATTCATTAGAATCATGAGTACCAACCGTTAGAACACTATCAGCATTAGTTCGGATCAGCCACGTTCAACCATTCTTCCTGTTTGCACAATGCTTTATTATTGTTACAGATATCTTATCAAGTTAATTAACTGCGTATTGTGTTAAAGTAAAGGGCTACATGCCTTCCTCTCTGGCCTCTGAAGGCAGATAGATGCCTAGTTCGGATTTTTGTATGATGATTTGTTACAATAACGAAGTGAAGGTTGTTGCTAGTCTATCAGTTGTTGTGAGATAACGTTTTTCAAAAACTAAAACTAGCTCATTATATCTCCCCAGAGACAGAGGAGTAAGACATGTCGTCTACTGCTGTAATAATCGTGTTATCAATGTGGTACTTTGGTAAATATATTATAATTAGATGTTAAATTTTGGTAAAATATATTATAACTATTCTAGCAAAAGCAATCTTGAGTCGGATGATGATCAAGTTACAAGTAATTCAAAGTTGAAGAACTCCTAAAATTCTAAGTACTTACTCAATCTTTCATTCAAGACGTGTTGGAGTTTTAAGACCGCATCAAGGCCTCCGAAATGGTCTAACGATTTAAACAACCGGGACCTAATCTGCGATTTAAGTCGTAACAATTGTAAAACATCAATATTTTGAAAACCAAAATGAGACAAGCATTTCAAACCTCTAATACCATGAATTAAACGTTTCATAAAGGTGCAACCACACGAATGACACAGCACCAACAAGCTAGCGAATAAATAATTAAGTGCGCACTCTGACATTTGTGCAGTAGTCATTGTATTGGCGTGTAGCTGTCAACTTTTCTGCGCTTTGTAACCGCAGTTTCTCCAACACGTACAAACAAACTGAAACCTGATCTACGAATCGATTTCACGCGGATAACCAGCTATGATTAAAATATCAATAGCCAGTGGCCTTTCACTGTGATTGTATGCAAACTACCGCATCATTTGAATAGAGTTTGCCAATGAATTTCCCCTGAATGGTCTCGGGACGTTCGATTGGGACAGGGGGAAATGAATTTGTATTCCTATCGTGTATTTAAACTTAAATGTCACGGTAGAGACGGCTAATAATGCTTTGAAAATACTTCTATATTGTAGAATGATATTTTTCATGAATTGGCTCCAAAGTAACGAGTTATTAAGCTGGGTTTACACACTTCTTCTTCTTCTTCTTATCGAGTCAATATGGTTATTTTTTTTATTTTTTATTTACACACTGATTGAGGTGTAGAGATTTGGTAATTACTTAGATAAAACGGCCAATAAAAAGTTCAGTAACTATTGACATAACTCGAGTATAGTATGGAGTTACCTTTATGTAGATATTCAATTGTTTTTGCGACCAATGCATTACATGACTTATCGTACATCGATTAAATTCACAAATCGACAAAAGATCAGTGATTACATCGACTCTAATGTCGAAACTATTAAGAGATTACATTCGAATGAAGTCTAAAACAATATGAGTTTGAACAATGGTTCGAAATGGCTGTGAACAAAAAATCGATTACATCGGACATCGAGTAATTAATGATTAAAATAATATAAAGCGATGAAGCTCGAAGTTACTAGGTACGGAATTGCTTTCACCGGTGACTTCTTACATACTTATTGCATCATTATTCGTCAATGGAATTCGCTATGAATCATACAATGCGAAATTATTTTTACATTTTGTTAACTTTGTTTATAAGGGTTAGACGGATGTGAAGTAATAAATAATAATCGATTTATGGAATGCCCAATACAGTCACTTTTTCCTGAATATGACGATCGAGACAAACAAGGTAAGGTGATCCCCACCATGTGAGACACATAGGAGAGAGAGAGAGAGAGAGAGGGATGATCGAATTGATTGTGAAAGCTAAGCAACTTTAAGCTTTTGGCTCAACCTTTCCCAAAAAGCATTTGATACTGAAATCCCTAACCACCACCTAATCCTTGACTTAAGAAGAATCGGTCACCCATCCAAGTAGAGACGGAGCTGCACGTTGCTTAACAATCGCAATGAGCTACCTTCACTTAGTCAGACTACGCCACCTCAATGTTGATGTTGTTTTCCCAACATCGTTATTAGTATTGCGCAACCCGCTCTTGTTTCATCGGCAATTATTTTTTAGTTTACACAAAGACGTGCTAATAGTTTATTACGGTAATTAAATGTGGTTTTATGATTTGATTTGTTTTCGATGCGCGTTCAGTTACGTCTGTTATGTAACTTTGATTATATTGTCAGAGTTATGTTGCGTTTATTTTATTTAGTGTGTGGTGTTTCAGTGTTATATGATTTGATATAGGTATAACAACGTTATTACTAGATACCTATGTTAAAAGAAACAAGTTTTATTACTATTAGAAGATGAGACTATCTTCCTCAGATCTTTTGAGACACTAATCATGCTAAAGAGTTTCAATTTTGTGTATGTGGTGTTATTACTTTTTAACCGACTTAAAAAAGGAATAGGTTTCTCAATTCAACCGTATGTATGCTTTTGACAGTCAAGTTTAGCCTAGTCATCATGACTAGAATACAGGTATAATATAAGTTGTATAACTCTCCAAAGTATACGTTATTCAAAGTCTGAGCATACTCGTATCAGTATAATTTAGAGATTGGTATACATTTCTCTCAATACATTCATTTATTCATAGACATCACCAGTGTTGGATTCTACACTTAAATCAAAGGATACAGAATACATTTCTAATATGATCACCATAACAGATGCGTACAGCATTCTATAACAAGTGAACGAATACAATTACATAGAGCATCATGTGAACCATCATTAGTAAGTAAGACAATACTGACATAACCTTCTACTCATAAGTTTTATGCCGAGAATATAGGTTTTATAACCAAAGCTTTATTTCTTTCTCAATATAAACACAACGAATGCAATCGTAAACGAACAATATTAACTTTACCTCTGTGAGGTCCAACCGAATAATTTTAATGAGTTTTTTCGTTTCATTTATTAAAATATGCATTGAAAATTACTTAATAACGAAACAATGGTAATGAATTATTGTATGTATAAAATTCTCGAGTTATTAAATATTGTGGCGATACCACCGGAGTTACGGTTCTTGAAATTCTGAATAAAAAATAAACAACAAAGCTACATACTTCTTATTTATGAATAAAACATAGTATTGCCGAAACGGGTGGTTTCAATATGATTGCCATTTTTGGTCGTGTCTGCTCAGCCATTTATCATTTTGGTACTGTTGGGGAATATGTTGAAACATTTACGAATTATTCCGCATTCAGACTCTTTGTTAAATTCATTTATTATCTGTTCTTTTCTTATATAATTTTATATGTAGGTATTGTCGTTGATTAAAACTTAGGCATTTTGAGTTTTTGACTGTGCTAGTCAGTTAGCACAAAGTAAACGTTGAAAAGAGCTCTATTTGTATTAAACACATGCCCAAATTGACCTGTTTTAAGTAATAAATTAAGTATGAATGTATTGCGTCTTATTTTGATATATTGCAAACATATTAAATAGGTCCCTTAAATTTATTGAATACTACCTACATCCTCGATCTTGTCTAGGTACACCGATATCTCATATCTTCTCAAAACGCTAAGTACATTTCGCCCCCACAGTACTCAACTCTGTTCACATTGCTACACACTTCCTTGACTTGACTCTAACTAGAAGTGGCAGCTGTCGTATTAGTTTACTCGCCCGCTGTGTCATTAGCGAAATATTATTTATAGGCGATATACATGAAAAGAAAATAGTTTTTTTGCGCACATTTTGCTTTTTTATTCATATTTTTTAAATAGATAGAATAGATGTTATGAACCCATAGAATTATGTTTTGTTACAGTCATAGTAGTATTTATGTTATGAAGCCATAGTAGGCAAAGTTAAAGAATATTTTGTATACAATTTAATACATATTTTCCTCATAGATGCATCATCACCGTAGCACTGAAACGTAGTGTTTAAGGCTAATCTTCCTTACTGTACTATTTTCAGTACAAAGTTAAAATATGCCTTTGCCCAGCGATGGGAGTGACATTATAAGCTTGCACTATTTCAATTCACATAGT
Organism: Cyclophora albipunctata; assembly: GCA_963082685.1. NCBI lineage: Eukaryota > Metazoa > Arthropoda > Insecta > Lepidoptera > Geometridae > Cyclophora > Cyclophora albipunctata. Next base: position 2,239,027 of record OY720117.1, on the reverse strand, counting down.
TAAAGCCGCATTAGTTAAACTGCGCACGCCACTTAAGTTTTTCACTAGTTAGCCTTTGAAACTTAACAAAGCTTATATTATATCTGGCATAAGGTGTACCAAAGTTGCAAATACCATCCACCTTACAGAACACAACATCTATTATTCAAAGGATCAGAATTTGTTTTGCATGAATTATTTCACAACACAAACTTAACGTTACAACATAAATAACACCATAAGAATACCGTCAAGTTATAGATTTGCGAAACTTCTAATAGATTTCCTAAAGGTCATATCGAAATCGAGTTAAGGGAGTCGTTGCAACAATAACAAACGATTCGATTCGGTTTCATAGTTTACTATTGTGTAATTAGAAAAAAATAGATCTTTATCGCTATTTAGATAATTGCAACCTTAAACTGTAATTAATTTTCCAGTGTGATTGTACTTTTAATGGTTACATAATTGTATTTTAGGGTCATTATTTTGAATGATTATGGAAATAATACAATCTAAGGCCTTGTTCTGAGAAGACACTGAGCGCGACTCGAAACGTTGTGCGTTCAAAAAAAAACGTTATGATAATTTAAGAGAGCGTTTATGTACAAGTTTGATCATGCGTGTTTTGTTTTCATACTTTTTTCCGCAAATCGCGATGCTACACGCTACGCATTTCTCTCAACAAAATCTAATAAATTCATATGCTTGTGTATTGTGTATAATTTAATAATCAGTTCTGATATTGTAATCTGCTCTGTGTTGTTTTAAACTGAACCTGTTGTAAGAAAGAAAGCATTGCATTGTCTGTCTTCATTACAAAAGCCAAGTTTCTTTGTTTATAAAGTGGATTCGAATATATCACGTAGCGAGATCTCTGAGAAATTAACACCTTTACGATAATATATTGAACGAGTGCGAAACGCAAATAAAAATACTGTGTACGTTTGAAATTATCGCGCGTCGTGAATCACTGTTGTTTCACTGTGTTTTTTAGTAGTAATACCCTTTCAATTGCCTACGAGATTTTAGTATAAAATTTCGATAATTATCGTTACACTAGCAGTATTGTTTTAGCTCCGTTATACCCGTTTCCATGAGAATTTCGGGATGAAAAATAGCGCATAGCCTTCCCGTTGAATGTGACTACCAATTACAAAAATAATTATTAAAATCGGATTGGGTTTGGGCTGGTCACGTCTGCCACATGCCTGACACGCTGTGGGCCAAAATTTCCACTGCGTGGCGCCCGGAGACAGCAAGACGGCGTCGCGGCAGACCGCGCAGGCGGTAGCGGGACGAACTGGACGCCTACAAGAGGGACTGGCAACTGGTGGGTTCGAATCGAGAAGAGTGGTGGAAATGGGGGGAGGCCTTTGCCCAACAATGGGATGATACAGGCTAACAGTAACAGTAAAATCGGATTGGTGTTTTCTGCGATAAGTGCGTTCAAACATACAAAAACACAAATACCAACTCTTAAGGTACATTATATTAGTATGGATATTGTGACTAATTATATGAATACGAGTGGGTATTATGTGAGTGTGACTTGTTTATAAAAACACTTGTGTTTATTATACGTACTCGTATTATGAATAGATAATATTTAACCACGCCAGTTAAATGTAAATAAATATGTGACGCATCGTAAGGTAGATGTATAGGGTTCGATAAGACCGAGCTAAGGTAAGCTAATGCAGTGGTTTTATTAAGTAAAGTAATTTAAATGCGAAAAAAAAGGTTTGGTGTAACCACATTGATTTCTTTGAATGCACTAGAGCAGTGTTGTGTTTTCAATCTGTGGGGCGACCCACAGATTGAAAAACCGGTCGCGAGACCGGCTTCTTGCAGAGTGTAGATCTGTAGATAGATAAATGTACCAAAATCGAAAATAATATTAACGTAGTCTTTTAATTAAACTCTTTCTTCGTCTTCTGTGACACAAAGGGGTTGCCGGAATTTTTCAACTTGTAAAGGGGTCGCGAAATCAAAAAGATTGAAAAACACTACACTAGAGTAAAAGAAAATACTTTTTACATTTCAAACAGTTTACAGAGATTAAATCATCATTATCATGAGATTAATGTTAGAAAAAAATACTGACTGTCACACTCAGACGTCAATTAAATAGACACTTAACTAACTGACGCAAAATTTCCATACATCACACGTCAAAATAATTCATAAAATCTCTATGGAAGTTTTTGAGTAAAGGCGTGAGACACACCCGCAATGACAGGTGTCATTCCATTGCAGGCTGAATCAACTGATTGCCCGAAAAGTAAGATGATTCCGTGCTTCGGAGGGCACGTTAAGCCGTCGGTCCCGGTTACTTTCTACGGATAGTAGTCGTTACATGAGCCATGTCAAAGGCCTTCGGCGGCTCAATAACTCTGACACCAGGATTGATCAGGTTAACCATCCACTCGATGAAGAAGAAGAAGATTCCAATACCACTTTTAACAAATATAAGTCACACAAGAAAATTCGACTTCTTCCGTCGAAAATAGAATTAATCTAATCTCTATATATAAAAATCAATACCACTTTTCGTTGTAATTTTATAACTCAAGAACGGGCTCACCTATCCAATACAAATGTTTAGGCTTTGTATGGACTATTTAGTAGATGGTTTATGTGAACAAAATCGGTCGAGCGGTTTTTAAATTTCCACGGGAACGGGCACAACGCGGGTAAAACCGCGGGGCTCAGCTAGTGCTCCATACTATAACAACACATTCGTTGCAAAGACTCTTAACTCCGACCATATCTATCAAATTGCACTTATCTATACTAATATTATAAAGAGGTAAAATTTGTAAGTTTGTTTGTTTGTTTGTTTGTATGTTCGAGGTAATCTCAGGAATTACCTGTCCGATTTGAATAATTATTTTTGTAATAGATAGCCACATTCAACGGGAAGGTTATAGGCTATTTTTCATCCCGAAATTCCCACGGGAACAGGTACAACGCGGGTGGAACCGCGGGGCGCTGCTAGTACAAGTAATATATTTTATTACGTATAATTTAATGTTGGTACTCACTTAAGTTCTCTAAGGCACATATTACGACACTACACATTCAAATTACCTACTTATAATGAGAGAGATTTGAGTAACAATTGGAAAATAACCACGTCACGTAATATATTAACTGAGCTACAAAAAGTATACACTACTAACTTACTAACTACTTATTTAATAGATCATGGTACTTTTAAATGTTAGTGTAATATGGCTGTAATTATGGTTAAAAATATACGCAGAAGATTGTGTGGTTACATTACGTAATAGTTTGAGTTACGAATAACATAACGTGTATAAATATACTAAGTATAAAGTAACGCCAAGTAGGTAACAGCTGGCAACATCCCATAGTAGAGCAATGGCCTCTCATTGGACAATCAATCCCTATAAACAAGTGACAATCGCTTCTATTTGGTAACTTACTTAGTAACCGTAACCGTATTATGTATTTATGTATATTAATGTAACTAGCAGCGCCCCGCGGTTTCACCCGCGTTGTGCCCGTTCCCGTGGGAATTTCGGGAATTTTTTTACATAAAAACCTTCCTCTTGAATCACTCTACCTATTACAAAAAACCGCATCAAAATCCGTTGCGTAATTTTAAAGATTTAAGCATACAGACAGACAAACAGTGTGACAGACACGAAAAAGAGACGACTTTATTTTATACTATGTAGTGATGAAGCCGAAGAGATTTTTATTTACTTTTGTTTGTTTGAACGCGCTAAACTCAAAACTACCAATATGGTTTGAATAACACTTTTTGTAATTATTTTCCGACAAATGACTTCAAAGTCAATTTTTTTTTCAGTTTTCGCCCTATATATAGAGGCTCTTTTGAACGTACCACCAATTCAGAAGAACATCAGCAGAGAAGAATGGGCAAAACCTCTACTGGTTATTTTTTTTAATCAAGGTATAATACAATGTAATACTAATAAGCATAGATTACATGTCATAATCAGGTTGTGTTGCTGGTGCAGGAATTTGACTCCAGACATATAGCGATATAGTGCCAAATTAAGGAGACTGTTACCACACTCTGTCTAACATTAAATTTCCCCAACATTACATTACTTTAAATTTCTAAAAGACCTTTACGGAAACTGTTCGCCTTTCCCATTCAATCTGGATGAAGAAAACTTCCGAAGTGACGACCTCGTATTCGAATCGAGGACGAAATTCGAAAGTGTAAAGACAATACATTCGATACCATCAACTTATTTAATTAACGTCGCACACACGGCCATGCCCTTTAACAAACTTCGTAGCGAACGATCTCTGGGATAGATCTAACATTATGAATGGGAAAAATTTATAGTCTCCGTAGAAGGAGATGTCACAATTTGAAAGGATAGCGGATAATTGTATTCTATTACTTGTGTGGTGATTTGTGTATGACATTATGTTGGGTTTAAAAGGTTCTGTTTATGCCTTGGTTGATAGTGGTGGTGCCTCGCGGTTCACCGTGCGACCAATATATGAAGCTAAGAAGCAAGTTAGAATATGTTGTTTTATCAGGTTAAATAGTTTATCGTCTTGTCAATACTGTGCTAGAAAGAGAAATAACTGATTCGCAAGTATATTTCAAAATATCACTAAATAATGAATCAATAGAAATCAATCATTTTAGAAATTTAGTATTACTTTGCTTTTAATATGAGGGATTTCTTCTGAAGAAATAATTTCCATTACGTAACTAAAAACACATAGTTAAGAGATGATAGATAACCTTTAAAATATTGTGAGATTGCACAAAAGTTGTTCAAATATTTACCGGTGAATCACGGAAGACCGATGATAAATTGAACATGGTTTAACGCTATTAATTACAACGTACAATCGATATGCTATCGGTGTTGTTAATCAATAATGGAACTTGATTTATAAGAGCATAGAGTTCATTTTCCGGATCACGATAATCTGGTGCATTTATGGTTATGGACCAATATGATCTTTGAAGGGAAAATGCGTCATCACTACATAGTATAAAATAAAGTCGTCTCTGTTTCGTGTCTGTTTGTCTGTTTGTCTGTATGCTTAAATCTTTAAAATTACGCAACGGATTTTGATGCGGTTTTTTGTAATAGGTAGAGTGATTCAAGAGGAAGGTTTTTATGTAAAAAAATTCCCGAAATTCCCACGGGAACGGGCACAACGCGGGTAAAACCGCGGGGCGCTGCTAGTTAATTATAATACGGAACCTGTCTGGCTCAGTGGGATGAATACTGAAATAGAGGTTACTGAAATTCGTATGGGACTGATTTTCTTTAAATACCTAGTATGAACGATACTTGTTAGAAATTGTATAAACTAAGCTATGTACTTTGTCTATGCCAAGATATTGTCTTTCTATTATATACTTATTCTAGGACTCTTGTGTCAACTGGAGTGCTGTGAAAACTGGACTATGACTAAATGACAGTAAACCTATTTAATCCTTTATTATTTTCGCCCAATTCTATCAATCCTTATTATTGCTCAAAAGCGGTGAAATTACAATCAATTTGACAAGCCCGTTGACACATTGCCATGAGACAGCGCTGTGTCGGGGGTTGCGGGCAGGCATAGTTGTTGGCGACAACGTCTGGGTGTCAATGTCAAAGTGTATTATGTAGTAGTATCAGTTAGTTAGTTTCCATAATACAAAACAGCTTAGAACTTAGTTTGGGTCTAACAGCTTAGAATACAGCTTAGAACTTAGTAAGATCGCGGAAATCCTAAACGTATACAATGAATTTTACGATTGAAAATAAAATGTGTGGGATTTATTTAACGCCAATAAATTATTAAGATTTACCGATAGCCCTATGTGACTACAATAATTTTTTATGACTCCACCCTTTTTCTACAATTTACGGATAATAAAATAAAATATTATCGCCTTATTGTATTACCTTTTTAGTCATACAATACATAAATAAACACACATAAACGTTTATTTTTATAGTTATTTATTTGTATTGTATGACTGTAGTTAAGATTAACCATAAAAAATCGAGTTCTATTATTAAAAATTCATTATTAATTTAATCATATACAATTTTATTTGATTATAATGATTAATCAGAGAGCTACCTTGTTTAATTCAAAGAAGGTGGAAAGGAAGTAAGATTTAATTAAGTAACAAACTTCATAGTTAATCAAGTGTTATAATCATAACAACTACTAATCAATATTAATAACAACACGTCAAATAAAATACTTCAAACATTACACTTTCATATCCCGACACAAGCCTACGAAATTAAATTATAAATCAAGAAATTTAATAACATTAATTCAGAAAGAGAAAGGACTCTATTAAGCGTTATGTTATAAAACGGAGAATCGTTTAATATAACGCCCAATAATTCATCCGCTTAGAAAATTGAGTGACAAAACTAGTAGTCGACTATAGGTGTTTTAAAAGTCGCAATAATGATTTGTGATAATTAACTGCGACTATCATATATTTTGTATTGACTTTCTAATCAGAATAAATATTATTGACAGGAGTATGCAACAGCACGGGTAGCATGAACACTGGTAGACATATATCTCTATAGGGTTAAAACTTTTGTCTTGTCTACGGGTTATGGCGCGGTTGCGAGCACATAATGACAGGAAGCGAAAATCTCTACTGTATACAAAACTTTCGCTACGGAAGACATAGAAATATTGCCCTTTACAAATATATTATATTTTTAACATGGTCACACATGATTACCGATAAATTTTTTGAAGCACAACACCGTCACAACACTATTTCATTCATTCGCCATTCATTCATTTCAGTGCGTTTTTGTCTGTGGTTATTGTTTCTTGTTTTCGTTTTTGTTACAAAAATATTAAAATATAATAAAAGAGTCGAAGACAAGCTTTGTATGCACCTTGGAGGGTAGCCTACATATTTGTATACTTTGAAATGTCAAAGTCAAATTAGTCTCTGACGTAGACATAATATGGTCGTCATGCTCAAGGGCGTAGACATTTGTATACAAATGACGTACGCGACAAGACAAATCTATGTCGCGGTAGCTACTGTAGACAAAATCGCGATGACGTCAAACTTGCGCCATAGATGGTAGACATATTTGTATGTCTACTTGTCATGCTACCCGTGCTGGTTTTCGATATAGCATGAGCCTTTGTATCCTTACCAATAAAATATTTTGCAGCGGTAATGGATCTCTATTAAGGTAAATTATACTTTGAAGCAACCTTAGCAAAATTTTGACATTTCTCTCCATTCAAGAAGAAAAAATTATGTTTTTACCGAGTACTCGATGACTAGGATAAAGAGGTAACGGATTTATTTGAAGGCTATTCCGTGTTTAACTCCCGAAGCAAAATGGGCATTAATAGAATTGGCACGAAATGGCACAGATTTTGTAAAATATTTTTAGTGGCGAATTCCCACATTTCGTGCCAGTTCTATTCGTGCGAATCATCCACTAATCCCAAAAAGTGTGGTTTGTGTCGCGTCGTTAAGATTAAACAACTTTTACCTGCAATACTCGCTTGTTATGAGCTTTCAATATAATATTTGTATGTCATACCGGTAGCTAATAAAATAATTTAATCGATTCCAATTCTGATTCGAACGACCAATTCTATAATCTTGATTGATGAAGGCCAAATTGTGGTAGAAATCTCCTTTATTAGTGGTTTTTGAATTATTGAAGTGAAAATATAATTAATGAAATTAGATTTGTAATATTGACTCTCAAAGTCCAAACACGTAAAAGGAAGTGGAATGATTTATTTTTTGTAGTTGTCGTAGAGTTGTAAACATGTTGTGTAATAGTTTTATGTGACATTTAAATTGACATTAAAGGAATTAGTTTTCTTTTAATGACGTGCTTGCAAATCGTTAAATTATTGCTGGCATGTGTAGTACCTACTACATGATGACTCGAAACGTCAGTGTAGCGCTCGTAGCGTCCACAGACGACACACGTTCACGGCTCGTTAAATAGAAAATAGTTTGCAACATCTTGCGTTAATGATATTAATCGTACGTGACACTCATTTAGCTATGAAGCCTTCGTTTTATAAACTAACTAGCTGCGCCCCGCGGTTTTACCCGGGTTTTTACGTTCCCACGGGAATTTCGAGTAAACTGTATCCCATGTGTTATTCTGATGTATAACCTATATTACTGTAAAGTTTCATCCAAATCCGTTCAGTAGCTTTTCGTGAAAGAGTAACAAACATACATACATCCTCACAAACTTTCGCATTTATAATATTAGTAGGATTTTTGTACCTTTTTTATTTTTTAATTGTAGGGAAAAGGAATGGAAAGGAGGCCTTCGCCCTGCAGTGAGACAGTAATAATTATTAAAAAGAACTTATACTATGACCTCGACTTCAAGCTAGCTTTATGAGACCTATCGCGATGTTCATTTGTTACTATTTGAACCACTGAACGGATTTTGATGACACTTGACATACAGATAGATTACACAGACAGAGACTTTGCAAGTATAAGCTCATAAGCTACTTTTTATCCCGAAATTCTTACTGCAACAGGTACAACCGGGGGAGCGCTGCTAATATAACAAATGATTAATAGATAACACAATTTAAAGTTATTGTAAGTTAAATCAACACTAATGTTGTACACTTTGTACAGACCGAACATAATGCCAACATGTAACTAATAAATTGAGTTCCGAGAGCCAGTTGTTAACTTACTATTATCTAATCTGTGCGCAGGTCAGAGCATTTAGTTCTGTAATGTAAGGTTAATATTTACGATATAAGTTATTGGTAGTAACGATAATGGAATTGTGGATTAGTTTGCTAACAAGTTTATGCTATACATATAGGTAGTACGACATACGAGTGGAAGATTCATACATAGAGTTTCTATGGCGTAAGTTTTGATAGTGAGTCTTCGTGAGTGGCTTAAACTTAAGAAATCAGAGTGAGCCTGCTGAAGGTGAAGCTGAAAGCTGCAAGCAGTTTAATAGAAAACGAGCGAGTAATTTGACATGTATGAATCTAAAGGCAACGTGTAACTTGAGTATTATTTTGGCTCAATACTGCGAACTACAATCGATCAGCGTTGTTTATTATACGATCGGTGTCTTCAATTAGACCAACTTCAAAAAAGGAGGAGGTTTCAATTCGACCGTATGATATATGTTTTTTCTTTTAATTATCAACGACTTTTTGTGACCTTATAGCGTTAGATATAGATGTCGTAGATTAAAACATTATATGTACCTATAATTACTATACGATTATGTAAACTATCACATAATATATAAGGCCCCTTTAACTACTGCCCGAAGCTTGTTCGCAGTGCCTCAGGACACTCTGAGCGTATAAAAATTTAAAAACATTGATCGATATTACATGTTTTCTCCATACCCGATTAATCGTTAAAACAAGTGATCTATATCGATAAAACGAATCGATTTATCCGCCGTGACGACTACTCAAGTATTTATGGCTTATTTAATAGCTTAATTATGTAAACAATAGAAAGTTAATGCCTATATACGCTTAGTTGTGTCATTTGACTTAATGATGTTATTAGCTTGCAGTGTCCTGTGAAATAACACGAGTAAAAACTCGTGTTATTTCCGACTTCTGTGGGATTTTCGGGATGATTATTATTTTTTACTAGCTGCGCCCGCGGTGTTACCCGCGTTGTATCGGTTCCCGCGGGATGTTCGGGATAAAATGTATCCCATGTGTTATTCTGATGTATAACCTATATTACTGTAAAGTTTCATCTAAATCCGTTCAGTAGTTTTTGTGTGAAAGAGCAACAAACATACATCCATACATACATCCATCCTTACAAACTTTCGCATTTATAATATTAGTAGGATATTATGATAAGCCTTCCCTTTGTATGTGGCTCTATTTTCATTCCCCTTATATATTATCTTTACTTCTATAATACGGGCTAATCGCGGAAAACTACTGGTCCAATATAAATAATTAGCAGCGCCCTACGGTTTTACTCCCGTTGTGCCCGTTCCCGTAGGAATTTTGAGATGAAAAATAACGTATAGCCTTCCTCGTGAGTGGACTATCCAACACTGAAATAAATTTCTAATCGGACCAGGAGTTCCAGAGATTAGCGCGTTTGGTTTAGGTCCATCTCGTAGCCAGATTTGGTAGCTAGCTTCCAAATGGGAGAAATAATCCCGATTCGAAAGTCCAAGATTTAGGACTTTAACTAGTAAAAAAAAAATAACCCTAACCTACCGAATAGATCGTTCCCATTTAGTAGCTAGCTACAAGATGGGAAAACACTTTTCTCATTTCGTAGCTAGCTACCAAATCTGGCTACGAGATGGGCCTAAATTGCGCGTTTAAACAAACAAACAAACTCTGCTTAGTATTGATTATTTTTGAAATTGATACCTACATTCAAGAGGAAGGTCCATGGCTATTTTTATCCCTCTTTTCCCACGAGAACGGGCATAAAGCGGGTAAAACCGCGGGGCACTACAGAGATTTTTTCAAATCCAACTGAGTATCAGTACTGGAACACAAGCCCACGAACACAACTTAATTTTCATACTAACTACTTACAAGGATGTTACTCAGATAACTAAATGATGTACACTGCGTTTCCACCGACCAACTTGTAAACCAATTTGCAGTTTCCGCATCTAATTATCGCCGTTCAAATATATGTAGCTTTTATTAGCATAAGTTTGAGTCTATTACAAGTTATTAGCGTCTTGTATTTTATGTAGTACTTTCTACGTAAATGCGTGGGCGAGTCTTATTGGTGCACTAATTAATGCAACTTGAAGTTGGATGTTGTGGATCTATCTCTATGTTATAAGTGCTATAATATAAATAAGTGAAACTGGACTATAAGTAAGCTTTGGAGTTTTTAGACCGCCTAAAGGCCTCTGACATGGTCTAACGATGAAGCAACCGGGAGCGACAAAGGGAATAAGTATATCGCGTTTAAAGTATGACTTATTTCATTTGATTTATTTTTTTATTTTATGCATGTCTTCCAGTGACCATTAGTGGTGTGGTTAACTGCACTGAAAACGTCGAAAAATGCGAATCGTTTAAGTTTAAAACGTTTATTAACTATGTTAATTTAAATTAATTATAAATATTTGTTGTAAAAATCAATGTTGAATGTCTTGTATCTATTAAATTGTGCGCTACTTTATACTCTAGACTTGCAAACTGTCTACTCACTACAGTGTGATCACTGCTCAAGCTCATTGAAAAGAGACATCTGGCTATCCTGAATGAAATAATCAACAAAATCCTTATTGTATCTTTCCGTCAATTTGCCTCCTACGAATGGTTTCCTTTACTTCGAGTTTTAATTTAATATACCCGGCAACCAATAACCATTATTCCAATACAATAATTCGAATCACAGAATCGATTCAATAATATGGTATTTTATGTTAATTAACACTGTCGAAGTCGAAAGGGTGAAAGCATTGTTTCAAAGAGATATTATAAACTTGACGTGGGAAGCGCGTAGGCGTAAATTCAACATAATTACAAGAACCAGTATACCAAGACCTATCTCTCAATCGTTATCCTAATAACTACGGAAGTAATTTACACAAACCGATAGGAACAAAAGACCGTTAATTTGTCCCGGATAGCAATAACCGTATACCCGTAAAATCGATTTAGTTTTTGTCCAATCTCTAAAAGTTGGAGTTAATCGATTTGGCTAGACCGATACGAATTTGGAACCTAGTTTCGGATGGATTCTAAAATTAAAATGTAGGCCTTTTGTTTTAGGTCACTGCATTGCGGTAAATCATTAGAGATGTTTATCTGTTTTTGAAATACGTTAAGCTTTTAGAACTTAGGTTGAGAGAGTAGGTTTGCCAGGCGATTGGACGCCAGACAAAAATATTCATGCTCTTTATGTAAACGGGCCAAATTAGACGGTGTCCAAATTTAGGCGTTAGGTTTTTTAAAGGTTTTTACATGAGATCAGTTACTCTCCATACTACGCCCCTATCACTATCGTTTTGCCTACAGATCTAACCGACTTCAAATCTTTTTTTTTATCATATTAATACTACGATACAATATCATCATAAAATTTATTTTAAATTTCTGTCGGCTTGACGGCCAACCCTAAGTGAGAGCTCATTTACGAACATAATATATTACGTATACGCCTATATCTCATTCAGTTCACAAATCCGATTAACTGCCAAAGACCAAGCCTATGTTACATAATTTTTACAACCAGTACCTTTAGGCTAAGAGAGGAGAGACTTAGAGAATATTTTTCTCATTACCTAGGGGCTTAAACTAATAAAACCTCCCACGAAACAGTTGGCAAATCAGCAAGTTCATTGACTTAGGCGAGTGTAATGCAAAATTTATTGAGCAACTAAACCCGGCGTGTGTTAATCTTTAATAATACAAAGCAAGGTTTGTCTGTCTGTTGTAGAACTGTTACAATATACGGTATGTTTTATGAAAAGACGTTGTATTAAGTATTGAAATGTAAAAGAAAATAACATATTATTGTTACAGAAATATTAAAACAAAACAGCTGTAAATACTATCTAATTATTCTAAACAATAATTATGTTATTATCAATATGTTTTAATATAAAATGCGATTGTTCTAAAAGTACTTTTCGTATGAAAATAACTATTGCAGTAAGTACAATGCTTTATTAATACTTGAGTAGAAATAGTAGGGTGAATATCCAATAAGCTACATATTAAAAGTAGCACAACAAAACCTGGCTGTGAAAAGTGAAATGTAACCTTACATATTATAAAACTAAAACTTCTCTGTATGTATGTAATAGATTTTTACAAAAAAAAATCATGCGGTTTTCACCAACATACAGAGAGATTCAACCGCAAGGTTTCTGACTACTTTTCATGCCAAAACTCTTAAAGAGACGGGTACAAAGCGGGTGAAACCGCGGGGCAGTGTTAGTAGAATAATAATCTTTTTAGATAAGTAGTAATCGCTCGATGCCCTGAAGAGATAGCCCGATTGGCAGCACCAGCGTGCGGTGGGTGTTACTTACGGACTTGTTAGTCGTCTTGACTACGACTTATATCATATCTGTATTGATGGACTTGTGTAATCTATGAATTAAGATTTTATAGGCTTTCAGATCAGTTTTTTGTTCTGCACTTACAGCGTTTTGTTGTGTAATACAGATTCAGTTTTTAAAGATACCCAGGTACTCAGGTTCGCGTTCTTTTCTAAATACGGTCATATGTATATACACGTTTAATTTGGGGTTTTAAAAAACAGAATTACAAGTGTCGTTACTTGTATTGGTACTAAGCAGCAGTTTAAAACTAACGTTTTCTTCTGGCTGTATAGAGTAAATGGAAAACGTATCAACTCTTTAAAGCAACTTAATACGAATACAGAAACCGCAAACGTCGACAAGAAATAAATAAACCAAAAATTTCTACCTTTGGGAACACTTACGGTTTTGGGGAGCAATATAAACATTTTTTCAAGAATCAAATCTCATCGTACCTGTAACACAAAAAGAAAAATATTAAATATGATATTAAAAAACGTATATACAGTCGAATTAAGAAACCTCTTCCTTTTTTGAAGTCGGTTAATAATTGTAATCAAAATCGTTTCGTACATGTACACAAAAGTGAAGCTTATAAAAATCTTTTCACGTTGAAGTTCAAAAGTTTGCTCCTAGTATTTTAATATGACTTTGATATCGTCAGACTATGTCGGAGTCCTTTAGGCGGTCTAAAAACTCCAACACCAGGGTTGGCCACTAACTTACTCGAAAAGAATGAATATGATATTTATATCGATATCATATACCTATTACCTAATATTTTTCCACTGCCAATTGTGTACTAAACCTATCAAGGAATCTATTTGTTCCCGGTCAGGCGTCAGGTTTGTGGCCTGGGCATCACGTGATCCGAATACCCAAGGTCGGGTGATATCAAACTATTGATTTCCACCGAAACACCTTGAACTTGCATGTTACGGAGTAGTCAAACTAACGTTATGGTCTGGTATGTTGTGTTAGTAGGTTTACGGACTTTTTTAATGGTAGAGCAGGGTGGTGCCTTTTTTAACAATCGACGTTATAATAATTCATTGAAATAGAGTCTCTAATGGCTTAAATATTTGTGTATGTAGGACCTCGAATATGTAATAGCATGAACCAATGTTGGACCATGCTATTACTATGCGATGTTGGTAATAGTATCTATTAGTTTGTTTCCATAATACTAGGTCCAAAGTAAGCTCTAAGAGGTTAGCTCTGGTCTTATTACCGGTGTGTGAAATTGTCCTGTATCAATTATTTTTGCATCAAATAATGTTAACTGTGATTACGGATGAATGTATCTTTTTATTATAAATTGTGGATTCCAGTTAGACATGGTAGGCCTAAATATCCTCATGAAAAAAGACCCTAATACCATATAGTGAAAGAAGTACACATACTTAACAGTTGTCATGTAATTTTTGTAATGTGCCACGTAAGAACTTTCACCATATTGTCTATTTAAAGTGAAATATATTTGCCACACAGCTCCCGCCCTTATTTACAAAATACAATAACTTATATAAACCTACGCCCAAAAAGATGGGTTCTGACATGAAATACGTCACGTCCCTGACACGACAATACAAGACTCGCAAATACTTTAAATATCTTCTCCATACATCAATACATCGATTTAAATTATAATAAACCTTTTCTGTATATACCTTCCGACATACGAAATCAATTGGCATATTGCTATCTGCAGTTTATTTGCATTATAAAGGATGGACTGCATTGATGTATGTCTGTTGGTGATGCTTGCTGTTTTGTTTATTTAAGTAGTAGTTTAAAATCGACTATTAGTCTTTTCGAGTTGGTTGGATAAGCCTGTCATCGAACTTTAGACGGCCTAAAGGCTTCTGACATGGTCTAATGATTGAAACAACCGAGACCGACTGCTTAATATGCCCTCTGAAGCACGGTAGCGCTAAGGTAGATGCCACTTTCGGCCTCCCATACAAGTAGGCCGAGCGACACGTTGCTTAACAATCGCAATGATGTAATATCTACAATTCTCCCGAACTCTCAAAGGGTCCAATTTCAAGCGACTTTTATAAAATAATCTATTAAGAGAGATAAGAATATATAAATGTTTATTATAACTAATTAATATGTTTAATCCCCTTAATTGTCAATGTTAATTATTTTTTATTTAAGTGTTTTATTATATTAGATTGTAAGTTTTTTTAAAGTTTAAGACGTAGCACCCTAACTCCCAGTTCCAAATCAGCGCTGCCCGGGGTGTCTCGCCCTGGGCAGCAAAAGCTGAGCCATCGCCTTTTGCTAATAAATGTAATGTAATTAAAATTGTGATTCTGCGTACGATTTTTAAAAAAAGCAATACATGATTTTTTATTAATTTTTATTTTATTTTATTTTATCTCACTCTTGGGCAAAGGCCCACACATATTAACAGTAGCACCCTAACTCCCAGTTCCCGCACAACACCTCAGGTAACAGGGGTGGCTGAAAATCAGCACTGCCCGGAGTGTCTCGGCCTGGGCAGGAAAAGCTGAGACATCGCCTTTTGCTAAATGTAATTAAAATTGTGATTCTGTCTTTGATTTTTTAAAAAGCAATAAATGTTTTTTTTTATTAAGGAGGACTAAGGTCAAAGTTGATTCTTAGTTAATGGCAGAAACTATGATGATATCAAGTAAAAGCGGAAAGAAAGGATACTTCACGGAAACATAAACACTAGTGAACATAAACTTCCAATATAATTGATGTACTTTTAATTACCATGAAGTTACATTACTGATTATGATCAACTATTCAGGAAACCCATAAAAATCGAGTTTAAGCATCCGTGTGTACAAATCCTTACAGCAACAATGTTGCCGCCGATAAAAATTAATCATTTTACGTCGAAAACAAAAACACAGTTACAAATATTTACACTCACGAGCAATTACCTCTCACACTTGATGCGAAGGAAAATTATTTCGCCGTGTGTTTTATTTATTGCATCCCAATATGTCAATACGGCTACAATGTTAAGCTTGATTTACAATGCTTCCTTTTCCAACTGGCACTGAATTTACGATTTAATATTATAAGCAATGGGTATCTACTTCCTAAAGCGATGGTTGTTTGTATCATTTGTCATTTGTTTACGAGGGAAAAGCTCACGACTCAGGGAAGCCATAGATTTTATTTTCAGTAATTGAACAATGAACATGGCTTAGGTTTGATTCAGTAAAGGGCATGGGCATAATCTTCTGCACTGTGGTAATAGCCTTAGCAAGCGAGGATAGTAAGGTATACGGACAGTGAGGACGACTAGCGATTTCTTTGAAAAGCAAGATTTAATATCCGTCATGCTTGAAGATAATCACTACATATTATAAAACAAAGTCCCCGGCCGCGCCTGTCTGTCTGTCTGCGATAAACTCAAATACTACTGCACGGATTTTGACGCGGTTTTCTTAAATAGATAGAACAATTCAAGAGGAAGGTTAACATGTATAAAATTCCTGAAATTCCCACGGGAACGGGCACAACGCGGGTAAAACCGCGGGGCGCTGCTAGTACTGTAATAAATAAGAGACCTGAATTCCACATATTACATTCAGCATTCATGGCAGAGTCTCTGAGACAAAAGTACATTCTGGGTTACGTCCGTTGGAATTGATCAGAATAAATCAGATAAAGAGAAAAGGAATCGCTTTACAGAAACGTATCAAACAGCACAAGCAAACATTATGGATAACGGAATGCGAAAGAACAGTCTGACATTACTCGAAATTACTGAAGGCAGAATGAAACAATGGCTTATGCAAATTACATTTATTTATCGGCGATGCATAAAAACTTGAGAGTTTAAAAAGTGGTGGCAACATAAACGGTAGCTGTACTATTATGGTAACGTACCATTGTTGCAAACATGAGAAAGAAATACGGAAATGTAATCTGGACTGATTGTGTAGTCAAGAATCTGTTCGAAGCTGGATCTTGGTATTCTGCGGACATCTAGGTCGTATCTCTTTTATTAATATTGGGTATGGAATGAACCTTGCAAAAGTATGTACATACTTCAGAAAAAGAAATATGTTTAACAATATTTTTAAATGTATCTCTATCAAGAGTTTCATGCAAAACAAACGTATGGGCATGCAAATTTCAACTAAATCAAACCAGGAAGTGTGTCAAACATCTTGCATGATTTGTCTACAGACTACAGGAAAATAATATCTATACTAATATTATAAAGAGGTACATTTTTTAAGTTAGTTTGTTAGTTTGTATGTTCGAGGTAATCTCAGTAATTTTCAGTCCGATTTGAATAATTATTTTTGTAATAGATAGCCAGATTCAACGGGAAAGTTATAGGCTATTTTTCATCCCAAAATTCCCACGGGAACAGGCACACGCGGGTTAAACCGCGGGGCGCTGCTAGTAAAATATATAATTTGATGTTGAACATTAAGTCTTTTAGCGCCGTTAGTCCCCATAATCATTGCTATAAGAAAATACGTTAAATAACAAACCATACATTCCGAAATCAAATAAACCGATCAAAATTACGAAATTTATTACATTTCCAATCACATAAACGGTATATCTGTGGGCACTTGAATGTCTTATTGTTTTGCCCAACAACATGAAATATCGGGGACCAATTCCCATTGGCAGGTAATTTCCAACAAGTAAGTAAACCTTTCACTACACTCACATAAGTTTGCGTGGAATTGTTGTTATTGTTCAGTTGTTGGATTGTGGGTAATAATTCAAATTATTAGTCGAATTTCGTGTTCCCAGACTGGCCAGTGAAAGTGGTCTGCTACTGGGCTTTGAACGTGTTTGTGGTCCATATTATAAGAGATAGGTGTATTAGTGTTTTTTTATCTGACTTTGAATTTAAATGTTCGCTTGCTCCAGCTCCTTGTGCGTAATAATGGTGCCTAAAAGTACGTATTAGCCTATAATGTTGCCATGGAAGCTATCAGTACAATGGTGATTATGATTAATTCTTTACACAAAATGCCAATTTTAAAGCGAATATTATAAATATTACACATCTCAAATTCATATTCCGTTTACGAACACGGTATCTGTAGACTGACATTCCTAAAAAGTGATGAAATTAAAGCGATTAAAGCGACCATTTTTTTGAGTGGCAGTGTTTCTTGAATATGATAATGTGAATTTCAACATTTTTTAAGTATACCTACCTAATAAAAATTAAAAATAAAAGCTTCAGTATAATCGTTCTCCTGTAACTTGGGCCACAAACGCAACGCGTGCTAAGCCGTCCGTCGATGTTTATCGTCTTTTTATTGGCGCATTAGCTAGTAAAAAGCCTATAATTTCAGTCTCACGGTGAAAAATATCCTAAGGGCTACACGCACCCTATATCTTCACAATTGGCATATCTACCTGACAATCTTAAAGTATTCTTGATCCTATGGTATTTTAAAGAAAAAGCGTCCAGCATTATCCATTTATAGACACAGTAATCGTAAATTCAAATCGTAAAATGGAAAGTGACTGAATTATGCAGAACTAGCTGCACCTGCGGTTTCACCCACGTTTTACACGTTTCCGTTGGAATTTTGGGATAAAGAGTAGCCTTTGTGTTATTCCAAAGTTGAATCTATCACTAAGCCTAAAAATACTTAGACTATGTTATTCTAGGTTTCAAACTATCTCTAGTCCTATTTTGATGTAGACTCAATAAGTAGCTAGCGCGTAAAAGAGTGACAAACATTCATGCATTGTTAAAAACTTTCGCATTTATATTATTAGCAGGATTGATGCCGAAAAGTAAAGTTGAGAGAGTTTCAGCTGTGTTTCATTGGAGATATAATTTAAGTCCTTACACCTATGTACAGTCAACTATAAAAGTTTATGAACATTTGCATTTTTACAAGACACTTCAACACAGTGTTCAGGTGTTTTGTACTTCGATCAACAATACACAACTAGATATCGGGTCACGTACAAAATCAAAGCTAAATACTGTCCGCGTGGATGACGTGTGACAGCTTATTTTGTTTACTACCGAACTGAAAAAAAAGATATAAAACAGTTCGAATTTCAACCTAATTACAACCATGACACCTAGCAATAAAGTAGCAAATCTTATGAATAAAATAAGTGAGAATAACGCCTCACTTTTCAAATGAGGCGTTATTCACCGAGACGTATTTTTTGCGCCGACCCGACATCTAGTTGTGTATTGTTGATCGAAGTTTTTGTAATATCGAGTGTGTTTAGTAGTTGATTGTAGTTGATTGTACTTTTACTTTACCAAATAAAGGAAAAATAAAACAGAATTTATGACTAGAATGGATATTGAATACATACATTTTATTGGTATCTAATCCAAGAGATAGAACAAACCAAACATCACTTTATACTTAGCACTTCAAAAACAACAGCAAGTACCAACCATACTTAATTACCTACGGCGTTTTATTAAAACACAATATCACCTTACAGTCTTAACTTCTCTAGCGCATATTTAAAAGACGTCAAAACCAATTACAGTGGTGTGTTATTTCCATGCAATTAGCTTGAAGCTTCGCGTGCTTAGAGGAGCATGCTTGCACGCAACCTCGATGTATATCAAAATAACAAAAGAGTAAGGTCGCTAATGTAACTATGATCGGCCATTAATCGTATCACTACGCTTAATACCATCTAGTTGAATTATGGTTTGAGTCGTTTGTTTTAATTGTTTAGAGTGTAAAAGGGTTGAAAAGGTATTGTTCTATTTGATTTCTGATAACTGTTTCAGTATTTCTACAAAAGGGACTGACTCAAAATTGTTCTAAAAATAGTTACCACAAAGAAGTATAAAAAACTTTATCTTTCAATCCTATTAATGAGATAATGGGGATTCACTTTGACATTTGCATTATAAAGGATTTTATACCAAGTATAACTAATTCTAATGACTATAATTTTATTAATAAGACTTAAAATAATATAACTTTTCAATAACGGAAAAGTTCAATTACCATATAGTTAAAAAACATCGCATATTGCACATTCCCAACCAATACCAACAAATCAAGAACCATCAATTACACGGTATACGTAATAAAGGTACCACTACACCACCATTTAATAATGTAATGCAGTGGTGCATGAATCAAAGGCCGTTGAAAGCTCGTGGGCGTCTGTGATGCTTCCCACCCACGAACAGCAGGAGTTACTCATAACGAGGAAATTCAGACGACTGATTTAGGAATCGTTATGTTACCTGTAGGTTATACGCCTTATTCATACAAGCTCTATAACAAAAACACTGTTTTAATGTGTTTTGTCTCTTTTGCTATAAGTAAAATAGCGTATGTCGGAATGGGACAAACTATTTGATAGCTATAAAAATTGCTGTATAGGTATAAGAGTTTGAATAAGGCCCTATGAGTTTTAATTTTATGTCATTTTGAGTGTTTTAGACCTTTGCTCAGCAGTGGAACACAAGTAAAAAAAAAAGTGTTTATTACAGTACAGTGAGTCGGAAGCTGTGTACCTAGTTGTTAAAGCTATTGGGTTACTGATTTAAACAATTTAACAGTGATTAATGCCGATAAACATACACAAACATGCAAGGACCATTTCGCAGCACTGTTGCTGCAATCCCGAAATTCCCGCGGGAACGGGTACAGCGCTGGTAACACCGCGGGCGCGGTGGTGAATTCAGTGATTTACTACTGCATGCATGCGTGACACTTGACTAATTGGCGTAATTTTAAATTAAATCTCTAAGGAAGGCATTTGACGTATCTGAGTAGGAGCGTTAGAAAAGCTTTCCTCCAACGACTCCAGATAAGAAATCCTATCTCTGACGTCAGCACTAACTAATGATAATGCAATTAATTAACTCTAACTACACTTTGTAAATAACATATCACTGCTGACTACTAATAGAAACCTCGCATTAACAGACACACTTAAACACATAGATAAAGTAACAAATTATATTTTCCGCCGTAGAAACTTCACTTACAGTTAATACAACAGATGCGATTTCATTTCATGGTGAATAATAATATGATTATTATTAGCGTTTCTCGAGACTTTCATAAGTTTCACTGGAGAATACATTCACTTAGCTGAAGATTACCATCGAGGGCATTTCGAAAGGAGCCCTCGGAGATAGGGTCAGTTCCTTCAAGTGGTCGGGATGGATGGTGGCAAACGGAGCGATTTGCACATTCTTAGAACCTCTGGAGAAGTCGGTTAAAAAGGGGGTTTAATTTAACCTCTTTTTAGAACTGTTTAGAGCTCTGTCTTTCCTTCAATTCTTTTCGTTCTTTGGACTAAATTGCTAGGAACTTATCCAAAGTCTACCTACCCCGTTAAGTCACGGAGGCAAAAAAACACGCTAAAGACTTCTCTTAGTCTTCGGATATGTTTGTATGGAAATAATGTGGAAAACAAGAGAGAGAGAAAAAGATAGAAGAGACAAACGATATGAAAAAGTTGTCTTAACCAGCAGTTTAGTCTTGCATATTCATACAAATTTTCTATGGCCAAACTTTGCATAGCTAAACGTAACTCTTAATAAGGATTGAATGGAGAATGAAAAAAGAGACATGGAAAGAATTGAGGGAAACCTTTGCCCAGCAGTGGGAAACATAGACATAGATATCGTTATCATAAACTCAATAAGTTCTAAGAGCCACTTGTAACCCCAATTTCCCTAACCTTACATAATAAAAACCAAAACAGATCAGAGTGCATGTACAAACATCGCTTACAAAACATTTTAAGAGCCATTAACTCGAAACCAGTACTCTCGCTTGAACTTATCAACAAGACCACACCTTTACAAGTTGAAATGGCGTACTGTAGATAAGAAAAAGCCGTGATAAAACGTACCTGGCCATTTCGCTAACTAAAGATTTATCTCGTTGAACATTCACGTGGAACATTATAGCAACAAACCTCGCTGGATGTACGAGTTGCATTGTTGTTTACGACGTTCAGCCGTTTGTTTCAAATCAACTGACAGTTTATTGGTTTAATTTATTATCGTTTTCAGTTTTGATTGATAAATTATAGTTGCGCCCTAATTACTGTTGGTTCATGAGTTTCCGTCATTTTAAATCTTTAACAAACATACAAACATACCTAATTACGAATCAGGGCGCTACTATAGAAGTAGTATCTTCAAAAATCTATTTCATTTTAAAGTAACCTAACCAATATTTCGATTTAAAGCCTTATTATCGCCTTATTAGTATATTACTTATTATATTTCTTAGTCTGTACTTACCAAATCCAAACACACCATATAAATTAGGTTGCCAATAATATCAGTCTTCTGATCCTGTAAATGCTTTATTAATAATCCCCTGACAAAAACAAGCAAAGGCATACAATGTTGAAACAATAAAGATTGCATAGTCATGTTCATAAAGAACAGTTCTTCATCAATTATCCCAAATAAAAGCTGGCTGTTCCGAAATAATGCAAAGCTCACAAAAGATGTGATGAAAGTACCAATTTACAATAATTTGCATGAGGAAGCCAGATAAAGGCATTGCTTAGATAACACCGGGGTGGGCCCGATATTTAGTAGATGCAGCAAATTTGTACCACGCCTGTGAGCTTTGATAACATTATTTATGATCCGTAAGTATATGAGTATGTTAATTTTGTTACCCTTTTCACTGCTCTTATTTTGTATTGATCAAACAAACAGAACAGCGGACATTAAGTTGCAAAAGTTATGATTTTGAACTAATCAGCTTTTATCATACAATTTATACCTTTCAGTTCAAAATAAACATGTTAAAAGATATACAAAATATCCTTAATATAATTCCGATATTTTTCTTCATATGTACTACATTTTACAATATTGGCATGGTTTTGCATAGATTTTTATATATATAATATTATAAAGCTGCATAGTCTGTTTGTTGTTTGTTTGTTTGAACGCGCTAATCTCAGGCACTACAGTTCCGATTTGAAAAAATCTTTTTGTAATGGATAGCCACATTCAACAGGAAGGTTATAGGCTATTTTTCATCCCGGTATTCCAACGAGAAAGGGCACAACGCGGGTAACACCGCGGGGCGCTGCTAGTTGACTATAACTATATTTAAGTAAAGTTATAAGAATACTAGCAGCGCCCCGCGGTTTTACCCGCGTTGTGCCCGTTCCCGTGGGAATTTCGGGATAAAATGTAGCCTATAGCCTTCCTCGATAAATAGACTATCTAACAGTGAAAGAATTATTCAAATCGGTTCAGTAGTTTCTGAGATTAGCGCGTTTAAACAAACAAACAAACAAACAAAACAAACTCTTCAGCTTTATAATATTAGTATAGATGAGTATTCATATTACGAAAGAAGTTTTTCAACCTATCACCTTTAAAAACATAAATACTTCAACACGCTAACAAGAACAACTGAACGAGTAAATAAATCAATGACCGATACAGTTGTAACAACATAATCAACGCAAACAATCTAATCGATACACATTGATAGACAAACACTACTGTACCCTAATATAGAAATTGTAATACAATACTTATCAGAGATTGCGGATTGCAACATTTTACTGTTTCTATCTGTTTATGTTCAACGGTAGCAGAGACACGGAAACAGGGGCGAATCCAGGGGGTTAAGGGCCCAAGGAAGTATTAACCTTTTATGTCCCACAGCTGTGCCTTTTCCCTGTCATCTCACTGAACATTAAGATTAAGCAGTTTCCATCGTTAGACCATATCGGAGACCTTTAGGCGGTCAAAAAACTCCGGCACCAGGGTTTGGCCACTAACCTCCCCGAAATGAATGAATGAACCACGCTTGCTTAATGCTGGTTGGTGATCTCAAACCCGAGCCATGTTTGAAAAGTAAATTGGACACATGTTTCGTTCGACACGGGGTTTGAATCCCGTACCCTAATCTTGGCAGGCGATGGTTTAAACCACTCGACCACGTCTACGGTGGTTCTTTCCCCACCAGTATAGCCCTTTCAAATCTAAACCCTAGATCCGCCTCTGCACAAAACGGGTCTTGATTAAATGTAATAATTATACAGCAATTAGCTTCAAATAGCTACACAAACTACGTCGTGTTATTACTTACATTTAATGTATAAACACTGCAAGGAATTTTCACCAGATGCGCGCAGAGGTATGTATAAAGAAAGTCTGTAACTACCAGCCATATTTGATTAAAAGATACTACAAACATATAGAAACATTTTAATGTTCTTTAATGTATGTATTTCTTTAGTTTTTGTCAAGCCCGTTGGTAGAGTGGCACGTTACAGTGCTAAAATAAAACGTTGAATTGTCGGTCCCGGTTGTTACAATCGTAAGACCATGTCGGAGACCTTTGGGCGGTCTAAAAACTATGACACCAGCACGGGTAGCATGAACACTGGTAGACATATATCTCTATAGGGTTAAAACTTTTGTCTTGTCTACGGGTTATGGCGCGGTTGCGAGCACATAATGACAGGAAGCGAAAATCTCTACTGTATACAAAACTTTCGCTACGGAAGACATAGAAATATTGCCCTTTACAAATATATTATATTTTTAACATGGTCACACATGATTACCGATAAATTTGTTGAAGCACAACACCGTCACAACTCTATTTCATTCATTCGCCATTCATTCATTTCAGTGCGTTTTTGTCTGTGGTTATTGTTTCTTGTTTTCTCTCTGACGTAGACATAATATGGTCGTCATGCTCAAGGGCGTAGACATTTGTATACAAATGACGTACGCGACAAGACAAATCTATGTCGCGGTAGCTACTGTAGACAAAATCGCGATGACGTCAAACTTGCGCCATAGATGGTAGACATATTTGTATGTCTACTTGTCATGCTACCCGTGCAGGGTTGGCCACTAACCTACTGATACTGAAACTTACGGTCTTTACCAGAATACTACGATTTTCTGATGTTTCAAGAGAATTGTCAACAAAACTATGAGTACGTTAATAATGTGTTCAAATCACGAAAGATTAAAAAATACAAATGTAGGATAATTCAGGAGAGAAAGTCAAAGTTAAATATTTTTATCTAGTTTTGGCCCCAAAGAGGCTCTTTAGAACGTACTACCTAGAAATAAGAGTTATCCCCACACACGCACACACACACACGCACTTACTTTACCTCTCAATAAAATTGCTATTAGCATAGATAAACCGTTGACCTTTCAATAAAATATGACTGAAACAAGAAAGCTTTTCCAACATTAGTAACAATTAGCAACAATGTAGATATCTACATATCAGTGAGTCAGTTGCTGACGTCAAAACCGGCCTACCTGAACTCTGGTTTAATGTACCTTCATTAAGTACCGGCCCACTCGCAGGGAAATGATATTAATATCTAAGGACATGTTTACGCCTGTTAACTTGGTAGTAAGTCTGTTTCTATATTTTACTTAGTTTCAAATATTTTACAAAAAAAACTATGTTGAATTAGATTTCAGATTGAAAGTATGTTTCTTATAATGATGTAAATCCGCAAATATCTTTTTCAGTTTTCACGATAGTGTACTACTAATAGAATCCCTTTTTATTAGTAACCAGCAGCGCCCTGCGGATTTTCCCGCGTTGTGCTCGTTCCCATGGGAATTTCGGGAATTTTTATACATAAACCTTAAATTCCTCTTGAATCACTCTATACAAAAAAACTGCATCAAAAACCGTTGCGTAGTTTTAAAGATCTATGCATACAAAGGGACAGACGGACAGCGGAAAGCGACTTTGTTTTATACTATGTAGTGAAGCAAATAGGATTGAATACCCCATTGAATAACAAAAAATCAGCGAGAAGTAGTAATTGTAATCCTTCATGTAAAGCACTCAAAACAACACCTCTAGACGCCTATAGCCGGTAAACTACACCTATAGAGGCTTACATCAGGTAAATTAAACCTCTAGACACCTATACCAAGTAGAAAACACCCATAGAGGCCTATACCAAGTAGAAAACAGTGATACTTCAAAAATACGTTTAACGGTATTTTACATGGAAATTCACCCTTATTACACGTTTTAAAATACATTAAACTGTTACCGTCGGATATAATATAGGTTTTACATGAAATGGACATAAGATTATCTATACTAATATTATAAAGCTGAAGAGTTTGTTTTGTTTGTTTGTTTGTTTGTTTAAACGCGCTAATCTCAGAAACTACTGAACCGATTTGAATAATTCTTTCACTGTTAGATAGTCTATTTATCGAGGAAGGCTATAGGCTACATTTTATCCCGGATTTCCTACGGGAACGGGCACAACGCGGGTAAAACCGCGGGGCGCTGCTATGTAGTAATAAAGTAAATTACGGACATTTCTCTCGCAAGAGCCCGTAAAGGTCTCTTATCAATTTCAGATTTTACGTGAGACTTGTTAACTTGATACAATGTATGTGAATTCATGTTAGTCAATTTCAAGTTTATGTTTTGGATAATACTATTTTTTTTCGGGGATAATCTTCTTCATATATAAAACTAGTTGTGCCCCGCGGTTGCACCCGCAGCGCACCCGTTCCCGTAGGAAGTACGGGATAAATAGTATCCTATATCCGTCTCCTGGTTCTAAACTACCTCCCCACCAGTTTTCAGCCAAATCGGTTCAGCCTTTCTCGAGTTATAAATAGTGTAACTAACACGACTTTCTTTTATATATATAGATTCAAAGTCCTGACTGACTGATAATCAACGCACAGCCTCAACCGCTACACCTAGAAACATAAAATTTGGCAGGAAGGTTCTTCAAGTGATGTAAGTGCACACTAAGAAAGGATTTTCGAAAATACCTACGGGAAGGGGTCAACGCGGGCAAAGCCGCGGGGCGCTGCTAGTATTAATATGTAATAGTCAGTGCTATTTGGTTCTATAACTTGATTCACCTGTTACATCCAGATATACAACTAACATACTTTTGTATAGACATTATTAAGTTAAGTCTATTATAATGAAGTTGAAGTGTATGTTTTATCATATGTAGTATGGGAGGACTTAGTATGGGAGGTGATGTCTCACTAGCTGAGCCAAATATAATGTAATTACATTTGAAATATATAAATAATTATGAAATATACGAATGAATTACCGAATACACATCTCTTCATACCAGAAATGTACTATGTAACTTGGATTTAAGTGTAGAAGGAGCTACACTGTTGATGCGTAAACAAATAAATAAATAAGAAACCTACGATTTGAAATATTCTTTTCGTATTTTTTACACTTTTTATCCCGATATTACACCGGTATAACAAGGCAAAACCGCCGGTATAAAAATAATGTTTATAGTAAAATATAACAACAAATACTCTATTTATAGTCATAGATCGTTATCGTGATCGAATACAAAATCAATACGAGCGATCATGCGAAGTGAGCTTTTAACCTCTAACCTGCGCTCGCGCCGGTTCAAGCTATCCATCATTGCCTCTTGCTGCAAATTAGCCCTCTAAAGACGTCCTTATCCAGTCTTACATGACCTGTTCAAACTTGAAATTACTTACAAATTGGCGGTCTTCTAAATCTGGTCATGTTGGAGAACTACCAGAATATGACACGAACAAATAGCCTTTACATAAACTACGTCACGGATCTATTGGCTTTCTTCCTTGAACAGAAATGACCTCTACGCCGTCGCAGGTATCGTGAAATCGATATCATGGGAATATGTTATTTGCTTGCTGATACTCGATTATATCGTATATTAATTTAAAA
This sequence comes from Cyclophora albipunctata, assembly GCA_963082685.1. Lineage (NCBI taxonomy): Eukaryota > Metazoa > Arthropoda > Insecta > Lepidoptera > Geometridae > Cyclophora > Cyclophora albipunctata. The sequence goes on along the minus strand of OY720117.1, from coordinate 2,211,309 downwards.
TAAAAAAATAGTATTACCTATATTGAAACCACGTTTACAGATACACTTCGCTTTTATTTAACATTTGTTTTCTGTGACCACGGTTCCTGTAAAGGGGCCAAAACGTCAAATAAAAAATGTAAAATAAAAGCGAAGTGTGACCAGTTTCTTACTAGACTAGACATTGCTAGATCAAATCTAATTTATTTCTAATAGCAAATATAAAGACATTTAATAGGCGTAATTAGTAGTAAATAATATTATAGACATAAAAATATTTTATGCAGAATCGGTCTTTCATAAGGCGAAATGGATGATGGCCGCCTATTGCGACAATAATTACAGGAAATTATATTACTGTAGTGATTATCGTAAACTGTGTCCCCAATAATCATAAAAGCTATGATTTGCATTTGAAAGCACACTTTATCAGAGTTTTACTACCAAAAAATACACGTTGAGTAGTATGAACATTACAAGGAATACAATCAATTTTCGAAGCTGACTGGATTAGAGATTAGTTCATTCAAACAAACGAATGAACAAGCTCTTCAGCTTTATTATATTAGCGTACATTTATTTTAATACATACTTTTACTGACAACTAAGGTTCATTTTTAAAGTTAAGTTATCACTACATAGTATAAAATAAAGTCGTCTCTGTTTCGTGTCTGTTTGTCTGTATGCTTAAATCTTTAAAATTACGCAACGGATTTTGATGCGGTTTTTTGTAATAGGTAGAGTGATTCAAGAGGAAGGTTTTTATGTAAAAACAATCCCAAAATTCCCACGGGAACGGGCACAACGCGGGTAAAACCGCGGGGCACTGCTAGTAATGAAAATAAAAGAAAAATAGGAGCTTTATACGCGGGCTTGCATAATACTTATGTCAATATGGCAAGATTGAGGAGGTTTGTGGCCAATCGAATTCGGAGTTTTAGGCCACCAAAAGATCTCATACAGTTTCTTAGACAGAGTCAAACGATTGAAACAACCGTAACTGACAAATTTTTGACAAGCCCGTTGGCACAGTGGCAGTGAGAGCGCTTACTGTGTCGGGGGTTGCGGGTTCGATTCCCGCCCGGAGTCAACAATATGTGCAGACATAGTTGTTGGCGACGACGTCTGGGTGTCAATTATATATTCTTATAAAGTTAGATTCCATAACACAAGCTTAGAGCTTACTTTGGGTCTAATTAACCGTGTGTGAAAAAATAATAATAATAAATGATCTTCCAAAGTGCATTAGCGTTCTGATAGAGATGATACTATCGCCCACCCGTCCAAGTAGTGGCCGAGCTGCACGTAGCTTAGCAATCGCGATGGGTTAACATCGCCTAGTCAAACTTCACTACGAGCGTTATCAACATGGTAAAAGTCGGCCACTATAACGAAGGGAATCAATGACACAGTGAAACATACCGTGACACTGTCCAAGATTACATCGATACAGAACTGGTCTGCTCTATCGGCACACGTCAATTACACGACTAAACAATTACGCAAACTCCTATTGAAACTACAGCGAATATCCATGCTCGTTTTTGTACCTTAGTTCTTTAAGAGCCTGGCACATTGTAATTAGACAGTCTATGAAAATATATGAAGAAGCGAATATTAAAGACAAGACATCTAACAGGCGACTTTTTGTCTTGCACAGATTATTTGTTTGGCACATGCTTTTTTGATCGACTAAAGAATTTGTATCAGTAATTGCTATTAGACTGCCCTAAGACAGTCAAGTTAGCGTCGTACAAGTTAGTCTTAAAGACATTATTATCTGTAAAGATTCATCATTATTATATTAAAGAATTTGTGTCATCATTATTATAGTAAAGAATTTGTGTCATCATTATTATAGTAAAGAATTTGTGTCAACCAGTGTTCTTAAACGGACTAAAGACTAGTTTACATCGAACAAGTCTGTCTAAAGACTGTTGTAACTCTAGTGAGCTCAAGCTTAATGCCAAGACAATTGCGGTGTTAGTCTGAGGGTTGGCATTACATCGCATTGTTCAAGATGTTGATGTGTAGAAGAAATTGACAAGATGATGTGATCGGCCGTCGAGATTTGTGATATGACCTGGTTTTAGATAGGCATTGTTGCTACATATTGGAGAGAGCGCAGAAAACTGAATCTTTAGATACAATCAACTACAAAAGTTAATGGATACATTCCATATTACAAAATACCAGAACACACTGTGTGTTTTGAAATATTGAAAACTTTCGTCAACGTTTGCAGTTGACTGTACTATAAGAGCTGTTTTTTGTTAGATTGCGCCAATCTCTGGAAATGCCAGTCAGATACGAATAATATTTTTGCCTTTGATAGCTTCTAAGCAATGGTCAACCATTGAAATAAGATAAGTCAATATATACAGGACAAATTCACACACGGATAATTAGTCCCAAAACTAAGCTCTGTAAGCTTGTGCTATGGAATCAAGCTAACTGATACAAATACAATTTATTATTGGTTACAATTGAATAAATGGATACCGATACAAAGTCAGACTTAGATCTAATCTTACACCATCTTCTGAAACACTCGTTTAAGGATACAAAGACAACGCTAAAGATACTAAACAAGAATATTTTTAAAAGGATCAGTGTGAAGCTTAAAGTCCGTTCAGACAGATTGGATGGAAGAGCATCATTTTCATTGAGGTTAACGTTATATGTTCTAATTTGAATGACCTTTAACCTCTTCTCAACGCGTTAATTTTAGGTCTCACTCTCTCTGATTTTTATACTTAGATACTAAGAGTTTCAGTTTCAATCAATCCTCTCTGTACGAACCATTCCACTTAGTGTAAAAATACTTCATATTATTATTTAATTGTCCTGGTTCTCTTTTATTAATTCAAATTTTAGAGTATCTTAGCTTTACACACTTACATTTTCTAATATCGTTCATCACTATAAAAATAATGCTCGTTGAAGTGCGAAGAAAATTATGCTCTTCTCTTTTCGAATTGTCTGAAAGGACCCTAAGTCGGCAATACGTTATGCGCATGGGCATTTCGCACTATTGTAACCGCATTGTGTAAGCCCTTGTTAGGCTCATGTTAGCTGATGAGACACGGAGATAGCTTATCCTAGGATAAGTCTAGACACTAGTGAGGCAAAAATGTACTGAGCAGCTGTTTCGATATGTTTAATGTAATGCTTTTTAGAAAGCAGGTTCTTTTTAGTTATGTGTTTTTTAGTATTGTGCTACTGTTTTTTGCTGTATTTTGAAATAGACCGGTTAAGTTCAATATGTACTAAGTAAAACAGATTGTTTTGAATTATGTTTTTGATTTGATGTAGGAAATGAAGAAATTTTGAAATATCTACGACGGTTCTGAAGAGTTGAAATGAACATATTGCGAATCAGTAGATTATGATTAAAGGTAAGTACATATAACATAAGCATGTAGATACCGAAATGAAATCAATGTAAAAAAATCTATGACAATCTAATCAAATCTATCGATAAATCAAATCTATACATATTATCAAGACAAAATCCCCAAAAGCTGTTCTATATGTAATTTATTTTTTCAGGAAGGAAGGAAGAAAAGTATTCCTAGATGAACGGGTACAATACGGGTAAAACTGCAGAGCACTGTTACTATACTCTAAACATACACAAAATATAAAAACAAAACATTATGAAAGACATATCTCTTACAAAACGAAATAATCTCGATGTAAGTATTAAAATCGGATGCGTAATATTCGCACCACATTACCGGCTACATCATTGCGTAAACATTTAAACCATTTAAAACTAAGTGGTAGTTTAATAAACTGCTGTGAATATTAACAATATTTAAGTATGCGAGTAGTATTATCGTATCAGTACAATCGGAATCAAAATCTTTACTCATTTACTCCTTATAGGTACTTATAAATAACGCCCCGCGGTTTTACCCGCGTTGTGCCCGTTCCCGTAGGAATTTCGAGAAATTTTATACATATAAACCTTCCTCTATCTGTTTAAAAAAACCGCGTCAAGATCCGTGCAGTAATAATTGAGATTATAGCGAACAGACAGACAGACAAACAGACAGACGCGGCCGGGGACAAAAAAATATAGCCAATGAATTTACTGAATAGTATATCTATCCCAGACTTCTTAATAGTTCTTTACGTAGACTTAACAACATTTGAACAGCTAAAACCCCATTCAAATTCAGCTAATTAAACACAAATTCACAAACTGCGCAATCACATTAGCATATCAAAGGAACTGTTTGAAAAAAATACTTCCTCGTATAACCAACAACGATTTCTGGTCACGACAGTACAATACCGATACAGATCGGTAATTATAAGACATTAAGCTGAATACACATTTACGCTACGGTTAATTTCACACTTGTAGCAATTACCAAGTATCGGACATACGGTGATTATTCACAACATTACCCATTGAAATAACCCTCTTCGCGTATATCGTGTGTTCCTCGCTTAATACCTACCACATTGTATGCTCAAGTAAATTACGTACTTACGCTTATTACTAAAAGTGTTAACCTGGTTTTAAATGTAAGTACCATAATGCCGCGAGGTAACTCAGAGTGTCGGTATGTATCGGTTTTTATTATGTTTAATTAATTTTAATATGGATAATTTTTACTGTCACCTACGGCAGTAGGCCAAGAATTATGGGCGTCGAGAATTATGTAATTAAATATGAGTATAGTTGTAGGTGCTGACCTCGATTGAATTCAGTAATAAAGTTTCTTTCACTGCTGCTGAAAAAAACTAATTAAAAATTCAGCTAAAAAGTAGTTAGCTTTTTAACATTTTACTTTTTACTATATTTAATTTTTGACTTTTTACCTATGCCCAGCAATGGAACATTACTGTAATGCCTGTAACGTCCCACTGCTGGGTAACAGGCATTAACCTGTAACGTCCCAATGCTGGGCAAAGGCCTCTCATCTCACTGAAGATATCAGCCAAAAATCAGCTTATCTTGAAAATCTATGGTAAGTATTATACAATACATGTTAGACTCGCGGTTTCATCTGTATTTGACTAGTTTATTTGACTCTGTACTACATCGTGTGTCTGTCAATGGAAAAACATCTTCTACTTCATGAATTTGTATTAGAATATTGTGAATGACATTTATGAAGATAACTATCTTTAAAGTTGCATCTAGTCTAAAAGCACTTATAGTCCAAGCCCAAGCCAAAGATCACGATGCGAAAACGTTTAAAAAATGTTCTAAAATCTAAAGAGAAAAAAATAGATTCTATACCAAATGAATGTTTTATAGCTAACTTCGATCGAACGTTTGTTGATTTCATCTAATGTGTCTACACAAGACAAATGATACAAACAATTAGCAATAGAATAAATAATGCACTCCCAAATTAGGACCAATCAAATGGTATATATATATTTTTACATCAATAAAGATTATCTATGACAATCCGTTATTTCCCAACACTAATTATAATGTTTGGAAACTCAAATTAGAATAACCATTAAATATATCACTCATTAAATAAGAAAAACATTCATCTGTCAAACGAAAGACATTAACTTATATGGAATCGAGTTGGCCGATCGATATACCGGCTCCAATATGTCGCAAGGAGATTTATAAATCGATATCAATCATATCGACCGTATTTAGTAATCGATGCATCATTGTGAAATCGATTTTACTGCTATTTCCTTGTTTACATTTTGTATTACGCTTGCAGGGTTCAGAACAAGTTAATATTCAAGCGATAAGGCTGTTGGCACAGTGGCATGAGAGAGCGTTTACTGTGTCGAGGGATGCGGGTTCGATTTTTGCCCGCTGGTGCCGGAATTCTACGACCACATAAAAGGCCTCCAACATGGTCGATTGAAACAACCGGCATCGACTATTTAACGTGCTCTCCGAAGCACGATAAATAAAAATAAATAATATAAAATTATCTACACACGTCAAGTGGATACGGACTGTTAATTATTTAAAAATTGCAACTCTCACACCAAATCACAAAGAAATATGTAAATTATTTCATTATTCTACGTAACAAAGCAACAATCAGTGTTCTTGACTCAATTATGCAATATTCTCATCTCTCGTCTGGTCGACGGCCCAGTTCCAAGTGATTTACTGTCAATTCTTAACCCGAGGGGAGCGAAACTAATAGATTTCTTAATTATTACTCGAGACTGGACGCCTCAGTACCTATACACAAGATTAAGGGGACAGCCCATGATGGCCCATGGGTAATTAAATTAAATCCCACCAAAAACATAAATGTAAAAAAGGAGAGCCAAGTTCAATACAAAAATTATGCATGGCTATGGGCTTCGCTGCAAAAAGAATGGAGATCTAAATGAGGGCCAAGTTCTAGGCAATATCTCAATATGTATTTATAGGAACAAAATAACATTATGAACAAGTATTGAACTCTATTTCTTCTCTTTATTGGATACCTATGACAATTGCTGTTATTTAAAAATGTGAGATCTTAAAGTGGGTTAGATTTGGCTTGACCAGTTTTCATTACAGCAGTCATTTTATAAAGTTATTCAACATATAACAACAAACTGGCCAAGTTAAATCTAACCCACTTTAAGATCTCACATTTTTAAATAACAGCAATTGTCATAGGTATCGAATAAAGAGAAGAAATAGAGTTCAATACTTGTTCATAATGTTATTTTGTTCCTATAAATACATATTGAGATATTGCCTAGAACTTGGCCCTCATTTAGATCTCCATTCTTTTTGCAGCGGAGCCCATAGCCATGCATAATTTTTGTATTGAACTTGGCTCTCCTTTTTTACATTTATGTTTTTGGTGGGATATCATTACTTTTTGTAAAGAAAACTAGGTATTGATATTTATTGTTTTTTCTTGCGTTTCCGCTGCATAGGTACTTTGGTTCGTTCGCATTTTAAATCGTATCGTATAGCGCTTGTGAGCCGCGCGCTGCCCCCGCGTACAAGTGCAAGGCGCGAGCGAGTTCAACCAGCATTCTTAAATTAGTCAATACATACATTATATCGGTAACAATAATACATCGCTTTACTACCATGCAGGTATAAACCAACCGACTCGCTAAATTTTTACCAAATAACTACCGCTTATAATTGTGTACTATTCATCAGAGCGTGACGCTGATTGGCTGGGGCGACGGTGGACCGACCGCGTCATAAGTACCTACCGCGCGCCGCCGACGACACACCGTTGGCCGGTTGTTTAGCGCGAAATTTAAGTTTTTTTGAATGGGGACACCACTTATTTTTTTTATTTAAATTTACGTTTATATTGCAGTTAAATAGCAAATATAATAATACATATATTGGGATAGTTTCAAATATCTGCTAGTAACGGTTCCAACGCTACAATTAAAAAATATATTTTTTGTATGGGGACCCCCCCTATTTTTTAACTATTTTATATTTTTAGATTTTTTCTTACGCTTACACACAATTATCGAGCTAGATTCCAAATTTCATCCTTCTAGGTCATCTGGAAGTAGATTAGGTTTAGGTACTATATGTCAGTCAGTCAGTCAATACTAAAATTTACGACTTTCTGACGTTCATATCTTTATAACCGTTTGAGCTAGCTTCATGAAATTTGGGTTTCTAGATGTCCTAATGGATATAATTAAACACACGAAGTTTCATGTGTTTACGTTAAATAGGTTTTGAGTTATAGAAGGGTCAAAAGTGGCACCAAATGGTTCGTGTAATATTACACTCGGCGCTGGCTAGCCGTTCCTTTGCTTGAACTTGGCTTGACACGCTGCCGCGTGTCTAGATGTCTAATCATCATAATATAATCTCATATATTGTGGCCAACCCTGGTGTTCCAGTTTTTGGCCTGCTAAAGACATCTCGCTAAAGGATTTTCACGCGTTTGTAACATTAGTTAATCGATTACGATAGAATGATTCTTCGGGAAGGTTTATATGTAAAAATATTCCCGAAATTCCCACGGGAACGGGCACAAGGCGGGTAAAACCGCGGGCCGCTTCTAGTAATCTTATAATTTATACAATCGGGATCTAAATGATTATATTTTGTAGCATGTCACTAGAGAAAATGTCACTATTGGCTACAAACAAACAATCTATGGGACGAAGCTATTGGATGTAAGTCGCGGTCATTTTCTAGAGTCATATCAGCCGCGTCCGAAAGTATATATCTGTCTTTAATCATCACACTAGTCGTGTCTCAAATATTCATATGCCATATTTATTTTCGTCGCCTTTGGCCAACTTTTTTCAAATGCCTCGATTCTTGATTCGATTAACGGTCCAACTAATATCTAGTATCGATTTAGTCCTAAAATTAAAGTAGCGGTATTTTTTATCGATCAAGTCTAGATTTTATCAGGCATAGTATTTGAGTGAGTCATAGACAAGTATTAGATTTGTTACCTAATTCTAGAATATAAAAATAAGTAATGAAAAACCTGCGTACACACAAGTATCTACTGCACAAAGTGTTAGTAAAGTATTAAGAGCTTAGCAGTAGGGGGAATAGATATCAATAGCATTAATGTACTCGTAAAATATAAAAATACTAGCTGCGCCACGCGGTGTTACCCGCGTTGTACCCGTTGCTGGGAATTACGGGATACAATTTATCCCATGCGTTATTATGATGTATAAATTATATTACTGTAAAGTTTCTGCGTGAAAGATTAACTAACATACTTACATACATCCATCCTCACAAAGTTTTGCATTTAAAATATTAGTAAGAAAATAAAAACAGTACGTACTTACTGTTACTGTTAGCCTGTATCATCCCATTGTTGGGCAAAGGCCTCCCCCCATTTCCGCCACTCTTCTCGATTCGAAGCCACCAGTTGCCAGTCCTTCTTGAGTACGTACTTAACAAGAAAAAACAACTACCTAGCTTGATTGACTCGTACATAGATATACATATTTTCAACGATGATATTTTCGACTTGTCGATCACAACATATTAATGTTACACACCATTCTAAATCTACCTACGTGAACCATTTACTATGTGTGTTCTTAACCTACATTTCACACAAATACACAATTCATTAAACGATAAAGCACAAAGTCTAGACTATCTAAAAGCGTTGATGCGTATAAAGTACAGGAACAATAATTATTATCATGAAAGCGTACGTCGATCATGTTTAAAGCGTGAAGCTTTGTTGATACGCCTATCCATTCGATTTTGTAGCCGTGTCACCATTAGATGGAGTACTAGCGGTATTATTATGATAGCCCATGAGAAATTATATTTGCAACTCAGGGCGAACCTAATTTTGCATTCACGATGATTTTTGACGATGTACAGTCAACTTCGAAAGTTGATGAACGCATTAGATATTTCAAAACACCTGGGACCCGATTCTGAGTACATGTGACAAATTATCAATACCGACATAATATCAAATGACCAATATCAACTTCTTTTTCATCGAGTGGATGGTCAACCTGACCAATCCTGGTATCAGAGTTATTGAGTTATTAATATCAACTTAAAATTACGTTAAAATATCGAAAAACTAAAAAATGCAATTCTCGGCACCATTCGATATGAAATCCGACTCGATATAGTATTATATTCCATTTAAAGGTTCCTTAAATAAGTGTTGCGATAAGGTGAAAATAATTGTATAATTAGTAATTTACAAAAAAACAGTCAACATCACAATTCTCCATAAGTAACTTAGTAGTTATGGAATCTTAGGTTATTTTGTAATATTGAATGTGTTCATCAACTTTTGTAGTTGACTGTACTTGCCTTGCATTCGTAAGCGCTATTGTATTGCGAATATTTTGTGAGCAAGCGAGTTCAATAGATCATAAGCCAGCAAGCGATTTGACATGTGTAACACTCGCGGCTTTACTTGTAAAGTAGCTGAATCTAATATCTAAGCGTTGATGTAAATCATGAAAGTTCTACGAAATATAATGAATGAGCGAATAATGTAGCACTAGCAAATAGAAGATCAGAAAAAGGAGATCTTTTTGTGTCTTAAAAGAGTTCAGAATATACTGAATGAGAATATTAGGCTGCGTAACTAAAACACTGTTTTAGATGTGTTTTGTCTCTTTTGCTCTTCGAAAAATTGCGTATGTCAGAAAGTGACAAACCATTTGATAGCTAAATTGTGTATTAATAGGTTGACCATCCACACGATGAAGAAGAAGAAGAATAGGGACCCAATAGGTCATTCATTCTTTATTATTCAATTTATAATATCTTAAAGATATTGAATTCTTCGTTATTCCCAAGCCCGGTAGGTGCCTACATGTATGAGGTTACATCAGTGCCACAGGTTAGTTAAAGCAACAACATTGCGATGTAACTTATCAACATTATCATTACCAATCAGCTCATTATAAATCAATGCTAAACTTTATTACTAGTAGAAAGCCACTAACATAATGACATAAGGAAGACCCTGTCGGCTTCCTGTATTTCCGTACTGCAACATTGTAGACAATCGTAAGTATTAAATACCACATCCATATGAATCTTAAGAGGTTAATGAATATTTATTTGTTGATTCTTTCGATTACTCCCACTTTTTCAATCCGATAATTAGTAAAGTATGTTTATAAATGGGGAATGTGAATGTTATTTAGTAGGCTATTTGGCATTAAATTGTGTGTTGATTGTTTACATTTTTTAAATGTAATGTTGACAAAAACAAATGAATACTGGTTTACGTGCAGAGTATTTACAATAACATTAACAACTAGCAGCGCCCCGCGGTTTTACCCGCGTTGTGTCCATTCCTTTGGGAATTTCGGGATGAAAAATAGCCTATGTTACTCGTGGATAATGTAGCTTTCGAATGGTGAAATAATTTTAAAAATGGTCCAGTAGTTTTTGAGCCTATTCAAACAAACAAAGTTTTCCTCTTTATAATATTAGTGTAGATAATGTATCATTTTAATGTACAGATAGCTATGCCCCGCAGGTTTACCCGCCCTGTACCCGTTCCTGAGGCAATTTTACCACGAAAAGTAGTCACAAACCTTCCTCTAGAATAACTCTTTATATCGGAAAAAATATATGAAAAATTGTTGAGCACTTTTTGAGAAAACCGATAACATGAAGACAGCTGTATGGGACTTTGTTTTATAATACGTACGTACGTATTTTTTACCAAAGTGATGTACAATTACACATTTCTTGTCAATAATGTCCTTTAAGCGTATATGCGAGCGACATACACATTTCAAATATTGAATTTAGAGTTCGCTCACAGATTGAAAGCTTGCTGTCACATTGGTAATTTAAAGGAAGAAGCGACCGAGGAATTATTGGCGGGACGATCCTATCGCCTTCTAATAGAGATGGGTGAGAGGCAAAAGATAGGAATGGTTGGCGATGTTTGGGAGAACTTTACCCAGCAGTGGGACAGTATAGGTTAAGTAAAAAAACACACATTTCAGACAAATCCGCTTCAAATATACTCCTTTCCTCTTTTGAACACTATAGAACACTTAAACCACTCACAACGCCAACATGTTGTAACTCAAACTTTATTACTCTCAAATGACTTCCTTGAAGTAAGCAATTCGTAATTTTCGACGTATAAGAAGCTAGAAAGTTGAACCAGCTATATTTCATAGGTTCCATTGCCGATTCCATTAATAAATGGCCGCTTATAGGTCAAGAGAGAGTTTTCATCGTTACTCTTGACTGCTCAGTGAAACATAAATCCTCAATAGATGCGTTTTCGTTCCTATTCTTTGAATAATAAATTTAAATCTAGCTGATTTTATGTGTTATGTACACTTCCTTCGTTGGGCAAATGGTGTGAGATTTGTAATCAAAACTTTGTGAATGAAATGTTTTACTAAGCTTTGCTGTGATTTATTCCTATTGAAGCTTTATGTACCAACTTTATTGCGTTCTTCTTCTTCTAGTCAGGTCGAAATGTTGATTTTAAGTCAAATATATCTAGACCAGAATTTTACCAGGTCTATTGCACTGGCATGGTGAGACATGGATATTGCGGTCATTTTCAATACCTCGAGATAAGATGACGAAATCATGTAGTAATTGACTGCTTGTTGTCAAAAAATATTTGGTTCTTCCAATCATTATCTTTTATGAATCACTTGCCCTTTAAAAACAAAAGAAAAGCTCATTTCAACATAATTAAATTAAGTTTACGGTCAATAGCGGTAAAATCAATATTCTGTCCGATCGATTCAGTAACGATGCGACGTATCATTATGAAAATTACAATGCCCTTCCATGACTACTTGTTGATCATAGTAATGATTAAATTAATGATCATTATCATTTAAAACATCGTCTAATTTAAAGACAAATTAGTAAATATTCGACAGGTCATGAAATTAATACAGCAAAATTCTATGCTATAAATTAACTTTTATATGTATTTTGGTCAATGTCTATACTAAGAAGGAAGCATACTGCGACAAACATTAATTGCGTTATTGCATATATTAGCGTTATTAGCTTATAGCGTTATTAAGTCGTTCGCCTAATGCAATCTCCCAATATGTTATAATTTTCGGTCACCACATATCGCCTTTAAACTAGTTGTTCCCTAACTATGAACAATTCCTCAACACCTCACTGTTGACAGCTGCAGTCAATCGCCGAATGCAGTCCAATAGTTTTTGTTATTCACACTATTGCAGTCACTGCAAGTTGCATGCAGCATACTACTAATTAGATAAAACAGAATAATCTATCAAACAGCAACATATTCAACACACTTACCTGTGCTAATATTATAAAGCGGAAGAGTTTGTTTTTTTGTTTGTTCGAACATGCTAATCTTAGAAATCAGATAATAATCCGGTATATAAATAATTCTTTTCGTCACAATCAACGGGAAGGTTATAAGCTATTTTTCATCCCAAAATTCCCATGAGAAAGGGCACAACGCTGGTAAAACCGTAGGGCGCAGCTTGCAATACATAACCTCAAACAAAAAATAAATATGAAAACAGATACATAAACCTAATCTATCATCTACAAAAGCCACAGACGATGGTAACGTTATGACGTAGTTACACCGATTTACGATTCGGTCCGGCACCGGCCAGTGTGGGTGTCGCTTTATGACATGTCTGTGGTCATGGTTTGATATCAGTTCCTTACTCACCTGATGCGGTGTATGTTTTCGTTTGCCATAGTATAAATAATAATAGATATTGAAGTATACTTTACGGATACTCTTCGCTTTTATTTAACATTTTTATCTGACGTTTCGAACCCTTTTCAGGAACCATAGTTACAGAAGACTTCAGTCTTCAGTCAATCAAGACTTCAGTCTTCTGTTTGTCGGTTTTAAAATGCATAAAGTTAGCAATAAAGAAAACACTATAGTCCTTTTCAAATTTGTTTATCGAATTTCTTCTGAATAGTACTACGAATGTCATTATAATTAAGTATGTGCTTCGGGTTTGATATACCTAATTCTACATTTTTTGGTTTCAAAATATGTTCCTTAACACACAGACGAAAAATTTCTTGTGCGGTTTGAAGGGTTACCTTTGATGTCCACGGTTTCAGGTTGGAATTCCTGCTGAGGTTGTTGACATTTGCATAAATATATGTGTCCTGTGCCCCGCAGTACGTCCGATCTCGTAGGAATTTCGAGATTGTTTTCCTTATTATTCCATTCTATTCATTAAAATCGGTCCAGCCATTCTCGAGTTATCAACGGTGTACCTAACGTGACTTTCTTTTATTTATAATAGTAATAGAAGATATAGATAATGGAATAGGCACACTTTTAGTGTTTTAAATACAACCGAGTGGCTGCATTTGTAATGAATACGGTGGTTGGCTGCATTCGGCAAGCGACAGCAGCTGTCACCAAATTAGGTGACTGCAGTCAGGGAATAGTAGCTGGTTAGTGTTAAGACGACATCCAAACAGATTGAAACAACTTCATCGCCCTATTTACACGAATGACTTAATGGTAATTACGTCACAATTTTCTAATTTTAGAGCAAACTAATTTTAGACTATGATATAATCACACAATTGAATTTTAGTTCAAACTAATTATAGTACAAAAATAGCTATGGGCTTCAGTTATTTTTTGCTGACCATAATTGATCACAGTGATATAACTTTGAAGATATGTAATTAATTGTTTCTTGTTATATTGGGCAGTGAGTTGGTTTTATGTAATCGAAGTTTTAAGAGTTTGTTAATAACTTTAAGTTAGTTATTTAAGTTTGTGTTTCTATGTGTTAGTGTTAGTTACCTAAGGCTAAGGTAAATAACACTAAAACATAGGCAGGGCATGCCGGTCCACATGATTGGACTGGCATGCCCTGCGTAAAGGTAAAAGTCCCTAACTGTTTTTTGGTTCAAAATAAATGTTGGCGATAAGATAGTATCAAAAAGTCTAATAATAAATGGAAACCCGACTTCAAACTAGATTTTAATAAGAACGTTAAACTATTACCACGGAAGATTATACCACTGCCTTACTTCTCTTTTTCGTAGTAACAACCATAGATTTTGAAAATGGCAGTATCAACAACATACCTTTTCGATTTTTCGAAATCGGTTCACGAAAACAGGTACAAAAAATCCGACACAAGTGTTACTAGTGTGTGAAGTTGTTTTTTTATTAAACCTGTGGTTAAAATACCGAATTATCCTACAATAAGTACATTCATCTATTCAATATCGTTACGTAAGTAGATGTTAAATCGATGATCGATTTCTCGATTGCGTTCGCGAATCGATTGTAACGATAGCGACGATTGCTATAGATGTAGATAATTTCATATTGTATTGCTCATTCGGTTCAACCCAAGGAAACGAACTTTCATTTAAAGTAGATTTTTCATTTGAAACCTCGTATGAGACTTAGTTATAGTTAGTACTTTGCTCTTCTGTCATTAAAACTGTATTATATTATTGACTAGCAGCGCCCCGCGGTTTTACCCGCGTTGTGCCCGTTCCCGTGGGAATTTCGGGAATTTTTTTTACATAAAAACCTTCCTCTTGAATCACTCTACCTATTACAAAAAACCGCATCAAAATCCGTTGCGTAATTTTAAAGATTTAAGCATACAGACAGACAAACAGTGTGACAGACACGAAAAAGAGACGACTTTATTTTATACTATGTAGTGATGTTGTTGAGACTTTTGCTCAGTAGTAGCAGTAGGTAGGATTAATACGAAAAAATATATGACCTACCTACAAAAATAATATGCATATTGATTCATAATCTATCAACTTTAAAAAAACAAACATACGATTTGAGGAAGGAGAAATCAATAACTGACTTTTATTCCTTCAAAACGTTTGCCGTCTTTCATACAGAAATATGTAGGTACATAGATTGGTTCTAAGTACACCAATATTCATAGGAGTTGCACAAAGGAATTCAAAATCAACTAGAAATGACAACAAACGAGAAACACCCACCAGCTTTATACATCAAAAAGCATTTTGTCATCAATTTCTATTCATACCCATTCATAACTTTTTAGTAAACATTTAAGTAAAATTTATGGACGGTTTTACAGCAAATCATGTCAAATAGCTACTAATAACATGCGATTATAGCAAATTGATGATTTTTAATACTCAATAAATAATATCTATATGACTGTTCTTGTCATTATGCTAGCTAACGCCAACCTCTAAGTTGTCAAATTATGCTTCCTATGAAAAATAATGTTCAAGATGAAGATGACGAAGAAGATTTATGCTTCCTCTATGGAGTGATTTTGATGTATCTATGAAAAATTACATCAATTAGTTAAGTAACGATTTAATGAACGTCTCTAACTGTCACAGTTAGGCGTTTAGATAGAGATGGAGATAGTTTACAAGTAGCCATTCGGCAAATTAATTAAAACAAACGGTCTTCTGAACTCGCCCATGTGAGATTAACTCATAGCCCAGGTCCTTTAGCTTATTAAATATCTCAGAAACTTGTAGTCCGATTTATTGAATAAGTGTTTTTGTAATGCGGAGTCACAATCAATAGTAAAAGATTTCATCCTGAAACTTCAACGGAAAGAGGAATAACGCAGAAACCGCATGGCGTTGCTAGTTCACTTTATATTCTCTCTCACGAATCACACACAAAACATTAAGTGTTAAAGTCACCAACCTAATTACTTAAAACTTCACGATTTGCCTTTAAAACATATTCTTAAGTAACGCCAACAACCAGCTTGTAATTTCCATCAATATAAACAAACGCCTAATAATTACAAATGCTACAAACTTAGGTAGGTACTTACTATATTTACCGTAGTGAAATGATTGCACAATGTCGTGTTATTAACATATCAAAAGCTTTCTTTGCTATTAAAGTATTGTATGTATATTATGGACAAGCCATGATGTGCAGTAAAAGGTAATATTTGCATAATCACTGCGTGTACGCAGCTGTTATTGTTTGTGTCCATTGTTACGGGCGGCACTGCCTTTTTTTATTTACTTGTCGACTTAAAAAACAATTAAGTGATATTTTTCAGTAAGCTAAGCTTTTTAATTTGTGAAAACGATTTATATTTTTATTTATATGTTACGTTTATATAAAATAAAGAAATTATGAAATAATTGTATAACCATAGATCCTTATGACCTATAAAAGAAATATAAGGCTATCGCAGAAAATGGGCAAGAACCTAAATATGTTTAAGAAACTAAAGCTGTACGTTTAAAAATGGATTTTATATTGTACGAAATAGAAAAACGTCATTTTTATTAAACATTTATGCACTAAATAAAATTAAGAATGCTTGTGCAATCCTAAGTCTAGTAAAATTATTTAGTTTATTAGACAAAAAAATCTGTAACAGATGAAAAAGTCAGTAAGACATGTCTTTTATTTTAATTCTAGTTTACGCTCCTTCAAAGGTTTTCACACACTAGACCACTAGACAGATAGCCTAAATACTTTCTGGACTATATTCTGAGCAGGCTATAATTACATATGTATTTTACTTTTATAGTAGAATCACGGTTTTTTACCGCGGCGAAAACAATTTATACTACAATAACTAAAATACCGCACGTCAAAAAAAAATAAGTGCCGTTACTCAACGCGAACGCACCCTCGTGCGTCATCGGCTGTCAATCACAACAGACGCATGCGAACACGGTGCGTGGGCGCCGATTAAACGTTGACACTGGAAAGTGGTCGCGTAAACATTGCGCACTGAATTTATGCAGGCGCTATAAATTATATACTTTATTTTGTCGCCGTTTGGTTTTTGGTATGTGTTGTTTTGGGTTTTTGGTATGCATTGATATGTATATTTAGTAGATATGATTGTATGTATGATGTTTACTCACTTCATAATCGTTGGTTAGATTAGGAAAGTCCAACAGACTATCTTAATTAGTTAGACTGTAACTAATCTCTAAATATCAAAACGTGCGTCGTTTAAGTTAAGAGGAGTTATTTCATAAATTTTGACAGCTAATTGCCTAAATTGTATGTATGCAATTGAGGGCTGTTTAATTTGAGTGGCGTTTAAATATTCGAGCAACTAGAAATTAAGAGTGTGATCAATTCGGGACAGGTTTATACTACGAACAAAAATCGTATTCATCGCCTAGCTATCATAGAACAAATATTTTCTCTGCATGCTTACATTGGATTCAAACTCCATTTAAATAAATCCGCTTCACGAGTGCTGGCGTGCATTCACTGAACGCAAACATCTCAACAATCAATTGGTTTGTGTAAACTCAGAATTAAATTACTCTTGATAAAGAAAATACTCGCCAAAGCAATCTTAAAACGGATACTTAAGTATCACTTTGTTGTACAGATTCCGTCGAGAGTTCCGATTAAATAAGTAATTTAGGATCGAGGAAAATTAATTGGGGAATTGTTGCTAATTTTGGATGAAGGTTACGAATTTGAAGAGGACAAATAAACAAAATATATAAAGTATCTAAAGTAGCCATTGTGAAGGCGAATGATTGACAAAAACTATCTTATAATATATTGAAAAAACAAAATCAATAAAATGTGAATTAATCACCGTCAGTTACACCGTGGCACACATCCACCGAAATTGGAACGGAAGACGAAATAGAAGAATACTAGGCTCAAATCCTTGATTGTAATGACTTAAATGATAACTTACAAATATAAAAGTCTGAGTAGAAACTATCTCTAGAAGCAGAGCAAATAGCACTTTCTACCCAAGATTTGATTGGCGACTACCTAACTGATGATTATAGAGAATTTTTGATTACTCCGATGATTTATCCTATTGCTTTCGCGGCAGAAATTGTGCCTTCAATCACTAATGATAATGATACAACTATTAATCATCCCAGAAAACTATCAATGGGAAATTGATTGAGGGACAACTGGGTCGAGATAAACAATCTTTTTCTTCTCTCGAACCCAAATGTACATTAATATGGTCGAAGAGGTAAAAGTTTTAGTGCGATAAAAACATACAACCTCGTCGAATTGAGAATGTATTCCTTCGTTCTGTGAAATTGGTTGAGAACATTTATTAAATCATTAATCCTCTACAAACAAAATGTCTGGGTGAATAATCGGCCATATCACTTTAAATTTCGGGACTTATAAAGGAGAAATATATTTCAGAAACTAGAATTTCTAAACTATGATATAGAATTACGACATCATTACAGTACCCTAGATAGACGTGCCGTGGGTGTGATCCTACAATACACAATTAAAAGGCTAATGCACCCGATAACACAGCCACTCGACAACTATCGACAGACTGACAAACTATCAAATATTAAGGCAATGAATACATCTACTCCTACGCACGCAGCGCTATGTTTATTAATATGCTCCATTCATATCTATTAAACCGATATAATGTCTATGATGAACGATCTCGGTGGAGATGTAAATGTTGTAGTATGTTTAGTATTAAATATTTTGATTAACAGCTTTGATAAAATTGAATTGTTTTACTTTAGAAGCCCACGGTTTTACCATGGTTGTACCTGCCATAGGAGGTTTTGGGAATTAGTGAAATACGCATGCAAATTCGTTGCGTAGCTTATTACTTTTCTGCACACAGACAGATTGACAAGACTGTATTATTTTTATTATAACTGCAGTTTATTTCGAGAACATCAACATACTAACTGAATCTTAATTCAGACATATAAATTGAGGCTAACTTTCATTAAATCCTAAATCCATAATGTTAAGTCTCCGCTAGGGTAATCAAGGCCTTACCACATAAATCGTGCATTTTGCTTACTACCCAACATGTCTTTTTAATTGGTTACTACGCAACAGTTGTATTTAATTGGCGGTACAAGATTCTCACAATTCCTGTAAGCATTTGGAATTGAACGAGGGAAAACTGTCCGAGCCAACGTAGATGGCACGCCAATGTCTTATTAGGGACTTATCAGATGGCAAATCTGTTACGCAATCTTCACTTTCAATGGAATAAATTATGTTAAGACCCTATTTGAAACTAATTTATACGTGAATGCATTCCGATAATGATTTTCGTAACATTTGCACGTGCTTTCTTCCTTATCTTACTTGTTACTACAAAATAAATTATTTATCTAACTCGACTAGTGAAAGGTTTGATCTAATAATTTCTAAGCCCTTGACACGAAACAAAATCCAATCAAAATTTAACAAACAAAAAGCAAACTTGATAAAGCATTTCTTATCTAATTCTAATTTAAGTTGTATCAATACTCAATCAAAATGTTTGTCATAAGTAGGCTGAGTGAACTGGGCCCTTCAGACGTTATGTGGGTCACGCGCTGGTCCGATTTCGATTCGATTCCAAGATATAATTTGGTGCGAGATGATGAGGCGATTACTGATGCTGTCAGAAACTTAATAAGCCTATATACCGCAATGGTGGGTGTTAGAAACGTGTCCTAAATATCTGTGGATGCAATTTAACTCTTAACGATTCGGAGAAACAAAAATACTGTTATTATAATGTGATTTTGTTTTGACGTGATGCGTGAAAGCTGCTGCGTATGTTGACGCTAAACATGATGTCAGAAAAAGTATTGATACTTTACGACCATTGAAATCCTTTTAAAGGTTGTTGACTTTTGACCCAAAGAATGGTTACGTGCGCCGCATTAATAATTTACGAGGGATTACGTATTTTGGATCATTGATTCTGTCTTTCTGCCAACACTGGAACCAATAGTATTATGTAAGTTATAGCTCCCGGCAGTAAACTCAGTTTCGGGCCAAGGTTCCGTCCCGCCCCTTCTGCAGGCTTCGCCAAGAGTATGTGGAACTCCAAACCAGGTCAGACACATCTCAGATGAATAATTTACAGGCACTACTTATGTGGCGTCTACTGCTATTAATTTATGACTGTAAGGCCGACAACCTGAGGTTTCTGTTTCTATGCTGCTAGAATATTCTTCTATATATACAAGTTGTTAACTAAGAATATGATAAGTGAAAACTGCATAAATTCTTGGTGGCGAGCGCGCATACATTTATAATTGTTTCAACATATTTCTATACACTGTTTCCTCATGCAGAATCCGGCAGCGTGTAATGAAAGCCCATTGTTGTGTCCAACCATCTGGCCCGGCACCCACTTAAACTTATTACAATAAGAAAACCGTCAATGACTCAAACTGGGAAGTCTTCTCGACTCCGAAGTATGCACGGAGCACATTTTACTCAAGAACAATGCATTATTGAAATCACTTTTTACTCGGATTCATAGTAGTGATAGTGAATCATATCAGCAAAACAGCATGATACTACATCTTATAACAGCGAGTCATCGAGATAATGTCGCGATTACCATAACAAGAACTACAGAAAATAACGCCTACACAGTAAAATAAATACCTTGTTATAAAGAGAGCATAACAATTAATGTGAAAGGTTCTGTGGGTCGATGCGAAATCAATGATTAATATGTATCAATATTCGATTACTGCATGTTGCGAAACATAAATGGAGCATCTCTTCCAATCATTGCGTGACTCGGTATTTCATTGTTGTTCCATATTCCTTATTTAAATATTGGAAGCCAAGAACAGACCACCGAGGCAAAACGAGTTTAAAAAAATGTTCAGTCGGAAGAGCAACTCAAATCTCGAATATTAAGACGAAATGTTTTTATAAAAGCAAAATGAAGATGTCGTTTATAAGATGAAGGGAATTAAAGGAGGCTTCCAATTGCTTCGTGAGCTTGAAGTCCGTTGCGAATGGAACCGGCTACCGTATTACGTTGGCGGAAATAAATTACTCGCTGCATTTTGCGTGAAAACATTCTTGGAACTTTTCCCGAATAGACTTGTTTATTGAAGACAGTTATTAGATGTTACCATCTTATACATTGCAAAGTCTGTAATAATTTTTCTATCCTTTTAGTTTTTTTTTGCTGCATTAGGAAGACTGGCTTTTTGAAAAAGAACGCGAAAATATCGCGAAAGATGGTAATACCTATTCAATTTGATTGTTGAGTTATTTTTTTTAAGTCATCAATTTGCGGCGTCGTGACGCCGCTGATTACGCGCAAATAACTGTTAGATTTTTGAGTAATTATTAATCACAAAACATACCTGAACTTCTCTCCTAGGATGCGGCATCCTAACCACAGGTGGAACTGGCACTAGAACCGGCACCGGCATCCTCATGGGCGGGGGAGCAACTGACCTATGCACCGGTAGAGGAGGTGGCATAGTAGGCCGTGGTCCATGAACAACCGTGATGGAAGGTACCAAGTGCTGCTGTCGTTGCTCCCTCGCCACTATGGCCAGGTGTTCGGAAGGTCGGATGAGCCGGGGCGGGGCAGGGAGCCGCAGCGCCGGGTCTAGGGCCCTGGGTCGCGGCTCGGGGCGCGAGGGCTGCCGGGGCGGCGGCGCCGGTGCCCGTCGCGCCCGACCACCTTCCGCCTCATCCGTCATTGGTGCGCGCCAATCTGGAAGGAAAAAAGTTTTTATGAGAATCTGTTAGTTTTGCATACAGGATGAAATAGTTATAAGGTTCTACCATAATAAGTTTAAGTGCATATTGTAAATCAACTCTGTTACATAAAATATATTTTAGATATATCTAGATAATATGTTTAGTTAAGTCAAAAAGTTTAACATCGGTTAAGTAAAAGCAACTACAAGTTTAAATATAATAATTTAATTGCAAAATAAAACATAATTTCAACTTAAAAACGCGCCATCTATCCGAAGACTACGGAACACATTTAAAGTCGTTAATCACGTAATGTTTACGCGCGCGACCGCAAAAAAATACAACGCGCTGCGACTCTACAATTTACGGCAACTAAAATAAACAATAACTTATTTTTTTTATATTCTTATTTCGAATATTCGCTAATTACAAGTCTTTTATGTTTTAAATAAAGTCATAAAAATGTCCCTAATTACACGGAGTGCATTATTTTATACTTTTTATTAGTTTAAAAACATGACTTTTTTTTAATACTTATTTGCTTACGTGATTCTGTAAAATAATAATTGATGTCAATAGTTATTTGGCACAAGGTATAACGGGTATAGCATCGTTTCAGTCGTATCGTATGAATTTATAAAGCATTGATCGATTTAACTTTAAGTACAAAACTTTACTCTTAGACATAAGCACAGAAAGGAGATGATATTTTAAACGGAACAACAAAAAATTATCTATTCGATATTTGATGATTATTAAGAAAGGGACAAATGATTCCCACCTAGTGGATATTAACAATAAAACCCATACAATTCTTACAAATACTACTTAGAATGGCCCAATATTAAGTCTGAAAGGACTAGAAAATCCGAAGATAGCCGTAATTGTATCCTACCAAACCTCCTTCAAATCTATCTTGATGTCTTGATGATATACATATATCTATAAAAGTTTGCTTTATGTTTGTTTGCGCTTATCTCAGAATCTACCCATCCAATTTGTTAGTTTTTTGTAAAGGATAGCCACATTCAACGGGAATGTTTAAGGTTATTTTTTCAAACCGGAATTTCCGTGGAAAGCGGTACAACGCGGGTAAAATTGCGGGGCGCTGCAAGTCTATAATATAAAAAATGAATCGCTGAATGTGTTGCTAAGCGCAAATCTCGAGAGCAGTAGAACCGACTTCGCTATTACTTTTTTTGTAATATAACTTGAACTACGAGGATGGTTCTTACGGAGAGAAAAAAATCCCGAAACTCCCACAGGACCGAGTGCAAGTGAAACCGCGGGGCGCTGCTTGTGCTACAACGTCCCATAAGTATATCGCAGAATTGACCAGAATATCCGAGACGGTAATAAAACACCCATGTTAAGAAACCACACATGCAGGAAGTCAACAAAACAAGAAAATTATTGCGCTCGTTTTTGTACCAGTTTTCTTAGAATTTTGCAAGTCATTTTGAATAAGTAAAGGTAAGTAGTTTGTTTAGTTGCATTTTTTGCAATTGTCAGTGCAATTACTTTTGTACCAGAATTTAATAGGCAACGGAGCAATTTCTGGTATGATGACCCGGGTATTATGATATGATATGATGATGGCCTGATACATTTAGTGCATCATACGCTTGAAACTATCTATCAGTCGTGCTTCTATGTCAAACAGAATGTCCACTGTACTATTTAATAAAAAGAATTGTCTATTATTCCCCAGGCCCAATTCCTCTTAGCTAACTGAAGATATCAATGCCGTGAGGAGGATTAGACTTAATCACCATACTTGTCTACTGCGGGTTGGTAATCTCAAGGACTCAAACCAATGATTATATATAAGTTAAGTATGGATGTTACTATTTTTGCCTTGAAATAAATCATTTATTCATAACCCTAGCCATCTTTGTAAAAAACACTAGAAACAAGATTTGGTCGACTACTATTGAGTTACTATTAAATACTAGTAATTTTGCGAAAGTATCATTTTCGTTTGCGTTTGATAAAACTCACAGAGATAGCACTCAAAAGATAACAGACTAATCAAATACCTACCTCAAGATAATCCACAAATCACAACAATGGCCACTGTTTACAACAAAGACGTTGATCAGGTCAAAGAACTCCTTGTAAAGACAATTGAATAGGTGCATTAAACGCGGTTGCCATGACAACACTGCGTACACTAAGGTTTTCCCTCCAAAATGCACGCATGCGCAATGCATAGAAGCCTGCAATTACATGATGCATAGGAAATTACACTCTCCCAAAAGGGTATTGGGCACATTTTCATGTTGCAGTTTTGCAAGTCGCGTGTTTTGCTGCAGGCAAAAATTCTTGTGGAATTACACCCCTTGGCTACAATTTTCATATCTAAATAAGCTAATGAAATTGGAAAGCTTTTCAAGTGGTTTTTGAGGGGGTAAAATCAGGTAGGTGGGTTATTTCCTGGTTAATTAAAATTTCGGTGAAATGTATGGAAATAGCTGCCTTGGCAAACATGGCACAGCCATATTAGACACCCTGTACGTGTTCCTAGCTTAGTCTACTCAAAGGGTCCTTCGGTCGTTGACCTAAAGCTCAACCAAAGCCTGCAGGATCAAAGAGTCTCTGTTTTAATAGCTTTAATGTAATCTAATTTCACGATATTGACTCTGATGGTATTGACGTACAGTCAGCACATTCAAATAATTCGCACATTAGTATTTATGTCATATAAATTCGAAAATTTTCATAGACTTGGAAGTTCTTGCAGAAGTTTGAATATGACAAGGTACATTTAGTATGCTCGGCAAATTGAACCATCCAAATACAAGCATACTCAACACCTTGTCAAATTATTCAAACTTCTGGATTAAATACTTACACATCAATGACAACTTTCGAATTTGTAATTTGACAAAGTACCAAAGGGTTGATTTGCTGACTGTACGTACGTATTCTAATATGATCTGTCTGTGGGGAGATTACATAGGGAAATGTATCTCATTTCCTCTCTCAAAGATTGCCTATACCTCCTATGATGTGTTCCATATAATTTTGCTACCCGAGACATTCAAAGTTTGATTTAATGATGTCAAGATAATGATGATCTGGGAAGATAATTTTAATGGCATTAGAAACTGGAAAATGAAAGGAAAATTCATATCAGGTATCATATTCTCTATTATGAACACGTCGAAAAGATTATTACCAAGTAATTTCAATATTTTATCTGAAGTTTTTCAATCGTTTGAATGTTTATTACGAAAATTTTATAAATGTGATTCAGCCTTCTCCAAGGATAATTTCCTAAGTACTTGTCGGAGCGTGGCATCAGTGGCGCCACACCAGATAGCGGTTTATAACGTCACTACATTATTTTTAGTCTGTAGAAGTTTAAGAGTAGTTTGTAAATTCAGTTGACTGATGGAATCGGTAGTGTTGTTATTCCGTGACGTGAGTTCTACCTTCGTGGTGTAGTCTGTGGTATGAGAATAGACTATGTTAAGTCTGTGGTGTTACGCACTATGACAGATGACAGTTGTTCGATAGAGGGATGTGAGCTGGTTTGGTAGTCTGTGGCAGTGAGTGAGTGAGTGAGTCTATGATAAGTAAAGATGGCGTGGATTAGATGTTATGGGACGAATGGAGATGGTTGGATGGCGATTACATTGGAACGTAGATGGGAGGAAGGATGTGTTGACGACATCACGATCGTATTGCGAATCGAGTATAGGATTAGGAAAAGATTCTATGGCGTGGACAGGACGACTATGGGGTGTAGGGAGGTCGTTTAGGTTCCATCAATTAATTGAATCTAGACGTATCCTAACTGTAATGTGTAATCCATGATGATCGTGTGTAAAATACAAGCAATGTCATTGTAATGAAGTCCTGTGAGTTATTATTTCAAGATCAAGACCTAAGAATCCTAAGATATCTGATGTGACATTATAATGCTCGTGCTTATCCTGATGTGACATTTCCCCGATATCAGAAGTGGGGTAAATATCCCTGTTTCCCCGACATCAGAAGTGGGATGATTATCGAGGTTCGGCCGACATACTTATATCTAATAAAACTTTTATTATCTAATTAGATACATCACTTTCGTACAACGCATAAAACCTAAATAGATAAGCAATAAAACGCATTTAACGACGAATGATAATGGTTTTAAACACCAAAAAAATAAGATTCACATTTCTTCGCATCATAAAACTACATTCGGTTTCCGAATCAATATTCCATACGCGAATGGACATTAAAAATGTATTAATATTTACGATCAAAGGCTTGTAGTTAAGTATTCAAGTCACAGATAATTATCAGAACATTTTGGTGTCGATGCAATTATCGTTGGGGGTATATGACACCCCATGACAGTAACGTGATGGGGTGACCGTCGATCAAGGGGTTGCAGCGGTTATTATTGATCGATAGCGGCTTGGTATATTATGCAAAGTATGGAATCTATAGTTATATTATAAAGAGATAAAATTTGTAAGTTTGCTTGTTTGTTTGTTTGTATGCTCGAGGTTATCTCGGGAATTATCAGTCCAATTTGAATAATTATTTTTGTAATAGATAGTTACATTCAACGGGAAGGTTATAGGCTATTTTTCATCGCGAAATTCCCACGGGAACAGGCACAACGCGGGTAAAACCGCGGGTAAATGTACAGCAATGCAATAGTGATGTACCATGATGTAAGAGATGGGGTCGTTTTCTGAATGTTAGCCTGAGATCAAAGAAAGCTTCTCAACTTAGGATATTTATAAGTGTAGTGACGTTTATGATGCAAATAAAAAGTGACATCGTTTGTCCTTCTTATTTTACCTTTTTTATTAGCAAGTAAATAGCCTGGTAACTGTTAAACTGCACTGGAATCTTACTTTTATATCGGAAGGTAACTATTAAGTAATCTTCGAAATATTCTTTACCATACCAATGCCTGCCAATAAAGAATTTTGTTAGCGTTAAAACATTGAGTACTACAATTATTACGTCAATTTGTTTTAACAGTGCACCAAATATGGCTTCAAGATTACAACCTTTATTGCTGAATATAAACTTTAAATAAACAGCGATTAAAGTCTCACGGGTGAAATCGGCAAGTTTCGGCAATCGTCGGTAACTTTTGGCAACTTTTGGCGACATTCGGCGCGCCAAAGTTTGTGCCTAAGTGTTGGTTGTCATTCGGAATATTAACGGCTCCATCTCAAAGATTAAAGATACCCTTTGGCCTCTCAGGATCACTGACAGTTTTAACGATGAGTTTTTATGGCAAATATAAGTATTGTTATTTAATTTTTAAAGATAAACATTGACATTTTATGGTTTTAAGCGACTGATAAACGTAAATTTTAAGGAAATAGGGACAGTAAAACCACAGTACAACTATCATAAACTTTCTCAGACAATTCATAATAATTTTATATAAGTATTTGTCTTTTATTACTTATATTACTATTATTCTTTTTTTACTTATACGAGATTAGTATGCTTACAGTATTTGTTTTTTAAGGTTCATTGCACACTGAAATTCCCTTACATAAAAAAAAATTGTTTCAAGTTAGTTGACCACGGGTGCAATTAACTCAAAACGTCGGGAAATCAAAGTAAGTTTTTTTACTTTCTACAACTTACGGTGCCGCGAAATAACCCGTAGTAATACATTAAAAAACGATCCAAAATCCACATCAAAGCGTAAACCCTACAATGAAAGCATGCCCAATCGCTGCACTCTTATCTCGGAGCCAGAACTGGGTCAACATTTTTATAAGAAGCACTCAGAGATACCTATCAGTTATCAACTCCATCCGAGACAGATGTCTTTCGGTTTGACCTTTTCGAACTTCAAGTGGGCGAAATATGGCGAGCGTTTACGGGTTAACTTAAATTAATTGGCATAAATAAAAACCGTTACATAGAAAATGCATTAATTGATTTGGCATTTAGTCTCCTAGATACCTATATTGATATTTAAACGCCTGCAATGCTATAAAAAGGTGCATGTATACATGCATCCTTTTAATTAAAGTAACTTTTGAAGTTAACATTTTGGAAAGAATTTTATGTTGTGCTAAATATGTTAATATGTTAATTACCTATACGAAATATTCAACATCTTAACATATGTAGGTGTGACATTTTATATAATATGTACTCGTAGGGACATGCGGTAAAGATAAGACGTATCACAACTTTTTAAAGGCTTTCATAGAGAAAAAGTCAGTCGCAATAATCTGCGCTCAATCAATCTAAGTATTTTAATTTCATTTCGTCTTTAATACATTCAAAGTCATCGATGTAACTTCTTGTACCGAATTGTAGAATCTTCGTTAACTTAAAACGTACACATTCTGTAATTAGAGGAAATGATTAACAAGTACACAACGCTAATTGTGTTACCGCAGCGATACAGAATACAGTTGTGGTTTTATGGAATGTATCACCACACGTTATGTAAACCCTTTGAGACGGACTGAATGACGGCTTTGGGCCGATCCTAGCAACCGAGCTTGATGGGCAATATAGAGCTGTCATAAAGTCTCGATTCGAAGTTAGTACCTATGTGTAACCGACAAGCCCGTTGGCACAGTGGCAGTGAGAGCGCTTACTGTGTCGGGGGTTGCGGGTTCGATTCCCGCCCGGAGTCAACAATATGTGCAACATAGTTGTTGGCGACGACGTCTGAGTGTCAATATATATTCAAAATTATATATTCTTATAAAGTATTTGTGTATGTATATGTAGTAGTATCAGTTAATTAGATTCCATAACACAAGCTTAGAGCTTACTTTGGGTCTAATTAACCGTGTGTGAATTTGTCCAGGTATATTTATTTATTTATGTGTATTTTGACGGCTGATGATGAAGATACAAAGATACAAGAAAAAGATACAAAGATGTTTATTAAGATACACAGAAATAATGTCAAAATTTGAATTGCTATCTTGGAGAGAGGAATCGAGATCGGTTCGACTCACCCAGTAGTTAATAAGTGCAGGAGGTAAAATGAAAGGGCACTGTTACAGGTAAGTTTGATAATAACATGATACCTAAGATCATAAGTAACTTGGTATCATCACACCTTAGTTAACAGTTATGCCTATTAATCTATAGTTAGCCAGAACAACTAAACATGTTTAGATAACATATCCGACCATACATCTCATCTATCAAGTCGTACCATTAAGTTGAAACTTTCCAAGTTTAACACTTGTAAAGTAATTTAGTACACCACGCGTTCTCACAGCACGTGGTGTGAAAAGAGTCGTTAAACCGATGGTATCGCGAAACGAGAGGCCGGATACGAATCCCTAACATTAAACAACAGCTTTCTCCAGATAAAAATGTTATGTTCCACCGCGTAAAAGGACACAGGCAACACGATTAAGTGAAATTGACTACTCTGTGATGCAACTGGAAGTCTGAATGCTGACAGAGAAATGAGCACGTAGTAAGCAAAACTCGGTAAAAGCTAGATTGGCTTTATGATTGCGTCGAGGCGAGGAATCGAACGCCTTTCTCTCTGAGTGCTAACAAATGAGTCGGGGTGCATCGTGATTTATTCAAATCCGTCGGTGTTTGATACCGGTCACGTCTCCCTTGACTTTTGTAGTCCCAGCACGAACTGGCGTCGATCCGTGTTATTGCTGACGCTAGTTTTATAGTCTCGTAATTGGAGTAACTTCCACAATGTAACTGTAATTATGGCTAGTTTAATTCAACGTTTAAAATCTAATTGATTGTTCATATGTCAATCAGTTGAAGGACCTTCGTTTATGTCGTTCACTTTGCCGAATGTTTCTTTTTAGTCACGACTTGTAAAACAATTCCATTGATTCGAATAAGGAACATCAACGCATTCCATTTCCACATTCCAAAGAGTTTGATAATCGCTGGTTTGAATCAAGAGATCTAAATTCCTTTGAATAAATTCTATGTAACAGACTCCATTGTTTCACGCGGAGGTCTGTAGGCTTTCGAAACAGACTTAGCACCCTGCTCTATTCGACACCCGAGGCGTTTAATACCAATATTATGGTAGGTATTTGATGAGAGCTTCGTCAGTAAGATTGCAACAAGAAACCGCTTGTGCAGTCACGACCGAGGATAATTTGTGAGTTTTGGCATTTGCACCTTTCAACTCGCAATGGCACGTACGGAAATAAAAATATGACTAATTTGAGGCAGGTCCTCCACGTACTGTGAGAGGCCTTTGTCCTTTGGCATATGTATTTTACAGGCCAGTTTAAGTCTTATCTCAAATGTAACAACGTAAAAACAATGTGTTCAGATTATGCGTTCTCAAGCCCGCATACCGAAACGGTTTTACAACTTAATTAGGTTTAAAGTCTTTCAAAATGGTCATGTTACGCTTTATTTTTGAGTAGGTAGGAACTTTATGTATGATGCAGAAATTCGGTATAAAGTTACAAATTCTTGTTTATTTGGGTTGCTTGCGTTTAAATACTTTTAGCATACAGCCAAATTACACATACGCACAGATACATGTTTGTAGATTACTCATACTTTATTACACTTAACAATTAAATGAATAACATTAATTTTGCATGTAACAATGGCTGTCCTGTTAGGTTGTAAGATAGTAATAGGTAAAGTCAGAGCAATAAAGTACCTTTTTGCGTTTTTATTGTTCGTCTAAACTGTGCCTGGCCTTGTTTCAATATACTTTAATCACTGAACATCGTGTTCAAATTAAAGACTGCCAGAAATCTAACTGGAGGATAGCTGCTGTTATTCATCGGATGCAGACGAAAAAAACAAAAATATTACTTACTACTAAGTTATTTTTACACTTTTGCAGTCAACGCATGTTATATGCAGCGAACGACGCAATCTAATCACCTTTAGATAATGCTTATTTATGCAGCAACATTTAAATTCGTTACTTTCAATTATGTTAAAGAACAAGCCATGTTTGTATAAACAATGCAAGTTTCCCCTTCAATTAATCCTCGAATGTAACAGTACCTCAGCTAGTCATTAGCCCTTGCCAATCCGGCATTTATGTGATTAGTACATTTCAAAGGGCTCTGCTAACCCTTTGAGTAGATGTTGCAAAGGGCTGCTTCAACGAGAATTGTTTGTATTTCTAATATGCCTTTGAAACCTTTGTTGTAGGAATAATCTGTATTAATTACTTTGTACGGCTTTTATCCTCTTTGTAGAGTTTACAATACAATTTCGAATTTTGATCATTCTACCTTGTCAATAACAATGTATAATTGTGCACGTAATTTTTCTTTAAACAATTATCATGACAGGATTTATTAAAACAATGTTTTTTCCTCAACGACAACGAAAAAATTGGTGGGGAGATAGTTTAGAACCCGGAGACGGATATAGGATACAATTTATCCCGTATTTCCTACGGGAACGGGTGCGCTGTGGGTGAAACCGCGGGGTACTAATAGATAGATAGATTAATACTTTTTTATACACCATATAAATACAACCAAGAAACAGAAACATAAAATATAGATTAAACACTGAAAGCTCATTACATTCACCTCTACAGAGCTCGGATATGATATCAAAAACCCGCAGGCAAGCGTGGCGATGAAGCGTAGACGAAAACACCCCCAAATTCTAATAAAACTTACAGGATTCCATTATAACTTTACATATTATCTATCTGTTCAATGCAGCTCTATTTCCAGGATAGCGCGAAAGAAAGATACCGTCATATTATGTAATTAAATACTTATATATCCACCTAGCTGTTTTCGACAGCAGTGACTATATAAATTACTAGCAGGGCCCCGCGGCTTTGCCCGTGTTGAGCCTGTTTTCGTATATCCTTTCTTAATGTGCACTTACGTCTCTTGAAAAACCTTCCTGCCAAATTTCATGTTTATAGGTGTAGCGGTTGAGGCTGTGCGTTGATTATCAGTCAGTCAGTCAGGACTTTGAATTTTATATATATAGATATAATGTAAATACTGAAGACGCAATAATTATTTCAGTGTTGATGCATTTATACCGTTATTGTTTTGGCAAAACAAGATGCGATGTGTTTGTTCACGTGCGTTAGTCACTCAGGTAGGGATCTTGTGAATCAATAAATAAACGGTGAAAATAAAGTTAATACCGCTTTGTCCTTGCATTTGCGTTGGGCTTTGTTTTGTTCCCTTGATTAATTTTGGATCAAAAGTTTGTGTTGCTTGGATAGCATATTATTCTTTTGTTTTTATAAAGGAGGAGTTTGGTCAAGCTAACTATTTTAAAGTTTCAGTTGACTTTTAGTAACTAAAATAATGTTTATGGCCGGTTCACATTATTCCAGTCCAGCAATCCAATCCAGTACTGGAATGCTACTGGAATAATGTGAACCGACACTGGAATGTACCCATTCCAGTGAGCATTCCAGTCCAGTGACTGGAGAGACCGTCAACTTTTCATTCCAGCTCACCTAATCCAGCGCCACTGGAATAGTGTAGACAGCCATTCCAGTTGCAATCCAGTGCTAGATTGAACGTTGAACAGTCAATACGAGTCAATTGTTTTGGGGACCAATCCAGCTACTCTTAAAAGACTGGAACAATGTAAACGATATGCTCCAGTCCAGCACTGGACTGGATTAGCTCGCTGGATCACTGGACTGGAATAATGTGAACCGGCCATTAGTGATGAGACAAAGTAATGTTTTGTTATAGAAAAACAAAACAAGTTAAAGGTAATTATTCTAATTATTATCTCAAACTTTTTAATTTGTTTGCGAATAAACAATATTTTCATTTACCTTCTACCTATCGATGGTAAAGCAATTTCCTGGTCTAAGAACTTCATATACCAGAACATAAATTTTCATATTAGATGGAACGACATTGAACTTCTTGACGGTGCTGCACTCAGAGTCGCTAACGATTCCTTAAGAGACATTAATAAGTGATTTCTGACACGCAATGTATGAAAAAATTCGTCAATTAGTTAACTATCGATTTAAGTGACATCTTTGAGTATGGCAGTTAGTCTTCTTAACTAAATCTCATTTATAAATAAACTTTTTCTTTTTTCTACATCTAAATGCAGAGCTAATAGTCTTCCATGAAGCCGAACCGAGATCAAACTGAGCGACAAGATTTTAATCTTTGATGATCATCACAATTGATAGAGAATAGTAAGCATGGTCACTGTTAATATTATTTTCTTATTCAACTAACAAAAAGGCTTAAATATCAATAGTCAAAGTAGCAGTAGTCAATTGAGACTGCAAGAATTATCCTTTGGGATCAAATTACCAATTTATTTCACGAAGAAAATGCAGAAACGAACAAACGTTTTCATGAAAGAAAAGAAACAAAATTATACTGAAAATCCTAAGTTCAATGATATTATTTTTATACGACTTCCAAAACGGTATTTCTTATAATTTTGAAGTCAACCAAAAGGACATCCCACTTCATCTTTGCACTATACTTTTGGGTAGTTATTCGTATATTTAAAAATCGCTAGTCGCGGATTGAATGCGCTCGTCGCGGCGTCAATGCTCTGTATCATCCGCGTAAAAGACATGAGCTTAAAACTTCATGGCACAACATCAAGCCAAACAAGTACCACCGTTCAATTCCTTCAACACACACTGCGATGTCCACAATCTGATGGCGGACCCGCACCGTAATGAAGCCGTCGGAAGACCGCCCGCCCATTTAATGAGTTCATCATTAGCAGCCGATCTGATCGGCTGCGGAATTGACGGAGAAACGAACGGGATTCTGTTAAAGGCTGTTCTGTTAACCAATGGGTATTATTGATTTTGGGAGCTGGAGAAAGGTGTTTTGGGTAGTTTGGTTTTGGGGTTCCTATAGTACATATTTGTTAACATATTTAAAAAGTTACTACTATTCTAAAATATGTATATGGATATACATAAGTATCAAAGTTATATAAAAAAGTATGCTTGTAGATATACATACATACATCCTTTTGAATTTTAAGTTTTTTTTAACATTCAATTCAATGGGGTTGCTCTTGTTTTGCAAAACCTTGTTTTTGTTTAAACGTACTCACACGGGTTTTTTCGTGTTAGAAAGTTAATAAAGCAAGTAATAACTTACTTGTTTTTGTTGTCTGAACAAAGCTCACTTCACCAGACACGATGAGATAACGAAGTATTAATGCATTGGCTTCATCAAGCCCTATTTCACCGATATTATATTTTGGTCGATGTAACAATTGACCGAAAGTAATATTCTGCCTATATTTATTAATATCAGAGAATAATATATCTAAACAAACAAACCTATTCAACGGCTGTCACCATCTCGAAGCAAAAAGATTAAAATGAAAAATGTCTGAATTATAACTCTATTGGCCCAGCGTGCAACAATGGCGCTCCCACTCAGACTATCATTCCACCCCCGGATTATACGACAACTGTAATTTATAGACCCAACTAATGTCCGGATAAACATTTGACTAAGAATAGTCGAGAATTACCATTGCTGTCGATAACCACTGGGAAATAATCATACTTGGTTTTCTTACTTTCTTATTAATCATCATTATAAATTTAAGAGCTAGGCTCTTGTCGGTGAGTCCGATGTAGACTTCTTCATCTATTCCTTTTCAGTGCAAGCTCCTTCACATCTCTATACGACATGACAGACACTTTTTCTTTTATCTTATTAATGTAAAGACATATTTTTATATTAAAAATCAATTATTTCTGGAAGAGAAATTACTTTGAAATTATTATACCACTCATCAATGTGCTATCAAATAACTTTTTAAAATATTTGATATCTTGATCACAAAATTGGTAAACAAGTACCATTTAAAACCATTAAGAATTCGACCTAAACGAAATTGGTACATTTATGGTTAGATATTATCAATTCAAAGCGAAAATGGTTCGATTTTTTGAGAGTATATCAACATCACATATCGTACGTACTCTACAATTCCTATAATACTCACAGTTCTCCACAGCACTTTGAAATTGAACCAATTTACTCTAAACCAATTTTGAAATCGAAAGTCTTTCCAAATAGGAGCTAGTGACATCACTTTCACAAATGAACATAAATATCATCAAAAATGATATCATCAGTTCAGCGTTGCCGTTGCGACACCCACACGTTGCATCCATGCCTTAAACAGCCAGACAGACAGTGTGACTCACCCATAATGTGCACTTGCACAAAATTTTATGGCACCAGAATTAAAGCGTTTCTGGATACGTCTCGGCTAGACTGTTTAGTGTGTTGGGACATAAATAAAGAAGATACAACACTGGTTAAGTCTGTCTGGTAGACTACTGTGAGTTGGATTGGCATAAGCTATATACATAATGTGCATAACATAATACATATTCATAATTTTTAACCTCACACAATTTGCACTCATTATACAAAATGAAAAGGAACTGTATCGCGTTAAAATATATTATACCGTATTTATCAAAATACGTACCAGATGTTTCGAGCGGATTGCATCACTCGTGGTCACGGAATGACAAATATACAATGAAAACATGTATATTTTTTTCGTTTTGTATATTCATTAAAAAATCGCTAGGAAAATTTATTTTGAGAACTTGAACAAAATAAGAGAATAGATCCTGCTATGCTATGCTGTACCTTCTTATAAGTACATTTCGTTTTTTTACGGCGACTTTCCAAAGTAAAGTATAGTGAACCAATATAAAACCGTTTGCCACATCCAGTAAATCTAATCACACGTTTATCAATATTACAGTCAGTGGGTGTCCGAAACAGGGGTGCCACCCTAACAAGCGGGGTTGCAAGTCCTTAGTGACACAACTTAAGCCTCTGAATTCCGAAGATAAATATACCTTCATTGGATGACAACCCTAATTAGCATAAGGGTGAATTTTAATTTAAAAACACGTCTAATGTAACTGAGTAGTTTATGAAGAAAAATGATAAGCATACTAAGATCGAGTTTAGCATATGAAAAAATTATAAATATATGCGTTTTTGCCGTTTCTTCTTTGGTAACTTTTTATATCTTAGTATAAGTTATTGTGTAGTAGTAATAAGACAAACTCTTCAATTTGCGGTCAAGAGTGGATTCAGAAATCTCGACTCAACATTGTGTAATAGAAAGTAACAATAACCACAAAATCTGAGATTTTACTGAGTTTCACTCCGAGTCCGTATTTCAATACGTTTGATATCAATTTGCACATTTCAAATGAGCGATAATGTTGTGGTTTGATGGTAAAGTTCATCACCATTACAACATTATGGATGACTGTCGTCTTTTCTTCCATTTGGAAGAATCAGTTTTATTTAAGCTTCACGCTTAATCACTTTTAATAAATTTATACTATCTTGAGCAAGGCGCTAATGGGTTTAAAGGTATCTTATACTATCTTGATCAAGATATAAATGAGTAAAACGTACTTTATACTCTTCATTATTAAAGTAACGTTGTGCGTAATGTATACTCACAACATATAGGAAATGAATACATACAGCTTGAATCATCCTTGTATTAATACTAGGTATTCAGTTACCTTGTCATATTATCATTCTTAACATATTTCATGATCATCATCGTCTAGTAAACGAACCTTATTCCATCTAGCTAGATGTGTCAGTTCACGCAACTAAATACTGTTTCGGACACTGCCTGCCAGCTTGGTTGGATGATACTCGCACCTTTACTATCCTCTCATCCATACCTCAATATTTTACAAAATCTCAAAAGCTATTCAATCAAGGCTCACAATTGCAACCTGTAAGTCTTCAGCAATCACGACGGGCTATTTTCAAAACGGTTAGATAAATTAAATAGATAAGCTCGAGACGCCACTGGCAATTGGACCAATCAGCGACGAGCAGGCAACTCAGAAATGACCGAGGGATGATCTGATTTTATTTATGAGCTGGCTCAATTTATTTTATGATTTAACTTAGCAAGAAATTAGATAGAACTTAACTGTATTTTGCAGTAAGGACTGACGGGGATGCTATAATACAACTAATTTACAGAGATAAGATTTTTTTGTAAGAAAAAATCTGTTGAGATCTCATACGCAAACTACTTTAAAAAAACCTCTTGCTATCGCCACTATTGTATTTACAATATAATTAAATTAAGTACCACGAATGCAACACGAAGAAAATTATTTTATGATGAGTTTTGAAATCTGCTTTCACATCTATTTTGATAATACATTTAGGTCACTTTTGATGCCATGGTGCAACGGTGGCGATGGCAAGAGGTTTTTTTAAAGTAGTTTGCGTATGAGATCTCAACAGATTTTTTCAACAGATTTAAAAATTTAAATCTGACTGGATCTTTAAAATCCATGTAGTACACTCAAATTATACTGCAAAGAATTTTACTAGATCACAAATTGGCTAAAGTATAGAGATACTAAAGGTTAAACAACTAGAATAAAAACAAAACTTTAATTGACTTCCGGAAACGTTATTATCGTATTTTTAATATTTTTTCATCAACATGACCTTAAAAAATTTTAAAACAGCCATGCATTACAATTTCATAATGCCAAGGTCAAAACTGAATTCGCAACTGTTCCTAATCACGTATGCAAAACAAACACCATTCTAATTCAACAAACAAAATGATATCATCAATAACAAGAATCACGAATTACTCAACTTCAAAAGAAAAAAGACGGTGTAGATCAATCGTTTGTGACGTCATAAAAGTGAAGCGAAGTCATCGGATTTGCACGTGAAAATAAAATACGTAGGTAAGTGAGTAAAAAGCGAGCATTTTTATGCTTACTCGAGTGACAAACAAACTGCAATTTGCTGGTAATATTGGATGCATGTTTAAGAGAAGAGCTTTAGCGGATAATGGCTACTGTTGTGTAATATTTTGTTAAGGTAAGATACCGATAAGTACTTAACGTCGCAAATATGTTAAGTATGTTTTGTTTGTATGGGAATACCGAGGAAAGCGGTGAATAATTTTGATTTGTTTATAATATTGGCATAGACAATGATCAAGATGGCAAGAATTGGGAGATCCTTGTCCAGCTGTGGGCCTTAAGGCCTTCCTTCAAAAGGGGTCACGAAAAATGAAAAAAACAAACAAAATGAAAAAAAAATAAAATCTGTGTTCTCAAAATGTCCAGTTAATCGACGTCAGATTTACAAACCTTCACAGCGGTTTTTCCAACATTATGTTTTAAATATTTTATATATTACTTACTTAATATTTTTACAGTAAAATTCGCATATCACATGGAATTTGATCTCAATACGCTTCATGAGATAAGTAATCCGAGACGCCACTTCTCGTGAAATAGGTCAAACGAACCGGTTCGCAAAGTATTAAGGAATCATTTTAAAACGTGAGGTAGTTGTGTTTTAAAAATTGTCGTTGAACCGCTCTTAACACAAAATAAGATAAAGCAAGGAGTAGGCTAGTGGCTAATGCTTTTGTCGGAGTTTTTAGACCGCCTAAAGGTCTTCCACATGGTCTGACGATTGAAACAAACGGGACCAACAATTTAACGTGCCCTTCGAAGCACGGTAGCGCTCTGATAGAAATGCGACTAATAGCCACCCATCCATTTACATGTAAAGTGTACATACTTTTTAAACTCACACGATATGCACTCATTATACTAAATGAAACGGGTCTGTATCGCGTTAGATAATTAAACGTATTTACTAAAATCGAGCGGATTACACCGCTCGTGGTCACGGGATAACCCGTGACGCGATACAGACCCGTTTCATTTAGTATAATGTAAAGTGTACTTGATAAAACCCAAAAAAGGAAAAAAAGCTTACAGAATGTGGATTCGAAACGAAATATTAAAGTTAGTAGCAATAACTACGAACATTATTTAAACGAACCACTATAAGATAAAAATAGCTTAAAAATATACATAAAAAATATGAATTAATGTCTTTGAAACCGCTCCATTAGGAATCAGTGTCCATTCAGAGAGAATCTGATATCATATTATCGATAAAAAACCATTAAAATGGTACATTAATCACATTCAACAATTTCTGTACATTATCACGCTCGAGTGCCTTCTTACAAAAAAATTAAACTGTTTTGGTTCGTAAGGATCAACTTTAAGCTTATTATATTTTAGTAGTACACGCTAAAAATGGAGATGAAACAGCACGGTTTAAAATTGTAACTGATTAATAGCAGTCGGTACAGGTTGTTTCAGTCGTGAGACCGTGACGGAGGTCTTTGGGCGGTCTAAAAACTCCGACACCAGGGTTGGCCACTAACCTTCTCGAAATAAATGAATGAACTGTGACGGTCAGGTAAGCTTTAATCATTGGTATCATTCCTTACCATTCAAATCTTGGATTGACATTTTAATACTTTGCTATTAGGCCCGAACTAAATCACAAACACCATTACCTATTTCTTAGTTATTTATCACTTAGTTTTAAAGTCAGAAATCTTTACTTATTATGTACTTACCTAAACTAAGCTATACAACAAAGTTCTACCATTTAACCTACTTCGAAAATCAAAAAAGGTGGTCGAGAATTTGACACTTAATTTTGTCTATTGTTTTACAATAGACTGTGAATGATAAAAACTAGAGAATTACGTCAAAGGTCACTACATAAATTAACTCGGTCGACTCGCCGCGTGTGATATTGTATTTCATAGGATTATTACGAGTAGTGTTGGTAATAATATTATTCCATAAATTCTGAATTATGGCTACAACATTTATGTTATTTATGTTTTTACACATGGATCTCTCACATGACTCTATCTAAAACTCGAACACTCTAATACGAACACCAGTGGTGTTACACCACTAAAATTAAAAAGCCCTCGGACTTGTTACAAGGTTTGTCAACATTATTATCATTATCAACATTCAGGTAACAAAAAATGAAATAAATTAGGAGCTCCTTATCTATTTATGTGGCATTGAGTATTCAGAGACCTAATAGAACTTGATAATGTAAAGGTCATGGTTATGGTTACGATGGATAGAAACATGATACAGTTACAAATGTAAAGTTTCTGGATTCAACTTTGAAATTGGTTGAAAGAACCTCGCTTATTATGGTTTTAGCTGATAATTATGTTAGTACCTTTAACTACGTATATCAGAAAGATTTATCTCTTTTTTAGTGAATTAAGAAGATTAATTTTATTAAGCTAGTCAGTGGCGTATCCAAAATTATTGGAAGGACACTTGAATGTGGGAATTCACATCTTGTACATTCTGATTCTGACAAAAATCTTTTCATTTCAATAAAATCGCAGAACAGCACTAGTCTTGTCATAATTCGGCCATCATCACATCCCTATTATCTGCTACCATTTTCGGTCTATGATATCATTGAGCAAAAAATGGAAACACCAATCAGTACTACCATATACGTATGTGAATAATGATTGGCCTGAGGTTAAAATCATTTTACAATATGATTATTATTGTTATATAAACAATAAATAATAATATTACGCAATGGCATAAATATCTATTAGATAAGCGTTTGGTTGTCAAATCTTTATTATGGTTTTGTTATAGTGATAATTTTCTATAGTGTATTTCGGATTTTCAAAGGAAAAACGGAACTCGTAGAATCACGTGTTCATCTGTTTGTCCTTCATTCGTATTTGTTATCTGTCACATCCAATTCATAGCATTAAAAATTAAAGATGCCTGTGGTGTTCCAGTTAATAAAAAAATATAACAGTTTCAATCAAATCAATCAAAAAAGCCCACATTACAAGCAAAAGTAACTATAAGAAGTAAAAGAGGACCTAACAACGTACCCTGCGGAACACCGTGCAATTATCGTTCCATGTCAACGAACTTTGAACAAAAACAGTTCTAGAGTCGAGCAAAATGTATTATTAGCGCTAATTCACCATACACTGGTTCGTAGTAGGCTTTATATTAATGGCCGCAAGTATAATAGTAAATAGAAGCAAATAGCACTCAAAAAACACGT
This sequence comes from Cyclophora albipunctata, assembly GCA_963082685.1. Classification (NCBI taxonomy): domain Eukaryota; kingdom Metazoa; phylum Arthropoda; class Insecta; order Lepidoptera; family Geometridae; genus Cyclophora; species Cyclophora albipunctata. The sequence continues at coordinate 2,170,556 of OY720117.1, read as the reverse complement.
TTGAAGAAAAGCCAATACGAAACGTGACAATGAAGTTGTATTACAAAATGTGTATTGTCAAGAATTTAATGACAAAACGATACGATTATTGCGCAATAGATAAAATGAAATGGAGCAGAAAATGTTTAGAAAACATTTCTTAGATGTCTGGCCCATTTAGTAGTACCCAGTAGGATATAATAGTCATAATAATTCTATTGATTCATTCAAATAATGTTTTTTTTAATAAATGAATATTCATTATTCAAAACGGGTTCAATACAAAGCTTCATTTTGTAGTCGGTTTAAAGAACTTAAACTACATTCAAAAAGTAACATGTAAAAGTAGATGACTCAAAATACATAATAAAATAACATGATAGGTACAATTATAATACCTAATTAACCTACATAATCAAAACTTGCTAAATATAACACTACGGCTCACAGATTACCTAACACTTACTACGCAAATGACGATAATCAAAATCTGCAATCCTGCAATTCAATACCAGAGGTGAACGAACTCAAAAAAGCATATACGTCAGCATTGAAATCATAAAACAATAATTTTATCACAGCTCGAGTGGGACTCTGATACGATTGTTTAGGTTGCTGTTAGTAAAACTCAAGATAATATCTTTATTTACGATGGATACTCGAATTGGTAAGGAACACGTTAAGGATCATGTCGTATAAAGTTTTTATTTGATACTTTCTTCCCCACTCGCTATCTGTTATGAGATGAGATGAGGCTTTTGTCTAGCAGTGGAACATTACAGGCTAATACTTTTTGTAAGTGAAGGTCCTCTCTTGGCTTGACTACCTTGGTAGGTTTAATTGATATATATATAGCAATTTGAGGTACAGAACCACGAAGGGATAGTAAAAGGTACGTAGAAAATAGAAAGGGAAGGATAGGGAGTAAAGAGTGGGGCAGATGCTCTTAATAATAGGTCCTTTTCATCGGTCATCACCAGAGTTGAACAGTATATAATACGAAATGAACGAATGATTGAATGAACCTCTCTTTATTGTAATAAGATTATTGACTTTTAGTCGTTTACTACACATGTTCCAATTTTGAAAACTGATCAAAATGCTAATTCATCCATCGGATCAGTTACTAAATCATATATTAGCATATTGTGTATTATGTAAATCAACAACATACCTACACATTACGAAATAGATACAAAATAATGATGTAGGTACTTCCTTTGTATAATACAGAGTTACTCTAGCAAAAAATGTACCACGAAGTCATCATGCCACGTTTTTTTGTTAGCAGATCATTAATTAATCTTTTCATGGAGGTAACAAAGAACGAGCGATTGTGCTTTTGTAAGATTTATTTGAATAAAAAACTTTTAAGAACATTGACAATAACGATGTTGTTTTGTTTGTTCTATGGATTTAAGTCGATGGTAAGAACCCGAGCGGACCTTAGTCAAGACTGTAGTCAGACAGTTAAGACAGTTTTCTGGTCTGGTCTATGTCTGTCTCTGCCTTTTTAACCCCCGACTCAAAAGAGGGTTGCCACTGACCTACTTGAAATTGCTTAACAAACGCAAATCCCAAAACTTCCAAACAACTAACCCAAGGTAAATACAACAGATACGTATCATTCGCCAATAAATCTTGACATTATTTTCGTTCTGCGGTATGGGTGTAAAACAACCACATTTTGCGTCAACGTCCAACATGCTCCCGAGAATAACGTGGCAGTTATAACTCTATCCTAGTTTCTATCGACCATTAAAACTCTCGATTACTATAAAACATTGATCGTATAACGCAAATCGGTCGTAACGTTACTATAATCCGTAGCGTTCGAATTGTATCATTAGAACGTAAATCACTAGTACGATAAATTTACTATTACCTACTTGTATTAGATTTGTCTGAAGCAGAATTAACACTGTCAGTTGAACAGTTTTGAACGGAAACACTTCGCTTTTATTTTACCCGAAAATCTCTCGTCACAGGGACAATGCGGACAAACCCGTGAGGCGCTGCTAGTTCTACTTCCTACTAATAATATTATAAATGTGAAAGTTTGTGAGGATGTATGTATGGATGTATGTATGTTCGTTACTCTTTAACGCAAAAACTACTGAACGGATTTGATTGAAACTTTACAGTAACATAGGTTATACATCAGAATAACACATGGGATACATTGTATCCCGAAATTCCCACGGGAACAGACACAAGGCCAGCAAACCCGCGAGACGCTGCTAGTGTAGTATAACCTTACTGTAGTGTTGTCATTATAATTTCAACCTTTAAACCACAATTCGCTTATTCTTTTGTACGTTGATTGGTTTTTCAAATATGGTTGTATCCATATGCGAGGCAGTAATTCTCGTGAGTTCCGATCCTATATGGCGTTGTTAGTAGATTATGTTAATATTGTACCTGTGATCCATGATCATTAGCATTCAACTCTTCTGTTAGAACGCTAATTAAATAGAACATACCTTCATCTTGACGGCCATTTAAAACGAGCTAAATATCTTCTCATAAATATTCATTTAGCCCTTTTTTAACATCTATATAAAAGATCTCTATTAGTTGCATAACCGTGTTGTTCTTTATAACTGTTTGTTTAGTTAATTTCTAAGTATTTTTTTTATCTTAGGAAGTTCTTATCAATGGGACTTTGTTGATAAGATATACTTGTTATTCATTCTTCAGATTAATCGAGTTTACATTCTGCGGGTAGGCAATTTCATTAGAACGCGAGCTATCAAGCTAGTTTGTACTATTACGAATGAGCTTGCAGCTCTTAAACTTTGTTACTATATGTAATAGTCATTGAGTTTAGTATTCTAACTCAATGGTAATGGTATTCGTTTGTTAGATACCATAATACAAGCTAAAACCTTAGTTTGGGTCTAATTAACAGTGTGTGAATTTGACTGGATGTATTTGTTTTATATTAATTTAAACGAATACCTCTATAATATGTTGTGCCCGTCTAAGCATGAATTTTATTTATTCAAAGAATAAACTTAAAACATACGTTGATAATGAAACAGTAATGAATCCTAAATCAAAATGATAAATGCATATTGTTTCCAAGAAAGTTACATGCATATGCAAATAAACAAATTGCGCTTACGGTTTTTTCTCACGGAGATAATTCTTTTAGAATATCTTAGTAATATTAATGTTGCCAGTTGGGTTTTATAATGAACAAGTGCCTAACGATATTGCATAGATATTATATATTTGAAATTCATTATGAAGATATTATGTAAATAATATCACGACTTAAGAGATATGATGTCCAATAATAAGCAGTTTGGTTAATAACTACGTTTTATTTTATGAAGAAGTTGTATTTTATGATAAAAGTATGTTTATATATAAAGAAAATATATAGACAACTAAAAGTAAAACAAACAGAGCTTTGATGATATGGATTATAGTAAATCGAATATCACATAGAAAATAGTCGAAAGCAAGAGCAAGAGAGTTCACCCGCGACCACGAGAGGTGCAATCCCCTCTTCTTTCTTATCGAGTGGATGGTCAACCTGACCAATCCTGGTGACAGAGTTATTGAGCCGCCAAAGGCCTCTGACATGGCTCATGTAACGACTACTGTCCGTAGAAAGTAACCGGGACCGACGGCTTAACGTGCCCTCCGAAGCACGGAATCATCTTACTTTTTCGGGCAATCAGGTGATTCAGCCTGCAATGCCCTAACCAAACTGAGGACGGTCTCACAAAGTTATTTTTGTGAGATATCCCCACCGGGAATCGAACCCGGAACCTCCGGATCGTGAGCCGAGCGCTCAAACCACTAGACCACGGAGGCTGTTACCCCTCGAATCGTCGGGAAATAAAAAGTAAGTTAATACTTGCTCTATTAACTTTCTAACGCAAAAAAAAACTGTGTGAGTGCGTTTAAACTATGTGTTCAAATCGTGTAAGTTTAAAAAGACTATAGTTGAAAGCAAGTCTGTTTCGAGCTTATCGAAATAAACTCTCAACAAGATTTTAAAAAAGCAACAAAAACGTATTGTAATTTACGTCGTAATGCCATCCAACAAATAAACAATAGTAACAAGAACAGATCAACAAAACAATACAAGAAATTCTTCACAACAATAACAACAAATATAATCTAATTTGATTATAATTTGACAGAACCAATTTCAAAACAATGGCGTAAGGAATAGGCAAGTGTTCAACGCAATAAACGTAATCAATCATAGCAAAGTACAGTTGGAGTTAATTAAAAAGTAATTAAGCTAAAAATATACTTTGAGGTCGAGGTCAATAGACTAAAAATATATATTACAAATCCTACGTAATATGAATCATAAAATAACAAAGTAGATGGACAGAAAAAATACTTTACAACTATCAGTAGCCTGTGAAAAGTACATGGTGCACACGTCAATCGAAATGACAATAGACAATGAAAAATCAGGACACTACAGTGGAACAGCTATGGCTTATCCTAATAATCGTAAACAACAATCAATAAAAAACCCATTGATACTCAATGAAAAAATCAAAAGCTTTCTAGTAGCTTAGTGGCCAACACTAGTGTAGATTTTAGACCACCGACATAGTTTGACGACTGAATCAACCGGGATAGTTTAACGTCTTAAGCACGCTCAGATAGAAATGCCACTATCGACCACCCATCCAATTAGAGGCCGACCTGCACGTTGCTGAACGCGATGAGTTAACATCGTTTAGTCAAACTACGCCACGAGTGCTACAAAAAAGCTAAGCAATCAAAGTCAAAACTAATGTAAAGCTACGAGTACGTTACAGAGAAGTACCAAAATCAAAGCATGTAAGTTAATCAATCATTCGTGGACGTCAGCGGATTTGTTCAAATTATCTCAATATAAATTAGTTATAGTTTACATCTAGTTACTTATATCAGTATGTCAAAACTGGTTCGTAATGACAAAATCGTGACCTTGCTCCGGAGCCATGAACGGTTTGCGTTAAAAGTGCGTGTGATTTGTATGTAGCAACAAATAAGTACAGATTTTCCATTAGACTGTATAATATGATTATGAACCATGTTAACTTTGTTATTAAGTTTAAAATAGAACAACAGTTAGAAGACCCATTAAGTTGGGTGTTCCATTTATCATCGTTATCACGACAAAAGCTTGATGTAGCTAGATGGTGCCTTAATGTGTTTTCAATTGGTAGCTCTGGACAGTTATTATTACCTGAAACAAAAAGAACATCATTAGTAAGACCATTTGCAGTAAACTAACATTCCATACGGCTTCGTTCGTACAATCAGCTGAGCAAGCGGTTTAGTTGTTTTGATTTGTTTATTAGTTGTGTATTTGTTTGGAAAGGTAATAAGGATGTTAGTGTCTAGAACTAATGCCAATTCCAACTAAAGTGATATACATCTTAGTTCTAAGTATGCACAGTTCAAAATATCACCCAGTGAAGTAGGAACTATTATCTTATCTGTGACGCAAAATTTCAAAGTCACATCATTAAAAGACATTGAGAAAGATGTAAAGAATAAAACGGTTCAGCAAACAAAGGATATTCCACGAAATTGGCTGCATTAAGACAATACAAGGCCTCTATAAGTATTATCATCCTTGTGGTTTCTGTTTACATCGTTTCTCTGTCAATGGCTCGGTCAGTCAGCCCCAGGGGAAGCGTGAAGGAATGCATCACAAACATTCTATCTATAGTATACCTTAACAATTGATATTCTATCTATAGTATAGTATTGCCAAACACGTGATGAGATACTTTCCTGTATACCTCTTTACCAACACTAAACTCTTTTCCATTGTAATAAGACTGCAGTTTGTATATACGTAACTCCTTTATCATTTCCATCTCTATGATTGGCTGTATTGTATAGGGTGCAATCGATGCTTTAATTATGGCGGTCAACAGGCCCTTTAGTAGAGCAACAACTTTGATTTCGATTTATCATTTTATGAGAGTGAATTTGTAATCATTATTTCTCAATGAGATACAGTTTTTAAAACGGGTTAGAATGAAACTTGTAAATTGATATTTGGGTGTGATTGATATTTTATATGTAAATTATTGATCATGAATATCAATTTATTTTTTATGATCGTCATATGAAATGGGTAGAGAAGCTTATGAGTCAGCAAAGGGACAGGGGAAATGAAGTCTTTTTTAAGGCTGTTGAATTAAAATTAATTTTAGATTTTATATTACTTTTGACTCCTTAATATGCACCATGGTCACAGTAAGACAGAAGTATACAATTTACATTCATTCAATTACAAAAAAAGACTTCAGTAAGAAAACAGAACTGACACTTCACAAGAGACGAAGGGCTTTATTCATAAACGCCTAGGTATTAACAGCATTTTAGTTATCAAATGGTTTGTCCCTTTCTGACATACGCTATTTTCCAAAGACCAAAAGAGACAAAAACACTTTATGATAGTGTTTTATTTAAAAAGCGTTTATAAAGGCGGTTAACCTATAAAGTTTCCTTAAACTATCATAACAAAATGTTTAAAAAAACATGCATGTTTCTTCTCAACCATGCTTCTGTTCTTTTTCACATCTCATATGACGTAAGATGGAAGTCTAAACACTCAAACGAAATTCGATATTTCTTCATAGTCGTTTTGTTTATTATTTTATCAACCTATCTCTATCCATTCTTTCATAATTACGTTTCATTATAGACTACTTCATTTTTTCTATTACAAATGATATTATCTAACAAAGATACCGTAATTGCTATTTGGCAACCATTTAACATGGTTTGACGTTGTCAATTAAATTCAATGACATATGTGAGAACCACTTATAATTACTTTAAATAGAGTGACGTAAGTTAATGTTAGGCTGCTGGAAATAACATAGGAGGTATGGAGTAGGTATGTGGTGGAATTGACGGTCTTTTTGGATCAATTTTGGATGTTCCAGAACACAAATTGACTACATTTCATATTTGGCTAGAGCTTAAACTACTTAACTAATAAAGGGTCAAGTACTCAAAATTTTTAAAAATTCGATGATTCATGTCCATTTATAAGTTGATTGAAAAGTTGTTGTTAGTAAATAAGTTTCTGGTTCGATAAATATATCATACAATTTAATGACTTTTCTTTAAGCACTACAAATAAATATAACCCTCTTTTTTGCCACGCCCTCTGCAGTCGGGGAAATGTAAGTAAGGTATATCAATAAAAAGTAAAATAAGTATACATGTCAGAGAAAGTTTTTCAACACGAAAAGTAATATGTTACAGTAAAAAGATTTCCAAACTTTCATATCTAGATAAAAGACAAAACAATACAAACCATGCCACTATCTTCTAAAGATACGATCACCTAATTTAATAATCATTACCGACCGCGCCATAAGTACGACTACTGATAAATATCGCCAAATTGTAACAAAGGGCCTGCTGGTGCAATGGCCTTTCATTCGCGTCGGGAAGAAAAACTACAACCACAAAAAGACGTGGCTGTGTAAGGTTTCACCAGAGTTCGTTAAAAACCGTTGCATTTTTAACGTCTTTTATTTTGGAGTAAGAAAAGGTACTTGTTTTTTAGTAATGGTTAAGCTTTGGTAAGAGATAAAGAAGAAGAAGAAAAGCAATTTATGTTATCTAATTAGTTCAACTAAGTGACGTAAAGGGGAATCTTAAAACGAGTTCTCGGTCGTGGTAATTCAAGATCGAATTAGAATCGGTTTAAAATCGTGTATAAATGACTAGCAGCGTCCCGCGGTTTTACCCGCGTTGTACCCGTTCCCGTGGGTATTTCGGAATAAAAATAGCCTATAACCCTCCCGTTGAATGTGGCTATCCATTACAAAAAGAATTATTAAAATCGGACTGATAATTCCTGAGATTACCCCGAACATACAAACAAACAAACAAACTTACAAATTTTACCTCTTTATAATATTAGTATAGATAACCCAACAGGTATTTATACTCCGACTTGTTACATTTATATATGTACTCTATTTCTTTTGGATTGGCACAAAATGTGGACCAATGTCGTCAATTTTCCAGCCGAAGACGATTGCTTCTGAAGAGGAAAAAGGTTTAGAGATAGAATAATGAAATAAAATTACTACGATTATTACGACATTTAACCACAGTTTGTGCCAATCCAAAAGAAATAGATTATACATACATACGTGTAAGTATGAGTAATACGATAAAGTGTAGAAAAAGCTTATCAGCGATCTTTTCCTTATTTTATTACTGAACCATTCCAATCCTGCTAAACGAGTATCTTCACGTCGCATTACATTTCTATGAAAACACAAAGTAAACTGCATTATCATTTACAACATGCAGCCTTTAGACAAGCGTAAACACATCCCTACACTATCTATTATCGATAACTGGCTTCGGTCCCTGCACTAGAAATCGATAAATGTTTTTATTGAGAACAAACATCCTCGTAGGTTGTAAATAGTGCTGTGTAATCTTATCGACACTTTGTTTGCTATTCGAATCCTACTTGGTTGCATAACCGAGGAAACACTCATACCTGTATACGACATAATGGAGGATCGGTGGTCGATGTCTCCTTTGCGTCCCCTTCTCTTGCGCGTCGCATCAGTGACTGGGAGGTGTTAGTTAACGAGGAGACGCTGTCCGATCACCGATACATTCGGTTTAGTGTCTCTTCCTCCACAACGTCATCCCAAAGACCACATAGTAGAGGATTGCCTACAGAACTACCGCGCTGGGTAATAAAACGCCTAAATAAAGAATTGGCGAAGGTTGCAGCCCTCATTGAAGCATGGACTCCTGAGCCTCCCAACCCTGGGGATGTCGATGCGGTGGCAAAACAGCTGTGTGAAACGGTGTCGCGAATTTGCGACGCTGGGATGCCACGAGCGAGAACCCAGCCGACTCGTCGGCAGGTGTATTGGTGGTCGGCGGAGATAGCCGAACTCCGCCGCACCTGCCACTGGAAGCGACGTCGCTATCAACGATGGAGGAGGAGAAGAAATAGAGAGTCTGAGGTAGGAGATGCCCTATATGCTGAATACAGGCAAGCGGTCAAAGCCTTGCGAATAGCAATTAGCGAAGCTAAGATCGCTGCGTGGCGAGAGCTGCTTGATTCTCTCGAACGAGATCCATGGGGCCGTCCATACCGTATAGCGCTCCAAAAAATGCGCCCCTGGACTCCTCCGGCCACGAATACACTAGAGCCCCACATACTCTTACATGTAGTAGAGGGTTTGTTTCCCGGACCGAGAAACGACTTTACCCCGCCGTCAATGCCGCCACCTTCAGTGCCAACAGACCCAGCCGTTGCAGAGATCACACCAGAGGAGCTGGCAGCGGCTCTAAACAAAATTAAGAGTAAGAATACTGCTCCGGGATTGGATGGCATTCCAGGAAAGCTGTGGGTGCTGGCAACAGAAGTTCTTGGGCATAGGGTCAGGCACGTGTTCAATAGGTGTCTTAGCGAGGGGCGTTTCCCAAAACAGTGGAAGAGAGGCAAGCTCGTCCTCATAAGAAAAGAGGGGAGGCCAGTAAACGAGCCGTCGGGGTATCGCCCCATAGTGCTGCTTGATGAGGCGGGTAAGCTGTTGGAGCGAATAATAGCTGCCCGACTCATCGAACATCTGGAACGCGAAGGACCAAATCTAGCGGATTGTCAGTACGGGTTCCGTAGGGGACGTTCGACTGTGGACGCCGTTGCGTACCTTCGCCGCCTCGCAAAAGATGCTTGTCTTAACGGCATGGTGTTAATAGCGGTGTCACTTGACATTGCGAACGCTTTTAACACTCTGCCCTGGGCCACTATATTAGAAGCGCTGCGATATTTCAGAGTTCCTGCCTACCTCATTGCTCTCATTGCAGATTACCTCTCAGATAGGGAAGTCCTCTTCCTAGGGCGTGACGGCTGGGAGCGCCGTAAGATGTCATGTGGCGTCCCTCAGGGATCTGTCCTCGGTCCCCTGTTATGGAACCTGGCGTATGATTACGTGCTCAGAATGATAGGCCTCATTGGTGTGGCCATCATTTGTTACGCAGACGATACCCTGGTTACGGCCATAGGGCAGGATTATAGGGCGGCATCGCTACTAGCAATGACGGCAGTGGCGGCAGTGGTTGCCAGAATACGACAGCTGGGGCTGGAGGTGGCTCTCCACAAATCGGAAGCCATTTGTTTCCACGGGCCTCGTAAAGCACCGCCTGCTCGCGCGCAGATAACGGTCGGAGGAATTCCAATCGCTGTCGGGCGCAAACTCAAATACCTAGGTTTGGTGCTCGACAGCAAGTGGAATTTCAAAGAGCACTTTCGGGCTCTATCCCCGAGGTTGGTGGGTACAGCTGCTTGCCTTAGCCGGCTGCTCCCGAACCTCGGTGGTGGAAGTAATATTTGCCGGCGTTTATATGCAGGTGTAGTAAGGGCAATGGCCCTCTATGGCGCCCCAATCTGGGCCGAATCCGCGCCTGAGCGGCACCTTGCGCTACTGCGCAAACCCCAACGGGTAATGGCACTCCGTATGTGTCGCGGATACCGAACAGTATCATTTGAGGTCGCGTGCATACTGGCGAGCTCCCTCCCATGGGACTTAGAGGCCAAAATCCTCAATACGGTCTACTGTCGAAGCGCAGAAGAGAGAGCCCGAGGAAACCGTCCGGCCCCAGTGGAGATAGCGCATTGGCGCACGGATGCCCGCGAGAATGCACTAACTGTATGGAGTGACAGGCTCCAGGTGAGTAAGGACGCCAGCGAACCGGGATCCCGCCGGCGATTTTTGGAAGCTGCACAACCCATCCTGAGACAATGGATAGAGCGAGAACACGGGCTTCTCTCGTTTAGGCTCACTCAGGTCCTCTCGGGGCACGGCTGCTTCGGGAGGTACTTGTACCGAGTGGCCGGGAGAGAGCCCACCCCTGAGTGCCACCACTGTGACTGCACCGAAGATACGGCGCAGCACCTACTTCAGGTGTGCCCAGGGGCAGCTGGACCGCGAACCGAGCTGGTTGCGGTTATTGGAGCGGACCTCTCCTTGCCGGTCGTCTTGAACAAGATGGTCGGTGAAGAGAGGTCATGGGAAGCAGTCTTCTCGTTTGCTGAAGAAGCAATGCTGGCAAGAGAGACTGCGGAGCGGGCCAGGGAGACGGATCCCCTCTCTCACCCGCTCCGCCAAGGGCGGAGGAGGCAGCAACGTCGAGTTTGACTCGGCTGCAACCACCGCCTGGACTTCGGGACCTGGATGTGGGAATTCCAGCTCCTCTCTCTCACTAAAGGACGTTCATCACGTCACTTTTTGGGAGCGGAGTCCCACGGAGGCGAGCGGCGCGCTAGGTGTTCTGAGCGTGCCGCTCGGCAGACGCGATTAGGGGTGATGAGGCGCTTTGCCTCTCCCTTCCCCTCCGAGGCGTGCTCGCCCACGCGAGCTGTTGGCGTGGCTGAAGAAGCGGACATCTAGGTATGCCGAAAGGTAGCCCCGCGACTTCAGCCTAGGCCATAAGTACGGAACACGGATGGGGTTTAGTGGGTATTACCCGACACGATTGTGCCGGGGTTGAGTCCCACATACCCCGGTTGTTTCCCCAAACAACCGGGGATGCGTAAATGCATTCCCCACCCATAAAAAAAAAAAAAAAAAAAAAAAAAGGTAATGTTGGTGTTGTTACTATGTAACTCTATATTTTTGTCTACGGGACATTATTTATGCTTAATCCATCATATTAAAGCGTGAAGTTTCGCGGAGTTTGCTGTTTTAGATTGTTACTAGGTATTCGAATATAATGTCTCCTTTTAATACGGCCTATCTATAATAATACATATTATAAAAAGGTAAAATTTGTAAGTTTGTTTGTTTGTATGTTCGAGAGAATCTCAGGAATTATCAGTCCGATTTGAATAATTCTTTTTGTCGTAGATAGCCACATTCAACGGGAAGGTCATAGGCTATTTTCCATCCTGATATTCCCACGGGCACGGGCACAACGCGGGTAAAACCGCGGGGCATTGCTAGTTATTTAATAAAAAAATAATAATATTATGTTTATTGGATAACAGCCATTTTTCTGGTACCTATAGCAGGAGAAATGAATTTTGCATCCCGTTCGTCCCGGTGGCTGTTGGCTCGTCCCGACGCGATCACTATTGCGGGGTTAATTTCAGGCCAGGAAACAACCCAATTTTTCTATACAAGCAACGTTTAAAAGATTCTACATGGACAGACAGTATAGTATATAAGTACTTGTGTCTGTCTGAACAAAACGTCCCACGTCGCCATACCCACAATAGCCATCGTACTGTCAATGTCAAAACATCAAGAGAGCTTCGCCATTTGACGTCAATTGGCAAACCCAGGTGTTTGACACGCAAAACAAAGTTAAATAAGGATCCCGCTCAGGAAACGACGCGTTGAAAGTATCTTAAAAATACTAATTTTCTGAGACTTTCGTGGTTCTAGTGTAGTTGTTGTATTCCTAGGTATAGTAGGAATGCAGCAACTGCGACTTGTATTTGAAAAATCAACACTAAATTAAAGTATAGTGAGTATCACTACATATTACATATTATACTATATATTTTACTACATTATTATACTACATATTATAAAACAAAGTCCCCGGCCGCGTCTGACTGTCTGTTCGTGATAAACTCAAAAAGTACTGCACGGATTTTGACGCGGTTTAGAAGTTTAAAGACAACATGATTCTAAGTCTGCTCAACATTTACTTGTTTTACTGCACATTCCCATCCATCTATACCAATATTATAAAAAAGGTAAAGTTTCTAAGCTGTGTTTGTTTGTTTGTAAGGGCTTATCTTAAAAACTACCTGTCCGATTCGAATAATTCTTTTTGTAATGGATAGCCACATTCAACGGGAAGGTTATAAGCTATTATTCATCCCTAAATTCTTATTTGAACGGGCACAATGCGAGTAAAACCGCGGGCGCGGCTTGTAAAACATATGTACATACAACATCCAACATGCATAGTAAAACCCAAAGATATATTTACATCGACAATTTCTAGATAAGGATCGGTTATGGCTGGCGATATTCTCACGTTAATTGTTCTAGACAATGGGCATTTTGTTCGCGGTTCGAATCCCGACCTTGCCAGCCGGCTCACGACTTGCACACCTGCACTAGCCTTTATATAAATCATTAAACATTAACCTAAGTTAATCTTATTTGAGAAATTATTACTTTGCATTTAATGATTTTCAATCTGGTAGTTAGACATTGAGTGAGTATAAAAGGTAGGCCCGCTTCTTTTGTATCGGCAATTTTAAAATATTATGCTATTTTTTATTACGAGAGTTAAAATTCAAACCGTCATGACACTCATGACTGATATTTTGACCAATGACAACGTCTCCCATTGAGAAAAGGGGGCAGTGATCCTTTTGCGAAGGAATCGCTGAGGCTGCAAAATCTAACATATCTTAACTCCCGTAAGAAAAAATTGAGTGCACGTTTTATAGTAAAAATGGTGAAATATATTAAAAGATAAAGTAAAGTAGGTATTATATGTGAAGTAAACGTAAAGCCTGTTACGTCCCACAGCTGGGCATAGGCTTCTAAGCTCACTAAAACAGTAAAGTGAAAAGGATTAAATAAATAAATTAACTATATAACTACAATTTAATTCCATTACATTTAACTGCTCCAGTAAATCTTAGGTAAACCTTCTTTATAAGCCATTTACATCAAATAACTAAGATTTAAAAATAATAAATGTAGTTTCGTCTACGAATCCTTATTTATTAACTTATTTTATGTTTTTACGATCCATTTGGGGGAAGGAAGCAGAGATTCTTGATACGGGAAGACTAGAAGATAACATCAATATATTTTCGTCATACATATTTTGTGACTTTTACGCTACGTTGCCGTTGTACGTAACGTACGGTACGTTGTCGTAATAATATGCTACAAGACTAACTATTACTATCTAATCAATACAATTAAACTGAAACTGATTACGGTAATACTCTCTTAGTTAGTAAATAAAGAACATTACATACCTACATACCTAAGGTCATAACAAGCAAGATATTTTCAGAAATAGAACACGAACCAGGTTCTAAAACCGGTACCGTCTTTTGTTTATTTGAAAACCCTTCAGTTTCCATAAACCTCTTTGTCTATGTTCTAATTTTGAATCATATGAACCAAACAGTTTCTTTGAATTCAAATAAATCATAGTAAAGGACTGTATTCATTGTAAAATTGCATTGCAGCAAACGTGTTGCAGATATATTGCAGAATTGCACTGTATATTGCTTGCATGCTATGCTTGTTGCTTGTATGCTACTCGGTAATAACGTGTTGATAGTTGGTTATTGCAGATGAAAATGTTTGAGGTGCCATCGTAGCATAGTGACGGTGGTATCCACCAATAATAATAAGTCGATGATTGACCCCAACTTGGTGGCCGATAGCGGCATCTGAGCGATACCGTGCTTCGGAGGGCACGTTTAAATGTCGGTCTCGGTTGCTTCAATCGTCAGAACACGTCGGAGGCCTTGAGGCGGTCTAAAACTCAGACTCTAGGGTTGGCCACTAACCTACTCAAATTTACTTTAGCAACTGCTCCAATGTTTAACAAATGTAAACTATGAATACGGGGCTTAACATTGTAAGTTCGTAATAAGACTGAGACTAATGTCTGTCATCGATCTTCCATAGATTTGTTATCAGCCGAATCATGTCAGAGTCGGCAATGACCTTAAGGTTACCTTCTAACGAATGCTGCACGCATAGCACTATTTAGTGTGTAGGTACTATTATGTATGTTTTGTTAGTATGAAGTACTGTTTGTAAGTTCGTTTCTTGGGAATAGAAATAGGCTTTGCGAACCAATAGTTAGGTAGTTTTAATATAAGTAAACGGATTACTCAAAGTTGTATGTCGAATAATAGAATTTTTGATAGGTAGGCGTAATTTTGGTAAGCCATAAGCTTCCTACTTCCGTACTATTAATGAGTATTATTTGGGTACATCATATACATTTTTTATTGGTGTTTTATGCCAAACATGGTTTTGAGCCAAACTCTGATTTGAAATCATTTATGAACTCATGAATGAAATCTGGGGATTACGCCTAATCTTCACTGTACTAACATTTTCAATGAGTTTTTGTCCAACATTACAGGCTTATTACTTTTTAAATCGTCTTAGCCTAACATCGCTTCCCAGCCCCTAAATCTGCGTAACTGTTGATAACTGATCTGTTAAATACACCGTAACTTCACTTTATCTTCATAACAAGTACATAACTACCTACCTATAATATAAATGATAACACAAGTAAATTTACAATAAACATATAAAACTTATAAACAGAGCATCTAATTTATTATTTACAAACGTTCACGTATTAATACTAATGTCACAGTTCCATCTGTGTCAACCGTGTCGGATAACAGTAATTAGAATAAACGATAACTAATTAAACAATAACATTATTTAATGTTTATAATTTGTATTCTTTTAATGTTATTAATATGGTTTGAGAAGATGTAATGAACACAATGTAAGCATTTTTGGCACAGTGGTATGTGAGGGCAGACACTGCGTTAAGCGGGCGCACGCCGCGGTTCCATACGAAAGTGAACCGTCGCGGGCGCCCGCGGCGTGCGCCCGCCGCGTGTGGCTTCTTACAAAAGTGAACCGTCGCGTGCGGTGTCATACAAAAGTGAACCGACGCGTGCGCCCGCCGCGTGCCCACGCTTAACGCAGAGTTGACCCTGAGGGCACTTTACAGAGGTTGCGAGTTCGATTATTCGGGTATACCTAACGCCCGTACTCAGAAACGTCAAAGGCTTCCTTAGTAGAGATTTAAATGAGCGATTTTGGCGTGTAATGTCTGAAAAATTCCGTCAATTAGTCAAGTGTTCGTTTAATGGACGTCTCTGAGTGTGGCAGTTAGCGTAAAATATGATTTCCTTGTCTCCTTACTTGTGGGTGACATATTGACAAGTAATGACTGGGTTAGGTTAGGTGAGAATTGTGACCTGAACCAAAGTTTACCTACAGGATACGGGGATAGCGGGAAGTTATTTTAAATATTTGATTAAAGTACCGTTATCCCCGAGGACGGAGACACGTGTATGGGGTCAACGAGCATACGCCAATTTGGTGACATCTCATGTCAATCACCGTATGCGGTCTACCACAGTATTCTTTACTCTGTTGCGTTTACTCCATGTACATACCATGCATGTTCAATTACTACTGTCCTGTCACTATGTACTATTCTAGATCCTAGAATATATCATACACTTCTTACCTAATACCAACCTCAAACCGTTACAAATGAAACCGCTATACCAGTTATAAAATGAGCTTATCAATATTATTATACTTAGATGGACCGCGAAACTTTTGAAACAGGGTCAACGGCCCCATTACAAAGATTAGCTGACAACTAACAACTGCAAAAAATGGCAAATTACTGAGTTAACATTAATTCACGGTGGCCACGCCTTGATGGACCTCTTCTCAAAAGTCGTGACTCCGTACCGCGGTTAATTAAACTGAGGGTTCAGGTGAAACTTCGGGTTACAGTATTTCTTTTTTTATTGCCACGTGAACTCAACTTAAAACAATCCTACTAATATTATAAATGCGAAAGTTTGTGAGGATATATGTATGTATGTAATCACGAAAAAACTACAGAACTGATTTGAATGAAACTTTACAGAAATATAGGTTATACATCAGAATAACACATGGCATACATTTTATCCCGAAATTCCCGCGGGAAACACCGCAGGCGCGGCTGGTCATATATAAAGTTTCATTGATAAATCTATCTATCTAAAAAATGCTACATCATGTTTAGATAATAATTTATATCTCTGGAGTATGATCAAAACGAAATACATTTACAAAAAAATATTATTTTGAAATTAGGTACGTTAGCGTGGTGGATATTAAGCGAGTTTAATTCTAAAGACAAAATTTGAAACGGCAAACATAAAAATAGCCCGGCAAATTGTTTTATTGCCCGTTGTACGAGTATAATAATACCCCGCCCCACGGTTTTACCCGCATTGTGCCGCTTCTAGTTGGAATTCCGGGATGAAAAATAGCCTATAACCTTTCCGTTGAATGCTTCGATCAACAATACACAACTTACTGTTTTAAAACTTTTGTTTCAAAAACAAAATAAGCTGTCACACGTCATCCACGCGGACAGTATTTAGCTTTGATTTTGTACGTGACCCGATATCTAGTCTAGATATCGGGTCACGTACAAACTGAAACAAAAGTTTTAAAACAGTTCGAAGTTCAACCTAATTACAACCATGACACCTAGCAATAAAGTAGCAAATCTTATGAATAACATAAGTGACAATAACGCCTCACTTTTCAAATGAGGCGTTATTCACCGAGACGTATTTTTTGCGCCGACCCGACATCTAGTTGTGCATTGTTGATCGAAGGTTGAATGTGGCTACGCATTACAAAAAGAACTAGTCAAATCGGGCTGGTTATTTCTTAGATTAGCGCGTTCAAACAAACAAACTCTTCAGCTTTATAATATTAGTATAGATTTATACTAGCAGCGCCCCGCGGTTTTACCCGCGTTGTGCCCGTTCCCGTGGGAATTTCGGGAATTTTTTTACATAAAAACCTTCCTCTTGAATCACTCTAGCTATCACAAAAAACCGCATCAAAATCCGTTGCGTAATTTTAAAGATTTAAGCATACAGACAAACAGACAAACAGACACGAAACAGAGACGACTTTATTTTATACTATGAAGTGAAGAAAACTACATAAAAATACACTTATCTTTAGTCTAATTTAACAAAAATAGCCAAAAATATGCGCCAAATAACTCCGTTTCTGATTTACCGTAATATCTAAATGCCTTCACCAAAGAATCCTACATCCATTTTTTGCTCCTAAACTCTCACAGCGAGTTCTGCTTTAATAATTACTATTAATTTATCTTTCTTTATGTTCAACTTTTTACACTAAAGCAATTATCACATTGTAATTTAAAATGTTAGGTTAAGTCTCTTAAAAAAAAAAAAAAGTATTAGCCTGTAATGTCCCACTGTTGGGCAAAGGCCTCTCGTCTCACTGAAGATATCAGTACAGTGAGGAGGTTTCAGGTTTTTCTTAAACCGTAAAAATTGCTTACACTACTCCGAAGAATTAGAGTGGTTTTCCCCACCATGCTATGTTGCTACGCTACGTATTATTGATATGTTTGATATGTCGTGATTTTTACACATTATTAACGTTAGTACCGGTTATTTTTCTAAAAGCAAAAACTTTTGTCCCGCGAGACAACCCAAAGTAATCTATATACTAATATTATAAAGCTGCAGAGTTGGTTTGTTTGTTTGAACGTGCTAATCTCAGGAACTACTGGTCCGATTTGAAAAATTCTTTTTGTAATAGATAGCCACATTCAACGGAAAGGTTATAAGCTACTTTTCATCTTGAAATTCCTACGGGAACGGGTACAACGCGGGTAAAACCGCGTGGCGCTGCTAGTACGTTAATATGTTGCTGCTGCCTTATACTATTTAAAACTCACCTGAATAGATCTTGTAAAGCGAATCCAACAATCCTTGCATCATTTTGACGTATTTTAATCAACACTTATTAACATGAAACCATTTTATTCACACACAATAAACTGGACATGTTCTTTCACTTACACTTTTCACTTGATTCGTTCAAAATTAATTAGGTTTAATTAAAAGTTGGGTTAGTATACCTACATAGAAATCTTTGACGAAAGAAACCGAAAATGACAACCGTCACTAACGTATTTTCACATATTTTCTAAACATCAAATTGATCAAAATTGACTGTATTAAAACGTCATCTGTCAAAACAGGATAATAGGCGTCTCACCACTTTACCCAGAGTCGTCAAATGATCCCTTGGAGAGGTGAATGAGTAATTTTTGAAGTGCCATGTATGAAAAATTATGTGAATTAGTTGTAATTGTCGATTTAATTGATGTCTACTGAGTAAGCCATTGAGGTATTTAACTTTAAATGAGCAAATGACTCTTTTACTTTAATCTGTGGTTGTTAGTTGCTATGGTTACCAACTTATTCAATTTTGATAAATAATATCTTGCTATACCAGATATAAATATATCCAATCAAAACAACCTAAAAATTTAATACCTTCTTGTATTTCAAAATGTTTTTCCAAACTCCAATGTAGAACATAATTAACCGATCAAACATTTAATTCTAACCACGCATAAAAAAACAAAATACAATCGCTAAAGAATGTTCATGTAAGGCATGTAGGATAACTTCATAAGGTCATTGTCCAACACAGTGGCCAAATAGAAGTAACGGTGAATGGAGATAGTAATCATTAATCAGATTTGCGTAACTATCTGTTAGCAATTACATGTATAGTTACTGATGACTGGTCACTAGGAATGCAGGCTTGGGTGTAGTGTGGACTTGAACTTTTTACAGGGTGAATAGAAACAAGGAAGGGATCAGTTGAATTTTTGTGTCTCCTACGTATACAACTTCTTATATGTTCTACTATTGAGGGTATATACCCTACATCATTCACTTATATCAGTGAATGATGTTATATTTAATGGCAAGTACAGATATGTTTATTATCTGATTCAGAATCAAGCTAAATCTCACACGTAGTATAAAAACAGTTCATCTAATTTAAAGTTGTGGTTACATTTCAAACTAAAGATTTTATTGATAATGACAAAATTAAAACGAAAATTCAAGTGTCTCATAAGACCCTAATATCAATTTATTAGACTACGTACGCCACTCAAATCACGTATCATTAGTACACTCAGCTTTTTGTCTGTTAGTGTAAACTTCGCCTAATAATGCTATACAGTTACAAACAATACGAATAAAAGAAATAAGATATATTGAGGACAATGTACTAATAAGGCGAAAGACCGATTATGAAATAGTAGTTAGATTAGATATGTTTGTATGGATAAGCGATATATGGGACAGAAGGTCAATCATGAAGTAAGACACCTACGTAGTGTTATTAAAAATTGTACCTTCAAACATTGTTATCTCCATCATCTATTCTAATATGTATAATAAAGTTGAATTCTTTACTGATGTCATAAAGTGGATTTAGTTTTGTTTGCGTTTCTGGAACTACCTGTCGCTTCGATTTTAAAGAATAGTTTAATATACCTATCTCAACAAAAATGCAAAAATTCAAGAGGAAGAATTAAGAAGATATTTTTGTCCCGATTTTTTTACAGGAGCTGTGAATAATTCGGTATCCACATTCCTGTGAAAAATATATAATATAATATAACTTGGGTAAAATTATTGTTGTTGCTTTTGACTAAATGCTAATAAGCACAGAATGATATCGAGTTACTATTAGAATTAGAAATGCAAAAAAGCACTGCATGTTCTTTTTATGAATTTAGAAACATTTTAATTTTTCACAAAAATATTTTCTCAAATAAATGACGTTGTAACTACGTGTGATTTATTAAATTTAACTGTCACAATTCAGAGAAAATATGACGAAAAAGAGAACAGTGATTACCTGTTTTTATTTATCTTGGCACGGATATAACGAATTACCCGAAATTAACAACTGTTCAACAAAATCATTTATCATAAAAATTAGAGGCCATTTTCCTCAAAATCTGATATATTGATTGCTTAGAGACTTTTATTCAAAATTGTAAATTATGTGATATTCGGACATGATATTTCACGGAATATTTCATGTTTAGTGATCGCGAACCGAAATAATAAATAATACGTACACTATCTTACAATCAGTTACTTTTGCAACAACAAAGTATTTACTATCAACAGTCTACTGTAATTTATCAAAACAAGCCTGGAAAGCCCTATTCATGTAGCTGACTTCATTTATCATAAAGAAAAATGTAGACACTGGTAAACAGACAGAGCGGAAAATTAATGCGACACGAAAACGCAAATATAAATCGATTCTACTGCAACCACAGTGTTACAACAAAGTGGCATAAACAGCTATTGGATTTGTGTAATCTCCAATGATAAGAGGCGTTAACATTAAACATCAAAGGCGTAGGGTAATTCTAGATAATGATTTATCACTCGTTATCTCGTAAGAACAACAAGTTGAAAACAAAGATCGCGATTGTTACGGATTTAGAACGGTTGAACTTGTACCAATAGGCCAAGACGACGAGTAACGAACAAAAATAGACATGCCAATAACAATATGTGCACAAATGAAGACACTAATGAGACGTCAAAACGAATACACAACGGAATTAGCATCGCATGAGAATCAATGGAATCTCTTGAATACGAAAGCGGGACCGATGAAGCGTACTAACTTTACGATCTTTGATTTTTTTCTACAATATCTTTTATGTTTTTACAGCAACAATTCAAAGGAATATCTTAGTCAATTAAAATGTTCAGATATGGACATTAGTGACACATTATTAACCAGAAATACTGGGAAGGACCACTTTAAAGACTTCATGTGGTCATTTTAAACATTTTAATTAAAATCTTCACTGCAGATAAATTTCGCGGGATTGATTAAACACATTACATTTTAAATGAGACATAAATTCGGAGATCAAGGAGAAATCTTTTAGGTGTCACCTACAACCCACAGTTGGCCATTTATCCTCACAAATTGGATGCGACAAGTCTGCTTAATCAGACGTTGAAAAATCCACGACCGGTCATACGAAAGTTTTTGAACTCATTGATTTACAATTTCAATAGTGACGGGCACATTTCACTGGTGTATTGGAGCACTGGTTCACTTATCGATTGGGGCGCGGTTGGTTTGTAAGCTGTAATTCAACAGGTTGTTAGGGTAGGTTTACGCGAGTTTAAACCTAATGTTGAGTCGCGAGCAGGGCGGGCGCTCGCGCGAGGCCCGCGTCGTCCGCGGTGTGCCGCTCCGCCGCCGCCACTGGCGTGCCGGGATTATTTATAAATTCACAGACAGGGGGTCGTAGAATTTGCACGACGACGTGGTATGCTGAACCATCAGAACGCACCGGAAACTCAGTACAAGCACAACTGATCGAGCAACTGCATCACCTCACCTTGACATTCAGATTCTAGGTAGCTTTTAACTGAGCATTCGATTGATAGCTGAAGAGTGCGAAGAAGTTGAACAAACAGTACGGTTTTAAAACGCACGTGTAAACAATATGTCATCCATTCGCCTACTCTTTGAAATATCTCGACTTTTTATTGTGCATGTAAAATTACAATCCGTTTGCGCAACTCGGTCAGGTAAATTGTGGAGATTTTTCCGGCGACCCTGGCCGCCCACGGGGCAGGTGGCTAGGTATTCACTAATCGACACTGGACTCGTGTTATGACATCAAGTTCCTCACGTGGGCGACTCTTGAATAAAACCCAATTCTCAAATTGTATTCCGACTCCAATTAATATTGATTTATTACAAACTAATAGGCCGAATTCAATCGTTAGGAATGAAGTATCAATTAACTATTCCGCACTTATTATATCTAGAGAATTTGTTTCGAAATCTTATGATCCGGTTACTATGTAACAAAATCTCGAGCAATAAACAAAAAAATGTTTATTTTGGCTGAAAATTCTCGAACAAAAACCCGACATTTCACAATGAATCACTTACAGGCAGAATACAAAAGACGTTTGGCACCGTCTGAAATTCATTTCTAGTTTCTTGACAAATGACAGCTAAAATTAAAGCGACGTACCTACTCATTGCTCTCTATATTTTCATAACTGAGATGCAGCCAATAGCACCGTTGAATTGTAATTCGGGTTTAATGGAGGCGGGATGTAGTTTTGTGTTCTTCAAGAGTTATGACGGTTCTCGGGTTTCTTACTGTGAAATAACGTTTTCATGTGTGCTAAAATGTTGCTGTAAAATTTGATTAACGATCACCTGTGGGCCGTGGTATGCGGCACGCGGCGCATCCCGCCGCGAATCTCGACGATTGACGAGTGACAAGACACGTCTCCTCAGACGCATCGCTGTCTTAGACAGAATAGTTGCCCTCGTCTATTTCCATTCCGGATACGTCATTGGTTCACATCACTATTTACATTTTCAGTACGAGCACACCTGTCTAAAATGACGCCAATTTTATTGTACCGAGTTTATTGTTGCTCGTAAACTATTCGCTTGGAATGTTTTCTTTGTTACGCAACTTGTGTAATCATAAACGAAAAGCCTATTAAAATAAAGCGTCTGTCTTTAATTTTAGCTGTTCTTCGCCTTATCGTCTTCATCTTTAGCTTTATGAAGATGATTGGCCTAATAAGACGGTATCTAACGTCTATCGTGTTACATAGTCAAGGTCCAGCTCCTGGTAAAAATGTATGAAATGTTTAATTTCATATTTCTATTAACATAGAGTAAAGTAAGTAATCGCATCATAGACGATACAATAAAATTTTAAATTGAAACTACGTACACAGATACATTTCGCTTTTATTTAAAAAATTATCTCACATTTTGGCCCTTATACAACAACCGTGGTCACAGAAGACTCACCTAAGAAACCAGTAAACGATGAAATGTTAAGATATTTGACCACTTCAATGTGGGATGGCTAGATTTTATTACCTGTTTGCAAATTACATCTAATCTAGTTTGAAACGTACCTTATGTTAAGATAGATAACTTTAACGCTTACCTTGTAAGTCCTTTGCGCCGGAATTCGCTTGTAAATCGAAACAGTTGAGGCCGCCTGTAAAGAACTCAGTACCTACAATATTTATTTTCAATTCCCCGTGCAGGGAGGTGGTCTGCCTCAGAATAGTTGTAAAATAAACCACACACCTGAATGATAGTTTGTTTAATTTACACAAAGGTACCATTTGTGAAGGTAATATAAACAAATAATACGTCAATGTTGGTTTCTAAACTTTACAGCGGTGTATTTCTATACAAACCGCGTTTGATGTTTTACAATTTTATCTTAGAAAAAATAGATTTCGTTGATGGAAATGGCGGACTGGATTTTTCCACTCAACGTTCGAATTAACAGGGAATTATACTGAATATATGTTTATATTTCTATTCCCTAAATAGAATTGTTGATAAAAAAAATCATTAAGTACTCGAGTAGTTTGGTTAGATTTTAGCATCTGTGTTGACAGTTGAATGGCAAACACTTCCATCTTAACCTTGAAGTACTCATCCCTACTTCCCTTTGCATAAATACAAAACTAACTCTGTCTTTCTGTAAAGCTTTGATGGCAAAAGAACTGAATCAATTACTGAAACTTTTGGTATAAGTACAGAAACATCATCCACCCCTTAAACAAAATCAAAATCAATTGAATAATATTGTCTTCAAACTAAATCCCATATCTGAAGTCGTCCAAAGCATAAATGGTCAAAAATATATGCAAAGATTTAAATCACCCACCTCCCCTGACAAAGCTGTAGCTATACTCATACCACGTACATTTTTAATGACAATTACATTGCTATAGTAGGGTATAGGGTAGGGTACCACTAACCATCAAATCCGTTCTATTGAATTAAATCCCAACTATTTGTCCGACAATCTCACTGTCCGATTTAAAAAAAGGAAAATAAAATCATATTTATACTGGAAATTATTATTAGTATTGATCAATTGATACATGACTTCGGTGTATCCTATCGGCACCATTTGCATTGCTATAAAGTAATTAAGTAGGTTTGTCGCCAACCCTGGTGTCGGAGTTTATAGGCCGCCTAAAGGCCTCCGACATGGTTACGATTGAAACAACCGGGGCTGACCATTAAACGTGCCCTTCGAAGCAAGGTAGCTCTCAGATAGAAATTACATTATCGGCCACCCATCCAAGTAGAGGTCGTGCAGCGTGCTGCACAATCGCAATGAACTAACAATGCTTAGTCAAACTACGTGCTACACTGCATTGCTATGATTGCCTGCTAACCACCAAAACTCGTACCAAGACCACAAGTTCCACATAATACCCATATTTAGGGTAACATGCAACATCCTTTGGATGATGTCATTCAATTCCAGTATTCGGCACAGGCGGGCACAAGTGAACCATTACAATTGTTTTGTCCTAATGAGGATGCTCACGGTTACTGCAATACGTTGTGTTCACGCTCTGCTTGTTTGTATGTTTGTACGTATATTTTGTATCCGAATGTTTGTAAGGCTGAAATATGTCTTCCAAGCGTGGTGATTACGCCTAATCCTATTCACTGTACTGATATCTTCAGTGAGATGAGATGCCTTTCCCAGCAGTGGGGCATTACAGGCTTGTACTACAGACCAATTTGTTTAATTAATATGCCTTAACCAAAGCCAATCTGTTCAACAATATTAAAAAGTGATTTGTAAATAATGGAACGAAATCACTAAACATTTTTCCTCTACAGAGCCAATTGTCTTTGGTTGGAAACGGAATTGTCATTTAAGGACTTGTTTCATAGAGTTTTTAGCCTCAAGAGGTTTACGTCAAGATTCTTCCTAAAACCAATTCAACGTAAGTGTTAGCCTCTGATTATTTCTATACTATAATAATTTACAGATCCGATACGGGTAAAACCGTAAGTCTATGCTAGTGTCTGCATTTTAAAACTATGTGTTACAATTTGTCTCATTAATATTAATTCGTATACGTTTTGTGTGTTCTACTTGGATATGGAATGTTTTTATGTTTGTACAGTCAGCAGTAGAATTAATAAACAAAACAATTATTTAAATTGGGTTATAGTCATATATACCTGACTGTACCGTTCCTTATTAATAATTAGTAACTTAGAGTTTAAAGTTAAATATCTATAAGTAGAATAATGTATGACAATGTCTCTCCAGAATAATTTAGATACTAATAAGTCTCTCCATATTGACATAACGACGTAAGTAAGTAAGTATAAACACGCAATGGCCCACTGCTGTACAAAGGCCTATCTCACTGAAGATATCAGTACAGTGAGGAGGATTAGAACGATGAGATGAATCACCATGCTTGCCTAATGCGGGTTGGTGACATTACGAAGTGGCTTCTGAAAATATTGACCCTAAGTATATGATTTTGTACTAGGTATAACTAAATAAATGAGCTTAGAGCTCAGTTTGGGTCTAATAGCTAAGAGCTTAGTTTGGGTAAAATTCTCTGGGTATTATTTTTATAAAACTATACCAAAGATAAGGGTTTTATTGGTTACATTGTTACATTTTTCACTGAATTGAGGCTTAGTTTATCAGTGTGTTTATCTGAATGGCCTTGCAATATTGCAATGTTTATTTATTGCTCTCACGAAAAATAAGTAGGGATTTGATATTATAGTACATTAATTTCGCTAAACCCAGTATATCCGATATGGTCTAGTGGCTAGGATACCTGGCTCTCACCCAGGAGGCTCGGGTTCGATTCCCGGTATCGGAATAACTTTTTGTACATTTAAACTCAAGGAAATTTTGGCTCATATCCAACTCAAACATTTGATCATTTATAATTCAATAAACTCTGCTTTTTACATATAAAAAACAATACATTTTGTTTAAGTTATTGTCTGTTTCATAAATATACCCCAAAAGTTCATAATTCTTGGGGATTACCGAGCCATCAATGGATTTGTGAACCATCCCTTTTTAAGATACCTACAGAATGAGTAGTCTTGTTCTATGTTTAGCTTAATAGCTAGCACATTGTGCAGCAAACGATCGTAATTCGTTTCGCAAGCTGTAAGCTCGAACTATGCACTGGAATAGTTTAAGTGAAGTAATGAAAACAGGCGCGTTTCCGGCTAAACAGCTTTCAAGGAAACAAAGCTTTATAAATAATGACTTAGTCATGTTATTATGAAATTTGTATGTATCCTAATGTGAGTTTAGTTTAATTATGCTTAAAATAAAATCAATTAATTTACATTTTTCATCGCCATTGGTACAGATGTACTTTCAAAACTTATTTCTTTTGAAATAAATTCTTGGATCGAGCGAAATATGTTTTCAATTTAATTTTCAAATATAGCTCGGATAACACTGGTATAAAACACCGGTAGCGTGGTGATTTATTTTTCATATTAAGTATGTATTCTATTTTCCTAATTATAATTAACTTAATTAATTACTTACATTATCAGTGCAAATTAAATAATCTCAGTGTTTGTAATTACCTGCAAGAAACAAAAAGAAGACATTAATATTTTAAAATATATCTTATTTATGGTGTTAATAACTATAGACAACATAATTTCAATGGAAACCACATAACATTTTAAACTTTAAACTTACATAAAACACCATTTACATATAAAGTACAATGGTATAATAGATATTGTGAGAAAAATCTAGTAGGTATATAGCTATAGTTATATCTTGGAAAAACGTTTAATAAACAGTGACCTTCATTGTCGGCCGAATAATCTCTAGATATAAATAAATGACTGTTCACGCAAAGATAAGTTTAAACTGGGTTTACGTTTATAACCGTCGCGGTCGTTAAAAAGTAATCGTCCTTTATCTAAGTCTTAATTTCAACTCTCAATCCACCATCCGATATGGTCTAGTGGCTAGGATACCTGGCTCTCACCCAGGAGGCTCGGGTTCGATTCCCGGTATCGGAATATCTTTTTGTAAACTTTTAAACAATATATTATTTTGGCACACTGCCATCTTGAACTTTCAAACCAGTTTTATTTTTATCTCCGAATAACAAATGAACATGCAAATAAAAATTAAATTAAATATTTATGACAACAATAAAATATAGTTAATTCGAACAAATAAACATTATTGTGAGTAATAATAACTAACCTTCGTACTTTTATAAAGGTACGTGGCGGTAATGGTCCACAATACAATTAATTCTTCTCGAATAAAATCACAATAACCAACACAATAACGTAAAAGTATCGATTATGCGAATCCTTGACCGAATAAAATTAAGAACAGTCGATATTATAATCGATAAGAATTGTAAATGAATGGTTCTTTAACGAGATCGGACAGTCGAGTTGAAATACGGAATCATTAATATCGAATCTCGCCATTCTAAGTATTATACTGGATTTATTACTCGAATTATTCGATTTGGGTATAATTTAAATCGCAATGAAACATTAAGGACCTTATTCATAAATGCTTATTAAAAGTAGTTTAGCTATCAAATGGTTAGCCAATATCTTCCCTTTCCGACAGATACTATAATTCCCAAGAAGCAAGTGACAAAACATAATATGAATAGGGCCGTTACAAATTAGCAACCAAAACAATTGAATATCATAAAAAAAATATCATCATAAATTTAAGAACAAGTTTCTTGTCTGTGTGTCCGATGCAGACTTCTCCATGTATTCCTATTCAGTGCAAGTTCCTTCACATCTCTATACGACATGACAGACACTTTTTCTTTAATCTGACTCATGTAACTGATTCTAGGCCTTCGCTACCGCGCTTTCCTTCAACTTAACCTTACATGATATTATTTATGTATCTGTTATGTCGTATCATACGATGATGAGACGGAAGATGATAGGACATCTCATACGGTTTTAGATGTCCTATCATCTTCCGTCTCATAATAAAACATTTAGTAACCAAAATCATCTCACGATTTGATTCAAACAGATTTCAACAATAATCTCAACTTTTTCTAAACTCAATACGCCAGGTGTTACAAAATTATTGAATCGTAAAACCCTTTCTATGTAAGTATTCCTTCCATTGTTCCTTTTGATTAGCCAACCTGTCTCGATTCTGACACGAATCGATTCAACCGTGAATCGATTTAGACATAGATACGATAAAACAATCGAAATGTGGCGCCTGTAATAAGATGTAAACAGTTTAGGACTGTGTCAAAGTATAGAAAGGTTACAGACGAAAGGAATATGATTATAGAAGGAGGAAAGACTACTGATACAAGGTACTAAAGTGTAAAGAATTTATGAGGATGCACATTCGTTGACATTCTTATACACGAGGTGCATTATAGCTTATTCAACACTGATTTTATCGACTCATGTATTTGTCATCGCCTAGTTAAGCATTGTATCAAATTATGTTATAATTTTCTATATGAAATCCTCACAAAATTCTACCTATTTAATGCATTATTTATTTTATATCGTACCACGTATGCTATTTAAGTGTAAGTCACACACAAGTGTACATTTACAAGAAAAATCATTAAAGTTACTTTTATACTAGACGCAACCCACGATCTTACCCGCGTTGTCCCCGTTACCTTGGGAATTTCGGGATAAAAATATCCTATGTGTTATTCTGATGTATAACCTATATTACTTTTAAATTTCACGCCTATCCGTTCAATAGTTTTTGCGTGAAAGAGAACTTAACAAACAAACTTACATCCATCCTCACAAACTTTTCGCATTTATAATATCAGAGGATGTCAAACACAGAACGTCTGGAGAAACTTATATATTTCCTTGAATGTATACGATCCGATCAAAATGTATAATATACGATCCGCTTCTTCATTGTAAGGTATACTTCAGCAGCATGTCCGTTATCTATCAGACACATGTCTTTATGTAAGAACGTGGTAGCAGCTGATATGCAAGAATGCCAGTTACAGTCATCTATTACTAATATTACTCGTATTTACATTTGTAAGATTGTTTGTTTGTTTGTTTGTATGTTCGAGGTAATCTCGGGAATTATCAGTCCGATTTGAATTATTCTTTTTGTAATAGATAGCCACATTCAACGGGAAAGTTATAGGCTATTTTTCGTCCCGAAATTCCCACGGGACCAGGCACAACGCGGGTGAAACCGCGGGGCGCTGCTAGTGTTTATATATTTCGTCCTTTTAAGTTATGGTATAGATATACAGATTTTCGTTCATTCATTTCGAATTGGTTAAAGACCAACCCTGGTGACTGGAGTTTTTAGACCACCTGAAGTCTTCCCTCATGGTCCAACGTTCAACCGGGACTTATGCTTATAGTTTCCTCCGAAGCACGGTAGCGCTTTGATAGAAATGCCACTATCAGCCACTAATCCGAGAAGTTGCCGTGTTTTACATTGCTTATCAGGCAGTTACATATATAAGAGTACATACAATACATACACCAGTTAGTAAGTAAGCATGTGTTAGCTATTGGTATGCAAGTATGCCATGTACACTCCAGTCAAAGTAAAATGGACGAAAGATACATAAATATTAGGTACGTCCTTTATTACCAAGTCACAAGTCAGTCCATAACACAGATAATAATCAAGCAAGTACTAAAATATCTTATCGAAAGTGTCATAAAGTAATGTAAATAATATACAAAGATCACGACTGTTCCAGTTTCCAACTGCTATATTGTTGTCCTTGCGAGATTAGGTCTCACTTCTCATAATCAATGCCTACTTGTGTACGTGTGAAATAACTCTAAGCTGTCATAGAATAAATATCGCTGTTTAGATTAGTGTTGCTATTATATAATAAGGTGCAGTTTGAAGTAAATTGCATGTTGGTAAGTTTTAATGGGTTTATTGTCAGATTATCACACAGTGTTATGGCTAAGAAGTAAAAGTAGTAAAAGCCTGTAATGTTCAACTGCTGGGCAAAGGCTGATATCGATTTTGATGTCACTGAAGATATAGATACAATGATGAGTTTTAGATTTAATCATCAGGCTTGCCTACTGCCTACTGCTAGTGTGCGTACATAAAAATCTAGAGACATCTAACTGACTTTTCACAGGTTTTTAACGGACTTCAAAAGTCGAAGGAGGAGGTTCTCAATTCAGTCGGTATTTTGTTTTATTTATATACGTAGAGCAAAAACTAGTCGTAACCTTACTGGCGTAACTATAGTCTATGCGGAGCGGTTTTAAAAGTAATGACAAAATTCAATACTTACTTGCAAAAACAAAGTATTACTCAGTCTATAAGATGTCCAGGATTACGTAAAAAACCCAACTTAGTATCTACTAAATAAACGCACGATATACAAAATGTAAGACACAAACACCATATGTACTTACTCTAGTATGAACACTCGCACGCTCCTAAATGGTACCCACGTGAATACCTTCTACCTCCATTCGGCTTCATCAAGAGTAATTAAGGTCAAATTGTAGCTGAAAAGTGTCGTTACTGTTATCTCACGGTCTCGGACGTGTTGCGGCATATTCTCAGTCTATTGTCTATAGTAGAGTCTATACTCTATCATATGTATGTCTATTGTCTATTAAATAGTCTATGTAGAGACGCAATAGCAGTAGCGGGTATGAGTTATTAAGTATCAAGTAAGTAACGTTTTATGTTTTTTTTACTACAATG
Organism: Cyclophora albipunctata; assembly: GCA_963082685.1. Classification (NCBI taxonomy): domain Eukaryota; kingdom Metazoa; phylum Arthropoda; class Insecta; order Lepidoptera; family Geometridae; genus Cyclophora; species Cyclophora albipunctata. Next base: position 2,139,356 of record OY720117.1, on the reverse strand, counting down.
CCTCCGTGGTCTTGTGGTTTGAACGCCCGGCTCACGATCCGGAGGTACCGGGTTCGATTCCCGGTGGAGACAATATCTCACAAAAATCTCTTTGTGAGACTGTGCTCAGTTTGGTTAGGGCATTGCACGCTGAATTACCTGATTGCCCGAAAAGTAAAATGATTCCGTGCTTCGGAGGGCACGTTAAACCGTCGGTCCCAGTTACTTTCTACGGATAGTACTCGTAGTCGTTACATGAGCCATGTCAGAAGCCTTTGGCGGCTCAATAACTCTGACAGCAGGATTGGTCAGGTTGACCATTCACTCGATGAAGAAGACTACAATGCACTTAGATATAAGTTGATCTTCTTGAAGGATTTGTAATTTGTTAATGTAGTTTCATTCGTAGTTACTTACTGCTTTATTAGTGTCCAATTCGTTAAGACTTGTAGAAAATAATACAGAGTGTATATGTAATAGTATCAGTTATTTAGAGCTCATAATACTTACAAGCTTAAAACTTAGTTTAAGTCTCATTAACCGTGTGTGAATTTGTCCGGGTGTAGGTATTTTACGGTGAAGTATCTCAAATATAACATTGGATTGGATATTTAGCAGATTTTTATTTGATGAATAATGTAGCATTTTCAATAATGTACCAAGTTTTTCCTACCTTGTTGCATAGTATGATACGTCCTGTATTCGTAAATTGTGAAGGTATAATATCGACCAACATAACACTCAAACATAAACTATACTCTATCTAAATAAATCAAACCACCTAATAGATACAATGACAAATGTTAACAATCAATCGGCCAGTTTCACACGATATAAAATGGAAAGCAAAATAACATTGAAAGGTCACATAGTCGGTCAGTGTGCACATGTCTCAAACATTTCTCCCCATTTAGGGAATAACCGCGCCCAAAACCACGCATATGTTAACTCGCATGCCATTTTTATAGCGTTTAACTTGATTTTAGACGAATTCCAACCTTTACGGCATTTCAAATACTCTACTGCGGGTTAAGGTACAGAAGAACTAATTAATTCGACGCACAAGTTCATTTACTTTACAGTGAATTCTCTTATCGATATGGTATTTCTAAATATAGCCCAAGGAACCTTTCAGTGTAAGTAGACCTAATAGACGAATGAGCCTAGCTTTCACAGTTAGGAGTTTTTCGAGTATAATCTTTTCACCGCATAGTTACTTTGATATTATTACTTTGGTTACTTTGATTTTGACTCCATACAATATTTAAACAACTGTAGAGATACAGAGGATACGGTCCCATGAAAGCTTAGAAAGGATTAGAGGATCTAATACAATAACTAACGTCAGTACACAGAAACGTCAAATGAGATATTTTGACATGTAATGTATGAAAATTACGTCAATTAATTAAGTGCCGGTTTAATTGACGTCTCTGAGTGCAGCAGTAAGTACTAGAAACTTAGCAGCTACTAGTGAATTTTACGTACGCACATACAACACCCGTACTATTGCGAAAAACACCAAATAGAGAAATAAAATAAACACTTTAAAAAAACACCGAACTTTCTCCAAATAAAACCACATAACAAGCTCTAGCACCCGTTTAGTACATATATACAACCTTAAACTTAACCTACGCAAAAAAATGTAGTAACAACACACTTATCCGAAGCAGTTATTCAATTAGCACTACTTGACATAAGTGATGTGATAACATTGGCAAATACACTTCTACGTGAGCGTATATTCATTCATACGAATTCGGGGCCTCTCGAGAACTTACAACTTACGATATTGTACACCTATCTTAAGAAGATATGTTATACGTTCCCGCGGGAATTTTGGAATAAAATGTATCCTATGTGTTAGTCTAATGTGAAACCTATATTCAACAAAATTTTCATACAAAGCCGATCAGCAGATATTTCGTGATGGAGTAACGAACATAGATACATCCTCACAAACTTTCGCATTTATAATATAAGGATAATAGTAGGCAAATGTTTCATTTCTTAGTAAAAGAGGTGATTAATTATTTTTAAATTATTTGTACTGATAACGCCGAATTTACCGCCGTTGATAATTCCTTCTATAGAGGAAAATGGTTATTGGGAATAAGAATGTAAATAAAATCACTAACATATTTTTGTACAGAACAAATCAAATTGTCTTTGTTTGGGAAATCAATCTTATAATATAGATTCCCATACATCAGTCAAGTACATACACACAAGAGTACATAATATGTACGTTCATTCATATTTCGGGGCCTCTCGAATAGATATGGAAATATGACTTAACATGGAACTCTATGACACATCGCTTCTTTAAACGGTGAATTGTTTTCAATTTTACCTATTATTATTGAATTAACCGGTTAAGGAGAATTTGCATAATGAGTTCTGTTGTTGACAATTTAGTCAGTATCTATAATAACACATTTTAGAAAATACTTTTAAAAATACCTCTTATAGCGAATTGACAAGGTCTAAGCTTGGCACAGTGGTTTGTGAGAGCGCTTACTGTGTCGAGGGTTGAGGGTTACGGGTTCGATTCTAGCCTGAAGTCAGCAATATGTGAAGACTATATTATTATTGTGGTCATAAAAAGTTATAAAAAAAGTAATAAAAAGTTATAACATAATTTATACCATTCCTTACTCTCCATTTCTTATGTACTACTAGCAGCGCCCCGCGGTTTTACCCGCGTTGTGCCCGTTCCCGTGGGAATTTCGGGATTTTTTTTACATAAAAACCTTCCTCTTGGATCACTCTACCTATTACAAAAAACCGCATCAAAATCCGTTGCGTAATTTTAAAGATTTAAGCATACAGACAAACAGACACGAAACAGAGACGACTTTATTTTATACTATGTAGTGATGCTACTATTCTATTATTATTATCCAGCAAAAAAATACACAGTACTGACGTTTATCTCTGTTTCCAAGGAGGTTAAAGGCTAAAAATATTAAGTCTAAAATGATCCTGAACAAATAAACGCATTGATATTCCGTATCACCCGGTACTACTTGTCATAAAGGATCAAAAGACCAATAACATGTATTAAGAGGGATCTTACAAAGTATTACTACAGATGAGATAATGTAAGGCTTTCCCTACAGTAATCGAATCGTTTCAATTTAGTTCGAAAATACTTTGTATCAAAATGAAAAATTTGGGCCCGTTAAATACTCTGAAGTATGCCCGATATCGCCTTTCAGGACTCTATATTTCTACGGCAGGTGACGATAACTGTGGGCAACTGTTTGGACAATGGTCCTAAAGAATCGTGTCAAAAATTTGGGCTTGAGCGTGCTTCTTGACAAAGTCGGTTGCAGGACTCAATACTCAGCGGATCAACGGCTCAGATAAACCTCCATAACACTAATGGTATTATTGTCAGTCGATCCCAGATCGCTTAATGTACCAACACCCTAACATCGTATCACCGAGCGGTCGACTCGATAAAGAAATTACGCCAATCCTTTATCGTTGAACATTCAATTAACACAAACCTGTTATTCAATATAGCCCAACTCTGAAACTTTATAAAGAAGTCGTTAAGAAGGAAACAGAGAACAGACTACCCTGTCCGGCCATTGACCTCGTAGTCGGTGGAACGATATAGTCTAACACAGATTTATATTGTTTCTTGGAGTTTTCTACTACTAGAACAAGAACGATAGTTTGGTCGAAATGAAAACCGATGTTACAAAGAGCCTTGGAATTAAAACCAGTGGAAGGAAACTAAGTTTACCATTAACACTAAATATGGGGATGCCAAAATAGCTACTCTAGTTCTACACTATAAACTTGCTTTCTTTATTCTCACAAAATCGCTAGATGTCTTCACTGGCCTGCACCACAGTATAGGGATACACCTCATAATGACACCGTAACTTTCCGATATTTTATCTCTATCTTTAACTCCGGGATTAATAGAGTATTAAAGATTAGGCGGATCATTTTAGACACTGCGATCCAACTATCAAGACATTTGGACTACAAAGACAGCTTGCCCTTGCCACTGCCTTAAGAAGCCAAGAGTCATTTTCTTTCATCACATAAAAAGAAACCGCTTTTAATCTCAAATTCCCTTTGAATAAACTATAACGACTTCGCAATGCCATTACGCTGAAGAAAACAAACCGAATGCTTGTGAATAAAAACGTTTTACCGGCTTTACAAAACCTATAAAGTTCACATCAAAGTTGAATGGCTTTGAATTGGCGTGTTGCACTTTGATTCATACGTTACATTTCAATTCGCAGAGTGTGCTTTATCTTCAGTTCTGTACTGAATTGTTTACGTCTGTTATTGTTTTTTAAGTTTTGTATTTGATTTTTAGTTATTACGGTTCTATTTTTAAGTTTATATTAGGTGTCTCAGCCCCCTAGCACCAAAACGACAGAAGGTGACAAGACATGATACGATAAACACTGTGTAAAACACAGTATTTATCGTATCATGTCTTGTCACTGGTTTGGTGACATATATGATGAAAAAATCGAATTTGTAATATTCCACCCAATCAACGCACAGTGTTTATTATATTAATAACCTTCCCGTTGAATGTGGCTATTCATTCAAAAAGAATTATTTCAATTGGATTGGCAGTTTCTGAGATAATCGCGTTCAATCAAACAAACAAAAAATTTAAATCTTCAGCTTTATTATATCTATAATATAAAAATGAATCGCTGAATGTGTTGGTAAGCGCATAACTTCAGAACGACTGCACCAAATTGGATTATTCTTTTTTTAATGTGTTCCTTATTGTCAGGACAAGGTTTTTATATAAGAAAAATAAGGAATAAAAATCCCAAAATTCTTACGGGAACAGAGGCGCTGCGGGTGAAACCGCGGGGCACAGCTAGTTAGTCATAGATATAGATTTCCCATATCTCGTCGCTTTTTGTGACGTTCAGCCGGGCCCATTTATCCTTTCCGTAAGAATTTCGGGATTAAAAGGCATCGTCGTTTAGATAGAGCAGTTAATAAGATCCGAGTTAAAGAGAAACAACTGCATAGCAGAGAAAATCCAAGCCATATTTAATATACGACATAGCATTGAAACCGAGCCATGTTTTAAATACAACAAAACAATGAAAATGCCTATTGAAGTCAATAAAGGATGGTTTAATTCCCTTACTCTGCCAATATACGGATGTTTACCACAAAGAAAGCTTCTGTAATTTTCTTTTTGGGCATATTCTGGCAGACTTACAAATCTCTTTGAGTAAGGTCAATTTCTTTCTTTTTGGCTTTTGTCCAACACAACATAAGAGAAGCATAAAACACGTATTAAATTAATACATTTTAGTTGACAGTCATCATAATTTTGTTTATCATTGAGAAGGGTCAAATACACTCGTACAATCAGCAAGAGAATACTAGACAATGTTTGAAAAAATCATGTATGGCGAAAGCCTTCCTTTGAACTCTTCAGCTCGCTGCCTATAAATTAAAGTCGGTTCCGGCCGTTTCATCTGTTAGACCATGACGGTCTTTAGCCGGTGCAAAACCTTCGAACTTGGACTAACCTTTTTAAAGTTCAATTTTTAACATGTCAACTCGTTCATTACACTTTAAATATATAATATTGTAACTTAATATATAAGTAATATAAAATATTGTTGTATTGTCCCAAAATATATGACATCGTGCGAATAAAATGATATTATCCGCAAATATATTATCTTGAGTTACACACAACTGTCATCGATGAAGTCATTTTAAAGTTGAAACGATATCCGCAAAAAATATGTTCTCAAAGGAGCAATACTTTCGGAAATCGGTCACGGACTTAACTGTAAAATAAAGGGTTAAAATATTAACGAGACGAGGCGACAGAAGACATATATTTTAACGGAACAATGGATAACGTACCGCAATTAATAATGATATTAATGATACTCGTTTTTGAATTATTTTATTAGATTGAGCGAGTTTGCACGCTGGAATCCAGATAATTTTATAGGCAGCATGTGTCAAAAATCACATATTACGAGTACTTTGCTTGCTCGCAAGCGTCCTACTGAGGTAGCTTGTAAACTAGCCAATCTAAACAACGTCTTCTTGTTGGAAGTAAACTATGAAACACAAAAGATGAACTTCAAAGTTCAATTATTAAATCAAGCTGATTATGAAACCAAAATATTACTAAACCTAATTCTTTGAAAATTGAAACCATAATTAACAAAACTAATTCCAAAAACAGCAGCAAGTAAATTTGGAATCATTTTGCGATGATGCCATGCAATAGTTCTGCGAAAATTAAGGATTGTGCAAGAAACCCGAGTAAAATACGATTACTAATTCTTGGTACAGTGCCTTCTTTGTTGGCAGACGGGCATACCGCGAAATTAGCGCACAGATAATTAATTTATTCACTCAGCTTTTGGAATGTTAACTATAGATATCGGTCTAAATGGCAATCAAGGAGTTGGTTCTAAAGATAAGTTCTTAGTAAAAAAATACCTATCGTAAAAAGTAAAAATCTTTGTATATAAAATTTACGAGTCACGTTGTTTGTCCGCGATGGACTCCTAAACTACTGAACCGATTTAAATTTCATTTGCACACCGTGTGCAATTTGATCCAACTTGAAAGATATGATTGCTTAAATCTCAATTTATAGTGACTAGGGTGGTCCACCCTTAATTTTACTTAATATTCTTAAGTTTATCAATACTTATGCTCTTCAATTAAGAAAATATTAGGTATACAGAAGGCGAGTTACAATCTCTTTCAAAAAACGTGTCATTCAATAAACCGCGAAATCTTGAAACTGATCCGACCGCATCATAGGTGTGCATGTCAACCTACTTTAACGAAAAGTTCCTTAACATTCATGTAATCCTTATTACAAAGAGATAAGGATCAAAATCCTTCCTAATTGTAGCCTGTTATATGTACTTAATTATAATTATGGATGTCGATAATTGGATGTGTGTCAAAGCCTTAACAGTTATTTCAATCTTAATACTGGTGCATTAAAAACGCTGATAATAATGTAATGAAGGTCTAATTAGTAGGAATATCAAGAATATACCCTTTTGACTAAGAAATAGAGAACATATTACAGCTAAAATAATAAGCAAAAAAATACAATCTAAAGTCCTGGTGTTATTTTCGTTTCTAAGACAAACAAACAACTGCATTTAACGAACTTTTTTCACACAGAGATTGTTTTGCCATCACGTTTATTCTCTACGTAATTTTATAACACTTCATTAACCGATGTGAATGCAAGTCCTAAAAAAGATATTTACAAGCAATTACGCAAACATAAAAATGAAGGAAGTAATAAAACAATAATTAGTTGAGTGTATGTAAAGGTCATGTAACACTTCAAGTGTCCCAGTCACTGAGCCTTGCTTTTTTCTACCAGGACTGTCTGTGGTCAGTTATCGTATCTATAATACAATTATGTGTTGTGTTTAAATGTATCTATGCCATATCATGGCCCAAAGAATAAAGTATAGAGCAAAAATATATTATGTGCTTTTTATTTTTGGACTCGTAAGAAGATATAAATATATTTAATACATCTCTTGTAAAAGCAAAACTATCCCTGAATTGAAAAGCAGTGTTATTTAGCTTTAACATTTTCTATATTATCGTACAGCAATAAACTTGATTAATAAATTGATTGGCGAGTAAAGTTGTCTATTTGATAGAATACTTCGGTCTTTAACTATTGGAACTGAAAGTTGTCAACTGCCATAAATAATGCCCGCACAATACCACCGCGGACATTCCTAGCTGATAAATCTACAATAAATCAGAAAGAAATGCCTCTAAACAGCATCCAAATGGAAATCTGATTGTGGCCACAATATTTATTAAATGTTCTTCCTATACTAAACTTATGTCATTTTAGCATAATTTCGTTATTTATAAAACCCAGCCGTCATCGCTTGATACTTTGTATACGTATTAAATGATGCGTTTTGTCCAACAAGTTTCGTTTCTATCTTAAAATGAGTGTTTGATGGGAGGTCGTTGCACTCTTTAAATGGCTGTTACCGCAACACAATGGCCTATCTGATCTATTGAGGTCCCAGCTTCGAATCTCATTCAGTGGTGTTCCACGGGGGCCGGTGTGGGACCGCTTTTGCTTCTTCAATATAAAATGTTTGTTATTGTCCCTTCAGAATTAAATAGAGAAACAAATTTCAAGATGTTTTTCAACTCTTTAAATAGCGACAGTGTTAATAATGTTGATCTAACACACAAAAGTGTAGTTAATAGAATATTTAAACACCGTTATGATGGCAATCAAAGGCTTTTACATACCAATAAGTTTGTGCTTGTAATAAATCAAATACCCAATTATTAGAGGCAGCGACCGCATGCATCATAATATCTCGATGCACTACTTTGTTCATCGTAATGTAACCTTAATAGAGCTTTTAGAGATGACATATAGCAATAAAACAAGAATGTTATCCGATGGTCTACTTTCAAGAGAATAATATTGAAATATTCACATCTATTACACGATAAATTACCGAAATTCGATTAATTAGGAACGATTCTTCATTTGGGCATTTTAATACGACAGAACACTTTCTATAAGAAAATACCTGATAACAAATTTCGTGTATCAGATTTCAAACTTAAGTAATGATTGCCTAAAGAAACTCAAGACAATTCGTCCCATAAAAGAAGCTTTGAATGTTAGTTAATGAATGAGTTAATATTGTCGGAAACAAAAGTACCAAACCGCAGTTTGTGAACATTAGTCAAGACGCGAGCCTATTTGGATGCGTTTGCTCAAATGGTACCATTTGCTTTCGAAATACTACAGAATGTAAACAAAGAGCTTCTGTAAAGCACCAAGGTCACAGTCTTTGTTGCTGACTGGTAAGGTCTCTATAATCTTTGGGCTGACCTTTCGCAAACAATATGAAAGAGCATTTCGAAGCAAATTCAGTTAACTATAGATGCAAAGTTCAAGTTGCTAATATCAAGGATATCATTTGCAAACTATAAAATAATTTTAATATAATGTTTATTGTCGATGCACGGAGAATAAATTCAGTTTTTATTGGAGTAATAATTTTAAAATATAATCCAAGTTTTATGCTTGATTTAAGGTCAGTGCAGTTTAAAGTTTATGGTGAGCGTTATTTATTGTTTTGTTTATTTAAGGGTCTAGACAGACGGACTGCAATTCAACTGCAATCCGACTGCCAAATGGCAGTTCAGATGCAGTTTGAATGCAGTTGGCTCGACTGCAATCAAACTGCACGTCGACGGGCAGTTGGCGTGCAGTTGGATTGCAGTCTGTCGTTGTAACTGCACTCAGACTGCAATCCAACTGCACGCCAACTGCCCGTCGACGTGCAGTTTGATTGCAGTCGAGCCAACTGCATTCAAACTGCATCTGAACTGCCATTTGGCAGTCGGATTGCAGTTGAATTGCAGTCCGTCTGTCTAGACCCTAATACCCTATATAATTTTATATTAATTTGATACCCTCTTCAATTTACTTTAAAAAAATGTTCTGTGTTTTTCAAACCACAAACGTAGCTGGACAACTCAAGGCGCCTTAATTAAAAAAGTGCTCTTTTGTGATGTCCAAAAGACTAGCAGCGCCCCGCGGTTTTACCCGCGTTGTGCCCGTTCCCGTGAGAATTTCGGGAATTTTTATACATATAAACCTTCCTCTTGAATCACTCTATCTATTTTAAAAAACCGTGGCAAAATCCGTTGCGTAGTTTTAAAGATCTAAGCATATATAGGGACAGACAAACAAACAGACAGCGGAAAGCGACTTTATTTTATACCATGTAGTGCTGATCATGTTAGGTACCTAGTTTATTTCTTAAAAAAACGTTAATATCTATCTATAGTGACTCACACCAGAAATACTTTGTATACAAACGAATCCAAACGTATGATTGGCTTGAACTTAACAATCTTTTTATTTGCCCCACTTACGACACCACGCATTGTGTTGGGAAATATTAAGTACACATGTATAGAACTAATACAACACCTTTGAATAATATTGATATTTGTACTTAATTTCATAATTAATTATACAAAATAAATGTATTTTAAAGATGGCCTTAATATACTGAATTACTTAATAAAGTCTAAGGGTGCTTTCAAATTATGCGTTTCGTGTCGGACCGCTGCGGTGCCGAAGCCGTGCGTTTGTCGTATTGTGAACGTACGATCGTGTGTTTTCATACAAATCGAGCAGTGCGGCAACAGTGCGGCGTCGGTACCGCGAAATAATTTTAGTACGCACTGTTGCCGCACTGCTCGATTTGTATGAAAACACACGATCGTACGTTCACAATAAGACAAACGCACGGCTTCGGCACCGCAGCGCTCCGACACGAAACGCATAATTTGAAAGCACCCTAAGAGTTTTTCTTGGTTTATCTTTCTATATAATGTCGAACAATTTAAGAATTACGAAAAAGTCTATCGGCTTATTTGGTTTGTTTTATCATGTTTTAAGAAAAGTAAGTTCGGTCTTCGACTTGTGTGGCAAACCCTGGTGTCGAAATGCTAAGACTTTAATATTATATCCTAAAAACTTAAAACTGAAGTAAAATACAATACAATCCCGTCGAACATTGTTTTACTGCATTACATTGATTACCTATTTTCTTTGTAAATGCATCGAACAAGTGACCTTGCGATAACGCATGTAGTTATTTATTGCGACCACATCTGTGCTGCGATTATCGTAGTCTTTATTAGTGATGTGTAACCGTATCCGTATCCGTAGAAATCCGTATCCGTGGCTTTTTTGACGGATTTTACCTCTTTAATTTTCAGTGCAGCTGAAAAAACTAGCCCAATATAGAGTTATTGGGTTATTTTTTATTAACTGAAAAACTCTTAGCTACATGTTAGGAACACTAAAAACAGGTTAATTTAACCTGTTTTGTGCTGGTCAAGATCAAAATGAAACAAATAATCAGCCCTCTATTCAAACGGCTAGTGACCTGACGTTAGTTCGTACGGAGAATGTCAAGATACGTATCCGGATCCGTATCGCCATGTATTTGTTAACGATCAGGCACATCACTACTGTATTACCACTCGTTATTCACTACATATTGTTGTTGTCGTGTTGTACACTAATAGTGTGTAAACGGCATTTTTTATTGGAAATGATTCAGTAAACAGGTGATGGGATGATGGCTTGTAATGATATGATGTGTATATTTATTATGTTTTGCGTATTTAGTGGTGATTTAGTGATGTAGTGTTGTGGGTAGGACATCAATTTACTTTTATGGTTAATAAAATAAGTACTATTCTTTAGTTAATGTATTCGTTAGCTATTTTAACCCCGACGCAAAGAGGGGTGTTAAAAATTTAACGTCAATATCTGCGTGTGTGCTTGTGTGTGTGTGTGTGTCTGTTTGGCATTATAGCTCTCAAACGGACCGGATGGATCGATTCCGATACGGTTTACTGTCTGATCTAATCTGTAAACGAGATTCGGTGACCGAAGTTCGATTACCATTTAGCATCTGAAAGTATTAGGCCATTTTTGATCGTCGCATGAATCTATGTTCAAGTTATCTATAGACAAAGCATACACCTAACATTATTATAACACTAGCAGCGCCCCGCGGTTTTACCCGCGTTGTACCCGTTCCCGTGGGAATTTCGGGAATTTTTTTACATAAAAACCTTCCTCTTGAATCACTCTACCTATTACAAAAAACCGCATCAAAATCCGTTGCGTAATTTTAAAGATTTAAGCATACAGACAGACAAACAGACAGACAGACACGAAAAAGAGACGACTTTATTTTATACTATGTAGTGATTCGGATATTTAATTCTAAAAGCATTAGAATGCGTTGACGTATTTCCTACACTCATATTGCAAAGTCGATAGTTACAGTATTATCGCCCATACTTCTACAGTAGATAGCGCATGTTCAAGTATGTGTCACGCATGTTGTTTAAGGTACTAGTCCAAGGCGGACTGCAAACTGCATGCTGCAGCTGTAGACTGCATTGGATTCTACGAATCTTTAGGTAATTGATGCCAAGCGTGGTGACAGCATAGTTACACGCTATGAATCTCTATACAATTATGTATTTATTAAAACATTCTAGCAATATCATCACAGTCTTCTTCACCGAGTGGATGGTCAACCTGACCAATCCTGGTGTCAGATTTATTGAGCCGCCAAAGGCCTCTGACATGGCTCATGTAACGACTACTATCCGTAGAAAGTAACCGGGACCGACGGCTTAACGTGCCCTCCGAAGCACGGTTCGTAATATATTCCTGAACAATTGATTCATTGCAACAATGCGATCTGCAGCTACGGCATGCAGTGACCTTAAACTGCACAGCAGCAGAATAGTTACAGTAAAAAACACACTGAAAATTTGAATTTTAACTGTCAAAAAAGTAAAAGTGTATGGTTAATTTTTGCAATAAGCAGAATTTAATGAAGTGTGAAAGCGGTACGTCATTGTTTTAAATTTGCTGTTAAAACACTTCACCAATGGAATTAATAGTTTTGAATCAAGTGTAAAAGTAAAATTATAATATTCAACTTACATCAGAGGGTAACTAGTGTTGCTCATCGGCCTCTGACTAGCGAGACGCGAGAAACTTCACACTGAATTATACTGCATACTAGTAGCACCCAGCGGTTTTACCCGCGTTATTCCCATCCCGTGATCCCGTGGGAATTTCGGGATAAAAAAATTGGCTCCTTGAACGTAGCCTACGTTCTATTAAAAAAATATTATTCAATCGCATAGTTTCTGAGATTAGCTCATACAAACAAACAAACTTAGAAACGTTACCTCTTTATAAAAATAAGTGTAGATAGTATAGTACAGTCATCTTTATACTACAACTAGCAGATGCTATAGTCTCTACAGACCAACGAGCAATACATCGTTGATATAAATGCTTTCAAACTCATTACAGTTTCATAAACACACATTTGCGTAAAACATTTCATCTTATCTCAAAGATAGCATGAAGACAGTCACGGAATGTTATCGCCTAGAATTCTATCTGTTTCTATTTGTGGTTAGCTACGGTAGCAAATACTCGTTACGGGGAAGAAAATTACCTTTATTAGACGTGAGACTGAAATAGTAAGGTCCCTTAGGATGAAATTAATACCTGTCAAATGGAAGGTCTTGGTTAGAAGGGGCGTTTATTTTAGAGTTATTGGGTGGAAAACTGATATCGACATACCTGATTATCCTTTTTCAAATTAATGTTGGATGGTGGCATTACATGTCTATGCACAGCCATTATGTGTGTTTCAATATTACATCTACAAAAACTCGTCCTATAAGTTTTAGGTGAAATGCCACATAACCAAAGAACAAAATCTACTATTCTTTATACAATTGCGGTCAGCACATGTCACATGCGGCGAGCGAACGAATTAATGTAGTAAGTAGTATGTCATATAATACATAAATAATTAAATAAAATACGTTCATTTCAGTAACAAAATATTTGTCTACAAAGATGTGGAGGACACCCTCTAAGTTTAAGAGTTTGCTATATGTATTATTGTTCTGTTTGTTTCCCAAATATAAATAAATCAATAAATAAATAAACAAATAATATCCGTTTTGGGTGTGATAGGAAAGATGTGTGTGTATGTATATATCAATACTAAATACACAACATTGATAAAACACAAACATCTATCGCCAATAAAAGCAGTTAATTAAATCATTTAACCCGATGTTAATTTATCAATGATCTACCGTGACACTGCGACCCGCGGCACAATCTAACCTCTCTTCCAATATTCTTCGGGGCATTATTATGCACAACGTAGTCTTAATTAACAACATACAATGGCAACGAAATGCAAATGATTTATGTTTTACAACTGTCATTGGTGTAACGGTGTCTGTTCTGATCAATGTTTTGATTGTGGATGTAATTGGAGCATGTAGTGTGTACGTATCGTCTGTATAAATAGGTACCTAGGTTTGGGATATCTGTGTGGGATTAATTTCTTGTTGCTTGTTTGTAAACTAAAGTGAAATTCAGATAGGCACATGTAATAATATGGTACACGCAGTTGATAATACATATTATTTTTCAGTGTCATCAAAAAGCAAGTAAGTAGTTACGTAATTATTAAAAATGTGCTTTTATTTTTATTATTCCATACGTACATTGTTAGATCAATTCCTGTAATAAAACAATTACGACAGCAGATATAATTCCTTCAAGAATATCGTTTAAAAGTCTAGCCTATAAACCTTCTTACAATGTTGGTAATAGAATACATGAAAGCTTCTTGCTGTCTGGCAGCCATGATACTTAGTAAGTGTAACCGCGATGTTGCAAGTGCATCGCTATACATCTCAGGGGAATATGGCGGCTACCGCCGTATAAATTGTTGAAATGTCTGCAGCAATTACCAAAGAAATTATGTACCGTGATCCACCTGAATGTAGCCAGTTCTAGGATAAGCTAGATGACGACCAAATATTAACTCATGTGGCGAAGCTAACGGGAAAATATCCAACATTAATACTACACTATTATAGACGCGAATGTTTGTTAGGATGTATGGTTGTTTGGATGTGTCTTACATTGTTTTACACACAATAATGAAAATTGGCTCAGGGATAGATAAGGGTCTGGAATATTACTTTTAATCACAAAATTCCAGCACCGGTGGCTTCTTGTATCACTATTAAAATGATAATCTGTAAATGATGATTAGTTCTTTGAAAAATGTCTCTTAAAATTGCTAAGAAAGGAAGTTGTTAAAACGAAACCAATACTCAAATGATCGATGAACCTAAGAAACCTTTTAGCGGTTTCCTGGTCTTGGCAATTACTCCACATTCACACTTCCTTGTTTGGACAAAAGTAACAGGCAGGACGTTCATTATTTAGCTGTATCTCGACAATAGTGCCACTTCGCTAACAAAACTGGTTTTATTTATTGGCAACATTATCAAAACTAGAGGAAACTAAGCCGGCCCGAGTCCTTCAACTTATAATCATATCATATTTGAATAAGTCGTGTCCAACAGAGGTAGTAACTTGCAATTACCTACCAATAATAACTCCATTTTTTATCAAACTGGTAATGAAAAGGCAGGCTACGATCCATCATAATGGGTATGAATCATCGAATTAAATCGATTTGGCCGACGCTATCAATTTACTGTTTCACAAAAGGCCCAAAGGGGTGCCGGTGCAAACGTGGACATGCAAAATTGATACAATACGTCACTCGATAGCCCGGAATGGAGTGGCTTCATTTACTCATCCGGTGTTGATTACATCACTCGCAACAAAAGGCTTTATTCGTGTTTCAAAAATATTTGGTACATCTGACTGAACTCAATCAACTACAACCTCCATCAAAACAGATATGAAAAATGTAATTGAAAAAGCATAGGAAAATAGCAATGAATTTCCGTTCGGCGCCGCCATAGAATACAACCACGGGAAGAAATAAACATTTACCTTTGAATCCTGTTTGTGTAGTCCATTGACCTGCATAAAACTATTAAGAACCATCAGCATCGAGGAAGCGGGAGCCAGGGTTTAATAAAGGCTTGTTATGCAGAATTTTACTGGAGCATTGCACTGCGGCGGTGCGCACTTGGATAATTAAGGGTCGGCGACCCGACGTCTGCAGCTAGTGCTAAATCTCAAACTAGGCTACGAACCAAGCTCTAACTCTAATAACCACGTCGTAATGACATGTCGCAAACAGGAAATAGACGCAGTAAAGCAAATACTATTCCAATACTCTGTTACAAAACCGTCTAGCTTCGTTTTTGCTCGTTTTTTGCATATCAGGCAAGCACGCACAGAACGTTTACATAATATAAAACCAAAAAAGCACATTACGCCGTATATGGTTTCAGCTATGAGACGACTGCACTTGTTCTAATCAGATAACGTAACTTTTGAAATACGGTTCATAGAGTGCAGTTTCTCATTTTATCTCGAGAGCTACATCTGCCTGACCTTCAGAATGTGACGATAAATCTTTTGATTCTCGGAGACCGCGAGCGTAGGCAACGAGTGGGCGTGCTCTAGTGTTCCATAAAACTTCAAAAAGTGTCAAATATTTTCCTTTTAAAGCACATATTGTTTTATTATCGCTTCACGTATATCTTTTTTACTTAAATTCGTTATGTGATCTCAAGCCCGGTGCCCACTGAGCTCCATGTATTGCATGCCTCGCGATGTTGCCGCGAGTTGTCACATGGTGAATGCATCGGCATTCAAACGTCACTCGCGAAGTCTCAAGTATTGTCCGAAACCAGTCCGCCTTATTCCATATTTTTTGTCCCAGTACGTGAGACTCTACGACGCGTCTTAACAACCATTAAACGAGTTTTTAATTTCCCCGTCCCATGGTGTGCCAGTACCTGGTAGTAAAATTGTAGTTTTCCTCGAGAAAAACTCCATACCATAATTGGAATAATAAGTGTCATCGAAATGAGAACAAAAATGTTAATCCTTTCACGTATTGATGCTCCTCGACAAATTAATACAATTACCAACTTTCACTTATATATCTGTGACCGATACCTAAGTAATTGGTTCCGAACAAGAAAGAGCAGAAGCGAAATTATTCTCATTATAATACCATAAGTGGATTACGAGAAAAAAATGAGTATCACGCGAGACTCCTTTCACCTTCTTGGAACG
Source organism: Cyclophora albipunctata (assembly GCA_963082685.1). Classification (NCBI taxonomy): domain Eukaryota; kingdom Metazoa; phylum Arthropoda; class Insecta; order Lepidoptera; family Geometridae; genus Cyclophora; species Cyclophora albipunctata. The sequence goes on along the minus strand of OY720117.1, from coordinate 2,122,699 downwards.
CGGGTCGCTAATTGCCAAGTTCATCGGTCTCAAGTTACACTCGTACATACTAGGTTTGCTGCGACAATCATTATTCATAAAGCTCTAGAAATTCATAAAAAGGATAACGGATATTCCATTCAAAGCATTTATAAAGTTTCAACATCAATCACTGAGTCAGAATCTATTATTCAATCAAAACTGGTGTCGCCTATGACAGAATATTCCATCAATAACGAAGTCTCACTCAGTCCGTGCAGTTGAATAAAAAATCTGGACGTCTAATAACAGAATGAGCTAAATTGATCAACTTAATAACGTTACGTCACTGTGTCTGAGTCAGAGAACGTGCCGATTGAAGTGTCTCAATCCTTTCATAGCAAGTATGGAATTGAGATACTAATCCGGAAGTTGGCAGAAAATTTTTCGAGTCAGTCCGTGATTAATCTGTGATCGGAGCCCCATTCTGTCGCAGAGTACAGAGGGAGACAGATGAGAGATTAGAAATGCAAACGACAATTTAAGTACCGTTGAAAACTGCAAGTCCAGATTTAGCACTTCTTAATTCCTCGCAAAACTAGATATACCAGTTTGGCGTTGGCCGTAATATTGTGTGATGTATTCTATGTGGACAGCTTAAACGGGCATCCCATTAAAACGGGTTAAAACGGAAATCTAGGCAGTGTTTTAATGAATCACATCCGCGGCTGTCGCAACCGACGAGAGCCTGTCCCTTCGTGCCTTCGACTAAGTAGCTTCATTAATCTGGTAGATGCCACTCAGGATAAAGCTCGCAAAGGATTATAAATGGCTGTGTGATTCTTATTTACATTGAATGTGAAAGGTTTTACAAAAATCACTGCTACTTATTTTGTTGTAAGCATTATTTTACTTTGCCTTCACTACATTACGCGCGGCATTTTCCTCTGTATCTTAAACCTTAGGTAGCGAATGACCTTTTTGATCGAGTACATTGCCAATCACCATAGATTTGAATCGATTATTAATTACAATGAATTTATATTAATAGTGGTTGTTTAACTATAAATGCGGTGTATATGTGGCCATTATATGAGTGTAGCTACCGGTTAACCTCGACGATTCCGCACGCGAAGTTCTACCGGTGAGCTACTGTGCGACCTTTTCTGGTTATTTGCTGGAGCTAATGCCGTGACTTGTGGCAATTAGGCCGAACTGAGACATTATCTAGATCGTGTTTTATTCAACTCTAATATTAGCTAGCGTCTTCGGTGTCCCTTTCGATCCGTCCTCGTTTCGCTTCGGTAGTGTTTGGTAGAAAACTTGTTTAAAGATCACCCTATTTGAACGTGTAACGCATAATAGTAAGAAGCTATTTTCAAAAAAAATATATACTTTGAAGCATATTTTTTAAGGATGAAGGTGAAGTAAAATCCCCAAAAGCTAAGGCAAACTTCACCGAACAGATCAATAAGGTAGATAATTTGACTGCACTATAAACAGACTTTGTTTATTGTTATATTTCAACCAAACAAAAATCAGTCATAAAACAAAGAAGAATGAACAAATCAACTGATTCATTGGATCGTCCGTCATGAAAGCAAATATAGCGGTCAGGTGTCCGCTTGATCTATTATTGTACATTGTTTGTAGTTACTCAAATAGCGGTTGAGTGCAGTATATAACATTACAATGACGTCAACAAAGCACAGAGTAATCTAGAGTGGCTTTTATCTGTTGATAGCGCGAGTGACCACGTTTCGGTTGCTTCAGATAAGTCGTGAAAGGCGGTTTCGTGACTGAGATTTTAGTAGCTTTTAGTGTTTACTTTTACCAGGACAGCATTCAGTAATTTAGCCTCTTTTATTTCATTACCGTTCAAAAATAGGAAAGCAAAGTGATGTTTCTTTCAACCGTATTACAGAATAACGATTGCATTTTAAAAGCATAATTTGTAAGTGGCGTCTTTAACTACCTTGCTCGTGAATTACGCAATGTGATTCAGAAATGTTTGAGTGCATGTTGTCATGATGCAGGAGATATAAGTAGCTTTCTTATTATTTAAGATTTATTGTTAATAGTTTACATTTCACATGCAAATAAATGAGTCATGGTTATTGTAAAAACAAACTATAATGTCCATCTTAATCTATGATGACATGAGTAACACCATTGTGCATTGTTATGGTGTCCAGTCATTTCTTCCAATAGCAAGGGTATAATTCCCATAACCCTTGCACAAAGTAGAAGCATGTTAATGACAGTTAAAAAAAATACTGAATGAAAAAACATTAAACATTACCATAATAATAGAACGCGCAGGAAGTCCGTTGAAAAAATATTTACGTTATTCATGACAAAAAGGATCAGCTATTAGTTTGTTAATCAGATGTTCTAGTTTATGATTTTGTAAAGGCGTGAACAGATGTGGAATACTAGAGTATTTATAAGCTGATGAGCAAAAAAATAAGCTTGATTTAGAAGCTTAATTATTAGTTTTCCTAAAATAAGTTTTCAATGTCAGAAATAGGCTCAATTATAGTTGATGATTGATTCAAAAGTTTCGATTGGGACAGTTACTGGAAAGTCACTGATTTTGAAAATAAGTGTATGATCTACATACATCCTCTTTCTGGACAATATTATCTCCTTCAGATGTTAAGAGCCTTCCAGTATTCTGTTTATGCTCATGGCTATTCTTGGTATTTTATTAGGTCAACGGACTATGAACTTGAGGCCACTCGAGACGTACTATCCATATCTAAAACGACTTGATCAATTCAATTATCAATTTTGATTTGAAGTACTCATTGGTTGGAAATAAAATAAATTACTTGTTGAGTGCTTTTGGCATTTTGGAATGAGGATTGATGAAAGAAATACTTTGGTGGGTATTATAACGGTTTTGTTTGAATTTGGAAGATAATTTCTACAATCCTATTATCTCTGAGGCACAAACTTGATGATTTTGTTTACTGTCCTTGTGAGATGAGTTACATATGGCATCAAATCCCAGAACTATTTCAAAGTTAACTTTCGAATGAGACCGTATGGTTGCATTTGAATTCGGAACATAAATTTTACGATTTGTAGTTTCATGGTCACTGGCTGGTTTGTATCATCTGTGCCCGTGTTTTTAGGGTTCCGTAGCCAAATGGCAAAAACGGAACCCTTATAGATTCGTCATGTCTGTCTGTCTGTCTGTCCGTCCGTCTGTCCGTCTGTCCGTATGTCACAGCCTTTTTTCTCCGAAACTATAAGAGCTATGTTGTTGAAACTTAGTGTGTAGATGTATTCTGTGAACCGCATTAATATTTTCACACTAAAATAGAAAAAAAAAAAATTTAGGGGGGTCTCCCATACTTAGAAATGAAAAAAATATTTTTTTTTTTCATCAAACCCATACGTGTGGGGTATCTATGGATAGGTCTTCAAAAATGGTATTGAGGTTTCTAATATCATTTTTTTCTAAACTGAATAGTTTGCGCGAGAGACTCTTCCAAAGTGGTAAAATGTGTGTCCCCCCCCCTGTAACTTCTAAAATAAGAGAATGATAAAACTAAAAAAAATATATGATGTACATAACAATGTAATCTAACACCGAAAATTGGTTTGAACGAGGTCTAGTTAGTAGTTTTTTTTTTTACGACATAAATCGTAAACCGCAAAAAAATACTGATTATTCATTCAATAACTCAAATGTAAATAAAAAAACAAGTACAACGAACTTCAAGAACTTCTTTATTATGTTACTCGCTGCTACGGAACCCTTCATGGGCGAGTCCGACTCGCACTTGGCCGCTTTTTATTTTGTGCATTTTAGATGAATCAGATAAGACTAAGTATTTTTTTTATTAATTTCAAATTAATAAGCGCAGCAAGATCTGTATCTTCGGTTACTTATAAAATCGAAGCCATCACAGTCCCAATGGATAGCATTGCTGGTCCGACGACCTTCCAAAGCGAGTAAAAAATTTGGGCAATCGAATTCCCGTCCTTGATTCAGTTTGGTTTCTTTGTGATTCCCGTAGCGAGGTTGCATTCCCTGCGTGCTCGTGCATCGCCCGCGCTTCGGTACACGAGCGGAGGCCTTCTCCCGCCAACTAACAGCCCTTTACCGAGCCTCTACATTCACTACGATACAAAGCCTTACTTAACCCCAAAACATATGCTCTCAACATTCAATTGTTATTTTATTTCCTCCGCACGCAATGCAGTTTCAGTTACCGTTAACTACCAGCAAATAACCGGTGAATTTCAGGTTATAATTTTGAATTAAATTATATTCGTTTCTATAATTCGGCGACGAACGACGATAAACAAACAGTCTAGGAACCCGAATGTGGGGCATTTTGATAATATTAACACTTGGAATTGCTTTATCAGGGAGATAAAATGACTGGACTTGTACTAACCTGATGGCTCGGCGCCGTCGCTCATAATCCAAGCTGCATTGTAACCTCAAATAGCACCTTTAGCACGGTCACGACAACAAGGTCACGGTTATGTCGGCTTGCATAACACCAAGCTTTTGACACTAAAACAATACACGACCGGGAGTACTGTGAAATGTTGTTATCATAAACACACGAATGCACTGTTCGTTACACGTTTATTAATCAACAAACGACGCGAGTACACATCTCGATCACCAACGGATCGCATATTTGTTGTATCTTGTATATTATTTAGCCACAATCGAGGTTTCTTTGTCATAAGTTACGTCTAATTTACGATAAAACATGTGAATGCGATCCGGTGCAGTTAACGTGACACGACGAATATGGCGGATGGATTTGAACTAGCGCGACCGGCGACGTACGCCTGCGCTCAGCGGCGCCGCGCCAGGTAACAAAACATCGCGACCCTAACGCCATCTAGGCAAAACACCGCGAACTAACTGTGTTTACCGTATAAGGAGAATAAGTTACAAGTTACAACCAATGACAGCGTTAGCTGGATGTTGTCTACGATACACAGTGTGAAATAGATGGTACTAGTAGTAGCGATCTGAGTGAAACACCCTGTATTTACGGTTTATAACTAAGTGATTATCACGCTGTATCTACAACACTATTGTATTATTTTGACATAAGTTTAGAAAAGTTTGAATGTTTGACTTATGGCAACAGATTCCTTTAAAAATCCTATACAGCCATTCAATCGTGCATAAGAAAACGTGCAGTGATTTTTAAGACATTGATGCATCAAACAATCAATCAGGATGAAAATAAATGGACCGTTTTTATTAAATTAAAAGTTCGGGGTTGAAATATTTGAAAAAAGAACACGATTGTTGGAAACTGAGCTAATGCTTGATGTTCTTTTTTAAAATAATTTGCTTCATATTTTGTTACAGTCTTCAAAAAAAGAGGTTTTTCAATTCGACCGTATACAGGATGCTGATTTTTTTTTAATCGGTCAGTATGGGGAAGTCTGTCATGTTTATATTTTTATAGCCGTCTATATTTTTACTAAAATCGATGACATATAGAAAAAAAGATTTCGTATTTCTTGAAACTATCCCTAGTGACCGTTTAAAAAAAACACCCTGTATAATAATAAATACTTTCATAATAACTTCTGAGTTGGGGTCTTTTGCAGTATCTTGAGTTTTTTATATGAGTCCAGAGTTAAAACAAAACTTCATAACATAACCTTTATTTACACTGAATAAGTATAAGCAATGAATACAGGAACCATACTATGTATGATCTATTTCTTCTTATAAGACTTTAAATCTAAACTATGTAATTTGCAAAGGCAATTCCTTCTGTAAATAAAAAAAAAACCTAGTGACATTCTCATCCCATCACTACTTAAACCTTTGGGTGCAATCGAAGCGGAGCTGAGTTGTGCGGGGATCAATCGAAGAACCAATCACAACGCGTTGAAAAATGTCAAACTACGCATTTAAATTGACAAACTACGCATTGACTTTTTTTTATATTTTTTTATTTTTATTTATTGATCACCAACACAATGTATACTAAAAAAAGATAGAAAATACATTTAAATAGCCACAGAGGTTAGTTACATTGCAATTATAGGTGACGACTGCATGCATAGTCAACAATTAAGCTTAATTTAATTTGGTAAATAACAGACTATCGACAAAATAACATGATTTAACTTTCCCAAAATGTTTTCGTAACGCGTTGTGATTGGTTCTTAGATTTATCTCCGTTCAGCTCCACTCCGCTTCAACGAAACACCATTCTAGAAGCAATCGTCTATGGTCGTATAGTCGTCTATCTAATCTACATCCGCCATATTGGTTCACACAAAGTCTTTTAAGAAGTTATAGCTAATGGGTGGTTATTTTCTGCGGGTCCTGTGCTGCAGCGCGAAGAGAGCCAGCAGGTGGAACACGAGGTAGAGCCCGAACAGCGCCGTGACGTCGCCCCACAGGTGCTCGCTCGAGAAGTCGTAGCGCCCGAGCACTTCTTCTCCAGTACTTAGGCATGGACCTTCGCTCGCACATGCTGAGAGAAACATATAGGGTTAGTTATAGGTTGGGAAGAGATTGGAGATAGATTATTCTTAGACAGAAGAGCTGGGCTGAGATAAATCAGACGATACAAAATAAAGTATATTATGGTTTAAAAAAGCGGAGATTGGAGATGATTGATTGATAGATTTCTATATAAATGTGATAAATTTTACCAGCCTTTCAGAAGTTTCAATAGTTATTTTGAGATGGAATTAGTCTTTATGTCAGTTCAGAGTCTCATCTTTGCGTCAATTTTCAGTTTGCTGTATTAACTATAACAAAGTAACTAACTTCTCATTTGATATAATAATATGTACTTCCAACTTCTTTTGAAATAATGTACAGGAATAAATTTATTAGGTTATACATCGATTTGATTAATAGTGTGCGAGTTAGTGTCCACTCGCACACTATTCTCGTACTTATTATTTAAATAAAATGCCTCAAAAACAGCCTTCAACCTACCATTGTGACAACTAAAACAAAATACCCCTAACAATAATTCTCAATTCCAAGAAACCGCCCCCGAGTTACGTGAAGCTATTCAAAATAGTTTTTATTATTTATTTTTTATCGGAATCACCCCTTACAATACAAGCGCCATGGCGTCTTACCTGCATTTATTATTACCCTCACGTTTTTATAGCATTTTTTCTGAACAACAGATGTATTAAATAGGATAGGTTTAGTTTATGACACGTTGAAAGTTAAGCCTATTATCGGCAATTGGATATCGTACTAATTACGTTTTTATGATGGTGGCACAATATCATATGAAAAATGAAATAGCGAAGGCTGTTATTTAACGTGTACAAACACGTCTAATATGTCTCACTGCTGGGAGTGCTGGGCAAAGGTCTTTCATCTCACTGAAGATATCAGTACAGAGGATGAGGCGTAATTAGGCTTTCTTACTAAGGATTGGTTACACACAAACCATGTTTGAAAAAAAATTGGAACATGCTTAGCTTGACCGGGGAAATTGAACCCGGGACCCCAGTAATGATAGTCAAATGCTTATCACTGAAGCAATAAGTAATAATCATCCTATTCAACTAATATAAATGCGGAAAGTTTGTGAGGATGTCCGGATTTTTCGATACATTTTAATGTTCTTCTTTTACACTAAAACGCAAAAACTACAAAACCAATTTGTATGAACGTTGGCAGAGAGGTACATGATAGAAAATTTGTATAGATTGGTCTTTGGAAGAATAGGCTACTTTTTATCCCGAAATTCGCAGGTAAAACCGCGGGGTGCTACTAATAGGTTACAGTAAATTCCTTACTGATGTTCTGGATGCCGTCCCACTGCACGATGCTCATCGCCTCGTTGGAGTACATCAGCCAGGACATGTAGCGGATCCACGACACGTATTTGGGCATCGAACTGGAAAACAGTTTTCGAAATAGTATAAAGAAGAGGCCTTATCAGAGTAGCACAAATGTATATAAGATGCCTTAATGTGACAAGAATTATCTTAGAAAATATTTTTTTATTTTCTCCCAGTATTTCACTTGTAGATATTTAATTGGTTATTCTGCATTCAAGGTTGAAACCAATCCAAAAACACTTGAGATCATTAAAACATCGATCTCGCCGTTTTCAAGTTATAAATACTTAGTTTAAGTTATACCATCATGTCAAATCATGTTAATCATCCATACCGTATAACTAACACGATATGCGATTTTATTCCAAATTATTTATCTATATAATTATACTAAACGATTTCTTCTGTTTCAACGGGCTATACTAGTCTCACTACCAGTCGACCCAAAAAAATAATATTTGTATTGAAAAGCGACATTGAAATGAATAATTTCCTTAGCAATTTCCTAAGAATCTGAAAGGCAAAACGTGGATGAAAACGGGAGGCACTGCTAGTATACATATATTTAGAGTACGCACCTCAGTTTGACGAAGAGTCCAGAAGTCATCATGAGAGAGTAGTCGAATGGCACCAGGTAGGCGATCGCGACCGGCATCGAGCCGAATGCGCACGAGAAAAACGAACCTGGAAACGACATCACAAACAAAATTTGAAGGCACTTTAATTACTCTTCACTTTCACTGTACTGATATCCTCAGTGAGAGGCTTTTGCCCAGCAGTGGGCTTATAATTTACCTTTTCTTTACTCCACTAGCACATTGATGTACACAAACTTTCTCGTAGTGAAATAAAAAATGTTCATTGGTTGCCCAAAGTACGAGCGTCTTTGTACGATAGATTTAATGCCAATACGGCAAATAAAAAAAACAAGTGTAAGGGCCAAATACACCTTTCCTATCTCAACCCACGATCAACTGAACTCGATTTTAGTGAATACATTTTTAAGATTTGATTAGCTTATTATTATTTGATTTAATTCTCAGATTAGCTCGTGAACTAGGTTTTATTTAAGGTGATCGAGCTCAGTTGTAACGTTGAAATTGTAACTAAATATACAAAGCCAAACTCACCACAAGCAATAGCAACGTTAAGCACCAGCACAGCGATGAAGACGGTGAATCCGAAAGCGTACAGGGTGTTCCGCAGGCCCGCGATGTAGTACACCACCAGCGTGAACAGGGTCGGCTCTATGATGAGCCCCGGGAACTGGAAACCACAAGAAAAGACGAAGTTAGAGGTTATACACTTCATATGGAAAGAAATATTTCAAACGGTTTTATGAAATTACTAGGAACAAACCCGCAGGTTTCTTTCGAATATTCGAATGATTATTTTTGTAGTGGATAGCCACATTCAACGGAAAGGTTATAGGTTATTTCTCCCGAAATTCCTACAGGACCGGGCACAACGCGGGTAAAACCGCGGGGCGCTGCTAAAGATTCATTTTCGACTAGAATATAGTAGATAGTACTTATGGAAAACGATGTTAAACCACTGGACAAATATAAGGTTTCCTCAAAAAAACAATAATGGTGGCAGCTAATATTGTTACAATAAAATAAAGCCTAATTATAGAAACTTTAACAAAACCATTATACAAGCTTAATCGATGAATAATTAATTACATGACAATATTATTCATAAATTGTTTCAGTCCAAAACAATGTCTGTAAATTTAGCATAAATAGAATTAAAATAAATAAGAACACGAGATGTATTAATAAGATTAAGATTAATATCAATAAAATAGATAATTGTGTTAATAGTATTTAATGACATGCCAAATCTAGACACCTATATACTGGATAAAATCTGTTTCTTAGAACTGGTAATAATCGGTTTCTTTCTACTACATAACCGTAAAATGGAACAAATATCGTAAATCCATTATAACATTAGGTAGGTAGTAACCTACCTAATGTTATAAATGCGAAATTTCGAATATTTGCGAGAATGGATGTATGAATGTTTGTTACTCTTTCACGCAAAAACTACTGAACGGATTTGTATGAAGCTTTACAGTAATATTGGTAATACAGTAGAATAACACATGGGGTACATTTTATCCCGAAATTCGGGTTCCCACGGGAATTTCGGGATAAAATGTCCCATGTGTTATTCTGATGTATAACCTAAATTACGGAAAGCGAAGTATCAGTAATAGGGTCCCGTTTTTACCCTTTGGGTAAGGAACCCTAAAAAAGGATTCTAATTATTTAAACGAATAAATCTTTACTGATTAATAAAGTCTGAAGTAAGTCAGACATTGCTTCCAGTAATATTTGGCAGCGCTATAAAACTCTTTTACCTTGCTATCACTACTAAATCTTACTATGGGTTACATTACATTACAACTTACCAAAGCGATCATCCTGGCAGTATAATATATGGGCGTGGAGTAGAGTCCGGCCCTGAGCTCGCGGTGGAACAGCGGGAACTCCTCGGGGAACATGTGCAGCACCGAGTACATGGGGCTGAAGGTGTTCTCGGCGATGATGATGAAGAGCGCCCCCTGCACGTCCTGCACGCCCGCCTGCGTCAGCCGCGCCGTGCCCAGGAAACACACGCCCGCTGCCAGGGCTATAGCCTGGAGGAATCAATACACGTGGTCAGATAAAAATCATACTTGAACCAATTAAATGACGTTCTACATTTCCAAACCAGTTTTGACATAATGCTACACACAAACATAATTCTGTTGGGCATTAAAAGCTCTTTTAATGATCAAAGACGTCAGGACAACGTAATACATAAAGCAACGTGCATTTTAAATAGTAAGAATACACTTAGATTTTATTTTAGACTAGCAGCGCCCCGCGGCTTTGCCCGCGTTGAGCCCGTTCCCGTAGGAATTTTCGAAAATCCTTTCTTAGTGTGCACTTACGGCACTTGAAGAACCTTCCTGCCAAATTTCATGTTTCTAGGTGTAGCGGTTGAGGCTGTGCGTTGATTATCAGTCAGTCAGTCAGGACTTTGAATTTTATATATATAGATTTTTATCTGACGTTTTGGCCCCTATACAGCAACCGTGGTCACAGAAGACTATAATAATAATAATAAATACTTGGACAAATTCACACACGGTTAATTAGACCCAAAGTAAGCTCTAAGCTTGTGTTATGGAATCTAACTAACTGATACTACTACATATACATACACAAATACTTTATAAGAATATATAATTGACACCCAGACGTCGTCGCCAACAACTATGTCTTCACATATTGTTGTTGGCGGGGATCGAACCCGCAACCCCTGACACAGTAAGCGCTCTCACTGCCACTGTGCCAACGGGCTTGTCAAACTATCTTCTATAAAAGCGAAGTCCGTAAACGTAGTTCCAATTCTTTGGAATTCTTTGGGTTTCTTATCTGTATGTCTGTATTGAGCGAATTTTTTGCGAACTTAAAACTTCGACACCAAGGTCACTAAAGGGGCCCATACACGGTAAGATTAATCTCTATGATCCGTCGAACGATCGATCGAATCGATGGTGTATGTCAAGATCGTTAACGATCCGATAACCCTACTCGTACACCATCGATTCGTCGTTTCGATCGGTTTGACGCGACGGATCGTACAGATAAATCTTACCGTGTATGGGCCCCTTAAACTACTCGAAGTTTCTTACTAATCGGTCTCTGTGTGCAAGTCTGAATCTACAAGAAGTACGAATATTTTGTCTTAGGAATCATGTCATCGATTTTAGTTTATACATATAAAAACTGCATTTATATATTTTTGAGCATAAAATACAACCTGCATACCTACACTTGTAGCGTCATAAAAAGAGTTGATGAGGATAGCGGAGTACGTTAAAAAATATAAGTAACTCTATCCACCGGAGTCTACCAAATGGAATATACACTTTGTAAATACTAATCTAGACGGGACTTAATCGCGAAAAGTCCTGTCTAGGTTAGTGTTTACAATGTGTTCATATCGTGATGGTTTAAATAGTGTGATTATACACTTACCAGTTTCTGAATAATACGCAAGAACTGCACTCTAGGGTCTCTCACGATGATGAGCATATATCTGTACACCAGCCACATAATCTTTGTCATAAAAAACGGCGATTTGAAATCGTACACCGATCTCTCTTTTCTGGCTCCCTGGAAACAAAAAATATCATTTTATACCTAATAATAAGAGAAATAATATATAGAATTATACACATAAAACGTAAATAGGCATTCAACTAGTTTCAAAGCCGGATAGGATACTGAATTTGCAAACCAAAGCAATTTTTTTTGGGTTTACTGAACAACTTTTATCAGAAATGTCAGAGGACTAATTTGTATTCATCAAATGACATTGGAGGCTGTTCCTATAAAGGTGATTTGAATTCCCACGTTAATACCGACATTTGTATAAATTACTATCACCGCCCCGCTGTTTTACCCGCGTTGTGCCCGTTCCCGTAGGAAGTTTTATACATATAAACCTTCCTCTTGAATCACTCTATATAATAAAAAAACCGTTGCGTATTTTAAAAAATCTAAGCATACATAGGAACAGACAGACAGCGGAAAGCGACTTTGTTTTATACTATGTAGTGATATTATATATATATGATACAAGTTGTTTCTTAAGTTTACGCGAACACTACTCACTTTGAAAGGGGCCGAAACGTCAGATAAAAATGAAAAATAAAAGCGAAGTGTATCTTTCAATTCATTATATAGGTTATAATTTACCTGGTTAATAGTCTTGCTGATTAATTCTGAAGATTCCAACTATTTATTATTCTTGAAATTAGAATTCCGGAACAAAAATACCGTGATTAAATCACATCGATGGCTTAATGCGGTCACTGATCTCGTTTTAATAAACTTCGATCACCAAACGTACCAAACGGCCAACACCTAATTAGCTAACCATGTCTTTTGTCAAATCTTCCAAGTAAAATTTACTCTACTTCCAGGATTCTGATGATAATGACAAATGCAAGCATGATAGTGACAAATGCTTAGTATATACAAATGCTTAGTATAAGTATAGTTTGCTTTTATGAAACACAAAAAAGTAAATGGGGTTGGCATAGCGATGCTTAGTGGATACCTTTGCCCAGCTGTGGGACAATATCGGATCAAAAACATCTCTCACCTCATCCTCATGATCCATCAGATGGAACTCCAGCTGTATCTCCATATCCAGTTCCTTAGCAACGTCACTGACGGCGAAGCGGTCGCAGACGCTCTTGATGGCCTGGTGCGACGCGGCTTCGGACCCCGGCGTCAGCGCCAACACGTTGATGAAGAAATCCGTTGGGTTGTACATTAGAGGGCATTGGTAGCCGAGGCTGGAAGAAAGTAGACTCTATCTTAGTAGGCAGGATGTATTCACAGACATCATTAAATCAATCAATAGATTTTCGTATTATAGAATCGAAATAGTAGTTCATGGTAGTTTAAATAAGCGATTTTGGTACAGTAGCGTTTGTTAAGCAACGTGCATCTCGGCCGCCTACTTGGATGGGTGCCGAACGTGGCATTTCTATCTGAGCGCTACCGTGCTTCAGAGGTTACGTAAAATTGTCGGTCTGGATTATTTCAATCGTAAGACCATGTCAGACCGTATATAAACTGTAATCTTATTTTATTTACACCTAAATGTAAACTAAAACATTTGCCGCGTGGCAATTCACATTATACACTACAAAATGAATATAAAAACAATAACATACACATAAAATAAAATAAAATACACTTGGAACTTATTTTATTTATCAGTTTTATTTATTTTTCATAATAAATGTCTACATATTCCTGCGATGACTTAAGCCCCCTGTGATGACGACTTCTTATCAAAATTAGAATCTATGCACAAATTAAATCGTTGTCATAAGTATAATTCTGATTATATCAGATAAGGATTAGTTATCACTACATAGTATAAAACAAAGTCGCTATTTTTGTCTGTTTGTTTGTCTGTATGCTTAAATCTTTAAAATTACGCAACGGATTTTGATGCGGTTTTTTGTAATAGGTAGTGATTCAAGAGGAAGGTTTTTATGTAAAAAAATTCCCGAAATTCCCACGGGAACGGGCACAACGCGGGTAAAACCGCGGGGCGCTGCTAGTTCTTCTATAATTCATTGTAGACATGGGGCATATTTTTATTGTGCTATTTAATTATCTGAAATTTAAACCGTTGACCATAAAAAAAGTTAATGCATTAATAACAAAAGAAATAAGAAATAGGTAAGAAACCTACCCATTAAAAACTAGAATTGCAACATTGTTTCATTTTTTTAAAGGTATCATGTAGTTCTAATTAGTTTTATGCTAATCTCAATCGAAGAAACAACCTATCCGACCTCAAAAAAGGTAGGATTAGAGTAGTTTTTATTTATTTTCAATTTGTGTATGTTTCGAGAAATCTTTTCAAGATTTTTTTTATTCTATCCATATCTGTACTTATAAAGCTGCAGAGTTTGTTTGTTTGTTTGAACGCGCTAATTTCGGGAACTTCTGGTCCGATTTGAAAAAATATGTTTGTAATGGATAGCCACATTTAACGGGAACATTATAGGCTACTTTTCATCCTGAAATTCCCACGGGAACAGGTACAACGCGGGTAAAACCGCGGGGCGCTGCGCTGCGCGTATAAAAGACTATTTTATACGTGTTTAGTTTATTGACTTTGTTCCTGTTATTAAAGACTGTAGGATACCTATGTTTCAATTTAAATGAGTACCACACCTTACTAGATATCAAGTAAACAGTAATGTTTAGGTTAGGTTTATGGAAATTATTGTAGATTGGCATCTCTTTCCAATAAATTTTATCTGGGTTATCTTAATATATTTTGATAGACCATGAGAACAAACTTGAAATAGTCTTTAAAAACAGGTTCTTCAAATCCTTTAAAACATGCGGATTCATTGCGTGTAAGAATGATTATTCTCAATTATTAAAACATTTACATAGGTATCAAGGATTCGAAAAAAGCAAGAATTTTTTTGTGAAATGACGCGTTTAGACTCTAAAAGTAACTACCTAAGCGATGGTGATGTATTTTATCTCAGCGCTACCGTGCCTCATAGGTCGTTGAGTATAATAGTTTATTCTTGTGTATTCATTATTTGTTTTAGTTCACTTGCTGGCCTGCGCGGGCTTTCCGGAGTCCTATTCGCTCCAAGACTTGCAAGCCGCTGCAAGCAAGGCAGTGTCATTGACCTCTTTTCGGCCAGCCATATTTAGACAGATAAATGAAGACTCATTGACTCGATGAAGAAAAAGCTCTAGTTAGACGTCAATTAAAATGCTTATAAATTAATTGACTTTTTTTTCAAACCCATGTCAAAAATCAGACATATTTTAGCTATCAAATGGTTTGTCACTTTCTGACATAAGCAATTTTCCGAAGAGCAAAAGAGACAAAACACATTATAACAGTGTTTTAGTTAAACAGCGTTTATTAATAAATAATAAGGTGGTAAAAGAATAATTTTATATCTGTAGGTAGGTACCTAAATTCCTTGACCGCCGTAATTTATTTGGCGGCAAATATTCTAAGATTTTCACCTTTAATCCTTGAGAAGTTCGTATTCTTTATCTAAAATTCGGTTTAATAACAACAATAGCTCCCTTCTGCCTGAGGATCAGGAAGTTCTATTAGGGTCACGAGTTATCAGGATCATTTAAAATAATGAACATCAATTGTATTGGGTCAGTATTGAGTAATTATGGCAACAAAGACGCATGCAGAGCCGAGACCAACGAAACTTTTTAGTACATTTAGTTTGTAACAGGTTATTTTAATAGCTGTTTCGTAATTTATTGGATTTTGTAGGCATTTATTTGTTTGATGGTTACGGTGTTTTGGAAGCCTTTGATCGATGTTGTTTTTTGTAGTATTATTATCACTACATAGTATAAAATAAAGTCGTCTCTTTTTCGTGTCTGTCACACTGTTTGTCTGTCTGTATGCTTAAATCTTTAAAATACGCAACGGATTTTGATGCGGTTTTTTGTAATAGGTAGAGTGATTCAAGAGGAAGGTTTTTATGTAAAAAAATTCCCGAAATTCCCACGGGAACGGTCACAACGCGGGTAAAACCGCGGGGCGCTGCTAGTGTTTTTATATTCTACAATCCATTATATATTGTATTCTTGTCATATTTATCGTAATAAATCTTGTGCATAATGAAAGCTAATTTGTCAGATATTTAGTAAAGTTATTGCGAGATTTTGATTTATTACAACCACTGTAGTGACAACTTCCCTTGTAACAATGTTCTAATTCTAAATTGATATTATTCGTATCAATTATCTTCGCTATAGATATACATCCCACAAAACACCATAGAACATGTAGGTATACCAATATTGTCCAATTTCGCATATAAAGTAAAGTAAAGTAATAGCTTGTAATGTCCCACTGCGGGGCAAAGGCCTCTCATCTCACTGAAGATATAATTTTGCATATACATAATCAAAATGTTACTACTTATACTACTCTGAAGGGATACTCCGAAAACTTTTTTATTACTAAAGCTATTACTGCACCCAGACGTCCAATAAATCGTCTCTTAACTAATTGATGTAACTTTTTATACATTACATGTCAAAATCACTCATTAAATCTCTCCTAAAGAAGCATTCGACGTCTCTGAGTACGAGCTTTAGTCTTCACACAAGACATCTCAAACCTACCTTTCAAAGAACCCAAGCGCGGACTCCGATGTTCCAGCGAAGGCTACTCTTCCTTCAGACAAAAGCACCAGCTTGTCGAAATGTGACATCAGTTCCGAAGACGGCTGGTGTATGGTGCATATGACAGTCTTGCCTTGTAGTGCACTGGCGCGGAGAAGACTGACCAGCTTGAGGGCAGAAGACGAGTCCAGGCCAGTGGTGGGCTCGTCGCAGAACAGAAGACCTGGGTCCGTTAGCAGCTGCGGGGAAACAGGCGTTTTAGGAGTACTTTATGGACTCGTTTTATCAAATAAAATAATCGAATATTAAATCTATACTTGTATACTAAACTTGAAAAATTTGTTAGTATGTTCAGGATAATATCGGGAACAAGTTCAAGTCGAATAATTGTGTTTGAAGTGAATAGCAACATTCCGGAGGAAGGTTATTAGCTATTTTTTTTACGGAAACGGGCACAACGTGAGTAAAACCTTGGGGCGTGGCTAGTGTCTAATAATTTGTGACGATGACGCAGTAGTAAAAAAGAGCGCCGTCAATAGTAAAAGATCTACTTCTTTTGGAAAGGCTTTAGGCTCTTGTTGAAACAACTGTTTTAGGGTATGCCCTTTTAGATTTCTATGCGACTTAAGGAGATATTTTCTACTTAGCCTCACTTTACCTAAAAGTCTACGATTAGACCTAATCATAATATCTTTATCTATATTTTCATTCAACATGCCCTTCAAATACACAAAAGGTATAGTTGAAGTATTTTCATCGATGATCTATTAAAGATATGAATGACCAAATTGTTACATCGTTTGATATGAAGATATAAAAATGATGTACGTCATCAAAAGGTCATTCATTGATTAAACATTCTGAGAGAGTCTGTTTCGAGAGTCGGATCTGAATAAAAAGTGGACTATGGAATGGAACGATGTTTTATCATCTCAAACAAAAAGCATGACAGTTAATTGGTTCGCAACAATGCTCGAACTCTAAAATAAGGCGCTGATAACGACTTATCGGCTTGAAAGCTTCATTTTATTAAGGACTAGCAGCGCCCCGCGGCTTTATCCGCGTTGTGCCCGTTCCCGTGGGAATTTCGGGAATTTTTTTACATAAAAACCTTCCTCTTGAATCACTCTACCTATTACAAAAAACCGCATCAAAATCCGTTGCGTAATTTTAAAGATTTAAGCATACAGACAAACAGACAAACAGACACGAAACAGAGACGACTTTATTTTATACTATGTAGTGATTAGTAGCGCCTCGAGGTTTGTCTGCCGTTGAACCCGTTCCAGCAAGAATTATGTCAAGAATCATGTTAAGATGTATACATACTCGTATATGTGTTGTTTTAATGTTCTGTAAAATTTTATCCAAATCCGTTCAGTAGTTTTTGCGTTTCAGACTAACAAACATACAGTTTACTTACCGCACTTAAAGACGTCCATTAATCAACACTTAACTAATTAGGCTATTTCATACGTTACATGTCAAAAACACTCATTAAATGTCTACTTAGGAAGCATATTTTGACCTCTCTGACGAGCGGTGTTGCTAAAATTCACAAACTTTCGTATTTATAAAATTAGTAGGATTCTCGTTCATTCATTCATTTCGAGTACACTAGTGGCTAACCCTGGTGCTGGGAGTTTTAGACCGCCTAAAGACCTTCAACATGGTCTGACGATGGAAACAACCGGGACCAACTGCTTAGAATTCTTATTAAAGCCCGTCACAGACTTAGCTATAATATATATTAATATTTTTATAGCTAGGCATATTACTATATATTTTCTATACTAATTTCGCGTGACCGCACACTCAGCTATAATATATATTTCTGTGACGTCACCAAGCGATACCGTAATATACATTATTGCATATTACTATACATATACTAACACTAGGACGACCTTCAATTAATGAAGGCAAAATATATATTTCTCAGTGTGTGGTAGCTTGCTATAATATATATTATAGTACGGTATATTAATATATATTATAGCTAAGTCTGTGACGGGCTTAATGAAGTAGTTATAAATAGTGAGATACCTCTGTAGCAAAAGCCAGTCGCTTCCTCTCTCCTCCAGACAAGGTTTTGGTTCCATCCAATCCTCCGATCCTCGTGAACCTGGACTCGTACAACGCTAGCTGTCTCAGCAATTGGTTCACCCTTCTTTTTCTGGAGAGGGTCGAAGTACGGCTGTCCATGCGGAGACGAGCCTGGACGAATAGATTGAGTTTTACTATGGCTTTTGTTATTTTAAGTACAATGCATTGTCACCCGCATGAGGGAAGCGTGGTGATTACGCCTAATTCTCCTCACTGTATCTTCGGTGAGACGAGAGGCCTTTGCTCAGCATTGGGCCATATCAGGCCAATAGTTTTTTTTACTGTATTGGTTATGTTATCATTGTCTCAGTAAGAAGTAATAGGTATAAAAGCCCAGTAGTGGAAAATTACTAATTGTTCTTATAGGTTTGATGTAATCCTACAAAATATTTGAAGGGTCTCATGGTAATCGGAGATTTTACGGATTATCATAAAGTAGTAGTGGTAGTAACCTGTAATATCTCACTGCAGGGTCTTCTTCATCGAGTGGATGGTCAACCTGACCAATCCTGATGTCAGAGTTATTGAGCCGCCAAAGGCCTCTGATATGGCTCATGTAACGACTACTATCCATAGAAAGTAACCGGGACCGACGGCTCTCCGAAGCACGGAATCATCTTACTTTTCGGGCAATCAGGTGATTCAGCCTGCAATGCCCTAACCAAACTGAGGACAGTCTCAAAAAGAGATTATTGTGAAACATTGTCCCCACCGGGAATCGAACCCGGAACTTCCGGATCGTGAGCCGAGCGCTCAAACCGCAAGACCACGAAGGCTGTACTGCAGGGTAAATACCTCCTTCGCTCACGGGGCACCACCAAGCACTATGTAGGTAGTTAGTAAATTTGAAAATAAAGTAACAATCGAACATCCCTCAAATATTCAGTGACGAGGAAATGACATGTACTTTTTAGGCTTTGATATGTCAAGGCCTACAAAACATAAAAAAAAAAAAAATTAATGTACTTGTTCTACAACTCAAATTAGAATACTAATTTATTCCCAAAAAATATCCTCAATAGGCAATTTATTTCTGCATGCGGAAAGAAACATGCTATACCGTCCTGTTTTGGTAAATTAACCGAACATAAAATGCAGATAGACCAAGATTTTTGAATAAAATATTTTAATAGGCGCAATTATTAATGCATTAATTTGAATAAACACTATATAAGTATGTTATTATAGGTCTAACATTCTACTAATTATCGGCTGACATGTTAATAGCACGGGACTGCATAAAATGAAATATTATGTCTGCGATATAATGAATTGGCTAATTGCAAGAAGGTTTAAAAGATAATTCTGAAAAACCATTCAAATTATTAAAAGCTGCTTGTAAAGCTACAATATTGAAGGTTAGTATATTATGGCAAATAAATTTTGAATTTGAATTTAGAAATGTGTCGATAAGCGTAGCGTTTGTGCCTTGTCCTCCACTGTACTGAGCATCTAGGAGAGAGGTTTTTAATATGCAGGTATGTGGGGTCTACTTAAACTTCATTAAGGTTGAAACAGGATAGACCAAACCAAAACTGAATAATGACTGCTATCAACAATAAAGTAGTAGTATAAGTAGTAGTATCAGTTAATTAGATTCCATAACACAAGATTAGAGCTTACTTTGGGTCTAATTAACCGTGTGTGAATTTTTCCAGTTATATTTATTATTTATTTATTATAAAGTGAAGTTTTTCAAACATATGCGTGTGACACAGCGCTTGGTGTAATTTTGCATGCTTCACTGTATTGTTAGGAGGGGTTTCTTTGCACTCACCATTATAGAGAGATGTTCAATAACAGTCAGGTTCTCAACAAACAAGTCGTCTTGGTGCATGTAGCCGCTCTCCTTATTCATGAATTCGCTCACTGGACGACCGTTCATAGCTATGCAGCCGTCCACCACTGTTCCAACTGTAGGGAGAACATAATATCACGAACATAGACTTAATCTATACTAATAATATTAAGAGGTAAAATTTGTATGTTTGTTTGTATGTTCGAGGTAATCTCAGGAATTATAAGTCCGATTTGAATAATTCTTTTTGTAATACATAGCCACATTCAACGGGAAGGTTATAGGCTATTTTTCATCCCACGGGAACGGGTACAACGCGGGTAAAACAGCGGGACGCTGCTAGTATATAATAAAGCTGAGATTTTCGTTTTGGTCCCTCGGGATCATGTGGTAACAACGCGAAAGAACCGAGTGGTGCTGCGGCTAGTTAATAGGTCACATCTCAAAAACTAGGTGATTAACAAATTAGCATTCGGTTATTAGCGATCCGCAAACTCAAATTGTGGAAATAACTATATTGTGTTTGGTTCTAACTATATTGTGTTTTGTTACAAACTTTTATTCGGACCATTTGGTCCTACTGATCTAAAAATAGACAAACTTTCTCGAAGAAACCCTACAGCCAACCTCAAGGATATAGTTTTCTCTTGAATTTCTGTTACAAAGTTATGGAAACCTGACCCTGCCTGTGGTTTTCCTCCATACTCGTCTATCACCACTTCGCACCACAACCATGTGGTAATAAACATATCACAATGGTCAATTATACGCTGTCTCACTGACATTTCTCAACTGTCTATGATTTCAGATTACGATGCTTGTTATGACATAGTCAGGAAAAATGTACCCTTTCTGCCCTCTACCTAATTTACATATACATAAAGAAATGACGGTGTTACTTTGATTTATAAATGCCGACACTGCTTTAAGCGTGCGCGAGCCGCGGTTACATACAAAAGTGAACCATCGCGTGCTCCCGTCACGTGCGGTGTCATACAAAAGTGAACCGACGCGTGCGCACGCGGCGGGCGCACGCGACGGGGGCACGCGACGTGCGCACGCTTAACGCAGTGTTGACCCTAAGATGTCAAACGTAATTCAAATCCAATCAATCAATCAAAAAATGATTAATTATATAGTTCTTATATAAAAAAATTATTGAGTTGTTTCGGAAATCATTGACAAAAAAATATTCTAGGCGGCCGAACAACATTTCAGAGACATATTTTTTGTGTGTTGTACTTAGCAGGCCTAAAAAACAAAAGCCAAAATACAAAAACCACTTTATTCATCACATTAATTCTTATAATTGATTCGTAAGATTATTTATTAGATAACGTCAAACGAAGATATATTCTACCTCATTAATAATTCATAAATTACTTAGGCTGAGGCAAAACATTTTTATTCGTATGAATTTAGAATATTTATTCAAATAGCAAAAAAAATTGATATGCAATTTTTTAATTTTTATAGGCCGCCTGCTTACCAGGAAATCGAATAATATTGAAATGCCAACTAAAAATAGGCCTTTGGAAAACATACCTAATGTTTAGACAAAATATTCCGTTAATAATTTATGGATTTTTTGGCACCCGTATAAATAAAACATTATAATATAAAATATGCCTAATTATTACTGCCTCTTAAATAAAGCAATATTTTTTATGATGTTTACTGGTTTTTACGAAAATCCGGACATAAAAAGCCTACCATTTAATGAATATCAAAGTGTTACGGAATGCCATATATATAATATATACGATAAACATTAATTAGGCTCTCAATGGGCCTTCGAGACATCTAGAATAACCTGTTTATCATTTTATTATTCAAAGTGTTACTTAATTTCGAAATAGAAGGTTTTTAACTGACCCTTTTTGGTGAATGTCAACGGATGGCGTGACTTCTGGGTTTTGGTTACATTATAATTAATATTTCAACTAATGTATACTAATATCTAAAAGAGGTATTTGTAATTTTATTTGTATGTTCGAGCTAATCTCGGGAATTACCAGCCCGATTTGAACAATTCTTTTTGCAATGGATAGCCACTTCAACGGGAAGATTATAGGCTATTTTTCATCCCAAAATTCCCGCCTCTAGTTGGAAATATATTATGAATTGTCTTAATAGAGTGAAAGTAGAATAATAAAGTAATTCTTACCATGACATCTATTTGCTAGAGCTGACATTAATGTTGTCTTACCGGCGCCACTGCAAAAAAACAACGTTTATTTGACGTACACATAACATTAATGAATCTTTTTAATCGTGGACGTTTGTAAAGATGTAGAGATGAATATATGCTAGCCTTTCTTATGATTTTTTGAATATAATGATTAAAAAACACGTGCCGTACGAGAGGAATAATAATGAACAATTTTTCCATAAAATAAAATTTATAATATTAATTCTCTATTCAATGATTTAAGCACCGGATGTATATTATATGTAAACCAATGAATAAGGTTGGTTAAGTACTAAAAAATCTAGATTCATAGCGTGAGACTGAAACCTAACACTAACAAAATACTATGTGTTGTTCATTAAACTGAAGGTTAGAACAGACATGACAGCTTAATGTATTATGCAATCAAAATGTACGTAGGACTGGACTTTTTGTGATCATACTTATTTGCTGCTGAGTGCCATTGACAGCCGTCAATTTTTTTTTGTCTTTGCTTATTTTGAAAGAGGAAATCCAAAACTTAACATACTGTGAGTTTGAAAAAAAAATATTACCTAGGCATACCTAGGGTAAACAATATTTTTAATATGATGAAACTATGATGTTGCCCAGAACAAGTATACTCGGAAGGTGTTGCCGGAGACCTTTGCCCAGCAGTGGGGCATAATAGGTTAATTTAAAAAAATCAAATTGCCATGATTATCTTAATTTTTAATTATATATTTGCCCTATTACAAATAAAATACAACTGAGTAAACTTTACTAAAGAATACTTTTTCCATCACTATTAGGTACAATTTATTTCTTTTTAACCTTTTTTCGTCTGAAACAAAATGAATGAACTGCTCTGCATTCTAATAACGTGAATAACATCTATTCAAATGAAGTGAAAATTTCCCATTCTCACTACGGTGACTGACTGCCCAATAGTACGTGGGCGTAACTGGATCTCTTAATGACGAGTAATCAATACTACCGTAATACTTTGGGTATTAAATAATGACACACATGGTGCGTTTGAGTCGCCTGATTGAATTCCAAAATCGATGCGTGTTTGATGTTGGCCGTCTTGTGACAGTATTGTTGTAGTGTTTGACAAAATAAATGAAATACTAACGCCGGTAACACACTTAGAATCCATAGTAGTTTAGCGTTAACCCTACTAATATTATAATTGCGAAAGTTTGTGAGAATGGATGTATGTATGTTTGTTACTCTTTCACCGTAAAACTACTGAACGTATTTGGATGACACTTGACAGTAATATAGGCTATACATCAGAATAACACATGGGATACATTTTATCCCGAAATTCCCGCGGGAACGGGTACAACGCGGGTAACACTGCGGGGCGCGGTTAGAAGTATCTATATGCTTAGGCAAAATTGATTGGAGATCAAGTAACAAAAAGTCTTATCTTTTATAAGCAATAAATCTATTCAATCATTTCCCAACCCTGATGTCGGAGTTTTAGACCGCCAAAAGGCCTCCGACATGGTCTGACGATTTAACGCTTAACTTGCCCTCCGAGGCACGATAGCGCTCAGATATTAATGCCAGTATCGGCTACCCATCCAATTAGGTACCGAGTTGCACGTTGCTTAACAATCGCAATGAACTAACATCGCTTAGTTAAACTACGCCACGGGCGCTACCGTAAGACATAAAAACCGGCCAAGTGCGAGTCGGACCCACGCACGGAGGGTTCCGTACGATAAAAAACGACAAAATATCACGTTTGTTGTATGCGAATATTTTTTTTATTTTATTTTTGAAAATTTCAATTGTTTAGGTATCACCGTTTTTGAGATACAGCCTGGTGACAGACGGACGGACAGCGAAGTCTCAGTAAAAGGGTCCCGTTTTAACCCTTTGGGTACGGAACCCTAGAAATAAGCGGATATAAGAAAAGCTCATTATACTAATTGAAACGGGTCTGTATCGCGTTAGATAATTTAACGTGTTTTTACGGGAGTTATCCCGTGACCACACGCGGTGTAATCCGCTTGAAACGTCGGGTACGTATTTTAGTAAATACGTTTAATTATCTGACGTGATACAGACCCGTTTCATTTAATATTATGAGTGCAAATCGTGTGAGTTTAAAAAGTATGTATATGAAAAGCTCTATTGGATTAAGTAGTTACATATTATTATGCAACATTGGGTGACCTATGTCACCCACACGCAGTAATAAAATTGACAAAAATTGCACTTCACATTTAAATAAATTCAAAAAAGTATTATTAGTGCAATTTTGGAGTAATAAAAGTAATTTGGATGTCTTAATAATGAAGTGTTTATCAAGTGACCTACAAATTTAATTCGTTTTGTAATAGTTTTATTATAAAAAATATTATTTTTATTTAAAAAATGCGTCTCAAAATGGTTTTAATAATGCTAAGCAGCTCATTTTTATAGAATTACCCTTTAAAAAATTGATAAAAAAGTAAGTTGTTTAGTGGTTTTTTGGCAAATGTACATATTTAATATAATAATACATAATGTAAAAGTTAATAATACCTATGGCATAGTTCTATTATATTAATACGATTGTATTATTAAATATTCTTGTGTCCCAATACTGGGCATAGGCCTCTCCTCCATAAGGCAAAAATATCTAGCGCAGACAAAAAAGATAGACATCTTGTTAGAGACAAGTTGTCTGTCTTTTTTGTCTACGCTTTACGCTAGCCTTAATATGTTTTCATAGATTATATAAAACTGTCAAATAAAAGTCATAACTTTAGTGTAATAAGGCTCATAATGTGTCTTAATACCACACTCAGAGTTGTCCATTAAATCACCACTTAACTAATTGACGTATTTTTTTCACACATTACATGTCAAAATTACTCATTAAATCTCTATTAAGGAAGCATTTGACAGCTCTGAGTTAATGACCTTAAGCTAGACTAGTTTATGAGTACAGGCGTAAATGACTTAAAGCTAGATATTGTAATGAACTTACCTAGGACCCATTAGCGCGATCAGAGTACCAGGTTTAGCTATTCCATTAACTGCAAATAAAACACACTATAAAATATCTGTTAATAATGTATAAAACTAGCAACGACCAGCGGTTTTACCCGTATTGTGCTCGTTCCCGTGGGAATTTCGGGATGAAAAATTTGTGTTGGCATTTTTAAACCGTCTACAAGCCTCTGACTAGGTCTAACGATTAAAGCAACCGGGACTGACAATTAAACGTACGCTCCAAAGCACGGCAGCGCTTAGATAGAAATGCCACTATTCAGCTTTTATTAGTTTGTTCAGATATCACTGAAAGGCCTCATAAGACCTAAGTGCCGTTTCTTCACAAGCAAGCTTTTAAAATGAATAGGATTAGTCTTGTTTTTTTTTTAACGCGCCAATCTCAGCAACTACCAATTATAGATATGAATTTATTTTTGTCTTAATAACCACATTCAAAAAGTCACAAGTTACTTTTCATGGCTTTCCATTGAACCGGACACAACAAGAGCACCGCGGGGCACTGCTAGTCTTGAACAAACTTTGCTCAATATTTCGTATTCACGAGGGGGTTGAGTCTTACCACCCTTTCTGAGCGGTGAAGGAGCTGAAGGCCGTCTTGGGCGAAGTCCATAAGAAAAAGATCGTCTTCTTCTTCATCGAGTAGATGGCCAACCTGACCAATCCTGGTGTCAGAGTTATTGAGCCGCCAAAGGCCTCTGACATGGCTCATGTGACGACTACTATCCGTAGAAAGTAACCGGGACCGACGGCTTAACGTGCCCTCCGAAGCACGGAATCATCTTACCAAGTAAAAAAAAAGGTAAAAAGATCGTTCTAACCACGAAATAAAAAAGTGACGCAGTAAGTACTTTGCTCTTCCGTGGTACTAACCATTGTTAACAAGCCGTTTCAGCTTCCCGTCCTTCTGTTTGATGTGGACGCTGACATCCCGCCACACCAGCGTGCAGGGCTGCGGCGACAGCGTGGACCCCAGCACATCCTCCACCTCAGGGAACAAGGGCTCGTATTTCTTACGACTAGGATGCTTGTAGCTTTCGACGAACACTAGGTCGGCGGGGGTAAGTTCCTGTATAAAAGAGAGGTTTTTGATTATCATTCATTCATATTGATTTCTTCATTCATGAATTTCGAGTTTAATGGCTAACCCTGGTGTCAAAGTTTTTAAACCGCCTAAAGGCCTTAGAGATGGTCTGACGATTGAAACACCGGGACCAACTGCTTAACGTGCCCTCCGAAGCACGGTAGCGCTCAGATAGAAATGCTTCTATCGGCGACCCATCCAAGAAAGGACCGAGCTGCGCGTTGCTTAACAGTCGCAATTAACTAACGACGCTTAGTCACTTAAACTACGCCACGAGCGTCACGATGACGAATGATTTGTAGTTTTTAAAACTCTAAACAAATAAGATTAAAGAAAACCCGTTGAGCTTTTGGCAGATTAAGCTAATAAAATCAATAAAAATCATTAAAAAAAACCGGGGAGTGCGAGTCGGACTCGCGCGCGGAGGGTTCCGTACTTTAAAAAACGGCAAATAATCACGTTTGTTGTATGGTAACCCCTTGAATATTTGTTTTATTTTATTATTATTTGTTGTTACAGCGGCAATAGAAATACATCATCTGTGAAAATTTCAACTGTCTAACTATTACCGTTCTTGAAATACAGCCTGGTGACAGACGGACGGACGGACAGCGAAGTCTCAGTTATAGGGTCCCTTTGGACGGAACCCTAAAAACGAACACTCGTAGTCGGTTTTTCAATAAAGTATTTTTAAAAACATAAGGTGCCAAACTTTTTATGGTTATGCGATGAAAATATGCTCAAAATTAACATAAACATTCGCAAAATGTTGTAATTGATACGTTTTCAAACGAGTAATTTAATTGGTGGACGAACAGTAAATTAGCATTAAATAAACATAAATTTAGTTTAGAGTAGAGCCCGCCTTAGAGTCTCTAATGGAAGTTATCAATTAAACAAATACGAAATAACTTCATAGGCAGTAAAAAGTAAAAGTTATGTAATATACCCGGACAAATCCACACACGGTTCATTAGACCCAAACTAAGCTCTAAGCTTGTATTATGGAATCTAACTAACTGATACTAAGTACTACATATACATACACAAATAATTTATCTAATATATAAAATTCTCGTGTCACGTTGTGCGTAATTGAACTCCTCTGAAACGGCTCGACCGATTCTCATGAAATTTTGTGTACATATCGGGTAGGCCTGAGAATCGGACAACGTTTATTTTTTATCCCGAAATTCCTCTAGGGAACGGGTACCGTGGTTGAACTCCTCTGAAACGGCTCGACCGATTCTCATGAAATTTTGTTTACATATCGGGTAGGTCTGAAAATCGGACAACATCTATTTTTCATCCCGAAATTCCCGCGGGAACGGGTACAACGCGGATGAAGCCGCGGGGCACAGCTAGTAAGAATATATAATTGACACCCAGACGTGCGTCGCCAACAACTATGTCTTGACATATTGTTGACTCCGGGCGGGAATCGAACCCGCAATCCCCGACACAGTAAGCGCTCTCACTGTCACTGTGCCAACGGGGTTGTCAACATAGACATTAATGTATGGTATAAACAGTTATGTCCCCCTCCTGCGCTCAGAAAAATTAAAACTTCGTTCAAACAAAAAAAAATAAAGTCGCCCTTAATGACGGAGATAAGGCCTAACACATATAAAAAGTAAATGTACACCTGCTTTTTATTTAATGTGAATTTAGTTACCATCCGAAGGTTGCCTGTGAGAGATCGCTCTTAGCGATAAGGCCGCTCATTGAGCAACTTTTAATATTACTTGTTTTCTGTTTCATGTGTATGTTAATATGGCGCACAATAAAGTGTTCATCTATCTATCTACACCCAACCCAAATCGAGAAACAACCTCATAAAGTCTATTATTAAATAAACCGAATGAAACATTTTAGTACCCAACAATTTCTCAATATCCTATTGACTCCTTTCAAGGGTTCCGGTTCACGCCAATTATGAAGATTTATCTGTGATTTACGACTTCAAATAGGGTCCACTACATGCCAAGATAAATTACCACCAATGATCGTCACCGTATATTTCGGCCATTATTAACTCAGAGCCTCTATTGGTCTCTATTGTTATAACAAGCATGCGGCACCTTCGCACGGTTGCTGTAGCGATAGAGTCCATTTTCTGAAGGCATACATGGTTTTTTAGTGGTCTACGGATGACCGAACGGTGGGAGGAATGACCGTTAGATGAGTAGGTGATAAGACAGCCTTATACGACTTCAAGCTTAGCTTTGAGACATCGGCAAAATTACCCTCATGCCTTAGTCTGTCAGACCTGCTTCATACGAAAACACACTAACTACCTTTATATATATATTATATATATAGTGTTGTTGCTTTAAAGTTGATCTCATGCTAGTAAGGTTGTAATTTATTGTAAGGTCATATAAAAAAATGAAGAAAAAACCTCTTTCCATAGAGATTATATATTTTAGATTCAATATCGTGTGCTGAATATGCATCTACTTTTTTATACGGAACCAAACGTTACATCAGCGTGCACTTGACAGCGAAAAGCAATCTTACCTTTTTAAATTAATCATTTATTTGTTTCATTGTTTGCGTTAAAGCTTTTAATAAAATAGACAACTTATGTTTTGGCGGTAAATAATGTATGTACCTACCTACATTCATATTTAAATTATATTATTCAAACTTGTTGGAAATTATGCCTGTTTGACATTATAATTATTTTGGACACAATTCACATTAAAAAACTTCGCAAATAAAAACGAGAAACGGAAAAATGACACAAACATGATTGATGACATACTGCTACGAGTATATGGAAAAAAGGGAATAGAGAATAAAGGAGAAGACTAAACTAAGACCTCTTTTACCTACACTGTCTTAATGATTATGTCTGTTTGATAAGTAATATCCGTGGATTTAACGTCATATTCCAAGTTATATCTCACGAGCTCCCCTGTGTTATACTGGTGTAGGTAAAATGTACATGCACATGGTCTTATTGTTTATGATGAACCGCACAAAATCCTGTCAAAATTGTCTTTGAAGTAGCAACAACATGGTAGGTTTGAGGACACGAAGAAAAGTCAATTGAGGGTTTTTCGCATTATGGTGTGTCATAGGGGTATAGACAACATGGATTTTGAATATAAAATATTTGAGACCCATCGCATCAAAAATGCGTTTTTATAATCATTACAACAAGTATGATTCAGGGGCTCGTGAAATAAAATAACTATATAACAGTAACTATAATAAATAGAACAGGCACTATTCCATCAACTATCAAACTAGTTGTTGCCCGCTGTCTCGCCTACGTTGTGCCTATTTTCCGTGTAAATTAAGAATTACTCAACTTGACTATTAACCTACTAAATTAACCCCATGCTAATAATAGTACTTTATGCAACTGTCATATAAAGAAGGGTATTAAAACACGAGTGTGAGTTTATGAAACGAGCGCAGCGAGTTTCATAATAGTAACGAGTGTTTTAATACCCGTGTTATATGCAGTTGCATACACTACTTTATCTTCACTAATGCAATTAATCAAACAACAAGAGTAAAAGCTGACAATAATTTTTCACGCGTACGTGTATTGTCACAGTGAACTTGCCGCCATTAAAATCTAACCAATGATAGCGCAGCTGCGCGTAGGGCCAATCAGGAGCGAGCGAGATCTTACCAAAGAGTTTTGTGTATGTAGTTTCGACCAAGTTTTCACGTATAACCCAACTGTTTTCAAAAGCCAGCCTAATATCAAAATTTTATACAACTAGTATGAGGATTTTGACATAAGGCTCGCCAGGTTAATTGGTCGCGTTATAATGATGTTATAATGAGATTTTACGATATCGATGTGGATATTATAACATCATGTGCAATTGCTTAAATTGAGTGTTTTAGTTGTCTGCGCTATAACAGTAGTAATTATAAGTCAAGTATTGGAAACATAAGTAGAATGTTACAACATTAGTGTAGATAAAATCTGTTTATCATCTCGCAACTAATATACTATCTTCCAAAAACAAACGTGATTTTGTTAGATAGTACCAAAATTTACACACGGAATACACGTTTTATCGACATAATTATACAATTAATTAAATATACTGTTGACTGATATGACTATGGCGTACCTTATCAAGATCGACATTAAAAAAATAACAAGAACACTTAAGATCTATTAAGTACCTAAAACAAAAGCTGTTCGGTCAAAATTATATTTTATTTTGCACGAAATAGAACGCATTTTAAATCATTCGCTTATTAAACTTATTAAGGCGCTTATAAAATTAAGAATGCTTTTGAAATCCCTTAATAATTGCTGGTTAACCTTTAATACTTCATTTTTTTAAATAAAAGACATTGATACTTCAAAACCTGTACAAGGTGACGGATCAATAAAAGAGACCTGTGACACCAAATAGATGATAAGCGAAGACTTCCTCCCATCCAATAAAAATAAGATAGTAATAATTTACTCAAGATCTGACTTCATTTTTCTCCCACGAGGTATATTTCCTACCCATATGTTTATTTTAATATAATCATATACCTAATTAACATAATGTTAACATTGAGTATATACTATTGAGCTACTTAATTCATAGATGACAGTTTTTGTTTTAGGTTAAGGCGGACTCTACACTTACCAAAATATGCTTATAGTCCATCGAAAAGTTACATTTGGGGTTGCGTTTTTTAGAGGACGCGTTTTTCGTGTCTGTCACACTGTTTGTCTGTCTGTATGCTTAAATCTTTAAAATTACGCAACGGATTTTGATGCGGTTTTTTGTAATAGGTAGAGTGATTCAAGAGGAAGGTTTTTATGTAAAAAAATTCCCGAAATTCCCACAGGAACGGGCACAACGCGGGTAAACCCGCGGGGCGCTGCTAGTTTTTTCTAAACAAGGGTTGTTATAGGAATCATGATTTTGCGTGTGTATTACATGACCTTCGAAGATCGCAAAGTACAGAAACGAATTCGAATGCTGCGGACGTTTTTGTAATGCGAAAGATTTTTATACAAACGGTTCGTTAAAATTCCGATCCAGGATTCTCACTTTGTTTTCTTTTTTGTTTGGATTTTGGTTCTTTGGAAGCATAGCTTTAGTTAACTTTAATCACTTCATAATGTTAATTTTAATATCAATCGTGAATTTGTTACTCACTTTCTAAAGAATAGGAAATTGACATAAAATAATAATATTATGTAAATGTGTAACGGTAAAACAAGAAATAAGCCCATTAATAATTTTTTGCTAATCTTTTCTCACATTCTACGTTCATTGATAAAATCGAGCCATTAAGATACAACCATTGAGCTAAAACACGACTACGATGTACCTACACTAGACACACATCAAAATATTGAGCAATAATAAAAAAACCTTACGCAACCTTTGTGTAGTAAACCACTGTATTACGCATAATTTCAGATTGTTTTTGTAATTATACTGACATCTTACTACAAATAGTAACAGTAAATTAATTGTAAACAATTAAATAATAATCAAAACTTACAGCTTTTTCTAATGCAGCCAAACCCATAGGCTTTGTGTCGCTCAAAACCTTCGGTGCACTTTTTTTAGTCCCTTTTCCATCAATTGATTTCTTACTCATGTTTTTAAATTATTCTGTATTTATTATTAGAACAAACTTCCGCGCGCGGTCATCTTACGGTGCTACGTTAAAAGTTTTTTAAAAAAGAACACGCACGCGACTGTCTCTCGATAGAACCGATTCTATTTGACATACTCTATGGTCGGAGTAAGACAGCATGATAACTAAAAAGAGACAAAGTAAATTGTATAGGCATCGTTTTGAGGGAAACTTGTAGAAAACGAGTTTAGTGTTCAATGTTCCAGTATAAAGTTACTACAATTTAATTACAAAGCATTGTTTAATGTTATTAACTAGTACCTTTAAACTTAATAAGTATTTGTATAGCTTTTTTGTTGATTTCATTTTCTTCTATAGATTTTCGTATACTAAAAGTTTTACATTTACTTATGTAATATTATGACATTTATGTTAATATGACACATTTTTTCTTACAAAATTTCAAAAAGCGCTTTTAACTGGTGCAATGCAATATATTTTTTTCCTTTTTTCCTCGTGGATACTGCTAACTTAACCCTACTTTGGTTAGATAAAGAACAAAACAATATCAAATTAAACAACACACTTATGCTCATTGGGAACTAATTAGATAATTTAATTACATAACTGTATGTAACATTTTGGGTCTAAATTGCCACTTATGACGTAAAACCCCAGATAGGGAATACCTTTGACCAAGTCAATTAAAGTAATATTATAAATAATGTAACCACTTCTTACTGGAATAATTACAGCTTTTCTACCACAACGAACGTGCTAGAAGGCGACAAGACATCATATTATGATAAATACTGCGAGCTACTTGGTGACATAATGGTGGAAAACTCGAATTTAAAAAAAATTACCTATCAACAGAGCATTTGATTATATCACTAGCAGCGCCCCGCGGTTTTACCCGCGTTGTGCCCGTTCCCGTGGAAATATCGGGAATTTTTATACATATAAACCTTCCTCTTGAATCACTCTACCTATTTAAAAAAACGCGTTTAAATCCGTTGCGTAGTTTTAAAGATCTAAGCATAGGTACATAGGGATGGACAGACAACTGAAAGCGACTTTTTATACCTACTGTGTAGTGATATCGCTTTGTAAACCTACTGACCCTGCAGAGAAAAATTAGATAATAAAATAAAAGAAGGCACAGTTACAGATCCATTATTACGTAATATTGAATTTAATTTGGGGTTTGAATATTATGGATGGAAAGATGGATGGATGGATGCATCTTCAGCATTCTCAGACTTTAAGGGATACTTCAACCCCTAACCCATCTGGATATAAGTAGGGATATAAACTGTAAATAACTAGTTTCACGTAATAGGGACATCATATTATTCTCTCGTGATCCCTGTGCCTATAAGGGCGCTTCTAACCTAACGCCTAACCTTAGCCTAAACAGATCCAATGACGTAAAGACATAATTCTACTCGTAAACTAAACCTACGTAAAGGCGCCCTAGTTTCAGTTAACAGGAAATACCTAGACTACTTAATTTGATACATCCACAACATATCACAGTCTATTAGTCATTATTGGACCGTTAAATCTAATCCTATTGCAAAATATAGCACAGTTGACTTAATTAAACACATATTATAGATATAGGTGCTACAAGTGTGGTCGCCGTCAACGCCTAATCCTTCTCACTGTCCAGATATCTTCGGTGAGATGAAAGTCTCTCTCTCTGTCCAGCAGTGGGACATTACAGGCTAATACTTAACTCTATTTTTTTAGGTATATGTGAATAATTATTAGATCACACATCCGTAGCTACCTAGTTATAAGACCTATTTTAACCTGAAACGTGCTAATCCTATAAGGCAACCCGCCGAAAAGCCTAAGATGTGTATTGTGTTGTGGAAAACGATGTGACAGCTAGGTTGTTTGGCTTCAGTTTACTTGTAACTTATACTTTTAGACACGCGATACTGGCCCGTCCGGGTCAGTGGGCATTGGATCGCGGGCGGCGACAGGGTTGTCTCCACCAAGTCGATCATACCGCCGCCCGTGATCCAATGAAACAACTGAGGTCTATAAGGGTCAACACTGCGTTAAGTGTGCGCCCGTCGCGAGCGCCCGCCGCGTGCGCACGCGGCGTACGCCCAAGGCGGGCGCACGCGTCGGTTCACTTTTGTATGACACCGCACGCGACGGTTCACTTTTGTATGAAGCCACACGCGGCGGGCGCGCCCGCGTCTGTTCACTTTTGTATGGAACCGCGGCGTGCGCAAGCTTAACCCAGTGTCGGTCCTAAAACTGAACATAAAAATTATACGCATAATATTAAAGTATAGTGTCTCTCTGCCGAATAAAAGTCTGCCTCAAAAGTCGTTAATTAATAATACTTTGGAAAACAAAATTAAATCCTGTAAGTATCAAAAATATATGCGAATTTGAAAGTCGCAAAGCATTATTACTTAAAATATAATATTAATTTGGGTTCTTACGTCTAGATGAAAAAACTCCGTGATAGCCATTAATACGACAACAAGTCACTTTAACAAAAATAATCGATCCGCCCTTTTAACGGTACACTCTCATTAATTACAAATTTCTTTAAATTAACTATAGTTTACCGATCAAAGCAACCAACCTCAATTATCTGACTTGGAGCACACTCTTGAAAAAACCGCACAAAAACTTTATTTCCTTCCTATAGTCAGATAGCTATATTAAGAGACTAAATGTAGGATCGAGTCTTGTCAATGTCAACCGTTCAATGCAGGATGCAGGCTAAAACTTGGGTATACATCCAAAATATACGTAACGTCGCGAGGTTATTAAAAAAAACTACAAAAAAAATGCCTATTTAACATTAAACGAAGGCTTTGATACGAATCGCCTGTATATTTCGGATCGCA
This sequence comes from Cyclophora albipunctata, assembly GCA_963082685.1. Taxonomy (NCBI): domain Eukaryota; kingdom Metazoa; phylum Arthropoda; class Insecta; order Lepidoptera; family Geometridae; genus Cyclophora; species Cyclophora albipunctata. The sequence continues at coordinate 2,087,568 of OY720117.1, read as the reverse complement.
ATAAAAACTCATTTTATATACAAATCACACATAATCAAATCTAGTATAACTAAGCATTGATCGTAGATGGCTTATCTAGTGTGAATGAGAAATCAATGATTTGCATAACATAGTCCCTCAAAACGAATACATCTTAACTGAATTACTATGAATGTGTTTTGAATAATTAACAGCACCCCGCGATTCTTTCGAATTGTACCCATCCCGGAAATTTCGGTAAAGTAGCCTCAATTTTCTGTTTGAAAAGGTGGCTGATATACACAGAAATAATCACTATAACTATATATATAAATAACTATAACTACGAGTACAACTGTTAGTATTATACAATAACTAGCAGCGCCCCGCGGTTTTACCCGCGTTGTGCCCGTTCTCGTAGGAATTCCGGGATAACCTTCCCGTTGAATGTGGCTATTCATTACAAAAAGAATTTTTCAAATAAGACCAGTAGATCCTGAGATTAGCGCGTTCAAACAAACAAACAAACTCTGCGGCTTTTATTAGTATAGATGAATGATGATACGAATTAACCCTCTGAGTTTCTTAGTTCTTCTCAGTAGGCGTGTTGCGAACTACCGTAAACTTAATTTTAAGCGGATGATTATAAATGATCGTAATGATCCGATATAATAAAGAGATTTGAATTTGAATTTAATTGACGAAGTGTCAACCCTAGAACTATTAGAGACTATCGGTGATAGGTATATCCCACCAAAAACATAAATGTAAAAAAGGAGAGCCAAGTTCAATACAAAAATTATGCATGGCTATGGGCTTCGCTGCAAAAAGAATGGAGATCTAAATGAGGGCCAAGTTCTAGGCAATATCTCAATACGTATTTATAGGAACAAAATAACATTATGAACAAGTATGAACTCTATTTCTTCTCTTTATTCGATACCTATGACAATTGCTGTTATTTAAAAATGTGAGATCTTAAAGTGGGTTAGATTTGACTTGACCAGTTTTCATTACAGCAGTCATTTTATAAAGTTATTCAACATATAACAACAAACTGGCCAAGTTAAATCTAACCCACTTTAAGATCTCACATTTTTAAATAACAGCAATTGTCATAGGTATCGAATAAAGAGAAGAAATAGAGTTCATACTTGTTCATAATGTTATTTTGTTCCTATAAATACGTATTGAGATATTGCCTAGAACTTGGCCCTCATTTAGATCTCCATTCTTTTTGCAGCGAAGCCCATAGCCATGCATAATTTTTGTATTGAACTTGGCTCTCCTTTTTTACATTTATGTTTTTGGTGGGATATCATTACTTTTTGTAAAGAAAACTAGGTATTGATATTTATTGTTTTTTCTTGCGTTTCCGCTGCATAGGTACTTTGGTTCGTTCGCATTTTAAATCGTATCGTATAGCGCTTGTGAGCCGCGCGCTGCCCCCGCGTACAAGTGCAAGGCGCGAGCGAGTTCAACCAGCATTCTTAAATTAGTCAATACATACATTATATCGGTAACAATAATACATCGCTTTACTACCATGCAGGTATAAACCAACCGACTCGCTAAATTTTTACCAAATCGCTACCGCTTATAATTGTGTACTATTCATCAGAGCGTGACGCTGATTGGCTGGGGCGACGGTGGACCGACCGCGTCATAAGTACCTACCGCGCGCCGCCGACGACACACCGTTGGCCGGTTGTTTAGCGCGAAATTTAAGTTTTTTTGAATGGGGACACCACTTATTTTTTTTATTTAACTTTACGTTTATATTGCAGTTAAATAGCAAATATAATAATACATATATTGGGATAGTTTCAAATATCTGCTAGTAACGGTTCCAACGCTACAATTAAAAAATATATTTTTTGTATGGGGACCCCCCCTATTTTTTAACTATTTTATATTTTTAGATTTTTTCTTACGCTTACACACAATTACCGAGCTAGATTCCAAATTTCATCCTTCTAGGTCATCTGGAAGTAGGTTAGGTTTAGGTACTATATGTCAGTCAGTCAGTCAATACTAAAATTTACGACTTTCTGACGTTCATATCTTTATAACCGTTTGAGCTAGCTTCATGAAATTTGGGTTTCTAGATGTCCTAATGGATATAATTAAACACACGAAGTTTCATGTGTTTACGTTAAATAGGTTTTGAGTTATAGAAGGGTCAAAAGTGGCACCAAGTGGTTCGTGTAATATTACACTCGGCGCTGGCTAGCCGTTCCTTTGCTTGAACTTGGCTTGACACGCTGCCGCGTGTCTAGATTGTACTGTAATAGCAGTTAGCCGCACGACAGGGCCTAACAGAAATCAGAAATTGTACCAAAATTGTTTGATTTTGAATTGTTTTAGATTCTAAAATATGAAACAAAAAGTTTATGAAATCATATTAAATATATTACGTTGAATAATAGGAAATAACAACTGTCTGAAAGCATGTTAGGGATTCCATACGATGCCTAGACTTAGTTATCTAACACAATCAGAAAACTAAAACGAATTAATGGAAAGCTAAAATTAGCATTTTAACGCAACAAGCGGACGATCAGAATATTACTTTACTTAGATTAATAGTTTCTGAGAATACCGTGTTCAAACAAATAAAAAAACAAACTCTTTGGATTTATTATATTAAGCACCACCCCGCGGTTTTACCCGCGTTGTACCCGTTCCCGTGGGAATTTTGGGATGAAAAATAGCCTATAACCTTTCCGTTGAATGTGGCTATCTATTAAAAAATAATTATTCAAATCGGACTGATAATTCCCGAGATCACCTCGAACAAACAAACAAACAAATTTTACCTCTTTATTATATTTGTATAGATATAGATATTTCATTCGTATTCTGTAGGTTTACTTATTATTAATAGCTGTATCAATTTAAGTCGGGCCTTATCTTAACGAGCTCGCTATATACAAAAAAATAATTCAAATAGGAGACCTTCAACCCAAAATATTTGAAAAATAACATAAAAAATTATAGATTATAGGCCTATAAGCATAATACTCGGAATGCCCCGCGGTTTTACCCGCCTTCTCAAGTGAATTTTAGGATGAAAAGAGGCAATGCCCTCAATGGTCTATCGGGTAGATTATATGCTACTGAGTGTTCGTCGAGTATTAAAATAAAATAAAAACCTTATTAAAAAAAAACTTGAGTGGTGTCAAACGAAAATATCTATGTAGCTTGCTTTCTATAAGAGAAACATGCGCGAGAGAGACAGTGAGAGAAACTGCGCGGCGCGCATGTTTATCTGTCTGTCTCTCTCTGGCGTGCGCATGTTTCTCTGTCTGTCTCTCTCGCGCATGTTTCTCTGTCTGTCTCTCTCTGGCGTGCGCAAGTTTCTCTGTCTGTCCCTCTCTGGCCTAAAAAATGTCGTTACCATTTTTCCCGTCTAGCCCCCTTTCGCAACGCGCGATAAGGAACTTCGTTCCAATACACACAAACATAATCATAAACCACTATGACTATTGACTATATAGATTTTTTATAGAATAGCATAATGGATTGGAGACACGTGTATTTTTTTAAAAGGCGTGACGTTAGGTTCGGTTATTTTTTGAGTAGGTACCTTTTGAGATGGAAAAGATCAATTGCTGTTGTAATCAAAATGTAAAAAAAAGCGGCCAAGTGCGAGTCGAGTGGTGATTACGCCTAATCCACCTCAACTCTCAAAGATACAGTACAGTGATTATTAGTTTAGTGAGTTAGTGAGTGAGACTGGGATTATAGGTTAAAACTTTCGTTTTTACTTTTTTATCATATGTTTGTATGGTTATCAATCAATTCCGTCCAGTAATTCTGTATTTTTATTATCAAAATAGATACAGTCATTCTTTTTATTCTGTTAAATAGCAACGCCCCACAAATTTTGGGATGAAAAAATAAGCCCCGTTTCCCGTTGAATGTGGCTATCTATTACAAAAAGAACTATGTATTTCAATCGGGCTTATTCCCGAGATTAGCTCGAATCACAAACGAACCAACTTACAAATTTTACCTCCTTATAATCCTACTAATATTATAAATGCGAAAGTTTGTGAGGATGGATGTATGTATGGATGTATGTTTGTTGCTCTTTCACGCAAAAACTACTGAACAGATTTGGATGAAACTTTACAGTAATATAGGTTAAATTTCAGAATAAAACATGGGATACATTTTATCCCGAAATTCCCGCGGGAACCGATACAACGAGAGCACAAATATTATAGTTAGGCATACTATTTCTCACTTTACAAGCTATTATGTTAGTTATAAAATTCAAACAGAAAAAAACATCTAATGTATGCACTGTTTTATCGCTGTGATAACGATTGTTATTGCTTTTTATACTCTTTTCAATGTAAATACAAACAAATATCGTTATAAAATACTTGAAAATCGGCAGCATACCAACGGATTTTACCAAGACTATATTTCTAGTTTTTCGATGTATTTCTTACAACTAATTATCTAGTTAGAACAATTCACTCATAATAAACAGTATTTACATAAACAAATCGGTACTAACCTTAGATAAATCCAAAAAAATCACCAAACAATGCTCACAAAACACTTGCACACCAGCGTCAAATGCCGCGAATTGAAAACTGAACCAAACAAAAAACGGCCATAGATCATGCTATATTTTCGTTTAGAATGAATGGAAATATATCAAAGAACGGAACTAATCAAACTTCCTCATACAAAAGTAGTCTGTAACATTATCGAAATACGGTGTAAAGTAGGTCGAGTGGCCGCGGCCTCATGAGTCCGCTTGGGGATTTGGAGTATATTGCAGTGACGTCACGCGCGGGGCCTCATGAGGCCTCGCGGGATTTTAAGAGTAATGAAATAAAGAAACGCACTCCGGCAACACTTTATTTTACATTCAAAATTTAAAAAATTAAAAAAAAAACTATCGATAAGGTCAGATTAAAAACAAGTATACAATCTATATTACAAAACATAAACAATTAAAAAAGCTTGTATTTTTTAATTCCATTCAATGACATCAAAACCAAACGTGTTATACAATATCCCTATAATCTTTTATCTCTTTTCTTCCCATAAATCATATAGAATAGAAAGAGAAAGAGACATGTCTTTAGTGAAGAGAAAACCTTAACTAAATCAAAACCGTGCAAGATTTAGATTCGAAATAAGTAAAATTCAAAGTTTATAAAAATAGTAAAAAGTAAAGTAAAGTATTAGCCTGTAATGTCCCACTGCTGGGCAAAGGCTTCTCGTCTCACCGAAGATAGCAGTATAGTGAGGAAGAAAAATAATAACATGAAGAAATAAAACTGGTATTTAATTCAAAAACATTTATTTGTGTATGTAACACACGATACAATCATTTATAAAATATTTATCACATTACACGTTATGTATAATTTTAATAAAAAACACTTAAAAATAATTAGTTTTTACAGTTAAAGTTTTATTTTTTATGTAAACCTTAATTAAGAAAGAAAAATAGTCTGGAAAACAAATCGATGGTATTTTATTTAGTACAGAAATCAGCAATTTATTAAGTAGACTTATGTCCATGCAGTGGAACTTGGATCTGCTGACTAAATTGTCAACCACTGTACTCATTCAACTGATATAATTATCTAAGAAAATATGAAAATGAATATTTTCTGCATGGGTAGTGGAAAGATGTATACTTGCGAATAACATGGGTTTTATGTACCATTCCAAGGCATACATAACACATTATATTCGCCCATGAAAATACCATGCAATTAAATTATTGTAAACAGTTATCCCAATAAAATACATAAAATAAAAAGTACCATTTTTTCTTTTAGGGTCAACACTGCGTTAAACGTGCGCACGTCGCGTGCGCACGCGTCGGATCACTTTTGTATTGACACCGCACGCGACGGGTCACTTTTGTATGAAGCCACACGCAGCGGGCACACGCGGCGTGCGCCTGCGACAGTTCACTTTGCAGTGTGAGCCCTAAGAAATGTAGGCTACTAACACTACAACTAAAATACCCAAAAAAATATATAATTTGAAATTTACAAGTGATTCAAATGAGTATTACATTTAAACCTTAGTATATTCAGCGGTCCATGGAAATGTAGAACATACTCAGAATCTAGACATAATAAAACTTATATAATACGTACTAACATGCCAGTGAAGCTCGTAGCGCTGTTAGTTCATTGCGATGATTGCAACGTGAAGTACGGCTGGTATGAGTGGCCGATACTGGCATTCTATCGGAGCGCTACCGTGCTTCGTATGGCACGTTAAGCGGTCGGTCCCGGTTGTTTCAATCGTCATATCATGTTAGAGGCCTTTATGCGGTCTAAAAACTCCAACACCAGGGTTGGCCACTAGCCTACTCGAAACGAAACGAACGAGTCACCTTCACTCGTTTACACTTAAGGCTCTGATAATTTCCGAAAACTTTTTAGGGAAGCAAGAATACTTTGCTTGTTCACTTTTTACTGAATGAAAGAGCGAGCAAGCAATACGTTCAGAACTGTTAATAACAAGTGAAAAGGCAGCATTGATTTTTATAATGTCATAAGCTGATACTTATGACTTATTTTAAACGCTTATTTAGCCTATCAAATGATTTGTCCCTTTCCGACATACGACATTTTACAAAGAGCAAAAGAGACAAACACTTTATAACAGTGTTTTTGTTAAAGATCATTTATTAATAAGCCTATTAGTGTACAAGCTCGTGGGTTCAATATAACTGACGCAAATGATTTATAAGATAAATTAAATCATAAGTATTTAATTCACATGTTTAAAACTTGGAAAAGTAGATACTACGGGACTTATTTATAAACGCGTGAACATTTTAGCTATCAAATGGTTTGTCACTTTCTGACATACGCAATTTTCCGAAGAGCAAAAGAGACAAAACACTGTGTAACAGCGTTTTAGTGACAACGCGTTTATTAATAAGGGCCTACGAGTACAACAATGTAGAACGTGGTAAAGATACTTCATTAATTGTATTATTCATAACAAAAGATTCCTACTTAGATATAACGTCTAATAATCTATGTATTTATTTGTCTATTTGGCTCTGCGCGCGCGCATCAGTAGCGCGAAGTACGCGAGTAGTCTGAATCCGATGAAGAGGAGGACCATGTTCACCACGTCCATTGTGAAGTCCGCCTGCGAATGAAATACGAGGTGTATTAATAAAGGTTGAAGTTTTAATTTAATTCTTAGTCTTAATCCTTATTCTTTAGGAGCGAATTGCACAAGAAATCTTAAATCTCTTTAGCGCTTAAATATGTTTAAAAAACAAATGACGTTCATTTTAAAATGTGTTCTATTTGGTGCGAAGTGAAATACAATTTTGAACGAACAGTTTTTGTATCTTAAACATATTTAAGGACTAAATAGATGTAAGAGTTGTAGTGCAATCCGCCTTAAGAGCTTGCATAGATCAGTGTATCGTATCTCAAATATTTATAAGAAAAAATCTTTTGTCTATCTCTTTCGTAATATAGACGGATAGAGAAAGAGACAGTTTTGAACAAATCTACGCTTCGGAACTTTCGATGTTCCTCGCCAAAGCTTTTGTCTCTGCGATCGCTCCGACACATCAAAAGCTTTGGAGAATGTCCCCCAAGACTTCTAAAACCCGACTCTTTGTTTTGATTTTAATTGCATTCATCTTTAAAATCGTTAATAATTATTACATGAATTTATAATTTTTTAATCATTCTGTAATGACCTATATGTATAGCTGTTATGTAAGTGGGTGTAGACTATACTAGGACAAAAGTGATCCCTTACCTCTGAGAAGCTCAAGGTGTCGAGCACCACCTGTCCGGAAGCCGGACAGGTGAAGTTCTCGCGCGTGCAGGCGATGGAGTCGATGCCGGACCACTGGTTGATGAGAAGCGCCTCGTTGCCGTACCGGAACCAGGAGAGATATGATATCCACCCGAGGTAGGGGGGCACGGAGCTGGGAGAGACATTTACGGTTAATTAATGTTCAGAACAAAATGGTCGCTAAAACTCGTTCAAAAAAATTGATTTTTTCTGATCATTATTGAATTACATTAGCACCCTTTACACAGTAACTATAATCGCTCGTTAAACAGCATTCGTGAGCAAAAGAGCGCGAGTGTAATGTAATAAATGCTCGTACAAGCATGCCAACGGCCACCTTGGATACTCGTCGATAGAATATAAAGGGGGTTATTCGCTCGCGCAAGCGTCGTTTGGGCGAGAGCGAGCAAGCAAGTATATTGGAATGTATAATGCTCGCATTATTTTCAACTCAATTTAAAAGAAAGATGCGATGCCTTGTCAGACAGGCAAGAGACACGTTGCGTAACTTCCACTCTTTGACATTACTAAGTACTATAAGTTATTAAATGTGAAATCCTCCTTACCCAGAGTTGAGGAAGAAACCTCCGAACAGCATGAAGGGAATGATGATGGGCGGGCCCACTGAGGCCGCCATGCTCACGCTGCTACTCGCGCACGAGATCAGGTATCCTGGAAGATGAAGTGGAATTAAAAAAGAGGTTGCGATACTGAGCGAAGATTATGGAATAAAGAAAGGAAGTAACGGGGATGACAAACTCAAAAACATAACCAGCAGAGTTCCTTGCCCATTCGTCTTTGCTGATGTTCTTCCAAATGGGTGGTACGTTCAAAAGAGCCTCTTTGGGCCAAAACTGAATTTGAAACTGACTTTGACCTAATTTTGACTTGATTCGCTGTTTCAGTCATCAATTTAGGTAATAGCATTAGCGTGTTTGGTCACGTCTGCGTTTTGAAGATTAGGGGCATCGAGTTAGGATAACTAATTAGGGGCCTTATTCATTAACGTTTATTAACAGCATTTTAACTATTTGGTTTATTCGTTATTTTCCAAAGAACAAAAGTGACAAAATACTTTAAAACAGAGTTTTAATTAGGACGGACGTGCATGAGCACTCGAGGCATGCCTTCGAAAGGTCAGAACGACATTAATTAATGAATCCAAATATAGATAAAAGCAATTTCAATCCAAAATACTAAAAAGAAAACAGAAGTTTAATCAACATTTTTTCTTTTCATATTAAATTCAGTAACACGAATATAAAAGACTAGCTAGACTAGGCTGGTTCGTTCAAAAGAGCCTCTATGGGGCCAAAACTGAATAAAAATATTTGACTTTGACTTTGACTTTAGCAGTGCCCCGCGGTTTTACCCGCTTTGTGCCCGTTCCCATGGGAATTCCGAGATGGAATAAAACCTTTAACCTTTCCGTTGAATGTAGTTATCCATTGCAAAAAGAATTATTCAAATCGGGCTGGTAATTCCCGAGATTACCTCGAACATACAAACAAACAAACTTAAAAAAATTACCTCTTTATAAAAGTGGTATAGATTAGAATAGATGTAATACTAAAAATGTCACAAATCCGGTTCGTAGGTAGGTATTTGAATTAATAAATTAAGCACTTTAAATAAAATTATTATTTTATTATAATTTTATTCATAATTAACTATGTGATGCTCGCAGTAAGGTTACTTTCAAGGTATACCTATTGGAAACTCGATTTACAAATATCAAGTGACGAGAAAATTCTTGAAACATTGTTATTTTTTTTTTACATTGGAATCTCGATATTTTTGAAAAACCATTTTGGCATATCCTACTAATATTATAAATGCGAGTTTATGAGGATGGATGTATGGATATATGTATGTTTGTTACTGTTTCACGAAAAATCTACAGAACGGATTTGAATGAAACTTTACAGTTTTAGGGGTGATACATGATACAATTCCCGCGGGAAAGGGTACAAAGCTGGTGACACCGCGGGGCGCGAGTTAACACCACACCAGGCCCCTACAATCGCCGAGTCGCCGGGCAAGAGGGCTTAGGCAGCATTTATGTAAAATGCAACGTTTAGATTAAGTATTTTCCATTGTTTTAATATTTGTATTTTATAATTAGTCTTTTAATAGCTTTCGATCTGTAAACATTAAATTCATTGAAATAAAGTTATATTTCTTTATAATCTTCCGATCGCCCAACACTTAACTCGCGGCGGGTACATTTTTTTTGTAGAAATTCGTCTGTGCCAAGGCAATCCTCTTCGAATCGGGTTTGGACTCTCAAAATCAAATAAAGGGTATCAAAGAAATTGTCAATGAACATAATATATAAATAACATAGAAACTGGTTTCCAAATTGGAAATAACGTCCGGCACACGACAAGTACATAGTAATGGACAAAATAATTAACTCAATTTTCTTACAATCACACCAAAATGATTGTGTAATAAGAATAACAATGGTTATTACATTTGAATCATTATGTTCCATTAAACGTCAATTAAATTTAGATTGAATCATTAGGTTTCATTATGACACTCGCATCTTTAATATGAAATAGTTATTTTTATCTAATGACACTGAGTCATTCATTATTTCATAACTATTTTGGCGTCAGTTCATTTAGGGGCAGTAAATAGTTATTGCCATTAAAATACGTTTATCTAATATAAAACAAACGGTCATTAGAATATATACCTGCATAAACACTATGTTAAAATGTTACAGAACATATGACATAAAAAATAACGTATAAAAAGTCTGTGTCATTATTTCCAAACTGACTTGATATGGCTATAGCCAACTTTGCCCAAAGTCTGTGCGTGAAGTCTCGTCTGCTTTTCCATATTTTCAGTTTATTTTCAGGCACGAGAATCCTTAAAATACGGTCAATTTTTCTTTCAGTTCTAACTGATTCAAATCCGTATCGTGTGTATGGCTATGCTAATATTATAAAGAGGTAAAGTGCCTAACTTTGTTTGCTTGTAAAGACTAATGTCAGAAAATACAAATTCGATTTTAATAATTATTTTTGTTATGGATAGCCACGTTCAACGGAAAGGTTATCTAGGTCCAGGTCTTAGGTCTATTTTTCATCCCGAAATTCCCACGGGAACGGGCACAACCCGGGTGATACCGCGGGGCTCTGCTAGTACCATATTATTTGTAATAAGCTGGCCTCAGACAGCTAGAGCGACAAGCGAAGTAAACGGAGGCTATATTTTAGTTTATGTGTACGAATCTGATACGAACTGTATAAGTTCGGCCGGCTCCGATGAGGCCACGTATGATATACTAAAAACATAATTAAAACTTCACTCACCAAACGACGTAGCCACATTGGTAACCAGAGCTGCTAACCCTGAAGCTATGAAGAACCGAGTGGGGTCAGGATTCAAACCAATCATATAGTACGCTATAGTGGTGAACACTAGCGGTATGGTGGCGAACACTGGCGCTTCAGCCAGTGTCTTCGATAAGAAATACACGTCGGCTCGATACATCCCTGAATGGTGCTCTCGTATGAAGATTGGTAGTTCTGAACAGAATACCTGGAAAAACGAAAGGACACATTTCAATTTGTTTGAAATTGTTCTCACTTATCTAAGAGAAGTATTTGATCCATACCGTTGATAGCAAAAATAATCACAACATATATATATACAGAAAGTCATTGCTCTTTATATACTGTACAGTTGAAAACAAGCATGCCTACGTAAATCACTAATCATCTCTCTAGGCGTAGAAGAATTCAAGTGTTCATCTCACTGGACATAAATTACACCACCGGTAGTGTCGTTCTGGTGGTATCAAGTTGAATGAACTAATTCAAGATTCTCAAGTCATCTGTCGTAAATATAATACCAGTGAGATTTTTGAATGAACAATGTGCATTCTTGTCTATTACAATCAGCTGACTTTCTGTATAGGAGACTAAAAGCGCTAGTGCACAAATTTGTAGATCGCACTTACAAACGTTATTTTCACAGAATTAGTGAGATCGCGTTTTAATATTTTGTTAAGAAAAAATCTTCTTAGTGCAGATAAGAACAATTTTTTATGTGGATGTACTAAAGATAAAGTAGGTACTCACGTTGATGACAGCGAAAATGTTCTGGAAGGTCATGTTGGTGAGGAACATGAAGATGGCTCCGTTGATGTTCATGACGCCGTCCTGGTCCAGGTTCTGCCCGAAGTATATCACGCCGATCAGGATGGACACCATCTGGAAACACCAACATTATGTTACAAGTGGGATTGTTAAGTTTGAAGTATTGGAACTTCGTATTCCGTTAGTGCTTATGGTGCTGGTAGCAATGTTGGAACCAAATAATTGGATTAAAATTTATTGATATGATAGTCTAACCAATCTGAATACCATAATATGGTATGCATAACCAGAATTTAAGTATGATCTAGATGCTATCGATAAAAAAGTCCTGTCCTATAAGAGCTATAATATGGTGCTATAAAATATTAGCTGCACCACAAAAGTTGGGTAGAGGAAATGCTTCTGATACATAAAATATATTTATCTACACTAATGTTGTAACATTCTACTTATGTTTCCAATACTTGACTTATAATTACTACTGTTATAGCGCAGACAACTAAAACACTCAATTTAAGCAATTGCACATCACTACATAGTATAAAATAAAGTCGTCTCTTTTTCGTGTCTGTCACACTGTTTGTCTGTCTGTATGCTTAAATCTTTAAAATTACGCAACGGATTTTGATGCGGTTTTTTGTAATAGGTAGAGTGATTCAAGAGGAAGGTTTTTATGTAAATTCCCGAAATTCCCACGGGAACGGGCACAACGCGGGTAAAACCGCGGGGCGCTGCTAGTGATGTTATAATATCCACATCGATATCGTAAAATCTCATTATAACATCGCGGCTTGCGGCCCTGCGCGCGCAGCTGCGCTCTCATTGGTTAGATTTTAATGGCGGCAAGTTCACTGTGACAATACACGTACGCGTGAATTTAATGTTTCGCAATGTGTTTTGTTTTAAAAATTTTGTTTGATTAATTGCATTAGTGAAGATAAAGTAGTGTATGCAACTGCATATAACACGGGTATTAAAACACTCGTTACTATTATGAAACTCACACTCGTGTTTTAATACCCTTCTTTATATGACAGTTGCATAAACTACTATTAGAATACTAACCACGCTAGATTTCAAAACAGGTACACATAGAGAGCTGCGCGCTCCCTTAATTTGAACATAACCGTCGTTGATATTAGTTTGAATCCTATTGAAACTCATATAAGCTCTCATCTATGAGTGCGTGTGTCTGTTCATAGTAAGTAAATAATAATCTGCATGTGAAGAACACGCTAAGAAAACACCACTGATCGGGTATTAATACAAACAAATGACAAATATACACACCACTGATCGAATCTGTATCACAAAAGTGTACACAGTCAAAGAAGCAAGCGCTTCATTCGAATCCTTTCAAAAGTCATGTGGTAACGTTTGTATGTGTGTGTGCGGTACTCACGATAGTCTGCAGGAAGCGCACTTTGATGAGCATGGGCTCCTTGGTGACGGAGAGCCACGAGCGCCACAGCACGGCGCGGAACTGCGCGCACCAGCTGGCCTTGTACGGGGAGCGGTGCGCGCGCCGCGCCGCCGCGCCCGTCCACGCCGCGTCCGCCCAGCCCGACGAGATCTTGCGCTGCGGAGGAGAGCTGCCAGCTAGAGGTCTACTTACTTTGGATGAGGTCTTCTTAGTTTGGACAAGATCTACTTAGTTTGAACAAGGACATCTTAGGCGGATAATGGGGGATACTGTGACAGTGGTATAAGAAAATTTTATAAACGAGTTCTACATAAATAATACAGATCTTAGGTAGGCGGATAGTGGGGGATTTTGGGACAGGGGCACAAGAACTTAATGACGAGTTCTAGATTGAAAAATAGAGATCTTAGATAGGCGGATAGATCGTTCGCGCGATCGAAGCTATCCATACGATGAATGACGATTAGAGACGATAACAAAACAGTGGCTTAAGGCCACACATAGACGTACCTTTAATCCCATAAAAGTTTAAGTATTTGAATAAGCTCAATAACGGTTCAGTAAGAATCTTCGAAATACAATTGGGATCTGTATATTCAACTAGCTGACTCGGCAAACGTTGTTTTGGCATATAAAAATTAAGGGGTGGACCACCCTAATCACTATAAATTGAGATGTAAGCTATCCTATCTTTCAAGTTGGATCAAATTGCACACGGTGTACAAATCAAATTTAAGATCTGTACAAAGTCGCTACTTTTGTCTGTTTGTTTGTCTGTATGCTTAAATCTTTAAAATTACGCAACGGATTTTGATGCGGTTTTTTGTAATAGGTAGAGTGATTCAAGAGGAAGGTTTATATGTATAACAATTCCCGAAATTCCCACGGGAACGGATACAACGCGGGTAAAACCGCGGGGCGCTGCTAGTATTTATATATAATTATGGGTACCTGATGATACAAGGCATTTTCGGCTTCAGCGGCGATTTTGCATCCCATCTCGGACTTGGCGAAGGCGTTGCAGACGGTGTCGATGGTGTGGCGCGTGGTGTCCTCGCGGCCCGGCACGCCCGACAGCAGCTGGATGAAGTGGTCCGCCGGGTTGTAGTTGGTCGGGCACGCCGCGCCCACCCTGGGGACGGGGTAGGGGTTAGGGTGGAAATTATTTCATTCATGAAAAGAATGAAGTAGGTCAGTGACCAACCCTGGTGTCGGAGTTCTTAGACCGCCTAAAGACATGGCCTGACGATTAAAACAACCGGGAGCGACTGCTTTATGTGCCCTCTGAAGCACGGTAGCGCTCAGATAGAAATGCCACTATCGGCCACCCATCCAAGTAGAGGCCGAACTGCACGTTGCTTAACAACCACAATGAACTAATATGGCTTAGTCAAACTACACCACGAGCGCTACAGCGGTGCTTAATATAAGTACTGTTGATAATGATATGTTTATTATTGTTATGTTTAATAATAGGGGTACCATTTAACCTACTAATGCTTCAAAGAAAAGCGGTTACACTGTTTCCACATTAAAATACCATCATATAAGTTTGTACAAGAACGAGCCTAGCTTTTTAGAGATTGAAGCACGGAAATAGAACAGTATCTTACAATATTTAGTAGTGCTGATAGAATCAGCTAATCTATAATATACTGCCCTTACAGATTATTGCAACAGGCATATGATGTTGTTTTGTCCTCATTTTTCTCTTTCTATTTTTATATGATGGTATGAGATAAAAGATAGAAGTTATATTTAGCTTAGCTTGCATAATAACTTTGCTAATTAAGTGGGAGTTTTCAAAGACTTCTTATTAAGAGAATCATGAAGTAGAAGCACTCACTCTCTAAAGAACTCGGTAGCCTGGTCCGGCGAGCCGAGGAAGGCGACTCTCCCGTCGGCCATGATGAGCAGCTTGTCGAACATGGCGTACAGCTCGGAGGACGGCTGGTGGATCGTGCACACCACCGTCTTGCCTTTCTGGGCGAGGCTTTTGAGCACCTGGAGCGGACAGTTTATTGGTTACATAGTTGTGAGTACTACCTATAATCGAATAAGATATTATTTATTATGATTTATAGTCGATAATCTAGATTACTTCTACTGAAGATTCATAGGTGACTTAGTCTGGGAAGGAAGGAATTAAATAATTAACAAACAACTCAATTATTTTTAAGTAAATTAGCGGGTAATTGATATGGCACTCAGTATCCCTCAGTCATCATTTAAAAATCTCGTCTATATTGCCCAACAATGGTACACTGACTAATACTTCACTTAACTTTATCTATGCTAACCATTTTCTTTCCTAAAAGGAAATCTCAATAAAACAACCAACATACCTGAACCACATTCTGCGCCATAAACGAGTCAAGTCCAGAGGTGGGCTCGTCGCAGAACATGAGCGGCGGGTCGGTGAGCACCTCGCTGGCGAACGAGAGGCGCTTCATCTCACCCCCAGAAATACCCTTCAGTCTCCCGGGGATGCCGATCACTGTGTTCTGGCACTTTGACAGCGCCAGCTGGGAAGGTAAGGGGAGGGTGTTAAGGTATGGTGTAAAGTAGAGTCAGACTGATCATTAGAATCATTTAACATCATTAGAATCAATATATACTTCCACAGTACATATGTGGAAGTATCATCAGTATAGGTTCAAATTAAGTTTTTTAAAACCGTTCACTTCAAACTGACTCACAGGAAAATTAAAAGTGCATCTGTAACAAGTCACTACAATTTGTTGTCATTATCCTCTAGACGAACTTTTCTGCAAACCATGACTCTTCACGGATTATGTCACAACAAGTTTGACTGTGTCGATCTCCACAATAAATTATGTTATACCGTGCCTCGTACAGTACACAGAAGACAGGCTCGCGCGGGCCATCTCTTTGCTGTAGGCCTAGCTAAAACGAATGCGGGCCTGCGAGCCCCGATCCGCAGAATGTGCGAAATCTACAATAAGAACTTCCTAGATGTCGACATATTTCATTCTAGTATATATAAATTTAAATTATTAGTTAAGATAATTTTGGAAAACGCACCACTTTAATCTCACTTCCCAATCTCTCACCTCATAATTCTTTGAACACACATGTACCAATTTACTCACTTCACTTATTTTAATTGATTTAACTAATCGTTATCACAGGTCCCAACTATAAGTTATTTTTCTTAAGTAATATGAGGATAACGTGGTGGGTTACACTGTTATTTAATTTGTTAATGCTATAGTCTAAATGTATCACACTGTGTAACTGTTTGTTATCCCGATGTATTCATATAAAAATAAAAAAAATAAAAAATAAAATAAAAAGTATCAGCATACATCAGCAGTACAAGCAGTAGCTCTTAGATCAGACTATTCTAGATTGAAGTCATTAGATCAAACTAAATATCTATACTAATATTATAAAGAGGTAATTTTTTTAAGTTTGTTTGTTTGTATGTTCGAGCTAATCTCGGGACTTACCAGTCCGATTTGAATAATTCTTTTTGTAATGGATAACTACATTCAACGGGAAGGTTATAGGCTATTTTTTATCCCGAAATTCCCACGGGAACGGGCCCGACGCGGGTAAAACCGCGGGGCCCCAATAGTCTTAAATATAGAGTTTGAGAGGACAAAAACTACTACTTATACTCTATGTCTTGTCTTAGCTTCATTATCAGTTATCAAGTTATCAACTAAGTCATATGGCTAGTAAAATCTCACCTCTTGAATTACTTCATTGACACGTTTCATTCGCTGAGCGTACGGGATGTGGCGGTCCATACGAACTAAAGCCTGAAACGAAATAAAAAGGGGTTACAGAAAGTAAGATCAAATCAAGTGTTTTTATTGTTAATTTAGTTTAAAACTGAGAAATTGAAAGCTTGGTACTATTTAACTATTGTCAGCTACACATTTTAATTTGAAACTTGTTTACGGAAACCAGTATTGTCAGCTAATCATTAGTTCTACAATCAAGTTCCACTACCTGAAAATCCTGAAAACATACCTGAAACACCAAATGCTCTCTAACGGTAAGGGTGCCGATAAACAAGTCTTGCTGCTGCACATACGCCGACAGTGCTGCCATGGCCTCAGGCGTAGCTGGCTGGCCGTTCAGAGCCCTGGTACCACTGGCCACCACACCACTGGGGGTGCGGAAGGTCAGCGTGTTGAGGAGTGTTGTCTTCCCAGCCCCTGATGACCCCATCAGAGCGAGAAGCTCGCCGGGGTATGCTGCGCCGTTTACTGTTGGAAAGAGAAGGAAGAATTTTCACAGCAAGAACTGGTTTTTTACTATACGTTGATACCTATGTGGTATTTAAGGATTCAGAAATACTTAGTTTGTGCGAGTGGTATATGTGGTAATAGTCCTATTAGTGAGGGGTGAGTTGACAGAGTTCATGATTTCTGTAAACTGGGGAAGTGTTGAATTTGAAGTGCTGATAAATAAAATCAATCCTGGTCTCTGTAGAGGACTATACAATTAAGGCAATATCCAAGAAATGTTGATGATGTTGATATAAATAATTTCTTCGTAATTTGGATTTCAGAATTCATGGTATACCTATCAAAAAGTACAGAGGTCAATTACCAAATAACAGTATTATTATTGTATCTGCAACGGACATACTGTGATTCGTTGATACTGCGACATGACAAGACGCGCATTGTGCTAAGTACAAGGAACAATTTACATCCAAATTACGGACAAATATCATTACATTCCTCATGATAAAGTTATATTAAGCTCCCTCTGCACTATCGCTGATGAGCATTACTTGTATGATCGTCTTTCATCGTCACGATCGTAGAACAATCCATATGATCGCTCATCATTAATTCCCTCAGCGAAATACACTCAAATTACCTTTATTACCTGTCTGAAAAACTGACATGTCACCGATCGCTATGATCAAGGACGATTAAGAACGAGGCTCAGCGACTCAAGCTTCGATCAACAATACACAACTAGATGTCGGGTCGGCGCAAAAAATACGTCTCGGTGAATAACGCCTCATTTGAAAAGTGAGGCGTTATTTCATTCATAAGATTTGCTACTTTATTGCTAGGTGTCATGGTTGTAATTAGGTTGAACTTCGAACTGTTTTAAAACTTTTGTTTCAGTTCGGTAGTAAACAAAATAAGCTGTCACACGTCATCCACGCGGACAGTATTTAGCTTTGATTTTGTACGTGACCCGATATCTAGTTGTGTATTGTTGATCGAAGGACTCAAGCGAGTAAGCTCTGCACGTGCTTGATCGGCCATAGCAAGAAGGAAACATACTTAGGGTGAATTGCACAAACATTCTTAAGTTTATTTAGCGGCTAAATATGACTAACGAATAAAAATTGTTTATTCAAATTTGTACTTTATGTTGCACCAAATAGGACACTATGTAAAACGACGTCATTTGTTACAAACATATTCAGCCGCTACATAAACTTAAAAATGATTGTGCAATTCACCCTTAATGATTATAACGCGCGATCGGTAACTTCATCGGTGTCACTAATCATTCGAGTGCGCGACGATTGTGGTGATGCTTGCACGATGATCGCTACGATGTCAGACGATCATGGGAATCGGTCATCGGTGATAGTAACAAGGCAATTAGCAAAAATAATATTAAACATACCATTCCTAAGCAACTGCTTCCTTTGCTGAAACATGCCACTGGCTGACGGCTTCCAGAAGTTCCAGATCTTTCTACTCCTATTCCTATTTTCAGTGGCGAAAGCGTTGACATCTGCCCAGGTGTAGGTGACCTTCTCCACACCTCCAATGGCTCCATAGTTCCGGTTAGCTGGGATAGAAAGGGTGATCTCCCCTCCACTAACTCGGGGGGAATCGTTGGGAGATTGGTCTTCCTGGAAGTTGAGGAATTTGATTGTTTAAACATTTGCAGGATTTTAACGGAATACTCACACGTCAAAATAAGAGGCATTTTATTCACACATTCTGACAAATATTGTGTGTACTAAAAGTGTATTTAAAGCTACTATAGGCACTACTTTACGAAGAGTAAGCATGCATTTAAGTTTTTGAGGCTATCTTTTATCTATCTATGGCTTTCTAATTAATGAACTCCACTTTATTTTTATTGAAAATACTCAATAACAATAAATATTTTATTTCCTAGGAAAACCATAGCAAGACTTTCCTTTACTTAACATAATAACCGTTATCATGTTACTTGTGATCTAAATATCCAGTAGTAACCACAAGTTATCGGAACCACAATGAATTGAGTTACAGTCAGTTTCAAAAGACATAACCGTACCAGTAGTAGCAAGATTGTATTAATATAATATGGAAAATGGTAAGTAAATGTATAGTGGTCAACCTTCGGTACCTTCAACAATGGAAGTTAGCAGAGGAGGAAAAGACAAACACATACTTAAATAGTCAATGAACTCAACTATTTATAAGTATTTGTAAGGTTTTAAGGGTGGTTTACACAAGAACTCCTAAATCTATTTAGTACCTAAATATTTTTCAGAAACAAAAGCCGTTCGTTCAGAACTGTATTCTAATTTGCACGAAATAGAACACTATTTAAATCTAACGTCATTTGTTTATTAAACTAAACGCTAAATAAAATTAAGAATACGTGTGCATTCCGCCTAAATCTTTATAGATACACGTATAAAACTTTATTAACTTAACAAGCTGTGCCCTGCGGTTTCACCCGCATTTATTCGGTCAATGCTTACCGTTTAAACCTTTCCTGGACTTTCATGAATATTTCAAGACCAAAATTAGCCAAATCGGTTCAGCCGTCCTCGAGTTTTAAGCAGACTAACGAACAGCAATTCATTTTTATTTATATAGATTTAAAGCATTTTAATAATATTAAATAACAACCAAGAGACATCTATATAGTTAAATACATATCAAGAATCGAACAGGTTTAAGATTATCAGTGCGTGAAATTTGCATTAGGCAAGCGTGTAAGCCTATATCTAGATCATATCCTACTATAGGTAATCTCAGTACATAGGTACTTAGCTTTTTTAGAATATCATTGACAATCAAAGTAGGCACAAACGTTACAGACGTTACATTACTTTTTATACACTGACTTTAAAAGATCAGAAGTAGGTACGAAACCATCGGTACCTTCTTAAATCATTATATAGTTATGTACAGTTCAGTACAGTACCTAACTGTAACTAAGTACAAAACTCATAACTAGACAAGGCGCTAGGCAACAGTAACCTTATCGGATTACCCCCAACAAACTATTGATACAATTTGGAAACCACCACATTAAGGAAACCCTTAAATTGGGTATTAGTTACTCCCACGGGTTCATTACACTTTCGCTCCTAATACTTTCCGATCCGACAATATCCGGATCATTGCTAGTGTCGGGTTACATAAAATACTGGTTGAGGAAGTGTGGTAATAACCTTGTTAGGTGTCAAATTATGAGCCAAAGATACAAAACATACATAAAGGTTTTGACCAACAGAAACATTCAATATTAGACAGGAATTTTAAATTAAAGTGGCCTTAGGCGCAGGTACTATAAAAAGCTAACATTGATTATTAATGAATAAAAAACTAGATTTGTGAGGTTGAATGAATACGCTAAGATATCTAGACTTTGCAAGTTATGACCTATCCACACATAAGATATCTTTAACCCGTTTTCAAATGCCTAAAGCCACGCTGTACAATTTACAACGCGTTTCAACATCGAGAAGCTGTCAGTAGAGATAATGATTACATATTTAAATTGCTCAACATCTTAACCATGGAAAATGACTTTGGTAACATATTATTATATACTGGAGTAACGACCTTAACATCTTATAAGTTAGGTAGATTATATTTTTTACAATAATGTACATACACAGTACACATAAAGCATTTTTGCGGAGTTGTGTAGTATAGCAGTCTATAATACATAATACTAGCAGCACCCCGCGGTTTTACTTGCGTCAAGCCAGTTCCTGTGGGAATTTCGCGATGAAAAATACCCTATAACCTTCCCGTTGAATACGGCTATCTATAACAAAAAGGATTATTCGAATCGGATTGGCAGTTTCTGAGATAAGCCCTCACAAACAAACAAAGCCAGAAACTTTATCTCTTACTAGCTGTGCCCCGCGGTTTCACCCGCAGCGCCCCCGTTCCCGTGGGAATTTTGAGATTTTTATTCCTTATTTTTCTTATATAAAAACCTTGTCCTGACAATAAGGAACACATTAAAAAAAGAATCATCCAATTTGGTGCAGTCGTTCTGAAGTTATGCGCTTACCAACACATTTTGCGATTCATTTTTATATCTATCTATACTAATATTATAAAGCTGAAGAGTTTGTTTTGTTTGTTTGTTTGTTTGTTTGTTTAAACGCGCTAATCTCAGAAACTACTGAACCGATTTGAATAATTCTTTCACTGTTAGATAGTCTATTTATCGAGGAAGGAGGCTACATTTTATCCCGATTCCCACGGGAACGGGCACAACGCGGGTAAAACCGCGGGGCGCTGCTAGTTTTAGATATAGTATATAGATAATACTATTACTATAATACTACATAGCTAATTTTAATTCTTATTACATTTACTAAAATGGATTACTATATATATATGAAATTTTATAAGATTGCTACAAACAATTGTTTCTACTGTTAATAGTTATCACTTTAATGTAATGAAATGACTAATGAGACACAAATAATGGTTTGATCTACACTAGGGAATATTCAGTTGTACCCAAATTGTTCATTCATTGTTCAGAAAAATCGGCGACTATGGAAAGTTATAATAGTAGTTTATGCAACTGTCATATAAGGAAGGGTATTAAAACACGAGTGTGAGTTTATGAAACGAGCGCAGCGAGTTTCATAATAGTAACGAGTGTTTTAATACCCGTGTTATATGCAGTTGCATACACTACTTTATCTTCACTAATGCAATTAATCAAACAACAAGAGTAAAAGCTGACAATAGTATTTCACGCGTACGTGTATTGTCACAGTGAACTTGCCGCCATTAAAATCTAACCAATGAGAGCGCAGCTGCGCGTAGGGCCAATCAGGAGCGAGCGAGATCTTACCAAAGAGTTTTGTGTATGTAAGTTTAGTAGTTTCGACGAAGTTTTCACGTATAACCCAACTGTTTTCAAAAGCCAGCCTAATATCAAAATTTTATACAACTAGTATGAGGATTTTGACATAAGGCTCGCCAGGTTAATTGGTCGCGTTATAATGATGTTATAATGAGATTTTACGATATCGATGTGGATATTATAACATCATGTGCAATTGCTTAAATTGAGTGTTTTAGTTGTCTGCGCTATAACAGTAGTAATTATAAGTCAAGTATTGGAAACATAAGTAGAATGTTACAACATTAGTGTAGATAAAGGGTTTTAAATAAGAATTTAAGCAGCATTAATAAAAAAGTGCATCTATGTCCTATTATAGTAACATTTTACACCACAAACGTGTTGTAGAGTGACCTCACGCAACATAGTAATTTGTAGAACCGGTCCTGTTTTTGTGGGTTATTCTTAGATACATAATTAAGTGTTGGTCAAACTAAGAACACCTTTCAATCAAGTTCGATATAGACACTTGTTAAAAAATATTTTAGTTGAAGTTAGTAATTAACTAAGTACTTAGTATGACCAAACTTCCTAGTCGAAGATCAATGGCTTGCCTTTTGGGTTATCTAAAGGTAACGCTTCTATAAAGAAATTAAAGCGATGAGTAAAAATCTATGCTAATATAATAAAACTAGCAGCGCCCCGCGGTTTTACCCGCGTTGTGCCCGTTCCCGTGGGAATTTCGGGAATTTTTTTACATAAAAACCTTCCTCTTGAATCACTCTACTTATTACAAAAAACCGCATCAAAATCCGTTGCGTAATTTTAAAGATTTAAGCATACAGACAAACAGACAAACAGACACGAAACATGTTGTAGTGAAATAAAAATGTGTTAGAATTTCACGTTAAGCTAAATGATTTACGCATTTGAAAAAAATATTGGTTAGCTATATTTAAGAGGAATGTTAAAAACTACTGAACGGATTTAAATGAAACTTTATATGAATATAGGTTATACATCAGAATAACACATCGGATACATTTTATACCGAAATTCCCGCAGGATTACAACACGGGTTAAACTACGAGGCACTGCTGGTAACCTTGATAAGTGTTGGGAGGTTGGTTGAACGGATTCGCGAATATTCCTCAGGCCTCATACAGTGATTATGAGAACTCATTTATATTGGCTATTGCTTTTGATTCTAAGGTGAATTGCATTTTGAGATTTGAAAATTCTACAAAATTGATCAAATTATGAAAGACTAGCAGCGCCCCGCGGTTTTACCCGCGTTGTGCCCGTTCCCGTAGGAAATCCGGGATAAAATGTAGCCTATAGCCTTCCTCGATAAATAGACTATCTAACAGTGAAAGAATTATTCAAATCGGTTCAGTAGTTTCTGAGATTAGCGCGTTTAAACAAACAAACAAACAAACAAACAAACAAACAAACAAACAAAACAAACTCTTCAGCTTTATAATATTAGTATAGAAAAGACTTGGCATATGGTGTCTTACTTTTACATTGAGCAAAATATTTTGAATTAGTACTAGCTCTTTACCAAAGGTTGAAAAAGATTTCAACGGCTCCGTAACCACAACCCCTAAACCTATCGAATTTTCCAGGTACAGTAACCCTAACATCACGAAGACGTGTCAAGATATGTATTATTGATATACATATCTCGAGCTAGCAGGATATAGCTGATCACAATGAATTGAATACAATTGGACGGAGATCGGACAAGCTTGCTGAGAACATACCGGCTTAATGATCGACTACTGTATGGAAAGTAGAGAAAACGTGTGTATTTTCGAATGAATAGCTCACTTGAAAGAACCTATCTATCAAAAGCTTAGAAGAGAAAAACAAACGTTTATTGCCACAATTAGAAGAAAAACAAAAATCAAAATTACAACTATGGAGACATCTCAGCTGATGCTGTACAGAGGTCGAGGTCTTGGTACAGCGCTGGTTTTCAGACGCCTAAGTTCGTGTAGGTTAGTGACCAACCCTGGTGTCGGAGTTTTTAGTCCGCCTTAAGGCCTCCGACATGGTGTAACGAATAAAACAAGAAGACAATTTAACCGGCCTTCGAAAACCTTAAATCATATTTAAAAACTGAATAAAAATGTATTTTGCTACCCAATGGAACTAAAATAGATCCCTATAGAATAATTCCTAATACACTTAACAAACCTAACCAATCTATAGCTCCTTATATACTCGTAACATACTAGCCGCGCCCCGCGGTGTTACCCGCGTTGTATCGGTTTCCGCGGGAATTTCGGGATAAAATGTATCCCATGTGTTATTCTGATGTATAATCTATATTACAGTAAATTTTCATCCAAATCCGTCCAGTAGTTTTTACGTGAAAGAGCAACAAACATACATCCATACATACATCCATCCTCACAAACTTTCGCATTTATAATATTAGTAGGAAGTAGGATAGGATTAGTAGGAAGTAGGATAGTAGGACTAGTATTAAGTAGGATAGGATATTAAAGGGATCTTAAAGGGATTGGTAGATTTTAAATAAACAACCATTATAATACGACAAAGTTAACTCAAATAATAAAGGTTGAGACAGTGCCCAAGTCACAAATAAGTTGCAAAACGTGTTAGCAACAGTTGCTTGGCAGCATTTAACGGAGCAACTTTCTGTAGCAATGTCTGCATCTGTCAATTAATGGTCGTATTTGAACAGGCTTATCTCTCCAGTCTTACCTTTCAAGGTACCCGTTATGAAATAAACAAGAACCAGTCAGGAATTTTCCATCACTTAGCAACATTGTCTTTCTCCAATATTGCGTACAGCTAATGAACCAATTCACCGACTTGAAAGCAATTAATATCGTCGGTTGGATACGAATCGAAATTGTACCGTCTAGACGAGGCAAGATAATGAAAATCAAGGACATAGGAAACCCGTTAAAGATTTCCTAGAAATACCGCGAACTTCTAACTAGAGTCGTAGAAACGAGTGTAAGTATGAATGGATGAATGTTTCACTTCTTCACAGTAACAACTGGATGAATTTAGATATAACTAGCAGCGCCCCGCGGTCGGTTATACCCGCGTTGTGCCCGTTCCCGTGGGAATTTTTATACATATAAACCTTCCGGAAAAATCATTCTATCGATTGGTGAAAACCGCGTGAAAATCCGTGCAGTAGTATTTGAGTTTATAGCGAACAGAACAGACAGACGCGGCCGGAGATGTTGTTTTATACTATGTAATGATTTGAAGTGCGATTGGTTCATAGATGGGTCCATACTTAGGGTTTTAACTATCCTGAAATTCCGACAGGAAATTAAAAGATGCGCAAGATAAACCGCATGGCGGTATTGGAAATCTACATTTAAATAAGCCACAAGGCTACACGAACTTACTTACTTTTTGACATTATTAATCAAAAGTATATTCATAATGGAAGTTTTATAAATACTTAAATCATATTTAAACGAGTTATTATGAAGACATTAAATTGATCAATATCCAGCAAAATCACTCCCACCTATTCCCTAAAATCAATAAATAAACTTAAAGACCTCGGTAATCTATTGACAACCAAATAAATCATTAAAGATCAATATATTGTATCCAACTATAAAAAGACTAAGTAAATAAAACTTATAGAGACGGTACGAAGAGCTTTAAGAATGTAAAAACTCAGATGTTGTGGGACCAAAACCGGTGCATTAAAAAAACCAGTTTCACCTTTTTGTGGCCCGACATAGAATAGTGGAAGTCTCGCTCTAACCTTGGCTCCGTACTGAATTAATTAAACATATTTAGAGCTTTTATCTATCGATTTAATCTACACGTAAAAAAATAAAATAAAATATTCTTACTTTAAAATGTGGATTAGAATTAAATATTGATATCAATAATAATGTATTTAATTAAGTATTACGGACCTTCTATCTATTCTTGTTACCATTTTTAGTATTATTTCTTCGTATGTATGCGAATAAAATAAAAATAAATATGACGAACGAAACGAATAAAAATGACTAAAAATAATTTTAATACAGAGAAAAGGCTTAAGTTATCTTTGAAAATATTTGAAAAACTCAAACTAGAACTAAAAATAAAAAGTAAATATAAAAATATAAGCACACTAAGAAATGTTCTTCTTAGGTCTAAATTATAATCTCAAACTACACATTACTAAAAACCATAAGAAATATCTAACTACCTAAATAACTTCATATATGTAGATACGTAAGATTGCACAACTACAACTTACAACACAAAAGTACTTACAGGAGGCGTGTTACTGAACGTAACACGTTGATTATCAACCGAGGAAGAAATCAGGGGTTCATGTTCTTCATTCCCAGCCGTCATTATGTAAAACAAAACTTTTTCCAACAAAACTTATTATCCAACTCAATACACGGACATATTCACAGCACACGCGGCGTTAACGAAACCAATGGAACGACTGTCAACGCGCGGCAACCGAAGCGTCCGCCTATTTCAAATTAATGTATAATTATGTAGATAAGAAACATTTCTTAATGATAATCTCTTCAGGTATGAAAGCAAATATTAGACAATATAATACTAACGACTTACTCATACGTATAAGGGACAGAGGTTCTAGTTCTGGAGCATGTATTAAAGTTCACTGGCATTGGATCCACCCACGACATTGTATGGTAATTACTTTAGTTTTTGTTGAAAATAGTTAAAGGAAACCAGTTTAATGCCATGTTACGCAATATTAAGTAAATCTGTACTTATAAAGTAACAGGAAAAGTGTTGTAGGTAATACATTAAATAGATACATGGCGTAATTTCACGTAATAGACGACATATGTAATTAATTAAGCCGCGAAGAATGTTAGTATGTTAGTACTTTAATGCCAACAAAAGTCCAGAAAACCTCGTATGTAAATGTTTATTCAAAAAAACTTATTTGAGATAGCAAATAATTAATTAATCAGTAAATTATTTTTATACAATAATATGTTTAAATATAAAACTAAAATGATGGATATCGCGCTCATGTAACTTACTAGAAAACATGAATGACACATGATAAAGGAACTTTTGATGTAAAAACTGAAGTGACATACAAACTGGATGGAGTGAAATAAAAGTTACGACTTCAAACTTTAAAGTATACTTAAGTTACCTATAAACTTGAAGTAACTTTGTACGTTTAAAAGTAATTACTTCAAGAAATATTGAAGTGATCTCTTTGTTTAAGTGTCAACTTTTAGCATTCACTCCAACCAATATAACCTAACTAGCAGTATATAATGTAATAACTTCGTAATGGTTATGAATACTTATTCTATTTCATTCATATACAATTCATATTTGGTTATACAAATATTGGTGGACTTTTACATGTGACAATATTATTTTTGGAATATTGCTGGAAATGTCAAGGACAAAAACGAAAGGTGTAACTTAGCTTATATTTATTGTATCCTTTTTTGTATATCTTTCACCAGTAAAACAACAAAATAAAGGATTTATATCAGAATAGAATTATTCTTGCCAATGAGGTGGCCTAATTTTGAGTCACATTTGGGACAATAATGTCACATGGAAAAATGCCCGTAAATTACAACCGTGTTTAAATTAATATTATAAATATGTATAAGATTAAAATATTTCACTAACATTGTGTACTGTTCGTAATTGCATTGAATCCGTTTATTTCATTATACCTTATAAAACTATCCTGTTATCCATTTATATTATTTCTATTTATATGTATATCAGCGTAAATATATAAAACAATGTAACTTATAAATTAATGTTTTTGAATCATAACTCAACCCAAATTCTTCTGTTAAAATATTCACATTTCTGTTAAAATAAACATCCTGTTTTTTTATTGTATTTCATCCAAATAAAAATTATGCTTGAAAAATAGAATTAAATTATGTGAATTATTTTGTTCTGGCATAAATTACGCTAAACAGGAGCAGTTAAAACACTGTCAAGCCATATTAAGCCTTAGGCCGTTATGTTAAGGAGGCAAGTTCAATTAATATAGTGGCTCGCATTTAGTCATCTTCTAAACCGATTTGTAAGTATGAAATATTTGATAATTGTTCATTCCATTAACCACTAAAGGAAGCATTAGGTTATTTCAATTACTTAACTGCTTATCTGTACTTAGTTTTGATTTATTCTAGGAAAATGTATAGACGAATTATAATTAAAATAATCATTTGCATTATGTTGCTAATAAAATGCAATTATTATTTTACTAATCAGCTATTAAATGATCTATTCGAATGAAATATCGATAAAGTTTAATCGTTCGATGGATCGTTACATCTATAGGAAGCTATTCGTAGAGGGAAGTTTTTGTGAACATCGTTAAGTTTAATACTATCTAGCGAATTGAAACTGAGCATAAAAACGTAAGGTTATATGCAAACTACGACAATGCTTGCGGCTGCCTTACAAACAAATATAGCCTAAAAATTATACATAACATAAAGTAGGGATAAATCAAAATTTGCAAACAATTCTTTGATATTCGGTATTTAATATATTCCTAGTATTATTTTATGTATAACTTTATACATTTTATTTGCAAGAAGTTTCTAAAGCCCCACCGGAGGTACCAAGTTGCTACTGTTCTGCACTCTTTGATGTCGTAGCTGCGTAGATCAGTAGGCATACTGTTAGGAAAAAACTTATTTTAACTGTTCCAACTATCAGTCTACTGTTACTTATTGGCAGTGTTGAGCGGTCACGTCTTTTTTAGTTGTCCCACGTGCGTTTTATTGGCTGCAGTAGTGCGCAGTAGTTCGGGCGCATGGAAGTTCTTTAGTTTTTCATACAAAAACGAGACAAACGCTAGAATTGAAAGAATAATAAGACTTCGTACCGCGTATTTGGACTTAGTCTAATTACGTCTGTGCATTGTACACAAACGAGTATTATACTCTTGTTACATTCGATTATTAGGAAAAACATTGATAAACGGATATGTGGTCATTTCGAGGTATATTAGCTAACTGTTTAAGTCAAACTTTAAACATACCGAGCTACTTGGTATTCATTTACATGAAAACAAAACAACATCAAACCACATGAACAAGAAAGCGCGGCAAAACGCGGTCAATCACATTTTCCGAATGACTTCAAACCGAAAATGCGTTACACAAGACGGCGGACTGTCGCCATGGTTTGACCCACATAGCACGGTCTTAGAATCGAACCCGCAACGGGTCGGGTTTCAGATATGGATATAATCAAATCACGGATGAGTGCGTCGATACACGGAGTGAGTTAAACAATATCTTGTGGCGTTGGACGTTAGGTCTTTGTTATTGGTACAAGCATTCGTATTTGATTGATACACCCTTTATAACGTAAATGGGTTATTAACTTAGGTTTGTTAGCTTAACGTATGACTACCGGTGACTGGTAGTTTCAACCCGTTCTCTTTCAATTTAGCACAAAAACTAGCCTTTAGCCTTCCTCATATCAAGTATTTTTGATGATGAGATTCATTGTATTTTAATACTATCGAATTACTATAAATACTATCGTATTACTACGGGGTTTTTCGCGGTACAAAAATATTGTTATAGCATTACCAAATGTTCAACCAACGTGTTGTTTAAACATACCAACTAACCAACCTTTGCAACATTAAGTTATGTTATGACTAACCGAATAGAAGCTAAAGCGAGTAGCCAGTTTAAAATATTCGTAAGTTAAAGTAACATTCTAATATTAATTGAATTCATTTAAAAAGTCGAAACTCATTTGGCAATGAAGAATCTGACAAGTTATGTTAATGATCGAATACCTGTCCCGATGTTGCTCCAACGAATGTTTTAACAAACTCTGAACACAGTCGATATTATATCAAATAAGTCCGTCACACTTTGCATTAAAAATGGTAATTAATTACGTATTAAATATGTTAGGCCTATTGATTTTTGGAAAAACTAGTTTGGAACATGAATCAAATTATAATTTACTACCACTTCAAGGCTCATTCATATTTTGTAACATCTTTCAAATTACTTCCTTCTGCATTTATAAAAAATAGGCATATTCTATTTTTTATACATCTATTTCAAGCATGCAAGATGACAAGATGCTGCAACACTATGAAGTGAAGTTGTATCTTTTACAAAGTGGTAATTTATAGAACTGGTTAGTGTCATATTTATAGTGTCCAAATGTCACGTTTACTATTTTTAACACACAGCGTGTATACAACTTGGCAGTCCGAGCATAGAAACATGAATATATTAAATGGCTAGTGTAGATAGGATCATCTGGGTTATGTGATAAGACTGATAACACAAAAACTACTCCAACACAATAACCATTAGATTTTATTCTAGTTATTTTGACTTATTGATTATGGAGTTTACTTTGGTTACTACGCATATAAATTTTAACAAAAAAAATTACTATTTTGTGTAAGGTTTTTCTCCTATCGTATTTTATTCTTACAGTTCAAAACGACATATCCTTTCAATCCAATTGTAAGTAATGGTTTGTTATAAAAGAGTGTCCAAAGCAAATACGAATGCATTGCACGCAATTTAAAATTAATTGAACTGCTGTACTGATATGTCTAAATATTATTCGAGGTATATGTCACTGATTGTCTTTTGTTTTTTATTTAACAGCGAAAATACATTGAAGCAAGCCTCGTGTACACTTGATTAGGATGTTCGCGTATTTGATTTAGAAATTTGACTATATGACTAAGTTATCATACCATTGAGGATGTTAAACATGTCCAAACAACACTTTGATGAGTGTTCTCTACATTATGATGTTAGATTTATCCAAAAGATTGAAGGTATATTTTTCCTGACGTTTAATTTTATATAATGGTTTAAATCACAATTATGTCATTAAAATGTTACACAAATGTCAATAAAACATGACATAAATGTTTTCAAGTGTACAGTCAGCTTTAATGCTATTCAACGAAGATTCGCAATGTTACTGGCAGTCATTTGCATAAAAGGAACATAAACGCTTAAATACTCCTAGTCTCCATTAAACTATTTATAAAACCACGCATTTGAACATTAATAACAAATCCAGTTATAAAACTGCACGTGCAGATTTTTTTATACAAATTTCTGATAGTATTCAAACTGATTTTTTTGAGTCTTACTGCTAACGTATTAAGGCATATTTAATCTATTTATTAGTTCGTGTATATTTCTGCTACATTATTTATTAGCTTGCCGATTTTATGCTATATTACCTAGATGATGGGGTTGATTATTGATTGATGGAGCTTAATACACAAGAGCGTGAGGTAGCTCGATTATACGTAGAAACTAAAGCGATCATTATAACGACATTTTAATACTGCTAAACTGTTACATAACGTACATTACACACTCAGACCTAATTAAAAGTCCAGACCAAGCACTCAGAATGTAGTGAAACACGCAAAAATACGTCATGTGATATTATTTTAATCACTTAATTTGGTTAGTTTTACTTTAAACGTCAATGACGCATGGCTCACGCAATATTTACAAAACAGCTTCACTTGACAGCACTTTGGCAGCGCTTTAGCTGGACTTATTATTAGGTCTAAGATTACACACTACAATGTAATCCATTTGTTTTGTTAAAATATCCCATTAAATACATATATAAAGAATACAGATCCGCTACAAACTTAATACATATTTCATGAAAACAATCGTAAATAACAGTTTTATTTCATTGAGTTTGCTAAACAAAAAACCCTGTTTCATACAAAAGGTTGCAGTTTCGATTCCCAACATTTGTATACTTTTTGTGTGTGAGTATTTGTGTATAAAGATTTTTAAAGTTCATAGCGGTACAGTTACTTGTAGTATGGTAAATAATTGATGAATGATGATAACTATGTAACTACTTAAAATCTAATTTACAAATGAGAGCATTAATTCATCTAATAATTACAATGAGCTTATATAACAGGTCAGGTCCGACTAAAACGTGTGATGAAAAAAAATGTCACAAACTATATTATGTCACAAAAATTGCACGTGTATCGGTGACATATATGCCATGACGTTTATTTTAATGCCACCAATTTAGATACAAAATTGACACAAGTATCATATTGTGAAATTTTTATCGCAGCCATATTAGTCGGATTAGAAGAGCACGGCGGATATTCTTATCCCTTTCTCACCAAACAAATCTAATATTACAACTAAACTATACCTTAGTTTACATATAATACGCGTCCCTAAACATTAAAACAGTCAATAAATTATAATTTATCATAATTTATATTTATAAAATGAAAAATAAAAATTAATGCCTTAGTTAAAAATCAAAAATTTACAATAAACATAAAATAAGGGGATTATTTTCAAATCACCGTTCGAACTGAAATTCAAATTTTATTAAAAGATTTTAGACGCCAATTTTGTCCCAAACTGTGTTTATTAAATCTAGATCTAACCGTGAAAGAAGGAAATGACATTAAACTTTTCTAACTAACGATCTCACCTACCTGCACGTTTTTATCACAGCCAAATTCACCGCCGCCCTCTTCTTTGACCTTACATTATAACAAAATGCCTTAACTCCACTTATTTTGATGTGTACTTCATTAAAACATAAGACTAATCACATTTTCCAACGAGAAAAAGAAATCTATATAATAATCACATAGTTTGTTTATTCATAATCACTGCTATAAAAATATTTAAGTATGTAGAGGTACATTATGAAATAATAGTACAGTGAGTTATTTTACCACCAGGTCCTCGAGACAAATCGTAGTGTATCTACATTTCTGACATTTAAATACTAACCGCCTTATTGATAAACAATATTTAACTTAAAAAGTGTTTTAAAGTGTTTTGTCTCTTTCGCTCTTTGGCAAATAGCGTATGTCGGAAAGGGACAAACCATTTGATAGATAAAGTGCTGTTTATAAGCGTTTATGAATAAGGCCCTTAGTGTCCTGCCTGATTAGCTGACACTAAACGTGTCAAAACCAATTTACCGGTGGAAAATCACACTTATAAGAACACATTTGTGGCTGCAAATATATAAATTAGTTGATTGTGGTACACATCAAAACATTATATCTAAAGCAATACAATAGAATAACTTACATACTGACTAACGTTATAACCTTTCAACAAACGCTGAATATCATCACTGTACTGTGTCTCTTTCTAACTAAGAGAGATATCATATCGTTAGAGAAAGACAAAAAATCTTACTCTAAGTATTTGCATTTTATAATGGAATCTTTAGTCCATTTATTTAAGTTATCCACTACAAAATGTTGGCAACAAATTAATCAAGTGAGTTTTCTGATCAATGTTTCATTTGCCTACAATATTATCTTCTTCATTCCTTTGAAACGATCAAATAGTCTGCGCTAAAACATAAAATATTAGACAAAATCTATTTCATAACATTTGTTAACATTGAATAATATGCACATAATTTGAACTAGTTAAATAAACGGAAACGTTGCAAGGATATAACAATTTGTATGCAACTTGAGATGTTATCTAACGTTGACCTAGTGTCAATTCCTAGTGTCCATGATTAATTTGCTGCCAAAAATTTCCAAGTGCAACTATGGACACTCATTTCATATTTATCATCAAGTTGTTAAAATGCAAATACACGTTAATAATTGTATATTAGCGATGTATATCCCAGCTCCTCCAGCCAAGTATAACACGCGGCCCGGCTTTGTCTCCACTCCAATCGCTATCAGTCTTGGGACAACCTCGCCTGCCCACTGATAGAAACACTCAGATGTTTTAACATCGGAAACTTGTCATCTCTAATACAAAACGGGGTAACTGACATTTCGACACTGACATTATAACCTTTTTTAAATGACATTTTCCATGTAACTTAGAAACTACATAGATACACGTTGATTTCTCAATCATCAACTCGCGGTGTACCGGTTCAGTATTTTCTTATGTAGATACTTTAAGTTTTAGCTTCTTTAATGGCATAGATACTCCATTTTGTCGTTAGTAATGGATCTATCAATTCACTTATTATAAAAATATGGTACGGATCAATTTTAATAAATATATTAAGCCGTTAAGCACAAAAATAAAGTAAAATTTTACGAAAAGAACACTGCTTTTAGACTTAAATGACATACATGTTTTGCAACAATCCTTGATCACATTTTAGTTGGAATGTCAGTCGCCCCATTCTACAAGTAAAGAGTTGAACATAAAAGAAGCAATAACATCATATTACAAGCGTACAGAGTAATATAATTTGCTATAGATATTTATTATGATTAAGAGAAAAAAATGGAATAAGTAGAACTTCACTGACATCAACACACAGCGGTCCACTTATTAATAAAAGTCTATTGAATCACGCTATTTACGACCTTAACTCCAATGTAATACGATTCACTGTTATGTTAATTCATTTTGAGATAGAACGTACGAATATATGGTTTAACTTACTATTAGACATATGAAAAAATAAAACATTTTTCATTTGAATATAGTCATCCGAATCACTATTTCATATTTAATAACAATAGTTATGTGAAATCTGACTTAATTCGTAGTTAAAATGAAAGTCAATAGTCCATAATGCTGATTAAATTAATAAGATCATAGCAAATCCGATTCGCACGTACAGTTCAGTGTCCAGAATACTTCATACTAAACAAACCATAAGCGAGTGGATACGGCAAGTGTCCATTTCACAAAAGCCGAACTATAGTCCACTGTATATAAAGTTCATAGAGCCACCGACCTTGATATGACCACAGACAATATAGAGCATCCCTGAAGTTCATAGTGTCAACGACTACATGACCACAATTGGAGTCAGCGACACTCCAAAGATGTCGCTCCAATGAAGATGTCACTCCGCAGACAATGTTGAGTGTATGTGCCACAGACAATGCAGTGTTTTTAAAGTCTATGGTGTAACCGACCTCAGCGTGATCATAGACGATATATGTACTACATTTCCATAGTCAGTGTCACTTTACAATGTCGCTCGGAACCACACCATGGACAATATCGGTCGGTGTCACACCATAGACACTGTAGTTACTCTACAATGTCTGTGGCGTGTTCTTCGACGGCTGCCTCTTGAGCCGTCTGCTGACGGGTCACTGTCAGTTGTTCTTGTCTATGTTATGGAAGGCCCAGTTGAAGGATGTCGTCCAGGAAGCCTTTACAGCCTCGTTGAATTTCTGACGGAAATGCTCCAAGGCTTTCTCTTCGGATAGATCCAGTACCTGGGAATTGAAAGTCGGATGATTAATAGTTCTTATAAT
Source organism: Cyclophora albipunctata (assembly GCA_963082685.1). NCBI lineage: Eukaryota > Metazoa > Arthropoda > Insecta > Lepidoptera > Geometridae > Cyclophora > Cyclophora albipunctata. The sequence goes on along the minus strand of OY720117.1, from coordinate 2,051,909 downwards.
GGTCTTGGCAATATACATTGACAATCAATGTATAGAAAACTAGCAGCGCCCCACGGTTTTACCCCCGTTGTGTCCGTTCCCGTGGGAATTTCAGGATGAAACGTATCCTTAAATCTTCCCGTTGAATGTGGCTATCTATTACAAAAATAATTACTCAAATCGGATTGGTAGTTTCTGAGATAAGCTCTTGCAAACAAACAAAGTTTGAAACTTTATAACATTAGTATAGATTAAGATAATAGAGAAGATTTCTTAATATTCTAACTAAATCGATTAATATCTCAAGCGAACTATAGCTAGATATAATATGATAGCGAGCGTAACTCGAGCTTACTATAAGAGAAATGCTCTACCCAACAAAATAATGAAATCGTTACCAGAGTCTCTCTCAAGTACTGCAAATCCTTCTCCGAGCTGAGTTCGGGCAGCCCCGTGGAAATCATCATCGAGAACAGGGACAGGATCAGGTGTCCGTGTTTACGCAGGATTTTGAACGCCTGCAATATACAAGTAAGTAAGCATTAGCCTGTAATGTCCCACCGCTAGGCAAAGAGCTCTCATCGCACTGAAAATATCAGTACTGTGAGGAGGATTAGGCATAATCACCACCTGGTTGGTGATCTCAAACCCGAACCATGCCCTAAAATACCAATATAACTTTTTTAAAATTTGAGCGGAAATCTTTGTCACTCAATTTGGAACTACTTTCTTGTAAGTGAAATATCTCATTGCACAGCAAAGATATGTACCCTTGCCGAAGATATTGTAACAAAGAGATATAATAACATCATCTTTAATCAATGATCCATTAAACAACCCAACTCATGACATTTCATTAAATTTGAAGCTATGTCGTTAAACTCATGAGTATAAATGTCATGACTAGTTTTCAAACTCTGACACTGTTGCCCACTAAAATAGACAAAGATTAATATCGTTTTCATATAAATTTAAGGTAATCTTATCTATCTCTCACCTTCTCACAATTCTCCTTGAATATCTTAAAGTCGATCGGTTCGTTATCGCCCGACCCCTTCTGTCCCTTATTGATAACGTGTATGAAATCGTGCGTCATTACAAAGGGCGCGCGCTCGCGTTTGAACCCGTACTTCTGCTTGAAATGACCGAGGAAGTGGCCGAAATCTATGTGGAATAACTGTGGGAAAAAGTCAAGTATTAGTATGACATAGTGCTGAGCAAAGGTCTCTCATCTCACTGAAGATACCATACATCACTCTTGCCAAATGCGGGTTGGTGATCTCAAACCCGGGGCATGTTTGAAAAGTAGGAAACATGTTTTCGCTCGACCCGGGACCTTAGTCTTGGCAGACGATTGCACATGCCTATAGACCACAGAGACATTAGGCTGCGACTTATAAGTCTACAAATATCTACCGAGATACATTATTCATTTGCTTGGACAATATGAAACAGCCTTAAGACATGGTCAAGGAACATTACCTGTCCGCTCTTCTTGACCATGATGTTGTCGGGGTGGCGGTCGGCGATGCCGAGCACGTAGGTGGCGACGCAGTAGCCGGCGCAAGACATCGTGAACTCGTCCACTGCCTTGTTGAATGTGTCGCTGTTGTGCTTGCTCAGCCAGTCTGGGGGGAGGTTTTCATTACATTTTCAAACAAAAAATACATGGATACAAAGATTTTGTATAGGATAGTTTAGCAAGTTTGTTAATCGCCTAAATGCCTCCGACAAGATCTAGATATTGAAACAACTGCGACCAAAAGTTAAAAGTGCCCTCTCTAACACGGCAGCACTCAGATAGAAATGCCACTATCAACCACTAATCCGAGTTGCGGCCGCACTGCTTAGCATTGCAATTAGCAATCAAACTATGCTCCTGAACGCTACGGAGTTGGATTACATCGCTAAAATTTTTAATACATTTTATTTGACAAACCAAAATATTAAAACATAATACTTACGTAACAATTTAGATTTAGAAATGGTGGATGTTGCGTTAAAGAACGCACTCTCCTTTTGTATGTTGGCTACAGTCTCTGCATCTTCGACCACTTCGATCATACCTACTGCGTACTCCATTGAGATGCAGTTGTATGGATTCAGTCTAAAGAGACAAAAGTATGCATTAGAAGAGTTTGAGGCGGCGTTTCCACTTATTAGGAGTGGGCTGAGACGAATGGCATGGCATTAGTTCAGAATGTTTTTGAAATTTATGATTGGTCAATTTAGCTCAATAAAAATGCACCCTAAGTCCTAGCCCGTTATAGGCGAAAATCACTTGACGTTTGTAGTGTAAATATACTCAACGTTTTAACTCAACACAAAGCCTTATCAACTGTAAAGTTAAGGTTGTAAATCCTATGACAAGTACCCACAGTGCACCACGGGGCGTAATTTGGCATACTTCACAGTTGAGTTTTTACAAGATAATAAAAAAACGATGATACTTCAAATACTAAAAACTTTCTTACCTAAAATCACATCCCTCACTTTTCCAAAGTCTATCCATAATCCTCAGCATTTGCAGTGTAAACATGTCCTGTCGCAGATCATCGCCAATCTTCAGTATAATCCGGATGTCTTTGCCCGTCGGGTCGACATTTTCAAAGTCCAACATAAGAGGACGCATTTTGCTGTCCATCACTCGACAGCCTTCAGGTCTGGTTGAGAAAATATGTAATTAGAGCTTGTGTTAATAAATAGAGTGCATGCACTCATAGATACGCGCTATACGAGTCTCGAAAGGTATAAAACTATAAAACTTATATATAATGTGAGAGGATTTTTTTTGCAAAGGCGTGTAAGCACACGTCTTATATGCTCTTATGCGTCTTATATGCGTATATGCTCATATACGTATTTAACATTATGTTTTAATAAAAAAATATTTTAGTGTGCCTTGAATCACGCATGGGGCGTACTGACGCCAGAGCGTATTGTAAATCGTAGTGTAGCCATTCAATATTTATTTTATAGTGAACTTATTTAGCAGGTGATAGCTCAACGTAATAGCTAGTGATGTTGTTTCCTTCATGATGACTCACTTGATGCGCTTGCACACGAAGGCGGGGTTGAGCGGCGACACGAAGTCGCAGAGCGCCTCCAGACAATGTCTCTCCTGTAGCTGCTGCTCGAGCACGGCGCGCGCCTTCTTTATCTCGTTCTTCTTCGGAATGGATTGGGATACCCCTGTCGATAATAATAGTAAGTAATACAATTAATTCACTGTGACAAATGTATCAAATTCAATGTGTCTCCGAACTATACATTCTAGGTGCTTATTTCATTGAAATTCACTCGGCTTCCGTGTGTAATTCAATTGCTCAAAACAAACAACCATACTTTATATTCAGAATAGCTATGTGTTTCTTTGAAGCCTATTTAAAATCATATTCATTGGCCCGATTTAAAATGAGTCTATACTTATATTATAAAGAGATACCGAGATATATTTGTAAAGCATTTTAAAATATCCTATCAGAATGTGGTTAGCGTATATATACTTACACTTGAGTTTGTCCAAACACGTGATCTGCCTCATCAGCTTGTTGATGTGGTCCTGGCTGCCGCGGCAGTACGCTTCCAGAAGCAACCCGAAGCGAACCGCCACTGCGGGCACGTGCATCTCAGACCTGTAGGGAACACAATATGGTACAAAACACACATATAACACGGACTAAAAATGTAAATAATTATATTAATTCTATTTTTTTTACTTAAATTCAAACTGAACGTCTTTATTAAGGATCTATAAGAAAACTAGCTGAGCGGGTAAACATCTTAACAATCTTACAACACTATTGATAAGTATGTCGTAATATTATTTTAGACTTTGACATTACAAAACGTCAGATTACTGAACGGTAGTTTGAGTTTCATACTTCTATATCGCTTTCTTACCGTAAATGCCAGAACAAATAATGTCCAATAGTCATATTGTTGTACGCGCGCTTGAGTAGGAACTTGGCGAGATCGCACATCAGATACGATTCGTGTTTTAACGCCTGAACTAATTGCAGTAGGTACAGCAAGAGATCGTCGTCGCTGCAAAAAATAAATTAAATATACAAAGTGTATTATTAATACAATTTCGCTGTGCCTATGCTACCCTTGGCAATTTTCGGCTAAAATTGATTAAAAAAAAGTGTTTTTTTTTTAAATTAGAGAGCCAAATCAAGAATGGTCCCTTGAATTTGGCTATCCAATACAAAAATAATAATTTGAATCTGACTAGCAGTTTCAAAGATCAATGTGTTCAAATATAGATGGTAAGTAAAACACCAGTATACATGATATACATGTCGAACCCTCACCTAATACTCTCCAAACACTTAACGGCGAAGCTTCTCACGGCGGCGTCAGCGTAAGCGTAATCAAGCAGCTCGAGCGCTGACTCAACGCGCTTAAACTGCTTCCAGCGCGGCAACATGCGCAACACTGTCGACACCTCGGCGCGCTCGCTCCACTCCACGCACGACACTAGCTTGGGGAGTAGCTCCGGAGCTTCTTCGAGAAAACGCTCCCTGTATTGAAAAAAGGACGGGTGAAAAAGGTACATAGTGAAGGGACACTTCCAGTATAAATATTGAGGGAATTTTAAGAGCGTTATTGTCTATTGTAGTATGGATTGAAAATTGACAACAAAACAATTAACAGGCATAATAATATAGCTTGGCTTAAAATCGAGAAGAGTGACGGAATGGGGGAAGGCCTTTGTCCAGCAATTGGATGATACAGGCTAACAGTAATAAAATTGCACTCATAAATTTAATTTGAACTGTGAGCATTTTAATGTAATCGCATAGCGCACTTATAGCTTGCACTTATTACATAATGTTCCATTATAGGCTTTAAGTTACGTTTTGCTTACAAATAACTTACAAACTTACACGAAAAAGTGATATTTTAAGCTAACATCTTAATAGTTTTGTTGGTTACTCACCTCGCTGCCCAAATATCTTTCTTCTCTTGCTCGTGCATTTCGTACATAGGATCTTTTTCTGCCGTGGCTCGCAATCTCTCGAAGTCTCTACTAAGTCGATCCATTACTTCTGGGGATTCCTTCTCGATATTTTCAGAATATGCCTCCACTACTTCTCTCTCGGGAAACACTATAGGGTATTTGCAGTCGTAACTGTAAGAAATAGTGAATAATAATTAATATGTTAGCAATCGTGAGTGGGAGAAAAACAATTATTCAATAACTTTTTTAAAATTCGCGATTTGAACACATACATATACTATGTTTGTTACTCTTTCACGCCAACATTACTGAACGGATTTGGATGAAACTTTACAGTAATATAGGTTACTAGCAGCGCCCCGCGGTTATACCCGCGTTGTGCCCGTGCCCGTGGGAATTTCGGGATGAAAAATAGCCTATGTCCTTCCCGTTGAATGTAGCTAGCTATTACACAAAGAATTATTCAAATCGAACAGGTAATTCCCGAGATTAGCTCATACATACAAACAAACAAACTTACAAATTTTACCTCTTTATAATATTAGTATAGATACATCAGAATAACATACGAAGTACATGTTATCCCGAAATTCCCGCGGGAACGGGTACAACGCGGGGCGGGGCTCGTTTATAATATGAGTAGGACTGACTTGGAGAAGCGGAGCTGCAGCTGCGTGCAGGAGTCGGCGTTGGGGTTGGAGACGACGGTGCCGAGCGGGTGCAGCAGCAGGTCGTCGCCCTGCGTGTCGTCCGCCACGTGCGTCCACATGCACAGCGCCTCGCCCGCCGTGCGCAGCTGCTCCTTGTAGTCGAAGATCTGGATGTTGGCCCACGCCAGCTTGTTGATGGTCTCCTGCGCACCAAGCGATTGGTTCAAGGTACCACTAATAATGCTTTATTGAATGGAAAGTTTAAAGAGGATCATAAGAGGGAAGAAGTTAAAGGCTTACGCCAAATTAAAAATATATACTACAAGCAATTGAAGTTGAAGAACAATTCAGTAATGATGCTTCAAATAAACCAAATTATTTTAATTATTCTGATTTCTGAAAGCTTCGATGTGCTCATTTTGGAAGTATAAGTATTAGGCAGGGAGGTAGGATCGTGATCGTGATCGTATAGGCGGGCTGGGCACCTTGTTGTTGTCCTTGCCGCGGCGCTTGCCCTTGGGCCGCGCCAGCTCGTAGATGCCGAGGCACAGGCGCGCCATGCGCGGCAGGTCGCACACGCGCAGCGCGAACACCAGCGCCTGCGCCCACTCGGCCACGCCGCGCGCCGACACGCTGCCCACGCGCGTCTTCACGCTCTCGCACAGCGGCTTGCCGCCGTGGAAGATGCCGGCCTGGCACACCACCTGTACAGCGACCGGGTACTATGGGTTAGGTCAGTCACCCGTGGGGAGTTGAGTAACACCGCACATACACTGCTATACTAACGAAGTATAGGTTAGACAACATGGGGAGTTGAGTAATAAGCTGGTTAGCGACGGTACGTCAATAGGATGTCGTGAAGTAAAGCAAGTTTGCACAAGTTAGTGACCAACACTAGTGTCGAAGATTTTAACCACCTAAATGTAACGTAGTCTAATGATGATGTAGAAGTACACTATACTCGGAATTTTAATTCGATTCCAGATTTGACAATTTCAGTGTTGCAACATTATGACAAGTACTAAATAGTGACGTTGCGAAATTATTCGACATGGAAATGGAATATTTCCGGATCGATTCTTCTCGTTTATAATTTTACTCTCGTAAACTAAGTATATCAGGAAATTAAATATTTCTGAACCGATAATTTAGTTTTGACGATTAATTAACGATCTGAGACTTTTCTTTTATAATTGTGTGTGAAATAAATAAAAAAATGTGATCATGAAGGAACATGACAAATAAAACAGATAGATGTATTATGATAATAATTTATTTTATAAATTGTCGCCGTCATCGCTATCGCTGTCACTTTCTGTAACATTTATTATAAATGTGTCTGTGATATCGGATACAAAATATCGATTCGCAATGAAATAAGATATTCGTATCACTACACTACACTATTATATGTGGTATCATTATTTCACAAAATGACAGTAGCTAATGTCAAATCTGGAATCGAATTAAAATTCCGAGTATAGGTGACAATTAATATTGCAACTTGTTTAATTTTAAGACTAATTAACAGCTGACTATTTTATTCTACGGAAGAAATTATTTATGGTTAGAAAGCAGACGTATTAGTTAAGATTTAAGGATTAATAAGAATCAGATTGTTATCACCCATACCTCGGCATTCCGGCCCGGCTCTACGTTTAGTCTATGCACACTATGCACGAACACGGTGTAATTCTTCTCGATACTCCACGATGACTTCGAATGCTCGGACGGCAGTCGCTTCCGTTCGATTTGAGATGTCACCTTGTGGTTAGGGTTGTTCCAGTCCACTGGAAATAAATAATAAAGTAAGTTTACTTGCAAACCCTCGGTGGTCTAGTGGTGTGCACTAGCCTGCCAAGCCGGAGGTCTCAGGTTCAATTCCCGAGTCGAACGAAAAAAAATTCCTACTGTTCAAACATGACTCGGGTTTGCTATCACCAAACCGTCATTAGGCAAACGTGGTGATTACGCCTCATCCTCCTCACTGTACTGATATCTTCAGTGAGATGAGAGGCCTTTGCCTAGCTGTAGGACATTACAGGCTAATACTTTTTTACTTGCAAACCTTGCAGGGCTAACCGATAAGATAGCCTAGAGACAGAAGCTCGTTCTATTTCTTCTCTAAGATAGATGAAATATGTCTTTAGAGAAGCCTTACTAGTGTCACGAGTTTTTGATCGCCTAAAAGTTTCCAATTTAGCCAACTGGGGCCAACTTAACTGGGACTAACAATTCAAACATAGACATATGATATCATTAGTATTTAATTTGAAAATACATATTTTCTCAATATATCACTTTACTTGCTTCCTCTTTTCTTCAGTTAAGGATTAAGCAAGCAAGTGTTCGTACTGTTCAGAACAAGTGAACACGCGATTAGACAATATAATAATTTGTTACAGTTTCAAGTATATCGGAGTCCGAACTTAACGTGCCCTCCGAAGCATGGTAGCACTCTAATAGAAATGATCCTATCAGCTAACGATCCATGTATTAGCCGAGCTGCACGTTGTTTAATAAACGGAATAAGTTTGACTTCTCAAACTCGAAACTGTGCTTTTTTTAGAACGCTTTACTAGTAAACTTTTTAAACTCACACGATTTGCACTCATTATACTAAATGAAACGGGTCTGTACCGCGTTAGATAATTAAACGTATTTACTTAACGACTAACAATTTGGTGATAAACATTAAGTGCGGGTAGTTTGTGCGGGTAATTGGAAAAAACAATAGTGTGCAGTGAATATTCGCCTCTCCAGCCAGTTATCCCGTGACCACGAGCTGTGTAATCCGCTCGAAACGTCGGGTACGTATTTTAGTAAATACTAGCAGCACCCCGCGGTTTTACCCGCGTTGTGCCCGTTCCCGTGGGAATTTCTGGAATTATTTTACATAAAAACCTTCCTTTTGAATCACTCTACCTATTACAAAAAACCGCATCAAAATCCGTTGCGTAATTTTAAAGATTTAAGCATACAGACAGACAAACAGTGTGACAGACACGAAAAAGAGACGACTTTATTTTATACTATGTAGTGACGTTTAATTATCTAACGCGATACAGACCCGTTTCATTTAGTATAACGCTTTACTACTGTCAACTTACATGAAAGAGGCAATTTATCAATCCTTACACCCATAACCTGCGGAACCCCGTCTGTCGCCAACATTTCCTGAATATACTGGAACTGAATAAGCGGATGATCGCCGAATAAATACTCTTCGCGCCCGCAAACCTGTGATAAAACCTCCATGTTAACATATATCAAGTATTCGAGACGTTACCAAACCTCTTTGGAGTCTCTTTGGTTTTTGTTTTTGTTAAGTTGTCACACTGCTAGCGACATCTGGTGGACTGTTCCGGTTATCTTTGTAACAGTAAGTGGTTATGGTATTTCAATGTATAAATAAAATAAATATTTATGCATAATCAACCATTAATTAAATTGTTTAAAATACTATAACTTATATTTTTAAACAATATAAATTAAATTACAACTATTAAAACCAAATAATAAATTACCCAACGAAATATCCTGTGGGAATAAAGATTAAGGCATAGGCAGGATAACTCTTGTACAATATATAAGTTTCGATTAGTGTTTTATATGAAAGATTTTCAAGTCATTTCAGCATTATAAAATACTATTACATTATTATTGATATAGGTAGTATGTATTTATAAGACTAGATAGTGTTATATGAGAGTACTTGTAACTCGTACTCGGACTATTAATGTGCGTTTTGATCGAATGTCTTGCTCGCTCTTTAACCTTCTTTCATAACAAGAGAAACTTCTCATTTCTTCGCAACCTTTTTTAATGAAGTGAGCAACTATTCCAAGTACCAAGCGAAAATGGAGTTTAAGTACATATATTTTATATCTATATTTCTACATGGAAAAGTAAATAAAATCAATCGACGTCACCTTAAGAACATAGTCATGTCGACTGCCCCTCAAGTTGAACTTGCGCAGTACATACTCAATGTGCTCGTGTGGCTTCCGGGTCGCTTGCACGCTCGATGAAAACTGTAACAAGGAAAACGTTAAATTAACACAAATAGCGTACAGCATACTCGTAATAGGGTATTTCACTGGTATTAAAAATGTACAATTTGAGAGATGAATTTAGTTAAATAACTAAAATTATGATTAAAACTGAAATCAGAATCCAAATCGATTAAAAAATAAAGACATTATAAGCTCCGAAAGATTCTCTCCTGTCCCTTTCTTGCAAAACGATTTTTACGGGGCTACAAGCTTTGTGACGTCACAGAGATAGTAGTGCTTTCTCTATCTAATCAGTAACTTCGACCGCCTGTAACTCTGGAAATAATAGGGATGTAAAAAAAGACGTGTGGCACTCGGGGACTGCCGCGGTGAAGCTATTGCATAGCATTTTGTATCAACTTATGCAATTATATTTGATATATTTGATATCTCTTCTCTCACCACCCTCTCTCACCCCCTCTCTCACCCCCCTCTCTCACCACCCTCTCTCACCCCCTCTCTCACCCCCCTCTCTCACCCCTCTCTCACCCCCCTCTCTCACCCCCTCTCTCACCACCCTCTCTCACCACCCTCTCTCACCCCTCTCTCACCCCCCTCTCTCACCCCTCTCTCACCACCCTCTCTCACCACCCTCTCTCACCACCCTCTCTCACCACCCTCTCTCACCCCCCTCTCTCACCCCTCTCTCACCACCCTCTCTCACCACCCTCTCTCACCCCCCTCTCTCACCCCTCTCTCACCACCCTCTCTCACCACCCTCTCTCACCCCCCTCTCTCACCCCCTCTCTCACCCCCTCTCTCACCCCCTCTCTCACCCCCCTCTCTCACCCCCCCTCTCTCACCCCTCTCTCACCACCCTCTCTCACCACCCTCTCTCACCACCCTCTCTCACCCCCCTCTCTCACCCCCTCTCTCACCCCCTCTCTCACCACCCTCTCTCACCCCCTCTCTCACCCCCCTCTCTCACCACCTCTCTCACCCCCCTCTCTCACCCCCTCTCTCACCCCCCTCTCTCACCACCCTCTCTCACCCCTCTCTCACCACCCTCTCTCACCCCCTCTCTCACCACCCTCTCTCACCCCCCTCTCTCACCCTCTCTCACCCCCCTCTCTCACCACCCTCTCTCACCACCCTCTCTCACCCCCCTCTCTCACGCCCCTCTCTCACCCCCCTCTCACCCCCCCTCTCTCACCCCCTCTCTCGCCCCCTCTCTCACCCCCTCTCTCTCACCCCCTCTCTCACACCTCTCTCTCACCCCTCTCTCTCACCCCTCTCTCTCACCCCCTCTCTCACCCCCTCTCTCACCCCCTCTCTCACCCCCTCTCTCACCCCCTCTCTCACCCCCTCTCTCACACCCCTCTCTCACCCCCCTCTCTCACCCCCCTCTCTCACCACCCTCTCTCACCCCCTCTCTCACCCCCCTCTCTCACCCCCCTCTCTCACCCCTCTCTCACCCCCCTCTCTCACCCCCCTCTCTCACCCCCCTCTCTCACCCCCCTCTCTCACCCCCCTCTCTCACCCCTCTCACCCCCCTCTCTCACCACCCTCTCTCACCACCCTCTCTCACCCCCCTCTCTCACCTCCCTCTCTCACCCCTCTCTCACCCCTCTCTCACCCCTCTCTCACCCCCTCTCTCACCACCTTCTCTCACCCCCATCTCTCACCCCCTCTCTCACCCCCCTCTCTCACCAACCTCTCTCACCCCCTCTCTCACCCCCAACGCACAATCGCACACAACGCCGTGTCGAAGACTGCCGAACTGAAACGACGTTAGACGATGCACGGCCTTCAAGCCACACCTCCTTCCCGTCGGATCGGGTAAGCGTGAGGTTTTTTCGTTACGGAATTTTTGGATTTGGTCCCCGCGCTCAAGGCCCGCGATAGAAGCTATGCAATAGCTTAACAACATTATTTTTAAATTACTTCAAATTTAACTAGTTAATTCAAATTATTAAAACTTTAACCAACCACGTTTTAAGCCTTTTATGCATATCAAGTATCCAACAAACTAATAAGGTAGTGCAAACCTTTTTACAGAAAACTATCATGAACCTTAGTACACCATCATTCCTTTTCAACAAATCAATCAATTAAATTGACAACCTGACAGACACATCATATGTCATAATAAAATAACAACGTAAACAAATAAAAAATACGATAAATACCAATTATTAATACATAAGCCTTTACCTGCAGATCACTGTATACTCTACTGATATTACTTCATACTATATTACTGTACACCCTCAATTGAACATAGCTGAAAATGCTCAAATCAAAGTTTGATCTATCGACGAAGCCAGACGAGATAGACGAACAGGTAAAGGAATCAACGGTTGATGAAGAACAACACGAAGCTGAGGAGAACGATGAACCTATGGTAGATGAGGAACAAAAGCCGGAGGTGATCGTCAGGCCTATCGACGAAAACGAGATAAAACAACGACTGCAGTTCCTGGGGAAAACGGCAGAGGGTGATGGGTAGGTTGTCGATAATCGGCTTCACTACATAGTATAAAATAAAGTCGTCTCTTTTTCGTGTCTGTCACACTGTTTGTCTGTCTGTATGCTTAAATCTTTAAAATTACGCAACGGATTTTGATGCGGTTTTTTGTAATAGGTAGAGTGATTCAAGAGGAAGGTTTTTATGTAAAAAAATTCCCGAAATTCCCACGGGAACGGGCACAACGCGGGTAAAACCGCGGGGCGCTGCTAGTTGATACATATAATATAGTCTATTTATTGCTACCAATAGACATAATATAACCAAACAGGATAAGTTATATTTTCAGTCTCTGTTGTTCTAATTGTATGTTCAACTTTGTTCCAAATTTGGTGTAAAAAACCGGCCCAATGCGAGTCAGACTCGCGCACGGAGGGTTCCGTACTTTAAAAAACTTTAGGCGGTCTAAATGCTCCCAACACCAGGGTTGGCCACTAACCTACTCGAACGAATGAATGAGCGAGAAGATCTTACAACTTGTCGTTTCAAACTCACAATATCTTTACGTAGTCAATCTGTACATTTTCCTAAGCGAGTTTAGAAATAGAAAGAAACTCATCACTATTTGAAACGGGTTATTTTATTCACAGCTACACATATTTAAAATTGGATATTTCCAAAATGGGCTTAACCGATTTAACCATGGTAATACGTTTCAAACACCTCCAGTTTATAGACGTATCAGACAACTTGTTGAATCTAGATCAACTTGAAGTGCTGATGGACTTGCCGTACTTAGTTCTCTTACAAGCCGACAGCAACCAGCTGAAATCAGCGGCTTTGAAACCAGGAAAGTACCTACAAGTACTGATACTGAACAAAAACTTCATATCAACTGTAGAAGATGTTTACCAACCAGAACTATCGACCCTAGAGATAGGATACAATAAAATCCAAAAGATATTCTTTAAAAGCAGGATGCCACACATCAAAGTTCTGGATTTCCGCTACAATATAATCATGGACGTTCTAGACTTAGACTTCCCTAATCTAGACAGCCTATATCTAGCTGGCAATAAAATAAAGAGTCTGGCTGGAATAGAGAAACTGACCAATTTGAGAGTTTTACACGTACGACATAATCCTATAAGGAATTTGGACGGACTCGACGAAGGATTGACTAAGCTTACGTACGTAAATTTGAGGAATTGCAAAATATCTACGTTGAAACAGGTCAAAAAGTTGAGGGTAAGTTGGCCTAAGATTTTTTCTAACTTTGCATTTGTAGGGAAAGAATATTTTTTATGCCATTTATCTCAAAAAGTAAGAACCAAAATGAACAATAACCAACATTCAACCAAGATTTGCCATCTCTCATTGCTGTAATTTTCCACAGGCACTGACAGCCCTAGATACTCTAATACTAAAAGGGTGCCCTTACATGGGAGGTACGGGGCAGGAAGGGGGCGAGGCGGCTGCGGAAGAAGAGGACCCTGAACTGAGGGTGGAGGTACTGGCCACGCTGCCGCGAGTGAAGAGGCTTAACAAAAGCATCGTGAGCCCCGAGGAAAGGTGACTCGTTTAGAGAACTTGCGGTTTAAACTTTCTCGTACGCGTTCCCGAATGAATTAAGGGATACAAATTATGTGTTCTTCCAGACTCATAGAATGTGTTCTTTTAGATTCGCAATCTATCTCTATAGCCGCGTACCCACCTAGCGCACAGGCTCGCGAGCCATGGCTCGCGAGCCAGCCTCAGTAGTTTTGTTCAATTTACACGAGGCCGCCTCGCGAGGCAGGCTGAGCCATCATAAGTCGTGTATATTCAGCTGCAGCTATTTTCCTAGCTTCGCGCGCGAGCCAAAATATAACCGTACCCACCTAGCGCACGTCCACACCAGCCGAGCATTTGGCTCGCGAGCCTGTGCGCTAGGTGGGTACGGACATGTTTTGGCTCGCGCGCGAAGCTAGGAAAATAGCTGCAGCTGAATATACACGACTTATGATGGCGCAGCCTGCCTCGCGAGGCGGCCTCGTGTAAATTGAACAAAACTACTGAGGCTGGCTCGCGAGCCATGGCTCGCGAGCCTGTGCGCTAGGTGGGTACGCGGCTACCGGGTACGCGCCTTATGCCCTTTTCATCCAGATCCATTCTGTTGACCGTTTTATTTCTGAGTCAGAGTCAGTTGTAACCCAAACATGATACACCTGATTGTAACATTTAAATGTAAGTAAGAAAGTTCGAATCGGTTAATGACCAACCCTAATGACGGAGTTATTAGACCGCCTAAAAGCCTCCGACTTAGTTTATCGATGGAAAAAACCGGTACCGATAATTTCCCTTAGGACCACAAGGTTGAATTCCTAAAATGTTGAAATCCCGAAATGTTGACTTTCCCAGAACGTTGGATCTCATAATCCCCCGTAATGTTAACCGATAACTATGGAACTAGTAAAAAAAAAATAACCCTAACCTACCGAATTACCAACTTTCTGGGAAAGTCATCATTTCGGGATTTCAACATTTTAGGAATTCAACCTTGTGGTCCTAAAGCGATAATTTAACGTGTGTGAAACACTGTGGCGCTCAGACAGAAATGCTACTATCAGCCACCGATCCAAACACAAGCCGAGTGGCACAGTGCTTAACAATCACAATGAGCTAACAACGCTTAGTCAAACGCCACGAACCTATGATTTAAACTGAACTAGCAGCGCCCCGCGGTTTTACCCGCGTTGTGCCCGTTCCCGTGGGAATTTCAAGAATTTTTTTACATAAAAACCTTCCTCTTGAATCACTCTACCCATTACAAAAAACCGCATCAAAATCCGTTGCGTAATTTTAAAGATTTAAGCATACAGACAAACAGACACGAAACAGAGACGACTTTATTTTATACTATGTAGTGATGGGGTATACTTTCAGAGGTGAAGCCAAAGAGCTGATGATGCAGTGGATTGAAGAAGGAGAGAAGGAAGACGAGGAGGATATGGAAGAAGAAGGAATGGGTGAGGAGCATTCCATGAAAGAAGATTAACTCTTAAAAAAAGTTTTAGAAGAATATAGTCTTTAGTTAGGCATTATAGTTCAATAAAGTAAGTTTTTGTATTTTTTTGTTTTAATCTGTAATCTTTTTCTATCTGCCCCATAGAACGGCAAAGGACCACTCCAATGCAAAGTATTCTCTTTCTTGTTTTTGTATACTTTTAGAAACTGTTTACTCGCTTTATCTTCTACTAGCAGCGCCCCGCGGTTTTACCCGCGTTGTGCCCGTTCCCGTGGGAATTTCGGGAATTTTTTTACATAAAAACCTTCCTCTTGAATCATTCTACCTATTACAAAAAACCGCATCAAAATCCGTTGCGTAATTTTAAAGATTTAAGCATACAGACAGACAAACAGTGTGACAGACACGAAAAAGAGACGACTTTATTTTATACTATGTAGTGATTCGGTTAGGCTTAACTTACTGTGGCAACGGTTGGTTGGTAAGTTTAAATAGCATGTTAGTTAAAACTTTAATATATTAAACACAGAAATCACAGTGACTTACAGCAGATATATTAAGAAAATGATAATTTATTAATTATGTAATTAACCTTCACGCATTATACAACACTGATATCAAACGATCGAATACGAAATATATTAAACATAATATTGGTGTAGATATTCTAGGTATATAGGCCAATAGGTAAAAGATGTGAGCAGAAATAAGTATGTCATTGTCATTGCCAGCGGTTACGCGATTACGTCTAGACCTCAGTCTACAATAGATTACTATTTATTTATAACACCTATTAGGACGGTGTTACACTAAACTGAAATCCTCCGATTAATTAATTAATCTATACTTATTATAAAGAGGTAAACTTTGTAAGTTTTGTTTCAATTTTCGAGGTAATCTCGAGAGTTATCAGTCCGATTTGAATAATTATTTTTGTAATAGGTAGCCACATTTAACGGTCAGGTTATTGTTCATACCAAAATTCCAATGCGAACGGGCACAACGCGGGTAAAACCGCGGGGCGCTGCTAGTCTAATATATAAAATTCTCGTGTCTCGGTGTTTGTAGTAAAACTCCTCCGAAACGGCTTGACCGATTCTCATGATATTTTGTGTGCATATCGGGTAAGTCTGAGAATCGGACGACATCTATTTTTCACCCCACTAAGGGCTCCCACACAAAACTGCAATGCGATGCGATGCGAATTCGCATCGCAGGAACTTGCGATGCGAATTTCTGCGATACGAACTGAAATAGGTATATCTAGCGCCATTACTACAGTACAAAGAAAAGAGATGAATATATTAAATGAGAATCGCTAATTAATGGAACAGCATCGCAAGTTCCTGCGATGCGAATTCGCATCGCATCGCATCGCAGTTTTGTGTGGGAGCCCTAAATGTTAAGGGTTGTCCTCCCTTGCTTTTTATACGGCAAAACAACGTTTGCCGGGACAGCTAGTTAACATATACAATGTACTAACGCAACAGATTATATAAATGAGTGAATGTTTCAAATTAAAGTCTGAATAAGGTTCCGAAGTTAAATGAGGAAGGAAATTAATATGCAAATGATCATAAATGTATACTAATTCAATAAAGCTGAAGAGTTAAACGCGCTAATCTCGAATACTATTAATCCGATTTGAATAATTCTTTGTAATGGATAGCCACATTCAACGGGAATGTTTTAGGCAAATTTTCATCCCGTAATTCCCACGGGAACGCACACATCACGGGTAAAACCACGGGGCGCTGCTAATAGAAAATAACTACGGGTGACTTACGTTACGCAGTGGATACACTCACACACTCAAAGGTGTCGCTAGAAAGGCTCCCAAGAGGTTCAAAATTGGATTGAATTTCACCTTCATATATTATTCCATAACACAAGCTTAAACTTAGTTTGTGTCCAATTAACTGTGTATGAAGTTGTCCTGATGTATTTATTTTTTCTGCCATTTGAGTATAATTCCACTTCCGTATCCCTATGTTTTTATTGCTATTTTGTCTGTGGTCGTGTCAGTACATAAAACATCACATTCGTAGTGTGTGACAGAGATAACGCTCTACAAAACGAACAAGTCGACTATCTCCCTCAAGAAGTCGAGAAGCAAAACATTTAGCCATAACTAATCTCTAAAAATCATTTAAATAACCTAATTCAATAGAAATTGTATTAAATTCATACAGGAAAACCACATAAGGAAAATAAGGCTTTATTTTTCCACTGAATTAGACAGTAAGCCTTGAATAACATAAAGCATATTAAGTATTCAATGCCACACTACAGGATACTTAATGATACACAAATGAAATTTGGAAAAACCCATATGAAACCACAGCTATATGTAAACTATCCTTAACTATTGTTAGTTATTTACAATTTGGCTAAGTTTAGATTAAGTAACTTAAACAAATATATTAATACATACAGTTATTCGTCAATGATATATGAGTCAATATTCCGATACAGTTTTTCAAACTCGTAAAATAAGTTTTGCACCAAAATGAAAGGTACCTATATTGATTTATAAGCGATATTCCTGCAGTTTCATCAAAATATATTCAGTAGTTTTTGCATGAAAGAATTACTCAATACATTTTCACGAAAAAGAAAGTAAGGGCTCCCACACAAAACTGCGATGCGATGCGATGCGAATTCGCATCGCAGGAACTTGCGATGCGAATTTCTGCGATACGAACTGAAATAGGTATATCTATCGCCATTACTACAGTACAAAGAAAAGAGATGAATATATTAAATGAGAATCGCTAATTAATGGAACAGCATCGCAAGTTCCTGCGATGCGAATTCGCATCGCATCGCATCGCAGTTTTGTGTGGGAGCCCTAAGGCCTGTATATCAGCACAGTGAGGAGGATTAGGCGTAATCACCATGTTTGCCTAATGCAGGTTGGTATAGTAGAATAGGATGATATGTTTGAGAACTTACCAATATATCTGTGTCATCAAACTTTGGTGTGTAAAGAGAAAAATTGATCCTATTCTTCAATATCATGGGTATCCTCTCTCGCTCGGTCAGCCGTGGCTTGTATCTGTACCTCAGTCTGTCCAACGGCTTGCAGTTCAATCTCTTCACCATATTCTCCTCAGCCATATCTCTCATGCGCAATCTGAAGTCTTTTACTTCTGAACTTCGTAGACTGTCAAACTCGGTTAAACCTGAAATGGGAATCAAATTGAATATTCATATCAATGTACAATATTTATCATTATTTGCTGAAAGAAACAGTTATTCAGCTACACTTGCCACCATCAACCCCTTTAACATTTTCCTTAGACTCAATCTGAGGATGAGATGTAAAGTAATATCTAAGCCTTTACCTTATCTTTATCCAAAGATCTTTTAAAAATGCAAGTATCAAACAGAACATACTCCACTAGCTTTTCTCGACAGCCTTGTCTGGGTGGAAATATTTTTTAATAGCATTATTAGGGTTCCATACATCAAAATGAAAAATGGTACTCTTATATGATCATCATCATATCACTCAAATACTTATATGTTTTATAAAGATATCTTTATAAACTTTTTAAACTCACACGATTTGCACTCATTATACTAAATGAAACGGGTCTGTATCGTGTTAGATAATTTAACGTATTTACTAAAATACGTACGTCACGGGAAGACTTCCCGTGACCACGAGCGGTGTAATCCACTCGAAACGTCGGGTACGTATTTTAGTAAATACGTTAAATTATCTAACACGATACAGACCCGTTTCATTTAGTATAAAAAGATATCTTTGTCTTCCACATAGTAACAATATTAATACAGAAAAGGTCTGAAATAGATGTAATGTTGTTATTAAATAGGTACCCATTATTAAAATAGAAAATACCCAGCAACCTATAATAATCAAGGAAAAGTAACAATAATCTGAAGGAAAATTATATAACAACGTATTAATATACCTTTTCCAATCAAATGGCTAATCTGTGTGTTCAGCGATTGTTCCCCAGGCCTCTCTACAGATCTTTCGACAATAACAAACACTCCAAACACCGGCTTTATGTCTCGGATGCGTTTAGTCTCATCGTCTACATCTTCCAAGACAGCCAGGGAGTTTACAAACCGGAACACAAAGTCTGACATGTCATGGAGGGCCCCAAACCGAGGATAGTTGATGGCCCTGTTCCATAGCTCCTGTAATAAGATATTTTTATTATATTGTGTACCCAGTTATGTGGTGTAGTGTAATATTTCTCGCTTAATAATATAATAATGCTGAAAAATAACAATGTAGACAAACAGTAAGATCTGTGTTTAAAGTTAAGTATCCATGTTTAATTTGTGTTATTAGCATCAATATTACTTCTCCTTATATTCAAGCATTAATTTCATACTATAATCAGAGTTCTATGTAAGAAATTTAGGGCAATAAACTAGTAAATAACACAAATGTACTTTCTAAAATAAACAAGCACATGTGCAAACATATTATTCAACAGTTTGATGCACTTTTATCTCGCAACTAGTTTATTTGCAGTAAACACTCGACGAGTGCGTGAATCATTGAGGATGTGCCTCCTCCACTAACCTTTTTGACATCTAGGATGGTGGCATCCCATGGGGTCGTGAGTGGGACGTACACAGAGGTGGGCAACAGACACATCAGCTCCACCACATGCGACTGCGAGGAGGACCAATAGTCCCACTTGTCGGGACAGCTCGGCGCAGGAACCATTGTTTTGATTGATATTCACAGGTTACACAAATCGCCCCCGACACATTATAACAAACAACCGTCGTAACACTCCCGCCTCGCCACTGTCACCAGCTGTTTACTACTGAAACAATACGAACAACACTGTACCCACTACTCTCGAAACAAACATGTTGTTGAATCATAGCATTTCCTGGTATTTTACGAGGGGCAAATCTCCATTCGAAATGAAACTGTCATAGAGATTACACAAACAACATTGAAACGTAGGTCATGGACACAATTTCTAACTTTTACCTAGTCGTCCAAATTGCTTACATATTTCTGACGGTCACATTTAACACAAAATACAATATTTACAAAAAATTAGAAATGTTTTTCACGTGCAAAATACACGCAATATCTGGAAAACAAACTACGGATTTCAAAGTAGGAAAGGAACGAATGAATAGATAGATTGGATTGGGATTGATTGATAGACATTAGAACCATAGATAACCACACATATTTTGATAATAAAAATAAATAATTGAACGCATCTTAACCTCTTGTCAACTCAATTTGTCAATGTGACAGATGTCTCGTGAGTCGTGAAGGCAAGGATAGGAGAGAAACTTGAATAGTTTTGTAATTCGAAAGTTTTTACCCGATGTTTTGCAACATACAATGTTTGAACACTCTGTAAGGGTACCAAGGCATTTTAAGATAGCGGCTAATATTTTTAAGAAGGTTTCCACCGAAGGCGGCAGTGTTAAAACTCTATTGTACGACGATAAACTGCGACACTTTGTAAGTTCAATTTTAATTTATTTACCGCTACCTATCTATTATACATAAAACTATCAAGAAAACTATAATAAATGTGATCCTTATCCCTGTAACATTTTGCAGAAAACAAACGTGCTTTATGCACTAATAACAGAAACTATAAAACATGCGGCTGATATTGATAAAATATTTGAACATTTTGACGTATTCAAAACTGAAAGCCGATTAGACCCATGGCTAGCCAAGGTCCTCACGACCGAGCTATTGTTTGGAAAAAAGACTTTACCAGGAAAAAGCAAGCCGGAGCAAACAATATTGTCTTACAAAGAAAACTTTGAATCATATGTATCTGAGCATCAAGATGACATGAAGAATGAAGGTAAATTACTTTTTATATCTTTTTCAGATTCATTAACTTCATATAACAACTCATTGAAATGGCTGAGACAGAGGAAAGGCCATGGGTGTCAGAAGACACAAAGAGAATTACATCCGTCTTGGGACTCCTTGTAGTTTTCAGTACCGCTATGTTCACACTGCCGTTTGTCGCATTCTTTGGAGTGCGTCACGTAATGAATGTGTACTACCCACACAATCAGTTTGCATGTAATGTGTGGTCAGTGTTGGCTGCTGTAGTAGTTGTCAATATAATTATATGTGTGTATGCATACCGAGCATACCATGAGAAGGAATATGATGAGGATGGCAATGAAATTGATCAACATTCATACAAGCCTGTTCCCGTTGAGACAGAGAAGAGCAGTTTGAATTTAAAAGAGGATTAACATTCCGTTTTTATTCCGTTATTTTGTTACAGTATTCTAGTTTATTTACAGTCCATGATTTTGTTCATTTTAACTAGAAAGTAGTAATATTAAACTTAAATATCTATCTTCCAAGGTCTGTCTGAATTAAATTTTGCTTTTAATCCTTCCACATTTATGTAACAACTTACCAAAGATAAAATATTTTCTAAGCTATCAAAACTATATTTGAATAACTTTAAGGCATTATTTATTCTGGGAATCAATAATTATTATAATAATAACTCTTCAGGTATCATTATTATAGCAATAACATAATACAAAAACAATTCATGGAATAAAGAGCAAACTAATTATATCTTATTTGTTTTATTGATTCCTCATTTGATGTAATCATTTCAATGTGTTTTTTGTGTAGTGTACATGTTTGTTACTTTGTAAAGAGGTATGTTCACTAAATGGCTGAAGATTTTCATACACATTTCATACAAGGATGTATACCAGGTATAAAGTACAGTCGCGAAGCAAGAAGAATTTCATCCATTGATTTACCTTTATCTATTTATCTCTGTCACTCGTACACAATAGTATTGCCGTTTCACTCCGCCAATGCATTGTGGCGAGTGAGACAG
Source organism: Cyclophora albipunctata (assembly GCA_963082685.1). Taxonomy (NCBI): domain Eukaryota; kingdom Metazoa; phylum Arthropoda; class Insecta; order Lepidoptera; family Geometridae; genus Cyclophora; species Cyclophora albipunctata. Next base: position 2,029,988 of record OY720117.1, on the reverse strand, counting down.
TAATTTTGTTGAGTGAAAGAAGACAGATAGATAAAGAAAGATCAATGGACGAAATTCTTCCTGCTTTGCGACCTTACTTTAGTACTCAATACAGTATTGATGTGTGTGTGTGTGAGTGGGAATATTAAGTTATGACCTTATATGACTGACATTTGTATGTTGTAAGAGTTGATGTTTTGGTGATATTTGATAGCACTGTATCCTTGGTATTGGTTTTTTTAAGACTACTTTCTCACTGTACATTGCACTAGGATCAGGGGAAGGGAAAAGGCGAAATACATACATCCAGTACATCAAACACATTCTACAAACAATCAGAAACATATCTACCCATGACTGACTGTTTCACCTTTACACGCCTTAATATTCCAGTAACTCCTCGGCCTCGGTATGTCAGGATCAATACCAACCTCCTCACTACATCGGATGCCATCAGAGCCTTCCAAGATGAGGGTTTCCACTTCATCCGGTGCACTTCAGGCTCGTACGACGACTACTTAGAACAGATAAAGAAGTTAACGGAGTACGACTTCACACAAGACTATCATGTGAAGACTATGTTTGTGTTCGCTCCGGGAACTAAGTGGCATGATCATGAGCTTTATTTGGAAAATAAGATTGTACTGCAGGATAAGGTAATCTTTGCTTTTCAATGTTTATTTGTTGATCTTAATATATTTGTGATTTGTCATTAAGCTTAATCAGTAATATATTGTTATAATTAAATTAAGACAGTATGAAAGCATTGTGATTATGCCTAATATTCATCTAAATCGCCTCATCTTAGTGAGATGATTGACCTTTGCCCTACAGTGAGGTTATCCACATTATTCAATCATTTCTTTTATGAGAAATCGAAGATATTTTGACGTTCATTGTGTTCAATTTATATTGTACTCATGTAATGTTCTAGGCTACTGCCTTAGCAGTACATCTACTAGCGCCACCTAGCGGTTGCACCGCGCTGGACATGTGTGCAGCGCCCGGTATGAAAACTACGCAACTCGCAGCTTACATGAGGAACGAGGTAAGTTCTATTCTCATATACATTTATAACTAAGGAGTTAAGGTATCTGATGGAAATCAAGGATATTCTACGTTTCATATGATTGGTGAATACAACTATTCGTTATGGGTATATTGCGATGCTGTGTTACGTTTTGATATCATGATTTGAACACTAGGTATATATAAATGTAGCATACATGGTGGAAAGGCACTTAAAATTATTTCAAACTGTCAGTCTCGGTTGTTGAATCTACGGACTATTTTAGAGATTAGGCGATCTATAAACTCCGACATCAGATAGCCACAATACAGCACCATGCAGTCTGCACGAATTTGGTTCATAAACTGTTGTGAGAAAACACGACAAATTTCATATGGCACATATTGACAGGTAGTTTAAACATTATTTATTGTTACACTAGCAGCGCCCCGCGATTTTAACCGCGTTGTGCCCAATCCCGTGGGAATTTCGGGAATTTTTATACTTATAAACCTTCCTCTTGAATCACTCTATCTATTAAAAAACCCGCGTCTAAATCGGTTGCGTAGTTTTAAAGATCTAATCATACATAGGGACAGACAGACAGACAGACAACGGAAAGCGACTTTGTTTTATACTATGTAGTGATTTTGTCTTTGTTTTCAGGGAAAAATATACGCTGTAGAGAGGAACGAGCAACGGTACCAGACGCTCTGTGATTTTGTGGAGAAAACTGGATGTAAATGTGTGGAGACGTTCCATAAGGACGCGCTGGAGTTGAAGCGAGGGGAGTACGATGACGTGGAGTATATCCTGCTGGATCCAAGCTGTTCGGGCTCGGGTGATTATATTGTTTAGTTTCTTGAACTCTTTCGGTGCAAAACTGTGTTCTTGATGAGCCTTTTTGGTACAAGTTTGTGGTATATTATGTAATAACCAATGTTATTGTTTTGTTCGCTGTTTTCTTATATTTCGATCTCGTAATCGACATGTTTTTTGTTGAGAAGTTTAGGACATAAGTAACAAAAACCTTGGAAGTCTAAATACTAGCGTGCTGAAACAAAAAACTCACTGTTAAGCCTTATTACATTATTATAGATTATTAGAAAACAACTTTTTGATAAATGCTTTGCCATACATTCTTTCCTATTTCTGTGGTTAGTGTTTTTTTTATTTTATTATTTCGATATTCAAACTTATAGTTCATCTTTCACTAGATAAACTTAATTTTTGTGCGATTAACTGTAAGCTGTTGTTTAATGTAAATATCATGTTCCAGGTATGGATTTCTGTGTGCACAACTACATAGAAGCGACCCGCCTCGCCAAGCTAACATCACTACAGGAGAAATTCCTTAAACACGCTATGAACGCCTTCCCAAAAGCCAAACGCATAGTCTATAGCACTTGTTCTCTTTACCCTGAAGAAAACGAGCGCGTCATCACCAACGTAGTCAAAACTTCTAGAGCAAAATGGCGCGTGCAAGATGTCAAAGAGATGCTCAAAGGTAACTGGAATAACTTCGGCTCGGCTATGTATGGAAGTATGGGCACTAGATGTCTTTACGCTAAACCAGATTCAGATCTTACTACCGGTTTCTTTTTAGCCGTTATCGATCGAGACGAAAAAGATATGGCTAAAGCTATTAGTAGGAAGCAAGGTAAAGAAGCGGACAATAGTAGGGGTGATACTAAGAATAGTGATGAAGTTGAGAGTGGTAGTAAAAAGAAAAGCAAAAAGCGTAAAGAAAATTCAAATAATGATCATGAAATCACTGCTGACGCAATTGAAAATGACGTCACCGATGATACCGACGAAGTACCTAAAAAGAAAAAGAAGAAACGTACTTCTGAATCTGTAGCAGAGTCTGAAATTATAGAAGTTAAAGAGAAATCGAAGAAAAATCGTAAGAATGACGAAAATAACCAAATCATAGAACACGTGACAGAAGATTTGGACAATTTAGACGCAGAAGTAATAGAAGTGAACGATTCTCCCAAGAAAAAGAAGAAGAAAAATAAAAACAAAGCAGAACTAGAGAATGTTGTAGTTATTGATGATGAAATAACTAATGAAGCTAAAAGTAAGAAAAATAAGAAACGCATAAACGATGACGTCATCGAAGTAGATCTTGATAGTGAAGATATCGAACAAGAGAAACCTAAGAAGAAAAAGAAGAAAAACAAAGATGTTTGAATTAAGTTTCCATATGAGATAAGAATAAATGTTTTCTACTTTTCAAAACTAGTTTTTTTTATCCATATACATCCTTATAAAATTTAGGGTGCCTTTCCAACAGTGGTATGCTAAGCCATGCTACGTAGTTATATATCATTCGTTCCTAAATAGTAACGTAGCATATCATTCGGTGGATAGGCAACCTAAATTATACCTGCGTGTAAAAACTTAAACGATATGATATTTCAATAAGTTTTCTTATTAAGTACTTCGAAGGTTTGCGTCTATATTTAAACCTCATTCGAAAATATTAAAGAGTTTTGGTTCGGTACATGAACCTTATTTGAAAACTAAAAAGGATTACATTTATAATTGAACCTTTTTCGAAAATATTAAAGAGGATGGCGTCGATTCTTGAACCTCCTTTGATAACAATAAAGAGGATGCGTCGATTATTTAAACTCCTTTGAAATTAAAAAGAGTTTTGATCGATAAGTGGTAATAAGGCGATACGTAATTTTGATGATAACGTGGAAAACGTTTGATTATTTTAATCTAAGCTAAAACAGCTTGTTCCAGAAGCTTCCTACTTCATAAGATCGAAAGGAAACTAGCTCCTATACCTCTGCAGTAGGTACAAACATGGTTATGGTTACTTAACGCAAAAAATTTGAACCTCCTGGTTTTGAAGTGGGTTAAATTTTAACCAATAACTTTCACCCAAGTAGGGCAAACGTCACATCTTTTATTTTCGTCTAGCCATTGTTTCTTACAAGCACACATTATATTCCTTTGTTTTGTTACAAAAATAAACAATATTGGACCGTAAAGATTACTTCAATAGAGTTCGTTTTATGTCGCATTTTCCTTCACAGTATGTTGTCACGAAGTGTCGTGTGCCCTTATTTTAGTTCCCGCAAGTAGGGCTGTCGATTATTTTTTTCAGCCATTTTTGCATAATATGACCAGCCACTGGAGTCGACGTTGCTACGTAATCATTATAATTTTACGATGTTAGTCTAGCCAGTGTGCAGTGTCGACTTGGTTGTAAAATGGTTGTTATAACGTTATTTTCTTTTATGTTTTATTTTCATAACGTTTAATTTGAAACCGTAAACTTGTTTGAATATTTGACACAATGATTTTTGTTTTCGTTTCAAAGGTTTTTAACTGTATTTAGGTTCGGTCAGGCTGTATTCGGGAAGAGTTTATTAAACAATAGGATCTTTCGGGTCAAACGTTCGATCTTAGTATAGTAGGTTTAAAAATATAAGCCTTAATACATAACCTATCTACCACACAATGCAGGCACGGTAATTTAATTTATATTACTCTAGCTGTGCCCTGCGGCTTCAACCGCAGCACATCCGATCTTGTGGGAATTTCGGTATTTTTATTACAATACTTATTATCCTATTCCTGACCAAGATAAAATAAAAAAAGGAATCATTAAAATCGGTCCTGCCGTTCTCGAGTTATAAATGGTGTAACTAGCACGACTTTCTTTTATACTAACAGAGCCCCGCGGTTTTACCTGCGTTGTGTCCATTCCTGTGGGAATTTCGGGATGAAAAATAGCCTATGTTGCTCGTGGATAATGTAGCTTTCGAATGGTGAAAGAATTTTTAAAAACGGTCCAGTAGTTTTTGAGCCTATTTATTACAACCAAACAAACAAAGTTTTCCTCTTAATAATATTAGTGTAGATATATAGATTAAGGGATGTAGGTATTAGTAACTCCGCTGTCACAAACACCACTTCCTAAAAACAAACAAGCTCCGTTGCCTAGTAACCCGGGCGCTAGAGATATGCGTAAATCTCATGGGCGTGCCTTCCCGTTGGGCGGGTGGATTCACCAGCCTATCTATACGCCTATCCGCCCAATCAAAGGCCGGAAGGCCAATATTATGACACCGGTGTCATTCAGTGCCTGTCACCGAATAACTTTGAAACGAAAACGGTCCTTATTACCACAACTTAGTGGTGAAAGCAGCGTGTATATAAAACTGTAATGAGCTTCCGTTATTGGCCGAACACAAGCCACCCTCGCATTAATTATGTATTGCGTTTCGTTGTTGGTTTAAGGTAATTGGTGTAGGTATTTGACTTTTATATGGACATGTATCTATTTACCTAGTACCTATCATGTCTAGTTAGTTTTCTTCCTATTTTGTTTGTCAATGTGGACAGGGTAGAAATATCTTGTTTTACTGTTTAAAATATTTTTAATTGATTTCAAGCGTTACTTAATGACATACAATAAACTAGGTACATAAATTTAACATAGCAACTATTGCACTAAGTACTGTCAATAGCAAAAGTTCACTGATCGCAAAATATTTTGTATTATTGACGTAAAGTTAGTGAGCCAATATTGAAAAGCACGTAGACATTTTATTTTGAACTCCAAAACACTAAGTTATGTCAATCATGGAAGGATACACACTCAGTGTTATTATTTAACTAAAGTAAACTGTAAATTCATAACTATAAGCAATATAAATGTAAAATCATACGCAAAGAAAGACTGCATCGAATAACAGGACGTTCACGAATATTGGAGAACCGTAAATCTTTTTCGCCGTCGACTGTACCCTCCTACGCACTACCCTATCACCATTAATAACAAGCAAAAAACTTTCTTATTTACATAACATTAGAACTCAATTGAATAACCGAATAGCGTGACGACCTTAATAAATAAGTTTCAAACAATCAGATGCGTAATTTAACTTTTTGTTTTAATACGAAACAAGCAAAATATTAGTCGATTCAGATGTAATGCGTTCCAAGGACTGAAGGAGGAAGTCGGGTATGTCAAGGATAAAAGAATTAGTACATAGCACATAGCTTGTTGCAGGAATTCGACCAGAAATTGTTACATAAATTAACGTAGTTATGACTGTGTGTGGAATTAGGGTTAAGTGATGGAATTGCGAAGATTTAGTTTAAATTTTGTTTTTTTTTTGTTGTTTTGTGTATTCGGTTCTTTTATAAGTTTACTAGCTGTGCCCCGCGGATTCACCCGCAGCGCCCCCGTTCCCGTGGGAATTTTGGGATTTTTATTCCTTATTTTTCTTATATAAAAACCTTGTCCTGACAATAAGGAACATATTAAAAAAAGAATCATCCAATTTGGTGCAGTCGTTCTGAAGTTATGCGCTTACCAACACATTTTGCGATTAATTTTTATATTATAGATAGATTTTTGATAATGATTACTGTTGTTTCAGTTAATGATGTAATGCATCTCGTATCTGGGTTTTTCATTGTAATTGTATTGATTGGAAATAATTTAAAGATATGAAGTTAATATTTTAGAAGTGGTTATATAATAAACTAGTAGCACCCCGCGGTTGTATGGTTGGGTCCGTTCCCGTGGGAATTTCGGGATTATATTAACTTAGAACAAAGTATGAAACATAACGTATAGAAACTTTACCTCTTTTTAATTTAGTATTCGTAAGATTTTGAATGTCTACATAACGTTGAGTGAATTTGATAATGCTACGTTTTATAACAGACTAGCAGCGCCTCGCGATTTTACCCCCGTCGTGGCCTTTCCCGTAGGAATTTTAGGATAAAAATAGCCTATAACTTTCCCGTTGAGTGTCGTATCTAATATAATAATAATTATTGAAATCGTTTTGGTAGTTTCTGAGATTAGCGCGTTCAAACAAACAAACAAACAAAAGTCAAAACTCTAATCTACAATTTTATTGTATCCAGCAAATATAAAATGGTGTAATAATTTCTACTATTAGCTTTCCTATCCTATTATAGTTTTATGAGGCTCATAAAGCTATAAAATGAATAAGAATTATGGCAGTGGGCCATAATAATATTTATTATTCTACGTAGCAAGCTACGAGCCTACAGGATGACTACGACAGCTACAAGCCCGCTACGGTGCTACGACGTAGACGTAGATTAACGATAGCACATTGTAAAAAATAACAAACGAAGAAAGTAAAAACTTTTTTCAATATTTAGGTCAAGTTAACCGTGCCCCATTTACAAAGTATAAATTTTCATAATCATAACGAAAATTAGCGAGGCGTTAACACGAAACTATGTAAGAATTCAACATGTTAATAGCTGGTTAATGTGGACTTGGTTTTCAACAGACTTAATTATAACTTAGTTTATATTAAAAGCCTTAAATACCCGTCGTTAAGAGTGATTATTGCTTAACCGAGGTACAATTTATCTGGAGCATTATGCACTTTTATTTGCCTATAATTCGGATATTTTCTATACTTTAATACAGAAAAGGTTACGTTTACTAAAGTCACGCGAAACAGTTTCAACATCAAATCGTTTATGCAAATTTATCAACAATGAAATGTCAAACAGGTAAACTGCAGCCATTATACAGTTATTTTGAAATTGTAAGAGATTGGCGTATAATTGTCGGTTCGTATGCGGCCTGTTTGCAAACGCCCATTAAATACATAAACGCTAATGCCTTTAAAATGATAAAATGCAAAGAAATAGGTAGGTTATCGTTAAGTTGGTCCGCCATATTGTATTTATTTTATTGCGTCATAATATGTAGGTTTTTTGTCAAATTTAAGGTTAGATATCAACTAACAGTATTTCATTACTAACAGCCTGGCCTACCTATCCTACCTAAAGTAAAACTAGACATAAATAAAAAATAAACAAGCTTAAAACTTTATTTTAAATAGCGCAACCAAATTTTGCTTTAAAAAGCGGAACCCTAAAACTTGGTTTCGAAGTCGAGTGCTCAGAAAGGAACAATATATATTCCTTAGGCCTCCGTTATCGATTACGTTCGAGTGTGGTCACGTCAGGGCGCCGTGTCGTGTGAAGCGGCCCTAAGTGGCACGCCACCGATTCGGCCAGCCGCCTTCGCCGTCACTAGCCTCCTTCCACAATACATAACCGGACGACTTTGCACTTGCCAATTATAACACAATGGAATTAAATAAATAAAATTCCTTTTAACATTCTGTTAGTGTTCTAATTAATTTACTTTGAATAGAGAAAGATCGAATTAGTTTCCCGCGTTTTTTTTATTATTGTGTCTGTGGTTGTGATTCTTTTTTTGAATAATGGCATCGGAAGCGAGCAATGGAGCGGCTGCGGCAGTGGTAAGAATTTCACAATATTTTTGAAAGGGAAGCGGGTTAATTTAGAATTTATGAATTAAAAAACAACTTCTTGTTTAAGTGTTACGTCCAATCAGTGAAATAAGATAGCCATAGGTAGTTAGGTACTTGCCCGGTCACTTCATATTTTAGTATAGTGCGACATTACTATATATTATAAATAATATATCTATTACTGTTACTGTTAGCCCGTATTGTTCCACTGTTGGGCAAAGGCCCATTCCTGCCACTTTTCTCGATTTTGGGCCACCAATTGCCAGTCTTCTTATATATTGATAAAATCAAAGTGTATCTAGGAACTATTTATTAATTTAATGGCGACGACGTTTGGGTGTCAATTATTTATTTACCTAAAGTATTTGTGTAGGTTGTATGTGTTAGTATCGGTTAGTTAGATTTCATAATATAAGCATAGAGCTTAGTTTGGGACTAATTTACCACATGTAAACCTGTCCTTTAAATATTTATACGTTAATTCATTTTATATTAAATATTAGTATGCTACTTTATCGTAAAATAACGAATAATTCATAACTTCTACCCGATTGCCAAAAGTTCATAAATACAGTATTGATAAGCTTCTTTCTTGATAATTCTCCATGTTTACATATTTGTAGGTCTTAGCCAGTAATGTCCCACTATTGGGCAAAAGCCTCATCTCACCGAAGATATCAGTACGGTGAGGAGGAGAAGGCATAATCACCACATGTTTACATATTATGCCACTTAATAGTATTGATTACTTTCAATCTACGAGTAGGTTCAATGAACTGCGCAAAGGTGTTGCTCCACTTATTTCTACATCAGAATGTTAATACAAAAAACAATTGTAAGTGCCCGAAACTGTGATTTTTTTTCTATAAATTACCTCAATTATTGTTAATTTGTGTAAATGCTGAGGGCTGAATTTCATGAATCATATTTAACCTTCATTAAAGGCCCAATGATCGTGACTAAGATCACTTAGTCATGCTCTAACGGCAACAACTCGTTAGTCTTTATCTTATGGAGCATCTAACTATTTGTTAGTCATTCAGTAATTTATGTAAATTATTGTTATGTCGCCCTTTTCTAATATTCTTTTATACAACTTTCAACACTTCAAGTTACTCAGAAATTGTTAAAAGTGAGTTCTATGTATGTATAACAGTTACAAGTATGTTCATTGCTACGCGTCTGAGTTAAAGTCGTAGTAATGTAACCATGCCTACGACGTAGCAAATCCGCATGCGTAGCACATGCCGGGAGTTTCAATGATTGTAGCTAGTTAAGAAAGTTAGCCGAGTCATGCGTTATCGCATTAGTCGGAATCAATCGCACGTGGGTGGCGTGTGTGGCTGCGGCGTGCATGAATGAAGTGGCCGGGCGGTAGACAAGGCTATCAGTTGATTGGGAGTAGCGCGGTGGGGGTTGGGTCGGGGTCGGTCAGTTTGCGGGCGGGTCGTAGCGAGCGATGTCGCGTCGGTCGCTCCCCCCGCGTGTAGCGTCGCGTGCCCGCCGACAGGAGCCGGCGGCGGAGCCCGCGCCCGCGCCCGCGGCGGCGCCCGAGCCGGAGCCGCAGCCCGCGTCGGACGAGGAGCGCGAGCCGGGCGACTGGCGGCCGTCGCGGCCCGCCTCGCCGCACCAGCTGCAGCGGCCGGACGATGCGTCCGAGGGCTCGGAGGTGGCGCGGCCCGCGCGGCCCGAGCCGGCCAGCCGGTACGCCAACCTGAACTACTGGAAGGCGCGGCGGGTGACGTTCTACCGCAACGGGGACCCGTTCCACCCGGGCGTGGAGTTCCGCTTCAAGCCGGGCCGCGACCTCGCCTCCATGGACGTGCTGCTGGACCGCCTCTCGGAACGACTCGAGCTGCCTCGCGGCGCGCGCTTCATCTTCGGCATGGACGGCGACCGCAAGTACCGGCTCGAGGAACTGGAAGACGGAGCCTCCTACGTCGTCTCCTCGTACAAGACATTTAAGGTGAGTTCGATTGTCATCTATCTATTTTAATAAAAAGGCCAATATTTACTGTGTAGTAGAAACGTGAAACATCTTAAGTTTTGTAACTTTACAGCTTATAACCTCAAAAACGCGCGTGGTCTATAACCTAAATTGAATGTTTATCGTGCGTCTTAATTTTGGAAAACAATTTTCTTTTAATTTGGTCATCAGGGTGTGATTAGCGATTACGTAAATTGGGAGTTTGCCGATGTAATGTCGCCGGTGAGACGAGGTCGCCGCGTCCTTGCGCTAGATGTGGGTCGCAGGATAAGCACGCACACTCCAGCCCCCGTATTTGCATTTTGATTACACACACAATACTTTGTTTTCACTATACCCCAAAACGATAAGAGGCTCTAATTGCAAAAAATACGTTTTCCACTTAAACACCGTTATTAAGTATTCTGAATAAGGAAATTCGAAAACAAACAATTATGTGGAATAATATAGAGGTATGCTAATAGAGTTTCCAATTTGTTACATTTTTTCTTGAATGTGTTCCGGAAAATTCAATTTAAGGTATTGTTTTACAGTTCTTCGAAACTCCTCGAAAAATATGCAAACGTCTTTAATTTAAACGAGTCCATTTCATAACTTGTACCTAAAAACTAATTATTTTACTGGTAGTTATTATGGTTAATTTTTTGCAGATATAACATTTAGATTCTTTTGTTTAAAAATAATATGTTAGAGCTTTCAATGTGGACACATACTTAGGATGCTTTGCACCTACCGAATAGTATACACAAGTAGCAATATCTGTTTAGGAACTTGTGATTATCTCGATCTCTATGTGTAGTCATTAAATAGATTTTTAATTTTAGCTTAACTTTTTAGCTATTCATTTTTGTTATGAATAGAATTATATTATCTATCCTTATTTAATATTTGGGTTACATTCACAAAAGGGACTACTATGACTCTCCCAAACTTTAGACCTGAATTAAATCACTGGCAAGCAAGAACAAGCTGTTTTTAAAATAAGAATTCTTGTCTGTGGTATTGTTTTATAACCAGACCTATTGCCAGATTATATTCCAGCAAAATCCAAAGAGAATTAGGATCTATCTTTTGAAAAAATGGCACTTAGGATCCCTCCCTCCAGGGGGTCAAACACGTACACCAACTCCGACAACATTTAGTGGAAGGAGGTATATATACCAACGCCAAGGGTCCCTAAGGGTCTGACTCTGAACCTGAAGAAAAAACAATCACTGCGTGATACAAAGACCTAATAAACCGCCGATAATATCGAAATGGTATATAGTGGAATCTGTTCCCATCCAGGAAGTACCCATGAACGCTGCGATTCGGACGATGCCGGCCACCGCAAAGGTAAATGGCACCTCCAGGGGGTCAATGCACTACCTTGCACTTAATTTGCACCAAGGCAACGCTTCAACGATCACTGCTCACGGAAACTTTTGAGAAAACATTTGTATTATTACATTTACTTTTCGATACGAGTACTTAATAACATGCTATACTTATTTGTGCGTAATTTTTGAAAGACTTTTTTACCGCTGCCCTTTTTTCGAGAAGATAGATTTTACATTGGTAGAATAGAATAATAATTCTACGTCATAATTCTTCTAACTTGTTTGATGTTTTGATTCCTAGCTATTTAATATACTTATGTACATTATTTCTATCTATTTTCCTTTCTTATCAAACAAAGAACTTAAGCCAAAAGAATTGGTTCAGATCTTGAAACTACTTGTAAATAACATGATAGAATTTCGCTTTGTTCTAAATCAATAGAGTAGGTACAATACGTTATCATTAAAAGGCTTACCTCTTTCTCAATCTCTGCTAATTCTTCATTCTTTCCTATTTTGATAAGCATGAATACAATCTCATTTTCGTTTCAGACATCATACTGTTCACATGAAAGTGATTGACATAAAAGTGTAATGAACATTATGTATACCACTTATACCAGGCGTGGATCGAGGATTTGTTTTGGGGGAGCACTCTTAGCTATTGAATGAATGAATGATCCATCGAATTAATACGCGAGCGTGGAGTGCGATGCGAGTGAATTTTATTAATTATTTTGGCTTGGGAAGTGTTAATTTTCAGGGCTGTAGGGGGGGGGGCAATCGCCCCCATGCCCCCCCCCCTTGATGGTTCCCTTAATGGTTTCCCCTTCCTTATGTTCGTACACAAAGGAAAACGGTGGTCTTTACAACGATTTACACTTGTAATACTATCAATATATCAAATATCAACACATCTTACTAATATAAAAAAGCCAAGAAGTTTGATTTTATGTTTTTTTGAATGCGTTAATAATCGGAAACTAGCGATCCGATTTGAATAATTATTTTTGTGATAGATAGCCACATTCAATAGGAAATTTATAGGCTATTTTTCATCGTGAAATTCCTACGGGAACGGGCACTACGGGTAAAGCCGCGGGGCGCTGCAAATAAACAAAACAATCCAATAAATAACATCTTGCTTTACGTATGAAATACTAAACGCTCCAGTTGACATAATTTTTAAAAGAACTTACTTAAACATACACAAAACTCCCAAATACCTACAAAGGAATAGAACCAAAAATCTAGATCACACGTGAGCCCTAACGTTGACCGACATTTACAATACCTGCATACTTTACTGAACAAAAATGTGGTCAGATGTATGGATAACATTTTAAACATAAGCCTAATACACAAAGGTTTTTTTGGCGTTTTCAGAACAACGAGTGTTTAATAGGCATTTTTTCAAAACTGTAACTATAGATGCTTAATGTTCCTATACTCCCAACTGTGGGATTGTATGGGGCTTTTTATTGTTAGAACTAAACGCATAACTACTACTTCATTTCCTATAGAACATCAAAATAAATAAAGTACTTTGTGCCATATTTCATAGTAGTACATTCGTAGCGAATTGTTCGTAGCGCTACGTAGTTCCATAGCGATTGGAGCCCGTAGCCGTCCGTAGTTCGGTCAAAACGTTTCGTGTCAATATTTTTACGAGTTCCATTAAAAAACTGGAACACATGAATTAAAATTATGTGATTTATGTACGGCTTTAATTTTTTTATATAATATGTAATGTTTTTGAGCTAAATAAAGTGTTGTTATGTAGATAATGAGATTTTTATGACTCATTATCCTATTCCTGACCAAGATAAATAAAATAATAAAAGAATCATTAAAATCGGTCCAGCCGTTCTCGGGTTACCAATTGTGTAAGGGGGCGTCCATAAATTACGTGAGGTGTTTTTTTAAATTTTCTGCCCCTCCCTCCCCCCCTGGTGAGATGTCGTGAGATTTTATTCAACCCCCTCCCCCATCCCCGAATCTCACGTGAGATTTTTCAAAATGTGAGTTTCTTACGTAAACGCGTTGGATTGTTATTGTAAAAAGAAAAAAACAAATTTGCATCGTCCTTTTATTTACGACTAGTTAAGACTAGTAATCAATATTGCTGAAAGTTTAATTATAAGTGTAATAAAAATTTAACAATAGAATACTTAAATCGTAAATACTGTAATTAAAAAAAGAATATCTACTCTAATTCAGTCCATGGAGAATCATGCACGGTCTCAAGAGAGACTATTGGAACCAACATTTCCATATGATTTTCAGTAAAATCATCTGCTCCTTCAACTTCGTTCTGATCTAGCCACTCTAAGCCATTGGCACTTGTACAAAGTAACTCATTAGCTCGTCTTGTGACAATCCGTGAGCGTCGCACTTTGCGGAACATACGCGCTTGCTTAGCTGGTGCAATGTGGGCTGATCGCCTGTGCTCTGCAGCTCTTGTGCTAGATGCAAAGTAAATACCGCATGTACTGCAGCATCTTTTCTCTAAATCATCACGTACACTTGGGCAATAGAGATCATAAGGCGTGCTGATGAAACCATTCAGCGGTTGAATCGGATAGGCAGTGGCGTATTAGAAATGGAGCAAATGACCAAAATAGTATAATTTTTTTTTGTTTCAATCAGAAAAAAAATTGCGTGATATTTGCCGAGACCCCCCCTCTCTCCAACGTAAGATTAGATGAGATTTGACTCGACCCCCTCCCCCCCTTAAACACCTCACGTAATTTATGGACGCCCCCTAACTAGCACGATTTTTTTTTTAATATAAAGGTCTTCTTGAAATTTTCAACATTATTATTTGGAAGAAAGCTTAGTTATCAGTAAATAGAACTACAATTTCTTTGGAAATGTGCATTGTCATAACGAGCTAGGTAGAGGGCGCGCCGCGTTGATTACGCTAACGTTTCTTCGCGCAATGAAAGTATAGGATCTATAGGGAAGGGAAGGAAAGGGGAAATATAGGGGAAAGTCTACCTTTAGTCTTTGTTGGTCCTGTTTGTTTCAAACGTCAGACCAATTCGGATACCCTCAGGCGGTCTAAAAACTACCTCAGAATTGGCCACTTTAAAGTTAACGTGCTTAAATGTAATTGTTATTTTTTTTAGATCAGACATAACATATTATAACATACGTAATTTTTTAACATATACTTTATTAATCGTACACTTGCAAGTCACTTAACTGACGGACCACATCAAACCATATCCCTATATTTACCTAATTACCAAGTAAATATGCAAAGGTAATATATTCGCGTGTGTGTTTTAATAAAGAGTTTAAATTGTAAATAATTGTAGCGGAGAAGTGACTAGTACAATACGCTGCAAGTAATACGTTATGCTTGAAATGCAACTCATTTTTTGTGTCACATATATTCAAATTATTTCGGAATTGAATCGTTTTTGTTGTGACATGCAGTTATAACACTTGACGTCGTTAGCAAAAGATGTTTTTAACTGCTTATTTATTACTAGCAGCGCCCCGCGGTTTTACCCGCGTTGTGCCCGTTCCCGAGGGAATTTCGGGAATTTTTATACATATAAACCTTCCTCTTGAATCACTCTAACTATTTAAAAAACTGCGTCAAAATCCATTCCGTAGTTTTAAAGATCTAAGCATACATAGAGACAGACAAACAGATAGCGGAAAGCGACTTTGTTTTATACTATGTATATGTGTCCCACTGCTGGGCAAAGGTCTCCCTCAACACTTTCCAAGCATCCTTTCAGACCAATCCCTGTCAAAGCAGTCAAGATCTTTGCGGTATTTTTGGTAACTAACTGTAAAATAGGCAATTCAACTAATCACTACATAGTATAAAACAAAGTCGCTACTTTTGTCTGTTTGTTTGTCTGTATGCTTAAATCTTTAAAATTACGCAACGGATTTTGATGCGGTTTTTTGTAATAGGTAGAGTGATTCAAGAGGAAGGTTTATATGAATAAAAATTCCCGAAATTCCCACGGGAACGGGTACAACGCGGGTAAAACCGCGGGGTGCTGCTAGTATTTTACATTCAAAGAGTAGTCAGTAGAGAAAATGGTAACTACATACTTAAGGCCTTATGCATAAACGATTACTAGCAGCATTTTATCTATCAAATGGTTTGTCCCTTTCTGACATACGCCATTTTCCAAAGAGCAAAAGAGACAAAACACTCACTAACGGTGTTTTAGTTAGAGAGCGTTTATGTTTAGTACTTTGTTTTAACCAGTATACATTACCTGCTTCCATAAGAAGTAGTCTACTTACATATCTGCTTCCGACCTGTTACTATTGTCTATACTAATATTATAAAGAGGAAAACTTTGTTTGTTCGTAATGAATAGGCTCAAAAACTACTGGACCGTTTTTAAAAATTCTTTCACCATTCGAAAGCTACATTATCCACGAGTAACATAGGCTATTTTTCATCCCGAAATTCATCCACAGGAATGGACACAACGCTGGTAAAACCCCGGGGCGCTGCTATAACAAAGAAAACAAAACAGACCCATTTACTTTATCAACAAACTAACAACGCCCCGCGGTTTTACCCGCGTTGTGCCCGCGCCCGTGGGAATTCGGGGATGAAAAATAGCCTTTAACCTTCACTTTGAATGTGGCTATCCATTACGAAGTATAGTCCTTACAAACGAGGACTAATCTCAGAAAATACCGATCCGACAAATATACAAACAAAGTTAAAAACTAATTTTGAATTAAAACTACGTTTTTGGATACACTTCGCTTTTATTTTACATTTTTATCTGACATTTCGGCCCCTTTACAGGATCCTTGATCACAGAAGACATGTTAGAAACTTTATCTCTTTCTAATAATAGTGTAGATATCAATCAAAGCAAACATATTACAAGAAGTCGAAGCATTAAGCTGTCGTGTCGACCACCGGACCATGCGAAACTCATGTAGGAAGTATTTTAGTACTTTTTTGTTCCGGCAAGACGTCGATAACCATTTCACGAGGCTTCGGTTACAAAAGAATTGGGGATATAGGTCAAGCGCTGTTTCAGCAAATTGTCGATTGCACCGTTTAGGTTTATAACTGTGTTTAATGGTAGCCTCTTGAACGTGTATGGTGGCCATGCTTTAGAAAAAACGGAAAAAAATGGAGTTGACTGAACGGGCACAACGCGGGTAAAACCGCGGGGCATGGCCAGTACATTATCATTCTGTAATTATTGCCAACCACTACGAGTATAGCTTGGCATAGTTTTACAAAAGAGTTGAAGTAATACCTGTGCCATTGATAAACATTTCCTAATAACCCAGTTCAATACTGGACCTAGATTTTTCCAGGATACCTAATCTGAAAAGAGTTTCAATGTACCCATTACCATAAAATATCACTATAGCGATAATGTAACCACACTGTAATTACAATATCGACCGACATTACAAATTATTGTAATAACATACCTCGCCCCAGTAAATTCATATCTATACTAATATTATAAAGCTGAAGAGTTTGTTTTGTTTGTTTGTTTGTTTGTTTGTTTAAACGCGCTAATCCCAGAAACTACTGAACCGATTTGAATAATTCTTTCACTGTTAGATAGTCTATTTATCGAGGAAGGCTATAGGCTACATTTTATCCCGAAATTCCCACGGGAACGGGCACAACGCGGGTAAAACCGCGGGGCGCTGCTAGTAGTATTCATAACGTTACACCTAATTACGCAATCTCAATCTTTCCACTGATTTCAGTTCAATAAACTAATGTCAAAATTGAGATTATGGATTGGAAAAATGCGTGCCTCTGACACAATTGTTGGAAACTTATAAACATTCCATCGGAAACTATGTTAAGTTTCTTAAGTAACCGTTATGTAAGAAAAGTATTACAGTGAAATGGATCAAGGTCCTGGAATTGTTTAATACAGCCATTTTTATGTTAATGAGTGTAATGCGTAATCCGAAATTAGTTGTTATCGGGTCGCGTGCGGGGAAGCTCGTGACCGCGGACTTACTAACTAATAATTGTTTGTCGTGACACTTCAAAGTACTCTTAATTGCAAACCAACCTCCGCTTCGATGCATATCTCAATATGAAACAAGAGTCCATTATTTACCGGTTTATAAAATTATATATTAACTAGCAGCGCCCCGCGGCTTTACCGGCGTTATGCCCGTTTCCGAGGAAATTTCGGGATTTTTTATACATATAAACCTTCCTCTTGAATCACTCTATCTTTTAAAAAAACCGCGTCGAAATCCGTTGCGTAGTTTTAAAGATCTAAGCATACATAGGGACAGACACACAGACAGACAGCGGAAAGCGACTTTGTTTTATACTATGTAGTGTATTGAACAAGAGTCCATTATTTACCGCTTTATGAAATTATATTAATGGAACCAGACCTTGTGTAGGCTAATGGTCAAACAAAATCACAATCAGTGTAGATTAATAACTTCAAAGAGGTTCAAATTGAAATTTATTTATTTGCCATAATGTAAATTGTCTGAGTTTTAGACCGCAAAAGGCCCGCCGAAATGGCTGGACATATAAAGAAAACAAAGAAAAACAATTGTTCTAGTAACATACTGAATAGGGTTCTTAATGATCATTTTAATCAAGATAACCAAATATTTGCATAGACATTTAAAACCAATCAGCCCCTTTCTGACTTAGTAACAATTTGTCGATTCAATGAAAATTATAGCCACGAAAACTTCAAATTAACCGAAAATTAGTTAACGATTACGTATTTTTAGTTGGGAGTTATTTGAAAATATTTTAATAGGACTAGGTAATAGAATATTTGTTCGGTCATAATGTTTGGTCACCCCGTTGCGTGGAGTCGGACCCAGAGTGACCTTGACGCCCCCTCCATGCGATGCCAGCCAGCCATACTGTATGAAATTCAAATAGTCTGCTCGATCTAACCGTCGTAAGCGGATACCTCGGTGCCCTGAAAAATATCACTTATCACGAAGACTTACGGTTGCTTCTTCATTCGTTGAGGTCGTCAGTTCGGTGTTTTGGGTCAGGGTAGTGGAAGGCTTTTGTTTAGTTGTGCAAATTAGTCAGCTGTGCCGATGCAGCCTAGTGCCATATGTGATGGCTCGGAAAAACGACGTGCTCTATCAATATTGTCAATAAGCTTACTAATTGTTAAGTCAATATTTCAAAACTATTTAAAAATTGAAGTGTTCAAGTGAAAACATAGTAAATAAACATTAAAGTTTGTACTCACTTAGAGTTTATAATTTATTTTAAGAATGCATTGCGTCTCATTTATATACTTTCTAAATAAATTAAAATATATACATCTGGAATTAATTTGAACTTAACTAAGTTTGTGGAATGGTGTATGTGTTGCATTGCATCAAACTGCAGCGTTGTTCTTGGCTAAGAAAAAAGTACTGTCAATTTATGTAAAAAAGTGGCTACTTTAGTTGTCATTACCACGGTCATTACTTTAAAAATACAATGACATTTTGTCTATTGTTTTTGTTTCCTAAAGCAATGCATCATAGTTAAATACATTGTGGTTAAGTTAGGACCAAAACAAGAAAAGCCTCTCTCAGATGTTCAAACATTAGTCCAAAGTTTATTATTGCGGCCTATTTTGTAAATGCCATTGTTAGTTTCAGTTTTAAGTTTCTACATCTAGCACAACATTCTATAATACCTAGGTAGGTATTATATATTCATGACTCATATTCCATATGACTTACTTACAACTTTCTGAACAATGCCTTAACGAGAAATATATTCGAGGAATTCCATTTATTCCATACAATAAAATATTTTACACAAAATAGGTTATAAAAAAATCTAGAGATAATTGTTAACCCCCTTTGATACATAACACAACAATTTTCATTTAACAATCCTTAGTAAAATCAGCTAAAGCACAAATAACTTAATCAAAAGCCACAGTAATATAAAAGACATCAACGGAAGCTGTCAACCAATATCTAACTCATAAATCCTTCAGCACAGAAACAAAACATATAACTCATATATAGAACACTAGCAGCGCCCCGCGGTTTCACCCTAGTTGTACCCGTTCCCGTGGGAATTTCAGGATGAAAAGTAGCCTATAACCTTCCCGTTGAATGTGGCTATCTATTACAAAAATAATTATTCAAATCTGATTGATAGTTTCTGAGATTAGGTCTTACAAACAAACAAAGTTAGAAACTTACCTCATTATAATATTCAGTACTAGCAGCGCCCCGCGGTTTTACCCGCGTTGTGTCCATTCCTGTGGGAATTACGGGATGAAAAATAGCCTATGTTACTCGTGGATAATGTAGCTTTCGAATGGTGAAAGATTTTTTAAAAACGGTCCAGTAGTTTTTGAGCCTATTCATTACAACCAAACAAACAAAGTTTTCCTCTTTATAATATTCAGTATAGATCAAACAAAATCAACACAAAATTATGCGATTAACCGGATCACAAATCAGGTATCTGGTTTATTGTAAGTTTATGTAAATGTGATGTCCGTTGGGCCGGATGGACGTCAGAGTGGGACCGTACGTTAGCTGTATCGCAGTATGCAAAACTTAAGTGCATGCCGACACGACACTTGTTCAAACAGATAGCTAGGTACTTGAACTTGACTCCGATAGGTAGACAACTTAATAGAAATGTTTAGAGGCGATGATTTGTTTTAGAAGAGACACTTCACTATCACTACATAGTATAAAATAAAGTCGTCTCTTTTTCGTGTCTGTCACACTGTTTGTCTGTCTGTATGCTTAAATCTTTAAAATTACGCAACGGATTTTGATGCGGTTTTTTGTAATAGGTAGAGTGATTCAAGAGGAAGGTTTTTATGTAAAAAAATTCCCGAAATTCCCACGGGAACGGGCACAACGCGGGTAAAACCGCGGGGCGCTGCTAGTAATACATAGTATATGAAGCATTACGATGTTAAGTTGAGAGATATGTTTAAAATTTGAGAATTTAAATGTGTAATTATCGTATCTCATCTATGTGATCTCATACGCGTAAGATCTATCTGAAGTGCAGTATCTGAAGAGAAGGGCATAAATTTAATTACCAAACATTTCCTTTTTACTAAGCTGACTGAATAGTTTCAACATTGAAATATTGATTCAATTTAATGTTGATACCGTATGGTATACACTATTTCATAACCATGCTTAATCCTCTAGTCCAAGTCTCGTAGCAACCGTTTTGGTGTTGACAACAAACATCCACCATAACGATTTATCACACTTATAATTAAATTCAATATTATTATACAAAAACCTTTTATTTACTATGTTTTCAACTTCTAATACTTCGACCAGATCAACCAAAAATCAACAAAATAGTTTATATACAATATTGTTTTTTAACCAATCAGAAATAACTCAAAACTCATATCTCAGTTTTGAACTATAACGGGAGGTCTATTGCAAAATAGGCCTTGTGCCCCAGAGATTAGGGTCGATATAAAAGTGTGGCGTCCGAGCCGGTACCGGTGGATGCACGGGGCCGACTCCTCGATGGACAGCGACGAGGAGCCCTTCGTGGTGGTCTCGCTGCCTGTGTACACCCCTGACCCGCCGGTTACACCAGTGAGTTACTTTTACGTTACTACATAATAACGGTACATAATCTCTCTTGTGAGTTACGTTACATAAGGTTGTATCGCATTCTTTTCATCACTATCGTGCAGTATTGGTTTAATATAAATTATTACTCCAGTACCATAAATAAGCATTTTGTACGTTACTTGAAAACTTTCTTCTTTTCGAGTTAAGCATCTTTTCATAAAATACTAGCTGCGCCCCGCGGTTTCACCCGCGTTGTACCCGTTCCCGCGGGAATTTCGGGATGAAAAATAGATGTTGGCCGATTCTCAGACCTACTCAATATGCTCACAAAATTTCATGAGAATCGGTCAAGCCGTTTCGGAGGAGTACGCGAACGAACACTGTGACACGAGAATTTTATATATAAGATTGTAAACTCATCTAAATACAATTGTTCCCATCATCTGACACCAACAAAAAGTTATCTATTGATCACTTGTTCCATAATTTTTTTATATTATCGTGCTATTAGTGATGTGTACAAAGTGAACATTCTTTGTAATGTAAAAAAACTTGCATATTACTAGCAGAGTTTTTTCAAATTTGTGAGTGAAAATAAACGAATTTATTATTATTTATTATTATTATTATAGTGTTTCTCCTTGGAGTCACGGGACAAGCCCGGTCTTTTTGAGAGGCATGCGAGGGGATACAGATCCAACTCGTAGAGGCCCTTTGGAGATGTTTAATGTAATGGATTACAACTGCAGGGACACACTCCCGACCACATCAGTACAACATGTCCGGGAATGTGTACCTGCAGAAGTAGGGACTATTGCAAGATATGATAGAAATAAAAATGGGCTATGGGAATGAAGATTGGATGGACTAGAATTGGGTTATTGCAAAGGAATCGGCACCTGCCATAACTAGTGGAAAACAAGTTATTGGCGGCAGGCCGTGGCTCGCCGCCCGCTGGATGGGCCCCCCGAAACAGCCGACGTAGAGACGGCAAGGGGGCAACATCGGTGCGGGCGACTCGGGGGTGTAGAGAGGTGTGCTGCGCTTTCTCTAAACGTTACTCGCGGCGTTATGCCCTTTAACACGTCCACCCCCGGATCACACAGCCGACATCGACTGTGCCTCTAACGACCCCCCTCTGGCCGGCCGGTGAAGGCAAGCCAGAGCCGAGAGTCCTGCGGGCCCCCTTGGGGTCCACTCCGGCCGGGGAAGGCTCGCCGGAGACGAGGGCTCTGACCGACTCTCTGGGGCACTCGGGAATCGCCCGTGGTGTCGCTACTCACCAACAGCTCGCCACAAGCTGCCCTGCGGGCTTATTATTATTATTATTATAGAGTAAAAAGAAAAATCATTATTTATTTTCAAATTCTTATTTTGTTAACCATCCATTTTAATTTCTGTTGTAGGCGCGTTGATATGCGTACCTTGATAATGCATAAAAAAAAAGTTAAAAAAATATCAAAGATATTTGCAAAACAATTTTCCTCAGCCTTCATTTATAAAAAACAAAGAAGCAATTAGGCCTATAAGGTCGCTAATTAATAAAAAATATAATATTACAAAAAAAGAGGTAATATTCGCAAATCTCAGATCTAAAGTCAACTGACTAATCGCTTTTTTATGAAAATGGAAGTAAATTAATTACCATAAGAAACAATTTTCATAAAAGAGTCCAGTTTTGGTCATTTGGGTAAAGTAGAATAAGTAATAGCCTAGAGCTTGAGTGAATTACATAATCTGGTGTTTGGCTCGTAAATATTCAAATGAGTTGCGTGGACCGCCTGCGTACTGTAGATAGGGTAATGTCGCCTGCCACAAATAAATGACCCGCTAACTGATAGCTTTACAAACACTCCAAGGTTTCATTCATTGACAATTTTGCTTTTTATTTCTTTGGACTTGTTTTGGTTACACTTTTACGTTTGAGTGCTTGTTTACCCAGTTACCAACCAAAATGTATTTCTTCCATCGATTACGTCATATGAATCGTTAGTGAATTGCTAACCTATTACCGAACCCACGAGCTCATAACTCGGATAGCAACGCCTCAAAAATATGTTAAGAATATTTCAACTGCCTCCATAATAATACTTAATTACAGCTAAACAAACATTACAAATTAAATTCAAAACTAAATGAACGTCAGACGTATTAATTTCGAAACACCGCAGTCTTGGCTATGCAGCAATTTGAGAAGGCCTTGTCGTCTACTTCCTAGTGCCACATAGGGGTGACCAGTTAAAGTAGACCTATCGGAAACCCATGAGCGTAACATGGTGTAAACGTATGGGTGTGAATTTCCGCGTAAAAGGGTCGTTTTGTATTGTCGGTATTGCACGCACAGTGCGATAAGACCTGTCCTTGAAGAGCGGTCAGTACCACTAGCCAAGGACGTGCATAATTTGCCACCGAGTCGTCAGTGGTCCGAGAGACTCCTCGGTCGCCGCCGGTCGGTGTGTTAACGGCAAAATATCGCGACTTAGAATTCGGGTGCACAATAAAAGTGCAGAGGATCTGAGGGTGTCTGTTATGGTGAGTGCCAGTTTATAATTTAATGGGGTTTGATAAATATGCGCATTTACTCTCGGTTTACACAACTTTTGTTGTATAAACAGTTTGTACGGTTCGCAACAAAGGTTACACACATTTAAAACGTTATGATTTTTTAAAAATCTTAACTTACTATTTTAAAATTGTAACGCATAATTTATTGACTTATTCGATATCTATGTACGACTTTGATTGTCTAAAATTGTAATGCCATAAATATAAAATTTAAACAAAGGGTTCAAACTTATTTTTTTAATGCCTAAACAACAGCTGTCACCTTAAAATGTTTTTAATAATAAGACTTACTCGTAGGTACACAAAAACAAACATTTCAAAACGTGTAAGCAACCATTTAAATCTAAAATTCTAAACCAAGAAAATAAAACCGACAATAAGAAAACTAGGTTACTGGGTTTATTTGAAATTCCTTAGAAAAACATTGAAAAAACTTCGGTCAAGTGGAACCGAGTGAATTCTCTTGTAATTCCATAAAATTCCCGAGCGAGCACGCGCTTATGAAGGATTGTTAACGTGCTTGACACACATTTACACATTGTGGCAAATGGTATTCAATTTGCATACGAGAAAGCACTGTATTTACGTAATATTAACTCCCAATCGTTAAAAGAAATATAATGCTTACTTTGTTTCTTACGTTTATGTGGTTCAAGGCTTTTTTGCTGCTGAAAAGCTACAAGAAAGCTTTATGAAGCGAATGTGCTTCGTTTCGACATTTATCAAGCGCTGTATTCGTGTCAGGGGCAAACATTGTTTGGGTGGGCAATTATGTCCGGATAAATAAACGAAACTTATAACCCATAATTAAACTGACCTCATGAATCTCACCTTTCATGATTCATATTCCATAACATTTTTCTTGAGCGTACTCTACACGAAAACACTCATTTTAATACTTTGACTTATCAAACACAACACAACTCTTGACACCCTTTTCCATACATTATCTTCACTAATAACTATCTGAATTACTTCTTTTACAATTGGAGTTTCTTCACGATAACTTTCAACATTTAAGCAACATCTTTTCTATAACAACATCTTACTACAGCATCTTCGACAGCTAACTCCAATGACAAGTTCGTGCGTCTTCCCTCAGGCTGCAAGTTACGGTAAAAAGAACGGCATGTGGTACGGAGGGGGAACCACTACGGGAGCGAGTGGATGGTCCCGAGGGGGCACCAGGAAGCAATCGGTGGCGGAGTCCGACGCCCCGCCCCCGGGGGGCGGCAAGCCGAGCAGCGGGAGAGTCATCAGGATTATCAACAATATGGACCATTCTATACAGGTTAGTCAACACATTCTATATATGTAGGTGGAAGATTCATCAACTGTATATGGACTATGGTTAGTGGACCAGGTTAGACACAACACATTATTAAAAGTAGGGTAGGAAAATCCTTTGTTTGTAAAGATTAAAATAAACGTATGAGCTTAATGGGGTAAGGTTACATTTACTGTTAGCCTGTATCATCCCATTGTTGAGCCTTCGCCCATTCCCGCCACCCTTATCGATTTGTGTGTTCTAGTCATTTTAGTACCTACCTACCTACTGGAATGTAGAAGAGTAGGCTATATATACAAATATATTCGGGTACAGAATATATTTGTATATATAGCCTACTCTTCTACCAAATCTATTATATCTTCCACTTTCAACAAAATCTGTGACAAAAAATAACCATTGAAAGTGAAAACATACTTGCTTTATGATTCACATTTCAAAAGCACCAACTCTCATTAGAAAAGCGTTTTAGCTTTCCCATGAAAACCTTTCACACACCTTAAACATGAGTGCATTACGCGATTGGCATCGACTATTAGGTACGTCCGCGACCTTGGGTGTTCCACAGCCGGTCATTTCGACTGTCGGAGTTCAGCGGAATTTACTAGAGGCCGTGCAAATATCCGCAAGAACTAATAGGAACCATAGTTTAGGTTCCAGGGCTATATGGTTACTAAGCGGAAGATATAAAGAATTTGAGGCCAATTTTCAAAAATATACACGGACTGACCTTTTTATAGGTAATTTTAGAGTAACCTAGCTATATGCAATTTTCATAGGATTTTATTTTGCTCAACCTTATGTTCAAATACTATCCTATGGCGTCGTTTACATTGAATAAACAGCGTCATACCATGTAAAATTACTCGCTCGCTGAAAGTTCGCGTAACCCTATGCATAATCTATCGACGCTACGTCTATCGACTATGCTCAGACTACGAGGCCCCTTTACAGACGTGAGTTTGTCCCTTTTCTAAACTAACACAATATTTCAGTGTCGCGTTCTACTTAACCTGAGAACGACTCAACCATTCGAAGAAGTGCTTGAAGATTTAGGTCAAGTTTTGAAGATGAGTGGAGCTAAGCGCATGTATACTATTACAGGACAAGAGGTAATGAAACTTAGTGTTTTTATTTATGTAATTAGTTACAGAATAAGTATATTTCTGTTTGCATACTCCCATCGTGTTGAATAGGTACTTATATCTACAACAAATGCTTTTGAATGTTGTATGTAGTGACACATTCAAAAGACAAACTTTATATTACATAGAGTCCTTTACTGTCGCTTTAAGACTACCTTTAAGCCTTGCAATTGTAATAACCGGGAATGCCAATCTAACAACAAGAGTATAAACTATTGAAATAATCGTGACCGCCGACAATAATTATGAATGTATCTATGTACAATTCCCTAACTACTTATCTACAAAACGTTCTTATTCTGTACATCTCAGTAGGTATTACAGTTACTGAAACCAGCATGACGTAGTTAACACCTTACCGATGACGTTGGAGCGATTTTCTAAAATTTAAATAACTTAAATTAGTACCGTCAACATTGCCAAGCCTGCTTGGATTGTTAACATTAAAACTAGTTACCTAATCGTAATTATGTCATATCATTCCTCAAATACGTTCTGTTTTTAAATTAGTTGGTAACAAACGAGCAAACAATGTATCAGTGAGTTGGAATAATATTTGGAATAATCAGAATAGGTGTATTCATAGTGATTACGTGATTTCATTTAGGACTTTTAGAGGTCAGCAGACATTGGCTCTAGGTAATTTTTACATAAACAAATGGCTCTATGTTATAGACTAATGCACTCACGGTGTTTAGACCTAACTCATTAACTTCTACGAGTCCTACAGACATAATATTTCGTTGGCGAACTTGAAACTGACTCATATTACTGGTAGAACTAGTCCAGTTGTGAATTTTTTTCCCCTCCTGTACCGTCCACTATAGAGCTCTTTAACTTGTAGTGTGACATTACAGACATCTTCCTTTCGTTATATTTACGTTTTTTATGTATAACGGCTCTCAGTAACCGTTCCTTCTAGTCCAAACCGTTACATTACTAAGTGGCTGTCTATCTGAGCGATACCGTGCATCGGAGAGCACGTTTAATTGTCGGTCCTGGTTGTTTCAATCGTTAGACCATGTCGGAGGCCTTTAGGCGGTCTTAAAACTCCGACACCAGGGTTGGCCACTAACCTTCTTGAACTTACTTCATCAACTCCCCACGTCACCAGGTACGAAGCTTCTCCCAACTCCGCAATGAGTTCGCTGACGTGGAAACCTTCTACCTGGGCTCGCTGATGGTGCCCGCGCTCAGCCCGGGGGTCAGCGCTCCGCTGCCGATCGAGTCGCCGATAAGAAGGTACCATTTACATGAACCAACCCTTTGTGGTACTACGGTACATTTGAATGTGTGTTCGTATAGTAAGAATATGTGTTTGTATATTGTAGTAGTAGCAGCTCACCGCGGATTTACTTTGTTCTACGTTGTGAAATTTCCCGTGGGAATTTAGGAAAAAAATAGCTTATAACCTTCCCGTTGAATATGGCTATCTCTTGCAAAAATAATTATTGAAATCGGATTGATTGAGTCTGAGATTAACGCACTCAAAATGGTTCAAACAAAACAAAACACAAACTGTTCTACTTTATTATATTAGTACCTCGTAATACTGTACTTATGAGCCTTTGATACAGACTACACCTAACTTAACTTTTAAAGGCAAAATGTGTTTGTATACTCGTAGATAGAAAATGAACCTCCGTCACTGTACTAATATCTTTGATGAGATGAGAGGTCTTTCACCTGTAATGGGACATTACATACTTTAGGTACTTAACTTTTGTAGAAGGTACAACATTTGCATTTTAAATAGCAACCGTCTCAACATTTGCATGTACAAACCTTTTATTGTTTTAACGATGCAGTTTTATGAGTATTTTCAATGGTTTTGTTTGACTTCTAAGGGTGAAAGCTGTGTTTTTATTTTAGCAGTTTATTGTTTTAATTAATTTGTTACCTAGCGATTGGATATAAACACGTCTGAACAGCAACGTTGTAGTTGCTTACTTATGTGTAATTTTGTAAGACCGATTTTTTTAGCTAGTTAGTTTTCTCTGCTGCTGTTTGTACCTGTGACCTCGTCCGCTTTTCACTAGATGGCGCCAGGATGCAAGCTAGATCACGGTATCGTTATTTTCTCAGACTTTTTATTTAACCAGGAAGAAAACTTTGCGTATTAATATAATTTTGAGAGGTCAAATTTGAGAGGCTTTTGCAGTGAGACATTACAGGCTGATACTTTAATTTGAATATAATTTTAGTGTTAATATGGAGTTGTTTGGACTCAGGTCTCGGTCCAGAGCATCAGTAGCCGCCGCCCCCGTGTCCGAGGACCTGCGCGGGCGCCGCGCGAGGAGTAAAAGCCGACCCAGAGTGCTGTACGCGCCTGAAGGAGAAATCGTACGCAATTCTGGTAAGTTTACAAGAGATTGTATAAAGAAAAATTTGAAGATATCTTAAAGGGTATCTTGTAAAATTTCTAGGCAATGAAAAATAATCTTTCACTTACTTAAGACCTACTTAGACTTCACGTATTTACAAAAATATGTACCCACTCGAAACGTCGGGTACACGAAGCTAAAACAAAGAGGAGGTGTGGTAATTCAATTTCCTTAGGAAACGACGCGTGATAGTTTGCGGGGTGAGGGGGCACTGAGGTGATGTTAAGCTCCGCCCACTTCTCAATATTCCATCTATCGGCTAATAGCAAAACTACTAATTTAGGTTGATGTTGATGTTACTACGTAGTTCAGCTACCTCACACTAGGTGTCAAAAGTCTTAATGTGATGGGACGTACTCAGAACTCAAAACTCAGCTTCAAAAAATGTTTATAGGGAAATAAATCAAATTAAAAGATTTTTTTTAAAAGAATCTTTTATTATTTGTTAATAAAATGAACTAAAATATGAAAATAATTTAAACAAGATAATAAATGTATAGGCTCTGGTAATTTTCTTTTAAGCTGTAGGTACCTAATTTAAAAAATAATATGAAAACTAGTTATTTTTCCAAAATAATTAAAACTCGGTTACGCAAATAACATCCAAACAAACCGATAGATCCAGTTTTAAACTAGGTAAAGTGCCCTTCTTTAATTTTTTAAGGCCTTTTTTGCCACTATGAAGTCCGCATCATTGAAATAGCAAGAACAATTTTTTGTGTATTTTGTTGGTGTCCAATCCGGTCTATTAAGTTTTGTAATCAATTGCTATTTTAAATTATCGTCGGATGGAAATCTAAAACGAACATAATATAAAAATAATAAAAATAACTTTTAATTAAATTAATTGGTAAAATAAAATAAAAAACTGAATACGGCCCTGGATATTTGTGATGTTTAAAATAGTTATTCTAGTTGACGATAGATGGCGGCCCGTTAATAATATAATAATAAAAACTATAAAAGTACTGTTTTAGCTACTAAAAGTTATATAAGACTAAGTGTATAGCAGTTTTTAGTATTTACGTATTATTATTACAATATAATACTGCAAAATTATACGTAAACTTATGTATTTTCTTCCCAAATGTGTCGCCATCTAGGGTCAAGTAGTAGAATTTTAACGCTGAAAGCTGAGAATGTTCTAGAACTTTTATATTTAATTGCGTATAAAATTACTTAGAAATGAAATGAGATGCCACCCATATTATCAGAACGTCTGTCTGAGTAACTTTGACATTGTAAAACACAACCCTTCATCCTTTTCTTGTTAAAAACGCAAAAAACACACTTATAATGCGAGTCTCGTCACATGTGCACCCGAGGAACGCTGATAGCTACTATCAGCGTTCAGGTGGGCGGAGCCTAAGTGCCTCCGCCCACCATGATGACGTCAGGACCTAGTTGAATCACAGTGCACAGTTGCTTAGGGCAGCTCCTCTTTGTTTTAGCTTCGTGGTCGGGTACGTATTTTAGTAAATACGTGAAATTATCTAACGCGATACAGACCCGTTTCATTTAGTATAATGAGTGCAAATCGTGTGAGTTTAAAAAGTATACTTAGATTTATTTGTCACAGACTATGTTGAGGACATTTAGACGGATTATTTATCTTTTAACTTCACTTATAGATAAAATCATAGATGTAGAAACCTTTTCACTGCGCTATTTCTATGGATAAAATACATGTTATTAAATACCAAGTAAGGTAACAGAAAGTAACACAAACCATTTTGCATTTAGTATACATTTTATCGATGACGGTAAGGGCCTCAGAAACTGGTCACAAAAAAGGGGTTTTATTTCAGTTAATATTTACACATTGACAAAGAAGCGTCTTATTACACCTGCAATTGTCAGACCATGTCGGAGGCCTTTAGGCGGTATAGAAACTCCGACACCATTGTTGGCCACTAACCTACTTGAAATAAATGAATGATCTTTTGTCACAGACTATACCCTACTAGAAGTGCTCAAGGAAGAGCCGATCCGCGTCACGATCCGCGGCCTGCGGCGCACCTTCTACCCGCCCATACACCACGCGCCCATCGACAACACGCCGCCCGATAAGAAGCTGCAGCTTGATTGGGTGTAAGTAATTACAAGTCCACAAAGTTTAGGAAAGTTTCTCTGTTTGTATTTGTTTCTGCTCTACTACTTGTCAGCTTTTATTACGAGTGCAGGATAATGGGTTAGATAAAATAAAGAGGCATGATAGGGATTCTTCCCAGTTGTGGGAATAACCATGCAAAAAAAACTGAAATCTTTCGTTTCTGCTGGGAAAATCTCATTAAGTGAGAATTTCTGACCATTCCTATAGTAAAATGAAGTTTTCAGTTTAAGAAACTCACAGGCATCTTGTAGAATCGATACCGGCGTTTAGCTTTATGTGATAGCGATGTCTGGTGTGCTCTCATCACAAGTCGCTAGGTATAAGAGTATTTTATCCTCTCCGTATATCTTATAGAGTTTTCCCGTCCCAGGTTCGGTTACCGCGGCCACGATTCCCGCCGCAACCTGTGGGTGCTGCCCACCGGCGAGCTGCTGTACTACGTGGCGGCCGTCGCCGTGATGTTCGACCGCGACGAGGACTCGCAGCGACACTACACGGGACACACCGAGGATATACAGTGGTATGTTGTCATGGTATTCCTTTATTTCTGCGACAATTTTAGTTTTCAATTATGTACTTCTTCTTCTCGATTCAATGAGCCGAACTTTAATAAATTTAGATTTTGGCTCGGAATTAGGCACGCTTATGGCGGCTACCGTGGTATTAATGCTGCGACAATTTTGGTTTTCAAACTGTACTGATATCTTCTATGAGATGACAGGCCTATGCCCAGCAGTGGTGGGACATACACGTTTATTTGAGTTTTATGCAACCACATAGAAAATAATATTTTCACGAATGTACGTAAATTTTGACCCTCTGAGTAATGCGCAACATTGCAATACCTTCGTAACCTAACCCCATCCCGTAGCATGGAGCTGCACCCGTCGCGCGAGCTGGTGGCGAGCGGGCAGCGCGCGGGGCGCGGGCGGCGCGCGCAGGCGCACGTGCGCATCTGGAGCACCGACACGCTGCAGACGCTGCACGTCTTCGGGATGGCCGAGTTCGAGGCGGGGGTCGCCGCCGTCGCCTTCTCGCAGTTGGTGAGGAAACCCAGTTTTTATATGCCCGAATGCTCTTTGTCTTCATGTCATTCGTCATGGAAAATTCGAGATAAGTGTATCCCATGAGTTATTCTGATGTATAACCAATATTACTGTAAAGTTTTTTCCCAATCTGTTCAGTACTTTTTGCGTGAAAGAGTAACAAAAATACATCCATCCTCACAAACTTTCGCATTTATAATATTAGTAGGATAGCATTGATTATCCAGTAAAGTAAATGATTGTCTTTCAACATTTTATCCTGAAATTCCTGTGGGAATGGGCTCAACGCGGGGGGAACCGCTGGGCGTGGCTAGTTATATTATAGGTCTGTATGTGTTATACAATTGTATTATGTCAACAGAATGGCGGAAGCTACGTGCTAGCCGTGGACGCCGGTCGCGAGAGCATTCTGTCTGTGTGGCAGTGGCAGTGGGGGCATCTCCTGGGGAAAGTGGCAGTAAGTTTCAAATGTATAAGACAAATATTACCGTGTTAGGTGGGGTTTCTCGGATAACGATAGCTGCGAGTGTGCTGTCCAAACCATGTCTCACTACAGTGTCCCAACAGTCCCGTTTCCTGCACTGTGGAGGATCTTTGGAAGGCAAATTACAGTGCAATAGACCTGGCCAAATTCTGGTCAAAACACATTTGACTTAAAATAACCATCTCGATACTTACCGGCTTATTTATAAACGCACATTAACTTAAACAAGTGTTTTGTCTCTTTTGCCCTTCGGCAAATAGCGTATCTCGGAAAGGGACAAACCATTTATTAGCTAAAGTGCTGTTAATTAATTGTTTATGAATAAGGCCCTTACGCTTTTACCATTAAGTAAGTACTCTTGCTTACTCTTTAATATAATTTTAAAGTTTAACATCTAACTTTTACCGAGGATAACGGATGTATTGTAAGTTTTTGTAATAAGATAAAACCTTCTCAACTAATCGATTAGTTTAGGCATTTACCTGGTTCATTGCTACAGTTACATAACGCGATTAGAAATTGACTAGGAGCTCCGTTGTATTCGTATCATAAACCTGAACTTATTTCAACTAATGTCTGTGCTCACATTTGGTTAACAATATTTTATGTACTCAAATAAATACCTACTTTGATTTGTTGTAGACTCTTCAAGAGGAATTAACCGGTGCCGCCTTCCACCCACTCGACGACAACTTGCTCATAACGCACGGGAAAGGTCACTTGGCTTTCTGGAATCGCAGGAAAGATGGATTCTTTGAACGCACCGATATAATCAAACCTGTAAGTAAACCTCTGTAATGTTGGTGGTTATTTATGAAAAACTAACCTTTTTTAAATTATTCCCGCGTTTTGTTGCTGATCATCTGACATCTGTCAATTGAAATTCCTTGCTCAATGCTGCCAACATTATAAGTACGAATGGAACTAACTAGTGATGTTGACCCGTATTTTTGTCCGGATTATCCGGATATAATTTATTTTTCAGCCATCTCGAACTCACGTTACTTCACTGCAATTTGAACAAGACGGAGATGTGGTAACCGCTGATAGTGATGGATTTATAACAATTTATAGCGTAGATAGTGATGGCGCTTATTTTGTACGGATGGAATTTGAGGTAAAAATAAAATTAATGGAATTATGTTTTGAAATATTTTTAATTTTAAATCATCATTAACACTTTTATTAACGCTTTAGGCCCATATCAAAGGAATCAGTTCCTTAGTCATGTTGTCAGAAGGAACATTGATTTCTGGTGGTGAGAAAGACAGAAAAATTGCTGCATGGGATTCACTGCAAAATTATAAAAGAATCACAGAAACTAAGGTAAGAAACCAACGTATTACCAAATCCTTCACTTCTGTTTCTTTAGAATAAAATATTATGCCATAATTCTTATGTATTTAGTTACCGGAATCAGCCGGAGGTGTACGTAGCATCTACCCGCAGAGACCTGGCAGAAACGATGGCAACTTGTATGTCGGTACAACAAGAAATAATATCCTGGAAGGCTCTCTACAGAGGAGATTTAATCAGGTACTTTTACAATAACTGTGTATGTTAGATACTTCAACCGTTGAAAAAGATTCCTTTAAATATCTACTTAATGTTTCTTTCAGATAATATTCGGCCACCACAAAACACTAATGGGTCTAGCTGTTCACCCTGACGACGAAATGTTTGCAACTGCTGGACATGACAAGAATATCGCTTTATGGAAAGGACACAAACTAGTTTTTGCTACACAGGTAATATAAGCAATATAAAAGCGCTATTTTACTACAAGTTTTAAGCCAATATCTAAAGTGAAATGCTTTCTCTACATTAAATATGAGTAGAGTACTTTAAAGAGGTATTTTTCAGGTCGGATACGAGTGTGTTTCTTTGGCATGGCATCCAGGAGGTGGCGCGTTGGCCGCCGGTAGCACTGAAGGTCATTTAGTGGTTTTGAATGCTGATGCAGGAGCTCACGTAGCAACTCTACGCGTTTGTGGATCTCCACTCAATTGCTTACAGTACAATTCTTGTAAGTTTCACAAAATGAAGGTTGCATTTTTAATTTTGAAGTTTAAATTTTAGTTGTTTAAAATGATACTGTAAATATAATTTAAATATTACTTTCAGCTGGAGATTTCCTAGCAATTGGTTCACAAAATGGCAGCATCTACCTCTTTCGTGTATCAAGAGATGGCTTCTCTTATAAGAAGTCGAATAAAATACGAGGCGCCCAACCACTTATGCAACTGGATTGGAGTCTTGATGGCAACTACCTTCAAACGGTTACTGCTGACTATGATTTATCCTTCTGTAAGTGTTTGGCATTAAGAAAAGTTAAATACAAAGGTTTCTGAAGATATTTATTAACGGCACGTTGTATTATTTCAGGGGATATTAAATCGCTTTCACCTGAAAAGAGTCCAATAGCCATGAAAGATGTTAAGTGGTCCACATATAATTCTACTGTAGGATTCTTAGTGTCAGGTTAGTGCAAGCAATGTCATTTCTTTTAATAGGTACATTACATTATGTATGTTAATAATAATACATTAATATTTCATTACAGGAATGTGGAATAACCGTTTCTATCCGATGACGACGCTGATAGCTTCATCAAGTCGTTCTTCGGCTCATGATCTACTTATAAGTGGAGACTCAGATGGATACTTACGTTTGTTCAGGTAACAATATAGCAAATCACTTCCTTTTAATAAAGACTATAGTATTGCTCAAATAGCTTAATTTAATACAAATGCTTTTGATTCTTTACATACCTCCTTGTCTTTATCACAGGTATCCGTGTGCCAGTCCAAAATCCGAGTACAATGAGATGAAAGTGTACAGCGGAGCCGTGAACAACGCTCGGTTCCTGTTCAACGACCGGTGCCTGGTGAGCGCCGGCGGCACCGACGCGGCCCTGATGCTGTGGGAGCTGGTGGATGAATAGCATCCGGAGGCGCCGGGGCTGCGGCCGCCCGCGGTGCTCGTCGCGCCGCCCACGCCCTCGCCGCCCCCCGCGCCCAGAGACAACCCCACCTTCCGAGTCATAGAGTTTGAAGAACTCGATTGAACTCTACCCAAAAATAATCTGGAGTTATATTGTTATGATCTAGTCATAGATTTATCGAGTCTTCTCAGCGACGAAAGCACTTGCAAAAGTCAAATGGATTAATACACTAACCGGACGATACTTTTACACTTTTGACAGACAGGATGAAGTTTTTAATATTTGTAGTACTCAGGATATCAATCGACATCAATCATGTTTTTTTACTTATTAAAATAGTTCAAAACTATGTTTAAGTGATACTGAGAATATGTTGCTACTTAGTTAAGAGAACGCATCTATTTCAATAGGGAATTAGGAAAAATCACTGCCATTATAATATTATTGTATTAATATATAAAATATTTCATATTATATACTTATGGCGGTTTAATATTATTCAATAAGTTTTAGGTGCATATCGTTTGTTCACGCTTTCGAAGTATAAAATAATTATTATACGATAGGTATCATATTAAATGTAAGTGCCGAGCCGGCTTTAAAAGTAAGGTCATTGATATATTGTGATCGGTATAAACTGGTGCTGAGAAATAAGCAGAAGGATTTGACACGTTATTTTTTTTATTATTAAGGTGTTTTAGTAAGATTATAAATAATTTAATTAAATAAGTAATTGGCATAAAATAATTGGAATAATAGCATTAAAACTTTTTCTTTTCACTTTTAGTGGAATAAATTTCATGATTTTGAATTATACTAAGATAGCTAATTATTAAAGCTTTTTTATAATTTAATTCCATCAAAATAGATTTTAAAAGTAATATACTGCACAATTTAATCTATAAAAGTGGCAGGCCACATTTTTTATCTACACAATTGTAGATTAAGATATTTACTAATTATTATTACTAGAGTCGGTAGACACAAAGTGCTTTTCAATCACACAAATTAAGTAATAAGTTGTGCCTTATATTAAATAAGGACATAGGTAATATCATATTTATAAAAAAACGAGCCCCAGTAAGGTTCAAAACTCTTCAAAATTATTTTGTCTGTTTCAAGTCACTTTAATATTATATTAACGTTATCTTTTGATGACATAAGATTATATTAGACTATTTGTGAAAGACAATCATGGAATAGATTTGTTTTTATACTTATGGCAGATTTTATATATGTGAAACTGTAAACGCGAATAAAAATTATAATACTTTTGCATATTTTATAGCGTAGTGTAATGATGCATTTTCGTAGATGATAATATTATTATTGCACCCGGTCAATATACTCATATATGACGAGGAGAATAAGTTTTTTTTATATAAAATTGCGAATAATGTTAGCTATTTGTTAATCGTAATAAATGAATTAATTTATAAAATATTATGTTTTATTTAACTTTACTGAGTAAAAAAGTTATATTTATATTTAGATTATTCAACATTTCGTAAAAGCTATATTTCAAACACATGCATGAACATTTCAAATGAATGTCCGGAAGACAATCCCATCACTAAATGCTAAAACTAAAAACACATCCAATCTTCGTACTTGTCAATTGTCTCATGAATGTCAAAGTCAAAGTTTACTAAAGTTGTACAGTTGATTTGATGTTAATGTCAAAGTCAAAGCTTTTCCAATTTCCATCCATCCAATCCAATCCAATCCAACCAAATTTCCTCCGATCCGACCGATCGACGTTGTCCGTGTCTTGTTTTTTCAAATCAAACTAAAAAATATTGATTATATCACAATTATCTTCACAATGACAAAGCCGCGTCCTTGCGGCTGCAAAGGCTGCAGAACGTGCTTAATTTGCGAAACCCAGTATGGAGCAGAGGCCTTGAAACTTCAACTGGAATTTGATAAAAGTAAAGGTTATGTTTACTGTCCCTATTGCAACAAAGCCTGGCCCGGTTGGGATTTAGACTTGTATAAACAGCATCCTCACCATGAAGGTGAGAGTATTGACTACCCGGGAGTATATATTCAGCTGGATTTCATCTCTGAAAAGGAAGAAGAAGAGTTAATGAAAAATATCGATGAAGTGCCCTGGGATACATCTCAAAGCGGCCGCAGAAAGCAAAACTATGGACCAAAAACAAATTTTAAGAAGAAGAAAGCTGTTCTCGGTAATTTTAGTGGATTTCCCGCGTTTTCCAAGTATTTGCAAGAGAGATTCGAGTCAGTGGATTTGTTGAAAGGTTATGAAGTAATTGAACAGTGTTCTTTAGAGTATGATCCTGATAAAGGAGCTTCAATAGATCCTCATATTGATGATTGTTGGATTTGGGGGGAACGGATTGTGACTGTCAACTGTTTATCGGACTCCGTTCTTACTATGACTCCTTACCTAGGAAGTAAATCAAAGTATAATCTACTTTGTACTGATGACTACTACCCTGTGGTCAGTTCTGACGGAAAAGTATTAAATGATGATTCAAAAGACAAAGTCGCTTATGAGGCGAGCAAGCCTGAAAGTTTTCTGGATGCTATTATAAGAATACCAATGCCGAGGTATGTTTAAACATTTTCTATCTATCAGTTTCAATGTACATTCTGTCACACAGAGTTACTTAACTTACACACACAATAAATATATTCAAAGGAATGTTTAAAATGGCCAGTGTTGCAAAATATATCAAATATAAGATAAAAAGGAAACATTAGAATATTTACCTTTTGATAATTTCTAATTGATAACTAATTATTTGAATTAAAAGACACTTTTATACATTAACAATAACAAGTCTATTACATATTTGAAACAGTTCAATTTATCCTATAATATTGGTTCTATAGGAATAGATGGAGAATCGAGATGGATAGTCTGCATCAGACTCACCAACAACAGATATGAGCTAGGCTTTTGTTGGTGAGTCCGATTAATTATAAATGATCAACTTCTTTTTTGCACCATTTCCAGGCGTTCACTCCTCGTTATATACGGAGAACCTCGCTACCACTGGGAACACTGCGTGCTGCGCGAAGACATCACATCTCGCCGAGTATGCATAGCTTACCGAGAGTTCACACCTCCATACTTGAAAGACGGAGACCATGAGACTGTTGGTGATGTGATAAGATTGCAAGGTAAAGTGTTTTGGGATCATAGAGTAAAGTATGGGTTAGATAATAGTATACATTAGTTTTAGTATCAGTTATCAGTACAAATTATATGAAGAGGAAAAGTTATTTCTGATCAAAAATGTCTGAGCATAGGCCCACTAAATCTTACAAAATTTTCATACTACTATCTATTGGATCATGGATAAAGCCACCAAGTCAACTAAAATCAGCTAATAGATAAAGTAATAGATAAACTGGAACATTGTTAGATGGTGGCTATAATGGTGGGGGTTTTAACAAATGGTAAGATTATGTCTCCCACTGTAAGGATGCCTTTACACCAGTTATGCATACATTCCTATGCAACATTTAGTCTCACCAAATCATATTGAACATGGCATAGTAACATTTACATGGTGCTAGTGGTCTTGGTATATTATACATAGTATGGTAGCTCTCCTCACTGTACTGATATCTTCGGTGAGTTAAGGGTCTTTTGCCCAGCTGTGAGACATTAGAGGCTAATTCTACTACTACTACTATGGTCTGGTGTAAAGGCACCCTGTGATAGAAATGGTGCAAACAACAACTCACCCAAGTCTTGTAAATAATTTAATTATTGATAATTATTGGAGGTATTAAATTATTTCCTTGAGTATATTGTGCAGGGGTATCGCCCAGTGTTATATATTATATATACATTATGTATCTATTTATTTTGTAAATATGATAATATTAAAGAAATAGGAATAATAAAATGAGTTTTGATTTCAAATAGAATCCTCAAAAATACAATTAAGTTCATGTTTTACTAAAGGAAAAGCAATTCAATAAAACATCACATAATGATAACAATTTTTTAAATTAACGATGTTGATTATGTAACAATAACAATGGTTTTATATATTGATGCCTCTCACTTAAATAATCAGTAATTATAGAACAATGGATACTGTAGTTGTAGATAGTTTAAGTATCAACATTATATTAATACAAGCATATTATGTATCAAATATTATTGGTCCTAAAAAGAACTGTTGACATTTAGGAGAAGATGTAATGTTTAATATCTAGAAGATGGTTACTCTACCAAACATTTTATTTCCTCGACTGTACCATAGAGGGAGTATAGATCATAGACTATGCAACACTAGACGACTGTTCCTCTATGTACACTTGGCTCTGGTTCTTCATTTCCTCCTCTGCGTTCCTCGCCATGATGAACTTCTCCTTGATCTTCCACATGAGGAGTGCTCTCTCACTTTTCATCTTCCTGATGCATCTGGCGAGGAGTAATGCGAAAACGATGCCGAGCA
This sequence comes from Cyclophora albipunctata, assembly GCA_963082685.1. Classification (NCBI taxonomy): domain Eukaryota; kingdom Metazoa; phylum Arthropoda; class Insecta; order Lepidoptera; family Geometridae; genus Cyclophora; species Cyclophora albipunctata. Next base: position 1,990,427 of record OY720117.1, on the reverse strand, counting down.
ACTGAAAAACCGTAATTGTATTACTATACTCACATAAAAATGCTCAGGAGTGGGATATTTTTTGTTTGAATGTGCTGATCTCAGAAGCTATCAATCCGATTTGGATAATTATTATTGTGATTAATAGCCACATTCAGGGGAAGGCTATTTTTCAACTCGAAATTCCCACGGGAACGGGTACTGAGCGCTGCTAGTTGCACTTGAAATGTAGTAGTCTTACTATTATTTTCAATCCGAAAGTTAGTGAATGGGTGGCATATTTGTAAACCTATTTTGATTAAGAAAATTACTATCACCACACTCTTTATTCAGTTTACAATTTCTATGTAATATCTGGTATAAAGTTTCCCTCTTTCTCTAAAAGTCTAAACTAAACTGTCACCCAGATATGAATTTGTTTTGATAAGATATAATTTATAGACTTATCTAAGCTATTGCTTATCATCGAAACCAGAACATTGTTGTGTTTTTAAATTAAATAGTTAACATAACCTAGAATTCAAGGTGAATTTAGATCTTAGTAATAAAGCCAAAATGACAAACGTCAGTGCCTAATATTAACTTCAACTTTATAAATTAACGCTGTCTTTAAATGTGGTTAATATACCCATTAATGTGATTGACTTTTGGAAAAGCTTTGTTTAATTGAAACTGTGCGATGATCTTCTACGCCACAGTCATCACAAATTTTAATAAAAGAACTAATAATAATGATAAGATAACATTAACGAATAATTCTAAGCCAATAACTAAGTATCCTTTTGAGTTACTTTGTAATTTGTTGAGAATTGAATGAAACTCCGATCAGCAGGTTTTGTGATTTTTCATCCCAAACTACCTATGGGAACGGGCTCCTATTAGTTAAACGAGTATTATCAAATATACTCACATTAATAACCATGACAGACATGCCCAGAACTCCAATAACTGTCGCGTTTTGGTACACCACATCCACCAGCACCTGCTTGCACCCAGTAGACCACATTCTACTGCAGAACACGTCGCCACTGGTCACGCAGCAGCTGCTAGGAATCACGATTGTGATCACTTCGCTATCGGTTTCTTTGGAGACCACTACGGTTGAGTGATTGCTGGTAAATTCCATTCCCAAGTAATCCATATAGGAGTTGGAACCACAGCAGCCGAGCTGTGGAAATAATAGTGATAATGTTTAGAGGACAAATTCAGACGGTTAAATACACCCAAACTAAGCTCTGAGCTTGTGTTATAGGATGTAAACAAACTGATACTGTTACAATTACATACACAAATACTCCATTTGAATATATAACTGATACCCAAACTTCGTCGATGCCAACAATATGTCTGCACATATTATTGACTCCGGACGGGATTCGAACCCTAGCCCTACCCCTACCCCTTCCCCTTCTACGTTTAATATGATCGTGGGTTACGACCCACGATACAATAAGCACTCTCACATGCAACCAACAACAACCCTTCAGTCAAGCCCGTAGGCACATAGGGTTGTGATATTTTCATCTGGATTTTTAAGATTGGGATATTGTTAGCAATGCTGCAATGGTTAGGGGTTAGAACATTTATTAGACTCTATAAAGATCTAAATCAAAGAGTTACACAGTTAGTGAAAATATGCTACTCAATAGCGTTTATCCCATCGCAAAACAAAACAATCCATGTCAATCAAACTATTATTTTGAATTTGAACGTTTCCATCTGTCATCAATCATTATACGAGTAGATAAGTACGTATTGTTTGGTTAGGTAGGTATGTTAGTAGCGATCATCCATTTATTGGCTAAAATCACTTGCACGTAGTACAAAATCTGTAGCCTAGGCATTCTAAGCAAACTGTAACTTCTATTAACTACCTGATGTTCGGAAGTTTCCTTCATAGCCTTTACTAAATTTCAAACAAATCATTTATCTTCACACTATGTCAATACATACCGAAGACTGCAAAGAGTCCATCTCGTTCTGAATCTCGGAGTCAGTAGTGTAGTCTTCAACGGGAATGTACAGCAGTTTGACTATCTGATCCTGGTTCAATGTGAACGCCAGTATCACTGCCACCATTTGCATTATTAAGATCAGGATAAGGAGGATGGCATACTGAAAAATGTGGACATACAAAATATAAATTATCGTTAGATATTGAAAAGTATATATTTTAGTCATGGAAAGGTCTCATACAGATACAGAGATCTCTTCGTTTCTTATATTACATTTCTATACGAAAAGGATATTGACAACGATAAATGTAGCGCTTTAGCAATCCTGAAAAGTGTGCCTTGTGTGTGGTGCCTTGTGATACCACCCCGGAAAGTGTGCCTTGTCCCAAGCCTAAGGGCCCAAGGGTTTGCCACTTACCAAAGATTGTTAATTACTATGCTAGGTGTAATATGGTTGTTGAATACCAACTAAGCATGGAGTATGCTTATGCACCATAAGACGATTATTAAAACGGTGTACTCACACTATTGACCATACAAGTGCTCTGCTTGAAGCTTCCAAAGAATCCGAACAGCGAGACCACGATCAGCACCAATCCAAGCAACACGCAAAGAACTGATGGAGTCATGAAGTGACCGGTCTTCGCCGTTTCGTAAAAGAAGGTGAAGTTATGATAGTGCCCGTACACCGACATGCCTAGAACTATCATTACACCGGCGATCACCTGGAAAATTCAAAATTAAATAAGATTATTTCCTTAGAAAATTATTGACACTTTCGTTTGACACGCTTCGATGAAATTGGTGCATCTATTTGTCATCTAAGACTACATATGGAAAGGAAGGATAATATATCCTATCCTTTTTTATCGTGTGCTGGTCCATCAGCGCTTATAGTAACCGATTTGAACAGGTTAGGAGTTTTTTGTATACTTACAACCTTAGTTGCCGCATAGACATAGGTGCCTTTTCATATTTACACCCTATTGATGCATATTTAGCAAAATACCTTTAGTCATAGTAAACGTACTCACACGAGTTTTACTTAACTTACTTTTTATTACTACATATGTGTTCAAATCGTGTAAGTTTAAAAAATACTATTGTACCTCTATTCATCTCCCTAAAGTTAGCATATAAAGAGCAACAACTTAACATTTAATAAGTAAGTAATATTTACAAAAAAATCCCTTGTTTACAATATACCTATAATACAATAATTTACGGTCTTCGTCATAACTCAAGGTACTTACTGGTAGGCAGTAAAGTAGATAATACGTACAGTCCCACAGATACCTATTTAAATCCTCCAATTACTTCAAAATATACTCACAAAAAACATCGCAGTGATTGTCAACAACAGAAATCTTATAGATTTCATGTTGTATTCCGCCTCCGTTTTATTGAACATCACTTTTTGGTTGGCAGAAGCCACTGGGGCCGTCATTTTAACACAAATCTGCTAACGAAAACAATTGCTTAACACCGTCCGTAGTGAAGTCTAAACGATATCTGCCAGATAACGGTGAGGTGCCGATAAAACTGTGTTTTCACACCTCTGCTTTGTCTTGCCGGTAAATGTACTTATACTTCTTGCAATAAGTTGATTCTTAGATATTACTGGTACTTACTCGGATATCGGCGATAAGATTATCCGTGTGTATAAGCTGAAATAGATGTTTGTTTATTTTATGTAATTTCTGTAGATACTTACATAATTGTTAACATAGATGGAGGTAAATAAACTGTAGTGAAGTATGTATTAGATAAGTATCAGTATTGATTGATTTAAGTGTTTATTGATAAGGAATATTAATGTTTTATGAAAGTTCTCGACCAATTGCGTTAGCTCGTCCTAATCTTATTTTCCCGCGGGAATTTCATATTTCACTGGCTTAGACAGTAAAACGAAAGACAGATTAAGGTATTTTCGCATTCATTATATTAATAAGTTACGGCTTAACTAAGTAGTATAAGTCACATGTATCAGTAAATATTATTCAAAATATCCCCATTTTTAGGTCAGCCGTAAAGATAAAAAAACAGTAAAACCTTGAGAAGGTTTTCGGTGATAGGTTTTTATCGGTTTATTCGTTACCTCGGTTATAAGCCTATTTAGAAAATACCTTCATCATTTAAAAGGCAAGATGACATTTTTAACAGGTTCAGAGAGATAGATATGTCGTTCATATAAAACCTTAACTTATGTTGGTATTCTTTTTTTCTCTTAATTAAAGATAGAATAAATATGAACCTTTTTACTATTTTAGAATGTAGAATGCGTAAGAAATACAACTACAGTAAAATACATAATATAGGTAAGTATCGTTCACATTGTTTAGCCACGAGGTCGAATAGTTCCCGTGATTAAAGAAGCATCGCCATTTTGACATCGGCAAGGGCAAGTTCAATATTTCCTTATAAAAGCCTTGAAACTTTGTATTATACAGTATTATAGTGCTTAAGTAGTGTTACTATGTGTTTATTACCTTGGTATCTTACCATCTTCACGTATTATAAATCTACATCTCCCACCGCGTCTATCTTCCCGTGGGAATTTCGGGATTTTTTATACATATAAACCTTCCTCTTGATTCACTCTATCTATTAATCCGTTGCGTATTTTTTAAGATCTAAGCATACATAGGGACAGACAGACAGTGGAATGCGACTTTATTTTATACTATGTAGTGATGGCGTGTCCAAATTACCATCAAGTCAAATATATACCAAGCCAAAAAGATAGGGTAATGGTCAAACAAACATTTCGCAATAATCACTGGTTTTAATCACTACATAGTATAAAACAAAGTCGCTACTTTTGTCTGTTTGTTTGTCTGTATGCTTAAATCTTTAAAATTACGCAACGGATTTTGATGCGGTTTTTTGTAATAGGTAGAGTGATTCAAGAGGAAGGTTTTTATGTATAAAAATTCCCGATATTCCCACGGGAACGGGCACAACGCGGGTAAAACCGCGGGGCGCTGCTAGTTTAATATAATCCGTGCTATCAACCGTCATCGGCTTATCTTGTTATATTGCTTATCTCTTATCACTATCAGGCGACTGAAAGGGTATTGAATATCTAGCACAGACTGAGTACTTGGGTACTTTTGTATCATGGTACGTACTTGGGTTCTTTTATATGATTCGACCAATCATGGCACTTGTGTGGCGAAATTTATGCAATGGCGCATTTACAATGTGTATACGTACACGTATGTTTCATATTGTCTTGTCTATTATGTTTATGGGTAGCTGTAACTTATAGTTAGATGATTTACATACGTGAAAGCGGAGAGTTTCATGAGATTCGTATTTTCTATACATGCTGGTTAGAAAGTTCTGTTTTCTCAGAGCACTGGTTCTGTTTTCTTTCCCTTTTCGTCTTCTTCTTAAGTTCTGTTTTGTGTTAGGTTAGTTAAAGAAATAACAGAAATTGTTTTACAAAAAATAGGTACTTTATTTAATTTCACTTAAAGTATTATTTTTAACAATACAAATTGACCTTATTATGGTGAGATTAAAATTATGAAAATACTTTGATACTTTATGTAGTAAAATATTTTTAAATTATATTGGTAAATCACTTTGGCTTCAGTTACATTCAAATAAGGCAATCTTATACATAGAGTTAAGTATAAATAATTCAATGAATGTTAAAGGAATGTAAAGTAAATCACTATTTTTAACATTAATCGTAGATATCTTAAATATGTGACTAAAGTCGACTAAAGGCCAACGCTACCATCATCAGTTAAAATATTATTAACGAAAAAAAATTCAATATTCCACCATTCCACTGCCAACTTCGTTTTTCGATTTTATGACGATTAAGCAATCTCCTTTTTAACCCTAAGCAATGGTTTGTCCCTGGAATGGAACGTAAACGACGGGTGTTGCTTTCTCCTTGTTGGGGTTAAGGGAGGTGTAGGCGTTGATCATCTGTTCTTGGATCTCCCAGCGACGACGCTCGCGCTCGCTCTTGGCTTTACGGATAGAACTGGCCAGAGAGAAGGAGAACACGATGCCGATGATCTGGAAGGAGTTATAGAGGAATGTTAGAAGCAATTCTTAAAAAACGGAAGCTGACCTCCTTACTCTTACTAAAATAGCTCTTTGGAAACATTTAAATAGGTATCATTTAAACAGGTTAAAAAGGAATGTGATATTAATAAATTCATTGAATTAATACATATTTACAACGTTATCATCAAACAGGTATTTCTTATCATGTAGCGTAAGTGAGTTTGCACTGAAAATTTTTCATCACCTTAAATAAAGTCTGACTCAGAATTCTAAAAATCGATTCCGTTTCATTTACGCCACTGATTATAAATTATTATAGATAGTAATTTAACCAATCATTTTCCCTGTTCAAGTCTTAAAAGCCTCTAACAAATATTATGCAAAGACTCTAACAAATATTATTATATTTTTTGTGCTTAACCTTTAATTGGCTTCAAAAACTAATAAGGAACATTTGAAATCGTTTTTTTCGTTTGAGACAAAGAAAAGACACTCTTAATGAGGAAACATATTTAGGTACTAAATAAATGTACGAGGTCTTGCGCAATCCGCCCTTAGGGTGGCTGTCCATTGGAGGGGAGCGAGGCAGCGGAAGCGAAGAGACGGACAAATACTAACCAATAGGTTTGTATAAAATATCTGACCGGAGATTCAGATTCTGAGAGAGACATCAATGGACAGGCACCCTTAAGTTCGTTTTGTTTCGCTCACTCAACCAACCTGAATGAAAGCAATAGTCATGGCTCCAGCGCCCAACAGGCCTGCACTCTGATAGACCAGATAGAACACTCTAGGCAGACACCCGTTGGCATACAACTTGGTGCACTCTGCTACTGGAGTGTCGTCAATGGTCACGTATTTAGACTCCGCGCAACAGGAGTTGGGGACGGTGATGTTTTGGACTGAGATCCCGGTGAATCCAGCGGGGGGAGTGACGTCACTCCAGTCCATGTAGCTGTCTACACCGCAGCAATTGAGCTGGAATTAGAGAAATGTTGTTCTGATAGATGTTCTGTATGATTACTATCTACTATGATTACTGAGCGTGACTCTATAATTAAGTATCGATTTTTGGATCAATAGAGTTTTCATATTGATTGTCAAAAGCTGTGTTTTATGTAGGTAAGATAAGGAGTATCACAAAATGGATTCAAAAAGTTTCCTACATAATATTTGACTGGCCCTTCATTTTATCTGCATTTTCTTAGCAGATTTTCCTCTCATATGCGATATTCGCTTCGAGCCAGCGCATATTTGGTAAAAATGCAGACTCCATATAGCGTAAAAGCAAGAAATTGACGCCGTGTTATTGGTACAACTATTGTTTCAAATAATAGTTTATTATATCTGCTTCTATTGTACGTTGTGGTATGACAATTTTCGATCAATTTTCTAAAAATCAAGTTCTCGGACTTACCCTATCCTGTATGAAGTTGAAAGCGTCTCCAACCTCCGGGCTCTGGTAGTAGTAAGGCAGGGTGCTGCGGAGCCTCTCGTCCAGCATGTTGGTCACCTGAGCGCGCAGGCTGTACGCTGCGATGGCGGCCGCTATCTCCAGCACAAACACCACGCTCAAGATCACTGCGAACTGAAATGAGGGGTAGAAACTGTTAGTCTTTTTTGAAGGAGATTCTTAGTTTTGAAATCATTAGAATCTATTTTTAGAGATAGATAGTTAGGTAGGTATGTAAGGTATTTACTATTTACTCTTTACAAGCAAGGATTACAGGACATATTCAGACTTACTTTTGATGTTGTTCAAACAAGTTTTGGCAATGATTTAGCAACGTTTAAAGTAATAAGTACTTTAATCAAGTTACCTCATGGCATGTTAATATTGTTATCATAAAAATATTGTAAGCTATTTGTACAAAAGTAAGTCATTGCCCAAGGTGACTGATCGTGAATCATGCAGGGACATATTTGCTACAATACGATAACATTGAACTAAAATATGCGCTATGAAATAGTAGAAATTGATTTTTCGCTAACACCACGCGCTACGGTACGTCGCACGTTTCCTTTCATTATTTATTCAGAACTCGCAGCGCCCCGCAGTTTTACCCGCGTTGTACCCGTTCCCGTGGGAATTTCGGGAATTTTTATACATATAAACCTTCCTCTTGAATCACTCTACCTATTACAAAAAACCGCATCAAAAACCGTTGCGTAATTTTAAAGATTTAAGCATACAGACAAAAGTAGCGACTTTGTTTTATACTATGTAGTGATACCGTCTAGTCTATGTACTGCCCATATTAAACTTGTTCAAACATAAAAACTCGAGGTCCATATTAAAAATGAAGTTACTGCTGTTTTTCAATTAGATAGTGTCTCAAATTAACCTTGCAAATGTGAAAAACGCAAGAAACATGACGAAAGATTTAGAGCATTTTATCTTCAAATTCTTTTTGGACCAGACGACAGTCCTACTGGAATAAAGAAAGGTTTAATCTTAAACTCCTACGGGACTATACAAAGCTCCCGCGGAAATAAAGAATAAAGAGGCTCAAATTCGCTTCGCAACTTCGCTCGTTCAACAACGCTCGCCTCAAGTCGTAAATGAACCAAAACCAATAACTACTCACCACATTGACCAAGCAGGTGCTCTCTTTGAGCGCGCCGATGCACCCGAAGAGAGAGACGAACAGCATAATGACTCCGATGGCGATGATGAAGGCTGCTGGCGAGAAGAACGCATCGTCCAGGAAGAAGGAGACGTCGTGGTAGATCGCGTAGATGGTGGTGCCCACCGAGATGATCAGCGCTGATGTTAGCTGAGGACAATTAAAGTAAATTGGAAATCTGCTACTGTTGTACTCTTTCACGAAAAAACGACTCGACAGATTTGAATGAAACTTTACAGTAATGTAGGTTATACATCTGAATAACACATGGTATACATTTTATACCGAAATTCCCGCGGGAACGGGTACAACGCAGGTAACACTGCAGGACGCAGCTAGTTATTTCTATTTCTTTTACAAATGCTCACAATTGTTTATCGTGCATCTAATGCAGGGCTAATAACAAGGCCATTAAATGTAACTGTTGCTAGATAATGTAATTTTCTATTTCATCGTAACCCATTAACTTTATCGTAGTTACAAGGTCGAGAACCCTAATAAGAGTTTATGTTTTAACTTTGTATGTTACTTACAACTAGGTAATCAATAAAAATGGTAAGGGTGGTTCAATGACCGCATATCTAGAAGTTTTATTAGGCTTGGTGCATAGTCAGTGTGCTAGAGGATGCTTGTAGCACATTGTGGTAACCGATATGAATTAGGGAAAACTGGGTAGGTTTGTACTTGGTCTGCGCATGAGTTAAGGTTGAGATGAGGTTAATCAAACTGTCCAGTGCAAAACCAAAAATGGTAATATAAAAATGACCTTTACTTATTGTCTTACTTTTCATAACTTATAATGAGTGCTCTTCAATACTAATTATTGATCTGAAAAAACAACGTAAGCACGTTAACAAAATGGTCGCTCTGGCGTCATCTGCTGGATCGCGTGAACCACCGCGCGGAATAGTAATACTTTAATACTTTTTATAACTATTTCAAATAACATATTATAAGTAGTATTTAATAATAAGCGATACAGGCCCGTTTCATCCTACTAATATTATAAATGCGAAAGTTTGTAAGGATGGATGTATGTTTGTTGCTCTTTCACGCAAAAACTACTGAACGGATTTGGATGAAACTTTACAGTAATATAGGACAACATCTTATCCATCAGAATAATACATGCGATACATTTTATTCCGAAATTGGAATACCCGCGTTGTGCCCACGGGAACGGGCACAACGCGGGTAACACTGCGGGGCGCTGCTAGTTTAGTATAAATATTATGGGCCTTATTCATCAACGCTTATTAACAGCACTTTAGCTATCAAATGGTTTGTCCCTTTCCGATATACGCTATTTGCCAAAGAGCGAAAGAGACAAAACACTTTAAATAACTATATCTGAATAGTAAATACGTCAAATGTAATATTTTCTTCCAATGGCAATAAACTATTTTTTATTTATTATTTATTTATTTAAATCACCTTCAATAATAACATGACATTAAGGACCTAATCGATATCAATCAACAGCGGAGTGAACAAGCTAAATAAATAAACAGGAAAAGGCTATCAACAGAGTTAATAGCTCTATTCATTTATTTCAAGTAGGTAGTTGCTAACCCTGGTGTCAGAGTTTTTAGACCGTCTATATAAAAGCCTGTTATGACGATTGAAACAACCGGGACCGACTGCTTAACGTGCTGTCCGAAGCACGGTAGCGCTCAGATAGAAATGCCACTATCGGCCACCCATCCAAGTAGGGGCCGAGCTGCACGTTGCTTATTAATTGCAATGAACTAACATCGCTTATTCATACTACGACGCTATAAACGCTACTATAGCTCTATTAAACTATGGTCATTCATTCAAGGCCTAACGTGGCAAGGAAAATCAATACCTAGTTATAATGAATCTCTTCGCTGCGATCATGTAGTACTTACGTGTTTTGTTGTTTATAGCAAACAAATATGGCCGACTTTATGTTCGAGTAAAATCGTGTAGTACTTACGTGTTTTGTTGTTTATAGCAAACAAATATGGCCGACTTGCCAACCAAAGACAATTTTCTATAGAGTAAGAAGGTTAAGAGTGAATTGCAAAAACATTCATAAGTTTATTTAGCGGCTAAATATGTTTAAAAAACAAATGACGTTCGTTTTAAATAGTGCCCTATTTGGTGCAATAGTACAAATATGAATAAATAACTTTTGTTTTTTAAACATATTAGCCGCTAAATAAACATAAGAATGTTTGTGCAATTCACCCATAGTCTCAGAATACAGAACCTACAGAACCCGTGAGCGCGCCTAATACTGTAGCTACTCAAACTAGCCTTAAATAGTGTAGTTTTATGCGCAACCGATCAGTCACTTTGTGACCGTCGGAACGCGCTAACGTGTTTTACCCGTGACCAATTTCACGAAACTATGCCGTCTTGTGTCGTTCCTACCTGTAAAAATGCAGTGGGTCTGAAAAAGAAACAGGAAGGGATCACATTTCACGTGTAAGTATCGCATTTAGGTATCGTCTTATTTAAATATTTAATTATTTTCTCAGATTTCAATTGTCATATAGAGTGATGCGTCAATCTATGTTAGTGTTGCCTGTATAAGAGTTTTGATTTACCCTTCTTTTTATTACCTTTTGAGGGATTTAATTCGTTGTAGAATATTAATAAGTAATATAATAAAAATAAACCAACTTGAAAAAAGAAAGTATAAAGCGTAAGTGCGGCTCGTATGTACCTAACCTAACAATCCTATTAAACAGTATGTTAGTCTATAGGTTTCTAAAAAAATTTTTGGTGTGCGTGTGAGGGAGAAGGGGAGAGGGGGAGCGGGTATAAAATTATGTTTCTATATTAGCCATCTTAAATTTTAGCTTCCCTGCTGATGAGGAAAGGAAAGCGGTGTGGACAAAAATTATACAAAGAGCACGGCTGGAACAGTTCTGGAAACCATCGAAGCGAAGCGTAGTTTGCTCGATGCATTTTGACTTAAGTGATTATTCTTTTTTTATGTAACTCTTGTACCTAGCTGTAAGTTTTCCGAATACTTTAAAATAAAATAAATAAAAACATATAAAGTTTTTCCATCACCCGTTAAAAGTGTGCAAACATCCACCTTAACACCGTGTTTTATTTAATATACCTATCTATTTCTTGAGATAATCAGGTAGGTACATAGTTATATAGAAAAGGACAATTTTTATTCTATTAACATATTACCTCCAAAACTCCCAAAATTTACCCCAAAAATGGGCAAATAATGCGAGAGCTAACAACACTACGCGGGGGACTTTGTTCTGTTTTTGGACACAGCGTGTAGCTTGTAAATACATTTGAATGCTCCTTCTGGTAGGTACTTCTGTATTCTGAGCCCATAGTGATGAAGGAAGAAAGGACAATTTTAGTTAGAGTATTGTTTGATTTGATAGAGATTTACCGCATCACTACATAGTATAAAATAAAGTCGCCTCTTTTTCGTGTCTGTCTGTCTGTTTGTCTGTCTGTATGCTTAAATCTTTAAAATTACGCAACGGATTTTGATGCGGTTTTTTGTAATAGGTAGAGTGATTCAAGAGGAAGGTTTTTATGTAAAAAAATTCCCGAAATTCCCACGGGAACGGGCACAACGCGGGTAAAACCGCGGGGCGCTGCTAGTTATTCATAAACACTGTTGTATCTTAAATACTGTTATAATAATGTTTTGTCTCTTTTGCTCCTTGGAAAATAGCGTACGTCAGAAAGGGACAAACCATTTGATAGCTTAAATACTTAGGCCCTTAGTTATGAATCCGGCCATGATTTTGTTGATACAGACAGATCATTAGTTCAATACCGTGTATCATATTCGCGGTTAGGTCAGACTGCTATAACTAAAATGACACGAGAAGTGATGTCATAATAAACATCCAATGAAGAATGGCGGTCTTACCTTATATACCACGCTAATTAGTGTGGTAAATAAGCTTTTAAGGTATCGCTATTGTGTAGTTGTTTGTAATAAAACTCGAAGTTTAAAAATACTGACTGCCATGGTAGAATAAGGGTGCCTGTCCATTGATGCGGAGCGAGGCTGCGAAGCGGAGAAACGGACAAATATTAACCAAAAGGATTGCATTAAATATCTGACCGGAGATTTTATGCAATTATTATACCAATAATTAATTATTGGTTTATATTAATAATCCTATTGGACAGGCACCCTAAGGGCTCTCGCAAATTAAGCGTTTTCAGTCGTGTTGCGCTCGTGGTGTAGTTTGACTCAGCAGTGTTAACTCATTGCGATTGTTAAGCAACGTGCAGCTACGGCCGTACTTGGATGGGTGGCCGATAGTGGTATTTCTATCTGAGCGCTACCGTGCTTCGGAGGGCACGTTAAATTGTCGGTCCCGGTTGCATCAATCGTAGGATCATATCGGAGGTCTTTAGGCGGTCTAAAAACTCCGACACCAGGGTTGGCCACTCGAACTTACATACTTAAGACCTTATTCATTATGGCTTACTAGTAGCATTTTAGCTATCAAATGTGTCATCCCGTGACCACGAGCGGTGTAATCCACTCGAAACGTCGGGTACGTATTTTAGTAAAATACGTTAAAATATCTACCGCGATACAGACCCGTTTCATTTAGTATAATGAGTGCAAATCGTGTGAGTTTAAAAAGTATGTATCAAATGGTTTGTCCCTTTCTGACATACGCAATTTATAAAGAGCAAAAGAGACAAAACACTCACTGACAGTGTTTTAGTTCGAGAGTGTTTATGGATAAGGCAGTTAGTAGTCTTGTTTCGTGCGTTTTAAATAAAAACAAAAGAACATCCGTGCGTGCAGACGACTGCGCACTACTGCGGCGCGTAGCGGGATGACTTAAAACGTTTAAATTTAAAGAGCCCAAAGTTTAAGTCTGACAAAATTTTACTTGAGCAAATTCGCAATTATAACAGAAGATGGGTCAGGGTGCTGATTAAATCTTCAATATCTCTCTTTTACTTTATTTATTGCGTGTGTATTTAAGGCGCTTCTCACAAAAGGAATAAAATATACTAACTGGTCCCTGTAACCCTGTAACCCCCATGTAAGCTGTAACCCCTGTAACCCTTCGGACCCCATAACGTAAACAAAAATTCTAAGCAACAAAGTTTCGCAGCGGACGTAATTATTACTTCAAAATAAACAAACTCCGTCGATCGTAAAATAAGTATAAAACATTATAGCGGCCTGTGAAGGGAGAACGTAGATTTTTGTACCACTATGAAAAGACAAATTTCTATAGGAATAGTGTTATTGTGACATCATTCATTATTAGTTAATTAAGTAATTTAAGTAACTAATTAATAATTAATAACTTGGTAATTATTAATTTGGTTAATTATAAATTAGAATCTAGGACAGTCATTATATCCTTAAGTTGTCAATTAAATTACTTTACTTTCACTTACTTAGTTCATACATTTCTAGAAACCTAACAGATTTCTAGACCTAGCGGTACCTTTTATAGATCTAGCTCTTAACTAGATTAATTTGTCATGCGACAGTTTTGCCCCAGTTCCCCTAATCCAATATACATGTATGATGCGAGCGATCGTCAACCAATTCAATCAAAGTGGTGTACATTTGATAACATGACCAGTACCTAATATTGTGCCCGTTCCCGTAGGAATTTCGGGATTTCGGAAGAAATGAGGAGGTTTCTTAATTCGACCGGTTTATGTATATGCTTTTTATGTGTTCAAATCGCGAGAGTTTAAAGACGACTGGTGATAGAGTACTGAGTAGAGTAAGAGACTTTAAATTATATATAACTAGTAACGCCCCGCGGTTTTACCGGCATTGTGCGCGTTCCCGTGGGAATTTTGGGAATTTTTATACCTATAAACCTTCTTCTTGAATCACTCTATCTATTTAAAAGACTGCATCAAAATCCGTTGCGTAGTTTTAAAGATCTAAGCATATTTAGGGACAGACAGACAGCGGAAAGCGACTTTGTTTTATACTATTTAGTGATAACTAACTCGTGAAAATTTAAAGTAATGAACAAGCATTTAATAGTAGTTTATGCAACGTCATATAAAGAAGGGTATTAAAACACGAGTGTGAGTTTATGAAACGAGCGCAGCGAGTTTCATAATAGTAACGAGTGTTTTAATACCCGTGTTATATGCAGTTGCATTATGCATACACTACTTTATCTTCACTATTTAATGCAATTAATCAAACAAAATTTTAAAAACAAAACACATTGCGAAACATTAAATTCACGCGTAGGTACGTGTATTGTCACAGTGAACTTGCCGCCATTAAAATCTAACCAATGAGAGCGCAGCTGCGCGTAGGGCCAATCAGGAGCGAGCGAGATCTTACCAAAGAGTTTTGTGTATGTAGTTTCGACGAAGTTTTCACGTATAACCCAACAGTTTTCAAAAGCCAGCCTAATATCAAAATTTTATGCAAATAGTATGAGGATTTTGACATATTAAGGCTCGCCAGGTTAATTGGTCGCGTTATAATGATGTTATAATGTTATAATATAATGATATTATAAAATCCTGTGCAATTGCTTAAATTGAGTGTTTTAGTTGTCTGCGCTATAACAGTAGTAATTATAAGTCAAGTATTGGAAACATAAGTAGAATGTTACAACATTAGTGTAGATAAAATATATATATAGATACTTTTAGGCATATAAAGCAAACCTATTGTTCTATCTATCTATTCTAGACCAATAAAACGCCAGGTACATATGACAAAGGTAGATATTAACTGATAAAAAGCGCTTTATCTGCCCTGGCCGATATAATATTCTGTTATCGCGTACCAACATTGATCAAAATATGTTACTTCAGTTTATATAAACTTTGATGTTAGTGATAGAGAAACTATAGTAATATAATAAAGCTGAAGAGTTTGTCTTTTTGTTTGAACGCGTTAATCTCAGAAACTACCAATCCGACTTGAATAATTATTTTTGTAATGGATAGCCACATTCAACGGGAAAGTTATAGGTTATTTTTCATCCCGAAATTCTAAAGGGAACGGGCACAACGCGCGTAAACTGCGTAGCGCTGCTAATTATTCATATTGGTAGAAAAAGTGTATAAACTAACATTTTTAAACAAATGAAAACTACTAAGTAGAAGTGTTCGCGATTTTATTATTTTTGTAATAGTTACCTACATTCAACGGGAAGGTTATATGCTATTTTTCATCCCCAAATTCCCACGGGAACGGGCACAACGCGGGTAAAAGCGCGGGGCACTGCTAGTTGTACATACATTGGGAACTTATACTTCTATCAATTACAATTACCTACTGAGTGTTATGTTCCTGAAATTGAATCAATCTGAGCTAGAATGACTTGATATCTACGTCTATGTATGTTCATTATAGCACTAAAGCATGCCATTCATTAGCATTGCAGACTTAATTAATAGCGTCAGTGTTGCCAGTTAAATCTGCGCTTATTTGAGGTACATACCTGAATCCTGAATCACTACATAGTATAAAATAAAGTCGTCTCTGTTTCGTGTCTGTTTGTCTGTATGCTTAAATCTTTAAAATTACGCAACGGATTTTGATGCGGTTTTTGTAATAGGTAGAGTGATTCAAGAGGAAGGTTTTTATGTAAAAAAAAATCCCGAAATTCCCACGGGAACGGGCACAACGCGGGTAAAACCGCGGGGCGCTGCTAGTTAGCTTATGATACTCGTATTAGTATACTCGTAGATGTTATTCCAATACTATCTATACTGACTTATGTAATACTGGCAGCGCCCCGCGGTTTTACCCGCGTTGTACCCGTTCCCGTGGGAATTTCGGGAATACTTTTTGCATAAAAACCTTCCTCTTGAATCACTCTACCTATTTAAAAAAACCACATCAAAATCCGTTGCGTAATTTTAAAGATTTAAGCATACAGACAAACAGACACGAAGCAGAGACGACTTTATTTTATACTATGTAGTGAAGATTTGATTTTTTATTTAAACGCGCTGTAACTACCAATACGATGTGAATAATGATTTTTGTAATTGATAGCCTCATACAACGGGAAGATTATAGGCTATTTTTTTTATCCTGAAATTCCCACGGGAACGGGCACAACGCTGATGCTGTTAGTTTCATTTGTTTTAAAAAACAAACAAGTAAAATGTGCGCCTACATTTTCGACTTATCTCGACTTGATGGTGTAGTTATTGACAACAGACTGTGAAGTCTGCGTTGAACAAAGTTGTGCTAATAATTGTGTTAATTAGTGAAAAAAACCGTTCAATTAGCCTTCGTTCTTATCACCTCCGAACATGTTTTCCGGACGAATAGTGTTTAGATAACACGTAGTCACGTAAAAAAAATGCCCAAACAAATTCATACACGGTTAAATAGACCCAAACTGAGCTCTTACTTGTAATATGGAATCTAAATAACTGATACTAAGTACTACATATACATACAAAATACTTTATAAGAATATATAATTGACACCCAGACGTAGTCGCCAACAAAAATGTCTTCACATATTTTGACTCCGGGTTGGATTCGAATCCGCAATCCCCGAAACAGTAAGCGCTCTCACTGCCACTGTGCCAACTGGCTTGTCATTGCTTGTATTAGAGACAGTTGTATTCATTCGTGTACATACACAGTTCACCTGACAGCAAACACTACCCGACGAGAGAGAATCAATTTAAAGAAAGGTCATACTACCGATAAATATTTATATACTTAGTTTGTTATTACGACTTCAAAAATATTAGCCTGTAATGTCCTACTTCTGGGCTAAGGCCTTGTCTCACTCATCGAAGATGCCAGTACGGTGATGAGGATTAGGCGCAATCATCAAGCTTGCCTAACACCATACGTCGGTAATCTCAAATCCGAGCCATATTTGAAAAGTAGGAAACATGTTTTGGCTCGACCTGGGCAATGAACCCGGGACCTCTGGCGGGTGCACATACCACTTGACTACCGAGGCGTTGCGTATTGCGACTTACTTAACATTAATTCGTGTACCTATACAGGTACTTAATACCTGCCATTAACCACTATGGGCCTTATTCACAAACAATTATTAACTCAAGCTACAAAATTGTGTATCCCTTTCCGACATACGCCATTTCCTAAAGAGCGAAAGAGACAAAACACTTGATCACAGTGTTTTAGTTAATGAGCGTTTACTAGTAAAGCGGTATCTGTTTTGGCTATGGTTTCGACCGAGTACTATAGTTTGGTATACTCGTAGTACTTGTAGTTATATACTGATACTGTATCGCTGTTGGAAATCCGATAGTTGGTCTGGTTGTTTATTCGGAATTCTAAACCATTTTATCATTAAACTACAATGAGATACTACTAACCGAGGACGTAAGTGTAACGTTACACAAGGTACAAGTTGTCTTTAGCTCTGTGGTCGTAAGAATACCTTTTCAAAGATTACAATTACACCCATTAATACAGTAATTATAAAATTAACAACCCGTTCCTACTTATCGGCTGTCGGGTCCGGAATTCGAACGTCCTTGTGGCTGAAAATCTATACTAATCTACACTAATATTATAAAGAGGAAAACTTTGTTTGTTTGTAATGAATAGGCTCAAAAACTACTGGACCGTTTTTAAAAATTCTTTCACCATTCGAAAGCTACATTATCCACGAGTAACATAGCCTATTTTTCATCCCGAAATTCCCACAGGGATGGACACAACGCGGGTAAAAAACCGCGAGGCGCTGCTAGTATATAATAAAGCTGAAGATTTGGCTTTTCTATGTTTGAACGTGCTTATCCCAGAAACTACTAATCCGATTTGAATAATTATTTTTGCAATAGATAGCCACATTCAACGGAAAGGTTATAAAGTGTTTTGCATCCCGATATTCCCACGGGAACGGGCACAAAGTGGTTAAATCCGCGGGGCGCTGCTAGTTATTTATGAAGCTATTCTTTCACTCTTGTTCGGATTCTAATATGTTGTCTATAATAAGAAATAAAGTCCCGAGCTGATATCCGATTAAAAATCCGGGTCCGACAGCTTATAATAAGAAAGTACGTTTACTCTGTCCACCTGTCTTGTTGTTTACATTAGTTCTGAGGTCAAGTTTAAGTGAGTTTCATATGTCAAAGGTAACGTTATTTCAACCCCTTGTTGGCTATACATTATGATGTCATCAATCATAATAGCTTTCTGACAGGTAGAGTCGAAAACAAGTACTGTACGCGGCAGAAATCACGATCCACCGATCTAGCTACGAAGATGGTTTATTTTAGTAACCCATTATAACTGAATGTGAAGTTTGCCTACGATGTCAAACTTCCTAGATACTATACATTGGTTGTGCTTTGGCGGTATGTTTAATTTGGTCAGGCTTAATGCTTTACCGAACCGAATCTGGTCGAATACCCTCTAAAGGCCAATGGGTAACGGCGTCTGCCGATTACTGTAACTGGTCTAAGCAAGGTAGCATGAGACGTAAATAGTCTAGTAAAACAAACTTCAATGTTTTTTATAGATATAACTATATGAATATAACTTCTTTCTCTATGACGTCATTCAAATCAAGCTACTCATATTAAAAATGCATCAATAATCGACCCTTGTTTAATATGTATTCCATCAAAGATTCACTCGACTTTCAACCTTAAAACCAAACCAATAAGGATGAAACAAAAACATTAACAGCAGGTGTTCAAAGAATACCTAGATAAGAATATCAGGCTAATATAAATGGCGCAATAGCGATAAAAGACAAAAAAAAACTTACCACAAATATCGCTGTGATGCACAAAAGCATGTATTTGATACATTTCATTCCCACTTCGGTGTTATTCGTCATTTTGACGTGTATATCGTTCGGCTGTTGGATTAATACTGGCTTTTTTATAAGTTTTATCACGATAACGTGCGTACGTCCGGCCCGGGCCGAGTTTCACTGTGACTGTAAAAGGTTTTCCAGGCACGGAACACTTGAATTACTTTCAGCCAATTAGCTGAAGGCTGACGGTTGAGCGGCATGGTAAATACGACGTCATAGCACCATGTTAGGTGGTTTAATTAGTATTATAAGAACATTTTGGAGATCTTGAATGACGTGCTATCTATCCATACTAAGTATTTGATACTCCTATATTATTTTGGCAAAGAAATAAAAGCCTTGATTTTCGTGTATTTGTTGCTCCATGAAATAAAGAAAAAAATAAATGGAATTAATGCGCAACGGATTTTTTTGCTCTCATGGGACCTTCGGAATGTGAGTATTAAGGCGTGGGTTACCTACCTCAAGACATACCTCCAGACCTCAAGACCTCATACCTCTAAACAAAATTGTAAATATACTAATGATTGAATATACTGATATCTTCAGTGAGATGAGGCCTTTGCCCAGCAGTGGGACAATACTTTACTTAACTTACTTTACAGGCTAATACTTTACTCTGCTAATGATTTGTAAACAGTACAGAATTAATATGAGCAGCATGAGCCTCAGTGACGTCACGTAACCTATGTTTATCCTTCAAGTTTGTTAATAACATGTAAAAGAACAATTACAATGAGTTCGGTTGTACATATTTATTACTTTGCTCCGTGCATTCATAAAGTCACGTGTTTTGTCTTATTGTTCTGGACACTTATACTACAACGTGTATAAGATGAGTACGGCATGCAACATGAATCGTTGCTTGTTTTATAGGTACCAACTATACTATATATACTAAAATTATAAAGAGATAAAATTTGTAAATTTGTTTGTTTGTATGTTCGAATTAAACTCTGGAATTACCATTCCGATTTGGATAATTATTTTGTAATAGATAGCCACATTCAACGGGAAGGTTATAGGCTATTTTTCATCCCGATATTCCCACGGGCACGGGTACAATGCGGGTAAAACCGCAGAGCGTTGCTAGTTACTTATAAAGTTACAACTGACTGCGGCATAGTCATTGAATGCTTTACTGTAGGGAAATCAAAATGCTAGGCACTTTAGTAAGTAGTTTGTCAAAGTATACAATAGAAAATTTTGAGATTGAAAGTGACAAAGTTCTTGGAATGCTAGTAGTGCCTGCCTGGCATGGAAAATTTTAGTGGGTCGACCTGCTATCGCTAAACTTCTGAAAACTTCTTATCTTATTGTTTGTCGTACATACTTCTACAATAACTACATGTAAATACTCGTAATACTTTTAAATTTATAATTAGACAAAGTACTAGAGCGAAATGCTTCCTACATTTACCTACTGTATTTCGAAACCTTCCTTACGCCTTCCAGAAACGTGAAATGCTCCCTATGCAGAGATTTAATGAGTGATTTTGACTTGTAATGTACGAGAAATTACGTCGAATTAGTTAAGTGTTGAGTAATTGAACACTTTTCAGTGTGACAGTATAGGAAAACAAACATGTTTGCCTTAACCTCAGACTTGGCAATAACATACTTTTACAGTAAGTAAGTTTTAGCCTGTAATGTCCCACTGCTGGGCAAAGGCCTCTCATCTCACTGAAGTAATCAGTATACTTTTCAAATAAAATAAAATATATTTTTAACTGGTTTATTTTAAAATCAATTAAATATACTTACGAAACTATTTAACAGGGTTAACTATATTACTATAGTCTCTGTAATAGCTACATTTATTATTGCACAAATAAAATGATGGCATAATAAACTGAATCATCTTTTTACAATAAGTATTTTAAATATTATTAAATGTATTGAAAACATTTACACATTGTTTACTTTACCAGACTATTAAAAGGAGAAAAATAATTTGTCTACTTAACCTAACCATAAAGAATAGTTTACATTTGTAGAGTCATTGCTAGAGGAAATAGTCTATCGTTGGTTCTGCTAATGCGAACTAGGTTTTCATTTGTTTCAAAGATAGAGTACTATTTATGTTGTTTTGCGCGGTAAGTGCACACTCGTTCCAGTAGATGGCGCTAGTGTTAAAATAATGTAAATCCCGCTTACATTATTTTAACGTTTTTAGGGTCCATATATTTTATGGAGCTTAAACTAAACTTCCTTTTAAAAACACTTTACTAATGTTGAATCCTCAAAAGTACAGACTTTTAGAATTTATTTTTATTTTTAATTTGTTTATCGTCAAATGAACACCATGACTATAAAAAATATTTGACAAATTAATTCTAGAGCTAAAATGTTGACAAAACTTTTATTCATGTTAAATAGGAGAGACGTAATTAATTTATTATTTATTTTATTTAGAAAACTTAGTCGTTGAGTCTCGGCAATCAATCTAGTTTACAAACACTCAAAATGCATAAAATATAACTTTTTCCTTAAGATGATTGATAAGTATATCACAATGTATAACATTAATGACAAATGGACAGGCACATCCAACATTTTATATTATTAATCTATTCTTATAATTAATGACTCAACCGACGTAGAATCAACAATGTGTTATCAAATAGATAGATAATGTTAATATATAATTAACAAATGAATATAGAGGTGACACATTTATACTTGAAGGACCTACTAAGGGCTCGTACACATAAAAACGACGCGACTTTAACGTATCACGTGGCGACTAGCTATGCACTGGACCAATTTAAACGATACTTTACTTAATAATTTTTTCGCGTTAGAAAGTTAATAAAGCAAGTAATAACTTACTTTTTATTTCCCGACGTTTCGAGGGAATTGCACCTCTCGTGGTCGCGGGTGAACTGATGTGTTCAAATCGTGTAAGTTTAAAAAAGACCATTAAAGTTGTTGGTGTGTGGGTATGTATTTTGTATGCTTCCACTATAATCTAGGTACCACTCATTGTGACAATACTTTTGCTTAAAATTAATTAGTGGGAAAAATTACTTGAAATTTTTAAATAGTCTACTTAAAAGTAGTTTTTGAAATAACTTGTTAGATTATAGATAGTAGATAGCTCTAAAAAACTTAAGGGTGAGTTTGGGTGAGTTTAAGCGGGTGAGTTTAAGCGGAGCGGAGCTGTGCGGGGCTCAACGGTACAATCACAAAGCATTACGAAAAGATTTTGACAATATCAATGCTTTCTTTGACAATCCCTGACTGTACATCTGTTATTGGTGTTTATATCAGAAACTAGCAGCGCCCCGCGGTTTTACCCGCTCTGTATCCATTCCTGTGGGAATTTCGGGATGATAAATAGCCTATGTTACTCGTGGATAATGTAGCTTTCGAATGGTGAAAGAATTTTTAAAAACGGTCCAAACAAACAAACAAAGTTTTCCACTATATAATATTAGTGTAGATGTACTCTGTAACCTTGACTTAAGTGTAAAATGTGCAACACTGTTGATGTCATTAAATAAATAAATCCCAATGCGCTATAATTGGTAAATTGAGTTCCGCATCGCTGAACTTCGCTTCAATAGATACACACCCTAATATGCACTTAGTTCCCAAGCAGTTTACACCTCAACTTCACTTAACATCTACTGGGGGACCACAGTGCAAGCGACAGAGAACGGCGACCTGCAATTTTTTTGAAAAAAGAAAACCATGCCCTTTAACTATTATTCCAAGTTTTTATTTTCATTTTTATCTGACGTTTTGGTTCGTTTACAGGAACCGTGGTCACAGAAGACTGAGGTGTTATGCGTCTATACCACAGAGCATAGAAGCACCACGCGGTGTAGCGGCCGGCCCGGTGCGCGGCGGTGCTTCTATGCTCTGTGGTCTATACAGTGTATCCGTAAGCGTAGTTTTAATTCAAAATGAGTAGAGTTCGCTTAAACTTAAGATACCAGTATTATTCCAAACTCTTAAATTGTTTTTCAAAAAAGTCCCAAGTCACCGCCGTTGTCTCTGTCGCTACACCCTGGCATCCCACTAAAGCACAAGTCAGTAGTCTATTCTATATTACTCTAAGGGTAAGCGCCGTGTTCCTCCCTGGATATCTTCGCCATCCATAACGCCCCGGCCACGGCCAGCCCCTGGAAGTAAACAGTATCTTCATTAATGTGTGCACTTAAATACCTTTACAACTACCGTAACTTAACTACATTAAATAAGTATGCTAATTTTATGTTGTACTCTCACTAAAGTTAGATATACATACGTACATATGTATTAGTGGAAATTTGTAAACGCCTTTGGTTTATAATCCAACTAGTAAGATTATGAGTCGACAGATTGTGTACCGCACACCATTTACCTACGATTTAAAACCTTAAATTTATCTAAATCATTATCTGTCCATACATTAAGGGTGGAAGTAAGTTTAAGAATGAAATCTATTTTGTTTCTTAACGTCTTTAAAGTAAGCTGTTCGTTCTTTAAAACGAACGTCATTAGATGTTAAATAAAAAACAGTTCTTATGCAATCTGCTCTAAATCATGAGACATAGTTTACACATCCCGCCGCACGTCCAAAACATTATAGTTTATGATAGTGTTAATATAGAACATTGATCATGCGAGTTTTCTTTTTATATCATTTCAGTTCAATAGTGAAGGTTTGAGATCACCAACCCGCATTTGGCAAGCGTGGTGTTTATGCCTAATCCTCCTCACTGTACTGATATCTTCAGTGAGATGAGAGGCCTTTGCCCAACAGTGGGACATTACAAGCTAATACTTTATACTTTACTTTTTAGTGAGGTAAAGTCACCGGTTATATTATGTGTAAGTGTAGGGCCACATCTGCGGAACGTACGGCGCCGAACCTTCCGCTCTATGACACATCAGTCGAAATTACGCCGCGTACTGATGTGTCATAGATAACTTGAAATACACTACAAGCGTATTTAGCGGAAGGTTCGCCGCCGTACGTTCCGCAGATGTGGCCCTACACTAAATGTCTCGGCGACGGCACGTTCCATTACAGATTTAAATTAAGTAATTAAACACTTAAGAAGATTTTAAGGATAAAAAATTTGTAATGTGTTGCCGTATCGTTGAAGTTCCAGTTGCATTTTCTATTAGAGTATGAATATATGAATTGATTTGAGTATTACTGCTGATTGATTACATTCACTTTTGACATTGTCTCGAGATCTTTTCCTGGTAATCTGAATCTTAGAAGTAGATCTATACTAATATTATGAAGAGGTAATTAATATTATAAAGAGGTAAAAATTGTAAGTTTGTTTGTTTGTATGTTCGAGGTAATCTCAGGTATTATCAGTTCGATTTGAATAATTATTTTCGAAATAGATAGCTACATTCAACGGGAAGGTTAAAGGCTATTTTTCATCCCGAAATTCCCACGGGAACGGGTACAACGCAGGTAAAACCGCGGGATGCTGCTAGTTATTAATAAAAAGAAAAAGTAATGTCCCCCCAAAATTTCAAGCTCCCCCTGGTTTAACGTGTCTGTGTGTGCGTGTGTTAGTTTGATGCGTCCTAAGACTCGCCACTCAAAATTTTACAAAATAATGGTTCTTGATCTCATTTCACAAATGTTGTAGTTTTGTAATACTTGCTAAAAAGTCTATCTAGATGTTTCTTCCATCAACTAGGAATGAATATAGAAGATAAGTTTTCAATAATAAACAAAGGGATATACAAATTGTGTGTCACATCAAGATACATTGTAAAATAAATACTTTTTCCGCTTAAAACGACGAGAGACTCGACGAGTAGGGCGGGAAACCCTGAACTGACCTGACCTGAAATGACCCTGTAGGTCATGCTCGAGTTTACTTGACCTACTTTAAAAACGATCTTTATTTTTGCCTTATAGCATACCGGTTTTTATTTCCCATCCAATCCCATTTGCTTATACTTTTTAATTTCACTTAACCACCAATTTAGAAGGTGTCTTTAGATAAGAACAATCGTATATGAACTATTTTTACTACAATACTAGTGACGCCTCGCGGTTTGCCCGCGTTGTGCCCGTTCCCGTGGGAATTTCGGTTTAAAAAATAGCCTAGTACCTTCCTGTTGAATATGGCTATTCATTTCAAAAAGAATAGGTAGTTTCTCAGATTAGCGGGTTCGAACAAATAAAAATTCAAACTCTTCAGCTTTATTATTTAGCATAGATTATTAATAGTAAGTATCGATAAACCGTATGTGGCACATTGTTCAGCAAAGGCCTTCCCAATGTATTTCATTCAGTTCCAAGAACTTTAAACAAAACACATACAAAAATAAAATATGTACACAACAGTTAACAATACCATCCACAACTAACCTGCATCAGCACCAAGAAGATGCCCGTCACACCGATAGCCCCAGCATGTGCCCTGACGAAGTCTCCGAACGCGTCCGCACAGCCGGTGCTGTACGCTATAGGCACAGTACAGTTGAAGATCTGCACTGTTCCATAAGTATGGGAACAGCAGCTCACGGGAAGACCTTCGGTTTCCTGAGTACCCAATGGACGTAGCCAGTCGCTCGCGTTGAGGACACCGCAGCATTGAAACTGGAAGCAGGGAAAATAGGTTTTTGGACTTGGGATTGTCTGATCAAGTAGGAATGAAATTGAAGGCTAGATAGCTGCATAAAAACTGCTTGAACCGGCCAAAGCTGGCGTTATGTTAGCAAGAAAGTTAAAATAAACGTCAAAACGTCTTACGAATTTTCGATCAGATCACGTGACCTGACGCGAGTTTAGCATTTGTTTACCCATGAAAAAAGTACCGTTAAAGAAGTTTAAACTTCAAAAATATACACTCACATCTTCCTGCACTTCATCCCAAAGCTTGGTGACCTCGTAGTTCTTGTCAGCGCCGTACAGGTCCATGGTAGAAGACAGCTGTTGCTGCACCAGCGCCACCGTGTTCCCTCGTAACGCGTACCCGGCTATACAGGCTGACAGTTGGAATATGAACATCAGCACCATGGCGCCGGCGAACTGAAATGTTAAGGGTTTAGTGGTTAGTCAAATGTAGACTGTTAGCTATGGATTTCGTAATGGAGCGAACTTTGGTATCGCCAGTATCCTCTTCCGTAGGAATCGTCTTTGACTAATTTAGACCACATTAAGAAAAATGGAGCTTAGAAATCTATTATTTGTTTATTTGTCTATTATTTGGCTACTGTTGAGAGTTCCTCAACACGTTTCGGTCACGTTCGGTGACCTTCATTAGGAGCTGGGCGCTTAAGCGTTCGCGACAGCGTCTCTCCCCGCACTCTTAGAAATCTAGCTTAGAGGTAAGTTTGGGTCTAACTAACCGCATGGGAATTTTTCCGGGTATATTCATTGAATACTTCCGTAAGCAAAAATAAGATCGAGTAGGTTACTTATAATATATATTTTTTGGATTGGCACAAAATTTGGTTAAATGTCGTCAATTTTCCAGCCGAAGACGATTGCTTCTGAAGAGGAAAAAGGTTTAGAGATAGGGTAAGAATGAAATAAAATTACTAAAATTGCTCCTGAAGAGGAAAAATCCTCTTCAGGAGCAATCGTCTTCGGCTGGAAAATTGACGACGTTGGTCGACATTTTGTGCCAATCCAAAAAAAATAGAGTATAAGTACAACCCTAGTGTTTGTAGTTTAGACCTAATACCTCTGAGTCAGAACCACAGACGCCTTCAGCATTCCTACTACCATTTTATAGGTGAAGTATCTACCTAACCTATTGTTTATTTAATTGCTTATCATTAAATCTAGTAATGTACTGAACGATATTTCTTATCACAGCGTTTTGCAGGTAGCACTTACTATTTCATCGACTCTGCGATTAACCAGTGACTACAATTTTATAGTTAACAAACAAATAAAAATTAAGAATACCCGGGTTTTAACTTTGGCTGATACGATAACAAGTAGGTATTTATGCAAATTGTACAAGTTACGAATACCTTATTATGGCTCGCTATAATCCTTATTTCAATATTTATTTTAGGAATAACTTTTTTTTAAACTAATCAATTCCATTTCAAACCTTCTTCTTTAGGTAACCTCGCTGTCCCAAAGATGGACAAAAAGTTTTTTAAAACTTTGAGGAAATCCCAAAAATATTAAATGACATCACCTAGTAACTATTCCACAATCTACAGCCACAATATGAGATGTCTTTATATTCATGAATTGTGTAGTTTCGACTTTTTTATCGTAATGATAACTGAAAATAAATAAATATCTCGGAGATTATATATACCTAAGCCCTTATTTATTATTTGTTCTAAGTTTATTTCGTGTCTACTAGACAATAATATAACTGAAATTCCATAGCTATCTAGATAGATAGACTTGGTATAGGCATCAAAACTCATAGTTTGCTGTTCTAATATGTAATCTACTCATATAATTCCATGTTTAGTGGTTTAACTGTATTTAATTTAGTACTATTTTAATGCTTTAAAAATAAATTTATCAGTTCATTCATTCAATCAGCTCATTAATTTTTTTAGGTAGGTACTTACTTATGGTTTGTTATGCATAGTTTATTTCTACCTTAGTTATGGCTTACAATACAAGAATACTTAACTCGACGTGATAAAAACGCCCTCTTTTGACATTGAAATGAAAAACAACTATGTAAACACTTGTTATGTATGTGTGTATATCGGAAAGTGACTATCAAAGTACTTATGTGTCTTATGTACAATTAGCTGAAGAAAAAAGTTTAATATTTTTACTAACATATTAGTATAGATTACAGATGTTTAATATAATAAGGTTCTAAGTATGATGTTCGTGTAATAACATAGACAAGACTCACCGCCATGTTCATCATATAGTTTTCCATAAACGCGCCATAAAATCCAAATGACGCAATCAAGAATATAATAACACCCGTAGCAATACAAAAGGCTGGTAGAGAAAAGAATCGCTCCGAAAGAAATTCATGGTATCCATTGTACGCCGACTGCACTGAACCACCCACAGACAATATTATAATTCCAGTTATCTGAAAACACAAATCACATGAACAATAACCGACTCGAGAATATTTATTATTCCACCAAAGAAAAGACGAATTAAAAACTCTATACTAAAACACTTTTTTCTTCAGTAACTCACCACAAAAAGAAAATTAACGGCCACCAAAGAGTATTTAACCGTCGTAAACAGTTTCGACCACATTTTTTTATTTAAAAATAAATTATTCACAAAATACGACCGCTCGTTGCGTTATCACGCGGTATTTCAGCAAGGTTTCCGATATTTTTATCGGTACATTAATCTTGATAAGGAGAACAAGCTGATTTATCTTGGTTCGAGCGTCACTGTTCTATTAGCTACTTTCAGACTCACTTGATGATAATAACTTATCTTCGTTGGCTAGGTGGAGTTTCACTCAGTGGCGGTTCAGTCACGAACTGAAACTATGCAATAATATGACATTTGTGATGTTAAATTTAACTAGCTCGCAGAGGGCAGCCCGCCGCGCGAGTTTAAAATTGTTTGCTGAATAGTTTAAAAGTAAAACACGAGTTCCTTCGTATCGTATAATTATCATTGGTTAGTACTTTATTTACATGAGTTACGCCATTCTTCCGCTTGATTGAAGACTGTT
Organism: Cyclophora albipunctata; assembly: GCA_963082685.1. Lineage (NCBI taxonomy): Eukaryota > Metazoa > Arthropoda > Insecta > Lepidoptera > Geometridae > Cyclophora > Cyclophora albipunctata. The sequence goes on along the minus strand of OY720117.1, from coordinate 1,961,463 downwards.
ACAAAACCGGTTTTTGCAGTGTAATTTACAATTGTATTGTTAGTCGGAAAACATGAATTTTTCATTAGAAATTGTGGGGGAAAATATCTTTATTTTTAACGCAAAATAAAACATACTTAAGTACTTCATTATTTGTTAAAAAAACAAACACAGGATTACGAAGATTGCATTGTTTATTTTTCTTCAAGTTTAGAAATTAGAATATAAGACGTAGATTTATTATGTCGTCATTTGGGGTACATAAACATTATGAAAATACATAAGTACTATCAAGGGCTATCTACATATCAAAAACTATTCAAGCCCCATATTTTTTATCAGCCACCTGAATTACCGACTACCGAAATTCAAATTGGACGACTTAACATAGTCATCAATGTTTTTAGCTTATTGATATGAAGATAACTATTAATAACAAAATTACGTTTTTTTTATCGATGATTAGTTAGTATTATAGGAATTATTTTTGGCATTATGACTGAACTACATTGTTATGTTACATACATTATTTTATAAGTAAATGAACATTGGATGGAATAGGTAGATTTTTTCCTTTTTTCACTGCTCCAGCTCGACCTGTTCAAACTTGGACCTCCAGGCTAGCCAGCCAGTGACTGCTGTGATTATTACCTTTAACAAAAATCTAAATTTAAAATTCCCTTCCTTTACTCGGGATCACTTTATACACAAAAATTTTATGTAACCTCTTTTTGTGTACTGAAAGATCTTCATGACACTGAAAACTTTTTTGGAACGAAGTTCCTTATCGCGCGTTGCGAAAGGGGGCTAGACGGAAAAAATGGTAACGACATTTTTTAGGCCAAAGAGGGACAAACAGAGAAACTTGCGCACGCCAGAGAGAGACAGACAGAGAAACACATCGTTCCATCCGGGTGTCCCTTGACACCTCTCAAGTTTTTTATTCATTTCAATGCAATTTTAATCTATATATCTAGTAAGCTAACAAACAGAAACAAACGATTTTCGTTATCTTGAAATATTACATAAGTAAGTATTAAATTGTTTCGCCTTATATGAGTCGACAATATCAAGGTAGGTAAACAAATACATTCTTTAGCTCTGGGTGCGTCAAATATAAGTTCATTCATTCATTCAGTTCGGGTAGGTCTGTGGCCAAACTTAGTGTCGGAGATTAGACCGCCTAAAGGCCTTCGACCCTTGTCTAAGGATTGAAACAACCGGGATGACTTAACGTGCCCTCCGCAGCACGGTAGCGCTCAGATAAAAAAGCCACTATCGGCCACCCATCCAAGTAGGTAGGAGCCGAGATGCACGTTAACAAATAGTTTTAATAAGTTTACTGTCAAACTAAACCCGATATTTATTATATTGCTTTGCCGAGATATTATTTAAGGCGTTTAAGAAATTTATGCTGTAACTGCCGCGTGCCGTCAGTTTGAGATCATTGTGGGATTGGGATGGAGTTGATGAGGGTGTGAGATTCATACTCGTATAATATGTGACAGCTTCTTCTTCTTCATCAAGTGGATGGTCAACCTGACCAATCCTGGTGTCAGATTATTGAGCCGCCAAAGGCCTCTTACATGGCTCATGTAACAACTACTATCCGTAGAAAGTAACCGGGACCGACGGCTTAACGTGCCCTCCGAAGCAGAAAACAAAACACTACCACGCAACATTCCACGTTTAAATAAAATCATCTCTAACAAACCTGGAACCCAGTGCACACCGCAGCAGTAATCCCCAGGACATTAGCCCTGGAGCTGAGCCAATCCCCTAACTGCTGAGCACAACCCGCGGTGTGAGCGTTGGCCGTCCCGCAATCGAACGGGGATATAGTGCCGTAGTCGATGTGACAGCAACTGACAGGAATCTGGTTTGACACGTAGTCGAACCTACCGGACACTCCGCAGCATTCGAACTGTGAAATAATTAGATGTTAGAAAAGGTAGCATTTTTCATACAAAATTTAGTAGCACTTAGTATTAGCCCCACTGATGGGCAAAGGCCTCTTATCGCACTGAAGATATCAATACAACATTTGTTTCAGCTAATAGAAATGCAAGTTAATAAGCTGGTAAAACAGTCCAACTAACAAATTGATCAGAGGCAGGTGTTCAGTGATTAGTAAAATTACAGTAAATAAAGTGACTCATCGGTCATATAATATTGCTTTAACTGGTCCTTATCTTATTACATACTTACTTATCATTTAACTTGAAGTCAGCTAAGCTACCTATAATGCCTCGTGCCTCGATTATAACATTTAAAACTAACTTTTAATTCGAAACTCGCGCTATTGATTACGCGCCAACTTGCGCTGACATTTTAAATGTCAAAGAAAGAAGATGGCGGCAGATCAACTAATTCGCAGGCTTTTTCAGTTTTGGATAGCTGTTGTCAGCGATGCTTCTTATTGAACATTGTAACAACTATCTGTAGTTGAATAATTTACCTGTATATAGATGAGATGTTATACTTACAGCCATCTGCAAATCATCCCATAGCTTAGCAACATCAAGTCGCGTGCTGTATTGGTTCAAGCTCTCTCTCATGCTGGAACCGATCTCTCGAGTCGCGTCGTTTTCAAGAGAAAACGCAGCTATTATCAGAGATATTTCGAAGACTAGCACTACTACCACCATTACGAAGTACTGGAAAGAGTAAATGGCTGTTAGACAACTGAAAACGTACTTAATCGTTAATCTTACTTAACCCATCACAAATATAAAAAAATATAACTTTCATTTCAATGAATAGATTTACTAGTGAAAAAGTGTAGAGCATAGGTGTAGAGTATGTATTTCTCCGTCGAAATTATCTATTTTATAGGCTACTAGCAGCGCCCCGCGGTTTTACCCGCGTTGTGCCCGTTCCCGTGGGAATTTCGGGAATTTTTTTACATAAAAACCTTCCTCTTGAATCACTCTACCTATGTATTACAAAAAACCGCATCAAAATCCGTTGCGTAATTTTAAAGAATTAAGCATACAGACAGACAAACAGACAGACACGAAAAAGAGACGACTTTATTTTATACTATGTAGTGATGCTTTCGTATGACTCATAAAAAAATGGTTTTGAATGCGGTCGGTGGTTTCACGTTAAGTGATGATTTGACTCAAACTAGCTTCTAGTTAGATTTGAGATTACTTTCATGGGTATTGAGTCATATTTGTTGTTTAATCCTACTAATAATATAAATGTGAAATTTTGTGAGGATGTACGTATGTATGTATCTTTGTTACTCTTTTACGCAAAAACTAATGAATGGATTTGGATTAAACTGTACAGTAATATAGGTTAAATACATCAGACTAACACATGGGATACATTATATCCTGAAATTTTCGATGGAACGGGTACAGAGAGAGTAACACCGCGGGGCGCGTCTAGTATTGTAAAAGATTAAAGCTTAAAGTAGGTACCAATTATTCAATTGTTTATAGCCACAAATCCACAAGGCTGAAAGAAGATTAAATAGGTAAATTAAAGGAGTTAATGAGTCTTACCCCAAAAATGAAGTAAAAATTCTCCGATATAGCGCCATAGAACCCGAGAACGCTCGCCAGCACAATGATAGCCCCAGTAGCCACCGCGAAACCTGACACGTTGAAGAATCTGTTGGTGATCAGGGCATCGTATCCTGCATACGAGACCAGGACCACTATACCGACCACTATGAGTAGGATACCGGTAAGCTGGAAGGACAAAATCATAGATAATTACCTTTATTCATAAATATTTAACTAAAACATTGATTTAAAGCGTTTTGTCTCTTTCGCTCTTTGACAAATAGCGTATGTTGGAAAGGGACAAACCAATTGTTAGCTAAAGTGCTCTTGATGAGCGTTTTTGAATACCTAAGGCGCTTTTATTCCTTTTCTCATTCCTAATTCTATCCGAGCGTAACCGTGCTTCGGAGGACACTTAAATTTGCTGATTGTAACAATAGTAACATGGAAAATTTACTTATTTACGACTTAAAACCCTTTCTAAACGACTTCAGAAAAGGAGGAGGTTTCTCAATTCGTTGTTTACGAACCAATTTTGATGATTGATCTTTTTTGTTGGGAAGAAGATATTACAGGGTAAACTCTAATTTATTGATGTATATTTTTAGTCACTAACTAGTATTGAAGTCGGTTAGATTTTTTTTGAAAAAGTTTTTTCGGTAAGGAACTCTTTTTTGCAGTTGGGTTTTAAAGGGAGACTGGTACAAAATTAATTTGTAGTAACGCGTGAAGTTTGGTTTGGAGAAATAGGGAGGGAAAAAACAATAAGTACCTACCTTACCCCTCAAACAAAAAAAGTTTCATCCACCCTTGGTTCAAATCAATTATCCGTCCCCTTGACTAACTAGCCGTATAACAAATAGATAGGTAGCGAAAGTTGTAACTTATTTGAAAAAATCTTACCAAAAATACACCGTTTACAGCCCCTAAGCAATATCTCACTGATTTTAAAAACTTAGGAACTTTAATCTTAAAATTTATACCCATTATGACTCAAAATACTGTAAAATCACACAAACACCACCAACTGTTGGTTATCGATAAACTGAGGTGAATCGAGATGAAATTATCAATCAATAAACAACCCAAAATCATTTATCTTGACACGTCCATCTAATCTTAGTATAGATAGGTATTGTAGAATAATATTTTACTTCATTGTTGTATGCAAGACGTATTTTTATCTCTCTATTTTGAACAAAGTATGCCTTGCCTTCATATTTAACCACGCTAATCTCAACTATTCTGTTATTTGCATTAGATAATGTTTTTGTATAAGGACAAGCTAGTCAGTCATATATTATACTTCTTCGAGTACATTTCAGTTACTTATCTTGTGTGAAACGAGCCCATTCAAATGTCCAAAACCTAAATAAATACTTAAAAAGGTACTATGTACATACATATAATACCAATAGCAGCACAAGATTGTAGACCTCATAAAAAATCATTACTCCATGAACTGCTATAACTTTCATTTAGTCTGTGGTATTGGTGGATTTTTGCGTTGGCAACTCTTCTGGTTTAAAAAATCACACGAATTCATTATTTCTTAACACTAGCAACACTGTCACTGAGTGTTTTATTGCGCATCGGACGTGTGTTGTCTTTGTTCCGAATATAATTTATCGAAATAATATTTATTTTGCGGTAAGCTTTGCAAATAATACTTATCTGGGTGTTTTAGAAATTATGTGCTACAATAATAGTACAGTTTGTGATTTTAAAACGGATAAAATTGTGTTAAACATTTTGTTAGCTACCCTTAGTCAACAAACGCAAAATCGATGTTTACCTTGCAGCTAGCGTGGCGAAAGGTGTATTTTATATCGACGTTCTTTTGTTCCAGATTTAAAATATAGAACACAAGTGCAACTTATAAAAAACAAAAATGGCTCTCGGTGGAGGAATGTCGTGTGTTAAATATTTACTTTTTGCGTTCAATCTTTTGTTTGCGGTAAGTTGATATTTTAATACTTTGCATTTAATTCATAATTAACCAGGTAGTGAGTCATTCATTTTGTCAATGATATACAATTATTCCTGAAAATTATTTTATTGCTCTCATTATAATGCGTTTTTTTTTCTCTAAAGAAGGTAAGTACCTACATTATTACTTTATTTATTACCTTAGTCTTTCTAGTCATAAAATATTTTAAATTAATTTGCAGTGATGTAACTTTTACGTATTTATTTACTTATTAAAATTATCGGTAGGTACCTCAGTTCACCTTTATAACAGCCTAACAGGTAGGGAATTTACCTCAGTCCTACTTTGGACAATAATTACGGTTTTGTTGGGTTATGGTGACTCACATTGTTTTATTGCACAATGCTTTTTCGCCTACCTACAAGAAGAACGCATATACAAATATGACAGAAACCATAGGTAGGTAGGTACCTACATAAAAAATATTCATTGTTCTGAATTCATTTATTTGTATATCCTTGACTCGCAAAAAATACCAAACAAAGCGTGGCACAGCTTGCACTGACTCAACCTCAACTGACATCTTTTTAACTTTACAACGATGAAGTATACCTACTTATACCCAATACCTATAGATCACGGGTCTTAATTTAATCAGTCAAAAAAAATCATCAAATGTCATTAATTGAAAAACCCTTTTCAACCCTTCATCCTCGATCGTAAGCATCGTTGTATGTAATTGATCATCAAACGTCATTCGAATTTCGAACACCTTCTAACCCTTCAACAATCTACCGATCACGGGAGTTATAATCCTCGCGAGCATCATTCTAATTTTAAATAAACTGATCAACCAAACCTCATTGGAACACTTTTTAACCCTCTAACGTCCACCCACAGATCACGGGCCTTATTATCCTGATCGTGGGGATTAAGGCCGAGATGAGCTCGTCTCCCTATATGGACCTGACTGATGAGAAGTTCTACACCTCGGGCCCGGCTGTGCTGATCATTGTGGGCATCATAGTGTTCATTGTGGCCTTCTTCGGCTGCTGCGGCGCTGTGAAGGAGAACCACTGCATGATTGTTACGGTGAGTCGTGTTTTTTGTGCCATTATTAGTTCATTTTTACCATGCCTTATTAGTTTTAGGTAAGTAAGGTCGAGTAAGTTAGTGACTTACCCTGCCGGGCAAGCATAACGTTGCATTGTAGATATTGAGAAATTTGTCTAAAAAGTACAGATAAAACGAAGATAAAACCTCTGAGGGCTGGTATAAGGTGGATTAAGTTGGTGGCCAAGCAATCAACACAACAGCTTGAGTTTAAAGTCTAAGGCCACTGATACTGTCTGGCGATATAAGTTATGTATGATCCTTTGAGCGTCTAGAAAGTTCGACATCAGAGTTGGCCAATAACATAACCTTATTACTTTGTATACGATTTATACCTATAGGTTATATATACGTTTTGCGCCACAAAGATAAAATGATGGATGACTAATACAAATTTATTTTCCTTATTCTCTGCCTTAGTGCTATACATTGACATTGACAAGTAACTTTTACTAACAATAAAAATTTATAACTTTTAAAACAATGCATTTTACCCTCGTACACAACGTAAATTTAGGGTCTTAAAGTAAATGAATACTGTTACCCAGGTGATAACTAACGTTGCGTGTTTGACAATAGCTGCCATGTTGTCCCAATGTTGTAGATAAGCGTGGTGTTATTTGCACCGCCCCCGGCGCGGCGCATAAGCGTGTGTCTTTGAGAGCTGTCATTTTAGTCTTTTATTTACGCAGTTATAAGGTTTCTTTAAATCTAAATCTATTAAGGGACTTTTACCCAAGCAAGGCATGCCAGTCCCATCATATCATGAACTTAAAAAAAAAACACAAACTTAAACAACTTATTCAATACAACACCCCTCGGTTTTACCCGCGCGTTGTGTCCGTTCCCGTAAGAATATAAGAATGAAAATAGCCTATTACAAAAAGAATTATTCAAATCGGACAAGTAGTTCCCGAGATTAGCTCGAACATACAAACATACAAATTTTACCTCCTTATAATATTAGTATAGATTAATAAACAAACATTTGTATCAAAAACTTTACCGCGTCTGAAAGCGGTTACGAGTATATGATGGGAAATGATTTAAGTAGTGTGGAGGTAGAATGATACTTTTAGGTTATAATATAATCCTAATCTGTGACGGATTTTTAGGTTAGAAATAATCCTAAGTCCAATTCAACATAAGCTACCTGCAGCGTTCCTCAATTTTCCCGCGTTTTCACCGGAACCCAGGTTGAAAACTAACCTACTGATAAACCTCCTTTGAATATGGAATCATAATAGTACAACAAATATTGGACCTTTAAACATACAAACTCTTTATATAGATATGGAAGTACAATCGAACCAACTGAATCATGCATGACTCACCATAAGCTTATTTTGCTAAACCCCTTAAATGCAAGTAGGTCGAAATTCGCTTGAAGGTTTATTTCTTTGGTAACGAACTTGTTATCATTTGATTAGTTAGACACTGACATTTACTCAGTGCACTGTTAAATAAATCGGACAGTATCGACTAAGCTCGTATATGAAAAAGAAGAGATGATGTTACTGTCTTTATCTGTATTACGTAGGTAAGTATAGGAAGTTTTCTACGAACGTAATGGTGCCACTTCACTTGGCCGTATTAAATTTGCTCAACCATTAGTCGCATTTATTTCTCTAGAATATGAAATCAAAAATAATACGTTAAATTAGGCCACAAGTGTATCGATTATTCGATTTCAAATTGCTATTTTTAACTTGCCGTCACAATGTAAACATTGGACGTAGTGCATAACAGGAAATGTTTGATAAAAAATGTAAAAATAGTATCAGTTGATCAAAAACATTGTTTAATATCAAATATCTGCATGAAATTAAATTTGTTCTGATTTATATTACGAGTATAATGACTAATGAGCGAAACGATAATGAGATCGGTTGATGTATAAAAAAACAATGTGTTGATTTTTAACTTATGAATATTACTAAATTAGTTTGGCGTAGGATGGAAAGGATTAGTTGGACGGAAAGGGTGACAAATGAAGAAGTATTAGAATTGGTGAGAGAGAGTAGAACAATACTTGAGATAATAGAAAATAGGAGAGGGAAGATGATAGGACATCTCATACGACATGACAGATACATATAATAAAATTGTAATTAATAATATCATGGAAGGTAAAGTTGAAGGAAAGCGAGGTAGGGGAAGGCCTAGAATCAGTTACATGAGTCAGATTAAAGAAAAAGTGTCTGTCATGTCGTATAGAGATGTGAAGGAACTTGCACTGAATAGGAATAGATGGAGAAGTCTGCATCGGACATACCGACAAGAGCCTTGTTCTTAAATTTATGAATGAATTAATACTTACTTGAATTTGAAGCTTCTTATACAATCAGAAATGGTTTCTTTTTTGGGACCAATTGAACGTGCTTATCTCAGAAGTCACAAATCCGATGTGAATAATTATGTTTCTCATAGATAGTTCAACGGGAAGGCAATTTTTCATCGCGAAATTTCCTCGGGACAGGGCACAACGCAGGCAAAACGGCAGAGTGCAGATTCCTGAAACTCATTGAATATATTCTACTAGCAGCGTCCCGCGGCTTTGCCCCCGTTGAGCCCGTTCCCGTAGGAATTTTCGAAAATCCTTTCTTAGTGTGCACTCACGTCACTTGAAGAACCTTCCTGCCAAATTTCATGTTTCTAGGTGTAGCGGTTGTGGCTGTGGGTTGATTATCAGTCAGTCAGTAAATCAGTCAGGACTTTGAATTTTATATATTATGTAGGTATATAGATATGCCATAAAAAATCTCCGTTTAACTAACATGTTTATATATTTATACGATTAATAATAACTAAGCAAATATTTTTGAAATAAGTTATTCTCGATAACCCCAAGTATCAACTATGTGCAATGACAAAGTACTTACATTAAAACACAGTTGGATTCAAGGGCGCCCTTATCGTGCTATTGTAGGTTTTATCATAAACTAACCGCAGAGCGTTATTCAGACAGAACTATGTTATGTATATATGATTACTAGCAGCGCCCCGCGGTTTTACCCGCGTTGTGCCCGTTCCCGTGGGAATTTCGGGAATTTTTTTACATAAAACCTTCCTCTTGAATCACTCTACCTATTACAAAAAACCGCATCAAAATCCGTTGCGTAATTTTAAAGATTTAAGCATACAGACAGACAAACAGACAGACACGAAAAAGAGGCGACTTTATTTTATACTATGTAGTGAAGCGGAATTTACATTACGAAACTAGTGGCGTGCAACTAGTTTCATAACACTAATTTCACGTGTAAACGTTCAGTTTCACTATGCATGCATTACTTTCGTGAAACTAAATTAGTTTCGTGCCCTGCGCGATTTTTAGGTGAAATTAGTGTCATGCAACTAATTTCATAGTGTAGATGCGACGCGAAACTAGTCTCGCGACAGCATTTCAGAGACAGCAGGAGCAATAGGTATGATATTGACAGGGCCATTATCTCCGCGATACTGATAATTTTACGACACTATAATTTAAACGAAAGTAGTTTCACATGTGCTGAAATTAGTTTCACGAAACCAGTTTCATCATGCATGACACTAGTTTCGTAATGTAAATCCCGCTTTAAACGCTGCTATAGTGGAGCTAAAGGAAGTAATTTAATGTCAACTGTAATTTGAATAAATGTGAAAATAGTTTTACTAGCAGCACCCCACTGTTTTGCCCGCGTTGTGGCAGTTTCGGGACGAAAAAGCCTATCTTCCCGTTGAATGGGGCGTCCTATCCATTACAATAAGAATTATTCAAATCGTATTGGTAGTTTCAGAAATTAGCGTTCAAACAAACAAAGAACATACTCGTCAGTATTATTATATGAGTTTAGATAGATTATAGAAGCAGTTTTTAATGTCATACCCTCTATTTTTAGTATTGTTCGAACTTAGGGCTCCCACACAAAACTGCGATGCGATGCGATGCGAACTGAAATAGTTATATCTATCGCCATTACTACAGTACAAAGAAAAGAGATGAATATATTAAATGGAATTCGCATCGCATCGCATCGCAGTTTTGTGTGGGAGCTCTTACACTCCTAAGTATTTAGGTTTCCATATATTTCACACGTAATTAGAAAAGCAACAAACGTTTTTGTTATAAATCATCAATATAATAGAAAACTTAAGCAGTTTATGTTATAAGTTCATCTATATAAATATGACTTAAGCACTAAAGTGTATTCATGGAGCAATATATAATTAACTAGCAGCGCCCCGCGGTTTTACCCGCGTTGTGCCCGTTCCCGTGGGAATTTCGGGAATTTTTTTACATAAAAACCTTCCTCTTGAATCACTCTACCTATTACAAGAAACCGCATCAAAATCCGTTGCGTAATTTTAAAGATTTAAGCATACAGACAAACAGACACGAAACAGAGACGACTTTATTTTATACTACGAGTATGTAGTGATATGGATTAACCATCGCAATCTTTAATCTACAATACACCTGCTTGATACAAAGGTCAACAAAACAGTAGTATAGTGTTGTTCTCGACATGATAAGTGGTTCCAAGGTACATCTCATTGGTTAATTAGGAAATACGTACTTGTGAATCATCTTGGATCATGTTTATGACCATTCCTTCAACTACTGGATATGTCAGATGGTTACGTAATATAACTATCTATGCAACTTCCCATTTCTTTAGCTAGGAGGAAACAATCTTGCAGTTGTGATTTTAGAAGTGTTTTATAATGTACTTGCCGCGCCCTTATTTCGCGTTGTTTCGCCCGAATTGTAATACATGTATCCCATGTGTTGTTCTGATGTAAAACCTATATTACTGTAAAGTTTTATCCAAATCCGTCCAGTAGTCTTTTCGTGAAAGATTGAAAACATACTTACATCTTCGTAAACTTTCGCATTTATAATATTAGTAGGATTATTATAGTGGGATACGCTCTTGATAGAGAGAAATGGAAACAATGGGAGGAGGCCTTTGCCCAACAATGGGATACCTGAAGCTAATATAATAATAATAGCTCAGTCTTGAAGGTATCCAAATGGTAAAATATCCAATCTTGTCACAAATTCCCTTTGGTCCTTTTTACCTATATTTCACTCAATTTCCGATTAATCTAGCCTGATCAAAGTATTTCGCTATTTATTTATCTAAGTTAGGTAATATTATGTAATTATAAAATAAAATATGTTACAGTAATCAAGAAGTCATTATGCGGCCATTTTGAATTGCTACCGTAATGAATTATACAAAAATAACTTGTGAAAAAATCGCATTTAACTTCAGTAGTTGGCATTCGTATCGTTCAAACATAGAGACATGATACTAATAGTTATTTCAAACATACATATGTTTACAATCGAAACTTCTAGAATTTTATGTAAGACATTAATTAAATATATCTGTTAGATATGTAAAACATTCTGAAAGCATTGAGCTAAATTATTTCGCTTGAGTCTAATTATTAGATGTTATCTCGAGTTTATATAAGAATGCATACAGTGCATACTGCATAATGTTCTTGAAATTTATGAGTACATAACTTTAGTGGAAAGAACTCCATCGACAAGAGCCCAGCTCTTAAGTTTAGAAGAAGAAGAACTTTAATTATGCAACGTAAGACGTTCAATGAACTAGATAGGATTTAATCGATTTATTGTTAATTAATGAAACAAATGAATTGAATGAATGAATTCAGTCATTCATTTAGAATTGAATGAAACAACAAACTTTGCAAAAAAGTATAACCATTACCTACAACGTACATTACAACTACGTCACAAAACATCAATCCGAATGCTTATTAAGTAACAGATATAGCAAACATCTGTTCGACTTACATTCTAATACGTCTTCTGAAGAATTGGGCCATATCAATAGGAACAGCCGTGTGTCCAGTGTGCACCAATTGGCCACGTCTGGACCTGTGATCTTTGACCTGGTGCGTCGAACTGAACGTCGTTAAATGAACGCTTCCTTTTTATAATGCTGTCTATTAAACTGTGCTTCATTAATCATGTATTGGAGAGATTTTTGTACTAACTGTCAGCAGTGTGTTTGTTCGCACCTAGTGTATTCGGTTTTAGGAAATAAGCGTATATATTATGATTGATTTGAGGTATTTTACTCGTATCCTAGTCAAATTACATCAAATTTGTTTAAGCAGTTTAGGTGTAAAAGTGTGACCGACAACAGACTTACTTGCGTATTCTTACGATACAGTATACTAGCTGTTACCCATAGGGTTACATATAGGTATCCCTTCTCGTATTAATGTCTTAATAAAAAGGAGCCGAAATGTCTAGATTTAATATTCCCCAAATATTTTGCATTATCGTAATAGAATATTTTATTTATCTTTACAAAATAATTTGAATTTATATTATTCATGATGGGATTTTTCTCGTCAATATTTGTTGTTATATTCTTTTGTATGGGGTTCATGTTACTTTTTTATTTAGTTGTTACATGCCATTTTCTTTTATTTTACACACACGGGTAAATACCATAATGATATTGTTCTTATGATAATTAATGCATCCGACATACGTTCATCGTATAATCTTATTCAAGGCAAGCCGCGGGCGCTTTAATATTACATATTTTATTTGTAAGAAAAATAACACATTTTTTTGTAGCGAAACTAAAGTAAAAGGTGGTCGCTTGAACCGTGACACTTCCACATTAGTATAATTAACTTTGTTCTAAAGTATGTATATGTATATAATGTATTCTAGTCAAGACAATCAAACTAAAAACTGCTTATAATAACTATGTATGTAGAATTCGACTCATTAGCTTATCACTACTGACATTGATCTAATGAACGGCAAAGCAAGATGAATTAATTAACCAATGACAAGTCTCGTTATAAGATACGCATTCATAACAGTTCTTGTGACAATATCCCAAGAGGAACATCTAAAGAAATAAAATTAATTCAAAACCATTTCTATACATCATACATTTATCACTGTACTTATTTGAATTGAATCACATCTATATGTATTACTAGCCACGCCCGCGGTTGTTACCCGCGTTGTACCCGTTCCCGCGGGAATTTCAGGATAAAATGTATCCCATGTGTTATTCTTATGATAACCTACATTATTGTAAAGTTTCATCCAAATCTGTCCAGTATTTTTTTCGTGAAAGAATAACAAACATACATACTACATACTCCATCTTCACAAACTTTCGCATTTATAATATTAGTACGATTTTTAATAGCCTTACGTAATTGACGCTTGATTACTACAAATTACCTCATTTAACTAATGCCTTTAGAAACCAAGTAACAAACCGGCAAGTATTAGCAAAACTAAGCTCAATATCATTGTTTAATAAACTCCCTTTTTCAATGTACACAAGAATGTGTAGTGTACGCACTGAGTTATCACTAGGTACATAGTATAAAATAAAGTCGTCTCTGTTTCGTGTCTGTTTGTCTGTATGCTTAAATCTTTAAAATTACGCAACGGATTTTGATGCGGTTTTTTGTAATAGGTAGAGTGATTCAAGAGGAAGGTTTTTATGTAAAAAAAATCCCGAAATTCCCACGGGAACGGGCACAACGCGGGTAAAACCGCGGGTCGCTGCTAGTAATGTACTAAAGTATACGCTGTACTTTACGTTCCGTTTTGAATCCCACAGCTCACAGCGAACAATAAGTGTACAGCAGTTAGTGTAATTAATTGTTAACTGCATTTCCCGTGTTTGTCACGACCTACCATGTGACATCCTATGAATGATGCATGTCCGTGATTTGATACGATATTCGTATAGTGCTTCGTGTAGGTTTACACGTAAATAAAGTAGATTGTGTGTGCTATGTGACTGTTGTGTTGAGGTTTTAACATAAATAAGGCTGGATTGGATTTGTTCGAATTTTAATATATTTATTTGCGTAAATAGTTTTTGATTTAAACCCCTAAAGGCATGCAAATATTAAAATTAATATATAAACTACTATAACACAGAATAAAAAGTGCAATAAAAATATGACTAAGTTCAGTGAATATTCTGTTTAAGATATCTGGGTTATGTAGGTACAGGATAGATGTGAAATAAAATAAAACAATAAAATAGAATAATACCTACAATAAAATATTAGCAGGATTCAGAATATAATACCATCCCAGCATAACTTTTATTTTAGCCTACTAATATTCAAAATACTACCTTCCTTAACGTACTTACTCTTAATCTAAATAACAAACAGAGACCTTCTTATCAGCAACTAATCTAACATTTATCAAACCTTCTGGGCCGCACACATCCTGTGTATATAAACAACTTTTTTTTAAATTCAATCCATACTATACAAATGAAGGTTGGATGCACCAGTGATGGGATATTGCAAAGAGATTATTATTAATTTTGGTAAACTTTAATGCTACGTTTATCAGCACGTCCACACATCTTACTAATATTATAAAGAGTTAAAATTTGTTTATTTGTTTGTTTGTATGTTCGAGCTAATCTCGGGAATTACCTGTCCGATTTGAATAATTATTACATTCAACGGGATGGTTATAGGCTATTTTTCATCCCGAAATTCCCACGGGCACGGGCACAACGTGGGTAAAACCGCGGCGCGCTGCTAGTGAAAAGATAAATGAGAAAGCCCAACAACCGAAGTCTAATAAAGACAACATCGAAACAGATGTCTTCCCCAAAATAATTCATTTAGTGATTCAACATCCACAACAATGCGGTCTCATCTAGTCTTTGTCTCTATTTTTATATTCTTAATGTAACATTTTACGAGTCGGTCTAATGAAAACGAAATGTGGGCGATGATATCTATTTTAGAGAATTACGAAATTGATGATTAAAAACACTTCCTGTCTACTTGGGTAGTGATGGATATTCGAAGTGATTCGATTCTTTAGAAATCCTATAGGACTTTCTAATATAAAAAAACAGTTCCTCTTTTATTATTATTTTTAGAAATACAATAAAAATATTCTTTCAGTAAATTGTGTATTTAAGACATATTTTTTTAAGATTTAAGATTTGTTTTTCTAACCGTTTCTATGGAATCGTACCCTGCGGTGCGGACCCCGATTCACTAATCATAGCGCATTGGGATTGTCAAACAACGCATTGACATTGTCAAAATCTTTTTGTAATGCATTGTGATAGGTCAGTACAACAGTCAACTAGGTTTCAATAGCTTAGTTCAGTTAGTTGGAAAAATATGCTATTTTCAATTAGGTTATTGTATCTAGTGGTATGTGCATTCGCCTGCCTTGTCTGGGGTTCCGGCTTCAATTCCCGGGTCGACCGAAAACATGTTTCTTTCTTTTAAAACATGGCCCGAGCCGCTCGGGTTTGAGATCACCAACCCGCATTAGGCAAGCGTGATGATTACGCCTAATCCTCCTCACTGTACTGACAGCTTCGGTGAGACGAGAGGCCCATGCCTAGCAGTGGGGCATTACGCGTTAATACTACTGTTTTTATGTTTTATTATCATTGATATCAAACAATGCATAAACGATTTTCTATTGTATGAATGGACAATATGATTCCGGTTTAACACATGCGATCACATACATACAGTACTTATATCGTATCTGCCTTTAGTTATTCATTCAGTAGCTTTATAAATAAGTTATAAATCAAATAAATTACTTATTACACATAAAAACTGATGTTAAAGAACTCATAACTGCCTATCTTAATACATATGTATGTAATTTTATGTCCAGTATTCATTGGCTCTATAAGTAAACTTAATAAGCGGCAACACGGCAACTAAAGATACAAACAGCATCGGTTTTATTTATCCTGTTTTCTATCGGCTAATACAGAATCACAAGAATTAAAGATTCGTATGTATAATTCTATAACTATCTGACCATTTGAATCTTTAATAAATTTATATGATCCGGTCAATCAAAGAGTACTTAATCATCCCAAAATTATCTCTTGAATCGTTATACCGCAGTATAATTATACATTGTTTATATTTATACTGTGGTTATACCTACGTATGATGGTGGTGACACTACAGGTACATAGTAACATTCAAACATAAGGATACATTTATTTATAGTTGTATCTTCCACGTGTACTCCCGATCAAAGGAATGAACACAATTACCTACTATTTGAAAGAGAAAACAAAGTGATTAACCTCTGTAAGGTCGAGTCCGACGCAAGTAATGAAGAGAATCTTGAGCCAGAACTTACGTACTAATATACATAGTATAATAACATTGCTCCTAGAATTATATTAGTGGCACCCAACTGTTTCATTCGTCCTCAAACCTACTTCAATTTCAATATAAAGAATAATCCTTTTGTCAGCGATCACTAATTGATTTCTTAAATTTTACTAAAACCTATCCTTTCAGTTTTGGCGACAGGCCAATTCATTGTTTTCTGAAAGTACCATTATTTATTACCCTTTCATTTGCATTAAGTACATATTACTTATAATTTTATTTGGGTATGTACTTTGTTATTTGTAAACAAAAAGAAATTATATACATATATGTAAATAGATAATGAACCAGCGCCATGTTTTAAAAACAAGTTGTGGCGGACATCCAATTTGCAACACGTGACGAGATCACCTTGCAAGTTTGGCATTTATGATTCGTATTGAATGAAAGTGAACGATTTTAAAATATTTAAAAATCTGCATGTGCACTGCACTGCACTGCACTGCACTGCACTTATTATTCCAAATATGACTCAACTGCTTGATATACTTAAACGTAGAGGATTTTATGTACATATAGAGGTACCTCACTAAGATAGCTAACCTACCATCAAAATTATTTTTAAAAAATGCGAGTATACCAAGATATTTTGATTCATAAATTGCTATATTGTACGCCTCGGTGGTCTAGTGGTATGTGCGCTCGCCTGCCAAAACTGAGGTCCCGGGTCGAGCGAAAACATGTTTCCTACTTTTCAAACATGGCTCGAGTTTGAGATCACCAACCCGCATTTGGCAAGCGTGGTGATTATGCCTAATCCTCCTCACTGTACTGATAACTTCAGTGAGATGAGAGGCCTTTGCCCAGTAGTGGGACATTACAGGCTAATACTTTTTACTTTTATATTGTCAGTCTCCACGCAATAGCGGTACAACTGATACCTACATCTAACTACCTAATTACTCACACATTTTACCTAAACCATGTGACTCAATCCCTTTTTAAATGCGCAGTTTTCCTTACGTGAGTACCGCCCGCGCGCCCGTCTGGCCCGGGTAACGTCCGAGATAAGCACAAATCGATATTGTTCAGCGAGTGTCACAAACACTGTTATCTGAGCGATATGACTCAGTGTCCTTTATTTAAAGTGGACACTTAGCTTTTACCCAGTTGTCGGATAAAAGCCTTACTTTACTTAATTTTGTCGTTTTTTTTTCTGGTTGTCATGCATAGTAGAGGACAATTTCTAAAAGACCTTTGCTTCTTTATCTCTTGCTAACTTATCATATCTTGCCTAACCTATGCTGTCCCACTGCTGGGAAAAGGTCTCGCCCAAATTCTCCTACCGTCCCTATCGTTTGCCTTCTCCTACCAATTCCTATCGAAGATCGTTCCGCCTACGCTACCTCGGTTGATACGACGTTCGCTCTACATAGATATAAGATAAAATCATAAAATTACTATTTAATAAAATATTGTCTTAATCAACACTATACCCTATATTTAGGTAATCCTTAGGTAGTTTCTTTCAAAGATTATTAGTAATCCTATTCTTTACTAAAGATTACTTATTTAGTTTAAGAGTCTTAATTACCCAACCCTTAAATTCTAGAATGAATGCTATCTTTTCGTATAAGCGAAAATACTTCCTTCCTCGAAACTCAATGAATACTCCTTTGTGTGAAACTTCGACGAGACAAAACCGACAGACTTCATAAACAACAACGAAAACACACTGTTTTGTTCACTTGTTAAACATGGCGCCGTTTTAATTAGAACCGAGTCAATAAGTCCAGAATAATACCAACATACCTACTCTTTGGTAACATTAATTAATATTAATGCGCAAGTAAGAAGTTTATAAATATTTATATTTGATCTGATTGATGTCAATAATTTATGTGCATTTCCTATCAGAGAACACTTGTCTAGTATTTTAATAAAACAGTGGTCTATTTCCTTGTCCATAATTTTACATCTTGATTAAAATAGCGTTTTTATTTAGATTAGTAGTAGTAGGTATTAGGAAGCAACACCTATCCGTTTTCTCGTTAATCTTATCTTAGACAATATTCATCCAAATTCATCCAATAGTAACCAACATCCATTCATCCATCCAGTAATCTTCATAAACTTTCCACGTTAATAATATAGGTACTACTAGAATAGGTAAGTATATTTTGGCCTGTATATTAAAGAATTAGTATATTGCCAAATCATTAATTCTTTCCCAGGTGTCGACACAAAAATACTGAGACCCGTATACATAATAAAAGAAAGGTAGATAAAAGGCCATTCACACTATAATACGAGATCGTGTGTTTGTTTGTCATGCTATACTCTGTAATATGATCTGCGTAATACTTACTGTGGTAAGTAGGTATTGATTTATAGAGTTCATGTTGACTCTATCAACTGGTATCGGAAAAATACGACACGTATCCCTGTTAAATACATAGTTGCATTATATACTTAGATAGATAGTAATATTTTCAGTTCATTTTGTACAAGTTACATAAGATTTCCAAAGATTGTTTATGTACATTAACTAAATAAGTAACATAACTGTATGAGAACAGGTTCTGTATCAATTAATTAAATATTTTTATCTACACTAATGTTGTAACATTCTACTTATGTTTCCAATACTTGACTTATAATTACTACTGTTATAGCGCAGACAACTAAAACACTCAATTTAAGCAATTGCACAGGATGTTATAATATCATTATAATATAACATTATAACATCATTATAACGCGACCAATTAACCTGGCGAGCCTTATGTCAAAATCCTCATACTATTTGCATAAAATTTTGATATTAGGCTGGCTTTTGAAAACTGTTGGGTTATACGTGAAAACTTCGTCGAAACTACATACACAAAACTCTTTGGTAAGATCTCGCTCGCTCCTGATTGGCCCTACGCGCAGCTGCGCTCTCATTGGTTAGATTTTAATGGCGGCAAGTTCACTGTGACAATACACGTACCTACGCGTGAATTTAATGTTTCGCAATGTGTTTTGTTTTAAAATTTTGTTTGATTAATTGCGTTAAATAGTGAAGATAAAGTAGTGTATGCAACTGCATATAACACGGGTATTAAAACACTCGTTACTATTATGAAACTCGCTGCGCTCGTTTCATAAACTCACACTCGTGTTTTAATACCCTTCTTTATATGACGTTGCATAAACTACTATTAAATACTTCACTGACAAGTCAACATTATTCTCATTCCTAACAATTATTATTATTATTCGCTATCGTGCTTCGGCTACGTTAAGCAGTCGGTCTCAGTTATTTCAACCGTAAGAC
This sequence comes from Cyclophora albipunctata, assembly GCA_963082685.1. Taxonomy (NCBI): domain Eukaryota; kingdom Metazoa; phylum Arthropoda; class Insecta; order Lepidoptera; family Geometridae; genus Cyclophora; species Cyclophora albipunctata. Next base: position 1,941,455 of record OY720117.1, on the reverse strand, counting down.
CATGTCGAAGGCCTAAGGCCTAGGAAAATAAAATAAAAATACATAAAATAAAATTTCATACAATTAGGGAGGTACCTAACCTACATTCTTAATTATCCCATTATAACTGTGATTTTACACCCAGAACCTCTACAAATACCTATTCCATAATTTTATTATCCCCATTACTCCTTTAACAACCGTATTAAACCCCCACAGAGACTTAGCTCTTAACATAAATGACGCTCCATTACCGCTACAAGTAAAATGCTTTAGAGTTGAGACGTTCTAGATTGTTCTGCACTGGACTGTTAATGTGTCATGAAGGTCACGCCTAGATAACTCCGGTATTATACTTCCAAATGATCTATTTATCTTTATTGTAGGTAGTGGTATCATAAATGCTAAATATAGAAATGAAAGCGAATTAAATAAGTAAATAGTGGCCTTATTTATAAACTAACTAGCTGCGCCCCGCGGTTTCACCCGCGTTGTACCCGTTCCCGCGGGAATTTCGGGATGAAAAATAGATGTTGGCCGATTCTCAGACCTACTCAATATGCTCACAAAATTTCATGAGAATCGGTCGAGCCGTTTCGGAGGAGTATGGCAACGAAAACTGTGACACGAGAATTTTATATACCTACTAGCTGCGCCCTGCGGTTTCACTCGCGTTGTACCCGTTCCCGCGGGAATTTCGGGATGAAAAATAGATGTTGGCCGATTCTCAGACCTACTCAATATGCTCTCAATTTCATGAGAATCGGTCAAGCCGTTTCGGAGGAGTACGCGAACGAACACTGTGACACGAGAATTTTATATATAAGATTAGATAGATTAAGCATTTTGGCTATTAAATGGCTTGTCCTTTTCCGACATACGCTATTTTCCAGAGAGCAAGAGAGACAAAACACTTTTACAGCGTTTTAGTAAAAGAGCGTTAATGAATAAGGGGGTAGAGATTTAACTTCTTCTTCATCGAGTGGATGGCCAACCTGACCAATCCTGGTTTCAGAGTTATTGAGCCGCCAAAGGCCTCAAAGAGATTGAACTACAAAATAGGAAGTCAAATATTGACGTGACGTGACGATGAAACCGAATGAATTGAATATTGAAGCCAGTCAGTTGTCAGTACCAGTTGTATCAACAGGATTTTTAAGCTATTGCATAGCTTCTATCGCGGGCCTTGAGCGCGGGGACCGAATCCAGAAATTCCGTAACGAAAAAACCTAACGCTCCCCACTAACGCCATCTAGTGATACAAAAAATAACTATGCAATAGCTTTACCGTGGCAGTCCCCGAGTGCCACACGTCTTTTTTTTTTACCAGGCACAATACATTACTTGTGTTTTAGCAGTTTTTGATTAAAAACTTACTAAGTCAGTCACTAGACGTCTCTGGACGCCTGTTTACATTCGCACGATGTGATATGCGTTTATAAGCGGAGCGGTGAGGAGCCCGAACCCGATTCACCAATCACAACACATTGGGCATTAAGCCGCGTTTCCATTATGCAAGTGACTTGCATACAAGTTGCATGCAAATTGTATAGTGGAAACCACAACTTGCAAACAAGTTGCAACTTGTATGCAATTAGGTTTGAACTTGTACGCGCAACACTCAAGTCAGCTTATTTGCATACAAGTTGCAAGCGCATGTGCTCGTGTATAGAGGGAAGTGCAGGATTATTTTGTAAAAATGACTGCTAAGTGGAAAACTAACTAGTATGCCACTAAAATCTTGTATGCAAGCTGCAAGTTGAACAAATTCGTGTTTCCGATTCAAACTCCTTGCACACAAGTGTGACGTCATACATGCATGCAAGCACTTGCATAATGGAAACGCTCCTCTACCAAATTCTAAATCTAAATTCGTGAAATGTGATTGGTCAGTTTAGCTTCGCGCAGCTCTGTTTCGCTTCATGGCGGCTCCACATTAGTGCCGTGAATTCACGCGCGATTTCTCACCGTGAATTCACTGAACGAATCCATGCCCTCCCCATTCACGAGATGCTCACAATAGTTCGAAGGAGGAGGCGCGAACCCTTTGTCGCGGGACACAATACCGACTCTGATCGGGGAACAGGCGTGAACGTGCGTGAACCCCGCGAAAACGGTCCATATTCACGTTCGCGCTTGTTCACGGAGCTTCACGGCACTAATGTGGAGCCGCCATCAATGAAAACGTACCCTTAGGCGAGAAATGGTGTTCTATTTCTAGACGCGTAAATTAGAAACGTCAATAGCTTTGTTTAGTTAACATGACAAATATGTAACACTAACAGATAGGTAGTAGGTACGTGATTGAGCTAGTCTAGACTATTGACTGTCGCGATAAACCTAGATAATAGTGTCCGGCAATAAAATCAATGTCACATAACAGTAAATATAAATTAAATCATGTGATGCGAACAAAACTAAAAATGTGTAACCTTTTAGAATACGCTTATAATACCGTCTAGTCCGAATTAAATTTGAATTTTTTACAAACCCAGTTTTTAATACAATTCGATAAAGATGTTATTTAATTTCATTCATGTTTGTTGCTTATTAGCTTGGCGATGAATGGACCTACATTGGTCTAATTTTTATACCAAACAAAATTGGTTGAAATCGAAACAACATCACTATATAGGTAGTATACGAGGGGAGGTCAAAATATTCGCGGAATGACAGGGAAGAAAAATAAAATACAAGTCTTAACTATTTTTCCCTTTCAATATATTCTCCCTTAAGCCTAATACACTTTTCAGATCGGTCGAAAAGTTTTTTTATACCTTCTAAAAAAAATGTTTTGTCTTGGGCGTCAAAATAAGCCGAAATCGCCGACTTGACTTTTTCATCGTCGCTGAATTTTTTTCCACGCAGCTCTTTTTCATTTTGGAAAATAAAAAGTAGTCGCTGGGCGCCAAGTCTGGACTGTAGGGTGGGTGGCGCAGTTGCTCAAAACCATATTGGTGAATGGCAGCCGTTGCGAGATGACTGGTGTGCACGGGTGCGTTGTCGTGCAAAAGGAGCACACCTTTTGTGAGTTTTCCTCTTCTTTTTTCTTTTATTGCCTCCTTCAGTTGGACCAGTAATGAAGCGTAGTATTCTCCCGTTATGGAAACACCATGTTCTTTATAATCAATCAAAAGGATACCCTCACTATCCCAAAAAATGGTCGCCATGATCTTGCCCGCCGATTGCGCAACTTTAAATTTTTTAGGAGGGGCTGCACCTTTTTTCACCCATTGCATCGACTCTTGCTTCGACTCAGGTTCATAATGGTGAACCCAAGTTTCATCACCAGTCACAAGTCGGGCAATAAAATCATCCCATTGCTCTTGATAGCGGTCCAAAAGCTCGCGTGAACAGTCGACGCGCACTCCTTTTTGAAGCATAGCAATTGATTTCTTCCGGATAGACTTGTTAACTCGTTGATAACTTGCAAGTTAATGAACCAATTAGTCTGGAATTTGGTATATATAGTAACAATGAGTCCCTCAACTAGTACCTACCTGGATAAGCTACCTGCCCCCCGCCAACCCTTTCATTCCGCGAACTTTTTGACCTCCCCTCGTAAAACAAAGTCGCTTTCCGCTGTCTGTCCCTACGTATGCTTAGATCTTTAAAACTACGCAACGGATTTTGATGCAGTTTTTTTTAAATACAGTGATTCAAGAGGAAGGTTGATATATGTTTTAAAATTCCCGAAATTCCCAAGGGCACAACGCGGGTAAAACTGCGAGGTGCTGCTAGTTCGTAATAAATAATTAACGTATTCATTAGCCGTTTTAATTAAAACCAATAGGCATTTCACAACATATCGTCACCCACTTCCAAACATGAAATCATATTTAACAGTATCGTAACATAAAATAACTCAGTCAGATCATTAGCATAACCTGTGGGCTCGTAAGGTACACGAAATCGACATCATTCACTCACTCCATACTCTCTCACATTAATTTGGAACCAAGAGCCGAGATACGAACGAGGATCTCTTGATGTATTATGTAGGAAATTGGTTTTGAGGAAGCAATGGCCTTCCGATAAATTGTATTTGTGGAGGCGAGAGATGAAATATGCTTGGATGATTATATTCCTCTTTCGCTTATTTAATAACGTCCTGAAAATGGCGTCTCGTAGTTTTGTTTGTATTATGTACCTATTCTGACTTCTTGATGCACTTATCAAAAAGCAAGTAAGTTTGTTGTTAGAAGCCAATCTGGATCTCGCAGATTTTAGACCTCCTAAAGGCCTCCGATCGATTTTAACAACTAGGACCGACTAGTTTACTTGCCCTCAATAGCACAGTGAATCCCAGAGGCTAAGCTGTACGTTGCTTAATTATCGTGATGAGCTTTATCAAACTACTAGCAGCGCCCCGCGGTTTTACCCGCGTTGTGCCCGTTCCCGTAGGAAATCCGGGATAAAATGTAGCCTATAGCCTTCCTCGATAAATAGACTATCTAACAGTGAAAGAATTATTCAAATCGGTTCAGTAGTTTCTGAGATTAGCGCGTTTAAACAAACAAACAAACAAACAAAACAAACTCGTCAGCTTTATAATATTAGTATAGATTAAAAAGCCTTGACCTTTTTAAGTATCTATTTAAGTGTAGGTACCAGAACCTAAGTTTAAAAAAATATATAATTCTACACATAGGTACCTACATAAACTATGTCGCATTAAACTATCAGATAGTAAGTACCCAGTGCTTCCTGTTTTCCTGTCAATACCATACCATGTTACTCCGTAATCTGGTTATTGGATCTACGTATTGGATGGAGGACACTGTATCAGATTAACTGAACGCATAGGATTTTCTCCTTGTATTATTACACTAGCAGCGTCCTGCGGTTTTTCCTGCGTTGAACCCGTTCCCGTGGGAATTTAAGGATGAAAAGTAGCCTATGACCTTTCAGTTGAATGTGGCTATCCATTACAAAAAGAAATTTTTAAATAGGACCAGTAGTTCCTGAGATCAGCGCGTTCAAACAAAAAAACAAACAAATTCTGCAGCTTTATAATATTAGTACAGATTGGAGTTTTCCTGAGTTAGATCCTTTGTAAGCGGAAAATCGTTAAATTAAATATTCTTCTGTTTCTCAAATTAATCATAAAATGTATTGTTTGAAATTGTATATGATTAATTTGAGTTATCTTGACCTCCGGATATTGGTCGCGGTCATGAGAAAGTCGTAAATCAATGCCAATTTTAAGGACTTTGTATGGTGATACTCGTACAGAGCCATTATATGCCTACTTAAATCATCTAGTTGCTAAATTAACCTCAAACCTCAAACTTAACGTTTAGTGTAGTTAGCATTTAAAGTTTGGTTAATGCAAAAAAATGTTGTAAATCCGTAGGCGTATTTTAGTTTCATTTGATATGAGTCAGGCCTAATTTTTTATAACTTATTGACATCCACAGATATAAAAATATTAGCAAGGCCTTGCGGTTTTACCCGCGTTGTGCCCGTTACCGTGGGAATTTCTATAAAAATAGCAAAAAAAACTCAACTTTATTATGTAAATATCGATCAGGAACCATCTAAACACCAGACACCTATCGTTAACATAGACATAATTTAGATAAAATTAGTACCTACTTATCATCAATAATAGTTACATGAACTCGACTACCTAATATATATTTACCCATACCTAGTACTTAAAGATAAGGCAACAAAGTCTATCAACTAACAAAACTTCATTTATTTCACAGTTCTCGGTATTCCTGCTGTTAATTTTCGTGGCGGAACTGGGGGTGGGCATCGCAGGGTACATGAAGCACGCCGACCTGGAGACATCCATCATGCGCCACCTCAACGAGAGCATCAAGGAGTACCCCACCGATCCGAACGTTAGGAAGACCTTTGACATCGTGCAGACTGACGTAAGTACTTTTATTAATATAGAGTTTCTGAGTCACCTCACGGGACAAGTTCGGTCTTTTTGAGAGGCATAACACTTTTGGAACTACGTTTATCGATACAATTATTTTATTTTATATAGTCTTCTTCTTCTTCATCGAGTGGATGGTCAACCTGACCAATCCTGGTGTCAGAGTTATAGAGCCGCCAAAGGCCTCTGACGTGGCTCATTTTATATACGAGTAGTTATTTGGTAGTAACTTAGATATTAGTTAGTCACCTGATTGCCCGAAAAGTAAGAGGATTCCGTGCTTCGGAGGGCACGTTAAGCCGTCGGTCCCGGTTACTTTCTACGGATAGTAGTCGTTACGTTACACGAGCCATGTCAGAGGCCTTTGGCGGCTCTATAACTCTGACACCAGGATTGGTCAGGTTGACCATCCACTCGATGAAGAATAAATTATTAGTTGTTAGTAAGTAACTGGTGATAATACCTTTGTTGAGAAATGAATGTCTTAACTTATATAAGGAAGATATATGTGATGGTTCCTTCCTTTCTAACCAGCTGTTATATGAATATAGTACATACTCGTAGTTATATGATATTGAGTCACTTAAGTATGTTTTATTTATTGTTGGAATAACATAACAATAACTGCCATACTCAGGTGTCAGGAAAAGTTACGTCAATTAGTTATTTGTCCTCCTCACTGTACTGATATCTTCGGTAAGATGAGACGTCTTTGCCCAGCAGTGGGACATTACAGGTTAATACTTTTTACTTTAGTTAATTGTCGATTTCATTGGAGACACCAAGTGCAGCAGTAAGATTTCAATCAGATCAAACTTCAATAAGTACTACACCTACTTATATCTTAACTTATTACCTACTTGATGTACACTTCTCAATACGAAGCTGTTACTTAGTATTCAGCATTCGTCCATTCTCCGCCACTTGTGAATGAATAGGCATTCGTCAGGCTGCCAATACAATGCCCTAGCAGGCGCTTACTGGTTATTTTAACAACCACAAGGTCAAATGAACGAAACATGTGTTTAAGTTAACTTATAACTTCCTAAAAATAACCTATCACATGTATTTTGTTAAAATATTACCTTCTATAGTGTAATATGTATAATCTATTTCTTTTGGATTGGCACAAAATGTGGACCAATGTCGTAAATTTTCCAGCCGAAGACGATTGCTTCTGAAGGGGAAAAAGGTTTAGAGATAGGGTAAGAATGAAATAAAATCACTAAACCGTTTTCCTCTTCAGGAGCAATCGTCTTCGGCTGGGAAATTGACGACATTGGTCCACATTTGGGCCAATCCAAAAGAAATAGAGTATATATGTATCATATTTATACTTAATCTTTCAACTTAACACGAATGGCATAAGATGAAAAATGTGAACATTATGTATTACTAGCTGCGCCCCGCGGTGTTACCCGCTTTGTACCCGTTCCTGCGAGATATTCTGTATTAAATGTATCCCATGTATTATTCCGATGTGTTATATACTCTAAAGCTTGATCCAAATCCGTCCAGTAGTTTTTTCGTGGAAGAGTAATAAACATATACATCCATCCTCACAAACTTTCGCATTTTATAATATTAGGATAAAATAAATATTTACCTACTTAATTTTTGTTGCTAACTACTTGGTCGATAAAAATACCTTACAAAAATGTTAAAATAACTTATTTTAGCCACATTGTTAACCGGTTTATTTGACTGAACTCGCTCAGTTATTCTCATCTCATTATTAGTTATTAGTTTTTTGGAGTTCTGCGAAACAAAAGATGATTTGATTTTCAAGCTTTTAAAGTTACTATTGTTTCTTATGTAAACTGAATAACTTAAAAACCGGCCAAGTGGAAGTCGGACTCGCGCACGGAGGGTTCCGTACATTAAAAAACGGCAAAAAAATCACGTTTGTTGTATGGGAGAACCCCTTGAATATTTGTTTTATTTTCTTTTTAGTATTTGTTGTTATAGCGGCAATAGAAATACATCATCTGTGAAAATTTCAACTGTCTATATATTTTATCCCGAAATTCCCGCGGGAAAGGGTACAAAACGAGAAACAACAAATGGGTAACCGCGGGGCGCGACTAGTCTTCTTATAAATGAGAAACACCTACAAGATCATTTAAAAAACCACACGACAGATACGATATCAAATATTTTTGCAATAAATGTTTTATCTTTTTCCAGCTGCAATGCTGCGGCATCACCGGCCCCGGAGACTGGAAGAACAACAGCCTGCCCATCCCCGAGTCGTGCTGCAACGGACAGGTCATCACCAGCGGTGTCGTCGCCACTTGCACCCCCGACTCGCCCAACTTCCACACAGCCGGGTGTCTCACTAAACTGGTCGACCACTTCAAGGATATCGCTATGGTGCTGGGTGGAGTCGGCTTGGGTATTGCGTTTGTGCAGGTAATTATTGTGCAATATCTACTTTACGATTTTTTAACTTATACTGTCCTACTTCGGGGCAAAAGTCTCCTTCAATATTTTGCAAGTATATCGGTTAGTTTTTACATATTAAACTTGAATTCAGAATATAATTATACACCATAAAAAACTATTATATTGAGCGAGGTTATAAAATGGATCTTACATCCAACTTCGGTTTTGTAAAATCCTGTAGTGTTGTGTACTGTAATTCTGTGCATAGAAGGCTTAATGTATCACTACATATTTACCTACCAGGTACTTACTAAAATTACTCGTCTATTTTTGATGTTCCAGCTGCTGGGAGTGATATTCGCGTGCTGCCTCGCGCGCTCCATCCGCAGCCAGTACGAGACCGTCTAATTCATCGCGTTCCACTTTGTATCTAAATATCTCGAATTCACCACATGTGATACGATACCCATTACCGTCTGTATATGATGAATTATTTATTTTTTATTGTTATAGTTATCAGTTTAAGTTGATATTTTTTTATGCTGAGGTCTTTTTGTCGTGAAAGACTCTCAAGTGCTATTTTTTTAACTCGAATAGGTGCGACCCCAGCCTTATTGTGTGTTAGTATACGTATTTCTATGTGTAGTGTAGTTTTGCTATTTAAGATCTCGAACTCAGGGTGCCACTTCACTAATCAATTGGTGAAATAAAAAGATCGGTTATTTATTTGACTTTATTTCAACGAGTCGATCATTCTGCCATCAACCGATCACCGCTCGATCCATTAGTGTGGTGACACCCTAACGTTCCAAGTTTTCTCTTTACTTAATAAACTACATGTTATAAAGTGAATATTATCTGATTATATAATATATTCTACAATATCTCTTCGATCAAATAGTGTTCTACGTACAGTGTTATTGAAGCACAAGCACAATCGCGTTTCACAAGAGTGCTCAGTGTAGAAGACTGATTTATTTCATTAGAATCTGTTTGAATCTGCCAAATACTTTTTCTATCTTTATATCGCCCTGTATAATGGTTCTCAAAATTTAAACTAACTTTTTTATACTCCTATGTCTAGATAAGTAGATATGATGCACTATACTATATTATTCATATTGTATTTAAGAGGCATTTTATTATATAATACTGGGGATCAACCAGATTTCTATAATGAAATGTACGTACATAATATCAGTGTTTTGAAGTGTTTCTTAGAAATATTTATTACAAAATAAAATTATCTGATCGTAAACACTTGTTGATTCATTATATATTCATGTCTAATGTCATTAAAAAGAAAAACACAAATCTCCTCAGGTATGAAAGTAAAATCTCAATAATGATAGTCAAGGTGAGATTTAAAATAAAATAATAAAACATCATCCAAGTCCTAGTTTTTACACACATTTTATTTTCCTATTTTACCATGAAATATAAATTGTAACAAAAGATGGTTACACGGATTCAGAATAGAATTATTAAGTTTCGAGGAACATTAGTCGCAGTAAACAAGAGCTGTTGTTGCAAGCACAATCGATTCCTATAACCAAATAAAAATCACAAGTCTGGAACACGTCAAGGGCGCATTCTCTTGTATGTCGCAAGCATTTGATTCTCACAGCACCAGTTTCAAACGAAATCACCATTTTACAATTCTTACAAAAAGTACTTTTATCATCACCAAAACTTCTTCAGTTCCCACGTACGAGCGACATACATTTTTGCTAAAATAATTAAAACACTAAATATTCATTAAAATCTAAGGTTAGGACATACATTATACATTACCTAGACAATAAAATAACTTATATCTAGTAACTGGTTTACAATCTACTCGGAATATTTAGGGAGAGTTGTGTCTGGAGCGTGGCTAGAACAGGCCAATGCTTTTGGCACTTAGTAACATATAAAATGGTTGACATTTGCACAAATAAAAAAAGTTTACAAACCGATTACATCATATCTGATATGTTTATATCATAAACGAAAATTAGTCAAGCTGATTCTTGGAAAATATTGTCACATCACCAAAACTTGCCTTGTATTACGAAACAATTCATCCGCAAATTCGCAAATTCTCACTTTCCAGCCTTTTCCTACAAAAATAATTGGATATATTCATTCATTAGACACTCTACGTTCGTGCTTCGTACAAATATTTTTGTTAACTAATGACGATTGCACAATTTGAATAGTAACACACATACCTATAGGTGACGAGATAATTTGGCTAACATAAGCAATGTTATGATTACAAACGAAATATGAATCGAGAAACCAACCGTTTCTTAGTAAAAGTTTCAATCATTGAGATGGAATCGTTTGAAACATTTATCATACAAAACCACCGACATTAATTTACCTTCGATTTGAAAAGAGTCACTTTCATACTCATTACAAATTATTGCCAATTTCTTGTAAAATTTACCCAAAAATTATTTTTGAAATCGTGCTATTACTAAAATCTTCTTACGTTTTTATATTCCAGACATCCTTACATGATAGTAGTAACAGTTGACCGAGTGTATGAGATCATCGCATTACAGCTGCAAAATTGACTCAATCACTGGTGAAGCCTACAATACACATATAAACTTATCACTGCATTTGATACAACACAGATGCTAAAAGTTAACAGAAAGTTGATCAATTTCAATAACTAAACATTACGCTAACATTATACAAATCAGACAAGTCATCACAAGCATGACATCACAATAATCGCAACTAAGTTATCAATAAGCCGTATTATACAATTCTCTTTGCGGCATAAATGTAGTATACATTGTTACTTTGACTTGACACAAATATGACGCAAAAAGAAGTGATCCAATAAGTATAAAGCTTATATTAATGTGAGGAGGATGGATTTAGAACAGTATGGTTGAGTATATGATATTGTGTGACGGTCGCGACGGGGTAATCATGTCGCGTAGCGCTTCGTCCAGAGGCGGGCGATGCGGTCGTGCTCCTCTCTGTTCTGGAGGTACTGCGTCGCGATGCTGCCCACTAGCGGGTCCGCTGGAAACATACACATCAGTGTTTAGTAGCCGGCTCCGGTTGTTGTCAATCGTTAGACAATGTCGGAGGTCTTTAGATGTGATCTTACTTTCTTTTTTACAAGAGATTTGTCCCCAATTATTAAAACATCCAAATTATAATCGATATGGTCGAATCTGGAGCTTCAAAGCCACCAACTCAGACCAAATACAAATATATAATTGCCACATTTTGAATTGGAAGTAAAAACATCAATGGATCAAGTTTTTAAGAAAATCCCGAAAACAATCAATTTAATCATGACTAGAAACAAGTCGCGATTTTACCTCACTGCTGTGGGAATTTCGAATAGAAACCTCGCCTACAACCTTTCTCTTGATTGTAGGTATCATATACAAAAATATGATGTGAAATCAAATGAGCAGTTTCAAAGATTTGTGAGTGCTAGTAAGAGATATACGAACCTGGATTACAATCGGTAAGCAGTGAGCAGATAGATAGTAGTACTTTAGATATAGTGAGCGCTGGAGACCAGTTGTCTTTGAGGATATCTAGACATATCACACCTTGGCTGTTGATGTTACAGTGGTATATTCTTGTTCTGAATGTCACCTAAAACAAAGAGATTTATAAGGACAATTAAATTGAATAATAATATGATTGTTTGGTTCTCGTCAACATTGAACAAAGGTCAAATAGACTGATGACCACTCTAAAAACACTCCATGAAAGCATCTTTCAATCAAAAAACTAAATTAAAATAGAAGCTATAATGATACAGATAAACAGACACATGTTATTTTATTATAAGTGACTTTAAATTGCAAATGGTAACAGATATTTAGGTATATCACAGTTTCATAGATAAAATGTGTTCAACATAATAATCTCAAAGTATAGATGTTATTAATACTAGTGTATTAATAACATCTATACTTTGAGATTATTGAGAAATAGGTAGATTACTTTATCATCTAAATAATGTAAAGTAAACATTTAGCAAACATTTGCAGGTCTATAGTTAGGTAGGTATGTTCAAAGAGACATACTTATAGTTTAAATTATTATTGACTAGCTGCGCCCCGCAGTGTTACCCGCGCTGTACCCGTTCCCGCAGGAATTTCGGGATAAAATGTATTGCATATGTTAATTTGATGTATAACCTACATTACTGTAAAGTTTCATCCAAATCCGTTCAGTAGTTTTTGCGTGAAAGAGCAACAAACATACATCCATCGTCACAAACTTTCGCATTTATAATATTAGTAGGAAGTAGGATAATGGTTAAGTAAATAATATGAATTACCTTAGGTGGTTTGAATGGGTATTCAGGTGAAAAGTGTATGTCTAAAAAGAAGACGCCTCCTTCATATACTGATCCGGGAGGTCCTAGTATAGTGGACACCCATTCATACAAGTTGTCTCCTTTAGGCCCTGCACTGCAGTTGGGAGGTGGGTCAAGCGTGATCTCAGCTAGTTCCTTCTGAATCCTCTTGGCAGATGTGCCGAGAGCCTTAGACATCTTGGGGTTAGGTTTATTCTCCTTAGTCTCTGGTTTGCTGTCTGTTGCTCCGTTGCTCGATCCTCGACCGCGTCCCGTGCCACTTCCTGACGAACCAGACGCACCAGACATTATCTAAAAGCACCAAATGACTCATTCCACACCAAAAAGCTGTTAATGAAAGCATCATGTGGTATGACGGTAAAGTGTGCTAAATTGATGGATTTTATTTACAAAGCATTTACATGTTGGATTGTGTTCTATTATTGTAGCTCGTATAAAATCCGTTGAATGATGAGCAAGCTTGTTAATGTTTGCGAAATTAAATGACACAGCTAAGGACACAGAGTGCATTGACACCAAACACCTAATATAATATCCAATGTGTACACTACAACATAATGTCTAAGTTTGGATATAGCTAGGGCAGACGGTTAGGATCGATAAATTGTTGCAAAAAATACAAAACGATCAGGTAGACAGGTAAGTTTTCGGGGTCTTTTTTTATTTTTAACAAGCAGTCAAACTACAGACAAAGACTTTCTTAAACACTAAACCTAACGCTGCACGTCACAGAGAAGCGAAATATATATGTGCATCAAAGCATCACGAACTCGAAACAAAGAAAATCAAATAAACAGCGAGACAATTGAATGAATTACGGTTTATTTTGTACCTTACGAATAACAGTCGGCCATCTTGTGGGCTGGCGTTATCCGATAACTTTTTTCATTTACCGGCGACCTAATTTACTAAAATTATATCCTCCAGTACCAGACAGATATTAAGTGAAAGAACTGGTCCAATATATCTAGCCTTAGCACTTTAATACCATTGAATACTTGGCGTTATGTGATGGCACTGCAAACCGCAAACAGGCAGCCAGTTACTTCCCATGAATTTTAAACAATATAATGGAATAAATAACAAATACAGAGACTTGCTGTACCTTTTAGAACCTCTGATGTTGATTCCTTTTAATGTCGGGTAAGGTTTGCAAATATTCTTTTTGCATTACCACATTTCATCCATTCGATAAATTCTTCATACACCTTAGCCTCACCAACACAAACAAATTATTGTTCGTGGAATCGAAGAATACACATTAACACTACACGAAGTTATACAGTGAAATAATTGGTTTTATTTAGGGGAGCCCAAAACGAAACTATTTTTATGATTATATATAGAAATCAAGCAAATTCTAATTAATAAATCTATTAAAATTCAGGAAAAAATATGTGAAGCACAACCATTTTCCGACATTTTGAAGTTTGATGTTTTTTTTAATTTATTTTGTTGCCATAATTAATTTGCAACATAGTCTATGGGTGGTGTCATGTCAATAATGTTCCAAAGAAGACCAAAGTAAGACTTGAAGATCAACAGTGAAGTGAACACGATTTAATAAATTTAATTTAAATACCGTGCATACCTACTCATAATATATTAGGTATAATAATTTTCTCCTTACACATTCGTTTTTTTATCCAACTACAAACATAGTGTCGCTGCTACAAATCTGTGGAGATAATGTAAAATATTGATTTGATAATGGCAATATTAAAATTTTGCAATGCAAGATTCGTCAACATTAAGTTATAAATACTGTCATTGTCAATGTCAGGAATTGTCATTCTCCGAGGTCTCTTTAGTTCGTCTGTGGTCTCAGTCACCATCTCAGCTGTCGATCTCAATTCTCGATCTGCCTGTCAAACAAAAGTCAATCTGTCGCTTTGCTTTGCTTGCTGTGTTTGCCTGACTGATTGTTGATTGATCTATTATCTTTCTGTGTGCTTTCTGTAATCTGTTTTGTTTGTTGTTTCGTGTTGTGAATTTGGTGTATTTATTTCAATAAATTCATCCAATCCAAATTATAGCAGCTAGCTTAGTTCACTTAGAACTCATATACAGTGTATAATTAAAACCATCGTGTATTAATATAATTCAAAATGGGTAAACGCCAACATCAAAAGGATAAAATGTTAGCAGTTCTCACACATTTTTTATTTATCGAAAATAGTTTCTTCAAAGGCTAAAAACTTATAACTAATTGCTTAATTGTTTTAGGTACATTACGTACACAGAGTGGACCACTATTTATGGCGGCAAACGGTCGGGTACGGGTATAACAACAGAAGAGGACGCCTCATTCAGAAGGTTACCAATTGACCATTGTTGTGTCAGCTTACTGCCATTTGAAGACCCGTATTGTGACGACGAAGGCAATATATTTGAACTACAGCCTGTTCTAGAGTTCGTGAAGAGGTTTAAAGTTAATCCTGTTACTGGGAAGGTAAGACAATCTACCTCAAGTTATGATATGATGTTGTTATGTTATCAATCAATTGGGTTATCTTCATATTTAAATACTCGTTTGTTGAAGTTCAAGTATATGTAGCAGATAGTGCAAGCCATCAGTAGCACATTTAAAGAGTTTCTCTAAATATTTATTCTACCTATGGTAGTTTATCAGCAAAAACTATTTGGAACCCCATATAATCACACAATTTTTTAAATTTTCACAGAAACTAGATGTCAAATCATTGACAAAACTTAACTTCTTCAAAAATGCTGAAGACCAATACCACTGCCCGGTTCTATTCAAACCAATCACAAACAACACCCACATTGTTGCCATCAAACCTACTGGCAATGTCTTCTCATATGAAGCTGTCGAACAACTCAATATTAAAGGGAAGAACTTTAAGGATCTTATTAATGATACTCCATTCACTAAAAATGATATCATTGTGTTGCAAGAGCCAAATAAGATTGGGAAGTTTAATATTGCCGCTTTTCACCATGTTAAGAATAATTTGAGGGTGGAAACTGAAGGTAAGCATGCCCTAATTAATGTATATAAATGAATCTCCAAAATGTATGTACAAGCATAACTTCAGAACAACTGCACCAAATTGTATGATAATTTTTTTATGTGTTCCTCATTGCCAGGACAAGGTTTTTTTTTATGTAACCTCGCTGTCCCACTGCTGGGTAAAGGTCTCCCCCAATTCTTTCCATTTATCTCTTTTCATGGCCAACTCCTTCCAATCCTTTTTAAAATCTTCCAGCTCTTTTCGCTATTGAGTCGGAGGCCGACTTGGGGGCTTCCCATTCCGTTGCAATCTTTGCCCAGGCTTTTATATAAGAAAATAATAATAAAAATCTCGAAATTCCCACGAAAACGGTGAAACTGCTGGGCACAGCTAGTATATTAAATGATGGACAATGTTATTGTTTATTAGATTAAGATAATGAATGTCTAGAGTGGACTCTTGCCTTTACTCAGCTGATAGATAACATAGGACATTTCCTTCCTGGACTCTTTGTAACTAAGATTGATCAGAATGGTCAGAAACATAAACGTTTAATTACAAACTGAAATCAATTATTATCAGGCCATCATATAATATGAATAATTTTACTCTAACAGCTATTAGTAATCTTAATATTTGTCTATCAATATCAATAAAAATATGTAAGTCAATTTTTAATAATACATACCTACAATTTTTACAGAGGAAATTGCAATGAAGAAAGATCCCCATGCAAGGTTAAAAACAGTGTCGTCTGAAACAAAAGAAATTCTGCAGGAGCTTGAAAAGGAATACAAAGCTCCAGAGAAGAAAGAAGACAAGAAAGAGGTGATTCTTACACATATATGCATCTATGCTAGGACTTCAAGATCGCATATGTCAAGTTCATGAAAGCATCATTGCTCATACAAGCATTCCAGCATGCATAGAGTGACTGGATAAAGGGCTAATGATAACTCCCACAAGCTCCGTGTCCCGCCGCGCGCCGCCACAGTACGCGGAGGGACGGATTGCACTCATATCTGCCTCATCTAGTGGTGTAATCTGCTTCTGCGCGAGGTGGCCCTGCGCCAAATAAACTCAAATATTTACTACTAGCAGCGCCCCGCGGTTTTACCCGCGTTGTGCCCGTGCCCGTGGGAATATCGGGATGCAAAATAGCCTATGACCTTCCCGTTGAATGTAGCTATCTATTACAAAAGGAATTATTCAAATCGGACAGGTAATTCCCAAGATTAGCTGGAACACACAAACAATCAAACAAACTTACAAATTTTACCTCTTTATAATTAATAAAGATGATGTCGATTGTCATGTTTTTATGCTTAAAATCACGCGCGACAGGGTGGAGCCAGTATGTGACACCTCTTACATTAATGTCGTTAAAATCACTTGACATAGTGTCTGCAAAGATTGCTAATTAAGCCTTTCTAATCCTGAACAGGTGGCAGACAAGTTCAACGCAGCACATTACTCCACCGGCATGGTGGCTGCTAGTTTTACATCCACCGCCATGGTGCCGGAGACGGTGCACGAGGCAGCCATCATATGTGAAGATGAAGTCAAGTACGACAGGGTTAAGAAGAAAGGTAGAGTTTTGTTGTCATTTATAGACTTTGGTTAGGCGATGTTAGCCTTTCAGAGACTTGGCCATCCATAGAGCCATTTTTTTTAACACGCTTTTATTAGCTTGGCCTGTATGTATGTATGTATGTACGTATGTAATGAAATCTTTGAACATCATTTTCACCAACTTCCAGAAGTCTGATTAATTTGAAACTTTGCATATGTATCAAGGACCGATGACAATGCAATAATTTAATAACAGTTTCCCGTTATCATTAATGGATTTGCCAGATTTACTAAAAAAATATTACTTCATATAAAAGACATCAACGGGCGCTCGCTGTGGGACGGAACGGGAGTTCTGTTTTATTTTACTAAATGGTACTAGACACTAACAGCGTCCCGTGGTTTTCCCGTGATGGGCCCGTTCCCGTGGGAATTACGGGATGAAAAGTTGCATATAATGTTATGCTTACTAAAAAATAAAAAATAAAATTATAGTTTAAAAAAACTAAAAAAACACGCTTTTATTGCAAATTGAACTAAAAACTAGAAAATAATTTTTCTCCTCAAATCAAAATTATAATAAAATTTAAGTTGTAACACAATGATTTAATTCAGAGTAAAAAAGCGTGGGGTGCTTAATATTTTTAAATATTACAATCATCATTGGTAACTATCTATGAGAGGATAGTTATGAACTACATTAAAATGCACCCCACGCTTTTTACTCTGAATTAAATCATTGTGTTACAACTTAAATTTTATTATAATTTTGATTTGAGGAGAAAAAATATTTTCTAGTTTTTAGTTCAATTTGCAATAAAAGCGTGTATTTTTAGTTTTTTTAAACTATAATTTTATTTTGTAATAGTAACACTTATATGCCTATAGTTTATAATAAGAGAGACCCTTCGGTCTGGTTAACTGTCGCCCTAAAGGAACCACACTGAACGATCCAAATTGCACAGACCGCGGACGGCAGTAGCGCGGTCCAAATGGAGCGGTTGGTGTGGATGTTGTATCGCGTGATCCTAAGTAAGCTATAGAGATGAGAATATGTAATTGTGGATCGTTAATCTCAGAGTGTTTGATCCATAATGGATCGTCTGTTGTGAATCCTCTTTTTCACGATTTTTACTAGACACATCCTAGTATATGTAGTTCTCGTGAATAGTGATCCAAACTACAGTACCATTCCTTCTTTCACAGGTTATGTAAGATTAATAACTAACTGTGGGCCGCTGAACTTCGAGCTCTACTGTGACGTCACGCCGAAAGCGTCCGACAACTTCATAAAGCATTGCAGCACGGGGTATTATCACGGCACCAAGTTCCATAGGTCTATTAGGAACTTTATGGTGAGCATTATGAGCATTATATATCTTGCACCGTAAAAAATACTACACAATTTATTGTTGGGGGTTTGGCTACATTTGATACCGTAAAGCTTGCGTAAACGAGTAAAAATAAGGTAACTACAGGATGCTAAGCAGACTTCTACAGGGTGCTATTTGATATAGTTTTGCTAAATATCCATTTAAATGGTAAACTTTTTATCGATAATATTTACTATTATTGATGTATCTAAAAATAGCACCGCCTCGCGGTTGTTCATCATCATAAATTTAAGAGCAAGGCTCTTGTCGGTGAGTCCGATGCAGACCTCTCCATCTATTCCTTTTCATTTCCCTCGTTACTTCCTCTATTTTTCCTGGCGCCAGTAATGTGCGCACATTCCACGTCCCGATGTGACAAGGATTTCGCTGGATGACGACCGGAGTAGCCTTGCTCCTACCCCGCCGGACTCGGACCGCCACGGCATGTTACATCGTGGAAGCCCGTAGTCAGCAACGTTACTCGCGGTTGTTACCGTAGGAATTTCGGGATGTAGAATAGCCTTTTTTCCGTTGAAATCAGCTATTTTTTTTTATTATTAAAGCCTTAAGTGTCCCATTGTTGGGCAAAGGCCTCCATTTCTTCCATTCAGCTCTGTCAAGAGCTTCCTGACACCAACCGGACAAGTACATGTCAAGCTCGTCTCGCCATCTCCGTTTTGGTCTGCCGCGGCGTCTTCTGCTAGAGTCTGGGTTCCACATGGTGGCAATTTTTGCCCAACACTCATCAGGCCTGCGGCAGACATGCCCTGCCCAGTTCCATTTGAGCTCAGCAGCTTTAAGACCTACGTCGGCGATTTTGGTGCTGGAGCGCAGTTCGGTGTTTCGGATTCTGTCCGTTAACTTGACACCCAATATACTGCGCTCCATCGCCCTTTGGCAAACCTTGAGACTGGACTTTTGAGAATCTGTCAAAGACCAAACCTGAGCGCCATATGTGAGTAGAGGAAGTATGCACAATGTGCATTTACAATTTTTGTAATGGACATGTGCATTGCACATGTCCATTACAAAAATATTTTTTCAAATCGGATTACATAGTAGTTCCTGAGATTAGCGCGTAACAAACTCTTTTTGAATTGAAACTAAGTACGTTTACGGATACACTTCGCTTTTATTTTACATTTATATCTGACGTTTCGGCCCCTTTACAAAAAAATATAAAAAACTTAAACTTGAAATCAGTAAACCTTCTGCTTTATTATATTATAGTATAGTAGATGATGTTCATATATTTTAAAATGTTTAGATCCAAGGTGGAGATCCTACGGGCACTGGTTTAGGCGGCGAGTCGGTGTGGAAGAAACCGTTTGAAGATGAGATCCGACCGAACCTGCATCACACCGGGAGAGGAGTACTGTCCATGGCTAACTCGGGACCTAACACTAATGGATCTCAGTTGTAAGTGTGTTCAACAATGTAATCTCTTAGGGCCTTATTCATAAAAGCTTTTCAACAGCACTTTGAGCCATGTCAGAGGGTTTAGGCCAGTGGTGGGGAAACTTTTTTAATGGGGGGCCACAAAGTTAAAAAAAAATCTAGAGGAGGGCCAGAATTATAGAAAAATGCATTTTGTGTGAAAGATTTTAATCATAATAATAATAAAAACATTAGTATTTAAACATAAATAGTAATTAAACTAGCAGCGCCCCGCGGTTTTACCCGCGTTATGCCCGTTCCCGTGGGAATTTGGGGATAAAATGTAGCCTATAGCCTTCCTCGATAAATAGACTATCTAACAGTGAAAGAATTATTCAAATCGGTTTAGTAGTTTCTGAGATTAGCGCGTTTAAACAAACAAACAAAACAAACTCTTCAGCTTTATAATATTAGTATAGATTTAACTTTTATTCGAAGGCCCTGCCATGGTAACGACCCCGCCGCCAGCGCCTCTCATTTCACCACGCTTTGCGCCCCGTAACACGCAACACATGAACTACGCGGGTAGTTTAGCTTCACCTATAGATTATGCATCTATTAATCTACTAAGTAAAATCTACTTTATACTTCTTGACCGTCAAAACGTAACTATAGCGGGCCATATACTCCATATCGTGTGTTGTCCATGTCGATGGACCTTTGGCGGGCCGGATTAAATACCTTCGCGGGCCGGAGTTGGCCCGCGGGCCGTACTTTGCCCATCACTGGTTTAGGCCCATCTCGTAGCCAGATTTGGTAGCTAGCTTCCAAATGGGAGAAATAATCCCGATTCGAAGCTGGCTACGAAATAGGAATTCGAAAGTCCAAGATTTAGGATTTTAACTAGTAAAAAAAAAAATAACCCTAACCTACCGAATAGATCGTTCCCATTTAGTAGCTAGCTACAAGATGGGAAAACACTTTTCTCATTTCGTAGCTAGCTACCAAATCTGGCTACGAGATGGGCCTAAACTTGTCAGAGGCCTTTGGTGGCTCAATATATCTGACACCAGGATTGGTCAGGTTGACCATCCACTCGATAAGAAGAAGACATCACTTTAGCTATCAAATGGTTTGTCCCTTTCCGACACACGCTATTTGCCAAAGAGCGAAAGAGACAAAACACTTTAAAACACTGTTTAAGTTAAATATCGTTTATGAATAAGTCTTTACTTACTTTACTGGGATGGATGTAGCACCAAGTACCTATATCTTTTATCTGAAATGGGGATGAAAAGTGAAATAAATTATGATGGTATTCATATTTACTCAGACAAATTCACACATGGTCAATTTGCGTACAGGCTCTAAATATATTTATTTATCTCAATTTTTGCGTGAAAGAGCAATCAATCATACATCCTCATAAACTTTCGCCTTTACAAAATATTGTATTATTCATTCAGCCCTGCCTATTAGTAGGTTGAATGAACTGGCTGAATTTGGACCAAAACTGCTTACAACCGACTCAAAATTCTGTATACATATTTTCTTTGTATTGTTACAGCTTCATAACATTCCGTTCATGTAAACAACTGGACGGCAAGCACACTATATTCGGGAAGCTTGTCGGTGGTATGGAGACTCTCACCGCTATGGAACAAATTGAGGTGGACAATAAGGACCGGCCCATTCACGACATAGTGATCGAGGCCACGCAGGTGTTTGTGGACCCGTTTACCGAGGCAGAGGAAGACGTATGTGCTGATTTGCATCCGTACTTATATAGTTCACTAGTCACGCCCCTCGGTTTCACCCGCGTTGTACCCATTCCCGCGGGAATTTCGAAATAAATTCTGATGTATAACCAATATTACTGTAAAATTTCATCCAAATCCGTTCAGTAGTTTTTGCGTGAAAATGTAACAAAAATACATCCATACATCCATACATCTTCACAAACTTTCGCATTTATAATTTAGGCAGGATAGAGATTTAATGCGCTCGTGGCGTAGTTTTTTAAGCAAGGTGGAATTCGGCCCTACCAGGATGGGTGGCCGATAAAGGCATTTCTATCTGAGCGCTACCGTGCTTCGACTTTTAAAGAGTTTTACTTATTTTTATCGGCGAGAATCTTAACAAACTATATGCCTTAATATATGTTTAAACGGGAACTTACGTACGACGGAGGCTACTGTTGAGTGAGAGTTATAGTAAAATATGTGCCTTAAGCATAAATTGCGAATTTCCAGGCGTTTAATGTCTTTATATTGTTCTGTATTAACTGTCTTTTTTATTACAGCTAGCAAAAGAAAGAATAGAAGAATTGAAACGGAAAGCTGAAGCCGAAGGGTCTGGAGTGAAACCGAAGAAGGCATCAGCGCAGCCATTGAAAGTGTTCAGGAGTGGAGTCGGCAAATACTTGAACTTACAAGAACAGACCAAAGACAAGAAGACACAGGAAGTAGCGGCCAAGAAAGCGAAGAAAGACGGGAAATATAAATTTGGTGGTTTTGATAACTGGTAAACTATTATTGTTATACTAGCCGCGCCCCGCGGTGTTACCCGCGTAGTATCGGTTTCCGCGGGAATTTCGGGATAAATTGTACCCCATATGTTATTCTGATGTATAACCTATATTACTGTAAAGTTTCATCCAAATCCGTCCAGTAGTTTTTTCGTGAAAGAGCAACAAACATACATCCATACATCCATACGTACATCCATCTTCACAAACTTTCGCATTTATAATATTAGTAGGGTGAATATTAGGCAAGCGTGCTGATTATGCCTAATCCTCTTCACTATATGATATCTTCGGTGAGATTGAGAGGTCTTTGCCCAGCAGTGGAACTTTACAGGCTAAGGGCCTTATTCACAAACGCCTATTACCATCATTATCAAAGGGTTTGCCCCTTTCCGACATACGCAATTTTTCAAAGAGCAAAAGAGATAAAACTCTTTATGTCAGTGTTTTAGTTAATGAGCGTTTAAGAATAACGCAGTAATACAAAGTAAAGTTAAAGTAAATAATTTACTCTGAATATAAATACTTGTCGCTTTATTCACATACCATCACTACATAGTATAAAATAAAGTCGTCTCTTTTTCGTGTCTGTCACACTGTTTGTCTGTCTGTATGCTTAAATCTTTAAAATTACGCAACGGATTTTGATGCGGTTTTTTGTAATAGGTAGAGTGATTCAAGAGGAAGGTTTTTATGTAAAAAAAATCCCGAAATTCCCACGGGAACGGGCACAACGCGGGTAAAACCGCGGGGCGCTGCTAGTAATTAAATAAAATACTGTTAAAATGTTTTGTCCCTTTTGCTCTGTGGAAAATAGCTTAAGTCGGAAAGGGACAAACCATTTTAGTTAGAGTATTTATGAATAAGACCCTTAGGGTGCCTGTCCATTGATGCAGAGCAGAGAAACGGACATATATAATAGGATTGCATAAAATCTCCGGTCAGATATTTAATGCAATCCTATTGGTGAATATTTGTCCGTTTCTCCCTTCGATCAACAATGCACAAAATGCGCAAAAAATACGTCTCGGTGAATAACGCCTCATTTGAAAAGTGAGGCGTTATTGTCACTTATGTTATTCATAAGATTTGCTACTTTATTGCTAGGTGTCATGGTTGTAATTAGGTTGAACTTCGAACTGTTTTAAAACTCTTTTTTCAGTTCGGTAGTAAACAAAATAAGCTGTCACACGTCATCCACGCGGACAGTATTTAGCTTTGATTTTGTACGTGACCCGATATCTAGTTGTATATTGTTGATCGAAGGTTTCTCCGCTCTGCAGCCTCGCTCCGCATCAATGGACAGGCACCCTTATAGTTGTAAATGATAGAATAGTAAAAGAAATCCAACAATTTCTGAAGTTGAATGGTTAATACTGTTTTGACATGTAAACAAATATTAGTAGTTTTAGTTTATAAGAATCTAAAGTAATGATGTAAATAACAACAATAAAATAAGTTTCATTTAATAAGGAGTTTTATTGTGTTAATAATTTGATACATTTAAATTAAGTTTGTATGTGCAGTTAAATAAAACATCAAATTAATTTTCTGGCTTAATTTCAAGGATGACTAATACTACTGTTGAAATAGGTATGTTTATGATTACTATGAATGAAATACATAATATCTCTTGCTAATGTCATCTGGAGATGACTTGGATGCAACTCATCATTCCTTCTTATAATCCCTTTCAGTATAGTTACTTAATTCTTTTTAATCTCTAACCTGAGGGCCACTTCTGCTAAGCTGATATATATTAAGCTAGAAAAAAAAATTACAAAGTCCAATTAATCTTCTTTTTCTTCATCGAGTGGATGGTCAACCTGACCAATCCTGGTGTCAGAGTTATTGAGCCGCCAAAGGCCTCTGACATGACTCATGTAACGACTACTATCCGTAGAAAGTAACCAGGAGCGACGGCTTAACGTGCCCTCCGAAGCACAGAATCCTCTTACTTTTTGGGCAATCAGGTGATTCCAAATAATACAATAGATTTAGCAGAATGAATCCCCTAAGCAATGCAAAGCAAATGCATAATGTATCCCATTTGCTTTAAAAATATTTTAAAAAAAATGTTTACAAATATTTGTCTATTACATGATGTAATCATGCTTACTAAATATTTACATTAAATATTAATTCTAAATAATACTAATACAATTAAATAAGCATTAAACTATGATTAATTAAGTACAGCAACATTACAACATAAAAGTGATAAAATATTTTTAATAGTTATTCAACAATTAAATATTTTCATGATTACATATCACTAAACTATTTATTTTAGAAGACTGTTTTTTTTTTATATTATTGAATTGTTATTTGAGTAGTACATATCTACATATCTGTAAATTGAATGATTCTGATGTGATAAAATGCATTTAATGTTCTAGGAATATTTAATAAAAACAGTAAATTAGGGCTTATTTGACTAAAAAATAGTTCAAGGACTTGATTCTAGCTCAATAATAAACAATGTACAGTAAAACAAGTGAAGACATTGGGATTGTTAGCATCAAATGCTTTTTTAATAGTTCTGTCGTCTGCGCCCGGTCCTCTGTTTGTCAAACCTCATTTCCATCTCCTCGAGGACCTTTGGAGTGTATCTTACAACCAGTTTCACAGATCCAACAGCTTGTTTGAGGAGTTCCACAGCTTTCTCATGATTCTCCCCCTCCACAGACACTCCATTGACAGATAACAGCTGATCACCTCTCTTGAGGCCGCCGTGACGGTCTGCTACGCCGCCAGGAATGATCCGAGATATATAAATAGGAGAGTTCTGCTCCTTACCACCCATAACGTTGAACCCTAAGCCTTCTTCAGTTTTCGGGAGCTCGACAACTCTCGGATGGGCATGGCCTTCTGCAGCAGCGAATGCGGCCACCGTGGCTTTGGCTGTGGCCGAAGCTCGAATATCAGCAGACCCTTGGATGTCGACCGTTTCATAAACATGTTCATAAACCTCACGCACAGCGTTCAAGAAGTCACTTTGTAAAACCTTCTGTAATGCAGCTAGTTTCGTGGCAGGTACTTCGCCACTTTGTTGCAATTTTTCCAGTAATTCGATAGCTCTTTTCACGTCTCTGGCTAAAGTTAATTGTTCCGCTGGCGCACTCATTGTTAAAAATATGATTCGATTAACTAATACTTTATATTTGGGCGTACAATAACAAAATCTGTTCTGCAACGATATGTATGTGAATCGATAACAAGATGAAGGTACGTTCTGAAACTAGAAACTTGGGCCCTAAAAATTATCTAATTGTTTAAATTAATCATGTCATATATTGTATAACTATAGAAAAATCAATCGTGGTTTGTTTCATTAGTCTCGCTAAAACTCGAGAACAGCTGGACCGATTTAGTTGATTCTGGTTTTGAAATGTTTGTCGTAATCCAGGGAAGGAAGGTTTAAACGGTAAGCAGTGACGGAATAAATGCGGATGAAATCGCAGGACATAGCTAGTTGTATACTAATTATTCGTGGGTCATTTTAAATAAAAAGGTTTGTCAGTTAATTAAAAGTGTATTCAATATAAGGTAGACTCTAAAATTTATCAAACTTTACAATAAATATTTATTTGAAAAAAAAACACTACTTCAAAAATATAGTTTTCGACCAAACTCTTAGGGCCGGCGCTCACTGACGGCGTGGCACAGCATGGCACGGCAGGTTGTGTAGTGGCATCCCGCGGCGTGCTGCGGCATCCCGCGGCGTGTTCCGTGGCATGCCGTGGCATCCTGCTGAAAGAATCTCCCTCCCTTGCCCCCGCGCACCGACCGGACTGCGCCCCACCGAAATGCTGCATAAGTTTCAACCTTATTTCAACTAGCTAGAAATCATAATTCCTCGACCCCAAAGTGACCCATACGTCTCGCGGGATGCAATGGCGCGCCAGGGCATCCCGTGGAATGAAACAGCATGACACGTCATGCCGTTGCATCCTGTGGCGTGTCGCATCATGCCGCAGCATCCTGCGGCACGTCACGGCATCGTGGTATCAAAATAAAGTAACATAATTTCTAAACTCATTGAAATAAGATTCAAAATAACTTAATTAGTATTAAAATCCTTTGCCATTACTACGGTTGTAAAGCGGTAATATTACTTTCGTAAACTTACGTAAAATACCATATTTTAGGTATAATACGAATAAATTACGGTAAATTACGGTAAAATTGGTAAACCTAAGCACCACAGAAGCAAATAGAACGAAAGAAAAAGCTGTCAAAGTCAACGTCCCACAGACGGACGAGGGGTGCAGTTTGCAGTAGTGTTTGTTTACCCATGGTGTTTACTTACACAGACACACTTTTTACATTTGTTAAAATGTTCCGTCATCCGAGTAGCATTAGCATTTTTGTACTCCGTATTACAAAATAGACACACCACATGTTTTATTTTATTATGTTCATGTAAAATTTGGAAATAATCCCAAACTTTGGCTTGATTTCGTGGCATCCCGCCGCGCCGGCCGGCTTGCTGTATGCTTCGTCTACCTATTACGGAACGGCAACAACGCAAAATGTTATTGCAAACTGCACTAATCGGCAACATCCTACGCAAAGCGTGACGTTGACTTTGGCAGCTTTTTTCTTTTGTTCTATTTGCTTCTGTGGTGGTTAGCTTTACCAATTTTACCGTAATTTACGGTAATTTATTCGTATTTTACGAGCGTTTTCGGTAAAATTACGTAATTTTGCAACCCTAGCCATGACTCACCGTGCCGTGCCGGCAGTGGGCGCCGGCCCTTATTTGACATTTTTGGTTTATAAGGTTGGTAAAGGTGGTTTCGTTTCGTTCAGTAACCTGAAAGTGGACTTTACCAAAAACACAAAAGTCAAAAATATATTAAAAGAGCGCAAAAAATCATAAGTTACGTTACATAGTAATGATAATTACTGGCACTTTGCGAAAGCGCGGCGTCCGGCTGCACAAACATAAACATTAAACATTTTGACAAAAAAAACTTTTTATTTTGACAGACATTCAGTAGAGCCAACATCACGCTAACAATCAATGTCATGTCATTCAGTAATTTGTCATTTTGACATTTATCAATTTGCCATATTTGGGCTGTAATTTTTCGTGAATTCGTGATTTTCGTGAATCAGTATTATTTTAGTATTAATCAGTTATCCATTTAAATTAAAACTCAATTCCAAGTGCCATATAGACGTGATAAGAATAGTATTGTTGTGTGTTATTGTGTGGTGTTACTGAGAGAAGAAAATGGATGATTTGGGTAAGTTGTTATCATAACCTGTTTGTGTGCTATGTATACTAAAATGACGTGTTCTTTGTAAATAACTCGTCGCGAATTGATGATCTGATTCAGGCGCCGGGCGTATACTAAGTTAGCTCCAAGATGGGGCTAGAAAGACAGACGTGACGCGATAGGCGTGTGGCGTGCTACGAAGGTTTTACTAAGATATTTGTTACCTTCGTGGATATTGTTTTTGGTATGGATATTTGAATCGTTTTGAATAAAGAAAGCAATTGTCTTCGTTGATGTTTGGTAAAATTATATTGTTTAGTTGGAATCATGTATCGGTAATATACTCCAAAATGTTATGTATTGTTTCGAGTAGAAGTGGAAGTAAAATATAATTAATATAACTAAAATACTACTGGTTTCTTATTTGATCAATAGCGGCATATGGGCGTGCAATATACCCCAAATTGGTGACCCCGACGTGATCGAAGCATTATTCCGACGTAATCGAAGCATTATTCCGTCGTGATCGAAGCATTATTCCGACGTGATCGAAGCAAATTACCACTGCGGATAAAAGTGAAGCTGCCGTTGCCACCCTGCCTGCACGACTACGTGCAGTGAACAAGCGACGTGTGCGACGGGCGTGCAGCGCCAGACGCTGACGTCGTGCGACGGTCCTGCCGTGATCGTGCCAAGGTGCAGCGCAACGTCTACCCAGTGTTTCAGTATTTTTTGTTTAGTATTTTTTATTACCGGTACTGTTCTTTATACTGTTGTTTTTCTAATCGTGGCACGCACACCACACCGCCACGTACCTTTCGGTGAGTATTCTCTTTTGGTATTTTTGTTTCCTTCAGAATGAGTGATAGTGAGGTTGACGAATTTAAGCCGGCTAATAACGACCAACTTGAGGCTGGTACGAGCGGAACGGAAAGGATGATTGTGCATAGGGTATCTATTCGTACCCCTCCGTTTTGTAAAGACCGTCCAGCGCTATGGTTCGCGAGCCTGGAGGCGCAATTCACTATTAATAATATTTCGCAAGAAACGACCAAATTTCATTATGCAATCGCGCATCTCGATACCAACTGCACTAGGGAAGTTGAGGATATCATCATACAACCACCGAAGGTACAGCCGTACACAAAATTAAGGGATGCTATAATATCGAGGTTTTCAGACTCCCGTGAACAAAAGGTTAGACGTCTCTTGGAAAATGAACAGATAGGTGATAGGAAACCATCATCTTTCCTGCGCCACCTTAAATCTCTAGCGGGCCCCTCGTTTCCCAACGACCTTATGAAGACAATTTGGATGGGTCGGCTACCAAGATATATTCAGACTGTTTTGGCAGCTCAGCGGTTGGATGAGTTAGGTGAGCTTAGCGAATTAGCGGATAGCTTGATGGAAATTAACGGTCCAACAATGGAAGTTTGCGCAAGCCGATCTGACCCAGCACCTTTACATGCGAATGATACGTCAGTTCAGGAGCTGGTTAAGAAGGTTGACGAGCTGTCTCGCATTGTTGCATCGCTCTCTTCTTATGGTAGCAGGCAAAGTCGGGAACGTAGTAATAGCTCGAATAGAACTCGTAGCCGTAGTCGTTCGCGCCCACGTAACCCAGACCTGTGCTTTTACCATGACCGGTTTGCTTTCAAAGCACGCAAGTGTGTTCCTCCGTGCAAGTGGTCCGGTGCTCCACCTAACATCCAGGGAAACCCGAGCAGCAATCGGTAGAGGCGACAGCCGATTGTTCACTGATAGGTCGCCGTCTTTTCGTAACCGACCAGTATTCCAACAGAAAATTTCTGGTAGATACCGGTTCGGATATATGCTGCATTCCGCGACAATATGTGAAGAATAGCACTTATGAGACTCAACAGTATGATTTGGTTGCCGCAAATGGTACAAAAATTCACACTTACGGTTTAATTCAATTAAATCTAAGTTTAGGGTTGAGGCGTGACTTCAAGTGGAGTTTTGTCGTCGCAGACGTGGAAAGCGGGATTGTAGGTTCGGATTTTTTATCGCATTACCATCTTTTACCTGACTGCACTCAAGGTAGACTTCGCGATGGGAAGACAGGTTTGTCTTCTGCCGCAGACCCTTGTGCAGTAGATCAACCAAGCGTGAAGGTGGTCTCTCTTCCCGACTCGCCGTACACCAAGATTCTGGCGAAGTATCCAAGCATCACGCGACCACCAGGTGCACCTCGGGAACCGAAGCATTCCACCATGCATTTTATAAACACAACAGAAGGTCCCCCTGTTTCTTCACGTCCGCGTCGACTTGCACCCTTGAAGCTCCGCATAGCGAAGAAAGAGTTTGAAGATATGGTCCATGCTGGTACAGCTCAACCTTCAAGCAGTTCATGGGCGTCTCCCTTACACCTTGCTCCTAAGAAGGATTCAACGTGGCGTCCCTGTGGTGATTACCGTGCTCTAAATGCTCGTACAGTACCGGACTGTTACCCGGTACGGCACATTGGCGATTTTGCGCATAATTTGGCTGGTTCCGTCGTGTTTAGCACGATTGATCTCGTCAAAGCATATCAGCAAATTCCTGTTAATCCAGGTGACGTCTGCAAAACAGCGATTATAACGCCGTTCGGATTATATGAATTTCCATATATGGCTTTCGGACTTCGGAACGCGGGTCAAACATTTCAGCGCTTTATTGATGAAGTGGTTCGCGGCCTTGATTTTTGTTTCGCCTACGTTGATGACATTTTGGTTTTCTCTAGTAGTCCAGCTCAGCACTCCGAGCACCTGGAACTTTTATTTCAGAGGCTTCATGACTATGGTGTTGTCATCAACATGACCAAAAGTGTATTTGGAGCTGAGGAAGTCTTGTTTTTAGGCTACCGCATTAGCGCAGCTGGCTCGCGTCCTCCAGAGGACAGAATCCAGGCATTATTGGAGTATCCGCCTCCGAAGACGGTACAAGGCATGCGCAGATTCCTGGGGATGGTAAATTTCTATCGCCGTTTTCTTCCAGATGCCGCAAAATACCAGGCACCGCTAATCGATGCTGTTGTTGCCATTCAAGGTAAAGGTGCAAAACCTTTTACTTGGACGGCAGAATTAGAAGAGTGCTTTGAAGCATGTAAAAGAAGTTTGATGTCCGTGACGACTTTAGTTCACCCAAACTGCAATGCCTCACTCGGTCTCTTCACAGATGCATCAAGCACACACGTTGGATCTTGCCTACAGCAGCGTAGCAGCGATCAGGATTCCTGGCAACCGTTGGCTTTCTTCAGCAAAAAGCTGAATAGCAAACAGTCAGAGTGGCCAGCTTATTACCGCGAACTCCTAGGTGTGTATGAAAGTGTTCAGCATTTCCGGCACATTTTGGAAGCTCAACATACAACTATTTATACAGATCACAAGCCACTCATCTACGCTTTCATGCAGAAACGTGAAAAGCTGCCACCTGTCCAACTTAACCAGTTATCATTTATCAGGCAGTTCACTACCGATATCGTGTTCATTAAAGGTATCGATAACGTGGTAGCAGACACCATGTCTCGAATTGAGTCGATCTCTCTTGAAGAAGATTATGCTGCACTCGCTGACTCTCAGCGCACGGACGAAGAGTTAGCTAGAGTACGAGATGATTCTTCTTTAAGACTCGAACCGATCCTCATTCCTGGTACAAGTATCAATGTGCTCTGTGACACATCCAACGGTCGTCCACGGCCTTATTTGACTCCGCCATTTCGTCGAGCTGCATTCGACCGTTGTCACAATCTCAGCCACCCTGGCGCGCGAGCAACCGTTCGCTTGGTGACTGAGCGATATGTATGGCCTCAAGTCAACAAAGAATGTCGCGAGTGGGCACGCCTCTGTCTACACTGCCAGCGCAGCAAAGTGAGCCGACATATTGTGTCGCCTCCTGGTAATTTTAAGTCTTCTGGCAGATTTCGACACGTCCATATTGATATAGTAGGCCCTCTGCCTCACTCCAACGGTTTCAATTACTGCCTCACTGCGATTGACAGATTCACGCGGTGGCCGGAGGTGTGGCCTATGACAACAATCACTGCCGAAGAGGTAGCGGACAAATTTGTTTCCGGCTGGGTATCTCGTTTTGGTGTTCCTAACTTATTAACTACGGATCAAGGACGACAATTCGAATCAAATTTATTCCATCGTCTTATGAATGTGTGCGCCACTAAACGTGTTCGTACTACAAGCTACCACCCCTGCGCAAATGGCATGGTTGAGCGCATGCATCGCCAGTTGAAGGCTTCATTAATGTGTCACGCAGATACGTGGACCAAGGCTCTTCCACTCGTTCTGCTTGGAATGCGAACGGCGCTAAAGGAGGACCTGAAGACTTCTTCTGCTGAGCTCGTTTATGGTGAAGCTCTTCGATTGCCTGGCGAGCTGATTGTACCGCCAGAAGAGTCCAGGAGTCCAAGCGATCATTTGGACTTCGTCACAGATCTGAGGAGCCGCATGGAGCAACTACGTCCTATTCCTGCCTCACACCACGCTCTGCCTTCGTCTTTTATCTTCAAAGATTTAGCTGAGGCAACGCATGTAATGCTTCGCGACGACAAAGTGCGTCGGCCATTGCAACCTCCATACTCAGGACCGCATCGTATTCTGAGAAGAAGAGACAAGACGCTCACTATCGACGTAAATGGCAGGGAGGCTACTGTTAGCATTGATCGCGTGAAGCCTGCTCACCTGGATCCTGTTGCTGGCGTATCAATGGACGATGCATCATTTCCACCGATTGTGCCAGCCTCAGTTTCGTCGCATCCTGCGCCGGTTCAAATTTCTCCTGATCCCCCACCTATTCCAATTACCACTAGGTCTGGAAGGAAGGTCAGATTTAGGGATATTTTAGATTTGTAATTTGTTTCTTGTAAGATGTTTCTTTTTTCTCCGTGGGGGGGTGATGTGGCGTGCTACGAAGGTTTTACTAAGATATTTGTTACCTTCGTGGATATTGTTTTTGGTATGGATATTTGAATCGTTTTGAATAAAGAAAGCAATTGTCTTCGTTGATGTTTGGTAAAATTATATTGTTTAGTTGGAATCATGTATCGGTAATATACTCCAAAATGTTATGTATTGTTTCGAGTAGAAGTGGAAGTAAAATATAATTAATATAACTAAAATACTACTGGTTTCTTATTTGATCAATAGCGGCATATGGGCGTGCAATATACCCCAAAGGCGCATCCGGAGTAGAACAATATGCTGACGACAACAACCTAACACTAAAAAAATCGTTATCGGCATGTTTATACATGAATTTCAATACATATATGGCTGTAATTTGTATATACTGCACATTATCCAACAGATT
This sequence comes from Cyclophora albipunctata, assembly GCA_963082685.1. Taxonomy (NCBI): domain Eukaryota; kingdom Metazoa; phylum Arthropoda; class Insecta; order Lepidoptera; family Geometridae; genus Cyclophora; species Cyclophora albipunctata. The sequence continues at coordinate 1,908,473 of OY720117.1, read as the reverse complement.
TCCGAAAGGTCATCTCAAAAGGTGATATTTAATTTACTCTTCTTATTTTCGTACTTGACTAAGGTGACTCATACTTTTGCTCTCAATCTCTTTCATTTACCAGTTTCAAATCTGTTATTATTACTAATAAAGGATTCAAAATTATTGATAGATTAACATTCTTAGTATACTCAATTAGTTAATATGTAACTAATATTCTGAAAATTATATAAACTCATAACACAAAGTACTGTTTATACTCCAATCTCAAATATATGAAACTATAAATAAATATTTACCTACTGAAGTAAATATAAATTTGTATTCAATAAACTCAATAGTAAATAATATTTGTTAGTGTTGTGATTCAATGGATATGATAGAACTAAATAGTTGTATCTTATAATAGAATGTAAACAAACATTTCTATTCAACAATTTATCGTATCTGTGGGTACATTTTGATATAAAACCGTGGAGATGTATCATGTATATTTTGTTCTAGCAGCACTCCACGGTTTTACCCGCATTGTGCCTGTTCCTGTGGGAATTTCGGGAATTTTTATACATATAAAACTTCCTCTTGAATCACTCTATCTATTTAAAAAACCGCATCAAAATCTGTGCAGTAGTATTTGAGTTTATCACGAATAGACAGACAGACAGATTTGTTTTTTTTTAATGTAGTGATTTCATCTAGTTTCTTGTAAGGGGTAATCTTTTTTTACTATTAATTGAAACGTACATTAATGTCATTATTATTTATGTAACGGGAACTTACGTACGCGGAGGTTACTGTTGAGTTGTCCCTCAACACGTTTCGGTCGCGTACGGTGACCTTCATCAGGAGGTGGGTGAAGCGCTCGCGACAGCATCTCTCCCCGCACTGGGTAATCTTGTAAGTCATGTCATAGAAAAAGTTATTTTTAACAATTGGTTAATAATATCTATCTAACGTAATGTAATAAAGCTCTAGTTGTTTTTGTTTGTTTGAACATTCTTATCTCAGAACTACCAATGTGATTTGAATAATTATTTCTGTAATAGATTGCCACATTCAACGGGATGGTAATAGGCTATTTTCCATCCCGAAATTACCATTGGAATGGACAGGAACTATTATTTGGAGCCACATATAAGGGGAAGGTTACTTTTTATTAGGGTTCCGTAGCCAAATGGCAAAAACGGAACCCTTATAGATTCGTCATGTCTGTCTGTCCGTCTGTCCGTATGTCACAGCCTTTTTTCTCCGAAACTATAAGAGCTATGTTGTTGAAACTTAGTGTGTAGATGTATTCTGTGAACCGCATTAATATTTTCACACTAAAATAGAAAAAAAATAAAATTTTAGGGGGGTCTCCCATAATTAGAAATGAAAAAAATATTTTTTTTTTTCATCAAACCCATACGTGTGGGGTATCTATGGATAGGTCTTCAAAAATGGTATTGAGGTTTCTAATATCATTTTTTTCTAAACTGAATAGTTTGCGCGAGAGACTCTTCCAAAGTGGTAAAATGTGTGTCCCCCCCCCTGTAACTTCTAAAATAAGAGAATGATAAAACTAAAAAAAATATATGATGTACATAACAATGTAATCTAACACCGAAAATTGGTTTGAACGAGGTCTAGTTAGTAGTTTTTTTTATTTTTTTAGTTTTTTGGTTTGTGAGGTCGTTAATCGATCACAACCCACACGCTAAGTAAGTAAGTAGTAGTAAGTACAACGAACTTCAAGAACTTCTTTATTATGTTACTCGCTGCTACGGAACCCTTCATGGGCGAGTCCGACTCGCACTTGGCCGCTTTATTAAAATAAAACCACAAGAAAAAAAAAATAACTCATATATTTTATCTTTCCAATTGAAGACAATTTTAAACACCCTTGGTGTGTATATTGAAATGGTCGCACCTGTATGTTAGATCACATGCTGAACTAGAGGGCTCCTATAATGAGAGATATACTTCTCAAGGTGTATCCTTCGTATATATTTCGACCACATTAGCCCATATTTTAACTCTCATAAGAAAGAAATAGAGTGTGTCTATACAATTATAAAACAGTAATAATGATATACCTACCATTAGTGATTATATATATGTATATCTAAAACAGTAATTAGTCCGTCAAATCCCACTGCAGAGCAAAGACCTAAAGTCTAAACTGTCTTTTCCCCCTTCCTTACTTCCTCTCTAAAAAATCAATCATATTTATTACACGTCTACAAATAGATATGGACTTTCGATGTCCTATCGCCTCGGGAAAGTTATCAACGTAATGACGAAGTCCAGGAAGCCAGCGTTATGGGGCGGCGGCGAATAATGTTAATGGCAACACGCGCAATAATGATTGATGGCTTCAGTGGATTGTCGCCATTGACGATCTATTGCACTTAATGGATGTTAGATGAGTCGAAACATGTTGAAAAAGGTGAATGAAGTAAGTTAGGGAAATCGATTTTTTATACGATTCTTGAGCCATGGAGTTTATTCGTGTTGCATCCGTTCCCGTGGATATTTATAAAAATTACCCTAAATCCTTCCTTATAAATGTATCTGCCTATTGGTGAAATCCGCAAGCAAATCCGTTGAGTAGTTTTTCAGTTGATCGCGATAAAAACAGATGCGGCAGAAGACATTGTTTCATATTTATGTAAAAAGAATAAAACTGATTATTCATTGCGGTGTCTGTATCGGTGATTTAATTCGAAATTGTCTTGAATAGAAAACGGGATTCATGCCAATACGCCCATATATGCCAGGTCATAAGTTCAAGTCGCTAAAATGGCGCCGGTAAAAATCCTAACCGACGAACCTTCGCAGAAATATTTCTAACTCAGGTACATGAACACATACTGGCTGCTAATAAAAGTGTGTAAATATGTATTGCTAAAATACTGCGGCGTCGCCGCATTCCTGTAAACCTGTTTGGTACCAAACTCCTTAGTGCGTATGACCGGCAAATGAGGTTTTATTATTATTCTTGTCACTTAATTTAAATAATTGTGTTTTATGGCGGGTCATTAAATTATATTAGCGCACTATTGATACTACATTTAGAACGAAGGACAAACGAGTCTTCGTCTTTTCCTTGCCAGTCAAAGGTTAATGTTAAAGTTAGTTTTACTGTTAGATCGATTAACGCCTCCGAAAAAGCTCTAGGAAAACATGAGGAAAACCTTTTAAATAAATTGGTCCCACCCAACTCTATAGTGGTCCCTGTGTCATTGAAGTGCGCTTCAGTATAACCATAGAGTCACCATAGAGTTCGAGAGAGTAATATCACCCTGGAATACGAGAGTTCGACAACCTCGCGGTGTTATCCCCGCGAAATAACTACAGCCTAATCGCTTGAACACATGCATTACGTACGTACGAGCCGCAAGTAAAATCTGCAAACGTGGCCGCTTGTATTCTATAGGTTTCCTATTAATAAAATTACGCGGGTGAAAACCGCGGCGGTTTAGCCGTAGTAGCTTCAACGTAACTGAAGTAAAAACGAAAACATATTTCAATACTTTCATATAAACTTCGTCGGTCCCGGCTACTTTCTACGGATAGTAGTCGTTACATGAGCTATGTCAGAGGCCTTTGGCGGCTCAATAACTCTGACACCAGGATTGGTCAGGTTGTCCATTCACTCGATGAAGAAGAAAAAGAACTTCGCTATGTTTTACTCAGGTTAGTCCAGAGATCGGAATTTTGTTTGTTATCTTTCATTTTGCTTTATAGACTATAAAGGCAAAGAAAAGAAAAAAAGATGTCATAAATATTTTTATCTACACTAATGTTGTAACATTCTACTTATGTTTCCAATACTTGACTTATAATTACTACTGTTATAGCGCAGGCAACTAAAACACTCAATTTAAGCAATTGCACATGATGTTATAATATCCACATCGATATCGTAAAATCTCATTATAACATCATTATAACGCGACCAATTAACCTGGCGAGCCTTATGTCAAAATCCTCATACTAGTTGTATAAAATTTTGATATTAGGCTGGCTTTTGAAAACAGTTGGGTTATACGTGAAAACTTCGTCGAAACTACTAAACTTACATACACAAAACTCTTTGGTAAGATCTCGCTCGCTCCTGATTGGCCCTACGCGCAGCTGCGCTCTCATTGGTTAGATTTTAATGGCGGCAAGTTCACTGTGACAATACACGTACGCGTGAAAAACTATTGTCAGCTTTTACTCTTGTTGTTTGATTAATTGCATTAGTGAAGATAAAGTAGTGTATGCAACTGCATATAACACGGGTATTAAAACACTCGTTACTATTATGAAACTCGCTGCGCTCGTTTCATAAACTCACACTCGTGTTTTAATACCCTTCCTTATATGACAGTTGCATAAACTACTATTATCAAATCTATACGCATTAAACCTTTCAAAGGAATTATAGCTTTAACGGTACTGATATCTCCAATGAGCAAAAGGATTAACCTGTTCAGTTCAGTTGGGATCGTCAAGTCTAGACTGTAACTTAATTTTAAACTCGTTACTATTATGAAACTCGCTGCGCTCGTTTCATAAACTCACACTCGTGTTTTAATACCCTTCCTTATATGACAGTTGCATAAACTACTATTATCAAATCTATACGCATTAAACCTTTCAAAGGAATTATAGCTTTAACGGTACTGATATCTCCAATGAGCAAAAGGATTAACCTGTTCAGTTCAGTTGGGATCGTCAAGTCTAGACTGTAACTTAATTTTAAACAATACCTATACATAACTTTCTAGCATCTTAATAGTCTTCTATCTTCGTAGTATTTAAATAGTGTCCGTTGTATCCCCTCGCCCCAACCCATTGATATTAAACAGATCACCATTACAGAGAGTCTCCCTCAAATGGGATCTCCGACTATTTTTAGGCTATTGAAATTATTGATTAATGTCCGTTAATATAAGGATGAGCGCTGAGCAGTATATCTTCATTACACTTATTAGAATAAGGTCGTAGGTTAATTTGTAACCTGCAGTTACGTAATCTATGTTGATTTGATGTGGTCATCGTCTTTTGAATCATCTTTTTGATGCAAATAAGTCAGGGATGTGTGGATCCAGTGACTGATCTCGATCGACAGTCATTACAAAAATAACAACTTATTAATACTTGCCTTACTATCCCATCTGTATTATTGTAATATTCAGATATGAAGGTTTGTTTTTTGTATGTTTGAACGCGTTAATTACAGATACTACCAATGCGATTTGAATATTTATTTTTGTAATGGATAGGTAACTACTTTCAACGGGAAGGTTATTATATTTTTAGTTTGGTTTACATTTAGCAAGTTTGGCTATTTTTCATCCCTAAATTCCCACGGGAACGGGGACAACGCAGGTAAAATCGCGGGACGCTGCTATTAATCATAATTTTTATTGTATTTAAAGTCCAATTACAATTAACTAGCTGCAACAACATGTAATGTCACAATAATTAGGGCGAGTCCGTTTTGTCATTTAACGTACAATTAAATTAATGACATATGTTTGGGCTCTCTTTATAATTAGCATGGAGTAAGAACCACTCCTATAAAATCGTATGTCGTGATGTAATGGTTCTCATACACGTAATATTTGGTGTTTACTTAATTAGAGTATTTTAAATCTTGTTAAGGTGCGTACGGACTGAACGTTTTCTTCTAATGTAACTTGTAAACTAGATTTATACCCGAATCGAACAGGACAACTATTACGGTGTTTAATAATATTACTTACTTACTTTACTAATATAGGTTTTGGTACCCAAAAAAAACCTGTATGTAAAACCTATCTCGGATAAATAAAGAAATCTGAGTCTGTCTGTACGTAGTTTTAGCAAGCACTGTAATTGTCTTTCTCACTGTGCTTTGTCGAGAGAATTTGGTAAAACATGCGAACTTTAAATAAAAATTATAAAAAAATATGAAAACGAACGAATTTGAAGTCTTATTCAATCAGTAGTATTACTTATTTATTTCGATTCATAATATAAACTATTTAAACTATCACTATATGACAACACTGTAAACACTAATTTAGACGGGACTTAATCACGAATAAACACAATAGATTTACATAGTTAGTTATTTCATTTGTTATGTATCTTTTCATCTCAAGCGTACTTACGCTTACGTGCATCGGCCCCTCAGTGAGAATCACCCTTATCCATAGATTAGCAATACATTTAGTGACGTCATTCCTAGTTTAACGTCACGACCCGGCATTGATAAGGTGCGTGTGTCCATCAGTCTTGTCTGTTAGTCCAAGCGCGCCGGTGCGACCGAAAAAAACGTCCAGACAACCATTCGGTGCATTAGCTTTATCGTGTTTATTTCTTCTCAAGTTTGTTTCCACACGATCAATCTTGAATGAAGTTATTTCGTTAGTTAAATTACCGTTTCTTTCCTAATCTCCTGTTTTTAATGAGACGTGTTTCTTTTCAAAGTTAATATTGTTTGAGAATTGGATTTCTTATGTGTATTTTGTGCTGTAGTTTTAACGTGAATGCGTAGAAAAGTTTGCTCTACAAGTTTCGGTGTCTACGAAGTTTTCGCACACACATGAAATAGATAGTACACAGTTATTGTTACACACATCGGTCCGTGTGTAGTTTTTACATTTGGCAAGTTTAAATGGATTTATCTTGGCTTTGTGTCAAAAATGAAATAGTAATGTAGGTTTAGGGACATGTCTTAAAAATTTATTTTCACATTAACGCGTATTTATATTTATAGAGCAGTCGTTATGATGTGAAGGCCGAATTGATTAGATGCGGTTACGGTAGTGCATTACACGTTGCATCTAGATCTAGACTCACTTGTAACCTAGGACGATTAGCTACTGTAGATAATGCGTCGTATTTCCTATGTGAGATCAAATGCAGTGCACTGGTGAATATTAATTGCGATATTAATTATGTTTATGTACGGTACTACATACTAGTTTGTAGCACTCGTGGCGTTCGACTAAAGAAATTAATTTATCGTGAGTGTTAAGCAACGTCTATGCGGCCTTAGAATGGATGGATGACCGTTAGAGGCGTTGGATGTTGGATGAATGGTTGATAATGACACTATGTATTTGAGTTCATATTTTAATAGTATTAGTTAGTGAGATTCCATATTACAAGCTTAGAGCTTAATTGGGGCTGATAAACCTTGTGTGAATTTTTGTCCTGCAAATATATTATTTCTCATAGTTTTGTTAAGGCCTTTTAAAACATCAACACCACTTAAAGGCCTTGTCTAAATGGCTTTTTCTGAATTTATTATTTTCAGTGGGTTAGAACCCTTTAGTTTTCTGTTGCGTTCGTTTTATCAAATGCAAACTCTACGTAGAGGCTGCCGTATCTCGCGGTGCCTCGTTCAAATATTTACTTCCTCATTAGTGAGACTCAAACAATAGTACAGTTAGTGCCATCGTTCAGATGACGCTTGGAAATGCATTGGACATTGTAGTGTTTAGGTAACTGTTGTTTGGGTTATGGGTTATACTAATTGTGGATAAGCGTAGGGAAAAGTGAAAATTGTGAAAGTTTGTAAAAAAAGTTTTGATATTAGCCCAACTCAGCTTATCAACTCAATTTAAGTCAATAATGATGTCAGCCAAATAAAATGAAAGTGTTAAACGAAGTGTCACTTAAAATAACGAATTATCCACTTAACGTTGTAGGATTAGCTCGTTAACATCCTTTAGAGGAATTTCTTTATACTTTATTGCCCTTTAAAAATGACATTTTGTGGTACATCAAAGAGGTCGTCCTTTTCCAAAGACCGTCGTAAACTTGAGCAAGTGTGAAAGAAGAGTGATTGACCGGAAGTCTGTCAAGTCGACACTCACGCGCATAACATTTCATAATTTTCTACCGGATGCCGCAGGGCGATATTATTTTGGAGGCAAAATAGAACAGAGTTGAAATGAATCTACTGTTATGAGAATTGTGTGATTGATTGCTGTTTGAAAAGTGCTCTACATTCTAAGAAGAAAAATAAGTAAGATTTTTCTAAGATGAGATGAGACAAAATATAAGAAAATTTGTATAATATTTTTGCCACTCAGTTCACGGCACAAAAACAAAATTTAAAAACCGCTTAGTATATTATGTTCATTTTCGAATAATAGAAACAAATTGAAGAATCGCTTTTAACCGTAGCTGTGTCAGAGTATAAATAATCTATGGCCACTGGCAGTAGAGGTTGTGTTTGTATGGACTCCATACAAACACAACCTCTACTGCCAGTGGCAGTGGCCTCTACTGCCAGTGGCCAGTCGCCGGCGCCGGCGCACGCCACTCCATACTATGGAGTGGCGTGCGCCGGCGCCGGCTCACCACTCAACACGCGACTTCAGTTGTGACTGGGACGCGTCGACGACAACTACTGCGGCACCGACCTCGCCCTCTTGACATCTCCTTATCACCTTATCACCAATCACAACACGCGACGCGAACCGGACCGATAAACCAAATCGATATGAACACCAAAAACGATTAGTCGCATCGCGTCGCGTCCTTGAGATAACACGCTTTTCTAACAGGTGCATAAGTCGTATTAATTAACAACAAATGCAGTGTGCAATTTTCTAGCGTAGGACTGTTTACTCGCTAGTCTGTGTAGGCTGTGATTATGGCCGTTTGAGCCCGGTGTTGGACTTGTGGGTGTATAAAAAACAACTTCACGATGGATCGGACAATGTACGGCAAGGTGCTGCCAGGCACTTATTACCCATTCCGCTGCGCTATGAAGGAGAACGGAATATCGCCCGGCTGTGAGTATTCACTTTATTTAATTCTATATAATTCATTCATCGGTTTGTTTACTACTTCTCTTGCTACTCCGTTCCGTTCCGCATGACCGCCTGCAGATGGTTCGTCTATCCGCTGTATTTATTTATCTAGAGGTGCGTCCGAGTGCATCTAATGATTACAGTTCCTTATTATTTACATCCCGTTTGGATCTATTAAAAAGAGCACAGTATTTCAGTTTAAACGTTTGCCAGGTTTATTATTAGAGTGTTTTGTTGGGTTTGTTACGTGTCTTGTGTTTTTATGTGTCAACACTGTGGTTTTAGTTGAAAATGTAACGTTTTGATGTGCGATGAATATGATATTTTCTTTTTTATCTGCGCTGAGTACTTGTTCTTTGTCGTGATTGTAATCGATGTTTCTTTATGATGATTAAGATTGTGTGGTGTTATTGTGATTTTTATGACGCTTGCTTCTATTCGAAGCGGAGTTCGTGGGTGGGGAACTATTCTTACATTCACGTCTTTTATCGTCCCATCAACTGTTTTATGAGCAGTGTTGCCGTTAATTTGTCGGTTAACGTAAACACCTTGCTTTGCTTTCTCATGCGGTGTGGTGGATGCTAATCACAAATTGTGACCTTCCAACAATGACGTCATCGTCAATTTGTCACATCTGTTGTTTTGTAACATGACATGGGTTGGTGGAGTAATATAATGTTCTTTGTTATTACATCTATGTGATTATTAATGTTTTGGAACTTAAACGATGAGTCAATTTTGTATCATTATTAAATACTCTTACTCATTGATTGCTTGTTTTTATCGCATGAAATCGACGAGCCTACTTATATTGGATAGCAGCGTCCCGCGGTTTTACCCGCGTTGTGCCCATTCCCGTGGGAATTTCGGGATGAAAAATAGCCTTCTCGTTGAATGTGGCTATCTATTACAAAAATAATTATTCAAATCGGACTGACGATTCCTGAGATTACCTCGAACATACAAACAAACTTAAAAATTTTACCTCTTTATAATATTAGTATAGATAAGCCTTCTTAAATATCATAAGGTCCTGTACTGATCAACTAAAATAGTCACCTGTAGTTATAAATAAACAGTCATCAATGCTTCTTATATTCCTAGTATTCGAATTCTCATATAATTTGACATCACTTTTCTACTTTATGTTTTAACACCATATTATTTAGTTTACATATCGTAAAACCTACGTCTTCTTTTATAAAGTTGATAGAATCATTTGAAGTAGCATTATCAACCTACGTCCTCGGTGGTTTAGCGTTTCGACGCTAAATAACGATTTCGTCATGTGATGGAATGCTGCGGTGAATATTCTTGATCTAGCATCTATTCAGGTATCTAGTACTTACTAAGTACTGGCTTTAATGTAGTGTTTGTTGCGGAACTGGCATTGTTTTTGAGAATGTTGTTGTTTGTTGGTTAGGCAACGTTTAGTGTTGTAAATGTTATGATGGGTTACCAAGCTTGCATTGGGTGCGAAATATTAAAAGGATCATAATTTTATAAAATTGTGTGTGCCAGAAGGACAGAAATACATACAAGTAATCTATGATCTATCAGGGTTCCGTTTATTCCTTTTTATTTATAAACCCCCTAAGACGTGAGTCAATTTAGTCCTCCAAAACAAAATCTCAGGAGTTAAATAACAATTTGCCTTAATATATTTAATTTATTAACTTAATGCCAACCTAGAAAGAGAAACACAGTTTGTCACTTTCTGACATACGCAATTTTCCGAAGATCAAAAGAGACAAAACACAGTATAACAGTGGTTTAGTTGCACTGCGTTTATTAATAAGGCTCGATGAGTAAACATTATTACGAGAACAATTAGGCGTCTTATATGAAAACACATCGATTAAAGGAAATACAATAAATATTCGCAATTAGCAGCACCTTGGCCTACTGAGGAGATCAGGAAAAAGTTCATGTCACTTGTTTCCATTGAGTGTGGAGGCAGTTGACGTCAAGCTGACCTTACCGAGGTCATGCAGGCGCGGAGCCAGGGTTCTGTTTAGGGAGGGGGGTGGATGGTTCTGATTTTATTGATTACATTGAGGACAAATATGTCTGGAGTCAAATTCCTGCACCAGCAACACATCCTGATTTTGACATGTAATATAATATACTTATTAATATTAAATTGTATTACCTTGATTGAAAAAAATAACCAGCAGAGTTTCTTGCCCATTCTTCTCTTCTGATGTTCTTCCGAATGGGTGGTACGTTCAAAAGAGCCTCTATGGGGCCAAAACTGAATAAAAATATTTGACTTTATTGAGAGGACGAAGCAATATTAACTTATTTTTCCTGCTTGGAGGATATCGTTAAGAGATGTTAGCTCTTTTTACCTGCGTTCTCATTTTGGGAGGCAATAGTATTTCGTTACGAGAAGAGGCAAATTAAGATATTTTTTTGTGTTAAAAACTGATAACAGATACCTATATTATTATGACATTCAGGGGCAATGAGTTCAATTCATTGCCCCCCTCTGAATACGTGCCTGGACTCATGTGACATTGTATCCGCGGCTATACAGAATTATTACGTCGGATTCGGCCTTTGATAACCGAAACCATATGGCTTAAGGGCCGTGACGAACAAAAATGTACGCCTTAATTAAAATTTGGAGGCAAATAATGAGTAATGAACGGCTTGGTATGTTGTTCGCCTTTACTAAATTAAAATTTTGTTATCTTTTTATTGTGATTAAGGATTTGTTTCCAGCAGTGCTATGCAACGTTTGATATAGTAGGTGGATACCGCCATCGACGTTTTCGTTGCTATGCTCCGTTAGATATGATTCGTAGACACAAAACATAGGACCTGAATATACCTAGTATAATAAGTCATGTGATCTAAACTTATACGCATAAAATTTTATTATAAACCTTATTTAAAAAAATATCAGCGGAGTTCCTTGTCCATACGTCTCTGATGTTCTTCTGAATGGATGGTACGTTCAAAAGAGGCTGTTTGGGGCCAAAACTGAATAACAATGTTTGATCTTGACTTTGAGGATAGCGTAGATGTTCCGGAGAAATCCCCTTGATTTTTGAGCCCTTAATATGCTTATGACGTAGAGCATGTAAGTACGTGATCCGAGGTCATAGGTGAACTACGTAAATGCATAGTTAGACAATTACCATAATTGTTTGTTGACGCTATTATCTACTATTTTTAAATAGGTGTAATTTTTGCCATTTACGTCGCTGTTAATAACGTAAATTACTTCAGTGAGATCAGAGGCCTTTGCCCTGCAGTAGGATATAACAGGTTAAATATTTTTTTATTACATCAGTTTTCGAAATCTTTCCTTACCTTACTTACTTACGTAAGGTAAGTTAGTGGTAGACTACTTTTCGGGAATAAATGTAGAAGAAGAAGTATATTCTTTCGTGTCCATTGTAGTGTGTCCACAAATGTAGACTTCTATACTAAACTATACTCCTATACTAATATTATAAAGAGGTATTTGTATTGTTCGGGCTAATCTCGGGAATTACCTGCCCGATTCGAATAACTATTTTTGTAATAGATAGCCATATTCGACAGGCAGGTTAAGGCTATTTTTCATCCCGAATTTTCCACGGGAACGGGGAACGCCGCGGGGCACTGCAAGTAATGTTATAATATTCTCGAAAGAGCTCAACCGATAAGTTTGCAACTCGTACCATTTCACGTCCACATCTCCTTACGACACTCCATTCAGCCAACACCTGGTTGTCATTCAAAAGCCACCTCTACCCAGTACCCACTCCTTATTTGGAACAGTGGTCAAGCCGATCTATTCCGATCTAATACCAAAAACTAATACCACTTGGTATTACTTTATTTCTGAACTTATTTTCCATTCCCAACGAGTACCACATTGTAAACCAATACCAAAATAAGTTTGAAGGAATAAAGTACAGTCAGGTTCAGTAAAATTAAAATGCTTTGAGTTATGATTTCAGTTAATGTTTAATCAATATTATGGTTTGATATACATATAACTCACAAAAGGTTATTTTCCTCTAATTAGACAATTGTAGAAATTTAACAGATATCACATAATTTACTGTTACCATTCCAAGTCCAACATTATTACAATATTACCTACCTATTTATAAACAATCAAATAGAAGAAATTTGCAGTTATTACAACCACTAGTTAATTTTCTCACAATGTTAATTAATGTTAACCGATAACTATGGAACTAGTAAAAAAAAATAACCCTAACCTACCGAATAGTAAGTAATTCGGTAGGTTAGGGTTTTTTTTTTAGCTGACTGTACTTACAACTAATGTTTTGGTATTCGTTAGGAATAAATTTTTTGTTTAAAAAAATGTGGTACTCGTTGGGAATGAAAAATAAATTCGGAAATAAAGTAATACCAAATGGTATTAGTTTTTGGTATTAGATCGGAATAGATCGTCAAGCCGATCCGCTAGGGATCACTATTATAATACTTATGGTAATACGGCTAATTACAATTTTATGAGTATAAGGCTCTTCCCCTAATTAGATTTTATGAATTTGTATTCCGTTGTGGAGTGTTGCTTTACATTCTTAATGGATTTGACTTTCGTTCTTTTAACTATGCATGTAGCTGTATCATTATAATAATTAGTTTGAATTATTTTTTATAGAAATTGATAATTGGGATTGTTTAAGATCAAATGACACTGTAGCTTAACAACTGACTTTATAAATATGCTAAGTATTATATCCTACTAAATTATAAATGCGAAAGTTTGTGAGGATGTATGAAACAATCATTGTTACTCTTACACGCTAGAACTATAGAACCGATTTTGATGTAATGTACGTTATACATCAGAATAAGACATTAGATGCATTCTATCCCGAAATTCCCGCGGGAACGGGTATAACGTGGGGTGCTACGCAAGATACACTTATTCCAGGGCTTTGGATAAAACTTTAAGGCCAAAACGAATTAAAATATATAAGTAACTTTAAGTAAAAGTACTGACACATATGTTATCTTAATTTCTACGGAATATTTTCATAACCCAATACATAGTAAAGGCGAGTTTCTAGTATAATATAAAGGCTGTACTCCAAACAATGGCTATAATGAGTAACTGTAAACATTTCGAGTTGTTACTAATATGGCGTTAGTTGTTACTGGTGTGATTCATTCGCGGTAACCGCACTCTCGGCCCTGATGAGAGACTGTTCTCTGGAAATGGATCTCTGACTATAAAGTTCTTGAAATCATTATTATGACAGAAACTTTCGTATTAATCATATTTACTACTATAGAGAAAAAGGATAGTTGTTTCTTGGTTTAGCTTTAGGTGTAGGGAAAATGACTCTTTTTTTTGTTATGTTTGCGTATGCACTGAAGCGGTCGGAGTATTATAGGTACTGCCAGACGTGCTCAAAAAAAGCATGCTAATAAGCTTGCTTAAAATTAGCATGCTCTGCAAACTGTTCACATTTGCCAGAAATAAGCATGCTTGTTTTAATTAATTACATCAATTAATTGCATAAAACATGTTCAGACGTTTTCCGATCACGCCCCCCCCCCCCCCTACCCGCGCCTCAGGTAGCATGCTCAAAAATCAAACAACGTTTGATTTTCGAGCATGCTCTAAATAAGCATGCTCATTACAGTACACACGTGCTACTAATGAGCACTTGCTCAATAAAATGACATAAGCATGCTAGTAATGAGCACGTCTGGCAGTACCTTATTACAACGCATTGACATTGTCAAAAAATGCATTGACTGTCAAAATCTTTAATGAATTGTTTGTCTTCTTCTATGGAAACGATTTCTTAGACATTGAAGTTATATAGTTAGGTATATATAGTATACTAGCAGCGCCCCGCGGTTTTACCCGCGTTGAGTCCGTTTCCGTGGGAATTTCGGGATTTTTTATGCCTATAAACCTTTGTCTTGAAAGTCTCTCTATTAAAAAAACCGCATCAAAATCCGTTGCGTAGTTTTAAAGATATATAGGCATACATAGGCACAGACAGATAGGCAGACAGCGGAAAGCGGCTTTGTTTTATACTATGTAGTGATATATTGTGAAAACAGGGTTGAAAGAGGGGTTGAAAAGTTGTATGGAAGTGTGGTTATTTTTAAAACTACTGGGCCGATTTTGATGAAACTTTACAGTAGTATAGGTTATACATCAGAATAACACATGGGATACATTCTATCCCGAAATTCCCGCGGTAACGGGTACAACGCGGGTAACACCGCGGGTCGTGGCTAGTTTGGTTTCGGCCCGTGCTCTCTACATAACATCCCTTGGGAGAGATATACATTGTATAAAAATACCTTATAATACTAACATTATGGTGTTGGTTTTCAATAACAGGTGATGTCAATTTAAAGTTAATATTATTACTAAAACCTAATTTATCGGTCAGTACAGCTGTGTTGTTATTATTTGTAAATTATTAGTTACAATCGTAGTATTATTGTATTATAGTATTATAAATATTAGTAACAAATTCAAACAATGATTCATTTAATTCAAACAAATCTCTTTGATTCAGCTACTTATTTGAATTGTTTATAAATATCGTTTTAGGACTATTACACATAAAGTGGGCAAAGGCCTTTCATCTCACTGAAGATATCAGTACAGTGAGGGGGTATATGCGTAATCACCACGCTAGCCTACTGCCGGTTGGTGATCTCAAACCCGAGATGTTTGAAAAGTAGGAAACACGTATTCGCTCGACCTGGGAATTGAACCCAGGACCTCAGTCTTGGCAGGCGAGTTCATATACCACTAGACCACCGAGGCATTACACATACGAATCTAATACCCTAAGGGCCATATTAATAAACGCGTATTAAGAACAATTTAGCTATCAGTGGTTTGTCACTTTCTGACATAAGACAATTTTCCGAAGAGCAAAAGAGACAAAACACAGTATAACAGTGTTTTGGTTATACCGTTTATTAATATAATAAGGCCCTAAGGGTACGTATCCATAGAAGCGGAATCAAAAGATAGGAATACACACACTTATAAAACGTAGCAGTGACTAGCAGGCCAGTTAACTGCAAGTAAAATACATTGAACAACTTTCAGATACAGTATGCTAAAATTAAACAAAGTCTAGCAGATGGAATACTAGTATGCCAGCAAAATCGTCCACTCGCACAGAAAAAACCTCTGTTAATATTTCCCCAAAAATACTCGTGACTAATCTCCACATTTCTCACTAATAAACCTAACAGAATTAGTCAGATCATTAATAAAAATGTTGTTAACACCTCTAACTTGTCTAACTACAGTTCGATGCTATTTCCGGGTACAAATTCTGGAACAATGTTGGCTATTTAGGTATTAATTAGCAGGTCTGTACCGCCTGTTTGAACTCGCGGTATGCGAAGCGGTTTCATACGCTGGTACAACTTCCCTGCATTATTTATTGGTAGTTACCATTGTATAGTGAGTACTTTCGAGTTATTTCTTCCTCGTTCTACTATTTTCTTGCTCTCTAGCTTTTCGCGTATGTTTAGTTTATTGGAAGTATTATTTTCCTTACTCCCTGGACCTATATTCTACAATGGGTCGATACAGGCTAAAATTAAATTATATTATTAGACATACGCACGCAGGCCTGTATGCCCTGCAATGGGAAAACACAGGCAAATTGAATGATATTTTTAGGCGTACAATCATTTTCATAATGTAACCAATTTCTAGAGGTATCGTTATCTTACTGTGACCAAATGTAATCCCTAAAGAATTTCAATATTCTTACTTATTTGGTTTTAAATCTTTAAGTCTCAACTGATTCTGAATTAAAGTTTATCAATACATATTATCATCTTGTTATTATTCCATCACTACATAGTATAAAACAAAGTCGCTTTCCGCTGTCTGTCTGTCCCTATGTACGCTTAGATCTCTAAAACTACGCAACGGAATTTGAAGCAGTTTTTTTAATAGATAGAGAGATTCGAGAGGAAAGTTTATAAGTATAAAAATTCCCGAAATTCCCACGAAGAAACGGGCACAATGCGAGTAAAACCGTGGGGCGCTGCTAGTTTTATAATACATTTACCCGCGTTGTGCCCGTTCCCGTGGGAATTTCGGGATAAAATGTAGCCTATAGCCTTCCTCGATAAATAGACTATCTAACAGTGAAATAATTATTCAAATCGGTTCAGTAGTTTCTGAGATTAGCGCGTTTAAACAAACAAACAAACAAACAAACAAACAAAACAAACTCTTCAGCTTTATAATATTAGTATAGATAACATTTTCTAAACACTTGCATTGGACACGTATTTACGACATTATCACCTAATCTATAGGTCCAATTAAAATATTTCATTCCATTAAACAGAGTGATAGCTTCCAGAAAGCGTCCTTCTTTCACATCTCCCCTATTCCTGAAATCACGTTGAATAAATCGTTGTTTTATAACGAAGTCTACATTTGTACAATATTTACTGTGTCGTTAATCGATTTTATGGTTGTTTGTGTTGTTTCATGTCTGTTCTGGAGAGGTCTGCTATGTTTGAAGTATATTTGTTGATGCAATTAAGCGTTCTTTCACAACTATCACTATCAATCGTCTTGGTAATTTGAAGTTATGTTTCAGCATTATAATCTTTCAACATAATACCAAAATCAAAATCCTAAATCCTGTTTGTTCATTGCGATTGTGAAGGTCGACCCTTATTTGGATGGGTGGCCGATATTAGTATTTTTATCTGAGCGCTACCGAGCTTCGGAGTGCACGTTAAGCAGTTTGCTTGTGATGTTTCAATTGTTAGACCATGATGGAGGCCTTTCGTGAAAAAAACGAAATTTTCGGAATTTTGACATCTAAAGATTCTACATATGTATGTCGTATATTGCCATCTTTTTCTCTGTAATCTGTTGTTTATCTTCTGCTGAATATCTTCCATTACTTAATACATCACGATTCATTCTTCATTTTATAGGATATTTCGCAAGTCTCTTATAATATTCCTCTTTCACAATGTTATGGCTCGTCATAACTATCTCCGTAAAACTTTCGTCCATTAAAATAATTGAATTATATTGAGGAAATATTTTGTGAATAAACATCCGGCAGATATAAATATTAGGATGGGATTATTGTTAAGTTTATTTCGGAAAACTTTTACTGATGTATTATTGCTAATTGTGCTATGTTTTCAAAATATGATTAATTTAGATTTTCTTAAAGTGTTGAACTCTGGGTGAACAAATGTTATTTATTATGATTTTAAAGGTATTATAATGTAATAAATATAGCATTAATTATTTACATAAAATAACATATTCAATGTTATCTTTACCCTATTTCCTCGACAGTAAAATTTACCTGTCAACAAAATATTTTTGTTTTGACAAATATGGATGGAACTTGTACCCTATTGCTCTGCAACTTAGTATATTCTTATGTAATTAAAATCACCATTTTATTCTCACTCAATATTTCAATGGCATCTAATAATATATACTCGTATATAAAGACAAAGACATTGAAAAATGTGGGTCGGTCAGTGACATGAGAGTGATATCACTAGACTCTAGCAGGAGTATCATTAATTGTCGCAATTGGCACTGCGCCCGCGACTTTTAATTCAAACATAACATTTGCATCTACAAATGACATTAGAATACTAATATTCTCTGTTTTATCAACAAACGAGATGTACTTAGAATAGCGAAAAAGTAAACCCTTATTCGCCATGTCTGTCCATCCGTCAAGGCCATCTATTTTTTTCTCCTAATTAATAATTCGCGGTGTACGTATAGGCCTGTTTTTGCTAATGATCACCACTTTATTGCTTAAACCGTGAAGTAATCTGTAAATTCGTGCCAAATGATGTTAAGTTTTTTCTCTATCTCATGTCAAACGCCAATATCAATTAGATGAGAGTGTGTGAAAAATTTATAATCCCATCATTCATGCTTGTTGTTCCTAATCTATTAATGAGAGCAATTAGTCTAATTAAAGTTTCAGTTGGAGTCATTGTTAGTGGACTTTTCTTTATTCTAATAGAAAATACTTAATTGCTAAGTTTATTAGCGAAAGTTTAATGATCCCGGAAAATTGTAATCATGGTAGACACTTTTACTTTTCTTTGATTTCTCTGCTCAACTATTTCCACAGAGAAATGAAATTGGAATCTTATAGATACATATATATTTTATCATCACATTGATGCAACCATCGGAAATGTCTTCAAGCGATCATAAATTGAAAAGATATCGCCATTTGTACATAAAAGTGAGTTCAAACTTTTAAAATGAAGTTTAACATTGATGCTGCCATCCTCGCTTATCTTTGTTTCAGCCCAGCCTGTATCAATTAAAGATGTTTTCTCTATGGATAGAGAGTTTCATAGATTTACTCTAAACTTACAAACGTTACCTCTTACAGTAAGACCCACAAGAGTACCTCTTTCATCCAAAGCAATAGTTAAAACCATATTATTTTTCGTTCTGCCTAAACCGTATCCAATTCGGTACAAAAAGTTGTAATGACTAACATATTCCTATTCATGTGTGACCGCAGTTTTGACATCACATCACATGTGTTGAAAGGTGTGTGGTGTGACTTGTGTGTCAATAGGGCTTTAGGGGAAAGATCGATGACATTAATTTGGTTTCGGATTAAACGATTCTCTGAATACATGATCAAAGGGAGGTAGGGACTTTGATTTGGTTTAGAAGTGGTCAAAAGGGTGAAGTAATTTTTTCTTGGGATTTTTATCAATCAATTTGACAGTACATATCTATTTAGGTTAATTGTGGTATGGATAATTAATAAACTTTCTATCAGTACTCAAAACTAATTTTGTTCTTTGACAAAATCCAATGTTTGGCTGTACGTTGCCCTTTACACTGAAGTAGTCAAAACAAATTATATTTCAACTTATATCCGTTAACTCTATTATTCCCTACAGAAATAGCATCTAATAACATAGAACAAATCGTGTACCGCTTAGTGTTATTTGCAGTGAAAAATCCCATTTACCTGACTCGAACATTTCTCTCGTTAACTCAAACAAGACTAATAACGACATTAAACTAACTGCCGACTAAAAACATTCAGGTAGAGGCCATTAAACTGGTCATAACTTTCTTGCTACCACAATTAAATGCCACTTTATGTCTTAGCGATGCAATTGACTCAAGTATTCCTATACCGGAGATAACGAGCATTAGCCCAGGAATAACATTAATTATCGTGTCGTGTTTTATTGATAGTTTTAACGTCTCGGGAATCTATTTAGATTTAGAGCGAATTGCACAAGAAATCTTAAATCTCTTCAGCGCTTAAATATGTTTAAAAAACAAATGACGTTCGTTTTAAATTGTGTTCTAGTCTATTTGGTGGAAGGTAAAATACAATTTTGTTTCTTAAGGGGCTCCTAGACGGGCCATATTTTCACGAAAATGTTTAGCTGCAATAGTGTGGCCGGCATCATCAGCCATCATTTACGGCCAGACTCTGCAACACTTTGCAATATTTTTAGTATATCCGGGATATGTTGTCACATATTTTTAGTATGGCCGATGAATGTTTAGGGTCTCGGCAATATGGCCGGAGAGTTCGCTTCGCAATCGAAAATACTGCAATATTTCTCAGCCACTTTTATTGTTGTCTCGCTTTACGGCATAAGTGCGTCCCTTTTTCATGCTACGTAAAGTTTGTCGCGATTCGTTTTTTCTCGGAAATGTTCGTTTTTGTCTTACTACTTCACTCGCACTCAGTCAGTACCCATGGAAACATCGTCAAACGGGTAGTTTGACATTTGACATTGATAAATAAAGTATGCGATTTATTTGATACCTACACCATGGAATTAGTAAGTACTACCGGTAGTACTTACTAATTCCATGACCTACACGTTATTTAATAATACCATGGAATTAGTAAGTTGTACGGTAGTACTTACTAATTCCATGAATAATACAGTAATTCATAGACACATCGGCACCATTCGGGTGTTATCGTTGTTCCGAGTTTTGCCGATAGGAAAGGAGTATTCACTACATCTTTATGTGGCCCATGTAAAGACAAAATATTGAGCCATATACTGCATCAGAAATATTGCCGAGATAAACATTTTCCAGCCATATGCTGCATTAAAATGTTTTTAGTATTGCCGGGATATAGTTGGCAATTTTGTGGCCACATATTTCATCAAAAGTATGGCCCGTCTGGGAGGGGCTTTAAACATATTTGACAAGCCCGTTGGCACAGTGGCAGTGAGAGCGCTTACTGTGTCAGGGGTTGCGGGTTCGATCCCCGCCCGGAGTCAACAATATGTGAAGACATAGTTGTTGGCGACGACGTCTGGGTGTCAATTATATATTCTTATAAAGTATTTGTGTATGTATATGTAGTAGTATCAGTTAGTTAGATTCCATAACACAAGCTCAGAGCTTACTTTGGGTCTAATTAACCGTGTGTGAATTTGTCCAAGTATTTAAAAAAAAAAAAAAAATTTAAGGACTAAATAGATTTAAGAGTTTTTGTGCAATCCGTCCTTAATGTGCTTCAAATGTTAAATACACTGAGTAACTTTTGTGTAGTGTTTTTAAAAATCATTGTTGTGTTTTTAAGATGCATTGTTGTGTTTAAGGGTGATATGATTATTATAGTGAGTAAATAAGTTATCTAATTTCTGAAATATTGATTCTTCTTGTATTATTGTTTGTTTGTTGGAAATGGTCAATAAAGTGTATGTTTACACATGTTGATATAGGATTCTCTTTGTTGTGCTTTCTTTGTGTAGCAAAGACAGTCACGCACTACATTTATTACTTGTACTTTAGATTGTCGTTGTCAACTAGTTGCGTATGACATGTGTCATATCGACTATCAACTACTTGAATAGTATGTGCAACTTTTGCTCCTACTTCCATTGCATTGTCTAGCAACTTGTGTCTTCAAAGTATCCCAATGTAATCAAACCTAAACTCTTCCCATCCTTGACATGATTCAGTCCAGAACACGCGAAGACTATTTTGATAAGTAGATTTTCATGTTGACTATCACCTTGAATGCTGCAAGGTCAATTGCCAATTTCTATGATGGAATCGGGTCGTTTGTTATCATTAGCTTTGGCGTTAATGTGGTTTTGCTATTTTGTTATCAGTTTGACCTTATCGTTTAGGCTAACGTTTCTTTTCTCTATAGTTTCCAATCAGTCTACTATGTTATCTGCCTTATTTATAGTTTCAAAATTGTCTAGAACTTAAAGATGTTTCGTTATTATGTTCCTTTGCTTATAAATAGACCACATTTCGCTAATTATCTTTAAAATCTCTCTTTTGACAGTCGGTGAATGACCTCATTAAGATTCATATTCTGTAGGTTCACAAGCCAAATATATTTTTTACTTTCGCCCAATTCTTTTTTGTCAGAGAAAAGTATTTTTGTACACATCAAAAGGTGATTTATCATTTTTGCGACTCAACTGATTTACTGGTGGGTTTTCTTTCCCTAGTATTTGTGTTTTTCTTTAATATTAGTATCATTAGCTTCGATCAACAATACACAACTAGATATCGGGTCACGTACAAAATCAAAGCTAAAAACTGTCCGCGGGGATGACGTGTGACAGCTTATTTTGTTTACTACGAACTGAAAAAAAAGTTTTAAAACAGTTCGAAGTTCAACCTAATTACAACCATGACACCTAGCAATAAAGTAGCAAATCTTATGAATAACATAAGTGAGAATAACGCCTCACTTTTCAAATGAGACGTTATTCACCGAGACGTATTTTTTGCGCCGACCCGACATCTAGTTGTGCATTGTTGATCGAAGATCATTAGCGTTCAACGCGAGTAGGCCTGAAAAGTTAAAACACTACGTTGATATGCGCCATCTGTCGGAAAACCAGCACATTAAGTTCATAATTGACGCACCTACGCACGCTGTGAAACAAACGCGTTCGTCTTTTTAATTGAGTTCAGTTCACAGCGCCACTACTAGATGGCGCTTATGCTGAGGCATAAAGAATAACACAAAACTTCCTCGTATATAGTTAGTTTTATGTCCACAAATAAAGTCCTTAGATCATAATCTTTGTATTGTTATGCGGGTCTGATAAAAGAAGCATCAATGTTAGGGAATGGTCGACGCAGTACGTCACCAATGACGTCACGGGTGCATTGCCCTCGGTGCATAGCTGCATAGCGTCCCGCCCGCCCACCGGGGAAACCACCAATGTCAGGGAGGCTCCTTGAACCTGCGCAAGGCATCCCGGCATTGCCTATGAACTAAGCTTGAGAAACATAAACACACCAAGTATAAAACTGTTAACGCCAGAGCATCACAGTACACACTCAGCTCTTGTGTGCCAATACTAGTTATCCCCATACACAAAACATATGGCGGGAACGCGCATTCCACAGAATTATCTGGAATAACGCAGTTTCGATTCAATTCTCGATGAAAACACATTTTCCCAGCAACTTTTTGAGTGTTTAATTCAGTTTCTGTGCCTCATTTGTACTTCTTGTAACGTTTTGCCGCCATAATGACAGGTAAGCATATGTTTATTATTATTAGTGGTTCCGTCATAAAGTTCTTAATAGTTTTATGTTAATTTGATCATCTTTTTATCGATCTTGAGCGCTTATTAGGGATCGGTGACAGACCAAATGTCTTTTTACGGGCATTTCGTTGTCGGAGTTATTAACATGCTTTTGAATTTTTGTTCCAACGCCATTTTAGTTATGGCTTGTTTGATGTGTTTGGACTTTATGTTATCTGCCGAACACTCAACTTTATAGAGAACATCCATTTTATATTCTAGCTTGAGGTACCTCGAGGTTTCTTCTGTGTGGAACTTGTTTCCGTGGGAATATCGGGATTTAAGTACCCTAACTCATTTTCCAAAAATAAAATAAGCAGGTTGATCATATAGTATGTTTTGTGTCTAATTTGAGAACTTAAATACTCCTTTGTTATTCCGAAACGCAAAAAACCGTTCAACCATTATTTTCCTACAACACTTTTATTACACTTAAAAAACTATTCACCGGCAATCTCTCACATCTGTGCCAACGTCTCTCAATCAAGAATTACTTTTACAAAAATGTGTCTTGTAAATATTAATTTCTAACAAAGTCACCAAGCCCGACTAGTTATCAATAAATAACGCCGACTACCGACTAAGGCGGTATTCTCGGAGGAACCCTTTCAATCACAATCGCAAGTGGTTAAATCGGACAAGCTTGATGTATGTGATGTCTCCCCAAGTATGGCCCTGATAGCACTCGTTAGAAAACACGCGGCTCTTTAATTTTTACGACTTATTTTCTAGTTTACTGCCTTTTTCTACTACTACTACTACTACTGGGATTTTAATAGGATGGGAAAGTATTTTCGAAAATTAAAAAAAAACATTCACAATGGGATATCGCAGCCTTGCAAAAAATGGCCTTTCGCTGTTTAAAGATACAGTATAATACACTGTATATTGCATACCATACGGTATTAGAAGGGAATACGTTAATACATTGACACCTATTTATTTACTGAACCAAAGTACTTTTCTCAGCAAGCTAAAGTTTGTGACAACTTCAGTTTTACGAATTAATTGAACTCGAACATTTTTCTAGGGCTACTAATGATAGTACAATAGAGGACAAAATAGAGGACAAATTGTTAATCAATAAAAAAGAAATTAAAAAAAGTACTAGCCTGTAATGTTGGGCCCACTGTTGGGCAAAGGCCTCTCGTCTCACTGAAGATATCAGTACAGTGAGGAGGCTCAATCAATAAAGCCTAACAAATTGTTACCTAGTAGTGTAGTGCATCGCTACGATCAATGGAATCTAGATAATGAGTAGGTGTGCCCATTTTCCAAATACGACATGATTGAAATTCTACACGCATTACCGACATGTGATTTAAAAGATAATTCGACTTCACAAATGGCAATAATCAAATGCCTGTCTCGAAGACTTAGCGCATTAGCAAACAATTGGATATAAATTGTCTCAAGTTGTACGATATAAAATAGTTAAAAGACAATGTTGGTGTTGTATTGTACAATATGTCTGTTAGATTAATTGACTAATTGGCTAATTAAATGCCGGTAATTTTTTACTACTTCTGTAAATTATAAGGTTTATAGAAGGTTCTATTTGTAGTATTAAATGATGATGAAACATGACACCCTCAACTTGAAATACTTCTTTGCAAATGTTTTTTTTTTTAAATCGCTTTGGAAATATGTTTTAAAATTATAGCTTCATCTTTCCAATAGACTTGACCAGAAAAAATAATGATATCAAAATTGAGAGTTGACAGAGGTAAATATACAATTAGATGAGATAACATATTGTTAGTTAATTGCAATCAAACCTTTTTTAATAGATAAATCTTCTTAATGACTGCGTATTCAATGATTACTGTTACGTGAACAAGATGTTATGTTTTTATAGTAAAGTCCAGTTACCAAAAGGAGACATGTCCAGCCCACTCGGACATAACCCGGAAGCACCACTATTTATAATCATTGTAATTCATTCCATCGCTATAATTTCGTATAATAAGCTTTATAGTGGTTATACAAAGGTAGAGATTGTCTAAGCTGAAATGACGCGCCCCACTACTTAATTACTTTATTTAGATGTGTGAGTGTAAATATTAATAGCGGCACTTCATCTGTGTGGGAGCGCCAATTATTGATTTCTATGTGCACATGTCGGCCGACTAGTCGGGTGATAAATCCGAAAACGCTCGCTCTATGGAGCAGCGCCGTCACTTTGTATGAAACAAGACGTCCTCTCCTCTCGCGCGTTCACGATCAACTAAACTAGTTGGACAACAAATCCGAGAATTGCACTTCTTAGCGAGTACGGCGAGTACGGCAACTGAACGACCAATTATAATTGCATGTTTATGTGTATTGCGTCCATATTTAAAATTTGCTAGTGTGCGTAAATGCGGAGGTGGGGCGTGTCATTTCAGCTTGGACAATCTCTACAAAGGATTAATGTGACACTAAATAATGATACTTTTTGATTTGATTGTTTTTCTACGGTTCGACGGATCCATTCTTTGGCATTGACCAGTCAATTCGTCACGGTTTCTTAATATCATTTTGTACCATATTATTAGGTTTGTGGTACGTTCGTTGCGTTATGCGTATTGTATTATCTTCAGTATTAGTAAATGATTAGTTAGAAGGTGAAGTTTAACATTTACTAAAGCTTTTGACGAAATTAGGGCATTTTTGGTTTTTGTAACAAACATGTATTTATTACTTGTTTTATGAAGATGTTAAGTGATTTTTCAACCAACACTTTTTAATTTTGGTTTAAAAAACTTATGGTTACTTTTGTTCGAATCATGCCGAAAATAAAGTTATTATTCTCTAGCTAGTTTGTCCGTTATGCAAATATTTCTCTGATATAAAACTCACTGGATGCTGTATCGACGCATCGACCTAATTTCTGACACGTTACGTCCTATTCCAAGTATTAGTGGGTCGTGTGATGTGATACTTTACATCTTGAATGGAAAATGTTAACTGATTTACGCCCTATATCGTCCTTATTTGCAATAATGTTGTGTCGTTCAACTGTTATAGGGGGCATTCTGCGTATGTCGCATTCCCATCCGCGGCGGTTTCCGAGAATGCGAAGATCCGCTACGACACCTGGTCTGGGAGTAGCGAGTGCCTTCCCTGGAGCCGGCTCCCTCCCACATGCCCTCATTACACACGCCACAATCAAACTAAGATCATTAGAAGCTGTCCCGCGTAGACGCCGCGATACTTGTCAGTCGCAGCGACGACATCTATCCGACCACGCCGATCTCACCCGCGTCTTCCGCACAAATATTGACAAATTCGGTTTTTAAATTACACAGTGAGTGCTCTGTCGCGGTTCTCGAATCGATTCGCCGCGGTTGATGTGTCCAATTGGACAAGTGTGAAACTAATCGCCTGTTGAGTTCGTTAGCGGGCCGGTGCACTCGGAGCTGGCGGCGGTTACTCGATGTCCCTTTGAACTAACAACAACACTCATTAGAGCGTGCACATAAAAATAAACCGGTGTAGCTGACAAAACAAAAATATTGCATCTAAATATAGAACGGTTGTTTTTAAAACGTCATTGTCTGAGCTTGCGGACATCATTTGTGCATTCGGAGTGGCGTCTCGTAAAACATCTGGCTTGTATAATGTCAACAGTCAATCAAAGGAGCGCGAGGACCCGACGTATTATCACGTCGCTACTCACACTTTATTGGCTATAAATAACACTGTTTGCATCGGATTGGCGCGTGTTCTAATTTTAGATGGAGAAAATTTGAATGATGTAATTTTGTTAGCGGATGGTCAGGAGAGGTTAAAAATTCCTGTCTGGCTCCACTGTGCAGATTTAATCAGGTCGATCCGAACATTTGTCTGCAACTCAAGAGTCCTATGCAGATGTCTGAAGTGATTTGTTTTATTAGTTAATATGCAAGCGGTGACAACATGCCACACCGAGATGTCACTCAACTCATGGATGTGCTGTCAATGTTGAAATATTGACTGGCATTGTTCATGTTGCTGCTCTAACATGGCCTTCGATGTGATGTGAAATATTATTGTTTATGTTTTGGAGATTCATTAGTTTTTGCATTTTTTTCCCAGTCGTACAATACAGTACTTTTTGTTATTTTCAAAATGGCAAAGTGTAATCCTTAACCTGTTTAATAGATGTATTATGTATATTTTCGTTTCTTGAATGAACTTCCTACTCTATTGCTTAATGTAATGTTATTTTTTTCCATCGTCAATTTTTATACTTTTTGCAAAAATGATAGCAAAAGTTTCCCAATCGTTATATCCTCCATCTTTCTATAAGCCAATTTAATAAATCTCTTTTATCAACTTTCACCAGTATAGTTGGTCTTGAGATAACTTTTAGTTTGGTCCCCATATCCAGTGAGCCATGTTTAAAAACACAACATATCGGTCGTATGTCACCATTAACCTTGTCACTGTCAATATAGATTTCATTTACTGATGAACCCTTTATTAGATTCATTGAGATTATAGACCCCTAGATTGTGGTAGAACCTCATGGCCTCCCTAAATTATGGTATCAGTTTCATCACTTAACTCCATTAAAGAATAGTCAGAGTTCAACATTTTCGGATTTTACTATCGAGTTTTAAAGTTTCTAGTTACTGGATTTGTTAAAAGTTGATTTATATCCATGGCTATATAACTAGTTCGATTCTAATCATTAGTTACTAGAAAAATATCTAGTCGAGCTTTTACTCACTAATGAACATTTCTGCAATAAATTAATAAGAACCAGTGTCTACTACCATTAAAAAAAGTATGAATCTAATCCAAAGGTTTAATTACGAAACCTAGAGAGGACGCAGATACTTTGTCCTTGTACAATATAATTTAAAACCTATCCGCTCTATTTATCATAATCAATAACTATTTTTCTTAACGCTTCGCCATTTAATCTGATTTTAGCACAGTGACGCATCGTGTTTCCCTCCCGATCGCTATTTCCGTTCGAAAATATATTATCATGCGTATTTCATTCAAAAAGTGCTATAATAAACCGAAATCGAGATAGTGTTCGTACTATGTTGACGTAATGATGTTTTATTTTAACATTTTAATGTTTTGTTGGCGTTGGCCGGCGGTACCTGTGTGGCCTTCGATTCTGCCACCAGCGCCCACTCGGATGGGCCTCTCCCACACAGAAGCCCAAGAACAATGACTTAACGAGCGACACTTCTGTTACTGAGGCTCAACTTCCTGGCATGCCTATTTGCGATTTATGGGATTATAATTGAATGATTGAACGGAAGCAAGGCATGGCAGTCACGAGACCTTCGGACATTAAGACTAATCCGCACGATCAGATAATTTCTGATCTCCCCATTGAGTCCACCATTCTATTTCTCCGTCTGTAATTTTATTTAAATCAAGACGATTACTAATCCCAATTTGATGCGTTACGCAACGCACATGCTCATTAAATAGTAATTATACAGCAATTTACGTAATTATAAACAGTGAAGTCGTTAACTTTGCGTCCCAATTACAATCATCCCGGCTATGTAACTCAATGGGTCATTATTTTGTAATCGGCTGACGGAATGGTGAGCCATTACGTCCGATGCTCATCGTCTTCCCAAAATATTCTGTTGATATATCGCACCGCACTTATTTACATGGTACGATGGTACTCTAATTCAGGTCAAGTAAACTAGCACATGGGACATTCGTTTGATTTGTTTACTGGCGTCGAAAACAAATATTCTCTACGGTTTTCCATGGGGGCTATTGTAGGGCGCCGCCCGCCCACGCGTACCCGCCATCTGACGCGTCACTTATGTAACGCGGCGGCCCTACGAGATGTTCAATATTCTCTCATCACTAGGTTAATGAAGTTAGTTCTGTATGAGTTGTGAAACGTGCAACCAGCGGAAATGACCACCTGACGGGAATAGCGCGTCTCGCGTAACTGTCGCCAGCAACAGTGACCGCGCTATCATGCTCCGAGCTCGTTCGTAGATAACTCAGCATCTTTCCGAAAATAACCAGTCAACTCGTAGCCGTGGTCCAGCCACGACTGCCCGCGACCTTATCCTCGCTATCGCTTTATATACTCAAGAGGGATGTCTTCCGTGCGCACGCGCTCCGCATCCCCTAAGTCGGTGTCCTTCTCTCCGGTGCTGGAGAGGAAGTACAGCGCCGACCGAGGGCCCATGTCGCCCCCCGAACTCAAGTCCACCGAATGGAAGAAATACTTTACGGATTTCAGTGCATACTTGGGTAAGTCAACAATAGGTGGTGAATTAATTCGTGAGTCAGTAGTAATTGCACGGCCTTGCGCTATATCGGTGCGGTAATGTGTTAGTGGATCGCTTGAGTCCGACTGTAAACAAACCTTGCGCAATTCCCAACATAAGTAAATAACTAAATACGTTTCCCGCGATATTGATATCAATAAATAATAGGTCATAGCGACGCACAATTTTTTAATTGTTTTGTGTAAGAAAATCGGTTATCTCTGACCCCAACCCAGAATAATAAGCTTTTTTCAGTAGAATTAAGTGCTAAGTCCAAAAAACAATTTTTATTACAACGATTTCTCAATCTCGTATCGATAGTAAATCTGCGAAATCTAAAATCAAGTCCTTATATGAGTTGTCATTACATGTGTCTGGTCGGGCCCGGTTTATCGAAAACAGACCAATAGTTGTGAGCGCCATAGTTGGGATCATGTCTTGCCATTTGTAACAAAGATATTGGAGTCTGTCTTTACAAGATGTTTTGCTTTGCGCCTAGAAACCATCTAGCATTTGCGATGCATGATTTTATAGTTAGGAAGTTATACTAAAAAGTTATTATTCATATTTTATATTCTGTTTTTATAATTATGATTTGTTTAAAAAAAATGTATTATTGTGATTTGATGCTTTTAGTTTGTAAGTTTTTCAATTGATGTAATTGGGTTCCCGTTTTAATTGAAATAAATAAATTAATAAATAAATGATAGCACCACAAGTAGTACTCCTTTTTTCGATGATCTGATCGGATGTGGATTGTCGCTGTAGTTAACTTTATACATCTTTTATTTTGTTTTTAAACCTGAAGTTTATTTTTTCCATCGTAAAGGGTTGGAAGTGTTTGGGGAAGCTTTTGTGAGATAAATCCAATGGGGTTTTGTTATCCATTCGGAACGTTTCTGAGTGCATTCTGATGTCATACTTATAGTTTTATTATTTGCGATGGTTTAATAAGTTGAAATGCGTAGTGTCGCCTCGCACATCTCTATCTCTTTGTTGGAGTCTGATCTTTATATTGTAGTGTCAACTAGCAGTCTAGTGTTGATAACCTTGCGGGTTGAAACCGCAATATGTAACGAATATTATTGTTTGTGATTGTTTGTTATTTCAAAACAATAGGTTTTGGTTGCAATTTTATACCTATAGTATATTTGTAAAGTCTATTGTTTTCCTCCTCACTGTACTAATGTTTAGTGACATTAGAAGCCTTTGTCTGTCAGTGACATTACAGACTTTATTTTCTTGCTTTCAGTTTTATTTTTATTATAAGAATATATTCCGGTTTGCTCTTGGCTATGCTAAGGACGGGTATGAGGCATATCTCATCCGCTCTTTATACATACATTACTTGCTACATTTTAAGTACAATTTTTTTTCTCACCTTTATATGCCAAAGGTTCTATAAAAGGTCTTGTTCACAAACTCCAATATGCGTCGTTACATAAACTACATGAATAAATTTAACGTAAACTCGTAATGAGCTTAACTTCATTCGTTCATCCACCACCATGCCGTCCACGTTCAAAGTAATCAGAAGTGCCTAACCCAGGACTCGTTAGGATCTAGTCTCCATAATGACTTTGTCTATCAAATAACAACAATCAATCCTACTAATATTATAAATGTGAATGTTTGTGAGGATGTATGTATGTTTGTTATTCTTTCACGAAAAAACGAATTGAAGGATTTGTATGAAACTTCACAGTAATATAGGTTGTACATCAGAATAACACATGGGATATTTTTATCCCGAAATTCCCGCGGGACGCGTCGACCGTCGGACCGCGGGTCTCCCAACTCCCATCCCATTAATATTGTAGCGAAACGTTGCTTAACCATCGTTCCTTCGATCAACAATGCACAACTAGATGTCGGGTTGGCGCAAAAAATACGTCTCGGTGAATAACGCCTCATTTGAAAAGTGAGGCGTTATTCTCACTTATGTTATTCATAAGATTTGCTACTTTATTGCTAGGTGTCATGGTTGTAATTAGGTTGAACTTCGAACTGTTTTAAAACTTTTTTTCAGTTCGGTAGTAAACAAAATACTAAGCTGTCACACGTCATCCCCGCGGACAGTAAAAATCAAAGCTAAATGATTTTGTACGTGACCCGGTATCTAGTTGTGTATTGTTGATCGAAGCATCGTTCAATCAAAATAAGCGAGCATTAAATTTACCAGTTAACGTAAATTTATTCGTCACCTAATTTTTTCACTTTTATTACTAACACTAAATAAAAATATAAATACGTAAAGATAGTTTGACCTAAATATCGCCTGTTTATAGGTATACAAGCAATTCTTGTAACTTTTATGATAAAATCCGATCGTAAATATGTTTATGTTAGCGACATAGTTTAAGTGCGCCTGCGAAGTTTAATTAGCTTCACACTTTAAGTCGTTTGCTATAACAATATTGTAAGGCGCTTTAATTTATGCATGCAGTATTATGCTCACCTTGTTGTTTTCATTTCGGGATATAAAGACATTAATACCTTCTATCTTTTTATACAATTTCAATTGATTTTAATTACATTATTCCCAGTAGTTTATTTAGATCGTCCATCATAGCCTCTTGTTATTTTTTATTTTAATAGGTCTGTTTTTCTATTATACTTATT
The DNA here is from genome assembly GCA_963082685.1 of Cyclophora albipunctata. Lineage (NCBI taxonomy): Eukaryota > Metazoa > Arthropoda > Insecta > Lepidoptera > Geometridae > Cyclophora > Cyclophora albipunctata. The sequence goes on along the minus strand of OY720117.1, from coordinate 1,876,291 downwards.
TTGTAGTCCGCTAATAAGATTTCCGGTAGGACAATTGGGATATATTTTCATTTAGCTCTATCAATATGTTGGCCTAAAACTTTCCGTGAAGTTAGTAAAATTAGTAAATGAGTGATGCGAGTACCTACTAAAAACTATTTTGTATCTACTAAGTCTCTTAACTCTCTATGATAAAATATCCAGCATATTTTTTTCTCGTATATCCATATTAATAAGGTTTAAATTTGCAACTTTATGTAGGTACCAAATCAAACAAAAAAAAAACATTTTGTTACTCCGAAAAAAAACCAACAATTTCTACATTACCAATTACAACATCCAGAGAAAAACATCCCGTCCTAATGAATGAACGCATTCACAATCATGACCTATTTCACTTGACGTCATCTCCGCGACGGATCTTAACAACGAAACCTCTTTAGATAGAGAAAAGAATATGCATACTAATGCTGGACAAAAGATACACTCTCTAGGACCAACGGCTGAATTCCTCAGCACACCAGTCACCAGGATGTGCGTTATCAAGATACTGCGTCAGCGGTTATTAATTACACACCTCTAAAACGTAGTATGTACCATATCGACATCACTAGACAATGCATTATGTTCATTCGTCTCAACCAACAGGTTTGCCAGTCAAGGCACTCTTATCGCGCAATTATAATGCAAAGGGCTCATTTTGCATCTGATAAACGCGCCGGCCTCGTCTCACAGCTTTATCCGTGAAATTAAAATAAAACTAAACCCTTTCTGTGCATTATTTACGCGGTTTATAATATTGAGTCGGTCGCCATTTGTTGCGGTGTTCGCTCGACTGAGGTGAATCAGTACTGTATTAGTCCATATGTGAGCCGCCCGCCTCCTCACTCGTTTACAACCAAAAGAGATACATATATTTAAATTTAGAATCCTTGCTCTTGGATTGGCTAAAGCTTTGTTTTTTTCTTTCATTGTGTTTCGCGAATTCTTGATTGCCAGTTCCTTTGGTGCTGTTAGTGAAAGTGTAGTGCGAAAAGTTTTTAATATGGAGAGGTATTCTAGGACGCATTATACGGTAAACGATGATATTTACGGAAAAATTATAAAGAAACCGAAGCAGGAAGTTGGGAAGGAGCCGGAGTACGTCGAGGTGCAATATGAGGGTGTTAGAGACATAGGTATTTATCGAGAAATCCCCTACCATTTACTTTTTAAAGTCACAAGTAATCATTTGTTTATTTCTAATAACCTATTGGTTTAATAGAAACGACCTCTAAATAAGATTGATTTCCTCGAACCGAGAACAACAATTAATTAATTTATACTATACTCTGCATTATCGCGTATTGTTTACTAACAGGATTATAGCGTCTTATCTCAGACCGGATATAAAGCAATCAATTCCTTATTTTATTTGGGATAAGGTAGAGATTCTTTTCGTCGTTTCGAAGGCTTATGTAATCATATCAAACTACGTAGTTCGTTTTGAAGGAATAACGTTCGTTTTCGTTGTGGAAAGGATCCGTATGATGGTATCGATTGTCCTGTCGAAAGAGGCGGTAGGTTGATAATGTGCAGACTGCACTATCTAACTATAGCAAATGTTTCATTGAAAATTTTCTTTAATACATTTATTTACATAGATCAAATGTTTTGACGTGTGTTATAATGGTATACAATTGAGATGGGTTACTGGGATCGGTCGTAAGGGTTTGTTACCATACCATAACAGCGGAGGGATTAGGAAGCTCAATGGCGGCGCATTTAAATTTTCAAAATATTTTCGTACATATGTTCATTGATATGTTCATTGATATGAGAGGCCTTTGCCCAGCAGTAGCTAATACTATGACTATAAATGAGCTTCAACCTGCTCTGCTCCATTTCTATGTGAACGCACCCTTCGAGGAGTCTCTGGATCAGTGGGTAGATCCTACATTTAGAGCAAGGCTCTTGTCGGTGAGTCCGCAGCAGACTTCTCCATCTATTTCGGTTCAGTACAAGCTCCTTCACATCTCCATACGACATAACAGACGCCTTTTCTTTAATCTGTCTCCTTTTTATTTAATCTTAATCTATTTAATACATAGCGTTAAATCTTTACTAATATTATAAAGCTGAAGAGTTTGTTTTGTTTGTTTGTTTGTTTAAACGCGCTAATCTCAGAAACTACTGAACCGATTTGAATAATTCTTTCACTGTTAGATAGTCTATTTATCGAGGAAGGCTATAGGCTACATTTTATCCCGAAATTCCCACGGGAACGGGCACAACGCGGGTAAAACCGCGGGGCGCTGCTAGTTACCTTTAAAAACCTTAAATGAATCGATAGTATCTTAAAGTACTATACTAATTATGTGTTCTTAATGTTCATTACATAACGACACACAACTGAGGACGACAAATAAGAATGATATCATTGAGTAAACTCAACTGGTTTCTGTTTACTTATATGTCTATTATTGCTGGCTATTCTTCGTTTTATGTATGTACTAGAACGCCCCGCGGGTTTACCCACATTCTGCCTGTTTCCGTAGGAATTTCGGGATAAAAAAGCTTATAACCTTCTTCTTGAATGCGACTATCCGATACAGAAAGAATTATCCCAATCGGACTGGTAGTTCCTGAGATAAGCGCGTTTAAATAAACCAAAAATCAAGCTCCAGATTTGTTGTTAGTATCGATTTGTGTTTTATAGGTGCTTATTATTTTGACAAGCCCGTTGGCACAGTGGCAGTGAGAGCGCTTACCGTGTCGGGGGTTGCGGGTTCGATTCCCGCCCGGAGTCAACAATATGTGCAGACATAGTTGTTGGCGACGACGCGCGTCTGGGTGTCAATTAGGTATATATCCTTATAATGTATTTGTGTATGTACATATATGTAGTAGTGTCAGTTAATTAGATTCCATAACACAAGCATAGAGCTTACTTTGGGTCTAATTAACCGTGTGTGAATTTGTCCAGGTACCTATATTTATTTATTTATTTATTTATTATAATCTCAAGGTTTGCGAAGATAGATGGATATGTGTTTATTAAACTACTAGCAGCGCCCCGCGGTTTCCGCGTTGTGTCCATTCCTGTGGGAATTTCGGGATGAAAAATAGCCTATGTTACTCGTGGATAATGTATGTGGCTTTCGAATGGTGAAAGAATTTTTTAAAACGGTCCAGTAGTTTTTGAGCCTATTCATTACAACCAAACAAACAAAGTTTTCCTCTTTATATTAGTGTAGATAACAATAGTTCGCCATTATTGATACTTTAATATAATAAAGCTTAAGAGTTTTTTTTTATTTGTTTGAGTGCACTATGTTTTTTACAAATCTTTTCCTTTACTATCATATGTTATCCAACATTTAAGAGGAAGGTCATAGTCTACTTTCATCCTGAAATGTCAACGGAAAAACGGACGCATCGTGGGTAAAACCCCGGGTATATACGAGCCCCAATGCAAAATAGTTCGTCTAGTATGAAAAGTAGTGCAAAGCGTAAAATATATAGAGTATATATTGGTAAAATAATTATGAATGTTTAATAAAAAGTAAACCACAATTTAATGAATATTTTAAAGTTTATTTTAACTTAACTGAAATTCTTTAATGACTTAACTTAACATTAAAAAAAATAAAAAATATCCTAAATAACAAAAAGCAAAAGTATTCGTCTACCCTTGTTACTGACGCAAAATAGTTCGTCTACATGTCTTCACCACTTAGTTGTGTCGCCTTTGCTCTCAATAACAGCTTTAATGCGAAGAGGCATGTTTGCAACCAACACTTCACACTCCTCAGGCGTTATGGACTCCCAAACTGCCAGTAGTTTAGCCTTTAAGTCGCTCTTTGATCTTGATGGATTTTTACGGAGAACTTTTTTCATTTTCCACCATAGGGTTTCAATCGGCGACAAGTCCGGGCTGTTAGATGGCCATTCGATTGTAGGGATGCTTTTTGCCAATAGCCACATCTTTGTTGTCCTTGCAGTATGGCATGAAGCACCATCCTGTTGAAAAATGAACGAATCTTGACGTTTGAGAGCGGGAATTGAAGGCAGTAAACTCTCTTCCAAAAGGTTTTGATACCTCACAGCAGTGATAGAACCATCCACAAACTGCATACAACCAACACCTTGTGCAGACATGCAGCCCCATATCATTAGAGAAGCCGGAAACTTCACTTTTCGTTTGAGACAATCAGTATGAAATGCCTCATTTTTGTTCCGAATCACTTTTTTCCTTTCATCACCGACTGTCACTTAAAATTTTGACTCGTCACTCCAGATGATACTACGCCACTGATCGGAAGTCCAATTTAAATGATCACGAGCAAATTTCAACCTCTTTTTCTTGTCAACAGTGGTTTCTCTTTAGCGGTGTAAAATCCATAACCCATTCTTTTAAGGACTCTTTTGCATGTATCGACTGAGACGTCTTTGTGAATCATGTCCCTCCATTGCACCGTGAGCTCTCCAGCTCGAGCACGACGATTATTTTTGATAATTTTCTTCAGAACTCTGTTTTCTGCAACACTTGTGATGCGTGGTGCGTGGTCGACCAGTTTTCTTCAAACAAGAAGTCGTTTTATTCTTTTTATAGTGTTGAATAATAGACTGAACTGTAGATCTGGGAAGTATCAAGTCTTTAGATATTTGGTAACTTGATTTGCCAGCTTCGACCCCACAAATTATTCGCTTTCGCAGCTCTTCACACACGGGTTTGCCACGACCCATTGTTATTTGAAAATTAATGAAAAAATACTGAAATTTTCTGAATTTATACTTATTTATACTTATGGCACAGAATTAGGTACTTTAAAAATTTCAAATTATGGAACATCATGGTACAAAGAAGGAATAATTTTATTTAACTCAACGATAGACGAACTCTTTTGCATCAATTAACAATTAGACGAACTATTTTGCTTGTAAGTTCTTCGAATTTAAAACAGAATATCTATAAATTGAAATAGCCAAAATAGTTTATTAGTACATAATTTTAAAAGGGCATAAGTAACGCGACATGTGATGGTAGAACAGCTTAATCTTTTTATATGTATAGACAAAAATGAAGTTAGAAAAAATCTCACAGTAAAAAATTTCAGACTAGACGAACTATTTTGCATTGGGGCTCGTATATGTACGGATAATTTGACGTGAAGTAGATACATTTTTGTTACCTGTTTGTTAAATAAAGTATGATTAAATATTTTGATTATCATCATGTGCCTATTCGCTAAAATGAATACCATCTAATGAATACCATATTCATTGAATATGGTGATAAATGCCATATTCATTAGATGCATTTAGCTTAATTATCTTCATCCTCTTTAAAATTTAACCCCATTTAACGAGTATAAAATGTCGTCAAAAAAGAGAGATTTTTAATTTTATGAATTTGAGCTTCGGGACTTTTCATTTACCTCTCATTAAATAGACTCAATAACATTGGGGGAGAATTTTACCCAACAGTGGGACAGTGAGGTTCCAAAAAAAATATTTAAAGGGTGTGAACCTGCTAATCTTCAGCTATCAACTTACGTCTTACGAGTCAATGCCCTCAAAAATATGTATGTATAACCAAATATCGAAAAATGCTCACCAAAGAACCCTCTTTGAATTCCAGATGCCCTGCTCGCTGATCTCCAGAACTCCATCAACCCTGGAGCCCGAGTCAACAGTCCCGGGGGCCGCACCGCCTCCCCTGGCGGTAGGACCACATCCCCCGGTAGGACAGCCTCCCCGCTCGGCAGGGGAAGCTCCCCCGGCAGACTGAGCTCCCCAGGGGGTAGCCTCAGCTCCCCCACCTCCACTGGATATGGATCCATCAATGGATCGAGGAATATGTCTTCGGATTACGCTAAACCAGTTTCGGTGAGTGCCCTTGACCTGATCAGCACACTATGACTACATAATATTGACAGGGTATCTTCAAAGTACTTCAAACCTATTCTTCTTCATCTTCATCTTCATCGAGTGGATGGTCAACCATACCAATCCTGGTGTCAGAGTTATTGAGCCGCCAAAGGCCTCTGACATGGCTCGTGTAACGACTACTATCCGTAGAGAGTAACCGGGACCGACGGCTGTTAAAACAACCTATTAAAACGATTATATAAAATGCAAAACAAAAATGAAGGTGTAATTTTTATCTTCTCACGGGTCCTATAATGTGTAATAAAGCTGGTTAAATTAATTAATCAAAAAAAAAATCCTTCTGTAAAAGGCGAAGAGATATGCTTGGGTTATATATACGAAGTTCCTCATACATCCATTAATTTCGAGTATGTCAGTAGACAGCCCTGGTGTCGGAGTTTTTAGACCGTCTTAAGGCCTCCGACATGGTCTAACTTTTCAAAACAACCAGAACAGACTGCTTAACGTGCCAAAGCACGGTAGCGCTCGTACTCTCTAAATAATTAAAAATGTTGAATACGAATAAATCCACGGGCCACCACATATCAAATATTAATTGCTCATTATAAATGTTAAAACGCTCAATTGAGATGCATACTAAGTGACATAATCATTAGGTAAAGTAGACACAGGATGTAAGGATAAATTAATATGTTAATACCATTAAGATATAGTTATCCTAACTCAATGGTAAATAAAAGTTTCTTTTCAAGAGACGTATGTAATAGCTTTATTGTATGGTATGTGATTTAAGTCTCATTCACACGAGTATTTCTTTTACGCGTAAATGTGTGAAAATATATCAAGCGGGCATGGCTTGATATGGTTTTCTCTTCTTCTAACGCGAAGAATAAAAATACCTTTAACCCTAACGCCTGAGACTGAGGTCTTGGGTTCAAGTCCCAGGGTCGAGCGGAAATATGTTTCCTACTTTTCCAACATAGCTCGGGTTTGAGATCACCACCCGCATTAGGCAAGCATGGTGATTGAGCCTTCTTCCTCACTGTACTGATATCTTCAGTGAGAAGAGAGGCCTTTGCCCAACAGTGAGACAACATGGGCTAATACTTTGCTTTACTTTTAACTCTCTATTCCCTTTATAATATACCATAGCCAATTATGTTCCTGTAACTGGCATTAAAAAGCGCTTAAAGAAGCGTCTAAAAAGCGCTGGCTCGAAAGCCTCACGCTAAAATGTTGCTTAATTGATGTATTTGGAAGTCGGTGCGATGACCCACGGTTGTGGTTTTGGTCATTCAGCAACTGAGTAATAAAATGTATTATGCTAATGTTGAACTTCAAAGTGTCATACATATAAGGTCATACAAACCCACGAAGCTACCATAATGATGTTATGTACCATTTTACTCATAACAGCGCCCCGCGGTTTCCCCGCATTATGTCCGTTCCTGTGGGAATTCCGGGATGAAAAATAGCCTATAAGCAACTCGTTGAATGTGGCTATCCATTACAAAAAGAATTATTCAAATCGGATTGGTAGTTTCTTAGATTAGCCTTACAAACAAACAAAGTTGGAAACTTTACTATTTTATAATAATAGTATAAAAGTATACATTGAGGAGTTTCTCATGAATAATATAAGCGCCATCTAGTTTTGTGTTGTAATACTACTTTATGAATGGAAGGCATTCTCTGGATTGAGTCCAAGTGTATACTTTCACCGCTTCGTTAAAAGATGTCGCTGGTATGAGTAATATTATTTTGATGAATCAGCGTGGGAAATACAAGCAAAAACTTGTACTCACACTTAAGATGGATCTTACAGGCGTTTTCTTTACTTTATTTAATATAAAATGATTAGATTTTTTTTTAAATCGACCTTATTGCCTGGAATTGTTATATTGAGATCAGCTCGCATCATCTTTAAATCTAGAATGATTTATCACTCGAAGCGATGACGTCCCGAACATATAATGTTTGTTTAACATTTTATTGAATTTCAAATCAAGATGCGGTGCCAAGAAATTATTGTAACTGCTCAGGTTTCAGTATTATCTTAGAGTATACTAGCAGCGCCCCGCGGTTTTACCCGCGTTGTGCCCGTTCCCATAGGAATTTCGGGAATTTTTATACATATAAACCTTTCGCCTGAATCACTCTATCTATTTAAAAAAACCGCGTCAAAATCTTAATTGTTGTACATTTTGTCTTAAAATTTTAATAAAGTATGTTTGAGTAAGTTAGTCATGGTCTTCTGGGACCACGGTTCCTGTAAAGGGGCCGAAACGTCAGATAAAAAAAAAACTTGAGAGGTGTCAAGGGACACCCGGATGGAACGAAGTTTATTTATTATCAACAAAAATAAATCGTCGCGACACCACACTGTTCAATGTGAAATAGAAAGACGAAACGAAAATATCTAGCTTGCTTTCTATAAGAGAGAGAGAGAGAGAGACAGACAGAGAAACATGCGCGCATGTTTCTGTGTCTGTCTCTCTCTGGCGTGCGCAAGTTTCTCTGTCTGTCTCTCTCGCGCATGTTTCTCTGTCTGTCTTTCTCTGGCGTGCGCAAGTTTCTCTGTCTGTCCCTCTCTGGCCTAAAAAATGTCGCTACCATTTTTTCCGTCTAGCCCCCTTTCGCAACGCGCGATAAGGAACTTCGTTCCAATAAAATAAAAGCGAAGTGTATCCGAAAATGTATTTGCAATTCAAAATTAGTCATGGTTGTCCATGATATCACAATTTTCGTTATTTTGGATTGTATCAAAATATTTAATTTCCCCTAAAATTAACTGCCTTAGTGGTAATATTGATTTACTATCACATATTACCCCTATTATTAGACGACATATTTGATTACAAGTGTCTAATTCATTTTCTATTTATATCGTTTCAAAGTAAAAATACCTACTCTATAATTTGTCGGTCAGGTGTTCTCTCTCACGTCTAGTTAGGCCCACCACAAATTGAATGTTCTGTCACAAGTTCTGTGACATTATATACACGGCACAGCCCATTATAATACATCATTAATATTGTGGTTACAGCGGAGACTTGGCAGCCCTTTTTATAGTGCGTATTTCCTGAAACCGAAATATATTTAATGATCTGTCCTGCTGTTTGTTTTCCATTAGCTTTATGACGGTTTTCAATGTTTTTGAAGGTGTTCTTTTAAGTAGACACTAATGATAATGTTCTTGATTTTCCATTTCAAATCAAACGTTCAATTATGGTCATTAAAATCAACGCTTTACATTATAATGCAGCATTTTTTTGCATGGGCAACTAGTAGCGCCCCGTGGAAACATACCCTTACGCCTTAAAACCTAGATTACATAAGTCAAAGTCACAACATTTTTATTCATTTTTGGCCCAAAGAGGCTCTTTTGAACTTATCACCCATATATTTGACTATTCCTCTGATCTTCTGTACCTTCTACACTCTTTTAACCAGCATCTTCTCCCCACAGCCCACCTACCAGAACACCAGCTCCCTGGAGCGCGTGATACCAGTGAAGCAGCAGTACTACTCCCCGAGCTACAACGTCAACAACTCAGGGTATGGCAGGACTGGCAGGGGTCTCACTGAGCTGGACTGCCTCCTGGATGACCTGAGCAACGCTCGCTACGGGAACTATGACAAGAGCTATGATAGACATGGTAAGCATTTTTACTTTTACTTTTAATATTGTGAACTTAGCCTATACATTATCTATTTATTTATTAATGCCATGTGGCAGATAAAATCAGAAGGCATTGTCCTACTAATATTATAAATGTGAAAGTTTGTGAGGATGTATGTTTGTTACTCTTTCACGCAAAAATTAAGTACTGAATGGATTTGGATGAAACTTTATACAACCAAGTCGTTTGCCCTATGTAGGTACGTACGCCTGATCACAAAGATCATAAGTATATAAACTTTAAACTTCTATAGCTATATGTCATATTTTGGGACCAAACCACTTCCACCGTTATTGGTCCCATTCGTTTTCCCTCGTTGGTTCCAAAGAAGCAATAACATAGAAGCTAAATATCTAAAGATGGTCAATCAGTATGTCTTTCTTACAATTAAAAACCGTTATATATAAGAAAATCTCAGTACTGCCTTGTGCCAGGCACGATAATTTAACTCGACACTTTTAATATTCAATTTCCCCTATAAATTATTCTTGCCAGATTAACCTTGAACACAATTTACATCAGAGTTTTACTGCTGTTGACATCCGACCCACAGAAGTTTAAATTAAACACATATGACCGGACGTATATCTGTTTGAATAATTAACGTCGATCACAGACTATATCAGTACCCCGTTGTTATACCCGCGTTGTGCCCGTTCCCGTGGGCTTTTCGGGACGGAAAAGTAGCCTATAACCTTCCCGATGAATGCGGCTATCCATTTCAAAAAGAATGATTAAAATCGGACTAGTATTTCCTGGGATTAGCGCGTTCAAACAAACTCTTCAACTTTATTATATTAGTGTTAGTACAGATATGATATAGATACATAAGATAGATGCTAATGTTTTAGTTGGCATAACATTTCCAGATTTACACAGAAATAGAATCAACATAGATTCGAACAACACAATTGTGTTTACATAACTTGTAATACAGTTGGTACTGCTCTATCTGTGTGTTTTTATTCAGCGGTCAGTGGTCCATGATTGATTATTGGACTTTTATTTTCGGAAGATACGAAATGAACACTAAACGTTCTGCAATAGCCATTACGTTTGATTTAGTAACTGGAGTCGGGGCTTTAAGAAGTTATTATCTGGAATATTTTGCGATGTGTTCGATTACTATGTTTATTTATGTGCTTTGATTACTTTCTTGAAAGATACAGATAGATATACGTTAGGATTAAAAAAGGCGTATTTCGCAAAATTGGTTTAGTTAGGTAGGTATATTAATTTTGTATGACCCATTCATTTATTCATTTATTTCGTTTTGTTTAGTGCGTAACCTTAAGGTTGGCGTTTTCAAACCGCCTAACGATTGAAACAATCGGGACCGACTGTTTAACGTGCCTTCCGAAGCATGGTAGCGCTTAGATAAAAATGTCACTATCGACCGCCCATCTTAGAAGAGATGGAGCTGCACGTTGCTTAACAATCGCAATCAACTAGCATCGTTTAGGGATCTCAGCGATGTTAGTCTATCTCGTATATCGGTCAACAGAACTCGGTTTTAATGTATCAATTCACAAGTTTAGATCTCGGTTAAGTTCGTGAACTAGGATTATGTAGAACTGATCGAGTTGTAACAGTGTAATTGAAGCTTAGTCAAACTACACCGCGACCGCTACATAATATACTGATACTAGCAGCGCCCCGCGGTTTTACCCGGTTGTGCCCGTTCCCGTGGGAATTTCGGGAATTTTTTTACATAAAAACCTTCCTCTTGAATCACTCTACCTATTACAAAAAACCGCATCAAAATCCGTTGCGTAATTTTAAAGATTTAAGCATACAGACAGACAAACAGTGTGACAGACACGAAAAAGAGACGACTTTATTTTATACTATGTAGTGATAATTATTTATCAACTTGACCCGTTCGTTTGTTAGTAAAGGACAAATCTTGGAGCTGAATTATGAACCAGTTAACCTCAACCGGGTGAGCTGTATTGAATACACGTTTTGTTCCGATGATAATTCCGATTGCAACGTAATTACAGAAACCTTACTTTTGAAAATAATGTTTAATAAAATATTTTTATTATACTAACTGCATTGATCGTTTATAGAATGTAAATTCCGGCCAAGTGCGAGAAGGACTCGCGCACTAAAGGTTCCGTTCCATCTTTAAAAACGGTACATAAATCACGTTTATTGTATGGGAGCCACTTTTAAAAATGTATCTCTTTTTTTCTCTTTCTAGTTTTTGTTGTTATAGCAGCTACAGAAAACACAATCTTTAAAAATTTCATTTTCTGTCTAGCTATTGTTCATGAGATACAGCTTGGTGGCAGACATACGGATAGACAGACAGCGGAGTTTTAGCAATAGAGACCCGTTTTTACCCGTTAGCTAAGGAACTCTAAAAAGTTAAAATAAAATACGATACGCGTTTTCTCTATTTAGTTCCAGTGAACTTGAATCATTTTGTCTCCGTCTTCTGGCAACATGACACATTATATTTAGAGCGGTACCCGCGAGGCGTGTTCATCGAAACGATAGATTGACGGTGTTGATCACGGCCTAATTAATGCACGTTGCACGCGCATCTTAACTTAGTACTGATTTATTTTAATTAATGTTTTGGATGGTAATTATTAAAAGCTCAGTGTTTCTCATGTTATATCTAGGTTTAGATATTAATTTAGAAGGTATCTACAAACATGCATACTATCTATACAAATATAATACCTACAGCTGAAGCACTAATCTGCGAAGCGGAGCGAGGCTGCGGAACGGAGAATCTAAGAAATATTAACCAAGAAGATTGCATTAAATATCTGACTGTAGATATTATGCAATCCTATTGGTTAATATTCAATGGACAGGCACCCTTTATCTAGAACATCTAGACTAGAAAATGTATCTAGAAACATTGGGAATAAGTACAGATCGGGTGAAACTGCAGTGTACTGATAGTATATGGATTTTGGGTTATTGCGCATTTAGAATACCACATACATCCATAGATTGTCTGTATTTATACAGGAGCACAGTACCCATCAAAAGAACAATTGTTTCATGTAGATCTGTTTGTAAACAATCATGAATACCAACGTCAGTCGTGATATCAAAGAAAACAAATAAAATTTAATTAGATATTCAGAGCTGAATTAACTGCAACATTTCAAACAAAGACCGAGATCAAAACAAAGACTCTTTATTTTCTAGAGATCCAATATGGGGTTAAAAATTGTGACACTTAGAGTTTCAAACGGCTGCTTATCATTACATACGTTTATACTACACTAGCAGCGCCCCGCGGTTTTACCCGCGTTGTGCCCGTTCCCGTGGGAATTTCGGGATTTTTTTTTTACATAAAAACCTTCCTCTTGAATCACTCTACCTATTACAAGAAACCGCATCAAAATCCGTTGCGTAATTTTAAAGATTTAAGCATACAGACAAACAGACAAACAGAGACGACTTTATTTTGTACTATTTAGTGATAAATACACACACTCTCTTAAAGTTACTATGACGGCACTCTCTTAAATTTATTATGACGGCCAGTAGAAAGTCACGATTTTTTATTTTCTAGGCGAGGGCGAGAGGTTCGAGAGGTTCAAGTCCCCTAAATTATAAAGTTCACACAGTTTCCTAATTTTTCCATCAACTGCCACCAACCTAGACCTTCAACCTCCAACCTTGCCCATACCGTCACAGTCCTTGCCTGTATGTTAAAAAAATCGAATCACCTGACAGTGATCTCCACACGTTGTCCTCTAAGCCGGTCCATCTTTCACCACGCGTCTCCAAGAGTCACGTGTCCCCGGCTCCATCTGACATCGCCTCGCTTTTGGCAGAAAGCTTTGTTTCGAACCACCTGTTGTTAACTACGATGTCTTGGGATCGGACGTTTGTGTCTGTTTTGAAGCAATTAAAGTGTATTATTATCTCGTACCTTTATGTTAGTGATGTTTGGGCTATGAATGTGACAGCCTGGAGCAACTGAGATCATAATATATGATAACTAGCTGCGCCCCGCGGTTTCACCCGCGTTGTACCCGTTCTCGCGGGAATTTCGGGATAAAAAATAGATGTTGTCCGATTTTCAGGCCTACCCGATATGTACACAAAATTTCATGAGAATCGGTCGAGCCGTTTCAGAGGAGTTCAACCACGGTACCCGTTCCCGCGGGAATTTCGGGATGAAAAATAGATGTTGGCCGATTCTCAGACCTACTCAATATGCTCGAAAAATTTCATAAGAATCGGTCAAGCCGTTTCGGAGGAGTACGCGAACGAACATTGTGACACGAGAATTTTATATATATATGATAAGAATGAAATCTTAAACGGCCGATCATATATATACGACTACTAGCATCTCGCGGTCTTACCCGCGTCGTACCCGTTCCCGCGGGAAATTTGGGATAAAATGTACCCCATGTGTTTTTCTGATGTATAACCTATATAACTGTAAAGTTTCATCCAAATCCGTCCAGTAGTTTTTTCGTGAAAGAGTAACAAACATACATTTATCCTCAGAATCTTACGCATTAATAATATTAGTAAGATAAATGAAATTATCATTTTCTTGTTCATAAACCTAGTTTCCTTCCATGTCATGGAAATCATATCAAATAATACAATTACGTATTAATATGACGTGTTCAGACAAGCGTATAATAGGTTGATATTAAATTATTATACTTTGTGCCAAACGGTTGTCTTGTGTTGACTTTGAAACTAGTGCTTGAAGTTCATTTACCTTTGTTTCTTAGACCAATAGACTCTTTGATGTAGTAATACTATGACATGTATGTAATCGTAACATTATTTCTTAAGATGAAATAATGTTACTGATGCTTTGTATTGAAAGTTTGCATCTTTGCATCTGAAAAATTCAAAAAATATTTTACTAAACCAAATACAGTAACATCTTTATTCTTTATGCCAAAATGCTTGTCTATTAACAATACGATACAATGATTTTTTTAAACTTACCTGAAACACAAATGTGTGTGATTATGACATGATTATGTATGATTATGTATGATTATGACACAGTTAATAAACGACAGATAAAAAATATCATAACTAAACTTTTTAATTTCATTTAGCTATATTTTAATTCAATGTAGTTTTTCCTCCTCACTGTACTTTAGAATAAGAATTATTGGAATTACAATTATTTATTTCAACTATACATATTAAAATCCATACAAAGAAATAACCTATAAATAAACACTAAAAAAAAACATTATAAATTAATGAGACATTAAAATAAAAAGATTTAGAAATAGGATTAGATATTACTGATATCTTCAGTGAGATGAGAGGTCTTTGCCCAGTTGCGGGACATTAAAGCCAAATATTTTGGTAACTTTTTTAAACACGTTCAGGTAATTAATGAGGAGTAAATTAGAACAAAGAGTTTAAACTAAAATAGATAAGGGTAAAATAAAAAGGTAGTTTAACTAATCCGTTTGTTGCAGATGGATACGCGAGGACCAATGGCGCCACCAGCCCCGCGTCGAGGCCTACAGTGGACTCACTCCTCGACCAGCTCAATGCTGACATGACGAATGGGTAAGTCAAGTAGCCTTTTTATTATAGTAGTTTATGCAACTGTCATATAAGGAAGGGTATTAAAACACGAGTGTGAGTTTATGAAACGAGCGCAGCGAGTTTCATAATAGTAACGAGTGTTTTAATACCCGTGTTATATGCAGTTGCATACACTACTTTATCTTCACTAATGCAATTAATCAAACAACAAGAGTAAAAGCTGACAATAGTTTTTCACGCGTACGTGTATTGTCACAGTGAACTTGCCGCCATTAAAATCTAACCAATGAGAGCGCAGCTGCGCGTAGGGCCAATCAGGAGCGAGCGAGATCTTACCAAAGAGTTTTGTGTATGTAAGTTTAGTAGTTTCGACGAAGTTTTCACGTATAACCCAACTGTTTTCAAAAGCCAGCCTAATATCAAAGTTTTATACAACTAGTATGAGGATTTTGACATAAGGCTCGCCAGGTTAATTGGTCGCGTTATAATGATGTTATAATGATGAATATAATGATGTTATGATGTTATAATGATTTTACGATATCGATGTGGATATTATAACATCATGTGCAATTGCTTAAATTGAGTGTTTTAGTTGTCTGCGCTATAACAGTGTAATTATAAGTCAAGTATTGGAAACATAAGTAGAATGTTACAACATTAGTGTAGATAAAATATTTTATCACTAGCAGTGGAGGTTCAGGATTTTTACCCAATTCTATTGTCGATTGTTGGTAAATTGCAATTCGATAATTTATTTTGACGCATTTTGTTCTTACCTGAATACCGAATATGTCAGACTATTGAATCGAGATCCGATTGACAACTCAGATTTAGCAGGGTTGACCCCAGATCGAATAGGGCACAAACATGGGCTCAAACATGGCTCAAACAGGTGTAATTAAGACAAGGGGAGATTAGAGCTCAGAAGAATCTTTTACCCTGCACTGAGATCCAGCCCTTCCATTTTCAAAGACACTGGATATAAAAAAGTTCTATTACGCATCAATGTATCATTCTAGCCTTCAGTTTAAATTAGCCAAAACAAATTTATTACTCCACCGCTTTTAAAATAAACATGTTAACGTGTTTTTCAGTCGCTACTTTAAATCTGACAATAATGATGATATTATGCGATGTTATTGTAAGACAAGCCCGTTGGCACAGTGGCAGTGAGAGCGTTTGCTGTGTCGTGGGTTGCGGGTTCAATTCCCGCCTGGAATCAACAATATGGGAAGAATAGTTTTTGGCGACGAGGACTAGGGTGTCAATTATATATTCTTATAAAATATTTGTAGTAGTATCAGTTAGTTTGATTTCATAATACAAGCTTAGAGCTTAGTTTGGGTCTTATAAAACTTGAGTGAATGTCCGGGTATATTTATTAATATTTATTATTGTATATTGCACAGTCGGCAGCAAAATAAAAGGCAAGGCTTATTAATAAACGAATGAGTGGAGATCTTAAACTGTGATAAATTAATTTATGTATGCATATTTGCCAAATGAAATAAACAATTCATTATAATTAGTCCAAATTTAATTTATTGTAGCCCGATGCATTTCAACTCCATATATTATAAAGCAGTTATCACAAACATTTGGTGCAGATTTTCAATTATGTTAACATTAATATTCGAGACTTCTTTGAATAACCTTTTGGTGATTTTGAATAAAATTAAACCATTTGATCTGCTACAAATAATAAGAATAATCACAGAGATTTCAAAAATAATTCTGTCATCAAAATTCACCTGAAATTCGAAAAAAAACAATGAGTTATATTTATGAGGCCGTCGAAAATTAACGATGTGCTTATGATATTGATGTGTTCTCTGCCAAATGTAGGCGTCCCTTCGCATCGCCTCACGTATCATTGGTTCTCGTAAATCTCCTAACCGATCGGAGTACATTTTCTCGGGCCGTGTGAAACCGCCCATAGATTACACAACAGTTGGTACGCGCGTATTTTCGTTGCGTGCGCGGGCGCAAATAGACGCGTGACGTCATACGCGCTTGTTTTTCCAAACGTTTTGTATGTTGGATTAGAGTTTGTTTGCAGGTACTGATGATTTTTTGATATTTTTTGGATTAAGATGTTAATAACCTTTGTTTATCAAGGGAAATCGCGCAGAATTTTGTACTTCTTTTATGATGGTCTTGTTGATCGATTGATCATGATTCTTTTCATATGAATCAGATTAAAAGAAATTTTACAGAATATTTAAACAAAATAAAAACTTGGGTTTTGGTTAGCTAATGATTAATAATGAGTAACATAGAGCAAGCATATTATCTACTAAGTTTATTGAAATACCTAACAGAAAACTAAAAAATAAAACATTCACTTCATATTACTCCATCATCATATAATATCAATCTTCATAGTTTGATTGCACATTCATATTTTGCGTATGTCAAGCAATATGCCAGAACTATATAATCCTGGATTTACAACTAATATTAAATTAAATAAACAGTTGCTGGGATGACGTTCGCTTTGATTTGGTTTCATTGCTGTTTTACAACTTGCTTTACGATACATTGATTCCGGATAAAATAAAGCTTCCACAGTCTGTTTGGTCATTGACGTCATGTAGTTTGAATGAGATAATCGCAGTTTTAAAAAGGCCTTTGGCCTGTACAGTTTTACTAATGGCTGATTATAGTCTTATTTTTTATTGGGCTTAAAAAAAGGATAGATTTTCAATTGACAAGCCCGTTGGCACAGTGGCAGTGAGAGCGCTTACTGTGTCGGGGGTTGCGGGTTCGATTCCCGCCCGGAGTCAACAATATGTGAAGACATAGTTGTTGGCGACGAACGTCTGGGTGTCAATTATATATTCTTATAAAGTATTTGTGTATGTATAAGTAGTAGTATCAGTTAATTAGATTCCATAACACAAGCTTAGAGCTTACTTTGGGTCTAATTAACCGTGTGTGAATTTGTCCAGGTATATTTTATTTAGGTATATTTAATTATTCATAGACGTATGGACATAATTCCGTTATTTCTTTTTGGATGTTCATTTTAATTTCGAGGTTTATTCTATAACGATACTCTATAATTCACTGCAGTCAGTTGATGCTTTTCTAAAAGTGCTTGCCTGTATCGCCCCATTCTTAGGTAAAAGCTTCTCCACTTTCTACCACTCTTGATTTTTAGGCTTCTCATTTTCTAGACAATTATTTATTATTTCTTCTATTTTATCCTTCTTCTATAAGGATAGTACAATTAGTAACAACACTCAAAGAACCCTATGGTTAGAACAGTTTCTTGAGAATTCAAAATTGATACTCTATAGAATCAATTTTGAATTAAAACTACGTTTAAGGATACACTTCTTTTATTTTACATTTTTATCTGACGTTTCGGCCCCGAAACGCGGTCACAGAAGCCTCCTGATGATCCCGATGTAGTGTTTGCTTAAACTGAAGAAACCAGCAGTATAAATTTGTGAAGTATTTTGGGTAGTAGAGTGCAACGCGGTGTTTCTCCACGTACCGTTTATGAGTATTTACGTTCCTGACAATTAATTGTCAAACTGCTTTACAATTACATACAGGCATTTGAATTTCTATTTCGTATCGCTTTGGGCGATGGAGGACAAGAATAATCAATAGAAGTGGGATAAAACGCTTTTCTGTTGTAGTGATAATGACGAAATTATTTGGATAGTTGCTCAATTACTATTACCTACCAGTGCTAGCGGCTTTACCCGCGTTGTACCCTTTCCCGTGGGAATTTTGGGATGAAAAAGCCTAGCCTACCTTCCCGTTCAATCCTATCCAGAATTATTCAAGTCGGAATGGCAGTTCCTGAGATTAGCGCGTTCAAACAAACAAAAAATCAAAAAACAAACTTTCAGCTTTATTATACATCACTACATAGTATAAAACAAAGTCGCTACTTTTGTCTGTTTGTTTGTCTGTATGCTTAAATCTTTAAAATTACGCAACGGATTTTGATGCGGTTTTTTTGTAATAGGTAGAGTGATTCAAGAGGAAGGTTTTTATGTAAAAAAAAACCCGAAATTCCCACGGGAACGGGCACAACGCGGGTAAAACCGCGGGGCGCTGCTAGTATTAGTATAGATTATACCCTCTCAGAAATGCACTTCTCTCAGACATGAACAACATTTTAACTCCACTGCTTTGTACTAAAACAAAATGGCCTCCCAATTTCCAACACATACATCAACACTAACATCACTGAAATTGGCAAATATTACTTCAGACATACATCCATAACAATGCCGGGTGTACTTATTAATTGTTTCTGGCAGCCGTTAAAGACACCGTTTCCTTTCGCTAATTACTATTTATTCGCTAACAAATGTTTGGCACACCTGCCTGGTCGGTTCCTGAAGATGAAACGCGATTATCTGAAGTATGTTTGGAAGTGACATAGTGCTCGCGTGTACCTGTGGCAATAAATTGTCTGGTCTAAGTAAAATGTCTACTCAATCATACCTGAGCTCTTGATTTCAAAATATGTGATAGAAACAGGACCCTTATCTTGGGTTCTGAACACTGATTAAGTTATTTTCAAAGGCATATACAATTTCTTGGATCTAATCAACATAAGACATCTTTGGGCACGACTATACCACTGCACTGAATTTTACCATAGATTATACCTTGGAGGCAAATGTAGTAGTGGTAATTTTTCACACTTGCGGTGAACAGCTAGGTTAAAAGTGGATCAAAACATCTAGAAAACATCCAGACAAATTCCCAATTATTTACTTTTCTAGTTCTAAAAAACTAGACACACCCTCAATCATTTTCTCTTCTATGTAAACAAAATAGATATTCATTTTATGGTAACAGAGAACATAAATAAAATGTCAAATAAGCGAGACACAGTGACACAGACATACTACTTCAGATGTAGATGAAATGAATTAGTTCGGAAGGACAATGCGCTATTTAGAGAGGTTGATGCGCGTTCGGTACAGTCCACTCGTGCCAACAGACTTGCATTGATTTACTGATGAAAGTAGTGTTTTATTGACTAGCTTTACTATTTAGGGTTACGTACCCAAAGGGTAAAAACGGGATCTTATTACTGAGACTTCGCTGTCCATCCGTCCGTCCGTCCAGACGGATGGATCTCTATCACCAGGCTGCATCTCAAGAACGGTGATAGCTAGACAGTTGAAATTTTCACAGATGATGTATTTCTATTGCCGTTATAACAACAAATACTAAAATAAAATAAAACAAATATTCACCCCTTAATTTTTATATGGTAAAATGACGTTGGCCGGGTTAGCTAGCTCTGTTTAAATCACGAAGCTAGAACAAAGAGGAGTTGCCCTAAGCAACGTAGCACTGGGATTCAACTCGGTCCTGACGTTGTCATGGTGGGCGGAGCCACTTAGGCTCCGCCCACCTGAACGCTGTAGTATGCTATCAGCGTTCCTCAGGTGCACATGTGACGAGACTCGCAATAAAAGTGTGTTTTTGCGTTTTTAACAAGAAAAGGATGAAGTGTTGTGTTTTACTATGTCAAAGTTACTCAGACAGACGTTCTGATAATATGAGTGGCATCTCATTTCATGTGTAAGTATTTTTTTCCCCAAATAAATATAAAAGTTCTAGAACATTCTCAGCTTTCAGCGTTAAAATTCTACTACTTGACACTAGATGGCGACACATTTCGGAAGAAAATACATAAGTTTACGTATAATTTTGCAGTATTATATTGTAATAATAATACGTAAATACTAAAAACTGTTATACACTTAGTCCTAAGTACCTTTTAGTAGCTAAAACAGTACTTTTATAGTTTTTATTATTATATTATTAATGGGCCGCCATCTATCGTCAACTAGAATAACTATTTTAAACTTCAGAAATATCCAGGGCCGTACTCAGATTTTTGTAAAAATTTTACCAACTAATTTAATTAAAAGTAATTTTAATTATTTTTATATGTTCGTTTTAGATTTCCATCCGACGATAATTTAAAACAGCAATGGATTACAAAACTTAATAGACCGGATTGGACACCAACAAAATACACAAAAATTTGTTCTTGCCATTTCAATGATGTCTTATTATAGTAGTTTATGCAATCTGTCATATAAAGAAGGGTGTACCCGTGTTATATGCAGTTGCATACACTACTTTATCTTCACTAATGCAATGAATCAAACAAAATTTTAAAAACAAAACACATTGCGAAACATTAAATTCACGCGTACGTGTATTGTCACAGTGAACTTGCCGCCATTAAAATCTAACCAATGAGAGCGCAGCTGCGCGCGCAGGGCCGCAGGGCGCGATATTATAATGAGATTTTACGATATCGATGTGGATATTATAACATCATGTGCAATTGCTTAAATTGAGTGTTTTAGTTGTCTGCGCTATAACTGTAGTAATTATAAGTCAAGTATTGGAAACATAAATAGAATGTCACAACATTAGTGTAGATAAAATAAATAAATAAGTACATTCATGTGTTATTCTGTATAATCTATATTACTGTAAAGTTTCATCCAAATCCGTCGCGTGGTTTTTACGTGAAAGAGCAACAAACATACATCCATACATCCATCCTCACAAAATTTCGCATAATATTATAGTAGGATGCAACAGTCTAGAAAGTGCATTTGACTCGCGTTTGTATCGATACAAATGCGCGTTGACGGCGCGTATAAAAAACGTCGTGTGCAAAGGCTCTTATTTTATTACAAGCTTTTATTTAGTTTCACCTGTCCCGATGTTTGTGTGAAATTAAATCTTGCAAGTTAAATTTGGTCCACTTCCCGGTTACCGATTGAGCTGAAATTTGCAACACATCTTTGGTTCTGATGACAATGCAATTAATTAGTTGTAGTCGGTATTGTTATTAATCTAAAATGGCCGCCCTAACAAAATGGCGGTGTACATTTTTGTCGTTATTTATATTCGTGATCGCGATTGCAAAAGAAAAAAATGTAACATGCTTTTATTTAACAAAAATTGGGTACGTGATAAAAACGCAAAGATTTAATACAAGGTGTAAAAGATACTTAGGTATCTAGATAATTAGGTATCTACGATATTATTGTGACGAAGACAAAGAAGCTTAATTTTTCGTTAAAGGTTGCAATGTCAGTGCATACATTTATTATCTTGTTTTAATTATTATTTTATTATTTTAGTTCATTTTATTAACAAATAATAAAAGATTGTTTTAAAAAAAAGTCTTTTCATTTGATTTATTTCCCTATAAAATTTTTTTGAAGCTGAGTTTTGAGTTCTGAGTACGTCCCATCACATTAAGACTTTTGACACCTAGTGTGAAGTAGCTGAACTACGTAGTAACATCAACATCAACCTAAACTAGTAGTTTTGCTATTAGCCGATAGATGGAATATTGAGAAGTGGGCGGAGCTTAACACCACCTCAGTGCCCCCTCACCCCGCAAACTATCACGCGTCGTTTCATAGGGAAATTGAATTACCACACCTCCTCTTTGTTTTAGCTTCGTGGTTTAAATCCTAACTTTCCTATGATGGTCTTAACCAGTCAGGTCAGTCTATGCCATGCCACTACATTTCATTATTCCCTATTCTACATAATTCCTTTTTTTCCACAGTCGCACCTCCACATCACCACTGCCCTCCACGGGGGGCACTCTCCCCCGTCCAGGGACCAAACAAGTGACAGTGACAGTCCAAGAGACGGTGGTGGAGCCAGCTCATCCGCAACAGCAACCCTCGCCCACACCCGCGCCGGCCAGACACCACCATCACGCCAGCAGTGCGACTAAGGAGCTGGACGATCTGATGGCTTCACTGTCTGACTTCAAGGTGAGGTTTTTCAATTTATAGCTTAGGAGAAGGCAGAGGTGCCAGTACATCTATAGCAGCAACCCTTTCGTTATGTCAGAGATCACCATCACGCCAGCAATATGAATAAACTAGCAGCGTGCCGCGGTTTTACCCGCGTTATCCCCTTTCTCGTGGAGATTTCGGGATGAAAAATAGCCTTTAACGTTCCGGTGAATGTGGTTATCAATTACAAACAGAATTATTCAAATCGGATTGATAGTTTCTGAAGCGCGTTCCAACAAACAAAGGTCCTCCTCTACTTTATTATATTAGTTCACACAAAGGGAACAAATTCTTAGTTAAGTAGGCCGGGTAGTAAGGCTGTGGCTCTTAAGATACTAACTTGTAGTGAAGTATGTGGAATTTTGTAAATAAGCACCGTTGGAATAAAGTGCCGAATGGTGTTCTCTCTGTCTTTTCTTTGAGTTCCAAAACCTTAGAGCCTACTCGAGTTTTTTACATCAGTCACAATCGGAATCGACACCGAAAGATGAACGGTAATGTTCATGTAATACAAACACCCGTTAATCTTCGTTCCCATACATTACTCTTGTTGTTTATTATTTCATTTAGAACTCACTCTATTTCTCTAAATTTCTCTCTAACTACATAATATCAGTGTTTACATACCGTCGCAAGGCTACGTGTAAGATATACGCGGATTGACGAGTCTCGACCAGACGACTTGCCAACAAGACACTTGACCTGATAACATTATAAATGCTGTATTTCACACCGATGTTTATACATCCCCGACCTATATTACAGACGGTTTCATTCACGGTGCGTTAGTTAACGTTGACCCGCGTGTGTTAGAAAGGTATCAAACAGCATGAGTCAGAAGGTTCTCCGGATGACGTCACGGGTCGGCACACTGCACCACGCTCGCACACTTTCCCGTTTATTATAATATTTAGTTGAGGCCTTTCTTGGCCCACGTCTATTTCCAGCCCGCGCGCTCTCCAGCAGTGTTGTTGTCCCTCTCGCACGTCCCGTCCCGCTCCCGCGATCTAAACATAGTCCCAGCGTTACATCACTCGAGGGGGGCGGGGGCGGCCCCCCGATACATAGACAAACATTACGTCCGAGCCGCACTCGCGCCCATCCAGCCCGAGCGGACGGTATCCTTCAGTGAGCGCCGTTCCAACTCACCACTCATCCCGGCTCATCCCGAATTTAACAGCATTATCACTGAACCCTGTGTGTTGCAGGTGAGCGGCACCGGCGGCGAGGGCGGAACCCACGTGTACCGCGAGAAGCGCGCGTGGCAGGAGCACTATCGCAGCACCCCGCGCCAACCCGAGCCCGCCTCGCTCGAGCATATGCTCGGCTCGCTCCGAGCAGACATGAGCCGTCAAGGAGTACAAACGCCCCAAAAGGGCTGCTGCAATGCCTGCGAGAAGCCCATCGTCGGACAGGTGGAGTGGAACGAAGATGGGACCTAGTTTGGTGGAGTGTAGTGAAGGATCCTTGGCTAACGAGTTGTTGTCCGCAGGTGATCACGGCGCTGGGCCGCACCTGGCACCCCGAGCACTTCACCTGCGCCCACTGCAACCAGGAGCTGGGCACGAGGAACTTCTTCGAGCGCGACGGCCGCCCCTACTGCGAGCCCGACTACCACAACCTCTTCTCGCCGAGATGCGCTTACTGCAACGGACCGATCCTTGACGTCAGTTTACCATCAATTGTTTTAATTCACTCTTATGTTTCAGGTCTTAAAGTCCATTTCGTGTTGCAGAAATGCGTGACGGCCCTCGAAAAAACATGGCATACAGAACACTTCTTCTGTGCTCAATGCGGGCAACAATTTGGAGAGGATGGGTTCCATGAGAGGGATGGGAAGCCCTACTGCCGCGCTGACTACTTCGACATGTTCGCGCCCAAGTGCGGCGGCTGCAACAAGCCCATCATGGAGAACTATATCTCGGCGCTTAACACACAGTGGCACCCCGATTGCTTCGTATGCAAGGTCAGTATCAGTACCTCCATCTTAGATGCAACACTCGGCAGTCGAACCGTCAATATCAAGGTTTGTAACCCCTGAAACCCTACGCCAGGTCAAGTATAACATTTCCAAAGCATCATCTTTAAAATGATGTATTGGACATGTGGTTAATGTACTGTTCTATCCGCACAGGACTGTCAAATAGCCGTGAAAGGCAAATCCTTCTATGCGATGGAAGGCAAGCCGGTATGCCCCAAATGCGTGGGAGTCGATGAAGATGAATAGATGACGTCACAATGTCCCTCCAAAGATGCCCTCCCCCAATTTCTTTACAGCTATGCTCTACGGGCGATGATGACATGACACCAACACACACAATGTTATCTAAACAACACACACACACACACACACACACACACACACAAACACTTCGGACATGAAATGAAACAACAAAATCTAGTCTAGCTTATAGGGTATTATGTTAATATATTTTTATAATATTATTACTGTAATGTTAAGTTCTATAATAAAGAAAAAAGAAAAAAATAATAACAAAAAAAAACATACTTATAAATAAACAAAAATACTTTGAAATTTACGGGACATGCGTAGCGTGCGAAGGTCACGTGCGTATACGCATGTCACGGGACGGCAAACGGCAATGACCTTTGTGAAGGACACTGAAGAAAGTTGCCTTATTTTGTTTCGGGGTCAAGAGCTAGGTATAGGGTTTCCCGTTGGTAACCGCAGGCGACGAAGTTGCTATTTATAGTGGTGTGACGTAGCGATGCGTCCGCCGTAGCTCGAATAATCAGGTCGATTAGTTAAACCATCTGATCGACGGTTATTTTTGAAATGGCCTATTAATAGTACACGGAGCCAACAACAAGTTTAGTAGGTGAAGAAAGGGCGTTATACTAGTTACAAGTCACACAAACAATTGCGCAATGTTTTTTTTTGTAGACTCTAGACGTACTGTACTAAATACCAATTTGCTAGTGTCTTTTTGAAATGACGTCCCCGCCGCGTCTATTTGTCTGTCTGTATGTTCGAGATTATCTCAACAACTGATCCTGTTTTCATGGGATTTTTACCAATATGCAGTTATTCAAAATGAAAGTTTAAACTCCGAGAGTCTACTACGTTATTTTGATTACCCAAAGCAAAGCGAGGGCGCGTCGCTAGTAAAATAAAGAAAACAAAACATAAGAGTAAATACAAAATATAAATCTTTTTTAAAATATTTCTTTATTTGTTAGTACAACGAGGGTTGGATCTGACTTCTGATAGATCGCCTAAATACCTCGGACATGGACATGTTATTATACACAGATCGAAACAACCAGGGCTAAAAATTAACCAAACAATGTCCAAACAAAAAATGTAAAGCGCAAAAACATGACACAAAAAATGTAATACGCTGTGATATAATCATAAAATAATGTAACTTTATTTTTTTAAACTCTACGCTTATTATAAAATGTTTAAAAGAAAATGTCACATGAAAGTGAATAGTTCGATAATATTTCAAATATGAAGAAATGTTTAAACTCTCATTTCTCGTGGATTTAAGCCAATTTGTATTGTTGAATTGTAAATAAAATAAAGATAAGTATTATTTGACGATTTTTTATCTGAGTGTATATCATTTGAATACTAAGATGTAAAGAGCTTTCTAAATGTAAAGATCATCTTGTGGTCTTGGTAGATTATTTTATTGTAAACAAACAACAAAAAAGAATTTATAGTCTAACTATTGATATAATTGTAGTAAAGTTACGATTATATACGACTTGATTTCGGTCAAAAATGACCTTTTACACATGTACACTATACAAAAGCATTTTTTTCTTCACTTTATAACATACACCATGAAAACATCTAAAATGCCAGCACCTTCGAGGTGAACCTCTTTGTTGCGCTTAGTTTGCAAAACATTTTTTTTTATAACAATACATAATACGCGATACACTTAACACTTGGGTTTAATATATGTCCAACTGAGTCACGATAGAATTGTCATGTCATCGAGACACTACTTTGCACAGCATAGACTTATGCTGTGTCCTTGCAGAAGCATACTTGATGAATCATAAGCCTTTAGTAAAAATGGCACTACTCTAAATTGATCATCAACTTCTATGAATGATATTTTAAGGCCTGGTGTTTCCCACGGCTGGGCAAAAGCCTCTGCACTCTCTTTCCACACCTCTCTATTAGATTTACACAGTGCCAGTCTTTACGGAAGGAGTAGCTCATCGCACCATCGCCTTTGAGTTCTATCGCACTGTTTTGGCATTGGGGAGAATCAATTGTTAAATCTTATTTTTCAATTAATATCATACAATTAATTGGTGTATTTTCTTTGATTTCAGGAATGCCGGGAGCCATTCCACGGCGGATCTTTCTTCGAACACGAAGGGCAGCCATATTGTGAAACGCATTACCACGGCAAGCGGGGCTCGCTCTGCGCCGGCTGCCATAAACCCATAGCCGGTCGCTGCATCACAGCAATGTTCAGGAAATTCCACCCCGAACACTTTGTATGCGCATTCTGCCTCAGACAACTGAACAAAGGCACTTTCAAAGAACAAAACGATAAGCCCTACTGTCATACGTGCTTTGACAAGCTCTTCGGATAGATGGCGCTCCAATTAGTTCCATAAACTAATGGAAACTGTCAGGAGATGGCGCTGTAACCAATCTGTTTGTAAATCTATTTGTATGTATGATAGATCTTAAATCGATTATTGAAAAATGGCGCTAATTAAATCGATATGTAGATATGTGATTCAGATATTCTGTACAATGAAATTACCACAGTTAATAGGTTATTATAGAATGTATTTATAAATCATCGATACTTTCAAAATCGTAGGACATCTAATGTGATTTAATTGTAATGTCATGTGAAGTCTGTGGTTTATGTCTGGTACGTATAGACAAACGTTGTCTATGATCGCAAAATGGCGGACTCGTTAAGTTTGGATACTTTCATGTAATTGTTGACTAATAATAATTGTTTAGGAAGTATTTGTGTGTTGTGATGTCCTATTTGTTTTTTTAACT
This sequence comes from Cyclophora albipunctata, assembly GCA_963082685.1. Lineage (NCBI taxonomy): Eukaryota > Metazoa > Arthropoda > Insecta > Lepidoptera > Geometridae > Cyclophora > Cyclophora albipunctata. The sequence goes on along the minus strand of OY720117.1, from coordinate 1,848,395 downwards.
TTTACACAAAATAATGTGTACCTTTGACGGCTCAAAAATAATAGTATGGTATTGGAAAAAGTACCTTAAAGTTACGTGAATAAGATATACAGCCAAGTCTATAATATAAGAATATATGTCTTAAATAAAATACTTATAGTATTTATTATATTATAAATAAAATATAACATTCAATTGTTAGTTTAAGAAAAAATAAAGTCGATGTTTTAGAAGAAACCTATTAGTAGGGTTGAACATAGTATAACACCACATTTCATTGCGCACAATCGGGTAAGTAGTCTTCTATCCAATTAAATATCCCGGTAACCAATAGACGTGTGATATAAATACATATTGCAAGTAGCTCAGTGAATTACAAAAACACAAAAACTTTATTTCCAAAAACAGTCAAACACATATACACAAACACGCACACACTCACTCAAACACTCACACAAACAGACACTCACAAAAAAACATACACTCACACAAACACACACGCGCGCGCGCACACGCACACGCGCGCACACACACACACACGCACACACACGCACGCACACACACACACACACACACGCACACACACACACACACACACACACACACACACACACACACACACACACACACACACACACACACACACACACACGCGCGCGCGCGCACACTCATAATATGTAACCGGGCTATTAGCGATCATAATTAGTCTCCAAAACTATTAGACCACATACTTGTAAACTAACATATACCTAATTAATTAAACTAAATTGTACTAAACTTCTCTTAAATGGTTTAAACTTTATAAAACAACCCCTGCAAAAGATATTTTTTTTATTAATAGACAATTTAGAACAAAACTTCTAAAAAAAACATTGAATTAAAAAACAATGGTTTCAGAAATAAGAATTAAGTTAACTGTCTGTAATGATCATTAAAAATAGATTAACGCTAAATGCATAGACTCTGTAATATCTTCCATCAATTAAGGTTTATCGCTGTAAAATAATTTGCTACATTGTTATAAGTTTATTGGTGAATGTTATCGCTTTTTTATTGTTAACAGCGAGTGCCAAACGCCTTATCTGGCTCGTTATATACACGCACGCTATGTTATCGTTCACATAGTTGCTAGGTTACACACTTATGCTTGAATACTCAAAAACACTCAAATTAAGCAGCCCATATGACATAATTATAATATGACAAAATAGGTTCACAATTTTGACAATTATTGGTTAAAATGTACTATTTTGACAAAAAGTTGTCAATAATGTACTCTATATGTCAGTAATGATCTATAGTGACAGAAAGTTGTCAGAAGAGTATATGATAGATACAAATGACTGTCTAAAGTGTATGTTACTCCTAATTTGAGTGGCTTATGAGTATTTGAAGGATAAATTGTTAAGATACGCAGAAATAATTGTGTTATCAACTAAAACCCGATGTACATGTACAGATTTAGCACTTATCGAGCTCTGGAAAGAGATAGTTGACTAGTCTTTAATAGCGCGCTATCTCTGTCACACACCACCCTTTTATGAAGATTTTACGTGATGACACTGTAATATGTTGTCCCTACGCTCTACTTATAAATATCTGTCTGTTTGTAATGCTTTACACCTAAACAACTAAACCAATTTTGAAGAAACTTCGTACAGATATAGATTAGAGCTTGGAGAAGGTTACGGTAAAAATTTTATCCCAAAATTACGTCAGGAAAAAAATCACTGAGGGTGAGACCGCGGGGAAAAGTTAGGCTGTAATCAATTAAAGTTTAAATGAATAATTATCATATTTTATGTAATTCCCTTTTATTTATCTAATCATTGTCATTCAATAGACTAAAATATTTGAATATAAATAGCTTTTAACGATAATTCCGGTTATATTAACCAACGCGAGTATGTAGCCCCGTATCGAGAGATATGTACCCATTAAATATGTAATATTTAACAAATATATTTTAATGTTTTTATACGTTTTGTTTTATTGGAGGTGACGTATAATTAAAAGAAATTAAAAAAAATAATTTGTAACTCGACCTTCTCTACTGACTAATAAATAATGTTTATAAAATAATAGGGAGGGATTGGCATAATCTAGCCCATTCCTATTCTGGGCTAGATTATGCCAAGCCCTATTATTTTATTATGGCTTGGAAGGGGAAAGAGGGAAAGCGTTGAGGGCCTCAACACTTTCCTTATTGACCTCAACTTGAGGGTGACCTTTGCCCAGTAGTGGGACACAATTGGTTAATTAAAAAATTAAAAACACATACATAAGTGTAGCGCCACATCTGCGGAACGTACGGCGCCGAACCTTCCGCTCTATGACACATCAGTCGAAATTACGCCGCGTACTGATGTGTCATAGATAACTTGAAATACACTACGAGCGTATTTAGCGAAAGGTTCGGCGCCGTACGTTCCGCAGATGTGGCCCTACACTAAGTAGATGTGAAAAAATGGTCACCAGTTATATTCTATGCTGTTTAAGAACTGTTTTGGGCTATAATTCTAAAAAGTAAATACAGTGTTTTATTGTGTGTCCCACAGCTGGGCAAAGGCCGCTAAAAATAAATTAAAAATAGATTTTCTTTGAATTTTCTCATCAGTTGTAAGTAAATCGTTTAAAACTACATACTACATACATATCTTATCCTACCGCCATTGCAAAAATGAGCACTTATCTAAGTGTAATTAAGTTACATCATCCGATAAAAAACAAATATGTAAGAAAGAAATGGCCATGAGAAGTGCTACAAAGTAGGTACCTATCGATTATCTAATTTCCACTCAGAAGTCAATAATTCCATTAAAAATTCAACGCCGAAGGCTAATGAAAGAATCCAATTGAAGTAATGGGTTCGTTTTATTGTTCATCTGTGGATTGGTGTTTATTCGTTTTTTTGTTGTATTATCTATGATTTCCTCTTCTTGCTTACTATTGATGATGACAGTTATGGATCTAATACCAAATCTATAATTGAAAACTGAAGAGTTTGTAATCTGTTTTAAAAGGTTCTTTTCGTAATGGATAGCCTTATTCAACGGGAAGGTTATAGGCTATTTTTCATCCCGAAATATACCCACCGGGACGGTCACAACCCGGGTAATACCGCGGGGAGTTGCTAATAATTCATAATAAGCAAAAAGACTATAAACAAAACATTAAATTTATTAAACAAAAAAAGTTATATTCCCATTAAAATAATGCCACTGTAATGTACTCTATCATAGTCTATCCAACCGGAATGACGTCCGGCCTCGATAAATTAAATTCCGGATTATTTTATCTGTGTCTATTGTGTTTTATCGTTCATTCAATTAAATTTTAAATTGTTGTTACCGGTATCAAAACACAGTTTAAATTGTTTTGAAACACAGGTTTATAAATGTGCTTCCAGCAAGTGCATTAAATATATAATATGCATCTATTATATTTAGATATTTTTGTATATAAATTTTCAACTAAAATACGTTATAATAATGTAAATTTTCAACTATACAGGATTGAAAAATTGTTACCTACTGGACAAAAAAAACTACTGGACATATTTGGATGAAACTTTACAATAATATAGGGTCAGTCTTCAGTACGTCAAAGTAACACAAGGGATACATTTTATCCCGAAATTACCACAGTAATGGGTGCCACGTAGGTAACACTGCGGGGCGCGGCTAGTTATACCTAGTTATACATAACATACATTGCATTATTGAAGACATGACATCTATGCAGCATGTCATATCTCTAAAATGTGATGTTGCACAGTCATATCATTCTAGAAATTATATTGAGCGTAATTCGTGATTTTATTGGATTATAATCGAATATTATTTATCGCAAACAGACAGGCCTTGAGTTTATCGCGTAAAGTAATGTTTATCTTATCGTGGCTAATTAAAACTGTTAATGGAAATACTTAAAATCGCTTAAGTACTTGTAATTATTAGGAATTGTATTTATCTAACAAATGAAAAGAGGATTTATTATGCGTTGTCAATTTTGTTATTCAATTTCCGCCTTCTTCTTCTTCATCGAGTGGATGGTCAATCTGACCAATCCTGGTGTCAGAGTTATCGAGCCGCCAAAGGCCTCTGATATGGCTCATGTAACGACTACTATCCGTAGAAAGTGACCGGGACCGACGGCTTAACGTGCCCTCCGAAGCACGGAATCATCTTACTTTTCGGACAATCAGGTGATTCAGCCTGCAATGCCCTAGCCAAACTGAGGACAGTCTCACAAAGACATTTTTGTGAGATATTGTTGTCCCCACCGGGAATCGAACCCGGAACCTCCGGATCGTGAGCCGGGCGTTCAAACCACAAGACCACGGAGGCTGTTAATTTCCGCCTAATTACGCTTTATAACTAAAACACTGTTATAAAGTGTTGTCTCCACAGATCACAAAGATGTCTCTTGATGTCTCTTGCTCATTGGAAAATAGCGTAAGTCGGAAAGGGATAAACCATTTGATAGCTATCCTCTATTCTCCGTCTACGATAGCTTTAATGCTGTTATTAAGCTGTTTAATCTTTGAATTTGGATACGTTTTATTTCACGCATGTTCGGCAAGGCGCCAGTTAGGACGTGATTATTCTCTTATTTTGGTCTCAATATGAGTCAGCGATGACGAGTGCTGTAGAGTGGCAATTCGTAATTTACCTTTTTGGCCGAGATGATTCATAATGTTGGTGAGGTAAAACTAGAAAATTCTACTTATTTTACCTCCGCAGCCTTGCTGCGTGATTTACCGGGGAAAAAGGAATCGTAAAAATAACTATACGTATTTCACTGAATATTAACATTTAATTCTTACATACATCCCTAAAATTACACATGGCATAACAAATAAAAAATTACAAGTCGAACTAGACAACACGATCAATAATAATTAAGTAATTCATTAAAACCTATTTTATTATACTTTGTCATTTACTAAACTTAAACAAAAGTCTAAGTAGATTCAATTAACAAATTAAGCCTAATCAGTCTTGATGTGAAATTCAGTATCAGAATTACTTCTCAGGCGAGGCCTGGGAACAATTCTGAGAAGGATTCGCACCAAAAATCTGACAAGTCCATTGAATCTGGTTCACTGAGGGGCGAGGCGAGCGACTCGTAGCCGAGGTCGGAGGTAAAGCTCCGCGACGGAGACAACCCTAGAATGTTCTCCTCAACAGACTTCGGTGAAAGGCTCATCGGGGAGAGCATTTTCATGTCGCATTCCATGGTTATGCCCGTGGCGTTGTTCGTGAGCGAGTTAAAGTCTGTATCGACTTGTATCGCCGGAATCTCTTCAAGAACCTCTTCACACGGCACCTCGATGGTGATGCAGTCGTTTGCCTCGTCGCAACTGGCGTAGAACATGTCTCCTTTGTCATTGTTCTCTTCCTTTATTTGTACGTCAGGTGAGTAGGGATGCGCGTAAGAGTGCTGTGATAGTATCCGGTGGACGTCGTGTTTCATGTCTATGATGTGACTTTCACTGGATTCCAGGTGCTCTGCTGCGGGCCCCACCACTTTATCTGTTTTAGGGCACTCTCTAGTGTCCCGGATTGGGTCCTGGAACAAACGGATTACGTTATAAGTACCCTGTTTAACTGTTTAGTCCTTTTTCTGCGAATTTCGTAAAATGAGCTTGAAATGCTAATCTTTCCGTTTTGAAAAACACTATCATATTCAACATTAGTCTTTTAACTTTATTTTAGTCTCAATCGTTAACATAAAAGAGACATTGAACCTTACAGTGTAAATACGTCGTAAATTTTCTACGACCTAAAACGAGTTTGATGCTTATTTATTTGCATGCTTTATCAAAACTACGAGTTTTAGTAACCACTTAGATGATGTTAACTTTAATCGTTCCCAACAAGGATATTATGTCTCTTAGTTAACACATAACACATTGTTAAACAGATTATTAATATTCATCATTAATAAAAAGACAGTTGAATAAACAATATCTATTTGAGTACTTAGAACTCTTTATAAGAGCACAGATGCTTATAGTATGATGTAAAGTAGGCACATATTGCATCATACAATATAATGTGTAGGTTATGCGCTAAGCAACCCGATCTTCCAAACAACATCTTTATCTCAATAGATTTTCCTGTTAAGTCATCAAAAACACATCTCGATGGGTGGATTAATTTGTCATGTATGTAAGTTGATAAACACGTTTTGTATTTTTGTGTTATCTCGTATAGATAAGGGCCCTAGTGACCCCATTTTGGGCCGGCAAACTGATACCTAATAGATGGGGTAATTGCATTTTTGTACAAATATAAGTGGCGATTTGTAGAGTCCTGTTACTTTTTGTTTGATTATGGCCTTACAGTGGTATTCATAAACGCTGTATAACTACGAGTAAAACACTATTAAAAAAGTGTTTTGTCTCTTTCGCTCTTCGGAAAATGGCGTATGTCGGAAAAGGATAAACAATTTAATACCTAAAATTCTGTTACTAAACGTTTATGAATAAGAAACTAGTTGTTTGAGCAACTTACATTTTGAGTCTCTCCTGCAGCACTTGCATCAATTTCTTTGATGAGGGACTCTGCAAGTTGATGGAGGGTGTCGAGGTACTCTTCGGACTCGAGGTGGGCGAGGATGTCTGAGAGAGGAGACACATCGCCAGCAGCAGGCGAGCCGCGCGGAGCGCCGGCGGGGGCCCTGCCTTCTGCTGAGGGGACTCTGCTGGTCCTAGGGCTCCCGCGACGGTCCGCGCCGCCGCCTCGCTGCGAAGCGACTGGTTCTCGCTCAACAGACGCTCGTTCAACGCCTTCAAGCTCTCCATTTCACTGATCAACCTCTTGTTGACGTCCTCCAATCCCTTGATACGATCTTCCATATCATCCATTTTCGCCTTCTTCCTGTCGCGTGATGTCTGCGCCGCGACGCGATTCTTCAGCTTCCTGTGTCAATGACATTATCTGTTAGTGTCTACGCGTTAACTCACTGCTAACTGTATTGGCGTAACGCTAACGGGATATGAAGGTCAAACAACTCGGCAGACTTTGGACGGTGGAGTAGTTGATGCAATAGTTACCAGGAAAACAATGGGCATTATGTTGGCATTGAATAGGTGTAAACGTAATTCATTCGATTTGAATCTAGAATTTTCAATTGTCAAATTCGACACGCAAGCAAGTAGATAGTTAACTTAGTACTTGAGTGCTTGCTTGGACACTAGATAAGTACTCGGACTTACTTTCTCTGCATCTTCTCCTCCCATGTCAAGTGGTCCAGCCGGCGCTTCCTGGAGGGAGCAGGAGACACGTCGAGCACCACGCTCTCCTCCTCCATCGCCAGATAGTTGTTGGGCACAGTGATGATGATCGGAGCACTCATATTCACGCCTTCTCCAATAAACACATAAAAACACCACACACCACTTTAAACTAGCTTCTAAAGTCTTGTTATCATAATAACTCGTGGAATTTTCTCGACTTATAGCACTTTTATGCGATTATATTTATGTCGCGTACAACAAACGATTGCGTCGGTCATATTCGACATCGAGAAGTGTTGTAAACCAATTTCGAGCGACAATTTAAAGAGTGTATGTGGACCTACGCCATTGGTTGACTATTATCAGTGGGTGGAGTCAGACTTTTAATGATTAAATGAAAGAGCAGAATACAGATAAATTTACGTGCGCTAGAGCGAGATAGGAATATCTACGTCACGAAAAGTAAGAGCGAAAGAGAATACACGTTAATATTTTGTGATAAACAAGGACAGCAAAGCGCCATCTGCAGTTACACTTGTTTTTTCTCATTTCTCTACAGTTTTGATCGATATTTTATAAATACATAATTAATTGTTCATGGTATTCAATGTCTAATTAAATTGTTAATTTCTTTCCCTAGATCATAATTTACTGGAATCAATATGCAGTTAGAATGTTGGGAAATCAAGGTGTAATGAGAAAAATGATGTAATCTAAGGTGATTCTATGAAAGGCGGCCGGTGTGGGTGAAACATGCCGACGAAAACAAAACATTCGGTGACGCATGAATTGGGGCACCCCGTATAAACCGTATATTGCATTATTGTTGTTGTTTCATCATGTATTTCGTCAGCTTCGAAAATGTTGGTAGTTACTTAGTTAATTTCCCGTTTCTTTGTTAAAAGTTAGTCACGGTAAAATGTTAGTACCTACGCTCGATTCAGATTAAATAAAATAAAATACAGATTAAATAATATAATATGAAATCTAGCTTACTGAAACTAATCTAATACATATAAATGCACAAAATACTTTATGTAAGTATGTAGTAATTATGTATTAGTATTCGTCTAGCCTCGCTTCATGTCCCCTTTACATGAAATCCAATGATCGGCGAGATTTTATCTGCATGTTTTATGTTACAAAACTACTTATATACAAATATAAATATATAAACTAGATCTAAATCTAAAGACATTAAATAATATAAATCTTCTTAATCCAGATCAAGAACACCCAAAATATCCGTCCCATAGTTCCATCCGTCCGTCCGTTCCCATCTTTGCTTTTGTAAGTTCATCCATGGTTCTATGATACAACAAACCACAGAATGACTGGATGACATGAGTATTTAAACTTCACAATGACAGTTAATCAGAATAATCTGACAGTGACAGCTGGGGTGACATTAAATCAGCTTTCGCTAAAAAAATATCTTGTATCAATCAATCAAATAAAATTTTGCTTTGTGTTTGTTTGTTACTTGTCTTGTCAGCGGAATTATTGCTGAATTTAATTAATTAGAACTGTGTGAATTATTGGTATTTACGAAAAGCGATAAACTCGCTTTGTTCGTAATTGAATTTTGATAAAAATTATGGCGTCTACAAGCTCAGAGTCACAGACTACCATTGCCCAGAAAACATGGGCAATGGCCAACAATATTGAAACAGTTTCCAGTGTTGATGATATTTACCGCTACGACAGAAAGCAGCAACAGGATATCTTAGCAGCGAAACCATGGGAGAAAGAGTAAGAACTTTTATCTTTAGAAAGTATTTTCTAGTACAATGGACGTAATTTTAGTGCGTAATATTCCCACTTATTCTTTTTTCGAATAACCTATTAAAACCTCTATGGTGTTTTTCATTTAATAAGGTTTAATGGTTTTCTACCTTTCACAGTCCTCATTTCTTCAAAGACATAAAGATCTCCGCGTTAGCGCTCTTGAAGATGGTGATGCATGCCAGATCCGGGGGTACTTTGGAAGTTATGGGACTTCTACTGGGTAAGAAAATCTGTTATTTTTCTTTACAACAATATTCGCTACATTACACATCTCTTTTACTGTACAAATTGGATCTGTATCCCATATAATATAAACCAACAAGAACACTATTATATTATGTTGTCCATGTTTTATAAAATCTTCATATTAAGATAATCTTATTTTAATTTTTCATCGTCATCAGGTAAAGTGGACGCAAACACGATGATTGTGATGGACTCGTTTGCGTTGCCGGTCGAAGGCACAGAGACCAGGGTGAACGCTCAGGCACAGGCTTACGAATACATGACTGCTTACATAGAAGCTGCCAAACAGGTGTGAAGACCATAGACGTATCTTGTTTTGTATTGGACAGTACTTCTTGTTCTATCATGTTAATGGCCTTTAAATTTTGAGCATCGGAGACTCACTTTCAGATTGCACAGTTGATTTGTACATACATGTTCAAACGTTAAGTTCTTAATTCTATTTAAGTATACTAATAAATAACGACTTGTGAAACATTAAGGTATAAATAATACTTTGATTGAAAAATTCATACTGTAATGAGGCAAATATTTGGGAATTAACCGATTCATTGCTGATGGCACGACAGGCGTGTCATCAATTGTTTTAACTTATGGCTTATGACACGAGAGGCGTGTCATTTTTTCATCGGTTGTAACAGCCTCAAATTAAGTTTTAGAAGGGTCTGCCCAGGACAAAACTATCAAGTTTTTCCACGAAAATCTAGTCTGTTGTATTAGTTTCCGGATATTGTGTGAATTTCGAGGTTGCAGGGGTTGTCAACCTTTTTAAATTTACATTGAATTACTTTTTAACGTTGCTGATGGCACGACAGGCGTGTCATCAATTGTGTTTACTTATGGCTTATGACACGAGAAAAAATATGGAAGGCACTTGATCAATTTTTTGATCAGCAATTTCTGTGCATGTACCACTGTCCTCAAACTTCTTTTGAGGCTTGAAAGTTCCATCATCTGAGTATGATTGTGAATTTTGTTCAAAAATATAATTCATCGTTTCTTCTTCATTTTCACATTGAGTCTCATCATTGTCATAGTCTTCTGTTTCCGGAATGTATTTGCGTTTTCGTGTCGATTCTAAAATAAGACTGTACCGTCTTCGCGGTATTTCGTAATGCACGTTTCTAAACTGCTCCACCGACCTGGAATTTGAACCAATGGGAGCACGTCTTTTTCTATGACGTGCAGCGCTCGCATTGGTTAACACAGACAGCCTGGCGGGAACAACACCTCGCCACTTCCGCACACGTTAAAAAATATGGAGAATGGTGGTTCATCTTAAAATCTATAAAATTCGTTTTCCCTATGCAAATTCGAGCTTCTTCATTATATACGTCATCAAAGCGGCGCCGCTGAAGGACTTAAACTGTGGTGTGTGTGGTGTGTCGTGCGCATTCCAAGGAAGGACCTAAACTGGACATTCCACGAGACCGCAGAAGGCAAGTCAGGTGCGTAGCGTCTTATTATCCTGTTGGTTCAAAGCCTAGAGAGCTGGGGTTCTTTAGAAACGTGCAGACAGATATATTAAATACCTAATATCAATCGTCTGAACAAAATGTTGAAAAATCATACAAAGACAGTCAATTTAACAAACAATCTGAATATTTAATTTTATGCACTTCCGACAGCTATGACGAGCTACAAACTAATCTTGTCCATTAATTGTAATTATTTAAATTATAAGCAAGATATCCCACTCAAATGTTACCTTCCCCACGAATTATTTTTTGTAAATAAATAAACCCTAAGTCGGAATATTTTTTTGTAGAAATAAGTTTAAAAATTAAAACAACACAAAAGGTTTGAAACACCTGATAAACCGTGAAAACGCAAGAAAAAACATGTGGTTTATATACATGGCTGATGGCACAATAGGCGTGCCATCAACTTCTATGGCGCTTGACACGCCAGTCGTGTCATAGAAAATTTGTTCACAGCCACGGCGAAAAGTTTTAAAAAATGGGTGCCGCAATGAATCGGTTAATTTAATTATATTTGGAAATAAAATACCCCATAGTGTAAAAAGTGGTTTTCAAAATGCAAACTCAAATGTAATAATTACTATTTAACCCACAGGTGGGCCGCCACGAGAATGCCATCGGTTGGTATCACAGTCACCCCGGCTACGGTTGCTGGCTGTCCGGGATAGACGTCTCCACACAAATGTTAAACCAGAACTTCCAAGAACCGTTTGTTGCCATTGTCATTGATCCCGTCAGAACCATCTCCGCCGGCAAAGTGTGTCTTGGAGCATTTAGGACTTATCCAAAGGTTTGTATTACCAATTTATAACTACATCTTATTAACCTATTTCCAAAATACCAAAATATAAATGAGGGGTCTTGGTCCAGCAGTTTAACATTACAGGCTGCCATACCATAAATAAACATAAAATATAATATTTTCAGGGTTATAAACCAGCCAATGAAGAGCCATCAGAATACCAGACCATCCCTCTCAACAAGATTGAGGACTTCGGAGTCCACTGCAAACAGTACTACTCTCTGGAAGTCTCATACTTCAAGTCCTCACTGGACCGCAGACTGCTCGACTCTCTCTGGAATAAGTACTGGGTGAACACTCTCAGTAGCTCTTGTCTGATAACTAATGCTGAATATACGACAGGACAGATATTTGATTTGTCCGATAAGTTGGAGCAGAGCGAGGTTTGTCTTGGTAAGTCTTTTAATTTTTTATATTTCAGTTAATTATTACTTTGTGTTATTGAAAGTCGAAGTAACCAAATATCACACTCTCCAAAAATTTTTGAGATTGGTTCAGTTTCTAAATACATCATTCAATAAAATGGCCCAATTTAGGACTCTAAAAAAGCTTAAAATTACTTCATAAACGATCTATAACTTAAACACTGTTATAAAATGTGCCTTTAGGTCTTGCTAAGCGTTTATGAATGAGACCCTTAAACTTACAATACTTCTTTTTATCAGGTCGCGGAGGCTTCATTGTCGCAGGCTCAGATCCTCACGAGAAACGCACAGAAGATAAACTCGGCAAGGCCACTAAAGACGCGTGCAAGACGACCATAGAAGTGATCCACGGCTTGATGGCGCAAATGATCAAAGACAGACTGTTCAACAGCGTCAGCGGGCGACCCTGCGCCCCTACGCCTATGATAGAATAAAAATGTAAAATATCATCAAATTATCTGCTTATATTATTAAATTGTACGTGTAAACTTTTGAACCTACTTAATTAAAAGTGATTATCTTGTAACTGACTTTTTTATATTATAAAAGTGAATCCTATTTCTGACTTAAGTTTGATAATGATTCATACAAATCTGTTCAGTAGTTTTTGCGTGAAAAATTTTTGTATACATACATCCTCACCAACTTTTGCATTTATAATATTAGTAGGACTTCAACAAAACCAGCATCAACCATCTCACACAGCATTTGATTGAGAGATTATGAACGAACAGTAGACCACGAACCTATTATTATTAACTCGAGAGGATTGTTCCTCCATTTTATATTTATAACACGTGCGTGACACTCAATTCATGGAAATCTTTGGCTTCCAGAACAATAAGACAATAGGTCATGAATGAAATAATACACCAATGTTGATTATATAAACATTCTCAAATATTTATTAACCAATTTACATAAAATCATTATAATCATTATGTACATCTTTCACATAGCTTTAGTTATACACAAATTGATAACATCTCAATGTGGAGGGCCTTCTATTTAGACATATATGAATAAAAACGAAGCACCAAGTACGATATTTTGCCAAGCTCTCTTTGCGGGAAAATAAATGATTTATTAAAACAAAATAATAAGCTGTGGGTCCCGTTTACTGACCGTATGCTAGCGTAGCGTGTGCATTTCTCCTATTCAACTGTGTCAAAATCTAATACCTAAAGTACACCTAAAATCGAAGTTTAAAACTGTGCTTGGTTAGTAATTAAACATAAATAAGGTTAAATAAAATACTAAACTAACGTTCTTTATGCCAAATTAAATTGGGGAAAATAAATGTCACTTTTTGAAAAAACCTACATTGTGTTAACAAAAATATTACGAACATTTGATGATAACTAACATAGTTTTGGTTTTAACTTTAGTTCACATGCATAGGAACACAATATAATGGCACTTTTCAAGATGTAAGTACATTTAATATGAATAGAATACACAGTTAAAACTCATAAAATCTAGTTTTAACTGTTAGTGGTGCCCCAATTATAATTTTACATTATTTTTCAGGAAATTCAGTAAAATCTTCTACCACAGAAGCGATTATAAATAACTACAGATAACAAAATGCATTAGGAATAAGTCGACTATTAACTACATTCGGGATAGTTACACAATTTAAAAAATAAGAATACATCGTTCTATATATTCAAAAATTTCGAATAAATATACAAAAATTATAATATTGTCTATGTCTCGACGTAAAAAACAAATGACTAAAGAAAATTTTACACCTTTCCGTATTCCTAATTGCTTACACGTAAATAATATTTAATTTAAATGTTTATTTTTGTTTACAATATAATATTTATAACTTTATTAAGTACAATCGAAACAGCCCTCCATTTCACAATAGATTACATTTATATAAATCGTATATTACACAATCTCAATGTTTGTATTTACATCGCGAGCGCGGAGCGACACAAAGATAACAATTTCACATTTTATTTATAATATATTTTAAAAAGAGGCTAGTTAGCGTTCAAGACGGCATTATTATAAATTCGGGAATGTTCAACAGCTTCAAAAAATATTTTTATATCAGTAAAGTTCATCATTTGAACAAGCGGGAGTGATGCAAATAAATGTTTTAGCTAAAACTAGCTAGTAACAAAATAGAATCTATTGAAGCACAGCACAACTAAACGGAGTGCTGTAAATTTTTGAGATTGTCATAATACTGACTCGTCCAACCGAGAAATTACATTCACATTTTCTACGTCTTTTAATAAGTTATATCATCAGTCGTTCACAAATGATTTATATTAATTTCTCCATCACAATTCCAACCTAAGGGCTCTAAATAACATCTACGATCGTAACTACATTAAAAACTGGAATGTTTAAACGTCAAGGACAAATAAAAATTCGCACAAATGTCTTTGTTGTAATCGGCGAAGGGAAATCTTAAGCCAAAAACATTATAAATAATAATAATACGTGTTTACAAACTCAAAAAATATAGTAAGTTACTATATATAACACATACAATATCCATCCACCATCAAGCAAACAAGATGCCTATGTAAACTTTTGTATCATAGTGGCCTAAAATGTATGTCTTAACCAATTTCAACAAAGACGTAATTGATTTGCTACGCGTTTCGTTCAAAAGGTCAGTCTTGAGCGATAGTTGTTAGGAAAGGGCGTGCCATCCATCACGGAAGTAATCAATAATCATGTCACACATTGTATAAGAATAAGAATAATAGTATAACATTAGTTCTGTACTTTTTAGTACTTTAAGCAGCAGAGCAAACTTGTGTCATTTTGTCACGACACTTTTTATTGCAGAGATGGCAAAGAAGAATAGATGTTAAGCGTTTCCATCCCCAATCTAGGCTTTAACACAAGATCCAAGGTTGTCATAACTATAAATATACGTGTATATGTTAGGGATTTAATTACATTATTCTCAACTTATACAGTGTGCAACATTAAAATGAAATATGAATAAACATACATACAATCTGTACACAATCACATTTGGGACCTTACTGAATATATAAAAGTGAATTCTGTCCAAAATCTAGACAGCTCTGTTAAATACAATTAACTATATGAAACTTTAACAATAAATTATTTTAAAACGATTTATACCTATATTTAGATTGTTCAGCAAGGCCCTTCGAATGTATTTTACAAGATATGCTAGAGAATGAACACCATAGCTATTTTCCTCAAATGATGCTTACATTTTCCAGCATATTTCGTAAATGTCTTATCAGCACACATAGACAGAGTAATTACAATGAAAGATAATGTCTTCATGTTACTTTTTACGTGAATTCTATAATTTTGTTTGTAAAGACTTTTACAAATTGTAACATCTCCACAGAGAAGTAAGCCATCAAAATATGAGTTTTAATAATTTAGAAATATTATAACTATTATAAGTAAGTTGTTAATGTTTAAAAGCTCATATTTTAATGACATATGTTCTCATCACTACATAGTATAAAATAAAGTCGTCTCTGTTTCGTGTCTGTTTGTCTGTTTGTCTGTATGCTTAAATCTTTAAAATTACGCAACGAATTTTGATGCGATTTTTTGTAATAGGTAGAGTGATTCAAGAGGAAGGTTTTTATGTAAAAAAATTCCCGAAATTCCCACGGGAACGGGCACAACGCGGGTAAAACCGCGGGGCGCTGCTAGTTGATATTAAAATAATTAAACATTATAGATTTGGTGACAAGAGTGACTAAAGTCTTTTAAAACTGTAATTGTGTAACACAATATAAACAAATATGAATGCAAAATCGACTATTACTCTTTCAAAATCTGATTTACTTGAAATTTCATTTAAGGATATCTTAGTAACACTCTGCAAATTTTACTACCAATTTGTTCACGAGATAACTTGATAAAACGAAGCGACAAGTCATAAGTGTTGATAAATATTAAATATCCCGTACTATTGATCAATTATCCAGATACACTCAAGCAGTCAGGTTTTTTTTGCCGTCATTACAAGGGTTTAGGCCCATCTCGTAGCCAGATTTGGTGGCTAGCTTCCAAATGGGAGAAATAATCCCGATTCGAAGCTGGCTACGAAATAGGAATTCGAAAGTCCAAGATTTAGGAAAAAGAACTAGTAAAAAAAAAAAAACCCTAACCTACCGAATAGATCGTTCCCATTTAGTAGCTAGCTACAAGATGGGAAAACACTTTTCTCATTTCGTAGCTAGCTACCAAATCTGGCTACGAGATGGGCCTAAAGTATTACAAGTCCAGCGGCGTAAGTTATCTGGTAAACCCCTTCTGATAAATCAGCCGGTAGACAACCCTATAGGGTGTCAATTCTTTTACATAAATTGTGTATCAATGGAGTCTAAGTTGAATCGCGATAGAATAGTTGTTACAAATTGTGCTTCTCGCAAAAAAACAAGTATGTTAACTATTATAGAAAAATCCAATTGACTCAATCATGACACAACTCTACCAGCATAAGCATCAAATTCACCAACAACTCACCCCACCAGCTATAACATGAATAGTCCAACAGTGAAACTTTAAACTTTAAACATCTTTAGCTATAAAATAACCGTATTAGAACTTATATTAACACTGATTGTCCATAGATCACTCGTTACACGTTAATCCGTCTGCACTAACCACTTGTGTGTGGTCGGAGGCCGTGGTGTGAGGCCGGTCAGTTGAACAGGTCCGGGGGGAAGTTGTTCACCTCGGCCTGTTCGAGCACTGGCCCGGCCTCCGTGTTGTAAGACACTCGTATCCTTAGTCGGAGTGGAGTCTGGAATAGGTAATGTTATATGTTAGTTTAATTTGAACTGAAAAACATATAGAACGCAAGCGTAGAGTAGTAATATGTGTAAGTGTTACACTATTCTTCTTAATGTAATGATATGAGAGGCTTTTCCATAGCAGTGGGTTATCATTGGCTATATGCATCATACTTTTAACTTATCTAGGACGCCAACAAGGAAAAATGGAGCCAAGACCAGCTGATATATGTTAGAACTATTATAGATAGAGAACTCAGTCCGGTCCATAAGAACTTAATCCCAAAATGTCTAGCTAATCAATAGGACTGAATCTCATAATGCCGGAAATTGAATACGCATGCATCTTGTAACAACTGAAGGTCATTATGTATTTTTCTCAAAACGTTCTAGTTCTAAAATAGCTGAATCTGGTAATGTCTGAATGTCATCTATCAAACAATAAAATAACGAAAAGTAAAAGTCCAGTTCTATTGAGTGTCGTCCGGACATAACAGGAACACAAAAAAAAAAATAACCCTAACCTACCGAACAGTAAGAAAATTGTTTTTACGTAACTGGTTACAGATCAGTATTTTCTTAGTATTCGGTAGGTTAGGGTTATTTTTTTTTTCAGGCATTACGGGACAAATTCGTTTTGAAATATAGACATTAAAAATTGTAGGCGATTCGGGACAAATTCGTTTTGAAATATAGGCTTGTTGGTATCAGTCATTGTGAGATTAAGTCGTACCGATATCAGACATTTTGGGATTAAGTTCTTATGGACCGGAAGCAGAGAACTTGACATTAAATTGGACAAGTGAAGTGAGTAAAATATGAATAGTTTGATACTTACTCTGGATGGGTTTGTGATTTTGAGAACTTGCGTGATTTCCCCGTGCGGGGAGAGCGTGGTGCCCGACGGAGACATCATGTCGAGTTGGAGCGTCTGCAACACACACAGAATAACATTAAGAAAGAGTTCTTACGTAAGACTTTTGACCGAAAGAGTTCACTCTGGTAAACATACCGAATGTCACAACACGAACGTAAAATAAAACTCTTGTATGGTTCTAGAGGTCAGTTTTGCGTTACAGAGAATAAGGATAAAGAGACATGTACAAAATAAATATACATACTTATGTGTTCCTTGTAGTCAGGACAAGGTTTTTATATATATAAGTAATAAAAAATCTCGCAATTCCCACGGGAACGGGGGCGCTGCGGGTGAAACCGCGGGTCACAGCTAGTCCATATTAAAAGCAGTGGCACATACCCGGGGCACAGCACACTGGAACAGGAAGTCGGTGAGCGTGTGCGCGCTGCTGGCCCTCATCGTGAGCGCCACCGAGTCGCCGCCGCGCTCCACCAGGAACACTACGCGGACCCCGTTCTTGTCCAGCGCCGTCACTGTGAGGATGTCTGGAACATATTCATCATATCGTCAGGTAAGGGATCACAAAATCACTGTTTAATACGAACGTCACTTACTAAATGAAACGGGTCTGTATCCGCTCGAAACGTCGGGTACGTATTTTAATAAATACGTTACATTATCTAACGTGATACAGACCCGTTTCATTTAATAAAATGAGTGCAATCGTGTGCAAAAATGCGAACGTCATTATAAAAGAAAATATAGGCTCTTAATAAAATGAAGAATGCTTGAGCAGTCCGCCCTAAGTGATAAAAAGTGTGTTACCTTGTGTAATGACGGGCGGCGGCGAGGCGAAGAGGTCGTCAATGAGTGCGGCGGGCGGCACGTTGTTGTTCACCAGCGATGGCGTCGACAATTCCAGACCCGACAGCAGGTCCAGGATATCCTGGGGAATACACACATAACATTATACATACAAGTTTTAGAAGGTATACAATTTTTGGGGTACTAAATAAAATAGCCTAGAAGTTGTTTGGAAGTTGTTGAGTTGTAAAATTTTGATGTTATTGCTTTATCGATTGCTGTAAATACGGGGTTGTACTAATGTCTTTTATTACCAATCAGTAGATCCGATTCCTGACCGATACATTAATTAAATAGATAATAACAATTCAGTTGCAGTTTTTATCAAAATAGGCCGATAGTTAGAACATTTTTGGCCTTTCCTTATATGTACTTTACACGTTGCCATGACCACTGAAAAGTGAGTTGGTATGTGTGGTGTGGTGTACTGACGGTGGCGGTGGAGTTGTTGTTGGCGGGCGGCGCGGGCGGCGCGGGCGGCGCGGGCGGCGCGGGCTCGGCGCCGATGATGAGGTCGAGCAGCGCGTCGGGCGCCGCCCCGGGCGCGGCCGCCTCGGCGTCCCCGCGCTCCTCCGCGCCCTCCATGGCCGGCATGCGCTCCAGCAGCGCCGGCCGCAGGTGCGCGTACTGTCTGCAAGGGAACTTCCACAGGTGAGCGCCCAACAATGGTGGCGGGAGTTTTTAAACCGCCTGAAGGTTACGACATGGTCCAACGATTGAAACATTGACTGAAGCACGATGATTGAGCACGGTAGCGCTCAGATAGAAGTGCCACTATAGGCCACCCATTAAAGCAGAGGCCGAGCTGCAGATTGATTAACAATGACAATGAGCTAACATCGCCTAAATTAGAACGTTTAACCTTTTGTTTACCGGGATTCCAGAGACAATAGAAAATCAATTGTGTCTGGCTTGGATCCGCGTTCCGACTTAAGAGGGGTTAATAATTAACAACATACCTGTACAGTTGTGATAACTCGACGCCTCTCTGTTGGAGTTCGATGTGAATGTGGGAGCCGAACGTGTCGATTATTACACGGATTTTACTGAAATACATGAAAAATAAATACTTTAGAAACTAGATACAATTTAACAAACACAATTGAAATCAATAACAATGCATTCCATTCTAATATTCATAAATGCGGAAGTCCGTTTCGCTTTTGTGATTGAATCGTTTAACCAATTTAGATGAGATTTTGGATTAAGATGGGGTACAGTACAGTAATCACGTGATCACGTGGCGTTTTTAACCCAAGTTGGTGATGTTTAAGATGTTTATTTCAGTTTAATGATCTTTATTTCTCACTAGCTGCGCCCCGCGGTTTTACCCGCGTTGTGTCTATTCCTGTGGGAATTTCGGGATAAAAAATAGCCTATGTTACTCGTGGATAATGAAGCTTTCGAATGGTGAAAGAATTTTTAAAAACGGTCCAGTAGTTTTTGAGCCTATTCATTACAAACAAACAAAGTTTTCCTCTTTATAATATTAGTGTAGAAGTGTAGATTAAAAAAACATAATGTTCATTTAAAATGGGGTAAAATTACTAGCTATTAATACTAACTAGCAGTTCCCCGCGGTTTGAGCTGCGTTGTAACTAATTCTGTGGGAATTTCAGGATTAAACCATCCCGTTGAATGTGGCTATCAGCTTTATTATATAATTAGCAGTATATATTAGCAAGGCTTGTATAGATGAGCAAGGCGACTCACTCCTGACTGGGCTGCGTGGTGAAGCGCGTGGAGAGCTTGGCGAGCGACAGCAGCAGGTACTCCTTCGTCGTGATGGACAGCTGCGTGGACCACAGCAGCTTCTGGTAGATGTCGATCACGTACTCTTCCGAGGGACGCTCGAAGTCGTCTGGAACGGTTGGCAATTATGTATATATGTAAATGTGATTTTAAAAGAATTGCTTGAAGGTTGTATGTATATTTACATAAATCCGCGTATTTGTGGGAGATCTGACTGTATAATACTGACTTTATGTTAGATCATAGGCAACGTTTTAAACCACAACGCACGACGAACGTGACAGAAGGCAACGACGTGATATGATAAAAACTGTGTAATTTAGGACACATTGTCGGAAGCATCGAAATTTAAACATCCCACCGCTTACAGTATTTATTGTATCATCTTATTGCCTTCTGTGACATTAGTTGTGCTAACCAGGCAGATGCTATGGTACGTTTGGTATCAGACATGTTAAATGTCAAACCCAATGTTACAACGTTGATATCCACCAATAATAACAAACTTGGTAAATGATAATGCTGATGGAAAGACCTTTTTAGGCCAACTAAGATAACAAATAACTTAATATTATATATTAAGGCAAGATGATATTTAACATCCTTACCGACTCCATCGTCATCTACCATAGAGATGGCATTACTAGCTTCAGAGACGAGCAAGTCGCCGTATTCACCGATCGTCCACGCTGCCACCTGCAATGATTTTACAATGGTTAAGGAACATTTAAAGGTAAAATCATCAGAGGGTCGGTCTTAGAGCCTCCACTGATGAGACATTCGCTAGAGCAGAGTTTAACCCTGCGAAGTTTCATTAAAATCTGTCCCGAGAGAGTCAAGCAATTGGGCTTTTGAAAAAAAAATTTTTTTTGTGATAATTGGAAAGATTATATATTAGTTTTATAACAAAACTATTTTTATTTAATTTTTTTCGCAATAATTCAAAAGTTATTTCAAAATAAAAATTAATTTTTGAATCCAGTACCGAAGACACGCCGACAGCTCCCGAACAAACCCGAGCGCGTGTGACGTCATAATGTTAGTTAATGTTAATGAAAAGAGGTTCGGTTACATCGCAAACTTTTTATATGTTTATGAAAAGAGGTTCGGTTACATCGCAAACTTTTGGAGGGAAAGAGAATAAAAGGGCGGGAATCTTGATTGTAAACGCTGTACGTACTTATGGTTAAATAGCTATAACATTATGACGTCACAACTACGGTGACCAATCTTGGCGCGTTTATAGTCACGTGATTTTTATTTAAATTTCTTCAATTTTTAATTGTTTATAATTAATTGAAAATCATTTTTTTTTAAGTTTTTTTGCATTAAATATCAATATTATTAATAATAAAGTTTTAAAATACATTAAAAAAAAACTTTTTTTTTTTTCAAAAGCCCAATTGTCATTTTATCGCGATATCCGTAATAATATGTATAACTGTAATTTGGCGACATACAGTTTTTAATATGTTTTGTTGTTCACATAAGAGGGAACATCAACTTGGCGTTAGGTCTTAGAATTCGATTCCATTTATTCGCAACGGAGCAATGCGGAGCTTCACCAATCACAAGGAATTGACACTGTCAAAATATTTTCGTAATGGGTTGTGATTGGTTGTTTGAGCTTCGTTTCAATATAAACGCAACCATTTAATGTTGTTTCGGTTTTCAACATAGCGCAACATGGAGTGTAGGCATGGAAGTTATAGCTATTTTTATTTCACGATCACGTGGTGAAATTATATTTTTTTATCACTGTAAGTACCTGCACGAGCGGCTGGTTCTCGGTGGCGTCAGCGGCTGTTGCGGCGCGCTGCAGCGCCGTCCACAGGCGCATGGCGGCGTACGGTGGTGTGTGTGTGTGTGTGTGTGTGTGTGTGTGTGTGTGTGTGTGTGTGTGTGCGTACCTGCACGAGCGGCTGGTTCTCGGTCGCGTCGGCGGCGGTGGCGGCGCGCTGTAGCGCCGTTCACAGGCGCATGGTGTGTGTGTGTGTGTGTGTGTGTGTGTGTGTGTGTGTGTGTGCGTACCTGCACGAGCGGCTGGTTCTCTATCGCGTCGGCGGCGGTGGCGGCGCGCTGTAGCGCCGTCCACAGGCGCATGGTGTGTGTGTGTGTGTGTGTGTGTGTGTGTGTGTGTGTGTGTGTGTGTGTGTGTGTGTGTGTGTGTACCTGCACGAGCGGCTGGTTCTCGGTGGCGTCAGCGGCGGTTGCGGCGCGCTGCAGCGCCGTCCACAGGCGCATGGCGGCGTACGGTGGTGTGTGTGTGTGTGTGTGTGTGTGTGTGTGTGTGTGTGTGTACCTGCACGAGCGGCTGGTTCTCGGTGGCGTCAGCGGCGGTTGCGGCGCGCTGCAGCGCCGTCCACAGGCGCATGGCGGCGTACGGTGGTGTGTGTGTGTGTGTGTGTGTGTGTGTGTGTGTGTGTGTGTGTGTGTGTGTGTGTACCTGCACGAGCGGCTGGTTCTCGGTGGCGTCAGCGGCGGTTGCGGCGCGCTGCAGCGCCGTCCACAGGCGCATGGCGGCGTACGGTGGTGTGTGTGTGTGTGTGTGTGTGTGTGTGTGTGTGTGTGTGTGTGTGTGTGTGTGTGTGTGTGTGTGTGTGTGTGTGTGTACCTGCACGAGCGGCTGGTTCTCGGTGGCGTCAGCGGCGGTTGCGGCGCGCTGCAGCGCCGTCCACAGGCGCATGGCGGCGTACGGTGGTGTGTGTGTGTGTGTGTGTGTGTGTGTGTGTGTGTGTGTGTGTGTGTGTGTGTGTGTGTGTGTGTACCTGCACGAGCGGCTGGTTCTCGGTGGCGTCAGCGGCGGTTGCGGCGCGCTGCAGCGCCGTCCACAGGCGCATGGCGGCGTACGGTGGTGTGTGTGTGTGTGTGTGTGTGTGTGTGTGTGTGTGTGTGTACCTGCACGAGCGGCTGGTTCTCGGTGGCGTCAGCGGCGGTTGCGGCGCGCTGCAGCGCCGTCCACAGGCGCATGGCGGCGTACGGTGGTGTGTGTGTGTGTGTGTGTGTGTGTGTGTGTGTGTGTGTGTGTGTGTGTGTGTGTGTGTGTGTGTGTACCTGCACGAGCGGCTGGTTCTCGGTGGCGTCAGCGGCGGTTGCGGCGCGCTGCAGCGCCGTCCACAGGCGCATAGCGGCGTACGCCTGCCGCTCCGCGCCCGCCACAGACACGATCTGGATCGTGCTCGACACCGTGTCGTCGCGCAGGTAGTTGCCCGCCTTCACAATATATCACACCATGTCAATACGGATCAAAAATACATAAAGAAACGTGTGAATAGGGATAATGGAACTTCTGGTGTAGAAGTATAGTATTAGCCTGTAATGTCCCACTGCTGGGCAAAGGCCTCTCATCTCACTGAAAATATCAGTGCACTGAGGAGGATTAGGCGTAATCACCACGCTTGCCAAATGCAGGTTGGTGATCTCACCCGGGCCATGTTTGAAAAGTAGGAAACATGTTTTCGCTCGACCAGGCTTGGCAGGCGAGTGCACATACCACTAGACCAACCACCATTACGCATTGTTTTGTGTTGTATTGTATTGTTGTTTGAAGAAAAAATCAGGGTCATGCTCCTTTCGCTCAATTCTCACAAAACCAAGTCCCAATAGGACTAACTTACCTTCAAGAACACTTTGAACAGCGTATCCAAATGCCACTTGTTGCTCGGCGCGTACCTCTCGGCCGCCAGCACCATGGCACTCGAGCAATGCGCCTTGAACTCGGCGTCCGACCGCTCGAGGAACGCGAGCAGCTCCTTCATCATACTGCGGATGTTCTGCCCGTTGATCAACGCGAACGATAGCTCCATGGCCCGCCGGCGTATTGATACGTCGGGGTCCTGTGGGAGAAATTGATGGGATTAAGTATTGTTGTTTATATTTTTGGGAAATTTAAAGTATTTGGAGTATCTACTGATGAAATAGTTACTGGTAAACTAGGTTGATATTACTTTAATAAAGTTAATTAATGTCTGTAATATCCCACTGCTAGGCGTTGGAGGGCTGGACTGAAGATCAATACAGTAAGGATTAGGTATGATGTAAATACTGGATGGTAGGTCTCAAAACCGAGCTATATTTGAAAAGAAAATCTCGTCGTAGAAGTAAATAGGAAATACCCGAGAATTGAACCCGAAATCTTAGTGTTGGCAGACAGATGCCACTAGACTACCGAGGCATTAATAATATAAACTAAAGCAAGATATTATTACCTTCAAACACTCCAAAATGGTAGTCCTATGCCTCTGCACAGCCGAAGTATCCACATGTACAGTCCTCAGCAGCGTATTCAACGCGACATATCGAATATTCTTATCATTATTCAACAGGAACCTGCCGAGTATATTCACGGCCAAAACTCGTAACGAACTCTCCGATTTGATATCCATGATGGAGAGTACAGTTTCGTACAGAATGGTGTTGCCAACGTTTTTGGTGGTCTCCGTGTTGGTGGCCACTTGGGCGAGGATGTCGTTCATAGCTTCCGAGGCCTCGGCGTCGTTTTTGCCGAGTATTCGGAGGAGGCGAAGGATTTTAACCTGGAATGAGAAAAGTATTGTTATAATTTAAACGTACTCACACGGGTTTTTTCGCGTTGGAAAGTTAATAAAGCAAGTAATAACTTACTTTTTGTTTCCCGACGTTTCGAGGGGATCGCGAGGGGACCACGAGAGGTGCAATCCCCAACCAACAATCGTGTAAGTTTAAAAAAGACTATTGTTATAATTGTCTTTGTTAGTAGTTTTTTAACCTATACCTTGGAATTGCTGAGTAAAATTCTGGTCTATAGCTAGAGGGAATAGAATAACATTCTTCCATAAAAACGTTTTTTTTTATGTATCTACAGAACTACTGTATCAAGTAAGCTCTCGAACAAAATCGGTTTAGCCGTTTCAGAAATATGATGCCACATATCTATACTAATATTATAAAGCTGCAGAGTTCGTTTGTTTGTTTGTTTGAACGCGCTAATCTCAGAAACTACCAATCCGATTCGAATAATTCTTTTTGTAATGGATAGACACATTCAACAGGAAGGTTATAGGCTACTTGTCATCGCGGAATTCCCACTGGAACGAGCACAACGCGGGTAAAACCGCGGGGCGCTGCTAGTAGAGCATACACTTATGACCATCATGCTACATACAGTAAGAAACGCATAATTAAAACATAAAACCATCTCTCATACACATACATCTACATTTCTCATTGCATAACTTCTGTTAAATTCCCAAATATTATCTATCATTACTATTAAGAGAATTGAGGTTTATATCTGCAAGTCACTAAGTATTAATATAGTGTATTTGTTAAGTAAACACAGATTCGATATCAACAGCTGCTTATCAGATAAACACGCTTTATCTAGTAAATCATAAACATTGAACACATTTTGTGTACATATGAGAGACTCTTATTACTTTCCACGAACATTCTAGCATTACTTTCTATATTCAAGAATAGACAAGGAAAATAGACATCCTTAGATAATATGAATCAAAATCCTCACGTCTGTCCGTCTGTTCTCGAAAACGCATGCGCGTTCTTCGATAGAGGAGATTCACAGGGAAGGATTAAGGCTATATTTTATAAGCCTATCGTGTTCCACAGCTGGGTAAAGATCTCCCTAAAGGCTATGTTTTTATTAACCTGTATTTTTTCCAGAGTTGTCCCAGAGCTGGACAGAGCCCATCAATAAAACCAGGGCTACTTTATATCTTAAAATTCCTACAAGAGTGGAAAACCTCGCTGCTAGTAATACTTGAATAAACTTACTTGTAGGAACGGATCCGAAACCCCGCTAACGTCATGCTCCGGCGAATATCCCGCCAAAATTAGATTCTTCAATATCCTCACCAAATTCGGAACAATCTACAAAACATAAAACTTTATTACAATACTTGTAAAGTTCATTTTCGCACCACCCACAAAATACATAAGGGTTGCATCGCAAAGCAAAATAAAATAGAAAAATACGAAAAGAAACTATCGACAGGCATTTCTGTATACATTAATTAGGATTATATTTTGATACAATTGTAAACAAGCAGAGCCAGATTAAGGATTCTTATGGGGCCCTAGGTAACGGTACCCTACTATCAGTCACATGTTAAGCTACATGGCTATACTTCGTTTAGTATCCACCAATCATATCTAACGTAGCATAAAGCACGGTCGCGTAACAGGTAGAGTTCCGTTCGTTGACCTTTACTAAATAGTAGTCTCTATCACTAATAAACAATATAACTGTCTCACTCGCACAATGCGGTGGCGGTCGGTGAAACTGCATTAATAATGTATACTGGTGACAGACATAGATAAAGCTCAATGAACAAAATTCATCCTGCTTTGCGACCGTAGCATAGTACTGGGCAAAAAGCACCATAATACAAGTTTTAAGCTAAGCATTGGCTGATTTGTAGTATATTTATACTGCATTGCGCTTATTCTTCAACATTAAGGGTGGATTTCATAAACATTCTTAATTTTTTTAGGGCCTAAATATGTTTAACAAACAGAAGCTGTTCGTTCAAAATTGTATTTTATATAGCACCAAATAGAACACTATTTGAAACGAACGTCTTTTGTTGAATTAAATAGATTTAGGTACTAAAGAGATTTGAGAGTTCTGGTATAAACCGCCTTAAAGCACAATTAGCATTTTTTCCAACGAGGGCCCCAAAATAGTTCAAATTATACCTTAATCCAGCCCTGTTAAGGCGCTTACATAATGACAGAGTTACAACAGCTAATATACATGGGACAGGGCTTGTCATGATGTCTAAATACTTAAAAATTATTTAAACGCTATTTATTTACCCCATATACCGTTAGTTAGTCACATTAAACTGTGCTTTTCAATCAAACTAGTGGTACTTGGATGAATTGGAATTAATATTAGTATACATGTGTTTTACTATCATGAAGTTTTTATGCAATGATTTTTGTTTATTTTGGAGAAAAGGGATTTTATCGAAGTAATAAAATGTTTGGAGTAAATTAGTAAAACGTTATTAAATAAGAATGAACGAATCGTATCTGTTCGTAACTTTTAACATACAAATTATAAGTAAGAAAAAGTTGTATGTTGTTTTTTTTATTTCATACATTCTCACTGATATAAAAAAATAAGCGATGCTTAATTTTGTGCCTTTTTAATAAACAGGGGGAAAGTTACAAAGCTTTTGTAGGTACATTACTGTTTTACATTGAACTCATTGAAAGCATTGCATAAAAACAACCAACCAACAATGACAAATACCTAATGAATTTTACTACCTACATAACAAGTATCAAAATCGTTTGCACCTATCTTGTGCTCAAGTACTAAAAACCAAGTTGACTATAGTCTACATTTTATGCCTTTACGCCCTGTGTACAATCGCCAAAGACCGTTATGTCCTGGTTATGTATATTGTATTGTATACCCATGTACAAAATATATAGATATATAGGTTTATATATAACGAACACATTTACATTCATGCTCGTTTTGTAGCTTAGTGGCATTGTAATAACTTAATAACATTGATTTAGCAATGGGCAAAATATAATCAAATTCTGATATAGGTTTAGGGCTTCGATCAACAATACACAACTAGATGTCGGGTCGGCGCAAAAAATACGTCTCGGTGAATAACGCCTCATTTGAAAAGTGAGGCGTTATTCTCACTTATTTTATTCATAACATTTGCTACTTTATTGCTAGGTGTCATGGTTGTAATTAGGTTGAACTTCGAACTGTTTTAAAACTTTTTTTTCAGTTCGGTAGTAAACAAAATAAGCTGTCACACGTCATCCACGCGGACAGTATTTAGCTTTGATTTTGTACGTGACCCGATATCTAGTTGTGTATTGTCGATCGAAGGCCCAATGCATCAAAGGCATGTTTATCTCACTGAAGATATCAGTACAGTGAATAGGTTTAGGCCTGATCACCACGCTTGCTTACTGCGAGTTGCGAACCTTTTCAAACTTTTCGAAAAGGGCTCTGGTTCGCTCGACGCAGATACTGAAGCCACTTTTGGCAGAGAAACGCACACCCACCGCCGCTTAATCACTGAGGCGTTATTTTTGTACATATTATTACAATGCCACCAAACTACACATATACATAAAACATAGTGCATGGACCAGCGTTTATTTATTACCTCCCGCTGTCCGCTCTCCTACGGGACAACACAAAACATTAAATTAGTGTGTTTTGTAAACTTAACCACCAATACAATGCAGTTTTGTATCAATAAAATACTTTTATCTTAAAGACTTTGGGCTTTATTCATATCAACACCATTTTAGCTATCAAATGTTTTGTCTCTTTCTGATCTACGCCATTTTCCAAAGAGCAAAAGAGACAAAACACTTTATAACAGTGTTTTAGTTTAAAAGCGTGAATGAATAAGGTGGATTAT
Source organism: Cyclophora albipunctata (assembly GCA_963082685.1). Lineage (NCBI taxonomy): Eukaryota > Metazoa > Arthropoda > Insecta > Lepidoptera > Geometridae > Cyclophora > Cyclophora albipunctata. The sequence continues at coordinate 1,819,779 of OY720117.1, read as the reverse complement.
CTTTATACCCGACAGCAAGGAAAAATTGATTTTCATGCGAATCTTGTAAATTATTTGACATTGGTAGAAGATAACTAATGTTCTATTTCCACCCACGAACTTAACCTATAACCTTCTTTCAAACAACATTCTATTTATATTGTTAATCATTAAAACTAATGTAGGGTCATGTGGAAGTCAAACCCATTAATGAACCTTGTCTCTATTAATAATCATAAAACCATATATATCGATAGGCAACTATAATTAACTTTCAAAAAGTGATGTCGTGTAAATTAATAATAAGAAAGAACATATTTTACTTCGGATTTGAACTTAGAATTAGGTATTAGAAGGTAACGAAAATGTACGAGTATGTACAGTCGGCCACCAAAGTAGTTTAGCAAAAACTACTGTTACTGAATCATGCCATTTTTAGCCAATGGCCTCCCACCATTCTCTTCTCTTCTCTTTACAGCATAAACAGGCTTAAAAACTTATTTTATATGTACCTTTTATTTGGTACAGAGGGCAAATAAAATGCAAAGCCGTAAAAGAAAGTCGATAATCCGATTCTCATATTAAAAAAGTTTTTACTAGTACCTATCCTATATTTCCTTATATATTACCCATCCTATTATCCTATTAAAAATATTACCCATTCATAACTCTAGGCCAAAACGTCAATGTATAGTAATCAACCTGTCTGTTTGCGTAGGAAGTACATATTGTTAATCTATTTTCGTCCCCGACAGTACCTTAATACAATTAACTTTTAACGATAGATTTACAGCTGGGGTAACGGTCGCGTGGCCCAACACTAACACAATATCATGTTTATAGGTCGCGACCTTTAGGTCTAGACTTATAGATCAAATAGGGGAGGGAATTTGAAAGGTCTAGCTAACTAATACTTTTTAGATTTTGTTATTGGTATATAACTAAATTTATGTTGATTTTATTAACAACCCGCTCACTAGGATAAGTGGCATGTTATCTAGGATTTGTCTATCTTTTTGAGAAAAATAAATTAAAAGCTAGATTCTATTATAGGTGTTGAGTTTTTGGACTAAACTTTTCGACAACAATCGTATTCCAAAAGCGAAATTCCTAACCTAACCTAGTTTATATCTAATTCATACTTCTAAGACAATTATATAAGGTCAAGCTAATTCAGCTTTATCTATCAGGATTAGTAGCTAAAGTGTTGGATTTTTTAGACTGTAAATTCAAAGCCATATTCGAAGAATTAGAATTAGATTCGAAGTGAAAATCTCGAAACCTTACATGATTTAGATCTAAATCTCACTTCAGACACTCTGCGAGTCATTTGTTAACATCTCTGCGAGTTATAAAACCAAAAAAAAGTAATAAAATCATACCAATATTTGGCAGTAAAAAGTCAAATGTCTGTGTCAATTTGCATCCTTACACTTTTCATTTAACATGTACATTATACAACATGAATATTAGCACATGAACGTAGGCGAATACTATCTAACAACCAACTCTAAACTATTGTGTAGTTTACAATAAAATACATTACTGCGTATTAAGGAGCGTAGTTCAGCTTACCTTCTTGAAATGGTTCAGTGTATCAGGACTGTTCTCACACATTTCAGTGATGAGGGTAACTCCGGTTATGAGGACACCTGTGAATGGAAAGAAATCACTACATAGTATAAAACAAAGTCGCTTTCCGCTGTCTGTCTGTCCTTATGTATGCTTAGAAAACCACGCAACAGATTCAAGAGGAAGGTATGTACAAAAATTCCCGAAATTTCCACGGAAACGGGCACAACGCGGGTAAAACCGCGGGGCGCTGCTAGTTGTATTATAAAAGAATAGCAGCGCTCCGTGGTTTTGTCCGTGTTGTGCCCGTTCCCGTGGGAATTTTGGGGTGAAAAATAGCGTATAATCTTCCCTACATTTATTTATCTGACGTTACGGCCCCTTTACAGGAACCGTGGTCACAGAAGACTGTCGTGTTAAAACCCGATATGTAATTATGACAAACGTCAGATAAAAGTGTAAATAAAAGCGAAGTGTATCCGTAAACATAGCTTAAATTCAAAATGAGTAGTTTGAGCTTGAACTTAAGAAACCAATATAGCTTCCATAATTAGAGCATTTGGATGGTACGTTCAAAAGAGCCTCTTTGGGGCCAAAACTGAATAGAAATATTTGACTTGAAAAAAGTAATCATCCACCCACCATGATTCTTCTCCGTCAACAAGCTCCTAGTGGCCGGCAGGAACATCTCCATCAGATCCGGCACCCTCCTAATAATCCTGAAGGCACAGAGCGCCGCTTTCTTCTTGATGTACGCGTTGGGGGACTTGATCAACCGCTCCACCTCCGAGGCGAGATCTCGAGCCATTTCTGGAGACGCGATCGCGCCGAGAGTGCACAGGGCGAGGCCGACTACGAATTGGGTGTTGCTGTTCAGGTCGCTGGAAAGAAGGGTGGTGGGGAGATTGTTATTGAGGGTGAAGCTGTGTTTTCTCTCATTTTACGCTAAGATAAAAGGAACTATTGCTCGATCAGTCGATCAGAACGTTCTGAAGATTTCTGAAATGTTTTACTTGAAAGTGAGAATAAAGTATCTTTCAAGTCAAGTGACTGACATAAATGATGGTTTGTTACTGCAAAATATTTTTTGTTCGACGTTTTTAAATATAGAAATCTTAACTTCGGTACCTTGTTCTCTAATTTCTTCTTGTGCGATGTAACGTTACTTCCAAAATGTGCAGATCGCACTATCAAAGCTTCGGTATAAAGTATTCGATATATAAAATTTTGCAGTCAAGTGTATCATACGAGAAGAAATTATTCTCAGAAGTAAAGATGCAGTCAGATATATGGTATAACTAATTAATTACTCACTTCTTCAAACAGTTAGTGATTAACAGATGCACATCCTGCCGTTCGTCTAAAAGCAACATGGCGCCCAGATAGCCGACTCGCTTGTCCGTGAACCGCGGGCTGGCGATTAGCTTGAGGCATTCCAGCTGGCCGAAATGAGCTGGATAGCCAAGCATATGGATGTATAATAGCTTGGCTATGTTGCGGCATCTGTGGGGAGAAAGGATAAGTAGAGATTAAGTGCTTTATAAGTGTCTTATTAAGAGCAGTTAAGCTATCAAATAGTTTGTCCCTTTCCAACCTACGTTATTTTCGAAAGAGCAAAAGAGACATAACATTGTTTTAGTTATAGATCATTTATTAATATGGCGGTATATATGTACAGTTCAGTTGAACAGTCGTCAATCTAAATAAAGAATCTTCCTCAATCTTCAAATAAGGAGGTTCTTAATTCGTCGTCGGATTTTTTATGGTTATAGTTCGACGTTTTTTCATAGAACTAGGTTTCCCAAAAAAGTAGCCAGCCAGGTAACGTCAGAGAGATCACTGCATCCATTTATTCGTTAGAATATACAAGGAGCGCTTTGATGTTTTGCAAAAAGTCTTAGTGGTCATTAATAAGTTCCATTTCACGATACGATTTCGAAAATCATTGCATTGCATTTTTGTAAGGACATAATGTACGCATGTAAATTGTAAAATCTATATACCTTAATTATTACAAATAAAAACCAATTACCAGTACTTTTAACTTAGTATACTAATTTAATCATAAGATGTTGCATAATATTGCATACGACCTTGCAGAGTCGAGTAAATAAAACAAATACTACACACAAATATATATATGTATGTATATATACGTATACATCACGTATCGCGTACTAAGATTTGCATTTGAAATGTTATTCCATTTGCTGCTAGCGATAATTGTTATACAATAACTAAATGGTAATTTAAACAAAACCAGTTAGAACCTACGTCTTATACTACATATAAATGACGAATTATTTACCATCCGCAGTTTAACCAGGGAAACACAATTACTAACATTTAATAAACTAGTTATATAAGTGTTAGCCTGTAATGTCATGTCACCAGTCACACTGCTACGCAAAGGCCTCTCATCACACTGAAGAAATCAGTATAAAAGTAACATTTAACATTCAATCTTACTTTGAATTGTCGAAAGTTAAAACATTATTAGTTTTATGGAGAAATAGTCCCCATTCAAAAGTTTTCTGGAATAGAAGCAGAGCGAGATTAAGGGGCCCATACACGGTAAGATTTATTTGTACGATCCGGCGCGTCGATCGAAACGACGAATCGATGGTGTATGTCAAGATCGTTAACGATATATACATACACACACCATCGATTCGTTGTTTCGATCGGTTTGACACGAACGGATCGTACAGATAAATCTTACCGTGTATGGGCCCCTTTAATCGATCAATCACAAAGATTGACATTGTCAAAATCTATTTGTAGTGCGTTGTGATTGGTCATGGTAAATTGATCTCCACACATCTCCGCTTCGCTTCAATTAAAACGCACCCTCCATGTTATTTATTTTCTGTTTCATGTGTACACCACATTATCATCACTACATAGTATAAAACAAAGTCTCTTTCCGCTGTCTGTCTGTCCCTACGTATGCTTAGATCTCTAAAACTATGCAACGGATATTGATGCGGTTTTTTAAATAGAAAGTGATTCGAGAGGAAGGTTTATATGTATAAAAATTCCCGAAATTGCTACGGGAACAGGAACAACGCGGGTGAAACCGCGGGGCACAGGCTAGTACACAATAAAGTGTCTGTCTATCTCTGTCTATTTAGTTCCATACTAACTTTTCTGTACATGTATGTTTTTAATTCATGTCTGTTATCCATTACTTCGGTATTATCAACTAAACTAGACTAGATAAAACGTGTTATAATACACGTCATCTTTTAACGTGAATAAACAATATTTTCCTCTAGTTACAAAACGAGCGAAATGGTGAGACGAGCGTGACATTTACTTGTCAGGTTGGTGTCAGGAAGCTCTTGACAGAGCTGAATGGAAGAAATGGGGGGAGGCCTTTGCCCAACAATGGGACACTTAAGGCTTTAATAATAAAATAAAAAAGTTACAATACAATATATATAATTCCCATACCGGATTATTTAATATACTTAAACCAAATCTCAAATACACAAGCAGCGCCCCGCGGTTTTACCCGCGTTATGCCCATTCCAGTGGGAATTTCGGGATGAAAAATAATCAATATCCGTCCCGTTGAAGCTTCTTCCCGTTATAGATATAATTCTATACTATTTGAAACATTCTTTCATTGTTGGATAGTCCACTTATCGAGGAAATTCCTACAAATGACTGAGTCAAATATTCGGTTATAAGCATATTTTCGTCTCAATTTCACCAATCGTAATATTTTCTAACCGTGCCGATTTATAACATGAAGTAATAAAAACTTAAAAAGATTACGTAATTTATTATAATATCATGAGTACCGTACAGCATTTGACAATAAGTGCATGTGAAGCGTGACAACAGTGGAACAATAATTCACGGTGTAAGTATGTTATTGTTATAGGTTACTAGCACTGCCCCGCGGTTTTACCCGCGTTGTGCCCGTTCCCGTGGGAATTTCGGGATTTTTTTTACATAAAAACCTTCCTCTTGAATCACTCTACCTATTACAAAAAACCGCATCAAAATCCGTTGCGTAATTTTAAAGATTTAAGCATGCAGACAGACAAACAGACGACAAACAGACGCGACTTTGTTTTATACTATGTAATGATACTGTGGTGTTGTTTTGGGTCGCCGGTCGTCGCAGTCGCCTCATACTTTGTGTGGTTTCATTGCGATATAGTAATAGCACTATGTCCTTCGAATGAATATCGAGTGACAAATCATATAATTTTATTGAAATTCTGCGCTCTTGGCGTAGTTTGACCGAGCGATGTCAGTTCATTGCGACTGTTAAGCAACGCAGCTCGCCCTCTACTTGGATGGGTGGCCGATAGTGGCATTTCTATCTGAGCGCTACCGTGCTTCGGACAGCACGTTAAGCAGTCGGTCCCGGTTGTTTCAATCGTTAGACCATGTCTAAAAACTCCGACAACAGGTTTGGCCACTAACCTACTCGACAAGAAGAAGATTAGGATTCTACTAATAATTAAGGTCTTAAGTTTAAACGAACACAAGAAAATATAAAATATACGTCGAAGTGTGCGTTTACACTGAAGCGCAACAAAGCTGTCCGGAGCCCGAATTTCCTATCGCAGCGCATTGGGATTGTCAAACAACTCATTGTCATGTCAAAATCTTTTCGATTGTGATTGGTCAGTCAAACTCAGCACAGCTCCGAAATGCACCAAAACAGGGCATAAGGATGCCTGTCCATTGTCCATGGGCCACCAATAGGATTGCATAAAATATCTGACCGGAGATTCCTATGTAATCCCATTATTTTTTATTTTTTTTAATAATAAGTATTTATTTTCCGAAAAAAGGTTTACAAATGTGCTTATGCTAAATTACTATATCTGCTTATACTATTAAACATGTTTATTGAGTGTCCACAAATGGCTTAAAAATGTATTGCAAAGTAAACCTAGTATATAAACAAAAGTGTTGATACCGCGCTCTAACTAATCTTACGCTTGTAAATAGACGCGCGGGAACTCTGCTTCGGCTGTGGTTCGGTTAATACAAAGATAATTTGGACAATGAAGTAAAAATGTACTAAAAAATAAAATATACAAACTTTCATTATAACTAGTAAATCCCATTGGTTTATATTTGTCCGTTTCTCCGCTTCGCATCAATGCACAGGCACCCTAAAGGTCAGCAAATACACCATCGTTTGGAGTGATTTTCCGCAGTCAAAAATTATTTGGGATCAGATTTCATTGATTCAAGTCAATCACATTCACACAGCCTGTCATGTGATACGATATTAAACAATAATAATTTTAACATGCCCGTAATAGGATACTTAGATAATGATAAAACACACATGAACATTTTGTATGTTTTATTAAAGGTATCTCTCATCAGATAAGAAAAAATATTATACTAATAACGCACGCTTATTGGAGAATATTGACTTAGGTTTTAATCTTACTTGTGTCAGAAGAATTTCCTATGTTTTACTTTACGTCTGATGAAGATAAAGATGAGAGTCAACTCTAACAAATACTGGATTGTAATTTAATCAGTACTAAAAAAATATTTTTCCTTTGATAGACACTTTAACCAATAACCATTTGGGGTGCTTTCAGAGTAAGGTTTGTTCTGCTCTGAGGGTATGCGAACGTTTTGGTATACGAATGTTTCATACACGAGTTAAAATGGATAACTCACTGAGAGAAACACTGGTCTGAAACTACGATTTGAATGGACTTTAAGAATGGATGGAGGCTATCCTACTAATATTATAAATGGGAAAGTTTGTGAGGATGGATGTATGTATGGATGTATGTTTGTTGCTCTATCACGCAAAAACTACTGTACGAATTTGGATGAAACTTTACAGTAATATAGGGTATACATCAGAATAACTAATAAGATACATTTTATCCCGGAATCCCCGCGGGAACGGGTACAACGTGGGTGAAACCGCGGAGCGCAGCTAGTATTATATAATTTAAATTATTATGACACCCCTTGAAGCAATGAGGCAAATGTTACATAATACCTATAACTTATTTAAAAACTTACAGCCTCGTGCCTAAAGTGGAGCTAGTCGGTTGTGAATCGTAGGGCGCCGTACTGACTACTGAGATAGGAAGGTATTAAACAAGCCCTTTGGCACAGTGGCATGTGTTCGGGCTTATTGTGTCGAGGGTTGAGGGTTTGATTCAAAGTCAACGATATGTGCAGGCAGACATGGCAACGATGTAGGGTGTCAATTATATATTCATAGAAAGGATTTGTGTGTGTATATATAATAGTATCAGTTACTTGTATATGTAATAGTATAAGTTAGTGTGTGTATACGTAATAGTATCAGATTCCATAAACATGCTTATAGCTTAGTTTGGGTGTAAATTTATGTGAATTAGTCCAGGGTCTATTTATTTATTGAAACTAAGACCCACCTCCAAACACTATCCTCCTCTCTGAACGTAGACCGTATGTACGCGCACTCCTTGTTGACCACGCTGCGTTCTTCGGCCGCCGTCCTCGCAGCCCTAATCTGACGGATCAGGTCCCGCAGCCGAGTCGGCGTGGGCATCCGCACTGAAACCGGCGCAACTGTTTACGGACGACACACACACATATAAAGCGTTCATCAGTGCTTGTTGTTATTGTGCTATCTTATTAATTAACTAAAACACTCAGAGACGTCAATGAAATTGACAATTAATTGATGTATTTTCCATTAAATGAACACGTCCATTGAATTGGACAGTTATTTGATGAATTTTTTCATAGATTTCTTTGAACAATTACTTTATTATTAACCTCTAGTAAAGAGTCATTTGATGTCTCTGAGCAGAGCGGTAAGGCAAATAAGTATTAACCTATATAATATAATATACCCCACTACTGAACAAAAGCTTCTCATCTCATCTAATTAAAGATAATACTTAGTATAGATATTACTAACTAAGATTGTTATAGAAAATAAAGTTTGTAAAAATTAGATATTTTCTATAGGATAGTTTGTAGAAGTGTTTTCTAGGTAGCTATAGTAATAGACGTTATTCAGGTGATAAAAATAGCCTTAATAGAAGTATTTAAGTTGTATTAGACTGTAATATCCCACTGCGTGCAGTGCAAAAGCATCTCATCTCATATTACAGCTTGCCTGTGATGAATTGGTGATCTAAAACCGACCCATGTTTGAACACTTTAGTAAACTTTTTGAAACATCACAGCCGGTCTAAAATTCTGACTACCAGGGTTGGCCAGCTGTAACAGTGTAACAGTGTGGGTGTGTTTGTACCCATATAGTGTGTCAACAAAGTCTTCTTCTTCTTCTTCTTCTAAGAAGAAGAACATAGTGATGTGGTCACTATAGTGTAATTCTGTGCAAAATTTTAGTAAAAAAAAATATTGTAAAACCTGGCCAACACATTCAACTACTGAGATATTATACTATTATTTATATTAAATATACTTTTCTTCTTCTTCTACATCGAGTGGATGGTCAACCTGACCAATTCTGGTGTCAGAGTTATTGAGCCACTAAAGGCCTCTGACATGGCTCATGTAACGACTACTATCCATAGAAAGTAACCAAAACCGATGGCTTAACATGCCCTCCGAAGCACAGAATTAAAAAAATATTCTTAAAACTAAACTATTATTATTGCTTTTGCTTAATTGTTAATAAAATCTAGACCAGACTATAGTTTACTCAGGATATAGGTAACAATCTGATAATAGATTATTAAGCATTAGATAAATGAGTCCCTCACCTCTTTCAATTGCCTCATTTACCACTTGTTTTATAGCGGCAATGTTAAACGCCGGATTAAATCTGGAAATAAAAGGAAAGTAAAATTAGTTTACATATAATGTAGATACAACATATTAGTTCAAATTATAATGTGCACCAGGGATGTTATGTATATCAACGAATCTATCAAGTATCCGAAATTTAAACCTATCTGTAACTGTAACCAAAATAAAAGCTTCGGATAATTTTGGATAGGACCAGAGACAAAACATAGCAACTTGTTTTTGTTTATAACTAGCAGCGCCCCGCGGTTATACCCGCGTTGTGCCCGTTCCCGTGGGAATTTCGGGAATTTTTTTACATAAAAACCTTCCTCTTGAATCACTCTACCTATTACAAAAAACCGCATCAAAATCCGTTGCGTAATTTTAAAGATTTAAGCATACAGACAAACAGACACGAAACAGAGACGACTTTATTTTATACTATGTAGTGACTATTTCAATTTTCGTTGTAAAGTCCTTGGAAATCAAAATCCATCACCAGAAATATCCGAAACTGAAATAATTGAATAACTGGAACCAATACAAAATTATCCAGAAACATATCCATTTCCAAAATGTAATATCTTAAGCACCACCATTATAGTTCATAATTCTGGAGAAATGAGTAATACATACAAAATGATAACGATCTTTGTACTTTTATTGTTGGAAAATTAATGTCTTAAATAATTAATATCCCTACTTTGTTTTAATTGTAATAATTATGAAGTTTCACAATTACCAAGCTAATATAAAATTACAATGAAAATTCAATTTCTTTGTAATTTTTCAAAACAAATATCAGACCATTGAATTTTCTCCGTTGTATTGAATAAATAAACTAAGAGTATTGTACAAATTTTGAATTGTTTTCCTTTAAAAGGTTCTCACCAAGTAATACTTCTAATAAAGTATAAAACATTGGTTATGTCATATCACAATGCTCCAATAATTAATCCACCTAAACCTAAATGGCTGGTTCATTTTTGATGAATTTTGTTCCACATAAATGAGACATTTGAGCATACAGATTTTCAAGCCTAAAATCTCATAACATTGGACAAAAGGAGACAATTTTAACGTCCAATTGTGGAACAAAACTCAGCCAACAATCCAACTAATATTATATATGCGAAAGTTTGTGAGGATAGATGTATGGATGTATGTTAATTACTCTTTCACGGAAAAAATGCTGTACGGATTTGGATGAAACTTTACAGTAATATAGGTTATACATTAGAATAACACATGGGATACATTTTATCCCGCATTTCCCACGGGAACGGGTAAAACGCGGGTAACACTGCGGGGCGAGGCTAGTTGGGGTACTATTGTATCAATATAATATAAGTTTGTAAGCAAAAAACTATCATTTTTTACAAAGTCTCACAATTAATCTTGCCTGTTTGAAGAATAATTATCTTTCATCCTTCACAATCTATTAATATCTAAGAATTGTCATCAATACCACACTCAATTAAATGTCATAGTGAATAACAATTGACGATATCTGCAATTGACTCAATCAATTGAATCTTTGGGAATACTTAGTGTCCCAGTAAAGATACCCAAAATATCTGTTGTAATAACTCTACATGGAGTTCTCTGAACAAACAAATTATGAAGATATAGGATTTAAGTGTACGTCTTACACTTTCAGGGGATTCTAAGCTGGTTTTGTTGTATTTTAAAGGTATTTAACAGAGTAAAGTAGCTTAATATTAAAGGTAAAAGGTCATTCCACCAAGCTCCAACCCACTGTAATAAATAACTACACATAACCATCGATAAACCGACACGATAGGATCCTCAAATTACTCAGTTCCTGTATTTTGTGACCTAGCAATCTAACCTTACCAAACTAAATTATTGAGAATAACTTTACCCGGAATCGTTGCCGTTCATCTTGTTGGACTATTACTGATACTTTTCTACTCCTCAAAGATGTTCCTTGATGCTCACAACCAAGATACAGTAATAATTGACGGATCCAGGTGCAACTTTTGTAGGGTCAAAAACCAGTTAAACAAACACACTTTAACATCGAAACACACACTTGAATACACTTAAAACATAACGAAAAGAACAAAGAAATAACTTATATATACCGGGTCAGATCTAATACCATATTATTTCGTCACAAACCATACAAATGCAAGAGAAATCGCACGCCAACTTTGATTCACTTTTGACATTATTTTCAATAAAAATAAAGTTTTAATTAATGTATTTCGAGTTTTTGTATTGTACAGATCTTGTAAGTAAAGCCTAACAGTTATATCTAACGTTTTATCACAATTATTTTCAATAAATTATTACAATGACTGCCAGCTGACATTTCCGTGGTGCGTTGCAAGAAATCCAACATGGCGTTCGTGACTCGCACATGACGTTTACTCAATGTATTCATTATAGTTCTTTTTTAATTCATAATAACTTATAACTTTAATTGTTGTCATTAAAAGTATTCGAAAATTCGTAGAATTATTTTTGAAGTAATTTAAATATTAAATATCACATCATGGTATGGAGTCATCTAAAAAGTTGCTAGGAAAATTGAGGAAAATAACACTGTTGAATTTTTTTGAACTCTGCCTGTCTACTTACGTGGAAAAGTGTTTTAGATAATGATTCGATAAGTATTTCCGCTCTAATTTCTCCTATGTTGTAACGATTTATAGGCTAAACAAACAGTACAAATTTAAAAAAGGATGAAATCCTCTTCAGATAACTGTATCATCAAATTCATCATCCACCTACCTTCTGTTTTGTTCTGGCGGGAGCACACTCCAATCAACTTCATACATAGGATAGGCCATGATTACAAACAAAATAACACAACAACTTTACAAAAATCTATTTAATATAAACATTTCACAATGAGTGACACTAATTCACTGAGGTGCAAACTGTACTGTTATCAGAGGTGTTTTATCAGGTGCAGGTACTCAAATACCGACAACCGACGTATCTCTTATCAAAGGTATAATTTATCACTGAAAAAGGATAGCAATACCGTCACAATTCTATTTATTCCAAGTCAGTAACACAATACAATAGGTGACGAGTCACATCATTATCTTAATAGTAAAACTAATTAATATTCAATGCATTACAATGTGGTTGTTGAGTATGCGTTGGGTGTTATAAGTTGTCATCGTGATTTCGGGGCGGACGGTCCACCATGTTGCGCTTTATGCAATCGACTAACCACCTAATACCTTCATCCACTCCATCACTGAAAATAAAAATCATACATTATTATAATACTGTCAACTTATGCAAATATTAAAAACAATATGTATAACAAAGAAATGAATATAATAGATACTACTACACATGGTGTAATGATAACACAATGGCTATATGAATGTGTGTAAGAACTATAAAGTTCTGACATTGAGAGGTGATTTACAAGTGTATTTCCATGAATGACCTGATTAGTCATGCTCACAATATATTAAATTCTTCATACAAAATGCGCAAACCAGTGTGATATTTTTTTTTTAATTTTAATTTAATTTTAACTTGTCTTTAGTTAACAGACCAAAGTCGGCGGTGGTCAATCATTTTTTAGTGTGGTCATTACATAAAATTGAAAAGAGACAAGTATATTTTTTTGGTACAACCTTTACTAAGTGGCTCAATAAAGCCCGTAAGTGCAAGCGAGATAGTCATAGGAAATAATTTACGGGACAACTCAGTTCTTATTGAGCTATATTACTTTGGAAACTGCAAGCATTATCATACTAGTTTTTACTGATGGCTTCATTTCTGAAATCGGAGAGATAGACTTGTGATCTTAAAGGACAGTCAAGTTTTTTTTTTTTAACTACAAGACTATGCCATATTATTAACACTTCCCAGTGAGTTTATGTAAAAGAATTTTTATGCCAATAAGGTCATAAAGATGAAGAAGAATCTAGATGTCTATGGCTCTCTCAATATTACCCAGTAAGAGCAGAAGTGGCCATTAGCATAATGTCTCTGGCCCCAATAAGGTGAGCATTCTGATTGAAGATCGGCTTGACTGTATGAACTCCCATACAGTCCGGAATGTCTTGTTTGTTGGCCAGCACCAGAAGTGGGATACCAGATAGATGTTCGGAGGCTATCATTCTGTCTGAAAACAAATGAAATATAATATTAATAATACTAGTTTTTGTTTAAACAATAGCCATACAATCTTGATACTTGGAGAAAGGTGGAAAGAGGGCAAGGAGGCCTTTGGCCTGCAGTGGGACATTACAGGCCAAACTAAGTCAAAAGGCTACTTTTTACTAGCTAGTCCTTGTGCTTTCATGTAATAATATAACTATTTATATAAATGATGATTATGAATTATCCTTTACAGAAGAATGTCTTTGGTGAAGAAATAAACTTCTTAAAAAAAGTACAGGCCTGTGATCTCCCACTGCTGGGTAAAGGCCTCTCATCTCACTGAAGATACAAACACTTAATTAAGATTTTGATAAATAAAATGAAAAGGATCATAATTGAAATATACTTCCTACATCCAAAATAACATTATTTTTAACCTACTTCAAAAAAGGAGGTTCTAATCAATATATTAGTATAGTAACCAATATAAACAAATATTATACAAACCAAAAGTTTCTTTTGATTCCGAGATCCTTTCTCTATCAGAGGAGTCTACAATGTAAATCACAGCATGGCACTCTGCATAGTACTGGAAATAGATTAAAAACAAACAATTCAATGAATATTGAGGTTTTTAATGTCTTTATTTTACCACCTACTCTAAAGTATCTATTCTATCCTATCCTACTAATATCATAAACTAGCAGCGCCCCGCGGTTTTACCCGCGTTGTGCCCGTTCCCGTCGGAATTTCGGGATTTTTTTTACATAAAAACCTTCCTCTTGAATCACTCTACCTATTACAAAAAACCGCATCAAAATCCGTTGCGTAATTTTAAAGATTTAAGCATACAGACAAACAGTCACGAAACAGAGACGACTTTATTTTATATGTACTATGTAGTGATGCGAACGTTTGTGAGGATGGATGTATGTATGTTTGTTACTCTCTCAATAAAACTACCAGATGGAATTGGGTTAAACTTCACAGTAATATAGGTTATACATCAGAATAACACATGAGATACATTTTATCCTGAAATTCCCGCGGGAACGAGTACAACGCGCGGCGCGGTCAGTAGTAATATCATAAAGAGGTTGGGGGTAAGAGGGAAAAGTTATTCTGTTGCCTAATTTACATGGAGATTAATCTCCCGAACTTTAAATCTGCTGTTAAAAATGTATTCTAATGATATTTTGGGCAGTGATAAAACTCATATTTACACTTATATATTTACTTTATATAATGCATACTCTCAAAAGATCAAAGATTTTTTCTGTTGTGAAGCTAATGATTATAAATGATTGTAATGATCTGATATAATAAAAGGATTTGAATTTGAATTGGAAAAACCAATACACCACATTCAAAAGGAATTTATATTCTTATTTATACCAAGGAACTAGTACAACATGGGTAAAACTGAAAGGAAATGATTTTCTTTATGTACCATATGAGTGTAATTGCTTGAAATAAATGTATTGAATTGAAAGGGGCTGCTCTGAGTCTTGGGGGTATATTTTCCCTGTTACATTAATTCTATATTTTAGAACCCGTTATTTAAAAGTGATGAATATAGAGTTTATGTTTCTTCTCTTACATAGATTGAGTATTAATCTATGTTTTATTAAGAACTAGCTGTGCCCCGCTGTTTCACCTGCAGCACACCCGTTCCTGTGGGAATTTCGCATTTTTATTACTTATTTTCTTATATAAAACCTTAACCTGCCAATAAGGAACACATAAAAAAAGAATCATTCAATTTGGTGCAGTTGTTCAAGTTATGTGCATACATACATTTCGGCGATTCATTTTTATTCATATATAAGATAGATAGACGGTTTAATTAAAGTAATGTTTCCTCTTCCCACCTTATCCCAGAGTGATTGTAGCTCCTGTTGGCCCCCGAGGTCCCAAAAGTTGAGTCTCACACCCTCCACATCTATTTTACCAATGTTCAAGCCAACTGTAGTTGTTATTCTACTTGGATTCATTGCCTTATATTTCTTAGTAAATTTTGTTTTTGTTGCTTCCAAATATGTCTGAAAGATTACCAAAATGTTGATATATAGGACAAACAAAAAATTTTAGGTCATATTGGCTCGTGATATTTTTTTGTGGAATCGATTGAATTCCACTATTCAGATACTCACAGTTTTCCCAGCATTGTCCAGACCTAATATAAGAACACAGTATTCGTCTTTCTGCACTACATATTTGTAAAATCCGTGTAGTAAAGTGTACATTTTATTTCATGTTTTTAAGTTTAATTATTTCTATTTTTACCAATGTCTACGCGCCTATATATATAGTACAATCCACTCTTCTCGTATTTTATTATTCTACATGCAGTATACAATATTACAATATTTCATTGTAATGTTCTAAAACAACTTTTTTCTTCTAAAAGTAAAGAAACAACAAATTTCAACAAAAGTGAAAGAAAATAAATTAGAATTAGAAATTCTGTCTGCCTGGTTGTCAATTGTCATCTGATTCAGTGTTGTCAGCACGTTGTCAGTCATCACGTTGTCATCACAGACCACAAACTTGTCATCACAGCTTGTCATTTGTCATGTTGTGTTGCGCATAGGGTTGCAAAATTACGTAATTTTACCGAAAACGCTCGTAAAATACGAATAAATTTCGGTAAATTACGGTAAAATTGGTAACGCTAACCACCACAGAAGCAAATAGAACAAAAGAAAAAGCTGTCAAAGTCAACGTCAGTGACGTTGACTTTGACATCAAACATGATGAAAATATAAAGTTAACAAACCTGTTTCTTCCTCGCCTGTTTCTACTTGCTTCCACGCCGCCATTGGAATTGTGTAATAGGTAGTGTAGCTATTTATTAACCTTTGGTCTGTGTAAACACTACTGCAAACTGCACCCCTCGTCTGTGTGACGTTGACTTTGACAGCTTTTTCTTTTGTTCTATTTGCTTCTGTGGTGGTTAGGTTTACCAATTTTACCGTAATTTACCGTAATTTATTCGTATTTTACTTAAAATATGGTATATTACGTAAGTTTACGAATGTAATATTACCGCTTTACAACCCTAGTTGCGCATAGGGTTGCAAAATTACGTAATTTTACCGAAAACGCTCGTAAAATACGAATAAATTACGGTAAATTACGGTAAAATTGGTAACGCTAACCACCACAGAAGCAAATAGAACAAAAGAAAAAGCTGTCAAAGTCAACGTCAGTGACGTTGACTTTGACAGCTTACTTTGATAGCTTTGCGTAGGATGTTGCCGATTAGTGCAGTTTGCAATAACATTTTGCGTTGTTGCCGTTCCGTAATAGGTAGACTGACGGACAAATAAGGTAGTGTAGCTATATAATAACCTTTGGTCTGTGTAAACACTACCGCAAACTGCACCCCTCGTCTGTGTGACGTTGACTTTGACAGCTTTTTCTTTTGTTCTATTTGCTTCTGTGGTGGTTAGGTTTACCAATTTTACCGTAATTTACCGTAATTTATTCGTATTTTACTTAAAATATGGTATATTACGTAAGTTTACGAATGTAATATTACCGCTTTACAACCCTAGTTGCGCAGTATTGTGATTTGTGTCGATTCGTATGCTGCGGTCGTTCGTATGATTCTATCGGTTCATGGTCTGTGGTCAATTCAATTGTGGATGTATTTTTGATAATGCCTAATGCTTATACAATTTTAGGTTGCCAATGTCATTGATTGCATGCACTATGAATGATGACTTTGATATCAACTATCCACGACTATCCACAAATAAAAACTGTGATTTTTTTGTGATTGGCAGTAGGTACAATATTTTAATTATTTTAAATA
The DNA here is from genome assembly GCA_963082685.1 of Cyclophora albipunctata. NCBI lineage: Eukaryota > Metazoa > Arthropoda > Insecta > Lepidoptera > Geometridae > Cyclophora > Cyclophora albipunctata. The sequence goes on along the minus strand of OY720117.1, from coordinate 1,802,549 downwards.
TTTGAAACAAAATGTTTGTAAACTTTGTCTGTAATTTTTAAATTTAGAGAAATTCCAGACTGAATTTCTCTAAAATTCACGCAGTAGAAAATTAAAAAATAACCACTCGTCCGTAGACAGAGAAACGATATCTGTCTACGCACCCACGCCGCTTCTTTGGGAAGAGACACCCAGTGTTATTACTTATATTTCCCTATGAGTACACCCTAGAGTAGACCATCCTAGACTCATACCAAACTCAGACTATAATAATTATGTGTTATCTATCATTCAGAGCCTAGACTAGACTACACCCAAATGTCTTTGCCATGTCTTTGCTTCGCGGTCTGTGACCCAACCCAAAGTACATCCTCTATAGTGCCTATAGTGGTTGCTTGCCATTTGCCATTTGATTTACTGTCAAGTGCAAACATTCATGCCAGTCAAACAATTAATATCTGTGATTAATATATTAGGTACTTATTATTAATTAAATCTAAAATGACTGGTACTCACGATTCTTTTGATTCGTACGAATCCACGTTATATACAAGAAATATTGAGTTATCTGTAACTTTATTAACTGATGCTCCTTCTCCCGGAGAATGGTATTTTTTAGCGATATTGAACGGATGTACATTTATGGAAGGAAAATGGGAGAAAGGATCCGATTTTGAAACTTCGTTACGACCAGTAGATTTGAGAGATCCTGATTGGCAACATTTGATAGCCGATAGACCGTTGATATTACTATTGCGTACAACTGGAACAAAAGGTCCTAAAGACCCAGACCCATTACTGAATGTAGATAATAGAGCTGGTGCTACCGTAGATCTTTACCCTTTAGTAGCAGGTGAAGAGGAAGTTTTTCACACAATACCATTGGTCTTTATAGATTCCGGTGCAAAGACTCCTTGCATTGTTGAAGTCTATGCAAAAGCGGCTAATCCAGTATTGCAAGCAAATACTCAAACACTATTAACACTTACAATGCTCTCAGTAAATTGCATTCCAGCTGTGAAAGAGGGTACTTGTTTTATTGGAGCCATTGGACTTGATAACTTAGTGGTACCAGATGCTGTAAACTTTGGGAAAACATTAAGTAATGCTTCTGCTACGAAATACGTTTGGGCCTCTGCCAGTAATGCAGGCCACGCTGCTGACTCGGAGTTAAGAACTGTTGATAGAGACATGTTTATACCAGAAGACCTAGATCTTAATACTGGTTCAGAATGTCGCGTGTTTTACTGGAACAGCATTAAACGTGTCCTAGTGGATCCGGAAATATTGCTAAGTCGCCTAGGAGAGCCGTTCTTTTTTGAAATGGCTGGAGTACCTAAAGTGGGTAAAGTGGAAGTACGTGGCCGATACATAGCATTCATCGACGCAAAACCACTAATGGAGCCCGGGCAATTTAGCGTCACTGTAGCTGCAAAACTTTCAGCTTTCAATGAGATTCAGGCATCTGGAAAAGTATTACTTGAATTACCTTCTACTAGTGCTAAGCCAAGTGCGCGCGAACCTGAGGCACCAGCAGATGAATTTGGCCATTCTTCTTACATAAGGATAAGATTTGACCTCTTTGATCCATTAGTACCCAGAAAGAAAATGGCAGTATTGTATGAGACAATAGGTTTAGTACCACCAGAAGGGCCTTCCAATTCAGTGGCCGAGTTAGTCATTGACCCGCCACCAGAAGACACAACTATTGACGTCAGGAAAATCAGAATAGAAGGAGGTGCACTCGCCGTTCACAAAGAACTCAGTGGCTTAGCATGTCGAGGCATAGTACCCATGAACCAAGGTATTAAAAGAACTGCTGCTAATAGACTTCTCATGCGAGTGAGGGCTATGCTTAAACAATTTCCTCCTGGCGAGTGTTCGTACGTCGAATGGCAAGATATAGTCACTAGTCAACACGCAGCCAGCAGACGAGCGGTCACTGCTTCTTTTGATCCTCAACCACCTCCACCCCGCTTACCGCCAAAGACAGCGATTGCAAGAAGCCGACTGCTAGGAGATGAAGGGATCGCTAACAGACACTTAAACTATAATCTTCAATGGGCACCGCATAATCCTAGAACTTTATTGTGCAAAGCTCTCCGATGTTTAGAAGCACACAGTGAAATTGATGCAAAGAATTATATTCTAGAAGGTTTGAACGTGCATCCCCGCTGTAGATTTTTACTGTGGATGTTTGGTGCTCAAGAGTATGACAAAGGAATCGAGGCGGAGGAGATGGCATTGGCAGCTTTCTTGATTGCAGCAAAAGGTAATAATTCCGATGGAACTTCCACTGCGATATCATATGCAGCAATCCATGCTTTTAACCATTACATTGGTGAAAACTACGCGGCTTATGTAGCCGGTAAAAAAATGAGGAAAGCTTATGAACTGCCCCCCAACTGGGTGAATTTTGTCGGTCAATGGATTGAAATTAGTGGTGAAGAGGAAATTTTCTGGACGCCAAAGATTGTTTGTCATGTTAATCCATTACTTATTGCAGCAGCTTTTTTCCTTTGTCTTCGTTGTTTTAAATTTTGCGAATGTTTACTTCGTTGTGTCGAAAAAGGGTGTGCCACTAAGGGTGGTCGGTTTTTTTTGCCATATGAAAATTCTATTGATTTATATTATATTCGAGGCGCGTCTTTTATTCTTAAACGTTATTATGATGAAGCTATGGCAGTAATAACAGCGGGAATCAAAGCGTTTGGTCTTACAGCAAAGATGTCGCAGTTACGGGTGTCTTGTTTATCTTGTATGCGCGAATGGGGTCCGTTATGTGAAAAAGCATTAAAAGAAGCCGATAATACTGGTTCCGAAGTACCTGCTGCATTTCTTCTGAAATCAGCATTGCACCGTATGAAAACCGATCCGATGGAGGCACTGCAGAGAGCAGCTCATGCCCACAGACTGGTGCCTTGCGGACAAACTGCACTTGTATTTGCTAGAATATATAATTGTATGGGTGACGACCATTTGGCGGAATTGTGGGCTGCGGCTGCAGTCCGAACTGAGCCTTTGTTGGCTGATGGATGGGGACTGTTGGCTCTGATAGCGTTGAATCAGAGGAACGTAGACAAAGCCAGGACTATGCTGAGGACAGTGCAACAAGTGGGCACCATGAGTGAAGCCATCGAGCATGAAATCAACAAGCTCATGACCATCCTCAAAGTTAGGACTCCACCGGATTTACTGGTGCAGAATTTATGCTTTTGTGATTATTTCGATTTGAGTTAGTACTCACGTAGATAAATACTACTGAGTTTGAATAGATAATTATTTATTTTTAATTTAATTCCTAACTACTGAAGTAATAAAATATTACTTTTAGTTTCCAAATGATGAGTTTTCTTTTAACCTCTTACCTCTTCTTCCTATTCTTAAAAAGAAACTAACGGTTAGAAGAACGCTTAGAGCCTACCTATTATTATGCCTTTCGGTCAGCAGCATAAAAGCTAGATACGTTATTTAGCGCTTTAAATCAAATCCTATATAATTGAGCGCTTTTGAGTAAAGTTAATGCGGTAATGAAGTGCTTTCTCATGTCACGCTAAAATTCTAGGTAGAGCGATGCGAAAACGACACAAATAGAAGTGTCTCTCGCTGTTCTAAAAATATAACACCATTCAAACCTCGTCAAAGTAAACTAAATACAGTTTTAAACTAGGTTAGATAATAAACCATCACTGTTATCATAATGATAAGCTGATATTGACGATAAACTTCATAAAAATGAGTATTAGTCATTACATAAAAACAATCGGATAAATGATCTACTGGCGCGCCTATACGGTTTAATTTCAATGATAAAATTTGAAGCGATATAGTAAAATGTCGAACGTTTAATTCTGTCCCGCGGTTTCGTTGCATCACTGCGAGGCGCGAGCTGACTGAGCCGCGAGTCCGACCACATTGCTACAAACAATCCCCGAGTGGAACCGGCTCTTTGTTATGAATCGTGGTACAAACAAGATCTCTGACACATGAATGTGAATTTGGTAGCGAAACCACAATGGCTCTTTCCTCAAAATGCTGGAAATATCTAGTGTTAACTTTCAACGTGTTGTTTGCGGTAAGTTTTGTTTCTTTTAATTAATATTGAGATTTTCTGATTCAGCAAATAGTGCATTTCTTTTGTTGTCATAACAACTTGAACAAAACTTTTGTTTAGTTTATTTAATGAGCGTATAAAATCACTGATAAATATTTGTTTTAATATAAAGTTCTGTATTCGTAATGAAATGTAGCACAAACTTTGATTTCCTCGGAAAAACTTTTTTTGATACTTATGGTTCGTTCCAATTTTTTTAAGTTCATGTAAAATTATACCAAGTAAACATTGTAACTTTTTAATCCGCAAAAAGAGGTAGGCAATACGATGATTTCAATGGAAATAAAAGAGACAGACTGTGATAAAGTGAGGCGTTGAGTGACATACACTATTTGACGTTATAATTGTTTTTAGTAAGGAAAATTCCCAACAGATGGCGTTAATCTTTAAACATTGTTTTGATTTTCCGGTAGATGTCAGCAGTAGTATTATTTGGAGCCAGTGGATTTTTATTATACAAAATGTTCGTGTATAGACACTTCTTAGGAGTCAATGTGGAGTATCCAGCGATAATGTTATTGATGATGGCAATTATTACGTGCTCCGTTTCTTGGATTGGGTGGCGAACTGCTAGATCTATGATGCCCTTTCATGTTATGTGTGTAGGTACCAATTAATCATTGAAACATTTTTCGCTACCGATATGATAATTTTTATTTCATGTCTTTCAATTTTTTTCCAGACCGGCATTCTAATAATCATAGTAGTTGTGATAGAGTTCTCCTGTTTCGTTTGGGCAATGGTTGTATGGGACAACATAGAGATAGATGTAAAGACGACAATGACGTCATATTTTAGTGAAACTAGCCAAGCGGAGGTTAACTCTGTGGATGCTATTCGGTGGGACAGGCTCCATGTTAAAGTAAGTGCCTAAAACTAGACAACCTAACTTAATCCTTAACTTAGCACTCCGGTACTTATTTGTATTTTACGTTTTGTGAGGTAAGTAAGACCGGCCAAAGGCCTCCAGAATACATCTACTTACCAACAACTAATTTAAACAGGTTATAGGTCTTCTTATCGAGTGGATAGTCAACCTGACCAATCCTGGTGTCAGAGTTATTGAGCCGCCAAAGGCCTCTGACATGGCTCATGTAACGACTACAACTACTATCCGTAGAAAGTAACCGGGACCGACGGCTTAACGTGCCCTCCGAAGCTCGGAATCATCTTACTTTTCGGGCAATCAGGTGATTCAGCCTGCAATGCCCTAACCAAACTGAGGACAGTCTCACAAAGTGATTTTTGTGAGATATCCCCACCGGGAATCGAACCCGGAACCTCCGGATCGTGAGCCGAGCGCTCAAACCACTAGACCACGGAAGCTGTTAGGTTAGGTTAGGTTAGTCATAAACCTAGTTTCGGAAAAAAGTGGCTGTGACATACAATCAACTCAAAATTTAACAAAATCAAATCTTACTACAAGAAGGTTTTTATTGTGGCGACGGAACCCTTCATGGGCAAATTCGACTGGCACTAGGCAGCTTTTTTTTTTTTAAACTATTAACTACTACTATTAACCGCCTTTATAAACGATATTTAACTTAAACAGTATTTTGTCTATTTCGCTCATTGGTAAATAGCGTATATGTTGGAAAAAGACAAATCATTTGATACCTAGCTTAAGCGTTTATGATAGGCCCTTAGTTTTTACATAATTACCATCCACAATTTGTGTTTTCAGTTCGAATGCTGTGGAGTAAGCGGTCCAAGCGACTATAACTCCAAAGGTCATTTGCCGCTGTCCTGCTGCGGTCAGGGTCCCCTGGATGCTGTCCAGAAGCCGTACGCATCAGACTGTGGAAGCATTTACCAGCGAGGGTGTGGAAAGCTTTTGCATGATTACGCGAGAGAACAACTGCTGTGGGTAGCTATTACTGCGTTATGTGCTTCTATATTGCAGGTATGCATTATTCATGGTTTAATTTTGTGATATTTTTCTTTGTAGACTGTTTATAACCTCGTAATTATCGAGTTTGATGATCGCAGGTCACTCTTGCAACTGGCAACTGGCTGGTATTTTTTTAAATGGGCGCCTTTTCACCATAGACTACATTAATACGTTAATATGCTATGTTTGGTATCCAGCATAATCTTTATCCTATAATGAATCTTTTTCTTTTTATTTATCTTGGCCAGGAATAGAATCCAACTAATATTATAAATGCGAAAGTTTGTGAGGATGGATGTATGTTTGTTGCTCTTTCACGCAAAAACTACTGAACGGATTTGGATGAAACTTTACAGTAATGTAGGTGATACATCAGAATAACATATTAAATACATTTTATCCTGAAATTCCTGCCGCGGGGCACATCTAGTATCAAATAAAGCACAGCAAACTTAGCAACGTAACATAACCATGGTGGTACCTAAGTGTCCACTTTTTCATCGAGTGAAGAAGAAGGAGAAGAGAGTGTCCACTAATCATATCAAACATAGCAAGGTAGCTTTACATAGCTCTTGTTAAAAGGCCTAAAAGAAACTTGGACTCCCAACCTTCATCGCCAGAGGGTCAATTCAACCTCAGGAACAATACGCTATGAATAACAAAACTAAACAATACAATATCAAACCTTGCGTTTGTTAATCATAGCGTGACCTGACCATAATTAGCAGAGATGCCGTGATGCCACAGAGTGCCCGACTAGGCATCATGGTGACTCATTCAATTGTAATTAATCCTCATTACTGGTTCATTCAATTAACTTCGTGTTCTTGCATTAAATCTTCGTTATTTGGTAGTTAATTGAATTAAGGATAGACGATAAAAACAAACTTCGTAAAGGCGCCAGATGTTGAGTATTATTCTATACTAGCAGCGCCCCGCGGTTTTACCCGCGTTGTGCCCGTTCCCGTGGGAATTTCGGGATTTTTTTTACATAAAAACCTTCCTCTTGAATCACTCTACCTATTACAAAAAACCGCATCAAAATCTGTTGCGTAATTTTAAAGATTTAAGCATACAGACAGACAAACAGACAGACACGAAAAAGAGACGACTTTATTTTATACTATGTAGTGATGCCCGTAGCACACCTCCGCTGCGAAATTCGAGTAGCGGAACCTCCTGGATGAATTCAGCTGCGATCAAGTGTAGTTTGAATGGCGACCGGAGCGCGGAAAGTGTGGCTGACCACGAAACCGCGCGGGCAAAGAGATAGAAATAATCAAATATATGCGTTAGAACAGGCAGTTTCGCTAGTATTCCGCTTCTCATACATACGGACAAGACATGGCGAGGTTTCGCTGTTATCGTTTCGCAGCGGAGGTGTGCTACGGGCGTAAACTACCATTCGAAATGATCTTATCTTACGGTGTTTTAATATGAGTGGTTTCGATATCAAAAGATGTTTGGTAACATTGATCGGTTTAATAAATCACTTCAAAAATTGAATTTTACATTTGTATCTGAAGCTTCGGCCGCTTTACAATCAAAATGGGTAGTGCATATAATAAACGCATTTTATTTATTTTATTTGATTAAGTCTTCGTTTAAACCTAAGAAACCAGTATGACATTAACGATAGGTGCAAAAATATAGGACAAAGGCAACAAAAGTATAATGATACCGTATTTATCTAAAAGACCTAAAATAACAAATATAACATTTAAATGTATGCAAACTTCTTTAAATATTCGTGTATTCTCTTGAAAAGGGGTCATTGACAGGAAACAGTCGCAGTACATGAACTTATCATAGTTAACTGTTTCACGACGCGGTGAACTGTGACGATTGTTATACTTACAACGCAACTTACATAACACTAGCAGTACCTGCAACTTCATCCGCGTGGATTTAAACAGTAAAGTAGCCTAGTTACTCTTTATTACATCAGTTACCAGAAAAAGTCCTTTCAAAATCACTCCAGCCCACGAAGTTAGCTTCGTGCTCCAGCCAGAGAGATTAGCCCGTGCAAACAAACAGACAGACGATTTAAAAAAAATACTTGAGAGGTGTCAAGTCAAGGGACACCCGGATGGAACGAAGTTAATTTATTATCAACAAAAATAATCGTCGCGACACCACACTGTTCAATGCGAAATAGAAAGACGAAACGAAAATATCTAGCTTGTTTTCTATAAGAGAGAGAGAGAGAGAGAGAGAGACAGACAGAGAAACATGCGCACGCCTTTCGTGCACATGTTTCTCTTTCTGTCTCTCTCGCGCATGTTTCTCTGTCTGTCTCTCTCTGGCGTGCGCAAGTTTCTCTGTCTGTCCCTCTCTGGCCTAAAAAGTGTCGTTACCGTTTTTCCTGTCTAGCCCCCTTTCGCAACGCGCGATAAGGAACTTCGTTCCAATATCGGTATGTAGACACTCTAATTTTACTAAAAAGTATAATAGTTCTTTTTTAATAAGAAAATCTTTTCAGTTAGCCGAGTCTTTGAAAGTAGAACTTTGAATGCAACCTGTACCTGGAGATTTTTCTAGAGCCTATAAGAAATAATGGTGGATTAACTGCACACACAAATATCTTTAGATGCAAATAAAAAATGAATAATAATATTTGGCACGTACCTGTGGCAGTACACAGGAAAATCCTTGAATTAAACGTGTTGCGTGAGCGCATCTTTACTTCTTCTTTAAGATGATTGACAGCTGAGGTCATATTTGGAGTACTTAGCTAGTTTTCCATCTTTATGTAATGTAACTAAGTTCACATTATACACGGTGAGCCTTAATAACCCGAAAGATTTAAACGAAGTATTTGTGACCACAGTACGAGTAAATAATGCTATATCAACATGGGTCCAATTATGTGTCTTAATTAAACTACTATTTCAGTACAAATTAAATCATATTAATTGATCGCTTCTTTGTAAACAAACCTTTACTTCAGAGAGTGAGCGAGTTTTGATTAATCTCAGTTGAGAAACAGTTGAGGAGCGAGCATGACACTTAACGAATCACTCCGATATCATACGATGCATCAACCATGTGGTTAGTGCGTCTGCGTGTAAAAGTAGTAGGTGGCTACGTCACGCCTTTAGGGTGTGTTACAATTGAGATTTTCTTACTTGTGGTTTACTTGAAATAATTAATATCTCTTAAAATATGGGTTTTTGGACTATACGTTATGTAACTTTATATACTCTAATTAGGCTCTAAAATCGTTGGTTTAAATCTTTCGGGTTATTAAGGCTCACCGTGTATAAAGATACTTAGGATAGGTAAATAAAAAGAATAATAGGTAGTTACCATTCATAGTAGGTATGGATCTTAGTTAGCTCTACGAGGTACTTAGACCTTGTAGTGCCTACTAATAGTTAGTTACTATCATTGAGTTATATGTACTAACATAAAGTACTAATTTATAGTTATACGTTAGTACATATAACGAACGAGTGCATATAGTTAGTCTATATAACTCAATGGTTACTAGTTTTTGTGATCTGTGGTTACTATCGATGTTAGATCTCTATCAAAAGCCGTAGAAAAACATGCAATACGTGTTGCAATCTGCTTACAACATCCTCCAATCTACTTCATTGTTTTTTTTTTCAGAGTACCGGTATATTCTGCACATTCTTCCTAGCGAACGCTATCAAAGAAAGTAGAAGAGCATTCATCAGAAACTCGTTGTCAGTTCGGGATGCATCCATAGCCGCAGCTCCTAACGACACTTTATTAGCTGCACCTACAGCCCCGGCGCCTACACTGCCAAAGTATTAACACGATCACTGCCAAACCAATAATGTATGTATCAACTATGATCGAAATGGTATTGAAGGTGTTAACATAGCAAAAGAACGATGAAGAAGGACTCATACTGAAGAATGAAAGTTAGGGTACTTGCTTTTTCACCAGAAAATATCCTAGCTATGCTACATTGCGTTGGGTGTGTTTGATATCCGCCAATCTCATTCATTTTGCCCGCACTAAAGTACCTACTATTCATAGCCAGAAGATTAGTGGAAACGGATTGTATGTATAAACCATTTTTTTATATGGAAGGATTCGAGATCAAAACATTGATGGCTACGCTACATAGCACATTACTGGTGAAAAAGTACCCTTATTCTCAAGTAGGTAATATTCGTAATTATTGAATTAAGTAGTTGTAGTCATATGTTTAAATTTATTTTTAAGCAATATCCCGTATTAGTTTAGGTTAAGTAATGCCAAAATTATGAACATGACTGAAATTTTAAAGCTGTATTGCTGCAGTCACAGCTTAGCGGTAATATAATACTGTCTAGGTTTAATATACTTATACATGTGTTTTGAAAATTATATCGAATTTTTGGGTACTAGGTGTTTTTAACGGTAAGGTAGATATTTACACATGATACAAGTTTATATATACTACCTTTGTGTTTTAATTCTGTGCCTATTGTACGAAACCTATTCTGTACGTTAGGTACCTATAATTTATTATATTTCGGTAATAATAAAACTAAGATAAAAAAAAATGGTTACACCCTATTTGAAGATAATTATCAGAAATAATTTTGCAATGAAATGTTTGAAAAATACACAAGCGAAGTCACAAAACTATTTATGCTTAATTTTTAATGCATTTGTGATTTTATTTGGGTTGTGCTCGTTTTGGGGGTTTTGTCGTGAATATTTATTTTGTGATAACTGATAAGTTTAAAATTATTTTATGTTTTGTATGTTTGTTGTTATATTTTTATTATTATTTTATAAAATTGATATGTAATTTAATTTAAATGTTTAATAAATGAATAAGGTTGATATATGAAAACGAAAATTTTATTTTATTACCTACATTTCCTGTAAGTTTGTAAGAATAAAAATAATAATTCAGTTCCTACCTCCGTGACCGTGATTTTTGGGTTCTATTTTTACGCAAATATCGTACTGAAGTCATAAAAGTTACTGTCAAAGTCATAATGTCGTAAACGTCAAGTCAGTAGACGTCATCCGTCTAGCAAGCAAGCCACAAGCAAGCAAATCAACTCACATCACAACTGAACAGAAGTCAACACAACAAACAGTCCAATCAGTCGGATTTCACGAAAAGTGCGACTGTGGTGCGAACGTTTGTATGTGCACGTCCTCCTTTCTATTTTTTTAATATAATAAAACACTTTCACTTAGTACATCTAATGTTAGCATCAGTTAAACAGTGATAATAATTAGCAGCAACTCAACTTTTATTCAATATTGGTTTTACTCATGAGAAAGGAACCGCCATATTATTCGAGATGGTGTACAAGAAGTATTGTGTTGTGTTTATAATTTTCGCCCTCGCGATAGTTCAGGCGGTGGGTTACGACACGGAACTGCATGAACCGAATAATTGCGACAGTGCCGCATGTTTTAATGAGCTGCACGGTGCTCTGGGCGACTGCTCCTGTAATGTGGACACCATCGATTACTTCAACAATGTGAAGATCTTCCCTCGGATACAGAGTCTGGTCACGAAAGACTATTTCCGCTTCTACAAAGTTAATTTAAAAAAGGAATGTCCCTTCTGGGTGGACGACAGCCGGTGCGCGATGAAGTATTGTCACATAAAGACGTGTTCTAAAGAGAGCGTGCCTGGATATGAAAATGGGTATCAAAACGAAGACAAGGAAGAGCTCCCCGCGGCCAAGTACACCCAGCCGCAGTCCAACTGCAACAGTGACACCGACCACGACCCTGACTTGGGCTACCTCAACACAACCATCAGTGCAGCCAGCCAGTTCGAAATCGCCAAGTGGAAAATCTATGACGATGCAGTGGACAACTTCTGTGAATGTGATGATAAAGATGCTGATGCGGACTATGTGGACTTGTCTTTGAACCCTGAACGGTACACCGGCTATAAAGGTCCTTCAGCTCACAGGATATGGAGGAGTATCTACCAGGAAAACTGTTTCAGACCAAAGCTCAATCCTTATGAATCTTTCCCTTATGTGCTGAGCTCAGATTTAAGTAATATGTGTTTAGAAAAGAGAGTGTTCTACAGAGCTGTGTCTGGTTTACATTCAAGTATAAACATACACTTATGTTCCAAGTATTTGCTATCTGACAAAGGAGTAGGGTTCGCCGCCCCTCCGGATGGTGAATGGGGCCCAAACCTGGATGAGTTCCAACGGCGATTTGACCCATCACAGACCCATGGAGAAGGTCCCAACTGGCTGAAAAACTTATACTTTGTCTATCTCTTAGAGATGAGAGCTTTAGCCAAAGCTGGGCCTTATTTGGAACATGAGGAGTACTTTACAGGCAACTCTGTTGAAGATGAAGAGACCAGGCATGCCATAAGGAACATGCTCGGAGTCATATACACATTCCCGGACCATTTCAACGAGTCCTCAATGTTCAATGGAGGCAGTCAAGCTGCAAATCTCAAACATGAGTTCCGAGATCACTTCAGAAACATATCTCGAATCATGGATTGTGTTGGATGTGATAAATGCAAGCTCTGGGGTAAGTTGCAGACTCAAGGGCTTGGAACAGCATTAAAAATACTGTTTTCCGGCAAATGGAACAGTCCAGAAGATCCCACACAAGGGAAGCTTCCCTTAAGGCACAAATCACATGAGAGATTGCAAAGGACGGAAATAGTAGCCCTTTTCAATGCCTTCGCTAGACTTTCAAACAGTATACGAGAATTGGAGAATTTCAGGATAATATTAAGGTAAAAGAATTTACTCATTTGTTGGGATTACTAATCAAAGCTGTGCTTATAAAACTCAAAAGTCATTTTACACTGGGTGTTAAACGAGTGGGCCTGTTACAGGCCTTTCACTGGGTCATACAAGACAGTGAGAAGAAAAATAATATACAATGACACATACTTATAAAATAAAGAAGAATTTATTACTTTTTGAATTTATTTTATTTACACATTCAATAAAGTTTTATAATGTATTTTTGACTTATACAGTTTTTCATATAAACAAGCAATTTATGTTTATTTATTTTATCAGTAAAGCAATTATTTTTCTAACTCGTGTTTTCATTTGGTATGCTTTTTATTGGTTTCTAATTGGCTTCTACTAACTGATAACTGCATGGCTACTATGCTTATGATTTTTACTGTTTCTTTATGCACTTGCACTATAATATAATATTTATTACCAAGAAACTTTATTACAGCCGTTTTGTACTAAATAGGTTTACCTATTATAGATTATAATCTAGGTCTAGGTCTTTCTAGGTCATATAACACTTAAATTTTTTTAAAACACTTTGTTCTATTACTTTCTACTCCTTTAGGTAGTGTTCTTTTACTGGAGCTATGTGACACTACAATTGTTATCCATTTATACATATAAAAATCGTAGACTCACTGTGTCTGTACATTTAATATCTATATATATAAAAGAAAGTCGTGTTAGTTACACTATTTATAACTCGAGAACAGCTGAACCGATTTGGCTGAAAATTGGTGGGGTGGCTGAAAATGTATCCCGTATTTCCTACGGGAACGGGTGCGCTGTGGGTGAAACCGCGGAGCACAGCTAGTTATTTTATAAAAAAATACTGAGGTTCTTAGGAACAAGTAATATAATGTATCCAACGATTTTCACTAATAAAATCCAATAAATCACTACATACCAAACATTATACTTTATCTCCTCACCATACTGATTTGGTGAGTTAACAGGCCTTTGCCCAGCTGTGGGATATTACAGGCTATAATACTTATTATACTTAATTACTTATACTTTATCTAAAATGCACTTATTTATTATATATAAAGTGATTTATGTGACATAAAGAAAAAAACCTTTTTTCTCAATACCTTCTTGTATTCAAGTGATGTGAGCTACCCGCTTGTGGTTTTAAGTTAATTGAATGTAAATACTAGAGATGCCACGAATATTCGGCTACTATTCGGTATTCGGCCTATTCGGCCAATTTTTTTGGTATTCGGTATTCGGCCGAATAGTACTTATTATTCGGCCGAATACCGATTACCAAATCGTGGACAAAAAAGATACATCATAGTACTCAATATTTGTATTTATTACCAAATTACAATGTTTTAATAAGTAAAATTAATCAGCGGTAAATTGTGATGGATAAAAACAAGCTTTTCAGCATTAACGATTACGCTTTTCATCGTAAATGATACCAGCTTCAGAAAACAACCTCTCACTACACACGCTTCTCCCGGGAGAAGAAAGATAAACTTTAGCAAATTTTGAAAGGTTTGGGTATTGCTATTCATTTGCTGACCACCACTTGTAAGAATCAGCTTTCCTATCTAGGCGAGTAGTTCAAATAAAAATCTATCTCATTTGCCACAGTATTCTTCTCCATGTTCTCCTCATCAATACTATTTCGCATATAATATGCCATATGGCCGATTTCTTATTAACTGGTGTAATTTTTTAACACACAAACAATTGAAAAAGAACTAATGAACTTTTCTACAAAATCGTAGGTGATGTTTTATGTTTATAATGATCTGACAAAGCGTGCCGTGACGTGCCTATTCGCAATAGAAACAAACAATCAAATGACCGCACGCCGCACGCCCGCCCGCTCTCGAGTGAGACAGGTCGCGACACGATTTTGCGTTCGACAACATGTACTTAGTGCCGAATGTTCGGCGGCCGAATATTCGGCGCTTCGACCGATAGCATGGCCGAACATACGGTATTCGGCTAAATCACTATTCGTGGCAACTCTAGTAAATACACATTTAAATACAAATTACATTCAACTGAATTACTTATTCAATTATTTAATCAGCTGTGACAGTTTATTTATTTTTTAAATCTATTCAATTTATTCTTTCTTCCTTTTTTCCCTGACTAAGGAAAAAATATTAGTTGTTTTATTTTCTAAAACTACAATGATCTTTTCATACGAAATTGTTATTTTTTATTTCATAGACGACATCGACGTAAATAATTCAAACTAATAAATATTCATGACTGTACAAATGGGGAAAATCTTACAAAAACATCAATCTAGGTACCTACCTATCTTCAGTGTATTTTCAACCTACTCATACCACTGATTAACCAAATCTCAGCTGTATTGTCATCTACACAAAGTCCATAACACTTTAGCTAAGGCTGTACTTATTGTCTAATGTCTATAGACTCTTCCATGGCATTTGATTTTGTCTATTCTCTAAACGACACGTAATCTCGACGTATTGTCTGAATATGTATGACGTCACTTATGTTGTGCAATTATAGGCAAACTTTCACTCCAGACTTTCGGCAGTTATCAATGGCTATTAGTGTCTGTTAAAGTGCTGGTAAGTCATATTTTTACCAGAATAGCTTGAATGACGAGTTATTTTATCTCACAATCGAAACTTTATTGTTTACCTGATGAAAAAAATTACTTGGTTTGTGAAATAACTCGGCTTTACACATTGAGTTATATGTACTAACGTTAGTACATATAACTCAATGGTTTTACACGGGTTTTACACCGGTTTACACTACCTAGGTATAACACTAAAATATTTTTATGGAACCGTCCAGCTAACTATACTCTATTTCTTTTGGATTGGCACAAAATGTGTACCAATGTCGTCCATTTTCCAGCCGAACACGATTGCTCCTGAAGAGGAAAAAGGTTTAGTAATTTTATTTCATTATTACCCTATCTCTAAACCTTTTTCCTCTTCAGAAGCAATCGTCTTCGGCTGGAAAATTGACGACATTTAACCACATTTTGTGCCAATCCAAAAGAAATAGATTATAGCTTTGAATATGGTTATTTATTACCTAATACTCATAACTTTCGCATTAGTCAATTATCACCCGTTAAGTTACTAGACAAACTACTTTTTATAATATTTTTATCTTATATAATTGAATTATTTATGTTTCTGGTTGTCATTTATTTATGTTTTGTGATTGAATGTCACAACAATGCGTTGATAATCGCGGCGTCACGGCTAACGCCTATAAACGATTATAGGGAAAACAACATTCTGTAAAATCTGCCTTCTGTAAGTTTTGAATTGAAATACGACTAGCCGCGCCCTGCGTTGTTACCCGCGTTGTACCCGTTCCCGCGGGAATTTCGGGATAAAATGTATCCCATGTGTTATTCTGATGTATAACCTATATTACTGTAAAGTTAAATTGATATTCGTCCAGTAGTTTTTTCGAGAAAGAGTAACAAACATACATCCTCACAAACTTCCGCATTTATAATATTTGTTAGGATTGATATCATTTTAACCCCAAAATGCCATCATGAACGCGGGTAAAAACACAAACACAAAATCTAATCTTTCCATGACGTCATATCACATTGTTTAGCAATAATACCTCGGTATTATAATATCTGTGGGCGGATTTTTGGTTCGTTAGTTCTGGGTTCTGGCCACAGATAAGCTTGTTGTGTTTGTGTCACACTCTGTGGTGATTGTAATGATAGTTGGATGTTACTTATCTATACTCTAACTAATTTAATAAAGAGGTTGATTTATTAACAAAATGTATGGGCGTGTGGCCGCACTGGTAATAGTATTTTGCCTGTAATGTCCCAATGCTGGGCAAAGGTCTCTCATCTCACTGAAAATATCAGTACAGTGGTGAGGATCCGACCACACTGAGAAAATAACGTAAGCGCGAAATACAAATTTACACTAGAACGCCATCTGTTTGGGTCGCAGACGGAACCACCGCGCGAAACAGCTCTTTTATTATAAGTACAATAAACAAAGGGCTTATTTCATTCAATTCTTAAGTCTAACCTCATCACTGAACCCTATAACTCAATGGAAGAAGTTTGTCTTTGGTTGGTAGCCATGTTGGTTGGAATTTTAACTCGTAAGACTATAAAGAAAATTCTATATGTACTAATATTATGAGGAGGTAAAGTTTGTGTTTAGTTTCTACGTCAAATCCTTGGCGATGGCATTCGGACAAAGGCAAACGAAAAATGGTATAAAAGGATATCCCAATTTTCCCACATACAGCGAATTCTGAGGAAACAATGACGGGACGTCAGTATCATTGTAGTAGATATCCCAAAACAAAATTATAGACACAAAGTCGTCACTACATAGTATAAAACAAAGTCGCTATTTTTGTCTGTTTGTTTGTCTGTTTGTCTGTATGCTTAAATCTTTAAAATTACGCCATGGATTTTGATGCGGTTTTTTTGTAATAGGTAGAGTGATTCAAGAGGAAGGTTTATATGTATAAAAATTCCCGAAATTCCCACGGGAACGGGTACAACGCGGGTAAAACCGCGGGGCGCTGCTAGTAATATAATAAAGCTAAAGTGTTTTTTTTTGTTTACTTGAACCCGCTCATCCCAGGAACTACCAAGTCGATTTGAATATTTTTTTTGTAATGGACGGCTCCATTCAACGGGAAGGTTATAGTCTATTTTTCTTTCCGTAATTCCCACGGGAACGGACTCAATGCGAGTAAAACCGCGGGCGCTGCTATTTCTACACTAATATTATAAAGAGGAAAACTTTGTTTGTTTGGTTGTAATGAATAGGCTCAAAAACTACTGGACCGTTGTTAAAAATTCTTTCACCATTCGAAAGCTACATTATCCACGAGTAACATAGGCTATTTTTCATCCCGAAATTCCCACAGGAATGGACACAACGTGGGTAAAACCGCGGGGCGCTGCTATTTCCTAAATAAAATGGATTATCATTTCGTCATTAGGCGTCCAATTTTCCTATTCATTATGAAGCTTCTCAATTCTCCTCAATGTTCCATATTGAACAATACCGGATGTTTCACAATCAATAGTAATCAAAACTACGCTTATTGCCCGAACAAGCGATTGTTTTTAGAAAACATTTTTAAAGGCACCTTACCACTAAAGCTCTGCTACGCTACGCTTCACTGTATAATGCGTCGTTCGTACGAGCACTTCATTAACGCACGTTTTAAAACTGACGTTGTATTTTGCATTGGGCATAGAACCATAGAGCTTGAAACATCTCATTCATCAGCTTAAATCGAAGTTGCTTCTGTAGAAGTAGCTTCCAACAAAGATAGTCTTTACTACCTTTCTATGCGACTCTGAATATTAGTCGTTACCAAACGTAGCTCGAAGCTCTGTTGGAAAAACGTCCTTATACAGAGAGAGAGAGAGAGAGAGAGAGAGAGAGAGAGAAAGAGGGAGAGAGAGGAACAAGTCAAGTATTTTTCACTACTTAATATAAAACAAAGTAGCTTTCCACTGTCTGTCCCTATGTATGTTTAGATCTTTAAAACTACGCAATGGATTTTAATGCGGTTTTTTTCAATAGATAGAGAGATTCAAGAGGAAGATTTATATGTATAAAAAATCCCGAAATTCCCACAAGGACGGGAACAACGCGGGTAAAACCGCGGGGCGCTGCTAGTTTTAAATAATTTTTAAAAATGTATGAAACCATGATGTACTAATTGAGTATTAGGGGTTAGTCATGTAAGTGCTTAAATTGAAAATCAAGCCTACGTTATTAAAGTCACGTAAATATTGACAATAGTCCGTGAGTCAGGGATTGACGAATGTTTCACTTATCAATAATGTACTTATAGGCTCTTGTTAACGATTACCTCATTAAACTAATGATGTCTTTGTGATTTGGAATAATTTACCTATATTTTAATGTGACTAATATCACACAGTCACCAACGCATTCTGTAAATCGTTCTTTATTTAAAAAGAAAAATTAAATATTCATGGACACAACGTCACAGATAAGATAACGGGTCAATTACGTATTGTTTATTTAAATAAATAAATCATTCGTTCTCTATAAGACAAATTCTAAACATACACGTAGTATTTACTAACCACAGATTAGATAATTATAATACACATAATTATTTAGTTTAAGTCTGTTCTAATCTTGAGAATGCTTGAGATATGACTTTACTTCATATAATCATTGGAAAATGTAGGTGATTTGAAAGGTTTTTTTAAAATTAGTAATTATGATCTATTCCAAAATCCCAGATCATTTTTGTAAACAAAGTTATGTCAAGATTTTGTCACTGTCAATGTAGGAGGTCAGATGTGTCGAACCTTCGGGTAATTTCATTTAAAAATAATAATATTAGGGTAAACAGTACAGTGATTGGGGGAGATCTTTGCCCAGCAGTGGGACAATATAGTTTAAATAAAAAAATAAATAAAAAAAATGTTTTTCAAATAAAAGGTATATATATAAGTATAGATTACAATGATTCACATTGGTATTTTTTTAAAATTGATTTATTGCCTAAAAAGTAGCATAAAACTTAATTCTATGCTATTGCACAATCATTGGCACATAAGTATAATTATTGGCACAGTGACTTTGGTATAACGATTGGCAGTGTATTTACCAATGTAGGCACACCTAGGTCCATTAATAATCTCGCTTAATCATCATCCAACATTTTTAACAATTATTCATCTGTCATTGGTCTCAATCTGTTTACTTTAACTTTAAGAACTTAACTTTAACAAAATATGAAAGAGATCATTTTCTTTTAGATATTCTTCTACTTGTGTAAACCAGTTTCTAATTTGCTTCTCTGACAACTTTGAGCTTGCTGAATTTACAGCCTCTGATGTTCGTATAGAAAGCTCAGGATGCCTCTTCAAAAACAGTTTATACCATCCCTCACCTGGTATATTATTAAAAAGTTGTAAAAGTTGTGATGGTCAATTATGACCAACGTGTGCATTAATCGATGCGGAAGGGTGAAATGATGCGGACGCATCTCCATATATTATTGCGTTTTTGTACTACAAAATGCGATTCGATGCTGATATATGTGTCTTCACCCTAATGCACACGTTTCCACGCCACTTACGAACCACGATAAAATAAAATGGCGACTTCAAAAAAATGTTCTGCGTCTCTGTAGTGTTCCAAGTATACATAAATAAACTGCACAAAAAAAGCTTTTGATAATTTTAATTTTCTTCGGAATAACAATCGTATAAAAGTCAATACTGCATAATCGTTTGAATAACTATAGCTATCCCCTTATTTTTATAAGATAAATAAATACCGTGAAATCGTCAAATTAACAACTGCACGATTTTCGTGCAGTTTTTGTGCACTGGTATCACATTTGTTTACAAAAATGATCTGGGATCTGGAAACATGGTATAGAATGATTATGTTATTCCCAAAATTGGCTTAAATCGTATTTAGATAGATGTTTCTGTTATTTTAGTTACCTACTTTAAAGGTTTTTATTGTTGTTTTAAACTGAAGATATTTTAACTTTTTAAACTCACACGATTTGCACTCATTATACTAAATGAAACGGGTCTGTATCGTGTTAGATAATTTAACGTATTTACTAAAATACGTACCCGACGTTTCGAGTGGATTACACCGCTCGTGGTCACGGGAAGACTCAAGTATTTTAGTAAATACGTTAAATTATCTAACACGATACAGACCCGTTTCATTT
The DNA here is from genome assembly GCA_963082685.1 of Cyclophora albipunctata. NCBI lineage: Eukaryota > Metazoa > Arthropoda > Insecta > Lepidoptera > Geometridae > Cyclophora > Cyclophora albipunctata. The sequence goes on along the minus strand of OY720117.1, from coordinate 1,782,139 downwards.
AGTATAAAGAAGATATTTTAATCGTTTAAATGACGATTTCTGGTATTTCCCAGTGACAGCTGATAATAACATACTATTATTGTCGCGTTTCCCTCACATTATCTCGGTTTTTATCTTTTACATGTTATGTATTTTTAATAGCAATATAAATAAATAAGAAGTCGGCAATTTAAGATTTTGATGTACCTAAATGTTAATACATGTGCTTTAAGATGTATCAGAGGAAAATTTGGCAAAAGTAAAACATATTTTACTTTTGCCAAATTTTCCTCTGCTATTGTGTAAATATTTTGTATAAATAGAGTGTATTAACAAAATTGGAATGAGATGCAACCGAGATAAAATTGAAAAACTTGAGAGTTTTGCTTGAAATGAGGGTTTATTAGGTTTCTAATAGTGCCCTGAAATTTTACAAGCGTTGTATCTGTATCCGTGAAACTTCCTATTGAATGTGCTATCTTACAAATTATAAAACTAAAGTCCAAAGCAGTCGGTCCAGCGGGATTTACATTACGAAACTACAATGCATGATATAACTAGTTTATTGAAACTAATTTCAGCACATGTGAAACTACTTTCGTTTAAATTATAGAGTCGTCAAATTATCAGTATCGCCGGGATAATGGCCCTGTCAATATCAAAGCTATTGGTGCTGTTGTCTCTGAAATGCTGTCGCGACACTAGTTTCGCGTCGCATTTACATGATGAAACTAGTTGCATGACATTAGTTTCACAAAAAATATGCGCATAGCACGAAACTACTTTAGTTTCACGAAAGTAATGCATGCATAGTAAAACTGAACGTTTACACGTGAAATTACTGGTGAAATTAGTGTTATAAAACTAGTTTCATGCCACTAGTTTCGTAATGTAAATCCGGCTTAAGTAATTACTTTCACAAAAACTAGTCAACAGATGTTCATACGGTTTTCACCGCTGTACAGAGTGATTCAAGAGCAAGGTTTATGGTGTTTTCATGGCCACCCATATTTATCTCCATAAATAATGGGAGTCTTATTAACTTGATGAAGAGGTGGTCAAGAAACCCATATTCCTTACAGACACAAATTACTGTAAATCTTCTAGCAACGTTATTCAAACATCTAAATAATAAATTCCGTTAACTACACGTGCGATTGTTAACGTTACATCACAAGTTTATCGCGGCATGGTTACAATATAAAATATTTTTATAAGTCTCGAATGTAGGGGACTGTCTCAATTTATTATTAAGTAATGAAATGAGTTTTTCTATCTATTTGTTTCTGAAGTAATCTTGTCGTTTCGGTTGAAATAGCTGTTTTGTAAATCTCTATCTAACCATACCGCTCTTATCTTTATGTCTAGTACCTACCAAGCATTCTAATCGAATGCAACTATGATAATTTAAACTCATTCAAATAAAGCTTTGAAATGTATTAAAGTCTATCTAAGCTTACTCAGTATATTATTAATTTCCTTTTTTGTAACATCACTACATAGTATAAAATAAAGTCGTCTCTGTTTCGTGTCTGTTTGTCTGTAGATATGCTTAAATCTTTAAAATTACGCAACGGATTTTGATGCGGTTTTTTGTAATAGGTAGAGTGATTCAAGAGGAAGGTTTTTATGTAAAAAAATTCCCGAAATTCCCACGGGAACGGGCACAACGCGGGTAAAACCGCGGGGCGCTGCTAGATTATTTATATTGGACTGTTTCGAGTTACTAAAAAAGTAAGTTTGTGTCGGAGTTTTTAGACCGCCTAAAGGCCTCTGACATGGTCTATTGATTGAAACAACCAAAACTGAGAATTTGTCCCCTCCGAAGCAGGGTAGCGCTGATATAGAAATGCCACCATCGGTGACCTATCTAAGTAGGGACTGAGGTGAACGTTGCTTAACAATCGTCATAATGGACTCTATAAAAGACTCTTTCAAGTTACTTGCTTTGTGGGATTCTATGTCTTCTGCATGAACTTTAATTTGCATGTTTTGTAGTTTAGTTTCAGCATGTTAATATTATAATTTATTTATTTAGTAAACAACCATTTTATGGTTAACTTACATAAGTTATTTAAAAAAATGGCTAATGAACAATGCAGCTAATTGAACTTAGCTTTCAATTTGCTACTTAACTACATACTTAACTTCCTTTTATGACCTGATTTCGATAATTAGGTACTTACGTTTTTAATTCATTACCTGCCACCGGTAACCAAGTCTACGCTACGGATGCCCATTAAATTCTGTATGCACTTAATGGACTCGCCTGGCGAGTCATCGCGGGACAATGACATGGACACACATGGTGTGTCGGTGGCACGTTTTATTTAAATGTTATGTACGTCTATGTACTGTATGTTATTTATAATTATATGTATAATTATATATGTACGTTTATTCACACAGTTCACATAAAGAGTCTCCTCCACGGAGTGTCTTCGGAAGCTCTTCATCCTCCAAGAGTAAGAGCAAGGACTGCACATCAGGCAGCGGAAAACCTGCCATATGGAGCTGAACATAAGGATCAAACTAGATTGTGTTTGGAATTGAATTTAATGGCCTCAGTGGATTCTTGAACTTTGATTAATGTTACACCGAAATAGGTTAGTCTTAAACGTTTGATATGATTGGTGAATACCAGCATTAGCTAAGGAACGTATGCTACGGCTGATATTATTGGTGGATACTGGGTACTTAACTTTGCCTAGCAGCGTAACACCACAGCTTTGGTGGAAACACACCCTAACTTATGAATTTGTCAAACTGAAATTAATATCTATTAAACAAATAGTGGACTTAATATTAAGAAGTTGTCAATTAATGTTTTAGAATGGAATACTTAGTAAATTACAATTTTGTAAAAAAAATTATGTACAAAATAATAATTGAATTGAATTTTGAAAGCTGTTTTAAAGTAAGTCAAACGTTTATTCAACATTTGAAGTGGTTTCGTCTTAAAGGGTCTAAAATTATTACTAAACTTAGCTTTAACCTTTTTATAGTCGGTTAACATTAATCACAGTTTAATAATTAAGCAAGTAGCCGTAATTAGGTAATGTTCCTATCAGTCTTACACTTCCATCATTTTCTAGAATAATCCGGTATTTTCTAGAATAATCTAGTATTATCTAGAAGTCTAGTTTTTTTACCAATTTAGTCAATTGTCAAATCATCACACAATTGTTGAAACCAGTGATCAAGGTATAGTTGTGTTATAAACCAAGTTTAAATCTAACTTTTATAAGTAAAAAGTCAAAATCTCCTCTAACACCTGTCAATAATTTGTATCAAATCTTAATTTTGCCCCAAACAAAACAATGAAAATAACACCTCTGATATCCTAAAAAGTTCAAATCAAAAAGCATTTGTTTATTGAAGTATGGTACGAGATATACTTACGAAATGGGTACAATAACTCAATATCGTGAACACGCCTCGCGTGTTCACAAGAATACTTAACGCCATACTGTGAGCACGCCATGCGCGTTCCTTCTTCAATGTTTGGAGCATGGCTGAGAGCTATAAAAAAAAATGGCCGCATAGGAAGAGTTAACCATAGATAGACTGTAACTAAGTATAGTCAGAGCCAGGCAAAAATAATAAATAGACGCAAAATACAAAAATATTATGTGCAGTCTTAAATACCAATCAGTACATTTTCAGACTATTTTCTACTATAATAATTTCTACTATAAGTACACATACTGAAAATTTAATAGAAGTATTAATTATTTATTGTTCAAATGACATTGTACTATCCGTAATTATCGTCAATTCTTTCACACAAGGTCAAATATGTATTTATGTAAATTCAAACAGCCCGCATGCAAACCTATTATTAAAACCTACAATTAAAATGAGGACGTGTTATCTTATCGACAATGCATGTTATATAAGTATTTCTGACGTATATTAACAGTCGATTACGATAATGCTTGCAGGTGGTAATATAACTATATACCGAGAGAATTAAGGCAAATACTGCAGTTTTATCAGCAAAGTTTCCGGGTGTTGGAACTCTCCAAGACAAGATATGATTAAATACTGTGCGTTGATTGGTGAATTTAATTCCACCAATCAACGCACAGTATTTGTCTAAAATATAAGAAAAAGAGACACCCGGATGGAACTCTCTCTGGCGTGCGCAAGTTTCTCTGTCTGTCTCTCTCTGGCGTGCGCAAGTTTCTCCGTCTGTCCCTCTCTGGCCTAAAAGATGTCGTTACCATTTTTTCCGTCTAGCCCCCTTTCGCAACGCGCGATAAGGAACTTCGTTCCAAAAAGTGTAAGTTCGTGAAAGGTATCCTTAAGGATGCGTTTCATTAAAGCTGTGCAGAGCTCAACTGACCAATCAGAACGCCTTGCCATTGCCAAAATCTTCTCGTAACCATTGTGATGGGTTGATTAAGCACCGCTCCGCACTCTGCGATTTTGTTTACACGATACGATATGACATACACTTTATTTCATCTGGCTAACCTTACCTAACACAAATACTCTTTTATAACAAGTTCAATGTTAAAAAAACAACTTTATAATGAGATCAGCCAAAAGCCATTTGGATAGTAGCCAAGATAGTTGTGACGTCATACAGTACAAATTGTTTAGTTGTCTATCTTTTAATGCGAAGATAAATATTGTACGTTTTGAGAAGAATGTTATACAGCTGCTAAATGTGTGTTTTTAAAAACCATTTTTTTTTAAATGTTTATGTTTAATTAAAAAAAAATAACGAAAAGCCTCTTGCGATTAAAATAAATTGTACTAAGGAAAATACCTACTTATTTTTTCCAAAATAAAAACAACTTAACTCTATAATGAATGATATTCAGTAAGGTATACTGAAAATTTTTCTAGCATTTAACTAAATCCTAACAACATAATATTTAGTAATTGGTTAACTTTTTCTTATTACATGTATGCCATTTTAGCTGCGATGTATTAACTTATGTAAAAATAATAACTTAAAAGTTTTCCGAAAAACTTTGACTAAAGAGATTTGTAATTTTGAAATTATCCCCATTTTTGAGGGTTCTTGAATACTCCGTTTTAATGAAATATGACATTAATTTTGTCACAAATTAAATTGGTTTTACTATATGGAATGTTTAGTAGGGATTTACAATTTTGGGATTTTAATAGAAAAAAACAGACATCTATTAAATTAATCAAGTTAACAAAACTATTTTATTTTTAAACTTAATTTTTATGATTTCAATATTATTGTTCGAAATGAGCGTCTATACATTGTTGTAACTTTACTCATTTATTCATTTTTCATTCTTAAGAAAAAATATTCTTATAACTGTACTGCAAATAGCGGGAAAAGTGGCATGTCGACCTTTTTGATGGCATTACTGAAAGTAGAGAAGAGATTCCACTGATTTGATTCATAAACCGTTTTGTCAAGTTGTCAATCTCTACTGTCAGCTGATTTTTTGCCATCGAAACGTCACTTAACCCGGAATAATAAAAAAAAATGTAAATATTTATTATTATAATCTGTTTTTTTTGGATTGGCCCAAAATGTGGTTAAATGTCGTCAATTTTCCAGCCGAAGACGATTGCTTCTCAAGAGGAAAAAGGTTTAGAGATAGGGTAAGAATGGAATAAAATCATACGAGCTACAAGAAATGTCCTTTATAAACTTAATTTATTTGATAGATAAACTAGTACTAAGTTAAAATTATGTTAGTAAATGGTTTTGTAAATAAAATAGGTGCTTTATATTTAGTTTTTATCGGGTTGTTATGTTACGACATATGTGTTGTTTTCATTGAATTTTCGTGGCGTAAAAATGTTTTATTATTGGACTGTTTTTCCATTCCATATGTTTCAAACTTTAAATTTTTAAGGAATTATTGTAGATACGTTTATTTATTAACGAAAATTTATATTAATATTTAATTTTTTATCAAATTTTTCTTTAAATTTACGAATTTAGAAATTGTTTGAAGGAGTACACAGAACCTTGTCTATGGTTAGCTATGTTAACAATCACTATTGCTGAAATGTAAGGAAACATTTCTACAGACGAACATTATTTACATTACCTATATTCCTTTTCTTAAAATACTAAATGAAAATTCTTACTTATCAATTTTCTATAAACATCTATGGTTTTATCTGTATCTCTTTTAAATAACGAATGCTGAATACCTACCACATTTTTCAAGTAATAGTAAACCAATGTTTTTTTTTTAATATCTGTAATTCCGTAATCTGAGATCTGTAATCTAAGAATGCAATATTTGTAAATTAGTTTCTTTGTACTTACAAAGATACCGAAAATAGATATCAAACATATACTCATATGTTAAAGATAACAAAAAATAAAAGATAACAAAAAATAAAAGATAACAAAAAATCAAACATATAAGTACTTATATGTTTGATACTCCGAGGCCCTAGATTACACTTCATACATACTATAAAAAATTACTTAAAGTCTATATCTAATCTACAAAGTAACAGTATCATCATAGGTAATGAAATGACAGTTGTCAATACGGGATTTGTACTTTTTAAATTTAAAATTGTATATTAGTGACTGCTGTAGTTGCCGTGTTTGTACATTAATGTTGGTATAGGTTACTGACTCCCTGCAGTACCTACCAGATTTACTTAAACATACAGTCTGTGATTTGTACCTGTATATTCATGACAAAATTTTATTTTTATTTTATTTATTACACTTACATAATAAATGTTTTATTTGAATGTGTGTTCGTGTTTTATTGTAATTAATTGTTGTGGCGTGTGTCCTGCTAATTGGTGGCGGTGGAAGATCATTAGGGTGCTATTCCACTAGAGTTATACTATATGCAATGTTATAAGCAAAGCTCTGGAGGAAACGCACCTATAAAAAAGACAGACAGATATTAACAACAAGTTTATTAACGACTAGCAGCGCCCCGCGGTTTTACCCGCGTTCTGCCCGTTCCCGTAGGAAATCCGGGATAAAATGTAGCCTATAGCCTTCCTCGATAAATAGACTATCTAACAGTGAAAGAATTATTCAAATCGGTTCAATAGTTTCTGAGATTAGCGCGTTTAAACAAACAAACAAAACAAACTCTTCAGCTTTATAATATTAGTATAGATTAAATTAATAAACGATATAACAACTCTAAAATTTTACGTAAATCGTGTGAGTAGATATACTCCATTTCTTTAAATCTAAGTCATGTCAAGTATTTGCCTGCAATATCCCACTATTCCCACAGGTGGACAAAGGCCTCTCCTCTCCAAAGATGCTACTTTCATACCTTATTTTGAAATAAGTATATTTATACCTCATTTAAAAATCAGGATATTTTTTAACAATTCAATTCTTATTATGTTTTCAGATCGTATCAAGACAATCAATTTTTGAAATGTGCTACTCGACTGGATTAAGATTTTAAGAAGTCACAATCTTCTTTACTTGTCATTGGCCCTAAATTGAACCAGCCCTGAACTTGGTCAGGGTGACTGCATCATCTGTAGCCCTAAGTCACAGTAATTATATTTTACTTACAAGTGCGGTAGCCAGCCGAGCTCGATACCTTCATGAAGGAAACCCTTTCTAGCGCTCAATAGAGAAACATGGAAGGCCTTTGCCCTACAGTGGGATAATTCAGGCTGAAAAAAATACAAATAAAGTAATTATTGTAAGTTTCTAGTCTACATCGTATTATTGTTTTTCTAAATAGGTATCATAATATTTCAATAAAGTGTGAAACACAAAAACGTTGAGTATAATTATCCCGTATTTATGGGACCCAGACCCAAAAAGGCGACGCCGCGGCAGACCAAAAAGGAGATGGCGAGATGAACTCGACGGATTTTTGCCTGGTTGGCGTCGTGAGGCTCTAAATAGAGAGAAGTGGAAACGATGGGGGGAGGCCTTTGCCCAACGATGGGACACCCAAGGCTAAATAATATAATAATTATCCGGGTAGGTATTATATTTATTTAAATAACGTCTCAGTAGTTAAAAGTCTAGATGTATATAATCACTATGTAAGATAATTAAAAACTAGGCACCTATCTAACTAACTTGCCGATTTAAATTAACCTCAAGCCTGTGAAAATTATTATAGCAAATGGTATGCTTAAGTATTGCTTTAGGTAGCGTGTGAATTGTATGCGTTAAGATGGCGTTTAGTTTCCAATAGGCACTTTCCATTATTTTAGCACTTTCCCTATTTATATGATTTATCTTATAACTTTTAAACATTAGGAAATACGCGCTTGCTTGTTGTAGATATGTAAATAATGCGTTCTTCAATTGTTTTAAAACAAAATATATCTTAATACTTAATATAATTATTAAATTAGTTTTATATTAATATTTAAACAAAAACTTAACATATTCAATGAGTCGGTTGATCTGGAATCTGGAATACCTAAGTAGAATAAGAAACTTGTATTAAAGGGTCAACTTTGCGGCAAATGGGCAAATAGGGAATTAACCCCAAAAAAGATTGTTAAGCAACGTGCAGCTCGGCCCCTACTATGATTGGTGGCCGATAGTGGCATTTCTATCTGAGCGCTATCGTGCTTCGGAGAGCACGGTAAATTGTCGGTCCCGTTTTGTTTTGTCGTTAGACCATGTCGGAGGCCTTTAGGCGGTCTAATAACTCCGACACCAGGGTTGGTCACTAACCTACTCGAACTTTATTATTTTGCAACCCCAAATTAATATTAAGTGACCTTTATAGCCCGATGCAAGAGTAAGGTTATCTACGAGTATCTATTATTGTCTAGAGCTGTGGGAGTCAAGCCCAATGAGGATGAGGGGTCCGTAATGGAACGATCATGACTACGTCCCGTTTACCTGGCTAAATTATGTATTATGTAGTATCTAGGCTGGGGCAAGGCTTCTCAAACTTGGGCTTATCCCAGGCCGTTCAGTTGTCTAGTCCATCCTACGGGGTTTACAAATAAATTGAATAATTAAAAAATACATTTTCAAACCATTTAGGCAAACATGTTTTCATTTTGGTGACGATAGGAAGTTAGTGCAGGGGTTCGCAATGGAAAATGTTGGGAAACCCTGGCCTAGATAAGTAAATAGTTTTTTCAAACGAGGTAATCTAAATTCCTACGAAATTAACTTCCAAATTTTAAGTAACACAATTTATTTCAGGTTGGATTCATCATATCTTTATAGACTTTCATAGACCCTTTTTAATTTATGTTTTGGAATTAGCCGCAGTCGGGTAAAAAATACTTTCTTTTCCTTTAGCAACACAGTTTATTATTATTACCATCACCAAGAGTGACCATAAACGTACATAACATGATAGATACGTACATAACTAACTACCTAGGTATTTAGCTGTGTTACTACTTAAGTTAAGTTAAGTAAGGTAGGTAGTACCTAAGTATTTAACTGATTGTCTTTATTATTCCTCTAAGAACTGACTGATGACGAAGGTTTCACTGTAACAAGTCTCGTCGCAGTAAACACAAACATTTGATACTAAAACAGGAATCAAATTCACTCGATTGAATGCTTTTTTCTTTCATTCCTTGTTCACGTAGCGTATTTTGATGACGTAGAAATGAACATTTTCAGCTACGTATGGTATTCCGAAATACCGCTCACCGAAAAGACGGTTTTCCGAAAACACTCTACTCCGACGGTTAGTTGAACGAAAAAATCATTGGCCGAAACAACGTTTCGCCGAAAGCCCGACAACCGTAGGTTAGGTTAGGTTAAGTTATATCAGGCCCGAAGGGCCAAAATAAGGCGGAAATAGGAGCTCCGCGCATCGGAGCTCCGTCGACACTATTATGGCACAAACTGGAACTTCAAAAGAGTAATTTGATAGAAAAAAAAATACTTTCGGCGAAACGTTGTTTCGGCCAATGATTTTTTCGTTCAACTAACCGTCGGAGTAGAGTGTTTTCGGAGAACCGTCCTTTCGGTGAGCGGTATTTCGAAATACCATATAGTGATCGTACATTTTTATGAAGTTCTTTTTCAATATGGCGACCAAATCCGACCAATCAAAAACACGAAAGAGACAAAATGGCGAGAATCCGAGTAAACGAACCTCTGTCTTTGTTCAGGCCGTTCAATTTATTTCATTCAGAGTGGAAATGAATGATGTAGATTTAATTTTGAGAATATACTTACCTAATGTACTTAGTAGTTAGTACTAGTTGTAAAACAAGCTTAATGACACTAATGTCACAAACTATGGACACATTAAAATTAAAACAATAAAATAAATGTTTGTAAAGAAGTTAACTGTCCATGACGGGACTAACGAGTGTTATTATAACAAATAATGTGTTATTTTATTATTACGTGTCTGTGCTTGTGCTTAGAAGTTGTTTAACTACGACGACTTTGATATACTCCTACGAATAGACGGAGAGTTGGCGCCGGGTTGATGACCAATAATTGTTGATCAAACGAAGCCGCCGAAATCTTTGGATATAAGACGGCCGAATCTTACCGATCTTACTTATCCCTAGAGCACAGCAAAAACTGCTCTTATTCACTTCACAATACTACTTCACTACATAGTCTTCTTCTTAACAGCCTCCGTGGTCTTGTGGTTTGAGCGCTAGGCTCACGATCCGGAGGTTCCAGGTTCGATTCCCGGAGGGGATATCTCACAAAAATCTCTTTGTTAGACTGTCCCCAGTTTGGTGAGGGCATTACAGGCTGAATCACCTGATTGCCCGAAAAGTAAGATGATTCCGTGCTTCGGAGGGCACGTTAAGCCGTCGGTTACTTTCTACGGATAGTAGTCGTTACATGAGCCATGTCAGAGGTCATTAGCGGCTCAATAACTCTGACACCAGGATTGGTCAGGTTGACCATCCACTCGATGAAGAAGAAGAAGAAGACTACATAGTATAAAACAAAGTTGCTCTCCGCTGTCTGTCTGTCCCTATGTATGCTTAAATCTTTAAAACTACGCAACGGATTTTGACGCGATATTTTTTAAATAGATAGAGTGATTCAAGAGGAAGGTTTATATGTATAAAAATTCCCGAAATTCCTACGGGAACGGGCACAACGCGGGTAAAACCGCGGGCCGCTGCTAGTTGTTTAATAAACCTAGGTACCCAGGTACCTCGAGCTACATAGTAGCCACGATATCAATGTTCACAGTTTACTTTCAAGATCTGATTTCAAGTACCCACTGACGTAACCAATGAAATGAGTTCTGATTCTGTGCCGGCGAATATAAGAAGCAATAACAAAAATAACAGCTAGTTCCGCTAATATTGCGTTTGTTTATTTGTAGAGCGGTTTTGAATGGTTGCGCTATCGGTTCGGCTTACTGGCCGGTTTGTGGTTACTAAGAAGTGTGTATGTTTAATCTATGGTATAGGTAAGTTCTAGGATACCTAATGAACCTAATATGATCTAAGGTAAGTTCTAGACTGACCGTGGGCATCGATAATAAGATAATATTTTTTCACTCTTTTCAGCCACAGATATAATGCAGCTCTTTAGCTCCTAATATATAATATAATAATATGCTTGCAGTACCCTACAGTTTTACCCGATTTGTACCCGTTCCTGTGGGAATTCTAGCATAAAAAGTAGTCACAAACCTTCCCTTTGAATCTTTCTGTATGTCGGCGAAAATCGCATGAAAATCCATTTAGTTTTTGAGGTAAAATTAAAGTTTTTGGGGACTTTGTTTTATGTTAATTATGGCTTTATTTTTGTTTTATGCCAGATTTACTTACAAATATTTATCTTATTTATAGATAGGTAACTACTAGATACCTACCATAAATAGGCCTCAAGCACTTTGTAATCATATTCTAGCTCACTAGCAATGATTACATTATGTTGACTGGGCAAGTTTATTAACAGATAGGTATCCAGATATCACTTACTGCCTTAATTCATAAACGATATAAAACTGCTATAAAGTGTTTTGTCTCTTTTGCTCTTTTTGTTTAAGCGCATGTTGAAAAGGGACAAACCATTTGATAGCTAAAATCATTAAATAAATAAATCATTTATTGAAATAACAATAGCATAGATAGCCATAACAATAGCTAAAATCATTGAGTTATATGTACCTACTGTATTCGTACGTTAGTATAGTAACTCAATGGCTGAAATACTGATAATACGCTTATTATACTAATTCGCTTATTATATTAATTCGCTTATTATTTAGTGTCGCCGCACACGGGCTACCGGCCACAGCCACAAAACGCGGCCACCGGCTTCTTTCCTTTAGCGTGTGGCGTGTAGCGTGTGGCGGCCACCGGCGCACCGTGTGCGGTGAGTCCATGTAAAACGTATGAAAGAAAACTATAGGAAATATGCCGGTGGCGGCGTTTTGTGGTTGTGGCCGGTGGCCCGTGTGCGGGAGCCCTTAGAGACCGTAGACAGTACCTACCTATTTATTGAATTCGTCGATTAACCAAACCTCTTTTAATACTATGACAAAACTAACAAACTGTAAATTCGGTAATTCTTAACGTACTTCCTGTTACTTTAATCAAGGTACGTTAAACCCAATCATAAATTCTGCAATGCTGCTATAACCAACAATGTTTAATTGCAATAAAACAGCTTCCTTACGTAACGTGATGAAATACTTTCACTGAGTCCGTCTCATTACTGTTAAATGGCTTAATGGTTCCATTCTGTCCATTTAGATCACTTACTACATTAACTGTGCAATCCACATGCGATTGTGATGCTGCATGCAGGAGACGAGCGTTGCAATCAAATTCTTTGTTTGAATGTAATTATGTTGTTTGTTTGATGGTAGAATAAATGATAATACTCGTATGAGAGCATTGTTACATCAAATATGTATATGTTAAACTAGCAACGCCCTGCCGCTTTTACCGTGATATCCCCGTTCCCGTGGGAATTTCGGAATGACAAATAATAGCCTATAGCCTAAAAGTAAAAAAGACAGAGCACTTTATAACAGTGTTTTAGTTATCTATACTAATATTATAAAGCTGAAGAGTTTGTTTTGTTTGTTTGTTTGTTTGTTTAAACGCGCTAATCTCAGAAACTACTGAACCGATTTGAATAATTCTTTCACTGTTAGATAGTCTATTTATCGAGGAAGGCTACATTTTATCCCGGATTTCCCACGGGAACGGGCACAACGCGGGTAAAACCGCGGGGCGCTGCTATCTTTAATATTACCACATTACTTAGTATATTATAAACTAGCTGTGCCCCGCGGTTTCACCCGCAGCGCCCCCGCTCCCGTGGGAATTGTGAGATTTTTATTCCTTATTTTTCTTATTTTAAAACCTTGTCCTGACATTATGGAACACATTAAAAAAAGAATCATCCAATTTGGTGCAGTCGTTCTGAAGTTATGCGCTTAGCAACAGATTCAGCGATTCATTTTTATATTTTATATACATAGGTACTTAGATCTATTTCTTTAATAGTATTAAGTATAGGTTACTTAACATTTAACCAGCCCAGCACTGTTCTAACTCTCGTTCGAAATGCAACACGTCTTTAGAAGCGTTATACTAATCTGTGAGCCGATGTGTTAATTGGTGTATTTAGGTCATGTGCATATAAATACATGTAGGTGTGTACGGTTGAGTTTGACTGTACGTGATTGTACTGTACTGTTGCTTTGGGAACTAACCGACCATATTGTTGGCAGGTAAGTAATAAATAAAAATGTATTTATTGGGTCAAAAAAATAGTCCAGAATCTGGACTATAACTGGAGTATTGAGCTGTTTTTGGATTGTTTAGACTTCAGACAGTACTCAGACTGATTTTACGCAGTCTTTAGTTAGTCTGACTAAATTTTTTAAGTCTAACTGAGTCTAATTTGCCCACAGGTAAAGCTTTTAGTAATTAGTTAATCTAATAGAAATGTATATAACTGTGACAAACGAATAAGCCTGTAACACCATGAAACATAGAACATTTATCTCATCTATACTAATATTATAAAGCTGAAGAGTTTGTTTTGTTTGTTTGTTTGTTTGTTTGTTTAAACGCGCTAATCTCAGAAACTAATGAACCGATTTGAATAATTCTTTCACTGTTAGATAGTCTATTTATCGAGGAAGGCTACATTTTATCCCGAAATTCCCACGGGAACGGGCACAACGCGGGTAAAACCGCGGGGCGCTGCTAGTCTATACTAATATTATAAAGATGCAAAGTTTGTTTGTTTGTTTGAACGCGCTAATCTCAGGAACTACTGGTCAGATTTGTTTAATTCTTTTTGTAATAGATAGCCACATTCAACAGGAAGGTTATTAGCTAATTTTCATCCCAAAATATCCACGGGAACAGGCGCAACACGGGTCAAACCACGGGGCACGGCTAGCCATCTATATTTTGTGGATACACTTACCTCTATATGTAACAACCCTAGTTCTAGTTACATAACGTGTTACTCAAAATAGTCTCTACACGGTAAATTACGTTCAACAATATTCTCGACAAACCCAGTAATTAGTTAAAATTAGTTAAAAACTAATTGTAAGTTAAGTATTGTTATTATTTTATTACATTCTTACACCCATGTTCTGACTCAATGTTTAGTTTATGATCACGTTTGTTCGTTTCGCGTGTTTAGCTAATTTTAGATTAAACACAAGCTTTGCAACGTGTGAAAAGTTGTGGACTGATACGCAACGCATTGTGTAGTGTAAGCGGTCTAGAACATAATGTCTATGGCCTAGGAATGTAGGTAACCTGATTCAGGAAATCAGGATGATTAATAGGAACAGTTCAGTCTTAACCTGTTCTTCTTCTTATCGAGTGGATGGTCAACCTGACCAATCCTAGTGTCAGAGTTATCAAGCCGCCAAAGGCCTCTGACATGGCTCATGTAAAGACTACTTTCCGTAGAAAGTAACCGAGACCGACGGCTTAACGTGCCCTCCGAAGCACGGAATCATCTTACTTTTCGGGCTATCAGGTGATTCAGCCTGCAATGCCCTAACCAACATGAGTACAGCCTCACAAAGTGATTTTTGTGAGGTATCCCCACCCGGAATCGAACCCGGAGCCTCCGGATCGTGTGCCGGGTGCTTAAACCACAAGACCACGGAGGCTGTTAACAGACATTATTAACAGGTAACGTTAATTGTGGCCTTTTTAACGAACGTATGTTACGATTACCAACCGTTTGAAGCATCATAAATGACTTACTTCTTAAGTTAGTTTAGAAAAAAAAATAGCACCGACTGAATTGCTTCAGCTATTTATGCTCTTCATCAGGAGAACTGTTGATATTCAGTCAAGGCAATGTTTCAGATCATAGATTCAGCTACAGCTTAATTTTTAAAATGTGGACTAATGTGGTCGATTTTCCAGTCGAAGACGATTCCTTCTAAAGGGGAATTTAGTGATTCCAGTCTATTCTTACCCCTTCACTGACCCCTTTTCCTCTGGCAGACTGACACAGCGGATGTCATATTACTGAGTTAGTACTTAGAAATAGATATAGAAACATTTATTTAGACAATCACACAACAAAAGGAAGAACAAAACAAAAAGAAAGAAAACTACAGATAGAACATACATTGAACAATTACACGAACAGAAATACTGTATGAGGTCTGAATAGGCCTCGTCTCAGCGTAATGCCTGTGGTAATGCCCCTACGGACGTGTGACCCTGGCAGCGCTGATTTCCATACGTAGGTATATTTATATTTGGAATCTAGAATGTATTACCTCCGCCCTTTTAGCGTCAGTTGTTAACTTTTAAACTGACATGAAGGTTAATAGATTTTACTCTGTTTAATATCCATTAGAGCAAATCCTATGGGACCGCCAGAAACCGCTGATAGAATTCAGGAGCGACCTATCAAGGGGCGTTCACCCCAGAAGTGTTACACACTTATATACATATTAATTAATTAAAATGATGGAAGGGTGCGGTGTGTAGTCATCTTTATCTATTAGTATGTACCTACAGCAAAATATATAGGTAAAAGTAGCAGCGCCCCGCGGTTTTACTCGTGTTGTGCCCGTTCCTGTGGGAATTTCGGGATGAAAATAACCTAAAACCTTCCCGTTGAATGTGGCTATCCATTACAAAAAGAATTATTCAAATCGAATGGATAGTTTTATGAGTTCAGCGCATTCTAACGCGTTAATCTCACGAACTTCCAATCCAATTTATTATTCGTATTGGTTTTTATCGGAACGAGTAAACCACGGTACTGGAGGTGTAACAAGTCTTCATAGGTATATAGATGAAAATGTGGTCCCCTGTCTCCCTGTATGTTTACGCTAATGTCAAAAACTACTTTACCGATTTCTGTACCGTTTTCACCAACAGACAAAACTATATTTATAGCTTATCCCTTTGACAAGCCCGTTGGCACAGTGGCAGTGAGAGCGCTTACTGTGTCGGGGGTTGCGGGTTCGATTCCCGCCCGGAGTCAACTATATGTGAAGACATAGTTGTTGGCGACGACGTCTGGGTGTTCATTATATATTCTTATAAAGTATTTGTGTATATATATGTAGTAGTATCAGTGAGTTAGATTCCATAACACAAGCTTAGAGCTTACTTTGGGTCTAATTAACCGTGTGTGAATTTGTCCAGGTATATTATATTATATTATATATTATATATATTATATTATCCCTCTAAAAAATCCTATGGGAACCTTCAAGCCTGATCAACCGAAGCGAAGCTAGACGGGTCGCTAGTATGTACTAAGTTGATACACAATCATGTACAGTCGAGGTCAAAAATAACTTTACAGTTGAGTGTTACAAAAATATCTTTACATTAAAATACGTTTACACATTGCATGCCAATAACATGCTCACAACTCACATGACACATTCTACTTTTCAGTTAATGCTCCAAATTTCAGTTTACAATCTGTCTTTCATAACAACATTTACAAAAATTGTGCCATAATACATTTACATTGCATGTTACATAATAAGATTTACTGCCAATGTGCCAAAAATACCTTTACATTTTTAGTGACATTAAAAACTTTACGATCAAGCTTACCTTTGGATTACACCTATTGTTACATAAATATCTTTACAGATTTGATTAGCTCGTTCTTAATTTAAATAATGAAATGAAATCGTCATGAATATTAATTTTGGTTTTATGATTTAAATGTTTATTTTTATGAGTGGCGTACGTTCATACCGTTTCGTTCAGAAGTTCATTACCAAACTATTGCGTGAATACTAGTTTTACTTATTACATTCATACAAACACACACATTAATACAAACACATCTTGCACTTGACTGGATTGATAATTTCATCTTATGACGCAAGCTACGTTGTGGCTCAATAGTTTAGAAGTTTTGTTACAATATTATCTGTAAGGATGAGGCGATGTTTCGAATCCCACGGAGCGGCCAATTTTTTTAATGTTTTTTTTTTACGAACTTGAGCGAAGTTACGTATTAAACAATAATGAAATAATATGAGGGTGGATTTGAAATAAGACAGGTTTGCTGGTTGGAGAAAAAAAGTGTAATGCATGTAAGGCATGCAATGTGTAAACGTATTTTAATGTAAAGATATTTTTGTAACACTCAACTGTAAAGTTATTTTTGACCTCGACTGTACCTACCTATAAATATCTGTGAAAGTGGTTGTCAGTGCAGTCATGCATCCTATAGGCTGGTACCTAGGTCTCAGTGCGATTTCTCTATGCCCTAGCATGGACATAGCATTTTAAAAGTTTTGCTGGATTAAAGAAAGCCGTTAAGTAAGTCATTGGAGCTATTGGTGAAAAACAAAGTAGGTAGGTACCTAAGTACATAGGTACGTAAGTACTTAAGTTATTAGGATTATTAGAGGCTAGTGGCACCTAGTGGCGTGTATTTTTGATAGGGGGTCTATAGGTATAGGTTACCTTTGGTTCAGGAAAAGTGAGTTAATTAAAGCCGAGTTTTATTTCAATAACCTTAAATCCCTTATACTGAAACACCTTTCAAATAAGGGTAGGAAAGTAAATATCAATAAAATACCTACATAGATATTTCTAAAATTTTTACTAACAATTTATTTGTCAAATGTGTATCTGTCGAATAGAATGCTGCTCAATTTGGGTAGCTTTTAAATAATCTGAGGTGAGTGGTGTTGTGGTGAGACTTAGGTACCTAAGTAGGCACTAACTTAGCTTGAAATGGCTCGAAAGTCGAATGTACCAACCAACACAGTATGCCTCCCACAAAAATTCTTCACCAACATTATTGAAGTAAGTGAAGTCGGAAAGGACCTTTTTACTTGTTAAGTTTAAATAATTTAGATAATCTCAAGAATTCTTCAACCTTGTGCACTTTTATTAATCGCGCCCTGGCCAGTCAAAGTGCAAGCAGGCAGAACGAGCCACCCGAGACGAGATGAAAAATATAGACAGAGACAAGATTATCTCGCGTGAGGGAGATAGCCACAGGTGAATGAGGGGTCATGACTGAGAGTACTACGATTTGTAAAAACGTGGGACTATTTTTACGTTACTAAAAACATAGCTAAAGCCTTGCTTTGAAATTTTGGTAGGTACCCACCTACCGTTGAATCACGGGAATTAAATTTCTAATACCGTGATTCAACGTGGTTGTATCCATTGATTGAAATAATTCAATAGGTAGGTACGGTTTGTAGTGTTTCATTGGATGGCTGGTTTTTTCAACTTCCGAATTCTAAGTGCACAATCAAATCGTTGGATTTTTGTTTCATAGATGGGTGCTTTAAAAAGACATGAGTATATTTTCCATTCCACAAATTTCCTTGTAAAATTCACTCTAATTGCTTCTATATTATTTATTCTTATAGATTATTCATGATATGAAAATAAAGTTTTAGCAATAACAATAATGAATTAAGAAAAAACTTAACTTGTAAATCTTGTAATGTTGGTAAGTAACAATTAGATACCCACTCATATTCATACGTACACTTAATGATCTCACGTATGACCAACAAGGCAATAAGGCTTTTCATCGTAATAATAATTCCTCTTTAAATAAAAGTGACTAAATGGTCACCCTAAAATGATTCATGGAAAGAGCGCGGGGAGGGGTTCGTTCGCGTCGCCCTCGCGATCTCGCTCGCTCTCGCTCATTTTCATTTAGTCTGTTTTACTACGCCGACGGGTAGGCCGCGTCGACTCCACAACAAAAACAAACCCCGCGAGTGGCATTGTGTTTAAAATCAGTGTAAACTACCAAATAGTGCAACAAGATGGGATGTGGTACGAGTTTTGTGAAATATGTGCTGTTTTTCTTCAATCTTCTTGTTGCGGTAAGTGATGGCGGTAAACCGGTTCTGTGGTATGCTTCGGTAGACAGAATGAAATCGAACTGGCCCTTTATTTTACCTGCGGATACGCCTGTATGAAAGTTGTATTTAAAAATACTTCTTTGTGTTGTAGTCGGCCCTTTCCAAATCGAAAGTTGTTGAAAAAACATAGGTAGGTACTTTAGCTACTTTTTGTGGTAGTTTACATCACTTACCTACGCTGTCTGTAATTTAAATTGTGAACGGAGGTTGTGGTTGTATAGCTACAGATTGTATCCTGTAATTTGATAGGTTATAGAGAACCTAGATTACGAAACATGTAGGTTGTATGTAGGTAGGTTATATGTGAACATTGATCATACTCTTTCGACTAAAACTAAAGCTTACCTACGATGATATTATTGATATTAATAAATCAATCCGCTATTTGTCTATCGGTCTGGAGTCAATTTTGTGAACTGTATGTGTTTTCTCACTCTCTTTTTCTTCAGAAGAAAGAGACAAACAATCGCCTATCATTCTCTCTTTACAAGTTTTCGTCTCAAGTCCAGCAGCTGCAACTGTTGAATTAGGTAAAAGTCAGATATTTAAGCTATAGGTAGGTACGTACCTATTTAGTTAATTTTTGATAATAATTATAGCATGCAATATTGTTCCATTCACAAAATATGTAAGTACCTAGGTACTTAATTTACTTCTTACTAGGTATAATATTTAGTCATTATAATAAGGTACCTACTTATCTAACAAATTAAAACCCCGAATACTTCTATGCCTATGTACCTAGGTAGCACACAATAGATAGGTAGGTATTATTACTATCTATTCCATCAATGTGGGCAACCAACGAAAATAGTTCTGACTGGGCGGCCCCATAAGAATAATAATAAGAATTAGTTATGATGACTAAGCGACTGCATAAAAGGTATAATAATACTTAATCTTAATTAGTATTAAGTACCTATAATGATTAAATAACTAGGTACATAATTTAAAATGATCAATCCCTCGTGATACAACTGCATAACTTGCATAAACTGCATGCTTTGACTGTCATTATCACTACATATACCTACCTAGTATAAAACAAAGTCGCTTTCCGTGTCTGTCTGTCCCTATGTTTGCTTAGATCTTTAAAACTACACAACAGATTTTGACGCGGTCTTTTTCAATAGATAGAGTGATTGAGAAGAGGAAGGTTTATATGTATAAACATTACCGAAATTCTCACAGAAACGGGTACACTGCGGTCAAAACCGCGGGGCGCTGCTAGTGGCATATACCTAGTCAGTTTATAGGTTTTCTGCACATCATTAATTGCAAAATTACAATAAGATAACTCGCATAATAACAATAGATAAACAAAGTACGTACCACCTATACAATGCAAACAGTTGCAGTCAACATAATGTCATAAATCCTTGAGATGTAGTCGGTTGTAGTGAAACAACAGCGTGACATCATCGCTGACTAGGACACGGTAACCCACACATGGCACAGGTATAACGTAACGTACTGGCTGATTATAAGGTTGCATATTATGTAGCTGTTGCAAAATGCAAAACAGTTGATCTCTGATGTTTCGAAATTTAAAACTCGAAATGACAGATGCTTGAACGTTGAAAGATGGGTCCAATACATTGTATTGAAGGTAAAGGAGCGTCTGGTTTACTTAAGGGAAGAATGGACAGTTAATAATATTAAAAAACGCTATAGCAACAACCCCAAACACTGAGTCCACCGAAAGATTACAATTTGAGTCATCATTCGTCACCAATTCAATGGAAGCGCCCTTGAACGCCATTTTGCACAACAGCTTATTTAAAATAACATAATGCCGGCTCTAAAAGTAATTACTAGACTTATCTGTGGCATTGTAAAAGATTAAAGTTGCTAGCTTCCGCAGCAGTTAGTGGAAATCTGACTCCAAGGTTGTAAAAACGTTGGATGTGCAAAAAATAGCATTAGGAAACTAAGTTTTTGAGCACATACTGAATGGGGAAGTTAAATGTTGAAATAGTTGGTTAATTGCAACGTAGATGGAAGTAGCCTTATATTTTTGGTTGGTGTTTGTCTTATGAATGACGTGAACAATTTTCTGACAACTTTGATGAAAACATTCAGTGTGGGAGTTATTACCTTTGGAGATGAGTAATGAATGCTGCGTGATGACGGCATAACTGCACCAATAAAGATGCATGGTTAGGTATTTCCAGGAAGTGACTATATGTTTGTTAACTGCTTTGTTCACGGTCGGTGGATTTCCCCCTTGTAGTAATGTAAAGTTTATCCAACCTCGTGACGTCGTAGATGATTTGGTTCGAAGACCACTGGCCATGTGGTACCTACTGACTTGAGTACTGTGATTCACTTAAGGATAATGTATTCGTTCATAGTCATTTCGATTTTCATTAAATCAGCCTGCATTCTTACACACATAGTATAAAACAAAGTCGCTTTCCGCTGTCTGTCTGTCCTTATGTATGCTTAGATCTTTAAAACTACGCATAGGATTTTGACGCGGTTTTTTTTCCTAATAGATAGGGTGATTCAAGAGGAAGGGTTATAAGTATAAAAATTCCCGAAATTCCCACGGGAACGGGTACAACGCAGGTAAAACCGCGGGGCGTTGCTAGTTGAACACTATAATCATCATAATATTTTTGACGCCCAAACCAAACTAGGCCAATAAAAAGACGATTGCGTGACCAAAAGCAATACGATCACCCCCAAAAATGTAGTCAACAGGTGGATTGAATAATTAATGAACGTGGTTGTTTCGGGGGGTGTTTACTACGATAACATCACACTAGTATGACACAAAACCACAAAATGATGTTGTTTATTGGCTATGTGAACTTGGCACCCGACTTTTTCAAACTGGACCTTTTTTTGGTTTTTGTGATAGATAATCGTTAGTAGTAGATAGTAGTAGCAATAATTTTGTTTGTAGTAAAATAAAAAAAAAATAAAAATAATAAAAAAAAAATCATCTCCCGACTTTGCAAAAAAATATTTTACTCAATGATTTCCTACTACGGAAGGCCCCTGGAGGTTTGTAGTGAAAGAATTTTCGCTCAATGTTACATAGAAGCTAAAATAATTCATACCTACTTTACCTAACTTTATATGGGACATTCCGGGATTAAATTACTCAAAGTCTATGGACTTTTGGACTACTACGAATGCTAGAAATGAATGAGAGAGGTCCACAGAGATAAGTAGTGTATGATTTTTCGTTTGTAGTTACTTAAAAGTTGAGAAAAGTACCTACTTTACGAAAAAATATGAAAGTTCCATTCCGGGATGAAATCATTCAAAGTCTATGGACTTTTGGATTACTACGAATGCTAGAAATGAATGAGAGAGGCCCACAGAGGTAGGTAGTGAACGAATTTTCGTTTGTAGTTACTTCAAAGTTGAGAAAAGTACCTACTTTATGAAAATATATGAAAGTTCCATACCGGGATGAAATCTTTCAAAGTCTATGGACTTTTGGATTACTACGAATGCTAGAAATGAATGAGAGAGGTCCACAGAGGTAGGTAGTGAACGAATTTTTGTTTGTAGTTACTTAAAAGTTGAGAAAATACCTACTTTACAAAAAATTGTGCAAGTTTGGTCGCGGGATGAAATCACTCAAAGTCTATGGACTTTTGGATTACTACGAATGCTAGAAATGAATGAGAGAGGCCCACAGAGGTAGGTAGTGAACGAATTTTCGTTTGTAGTTACTTCAAAGTTGAGAAAAGTACCTACTTTATGAAAATATATGAAAGTTCCATTCCGGGATGAAATCATTCAAAGTCTATGGACTTTTGGATTACTACGAATGCTAGAAATGAATGAGAGAGGTCCACAGAGGTAGGTAGTGAACGAATTTTCGTTTGTAGTTACTTCAAAGTTGAGAAAAGTACCTACTTTATGAAAAAATATGAAAGTTCCATACCGGGATGAAATCATTCAAAGTCTATGGACTTTTGGATTACTACGAATGCTAGAAATGAATGAGAGAGGTCCACAGAGGTAGGTAGTGAACGAATTTTCGTTTGTAGTTACTAATAAGTTGAGAAAAGTACCTACTTTACGAAAAAATATAAAAGTTCCATTCCGGGATGAAATCATTCAAAGTCTATGGACTTTTGGATTACTACGAATGCTAGAAATGAATGAGAGAGGTCCACAGAGGTAGGTAGTGAACGAATTTTCGTTTGTAGTTACATAAAAGTTGAGAAAAACACCTACTTAATGAAAAAATATGAAAGTTCCATACCGGGATGAAATCATTCAAAGTCTATGGACTTTTGGATTACTACGAATGCTAGAAATGAATGAGTGAGGTCCACAGAGGTAGGTAGTGAACGATTTTTCGTTTGTAGTTACATAAAAGTTGAGAAAATACCTACTTTACAAAAAAATTGTGCAAGTTTGTTTGCGGGATGAAATCACTCAAAGTCTATGGACTTTTGGATTACTACGAATGCTAGAAATGAATGAGAGAGGCCCACAGAGGTAGGTAGTGAACGAATTTTCCTTTGTAGTTACTTCAAAGTTGAGAAAAGTACCTACTTTATGAAAATATATGAAAGTTCCATTCCGGGATGAAATCATTCAAAGTCTATGGACTTTTGGATTACTACGAATGCTAGAAATAAATGAGAGAGGTCCACAGAGGTAGGTAGTGAACGAATTTTCGTTTGTAGTTACTTCAAAGTTGAGAAAAGTACCTACTTTATGAAAAAATATGAAAGTTCCATACCGGGATGAAATCATTCAAAGTCTATGGACTTTTGGATTACTACGAATGCTAGAAATGAATGAGAGAGGTCCACAGAGGTAGGTAGTGAACGATTTTTCGTTTGTAGTTACATAAAAGTTGAGAAAATACCTACTTTACAAAAAAATTGTGCAAGTTTGTTTGCGGGATGAAATCACTCAAAGTCTATGGACTTTTGGATTACTACGAATGCTAGAAATGAATGAGAGAAGTCCACAGAGGTAGGTAGTGAACGATTTTTCGTTTGTAGTAACTTCAAAGTTGAGAAAAGTACCTACTTTACGAAAAAATATGAAAGTTCCATACCGGGATGATATCATTCAAAGTATATGGACTTTTGGATTACTACGAATGCCAAAAATGAATGAGAAAGGTCCACAGAGGTAGGTAGTGAACGATTTTTCGTTTGTAGTTACTAATAAGTTGAGAAAAGTACCTACTTTACGAAAAAATATAAAAGTTCCATTCCGGGCTGAAATCATTCCAAGTCTATGGACTTTTGGATTACTACGAATGCTAGAAATGAATGAGAGAGGTCCACAGAGGTAGGTAGTGAACGATTTTTCGTTTGTAGTTACATAAAAGTTGAGAAAAGTACCTACTTTACGAAAAAATATGAAAGTTCCATACCGGGATGAAATCATTCAAAGTCTATGGACTTTTGGATTACTAAGAATGCTAGAAATGAATGAGAGAGGTCCACAGAGGTAGGTAGTGAACTATTTTTCGTTTGTAGTTACTTAAAAGTTGAGAAAAGTACCTACTTTACGAAAAAATATGAAAGTTCCATTCCGGGATGAAATCATTCAAAGTCTATGGACTTTTGGATTACTACGAATGCTAGAAATGCATGAGAGAGGTCCACAGAGGTAGGTAGTGAACGAATTTTTGTTTGTAGTTACATAAAAGTTGAGAAAAGTACCTACTTTACGAAAAAATATGAAAGTTCCATACCGGGATGAAATCATTCAAAGTCTATGGACTTTTGGATTACTACGAATGCTAGAAATGAATGAGAGAGGTCCACAGAGGTAGGTAGTGAACGAATTTTCGTTTGTAGTTACTTCAAAGTTGAGAAAAGTACCTACTTTATGAAAATATATGAAAGTTCCATTACGGGATGAAATCATTCAAAGTCTATGGACTTTTGGATTACTACGAATGCTAGAAATGAATGAGAGAGGTCCACAGAGGTAGGTAGTGAACGAATTTTCGTTTGTAGTTACTTCAAAGTTGAGAAAAGTACCTACTTTATGAAAAAATATGAAAGTTCCATACCGGGATGAAATCATTCAAAGTCTATGGACTTTTGGATTACTACGAATGCTAGAAATGAATGAGAGAGGTCCACAGAGGTAGGTAGTGAACGATTTTTCGTTTGTAGTTACATAAAAGTTGAGAAAATACCTACTTTACAAAAAAATTGTGCAAGTTTGTTTGCGGGATGAAATCACTCAAAGTCTATGGACTTTTGGATTACTACGAATGCTAGAAATGAATGAGAGAGGTCCACAGAGGTAGGTAGTGAACGATTTTTCGTTTGTAGTTACTTCAAAGTTGAGAAAAGTACCTACTTTACGAAAAAATATGAAAGTTCCATACCGGGATGAAATCATTCAAAGTATATGGACTTTTGGATTACTACGAATGCTAGAAATGAATGAGAGAGGTCCACAGAGGTAGGTAGTGAACGAATTTTCGTTTGTAGTTACATAAAAGTTGAGAAAAACACCTACTTAATTAAAAAATATGAAAGTTCCATACCGGGATGAAATCATTCAAAGTCTATGGACTTTTGGATTACTACGAATGCGAGAAATGAATGAGAGAGGTCCACAGAGGTAGGTAGTGAACGATTTTTCGTTCGTAGTTACATAAAAGTTGAGAAAAGTACCTACTTTACAAAAAAATTGTACAAGTTTGGTCGCGGGATGAAATCACTCAAAGTGTATGGACTTTTGGATTACTACGAAAGCTAGAAATGAATAAGAGAGGTCCACAGAGGTAGGTAGTGAACGATTTTTCGTTTGTAGTTACATAAAAGTTGAGAAAATACCTACTTTACAAAAAAATTGTGCAAGTTTGTTTGCGGGATGAAATCACTCAAAGTCTATGGACTTTTGGATTACTACGAATGCTAGAAATGAATGAGAGAGGTCCACAGAGGTAGGTAGTGAACGATTTTTCGTTTGTAGTTACATAAAAGTTGAGAAAATACCTACTTTACAAAAAAATTGTGCAAGTTTGTTTGCGGGATGAAATCACTCAAAGTCTATGGACTTTTGGATTACTACGAATGCTAGAAATGAATGAGAGAAGTCCACAGAGGTAGGTAGTGAACGAATTTTCGTTTGTAGTTACTTCAAAGTTGAGAAAAGTACCTACTTTATGAAAATATATGAAAGTTCCATTACGGGATGAAATCATTCAAAGTCTATGGACTTTTGGATTACTACGAATGCGAGAAATGAATGAGAGAGGTCCACAGAGGTAGGTAGTGAACGATTTTTCGTTCGTAGTTACATAAAAGTTGAGAAAAGTACCTACTTTACAAAAAAATTGTACAAGTTTGGTCGCGGGATGAAATCACTCAAAGTCTATGGACTTTTGGATTACTACGAAAGCTAGAAATGAATAAGAGAGGTCCACAGAGGTAGGTAGTGAACGATTTTTCGTTTGTAGTTACATAAAAGTTGAGAAAATACCTACTTTACAAAAAAATTGTGCAAGTTTGTTTGCGGGATGAAATCACTCAAAGTCTATGGACTTTTGGATTACTACGAATGCTAGAAATGAATGAGAGAGGTCCACAGAGGTAGGTAGTGAACGATTTTTCGTTTGTAGTTACATAAAAGTTGAGAAAATACCTACTTTACAAAAAAATTGTGCAAGTTTGTTTGCGGGATGAAATCACTCAAAGTCTATGGACTTTTGGATTACTACGAATGCTAGAAATGAATGAGAGAGGTCCACAGCCGCATACCACGACTACACTTTATACAATAAAGTGATTCAAGAACACAAATGTTCCCTAAATAATTTTGTTGACAGATTGTCAAAATCAGGGATTAATGCACAAATTTACATTGAACGCTGTAATATATTAAAAAATATAGCAGTTATTAAAAACAATGCTTTAGACTGCACGGCCAATGTGGCCAATTTAATAGAAAAACATTTATTGCCAACCACTCCGTCAGTTGCAATTGAAATATATTGCAACGAGTGTGACTGGGCGAAAACAAATTGTATCCCGGTGCTAGACCTCGACCCGGGACCCATATTCGCGAATGCAATGCCTATACCTGCAAAATACCTACTTTACAAACGAAAATTCGTTCACTACCTACCTCTGTGGACCTCTCTCATTCATTTCTAGCATTCGTAGTAATCCAAAAGTCCATAGACTTTGAATGATTTCATCCCGAAATGGAACTTTCATATATTTTCATAAAGTAGGTACTTTTCTCAACTTTGAAGTAACTACAAACGAAAATTCGTTCACTACCTACCTCTGTGGACTTCTCTCATTCATTTCTAGCATTCGTAGTAATCCAAAAGTCCATAGACTTTGAGTGATTTCATCCCGCAAACAAACTTGCACAATTTTTTTGTAAAGTAGGTATTTTCTCAACTTTTATGTAACTACAAACGAAAAATCGTTCACTACCTACCTCTGTGGACCTCTCTCATTCATTTCTAGCATTCGTAGTAATCCAAAAGTCCATAGACTTTGAGTGATTTCATCCCGCAAACAAACTTGCACAATTTTTTTGTAAAGTAGGTATTTTCTCAACTTTTATGTAACTACAAACGAAAAATCGTTCACTACCTACCTCTGTGGACCTCTCTTATTCATTTCTAGCTTTCGTAGTAATCCAAAAGTCCATACACTTTGAGTGATTTCATCCCGCGACCAAACTTGTACAATTTTTTTGTAAAGTAGGTACTTTTCTCAACTTTTATGTAACTACGAACGAAAAATCGTTCACTACCTACCTCTGTGGACCTCTCTCATTCATTTCTCGCATTCGTAGTAATCCAAAAGTCCATAGACTTTGAATGATTTCATCCCGGTATGGAACTTTCATATTTTTTAATTAAGTAGGTGTTTTTCTCAACTTTTATGTAACTACAAACGAAAATTCGTTCACTACCTACCTCTGTGGACCTCTCTCATTCATTTCTAGCATTCGTAGTAATCCAAAAGTCCATATACTTTGAATGATTTCATCCCGGTATGGAACTTTCATATTTTTTCGTAAAGTAGGTACTTTTCTCAACTTTGAAGTAACTACAAACGAAAAATCGTTCACTACCTACCTCTGTGGACCTCTCTCATTCATTTCTAGCATTCGTAGTAATCCAAAAGTCCATAGACTTTGAGTGATTTCATCCCGCAAACAAACTTGCACAATTTTTTTGTAAAGTAGGTATTTTCTCAACTTTTATGTAACTACAAACGAAAAATCGTTCACTACCTACCTCTGTGGACCTCTCTCATTCATTTCTAGCATTCGTAGTAATCCAAAAGTCCATAGACTTTGAATGATTTCATCCCGGTATGGAACTTTCATATTTTTTCATAAAGTAGGTACTTTTCTCAACTTTGAAGTAACTACAAACGAAAATTCGTTCACTACCTACCTCTGTGGACCTCTCTCATTCATTTCTAGCATTCGTAGTAATCCAAAAGTCCATAGACTTTGAATGATTTCATCCCGTAATGGAACTTTCATATATTTTCATAAAGTAGGTACTTTTCTCAACTTTGAAGTAACTACAAACGAAAATTCGTTCACTACCTACCTCTGTGGACCTCTCTCATTCATTTCTAGCATTCGTAGTAATCCAAAAGTCCATAGACTTTGAATGATTTCATCCCGGTATGGAACTTTCATATTTTTTCGTAAAGTAGGTACTTTTCTCAACTTTTATGTAACTACAAACAAAAATTCGTTCACTACCTACCTCTGTGGACCTCTCTCATGCATTTCTAGCATTCGTAGTAATCCAAAAGTCCATAGACTTTGAATGATTTCATCCCGGAATGGAACTTTCATATTTTTTCGTAAAGTAGGTACTTTTCTCAACTTTTAAGTAACTACAAACGAAAAATAGTTCACTACCTACCTCTGTGGACCTCTCTCATTCATTTCTAGCATTCTTAGTAATCCAAAAGTCCATAGACTTTGAATGATTTCATCCCGGTATGGAACTTTCATATTTTTTCGTAAAGTAGGTACTTTTCTCAACTTTTATGTAACTACAAACGAAAAATCGTTCACTACCTACCTCTGTGGACCTCTCTCATTCATTTCTAGCATTCGTAGTAATCCAAAAGTCCATAGACTTGGAATGATTTCAGCCCGGAATGGAACTTTTATATTTTTTCGTAAAGTAGGTACTTTTCTCAACTTATTAGTAACTACAAACGAAAAATCGTTCACTACCTACCTCTGTGGACCTTTCTCATTCATTTTTGGCATTCGTAGTAATCCAAAAGTCCATATACTTTGAATGATATCATCCCGGTATGGAACTTTCATATTTTTTCGTAAAGTAGGTACTTTTCTCAACTTTGAAGTTACTACAAACGAAAAATCGTTCACTACCTACCTCTGTGGACTTCTCTCATTCATTTCTAGCATTCGTAGTAATCCAAAAGTCCATAGACTTTGAGTGATTTCATCCCGCAAACAAACTTGCACAATTTTTTTGTAAAGTAGGTATTTTCTCAACTTTTATGTAACTACAAACGAAAAATCGTTCACTACCTACCTCTGTGGACCTCTCTCATTCATTTCTAGCATTCGTAGTAATCCAAAAGTCCATAGACTTTGAATGATTTCATCCCGGTATGGAACTTTCATATTTTTTCATAAAGTAGGTACTTTTCTCAACTTTGAAGTAACTACAAACGAAAATTCGTTCACTACCTACCTCTGTGGACCTCTCTCATTTATTTCTAGCATTCGTAGTAATCCAAAAGTCCATAGACTTTGAATGATTTCATCCCGGAATGGAACTTTCATATATTTTCATAAAGTAGGTACTTTTCTCAACTTTGAAGTAACTACAAAGGAAAATTCGTTCACTACCTACCTCTGTGGGCCTCTCTCATTCATTTCTAGCATTCGTAGTAATCCAAAAGTCCATAGACTTTGAGTGATTTCATCCCGCAAACAAACTTGCACAATTTTTTTGTAAAGTAGGTATTTTCTCAACTTTTATGTAACTACAAACGAAAAATCGTTCACTACCTACCTCTGTGGACCTCACTCATTCATTTCTAGCATTCGTAGTAATCCAAAAGTCCATAGACTTTGAATGATTTCATCCCGGTATGGAACTTTCATATTTTTTCATTAAGTAGGTGTTTTTCTCAACTTTTATGTAACTACAAACGAAAATTCGTTCACTACCTACCTCTGTGGACCTCTCTCATTCATTTCTAGCATTCGTAGTAATCCAAAAGTCCATAGACTTTGAATGATTTCATCCCGGAATGGAACTTTTATATTTTTTCGTAAAGTAGGTACTTTTCTCAACTTATTAGTAACTACAAACGAAAATTCGTTCACTACCTACCTCTGTGGACCTCTCTCATTCATTTCTAGCATTCGTAGTAATCCAAAAGTCCATAGACTTTGAATGATTTCATCCCGGTATGGAACTTTCATATTTTTTCATAAAGTAGGTACTTTTCTCAACTTTGAAGTAACTACAAACGAAAATTCGTTCACTACCTACCTCTGTGGACCTCTCTCATTCATTTCTAGCATTCGTAGTAATCCAAAAGTCCATAGACTTTGAATGATTTCATCCCGGAATGGAACTTTCATATATTTTCATAAAGTAGGTACTTTTCTCAACTTTGAAGTAACTACAAACGAAAATTCGTTCACTACCTACCTCTGTGGGCCTCTCTCATTCATTTCTAGCATTCGTAGTAATCCAAAAGTCCATAGACTTTGAGTGATTTCATCCCGCGACCAAACTTGCACAATTTTTTGTAAAGTAGGTATTTTCTCAACTTTTAAGTAACTACAAACAAAAATTCGTTCACTACCTACCTCTGTGGACCTCTCTCATTCATTTCTAGCATTCGTAGTAATCCAAAAGTCCATAGACTTTGAAAGATTTCATCCCGGTATGGAACTTTCATATATTTTCATAAAGTAGGTACTTTTCTCAACTTTGAAGTAACTACAAACGAAAATTCGTTCACTACCTACCTCTGTGGGCCTCTCTCATTCATTTCTAGCATTCGTAGTAATCCAAAAGTCCATAGACTTTGAATGATTTCATCCCGGAATGGAACTTTCATATTTTTTCGTAAAGTAGGTACTTTTCTCAACTTTTAAGTAACTACAAACGAAAAATCATACACTACTTATCTCTGTGGACCTCTCTCATTCATTTCTAGCATTCGTAGTAGTCCAAAAGTCCATAGACTTTGAGTAATTTAATCCCGGAATGTCCCATATAAAGTTAGGTAAAGTAGGTATGAATTATTTTAGCTTCTATGTAACATTGAGCGAAAATTCTTTCACTACAAACCTCCAGGGGCCTTCCGTAGTAGGAAATCATTGAGTAAAATATTTTTTTGCAAAGTCGGGAGATGATTTTTTTTTTATTATTTTTATTTTTTTTTTATTTTACTACAAACAAAATTATTGCTACTACTATCTACTACTAACGATTATCTATCACAAAAACCAAAAAAAGGTCCAGTTTGAAAAAGTCGGGTGCCAAGTTCACATAGCCTTGTTTATTGAATATGTGCCCATTCCGGTGATAAACTGCGTGGAGGCGATAATATGTCTCGCATATAAGGCTACGAAGTAATATCTAAACGAACAAGGCTAAAAATAAGGTTATTTGGGTCGTGAAAACGAGTTTTCTAGGAAAAGTTACCGTTTTTCATTAAATAAATAAAGTAATGACTTACCAAGTGGGCCAAGGAGAGTCCTTAAGTTTAAGGATAAGAGTACGTGAGACTCTTCAAGGTCTAAACGTATCCTTGTGACGCCATCTTGTCGACACATGAATACCTAAGCTGGGAGGAAAATAAATTGTGTCCCATAAGAGCGATGCAAACAATGCTACAATAAAAACTAACTTTATTTACTATGAATACATTATGCATTAATTAATATTTTCAAGAACGATGTCAATACGATGTCAACAACAAAAGACCTTCGATCTATTCTTAAAAAAAAGTTCAAAGAACTATAAATTGAATGATGGAATGGGATTTAATAAGCGTAGCAAAAGCTTGTGTTCTCTGTTTGAATTTACAGCCTCAAGGTTATAACGAAATCAATAATATCATCTGAATTTGTCTGAGCATTAATCCGAGGTATTCAAACTATAGACACGTGACCTACTCCGCATGATGTCATCGCTATAACCCAACGGTCCTAAGATTCGCGGCGCCCGGAACACCTCGAGAATTTATATGTCCATTTGAATGCCGTTCACAGTTCCGTATCTTATTCAGCTATCGTAAATGCCATTGTTTTAATAACGATTACAACGATGATGCTATTCTTAATTAAACAAATGAGTGTTGGTCCACATTACGAAAGAAATGATTCATGCGCTATACGTGTTTTATTATATTTTAACTAGCAGCGCCCCGCGGTTTTACCCGCGTTGTGCCCGTTCCCGTGGGAATTTCGGGATTTTTTTTACATAAAAACCTTCCTCTTGAATCACTCTACCTATTACAAAAAACCGCATCAAAATATTCAAAATCCGTTGCGTAATTTTAAAGATTTAAGCATACAGACAGACAAACAGTGTGACAGACACGAAAAAGAGACGACTTTATTTTATACTATGTAGTGATACTCGTTCAACTTGCCATTGGCAACTGGTGCGGGCTTGATTCCATTTCGCATTTGGACGCTTTGCTAATATCCAGTTATTGGCCAATATAATTTAGTTACAAATGAGAATAACAAGCAGGTTTTGCTACGGACATTGCGTTGCACGGCGCAGCCTTGTTTGAATGCGGGTCGTCACTCTCGCATTGCGTTTCACTTTTGACATCTTCAGATATTATTTAATGGTCTTCCATTCAATTGATGTCCCAGGGTATTACGCCATATTGATTAAGGTTAATGGGAGGGTCAAAGGGGTAATAAATAATTACTTATTTGTAAATATCCTCCCGGGACCGCCTACTCGCCAAAGGGCGTCGGTTATGACACAACCGTCGCGACGTTATGTCACCCCCAAATTTTCATTACACATAACCGAATATTATCCGAACAGTCCTCAAATACGAACCTAGTCGCCACATAACATGATTTATATTGCTTTGTCCTCCTGCTTGATGACCTAATACGTGGCAAGTACCAAATTATGATTCAAACGTCTCGCCAGAGCTAATAAAACTTGTTACATGAGTACGGTGGTTACAGTTCAGCCTAAGAATAGGGTTTCTTGTGATTTATGGTCCACCTCTCACTAAGCGACGTAACTTGCGCGTGGAAAGATTAACAATTATATCTACTTCCCGTCCGATTATTACGAGTTTTACAACGCGTTCGTCTATTATAAGGTACTTGGTTCTCTTTGTCTATGGGTACCTCCCGGCCCTCCCCCTCACGTGGCGTCATTGTCGTGCGGTCGCTGACCCCTGGACTTGTGCAATGCTCGTCAAATGTCGGGACACCTGGATCTGGTCACGATTGCGTAACACTTCCTCGGAACTATTTCTACTTTAGAGCCGCCAGATAGTGTAAATATGTTAAATAATGGGCCACATCTGTTCTGTCATGCTTTAAAATGTCATTCAAGATGTGCGAGGGAAATCTTGTACAATGAATTCCCATGTCATTTAGAAAGGTTTTAATTATAATGGTGTGCTATACGCTCTTAGTATTGTATGTTAATTGACATCTGCACTCCAAGGCTGAGTGTCGCATAGCATCACATTAAGTACTTAGCGAGTTAAACGCTACTGGAATTCTGCATTCCATGTGATTCTATGTTTACTATTCGCGGAATATGTACGGTCGGCCAAGAAAGTGGTCTACCACTTTTGACAAAAGTTTCTGCGAGATGTAACGATCGCTAAGGTTGACTTTTCTATGCACAATTATGTTATGACGTTTAAAATTGACCTTGTTGTTTCATGACGTTCAAATGAATCTCAACCGTAGGGTGGTAGACCACATATTTGGCTGACCGTACGAGTACAAATTGAAGACGCAATGTGTCAGACTGTTTTAAGTGAGCGTCATCTCTTCGCTTATTTCAGGAACGTCTGTATTCACATTTATAATTTCACAGCAGGTTTTTAGGTTAACGCAAATCTAAATTTAGTTGGAGCACGTGCAGGCACGAAGTCTCACAAACTCACAATTTTATCCATGATTTGTTGTGTTGTTGGGATAGTTGTTAATGGCTATGTGAACTTGGCACCCGACTTTTTCAAACTGGACCTTTTTTTGGTTTTTGTGATAGATAATCGTTAGTAGTAGATAGTAGTAGCAATAATTTTGTTTGTAGTAAAATAAAAAAAAAATAAAAAAAAATAAAAAAAATTCATCTCCCGACTTTGCAAAAAAATATTTTACTCAATGATTTCCTACTAAGGAAGGCCCCTGGAGGTTTGTAGTGAAAGAATTTTCGCTCAATGTTACATAGAAGCTAAAATAATTCATACCTACTTTACCTAACTTTATATGGGACATTCCGGGATTAAATTACTCAAAGTCTATGGACTTTTGGACTACTACGAATGCTAGAAATGAATGAGAGAGGTCCACAGAGATAAGTAGTGTATGATTTTTCGTTTGTAGTTACTTAAAAGTTGAGAAAAGTACCTACTTTACGAAAAAATATGAAAGTTCCATTCCGGGATGAAATCATTCAAAGTCTATGGACTTTTGGATTACTACGAATGCTAGAAATGAATGAGAGAGGTCCACAGAGGTAGGTAGTGGACGAATTTTCGTTTGTAGTTACATAAAAGTTGAGAAAAACACCTTCTTAATGAAAAAATATGAAAGTTCCATACCGGGATGAAATCATTCAAAGTCTATGGACTTTTGGATTACTACGAATGCTAGAAATGAATGAGAGAGGCCCACAGAGGTAGGTAGTGAACGAATTTTCGTTTGTAGTTACTTCAAAGTTGAGAAAAGTACCTACTTTATGAAAATATATGAAAGTTCCATTCCGGGATGAAATCATTCAAAGTCTATGGACTTTTGGATTACTACGAATGCTAGAAATGAATGAGAGAGGTCCACAGAGGTAGGTAGTGAACGAATTTTTGTTTGTAGTTACTTAAAAGTTGAGAAAAGTACCTACTTTATGAAAAAATATGAAAGTTCCATACCGGCATGAAATCATTCAAAGTCTATGGACTTTTGGATTACTACGAATGCTAGAAATGAATGAGAGAGGTCCACAGAGGTAGGTAGTGAACGAATTTTCGTTTGTAGTTACATAAAAGTTGAGAAAATACCTACTTTACAAAAAATTGTGCAAGTTTGGTCGCGGGATGAAATCACTCAAAGTCTATGGACTTTTGGATTACTACGAATGCTAGAAATGAATGAGAGAGGTCCACAGAGGTAGGTAGTGAACTATTTTTCGTTTGTAGTTACTTAAAAGTTGAGAAAAGTACCTACTTTACGAAAAAATATGAAAGTTCCATTCCGGGATGAAATCATTCAAAGTCTATGGACTTTTGGATTACTACGAATGCTAGAAATGCATGAGAGAGGTCCACAGAGGTAGGTAGTGAACGAATTTTTGTTTGTAGTTACATAGAAGTTGAGAAAAGTACCTACTTTACGAAAAAATATGAAAGTTCCATACCGGGATGAAATCATTCAAAGTCTATGGACTTTTGGATTACTACGAATGCTAGAAATGAATGAGAGAGGTCCACAGAGGTAGGTAGTGAACGAATTTTCGTTTGTAGTTACTTCAAAGTTGAGAAAAGTACCTACTTTATGAAAATATATGAAAGTTCCATTATGGGATGAAATCATTCAAAGTCTATGGACTTTTGGATTACTACGAATGCTAGAAATGAATGAGAGAGGTCCACAGAGGTAGGTAGTGAACGATTTTTCGTTTGTAGTTACATAAAAGTTGAGAAAATACCTACTTTACAAAAAAATTGTGCAAGTTTGTTTGCGGGATGAAATCACTCAAAGTCTATGGACTTTTGGATTACTACGAATGCTAGAAATGAATGAGAGAGGTCCACAGAGGTAGGTAGTGAACGATTTTTCGTTTGTAGTTACTTCAAAGTTGAGATAAGTACCTACTTTACGAAAAAATATGAAAGTTCCATACCGGGATGAAATCATTCAAAGTATATGGACTTTTGGATTACTACGAATGCTAAAAATGAATGAGAGAGGTCCACAGAGGTAGGTAGTGAACGATTTTTCGTTTGTAGTTACTAATAAGTTGAGAAAAGTACCTACTTTACGAAAAAATATAAAAGTTCCATTCCGGGATGAAATCATTCAAAGTCTATGGACTTTTGGATTACTACGAATGCTAGAAATGAATGAGAGAGGTCCACAGAGGTAGGTAGTGAACGAATTTTCGTTTGTAGTTACATAAAAGTTGAGAAAAACACCTACTTAATGAAAAAATATGAAAGTTCCATACCGGGATGAAATCATTCAAAGTCTATGGACTTTTGGATTACTACGAATGCTAGAAATGAATGAGAGAGGTCCACAGAGGTAGGTAGTGAACGATTTTTCGTTTGTAGTTACATAAAAGTTGAGAAAATACCTACTTTACAAAAAAATTGTGCAAGTTTGTTTGCGGGATGAAATCACTCAAAGTCTATGGACTTTTGGATTACTACGAATGCTAGAAACGAATGAGAGAGGTCCACAGAGGTAGGTAGTGAAAGATTTTTCGTTTGTAGTCACATAAAAGTTGGGAAAATACCTACTTTACAAAAAAATTGTGCAAGTTTGTTTGCGGGATGAAATCACTCAAAGTCTATGGACTTTTGGATTACTACGAATGCTAGAAATGAATGAGAGAGGTCCACAGAGGTAGGTAGTGAACGATTTTTCGTTTGTAGTTACTTCAAAGTTGAGAAAAGTACCTACTTTACGAAAAAATAGGAAAGTTCCATTCCGGGATAAAAATTTTCAAAGTCTATGGACTTTTGGATTACTACGAATGCTAGAAATGAATGAGAGAGGTCCACAGAGGTAGGTAGTGAACGATTTTTCGTTTGTAGTTACATAAAAGTTGAGAAAATACCTACTTTACAAAAAAATTGTGCAAGTTTGTTTGCGGGATGAAATCACTCAAAGTCTATGGACTTTTGGATTACTACGAATGCTAGAAATGAATGAGAGAGGTCCACAGAGATAAGTAGTGAACGATTTTTCGTTTGTAGTTACTTCAAAGTTGAGAAAAGTACCTACTTTACGAAAAAATATGAAAGTTCCATTCCGGGATGAAATCATTCAAAGTCTATGGACTTTTGGATTACTACGAATGCTAGAAATGAATGAGAGAGGTCCATAGAGGTAGGTAGTGAACGATTTTTCGTTTGTAGTTACTAATAAGTTGAGAAAAGTACCTACTTTACGAAAAAATATAAAAGTTCCATTCCGGGATGAAATCATTCAAAGTCTATGGACTTTTGGATTACTACGAATGCTAGAAATGAATGAGAGAGGTCCACAGAGGTAGGTAGTGAACGAATTTTCGTTTGTAGTTACATAAAAGTTGAGAAAAACACCTACTTAATGAAAAAATATGAAAGTTCCATACCGGGATGTAATCATTCAAAGTCTATGGACTTTTGGATTACTACGAATGCTAGAAATGAATGAGAGAGGTCCACAGAGGTAGGTAGTGAACGAATTTTCGTTTGTAGTTACATAAAAGTTGAGAAAAACACCTACTTAATGAAAAAATATGAAAGTTCCATACCGGGATGAAATCATTCAAAGTCTATGGACTTTTGGATTACTACGAATGCTAGAAATGAATGAGAGAGGTCCACAGAGGTAGGTAGTGAACGATTTTTCGTTTGTAGTTACATAAAAGTTGAGAAAATACCTACTTTACAAAAAAATTGTGCAAGTTTGTTTGCGGGATGAAATCACTCAAAGTCTATGGACTTTTGGATTACTACGAATGCTAGAAACGAATGAGAGAGGTCCACAGAGGTAGGTAGTGAAAGATTTTTCGTTTGTAGTCACATAAAAGTTGAGAAAATACCTACTTTACAAAAAAATTGTGCAAGTTTGTTTGCGGGATGAAATCACTCAAAGTCTATGGACTTTTGGATTACTACGAATGCTAGAAATGAATGAGAGAGGTCCACAGAGGTAGGTAGTGAACGAGTTTTCGTTTGTAGTTACATAAAAGTTGAGAAAAGTACCTACTTGACGAAAAAATATGAAAGTTCCATACCGGGATGAAATCATTCAAAGTCTATGGACTTTTGGATTACTACGAATGCTAGAAATGAATGATAGAGGTCCACAGAGGTAGGTAGTGAACGAATTTTCGTTTGTAGTTACTTCAAAGTTGAGAAAAGTACCTACTTTATGAAAATATATGAAAGTTCCATTACGGGATGAAATCATTCAAAGTCTATGGACTTTTGGATTACTACGAATATTAGAAATGAATGAGAGAGGTCCACAGAGGTAGGTAGTGAACGAATTTTCGTTTGTAGTTACTTCAAAGTTGAGAAAAGTACCTACTTTATGAAAAAATATGAAAGTTCCATACCGGGATGAAATCATTCAAAGTCTATGGACTTTTGGATTACTACGAATGCTAGAAATGAATGAGAGAGGTCCACAGAGGTAGGTAGTGAACGATTTTTCGTTTGTAGTTACTTCAAAGTTGAGAAAAGTACCTACTTTACGAAAAAATAGGAAAGTTCCATTCCGGGATGAAATCATTCAAAGTCTATGGACTTTTGGATTACTACGAATGCTAGAAATGAATGAGAGAGGTCCAAAGAGGTAGGTAGTGAACGAATTTTCGTTTGTAGTTACATAAAAGTTGAGAAAATACCTACTTTACAAAAAAATTGTGCAAGTTTGTTTGCGGGATGAAATCACTCAAAGTCTATGGACTTTTGGATTACTACGAATGCTAGAAATGAATGAGAGAGGTCCACAGAGGTAGGTAGTGAACGATTTTTCGTTTGTAGTTACTAATAAGTTGAGAAAAGTACCTACTTTACGAAAAAATATGAAAGTTCCATACCGGGATGAAATCATTCAAAGTATATGGACTTTTGGATTACTACGAATGCTAAAAATGAATGAGAAAGGTCCACAGAGGTAGGTAGTGAACGATTTTTCGTTTGTAGTTACTAATAAGTTGAGAAAAGTACCTACTTTACGAAAAAATATAAAAGTTCCATTCCGGGATGAAATCATTCAAAGTCTATGGACTTTTGGATTACTACGAATGCTAGAAATGAATGAGAGAGGTCCACAGAGGTAGGTAGTGAACGATTTTTCGTTTGTAGTTACTTCAAAGTTGAGAAAAGTACCTACTTTACGAAAAAATATGAAAGTTCCATTCCGGGATGAAATCATTCAAAGTCTATGGACTTTTGG
The DNA here is from genome assembly GCA_963082685.1 of Cyclophora albipunctata. Lineage (NCBI taxonomy): Eukaryota > Metazoa > Arthropoda > Insecta > Lepidoptera > Geometridae > Cyclophora > Cyclophora albipunctata. The sequence continues at coordinate 1,742,555 of OY720117.1, read as the reverse complement.
ATTACTACGAATGCTAGAAATGAATGAGAGAGGTCCACAGAGGTAGGTAGTGAACGAGTTTTCGTTTGTAGTTACATAAAAGTTGAGAAAAGTACCTACTTTACGAAAAAATATGAAAGTTCCATACCGGGATGAAATCATTCAAAGTCTATGGACTTTTGGATTACTACGAATGCTAGAAATGAATGAGAGAGGTCCACAGAGGTAGGTAGTGAACGAATTTTCGTTTGTAGTTACTTCAAAGTTGAGAAAAGTACCTACTTTATGAAAATATATGAAAGTTCCATTACGGGATGAAATCATTCAAAGTCTATGGACTTTTGGATTACTACGAATGCTAGAAATGAATGAGAGAGGTCCACAGAGGTAGGTAGTGAACGAATTTTCGTTTGTAGTTACTTCAAAGTTGAGAAAAGTACCTACTTTATGAAAAAATATGAAAGTTCCATACCGGGATGAAATCATTCAAAGTCTATGGACTTTTGGATTACTACGAATGCTAGAAATGAATGAGAGAGGTCCAAAGAGGTAGGTAGTGAACGAATTTTCGTTTGTAGTTACATAAAAGTTGAGAAAATACCTACTTTACAAAAAAATTGTGCAAGTTTGTTTGCGGGATGAAATCACTCAAAGTCTATGGACTTTTGGATTACTACGAATGCTAGAAATGAATGAGAGAGGTCCACAGAGGTAGGTAGTGAACGATTTTTCGTTTGTAGTTACTAATAAGTTGAGAAAAGTACCTACTTTACGAAAAAATATGAAAGTTCCATACCGGGATGAAATCATTCAAAGTATATGGACTTTTGGATTACTACGAATGCTAAAAATGAATGAGAAAGGTCCACAGAGGTAGGTAGTGAACGATTTTTCGTTTGTAGTTACTAATAAGTTGAGAAAAGTACCTACTTTACGAAAAAATATAAAAGTTCCATTCCGGGATGAAATCATTCAAAGTCTATGGACTTTTGGATTACTACGAATGCTAGAAATGAATGAGAGAGGTCCACAGAGGTAGGTAGTGAACGATTTTTCGTTTGTAGTTACTTCAAAGTTGAGAAAAGTACCTACTTTACGAAAAAATATGAAAGTTCCATTCCGGGATGAAATCATTCAAAGTCTATGGACTTTTGGATTACTACGAATGCTAGAAATGAATGAGAGAGGTCCACAGAGGTAGGTAGTGAACGATTTTTCGTTTGTAGTTACATAAAAGTTGAGAAAAGTACCTACTTTACGAAAAACAGGAAAGTTCCATTCCGGGATAAAAAATTTCAAAGTCTGTGGACTTTTGGATTACTACGAATGCTAGAAATGAATGAGAGAGGTCCACAGAGGTAGGTAGTGAACGAATTTTTGTTTGTAGTTACATAGAAGTTGAGAAAAGTACCTACTTTACGAAAAAATATGAAAGTTCCATACCGGTATGGAACTTTCATATTTTTTCATTAAGTAGGTGTTTTTCTAAACTTTTATGTAACTACAAACGAAAATTCGTTCACTACCTACCTCTGTGGACCTCTCTCATTCATTTCTAGCATTCGTAGTAATCCAAAAGTCCATAGACTTTGAATGATTTCATCCCGGTATGGAACTTTCATATTTTTTCGTAAAGTAGGTACTTTTCTCAACTTCTAAGTAACTACAAACAAAAATTCGTTCACTACCTACCTCTGTGGACCTCTCTCATGCATTTCTAGCATTCGTAGTAATCCAAAAGTCCATAGACTTTGAATGATTTCATCCCGGAATGGAACTTTCATATTTTTTCGTAAAGTAGGTACTTTTCTCAACTTTTAAGTAACTACAAACGAAAAATAGTTCACTACCTACCTCTGTGGACCTCTCTCATTCATTTCTAGCATTCGTAGTAATCCAAAAGTCCATAGACTTTGAGTGATTTCATCCCGCGACCAAACTTGCACAATTTTTTGTAAAGTAGGTATTTTCTCAACTTTTATGTAACTACAAACGAAAATTCGTTCACTACCTACCTCTGTGGACCTCTCTCATGCATTTCTAGCATTCGTAGTAATCCAAAAGTCCATAGACTTTGAATGATTTCATCCCGGAATGGAACTTTCATATTTTTTCGTAAAGTAGGTACTTTTCTCAACTTTTAAGTAACTACAAACGAAAAATAGTTCACTACCTACCTCTGTGGACCTCTCTCATTCATTTCTAGCATTCGTAGTAATCCAAAAGTCCATAGACTTTGAGTGATTTCATCCCGCGACCAAACTTGCACAATTTTTTGTAAAGTAGGTATTTTCTCAACTTTTATGTAACTACAAACGAAAATTCGTTCACTACCTACCTCTGTGGACCTCTCTCATTCATTTCTAGCATTCGTAGTAATCCAAAAGTCCATAGACTTTGAGTGATTTCATCCCGCAAACAAACTTGCACAATTTTTTTGTAAAGTAGGTATTTTCTCAACTTTTATGTAACTACAAACGAAAAATCGTTCACTACCTACCTCTGTGGACCTCTCTCATTCATTTCTAGCATTCGTAGTAATCCAAAAGTCCATAGACTTTGAAAATTTTTATCCCGGAATGGAACTTTCCTATTTTTTCGTAAAGTAGGTACTTTTCTCAACTTTGAAGTAACTACAAACGAAAAATCGTTCACTACCTACCTCTGTGGACCTCTCTCATTCATTTCTAGCATTCGTAGTAATCCAAAAGTCCATAGACTTTGAGTGATTTCATCCCGCAAACAAACTTGCACAATTTTTTTGTAAAGTAGGTATTTTCCCAACTTTTATGTGACTACAAACGAAAAATCGTTCACTACCTACCTCTGTGGACCTCTCTCATTCATTTCTAGCATTCGTAGTAATCCAAAAGTCCATAGACTTTGAAAATTTTTATCCCGGAATGGAACTTTCCTATTTTTTCGTAAAGTAGGTACTTTTCTCAACTTTTAAGTAACTACAAACGAAAAATAGTTCACTACCTACCTCTGTGGACCTCTCTCATTCATTTCTAGCATTCGTAGTAATCCAAAAGTCCATAGACTTTGAGTGATTTCATCCCGCGACCAAACTTGCACAATTTTTTGTAAAGTAGGTATTTTCTCAACTTTTATGTAACTACAAACGAAAATTCGTTCACTACCTACCTCTGTGGACCTCTCTCATGCATTTCTAGCATTCGTAGTAATCCAAAAGTCCATAGACTTTGAATGATTTCATCCCGGAATGGAACTTTCATATTTTTTCGTAAAGTAGGTACTTTTCTCAACTTTTAAGTAACTACAAACGAAAAATAGTTCACTACCTACCTCTGTGGACCTCTCTCATTCATTTCTAGCATTCGTAGTAATCCAAAAGTCCATAGACTTTGAGTGATTTCATCCCGCGACCAAACTTGCACAATTTTTTGTAAAGTAGGTATTTTCTCAACTTTTATGTAACTACAAACGAAAATTCGTTCACTACCTACCTCTGTGGACCTCTCTCATTCATTTCTAGCATTCGTAGTAATCCAAAAGTCCATAGACTTTGAGTGATTTCATCCCGCAAACAAACTTGCACAATTTTTTTGTAAAGTAGGTATTTTCTCAACTTTTATGTAACTACAAACGAAAAATCGTTCACTACCTACCTCTGTGGACCTCTCTCATTCATTTCTAGCATTCGTAGTAATCCAAAAGTCCATAGACTTTGAAAATTTTTATCCCGGAATGGAACTTTCCTATTTTTTCGTAAAGTAGGTACTTTTCTCAACTTTGAAGTAACTACAAACGAAAAATCGTTCACTACCTACCTCTGTGGACCTCTCTCATTCATTTCTAGCATTCGTAGTAATCCAAAAGTCCATAGACTTTGAGTGATTTCATCCCGCAAACAAACTTGCACAATTTTTTTGTAAAGTAGGTATTTTCCCAACTTTTATGTGACTACAAACGAAAAATCGTTCACTACCTACCTCTGTGGACCTCTCTCATTCGTTTCTAGCATTCGTAGTAATCCAAAAGTCCATAGACTTTGAATGATTTCATCCCGGAATGGAACTTTTATATTTTTTCGTAAAGTAGGTACTTTTCTCAACTTATTAGTAACTACAAACGAAAAATCGTTCACTACCTACCTCTGTGGACCTTTCTCATTCATTTTTAGCATTCGTAGTAATCCAAAAGTCCATATACTTTGAATGATTTCATCCCGGTATGGAACTTTCATATTTTTTCGTAAAGTAGGTACTTTTCTCAACTTATTAGTAACTACAAACGAAAAATCGTTCACTACCTACCTCTGTGGACCTCTCTCATTCATTTCTAGCATTCGTAGTAATCCAAAAGTCCATAGACTTTGAGTGATTTCATCCCGCAAACAAACTTGCACAATTTTTTTGTAAAGTAGGTATTTTCTCAACTTTTATGTAACTACAAACGAAAATTCGTTCACTACCTACCTCTTTGGACCTCTCTCATTCATTTCTAGCATTCGTAGTAATCCAAAAGTCCATAGACTTTGAATGATTTCATCCCGGAATGGAACTTTCCTATTTTTTCGTAAAGTAGGTACTTTTCTCAACTTTGAAGTAACTACAAACGAAAAATCGTTCACTACCTACCTCTGTGGACCTCTCTCATTCATTTCTAGCATTCGTAGTAATCCAAAAGTCCATAGACTTTGAATGATTTCATCCCGGTATGGAACTTTCATATTTTTTCATAAAGTAGGTACTTTTCTCAACTTTGAAGTAACTACAAACGAAAATTCGTTCACTACCTACCTCTGTGGACCTCTCTCATTCATTTCTAGCATTCGTAGTAATCCAAAAGTCCATAGACTTTGAATGATTTCATCCCGTAATGGAACTTTCATATATTTTCATAAAGTAGGTACTTTTCTCAACTTTGAAGTAACTACAAACGAAAATTCGTTCACTACCTACCTCTGTGGACCTCTCTCATTCATTTCTAGCATTCGTAGTAATCCAAAAGTCCATAGACTTTGAATGATTTCATCCCGGTATGGAACTTTCATATTTTTTCGTAAAGTAGGTACTTTTCTCAACTTTTATGTAACTACAAACGAAAACTCGTTCACTACCTACCTCTGTGGACCTCTCTCATTCATTTCTAGCATTCGTAGTAATCCAAAAGTCCATAGACTTTGAATGATTTCATCCCGGAATGGAACTTTCATATTTTTTCGTAAAGTAGGTACTTTTCTCAACTTTGAAGTAACTACAAACGAAAAATCGTTCACTACCTACCTCTGTGGACCTCTCTCATTCATTTCTAGCATTCGTAGTAATCCAAAAGTCCATAGACTTTGAATGATTTCATCCCGGAATGGAACTTTTATATTTTTTCGTAAAGTAGGTACTTTTCTCAACTTATTAGTAACTACAAACGAAAAATCGTTCACTACCTACCTCTGTGGACCTTTCTCATTCATTTTTAGCATTCGTAGTAATCCAAAAGTCCATATACTTTGAATGATTTCATCCCGGTATGGAACTTTCATATTTTTTCGTAAAGTAGGTACTTTTCTCAACTTATTAGTAACTACAAACGAAAAATCGTTCACTACCTACCTCTGTGGACCTCTCTCATTCATTTCTAGCATTCGTAGTAATCCAAAAGTCCATAGACTTTGAGTGATTTCATCCCGCAAACAAACTTGCACAATTTTTTTGTAAAGTAGGTATTTTCTCAACTTTTATGTAACTACAAACGAAAATTCGTTCACTACCTACCTCTTTGGACCTCTCTCATTCATTTCTAGCATTCGTAGTAATCCAAAAGTCCATAGACTTTGAATGATTTCATCCCGGAATGGAACTTTCCTATTTTTTCGTAAAGTAGGTACTTTTCTCAACTTTGAAGTAACTACAAACGAAAAATCGTTCACTACCTACCTCTGTGGACCTCTCTCATTCATTTCTAGCATTCGTAGTAATCCAAAAGTCCATAGACTTTGAATGATTTCATCCCGGTATGGAACTTTCATATTTTTTCATAAAGTAGGTACTTTTCTCAACTTTGAAGTAACTACAAACGAAAATTCGTTCACTACCTACCTCTGTGGACCTCTCTCATTCATTTCTAGCATTCGTAGTAATCCAAAAGTCCATAGACTTTGAATGATTTCATCCCGTAATGGAACTTTCATATATTTTCATAAAGTAGGTACTTTTCTCAACTTTGAAGTAACTACAAACGAAAATTCGTTCACTACCTACCTCTGTGGACCTCTCTCATTCATTTCTAGCATTCGTAGTAATCCAAAAGTCCATAGACTTTGAATGATTTCATCCCGGTATGGAACTTTCATATTTTTTCGTAAAGTAGGTACTTTTCTCAACTTTTATGTAACTACAAACGAAAACTCGTTCACTACCTACCTCTGTGGACCTCTCTCATGCATTTCTAGCATTCGTAGTAATCCAAAAGTCCATAGACTTTGAATGATTTCATCCCGGAATGGAACTTTCATATTTTTTCGTAAAGTAGGTACTTTTCTCAACTTTTAAGTAACTACAAACGAAAAATAGTTCACTACCTACCTCTGTGGACCTCTCTCATTCATTTCTAGCATTCGTAGTAATCCAAAAGTCCATAGACTTTGAAAATTTTTATCCCGGAATGGAACTTTCCTATTTTTTCGTAAAGTAGGTACTTTTCTCAACTTTGAAGTAACTACAAACGAAAAATCGTTCACTACCTACCTCTGTGGACCTCTCTCATTCATTTCTAGCATTCGTAGTAATCCAAAAGTCCATAGACTTTGAAAATTTTTATCCCGGAATGGAACTTTCCTATTTTTTCGTAAAGTAGGTACTTTTCTCAACTTTGAAGTAACTACAAACGAAAAATCGTTCACTACCTACCTCTGTGGACCTCTCTCATTCATTTCTAGCATTCGTAGTAATCCAAAAGTCCATAGACTTTGAGTGATTTCATCCCGCAAACAAACTTGCACAATTTTTTTGTAAAGTAGGTATTTTCCCAACTTTTATGTGACTACAAACGAAAAATCTTTCACTACCTACCTCTGTGGACCTCTCTCATTCGTTTCTAGCATTCGTAGTAATCCAAAAGTCCATAGACTTTGAGTGATTTCATCCCGCAAACAAACTTGCACAATTTTTTTGTAAAGTAGGTATTTTCTCAACTTTTATGTAACTACAAACGAAAAATCGTTCACTACCTACCTCTGTGGACCTCTCTCATTCATTTCTAGCATTCGTAGTAATCCAAAAGTCCATAGACTTTGAAAATTTTTATCCCGGAATGGAACTTTCCTATTTTTTCGTAAAGTAGGTACTTTTCTCAACTTTGAAGTAACTACAAACGAAAAATCGTTCACTACCTACCTCTGTGGACCTCTCTCATTCATTTCTAGCATTCGTAGTAATCCAAAAGTCCATAGACTTTGAGTGATTTCATCCCGCAAACAAACTTGCACAATTTTTTTGTAAAGTAGGTATTTTCCCAACTTTTATGTGACTACAAACGAAAAATCTTTCACTACCTACCTCTGTGGACCTCTCTCATTCATTTCTAGCATTCGTAGTAATCCAAAAGTCCATAGACTTTGAATGATTTCATCCCATAATGGAACTTTCATATATTTTCATAAAGTAGGTACTTTTCTCAACTTTGAAGTAACTACAAACGAAAATTCGTTCACTACCTACCTCTGTGGACCTCTCTCATTCATTTCTAGCATTCGTAGTAATCCAAAAGTCCATAGACTTTGAATGATTTCATCCCGGTATGGAACTTTCATATTTTTTCATTAAGTAGGTGTTTTTCTCAACTTTTATGTAACTACAAACGAAAAATCGTTCACTACCTACCTCTGTGGACCTCTCTCATTCATTTCTAGCATTCGTAGTAATCCAAAAGTCCATAGACTTTGAATGATTTCATCCCGGAATGGAACTTTTATATTTTTTCGTAAAGTAGGTACTTTTCTCAACTTATTAGTAACTACAAACGAAAAATCGTTCACTACCTACCTCTGTGGACCTCTCTCATTCATTTTTAGCATTCGTAGTAATCCAAAAGTCCATATACTTTGAATGATTTCATCCCGGTATGGAACTTTCATATTTTTTCGTAAAGTAGGTACTTATCTCAACTTTGAAGTAACTACAAACGAAAAATCGTTCACTACCTACCTCTGTGGACCTCTCTCATTCATTTCTAGCATTCGTAGTAATCCAAAAGTCCATAGACTTTGAGTGATTTCATCCCGCAAACAAACTTGCACAATTTTTTTGTAAAGTAGGTATTTTCTCAACTTTTATGTAACTACAAACGAAAAATCGTTCACTACCTACCTCTGTGGACCTCTCTCATTCATTTCTAGCATTCGTAGTAATCCAAAAGTCCATAGACTTTGAATGATTTCATCCCGGTATGGAACTTTCATATTTTTTCATAAAGTAGGTACTTTTCTCAACTTTGAAGTAACTACAAACGAAAATTCGTTCACTACCTACCTCTGTGGACCTCTCTCATTCATTTCTAGCATTCGTAGTAATCCAAAAGTCCATAGACTTTGAATGATTTCATCCCATAATGGAACTTTCATATATTTTCATAAAGTAGGTACTTTTCTCAACTTTGAAGTAACTACAAACGAAAATTCGTTCACTACCTACCTCTGTGGACCTCTCTCATTCATTTCTAGCATTCGTAGTAATCCAAAAGTCCATAGACTTTGAATGATTTCATCCCGGTATGGAACTTTCATATTTTTTCGTAAAGTAGGTACTTTTCTCAACTTCTATGTAACTACAAACAAAAATTCGTTCACTACCTACCTCTGTGGACCTCTCTCATGCATTTCTAGCATTCGTAGTAATCCAAAAGTCCATAGACTTTGAATGATTTCATCCCGGAATGGAACTTTCATATTTTTTCGTAAAGTAGGTACTTTTCTCAACTTTTAAGTAACTACAAACGAAAAATAGTTCACTACCTACCTCTGTGGACCTCTCTCATTCATTTCTAGCATTCGTAGTAATCCAAAAGTCCATAGACTTTGAGTGATTTCATCCCGCGACCAAACTTGCACAATTTTTTGTAAAGTAGGTATTTTCTCAACTTTTATGTAACTACAAACGAAAATTCGTTCACTACCTACCTCTGTGGACCTCTCTCATTCATTTCTAGCATTCGTAGTAATCCAAAAGTCCATAGACTTTGAATGATTTCATGCCGGTATGGAACTTTCATATTTTTTCATAAAGTAGGTACTTTTCTCAACTTTTAAGTAACTACAAACAAAAATTCGTTCACTACCTACCTCTGTGGACCTCTCTCATTCATTTCTAGCATTCGTAGTAATCCAAAAGTCCATAGACTTTGAATGATTTCATCCCGGAATGGAACTTTCATATATTTTCATAAAGTAGGTACTTTTCTCAACTTTGAAGTAACTACAAACGAAAATTCGTTCACTACCTACCTCTGTGGGCCTCTCTCATTCATTTCTAGCATTCGTAGTAATCCAAAAGTCCATAGACTTTGAATGATTTCATCCCGGTATGGAACTTTCATATTTTTTCATTAAGAAGGTGTTTTTCTCAACTTTTATGTAACTACAAACGAAAATTCGTCCACTACCTACCTCTGTGGACCTCTCTCATTCATTTCTAGCATTCGTAGTAATCCAAAAGTCCATAGACTTTGAATGATTTCATCCCGGAATGGAACTTTCATATTTTTTCGTAAAGTAGGTACTTTTCTCAACTTTTAAGTAACTACAAACGAAAAATCATACACTACTTATCTCTGTGGACCTCTCTCATTCATTTCTAGCATTCGTAGTAGTCCAAAAGTCCATAGACTTTGAGTAATTTAATCCCGGAATGTCCCATATAAAGTTAGGTAAAGTAGGTATGAATTATTTTAGCTTCTATGTAACATTGAGCGAAAATTCTTTCACTACAAACCTCCAGGGGCCTTCCTTAGTAGGAAATCATTGAGTAAAATATTTTTTTGCAAAGTCGGGAGATGAATTTTTTTTAATTTTTTTTATTTTTTTTTTATTTTACTACAAACAAAATTATTGCTACTACTATCTACTACTAACGATTATCTATCACAAAAACCAAAAAAAGGTCCAGTTTGAAAAAGTCGGGTGCCAAGTTCACATAGCCGTTGTTAATAGTCCATGCATTTGGGTCAACGGATCGATGGCACGACACGCTTTGCCATTCGTTTTTAATTAATACCAGTCGCCTGTTTAATTATAATAATGAAACCAACCTGGTGCATTGTAATCGTATGAAAAACCCATAATAAGCGGAAATGACGAGATGACGGAATACTTCAAGAATACCAGATGTATTTAAAGCTATTTACAGAATAATATAAATTATGATTAAATGAGTAATTGTTTTGACATTTAATGAAATAAACATAAAACGTTCATGGTGTATATTTAGAGTTGTTCTCAACAGGTGAATTACTGTGTTCCACGTTTGAAACATCTTGAAGTGTAAACACCTTGTTAATACCTCCTAAATGTTTTCAAAAGGTGTGCCCAAACGGCCTAGGTCTACTTTTAAACTAGACCTGAACCGGTTAGTAAAAATATTCCACTTGAAGTGTACCGTTATCTGGTATTTCAAGTGTTTTGTTGCCACCCACTCGAGTTTATCACACAGTACACAATATTATCATCAGTATAGAAGCATTAGCTTTACCACAACATTAGGTATTTTTTTATACTTATCATCATTGTTTGTAAAGAGCATAAACAGTGCTTTTACTGTGATTATATTTATCAATTTATGTTTAAACATAAAAAGTTAACCTTTAAGAACACCAGTTTATCAAAAAATATTATCGAGGAAACATTTCTATTGTTTATTGTATCTTCTCAGATATTACGATGTAATTTACTATTTCATTCATTGTATAAATTCATTACCTTACCAATCTATTAAAATACTGTTCTGTTCTCAGAACTTAATATACGTCTTTCATAACATATCAAAGGAGTCATTATTTCAACTAAAACGATAACCCAAACTCGTTTGGTTTAAAGCTGAAGTTTATTAATGTCCCAAGTGGCAACATGGCTGGAGGCGCATTACGCAACATGCGTTGCTCCGACACTCAAATGTACTTGCACCAGTTATGTAAGGGCTCCCACACAAAACTGCGATGCGATGCGAATTCGCATCGCATCGCAGGACCTTGCGATGCGAATTTCTGCGATACGAACTGAAATAGGTATATCTTAGGTATATCTATCGCCGTTTCTACAGTACAAAGAAAAGAGATGAATATATTAAATGAGGATCGCTAATTAATGGAACAGCATCGCAAGTTTCTGCGATGCGAATTCGCATCGCATCGCATCGCAGTTTTGTGTGGGAGCCCTAAACCCAGCGGGCTGCGAAAACTGAAACACTTGGTTACGAACGACGGGGCATCATAAAAGAGTGTTGGTTTACCGATAACGAAAGGAGGCCGAGGTGCGTTTACTATAGAGAAGTAGAATGCGCGCGGTTCGAAATTTAAACGGACTTTCTTTTTAATTATACAAGGATTTGACTACTTTTTAAAAGTACATATACGCAAGGACTTGGGTACGATTTGGCATTCGAAAAACGAACATACAATTTTTTTTTAATACGTTTTGAAATGTTTTATAGCCAATGACGATTAATTCTGAAAAGGGATAAAGGTTTACTCTTCTGATTTCATTCCACTGTAATCCCATCACTGAACTCTTCTCCTCAATGACGAAGTTGTCTTTGGTTTAAAAACCAGTCATGATGGGTTTAATTTTTAACTTTTGTATGCAAATATAAAAAATCATAAAAAAAATTGTATAAAAATAAAAAAAATTGTTCTTTATTTAATAAGGTGGAGCCAAAAAAAAAAGAAAACGCAAATTATAGTTTCTTTTAATGTTCTTTTGTCCAGGAAACATTATTTACGCAGTATAGGGTACCTAATGACGTGCCTATGACGCGCATGTCTTCATGTTTAGTAAATTCTTTGTGCACACAATCTTGAGAATACGATTGTTGTGATTCTCATGAAGGCAGCACCGCGAACAGATAACAAAGTCGAGGAATTGAAAATATCTTAGTTAACATTGAAATATGAGGTAGGTTCGAATTAAGATTGCTTTGACACTTTGATCTTTATCCGCAGAGGACAATAAGATCGAGATAAGTAGTCGTTTTGGTCGTCATTAAGAATTAGTCAAAAGCAAAACTTTGAAAAGTTACTTTGGCTTAGAATAGCACGAATCCTGATAGTCTATTAAATAGACGCGTTTATGACTAACGATTAAGAGAAATACAATTTTAATTTTCGACTGTTCGTATATTCGATAGCTTCAGTTTGTCTTCGTTAAATTTTGACGGACAAAATGTCCCTCGACAGCGAAAATATCCCTCATTTATTTAAACTAAAATCTGTGCTTAAATGCTAACACAATGTTGAAGCGAATCCATATTGCATGTAAAGTATGAAAACAATCTCGGCGATTAGATAAAACATCCATCCATCCAGCCATCCATCTTCAGTGCAACACGTTTCATCAATAAATGCTCCAGACGGGGTTACCAACCTCTATGCTCTGAACTTTACACAGACTGAAAATAGATTAAAATAAATCTAGAATTCTAGACTTATGTCTCGTCTAGGTGAATATAATGGTATTTCAAATAAGGCTTCTATTCAAAGGATTTCGAAGTTATTAGATTTTAGATTCTAGATAATGCAGGTTTATTATAAAATGTAGAAGTCTAGAATCTGGTAAAATACTGATCTATTAAGTCAATGGAAAATATGGATACCTAACCTATGTATCTGTTTGATAAATTGCAATTGATGTATTGTTTTACCCCTGACTTAAAAATATTATACGATAGATGAGATGTGTGATTGATAATGTATAAGAAATCATATAAATATTATGTTTTTAAACATTAATATCAGTCGTATTCACTTGAACTTAAACTTGAAACAATCTAGTGTTCAATACAATAGTTTGAAATATTTTATCTGACTGTTTTGGTAAGAAAATATAATCTATCTTCTATCTGTATACCTATATATTTATAAAAGAAAGTCGTACTAGTTACACCATTAATAACTTGAGAACGGCTGGACCGATTTTAATCATTCTTTTTTATTTTTATTTGTCTTGGTCAGGAATAAGATAATAAGTAATAAAATCCCGAAATTCCCTCGGGAACAGGTGCGCTGTGGGTGAATCCGCGAGGCAAAGCTAGTACCTATACCGTATACCTAATCTACCTATTATTTTGTCTCGTTTATATAAATAAGTTTTAGGTATTTACAACGAATGAGATATTATCTTCCTCTAATATAATGCTATCTACAGTAATATAACATTATTTACTTAACATTCTAACACTAATTAAATCTGTATTACAAACACTAAACTATCTAGACTAGATCATTATTACAAATACTTAAAACTATATTTTGCAACTTGTTATGTAATGCCGACTTTTAGTGCTCATTTATAGCACCTAGGTCTAGAACCAGATTGTACCTAGTACCTATTTAAAGTCTGTAATGAGATTGGAAGGGAAAGCGACACTTAAATACACTGACAAACTGACAATGGTACAGAATATAAACTACTGTGGCTCAACGCGAGCTGTCGGCGCGACTAGAGAAGCGGAGGAATGCCGCAAGGTAGCCCCGCGACTCTTGTCAGTGAGCCGCTGACGACGGAACACAGTAGGAGTTTTAGTGGGTATTTCCTGGCCCGCTGATCGCGTCGGGACGAGTCCCACATACCCCGGTCGTTTCCCCGAACTGCCGGGGATGCATAAACGCATTTCTCCTACAAAAAAAAAGGTACAGTCACACAAAAATAAATAATTTTGAATGCTACTACTTTGGCAATAAAAAAAATATACCCGCCGAATTGAGAACCTCCGCCTTCGGTGTTCGAAGTCGGTTAATAATACAGTGTGTTATTTTATACTCAGTTCGATTCCCGGGTGAGGTACTTAAGCTTATTTAAAAAAATACATGAATGCAGTTTTTATTGTCACTAAAATCGTACGTCCATTAAGCCATAGAGAATTTATAGCTCGGTAACAACATGCATAAACAATATTGTAATCAGAGCATTAATTACTTGCTATGGGATATTCCATCGATATTAACTGCGATATTTAACCATAATTTTATGTTATGTTGGTACCTATGCATCATAGTATAAGTCTCAGATTCAAAATATTGAGTACTCAAACGCCGCTCATATAGGAAGTTCTTATTCTACTCTTAATAATTATTTGACAAAATATTCGTCAACATTCTAAGAAAGTGAAGTTTATGCATGGATTTAATTACAAATATAAAGTCCCTGGGCCATATTAAAAAACTCGTATTAGGAACATTTTACCCATCACATGGTTTGTCACTTTTTGATATACGCAATTTCCCGAAGAGTGAAAGAGACAAAACACTTTATAACAGTGTTTTAGTTACACCGCGTTTATTATTAAGACGGCTTGAGTTTATGATACCATGGTCCAAGAATTGAGCACTTTATATGTGACGTTTGTCTGTGGTTTGAGTCATAGATATAGAAACCTCTTCGCTGCGTGTTTGAGTATTCGGGCGTCAATAAAACAGATCGTTTACGTCATAACTCCGATCCAATCACATCACTAGAACTACTCCCCAAATAAATATCTATCGAATGTGATCCCAGCGACCCTGACCCGATTACGCCTTGATATCGAATGTGTACATTGGCTTAGGCGATTCGATACCACTTAAATTATATATTTGGACTGTGGCTTAGTATCTTTTAGATATACGAGATGGATAATTACTTGGTCTGTCTTGATTTTTGTTGATAAAAGCTAATAACAATCTTGCTAAAGTTATAAAGGCCAAACAAACCATAGTTTGTTGCTACATATAGCAACAGATTTTGTAGTAGTTACTACGCGATGTTAACTCATACTTATGTGGGTGGCAGATATGTACATTTCTATCTGAGCGCTACCGTCCTCCGGATGGCACGATAACCAGTCGATTCCGGTTTCAATAGACCATTTCGTCAGCTTTTAGGCGGACTAAAACTCTGACGTCAGTGTTGCCCATTAAGCCATTAGCCTAATCGAACATACTTCGCATAAAAGTAACTAATTCGGGGCTATGTGAAGTTGGCACCCGACTTTTTAAAACTGGATCTTTTTTATGATAGCTTAATTCGTCCCCCGACTTTGCACAATATGATTTTACTCGATGATTTCCTACTAAGAAAGGCCTTAAAAAGCTTTGTAGTGAGCGAATTTTCGCTTAAAGTTACATAGAAGTTAAAATAACTCATACCTATTTTACCTAACTTTGTATGGGACATTCCGGGACTAAATAACTCAGTCTACGGACTTTAGGTTTACTACGAACGCTTACTACTTACCAATAAAGTAAATCACTACATTGTATAAAACAAAGTCGCTTTCCTCTGTCTGTCTGTCCCTATGTATGCTTAGATCTTTAAAACTACGCAACGGATTTTGATGCGGTTTTTTAATAGATAGAGTGATTCAAGAGGAAGATTTATAAGTATAAAAAATCCCGAAATTTCCGCGGGAAAGGGCACAACGCGGGTAAAACCGCGGGGCGCTGCTAGTTAGTACTAAAGTACTTTACTAACAAATGTTGTCTATAGAAACTAACCTAATCTCCTTCCACTTACAGCTGATGGGCCTGGCTACAATCGGTATCGGGGTGGCCTTCCTCCTCAACTGGACCGTGGTGAAGGATGAGGTGAAGTCCCAGCTGACGGTCGCGCCGTGGCTGTTCATCGTGGTGGGCGCGGTGATGTTCGTGATCGCCTTCTTCGGATGCTGTGGCGCTATCAGGGAGAGCCATTGCATGGTTGTTACGGTGAGTTTGGATAGTTTTATCTATATCTATACTAATATTATAAAGCTGAAGAGTTTGTTTGTTTTGTTTGTTTGTTTGTTTGTTTGTTTGTTTGTTTGTTTGTTTGTTTAAATGCGCTAATCTCAGAAACTACTGAACCGATTTGAATAATTCTTTCACTGTTAGATAGTCTATTTATCGAGGAAGGCTATAGGCTACATTTTATCCCGGATTTCCTACGGGAACGGGCACAACGCGGGTAAAACCGCGGGGCGCTGCTAGTTAATATTATAAAAAGTAAATGTATTAGCCTGTAATGTCCCACTGCTGGGCAAAGGCTTTCATCTCACTGAAGATATCAGTGCAGTGAGGAGGATTAGGCGGGATGGTGATCAAACCCGAGCCATGTTTGAAAAGTAGGAAACATGTTTTCGCTCGACTGGGAATTGAACCCGGTACCTCAGACTTGGTAGGCGAGTGCATATACCACTTGACAATAGAACCGTTAAAATTATAAAGAGGTAGTAATTTTGTTTGTTTCATTCGGGCTAATCTCGGGAATTACTAGTTCTATTCGAATACATAATTATTTTTGCATTGGGTAGTTATTTTCAAAAGGAAGGTAAGGAAGAGTAACAAACATAGGTAACTTAATACAAAAATAATGTGTTTAAGACCAAGCCGTTTAATAATAGGCAAATACACAAAAGTCTTGGATACCCTTTAGTTTTTATTATTTCCAATTCGTACGATAATTGGTGGATTATACATACATACATCCTCAAAAACTTTCGCATTTATAACAGTAGTAGCATATGATAATAACCCCCAGACGAAAAATATTTCCTTAAAAAACACTTTTGATTAACAACCCTTCAATTTAAGACGGGTGATACAAAAGCTACTCGACACTCGCAAAGCCCTTGTAAAGTAAGTAGGTCATAATTTTGGGGGTTGAATCCACTTCGAGGACACAACCTCGGGGGTGTAAAGTACTATAAAACAAGTTACAAGGTTAAGGACATTGAAACAATAGGGCTTTGGTTTATATGAACCAATTTTATTAACTTTTAAAAGCTCTAGACTCTTTGGTTTTAATTTGAACGCATTAATCGGTGAAACTGAACCAGTAAAAGTATTAGCTTGCAATATCCAACTGCTGGGTAAAGGCTTCACTGAAGATATCAGTACATTGAGGAGCAACCATTAGGAATAAAAATCCAATTTCATCTTTTATTATATTACAAGCAGCGCCCCGCGGTTTTACCTGCGTTGTGCCCGTTCCCGTAGGAATTTCGGGATGAAAAATAGCATATAACGTTCCCGTTGAATGTGGCTATCTAATGCAAAAAGAATTATTCGAATCGGAGTAGTAGTTTCTGAGATTAGAGCGTTTAAACATACTTCAGTTTTGTTATATTAGTATAGAATATCTATTCGACCCAAGAAAGTGAATCGCACAAACATTTGAATAGTACGTTGGTTTCCACTTTCTCCCGTAGGCGGTTTCTATCGACGACCTCATGAAAATGTACTAATACGTCCCACTTATTGGAACTAGTGGGGACATGTTTACCGATTATGTTAGTACTGAAATGATTTACCGTTTCACTTAGTTTTGCAGAAAAGAAAGTGCATTAAACTTTTTTACCTGACCGGTTTAAATATGTATCGGTAACTAGCAGCGCTCCGCGGTTTTACCCGCGTTGTGACCGTACCCGTGAGCATTTCAGGCTCAAAAATAGCCTGTAACCTTCCCGTTGAATGTGGCTATCCATTGCAAAAAGAATTATTCAAATCGGATTTGTAGTTTCGGAGTTTAAGTCGAACATACAAACTTAATAATTTTACCTCTCATATATTAGTATAGATTAAAAAAAATCTATTTGCATACCGTGCAAAGTAATTTCTATTAACATTTCTGTATATTTAAAACTAACTAAAGCGATATGCAAGCAAGTTATTTTCCTAAGAAACCTCTATTATTAACATTTTATTGGCCTGACTTCTCGGTCATATTCACAGTCATTCACTTTGCGTTTCAGTATGTTATTGTTTTCTTATCAGTTGATTGTATTCCGATTATTAAGTTCGATAACTTAAGATATTTACCCATAAACTTCAGTTCGTGTAAATCTTAGGAGTAGATTGATTTTATATCAATTTTATAGTATTTTTTTACATGCTACCCACAACATTATTAATGTATTTAAATGTGTAAATGTACATCTTTTAGTTTCAGACTTGCTTATACTAATCGATTTAAATAAGCACATTTCCTTCAATACAATTAATATTAAATGAACCCTTAAACCTCCATTTCCAGTACGCCATCTTCCTGCTAGTCATCATCATCGTGCAAGTGGTGATCGCGGTCATCCTGTTCACTTACGGCGAGTCGTTGAAGGAGGGTCTGGTGCAAGGAGTCACCTCCCTGTTCAACAAGAGGCAGAGCAACAACGTGGACAAGGCTACCGAGACGGTCATCGAGAATATACAGCAGCAGGTAAGACAGTTTTTAGACGGCAGTCTTTAGACAGTTTTAGACTGTGGACTAAGTTGCTCACCAAAGACTATCTGGTCTATCTTTTATCTGTTATCTTCATATAGAAAATCGAAGACAATATCTTGGCCTTGTCTTGTATCTTAGCCCTTAGGGCGAGTGCGAGTCAATGTATCCTGAGTTAAGTATTGAGGTACCAATCATTATCATCACTACATAGTATAAAACTAGCAGCGCCCCGCGGTTTTACCCGCGTTGTGCCCGTTCCCGTGGGAATTTCGGGATAAAATGTAGCCTATAGCCTTCCTCGATAAATAGACTATCTAACAGTGAAAGAATTATTCAAATCGGTTCAGTAGTTTCTGAGATTAGCGCGTTTAAACAAACAAACAAACAAACAAACAAAACAAACTCTTCAGCTTTAAAAATGTAGCCTATAGCCTTCCTCGATAAATAGACTATCTAACAGTGAAAGAATTATTCAAATCGGTTCAGTAGTTTCTGAGATTAGCGCGTTTAAACAAACAAACAAACAAACAAACAAAACAAACTCTTCAGCTTTATAATATTTAGTATAAAATAAAGTCGTCTCTGTTTCGTGTCTGTTTGTCTGTATGCTTAAATCTTTAAAATTACGCAACGGATTTTGATGCGGTTTTTTGTAATAGGTAGAGTGATTCAAGGGGAAGGTTTTTATGTAAAAAAAATCCCGAAATTCCCACGGGAACGGGCACAACGCGGGTAAAACCGCGGGGCGCTGCTAGTCTGATTTATAAGTAATTTCGACGAAATGTCTCGTTCTTGCTTAAACATTAACGTGAGTGATTCACGTGACTGATCCGCACTAGTCGACGCAGTATATTTCAGGGTCAATAGACATCAAGCCTATCTGATTTCTACGGCGAAGGTCTTTAATAACATAATACTAGGCCCTTGCTTTTTCTATTAAAAATAATGAGGTAGATAACCTACTTTCCTGTAGTCGGTATATTCAAAGACATAGTTTGAAGGACATGTGACGCTCTCCATTAAAGTCAGCTTGTAAACTAGCTCAATAGAAAAAAATAGATCTATTATTTATCTATGATTTTAAGCCGACTTTGATTATTACCCTACTAGCTGTGCCCCGCGGTTTCACCCACAGCGCACCCGTTCCCGTAGGAAATACGGGATAAATAGTAACCTTTATCCGTCTCCTGGTTCTAAGCTACCTCCCCACCAATTTTCAGCCAAATCGGTTCAGCCGTTCTCGAGTTATAAATAGTGTAACTAACACGACTTTCTTTTATATATATAGATTATATCAATCGCATTCACTGAATATTTTCTACGAGCAACACCGCGCGGTTTCACCTGCGTTGTGCTCGTTCCCGTAGGAATTTCGGGATAGGAAATAGCCTATTCCCATTGATTATGGCTATCCATTACATAAAGAGTTATTCAAATCAGATCCGAAGTTTTTGAGATTTTCTCGTTCAAACAAATAAAAAAACAAATAAAATATTCTTCAGACATTCATCATTGATATGAGTTGCTTAGTCAGGTATACACAGTTGACGTATACAAGCAGGCTGTGATCCCGTTACGCTAGTCCTGTAGTTAGTACATAACGGTCCGTGTGAACTTGTTAATGTAACATTCAGTTCGAAAGGTTAGTGACCAACCCTCATGTAGGTTTTACAATTTAATGATTCAAGCGAAAAAGTTCGTGTATATTTTTAGTGTATTTTGTTTGTTAGCTCTTTAAATATGTTTAGTTTCTGTACTTATTCTATTACGCGTAGTTGTGCATTTACCTATTAATTTTTAGGTATGGTTTCCTTAAAACATTTTATTGAGTTTTTTAACTTATAATATTTTTGAATTCACCGGTTGGCGACTTGTAAAAGCGCTCAGAGTTAATGAACGCTTATCTAGCATATCAAGCGTAATGTAATGACTCTTAATGACGCATCCACACCTGCCACCGTGCGAGGCTTTTGCCCGTGCTTTTGCTTAGCTGGAGGCAGCCAGCGGCAAGGCGGACTGTAAGCACGCAGCATGGTGTGGATGCACCATTACGCTTCACTAAAACCGTGCTAAAATTGACAGATTCACTTGACACTTCAAAAATAAACGTAACGAGTACTTTGCGTAATGATTCAACGTGATGATGTCACGGCACAAAGAGTCATTGTAACCACTATTTATAGTGGCTGAGCGAAGCTCTTATTGACCTCGCGGAGATAATAATCTAATAAGATAATGTCTTGAGATAAGTGTAGGTAGCGAAATTACGTTATTCTTCCTTGTGTTAAAAGCATTTGAACTCTAAAAATCCCTCAAACGATCTTAATTCAATCGCATTGTACGATCTTGAAAAATGTCTGTTTCAATTTACCTAAAGTACTAGTTATTCTTTCTGAACAAAGATCTGAAAATACTGACTTATTTCAATAAATCTTTCAATTTTATGATATATGTACTACAATATTAAAACAATATCTTTTTTTTTGTCACATAGTATAGTTTAAATTAAAATAACTGCGTCTACGCTAAAACTCAGCGCACGATTCTGTTGTAGCATTAAATTGATTCAATTGTGATGTAATTACCTATGTCAGATAGTAAGCCGCAGCTTCAAAAAAAAAATTAAAAAAAAGAACATAAAAATAACCGCAAAGTTTTTCCGCGCGTTAAGTCCACCCGCGAGCCTATAGATGGCATTAGTGTGCAAATTTTGTAGATCGCGCTTAGGTTATTTTTCCCTAATTTAGTTGGGTCATGCCCATACATTTTTTGAGCTGCGTATAATCTTCTTTATAATATAAACTTAATAGAACATTAGCTAAAGTGCCCTTAGATTGCGACTTAACGTTAGTTCGAATACATCTTATATAAAAAATTCTCGTGTCACAGTGTTCGTTCGCGTACTCCTCCGAAACGGCTCGACCGATTCTCATGAAATTTTGTGAGCATATTGAGTAGGTCTGAGAATCGGACATCATCTATTTTTCATCCCGAAATTCCCGCGGGAACGGGTACAACGCGGGTGAAACCGCGGGGCGCTGCTAGTATCAGATAAATAAAACCTTTACCAAGAATACCAACTCTGCTTGATCTTTTTCTTATCGAGTAGGTTAGTTGCCAACCCTGGTGTCGCAGTTCTTAGACCACCTAAAGGCCCCCAACATGGTATAACAATTGAAACAACCGGAATCGACTGCTTTACGTGCTTGATGTATATACCATCAGTACCTTCTCATTTCATATACCCACTTCTCCCCCAGTTCGTGTGCTGCGGTAACAACGGCCCGCAGGACTACCTGGCGCTCACGCTGCCCGACTCGTGCTGCACATCGCACAGCGTCATCGGCTCCGCGCTCGGCGGCCGCTGCACCGTGGACAACGCCAACCCTGGCTGCGCGCAGACTATGGCCAAGTTGTATGACAAGTGGAGCAAGCCCATCGCCGGTATCTCTATCGGTATCGCGTGTATTGAGGTTGGTGTTAATTGACTTGTGTATTATTACCCGCGTTGTACCCGTTCCCGCGGGAATTTCGGGATGAAATGTATCCCATGTGTTATTCTGATGAATAACCTATGTTACTGTAAAGTTTCATCTAAATTCGTCCAGTAGTTTTTTCGTGAAAGAGTAACAAACATACATACATCCATCCTCACAGACATAATAATATTAGTCGCATTTATAATATTAGGCGGATAAATTCTGAATCATTATTGTCATATTCACCTATTAATTCTTCTCCGCTGATGTTCTTCCGAATGCACAGCTCACCGTAGGTAACCGCAGTGACGCCTAATGCTACGAGTACATTTACCTCACTAAAGATGAGTGAGTGAAATGGGATTCTATTAGTTGAACCCTATTTTTTAAAACCTATTTGTCTAATAAGTTTGTTATTCCCCGTTTCAGGTGGTCGGAGCCCTGTTCTCGCTGTGTCTCGCCAATTCCATTAGAAACATGGACAGAAGGTCTCGCTACTAATATTTTGTACATTAAAACTGGTACCTATGAACACATTTTATTTTGGTTTTAAACTAACAACCTTGTTAATGCATGGCAATTATTGTCACTAAACAACTAACACTGTTTTTGAAAAAAGAACGAAGAAAACTTTATGGTTTAAAAAAAGAGAGGATATAAGAGTCTGTGGCACATTTTAAAAATGGAACGAAATTAAGATTAGGATTTAGTCTGTGGAAACATTAAAATTTAATAGTAATGTACGAATATTTTTCTGTGGAATAGTTTTGACATCAAATGATATTACAAAATATTTTTGGTTCTGTTGAACTGAACATTTTAAAAATAACTTTTTCGTCAATAAAGTTTTAATTTTGAATTCGGGAGATAAAATCTCAAAATATTTGAAAAATATTTTTATGAAAAAAAACCATCAAAATATAAAATGTAACAATGACCACAGTTTCTTTTACTAAATAAATATTTTTTTATTTTTTTTAAGTTTAACTGCCATATTGATACAAAGTGTTCACTTTACAAGCGATTCGATGACACTGGGTTGTTTTATGTCATTGTTTTTGACTGTATGTAATATCGCCTAACATTTTTGCATACCTGTATGTGGTGTTTGACACACTAATATTACTAACGCTATGCTTGTCTTGTTTAAATAAAATGCTTCAATAAAGATGGATGCCCACTGACGTAGGAAATGTTGTTATTTTTACCAACTTCAAAAAAGGAAGAGGTTAGGTATGCTTTTTGTTTCCGAAATGATAGAAATAACTGGGACCGACAGTAAGCTAAAGTTTCTCAAAATTAATATTTCATTTTGATTTGTTTTCTTAAGTTAAAGTTTTTAAGTGAGGCGTCCATCTTTAATGTTACTATACTAAACTTAGGGTAAGATATAATTAAACAAAAACTTGTTTCATTACTATTTTTATAAAATATATTTCTTAGGATATGTTTTCACCAGAGTTATAATACGAGGTTCGACAAAAAGGGTGGACGTAGTATAGCAACGTAGCGTAGCCTAGCTCTGGTGGAGATACACCTTTAGACTTCTTAGTGAGCTCAAAATTTATGATAATGTGATTAACGAATCTCTCAATATTTTAATAATATCTTTAAATACTTGTTGACGTAGGCCCGGTAAAATATGTGTGTATGTTTGTAATATAGCACATATGAAAATATTCAAGCTATTTGGGAAATAGCTGAACTAAAATAAAAATAACAAAAAATCTTATAACGGTTAGGAGTACGAACGTACAGACAGTCGTTTTGCTAGTCGCCTAGAGCTTACCTAGTCATCTAGGTAAAACGGAAGTTCGATTGTTCGCTTGTGACGGCAATGCGTTACGATGCTTACCAAAAATGTAGGCTCTAGGCGCCACGCAGGCCTGCCTGAGCGTTCGTAGCCTAAGAAGAGAAATGTCAAAATTATACTAAGGATACTCAGATTATACTATATACTCTGATTATATTATACTAAAACTTTATCAGTAAAGTTTTAATTGTATGCCAATAGTTTATCCAAATCAGTTCTTATCAATAAAATAACATATTTAACACATTTATTTTTCGTATCTAATTAGTAAAAATAATATATGTGTAGACTGTTCTGGCCTTTCGTCATCGAATAAGCTGTCTCTCTCTTCCAATAACACAAGAGCAGGACAGAATATAGTTTTGTATATGTGTTGTATGGATATGCACAATGTATACATATGTGCTTTGGAAATACACTGTTTAATGTTAATGCCAAAAATGGCACTTTTAAACGTTAGCCTAGGCCAAGTGTCAAAGATGGTACTTGATATATGTCAACTGTCAAAAGGCCAAGTCTAGTGTCAGAAACAGCATATTGAAATCTCAGCTGTTAGCCTAGCCAAGTGTCAAAAGGGGCACTTGACAAATGTCAACTGAAGTCTAGGACTAGCCTGGTGCCAAAAATAGCACTAAAAATGTCAGCTGAAAACCTAGTCCTTGTATTTAGCCTAGGCTTTGAACAGGCTAACGTGCGAGTCTTTTTGGCTTATGTAACCAATGAATATATTGCTATAAAGATATGCTTGCGTTCTGTTTGTTACTTCAAAATATTATTAAAACACAGATTTTTTTGGACATTTTTCTGTAGGTGCGTTTATTGTTTAAAGTCAAGAAAATGTTTAATATTGTGATTAGGATCCACTTATGTTCTATTATTTGATAAAAAATATTTTATACTTTAATTTTATGACGTGATACAATTAAAATAAAGGAGTACATTCCTAGATCAAACTAATTTTGTTCTATTTTGAAGTAACAAAGCGTTTATTTTTTGTATTTCCATATAAAATAAATAAAAATGTGTGTAATTTTATACGGCTTTTTATTGTTAGTACTTTGCTGTAATTATGCGTTACGATGTAAATTTCTTAAGCACTCAGAGTCATTATTGTGATTTCTTTCTCATTAACGTCTCTGAGTAGGGCAGTTACTGTATTATACTAACAATCGATATAGTATTATATTTTATAATTTCAAAACACTAATAGGAAAATGGTTCCTTGGTAAGTTAATTTGTATAATAATTGTATTATAGTGCATGTCCTATGTTTTTGTATGTATTGTCTTTTTTGTTATTGCAACATTATCTGTGGTTCCATTCTTAACCGATTTTTAAGTAAAGACAGAGGTTCATTATCTGTAGACTTTAAAAATAAATTGCAATGTTATTCTAAATTTAAATTTGACATTTGTCTGTATTAAATATGTATTTGTATGTTGATAGAATTGGATTTTTATTTGACATTTTGCTTAGTTTGTAAATCTTTTGAAAATATTGGTGATTTTAAATGACTTCTTTACTTATTTGGGTAGGTAGTTGTATAGAAATAAATGTGTAAATATTGTTTTGTACATAGCAGTTGTATTTATGTAGATATCTATTGATTGTAGGTTTGAATGCGGTTGTATTGGTTATCATTACTAAAAGCATCATATTTGTATGTTTGTAACATTGTGTGTTATTTTTTTGTTTTTCTATGGTACCAGTGTTTTATTATTTCTTATTTATTTGTTTTTGCATTTTGTTCATGATTTTAACGTTAATTTGTGTTACAGGTACGCGTAATTGAACAAACGGAGGCGTGAGAACAAGAAAACATCGACACAAACGTTTTACTGTACAATTTATATGTATAAGTTTAAAAGTTTTAGCGTACCAGCCCACCTCTATAATACAAGTCCATTTGAGTTTAAATATTAAAAAAACCGACTATACTTTATAACCGATCAGCTTTACTTATAAATTAGTTATCCTCAGTATAATTATACTCAGTATAAACATTTTAAAACGATCCTCGGTATAGTTATCCAAAGTAAAAGTAAAGTAAAGTAAAAGCCTGCAATGTCCCACTGCTGGGCAAAGGCCTCTCATCTTACTGAAGATGTACAGTGAGTCAGGCGTACTGTTATACTTATAACTTTTATATTCTTTGTATAACAATTATAAGTATAACAGTTACAATGTGTCAAATTTTGTATGGAATGACGGGCCTAAATTATACAGTGGAAACTTCAACGTCAAAGTAAATTGTCAAATTTTATATGAAAGAGAATGGTCATAATTATACTAAGACTACTTTATACTCCGGATAACTATTTATTGATAAAGCTGAATATTTTATTCGATTTAGCTCTACTTTAGTATCACTCTGATGATATTTCAGCTAGACTTGTAAAAGACGCACCTACAGTTTTTAATTTTTATAATTAACATTTTCTTATTATTCTATATTATTGTCTTTAGATTTAAGGTATTTCTAAGATAGTTAAGCGACTGTTTAATGATACGGTGAGTTTATATGCGATTCTTGTTTTAGAGACTTAAAATAGACATGTATGAAACGTGTATGAGACATGTATATGTAAAATACACATAATACTTTATGTGAATGAAAAATATTACCAAGTTTAATTTACCGACATCACTAAATAATAGATGATATAATCAATAGTCTTACTTTTAATATCATTAAATATACAAGATTAGTCAATAGACTTACTTTTTATCATATTTTTTAAATTGTTCTCTCAAAAACAGTATTCCTGCATATAAACTGACTGTGTCCAATATATTTTATGTGTATTAAACATTTTATCTATGAAACGTTGTTCATTGAATTGTATTTTCGTAATTCGGGTTGTAACTATTGTATATTCGTCCAATTTACAAAAATGTTTCAATATTATTGCATTTCTACAATTTGTTACAATGTAAATAGATTACGTGATGGGAGCAATATATACTAAATGTATCTTAATCAATGTTTATGAATCTCTGCATTTCTTTTGGAATAGAAAATAGTTTTGTGGACTTTACAATGGCGACGATTAAATTTTCTACCATTACAATGGATTGTTTCATTTTTTAACTAGCAGCACCCTGCGGGTTTACCCCCGTTGTGCCTTTGGGAATGAAAGGGATGAATAGCCTATAACCTTTCCGTTGAATGTGGCTATCCAATACAAAAAAAATAATTCCAATAGAACTCTGGAGATCAGCCCGAACATACAAACAAAATTACTTTACCTCTTATAATATTAGTACACTCGTAGATCACCTAATTTACCTAAATTTGAATAGACCAAGTATCAATAGAATGAGTGAGCTAAATGTGCCCTGTTTAAGCCCGGTTTCCACCGCAAGCGGAGCGGGCTCATTAATAACTCCATTCAATTACCATTGCGTTACTTTCTGTTGAAGCATCAGTTTGAATTAACAAAAACACGTAATGGCTGCCAAACGGAGTCAGACAAACACACACAGTAGATTGTCAAGGTAGTAAATAAAAAGTTTAACTTATTAAGTTTAGCGATCGAGAAATAAAACAAATCAATTAATTTGGGAACGGAATCGTTTATTGAACCCATCATTATAGTAGATTAAGTTATAGGTACCATTTATACTGTAACTCTACAGCGTTTGTACTGTTAAAGTACCTACCTAGTTATTTAGAGTAATAATTAATAATTCTTACGTAATACCAACAAATGCACCCGATTACGAATCATTTACAACATTTTATTTCATATTTCTTCCAAATTGTGCACAAAAATTCAATGGTAGTTACCAATCACAGTACTTTTTGGATCCTACGGTTAAATATATTAATAAGTATTTTATATAATCAAGTTATAAATGAATGAAACGTTACACAAAAATACATTAAGTTTTTATGCATTTTATTCGTAAGAATATAGTTCGGTCGATCGTGAATGATTTAAGAATACAACTGTGAGGAATTAATTAGAAACTTAGATAGTTTTCTTATAACAACATCTAGTTAACAATAGTTGTCCTACCCACAATTATTGAAAATATGCAATGGACCTAAACACTGCTTTTTATATGTAGCGTGACAACAAACGTCAGAATTTGACATTGACAGATATAGGGCTGTGCCACTACGATTTTCTTGTTATCGATATTTTTTTATTATAGGAATAGTTGTGTTGTTGACTTAAGAAAATAGGAGATTCTCAATTATTCGCGTATGTATTTTTAACCATTGCTTATTCCCATTCAAATGATTAGATAGGTATACAAGATTACAGGTCATCTAAATAATTTCCAAATTATACAATAGATTCATTACTCGTAGCACTTACACTAAATAAGTTAATATTTAGATATCGATCGAGTCGTCACATCGTTACATTAATTAATGATAGGTATAAATCTTCCTTATTGTCTTCAATCATCATCAAAAATAAAAATTGGAAAAGTAAAATTAATAATGTGTCGCAGAATAACAAGTGGTGGCAATTTTCAGTTAAAAAGACGCTTTGGTTCAGACATTATTACATAACTAAAACATGATACTCTTAGGTTCTAAACCAATCAAACAACACAACAGACAAGTATTGTTGTAGTTAGCAAATTATAATACAGTTCGAAAAGCTTCTCTCCTCGTGAGCACGAAAACATAATAAGCATTTCAATTCATATCAAAAATATTTCTTGTATTTTATTGGCAATCTATTTACTGAATAAAATGATTACACACTGATATTTGAAACCGAAAACAATAATCTACATATCTATACTAATATTATAAAGCTGAAGAGTTTGTTTTGTTTGTTTGTTTGTTTGTTTGTTTGTTTGTTTGTTTGTTTAAACGCGCTAATCTCAGAAACTACTGAACCGATTTGAATAATTCTTTCACTGTTAGATAGTCTATTTATCGAGGAAGGCTATAGGCTACATTTTATCCCGGATTTCCTACGGAAACGGGCACAACGCGGGTAAAACCGCGGGGCGCTGCTAGTTTTGTTATAAATACAACTTCACTCACGCAGAGAAATTCGAATACAGTCGTTGTTTTACGAAATAATACAAATCCATGATATGTACCTAAGTATACACAAATAATTCACAATACGCAAATGATACAAATCAATAAATAGCATTTAATGACGTCATTACTTATATACACTTACACATTAGTTTAGTACCCTTTAATTTAATGGATCTCTATATTGGTTAAACGACAGTTTACAGGTGACTACTCTTTAATTAATTAATAATTGTTGTTACTAGCTCGATAAGTAAACCACAATCGATATTTACATAAATACCTATTATTATGATTATTCATGAATATCGAGAGATTCACTTTGTTTTCCTTCAAAAGGCTGGAAAAACAAACTGAACAATCGATCACATCGAAGGTGTCCACACTCTGATACCGCAGATTTCCACCCAAATGTCTACAATAACGCTTCGTTCGGTTAGAAAGGAATCCATTTAAATGTATATGAAAATAAGTGGGACTTACAGTATATACAAAAATATCACATTAATTCGAGGCCGCAGCTTTCAATTACTTAGTCATTATCCTTATCCGTTTTCTTACCTAAATCGTCGGTTCATTGGTTCGAAGCATAAGCTAAGACAGCAGGAAGGTACAAATGCACTTGTGTGTTGTTCGCGATAACGGCTTGCTGTAAGCGGCGGCATTCAAGCGCAACATATCCCTTGGATCGACAGATTTCGACTCGCCAGTCGTCGGTGATGCGGAAACATTCAGTTCAAAAGTCAAGCTAATATCGCTTCCATGCCATTTCTCATCTTACTCCCCACACCTATTAATGAAACTCTATGAAGAATTTACAGACTAATTATGTGCTGTCCCATAGACTTATTAAGTAATTCAAAGTGAAATTACTACCAAACCTACGAGATCTACTTACATTCGAGAAAAATCGTTAAAAGCCATAAAATGTCTAAAAAGCTGCAGCCTTGCGGATCGTGCAGCCATCATCAGTACACCGCTACACTAAAATAAAAACTATTTGGCTTATCGTCAATCTACTACGCGTAAGCGAGACAAAAATACAGGGCCCTGATTCTGCTAATTGACAGAAGCAACGCTCATTATAAAAAGACCTGCATAAGCACAACTCTACTCCCAATCGAAGCGTCGCAGCGTTGAAGAACGCACTCTGCACGCTGAACGAGCTCAGTCTCGGCACCGGACGCAGACGGCGACCGGCCTAATCGACATCTAGCATGCACACGCTTTACATTGCTCGACAAAGTCCGGCGATAATACCCAGTCCAAACTAAAAATTAGCAGAACCGAGGTCCATAGGGAACATCGATCAGTCGTCGTCGACCGCCGACCGCCGACCGCGGCGGCCGGGCGGAACCACGTCACTTCACACGTAAACTATCACATAGAAAAATATAATTATTTGGGACGCGTTTATTGCTAATTTAGGTACAGTCTTTGGTGGCTTCGGGCGTCGAGCCGCCGGAGAGGTCGTCGAGGAAGTCGAAGGTGGCGACGGCGGCGCGCTCGCGGTCCCCGTAGCGCACGAAGAACCCGTCGCGGCCCAGGATGGAGGGCCGGCGCGTGCGCGCCAGCCGCAGCACCGCCAGCCCGCGCGCCCGCAGCGCCGCCGCTGCAACGAGCAACACGCCCGTTACAGACATCACGCGCCTTACATACCGCCCTCTGACGAGACACCAACACGCGTCACCACCCACCACACCCGTCCACCACTGCTCGCGACACACTCACCACCCGCCCCACCCACCTCACCCACACTCATACTATCGCTCCCCAGTTGCTACTTCTATCGATATCATATAACTACAACAGTACTAGGTACATCAACTGTTTCACAACATCGATACAAATCGAACTAGAGAGCGATACGTGAAACAATGACATCTACTCGATCGAAATGAGGCGAAAGAGTGAGACGGTGCGAGTGAATGAGAGCGGAAACATGTGACGTGGCTGGACGTGTGACAGACAGACGGAAACGGAAATGATTATGAAAATGAAAAAGTACACATCAAGACAACGACATGAGCTTATTGAGCTTTAAGGAGTTTAAATTGATTGTCGTGTTATGTACTTTGTAATAAGTTCATTATGAGCAAGATGTTTACAAAATTTAATTATGTATAACCCAAATTTTTGAAATGTGTTTGTTTCATATGAACTTACTATCAAAAAGTGCCTGCAGTTTATAGCTATAGTATACATCTTTAACCATTTAATAATTTAATGAAAACTGCAGACACATTTTATTAAATTGAACATAAAACATTTATTAAAAGTTAAAAACAAAATTCTTTTCAATATCTTTTTAAAAATTAAAAAAGAAAAGATATTGTAAAGATGTTAAATTAAGAATGAGCTTAAAAGTATAGGTACTATTAATTACAAAAAATATGTTATTCACAAAAAGTTGTTCTTTTATTCAAATGTGTACCAAATGAAATCCCAATAAAAAACAATAGGTATGTAGATATGTATCCAATATCATAATTTATCCAACTAGCAAATTAACGATAAAAATAAGTGGATAATTAATTTGGGTTCACATTTTCCCAACACTTACAAATGATTAGTTCTGTCAATTTAGGCAGTGATTCTAATATTAAAGTTTACAAATAGTTAAGAAACAATCTGTGGAAACAAAAAAGATGAATAAAAAAGTCCTTTTAACCCAAAAGTGTATTAAATTAAAAAAACAAGCGAAAGCGTACGAACAAACTTAATGGCAGCTCTGCAGCTCTGCTGCTGATTTCTGACTGGGTGACTAGTGATTTAAAGAAAAATAATAAAGGTTCTTTTTTTAAATCGCTTAAACTGTCGTCACCAAGTTCGAATCTCCTTCAGAGCCGCCATTTGCGACAAGTGTATACAATATAGTGTATATTTACCAGTGTTCTGTCTCCGCGAGCGGTGCAGGCGGTGCAGGCGCGAGTAGGGTGGAGCCGGGTCGGCGGGCGAGCCGCACGACGACGGCGACGAGTCGGACGACGCCAGCATCACATCCAGCAGGTTGGCACGAGCCTGGAGGTACCAGTTACTTAGTCCTACTAATATTATAAATGCGAAAGTGTATGTATGTTACTCTCACGAAAAAACTGCAGGACGGATTTGCATGAAACTTTATAGTAATATAGGTTACACATCAGAATAACACATGGGATACATTTCATCCCGAAATTCCCGGGGGAACGGGTACTACGCGGGTAATATCAAGAGGCGCGGCTAGTGTATTCATACGGGGAATCGGGCGCTCGTGCCGTACTTTGATCAAGCGATGTTACTTAATTTTTGGTAGCAACATGCAGCGGGTACTTGGATGGGTGGCTGATGGTGGCATTTCTATTTGAATGCTGAGGAGCTGAGGAGGGCACGAACAACCTTATGATATTGGATGACTTAAAGCCAATAATCCACAGGCCACAGCTAATTGACTTTGGTTGACCTAAACCATCATATGACTTCTTGGTTACTTGGTAAAGAACACAGTTAATCGACTTCGGGGTCACTAAAGTCTTAGTCTTTATTCATAAACGCATATCAACAGAATAATAGCTGCTAATTGGTTGGTCCCTTTCCGACATACGCTATTTTCAAAAGAGCAAAAAAGACAAAACACTTATAACACTGATTTAGTTAAGAGCATTTTTGAATAAGGCGGTTAATATAAGTCTACCCTACCTTAGGGTCACTGAAGTCGATATCCTTCTCGACGTGCACCCAGCCGGTGTGCGCCCACAGCGCCGCGTCGTGTCGCTCGCGCGCCCCCTCCGCGCCCGCCCCCGCCCCCGCCCCCGCCCCCGCCCCCGCCCCCGCCGCGCCCGCCTCGCGGCACTCGCCCGACGACCCCTCGCTCTGGCGGATCATCCTGGAACACCGTGGGAAGATCATATTAGTGAAGTCACATCTGTGCTATCAAACGAGTATATGTGCAGTACAGCTTTCGATTAGAACAGTCTTTAAATTGATTTGTTCAACGCAGTCAATTCTTTAAGTTAACAACTATTATCCTTACATTTTCTTAGGGTCCTTTGCCATACCACATGCCATTAAATTTGCCTTTTAAGTTATACCAATAAGAAACAAAACCTTCATTAAAAGCTAGCAACTAAACTAGAAACTGCATCAGAGCTTTTGATACAGAGGAAAAGAAAAGATCATTTACCTATTGAGTTCCTCGATGACATCCTTCGAAGTGGCAGCTTCGTGGAAACTCAGCTTGTGTTCTTCCTGCAGTATGATGGTGTCGGGCATCGGCGCCGGCCGCGCGCGCTCCGCCACCGGGATCTTGGACCGCACTCTGTTCGGAGAGGACGGCGGCCTCTTCCCGCCCAGCAGCTTCGGGATCCTGCTCCTGTCAGTCCGAACCTTAGCATCCTTCTTGCCCTCATTCTTATTGCTTACTATCACAGTTTCAGCTGTAGAAGTACTTGTAGTATTCGATTCAGTCATTTGGGGCGAGCTGGTTTCAGGCGAGGATCCTTCTTCCTCTTCGGGGACGGTGACGAGCGCGGCCACGCTCCGTCGACACGCGCTCAGCACCTCCTCCACTAGAGACATCTCCGAGTCACCGGTGGGGAATGTGAAACTGGACGACTTTACTATAGTTTCCTCCACACGATCGATTATTGGAACTTTATTGAGCATTATATTAACGGTGTTCTCTTTCAGTGCAGAATCAAGACTCCGACTAGATTCGCTGTCACTAGGCCTATCCTCTTTGGAAGAAAACGTCTTCTCCACCTCTTCGGAATTAGTTGCATCTATCGCTTTGTTAATTTCGTTCTTCCTTTGGACTTTTAAATGATGGTCATCTATTTCGTTTTCCGTATTCTCGATTTGGGAAAATTCCTCGTAGTAACCTTCGGATTCCATGTACGGGTCTTCGCGTTCTATGAACCTTGGCGTTGATTTCACTTCAGATACACCATCACAGAAGACTACTCGAGGATGATCAGAAATAACATCGCAGGAGTCGTTTTCGGAAAAGCTTCCAAAGGAGTCTGGGCGTTGTCTGTCCTCTGATACTTCGCTGCGAGGGCCAACGGAGTCATCGTCAAAGTCCGCGGTGGCGTACGGCGGAGGCAGCTCTCTTATCTCTGAGACAGGCCGCGACGACATCGAGTCCGATTCCTCTCTATCCCGACAGTACTTCTGCTGCTCCGCTATGAAATGAAGAACGTTTTGCAACGCTTGTTCTCTGTCCTGGAACGCCATAGCTTGGACATCATGGATCCTTAACTGACTATTCGCATCTTGCGTCGGTAAACCTCTGGACGAATTTGAAGCTAAGCTCTTAGTGCTTTCGTACTTGACGAGGCGGTAGAAGTCCCTGGTGAAGTCGAGGCCCACGACGCAGTCGCCGTCCTCGCTGAGCGCGGTGCTGGAGCGCTTGTCGGGCGCGTCCGAGGCGCTCGACCACGACCCCCCCGGCGAGTGCGTCCCCGTGCAGTCCCATCTCTTCTCCGAGCTCTCATCTCCTATCCTGCACTCGTCTATTTCAACGTTCGAGAACCCACAGTCGTTCCAAAGACAATCACCGACATCTTCTTCCAATTCTAACGCGTCATCTTCTCTGATGCTCGGTAAAGTAGATAATGAAATTTGTCCCGGAGTAGTTATTTCAGCGAAAGGAGACTGTCTATCTCTCAGATCTTCACACGATAGGGATAAACTCCAATCCTCTAACTCGGCCCGGTCATACTCTAAGTCTGCCAAATCCCGATGCCTCTGTTGCAAAGCTGATCTGGCATCGTCTAATTCTAACCAGTGCTGGACGTAATCTGCGTCGTACTGCGACCCGTCTGCGCGTTCGTCCACAGTGCTGCCCCACGACACTCTCTCCGAGCTCGTCGTTGAGGCTATTGCAGGTCTTCTCAGAGGTCTTTCAGGTGCAGGTTTCAGATCTAGGACTAGGACTCCTGAGCTCGGAGCGGGGCTGTCGAGGCAGCTGCTGGGACACGTCGTGCCGGCGAGCAGCTTCAGACATAAATGAGAGTCTGAAAAGCTGCGGACGACGTGCTGGAACGGAAGGACGGGTCGAGAGGGGGGGTAGCTGCCCCGGACGCCGGCGAACGCAATTCCTATCGGGAAATATATGTAGTCCGCTTCGGCGAGGAGTCGGGCGTGTCGGCGAGACTCCCTGGGGTTGATGGAGACGATGGTCTGGTTGTCGGTCTCGTCGGAGGCCTCGTTGAGGTCGGGCAGCGCGCGGTCAGCCGCGTGGTCGCTCTGCCGCGACGCGTCGGCCTGCACGTCACTCGACATCGTGGAGTAGCCCTCGTCCTTGGCGCCGCTTTCGGGAGACTCAGCTCCCGCTTCACATACTTCTGCAGTTTCTTCTTCTATTACTTTTTCACCATTTGCACCTAGAAAGTGAAGTTTCGTTGCATTCAATGTCACATTTGTCACAGCACAGAATAAATGAACGTTCGTCGAACTAAGATGATGAATGAGTATGTTAGGAAGGTACTTACCGCCTTCAGTGTCAGTGCAAGGTGGGGGCATGCTAAGACTAAGAGTGGCAGGACGAGGCGGCGGCGCCCACAGCGTTGGATCCACTGCAGATAAGGCTCTCGCAAGATTTGCTGGAGTTACTTCCAAACCCTGGAAACATACAATGACTCATAAAAATATATTAAAACAAGGAAAGGAGTATTAAATACCACTGCAAGGGAAAGGCCTCACTGAAGTTAAGAGTTCAGTAGAGTTAGGAATATGAGCGTGAACTATGCGCTTGGGTTATTTGTAATTTGTACTTTAAGATTAGAGAAAAGGAGAGAAGTGGCATAGTGATGTCAATACATAAATATTGAAACCATTCAACGCAAAGGCTTTTCACAGCTCACAGAGGGACGAATAATATTAGAACACAATATTTCATAATATTACGAGTACATACAATATCCTACTTATATAAATGAGAAAGTTTGTAAGGATGTATGTATGTTTTGGACGGATTTGGATGAAACTTTACAGTAATATAATACATCAGAAAAACACATTTAATCCCGAAATTTCCGTAGGATTCCCGGGTACACCGCGGGGCGCGACTAGTCGTAATTTCACATTGCGAATTACACCTCAATCGTGTCCTACCTTCAGTTCAGTCCAGATGTCAGCCAGGATCTGATGTCGTCGCTTGTCGTCGTGGCTGAGGGGGTGCGGGTGTGAGGTGGGCGGCGCGGGGGGCGGGGAGTCGCGGAACGACACCAGCGACCCGCACGACCCTACGTCCAGGACTTGGAGCACTAGAACAGTACAAATATATTACAAAATTACAATACATCCTTGTATTGTCCTTGTTACAGTCTATTTAAAGTCTAGACGATGGTAATCCGTGTGACTACAAATTAAGTAAGCGCATTCTTAAAAAGTGCAGACAACCTATGAAAACGTACAGCCTTATCATTCGTAACTTCTATCAAACCTTTTGTCAAATGTCTTTAATTGACTTTACTCTTTTGTTGTTTTGCTAAAATAAAATGTTTTCTAAAAAAATATTTTAATACTGAATATGATAGGTATACAAAAAACTGAATATTTTCCGATCTGATTAAACAAAAGCTTAAGATAAAGCTCATCATTTTAAGGGACTTGGTACATCTCCCTTACCTTGCAAATCCTTAGGCGTGTGCGGCGTGAGGGGCGTGTGAGGGGTCGCGGGCGAAGGCCTGGCCAGCGGCCGCAGCTGCCGCACCAACAGTGCGCTCAGCGCCCGGTTTTGGGCCTCCAGCTCGCGGACACGGGCTCGGGCACATCCCAACTCTTCACGGACGCTCTGCAACACAAGTTCCTATCAGTTCTGAAGCACGGAAAGTCACGTTACGTAGTCGTTGCTTATGTTACGTTGTAATTATTAATAGTACTGATAGCCCGTTTCTATGATTATGAGGCAAATGGTTCCTCCTATCCTTCCATGTTATTAAGCATCAAACACTACGTAATTACAACCCGGACCAGTGTGGCAACTATGTGTGTACTATAGTACTAAAGCGCAAGAGCTATAGCTATAAGTAATGAAAAGGCACCCTGAACGTTAAATCCGGTATGAAGGACAAATGTGATAACAACATTCCTAAAATAAGTAAATCAGATTCTCTGTTTCAGAGGCACAACACTCATTTATTACAATCAAGGCTAAACATTAATCTCACCGGAATTTCGTCAGAAATAATCTGAAACTCACCACCCCATACAATCAAATCCCCCTTTCTCCACTTTTTAGAAACAAAGCGTACATTTTAATTAAGCTTCATTATATAAATTAAATTCGTCTGAGAAAATTGACGGGCGGTAATTATGACGAGGGTAAATATAGCCGAAGATGGCAACACATTACACTGAGACACTGGTGTTGCCAACTTTGTGATGTTTTCCCGGAATTGAGGGAGACTGTACGAAAGTATATTAAAAGATTTCTCAAGAAGTTCCAAATTTGATAAACATTTAATGTGATGAAAGATAAGTTAAATGTACGAAGTGGTTTTTCATTAAGGAGTTTTGGGAGAGATTGATATAAGATACTTTTAATAAGTAATTGGGTTTAATAAACAAGTTAGGAGGTTCTCGCAACATCATGAAAGACTTGAAGCAAATATTGAAATTGGATGAAAAAACTTTACGGGTTTTGTCGAGCTTTCCTTTGAAAAAAAATGTAAAATTACCGATTCATCACCATCATCTATTACCCTCAATGTCTTCATCTTGCGTCTTCAATATAATCATGTTAATTCACACACGGCGCCGGTGTGGCGTCTACGTTTCAATAGACTAGATTACGACTTGTCAAATAAAATTGATGCTTGATTAGGATGGAGTTTAAATGAGATTAGAAGAGGTGGATAGGTACTTACCTATTCAGAAGATTTAAGGGTAATGATGCTTATTATATATTTATTAATCACTGTCTTATTAAGAGTGTTTGGAGTTATTTAGATCCTTTTTGAATTTATGAAAGCAATTTTCGTATTTATACACATTTTAATAAATTCGAAATTACTTAGATATAATATAACCAAACTACGGATAAAGGAATATAAAATATATTATACGGAGTTAGAATAACAAAGTTTCCGTCTAAATCCAAGAAACATTTTCGTTTTAACTGTTTCCCCGTACACTCCCAGTAAATGGATATAATCAGCACTATACATAATAATATACGGGTCTTCAAACAATTAGATTTTCCAACAATAACCCTTTTCAAACATTCAGAAACAGTTGACGTCCAAAACAGACGCCGCCATCTTTACTATCCAAAAGTTAAGTGATTTCGCGCCAAAACTAGAACAACATGGCGTCTAACATGGTAGCCATTCACGAGTAGGATTTAAACAGAAACGTAGCATTATCGGTCAGATTACGGGCAGATTATAGTGGGCCAGGGTTTGTGAAATTATTACTGTGCCAGCTAAGGCCGAAATGTCCCATTTTGGGCGATTTATGTGCGAATGTAGCGCCGTATAATCCGCGGGCGCGGGAAGCGTACCGCCATAATTATGAGAAAACAATTTCCGGGATGCATCTTAATACCTCGTCCGGATTAAAAGACACAGATAAACATTTCGGAGTTTTTTATTGGATTAACTGTTAGCCGTCTGTGGATTTAAGAGACGTATAATTTTAAATGTTTTTTAGTTAAAATATGGGATTTAATTGTAAATGATTATTAGGGTAGATGATTACTAAATTGTCATACTTAATGTAATGGCGTTCGTTTTCTTAGAAACCTTAATAGCCAATTATGTATTGCGTAAGGTATGTGGATCCAATTTCCTTTGGCAATTTCAAACGTTTCAAAGTAAAAGGTAAAGAAAATTGAGTTCCTCTCCTTGGAGGATTTCATATTCCTTTTACTTTACGTATTTCTAAGATATTCCTTTTAAAACATACCACTCATTACCCCAATACCGTTTGTATAAGCTTTTAAATTACCTTTGGCTTTTTGAATAACCGTTTAATTTCAATATCGTTTTATAATCGTAATAACGAAAAGGGACTATTTAAGTACTAGTATTTTAACGTTATTTTATATATCAGAGGAGGAATTTATCTACGTCCTATATGCTATCAAACCATATCAAACCCTATATTCGTCACTATTTTTTTAAAATTTCGTAGACAATAGCTACCATATACAAAAAGTCCATATCAAATTTGTAGACATTTCGTTAGTTACAAATGACTGAGGTCTCAGGTTCAATTCCTGGATCGTGCGAAATCATGTTTCCTACTTTTTAAACATGGCTCAAGTTTGAGATCACCAACACGCATTTGGCAGCGTGGTGATAATGCCTAATACTCCTCACTATACTGATATCTTCAATGGGATGAGAGGGCTTTGCCCAGCAGTACAATACAGGCTAATACTTTACTTCTATCTTCACAGTCAATCCTACCTTCTGCGTAAGTAGAGCCCGTACGACCTGCTGTGCCACGTCATCCAACCTCCTTTCATGGTCGCCTTCCAGGCCGTCTGACAGCGCCGTGAGCTGTCCTCGGAGCCTCTCGTTCTCCGCACCCAGGGTCGACAGCTGGCTTTGGTAGTGGGCGGCTGATACCTGCAGAAGAAGTAAAGGAAAGTAAGATCGAGTAGGTTAGTGGCCACCTCTGGTGTCGGAGTTTTTAGACCTAAAGGCCTCCGACGTAGTCTAACGATTGAAATAACCGGGACCGACAATTTAACGCGCCCTCCAAAGCACGGTAGCGAACAGATAGAAATGACACTACCGGCCACCCATCTAAGTAGGGGTTAGTTGCACGTTGCTTAACAACCGCAATGAACTTACAAGTAAGTAATAAAGTACCTGCAACGTCCCGCTGCTGGGCAAATGCCTTTCATCTCACTGAAGATATCAGTACGGTGAGGAGGTAGTATTACATAGGTTGGTTGACATTAGAGTGGAATGTTAGTGGTATTATAGTATGTAATTATGATATGTTTTTTAGATGGGACAGTAAAATGCTGTTGAATTGATTTGGTGAATAGTAATATGTTTTATTAGGAAAGTTCAACAGATTCTGTTAATAGGAATGATGACAAATTTTGTTTTAAATTTAAGTAAATCTTCCGAGTGGTTTCTTAAATATAGTTGTAGTGAAAGAGCTATAAGACGTCATGTATTTTTTTTAAATCGCCGTCGCCTTAGCACCATGGCATCACAATGGCACCCTCTCACAAATACATTTACCTATTCACTTTTTAATCAAATACTTAAAGTTAATTAACCTTAACTTTAAAAACCAATGACCAACTCCAAATTCATTAATTCACACAAATTCTCCATTCCTTCCCAATAACGACATACGATGTTTTTTCAGTTTATTTCCAACATGTCACAGACACGTTTGTCATCAGAGCTTCATTGAAACAACCCAAAAAAGGACGCATCGTTCACACTCGTAATTAAACGACCGGGACACACTACAAACCAATATAACTAGACCTCCAAGATTAACCAGTTAACTCAACAACATATCTCTACTTATACCGGTGACCGATAAACTGAACGATTTAATTAGTGCAAACAATTTTCACTTTTGTTGCTTTAGTGTAAGGTTCATTTTGTGGATTACGTTTTTGTGTAATCAAGAGAAAGAGATGTGTTTGGACAGTATTGATGTCAAAGGGATGGTTTGGATATTTTACAGGTGGATTGTATGAAGGGTGCTTATCTTTGGATAGGTTTTAAAGAGATAACATATTATATTTATTTTAAAGCTATTGATAGTTATCTCTCTAAAACCTTGTTTGAAAAATTATTTGGAGTGAAGTCGAGATAGTTATCTGTTATTAAAATTATTAGAAGTGTCTATAGCTGCCTTTTCTAGGCTATGGTATAAACACTTTTAAAAAGTAACTCTCACCATGGGTAACTACCCTAAATCTATACCTATGTCATTATAATCCAGCTTACTGCATTAATAGCTTAGATAGAAAGGCTTGAGTTAACGAGTTAACGCCAAAAGCATAGTTGAAATAAGCGTGTTTTGTATATAATTGCAGCTTGAATTAGTATAATGGAAACGAAATTGGATGAATCACTACATACTCGTAGTACTCGTATAAAATAAAGTCGTCTCTTTTTCGTGTCTGTCTGTATGCTTAAATCTTTAAAATTACGCAACGGATTTTGATGCGTTTTTTTGTAATAGGTAGAGTGATTCAAGAGGAAGGTTTTTATGTAAAAAAATTCCCGAAATTCCCACGGGAACGGGCACAACGCGGGTAAAACCGCGGGGCGCTGCTAGTAACAATATAATTACATCCTTTGATAAACCTGTTGTTTAAAGTAGACAAGGATTAAATTCAATCCGATTACATAACAACTATTTACCCTCAAAACAAAATTAAATAATTATTCCACCTGTCATTAATAAAATGAGAACAATTTACTAAAATCGCGTCCATTTTGAATTTGATTTCAAACCACAGGTGTTGAACGAATCGCATTAATTGAATCAGCTGGATTTTATTGTTTGAGGTAATTACAACGTTTGCATTGAACTTGCTTTTAAAAGCTTTATCTGTTTCTGTTATTATGAAAACTTTATGTTGCTAAAGGGTGATTTGTCAATCTTAAATCAAACTTTATCTGGCAGATAAATGTTGTAGAGTTAACTATTTTTTGAGTAAAGTGCCGCGCGGTATTACCCGCGTTGTACCCGTTCCCGCGGGATAAATCCCTATTTTTCAAACATGGCTCGAGTTTGAGACCACCAACCTGCATTTGGCAAGCAAGGTGATTATGCCTAATCCTCCTCACTGTATATCTTCAGTGAGATGAGAGGCCTTTGACCAACTGTGGTACATTATAGGCTTATACTTATAGTTATTCAACGAATAGACTTTATCCGAGGATTGAACTATCAGCCCTGATGGTAATATATTGTGATTAAGCTAGGTCCCATTAGTTGTTGGTTAGCTATTCGATCGATGGATAGAACGCTAATACAGAAATACTGCGTTTTAACGTGAAAGAGATGTTTTTCATTCATTTTGTCTGACTGCAATTATCAAGCCTTATTATTTGACTATGGAACTGGTCAATTGGGTATTTGAATGTTTTTTTTTAAATTCTTCCTATTAACTTATCTTGTTATCTCGTGTAAGAAACTAAAATCCGTTTTTTTATATCGTTATTATTTCGAGAGTTACAAGCGGTCAAAGTTGCTGATTAGACAGAGACAGCACTACTACTAGTGTGACGTCACAATGTTAGAGCGCCATAGACGTCGCATACAAAAAATCGTTTAGCAAGAAAGGGACAGCATCAGACAGGAGAGAATATTACAGAGTTTATAATTTCTTTATTTATTTAACGATTTTGATTCTGATTTCAGTTTTGATCATAATTTTAGTTATTTTACTAATTTCATCACTCAAATTCAAATTTAAAAAAAAATTCAAATACCCAATTACCGTTTCTCATTTGTTTTAATCGTATAACCATGTCGGAGGTTTTAGGCGGTTTAAAAATTTCTACATCAGCATTGGCCACTATACTTACTGCACAGTATTTTAAGTAAGTAAGTAGTAGTAAGTCCTCTTTTAAAATCGGCTTAAAAGGCATTTGTTAGCGGTATGTTGAATAAATTCCGAGTTTGAAGAAACACGAGTACACCCAAATGTATTATTGACGAAACACGTATTTGAATACCAACAACAAACTCACAACCAACACAAAACATATACCTTTCCACAAATAAAACCTCTAAGCATTGTCATAAGATTAATGTTCACTTCAAACGGAGCAATTTACTTTCACCTTCAACCAACAGAAGGAAGGCTGAAAATTGTACAAAAGTCTCGTTTGAAAGCGAAAACCTTGTTTTCAGTGTGATTACATTAGCAGCAATAAATGGAATTGAACCGTCTGTGTGTGCCATTAATCATGGCATGTAGTTGATAAGTTGGTTATGTTAGGTCACGTGTGGAGTAGGGTGCAGTGAATATAGCGAGTGCTTCTTTGTCTATGAATTTCTTTTATGGAGGTTTTTTTGTAGGTGGAATCTTAGACTAAAGAATGCATATATTCACGGGTTTTTTAACGTTATTTTTTGTTTTAAAGATGTTTCTAGTTTCTAAAGATTACCTTTGTTACATAGTATTAGTAGTTTAGCCTGATATGTTTCAGTGCTGGGCAAAGGCCTCTCATCTGAAGATATAAGTACAGTGAGGAAGTAACAAACGTTTAATAAAAACATAAACATTAACTGAAAATCTCCTTTTGGCTATTCAAGTTGGTTTTAAAATGAATACGCACCGAAATATTTCTTCATTTCCATTCAAACCACATCATTGTATAACCACAGACAATACAAAATTGAACATAAACGCATATAACCTCCTCTGAACTTTAACACAGACTGAATACAACCTTTTCCTACCGTTTCTCAGTAATAATTCACTGACCGTAGCGTAATCGGTTGATAATTTATTTAATTCCATAGATACGGGAACAAAACAATACATATTTTATTACGTGTTCGAGAAAATAAAAGAAATATATGTTTGTTTAATTCCGTTTTACTTTAAACAAACGCCTTATTAATAAATGCTCTTTAATTAAAACACTGTTATAAGTGTTTT
Organism: Cyclophora albipunctata; assembly: GCA_963082685.1. NCBI lineage: Eukaryota > Metazoa > Arthropoda > Insecta > Lepidoptera > Geometridae > Cyclophora > Cyclophora albipunctata. The sequence continues at coordinate 1,699,280 of OY720117.1, read as the reverse complement.
GTCTCTTTTGCTCTTTCGAAAATAGCTTATGTCGGAAAGTGAAAAAAAATCATCGGTACAATACTGTTATTAGGCTTTTAAAAGGCATTTATTATTATTAATTCGTTCTAATTTAAGTAGGTAATATTTTTCAATCCCAATCGTGAGCCAATTACATATGTGTAGTAAAGAAAAAATCATTAGATAATTATTTCATTCGTTTGACAGCCACGATTTAGAACGTACTACTACGACTTCGTTTCCAATACATTTTAATTTAAGGATACTCAATCAGTAATTTAATTGTTACAATTATTATGCAAAGCAAAGCAATACCTTTTTGTAAACATCAACACACAAGATTTTCCGTTAATGAATAAGGTATTAATATTACTTAATTCTAGGGATGGGGCATTAAATAATTAATGGTAACCCAACATGAGCTTAAAACGTAAGTTAACGAACAAATAAGCAAACCATGTAACAGGCAAACACAATTAGTGGAGGAGTGTAAATTTGACATGCGCGCGGTGGCGCTGCGACCGCGTGCTGTAGATACGATGCACCCCAACACTATACTGTGTTAGTGATGGGACATACGTATATACGTTTTGAACTATTGACGATGTGTGGTGATTGATATAGGTCAAAATAAATGTAAATGTTGATTAGTTACTAATAGTAACTAATGTCTTAATGTCCCTTGCTGTGGTGCGTTTTGTCACAATAAAGGAATTCATGCATAATAAAATGTAGGTTAAAACCTTTATCTTTAACTATTCTATCTGTTTATGAAAACAGCAAGAAATATTAAAAACGAGGTATGAAAAAGTGTTTTTTTTATTTAATTTAATTTTATAGTACCTATGCACTATGACTGAAATGTTAACGTAAAGGCCATTCTACATTTAAATACTTTCTGTCGTTATAAACTCTTTTTTCAACGCCTAAAACGTGGAAATCCCGTGCATTATTCAATAACTAATTTGAAAGCCTGCAGCCCATCCCTAGCCGTTGCCCTCTGTAACTGCGCCCTTGCACTTCGGAAGGGTGAAGCTGAATTATTGTTTAGAGGGCGCGGGGAGGAGAGGGCTTTTAAACCGGGAAACCCCACTCATTGTGCATACCCGATTTCCCGCTATCCGCCATTTTAATGTCTTTCCATAGACTACAAATGTCCGTAGTCGGGAGTAGGATTTGGCGGTTTGAAAAAAGAATCATTTGTCTTTTTTTTTGGGTATTCGGTATAAGAACTTTTTCGTTAACAATGGTCTGTTAAAATTATCTGTTCATTGAATAACAAGCGATAAGGTATCAGTAAACTATAAGTTCAATTTGTGTTTTTGTGCTTAAAACTTACTGACAGTTATTTAGTTCATCTTGTTCATTCATCGCAATAGAAGAAACGCAGATTTCTGTCATATTTATGGCATATACTACAACTGACTATAAAAACCGAAGGAGGAGGTTTTTAATTAGTGTGAAAGTTTGTTTCGGTGAATCATATCATTAAGAACCAATTTCAGAAAAAGTACCAGCTTTACCCATAAAACCTACTTTTTAATCGCTCTTTACCTTAAAAAAGTGCTAAGAGATTGTTGTCAAGTCCATCAGCTTGTCTCCCACACCACCCGCCATATTTGAATGTGTTTAATTTTTCTACGTTGTCATACACGAATGCAAGGTCTGTGTGTGCATTTGCCACTTTTGTTCGGTGGCTTTTATTACAGTTCTGTGGATTTTTGTCCTATTGTTGTCATGTCGACCCTAATGCACAAAGGGGCCCCTGAAGCCCTAACTGTAGGGTCAAATGGCTTGTAATTTGTATGCTTTTCAGGTAGATATCAAATGCTTTTTATGATGGTGATAAAATTTGAAGTAAAATTGAAATGCTCGGGTTTAAATTTCGAACGTTGCAGTCTTTATTACTGGACAGCATTATTGGATCACAATTTGTATTTTGAATTTAGAAGTTGTGTTTTCTTTTTCAAGGTATAAAGGTGTACTAAAAAGGTTAAGTACCTGTTTAACCTGTTTTGTAGCACACTGTAATGTCTACAATTTGGCAACAAAAACAACTCACTATATTTCCAAACGATTGCCCATGAAAACATCCGAGAATAACTCATGTTTCCCCTATTCCAAGATTTTCCTACTTTTAATGGCAACATTAACATATTTTTGAACTTGGAATACTATTCGCCAACTGTCATTACCCGCCGAATGGCGCCACGCAACTACACAAACAACTAGGCTTATTCCTCCGGCCCATTTAGAAACATTAAATACTACTTATCGGGAGGGGGACACACGATCATTTTTGGATTATGACTGTCCCTACAGATAGAGGAATTAATTTGCGAAAACGCCATTTTATATTGAACCTTGTCACAAAGAGGGTTCTAACAATATCTTGTGTTTAGTTTCAAATCTTTACCGTATTGAGGGGTCTTGGTAGTTTGGTTGGGTGATAACTGGACGTTCTTTGAGGGATTATGGCCGGCGCGGCGAGTTTCAAGGGGACGAGATGTTTTTGCGTAATTAGTGACGCCAGTGTTCGCTGTGATAATGTTCTTGTCAGGAAATTATTAATATACTTTGTTGTTTGGCTGGAGATAATGATTATGTCATATGAGAAATACTTAAGAAGGAAAAATGACATTATTAATAGACACAACAAACAAGTTTAGGCGCCAACCGAACTTCTTGGATTCATTCTCTATGGCAATTTATTTTCTCTATGTTGGTATCCCCGATAGCCAATACATAAAACAACTCTTCACATAAAACCTTTTCAACAACCAACATAACAAATTAAAATTCGAACAAGTATTTTTGAATACAGAACTTAAAAAGCCCCGAAGCGTCATCTTCAAAAGAGCTGACCATGTTTTGGGGTTGATATTAAACTGAGGGTGCCTCACAATAGGACAGGTATCATTCAAAAAGTGACGGGAAATGGAAAAATCAGAACTGGGCGTGCGCTTTGTATAGATAGCTGTGACGAACGACGAGCGATGAACAGAATGCTTTGAGCTGTGGCGATCGGATATTGTTTATGGTTGTCAAATGTGTTCGAACTTTAAATTAAAATTTTGAAGTCTAGTGTTCCATTTCAATTGATAACTTAGTGAGATGAGAGGCCTTTGTCCAGCAGTGGGACATAACAGGCTAATACGTTTTATACTCCTAAATAAAAACTGACTAAATTAAAGTAATATAATGCCAATTTATGTAATACTAGCAGCGCCCGCGGTTTTACCCGCGTTGTGCCCGTTCCCGTGGGAATTTCGGATTTTTTCATGCATATAAATTTTCCTCTTGAATCACTCAATCTATTTAAAAAAAACGCGTCAAAATCCGTTGCGTAGCTTTAAAGATCTAAGCATACATAGGAACAGACAACGGAAAGCGACTTTGTTTTATACTATGTAGTGATAATAAAAATATCGTCAAAAAGTATACCATATTTTCCTTTATAAATTAAGAAAGTATTCATATGATAAAAGTTTATACGTATATAAAATACAAACAGACAAAAAGATACTTAAATATCTCAACTTTTATATTGAAAATAGGGGCCGAGAACAATGCAGTCCTCGTAATGAAATACTTGGAGTATGTTGACTCTTCTTAAAATTCACCATATTTACGTAACAATTGAAACAAGAACTCCGCACTTGAAGCTGTTTATGAAACTAAGTTAAGAAGCGAAGTGTCTCGATATAATGGACGATGTGCTCCGAACAACATTTTTTAATTTTCACTTAAATTTGTGAGATTTAATAACTTTTGATGTGTTTGAGTTTTATTTTTGGATTCGTGTATCGTAGGAAATTAAGCTACTCGTAGCTACGAGATATTAAAAGATGTGCATATTGGTAGTTGATAAAGTTTATAAAGATGTATGTAGGTTTGTTACTCTTTCACGAAAAAACTACTGGACGGATTCAGATCAAACTTTACACTAATATAGGTTATATTTTAGAATTAATACATTAGAATAACATATGGGATACATTTTATCCCGAAATTCCCGCAGGAACGGGTACAACGCGGGTAAAATCGCGTGGTGGGGCTAGTTGTATTATAATGAGTAAAAAATAGAACACAGAATTTAAAACGAACTTCATTTGTTTTTATAACATATTTAGGCCTTGAACAAATGAGTCTGTGCAATCCATCCTTCATATCGTATCTGACCCTTCAAAAAGATCATATACAAAAGAGTTCTCGTTCAATCCATCCTTTATATCGTGTCTGATCATAAACATGTCTCTCACCTCTAGGGCTGATGAAAGCGACGCCTTCTCCTGCTTTAGAGTTTCCACGCGACTTTTGTATTGGAGCAGAGTTCGGACCGTCTCCTCCATCCTGGAACAACAGGGAAAACAATGAGTAAGAAGTATGTACTTAATGAAAGTAATAAACTACGCGCGCAATGACAAGCCCAGTGGCACAGTGGCATGTGAGAGCGCTTACTGTGTCGGCGGTTGCGAGTTCGATTCCCGCCCGGAGTCAACAAAATGTGCAGACATAGTTGTTGGCGACGATGTCTGGGTGTCAATTATATTTTTATAAGTATTCGTGTATGTATTGTAGAAGTAGTTGGTTAGAATCCATAATAATAAGCTTAAAGCTAAGTTTGGGTCTAATTAACCGTGAGTGAATTTGTCAAAAAAAATCTTATGGGTAATCGTAAAGCAGCTGAAACGTCAGAATAAAATGTAAAATAAAAGCGAAGTGTGTCCGTAAACATAGAATCAATTCAAAAAACATGTCATTTATTAAAAGCTTCTAAATTCAAACATCGATTTGCTGACATTTGCGTTCACAATACATCGAGCTTCAAAATATAACAGTATCACTCGCTTCACTTGTCATTCCACGCTGCGATTGGTCGAATCTTCATAGTCTGTAAAGTTCCGACCACGATGCGTGCTTCGAATATAAGCGTCACTTAACTGTCACTATCTATTACTTCGCAATTTATTACGCACTCGTGTAAAACATGGTTTTGATTCAATAAAAGATAGATTTAGGAAGTTTTGTGTAAGCAGTTTTTTGGTTAAAAGCTGTGGTTTTTTTATTTGCTTATGGTCGATTGGTTCGGGTAGCCATTTTAATTATCTATGGTCGATAAATAAATGTCATACTAAAAAATATTCTATATTTAAAAGTGTTCTTTTTTTAGTCTTCTGATCTTATTCAAAATGCACAAGAAATCTGCATTCTTATTTCAAAAAAGATATTCCCAAAACGCACTTCATTAAGCAAATGGATGAGCCAAGGCGAGCGTGGCATAGCGTGTGAGAGAGATAGTTCGATAGTTCACTATATGTTAGAAGGAGAGGTTAGATTTAGGAAGTGCACTTAACGTTTCGCCGCCACTTCATTAGGGACGACATCCGTTAGCGGTTTTCAGATGACGTGTTTGTTATGTTGGTGGCTTTCGTAGTTCTTTTTTTAAAATAAGTGGCCATTAACATTTGTTGTTTCAAAAATAGTTTTTCTAATTTAGTTAAATGTTTAAACAACATTTTTTGTGACTTGAAAATTGCTAGTGCAAATAATTTACATTTTAAGTCTGAAACTCCAACCTCAAAAGATTTAACAATGGCGGATTACGACTTAATACCCGTAACAGAACCTCTTTTGTACATAATTGTATCCTGCTTTTTAATATAAATGCAAAGTCTGAAAGCTAGGATTAAGTCTATACAAGATCTGAGCCCTAAGTAATGAGCTGTAAAATGTAAAGTACTGAAACATTTTATAATTTGGAAAATACATATTGTTTATGTAATTTTAATGCGATTACAATGCGGTCCTCCATTATGATTCTCTAATTAATATGATAATCGATTGTCATTAAACATTCTCAAAGACTCAAAGGAGATTGGTGGGATAAGAATCCATTATTAAATCGTTTTGTAGCGAAATCTGTTGTTGTGAGTCGACAGAGAATAAAATTAATCCGTTCTCGAACAGATACTGAGAAATGGAACTTTTTCAATAACTCAATAGAACGGAACGGAAAGACGAATGAAGACCTTCTCTTTTTAAAATAAAAGCTTTAAATGGCAATTTCGATTAGAAAGTTTAAATTGATATTCTGTTCCATATTTTAAAAATCAATATCATCGTTTCCGATTACAAATTCAAATTAAATTCTAATATTTTTTAATTTACGTTAAGCCTGTTTTCTTTATCGGGCTGTAGAAAGTTATAAACTGGGTTAAAATAAATGCTTGCGAAAGTTTAATTTAACGAAAATTAATGTGCAGTCGTAATGTAACCTTTTTCGCGAAATTTCCCACGTGGAATATATCTAGACGATTTTTTTTGTGGCCCGGGGTCGATCACCCGAAGTTCGGCCGTTCGGGCCTTATTACTCTGTAATTTAATGTTTTGTTTTTTTTCGACGAAGGTTTTTATACAGCCAGTGTTTTTACTGCTCGTAGTCACGGCAGACTATCGACCGTACAAAGTTTGGGTCGAAACCGGCTTTCCTATTTCTATTTTTGATTAATAGCCATATTTATACATACCACGAATTATTCCTTTCAAAACTTAATTTGGCTGAATGTGGGAGCGTTCGTTTTATGAAAAATTATGACTTCGCTTATTGCCGAGTAATGTGATTGGTTAATAATGTTAATGACATTATGTGAGGGCTTGGCTGTAATTGGTTGAATTTGAATTATTTTCGAATGCGTTCTATTTGACACATGTGACAGGAATTAATGCTGGGTTTGCCATTGGAGTAAAAAAATACTGTCACATTTACAACCTGTTTTCCAGTGTAAAATATCACATTGTATGAAAAAGTAATTGTGTACCCATTAGGCTCATTTTTTACTGAAATATAAAATGATTTATCATTGAATAGGGTTTATAAAAGGCGGATGTTTGCATGATTTTTAAATAATTGCGAGAGCTGCGTCCGGCACCCGGAATACGCGGATGAAGGGATATTAAAAATCCATTGGGAACGTACATTTTCAATAGATTTACATTTTATATTAAAAAACAACTTTTTAAATATCATATTCGTATTATATTCCGTTAGAAAATACTGCAATCTATGAGTAAGTATTTAGTAAGTGCAAAACACGTTATCCAATGTAAATAAAGATTTACCACATTTTTTTATCTCATTGACATAACTTAGGGATCATATTGTTAACACAGTGATGTTCAAATGAGTTTAAAGACACTGGCTTTCAAAGAGAATTCGTCATAATTTAAAAGCTACAATAATTACTATTTTATTACATGACAATAAAGTTTTGCACAGACGAAGTACTTTAAGCAAGCCGGACTTTTTACCATCAATATAACTCTAAAAAACTGTATCAACTAATAGTAGTCGATGTAAAATATTCTCCAAAACTAAAAAATTACATTGTTTAAGACTTTTGTCCTCCACGGACTAAATCGTCCCTCGTCTATCCTACCTCCTGACAAATTGTGTAGGCAGTATAACGGGGGTTGTAAACACCTTGCATATCGCCCTTGTTTACCGCCTGCTTTACAACGCCGTAGAGTATAACGTCATTACAGAAATAGGCCGACACGGTGAGCCGCTTGAATTTTTAATATAACCAGTATATAACCGGCCCGGTTACGAAACAAGAGGTTATGAAACGAAAGGTTATGTAACACCTGCTTCTGTAAGATGCGTTCCAGTGATTATCATGGAAAAGTTTATGAAACAGAAAATGATGACAATGAATTTTTGTGTCGTATTTTTCTCTTAAGGAAAGAACACAAATATCAAGTATTCGTTACATTTTACGTCCAATTTAAACATCTTAATGTTTTGTGACCGCGGTTCCTACAAAAGAGCCGAAACGTCAGATAAAAATGTGATATAAAAGCGAAGTGTAAGTGTAAGCGCCACTAAGAACCCAGTATAAGTGTATTATTTAATGTTATTATGATTATAATAACTGTTATGGACTTATTTCTTAGGTTTAAGCGAACAGTACTAATGTTGTATTGAAACCACGTTTTTGGGTACACTTCGCTTTTATTTTATATATTTTTTATATGACGTCAGTTATGGAGTCACATGTCTTAAGAATTCGCTAACTTACAGCCTGAAAACGTTCAATATCGCTTATTTATAACTTAGAACATCACTCTACCCTACATGTTCTCTAAGCGACAGTTCCAACTAACCCGCCTCACTAAGTGATAGAGTAATTAAACGTACGTTAAACGCGATCCAATAGCGTGGGCTCAATAACGCGAACTGGGTCGGGACACCTGCGACCCGTCGTACACGTGTCTTGTCTCACAGATACGGAGTTATAGTAGACGGCGAGATGTCTGTCTCGTCGGCCTCTGGAGGTTATGTAGATGTCATACGCTATCTATTTACGCGCTACGCTCTCTGTTTGCTAAGCGAAGTTAGTTCATTGCGTTTGTTAAGCAACGTGCAGCTTAGTCTGTTCTTGGATGGGTGGCCGATAGTGGCATTTCTATCTGAGCGTCCGTGCTTCCCGGTGACGGTTTTTCAACCGTTAGACCATACCGGAGGACTCTATGCGGTCTAAAAACTTCAGGTTGGCCACTAACCTACATGAACTTACTTGCTCTACTAAACATGTCTCCACAGGCAGACGGGTAAAACATATTGCCCTTTACAGTACTACATTTAACAGGTGGCATTAGAAAGGGTAGCTGAAGTTATAGTAGGTTAGTAGTTCACTTCGGAAAATCGATTTAAACTTTGATACATTACTTGATATAGATCACGGAAGAGCGAAGTACTTCGTAACTTATCTATTTCGTGATTTAGATTAAGAGTAGCAAGCAGATAGTAAACTCGCTCAATTTTGTATTGGAAATACGTTTACGGATATACTTCGTGTTGGTTTTACAGTTTTATCTGACGTTACGCGTCTTGTAACACCTCAGTCTTCTGTGAGCACGGTTCCTGTAGAGGGGCCGAAACGTCAGATAAAAATCTACATCCACACTAATATTATAAAGAGGAAAACTTTGTTTGTTTGTAATGAATAGGCTCAAAAACTACAGGACCGTTTTAAAAATTCTTTCACTATTCAAAAGCTACATTATCCACGAGTAACATTACACTTCGCTTTTATTTTACATAGCAGCGCCCCGCGGCTTTACCCGCGCTGTGTCCATTCCTGTGGGAATTTCGGGATGAAAAATAGCCTATGTTGTATCCGTAAACGAAGTTACAATTCAAAATGAGTAGTGTTCACTTAACTTAAGAAACCAGTATGCGACTCTAAGTATGTACAAATGTCAATTTTTGAAGGCTGAAAGAAAGGATTAAAATTTTACAACACATTTAATAACCTACGTGACAAAACAACCAACTATAAATCTGTACAAAACACAAAGTTACTTCGAAAATAGACCTTCATTTAACCTTGAACCGCTGTTATATTCTTGAAAGGGTAACACGCCTGTCGTTAAGGGTTATTTATGAGTTTATTTAGTTCGCAAAATGACCTTTATGTACATTAACCTACATTCGTGGTATCAACAATACAACCTTGGTTAGATAGTTATACATTAATTGGGGTGTTTAGTAAGTCGCGTATGTCACGGAAGGAACGTTTGAATTCATTTATTCTTTAAGTATATTTTTTCGGTTTGTTCATTAATTTGGAAAATACTGTTATATTTTGTTCTATATAATAGATTGAAACGAGAAATAAGAAAAGAGACGGATATGTGTGTTCCCAAAATTCTCTCGCACATACCATCCGTACACATACCACCCGCACATACATCCGAGGCGTCAAATGGTTCTTAAGATTTAATTAGTAATTTTGACATGAAAAATTATGTTAATTAGTTAAGTGTCCATTTAATGAACGTCTCTGATAGCGGCAGTCAGGGTGTTTTCCACCAAAGATATCTTCTTCTTCTTCTTCTTCATCGAGTGGATGGCCAACCTGACCAATCCTGGTGTCAGAGTTATTGAACCGCCAAAGGCCTCTGACATGGCTCGCTACGACTAATATCCATAGAAAGTAGCCGGGATCGACGGCTTAACGTGCCCTCCGACGCACGGAATCATCTTAATTTTAGAGCAATCAGGTGATTCAGCCTGCAATGCCCTAACCGAACTGAGAAAAGTCTCACAAAGAGAATTTTGTGAGATATCCCCACCGGGAATCGAACCCGGAACCTCCGGATCGTGAGCCGGGCGCTCAAACCACAAGACCACGGCGGCTGTTACCAAAGATATGTGATGCTACGTTGCAATGCACACATTGCGTGAGAGGGCTTTACTCCGCAAAGACATTGCCTTACCTTAAAAGTGTACGTATTCTTGTATTCCTGCTAAAACTATAAGCGAATACTTTGCTATTACAAGTAATGATACAGAATGCCCATCTCCAGCTTACCTTCAGGGCACCACCACAAAACGAACCAAAATTACTTAACGACAGTTATAAACCGACTTCAAAAGAAAAGGTTCACAACTTATGCGTTCACCATTCATTTTACAACAAAGAGTTTGTATACCCTTTACATAGTATAACTCTACCTACATAACTCTACAATTACCTCTGTACGTATTTTTCAATACCACACTTAAAACAATCGTTTATGGGACAACCAAAGGTTACAAAGTTACAAGTGTGCTATTAAAGAGAATTCACGAGATTTTTCGAGAACAATAGCTGTAATGGTCGAACGAGTGGTGTAAGCCATTTGCCCGTGTGGAGCACGCTTTTAGAGGCTTTCGCGCCTACCGTGTGTACCGCCCTTAGGCTGTACTTATAACCTAGTGAAGAGTGGAATAAAATGAGTTATGGCCGGAGATTTGGCGGTTTTGAGAATATATTTTATTTGGAAAGGATTTTATGTACTTATATGTATCTACTTTTGTATGCGACATTTAAACTCGTGGTAGTGTCTGAAAAACGACGTGAGAAATCTTATTTTAAAAAAACACTTTTTTGGCACTAACACTGAGACCATAATTTGCATTTGAAATCTTTATCAGATTACTTTTTAGTTTACTGGACTATTTTTTTTGTGTTACCTTAAAAACAATTGAAACACATAACACTTTTTATTAACCCTATCAGTGCCACTGTAATCCAATTATGTGCTGTCATTATTACAATTGATTTACAACAACAAATATTTTTCTCCTTAGATCCACGGGACAGGCCCGGTCTTTTTGAGAAGCATGCGATACAGATCTAAGTGATAGAGACCTTTTTTATTTAGAGATTTTTCTTATTACAACTTTTTATTTTTAAATATTCACGAATAGGGCGAATTGTATACCTCCATACTTTATCTTATATATCTCCTTACACACATTCACTATTCTTCATCCCTAAGGCACATCGCTTCAGCTTATCCCTATGCCCTGACCTCAGTGCCACGTTAGCCCTCTCCAACCAGCTGACTACGCATCGAGGGGATTCCGTTTTTACCGATAACTACTGTTATGGCTTCCGAACCGCTGGGCTAGTTTTATATGGAGAAATATACTTATACACTGTTTAAGAGGTCGAACTGAAGAGAAATTACAGAATGTATGGGACTGCTTGTTTAGTAAGTATGGTATGTAGTAAGTAGTTAGTATAGTAGGTATATGGTACTTTGAGAAATGTTTAGGCTACGTTTATTGTTTGTTTAGTTCTGAGCGGTTCCTTATTTATTCAGATTACAATCATAGGATATGTAGGTTATAGCTCAGTAAGTTGCCTCAAAGTTACATCTAAATACTGATAAGTTCCTTACTTATTTACCTCCTCCTCTCCTATACCTCCGTCCGATAATTATTGTAAAATGAATGTTGTCAAACGAGGTTTAAATCAACTTCAAAAATATATAAAACTGCTATTAATATCAATATTTCACTTATTTCTTGGGCAAGCGTAGTGAATACGCCTAATCCTCCTCACTGTACTGATATCTTCAGTGAAATGAGAGGCCTTTGCCCAGCAGTGGAACATTACAGGCTCAGACACACACTTTCTTAGAAAAGTCATTTATAACTCTTATTACAAATACCAAATCTTAGCTAAACATATCACTTGCCAACACAAATAAAGCAGAACCTCAATAAATAAGCCACAAATTCATAAATAGCTATTTATGGCAATTAGGCTGTGACCAGTGGCTATTAGGGGCTAATCTCGGGTGTCGGTGTGACCGGAATGGACCGGCTAGAGCAGCAGATGTGCCGAATGGCCCAGGTGAGGCGCAGGGTTAAATACTCAGTTTTATTAATAGTGTTTTGGTAATTCGGGCATATGGTTGTTGTTTTGCGCAGGTTGCGTGTCCTGAATAAGGTTGGCTGGATGTGTGGCTTCGGTGATTGAATTTAAACGAGGAATATTAATTGTTATATTTTATTTTGAGCTGTCGCTTTGGTTTACGTATGCTGTGCATTACGTTCTCCCGTAAGGTTTATATATAGCTGGGCATTTTATAAATTATATTTTAAAACTCACAAAATATCTAAAAGAAAGATTAGCCGTATTGGATACGTCATAGTTATTCAGTTTTCAGTATACAGCGTTGACATTAAACGAATTCAGAAGTTGCGAGACAGATAGCAATACAACGACCACGCCTCAATAGATTTGCACAATACAACTATACAAACAATCAATTTATCAAAGCGTTCATTGTTATCTAGTTCCAAATAACTGTATCGCTACAGTTATTAATCTAAACCCACCTAAACAATTTGAAAGCGGCTACATTCCAACAGTTTAATCCACTGGCAGTAGAATGGATGGTATAAATCATGGCCACCTTTGAACCTGTCTCATAATTCAATCGCAAGCTATGGCTGTCGAACCTAAGGAGCCGAGTGGAATACCGTGTCCAGTAAATGGGTTATTGGGATATCATTGTAATGGAGTTAAATGTGCTAAGTTAGGTGGAGATGCGTTTGATGTGAAAGAGGTTGGGGACTTTTGGGACACTTTATGCACACACATCAATTAAAGTGTTGGTGGAGATTCAACGAGTTTATGAAGTAAGTCAATAAGTTAAGGCTGTAGAGGTCGACAAAAGCTACAGGTACGTTTTTATGTAGCTTAGTGATCAACCTTGGAGTTTTCAGACTGCCTAAGCCCTCCAACATGGTCTGACGACAATTTAACGAACGCATTCGGACATCGGCCACTCATCCAAGTAGTGGTCGAACTACACGTTGCTTAGCAATCGCGATGAGTTAACATCATTAAGTCAAACTACGCCACGAGCCCTACAGCTATCAAATAATTAAGTGTTAACAGTCGGCGGATAACCTAGTGTGAACATTTGCGACCGAAGTTTAAACCGTGATCGGTTTTGTGTTTACCTCAACGTATACAAATAGTTTTTGAATTTATTATTTTAAATGCGATATTTTATATATGTACATATATAATACTCATTATAGTTCTGATAACAGTCAGCCAGAGAAATAGAGCAACGAGATGGACAAGGTGTACCCTTTTTTCTAAATATTTTTAAACAATACAAAATAATCTAATCAAGATTAAACTCCGGATGATACTGAATGAAATCCTCGAACTTATCCGTGAACTGAGGAGGTTCTCTTCTAATTATTTCCAACAATCTCGTTCAACATCAATTCCAACACAATTGTCATTCAAATTGTAACAATTAACGAACTCGCGAACGTTAACTGGAAGTTAAAGCTCTAAGTTAATGTTGAAATAACGGAAAATGTACGGCACTCGAGCCGTGATGTAGTCCTTCAATTGTTTTAGATTTATCGTTATTTTTGTTGCTTTGGAGTTGTCTATGGTTGACGCCATTTTGGAGTGAAATGGCGGGATACTCTTTTGACAGTAGATTTGCCTTTTTTTTAGAATTTGTGAATATACGGTACGACATTATTGTCAGTAATAACCAAGTTTTGTGAATGCGAAGCTTTGTTTTTACAGGAGTTATTCTAGTAAAAAATATGTCGGCTAATGTGTACATAGTCGTTCAAAATCCAACTTTATCTACCGCAAGATATGCCAGGATGAAACTTGCTAAATTCCAAGAGAAACAAAATTAAAAACACTTTCCCAACAATTACCGCTTATGACGTTTCGCGCCATGCGTGACGTAACGACGTTTATTTGCGCGGGAAAGCCGCCATGTTGCTTCGTTCTGGAACGTTCTGGCGGTAATGAGCGACGTGTAATATTGCTACGTTTAACTAAATGCGAGTTGAGAGTTTACGTCTCAAGAGTTTAAAGACAAATGCTTTAATTCTTTGAAGTTAAGGTTTGGGCGTGTAATAAGATTTTGTGTAATTTCTTGGAGTTTGCTAAGGTATTTGTGAATTTGTTCTTTGTTTTGATTGTGGACTTGGGAATATTCTTATTTAATACTGTTTTATTTATTTTTAAGGAACTATTTTATATCGGCTATGACCAAACCTACTTTTGTATAAAAAATGAAATAAAACACCCATAGTCCCGAGATTGTTATTAAAGTTCAAATATATTAAATTCGCAAATGGATAGTTTTGCTTTTTTCATAACATTTCATTTCTAAACTTAAGACAAAAGCATTTTCTTTAATACCTTATATGGGCCAATTTTATTCCACAAGTATTTCTCCCATTTTCTCTACAATAATTCTCAATTAAACCAATAAAATAAGAATTCGATTCAATTGACAGGCGCTTGCGGAAGTCGCCGCGACGACGGAAGCAGTCATCTTCACAACAGGAAGTGACGACAGGCGGCAAGATGGCGCCTACAGATAAGGAAACATTTCAACCAATAGAAGATAGAAAAGAAGACAGTTTTATGATTATTTTTATAAAATTAATATGTTATATACATTTTTTTCTGTAACTTTGTCGTCCCACTGCTGGGCAAAGGTTTCCCTCAACGCTTCCAACTCTAAATAGAACAAGTTCTTAAAAATACTAGAAAGCAAATACACAATAGTGTTGACACGTATATAGTCATCAAGTCAAAATCATGGTTTTGGTAGAGTCAAGTTAGGATTTAGGGGTTATCGTAACCTTTTAGCTTCTGATGCTAAAAGAGGGGTATTATAAGTTGGATATGAGTGTAAGTCTAACTGTGGCATCGCATCTTCCAAACCAATGATTGTTTTTTTTTTTATACCGAATTATTTTATTTTCGTTTTTTACTAATACACTTAAGATTGAAAATTCCTTGATTTAATTATCATCAAACTCTTACCTCAAGCTATCTCATAATGTATACGTTATCAAGCTATCATTACGCCCCCTGCTTCACTCGTTCCCATCCATCATCAAGCCGTCAAACTTGGACAAGAGAATCTTGATAGATGTGCTTTAAAAGAATATGAAGTTTGAAAATGAAAAGTGTTTTTGGGAACAATATGGTTAAGTGTTTCGACTTATATCATCACGTTCTTTTTAAATATTATATTTCGTATCAATTATTCAGGTATTGCCACAAAGGCATATTATAAGATGAATTTAGGTACATTATGGCAAATAAATAAATTTAAATTTGAGTCCCCCAACGCTATACTCAAAGTTCAAGTGAGTTCTCGACTTCAAAAGATCTCATGCAATGAAATAAATTCTCCTTCATTTTTTCTTCAACAAAGACTATAGGAGATGCACTCAAACCTTTCTCGTGATAAATCAGCGGAAAATAAAAAAAGTACTCAACATTTTTCTCGTACCAAAGATAATGTTATCTAAACAATAGATCGAGGTCACTCAGAGCCATCATCTCTCTCCCTCACTCTTATCGCAATAAAACCTCTTTGTCTCACTTTACAACCCGAAATAATGACGATACAGTTTCACGACCACTTTTTATTGTCCGAAAAATAATTTTGATTTTAAGTGGTTGTAAAAAATTCAATTTATTTTGAGCTCTTTATTGTGAAGATTATTTGAGCTATAAAATGTAGAATATAAATAATATGATAAGATATAGATAAAAACTTTCATTACTAAACAAATACGAAGATTTTTAAAAGGTATTCGTTTGGCTACGAAAGCTTAACGGCTACGCTCGTAGTCCGTAGTCAATATGCTACGACGTAGCGACTACGGCGTAGCAATCATGAAAAATAAACAAAGTAAAAACGTAGTACATAGGTAAGTAGGTGCGGTGCATAAAGCTTTTTTCCACATATTTTAATTCGTAAAACATCGGATTAAACATCCCCGATTCGTTTAACTCAGCATTTTATACGTTTTCTACTCGATTACAACCTTTAAAGCGTAGGTAACAGAATAAAAAACGGTGTAGCAAAGTTTGCGCTCTGATTTATGTGCGTTGTGTGGTTGATGAGTTTTTTATGATGTCATCAGTGGCAGAGTGACGTCACAACTTGACAGATAGTGAGGTCTGAGGACGCGGAGATGGGAAGATAGATAAATGAAGGGTTTAAATAAGGTATTTTTAATGAAAGATAAAATTAGGTCGTGTTTGTGTGCTGTGTATGTGACGTTTGTTTGAGAGCGGGTCTGCAGATACTACAAAGTACATAATGAGGGATTTTCTAGATAAAAAGGTTTATTTACTTATTATGATGTTAATATCTATAAGTACCGTCAAAACTTAAAGGAATTAAGCCGTTTACAGGGTGAATACAATTCTAAAACTATTGTACTCACAACTTAATTAACTAATTGCTAAAATGTTTCATATAACGTCAAAACTCACTTATGAGCCTCTCTTAATGAATCACTTGATATATCTGAGTGAGTTGGTTAGTGATTTCACTAAATTTCGAAACTATAAAATATTTTTATTAAGGAAAATCACTGTTTGTTTAACATACTGTATGGAATAGCAAAGAGAAGCGTTTTATTCGTTGTCTGTTTAACGCGTAAGTATAACCACTTCGCATATGTTCTGTGTCTTTATAGACAACATTTCAGCATCATATACAGAGTAAAACATACAGAATTATTGTCAAATCCAAATAAAAGTTCACTATATTAGCCCTTTCAAACAAACAAACAAGCACAAACTCTTGAACTTATATAGTATTAGTATACACAGATATCATATCACGACAAACATTTATCACGACACAATATTACCGAATACCTATTGAAAGGTGATATATTACCGTGAAGTGAAGGGCTCAATAGACAGCCTGTGATTGACACCAATCATTGTAATTGATCACTCGAGAGGAAATCCCACCGTTTGCTGTTCGCACCTGTACTTTGACACGTATTAATGTGTGTTTTAAGTGTAGGTGTTGTATGTATGTTATATTGTAATATATGTATGCCTTGTATTGAGTTAGACAAGGATGTCACGCAGTTATGGCGACTAGCTTTTTTGAAGGAATGGACTTTGAACACTAAGCCATCGTACTACTGGCCCTATAAATGTGTGTTCTTCTTTTAAATAGGTTAAGTCATTACCGCTGTTGTTGCTACGTGGCGCTCCTATAAGGCCTATTCTTGCCCAAATCTTAATTATTTGGATAGTTGATGTCATAGTATGTAAAGTTATCTTCCCCTAATCGGTCTCTATTATAAAGTATAGTTTATACTTACATTCTACGGTGATATTTGTTGCTGTTTAAAATGAAACACAACTATGTTTTTGTTATTCACAAGTTAGCGTTAGTTGACGGACTAACGAGAGTAAACCCGCAAGGCGTTACTAACAAACATGATATTGTGTAGTCCGTACTCATCTATATAAATAAAATTCAAAGTCCTGACTGACTGACTGATAATCAACGCACAGCCTACACCGCTACACCTAAACATGAAATTTGGCAGGAAGGTTCTTCACGTGACGTAAATGCACACTAAGAAAGGATTTTCGAAAATTCCTACGGGAACGGGCTCAACGCGGACAAAGCCGCGGGGCGCTGCTAGTAAAGTATATAGAGCTAAGCTTATATGAAATTCGTAATAAATAAGAATATGGTTGATGAAACACGGCGGCGCGCGGTAAATGATTTCTTATTTCTTTCATGCTTTATTCGAGCATAAATCCGCGCTGAATTCACGTGCTATGGGGTGTGGCTAGGTACCACGATTTCGAAAAATATGGTACTAAAAATATCAAATTTCGTGTCTTATGGTTATCCTTTCGAAAAATATGGTATTGGAAATGTCAGTTACTATATTATGTGTCTTATGTATATCCAGTGTCATGTATGTGAGAGGAAAGGCCTTGGCCCGGCAGTGGGACATACAGGCTAATTATTTTTTAGGTATACGTCTAACCCTTGAAAAATTTTTTTTGACAAGCCCGTTGGCACAGTAATAGTGAGAGCGCTTACTGTGTCAGGGGTTGCGGGTTCGATTCCCGCCCGGAGTCAACAATATGTGCAGACATAGTTGTTGGCGACGATGTCTGGGTGTCAATTATATATTTGTCGGATAACATGCGATAATCATCCTACTTCTGATGTCGGGTAACCTCGATAATCATCCTACTTCTGATGTCGGCCGAACACAGCGATATTTACCCCATTTCTGATATTGGGGACATGTCACATCAGGATAAGCACGAGCATTATAATGTCACATCACATTGAAATAATAACTCACAGGACTTCATTACAATGACATTGCTTGTATTTTACACACGATCATCATGGATTACAGATTACAGTTAGGATACGTCTAGATTCAATTAATTGATGGAACCTAAACGACCTCCCTACTCCCCATAGCCGTCCTGTCCACGCCATAGAATCTTTTCCTAATCCTATACTCGATTCGCAATACGATCGTGATGTCGTCAACCCATCCTTCCTCCAATCTACGTTCCAATGTAATCGCCATCCAACCATCTCCATTCGTCCCATCACGTCTAATGTACGCCATCTTTTCTTATCATAGACTCACTCCCTCACTCCCTGCCACAGACTACCAAACCAGCTCACATCCCTCTATCGAACAACTGTCATCTGTCATAGTGCGTAACACCACAGACTTAACATAGTCTATTCTCATACCACAGACTACACCACGAAGGTAGAACTCACGTCACGGAATAACAACACTACCGATTCCATCAGTCAACTGAATTTACAAACTACTCTTTAACTTCTATAGCTTGATTATACGTCCATCTCCGACACGGCCATCCTGCTAGCACACGTCCTCGTGTGTTATTCTGTAACAATAAAAACATAGCACAGTACATACCGTTCGGCTACTCCTGACACCCAACTTTAGTATTAACTCAACTTTGAGAAGGTAAATTGAAATAAACTTCTCGGCAAAACTATTGTTTTCTTTTGACTTTAAAAAAGACTTACAAAGAAAGAACAGAAAAAAAACACTTTAAAGAAGTTAGAATAACCGAAGAAAATGCTAGAGCAGCAAAGTACCACTTTCATCCACTATTTACAATCATTAAAGCAACATAGAGATACTTAAGCATACGGCAGGAATCTTATTCGTGGCCTGTGGCTTTTCACTAAGCCCCTCCATCGAACCTCATGTTCGTTTCCTTGCATTCCACGAATGCCGATTCCCTCGGAATCTATGGTCTCTACCAGACCCGACCTCCACCAGAGCCACCCGCTACCGCGCATCCACGGTCTACTCAAAGCAGATACCGACTTCTAACGGACTACGGCTACGAAATGGCTACTGGTATTGTCTGACCAGCCGAACTAAGATTCCCAACCATCCTCCCCAGATTCAGTCTCTTCTACTTCAAGTGGTACTTCGCCCTCGGGCATCCGTCTTAACCTATCATGCGCGTACTTGTAAGTACGTTTAGAGTTCAAAGCTTTCAACGTGTAACGATCACCATCGTTCGGTCACTCCTGACCTAATTAACTACTTCAACGAAAGACTTAGTAAAGCTCAAACTATTATTCTTTTCCAATGAACAAATTTAACTATCTCAATATTCATAATCACATTGCTTATCTAAACATTAGAACTAGAACATCGTCAGGCGCAAATACCCATTAAAATTAAATTAATCTCAAATCAAAGTAAAAGTCAAGTGTGTGTGTCTCTATTGTCCGGCTATCCCCGTAGCCCTAATACGCAGTCATCCCTGTGACTGGCTGTGATCATCCCAGTGATCACCCATGACCCTGATCATCCCTGTGATCAGTCACTCCCGTGATCATCCCAGTGATCACCCATAGCCCTGATCATCCCTGTGATCAGTCACTCCGGTGATCATCCCAGTGATCACCCATGACCCTGATCATCCCTGTGATCAGTCACTCCCGTGATCATCCCAGTGATCATCCCTGACTCAAGAGGACACGCACAACTAGTTACCACACAGTCAAAAGTGACTACAGTTCATCCTCACAAGGCTCAGAATCACTAACAATGGGTACTTGCCCTTCAGGCATTTTCCTATACCAGTCAATGACATTAGATTGTGTACTCGTTTTCCTCTAAACCTCGCGGCTACAGTAATTTGCACTCGCTCGGTCAACCTGACTATTAAGAAGCTTGTTCTTCCTTAAAATTCTTGATTTCAATCAAAAGTTAATTAAAATTATTATCAATCGGGAAACTTCAATGCTATGTAACACATGAATACTAGGTACCACGTCATTTTCAACTTTAACTTCAATAGACTATTAATCTCAAATGCACATTACAATATGAGCCATGAGTAAGTAACAGTAAGCTTGTCTAGTCACGTCTAGTCACGGCAACCAGCCGACGAGCAATCACATTGCTCAACAACACACGGTCTCAGCAGACCACTCCACAGTACGGTCAATCCAGACCACGATCATCGCCGAGTTCGAACATTGAACTCAATAAGTCACATAGTCACATAGAAACCCTTACTCATACTCTCATATTTTACAACGGGATAAACATCCAAAATACTTTCAATAAGCTTTCTACTTTATCAAGTGGTACGAAGATTCACTACAAAACTCTCAATGTTAACTGACTCAAATATCACAAAATAGCTCACCGGATATTTCCCAACTAAGATACTTCAATACGCCAATTCATGCCAATCATTACCGCAATCCCTCATATTCCTCAGGTAACAGGATTGAGAAGAGAACCACGTTCTTCCCTGGACGAGGTTTATCAATGCTCACAATAATTACCAGCATTGCACCAACATGAAAATAAGAAAACATATTAGAACATATCACATTACGTACAAGTTTAACGGAAGCTCATAATTACCTTCTTAACTCCACAAATTCCACAATAGAGTAGAAAACTAACTAACTGACTGTACTCACAGAACATTCCAAGTTTTATAACCAATTGCAAAATAAACATTACGTAAAGCGCATGACAGTAGCGCTTTTGGCGGATGACAGTAGCGCTTTTGGCGGGATGATGATTCAGACATATCTCCGAATACTACGAGCTTCATAATCCAGGGGAAGGTACATGAATTTCAATCTCGTCGTCGTCGTCGTCGTCGTCGTCGTCGTCGCCGTCGTCGTCACCGTCGTCGTCCATAACATGCACTAACGAGCTCAGCTTGCAGCTCTCAATATTCTTTCATCTTATCATAAACCTAGCTCCGTGGTTGATCTTGAACACAATCCATGGCGATATGATATTCAGCACAGTGGGCAATCCAGGCTCAGTGGGCAATAGCGATCTTTATCCTTGTCTGCTGGACGCTCGGTGGGCAATAGCGATCTTGATCCCACTTCTGATGTCGGATAACATGCGATAATCATCCTACTTCTGATGTCGGGTAACCTCGATAATCATCCTACTTCTGATGTCGGCCGAACACAGCGATATTTACCCCATTTCTGATATTGGGGACATGTCACATCAGGATAAGCACGAGCATTATAATGTCACATCACATTGAAATAATAACTCACAGGACTTCATTACAATGACATTGCTTGTATTTTACACACGATCATCATGGATTACAGATTACAGTTAGGATACGTCTAGATTCAATTAATTGATGGAACCTAAACGACCTCCCTACTCCCCATAGCCGTCCTGTCCACGCCATAGAATCTTTTCCTAATCCTATACTCGATTCGCAATACGATCGTGATGTCGTCAACCCATCCTTCCTCCAATCTACGTTCCAATGTAATCGCCATCCAACCATCTCCATTCGTCCCATCACGTCTAATGTACGCCATCTTTTCTTATCATAGACTCACTCCCTCACTCCCTGCCACAGACTACCAAACCAGCTCACATCCCTCTATCGAACAACTGTCATCTGTCATAGTGCGTAACACCACAGACTTAACATAGTCTATTCTCATACCACAGACTACACCACGAAGGTAGAACTCACGTCACGGAATAACAACACTACCGATTCCATCAGTCAACTGAATTTACAAACTACTCTTTAACTTCTATAGCTTGATTATACGTCCATCTCCGACATATTCTTATAAAGTATTTGTGTATGTATAAGTAATAGTATCAGTGAATTAGATTCCATAACACAAGCTTAGAGCTTACTTTGGGTCTAATTAACCGTGTGTGAATTTGTCCGGGTATATTTATTAAATGTTTGAATTTAGGCATTTGTTTAGTTTGATCGACTTACAAGTTGCGAGTTAGTAGAAGTAGTAAGTTAGTTAGAAAAAAGTACATCTATACTAATATTTGGAGGTAATTTTTTTAAGTTTGTATGTTGGAGGTAATCTCTGGAATTACCAGTCCGATTTGGATAATTCTTTTTGTAATTGATAGCCACATTCAACAGGAAGGTTATAGGCTATTTTTCATCCCATAGAAATTCCCATAGAAACGGGCACAGTGCGGATAGAACCGTAGGTGCTGCTAGTGTTAGATAAAGTTATAGGTTGTACAAACATACTAAAGAAAATTATTGTTTACTACTAAAACCAAAGACAATATTATTTATTTATTTAGGAGGACTCACATAAACAAACATAGTAAATCGACTGTTATCTCCGAATCGCTGTAAAACGGACCGAACCCCAAATTTTTCGTAAAAGCTTTATGAGTCAATCCCGTGAGCTACATTTGATGTTATTATGCGTTCCGTTTTTTATGTTACTTTCATTCGGGAATCGTCACGAAACGCACTATTTTTAGCGACGGCGATCGACGTCGTAAAACGGAACGCAACGTTTGGTGTCGCATTCTGTTTTATGGCAACACCTATATAAATATATTATTATTCAATAAACTCCATTTATTATAGGCATGTGTATGTTAAGAGGGTATCCCATGATTATGTTTGGGTTTATAAAACACTTTTTATGGTACATTTCAAAACAACGCGAGGTTTACGGTTATAACTATTTCGTATTCGATTTTCAAAGAGGGTTGGTAGTTGCATTGTTTTCTTCAAAAAACGTGGATTAATAACATCAAAGGTTTCGATTAGAAATATTATCTTGAAGGTTAAGAAAGCCCTTTAGAACAATTATTCAAACCCAAACCTCAACCAGAACTATTTTAAAAGTTAATATTATCGACGTCGTTTAGGTCTGGTTCAATTTAAGCGTTTTTTGGTCGTTCGGCTACTCGCCGACGTATTGCAGTCGTCCAAGCGCACGGATGTTCTTTTTTTACAATCAAATAACGTCCGTTTTAAATAGTGTTCTATTTCGTGCAATATAAAACACAATTTTGAACGAATAGCTTTTATTTCTTAAGCATTAGGTTTAAGACTTCTTGAACAAGCCGTTATACTCGCAACTTGCAAACTCACCAGCTGCGAACCAATTTTTAAGATAAAGTTTGAACTTTCTAGAGAATCTGGCTTGTAAATTAAATTAAATATCAAGTATTAGCCTGTAATATCCCACTGCTGGGAAAGACTTCGCATCTCACTGAAGATATCAGTACAGCGAGGATTAGGCATAATCACCACGCTTGCCAAATGCGGGTTGGTGATCTCAAACCCGAGCCATGTTTGACAAATATTAAACATGTTTTCGCTCGACCGGGAATTGAACCCGGGACCTCAGTCTTCGCTTGAAACGCCTTATAAATTACTTTTCCATACATCTCGTGCTCAATCCAATAAAAAAGGAATATACGTCAAAACATCAAACGAACGTGATAACATCATAAATACAAGTTGCGACGCGCGTCTTCGCTCGCATCACTCCGTTATAACTGGAGGACACGCAAACGTCATAATACACTTATTTATGATATGGTTAAATTCTTTTTGTCGGCTTTTAATGTAATTATGATATTGTTGAACTGTTTTTGGTAATAATAGTTTTGCTTACGTGTTATAGTCAGGCACGTGGAAGACCGAAGTTCTTACCACGAAACAATGGAATATGTGGAGGAAACTGTTATCGTGACTTCGAAAACATCAAACGCTCAAAATGCTATCTATAGTTTTTATCTAGTTATTTTGCTGATTTCGGCTTTTAATGCATCAGAAATCTCAATATTCGAAAATAATAAACACAGTAATGTTCCAATGAGTTTGTATGTATTTAATTGTAACTACGTTTACGGATACACCTCGCTTTTATTTTACATTTTTATCTGACGTTTCGACCCCTTTACAGGAACCGTGGTCACTGAAGACTGGCGAGTCTTCTATGTAAATTTAAATTGAGTAGTGTTCGCTTAAACCCTAAGGGTCGGTTCATATCTGACGGAACATTCGTCGCGTATTATCGGTCGCGTAACGCCAGAACAGACAAATGTATAGAAAAACACTCGACCGTTCACACTCGATAATTAACTTTCAAACAAGAATTTATTTTCTGTTTTCACAATAAATCTCAAAGAAATAACTCAAAGTACTCGTAAAATACATGCAATTCGGTAGGTTAGGGTTATTTTTTTTTTCAGTTGAGTGTGAACGGTCGAGTGTTTTTCTATACATTTGTCTGTTCTGGCGTTACGCGACCGATAATACACGACGAATGTTCCGTCAGATATGAACCGACCCTAAGAAACCAATTTGTATGTATGTTTTTATTTGCATATAGTTTTGAGTTTTGGCAAAACTGACATTAGAAAACCCATCTTACTTCCATTTCATAAACCTAAAAGTGATTTGATTAAATAAATACGTACTAACTTTTAATTTAAACCAAAAAGCCAAAGCAACATAAAAAGAAGACCCCTATCTCAAAAACTTCCATTCACTTCGTATTCAAATACAAAATTTCGTATTTCATACAAAAATTAAGTGGAAATCCAACAAGATAAAATTAATTCCTCTCAGGGAATGAATTACAACTGTGTGCGGACACGGAGCGCGATAAAAGTGAATTTATAAGTGGCCGTCCGCGCTGGACGGGGGCGGACCCAGGACGGCCAACGGGGGCTAAATAGGAAAAAATACGGGGCAACAAAAAATAAAAGGACAGTAAGGGGGTTGACGTGTTTGCCCAATTGCATGGTTGGTGAACGCAAACCCGAGCACTGTTTGAAAAGTAGGAAACACGTTTTCGCTTGAAGTGGGAAATTACCCCGGGACCTCAGTTTTGACAGGCGAGTGCTATACCACTAGATCACCGAGGTTATAAAACGCAAGGCACACATAGTGCATCGGGTCCGCAACGGGTAAGAGTCACACCTTTCATAAAAGGAATATAACGTCACGCGACCCGCAAGAAGCCCGCTTCCAGCCCGCACCTATATGTGTCTTGCGTTTAAGCGTTACAGTGACAAAAATTTAACAGAAAAAATTTGGTGATTTTACGATTTTACTATTGTGGGCCCCTTAAAAATCTCTACTTATAGGAATTAAATATATTATAAGAATAAAATTGCTCTCAAAAGGAAAATATAAGAATTTTACAACCCATTGTGTTTCATAAAGTCGGTTCTTATATTGCTGTATTCTCTTAAAGATTGAATATTTTTTTTGTAAAGCTTCATGTTAAGTTCTTTTAATATCTTGAGAATAGTTCCGAACAATGCACCTGAACAATAGAAATTGTAAAAGGCAGGATTAATGAGAAACTATTGAACCACAATGGAAGGACTTTTTCATTTTTTCACAAATTGCAACGTTAAAGTCGAGATCTTCTAGTACTACTGGATTTGAAATTTTGGAAAAGAGATTTTTACTTAATACTCATACCAACTGAGTAAGTAATTACATACTTTAAAAATCCACCAATAATTAACGGAACAAAAGCGCATCGCATTAAAATAATTTTGACTTTGTCTCAATCAAGAGAAAAATAATAATATCCAGTGGGTACTGTATTTCAAATATAAAGGTATGTTTTCGATAGCGACCGCAACCGCAGGCAGCAACTACAGATCGCAAGCAGGATTGTCGCCGCGCTTGAAATTTCATTAAGATTCATAAAAACCAATAGTGGTGTCGCACTCGCGGTCGGCAGTTGCTGCCTTTTGCTGCGGTCGGTAGCGATACATCAGTCCTTAAAAGTAATACCTAGAGCCTAGTAAAAGTAGGAAAAGTAGTGTCCAAGGATTTTCGTTCTAACAGTGGACAATTTGTCCATAACGTTAAGAAAACGTACAAAAGTAGGAAAAGTAGTGCCCAAGGTTTTTCGTTTTAACAGTGGGCAATTTGCCCATAACTTTAACAAAACATACAGTCCTTACGACGGCCCTAGCTGCACCGGACGGCAGTCACAAAGGACAATGTTTTCACTTAAAACTCACTAAACCCTGTAATTGGTGAGAGCCATGTTTTGTGTTACGGGACAATGATATTAAGTTGATATATAACGTCTTGGTTGTTTAGAAATAGAGTAAAGTAATTAAGTTTGAGAATGAGTTAAAAGTGTCAATTTGACAAATTTTTAATTTTCTATACTAATTATAGTAAAGCTGAAGAGTTTGTTTTTTTGTTTGTTTGAACGCGCTAATCACATAAGCCGCAGGGCGCAGCCAGTTTTTGAAAATACGCTAATTTATAAAAGAGCCGGTTCACTCGGTAACCTGAGTTCAAGTTAGCCTAATGTAAAAAAAACGGTTAATGTTTAAAAATAATTTTACATGAACATAATTTTTAGTACAGCACGTGGTTAATTGTACACAAATGACATTACCCTCACTGAAACATAATTATTCTTCATACAACGCGATCCAACACATATAATTGCATTACCCAGTAATTAACCTAATACATCAAGAGGCAGAGACAACTCCTCTCTAGTTAAGAACTTTATAACGTCTTCCCGTAATAAGTTTACGTCAGACTTAGACTATTCACAGTGGATTTTATTATGACACTAGCAGCACCCCGCGGTTTTACCCGCGTTGTGCCTGTTTCCGTGGAAATTTCGGAATGAAAAAGCCTATAACCTTCCCATTGAATGCGGCTATCTATTACAAAAATAATTATTCAAATCGGACGGATAATTCCCGAGATTAGCTCAAACATACAAACAAACAAACTTACAAATTTTACCTCTTTATAAAATTAGTATAGATAAAACGATGGATAGATATCGTGGAGAGTTTTGTTTTAATATTGCTAGATATCACCCGCAGTTCTACCCGCGGCGTACCCGTTCCCATGGAAATTTCGGGATAAAAAGTAACCTATTTCCTTTCTCAGACTCAAGATTATCTCTGTACTAAATTTCATTCAAATCTGTTCGGTAGGATAAGCATGAATGCGTAATACATAGACAGAGTTGGTTTGCATTTATAAGGATTAGTAAGAAACATGTTGTATAATGTTTACTATCTTGTTATACTTGTATATACGAGTATAATTTTGGAGATGGTAAATGGTCAAATACTTAAAAAGTTGTTGACATGCAGTGTCTATACTAGCAATGTCAATGACACGACTAACCAAGACTAACAATCCTTAACATACCTGTCTATCCTAATAATATTATAAATGCGAAAGTTTGTGAGGATGGATGGATGTATGGATGTATGTTTGTTGCTCTTTCACGCAAAAACTACTGACGGATTTGGATGAAACTTTACAGTAATGTAGGTTATACATCAGAATAACATATGGGATACATTTTATCCCGAAATTCCTGCGGGAACGGGTACAACGCGGGTAACACCGCGAGGCACAGCTAGTCTTTAATAAAACAAATAAAGATTAATAGAGGTCTTCTTTAAAAATTCAACGAAACAAATTGTCTGTAATCCATTAAAAATTAATAATAGACCGTACAATCTAATCAAATGCCTCTCAAAATTCATGTCCTTACATTTTTAATCGCTCCAATTTTTCTCCGGTCATTTAATACCCGTTTTCGCCCCAAAGGGGTTCAAATGCACCGGAGTCTAGTATATTTCATCCCCAGTAATTAAATATTTCAACTGATTAACTACACAAAATTCTTAAAGAGGTTTGGGGTGGTCACGAGTGATATTATTTTTAATTTCATCTTTGGGGTGGAATTAAGATTTGCGAGTGACAGCTGAAGGGGTAAAAGATTTAATAGCCCGAAAGGGATGAAATTGATGTACTTTGAGCAATAAGGGGTATAATAAATTGGTTTTGACTATTCTGATTATACCTTTAAAAAAATTAAGAGATAAAAGACGATCATGATTTTTGTGAAATTGAAAAAATCATAATTCCAAATTAGAAAATAAATTAAAATGGGGACGAAAGAGGTAAAAACTTTTCAGAATTTATTTCGATATTTGTCCTCTTTGTCTGCTACGATGAAAACTTTTCACTGAAAATAGTACAAAAGACTTCTATTAAAACAACAAAAAACTTCAAGCGAGACAGTAAACTTAATCGCTGAATATAAATTGCTGCAAAAGAATGGCGTTTCTTTAATTTCCTTCGTATATTTTGGACAAAAGGCTTCTAAAATCCTAGAAGTGACAATATTCAACAGGAAGGGGGAAAAGGCAAGGAGGATGGGGGAGTGAAAAAGGGTGGTTCAAGAAGTCCTTTTAGCGCCCAAGAAATGGGCGGAGGGGTTGAAAAGGGGGTTTAATTACAAGATTTCTAGTAGTGGTCCTGTATTACATGGAGGGACGAGATAATTTCTTACAGCCCATTTGCCTTCAAGAAGGGTCACCAATTTATGGTACCGGTTGGGTAATATCAACAGTTTGTATATTATATTCAACTAGCAGCGCCCTGCGGCCTTGCCCGCGTTGAGCCCGTTCCCGTAGGAATTTTCGAAAATCCTTTCTTAGTGTGCACTTACGTCACTTGAAGAACCTTCCTGCCAAATTTCATGTTTCTAGGTGTAGCGGTGTAGGTTGTGCGTTGATTATCAGTCACTCAGTCAGTCAGGACTTTGAATTTTATATATAAAGATATGTAGATGTTGATTGGATATTAAGTTTATAGTATTCCGTTGTAAAGCTTGGACAGTACTTTGAATCATTGAATTAAAGTAAAATTAAGTTGAGAATAGGTAATTGGGTGGTCCAGTTATGTTGACGATTGGATTAAAAGTTACTATTCGTTTTGAAACAAAGGTCTATGTCAAAATGTTGATACTTAACCTATCTGTGTATGGTAAAGGATAATTAAGTCACCCTAATCTGGTGTCACGTTGTAAGCGAGTGTCGATGACTAGATTTTTTTTTTAAATTACTAAAAAATGATAGGGTAAGAACTAATGACTCTTAAAGTGATGAAGAGTTGTTTAAGAAAATCGTAAGTTGCCATCGCCGTCGCTCGCACCGTGACACCTACACAAACCTTTGATCACGACAGACCGAACCAGCTTCAAGGGAGCCATATTAAATAATTTTACAACTCTTAAGTAAGTACTAAAGATCGTACGCCGCTGGCAAGTCTTAAAATATGTTAGAACTAATTTTAAAGTTCAAGTTTTAACGTATAGTTTAAGAGCCTGAACACACTAGTCATGACTATAGTTCTATGTCTATGACAACGTATGAAGGAGCACCCACTGACAGTTTGGCAGTCTAACAGACTTTTTGTATGTCACATGTCTGGTTTCAGTTTTAACGTGTATAAAACTTGCCGTATTCTGGGTCGCTTCGATATTCGAATATGGTTTTTACCTTCAACAAAGATATAAAACAAATTAATTAAACATACGAGATTGAAATAATTTAGTGAGGCATGTTTGGAGAGCACTATTTTTAACCGGCTTCAAAAACCGAAGGAGGAGGTTCTCAATTCGGTGGGTATAAATTTTTTCATAGATAGTGTAAGTCTTTTAATTTGTGCTTGTCTAAAAGACCGGATGCTGTGCTACAATATTTGTGTCTTTAATATTTTTAATTTCCTAACTTTCCAATTATATTTATTGTAACTTAAACTTGGGAAAACATTGATTTTCATCTATGTTGATTAACTTTAATATTCGCAAACGTAAACTAATTCAATTATACTTAACATTAAGGATCAAAGAATTCAATTTCCGCCCTCCATTGAGTCAACATTCGGCTCAAAATTATTGGGAGAAAGTCGATCAAAATTATAATAACTGTTTCAGGTGTGACCAGTATTCAAAGACCTCTATCAACAGCATACATTTTGTTAATATCTATTCAAATCTCTCTGTTGAGGGAAGCAAGGGAGGTCGTTGTTGTTTTGTTAAATTTTAACGCAGCTTGCCTATTGGATCGTCGGCGTTTTTGACATTTTAATATAGATTTTGAAAGCTTACAAAAATGGAGTTACTTTGGTAATAAACATGGAAATTGTTTTTTCTTTTACGTCTTTTGGTTTCAGGAAATGAAAGGTTTTATGAGGTGCAAATGAATACCATTTTATGTAGGTAAATAAGGTTCCAGTTTTGAAAAAATGAGTCTTATTTCATTTAAGACAAGATCTAATATAAGACACTTTTTTACCCTCGTGGTACCCGTTCCCGTGGGAATTTCGGGATGAAAAATAGCCTATAACCTACCCGTTGAATGTGGCTATCTATTACAAAAAGAATTATTCAAATCGGACTGATAATTCCTGAGATTACCTCGAACATACAAACAAACAAACTTAAAAATTTTACCTCTTTATAATATTAGTATTGATAAATGTTTGTTCGATATTGTGATCACCGCTTGCCTAAAGCACAAAACACATAAAGTGCGTGTGCCAGGAAAGGGTCCGCAACGGGCCAGTAAAAATAAGGAAATCTACGTCACGCGACTCGCAACCGGCCCGCAGTCGGCCCGCAACCGCACTAATTGTGCCTAGCGTGTAACACATGGGATACATTTTATACCAAAGTTCCCGCGGAAATGGGTACAACGCAGGAAAGACAGTGAGATTGTAAATTATATACACATATTTTTTTCTAAAATTCAACTCAACTTGTACCATAATTAATATCAAATAAGAACTCAAACTTAAAGACATAACAGAATTCCCCATACACCAGTTAACGAAGCATTTCAACTTAATAAAGTATCCGAGTATTATTAAATTACAAAGAGAAGACGTATATAATTTTTTCCCGTTTCTCCTATTAGGGTCCCGTGGGAACGTAATTATGTAATCCGAAGACGGAACCCAGTTTGTTTTGCTATTAAGATGTTTGACGGAAAATAAATTATGTATGGCGTATAACAGATTGAGAGGTAGTTAATGTCTTGATTTGGGATCTAGGGAAGGAGCTGTAGCGATTTTAAGACGGCGTACAATAAGTAAGTTTGTGGTGTGTAATTTTTTATGTATATGATAGTATGTGCAGAGAAACTTGTATTTAAATTGTTTGCTACAAATTATATAGTTACACAGTGTCGTCAGCCTAACGTAGTCCTTAAACTTGTGTCAATATTCTCTCACGTTATATCTTATTTACAATGGGCAGCACATAAATTATTATTCATCATTTGGTATTTTTTAAAATTAAGATACTTAAGTATGTATGTATAAGTTAAGTAAGTTTATAACTTGCGCCATGCCGTTTGTTTACTCTCCCTTCAAGAGATTAATAAGTTATTTAATCCACTTTTAATATTCATCGACTGATTTCGGTATAAATAGCTCTTAATATCTTTTACAACAGTGTTTACCGAAATATTATCGATTACTTTCATAATTATGCTAGCATTGGTATACTAAGTTAAGGAGATTGCCCGTAGATAGTTTTACTAAAGATGCGATAAGTCCTTCACCGCGTGCAACCTACGTTGACAGCTGCAATTTATCTCTACTAATATAATAAAACTGAAGAGATTTTGTTTGTTTGTTTGAACGCGCTAATCTCAGAAACTGCTGATCCGATTTGAATAATTCTTTTTGTAATAGATAGCCACATTCAACAAGAAAGTTATAGGCTATTTTGCATTCCGAAATTCCCACGGAGACGCGCTCAATGCGGGTAATAGCGCAAGGCACGGCTAGTTATTGAATACAAGATGAAATTGAAGCTGCCAACGCATGTTGCAAGCGGCGACTTATTGTAATGGCACCTTAATACGTCAGGCACACTGAACCGCGGGGAGCTGCTACTAATATCGTTAGCTCACCCTTTCTGTCTGTCTGTCTGTCATAATTAGCCAACCCTTTCATCTGACATGCGGTGGTGATGCGACGTGATTTCTGTATTAAGTGTATGATTTTTGTATCAAATATATATTAATTAAATATATTACAAATTCCCGAAATACTGTCTGACTGCGTATCCTCGACGGTAATTTCCTTAATGACTGCTGTTCGGATATTTACGATATTCAAGAGGAAGGTTTGCAAAGTTTCATGCCAAAGGGACATTTCTACAGGAACGAATGCAATGCCGTTAAGCACGGGGCATAGCTAGTTATTTCTAATATCTTTTCAAACATAGAACAAATTTGAGATCACAAACCCGCATCTATATTATAATGCCGAAATATGATAATGGTATAGCGGAAGTCATAACATAACTTTTTTTGGCAAACTTGGCCTTCTTACATCGTTATTACGATCTTCTTTATTCGTTTCATAGACAACCCGCAACAAATAAAATGCAAGACATTCCATAGACACACATCTAAGTACACTACAAAACGGGAAGTGAGACTAAAATTATATGAAGATTTCCGTCCAGCATTTGTCTTGAAATTTGGCAAGAATGTGATCTATAAAACATGTGATGTACAGACAGTAGTACATTTCCTTATTATGTTAGAAATATGCGCATTATTCATGTCTTGTGATTTATATTTTACAGACAAGAATTTTTTGAAGAAAGCCTAGCGGTGGTTGTAAGGTTTTAAGCTATTGCAAAGCTTCTATCGCGGGCCTTGAGCGCGGGGACCGAATCCAGAAATTCCGTAATGAAAAAACCTCACGCTCCCCACTAACGCCATCTAGTGATACAAAAAATAACTATGCAATAGCTTTACCGCGGCAGTCCCCGAGTGCCACACGTCTTTTTGTTCAAGAAGGCTCTAATAGGCATTTTCTGAAGTTCTTAAATTGGGCAAAATGGTCTATACCTTGACTGTAATAAGGAACAATACAAAGGATAAATAACTAAGCTTGTCGCTACGCTACGCTACACTGAATTTTATCTTTAAGTTGAAATGTAGTCGAATGTGGTCGGTTTTCCAGCTGAAGACGATTCCTCCTGAAGAGGAAAAAGGATTAGTGATTTAATTCAATTCTTACTTTGCCATTGAACCCTTTTCTTCAATGAAATTGGTCATTGGTTGAATTCATCTAACTTCAACAAAACTTATTAAAAACAATATAACTAAAACCGTTACAAACCAAACGCCGAAATCAAAAGATATATTTAATCAAACAAGGAACCTTAACTCAACCTTTAACTCTAATCTATTTTGGAAAAGGTACTGTAAAGGTCAATATTTACGAAGGTATTACAAATACCAAAGATGATATCCTGTAGGGTCACAATTTTACAAATAAACGGGTGGACTTTGGACCCAATTAAATGGATCGTGGAGTTGTATGCTTAGGACAGACAGACAGACAAGGGGTTCATGTGATTTCACGGAAATTTTGCAACGTTTCGTGGTCAAAAGGTTCCTGAAGAGTTTATGTTAGTTTTGGTCTTTCGTCTCTAGAGGTTGGTTAGTCTTTGTATGAGTTTGAAGAGATATATTGTAATGAAAACCTTTTGCTTAAGGTACCGTTTACATAGCGAGTTTATAAACTGATAGCCGGTGAGTTTACTAGAATGCCAGCGTTATTATATCACACTAGCAGTGCTCCGCGGTTTTACCCGTGTGGTGCCCGTTTCTGTAAGAATTTCGAAATGAACATAGCCTATAACCTTCCCGTTGAATGTGGCTATCTATTACAAAAATATTTTTTAGAAACGGATGGGTAGTTTCTGAGATTAGTGAGTTCAAACAAACAAACTCTTCATCATATTACGTATAGATAGATATTTAAAATGTCTCGATCGCTTACTATAAGATTGGAAACATCTCATTTAAAACGGCGTTGTAAAGTTGATTTATTAGTAGCAGTACTGGGTAGGATATTGTAGCAAACAATTGTTTTATTCAACTGAAGTAAGGGGCATAAAGTATTAATCTACGTAAGTAAACCACAACTATAAAATATATTCACCATCTTACCACATTCAGTAAACAACCAATAACAGAACACAATTTATGAATACACAAAAAATGGATGAAATTTATCTGAAGCCTTACATGAGCTATAAATCTACATGATACAACATCAGTCTTCATACTTCAATCATGGAAAACCCTTCTTTTATTAACCCTTATATTTTAACCCATAGAGTTCAAAACATCAAGCAATAAACCTCTTTCAATACTAGATAGAACTTCCTTATTCTGAGTTGAATAGAGTTGAATTTTGCGCTTGTTTTACAGTTGGTTTCAGCCTTTATTACAAAGGTGTTTAGGGCTATGTTGTTTGTCCGGTTGTAAGGAGATGGCCTAAGGCGAGCAATATCCTGCAAGGCCTATAGAGGCCTATAGAGGCAGAGTAAACAGCGGGCGTCCGACTGAATGAAAAACATCCTACAGCAACCGAATGTGGACTTTGGGTAATGATTCTTGATTCGATACTGAGGGGTTGCCTGTTAATTTTAGATGATTGGATTGATGAAATGGAAGGTATGGCACTATGTAGGTTACAACAAATAGGGTTTATATTAATTATATTGGTTTAGAAATAATGTTTCGTTGAAATGTAAACCAAATCATGTGAATATGTCATAAGAGATTTCAAAATGAGTATCCTAAAAAGTCAATCATTAAAAAAATATAAGTTACGATTATAAAACATTACTACATCTGTATCTATCACTTATTATAATTATATAACACAAATTATCTAGGTGATAGTCTTTCTTAAACTTACGCGGTTTGTATAGTAAACGAACCACCGCGAAAAAATTCGTGTGAGTACGATTACTAATTAACAACGTACCTTTTTGTTGTACATTATACATAGAATATCAAACGCGTTAACATAAACAAGAGTACCACATTAACAGTGGCGATGTACTCTTTATGCTCTTTACTGTAACGTATTCTTGTTAAGATAATTATAAAATACCCTTTTGGGCTTTCGTTTCAATTTTTCGAATATTTGTCCAGGACTTTTGGGACAATTAATAGAATTGGTTCCCATGTGAATGGACACCGTGTCTAAATATTCGGGCTTGTGTAAATAGAGCCGGATTGGATGCGTTCGGTTGTGTTTCTTTTATTGTTTTCGATACTATTCAGCGAAGCTTTTTTTGTTTTATTATATTTTTACAATGAATAGGAAAAACAGTGTATTCGCTATCGGTAATTTTATTAGTCTTTTCCGTATTTTATTTATTATAGCAAAGTTACTTCGTCCTAATACTTTGAAAAATATACTAAAAGCAAAATTGAAAATAATTTCCTGTACAAAAAGACTCCTGAAATTCCTTTAAAGCGAAAGTTAATATATGAAGGCCGTTCTGCCTTTTTAAACTAATTTTGAAGTACATCCCACTTTTCCGAGTTTACAAGGGAAAATTTTATTAAAGCATTGCCGACTTGGTTTCATCATAATACGGATTAAGATAGGAATTGTGTTGACGTACGCCGGCAGCCATCTTGGGGCATATTTTTTTAATTTTCTCGAAGCATCTGTAGATTCGATTATACTGCCAACTGTTTCAATTTTAAGAAACGCGACGGGAGATATTTTAAGTTGATTTTTGTAATGTTTTCATTTGAATTATTGCTTTGATTTTGCTCGTGCCTCTTTATTTTCCATTATATTAAACATAAGCGAACCTTTTAAGGTATTTTCAATATCTTTAAATTAAAATGTACATTTTCAATTATTTTTTATTGATTTTCAATATTTAAGTATTAAGTTAAGATGTTGTAAAATGTTTCTGATAAGTTTATGAAAAAACGTATAAGTATAATTGTAGTCACTATATTCCTAAACACGTAATGAGCATTCGATTACGATACAATTTTCCAACCAATAGCGTTTATACAAACGAAAAAGTATTTCTACTAACAAGACCTCTTTGCAAAAAGGAAAGCGAAACTTTTTAAGTGAAACTCCTTACCGAAACCGGAGGAGTAATTGCTAAGTCTACAAAGCAGTTACAATCGTCGACTCGACCATTACTATAAAGAACATTAATATATTTTTTTCTTTTTTAACTGAAATTCTTTGTTCCTTTTAATTCTCTCCCTCGTCGTTTATGAAATAAGTTTTTTTAACAAGATTACTTTTTATGAACATGAAATTGTTGGGTAACGAATTTAGAAACAAAGTGCTGGTTTTTTGACAACCTTCTTGAATGAATATATTGTCTTTGGATTCTTTTGTGAAGAGGATACTTGACTTTTATATTTGTGTTTGGAACTTCGAATTTTAAATAAAACTTTTTTGCTTGTTGACAATTGACAGTTATTATTTTGTTTAGGGCGAGTGCAGACTCACATCAGTTTTGATACTGATTTTTCTTTATATTTTTATAGAGTCAAAAATTAGTCTTAAGACTGACTACCTACCTGTTTCCAAAACACTTCAATTCAACTGTCTTGCCTATTTGAGCTCGCTCTAAGACTAAGTTAGATAACATTTATTCGGTGCTTTAAGTGTTTTTTAAAAATATGTACTATTTTTTTTTGTTATTTTTTCAAAATTAAAATATAAAAAAAAATTGTTCTTTTTTTATTTAAAATATAAAAAAACAACCCTAAAAGAGGTTTCATTCCATATTATATAATTAACTTGATGATTAAATGAGTAACTTCTCAAGTAGATATTCAATTGTCAATCAGTTGTCGCGGGGTGCTCCGTCCCTCGGTAATACACTAAACTTCACAATTTGCCTAAACTATGAATCCGTCAGTTGTAATCTGGTTCTCTGTGGTTTGTTAGCTTTAGGGCTGCCATTACACTTATCTTAAACATTACAATTGTATTTTATTAATCAAAATAACATTAAATACCAAGTACATAATAATATATTAATTAGTAAAATTGTGAATCGATTTTTTTGATGTTTAACCGTTTGTTTTTAAATTAATTACGCGGTAATGAAATAAGGTACATTTTAATGGAGAGCGAATTGCCAGGTTATATCAATAAAATTTTGTTAAATATTTAATTTTGTTTCATATTCTTCTTGCAGTCTAGCTTGGAAGTAAGCCTTATTTAAACACCATTCGACTTATAATTAAAAAATATTTAAACAGGGAGCTTCATAATAGTGTCGTCCAAGAAATAAGCTTCAGGGACTTTCAAGTATTCAGGTATAAAACAGGCAACATTTCTCAAAAAACCTAAGTAGTTTATCAGCTATTATTGAGCAGTGGCAACCCTATTGAAGGGTGAGTCGGATTATCATATCGTATGAATATTTTATGCGCCGGTCTGATTCAATTAGACGCCCAATGTGGGTCCGAGGAGACGTCGTAAATGAGAGCTCGCAGAATCATGGGAATTTGTTGTTTTGAACTGTTTAAGATATGTTCTCTATTTTAAGGTTCTTACAAAAACAAATGCAAAAGTATATCCGGGTGTCTGTTCGTCTGTTCTATTCTTCTTACAAATATAAATGTGAAAGTCGAGTGTCTGTTTGTCGTTTCTATTCTTTTAAAAGTACTTATTAATATTGTAAATGTGAAAGTATCCGTTTGTCTGTTCTCTCTCAGTGCTAAAATACTTGAGAAAATATGAAATCCTCTTTTTAACTGTGACAGTACGTTGTAAGTTGAATATCGTTGCTAGACTACTTTCGACTTTATTGCATTGCGAATGATCAAACATTTCAAGGAAATGGATTCCTAATTTAAGTTCGTGACAGTACCTATTCCTCCCATATGGGTATATCAAAGATTTTATAGACGAAATAGACGAAGACGCGTATCTATTCCATTTTCAAAATCATCAATACATCACTACGTAAATGTCAAATCTACTACCACATACACTCCAGCACTACTCGTATACATAACTCTCCTTAGTATACACAAGTCTCCCAAGTATACATAAGTCTCCCAAGAATACATAAGTCTCCGAAGTGTACTATACGCTTCTTACAATGATGAGAACGTAGGATTGTAAGTACACATGTGTACGTGTGTACTTGTCGTGTAGTTGTGTGTATGTTATATATGGTGGTGTGGTCTTTGTGGTGAGAGGAAGCGGAAAGCGGATTAAGGTAGTAGTAGACATATTGTCCTTTTGTATGGTATGGCTGTTTGGTCAGCGAGAGGCTTTTGGATTGTAATAGACACATAATGTTTTTTGTAATTATGATAAAAAAATACCCGCGTTATACCCGTTCCCCCGAAAATTTTGGGATAAAATGTATCCTATGAGTTATTTTGATGTATAACCTATATTACTGTAAAGTTTTATCCAAATCCGTCCAGTAGTTTTTTCGTGAAAGAGTAACAAACATACATACATACATACATACATCTATCCTCACAAACTTTCGCATTTATAATAATTGTAGGATGTTTCTCATGAAAATATACCCCGGAACGTATTACCACATAACCGGAGGTCATTTCACCCATTTGGCCTCCTCCTCACATCAAACAGCTGACTAACGACTCCAATCTGTTCCTCCGTAACTTGGACCTCATCCAGAGGCAGTAAATCAGAGCAGCCTCCCTTATTATGTTTATTCATGTATCTTCCTCTCATCTTGAGAAAGTGAGAATTAAACGTGATTTCGTTGGGTTTTATTAGGTGTTGGGAGAAGGAATTATTTTTGGAGGTTTTGTAGTTTACGTAAATTGTCTATGGAATGAAAAAGTGAAGCGAAAAGTTTTACTAACTTTTAATAGCAGCTTCGATTTTTCTTATAGTATCTTAAGACGTCTTAGGACAATTCTATTACTTCTTCTTCTGGAGTCCAAATATTTTTTCAAGTCCGGATGCTAAGCTAAGGCCATTTAACTTCAAAGGATATTTAAAATCTTTGAAAACATTACATAATATAATATATGAACCTTTGAACATTGAAGACACTTTTCTTCTCCAAATACAATGATAACATAACTATTCAACTAACCAAGGAAGACTTAATAAAAGTATCAGACGCCCTTCTGTTACCTAAATGCTGGACCGGAAAAGTTTAAAGGCCATTGACACGATAAGAAGAAGACACAACTATTGTAACTCCATCTACAACTATCTCTATCAACACTTCATCCCACCAACTACCACGAACAGTTCTCCCACATCTTTCACAACACCCATTATAAAAATCGCACAATGGCTTCCATCTTCCATTCACGTATTCTCCACTGAAACTGCAATCTGCCAGAATAATCACGTTCAACAATACCTCCCGCGAAACCTATTCAAGACGCTTACTTTACTCCCCACTTAGCCCATATTTTGAGTCAGTAAGGCATCCGAGCGAAATCTCATTCTCATTTCAAATGCGAGGATATACGAAAAATGCTTATGCAAAGTGTTATTATTTTTTTTTGAAGCGTAGAGTGGGGTGGGGTCGTAGTGTTAGCGGGTTAAAGTGACGTTTTGTTGCATAATGTAGTTAGTACTGCAATCATTGTATGGTGTATAGTAATTTGAGGCTATAGAATATCATATATTGCCTTTTGCGATATTTCAAACATTTTAAAAGATATTCGCACCATACCTTACGTTTCTACTTCTCTCGTTTGATATGCTACTTCGACCTAATTCCAGATAAGATATAAAAATAGCCAATATGTTTAAATAACGCTTACGAACTAACAAGGTATCTTAAAATTTATAAAGTCTCCATTTATCAGTGTTGCATCTTGACCTAATAATATAAAACTTGATAATATAAAACTTCATTAATATTAATACCTAAATCTCATAAACGTTTATTATCTCTACTAATGTATTCCGCTAACACTATGGCATCACAGCGCAGCGGAAGTTTCGTCGGTTGGCATTAGCCGGATTGAGCGGAAATGGGTCACGGTAGGATTTGTCTGTGTCTCTCTTCCGGACTGATTTAAATAACGAACATGAAAGGATACTGCGGAACTCATTCACTCAATTGTTTCTAAGATTATGTTGAGCAGTCTGTGGATTATGAGACGGTTATTGTTTTGAATTAGGAATATTATTTAATGGGTAATAAATCCCTATTATGAATGTGTAAGGAACTTTGTGTGTCTTTCTGTACGCTTATCCACTGAACCGATTTTAATGAATTTCGCTTCACATGTACGCTAGACTTCGAGAAAGGACATACATTTTATCCTGTTATCAAATTTTTACCGAATTTTACACTGCGAGTGTTACCACGGTGACTTCTAGATAATTATTTTTAAAGTCATATTTAGGTATTTATTTTATCATATACTGAATAAAGCATGATTAAAAATGTAGTACATGAATAAATGTTTCAAATATGGAGGTAGAGCTATTTTAATACTCGTAAATCCGTTCTCGGTAACTGCAATTCCTGAATCTCCATATCCACGTAACCACAGATTATCATACCACTCTCTGTTTAGTAAACATTAAGTCACTGGCTGGCAACAAATTAAATTAATAGGACCCGCTCCCGGTTAGCACAATAAATCACTTTCATTGTTCACGGAATGAATATTCATTTAAAATATACGATTTTTGTTTAGCAAACGGACATCGGAATGAACGGATGATATCTTAATGTTGCCATGTTTACAAACTTTCATTTCATTTTAGATGTTCAGTGTTGCAATATAAAACTGTTTTATTAATATTTTGACTTTTTAATTTTATGATATTTTTATTAATATTCCTCTTAATTCTTGCAGTTTTTAAAAGGTTTACTGTTATTAATATGTTGTTTACATAATTTATGATAAGTGATTGAGAAATGGAAGCGTCTTTTATTATGATAACCTACTTTTAAATTAATTATAATCATTTAGGTTAACTGCAGGAAGAAATCAAATCAAGTTCTTAGTATCAATTTCAAATATTTAAAGATTTAGTAACCGAATAAGATAAAGCCAAATAATTTAAAGTAAAAAAAAAACAAATTATCCATAATTATCAATAACTCTGACACCAGGATTGGTCAGGTTGACCATCCACTCGATAAGAAGAAGATTCATAATAGTTTTTTTATTTCACCGTTGAATCAAAGATTCGAATTACGAACTTAGAGATTGGAATTCTATTCCTATTTTGAAATTCGTAATCGGTACGGATTCGGAAATCAATCCGGTTTTAAAGAATTAGGGATGGGATCGCAAGGTGGCGTTTTATCCGTAAATCGTGGGGCGATAGCAATCACAGGCGTCGGTAAAGAAGCCCCGATGGCCCCAGTGAGCTCGTTGAGACTTTCACGACTTTTTACCGGACCCTTTGTCTTTCAGCACTTGTAGGGTTGGCTTCGATACGGAATGAAAGCTTTATATTTTATAAGTATGCGAAATATAAAAAATATATACCTACATATATAATGTCACAATAATAAAGTTACACTCGCATTATCTCCATGGTAGCTTATATCTTATGAGGTTCTTTCAACGTAGTTTCAAAGTGCAACATTTTTTGTCCACAGTCCCAAAAATATAATCACATATTCTTGTCAGGATCTATAGAAAATCTACAAAAATCATATTATTCAGTGATCTCTTTATTGTTAAACATACTCAAAATACAACAGCTATCTAACTCGAAATCTATTCACGAGACTCCTAATTAATCGCCCGAGCACAGCCCTACAGTAAACTCGTAGTGTTCATGTTCCAAACTTGGCATCAGACACAATTTATGACGGACGCTGACGGGGCACCTAATTCTGCAGGCTCTCATTAAACGGGTATAAACGTGGACCTATATTCACTTACAACGGCCATTTTTCCGATTTTCCGGACCGTATCCGACTTTTGGGACGGTCCCGCCACTTTTTCCTGCATATATTTATGATGGTTCTAAACTGTGTCCCGGTTTTTGGTTGACTGCTTTTGCGATTTTAGTGTGGGAATAGGGTTGGGCGATTAATCGCATGCGATTTGTTTTAGTAAAATTATTTGTGGCAGTTACTATAGATAGTAGACGTTTTTGCCCGTAGCTTATTTACTGCAGGTTCTAATAACATCTCTGATAGCAGATCAAGTTATTTATATGTCATATTTGTTGTTTGTGATTATATAAATGTCATATTATCTCTTTTTCAGTCGCCAAACTTTGGCATACATAGAAGTAATGACATTTTTGTGACAATTGGATTGATACCACAGATAGCTCCTTTAGATAATTAATTGAGACCCCATTAAGCGATATGTTAAGTTATTTCCCCAATCACTGTTTAAAATATTTCAATATAAAATGGGGCAAAAATATCGCTATTCCAATCTGAATCAAGCAACAGCTTAGATTCGTTTCAAAGATGCAGAAAAGCACGCACACATAGACACGTGTAAACAAAACTGCGTTCGCTTGAAAGTAATTTACTCGTTGAGTCTATAAAGTTTACACTCACATGATCATTCGCTAGATAAATTCTTAAATTAAATTCCGGTTCGGGCAAGCGATTACCGCCCCTTCGACCAAGGAACTATGACCTGTTTTGCCGTGATTGCGTCGCCTGAAATTCGGGCGTGCCTTAAAATAATGCGAGCTCAAAAGCATAGGAATGAGGAGGTCATTGCCTTCTCAATTGGGTCAAATAGTGGGACATTTTTTTGGGTCAGGATTCGGTATGTTTTTCTTACAAATGAGTTATGCTGGCCTTGTTTTCATCAGCGAAAGCTTTCTTAGATAATGTAGTGCCAAGCTTCCGTTGGATTTATCTTCGGAATGGGAAAGTTGGGTGAAAATGATACAGGACTTGTGTATAACTTTCGGTTTTTGGCAAGTTCTTTGTTATTATTAAAAGGAAATGGTAAGTTTGTTATTAATGGCTGCCTTTGAAATGGGTTTTGGCTCGATTACTATGTTTGTATGGTGTAAGAGTACTAATACATATATATTTAGTGTTTGAGAGGCTTCTGCACGAAAGCTTCCGATATTTACCAAAGCCTTTAAATGTTTTGTAGTCAATAGATTTTTGTTAATTGATGAT
Organism: Cyclophora albipunctata; assembly: GCA_963082685.1. Classification (NCBI taxonomy): domain Eukaryota; kingdom Metazoa; phylum Arthropoda; class Insecta; order Lepidoptera; family Geometridae; genus Cyclophora; species Cyclophora albipunctata. Next base: position 1,656,056 of record OY720117.1, on the reverse strand, counting down.
TAATAATATAATTTCATATTATTTTTTTAACATTCGCTAAGCATGTTAAAAAAAGTAAAGTATGAGCGTGTAATGTCCCACTGCTGGGCAAAGGTTGCTCCCATCTCTTAATGTTAAAAAGAACTAAAAAAACACGCCATATCGAAGCACGTTACTTGAAACAAAGCACCTAATAATTACATCAGTATAGGCAGTATCTCTAACTATACTTACAAACCAATTCACTACCGTATCAATGTAGTAAGCACTAAAATTCCATTACCAAGTCCCAGGACAGACTAGTCCGGGAGCCCACAGCTAAGTGGCAAGTCTTACCTCGCTCAACTTTATTCCTTGGTCTATTAAGAATAGATGAGCTCAGAACTGAGTATGAGCTCTTGAGTGGAGCATAGGTGAACTTATTTCCGTAGGGTTGTGTTGCAGGGTGTGTTTCAGCTCTTGTTTCAGGGTTGGTACGGTGCGACAATGGTGATTGGTGAATTTATTGTTTAATTAATGAATGGTATACATTATAAAATGTATTCCTTTGTTAGATGTATAATGTACTGAATTGTGTTTTGCGATATTTAAAGTTAAAAAAAATTACTACCGCACTTGGAGACGTACATTAAATCGATGCTAACTAATTGACGTAATTTTTCATTCATTAAATGTCAAAATCACTCATTCAATCTATACTAAGGAAGTATTTGACGGGTCTGAGCACGGGCGTATGAGCTAATGTTCAATGTATTTCATTTCATCATTTCATTTCATCATTTCATTTTATCATTTCATTTCATCATTTCTATACATGGTACTTTCAAAAGGTCTATACATGGTACTTTCTACCATGTATCATTTCATATTCGTATCAAACTTTATTGTAGCTCCATTGTTTTAACGAGATGATAGTTACAAACCATCCACCCTTAGAAACTACCATAAAATGATATACTGAAACTTTGGCAAGTCCGTGCTAAAGAACTGATAATGCTTATTCTACTCAATAACTTCACAGTTGAAGATTTCTTAGGAGTTGTTAACGTAAGGCGTCTCCTTTAGATTTAGCAAGTTTACAAGCGGCTAGCCGGCGATTTAAATAGAACGCAAGCGTCAAAAATATCAAATTCTTCGCTCACTCGCGTTCTATTTTACTAGCCCGCTTGCAGCTTATAATATCGCTCATTCTTAACTTCAATCTTAACGGTGCCTCAGGATTTTAATTTTACGTTAATTCAAACTCCGTAACATTTTTGTTTCAACATTTACCTCTATACTGAGACACGTCAAATGCAGTAGTAAAGATTTTATGAGTGATTTCGGGATGTATGAAAAATTCATCAATTAGTTAAGTGTCCATTTAATCGATATGTCAAAGTACTTCATCTCACAAACAAACACTATTATTACTTACTACTTTCCAATCAATTTTCACATCAACTTTCAACCAAACAAACACAAACAAACGTTTTAATCACAAACTTTACCGTAACAGCAACAAACAGCTTAACCCTTGGAATGGAGCTACTTTAACTAAATCCTAACTGAATTGTACTAGTTCGAAATTGGAATTACTGAGAAGTTGTTGGAACTACACAGCACTATATGAACTGTTCCAAATTCAACACAGATTTTGTAAACAAAGAAATGTTAAGTTACGTCACTGTCTATAGTAACAGTTTGGTAACTATGGTAACAGTGTCATAAGTAAAGTAAAATTGTTTAGTTTTCCAATTAATCAAAATAAAACTAAAAAAAAATCGAAAAAAAGGTTTTAATTTATTTGAAAGTAACGATTATTTATATAGCTTTTGTAAAACAGGTGTTAACAGAGCAAAAAAAAATTCAATAAAATTTGGTATATTTATTAATTTAAAGCTTCCTCAGCGTTTGTCATAATTTTTTGGTAATATTTAAATACTTACATCTCATTAATGTAAATTAAACACTATGATACAACAAAAAAGTATGTATATGTTATCATCTTTATTTCCAAAATCTATCCCTATCTATGGAATGGCATTATAGTTCGAGCTACCGAGAACTAGAGCGAGTTAAAATGGCGGTCTAGAGAAGTGAATTGTCTCTGGTCACATCTTACTGTTTATCTGAACACGGTCCCTGTTGGTTAGCGTATTGTACGAGATATGTCTGAAATGACACAGTGTAAAGCAGTAAGAGAAGTTGAGCAGGTTAGGCAAAATAAAGACCGATATTAAGATGATTCCGTGCTTCGGAGGGCACGGTCCCGGTTACTTTCTACAGATAGTAGTCTTTACATGAGCCATGTCAGAGGCCTTTGGCGGCTCAATAACTCTGACACCAGGACTGGTCAGGTTGACCATCCACGCGATGAAGAAGAAGAATAGATATGTAAAGGACTAATTCAAGCACGACTTCGTTGTTTGTTTGATTTAAATTAAGCTTTAAACTGAATTATGGAACCTACTTAACTAAAACATCAGCAAAACATTTTTTTTGTACTTATTTAAAAATTTGCTATATTTATGAATTATATTTTGCCGGCAAATTATAGTATTCAATTATGTGGTAATTATCTTTTGATATTCTTGTCCCCAATCACCAAGTCTTGTCCCATTTTAATACCATACCTACATCATCTTCTAACGTTAGAGTTAGAAGTCATACTGTGTCCTTTAAACTGTGGCAGAGTCCCAGTATCCCTTAAGTGAAATACTAATCTATGCAGTATGCAGTGTAATGTAAGGCAATGTGAATTTGTGTGTGTCTGGGTGTGCTATCGAATGGGTTACTTCGATTTTTATGAATAGTACGTGAGAGTCTGGTATTTTATAAGATTAGATTGTTTTTGTAATATATCGGTATAAATGTGGTATTAATATGATTATAATAAAAGGGATGGACTTAAGCGCAAAAAACCAAGTTCAGTACCCAATGGTTATCCTAACCTAAAAAAAGAATTAAAAATTATGCCGCAACAAAGCGTCATCTATTCAATACTAAACGAATCTCTTAATTCAAACACTCAACCATAGATAATCTATTAGACAGCTTCCCTTCGGCTGTAACTCGGTACAATTTATGCGCATACCGGAAGTCCTAACAAGTTGGCGCGCTTCCTAACTTAATTCCGATTGATTTTTGTCGCAGACATTGGCCTACTGCGGTGCTACTCACTCATGTAGTATACGATTGGACATAGATATTCAATATTGGAAGTTCGGATAAAATGGAATGTTCTGGAATGTTTGTTTTCGGTAGTTTTGGAGAATTTGAAGATTTTTAGTGGTTTTCTTGAGTAGTTTTTGCTCTTTTATGTAGAGGGGTATGGCCATTATTATAAGAGAAAACTAGTGTTAAAGAGTCAACTAATATAACTGTAAAATATTTTATGCATTTCACCAGTAAGAAAGTAGATTTTTCAGGATAAACTCACGCTGTATCTATGCCAAATTTTATCAAAATCAGTTCAGTGGTTTAGGCGTGAAAGCATTTAAGACTACGAAGTATCATATCAGCAAATATTTAAATAATTAAGTTGTCTCCAAAGCTTATTTTTCGTGTAATATTATCTTACCATGAAACTTTTCCCAGTAATAAAAACTAAAAAGTAAGTCAAACTAAACTCCTCGTTCTCTCAACACGTACCATCCTAACATACTCCCCGAAATGGGTTTCCGAACCAACAGTATATAGCAATAAAAACTTCCACAAATACTAGGGAAATGTCTCTTTATGACTCCGAGTTTGGGAGCTGGCGACGTTCGTCGTTAATAGTTTGGGAGTCGATTTGGTAGTCAATTCCGCGGCGATACTTAACGGGTTAAAAGTTGTAAATCGTAAGAAAAAGTAGCTTGAATGTGATTGTGGATTTTGTAGTCTGAAGGCGTAAATGTAACGAAAAACAAATATGCAGATCACGAAATGAAATAAGTACTGTTAAACAACTTTTTAGAGCTAGTAGATGAACCTTTTCTGTAGAGAATAGAATAGAGCACTATATACCACTATAGATTATTAATTTATTCAATGCTTCCCTTTACTTGAAATTAGTTTTAAACACAACTTTACTGTGTCCGAATGGTGATATTTATTGTTTACCGCTTCGTTTGTTTTCATGGATAAAAATATTGCTGAAACGATTTTCAGTAAAAATAGTAGGTATATCTACCGATTTTATTTATCATGTAACGTTTTCAATTAACATGCAAAACAGACCGTAAACGGAATGACAGATCAAAAAATCAATCCAACGTTCAAAATTCAAAAATTGAATGAAATTTCGAATTCGGAATCTGTGATCGGATACGGGCGTGCCAGAGCTATTGTCTTCCGGAAACGAATGGCCTCTGGGGGTTGGCAGCACTGCGGAAATGGCGCGTGTGACCAATGCAATAACGACCGATGCAATCATAAAAGATTTGGTTTTATCTGTTATTGATTGCCTGTATGCTTATTCAAAAAAAGAACTTTACAAAAATGAACTTACATGTTTAAAATGAGTGCAAAATGGATGAGTTTATAAAGTAAATAGTACATACTACAGCACTTAGAAACGTCCATTAAATTGACACTTAACTAATTGACGTAATTTTTCATACTTTACATGTCAAGATGATACATTAAATCATTACTAAGGAAGCATTTGACATCTCTGAGTGAGGGAGATAGGAGTGTAAGGAGCATAGTAATCTATAAGAGAGAATAAGACCCACTTTTGACAGGCATAGACAAATAACAAAAATCTGTTTTTTTTACCAAAAATAATCTTAAGTATAGGTTTGATGGTATGATTGTACGTATACTCATCCAACTATGCTCTTCCCCTGCATTTTTATGGTCCAAGTTAGCCGCAGACGTAATTAGGCATCGACATCGCACTGCGTTAGTTGAGCGATAAAATACTTTCTTCATCAGGCTAATGGGGTGTAAGTTGATTCGGGCCCCTTATATTTATCACTACAACACGTGACTTTGAACTTTATTGTGTAGACTTAAAGGTGAAATTGTGATGAAGCGGTTTCTCAGGGTGTATAGTAAAGAAGGTCGTTACTCAACGTTTTTCTGACGAGTCATTGTGTTGGCAGCATTGTTTTGGAATGCGCCTTTTTGTGAGAGGATGTGACGTGTTGTTCTTGTATTTTTGTTTTTCTTTGTTTTGATAATGTTATTTTATAAGCGTTATGTTAAAGTTTCATTAAGTGCCGGTTCATTAATTTGGAGGGTAGGAAGTCATGCGCAAAACTTTTTAATTTTAGCAGCTTTTATTAGTTTTTGGGTGCTAATAAAATGTAATTGAAATCATTATAAATCTATTTAGTAAACTGCCTGTTCTGTTCAACATTATTTTTATTCTAAAATCTTAAAACTGCCACATTTTAATTAAATCTTGAACAAAGTTTAAAGTACGAATACTTATATACCTCATAAAAAGATCTTCTTTTGTTTTTAGTTTCATTTTGATTCAGAACTGTCAATCAACTTCAAAATGCCGCATTAGTTTTTGAAAGTTTTCTTTATTTTGACTGTACAAAACAGTACATTGTAGGTACAGTCAGAAATAAATAAAATCTGTACAAGTTATCTAATGGGACTTAACGAACTCATACTTGTACTTAATTTGCTTTACTTGACAACACTAAGTACTACACCAATATATTTGCAGTGAACTGGAGTTCCATTATCTACAGGCTGAGGGTAATGACACCGGTTCTCTTAAAGATACGTACAGTTAGGTTCAGTTCAGTGGCGCGGAAATATCTTAAGATTTCACCCGAAAATTGTACAGGGAGCTTAAGTGTGTAAGAGTGTTTCCTAAAAAAAGGATTTTGGTCGCTTTTTAACATGTGTTTTGTTGTAATTTTTAACTTACAGATGTTGAAGCCATTTTGAGGTGTGTGTATATTGTAGTTTTATGTTTACCTGTAACAAAGAAATATGTTTAATTAGCTTTTTATTCATAAAATTCGAGTTGGATTTTTTGCTGATCTGTATAAAATGTTCATTCATCCTCTTCTACTCTGTTGATGCGATTGGTTTGTAGATTCCCAATATCTGCACAGAATCATGTATAGGAAAGACATTCTTACATTAAATGTATATAGAGTATAATATATAAAATGTAGCAATTCATTCAAGAAAAGTCAAGGGAAAAATAAAGTTTCCCTATCATATTAACAAGCCAATAATACCCATTAATATCAAGATATCCTAATGTTTGCATAACAAAGACGCGGGCTTCAGGCTATTTGCGTCCCACGGGCGGCCATTAAAAGGCAACTGGGAGAAAAAAAACGGCCAAGAGCGAGTCGGACTCGCGAAGGGTTCCGTACGGTATGATGTGTGGTACGGACATTATTTTTAAGAAACGGAAAAAAATTAGTTGTACCCTACAATACAAGACTCCCAAGTCTCACTTGAATATGTTTTTATTCTGTTAGTATTTGCTGTTATAACAACAGAAATACACCATCTGTGAAATTGTCAAATGTTTAACTACCACGGTTCATGAGATACAGTCTGGTGACAGACAGACAGCGAAGTCTTCGAAAAGAGAGTAAGTATTAGTCTGGAATATCCCAATATTGGGGAAAGGCCTCTCATTTTACTAAAGATATCAGTACAGTGTGGTGATTTTGCCTAATCCTTCTGATTAGGGATAATCACCACGCTTGCCAAATGCGGGACGGTAATCTCAAACCAGAGCCACGTTTGAACAGTAGGAAACACGTTTATACGCTCGACCTGGGAATTGAACCTTAGACCACCGAGGCGTCTTGTCAAAAAATATTCTAATGTTCTGTAGTGTGGTCCTGTTTTACCCGTTGTGTACGGAACTCGAAAAACGAAGGAAAAAAACGAAAAACGGGTGTAACTCGACGCCCGAGGCAAATGCAAATAAAACCAAAATACCTAATGTTCGTAATACATGCAAAAGTTTACAGATACTACGTTTTATGAGACCCCTTGGTAAGAGATATTTGTTAACTTTTTCTCCGAATCAGTACTGATATTAAAGAACGCCGTAGGCAGTTTTCTAATATTATGAATTGGACTAGCCGCACCCCGCGGTGTTACCCGCGTTGTACCCGTTCCCGCGGGAATTTCGGAACAAAATGTATCCCATGTGTTATACTGATGTTTAATTATATTCTGATGTATGTATGTATGTATATTACTCTTTCACGCAAAAGTTACGGAACGGATTTGAATGAAACTTTACAGAAATATAGGTTATACATCAGAATTGGAACGGGTACAACGCGGGTGAAACCGCGGGGCTCGGTTAGTTTATGCATCGGGTAATGTTAAAACATAAACTATCACTTTTTTATCAAGTGGTTAAATACGTGGCTATTTTGCAAACCGTTTATGGTACTGAAAGATTGACAAACTACGAGATGATGTTGTGATGTGACTTTATAATATATTTGTTACCTCATGGTAACAAATATATTTAAAAAGTGTACATGATTTGAGTATGTCATATGTTAAGGTAGGTTTAAAAGTATTAGTCATTAAGCACTAGGAAGAAAATCATTTCTATATTCGTTTTATCTTATAAAGGTTTATTTATAGCCATTACAATCAATAAGCCGATCAAGACAAGATTGTTATGTTATTGGATGTCTGTGTCATGTGATTTGGCGGAAATATTCCATTATCAACATATATATCTTGGTATTATCATGTGATATTTTGAACACGTAATGTAATAATGTAGATGGCTGTACTAAGGTATTCTGTACTGAGTGCTTAGTGCGAGTTTTCCAATTAACTTTACGTTTGCGTTTAAAGGGGTTCCCAACCAGTGGTCCGTGGACCACTGGTGGTCCGCGGAAGACAAAATGTGGTCCACAGACCCACCAAAAGTCGAAATATAATTCGCGAACATTTTCAAATTAATTTATGAAAATTGAAGGAAAGTCGTTGATAAAATACTGAATGAAATATATTTCACAAATTCGATTACATACACTCATAAACATGCTTCTCTACGTCTTCCGTCCAAGTTAACACTTTTCTTTCTTGGCGCTCGCTTGTTCTGAAATGTATAAGCTTCTCTATGTCTCTTGTTTACGTTACAAGTAAACTTTTCCAGTACAATTTTCGCTCACTTCACAAGTGCGGCCCAAATGTAGCCGACCGCTGGTTTTTAATACCGACTATATACCCATATTGTGTGCACCTACTTTTTTTTTACCCAGCGTGACCAAATAAGAATAGGTTCTATTCTTATTTCTAAGAAAAAAAAATATTATTTGGTCACTCAATTATCATTCTGTAAGTACAAAAAGGTAAAGTCGTACCTAAAATGGCTTTAAACTTTTACTTGGACGTAAAACATGCACAAACTTCGATCGCGTTCCGCGCTGGCCCAAATGTTTGATTGAATGACGTCGAAAATACATTTTCTTTGAGGTCCAAGATAATAATAATTCATGCTCGAGTCGGACTCGCGCACGTTCAATGTGAAATACAAATAAATTAAACCGCTAATTAATGAAAAAAAATTGACTGGAGGTCCTTGATGACAACAATAATAAAAAAAATGGTCTCCAGTCTAAAAAAAGGTTGGGAACCCATTCTAAACTCTGTGAGTAGTGAACATCGAATAACTGTGAGTACGAGTTTTTTTTTAGTACTCACGTATGTCATGTATATTCACCGTAGCTCTGTAACGTCCAAACAATAAACCGGCAAAATTGAGTATAACATATCGACTGTGTTTTCATAAGGTATAAAGTACATATAACATTTACGCGGGTTATTTTATTAGACATCGACCATGGAATTAGTATGTACTACGTATAACTAGTACATACTAATTCCATGGTCGATGTCTAATAAAATAACCTCCTAGTTGTACGTAGTACATACTAATTCCATGTAATTCCATGACATCGACGTCGCGCACTTGACTGACATTGTTTGTTGTTTGTAGGTTGCCATAGCTCCTTACATAAGACATTTTTAACCGACTTCAAAGAAGGAGGAGGTTTCTCAATTCAACCGTTTAGATGATTTTATGGTAAAGCGATATCTTTTAAAAAAAATTGTTTTCCGTCAATTTCATCAGAGGATCACTAGAAACTCGAGCAGTAGAACGAACACTGGACATTATAACAAAGATCATCTTGAGCTCTTGCGGTCGTAAACATCTTCCAGGCGAAAATATAATATGCTGACCATGACATCGTTTGTTTATAACACTACTAGAAGCACCCCGAGGTTTATTTACCCGCGTTGTGCCCGTTTCTGTGGAAATTTCGGGGATCATTATACATATAAACCTTCCTCATAAATCACTCTATCTATTTAAAAAAACCGCGTCAAAATTCGTTGCGTTCTTTTAAAGATCTAAGCAAACATAGGGACAGACAGACAGACAGACAGACAGCGGAAAGCGACTTTGATTTATACTATGTATTGATAAATCACTATAGTTACAAACAAACAATTACATTTTACGTCCGTTCGCCCGTCTCTCACCAATAAATTCAAAGTGAGAACTTTACTTAACGCACAGTGAGCGTAAAGCGATCGAACTGTCAAACTTGCAACTCACACTCGCGAAATGTACATTTACGCCGGTTAACGCGCTTAAAACGTTAAAATGGCAGATTTTAGTTCGCATTGTGACCACTAGGTGCGCTTTTTAGCTACATATATTTCTGAGTTAGGCCGTGGTCCCACCGCCGGCGAGAAGACGAGTAACTCTCGGCGATTTTCTCTTTCAAGAAACGCACAATAAATGCATATTCCGTATAAACGAAAGAGGTGCAAATATTAAAAGTTTCTCGCTGACTGTTCACACTGCCGGCATCGACTCGTTTTACTACTTAGTTTTGTCGCTGAGCGAGGAGCTTCAAAAATAAACTCGCTCAGCGATACTCGTTCAACGATGCTAGCTCGAATTATCATTTCTTTACAATGCGACAATGAAAGTAGATAGAAGTAGGTTTGCACAGAATTGAGCAACTGCGGGCAAGTTGCGCGAGTAATCGCTCGTCGCACTTGCACTCTCGCTTATAGCCCAGCTACAATACTATCGAAACTACACACTGACTTCCTGTTGATCGCCAACTCGTTTATACATAGTTTCTAGTTCTACTCGTTTCTCGTTCATCGTCGGCATCGGCCTTAATGTTGACGCGGTGAACGCGTAAAAATTACTATGGCAACTTACAAACAACAAACAATGTCAACAGACTCACAGAGTTTCTTAGCTTACGCGACGGTAAAGTTATTTGGAAAACTCCCACTAAGCACACAGATATATTAAAGCCGAAGAGTTTGTTTGTTTGAACGCGCTAATCTCAGAGAGAACCAATCCGATTTGAATAATTCTTTTTGTAATGGATAGCCACATTCAACGGGAAGGTTGTATGCTTGTATGCTCATCCTGAAACTCCCACGGGAAAGGGTACAACGCAGATAAAACCGCAGGGCGCTGCTAGTGTTTAAGATATTGACGGGCTTTACGTAAACTGGCGTAAATGACGAAATGGTTTTTTTATCATATTATTATTTTGTATTCAATAAAGTTCACTTCAAAACATTAACTAATCTTGCCTAACCTTCCTCACTGTACTGATATCCTCAGTTAGATGAGAGGCCTTTGCCAGTTGGACATTATAGGTTAAGACATTGATTAAACACTTGTAAATTTCTTCTTCTTCTCATCGAGTGGATGGTCAACCTGACCAATCCTGGTGTCAGAGTTATTGAGCCGCCAAAGGCTTCTGACATGGCTCATGTAACGACTACTATCCGTAGAAAGTAACCGGGACCGACGGCTTAACGTGCCAAACTGGTATAAATGCCACTAATTTGAGCTCGACAATAACTTAGTAATCACAAACAATCAAATTACATCTACATCTGTCTACACGTCTAAAATATTTTCAAAAGAGCTCCGAAATTCAATTCTTTATGAAGTCAAAAAGTAAAAAACGAGTGAGTTCACAAGGTAGATTTAATTTGTGAGTCGAGATTAGAGTATTGTCCGAGCGTGCTGGCGTGAGGGGAAAAATACATAATTGTCTAACCATCGTACGAGTGACAAAAGTGGATGAAATAATATAATCTATAATATAAAAATGAATCGCTGAATCTGTTGCTAAGCGCATAACTTCAGAACGACTGCACCAAATTGGATGATTATTTTTTTAATGTGTTTCTTATTGTCAGGACAAGGTTTTTATATAAGAAAAATAAGGAATAAAAATCTCCACGGGAACGGGGGCGCTGCGGGTGAAACCGCGGGGCACAGCTAGTATATAATAAATCTGAAGGGATTGGGTTACGCTAAGTAGGTAAGTTCGAGTTGTGTAGTGGCAAACCCTGGTGTCAGAGTTTTTAAATCGCCTGAAGGATCCGACTTGCTCTATCGACTGACACAACCGGGACCGACAAATTTACGTGCCCTCCAAAGTACGGTAGTGCTCAGAAAGTTTTTTTTAATGTAAGGTTAAGTGCTGTCGATATCCTACTGTGGCATCCCCAAATTCCCCATGTTTTCGACTGTATTCAAACGAGATTTATTCCGGAATGACAATATACATTTTGTTAAAGTCAACACATGTTTTTTTAAGTTCCTATTTCGACATTTAGTAAAACCACTTCTTCCGTTGACTGTACTGTACAACTGAGTCCACAGTAGGTACTCGTAAGTATACATGTTTTAATCTGATTCTCAGTGAATAGGGTTAATTTACAGAAAAAGATGAAACGTCCAGTGGACACAATGTTTTATGAAGATTTTGCTCGTGGAAAATTGCAGAATTGCAGACTGGAAAATTGGTTTGCTTTTTCACGTTTTTTACAGTTTCATCTGCTGTAAAAATTACAATGATAATAATATTTAGCAATGATTTTTAAAATCTTGCTATTTAACTGACTCAAAAAAGAAGATGTTCTCAATTCGTTAGATTTTATTTCACTTTTTGGGTTTTACATGAAACCGCAGTAGTGTTACGCCTGATCCTTCCATGTACTGATATCTTCAGTGGATAAAAGGCCTTTGCCCTACAGTGGGACATTACAGGCCCATACTTTATTTAAGTAATTATCTTCATCGCATTTGATTACTACATACTTTTACTATTGTGCAAAGTTTTGCTAGATTTTTTCAAATAAATGTATACAAAATTATTGTGTAGAGTTGGATCAAAGTTCTATTTTCAATTAAATAACCAGTCGTCATCATCTTTACGCCGTGATACTCCGTGATACTCCGTGATACTCCGTGATACTCCGTGATACTCCGTGATACTCCGTGATACTCCGTAAGACAATGAAAAAGACAAAGAAAGTTCCATTCTTAACCTCTTTTCATTACTGCGATTCCGTCCATATATCCAACATCTACATAACACACTACATTAAGACAATCCTTGAGTACAGTTTTATAGTCACATAAGCTTTGCGGATCATCCCAAAGGCACAGATTAGACAATATTTACTACTGGAGTGGTCTCGGTTTCAGAACAAGGTAGGGGCGGGTTTCATGCGTTTTATGTGACGTGGAGATTGTTTTTAAGTGTGTTGGGGCAATTAATGGCCTTTATATATGAGTGTGAGTATAGGGCTATACGTGTATTTGAGTAGGAGCAAAGTATAGGAAGACTGAAGTCTTCTTTAATATCGGAAAAATGTAAGCATAGCGTTAAATTCCAGTTATTGTTTTTTGACGAAGTGATTACCACTTGATATGACTGTACAATTTTATATGACACTAGCTGCGCCCCGCGGTTTCACCCGCGTTGTACCCGTTCCCGCGGGAATTTCGGGATGAAAAATAGATGTTGTCCGATTCTCAGGCCTACCCGATATGCTCACAAAATTTCATGAGAATCGGTCGAGCCGTTTCAGAGGAGTTCAACCACGGTACCCGTTCCCGCGGGAATTTTGGGATGAAAAATAGATGTTGGCCGATTCTCAGACCTATCCGATATGTACACAAAATTTCATGAGAATCGGTCGAGCCGTTTCGGAGGAGTATGGCAACGAAAACTGTGACACGAGAATTTTATATATTAGATAGATAGAACCAATCTGTGATTCTATAATAACACTTAATTTCTATAATAACACCGATAAGTAGGAGCTTGCAGAACCAAAAGGGTTGGTAATATTTGGAAGAGACGCTGACGCGAGCGCTTCACCCATGCAGGTCACCGGATGTGACCGAAACGTGTTTGAGGGACACTCAACAGAAACCTCCGTCGTACATAAGTTCCCGTTTGAACAAATAATAATGACATCAACGTACGTTTCAATTAATAGTAAAATATTTGGGAGATTTTTTTGTCCAGCGGTGAGATAGTATACGTTACAAAAAACTTACGAGTTTAGACCGTGTATCTTTAACAATAAAGGATAAAATCCGACGATTCAACAGAAGCAGTATCGGCCTTTGAAACTTAAGATCTATTTAAATTAATATATTTCAATACAACAATATTATTACAATCGAAACGTATCTATTACTTCACAAGTAAATGCTCTAAGACGCTCGAAGATATACCCTTTCAAAAGCACTTCACGACAGACCAATCTAACTAGACACCTCTATCACTAACAATCCTCCTTAAATTAGCTCGTCTGAAGTATCGAGAGAGGTCTATCTTAGCTGGTCGCATCGAAGACATGACCACTTCAACTTACCCTATTTGATGCTCAAGTGCCTACCAGTTTATTGAGGTCCCTAATCTTAATACAAACAAAGCAATTGACGTTCCTTTTGAAATTGGCAGAGAAACATCTTGAATCCAGTTTTGTGAGGCCTCTCACTGTTTGTTAAGATATTAGTTTGAGAGGTCTTAGTTAGCTGGTTTGGTTGTAAATGATTACCGTTAATAAATAAGTAGCATTAGGATTATGTCTGTGGAGCTCATTTGAGCAGATTTTGGTCGAATTTTGGTTAAAATTGGAGGGATTTCATTAATTACGAATGTACCTGATGATATTAGTAACCACAGATGTCAGAAATACAGGAGATGTGGCAAGGAGGCGTGGCGCTTGCGAACGCATCTAGCCGCAAAGAGGCTTGTTGCCAGTTTCGGCCATTAGTCGAATGTCAACTTGCGACGTCTTCACTGCTCGTGATTTTTTACAAAATGCCGCGTTGTACAGTGGTTGTTTGCAAAAATAACACCTCTATTGTGAATTATACGAAAGATGGCATCTCATTTCACACGTAAGTATAAAAATATGATTGTTTTTCTTATTAAATTCATTAAAACATTACTTCGTGATACTAGTAACACGATAAAGTACCAAAAGCAATTATTTTCATTAGGAACTACAACCATTGTTTGCTTAATACACATCGATCAATGAATCGCCTGGTCTAATAGCGCAATGGAAAAGTGTTTTACTGATACTCTCACTCACACGATAGTTTCGTGAAGCGGGTGCTGCCCACACTGGTTCCAATTCATGAAATCAGGGACATAGAGGTCGAAGTACGAATTTCAATCTGATTTTTTGTAATTAAGTTCTTTGAGTGATTCTAAGCCTATTTTATAGAATACGTTTTTTTGATATACCTGCCCGTTTCCGAGAAAAAAAATGTTAAGTTTTTTTTTGTATGGAGAAAAATCGTTTTCTTTATTTATTTCATAAACGGGCAGAGACGTTAAAACCAAACCTTAAAGGGATTAAAGAACACATAATTCCTTGCATTTTGTTCGAAATCATCTACTCCATATCTCTGCCCGTTTAAAAACGGCAGGCGTTCCAAATTTTTTTTTTCTTTTGTGGTTTTTTTGGTTTAAATACGCTTGAATGAATACTTAAATAGCAATATTGTAATACTAGTACTTCATTCCATCGATACAAAATGTAATTGTAATATTAATAGCTTAGGTAATTTTATACCTACATACCTGCTATGTTACTTTTTTACCTGGGTATTGTTTTGCGTAGAGGCTTTTGCAAGGCCGAATATGTTTTATTGTTCACGTTACCTAGATAAGATAAGAAAAGAGGGCACTTACAGGTTACAGGTAATCAGGTAACTTACCTGATTAGTTGTTTTCAAAACGGAGTCACTCGTTCCTCGGATCCTAAAGTATCAACACGTACCTACACGCTCTTTACCATTAATATGTCTCAGTTTAAATCAAATTTGGATATATATGTGCTACTGAAATCAAGTGGAAATATCAAAAACAGTGATATATTGTGCACTACGTTTTTAAATCAAATAAACGTTGAAGTTTCTGCTGAAGATCTTAGAATTCTAAAACAGTTCACAAGAACATATGTTGCAAATTTACACAAGAGATGGTTGCAAGCAAATAGATGTCAAAGTGTTTTAGAATTCTAAGATCTTCAGCAGAAACTTCAACGTTTATTTGATTTAAAAACGTAGTGCACAATATATCACTGTTTTTGATATTTCCACTTGATTTCAGTAGCACATATATATCCAAATTTGATTTAAACTGAGACATATTAATGGTAAAGAGCGTGTAGGTACGTGTTGATACTTTAGGATCCGAGGAACGAGTGACTCCGTTTTGAAAACAACTAATCAGGTAAGTTACCTGATTACCTGTAACCTGTAAGTGCCCTCTTTTCTTATCTTATCTAGGTAACGTGAACAATAAAACATATTCGGCCTTGCAAAAGCCTCTACGCAAAACAATACCCAGGTAAAAAAGTAACATAGCAGGTATGTAGGTATAAAATTACCTAAGCTATTAATATTACAATTACATTTTGTATCGATGGAATGAAGTACTAGTATTACAATATTGCTATTTAAGTATTCATTCAAGCGTATTTAAACCAAAAAAACCACAAAAGAAAAAAAAAATTTGGAACGCCTGCCGTTTTTAAACGGGCAGAGATATGGAGTAGATGATTTCGAACAAAATGCAAGGAATTATGTGTTCTTTAATCCCTTTAAGGTTTGGTTTTAACGTCTCTGCCCGTTTATGAAATAAATAAAGAAAACGATTTTTCTCCATACAAAAAAAAACTTAACATTTTTTTTCTCGGAAACGGGCAGGTATATCAAAAAAACGTATTCTATAAAATAGGCTTAGAATCACTCAAAGACCTTAATTACAAAAAATCAGATTGAAATTCGTACTTCGACCTCTATGTCCCTGATTTCATGAATTAGAACCAGTGTCCATTGTCAGGTAGATAATTAGAGATGTGATGTCACTTTTGAGGTTGTCGATATTTTATATCGATCCTACTTAGTTCGAATGATTACACAAGGGAACAAAATTAGACTTTTTTTGCTGCATGGAACTTTATAGCTGTTGTTTACTAATGTGAGGTAAAAATGATATAATTAATTATTGAAAACACAATTCATTACTATTTCTTGATTACTCGACTTATTATTATTATTGAATCAAGTATGGGTTTTTAATTTATTGCGGTACTCTTACACATGTATCATTGATATCATCATCATCATTCACACCTTTTTAATATTTTAGCTATCCGAAGGATCCAAAAATAAAAGAAAAGTGGATAAATGCAACAGGAAAAGGTCCAAACTGGTTTCCCACAAAAAATAACACGATATGTTCGTCTCACTTTGAGCCTAAGTGCTTTCAACCATTGAAGAAAGTTCGTCGGCTCTTCGAATGGTCGGTCCCAACATTGAAGTTGCGTATGGTGTTGACGAATTATATGGAACCCTCCACGTCCAAAGAATTGGATAAAAAGGATCTTAATTTGGTAAGTTAAACTATTGTACAACACCTATTTTTTTTTCCTGACATAATAAAACTAAGTACCTACCTAAGTTTTATTTCAACTCGTAATTTTTATTTTAAATTACAGAACGTTGCTTCAAAACCCCCAATCGATGATTCGGAAATTAATGCTCCAATGTCTATAACAGATGGTCTCGGTACCAACTTGAACACTCGACAAAATAGCATTTTGGAGAATCAAGAAAATCCGGGTAAAAACGATCTCATTGAAACACCTCGAAAGCGTAAATTACGCCAAATGATTTCCGTACAACAAAATTTAATAAAAACACAAAAAATACAAATTAAAAGGCTTCAAAAGAAAACCAGCCGGTATCAGAAAAAAATCGCTAATTTAAAAGAAATTTTGAATAATCTCAATGAAAAAAACTATATTAGCGCTGATCACGTTACGCAATTAGAAAACATTGGGATAACCGACCTTATCCAGCGTTATGAGAGAAATGTTTCATCGGGGCAATGCAATACCCAGAAGTATTCTCCTGCTTTAAGAATTTTTTCAACTACTCTTCACTTTTACTCGCCAAAGGCGTACGCGTATGTAAGGAAAAAATTCCAAACAGCTCTGCCTCATGTTCGAACTATAAAAAAGTGGTACCAATCCATCGATGCTCAGCCTGGATTTACGCAAGAATCATTAAAAGCAATAAAACTTAAAAGTGCCTGCACTAATCACAAATTGTTGTGTAATTTAGTTTTAGACGAAATGGCAATCAAACAGCGTGTGGAGTGGGACGGAAAACAAATGCATGGGTATGTCGACATATCGAATTCAGCAGAACAAGGGGATTGTTTACCCGAAGCCAAAGAAGTTCTTGTGTTTCTAGTTACCGCAATTAATGGGGCTTGGAAAATACCAGTCGGATATTTTCTCGTTGATGGTGTCACAGGGGAACAGCGGTCCAATCTTGTCATACAATGTTTGGAATTACTAGAAGATACAGGTATTCAAGTAACCTCAATGACTTTCGACGGCTGTCCAGCTAACATCACTATGGCTAAGAAACTCGGATGTTGTTTTGAAGTTGAAAACATAAAATCTTATTTTGAACACCCCGTTACTCGTCAACCTGTACATATTTTTCTCGATCCATGCCACATGCTGAAGTTATTGAGAAATGCTTTCGAAGCATATGGATGCTTTATGGATGCTTCAAATAGGTACATAAAATGGAGTCATTTAAAAAACCTGTATGACATTCAAGATAAAGAAAAACTGCACTTAGCAAACAAAATAAGAAAAAATCACATCTATTTCAAGAACCAAAAAATGAAAGTTCGCTTGGCGTCACAATTATTTAGCAACAGTGTTGCAGATGCCCTGAATTTCTGTTGTGAACTTCAAATGACTGGTTTTCATGACGTAGAAGGCACCGTCGAATATTTAAAAACTGTCAACAACTTGTTCGATGTGTTAAATTCAAGGCATATGGCCCAACTTCATTACAAAAAACCAGTTTACCAAGGCAACAAAGACAAGGTATTTGAAACTTTGGAAAAGGCAAAACGGTATCTAACATCTATAAAGCTTCCAGATGGTACAAAAGCCATCAGTACACCAAGAAAAACCGGATTTATTGGTTTTTTAGTGTGCATAGAAAGCCTTAAGGCATTGTATGTACAACTAGTTGAAAAGGACCAAAAACTTAAGTACGTTCCAGTTTACAAGATCAGCCAAGATCATTTGGAGCTTATGTTTGGACATATAAGGTCTCATGGTGGATGCAGCACTAACCCCACAGCGCGACAGTTTCAAGCGATATATAAAAAGCTCTTGGTAAAGTCGGAGCTTAGGGATGTAGATCAGGGAAACTGCACAGCTCTAGAGGAGGTTTCATTTTTGGTGTGCTCCTCTGCTGTCAAAAATATAAATCTGACAATCGAACCATGCAAGTTAGACGAAAGTAACGATGAAGACGAGATGAGTTTGCTGTATGAACAAGCCATATTTGATGAGGAAATTAGTATACTTGTACAAGACATCACAGAATTTAGTAGCCAGGTAGTGTCATACATAGCAGGATTTATAGTTCGTCGCTTGCTAACATTATTGAAGTGTGATACATGCTGTAGCGGTTTGATTGCAGATACAGTTGACGACAAGCACCACAGGTTTATAAAATTGAAGGATAAAGGCGGCCTAATATTTCCATCCAATGACGTAATAACCATATGTAAACGGATGGAAGTAATAATAAAAACTTCTATTCTTTCATCTGATAACACAAAAATTACATCGAAAAATATTAGACAGGAGCTCATGTCAAAATCCTTATCGCATTTTATAGGCATGAATCTTTTTGAAAAAATAAATTTTCACCAATACAACCAATCGCCAATGAATAACCATTTAATATTACTAATTAAAGCCGTAATGGAAAAATATGTAAACGTAAGATTACACTATTTAACTAAGAATGCAACACCTAAACTGTCTAAGCGGCAAGTTTTAAATAAATATTTACATTTTACTGGTCAGTAAAATCCATATCAATAAAATCTTGAAGTTTTACTTGTGTTCTCCTAGTCTAGATTCGAAAAGTTGATATCCCTTCCTTCTCTTCTCAAGTCACAAATGCCCCTAAACTAGACAAAAATCACCAAAATTTAGTTTATTCCTGTCAAACGACGATTTCCTATTCTGAAATTGACACGACTTAACTATATTTTATTTTGACAGCACTGAGATTACACCGTGTTATTAATTTAGTGAAAATGGCATTTTTGCTATTCTGAACTTGACGTTTTTTCACCTAAAATTTGGATTGTCAAACTAAACCAGCACCCTAATTTCGTAACACACTATCAATCGTAGTTTGTTTCATTTTGACAGCTCAACAACATTCATTGCGTTATTTTCGGTGTTGAGAAGACAAAAATTTCGAACATATGAAGCAATGGATTAGCAATTTGTTTCAGAATGATTCAAATTCCGATCGTTAGCGAGTTACGTAATTAGGGTGCAGGCTAGTTTTAATCGCGATTAAAAAGGTGTGGAATAAAATTAATTGTCATGAACTAAAATTCACACCAACACCTCGACTTCAGGTGAAAAAATAGTACTTACTGTATTTTTATATATAAAAAGAGCAGATTAAAGGTAACTGAATTTCATCGATACTATTTTATCTACGATTCAAATTCAAATTCAAATTCAAATCAATTACCTCTTCACATCACTAGTTGCGATGTGTGTTTATTGTCTGTAGCTACAGGTAGAAGCCCCGCCCCCTGTATGCATGTGTTCTATTACTGAGTTTATTAGTGTTGCTGTAAGTTTCTTTGTGTGCGGGAGAAATATGAGCTCGTGTGCCGTTCTTATAGTTTTTGCTTTTGTGTTAGTGAACGTTAGTAACTATTTATTAATCTGTGACACGGCGACATCTGAACACGAATACATTTGTTTACAAAGCACATCTCCTGTATTTCTGACATCTGTGTTAGTAACATTAGTATATTTAATACCCATTAAAATTCAGACCTAAACTAATAGTAGTTTATGCAACATCATATAAAGAAGGGTATTAAAACACGAGTGTGAGTTTATGAAACGAGCGCAGCGAGTTTCATAATAGTAACGAGTGTTTTAATACCCGTGTTATATGCAGTTGCATACACTACTTTATCTTCACTATTTAATGCAATTAATCAAACAAAATTTTAAAAACAAAACACATTGCGAAACATTAAATTCACGCGTAGGTACGTGTATTGTCACAGTGAACTTGCCGCCATTAAAATCTAACCAATGAGAGCGCAGCTGCGCGTAGAGCCAATCAGGAGCGAGCGAGATCTTACCAAAGAGTTTTGTGTATGTAGTTTCGACGAAGTTTTCACGTATAACCCAACTGTTTTCAAAAGCCAGCCTAATATCAAAATTTTATGCAACTAGTATGAGGATTTTGACATAAGGCTCGCCAGGTTAATTGGTCGCGTTATAATGATGTTATAATGTTATATTATAATGATATTATAACATCATGTGCAATTGCTTAAATTGAATGTTTTAGTTGTCTTTGCTATAACAGTAGTAATTATAAGTCAAGTATTGGAATCATAAGTAGAATGTTAGAACATTAGTGTAGATAAACTCTATTACAAACGATCAAAGAACATATTAGCATTTGAAAAAATATTAATTGTGCTATAACTACTGGTTTCATAAGTGAGTTCTATGACCACGGTACCCGTAAAGGGGCGGAAACGTCAGATAAAAATGTAAAGTAAAAGCGAAGTGTATCTGTAAACGTAGATTCAATTCAAAATGTGTTATACCTATTACATGTAGAAACAAATGAGTGCAATTGATTATAGTACTGCATACTGTATTTGAAAGTACGTAAGCAATCGTACAGTTCGTAGCGGAATTTCTATAATAATTGCTCGGTAACCGCGAGAAGTTTTAAATTGAAAACACGCTGTATACCAGAGTTCTAGCCTCATACATAGCTGTAGGGTTGTGAGAGCCGCTAGCTAGATTTAATTTGGATCTGTAAATTGCGTCTGTGTTCACAAATAAGTACTGTACTCCGGACTTTAGTATGAAGTAAATTTTGAATAAAAACCTTCCCGGTTTTTCCAAAATTTTACAGCTTTCAAAGAAATGTCAATTAATAAATCAAAATGGCTTTTGCTTCACACATCAGGAAGTTAACCAGTACAATAGCAGTTCTACCTCTTAACAGCTTCTCCAAAAAGTTAAAATAATGACTACTTTTATTCTGATAATGATGAAGTATTCTGTGATTCTCACTGCCCAATCAATTTGCACAATCACTGCGCCTCATAACCTCAACACTCAACAGTAGTAAACCAAAAGCGTGACCCAGTCCACTTATTTATAATCACATCAAAAACATGTAAACACTGATATACCTACATGTAATGACAACACCCTACAAACTGCGGTAGAAAACCAACTTACAAACGACGAAATACATAAATGTATGTATACGTCATATTGCGTACAGCAATTAGTAAAACGTGGCTCGCCAGCGGTTAATTAGTGCTTAACATGTGCTAGTCTGTGCTGTCATAGTTGATCTATGGTTTGTCTATCGTCTATGTAGATCTATGGTTACCTGTTTGCTTGATGGGCGAAGGCAAAACGGTGAAATAGAAGTTGATTTATTTTTCCTGTATGACTGACATATCTTGTAAAGGTTGACGAGACAGATTGTTTTGGTGTGATATGTTGACTGCTTTTCTGATATAAGTGAGTTAAGTAGGATCAAAGGTACTAAAAATAAGGTTTTCATTTTGAAGAATGTACTGTCATGTTATTTAGATGAGAATATGTAAACTTATAATTACTCGTATGTGACATTACCTGTATTACAAAAGATTTGGTATTGAAGTAAGATCGCGCAGAACAAACCCGAAAATTGAGTTGAGTTGTTGAGGATAGTATTCCACACGGTGGTTCCCGCGATACAATAGATGGCGCCTTTGTTTTTTTTTGTAGATAACACTTACTTTATTTTCCCAGATAACTGCGACCACGGCCATACATTTCGATGAGCAGATGAAACTCATATCTTTATTAAATTAGCATATCAGTATAGATTATGGTTGGTACAGCAGAATCTCGCATGATATGCAAAAAAACTGGATTACCATATATGATAGTAATATTAACAGAAACAGTATAATCAAATTAAGTCCATTTACACAAAGCTCATAAAGTATTCAGATTGAATAAACAAAGCTTTTAAAACCAATGATAACGTGGAACAATGGGAAACAATGGAAAGCAACAAAATAGCAATAAACCGAGGTGTGGAGTCGCGTCACATGTTTAATATAAATCAGTGCGGTTGAATTAATTCATTTCCCCGCTAGAGGGCGCGCGTGACGGGCTAACGTTGTTATAGTAAGCTTTAGAGCGTTTTCACATTATCCGATCCGATATCGGTGTCGGACGCCGATCCGATATCGGGGTAAGTAAAATGTATGAAATATGTACCTGTCTTTCATATTGTCCGGCCCGATATCGGATATCGGAGCCGACACCGATATGTCGGCGGCACCATCGGACGCCCGTGAGCTATCGGACGATAATGTTTGCATGTGTGCTATACGTGTATCTAAATTGTCTCTGTGTGCGTAGAGCCCGATGCTAGTTTACTAGTTTGGTTGTCATAATTAAAAAACTTTCTAGGTGCGTTTTGTAGCTTGCTAAAAATAGTATAAAATGCTCCCTCTGAATATCTAGCTTCCACAATGGGATGTATCCAATACTGTCTGTGGACAGATCTTTTTTGCGTCTCAAATATAATAGATACAGCAAATAAAGTTTTCTATTATAGTCTGCCATGATGACCTGCACGCACTAAGCTATCGAGCAAATGGCCGTATCGGAACGATTTATCGGAAATATGTGAAAATAGCACATGGTGTCTATCGGCTATCGGATGTCGGCTATCGGTGTCCGACACCGATATCGGATCGGATAATGTGGAAACGCTCTTACAGCGTTTCCACATTATCCGATCCGATATCGGTATCGGACGCCAATCCGATATCGGGGTAAGTAAAATGTATGAAATATGTTCCGATATCGGGCCGGACAATATGAAAGACAGGTACTTATTTCATACATTTTACTTAACCCCGATATCGGATCGGCGTCCGACACCGATATCGGATCGGATAATGTGAAAACGCTCTTACATGTACAGTTCAACTGAGAGAAAAAAGTATGCGTTGTGACCACGAAGGTTGTGACTATTGTGACTGAAATATGCCCTGGATATGTTGGGAAGCATTTGTTTTGTAAATGGAAAAAGTTTTCCTAAAAGTTAAAGTAGTTTAGGTTTAGCGTTAAGTAATTTAAAAACAAAATAAAAACGCCTGTCTTCCTAAATCCCATTGCTGGGCAAAGACTGTACCTCTTCTATCAAGAAACGTAATGAAGTTATGCAAGACAATAACCAACTATAGGAAAAAAATTATGACAACAACTTTGAAAGTTAACTAGCTTGCCAAAGTCTCAAGAATTTAGTTGAACTAGATGAATTGATCGTCATGCCATGACAGTGAGAAGAATTTAGTAGCGATTTTACTGATATTCATCGTTTAATATAGCATTGAATTGATTCCATCAGCTAAATCAAAATCAAAATCTAAAATACCATAAACAAATTTTCCTGTGTCAAACAACACAAAAAGAAGTAAAAAAATATCACAAACACTAATTAAACCCAAAAGCCCAACAAATCGAAGTTCCTTAACAATTAACATCGGGGTGCCTCAAGGCAGTGTCGTTGGGCCTTCCTTCTTTAAGGCATTCATTCATGACAATCATTCTTCTACGAAAGCCTGATTTACGAGACTACCCACTTTATAGGCAGCCTTAAACGACACCAATAAAAAGTTGTGCTATAAACGACGAGCCACTTATTGCGTATACATTTTATTGCATTATTGTATACGTTGCTTCCTACTGGAATTGGAGAATTGAGGAAAAGGTGAATTTTGCTGACTGATTTATATGGGAAATTGAGAATTTTGTTTTATTGGTCTCCTGTGTTCGTTTGGGAAGGTTATGTCATAGTTTTCTTATAGTGAATGATTTTAAACACTTGATATATTACCGAATCATCCTTTGTGCATATTGGATGATAATAGTGAAATGATTAAAATAAATTAAATGCCTTGGCAGTTAGGTGATAAAATATATCAAACCTAACAAAGATGATGCTATCTACTAAACTAAATACCAAGTTCTGTATTATGTTTGAGGAAGCGTATACGCAAAGAATCAACGAACTAAGAACCATGGTTATTTAAGTCATTGAAAAATAGAACCAAAAACAAGGTACCTACTAACACTATAGTAGCCAAAACGAAGATTCAAATAGGTATCATTGTTAAAGACAAACAATTATATACATTAAAGGTAACGTTATAGACAAAGAATAAAGTATAGAAAGCATTATAGACAAAGAAATAACACATTAAGATAGAGATCAGATACGTTCATAGTCTGGACTTGATAGGTGGAACATAATTTAAAAATTGATTTTAGACGAAGGAAGCAATCTCGCTCGAACTGAACGCAGTCTGTTGTAGGAAATTGCGATGTCTGAGAGACATCACATGCGTACCGATAGGAGAAAAGCAATTAATATTATCGGAGAAAAATAAAAATATTAATGGTGTTATCATGTCACGTAAGAAATGTATTAAAATATTATTACAAAGAAAACATTTATGTACAATCTTAATCTACTTACAAAAAGGAGGAGGTTTCTCAATTCGACCTATATAGTGATTTTTTATGTATGTTCGCGGATTACTTCGTTGTTTTTAAGTATAGAATTAAAATAACAAATATCTGGGACATAATTTGCAAAAATTTTCATTTGAAATGACTAAATACGAGTAGAGTATCCTTGTGAATACGGCCGATGTGGAAAAACCGAAACTTTGAGGTATGAATTAAATGTTTTATTCGTCATTAGGTCTCGTTTAGATTATTTTTTACAATGCGTCCATATCGCGATAGTTTAAATTGTGTAGTAGGGGGAGTAGTAATTTATTTTCCAATTTATTATTTATTTATCTCAGCTAATTTTTTAAATGTTTCCAAGTGGTTTTCTAATATCATATCACGCAGCTCCTCCTCACTATACTGTTATTTTCAGTGAGATGAGAGGCCTAACCAGCAGTGGGACATTACAGGCTAATGAAGTAGAAGTAGATACTTCTACTTCTACTTACAGAGTAATACTTTTTACTTTTCTGCTAATACTTTTTTATTACTAAAATCTCTTTCCAATGACTCTGTTCTGCAGTGAGTACCGATCATCCGTATCCTCGAACTCGTCTGGTTTCCGGCGGTCCGTGTGAAACGACGTGTTCTCTCATATTCTTGTTTTTATCAATTTTATTCTACTTTTTATGATTCCTGCTGAGATTTTATTCACTTCAGTAGTATTCAAAGTGAGAATTTTACTTTGTGATGTTTTGAAATATGCCTTTTATGCATTTCTATGAGTTATTAAAAATATGTGTTTAATTATGAAATTGTTAAAAGCCTGTTGAATTTGTGTCTTCCTTCTTTGTACTCTACGTCGTTAATGACTACGAACATACTCGTAGTTATACTTTTCATTAACGATGTAGGATTTTCATTAATGAGGCCGATGTTCATATTTAATAGAAAAAACCCTTTATAACGACGTTTATTTAAAGAGACATGGGTTACTATGGTGCTGAGATAGCGACGCCAACTAGTTACTATTTTGAAATAAAAACATGAAGCCAAGCTCTTTAAGCGCCAGACACACATTACATCGGGGCCGCACCCGTCCCAGACCAGCATTATGTATATCTTATGCTTTAGCTACATTGTGCTCAAGGTCGTCATTCTATACCATACGGTGATCGTACGGCACAGCGAAGTACTGTACGATCCCCGTAAGAATAGTATAAATACACACTCTTCCTGCTTGTAAAGTTCTGACGTTCCTGCCATATGCTCAAATTCCCAATCTTGTAATTCGTCCTAAAGGGTTTCCCTATCTCTTCCTCGCTGGTAGGATGATATCGATAAACGTCTAGAATGTCCATCCTTGGGGAACGGCGCTAATCTCCCGGAGTCCCGGTGCAATCGTTATCGGAAAATACTGATTTTTGCTCCCACAGGACTGTGAGTTTACGGCGAGACTTTTTGTTGCGAAAATTCTGTTTTTTATCTTGTTTTGGAATACTTTTGAAAACTTTGTCTTGTTTTCAAGTAAGGGTATTGGGTAGGTTTTGGCATTGGTGTCGATTTAAAAGTTGCAAACTAGCAGAGAACCGCGATTTTACCCGCGTATTCATTCCAGTGTGAAAAAATATTCAAATATGCTCATGTTCGTCATATAGATCTAATCTGTATCAAAACAAAAAAACAGTTGTTTATGTCTGAAAGAGCAGACAGACGATAGACAAACACTGGCGGACTGACAGAGCTTCTTTGGTTTTTATCTAAGTAGGGCCAAAAAAGGATTAATAAAACCTTTCCCCTGCGGTGGTTTTCCATACGTATCACCCAAGAACTGTTATCATAACTTCAGAACTACCGCAATATTACAAACTTGGATATTTATCGCTACAATTCAAAGGTCAAACCGAGGTTCCAATATTACAAATAGCGTTACAACTGCCCGCAAAATTCCCAAAAACCAAGGGTCCTGGACGTAAGTCACAGGCGGCGTGTGATATACGTTATCGACTGCGGAGATACGGGAATGACCTCATGAGGGGACAAACGTAGCAGATTTACGGTCCTAAGGCTAAGGTTGAACCTCGTAATTTTGCCCACCTATCTCTTACATTGGACACCAGATTCTACAGATAAAAACGGCTTTGTTCCAACAGTTTTTCAACGTGGTTGTTTGAAACAGAGTCTGTTTGTAAACCCATGCTGCTGAAAATTAAATTCATTTTTCAAAATGGTTGACGAGACTTAACAGTGTCCATCAAAGCGATTGCACATTTTTTTCTGCAAAAACAAAACACTACACACAAGCACATAGTTCAGTGAACTGATGCTCGGCGATTGTGTTGGTAAGCAAACACGCTCGCGTGTGTAGGCCCGGAGAGTGCGGATATAGAATATGTATTCTAGGACTTATGGTGGGAAGGATAGAGTCCTAAGTTGTATGTCTGGTTGGGTATGTAGTGAGTAATGTTTGCGGAGAACACGCTTCAGAATTTGCACGTCTGCCGCGATGTTGCGGTGAGCGCAACGTGTGACGTGACACACGGATAGTTAGCTCGGCAAATATTTATGAGAACCAGACTTTGGGCTAGACAAATATATCAAATAAACATTTACCTTGACTATTTGCGTAATAAATCTGATTTTATGCTCAATAAAATATCGGTGAGTTGGCGGCAAAAATTCAATTTCACCTTGTTAAAGAAAATTTTAGAATTTTGACGCTTGAAGATGTGACTAATATCACTATTACTGTGGTAATCATTATACATATTCTTAAACTCATAAACTTTCGATTCCATACAAAGATAACATCAATTAAAACGTAAATCCTAGATGCACATAAATTTTTTTATCCTTTGCTCACCAAAAATAAAATTTACAATACTGCGCTCCAAAAAACCTGTACCACAATACACTTCAACAAACCGTACAATACACCACAGTCTCCTGTTTATGTCCACACTTATTGGAACGTACATAACATATTACAAACAGACATAGTGGCGCAGTAATTACTCGAACAATGCGCGTTAGTTTGATCACCATGTTGGCGTTATTGAGTGTCTGTGTTTATGAGCGCTCAAGATGGAGGCCTGTGGAAATGGTCAAGGGTGGCGTGGATTATTGTGATATTGATTATAAGCAATAAGCAGTAAAGTAACTATAATAGGAAAGCGTCGTAGACATTGATAGGGTTTACAAAAGCAATTTCAATTAAAAATGAATGGCATACTCTTCTTTTTATTTCGATAACTCGTAGTTAGTAAATTCAGGCAGGCATGCCAGCCTATCATGCCCTGAACTTTAAAAAACAGTCTAAATATCAAATTATAAACTTAAATAACATTTGATGATAGATATAAATAACTAGTAGAAACTTCGCTGTGTGAAATTAGTAGAATATATATACATTTAGAATACAAAACTGGTATGCATGGAATTAATAATACCCATAGGAATTTTTACGAGTATATAAGTTAAGAGTACTTTTAGTAGCCTTTATGGTAAACAACATTCCCGAAAATTTGGTTATTGAAGTCAGTCTGAATTGAAAATATGTAGAACATTTTAAAACCATTCACCCCCATTAAGACGCAGTCGCTATATCGAAACCTTGCAGCAACTCAGAAAATATTCTCCATAAAACTTTATTTCAGTTCTGATCGGAAATCTCAAAAATGACAGCACTTTTCTCTTTAAAACCTCGCAGTACACGCTATCAAAAATTGTAGAGTGGAACAAATTGAAGAGTTTCCACAAACTGCCACCTCTATGGACAAAATAAATGTCCACGTCTGATAGACGAAACGTTACCTCTGAAATTGAACAGTGTGGACACATAAAAGAGTTTTAAGTTGAATTTTCTCTGAGATATTGCAACACTGAAGTTATTTTAAGAACTCATTTACTATGTAGTTGGGTTGCTGGCTATTGAATACTTTTATTTAAATTGAAAATACTGGCACATACTGAAGTGGATGTATGAAAAATATCTCTATTTGTTTACTAACAAAAAAGTTATTCAGAGTTATGTATTCTTAGTACAACACCATGAGAATACATAGATAAATACTATAACAAAAACCAATCAAGTTGCCACTCGCATCGCAAAGCTTAGAAGCCTTGATTATGCAGTTTAAAGTCTCAGTTGGTATGATATAGCAACCACACAGATGCACACACACACACACACACAGATAAACCTAGCCATAAAATCAAAATATCGAACATCATTTCTCCGACCACAGCTGACTTAAAAATCCATAACTGAATGTAGTATTCAGCTCTGAAGGATTTGCAGCCTCGTGTGAAGTGAAGCGAGTTTGAACATGACCGCGCGTCTATCTTTTTTCTTTCACACTCCGACTGCACAAAGCCTTTATCCCTTTTATCTGCGGTCGCCAATGCCTGCCTGGTTTATAGTGCGGCGGGGAAGTCAGATGAGGCTGCTACGTGCTTTAAAAACTGGTGAAGCTAAAGGTTAAAGGTTTGTTGTGGTTTTAATTATGACTGGTTTAGAAATAGTCGGAGTCACATAATATTTCAGGTCCTGTATTTGATGTCTGAGGTCAAAACTAATGGTTTATTTGACATTTTTAGTAATTATGTTGATAACATCGCATTGTAGATCATCAACCCGTAGTTGGCAAGCGTTGTAGCTACAACTATTACTCCACGCTGTATTCTATCTTCAGTGAGAGGTCTTCGTCCAGCCATGCAATACTATTTAGTTATTTAATTAAATCACATTTTCTCAGAAGAGAACACAAACACTCAACCTTTTCATACAACTTTCATCCAATAAAGTACATACATACACCAGATACAAATATGTCTCCACATTTTCTTCATCCACACAACCCTAAACTTGACCATTGGAAGGCATCCGTCTGTAACTGTTTCCCTCGGCTTCGCCCGTCTCAAACGGTTCCTAAACTATATTCCCAGACTCCTAAGCCATAAGATTGCACCAATCGATGTTACATCCACTAGCATTACCCTCTGTCTGCACTCGGTTTTCCAATTTGTATTAGCTTTACAGGATTTAGCTTTGCTTTTGGAAGGGCTCAGGGTTTCGTGGAATCGGAAAACGTTTCTTAGGTTGTTTATGAGTCGGTAATATTTTGAAAGGAAATATATATTGCCAATATACATTTTAATTTTATATATTTTTTTAGTCTGACCTCCAGATACTGAAACGATGCTCTAATTAGGTAGCCCATACTCCTATTATATCATACTAGCCGCGTCCCGATGTGTTACCCGCTTTGTACCCGTTCCCATGTAATTTTCGGGATAAAAATGTATCCCATGTGTTATTCTGATGTATAACCTATATTACTGTTAAGTTTCATCCAAATCCGTCCTGTACTTTTTTCGTGAAAGAGTAACAAACATACACACATACATCCATCCTCACAAATTTTTGCATTTGTAATATTACTAGAATTATACCTGAATCATATTATATCTGAAACTCATATGATTTACCTCCTAATTAGATGGACATTTGAAGTACCTTTTGGTACAAATGCTTCTTCCAATTTCATCCACTTATCATGTCATTGAGAGCTTCATTTATTCATATTTTAAATACTTATGGAACCCTAAAGCATAAACCCCAATTTTTTTACGTCCAAAGAACTCCTTTTCTCCAACAAAAAACTTTGTTAACAAACAAAAACCAATTCTTCTATTACACGGTATAAAGTGTTTTTATTCATAAGCACCGGAGGGAGGGACAGTAAAATTGGGAATCATCGAATTACGTCGATCCGAAACGATGGTGGAAGTCGTAAATTCGGCATTCGGTCCCGGCATTCGGTCCTTGTATGCCGAATCCCGAAATCTTCTCTGTTGATGTTTTGTAGAATATTGAAATAATAAAGTTGGACTTGCTTCTGATTTTCCTTATTGGAAATCGAGTGTTGAATGAAAGGAAAATGGGCAAATTAGGGGAAATGAAGACGGAATGTTTGGACAAGTAATCTGGTGTAGTAGTGTTGGGAACGAGTGGATGTGTTAAACATGGATCAAATTATCGATGACTTTGAACAGAACAAACTTCTTTAGAAACAAGTTTCATACTAATTGCAGTTTTTATTTTGAAAGGAAAGAAAGATTTAAGTTTAAAAAAATTCACTTCACTTCCATGTGTGACAGTTATCTGTGAGTTCTGTTCCTCTTCTCTAGTCGTTTGTATTGGATGGAATAGACACTCATTTTATTGATGCTGTGAAAATCTACGTAATTAATATATTGCAAAGATGAAGTACGAGCAGGTGAGAGGCCAACCCTGGTGTCAAATTTATTAAACAGACTAAAGGCCTTCGTCTTAACATACAACATAAATTATTGTATGTTTTGAAATACAATTTATAAAGAATTTCACTGAAATATGGTGTTTGTGAGCCAAGGAATATATGCCAGCAATGAAATTGCTACAGTGCTTCGACAAACACAGAATTTTATGATGTGATTAACATATAATAAACAATTTAGTTAATACGCCTATTAACTTCTAGTTAAACTTGTAAATAAACTAAGGAAAAATATTTGTATTTTTATCAAAAGCCAAAATTAAAGCAAAAATATAAAACTTTAATATATAACTTACAGAAATATCTATTGTAAGCACAACTCGGAACAAACTTTAAATCTTGCCTTAACGGAAGATTTTATGTGACATATTTCCTGTTTCGACTCTCACAACTTTTTTACATGGAAAACTTTACCATTCTTTGAAATATAATTTGGGAAGGAAAAACAGATATTTCTTTTATTTATTTCTTGTTTACAGTGACATGAAGTGGAAAAATTGTTGACGCATAGGCGCTGATAAGACAAATATTTTTGATAAATTTGTTTACAGTACAATATAGGCTTTAGGACGAACTAGTAACCGGTTGAATGCGATAATGTAATTGTTTTTGTACTAGACGAGAATTTGACGGGAAGGTTATAAATACAGGCTTTTTTATCCCTAAATTCCCACAGGAATGGGAACAACACAGGTAAAACCATGGGGTGCTGCTAGTAATTTACATTTTTCCACGAATCAGCAGGATTCGGGCCAGCCTACATAAAAACTCTTAAATCTGTTTAGAACTTAAATTAAGAAACAAAAGAATTAAGACACCAAAAAGAACTCTATTTAAAACGAACGTCATTTGTTTATTAACAACTAGCAGCGCCCGCGGTTTTACCCGCGTTGTACCCGTTCCCGTGGGAATTTTGGGATGAAAAATAGCCTATAACCTTTCCGTTGAATGTGGCTATCTATTTCAAAAAGAATTATTCAAATCGGACTGATAATTCCTGAGATTACCTCGAACATACAAACAAACAAATAAACAAACAAACTTACAAATTTTACCTCTTTATAATATTAGTATAGATATTTAGGCGCTAAATAAAATTAAGAATGCTTATGCATCCGCCCTAAGTATAACAAGTAGTCCACTTTATGAACACCCGTTTTCAGAGAAGTCAAATGCTGCCTTAGTAGAGATTGTGAAATGTGATGTATGAAAAATTACGTCAATTAGTTAAGTGGCCATTAACTAAACGTCTCTGAGAGCGACAGCAAAAGAAATTCTACAATGTTATTTATCCGCAAGACAAAACAGAAGTATATTAACAAAGAAATTCTCCGCAGACCAGTTACCACTCCGTCCAATCGATCGCCAATTAGGAAAGCCAACAAAACTGCAATAACACGCCAAACCCAAATAAGCTAATTAAGATCGCACGAATAAACCACACATTCGCGTTTCCACTCAACAGCGTTTTAATTTGACATTGACTTTGACAGCTCTATGTCGATTCACACAATAGACATCGTATACTACGCATGCCTCCATTCAGCCAAGGGCTATGAAAACCAATATTGTTTGTGTAATCAAATGCAGGTATTACCGATTTACATGCAACGGGTGAAACGAAACACTCGTTAATTAATTAATTATATGGTTTGCAGTTATTGGATTTGATTGGGCAGGTTTAGTTCATATGTTCATTAGCGGGTTTTATTTGGATGTTTTGTTTTGAGACCAATTTAATTTAAAAAAGCTTTTGGCGTTCGTTTATATTGAGTTATGAGAACACTTTGTCTTTGGAATTTGTTGACTCGCAGTTTGTGGACTTAATGTCAACAAATGCCTTTAAATCATTAGAAGAATCTTATTTTCCTCAACCTATATCGTTCCACTTCTGGCCAAAGGTTTCTGCCAAACGCTTACAAAAGAATAATCGTATACCAGCAGAACAGCTAAAGTTAACTCAACAACAGCGTGTTTGTTGTCAATTTGTGGTTGAAGCCGTTAAACAAAGTGTTGCATAAAAATATTGTATCGAGCTGTCTTCACGAGACTTCGAGAAAAAATGTCCCAAACTCCCTAACCAAAGAACCACAAATAACCTAAAACGGGCTTTGAGAATTTCAGTGAAATATGTACTCGTTCATCCTTGTCACACAAGTGGTTTTCCCTATATTTTATCCCGCTCGCACTTGCGGTTTCAAAAGGCATAGCAAAATTGTGTTTACTGTTATAGGTTGTAGAAAAATATCTTATTTTTTACGCTGAGCCACTGAAGTGGGGACATGATACGTAGTTTGATATTTCCTTCGCCGATTTTTTACCACTTCTACGCGATGTAATATCTGCTAAGGTTATTTGGAAAATGCTTTTACCCCTTTTTGGGAGAACATTTTGTATATTTTTCTGGAGTTTGCTTTCGTTTTATTTGCTGTACCCATGCAGAAAGACAGAATTATGTAAATAAAATGCAGTATAAAAAAAGTATGTAAAGCATCTGAAATCAGATTTAATTAAACATTGTGACGTAATATCAAGATGTTAAAAACGTCGTACCCAATTAATTAAACCGAACCCTTTTTAAAATATAATAAATGGAATGTCAAACAAAAGGTAACGGGATAATTATCAAAAACGTGCCAACTCGTAAAATTTCCTTTTCTATGCGGAGTCACGTTCGTTGGAACTGAACTGCGGATATTTTTGCAAATACCTGCGGAATTCGAGATAAACCAATGAAAAGTGTTGTCAGCTTAACTGTGTTTGTACAGGAAGTTATGAAGTGGGTTAAGTTAAAAGTTAACCAAATTAGTTGGACTAAGACCCTTATTAAGTGGGGTCAGATCGGACTAAGGACCCCCGATCTGTCAAGGTTGCTCTTTTAAGCTTTTACGCTTGAATATTGGAAGGTTCGGTATATTTACCTTTGAAAGATCGGGTTTGGTTATACGTAATTTTGGGTTAATGTTACCTAATTATGGATGCAAAACAATACCTCTGTTTTGCAACATAATTATGTATTTTACTTCGTAATGGGGGAAATTATTCGCAATAATATTTTGGCTTTAAGTTTTCGTTGAAATTGTTACAAGTTGTTAACTGCGAGTCGGCAAATTCTGAATAAAGTTTGAAAGCTATACGTGACAGTTTTTTACTTAAAATCACTAGCCTACAACTAGTAAATTTGCTCCATACCATATCATCAACACACAAGCTATTTTAGTCTAGTTTTGATACATATAAAATTTAAATTCCTTAAACTGGTCGACTTTTATAATCTTATTTAATTGTGTTGGTTGTCGGTCGCTTACGACCATAGATGTTTAAGCGACCTTAAATAAACAAATAAAAAAACATTAAAATAAAAAGAATTTTCTCTATAACTTTAACTTAACGCTTCCCTACGCCTTTAAAAACATTTTTATGCAAAACTTTTCTTACTAAAATATATTTAATTTCCAATCCTTTTGATGTCACAAGACCAGAATCCTTTCAGCGCCCGTATATTTGGTATCTTACTGAAATCACGGGCCCGATCAGCGAATGGGATCTCTTTATGCACCCGTCGGCGATTGTGGACGGAATAAGGTGGATGGTGCCAGGTTATTCAGGGAACTCAGTGAGCTTTGGAATTGGGGTATTTTTGGTGAAATATTATGACGGAAATAAATTATAACTTACACATCGGTAGTCTGATCTTACAGCCGTTAGCTTGCGCCTGAGCTTTCTATAGTAACCAAGTCTTTTTAGACTTATCTGACTCATTAATTTCGAGTAGATCAGTGGCCAACCCTGGTATCAGAGTTTTTAGACCGCCTAAAGGCCTCCGACATGGTCTGACGATTGAAACAACCTGGACTGACTGCTTTACGTGCCTTCCGAAGCACGGTAGCGCTCAGATAAAAATACCACTATCGGCCACCCAAGTAGGGGACGAGCTGCACGTTGCTTAACAGTCGCAATGAACTGACATTGCTTGGTGAAACTACGCCACGAGCGCCTAATAAGTTAATGGTTAATGTGTATTAACTAACTATAACTAACTAACCATAAATTACATTGAATCAAAATCCATTAAGTAGGTATTGAGTCTCTGTAGATTGCTTTTAAGCCACAATTGAACTCCTTAATTTAAATTGAAACACTAGTCAAAGGCTTATTGGTCTGAAACTAACTTACAGGGAGGGATTGAGGACGGGGCTGAGATAAATAGTACATTATTTATAGTTTTTTGTTTTATTCTCAGATCTTTCTGTGATTTTATATTTTTCTGAATCTATGCTGTATTATTTTGTAAACAATCAATTAAGTATATTTTATTTTTTATTTATAATTTGTTTGATTATGTCAGTTAGACAGGGTTCGTGATTCTATTTTTAATTATTTTCATTTTATGAAAAATGCTGTTGACAAACAAATGTACTAAGAGATTAATGAATACCATGGTTCTTAGGCTGAAACATTTAGCATACATTTTGAAAGTCAAAAATCCATAATAATTCCATTTAATTGAATGTCAAATTTTAATTCGTTTGAAACAAATTATATGGTGTAATAAAAAAATAATACCCCCTCTTACCTACGTCCTAATTACATCACTGTGTGTTTACAATCCATTCCAGTAGTTTGAAGGCGAACATATTGTACTATTGCATATATTGTAGCTATAGCCTAGCTATTCAATATCAGTTTAGGATAGACTAAAGCATGTCAGTGGCAGGCGAGTGATTGTTATCGTATGACCTATTGTGTAGAATGTGCCTAATTCTAGATATTCGATGGGGGCTATTTGATACTGATTGTAAAGTGATATTTGGGTGATATGACGTTTGATCGAAAGTCGATTTACCGATGACGATTCACCGAAGGGTTAAATGACCGATGGCTCTTTGATTGATATGACGTTTGATCAAAAGTCAATTTACCGACTACGATTCACCGAAGGATTAAATATCATATAATAATCCCTTGTTTCAAGGATATGATTCGAATTTTTAACTGAAAAATCTTTTACCGAAACAATTCCTTAAAAGAAGTTTAACCCAAGAATACGATAATTCGAAAACTATACAGTTATGCCTAATGCTGTCTCCCACCAACTGCATTAATAGTTGAATTTAAAATTCTATCTTATTGTTTAAAACATAGAACTCATATTCGTTTGAAATTGGACCGGGATACCATATGCGGTAACTATATTCCCGTCGGTAGAACTCCATTTGAACTGTAATTGGGAAACTTCGTGTTGAGGTTATGGCCTCTATTATTATATTTTTGTAAGTAATTGTTATGTTGGAATTTGAACATTGTGTTCTGAAACAGGCAGGATTTAATTGAAGTACCTAATTATCATTATATAAGCCTTAAGTGTCCCACTGTTGGGCAAAAGCCTCCCCCTCCATTTCTTCTTCTTCTATGAAGTATTTAGCTATTTATTATAATATTAAAGAACATAGTTCAGTTTGCTAAAAAAGCAACCTCCGACATTGTTGGCCACAGATCTACTGAAACTTATATATTTGGTTCAGTTTTGTTCAAATGAATGGCTTCATTGGCTCTCTTTGGTTTTAATAGAGGAGGATTAAACATCAACTAAAAACTTCTTAGCCCATACTATTTTAATGAATAGGAATTTTCTATATCTGTATGTACTTGCATGGGTGGCCGAGAGAGGAAGTTCTGTCTGAGCGCTGCCGTGCTTTGGAGGGCACGTAAAATTGTCGGTCCCGGTTGTTTCAACGGATGGTCGAGGTATTATGGTAATCTAAAATCTCCGACACTTGGGTGGCCATTAACCTATACTTTTCTTACTTTTACAATCACGTTAACGATCGATACATTTAAAAACAACTCATTATACGCATTTAACACTGAAAATATTATGTTAATACCATTAATACAATATTTATCATCCAAATAGCTTTAATTATTAACGAATACATCGTGTCGAAAGCTCGTGTTAAACGCATTATATGGACAGGCGTTGTTTACTGTTCATGTTGTTTACACTGTTCAGTGTGGGTCGGGTGTTGGGACTGAATGTGTTAAATGTTATGTTTTGGTGGTACTTTATAAGGTTGCACTTTTGTGATGTTTTTTGGTAAAACTAAAAATGTTTGTGGTCGTCAGGTTATTTATACTAACATTAATAAAGAGGTAAAATTTGTAAGTTTGCTTGTTTGTTCGTTTGTATGTTCGAGGTAATCTCGGGAATTATCTGTCCGATTTGAATAATTCTTTTTGTAATAGATAGCCGCATTTAACGGGAAGGTTATAGGCTATTTTTCATCCCGAAATTCCTACGGGAACGGGCACAACGCGGGTAAAATCGCGGGACGCTGCTATGTTTTGATATTTTGGTGCTGGATAAGAATAAACAAAAAAAGGGTTGCACTCCAGAGTGCTAGCAGAAGTAAAAACTTGAATACATTCTAACGTCAACACGTCTTACAAATTTTCAATCAGGTCACGTGTCACCTGACGCGAGTTTAACATTTTTTACACATCACAAAAAAGTGCAGAACGCCACTAAAGAAGTTTTCAGTAATGATTTAAGTTTGTTCATTGATATTATTTACTCGTATCGTATGCTCAAAATTAATTTTGTCTCGGGCGAGTGTGCAAACTATGGGTGGGCAAGTTCAATATAGCACCTCTTGTAATGAACTCGCCCAATTTGACTCACATTTTCAAGCATTCTTCCAAGTTACAGCTTTTAGAATCTCTCAATCGGAACGAACGCTTGAAAAATGAATAGTAAAATTACTGAAACCGAAATAAGCGAGCAACCAAAACACCCCATACTGCTAAGTTCTGCTTGTGACAGAAAATATTCCGTTATAAATCTGTGCCCAAAAGGCGGGAGAACATTAAAAATAAATAAGGGGATAGAGTGGCAAAGACCAGGATGTTTATTCAGCCTCACTTTACTCGGCTATTACTGACACTGACGTTTCGAATGGTCATAATATTTCAAATGTTTTATTTAAAAAAAGAATACATAGACAAACCGTGTGAAGCCGAATTGTGAAGAAAACAAAACAATGACAAAAATTACCTAACATACGTTCTTTATTCAAATATGATAGAACTTTGTTTTAATTACTTTTTAATTACAGCTTTTTCTTCGACAAGGCAACAGAATAACACAGTCGTAAACAAGTATTTCGATTCTCTTTTCGAAAACAACACAAAGTCTGAGCTAACAACGTCAAACTCATGAAACATAAACCATCCAAAACAAGCAAGTCTTAACCCAATTACATTCTCCATTAAACAACGCCGAAAAGTAAAAAGCGACTCAAATTCATATTCATCAAGGTCCACGGTATAAAGCCTAGTGCACATTGCCGAAACATTACTAATTTGCATGGAGATGGCAGTTTTGGGTTCTGGCATAATCCCGAACTGCGAGCAAACTGATTTAAATTTTCACCGCCAAGTGCGACGCGGTTGTGTAACTAGCTTAACTGCGATACTCCTATCGCTTATACTGTAGTTAATTTCAGTTAAAGGTTTTATTAAATTGAGGTTACAGCAAAGAGTTATTAAAATAAATTATTTTGGTCAACGTTAGCTTTGATTTACCTTGAACATGCGTGCTTAAGGTATTGTTTTAGTATTTCCTTTACCGCAAAATATAGTAATGAAAACTTTCCATTTTAATAGCCCCAAATATTTTTCTAGTCCAATCTGGCATATAAGACATAAACAATGATTGCTAAAACCGCTAAGCAACCATAGATAAACCGCAACCATTGCTAAGCTATAAACCTTTTTGATCGCGTTACTCAAATAAAAAACCTCATCATAAGACCATTTATGCTGAAATTCGTTCTGAATTCAGATTTGAATTCGGAACGCCCAGAATTGCCAGAAAAACGAGTACTACATACATAGTTAAACGTACTCACACGGGTTTTTTCGCGTTAGAAAGTTAATAAAGCAAGTAATAACTTACTGATTTACATTCTGATTTTTCAGATACTTAATTTATTTAGGACGATTTGTAAGTTCGAGTAGGCTAGTGGCCAACATGGTCTGAGTTTTTAGACCACCTAAAGGCCTCCAAAATGGTCTAACGATTGACACAACCGGGACAGACAATTTAACGTGCCCTCCGAAGCCCGGTATCGCTCTGATAGAAATGCCACTATCGGCCACCCATCCAAATAAGGGTCGAGCTGCACGTTGCTTAACAATCGCAATGAACTAACATCGCCAAACCACAAGCGCTACCGACGATTTGGAAAAATGACTGATGACCGATCGATCTGATTTTTCAAACAAAGGTCCTAAAATTCAGTTTCATAATTCTGAATCTGATTTCAAATCGAGATACAGCATGTTTGGCGCCGGCCTTATAGATAGATCAATTATTTTGTATACTAAAGAGAGACACACAGACACGTCAAACTACCCTCTTTTTACGTCAGGAAGTAAACAACGTGTAAAGAAGCGAGAAATAAAACACTCTACCAACAGTTACTTCTGAAGAAATCTTACTTAATATTAAAATTGCAACGAAGCTGTTTCAAATTATCTCAAGCAACTCGGCAGATGTCTTGAAAAATGTAAATAAACTTCGCGATAGCTCTCTTTGAGTTCTCGCTTGATACATAGTTTCACAGATGCTGAATAATTTGTGTTTTTTATGCGGAGATTCGAATTGAAGTAAACATTGGAAGATGGGGTCGAGTGTTGGCAGTTTGGAGTGTCTTAAATACATAGAAGACAAGTCTTTCAAAATATGTAGTTTATCTAAAGTTAAAAGTATAGAACGTGATGAAAGTAAGAAACTATAGAAATTTCGGCGTCGTGGTTTATATCAAGCGAGTTTAGAAGCTAAGTCAACAAATCTAAAGGCGCATCGAGACGTGCCGCCAGCTTACTGGATGGCAAAGTGGCAAGGCATACTGTAAGCCGGTGGCGTGTGTGGATGCATCTTAAAGACAGGTTTGCATGACTCGCGTTCTATTGATTTCTCCAGCTCGCAACTTATTAACTAGCAAAATTTTAATGACTTGCGACGTTTTATTTTTTTATAGCGTTGCGCAGTCTCGTACAGCCTAATGCGTAGGTACCTAATGCTTTTAACACTCCTTCTTGCTTGCAGTCAATATATTAAACTCACTGGTAACAATATATCAAATACCAGTTACCAAATACCAGGTACTGCTACGTTAACAAAACCATATTTCTAACTACCCGCAGAATCCAATAAAAAAAGCCCGCTAACAATGTGTACCCGCTGAAAATTCCTTCATATTTCTATTTCTGCAGTACAAATACGAGGACATGGGATTTATGTCAAATATTTTGCGCAGTAATGGCGCATTAATCTTGAGGTCCTCTCGGAGGCCTGACGTAACCACTTTTCCTCACTTAGTGGGTTATACGACGATATACGACGATAATCGGCAGATACACTGACGGTCCTCGCCTTCAGTTTGGTTGGGAATAATATTTAAGAAATATAGTACTTATTTGTTTATTAAGTTTAATAACACTATTCATTTTGAATTGAAACTATGTACGTGTAAGTCTAAACAAGAAAAAGTAAACAATATACCTACTTTTTCTTATATCACTACATAGTATAAAACAAAGTCGCTACTTTTATCTGTTTGTTTGTCTGTATGCTTAAATCTTTAAAATTACGCAACGGATTTTGATGCGGTTTTTTGTAATAGGTAGAGTGATTCAAGAGGAAGGTTTATATGTATAAAAATTCCCGAAATTCCCACGGGAACGGGTAAAACGCGGGTAAAACCGCGGGGCGCTGCTAGTAGACGTATAACAACCTCAGTTTTCTATGACCACGGTTCCTGTAAAGCGACCGAAACGTGAGATAAAAATCACTACATACTCGTAGTATAAAATAAAGTCGTCTCTTTTTCGTGTCTGTCACACTGTTTGTCTGTCTGTATGCTTAAATCTTTAAAATTACGCAACGGATTTTGATGCGGTTTTTTGTAATAGGTAGAGTGATTCAAGAGGAAGGTTTTTATGTAAAAAAATTCCCGAAATTCCCACGGGAACGGGCACAACGCGGGTAAAACCGCGGGGCGCTGCTTGTAAAATAAAAGCTAAGTGTATCCGTAAACGTAGTCTCAAAATATAGTACTGTTAGGAGGTTTCCACTGATAGCGTACATACGGTAAAAAAGGGCTGCAATAGAGCTAAGAATGAAGATAATGACGTACCGTTGAGATGCCTTTAAATTTTGACAGAACCGAAGTAAGGGCTCCCACACAAAACTGCGATGCGATGCGATGCGAATTCCATTTAATATATTCATCTCTTTTCTTTGTACTGTAGTAATGGCGATACATATAACTATTTCAGTTCGCATCGCATCGCATCGCAGTTTTGTGTGGGAGCCCTAAATGTAAAGCGAATGTCACTTGTTTGTACCGACAGGTACCGGCTAATGTCACTTACTCGTTCATTCATTTGGTTAGAGTTCCAACTCATTTACTATGATTCGTTAAAAGCGGGTGGGATTTTTAACATCGAACATACCTGTAACAATAAAATATATATTAATTACATGCTGTGCGTAAAGTAATAAAGTAAAACGATAAGTAAAAAGGAACACATATGTGGTTAAATTTATAATATAAAAAATGAATCGCTGAATGTGTTGCTAAGCGCATAACTTCAGAACGACTGCACCAAAATGAATGATTCTTTTTCTAATGTGTTCCTTATTGTCAGGACAAGGTTTTTATATAAGAAAAATAAGGAATAAAAATTTCAAAATTCCCACGGGAACGGGGGCGCTGCGGTTGAAACCGCGGGGCACAGCTACAAATTAAATATTTCGAATTTGAGTATACCACCCGCCACTAAAACCAGTGGCCAATAAACCAGAACTTCGAACATGCATTTTCCAAATAGTTGACAAACATGGCCGCCGACCCAAAGCATCATATTGTTCATTTATTTTATTACACCTGTCAAACAGAACAGTGGTACAGCGCTATCGATAAACACAGGAAGTGCGTAAAATGTTATATTTATACGTTATTGGGATGCATTGTTGATATAGTTTAATGCAAAATAGTGATTTGGTTTTCAAATTATAATGCGAAGGTTGCTTTGTATTGGTTTTGTATGGTTTTTGGAATACGTTTGATTGTATTAATTTTTTGACGGATATTGGTAAACAATTAATTTGATAAAAATGTAAAATAAAAGCGAAGTGTATCGAAAACGCAGTTTCAATTCAAAATAAGTAATTAATTAGTCAAATTTCACATTCTTGTCTAAAATATGGGCAATATCGCTTAAAGAACTTTTTCAACCGTTTTTCATAATAAATGTCTTAACTCATTCATTTCAATATGTTGACGATATAAATATTTATTTGTAAACCTAGTCCCTATGCAGTAGTTCAATACTTTGTTCACATCAAACAAACAATTTTATCGAAACGAACGGGCGCTGTAAACTTAATTGGAGATTTGTAGTCATTGGAAACGTCAACGTTAGTTAAACTCAGTTAAAACTGGCTTGTGACGTCAGATTGTTCGCTTTTAACCGGTTTAACTGCATGTGTCCGCTTTTCACTAGTTGCCTTTGACACTTGAATTTCGAATCTGATTGACACTTCAGAGAACTGTCACTGTCAATCGAATTACAAAAACGGAAATTACAGTGAATAGAGAAAACTTTATATTTGAATGTATTAATATCTTTATATGTACAAGAAAACCGTGTTAGTTTCATGATTTATAACTCGGGAACGGCTAGATCGATTTTAACGATTCAGGAATAGGATATAAAGTAAAAAAAAACCGAAATTCCCACGGGAACGGTTGCTCTGCGGGCGAAACCGTGCGGCACAACTAGTACATATTTAAATAAGCGTTATGAGTAACAGGTAACAGTGTTCTATTAAAAGAGAACACAACATGTAGTGATGTGATTTGTCTCAACGAAGGTATTAGTACTAACCAAATCATACCAAATCGTAGCATTGTGCTGTCAATTCCCCGCAAAGAACTAATTACTGTAGTTCAGTTGGGGTAGACATAAAACTAGCCTGAAATAGAAACAAATCCGGGGAGCGATTTTTTTTTAAACGTCGGTGGGGGTGTTTGGGAGTATAAATCTCGATTTTCGAACTAATCCCGGTAGAGGATTCGCCGCCATCTTGTTTTAAAGGTCAATTTTTTCGTTTTTCTGAAATAACTCGTTAATTTTCAACTTTAGAGCAAAAATGGTCCTATCCAAAGTTGTTGGAAATTTAATTTTCCACAAGTTTGGCCATTATCATTTTTACGCTAGGATCAATATTTGCAGAGATATACTACCAAGTTTTCTATTTAAATGTCTGCCCCGACTGGATTATGGAAATATTGATTAATCAAGGCGACAACAAGTAACATAGAGATTGAATTCAAACTAAAACAGTATAAAACCTTTATGTTTCTCGCATCTCATTAACGCAACAATTTTAATTAAATCCTCTTTTCAATAGCGAATTCCACGCACATAGTTCAACACGGGGTAACTGCCATTACAATAGATGTTGTAGGTGTCGCTAATGTCGCACATTACTGCGTCTAGACTGGAATATTGGAAATATTGCGTTGGACAATAACCTTTTAGATAACGTGATAATTGAATAGCTGAATGGCTGAAGACATTTGTAGTGACGTTCCAAGGGTAGGTCTGAAATTGTAGGTACGTGCTTTTGATGACTAAGTTAGACTTGTAGTTGAAAAAATTAGGAGGCAAGCATGGTGTCCTAATCATTCTCACTGTACTGATATGAGAATGAGATGAGATGAGAAGCCATTGCCCAGCAGTACGATATTACAGGCTCATACTGTTTTTCTTTTAACATCAAGATTAGGATGGTAAGTAACATGTACAACTTTTATGGGTGCCAGAGTACGAGTACACGGATTA
Organism: Cyclophora albipunctata; assembly: GCA_963082685.1. NCBI lineage: Eukaryota > Metazoa > Arthropoda > Insecta > Lepidoptera > Geometridae > Cyclophora > Cyclophora albipunctata. Next base: position 1,611,888 of record OY720117.1, on the reverse strand, counting down.
TATTTAAATTTTTTATCAATTTTTTTATGCATAAATGCATAACTACCTTTTAATTTAGGATATTATCCAATTACTTACTACTTGCTTGCTATTACCTGCTTCACTGATATTATCATCGCAGTATATAAAAGGCCATTGTCCTTTACAATCTCATAGGCCGATACTTTAATTTACAAAACTAAACACAAGTTGCGTGTCGTAACTAATAATGACTATTCAAATAACAGGTGCGTTATAATCTATTGCGCTATAGATCACGGTTATTGTAGAAATTATTATGTTGTTTTTGGACAACAATCTTTGTTAAAAATATGTATATGAATATGTGTTAAAGTGAACTTGCTTATGGTAGTTTAGAATAAACAATCAAATGAAGCGAGTAAATTTTTAGAAGAACTGATGGTAATTGAATCTAACTAATAAGTAATTATGAAACCTGTTTAATATATAATCAGTTAAATAATTCTTTATTCATTGATTTCATATACTGTAATCTTATTATCCTATTAATGTTATAAATGCGAAAGTTTGTGAGGATGGATGTATGGATGTATGTATGGATGTATAGATGTATGGATGTATGTATGGATGTATGTATGGATGTATGGATGGATGGATGCATGTGTGTATGTATGTGTGTATGTATGGATGTATGTAAATATGTGAGTTTGTTTGGACGGATTTGGATGAAACTTTACAGTAATGTAGGTTATACATCAGGATAACACAACGCGGGAACACCGCGGGGCACAGTACCTTAATACAGTCAACATTTTTACCACAGCCTACGTGTAAACGTTAAAAACCAATTCACGTATTAAAATAACCATTACATTGCATTTTAACGGTTTTCTGTTTAACGTGATAGTTAAACGAGGACGTAAATCACTTGGCTTGGTTAATGTTAGGGGAAGGTGAAATTCAGAAATGCGTTTTGTAATTTTGATTTAAAAATATCGCCGCGATCTTAATTAGATGGACGACTGTATCTGATGTTTTAGTTAATTACAACCTGTTTTATGTTTGTTTTTGTTTACTGAGCTTGTTAAATACTTCATTGATAAAATAAAATCGATTTTATTGGTCTTGTTAAAAATGTAACATTGATTTTGTTATTGTTTTTTATTCAATTTCAAGGGGACTCTTATACATTGATTATTGAATAACATTTTTTCCCAAGAAGGAGTAATGTATGCTTCTTATTTAACATTGTTCATTTTTAATTAACCTGTGCTCCATTGCTGCGCAAAGGTCTCCCCCACAGACTTGGTAAAAATGTTGATTTTTTATGTTAAAGTCGATTGAAATAAAAATACATTTTGCTTTCACAAATGAAGAAAGAGAGAGAAAGCTGTTAACCTAAAAACAAATAAAAGAATATCAATATTCCAATTTCAAATTCAAACAAAAATTGATTCTCTATTCGAAACCAAAGATCAAAACAGAAAAAAAATAATGGCGTACAATTTTGACTCGTTAACCCTTTACTAAAAGATTCGAAGTAAATTAAAATTGTGGCGCGTGAGTCTCTTGGGCCGTGTAAAGTAATCTCTAGGGGATCGTGACTGGAATACGCAACAACGTACGAGTACGTAGTACGTACGGAGACCGCGGAAAAATAAAAGTTTTCGCCAATGTTCTGCGTGTGACATGTTTGTGTATCAATGGGTTACCTTTGGAGTATTTTTGGCACGGCGACGCAATGGTTAACTTTTGTAGCGGAAAAAAAGCGTTGGTTTGTAAAAGTTGATTGACAGTAAAACATATTTTTTGTATTAATTAATAAGAATGATTTTTATTTAAAAATTAATAATGGGATTTGTCATTTAAATCAATATTCTTAAAATACAGTTTTACTATACAAACACCAATAATAATAAATAAATAAAAAAATTCAACATACCATTTATTCATTGCATCAATTACATATAAAGAGATTATAATAATACCAACTATAGGTAACTAGCAGCGCCCCGCGGTTTTACCCGCATTGTGCCCGTTCCCATGGGAATTTCGGGATTTTTTATACATATAAACCTTTCTCTTGAATCACTGTATGTATTTAAAAAAACCGCATCAAAATCCGTGCAGTAGTTTTAAAGATCTAAGCATACATAGGGACAGACAGACAGCGGAAAGAGACTTTGTTTTATACTATGTAGTGAAGCTGTACAGACAGACACAACTCATTCAACGCTACCACCCAGAACCACTGCAGCATGCAAAGCCCTGCATGTAAATTGGTTATATCCCAAGACATGTCTTTATTAAGAAATTTCCACCAGACAGATTGCTCAAATTGGCGTTTAGTTAACATCGTAGCGACGCTGAATCCACATTCAGTCGTGTGTCGCTTCGCTGACTTAGGTCCTAGGTATTACAGCTAGAGTCTAGGTTTAGCAGGATTTCTAGATTAAATTGTTGTGCATTCTAGTTTAAGGGTTATGTGCTGTGTGATGTAAGTTTCTAAGGTGTTTTAGATTGAGTGAGTTTACTGTGTGTGTGAACTATGTATAATGACAAATGACTCGCTCGCTCGCATTATATTAAACTCGCGGCTAAATATACAGTATCTACTTAATATTATAAATGTGAAAGTTTATGATGATGTATGTATGTTTGTTACTCTTTCACAAAAAAACAACGGAACGGATTTGGATGAAACTTTTACAGTTATATATGTTATACATCAGAATAAAACATGGGATACATTTTCTCCTGAAATTCCCACGGGAACGGGTACAATGCGGGTAAAACCGCGGGGCACGGCTAGTACGAGTATACACATTAATTAATTCTGGCTGAATCTAGACGAATTCTTTTAAACTCACCGGCTTGTAGTTTGTAAGCTCGCTCAATCATAATGAGGTCCGGTTAACTAAGCTTTAGCCCTTATCTGGAATCGTACCTTTAACAGTCATAAACTGCCATCTTTATGTATATACGTCTAGATTATATATATGTATAGACGTCGTCATATATGGTTAATGTACTTTGCCACCTTATTACAACGGTATAAGGAGAAAAATTGTAAACATATTTCGTTTTGTACTTGTTTTGTTTCAGCATTTCTCATTGTTTACTTTATTTACTTAAGATCGGATATAATCGGGCGCGCTCGGGCGCCGTCGGACGCGATCGGAATACGAATTAGAGTTAGTGGTTGAAATAAGTGAAAATGGCAGATACTGTTGTTTACGTTTCTTGTGTCGATTGGTTTTTAAGTGTATCGATGGTTTAGTAATCGATTAAAGACAATTAGAGTTTTCTTTTCAGTTATTAAGTAATGAAACTTGAACGACGTATAGGCGTTTAATGTTTTTTCAAATGATTAAGTTAAGCTTGAAGGAAACCGTAGTTTTTTGTACTTGGAAACTATTGGAATGTTAATGGGGTATATAAATTTAAAAATCGAATAATAGTCGAACGTCTATTAGATTTTTTTAAAATATGTTTGAATCAGTGATGCCATGGTGAATCAGTGGTGACGGCGACCAGAGATTATTTTGAAAAATTAACCCAACAATTGTAATAGTAGAGGCCTTATCCAAAATAATTAAAAGATATATATTAGCTTGTAATGTAGCTTGTAGGCCTCTCATCTTACCGAATATATCAGTACAGTGAGGAGAATTAATTATATTTAAATGAAAGACTTTTAAAACCATTTTTTTAAAGCCAGAAGTAACAACATTACCACACATTTCCGACACAATCCCAACAAAAAAGCTTTCAATACAACTCGCTGCAAAAGTTTCGCCGGCATTCGTGGAACGTGCACACGACAATAGTATCTACCGGTACGGGCTGCCAAACACAATTAGTGCTAAATTCGCTTAACAACGTTTGGTGCAGGAGCCAATTCGTGGAGAGCTTGTTAGTGCATTCTCTGGTGTACGTTAGGACACGACACTCGAATAACTTTAATACTTTTAGTATGTTCCTGTTTTATTCTAGACTATTTTATGGAAAGAAATAAAGTAAAATGTATTATTTTTGTGTTGGAATATAAATAACTAGCAGCGCCCGCGGTTTTACCCGCGTTGTGTCCATTCCTGTGGGAATTTCGGGATGAAAAATAGCCTATGTTACTCGTGGATAATGTAGCTTTCGAATGGTGAAAGAATTTTTAAAAACGGTCCAGTAGTTTTTGAGGCTATTCATTACAAACAAACAAAGTTTTCCTCTTTATAATATTAGTTTAGATATTCTATGGAAAGAAATGAAGTAAAATGTATTATTTTTGTGTTGGAATATAAATAATAATGTTTATGTTTGTATGATTGTATGCATTTAACTTAACAATTATAGAGCCTTTTTTAAACATTGGCTATTTGAACACGCTAGTACTACATATTTTCGAGTGTGTTTACCCGCATCGTTCCTGTGCTAATGGGAATTTTGGGATAAAAAGTTAGCTATGTTCTTTTCTAAGATTTCAATTATATCTGTACCAAATTTTATCAAAATCGGTTTAGTAGTTTAACCGTGAAGAAAATAGGACATAGAAGCTAACATAGAGATGATTACTTATATATTCATAGTACGAGTACATAATTGGGGATTCATTAAATGTATATCTAAACTAGCTGCGCCCCGCGGTTTCACCCGCGTTGTACCCGTTCCCGCGGGAATTTCGGAATGAAAAATAGATGTTGTCCGATTCTCAGACCTACCCGATATGCACACAAAATTTTATGAGAATCGGTCGAGCCGTTTCAGAGGAGTTCAACCACGGTACCCGTTCCCGCGGGAATTTCGGGATGAAAAATAGATGTTGGCCGATTCTCAGACCTACTCAATATGCTCACAAAATTTCATGAGAATCGGTCAAGCCGTTTCGGAGGAGTACGGGAACGAACACTGTGACACGAGAATTTTATATATAAGATTAAAGTAAAATGTAAGGGCATATTACTGAGCTGTAAGGGAACACTACTCATTTTGAATTGAGCAGTCTTCTGTGGCGGTTCTTGTAAAGGAGCCGAAACGTCAGATAAAAATGTAAAATAAAAGCTAAGCGTAGTTCCAATTAAAAATGTAAGGGCATGATGAAATTAATACCTAAAATATTTAAGTAAATCAAAGGTTTAATTCCATAACTCACAGATTACATCTTCAAACAAAGACCAATTAGATGTGGACCAAACTGGAAGGGTTAATTCCAACGAGACTCGGCTTCTAACAACTACATCAAATATTAGCTTACTCTAAAGATTTAGCCAATTTAACTTGGCACTCGGAGAGAGAACAGTTTTAATTACTGTAGGGACTTAGTTATATTGGACAGAATTAGAGTTTGAAAAATTGAGTTTCATTTGTGAAGACGATTTTGATATTGGATCTTATTATTTTGATCTGAGGGTTTATGTAAAACTAACCGCACCTTGCGGTTTCACCCGCGTTATACATGTTCCCGAGGGCATTTCGGGATATGCCCGGGATACACCCATATTACTAAATGCGAAAGTTTGTGCGGATGTATGTTACTCTTTCACGCGAAAACTACTGAACGGAATTCGATGAAACTGTACAGTAATATAGGTTGTATATCAAAATAATACATGGGATACATTTCATCCCGAAATTCGAGCGGGAACGGCCACAACGTGGATAAAACCGCGGGGCGCTGCTAGTAATTTATATACTCATTTAATGAGATAACAAACTCTTCAAATATTTTTTTTAATTAGTTTCAAAAGCACTCTACATAAAATAGGTACCTAACTACATAATATAATATTGATACACAACATTCTCATTACCGCCTCACATCGCAGATCTAATTAGATCACTAATAGAATAACTAGTACATACATATAATATATGATTGTACTCGTATGAAAGGATCATTGTCTTGTTCAAACAGACGGTTAGTTATTAATGTTTACATTTGATTATTATTGATGGATCCGGCTTCTAATTATGTCAATGTTTGTTTTAATACGGCTTAGGAAGTCGATCGCATGCGACAGATATATCTATTGTTATAATTTAACTGTAGGTAGTGAAACTACAGATACATGGTGTGTATGATCGCTTTTATCTGCCTTATATCTAGTACTAGCAGCGCCCCGCGGTTGTGCCCGTTCCCGTGGGAATTTCGGAATGAAAGATAGCCTATGACCTTCCCGTTGAATTTAGCTATCTATTAAAAAAAAAATATTGAAATCGGACTGGTAATTCCCGAGATTAGCTCGAACATACAAACAAACAAATTTACAAATTTTACCTCTTTATAATTTTTGTACAGATGTAAGGTATAATACAATATGCCGTAGATTTTACAACAAGTAAAATTTTAAAGACCCCCTTACGCAAAAACGGCTGGTCCAATTTTTACTAAACATAAGTAAGAACCAACGAAACTGGTTGTCAAATGAAGATAACCGCATCACAATGGGTCATCCATTTGAAAGCTACGGGGCCTCGACGTAAAACTTATAACACTCCTCTTTTGCATCGAGTTAATTACGTTCATTATAAGGTGGATTTTTATTCTCAAAAATGTAACATATACGTAAACTGCATTCTAATTAAGTAGAGAATATTCAACGGTTTCTAATGACTTGAAATTGAAGTGAAAAATTAGTTAGTTGTTTAAATTTAATGATAAGATGATGATTCCGTGCTTCGGAAGGCACGTTAAGCCGTCGGTACCGGTTACTTTCTACGGACAGTAGTCGTTATGAGCCATGTCCACACGATGACGAAGAATGATAAATGTACTCATTACTCGTTAATTTTTTTACCATGAGTACAGGTAAGTTTTGATAATTTTCAATCTGAAAAACTTAATTAAATAAAATACCTTTTTAAATTACAACAATATCAACAAACGGCACAAAACGAAAACTTTTAATACCTCAATAAAAAAACGCATCAAACACACTCAAAGCGAAAGCAGTTTGAATTAATTCCAGTCCCTAGCTTTAAATGGCAGCTGACTTAATGAAATCGTATATCTTTCTGTGCGTAATTCAATTATACGAACAATCACATTCGCCAAGTATAACAGGTGCGTTTTATACTGCCGGCTAAGGAGCCCTAACTGTATAGTTCGTGGTGTGAGTGATGGAAGCACGAGTTATAGGAAGTCTTGATTGATTTTAGAATTTGTGATTAAGAAGGTAACCTGATGTTAAAATATTATAACAAAAGAGAATTAAATTGTATGTATAGAAAACGAATAGGGTGCTTGCAACAAGGAACTCTGGCATAATTTATCAGCCTGATAAAGATGTATTGAACATAGGTATGGCTTTAGATTGACAGGCAAGCTTGGTCCTATTATGTCAAAGCTGTATTATTTATAGATAGATCAACCTATCAAACTGCTTAGGGAAGCCCGCAGAGGAACGAATACAACTGGTGTTTTGTAGTTTTAAAGCAATTTATTCAATGTTCTTTTAAAAAAAAACCTTGCCTTCACGAATGCAACCAATACAAAGTCTTTAATCTATCATCAATCTAATTCCAAATTCCAAATTCAAACCACAAAAAGTTAAAACGCCAATGCTATCCAATCAGTAATTCCGCCTACTCGCTGCCGCCTATACTATCCACGCTGCACGAAGCGGCTCATAAATCTTGGAACCCCTAGTATTCACCGCGCCCATTAACACAGGCCCAACTTAGATTTTATACCGCCAAGAATAGAGTAAACAATCTCCGAATACCAAACTAGTTCGGAACTAATGCTGGGCCTAATGTTAAATCTTTTGGAAATGGTTTTGGATACGGTTGGTGATAAGAGTTTAGTTAGACGATAACGTTTTGATATTATGGATACTAGTGGCGTAAATGCGAATATGGATACTAATGGCGTAAATGCAAAATGCTTGGACAGATGATGACAGGAATTATTGTCATGGTTAAAAATTGGATAAAGATACTTAAGTACGTAATTTGATTATTGTTTCTATATGTTGTTACTTCTATGTTCGCCGAACTTGTCTAGTTCGGTCAATAAACAAAACTTAAGACTGTCACCTAATTAGTTGACTTAACTACTGATTAGCTACTGATTCTTGCCAAAAATAGCTTATTTACACTGTTGCAGTCATCAGATGTTGTACACGACAGTCAATTGACTCTAATTACCCATAAAACTAAGTATTTCATAAAGTAACCAAGCTATTTCTATCCAGGTTGAATTCCCAGCTATATCCAGCCAAGCAGAAAACAGAAACCAACGCAACACCAATTCACCTCAATAGAGGAGGAAGCCGTAAAGTGGCGAGGATAGTGCCAATGGCATCTTTACGTATAATACGGTCTCTATGTGCCAGTAACTTGCAAGACAAGTCTTTATGCGACACATATTGTATTCAAGATAAAGTGTTGCCATTTTAGTTAAAAATAATATGTTTTTCTATTTCGTTTTGGTGTGAGAACACCAACCCGCATTAGGCAAGCATGGTGATTACATCTAATCCTCCTCACTATACTGATACCTTCAGTGAGATGAGACATTACCCTTGCCTTTGACCATGGGATATTACAGGCTAATATTTTTTTACTTTTTACGTGCATGATTTTGTATTGTCTTGTCAAATTAACCTTTTAGTTATTGATGAGTCTCATAGACAATAAGTATAAATATTTGGTCCCCATTGACAATTTAACCTTCTTTCTACCCGATTGTTTTAAATACTTAAAAAAGAGAAGACAATTTAAACCATAAAAAAATACACATGCAACACGAAAACTCATAAAAATCATAACCTATAACAGCGAACGGGATATAAACATGGAGAAAGCACTCCCATAGCAATAGTTACGTAAAATCACTGTGTAAAAAGAATAGAATGTCATTGCGGGGTGTTCCCGTCCCCTATGCACCTGATGCTCGATTTATGGCCAGGGTCCAATGATGGAGAGCCTCCGGTTGACACCTGCCTTACGCTCGCTTTAATTTGCAGTAAACATTTTAGGGGATATGTACGGTTTGTGGGGACTTTACATTTTTATAGGTTATCTGTATTTATATGTTTGGGTATAGGTTTTATGTATGCTCTATTGAGTATAGACTCAATGAAGATTGATTACGTGTATGAAAAAACAAGTATTAGCCTGTAATGTCCCACTGCTAGGCAAAGCTCTTTAATCTACACACAACGACAAGCCCGTTGGCACAGTGGCAGTGAGAGCGCTTACTGTGTCGGGAGCTGCGGGTTCGATTCCCGCCCGGAGTCAACAATATATGCAGACATAGTTGTTGGCGACGAACGTCTGGGTGTCAATTATATATTCTTATAAAGTATTTGTGTATCTATAAGTAATAGTATCAGTGAATTAGATTCCATAACACAAGCTTAGAGCTTACTTTGGGTCTAATTAACCGTGAGTGAATTTGTCCAGGTATATTTATTTATTTATCTCAATGAACATATCAGTACAGTGAGGAGTAAATAAATATATTATGAATTAATTCATACACGGTTGGTAATTTTGATACGTGTTTAAGTTCTAGCTAAAAACTAACGCCTGTATGTTCTCAATATTCTTAAAGTCACTTTGAAGCTTAAATCGTTTCTTAAATTTAATCCACCATAATATTATAACTTGCACGCAGAATTTTCTGGCTCCATCTTTAAAAAATATGGAGTAATACCATAATAAACTATAACTTTCGGAGTGGCAAGCCAAGTCTGCGGTCAAAAGTCTGTCGGAACCACTCAATGTTTGAAAGAATAATGGCAGCCAGAGACAGAACAATAGATAATAGAGGGCCATCTTTTAAAATGTGCCAATGGCGTCGGTGGTCTAATAAAGTGCCTTTTGTTTGAAATGCTTGGGTGTGGTGTGAAAAGAGGTTAATATTTGAGGTTTTAATAATAATCATTCGAACAATGAACTTTTGAACGTCATTGTCAGTTTGAATGAAACAAAATTCAACTACTTTTCGTTTTAGTACAATTATAAAAATGAATATTGTAAAAATCATTTTATTTCTTATTTAGAGTTGGCCACTAACCTCAAACTTACTTTCTTTACTTATTTCTCATCACCCTAAGACAACAAAAACAAACTTAAACTACCCAGATACATCTGACCACAAACTGAATACAGGCACAAAGCCGATAACCCTTAAATGCTAATAGGGTCATTTAGACCCAAGCACGAACAAAGAGTGTGAACCAAAGACTCGCATTTTAGCTTTAGAACACATACTATGAGTATTGATCCGATCGTAAATCCACGGAGGCATTGTTCCGCGTCCGTATCACAGATGAGATAATAGTTACTATAGCACCGGTGAAATTGAGAGTGATAAGGGTGGCCAGTCGTAAACTCATGCTCCCAAGACGGGAAATTGAGTTTATGTAAGTTGTTGGTATAATATGTTAGTATTCAAGATGTGTTTAAAGACAAAGGTACAGGAAATCTAAGGAAGATACCAAACAAATGACTTTAAATCCATGCTTCTAAAAAAGTCATCCAAAGGAAATATAAAAGTTAATTAAGCAAAAAGCCGGATAAACGCTTAATTTTATTCCAATAGGCAAGATTAAAAAACATCACAAGCATTTCAAAAAACGTTTCAAACCGTTCAAACAGCTTATCTGGATTAACCCGAAAAGTTTTTCCGAATAACACAATGTCATTTTGAAAGGCGTAAACGACAATTTGTACCCTTTACTTATTAAAAGGGTTAAGTGTGTGTTTATTTTGGACGTAATACGCTGCGAAAGCATTGTTTGTTTCAAGTGGAAATTGATACTATTGAAATGGAAATTCGGGATTTGGTTCGTTTTTACGTTGTGTGGGGACGGAAATTGTTTTATGTATTGTGAAGAGGTGTTTCGGCCAAACGTTGATATTTTATGTACCTTATCTGGTGATGTAGGTAATGATGTGGGCAAAGATAATGTGAGGCAAAAGGTTTGATAACTCTTGCTAAAGTGGCAAAGTTCTTTTTATTTTCAGTACTTCAGATTACGCGAGGTTACGAGCTGTGAAGTGGCAATTTTTGATAGTTGATATTAGAATGCAAATGTCACATATTTATGTATTGCCCACTCGCAGTTTGGAATCTCGTCCAATCTAAATGAATGCCTTTATAGTACATTTTTAGAATATTTTCCGCGAAATTGACAACTCAAAAGCCACATTTATTTCTAACGAAATGTAACCAAATACCTCCCATCTCTAAACACAAGCACACCCAAAACGGATGCCCAAATGGTGCTCATTATTTCAACCAAAACTTGGCAAAATCCAACATCAAAGGCAACTTTCAATATTTGAGTATTCCCCGCTCAAATAATTACCCAAATTATGGGGAGAAATTTTACGCATTCGTAAATAAATGATGAGATGGCAAACTTACCTGTTATAGCTTAGAGTTTGGAGTAAGGATGAGTTTATGTATCTTATTTATTCATAACTTTAGGGGTTGTAGATATGATACACGAAATACGTGGGATAATAAACGAGGTTGACATATTTCGGGGACTTGTTGGCGTTGTGTTACGGAATTTTAGCTGCTTCACTTTGGTGTAATAGTTGAAGGTATTCATTTCAAAGTGTACCAACAATTTACCTAAGAAACATTGAAAATGCTGCATTACAAAATCGTTATACTGTTTGCGAAAACATGCTTAGAATTTCTTTTAGTATTTTCACTTTAGACACACGGGAGTCAGAAAAATGCCGTAATATTCTTATTAAAATCTTCAAAGACATGTTTAAAAATTTCAAATAGCAGAGATCACCGTTGAAACAAGTCAAAAATGTTTTCATCAAAAAAGTAAGGTATTTTACCCAAAAGAGAAGCTACATACTATTCCTATTTGCGGTTTAACACCCTTATATATCCCAAACACCTACTCTCCGTCCTAAAACTGCAGCTGAAAAATCTACAATTCCAAAAAGTACCGAAAAGGGTACCATTAAAATAGTCCACGTTTTCATTAACAAGTCACAGGTGAACCGTACCTTAACGCAGGGGTTTGTATGGGATTCCTCAATCTGCATACGATAAACTGTAGGGTAGCGACATCTGTCGGATATTTGCATGTATTATTTGTATATCTGTACGTATACTCGTATAGTTTGATGGGAACCTTGAGGGCCTTTTGAATTTGTATTCATTTTTAAGGTGCGTTTATAGAGGGTGTTGTTTGTTTTTTATACGAGGTGTTTTTCTAATTTATGTAGTAGTTTTATTAGACGATTTAAAGATGATTTTGTAATTGTTTTATTGAGAAAAGAGATCCAACGTACTATTTTCAAAATTATTAACACAGCTGTTTTACTTTTATTTTTTTTCTTTATATTTAACAACTAGCAGCGCCCCGCGGTTTTACCCGTGTTGTGTCCATTCCTGCGGGAATTTCGGGATGAAAAATAGCCTATGTTACTCGTGGATAATGTAGCTTTCGAATGGTGAAAGAATTTTTTTAAACAGGTCCAGTAGTTTTTGAGCCTATTGATTACAACCAAACAAACAAAGTTTTCTTCTTTATAATATTAGTGTAGATGTGCCGAAGCTAAATTACAATAAAACAATATATATTTATCAGACAGTTTTCTGTTGTTTTTTCTTCATTTCAGTCACTCTACCTGAACAGAAAAAACCTTCATTAATCTGTCACAAATCGTAGAGCATCCTCTATCTACTTGTCGGGCCACTCGTCCCCTATTATTATGAGTTTTCCCGAATTTTCCCTCAGGTTTTCATTAGCAGGGGTGCGTTTTAGTGACTTATGCAAACAACAGGAAGGGTGCGAGCTCGTAACAGGCTGCATGCTGCATCCCTCCGATGTGTTGTATTAAAATTTGTTTTGTTTACAAAATTATGTAAAATTGTAAATCGTTTTGAATTTATTGTTTTAACGTGTTTATAAATAAAGTTGTGAATATAAATGAGTTTTGTTTTTCGCCTCGGTGGTCTAGTGGTATGTGCACTCGCCTGCCAAGACTGAGGTCCCGGGTTCAATTCCCAGGTCGAGCGAAAACATGTTTCCTACTTTTCAAACATGGCTCGGGTTTGAGATCACCAACCTTATTATATTAGGCAAGCGTGGTGATTACGCCTGAAAACCTCCTCACTGTACTGATATCTTCAGTGAGACGAGAGGCCTTTGCCCAACAAGTGGGACATTATAGGCTAATACTTTTTTTTTTTTACTTTGTGTTTTATTTATTAATCTAAATAAATCAATACTAATATTACAAAGATGAAGAATTTGTTTGTTTAACGTGCTAATCTTCCTACCTACTCCGATTTGAATAATTATTTTTGTTGTAATGGATTCTTCTTCTTCTTCTTTTCGAGTCAAGTCTCATTGTGATGGATAGCAACATTTAACGGGAGGGTAGACTAGAACGCCGGGCGCTGATAGTATGAATATATCTATTTTCAACAGCTTTTGTGAGACACTAACTGTAAAAGCTCTAAGCTTATATATCTAACTATCTGATATTTATTATTTATTATACGAATTACATGTTAGTTTTTTTAAAATAAACACTACATATTTTTCTACGAATGTTTTAAAGTGTACCCCGTTTTATTCCTAACCCTTTAATCCGCTCGACCCCCAAACAATAGCAACAGAAAAACAAAAGCATTTACCTACGATTAAACTTCAAATTTACATCAAACAAATATTGAAACTGTAATAAACAGGATGTTGTTACAAAACTCAGCTTTTTCCTGAAACTTTTGAGTGTTGAATCTTTTTAATGGCTGAAAAGTTTCCGTTGAAAGACACCTGAAGTCTGAAACCTGAAGTCTAGACTGGTGAGAGTTTGGCTATGGGGGGATAGAGTTAGAATGGGCGCGGGCGACCCCTAGGGCGTTGTAGGGTTAAATTGACGTCGTACTTAGTTTACTTATTGTGCCACTTGACTGTATAGCTTTTTCTACTTTTAACGATGAATCAAATATGTGCAGGACTATTTATATTTAACATACACACGGTTAGTTGCATAGATCCAAACTAAGTTACAAGGTTGTATGTGTTGTAATTTTCATATATTTAAAAGAACCGTTTCATTTTAAAGTACATTTGAAGGTATTTCATTTAATTACGTATATAATTTTTCTCATAAAAGTATTTAAAAAAATATTATATTTTTCAATTGGGTCTTTGGTACCTTATCATATCAGTGGCAGTAGTATAAATATCTATTGTACCTTAAAAAATAGAAAGAACTGTGAACTGAACAGAAACAAAAGTCTATAATATAAAAATATATCTTCGTTAATATAATAATACAAAAAACAAAAGAAAATCTATAAAACTGCAGTCTGCAAACTGCTTTCGTTAAGTTTTTAATAAAAAAACTGTGCTGTGTTATACCTACCCTGCGCAGTTTACGCTGTTATAAATGCAAGAGGGCCTCGCCAAAGGACAATGGACAATCCAAGGACAACTTTACTCCTCAAAAACTTTTTAAGTGGTACCAGAACGTATTTGTTATAAGTTAAATGAGAAGGGCCTTAAACTTCATATTTACTTAGTGAAATAAAAATATTAAAAGTTCCTTTTATTTTACTGAAGTCTGCACTTTACTTACAGATTTAATGAGTCAGTTTGTGATTCTTTTTCTATGGAATGACGATGAGAGTTTATTTGTTTATGTATAAACTGAGTGACAGTGACAGTCAGTTCTCAATTCAACTTCTTCTTCTTCATTGAGTGGATGGTCAACCTGACCAATGCTGGTGTCAAAGTTATTGAGCCGCCAAAGGCCTCTGACATGGCTCATGTTACGACTTCTATCCGTAGAAAGTAACCGGGACCGACGGCTTAACGTGCCAACTGTTTACACCACATTTAATCCAAATACGATAGTTGATGTTGCGTTAAGTATTATTTCATGGTAATTTCAAATAGTTTCAAGTTGTTTTAGAAAAAAACTTACCCTCAAGTTACTGTCGTTCCATGAAGAGTAAATATTCGTAATGAGCTTACCTGTAACAAAGAAATATTTATTAATAATCGTACATAATAAAATAGACAAAATAATAATTATTGAGCTTCTATCAAACGTATAAAACTATAAAACATAAATTAAATGACAAGTTTAAAAAGTATGTGATACTACTTTTTTTGAAAAAAAGCATATAAATAGCCTGCTCCTTTTTTGAAATCGGTAATTCTTTTTCATGAAAACAAAGATCCAATATTTCCAATAGCCTTAAACTCTAATCCATCTCAGTTAGCGTCAGGTGTCGCCAACGGTGGCTACTCCAAGTTTATAGGCACCATAATTCAGCACCCCTGAAAAGACGACCTCCTTGATTTGCATTTGACAACGATTCGATAATGGCCGAGGGGCCAGCTTCAGGAAGCGAAAATTATAGGAAGTAAAGAAAATGGTATTAATAATTTTTTCCCTGTTCGGGGAAAAAAAGTTAGCGTTTTATTTTCAATTTTAGAATTTGGAACTGGGGGTTTTCCGTGTTTAATTGGATGGCGGGAATTGTAGTCATTAGGGTCACAGAGTATGTATACTTTTGGTGTATTATGTAGACATCGAAACATGTAATGTGTTCGGCTTATCTTTATATAATGTATGCTTATATTATGGACCTTATTCATAAACGCACATTAGCAGCTGGTTTGTTCCTTTCCGACATGTAACGCTATTTACCAAAGAGCAAAAGAGACAAAACACTTTATAACAGTGTTTTGAAAAGCATTTATGAATAGAGCGGTATTTCTTGAGCCAATATAGGTATTTATGTTTGAAAAGCAGATATATTTTATTAATATTTGAATACTAGCAGCGCCCCGCGGTTTTACCCGCGCTGTGCCCGTTCCCGTGGGAATTTCGGGATTTTTTTTACATAAAAACCTTCCTCTTGAATCACTCTACCTATTACAAAAAACCGCATCAAAATCCGTTGCGTAATTTTAAAGATTTAAGCATACAGACAGACAAACAGACAGACACGAAAAAGAGACGACTTTATTTTATATTATGTAGTGATACGAGTAATGGAAGACTCATTACTATTTCTACCTTTTTCTTACGTAAGTACCTCTAATATGGGACCCTAATATTTCAACTTATATCAATCTTTCTATTTTTTTAATATCTCCGATAGCATATCTACAATCCTCTCCAAATACCTACTTCTAAACACGGGCCCCAAGAACAAAACGTCCCACAATTTCCTTCTAACCCCTGTCTTAATTTCCTTAATTACCTCCAAGTGGTATCAAGAACTAACCACAACTGGCCATTATCAGAAGAAACCAGCAATTGTGTCTCAATGAGCCCACCCAGAGATCAATTGACCACTTACGTGACCCTACGCTCGGTTCCGGTTCCGATTATTTGTTTAAATTGCTCAAATGACTCTGAGACGGGTATGTGGACTTAGTTTTATTTCGGGTAAAGTGATTTTTGAAAGGAAGATTGGGTTTTGTTTGTGAGGGAAATATTTAAAAGAATGATATTAATTCATTCAACAGCACGGAGTTTATCAGCTTCAGCTTTAATATATCACTACATAGTATAAAATAAAGTCGTCTCTTTTTCGTGTCTGTCTGTTTGTCTGTCTGTATGCTTAAATCTTTAAAATTACGCAACGGATTTTGATGCGGTTTTTTGTAATAGGTAGAGTGATTCAAGAGGAAGGTTTTTATGTAAAAAAAATCCCGAAATTCCCACGGGAACGGGCACAACGCGGGTAAAACCGCGGGGCGCTGCTAGTTACAATAGATAGGTAGGTACCTATTATTTGTTCAAACGGGAACTTACGTACTACAGAAGCGCTCGCGACAGCGTATCTCCCCGCACAGTGCGAGCGCTTCACCCACCTCCTGATGAAGGTCACCGAATGTGACAGAAACGTGTTGAAGGACACTCAACAGTAACCTCCGTCGTACGTAAGTTCCCGTATGAACAAATAATAATGACATCAACGTACGTTTCAATTAATAGTAAAAAGATAGGTACCTATTCAGAATAAATTTCCTTTTCCAGTGAATCGTGGTTAAAACGTGAATATTCATCAAGTTCAAAAAGTATTACTTTTTCAATACAATCCCTTTGATAAATATGATAGTTAATCACACAGCCGCCGGCGACCAGCGAGTTTCAGAATATTGAATTTTTCAATTGAACCCTAAATTGGATCAGATTTCAAAGGGTTTTTGGTCAATGTTATAATTTGTCGTTGTGAAAGAGAAATAAACCAAAACGTTATATTAATTAATATATAAATTGAATACTAATTGGGTTAGGTAGACTTTTCTATGTGTTTTTTAATCTAAAAATATTTAGGGACTTTCACCCAAGCTTTTACCCATGTCAGTCCCATTATACTCCGATACTATGTGGTAACAGATTCCTTCGTATATGATTTGCCTTCACTTATAAGACAAGCATGCTGATTATGCTTTCTTACTACATTGATTGTTACATATCTTACAAGGGTGCCACGGTGTGACGTCGCTGACGAGAACTGTGACACATGATCTATGTATATACTAATAATGTAATAAAGTAAAAGTGTCTGTTTGTTTGAATGCCCAAATCTTAGAAACTACTAATCCAATTTGAATAATTCTTTGGTAAAAGATAGCCACATTAAACGGAACGGACATAATGCGGGTAAACCCGCAGGGCGTTGCTAGTTTAGATTATAAGAAACCAAAGCCATCATATTGTCATTTTAATATGTCGGGGACACCTCGACAATCATCCCACTTCTGATGTCGGGGAACAGCGATATTCACCCCACTTCTGATATCGGGAATCATGTCACATCAGGATAAGCACGAGCATTATACTGTCAATCCAACATCTTAGGATTTCTAGGTCTTGATCTTGAAATAATAACTCACAGGACTTCATTACAATGACATTGCTTGTATTTTACACACGGTCATCATGGATTACAGATTACAGTTAGGATACGTCTAGATTCAATTAATTGATGGAACCTAAACGACCTCCCTACTCCCCATAGTCGTCCTGTCCACGCCATAGAATCTTTTCCTAATCCTATACTCGATTCGCAATACGATCGTGATGTCGTCAACACATCCTTCCTCCCATCTACGTTCCAATGTAATCGCCATCCAACCATCTCCATTCGTCCCATCACGTCTAATGTACGCCATCTTTTCTTATCATAGACTCCCTCACTCACTCACTGCCACAGACTACCAAACCAGCTCACATCCCTCTATCGAACAACTGTCATCTGTCACAGTGCGTAACACCACAGACTTAACATAGTCTATTCTCATACCACAGACTACACCACGAAGGTAAAACTCACGTCACGGAATAACAACACTACCGATTCCATCAGTCAACTGAATTTACAAACTACTCTTTAACTTCTATAGCTTGATTATACGTCCATCTCCGACACGGCCATCCTGCTAGCACACGTCCTCGTGTGTTATTCTGTAACAATAAAAACATAGCACAGTACATACCGTTCGGCTACTCCTGACACCCAATTTTAGTATTAACTCAACTTTGAGAAGGTAAATTGAAATAAACTTCTCGCCAAAACTATTGTTTTCTTTTGACTTAAAAAAAGAAAATGCTAGAGCAGCAAAGTACCACTTTCGTCCACTATTTACAATCATTAAAGCAACATAGAGATACTTAAGCATACGGCAGGAATCTTATTCGTGGCCTGTGGCTTTTCACTAAGCCCCTCCATCGAACCTCATGTTCGTTTCCTTGCATTCCACGAATGCCGATCCCCTCAGAATCTATGGTCTCTACCAGACCCAACCTCCACCAGAGCCACCCGCTACCGCGCATCCACGGACTACTCAAAGCAGATACCGACTTCTAACGGACTACGGCTACGAAATGGCTACTGGTACTGACCAGCCGAACTAAGATTCCCCACCATCAAAGCATACGGCAGGAATCTTATTCGTGGCCTGTGGCTTTTCACTAAGCCCCTCCATCGAACCTCATGTTCGTTTCCTTGCATTCCACGAATGCCGATTCCCTCGGAATCTATGGTCTCTACCAGACCCGACCTCCACCAGAGCCACCCGCTACCGCGCATCCACGGTCTACTCAAAGCAGATACCGACTTCTAACGGACTACGGCTACGAAATGGCCACTGGTATTGTCTGACCAGCCGAACTAAGATTCCCCACCATCTTCCCCAGATTCAGTCTCTTCTACTTCAAGTGGTACTTCGCCCTCGGGCATCCGTCTTAACCTATCATGCGCGTACTCGTAAGTACGTTTAGAGTTCAAAGCTTTCAACGTGTAACGATCACCATCGTTCGGTCACTCCTGACCTAATTAACCACTTCAACGAAAGACTTAGTAAAGCTCAAACTATTATTCTTTTCCAATCAACAATTTTAACTATCTCAATATTCGTGATGATCACATTGCTTATCTAAACATTAGAACTAGAACATCGTCAGGCGCAAATACCCATTAAAATTAAATTAATCTCAAATCAAAGTAAAAGTCAAGTGTGTGTGTCTCTATTGTCCGGCTATCCCCGTAGCCCTAATACACAGTCATCCCTGTGACTGGCTGTGATCATCCCAGTGATCACCCATAAACCTGATCATCCCTGTGATCAGTCACTCCCGTGATCATCCCAGTGATCACCCATAGCCCTGATCATCCCTGTGATCAGTCACTCCGGTGATCATCCCAGTGATCACCCATGACCCTGATCGTCCCTGTGATCAGTCACTCCCGTGATCATCCCAGTGATCGCCCATGATCATCCCCGTGACCCCCCAAATTTAAGACTCAAGAGGACACGCAAAACTAGTTACCACACTATGTAACACATGAATACTAGGTACCACGTCATTTTCAACTTTAACTTCAATAGACTATTAATCTCAAATGCACATTACAATATGAGCCATGAGTAAGTAACAGTAAGCTTGTCTAGTCACGTCTAGTCACGGCAACCAGCCGACGAGCAATCACATTGCTCAACAACACCCGGTCTCAGCAGACCACTCCACAGTACGGTCAATCCAGACCACGACCATCGCCGAGTTCGAACATTGAACTCAATAAGTCACATAGTCACATAGAAACCCTTACTCATACTCTCATATTTTACAACGGGATAAACATCCAGAATACTTTTAAAAAGCTTTGTACTTTATCAAGTGGTACGAAGATTCACTACACAACTCTCAATGTTAACTGACTCAAATATCACAAAATAGCTCACCGGATATTTCCCAACTAAGATACTTCAATACGCCAATTCATGCCAATCATTACCGCAATCCCTCATATTCCTCAGGTAATAGGATTGAGAAGAGAACCACGTTCTTCCCTGGACGAGGTTTATCAATGCTCACAATAATTACCAGCATTGCACCAACATGAAAATAAGAAAATATATTAGAACATATCTCATTACGTACAAGATTAAACTTGACTCTTTCGGAAGCTCATAATTACCTTCTTAACTCCACAATAGAGTAGAAAACTAACTAACTATACTCACAGAACATTCCAAGTTTTATAACCAATTGCAAAATAAACATTACGTAAAGCGCATGACAGTAGGGCTTTTGGCGGGATGATGATTCAGACATATCTCCGAATACTACGAGCTTCATAATCCAGGGGAAGGTACATGAATTTCAATCTCGTCGTCGTCGTCGTCGATAACATGCACTAACGAGCTCAGCTTGCAGCTCTCAATATTCTTTCATCTTATCATAAACCTAGCTCCGTGGTTGATCTTGAACACAATCCATGGCGATATGATATTCAGCACAGTGGGCAATCCGGGCTCAGTGGGCAATAGCGATCTTTATCATTCTCTGCTAGATGCACGGTGGGCAATAGCGATCTTGATCATTCTCTGCTAGATGCACGGTGGGCAATAGCGATCTTGATCCCACTTCTGATGTCGGGGACACCTCGACAATCATCCCACTTCTGATGTCGGGGAACAGCGATATTCACCCCACTTCTGATATCGGGAATCATGTCACATCAGGATAAGCACGAGCATTATACTGTCAATCCAACATCTTAGGATTTCTAGGTCTTGATCTTGAAATAATAACTCACAGGACTTCATTACAATGACATTGCTTGTATTTTACACACGGTCATCATGGATTACAGATTACAGTTAGGATACGTCTAGATTCAATTAATTGATGGAACCTAAACGACCTCCCTACTCCCCATAGTCGTCCTGTCCACGCCATAGAATCTTTTCCTAATCCTATACTCGATTCGCAATACGATCGTGATGTCGTCAACACATCCTTCCTCCCATCTACGTTCCAATGTAATCGCCATCCAACCATCTCCATTCGTCCCATCACGTCTAATGTACGCCATCTTTTCTTATCATAGACTCCCTCACTCACTCACTGCCACAGACTACCAAACCAGCTCACATCCCTCTATCGAACAACTGTCATCTGTCACAGTGCGTAACACCACAGACTTAACATAGTCTATTCTCATACCACAGACTACACCACGAAGGTAAAACTCACGTCACGGAATAACAACACTACCGATTCCATCAGTCAACTGAATTTACAAACTACTCTTTAACTTCTATAGCTTGATTATACGTCCATCTCCGACAAATATATATCCTTCTACTAACGAAAACTGCTGAACTCCAGACATAGAGCACTTAACAGAGAGTCCACATACCTCAATAAAACTGGCTCCTATCCTCAATTTAAGCAATAATAACGTCTAAATTTAATAAAATTCATTACAAAGTCTACCGTTGGAGCGAATTTTAATAAAACAGTCGTTATAGCAACGTAATAAGGGCTATAAAAGTTAGGAAACATCTCTGTGAGGCGGATTAATTCTTGAATTTGCATGACAATTGCATTAAAACAAACCTCGGCGGCGGTGAGCGCAGTTCCGATGACTTTTGGTCCCTCCTGAACCACTTCCTGGTACCTTTGTGCTCTATATAAGTACCACAATATATAGAACACCGCTCTATGGCTATACGTTTTGTGATTTATTTCCATTTTAATTTAGAAGTTTCCGGAATAATTATAATAATTGGAAGAAATTAACTGAATTTATAAGGCACTATATTAAATTAATTTAATTATGGAGCCTTATAAATTCTTATAGTATAAAGCATTATAATTCCAGTTATAATAATATAAACTCTTTTGAACAAAAGTCTGACTAAAAATGACTGAGTTACTGCCGAACATTAAAAATTGAAAAAGCTGAACTAAGAACTTCTTTTTTCAAAATCAATTACCAATAAATGACAATCAATGCAATGTCACCGGATATTCCTATTAATTTAAATTATGTTAGTCGCATCATTTCATACAGCAAGCCCTTATTTTAAAGAACCATTTTTCAAAAAGACTAGAGTATTTTCCAACCCTGACCACAAAACAGGTTTAACTAATAATATTTCCGCACCCCATACGTGTGTTCCTGATATCACCCCTGCAGTTCTATTGCCTTAAGCTAAAGGGATGTTACAAATTTACTTTGCACCGATACTCATCGTTTTGTTTTCACTATTAGGGAGGTAGATAAAGCATTTTGTTGGTAAAGGAGAGTAGATGACATTTTAAAATAACCTGCATAATACTCCAAATTGGAGATGTAATTATATTGCACTAGCCACGCTCCGTGGGTTTACCCTCACTGTCACATGTTAATGTGGGAATTTTGGATAACAAATAACCTTTTTTTTGAGTTAGCTGTCCAATTGAAAAATAATTAATCCAATCGAACAAACATTTGTTTTGTTCATTTGTTATAGATAGGATTCTATGCAATCCAGTGCCACTAAACTCACTCATTTGAATATCATATGATCACCAGGTTATTAATGGCCTAAACTAGTGGGATGATCAATCAATCACTTCTGAATCACCGTTTTGGATGTATCATTTTGTACCGTCCAAAATGGTCCATCCAAAACGGTGAAATTAAATTCGAAGAAGACAATATTATGTCAAGTACCCAAGATCAAACTCACATAGAGTTTGACTAGTGAATACAAACAATTATAAAGTTCTTAATGTTTCATCCTACCATTATAATCTTTTATACAACTGTAGGATTACACGCAGCAGACGTCGCGTCCCTAAACTAATTTGTCTGTCTGTTCGTTGTTCCGTTGCTAATTTCATAACACCCTGTATACGGCTGTATGGCGCCAGAACACTCGTTTACGATTTAATGTTAAAATGCGGGTAGATTGTCATTGTATGAAGGCTAAATTGTGGATGTGGTCTTCAGTTAATGGTTTGTTTTTATTTAGTGATATATAAAGTGTTTACTTATCTTAAAGGCAAAGGCTATAGAATATGAGCATAGATTGCTGTAATCATAAACTTGGCGTACTGAGGGTTGGAGATCTCAAACCCAAGATAAGTTTGAAAGGAACCATACTTCGATGGAACCGGGAACCCAGAATAACTTAACATACGATAAAGTAAAATATAATTAAATTTGTCTGTTAAGTCAGTCATAGCCAAAACTACCCTCTTCAATATTCCAAGATAGTATAAAACCAACTAATGAACAAAGACGACTGAAAATCTAGTTTAATTAAAGACACTTTACACCGAGCTTCATAGTACGTGACGTCACGTCTTCAGACCTGTCACCTCAGCTTGTGTCAGCTATGACGACTAATAACTTCCCCCGGACGCCCTCGGTTCGTTTATTAAGAAACCGCTGCACCAACTGCACTCTCAATAAGCACTTGTCAGTTTGTCACTCGCGGTTTCGCGCCATATTGTCGCCATCTTGACGTCGCCATTTTGTCATGTAGATAATATCAGTTTTCGAATGTGTTTTCGAGTTATGAATTTGTATTGATAGTTGGTTGATTAGTTTGCTTGTTTGTGTATGTTTTGGTCGTGGGTTTGTTGATGTTTACCGTAGTTCCAATATGAGTAACTAACTAGGTAAATATCGTTAACTGTAAGGTAATTTTCAAATTTAAATTAACATAAACGTTGAATTAATTAGAATTTATAAATCATTCTATATAACTTTGTAGAGTTTACTCAGCGTTATAGAAGTTAGGTTTTATTTCTCTGTATATTTTATTGAGCACTAGCTGCGCCCCGCGGTTTTACCCGCGTTGTGCCCGTTCCCGTGGGAATTTAAAAATCACTCGACCGATTTTGTGCAAACTTCACATAAACAATTTACTAAATAGTCCGAACAAAGCCTACACATTTGGTTTAAATAGGTGAGCCCGTTCTTGAGTTATAAAATTACAACGGAAAGTGTCATTGATTTTTATATATAGATACTAGCTGCGCCCCGCGGTTTCACCCGCGTTGTACCCGTTCCCGCGGGAATTTCGGGATGAAAAATAGACGTTGGCCGATTCTCAGACCTCAATATGCTCACAAAATTTCATGAGAATCGGTCGAGCCGTTTCGGAGGAGTACGTGAACGAACACTGTGACACGAGAATTTTATATATAAGACTAGCTGTGCCCTGCGGTTTCATCCGCATTTATTCCGTCACTGCTTACCTTTTAAACCTTCCCTGGACTTTCATGAATATTTCAAGATCAAAATTAGCCAAATCAGTTCAGCCGTTCTCGAGTTTTAAGCAGAGTAACGAACAGCAATTCATTTTTATTTATATAGATATATATTTACGCCCACAACAGCACATAAACAAAACATACTCGTATATAAATCACTAACAACACATAAGGACTGCGCCAGAACAATAGGTTTGAACCTCGATAAAAAGCCTTATTTACATAAAAGGGAATTCTTTTGACCGTCTGCGATAGATCAAGTGGCTCTGCAAATGAAATAGCTACAGGGACATTTCTCAAGACACTCTCTGAGGGACACTTGAGTCTCCGGTCCCTCTCAACGTAATCTTACCGATTATTAAAATCATATATCTTTGGAAAGAAGCTGGGGTGCAGCCCTCGATTCCTAAGGGTGCATCTTGGCTTTTGCATAGGTATTCTTGTTTTGTATTGGTGTGCTTTGTTTGTGTCATTGAAATGGAATTGAGACTATTTGTGGGATGCTTATCGTGACAGATATAAAGAATCTTCTTTTTGTGGAGTGATTTCGTCTAATCCTTCTTTCTGGAATGTATTTTTAGATTTTTATGACGTACTAGCCGCGCCCTGCGGTGTTACCCGCATTGTACCCGTTCCCGCAGGAATTTCGGGATAAAATATATCCCATATGTTATTCTGATGTATAACCTACATTACTGTAAAGTTTCATCCAAATCCGTTTGGTAGTTTTTGCGTGAAAGAGCAACAAACACACATCCATCCATACATACATCCATCGTCACAAACTTTCGCATTTATAATATTAGTAGGATTCAGTGACCAAGATGACTTTGTGAAGTGATGGAAAGTTCTAGGCTGATATTTTAATTTTTTACTTGTGAAATTTTCTTGGCTTTTTATTGGTCAAAAGTGACGATACAAGGAAAATCGTTATTATTATTTGAACATATTTATAAAGACATTAACGTACGTTTCAATTAATAGTAAAAAAGTCGTAATTATTTATATGATTACTCAAAGTTTTCACTTTCACTGGTGCTGGCAAATTAAATAACTTTTCAAAACTTCAATAAGAGATAACTTTTTAGACCAAATAAAAATATTTTTCCATCAAGAAACACACTTCAGCTTCTAAGAAATAATTGCTCAAATCTCATTTATTCTTCCAATGTTAGGTATAATAAATACCGGTACGTCCCCCGTGAAATGTCGTAGAATTGCAGCTCAGGAGGCCCGTCTTCATATTATTATCCTACGTGGAATGCTCCTCATTCCACGCCCTCATTATCATTACTCACTCATTCCGAGATAAGGGGAAAATATTGCAACTACTTAGCAACGTCGTGATTAATTTTTTTGCGTTGATATTCAGTTTTTGTTGGAAAGGTAAGACTTCTTTTCGAAAGCTTTTTACTAAAAAACTGATGTATCCTACTACTCGTAATATGATAAATGCGAAAGTTTGTACGAACTGATGTATGTATGTTTGCAACTCTTTCACGAAAAAGCTACAGGACGGATATGGATGAAACTTTACAGAAGTATAGGTCCGTAAAAAAAGTATCTCAATGAAAGCAGGTTCATCACAGCAGTATAATCAGTAGCTCTGGGTCCGACAAGCCGCCCGCTAGTTCAGTGACCACCTCGCGACCGGGCTCAAACACAAACACAAACACTCGACAAATATAAACAACAATAAATTATACATCAGAATAAGACATGGGATACATTTCATCCCGAAATTGCCGTAGGATCAGGTACAACGCAGGTAACATCGCGGGGCGCGGCTAGTGTTGTATATTAATCTCTGTCATACGCAGGTAAGTGACTTTGGTGTCGGAGGTTTTTAAACCGACCTAAAGTCTCCGCCATAGTCAAACTTATTAAAACAACCAGCAACTAGTAACTTCTTGACTAATCCGTTAATACAAAAATTACTTAACTTGCATTACTGATTTGCTTAAATAAAAACTTTTTCAAGGAGAAAAAATCGACTTTTATTTCCTACCTTTTACGTAAGAAGAGGTTTAAAAACGTGTCGGTTTAATGAAGTCTTAACATGATAATCTTCCAAATCTCTAAGATTAAGTCGCCAAGCTTTATTGCTTTTGTGCTTACACTGTTTTGGTAGTAAGCCTGTTTCTTTCCTTTAAACGGAAAATGTAAAAATACTGGTAAATAAGGTTTAACTGAAGTTGACAGTATTGATAACAGTTAAGTGTGGAAATGTATGGAAAATAATAGCTTATAAATGAACGCTTTTGCTTCAAAATTAGGAAAGTAGTTCTGAATCCATATCCAGAACGCCTGGAATTGCAGGAAAAACGAGTAACATACACTTTCTGATTTTTCAGATTCTTAATGTTTCAAACGATATGTAAAAACGTGTGAGACAATGGTCCTGTAATTCAGTTTCTTAATTCAGACCGAAATTTCCGCGAATTTAGGTATTCGCGCAACTAACAAGTTAAATTATTCGCTCATTTGTTCGTGTTCGCTCAAACTCGCCAGCTTGTAGCTTTTAAAGCATAAAAAATCACAAAACATTTAATAATCAATAAAAGAATACTTCTCTTACATAACACTTGAAGAAAATCAAAGTATCCTCATCTAATGGAAACAAAGAAAGCACCCCAAAGCAAACGCAACACTTCACATTACAAGTGCTACATAAAATTGCAGCTCATTACGAATATACGGAGAAAGCCGACATTAATCAGTAGTACGTAGTACTACGCAGCGTCTTGTGTCGCGTTTGAGAGGCACTGCAATCTGCCACATCTTCACGTTCATGCTAGCCTGGTACTTGTGACAGACAATGTTTGTTTTTGTGTCAATCAAAATGGTATTTTATGAAACAACGGTTTCAATTGAAAATATGTCAAATGATGGTGATTGGAACCAAAGAAATAAGTAAGTCAAGGATATTGGTGATCATAACGAAAGTTAAAGACAAATACATATGTTTATAGACAGGATGTGTGATTTAGCACACTTTATCGTAAGGAATCTATGTCCCTTTTTGTACTGTGGACATTGGTGAACAAACCTTCCTCTTGAATGACACTGCATGCAGGTGAAAACCGCAGGAAAATCTGTTCAGTAGTTTTTGAGAAAATTTATAACATACCTACAGCTCTTGGAGACTTTGTTTTATAATAGTTACATAATTATACTCGTACTATGTATAGATTTCTAGTAGTTTAAATACTGCAGGCGCTTAAATATGAAGCAGTTTTAACAACCACAAATTCTCTTAATATAGAGTACCTATTGATTCGATAATCACCCCTGATTTTAATTTTCCCTGTATTTTCCAAACAATTTCCCTTAAATCTTAAGCCAAGTAAAACAGAAAATGTTTATAAACAAAACTCGAAGGTCACACCTCCCCTAAACTAAAATAAGGCGGTGGAAATCGATAAGAAACATAAAACAGGGTAGGTCGCGTCTTCATCCGCGGACTGCATACTGATAAGAAGGGATGCGCGCTCTCGTGTAACCTTAGGCTTAGTTTGGAGATTCTAAACAATGTTTCGTTTGAGGCGTTTTCAGAGTTTTAAAAAATTGTGTTCTTACTTTAAGATTTTTCGGTACTCTCGAAACGATATTATTATATTTTTTCTAGGAACTAACAGTCTAAGATATAGTATATTCACATTTAAGTAATGTTTGTAATTTATGTACATAATTTAACTAACAAAATCGCTAATACCGTTTTTTTGGATAGTAACCTTCCTATTTCTTTAGATAAGTACTACAAAATCAACTCATACCATTTCAAAGATCATAATTATATTCTTAAAATCCCATAAAAATATCCAAAAAATAATCCTACCCATATAATCAACATCAAAATGAAAAACAAAGGACGGTAAAATGATCTTTTCATAACGGTTTTCTTTGAGGCCGAGTGCCGACAGTGGCGCCGCGTGGTGGCGTCTTTATGAACTCCTCGCCAGCTTATCGAGTGCCTATTTGACACGTTCTTTGATAGCATTTTCTTGAAAATGTACCCCTTATTGGGGTGAAGTGGTTGGCGGTTTCGAAAAGGCTTTGAGAATACATTTTTGATGAGGAAATTTGGTATTTCGGTTCTATTTTTGTTTGAATTCTTGATACGTTTCGTTAGAAATAAATCGGCGTATTAAAAGGATGCTTAATATTAAAAGCGACTCGAAATATTATATGGATGTTTCAAAATAAAAGGTATTTTAAGCACGCTCTGTCTATTTCATTCACATAACACAAGCTTGGTGATGTTACTGTATTTTCATGACTACAAAATAACGCTAAAATTATCTCAGGAATTTCGGGATGAAAAATAGCCAATAACCTTTCCGTTGAATGTGGCTATCCATTACAAAAAGAATTATTCAAATCGGACGGGTAGTTCCTAAGATTAGCGCGTCCAAACAAACAAAAACAATTTAGCTATATTATATTAGTAAATATATCCAAAGGAATCTTTCATTGATTTGTTTGTGACCACTATGCGTGACATGATATAAAAGTGCTCTCTACAATAACATCGGACTGAACTCTCCCTCGAAACTATAACTCGTAAAATTAATGTTTTATTATGATTTACTGGTAGTATAAAAATAGCTAACATTATTATTAGAATGACAGGACAGATAAAGTAATCATATTATGCTTATAAATATATTAAATAAATAAATAAATGTATGTATCACTACATAGTATAAAACAAAGTAGCTTTCCGCTGTCTGTCTGTCCCTATATATGCTTAATTCTTTAAAACTACGCAACGGATTTTGA
Source organism: Cyclophora albipunctata (assembly GCA_963082685.1). Taxonomy (NCBI): domain Eukaryota; kingdom Metazoa; phylum Arthropoda; class Insecta; order Lepidoptera; family Geometridae; genus Cyclophora; species Cyclophora albipunctata. The sequence continues at coordinate 1,582,626 of OY720117.1, read as the reverse complement.
TGTAGTTTTTTTAAATAGATAGAGTGATTCAAGAGAAAGGTTTATATGTATAAAAATTCCCGAAATTCCCACGGGAATGGGCAAAACGCGGGTGAAACCATGAAGTGCTGCTAGTTGTTTTTAATAGAGCTGGCCCAACCGTTCGGGATTCGAAAGTTCATTCATAGACGATAAGTATGCTCTATATCAATGAGTATGTACAAATAGATATTTATTAGACATCATAAGAATGTTAATAAAAATACTATTAAAATACTTTTCTACTTTTTTATCAAATACTAGCAGCGCCCCGCGGGTTTACCCGCGTTGTGCCCGTTCCCGTGGGAATTTCGGGAATTTTTTTACATAAAAACCTTCCTCTTGAATTACTCTACCTATTACAAAAAACCGCATCAAAATCCGTTGCGTAATTTTAAAGATTTAAGCTGACAGACAAACAAACAGACAAAAGTAGCGACTTTGTTTTATACTATGTAGTGAAATACAAATCATCTCTTGCTAGATTCAAAGAAAAGCCAGAGTCCTCTAAATTCAGATATTTTATTTAAACTCATACTGAACTGAACAGGCCAATACTGGTTTCTTATGTTTATGAAAACTACTACATTTCGAATTGAAATTACGTTTACGGATACACTTCGCTTTTTATTTTACATTTTTATCTGACGTTTTGTATACGTAAACTTAGCTCTAACAATGTTCAACAAAAACCCCCTTGTCACTCCCGTTTTAATCCCTTAGCATAAGCAAGTCTTCTACATCGCATGAAAACAAGAAACATTTCCATTACAATTATATACGTTTTCACCTTCCAGTGCTAATTGCGATGCACGTCCTTGAACAGAACTGAAACTCAAAGGAGAGTTTGCAAATTTATCATACGAGAATAAACAAGCTTTTTCAAATGCTGAACTTTAACTACATTAATACAAGGTTTAAATTACCTTGGCAAGTAATTAAAGGGTGAACGAATATCGTGGTTGAGATGCGATAAAGATGAGGGGTTGTCTTCGTTTTAATTTTCATTGGAAACCGTTGGTTAGGTATGTTTGTAATGCGTTATTTTAATGCCGTGGGTTTAGATAATGGTAGATAAATATTAGTCTATAGGGTTGTCGTTTAAATGAAGGAATTAGTTCATGGGAAAGCCTCTGACATATTTTCGTACGAAGTATTTCCAGGCAGTTCATCAGAATTTCTGTCCCTACGGAAAAGTGGCAAATAGTTTATTTTTTGTTATATTGTTTTCTATACGGATTATCACATAAGAGCGAAGCAATTACTTTACTGTTACACTTCTATATCTCGTGGATTATATTTTGATTGTTTACTATCAAAATGTTTTGTTTAAATTAGTATTAATCCCATACATTTTAAAAGAATGTGGCTTTCGAGTAAAATGCTTTTTATTGGAGTCTCGTAGTACCCACAATCCATGTATCCCCGTAATGTAGTACCCAAATATGTATGCATATTGATTGACGGTATGAATACTTACAAATATATTATTTACTAGCAGAGGGCCGCGGTTTTACCCGCGTTTAGCCCAATCCCGTAGAAATTTCAGGATAAAAAATAGCTCGTGCCCTTCCCTTTGAATGTGGCTATCTATTACCAAAAGAATCATTCAAATCGGACTGGTAGTTTCTGAGACTAGCCCTTCCAAAAAAAGTTAGAAACTTAACCGCATTATAATATAAGTATAGATAGTAGTTCTAATTTAACAAGTCAGTATTATCATTTAAAATGATCCCCATAACATACATAGCAGTAATCTCGTTAACTTTAAAGTTAAACACATTAAAGTACAGTCCAGAACTAAAGTGGTTGTCTCTCACGTGTGTGTAAGAATTAATGGAGTACACGTGTTCCCGACTGTACACTTGTACAGTTAGATAATCATTGTTAATGTCGCACTTGGATGAAATATTGTATGTAGTGTTCTATTTGTTGGATTAAGAGGAGTGACGTCATTTGTAGGAGAGTGTGTCGGTTTGAAGTCTGTTTAAAGACTTAATGCAGTTTGATTAAAATTATCAATTGTCAGACTTTGTTTAAGCTTTATTTAAACGATTATTAAACTATCTTGTAAGTATTTAAGCGAGCGTTGGGCACTTATACAAAATAAATTAATCACTGCAAACGTGTAATGTTAGATTGTTAGTGTAAAGACGTCTTTTAATTTACAGCCAAATTAAAACAACACATTCAAAAGTACCTATTTTTTATTTAACCTGTTATGTCCCACTGCTGGGAAAATAGCAGCTCTCCCCATACCTACGAGTATTATGTGTGTAAAAATATATACGACTAAATTATAGCAAAATAATGATTATACGTACAATAAACTCCAATTATCTAATGCAAATTAAACTCACAATACCATTCCGACTAAGCCAAGTGTAATGTTACAGTTTTCATGAAAACTTGAAAAATGAACCGCGAGGGTGCAACGCGCTTAAAAAGGTATCGACTTACAAATAAAACAGACATTACGGAGGCCCTCGTTATGTCACTGGCTCGGATTGCAACATCTTATTTGACAGCTTAAGTATTTACTTTTTAATGTATATCTCCATTTATTTTACGTATTGTGATGGAGTAATAAGAAAAATAATATTGGTTTCTTAAGCTTCATAAGTTTCAGTCTTCTGTGACCACGGTTCCTGTAAAGGGGCCGAAACGTCAGATAAAAATGTAAAATATAAGCGAATAGTATCCGTAAACGAAATTCAAGAAGTAAAAAAGTAAATTCAAGAAGAAAAATAATGTGTAATTAATAATTATTTCACGCATTGTGGAAGGAAATCAAGTTTTTGTAAAATAGTATGTTTCGAATTTATGTCCGTATTCAGACGTCAAATGTTTTCTTAGTAGAGATTTAATGAGTGATTTTGACATTGTGATGTGTGAAAAATTACGTCAATTAATGAAGTGTCGATTCAATGGACGGCTCTGAGTGCGGCAGACTACGTTTACTTTTTTATATTACAACACTAGCGGTTTCACCCACAGCGCACCCGTTCCCGTAGGAAATACGGGATAAATAGTATCCTATATCCGTCTCCTGGTTCTAAGCTACCTCCCCACCAATTTTCAGCCAAATCGGTTCAGCCGTTCTCAAGTTATAAATAGTGTAACTAACACGACTTTCTTTTATATATTACAACACTAGCTGTGCCCCGCGGTTTCACCCGCGTTGTACCCGTTGCCGTGGGAATTTTGAAATTTTTATTTCTTATTTTTCTTATATAAAAACCTTGTCCTGACAATAAGGAACACATTAAAAAAAGAATCATCCAATTTGGTGCAGTCGTTCTGAAGTTATGTTCTTAGCAACAGATTCAGCGATTCATTTTTATATTATAGATAAACATCATCTATACTAATATTGTAAAGCTGTTAAGAGTTTAATCTCAGAAACTACTGAACCGATTTGAATAATTCTTTCACTGTTAGATAGTCTATTTATCGAGGAAGGCTATAGGCTACATTTTATCCCGGATTTCCTACGGGAACGGGCACAACGCGGGTAAAACCGCGGGGCGCTGCTAGTAACATTATATAGTTGTATCCCTGCCCAACAAAATACGGTCCTACGTAAGAAAATACCGATAGCGTATTTTTTGATTCCTACCGCCATCTATTTGGAGTACCCGTGAAACCGCGGGGAACACCTCGTCAATTACAAATCCATCTGTGCTTCGTTGGACTGACTCCTCGTCTAAGACCACTCGACTAAAAATAATAAGACACCCGATATTAACAGCCCTTCACCCCACGGTGTGGTGTCACCTCGCACTTTGATTTTAGATTATTTCGGAAAAATTACGAAGTAGGATCGAGTTTCTGTTTTGTTTTGAGGAATGGAGGTTTTAAGATATTTGAACGAAGTTAATTGTCGATAAGAATACGAAATTTGCTTATATGTATGTTTTTTTTTAATCTTTTAGGTTTGCCACATTGACGACATCCTACTAAAGTTATAAATGCGAAAGTTTGTGAGTATGGATGTATGTATGTTTGTTACTCTTTCACACAAAAACTTTGGATGATTGAATGGATTTGAATGAAACTTTAAAGTAATATAGATTAGGTATACATCAGAATAACACATGGGTTATCCCGAAATTTCCGCGGGAACGGGTACAATGCGGGTGAAACCGCGAATAGCCGCTAGTGGTCTAAATATGTTCGATTCAATGACGAAAAGTGCAATGTAAAATTGACTGTGAATGATTTTTAGTTTTTATCAACTACTAACTACCACACAGTTCTAAATTAATAACAAACACATACAACAATAGAACCATGTAAAAGTAACAACAGTTTAGTTTATCTCTACGTTACGATCCCATGCATTGTACGTTTATTATTTATAAGTTTTACGATCTTGGGGCGAGACGTAAATAGACGCGATTAGCTTCGAAATACTCTGAAGTTCATGGTTAGATAACAACAAAAAGCTTTTTTATGGGCCAGAGCTTACGACGATAGAGATTGGGTTTTATAATGAGCTTTCATATGGTATTATAGTGTGTATTGATGTTGGGCAATATCCTTTTTAAGTTTAAAGTATAATCTGTACTAATATACTCGTACTCGTACTCGGAAAGCTGAAGTTTGATTTTATGTTCTTTTGTTTATTTGAACGAGCTAATCTCAGAAACTACCAAACCGATTTGAATAATTCTTTTGTAATAGATAGCCTGATTCAACGTGAAATTTATAAGCTAAGTATCATCCCGAAATTCCTACGGGAACGGCCACAACACGGGTAAACCCGAACGGCGTTACTATATTAAGCGTCGTTGACATAGCGAGTTAAGCTACGCCAAAGTTGCAAGCTTGCAAGTTCAATAGAAAGCGAGTGTCAAATGACATCAAAATTTGACATTAAAATTTTTCTGCATGCAACTTGTAAACTCACTCGATGTTAACGAATCACGTAAATTTTGCTTTTTAACCAATTTCAAGAAAGGAGGCTCTCAATTCGGTTGTTTTTGTTTTGTATAAACAAAACTTTCTACCATATAAAAAAACAATACCTACAGTGGATTTCCATAATGGACATAATTTGTATGCGATGTATATAATTAAATTAATTTACAATACACAATCAAAGCATAACTCTGCAATATATTAACGCGAATTCATTTAGCGTTATTACAAATTAAAACACGTACAAACCACAAAATTATTAGAAACAATATCAATCAGAGATTTCAATTGAAATTCTCATTATGTGTGTTCGCATTCGATTGTCGTTCGCATATTATTTTAAATTATCTCGGTATCGGTCCATTGAATCGATTACACTTGTTATGAATATTGATAACGCGTTTTGTATTCGAGTGAACGCGTGTTGGTTGATTCGATTTATGATAAACTAGCAGCGCCCCACGGTTTTACCCGCGTTGTGCCCGTTTCCGTGGGAATTTCGGGAATTTTTTTACATAAAAACCTTCCTCTTGAATCACTCTACCTATTACAAAAAACCGCATCAAAATCCGTTGCGTAATTTTAAAGATTTAAGCATACAGACAAACAGACAAACAGACACGAAACAGAGACGACTTTATTTTATACTATGTAGTGATATTGTTATGTTGGTAGAATGTAAAAAAGAATTTTGACATTCGAAATATGAAAAGAGTTGTTTTGATTTTAGAAGGGTTTATGCTACGACTACATAACTAAGGTACCGTAGAGATGTTACGTTCCTAAAGCAATCGCTGAATTTGTTCTATCAACATTTACAACGTACTCTCAAAAGCACGGTAATTAATACTCAGATATTAATGACACCATCGGTCACCCATCGAAACAGTGGCTGAGCTGCCCGTTGCCTAACAACCACTATGCTAACATAGTTAGTTAACGATTACAACAAATATTAAAAAAAACGATTAAAAATATTTAAAAAACTATTACAAATATTTAAAAAACGAATTCAAATATTTAAAAAATATGTACAAGTATATCTCAGATTACAGAATAGTTCTGTAATCTGAGTTCTTTATATTCAAATTTGAAATTCGAACCTCACTCGCACCTACTTCAAGTGTAATATTTTGATATCGATACCGAATGAATCGATTACAGATTAGCTATTATGAATATTGATGGCACGTATCGCACGCGGCGTGTTTACCGATGAGCGTGCTTACTCGAGATGTAATCGATACATTGACGTATCGATATTATGATACTGATAGATTTAGTTGATGGTAGAGCAGATTTTTTTGATAATGTACATAGTGAAAAATTACACACAATAAACTCTCGACTATCTCATTAATTGAATATAGTCGATAGCGTTTGGATTCGATAAAAAAAGAATTTGAAGGCGAATCCAACATTAGGATAGTAGTACCTTACGATCGAATTAAGATCGATTTTAATTCGTATATCTGTAAAAAGATCGCATCATTTATAGACAGTAACCCCCCGCTGGTTAGCCTTACGTTTACTATAACTTTTTAAGCGAAGACCGATTTCAACCCAGGTTATTACGAGAACAACCATCTTTATTGAAGTCAATTAAAAATAGAATCATTCTGTAAATATCCTTTCAAACTAAAGTAAATGTTTGAAATTGGTTCATAAACCACATCAATATTAGGTAACTTTATAACAAAACAGTCAAACGCATTCACAACCTTCTCCTTCAGTTCAGTCGTTTAAAAATCAACGGCTCATCATTAACTATAACAAACAAAATATGAAACTCCTCCAAATTAAAACTTCAGCATCGAATGCGAGAGGTCAAACTTTCCGTTATTACTGTGCCTAGTTGTGACCTACTTTCAAGATATTTATAATTTAAGCGAGGTAAAGTTTGAGCATCGCAGCGTTTCGGAGTAATTTTGGTGCTTATTTTGTTAGCTTTTGGGTAATTATTGAGAAACATTTTTTGATTGTTGTTTGGGATTGTTTTATGGCTCTATCTCTAGTGATGTTGAAATACAGCGCGTTTGTCAGCTGGGAGAGTATGTTATTTCAATGTGACGCAATAATATAATGATAATTATAATTTAACCGGACTTATCCACCACGCAAAGTAAGCGCTAAGCTTGAGTTATGGAATCTAACTCACTGATAGTCATATCGAAATCGGCTATGAAGGATATAACTAGCTTTTCATAGTCAACTTTCCTTTGCCAGACTTGCCTTGCACTATCTTGCTTTGCCAAACTTGCTTTAGCTTACCTTGGCCTTGCCATACTTGCATCACGCTGTCTTGCTTTGCCAAACTTGCCTGTCACTTGCATCTTACAAGCTTTTACTTTTACCTTATCTTATCTGTATCAAAGACAAGATGATCACTTTTTGCCTTATCTTATCTTGTATCAAAGGAAAGATAATACAAGATAATGAGATCTCGTTTCCCTCAAACCTCGTCTAATGAACTACAAATTACCTCGACGCAATCTTTCACAATGTTTCCAGTTTGTAAATCGATAGTATTATGTTACTGGCACAGACTAATTAAAATTGGATAGATGTCGTCGGAAACAATTCTTTTTTTAATGTAAATTATGAGCTGTCAAAATTAAACTTAGCCATGTCATATACAGTGATGTGTGGTAATACAAATAAGTTATTGCATCAAAGATTATTTTGATGAAGAGCATGGTATACATGTATACGTCAACATAGAAATGTTTATTAATGAATCATTCAGCAGTGTCTTGGAAAATTATATCTGATTTTTTTCATGTCTACCTAACTATACCCAGAATTAACAAACATGATTTGATTTGATCCAGTTCTTGATTGTAAGGAAATGAAAACAACAATCTTCGAAAGAAGCACGTGACATATTTAACCTATATACGAATTTGATGTCTCATACTCGCACCAGCACTTTACGTTACCCATTTGACACAATCCCGTCTACTCCATTTCCCTACATCTACATACAAACCCAACCTGGGCCTACCGCACGTACTGCTACGTGATAAGACTGCTGATAACAGATAACTTCACAGATTAATGCGAGGGTTAACTCTTCAGAACGAACGCTCAGTTTGATAGATGACTGCTCCTGTATCTCTGACGTGACTGGTTTGGTCTCAGTTGTGACGTAAGCTTGACTGTGATACGGTTAAATTATTTAGGTAATGAGGGTGATTCTACTGCAGTATAATTTGAGTTGATTATTTAGGTGGGTAATTCTACTACAAGACTTAAGAGTTGATTTGACACTGAAAGATTAAGAAAAATGGTAGGTTAAAATTGAATTGAATTGTACTATAATATTTAAAAAAAACTAATAATTATTTTTGTTATATGTAGCTACATTTAACGGGAAGGTTATAGGCTATTTTTCATCCCGAAATTCCTACGGGACCTGGCACAACGTGGAGCCTTGCTAGTCTTTCATAAATCATATTATTATTTCGAAAACAATAATAATAAAAGTTTTACATATATGCAGACAGATGTGAATAACTAAAGTAAACCGCCTTCGTATTAACTGAACCTTAACATTCGTAAATAAAACTGAAATGTTTCCTCAGTGTCTATCAAGTATCAGTATTTTTTAGACCGCAATAATCGGCTTACATTACAGCCCCCGGAAAATATTTGGATGCGTTCAATTCTGTTTTTCTGCGAACAGAGAAACGTGTCACAGTGCAAAAGTTTGCAGCAGGCTGATTCTTGTAATTTATAAGTATTTAGGTTGGTTACATTTTTATTTATAACGTATTATTAAGAAACTAGTAGCACACCGTGGTTTTACCCCCGTTATGCCCGCTCCCGTGGGAATTCCGGGATCAAAAATAGGCTATACCCTTCCCGATGAATGTGGTTATTCATTATAAAAAGAATTACTCAAATCGGATTGATAGTTACTGAGATTAACGCGTTCAAACAAACAAACTCTTCAGCTTTATTATGTTTCATCCCGAAATTCCCACGGGAACGGGCACAACGCGGGTTAAACCGTGTGGCGCTGCTAGTCTTGTCATAAAAAAGTTCTAATAATAAATAATTACGATCCATTGTTCATATTAACATAACTGCCTATTAGAAATAAAAATAAATATGCCACTAACTAATGAGTGCAACTGTTGTGTTAGTTACACTACACAGTTAACATTCCTTAACAAAACGACATACTTAAAATTAATTAATAGATTTCCTGCTTACATTCCACGACACTTATGTCAAGAGTGTCAAAAAGAATAGACATACTGACATTAATTAAACTGTGACTATTTAGGGTTCCATTGTCCAGATGTTGGAGTTCTCAGGGTTTGTGATTGACACCGGATCGGGTTCCGTCGGTTCGGAACCCCAAATGATCCTATTATCGCGAACACCTCCATTTTATATAATATAGGTATTGTATAGAGAGCAGTTATTTGTTTTATTGAGGTATGTTATAATTATATGTCTTATTCATTGCTATATACTCGTACTCTCTTTATCATATTATTTACTAATTTTATAAAAGAGATTTTTTTTTACCAACAATATGTGTGGGCGGCTCTACTATATTTAAGAAAATAACTTGCTTGTACTTTTTCGAAACTGGTTGCTTGAAACCTACGTAAGCGTGATCCACAAATGTTTCACACAAGCGTCATATATTGAGAACGCAGGTAGAAACCACGAAATTAAGATAAATGCCATCATCGACCAGCCATCCAAGTAAGTGCCGAGCTGCACGTTACTTAACCATCACAATTAACTGACAATCTGCAAATCCAGTCAACTGCAGCTCTCGCTTAAACTGCAAGCATTTTAGTCCACTGCAGCTGTTATACTAAATCGATAGCTGCAGTCTGTCGTTGGTAATATAACAACGATTGGTCAAGCCGATTTCAAATTTGAAAAAGAAAGCATTCTTAATTCAATCAAACAGGTATAAACAAACAGGTACTTTATTTTCATACATAATATAGCTATTCCACATCAAATACTCCATTCATAAAAGCAAATTAAAAGTTATAATTCATGAAAACGTTATAAAAATGGGATAATATGGTAACTTACCCCATTAAAATGAGTTAGGGTCCTACGTAAGAAATATGCTTAGTCCAATAAACAGATGGCAGAAAAAAAATCAATTTGAATCCGAACGGGACCCGCACAAATTGGGTCAAATCTATAACCGAGTTTCCGATCGTAAATCCCGAAGTTAGTCGGAGTTCCAACCGGGATTGGCCAATCAGGAGCCTTATCGGGTCCAATGACAACGACTCCATTACTCGAAAACCGTAAATTCGAAAATGTGTTCGATTTAGTTAATTATCGGAACTGATGCTCGGGTTTACGTTTCCGGTGTTATTAAATAGGTATAAGAGCTATGTTCCAACCTTTTTGTTGCAAAAAGTGTTTGAGAAGAAAGATGAATGTGTGAGTTTGCCGTGTGGCTCTATATAAATGTCTGTAGCATCAAATGTCGTGTAAAATTAGTTGATATCAAATAAAATTATGTATTTTAATTATTGTAAAGTGTTGTAGTTATATTGTATGTAAGTCAAGAGACTTCCATTATATCGACACTTAACTAATGGACGTAAGCATTTGATATCTCTGAGTTTTGGTGTAAGTATTTTAAGAAACCAGTTAGTATTTTAACGTTAACCATTTCAAAATGGTTAACGTTAATGATTTACTGAAATAATTCGTTTTTGGTATTGATTCAAATCAATACCAAAAACGAATTATTTCAGTAAATCACTTCAATTCGCAAATTTTCACATATTATACTTTAATTAAACATTGTAATCAAACCCGATAAATTATGAATAACAACTTAATACCACAAAGGAGGCTTGTCGAAGGTTTAAATTCGACAATGAAACCGGTTGTAAATTGTACGGTTCATTTAATTACGATTCGGTTATCGGTACTATCGGATGCAGTATCGATTCATAAATATGAAACTTTAAAGGGTTGTTAATTACTCTGTACAGGGAGGTATTTGTAATTACTGTTTATACTTTAGCGTTGCGGGTTTGGAGTAGTAAAATAGTGGCCAAAACAATTTTGTTACGTACAAATGAGTTTTGTTGCGATGTCTGCAGTTGCACTCACTATAATGTTCGTTAGATGAAGCTTTGGAGTACTGGGACTTAATAAGCTTTTAAAATAGAGGCAATAGATTGAATTAACTGTCAAAAGGTGGATAAAACATGAATATTTTTTTTATAAATGAACTGAGTAATTATATGGCGTGAGAAAATAATCGAACAGACAAAACTGTTATCCTTATAATTCTTCAAGAAATTGGCACGTACAGCTAAAAATAACAAACTGCTGTTATTTAAAAAACTCTGACTTTAGCACATCAGCAAAATGTCTTTCATCTATGTCTGTCTTCTAAATAAAAGCTCCTGCAAAAATAAAAGTATTTCTCAATCCACCCCTGTTCGAATTGCATTCAAAAAAGTGTTCCGAACGCCACTGATTAAGCATTACCCGTGCCAACTTAACGAACCTAATTCCGCCAGACTTCCGATTGTTAGCGGAAGGCAATATTTTAATTGGACAGTATCACAATAAAATATACCAGCTGATGTATTGACTCATCTTTTATTCATTTCATGTTGGCACTATTGATTTATTTGCTTTTAATACAGTTTGTGTTGTGAGGTTGGTAGTGTTTGGTATTTTGTTCTTGGTTTAAAAATGGAATAGGTTTTTTGAATAAATTTATTGGAATTCACGGTTTGATTGGTTAAATGTTTGGCGTACTTGAAAAATGTTTTACATTCAACGTTTAGAATGAAATTCTAGTTGTAGGTATCTTCTTTCAGTTTCGAACGAAACTTTTCTTTTAATTTAATGTAATTTTCACACGATTTTGTTACTGATTTTTGCCGTCGTTAGTGATTATAATGCGCAAGCAACCCCATAACCATGACTCATAGAGATGGGGGAAATCCACTGGTATTTGTGGGCAGACAACACTATAGGCCTACAGGAAATGTCCAGTCGCTTCACACGCAAACACTAGCATTGCGCGTACAAATATTAAAACCAATAGATAGTATTAATATTTGTCCAATAATTTTCTTCTTCCGTTTTAAAAGACAAAATTGTCATCACATAATAGTGATTTTTCACCAAAAAAATCACTTATGTGAGATGACAGAGCAATTAAGGACAGAATTTTCTTACTATTAAAATCTTTAATGTTTCTTGATATTCTAAATATTTCTTTATATTCATCAAAAACTAACTATTAGGTATCTGTTATCTGTAACCATAACCATGGGTTAAAAAACATATGTTTCTTTTCATTCTCATTCATCTCTATTCATTCTCATGTTTTTACTATTGTTTGCCATTACTCGGCCACTGTAGATAAAGCTGCGTACCCACCTGGCGATCTCTCGCTGCGCTGAGTGCAGCTTGCCGGCGAGCCGCGCGGCGTCGGCCTCGGCAGCGCGCGCCCGCGCCTCCCAGTCGCCGCGCGCGCGCCGCTCCCGCTCCGCATCGCTGCGCGCCGCACCCTCACGCTGTAACAACGAAACGATACGTGAATAGTGTGCCTCAGTAAATAAGGAACCGCGGAAAAGCTTTATAAGTTTTTTAAGGTAAAAGTAAGTAAGTAAGGAGGGGTCGAGCTGCACGTTGCTTAACAATCGCAATGAACTAACATAGCTTAGTCAAACTACGCCAAAAGCGCTAGGTGTTCGATGCGATGTGTATGATTATTGGTGACTTGAAAATACATTATTCGAAAAAAATTAGGGTCATGGCCATGTTAATAAATGCGTATTGAGAACATTTTAGCTATGAAATGGTTTGTCACTTTCTGACACACGCAATTTTCCGGAGAGCAATCGAGACAAAACACATAACAACAGTGTTTTAGTTACACCACGTTTATTAATAAGGTGGTTAAAGTTCATAAACTATCTACAGTTACACAAAGCTCAAATATTAACAAAAAATATTCTCAAATTTATTTGCAACCTTTCAGCAAGGAAAATATAATTAAAACAAGCCTTTTTGCCTCCATCTTCTTACGAAACTATCAACACCAAAACACTAGTTACATCTTGCTTAATGAGTCTGTCTTTCGCCGTCTCAGAAGTTCAAGACGCAACAAAAACTTGAAACTTTCATACTAGTTGGTTCTTCTCCCATTTATCCTGGAAAGTGCAACAAAGATGCGCAACTTGAACACAGGACCTGTCAATGCTGTCTTGCAACTAACTAACTCAATTTCCTAGAACTTTATCTTTGACTAGTTGAGGGTGTTATGGAAAAGTGAATATTTATGAGGTATCAGTATTATCAGGTTTTGTTGCCATTACGGTGGTGCCATGGTGGAGACTGCTACGGTGATTTTTGTGATAAAATAACAAGCGTTGAATAGCTTTTACACTACTACTCGTATGATAATGGTACTATAACAATGTGAATACCAGAGAGTCGAGAGTGGCTGTAAATATTTTTATATAGTTTCAGTCACAAAGAGACTCTTGGGTGGGCTATATCAATAACACGCATCGAAATAGAAAAATTTGGTGAGTGAATATTTTACTCAATTTTTTTCGTAATTTGCGCTACAAATACTAATCATTATCATCATCATGTCAACCGTAGGACGTCCACTGCTGGTCATAGACCTCCCTCATTGATGTCCAAGTAATTCGGTTGGAAGCTACCTGCATCCGCTACGATCCTACAGCCTTCACAAAATAGGTACTAATATTCCGGAATTATCTTCGCAAATTACACTCTCTAATCGTAACTCTAATCGTAAATTAAAAGTCCTATACTTAAACTACAATAACTCCCAACCCATATGATTTTGGAGCTGACGTGTTTTATCATGGAATCGGATAAAAATCCAATTTCGTGAAGAGTCCAATGACGTCAGATGCGGCGACAACTCCTATCTGATATTATGTCGGCCGCACGTGTGCACGCGCCCTAACATTTGATAACTGCAAAAATTGTTTTTAGAATTTTTTTCAAAAGTTTTTTTCTGTTTTGTTATGAAGGCTTGTGCGTGAAAAGGATACTTCAAAGGGGCGATTGAATTTGGGATGTGTTGTTAAAAGTTTTGCTGTTCGGCAGTTTTAAATGTTTTACTGTATCTATTTTGATTTTGGTTAGCTTTATACCTACTGTTACGAGGGTGGCGCTGAAAAAGTTTTCAGAAGAATCAAAATATCCAAAGCAGCTATGATTAAACTCACACGGATATTCAATTACTGTAATGTATTCGAAAAAACAACTTAATTGCTGTTAACAGTAAGGTGACCAGCCTAATAAATAAAAAAAGCATAAAATTCGAAGTGATTATTATTATTTTTTAAATAAGTTTGCTAGTCACCATAGCTGTTGTACTGTGGCAGCTCTATAACGCAGCTTATACACGTAACTAAAAATTTGAATCGTAGTAAGTAAGTTTGATTACATTAATATCAGTGTTTAGACCGCCCAAAGACCTCCGACCAAATCGCATTACATGGCATGTTAAATTCCATATCTTACGATTACACTTGTGATCTTGTATTAACACTACCCCTTCCACAAAGCTCCTACAGACCAACCACAAACTTCCACTTATACTCCATCTAATATTAATCTCAGGAAATTTATCACCTTCCTAAGCAAACTTGAGCCGTACTTTGGGTTACCTGTAGTTACTGAGTTTCTCTTCGATCTTATCTTGGGTCCAAGGTACAAGATGTTGGGTTTACGCCAAATTAATTTGCTTGTTGGTTCAGGATTTGTGTGGTTAATACTAGTTAGGGGTTAGGGCTGATTAGAGGAAGGGAAAATGATGAAAAATATTGGGTTGAGTAATTTTATAACATGTGCAGAAAGACTCGTTGGTCTTGTGGTATGTGCACTCGCATATCAAGACTGAGGTCCCGGGTTCAATTCTTAGGTCAAGAGAAAAAAAAATATCTACTTACTTTTTACACATTGCTCGGGTTAGAGATCACTAACTTATTCCTCCTCACTGTTCGTTATAAAATTATTGTTGTAGTGCAAGAATATTTTATCAAAGGTAATGAGCCATCTCAAGCACTTTTAGAATACTTCCAAACCTCGGTGTATCTAATCACTCGGACCGCAATCTTAACTTCGAGCCAAATTCCTTTAGCTTAAGCCTCCGAAGGTTTCCCGAAGACCATAGTTTGATGAACTTTTAATTGATAATTAGTCTTGGGCGTATCTTGCTGGCTCACTCGCCCCCTTAAATGAAGGAAAGTTTGGTAGGAAAATATTTTTTAGTTAACGAATTTTCTTATGCGGGATCTGTGATCTGTATTTGTATAATATATGCAGACATAGTTGTTGGGGACGACGTCTGTGTGTCATTTATCCTATCCTACTTCCTAATAATCCTAATATCCTATCCTATCCTACTTCCTACTTCCTACTAATATTATAAATGCGAAAGTTTGTGAGGATGGATGTAGTATGTATGTACGGATGTATGTATGTATGGATGTATGTTTGTTGCTCTTTCACGAAAAAACTACTGGGTGAATTTGGATGAAACTTTACAGTAATATAGGTTATACATCAGAATAACACATGGGATACATTTTATCCAGAAACTCCCGAGGGAACCGATACAACGCGGGTAACACCGCGGGGCGCGGTTAGTATATTCATATTAGTAAGTACTTTCATTCAGTCTAATTCAAACTTTCAAAGAATCATCCATCCCTGTATCCCGTCGTTATTTCTGGATCTCCCATTGAGTTATTCCTGTCCGACCCAACTCATCCTGATGGTATTGTATTTAACAACCACTTAAATTGACTTGTCGTTGTATGTTTTAAATTTGTTCAGCTTTTTATAGTCCATTTATTATGATTACGGTTAGGATGTTTGTGGTACAGAGTTTTCTTTGGTAATTGATTAATTTGAGGGTTTTAATTACTTGGAGATCAATGAGGGAGACCTATGTCCAGCAGTGGACGTCCTCCGACTGACATGATGATGAAGATGTGGGTTTTGAAGATGAGAGTTGGGTTGGGAGAAGGATGAGAGGTTAGTTTAACTAATACTATATAGGGTCTGTCTACGTACTTTGTTAGTTGTCTATTTTTGGGAGTCACAACTATAAAGTTCTATAAGCAGGTAATGAATATGTACAGGAGTTTAATAAACACTGTGACGTGAAAAGTAGTCTTGATAAGTACATTCTCATACATTTTAATACGAATTGAATTCATAATTGTATAGTGGGTATGAAAGAGAAAAAAACGCTTCAGAATGGGTCATCATCACATCAAACTCCAACTCTCCTTTTTATGCGTCAGGAGTTGATAATTCAAACATTTTAATTTCACCTAGGTTATTATGGGATAGAAGTGTAGGTATAAATAATTCCAAATTATCCTTTTAAATCATGCGCAAGAATCTAAAGTTCTTAATTAAGAGAAAAATAACCAAATGGAGATTCGTTCCAGTTATTTTTGGATGCTTCCGTTCAGACGCGGTCGGATTAGGCGTTGATAAAATATATTCGTAATGTTGTATGCTTTAAAAATGGTAACTTGAAAATGGAGGTATTTCTGATATTTTACACAAAAAACAACAAAAGTATCACGATGCAGCGAGTGCGACGATGACTAGCGGTATTTTGAAAAAAGAACATTGAAATAAAAATAGTTCTTTTTTCAAAAATTTCGCTAGTCGCTTCACCATCATTACGTCCGTGGTTAATGTTTCTTTTAAATTACTACAGAATACTCTTTCTTCTGCTCGATGTAAAAATACCCCTAAAAAGGTCCATAATCCGGCATAATCCCCACCAAAAACGCACTAAAGGTAAAAAGAAAATCAATTCAACCCGAGAAACATTTCTCAAATAGATCTTTTAACCTAAAGCTCACTCCATAAACGTCTGAGCCGTGTCGGACACAAACATCACACCTGTCAAACTGTCAGCTGTCAACTGTCATCTTGACAGCGGCAAGCCGAGGGCTGTAATGTGAGGTGCCCCTGAGTTTGGTAAATGTTTGAATTACGAACAGAGTACTTCTGTAATCGTCTGTACAAACATGATATTATTTTGTTTTGTTGAGGGTGTTTTTCTGTGAGCTTTCGCTTGAATTGAAAGGGGTGTCTTTTTGTTTATTTGCAAATAGACACACGTTTGTGAATAAACTAAGTAGCTGTATGGTTCGTTTTCAAGTAACAGTTTGTATAATGTATTTTTCTGTTAAGATCTAATATATAAATTTAATAGATTTTCGGACAGAAAAGGCCTTTATAGAGCAAAAACATATAGTGAATTATAATCACTTCACTTTTTCCTCCAAAGAAAGTATTAACTATCATTGGTAAAAAATCGCCATATTTACATTTTATGACTGGTAAAAATATAAGTTATTTTTCTAAGAAGATACAATAGAAACCTTAGTTGCTTGTCTAACGCCCATTTGCATGCAAATAAAGAAACAACAGAAATCTCTATATTTACGAAATATCGTTACACATGAATTCGCGTACCGACACGAGCAAAACGAAAACAACTCTATTCCTACCGGAAACTCGTAATTTAAAGCTCAATTCTGGGCTGACGATCAATCAGCAATGCTTTACCCATGACAGACAAATGTACTTCCAATACACCTTTGGAAAATCGACCTTAAAAACATTCCAGATAAGGTTGAGAAACTGCCAGCAGTGTCAGATATCGGAAACTAAAATTCCAACTTGTTTTGGTATTTTCTGTTTAAATAGAGATGGGATGATTTTAGCGAGTATTTAGGGGTAATGAAGTTTTACCCTTATGTGAATGATTAGGGGCTGCGTATTAACGGACCTCTTGTCAAAGGCAGGTCTAAAATTGTAGGTGTGACCAGAAACAATTTGGAAACAGAAACAGAAAGAGAGAGAGAGAGAGAGAGAGTGAAAGAACCTATAGATTATGGTTTTAGGAATTTCAAAATGATTCTTTATGGTCTACCTCTATAGACAAGTGCCATCTTGTATTTGAATCTCTACTATCAAAATGTGCAGGATTGTGCAAAGTGTGTAATTAATTATAACATGACTATCAAGTGACATCTAGACATTTTTTGATAGTAGACAACGAAATAGAGTAGAAAACGTTTGTTACTTGTCTGGGGCTAAAGTTCAATTTATCAAACATTCTAATGTTATACTCATTTTGATTAACTTCTAATGTATTCCATTCCATTTTCATATTTCATTTTTTATTTTTCAATATAATTTAATTTCGTCACAAAGTAACGTTGGAAGAAAAATCCTCAATAGAAAATTAAATAATAAATAAGTTAATACGTCAAAAGTCTTCTGTGATGACGTATAAAGCTCGGAGCTCCGAAGCTCATATTCATTATTAAAATATCACTTTATCTCACCGTTTCACGATCATCAATCAATGTCACTCCCACTCACTACGAATGGCTATTTCAATGTTGATGTTTTCAGTCAGCTTTTTACGTTTTTTGGGCTATTTCAAAAATAATTTTCTTAAGAAACGGTCTATTAAAATGATTTGTGGTTTCGTTCCTTTGAATTAATAACTTGTTTTATTTTTTAATGGCTTCTAGTGAAAGTTTTGGTATATTCACTGTGTTTTTCGACTTCATTTCTCGTGAACAGAAACTATTTGAGTCCGTTCCGAGGAAAGTACATCGTTCTCACACAAAACCTATTAACAAGGAACTTGCTAAATACAAAGTTTGCTTTCGAGTTAGGTATTAGAGGGGCCCCTTCAAAGCGGGGAGTTGGGCAAACACGGGTACACAAATAAATAGTGTTGTCAAATATTTGCCCAATATTGCAAATCAGTGGATGCAAATGTTTGGTACCAAGTTTGCGTAGGCCTCCGTTTGGCTTACTCTTTGATTTTAGCGTTGTTTGTGTGTTTGTGTATTTATGTTTATTAGTGTTTTGGGTCTTTGATGATATCTGACTCTTCAGGGATGAGAAGCATTTACTTTAAGCGGAATTACTTCAAAGGATAGATGTTTAATGCGAAGGTTGTGCAGCAAAAAGTTAAATTAAAAATTGAAAATCAAAAACGGCTGGACCAATTTTTGCCAAGCATAGCTACCAATAATCGCCAGAAACTGGCTTTCAAATGAAAAAAACCGCATCAAAATCGGTTCATCCGTTTAAAGAGCTACGGTACCATAGACACATACACACTAAGACACACAAACGTTAACAGACATCATTATAACACCCCTCTTTTGTGTAGGGGGTTAGAAAGGAAATTACTCTTTAACCTATCTGTCCCAACGTTGGACCAAGGTTGTTTGCATTCTTTCTTTAGCAATAAGTATATAAAAAAAATCTGAATCACAATCAAATTCATAGCAAGAAATCTAATGTTAAAACGTATGGGTACTATAAAAATTCTCAACCTAATTATATTGATTTCCCCTCCTAGTGAATTTCCATGAATTTGTAACAATGACGTCATCGCCAAACTAATTCCCTCTGATTGGCCGAAACGTCGGCACGTGACATGCACGTGTCAAATGTTGCCAAATTAGGCAGAGGGAGCCACCAGTCTTTTATTAAATTCAATGTCAAGCGCTAAACACAGACCGAATAGAAAAAATACCATTTTTGCGAACAGTACCATACTCCCCAAGGAATTTCAAACTTTATTTCGTTCGCAATTAAATTGTTTTTATTTTTTTAACCCGTATTACTTGTTTTTCGATTCTAATCTGAACTCTTTTGCTCATATCATTTGGTTCAATTTGAAATATGTTTTAGTTATTTATGGCAGCAAATTAAGCGTATTCTAGCGTTTATGGTAATTTCTTTTAACGATGGTGTATGGTTGATAGCCTATTGATGTTAGTTGGCAAGTTTTGATCACCTAGAATTATTGTATGAAAGATAAAGTTTAGTAGCAAAACCTCCCTGAAAAAATGGTACCTAAGTCCGAGTAGGTTAGGTTACCCTGATGTCGGAAGTTTTTAGACTGTTTAAAGAAGGAGAATATAAGAAATGTGTTCTTATTATGGACACAATCGGGATCGACAATTGAACGTGCCCTCCGAAGGAAAGAAAACTAACTCCAAAAAAGAATTGAATCCGAAAGATCGATTGTAATTTAGTTACTTATATTACAAGGGATGGTCAAAATAATATTTAAGGGAGTCATCGTTGGCCCCATATATGATATATTCAAAAAGCTTGCAACAAGCAAAGTATAATAGATATAAATAATAATCACTATGTATGTCGCTGCATGGGGATTGAACCTACGCCCCTTAGTTTAATCTTCTTATTATAATCCAATATTGAACGCCTTATGTTGCATCTAAAATCGGTATTGATTTTATTATGAACGTAGATATAGAATAATTGGATAGACAGAGCCTTTTACATTGACCAATACTTTGTCTGAAGAGATATCTTAACTTCAGAACTAGGGTTTGTCGGTGAAGTTCTTTCCATACAACTTTATTCTTCCTTTCTTAGAGGAGGATGGAGACGTTTAATACTTAGCTTGTTAATACAGGATATGAGTAAAGACTCATCTCACTGAAGATTAGGCAAAAACATACCACTTGTTTATTTTATATTTTCGATAATTTTGGTACCTATTGTTCTTTGGATGTGTTCCTTCTGTCACTTTTCACATACGCTACGCATACTTGCTTACTTTAAGCAGATAATCTTTTGTAATATCGCTTAAAGTCATATGCGTAATTGGATTTTTGGGTGTGAAATTACTGCCAACTGCTTACGAAGAACTTCTCTAATTGATGACCGATTTAACGGAAGCCTTGTCTTTTTTCATTATAATCACTATGGGTTTTCTTTAAAACTTCAAATTTCTATCATTCTGTTATCTCAAGTAATGTTTGGAAATTAAATAATTCAGTCGTTTTCAGACCACGAAAGAGGTAATTCACTTGAAACGTTATTGAGTATATAGTTTTCATTGTGCGATTTCCATTACAAATTTAAGGTCATCGTGTCCCATTCCAAACTTTCCAAAAACTCTACAATCAATATGTAGCTGTATCAAAAACCATTCAGCTTTAATCGTACCATCCAGTTTCTAGTGAGTGGACTCCATAAGTAATCTAGCTCTTGAATATAGTCTGGTCTAAGAGAGGCATTTCCAATCCAAATTAGAAGCACTCGACTGTGGATACGAGGCAATGAAATGGACACTGTGACGACTTGGATTAACATGAAATGTGCTGCTCGGGATCTGAACAGGTTATAGGGATATTGATCGTGATTTAATCTTTTAACTACACTCTAAATTAATTGATAACACTAATATAATAATATAGTGCGTAAAACCCATATTAGGAAAAAGAAAGAAAGTAAATAAAATGAAATAATAAAAACATCTATAATAAAAAATAATAAAAAAACATCAGTAAAACATCTACAAGAGGAAAAAGTATACAAAAATGAAATAATATTGCTTTTTAAGAACAAAAAATTACTTAATAAGTTTATAAAACTAAAAATCATAAAAAGCAATTGGGCTTTTGAAAAAAAAAAAAAAGATTATTTTTATGTATTTTAAAACTTTATTATTAATAATATTGATATTAAATGCAAAAAACTTAAAAAAAATATTTTTTCAATTAATTATATACAATTAAAAATTGAATAAAAATCACGTGACTATAAACGCGCCATAATTGGTCACCGTGGTTGTGACGTGATAATGTATAGCTATTTAACCATAAGTACGTACAGCGTTTACGGCTATTACACGTGTAACCGAATGGGGCTATACATTATGACGTCACACGCCGCTCGGGTTTGTTCGGGAGTTGTCCGAGTGTTTTCGGTACTGGATTCAAAAAATAATTTTTATTTTGAAATAACTTTTGAATTATTGCGAAAAAAATAAAATAAAAATAGTTTTGTTATAAAACTAATATATAATCTTTCCATTTATCACAAAAAATTCAAAAGCCCAATTGTAGAAGGCTTAGCTTGTGCTGCTCAGAGTATTAGCCTGTAATGTACCACTGCTGGGCAAAGGAAAGTTATCATCATTAAGCTGTTTTCATGCAGAAATTTCGAAAAAAGTAATATGTTTAAATTTATATTCCATTCCACTCAAAACAAACCCAATAAAAATCTAAACCAAACACAACCATTTTAAAATTACACCAACAACAAATCAAACAAAGAATTTAATCAAAACCCAAACACAATCAAACATTTCAATAAACAGAATTCGGACGGTTCTAATTAATTGTGTAACAATTTCATAGTCGATAAACAAAGGGCATCTGAAACAAATATCTCTTCAGGATGCTAAAGGCGTAGTTTCATTGACGTAACCAAGCTTCAATGTATACGGCAGACGGTCGAAACTGAAATGCTTTGACCCTTGATTGAATCGACGCTCGAATAATTAGGAAGGAATTTGAGCTTACACTAGAGGGATGGAACAACCCTTTAGAAAAGGTAAGGATGATGGAAATGTAAGTTTAGTGGTATAAAACTCTTAGAACAATAATTCTCTTTTTTATGTAAAGTATTGTATGAAGTACATAATTAATAGTACAGTAAAATTAGGAAACAAGTTTTAACTAGACAGTATATATCTGATAGAAAAACTGATGGAAAGATTAGCTTGAAAACGTTACTATTTGTACATTATGTAAAATACTTTTTTTGAATTATTTATTAATAGCAAAACAATTGGATACCTCAATCATGTTATTAAAGACGATTTTTCCAAAATTGTGTTTGAGAAAGCTGTTCTTCCATCATAATACTTACTTCCTGCTTTAACTGTGCTTACATTCTAACTGCAGAGCTCTATATCAAAGCAAGCCTCAACCCAACTCATAGCACAAACTATCAATTTCCCGGGACCTTAGGTACTATAAGGCCGGCTTATTAGTCCAAGCCGAACAAGCCGACTTGTAAGCCGGTCCAAGCCGGCTACAAGACCTGTCATCAACGTTTCGACTAACAACCGTGGCTCGTAAGCCGATACGAATACGTCGAGATGAATTTACATGTTGAGTGGAGTGAGAAATAATGTATGTAGGAACAGCAATATAGCAAACTATAGGTAAGCTTCACGGATGTGAAAAAGAGACAAAATATTACAATTTGAAGAGAACCTCCTCTTCTTACAAGTCGGTTAAAAAGAATTTCATTTGAATTCTATTCATCATGAAATTACAAACACATTGTAGAGAAAAAAACCTATCAATTTCTGAAAGTCATATACCCAATGACCAATCCAAATTAATTAATTCCTACTGAAATCAAGATGTCTGATGCGAAGCGAAGATACTTCTATGTCCATGGAATAGATACTAATTAACCGTGAGTGCAGCAGTAACTATATTAGCCATACAACTAAAACCTACAACTCATTCCTCTTAAAAACTAGTACTAGCAAATAATAACATCGCTGTATTTATTCTGGCAACATCGCCAAGTAAATCCGAAGTGAATGCCAACGGTTTACGATGGAGGTACTATTTGCTAAGAATCCACTAGTCCAGAGGGTTATAATCCCTTGAGACAATGTACTGGTGGCAAACAAGTTGATGGTTAAGAGTTTGTGATGGAATTTGAGGAATGGGGTTGATTGCACGTGGTATTACTTAACTCCCGTAAAATTGATGAAAATTGAATACTTTACCTATTTCCTGATCTAATAGAAATGTCTGGTTGATTGAATCTATTCTAACATCAAGTATATAAAGCTGGTTTCATCTGAATATGAATTTAAAATTGTTATCGTAATTTTAAGCTAATAAGATTTTTCATTGGACATAATAAATGATGACATATGTCAAGAAAAACTATATTATAAATCACTTCAATGTACTTGTTGCAAAATAATAATGAATACGGTTCAAGATTTTTCTGCAACCCTTACATTTATAATCCGAACTTTGAGAGTGGCTTAAACAAGACGACTAGGGCCTTCCAGTGAAGCTTTCGGTTCGATGGATGTTTTTAACGACCAGAGACAATGGCTCGATGTTTGGACAAACTAATTGATGGTCTTCTAGAAAAGGCCACTTTTTAAAGGAAAACGGATGAATTGTCAACAAGAGAAATTGACTTAATAAGACGTTTCAGTTGTGCTTCGGAGTTTGTTTTGTTATTGTGAAAGGATAGTGAGTAGTTAAGGAGTAAATTCAGATTCTTCTATACTACGAGCGGTGTAATCTGCGAGTGGTGTAATCAAGAGTGGTGTAATCAAGAGTGGTGTTTTCCATGAGTGGTGTAATCAACCAGTGGTGTAATTTACGAGTGGTGTAAACTCGAAACTTCAGGTACGTTATTTTTAAATACATTATAGTTTAAAATCAATATAGTCCTGATTAATTTGTTTATAATAAATTCAGAGAGTTTCTATTGTAAGCCAGGTGGTGTAATTTATGACTGGAATTACTAACCCAATATGTCACTCATACATTGCAGCTAAGAACATAATAATAAATCATGAAAATCTTTAAAAAGTTAATTCTAATCTACTTAAAAACTTGGTCAAAACCCAAACTCTACCAACCCTTTCATCTCAGGGTTGAAAATCGTTATAAATCTTTCCGACGCATCATTGGGGTGGCCGATTTACATGTCGGACAAACATAAAACTGTCGTCAATATATCTAATGCACGAACAGAAAGACAAATGGACAATTTTGTGTAATACACGAACGAAGCGCCGCTGTTGTTGCTATCTAATCATTCTTTATGGGTTCCGTAATGTATGGCGCACCTTCAAATTTAAATGTGAATATTTTAGAATAACAGGTGATAAATATATAAAGCTCTGACTGGGTGACATTGTTGTTTGTCGTGTGTCTTTACATATTAACAAACATACTAATAGTTTATTTATCGGTAATTATACGAAGATAATTTTATTCAGAAGGTATTGAAACCAACCCAGTGTCAGTATTTTTAAATGGGGGTAATGTCAAAATGACACTATAATTAAGTCTCTGAAAAACTTCTTATGTAAAACAGATGTCCACCATTTGTTTTATATTTAAAATATTTTTCCAACAAAAAGAAACAAAAATAACAAACATGAAAGGAACCGGCAAAGGGTCCAATTTAAAAGTTGCAAAACAAAATGGAAATATGATAAGAGTTTACAAACACAAAGAATATCAAAGAATTTGTAAAATTGACGATTCAGGAGCTGTTTTACGAACTGTAGAAGGTTTTATTTTGTCCGTTTCAGTTTCAAAAAGATTGTTATTTTTGTGAAACAAATATGCAAAAAGAGAAACGTATCTAGCTGTCATTTTTATCTAACTTTGAATAAGGAGTATTGCGCTTTGACAGTACAAGTATTGCGAAAGAAACAGTAGTTGTTTTATCTTTGACATTTTGTTAAATTTTACACGGTAAGTTTATTTTTTCCATATTACTTTGCTTTCAATATCTTTGATTGTTTGTTTTGCGCTTCTGGGTATCCGTTGCCACTTAAATTTCGGCATAAAACATATCCTTCCCCGAAGTGTAATCTGAGATTGATTCCATTTAATTAAAATCAGAGAAGTGGTTTAGCCATCAAAGTGTAAAAGACAGAGTAAATTTCGCATTTATAATATTAGTAGGTAAGAATAATACAAATCTATACTAATATTATAAAGCTGAAGAGTTTGTTTTGTTTGTTTGTTTGTTTAAACGCGCTAATCTCAGAAACTACTGAACCGATTTGAATAATTCTTTCACTGTTAGATAGTCTATTTATCGAGGAAGGCTATAGGCTACATTTTATCCCGGATTTCCTACGGGAACGGGCACAACGCGGGTAAAACCGCGGGGCGCTGCTAGTATATAGATATGTAGTTAAATGGATAAAGTATATGATGTAAAAACTCTTAAAAAACCAACTATTCTCACTTGTTTTACCACCAGCCACCAGCCAAACTCCACATATTACATTACACATCACATTTGAACAAGTAACGTAGTTCCCCACTGCAATGCACACCCCCGTTCCAAGCACCCCACAAAAACAAGGGGTGGATTTGCAGAATTAAATAAAAAATGCACCTTACCGGACAGCGTAATGGCGTCAAGACTATAGGATTTTGTGAGGACACAGCGATTTTTCCTAATAGTATTATTAGAGAACCGTATTGTTATAGAAAGAGGAAATAGGGGAAAAATTGACCACCTTTTTGTGGCACTTGATTCTATTGCGACAGTTTGGTGACAATGTTTTTTTATCGCAATATTTGACGAGGACATTCTGCGATAGTGTTATGTCAGAATGTCCATTTTGATGACATGATCGTTTGAGATAGTATTTTATGTCAATGACTGCTATTGAGTGACATTAAGCTGAGTTTGGACATTCTGTTTCCCGTTTTCATTCTTTAAAAATAGAGTCTAACATCAATATAAAAAAATCGACAACCTCACACAGTATAAACATTTATGACAGTTAGTAAAGTATCACTATCACTGCATCAGCTAGAAAATCTTTGATGCCAATAATTACTGCTAATTGCTTTACACTGTGAGCTAATAACGTCTTAATACTGACATTAATCCCATCTCCATAATACCCTCAGATAGAAAGAGGCAGTTAGCCTATTCACGACCAGTATTAGCAGCCATGATTCAGTTACATGTCGTCTGGCAACATCGTTATCCGATGGCTAATAGTGTTGCCATACTTAATGGCGTAGTTTGGATATAGAAATAAATATACGTAGCAATTTATTTTTATGCGCTTCCTGCGTGTTTTGGCGTTTGGCTTTTGTGTAATTATGTTGTCTAGTTTGGTTGTGGCGAGTTGTTTTTGGGAAAGTCTTTAGTGTGTAAAATGAACTCTATTAGGTACTAAACAAGGTCAATTATACAACAAACGGTGTACAATGGATTAAAGGGTTATAGAGTGAAAGTTAGAATACGATTACAATACATACAATACATTACAATACATGTATTATTAAAAACCAAACCAAATCTAATACTAACAGCCTTTTTCTACTAATCGGTTATCGGGCCCAGATCTTTATGGGAAATCTCAGAGGTAGAACATATTTTACTAAGAACCTAATTCACTACATATCAGTCTAATTTTGTGCCCATATCCATAATTACACATACCTCGAAATCCTTATAAAAACTGGACCCGATAAGTGACACTAGATACTTAAGCAACCTTATTTAGGGACCCTTAATACCAAACACATGAAACAAAATTATCTTAACCAACAATGCATCAAAATTATCGCCCCAAAGTCGAGTGCTATCTTGCACAATCATTCATCATTTACGATCAAGCAATTTGCGAGATTGGTCCGTCATCGGCAGTTAGCACATCATACATCTTGATGGAAGCTATTCGTCATGATCGCACGTGCCCTGTCAGATTTGACAGGACCGTTTTTGTCATACATTTAGTGTGACGAAAGAGATTAAAATTGGATTATTAGGGGTATAAAAAGGTATGGCTTTGTGAAATTGTTGTGACCATAAGTATTATGAAGGTTTGTTGATTTTTGAAAGAATGAGAGAGAAAAAGATAGAATTTATTGAAAGGATAGACAAATCATGGAAAATAGACGATATAAATTTATTTTCAATTATTATAATATCAAATAAAGTAGTAACCATGTCAAAAACCGAAGAATATGACACTAAAGAATAAAATAATAAAATACAAAATGGCGTCTTTTGACCAATCAAATCACGGGAGCCGCGACAGCTTCCTGTATGAGCGCTGGAAAATTCAATATCCGGTCGATAAAGTATTAGATTACGAGATTATTGACTGTATTACCCAATACTCCCCTTTTCAGTTAAATGTGTCTTCACTTTTTTATTATATCAAGTGGATAAACAACAATTTTAGATAGAACAAAAAGTAAGTTAAGTAATTTTTTTTATATTAACTTTTAGAATAAGTTATTTTGACTTAAATATCAGTAAAGCAAATTAATGTACAATTTGGAGTTTGAATTGTAAACTAAAGCACCCTATAATCATTTATCAAAAAGCTTAGATTTTAGAAATGTGAAAGTTTCTAAAATTTGAAGAAGAACTTTGTGAACTAGCCTTTCTAGTTTAAGATATTCACTAATTAAAAGCTAATGATTTCATGTTCTTTTTGTCTGCACAACCAATGTTCTGCTAGTACCGTTTAATTTAAAGACAGAGACGGCTGGTTATTAGAATTAATATGCAAATGAACGGTTCAGGGTTGGACTAGATTTACAAACTGCATATCTAGATCTCCGTGAAATATTTGTCAAAGCAAACCTTCTGACTGGCAAATAATTGAAGCATCTATTTCGTCGTTAACGTTGAGCGAGTTGGATAGAAAACTAGCGCTCTGGCAGCTTGTAAGCTAGATAATGCTAAAATAAATTATTCATCGTCATATTTATTTTGAAAAGACAACGATACCACACTTCCATTTCACTCTCAATTTCGCATCGGAATAATTATTGCCAGCCCTAATTAAAAGTGACAACTAACGTCAAAGAACAGTAACAATATGTCAGTTGTAATTGGTGGAACGAACCGTGGCGGCTTGATCAAAGCGTCAACCGTCCAATAAGAGCGCGAGAAGTATCGGAGAACGAAGACCGGTGATTAGGGTTGTCAGTTGCAATTGTTTTTGTTGTGATATTGTTGGTTCTTGTGATTGGATAAAATATGCATGGAATGTGTTTGTAAAGGTTCTTGAACGTACATTAGGAATTCTTTTTTGTGGTTTCAAATGGTATTTTATATATTTAACGAATGTATATTTCGCAGTCGCTGTAGCCGAAATCGATTATGAAAGAGTAGTAGAGAGTAGTGTTTAACGGATTTTAAGGACGCTAAGTTTAAAAAAAATATTAGCCTGTAATGTTCACTTTTGGACAAAGGCCTCTCATCTCACTGAAGATCAGTACAGTAAGGATTAGGCATAATCACCACGCTTGTCCAATGCGGGTTGGTGATCTCAAACTCGAGCCAAACGTTAAGTACATATATCAATACAAAATGTTCTAAAAAATAATTAAAAAGGCATCGAAATGATTTTATGACATTTCTAACAAACTATACATATATATACACAGTACGTTCATAATTTATACCATTTTAAGTTCCAACCAATCAATAAAAAATAAATTAAAAAGGCAACCATCGCCCGTCAACTACCAATGCGCCATAACTCAAAAATTCCCATTTCTGCGCCAAGCTCCGTTTCCACTACACCGCACCTATCCCTTCATACATTAAATCATTACGTTCTAAACAGAAATTCGTCGTATTTGCCGTCTGGACCGATGGCCACTGGCTCTCGATGCATCATGTATAAGTCGAATGAATTGCATTTGAGCAAACAGAAAGGGTGCTTTACTGAGAGCAAATATTGATTTATTTAGTTAGATTTATGGTTAAATAGTAGTAAGGGGAATGGTTGGTCGTGGTTCATTACTTAGGTAGGTTTCGTGTTTGGCTAGTTTGATTACAGTATCGATTCGTATGCTAACTATTAGACGTGTCTCCGCAGCATTAGTTAAATAATTAGACGCTTAAAAATTGTATAATAGAGTGCAAACTTTTTAACGGGTTTTATGAACCTTGAGAGACACTCTGAATTTTGTGTGCAGTGTATTTTTTTATTTTCTATTAAATATCTAATATATGTGATATTTGAGTTTTTAAATTGATTTGTTCAGGCCTTTTCAAAAGTTTTGCTTCCTCATAATATTATACATACATATATCTTCCTTGTTATGAATATATTTATTTAGGCATTTGAAAATGTATGCTTTCAAATTAGTTAGATTTCAAATAAAGTACGTCCCATGAATATCTAGTTTTAACTCGACTTTTCCCTTAAAAAAGAACTTAACAAACAGAGCCACACACTGACAATAACTAGACCATACATCACAATTACGACGACTCCACATAACCAAAAAAAGTATATTTTTGAATCCGACAAATAACTCTGATTTACAATCCTACGCGTAATATATGTTCAGAATACGCTCTTTTTAATGGTTCGCGTATTAGATACAGGAAGTGTACGCAATAAAATGCGGATTTTATTACTTGGTTAGGATTATTGAGACGTGTACGATGATAAATATTTATGTTAATACATGTTATTTAATCTCATTTGGTTAAAAGTGTATCCTAGTAAAGTTATAAATATGAAACGTTAGGATGGATATTTAGGTGACGGTTTGTTGTCTTCTAACCTACTTATAATACCTACGCTAGAAGCTAACAGCCTCCGTGGTCTTGTGGTTTGAGCGCCCGGCTCACGATCCGGAGGTTCCGGGTTCGATTCCCGGTGGGGATATCTCACAAAAATCACTTAGTGAGATGAGACTGTCCTCAGTTTGGTTAGGGCATTGCAGGCCGAATCACCTGATTGCCCGAAAAGTAAGATGATTCCGTGCTTCGGAGGGCACGTTAAGCCGTCGGTCCCGGTTACTTTCTACGGATAGAAGTCGTTACATGAGCCATGTCAGAGGCCTGTGGCGGCTCAATAACTCTGACAACAGGATTGGTCAGGTTGACCATCCACTCGATGAAGAAGAAGAAGAGAATACGCTAGACGATTTTAGATAAGTTTTAGTAAGTAGTTTGTTAACCTGCAGTCACATTAA
Organism: Cyclophora albipunctata; assembly: GCA_963082685.1. Taxonomy (NCBI): domain Eukaryota; kingdom Metazoa; phylum Arthropoda; class Insecta; order Lepidoptera; family Geometridae; genus Cyclophora; species Cyclophora albipunctata. Next base: position 1,552,078 of record OY720117.1, on the reverse strand, counting down.
GGGTATTTTAAATCTCAGAACTCTAACAAAAGCAAGTAAAATATGTAAAAAACAATATGCCTATTAAAATGCCTGCTTAACACTGCTAATGTGTCAAATAATGATTAGCAGACTTAGCCGATCATATGTAGTGAAGTAACTTATATAAGTAATACTTACAGACATGTTTTCATCCTAGTAAGTAGCGGTGTTCAATTCGGCGTACAGATAAAACACTATTAAGTATTTAACACATTTTCAAATAAAACTACAGACCAACACATATTTATCACGAGTAAAGAATAAACGGCAAACAAAAAGAAAAGTAGCGAAATTATTCTTACGACTAGTTGCAAATTAAAGATCAAGCTACACTCGGCGTCACAAAAATCGCACCTTTTAAAAAAGCAACTTTAAAATACTTTTACTCAAACTTTGTCAATAGTAAGGGTATGGTTGTAGGACATCATTGGAAAGGTAATTTAATTGCCTATTAGAAATTATAAACAAATGCATGTGTTTTAAATCTTTTAATTAAGAAAAACATAAAAAATAAAAAAAATACAAAAAATAAAATTAAAAACATTTAAAAAAAATACAAACAAGTCCTTAAAATCTAGTGTTTCCGCCTCTTGCCTTGATAACTGCTTCCATCCGATCCTTCATGGACCTTACGAGGGTCACCACTCTCTCCTGGGGTATGTTTTCCCATTCTTCCATCACGGCATCCTGGAGCTCTTGGAGGGAGGTGGGAGCAGGATCTCTTGCTCGTACATGCCTCTTTACATCGTCCCAGAGATGCTCGATCGGGTTCAGGTCTGGGCTTCGTGCTGGCCAGTGCATAACAGGGATCTCAACCTCTTCCAAGTAGTCCCGCACAGCAAACGCAGTGTGGCAACGGGCGTTATCATGCATTAACATGAACCCATCGCCAACAAAACCGGCATACGGGACCACATGGTCTTCTAAGATCTCCGTTATGTACCGCCCAGCATTCAGAGACCCTTGCCCGCGACCACTGCCAGTCCGAGAGACGCACACAAGTCCCGTCTTCCCATCGACGGATATGCCACCCCAGAACATACAGGAACCACCTCCGTATTCGACGGTTTCCTCAATACAAGGCTGAGTAAAACGCTCTCCTTTTCTTCTGTACACTCTTCTGCGTCGGTCGTTGCAGAAAAGACACACTCTTGTCTCATCGGTGAAGAGAACGGCCCTCCACTGGTCCAGCGTCCAGTTGATATGCTCCTGAGCAAATTGCATCCGTTCTCTTCGATGTTGCATGGTCAGTTTTGGGCCCCTAGCAGGTCTGTGAGCACTCAATTTCTTTTCTTTCAATCTTCTTCTAATTGTAGAGACACTCACAGACGTTCTGCGAGTTGATCGGAGCTCTTGTTGCACCTCAACAGCATTGCTGAAGCGGTGGCGCAACGACGTGGATACAATGAAGCGGTCGTCTCTTTCGGATGTGCAGCGTTTTCTTCCGGATCCACGTCTTCGGGTATAGCCACCAGTCTCACGGAACCGTTGGTATACTCGGCGAACCGAGAATCTGCTTAGGTTCAACTGTCGAGCAATGTCAGCCTGTCGCAGTCCTGTTTGCAATAGTGCAATGATTTGAGCGGCTTCATCAGGGGTTGTATCCATCTTCAGGTGTTATTCTTTAGCGTATGTGGTTCCAGTGTGTTTACTCTAGCGTCCGGGTAGCGAATGACCCATTTTTTACCTGGACATGACCTTTTATACCCTTTTAAGGTAGCTCAACTAGCGCTCCTTAAGTGAGCACTTTTTCCAACATTTTGTTGATTGGTCCCTGGTTAGAAATGGTAATTGTTTTTTTAATGATTCCGGTAATTAATGTAAAGGTATTGAAGTGCACTTTACAATGATATATAATTTTTACACGTGGTATGTATGTGCTATATTTTAGGAGCGATTTACTGAAAAAAACATATAGGTGCGATTTTTGTGACGCCGAGTGTATAAAGACACTGTCCTTACTGCAGTTACCTACTGCAGCGTATGTCACACATGCTAAGCAAAATCCACTATATTTTCAGGTATAAAAATGTATGGAAGCTTGCGTAGTATGTTCAGTACACCGCAGTGGGTTAGTGCCCTTAGTTTAAGTATCGTTGAAGTAATGAAAATGATTGTACTAACATGATTTACACCGGAGACTCTGGTCTTGTTCAATTTAGATAGATTGGTGCCCATTCGTAGCCATTAATGCCGATCCTCCGCCACTCCTAATTTAAACCTTAAATCGATACACATAGAGTTCTAACGACACAGAAAGTTTGAATAAATTTGGCACGGTTAAGGACACAAACGTTTTGGTATCACAATCACGAACGTCATAAGTCTATGAACACAGTTTTTGGGTATTTTAGACACTTTTGGTACAGTCAATCTTGGAAGAGCTGAAATGAAAAACTTTTGTTTATCTTTTGGATTCAAATGAAATATTATTAAATCAAATGAAATATTGAAGACCATTAAAATTAAAACAGTAAAGCTGGGCCTAACATATGGGGCAAAGAAAATAAATCCTTTACTCCTATCGCGAATTCTGTTAAATGATATTCTATTTCTATGAAATAACAATATCCTAGGCAATTCAATTCACTTATAGACTTAAACTTCACAAATCGAATGACTCAATACACTTTACATAACTTTAAAGCTTACGAAATCTTACTTAAAAGGGCAAAAACGTTCATGTTGTTCATTCACTCGGAATCGCCCACATGGCATGTGGGCGGCCAATGAATTGATGGTAAGTATCAATGAGATACATTTTGTGAATGCACTTGCAATAAAATACTGTATTAAGACATTGTATTGTTAGTTTTGAGTTCAATGCTGTGTGTTGTTGCATTGTGGGTATGTTGATACTTATTACGATGGCAACTTGATTTATGATGATTTTAAATGTCATTTTTAGTCGGAATATTGACCAAAAATTATTGTGTTTCTTGTCAAATGTTTTTCCTGTTGCATTTACTAGATAATTGTGATTCTTACAATAGTTTCTTGTATTTAATTTTCATGTCATTACATTATTTATTATATCACTTTTATCATTATTACCAATGTTACGCGTATAAATATTACACGTCCTGCAGATGTATGATTGGGTTTAACAGTCCATAAAATAACTTTGGACTTCTAGGATTAATTTTCATCCCATTACATTGCTAATTATATCAATTTTATCATCATTAAGTAACATTGTGTTTTAAAATTCTACCAACCATTTTATGCTACTTTAACCAAACATCTTTTTTTCGAATTCCGACTTACACTTTTTTACTACCCTTGTACCCAACTAAAACCCAAAACAAATCACACAGCAAATATTGCCCCTCACTACGTATTGGTTGAGGGTATTCAGTAAAACGGGTGACTCACTGCATCGACCTGCATTCAAGGACTACTGTTAACTATTTCTAGATGCGAATTGAGTTAGAGCTATGCTGTCCAATGTATGTCTTCTAAGAGGTATTGTTACAAGTTTCAGTTAAACTTTTAACGTCAATATTTGATAATTTAAACAGAAAATGATCCATGTGTAATGGTTTAAGTAACTCTTCACAATTATTACTGTTTTTTTATGTAATAGTCTTGTTTTTGTACTTAATGTCAATTGATGTTTTTGACATCAAAATTAATTCTATGATAAGTAAAACGAATTATTCTTGCATTTTTAATACGTTTTAAATTAAATTCAAATCATGTACCGTTTTACCATTAAAAATAATTAGATACTTCACAATCAGTGCCCCACATGGCTCACTTTACCCTTCTAACAACTTATCGCACAAAACATTATCTATCTAATTTAAATAAACATGAATGCATATCAAAAACTGTTTAGTAACATGTGACGGCCATGTGTTGTGAGCTCTACTTACTACAAAGAATCGATATCATTACAACTTTAAACACTAGGGTTCAAACCCCTTCAGATGCAGTTTTCAAGGGGTATTTTTGAAGCTATTTATACATGTTGGGCTCTGTTGTTATTATTATTGCTACCTTGAAAAGGAGAATGTATTTAGATTTTGAATGTAGAACAGTAGAGCGATGATCAAAAACATTTAAAATGTTGCCATTAGTGCACCAAAAAGTTAGCATTATGATAATGATTATGTTCAGAAAGTGTGCCATAATAATGAACACTAAACGTCGTGTGTCACACTCAAGCTTTAGAAAAAAAACAAACAAATAAAAACCAACTATAAATCACCTTGAAAAATTGATACAAAATAATTTTTACTCCGTCTTATCAGGCCTTTCACAAAAAACCCACGCGATTTGATAACAACGGAGACACAACACAACACCGATTTGAAATTCGAATTTCTAAACAGTAATTTCAGACGATCGATTTGACGTTTGTTTAAATAACTGTCACTTGTGCGTTTTTTTTAAAATTGTTGTAATATTAGGTTGCGATCGTTCTGTTTTCAGTCTGGCCAGCACTATTCCCGCGTACCACAGAGCGCGTCCATCGACTGCGAGCGCCTTCCCCTTACTGCCGGGCTCACTCCCTTGCATTCGACGCAAAGAGGGCGCAACTTATTTGGCCTCTTTGTTGTGTCCCAAAGAGGGGTAAATTATTACGGTTTTGCGATAACATAATAGAATGGTGCACTAAATAATCGAAAGGATAACTGTTTTTACCTATAATATTGAATTTTCTTGTCATAAAAACCGTAACGGTATAGGCGTATACGAGTTATGTTTATAATAAGTATGAAATTTCATTATCTTTTTAGTGGGGTATAAAACATAGTTTTTTTTTGCGATTTCCATTATCTTTTATGGTTTTGCAATGATGGTATTATGAGTTATCACGAGTCTATTAACTTACATAGCTTGTGTCATGACTGGTTACTGTTTTTACCTGAAAAAAGTAAAAAATAGTTTTAAATAATTGCTAACTTTATTTTTCATTCACAAACATGAATGAGTTGGACACATGTTGTCACCACAGATTATAACAAAAGACCCCCGCAAAGTCCCACTATTCTACATTTGAAAATAATTAACATCATTCATTTGTTTTTATCAGCTGTTCTATTTATAAATCTCCAGTGTTACGTAGTTATCTTTGTTAAGCAACGTTTCGATTACAATAATATGAAGGGTAACCGTATTGTGGAAAGCTTTTAGATTTTTTTTAGAAGGATTATGATTTAGTCTAGGTTCTGTGATAAAAAAATCACATGGTATAATATCCCTTGATAAATCGCAGATTGAATCACTGCTACTGAAATTAATCATTTTATTTTAAGTTTATGATTTCAAAATTTTAATTTCTAAATATTTAATTTCCGTGCCTTGTGCTTAAAATTATTTGACAATATTCTGAGCTAAGATAAATAGATATGTAAGTACTCTAAATCTAGTACTCTTTACTTAAATCTAGGTGCTATCCTAGGTTATACTATGAAGAGTACTTAAATTTATTTTTGTCTATTCACAAAATTGTCACTTAATTTTAAATATTTAAAACATTCCTCATTCATGAAAGTAACCGATACAGATATTATTAAATCCCTAGGAATATAAATAAATGAAGATCGATGAGCCATGTCTAGACTGGTTGATGTAAATCTAGATAGGCTAAGACGTCGGTCTCAATACACATTAAAATTATATTTGATTTATTGAGAAGACGGAACATAGTGTTTAATCTCAAGTTAGTGTCTAAACTGGCATTTAATTTAACCACGCTAGCGTCATCGTAGGGTAATTTTTAGTTCCTAATATCGTTCGATCGTATTTGGACCGAGTTCGATACAAAAATCAGCATCAAGATCGATTCGTGCGAGGAGGACAACTACGTATTGGCATTCCTTTTTCAAAGCTGTCATCTAATACCACAAAGCCCGTTCAAGTCGTATACTTTTTGGTATTGGCTTTCCAAAGAGAAGAATCACCGCCTAATCCCCATTACATCACGAAACTAGAACAAATCATTATATTTTCCCATCATTCCGCGGCGTTCCAATTTTGCCCGTAAATCGCGGGGCAATTTTGCCCAAACCAAGACTGCAGTGACGGGCAACTGACGGAGCCACGATAAAGGAGGCGATTGTAGCTCGTTACGGAGATGTAGAACTGGCCTATCCATCAAATGGCTTAGTTGACACAGATATTTTCAGGGGACATTTTTTTTTGTCACACTTTTCGACAGAATTTGACATGGTTTTTCTTTTGGTGTTCAGATGATTGGTGTATTTTTTGACAAAAGTTAAGCTTATTGGGCCTTATTATAATAAACGCGGTGTAACTAAAACACTGTTATTCTGTGTTTTGTCTCTTTTGCTCTTCGGAAAATTGCGTGTGTCAGAAAGTGACAAACCACTTGATAGCTAAACTGTTCTTAATAAATATAGAACAGGTAATTTTCAGGTTATAATACGCAATCACGTTAGTCAGAAAAAGTGTAGGTATGCAATTATGGCTTTAGTCGTGACTAAAGAGATATGATCTAATAAAATAATATTATGTTATTCACCTTACAATCGGCTATTAGTAATCGGAATAAGGTGAATTGTGTGAACTTAAAACAATAGATTTGTGTGAACCGTCCAAAATCCATATTTAGGGCGTTGTGTGTTGCAATGTGTGTGTCTCTTTGTGAGACTGCCCTCAGTTTGGTTAGGGCATTGCAGGCTGAATCACCTGATTGTCCGAAAAGTAAGATGATTCCGTGCTTCGTAGGGCACGTTAAGCCGTCGGTCCCGGTTACTTTCTACCGATAGTAGTCGTTACATGAGCCATGTCACAGGCCTTTGGCGGCTCAATAACTCTGACACCAGGATTGGTCAGGTTTACCACCCACTCGATGAAGAAGAAGATTGGTGTGTTGACTTTACAAGTTCGATAAAAGCTAGTAAATTTGCTCAATCGGAACGATGCCTTAGCTACTTCAGCGAGTAATAATGTTCCAAAAATGTTTTTGACAAAACTTTCACTTTTCTAACACTTTGCATTCTTATTTCATATTCTAACGGGAGCAAAATTGCTTTTTCATTGGCCACACCCAATTTCCCTACTAATGTTATGAATATAAATTGCTATTTTGTTGTTTATCGCGCAATACATGAATTTGATTTGAGTATACTTTAGTATTTGATAGAGCTTTGTATTACGTTTTAAAACAACTGTGTGTTGGCGATAAACTTTATTGATTTATGTCCATTTGTGGTCAAAATGCTATATTTTATTATGTCTTTCAGTTAAAAGTTAGTAAAACGTGATGTTTAAGTTTGTTTTTCTTTAAAATGTGCTTCCTTATATAAGATTAAACATTTAGAGAAATATTAACTTTGAGCTGACAAATACTAAGACAAGTTGAATATATGCATGTGCAGCTTTCTATTAGACTCGCCGATTCACAGCTTGTAAATTCGCTAAATGACAATTACGTTTAAAAGTATCAACATTGTGTATCTAGACACGCGGCAGCGTGTCAAGCCAAGTTCAAGCAAAGGAACGGCTAGCCAGCGCCGAGTGTAATATTACACGAACCATTTGGTGCCACTTTTGACCCTTCTATAACTCAAAACCTATTTAACGTAAACACATGAAACTTCGTGTGTTTAATTATATCCATTAGGACATCTAGAAACCCAAATTTCATGAAGCTAGCTCAAACGGTTATAAAGATATGAACGTCAGAAAGTGGTAAATTTTAGTATTGACTGACTGACTGACATATAGTACCTAAACCTAACCTACTTCCAGATGACCTAGAAGGATGAAATTTGGAATCTATACCCGGAATTTTAATTCGATTCCAGATTTGACAATTTCAGTGTTGCAACATTATGACAAGTACTAAATAGTGACGTTGCGAAATTATTCGATATGGAAATGGAATATTTCCCGATCGATTCTTCTCGTTTATAATTTTACTCTCGTAAACTAAGTATATCAGGAAATTAAATATTTCTGAACCGATAATTTAGTTTTGACGATTAATTAACGATCTGAGACTTTTCTTTTATAATTGTGTGTGAAATAAATGAAAAAATGTGATCATGAAGGAACATGACAAATAAAACAGATAGATGTATTATGGTAATAATTTATTTTATAAATTGTCGCCGTCATCGCTATCGCTGTCACTTTCTGTAACATTTATTATAAAACTCGGATACAAAATATCGATTCGCAATTAAATAAGATATTCGTATCACTACACTACACTATTATATGTGGTATCATTATTTCACAAAATGACAGTAGCTAATGTCAAATCTGGAATCGAATTAAAATTCCGGGTATAGCTCGGTAATTGTGTGTAAGCGTAAGAAAAAATCTAAAAATATAAAATAGTTAAAAAATAGGGGGGGTCCCCATACAAAAAATATATTTTTTAATTGTAGCGTTGGAACCGTTACTAGCAGATATTTGAAACTATCCCAATATATGTATTATTATATTTGCTATTTAACTGCAATATAAACGTAAAGTTAAGTAAAAAAAATAAGTGGTGTCCCCATTCAAAAAAACTTAAATTTCGCGCTAAACAACCGGCCAACGGTGTGTCGTCGGCGGCGCGCGGTAGGTACTTATGACGCGGTCGGTCCACCGTCGCCCCAGCCAATCAGCGTCACGCTCTGATGAATAGTACACAATTATAAGCGGTAGCGATTTGGTAAAAATTTAGCGGGTCGGTTGGTTTATTAAAAATTTAGCGGGTCGGTTGGTTTATACCTGCATGGTAGTAAAGCGATGTATTATTGTTACCGATATAATGTATGTATTGACTAATTTAAGAATGCTGGTTGAACTCGCTCGCGCCTTGCACTTGTAGGCTAAGGACTCACGAAGCGGTTTTCACCCGTGCCCGCCGCGGTTGCGGGCCCGCAGCCTTTGTAGAATACAGATATTTATGTAAAAACTTAAAGCACATTTCACGACGCGTTTTACGCCCGCGGCGTGTGCGATTGTTTGCGGGTCCCGCTGCTCCAGCGGTCATCTTGTACCGGCGGGCGCGGGTCGCGGTCCCGCAGCCGCGGCGGGTTGCACCCGCGCGTTCTGCGGTCGGTTGGCGGGCGACCGCGCGTGGACATCGGGGGGCGGGGGGGAGGTTAGAAATCCGACGCCATTTTGCAGTGACTTGTTATTACTCGTTGCGTAGTAGTTTCTGGTGTGTGTCCATGACGGTCTGGAACTCAACTGATCGTTTAACCGCCCGTCTTGCGATTATCAACCGCCAAGTTTGCGGGCGATAATCGCAACCGCGACGGCTGCGTAACCGCACAAAACTCCGGTCTCGTGAGTTTTGAAAATAAAACTCCATTCCGCCACCGCGGCGGGCACGGGTGAAAACCGCTTCGTGAGTCCTTACTCGTACGCGGGGGCAGCGCGCGGCTCACAAGCGCTATACGATACAATCTAAAATGCGAACGAACCAAAGTACCTATGCAGCGGAAACGCAAGAAAAAACAATAAATATCAATACCTAGTTTTCTTTACAAAAAGTAATGATATCCCACCAAAAACATAAATGTAAAAGAGGAGAGCCGAGTTCAATACAAAAATTATGCATGGCTATGGGCTTCGCTGCAAAAAGAATGGAGATCTAAATGAGGGCCAAGTTCTAGGCAATATCTCAATATGTATTTATAGGAACAAAATAACATTATGAACAAGTATTAAACTCTATTTCTTCTCTTTATTCGATACCTATGACAATTGCTGTTATTTAAAAATGTGAGATCTTAAAGTGGGTTAGATTTAACTTGGCCAGTTTGTTGTTATATGTTGAATAACTTTATAAAATGACTGCTGTAATGAAAACTGGTCAAGTCAAATCTAACTCACTTTAAGATCTCACATTTTTAAATAACAGCAATTGTCATAGGTATCCAATAAAGAGAAGAAATAGAGTTTAATACTTGTTCATAATGTTATTTTGTTCCTATAAATACATATTGAGATATTGCCTAGAACTTGGCCCTCATTTAGATCTCCATTCTTTTTGCAGCGAAGCCCATAGCCATGCATAATTTTTGTATTGAACTTGGCTCTCCTTTTTTACATTTATGTTTTTGGTGGGATAATTCTAAGCTGAATCTTCTAAGGCTTCTAAGGAATTACGAAAAGATTTTGACAATGACAGTGCGTTATTTGACAATTCCAATGCGGTGATTGGTAAATCGTGCTCCTAACCGCTCCGCTCTGCGTCAATGGAACTCCTGAGAGTCCTATTAAGAGTCATACTAAGGTACCAATCTACATACGTGTGAATACATCCTTAGCTGAGCTCTGAGGCAGTTAGAGCCTTCCTGAGGTCCAAACACACAGATCCCTCTAAAAACCGGTTACATATTATTATGTATATTTTTCCACATCCTTCATAATATATGTGGACATTTTTAACCTTTGACAAGGCAACGGGTCGTTTTGAGCCCGGATGGGTAGTAATGGAAATTTTATGATGTTTTTTATAGGTTTTCTTCGTGGTGTATCTTGAACGGGTGTTTTGTTAAAATGGTTTGAATGGAGATGAGCGATGTTGGAGTGAGGGGATGGTGGAGACTGGTGTGTGATGATGTATAGGTATTGGTGAGGATTTAGTGTGTTTCAGCGGGTTAAACTGAATCGACCGAAAAATATAATGTATTGCGGTAGTTATGATAGTTGAATTCTTTGTTAATTGAGGTAGACCTTAGCCCAGCTGTGGGACATTGTTGTTTTTGTTTTGGTGGGATATTTCGAATTGGTGGGACATTGATGTATAATGATATAATCTATTTCACTTTTAAGAAAGTACATCAAATACCGCTTTTGGGGAATCATGAACTGATGTTTCAATATTCTTCTTCTTATCGAGTGGATGGTCAACCGGACCAATCCTGGTGTCAGAGTTATTGAGCCGCCAAAGGCCTCTGACATGGCTCATGTAACGACTACTATCCGTAGAAAGTAACCGGGACCGACGGCTTAACGTGCCCTCCGAAGCACGGAATCATCTTACTTTTCGGGCAATCAGGTGATATAATGCAATGCTGATGCATTGCATTATATGTATTTTCTTCTTGTGACAGAAAAAAACGAACCATAGCATTCCATAATATTTGTTAGTTAAATAAAAATTCTTATAAATTAAAATGATCTTTCTTTTTAAGTTTCTTACTTCAAACCAGTAAATAAATACCAGTTAAATATAAATAATCAATTAAACTTCTTTAAACTCACTGCAGTGTTTAATCATTAATCAACTAAAGAACCCCTTAAATATATACCTGAACTTACAAACTGAAAACTAAACAAATTGAAATACTTCTAGAAAACGTTCGCTTTTCATAAATATGGGTAATAAATATTGGAAGAGGTATTTTAGAGCATAAATTGTCTGGCGAGGCGGGATATTGACGGTCTAATAAAAATATTAGACATACAGACACGAACAGCCCCTACCACGGTACTCGATCGATTCGAAATACTTGCGAGTATTTCAAATAACCTTAAGGTATAAAAATGCAACATTATTGTATACTGATATGATAAAGCAGAAGGAATTTCGGGTTTTTCAAATCAATTCATTTATTTTGTAATATAATCATACTATTCCTGTTAAGTTTAGGTAAAATAGGTATTGTGTATTTTTTTGTAGAAACATTTTTCTCATAAAATATAAGAGTTTAAGCGAGAACTGTTCATTATTCAACAATATGTTTTAATAAAACACTAATACAAATCCAATTGTATGTTTGTATTTATTTATATCTACTTAAAGCTTTACTTATTCATCATTCATTTTAATAAACATATCTTCTACTTATTCATCATTAATTTTAATAAACATTACTGTCGAAGCCAATATTTTGAATCGAGAATGAAACCAGATAGTAAGAACCAGACTGTACTTCAGAACATTGAGAACGCATTTGATATCAGCCGGTTACCGCTCTGTGATTTCCACCTGTAAAAGGGTATTTACCTCTCACAGACGTAAATTATGTTCTATGAAGTTTAGAAATAAATCAGGACTTTTAGTTTAACCCAACCTAACCTAACACTTGTTTAGATTATTTATTTGTTTACATGTGATCTCATTTATTAATTAGAATATTACCCTCCATGTAAAAATATTTTGTGTAAAACTTATAGAGAATGGGCAGACTGAAAACCAGTGCTGTGGGGTGTAACAACCCCATAGCGTACACTGAGTCTGTCCTCTACATCACTGCCACTGTACTTAGTTTTAATTTCACATACTTTAGTATTTAGTTCATAGTATATAAGTATTGCTTCTTTTCATGTTCTATTGTATGTGGTGTCGAAATAAATGGTTTAAATGGTTTTAGTTATAACGATCGTACTGAGATACGTCAATGCTTCCTTAGTAGAGATTTACCGATTGATTTTGTCATGTAATGTATGAAAATTGTGTCATATAGATAAGTGTCGGTTTAATGGATGTCTCTGAGTGCGGAGGAATTTCAGTTAAGCGAGTACAGTGCCACCAACTTAACTGTTCAGGTGGGCAAAATGGGAACTACAGCCGCGTCATATTGAATCTCTCTCTTAGTTAGGCTTTATAATATGATTGATATTGTAGTTTCTTAAATTTTAATGATATCTATAGACTGACTTGCAAGACATGTTTTAATTACCTTTGTTTCTTGGTGAATTTCTTATATTATGGCAAAACCAAATTCTCCACTAGCGACGCTGTCAACTGAACAGATAAGATGGTGGGACTGTATATTGAGCTAGTTTGCAAGCTGTGAGTATCGTGTTGAGTATTGCACATTCGCTCAGTGTCAACTTACTGGTACAATGTCACTGTCACTCAATGGCAATTGAATAAAAGTTATGAGAAGTAAAAACTACGTAAAAATTCTATACAGCATAAGTATAATAGTCTGTCTGCATATCTAAATTCATACCACTTTTATTCTCCCATTGTCTCCCTTTTAAAACGAAACTCCAAGGTTCAAACTATTAAAAAATATGCAGATGATACCTACGGACTATCCCTTCATCTAGCCGGGAGGCCATTGCCCGTCTACCGTCATAATAGAGCCCAAGATTCCTTTAGAATAGCAAGAAGTCCGCATTCAACCACGCCACAAAACTTAATTGCTAAATTACAAAGCTGTAGGTATCGGTTGATTAGTTAGAATTAATTAGAAGCACCTGATTGGTTGGTTTTATTGTTAAGATGGCGATTGGTTTTTGAGTTTGGAACGATTTTTAAATGGTGAAGTTTTTCCTGTGACGGTTGTGTGATATTGGAAATGTTTATTAATTTATAACTTTCTATAATTAACTTATGAAGAAAAGAAAAGGGGTACCTACGAACAGAAAAAACGACATTCTTTAATTTTAAATCCAGAGTGTTTACGTTCAATAATTTAAATACTTTCGTCAGGAGAGCAAATCAAACGTATTTATTTAGGTTCTTATAATGCATCTATACATTATCATAACTATATTATACGTACACTCTATCTATATTCATGTTTATATGTACAATGCATCATCAACTAACTTCATCTTGTATATTATCACCGTTGTATTATTTACGTGTGTTGCCAACTCAATAAATTCCGCTCCTAAACGAGACAAATTTGAGTGATGTAAAAGGTTGCTATTGGCAACACACGGCTCATTTACTAGCTATTTCATTACCTCTGTCTGAAGCAGGACTCTTGACAGGGCACCCAACTTACCCAACTTAACACCCTCAAAAACAATCAAAAATCAACCCTATTACAACGAAATACGTACCAACTTGGTGCCACCATAAACTTTGTACCACAACTTTGAAAGTTTAGCCATAATATCAGAAATGGTACATACGATTTTGACCCTAATACTACAAAGAATTAAGGTCAATATGAATGTGTGTAGTGATATTAAAATTCGAAAGGCTCGAATAGTATTAATAGTTAGGTATGGTTTTGATGTGACCTCAGTTATTCAGGCGTTTAACGTGAAACTGAGATTAATAGAGGACACCATTTTGAATATGAATGAGGGAATATTATTGTGATTGGTCAAATTTATTTAATTTGGGCCTATTCAAAATGGATAATATTCCGTGGAGTAGGTGCAATGCAGTTTTGATATGATGTTGATACCCATTGGTAGTATGATATTAAAATATTATTTTAGTAAGTATTCGGTTTTATACTGGTGTTTCCTTCTCCTTACTGTACTGATATCTTCAGTGAGATGAGAGGCCTTTGCCCAGCATTGGGATTCATTCATTCGGATTGATTGACTGTTTTATTGAAATGCATACAAGTATATCCGATACATTATCGCATATAAAAAATTGCCTCATAAATAATTTCCACCATGCCCGTATCACACAACACATCCGATACCAACAAAAAGATTTTTATACTCCGATGACGTCACAAATCAGTACATAACGCAAGTAATCGTCTGGAAACTATTTCCTATTCAAAAGCTTGAATTTTCACGCAAAAAATGTCCTACGGAGATCTCTCGTAGCAAAACTGGCCAGAGTAACTTGGCCTCTTGAATTGTATCAAAGTGAGGGATTTTTATTCAATTTTCCGCTGAATAGGGAAGCGTGGAAGGTCGGCGGTGGCTGGCTTTCAGAGACAACACCAATGTGCCTGTTCAACCGTTGTTTCCACATGATTAGACATGTCAATGACAAGCTAGCGCAAAATTTTGGGATTTGATTGAATTAAATGTACTTTTTTAATGTTTTGGTAAAAAGAGGGGCTTTATTTATTGGGAATTATTATGTTTAATATTATAATATGAAAAGAAGTACAATGTCATATTAAATGTCACTTAACTTGAATTATGTATGAGAAGTTTGTTGCATTTATGAAAAAGAGAAGTGTCAGTCTCCTCCGTGGTTGCAATGCAATGTTGTTTTTTATATTTAAATATCAGTAGGTATGGTTAGTTACTATTTAACGCGATCGTAACCTAACGGTATTAGCAAATGTGAAATCAATGGTTAACTTAATGTCAAAAGTGACATTTAAAAACGACACTAGCGCACGTCTTGGATGTGGTTTAAATTGGAACTAAACTTTACTTTCAGTCATAAAATATGACTGAAAATATTCTGCCACTTTGACCAAATGTAGTTCATAAGATTTTTATAGTTATGGTGTTTGGTCGCAAACAAGATTATGGAGCTTTCAGAACCGCAAGATTTGCTAGTAAATTCTTAAAATTAAACAATGTTTACAGTAAATGCGTTTTACTGTAACACGCAACGAAGATAAAACTGTAATGTTTCCGTGACGCAGAAATATAAATGATTTCTATTACTTTATTTGTTGGTACGAATCTGATTGGTGCTTTCAGGTTTAATTTTGACAGTTTTATTTGTTCCTTCATGCGAAATAACTCTAAATAATGTTTAAATAGGTCAAAGAAAATGTTTGCTTATTGTGTTTGTTACAAAATAAACTAAAACAAAACCGTAAGCGGCTTAATAAACGTGTAGTAAAAACATTTTAGCTATCAAATGGTTTGTCACTTTCTGACATACACAATTTTCCGAAGAGCAAAAGAGACAAAACAATATGTAACAGTGTTGTTGTTACACCGCGTTTATTAATAAAGCGGTATATGTTTTGGCCTTCGATCAACAATACACAACTAGATGTCGGGTCGGCGCAAAAATACGTCTCGGTGAATAAGGCCTCATTTGAAAAGTGAGCTCTTATTTCATTCATTAGATTTGCCACTTTATTGCTAGGTGTCATGGTTGTAATTAGGTTGAACTTCGAACAGTTTTAAAACTTTTGTTTCAGGTCGGTAGTAAACAAAATAAGCTGTCACACGTCATCCACGCGGACAATATTTAGCTTTGATTTTGTACGTGACCCGATATCTAGTTGTGTATTGTTGATCGAAGGTTTTGGCTCAAATAATACAAGGATTACTTATCACAATTGTTTATTAGTATAAAAAGGTTTACATACAAACTGTTGACATAATAACATACTTAATAATAATATTTACACAGTGAAAATGTTACGTACTGTCGTACATAACACAAGGTGATGACTGTTGTTCGTAATGTAGATTAGTTAAAAAAGAAATGGACCCGTAATTTTGCATAATTATCCTCATTAGGCCGTTAACACATGTCTGTAAGTTAGACATACAGATAAACGTCAAATGCTACGTGAGTAGAGATTTAATCACTCATTAAATACGGAAAAAATATTTTGACACGTAATCTATGACAAATTATGTCAATTAGTTGATTGTCAATTTAATGAACGTCTCTGGGTGCCACAGTTAGATAGTGAGTTTATTACCACTACATAAATTCGTCTATACAGTGTCGAAAATACAACTATTGGTTTCAAATACCACATTCCATGTGTGAACAACCTTATCTAATAGTAACACGACACTTCCCCTAAATGTTTAAAATACAAAATCAAATCTGTCATCCTGAAAAAACGCTGATTCACCTTAATAAATCCCGTAAAACTGTTTCCAACCCCTGACGCTTTAAGTATAGACGTATAGAGGGATAGAAAATTGAGATAAGGCCAAGATGAATTCTCCCCCTAAAATAGCACCTTGCAAAGATATCAACTTGAACATTACTTACACTGTATGATTTTTAATAATAGAGTGTCGGCAATGCAGATGTTGTGAACGTTTCCAAAAGTTTGGAAATGCACGTGGAATAAAGGAGTTTGAAATACGAAGAGTTTAAAGGCGGTGAGGTATGGAATTATATTTTGTTGGCAAAAATATAGATTACTAGCAGCGCCCTGAGGTTTTACCCGCATTGTGTCCATTCCTGTGGGAATTTCGGGATGCAAATAGCCTATGTTACTCGTGGATAATGTAGCTTTCGAATGGTGAAAGAATTTTTAAAAACGGTCCAGTAGTTTTTGAGCCTATTCATTACAACCAAACAGACAAAGTTTTCCTCTTTATAATATTAGTGTAGATGTATGAAGAAGGAATGCATTATATGTATTTTTCAAATATCTTTCCTAATATAATAAGCTAAAGAGTTTTCTTTTTGTTTGTTTGAATACTGAATACAGTAACTATCAGATTTAAATAATTATTTTTGTAAATATATTTTAACTAGCAGCGCCCCGCGGTTTTACCCGCGTTGTGCCCGTTCCCGTAGGAAATCCGGGATAAAATGTAGCCTATAGCCTTCCTCGATAAATAGACTATCTAACAGTGAAAGAATTATTCAAATCGGTTCAGTAGTTTCTGAGATTAGCGCGTTTAAACAAACAAACAAACAAACAAACAAACAAACAAACAAAACAAACTCTTCAGCTTTATAATATTAGTATAGATGGATATATTCAACGGAAAGGTTACATATAGGCTATTTTAGATCCCGAAATTCTTACGAGTACGGGCACAACGCGGGTAAATCTCCGGGGCGTTAGTAGTATAATATCCAAGGATTAGATTAGTTTCAAAATATATTTGCCACTATTTTGTAGATACATAAATAAAGGAAGTTCTACCAATGATTACGTTTAATAAAAATTTACTTAAGTTATGATAGTGTAGTCTTGTATTAAGTTAACCTATGACAAGTTCATATTTATATAATTTAATGATCAGAAGAGAGACAGTAAAGGTACAAAAACTTCGTATAAAAAGTGGATATTTCCTTGATTGTTATCGGTATCAGATTGAAGAAAAATCGTGAACCTGTTCGGGTATATGTAGGTATGATGTCAATGATACGCGGTACCTAAACCTATCTTTAGATAATGGCCATTGACGTACTTTCATCTCACAATTTATCTCACAATCTGATACAAGAAGTAAAAAAACTGAAATGATTACATTTGTCTGATAACGTGACTATCACGGAAGACAAATATGGAATATTTTGTAATGACACTAAGAAAGTAAGTTCAAGTGAATAGATAGATGGATTAGTAGTAGGTTAGTGGCCAACCCTGGTGTCAGAGTGGAGACCGCCTTTGACATAGTCCATCGATTGAAACAACCGGAGGCGACAATTTAACGTACCCTCCGAAGCACAGAAGCGCTCAGATAGAAATTGTACAGTCACGAGCATTAATTTGGGACCCACCTAAGGTTGAATATCGTGTATACTTTGGGACCCACCTAAGGTTGAATATCGTGTAGCAAACTTACGCTATTTAGAGCTAATATTTTATCGTAATATCAATGTCATATTGTTTACCATCGATAACTTTACGTTTCTATCAAACTAAAGTTTCGACCTTATTGCATTATGAATGTTCTAACAACATTTGATGGAAATGGGTCCCAAATTAACGCTCGTGACTGTACTATCGTTTACCCATCCAAGTTGGAGCCGAGCTTTACTTTGCTTAACAATTGCAATGAGCTAGCATCGCTAAGTCTAACCACGCCTAGAGCTACACTAGAAATAGATAGAGATAACACAGATAAAATCACGGTAAACAGAGATTGCAATCTTACAGAAAATCACGATGAAAAGCTTACAATATAATCATCTGATAAAGCCAATTCATCAAATTTGGACACGTTGTCATAGATTAAATAGACTTGAAAACTATGATAAAGTCTATGATAAAGTGTCATGTACCTATAGACAAGCGACAAGAGTTTCTATTTCTATTATATGCCTTCTATCAAAATGTATAGGAGTATCATGTGGGCATAAGACATGTGCCATACATTTCCATACACCATACATTTTGATAGCAGAAGGTGCATGGAATGCGAAGAGATTGCCATTTGTTTAGTGGTTAAACGTCTACTATGGTTGATATCACTTATTTTTGATAACAATTTAACGTCATTAATTACAATATTACAATGATTAGAATAATAAACAGTAGAAAAATATACGTTACATAATTCAATATACAAAATAATTATAAAATTAACCTCAAGTTAAACTTATTATATAACATTTTGCATACATCCTTTCTATACATTCCAAATTATTTTTACCATCAATAAATTTGCTACCCGACTCCGGATAGATATCTTCACAAATCTTTTTGACATCTGGATTAAAATTCAACATATAAAGTGGTCGAGAATTCTTAGTAAAGTCTTTTAATAAGCACATTAGATTAGAAGCTACAGTAACGTCTATGTATTTCAAATTAGTGCCATCAATGATCAAAATTGTGTCATTAGATTCTGATGCAACATCGAAACATTGCTTTCTAATACTTTCCGCGCTACAATACAACATGTAGTTAGACAGTTTGATAATAGCTAATTTATTATCTTTAATAGTAAACTCTTCGATATCTAACTCAGGTCTGGCTTGTTTATACATAACGAAGCAAGCATCACATAACACGCCAACTACAATACCATATTCTAAACCAAAATATAAACAAACAGAGATAGTTATAGTAATAACAAATAATTCCCTTTTGCTATTGAACCATAATCGTTTAATTATATCGAAGTCTATCATTGCTACAACAGCAGTTATTATCAAACCAGCTAAAGAAGTTAAAGGTATGTAAGCAAACGCAGAAGTAAGTAATGTTAAAGATAGTATTATTAGTAAACATGTTAATATTCCACTTAACGTGGTTTGAACACCAGATACGTGATTCAAAGCTGTCCGACTAAAAGCTCCTGTTATTGGCATACTTTTCCCAAAAGACCCAATAATGTTACACATTGACAAAGCGTACATTTCTTGTGTAGCGTCTATTCTTTCGCCTTGAGAGAACGCTTTAGATATAATAACAAGTTCAAGTACAGAAACGAAAGGTATTACAAGAGATTTGGCTCCTAAAACTTGTAGCATGTCACTGAAATCATATGTTTGGTTTTTGACAACTGTGTGAAATTTAGGAAGTCCGAATTCTGGTAAACCTGGATTGATAGCACTGATTTGTTTGAAAGGAGTAACATCGAACGATTCGCTTAAAATGTAAACTATTAGCATACCCAAGACTACAACAATAACGTTTCTTGATAGAGACAGGAACCACTTAGATTTCTTCACAAACTTATCTTTTCTCCCACATCCATCGCCTAAATTCTTCAAAAGCATCAGAAGCATAATCGTAAATATTCCTAACATTGAGTCCCACAATTGAACGGTTTTGAAATTGCATATCAAATTTTTCACCGAATCAGCAAAATTGTTTCCAGAACTTCCGCTTAACCCTAATAAGGGCTTTATTTGAGAAGCACTGATCTGTAAAGCTGCTGCGGTTGTGAATCCACTGACGACAGGTTTTGATATAAATTCCACCAGAAATCCTAGTCTTAGTATAGACATGAGCAAAATAATGAGTCCTGATAAAAATGTTGTTAATATTGCGAATTCTGGAGAATAACTGGCGACATACTTTGCTGTCATTGTAGAAAGGATAGCCGTGGGTCCGATTGAAAGATCTTTGCAGGTTCCAAAGACGGCGTAGATGAGTCCTGCAGTGAGAGAAGAGTAGAGTCCATATTCGGGTGGCAATCCTGCTATGACTGCGTAAGCAAGTCCTTGTGGTATAGCGGTCAGACCAACAGTCAAGCCAGCGATCACATCTTGCACCAACGATTCAGTATTATATTTTGGCAACCAGTTAACTATTGGAAATCTTCGCCGTAACAATTTTGCATTAAACATTTTCTGTTTTTCCGAGATGAAAGTCATCTTTGGAAGTTTATTGTGGACTGGCTTCACTAAGATTGTTCGTGTTGAACTGATGTTGAATTAAGATAACTATATAGCTTTATCTGAATACCTATGGAGGGAATGATTGATTGTGCAATCTGAGTTATTGATCGATCGAGATTTCTGAACGTAATTCATAGAACTAGTCCAAAATATTCGATCAATCGCTGATTTATTGACGTCAAATAGAAAATCTAACTGCGGAATTGATATTTTTTGAAAACAATAGCTATATATACGAAATCTGTTATGTCTGTCATTACATAATATTTACAGCAATGACCGTGGCTTATTATCTAAGCTGAAACGGGTGCAATCAACCTGTTAACCGATAAAATGAAGGTAAATAGGTTTTTGGAGTTCACCTAGATTGTCATACATATCTATCAGCATCACTGTCAATCAGACTGACTCACTGCAAGCTAATACGGTAAATGCAGTTGTTTTGCTTTATCATTCAGGCTTCATATTGACCGAGTTTACGAGTTTTGTTGTTGGCACATTTTTTTAGTTAAAAAGGTGGTTTCAAAACTCCGGCATCAGGGTTGGCAACTAACATACTAGAACTTACTTATTTCCCACGACTTCATGATAGAGGCGTCAATTTTATCCCAACAGTTACTAACCAAACGAAAAAAGTACAGAAACAATTTCTTCTACTAACTATGGACAGCCAAAAATGTGGACAGCAGACAAGAAAGTCTTTTAGACGTCCTTTATCAATGTTTTTTCGGAATATTTTGATAGATCAGAAAATTAGCTAACTACAGTCTCGTTTAAAAAGTCGAAATTTTTATATGAAATCAAACCATTTCTAATTCTTCTGAAACCAATGCCCAAACTTTTAATTCCGTCCCCGTAACCACAATTGTAGCGACGTGTGTCGATAGGGTACCCGCTTCGACCCCGGCCCGCACCGATAAGAGTGAGTGATGAGTGCGTGGTCCTGCATATGTTTTGTGTATTACTGAACAATCTTTTGAGGGGCAGTGGTTTGGGGTTAGATGTGTTTTATGGTGTTTTAACAGCGTTTGAATGGAGAAAAACTTAAAAAGAGAATTCTACTATAATATTCGTTCTTTCCTAACTTGAAAATTCTTCTGACTCTACTTCTACTGATTTATACCAATGGGTCTTTATGAAAGGAAATAATCACTAGTCCCGATTGTTTCAATCCTTAGACTATAAGGAAGGTGTTAAAGTTCAGGTGGGTTAAAAACTTCGACAACATACCTTTTTGACCTCACTTTTAACACAATAATATGATAACACGATTTACATTCGGGATGAAAATATACCAAAAAAGCGATCGTAAACAAATCTGTTAGTAAAAACTTCAATCTTTATCGTGTAAAAAAATCGTCGCACTTTCACATTCAGATAACTGTGATGTTTACTATTTGTCTGTTTACATTTATTCAATTTATCAAAACAATAAAAAATATAAAGGCCCATTTTATAGCATGTTAATAAACTTTTCTATGTAGAATAAGAAGGTTAGTTAAGGTTAAAGTCAGTTTTCCTACCCTGGTGTCGGAGATTTTAAACCGCCTAAAGGCCTACGACATAGTCTGATGATTGCAGTTACTAGAACCAAAAATTAAACGTGTTAGTAAGCACGGTAGTACTAAGATAGAAAGGCCACCATCAGCCACCCATCCAAGTAATGGCCAAGCTGCACGTTGCTTAACTATTAAATAAATATTCTGGACAAATTCACCCACGGATAATTAGACCCAAACTAAGCTTAGCTTGTATTATGGAATCTAACTAGTATTTGTATACCTTTATGTAATAGTGTCTAGTAACAATTGCTATGACTTAACATTTTTTTTCAGCAATTTAATTCGTCGCCCACGCCATCAATAAATTCTTGTCTATTATAACACGTAATTAAAACCCCCCAATATTCAAAGTCAAAAGACCAATTAACATACCCATTTCATCATGAATCATTCATTCATCATTGACTTAAAATCAACTAGTTTAATTACTTAAAAACTAGGGTCTTAATTGACCCATCAAGTGGCAATTATTAGGGGAAATGATGATCAATCATTATAAAGAATGGACCTTAATTTTTAGGGAGTGTCTTGAGTTTTGATGTTGCAAAGGTTCGAGGCACGTGTTTTGAAAGTGCCTTTGAAAACTTGACGAGCAAAATGTTGTTGATATTGAAAATGAAAAGTATTGTCATTGAGTGGCGTAGTTTCACTAAGCGATGTTACTTCATTGCGATTGCTAAGCAGCGTGAAGCTCGACCCCTACCTGGATGGGTAGCCGATAGTGGTATTTCTAGCTGAGCGCTACCTTGCTTCGGAGGGCACGTTAAATTGTCGGTCCCGGTTGTTTCAATCGTTAGACCATGTCGGAGGCCTTTAGTTGGACTGTAAACTCCGACATCTGGGCTGGCCACTAACCTACTCCAAGATACTTACTTTATTGAGTGAGTATGTCAGCTGTGAGCCACTGTAGTCTAATGACAATATTGAAACTTGATCAGAGTAAGTAATTCTTTCTTCCGTGGGTATGGTGTACGGTTCTTTCTATTTAAGCATTTTTCGTCGTCCGACTACGCGATGCAGCAACGCGCAGTCGTCTGTGCGCACGGATCTTCTTTTGTTTTCATACAAAACGCACGTAACAGGACGAGAAAAAACGCTTAATTTGAAAGACCTCGTAATACGTAACCGTGAAGTCACTTCACTTCAACCAAACTATGTGTTATTGTAGTGTTGGTTGGGTTCAAATATTTCTTCCCTTTTGTATCCTGTTATCACAAAGTAAATCACTAAGAATACCTCAAATAAATACAAATTCCCGTATATAAATCGACATTACCAATAAAAATTGTTATTTGATTACTGTTTCGTGTTCAGATTCTTATCGGAGTCATTTTGTTAGAATTATATTTGGAAAGGGCGATATTTCTGCGCCAATAAATTTTCGGGTTAAGAGGGTAGATCCAAGGTTAGGGGTAAATCTAGACTTTTGTGGATCTCTTATGGTTTATTATATGGTTTTATCGTATTTACGTTATGGAAGATATTTGATGTGTCGTTTTGCAGGAGAAAATACGATGTTTTTGGGCTCCCACACAAAACTGCGATGCGATGCGATGCGAACTGAAATAGTTATATCTATCGCCATTACTACAGTACAAAGAAAAGAGATGAATATATTATATGGAATTCGCATCGCATCGCATCGCAGTTTTGTGTGGGAGCCCTTTCTTCGTAAAATGCTCAATATTACCATAAGCATATAACGTTGGAGAAGGTATTGTCTAACATTTTTCAATCAATTTTTTTGCTCCAAAAGAGAGCTTTTCGCGCGATTTATAAATTGGGGTCACGTGAGTCACTAAGGGAACGTTTTAAATCCAGTCGAATCCTTACCGTTCCTTCGTTATATATATTTGAAAATATAATGTATGCCCGCCGAAACTTGAGTAACCTTAAGGTGCGCGGAGATCACCACAGTTTTAATACGCGAAATAGAAATAAGCTTGCTGTTGTTAAGTCCAGGTTAGCGCGAACCGGGAAGTCTTTCATTGGTAGATGTATTCAATTTTATAATAAAATTCCCAAGGAGGTAACTGGGCTTAGTGAAGGTAAATTCAAATCGTACGTTAAAGACGTTTTATTGACTAAAGCATACTATAGCGTTACTGATTACATTGAGGACAAATATGTCTGGAGTCAAATTCCTGCACCAGCAACACAACCTGATTTTGACATGTAATCTTACTTATAAGTATTAAATTGTATTATACCTTGATTTAAAAAAATAACCAGCAGAGTTTCTTGCCCATTCTTCTCTGCTGATGTTCTTCCGAATGGGTGGTACGTTCAAAAGAGCCTCTATGGGGCCAAAACTGAATAAAATATTTGACTTTGACTTTGACTTTGACATTCGTATTGAGACAAATGCTTCCTTAGTAGAGATTTTGACATGTAATATATAATATGAAAATTACGTCAATTAGTTAAGAGTCGATTTAATGAATGTCTCTGAGTGTAGAAGTGACTCTTGCGTTGGAGTTTTAAGACCATCTAAAGGTCTTCTATATCTTTAGTCTGTTGAAACAAACGAGATAGGTAATTTAAAGTTCCAATGCATGGTCCAACTACTAACTAATGAAAACCGTATTTTTTTCGTGTAAAACTGAACAATTTCCAAATTAATCACGGACTAATAAACTTTCAAGTATTTGAATAGCATTCATCCCTAACAAAAGGGACGTTTGTCCCTAGAAACTATTTGATATATGCACGAATTAATACCCTCTTACGTTAATACAGGGAATCTATTGTGACGTAAACGGTTCAAGTTTGGGGTGACAATGGGGTGACAAAGATATTACATACTCTTAGGAAATAAGCCTTAGATGAATTAGTGGAGTATATCAGGTGACACACATACGAAAACAACACACGATTTAACCACGTTGTACCCCTTCCTTTGGGATGACCAGCAGTATGTGGCCGTCTTGTTTTAAATTTTGAAAGAAGACTTGGACAATAGCACGTTCAAACACACATTTTATTGTACAAAAGGTTTATACTCCTGACAATAAAGAACAAATAAAAGAAGTATCTTTGGTGGTCATTTGGAAGATATAAGCGTACAAGTATTTCGGTATCTTTTATATAGATAGATTAGTAACATCTTATATATAAAATTCTCGTGTCACAGTGTTCGTTCGCGTACTCCTCAGAAACGGCTCGACCGATTCTCATGAAATTTTGTGAGCATATTGAGTAGGTCTGAGAATCGGCCAACATCTATTTTTCATCCCGAAATTCCCGCGGGAACGGGTACAACGCGAGTGAAACCGCGGGGCGCAGCTAGTAATAATATATGTACGTACAGTACATTGCATATAGACAGTGAAAATCAATGGCACCAATGAACAAAATAACAAATGAATAACGCCTGTGCATCGACTAACTATAACTCTATAGACTAACTATTGTTAAAAAAACACTAACCTTTACCTCGTTAACTATAATCACAACTATAATTATTATTATTTGTTTTTTTTTCTAGTTATTGTCACTTCACCATGGCACTCTCCAAAACAGTCACATAATGTGAGTCCAACGTAAGTCACAAGCACTCACTAGACTAGCTAATTTTTACTACCTCAATCCAAAATTGAATTACACGCATTTGGTTTTAATTAATAACATACCAACGCAACTACGTTCAAACAAAGCTATAACCCATGCTTCATTCTCGATTCATTAAGCCGTTGGTATCAGACAGCTAATGCCGCGACCAATAATAGCCCAAGAATTAATACGGGATTTTGTACGGGGTGGTGTGTCGGAAACGAACCTTGAGTAAGGGTTGATAGAGGTACGTACTGATGTATGGGATTCGGAAGATTGTTATGAGGCTGTGGTAATCGGGAATTTAACGTGTTAGGCTTTTGTTTTTCTTTGGAATGCCACGCAATCTATACTAATATTATAAAGCTGAAGAGTTTGTTTGTTTGTTTAAACGCGCTAATCTCAGAAACTACTGAACCGATTTGAATAATTCTTTCACTGTTCGATAGTCTATTTATCGAGGAAGGCTATAGGCTACATTTTATCCCGGATTTCCTACGGAAACGGGCACAACGCGGGTAAAACCGCGGGGCGCTGCTAGTGGTATATATATTGTGAATGATCTCCGTATAACCATTGACATTCATACGTGCTTTACATATATGGTTTAACTCATCTTTACGCGCGACTCTATGTGAGTACGTTTGTAATTATACAACTTTTATTTCTTTGGAATTAACCACGGAAAGGCGAAGTACTTAGTGCACACTTATAAATTTCGTGGTATGAACAAATAATGTATTTTCTATTTTTATGAATAAAGATTTACTTGCACATAGAGCGGTGGCAAAGATAAGCTGACCCATGGCTGTACTGTAGCTATATACTACTGTACTATAGCTTATTATGATTATGAATCCCCGGTTTTACCTGCGTTGCGCCCGTTTTTGTGGAAAGTTTAAGAAAAACAGTATTCTTATTCATCGAGTGGATGGCCAACCTGACCAATCCTGGTGTCAGAGTTATTGAGCCGCCAAAGGCCTCTGACATGGCTCAAGTAACGACTACTATCCGTAGAAAGTAACCGGGACCGACGGCTTAACGTGCCCTCAGATGCACGGAATCATCTTACTTTTCGAGCAATCAGGTGATTCAGCTTGCAATGCCCTAACCAAACTGAGGAAAGTCTCACAAAGAGATTTTTGTGAGCTATCCCCACCGGGAATCGAACCCGGAACCTCCGGGTCGTGAGACGGGCGAAAAACAGTATAGTATAGTATTTTTGAGTGTAGCTTACATAATAGGTTACCTAGAGAGAGATTATTTGATGAGTTTGACATGACGTAATATGTATTAAGATTTTGCGTCTGATTTTAAAAATAATACTCGGATTAGATTTTGAAACAATTTCAAACCGAAAAGAAATACTTTTTATATAAATAAATAAATTTTATTCTGCCCCTCGATATACAATGTCGTCAAATCTCATAAAATTTACTTTCTGCTCATATTTTTATGTTTTATGGAGTCGTATATTAGTTTACGATAATATTTTTTCTATAACGGTTTTGGGTCATTTTTACGTCCGAGCGGACAGGGTGTTAAGGCTAGGAAAATTTAAGAAATGCTACTACCAGTGTCTATACCAGTTGGTGATCTTGAAACGGTAATAGAAAGTGCAATTTTTTTTATTTCATACGTACCTAATGATCAACTTTCATTAAAGGCATAATATACATAGGCGTAGTATACAAAGTTCATCCCAAAAGTAGCATTTGTAGTAGGTATACCTACTCTATTTTTTCTTACTTTGATTGCTCCTGAAGAGGAAGAAGGTTAAGTGATTTTATTTTATTCTTACCCCATCTCTAAACCTTTTTTCTCTTAGGGAATAACTGTAGTCGTCTTCAGCTGGAAAATTGACGACATTATTCCACATTTTGGGACAAGTAAGAAAAATTAGAGTATAGCTTACATAACATAACTGGTGGAATGGCACCCTAAAACGTTTTGAAAGGATTTTATTTTTTAGAATCAAAGATCAATCTTTGTTTTAAAATAGTATTGATTGTATATGCCTGTAACCTTAAAGAAATAAACTTGATTGCTATACTAATTGGCACCATTATATGATTTCGATGTGTGGCCCACTTCATTATTAACATCACGTTGTTAAACTGACATAAAAGTAATGATTATTTGATTGATCTTTGTAATTGATGTTCAATCAAATATTTCTAACAATATCGTTTAATTGTATTGACGTTTGAGACCACCTGCAGTCTTGTAGATATTCCTTTATTATAATAGTGACTACACGTTTAAATAACGGTAAAATTATACGTAGTATTCAATTAGTTAAGTCAGTATGTGTTGCACAAAATTCTAATACCAATACTTATAGATAAAGTATCTGAACTTCATCTATAACAAAACGATAAGTGTTGATATAATCGATTCAATTCATAATCTGAAGTGAAGGAGTCACGCGGCAGATAACAAATAGACGAATACAAACAACCCAGATGTCAATCTTCCCAAATCTGTGCAGGTGGGCACTCGAGCCATGACAGTGTTTAATAAATTAAAAGAAGATGACAAAAAGAAACCGCTTTGCAGTCAAGACACTTTGAAGAAAAGACTGCCTATAGTAAGATGGCTTCCAAACTACAGCATAGACTTTTTTATCCAAGATATGGTGGCTGGAGTCACCGTTGGCCTGACAGCAATAGCCCAAGGAATTGCATACGCTTTCGTTGCCGGATTGCCTCCTGAATACGGACTCTACGCATCGTTAACAGCTGGTATCGTTTACACGTTCTTCGGAAGCTGTGCTTATCTGACAGTGGGACCAACAGCCATCATCTCAACGTTAACCGCAAGATACGTGGCAGGTTATTCGCCGGATTTCGCCGTGCTAGCAGCATTTCTAAGTGGCATAGTGGTTTTGCTTATGGGATTTCTGAACCTCGGGTTTCTGGTCGAATTTATATCAATGCCAGTCATCAAAGGATTTACTAATGCTGGAGCTCTGCAAATCGCGTCGTCCCAACTAAGATCGTTTTTCGGATTGTCAGGAATATCTGGTAACTACTTTGCAGAATCTTTGTATTATTTTTTTGTAAATATTAAAACTGTAAAGCTTTGGGAATCTGTCTTAGGTGTGTGTACGATAATAATGTTAGCTTTGTTAAAGAAGATGGGAGAGGACTGTAATCGTAGCGATGGTTTTGTAAAACAAATGCGCTGGTTCTTTTCTTTATCTAGAAACGCAGTGGTTGTAATAATAGGAATGATAACAGCTTTTGGATTGCAAGCTGGGACTGGGTCTGAACCCTTAGCAATTATTGGGGAAATTGGCAAAGGGCTACCAGAGTTTAGTTTGCCCCCCTTCACTACAGTAGTAGGTAATGAAACCTACACATTTCCAGATATGTTAAGGTCCCTTGGTCCCCAATCACTAGTGCTACCTTTGATCATGATCATTGAATCCGTAGCGATAGCCAAAGCCTTCTCCAACGGTGCCACAATAGACGCTACCCAAGAAATGATAGCCCTAGGCTTATGTAACGTTATAGGTTCATTCGGACAAAGTATGCCAATCACTGGTTCCTTTGCTCGTACTGCGTTGAACCATTTTTCTGGCGTAAAGACTCCTATGGCTGGTGTAGCTAACGTCACACTTATTATTGTTGCATTGACTTTATTAACTTCAACGTTCCGATTCATTCCAAAAGCCTCATTGGCTGGCTTGATTATATTTGCTATGTATTCTATGTTAGACTTCACTATTATTGGTAAGCTTTGGAGTAATAGTAAGAGAGAATTATTTCTCCACGTTTTGACTCTAATTGTTTGTCTGTTCAGTGGAATAGAATACGGTATTGTTACGGGTATTTTTGTTGAAGCCATTTTATTGCTTTATAGAACTGCGAGACCTTCTTTAGATGTTACTATTATTAAGTGTACTAAAGCTGATTTGTTAGTGATTCCTCTATATGATAGTATATCTTATTGCGCTGCTGAGCATGTTAGGAGAATCGTTCTGAAAGCATCTCTTCATGGATCTCTGATCATTATTGACGGAACAAATCTTAAAACCATGGACTTTACTGTAGCTTCAAACTTAATGTCTTATCTCAAAGATTTGGAAAGACGTTCTATCAAGCTTTTGTGTATGAATTTTGATGCTGATTTGAAGAATATGTGCGTTGATATTGATCCTAAAAGTGAAACTAAATTTGTGTATGCAGCAGATGTTACTGAATTGGCGAATTTGATTTCGAAAGAGGTGTAACATTGTATAATTCTGTGATAAAAAATTGTGCTAGAATATTTGTAGTATTATTAATAGATAAATAAATATGACTAGATCAGCCAGACATTTTTACTGGAACGACAAAAGTATCGTTCTCATGTTAATTAGTATATTGTGGTCCAATAGTTTACTGAATACACGATATTTAGCATGCCCTAAGCCAGAATGTATCCGAGATTTTGTCGTTCCGGTAAGACTGTCCATCCCACGTAGCCTGAACCGGCGAGTGGACATGTTAATATACAATCTGCAAATATAATGGATACGTACTTGAGTACTTTGTAAGCAAGTTGACCTATTCAAACTACGTGCACGGTAAGAACCTTTTCATATTTAAACTTTTATCGTAGCTACTTACATATCAATGAAAATTTGCAAATCTTTAATTTGACAAAGTGCTAAGTACGTATCAATTACATTTGCCGACTGTACCTACTAGTTAGTGTACTGGTTCGTTTAATTTTGCATGTCGTTGCTGTTATCAAACCGGTATAAAGTAATATAACTGGTATTACAAGATATGACAGCGGCAGACATGCTTGAAAGTACAAACATTTGTGGTTGAAAAACTTTAATGGAGATTTTATACTCCATGAAAGTAGCGAATCAGAAAACATAGCGAGAGAAAGAGAAATTGATAAGATTAAGTACTGATAAGCATCACGTGTAAGAAGCAAGATAGGTTTTATCTTGATTAAAACGAGCTAGATCAACAAACTGGTGCAGAGAAAACTCAAATATAATATCCTAGTGCAATCATTTAGTAATCGTGTTAAACATTGCAAAATATTTGCTTTTTTTCTGTTAATATTAATTTTATTTTATATATAGGAACATAATGATATATTTCGTAAATATAATGATTAATTGTTGTATTTATTGATATTTTATTTTTAACCTCAAGTCTTCCATTGTTTTTAGACCGCCTAAAGGCCTCCGACATGTAACGGTCTAAAAACAATGGAAGACTGAATTCAAATTTCACTATACATTATGTAATGACACTATCTTAACAAGTAGTTAAGCAGTTGTCGCTACTACTAAAGAGTTAGTATTGTATCTTCGCATGAGGTGATCATATAAAAATTATTGAAGTTCTTTTCAAGAACTTCGTTTGATCACATAATATAGTAGTAATGGTATTAAAAAACCGGCCAAGTGCGAGTCTGACTCCCGCACGGAGGGTTCCGTACCTTAAAAACGGCAAAAAATCACGTTTGTTGTATGGGAGCCCCCCCCTTGAATATTATTTTATAGTTTTATTTTATTTTTAGTATTTGTTGTTAAAGCGGCTATAGTACATCATCTGTGAAAATTTCAACTGTCTAGCTATCACAGCATCACAGCACAGCACATGTCAGTTCTTGAGATACAGCCTGGTGACAGACGGACGGACGGATGAACGGACAGTGAAGTCTAAGTAATAGGGTTCCGTTTTTAACCTTTGGGTACGGAACCCTAAAAACGGGCAAGTAGCTTGTATTGTAACAACACAGAATCAAGATTTGGGTTGAGGCCATTTCAAGCAAATAATGACCTAATTATTATTAGCAATGAACTGCTCCCCTGGTGGTTTTATTGGGGCCAGACTGACCACACCACCCTGTCACACTAGTGTGGTGGTTAGGAATTCTATTTCTTAACTGTCACACTAGTGTGACAGTTAATATTTCCTTGCAATTTTGAATTCTAGTTCTTAACTGTCACACTAACATTCGTACAAATAGGTGCTATAAAACCGATAACTATGGAACTAGTAAAAAATAAAAATAACCCTAACCTACCGAATAGTAAGTATTTGTACGAATGTGGAATTGTACGAATGTGGAATTGTACGAATGTGGATATTGTACAAATGTGACCTCACACTATTAAACATACCTACTTGATATTATCGTATTTTCTCGATCTTCTTTTGTCGGTGGGACAGTTAAGAAATAGAATTCCTAACCACCACACTAGTGTGACAGGGTGGTGTGATGGTCAGTCTGGCCCAGTTTATTTGCACTTTCATTTATGTAGACGACAACGAATAATAGTATCACTGATGGGCACGTTTTGTACCTAACCCAACCAGCTCTAAATATAAATAAAAATAAATAGTTGTAGCCATCCAATTTGAAAGAATGAATGTTTGACCTGGAAACGTCTCTAATAAAACAGGTAAGTTTTTTTATTCTCTTGTAGGGGGGTGCCACAGTCCAGAGTGCAGAACATGATTAAGTATATTTTTCTTTAAAAATATACTCATAATTATAAAGAAAGCGCTGATGTTAATATGTTCTTATTTCGAATAATACGCTAGTTAAGTTGCTGTCATTGTAGATACACTGTGGTGCCAGCATGCATGCATGATGATCTAATAAAAATGTAGATATCTGCATTTTTTGCTACCTATAAATTGTATTAATGCTGCACTACTTGTGCATGTGCAGTGTTTTATTATGCAAATAATCTTGAATGTATAATTAGCTCGATGCACAATTGCACTTAAAGATTTATCTGACTTTTTATTTTCAATGCAGATTGATATAGCATCTTCTCTATCTTTACCAACTACGTGAGTGGACAAAAAATAAAAATAATTATGGAGGCTCGTTCAATTGTCGATCAATTGCTGTTTTAAACTTTTAATTGACTGGCAATTGAAAATCATGTGTCCAAAAATTATGCTACAATGGGTTACTAACCTACTTTTTGAATATTTTCAGACATTCCCTTCCGCACCTTCGATTGTGAACGCGTGACATGGAAATCCCAAGATAACAAAATCTCCACTTCATTTTTGACACAAATCTTCCAACTCAATGAAGTATTTCATAACATTTTTAGATAAAGACGTAGAGACCAATTTGATAACCTTTTGTTACACAGGGTGGTCTCGTGAGATGAATTAGTTTATTGTTTTGATTAAATATTTTAATTGCAAATCTGATGATATTTAATGCTAATAATGTGTGTTTTAAGATTTACATATTTTGTTTATTTAATTAATTTATTAAAGCCAAATTATGTAGGTATTTAAACATAATTGAATTCTGTTTTTGGTGGAGTATATAAAAAGCAAACTTCATCATTCTTAGTAACCATATCCATTGTTTTTATTATATTATAAAACTGTATTTACATAAACAGTAATACGATTTTAATATTTAAATTGTATTAATTTACATTTGAATTGTGTGACGAAACGAAATTAATACGTTCTTTAACATTATTAAATATTTATTTAATTAACATCTCATAATTACTTTATTTGCATTAAACGTAATTATTATTAAATTAACAATTTTAACTGAGCTTTACATAATTTAAATTTTATAATATAATATAAAAAACACAAACATTCCATCAAACTACATATTTGTTTACTCATTTCATTACATTATAACACACATTGCACAAACTGCATAACTTCTAACAAACACCACTCTGTATAACAACAACAGTTTATTTGAAACGTTATCGATCCCTCTACACATAAAACAAAGACAACGGATTACATTCGACGATAACGAAACGACGCTCATGTTCTCAATATATAACTTTAACATCGAGAATTCCGATTAGTTCGCGAAACTGTGTCATACGACCAACACGATGACTACAGACAGTGAAAATGAGACACGAAACAAGTTTAATACGTGTGCGAGCGAAACGTGCAGTGTAAACAACTTGAAGAAACGCCTGCCTATAATAGAATGGCTACCGAAGTATAAATCTGAGTATATCATCCAGGATATCATCGCTGGAATCACGGTTGGATTGACGGCTATTCCCCAAGGAATTGCGTATGCGATTATTGCTGGTTTGCCGCCTGAACATGGACTCTACGCCTCTTTAACCTCAGGAGTTGTTTACGTCATCTTCGGAAGCTGCTACAATGTGACCGTTGGACCCACTGCAATCCTCGCTGCGATGGTCTCTAAATACGTGTCAGCGTATTCAATAGACTTCGCCATATTGACCGGTTTTCTCACAGGAGTAATGATATTTTTAATGGGTGTACTCAATCTCGGATTTTTAGTTGAGTTCATTTCCATGCCAGTTATCAGCGGTTTCACTACGGCT
Source organism: Cyclophora albipunctata (assembly GCA_963082685.1). NCBI lineage: Eukaryota > Metazoa > Arthropoda > Insecta > Lepidoptera > Geometridae > Cyclophora > Cyclophora albipunctata. Next base: position 1,518,000 of record OY720117.1, on the reverse strand, counting down.
GCAGCGCTGCAGATTGCTGCAGCACAGCTCAAATCATTCTTTGGTTTACAAGGAACTTCGGGTGACTATTTTGCGGAATCGATTTATAACTTTGCTACGAATATTAAAACGGCTAAGTTATGGGAACCAATACTTTCGATTGTAACTATACTGATGTTGTTATTGTTACAATGGTTGGGGAGAAACTGCAAACGGACAGACGGGTTCGGTAAACAAATGTTATGGTTTTTATCGATGTCAAGAAATGCAGTGGTTGTCGTGATTGGAATGATAATAACGTACGTTCTTAAAGTGACTACAGATTCGGAACCTTTGGCCATAATTGGGGATATTGGCAGTGGCTTACCGGAGTTCAGTTTGCCACCGTTCAGCACACAAGCTGGCAACGAAACCTTATCATTTATAGACATGCTAGAGGTACTGGGGCCTCAATCTCTTGTGATACCACTCGTAGCAATCTTAGAAACAGTTGCCATCGCCAAAGCTTTCGCCGATAGCGGCACAATAGACGCTACACAAGAAATGATAGCAGTCGGTTTGTGTAACATCATCGGTTCGTTTGGACAGAGTATGCCAATCACTGGTTCTTTTACCAGAACCGCTTTGAACCATGTATCTGGAGTTAAAACACCTGCAGGAGGAGTTACAAAGGTACTTCTAATCATATTGGCTTTAAGTTTTTTGACATCAACGTTCTACTATATCCCTAAGGCATCTTTGGCTGGTCTCATTATACTGGCTATGTACTCATTGCTGGATTGTGAAATAATACCTAGATTGTGGAAAAATAGTAAGCGAGAATTCTTTCTATTTCTTGTCACAGTAATCATATGTCTAATGGCAGGATTGGAATACGGAATCTTGGCTGGAATTGGCTTGGAAGCGGCCATGCTTTTGTTTAGAGTTGCAAGACCGTCTCTTTCGTTGACTTTGATTAAAAGCCAGAAAGCGGATTTGATAGTAGTGCCCTTAGGTGATAGCTTATCATATTGTGCCGCGGAACATTTAAGGCGAGCCGTATTGAAAGCTTCTTCTGTTATCACAGAGTCTTTGATTATAGTAGACGGTACTCATTTAAAGCAAATGGACTTTACTGTAGCATCAAATCTAATGTCAGTTGTGACAGAAATTGAAAAGAGATCTAAAGAGATTTTATTTATGAATTTTGATCTTAAATTGAAAAATGTATGTTTAGATATTAGTCCGAATTATGTAAGCAAGTTTGTCTATGCTAAAAATGCTGAAGAACTGTCAAATATGATTACAAAAGATGTTTGATAAGCGATAAGCGTTGTAAACGTTATTCTTATTGGATTGTTTAAGAATCAGCCGTCAAATGTTTTTTGTTGTGTAAAAGTGTCAACATAATAAAAAAATACGGCTTTGAGTGGATTAGTAGATGTTTTAAACATATTATGTTATTATGGAAATTCGCTCGAATATCTGTCGCTCCGTCGATTTGTAAATGCATTAAAAAACATTTCCTACAAGTGGAGTCCTAGCGTTACTGCTGTACTCAGAAACGTTCATTATATCATCACTTAACTAATTGACGTTTTGCCCATAAATTGTCATGTCAAAATCACTCATTAAATCTCTACTAAGGAAGGATTTGACGTTTCTGAGTCCGGGCGTTAGTTATTTGTATATGGATTAAACCGAATGTGAAGAAAAGTTCTAACCCAAATGTGATATTAATTGGTTTTATAGACATAAAATGGAGTTTCATTCGTATTCCTATCAAACTTCATTCATTTGCTTTATTAAGATAGCTAATAAATTAAACCGGTATAAATATCTATTCTTAACAATAATGTAAGTACTTCATTACACTTGCATGTACTTATTATAAAATTATGTACATTTAAGACTACTTTACATATTAATTTAGCAAATAATATAATGTTTCTGATATGAAATATAGATAAGAACAATAAAAAAGGCATTTTTATTTTATATTAACTACTAAAATTTAATGATACTATTAATTTGTGAAAACGAGTGTTTTCTGGCAGGGCACAGCTTTTGATACAAAAATTTAAGTTATTATTATTGCAAATAACACTTGCATAGCATTGAGTTTGCCAAAATCATAGTCTAGACTAGTACTTTAGACTCTGTGAATGAACTGTATATATTATTTAAATTACTGTATGCCTGTATGCTGCGGAAGTATCCTACCTACTAATATTTTACATGCGAAAGTGTGCGACTATATTGCTTGCTCGCACTTTTACTCAGTTATTATGATGATACGACAATTTAAATATAACATTCTATTATTGTTTCTGTTATTTGAGTTTTGTACCCGTAAGTAAAAACTCAAGTTTCAAATTAAAACACTTACTTTGTATACATCAATAAAAACAATTATGTATCACAACATTAAGAACAAATCAAGTAATTTCAATTTACCCAATTTTTGTATACATTATACGAATTTTTGCATCACAAAAGTTGGTTTAACTTGTCAAAACACTTACTTTGATTTCCAGACGTTTTGGTCATTTATGCAGCGAAAAACCCCGTAGTTAATAAGTTCATAATGAAGTTTTATGTATAGATAAATGCTAAACGTATTACTTAAAGTAAGTTACACCATATTATGTTACGTAAGAATTTACTAAACACGATAGACTTATGATAATACATAATGGTAATATTCTTGTGTTAATAATTTGAAGGTCAAACGACTAATTTAAAAAAAGACGTGTGGCACTCGGGGACTGCCGCGGTAAAGCTATTGCATAGTTATTTTTTGTATCACTAGATGGCGTTAGTGGGGTGCGTGAGGTTTTTTCACGTGAGGTTTTTTCATTACGGAAATTCTGGATTCGGTCGCCGCGCTCAAGGCCCGCGATAGAAGCTATGCAATAGCTTAAAAATAATACTTACAACAATTAACGTATCGTCACGCGCTGGATTTACTTACGTACTACATTGCTTAGCAACAAATGATAAAGCTAAAAAAGATACTGACTGCCGCGATGAAAGACGTTCATTATATAGACACTTAACTAATTGACTGTGAAAGCGTAACAAATATCCTATCCTACTTCCTACTAATATTATAAATGCGAAAGTTTGTGAGGATGGATGTATGTATGGATGGATGTATGGATGTATGTTTGTTGCTCTTTCACGCAAAAACTACTGAACGGATTTGGATGAAACTTTACAGTAATATAGGTTATTCATCAGAATAACACGTGCGATACATTTTATCCCAGAATTCCCACGGGAACGGGTACAAAGCGGGTATAACCGCGGGGTGCGGCTAGTAAATACATAAATCCTCACAAACTTCTGCATTTATAATATAAGTAGGATACTTAACAATCTCAGTGTTTCTACTTTATAACATTATACTGATATATTAAAACAAAGTAACCACTTTCCCCAAACAAAATAAAATTCAAGACAATCTTTTGCTTTTGGCGGCGAAAAACTACCAATTTTAAAAAAGGGCCCGCGATAAACAAAGGCGGTTATTTTTATCTGACACCGACAAAACAGAGGGAGGTTATGATTTAGTGCGATATCGGGGCGCCGGCGAACGAGAGAAATGGGCATGTTTAGTAGTTTGGTGTCAATAAAAGTTGTTCGCTCACTAGTGTAGTGTGTTAACTAGACTCGTGAGTGAAGTTTTTCTGTGTGGATTATGTAAAAGCTCTTTTAAAACAATTTGTAGCCTTCGACGCAACAGAGGTGTCTGTAAGTGAAGTTGATGTCTATGTGTGGATATGTGTCTGTGGTACTGTAGCTCACAAATGGATGGACAACGCAAAGAAGAACAACATCAAATAAAAAATAACATATCCTGTAAATATTTATTTATTTATATATTATATGTGCCCGTTCCCGAGGGAATTTCGGGATTTTTTTAAAACTTATTATTCTACTAGCAGTGCCCCGCGGTTCTACCCGCGTTGTGCCCGTTCCTGTGGGAATTTTGGGAATTTTTATACACATAAACCTTCCTCTTGAATCACTCTATCTATTGAAAAAAAACCGCATCAAAATCCTTTGCGTAGTTTTAAAGATCACAAAGATCAGACAGCGGAATGCGACTTTGTTTTATACTATGTAGTGATTCCGGACGAACATAAAAATCGAACATAAAAAAAAACCATAAAAATTGGTCCAGCCGTTTTTGAGTTATATGTAGTGCAACTAACACGACTTTCTTTATATAGATTATCAAAATCAACATAATACCAAAACACATATAAACAAAATCGCACTCACTACCGTTTTACTCTCCCATACAATTCTTTAAACAATACATACTGTATCGATTTTCTTTACCATCCACAAGTGTACATCAAATGAAATGTCACAGCGGTTACAATAGGTAGTGGAGGTGTCAAAAGCCGACAAAGGCGGGCGGCGTTGGGCGGGCGGCAGTGTAGGGCGGGCGGCGTTGAGAAACGTCACTCAATGTTGGTGTTTCCGTCGATACGCACGGTGAATGGACGCGACGAATAAATTATTGGATATGGTAATTCCATTTAAATATATATAATGCTTAAAATAATATAAGATGTTATATTATTTTAGTAGCACCCAGCGGTCTTACTCGCGTTGTGCCCATTCGCGAGGAAATTTCGGGATGAAAAATAGCCTTTAACCTTCCCGTTAAATGTCTATCCATTAGAAAAAAAAAATCGGGGGTATGTGCAACTCTCCTGCACAGACTGAGGTCCCGGGTTCAATTCCAAGGTCTAGCGAAAACATGTTTCCTATTTTTCAATAATGGCTCGAGTTTGAGATCATCAACCTGCATATTAGGCAAGCGTAGTGATTATGCCTAATCCTTCTCACTGTACTGAAACCTTCAGTGAGATGAGAGGCCTAGTGGGGTATTACAGGCTAATACATTGTTTTACTTAATTAACGCAAAATCCATTCGAATATTGCCTTCATACACAGATTGGTTTCGTGACTCCTGCACGAGGTGGCACCACCGTTCAATTATTATTTGTAACACCCCACATATTATGCTCTGTGGCTACTTTGACATTTCAATATTCATCCCCTCTTTCCCTCCCAAATTAATATTCTTGTTTACATTTGGGAAAGTACTTGTAACCTAGTTTATTTGTAGGTATGTTATTTTACTATTGTAATGTAGAATAGCTAGAAAAGCTGATAATTTAGGCTACGTTGTATACATTTCTGAAAATTAAAATAAGTCCTATATTTTGACAGTAAGTTGATTTGATTTTAAAATCAAAGTTGTTAGAACTGGACTGAACTGAATTTGATATATTTTTACTGATCTATAAGTACTAAGTATAGCTGAAGCTTAATATAATAAATAATAATTATATTTTATTTTTTTGTTTGTTTGAACGCACTAATCGCTAACATTTTTTGTAACGGATAGCCACGGTACATTCCACGCAAAGGGTATACGGCTATTTTTACCCAGAAATTCCCAAAATGCGAGTAAAACCGCGGGGTGCTCTTTGTATATGTCGACTCTCGTTAATTCCAACCTGCGATAATTAGAACCTCTCTATAATTCAAAGTTATCACGAGTTCCCTACGAAATCTCTTTATATTTCGAACTAAATCAATACATTTTTATGCACTTGGTAATTCGAACGAAAAAATCATTGCCTATATAATAAAACGACGCGTTAATTCGAACTCATCGGCGTCCAACACTCGACAATTCAAAGTTGCAGAGAGAAAGAGCGACAAGTTCAAACTTGTATCAACATACACGAACCATTTGATATTTCAAAAATATTAAATGGTTCGTGTTTTCTGGTTGGTTTGTGGTTTCTTAAAACATTCGATAATTCGTAATATTTTAAGAGTCCCTCAAGTTTCGAATTAACGAGAGTCGACTACATATTTCTTGGTAGGTAAGACCTTGGAGGCGGACATAAGCTGCTTTTTGTCCCGAAATTCTAACAGAAACACGAACACTGTATATGAAACTGCGGGAACAGCTAGTACATACTCGTACATTTCACGTAATTTTAGCATGTTAAACACTGTTTATCTTCCTAACTGAAGCACTTAGATAAAACCGCATGTAACCACTTACAGTACACACGTACAAATATTTATCATGTAACTACAAAGTTACACATCTTTAAGATAAAACCCTTGTTGTTAAGTGACATACATTAGCTCTGTGCTCAGTTAGTTAGTGAGCACATTTACCTGCTCACATAGTTATGATCATGGAAGAGAAATACTAACTGGGTAACTTCTCTATTTTGTGGTTATGATGGTATCAAAAAATAACTGAAAACTGACTTCAAATGTTACTATGCCTAACCAAGATAGCAAATAAAGATATGACATTTATTTAAATTTTAAAAAATATCATGTTCTCAATTCAAATATTTTGATTTCACATTAATTTAAATAAATGTCAAAATTAAAACCGTGTATTAGCCTACAAAAATTGAATGAAGAAAGAAACAATGGCGAATCTTTACTGCTAACATAGATAGGTTTTACAACCGGCCTTAAGTCGGTAGAGCTCACTGGATTGAACAGCGAACTAACATTTTATCTGTCTTCATTACTAACATACGTTTTTAAAGTCGGACCAAAAAGTCTCCACAATTATCTCAACATAGTGACATATCTAAGCAGTCAATCCCGGTTGTTTCAATCGTCAGGCCATATCGGAGGCCTTTAGGCGGTCTAAAAATTCCGACACCAGCGATGACCACTGACCTTCTCGAAATCAATGAATTTTCAAAATGGCAACATCGTCTATAAATTCTCTATGCCCGATCCCAGTTGGACCGAAGTTGTTCCCATTTCCTCCACAAATCATCCCGACCTTATTCCCTATCGATCCTACAGAACAGACAGACAGACGCCTAATCAGTTTACTTTCACTATGTTACGAGAACTGTAAACAATGCTTTATAATATTCTTTCATGTAACACTGTTATTGTGTTTGTTTGTAAGTTATGGCCGAGGTTTTATGGTGCTTTAAAATGTTAAGGTAGAGAAGTATTTGAAAGTATGAGAGTTTAAGTATGTACTCAATATTTGAATTAGGAACATATACCGCTTTATTAATAAACGCGGTGTAACTTAAACACTGTTATACTGTGTTTTGTCTCTTTTGCTCTTCGGAAAATTGCGTATGTCAAAAAGTGACAAACCATTTGACAACTAAAATATACGCGAGTTAAGATTATGAAATGCATACTGTATCTTCTTTCGTAGTAAATGGTATCAATGGTCTCAAAGTATAATATTTCTATATTTATGCTACGGATAAATAAATTAAATGAAAATGCGAACCAGTGAGGAACTTGGTAAGTTCGAGCTGAATGTAACCTATAGTCCATATTAGGTACGTGTTTACACTTTCGCCTTATTATAATGACACGAGATATATAATACAAAACTGTACCTAGAATACCAAGCTAAATCATTCACAAATTGAAAAACACTTCCATCCAAAAAATTCGCCGATATTGTAAACACTTTGTGCCCATAACGCGTAACGTTGTGTCAGGATAGTGCAGTAAACGGGAAACAATGACGCGGCCGGCACATAAAATGCAAGGTGGCCATTATCGAGCCGCTCACGTGTGCCGGATGTGGCCTGTGATATATGACAGAGTATGACATTGTTACCGATAGCATGAAATAACACTGAAAACATAGAAAATAATAACACTAAAAACTAGGCACACGGAGGGCACGTTAGGCAGTCGGTCCTGGGTGTCCCAAAAGACCACATCAGAGGCCTTTAGGCGGTCTAAAAACTCCGACAACAGGGTTGGCCACTTACCTACATGAAATGAATGATGGCACACGCACTCATTGACGCGTGCTTATACGATTTTCGTAGCCAATCTCTAATGGCTTTAGTTTCACTTGACACCTTCCGAAATCGTGTAGCGCGCATTTATGTGTGTGACTGTTTTTGAAGCATGTTGTCGTTGACTTTTTGAGTGTATATTTACTTTGTGCCAAAAGTGTCGATGTCCGTGTCTGTTGTCTCAGTCATTATACATACTATGAAGGAGAGTTTTATGCAGTCCAAAATATCAACCTGAGTTAAAAATATCAACTCGAAATTACCTTTTCAACTAAAAGGGTTAGATAGGCAATGTACATTTTTAACTTAATATACTCTTATGTATACGGTGAGTGAGTGAGAAAGAAATAATATAAATAAACCGATGAAAATGCATATCTCTATGGAAAATTAAGGAAGAGAGGCTAAAGTATCTTTCCTAGAAGTGATTGGCTGAAATCATCTCTCTCTTTCTAACAAATGTAATTTAACACTTAACGTAAAATCTCAATTCGAGACGTTAAGTTTAATGCCCTGTCTGTCTGTGGTTTTGCTTTGAAACTGATGCACGTATTTCATCGAGGTTTTATTAATTAGCAGTCTAGTCTTAGCTAAAGTTTTAGATATAACCATGATGATAATATTTTATGTTAAACCTTGAAGTTCTATAGATACTGAGCAAATTATTAGAGCTAGACTATTTATCTAGATATCTAAATAATAAAGATGAATGTTTTTTTTGTTTGTTAGAACGCGCTTATTTTAGAACTACCAACCCGATTACAATAATTCTTTTGTAATGGATAGCCACATTCTACGGAAATATTATAGGCTATTTTTCATTCCGAAAGTCTTACGGAAACGGGCACAATGTGGGTAAAACCGCGGGGTGCAGCTAGTTTTTCAAATTTTGGTAGATGTTCCAGGTTCAAACTTGGATGAAACTAAGCATTTTTGTCAGGTAAAAAAAAAATTTTTTTTTGTCACATAATTTCGGTGAATATTCGTCTTTTGCCCAGCAATGCCCAGCAACAAAAGATAACCCAACAGGAAGAGACTCACTTGTTCCTTTATTTATATACTCTTTTACAATAAAACCTATTTCCTCATCAACCTTTCCAATAGAAAAACAAAACAAAAACAACCTCTATTTTCGTAAAAGGATTATCTCTCACTAAACAGCAGACGATCAAATATCATACTATGTGTAATCTATTGGCGCCTTCCAGTCGTTTGAAAGGCAGTTACGTAGTTACGTAGAGTTACGAACGTTCACATTTTTTATGCACCCCCTATGAATGCACGAATTCTCAGCTTGATCCCAAATTATGGAACAGGGGTTCCAAATTGACGTTTTATTAAACAACTAGACGTGTGATATGGAAGAGAAAATTGGAAAGTTTATGTAGTTATTGAAATATTGAATTTTGTTTGGTATTTAAATGATAAAAAGGCATTTTGGTGTTAAAGTATGTTGTACGATTGTAATAAAATCATGAAAAAACCACTCCATTTTCTAACTACAGCACTCAGAGACAGCCATTAAATCGACAATTAACTAATTGACTATATGACATTTCAAAATCACTCATAAAATCTCTACTAAGGAAGCGTATAAAGTCTCTGAGAACGAACGTGATTACATAACCACAAAAAGACGGTATAAAGTTATTGTGGCGCCAGCTCGCCTCGCGACAGCCGTCCATCTTGACTTATAGCCTCACAGCTATTTCCTCTGTCAATACACTTAACAGCACAACGTATAAATCTTCACTTTACTGATATGTCATATTTGACAGATAGCCTTCTCTTGGATTGAGTTTGTGCTTTAGTAAGGATATTTAGATAATGTATTGATAAGTTCGCTTCAATAACTATGTAAGAAGCTAGTGTTTGATGTAGTAATAAGACATAAGTACTAAATAAAACTAGCTATAATGACACTAAAATGAAAATACAGTGAATAAATTAAGATGGAAGGCCACAGAGTGTAGCGCACTTTTTGAAAAAAGAACACTGAACATTGACTTTGACACTATAATTTTGTGTTCTTTTTTTAAATTGCAAATTCTGTTCCTTTGCTCCATGGCCACCCCAATTTCACTTAACAAATGAATTAATACGGCAAATACAACACTTCAAAACTACACAGGTCAATAGTCCCATACATAAATCCCAAACAATTCATAAGCAAATTGTGTGGACAAACCTTTCAGAGTAAGTATTTATTCGGCCCTTCCATCATCCTATGCCTGCTGCATAATCCAATCCTAAAGGCACATAAACTATTCACCGGCGACAATGGGACAGCCTTAATTCGCATGCGCAAGGCGGAAGTCTTTTGACCGGGGGTCTAGTGGAAATTATACAGTAGGTAAAGTAAGATGTACTTCGATAAAACTCTTTTAGTATCGACACTGCGTTAAGTGTGCGCACGCCGCGGTTCCATACAAAAGTGAACCGTCGCGGACGAACGCGGCGAGCGCACGCCGCGTGTGGCTTCTTACAAAAGTGAACCGTAGCGTGCGCCCGTCGCGTGCGGTGTCATACAAAAGTGTATCGACGCGGGCGCCCGCCGCGTGCGCACGCGACGAGCGCACGCTTGACGCAGTGTTGACGCTTATACTCGCTAATACAGTCACCGATATATTTCCACTTAATTCGATCGCTAAAATTCATCTTCCTGCTAAACTCTAGGTTTGAGTAACCACTATTTTATGTTTACAAAATTTGAAAAATAGAGAACAATTTTTTTTTAATCATAATTAGCCCCTTGTCGAAGGTTTAAAGGCGGTCAAAAAATTATCTACTGTATAAAAACATATCTATTCGTAGTCCACTGACCTACTCAAACTTATTGCACAATCTAAAACATCGAACAAAGCTTAATAAAAATCGTAACGTATACGTCACCAACCGCCCCACCCACACTGTGTCCGGAAACAAGCACGGAGATTTGGGCGGGCGGCGCCCTACATGCTTCCGGTATGCATTTGCATATGCGACGAAATTCATGCAAGGACGTGCTCACACGCTCGTTTTAATTTTAATTTCATTAGCAGTTTGTTTACGACATACAAAATGATATTTTGAGAATTTTCCCGTTAGTTTTGTCTGCGATCGAGCTGTCTTTATTTCGTTAGTGGCTGCAAGAGGAATGCTTTGGACTCTAATTTGAAATTCGTACTTTGCGCTTTTATCAATTGGACTATTTATAATATGAATGTTATAAAATGTTTATAACATTACATCTTACCCAATCAGCTTATAACTTCGTCTTACCTGAAAATAATAAAATACAAAATTAGAGAGGGTAATTCAATTGCGATATTCTCTTTTTGTATTTTCTCACTATTGAAGGAGAAACTGGCAATTGGTGACTTTATACCGGAGAGAGAAAAGAATAGCGGAGATGAGAGTGGTGGGAATGGGAGGGGGGGGGTGCAAATGAGGGTGCTTTTGTCTAACAATTGGATTATACAGGCTAACAGTAACAGTATATATCCGCTAATAGTCATAGTTAATGTAATAATTGATGTTAGTTGACCCACATCGCTAACTAATAGAGCAGAACAGATATTAAGAATGTGAGTGATCGCTTCCTCTTACGTAACATCGTACAATGTACATCCTCTTATGTAACAGTTTACTATATCTTCAAATTTTACTTATATTATACTTCTTCGAGTCGAGATGGTATGTTCAATATAAAATTACTTCTTATACACTTAATTCAAAATATGTAGGACCTATCTGAATGTCACATAGTATTTTTATAGTCAGCCTTTCAAGACATAAAATAAACTTGAACTTCTTCTTCTTCTTCTTCTTCTTGGAAGAACTTGAACTGAATGTAATACTTGTTCTTCTACGGAAGTCAGTAAGATGGGAGGTTGAGAGGTCTTTGCCTGGCAGTATGACATTTCAGGCTTCTTTAAACCTAAGTTATTTTCTCGACAATAAAAAATAACTCAATACATACACAATAACAAAAACGTTAACATCATAATCAAATACATTAAGATAGCAGCCATCAAATCAAATAACTATTCCTAACATTCACTAACTATCAAACGTCAAGGCACGATAATTCACGTCATATTTACGTTGTAGCGACGTATTCGTTAACAACGTCAAAGCTCAATTTAGCTGTCAACGTGGCATTACGAATGTATGTATGAAAGGCCACCCCTTTACGTCATCTCATTTATACAGGGTGTATGCTTGCTCAAGTTTTGGGTGTTAAAAAGTCGATAGAAAGTTTAAATACTGTCTTTCTGCAGGACAAATTAGTCTTATCTCAGTGTAGATGTCAGAACAGTGAGTTAAAATAAGAAGTGTATTTTTACTTTTATTTTAGATATTTAGTTTTTGTTAATTATAAATATTATTTATGCCCAGAGATGTCAAATGCTTCCGTAGTAGAGATTTAATTTTAATGTATGAAAAAATTCGTTAATTAGTAAATTGTCGATTTAAGGGGCCTAAGTGCGGCAGTTAATCGATTAATATCTTTACTCTTTTAAAAGGACACCTTTTTAAACTAACGCCCTAATAATGTTTTGTCTATTTGCAATATTTCACTCAATGTTAACTGTAAATAATAATTGATAATACAATTGATTAGACTGCCATATTTGTCTTTGGGTCCTAAATGTTACTCAAGTATTTGTTCGATCCAATTCATTTTGCGCGACAACTGATAAGTATTATTTTATTGATAGTTGTCATTCAAGTTACATAGAATAGACCGTAGGTGTTATTTGTAGATTTTTTTTCAATTTATTTCATGTAAATAACACCCGTAGACCCGTACTCAGATAAGGCAAATGCTTCCTTATTAGAGATTTAGGGCGGATTGCACAAAAACCTAAATATGTTTTAAAAAGTATTAGCCTGTAATGTCCCACTGTTGGGCAAAGGCCTCTCGTCTCACTGAAGATATCAGTACAGTGAGGAGGTTTCAGGCGTAATCACCACGCTTGCCTAATGCGGGTTGGTGATCTCAAACCCGAGCCATGTTTGAAAAGTAGGAAACATGTTTTTCGCTCGACCTGGGAATTGAACCCGGGACCTCAGTCTTGGCAGGCGAGTGCACATACCGCTAGACCACCGAGGCGTTGTTGATGTTTTAAAAACAAAAGCAAATCGTTCAGAATTGTATTTAGAACACAATTTAAAACGAACGTCATTTGTTTTTTAAACATATTTAAGCGCTAAATAGATTTAAAATTTCTTGTGCAATTCGCTCTTAATGAGTAATCCTACTAATATTATAAATGCGAAAGTTTGTATGTATGGATGTATGGATGTATGGATGTATGGATGTTTGTTACTCTTTCACGCAAAAACTACTGAACGGATTTGGATGAAACTCTACAGTAATGTAGGTTATACATCAGAATAACACATGGGATATATTTTATCCCGAAATTCCCGCGGGAACGGGAACAAAGCGGGTAACACCGCGGGGCGCAGCTAGTTTTGACATAATATAATGTACATATAAAAAACTACGTCAAAAAATATGACGAAAGAAGTAACCGTGGCCTTTAAAATTAAAAAAAGGTTTTAACAAAAAGTATTAAATACATCAAAGTACGGAATCACCCTATACATTCACACCTTTCCCCTGTAATCGTATTTTGTATTGTTAATAAACAATGACACAGTGAACTCGTTAACTACGGGCGCGGTTATATTTCCCTATTCATTTAACTGCATTGAATATTTAAATGGGCCTACGTGAGGGCGATTCGGTAAAACCTATAATTTGGTAATAACTGATTAATTTGTAACTTACATCTATAATTGTAATATTATAAAGAGGTAAAATTTTTAAGTTTGTTTGTATGTTCGAGGTAATCTCAGGAATTATCAGTCCGATTTGAATAATTATTTTTGTAATAGATAGCCACATTCAACGGGAAGGTTATAGGCTATTTTTCATCCCGAAATTCCCACGGAAACGGGTACAACGCGGGTAAAACTGCGGGGCGCTGCTAGTCTGGAATAAACGCTTTTTAAGAGTATTTTAGTTGTCAAATGGTTTGTCCCTTTCCGACATACGGTATTTTCTAAAGAGCAAAAGAGAACACTTTATAACAGTGTTTTAATTTAAGAGCATTTATGAATAAGGTGGGTAAAAAAATTAGCATTTAAATAAAAAGCATATCTTTCAAAACTGAGTTCGAATTCAAAAGTTGAAAACTGAAATGAGTTTAACAAATATAAATTATGGAATTCGATTGAAACTAATAATAATACAAAAAGCTGCCATAATGAACACCTGCCGAATAGTGAGAAAGTTCATGGAATTAGATGACAAGGAACCACAACTCAACAACTCATCTTAACATTACCTTCACTCATACGCTACATTTACTTGGCTTTCGGCCCGTAATGTAGTGCATACCAGCCACTGAAGAAATTACTATTTACTAATTGATAAACCAATATTTGTTATTTACAATACACTTTATACAATTATCACGGCAAAATAATATAACTTTTGACATATTTAACCGAAACAATATTGCATTTAAAGTAAACAAGAATATAAGAAAATAGTTTTATACATTTGTCAAGACACAGATGCATTGCATACATTTCCCAGGAGAGAACAAAATGTTTTGCGTACAGTTTTTCTTGTCACAACTTTTTGACAATAGGAAAAGGTAATTTGAATGTTGTTTTGTATAATATTACATAAATACTTTAATAGTGTGTACTCTTGGTACTTACTACGCGACACAAAATACTATGTATTTTAGGCAGTGTTATAACTGACGTAAAGTGGCGACCATTTTCAGGTAATATTATGAAAAGGCTTTTATATTTATGAAAAACTAGGAGTGCCCCGCGGTTTTACCCTTGTTGTGCCCTTTCTCGTGAGAATTTCGGGAGTTTTTATACATATAAACCTTCCTCTTGAATGACTCTATCTATTTAAAAACCGCGTCAAAATCCGTTGCGTAGTTTTAAAGATCTAAGCATACATACAGACAGACAGCGGAAAGCGACTTTGTTTTATACTATGTAGTGATATGTTATTAAAGTGCAACACATATGATTATGCATAGTATATGAAACACAGTGTTACACCTATTATACAAATACAATTAATACAAGGTCACGCGACCGCAACAAGTCCGCACTCAGTGTGTTTTTAATTTACTTATTAATTATTTCTTATAAGATACAAAAAAGTCGTATTGTAAGTCGACGCCAGCATGGTATTAGCCAGTATGAGTACATTTTTTCTTTGATCCATGTAGAATTATCTTACACACTTATTTTTTGCTTCTCATCTACTAGAATCTAATACATATATTTTTTATCCTATTTGTTCGTATGCTGGGGCTCCATTAGCGGGCGAAGATTCGTGTCGCGTTGTCGCGACAAAAACATCGTGTTCGCCCGAACACGATGTTCCTGTCTCCACTAGCGGGCGAAGATTCGTGTCGAGTTGACGCGATGTATCGTGCTAGATTGTGTTGTTCGATTCCCAACTGTGCGGCCGAGACGTAGGTCGTAATTTAAAAATGGATGCGATGACACGATGTACCCGGCCCCATTATCGCGTTAACACGAATATTCACCGTAGCCCGCCCCCGATGCTACATCGTCTTCGCCCGAATACTTCGCGATGACACGATGTACGCGGCCCCATTATCGTGTTAACACGAATATTCGCCGTAGCCCGCTAATGGAGCCCCAGCATTACGAACTTCAAATTCCCCATCTCTTTCTAACAAGCGTTGTCACAATCATTCGCCAGCACCCAAACTACATACATCCAATAAAGCATTGTTTAACTGTCTGCAAAGTATCCGTTTGAAACTGCTTACAAGTCGAAGTAATAGGCAAGTTGGTCCGTCTGTCCGAGCAATGCACATTGCACAATGGTCAGAACTGAGAACTCTAAGAAGTTTCTATATAAATTGTCTTGTACATACATACTTGTATTATTGTGTGTGTTGGACAGCTTTGTTAAGTAGGTTTGTATGTGTGTGTTAGATGTTGTAGTTAAAATCCATTTTCGTAGTTTTATACTTATCTACCATACTTAGGAACTTAAAAAAGCAATCGTGTTATCCACTAATAGTAGCAGCGCACCGCGGTTTTACTCGCGTTGTGCCCATTCCAATGGGAATTTTGGGATGAAAAGTAGCCTATAACCTTCCCGTTGAATGAGGCTATCTATTACAAAAAGAATTATTCAAATCGAATTAGTAATTCCTGAGATTAGCTCGAAAATCCAAAATTACAAATTTTACCTCTTTATAATATTAGAATAGATAGCATAGAAACGTAAAGTAACCACCATCACGGTTTTCAAAATGTATATCAAACAAAACGTAGCATAGCTCTGGTGGAGATACCCTTGCTGTGGTTTGTTGGGCAGAAATTATGCTTAGCGAAACGTCTGCCCTATTGTACAACATTTTGTAGTTAATTGTTGTCTTTGCAGTTCTTAAATATTATTTAATCGTATACAATCTATCTTAATATTGTTATTTTAACATGTGACGTTGTATTAATAGGTAATTAACGACGTAGTATAAATATTGTAAACAAACCACGACCGCGGCGCGCACCGCGGTGTTACCCGTATTTTACCCGTTCCCGCGGGAATTTCGGGATAAAATGTATCCCATGTGTTATTCTGATGTATTATGTATATTACTGTAAAGTTTCTTCCAAATCCTTCCAGTAGTTTTTCGTGAAAGAGTAACAAACATACATTCATACGAGTACATCCATCCTCACAAACTTACATTTATAATATTAGTAGGATTAGGTACTTGCTGTTATTAAACAAGTACGTACTTAATAATAAAGTGGTAATTTCCAATATTCTACAACAATTCAACTTGTTATTGTACACACACATATCTAACCCTACACCGTCCATATAACTCCAGTCGATTTACAACTCTCAAACATTTACAAGTCATCAAAATGCAAGCTTGCATAGAAACTGTTAATTCTTTATTACCGTACAACTTTGTTTTAAACCCTTATGTACTAAGCTTTAGAGTTGAATTTCGTTTGATTGTAATCAAAATGAGACAGGTGATGCGGCTATAAAATGACACTTATCGCAATGTAATTGCTATCTACGTTTTATTATATGATATAAATTAAAATCGTTCGTCTGTTTCAGGTTTGCTGTAGGTAATTTTATTATGGCGTCGTAAAATTAAGAGGAAGGTTCTGTATTGGAGAAATTATACACGTAAGGTTTTGTACGGAAATTGTTGAAGGCTATAATAAACATACTAGCTCGGCTCGTGGTTTGACACGGTTACTGTAAGAATTTTGGGATTAAAACTAGCTTATAAACTTCTTCTTGAAAGTAGCTTTCTTATACAAAAAGAATTCTTCGAATCGGACAGCTAGTTCTCTGAGCTTAGCTTAGCTTAGCTTCAACTTTATCTGAGCTTAGCTTAGCTTCAACTTTATTGTATTGACATCTTATGATAAAACAAAACTTTAAGGAGCTCATCACATCAATTCAGTTTTTAGTCTTAGATTTTCGGTACACTGCACAATTTATCTTTAGAAGTAATATTTGAAATTATGGTACCAATTATCATGACACATTTTTGATGTCGATAAAAAAAGCCAAAATTTTACTCACCAAAGAGAGAAAATAACGATAAAACGCATTGCTTGAATTATATTTATTGAAAATGTTAAGGTAATTTAAGTATAATTAAAACCTAATTTAGCCTAACCCTTCACTTGAACAAGTGCCAGAAAGACCCATACATTTTTGTCCGTAATTGTTTTGTTATTACGAACCATTTAGCTAAACGGAATATAAAACATGTTGGAAACAAAGCGAGGCTCGAACCGCAAGGAGTGTGTTCACAATCTGAACGTCTGTATGTAATTTTAATGTTTCATGTAGTTACCGATTTAATTTTGCGTAAAATGTTTGGTGCATGTTGTTGGAGATAGCGATTTTTGTGCTACTGAAATTAGGGGTTGTTTTTTTGGCAAATTAAAGTTATAAGTACATTAACCACTAGACCAATACAATTTGGCAATGGCAAATCCTACTAATATTATAAATACGAAAGTTTGTGAGGTGTATGTTTGTTTACTCTTTCACGAAAAAACTACTTGACGGATTTGTATGAAACTTTACAGTTATATTGGTTATACATCAGAATAACACATGGGATAAATTTTATCCTAAAATTCCTGCGGGAACGGGGACAACGCGGGTAAGCAATAATTTTATAAAGACGGAACTATCATAATATGGTTTTGCACACAAGCCATATTTCTAAGAACTTTTTTGTCAGTTTTCACTCAATATTGTTTGTAACAAATTAATCACATCATCACGTAAGTAGAGATTTCAAACGTAACCTTTAATAATGTAAAGTCACCTTATCGCTGCAAATCATAATTTGTGCCACATACAAACTGAGCACGTATGCTGGTAACATGAATGTACTAACAGTAATATTGTTATCATTACGCCTTGATGCATGAAACATAACTGACATAACTTTGTAACTTGATTTTGAAGTTATATTATTAAGATATTTCTTCATTAATAATTGATTAGTTTGTAGTAATGACATTTGCGATGTTGACAAAGTTGACAACGCATGTGATGCATAAATTATGCCTACAGCATATTAAAGGTGAGACTGTCATTTTATAAGACACGAGTATAATATTATTTGTTAGCTAATCACTACATAGTATAAAACATAGTCGCTTTCCGCTGTCTGTCTGTATGTCCCTTTGTATGCTTAGATATTTAAAACTATGCAAAGGATTTTGACGCCTTTTTTTTAAAATAGATAGAGTGATTCAGAGGAAGGTTCATATGTATAAAAAATCCCGAAATTCCCACGGAAACGGGCACAACGCGGGTAAAACCGCGGGGCGCTGCTAGTGCTAAAATATATAATAATAATTTTACCTGACGTAAGATTTTCGAAGAAGCTAATAAAACTGATAACAAAGCTAATTTTATAACAATAAAACATAACTTTACCATTCGTTTTATCGAAATCGGACAAAATATTGCCGCAATAAGCGAAGTTTGATGCTTATATTGCCTTTTTTTTCGAAAATTGGAACTCAATTGCCAAAATGAGATCATGATCCTTTGACCACCTACACCTAAAAAGTAGCTATACAATAAAAGTCTCGTAATAAAACCTACCTGATTTGAACTTAGGTCTCAAATGAAGTCATTATTTTACTTATTTTGGGAAGGTGACACCATATTGTGACTTCAGGGCATCAATTTGAACATTTATGTTCAAATGTTATTTGTATTACAGGTTTTTTGAGAGATGTTATAATATTGGGCTTGAAGCTTTTTAAGGCTATAAACGCACAAGCTTGCTTGTCGAATAGAGGCTAGTGTGGCTAGTAGTAGTGGCTTGCATTCTAGGTTAACAACTAGTTAGGCGGTAAGTGCGCAGTGCCACCGCAAGCGAACATTCGTGAACGTTCGTTTTACCTTGTTTGAGTTGTTAAGCCTAGGCGCCAATCAAGCCGCCTGCCTCTAAGTTCGTATCCATAGTATAGTTTAACCTTTCAAGACTAATAAGTACCGTTATACGTTGTTAAACGTCTGTTAAAAAACAATGTTTTGTTTCATATATTAACTGAGTCAGTTAAAAATATTCGGGCGGCAGTAGAAGGCCACAAGTTTCATTTTCTTACGTCTGTGGACTGATATTTCATGTTAACGATTACTGTTGGGTGAGCGTAATCTGAAACCCGCCCTAAAAATACAACTCCTGGACCCACGCCTTCAACGCAAGCTCCATCACAAAACAAAAGAACGTCTGCATCGTGTCAAGCCCAAGCATCATTTGTAAAAGTATTATTCGCACCTGATGTCCGACCACCGTGTGCTATATAAATTAATATCGGGATTAAGCCGCAGTGGGCGGTAAAATGACGCTTCATCTGTTTTATTGTTCACCCCGACAATGTAGCAATTAATTCTGGAATAGATGTTTTGTGACGACGAAATGGTTATTCTTTGTTTTGGTGTGATTTTTCGAGGGTTTGTTTACTTTTGTGACTTCGTTTCAGAGTTGGAAATCTGTTTTTAATGTTATATCGTAAAAATGTTCTAACACTAACAGCGCTCTGCAGTCTTACCCACGTTATTCCCGTTTCCGAAGGAATTTCTGGATGAAAAATAGCCTATAACCTTTCAGTTGAATATAGCTATCAATTACAAAAATAATTATTTAAATTGGATTGGTAAATCACACTCTAGCTTTATTATCAAGAACAATCCCAAGAACATGCCCAATGGATGTTTTCAAATTCTTTCGAATACTCGTAGTAATAAATATGCGCCATTTTACATACTCCATCTACCATCTCATCCTATACTCTAGAGCGGTCAGTGACCGTCCTCAAACACTTTGTGACTATACAATTTTGCATAATAAAAACGTATTAAAGAGTATTTTCAATACAATAAGTTCTGTCTATAGACCGTTTTCTTAAATAAAAAGGTTTACCTCCTTACATAAAGCCTCATTATTTTAGTTTTAAAAACAAGTGAAGTTCGGTTATTGTGTTCCATTTGTATTCGAATAGCGCCTCGTGGTTTTTTTTACCGTCGGAATTTTGGAATAAAAATATAATTCACCCGTTAAATATGGCGATCCATTACAAAAATCAGTATTCAAATCCTATTGGTAGTTTCTAAAATTAGCTTGATCAAACAAACAAAACAAACTATAGTTACCTATAGGTTGTATCTTTTATCGGGTCTCTCATTTTACTGAGGAAAACAGTACAGTGAAGAGGAATAGGCGTAATCACCTCACTTGATTACTACGGCTAAGTGATATCAAACCTGCGCCATTTTAGCACCCAAATCCTTTAATATGCCGCCGATTAGTATGTTCCATGATATTTTAAATTTTCTAACATCCGTTCACTCAAATTTAAAATTCACCAATTCTATTCCAAACAAGCAATTTGACAACAAACAGTATAATTATTATTTCATAAATATTATTCCAATTATAACGAGTTCCGTACCAACACGGTAGTCATGATTAAAACAGGTGACACCCCCTTAATTAAGGTGCGGTTACATCGACGAGGGAGCTCTTTGGTTGAATAAAAGATAGCGCACGTGTGACCCTGGATTAACCTCGTTTTAGGGTATTTATGATACTGGGACGTGTTAGATTTGGTACGTTTTTGAAGTGCGCGTGGCTATGGAGATATTTCTAGTCTTTTCGGTATACGTTATGTGATATGTCGACTTCAATCAATATGAACCTCTTGACAAGTCAAAGTCAAAAACTTTAAGAGAAGGAATTTTAAATCTAAGTTAGCTCACTTTTACTTTCATTTTTATCTGTCGTTTCGGCCCTTTACATGTAATGAACAGTCATGTGCAATGAAATGTATACACGGGCAGATTTGCAAATAAATGTATACTCTGAAAATTTCAAAAACATATAGCCACTTAACAATTCATACTGTATAACCACCCGAGTTTCTCACAATAATGTATACATTTTTGGCAAAAATATGGACACAGGTTCTTTTTCAGATATTTGTATACACGATTACATGCAAAAATATGTATCCATTATGAATTACAATAATATGTAAACGATATTATTTCATAACGATGTAAACAATAGTATTTCATTATAATGTACCTATACACTTTAGAAACTGTAGCAGTTTTCACTATTTTGACAAATCGGTATTAATTTCAATAATATGTACACAAATGTAATTTTCCAATTCATGTAAACATTAATTTTTGTCTTTTAAATATAGATATGAAGGTGCGTTCAAAATAGCCTCTTTGGGGTTGCCCCAAAGAGGCTGCGAAACTGAAAAAAAAATATGACTTTGATTTTGATAGTTTATAATAATTCTTTTGTTTTTATTGTGAAGGAACTTCGTTCCAATATTGTTTACATGAATTGGAAAATTACATTTGTGTACATATTATTGAAATTACTACCGATTTGTCAAAATAGTGAAAACTGCTACAGTTTCTAAAGTGTATACATTATAATGAAATACTATTGTTTACATCGTTATGAAATAATATCGTTTACATATTATTGTAATTCATAATGGATACATATTTTTGCATGTGATCGTGTATACAAATATCTGAAAAAGAACCTGTGTCCATATTTTTGCCAAAAATGTATACATTATTGTGAGAAACTCGGGTGGTTATATAGTATGAATTGTTAAGTGGCTATATGTTTTTGAAATTTTCAGAGTATACATTTATTTGCAAATCTGCCCGTGTATACATTTCATTGCACATGACTGAACCACGGTCACAGAAGATATCTAACGCCAGTACTCAGAAATGTCAAATGCTTCCTTTGTAGAGATTTAATGAGTGATTTTGACATAATATAATGTATGGAAAATTACGTCAATTTGTTAATTGTAGACTTAATGGACGTACGGAGTGCAAGAAGCATATTTTTTAAATTTAAATTAGCTATTAATTTACTCTATCAGCCGTAGCTCGTCCCAAAGAACGATCGAAAAATTATCCAAAAGTTTTGGAAAATTTTGGCGAATAGAAAAAAAATGTTTATTTTATTTTTTTATTTTATTCATTTTAGGAAAACTTACAGCTAGATAACAGTGAGTATATAAAAAAATAAACATGCAATACATGTTAAAGAAGGCCAATTACAAGTTTCCACTGATATAAATACTGTCACTGTGTTTCAACATCATTACTAAAATCCCGAAATATAAAATGCACGCACTGAAAGCAAACCCCACGGCAATATACTTAAAAAGGTAATTGTGTCCTACAAAGCATATTTACATATGCATTTATGACTTCAGGGCATGAAACCCTAATTATTGAAGTCCCTCAGAAGGATGGCAGGACCGCACTTTACTAAATTAATTTCTAGTTGAAAATAGAATTGGGTTTTTGTATGGCATATGTTGTATGAATAGAAGTATAGGATAAATTGTAATATAGAAAACTGTTGGTCTGTGTGTTTGTATCACGTTTTATAATATGTATTTGTAAGATGTTTTTGTTTTTTAGTGTAAACTTTTTTTTTTTTTTACATAGACCAATAAAGTTAAAAAGCTACGCGAATACCGATAGTCAATTATTTTACTCAAATGAATGAAAAAAAAACCGTTTTAAGATACGCGCTATGACGCTAAAAGATAACATTCAACAACACTGAGTAATGAGTAAATTATTTGAGTGACCCACTGAACGAATCAAAATAAAGGTCGCGATCTTAACATTACTCTCACGGTCAAGTGATAATAATAATATTTAATATTAATAATAATTTGGATTACTGTGTTATCTTTAAAATACTTTACTTTACTTTTTTGTAAGGATTTTGGGACAAAATGGAGGAAAACCGTTAAAAGAGAAAATCATGGGAGATTATGATAGATCGACAACCGCACTCAATTTCCATTAAATCCCATACTTAACTATTCAATTCAATTTTTGTTTGAAATACTTGACGTAATTAACGTAATTTTTAATAAAACTAATTGACGTAATTTTTCATACATTAAATGTCAAAATCGCTCATCATTACATATCTGCTAACGATGAAGTTGACATTGACATTGAGACAAACATTGTTGTCTATTAGATTAGGAATTTCTACTGACATACAGTGCCACCAACTTAACTGTTCAGGTGGGCAAAATGGGAACTACAGCCGCGTCATATTGAATCTATACTATGTTAGGCTTTATATGATTGATATTGTAGTTTCTTAAATTTTAATGATATCTATAGACTGACTTGCAAGACATGTTTTAATTACCTTTGTTTCTTGGTGAATTTCTTATATTACGGCAATACCAAATTCTCCACTAGCGACGCTGTCAACTGAACAGATAAGATGGTGGGACTGTAACAACTTTTGTTCACTTTAGTTTACATTTTTATGTGACATTTCGGCCCCTTTAATAAAAAAATAAAAGCGTAGTGTATCCGTATCAAATTCAGTAGTGTCCCCTTAAACCTAAGAAACCGATATAGTTTTGTTCGCGTCAAAAAAAGCAGTCTAAAGATTTTTGTCGGCTAGTGGCTAAAGTGCGAAATATATGTATGAAATAATAAGAAAACCCAGCGGCAAAAGCCAAGCTATCCATAATATTAATTCGGCCAGATTTAACAGACATGGCTGCGTATAATTCGCTTCATTTCTTGTTTATGAACACTTTTGGTAGATGACTGTCATTTGACCTCAGAGCGGCTTGAAGGACGGTTAACCCCTAGATATTAATACATATATGGAATTAATACTTTGTTTTGTTTGCTACCCGACGGATGTTAATTAAAAGATGTTAATTAATATGTTTTGTTTCTGCAAAAATAATTGACTTTTTCGTTAGTTTATGTTTCCGCTTTTGGGTGTAAATGAATGTACATACTCGTATTTTCATCAAACCACAAATAGGGAAATTATAAAACAAGTCATTATTAAAAAAATCATAATGTAGTTGATAGAGATGCTTTTATTTAATCACTAGCAGCGCCCCGCGGTTTTACCCGCGTTGTGCCTGTTCCCGTGGGAATATCGGAAATTTTTATACCTTTCACTCTATCTATTAAAAAAAACCGCGTCAAAATCCGTTGCGTGGTTTTAAAGATCTAAGCATGCATAGGGACAGACAGCGGAAAGCGACTTTGTTTTATACTATGTAGGGATATTGCATTCTTTGAGGGTATTATTTGGTTTTAATACTTTCATATACTTTTTAGCGCTCGTGACATAGTTTGAACGAGCAGTGTTAACTCATTGCGATTGTTAAGCAACGTGCAGCTCAGCCCCTACTTGGATGGGTGGCCGATAGTGGAATTTATATCTGAAAGATACCGTGGTTTGGAGGGCACGTTAAATTGTCGGTCCCGGTTGTATCAATCGTCAGAACATGTCAGAGGCCTTTAGGCGGTCTAAAAAGTCCGACACCAGGGTTGGCCACTGACCTACTGGTGGTTTCAGATATACTCTATTTTTTTGGATTGGCACAAAATGTGGACCAATGTCTTCAATTTTCCAGCCGAAGACGATTGCTCCTGAAGAGGAAAAAGGTTTAGTGATTTTATTTCATTCTTACCCTATCTCTAAACCTTTTTCCTCTTCAGAAGTAATAGATAGTTAGGTTAGGTGAAGTTACGAATACGCACCAATTAAATTACGGCTGAAACTAAATGTTTACAGTTTCCTTCAACCCAAGAAACCTCACAAGCTAGTAATTAATAAAATCAATACGCCTATTAAATGTTGTAATACAATTATATTCATCACAAATTATATCAGAAGGGATCCCTAAAGGTACGGAACCCTCGTGCTTGGTTACGGTCATTTACCTCCTAATTATGCTTAGCAAACACTGGAGTGCGTACTTTAACAACTCCTTGGTAGCTTGAGATAGGGAAGGGGTATGTGCTAGACGGTTTGAGGGAGGTTCAACTTATTTTATAAAGAACTAGCAGCGCCCCGCGGTTTTACCCGCGTTGTGCCCGTTCCCGTGGGAATTTCGGGAATTTTTTTACATAAAAACCTTCCTCTTGAATCACTCTACCTATTACAAAAAACCGCATCAAAATCCGTTGCGTAATTTTAAAGATTTAAGCATACAGACAGACAAACAGACAGACAGACAGACACGAAAAAGAGACGACTTTATTTTATACTATGTAGTGACTAGCAGCGCCCCGCGGTTTTACCCGCGTTGTGCCCGTTCCCGTGGGAATTTCGGGATTTTTTTTACATAAAAACCTTCCTCTTGAATCACTCTACCTATTACAAAAAACCGCATCAAAATCCGTTGCGTAATTTTAAAGATTTAAGCATACAGACAGACAAACAGACAAAAGTAGCGACTTTGTTTTATACTATGTAGTGACTATGTAGTGATGATGCAATATTTATCAAGAACAACCTTCGAAATATGTAATTTAGGAGGTATGTCTGGTTGAGGTAGGTTTACAGATATTTTTAATCGTAATTATCTCGTGTTACCTATACTTCTATACTAATATTATAAAGAGGTAAAAAAAATAAGTTTGTTTTTTTGTATGTTCGAGCTAATCTCGGGAATTATCAGTCCGATTTGAATAATTCTTTTTGTAATAGATAGCCACATTCAACGGGAAGGTTATAGGCTATTTTTCATCCCGAAATGCTCACGGGAACGGGTACAATGCGGGTAAAACCGCGGGGCGCTGCTAGTACATTATAAAGAAAGTTTTTCTGCCTCTGTGAATCTGTCCATATTGTCTGTCCTACACATAACAATGTAATGTTTAATATGTGTTATCACAACAGTCTCACAAATTACTTAAACTTAAACTAAACAATAAAAGGTACTCGTAAATCAACATCTATTCAAGTGCAAATGGCGCTTTTGCGCGATTCCAACCTCATTAACCGACTTCAAAAAAGAAGGAGGATTCTCAATTCGACTGTTTTATTTTTAAAATCGCCGATTAGCAGCTCGCAGACTCGCTCAGTATCAAGTATCAACAACATTTTACATTCTACATTAATGCTAGGAAAATATCTTTGAAAATACCGTTTACCTCTTTCTACCCTTCACGCCTATCACCATGTACCCAAATCTTAACATCGACCGTTTTGATTTCTAACGGCGAGACACATCTCATAACTTTACCCCTTAATTCAATATCGCTTTTGCACCACCATTTTGAACTCTATCCCTCTAAAAATAAGACATATCACGAATGAATAACTTTAGTTTGTATTTTGGTGTTATTTTAAATGGAAAGTTGCATTTGAGAAGCTCAAGGAACGGGTTGCTAATTAAAAGTGAGATTTCTTGTTTGTAGTGTTTTCTGCTACGTTAGATATGAATGGAAGAGTAAATAAATTACTTTTAGGATTGAACAACTTTTCTAGACTACACTTACCTTACTATAAGGTCGAGGGCAGACTATAGTCATTATAGCCTTCAGACAGTATTATACAAATATTAATATTTTCAGGACAAATTCACATACGGTTAATTAGACTCAAACTAATCTCCAAGCTTGTTTTATGGAATCTAACTAATACTATTACATAATATGTAGGTACATTTATAAACAAATACTTAATATGAACACAAAATTGTTTGTATATGTTGTTAATTATGAACATAATATTTGACACCCAGACATTCGTCGTCAAAGACTATGTCTATGCTATTAGTGCACGTGTTATTGATTCCGGGCGAGAATCGAACCCGCAACACCCGACACAAACCACTGTGGCAACGGGCTCATAAAAATAACTGTAGAACATTTTGAGAAGTTTTGTATACGTGAGTATCATTATTAGTTTTGGTAGAGCAAAATACAGTCATAAGGTTGACTAGTCTTGTGTTTTATTCGTATTACTACTCTGTTGGTGAATCATTGACTGACTCATCATCATGGCTAGCAACTTTGTAAGGGTATCAAGGGGGATGATTTATGTAAGTAAACGTAGGGTTGACAAGGAAACTATGTATTTTTAGCACAAAAACATAAGTGAATGCTTTTATGTTTAAGAACTATGTAACGCTGATGTATATAGGTGTAAAAATTAGGTTTTAAGGAATGGGGATTTGAAATCTATACTAATATTATAAAGAAGTAAAATTTGTAAGTTTGTTTGTTTGTTTGTTTGTTTGTATGTTCGAGCTAATCTCGGGAATTATCAGTCCGATTTGAATAATTCTTTTTGTAATAGATAGCCACTTTCAACGGGAAGGTTATAGGCTATTTTTCAACACGAAATTCCCATGGGAACGGGCACAACGCGGGTAAAACCGCGGGGCGCTGCTAGTTACTTATAATTGAATGCGATTAACGAATCACAGGACATGGCGGTGCCCTTTGTGGCTACGCATACAAAGATGAACATACTGTGTGTAAAAAATTAATGTAATCGGTCTTTTTTCGAAACCTAACTTATATAATACTACTGACCAGGGTAATATAAAATATTTGACGTTTGAGACGTCGTCTAGAATCTACTTTAAATAATGGTGCATCTACACATGCCACCCGCTTGCCGCCCGCTTGCCGTCCGCTTGCAGTCTACTTTGCCGCTGATTATGCCGCCGAGTAGGCAGCAAATGCATTCAAAATCCGCGCGCGGCGCGCTAAAGCGCAAGACGCACATACTGCGGGTGCGAATCGCTTGACGTTGTATTCCTTGTATTTTTATGAAAGATGTCGCACTGGTCTTACTAGTGTGTCCTGTGCTTAAGCTGGCAACATGTGCGAATACGCCATAGAACAAAAATATATTTAAAAGTCTCAAAGTCAAGGCTTAAACTACACCACATAAATCTTCAAAATACATTCCCTATGCATTAAAATACATCTGGACGTTGGCGCTGCTCCGGAATAATTTAGCATAATTATAATATACTAGTATCTAGAAACTCTCAGACCAAAAAAAAATTCAAGAACGGACATTGCGAAAGTGAAGCATGTGAACTATCTGAAGCAGTGAAGCAAAATTACACCGTGTGCTCTCATCTCAACATCCACTGCCACGCACCTTTTTTCACTAACTTGCCTGAGTATGTATTTATGATGTTTGTTTACTTTCTAATAAATTCCGAACCTATTTTAACCAACCCTATAAAATGTATGCTATCATAATGGTCGTATTTTGACTGTTTTCCAAAATAATACCACAAAAAAAATCGATTCGCTTTTTCACTCAATTCTGTAACCAAATTACACCTAATTAATTGACACATAGATACTAGTCGACTTCACTTTTATATTGACAGCACTCGGCGGTTAATATTTATTAGGTCTTTGATTCTAGTACATCTAGGAACTATAACTAATAGCCTGAAGCCCGCGGATTGTCTCGGCGCGATGCAAATGAGAGGTTCAACTTATAAACACCTTTTGAACTGAAGCTTTTAGCGGAAGAACTGTTTTTGTTGTCTGTAAATTTCTAGACTTTTTTATTAAGAATACCTACCCATACCACCATATTCTTTTAAAATGCGTTTCTTGCAAAAAAATACGGGTTGGGAGTGCCGGCAGAAGTGAAAACTTGGATATTAACAGAGGTTTCTGTGTTCAAAGAACTTAACCCATACAGTCATCCAATCTATACTCGTACCCTTTTATGTTATGAAATATAAAAAATATTTTTCGTTGATAACTGCCCGTAATGCCACAACTGCACATTCGCCGATGACCGAACCGAGCGCCGTTACCCCTCAAAGTGACGAATGCTATCATTTCCTGGATATAACGGCGCACATATTTCACACTCTGATTAATGCTGAGGGCAAAACATTATGATTCAGTTATTTATTGCATTTGCTGAAAGAGGATTGTGTGAACTATGCCTATGAATGTAATGTGTATGATATTTATAGTGTGGTGTGTGGATGGAATTTATTTATTGAATAATAAAGGATTATGTCAATACGTTATGGCGCAGCGGGGCAGTGAGTTTTAAATCTATTTTTAATATATAAAAGAAAGTCGTGTTAGTTACACCATATATAGCTCGAGAACGGCTGGACCGATTTAATGATTCTCTTTCTATTTGATTTATCTTGATCAGGTAAATAAATAATAAAAGTCCCGAAATTGCCACGGGAACAGGTGCGCTGCAGGTACAGCAAACTGCGGCCACAGCTAGTTCTTTATGAAAAACATAGTTTTTTAAACATGGCAAAGTGCCCATACACATACATGTTTGGTATATGCCTAAAATCCAATATATATGCAATCATCCTTTGAAATAAAACCACTGTAACAACACAAATCAAAATTTAAAGCCCTAATACAAAAAAAACACCACTCCAGTGTTTGCTACACTGTTGGCACCACTAAATCTCCACTCTGTATTCTCCACAAAACCTTTTAAACCTCACAAATACATAAAAAGTGTAATCCTTAATACAAATAGCCTCAGTATATATTCATTGCAATCTCAGTCTAGGCTACACTATAAAATGTGCAATGAGCTTATTGCTAGTCTGAGCGATACCGCATTGGATTGCAAACAGCGCATAAAGTATGCGAATAGGTATACGAGGAAGTAATAGAAAACAGTTGAAAGACAATATTAATGAGTGATAGTCTTTTTTGAGAGCACTTTTATGGCACCTCTTGGTGGCATTAAAAGGTCCGTGAGTTTGAAACGATAACATTAGAATTATTGATTTTGATATACTTTTAAGTTCGTTAGTTCGTATAGGTTAGTGGCCAATCCTGGTGTCCTAGTTTTAGACTGCCTAAAGGCCTTCGACATGGTCTATCGATTAAAACAACCGGGACCGACAAATTTACGAAAATTTCTTATTTAAAAATTATACGTAAAATCCGAAGCACGTCAGCGCCTAGATAGAAATGCAAAAATCGGTCATTGATTTTGACTAAACAGATCAAATAATGCTCATAATTAATGAGATTAGCTATATTATTATTATTACTAGAGATAAGAACCATTCTTAATGTTTAATGTAAGTGAAGTTAAGCACAATTTTAAAATACATATTATTCTTTGTTAAATCTTTTTTGATCTTATCATATTCCTTCAGCATCTTTAGAGTTTGTGAATAAATTAGTTCAGCAGACGTTTCTTCATAAAAAGTATAAGTAAGTGGAATCCATTTTCTTTAGAGTATATTTTCTAATGAGTGGGAGAGTGGTTTTTCCTTCACGGTTGGTTTCGCAAGACGTTCATGTTAGTAACCCAGAGTAATCTCAAGAACTTCGTAGGTAGACTATATCTTAAATATTCCAGACTGTATTAAGACTGAACCGATCGACGTTAAAGATGTCTTTAATCAGTTTAAAAATAGTTGTTAGTGCAAATAATTATGTATTTAGTGTCAAATGCCTGTGATAGACAAAAAAGTTGTTAACTGCATTTGATGTCTTGTTTCTTGTATCAACTACTTTATAAGAAATTTCAGAAGAACATTTAGAGATTTCTTAAAAGTGATAATAAAAAATGATGATTCTCAATGTTTCGTTAAATAAACCTTGATTTTAAAAGTACTAGCAGCACCCCGCGGTCTTACCCGCGTTGTGCCTGTTCCTGTGGAAATTTGGGGAGGAAAAGTGGCCTATAATCCATTACAAAAATAATTATTCGAATCGTTTTGATAGTTTCTGAGATTAGCGCGTTCAAAACAAACAAACAAACTCTGCAGCTATATAATATTAGTATAGATGTACTCGTTTGAATAAGTTTCTGAAAAAGAATCTTTTGAAATTACCCCACTTCATATATAAATAACACACACACTTTCTAAGCTAACGAACCTGCCTAAAAGCTATAACAACACACTCCTACTTGTTTGTTACCAACCCAACATCAATCTCAAAGATCCCACCCAATTCTTTGGCTCCTAAACTTGGTTTCCCCGAAGCCATATAAAACAGGTGTGGACACACGATCCTGGATAACTGAACAAGTATTTTTGGACAACAAACACAAGCCACTTTGATGTTAGAGTAACCACTGTCGAAACAAAAGTGCTTCTATGGTGGCTTTATCACTTCTGTGTAAGATTTTTATGGGAAAGGGTGATGTGTAAATAAATAAATATATGGGTTGTGATAAGGTGATAAGAATAACATTTTAAAGCGAAAATCTGACTTTAAACTGTATTTCAGTTGAATTTTACAAAAACCACCAGTTTAATAAAAATTAAATAAATTAAAATGGTTGTCGTTTTTGGTATCGGTTAAAAAAGCATCAGGTTTAATTGAGAAAGCTGCTCCTTTTTTGAAGACGGTAATTAAAGGGACTATTCTGTAAGATTTTTATTGCTAAAAGAATTCGGTTCTTTAGGTGCGATGACAGTAAATCTTTCGCCACATGTAATATTGATTTTTAGCTAGTGTTTTCTAAGGCTTGTAAGCACTTAATTAGCTTCTGTCCATAACGCGAACAGTTCAGTACATTTTTAACCTCAACATTTAACAAAGGTAAAAAATCTGAACACGACATACCGTTCATATTTAGCACATTGATTAGCAAATTCCTGAACAAAAGACAAATAAAAACATTTCATTACACAAACCGATATAACCCGTAACAAATCGCGAAGGAAACACGACTAATGAATCAATCCTGGTAGTAATTACGCGAAGGGAATGCGCCCGCGCAACTCAAAGGACGCACCGGGAATTTGCGTGACCAATGCAATTAGTCGCTCCTTCAGTCGAATGCCTTATTCTGGCCAATTCAAATTTAGAACGTACTATATCCATCTCACTATTACTTCATTATCAACCTTATTTACTTTACCATGTACCTTAAATTCCAAAATCAAATTGTGACAGTTACTCGAAAGTAAAAGGACGTAACTTCTTTGATGATGTCGTTGCAGAATAAAGTCTAAGGCTAAGGCAATAAAGTTGTTTTTGTCTTGTGTTGCACGGTTCAGTGGTGTTTTGGAAGATGTCCAGGATGCCATACTTGTGTTAAATAGTTGCGTTGCACCACCGTTAAGAGATTGTTGTGATGTTATTACACCACCTGTGTGTGTTAATCATGTTGATTTGACGTTACGTCTGTGGTTTGAAATTTTGATTCGCTATTTGGAGTATAACTATCACTACATAGTACATATAACACAAAGTCCCCGGCCGCGTTTGTTTATCTGTCTGTCTGTTCACGATAAACTCAAATACTACTGAACGGATTTTCACGCGGTTTCCACCAATCGATAGTATGATTCTTCCGGAAGGTTTATATGTATAAACAATCCCTAAATTCCCACGGGAACGGTCACAATGCGGGTAAAACCGCGGGACGCTACTAGTTATTTATAAGTCAAATACTACCAAAACACATAGATGTAGACACAATAACTTTCTCGTTTGAGAGGGATAAGTCTGCATTTGCACCTTCGAAATCAATATTTACCACAATGATTACGTTTTACTCATGCTTAAGTAAGGAAGGAGAATCCGACACCGAAATGTTGGGGACATTTGTTTGAATGTTTTGAAGACCCCTTCATTAGATGTCAGAGACCTTTGGCGGCTCAATAACTCTGACACCAGGATTGGTCAGGGTGACCATCCACTCGATGAAGATGAAGCCACAAGCTAGAAGCGCGCGTAGCGTAGTTTGACCAAGCGATGTCAGTTGAGTCCTTTCACTGTAAACTATGGTATACTCGTTCTATAATATAATTAAACTAGCAGCGCCCCGCGGTTTTACCCGCGTTGTGCCCGTTCCCGTGGGAATTTCGGGAATTTTTTTACATAAAAACCTTCCTCTTGAATCACTCTACCTATTACAAAAAACCGCATCAAAATCCGTTGCGTAATTTTAAAGATTTAAGCATACAGACAGACAAACAAACAGTGTGACAGACACGAAAAAGAGACGACTTTATTTTATACTATGTAGTGATACCCAACGTACCATGCAACGTGACATTACAAAGATTTAATGGAAAGACACCTTTAATCTCTGATTAAAACTTTCAGTCAGTCACAGGCAAAATAACAAGAGTATAGAACAGTAGGCACCAGAACGAAACTATGGCGGTATCTTGTATAAACTAATCAAACTTAAGGGATTCAATTATAGCTACAGCCATCTGATGACCCGACGCCCTTATTATACAGACAAGATCTTTATGTCCGTCTGTCCCTTCCGTTTGGTTACGCACTGCGTTGATAAACTGCGCTGGTGTTTTTGTATTGCACATTTTGTGAAAACAATTAATTTCTTAAAATGTATTCAGAATTATAATTGTCGTTCAATACAAAATTTGACAATCACTACATAGTATAAAATAAAGTCGTCTCTGTTTCGTGTCTGTTTGTCTGTATGCTTAAATCTTTAAAATTACGCAACGGATTTTGATGCGGTTTTTTGTAATAGGTAGAGTGATTCAAGAGGAAGGTTTTTATGTAAAAAAATTCCCGAAATTCCCACGGGAACGGGCACAACGCGGGTAAAACCGCGGGGCGCTGCTAGTATAGTGATAAGTTTATTTTACGATGAAAATGCTACTAATTTTATACAGATAAAATAAATTTAAAATTATGAATCTAAAATAAAATAAGGTTCATTTGGATCCAGTGACAAGTATGGGCGTGATATTAATTCTCTGTAAAATGAAAAGCAATAAAGCTTTTATTTGCAAAAAATCAAAGAAGATTAAGATGCAAACAAGATGGAAAATCCAACTACTAAGATAATTTCAGATCGAATATAGAACAAGAATATCTCAACAATTTTCAGAGCCAGTGCGTAACATCTCCTTGTCAATTGCCATCTCATCCCTTCGTCCCTCGCCTTGTAATTGTTTCTTATTCGTTACACATTAAACAATATCTGTAGGGAAGACCGTTTATTTGTAGATACGAGTATGTTACTAATTTCATATTTAGTAGTGTTTGGAATAAATAGTTATTGACTCTATTATGACTAAGGGAGGTACCACGAGAAGCAAAAGCGACTAGCGATTAATCCTATCCTACTTAATATTATAAATGCGAATGTTTGTGAGGATGATGGATGCATGTATGTATGTATGTTACTCTTTCACGAAAAAACTACAGGACAGATTTGGAACTTTACTGTAATACAGTTTAAATATTATAATAACACATGGGATACATTTTATCCCAAAATTCCCGCGCGAAAGGGCACAACGTGGGTAACACCGCGGGGCGCGGCTGGTATTCAAATATTCTTCTATCTTTAAGACTCAATGAGCCGAAGAAGACGAATTTTTATTGTTCTATTTCGAAAAAATATCACTATGCATTGTTACGAGTATTTTTGCCGTCACTGCATTACAACACCTCTACAACTAACCATAGACAATTCTAAACATACCACAAACAAAATACCTGCAAACATTGTAACAAAATAATCCCAAGCTATTCTAACGCTGCAATAAGATCTAACAATTTGTGCCCGGTTAAAGTTCCTGTTAATCTACCCACGAGTACCTTCGTGCAAATGTGGAGAATTAAAACTTTGTCCATATATCGTCTGCAGAACCACTCGAGGCTATACAAAGACTGAAACAAGAGATTTACAGAACACCAGCACTATAATAGTTACAGATTTATAGAACTGAACTGTATGAGTTAGATGAGACGTGTGGAAAAAGTTATTGTTGGGTAATGTCTGGGAAATTAGTGAACTTAGTATTTGTTTATACCTACTAAGAGTATATACAATGCATGATGTTGTGCATAACCTAGAATAGGTAATAGCCCAATCACTTTGAAATATTTGTATACTAGTCTTCTTCTTCTTCATCGAGTGGATGGTTAACCTGACCAACCCTGGTGTCAGAGTTATTGAGCCGCCAAAGGCCTCTGACATGGCTCATGTAACGACTACTATCCGTAGAAAGTAACCGGGACCGACGTCTTAATGTGCCCTCCGAAGCACGGAATCATCTTACTTTTCGAGCAATCAGGTGATTCAGCCTGCAATGCCCTAACCAAACTGAGGAAAGTCTCACAAAGTGATTTTTGTGAGATATCGAACCCGGAACCTCCGGATCGTGAGCCGGGCGCTTAAACCACAGGACCACGGAGGCTGTTGTATACTAGTAATACCCCGCGGCTTTACCTACGTTGAACCCATTCCTGTGGGAATTTCCGCATGAAAAGTAGTTCATTGTGATTTCTAACTAATACTAATATACTTCTTCTATATTGGTTCTCTATAATATATTATACCACTAAGTAGATTAGGTCGACTGCTTCATTGACACAAGATTACAAGTTGAAATTCATGTTGCATTAATAATATTTTCGCCTTTATCTCTTTAGCCTTAAGAACGATTAAAAATACAAAAAATTGAAACAATACTAATACATTAGGTCCTACCTAAAGAGCAATTTTAATTAAGCACATAACTACTCAAGGAACTCAAAGTTAAAACAACAAGGATTTGAAGAGAGTACTAAGACATATCCGTTGGGTATTTTCAGTTTCAGTACAGACGTAAATACAGACAGTGAACAAACTGAGAACTAGTTGTTGACCGAGACTCGCCCGGGGCAGATAACACTTCTACGTCATACTTAATCATTGTTAGCCGACTTCAAAAAAAGAGGTTCTCAAATTGGATCTGATGTTTTTTTGCTGTCGACGTGCTTTTTTATTTCGTAACATACTTAACTTTTTACAATTGGATACGTAATTTGATATTCACATTAAGAATTTTAAAGTTAAGAATTTTGAGCGATGAGTGTGTGTACACTCATCGCTCAAAATTCTTAACTCACCCACATCCTATATACCCCGGACAATTTAGACATTCGAGAGTGCATAAAGTCCCAACAAGCTGAAAATCAGGAAAATTGTTCAAAACATAATTATAAACAATGTGTAAAAGTTCCCCATCATTCCCGTGTATGGAATTTTTTTTATTCAAGGTCAAATGTCAAAAAAAAGTGTTTTTCGCGAATATCTGAAAAACGGTGCAATCTAGCAAAAAAAAGTGTATGATGAAATGAAAGCTTATAAAATTCTCTATAACTTTAATTCTATCCAATTTTTCCATATTCCAAACCGTTATTGAACTACACGCTCCAGAAATGTCAAAATTAAGGACCTCGGGCAGGTAACTATGGAGCCTGCCCCAATGCTCAACAGTGACATGACCCATGTCATTTGAAAGGTCTTGAAGAGTTGTACAAGTTACTCCTAGACAGTTATATCGAATTCGATGGCCAACTCGGTGTTTTCGACCACCGAAGAATTACCACTGGAGGTGCTGTGGAGCCTGGACGGTATGCTCAACAGTGACATGACTTACGCATTTGAAAGCTCTTACAAGTCACTTTTTGATAGTTATGTCGAAATTGACGCCAAACTCGGTGTTTTCGACCACCGAAGAAAAAACACTAGGTGTATGTGCAATAATGTGAAGTTGACCCTGATCGTATTGCTCAACAGTGACATGACTAATGTCATTTGAAAGCTCTTACAAGTCACTCCTTGACAGTAATATCGAAATCGACGACCAACTCGGTGTTTTCGACCACCGAAGTATCGACACTGATCGTATTGCTCAACAGTGACATGACACATATCATTTGAAAGCTCATAAAGAGTTGGATAAGTCACTCTTTGATAGTTATATCGAAATCGCCGTCCAACTTACTGTTTTCGACCACCGAAGAATGGAGTTGGGCTATGCCATACCGAAGTATCGACGCTGATGCTAATGCTCAAAAGTGACATGACCTATGTCATTTGAAAGCTCTTGAAGAGTTGTACAAGTCACTCTTTGACACTTATATCGAAATCGACCGCCAACGCGGTGTTTTCGACCATCGAAATATCGACACTGGGTGTATATGCAGTTGACCCTGATGGTATTGCTCAACAGTGACATGACCTATGTCATTTGAAAGCTCTTGAAGAGTTGTACAAGTCACTCTTTGACAGTTATATCGAAATCGACCGCCAACGCGGTGTTTTCGACCACCGAAGAATCGACACTGGGTGTATGTGCAGTTGACCCTGATGGTATTGCTCAACAGTGACATAACTTATGTCATTTGAAAGCCCTTGAAGAGTTGTCCAAGTCACTCCTAGACATTTATGTCGAATTCGACGGTTAACTCGGTGTTTTCAATTTGGCAAAAAAAAATATATGACTTCACTCTCATTTTTTGGTCTAAATTGACTGGATTATCAAGGAGTGACTTGGACAACTCTTCAAGGGCTTTCAAATGACATAGGTCATGTCACTGTTGAGCAATACCATCAGGGTCAACTGCATATACACCCAGTGTCGATATTTCGATGGTCGAAAACACCGCGTTGGCGGTCGATTTCGATATAAGTGTCAAAGAGTGACTTGTACAACTCTTCAAGAGCTTTCAAATGACATAGGTCATGTCACTTTTGAGCATTAGCATCAGCGTCGACACTTCGGTATGGCATAGCCCAACTCCATTCTTCGGTGGTCGAAAACAGTAAGTTGGACGGCGATTTCGATATAACTATCAAAGAGTGACTTATACAACTCTTTATGAGCTTTCAAATGATATGTGTCATGTCACTGTTGAGCAATACGATCAGTGTCGATACTTCGGTGGTCGAAAACACCGAGTTGGTCGTCGATTTCGATATTACTGTCAAGGAGTGACTTGTAAGAGCTTTCAAATGACATTAGTCATGTCACTGTTGAGCAATACGATCAGGGTCAACTTCACATTATTGCACATACACCTAGTGTTTTTTCTTCGGTGGTCGAAAACACCGAGTTTGGCGTCAATTTCGACATAACTATCAAAAAGTGACTTGTAAGAGCTTTCAAATGCGTAAGTCATGTCACTGTTGAGCATACCGTCCAGGCTCCACAGCACCTCCAGTGGTAATTCTTCGGTGGTCGAAAACACCGAGTTGGCCATCGAATTCGATATTACTGTCTAGGAGTAACTTGTACAACTCTTCAAGACCTTTCAAATGGCATGGGTCATGTCACTGTTGAGCATTGGGGCAGGCTCCATAGTTACCTGCCCGAGGTCCTTAATTTTGACATTTCTGGAGCGTGTAGTTCAATAACGGTTTGGAATATGCAAAAAGTGGATAGAATTAAAGTTATAGAGAATTTTATAAGCTTTCATTTCATCATACACTTTTTTTTGCTAGATTGCACCGTTTTTCAGATATTCGCGAAAAACACTTTTTTTTGACATTTGACCTTGAATAAAAAAAATTCCATACACGGGAATGATGGGGAACTTTTACACATTGTTTATAATTATGTTTTGAACAATTTTCCTGATTTTCAGCTTGTTGGGACTATAGGCACTCTCACCCTCATTTTTTGGTTTAAATTGACCGGTGTAATAACTAACACCATACCATTACAAGCGTGCATAACTGGCATACCGCCTCCCCTTTCCCCTTTATCTCATGACGAACATAAAACAATGATTTGCCCACTCGGAAAAAACCGGATCGATTTAACGCAGACAATCACACGATCCCACAGGAATATTCGCTGATTGACTGTTTTAACACACCCTATCGTTGGAAAAACAAAAATAGACTGCTCAGGTACAGATAGGTATAATGGTTCCACTAGGACTATACTTTGCATTTCTGTAGCTTTGTTTGTTGTGATTGGTGGATACCAAATGGTATATCGCAGCGGAGCTTTGATGGAAAGGTGTCATATCATAGGTATCCTGTACAGTCGTCAGTATTGTAAAATCGGCATTTATTTAAGGCGACCAGTGCAAATCGAATCGGTAAGATTAATATATAGTTATGGCTGTAGCACTTCAAAGTCATCTAAAGTAAGTATCACTACATAGTATAAAACAAAGTCGCTATTTTTGTCTGTTTGTTTGTCTGTATGCTTAAATCTTTAAAATTACGCAACGGATTTTGATGCGGTTTTTTGTAATAGGTAGAGTGATTCAAGAGGAAGGTTTTTATGTAAAAAAATTCCCGAAATTCCCACGGGAACGGGCACAACGCGGGTAAAACCACGGGGCGCTGCTAGTTATGATATAAAATTATGTGCAGAAAGAGTAGAGGCGTAATTTCGCTGTAGGAAATATTGGCCGCCGATATCTTGATTAAAATATGCAAACATCAAATACCTTTTTATTTTTCCATTCTAATCAAATATTTAGCTTTGTTTCAATACATTTTATAGTGTGATTAATCGCAATAAAAATGAGTGCAGTATTTGAGTGACAAGCATAGGGGAACACGGGGGTATTTGAAGCGACGCGACTCCCATGGCGCAGGGGTACGGTTTAATTAATAGAAGCCTAATATTGACAGCACTGGACAGTTATAGATACAGAATACTGTTTATTTTAAACCTCTAACACACATTTTCATTTGATTTAACATACCCTTATAAGCAATCAATTCCACTTGCTGTTATAAGTTTTATTTACTTCAATAATCAATTTTGTAATTGTAATCATGTAAATAAACTATTGAATGAAAGGCTTTTACCCAGCAATAGGGCATTATAGAGAATTATTTTTTAGATTTAAGCATAATACGATAATAAAAGCTTTTATGGTATGAGTAGCCGCGCCCCGCGGTTTCACCCGCGTAGTACCCATTTCCTCGGGAATTTCGGGATAAATGTATCCCATGTGTTATTTTGATGTATAACATATATTACTGTAAAGTTTCATCGAAATCCGTTCAGTAGTTTTTGCGTGAAACAGTAACAAACATACATACATCCTCACAAACTTTCGCATCTATAATATTAGTAGGATTGTTATGCCTCGCCGCCACACAGAAACAAAAACATCACATAAACACAATAACATGTAAACAGAAGCAATCAGTCTATCCAAATCCTGCAGCGCATAATTGCTTCAATCTAAAGAGGTAATATTTAACGTCGCCGTGGGGATTACTCTCCCCACTCTCCCTCGAAGACTCAATCAAGGAACTCCTTTCTCCCAGAAAATCCTTTAAAAGGTTTCAATCTAAAGATGACAGATTTATTCAGTTCGATTGTTTGTAGCGGTGAGTGATTGAAAAATATTTGTGTTTATTAATTGAGTTTGGTATTTGTTGTAGAGTATTGGGAAGTTTTATTAGGAATAGGAAAGGATTGCATTTGAGTGAAAAGTAAATTAAGCAAAGACTACACGGGCTACTCTTGTTTGACCGGCACACTTTTGACCGAAACCGATTAACCGAAGTATGAAGTGACTGATGCTCTGTTTCCCGATTAAAAAATCGATTTGCCCGATGTAATGTTTATATATAATGATTGAAGTAACTTTTTAAAAATTGGTTACTTTTACTACTTTTAGCCTACCTAAACTTACAACAGTTATCAAATGAACTATGACTTATACTTCAGGTTTCAGTCTTCTGTGACTACGGTTTCGGTAAAGGGGCCGAAAGGTCAAATATAAATTTAAAATAAAAGTGAATTGTATCTCAATTCAAAATATATTAATGATAAAATAAAGTAAACTAACCTTAATCAATTTGTTCTGCAGCTTGGTGACCGCCATGCGTTCTTTCTGAGTTTTTCTCTTTTCTTCCTCAAGCTGAGATTCAAGCTGTTTGATTCGCTTCTCCAAAAGCTCCTGAAACAAAGACGTTTTTTTATCAGATCAGTTCTTCAAGAATATGCTGACTATATTTCAAAATTTGCTTTTTAAAAATAAGTATGATTATGGTTATTAATGCCCTTTTAAAACTAGTTATATATCGTATATAGCGTAAATAGTAGTAGTGAAACGGTTTTTTTGGTTTACTAAGGATTTCCGGGGTATAGGAGATAACATTCATTACTAAAAAATAATTAGTTTGGCAAGTCTGAATTTTTCATGGTTCATGATCTAAGCTATTTTTACGTCTCTAAATTTATGATAGGTAACTTAGATAGATACGTTAGATATCTTGAATTAAAATTATCCTAACCACCAAGTCAAGTATAGACAGACATAACGTAAAACACATTGTGTCTACAAACTCGGTCAAACGCCGTTATTAAACAACCTCTTAACACCCACAACTGGGACGTTTACTCACAAAAGGTCATTAAAATCCGCCATTTTCTTATTTTAATTATTTTTTCTCGGCTCCGCTCGTAAGTTATGGGCGTTTTCTTGATTTCGCGTGAATTTAACGACCCTACGATAATTAAGAGTTTGTGAGCCCATTCTCGGCCATTTTAATGGCAGCTATTTTGTTTGTTTAAAGACTTGAGTAGACGAGACATTTAGTTCGACAATTTCACTCGAATAATTTGACTGTATGTGACTGTATTTGAGTGTAACTGTATGTGTTAGTAGAATACAGGTATTTATACAGGTACTTTTTCTGCGTAGAGGACCAATCCCCTGTAAATATTTCGTTAGTTTATAGTATACGAATAGATGATTGTATGGTTATACCTTTTGTATATCTTTTACTTAGACTGGAAAGGCTGGCCCTTGGTTTTACCCGCGTTGTGCCCGTTCCCGTGGGAATTTCGGGAATTTTTTTACATAAAAACCTTCCTCTTGAATCACTCTACCTATTACAAAAAACCGCATCAAAATCCGTTGCGTAATTTTAAAGATTTAAGCATACAGACAGACAAACAGACAAACAGACAGACACGAAAAAGAGACGACTTTATTTTATACTATGTAGTGATTTCGAGTAGGTTAGTGGTCAACCCCAACACCATATGAGACATACGCCAGGAAGAGAGAGAGAAAGAAAATAATGGTTCTATTCCTACAGACAAAAAGTTTTCCTGAGACAAGCTGACTATTGTATCTCGTCTGCAAAACCCTTCTTTTATCGTTGTGAGAGTTGGGTATAGAACGAAGGGAATATTAGTAGTATTAGAGCTGTTTTTATTGATGGTGTTTCAGAGTTTTTAATTGTTATGGTAGTATCGTTTAGCTTTCAGTGACCTAACTGTTACGGATCGATTTTGAGTTTCAACTTTTCAAATATGGAATAGAGAAAGAGATTCGCGAAGTTGTCTTTGGTTCAATCGCCTCGTGATATGAGTATCTGTGGTTTTTGCAAAATAAGACTGTGACCTATTTATATACAGACAATATTTTTTATACAGATATCCTAACTATATAATATTATAAATGCGAAAGTATCTCTATCTGTCTGTCTGTTACGCTTTCACGCCAAAACTACTGAACCGATTTGAATGAAATTTGGTACACAATTAGCCCAGAGCCTGAGAAAGGACATAGGCTACTTTTTATTGCGAAATCCCTGCGGGAACGGGTACAACGTGGGTGAAACCGCGGGGCGCTGCTAGTCTGTTCAATAAATCTGAATCCTGTCTCTGTTCGTTTGTTGTTTATCTGTTTAACTAATACATATCTTCTGGTAACTCAAACATCAAAAGCCTTCTAAACCGGTCAATAAATAATATTATCAAACAGTACGAACAAACTCCCCCATTAAACTTGTCTAAAGCTACGGGGAGGAAATGACGCGATCGGGGCACAAAGCTAACCGGATGTGACGTCGTTTATCCAGAGTCATTAGCCGGAAACGCCCCCTACAGGGCGGTATTTGAATTATGCCGGATGGAGACATGAATCCAGGTACGGTTCAATGGATTCGTCCGAATATGGTGCGAATTTTTGATTGGAATTGTTGCCTTGTGTTCGGTTTTGGGAGAAAAATTGGTAGCATGCGAGTTATTTGATGAAAGGTATGTGAAAAGTAAGAATTGGGCTTTAGTACTTTGTCTGCGTATTCCAATGGGTTATGAAAGGGTTAAAATACTGACGGTAGAGGCAGCAAACAGCGGCAAAATTACAATGGGTGTGGAAAACAAAACTAAACGAATGATTAAATAAATAATTCGAATACATACTCGGATGTTAGTTTGAGTAGAATTGTGATTAAATTATTTTTAGTTGAACGCTTGTAAAAAAAATTACACCATATTATTTATGTTATAGAGCAAATGATAAAGTTCTCATTTCAAATAAATTCGCTAAAATGCATCCTGGATGATTTAACAAGATATTATATTTAAATAGGTATATTAAAACTACGTATATTTTGAGATAGAAATAAACCCTCATTAACATAAATTTTAATAGAAAATCGTATAAATAATATAAAACGAAAGACTCGGTTACAAAGGGCACCCAGTTTCCGAACCAAATCTCTCGAACAATAGAATTTACCCTAAAAATTATCTCGGTTCAGTACAGTTCGTGCTAAAACAACCTCTATTATATTGTAGTTAAGATTCAGAGTGCTGAAAATAAATATTTAACGTTTGAAGTGAATAAAACAATGGGAAAATGTGAGAGACATTTTCATTTTGTGTCTAAATAGTGTTCCGGCTACCAAATGCTTTATTTTAGGGGTTTTAATTCTCA
Organism: Cyclophora albipunctata; assembly: GCA_963082685.1. Lineage (NCBI taxonomy): Eukaryota > Metazoa > Arthropoda > Insecta > Lepidoptera > Geometridae > Cyclophora > Cyclophora albipunctata. The sequence continues at coordinate 1,474,347 of OY720117.1, read as the reverse complement.
ATTTATAAGTTTACTAGCAGCGCCCCGCGGTTTTACCCGCGTAGTGCCCGTTCCCATTGGAATTCCGGGATGAAAAATAGCCTATAACCTTCCCGTTGAATGTGGCTATCTATTGCAAAAAGAATTATTCAAATCGGACTGGTAATTCCCGAGATTAGCTCGAACATACAAACAAACAAACTTACTTACCATATACTAAATATAATATAGTATATGGTATAAGTTTACTTTAAAATCGCCGATTAATTTTCTTTTTAAATAAAAGAGTTCTCACGATTTTCATATCTCTATTTTTAAACAAAGGTTACATCAGAAAATATTTGGATGGGCGAGCCGCGTTAATTTTGTATTTAGGGCGTAGTCCTAAACCTATTCGGCCCTAGTGAGTTATCTATTTGCTATCCATGTCCGATTGTCCAATGACAATATTGTCAGCGACAGATATTGACGGAAGTCAAAATACAAATTTATGAAATTAAAGTCGAACGAGTGGAATTAGTAACATTTATAGATGTCATATGACTTTTTTCATTAAATATAGTATAATAAGTGGTGTTTATTTAAACTAAAGAGTTTTTCATGAATGTTTATCTTATTATATCTAAAATTAACGTATAACAATGAAGGGGAGTGAAATCTTTTGGAAATGTATAAAATTAATGAGACTCGTCACCGTTATGGCTACAATAAAGTCAACTCTAATGATGGTTATATTAATAGGATTGTTTTGGGTAAATAAACGGTTTTATACGAGCTTTAATACTCGTATAACGGGTAGCATCCTTTTGAATTATTATAAGTAAACCTTTTTATATTATATGTATTTCTTTCGTACTTCTGTTCATTGCACTAACTCTAGTTCATGAAAAAGACGCTTTTTTTTCAAAATAGGAACGGTTTAATTTTGGATTATACTGTAGACATAAAATTTGTATACATATTTTAATCGATTTCTAAAAAGTTGAGCTTCTCATACATATAGATATACTAGTAGTTGGAAGTGGGTTTTTCTCTTTACAACGGTATACATAGGTGGATTATTCTAGTCTAACTATGGATATAGCTAATGTTATAGCTTTAAGCGAAATATGAAATTCGTAGTCTAACTCTAACTGTCGTACTCAGGGACCTTAAACATTTTATTTCAAAACCACTAATTAAATCTATACATGATCTATACTAAGGAAGCATTTGACATATCTGAGTGGCTTAGTAGTCGATTCGCCCGAATTTAACTCGCCCGAAAAGTGCCAATCGACACCTTTGAAAAATATTATTTTTTTAGTAGGCGATTCGCCCGAAGTTAATTTGTTGGCGGGCGAATCGACACCTCCAAAAATATGTAGTAGGCTATTCGCACACATTTTATTTTAAAGAATAAAAAAATTAAAGTACAGTCGTACACAGCCGTCACTGAAATTAAACAAAAAATAATCGAAGTTTAAATAACAGGTATTTACTTAAAAGTAAGAAAAATGTGTAATAATTATGACTTAAAACGTGGCATATCTACATGCTTATATAGAGCAAGACAGCAATATTCCCCTAATAAAAGAAAAAATGAAAGAGAAAGCTCTATATGCTATCACGCTCACTAGCGTTGGTCACGGACGTTTGTGTTCTAAGATTAACTGTAGATACTATGCGTGCCTAGTCGATAATTTAAGATTATATTGTGATGTGACACAATGTGGTGTGCTGGCAGGAAATCAAAGTAATATGCAGACGAAAAGCATGTAAGTAATACAATTGTTATTATTAACTGTTATATAAATATAAATATTAATGCCTTTATTCTGACTGATTGAGAATTGCGAAAAATTAACACATTCAGTGCCGACGACTCGCCTGGCGAGTCGACTTAAATTTCGTTCATGTGCTGGCGACTCGCCTGGCGAGTCAATGTTTTTCGCCAATATTTCCAAAATTAGTCCATATTTTCTACTAAAAAACCAAAACGTGTTTTATAATTTAAGAAAAAAATACATTCAACAATGCCTTGAACTCGCTAGGCGAGTTCACTGACGCAGGTTCTCAACTTTTTCTTTCAAAACTCAAAAAAATCAATAGAAGTTGTAGGATCAAAGTTGTAGGAAATGTAATCGTCAATCAAAGTTGTAACGAAATGTAACGATCTACAACTTAAATTCATGGGACTAGGATATAAAGTCGTTATTGCCGAATGGTCGCAATTACCAAGGTCGTTACAAATCTACTGTAATTAATAAAAATATTTAAAACTTTATAGTAAAAATCAGTACATATCGATTAAAAGTCCCGAGAGAATAAGACGACAAAAAATAATTGAAGACATCTTATGGCAATTTAATCGCGGTGAAATTACTATACAGCTTTGTATCGAAAAATTACGTAATTAGTTTGCTGGTAATATTGTATACTCTTAATTTTTTTAATGTTATAAGGTAACGGTGATTTTGATTTTAACGAATTTGACGAATTTTAACTTGTTATTTACGAATTAGAAGTAAGCATTATATTATTGTTATACCTTGATTTATTATTGTTGATTTGTTCGTTTTAAGTACATAAGAGCTTATATTGTAAAATCTGTGATTAAAATTGTGATTATAGTTATAGTTCTAGTTTTATGATATTTTATTGTGATAAGAAAACTGTGCACTTCTGTGATTTATACATATTTTAATTTAATAAAGATATTTTTAATTAGTTTGTGTTTTTATTTTGTTTTTAAGATATTTGACCCTTACTACTTCTGTACTCACGTATACTTTATTTTAACTGTATTTCATAAAACACAATATGTGTGCGAATAGCCTACTACATATTTTTGGAGGTGTCGATTCGCCCGCCAACAAATTAACTTCGGGCGAATCGCCTACTAAAAAAATAATATTTTTCAAAGGTGTCGATTGGCACTTTTCGGGCGAGTTAAATTCGGGCGAATCGACTACTAAGCCATCTGAGTGTAGACGTCATCTTGCTGTACACAAAAATTGGATAGGCAGTCATTACATAATAGCCCATTACCATTATGTACTATCATTTGAAAGGTAGTGCCTTATTTGTAAATACCGCCATCATTAATCAGAAGGGTCGCCTCTACCTCACTTGATCCCGCGCCCAAAACAATGATTTCACCCGGATTCAGTCGCAGTTGTCAATCGCAATAGACCATTAGGAAGACAAAACGGTACAGACAGACGGAACAATCACTCATGTCGATAGCATCTGGTGAAAAAGTGAGGGTAGTTAGGTGTTCTCTGTTGTGGTTGGAGATCTTGTTACAGGAATGTACGAAGTTATACTTGAAGGTAAATAGTTGCTATGGACACTTGAACTTTTGATAGGTGTGACAGTTTCTTAGGTTTAAGCAAACACTACTCATTTTGTATTAAAACTACGAGATTTTAAGTTTGGGACAGTTCCTGTAAAGGGGCCGAAACTTTAATTAAAAATGTAAAATAAAACTGTTTATCTGTACGTAGTTACTATTCCAAATGTGTGAATAGGTAAATAACCGCCTTTCCCAGAGACGCGAGAATTCCTCAAGGGGAACGAATGAATGATTTGATAAACTGCGTCAAGTAGTTAATAATTGTCAATTTCATTAACGTGAATTGTCATTCACGAACTCTCACTTCGAATTTTGAAGAAAAACCTAGGAAGTTTTAATTACAAAAAACATAGGCCATGAGACACAAAAGTCGCAGGTGAAGTCCATTTGCCGCCCTGCCTTGTCCGCCCAAGGCTAGCTGTCGCCGCCCTGTATCATTTCTCAACCGCCCAATAAATTCGTTTTCCGCCTTTGTTAGATGCCAACGTGAAAGAATCGTTTCATTCTGTGTGTACAGTCTGGGCTTGAATGTAAGGAGAGGTGATTTTCTAATTTTCCAAGGGCAGACTACACAAGAACTCCTAAATCAATTTAGTACCTAAATATGTTTAAGAAACAAATTTAAAATTGCACCAAATAGAACATAATTAAAAACCAATGTCATTAATTTGTGTTTTAAACCGTCGGTCCCGGTTACTTTCTACGGATAGTAGTCGTTACATGAGCCATGTCAGAGGCCTTTGGTGGCTCAATAACTCTGACACCAGGATTGGTCAGGTTGACCGTCCACTCGATGAAGAAGAAGAAGAAGAAGAAGAAAATGTCGTTTAAATTAAGCTAGTTTACTGATGCGAGTTGGCGAGTGCAATAGCCTGGAATAGGGCTTCCCCGCGGTTTTCTACCTCCGGCCCGTGAATGGAGCACATGTTACATTCTCGCTTACTCGCTCTAGTCGTAATTTAAAGTATTTTAAAGCGACGATGTAAAAAGAATACGACGTGTCTTCCGTGATACCTATCCTTTAAATGGAATCAATATATACAGATATATAAATTCAAATATCTTTATTATATCAGATCAATTAAGTATAATTTAGTTCGCATCGCGCCACCTACTGAGAAGAACTAACAAGAAATTCAGTGGGGTTGTCATTTTTTAATGATTGTATTTACAATTTTAAGCCTTAAATAGTAAAGCAACATACTCCGAAATAGAGTAATATGCCTTTTGTCTGAGTCTATGCTTAATAAACTTTTTGATCAAAATATATCAATAATGATACTATCTGCCTCTAATAAATGAACGTCGTTCATTCCTTCGACACAAGAGCGCTACATACTAGACGCATTCCAACATAAAATCCTCAGCTAGGTACGCGAACGATTCATTCGTTCAGTTAAAGTGTCCCATTGTGTTGAGACGTCTTCGCATTGTCTTTGCATCCATTTGTCTCGTTTTATTGTGTTCTGATGTAATTATTTACGAGGGTTGTGATGGATTTTATATACTGCTGGTTGGATGTCGGAAGTAATGGATTTATCTTGTATGGTGTGGGGAAAGGCTTTTCAGTGAGGTGTTTAGGACAATGCTTTGGGTTCCTACTTTAAAAAACGAGCCCTGTTTTGGGTCATCATTAATTGTTGGGTATTATACTGGGTGAAACAAAGCAGTGCCCTCTGAAGTACAATTCAATATCTTCTGTATTTAAAGTACTTTTCCTAAGGGGTGTTATTTTGGATCACCCTATATTCATTAAAATATAACTATTCTTTTTTATAACTTTTAAAGAACATATATGTTAAAGAAGGCAAAGTGAGTTTTTAGACCGCCTAAAGGCCTCTGACATGGTCTATCAACAACGACAAACCATATGCCTTTAGAAAGATCTATAACTAAGAAAACAAATCTGAGTGTTTGTATAATACACTCAGATTTACCTGTCACCATCACCATGACCCCTACAACAGAACAAAGTTTCAATCAACTTCCTTCAAAGCCAATGAACACTATCATCTAATCATTAGACTTGAAGTGCTCTTGACCGTACTTCAAGAGCATTGTGACGTCATCGGTGACGTAGGACAAGCGTGGACAATGGCCCGAGATTAACATGGTGAATTAAATTGGACCCCTGAAGTAGTAGCTGATGATACGGTGTGTTGTATGGCGTAAGTGGAGGCGAGTGCGATTGATAATGGTGTTTAAGGTTTAAGCGAACAGTACCATTTTTGTACTGGTATACGATCGGGTTGGACAAAGGCATTTCAGATTATTTATTTAGTAATTAAGATGGTAAGTTGTATGTAAACTCTATCGCTACTTTTTTGTACTGTGAGTTCTTGAACGAGTTCGATAAGTCACTTGATATGTCAAAGTGACACCAACTTTTTATTTATTGATTGTGATTCTTCACTAATAGTTGGACATTAAGAATGAGTTTGACATGGACTTGCATAAAAATGCTAACAAAATATTTCTGTTTCCTTTTGTATTTCGTTGGTTTAGCAATACTATGACAATTACTTGATAAAAGATATTTCAACAAACAATTTCTTTTTTATTTATTTATTTTCGAAAATCTGATCCATTGTCTCTTACACTGTAATTTAAAAATCTGATTCGCTGTTTCTTTCACTTTGTACCCCACGTTTAAGTTGCTCCCTCTTTCATCCATCATTAGTGGACACACGACTAATCTAACGTGTAGGACACTTCATCACAAGATAGAGATCATAATTAACGGTAGAGACTACATTATGTTTAGAGGCAGAGGTTAAATGTTCTGAACTTAATAGAAACAAGTTATTAAAGTTTAAGAGCCTTGTTCATAAACGCTTATTAAAAGCATTTTAGCTATCAAATGGTTTGTCCCTTTCCGACACACGCTATTTGCCAAAGAGCGAAAGAGACAAAACACTTTCTAACAGTGTTTTAGTTAAATATCGTTTATGAACAAACAGAAGCTAGTATGTTATGTCATAATAATAGTTCTGCGTCCGCCTAGTGCTATTTGATCATGTTGCAATCTTAGGGTATCGAGAACCATCTTTATCTTAACAGTAGACTGTCTTCCGCGTCCCTTCTACTAAGCTGACAGGCTGGAGTCGTAAATCAGTTCAAAAAAAAAAAAACATAAATTCTTTATTGTTAAAACAGCTTACATTCAAATACATAGGTGAGTCACAGGGATCAGTATTCATTACATTAGACTATAGCAGTCAGAGCATGTCGTATGCAGTGAACAATTGTAATCGCACCTTAATAGTTTCAAATAAAACCGGAATCCTTTATATAGTCACTAGCAGCGCCCCGCGGTTTTACCCGCGTTGTGCCCGTTCCCGTGGAAATTTCGGGATAAAATGTAGCCTATAGCCTTTCTCGATAAATAGACTATCTAACAGTGAAAGAATTATTCAAATCGGTTCAGTAGTTTCTGAGATTAGCGCGTTTAAACAAATAAACAAAACAAACTCTTCAGCTTTATAATATTACTAGCAGCGCCCCGCGGTTTTACCCGCGTTGTGCCCGTTCCCGTGGGAATTTCGGGATGAAATGTAGCCTATAGCCTTCCTCGATAAATAGACTATCTAACAGTAAAAGAATTATTCAAATCGGTTCAGTAGTTTCTGAGATTAGCGCGTTTAAACAAACAAACAAACAAACAAACAAACAAACAAACAAACAAACAAACAAAACAAACTCTTCAGCTTTATAATATTAGTATAGTTATTAGTATATTAGTATAGATAAAAAAGTGGTATGTAAAGGATGGAATATAATATAATGAACTTGATAAATTGTAAAAGTGCATTTTAAAGTAAAATCTCTGAAGTCAAGACCGTTGTTAACACGACCATCAATTCTACTAAGACAGCTGCAAACTACAAATAAATAGAATATTTAAATTCAGAAGGCGCCGCATTCAACTCGATCAACGGCTCTCCAAGCTACGATTAAGCACTGACACGCTTTTTTTGCTTATTTTCCTGAGTTTTTCCCTGTTTTTCCCAGTTCCCCGACGTCCCGCTGTAATCGCTTAGCTGGCAGCGCTACTCCGTCTGGCTTTTTGCCTTGTTATACAATAATTTAAATGTTTTCAATATGGAATGTTGTTGTTAGTGTCAACTTTAAATTTAAAAAAACTAAAATTGATGGCATTAATGACATTTCTATGTAATCGCTATAACAACGGGGACCGACAATTTAACGTGCCCTCCGAAGCACGGTGCTCAGATAGAAATATCACTATCGGCCACCCATCCAAGTAGGGGTCGAGCTGCACGTTGCTTAACAGCACTACCACTAATCTACGCGAAATTACGTACTATTATTAAATTTCATACTTTAGTTCTGATGAAGTTACCTCCCAGTTCATTACCTCGATGTCTACTTAACGATATAGTAATCTCAAAGGTACGTTCCGTTATATATCGTGACTATACGAATACCTACATATATATAAAGCCATCCTTCTTGACCCTGTTTCAAATTGGCTAAAGTGTTTTCAAATGAAGCATCATCAATCAGCCGGTGCCGTTTTGAATGGAAGAACGGACAAGGGTTGTACACAATACAATGTATTGAAAAGAGTTTCAGAGACCTTAAGGGCGGGAGGTACATTGACTTATATAGGAGACTGCTGAAAATGTATGAAATATTCTTGCCCGGAAAATGAGAATCGATGAAGCCTCTACGTCAATTCCCGTTTGAAGTTTAAAGTATGTATCTAAGTATCGTTTAATAATTAAAAAGTGGATTTATTTCGTTTATTTGCTACTTAGTAGTATGTTTTAAGTAGTTGAAAATTGGGTCGTTATTGGCCAATGAGCGAGCGCACTTTAGTTAAGACTGTAATTAGTCTGTCTTTCGATCTATAGAAACATATGCAGGAGCGCACACTAGAAACAAGACGTCTATCCGACTTTGTTGTCTGTTATCCTAAGAAAATTGTTTTTAGACTGATAAGTTCATATTTTTGTTTGCGCTGAAAAATGTAATCTGAAATTGGTTGTAATTAATAGATACTTCATCTTAATATCATCATATAAATAAAAATGTCCCCTTGCAATACCTGCCTAATAAAATATGTACTTCAAAATATGTACAGTTACTAAAGTCCACACAACGAAAGGATACACAACATTGTCTCGTTTACGAGAGATCATTGCACCGGAGGACGAGTGCCGGCAGTTCTGTGATTAACCCGAATTGGTATCATTGTGTTTAGCAATGAAATACGTACAATATGTGTGTACTACTTTATTATTACAAGGTATTCAAATACATACATTGTATTCGCATGTTATTGTCGTAGTTAATTCGTTAGTAACATAAACACTTTATGTTAATACTCTCTCTTATTTATAAGATATTGTCTTTGATTTTGATGTCCTTTTATAAGAACATTAAGAATACAATGTAAATTAAAATATAAAAAAAGGTTGTCGATATGTTTCTATTACACGCTAAAACGCTAAAATTCGTAAACAGATGCATATTTTTAATGCCCGAATTCGGCGAAACAGAAAGTAAAAAACTATGTTTGAAAAAAGAGGGTGTATTTTTGCTCGGTAAGTATTACGAGTATGGGTATTGTGTATCACACTACACGCCTAGATCACAGGTAAGTAAAGTTATTTGTCTCGACTCAGACGTGCAGGTGTGCAACACGCTAATGTAATCCATCATGAGACTGTTTGATGAAAACTTTGGAGCACTTACTTTAACATATCTTCTGGAGTGTTGCGGTGGGCTGTAACTATGGTATGGTAAATATTTGTTGTACATTGTAATTATATTGTTAATTATTAGACACTCAATGGAAAAAAGTAAATTATTAGACCACTGGTAACCTTGTCACATTCATTTTGATTAAGAACACTGGTTAATCTCACAATATCATTTTTTTTTTAAAGTCCTTTTAATAGTAAATTATTTTTCTATAAACAGTTTTTATTTGCACCTCATAAATATTTCATATTTAAGTTATTAAATTATACACGAAAACGTAAATTACTCAATGTTTATATTTACTTTAAAGTATTTTTAAAATCACACTATGTTCACCACAGCACGTGATAAATTGAGTAAATGTAAATATACGTCATTTTAAAGAGACACACGTTGTCTCTCCGAAATAATGTTGATAGTTATGTATGTATGACTGTCTGTAAGTGAGCCGTGTTTTGAATCGTCACAAGTCTATGACATCGTTTGTATCAATTGAAGATGACATAGAGCAAATAAGGTACAGAAGAACAACGATCTTGTGCCTATTTTCTTAGTAGCTCTACCCCCGTATTCACGGTAAACATATCCTACTAATGTTGTAAATGCTTAAAGTTTGTGAGAATGTATGTAAGTATGTTTATTACTCTTTCACGAAAAAACTACTCGACGAATTTGGATGAAACTTTACAGTAATATAGGTTATACATCGGAATAACACATAAGATACATTTTATCCTAAAGTTCCTCCAGGTACGGGTACAACGCGGGTAACACCGCGGGGCGCGGCATATTTTCTTATATGTACATATAAGCACTGTTACAGCAACATGTAAATTAGTCGCTGTTACATGTACTTCGCATTATTTTATGTTGCTTGGCAACAAAACGTGTTGCTTGCAGTATTGTTCCAGCTGGTCAATATTTCAAATACATTTTAAAAACGGAAATGGTTGTAAAGGCCTGATATCAAGACATGTTATTGACATTCGGTAAGACTTGATTTCTAATCCTCTAGCTACAACCGTACATACTCTTTGCCGGATTATTTAACATAATGGTTCCCATTTAATGCATTGACAGTGAATTGAACAAATGTTCTTGTTAATAGCCATTGGTTTCATTTCAATATGAATGTTAGCGAACTTGAAATGTTTGAATTATCCAATCCAATTTTGTCATAATCATTTAGAAAGTTTTCATTATTTTACTTTCTAAATGATTGTATGATTGTGTTTACACAATCATAGAATTTAGTTTAAAATTATTTAATTGTCCATCTCCAAAAGACTTAACAAATTAGTAATTTTATTCCAAATTCAATTCAAAATCAGATGAACAATTGAAACAGTAGAACGTATTTATAATAAAATACGTTCACAAAAATGCGACTTTTGACTATGTTCAGCAACAACCATAATAACCAAAAGCTATTGAAAGATAAATTGATTCAGTTGATAAAGTATTCTAAGAAAGTATATGTTTCCTATGTGTACTTTCATTGCGTTCAGCGTAAAAAAGTAACGAAGGTACACAACCCAGTTAATTGCAACATGGAATAAGCTTTACAAAACTTTTTGTAATCCCCAGTACACAGACAGACAAACGGATTATATCACAACTTCACAAGGTTTCAGAGGGTACAGCCATCAAAGGGCGTATCCATTACTAAATTTGTTTTCCATTAGCCAAATTGGGAGGTTAGGGCATGCGTTCGACGCAACGTCGATTCCGAATGCAGTTTTGTTATGAATTTATTGTTATTGTGGTCTGCTCGCGAAAGTAACCAAAGAGTTTCGTTAGTCAAAAAAAGGTTAAACAAGCAAAGAGTTTTATTACAAAATAACTGCAGACTTCTTGCATCCATATTGGGAACAGAGCCAAATGCTAAAGGTAATAAAATAAAGTATCTGTTTTTCTATTTGGTAAAATTTAAATGTACGGCAAATATAATGGATACTATTAGGTATGCCATGCTTCTTAAAACGTACGTAGAGTAGAATCTAGTCTTAACACTGATAAGTGATAACCTAAGAAGTGGACCTTCCTCGCAAAGTGAACAAAAAACGTCTCATAGACTTTTCATAAACATAATAAGCAAAAAGCAGTCTTACATGACCTTCACTATTTGGTATTAGTCTAAGCTCAGTTCATAACAAAATCATATTGATTTTGAAACTGTCCCTATACCAAATTTCAGACCTTCTCTTCCCATACATTTTCCATACACGTTTCAACCAAAACCATCAATCATTCAAACAACTGTCATTAAATAGATTACCTTCACCCTTTATGTTTGTGCTGGACGCTTTGTCATGCGGTTTTGATTAAACTATTGATCGCTTTTGAGAGTCGTTTGGCAAAATGATGGCCCTTACCTAATTGGGGAGAGATAAAAATGAGTTATGAGTTTAATGCATAGCAATTTGTTTTGGTAAGGTGAGGTGATGTATTATTGAATTAGGAAGCGGATTTACGATTTGCATACAATGATCTATCAGGGACAAATCGTAACAGATTCATCACTGATACATATTTTATGAATGATGAAAAGTAGTATTGTTTTAATGCACTTTTTTTGAAATTACAACTCTCATACTCAAAATCATGTGCGACCCACAAAGAAAAACCTCGGAATGCTCTACACAGAAAGAGATAGATACTTCAAGAAAGAGCAAATCAAAGACAAGCTCTTTGTCTTGGCGCGTATCTTAGTCCTACTAGTGTCTGTGATATGATATTAAAGCGTCTTACGTCTCACATGGTCTAACGATTTACTTAACTGGAACCAATTATTCAACGTGCCTCGAACACTGTAAAAAGGCTTCTGATGAGTCATAGTACTGATAAATAAGGCAGTGATTTTACCAGCTATCCCATCTTTTTAATATTCATATAGCACCTGGCGAGCAGCATCTGGTTCTAATTAATTCCGTCATACTGTCGTTGGCTACCCGCCAGAGCATGTAGCTCATAGATTTAAAAAAACTTTCAACAATGAATTTTTGATTGGAATTGAGAATACAGTTTAAAACTGACATCTGGTGGTATTGGCTCCGATATATCTGTATTAAAATAAATCTATGTAAAAAATCTTTTAAAATCATTACATATTAAAAATACTGCTTTCGTTAAAAGTCCTTAAGGATCCCCAATATTTATGAGAGATTAGAGCTAGAAAAATTAAGTTCGTGAAGTTCTATCCTAATAATCCTGGTGTCAGAGTTTTTAGACCGCCTAAAGGCGTCTGACATGGTCTCACATGCCCTCCGAAACACGTGAGCGCTCAGATAGAAATGCTACTATCAGCCACACAAGTAGTGGCCGAGCTGCATGTTGTTTAACAATCGCAATCAACTTGCATCGCCTAATCAAACTACGCCCTAAGATAGCTTGTAGTAGCTTAGAGAGCTTCATGAAAAAACCTAAAGAATATAGCGAACCACAAGCAGTAACTCAATTCAACAAATTACTTTCCTCAATCTATTACCATATGCACCCAAGAGATCAATGACTACCATTTGGCTCCAACCGCAGTTTTTATTCAAAAACATCGCCGCAGAAACCTCTCTCGATTACTCGATTGAAACAAACACTGGTTCTCAAAGTTCAGACTGAATTTGAGTCTTGATAGGAATCTTTATGGGTGTGGAACTGTGCCAGAAATCAGCAATTCTCTTCGACGATTTGGTTGCAAACTCCAAGCCAGAAACGTTTAAGAACTTAGTTTTATAGCATTCCAAGTTCAAATTGGAAGTATTCAAAATCTTGTAATGTGCTATATAATCGTCTGAGCTGGTGTCTTGGATTTATGACCGTTTATGGTTTACTTTATGAGACTTCTAACGGCAGGACTCCTGATTGAATAAAATCCTAATTTGATGGTGAAGTAAAATTCATAATTCGGTGAGCCTCTTATGACAAGTGACGATCGCTATGTTTGGTTGTCAACTGTCAGAATGATTGGAAACGTATCAACTGATATACTTTTATTGTGTCCACTGCAGAGCTAAAATACCCAACGTTCCGGAATATCTACCACTTTTAAACAAAAGCAAAACTTTGCAATAACAGTTCCATATACCAATAACAGCTTTTTCACGATCTCCAAAAAAATCATTAAAATCCTCTTCCAAATATAACGACGCAGACAAAATCGGCACTTTACCGAAGACAAAGCGAAGTAATAATCCCGTATGGCATCACAAAGGGCAAAATAACGTATGTGCCACTTACGTTAATGTTCGGGAATGGGCCATGGAAAACGGAACCGCCTAAATGGGATGTTGTCATTACCTGTACAGTGTTGCCAGATGATAATTATGCGTGGGTGTTATGGGTTTTCTTTGCTTGTGTTAAGCATCATTGACTCTTGGGCAATAACGCTTGAATAAAACGGCCTTGATAGTGAGCGTATTTTTATCCTGCAAGGAAGTGAAATCTTCGAACCTCGTGTGAAAGATGATCAGATTGTTAGTCGCTTTCTATTGAACTCGCTTGCAGATTTGTATATTTGCTTAGGACAAAAATGTGTGAGATTGCTCAGTAATGGTCAGCAAGATTCAGTGTTAAACATTGGCACTTCCTATGTGTGGTTTATTGGGAGCAAAGAATAGCGATGGTTTTTAAAGAACCCTAATTACAGTAATGTTCAATGTTTTCTTTTTAATATCTAGTTACTGTCACCGTCATAGTACCATCGCGGCACCCACAGACACTGTACCAGTACTTGAAATTTTACTAAAAATAATTTATCAAAATTATCCTACCATCTTAAAAAGGCCGATAGGTTTGAAGTATATTCTCAACGTTATGAACCCTCAAAGCGCAAAGACTGTAATAAATATTCCATTTCTCTTGGTCACATGCAAATATAATAGCCCAGAGTTAGTTCATGGGCTAGACTCAGAGTTGAAACTAAATTAATAGCTCAGATTCGAAGGAAATGGGCCATTAGAGGAATATTCTGGTAAATATTAATAAGGCTCTGGAGTTACGGCTTTGAACATTTGAATACAATCAGAGTTCCGAATAGGTTTAGGATAAGTAGATTTCTCAATGAATAAAAAATCGTACGGGTTTCTTAAGTTTAAGCGAACACTACTCATTTTGAAATGAAACCACGTCTAGAAAATAAGACACACCAGTCTTCTGTGAGCACGGTTCCTGTAAAGGGGCCGAAACGTCAGATAAAAATGTAAAATATAAGCGAAGTGTATCCGTAAACTTACTTTCAATACAGAATAAAAAAACGTTTGGTTAAGGCCTTCTCGATGTTTTTTTTATACTTTTATACGCTTGTTTAAACAATAATAAATTGAAGTTATCCTATTTTCCAATTTGTCCTCCAAAACAATCCGAGTATTCTTACATTATATTCTTGGAGAATTAACATCTATGCTAAAAATCCACTAAGTCAATTTCGATATACCAAGATGACTGTAATGTAGTAAGTATTAGCCTGTAATGTCCCACTGTTGGGCAAAGGCCTCTCGTCTCACTGAAGATATCAGTACAGTGAGGAGGTTTCAGGCGTAATCACCACGCGTGCCTAATGCGGGTTGGTGATCTCAAACCCGAGCCATGTTTGAAAAGTAGGAAACATGTTTTCGCTCGACCTGGGAATTGAACCCGGGACCTCAGTCTTGGCAGGCGAGTGCACATACCACTAGACCACCGAGGTGTTTATCAAGGAAAATCTAATACAATTTTAATTAAATAGACGTCGCAGAAATGTTTGATGGTATCAAAATGTTCTATCGTTTCTATAATAATGTAGCAATTTTGGCTTAAAAAGTAGGTAGCCATCTATGGAGAACATGATAACTAAAAGGGTATCTAGCTAGACAGGGTCCAGACTCACAAAAACTGAGATTCAAAGTTTAGTGCCGCATAAAATCTGGGGGTGGTTAGCTATGCAAATGGGTTTCCGATAATATGGGGAGCTTAAATTGTGCTTTTGGTACGTACCTTCATATTTTATATGAAGCTTTTACCACTGTAGGTAGTACAGATATTTAGTGTATTTGTGATGCATACCTAGTATAGGTTGCTACCTTTATAAATAATATTTTTTCTAACAAGAGTTACAATGTAGAATAATGTGTGTGGCTGATTTTCCAGCCGAAGACGATTTCGTTTGAAGTGGAAAAAGATTTGGTGATTTTATTCCATTCTCACCACTCTTAATTAGGAAATGAGTACCTTATACCTAGTTTAATATCAAATTTTCCTTCAATCAGAATGAATTTTTTCCACTGCCATCTTCAAAAATACATTACTATGAAAATGACTAAAAGCCTGTAATGTCAACCTGGCTAATGCCTTCTCACTGAACACATCAGTACAATGACTGTGATATGCGTCATCCCCTCACTTCTATTACGTTTACTAAGGAAAATATTTAAAAATATCGAAGCAATGTTTGAAAACTATTAATATTAAATACATATCCCGATATATTGCTCGTTGATACTGTATTTTGAATGCAGTCTCGAGGCAAAGAGCTACTCAAATTCTTTTATGGCAGTCGTAGTGCTTTTCGATTTCGCCAAGTAATTTTATTTTCTACTTCGCCACGTTTAGGAATTTTCAGTTTCAGTGCCTTATAGTATGATAATGTTTCTGAAGAAATTGTGAAGTTTTGTTAGAAAGTAGAGAAGAAAAAATCGTTGATAAAGGAATTTAATTTACTGTAATTTAAGACTGGTACACCTGCATATCTGTAGTTGGTTTACCAAGAGAAGTTAATATTTTAAAATATTAGACATATTCATAGACAAATAGGTTTCACGCTACACAAAAAAACTCCTTCGACTCAACTTTTTTACTCTACCACAACCCATTGACATACGTCAAACTACTGACGCGTAAGCACAATAAAAATTATCCTATAAGTTTACTTTAATGTTTACAAATCTTTATTTTATCATCAAAATTCACAATGCAACAATCTAACGACGAAGAAATGGAAAGCGAAGAGGTGTATCAAAAGTCAATAAATTTTATGTCGTACACAATTTGGACGATAGAAGCCTACCACCCGCATGTATACTTGGCACTGCTTATAATGTTTATAATCTACATAATAATTGACTCAAAGGAGCGTTTAACAAATCTGCCAACGCCTGTTTCAAACGAACTGATCTCCAATCCTTTGATAACAGTGAAAAGTTGCAATTCATTTTCGGAGTCGTCAATACCAACAATAGCAAGTCTCAATAAATTTAAGAAGATCATTAAAGCAAGAAGCTCTGAGACTATCTGCGAGCACAGACACGGGCAGCCGAATGTAATAACACATAATATTATGACTTCTACGTAATGGTGTTCAAAGAATAAATGAGATTGTAAGTACTTGGGATTGTTATTGTTATTCGACTTAGTTATAAAAGTAGGAGGTATGTTTGGGAGTTTTAAAAGTAAATAGAAGACTTATAAAGGCACCTTTAAATCGGTGGTTTCGAATCGAGAGAACTGACGGGAATGATGACTTTACCCTACGGGATGATAAGCACTAATAAAAACAGTATCAAGGCTAAATACACACACGGTTGATAAACCCAAAGCAAGCTCAAAGTTTATTTTACAAGTACCTTCCTAAGTAAGTATAAGCTTGAGTAGGTTAGTGGGGAGTTTTTAGAGCGATTTTATCAAAATGTATTATTTGACCTATTTGTTCCTACGAACTTAATGTCGGAATATCTATCACAAACACTATCAGTAAAGCTTAATTATTTTATTTATTTATTACCTCCCCTTTAACCTGAACAGACAAAACCTCCCACAATTTCTGCCAAAATCGTATATCCTCTAAGAACATCATCAAAAACTTATCATCCCTTAATCTTTCTTGAGACAATCTCCAAAGTGCGTTTGAAAAGGCTCTCAAAAACAATTTAGGGGCGACTAAAGATCCATCAAGGTGTATTGAGCCAATTATTTTCAATCCCCTATGGGGATAGATGTTTTAATTTAGAGGTAAGTTGGATTTGCTGTGTTGAAGGTAGTTTTGAAGAGGTACGGGAGCGTTTCATGTAACAGCAGTGGGAGGTGTAGAGCTTCGCGTCTGTAGGCTCAATGCTTAATTAAGTTAGTGATTAGTGATTACGACATAAAGGTGATAAAGACAATTCTTGCCGACAGAACATTCTTACAAAAATGTCAATACTTTTTACAAAATCTATCTATACTAATATTATAAAGCTGAAGAGTTTGTTTTGTTTGTTTGTTTGTTTGTTTGTTTGTTTGTTTGTTTGTTTAAACGCGCTAATCTCAGAAACTACTGAACCGATTTGAATAATTCTTTCACTGTTAGATAGTCTATTTATCGAGGAAGGCTATAGGCTACATTTTATCCCGGATTTCCAACGGGAACGGGCACAACGCGGGTAAAACCGCGGGGCGCTGCTAGTACTTTATAAAGAGGTAAAATTTGTTAGTTTGTTTGTTTGTATGTTCGAGTTAATATCAGGAATTTTCAGTCCGATTTGAATAATTCTTTTTGTATTAGATAGCCACATTCAACGGGAAGGTTATAGGCTATTTTTCATCCCGAAATTCCCGCGGGAACGGGTACAACGCGGGTGAAACCGCGGGGCGCTGGTAGTAGTAAATGTCATCCCGTGACCACGAGTGATGTATTCCGCTCGAATCGTCGTGTGCGTATTTTTGCATAATACGTTATAGTTTAAACGCGATATTTGTAGTCCCTTTGCTAATTATCTAAATCTAGTCCACATTCTACTGTCTGGAATAAACAAAACCACCTACCTAATACCTCAAAGCTTTAACCCTAGATCTAGATCTTTATCCTAGCATCTGGAATAAACAAAGCTAACCCACCTATTCCCCATTCGGCCTGGACTACAATAAGACGTGAAACATCCACAAAGGGCGCGAGATTAGCATGAAAACATTGAAATGTAACAAAACTCAGTGGAACAAACTCGGTGAAAGCATTTTTGACGAGGGTTCGTCCCAAAGCACTTAGTTTCCCGTTGATTTGTCCAAATTGAAATCCCAAAACTAAACTATACTATTTATTTAACATTTTCTGTTGGTAGATTTTATTAAAGTTTGATTTGGGTATTTGTTGGGAATTAATGGTTTGACTGCTAAATATCAGAAGATATAGACTATATGCCTTATTTATAAGTGCTTATTAATAGCACTTTAGCTATAAAATGGTTTGTCCCTTTCTGACATACGGTATTTGCCAAAGAGCAAAAGAGACAAAACACTTTAAAACACTGTTTAAGTTAAATATCGATTGTCTTCTTCTTCTTCATCGAGTGGATGGCCAACCTGACCAATCCTGGTGTCAGAGTTATTGAGCCGCCAAAGGCCTCTGACATGGCTCATGTAACGACTACTATCCGTAGAAAGTAACCGGGACCGACGGCTTAACGTGCCCTCCGAAGCACGGAATCATCTTACTTTTCGAGCAATCAGGTGATTCAGCCTGCAATGCCCTAACCAAACTGAGGAAAGTCTCACAAAGAGATTTTTGTGAGATATCCCCACCGGGGATGGAACCCGGAACCTCCGGGTCGTGAGCCAGGCGCTCAAACCATAAGACCACGGAGGCTATCGATTATAAATAAAGCGGTAAAGCTCACGCGGTTACTAGGTATCTACATTACTAAGGCTTAATGTGGCTCAAACATTAGCTTATGCTTTTCTATTGTTTTTTAGTAGGTATATAATAAGTGATAACTGCTGTACTAACGATAAGTACTTAGTTAGACTACTTATCTACCTATTGAAAAGAAATGAAATCGCTACCTATAGGCTGACAATGCAGCAATGTATTTCAGATGCTTAATTTCTGCGCGTTGCGTGCATCGGGATCCCTACTTAAATGGGTAGCCGATAGTGGCATTTCTATCTCAGCGCTACCGTGCTTCGGAGTGTACGTGAAATTGTCGGTCCCTGTTGTTTCAATCGGCAGACCTTATCTGAGGTCGTTAGGCGGTCTAAAATCTCCGACACCAGGCTTGGCCACTTACCTGCACAAACTTACGTACTATAACTACAATTTACAATAAACACTCCATACAAAATAGATCTATTCTGTGCAGTACAATAGAAAGTAAATAAAATTAATAACAACGCCATCTACCTTATCACCGTCGAACTTCTCCGGCTCGTCGTAAATCCTCGCGTCGCGTTTGTCCCGAGAGTCGCGCCGCGCCAACAGAGGGCTCTGTGGCGGCGACGCCATCGCCATACTACTCCTCGCGCTGCTAGGTGGGGACTTGATAAACTCAATTTTTCCACCCTCCACGCAAATATTAGGCGTCATTGGATACAAAGGGGACATTGCTACGTTAGTATTAGCTAAATGATTGTAGTGATTCTCTTCCAAAGGCAGGCTTTTAGGCTTGTTTTTCCTTCGGTATGAGGAATCGTAAGCGAGCATTTGTGGCTTGTCTTCCGGGTGTATTTGACGGACTTTCCCGGGCGGCCGGTCGGGTGGTTCCGGAGAAACGTTGCCGTCTGTACCGGGACTCTCGTCTCTGTCGTTGCTTGACACCCTGGAACAAGGAAATAGTTTGGTTGGTTTTGGATAGATGGCGTTAGTGGTAGGAAGGCTTTTTATTATTTTACTGTGTGCTCGTTAGGAATATAATAGGTTGTTGCTGATAAAAGTTTAGTGATTGTAGTCTATACTTATCTATCATTTTATAACTCTGTCGAATTGTCTATGGTTGAAAAATCGGATATAAGTTTAAATTTTAGTACTGTACTTAAAAGCTTAAGAAAAAAATTGATTATCCTGTAATGCCTTCGTCTAATTGAAGATGTCAGTACAGTGAGGAGGATCCTTAAGAAGAATTAGATTAAACACAACTACACTGTTCTTAAGTACAAACTAAAATACTTTTCTTTCTCAAGTCCGTCGACCCAATAAAAAAACGTATTTTACCATAAATTTCCGTCAAACTATGTCACTAAGGCAATTCAGAGCTTATCTCCCAGAAAACATGTATCTGCTTGATACTATAACCATAATTTAACCCAAAAACCTCGGGTTAACAAACAGTTTAATCTTGGTCAATCTCCGTTGAGTCTTATCAGTATAAAGCCAGCTACTGTAACCCAAAATATTTCAACGAGACGAAAGGATTACCTACTTTAATTTTATACGTTTAGGCTTTTGTCTGTTGAGATAGAGGTTGTGATGAGTGAAGACCTTTGAGGAAATGCTGTGAAAATTTAACTGTCTTGTGTATTATTTTTAGCGTGTATTGTCCCACTGCTAAAAACCATTTATATACCCTTGCTACACATTTCTGGGCTGGGCCAATCTTATCCTACAAATATTATAAATGCGAAAATTTGTGAGGATGGATGTGTAAGTATGTTTGTTAATCTTTCACGGAAAAACTGCTGAACGGATTTGGATGAAACTTTACATTGATATAGGTTTATACATCAGAATAATACATGGGATAAATTTAATCCCGAAATTCCTGCGGGATCGGGTACACCGCGGGTAACATCGCGGGGCGCTGTTAGTACTTCACAAAGGCATGGAGATCATCTCACATTCTTATAAAAAAGCTATAATCGATTATGATCGTGATACCAAAAATGTCTTTGTGAGACTGCCCTCAGTTTGAATAGGGCATTGCAGGCTGAATCACCTGATTGCCCGAAAAGTAAGATGATTCCGTGCTTCGGAGGGCACGTTAAGCCGTCGGTCCCGGTTACATTCTACGGATAGTAGTCGTTACAAGAGCCATGTCAGAGGCCTTTGGCGGCTCAATAACTCTGACACCAGGATTGGTCAGGTTGACCATCCACTCGATAAGAAGAAGAAGTAATTAGATTCCATAATACAAACTTAGAGCTTAGTTTGGGTCTAATTAACCGTGTCGGTCCCGGTTACTTTCTACGGATAGTAGTCGTTAGATGAGCCATGTCAGAGGCCTTTGGCGGCTCAATAACTCTGACACCAGGATTGGTCAGATTGACCATCCACTCGATGAAGAAGAAGAATCGTGATACCGCCCGATCAAATTACGTTCGTTTTAGATTCGTATAGTAGGAACAAGACCGGAACATGTATAGTTAATCCCGCAGTTAATGTAAACCATATGACCAAATAAAGGTATATTTACCCATATGATGTTAGGAAATATATTTTACATAATTAATTTACCAATATCAATGTAATAGTACTCGTAAAATAAACTAATAAAATCTAAACTTAATTTCACTTGACCCAATTAAAATATAATTACTAACATTACAGACTCCACCTAACTCAGACTAGTGCACCGTAAAATAGCACTTAAGACTAATAACTTTTAAGACGTAATTCAATTTGTCACATTAAGTAGATGTCGCAAATGTTTAACCAGATGTTACATAAAGAGGTATAAGTTTATTAAGTAATTTTTGTAATGGAACAGCAATTTGATAAAGCGATTGATATGATTTATTGGTTATGAGTTTATGAGTTAATTATGTAAGTATGTACGAGTATCTACTTAGGTATTGCATTAGGTCGGATTCAGGACGAAAGCTTGTAGCCAGCGCTAACCTACGCTGGAGGTGTTTGTATGCGCTAGTGACCGACACAGGCTTATACTAGCTCAATTATTTCTGTACGTGTCTGTAGTAAATTATTTGTCAGTGAATAACTTTTTAGGGTTCCGTATTCAAAGGGTAAAAACGGGACCCTATTACTGAGACTTCGCTGTCCGTTTGTCCGTCCATCTGTCACTAGGCTGTATCTCAAGAACAGTGATAGCAAGACAGTTGAAATTTTCACATATGATGTATTTCTATTGCCGCTGTAACAACAAATAACTAAAAATAAAATAAAACAAATATTCAAGGGGGCTCCGATACAACAAACGTGATTTTTTATTATGGTATTTATGGTGGTACGGAACCCTTCGTGCGCGAGTCCCACTCGCAGAATTCTACTCCTGTATAATTGTGCTCGTGTAAACCAGGCCCAATATTTGAACGCACAATATCTATTCAAATGACTCGAGTGGTTTCTAAATTGGATATTAACCGAACGCTCATCAAAGCTCATTTGTTTAACTTTATTTAGTCCAAAAACAAGAGGAAGGAAGACATAACAGACAATAAAGCGAGACATAAATACATTTTACTGCCAATTAAATTTAAATCTTATTGTGTTTACTAAAAGGACGAGTTTTATGTTGTTTTGTGATGTCGTTACGTTCCTTTTAAGTGTTGGAGCAATATTTTCGTCACTTTGGTTTTGGGAGTTGTTTTTGAAGAGGTGGCTATGATGTGTTGGGACTTGGGACATTTTGTTCATAATCGACAGAGATAATGTTTTAATGCCGGCTTTGTATTGTGACAGTTGTCACTCTTTCATTTAATTTATTTAAAAATATTACTGTTATAGGTATTATAGTTTACGTTTTTAAAAGCTCGTATATTCGTACCTTAATATCTCTTAGTATAAATATAGCGTAGATTTTCTAAATAACTACTTATTGTATGCGTTGTTTTAAAAGAACAGTCTATTTTTTTCTTACGTGTCACATTTAAGTCTCTCAAGATAAAATAAGTTACAATATAGGTTCGAGATGGCGAGACGAGCTTGACAGGTATTTGTCTGATTGATGCCAGGAGGCTCTTGACAGAGCTGAGTGGAAGAAGTGGAGGAGGCCTTGGCCCAACAAAGGACATTTAGGGCCTATATAATAATAATATATAGGTTCTGATACCGAAAAAAATGTCCAAGTTCAAACTCTTCGCGCCGGTACCACGGGTGACAGATAAAGCGGCGCAGTCACATCAAAGACTAATTCGACTCCCGCGCACCGAATACGTCAAAAATACACTCCGTTAGCCGACTGACTATTGAGTAATACGTGTGCGGATGTTACCAAATGCTTTGAGAACACGCCTGTTCCGGGTTCGAACCCTGAGTAGCGCGAAAAAAATGCAAGAAGTTAAATACGTATGAGAGGAAGATGAAAGATTTTCATTGAGAGAAGTAAAATAGGTGAGAATAAATAGGTTTTTTGTAGAGGTTTTTTACTTAATTACATGGGACTAGGTTAATACAAGTATAATAATTAGACTAGCAGTGCCCCGCGGTTTAACCTGCATTTCCCGTAGGAAATTCGGGATGAAAAAAAATTATACGGTTACCTAGACCCAAACTTATTTTCAAACTATTGGTATTATTATTCTTCTTCTTATCGAGTGGATGGTCAACCTGACCAATCCTGGTTTCAGAGTTATTGAGCCGCCAAAGGCCTCTGACATGGCTCATGTAACGACTACTATCCGTAGAAAGTAACCGGGACCGACGGCTTAACGTGCCCTCCGAAGCACGGAAACACTTTTCGGGCAATCAGGTGATTCAGCCTGCAATGCCCTAACCAAACCGAGGACAGTCTCACAAAGTGATTTTTGTGAGATATCCCCACCGGGAATCGAACCCGGAACCTCCGGATCGTGAGCCGAGCGCTTAAACCACTAGACCACGGAGGCTGTTGGTATTATTATTAAGACCTAGACTATATACGTACTCATTGAACCATGTATAACACCACTATACCTTCTAAACATTTCACTCAACTACCCAACGGCAAATGAAAACACTAAGCATACAAATTAGTAGTAAAAAGAAAACAGCTGTTCAATTAGTAAATACTGGCGAAATAAAACAGGACCCAGTAACAAGTACTTACTAACTTATTTTCATTCAATAAGTTTCTTACTTAGTTGAGAGCTTAGCATACAGTATAAGGCGAGGCGACTAATCTTACTTATTGGAACGAAGTTCCTTATCGCGGGTTGCGAAAGAGGGCTAGACGGAAAATGGTAACGACATTTTTTAGGCCAGAAAGGGACAGACAGAGAAACTTGCGCACGCCAGAGAGAGACAGACAGAGAAACATGCGCGAGAGAGACAGACAGAGTAACTTGCGCACGCCAGAGAGAGACAGACAGAGAAACATGCGCGAGAAACATGCGCGACGATTATTTTTGTTGATAATAAATAAACTTCGTTCCATCCGGGTGTCCCTTGACACCTCTCAAGTTTTTTTTGTTCCAAGGTGACTTGTGTTACCTCTGGCTTACCTCTGGCGTCCTCTAGAGGGAGACATCAGCTAGTTTCAATTTTGTAGAGCGTTGTCTCTGTTACACACAACCCTGGTCTATGTTGTCAGTCTGTCAGTAGTTTCAGAACGTCAAAGTCCATATGGATATCGAATGAAAATAAGTATTATCGATTAAACGTAGGCCTCTTAATGGATTATTAGGCACGGTTTCAGGTTTGTAGAGTCCAGGTGATGACTGAGAGTGAAGTGAGTGAAGTTAATCGTCAGTATAAATCAGTGGTATTGTCCTAATATTTAAATCCTTATGGGCTTGTGATTAAGATAACGCTCTACAAAACTAGGCAACTGTCTCTGTCTCTAGAGGCCGGCGAACAAGGCAATTCATTATATGCTGTACAAATTACAAAATTTCTTCAACGAATTGAAGTTAGTAAGTACTTGATTTTTGATCCTGTTTTGTTACACTTAGCACAAATTACTATAGGCCTCCAGAGGCCGACGAGCAAGACATATCGCCCAGTCCTATACTTATCATACACTTGCAGTCTTGCATACTATTATTAGATATGCTAAAGATGTACGCAGATAATTTGTACCGTTAGTATTTATAGCAACGATAATTTAGCGAGTGATTTCTGGTTGTATCGTTATATCTGCTACCTTGGTATAATGTATGGCAGCGCTAATGGTCTCGTCCTATCAATATCCAGTGGAATCTACTAGATAGATAACTGCGAAAACAAGATGTTCAAGACATGTGCCTTAGGAGGCGTACTTGCTGGGCGTTTAATTAATATTAAGATTACCTATGTTTCTCATTAGTAATACATGTTTATTATTGATTGCATCTACCTTAATTCTTCAACGTTCTCTTCTACGTTTTAATCTGCAAATAATATCACTACTTAATATAAAACAAAGTCGCTTTCCGCTGTCTGTCCCTATGTATGCTTAGATCTTTAAAACTACGCAACGGATTTTGATGCGGTTTTTTTAAATAGATAGGGTGATTCAAGAGGAAGGTTAATATGAATAAAAATTCCCAAAATTCCCACGGGAACGGGCACAACACGGGTAAAAACGCGGGTTGCTTCTAGTTAATGAATAAAGGACAATGCTTCCCGTTGTATCCTGTCAAATACTCGTAGAAGTATTAATCTAAGCAAATGCTTAATTTTAGCCAAATTCATGTCAGTTCATCATATTCATCTAGTTAGAGTTATAAAGTGAAAGTATGCGTTTTTCATTTCAATAACCTACAGATTTGATTCAGTGAGTACAAATCAAAGTATAATTTCTTCAATTTCAAGCAACTTCCAACAACACAATAAACATAATTCAAAGTAAATTAACAACAATTTAATCACCTCATTCAAATCAAAACCTTAAATTGCGTAATCCAAGAACCTAAACGAGATTATTGTCAAACGTTTCCAATCATTATTGAACTTTATATCTTTCTACGTAAGATACAAAATTCCATCAAAAGTTAAGGTCAAATCTCGAATTGTCATGACCTTTTGACATTTGTTAATCAAATATTACTATTAACTTGGAAGTTATTTTTGAATCATTTGACTGTCGAAATTAAATTAGCCATAAATTTAACATCAACTGATAATACTGTATAACTCGTTCTTTTATTATTCGTATTGTAATATTATTTTTCTTATAGATAAAACTACCAGCGCCCGCGGTTTTACCCGCGTTGTGTCCGTTCCCGTGGGAATTTCGGGATTTTTTATACATATAAACCTTCCTCTTGAATCACTCTATCTATTTCAAGAACCGCGTCTAAATCTGTGCAGTAGTATCTGAGTTTATCGCGAACAGACAGACAGACGCGGTCGGGGTTTGTTTTATAATATTTAGTGATGGCAAATAATTCTACGTAGTTTCAATTCAAAATGCGTAGTGTTCGCTTTTACTTAAGAAATAAGTGTGACAAATAATTCTTTGGAATGAAATGAAAAATACTTCTTATACATTTCAATGTATACAGTTAATTTCCAATTATTGGCTCTCGGGTCTTCATATTAATCGGTTATTCCAAAAACAATCATCTTGCTACACTTTTCTGACTAAAAAAAGGAATAAGTATGTAAAGTTGGTTTATCTCACAAGCGACGGTGATGGCGACAGTAGTGTGTAAAAAGTATGAAGATGGTTCATTAGACTAAACAAAATGGAGGATAAGGCTCAAATCTCTTATTTATTACACTTAATGAAAAAAGTAGTTCAGCGAATATCAGACTGCAGATGAGCTTTCAATATAACTCACGCTGAACAAAGCGTACACTTGCTCCTCAACGCTCGAGATGAATCACACAATTCTAGGTTAATCTATTTTAGACTCGCTTTGTGCCTAAACCGGCTATCTAGGAACACTGGTTCAAGACCGCTTTTAGTTTATTACGCGATTACTTAAACATACGATTGTATAGACATTATCACTACATAGTATAAAATAAAGTCGTCTCTTTTTCGTGTCTGTCTGTTTGTCTGTCTGTATGCTTAAATCTTTAAAATTACGCAACGGATTTTGATGCGGTTTTTTGTAATAGGTAGAGTGATTCAAGAGGAAGGTTTTTATGTAAAAATTCCCGAAATTCCCACGGGAACGGGCACAACGCGGGTAAAACCGCGGGGCGCTGCTAGTATATTAATATATTCAAACCAGCTCACAGATCGTTTATTACTAATGCTACGAGTAGATGTTTTATGTTAGTAACTGAAAGGACATAAAGTAATCATTCGATTAGTTAAGGATTTTATTTTCTTCTAGCGGCGCCCCGCGGATTTCCCCGCGTTGTCCCCGTTCCCATAAGAATATCGGGATGAAAATAACCCGTCACCTTGCCGATAAATGAGGCTATCTGTTACAAAAAGGATTATTGAAATCGGATTGGTAGTTTCTGAGATAAGTGCGTTCAAACAAACCCTTCAGATTTATTATATTAGTATGGACTAGCAGCGCCCCGCGGTTTTACCCGCGTTGTGCCCGTTCCCGTGGGAATTCCGGGATTTTTTACATAAAAACCTTCCTCTTGAATCACTCTACCTATTACAAAAAACCGCATCAAAATCCGTTGCGTAATTTTAAAGATTTAAGCATACAGACAAACAAACAGACAAAAATAGCGACTTTGTTTTATACTATGTAGTGATTTAACTAGCCATAAAAAAAGATGAAGACTATGAAATTTATTCATAAACACTTATTAACAGCATTGTAGCTATCATATGATGTGTCTCTTTCCAACATACGTTATTTTCTGAAGAGCAAAAGAGACAAAACACTTTTTAGCATGTTTTAGTTAAAGTACGTTTATGAATAAGCCTGTATGTATTTTTGTTGTTTGTTTAAAAGTGCTAATCTCTGTAGATACGAGTATACTCCAGATACGACAAAACTAGCCGCGCCCCGCGTGTTACCCGCGTTGTACCCGTTCCCTCGGGAATTTTGGGATAAAATGTATCCCATGTGTTATTCTGATGTATAACCTATATTACTGTAAAGTTTCATCCAAATCCGTTCAGTAGTTTTTCCGTGAAAGAGTAACAAACATACCTACATACATCCATTCTTACAAACTAACTTTCGCATCTTGTCCTACGAATATTATAAAAAAAATAGTTTTTAAACGTGCCCCGCTGGTTAGGTTAGTAAACTTCGTTCATTCAATAATTCTCACAAGAATGGAGTAAAACTGCATGGCATTGGTAGTATATTCTAAGATTCTAATACATATTAAAATGCAACGTTTGAACTTTAGTAGGTTTGTGTGTTAATTTTCCATGACTGAACGCGGTTTCCAAAGATTTGTTAAAGCGAGAGGTTTCGAAAGTTCAAAGCACACAAGCAACCCATCTCGTGTGGACTGTTTTAGGAATCTGAGCTTGATTTAACCATTATGTACGGTATATTTTGTAACGCGTCGGTGGTCTAGTGGAAGTGCACTCGCCTGCCAAGACTGATGTCCCGGGTTCAATTCCAAGGTCGATCGAAAACATGTTTCCTACTTTAACTTTTAAACATGACTCGGGTTTGAGATCACCAACCCGCATTTGGCAAGCGAGGTGATTATGCCTAATGCTCATCACTGTGCTGATATCTTCAGTGAGATGAGAGGTCTTTGCCTAGTAATGGGACGTTACAGTTTGAATCTTTTTTTATGTACGGTCAGAAAAGAAAAGTCTGAAAACATAAACGGTGTACCTAATAATAAAATAATTGCCCCTGCAGTTGTAATCCTTTACATAAAACATCTCCAAAAGGCTTCAGCGAGTTGGATCTGTATCCCCTCGCATGCTTCTAAACTGGGCTTGTCCCGATACTCTAAGGAGAAACATTTTAATAATCTTCTTCTTCTTCTTCATCGAGTGGATGGCCAACCTGACCAATCCTGGTGTCAGAGTTATTGAGCCGCCAAAGGCCTCTGACATGGCTCATGTAACGACTACTATCCGTAGAAAGTAACCGGGACCGACGGCTTAACGTGCCCTCCGAAGCACGGAATCATCTTACTTTTCGAGCAATCAGGTGATTCAGCCTGCAATGCCCTAACCAAACTGAGGAAGTCTCACAAAGAGATTTTTGTGAGATATCCCCACCGGGAATCGAACCCGGAACCTCCGGGTCGTGAGCCGAGCGCTCAAACCACAAGACCACGGAGGCTGTTATTTTAATAATAATAAAACCTAGATCATGTTAGTCCATTAATACATCCTACTAATATTATAAATGTGAAAGTTTGTGAGGGTGGATGTATGTATGTTTGTTACTCTTTCACGAAAAAACTACCAAGTGGAATTGGATGAAACTTTGCAGTAATATAGGTTATACATCAGAATAACACATGGGATATATTTTATCCCGAAACTCCCGCGGGAACCGATACAACGCGGGGCGCGGCTAGTTCTTTATAAAGTAAATATATTACTCTATTTATACCCGCAAAGATGTATTCTCTATAAATAGTGTTACTTGCAACAGAACGAAAATACCTCTCTCTCAGACTTCTTATCTTAATAGCAAGTGATTGACTGAACAATTATGTTATGCATTAAGCATAAAGAAATATTTATTGGACAAGAGTAATTGTTATTGGCTAATTTTCATTAAGTTACTCATTGAGCTTGGGTGGCTTTGCTGTGATTGGTGGATGAAAAAAGCTTTTATATTGAAGTGTAGCTAAGCAATTTTAGTTGTGTTTATTAAAAGTAAGTTGGTGTATTTCAATCTTAATATCAATGAAATATAATAATTCTTTCAAAGTGATTTTCTTTTGTTTTTTTTTAACCTATATTGTCCCACTGCTGGGCAAAAGTCGCCCCCAAGCATCTCCAACCCTCCCTGTCCTAAGTGATTAAAGAGTGTTAAGTTTGTAAGATAGTTATATGTATGATATTTTTCATTAAGTATACATTTTATATTTTGCTTTGCTTGCAATCAAATTGTTTATACTAACTGCACTAACCTAACATTCTTGAGCAAGCAAATGTTTGCTTCTCAGTCTCAGCATTTTACTGCTAACTCTACTCAAGACAGTCAGCATAAAAATACAGTTAAATAAGCGATTTAACACACGAACAAGCAAAACGTGACCAATTTTAATAACCAATATGCAATATTAGCATTCATATTATCGCTTCATTCCAACACCGTTCGACCTACTAAAGGGTAATAAAACAAAAAATTGACAAGCCAATAAATAATTCTCACGCCCCGAAACGCGGAAGGCAAAGAATATTGATTCGATCAGAGGCGGCGCTTGGGAATTAATGTGTGATTCTACTATTCATACTTACTCGTAATATCTATATAAATAAAAATGAATCGCCGAAATGTATGTACGCGCATAACTTCAGAATGACTGCACCAAATTGAATGATAATTTTTTTTATGTGTTCCTTATTGTCAGGATAAGGTTTTTATATAAAAAATAAGTAATAAAAATCTCGAAATTCCCACGGGAACGGGAGCGCCTTAGGGCACAACTAGTGTATTACGCAAGATACAGCTACATCATATTATTCAATATGACACAAAGCTATTCACAGGTGCATTATTTTTATATCTTTACTTTGTATACAACTGCTAGAATAACTCATAAGTAACTTTATCAAAAAGTTATCTCAAATACGCGGTCAAAACCGCGCAAAATCGCTAGTAATTTGAAATACAGTTCACGCAACTTGCCATAAATGGTGCGCACACGCAAGTAACGCCGATCGAACGCGAGATAAACATTGATACTAAATTAAATTGTTGTTTCGATGACATTCAAACAGTATAGTTATTGTTTTTCATTTGTTTCTGTTGCTATTTTGCCTTGATAAGTACTGACTTTATTATATGTACTCAACTCTGGTATGGTTTACAAAATAAGCAGTGAGGAGTTACTTGATCAAAAGATTGAAATGTAACGAATGTTATTTGTTATGTTACTGGCAATGCTCCGCGAATTTAGTCGTGTTGTGGGCGTTCCTATGGCACTAACTTTTCAGAGGCTATCCAATACAAAAATATTATAAATCGGCCTAGTAATTCTTGAGATTGAATTCGTTTAAACACAAAAATATCAAATTCTTTGGCTTATGTTAGGTAGTAAAAATTGATCGCGATTGCTAAGCAACGTCCAACTCAGCCACAGCTTGCATTGGTGGCCTGAAGTGGGATTTCTAAGTGAGCGCTACCGTGCTTTGGAGCGTACGTTAAATTGTCGGTCCTGGTTGTTCAGTCAGTCTCCGTGGTCTTGTGGTTTGAGCACCCGGCTCACGATCCGGAGGTTCCGGGTTCGATTCCCGGTGGGGATACCTCACAAAAATCACTTTGTGAGACTGTCCTCAGTTTGGTTAGGGCATTGCAGGCTGAGTCACCTGATTGCCCGAAAAGTAAGATGATTCCGTGCTTCGGAGGGCACGTTAAGCCGTCGGTCCCGGTTACTTTCTACGGATAGTAGTCGTTACATGAGCCACGTCAGAGGCCTTTCGCGGCTCAGTAACTCTGACACCAGGATTGGTCAGGTTGACCATCCACTCGATGAAGAGAAGAGAAGGTGGTTTCATCGTCAGACCATGTCGGAGACCTTTAGGAAGGCTAGAAAACTCCGACTTCAGGGTAAGCCACTAACCTCTTCTAACCTACATACTTTTTATTGGCATGGGTTCAGAATACTTCATTTATTATGCTAATGGCACATCACTTATACTAACTTAAGTAGTTGGCAAAAGCAAAGAGTTAAATCTATACTAATATTATAAAGCTGAAGAGTTTGTTTTGTTTGTTTGTTTGTTTGTTTGTTTGTTTGTTTGTTTAAACGCGCTAATCTCAGAAATTACTGAACCGATTTGAATAATTCTTTCACTGTTAGATAGTCTATTTATCGAGGAAGGCTATAGGCTACATTTTATCCCGGATTTCCTACGGGAACGGGCACAACGCGGGTAAAACCGCGGGGCGCTGCTAGTACATAGAATATTTGCAAACTCTTTAAACAACTGTGCTTTATGTAAAAACTGAGCAACTCTTAAACTAATTGGGATAGAGCTTAACATTGAATAACAACTACTCGTAAACAAAGCAAACTTATGCTTAGTAGGCAATCAATATTTTTCATAGGAAACTAACAGGATGTATAAAGTTAATATATAAAATAAGCGTGTAATCGCATACAGTAGCCGAAGAATGTCAATTATTTACAGCTCAATAATTCAAACAACTCAATAAAATATAAATAAAAATACAATATTTATTCCTAGCAAGTTTTTAAATAGGAAACCAGTAAGTATTTATTAATTGCCAAGTGTTTTACTTGAGTAAGGAATTAATTTAGTAGTGGTTTTCACCATTTAAGGCACGGTCGGGAACGAAAGGCAAAATGTTACCGAGATAACGAATTAATATTTAATAATAAGTGTTGATTTTGTTCTTGTTCATTTCACTTATGAAACTTAGTATTAAGAGACATTCTACTGATAGATAATTTAAAGTAAGTATTAGCCTGTAATGTCCCACGCCTGGGCAAAGGCCTCTCATCTCACTGAAGCCATCAGTACAGTGAGGAGAATTAGGCATAATCACCACGCTTGCCAAATGCGGGTTGGTGATCTCAAACTCGAGCCATGCTTGTAAAGTAGGAAACATGTTTTCGCTCGACCCAGGAATCGAACCCTGGACCTCAGTCTTGGCAGGCGAGCGCACATACCACTAGACAACCAAGGCCAGGTAATTTATAGGTAACTAGCAGCGCCCCGCGGTTTTACCCGCGTTGTGCCCGTTCCCGTGGGAATTTCGGGAATTTTTTTACATAAAAAACTTCCTCTTGAATCACTCTACCTATTACAAAAAACCAAATTCACGACAAATTCACGCACGGTTAATTAGACCCAAAGTAAGCTCTAAGCTTGTGTTATGGAATCTAATTCACTGATACTACCACTTATACATACACAAATACTTTATAAGAATATATAATTGACACCCAGACGTCGTCGCCAACAACTATGTCTGCACATATTGTTGACTCCGGGCGGGAATCAAACCCGCAACCCCCGACACAATAAGCGCCCTCACTGCCACTGTGCCACTGTACATCTTTACAAACTTTCGCATTTATAATATTAATGGGATTATCACTATGTATGTTACGTCTAACCGCCTAATCCTCCTCATTTCTGCACTGTAGTGATATCTTCAGTATCTTTAGTACCTTTGTCCAGCAGTGGGACATTTGCTTTACCTTACTCTTGAGCACTTCCATTGCTACCAGTACTTGTTGTACTCATACATTAAAACATAATTTATTTACACAAAATTGGATATTTAGCTTCCATTTCTATGTATTTATGCAAGCGAATGTCTACGGAAAATTATAGAGGGTCAGATTACAATTTGAATAAGCCAATACTAAATGTTTTACTCATAAATTAATTCTGAAATACCTGACTGTTGTATTAAAGCCCGATATGGTAGACATATAGCCTTGTATACCTTAGGTTCTTTTTACATTTAAACTACCAGCGTCGTTCTACCCGCAATGTAATTGTTACCATGGGAATTTCAATATGAAATTAGCCAATTTCATTTTGTATGTATACTCGTAGTATTAGCCTGCAATGGCCTACAGCTGGGCAAAGGCCTCTCATCTCACCAAAGATATCAGTGCAGTGAGGAGGATTAGACGTAATCACCACGCTTGTATTTCATAGACATGACATTTTAAAATATTATAACATTTGTAAAGCTAAGTTGTCTAACGAGCGAATGCTTGCTCATAACTGATAGACACTTAGTGAAAACGCAGCTGTATGGCGCTTTTCATTTAACTTTAATCGGCCGGCAACACGCCGCAGTAGAGCGCAGTTGTCCGCGGGCAAGGATGTTCTTTTGTTCTTTATACAAAACACATAGCATAACGTTTGGAAATGCTTAATTTGAAAGAGCTCTGTGACATAGCATTAACTCATTCATTTCCCATGCAAGTGCAGTTGAAGAATTAATAAACAAGGTATGAACTTAACACGAATATAAACCTAGTTATAAGCCATGCATATGTATGATACAGGTATATTTACAAGAGCGGAGAATTGAAAACTTTATTTCTAGTTCAGTTAGTGCGTGTGTTCATTGTATAGCGTATTTTGAGAAGGTACAATATTTTGAATTTGCTTACCTATCATATTCGGTACTAGTCTCATTTAGTCCTATAGTCAAGGGCTTATCGTCATGCAAACGTTACCTTCTGCTTTTGATCGGTAAGAGTACAATTGCGAATCTTTTTAAAATATTTCATAATATTGTCAAACTCGAGAAAAAATTCAGATTTTAAAAAATCCTACTAATATTATAAATGCGAAAGTTTGTGAGGATGTATGTATGTATGTTTGTGACTCTTTCACGCAAAAACTACTGAGCGGATTTGCATGAAACTTTACCGAAATATAGGTTATACATCAGAATAACACATGGGATACATTCTATCATGAAATTCCAACGGGAACGTGTACAACGCGGGTGAAACCGCGGGGCACGGCGAATCTTAAAATAATTGTATTTCTCCTCATACTTTACTAAGCCGTTAAAAAACGTAGTACTTACAGTGGAAACGCACTGCACCGATAAGTTGAATGGGATCTTCTTTGGAGGTAATGGCATTGGGTTGCATAATATCACATTTACATTCGTGGGCTAATAGATAAGGATTGACGCAGATGCATAATGTAACTTTCATATAAGAATACGTATGTTGTTATAATACATACCTATGTTGATTTTAAAAGTTAAACTTGCTTCGTTGCTTTTATTAGGATTTGAATGGCAAGTTATAAGTAACTTTTGTTGTAAATATACGAACATTACGATCGATTAATTAAGTTCAAAAAAGGAGGAGGTTTGTTGTCAGGCGTCAAACATTTTTCAGACGACTCCACATCCATAAAAGTAAAAGCAAAAGCCTATAATGTCCCACTGCTGGGCCACAAAATAAAAGCCACTTATCCCACTAAAGATATCAGTAAAGCGAGCATGATTTGGCGTAATCACCACGCTTGCACTCCCTATAATGTCCTTAAAACTTTTATTTATTCTGGAGCCATACCATTTTATATCCAAGCAAAAACAAAACTGTACACAACGTAAACTTGTGTAAGTGTCGTCGTTAACCATTAACTATAAAACCTTCTCTAGAAGACCACTCCTGTTTATCATAACAAAACGTCAGTGTATCGGTAAACGTAAGTTATGTCTCAGTCACACTATGCGCCTTGTTGTCTTTGCTTGACACGCCAACACGAATGTTGGACGAGCAAACATACTTCAAATGGCGGTGATTACTCGCTGTCTTTAAGTAAATATCCTATATAACTGAGTGACTATAATTATGACACATTAGCCCGAACATACAAAATTACAAACTTTACCTCGTTATAATATTTTTATAGATGTCAGATTAACTATACTAATATTATAAAGCTGCAGAGTTTGTTTGTTTGTTTGAACGCGCTAATCTCAGGAACTACTGGTCCGATTTGAAAAATTATTTTTGTAATGGATAGCCACATTCAACGGGAAGGTTGTGGGCTTCTTTTCATCCTGAAATTCTCACGGGAACGGGTACAACGCGGGTAAAACCGCGGGGCGCTGCTAGTTGCTTAAAAAAAATACACTAACCAAAATCATGATACAACTTAAACTTATAATATCAAGTATATTATCTTTACTACGTCCCGTTACCCTGAAGGTTAAACGTTTTAACTCGCAATATCTTATTTTTAACCCCAAGAGTCCGATAGAGGCCCATTAGAGACCGTTTAGCGATGTCACATTTATCTGAAGTAGAGGCTTTGAAGATAAGTCCAAGTGCCTCGGGCTGATATATCTGTTTGAGTTAAGTGTAGTCGAAAATTATTTATGGGAGCTTATTAAGTAAGTTTTAGACGAAAACTTTATGAAGTAATTTTTAATAATTATAATTTACTACTAAATCTAAATTTAAAATAGCAGGGAATCATAATGAAACATAGTTTTATATCATTATTACGCTCGGCGCTACGTGCGATGATTTTTTTTTAATTAAAAATATACCATGTTTTTTATGCTAAAATTACAAAAAACTATTTACTAACAGATTTAGAAGTTTTTTTCATAGCTTTATAGGGTGCCTCTTTTTCATAGCCCCTGCCTTGTGTACCTAAATTACCCTGTACCCTGTTTGAAGATAAATACAAGAAATCTAACCTAAGTATCATGCCATAACGAGCACGTGACTGCAATTCTTTATCGAATGAAAAGAGCAAAAAACGTTTTACGATCCAAATCTTTGTTTGGCATTTAGTTTCCAAACGAACTCTTTCGTATTGGAACGTGACTGGTGATAAGATTTTGAAACGAAGATGAAATAAAATTAATGTTACTTATTACTGCCTTGTACTTTGCTTGGGTAGCGCTCACGATTGGTAGGAAAAATAAACTGCATTACAAATGTTTCTGCAAAGTTTTTGTGGCGAAACTTAGTGATTTATTTCCATTACACGTATTAAGACTGTAGGTAAAGAAATATAGATGGTTGAGAGTCAGTGGCCCACCCTGGAATCGTAGTTATTAGACCGCCTATATGCCACTAACATATAACGATCGAAACAACCGGGACCGACAATTTCACGTGCCATATGAAGCACGGTCGCGCTCAGATAGAAATGTCACTATCGGCCACCCATCCAAGTAGGGGTCGAGCTGCACGTTACTTAACAATCGCAATGAATAAACTTTGTTAAAACTTTGGGACGTTGCTATTTGGAAGTTTCGTTGCTTTAGAAGTTTGCCAATGTATTCGCCTGTTCTGGACACACCCTCAAATAAACAAGATCAATAAACACTATACTTTCACCTTCATAATGCTGTTATTTTTATGTTTAGTCGTGACTGAAAATAATTTACGAATCTCGCGATAGCAAGAAACATATAATAAAGTTAATTTAATGTGCTGATTATAAAACATCTAAGACAATGGATTATATACGAGTAATGATGGTATAGACGCAGTAGATATAAGCTATGCTTTTGATGAAACACGTTTGGATATGCCTTTATGTTTTACGGCGTAATTTTTGCCATTAAACTGTTAAGTCTTTGAAAAACTAAGAATTCGTTATTGTAACACTTGCTTAAATATATTTTCTTCTTTGGTGTAGTGGCACCTGCGAAGACCAAGAGGTTCCAGGTTCGATTCCCGGGTCGATCGAGGCTTGTCAATTCCAATTTTATTCTCATTAAAACACCGCTACATGACTCGGGTTTGTGACCCGAAATAGGTGAGGCGGTGATTACGCATACTCCTCAATGTACTGATATCTTCAGTGAGATAAAGGGCTTTACGATTACGCATACACCGCAGTTAGATACACACGGAAACAATAGAGAAATATAGAGAATAGACATAGACATACCTATAAAATCTATGGAACTAATTAAACTACCTAAGCTATGCTGAAGCTCTATGTATAACTGTAGAGGCAATAAGACAAAACAAGCTTAACATTTCATAAACTAACGCATATTTATTAACAAAGAGTTGTCAAATAAATGCCGTTTTCTAACCACAAGCCACTTCTCAAACAAAACGCGGGACAAAGGCATATCGTTGTGTGGTATTTAGGTAGTTACCTGCTGTTGACGTGACTGTACATGTATTGAGTTGAAAAAGAAGTATTTTAAGCTGTTAGGCTGCGCATTTGGTGGTAACTGACGTTATACATATTTTGCATTACCTTCGAAAAATACAGTAGAATATGAATTCTTCTCGGTGTTTTTTAAGTAAGGGAAAAAAATATGTTTGTCATAAACTTTTGTTCTTTATGAGTACTTACTGATATCTATCTAATAACAGTATGTTTAAGACTAGCTATATGTGAAGACAAAAACGCAAATAAGCATATTTATGGTTTGACAGTATTATTTATTTACCAGCACCCCGCGGTTTTACCCGATTTGTGCAAGTTTCGGGATGAAAGATAACCTTCCCGTTGAATGTCGTTATCTTTTACAAAAATAATTATTAAAATCGGACTGGTAAGTCCAGAGATAAATAACCTTCTAAAATAATTCTTCTCTAAAAATTTTAATTCTTTATATCATTAGTATACATTAGTTTACTGAACGAATAGTTAAAAAAGACCTATTTCTTAAACTAGACTTTGGTAGTATTCAAATAATTGAAATAAACCTTCTAAAACCACTTCATCCGCTTTTCCATGCTCCTGCCCTAAAAACAGTGACAAACCAAACACTATTGTAATGTAAATCTGTGCACTTGTGTGGTATGACCTTAATTGCATGACTCCACGTCATACGTTATGTTAGGGTTGTCATTAAACTTTCCCTCGGCAGGTGATAGAGTAAATTAAAGAGGTTTTTACAGAAATTAGGTTATATGGAAATTTGGGACAGGTGTGTAACCTTCTTGGAACGTGTAATTGTGATTGAGCTTTGTGTGGTTACTTCATGATGTGCTTGATACGTGCACGTCTGCGCACATTATAACAACTCAACGGCGACTCGACTTTATGTCATATATTGAAATTTAAGCCCTGTGTCATATGTTCGAGGTTTAATTTCAAAAAATTATATTAAAGTAGTGTACGACGAGTGGCCTACGCATATTTTTTTGAAATTAAACCTTGAACATATGACACAGGGCTTAAATTTCAATATTTGACATAGAGTCGAGTCGCCGTTGAGTTGTTTTAATGTGCGCAGACCCTAAAGGTTTCATAAACGCTTACTTGCAGCATTTTATCTATCAAATGGTTTGTCCCTTTCTGACATACGCTATTTTCCAAAGAGCAAAAGAGACAAAACACTCACTAACAGTGTTTTAGTTAGAGAGCGTTTATGAATAAGGCAGTAATTATAAATAAATTGTTGAGTATTGTATTGTACAGATATATAGAAATAACATTTAGTAAATTTCTTACCGCAAGTAATGTATTTAAGAAATGAAATTGTTTTTAAGCTATTGCATAGCTTCTATCGCGGGCCTTGAGCGCGGGGACCGAATCCAGAAATTCCGTAACGAAAAAACCTCACGCTCCCCACTCCGACGGTCAAGGAGGTGTGGTTTGAAGGCCGTGCATCGTCTAACGTCGTTTCAGTTCGGCAGTCTTCGACACGGCGTTGTGTGCGATTAGACGTATAAAATTATAATTGCATAAGTTGATACAAAATGCTATGCAATAGCTTTACCGCGGCAGTCCCCGAGTGCCACACGTCTTTTTTATTTGTGTTAGTCTCTGCAACTGCAAGTGAGATTTAAAAAATACTCTTATTGTTTATTATCGCCTCATTCACGGGGTAGGTTAGGAAGAATGTTACTTTCCATCCCGAAATTCCAACGGGAACTGGTACAAAGCGCTTAAAGCTGCTACTATCTAATAGTCTAGTAGGTATACATATAGAAAAATATCTTCAAATCCCACTAAAATACCATCCCTTAAAATTTTACCAAAAACAGCATCCCTCATTACCCTAAAATAGCATCCATCTGACCCTTAAAATGTCACCCTCCGTCACCATATCATTCATACACCACCAGCCTCTAACCGTAGGTTCGTGCTCAAGTGTGGAGTCACCGAGGTCAAGAGATGCTCTTCAGCAAATACACCAACTTGACATAACGCGGTCCGGTGTCTCGGTAGAATTAGCTGGTGGAAACGTTTATGAAAGTTTACTCGTAAAAAAAAGCTTTAATTACTGTATGTGAGGCTAAATGGAAAATGATAATATGTGTGTTAGTTTGCCAGATTAGCTACTGTGTAAGGAATATGGTATTCGGCCGTAAGCAAAAGTATTACTGCAGCTGTCCAATAATTAGGTGTTGAACAGTAGGTGAACCACTTAGTGTGACCACATGAGGTGAGTGTGGTAAGGACTATGGTAGATGACCGTATTAGGTCACCTATCTAGTGTAAAGATGACATTCAGTGATCGAACTAAATTGAAACAAGTTCGGTGATTGCATAAATGAGATTACGCCATAAATATTTCTTCACATAGCCTTTAATAATAAATATGCAACTATGTCTTAATTTCAGTCTAGACATCCAGAATGAGTACTGATACTGCCTAGATTTTATCTAGACTTTTAAGACATTAATTGACGTAGAGACATACCAGCCTAACTAGTGAGGGACGCTTTGCGCATGCGCGGTAATTACTATAAATTCCTTTACTTTTATTAACTATCATGGGTAAGGATTTCAGTCAGATTGACTCCGCCCATAAAGGAATTTAGAGATAAAAAATAAGGACCCCTCGCCACTATAAAATATAATTACTATCTTAACCCTTATTAAAACAAAGGTAGAATGCATACCACTTGATTTTTTTTTTTAAAAAAGGACTTTTTTTTCAACGAATTTAATCGAATTGAATAGCAAGTAAAACGTTGTATTTTTTTTTATCCAACTACTGGCAACATTTCACTAATAAACGTCACCCGTCCTTATAAGTCAATGTCAAAGAGGGCAAGTCGGCAGTTTGGCGAAAAAAATTTGAAATTTGTGCATCGCTCCCACAAAAATTTGAGTTTTGTTCTACGAAAAATCTGGTAAGTGGTTTTTGCGTCCAGATTTATAAACTAGGCTATATTGTTGTTGTTTTGCATCCATTTGGTTGAGAATTCTGGTAATCTATGCATGGTTTTCGATCATGTGAAGTTATGGGTGATTGTGGTAAATTATCTACCATTGTTCATTCGTGCCTAACTGTTATTGGATTTACTAATATAGAAACGGTTTGTATTTTTGGGTTGTGAATGGTGCATATTTTTCTTTACTAATATAAAAACTATATGTTTTTTTGGTTTATGAATTGTGCATATTTTTTATAAGTATAATTAATAAAAGTCTTACATATAAAACGACTATTTTTATTTACCTACTAAGATAGACCATAAAACCATTAGACTCCTTCTATGTCGAATGCTTTAGAAGAAATATAATGTATTGAACAAAAGAAATGTGAATATGTATATGTTTTTTAAATTACCTAAATTAGACAAGCAAACCCAGAGAAAACAACTAGTATAGATTTTTTTCAAACCGGGTTGGATAATGGTAACTATTTTACCACAATCGTAAAATTTTACAAGTCGGTAATGGATAATGGTAGGTTATTTACCACACAAAAAACACCCCTTCCCTCCCCCTTTTTTATATTTTTTTCATCAAAAATGAAATCAGCGGCCCCTAATTACCCAGAAAACACCCTCGCTTTTTCTTAAACAGCCACAGGGGCTCTTGTTTGTTTAAGGGTTAAATACATCATCTTTTAAAAATATCGTATTATATGCGCGCATTAGTTTAAACATCCGATATTCCGCCCTTCGGGGGTCACGAGTTAAAAAGTATTTTTTCAGGTGCCTAAGGCTTTTTGTGGCTAACAGACAAATAGGCAACTTCACAAAATATAGTTTCACTAATTCTTTACATAGCCGAAACCGAAACCGAAACCGCTCAAGCAATCATGTCCAACTCTTTACAATCCAACAAGATGATATTTTTATATGAATCGAACAGTTTAACCTAACAGTATATTTATTAACACACTCTTCAGCATAAATAACTTCGCGTATTCATAAGGATGTCAGTATAAATCAATCAAGAAAACAGACAACTGGAAAAATACAAAAAAATCTCTTTAACTCCCGTCATTTATAAAAAAAAGAATGTGCAATTTCAAAATAGGAACATTTTAAAAGCCAACGCGTTCTGCGCACGAGCAAACTGCCAGCTTGCTGATTAGTCTATTTTTTGTTCCATATTTAAAATATCCGTCATTTGACTGGTATTCCCTTTACAATAATTGCAGTTTAAATGGCTAACAGCTGTTGAGGTAGGTTGAGGTTATTTAGACTTAATTAGCCTTAAAATAAGTTAAACTGAGCAATAACTAACTTACAATTAAAAGCCATTTTCTTTTAATCGTTTTAAATGAGATGTTTTTATAATCTTTTGACAGGTGACGTAAACTTTATTGACAGTGATTTATATTTCGAATT
Organism: Cyclophora albipunctata; assembly: GCA_963082685.1. Taxonomy (NCBI): domain Eukaryota; kingdom Metazoa; phylum Arthropoda; class Insecta; order Lepidoptera; family Geometridae; genus Cyclophora; species Cyclophora albipunctata. The sequence goes on along the minus strand of OY720117.1, from coordinate 1,432,672 downwards.
CCGAATCGCACTGGCTGTTTATTTTTTAATAATGCTAATGAATACAGTTTTCTTGAAAGAAGTTTCAATATTGAATGCGAATGTTCTTTCAATAAAAAACTTTATCATCATAAATTCAGTCATAAATCTGTTTTGAGATGATGTAAAAAAACAATTACGTGAGAACACTCGCAGGTTTTATAGAATCTCTCGTGTGTGAAGTTATTTATGAAGCAGATACATACGTATTAAGGAGGGGCGAACGATTGAGAATACTTAGGTGTTTTATTATTTAAAAAATAAAGATAATGGTGTTATGGTTATGAGTTAGTCATTTATGATGAGTTTTTAAGCAAAACACTTTTATTCATTTACTAGCAGCGCCCCGCGGTTTTACCCGCGTTGTGCCCGTTCCCGTGGGAATTTCGGGAATTTTTTTACATAAAAACCTTCCTCTTGAATCACTCTACCTATTACAAAAAACCGCATCAAAATCCGTTGCGTAATTTTAAAGATTTAAGCATACAGACAGACAAACAGACAGACAGACACGAAAAAGAGGCGACTTTATTTTATACTATGTAGTGATGAATAATAGTATTGTTTCAAATTTAATAACTATATAAATATACTGGATCGAATAGTAATGTGATGTTTAGACGGAAACTACCTAAAGGCAATCCATCTACGAGTCGTTAGTGACTCAATTGAACGTTGCTAAACAATAGCGGGTCATCACTTAGTTTATTACTTACTAGCAGCGCCCCGCGGTTTTACCCGCGTTGTGTCCATTCCTGTGGGAATTTCGGGATGAAAAATAGCCTATGTTACTCGTGGATAATGTAGCTTTCGAATGGTGAAAGAATTTTTAAAAACGGTCCAGTAGTTTTTGAGCCTATTCATTACAACCAAACAAAGTTTTCCTGTTTATAATATTAGTGTAGAAGTGTAGATAGTGTAGATATGGACATCATTATAGTTATTATTGTTATGTAAACAACATAACAGTCATGGGACATGGGACAAGGGAGTCATGGGACAAGCCCGAACTCTGTAAAATATTATTATTATCATGGATTGGGTCCAGTTGCCCCAGAGCTTAATCCAGGGGCACTTTGACCCGGATCTATCCTGCTACTCTTCCCCCATCTACTAAATTAAAAGTCATAACTCGATTCTTAATTTTAAGCAAACACTACTCATTTGAATTGGAACTACGTTTACCGATACACTTCGCTTTTATTTTACACTAGCAGCGCTCCGCAGTTTTACCTCCGTTGTGTCCGTTCCCGTGGGAATTTCAGGAATTTTTATACATTTATACCTTCCTCTTGAAACACTCTTTCTATTTAAAAAAACCGCGTCAAAATCCGTGCAGTACTTTGTTTTATAATATGTAGTGATTTTTATCTGACGTTACCGGACCATGGTTTCTGTAAAGGGGCCGAAACGTCAGTTAAAAACGTTAAATAAAAGCGAAGTGTATCCGTACGTAGTTTTAATTCAAAAGTCATAACTTGATCAGCTACCGACAATTCTTCGTATACCAAAATTTGCACAGCTCTACCTGTATTCTTCGAGATCCCGTTAGTGCTCACTTTTTATCCCCATTCTTCATTGAGGTGTCCCGACTTTCGGACAGACAGACAGACGCACCTGTCGGTAGCTTCCTGCTCTTATAGTTTTTTGTATTTCCTGGCGCATGCGCGATACAACTGGTCGTCAATTATTATCGAATCGAGAATGTTTTATTTATTGACTGTATGTTTTTTAATGTGGTATGTAATCTTTGTAACTGGTTTTGCCGTTATTGTTAAGTTTTATAAATCTATAAAAGATTTTTTACGGGTGTATATAACCCTCGTATATCCGCCGTGAAATACCATATAAACGGCTCATTCCTTCCTCCCTCTCTGTGAATTGGAAAATATCCAATTCAAGAAACATTATTTTGGCATTTTCTAAAAAAAACCCTAATCTATGACTCAATATTTTTCACCAGTACTATTTTGTCGCGCAAGACGCAAGACGCACATAGTGCGGGCGCGGGCCGAGTGCGGGTCGGTTGCGGGTCGCATTCCTTTTATTTGGATGCGGCCCTTAGAAGACAGCATGAGCCAATAATGAGATGTCCGTGTCTCGTGTGCGTTCGGATATTATCCCGAAATTGAATCAAAATACCCGAATACATCCAATATAAAATCGGAAAGTGTCAAAGCAGTTTTACATAACATTAAATAATATAAAGAAAGTGCAAATATTTACAACATACAATAGAGAACATGAGCCGCGGTCAGCGACCTTTGTTGACAAAAGAATCCTTTGTACAAGTAATTATATATGCAAGGCAATAACTGCCTTTCATTCGTTGTAAAGGCATTTGTATAGGGAATGTTAATATTTTGTAGCGAGGTTTTTTTCTCACGCCAATCTTTTTCCTTCTTAGTACTGCATCTAGACAAATGGCAATCGTCTTGCATTCTATTTGGTTGTCTTCTTCAAAAATAGAATGGACCATGATCACGTGACTTTCGAATCGTTTGTCAATTGTTTTTGGAGTTCGACTGGTATCTTCGGTGAGCGGGGGACTTTTGTTTGCGGTATGGTCCCGTAGGACTTTACTTACATACTCCTTACTCTTTTTCTAGGATAACTCTTTCATTATGGTTTAATTGAGAATTACCTGTAACAGAAGAAAGTTTGCTTATTACTTTTAACTTATTGTTATATTAAACAAATTAGTAATTAACAAATGCTGATCTGTCTAGTCTATGAATCATATTCAATGAAAGTAAGTGAGATACTTAAAATTCTATCAAAAACCGGCCAAGTGCGAGTCGGAATCGCAGATAAAGGGTTACGTACCATTATCTATTAAAAATTATTAGTATCGAGCAAGAGACGGTAAAAAAAACACGTTTGTCCTATGGGAGCCCCCTTGAATATTTGTTTTTAGTATTTGTTGTTATAGCGGCTATAGTAATGCTGTGAAAATTTCAACTGTCTAGCTATCACCGTTCTTGAGATACAGCCTGGTGACAGGCGGACGGACGGACGGCCAGCGAAGTCTCACTAATAGGGTCCCGTTTCTACCCTAAAAAACCCAAAAATTTTCAACCATATTTTTCCCAACAGATATCTTTTTCTTATCTGATTAAAAGCACGAGCGCATTGTAAATGACTACGACAATTTATAATTAAATTACCACTTAATTACCAATTTAAATATTTAAAATTAAACCGATAACAAACCAGTCAATGCCATTTACTGATTTCACGAGGAGATAATATTCTTTAAACAAGACCAATTTAGCGCTAACTTTCGACTTTCATTCAATTCTCTTGAAAAGTAATAATAAAATGCAAAAGCAGAATTGGTCTCTTAAACTATCTTATCAGTGATATAAAGTGGTTATCTGAATCGGTCACATTACTTCAGTTCAGTAAATGTCAGACTTTCGTTTAATTCAATACTTTTATTTTTCTGTCTTCATCCTCAAGTTATGATAAAAAAGTGAATGCTTTTGTTCTTTCGTCGCATAAGTAGTCTGGTATCTCAATGAGCACTTGTTTTGATGCAGGGGTGGATTGAGGTACGATCTTTTTTAACGTTATTTTTTTAGTCATATCATGAGACACTTAGGCGACCTAATAAAATCAACTACAGGGTTGGCCGCTTACTCGAACAAACTTAAGTACTTGATCCTCGACATCTTTCTGATGCTGTAACCGTATCTGTTTTTTTAATCAACTTCATGTAAAACTTATTTTATTGTATTTGAAAGTAGGAGCATATTTTCCGCTCAACCTGGGAATCGAACCCGAGACAACAGTCTTGGCATGCGAGCGCACATACCACTATATAGCGCACATACTACTACCGAGGCGTCTATATATAGCATAGCATTATAATATAAATACATACAAAATCATTGAAACCCAACAACACTTAAACATATTTTTATCTTGTATGTCCATCTCAATTGCCCCCGTCATAAGTCCGTCCCTGGCAGGGTCGTATGCGATAAACTGGAATGACATGCACCCCGCCGCGCCGATGAAACATCAATGTCAGATATACTCTGAATAATAATTATCATGTTATGTTCAGTACGACATGTTTGTTATGTTTCCGCATATTTTTGAGATTAAATTTATTTATATTTTTATAGTGTTTTGTTTTGTTGTTATGTGAATTTATACTTTTTGTTATTGTTTACACATTATCGTGTTGTGGTAACGTACGATCGAAATTAAATCGTATTTAATTCGAAGTACCTGTCAGGTTCCGTTTAGTTACTAATAACAGATGATAAGCGTAATGGTTAAAATAAATATATAGATTGATTTTGTAGTGAGAATCTACTTGTTTACTCTTCCACGGAATATTTTGCAGATAACTTTAACATACACAGACAAAACATAACTCAAAGCTAAAGAAAAAAAACAAAAGCCAATACTGTTCCAACTTAAAAAATAGTTTATCTAAAGACGTTACGACAAAAACGACTGTCTTTTGTTTTGTACGCATAAATAAAAAACTTAACTTTTGAAGGTAAGTCATAAATCCACGTATCACAAAGTCAAAACGAAAACAATTCGCGTTATCGTAACCACGATATTGTATTGAACTTTTTTTAACCCTTTTGGACGTCACCGGATCCCGGCTCCCGCTGGGGGGTCACCGAGACCCGGGTCAGCCGGACTTGTTCCTTTTAACATGTCACTGTGAAACGGGTTAAAATATTGGGCAGTTTTGCAAGAACCGTGAATATTGAGGTTTGCTACCTTTAGTTTGATAGTGCTGTAAAAGTCAGGTTTGTTAAATAAATTTTTGATTTATGTTCGAAATAAGACTCTTTATTTTTATATGTGGGGTGAGAAGAAAACGTGAAGTATTTAATAACACATTAATTTAGTCAGCATAGTTTTTTAACTATGTTGCAAAGAACACAGTTAAAACTTAAAATATACGCGATTTATCAACTTATTTCAGTAGCATTTCGGTATGTAAGTACTTTAGATAAGTATCTACTACTTACTACTAGATATTTTTTGTAACTCATAATCTCAGAGACGTAAATGCTTCTTCTGTGTCTCGTAAACTGTATATGAAAAATTACGTCATATAATTAAGCGTCGATTTAATGAACATTTAATGAACATTGATTGTCTTTGAGTACGGCATAAGACGCTGAAAATATTATTGTATCTAGCACAAAAAAAAAACGGAATGAGAACCTCCTCCTGATTTTGTAGACATTCAAACATATAACATATTACACAAGTATTGACTTTCACAAGTTTTTTAAGTTTAAGCGGACTCTACCTACGTACAGGAACCGTGGTCACAGAAGACTGAGGTGTTATGTGACCACGGATCCTGTAAAGGGGCCGTAACGTCAGATAAAAAAGTAAAATAAAAGCGAAGGGTATCCGTAAATGTAGTTTCAATTTAATACACAAGTATCCTTACTCCTAGACTATCATTTATTTGACCCAAGCTCACATTCCCTTAATGACTGAATTCTAATCAACACAACCGGAAACCATATCGGTTAAACACAGTTATTTCGATTACTCGCCACAAGTGAAGATATTAGAACATTTATAAAGGCAGTATTTTGTGGTGAGCACTAGATTACGTCATTTATCAGATACACTGAGGTACTGATGGTAATAAATACTGGAGTCAGAGGTAGATAAGTTGGTGCAGGAGTAAATGCAGTTTATGGTCAGACAAGCAGCGCTCCGTGGTTTTACCCGCGTTGGGTCCGTTTCCGGGCGGAATTTCGGGATGAAAAAATAGCATATAACCATTCCGTTGAATGTGGCTATCTAGTACAAAAAGAATTATCCAAATCGGAATGGTAATTCCCGAGATTAGCTCGAACATACAAAGAAACCAACTTAAATATTATACTATGGATTTCTTTATAATATTATACTATGGATTGGTGGTTGGAGAGGCTGACAACTTAACGTAATCTACGAAGGTACCATGCTTCACAGAGCACGTCAAATTGTCGGTTGCTTAAATAGAAAGGTCAACAGCATCCCATCTGAAAAGTGGTTGAGCTGCACGTAGCTTAACTTTGTGTGTGAACATTGAGTAACATAATTAGGGATTTTTATAATTTACGTGTGGGGAGAGTTTTACAAAAGAATACACCACCATAAAAGCACTGAAAACTGAGGTCCCAGGGTAGTGCAAAGCGGTCTTAAAATACTAACGTATACGAGACTGCTATAGCGATAGAATATATAACGTATTTATAAAAATACGTATCCGATGTTTGTCCGGATGATGCAAACGGAGTGAGTTTAAAAAGTGCGGTCTAAAAACTTCGACAACAGGGTTGGCCAGTAACTTACTTGACTCCCTCACTGGCATAGTTATCTGGCACCAAGTCTAGATAAGAGTGGAGTGGAGTTTATAAAATATTGCTTATTTAATGATAGGGCTGTCACGGTGTGGTAATCTACGGAATAACTTCCAGTTATTGATATGAGTGGTCTTCGCCCTATCACAGGACTGTAGTCATAGTATAGTTTACGTTACATGGTCTTTATGATACTTTTGTTCTGTATGGTTGGATATTGTGTACTGTAGTGTATTTGTTAACATTTAGATAGCTTATAATATACTACGAATACTACGATAGATTTTGCTCCCGATTTACTAATCCAAAACGATCCTTGTTATTATTATATTCGTTCCTAAGGTACCTTAACTGTACAATAAAAAAAATCCCGTCAATCGTGAACTAGTATCACTTTTAATTCGCAAGTGTGACACGAGTTTAGACTGATATCAATGCAATTTTGTTAGATGCATAAAAATACAAATTTAGATGCATATACTCGTAAATACAGATTTTTCAGGGAGTTTCTTGTTTCTAATTAACCTAACGCCCTAAAGTTTTCTCCATAAAGTTAACTATTACTTTACTATAACGAAAGGAAATGTTGTGTAGGTGAAGTAATTTACTAAAATGATTTACGATGAAATTCAAGTCTGGCTGGTAAGGGTTTTTAGCTTGCTCTTTTTTCTGTAGTAAGGATTTATGGGAGAATTTTTCTCACGATTTTAGTTGCTGACAAAATTACGTTTCAATCTAGTTGGCTACAAAGGGTCATCATTCATTTAAAATGTAACATAAACTTGCTTGAAAATGAGTCTAAGTTTTGTCCAAATTCGAGTTTTAATCACTATTGCCTTCACTTTTCTTTGAGGATTTTGAGGACTCTGTTATTCAAATGTTAACGTTATTGTTTTTTTTAACAATTCAAGAATATACTCGTACAACACTTAACCAACTATTAATATTATAACCATAACCAAAGTTCAAGTTACAGGTGACTTTAATCACGGCAGGTTAGAGGTGTGCCAACTACAGTACAGTTTGCCAACACTAGTACTCCGGCAATCTGTGCATTCGTTCCGGAGCGAATAAATCATAACATTGCCGATGACTGGGTATGGTTCTGGTTTATTGTAGACCACTTGGGAGGTAGAGAAGGGACACTTTGAATCTTTGATATTTATGGTATTTGTTTGGGTAAATGTTTGTAGTGATGTGATAGTAATCTGCGAGATAGTGGGGTTAGTTACATTTGAATTAAATCGAAATGACGAAGTGGTATCAATTTAAAAACGATATAAGTGGACGATCGATTAGTTACGTACATATTTGAATTTTAGAATACGACCCCACCATTTTCTTCCCATTCAATCAGTATTCTCCGTTAATATTTAGAATAGAATAAGAAAAAGAAAATGCCCACAACTTGTATATAGGTGGTATTGGTGTTCTTTTAATCAACATGAATGAAAATAATTGAGATGGATTTCAATTCAAGTCTTTGATTGTCTGTTGATATTTATCTAACTACCTGAATTGTCTAGGCTATTGGCCTCGATTTAGAGAAAATTGCCAATAAATTGATGTTGTCTTCTTCCTATATTCTTTTGTTAGCAATACACTATCTTATATATAAAATTCTCGTGTCACAGTGTTCGTTCGCGTACTCCTCCGAAACGGCTCGACCGATTCTCATGAAATTTTGTGAGCATATTGAGCAGGTCTGAGAATCGGCCAACATCTATTTTTCATCCCGAAATTCCCGCGGGAACGGGTACAACGCGAGTGAAACCGCGGGGCGCAGCTAGTACTCTATAATAGTTTCATCTAACATAATATGTAGTATGTTTTTTGTTTGTTTATTTGGACCGTACAATCGCTGAAACTAACACTCCGATAAGAAACATATGGCAGCGCTCGTGGCGTAGTTTGACTAATCGATGTTAGTTAATTGAAATTGTTAAGCAACGTGCAGCTCGGACCTTAATTTAATGGGTGACTGATAGTGTCATTTCTTTCTGCACGCTACCGTGCTTCGGAGGGAACTTAACATTGTTGATCCGGGTTATCTCAATCGATAGATGATGTGGGAGGCCTTTAGGCGGTCTAAAAACTCCGACACCAGGGTTGGCCACTAACCTACTTGAATTAACTTCTTCTAAACTTAAGAGCTGGGCTCTTGTCGATGGAGTTCTTTCCACTTTCCTTTGTCATCTGCCATCCTCTTGAGCTGTTCGTACGACACGACTTTTGCTCTTTCCTTCAGTTGGTCTGCATATGCCCTTCTTGGCCTTCCTCTTACTCTCTTTGCCTCTATGTGTCCTTCTGTTATAGTTTTTATAAATTCGTCGTGTCGTAAAAGATGTCCAAACATCTTTTCTTTCCTGATTTCTATCGTTTTTACTAATGCTCTCCTTTCCCCTATTAGATTCAACATTTATTTACACGAATTTACTTACCATAGGAAAATCTTTACCATTCAATAAGTTCATCCCGGTATTCCCACGGGAACATGTACAACGCATGAAAAACCTTAGGCGGTGTAAGTTAAGTCACATAGCAAAGGAGATTTAACAAACAATGATCCCTAATCTCTCCTTTGTTCACCTCAGATCTTCAACGGTAAACGTTTAAATGGCAAATGGTCTGAATATCTCGAACGGTGTTGATATAAAGAGATCTCTACCCCGATATCAAGGGAATAGTCTTGCAATACCAACTGCATACAATCTTACCTAGTAAATTGGATGATATCAAATGTACGGGCCACGATCTAGGTCAGGGATGCGCAACATTTTGCGTCCTTATGTTGTAATGGTGTGAAGTGACGTTTTAAAATGAGTAATGGTTGGAATAAAAAAACACTCTTTAAATTATACAAATACTAGCAGTGCGCCGCGATTTTATCCGCGTTGTGCCCGTTCCCGCGAGAATTTCGGGATAGAATGTATCCCATGTGTTATTCTGATGTATAACCTATATTACTATAAACGTATACTATTTGAAATATCACTGTAATGATGTAATGTAATTAGTATGAAGTCATAGTCAGAGGGCGGGGCTAATTATAATTATGTCAAACTTTATACTATTAGGCCAAGTCATAACAGTTAAGTTGCCATCAAGTTGTTTGCTAATCAGAATTATATTATATAATAGTATTATACATGTAAACATTAATTATTCAGTTTACTTGGGGTCTAATTAACCGTGTATGAATTAATACTATGTATACATAATAATGTTCTTTACTAGCAGCGCCCTGAAGTTTCACTCTTGTTGTGCCGGTTCCCGTGTAAATTTCGGGATGAAAAATAGTCTATAACCTACCCGATGAATGTGGCTATACATATATTACAAAAATAATTATTTAAATCGATTTCGTAATTTATGTGATTAGCATATTCAAAGAAACATAAAAAAACTTTATTGTATTAATTACTAGCTGTTCCCATCGGTGATTTCACCCGCTACCCAATAGATGACGCTAGTGTGAACTTTTAAAGATCGCGCTTGCGTTACTTTCCCTGAGTTAGTGATGGCACACCCATACATTTTGTTTAGCAGGAAAAAATCTTCCTCTTAATTAGTATCGATATTAGTAAAAATATGAGACTAGCTGTGCTCGCAACTTCATCCGCGTGTAATTTAGATAGTTAAAGATATTTTTTTCTTAAATAAAAGTATCCTAAGTTACTCCTTATTGCATCAGCTACCTGCCAGTAAAAGTCCCGTCAAAATCGGTCCAGCCATTTCAGATATTATCCGACACAAACTGACAAAAATATTTTTGTTTATGTTCCGTATATCTATTCTTATTCTTACTTTTTCTTATTTTAATATTACAAACAGTCACTCCAATTTATTTATATGTATAGATTTTAACAAAATGTTGTCCGCCCGTGTGGCAGGCAATCTCCGAGACTGGAATCGATGGCGGCATTCAAAGAGGTGGAGAGGTCGATTGGACTCTCGGTTTTATTCACCCGTTAAATGGGACATTCTAATTCATTACTTTATGACAATTTCATTCATTTAACTTTTTTACACCTTTGAACGACTTTTAATCGACTTCGTTCTTTAAATCGACTTCAAAAGGAGGAGGTATTAGGGTCGGTTCATATCTGACGGAACATTCGTCGCGTATTATCGGTCGCGTAACGCCAGAACAGACAAATGTATAGAAAAACACTCGACCGTTCACACTCGACGCACTAACGTATCATCAGTTGAGTGTGAACGGTCGAGTGTTTTTCTATACATTAGTCTGTTCTGGCGTTACGCGACCGATAATACGCGACGAATGTTCCGTCAGATATGAACCGACCCTTAACTTGTTGTAAGGTCTGTTTCGACCGAGGTGGAACGGTGCGGAGTAAGAATGGTGCCATTGTACAAGCGAGCGACAGCGACTATCGTTTGTATTCTTCTCTTCTTCATCGAGTGGATGGTCAACCTGACCAATCCTGGTGTCAGAGTTAGTGACCACCAAATGCTTCTGCTATGGCTCTATCGTCGTTATAACTCATCGTTTGTATTGATAAGATGCATTATTTAGCAATACAAGGAATTTACGATTTCATAAAAAAAATCACGTGTTTTAATTTTCAATTTAAAAAAATCTTTTTTGTTCCATTCCTATGACTCATATAATTTTTAATAATCCATTTCTATAACCTTAAAAAACAACTTTCACTACGACAACTCCAAATGTTATAACTAAATTACATATCACATCACGAAATAAACACTACAATCAACCAACACAACTCTATTATCAAAATGAAACAGATTAGAAACAAATCATTCGAAAGCCGTGAACAATATGACTGTACCAAACGTTTTTTACTGGTAACAAGTGAATGCAATCAATCTGTATCGTTTGAAGAAACGCTGGGAAACTGGCTGCGTCTGCGCATTCCCACGGATGTTGATCGAGAGGTAAGGTTGCCACTGGTGCAAACGATTTGACACCACTGATTTAAGTAAATATTACACACGATGACACTGTGACACTTTAGTTTCATAGGTTTGAGCGATTTTGACATTATTGGATGTGACACTCTGGTTTTATTTGAGCCAACACTACGGGCCATATTAATAAACCCGTATAAGGAACATTAAAGCTATCAAATGGTTTGTCACTTTCTGACATTCGCAATTTTCCGAAGAGCAAAAGGGACAATACACTTTATAACAGAGTTTGAGTTAGACAGCGTTTATTAAAAAGGCGGTAAAACTACGTTAGTGAAATAAGCGAACTGTATCTAAATAAGTTGTTTATTTTCTAAATTATTTAATACTGTCTGAAGTATGTTGGAAAAAGCTAGCTAACTTCAAGGAGAAAAGTTTGTTGACATTGGAGTTCACAAACTGTTTACAAAATTAAAATGTAAACCTCCTTTTTGAATCGGTTGAAAATAAAACAGGTCTCATTAGGGAACCCAAAGGTGCTACTACTCACTAACATACTTGAACTAACGAAGAGGCAGCCCTGTATGAAACTTGGTTCTGATTTAGCAATGTTTGACTGTCTGTTTGTGCCCTCAAAGTGTGATCTAATGAATAGCGGCGCTCGAATAGGACGATAATTATGTGTTTAGGTACGTGAGAAGTGTAGCAAGATAGCTATCTATACTCATACTAGCAGCGCCCCGCGGCTTTGCCCGCGTTGAGCCCGTTCCCGTAGGAATTTTCGAAAATCCTTTCTAAGTGTGCGCTTACGTCACTTGAAGAACCTTCCTGCCAAATTTCATGTTTCTAGGCTGTGCGTTGATTATCAGTCAGTCAGTCAGGACTTTGAATTTTATATATAAAGATAGATAATAAAGCTGATGAGTTTTATTATTGTGTTTGTTTGAACGTGCTAAACTAAGAAACTATAAAACCAATTTTTAAAATTCTTTTTGTAATGGATAGCCTCATTCAATAGAAAGGTTATAGGTTAATTTTTTTCCCAAAATTCCCAACGATAATGGGCAGAATGAGGTTAATGAGGTGCTGCTTGTAGATTAATATTAAGAATTATGATAATTTTGGCTGGTGTAGTAGCAAATAAGGTACTTATCCAATTAAAAATGTTTGTTGACTAGGAACGCTTGTGAAATTGAAAGTTACCAAATTAACCTCTAAAATTAACTTACGAAAAAACCCTTCAAACTTTAACAAAACTACTTGAAACAAACGACTACTATGTTTACAAATTAGATTTAGATGTTATTTGAGAAATTATTTTGTTAAAAAAGTTGGTTTGAAAATTCAGTAGAGAGTAGTTGAATTAACTTTAATTTGATTATAAAAAACAACTGAATGTTAGAACTACTGTATGTTTTGCGATGGCATCTCAATTTTTCAATTTATTCTGTCCCGCTTCTGAGCAAAAGTCTTCTCAATATCTCAACACTCTACCAAAGACATAATCGAAAAATTTTCTTAATACAATGTTCTATCAAATGCATTGCTTTGCAAAGCCGAGCCAGTAATTTATTTTCCCATCATAATGTATTCAGTCGATGGAAAATTGAAGATTGTCAGTCATTACATTACAATTTCCTCGCAATATCCCTCTCGCCCTCAGAACGATGCTTTCTTATCACGTTTTTGCTCGAAAATTGTATATTTATTGTCCATTAAGATTTGATTATAAGGAAAGTTCAGTGTTACTGTAAATGGAGTTGAAAATGAACGAAATATGAAGTAGAAAAAATACTAAAGATCTGACAAATATTTGCAATGAAATCTGTAAAAAAGTAAAGTAATGCATTAGCCTGTAATGTCTCACTGCTGGACAAAGGAATCGCATCTCACTGAAGGTACAGTGAGGATAAGACACAATCGAGACAAATACAGTAAAAATTTCTGTAAAATAAATGGTTATGAACCGATTACAAAATAAAATCGGTAATAATGACAAATAAAAATGTTTACCATACTGCACACCGTAATTGTCCCGTATTTAAACAGATTTAAAAAGGTTTTAGTTCTCTTATAAACAAGTTTGAAGTGGAATTTCCATTAAAGAACACCGTCTATTGAATATTATGATATCAGAAAAATCACAGACCCGCCTCCAGATTTCCTTAAAGGAAATTTTTCACTTGAAAATATCGTCTATTAGGTACGTAATATCTACTCTACATTTCTTTTCAGTCGTTTACAGACTTTTAACATTAAAAATTCAGTCCACTGAATGTCATTTAACTTGGACACGGTAGTTTAACGACCTATACCATAGAGGTTTAATAGCTCTCGCGTGCATTCTACACTGTTTGCATATAAGCATAGGAAATATGAAGTGCATGCGATAGGCTAGATTTTCCATTAAAAAAACACTATAGGGAGCAACGACACTTATTAAAAGCAGGCCATACTGTCGCATGGAATATGATTTATTATTCGTTTTATTTACTTTGACGTTCTTAATTAGCAATGGCTACATAAATAGGTTAATTGTTTGTACTATGCCGACAAAAACAACTGTTTATTCGGTCTGACAGTAGAAAAGCGTAATTTTTCATTTTCTTTGAGACAAACATTTTGTGTTAACTGGTGCGAGATCATAAGCTGAAGCAGTTCGCTCTCCCTAAGTTACTTAACGTCATTTTATTTAAATATCGAACATTTAAAAAAAGAAATTGAAGACTTGGCATCATGTTCTTAGATCTTAGTAGCGGCGGAACGAAAAAAAATACCGATGAGAATAAAACGACAACGCAAACCACAAACTGCAAAAACATTTGTCATAATATTTTTAAAGGGTGGCTGCATATTTTGAAAGCAATAACAGTTATACTACCATTTATTTATCAACTGTGAAGTCCAGTTTCATAAAAATAAAAACAAGGAGGTGGTGTAAGGTTACCTAATCTCTGTACTTGGATATACAACCATGTTGTTCGAACCGGGTGCACTACCGGTTTCCATACAAGGGCTTGTGATCGCAGAAAAACGTTCCCCCCAAGGTTTGTACAAAGGAAATCTAGTTGGTTCAGAGCAGCCAACTAGATATTTTATCTGTCATTGGAATAATGATTAGTAAAGAATAAATAAACAAAGAAAAGTTTTGTTTGATTTTGTAATTCGAATGTTGAGTTCCATTTTGAAATAACTGACTGTCTGAGCTTTTAGCAATGTATATCAGATTTTAGTATATTTCTATTTTATTATAATGTCTCACAATACTTTAATTTAAATACAATAAGAATGACTGATTTTGTCTGTGTCACACCTTGAAACAAAAGCCCTTCCGATTTCGCGATCTACAGAAATAAACGGCCTCGAAATTGACCTCTAACCAACCTTCTAACAACTCTTTATTCATTTGTTATTGTTAATCAATTTAAAAAAAAACATTATAAAATCCGGCTAGTTATTCTACAAGCCTGTAACGTGGACTCGCTTACTGAAGGTATAAATTCACCGAAGCCATTAATCATTCATTTCTAGTAGGTCAGTAGCCATCCCTGGTGTCGGAGTTTATAGATCGTCTGACGATTGAAACAACCGGGACCGATTGCTTAACGTGCCCTCCAAAGCACAGTAGTACTCAAATAGAAATGCCACTATCGATCACCCATCCAAGTAGGAGCCAAGCTGCACTTTGCTTAACAATCACAATGAACTAACATGGCATAGTCAAACTATGCCACGAGCACTACTGAAGATATTAAAAGGTTTAACCCTGCAGGATGCTAAGCATGTAGTCTCTAAAAATAAAAACCAGAGGACACTTAACCGCCTATTAACGTCCGAGAATAAACCAATTATATTGTCACCCTATAATTTCAGGACGGTCCTAGCTTCTTGTGCCATTCAATATGAATGCTAATTTTATAAGTTCAGGATGTATGTTCGTATGTCACGGACAAGCGCCGATAATAACAAATTAGCCGGTGGATACCTGTGACTCATGGTACTGGTAGGGTGGCCATGAGTTTATTGAAAGTTGGGACAGTTTTTATTTGTGTAATTGATATTATGTTTAATGTTTTATATATGTGCTTACTACATTTTTTTTTATATAATATCATTATGGTTAAATTACATTTGTCGTTTCAATTAAGTCAAATTTTATGAAAAGTTTTTAATTTAAAACCATCAGTTTATTTTTTAAATAATTGATTGATTAATATAAAATGACGTTAATTTATCTTGTAATCATTATCCATTAAGGTAAATTAATTTACAGCTTAAAATACAATATTTTATAAATTTAAATGCCATGTATATTAGCAAAATATATTAGCATGTATATCGATATATACCTTAATTTTAATAAAAAATATATTTTTATTGCTATAGCAAATACGGAAACCTCTACAAATATCAAGATTTTTTTTAATAGCCGTCATTGTTTATTGTGCAAGCATTAACTGTTCGTAATTATAAATAATTATATTGCAACCATGTGATGACAGATGAGCAGATTAATTAACGGAATGTTACGTAATTAGTAATTTAATAGGCACATTGTTTATTTTATTTATAGACGTGAAATTATAGATTGTTAAAGAGTTAAACTTGGTTACTACTATGACTATTAACTTGATAGTAACATAAATACAAAAAAAGCATTAAATAAGTTAAGAAATAATTTATTTAATTTTATGTACATTTATTAGGGAAACCAAAATACTATTGTTTTTTCTTAAAAAATACAATTTGGAGAATTCATTCCAATCCATCATCAAACACTAAATATAAACCCAAAGCAGACCACAAGACATGTCTGTCTTCCTATTTCTCTAAGCACTAATCCCGATAAATCCCTACAGTGTGGTCACAACAACTTCAAGACGCGGGTTATTAAAGTTGATCATTATTCCGGTTTCAAGTACCACTCAGGATTAATAATCACATTATATTTATGTATACATTTTTTTCTTTATTTTTTACTCTCTACTCCGTCTGTGGCGCCAGAACTCGACAGGTTTTTGTTCGATTAAAAAATATTTTTTACGCGCGAATCGCCATTTCTTTTTTGTTGTGATCGATTGTGATTTATAAATGAACGATTGTCCGTTGTGTTTTATTAACTTTTTTTTTACTTGAAAAGAAGAGATTCTCGAATCGCCGAAATATTTTTTTTAATACCCATTAGTTATTCCCCCTATTATTATAAATGTGAAAGTTTGTGAGGATGACTGTATGTATACTACTAGGCGGATTTGGATGAAACTTTATAGTAATATATGTAGGTTATACATCAGAATAACACATGGGTTACATTTTATCCCGAAATTCCCGCGGGAACGGGTACAACGCGGGTAACACTGCGGAGTGGGGCTGGCGAACTAAAGGGCAAGTTGTCTTAATTAATAGATACAAGATAGATGATACATGGAAGATCATTGAAAAAGTTCCAATTTTAAAATTTATTGTATACTGTATCCTGATTGGTGGACTATTTAAAATTAGAGTTTTCCAACAGTCATCATTTGTGCGCGTTTGTAACCGTCGTGCTACGGACAGAACGTAATTAACCTCTTTCTTTATATCCTTGACCTTCGCATTGTAACTCCTTAGTGAAAACAATTTATACCCTTCCCTTTAGTTACTAATGTAATGTCTCGACTCATTTACTTCTAGAACAAGGGCTAGGCATTTCAATTTAAATTGGAGGCAAAAGGTTAAGTGAAAACTCGTTGTGTGGGCGGCCTTTCATTGTTTACGCCTCTGCTAAACTGTGCTTTAAAGTGTTATGTATTCTGTGCCCTGGTTCATTGAGTAGAGGTATGTAATTTGATTTGTGGTGGTTAGTTGGTGGTGGTGATCTGACAGGATTAAGACGCGGATCATGATGCTTACTAAGAAAATGTGCATGTGCAATCTATAAAAGAAAGTCGTGTTATTTACACCATTTATAACTCGAGAACGGCTGGACCGATTTTAATGATTCTTTTTTTATTTTATTAATCTTGATTAGGTATAGGATAACAAGTAATAAATATTCAGAAATTCCCGAGGGAACGGAAGCGCTGCGGGTGAAACTGCGGTGCACAGCTAGCCACCTATACGAATTTGATTCAGGGGCGCTTGTGAGATAAAGCTTCAATAGTAAGGCGAAGCTATTTAAACACAATATATGTTCTAGAATTTTACATTTGTTTTTACTTATGATTATAATTTACCTGGCACTGGCACGTGCTATCAAAGATTAATAATTCGGAGTCAAGGACGTATACGAAAATATGCAAAGGAATTTTGCACAAAATAAAACGTTTGTATTTATTAATAACTTAATCGGAGCTATACTTATTATAATAACGCTGAAGAATTTGTGTGTTTCATTGCGCTAATCTTTGGAACTATTAGTCATATCTATACTAATACTAGCTGCGCCCCGGGGTTTCACCCGCTTTGTACCCGGTCCCGCGGGAATTTCGGGATGAAAAATAGATGTTGGCCGATTCTCAGACCTACTCAATATGCTCACAAAATTTCATGAGAATCGGTCAAGCCGTTTCGGAGGAGTACGGGAACGAACATTGTGACACGAGAATTTTATATATAAGATTATAAAGAGGTAAAATTTGTAAGTTTGTTTGTTTGTATGTTCGAGCTAATCTCGGGAAGTATCAGTCCGATTTGAATAATTCTTTTTGTAATAGATAGCCACATTGAACGGGTAGGTTATAGGCTATTTTTCATGCCGAAATTTCCATGGGAACGGGCACAATTCGGGTAAAACCGCGGGGCGCTGCTAGTTAGTAATAAAAATGTATATATCTGACAAGCTGCACCCCGCGTTGTTACCCGCGTTGTACCATGTGTTATTCTGACGTATAACCTATATTACTGTAAAGTTTCATCCAAATCCGTCAAGTACTGTTTTCGTGAAAGAGTTACAAACATACATCCTCACGAACTTTCGCATTTATAATATTCGTTGGATAGTCACATTCATACAGAAGGTTATTGTTATCGACTACTTTCTATCATAAAAAACCAAAGGAAGTTAAAAACGTAAATAAAATATGTATTTTGTTAGTCCATTTAAAATCTTACTTTGGAATTCGATTTTAAACTCCCTAAGACGGCATCTTCATACCATCATACACATAGTTAAAGGGTCAAAAGCCCAAAGGTTAAACAAACAAGCAAAGCCACCGTAAAAACCAGTAGATGTAACAAAAAAAATCTTTTTGTCGCAACATTTGGACCGGTAGAACTTGACCTGTAACTTCAAAGTAATATTGGAATGGGAAAGATCTAAATATTCTGGACGTTATTGTCACCCTAAACAAATAATGTAACTTTGTGAATATTTACACAAATGTTTTTTGTGTCAAATTATGTTGGAATTTCTTCGCGTGGGAGTTGCTTTTATTAGAAATGTTGGATTGGAAGGTGACTTAATTAACGTTATTTTTTAACAATTTCCTTTAAAAATAAATTTTTAATTACTTATTTACAATGTGTAGGTAGGTCAATGAAGAGTGGAATAAATCATTAGCTATGCGAGTTTCAACTTTTGACACAAAAATACCTACTTGTCTTATGAGTTTAAAAATGAATTAGCCCGTAATGTTCCATTCTAGAGCCTGTATTCTAGGGCCTCTACGGCCTCTACGGCCAGTGAGTAGTTGGAAAAATAATTTAATTAGGTATAATACTTACACACTGGAGAGTAGCGGTTATGGAGGGAGGCCTTTGCCCAACAATGGGCTAACAGTAACAGTAACTTACACACTACTTTTAAATCTTTATCTATTTATGCCAGGAATTAAATTATGTAAAATTATGTATATACATAATTGTTTAATCAAACCATCATACGTTTTAAATAAACTTTAATTAAAACACTAAACAGCGTGTTTCGTGCGCACACGCACCTCCGTTATACCACCATCCAAATCTCGACGTATAAATAATAATAGTCGCGCTACGCGGTTTCACCTGCTTTGTACCCGTTCCCGTAAGAATTTTGGGATACAAATAGCATGCAACCTTACTCTTGAATATAACTATCTAGTACAAAGAGAATTATTGGAATCTGACCAGTTGTTCTTCAGATTAGCCTGTTCAAACAAGCAAACAAAAATCATCTACAGTTTATATTATTATAGATACGAGTATGATACGTGTCTTAATATTGCATGGGTATGTATGTATGTATGTATGTACGTACTAGCCGCGCCCCGCGCTTTCACCCGCATTTACCCGTTACCGCAGGAAATTCGGGATAAAATGTATCCCATGTGTTATTCTGATGTATAACCTATATTACTGTTAAGTTTCATCCAAATCCGTTCAGTAGTTTTTGCGTGAAAGAGTAACAAACATACTATAGGGTCATTTCGCCAGTTCGCGTCCATTTAGTGCAGTTGGCAAGTTTGAAGGAGAAAATAAAAATGTTCCAGCACTAGTTTCAATGAAAAATTTATGTAATGTGTTCATTATATAGTCTACTATAGGGTTCGCTTACAGTTTTGTTCGAAGCTACTTGTGTTTTTTTTATAAATAGAAAAACTTCAAAAATAGGCGTTTTACCCACTTTGCGTCCAAAAAATCTAAATTGCGTCCACCCATAGACCATTTTGCGTCCACCAGCTAAGAAAAGGAATGTAGGGGTGATATTTTTCAGATAATGTAAAGAAAAATTGTATTTTAACAGATTCTTTATTTAAGAATATTCCGTTAGCTCCACGGCTGGTACATTTTCTTTCTCAGATTCCACATCATCGACTCTATCGTTTCCTGTGTGACTTTTATCTGGTATCCACCAAGATTTTGGTGTAGAGTGTATTTCGGCTGTTACTGTTTGAACCTGCACAGTCGAACCGGAGTTAGCTTCATCATTTATGTTTTCATCTTCTACGTATAATGAAGAGATGGTTATTTCTTTAGACGTCTTTAGTTGCATCCAATTCTAAAATAGTACTATTGATAGTTCCATAAGAGACCTCTCAGATTCAGTTTCGATAGAAATTTCTGCAAAGAAAACTTCAGCAGGGAGAGTGTTATTAGTTTTAACTCTTAGTTTTAATAAAAAAAAATGCATATTAAATTATAAGTTAAAAAATATATTTATGCTAATTTTTGAATTTAATGAAAAAATGGACGCAATTTGGTACAATACTATTTCCTTATAAGTATAGTTTGCGTCCACATGTGATGAACGATATATCTTTTTTTACAAGCATAATAACGTGGACGCAAATTGCTCATTACAATTGCATGACAATTATACTTAGATAAAAAGTAAAAACAAATTCCCTTTTTTAATTTTATAACATAAAAATTAAAACTAACTAAATCATAAATAGACGAGTTCGCGTCCATTGTGGGCGCAAAGTGGAAGTTTTATAAATTCGGTGTAGTAATTCGCGTCCACCTTATTTTAACTGTTAACTTTAAAAAAAACAAGCAAGTACATAATTAATATTACTCCTTTTTTCATGATTTATGTTTAGAAACAGCTGTGTATTCTAAAATACGCATAAAACAATAAAATACTTACCGTCGAACGCGCCCCTGCTCACTATTTTTGTGCCAACATTTCGCGCGTTCGCGCTTCTTTGTTGAAGAACGGAAACTAACTATTTTTTCTAGACATGATTGGTTAGGCTCACAGAACTTTTGTCTATGTCTATGTGCCTCTTATACGATTAGGTATTAGCGGTAACGACTTTTCGGTGATTTATTGTGTTAATATACCTATTTTCGAGAATTTTTATAGGGAGGTCCGAAAAATGGACGCGAATAGGGCACTGGACGCGAACAGGCGCAATGACCCTACATAAATCCATCCTCACAAACTTTCGCATTTATAATATTAGTAGTATGTATGTATGTGTGTATGTATGTGTATCGATTGTTCGCATTATCTCACGCATCGAGTTTCAGACACACAATACTGAGATATCGGGTTATGAAACCAATTCGATATACTTTGGATACCGTTGAAAATTATACATTAATTGTTGGAACTGTTGGGTAACTTGATGGTAAATAATTTGATTAGAATCTTTACCGTAGGTAGATACCGTAGTTAATAGTTATCAATACTAACATTATAAAGTTGCAGAGTTTGTTTGTTTGAACGCGCTAATCTCAGGAAATACTGGTCCGATTTGAAAAATTCTTTCAGTATTAGATAGTCCACTTATTGGGGAAGGCTATATGCTATTTTTCATCCAGAAATTTTTAAAGGAACGGGCATAAAGCGTTTAAAACCGCAGGCCGCTGCTAGTCTATACTAAAGGTGAAGAGTTTGTTTATTTTAACGCGCTACTCTCAAAAACTGCAAATCTGATTCGAATAATTCTTTTTGTAATGGATAGCCACATTCAACGGGAAGGTTATAAGCTATTTTTCTTTCCGAAATTCCTACGGGAACGGACACAACGCGGATAAAACCGCTGGGCGCTGCTAGTGAAGAGATAAAGGTTTGATCTTTGACTGTTGGCCAGCAGTGGGACGTTATAGGTTAATTAAGGGGGAAAATGGATTTTATGGTTAATCTTTGCAAGAAATCTTAGTCTTAGAATCTGTACTTATATTAAGGTATCGTTGGCATTTGGAAAATTGACAAGCTGGGAACTGGCGGGTCTAATTCATATGCGAGTACAAAATATACATAAAAGTAAAATATTCCAGTAATGCAGCGGTCAATAATGGCTCAAAATAGACCTATTTCGAGCCATTATTGGCCAGTATGTATACATACTCGATGCACACTCTTCCTTTTTCTTTGAACTTGGACACACTACCGCAAGTATAATTAAGTCTTTAATATCAAACAGGTTGCCATTATATAACTTTAATCATTAAGTCTAACTAACTACTTAACTACCAATAAAAGTAATCCAGACATAACTTAATATCATAACACGTACAAATATTAACCCTCATACGCGCTCGCGACTAAATTACAGCGAATACTTTCACGATTCTAATCTTCGTGTTTTTACGAGTAGACATGAATTTACACACACTACTACATATCAACATGCATGACTATTACTACATATTATACTAGCAGCGCCCCGCGGTTTTACCCGCGTTGTGTCCATTCCTGTGGGAATTTCGGGATGAAAAATAGTCTATGTTACTCGTGGATAATGTAGCTTTCGAATGGTGAAAGAATTTTTAAAAACGGTAGAGTAGTTTTTGAGCCTATTCATTGCAACCAAACAAAGTTTTCCTCTTTATAATATTAGTGTAGAAGTGTAGATAGTGTAGAAAACAAAGTCCCCGGCCGCGTCTGTCTGTCTGTTCGCGATAAACTCAAATACTACTGCACGGATTATTACGCGGTTTTTTTTAAGATAGTGATTCAAGAGGAAGGTTTATATGTATAAAAAATTCCCGAAATTCCCATAGGAACGGGCACAACGCGGGTAAAACCGCGGGGCGCTGCTAGTTATAAATATAAACCGCATTGATTGCGATGTAGGGTTATTTAAATGGTTAGTAAGAAAAAGTAATATGTAGTGTCGTATAGGAAGTTCAAGGGAATAGCAGAGAATGTAGGGAGTGAAACGATGGAAGTAGGAAGTAGATGCTGAAAGTATGTTGCCTTCTATTCTCTTTTAATTAAGCGCAAAACACACATAGTGCGGGTAAGGGCCCGCAACAGGCCAAAGTGATACCTTTCATACAATTATAAGGCATAGAACACGGCCGCGGCCCGCACTCGCATGTGTGTCTTGCACTTTAGTAACTTATTAATATATAGTATTCACTTCTGGAGTTAAAAATAACAGTACTTGCACTGTTAATACTATAATCAAACTATAATCAACAAGACTAATACTGGTACCTTGGCTTTCAACGAACACTAAACATCATAAATTGAAAATAAGTTTACAGATGCACTCTAAAGTAAAATTAAAAAGTAGAAGCGAAGTGTTCAATTTAAAATTCTCAAACACTATCTGAAATCCATTAAACTTTAACGATAGATAATCAATCTATTTGAGAACAAAAAAGTTCTGTTACGAACAAGGATCGATTGATTTCATGACTCGTTTCAATTTAACGACGAGTTAAAGATAGGTACGTTAATTCGATAATGAGTAATTAACTTTCGCTGAACATATGGTTTAAAAATAGAATGGGCAGTTGTTTTAACGGTTACTATGAAATTCTTTACTATACGAGTAAGGAATCTCATAATTATACCTATTTTAAAGTTGTATTACTTTATGTTTCTAGAATGTACAGGTAGATAGATAATAGATTACCTAGATTACAGTCAGTCAGTCAGGACTTTTAATTTTATATATCTACTAGCAGCGCCCCGCGGTTTTACCCGCGTTGTGCCCGTTCCCGTGGGAATTTCGGGAATTTTTTACATAAAAACCTTCCTCTTGAATCACTCTACCTATTACAAAAAACCGCATCAAAATCCGTTGCGTAATTTTAAAGATTTAAGCATACAGACAGACAAACAGAAGACAAACAGACGCGACTTTGTTTTATACTATGTAATGATATAGTATATAAAATTCAAAGTCCTGACTGACTGACTGACTGATAATCAACGCACAACCTACACCGCTACACCTAGAAACATGAAATTTGGCAGGAAGGTTCTTCAAGTGACGTAAGTGCACACTAAGAAAGGATTTTCGAAAATTCCTACGGGAACGGGCTCAACGCGGGCAAAGCCGCGGGGCGCTGCTAGTTTAACATATATGAAATGTTATGTCTTTCTTTTTGGTTTCTGGAGGGATAGTCATGTTTTTTTCAATTTATAAACGTTATCTCTGACCTGTGATGGCTCATAACTCATAACTCAAGTTTATACAGACAGCACTATTCCATTGTGTTAACATAAGTTTTGTTTGATAAAATAAGTTTTAAAAGCAGATTATTTCAACAGGACTATTTTATATTTTGAAAATAGTACTACTGCATATTTCTTCATATATATTTCTTCTATATACTAAATAATTAGCTTTCCTAAACCAAATCTAACAAAGTACTCATACCTTACAATGACATTTTCGCATCACCATAGAACTGAATTAAATCTTACCTGAAACAAGAAATAAAATGGATAAGTTTACAACGATCCAACCACTACTAAGACTACATTTTCCACACAAACAAAGCAGTTACCGTATCCTTAGATTTCTAGTTCCTAAGTAACGGTAGAAGGAGTGTTATGTTACGGTGGCTCGTCACGATACACTTATTTCGCTTCCTACTCATTGTAACTCTCTTGACAACCGAACCGACTCAATTGTTTTCATAATACACAGACTGCAGACGTTAAGGTATCTTTCAATTTAAGTTTTTTAAGTCGTCCGCCTACGTGGTACAGTAATACCACAGTAAAACTATGTAATACGCCGTTGACAGCACCACGGATCCTCTTTTGTTTTTCCGAGAAGACGTAGCGTGACTTTTATTTTAATAGGAGAAATGCGTTTATTCATCCCCGGCAGTTCGGGGAAACGACCGGGGTATGTGGGACTCGTCCCGACGCGATCAGCGGGCCGGGAAATACCCACTAAAACTCCTACTGTGTTCCGTCGTCAGCGGCTCACTGACAAGAATCGCGGGGCTACCTTGTGGCATTCCTCCGCTTCTCTAGTCGCGCCGAGCTCGTAGCAGGACTACTGAAAACGATTAATTTGAAAGAACCCTAAGGTTATGTATTAATTTATGTGAAGGCAAAAAGGACGGAGATTAATTCATCTTCAGCTCGAAGAGCCAAGCTCTTCCAAATTGCAAATGGCTCAACAACCTATCAATTCACACAAGATTAACGCGTAGAGATTTGCTTGAGCGAAGTGCCTACCCACGTTTCTCTTAAAAAACGACGATGCCAAAGGTCAAGTTTGACCTTCCAATACATCTGAAAACGTTTTTGCGGGTGTATATTTTTATTTATATGTGTAAAAGTTGGTATACAACCCTGGTGTAGGAGACTCCGACATGGTCTTACCATTAAACAACTGCGAATGACAACTTTATAAATAGTAAAGATACTGATTTGGTAAGCTGAGGATACACGGCGACACTTGACATCAGACACTCAATGTATACATCGAATGTCTGTGTGTGTCCACTGCCGTGACACTTAGTTGCAGTAAAATTGCTTACCATGAGGACGCAATCTACACTAGTGTCGACATTTGTGATGAGTGTCAGTGTCGCCGTGTATCCTCAGCATTAAGTACTTCGCTTTTATTTTACATTTTTATCTGACGTTCGGCTCCTTTACAGGAACCGTGGTCACAGAAGACCCTTGTTTCAATCCTACTAGTCCCACTAGTATTATAAATGCGAAAATTTGTGAGAATGGATGTATGTTTGTTTGACTCTTTCACGCAAAAACTACTGAACGGATTTGGATGAAACTTTACAGTAATATAGGTTAAACATCAGAATAACACATGGGATACATTTTATCCCGAAATTCCCGCGGTACAACGCGAGTTACTCCGCGGGTATCGGCTAGTTCAATTTCAATATGAAACTTTTTATCTTGCCATTACTTTACATAAAAATAGTGTGTAGATGGGATTTATTTAGTCGAAACGAAATTAGAAAAACAAATACGAGAAATTCCAAGAAAACTCTCCATCTTGGCAACAAGACCTGACGGTAAAATGACTACATCAAAGTGTCAAGTCAAAAGCACCTCGTTAGCAGAGAAAGGTGAGCATTGTAAAAACGGGTCCATATTGGCTCAACTAAAGTTCTTTACCCGAAATTGTTCTTCCTAACGATTTGTAATCCGAATGATCACTCTTCCTAAAATTTTTCATCCTAAAGTTTTCATTCATACTATTTGTAGTGCTACCGGCGATGTTCATAACACTCATGTTTCCGAAAATTGTAATTAATAATATCATTAATGTAAATATATTTAAACTCCTACTGTTTTTTATCATAACGCTTTAAAGGAAAAGGTTTGTTTTTAAACTATTTCTTGTGATTACAAAACGGTTCCCTATCCATTTGCATAAAAACTTTAGACATAATATAACATGGCATAATTTTGTTGTAGCGCTCGCCGGCCGCTGCCGCGGCACCGCTCGCTTCGCTCGCTCGGCTCGCGCGTAGTTGGTCACAGTTCTAACCTAACCTAACCTATAAAAAGAAATCTAAACAAAAAAGATATGACTTTGAATAATAGTTTATAAGAAACATGAGTGTTATGAACATCGCCGGTAGCACTACAAATAGTATGAATGAAAACTTTAGGATGAAAAATTTTAGGAAGAGTGATCATTCGGATTATGAACATTAGAGACAAAGTAGTTAGGAATTGTGATTGTTAGGATGAAAAATGTTAGGAAGAACATTTTCGGATTTCCAATTATCGGAGTTGAAAATTTAGGTGAACTTTGGCGCACCCTGTAAAAACATTATTATCAATTGGACACAGTCTGGCCGAGTTAAAGACGAACCGTTTTGCATGACATTACCTCCGACAGTTGAGACTCTCATATAATGACATATGTCAGTAAATATTAGTAGTTTATTAGACAAATGTTTGTGATATAAGGAATTTTAATGCACTTGCCCCGATTGAGCGCCCCGCGGATTTACCCGCGTTGTACCCGTACTGTAGGAATTTTGGAATTAATTATAATCACAAACCTTTTTCTTGAACCATTGTGCATTTTGGTAAAACCCGCGTGAAAATCCGTTCAATAGTTTTTGAGAAAATCGATTACTTACAGACAAACAGCTTTTCAGGACTTCGTTTAATTTATAGATGACTAGCCGCGCCCCGCGGTTTTACCCGCGTTGAACCCGTTCCCGCAAGAGTTTCGCGGTAAAAAGTAGCCTATGACCTTTTCCAGGCTCTGGACTAACTGTATACAAAATTTCATTCAAATCGGTTCAGTAGTTTTTGCGTGATAGCGTGACACACAGAGAGACGGACAGAGGTACTTTCGCATTTATAATATTAGTTAGGATTGTTTAAAACCTTATTATGTATTTGCATTGCCCGTCTCATCAGTACTTAGGTTAAGTTGCCAGTTGCTATGTAACCTCTATGTAAACAAAACAATTCAATGGTAGAACTAAGGGCCTTATCACACTTGCGATTTACAAGCGATTTGAAAGCGAAACGTACGATAAGGCCCTAATGTCCACTTCTTGTATGACAAATTGCGCTGGTTATTGTTCATTAGTAAATGTAAACAGACAATCTGAAATAAAAGAAGTTAGTACACTTGTCTACTATGAAATTATCACTGTAGAACTTGTGGCGAAGTTTTACTAAGCGTGACGATAATGGTATTTCTATTTGAGCGCTACCGTGCTTCGGAGAGTACGTAAAATTTTCGATCCCGGTTTTTTCAAAAAAGGAAAAGCTAAATTAATATCTGAGCCCGATTAACATTCTAAACCGAAAAGTCAATAAGATTTTAACGAATTGATAACCACCTCTTTTTTTAAGTCGGTTAATCACGTACCAGACCCTCTATCTTTACCAAGCAGCTGGGATCGATAGTCCTTGAAAATATCGATTTATCTATTACAATAGAGTACTTATAATAAAAGATTGGGGATGCGCATACCCATTGTAAACACGCCACAGCTGATGTACTAGTTACTATATAAAATCTCTCCCCTTGCCATAGAATAGGTATAAGTTATTAAGGCCAAAGATTAACTGTCACAGAGTATGTAGTAGTTAGTATGATCGTATTATAAATTAAGCCACAGTGTATGTGTGTTTTAGAGGGTTTGTAGTGATTGAAGCGTGTTTAGAATAATTGGGTATTTTATCTCTTTTGTTAGAAGGGATATTGATTATTTAAGCCCTAGGGGTGTATTGACGACGCCATTTAATATTAGGGCTCGTGTTATGTAATTGGATACGAAAAAGGGTGGCAACATGAATTATGACTTTTATAACAAGCTTGTTATAGATTTATTCCTATTTTAATTTAACTTGATGATATTCATAAAAACGCAAAATTAATTTTACTATCAATAAAGAAAAATCTCTGTTTTCTTAAAGTATTAGCCTGTAATGTCCCACTGCTAAGCAAAGCCCTCTCATTTCACTGAAGTTATCAGTACAGTGACGATTAGGCGTAATCCCCACGCTTGATTTTGTAACATCAAGTGTTACTTTAAAATCACTACAATATAGTATAAAACACAGTCGCATTCCGTTGTCTGTCTGTCCATTTGGTATGCTTAGATTTGAAAAACTACGCAACGGATTTTGATGCGGTTTTTTAAAATAAATAGATGGAGTGATTCAAGAGGAAGGTTTATATGTATTAAAATTCTCGAAATTCCCACGGAAACGGGCACAACGCGGGTAAAACCGCGGGGCGCTGCTAGTACTTATTAAATATAATGCATTTTTAATTAATTACCATTTCAAACTTCCATACATATAAAATCAATCCCGTATTCTGCCCATAACTTACGTCCATCAACTCATTAGGAATGACACCGGAATGGTATTAAAATCGTCAATGTTCACACCTACACTCTTATCACTGATATGCATAATCTAGGGTTGGCCGGTTCATCGCGACTGAAAGCATACGGGTTATGTAGGATAGGGTAGATTGGGTAGACGAAATGAAGTAATAGTATTACATATACAGTGAATGATGGTACCTACTTAATTCTTTTTTACGTAGTTTGTGGTATTTGTACATGTTAATTTCCAGAGTGGGGGGGGGGGGGGGATTACATTAATTACTTCGTCATAAATGGGGTTGCTATATTTGTATATTATAATCCGATTTATCAACATAAAGCTATCCTGAAACGAAACTCTTTTTGTCATATTTAAGATTTAATACAAAAAAAATTGAAGGAAAGCGAGGTAGGGGAAGGCCTAGAATCAGTTACATGAGTCAGATTAAAGAAAAAGTGTATGTCATGTCGTATAGAGATGTGAAGGAACTGGCACTGAATAGGAATAGATGGAGAGAAGTCTGCATCGGACTCACCAACAAGAGCCTTGCTCTTAAATTTATGATGATGATGACAAAAAAAACTACTGCTCAGTCATGCGCTTACGCCATTTCTACGAGTAAATGCCTCTTTTTAAACTTAGTTGAGCTGATTTTGATTCGGTGTAAATCGCCACTTGTCGGAGCCTATTACGAGTATATAACTAATGTATATTTAGGGTATAAGAAGCATGTTTTGCTTAAATTAAAACCCTTTTCATTTTTTGTCCGTCTACACTTTTTAACTATTCTATGTCAAGATAACAAAAACTAAAGTCAATAAAATTTAAAATTCGATTTCGTAATCGTTGAATGTTAATTAATATGATAATGCATCATGTGGGTTGAATCCGATTCGGTTGTAAATCTTGTCAACACTAAACTATCTTTGAATCGAAAGTCATGGTTGAGTTTAAATCCGATTTTGTAGCCACCTTTGACATAACATTTTTGTGTTAAAAGTACGTGTTTGTGGTGATTTTTGATGTGAATATTACTCATGGACTAGAGTTACGAAATTTAATATTATTATAGATACGGTGACACCTTTGTCGTTTCGTTCACAATCTTAAGGATTGTTAAGGACAGATTATGAAGGTTGCCGGTCCCAGTTGTTTTATTCGTTAGACCATGCTTTAAGTCTATAGGCGTCCAAGATTTTGGATATATATTTTTACATTGATATGAAAAATTAATTATCTTGAAATTATTTACTACTACCAATAAATGAGATATAATACGCCAGTTTATTCGTCACTAAGCTGTTCGAACAGGTGAACAGGGGCGAGGGGATGAATGTGGCGATTTAAGTTGGATTTTAAAATGATTCAAATCATAATGACGATTTTTTTTGTAAGTTACCAAAAGCGATCCCTGGTGTGACTCTAAGTTCAAAATTAATTGAAGCACATATTTAATTAAAAACTTCATTGTTTCATACACTCACTTGGAACAATGGATTTCTGACGAGGAAATCCGGCTTGTAATACGTGACATTTTTCCTTTGAAAGTATACTCTCAATGATAATTATTATGGTTCATAAAGATCCGCACTTTTCCCACGATAAAAAAACATGTTTGAACATCCTTTATACCTTCGGTGATGTATGTATTAACCACGGAAGAGCGAAGTAATTACTGTATGATACCAACGACAATTCATTAAATCTTTTTGGTCAACCCTGGTGTCGCAGTTTTTTGACCGCTTAAAAGCCTGCGACACAGTTTTAACGATTGCAATAACCGGGAACGACTATTTAACGTGCCCTTCAAAGCACGGTATCCCTCAGATGCTAATATCGGCCACCTATCATCAACAACCTGAAATGTAAAACTATAATACCAATTTTACATCCAAAGACAATACTGGTATCTTAAGTTTAAGCGAACACTACTCATTTTGGATTGAAACTAAGTGTACGGATACACTTCGTGTTTTGTGTCATAACATAACACCTCAGTCTTCTGTGACCACCGTTCCTGTAAAGGGGCCGAAACGTCAGATAAAAATGTCACCTCAGTCTTCTGTGACCACCGTTCCTGTAAAGGGGCCGAAACGTCAGATAAAAATGTCACCTCAGTCTTCTGTGACCACCGTTCCTGTAAAGGGGCCGAAACGTCAGATAAAAATGTCACCTCAGTCTTCTGTGACCACGGTTCCTGTAAAGGGGCCGAAACGTCAGATAAAAATGTAAAATAAAAGCGAAGTAGTTTCAATTCAAAATGAGTAGTGTTTGCTTAAACTTAAGAAACCAATATAATTTTATTTTTTTTGTAATAAAAATAATTTAAAAAGCAAAATATCTTTGTTCATTTTATTCATTATTTTTGGTGTATATTTTAAAAATAATTATTAATGTTAGAGTATTTGTCATATTCAAATTATACAAACCTAAAAAGATAACATTACATTAACAAATATTTGAGACCAACTTATTGTGACGAAAATTAGACCAAGAGTACACAATTTATACCTATTCTGGTAAATAATTGATAAAATACCGTGTGTTTACCTGAAAATAATAAGTCACTGAGTACAGTCGTAGTACGAAAATAATGTCACAGTACAGTCGTGGTACGAAAATGTTTGTCACCTTAAGATCTATTCTTGTTTGCTAGTGCGTTTATGTGTAATGTGCTTAAATGTACCGCAATGTCATTGGATTTCTCTATTATAGTTACTACTAATGAATTATTTGTATATTATCTATCTATAAGATCACTATTAATTATTAGTAAGTATTCAAGTATTTTTTTTAACCTAATTTCATTTCAAGTTTGGTTTGCATGAATCAAATCATTCTTAAGACTGTAGCCTGTAGTGTTTTGAGTATGTAATATCATGTAACGATTACAGACCAGTAATAGTAATAACAGTTGCTCGACAATATAACACAAAACTTGGTAAAATTCCCGTCCAATCTCTAGTAAGTGCAATTATTATAAACTCTCTTAACACCCACGTAATTGTTTGTTACTAAATTGTTAAACATAAACTGCTAGTGGTGTTGCGTAATTCTACTAGCATCGCCCGCCATCTTGCATTATACCCATCCCTAAAGGAATTACGGAATAAAACTTTAAGTCATTAGGTAAAAGTCTTCGATGGGATATATAATAATATTTTTCTAAACTGACTGGTTTTTTGAGGGATTAGGGCGTTCATATATAATTTTTCACCTAAATATAAAATATTTAATAATATTGAATATGAATTTATCGATCATACAACACAATAAAAAGGTCAGATACGTAACATTTTTATCCATTCTAAACAGGGAACCACTCTAATCATATGTCGCATTAAACATAAAAACATCACTTCTAACCCAAATCGATAATATCGATGAGACATGTCCCATCACTAAATGAGACCAATAATTTATGACCAATGAATCCAACGCCTACATTAAACAATAGTTGATTTTGGTATTAGATTATGAATTAATTCATGTTTTGGGCCTCTTTTGAATTTATTGTTAGTATGTCGAAACGTTGTCACATTTTAATTTATTGACAAATTGGTAAGATAAAAAGACGAGGAATACATAAATAATCATTTATAAAGAAATAGTCGTGTCCCTCAGTTTTACCGCGTTGTGCCCGTTACCGCGGAAATTTCGAGATAATATGTATTCCATGTGTTATTCTGATGTATAACCATTACTGTAAAGTTTCATCCAAATCCATCCAGTAGAAGGAGTAACAAACATCCATCCATACATCCATCCTCACAAACTTTTGCATTTATAATAGTAGTAGGATGTAGAAGGACATTTCATACTTAAGTACCTATTACAAATAGCATTCGACTGTACGTACGTACAAACATACTGTATTAGCTTGACAAAATGGCACTTCCAATCTGATTAACATTAGATAACAGTACGACACAGTTTCACCAGAGTTAGTTAAGCACTAGACCAGTAGAGTTAGTAGTTAGTGTTTAGGTTTACGTGGTCGGCCCACGCGCGCTCTCAATGGACCAAGTCGGCCCAATGGCGCAATTGGTGCGTGTGGCTTGTGTTGTGTTTTGGTACTTTTAATATATAAATCACTTTTTAATGTTTGCATCCACTAATAAACGCCTCAGTGTCTAGTGGTATGTGCAACTGCCTGCCAAGACTGAGGTCCCGGGTTCAATTCCCGGGTCGAGCGAAAACATGTTTCCTTTTAAAACACGGCTCGGATTTGAGATCAGCAACCCGCATTTGGCAAGCGTGGTGATTATGGATAATCCTCCTCACTGTACTGATATCTTCAGTGAGATGAGAGGCCTTTGTCCAGTAGTGAGACATTACAATAAATAAATGATTTGATTTGAATGACTTAAAAAAGGAGTAGTTTCTCAATTCATAGGATTTATCTTGACAGTTCAAGTATCAAGACGAGTGGCAGTTAGACAAAGTCGCGCCATCGAGTCTGCGAAGTGATTGTTGTTTTAATATAATCCGGCGCGGCGGCGGTCCTGTATCATTGCGATGATTGTCCACATATTGCGGCCGGTCACAGCTCGTTCAATCCTCTCTACATATTGTACTATTAGCCGCGCACAGCAGTGTTAACCGCGTTGTACCCGTTCCCGCGGGATTTTGGGATAAAATGCATTCCATGTGTTATTCTGATATATATCTATAAATATAAAAATCAATGCCACTTTTCGTTCTAATTTTATAACTCAAAAACGGGCTCACCTATCCAAACCAAATGTTTAGGCTTTATTCGGACTATTTAGTAGAAAGTTTGCACAAAATCGGTCGAGTCGTTCCTCATTTCTCTCATTTTTTCACTGTATACGTAGCACGTACCGGGCCGCTAGTATTACTATAAAGTTTCATCCAAATCCAAATAGTGAGGGTGAACAGGATATCAACCTCTGGTTTGATATTGAACCCTATTTTAATGACATTAAACTCTAGTTTATTATAACTCGAGCCATGTACACCGTAATGAGCTATCAAAGCAACTACATCATGTTCTCTTTTCTCAGTATCCTACAGTTTTATTAAGCAATCAATCTCTACCTACGCTTTATATAAATCATCGTATTGAGACGACCTTTTAAAACTTAAATGTACCAGATAACTTTGCATGTGGCGGAAATGAGAACTGAATGAATGTTGAGGAGTTTCGAGGCTTATTGTGAGGAAATATGCGAAGGTGGCGACGTCAAGTAAGAGCTAAGTTGTTTGGATGGTACTTTGTAGATATATTCTTTGTATTGAACTGAAAGAAAGTATTTGAAACAATGGGAGCGAAACTTTATTGTTTCATGCTTTCGCGAATTAGTATGCCTGCGTTTCTCGAGCTGGGTTGTGCTAAGTGTTATTATTTAAGCTTAATCATTGTGCGATTGCTTCTCACTGTACCTACTGATATCTTCAGTGAGACGAGATGCATTTGCCCAGCAGTGGGACATTACAGGTCAATAATTTACTTAACTCTACTATATTGCTTGTGCGTACTTAATTTTGTCAGTTTAATAATTAATGTGGAAAAATATTTGATTGGCTTTCAGTTTCCTTCAGATGTAATTATTTCAGGTATATATAAGAATTATAATGGAAGTATGGTAAATAGAGAAGTGCATAATTTATGTTTAATTATAAGTTACGATAATACTACGTAAATAATATTCCGATTAATATAAAAATGTTAGCGCCAGTCTATAATCAAAACAAATTAATCTTATTTATTTACTCATACGAGTACACACGTGGTAGTCGCTTCAAACATAACAATGCGTAGTAACTATCACCTAATCTGTATAGTCTGTCATACTAGCTATATTCTAATCTAGGCTATTTCGATAAATCACCGAAGATTTGCGTCTGCGCATTTGTTGACGTATTTTAATTGAACGAGAAATGCGTTGTTTGAATTTGGAATACGTTTTAATTTGTTATTGTTATTTTTTGCGCAGAAATACTGAACAAATAGGTATATGCATAGGAATACGAGTATGTAGATGTTTACTATAATGATTGTGATTGTACGATGATAAGATTTTTTTTATTTCGTTAGTATTAAAGATTTAAAAATAGATCTTTGGTTTTTGATACGTGGATGATACATTCTCAATTCGAGAAAATGATTTTTTTATTTATACGTTTAGTCAAATGCACCGATAGGCCAAGAATTGTCACGCAATGGGTGCCGGAGGGAGCGAGTAATCGAGGCAGACCCCGAAAGAGATGGCGTGACGATCTCGATCACTTCGACAGGGATTAGTGTAATCTAGCCCAGCTCTGGGATTCTTGGAAAGTGTTGTGGGAGACCTTTGCCCAGGAGTGGACACAATAGGATAATTTAAAAAAAGAAAAGATTAATCAGATAAGGTTGGTGTGACATATTCATTGAAAATAATAAATACATCTATAGTATTTTGAAATCTGTGTTCAACAGAAGAAAAGTGAACTAAGTATTTTAGGTTTTTAATATAGACGTTTAAAATAATACTGGCGCAGCTGTCTATGAATTTCTACCTATATCAGATCTGAATACACTTATGTTAACTAAAAAGGATAAATAACATAATACCTAACATACAAAATTACATGCGTTTTTTTATGGTTTATGAAGTAATTCCGGAAAAGTAATAAAATACTGAAACAACTTGCTAGGTATTTAAAATGGATTTTAATTTTATTCTGAGACTAGCAGCGCCCCGCGGTTTTACCCGCGTTGTGCCCGTTCCCGTGGGAATTTCGGGATAAAATGTAGCCTATAGCCTTCCTCGATAAATAGACTATCTAACAGTGAAAGAATTATTCAAATCGGTTCAGTAGTTTCTGAGATTAGCGCGTTTAAACAAACAAACAAACAAAACAAACTCTTCAGCTTTATAATATTAGTATAGATTATTAACAATTAGCCGCACCTCGTGGTTTTACCTGCGTTTTGCCTGCTCCCGGAAAATTGCAGGAGCAAAAAAAAAATTCCAAAAATAATAGTAGTTGTTTGTTTGAACGCGCTATTCTCAGAATGGAATAACTCCAATCTGATTTCAATAATTCTTTTTGCAATGGATAGCCACATTCAACGGCAAGGTTATAGGCTATTTCTCATCCCGAAATTCCCACGGGAACGGGCAAGACGCGGGTAAACGGATTGAGGTCTATCGAGCACCTACACAATCCTATCCGATAGCGACTATAGCACATGTTTACATAACACATTAAAGTTACAGCTATATAATACAAATCCAATCTTCATAACCGTATACTACAAATCGAACATGTAACCATTACTCATAGCAACACAACGACCGAAGCGTCTATTTCACCAAACCCGGTATTGGAATGAACATCGGATTCCGTGGAAGACGCATGCATCGTATTTGGCACTCGTCTCTGCAACGGTATGCACTGCTAATGTCTACACGGTAACTGTTTGCATTCGTCAATGCCAAGGGCTTATTCATTACGTTATTCAGAGGCGTTATATGTAGCTAATGATCTAATGTTAAGTCAATTTGAATGGGTTGGTAGATATGTTTGTATGACGTCGGCTTAACGGCTGAATATGCCTTACATGTTCCGACCCCGAGGAACCGCGTTTAATTATTGACTAACATTGCTCTACATTAGATGTACCTTTGATGGTGCGCAGGAACAGGTATGGAAATGCTCTCGTCATTTACACATCCATAATTTAAGGTCTATTAATACATTGAGTAATGGAAACTGGTACGGAAAGAACAACCTATCGTTTTGCCGCCGGTTTTGCTTCGGCTTAGGATGCGTTTTCACGCCGCGTATGGCTTCATACAAAAGTGAACCGTCGCGTGCGTTTTCATACAAAAGTGAACCGCCGCGTGCGCACGCTTAACGCAGTGTTGGCCCTGAAGCGGAGCGGAGCAGAGAACAGATGCACGCCAAAGACAATATCTATATTTCTCAATAGATAGCCACATTCAACGGGAATGTTATAGGCTATGTTCCATCCCAAACTTCCCTCAAGAACAGGCACAACGCGGGTAAAACCGCAGGGCTCTGCTAGTCACCTAAATAAAATTTGTAACCGTCTTACTGTCCGTACCCCACTTTAGATAATCTCCATTTTCAAACCGAATATTCCCCGATTCCTGTGAACCGTAAAACACACACGTTATTGGCTCTAAAGTCTATTTTAATATGGTTTGTTAACGGCTCGCCCATCACGGTTCGTTTGCTCATTACTTGCCCCGTTTATTCAAAGACAGAGGACGTGAAAGGTCCTTCAATATTAGGTATGGATTTTATATGTTACTAGCTGCGCCCCGCGGTTTCACCCGCTTTGTACCCGTTCCCGCGGGAATTTCGGGATGAAAAATAGATGTTGGCCGATTCTCAGACCTACTCAATATGCTCACAAAATTTCATGAGAATCGGTCAAGCCGTTTCGGAGGAGTACGCGAACGAACACTGTGACACGAGAATTTTATATATAAGATTATTATACATCGGATTCGAGATCACTGACTCGCTTTAGGCAAGCGTGGTGATTAAATCTAATCTTCCTTACTGTACACTGTGATATCTTCAGTGAGATTAGAGGCCTTTGCCCATCAGTGGGATATTACACGCTAATAATTTACTTTTTTACTTTATTCATACATGAATACATTCATAGCTGTGATATAATGTACCTAATTGTAATTTACGTAGAACAGTAATTAGGATTATTTGACATGAGGTTTAGTCAACTTGTCAGTGGGGACTTTATATCCATAAAAAGGACTTTTAGATACATCAAATACCGCCCACAGAGAACTAAAAGTCTACCGAACAAAATCAAAAAAGGATTTTTTTTTCCTCCGTGGATTTATGTTCGTCATGTGCTTTTTCAGTTTTCAGTATTTTCGTAATTATTTTTTATTAATAACTCAGTATTAAATAACCATAGTTGTATCTACCTAAGGTTATAGCCTAACCAGAAATTAATACTAAACTTTCGTAGAGTAATAAAGAGCCTTACTATAAAACGATTGTTTATAGTTTTCATTATCTACAGGCAAACCATAAACAATTAAAACTGAGGCACAGGAATTAATATAATAATAATACTTGCACAGACAAGGGATTTAAGTCCCCAGAAAGTCCTCTAATAAAATGTTCGTGTTGAACTGAAAACTTTTGTCAAGTGAATTGTTTTATATTTCAGTTTTAACGTCATTTTCAAAAACCTCTAGACTTTAGTCCGATAGACTCTGTCATACATAAAGCATCCCCAAAAACTAAAACATAACTTTTGAAATAGAAAAAGTTCCCAACTTTAAGACTCTTGTCTGCACAGGCCTATTTTCTAGGTTTATATTTAAAGAGTTTTCGCTGCATATAAACTGTTTTACAGTTATTTTTAGAGCCGGCTACATGTTTATATTTCTCGTTATCATTAACGATACGGATTATCTTATTTAACTGATAGTTTGAAATGGAACTCGAATGGTTTCCGTATTCCTCGTAATTACGTTGTTTCAAATAGATATGTCTAGACTAGTCTAGTGGAGGCTTTATTGTTCTGTGGAAGTGTTAAATGAAGGCTTGGCTTAAAAAATACAGATTATTGTGTTCTCGCTTTATAGTAAACGACTAGCAGCGCCCCGCGGTTTTACCCGCGTTGTACCCGTTCCCGTGGGAATTTTGGGATGAAAAATAGCCTATAACCTTCCCATTGAATGTGGCTATCCATTACAAAAAGAATTATTCAAATCGGACTGATAATTCCTGAGAATACCCCGAACATACAAACAAACAAACAAACAAACTTAAAAAATTTACCTCTTTATAATATTAGTATAGATACGGTTAAAATTTAAATTGGAATGACTAAAACTAAGCTCGCGTTATTAACGTATAACTACGGGTTTTTTCGCGGTACAGAAGGTTGTTTTAGTAAGTAAAAACACTTACTTTGATTTCCCGACGTTTCGAGTGGATTGCACTACCCGTGGTTGAGGGCAAACTAACAGTGCGTCCACACTGAATGCGCGGTGGCTTACGCGGTGGCTTACGCGGCGGCGGGCGCGACAGCGGTGGCGGAGGTGGCCACACTGAGGCGCGAGCTCTAGTAGCGATCAGACGTATATCAGGGGTTGCAAACAATCTTCGATCAACAATACACAACTAGATTTCGGGTCGGCGCAAATAATACGTCTAGGTGCTTAGCGCCTCATTTATTCAAAAGTTGCAAAATTAATGGCCGGAAAAACAATTTAACGGCCGGAGTGTCTTACTTTCGGTAAGTACATGTAGAATAAGTTATATGTTAAGCTAACTAATAAATAATATCAAATTTTGAAAAATAATACTGTTTTGAAGTCACCGATACAAATGTTTGGCCAACGTTGGCGCAAAATTTTGTGAAACAGAATAGCAAATCCATGGAGTAGATTTGTATTGAAGTAATAATTTATTTGTTACCAAAAATTCCGGGGAGCGAAATCCGAAAATATTGAACGCGCTAAGCACCTAGACGTATTATTATTTATTTGCGCTGACCCGAAATCTAGTTGTGTATTGTTGATCGAAGCCATTTTACGTCAAAACGCCGAGCGGTAAGACCGAAGGTTTGATACACCTGCCGCCCGCTTGTTAAGTCGCTCGCCGCCTAGGCCCATACTGTGGCCAAAACGCGCGGATCGGTGCGTTTGAAACCACCGCGCGCTGAATCGCTCGGTCTTGTCGCGCTAGGCTTCCGCCTTAGTCACTTCAGTATGGACACAGACGCGCGTTTCATACGTTTGATATTTCGCGCCCGCCGTCGCAACCGCGCTAGGCCCGCAGTATGGACGCACACTTAGGGTTAAAAATTAAAGCGAGGCGAGGCGAATAGACCAATCACAGCACATTTAAATTATCAAAACTTCTTCGTAATGCGTTATCATTGGTCGACTCCGGACCGCTCCGCTCCAGTTTAAAGGAAACGACCCCCAATCCATCGTACAGACCGTCTTTTGTTTTTTGAAAACATATGAAGATGCTCATACTAAACAAAAAGGTCAAACCAATTTTTTGTTACGACTAAAAATATATATATTGACAGCTGTCACAGGACTGACAAAAGATAGTTTTATTCGCTTCTAAATACTGTTGTCACTATATAGGCTAAGACAGTAAACAAATGAGCCTAATATAACGTAGAGAAACGTAAAAGTGTCTTCATAATTCTTCTACGTCAAACTTTATAAAGACAAAAAGAAAGGTAATTTAAAACAAGTGAAAAGTTTTAAGGGTCCTGCCAAAGAATGAGCATCAAAACTTGAACAGCAAAATACTTGAAATAATGTTTTGGGCAATATTCAAATTGCTATT
Organism: Cyclophora albipunctata; assembly: GCA_963082685.1. Taxonomy (NCBI): domain Eukaryota; kingdom Metazoa; phylum Arthropoda; class Insecta; order Lepidoptera; family Geometridae; genus Cyclophora; species Cyclophora albipunctata. The sequence goes on along the minus strand of OY720117.1, from coordinate 1,392,634 downwards.
GTAGAAGAACAATGATCTCTCTTCTACTTTTTAGGGAAGTTTTTGGACGTCAAAGAGAAAAGGATCTATTTTGACAGTTGATCTTAAGGCGAGATTATAGCAATTTAATCGCCGCATGCAACATGTTAAAATCAAAATTATTCAAGATTTCTTGTTGGGAATTCCGAAAATCTACTTATTCATCAGTACCGTATTCAGGAACAATGCAAACTTTCTCAAAATGCCACAGCACCATTTAATACCAAATCTACTTGTAACACCCAAATAGGGGCAATTCTATCAAGTGCTAATAGAAATAAACCGTTTTCTTATCCAATTGCACACTCGCTTTACGCAAATCCTAATAAAATCCTATAAAACCATGTTCTGGAAGGCGGCCAACTTGTGGACTCTTCAGTGAGCCAACAACCATTATAACTGGGTCCCTCCTTTCATGCCGAGTTTCATAATCTTGTGACCTACTTCGCGAGATGCGACGGCTTAACATAAATTGGACACGAGCTTTCGTACGTTGGGAAGAGAGTTTTGTATGAAAATGTAAAGGAATTTTTGCTGATTTTTTGGCATTTTTAACGATGTCGACAAACAAGGCCGGTTAGTGACCCCTGTTTAAAGTAATGGGAGAATATTCAGGTTTGAAATTTTTGACGCAATTTAGAGATTTAATTAAAATATTTTAAACATAATTAAGTGCAAAATCCTTGATACTTTAAATAACTTCTTTTCTGCTTTTCATTTTAAGATGACAGTAATGAAATTAATTAGTGAATATGAAGAAATATTTTGGGAATTTTAAAACTGTACCAAACTAACTACCAACTTACGTATTTTAAAATACTCAAAAGTCTTATTAAAAGTACCGTAAACAATTCAACAACTAGTCATTGGTCTCATATTCAAAGTAATAAACATACAAAAAATGCTAAATATCTAGAGTTATTCAGGAAAATAATTACGCACTAAAATATTAAAGTATGTATTAGGAAGGAACTGGGTCATACCACACTTATTATGAATTGTGGAATGAATTAATACGCGGAAACTACTAACTACACGTACTTCAGTGCAATAACGTTATTATTCAACTATAGGATACTGACTTTCACACTAGTGTATTCAAAACGTTAGATTTTGACTGGCAATTTTGATATTTTTGACTACTTACTATGTCACGCCCGTACTCAGAGTCGTCAAATGCTTCCTTAGTAGAGATTTAATGACTAATTTTGACATGTAATTTACGAAAAATTACGTCTAATAATTATGTGTCGATTTAGTGAACGTCTCTAAGTACGATTGTTAGAACTGACTGTACTATAAAAATGTAATTGAACTGAACTTCAGCCAAAATCTTCAGGATAACCAACCAAGAAGAAGCTAGAAGGTTACTTCACTACATAGTATAAAATAAAGTCGTCTCTTTTTCGTGTCTGTCTGTTTGTCTGTCTGTATGCTTAAATCTTTAAAATTACGCAACAGATTTTGATGCGGTTTTTTGTAATAGGTAGAGTGATTCAAGAGGAAGGTTTTTATGTAAAAAAATTCCCGAAATTCCCACGGGAACGGGCACAACGCGGGTAAAACCGCGGGGCGCTGCTAGTTCTAGTATAAAAACTAACCTTCTAGCTTCTTCTTGGTTGTTACCTAAATACTACCTATAAAGTATCACAAAGTGATAATTGTATGTATCCTACTAATATTATAAAATGCAAAAGTTTGTAAGTATGAGTTAGTATGTATGTTTGTGACTATTTCACGCTAAAGCTACTGAACGGATTTGTATGAAACTTTACAGTAATATAGGTTATATATCAGAATAACACATGGGATACATTTTATCCCGAAATTACCGCGGGAACGGGTTCAACGCGAGCAACACCACGGGGCACGGCTAGTTTAATATATTTCAATGCTGTAATAGATATTTTACATATACAAGGAAAACATCTCCCTGTGTTACACAATTAAGTACATAAAAGAGTCAGTAATTATGTACATTACAAAATAATTACTGTATTCGTAATTATAAATTTAATATCACATCTCTATGAAGACTAGTGCTACAATGTCAACGTTTAAGAACACACAAACTGTTGGTCACACCTGCTGTGTGTACGGCTGTACTAACAACGGTTTGGTAATATAACGTACTCACACGGGTTTTTTCGCGTTAGAAAGATAATAAAGCAAGTAATAACTTACTTTTTATAATATCATACGTATGGTTTGGTGATGTCATACGAAAGTAATTAAATATGGGCGTCGTTTTCTTTTTTTTAAAGTAATCTAATTTTGGGCGGATTTTTCGAACGAATAGTAATGTTTTATTAAGGAGATTCTGATTATTTTTGAGACAGGCAACAGTAAGAATAAAATTACCAAACCTAACTAAGAACTACCGCAATGAAACTGGCTTCCAAATTAAAAAAATGCATCGAAATCGGTCAATCCGTTTAAGAGCTACGGAGCCACCGACACACACACACGGCCACAAAAATCAGACTAGCAGCGCCCCGCGGTTTTACCCGCGTTATGCCCGTTCCCATGGGAATTTCGGGATGAAGAATAGCCTATAACCTTCCCGTTGAATGTGGCTATCTATTACAAAAAGAATTATTCAAATCGGACTGGTAATTCTCGAGATTACTACGAACTTACAAACAAACAAACTTACAAATGTTACCTCTTTGTAATATAAGAATAGATATAGATATCGACGTCAAACTTATAATCACCCCTCTTTTGCGTCGGGGGTTATAAAAAATAAATGTTACAAAACTACATGTAATTTGTACTAAATTAGATCACCAGTCGCTTAATTAAAAATAATCCAGTACTTGTATCTTGAGATAGTATCACAAATATTATTTAAATGGCATAAAAAACTACTTTATTCGTTTAAAAGCAGTTTAATTTCAATAATTTATCTTAATTGATGCTCCGAAAAATACCAAAAACAATTAATTCTTATAACAAGCAAATTTTAATTACCATCAAAAGTAACACAGTTTTAAGTTCCAGTGTGAAAGTCTAAATACCCATATCGTCAAATGAACTGTTACAAATAACAGTTCTCTCAAAGTATTATTATAATCGTAATTTTTCGCACGACTGTCCTACCAGTTTTAATTGACCTCTGAATTCAAAGAGATGGGTTTGAAAGAGGTGTCTTCCAAACTGGTGTTTGCTAGTTGATTTAAATCAATTCTGATAAACACTCGTGGTTGTTTTTTATTGTTGATACATAGTAAAACGATATAGTAACACAATACTATTCATGTAGTGTACAGTGACCTACATAACACTGTATAGATCAATGGACACGAGATAAAAAATACGATATTAGTAACCAACATTTTTTATAATACTTTTTGATACGTGCCTACCAGTTTTATAAGCACAAAAGATTCACCTACTTAACTCTTATAGCTATTGAAATATGGACTATAATTAGAGAGCATTAAGTGTACTGTGTAATTGTAATTTCTTTCTTTACAGCTTGTAAATGACTTGAGAAAGTTTTTTTGTTGTAGATTTCTAATCCTGCTTTTTGTAAACCAGTAAGCGTACCAACAAAGATCATTTTATTGACGTCAATAAAAGTATACAACATTAATTAGTAAATTAGCCATTATGTCTTTGACAAGTCAGACTTTTGATTTATAATTTGACATGTGTCATATATATTGTAAATGACATTAATATAATTATTAAGTATTTTTGAAACGATACTGGTCAAGCAGGCTTTGAACCGGGAAGTAAATATAGATAAAGGAGTAGTTTTTTATCTTATAACCGTTACTAATAAACCAAATACCGTTATAAAAATAACGATATCTAAATCCCGTCACCCCATCCCTAGTCTTAATAACAGCTGTCAAAGCACACGTCAATGGCGGGAATCATCCGTGCATTAGTGTTGTACTCATTTTGCTAGTCACGCACAAATGAAGCTCTTGCATTACGAAGCAGCTATGGGACCACACAGAAGTCGATGGAATGATCGAATGCGACACCCAACGGTGTATCAGATCGATCGAGTGAAAATTATTGTGAAACTAGCGACCCGCTGTCATTTCGCTTCGGTTAATCAAGATTTCTTGTTGAAAATTCGGATTAAAAATTAGCCTATAACTATTTTAATGAATTAGTCTGAATTAGTTTGCAAGCCCGTTGGTGATAGTATCAGTTAGTTAGATTCCATAATACAAGCTTAGAGCTTAGTTTGGGTCTGATTAACCATGTGTGAATTTGTTCGGGTGTGTTTATTAATAGTATAAGAAAATCTGTTGGGTTGTTCTTGAGATTACCGCGAACATTGAGATAGATAAGGCGAGAGGTATGTAAAAATAAATGAATTGTACAGTGATCTAGATTGAAATTAGAGAGATTTTTATTCATTTCATTTTGCTGCTTCAGTTTTCGCTTTTCTTTGTTCGCCGTGCAAAACCTGGGTATTGATTTGACCTACTTTCTTTCGTTAGAGTTCTTCAACGTGCGGTAGATTTGTGAAACAATAAGGAACTGATTTAATTAGAATGTTAAAGTCAAAGTAAATTATAGTAAAAGTAATTATGTACTTATGTAATTAGTGATAAAATCATGGAAGTAAAATTATGGTAATGAGAAAGAGATAAAAAAGACATAGTGGTTCAAATTCTAATTATCTCAGAAGAAAAAGTAACTAAAAAGAAGCAAAACTGAAAGTAAATCTAGTACAAGTAATGATTGTAGACAAAGAAGGACCTTGACTAAAGGAAACAGCCAACCGGATAGATGCTAACAATTTTGATGAAAAAAACAGGCATTCTTCAAACATTTCATATTACAGAGAAGCTCAACAAAAACTTTCTGAAGTGACAACAATAATGCGAACGTCGGGAACCCTCGAAGAGCGAATAACTTCGTAATATGCCGCAAATTACTCGTCTTGGAAGGAAAATTACCTTTTTTTATCTTGTCTTGTCTTGTGACATTTAGCGGGGATTTCTGCTGGGTTAGTGGGATCAGCCGACAAGGACAAGACAAGATTGATTGCAGGAATAACTAGAAAAAGTTTTGAGAAAGGTCATTGCGTTAATGTTTGAGATGAAGTTCATTTCGAATCTTTTGCAGAGTAATGTAAGTTGGAATTTGATGCTCCGTTTCATGTCTATATTTGTTTTTAAACGAAATGAGTAGAAATAACGATATTATTAAATAAAACTGGATTATTTCAGAAAGTGTCTTCTAAGAAACGTTTTAACTGGAATGAAAGCTAAATTAAATACTGAAATAATGTCAAAACCCAATACAGTTAAGAAATAAACAGTAAAATCCAGAAAAAGAAACACAGTAATTTTTTATGAACAAAGTTATAATGATTTTGAAGAAATAACTGTCCCTAAAGGTGTGCTATAAATTATCCTGCTGCATCAATCGACATACCTTAACATTAATACCCATAATTTAAGTGAAGGGACACCTGAATCGATAAAGTTGAATGAAATCGATCAACGCTATCAAATATCGATAAATACCTAGCATCGTTTGAATTTGAGGCGGCTCCTTTGATCTTTGTGATTGATGTTTGTGCATCGTAATATTAATTTATTAAGTTTGATGTGTGTTTTTAATGTATTTTAATAGTTTACAATTTATGTGTTTAGTTTTGTATTACTTTACAAAGTTAATAGACTTGGATACGTTAACGTGAAAAAGAGACTCTTTAGGCTCAAAATAGAACATAATTTTGGTTTTTAACTTTGTTTCGGCAAATTATAATGTTTAGCACTTTGTCAAATTATAAATTCAGAAATTATCATCGACTCGTTAGTAATAATAATAATAGTAGTTATAATGACTAGGTTCTAAGTCTCTTCAGCAACTTGATTAACCCTCCTTACGTTTATTTACTAGGGTGCTGTATTTATTTACGTTTCTATTATCTACTGCCATTACCTAACTTGGTTCAATAACTCCTATTAAACAAATTACTTTGATCCACCTGTCTTTGAAGTTTATCCATTACCTTCAACAGTAAATCATTGAACCGATTCACGAACGGATTGTGTGACAGAAGTAACTTGAACCTTGGTCAAGGGTACTGTTTGTCTGTAGAACAGTGATGCAATTAATGCCTTCAAAAAATATGTTGTCCTAAACGAAAATTAACAAAATTGTGGAACCCTGACTATTAAATCGTAGTTAGTATCACCACCTATGAAGGTAGATTAAAATCAGTTTATTTGTCTAAGAACTGTGATACCTTAGACAGACAGACAGTCGACCTTTTAACACCCCTCTGCTACATTAAAAGAAGGGACACGTAACAAAATATGTCATAAAATGTCATCAACATAAATTCTTCCAAATTCTAAAAAGACTATGATGTCAGATATCAAACACGCTGACTGTTCTCATAAGTTACGTATTGTCGTAAAACTGTCACAAATTGAGCCATAAAATGTCTATGAATTATTAAACCAAAACATCGTGACATTACAAATTCATTCAAGAACATCATTTCGGCGATCGTTTAGTAATTTTGCAATACAAATACGAATACACATCATAAATATTAATATGCTTTGCATAACAACATCCCACGCAGTAATTATAATCAATAATGTCAACTGACATTGAGTTTCGATTTATTTTAGACGTGCATTTCATATGTTTACGAAATAAATGATTTATTTTCGTTTTAGATGCTTAAATTTTTTATAGTTTTACCTTTTTGGTTTCCATCTCCTTATAAAAACACCAAACATTTTGCAAGATCCAAATGCTTTTCACATCACTATCCCACTATCTTCCACTATACAGCACAACACCAATATTTTAACATCTAACACTGTCACAACACTAATTATTGAGTTAACACTATACCAACGTTTAGTTTCCTACTGCAGCGGAAAGCAGTAAATGCATAATCAAAGTTTTAAAATAAGAACTACTAATTTTAAATTCACTGTTTACTAACACTCACTGCGCTTACAAACACAGAATTCGAAATTCAAACACATGTAACGTAAGTGCTGTTAGAGACTGTTTTATCGATATCGATAATAGTCTGTGAATTTAGAAATTCACTACCGGGCAGAGGAAAGAATGTTTGTTTAGTGAGCGATAACGAGTCGCGGACAGACGTGCGCTCAGCTCCGCCAGTGCACGGCGACTGGCTGGCTCAGTCGCTCAGTGCTCAGGGCTCCCTGCAATATGCAGCTGTCGTATATCCCGGCTTTGTATTAATAAATTTTAGATGTCAACCGCTTCGCGTGGTAGCTGGTTATGCTCGCTAGTCGCTCCGCTGAATGGGATTGTGTCATTGCCTTCGTTTTGCTCGACATAACTAGCTACGACTAAAATTATGCGGATAGAATTAATTTCGAGTTTACTATTGAGTTATTTGGCATAATGCAAACATAATTTTGGTGTGGAAAGGGTCAAATTATGCGAAATGCTTCAAATTGTTTGAAGATGTATGATTATTGAATTATGCCAAGTGCCACATAAATGAAAATTGATGTTGCTGTTAGATTTACAAGGCAATACATAAGATTAACCGTCCATGACTTAGTAGATAATATTTCAATAGACAATAAATCTTTTGTTGATGCTCTTGATAAAATGGGACACACATTGAATTTGATTTACTATTAGTGGTATATTATAAGTATTATATTGCATTCTAAGTGGTCGTATTGGATGTGGTTATTGTGGTAAGCCATAGACTTTCCACTTCGGGTAGTAAGGGTTAAATTAAATCTTACAACCATTTTAATATTTAATGGCGGAACATTTGAATTTTTAAACCAAATAAAAATCTTATGAACGAAATTGATACTACATACTGTAAGTAAACTGTTGTATTAAAACTCCTAATTAATAAAGATTGATCAAAATCCAAAAACAAGTATCAATGGAGAACAAAATCCAATGCACTTATCCAATCACTTCACACAAATGTAATCTCATAGCTGGTCACGTTTTTCAGCAAACAAATTTCACATCTTCGAAGTAATTCGAGGAATGCACACTATAAATATTCTTCAATTTCGCCCAAACAAAGCTCGCCAGTCTTAGATTACACCTTGCAACACAGTGGGCCCAAGTACACTTCCCTGGGGCACTCCACTCGCAGCGACCCACTTTCCTTCACACATCCTGTTATTCCCACAAATCATCTCCCGTTGTTTTTGATTGGCATACACGAATATTAAACAAGGCTAGGTATAGAATAGATGCTTCGGTCTAAACAAGGGTTTTTAGATGAAAATGTATGTTGAATTACTTAATAAGATTCACGAGAATATAATTAACAAGATCTACATACCATTTTTGTTTAATTGTTAGCAAACATAGTAAAAGTTGTTAGTGATAAGATCCTGTGAACTAATTTTCCATACATCAACAAGAAAAGTTACCATATTTGCTTATTAATTAGTTGTTATTTAGGTAATGTGTATCGTTAAGCGAGTTCGCTAGAACGCGAGATAGCCTTCCATTTACTCGACATGTGCAATGCTCATGTTATATTAAAACCACCAATTCCCTCAATCGAGATCACATCGGTCCCTAAACTTCCAAAAATAGAAGTCCATTAAATAAAATACAAAACGTCTATAGTAACTTGTCCAAGGAAAATCGTCAAGAAAATTATATAAAATTCAATTTCATCTTAACAAAACCCGGGATTCCATTTCCTTTCCTGTTCGGATGAGAAGCAACATTAATAGTCTTCCTTTGACTTCCCTAGTGACGTATTACATGAGGAATCCATCTTGAGTTTTTACAATCCTCAGTTCTCATGGAGGAACTAAACGATTTGTTACAAAAAGTTGATCGAATAGTGCTTCTACTTTAGTTATGAAACTCATTATTGAGAACTATTCTTTAACGAGGCTTTGGAGAGCGTTTGTGCAGCCTGTAAAAAGTTAGGTCTTTGTCACAATAAAACATTTGAAAATGATCATTGGTATTTGTTGTAAAAGTTGAATTTGATAAAGTACTAACTCCGAACGGGTGACTGGATACAACTGGATTTTTAATTAAAGTTTGAAAGTGAAGAATCAAAGACAATTAGTTTAAGGGTTTCAAAATGTGTGTTTGTGCTATAAATAAATGTCTTAAGTCATACTGACTTTTTCGGTTTCAGAAATATACAACGACATTTTTCTAATCGTTGTTCTAGAAAATACCACAGTCAAACCAAGGCATATGCTTCAGCTTGATCATTACACCAATCTGCCTATAACAGATACCAACTTCAGTAGACTCCTCACCACTAACTAATTTAATCTTACATAACCCCAGGAACTTCCATAAACTGAACGCCAATTACTGAAGCCATCACATAATCTAGTTACGTTTTGATTTATTTTTATTACCATTAAGGGAACAATTCCTTAAGAGCCTCAGGCCTTCCTACAATCCATGTAACCACACGGAACATTGCTCCAAGGTGAATAGTCCATGCACTTATCCTAAACGTTATAGCTAGATAAGTATGCAAACGGTCAAAATTGGAACCAGCGAACAAAATATTACAGATTCTTGTCAAAAATTTGCAGTGGCGCCATTACTGGAATGCAGCTTTATCTGCGACGAACTTAGTGTCCAATTTCCTAGAAGTTCCGTTAGACGTCAGTCATGCAAATGTGTAAACAAGCTTTGTTTAGTTTGTAAGTTTATAAATAGCTAATAATAAAGATTGCAAGATTATTGAGAAAATGTTTATGAGGACGCTCGGGTGCATTCTTTGAAATGTTCTAAAAATAGACGGAGTTTCATAGATAAAATAATATGCAAAGAAGCATATAAAAAATTTAATAAGAAGTAAAATACTGATACTGACTGATTCAACAACATTTTGAAAGCTAAGGATTATTTTTTCAATCTACTATTATCTAATGAGTAAGATAAACATTTTGCTCTAGCTTTGTCAACAAATAATAGATAATTTCTATGTCAACAAGTTTTTAGTTTGTTTGATCAATAGAAAAACAAAAAATTAGACTCTTATGAATACAAATTAATCAATAAAAAAATATTCTTTGCAGCACTATTTATACATGACAATAATGTCACTTTCTCCCAATTTGATATGGTGTTTAACACTTAGGTATTCCTAGTATTGTAAGGGTATATATTAAGCATCACTATTATACATATTTGGATCTAATTACTGAAGTTATGAATGACCCGGCGTCATAGTGTCAGGTGATACATTCGTTACACGAGTGCCACTTGATGCATGCGAGGTTGATAACTCTGATGACATCATCTGGTAGCTACCTGTATATCAATAACATAATTATTACATGACTAGCAGCGCCCCGTGGTTTTACCTGCGTTGTATCCTTTCCCGTACGAATTTCGGCCTGTAACCTTTCCATTAAAATGTAGCTATCCATTATTTAACAGCCTCCGTGGTCTTGTAGTTTGAACGCCCGGCTCACGATCCGGAGGTTCCGGGTTCGATTCCCGGTGGGGACAACAATATCTCACAAAAATCTCTTTGTGAGATTGTCCTCAGTTTGGCTAGGGCATTGCAGGCTGAATCACCTGATTGCCCGAAAAGTAAGATGATTCCGTGCTTCGGAGGGCACGTTAAGCCGTCGGTCCCGGTTACTTTCTACGGATAGTAGTCGTTACATGAGCCATGATGTCAGAGGCCTTTGGCGGCTCAATAACTCTGACACCAGGATTGGTCAGGTTGACCATCCACTCGATGAAGAAGAAGAAGAAGAAGAAGAAGACAAAAATATTTTTTAACATCGGATCGGTAGTTTCTGAAATTAACGCGTTCAAACAAACAAACTCTTCAGTTTTATTATATTAGAATAGATTTAAATTACTGAACGCATCAGTCATTTGCCACGTCTCGATGAATAGTTTTCGCTAATATGAGCTTCGGGTAAACGTAGTTCGGTAAGATTAAACCTAAATTAGTTTCTAAAGTAATTAAGATCGATAAGTGCCCAATTTGATTCAGTGAAAATTGATCCCAGGAGTACGAAGTAACTAATTTTAAAACTCAGGTAAAATTTTGTAAAGTATTTTAGGTACGAAGGTTTAAAAAACAATATTCGATTTCATTTGTTGGTTTCTGTCATCTGATCTACCCCGTTAGAAGACCCTGGGTCGATGCCACTTTTCTCATCTCCCTCAAGGCAAGGCTTGTTTCGTATATAAGAAAATCACAGGATCACCTACCTTCTAATAGTCTTTGGACTATCTTCTAGTCTATGAAAACCTATGAAGGAGTGACTAAAAACTTTAGATTGCCTAAAACAGACTAGAAAGTATCCGAAGCTGCGTTTTCATTGCGTAAGTGAACAGTTCCAAACATCTATACTAATATTATAAAGAGGTAAAATTTGTAAGTTTGTTTGTCTGAATGTTCGAGGTAATCTCAGGAATTATCCGTCCGATTTGAATAATTCTTTTGAAGAATTATTCAAATCGGACATTCAACGGGAAGGTTATAGGCTATTTTTCATCCCAAAATTCCCACGGGAACGGGTACAACGCGGGTAAAACCGCGGGGCGCTGCTAGTAATATATGTATATGCTCTTTCATTCAAACAAGTGTTCGTAATGTTCAATAAACTGTCTGAACTATGTAGTCTACTGTCTGCATGTAGTTTAGAATGTTGTCTAAACTGTCTGCGATGGTCCTCGATTACGTGTGTCTCAGGTGTTGAAGTGAGGTCCCGACATTACAGTGATAGGTAATAGTTGCCTGTACTGCCTCGGGCGAACAAGACAAGCAATTTTGTGTTGTAAAATTATAGACCATGAAGGCAGTATGGTTTTGTTTGAGTATTTGTGTCTCGTGTTCTCTGAATTTTGTCTTGTTCTTTTAGACAAGGATTTGGCTTATCTACACACATCTTTATGCAGATTTTTAGATATGATTTGATGATAAATGATCGAAATTTAATATTGAAAACGTGAAAAATGGGTTAGATGTATGACGAAACAGTAAATATATACTACATTATGAAAAACAGTGTTCGACGAAATCCAAAATCGAAAAAAAATTAAATCGCTCATTTGAACATCAGTGTGTCAGTTAGTATGATTCCTGGGTTATTACAAGTCTAGTAAATGACAATCAATTTATCACAAACTAGGTGATTTTGTCGTATCAGCCATACTGTATACACAAACTTGGCAAAAAAGTAACAAAAGTGGCGATCAGTGCAGCAATTAGGTGTTCAGTTGTTTAACAGAGAATCTCTCCTAGTTTAAAAAAATATAACTAAAACAAATGAGCATCACTAAAAATGTTCTATCAAAGAATTCAAATAAAACGGTTATTTAAACCAACTTAATAAAGAATTTGATAAATAACGAGACAAAAAGATTAATGTTGTACAAGTTTTAAATATAAATCGGAGCTCATTCATCAAACTAAATTAATTGGATAATTGAAATAAAGGTAGATCATTATTCTTGTCATAAAAACCGCTTCCAAATTATAATGGCGATACCTACTTTCAACTATAGTTTAGCATGTTAATGAATTTGCAGTTACAGTACATGATAAATTAAAAGACAGATTTGTTATTTTTTATGTGACTACGATATTTGTTCATCCATATTGAATATTATTCCTCCTAACTGTACTGATATCATCAGTGAGATGAGAGGCCTTTGCCCAGAAGTAGAACATTACAGGCTAATTAAAAAGTAACGTAATGACTGAAAAGAGATTAATTACATACTTATTTCATTTTTAGATCGAAAGTATGTATATATTGCACAAATATAATTATAAGAGAGAGAACGACTTATATAAATAGTTTTAAATAAAACACATGATTAAAGTTCATAACAAGGTATTGACTGTATCATCCAATACCTATTTATTCCCATCTTATATATACCTATAAAAGAAAGTCGAGTTAGTAACACTATTTATAACTCGAGAATGGCTAGACCGATTTTAATTATTATACAATTTTTTTATTTTAATTGTTTTAATCTCTTGGCCAAGAATAGAATAATAAGCAATAAAATCCCGAAATTCACGGGAACGGTTGAGCTGCGAGAGAAGCCGCAGGGCACAGCTAGTAATTTATAAAAATCATATCGTTATTTTCCAAATTAAATATGTGTCTGCTACCTTACCTTATTCTATTATAGCTGTTTACATTTTAATTAGAGCCATGGCTACATAAGCAGCTATCAAGTAGGCGGATCCAGTTTACGGCGAGAAAGTTTATCATATACCTAATTAATTGTTTACAATTTCACTGGAAATCATTTATCTTCGTTCGAGAGGATTAAGCAGTTTGGGAAGGCATTGAGATGTTATCGTTGTCTATATGTTTCTGCTCATCCTATATCTTCGTTACTATGAAAACCGTTATCTTTGGTATAGTTATAGTTGGTATAAAATTAGGAATGTTATGGCCAAAACTGAACCGTTGCGTGCGCCCGTCGCCTGCGCCCGCGACGGTTCACTTTTGTACGAAACCGCGACGGGCGCACGCTTAACGCAGCTTCGGCCCTTAATGTTGTCTAAAGTATAGTGAGAAATTACAGAATTGTACCAAAGATTTTTAGATATCTTAAGGTATAAATAGAGTTTGATTTTTTGTTGATATGAAGTTTGAATATTGTTTACTCTGGAACTATCAGTAGCATTCAAATAATCATTCCTGCTGGATCGGGTAAACGCGAGTAAAACCGTGCAGCAATGTTAGTAATCTTATCAGAAAGATCTTTTTTCAAAGGAAAACAGTTATTCGTTTATACATATACTAGCAGCGCCCCGCGGTTTTACCCGCGTTGTGCCCGTTCCCGTAGGAAATCCGGGATAAAATGTAGCCTATAGCCTTCCTCGATAAATAGACTATCTAACAGTGAAAGAATTATTCAAATCGGTTCAGTAGTTTCTGAGATTAGCGCGTTTAAACAAACAAACAAACAAACAAACAAAACAAACTCTTCAGCTTTATAATATTAGTATAGATTTCAAAATAGTTCAAATACTACATCGTCAGTGAAATAACTTTATTCGCCCATCACACAAAACATCCCTTACAAAGTCCAATTTTGCAAACAGTCACAATTCCACCCAATCCTAATCCATAGAAATATGAGTGTCTCCACATCTATCCAGTAACATACGACTGACTATTGTGAAAATACATTCACATACAAAAAGGTTGAGATACGTGAGAAAAATGCTGAATTGATGCTATGTGAGTACTGTTAAGCAAGTTCGGGGAAAACTTTATGGAATGAACAGATGGACGTTGGAAATTGAAGAGTTCAAAACATTTTGGTAAAGACGTAAGTTTAGTAGGTAATAATTAATAGTTACCCATTTTGATGTGTCGATTAACTTTGAATATTTCTGCAAACAAAAATATTTTTTGAGGTTTTAGACAGCCTCGAGGATTTTAATAAGGTTTAATGATTGAAACCCTGTGCTTAGTAGTAGTGCTGTCCAGTTTGGGCCATAGATCGCAACCGCATACGGTTCACAATTAGTGGTGCAGTAATGTTCGTGACCGCCTGCACTTGCGACCAGCTGATTATCTTTATCTTTACCCTCATTTTACTGCTTTATTTTTCTTCGAGATTTAAATGTAGCCATCAGCTAACTTAACCGAAAGTAGCAGACCCAAAGACAATTCCTTACATCCACTTTCTTGGTGACAAAAAGTTGATTGAAGCAAGATCTGCAGGAAATCATCTCATGTTGGAATGCTTAGTGAAATCTGATGGTATTTTATTGGTCCCGGTGCTTTTAATTGAACATTACGTAGTCTTACACGGTAGTTAAGTATATTATACTTGGTTGAGTTTATGCACAGTCCAAACATGTAAACTATGTTGATATCTTTAGTCATAATATTAATATTCCCGGACAAATTCACATACGGATAATTAGACACAAAGTAAGCTCCAAGCTTCTGTTATGGAATCTAACTCACTGATAAGACATATACGTACACAAATGATTTATATGAATATATAATTGACACCAAGACGTCGTTGCCAACAAAAATGTCTTCGCATATTGTTGACTCCGGGGGGAATCGAACCCGCAACCCCCGACACAGTAAGGGCTCTCCCTGTCACTGTGCCAATGGGCTTGTCAGCATATGTTCATCTCTTTGTTACGTTATAGATTTTGAAAATTCTTATCGAATTATTAGTAGGTATTATACTAGTTAGAATGTGACAAAGTTCCAAGTAAGTAACGTTTTCTTGAGTTAAGTAATAGTAGTACTGCGTACTCATTTTCTTGGTTTATTGTTATCGCTGTATGATTTCCTCGTGTTATGTAAGTTTAATAATATCGTGTGTTTACGGTTTACTTATACGATGCTCATTTGTTTTTCTTTTTTTATGAGGCGGAAGGTTTTAATTGTAATGTTGTGTTTTGTGTTCTGTAAGTTACAAGTTACAAGTTACACAAGTCAAGTTGTTTTTAAACAATTTTATGCTAAAGACGGGAATGTTAAAGAATTTTACACTTGCCTGTAAAATAGAGCTGTAACCAGACATGCCAGTAGATAGTGCGCTGCTAGTCCATGTATAAATGCACACTTGTCAGGTACAAGTATGCCAGTTATGTTATACACATGTACTTACGTATGTTGATATTGTGTTCGCAGCTGGCATGTGTATCTATTTGGGCCTTAATTATGAGATGTATACTAATGTTTGAACAAGTTTTCCAGAATATCCCATACCTTACATTGCATAATGATCTCATTACAATGGGGTGACAAATAAAGACCTCCATCTCTTTGGTAATATCACTCGTAGAATTTTTTAAGCAGAACCAGACCTAAAATGTACCGAAAAACTAAATTTTAGAAACATATACCTATACTAATATAATAAAGTTAAAGACGAGATGAATAAAAAACCTCAGAATTCCCACTGGAAGGGGCACATAGCGAGTAAAACCACTTGACTCCGCTAGTAACTTTAAAAAAAAACACAAATATACCCTCCAACACACCGAAAACGTTAACCATCATTTCCAAGCCAAACCGTTCCCAACTCCAGGTAAAAATAAAAAGCGAATACCGGAAATATTTTTCAACATTTTCGCTAAACTAGGTCGCAGGGAAACCTTCGTCTGGATTACCCAGGGTTGGGACGGGACGGCTCATCTGATGAATTGACAGTACGCTTCACTCATTTTTCCTATAGATAACTGGGTATTTCGTATGTTAAAATGTCACGTAGCAATGGTATAGCATTGGGTGATGTAAGCTAGTTTTGTTTGGGTTTGATTTTTTGAAAATTGGTTTGAGTTTTTATGACGGTTATTAGGTAAGGTTAATAGGTAAAAAAGGCTTTTAATTCATTAACTAGTTTTAAATAGCAGCGCCTTACGGTCGGAATTTGGGAATGAAACGTAATTTTTATATTAAATGTGGCTTATTCAAGAAATAATTATTCGAATCCGAGTGTCAGTTTCAGAGAATATCGCATTAACAAACAAACAAAATATTCAGCTTTATACCCGGTTTACATTATTCCAGTCCAGTGATCTAGCGAGATTCCAGTCCAGTGCTGGACTGGATCTATAACGTTTACATTATTCCAGTTATTTAGAAGCTGTTGAAGTGTGAACACTACAGTGACAATGATTTCAAGTACTGCAATGGCACTGGATTGGCCGTCTACATTATTCCAGTTGCACTGGATTGATCGCACTTGATTCAAAAGTAGACCGCGAATCCAGTTACTGGACTGGAATGCTTACTGGATTCAGTTCATTTCAGTGCCAATTTACATTATTCCAGTAAGCAATCCAGTACTGGACTGGATCGCTGGTCTGGAATAATGTAAACCGGCCATTATTATTTAAGACTAGCAGCGCCCCGCGGTTTTACCCGCGTTGTGCCCGTTCCCGTAGGAAATCCGGGATAAAATGTAGCCTATAGCCTTCCTCGATAAATAGACTATCTAACAGTGAAAGAATTATTCAAATCGGTTCAGTAGTTTCTGAGATTAGCGCGTTTAAACAAACAAACAAACAAACAAAACAAACTCTTCAGCTTTATAATATTAGTATAGATGAGCATATTAAGTGTTAGTAAAATAGTGTAATAATAATAAAAAATACACCAAGTATATCTATCAAACAAACTAGAAACCAGAAATACAATTTTCTTAGAAATAAAACTATTTCCGAGTAACAACCCTGCGCTCGTATTTTCCAGAGGCTTCCTAAGCGTAATGCAACTTACTTTTACTTCATAGCTCAAGTCGCGTCTTGGACTCAAACTAATTTGCTCGGAGTGCATCTATAAGAACCTTGGGTTGAATAATAAATTTTATTTTTTATCAGACTATGGTAAGGGGTTAGAGGGATAGAGGGTTTTTTTCTGACCAATCCTGGTGTCAGAGATATTGAGCCGCCAAAGGCCTCTGACGTGGCTCATGTAACTACTACTATCCGTAGAAAGTAACCGAGACCGACGGCTTAACGTGCCCTCCGAAGCACGGATACACTAGTGAAAGTCAATCTACGTAGAGTCAAAGTCAATCTAGGTAGAGTCGAAGTCAATCTAGCTAGAGTCAAAGTCAATATAGTTAGAGTAACCCATACACAGTACAGCCACAAGTCTGATTCCTAACCCAACAATCACAGCCGAGATTCACAGTCGGTTAAATCCAAACTACTGTAATTCCGCTTCCAATTACAAGATAAGGCCGGTATCGGCTGCGTGACGGGCTGTCGCAGGTTCGATGCCCGGTCACGACCACTGGGTACTGAGGGGTAATATCGGTAAGGTTCGTAAGAGAACAAGTTCGTAAGAACGGAGAAAGATGGCCGAAACATCGATATGTTCAGAATTGAAAAACGACTGACAATTTAAAAATAAAAAGGGCAAAAAGGGAAGAGCACAACGCCCGCGGGGCGCTGCTAGTGATTTACAAATTTGAATATCAAAACATCACACTTCATCTCTAGTGAAAAAGTACCCTAAGCATATTAAAAATACTCCATTCAAAACATCATCAAAATTATTTTAGATATCTATTCTTCCTTCATTTGTTCCTTTCTTGGTACAATCCGTAGGTACAATAACATACTATCCACAAATAAACTTAAACACAGGACCTCTTTTCTACCACTTCACTTATCAGTATCGTCTACTGGTCAACCTCTATTTTCGTTCACTGTACGAGTCAAGCAATTGACCATGATCACGACTCGGTCTTTCTACTTGTTTAGACTAGTTACGGAGACAGGGTTTACTTTGTTGTGTAATTTAGGGCTCACGTCTGTCTAACTAATGTCCATCATTGGGGTATCTAATTCTTACTAATATTTTTAACCCACTTCAATGAAGGAGGTTTCTCAATTCGGCCGTAGGTATGTATAGCTTTTAAATACGTGAGTTTGTGAAGATTTAGGAAGTAAGTTTCTAAGTAGTTTTTCACGCAAAAATTACTTTTACATGTCAGAATAATACATGATACATTTTATCTCGGAATTTTCGCAGGAACGGGAACAAGCGGATAAAATCCCAAGGCACTACTAGTTCTATCTAAATCTATTTCTTGTAGGGTAACTCATATAAAAAGTATTAGCCTGTTATGTCTCTTGGCTACGCAAAGGCCTCTCACCGAAGGTACAGTATGGACGATTAGGCGTAACACCACGCTTGCCTAATGCGGGTGATCTCAAACCCGAGCCATGTTTGAAAAGAAGGAAACATGTTTTCGCTCGACCCGGGAATTGAATACAAAACTTCATTTGAATGATGATTTAAAAATCAGTCACAGTAAAAATCAGTAAAAAATTAAATAAACGTTCTTTAAATCTTAACAATTGTATTTGTTTTTACAACTCTATTAATAGAAAGCGATGCTAAAAAGTAAGTTAAAAAAGTATACCACCAAAAAAGTTTGCAAATAACGTGAACGCCGTCTTTTACTTCATTTAAAATAGCAGCGCCCCGCGGTTTAACCCGCGTTGTACCCGTTCCCGTGGGAATTTCGGGATGAAAAATAGCCTATGTTACTCGTGGATAATGTAGCTTTCGAATGGTGAAAGAATTTTTAAAAACGGACCAGTAGTTTTTGAGCCTATTCATTACAAACAAACAAAGTTTTCCTCTTTATAATATTAGTGTAAGTGTAGAAGTGTAGAAATCGAATAAAATAAGTACCAAAAGCAGCTCCAAGCTAGATTACCCTACATTTTAATTCCTTATTAAAATACAATGTATTCAAATCCGTACATAAATTAGAATAGTATAAATTAGTCGAGCACATGGTCACGCATAAAATCTAAAATTGTAATATGTGACACCTCATTCAGGTCAATAGGAAACAGTTGTAGGAGAGTTAAATTTAACTGTGTCAATGTGGCACTAATCTTGAGATTTAATTATAATCTTTGACTGCGTGGTTTAATTAAGATAGTCTTAGGTTAGTGAAAATGGCACACTCATCACATACATATTAATAACAGTAGCCTTATGTCCCCCAGCCTAGCTGGGCAAAGGCCCATCTTGCTGTAGCCTAATCTCAAATAGGATATCCCAACAAAACAATATAATCTATGACTGTATATTCAAGAATGTCGTATTAGTTACTCCATTTAACTAATATAATAACTCTAGAACGGCTAAACCGAATTTTACTGATTCTTTTTTTATTTTATTTATCTAAGTCAGGAATAGGAAAATACGTAGATAATAAAAATCGCACGGCAACGGGTGCGCTGCGGGTAAAACCGCGGAGCGCAGCTAGTTATGGATGAATGAACATTAAAAATGTATGTCTAAAGACGTTTGCAGCTAAAACTGTACTAAAACTGTGCTATAAAAATAAGAATCGTAATTCAATAAAAAATTAATCTATCGAATGTACTCCAAAATGTAATAAAAGTTATTAGTCCGACGTTTAAGAAGAATATTTTCGACACATCAGCTATATCCGATATGGTCTAGTGGCTAGGATACCTGGCTCTCACCCAGGAGGCTCGGGTTCGATTCCCGGTATCGGAAATTAATTTTCGCTCTTACACTATCAGTATTAAGTTTTTTTTTTTGTACTGAAGTTAATTAGTCTTGTATGTCTTATTTATCTTGTTTATTATACATATTATTATTTTATGGTAAGTCATTTCAACGTGCGAGATAATCCAGCGATTCATTATCACAAAGAATTTATTACTTCGTAATCAAGTTTTATACTTGCTTTAACTTTACAGTGTACGATTTATAATCAACAGTTAACAAAATGTTTCGATTAAAAATGTATATTATATCTACTAACGTTTGGTAAAAGTCTTATATACATCAGAATAACACATAATGGGTTAAATTGGGTTAGATTTTATAAGTATACTAGCTGTGCCCTGCGGTTTCATCCGGATTTATTCAGTGACTGCTTACCGTTTAAACCTTCCCTGGACTACGACAAACATTTCAAAATCAAAATCAGCTGAATCGGCCCAGCCGTTCTCGAGTTTTAAGCAGACTAACGAACAGCAATTCATTTTTATTTATATAGATAGACTAGCACCGTCCCGCACCTTTACCAGCGTTGTGCCCATTCCCGTAAGAATTTCGGTATGGAAATAGCCTATGACCTTCCCGTTGAATGTGGCTATTCATTACAAAAAGAATTAATCGAATCGGATTTGTAGTTTCTAAAAGCATTAATAGACGATCGAACTTGTCCGCCCGAACCGCCGGACCGGTACGGTGCGCTCGACACGCCACACCACCGCACCGCACACGAGATGGTCCAGTGTGCTATCCGTGCTTGATCGCGTCAGACATGCCTCCAACCTTGTCAAAGGAAGCTAAAATAGCTTTAATTGCGGCAACCGTCGTAGCTAGCACGCCTATCCAAAGGCAAAGGAAAAAAAGGAAAGAATGGGTAAAATTTTATTTAAGATACAGAGACTCATACAGTCATATGCGACTGATAAAGGAACTAGACGATGAAGACTTTCGTATATACCTTCGCATGAGTTCTGGTCTATTTGCTGAATTGCTGGAAATGGTGAAACCATATATTACAACTTCGTTACGCGTGTCTCGCTCGGAGGCAGAATTGCGACTAAAGCGCTAAACGGTGCGGTGCGTGGGCCACACGAGCGAACAACGCGCGAACCGCACCAAATCCTTTGGCAGAACCATCGGACCGAGCGGACCGTCAATAATAATAATAATGTGCGGCGGACCGATGTACACACTATCGAATATGGTCCGGAGCGCACCAAGGTCACGGTGCGGTGCGATCGTCTGTTAATGCTTTAAGATTAGCGCGTTCAAACAAACAAACTCTTCAGCTTTATTATATTAGTACAGATACAATTATAAATATAAAGTAAAGGTTAAAGGCCTCCACCCATTACACCGTATCATACCATGACCGTGCTATGAACGTGTCAGGCAAAAAAGTATTCTTTGTATTGAAACGTATGGGACTATGCTCACTACACCGTTCCGTCACCAACCAACAACGTCGCGTGTCATGCACGGAGCGGCAACTATTCTCGATGAGAATATTTTGCCGGTGCCGACACGTTCATAGCACGGTCATGGTATGATACGGTGTAATGGGTAGAGACCTTAATTCATTAATTTCGAGTCGTTCAGTGACCAACCCTGGTGTCGGAGTTGTTAGACCGCCTAAAGTCCTCCTATATGGTCTAATAATTGAAACTGCTTACCGTGCACTCGGAAGCACGGTAGTATAAAAAATATATTGCCAAAATAGAAATTACATAATATTATGGACACAGAGAAAAAATAATATGGGGTAATTCCGTTAGATTTTATCGCGTAAATCCCGTGGAAACGGTTCCAACGCGAGTAAGACTGTGAGGATTGTATGTATACCAATCACAAACAAAAGACGATCTACACTGCCAATACCCTCAATCCGTGACGTCACGACCCAGTGGAGCTCACAGTCACACCTGGTTCCACTCGAATGGAACCAGGAAGTGCTCGCACCCTCGCAACTTAACGGGGTTGGATCAAATTCACTTGGTTATCCAAACCTGTTGGGAAATAAGGAGTGATCAGATGATCATGATGGAATACTATCTAGTAAAGGTCCGTTCACACAGAGCACGGCCCGCTTGTTTCTTTTCGCACAGACCGGATCGTATACGCTTGGAAATGGCCGGAGCGGAGCTGCCAACTATTTTACATAGACCGGCTGGAAGAATTCTTTAATTCGCTCAAAGCGAAGTGTTGGATCGAGAAAGAGCACACAATCGGAAATGGTCGTCTCCTCTTATTATTTCACACGAAGGGCGTTTAAGCATTCTTAATGACAAAAGAAGTGCACATGCAAAAATAAACCTTACTGCAATTAATCAAAACTCTGTTTCCAACGTGATAAAATCTCCTCTCCTGTTCTCTCCTCTCCTCTCCAAACAGGTCTGTGTGAACGGACCCTACGACGTGGTCACACTGAGCCATTTCCCGAATGCAACATGTATGTCCATTGCTTCAAAAAATAAAGCAAAGTAAAGTATTAGCCTGTAATGTCCCACTGTTGGACAAATGCCTCTCATCTCACCGAAGATATCAGAACAGTGAGGATACAAAAAAACGACATAAATAATTCCTCAATTGGTTTCTCTATTAAAACCTAAGTTGAAACAACAGTCGCCATACAATATAAGTACGTGACGTTCAAATATTATGTCAAAGCAAACATGCGCACACGTCTCTTGTTGTGCAAATCAGCTCGTTAACATAATTTCAACATAAACAATACAAATAATGTCTATTCAGCGTTTTGGACTGGAAATAAGCACTAAGTTACTTGTTAACTGTATTGACGTCATTATAATTGTTTTTCAGTATTTTATTTACATGATTTAGTAGTATTTTATTTATTATTTTGTTTAGTATTTTATTTATTTACATTTACATCCTTTTACTAGCAGTGCCCCGCGGTATTACCCGCGTTGTGCCCGTTCCCGTGGGAATTTCGAATGTACTTGCATGGCTTTTGACTATATCGTTCATACATCCATTTCGTCATAAGCTTCGTTTTATCTAAATTTTCCAACGAAAATCTTGAAAACAATTTGTGAGGTCATCACACGAAAATTTTAATAATGTATACAAAAACACAGAGTCGAAATAAGGTCAAAGCGAACAAACCAGGGCCGAACTAGGTAAGTAACGTTATAAATACAAAACATTACCATAATTGTCACGGATTATGACTATAGACAATTAGAATAATCCACACGTTAAAATAAATAATTTATTTCAATGAGCACAATAATAGTAATTTAAATGATAATCTCTATGAATTTTATGACGCGCTGTTGCGGGTTTATTTTCAAATGCGTTTCAATAAAGTGGGAAATAGTTTAAATGCTACTTGTTTTTGTTAATGCTTTATTTAACCGACATCAAAAAGCGGAGGTTCTCATTGATAAAATGCTAGAAATACTTTTTGATTTTTGTTGGTCTTGATTCTATAATGTTGTTTTTTAAAAAAGGTTTGTTAGAATATTTCGTAAGATACAAGCATGGTACAAGATAGTTATACAGAAATGTCACATTTAAGCTGAATACACACTTAAATCGGAGCCGAAACGAACGAATCAAAGCCAAGGAGGCCTTACACACTTATCCGCACCGAAAGAATCGAACTCGTGCGCTACTGTCGTAAGTAACCGATAGAATGCGAGTCATTTGAACTTGTCTTATATTTCTGAGGTTCTTTCGATTCGGCCGATTCGACGAGAACAAGTACGCGAGGTACCATACAATTTCATAAAAAGAATTCTAATATGTAATTCGTTTCGATAGATTCCATCAACGCGTTCGGCGTGGATATGTATGCAGTGACAGCAACAGAGACTGTCATATTTAAAAAAAAAGAACATTACACATAAACGCAAGAGGTTTATGTCTATGGTACAGGTAGTTTACATGTTCTCATTTCAAAAATTCTCTAGTTATCTTCGCTTATCTACCTACACCGTACACAATAGACAGAAACAAGCAAATTGTTTTAAAAGGTAAAAATTACGCGATGGCTTTCCGCTTCAGTAGGCACAAACAGAAACAAAGCTACAGGGGCTTAGCTAATCATTAGAATTAGACGTGACACTACTATTACGTAAGAATAGAGCCTTGGATAGAGTTTACATTAAACCTATTTGGTTTGGATAACAAAAAGATAAGTATTGGATAATTTAAAAAAATATTACTGTGAGAATCTTTGAGAAAAAGTATAGGTATTTCACTTCTAATAACAATAATATAGAGTTTAATTATAGCAGGCTTAGTTAAATATATTATTTTTAATTTAAAATATTTTTATTTGATATAATTTAATACATCATTTGGCAATAATATATAATAGACTAGAAGCGCCACGCGGTTTAAACAGCATTGTGCCCATACCCGTGGGAATTTCGGGATAAAAATAGCCTAATAACCTGCCCATTGAATGTGGCCATCCATTACACATCCAAAGGATTATACAAATTAGATTGCTAGATGATGAGATTAGCCCTAACAAAGTTAAAACTTTACCTCTTTAGAATATCACTTAGTATAGATTATAAACAATTCATAAATCAGGAAAATTAATGTATCATTATATAGCATAGCAACCCTGGAAAATCTTACTTAAAGTAACCCATTAAGTTTAATTCGCAATGGAACAAAACAAGCTAATATATTCAACCGTGATTACATAGCAATACTCCATCGGACTTGCTTATAGAATCTTCAACTCGTCATATCACTACATAGTATAAAATAAAGTCGTCTGTTTTTCGTGTCTGTCTGTTTGTCTGTCTGTATGCTTAAATCTTTAAAATTACGCAACGGATTTTGATGCGGTTTTTTGTAATAGGTAGAGTGATTCAAGAGGAAGGTTTTTATGTAAAAAAATTCCCGAAATTCCTACGGGAACGGGCACAACGCGGGTAAAACCGCAGGGCGCTGCTAGTACATATATAAAAGCAAGTCGTGTTAGTTACACTATTTATAACTCGAGAACGGCTGAACCGATTTGGCTGAAAATTGGTGGGGACGTAGCGTAAAACCAGGAGACGGATATAAGATACTATTTATCCCGTATTTCCTACGGGAACGGGTGCGCTGTGGGTGAAACCGCGGGGCACAGCTAGTAATATAATAAAGCTGAAGAGTTTGTTTGTTTGAACGCGCTAATCTCGGAAACTACCAGTCCGATTCGAATAATTCTTTTTGTAATGGATAACCACATTCAACGGGAAGGTTATAGGCTACTTTTCATCCCGAAATTTTCACGGGAACGGGCACGACGCGGGTAAAACCGCGGAGCCCTGCTAGTTATTGTATAAATATTGATAGAGCGTGTTTGTCATATTGCTAATATACTATTTTAGCACCTATAAAACGAATATTCTTGTGTACGTTTGTCAGTGTGAAGGTTATGACACAATATAAGTGTCTGACTTGTTGTTATAGCGTTTTGATGGTCAACAGATGTCATTTTCGTCGTACGTAAAACAAACTTTGGTTATAAACTAGCAGCGCCCCGTGATTTTACCCGCGTTATAGACGTTCCCATAAGAATTATGGAATAAAATAACAAATAACCTTCTCGTTGAATATAGCTATCTATTACAAAAATAATTATCCAAATTGGATTGGTAGTTTCCGAGATTAGTGCGTTCAAACAAAGTCAAAAACTTTACTTCTTTAAAATAATAGTATAGGTGATTTATATTATGTTGAAATAAAAGTATTGTGTATGTTATGTATATAATTATATTAATATCAGTTGGTTAGATTCCATAATACAAGGTTAGAATGGGATTAAAGTATGGGATTAATCAAGCGGTCGTATTTATTTATTTAATCTCAAAATTAATTTCCAATGGCGTACTACATACTATAAAAAAAACAAAAATCAACCTATTTCCATTTACATTAAGAAAAGATGTGTCTCTCACAAAATTCTCGGAAAACCCTATTTGCCCAAGAATTCCGCTCCTACAAGAATATGAAATTATATTTTAAATCGAAAACCTTTAAGAGATGTTATTACCCTAAGGCTGTGAAGGAAGTCGTTGGCAGAATACCAAAATTGGTTCAGCCATTACCGGTGGGCATGAAGTAATGGACATCGTATTATAATATTTTTATTACTTATTCAAAGTTATTTAAAGAGCCTGTGGGAAGTTTCATCGGTTATGTGGGAAGTCTTATCTCTTATCTTGATTGTAGTGATTTTAATAAGGTTTATAATTATGTATGGATTTCCTATTAAAATATTATCTAGGTATGTGCTATCTAACGTACCAACTATCAAAAAAATGTTTTAATAGTAAAAATATCTGTATAATCTGTACTTGAAAACTTTTTCCAAACTTTTATTTGTTGGTCATTTTGACAAGCCCGTTTGCACAGTGGCAGTGACCAGCGCTTACTGTGTCGGGGGTTGCGGGCTCGATTCTCGCCTGGAGTCAACAATATGTGGATACATAGTTGTTGGCGACGACGTCTGGGTGTCAATTATATCTATACTAATATTATAAAGCTGAAGAGTTTGTTTTGTTTGTTTGTTTGTTTGTTTGTTTGTTTGTTTGTTTGTTTGTTTAAACGCGCTAATCTCAGAAACTACTGAACCGATTTGAATAATTCTTTCACTGTTAGATAGTCTATTTATCGAGGAAGGCTATAGGCTACATTTTATCCCGAAATTCCCACGGGAACGGGCACAACGCGGGTAAAACCGCGGGGCGCTGCTAGTATTCTTATAAAGTATTTGTATATGTATAAGTAGTAGTATCAGTTAGTTAGATTCCATATTACAAGCTAAGTTAGTTTGGGTCTAATTAACCGTGAGTGATTTTGTACGGGTGCATTTATTTATTTATTCAAATGTGCAGGTTTACTCATCAGCGACTAGGCAATGAATAGGTAAATACAATCCAATAAGTTATAGTCATGGAAATCCATAACTATCTTTTTGAAGAAGGACAAGAATCTAATATTATAAAGCTGAAGAGTTTGTTTTGTTTGTTTGTTTGTTTAAACGCGCTAATCTCAGAAACTACTGAACCGATTTGAATAATTCTTTCACTGTTCTAGTCTATTTATTAGTCTATTTATATATTAGTCTATTTATCGAGGAAGGCTATAGGCTACATTTTATCCCGGATTTCCTACGGGAACGGGCACAACGCGGGTAAAACCGCGGGGCGCTGCTAGTCGTATAATGTATGTAAGAGCGAACGTTCAATATAGGTACTTTTTCAAAATATGTCGTGGTATTTTCGTAAATCCACATAAATAAATAGGCTCACTTCCACGTACTTAAAAAATGTACTTAAATCACATCCGAACTGACTTCAAAAACTGTACTAAGCCAAACTAGGCGTGAAATATACCGTATAACCACACATCACCGCTCATGCAAGGAAAAATGTTAGTTACACTAGAGTTATACCTACAATATATTAAAAAAATAAACTGTGAATATAGTGGGGTGACCACACACCGTGAACCCCTGCGAGGCACCGCGAATGTATGAACGGGGATTTATTTATCATGGTTCGACTACCGACGTTGATATGGAGTGTAGAATGAGGCATTAAATAGTACGCTTAGATTGGCGTACTAACTAATGGGTGGTAGTGGCCATTGGATCAATTCTAAAGTAAGTGTTACATTAGAATAGTTTATTCGTGCTTCAGAATGGTCGGTCCCGGTTCTTTCAATCGTTAGCTCATGTCGGAGGCCTTGAAGCGGTCTAAAAACTCCGACGCCAGGTTCAGTTGACCACTAACCTCGAACTTAACGGAAGCTTAACGGCAATGATAGCGCATTCTCGATGATACAGTAGTAAATTTTCGTATAATTCCAAAAATAAACGATAGATTAATCGACCCATAGATTGCCAGACTACATTGTTAAAAATAACAGTCCATTTATTACGCCTATCTATGAAATAAAAAAGTTTGGAGGTCCAATCATTAATTTAACCGTACCCTTGTGAGCTTTACAAATAGAGGGCCAATCTTCAATTAAAATCACAGCAGGTGGCCGCTAGAGGGCACTATGGGACCTTAACTCAAAGAGCCCGAAGCACAGCCTTTTAAAAATCGGTTAATAATGATGTAAAGTGAAACTATTCTCAATGTGAGTCCATTGATTGGTTTTAACTTAAGGGAAGAGTTATTTTCTTTCTTAGGAAGAAGTTATTTAATAAGTACGTATACATTATTTACGCACGTGTACCGACTTTATTTCTTTTTCACTTTTTTCAATCAAGTGACAAAGCTTGACTGAATATAGTCGGGATTGTAATATTGAAGTTGCAGTAAGTACCTAGTTCATTTAGTGGTCCATATCACGGCAGTTCACAAAGATTCCTGCGGGCCATCATATAGCCGAAGACAAATCTCTACTCTTTCTCGGAGATTTTATGTCTCTCTCTCGAAAAAAAATAGAACGCATGTTGCTGTTTATAGACAGAATATAGAGAAAACGCCCAAAGATAATAAAACAATTCGCATTAAGGTCTTCACTTGAGAGTTAAAACGAGAGGTTTTGACGTTGCATGTAGATATAGAGACATTTATCTAAAAAGTAGAGATAAAACAAAATAAAACCTTTGTCTTCAATTATTTATATGCTTGCCGGGCTGGAAAACTACTAAGTAATAACCCATAGATCCTTTAACAGTACAAAAGAGGAAATAATTGAACTCACTACAAACCAATGCCTACCTCAAGTTATTAATAAAAAACTAATACATCGTATTATAACAATCGCACAAAGCAATCGATATAATTCGCGGCACCGAATCAACTTACAAATAGCTATATTATTACAAACATAATTAATATCCGACATTACTCATCATTGTTCAGTAAATACGTTTATAATTAACAGGAAATTATTACATACTTTTATTAATATTGTAATTAACTGCCTTATAAGTAGGCAAGTTATTCTTAAGTACAATACTTACTTATAATACGTACTTATTCTTAAGTATAAAAAGTATAAAAAGTTTGCAATAACGTTCATTGCGTTGCGTTTAAATTACTAACAAAAAGTTCAATAAAACATTATTTTAATGAAATCTATACTATAAAGAGGTAAAATTTTTAAGTGTTTCTTTGTTTGTTTGTATGTTCGAGGTAGTCTCAGGAATTATCAGTCCGATTTAAATAATTCTTTTTGTAATAGATAGCCACATTCAACGGGAAGGTTATAGGCTATTTTTCATCCCGAAATTCTCACGGGAACGGGTACAACGCGGGTCAAACCGCGGGGCATTTCCTCTAACGAGCGCCCCGTCATACTTATCCGGGGTGTGTTTCATAGTCCTCTTTAAAATCCTGTCAAATTCTTTGCAGTAGTGACCGCATGGTAGATTTGAGAAAACGGAGAAACGTCATTCGATGGTTATTCACAGTGTAGTACCTATGTCGCAGTAAACAAGCCCGTTGGCACAGTGGCAGTGAGAGCGCTTACTGTGTCGGGGGTTGCGGATTCGATTCCCGCCTTCAACAATATGTGAAGACATACATAGATACTTTTTGTATTGAAAAGACGTGCATAAAATATACTCTAATTTTAGCCATCTAACTCACCATCAATTAATTTCACTAAAGTTCTAGAATCTAGCCCAAATAGCTTTCTTATCTCTGACGTCACAACACCTAGATTATTTAACTAGTCCACATTTCATAGATACCTGTTCCCAGCGGTATCTAAGCGCCCGTATCACATTATGATATGATATGATAACAAGTGATAACGTGTATCAATAAAAGTTAAGACCATTGACCTCCATATGTTCGTACGTTATTAACATATTTTGGTTATTATTAGATTTGTTTGAAGTAACGGAGCTTTCGTTTTCAAAGATGAATTGGTAATGTCCTTTTGCTATTCAAATAAATACACATAATAATGTCTAACGAACGAGAGAGAGACGTCAAATGAATCCTTAGTAGAATTTAATGAGTGATTTTGACATTAATGTATGAAAAAAAGACGTGTGGCACTCGAGGACTGCCGCGGTAAAGCTATTGCATAGTTATTTTTTGTATCACTAGATGGCGTTAGTGGGGAGCGTGAGGTTTTTTCACGTGAGGTTTTTTCATTACGGAATTTCTGGATTCGGTCCCCACGCTCAAGGCCCGCGATAGAAGCTATGCAATAGCTGAAAATTAGACGTCTCTGAGTGCAGCAGTTAGTGATATATGTGTTTTCAAAATCAGAATATTAAAACCTGAAGACTTACTTAACCACATCGCAAATTAAAAGGCGCTTAATATCTATATGTACTAATACTAGCTGTGCCCCGCGGTTTCACCCGCAGCGCCCCCGTTCCCGTGGGAATTTTGAGATTTTTATTCCTTTTTTTTCTTATATAAAAACCTTGTCCTGACAATAAGGAACACATTAAAAAAGAATCATCCAATTTGGTGCAGTCTTTCTGAAGTTATGCGTTTAGCAACAGATTCAGCGATTCATGTTTATATTATAGATTATAAAGAGGTAAATTTTTTAAATTTGTTTGTTTGTTTGTATGTTCGAGGTTATCTCTAGGTAAAACCGCGGGGCGCTGCTAGTTTTTAATATTATCATAGATGGGTGGCCGAAAGTGACATTCCTACCTGAGCGCTACCATGCTTCGGAGTCCCGGTTGTTTCACCATCATCGTTCGTTAGACCATGCTGGGGGCCTTCAGACGGTCTAAAACTCTGACACCAAGGTTTACCTTTAACCTACTCGAAATTAATGAAAGAATAGATTAAATAAGAGCGAAAGGCTTCTATTAAACCTAACCTAAAAACGATTAGAAGCTAATCATTGCATAGGTACACAGTGTAACAGCCAGCATACTCGTAACAACTATAAATTTTACAGCCACCATTTTACCAAAGATGTTGTAACGCATAGATGTGGCATATAACTTTAATATGAGAGATAAATTGCCACATTTTGTGGTAAGAGAAAGTTTACGACACAATCATCCTGTGTCACGGAGTATCGTAAATCATAAACGGTACGTCATTATCTATCGTCGTGTTAATTCATTGGTTGATTCGCGTATAATGCTAAAGAGGTATTTGCTAGTTAGATAGAAATTTATGTAGAATTGCTTAGAAGTTCCAATTAGAAATCTCTAACTTAGAACAATGAAACTGCAAATAAATGAAAGACTGAGCTACGATGCAACTGCAGGCAAGCATACGGACGGAACGGTGCAAGCACGTAAGCAATCAAAGAGTGCTTTGCTCTTTCGTGGCAAGCAAGCAGCGATATTTTTATCTTTTTAGGGTTCCGTACCAAAAGGGTAAAAACCGGACCCCTATTACTGATACTTCGCTGTCCGTCCGTCTGTCACCAGGCTGTATCTCAAGAACGGAGATCGCTAGACAGTTGAAATTTTCACCGATGATGTATTTCTATTGCCGCTATAACAACAGATACTAACTAAAAACAAAATAAAACAAATATTCAAGGGGGGCTCCGATACAACAAACGTGATTTCTTGCCCTTTTTTTAAAGTACGGAACCCTCCGTGCGTGAGTCCGACTCGCACTTGGCAGAATCGGCTAAGTGCGAGTCAAAAATTTTTCATAAAAAATATTTCGCAATCCAAATGAAACTCAATTGACACACGATTAATAATATTAATTTAGCAAATTTGACCCCTCCATGTTTTTATATTTAATTATACTTACATTATTACGTGATAATATCAGTTCAAGGAATGCATGCATACGTCACATGCTTTACCACCGGGACGAGACTTTGGTAACACGACACCATAAACAGGGATAAACAACCTTTTACTTAACAATAGTCAACCTAACCTACTATCACTACATATTATAAAACAAAGTCCCCGGCCGCGTCTGTCTGTTTGCGATAAACTCAAATATTTATTTATACAGCATGGATAATTGGATACTGACGCGATTTTTTAAATAGATAGAGTGATTCAAGAGGAAAATACCCGAAATTCTCACGGGAACGGGTACCACGGTGGGTAAAATCGGAAACAGAGGCACGGCTAGTATTATATATACATATTAATGAAAATTGTATAGAACCAAATGTTGGTGATCCCTGTGACATTACACCAATTTGTCGGTATGACTTGCAGACACTTTTTGTCGGGATTCGAACCTGATACCCGCATTAGCTGACTCAGGGCAAACAAAAAACGATGAGCGGTATTTGAACGGGTTGCATTATCTTTACGTAGGTATAGAGGAATTTATTTGAATGAAGCCAATATGTAAAAGTAATGGGGGTGCCATGGGCCCTACGGTGCAGCGACAGTGCCAGTGACGAATGATTATTTAAATGGAGAACACTAACTGGTAGTATTAATGTTCAACGTTTGTTTAAAAAGAACGCTTGTCGCTATCAACACTGCACAGTGGCAACCCCTTAAGAATTGCCGTAAGTATGGTATGAAGTCTAATGATTACAATTTAAAAAAATATAGAAAATATTATTTTTAATTTCTTTGCTTCCAACTTCCAACCTTCTTGGTGGCATTGTTTTGAATTTCGAACAGGATGATGGTTTTAAATTATATTAACACAAAGAATAATAAATGAGTAAGTAGGTATACTAACAACATTATTTTTAATGCTTATTTTCAACCCTTTAACACTAGATATACCTTTAACACCTCTTTGTGTGTTATTACTTTATTATTGCAGTTAGAAATGTTAAATTTAAATACCCCTAACATAATATTTGGTTTTAACTACAAATAAGTACTAAATTA
The DNA here is from genome assembly GCA_963082685.1 of Cyclophora albipunctata. Classification (NCBI taxonomy): domain Eukaryota; kingdom Metazoa; phylum Arthropoda; class Insecta; order Lepidoptera; family Geometridae; genus Cyclophora; species Cyclophora albipunctata. The sequence goes on along the minus strand of OY720117.1, from coordinate 1,359,883 downwards.
TACCTATTAGACTAGCTGTGCCCCGCGGTTTCACCCACAGCGCACCCGTTCCCGCAGGAAATACGGGATAAATAGTATCCTATATCCGTCTCCTGGTTCTAAGCTACCTCCACACCAATTTTCAGCCAAATCGGTTCAGCCGTTCTCGAGTTATAAATAGTGTAACTAACACGACTTTCTTTTATATATATATATATATATATATAATATATATATAGAATATAGATTATTGTTATAATTTTTTTATAAAAATATATTCACCTACCTTTTAGGCTTCAACTTTTTCATAAATACCCCAAACATTTTGTCCTTTGGAACACAACACGATACGAACAACTACACTAGCTTTGAACTTCACTTAATTGACAAAAACTAACCAGAACCACAGGGCACTATCATGTTTTTATAACACAAAATAGTCTAAAAATTTACTATACGTACTGTTTTGCACTGCCAAACAATTCATAATGTACAGACACCCGCATTTGGACTAAGTACTAAGCTGGCATCAAACTAAAAGTAACCACAACATTGGTTCTTTATTTAAATACTTGTCTGTCAAGTACGAATAAATAAAAAAATATGTTCACAAAATCACTTCAAAAATAATGAACATCGCAAAAACAACTAAATTAAATAGTGTCCAATTCAAATAACGAACTGAATAAAATGCACAACGTAAAACAATAACATTCTTTTTTCAAATCATAATTGACAGAATCACTTTTCCACTAAACCACAGCGCCACAGATTCGATATCCAAACTTCGAACTACTAAATGAATATTTTATTCTGCCATTACTTTTGTCTCATTAATTAGTCGTCTGTTTATTATTTAGTGATGTGTAATGTCAAAACAAGCGCTAGGAGCTCTTGGAAGCGGCCGACCTAGACACAGTGACTGTGATCACTGCCCTACTTCGGGCTTTGCAATCGATACCATCCCGCTCTGTAGTAGGTAACAGTATTACGTAACAGTACCCTATGTTTTGGAGGTTGGGAATATTGAAACTATGCAATGGGGAACCCCTTAAGTCTTCTTTGACTTTAGTAGGACTTTTAAACTTCAGCCTCTTTAAATCGTTTATGCAGGGTTTATAAGTACCAGAATCCTATTTAAGGTAGTTATATGTCACATATTTTTATTAATTCCAACGGATAGTGATAGCTGCATTCAAAGGGAAGGAATATCATCCTGAAATTCCCTACAGACCGGGTACAACACGGGTTACATACACAGCTAGTAGTTTCAATAAATGTATTTCATATTGAGTGTCAACGACCCATCGCATTGTTGACATATATATTAACACCTGAACAAGCGCCATTTTGAAATATACATACACCTCAATAGGTACTTACTGTGACCAATTAGTGACTAAATAGTTAAATGAGACGATATTATTGTATCATGTTAGAGTTGCAAAAAGTATTTTAAACGTTTAAAATCATTTGGTTTTAAACCATTTTTTTTGGTTTAAAACGTTTTAAACCAATTTTTAAGGTTTAATATAGGTTAAAATGATTTTCTATTGGAATTTACTAACATTTCTTCACAAAAAGCAATTGAGAATACTTATACTTATTGCATTAGGTGTTTATGATATTACCTATCTGGGTCAAATGAAATAAAAAGATACAAACTATTTTATAATCAACATTTATTGACGATTTATTTGTTTATGTTGTACAACCAAACATAAGTACTATGAAATAAGAAAAAGCATACCTACCTACTCACACACAGCTTATTATAAAGAAACTAGCTGCGCCCCGCGGTTTCACTCGCGTTGTACCCGTTCCCGCGGGAATTTTGGGATAAAAAATAGATGTTGTCCGATTCTCAGACCTACCCGATATGCACACAAAATTTCATGAGAATCGGTCGAGCCGTTTCAGAGGAGTTCAACCACGGTACCCGTTCCCGCGGGAATTTCGGGATGAAAAATAGATGTTGGCCGATTCTCAGACCTACTCAATATGCTCACAAAATTTCATGAGAATCGGTCGAGCCGTTTCGGAGGAGTATGGCAACGAAAACTGTGACACGAGAATTTTAGATTAGATACCTAATAAATACGCATATTAAGATTTTTAAACCTTCTAAACCCTAAAAATAATGTAAAACGTCATGTAACTAACAAAATAAAAGTCTTCAATTAATATATTATATTTTTAGTTTTAAAATATTAATTAGTAATAAACTAGTAAGCACGTGGTCACGGTTTTAAACCGTTTTAAATTTATTTAAAATGCGTTTTAAACCACAGATTTTGGTTTAAAACGGTTTATTTGCACACTTTCATGTATTAGTATTTCTGAACTATGTATAATGTCCGACCTCTGGGCAAAGGCCCCACATCTCACTGAAGATATCAGTACAGTGAAGTATTACTTTACTCATACTATGTCAGTAGTTATTTTATTTATAAAGGACTAGCTGTCCCGGCAAACGTTGTTTTGCCAAATAAAAAGTAAGGGTGGACCACACTTCACATTTAGGGGGATGAAAAATAGATGTTTTCCGATTCTCAGACCGATATGCCCGATATGCACACAAAATATCAGGAGAATCGGTCAAGCCGTTTCGGAGGAGTTTAACTACAAACACCGCGACACGAGAATTTTATAGGTATGTTAATCTAGTTGTGCCCCGCGGTTTCACCTGCAGCGCCCCCGTTCCCGTGGAAAAACTTTGAGATTTTTATTCCTTATTTTTCTTGTATAAAAACCTTGTCCTGACAATAAGGAACACATTTAAAAAAACATCCAATTTGGTGCAGTCGTACTGAAGTTATGCGCTTAGCAACAGATTCAGCGATTCATTTTATAGATGTAGGTTAAAAATAACTTCTCAAAGAGTTAAATAAGTTAACTAATTTCAACTCTACTGATACAAGCATCGGTGGTTCAGTGGTAGAATGCTCGCCTGCCACGCGGGCGGCCCGGGTTCGATTCCCGGCCGATGCAATAAATTCCTGCCTGCGCAGTTTTTATTAACTTCGTTTTTATTTTATTTTTATCTGACATTTCAGCTCCTTTGCGGGAACCGTGATCACAGAAGACCAGGCCAGTTCATATCTTCTGTTAATTTTAGGCTAAGTAATAATTTAAACAGATGCTATTTTCCCTCGCATTCAATAAAATATCTATTGGATTTTTGCATTTTCCTGAAATTTCCGATAATTCGGGACCAATAGTATAACTTTCCTTTTGCGTGTAGCTATCCAATTACTAATGATAAATAATATAATATATATGATAAGATAGATCTCATAACGGAAGTATAGATTTAAATAAAACGTCATGAATACATATTACATACAAACGATATCATAAAGATCTTTGCTCGGCTAAAGAAAAAATAATTTCATGCCAATGTTTAAGTTTTATTCATGTTATTGACCACTGAATGACTTATTAACAAAAAGAAATTCGATTGCTTTTCAAACAACCACAAAAATGTATCTAAATTATAATTATTACAACTACAACCCACGCTTTTCAAAATAAAGATAATACTAATTAATTTTAACATAACTGTGACACTAATTACTTGTTCCACATAAAACTTTCGGCGTAAACATTATTTGACCCCGGTTTACATTCCCCTTGATAGCAATCGGGAAAAACCCTCGAATCACCCCACTGAGGGACCTGTGGCCTTGAACTTCACAAGGGTGGAACTTGATATTTGATAAAACAGGGGTGAAATATTGTTGCTGTCGTTTTTGACAATTAAGATGGTACTTAGTTTACTTCAAATTAAAATAAAGCTTTCTATTCGGGCGGCGAGTAGAAAGACGATATTTTTCATTTTCTGACACTGTCATTTTGTGTTTACTGGTGCATGAACGTAACCTTAAGCAACCTTAGAAGCCTTTAAAATACAAGTGTTAGTTAATTTATATATATATACATTCTAGCCAAGCCCCGCGGTGTAACCCGCGTTGTATCGGTTCCCGCGGGAATTTTGGGATAAAATGTATCCCATGTGTTATTCTGATGATTACCTATCTATAAATATAAAAATCAAAGCCACTTTTCGTTCTAATTTCATAATTCAAGAACGGGTTATTCTGATGTATAACCCATATTACTGTGAAGTTTCATTCAAATCCGTCCAGTAGTTTTTACGTGAAAGAGCAACAAACATACATCCATACATACATCCATCCTCACAAAATTTCGCATCTATAATATTATTAGTTAGAAAGTAGGATTTAGTAAAAGTTATGTACCTCTGTAATAAATAATTAATCTACTGAATAGCTTTATTTTTTTGTATATATTCCAAATACAAAAGGAACATAACGTGAAAAACGAAGAGAACTCAAGGAAGCACGACCTCCTCGGGGTCCCCTGAAGAATCGTGAAAAGATGCCATTCCCTTCAGCTGGATTGGAGCGTCAGAAGCAGAAGGTTCCTCCTCCTCTTCCTCTTCAGCAGTCTTCTCATCGCTGCTCATCGGCTCTCCAAGCTTCAGCTTCTCGAAGTTGCTCGGAGGCGCGATCACTACGTCTAGAATCTCTATGATATTGTGCACCTCCTCTATGGGTAGCTTTTCAAGCTTCTTCTCGTAATGTTCTTCAGCCAGGACTTCGCAGGCGTCTTCGCAGGACGCCATGTCTTCGAACTTGTTGAGGGTCTGGCAGCCCCGCCAGGTGTCGTTGACGCAGACGTTCTCGCTGTAAGTGTATACTGTGACGGGGGCCACCCCGCAGTCTTGGGTCACTAAGGGCGAATTGCATATATCTGGAAAAATACATTGAATTCAGTTAGAAACAAGAGGAAACCTGTGAATTTTAAATATTGTATAGACTTAGTCTTTTCCAGTATTTTAAGGATGTTCCTAGCATATTTTATTGCCATCTTTTTGGATTATTCGATTCAGGTGTTTTAAGCTAGAATTCCTCAAATTTAACGCTTTGAAACGTTGCTGCATGCCCATAATGTGAAAGTACATCACGTATTACAACAGCAAACAATATTATGGCGAGTATATCATTTTTAAAGCATCTATCAATAACCCACCTTCCTCCTCACTTTCCAAGCCCATATCATCTTCATCATCATCATCATCTTTCGTGTCCAAGAACTTCCCAATACAGAAGTGGGAGCACAGGAATTCGTTCTCGAACATATTTCTGGTGGGACATCCTCGCCAGGTCGCGATCTCGCATCTCACCCCAGGCTTGTAGAAGTAAAACACTTCTCTCGGAGGGAAGTTGCAATCACTTCTGTTAAAGGGTTCGAAGCAAAAATCCGGTGGCGCTGAAAGAATGGAAACCTGGTGGATAAGTTGATGCTAGTAGAGATCTAGCATCAAATAGTAGCATTTCTATCTGAGCACTACCAACATGGCTTTGTAGGACATGTTCAATCTTCAATGCTGGTTGTTCCAATCGTTAGACCACGTCGAAGGTCATCAAACGGTCTAAAAACTCTAACAACAGGAATTGGCACTAACCTGAATGATAGAAAAATAACATTTTCCGTCTTTGGATTTACAACTTCGTTTCTGAAGCTAGGTATCATATATGTAAAAATACCTGTAGGTTTTAAAATAAGCCCCATTTTAAATTCTCTAACGGAATTATTTTATGTAAAAAATCTTACTTGCAGAGATCCATCCGAAATAATGTATGCTCCATATTAATAAAATCCGTAAATCAACGGTCACAATCATATTTCTCTGCAGTTTATTGCTTAATGGTTAATTAATCAGCTTTCCGTAATAAGCAATTAACTCTTTATTACATCCATCTTTTATATCCAATTAATTAAGCTGAAATCGAAAACTTTAAATGGAACAGTATCAGAAATTTCAATCATCAGAGAAAAAATATAAATATAAATCCAATTTAAAGCGTTTAAATATTTTTTAAGATTGAAAAACTAATGGCGGATTGCTTCAGCTTACAATCACGCACCGGTTAACGTTAACACAATACTGTCAGTACAAAGTACAGTCTCACTATCATTTAAGTTATGAAATAGAGCTTCGAATTGTAAAAATAAAACTTGAGCTTTTTAACGAACGTAATATGTTACAATAACCATCCGTTGGAAACAACCTACCCTAAGTGGAAGAAACTAAAGGCATTGTTTGAAGAAGTCATAAATAACACAACATAAAAAGGTGTTGAACTATTTCCAAGACCTTTCGAAAGAGATACAATCTTATCTTCAAAACGGTAGCACAATGCAATGGATTCTGATAATTGACGTCTTGAGTAAATAAAGTAATGTGATTCTGATTTTTCTTTAAATGTGTTGGATAATATTGCAGTTTTTACAGCAACAATACGTTATATTATTACATTGATGTTTGTGTTTCTTCGAGAATTTACTTAGAATTGTGGCGATTGTTATGCGCGCCATCTATGAAAATAGTATGGTACTAAATGAAAATATGAAGTTGGTTTCTTAATTATTAACCAGATGGCGTTAAATGAAACTATTTTAATGTGGCCTCATAAGTTTTATTGTTTTCTTGTAAATGTTATACTTTCTTTGTAATTAAATTGCTTGGTTTTCGTTTATTGATACGAGCATACGGGTGGAGGAAGTTCGGAGTCTGTTCGTTCCTTTGAATCCGTTGGTTTTTGTTTCACTTGACTATTGTGTGTCAATAAATAAAACGCCAAAGCTGCTACTAAAATCTAAAACAAAGAAAAATACGTGTTGTTTCATCACTAAAAAACAAAGGTAGTTTATTTAAACATGAACAATTAAATTAAACCAAAAAATATTAATAGTTAGTGACTATCCCCGCATAATCAAATACTACCTACTCAAATTGGGAGGCGTTAATCCATCTCAATTTTAGCAATTTGAATTTCATTTGAGTACCTATTGAAACGTAATTGAGATCAGATTTAGTAATTTTAACAAAATGCTAGGCTTCTATTCCAATCATCCATAGACAAAACGCAAAAACAGTACCTACCATATTATACAGAATTTATAAATATTTAAATTTTAAGATATGTTTTTTTCCTAACCTATACTGTCCCATTCCTAGGCACAGACATCATCGCCAAACCTCCCAGTCCTTTGCAAAGAAAGATATTAGAATAATAAAATAAATAGTTAAATACTTACCGATAACACAACCATACTTGCTGTAAACGCGGTAGCATAATACGAGGTAAGTCTATGGATCTTCAAAATTGGATCCAAGCATCCTTTCTTATAGTACAGCTGGTTGAAGGAACACAGATCCTTCTGCCAATTGAGGTAGAACTCAGATTCGTGAGGGTTGTACGTGGGACAGCAGGAGAGAGGGACACGGTACGTCCTCGTGGGGTTTAGGTCTGATTCCAAGTAGTTATCAGGCCCGTGAACTCCGCAGCATTCAAGCTGAAACAATAAGTAATTAAGTGCGGAACGCTGTCGGTGATCGCTCTAACTCCTGAGGAAGGTCACTGTTTGTAGCCGATACTGTGGAGTATATCAACGCTCTGCATAACTCGAAATTGCCTTCGCTTATGATTATGAATGCATAAGCGAATGCAATTTCGAGTTATTTAAAATAAGTAAGTAAGTGTCTAAAGCAGTCGTTAGCAGGCCTTGTGAAGGATGGCAGGGTTGGAATGGCAATGCCATTATCAACATTAACATTTATGCTATCAGCTGTTAAACAACGTTCAGCTCGGGCCCTATTTGGATGGGTGACCGGAAATGACATTTTTTTCTGACGCAAAATGGGCGCAACAAGGACGCCTAATTACGGAAAAAGCGGTCAACAGTAAAGGTGGCATTTCTATCTGAGTGCTTCCGTTCTTCGGAGGGCATCAAGCAAACGGACCCGGTTGTTTCAATCGTCAGACCATGTCGGAGGCCTTTAGGCCGTCCGAAAACTCCGATACCAGGGTTGGCCACTAACCTACTGGAAATGAAAGAATGAATGGAAAATGAATGAATGAATGGAAAATGAATGAAGGAATGGAAAATGAATGAATGAATGGAAAATGAATGAATGGAAAATGAATGAATGAATGGAAAATGAATTGAAAATTAATGAATGAATGGAAAATGAATTGAAAATGAATGAATGAATGAAAATAAATGAATGAAAATAAATGAATAAAAATTAATGAATGAATGACTGAATGAATCATACCTAATTAATCTCTTTTAAATCCATACCTCACTCTGAGTGATATCCATGAGATCTGTACTCGCTTCGTCGTTATCTATGACTTTAAGCATTAGATCCGTGAGCGACTTGTGTATAATAGCTTCATCCGACTTCTTCAACTTCACAAATAGACCCAGAAGTAAAGCCTGGGCTACCGCCAGAATGATTATGATATATGCTGACTGAAATGAAGTTACTTGCAAGATAAATATACAAATGTATTAGTTTAATTTGTAATGTGTTAGTAGGTATCTAGTGATAACTTAGAGCGGGTTATTTCAGCTTACGCTAAGGCGCCAGTTACAGTCTCAAAAGACGTTAGAAAATAAATAATTGTGGCTGTCTAGAGGCCGTCCAAATAACTTTAGCAGATTCCCATATAAGTAATGAAATAACGCTTTGTATTTAACAGACAAATCAGCGTAAAAATCTTGATCTTTTTAACGAACGTATGTTAACCAATCGTTTGAAGCAACCCTTACTGTGTTGTTATCAAACGAAGCTATTTGGACTTTCGTCGTAATAGGTCCAGTCGTGTGAGATCTAAGAGGCAACAGTCACACAGACGCTTAAACATAGAACACCCCTCCTTCTGCGTCAGGTGTTAAGTGTCTTAAAAGATGAAAAACTAGCAGCGCCCCGCGGTTTTCCCGCGTTGTGCCCATGGGAATTTCGGGATGAGAACTAACCTAACCTAACCTTCGCATTGAATCTGGCTATCTATTACAAAAAGATATATCCAGATCGGACTGATAATTCCTGAGATTAGCTCGTATATACAACAAACAAACACGCTTACAAATACCTCTTTATATTATTTACTAGCAGCGCCCGCAATGTAACCCGGGTTGTTCCCGTAGACATATAGGGATACAATGTATCCCATGTGTTATTCTGATGAAAAACCTATATTACTGTAAAGTTTCATCCAAATTCGTTGAGCAGTTATTTCGTAAAAGAGTAAGAAACATACATACGTCCATAAATACATGCATCGTCGGAAACGTTCAACGTTCAAACGTAATTTAAAAGAAATAGCAAGCAGTGCTCACCGCTCGTATGATTTTTGCGTTCTTCTTACGAGTTCCAACCAGTTTCACGATTGCTGTGATAGTGGTGCAGATGGCAGTCACCGCCAGGGCTATGCTGGCCATCACCCGCTTCGTCTGCGACGCCTCATAGGCTTTGATTAGGATGGACACGCCGAAAGCTGATGCCATCGCGGCTAAAGATATCAACTAGAACATTGAAAAATGGGATGAATGAATGGGAGCCAAAAAAGTATTTTTAAGTATATTTTACTTTCATTTATAGGTATACTAGCAGCGCCCCGTGGTTTTACCCGTTACCGCGGGAATTTCCCATGTATCCCATGTGTTATTCTGATGTATACCCTATATTGCTGTAAAGTTTCATCCAAAAACGTTTTTGCGTGAAAGAGCAACAAACATACATCCATCCTCACAAACTTTTGCATTTATAATATTACTAGCAGCGCCCCGCGGTTTTACCCACGTTGTACCCGTGGGAATATCGGGATAAAATGTATATAAAATGTAATTTTGGGAATTTTTTTACATAAAAACCTTTAAAAACCTTTTATTAAAAACCTTTCTCTTGAATCACTCTACCTATTACAAAAAACCGCATCAAAATCCGTTGCGTAATTTTAAAGATTTAAGCATACAGACAAACAGACAAAACTTTGTTTTATACTATGTAGTGAAGTAGGATTAGTTGGATAGGATAGGATATAGGGTAGCTTATCTAAAAGAAAATTTTCATGTCTTTTGTAGGTTCGGAGATGCCCATACTGACCGATTTAAAAAATCCACCCTTTTGCATTTATTAATGAGTTTAAATCGAACATTTTTAATCAGGTTTGACCCCAGAAAAAAAGCTACTTTCACTATACAAAGATGGTATTTTAAAAGCAATCAAAGGTACTTAAAAGATTTGCTACAGACTTGGGCGAATTACACAAGAACACTTTGTTTTATAATACGTATAGATCTTGTACCAAATAGAACACTTTTTTACTATTAATTGAAACGTACGTTAATGACATTATTATTTGTTAAAACGGGAACTTACGAACGACAAAGGTTACTGTTGAGAGTTCTTCAACACGTTTCGGTCTCGTCCAGTTAGTTACCTTCATCAGGAGGTGGGTGAAGCGCTCGCAACAGCGTCTCTCCGCAACGTGTTGAGGAACGCTCAGCACTAACCTCCATCGTGCGTAAGTTCCCGTGTTAACAAGTAATAAAAAGAACATAGCTTAGACCTAAAAACTTTTCTTTGTGCAATTCTCCTTTAACTCTTACTTGTTACTGATGCCGTTGAAACTGCTTACCAAAGTGAACACGACCAACACGATGTAGCACAGCACTGCATATTGGTTCGTTGTAGGCTTCTCTTTGAACAGATTTATTGTGGGACCTTCAAGGACGTGTCGTTTCGAGTAATTTATGGCTGGCCGCTCCGATCTTATTGCTGGGAGGTGGAAGGAGGCTCATGAAAAATGTACAGTCAACTACAATAGTTGGATCGCCACATTCAACGGGAAGGTTATAGGTAGGCTATTTTTTTCTCGAAATTCCGACAGGAATGGGCATAATACGAGTAAATGCGGGCTAGCTATATATACGCTGCTAGTATTCTATACAATAAAGTATAGTCAATTATAATATACTTAGTTGAACACTTTCAATAATACAATGTTGAATGTGGCTATCCATTACAAAAATAATTATTAAAATCGGATAGGCAGTTTCTGGGTTCATGTCTTGTTCATATATTACGAGTATTATCAGTTCGATCTTGAGTGTCAAGTCAAGTCTAAGGATGGATAATACAAGGATACTAAATTTAATTTTTCACTTAAATATAATTTAAAAAAGAAATGACCTTATTTTTAATTAGTAGGTACTATTCGGTGCAATATAAAATACAATTTTAAATGAAACCTCTGGTTTCTTAAGCATATTTAGGTAATTACTAAATAGATTTAAGTTCGTGTGCAATATTTCTTTAATAGTTTTAAGTTACGTTAAAATTGGGAAATAATTCTAAGTTTTGTCTCAACTACGGATGACTTCGCTTAGACCTTTGACCTTTGTGGCGGGCATCAAAAGGCATAGACTAGAAAAAAATGGGTAAAAAAATAATATTAACAAATCTTACCGTCTCCCCCGCCCATATTGAACACAGACTTCCATTAATGGCGAACAGACTGCCAATATATAGATTTATCAACATTAATAACACCACGGTCCAACGGTTGACTGCACCGCGAGAATAAGTAAATTATAAAAAAAGAAAAACTTTAATACAATTTAGATTACTGGAAACAATTTAATAAAGATATGATGCCGTTAATATTTCATAATAGCTCCTTAATTGAAATGAATGTGTTTCTCATATATTTACTACTACTACGCCCCGCGGTTTTACCCGTGTTGTAGCCGTTCCCGTGGGAATTTAGGGATGAAAAATCTATACTGATATTATAAAGAGGTAAAATTTGTGAATTTGTTTGTTTGTATGTTCGAGCTAATCTCGGGAATTATAAGTCCAATTTAAATAATTCTTTTTGTAATAGATAGCCACATTCAACGGGAAGGTTATAAGCTATTTTTCATTCCGAAACTCTCATGGGAACAGACACAACGGGTAAAACCGCGGGGCGATGCTATTAGTTTATAAGTTACTAGCAGCACCCCGCGGTTTTACCCGCGTTGTGCCCGTTCCCGTGGGAGTTTCGGGAATTTTTATACATATAAACCTTCCTCTTGAATCACTCTACCTATTACAAAAAACCGCATCAAAATCCGTTGCGTAATTTTAAAGATTTAAGCATACAGACAAACAGACACGAAACAGAGACGACTTTATTTTATACTAGCAGCGCCCCGCGGTTTTACCCGCGTAGTGCCCGTTCCCGTGGGAATTTCGGGATTTTTTTTACATAAAAACCTTCCTCTTGAATCACTCTATCTATTACAAAAAACCGCATCAAAATCCGTTGCGTAATTTTAAAGATTTAAGCATACAGACAAACAGACAAACAGACACGAAACAGACACGAAACAGAGACGACTTTATTTTATATTATGTAGTGATAGTAAGATTGACGAAAATACTTCGTCTATACTAATATTATAAAGATGTAAAATTTGTAAGTCTATTTGTTTGTTTGTATGTTCGAAGTAATCTCGGGAATTACCAGTCCGATTTGAATAATTCTTTTTGTAATAGATAGCCACATTCAACGGGAAGGTTATAGGCAATTTTTCATCCCGAAATTCCTATGGGAACGTGCACAAGGCGGGTGAAACCGCGGGGCTAGTATTTAATAAATACGTTATGTAGTCTAACGCGATACAGACCCGTTTCATTCAGTATAATATAACATTAGGTGTCCTACTTTCCTAAGGGAGTGGGCCTATGTTATATAAATGTTGTTTTGCGGGTTACTAATTATATATAGGAAGATTACCTATGCCTATGGCTAGATATTTTAGTTCTGTTATCTGAATGGCTTGGGAAATTTCTTGCGCCTAATTACTGCAGATATCAAATAGCAGATTCGTTTTTGGTATTGTTTGTATGTATCTAAATATGTATTCATGACGTATAGGTAATGTAAATCTTAGATATTATATTATTTATCATTAGTACCTATTGGATAGCTACACGCAAGAGGAAAGTTATACTATTGATCCCGAATATCGGAAATTTCATGAAAATGCAAAACATCTAAGTAATAGATATTTTTGAATTGAATGCGAGGGAAAATAGCATCTGTTTAAATAATTACTTAGCCTAAAATTAACAGAAGAAATGAACTGGCCTGGTCCTCTGTGACCACGGTTCCCGTAAAGGAGCCGAAACGTCAGATAAAAATAAAATAAAAGCAAATTGTAATAAAAAACTGCGCAAGTAGGCATTTATTGCATCGGCCGGGAATCGAACCCGGGCCGCCCGCGTGGCAGGCGAGCATTCTACCACTGAACCACCGATGCTTCTACTCAAGTATCTGAAATTATATATTCGTTTCCAGTTGTAACCATTAATTTTAGTTCTTTATGTAAGACATAGATGGCGCTGAAATAAAAGATGATATTGGTCTCATTTAAGTCCCATTTATTCAGCGATTTTCTATAAATGCAATAAATGATTGTTATATAGCATGTATTGTTAGTTTGATCGTCTTCCCTTCATGTTAAGCGTCGACTGTAGTTTCTGCCGTGGCGTCAGATTTCTCTGAAGAATTGTTCTTACTTCTTTTGCTTAGAACTCCTGCTACTACTGCTGTTAATACCTGAAATAATGTTTATAAATAACTCTTAGTATATTCACGGTGAACCTTAATCCACCTCTACTAAGGCCAATTACAAACCAAAGGACTAGAGCTATGCTTTGATCGAACGGTTAGGTTCGTCGTCCAATGATGTCAAACTTGAAATAGCATTGTCACACATATATGGCGGTCTCCACCACAGACAACAGTTTCAATCTATGTCTGTGGTCTCCACCATCCACGAATAATAACAAACGTAGCATTGTAAATACGAGTATATTCTTATAAAGTATTTGTGTTTTTATATTTAGTAGTATCTGTGAGTTAGATACCATATCACAAGCTGAGGGCTTATTTTGTTTCTAATTAACCGTGTGTGAATTTATCCGGGTATTTTATATTATTTATTACTAGCAGCGCCCCGCGGTTTTACCCGCGTTGTGCCCGTTCCCGTGGGAATTTCGGTAATTTTTTTACATAAAAACCTTCCTCTTGAATCACTCTACCTATTACAAAAAACCGCATCAAAATTCGTTGCGTAATTTTAAAGATTTAAGCATACGGACAGACAAACAGTGTGACAGACACGAAAAAGAGACGACTTTATTTTATACTATGTAGTGATATTGTAATAACTCTAGTGGACTGTTAAGTAGAAGTTTCCAATGGTCTAAGTAAGAAGTACAAGGTGATTTAAACTATGAAATTACCTCTAAAACAATCAAAATCACGGACACAATGATAACAGCCACCGCAGACTCTTTAAACACTTCCACCACAGGCAACTTGCATCCACTCATCCAGTACTGTCTCTGGGCTCTGCAGAGTTCCTTCTCCCTCTCCTGCGTCGAGTCTGGGCGGGAAGATTTGTAGGAAGGGCAGCAGGAGATGGGAATGTTGGGCGGGAAGTAGAGAGGGATGTCCGGGTCGCGGTAGTCTTCGGGACCGTAGATGCCGCAGCATTCCAACTAGGGAATAAGATTTGTTGGTTAATGAAGTATTATTATTAAATGATCCGGCACTGTTGCGTAAGAATATTATCTACTAGCTACGCCCCGCAGTTTTACCCGCGTTGTGCCCGTTCCCGTTCTAATTTGGGGATGAATATAGCCTATAACCTTCCCGTTGAATGTGGCTATCTATTACAAAAAGAATTATTCAAATCGGACTGGTAATTTCCGAGATTAGCTCGAACATACAAACAAACAAACTTACAAATTTTACCTCTTCCTATGCTATGCCTTTCCGGATTCCGTAACCGAACCGAGTGAGTTTAAAAAGTAATATAATTATGGGTTGTAGGGTCTTAAGATCCTTTGTTTAAAACGGTGGTATTACGCTCGACCCAAAAGATGGCGTCAGTGATAATAGTAGATCGTGTTAAAGTTATTTTCTTAGATTTAGTGCTACGCCTCTAGTAGGTCAGGAAGAAATTGTTCCCTTTGTAATTGTTATATAAAGAATTGTAGTTTAGATAATTAAGTGCAATATTATACTCTTCACTGTACTGAACTGATATCTTCAGTGACATGAGAGGAGTGCAACATTACAAGCTATCCACTTTACTTTGACAATAAGATATCAATGTCAATCAAATTTCTAAATGTTTTAATGTGACAAAGTCCTAAAGCACTTACCATTTTCAAATATTAACTACCTTGTATTATATAAGTTACCTCATTCTGCGTGCTCGCCCACAGTTTCAGATGCCTCATGTTGGACTCCCTCGCCAGGTTGAACGAGGAAGCCAGCGCTTGGCCTATCTTGAGCTCGTCCTTATCAGTCACGTGGACTGCTATACCAGCTATCAGCGCTTGGAGAATCGCCAGGATTACTAGCACGAAGGCAGTCTGAAAAAGAAGTTGTTGAAGTAAATATATGGTACTAGCAGCCTCCGTGGTCTTGTGGTTTGAGCGCCCGGCTCATGACCCGGAGGTTCCGGGTTCAATTCCCGGTGGGGATATCTCACAAAAATCTATTTGTGAGACTTTCCTCAGTTTGGCTAGGGCATTGCAGGCTGAATCACCTGATTGCTCGAAAAGTAAGATGATTCCGTGCTTCGGAGGGCACGTTAAGCCGTCGGTCCCGGTTACTTTCTACGGATAGTAGTCGTTACTTGAGCCATGTCAGAAGCCTTTGGCGGCTCAATAACTCTGACACCAGGATTGGTCAGGTTGGCCATCCACTCGATAAGAAGATGGTACTAGCAGCGCCCCGCAGTCTTACCCGGGATGCCCATTCCGCCCATATAAGTTTCGGGATGAAAAAGAACCCAAAACCCTTCCCGTTGAATGTGGCTATCTATTACAAAAAAAAATATTCAAATCGGACTCATAATTCCCGTGATTGGCTCGAACAAACAAACAAACTTACATATTTTAGCTCTGTATAATATTAGTATAGATGTTGAGTTTAGAGAAGTTACAATTGAAAAAAAAAAGTGACACATTTTTTATCATTAGTTCAGTCACATCAGACTTGCAATACATTATACACACTACACTATAAGCATAATAAACTACAACTCCTGCTATGGATCCAAATGTACTCTATGTTCCTACGCTGCTGTCCACCAACGATGACCGTTCGATCCCCGCTGGTGTCTCGGCTAGTCAGACATTTCATGCTGATTTGACATTGTATTAGAACTTGCCACTGGTCGGCACCAGCGCTGATTCTGATAAGCGCCACGAGACCTGGGCAGACTATCTGTTTTCTTTCAGTATTTGATCTATATACGGTCCCTATAGCTAGAACACCCATTTATCAGTATTACCATGGACCATTATGTCAGTCCACTGTATTACAAAACAAAATATAATATGGTCTCGTCCTGTCTATCCATCATTTCCATCATCAGATTACAGTTGTTGTACTTCGATTCTTGATCGTATGGTCAAGGTAGCAGAGTTCATGTTGATTTACCGTGATGATAACAACTAAGTACAATTAAGCTGTCAAGTGGTTGCGTGATATGCCGTGCTTTCTTTTAAGGACTTGAATATATTAAGCTTCGATCGAACACTCCGAAGTATAAAAGACACACCTTTGTAAAGCCTGAATTGAGGTTGCTTACGTGAATTATATCATTACACAAATCAAATTGAGGTTGTTTACGTGAATAATATCATTACATAAACCAAATTCAAAAACCTTCATCCTTCGGTTCCTGTAGTTGATAAAAGGGAAATTCTTAAAAATGAAACTATGTTCTAAAATCCCCGCTTTCCAAATATAAATCGAACGTTCCAGTAATAGTTCTTGAGTAGTTCATTTTGTCGAAAGCAATTCACTCTTATCTCTGTCACTTCCATTAAAAATAACATAGACGCCTAGATGCGATAGCCAGCAAGTAAGAACAGATCCTGATTTTTTTTAAATAAAAAAAACTTTTCGATCAATTCTCAATTCAAACTTCAAAAAACTAGAACAAAATCAGTTGACTCGTTTCTGCAGTAAGCTATCACAAAGCCATAAATCACAAACTTCAAACGAGCTGATAACAACAGGATCAGACACTATACGAACAGCTTCTAACCACTTCCAAAAACTTAAACATTTCCATCAAAGATAACAAAATTTTGTTCGACTAAAATCTACGAACACTTTTATTTGCGTTATTTGTCGTATCCATAAATCCTTGGTCTTCGTTAAGCTCGAAGGCTTCAGCCTTGGGAGTTGATTAGCAAAACACGTGATACGAAGAACATATTAACGTGAATTCTTATTCAGTTTACGACTTATTGTGTTCAAAAACCATTATTTATGAGGTTTTGTTAATGTCTTTGTAGGCTTGTGTCAATTATCATGTGTAAGAACGTTATTGGTTTAATTATACTTAGTTTAGCCATTACAGTAGGTAATTTGATTCGTTGCAAAGTAGTTTACTTCTCTGATAAACTTTCTTAAGTATCTTGATGACATACGTAGATATAGTGCCTAAGGGAGAGTTGGTTGAGCTTATTCTCACACACTATTAAACACAAAATTTCAGTCTCAAAGATGTTAGACAATCAACAATCGTAGCCTTCTAGTGGTCTCCCGAATATCTTTAATAGACTGTCATTTAAATTATGTAACCCTTCTTTATATTCAACATACAATAAACAGTGTAAAAACTCTACACTTTTTAACGCGTGTATCTTACGATAATCAACCGTTCGGAGCAACGCACCCTTAATATATTAACTATTCAACTATTCGTGAAAAACGTCCTCGAATTTTGTCGATACTAAATTATATAGAGGCATTTAAAAAAAATATGCATTATTTTGACTACCTACTATCAAACTACTACTTCATTACCTATTCGCATAAAATTTGATAGTGAATATTTTGATTTTGAAGAGAATGCAAAGCGAATACCACTTGAGGGAGAATATAGTAAAAAGTCTAGAAACTGACCGCATATAAAGGCTTGTATGCTTGATATGTTTCTTCGACACTCCCAATATGGAGTAAATGACTGCACTCAAGGTCACTGCTGCAGTCACTGTTAGCAGCACTATAGCTAGCCATCAGGTGACATGAGATAAGCAAAAGACATAAAAAAAACTGACCGCATATAAAGGCTTGGTATGCTCCTTTGACACTCCCACTATGGAGTAGATGACTGCACTCAGGGTCACGGCTGCAGTCACCGCCAGCAGCACCATAGCCACCAGGTGAGATGACTGGTCGGCGTCATAGATCTTGTTGGCGACTGAAGAGAGTATGGCCACGACTATGACTGCAAGGGACATCACCTGGAAATGGTTGGATTAGGAGGTATACAATGTTTTTGAGTATCATTTTGGAAGTGAACATATTTTTGAAAAGAAAGCTTCATTAAAAGCTAGTGCGACAATGCTCCATACCGTGTTACTCTGTAAGCACCAATTTTAAACAGTTAAACTGACTGTAACAGAAAACATCTGGAAACGAATACTAAAAAATCGATCTTAAACTATAGTGATATTGAGAAGAATCAAGAACAATTCTGCTAATATAAAGTTATTCTCTGCATTAAAATTTTAAAATATTCCATACTTACAATAGTGAGTATACCCAAAGCGATATAGCAGCAATTCTGGCATATTGTCTTGCATGAGTTCTTGAGCTTGCCCATATCGCTGACCAATTTATTCTGGCGCTCAACTACTCCCAAATCTTCTTTACCCTGGCTCAAGTTAGTCTGGCTATTTTCACGGCTAATATCACGGCTATTCAATTTTGAACTAGCGTTGCTGGATTTGCCTAGAAAAAATGATGTTTATAAGATCAACTTGCCTACAAAAAAAGAATTATATATCTATGGAAATAGATATTTTTGAATTTGAATTTGATAGATATGAAAATGTTTATAGTTGGACTAAGTATGAAATTGGTACAAATTAATTGTTTATTAATCCATTGTTATTTCACTTAATTTATGACTCGGTCAAGCAAATCGCAATCAATAAAAAATTATTAACAATAACCACGTAGGACCTATCATTAATACGTTAAGTCGATTATACAATTCATTGATGTGTAAATCAACCTTTATTAAAATCAATCATGAAATATACCCACTAAAATAACACGGCAGTTAATTCACCAATTAGTTACAATTCTAATATTAAATATACGTGCAAATCGTTTTACAAAAAAAATTAATCTCACCTTGTGCCTTTTTCATGATGAGGCCTATACGTAAATAGTTCAGGAGTACACTGTTATTGAATTTATAGCATAATGGAGTTCTTATTAACCACAATCGGGGGACGGTCGGACGCATCGCCGCATCGCTGGCAATGCATAATGCTCAATGATTCTTTTCAAACATTCTTGTGGAACTTATCTCGACTATTTGTAGTTACGTATTGACTGTTTAATTTTATGGAGGTGACGTCGATTATTTTGTTGCTTTAGTTATTATTTTTATGTATATTATATAATATTATAAAGAGGTAAAGTTTCTTACTTTGTTTGTTTGTTTGTAAGAGTTTATCTCAGAAACTACCAATACGATTTTAATAATTACTAGCAGCGCCCCGCGGTTTTACCCGCGTTGTGCCCGTTCCCGTGGGAATTTCGGATTTTTTTTTACATAAAAACCTTCCTCTTGAATCACTCTACCTATTACAAAAAACCGCATCAAAATCCGTTGCGTAATTTTAAAGATTTAAGCATTAAGCATACAGACAGACAAACAGACAGACACGAAAAAGAGACGACTTTATTTTATACTATATAGTGATTTTTGTAATGAATAGCCAAATTCAACAGGAAGGTTATAGGCTATTTTTTATCCCTAAATTCCCACGGGAACAGGCACAACAAGGTGACACTGTGAGGATGGTTACCTTGTGGTCCAAAATGATTATTTTTATTTATTGAATCGAGAAGAAGAATTATTAGTTTTATTGGATCACTAACTATAGATTTGATCCACGGTTCCCGGGATTAGATGGAATTAACTAAGTACTTGCCAAGTACGGGTACACCGTATACGTACGGTATACGGTACCGTATACCGTATATAAATTTGACAGATATCAGATCCAGCTCCTGTAGATGGGTTTTGTCGTAATAGCTTGATTAAAGTTTAAATCACATATCACTTTAAGTAGTTTAAAATTTAAACCTAACGTAGTAAGTATCTCTCTTTCGTGGATTAAACGCACTAACTCTGTTCTATTTTAACAAAGTCACTATATGTTTTATACCATACAAATGATTAGATCTACCCATCAAAAACACATTCACTTTCTTATTAACATGTCCACAATACTTCATTTAATAACGACATTTGTCTCAATATTTTCATCACATTCGAAAAACTTAGTAACACAATTTAACGTTAACTAATACAAGTAAATACTACGAAAAAACTGTGTGAAATATCGAAATATTTTATAATTGCAATTCACAGGTCCACAGTGATAAATATGCTAAATATATTTACGTGTAAAACTAACTACAATGGTGATATAATATACTGACACGCCCATACGGATATACAAATCGTATGATGTAGTGATTGCATTATATAAATAGTGGCTGTTTTAAATACAGTCAGTATGGGCAGGTCAGAAACTACAGGAAGGTTTTTTTTACCTTAGAAACCCTGCAAACAGCAAACACATAATGAGATAGATTAATATGCCTGGGTATGTTTCTATCTGGGTATGTGTATGTGTGTCTGTATATCTATCTGTAAAAATTTAAAATGACTGGATATGTGGCATAGCTTGAAGAAAAAATAAACAAATTTTCATTATTCGTTTCGTGATTCAAAAATATTTTTTGTGACAATTTTATTTTATTCCATTGCATCGAAGACATCAAACTTTACTGCGAAGTAGAAGCATAATAGCCTCAAGCACTATCCTGAAAAATTCATCGAAATAATAATTACAGGCCAAAAATATCGTCTATTCTTGTGAGCAGTTCGTGGAGGTAGATAAAGCGATTTACGATTATGATTGCCGTGGTGTTACCATTGTTTCGTTTTGTTTGGACCTTACAGTTGGAAAGAAAAGTGAAAGGGAAATCTTTCAAGCTTTTATTGAACTACCTTCCTTCGTTAAATTCTGAATTAAAAAATAACTAATAACAAGTATTAAAGTCATAACATATCTGTTAGATAAAAATGCCTTTTGCCTATTATAATTCGTTAATTTAACGACAAAACACTTGGTAAGTACAAACACAACAGTCCAAATTACACCTCAAACATTCTAAATTTATTCTAGAAGCTACTGTCAAAATGACTATAAATCATTTAAAAATTGAACACTTCTGGCTCTGCCTATCCAATCATAGGTCATAGCCATCAGGCATGGCACAGGTTGCCACTCATCGCGGTTGCTATGGCAACTGGCTCACAACACGACGCACAATAGAAATCACCCCATGCAACCCTACCCCTACATAAAAACTCAAGGACACTGAAATGATGAAATCACCCTTCGCGATTCTAAGGACGAAAATCTACTTGTCTTTTGTCATGTTTCTTGTAATACTAGCTTCTATTTGACTTAGTGACATTCTTTCAATTCTAGTTTTTATTTGAATTAGTTTTAGCAAATAGGACCTAGAACTTATTTTAGCAAAACACCTTGTTTTTTTTATTTCTTTCAATAGGTTTCAGGGTTAGGACTTTGGCTATAATTACTTAGTATTTTCTATTAGGGTTATTTTGTAAATGAAAAAAAGTATGAAATGATTCATAGATTGTCGATCGAAAGCCTGCCATTTTGTCAAGTTCATTTCAATTCCATTCCATTTGAATTAATTCAGGCGTTTCAAATTGAAATATTCTTAAAAGTTTTATACGCTAGGACTTGCAATGATTTGACATTTAAATAGAAACTAGAATATTATAATTTATCCGATTTCAAAAATTAAGGAAGAAATAATATCTCCGTCGTTCATAAAACCGATTATTTATGAAATTTTTTTCGATATATAAAAAGTATTCGTACAGATGGTCCCACTGTAACCGCTCTCATGAAATGGTGACAATTTTACGTGAGACCTGGTTTGGAGTGGCATTTTCGCTTATTAGGATAGCAAGCTACCCGTACTCAGAGACATCAAATGTAGAGATTTAATGAGTGATTTCTGATATTTAATGTATGAAAAATTACTTCAATTAGTTAGTCCATGTAAAGTAAAAACAAACGAAGAAAGGTGACGCATAGAACTGTCGATGAGGGTTGAAAAACGAATGGACAAATATTAAGGCAAGCCAAGTAATTAATGTCACATAGGTTCAAATTGTATTGATGGACCGATATACGTTATCGTGAAAGATCGATAGGAAGTGACCTGTCAAGTTTTAAGTTTACGGTCATTCACTTTCGATTTTCTTTAATGTTCTAGAAGCTTATTGAAAACTGTTGTAAAGTAGGAGGCCATTAGAGGGTAAATACTTTGACATAATGGTTTGACATTAGTCACTTGTTTCGAGTCAATTTGGCAAAACCTTTGCCCAAGGGAAGCAATTTGAAACATAGGGATAATAGTTACTAGCAGTGCCCCCGGTTTTACTCGCGCTGTATCCGTTTCTGTCAGAATTTAGGCATGAAAAGAAATCTTAAACCTTTCTTTTGAATCACTCTGTATGTTGGTGAAAACCGCAAGAAAATCCGTTCAGTTTTTGTTGAGAAAATCAATTATATTATACTGACAGACAACTTTTAGGGACTTGGTTTTAGAATTATGAGTGACGAGGCGCGCCCCACGGTGTTACCCGTTTTGTACTGGTTCCCGCGGGAATTTCGGGATAATATGTATCCTATGTGTTATTCTGATGTATAACTATACTGTAAAGTTTCACCTAAATCCGTCCAGCAGTTTTTTCGTAAAAGAGTTACAAACATACATACATCCACCCAAACATACATCCATCCTCACAAACTTTTGCATTAAGAATATTAATAGGATGATTTACCTACTATTAATTATTCCATCATAAATTCCACCATCGAAATAAATAACGGTATCGCTTCGCTCTTGACCAATTTCCTATTTTATGACCTAAGCACTTAAATTATATTTCAGTATCCACATGAAGCCCAAGTTAATAACCTAGTATTAGCGCTGTTACCTAGCAAGACCTAGCCCCGATAAACTTGACATTCAGATTTTTGGTCTAGATAACGAAAACTAAATTAGTTTCATTTGAATATTAATATTTTAACGTTTTTTTGGAAAAGTACTTAAAATATAGCTTAAAGTTTTAGTTTAGTTGCTTCATTTGAATTATGATTATCTATACATATTCTACAACTAAGTCCCCACAAGCTGTTTGTTTGAATGTAATTAATTTTCTCAAAAACTACTTCACAGATTTTCATGCGGTTTTCACCAACATGTTGAGTGATTCAAGAGGAAGGTTTGTGACTTCTGTTCTTGCCAAAATTCCCACTGGAACGGAGATAATGCGGGCAAAGCCACGGGGCACAGCTAATGTAGTAAAAATATAATTTGTAATGTATAAATGCTTCAAAACCTCTTTACTCTGCTTTTATCTCAGTTTTTATATGAGTACAACATTTTCGTAATTACCACTTCATTAAGATATGAAATAGGCCTAGTTTAGATAGTTAAATACATTAGTAGAGATAGTAGGTAACGTTACTATTACCACATAACTTTTTAAAGCGAAAACTAACCTCAAACCAGGTATTACTACTTTTTTTAAATATATGGCGGGGATATGAGGTAACTAACATACAAAACAACATACACCTCCTCCGATTTTTAAGGTCGGTTAAATAAATATAGGACCTCTACCGTTTCTCTGCCTACATAGAGCTTATCTGCCTTTGGTAGACCAAACTTTAATTATGTATTGTAAGGAAAACTTATATAATAATAGTTAACACGTGCTTTGTCCATATTTGAATTTGGAAGGCTAAATCGTCATATATATTCATTGTACACTGCAGATTAACTTGATACCATGGAATGAGTAAAATAAATTGTCACTTTTGTTTTCGGCAAGCAAGTTATCATTAATTTTTAAATGTACTTTTTATAAAACTTTTGATTAACTGATAGATAAATGATACCTCTTATTAGTTAGTAATAAATTGCCTTGAGTAATAAATAAGATTTTAAACCATGGGTAATAAACCACTAGCAACTCTATGGTTATAAAACATTTCGTTATTCGAGGTTCTTAAATAAGGTTTGTTATAAAACATTGAACTCTTGTAATGGCATGTTTAGAGTGAGGTGTTAACCCCGGGGGTTAAAGCCCTTCTCCGTGGTTAAAACTGTTGCCATAGTTATTTGTCGTATTCATACTTTACTAATAATAATCAGGCTGTATAGTAAAACAACCTATGACGCTATAAAGAAAAAAAAATTGTAGCTCATTATTTTTTCTCAGGATTTGATATATTTGAACATGGAATAATGAGATCTTGTAATCAGTTTAACATGAAAATATTTTCAGTAAATAAATGTAAAATAATGTTTATAATTTGATACCGAAAAATATTAATTATATTTAACGATAAACATCTCTGATAAAATCTGTTTCAAAGATGTTGACCCTATCAAAATGAAAAAGACATGAAAATCTGGCCGTTGACTAACGCAACCCGTGTAGTATTTAACCAATTAATCGTGATCTCTATCGTTTCCCTGGCACATAAAGCTTGAGGGTCAAAGTAATTTGGGGGGTGATTTCAGTGCGTGACTCAACCCTTGCACGCGATTTCACACCACCAAATACATGGAGTACTAAATACCCATACAGTCTGTGGCTTGGCGCATTCTGCTATAGTCATAGTCACTGGTCAGTCAGAAGCTTGCGCGACGCGGAACGGCGCGAACGTTATTCAAAAAAAGAACACATTTAAATTCTTTACAATAACATTCGATTAATTCGATTTAAAAAAAAGTTTCTGTGCTTTTCGTGCAATCGTAATTAAACAAAATGGAGGGTTGCGGAATGGGCTGTATAAAATTCCTTCTTATCATTTTTAATGGATTGTTTATGGTAAGTTGATTTTTACTTCATTATTTAACTGTTTTAGTTAATACTAGCTGGTATTTTGTTATTGTGCGAGTAAATAAAATAGACATGGTGACTAAAAATAACAAATAAATGCCGAGCTACTTTCCCGGTTATTTTTGTCAAACGTTCGATGTCTGTTTGTATTCCGCCCTACGGCCATTAAAATTATATGGATAGTTCGTTATTACCGCCATTAATGTACTGTAGAATATTTCAAATATAATTACCTAGTTATTTTAGTACTGCAAGTAATAAATTTTGTTCATAATTAGGTGTTAGGAAAATCCCGCCAAAATGCGCTGGGCTTTTTCGTTCGAGTTTAACCTACTTGTTGAATGGAAGAAAGTATTGAATTATGTACTTACCAGTTTTAATTCTACGGTGTAAATTAATCAATATTTATAATTAATCTACTCATACACATAAATAACTGCAAAAATAATAATAGAGTTTCTTGATCTATTCGCCTCATAAACGCTCTAGCACTGTTTTTTTAAGTGTTTTGTCTCTTTTGCACTTCGGAAAATAGCGTATATCGGAACGGGACAAACCATTTGACAGCTAAATGCTGTTCATAAGCATGAATAAGACTCTTGGTCTTTAGAAAACTTTCCCTTAAATCTTGCTTTTTTCAAATTATTTTCATTACTTGTATGAAAATTAATTTCTGAACATCAAAATGTTAGATCCATTTCACTTAACTACTTAAAAAATTAACGCTAATCAAACATAACAATCATTAAGTCCCCGGCCGCGTCTGTCTGTATGTCTGTCTGTCTGTTCGCGATAAACTCAAATACTGCACGGATTTTGACGCGGTTTTTTAAATAGATAGAATGATTCAAGAGGAAGGTTTTTGTGTATAAAAATTCCCGAAATTCTCACTGGAACGGGCACAACGCGGGTAAAACCGCGGGGCACTGCTAGTTTAATACTAAATTCAATTAATTGGACTTGTTTTATCTAATATGGGGTTGCCAAGGTATTATTAAGTAAAGACGTTGGTCCACTGAACCTTTTAAGGTATGGCCACCCAAATAAGACGTAAACTGACATTATGAGGATCTCATTTATCATGTCATGTATCTTGAGGTCAGCATGTCATGGTGTTGAACTTAAATTGGTCAAGGGATTTTGGTTTTTATGTTTCAAGTAATAAGGTATGTTGTATTTTTTCTCTTAATTTCTTTGGTGGAATCGCGAGTTTTGGTTATGATAGTCATATTTTGAGAAGGTTGCTTACCACCAAAGATAGGCTAAGTGTTGCATAGAAGATGGAGGTAACATATGGTCTCTAAGTGTTAATTATAACACTAGCTATGCTTTTTCTTTTATAAAATACTAACAACACACCGTGGTTTTACCCACATTACATATACATACCCCACTGGGAATTTGGGGATAAAATCAAACTCTCAGCTCTATTATATTAGTATAGATTAATTCAAATGTACTTGCTAATTGACAAGCCAAGCCCGTTGGCACAGTGGCAGTGAGAGCGCTTACTGTGTCGGGGGTTGCGGGTTCGATTCCCGCCCGGAGTCAACAATATGTGCAGACATAGTTGTTGGCGACGACGTCTGGGTGTCAATTATATATTCTTATAAAGTATTTGTGTATGTATAAGTAGTAGTATCAGTTAATTAAATTCCATAACACAAGCTTAGAGCTTACTTTGGGTCTAATTAACCGTGAGTGAATTTGTCCGGGTATATTTATTTATTTATAAATTTTAAATACTATAAGTCCCATATTATTTACTTTTCTCTCCACCATAATATTATTTGTACTTAAGTACTTAGCTTTTCCAAAAAACCAATGCCCTAAGAATTTAAGGAATAACTATTAAAATATAAATAAGTACTAACCTTAAGGTCATGTATTCAAAGAAAATGTTCTCACGATGGCCAGTAACCATTTACTAAACGGCTCCACAAGACCTATCTATACTTGAACCACGACACCACCTCGGGGGTGCTTAGCTACATTAAGTACAGTTAAACTTAACTGTACCTACATAACCTTCATTTACCAGGGTTTGTTTAAAGTATAGTAGAATTACCTAATGTTTGAATGCGCTTAGCTTCCAAACGAATATAAACCCTATTTTAGTTGTAAATTTGTATATTTTTTCATTTTTTCATGATTATTTTCTTTTATTTATTTATTAAGGAAATAGTACGTATAGGTGAACAGGTTTCTAGGTATCTTCATCTCTCGTGGAAAATGATTACTCACGGATTGAGTCAGATGAACATACGACCTTTAAAGTAATAGTTAATATCTATATTTAGTTGGAAAATGACAGGAAATCATTAGGTCATGCGGTGTACTCGTACAATAGATCGATGGAACCAGCAGCTAGCGTTATAGCATTTTATTGATGTTTCTTAGGACGATAATATGGGGTGGATTTAAAATAGAATATAGCACGGGTGTAATTAAAAACTATTCCTTTGTTTTAAAAATAGCGACTCATTTTATCAAAAAGTACCAAAACGTTTCCGATACCTAGAAGCATGGATAATAACACGTTCAAATTCGTAGAAATAGCCATATTAGAAGCCCATTAAAATAGAATCCAATTCGTGTCACGTAAGCTTTATCAAAATTCTGAAGACGTATATGTATCGAAGTTAACAAGCGTATTGATTCCCTTGATATTAACGCTACCTGTACAACATATTCAAGTAACAAGCTTATTCTAAACTCTACTAACATACAGAGCGGTTCAAGAGGAAGGATTGTGATTTTTTTCTTTCGTTATACCTACTATGTCGGATTTTCCAACACCAGACTCGGTCACTAAACTTTACGGACTTACATACTAAAGTTATAGTACTTTAATAAATTATTTAGAGTTAAGTATAAGTTTAAGTTATTCTTGGCTGTTAAATATATACCTTTCAAATATGATTTAAAAAATGTATCACTGGTTAACGAGAGGGGGTTTATCTAACACAAGTTATTCTTAAATAAGGAACCTCCACACCTATGTATTTGATTGTAAGTGTTTCAACAATAAAGAATTTTTGAATTTTGAATTTTAATAAATTCTAAGTTGAAAGTAATCTAGGTTTTGCTTCTGTGGGTTGCCTTTATTGTACTAAGTTCTCTACCTGCGGTTTCTCTACTCTTGAATAAGACTGCGATTGTGGTTTTATAACTGGTTCTCATAATTTCAATATCGAGCTAAGTAAATAAATTTAAAGATAATCTATCAAGTCAATAGTATTAGGCATTCAGTGCTGTTTCGGAGACCTTAGGTGATCTGAAACTTGTACAACAGAGTTGACCACTAACCTAAAATTAAAATGTGGACTAATATGGTCGATTTTCTAGCCGAAAACGATTCCCTCTGAAGAAGAAAAAGGTTTAATTATTTCATTCTATTATTACCCCATCACTGAACAGCTTCCTCAATGGAAGAAGTTGTCTTTGGTTGTAAAATCAGCCATTTTGGTTTGAACTTTAACCTTCCTAATTTCCTCATAACTAACGTGTTTACTTATTAAAATTAATAATATTAGAGTAATACATAAGCGAATTATATTTGTTATATTCCTTCCGGGATAAAATCCTTAAAAGATTTACGTCTTATTTAGATTCTTCCTGTTAGACTTATGAGTATTATAATCTGGTAGTAAAATATTTATTTCTTGAACTTCATAGAGGCCAGTATAAAGATTACAATGATATTGAATATTAACGAATTTTATTTTAGGGTTGTCACTAAAAATAATGGACACTATTTTAAGACATGCTTTCATAGCTTTTATTGCAGTATTAACTCCTAGAACTTAAATAAACAGACTAAATTATGTACTCAATTCAAGAATAACAAAGTCTGTATTCCGACTTAATTTTCGAAATAAAATAAAAAATTCCATCATGTCTCACTAATGAGTACTTATTTATTCAACAAATAGAATGTGATGCCTCTTTAACAGACCTCTTTACATATCGTATTTATTCAATAAATATAAAACTTGATACGTTACCAATCACAGAATTAGACAAGTGCCCTCCCCGAGGTTATGGTTGCGTACGCGCAGCGAGAAAATCTATACCAATAATAATAAAACTGAAGTTTTTGATTTTTGTTTGTTTGAACAAGATTAACTAAGACACCAATAGTCCGATTCGATTAATTCTTTTTTTATTATATAGCTACATTGAAGAGGAAGGTAATTTATTAATTTTATCCCGAAATTAGCACAGGAAAAAATATAGCGGGAAACAGCGCGGCTACATACAAGTTTTAGTCCAGTGCCAGCCCTAAGTTTACGGTCGCGTACGCACAGTGAGTGACGTAATATTGTAATGTTTATTCATCCGTATGACTTTACGACATCAGATGAGTCACACTAGTGACACAGTCTTGGATCGGTGAACTTTTACACACAGCTTGTTGATGTTACTCTATTACTGAAATAGACGGATTTTGAAAGCTTCATGTTTGTCCAAACTAGCTTTTGAATGATAGATGCTTTTTTATTTTCTTTGTGGAATTTGGAATAAGCTTCCGAAAGTTCTGATAGATTTTTCTTATTTTATGTGAATTGGGTTTATATTATATTCGGCAGTTAAGTGTATGTATTGGGATTAAGTAAATTCCAAGAGGTTTTTAACCCTAAAATGGTTATTAACCTAAATATTTGCCACCCGTTAGTTATTCCTACCAATAAACTAAACGATACTGTACAAGCGTTTTAAATAACGCACATGTGCGTTTGTTATAATAATTATAATCAGAGGGTAACTAAACACGCCTCGTTTGAATTTCAACATCGCACGCCACCAATTATGTAATTAAGCTTGCGACAAATTACGTATGTTTCAAATAACTGCCGCATAGGATTTAATTCAATTTACGCCCCTATTTTGCTATCGTTTTTGACATACTGAAACTTGTATAGAAAGAAATTATTAGCCTGTAATGTCCCACTGCTGGGCAAAAGCCTCTCATGTCACCGAAGATCAGTACAGTGAAGAGGATTAGGCGTAATCACCAAGCTTATTGAAACAAGTACAAAACTCAATTTGTTTTCGTAAATAATTTGTTTCTGAAGTCTCGAGATTTATTCTTTTTCTTCAGTAAATTATAGCATAATAAATACTTTTTAGTTCACATAAGAAGTTCTTACGCATTTATATTATTAGCAGATATTCAAAGATAACAATGACTCAATCTAAAAAAATACGTGGCAGAAATAGAAAAACTAGATTTCTTGTAGAGCATACTAGAAAGAGCGAGATAGTGAGCGATACCTGTAGAGCAAGCGAGCGAGCAATTAATAACTTTTTCAAGCGACTTCAAACGAAATCTTTATGTGAACTACCACTTTTTTGTAATTCAACTAAACGGAACCAATCTATTCTAACATACCTTTTCATACACCATAACAATTAATCAATCATACAATCGAATTGAATCCTTTGGTTTTTAAAGTTGGTTAAAAATGCGGCGCGATGGTCGACCGCGCCGAGCCTATGTTGCCAATTCGCTCCTAAATGATGAATTAGTGGTTATATGACCTACTAGCCATGCCCCGCGGTGTTACCCGCGTTGTATTGATTCCCGCGGGATATCGAGATAAAATGTATCCCACGTGTTATTTTGATGTACAACCTATATAACTGTAAAGTTTCATCCAAATCCGTCCGATAGTATTTTCGTGAAAGAGCAACAAACATACACATACATCCATCCTCACAAATTTTCGCATTTATAATAGCGCCCCGCGGTTTTACCCGCGTTGTGCCCGTTCCCGTGGGAATTTCGGGAATTTTTTTACATAAAAACCTTCCTCTTGAATCACTCTACCTATAACAAAAAACCGCATCAAAATCCGTTGCGTAATTTTAAAGATTTAAGCATACAGACAGACAAACAGTGTGACAGACACGAAAAAGAGACGACTTTATTTTATACTATGTAGTGAAGTAGGAAGTAGGATAGGATAGGATTAGTAGGATGTGAACCGGGTTCATTCACGGGTTATAAGTTACAATCTAGCCACGGAAGAGCGAAGCACTTACTGCTCCAAAATCACACCCTTAATTTCATATTCCATAGGTACATGAAAAACCAGGGTTGACATGAACTGTCGACAAAGTAGGTACGCAAGTTGACCGGGTCATCGTATTTCAATTATTAATGTACAGTCAACTACAAAAAGTTGATGAGTACATTCTATATTACTGAACATCTGAACACACTAATTTATGGAAGCTTTTACTTGTATGGAGAGATCTATTAAATCGACACTTAATTAATTGACGTAATTTTTCATACATTACATGTCTAAAATACTCATTCAATCTATTATACTAAGGCAGCATTTGACGTTTTTGAGTACAGGCGTTAGTTTTGAAGTGTTTTGTGATATTGAAAGTGTGCATCAACATGTGTAGTTGACTGTACCTACAGGAGTCTGCTATTACTATTAGTGGTTATAAACAATGTCCAAACTCAATAGTAAAGTGTACTATGTAGTGCTATATAATTATAGCAACTATATAATTATAGCACTATCAATCACGTGAGTGTCTTCTAACCATTAGAGCTGATCGACTTTTTCAAAGTTGTTTAATTTTAAGTAATGGTTTATGTACCGATGCTGTTAGAGTAAATTGCTTTTTAACCGACTACGAAAAGGAGGTTCTGTGTTCGGTTGTTTTTTTAAATTCACTAAGTTGCTATATTATGTTTTAGCATGTATAGTATTATAGTAATTTCTGAATCAATTTCATTACCAATGATTAAATATGTAAGTAGTACTTTAGTATCTATATTTAAATAATGTTGCCCATTCGTTACGCCTGTTTACATTTAAATCGAAAAGCTAACCGAAGCCTTTAGTTTTAGTAAACTTAATTTAGCAAACACAAGGCTGGCATTTAACACTTACCACATGAATAATAATTTATTATACTAAGACTCCGAGTATAACAGTCACCATAACATAAAGGGGCTATAGTATAATATTAATTATACGTTACTTTCCTGACACATATTGAGGCCAATAAACCAGGTCGACCGTAGAACTATATCGGTCGATATTACACCGTGTCATCGCCCAAAATATCATTTCTTTCATACATTTTTAAACATTGTTTTGTGATGAATGAAAGCGCTAAAAATATCTTTTCATAGGTACATTTTTAATTTTTTTTTATGTATGATAGTGTTTTTGGTATATATTTCCGTTGAAAGGTTCAACTTCCTGTAATGGTAATTAAATTATATTTAATCCGTTAAAAACACATTTATTATGATTAATCTACAAAGCTATTCGGAGTATGGTAGTTCAGCTTAGGACCAATCAATCTGTCAGCCTCTCACAGGGTAGAAACCACAGTAGAAATACAATGCAACGAAGATGACACAGACTACGGATATTTTTGAAAAAAGAACATTAAGAGCGGATTGCACAAGACGGCTAATCTATAGAGCGTCTAAATATGTTTAAAAAACAAATAACCTTCGTTTTAAATTGTGTTCCATCACTACATAGTATAAAATAAAGTCGTCTCTTTTTCGTGTCTGTCACACTGTTTGTCTGTCTGTATGCTTAAATCTTTAAAATTACGCAACGGATTTTGATGCGGTTTTTTGTAATAGGTAGAGTGATTCAAGAGGAAGGTTTTTATGTAAAAAAATTCACGAAATTCCCACGGGAACGGGCACAACGCGGGTAAAACCGCGGGGCGCTGCTAGTTCTGTATAAAATAAAACTCACTCTTGAACTGTTCACTTTTGTTTCTTAAACATATTTAGGTAGGTACTCAATTGATAACTACCAGCTTTTTAAAAACTAAAATCATGATTCGTGTTTAGGCCTGGCACCCACCTCAGTCGGTACCTCAGTATCATCATTTCAAGCTAGCGCCAGTTCCAACTTTAAACACTAACCCATACCTTGAAGTGTCACCTTCAACCTTAACCATTATTTAAGCCATTCTAACCAGTTTACCTAAAGATCACTACCATACACTTCCTACCAATTGAGGAGCCAGAAATAGAACGATCACTGATGTCATACCATGTACCACTTAAACAAGTAACTATCGAGTTGAGACAATTAGACAGACGCCAGCTGTTGTCCAGATTTCAAGAGCATTGTTTAAATTTTAATTTTGCAAACTTGCTAATCGTAAGAATGTGTGAAAAATAATTTGTGGCGAATAATGGCCATGGGTGGTCGAAGTACCTATAAAGGCGGAGACAAGAGGTTATTTTCAAACATTAGTTATACATAATGTTAATTTGTTTTTTGTACTCAAAACTGAATGTTATGTAGTATGTTATACTAAATGAAACGGGTCTGTATCGCGTTAGATATTTAATGCGATACAGACCCGTTTCATTTAGTATAATGAGTGCAAATCGTGTGAGTTTAAAAAGTATGTTATGTAGTATGTGACTAAACTCCAATGTATAAACAACTTTCCCCCATTTTTTCTGGAATTTAGGATAAAATATAGCCTTTATAACCTTGCTCTTTATTATTGATACCTAATTCAAAAATAATTATTTGAATCAAACTAGTAATCCCCGGGATTAGCCCGAACATACAAAGAACATAAAACCTCTTCATAGTAATACTAGCAGCTCCCCCCGGGACCCACTTTGTACCCGTTCCCGCGGGAATTTTGAGATAAAATGTATCCCACCTATGAATATATAGAACCTATGAATAATACGAGTTAGATGAGATGCATCATCTTCAATGTCTACCCACTCTTCGATCATTTAACTACACCTCATGCCTTTCACTGCAAGACAATAGCTAGAGGCTAGCTAGCAAGAGGTTTACTTATTGCAGTAATTGGTTTTATGTCATATCTCGTTAACATCTTACTGTGAGGTCACTGAATATCATTTGTCATCGCAAGATATATCGAGTTAGTGATATATACGAGTATAATAATGTATTAATGGAATAGAAAATATAGTAGAACCCGCGTTGTACCCGTTCCCGCGGGAATTTCGGGATAGAATGAATCCCATGTGTTATTGTGATGTATAACCTATATTACTTTAAAGTTTTATCCAAGTCCGTGCAGTAGTTTTTGCATGAAAGAGTAACAAACATACATATACATTACATACTCATATATAACATACATTCATACATACATTCATCCTCACAAACTTTCGCATTTATAATATTAGTAGGCTTTGTAATTAGGAATAATAAGCTAAATGGTTGTTTAAAATCTTTAGAAGTCAAGACATTAGAATAATAAGGAGCTCTTAATTAATTTATTCAAAATTCCTGATCGAGAAATTGTTAATAAGTACATATCTAGCTAAAACCCCCGAAAATTATGATGATACCATCTTTATCGTTTGCACAACTTTAAGTATAAACAAATATGACAACAGCTATGATGAACTTAAGCATAAACAAATAGACTAACATAGGCCTTAACAAATAGCAAATATTTTCCTAACATCTTCATCCAAAGATTGATTTAGCCAATTGGCTTTAATCAACTTCCCGAGACATCTGTCGCCGTATTTAACATTCAATTTACGCTTATGTAATCACTTTTAAAATAATAAAGGAGATGCAAATTCTCAATAGACACCAGGGTCGATGACGTCATTGTACTCTGTCCAAGGTAATGTATTGTGTAACGTTCTAATGTTAGCGAGGAGCGTCCTACACCATAAATACCATAAAAATACTGAATTAATGGCGTCAACGAATTAGCATTGAAGATATTGTTTATGGTTATTGGTTATGATAATTGAGTAGTGATTTTAAATTAGAACTAGTTTGAAAAAGTTCGTTAAATAATAAGAGTTTTAATAATAAGACAACTAACTAACACCAGGATTGGTCAGGTTGACCATCCACTCGATGAAGAAGAAGAAGAGCAATAAGACCGTTGGCAGAGTGGCATGTGAGAGCACTTACTGGGTCGGGGGTTGCGGGTTCGATTCCCGCCCGGAGTCAACAATATGTGCAGACATAGTTGTTGGCGACGACATCTGGGTGTCAATTATATATTCAATTATATATATAACTAATAGTATCATTTAGATTCCATAATACAAGCGTAGAGCTTAGTTTGGGTTAATTAACCGTGTGTGAATTCCGCAGTTTATTATTTAGGCAGTGATCATATAAAATTGAGAATTATCAATCCGGTATACGAGTAGTTATTAGGTAGGTAGTTGTTTTATTGCTCGAACGCCCCTGCACTATACTTGTAATTGTAATGAGTATAGACATGCGTCCGGTACCGATAATTACTATCAGTACCGTCGGAAATGTCATTATTAACTTGAATTCGACTTAGCATACTAAAATATATAAAACTATCAGCACCCCGCGGCTTTACCCGCGTTGTGTCCGTTCCCGTAAGAATTTTAGGATTTTTTATACATATACCTTTCTCTTGAATCACTCTATCTATTAAAAAATACCGCATCAAAATCCGTTGCGTAGTTTTAAAGATCTAAGCATACATAGGGACAGACTGCGGAAAGCGACTTTGTTTTATACTATGTAGTGAAGATAATAAGCATATTAAAACAGGATAGTCAGTCAAGTTTACTAATGGCGGACAAACCTCTAGCTAATTAATCAATAATCATAAAAGGAAAGTTAAAATAATGAACCACGAAATACCCTAGTATCTCCAACACAAACTCTGTAACGAACTATTTATCAATACTAATAAATTTTGGATTAGATTTACATAATTCTTTTTGTAATACATAACCACATTAAACGGGAAGATAACAGACTATTTTTCACACCACCATTCCCACGGAAACGGGCACAACGCGGGTAAAACCGCGGGGCGCTGCTAGTTATTGAATATTCGTCAATAATCGAACGGTTCATAAATCTAGAGGCGTGTTGTTTATGGGCCCATTTTCCTTGCCACCTACCGTCGCCCCGGGCATAGCGTGACCTATTTCTGATGGTGTTTTAACACGTTAACACCGTCTTATAGGAAATTGATAGGGAAAATAATGTAGATGTGTCTATAGAGGTATAGTGTTAGTATATATATTATGTTACATTGCAGAGTTCCAGTAACTTGGATCGATGGGAGTTATTAATTATTAATTTATGGAGGAAGCGTGTAAGCTTTTAGGCTGATGGTATACCGTCCGACAGAACTTTATATCAAGTAGATCAGAGTAGAAATAAGTACTCGTAAATTGCTTTTTAATTTAAGTTAACAGTAATTTCATAGCATAATTAATAGGAACATATGGCTGGGGTACTAGCTGGGGTACTAGGCGCCGCGTTACAAACATCATTTTCCAGACGCGCAGTATTAAATACGAGCCCCAGATGTTTCTCAATTACAAATTCAAAACCTTCCTAAATTGATACTTTTTTTTCATAAAGTAATTACTTCAAAACTGTTTTACGCTAGAGTCGAGTCTAGATTTCAGTAAAGTTAAACTTCGATCTTGTCAAATAGTAATTCGAGAGTTGGTCAATGTCGGAGGCCTTAATCGGTCTTATTACTCTGACACCAGAGTTGACCGCTGACCAACTCGACTTTGCTGTTGGCATGACGACGCGCAGTGTCAATTTCCACTGTATCTTCACTATAGCTCCAAAACTCCAAATCTAAATGCTATCATAGTTAATTAAAACGTGGAGGCGTTTATTAAACAAACTATTGGTGGTAATTGATACTGTTTGACTTAACAAATTGATTCACATAATTTTGTTGATTGATAAACGGGGCCGTAAAAAAGATTTTAATCAGATAAAAAGCATTTTAACTACACCGTTTGTACAATTGTTTGTTCATTTATTTAACAACTTTTCAAGAAAAGCTTTGCCTTCATTAGAACAAAAGCAACGTGTCGATCAATTATATTTAATACTACGATTGGGGACAGATAGTGATGTCCGACAGTTCTGTTTGATAGCCCTGATATATATGTTTAATAGTCCTATAATTATATACGTTTGATAGTCCATATTATACGACATAAATTTACGCTTCTAGTTGTTCCATCGATAAGAATAGTGTTCTCAAACCTGAGCCATGTTCGAAAGGCAAATAGACAACATTGATTATTTTAGATCTAATAGTGTTTTTTTTGTCTCCAGATCTTCGGCGTAGTAATAATAGCAGCAGCATGCGTGGACATGGGCATGATCAAAGGGTTTGCTGGCATGGAGGCGACCGGCCTTGAAACTGATGCAGTGCTGATAGCAGTGGGGGTGCTCATCATCATCATAGCTGCCTTCGGATGCTTCGGCGCGTGGAAGGAGAGCCCCAAACTGCTGTACATTGTGAGTAGCAGTCTCATATGGTTCCTTAAGTTTAAACGGACTGCGAAGGTTATCTGTAAAGTTTTTTAAATAGCAGTTTGTGTTAAGTTTTCAGTCGGTAATTTTATTGGTGAGTTTGGTTTCACGGCACACTATTTTTTATTTTTGAATTTTTGTATCTTGTAGCCAATAGATGCTGCTAGAATGCAAGTAAGAACAGTTTATTTTCATTGGATATTATTACGATTGGTTTCCCAGAAAGAAATATTTCTAATTTATAATATTCATAGGACTTGTGCAATGATAATTGATTGTCTGATATACTCGTACGCAGATGACGAAGCCTGACGAAGGAGTTTAAAAACCGCTTGATGACATCACTAGTTTAATGATGATTGTGTCATAATATGTGTATTTACTAACAGTTTCTTTATAATTATAATTTTATCGTCATATATCGTGCCAGAAAACGGACCAGGGTATAATAAAACCCTGTTAATAATACCCTACACCCAGTTTTCCGAACATTCTTAACGATCCATTATCCCCGCTAATGTTTTCGTGTGATTTCCTAATTTCGACGCCACCTACACGTCGTGACTCTTTCCTATATTTCAATTCAGTGTTGACCTGCAATTGGGCAAGCCCTTGGCCTGATGAGGCCGTTGAACTTTAAAATAAACTGACGTGGGCGGAATTGCCCTAAGAACAATTCGGAGCTGTATGCCGTGATTATTTGGTACAAGAGGTTAATGTTTGAATTGTATGTAACCGTAATAGGACTAATAAGTACCAGTGTTCTATAGAAATCAGGTTATCTTGGCACTTTACTGTTAAGAGTAACATTACTGTGCTTTAAACTTCATTATTACTATGTATGATATTACAAACTGATCTCAGAAAAGGTCCTTAATTATCGACGTTGGGAGTTTTGCTGAAGAGCAACTAAAATGCTCTAATAAATAGTATACAAAAAATGTCCCATCTTTTGCATTCCCGTCTTAATACCAAGATGAGTAAACAATTTCCCCAAAAAAAAAGCCCTGTCCTACCCATTACATTTGTCAGCAATCATAACATAAGCCCATTCCCACTATATTTGCCCAACGTTTCACATATACCCTTCATTTCTTACAGTTCGTAGGCTGTCTGATCATCATAATACTCCTCGAGCTATCAGTGGGTATCGCTGCCGCGGCTTTACGTCCTCAGATCGAAGACACCATGAAGTCTCAGCTGCGAGCCTCGTTCATCAAGAACAAGTCCTCGAAGGAAGAAGACTCGACTTACAGGGAGTTCTGGGACCGCATTCAGACCAATGTGAGTAGATATTTAGTAGTACTCGTAGTATGCTAGTGTATTTAAAGTGAGTGCATTTTTCTAGATATTATATTGCTTATAGACTCCTTTGTAACCTCTATAAGACCCATCTTAGTTACCAACTCCTAGTCTTTGTGACTGTTGTAGAACGATTTTTATCAACTGTAGATGGATGTGATGACATCACATGCATCTACAGTTGAACGTAACTTTCCCAAATGATTCCACGAAAAACAGTCCCTGAAAAAGGTAGTATTCCGCTTCCAAGATACATATTTGTATTATACCACATTGCTTCTTATAATTCTGCTTACCTTAACGAGATACTCATTGATCAAATATCAATGACTTGATGAATGATATTATAGTGAGGAGGATACATAATATTTATAGTGACAATCAAACTAAACCCCCATTATTTTCATTATCAGTCATTACTGTCCCACTGCAGAGCACATTATTCTCTAACTCTTTTAAACCCTCCCACACATATTTTCAAAATCAACCCTTGCCCTTCCAGCTGGAATGCTGCGGCATCACCGGCCCTGACAACTACAACGGCTACGAGCCCCGTCTCAACCCTTCGTTCTCGTGCTGCCCGGATGACGGCACCGACCGCGCCGCTGAGATCAAACGATCAGATTGCCTCTCACTCACGAGATATTACAAGGAAGGGTGTGAGACTAAGGTGCTCAGTACAGTCCATAGTGCAGGGTTAACTGTCATCGTGTGTGGAATTCTTTTCTGCTTTTTGGAGGTAAGTTAGGACAGGAAATATAAGCTTTAGTACTTTGTCATATTATAAAGTTTGAAGTTATCGTTTATATGTTAGTGGGTTGTTAAAGAAGTTTGAATGTGACAGGGTTCTAAGAATGCTTAACATTTTCGTGGACTGAGCGTAATGTACTTTATTATTTCTACTGTGATATGTATATGCGTTTTGAGAATCTGACTTACTCAGAGTTTAGTTGCTTATTTAAGAGCCATGGAGATTGAGGATAGTCAAAACTTACTTTCTGCAAATGCAGGGCAAATGCCAATAACAAAGGGATATATTTATGCCTTACTACACTTTCACTTTCTTCTATAAAAAACTGATATATTTTATAGGTAAAAACTACTTTTTATGCAATACATATTTATAACTTCCACCATAAAACTACACTACTGCAATAGGGCAGTTATTACCCCTAGAGTCACGCTATTGGTGGATTTATCGCGTTATCTTACATCTAGTTTGACCTAGGCTTAGGCTAGGTCAGCTAGGATTGTGAAAGCACTCATATAGAATTAGCTTTTGTTGTCGTAAATATTATGTTTTATTTTGCACGGAATAGTATTTCACGACATTTTTTTTATGTTGTGTACTATGTTGCCCATATATGCCCTGCCCTGATGCGAAAATGACATTTTGCCACACAAGTTAGGTGAAGAATGATCATATATTTAGGGCAACAAACTCTATATATAATTAGTGACAAGCCCGTTGGCACATTGGCAGTGAAAGCGTTTACAGTGTCGGGAGTTGTGGGTTTGATTCCCGTCCCGCCCGGAGTCAACAATATGTGAAGACATAGTTGTTGGCGACGACGTCTGGGTGTCAATTATATATTCTTGCAAAGTATTCGTGTATATGTAGTACCTATCAGTTAGTTGGATTCCATATAACAAGCTTAGAGCTTAGTTTGAGTCTTATTAACCGTGTGTGAATTTGTCCGGGGGGAATTTATTCGGCCCGTTCGATGCGGATAAGTGTGGGTTCACTTTTACACTCCGAATATAATTTTTGGTAAATGGGAAAGTGGTTTTATAAAACATATATTTTATATTTCCAGGTTGCAGGTATAGTACTCGCGCTGTGGCTGGCACACGCCATCAAAACGGAGGGAAAGAGCCGGGAGACCGCGTAAACAAACCATTAACCATTAACGAAATTACATACGAAATGTCCTAAAAGTAGATAATTCTGTATTAACTTATTTTAGCTATATACTTGAAGTATTGTTTACAGTTTAAGTTCCAGAATAAATACATAATATTATGGCAAGTTTACACGGTTAGTTTAGAGACAAATTTGGGAC
Organism: Cyclophora albipunctata; assembly: GCA_963082685.1. Taxonomy (NCBI): domain Eukaryota; kingdom Metazoa; phylum Arthropoda; class Insecta; order Lepidoptera; family Geometridae; genus Cyclophora; species Cyclophora albipunctata. Next base: position 1,319,265 of record OY720117.1, on the reverse strand, counting down.
ATTATTAGCAAGTGCTTGCTTGCGAGCAATATTTGCTATGAGTTATCGCAATTAAATAAATCTAAAATCAATACTAATAATTACTAAGGCAATTATTAATCAATTATAATTGCTCTTACCGACTATGGTTGACTAATTTTGAACATAGAACTTAAAACTCGACCGAAAACTCGGTCGAAACTCGACCGAAAATTTTGCTCCGTCTAAAGTGGCCTTTTATTTTAATTACAAACAAAAATGAACAATTTATTAATAAACGATTCTGTTTTATAGTGCGAGTTGCTAAACCTACCAACTAAACTCGTGTATACTGAACATTAGGAAATCTCCATAAAAGTTAAGCTGCGTCTAACCGGCACTTACTATAGTTAACTGTTGTGATTTCATAGTAATATGCACAAGTTACCTTATTAATATAACGTAAGAGAATAATGCATTTCATTGAAGTAATAATATATTAGGTTAGTCTTCGATCAACAATACACAACGAGATGTCGGGTCGGCGCAAAAATACGTCTCGCACTTGAAACGTGGGCTCTTATTTTATTTCGTTAGATTTGCTGCTTTATTGCTAAGTGGCATGGTGGTAATAAGGTTGAACTTAGAACTGTTTTAAAACTTTTTCAGTTTGGTAGTAAACAAATGAAGCTGTATAAGTGTATATCCTCGCGGACAGCATTTAGCTTCTATTTTATACGTGACCCGTTATCTAGTTGAGTATTGTTGATCGAAGACATAAGTATTAATAATGTACGTGAGTTTGGTGTTTTAGCACAGGAGTAAAGAAACGGAACAGAGACAAAGCTTCTAGGGAGCGTGCGAAATTCTTACCTATTTTAGTAGGGTTGGCAAAAAATAATAAAATAAAATAAACTAACTTTTATGAACTTTTTATTAAGAAACATGTACATACATAAAGTATGTATATTTGGTATTTAAATAAGATAAGGTAAGATATTAATATTTACAAATTACCGACTCTAAATATTTTTTTTTTATAATTTTTGCATTTTAATAATTTGTTGTACCTTTTGATAGAATGGTAAATTCCGAATCTGATAAAAAGTCTTTTTAAATAATCGATTGGGATGCAATCACATGGCATATTAAATTTACAATCTTGTACTCGTTTAAGAATATCATTACCAACATTTACAATATTTATGTCGAGATCAAAATATTCGCGAAACTTTTTTTCAAGCGTTTCCACAAATGCGACAAAATTGTCAGGAGGTATTATTAAAAAACCTGAACGTACACTACCTTCATTAAAATCTTTGTAATGACAAAATAAAGAATCTTTGCTCATGTTTACAGGTTGCTCAGATCTGTTAACATACAATTTTATTTTGTCACATTTGTGATTTTCGAGACATTTTTTATACAAATAGCCCGATACATACAGTAAACCATTTTTTTCTGGTAAATCAAATTGATAATCATTTGTTCCCACTGTTAATTCAGGGGCAGTTACATCGTCTGATTGCGACACTTGTGATGGGGTATTAAAAATTAAAACTATTTTTATTTGAACACAATCTAATAAAACACGCGTTATGCAGGCCCTCCGTTTGTCAACTAGCCGAGTGAGCGTAAACCGGTTTTATCCAGTGGCGGCGCGTTGGCGCGTGTACGCGACACAGCGGCACAGCGGCCGGTTGACACGCACACATGCGCCGTATGCTTGTAGTGGTGTACCTACGGCGGCGCGGTTGTATGAAGCTTTGTCTCTGTTCCGTTTCTTTACTCCTGTGGTTTTAGTCATTTATATTGAGTAACATACGATAGTCTACTGTTCTACAGTTTAAACTAAATTGAGTACCACTAAGCGTCTTGTCTTTAATTTTTGGAGTATCTCATCTGTCAAATATCATTGTCCAATTTTGATAAAATCCAATAAATTGAACGTCTTCGTCAAATGAACACAGAAAATCATTACACAAAAATGTCGCAAAAAGACAAAGATGTTTGACTAATAAAATACTACCCTACGTTACTTGACTGTTTAGTTAAAACGTATTTTACACTAAAAAAGTTCAATGGTAGAGTAATCTAAACGAAGCGCCTTATCTGAATGTCCATCGAAGTAAGATTAATTTGAAAAATAAGTATGAGACACTTCCAAAAAGTTATGTTTCAGCAAATTCATAAATACGTAATTATGAACATATATCTTTCATAAGTTCTATGTAATTATTTGACTAGTCATTTTAGTAGTAGGTATTTAGAGTAATGCTAGTTGTAAACCCACCTCTATATCGTTAGTGTTAAGGCTCATGTCTTCATTCCTACAGATAAGTATAAAGTTTCTCATTCACGATACAAAGTCTATTAATGTTGATGTATTTGATGTTTAATATAGATTTTCTTAATTAAATATGTTTGTGTTCTGTAGTATTTGTTTTATTTACCCTAAACTAAAGTAAGTGAGAAGTAGGAAGGGTAGGAGGTACCTGTATTGTTAGAAACCTGTCCACAGTTATCCACAATTATATTTGGAAGCATTTTAATTGTACAGTACCCGTTTGAAGCTAAAATCTATACGCAAACTACAGACATATTCGGGCCGACATTCATAGGCATTGCCGGATCAAAAACCCGTGATAGTAAGCCTTATCGTTTGGTAAATAATGCCGAATCGACTAGCGACTATGCCAAACCGAACATTTGTGTAGCAACCCTTTTCTTCTTTTTTTTCCTTCTTCTTTTCTTCGTGTCGAGAAAATTTAAATTTAGACCATGTGGCAGGCATTAGACGGTCTGAAATCTCTGACACCAAGGTTGACTCACTTATTTACGGTTTTTACAAAATAATAGGGGTTAGTATGATATTTCGTTCTTGGGGGACTTCGGGTAAATTGGAAACAGAAATACCGATAATAATAATAACTTTTTTAACCTCATTCTTAAAGTTGTTGGTGAAAAATTAAACGAAACACACAAGTACAATAATTTAATTTCCACTCACAAAAAATGCAATTTTACCCTTAATTCAGTAATACACAACTGTGAACACATTGATGTTTTAATTTTCTTAATATTATTTATTTATTTAAAGTGTAAAAAATATGTGACCAGCTTGCAAAATATCTCTAATATTTTACTACAAGCAAGATAATATTATTCTATTCTATCATTATAATTATATTAATTCTTATTTTAAGTACAATTTATATAGTTTGCTCAAGATGTAAGAATGGTGAAATAGAACTATTATATTAGATATTTCAAAGTTATACGTAAAAACTTCCAAACATCGTTTCTTCAAAAAATCACATACTTCACACCTTACGCAGTAAGTGCTTCGCTCTTCCGTGCATCACACTAATAATAACAAAATTTACAAATCAATCCACACATACACTTCATTTTCTACCAATAATACTAAAAAATTACATATCTAAATAATTTAAAAAACTATATATGCAAGAACTCATTGAAAATGCTTCCATTGTGTTGTTTTTCGGATAATCAGGTACATATTTTTCAAGATTTCTTTCTCATAACAATAATTTTCACAAGTGCCACTAGAAAATAAATAAACACATAAAAGAGAGACAAGGCGTTTTTTACCAACCTCTTTACCAAGATCCGGTTTAGCCTCCTCTCCCCTAACTACTCCATTGGTCCCTGTTACTCGCAAAAACAGTTGTTACTGTTATTCTTAACCTATTATCTAAACTATTATTATCACAGGATACAGCTAAATGACTTTTAATGTGGGATTGTGGGGTGTCATATTAAGAAAATAGAACAATATCTTGATTTTATGAAGTTTGTTAAAAACGGGTGTTAAGTAGTTGAAAAAGTTAGATAGTTTACTATTGTTTGCTATAGATCAAAAATGCTTAACTATAAGTTGGTTGCTTGTAAAACCCGAGTACATATATCTAAAAATTGCATCAATTAAACTACCATGATAGAAACTTTTTGGTGAATATAGAAAAACATAAGATAAAAGAAGTACCTAATTAAGATGGTTGCTCATCAGCCCATCATCAATGACATACAATAACTACGACTTTAAATACAACGTTTACTTCTATTAAAAAACTACTTCTGAATAGAAGAAAATTCGAATAAAACATTATCTTGTACTTATTCAGATGTCATAGACCTAATATTTAGAAATCTTGTGCGTTAAGTACCGAATACAATATTGAGGTACAAGTCAAAGATGGGCTGCAAACCGCAAGTTGCATCTGCAGACTGCAATCGGAACTACAGGACTCTATACATCTTTCTAAAATTACAGCCCTGGTTTTAATACTGCGCATGTCTGACATGATGTAACGATTGAAATCAAGACTGACAATTTAACGTGCCTTCCGAGGCACGCTAGCGCTCAGATTGTAATGCTACTAACGGCCACGCATCTAAGTAGGGAACTAGCTGCACGATGGGTACTGAAATTTGCGGTCGCTGCACGCCGCGGCTGCAGAACACAATGTTGCCTGCAGCCTGCAGTTTGTAGTAAACCATTGACTTGTATCATAAGAGGGACTTAATTAAGTGTCAAGAGGTGCCAGTGCCTCAATAAATTAAAATTAAAGTACAATATAAAGATTACTCCTCTAAGTTAAGACTCAAAATGTGCTTGTAGATTCTGCTGCAACTTCCTGCGTTCGACACGTATTGTTCTTGCCATCCAGAAGGCTAAGATTATGCAGACGATCTGTGAAGAGAGGTGATTAGAATGGGCAAGGATTTAGTTATCTATGACCTTCCGATTTTATCAGTTTGGATTAAAAATAAATATTCACAAGTTTCAAAGACAAGACTTCTAAAGAAAGCTTAGTTAAAAGTGCGAAGAGTCAATCTTTACCAAAATTTCTTGAATTTTTTTCCATCAACATAATTATCAATATTAGAAGATAAACCTAACGATCCTTACTTTAAATTCATCTTACCTCTATAAGAGCAAATATCACAGCAGTAGAGATAAAAATATTTCCTTTCAACGCCTTCTTCTGTCGGAGTGCTTCTTCACAGCCGAGCGAATAATACGTCCGCTCGGATATGCAAGTGGCGTGCAAGTGACGTCGTGCGCCTCCCTCGCGTAGGGGGTGTGCGCGGGCGCAGCAGGAGGGGGGGATGTCGCGGTGGATGATGGAGTAGTCTTGAGGACCGTCGACGCCGCAGCAGCGGTTCTATAGTGATAGGAGAATGTAGATTATTATTAATGTTACCTTTTGGTATAAAGTGTATTGTGAGTATTGTAACTCGCAATAGCAATCCCACTTCTAGTCTTTTGGCCCATATATTTTCCTAGTGTGGTACTTTAAATGCAGTTATGCAAAAGTCAGTTATAAAATAACCCGCTCTGATGTGGGGAATTGAAGGCCTTGAATTAAATTAATAACAACGTAAAGTTACTGAAAGGTTACTGATATCACATAAAAATAACGCCTACCTAAAAAGCAATAGCAACAACATATTCTAACTATGTTAACCTAAACAGCAACTTCACTTACGTCTGACTGCAAAGTATCCCAGAAGGCGTGGTGCTTGGCCACATCCTCCTCCAGGGTTGCGTTCTTATAGAACTGCATCCGGAGCTCGCTGCTGCCGCCCATCCAGGCGCTGAGGACGGCTCCTCCAACACCCACTATCACCTCCACTGATACCAGGAATATGAAGAAACAGGCATGCTAGGGAGAGAAATTAATTAGTTAGGAATTTTGTGTTTTTTATTCTGAAGACTACAAGAATTGAATACTTTTTATAGTGTAATTTATCGCGCAACCAAGATCAATGTAACCCATTTTGAAAGATCTTTCACTGCCTTATTTAAAAATAGATAAGCGACTTCGATTGATGTATCCCTATAGATATATGTCAGCTCCCAATAATTCATGTCTACAAGCAGTCCAGTACAGATCCTCTATTGAAACTAACTGCTAAGAAGCGAACGTCGTCAAGATATTCTTGAAATGTAAAAACAAGACTCAAACTGCATCAATTTAGGCTAGACCTTTGTACTCATGCCTTCAGTGAGAAAAGAAGTCTAATACTTCACTGTTGTTTACTCTTTGTTCACTCAAACAGCTACTTCTCTTTTATCGTCTCTCAACTCAAAATTATCAGGACTAGTTATGCAAACAGTTGAAAAATAAAACTAAAAGTACATGAAAGTAAAACTCACCAGCACTGACTATTATATTCCCTATTCTGAAACCTAAAACTCACCACATACAATATCCTGACGTGTTCCCTCAACGCCCCGACACATCCCAAGATACCGGTAACGATCAGGCACAAGCTCAGGGTCAGCAGGAAGGACAGGACACCTCGGGACAAAGAAGACTGTTGGTCGGTCTTCGGTTTTTTATCTCTCATGTTGATCACGCATATCGCCATTAGAATGAGGCCGAAAAGCTGCAAAGGAAATTTACAGTTGAATTTTGATTTTGGAGTTCAACGTTGAACCAAGATGTGATTCGGTTTTCTTCGGTTTATACTGTCTAAGAATAATGTTCAGACTAAATTAACGCCGGTGGCTGAAGTTTGCGGTTTGGACTGGTACCTATAGAATTGTATGTATCTCAACCTTGCTTCCTTTTTGCTTTCTCTTAGATTACTTCATGGCATTTCCATGTCATATATTTTTGTATCTCTTTGTGCATTAAATGCAGAAGTGAATGTAATTTTTCACTGAATGATTTTCTAATTTTCTTTCGCATTTTCAGGAAATCTATTTAATTTAAATCTTTTGCTTAAAAGTAGGTTCAAAATCAACAACTTCCCCTTATTCACTTTTTACTATTACAATCTAGGCTTAACTCGAAATACTTTCATTACATATAAAGTGTAAACAGAACCACAGACTGTTGCCGCCTCATCACCGACCCACAAGCAAGGTCCGTTACCAATCAATATCGTTCTATTTATAATACATATCAATATTGTCAATACCACTTCTGTACAACCATTAGGAATTAAGCTGATGAATTTTAAGTTGGAATATACGAGTACTTTCTAGAAAGTCATTAATGAAAATAATAATAATTAATGACTAATGACAAGTCGTAACTTACATTCCAAAAATATAACAACAAAAGTGATTTTTAACGAAAATAAACACAATTTATGAAATGGAAAAGATAAAATAATTTAAAAAAACTTCGCAGGCAAAGGTTGAGGCAAAGGTATACTTATTATCCAAAAATCCAAAAGAATATATTTTCAAATAAAAGAGATTTAATAAACCAATACAATGAAAATTCAAAATCACAATAGCCTTAATGAAATGTTTAATTGCGCTATCAAAATATTACGTAATAGCCTCCTGCAAGGACCACAATAAAAAAGTGCTTTTGTGCTTACAATAATAACTATATATTCCAACACTTACAATGCAAATAATATTGAAGAGCGTCAAAAAGAATTTCATGCATCGAATACTACGGGGCTTCATATTGATATTTTTCCTTTGCGATCTCCGACGTAACGTATGTCCGGTCTACCGGAGTAAGAGCTTAGCAATGAAGGCTTATAGTCCATATCGATCAATGCAATTGACGACCAACTTATTAGTTAAGGTTTTGTGGTCGGTAGCATAAAGGGCGATTTTGAAAATTATCTGTGTTACGTTCTTTGTAGTACGGAGTTCTTCGTGGGTCTTTAGTATCGTTATTGTTTGCTGATTGTTGATATAATTTACGATTTCAAAGCTAAATTTGTTTACATCAAGCATTATAATGCAATAAAAGTCTCAAGTTTCAGCGCAGAATACGATACTATATGTTATTGTTATTGAAACGCATTGAACTGCTATTTTAACAAAAATGAGTCTTCTAAGGCTAAAAGCAACCAGAGGTCAAGTTCTCCTTTCAAAAATATACTTTTTGGGTCACAATTTATCCCGAATCTTTCATTCACATTGTCTAAAGATATTGTTTCATAATCTACCATATCTATAAAATCGCTCAGCTCATCACGTACTTCAGCTTGACCACCGTGAGAACCCACATGTCCATTTACCCACACTTCATGGCCTGTCCCCAAGCTTTCTTTGTCTGTATTTCCGTCAACAATCCAAAACAGCCCTTAAATACTAACAAATAAATCTCATTTTAGTCCAACAACTACCGTTTCAGGTTTACCATGTTTCAGTTTTTAATTTACTATCGTATATAATTTTAATACAAAGACATAAGGTCCTGTTTCGAATGAGATTTGATGGACTAATTAAATGATCAATAGTTATGTCCATCACGATATTGATCGGTGCAAATTAATGACTGTAAGTATCTGTATGTATGTCACAATTAATTACATTTTTTTTAATTACTGTAAAACTGGGCGTTTAGAATATCTTTATGCATTTTCGACGATTTTCCATTCAACCAGAAATTAAAATGGTTATTGGTGATGATTTTGTTTGAAATTATACTTTTTAGCTAACTCACTCATAAAGGGAGGTCGAGAATATTATCTGTCTACCGGCAGGACATTTATTGCTACAATAACTCAATGATTTCACGATTTATCTTCAATTGTCGTAGTTATATTAGAGGAAATAATAAAAATACCGATTTAATTAAAGGATTTTATTAATATTTAACAGTATGAGTGTAAACTTGTACGCTGTTCTTAATGTGGTTAGCCACCCACATCGAAAGGAGAATAGCCACAGCCTGCAAAGAAAAACCTTATGTTTAAAACGATAACAAAAATATTTACCTACATATTTCTACAGAGTCGAATAAATCCAGTGAACACGAAAAGAGAGCTTGAAAAGGTTAGTGGCCATTCCTGATGTTAGAATTTTTACAACGCTTTAAACTAATCTGAAATGGTCTTACGATTAAAAAAACCGCCACAATCAGTAGATACTATAATTCCTTTCAGCCGAGTGTACCTAAAGCGCTTTATGCCTACTCGCGTCACGACTAGACGTAACGCGAGTAGGCATAAAGCGAAATAGGTCAACAGATATTTTGACCATCAGCTTTGACGGTCATCAGAACGTTGGATCTCATAATCCCCCGTAATGTTAACCGATAACTATGGAACTAGTAAAAAAAAAATAACCCTAACCTACCGAATAATGTTAAAAAAAAAATAACCCTAACCTACCGAATAATGTTATTACTTATTTAATTGTCGTTTAGGCATAACGCGATTAAGGCTTGTACTGATTATGACTGGTAAAGATTTAGCACTACTGAGAAATAGGCAGTTAACTAAATAGTCCAATATATTTCTAGGCCAACAGCTCTTTTATTATGACATTTAGTCGTAACGCGACTTAGTCAATCTACGCTTTAGGTACACTCGGCTGTAAGTCTATAATTTGTGGGTCCCAATTTGTAGTTTATAAAATTATCTATAATTTTGAAGTAACCTACCTCAAACCAGAAAGTAATAACGGCCACACCAAGAAGCCAATCCGAATCTGACTGCAGAATATCCAGGATTTGATCTTCACAGCCAATAGTGTTGAAAGTCATGGATCTGACAAATACAAAATTGCGTTAATAAAACCTTACATATTATATCAAAGGCAATAAAGAAACACATTATTTATTAAAGTAAGAAGACAAAGAGAGAGAGAGAGGGTTCATACTTTTAACGGAGGTGTCACAGTGCGGGGCGTGGCGATAGCAACTAGCATTTTTGTACATTGCATCGTGTCTCCACCTTAGATCCTTTTTTATCAAAAAGCAAAAATGAACTTACTCAATACAGCTCCTGTACATGATATTTTGCGAGGCAACAGTCCTTGCGCGATGTGCTCTTGAGCAGCAAGATAAGCTGATGTGTCTTCCGATAGCGGAATAGTCTTCTGGCCCATTCAGTCCACAGCATTCGTACTGGGTGAAAAAGATAGTGAAAAGTCATAGAATTAAAAGTAAGAGCCAGCTCAGAGCCGCATCTTAATCCAGATAGTCTATGTATTCAGGTCTAGGGATCGCGGACTTTAGTCTTCCAGATTTGAGAAGGATCTCTATAAAGATAGATAGAAAGAGATAGATTCATGAGCCCTCACTAGAGACAGGAAATCTAACAGACGTTTTCCCGGAAATCCATTCTACTATGATTGAGGCACCTAATACACTATTTTTACCATCTTAAAAGTTAAGAAACATGATAACATCTTACGGTAGTCTGCAACAGATCCCAGAGTTCATCATGCTTGTCTCTTTCAGTAACCGTGACATTGGCGAAGAAGTCGTCTCTGAGCCACTCCGCCACCCTGAACTGGATACCGTATCTCTTCAGGGAAACGAAGATAGCCACCATCAGCTCGATCACCACCAGGACTATTACCATCATGGCGTACTGAAAAGTAAGGTAAAGGTGACCACTTATTCATTAATGTTCAGATCAACAACTATAACTCTCGAACTAATTAGAACTGTCTTAGTAAGTATCTAGACGCAAAATCGTATCACAGTCGGCTCTTGAAAACCTTACGAACCTTTAACTTAAACTCAAAACTTCAACATAGTCTCAAATAATGGACATAATTTTCATACCACATAAATCATTTTGACATGATTCCTCAACACCGCTGTGATGCCGAAGATACAGATGAACAGCAGCAGCACGCAAGCTGCCATCACCACCAGATCGTCACTGTAGGATGCTGAAGCCTTGTCTTCGCCATATTGTTTGAGTATCCTGGTATCTGCGACGGCAAAGCCGAAAGTTGAAAGGGATATAAGCTGAAATAAAAACAAAGGAAGATTATTTCACTGTACTGATCTTTAGCAAGATAAGGCCTTTGCTTAGCTAGGAGACATTACAAGCTCAATATCACCTGCCATACTCTCAGTTCTAATTTTATTGTTTAAAGATAATTAAATAAATAGCAACGGTTTAGCATTAATCAAAATGGCTACCTCATTACATAAAAACAGATCAACAAAACACTGCCAAATTTACTTCATCTTAAGCAAACTTCTAATTAATTCCATCACTAACAACAAACAAAGAACTTCCAACCAATCAATACTCATTAAACAACAAGAAAATCAATATGTACTTGTTAAAATGTAACAAAATCAATACCTACTCACAATGCATATCAAATTGAGTACAATAAGTAGTCCCTTCGTACAGCCCTTGCTAAGTTCGAGCCAGTTAAACATTTTTCAGTATTTCAGTGTTTCCTACGGTACTTGTAGCCTCAACCATTTGACATTGACTGCTATATGAACAAACGTACTTCGGTGTTGGATCTCCACTTGATGGGAAACGGCAGGTGATGTGTTAATTATTAACAGGCTAATGTTTTATTATATCGATCGGAATGCATGGGAATAAACATTAGAACTGTATATACGTAGCTTATGAATTATTAGGAGAACTGCAATTTTATCCGCTTTGCACCTGTTCCCGTGGGAATTTCGGGATTAGAAGTAGCATATTTGTCATTCTAGATGCCGATTTTCAATCTAACTCTGTGCTAATTTTTACTTAGATCTGATCAGTGAAAAGTGGAATAATTTATAGTAGGATATGATAGTATAGAATAGTATGGTGGTATGGCCACGTGAAGAGAAGACCGCTGGACTACGTGTGGGACCTGGTGCTACAACTCTCCATCCCCGGTCGAAGATCCAGAGGCAGACCCAAGACAAGGTGGCCGGATGTAGTGTACAAGGATATGGCTAAGTGCAAGATTTCCGATGACGACGTCGACAAAAGAGCGAAGTGGAGGAGAAAAATAAGGAAGGCTCAGCCCACCACCATGTGGAACACATAGCCAGGAAGAGGAAGAGAGAGAGTGTGGTTTTACTTACTTTTATATCAATAATGGTTAATTTATTTAATTCTTTGTACCAACTATAGCAAACATTAAATGAAAAGCATATTATTAATTTTAGTTTTATATTTAATATTATCTGATTTAGATTATTTATTTATTTTAAGACGCCTCGGTGGTCTAGTGGTATGTGCTTGCCTGCCAAAACTGAGGTCCCGGGTTCAATTCCCGGGTCGAGCGAAAACATGTTTCCTACTTTTCAAAACATGGCTCGAGTTTGAGATCACCAACCCGCATTTGGCAAGCGTGGTGATTATGCCTAATCCTCCTCACTGTAATGATAACTTCAGTGAGATGAGAGGCCTTTGCCCAGTAGTGGGACATTACAGGCTAATACTACTTTGATTATTTATATCTAGGGACACAGCTACCGGTCGTGTCCCATTGATAAGTAAACTGCGACTCATGGTATGGTTTCCTCTCTCATCATAACTGAACTCTGACCCCAGGGTTGGCCACTAATCTACTCGAACTTACCTTATTTATGACTATCCGCGCCCCGCGGTTTCACCCACGCTCACCCGGTCCCACGGGAATTTCAGAATAAAATGTATTCCATGTGTTATTCTGATGGGCTTTGGACACATTCGTACAATTTCCACGTTCGTACAATTCCACATTCGTACAATTCCACATTCGTACAATTCCACATTCGTACAAATAGGTGCTTTAAAACCGATAACTATGGAACTAGTAAAAAAAATAACCCTTACCTACCGAATAGTAAGTATTTGTACGAATTTGGAAAACAATTTAGGAAAAATTGTACGAATGTGGAATTGTACGAACGTGGAAATTGTACGAATGTGACCTCACACTTCTGATGTATAACCTATATTACTGTAAAGTTTCATCCTAATCCGTTCAGTAGTTTTTACGTGAAAGAGCAACAAACATACATCCATACATTATCCATACATTCTGATGTACTCGCATAACCTATATTACTGTAAAGTTTCATCCAAATCCGTTCTGTAGTTTTTGCGTGAAAGAGCAACAAAAGTTTGAGAGGATGGATGTATGTATGGATGGCCATACATACATCCATCCTCACAAACTTTCGCATTTATAATATTAGTAGGATAGTAGGATAGGATAGGATAACTATCAAATACTCGTAGATGTAAAAGAAAACAAGTACACATTCGTTGTTGTTTATTCATTGTCTAAAGCTTAGACAATCTAATAACACAATAGCACTCATTAGTAAATAAATATACTTAGTTGACACTAAACTGTCCTATAACTAAGTAATACTATCAAACTTACTAAGTAACTTTAATGAATCTATAAAAATCTAGTATTGATATGTATCAAGTGGTTTAACGAAAAGTATTAAACAACTTTACATTTTTACAATTTAAATATTTCAAAAATATAAGTTAAGTACACAAACATAAGTTAACAATGCATACTAATAAATAGCAACTTAAGTAAAAAATATACTTAAAAATATTAATGGAAAAATCAACTTAACAATAAATCAATCAACGTAAGTATCTTAGTAGCAAATATATTCAAAAATGAATATCTAAAAAACATGGGAAAATAATTATACAAAAATACAACAAACCTACTTCTATGTAGGTACTACCATGTAAAGTAGAGATGATTATTTTTTCCTTCCAATTTAAATACGACATGACAGATACATAAATAATATCATGGAAGATAAAGTTGAAGGAAAGCGAGGTAGGGGAAGGCCTAGAATCAGTTACATGAGTCAGATTAAAGAAAAAGTGTCTGTCATGTCTTATAGAGATGTGAAGGAACTTGCACTGAATACGAATAGATGGAGAAGACTGCATCTAACTCACCGACAAGAGCCTTGCTCTTAAATTTATGATGATGATATCAATTTATAAGATGAGCACCATAATAGAAGTTACAAGGAACGAAACAGCTGCAGTAGTGGTACTTGCTGCACTGGTTCTGTGCCATCCATCAATTGGGTCCCTGAAATATGAAAATGATTTTATTATCTTACTTAATACAAGATAGTAAGGTACAAAATAAATAAACACAGAACGCCAGAGATAAGCTGCAAGTACTGCAACTGCTTTAAATCAGAAGAATGCACACATGGACGGCTTAGAACAATCAAGATTTGTTCAAAAAGACGTGTAAAGGGTGTGAGTGAGTCTATACTGTGTACGGTTGCTTTGAAATGGACGCTGAAAATAATGGTGGCGTTCTGAGTGTATACAAATTACAACATTCTTGCTTACAGGTATGAGTGACACATTGTTACTCGTCGATTTCTAAAGGGAGATAGTCAGCTTGTTTAAATTTTGGTTAACATTTTCAAAGAGTTATCTCTGGTCGTAGAACTCTTGCAAATTAAACGTATTTAGTCCTGCTACGTGCCATTTGTATGAACAACAAAAAACATACATCTTCTTCTTATCGAGTGGATGGTCAACCTGACCAATCCTGGTGTCAGAGTTATTGAGCCGCCAAAGGCCTCTGACATGGCTCATGTAACGACTACTATCCGTAGAAAGTAACCGGGGCCGACGGCTTAACGTGCCCTCCGAAGCACGGAATCATCTTACTTTTCGTGCAATCAGGTGATTCAGCCTGCAATGCCCTAACCAAACTGAGGACAGTCTCACAAAGTGAATCCCGGTGGGGATATCTCACAAAAAGAAAACATACTAAAAAGACTACGCAATACTGCGGTGCGTAGCTGGACAACTAAAACACTTAAAACAAAAGAGGTCATACACTACCATCACGAAATAGAGATTACGTAGTAAGTACTTCGCTATTCTGTAACTACTATAGCGTAAGGGCCTTATTTATAAAAGACTAGCAGCGCCCCGCGGTTTTACCCGCGTTGTGCCCGTTCCCGTGGGAATTTCAGGATTTTTTTTACATAAAAACCTTCCTCTTGAATCACTCTACCTATTACAAAAAACCGCATCAAAATCCGTTGCGTAATTTAAAAAAGATTTAAGCATACAGACAAACAAACAGACAAAAGTAGCGACTTTGTTTTATACTATGTAGTGATTATTAGCTAACAAATGGTTTGTCCCTTTTTAACATACGCTATTTGCCGAAGAGCAAAAGAGACAAAACACTTTAAAGTGCGTTTATGCATAAGGCGGTTAATGTTTTGCTAAAGTAACCACTGACAGGCTAGTGACATTCTTCACAACGGTAGTGAGACAGTGATCGCTGTATAAAACCGAAACTAGCTCACTACCTCCCTTAAAAAAGCTGACGAGCAATTCCTGTCACCCTTTGCCGGTCTTAATCGATGAGGATATAAGAGATTTCACGAAATCCCTAGGGATACCACGAAATCACGGTAGATGTTGAATATTCTTCAGTCGACCACTCTCTTTGGTAGGTTAGGATTATTTTTTTTTACGTAACTGATACAAAAAAAAATAACCCTAACCTACCGAATAGTAAGAAATTTGTTACTGATATTAGTGATTTTATATTAGTATTTTGTCATATCACTATTTTTTTTTATAGTAAGAAGACGTCTTATATAAGAATATTCAACATTTACCGTGATTTCGTGGTATCCCTAGGGATTTCGTGAAATCTCTGATATCCTCAATTCCCTGCGACATATACACTAAATATAAACTGTTGCTATGTTTGTTAGTAATTAAATTAATAATAGCTGTTAGTGTAAACACACGATAAGTGAATTCTTTCTTGGAGATAATGCAGTAACCTTTGACACAATTATTGCAACATATTTACCTTTTGATAATTACAGAGGTAATAGGAAAATTACCTGCAGACTAACTTTGAATTTTAATAGGTATGTACTTGGTTATGCTTATTTTGTTTTTGAACTACCGAAAGGTAGCATATACAATTGAGAAGACAGTTATTAGTCAAGTAAAAAGCACTTATTAGCTTATAATGTCGTAATGCGCCATTGCAGAGCAAATGCCTCTATTCTGACTGAAGAGAATTTTATTTAACATGATATCACCGTGAGGAGGAGACTATCAAATAAAACAAATTGAATAATTATACTAAATGAAACGGGTCTGAATCGCGTTAGATAATTTAACGTATTTTACTAAAATACGTACCCGACGTTTCGAGCGGATTCGAGGGATAACTCCCGGGTTATCCCGTGACGACGATCGGTGTAATACTTACGTTAAATTATCTAACGCGATACATTTCATTTAGTATAATGCAAATCGTGTGAGTTAAAAAAGTCAATTGAATAATGCTTGGACTCAACTACATATTATGATATTATGAAACGTATTTTAAACATGTGTGTGTGTTTGAAGTTTCATTTCCTAATTTAAAAAAAACTTAATTTAAAAATCTAAGCTGAACATTTCCGACTAAATCGGTATAAGAAATATTTTTATTTGTTCTGTTTAATAATTATAAGGATAACTAATGTTTTCCTTAAAATTATTCCTTCCATAAAACCTTCAAGAACAAAAAGTTTAGATAACCTAAACATAATACATACCTCAAAGTCAAAGTCAATGTCAAATATTTTTATTCAGTTTTGGCCCCATAGAAGCTCTTTTGAACGTACCACCTACTTGTCTTAATACCTTACTATCGTTTCATACGTTTGTAAACCAATCAAAATAATATGTAATAGCTTTTTATTATACACATTTTGTGTTCTTTAAACGCAATAAATGTGTATATTAAAGTACCACAACATTGCTCTGCTGTAGAGACAACCTAATATTATGTTTACTATAGGTTACTAACTATATTATGTTTACTATATTTAGTAAATAACTCAATTAGGGAATGCATACCTAGGTCAAACGTCTGGAAATTTTACTACATCTCGATGAAATTCAAACCTATATATCAATATGTATTGCTTTATGCATAATTCAACACACATAGGCACAATTGCTTTACATTTACTCACACACACACACATGTCGTGATATTTTTAAATATTGCACAATGTTACGCAAAGCTAGAAGACCAACTGCAACCAACCAGTTAATCAAGTTCAATTAAAATAAAAGAAGATTTAAAAAGTTTTATTTTATTATTTATTACAAAAGTCAATTTATACTCGATATAGTAGGTGAAGGATAAAATAAATTGATATCAAAAGTTTAAAAAAAACATGTCTTAGGCATCCTTTTTTAGATTGAACGAGCTTACAAAGTGCGAGGCGTTAGAGTCAGCACATTCGCAGGTAGTGAACTCACCCAAACTAGAACTTACTGACCTAAGACGTAATCTTAACATTATAAACTAAATTTAACCTTCGCCTTCTATTAAAAGAGTAAAAAATTGGGATTTTCAATTTGATATATACCATTATCATAGTCTTAGAGTCACTGTGGTATTGTAAAGATTACTGCAGTACTACATATTTATATTAAAGAAAATTTCCTTCCACTTAAACAGTAAGAGATTGCGAACATCAACTGTAGCACATAGTCTAAGAAGAATCATGTTTGTTTGGGATCAGTACTTATATCTAAAGGTTAGTATTCAGACATCCAAAACTAAATCAAATAGCCTACAGAATGCCAATAACGCCACAGGCGACTCTTCCGCCGGCGTTGCCAGTCTTCTTAGAGTCAGGATGGTCACTCCTTCCGAAGTCATCAGCTTGAGCATGGAGCACCAATCCGCGGCCAATGATGCTGAATTCTCCGTACAGTTGGATCAGGTTGTCTTGTTTGTCGAGGTAGCAGTTGCCGTTGCCGTCAAATTCCACGTTGCCAAGATCGCCGACGTGGCGGTTCTGGTCGGAAGGATGGCCGTGGTCATGCTGTAAGAGATTGGACATGGTTTTAGTTGTATGATAGTTTTTTTTGTGCTGTGTTTTTGCCTGATTGTAGGTGCGTTGGTAGATGATGATTTTTTTGTTTACGTGAGTTATGTTGAAAGAAGTTATGTCTTTATAGTATTTTAATTTCAATATCTTGGAGAAATAAGATCTAGTCATGTTTTTGTTATGTGGTCAGTATCAAAACAGACATATTTATTGCGATCTAGACAATCTGAGACTAACCCATATCATAGGTTGATATGGGTTAGTCTCAGATTGTCTAAGCATGTGTAATTGTGTATATTACATAGACGTGTGTTAGCACTTTACAGAATTGCTCGGAGATAATGTATTTAATGCAATCCCACTTAATACAAACTATTTAACATCTTTTTTAAAACCTATTAAAATAAAGTTACGTGTATATTTTTAAACAAAAAAATTGCATAGAACAACGTATAATTTAGACCTAAAATTATCATCAGACGCATAATATTAGAAGATGGAGATTGCCGATAGATATGATATCTGATACAACATCGACAACTCAAATAAGGAAGTCACTAATGAACAAACAGCATCTAAGAAAATCACCTTGTTTCTCAAAAAGGTTGAATTAAATGGCGCTTATATCCGCTTTGGAAACTTACAGAGGCCATACAAAAGTAATTAAGTGATTTAGTAATATTTAATGGATATTGTATATGAAACACGATCTTAAAATCACTACATATTATAAAACAAAGTCCCCGGCCGCGTCTGTCTGTCTGTTCGCTATAAACTCAAATACTACAGCACGGATTTTGACGCGGTTTTTTTAAATAGATAGTGATTCAACAGGAAGGTTTATAATGTATAAAATTTCCCGAAATTCCCACGGGAACGGGCACAACGCGGGTAAAACACGGGCTAGTTATTAGATAAAACTGGTTGCGATTTCAAATAATATAAGTATGTACTTGCATTGCGTCATGCACGACTTTTTATAAATATACATACAGTGTACTAGTTTGTCTTTTGCAACAGAAACCTTCATAAGTTCATTGACTTAAACAACTCTGGTGTCAAGATAAAGTAGACCGAAGTGTCTTCTTGATTCTCTATGCTTGACTAAAGCATAGGTCTTCTCTTACATTATTATTAATAGGGAAGTACTAACAAAACAAAAGAAGGAAGATGAATGAATAATATTTTTAAGTTACAATCATAATCAGAGAAGGTTTGGGTTCACTTCTTTTAATACTGTATTTACTTCATATTATATGCGGGGTGTTGATTTACTCGTACACTATAATCTATAGTATGTACCTACAGACTTATGAGCGAGTATTTTCGTTTCATATACTCCGCTTCGTATATCTGAAATTGGATATTCCCTGTCAAATATGTCAACCTTAGATAAGCCGCCGAACGATATAATGATTCTTACATTTCTTTGTTATTGATTTTCGTAAGATTTATCTAAAACACGGCAGCGTGTTAGTTCATTTTAATGGTTTAGCGAACGTCGATTTTCAAACAGAACACACTTGGTATGTTAGACCATATAATTACTACCAGTATCGTCAGCAAATGTTCCTTTTTCAAAAAAAAACCTGTCACCATCTTAACTTGCTTACTTACATGAGTGGGGTTGTAGTGAGACCCAGTAGACAAACATCCTCCAGTAATATCTCCTTTCTCGTGGACGTGGAAGCCGTATTGTCCTGGAGGTAGGCCAGAGATCACTCCCTGGATGCGGACAGGTCCATTGGGAGCTTGTGTGAAGGTGACGTTACCTTGGACTTTCCCGTCCAGGCGAGCGATGGCTTTGCATTCAGTCTGAATTAAGAAGTTTTATTAGATTCGTATTTCAAGTGATTGGGTCTCTCAAGGGTTTACGTCCCTCAAAAGGATTTGATCTTGGTGCATCCTCAAAGATGAAAGAGTAAGTCGATGTTTTTAGACCGTTTAAAGGCCCCCGACCCGGGACGGGATAAAGATTGAAACAAAGGACATCGACTCCTTAACGTGCCCTCCGAAGCAATTAGGACCAAATTCTCAAATAATAAACCCTCAAATAAATTACCTAATAATCTTACCTCCCAAGTGAGAATTTAAGTACGGTCATTGAAAAAGCTATGGCCAATTCAGGATAAATAATACTTCGAAAAAACATTTAGGTACCACAATGTTTATTCTTTGTTTCCCAGCGCTGGGCAAAGTACTCCTATTAATCTCATCCACGCTCCCTATCTTTCGCGGCGTCCCAATGACTAGATATAAGGATAATTCATTGTATATAGATGTAATATCTTTGGATTGCATGATCATGAGAAACTTCATTGTGTTGGAAGTTTTTCTTTGTAAGCATGAAGGTAAACAGATATTTTTCCGTTCATTCGCTTAGAGAGTAAAAACATGAGATAAAATGCTTATGTACCAATAAAATTCATACAATCTATAAATAAATCGTTACTAATGAACTTTCATAAACAACATTGTAACTAAAGAGTAGGAAGTATTAGCCTGTAATGTCCCACTACTGGGCAAAGGCCTCTCATCTCACTGAAGTTATCAGTACAGTGAGGAGGATTAGGCATAATCACCACGCTTGCCAAATGCGGGTTGGTGATCTCAAACTCGAGCCATGTTTGAAAAGTAGGAAACATGTTTTCGCTCGACCCGGGAATTGAACCCGGGACCTCAGTTTTGGCAGGCGAGCGCACATACCACTAGACCACCGAGGCGTTCCTAACTAAAGAAAATAATAATAATTAAAAAATACATAAATTTAAAACATCCTCCTGGTATTTTGAGCCGGTTAATAACAAATATATTATTTATTACTAATTAAAGCTGAAGAATTTGTTTATTGTTTGTATGAACGCGTTTATTTTAAAAACTATCAATGGGATTGGAAGAAACGTTTAATCTCGAGATTTCCTCAAAATCTCGTGTAAATCCGAAGAGTGCTATTAGTATTATAAAAAATCTAGAATACATACTGGTACTTCATGATGTGCCAACACTGAAGTCACCGAGACGACACACAAAATAACTTTAGACAGCATTCTCGAATTTCTGCAAAAAAATTACATTTTTCTACTGAATTTCCTTCTGTTTCTAAATTTAAATATCTAATTAAAATATTGTTATAATACAAAAAAAGACATACATTTGAATAACAACTATGTTCAATTAGTTACACACTCATTAACAAAGTCTTATTTTCTTATTTTGAACTTAATTATCACCTTTTTTACATAACTACATAATCAGAACAATAACAGAAGTATAAACAAAAACAATCAATAATTTCGAATATTAACCTCTTATCAACTAAACAGATGCACTTTCAAAGTCAAAAGTCAGTAAACAATATACATTTAAAAAAGAAACCATCTTTCTAAAACATCAGACACAACTTACCTTCATAGACTTCGACCGGAGAATGGCTTCATACAAACATACAATCGTATTGCAATCTCCTGACCGAAATACCTTGACCTCTGGCAATATACTTAAGTCCTATGAATATAAACAAGAATGATCTGGATCGGTCGAACTGATCGACATAATAAGAGATCTTGTTAAATTGGTGATCAAACAGGTCTTGCTAATGGGATAAATGGGTAGAATGGATTTACTTCGTACATAGTTACACTTGTTTACTATTACTACATATAATGTAGATATATATATTTACCTACAACGTATGTAATCACTACATAGTATAAAATAAAGTCGTCTCTTTTTCGTGTCTGTCACACTGTTTGTCTGTCTGTATGCTTAAATCTTTAAAATTACGCAACGGATTTTGATGCGGTTTTTTGTAATAGGTAGAGTGATTCAAGAGGAAGGTTTTTATGTAAAAAAATTCCCGAAATTCCCACGGGAACGGGCACAACGCGGGTAAAACCGCGGGGCGCTGCTAGTTGATAATATAAAGCGACCGATATTTTTTTACGTGACAGGCTTCTAGAAGCAAGCGTTTATTTGCGTTTCAAAGAAATAATCAATTGTGTAACAAAATCTTGATAAGTCAGTATAAACAAAATTGTAGTTCACGTAATCGGGCATTAACTCATTCACTTTATAGAAGAGCAGAATAATGATACAAGTATCTCTATGAAAGTGGTCTACCACCCTAAGGTTGAAGCTCCGTAAGTTGTACGTATATTGTGTAATTAAATATTCAATTCTAAACATTCTTTGGATATTCTGATTGGGAAGTGTTGTCAAAACTGGTACCACTTTGTTCGTCGACTGTACCTAGTGTTAAAATCGATACACATACGCAATAGCTAAATACATACGTACATTAAGTTGTAATGAGAATAGATAGTACTTAATACTTAATGATTACTTTGGTTGGATTAATAAGACCTTGAATTGAATGATTGCTATTCAAACGAGGCCTTTTTGACAACGTTTTACGAGTAAGTAGACGATTTTATACTTGAACACTGTATGTAGCAGGACACGGTAAAGTAGTGGTTCAATTCCATTCGTTCTAACGTTCGTTATAAGGGAATCGATAATGAAATAACCTTTCGGGATTTAAAGTTTGAATTGTGAACTAATTAAGCCTATATTCCAACCTAAGAGATGGGATAAGAATGGATTAATATGTATCATTAAACTTTACTACATATTATAAAACAAAATGTCCCCGGCCGCGTCTGTCTGTCTGTCTGTCTGTCTGTCTGTCCGCGATAAACTCAAATATTACTGCACGGATTCTGACGCGGTTTTTTTAATAGATAAAGTGATTCAAAAGGAAGGTTGATAAGTATAAAAATTCCCGAAATTTCCACGGGAACGGGCTCAATGAGGGTAAAACCGTGGGGCACTACTAGTTTTTAAATAATGCAGACATTAACTTTGCTTGGATAATCAGTTCCAATTTTGTTGTATAGCACTTAGTATTAAAAAGGTAAGGACGAAAATATCTCATTTAATTTATTGTAATTAAATCATGAAGACGATTTTTCGATTACTTTTTCTCAGTCATCATTTTCGTGGAGTCAATAAGTTTTTTGTAGATAGGTATTTGTTGAATTCTTCGTAGAAGATAATATTAAACATGATAATCACTGGGAGGATAATCGGTTTATATTTAAAAACAGATACACAATATAAAACACCACGTGACGGTGTATGGCCCATTGGCCAGTTTTCTGGGGCACATGGCACTGGTATAATCTAATGATATTTTTACCCAATAATAAGAAAATACAAAAGACGTTTTTGTATCGAATATATTTAAATTTTCTTAAAATATGTACCTATTTTTGGTACGAGTGTAACAGATATAATGAAAAATAATTATATGTATAAGCACTAACAAAATTGTACTGTCTTTACTTGTCACATGAGAGATTAATAATTATTATAAAAGAACTTGACTCGGTGATCTTGACCGAGTTACTCTGTCTAATCACTAATGCCAAGCTCAAGTCACGGGGAACACGTAGAAAAAATCATTACGTTATTAAAGGTTAGTTAGATGTTCGTCGTAAAGATGAACCGACTTGTTTATATACCTATAGGTATTACCCGGACAAATTCACACGGTTTATAACTAAAACATTGTTTTGTAGCTGTGCCCCGCAGTTTCATCCGAGTTGTACCTACCCGTTTCCGCGGGAATAAAATGTCTACACTAATATTATAAAGAGGAAAACTTTTTTTGTTTGTAATGATTAGGCTCAAAAACTACAGGACTGTTTTTAAAAATTCTTTCACCATTCGAAAGCTACATTTCACGAGTAACGTAGGCTATTTTTCATCCCGAAATTCGCACAGGAATGGACACAACGCAGGTAAAACCGCGGGGCGCTGCTAGTACCTTATATGTTATTCTGATGTATAACCTATATCACTGTAAAGTTTCATCCAAATCCGTTCAGTAGTTTTTGCGTGAAAAAGTAACAAACATAAGCATTTACGAATAAGGACCTTAACAAGGTAAGGTAAGGTTGCAAGTCTGAATCCCAATTCTATCTTGTTCGTAGTATTTATTAGTGACTTGAGAGTTTGTTTAAAAGTACCCAAGTGTACTTTAGTACTCAAGGATAAACCAGAATTTAAACCATTGTACCTTTAAAATGGCATCACGAATCCAATCAAGCGTTTACTGCATACATAATGAGTACAATCAGAGAGAATAGAAGAAGATACTTCCAGGTTTTATTATATAAATAGTTTAAAAGTATATAATAATATCCTTCTAACATCATCTCACTCTCGGCACAAAAGAGGCGTGTTCTAAGTTTATCGTAGTCTGTATTTTATCTGGCGTCACAAAACTCAAACAAACAAACCTAAAGATGTCGTTTTTATGTTTGCAAGCCGACGAGAGGTGATCAAGCACCATTTTGTTATTCAATTTTTCATTTTATTATTATTTCTACTTATTTACCTCTTAGTTTGTTATAATGAAAATATCTATCTTTATATTAAATAATAAAACTTACCTATATTCTTTTCCGAACCGAAAATAGCACTACAATTATCACTGTATGTTATTTATGATGAAATGGCGGTCGTATACTAAACGCTTGCTCGTGAGACTGTTGTCACAACACAACTACGCCTGAGAGAAACCAGCGATCAAGGCGAGTTACATTATTTATTGTTTTATCTCGCCTAGGGGCATTCAACTACTGTGTAATGAACCTACTTTACTACTATGTTAGGCAATGCTGTCGACGTAGGTATATTAAGGCGGAATGATTTTCATAAGCACAATGTAGACATTTGTAGATATCGACTTGAAATTATATATATAATCACATATTACGAGGAAAGTATTATCGAAGTATCATTGAATATTTGAAGGCTAGAATATCCATGAAATTACTCTAAATACTATTTGACCTAACTATTTGTCCTATTCGATTAATTTTGTATTTGATAACTTGATAACAAAAATACGGTTTATCTTTCCGTTTCAATTCCGACGGCAACAGGCACTACGTGGGTAAACCCGCGGGGCACTGCTAGATTAATTTAAAGGGGTACAATAGCTCTAATAGTACCGGGGCCATCCCTGGTATCGGAGTTTTCAGACCACCTAAATATGCTCTCCACAACGCTCACAAATAAATGCCACCATCATTCACCTATCCAAGTAGTGACCGATCTACGTAGCTTAATAATAGCGATGAACTAAGATCGCTTCGTCAAACTACGTTATGACGATATAAAAAGCAGTTAAGTATCTTAATCTATCTTAGTTTATCAACCTTTATTTATCTTTACTAATCTATACAAATATCTATACTAATATTATAACCAGGTAAAATTTGTTAGTTTGTTTGTTTGTTTGTATGTTGGAGGTAATCTCAGGAATTATCAGTCCGATTTGTATAATTCTTTTTGTAATAGATAGCCACATTCAACGGGAAGATTATAGGCTATTTTTCATCCCGAAACTCCCACGGGAATGAGTACAACGCGGGTAAAACCGCGGGTCGCTGCTAGTCTTGGTGTATAGTACAAGTACAACACAACTAGGTATAATATTAAGGAGTTGTAAGTTAAGCTAAGTGATGCAAATAGTGTGCGTTGATGTCTTTTCAATGGGGACTTTGTTAGTTACGTATTTTTAGCGCTACGTGTGTTCTGAAATTGATCTTGAGAAACTATTGGCGTGAAAACCCATGCTACAAGTTTTAGCGCATATTGGGCTATTGAAAGACAGAGCCATCTATGTAAAAGATTTCAAACTAATTTTTTACTCGGTTTAATTCTTTACGAACAATATTTATAGTTCGGTTGATTGACTTTAGATGCCGTTGTACATTTTATATTCTTCCTGTTTGTTTATTTCTACGTATTAACAATGAAAACCAAAAGATAGATATTGAATAATGAAAAATATTAAATGAAACTGCCATTAACATTAAAATCTGTAATAATACAATAACGTACAATATAATACATTATTAGAAACACTGTCCACAATTAAAATAAAAGTTATAATCGGCACCAACTAATAATAAGCGCTTATACAGAAAGGAGTTTTAGTTAATAGGTTTTTAGGAAAATTGTTACGTACGGTCAGGTATTGTTGTTGTAACGTTCGTTTAGACTTCTAACCCAGGGCCTGTTTTCTTAGGGCAAGTCGCACTGGTGAGGTGAATACGACCTTTGTATCAAATGTTTTCACCTACCAGCGCTGTAAACCTTAGTAATACCGCTGTCGCTTTTAAATCAATCTCTTTGTATCTAAGTATCAAGTAAACACCGAATACTCTAATGCAGAAACTTCCCTACGTAAGAATACCAATGAAAAAACTATCCCGGGACAACCCTTACACTGCCGAGTTACATCCACAATATCTACTATAAAATTATCTACAACTATGTATTAAAATAAACTGTACTTATTTATCAAATCTTGGTTTTAACAAAATAAAATATCTTGACCCAATAGACGTTTCTACTAGTAAGATGGAGTCATCCCGGTTCTGGTGTTTTTGTTTCTCGTGGTAGGGGGCGTGGGGGTGCAGGCTCTCCTTGGAGCTGCGAGAGGGCGCAACGGACCGCTGATAACATTTCAGGGGTTGATTTCCTCCCTCTGGGCGCGTGCGGGCGGTGCGGTCTTGATATACGGTCTGCTGTCGCCGTTGATTCTAGAAAAGCATTGGACGTTAAAGGAAATAACCAAGTAAAGTGACTATGAGATCTAAATGCAGGGCAAAAGCTTCTTGTGCACTATAAATATCATAAATAGAAACTATTGATCGAAAACCAAAGTTACGGAAAGAACTTAGATATCAACGCAGTCCTCTATTGATTCATGCATTCATACATTTCGTGTAGGTTATTGGCCAATCCTGGTGTCACCACACGGTCTCACAATTGATACAACCGAGACTTCTGCTTCACGATTGATTTTATTTAAATAAGTCGGTTAAAATCTCTTATAAAGATTGACTCTTATAAAATCAATGCCCATCACACAAGAATTTCACATTATCTGTATTAGAGTTTTGAATATAAATAATTTGTATTCTCATGTAACACTTACGAAATCAATTCACAAAACCAACCAAAATACACCAACTGTATCACTTACAGGCTAAATCAGTTCACACAATCAATATACACCAAAACTTACGGTTAACTCTCGGTAGATCAGGCTCATTAGTATCATCTATTTTCTCGCAACAAGTGCAGAAGTAGCAAGGCACGCCCGGCACTCCACAGCACAGGGCGCCCCACAACCATTTGTTCACAATCGCAATAACCCTAGTCCAAGTACTAGGTGCCCTAGGATAGTCATAAACGAAGTCGCGATTCATTACAGTACCTAGGTTATCATTTATTTTCTATTTGTTTGTAAAATAGCTGGCGTTTTGTACATGTGCATGATTATAGCTTACATCAGATTGACAGTTACGTGATTGGAGGCCAGTCTTTAGTGACGTTTATTATCTATTCGGTTGGGTTTGTAAGGAGGTATTATGTGGCGGGTGTGGTTAATGATACGGGAGATGCGCCAAGGGCGTTTTTGATGCCAAGTGCTTGGTGCAAGTACCGCATTATTCTTAAATCAGCATGCTAATACTAAATATCATAAGGCCGGTCTCTTAAGCGCATTTGTGCCGGCAAATTAAGATATCAGTTTTGAGATTATTTCTGTAAATAAATGTAAAATGTTGGCGGCAAGATTCATAATTATAACAGTTTGATAATATACATCTATAAAAGGCAAGCCTATGACTGACTTAACTGACTGACTCACTGCGTTATATATCAACGCACAGCCGAAACTACCGTGCCTAGAAACTTGAAATTTGGGTTCCTTTCATGGTGTTTAGTGAGCACTAAGAAAGGATTTTGCAAAATTCAACCCTTATCAAGGGGGTAGCACTTTCAGTGGGAAGCCCGCTCAACAGTGGGAAGATATAATGTTAAAACATTTTAATAAGCAAGGAAAGAATCTCGCCAAGATTTTGTCTTCGTTTTCTCTTATCAAAGGCCTCATCTTTCTCTTTATCCATTGATTTATCTTATTCACTACGAGAAGAGATACAAGAGACGTGAAATTGTCTTGACGTGCATTTTAACAGGCGAGGATTATTTTCTGTACCTGTTTCAACGATACTTTATATATGTGGATGATAAAACGTTTAAATTACAGCAATTTTGTACATTGTTTTCCCGGTTAGCCTTCAGTTATATCATCGTAATGTTGTTAACGTTTTATTTATTGTAACATTTATTATAAGTAATCGCGTGATGTAATGGCTCAACGTAATCGTGCATCTAATTACAGTCAACGTAAGTAAGTACCTCATAAACACATCAATTACACATATCATGGAGAAGGCAATCAACAGTTCTAAGTCACGCTTCCTGTGATTCCTTATTCCTCATAAATTAGACAATGCCGTATCTAATACTTACGTCATGATCGCCTTGGATCACACTGATACCTGTTAAGTTCTGTTAAGAAAAAATCACATTGAATTCAAACCGAAATCATTGATAGACAGCACTTTGACGGAGTAAGTCGTTGGAGCTCTAAAAATGAATTTACGGTTGCAAATTTTTAGTTACCAGTTCCTTTGGTTAGTGTCTGTTTTAAATGGTAAGTCGTTACAAGATGTGCCTGGGTATGGGAGGAATTTGATCATCAAGGCTCTGCCAGCGGTCCCTGATTACCAGAGCAATGTCTATGAAGTGTTCATGGAGCCTTATCTGTATGTGAGTATTTATTTATTCGGTATATTTATTTATGCATAAGTTAAAGTAAGTACGTAATTTAAGGCTAAATTATCTTTTGTTTTTTACTTGCTATTGTTTGCAAAAGTAACCATGAGAGTCTAAAGTGGTGTATAAAAACGTTTTGTGCAAAAATATGTTCGGATACTAAATGTTGTGATTAAAATGTTCGGTAATCAAGCAATATTTATTGCAACTGAACAATAATTACTGTACCTATAAATGAAAAATGTACTCACACAAATTACCTTTTGTACTTCCTAATAACTATAGGTGTGTGACAAATGGCGTAAACACCTTTACGAAATTCTCTTATCCATCTTTTATTCTATAGATTGTAGCTGTTCAGTTTTTACAACATTTAAAGTGTAACGAACTTTATGAATACGTCTTCAGTATTCTATGTTTTGCAAAAAAATCAATAGAATCTTCCAAGTAATCTGTTTTTATTGTATTTTTAAGTCTAGTGTTGTTTGGCAGTCGGTTATTTTTGTCACATATAACCAAAAGTTAGTAAACTAGATGTTCAGTCAGACAGTATAATTTTATTTGTACAGCTGTATTTATATATAAATAGGTGAAATCAAGTAAGTTCATATTTTGTAAATAACTCTCTGCCTCACTTTGTTGTATACGAGAAAATAAGAGGCTCTATAATAAAATTAAATAAGTACAAAAAGGACAAAGTTTGTGTAATTTTTCCCACGAATAGAAAACCACTGCTTATAACCTGAAATGAATTGTAAAGACAATTATTCCTCCTGCTAATAATAAACTAATTAAAAAGAAAACTCCTTTTCTTTCCTACCAAATTCACTGACCCGAATTTCAGTTCGACGTTAGCTCAAATGTATTTTTTGTAAAAAGTAATCTTAAATCGATGCCTAGTATAATTATATATTATTTGTTAAATGTGGTGATGGTATTTTGTGTACATTATTAGTTGCTATTACAAACCTTTCTTTCTAGGACCTCGGTCAATCTGTGTTGTATAATCCTATTGGCGGAAGCCGCTCCGAAAAGCAAATAGACCTCGCTTTTGTAAGTAGTATATTTTACTATACATAGTACTTCTTCTCTTCATCGAGTGGACGGTCAACCTGACCAATCCTGGTGTCAGAATTATTGAGCCGCCAATGGCCTCTGACATGGCTCATATACCGACTACTATCCGTAGAAAGTAACCGGGACCGACGCGGGCTTAACGTGTCCTCCGAAGCATGTCATCTTACTTTTCGGGCAATCAGGTGCACCTGCAATGCCCTAAAGTTTAGGGCCCTCAGATTATTTAGGGCCTAAACAATCTGAGGGCAGTCTCAAAAATAAGTTTTTGTGAGATATTGTCCCGACCGGGAATCGAACCCGGAAGCTCCGGATCGTGAGCCGAGCGCTCAAACCACAAGACCACGGAGGCTGCAAATTTAGTACTAAGCAGTAGATTAGTTTTAGCAGTAGTAGTATCAGTGGTGGATTCAGCGCTTTTGGTGTAGTTTGACTAAACGATGTTAGTTCATTGCGATTGTTAAGCAACGTGCAGCTAAGATTAATACTGAATTGGGTGATCGATTTTTGCATTTCTATCTAAGCGCTACCGTGAGGACTATGTCGGAGGTGTTTAGGCCGTCTTAAAAGTCCGACGCCAGGGCTGGCCACTAACCTACTAATCTAGAACAAAATCCTGGAATCGCCACTGTTTAGTATCTACTTAGATATTTGTGCTTTTGTCTGGGCATGTTTAGATGTTATATGCTTAGTCTTTTTTAAACTTACACGATTTGAACACATAGTTTAAACGTACTCACACGGGTTTTTTCGCGTTAGAAAGTTAATAATGCAAGTAATAACTTACTTTTTATTTCCCGACGTTTCGCGGGGGTTTTAGGGCTCCCACACAAAACTGCGATGCGATGCGATGCGAACTGAAATAGTTATATCTATCGCCATTACTACGGTACAAAGAAAAGAGATGAATATATTAAATGGAATTCGCATCGCATCGCATCGCAGTTTTGTGTGGGAGCCCTTACCCCTCGTGGTCGCGGGTGAACCTTTGCTCTATTAACTTTCTAACGCGAAAAAACCCGTGTGAGTTTGTTTAAACTATGTGTTATATGCTTGTCCAACGCTTATGGCATGTGCTTCATCCCTAACCAGAGTCCAAAATAATATTAACGACCGTACTCAGATATGTCAAATGCTTCCATTGTAGAGATTTAATGAGTGATTTTGACATAATATAATGTATGGAAAATTACGTCACTTGGTTAAGTATACTATAATATATAATATACCTGGACAAATTCACTCACGGTTAATTAGACCCAAACTAAGCTATAAGCTTGTAATATGGAATCTAACTAACTGATACTATTACATATACTACACAAATACTTTTTAAGAATATATAATTGACACCCAGACATCGTCGCCAACAACTATGTCTTCACATATTGTTGACTCCGGGCGGGAATCGAACCCGCAACCCCCGACACAGTAAGCGCTCTCACTGCCACTGTGCCAACGGGCTTGTCATAAGTGTTGATTTAATGGACGTTTGAGTGCGGTATTAAGTCACAGAACCTGTATAAGAGTATATCGTCCGAAATGATTGTAAATTGAACGATATTTATCATAATTATCTCACTTACTCACAGAGGGAAAAATATGACTTACATCTTCTGAAAACTGTACCTACTTAGTATAGTTACCTAGTGAGAGAGAGAAGCATCTTTTTGCGCAATACAACCATTTAGGCTGACTGTTCAACGCACTCAAAGCATATTTCATACCCGTAGGTAGTTATTTCAATGTTATCAAAAAAAATAAAAATAAAAAAATAATTTATTGCTACAATTGTTACTTATAATCATTTGTTTATTAAGATATCATGCCTTATTTCAAGCTCAACAGTGTTCTACTAAATCATATACAATTAAGCGAACGGAAGTTAATTTCTGTTACTTCACCACCCTTCACTAGTTGTCAACCTCACACGAGTATAAAAGACTATTGCTGCTAATGTACTAATTATTAGCAAACTGATAATTGTCACGTCCTGTATAATGTCGCGTGTTCGTAGTGTTAGGTCCATTGGTCTTGGTTAAGTGCAGTCGTTTGGTGCCAAGGGCGGTTTTAAATAATGCTTGCTTTAGTTAATAGATGGTACTATCATTTACTAAGTAATGATTCCCAACACTTCAAAAAGCTGAAAACTTCTAAATCCAATAATGTTCTCAATTTGTGTAAATATTTTTTATGAGTTCTTAGATACCCTGTTATTGTGAAGGGATTTTGAAATTTTCAGTGTATGAATGAACTAGTAACGCCATGCGGTTTTACCTGTGTTATACCGGTTTCCGCGGTAATTTCGGGATAAAATGTATCCCAGGTGTTCTTCCGATCTATAACGGATATTACAGTATTGTTACATCCAAATTACGCTGTTTTTGCGTGAAAGAGTAAACTAAAACAAACCTTCATCCTCACTACTTTCGCATTTATACGAAGGATACATACAAAAATAGACTAAATTTAGCGGATATAGGTAAAAAGGTTTTTACTTATAAAAGGTATAAGTTACTACAACTTACAATCTCGGCTCACTAATGTAGCTAGGTATAACATGTTCGCTTTATTCAAGGTATCACCATGTTCCTACCTAGTAACATATCATGATTAATCAAATGTTTTTGTTCACACAAACACTTTTTTGCTGCTAACTATGTAGGTTTATAATAATAAAAAGCTCTAGTTATGTCAAACATCGAGCAAAAATAATAAAATAACTTCCTCGTTGAACAACTCATTAATACACATATAAAAAATAACAAACATCAAATTATTTTAATAGTTGTACGGACGGCATCTTAATTAAAGCTATCATAGTTTAATCACGAATGTGTAGATTTTTAAACGAAGTTTTTAATACAAATTAACGTGACCTTGCAGTGTTCAAATGTTGATGAATTAATTAGGTAACGACGTGTTTCATTGTCTTAAAGATAGGTAGTATCTTAGTTATGTAATATGTGTGATTCTTAGTTCAAGCACAATATACTGTGAGATGGGATGCTTCAGCGTACGACAGCAGTAGGTACCCTTAATAACTTGAACAGAGTGTCATTTAATTATGAAACAACGCTTCACTACATAGTATAAAATAAAGTCGTCTCTTTTTCGTGTCTGTCACACTGTTTGTCTGTCTGTATGCTTAAATCTTTAAAATTACGCAACGGATTTTGATGCGGTTTTTTGTAATAAGTAGGTAGAGTGATTCAAGAGGAAGGTTTTTATGTAAAAAAAATCCCGAAATTCCCACGGGAACGGGCACAACGCGGGTAAAACCGCGGGGCGCTGCTAGTTTAATTATGAAACAACGCTTTGTAATATAACAGTTTAACAGCGTATGAAATCGTGATTTTTTTAACAACTGTTTGAAACAGTCAAACCTTGGTGTACTGTGGTTCTAATCTAGGTGCTTAGGTTCTTTTGTATTTCAAGAAATTAATCTTAGGTAAAGAAACACTCTTATTAGAAAAAAATATTAATCGTTGATTATTCACATTGTTATGACTAAGTTCATAAACATAGCATGCCTAATTGCTTAGCTATATGGTAGGAAGTACCTAAATGTTAATATACCTACTCAGCTAACAAGATCTAATTGAGCGTTCAGGTATTAATACTTTCCTGTCAGTAACTTGGTATCAGGCAAGGATACAACCATATACTTCGCTCTCTTTGGTATCCACCAATATTTTCAAACGTAGCATAGTCACGTGCAACGTAGCAAAACAAAGCTTCTCTAGAAAGGCACCCTTTAAGATCGAGTTTAAATACCTGCGGGCAAGGTCACCTATCTGGGTATACCTCTACCTAAAGACCTATATAGCATATACCTACATAATCTATACTAATATTATAAAGCTGAAGAGTTTGTTTTGTTTGTTTGTTTAAACGCGCTAATCTCAGAAACTACTGAACCGATTTGAATAATTCTTTCACTGTTAGATAGTCTATTTATCGAGAAAGGCTATAGGCTACATTTTATCCCGGATTTCCTACGGGAACGGGCACAACGCGGGTAAAACCGCGGGGCGCTGCTAGTGTACACCTACGCAGGTAAGCCTTGTTCTTTGCCGAGCTCAGCTCAGAAACCAGTATAGCAAGCATATTAGCGACTAAATAAATAATGAACAACATAACTACTATTTTAATCTATTAACCTATTAATCTTCGACGCCTCGGTGGTCTTGTGGTATGTCGCTCGCCTGCTAAGACTGAGGTCCCCGGATTCAACTCCCAGGTCAAGCGAAAACATGTTTCCTAATTTTCAAACATGGCCCGGGTTGAGATCACCAACCCGCATTAGGCAAGCGTGGTGATTACGCCTAATCCTCCTCACTGTACTGATATCTTGGATGAGATGATAAGTCACACTTTTGAAAATCGTTAAAATGAATAACGATCGGCCACTGTTCCTAAGATACAGGAAATAATCCTAGTTTAAGGGACAGGAGTATTATATGTTACTAGCATCGCCCCGCGGTTTTACCCGCGTTGTGCCCGTTCCCGTAGGAAATCCGGGATAAAATGTAGCCTATAGCCTTCCTCGATAAATAGACTATCTAACAGTGAAAGAATTATTCAAATCGGTTCAGTAGTTTCTGAGATTAGCGCGTTTAAACAAACAAACAAACAAACAAAACAAACTCTTCAGCTTTATAATATTAGTATAGATTAAATTAGATAAGTACTTTTTAATCACGAAATAAGCGCTACCGTGCTTCGGAGGGCACGTTAAGCAGTCGGTCCCGGTTGTTTCAAAAACTCGGTCTAAAACTCCGACACTTTGGTTGGCCCCTATCTTACTCGAAATGAATATTGAAACCATATTGAAATATATATGATTCTAATTGAACAAATGGAGATTTAGTTATAATTATTCCTCTTTTATCTTTTTCAGGGGCCACAACCAGACCATATACCAGGCTTGCAAGCTGTAGCTCATCTCGTGGCTGACGAGGAGTCAGGAGTCGCCGGAGACCTGATATTCACGCAAATAGTCCCCAACGGACCGGTGACCATTCAGGGAAATGTGACGGGCCTTAGCGCCGGGCTGCATGGAATACATGTGCATCAGACAGGGAATGTTAAGGATAACTGCAAAGATGTGGGACCACATTTTAGTGCCTATTATGTAAGTGAAAAACATGAAATATGTATTTTAAAATCTTAGTGTTTACATGTTTAGAACGTGTATTGGTTAGTCTGTAGTATGCAGTTTATTCAGGACTTACAATTGTAATTGAAAATAATATATATTCACAGATTTACCATCGCTAGACTATATCGACGGTCTTTAGCGGTCTAAAACCTCCGACACCAGGGTCGGCTACTAACCTTCTCGAACCTACATACTTAGGTGGTCTAAAACTTCAATAAGGTATCCTGGACTGTCCCTTAACATTAACAAATGTAATAATGATAAAAGCTCTTACAGCCTTATCACACTTGCGATTTACAAGCGTATTGAAAGCGAAACGTACGCGCGGCGTATTCGTCGCGTTCCCGTAACCAATTCGCCGCGAAGGCGTCGCGATTACGCCGCGACCGCGTGACGAATACGCCGCGTCTGCGCAGCGAGTTCGCCGCGTCAAGAGTTGAGACATCATGCCGTACATTCGTCATCGAAATTCATTTCTACCCACTTCAGGTGACACTGACAATCTTAAACGCGAGTTTGCACGTCTTATATCATTTTGGATCACATTTAACAACTCGTAAAATGTAAGTCTTGACATGCGCAGATAGGAACGAAATTTTTTGGGATTCTTTTTGATTCGTTACCGAAACAGTCGCTCTCTTGCAGTCGATTACTTAAAAATGGATCCTCCCAAACACGCCGTTTTTGATTTTGTTTCCGTATCTTATTTCTTCGAAGCAATAAAGCTAACAGAAGTGTTTCCTCGTCGTAATCCATTATGTAAGTGACTGTCCAAGACTCAGATCACTCTCAGCGATTTACTGACGGCTGCGCAGCGTATTCGTTACGCAATCGCGGCAAAATCGCGACGCACTCGCGGCGAATTGGTTACGGGTACGCGACGAACACGCCGCGCGTACGCTTCGCTTTCAATACGCTTGTAAATCGCAAGTGTGATAAGGCTGTTAACGTTGCTGACGAGCCAACTGAAAGGCATTTCATATTTAAATACTACTAACGCCATCTAGCGATTAAGTTCTCACTATCTTAATTAATACTCCCACTACTAGATGGCGCTGTAAACACAACTTATGTTAAAAACATTACTCAGTAGATGGCATAAGAATTCTCCTCCACGAGTAAATTAATTTTTATATGTATTAGTTATTTTGGATACTGTACTATTTTCTCATGTTTTTGTTTGTTTGCAGGGTCGCCATGGAGGTCCCAGAGACCCGGTGCGTCATGTCGGAGATCTTGGAAACATAAAGGCTGATGAAGGGACCTTAGAAGTCAAAATAGTCGACCATCTGATATCGCTCACAGGCCCTAGGACTATAGTTGGAAGGTCTATAGCTATTTCCAAAGCTGAAGATGATTATGGAAGGTCTAGTACTGAAGAAAGCGCTTTGACGGGTACCTCGGGCCCGGCAGTCGCTTGCGGGATAATTGGGTTCCTACATTAGGAAAAAATAAATGTCTTAAGTTTTCTGTAATATCGGAGGTATATTTCTAAGGTTTTTTAAATAAAATGAATGAAAAATACTACTACGATTATTTCAGAATGTTAAATATTCTGGTGCTAAGATATGTTTCCGTACTATTTTCTGAGTAACGCAAGGAATTTGTAACATTCGCTTTCACGCAACGGAATATTTCTGTATACACATTCTTTTACGCTAGCTAATCTTGATCTGCAGTGTTTTATATTTAATTAGTGGGTAGGAAGTTATTTGTCGAGATTGGCACTGCATACTTTGTTTTGAGGAATGTAAGAAATTAATTAAAAAATAGGGTAGGTAATTAAACTTCAGATTAATGTTATCCAATGGATTTATTGATTGTATAAAAAGTCTTATCAAACAAAAATGCAACAACTAAAAGCACCAAGCTTGTGATAAATAAGTATAAAATGATAACAAAAATACTTTACACTTATTTTACTGTGATTGTAACTTACAAACTATTTGTGCCTAAACCGAAGTAATAAATAAACATTTCAATGAGTGGGACGGCTGGTAAGTCTTTTTGGTGTGGAAGCGGCCATTTTGACACTCAGCGTTTACAAGATGGCGTCGCGGTGTCTGCTCGTTCCGCTCATTTGAAAAGGGAACTGTCACATTCATAGACAAGTTGTTTTTTTAATGTGACAGGGGTGTTGGTCGGTTTACTGGAGGCCGAGGGAAGCGATGAGGCTCTCTACCTTGGCGATGTAAGCCTTCTGCGCGTCTTCCTTGGAGGTGCCTTTCCTCTTGGTCCACGCCTCGAACTTGGCCTTACCCTTCAGGTCCAGCATACCGGGCTTGTCTGTAAACAAAAAGCAAAGTATTTTAATGACGATTTAAGAATGTTTTTAGGAGTATAGGTTACACACAGACGTGTGAGGTGGCATAAAATAATAGGTAGGTAATATTCTTATATTTATATTTATATTAAGAGGGTTACGACAGGATACGCAACACCGAACTGCGCTCCAGGACACAGATCATTGATGTAGCTCACAAAGCCGCTAAACTTAAATGGGACTGGGCCGGCCACGTCTGCCGCATGCCAGAAGAGCTGTGGGCCAGAACAGCTACTGAGTGGCAGCCAGATCCGGCGAGCAGGCGACGCGGCAGACCGAGGCGCAGGTGGCGGGACGATCTCGACGCATACCAGACCAACTGGAGAGAAATGGCCCAGAACAGGGATACATGGAAGGAATGGGGAGAGGCCTTTGCCCAGCAGTGGGACAATATGGGTTACTAAAAATATAAGATCCAGTAGAAATAGAATCATTTCGATATTAAGTACATGAATTGTAAATGTAAATGAATTGGAATGGTTATATATATATATACATATCTATCTCTATTATATCCTTCATATGCTAAATTATTTTTAAACATAATTGCTGTACTGCAAACATCTGCAAACATCCAACATACATATCCAATAACTCCGTTAAAGAAACAAAAAACGAAAATATTTTTTTTAATCATACATGTTTAACAATAGAACAATGGTAGTATTTAATCGATCAATTAAATATTTGTGTATCGTATTAGTCACATATGACGATTCGTGATGTATTGAAAACTGCGTCGATATTTTAATAACAGGCGGTTCATGTTAACCGTACACATTGAATTAACCATGATATGCCATATAAATAATTTAGTGACAGGTGTATCGTATTATGAATACACCATTTTTGTTACTTCGTTACTTTTTAAGTAACTAACTACTAGATAACACAGTAAGCTCGCGTAGATTGGTGATACCAACTAACAGTAACGTATTTAACGAAACAACTGACTTTACGGCCGTCTTTATTGGAAACCTTGTTTTAGATTAAAAAAAAAAGAATCTGTAAATAATAGAATCAATCTACTCCTACTCTTTCAAGAGTTTTTTGAATCGGATAATAAACGAAGGAGATATGAGATCCTACAAAATCTTGCAAACAACTTATCTGTAAGTGGGTTCACTCACTCAAAGAACCAATGCAATGTCTTTTCCTAAACGTACAGTGAAATGTTTATAAATACAATATCGTTTATTTCGTAAAACTTTTTTAAATAAATAGTAACATAGTTAATTGATTCCCTTTTATTGCAAAAACACATATATTCACTTTAATGTGATTTAAAAATTAAATACTGATTAAATAAGAAGGTTATTATATCTCTAATAGTGATATTTTACTCATCATGCAGTGGTTTAAGTGCAGTTTACACGTGACACAAGGAACCGCTCTACCATCATAGAAATCACAGTAAATGTCATAAGTTATTTGACCCAAGCCCTGTTTGAAAACTCGCGACAAAACACTTCAAACATTTCTTGCATTCAAAACAAATGAACGAATCCATTCATTAGCAACTGTCATGTGACGAAGTTGGGTCAACCGACGGGTCACGGACAAAAACTCTGTAATTTTAACTATGTAATAGCGTGGTAAGGACTATAGTTCAATTTTAACATATTGTCTAAGAAAAACCTAAAAGATTGAACATAAATAGTGTTGTAATTTGTATTTGCGACATTGGGAGTATTGAGATGCAAAGAAGTATCTAATATCAATTTTTTGTAATAGGTAGAGTGATTCAAGAGGAAGGTTTTTATGTAAAAAATTCCCGAAATTCCCACGGGAACGGGCACAACGCGGGTAAAACCGCGGGGCGCTGCTAGTTCAAGATATAAGTAACTAATCAAACGATACCACCCTAAATCAAAGCTAGAGTAATAAAAATCAACGTCGCGTGTTGCTTGTAATCTTATGAGTCGCGTTTAGTGATTGATAATAAAATAAAACTATTTGCTTTTATAGAAGTAATTAATTTTAACATTTTAATATCGCAGTGACGTCTCATGAGACCGCGCGGGGATATAAGAGTTTCCTTAAGACATGTTGGAAATATGAATTGGTAAGTTACTGGTTTCTTAGTTTTAAGCGGACACTACTAATTTTGAAGTGAAACTTTTAGGCGCATCGCAGACGACAGACTTTTTGTGCGATCGAGTCTGCGGCGCACAAAAATTCGGTCGCGGATTGTCGCGGATTTTTGCGCGTCGTGTGCGTTACTGCATATAATTACATAGGTTCTATTTTCACAGACTAAAAAGTGCGTCACGGATAGTCTGTCGTCTGCGATGGGCCTTACGGATACACTTGGCTTGGTATCAGTTAACGTGGTACAATGGGGGTAAGAACACGAGCACTGCTAGTAACTATTATGAGAAAATCTATATACTCAAAGTAAAGCTGCACAGTGTGTTTTTCTTTTTGGACGCGCTACGGAACAGACAGGTGAATTTGGATAAAAATATGAATATTCACATTCAAAAAAAGGTCACTTTTTCCATAGTAGGTACTTACTTTTATCTTACTACTTTGGACAGATAATCTTTTAATACGAGGCTATGTAAAGCCGAATCTATTTAACCATTTTCCAAACTTAGACGGGTCCTTCATATAAGTAGGTAATCAATAGCCAAAGCAAAGTGAATCTTGGAAAACATATTGCCTACTTCACCTACTTACAAAGAAGTAGGTATGACTCGCACGCATCGATAAGAGACCCTACTTACGATAAAAATACCTGATTCAATAGAAATGATTGATCGTTAGTGATAAATAATATTTATCCGCGATTAAATTAAACCCAAATAATATTTGAACGAAATAAATAAGTTTTACTTATGACGTCAATGTGTGAGAAGGATAATAACATTTTTATCATTTTAAAACGAATTAATACGTTTTGTAATTAATAATATCTTCTCTTTTGGTATACTGAGGTAAGTTCAATATTTTACGTCGTAGTGCGAGCTCCCATACTTTACTTTGGGAGATACAACATTTTTTAAATGTCTTCGATCAAGCGTGCTGATTACGACTGATATCTTCAGTCGGTCTTTGTCTTTGCCGGTTTACTGTCTGCCATCGCTTCTCTCCATAAAGAAAAAAAGACGAAGAGATATATCTTTTGTTTGAGTTTCTACGTATCATGTAGGTACCCTATAACTCCTACTACCACGCATAATTGCTCTGTAATACTGGTACGTCGACTTACTGGCAGGGTCGGCGTCTCCAACGGTGGCCTGCTTGAAGAGTCCGTAGAGCTCGAGCAGGTCGTTGTCGGAGGGGAGGGACTTGAGCTTCTTCACGTCACCGGCGGCTTTGTCGAATTGCTGAAACAAAATAATACATTATAAAGACTGAGACAGTAAGGAAGTTGGAGTAGATTAGTGGCCAACCCTAGTGTCGAAGTTTTGGAACGAAGTTCCATATCGCGCGTTGCGAAAGGGGGCTAGACGGAAAAAATGGTAACGACACTTTTTAGGCCAGAGAGGGACAGACAGAGAAACTTGCGCACGCCAGAGAGAGACAGATAGAGAAACATGCGCGAGAGAGACAGACAGAGAAACATGCGCGAGAGACACAGACAGAGAACTCTCTCTCTCTCTCTCTCTTATAGAAAGCAAGCCAGATATTTTCGTTTCGTCGTTCTATTTCGCATTGAACAGTGTGGTGTCGCGACGATTATTTTTGTTGATAATAAATAAACTTCGTTCCATCCGGGTGTCCCTTGACACCTTTCAAGTTTTTTAGACGCCTCAGGGCCTCCGAAATGGTCTGACGATTGGAACAACCGGGACGTATTTTGCATGAAGCATATACTATTAAGCTTGCCAGGGCATGACCAAATGACTGTTGCGACGTTACAGAGGCCTTCAAATTTCGGATGGTGGAAGACATTTACGAGTGCACTTGCCTCGGTTGGATCTGTAAGGTTCTATCTGAGCGCGGAATATGTTTAAGGAAACATGACTAACTGGAAACCTTGCCAAGGAATAAAATATGTACTCTACTACTGAGTCAACTTAGCAGAATCTTCGAATTTGGATTTTGGAATTTGTTCGTATATCAACTTGGACTTTTGCCCATAACGTCACAATGAAAACCGCATCGTTTAAGAAGCCTTTAAAATGTCTAAAAACTAAACTCAAACACCAGGACTGGTTGTTAGTTCGTTAGTTACACGTGGTTTGGTTCAGGCTAATGACCCGCTCAATGCCAAGAGGTACTGAGTGTTAAAACTGAGGTAAATAGCTTTTTCGCTTTAAACTTTACGTTAAGCGGTTGTGTTCATATTTGAATTAAATATACTTGCTTTTCACATACGTCGCTGTTTAAAGTTTAACCTTGGTAGGATTGATATCTAATTTTGCCTTATTTTAACGCAAATAAAAATAGTACCTAGTTAGTGGTGTCATAAAGATAGTTTATTTGGTAATCTGTTATGCCAATCACTATTAAAAACACTACCTAGTAACTAAGGTATACCTAAGATCACAGTGAACTACACAACATGATTACAAAAAAACAGTTTCCTCAATAGATTCCATAACGGATTCCTGGAAATAAAACCAGTCCAATAAAGACCCGTGATAAAAATACACGTTACCATAATCAAGCACCGACTGCGCGACC
The DNA here is from genome assembly GCA_963082685.1 of Cyclophora albipunctata. NCBI lineage: Eukaryota > Metazoa > Arthropoda > Insecta > Lepidoptera > Geometridae > Cyclophora > Cyclophora albipunctata. The sequence goes on along the minus strand of OY720117.1, from coordinate 1,277,828 downwards.
GGTGGGTCAACGGCACCGTGCATACGAAATTGTGCGTTGACATTCAAACACTTACAAGGAGTTTACACACATGTTTATCAAACAGCTAGTTGTAGTGTTCAGTAAATAAAACAGCTAATTATGCAATCCCTACTAATAAACTCGAAAGTGTGAATGTCTGTACGTATGGTAAACAGCTAAACCTAATTTGATCAATTTCAAAAATTAAATAAAAGAGACATTGCATAGGAATTTAGGTAACTTTTTATCCTGAAACTCCCACGGGAATGGATAATATTATAGGGTGAATTGCCGTTAACACATTCAATGCCGGGCAATGCGGATGAAGGGTTATTTTAAGTGATCGCCAGATCGCCACATATGTACACTCGTTGCGGGTCCCACATTGCACGTATTGATTTACAGAAAATGTTGGCAGCAACTGTATGTTCCATTTAAAAAATATGGCGGTGGTGAATGTGTTAACAGCGAAGAACAGCTAATATAATATTAGTTAGCTAGTTCATTATATACCTACCTATTACTATGTAACAATACATACTGCGTCTATATTTATCTCAATAAACCAATACTTGTATTCGATCTTAATTATTAATTAATTGAATTATAATGTGTTCATTGTTAAAATTGTCAAATCTCGACGTCAGTCAGTAGATATCATAAATTGATGATTATTATCTCATTTAATGTATATATACTGTGTCATTTTGTACGCATATCCTGTACGTACAAGCTACCATCATCACTTTGATTAAAGTCACAGATGTTAAAGAATCTCGGGTATTTTTGTGATATATCAGTTTAATTAAAACGTTTTGTACACATAAACCATCTTCAAACTTATATCTAAATAGCCGTTAAAAACCGAACCAAATTTTTCAAGAGATTCAGAAGAGGTTAGCGGAGAAACTGAGATGACGTCATAATCTTTATAAATAAAAATGAATTGCTTAATAATTAAAGTTAGTACCAGTTAGTTATATTCCATAACTAGCAGCGCCCCGCGGTTTTACCCGCGTTGTGCCCGTTCCCGTGGGAATTTCGGGAATTTTTTTACATAAAAACCTTCCTCTTGAATCACTCTACCTATTACAAAAAACCGCATCAAAATCCGTTGCGTAATTTTAAAGATTTAAGCATACAGACAGACAAACAGTGTGACAGACACGAAAAAGAGACGACTTTATTTTATACTATGTAGGTAGTGATACAAGCTTAGAGTTTAGTTTGGATCTTATTAAACGTGTGTAATCTTTTTCTGTGTGTATTTATTTGTTTGTTAGCTAAAACAACTCTCCTATGAAAACTAACTCTAATAGGCTCTCAATTAGCATTAAGTAAATGCTCTTTGTAAGAAACATGCACAAAGTAGCCAGATAATGAATTGTGAGTCATTCTCAGGCTGGTAAAGTATTTAAATATCGCACCTAACTTCATTATGCTTTGTGATTACAATTTAATTACATATTTTTATACAAGGTTAAAATGTTATAATCGTAAAGTTTTATCTTTTACTAGCTGTGCCCCGCGGTTTCACCCGCAGCGCCCCCGTTCCCGTGGGAATTTTGAGATTTTTACTCCCTATAAACCTCACGGAGCCGGAGACCTTTCCAACGAATGCAAAACCGTGGAAATCGGTTCGTGCGTTCTGGAGTTTTAGCGTCAGGGAGGAAAACCCGACTTATTTTTATATAGTAGATAATTAGCGAAACTTCCCAGACAACAGTTTTACTCCATATTATAATTTAAATATTTGGAAATCTAATAGAATGTTATCTTAATCTGTCTTAGTATTGCCATATCGTAATAAAGCTAAAATTAAGGATATTTTTCAGTCCTAAGTTATACCTAAACATATAAATACTTTCCAACCATGAAAGGTATACAAAAACATATATAAATGATTATAAACAAATGTACAAGCCAACCAAATTAGAAACTACACAGTCATGTAATAAATGTTATTGTACAACAATTCCATTTTTATTATACTTAAATAAATATATAATAATACCATATTAATTTCAGTTCATGTAAATATGGATACAAAGAAGAATAATTAATTTTAAGACATTACTTTAAACTAATTGTTAATTACTTTGGTGTGCAAATGTGCTATTATTCATTTATGATAATATGTTACTTTCAGTAAACATTGTGTTTACTTAAATATATATTTATTTCTCTGTGACCTACCTCGGTTCAATGTTACTATCTAATTATATTTGCTTTTATGTTAATTAGCTGCAGAGTGCTAAGTATAAATTACGAACAACAATATTCTGTAATCTATGATCTCGGGGAATAATATTATTAGTTTATTCACTTTTCTATAAATAGTGATGCAAAATGTAGGTAGGTGTTCTTGTCTCATAGTGATAGGTAACTGGCTACAAATAAAATTAATAGAAGTCTAATTAGTCGGAGATTAAAGGGTATTATTGGGATATAATATGGCTACATTGGTTAGCATGGGGACCATATTTGACCAAATATTTAATCTAATTGATAGTCAATCCCAGAGGAGGGCAAGAGGATGGACAACCTTGAATTACAAGAGAATTAACATAAACTTTAAATTAAATAATATTACAAATATAGTACACTTGCCACTGCTGTTCTATGTCAAATGTAGGTCAAAGATAGGATAGATTGAAAACAAGGTATTTAAAATGTTATGCTACTATAACAAAATAAATAAATGTAATAAAATTTCTTACCTCCTGGAGAGACATGTTGACTTTGTTGGGTTACCTAGAGAATATTAAAAAAGAAAATAAGTATTACAAATTCAAATGTCCAAAGTATCGTCCAGTATTTCCAATACTGCTTGAATAAATTAACACTTTATGGCCACTAATAGCCCGAAACAGTTACGAGGGAATAACTGTTGCCGAATTTTTCTTGATACATAATTATTATCATAATTGAGTTCATATTAAACCTTCAGGGCTAGTAGAACAAGGCTTCATATATAAGGTAAGGCTGAATACAGACTGCATTGGCTGAATTATGGTGTTCCAAAAACAATATGAATAAAGAGTACTTACGGGGGTACGAGTGTTCGCCGCGGTCACTGAATAGGAACTGAACAAACGCAGCTCGTCCGTTAGGTAACTGGAAAGCAAGCGAAACAGGTTATCATACAAAAACTGTGGCGATCGACGCGAGTCGCGAATGCCGGCCGGTGTGCGTGAACGGTCAAAGTCAAAGGAATTATTATTCCTCTCATACGATAGCGATATGAAATGCTTTGCGAAATATCGCGGCCTGAAATTTAGGTTGTTATTATGTAAGAATTTCAGTATTATATGAAATTTTACGTATTAAATATAGTAACAGGAACCTATTACCTTTATTTAAGTATCATATACACTGCAAATTAATTAAACGTTTATTTGGGAAATAAATGATTTTTTTGGTACAATAAAACATTAAAAAAATTGGACTGGAATTTGGAAGATTAGCGGCTGTAATTAGCGGAGAAAATGACAAGCAAGACAATAATTGTTATCTGTCATCCTTCATCTGTCTTATCCGAACTGACATTGATTTTGACAACATTGTTCTTTTTAGACGGTGTGCTTATTAACAAAAAATAAACTGGTTTTTTTTTTCGGATAACGGGTAGTTTCATGGTAGTTTAATATTAAGGTTTAGTGATTGCGTGTTCTCCAAAAAATAAAAATAATGCAGGCTAAAATAATTAAGGTGGCTTTCAATTTTAAAATTAGTACTTAACCAACACACTGCATGTCTCGTCGATTGGAGGTGAATGAATTTAGGTATTAGATTCTCCCATTGAGTTATACTGTACGTAGTACATATAACTTATAACTCAATGGATTCTCCAGCATTTTCAAAATCCATGGATGTAGGTATTTAATCTATATCTATCTATCTATATATATAAAAGAAAGTCGTGTTAGTTACACTATTTATAACTCGAGAATGGCAGAACCGATTTGGCTGAAAATTGGTGGGGAGGTAGTATAGAACCAGGAGACGGATATAGGATACTATTTATCCCGTATTTCCTACGGGAACGGGTGCGCTGTGGGTAAAACCGCGGGGCAAAGCTAGTATATATATAAAAGAAAGTCGTGTTAGTTGCACTATTTATAACTCGAGAACGGCTGAACCGATTTGGCTGAAAATTGGTGGGGAGGTAGCTTAGAACCAGGAGACGGATATAGGATACCTACTATTTATCCCGTACCTATTTCCTACGGGAACGGGTGCGCTGTGGGTGAAACCGCGGTTAAAATTAAAATTAAAGTTAAAATTAAAATTATAAAGGTACTTGACTCGTACGTTTTTGCGTTCTCTTGCTTACTAACGAAATATTTACTTGTTAAAACACATGTACATATTATTACATACGGGTGGTAAAAAATGTATTGTTAGGGTATAGGTTAGCATATTCGACCTGAATTAGGCATATAATTGTAAACGTTGAAGGAAGTATTAATACTCCTAAAAAAAATTAAACAAAATAGTTAGTAGAGTTAATAAAATAAAAGGAACATTTTACATTTACTTACCATATTTTGCAAGCAAACAATTATTTTCAATATAAGTTATAATAAGTAGTACTTACCAATTTTTTTTGTAGTAGTCGTATCGTAGTTATATAACTATTAACTAACCAATAACCGTAACTACCAATTCTATTTTTCAAGGATGCACACCTAACCTAAGTTGCGATTAGCCACGATACCTGACAGATTACAACCATCCATAATCGCATTAATCTATAATAAGTACATATAAAAATGAATCGCTGAATCTGTTGTTAAGCGCATAACTTCAGAACGACTGCACCAAATTGGATGATCCTTTTTTTAATGTGTTCCTTATTGTCAGGAAAAGGTTTTTATATAAGAAAAATAAGGAATAAAAATCTCAAAATTCCCACGGGAACGGGGGCGCTGCGGGTAAAACCGCGGGGCACAGCTAGTTTCAAATAAATCAAGGGACTTTTAGATAGGAGGCACCATTAGTGCAGTCGGCATTATCTATTGAGAACACTGTAAAACCTGATGAGATGGCGGTATTAAGGACTTGGGTTAATAGTTCATAATTTTTCGTTAACATCATGTCGGAGACCGGTCTCAAAATTTTGACACCAGGGTTGGCTACTAAACTACCTACTCGAAGTTTTCTTAATAGATCGTTGGACGTACCCATAAAATATTAGTTTGTTTAATGGTAATGTAGAGTAATATAGAGTAGAGTAGAGTAATATAACAATACGCTTATCCTAAGCCAAGCAATGTATCTTATGAGGTAATCGATCACTAATATTACCCATTGATTGTAGGTACCTATAAAAAAATAGGAATAACAGAAATTCGTCACTTAATAAATGTGCGTAAAATAATTTAATAAATACAAAACTTATATAGATAGATGCATATTATGATAAATTAAGCAAATTTCGAGTCCCATTGGCCGGCCAGATCGATGTACTGCTTCTTGGCGTCATCCTGGGAGATTCCCTTGCGGTTGTTCCATGCCTTCCACTTAGCAGACTCCACGAGACCGCTGGGTTGAGCTGGAGCAAAGAATAAGCACATTATAGAACTTGACCTGATTAGCACTCGTGGTTTAAGTAAGCGATGTTAGATCATTGCAATTGTTAAGCAATGTGCAGCTCGCCCTTTACTGGGATGGGTGAGCGATGGTGACATTTCTACCTGAGCGCTACTGTGCTTCGGAGAGCACGTTAAGCAGTCGGTCCCGGTTGTATTAATCGTTAGACCATGTCGGAGGTCTTTATGCGGTCTAAGAACTCCGACACGACGGTTGGTCATTACTTATTCGAAATAAATGCATATGAACTTGAACTTGGCTACGACCAAACCCCTTCTCTAATCACAACCCTAGGGCTATCAGATCCCAGTCAAACTAATAGCAACCCTATTGCGCCGCTCGTTAAAATTCAAATTCCACATACCAATATTGACGTCTCCGATGGTGGCCTGCTTGTACAGGGAGTAGAGCGCGAGGTTCTCCGTGTCTCCGGGCTTGGTCTTCCAGCTCTTGACTTTGTCGGACACTTGCTTGAATTCCTGTAAAAATAATCAGTTTATTAGAGTCAAATGTTTTCATTGTCTCAAATGTTTCCACGAGAATTATGCTGTGCTGTCTTGTTCTGATTGTTGACGAATGGATACCAACCATGGTGGAAAGGTATCTTCCTTTTCCTCAGTTATCTTATCTTCAGCCACGGGACGCCTATGGTCATGACTAGTTTAGATTTCGTCTGGGCAAAAAGGTAGTTTACTTTTAGCTTAGGTATCTTTATTTCCCATGGCACGCTGCAGGGTAAATGTAAACACATTCCATTTGCCTGGAATGGACTTAAGCTTGGGTCAAACGTTAACTTGATTGTTCACGAAAGAGTATTACCAAATCCGCTATGCGGGTCTCATATTTCTGTTTTTTTTTTTAGTTTATATGTAACTTACTTTTCAAACATGGCTCGGGTTTGAGATCACCAACCTGCATTAGGGAAACGTGGTGATTATGCCTAATCCTTCTCACTGAACTGATATCTTTAGTGAGAGGCCTCTGCCCAGCAGTCGGACATTACAGGTTAAATAAACCTATTATACCTATATATTTAGTTTATAATAAATGTTTATACTCACTGCGTCGAGAGACATGGTTTTCAAGTATTGGCTGAGATCTGAAACAAGTTTGAAAGTGTTTATATTTTTATTTGCTAACATGAAAGCAAAAGTCGTGTCGTACCAACAGCTGAAGAGAATGGCGGATGATAGAGAGAAGTGGAAAGAACTCCATCGAAAAGAGCCCAGCTCTTAAGTTTAAAGAAGAAGAAACATGAATGCTGTGGATGCCTGTAAATGGCACACTTATAACCTTTAAAATGCTGTATTCATAATTTAGGATAATGTAGCCGTTCTCAACCTTTAATAGATAAATAAATAAGGATAAAGGCCTATGAGCTTCTTCGTGAATGTAGCTATAGAAGACAAATATGTAGTTCAAATCAATTTTGAAATTAAACTACGTTTACGGATAAACTTCGCTTTTATTTTACATTTTACCCGCGTTGTACCCATTCCCGTCGGAATTTCAGGTTAACTCATCAAATGTAGACTCTTGTGTAGTCAGGCGTTCGGAATGTGATGAGATGCTATCATGTGGGTGCGAAGTTAGCATCTCATTTTTTTAAAACACGATATTAATAGTTTAATCGACGGAACTATTGATAAAACATAACAAGAACTGTAGAACCTGTGGTAGAACTATGCTGGATGCCACTTGATATTGATTTTTTTTTGTGAGATGCTAACATTTGAGATGCTAACTTCACAGACGTGTTAAAAGTACCCTATAACCTTCCCGTTGAATGTGGCTCCATTACAAAAATAATTTTTCAAATCGGATATGTAGTTCTTGAGATTAGCGCGTTCAAACAAACAAACAAACTCTGCAGCTTTATAATATTAATAGTATAGATTTTTATGTGTCGTTTCACAATGTCACAGACATCAGCATAGATCCGTAAACGTGGTTTCAATTCAAATGAAATGAAATGAAATGTTTATTATTGCTTGAATGTAGTTACATTAGGTCTTACAGTTCCTTACATTCTACCACCACTGTGGCGTGCAACTGTCTTGTAAGATTACACTGTCTTGTAAGATCAAAATGAGTAGTATTCGCTTAAACTTAAGAAACCAGTACATATATTCAAATCAAACTTGTAGTTCCTGAGACAAGCGCGTTTAATCCAACAACAAAAATGCAAGTTATTTTGCTGGGGGTTATTAATAAAGGTGATCTGTACCTACAGGTAATTCTAGATTCAAGAAAGCTTGCCGGTCTATTGCTCCTCCATTACAAATGGAAAGTGAATGACGCGTCAGTGCCTTTCCTTATTATTAAGTTAGACTTTTTAATTCGCTCCAGCGAAGTAAGGAAGTTCAGAAAATTCTGCTGATTGTGCAAGGCTTTTTTAAGCGATTAACCATGAAAATGTTCGGACAACTTATTCTCTAGCCATTTTTTTACTTTTCCCATATGCCACTCCCTCTTGTTGCTTCTAAGATGGTATGCTACATACAACAGTCTCGTCTCTACTCTTAGTCGTTTATATAGCTTTAAAATATAATATTTATATAATTAACTTACTTAGTATATATCATGCCTATGTTTAACTAGCAGCGTCCCGCGGGTTTACTCGCGTTGTGCCTGTTCCTACGGGGATTTCGTAATGAAAAATAGCCTACAACCTTCCCGTTGAATGTGGATATCTATTACAAATTACAATTATTTTTTCTAATGGCAATAAACATTTTTTTTTTATATATATTTATAAGGAAAGTCCCGACAAGTACCAACTTTACGATTACAAGTAAGTACAGGTGCTAATCTACCGTTCATTATCAGCTCCCTGAAGGGAACAGCGTTCTTTGATTATCTGACTGATATATTGATATTCAGGTCGGCGATACGGTTTTTATCGTCGACATAACATCCTGCCTTTATTTGCTGCATTATTATGGATTTGTAGCTAAGGATTGGCGGAACTGGCCTGGTGGTAGTTACAGAGACGTAATCAGGGAAATGATGGGTAAAGACACTTATAAAGCCATTTGCTTTATATCACAATATCTTCTTTACATAAATATGTAGCTATAAAATGATTTCACCGTCTGACTGTATGTTCTCGCTAATCTGAAAAACTTTAGTCAACGGAATTTAATTTGTTTTTCACTAAAATTATATAGAAATTCAAGAGGAAGGTGTATGTATGTATAGAGTATACATAGGTACTTAAATTTTACCCCGATACTCTTACGGGTACCTTATGCAATGTTAATAAACCAAGCAAAGCGAGGGCGGGTCGCTACTATACCTACTATGTAATTACAAGTATGAATGTAGTTTGGATATGTATTGGAATTCAGACCTGCCAAGGCAGAAGACCCAAGTTACTCCACTAACTTGTCAAACAACGTACGTGGTACGTTCAAGAGCCTCTATGGGGCCAAAACTTAATAAAATATTTGACTTTGACTTTGAACAAAGAAAAACGTAAGAATTAGCTTCTGTTGATTTTTTGGCCATGTATTTATACTCGTATATACTCTAGGTCTTTGGCTATTAGTACGTCTGCAGAAGTCAAAAGATCAAGGTGCCTAGGTAATTAAGGTAATTAAATAGAGACTAAGCAAACTTAAAAGTACCTAACCTAGTGATCCTAGTAGTACTAGAAACACGTAGGTAGTTAAAATGTTTTACTTACATATTGATCTGCGAAGATTATGTAGCAGACTAGTTAAGTACATTTAACCAAAAAAATGACATTTAATAGGTAAACTAAATCTATGTATTCTAAATAATATAATAAACCTGAAGAGTTGATTTATTGTTTGTTTGAACATGCTAATAAATAATTCCCGAAATTCCCACGGGAACGGGCACAACAAGGGTTATAATAATGTAGAATCTAGATGTTCAAATGTATGTATTAAAATATTTTTATCCGCGGGGAGCTGCTAGTCACTACATAGTATAAAACAAAGTCGCTACTTTTGTCTGTTTGTTTGTCTGTATGCTTAAATCTTTAAAATTACGCAACGGATTTTGATGCGGTTTTTTGTAATAGGTAGAGTGATTCAAGAGGAAGGTTTATATGTATAAAAATTCCCGAAATTCCCACGGGAACGGGTACAACGCGGGTAAAACCGCGGGGCGCTGCTAGTAATAAATAAACCGTGCGGTAAAATAGGATATTGCACAAAACAAAAATACCTAGGTACGAGTATATTATCTACACAAATATTATAAAGAGGAAAAATTTGTTTGTTTGTAATGAATAGGCTCAAAAACTACTGGACCGTTTTAAAAAAATCTTACACCATTCGAAAGCTACATTATCCACGAGTAACATAGGCTATTTTTCATCCCGAAATTCCCACAGGAATGGACACAACGCGGGTAAAACCGCGGGGCGCTGCTAGTAATCTATAAAAATATTAATTTATGTTTTTCATTATCCGTCCAAATTCTGTAATCAGTTTCAAAACATCATGATAATCTCTGTGAGTAGGTAATGTTTTATCATATTAAATTAATGCATTATACAAAATTTAATATTTAAAATTCTCGTGTCACGGTGTTAGTTGCCAAAACCCTCCGAAATGGCTCGACTGATTTTCATGTTTTGTGTGCATATCGGGTAGGTCTGAGAATCGGTCAACATCTATTTTTCATGCCTCTAAATGTTAAGGGTGGTTCACCCCCTTTTTTTAAATAATGTTTAATGTAAAACAACGTTTGCCGGGTCAGCTAGTATACTTGCTCAGCGATTAGCATTCAAATTAACAATTGCTTAATTCTAATGACTGAAAGTTTTGCACACGTTTCGCGACTGCGACGGAGCCAAAAAAAGTTACTAAATACGCATTTTAACCAAAACCAGGTACAGTTAGTAAGTCTATACTAGGTAATCTATATCTACACTAATCTAGCTTTATCCAAGAGGAAGTTTAAAGGCTATATTTATCCGGAAATTCCCACGGGAACGAGCACAACGCAGGGAAAACCACGTGGCGCAGCTAGTTAAAAATATTGAAGCGCTTTAGAACTTGTCAGGTTAGTTGAAACATTCTTATTTACATTACTAGCACCACTCCGCGGTTTTACCCACGTCGAGCCCGTTGCCGTAAGAAATTCGGAATGGAAAATAGCCTATAATCTTCCCGTTGAATGTGGCTATCCATTCCAAAAAGAATTATTGAAATCGGATTGGTAGTTTCTGAGATTAGCGCTTACAAACAAAGTTAGAAACTTAATCTCTTTATAATAAGAGTCTAGATTAGCAGGTATATATTATGATAATATAAATTAGAAGCACTTCAAGCAAGCTCAGTATTTAAGATTCTGGATTGCATTCAATATGATTTCTGTACAAAAAATGCCAAAATAAATATTAATATATTAGTTATACGTGCCCTGAGGTATGATCTAGGCACTAACGTACTCAATGGAAATAAGCTGATGCGTGTTCCAGGTATTTTAACATTACCTTACATTTTTACTTAACTATGCAATTAATAAAAATTAAATTCGGAATAAAACTCACCAAAGTCTTGAGAAGTGATGCCGAGATCGTAGTATTACTAAATAAAATTTCGGAATCCGTCAATTTAAATTGATACGGCACTTGTTGTGGGACAAAGATAGTTGCAATATAGGGTTGTCAGTTTTATAAAGATTACATGATATCTCATTCACCGGCTGAATTAATTTGTAATTCCTAAAAAATAATTCCTGCGACACTTGAATAAGATTTAAACCCTCGAGTGGGTACCTACGTGAACACGGCCGTTGCGGAACGAAACATTGAGGTATGAATTAAATATTTATTTAACGATTAAGTCCTGCTAATATACTCGTAAGTACATATTTACATTGAGTAAAATCATCATTTTTGTGTAGGGAGTAACGTGGCTTATTTTGAAATCTAACAATTACTTAACATAAACGAATCCATGCAAAGTATTTAATTAAGTTATAATATATGTTTAGGCCTCGCATTAAATTTAACGCACATTTTTATTTTTATTTTTATTTTATTTATTAAGGCACAATACAAGTTACAATCAAAAGAAAAGTAAAACTTAAGAAAATACAATTTTGATCTGGATTGAAACTCAACTTATGTGCTAACTCACTAATCTAAATAACAAAGATTAACACAGTTGGTACATACGTGAAAACAGGCTTACATTATAATTTAAGAATACGAAAATAAACAAATCGGCAAATACAAACAATAACAAAGATTACACCAAAGGATATGTCTGAGGGACTGAAGTTCAAGTGTTGCATCGAAGAATATCTTTAACAGTAACATTTTAGTGCAGTTTATTCAAAAGACTATGCGTTTCATAATTAGGTTCCTCTCTAAACCATTATGTAGAATCTAGATGTTCAAAGGTATTAGAATATCTTTAAAAATCACTACTATAGCTTTTATGAACAAATCCGGTGTAGGAACAAATATTTATTGCCACCAGATATTTATGTTCATTCCGTACATTAACAGAACGAGCTGTATCCTGTGTTTAACCAGTGAAAGTTGACAGGCGCAAGCGCAGCCAATTGCCGACTTTGTTCACTAGACAGACGTGATTAGCTTTGGTACTAAAATATTTATGTTTATTTTAGTACCAACTTAGTGCTTACGTTTGTTCATCTATTTTCACACATATATTAATAAGATAAACCATTTTTACCCCTAAAAACCCCCCCCCCTTCCCCCTTCCCGACCTCAGATCGCCCGTAATTTATTTTTCCTTTCATTTTTATAATATTCCCCTCCTTTTCTAATGGGTTTCATCCTTCTGCGATTTTAATTGGTTTTAAAAATTATCGACCCTGGTCTAATAGTATAAAATAAAGTCGTCTCTTTTCGTGTCTGTCACACTGTTTGTCTGTCTGTATGCTTAAATCTTTAAAATTACGCAACGGATTTTGATGCGGTTTTTTGTAATAGGTAGAGTGATTCAAGAGGAAGGTTTTTATGTAAAAAAATTCCCGAAATTCCCACGGGAACGGGCACAACGCGGGTAAAACCGCGGGGCGCTGCTAGTAATATTAATAAAATATTACATGAAATTAAAACTTTTAACTGTCTGTCTATCCCTGATATCCTTCTAATATTATAAACGCGAAAGTTTGGGAGGATGTATGATCGTTACCCTTTCACGCCAAAACTACTTAAAGAATTTGGATGGAACTGTACAGTAATATAGGTTATACTTTAGAATAACATAGGAGATACTTTCTATCTTGACGGGTACAACGCGGGTAAGATCACCACGCGCTACTGATGTATTATATTTTATCACTACATAGTATAAAACAAAGTCGTTGTCTGTTTGTCTGTTTGTCTGTATGCTGAAATCTAAAATTACGCAACGGATTTTGATGCGGTTTTTTGTAATAGGTAGAGTGATTCAAGAGGAAGGTTTCTATGTAAAAAAAATCCCGAAATTCCCACGGGAACGGGCACAACGCGGGTAAAACCGCGGGGCGCTGCTAGTGTTCTATAAACGTTCACCATTGAGGTTACTAGTAACTCGTTTCGCCGTTTCATGCTTTCCAAGGTATATTTCTTTAACCCATTAATAATTCCTTTTAAACATAATACTTTAAAATTAACCAGCTTGCCAGCCCTAGAAGTTTTATAAGCAAATAAATAATAAAATGATAAATTTAGGATCATAAAGTTCCACTCTTTATCGGTGTTCTGCTAATCCTTAGGAGATATCCAGGTCGGGGGCTTACCACAAAGTTATTGGAGGTCTCAGACCAATTGCAATATCTCTACGGCTGATTGGCAAGTACTAAGTATTACCATAATTAATACATAATTGATTGTAAATGTGATAATGCGTTTGATATTTTGTCAATATTTACAACATAATTTTTGTGGGTTATTAAGAATTGCATTGAAGCGTTGAAGCATAAGACATTTTGCAGAAAAAGGATCAAGCTGTTTATTTATGACAAGTGGTCTCAATTTCTCTCTCTCTAACTAGTTGAGTTGAGTATCTCCAACAGGCCGCGGTCCAACTAATCCTGTTATTATAGTTCCGTAGTCCAACAAAAATAAGTTCAAATGATACAAGTGCAATCATAACTCATTTGTTTTTTAAAATAAATCTGGACTTGATGGTCACGATTCGGCATAGTGCATATGTACTTGCATTCCCTGTAGAGACTAGTTGGGTCATCCAAGTAGTCTCTAGTCTACCATTCTTATGACTATTTCAAGCTCGTCTTACATTACACCTTTCCACCAGTAAAATCGAGACGTTTCTTGAAAAATTGTTGGAGCACCATCTAAATGACCACCTGGGCTCAGTCATAGGTGATTCTTGTGACTTTTGTACAAATAACGAAATAAAAGTTGCTACTTTCATTTTATTCTGTGACTGTACTTTCAGCACACACTTGGCGTAAAGGTAACAAAAGGGAGGAAAAATTAGTTCCTCGACATAGTGAGGTGACTGAAGGCTTGACGTATCAAGTCTCGGCGAAAAGGGAATAATCCAGACATAGGTACCTACTTGTCCCTTCTTCCTGAGGAACCTCAACGACTAGCAAAGCTTGTCAGTGTTTTTGGCATTTCTTCTCGGTCTTTAGTATCGCCTCACTACCTGCTATTCCTGTCCACTTCAGACGTTACATAGCCAAGATTTCTTCCTTGGTTCTACACGTATTTTGCATGGGAATTTTCTTCTAGGTATAGATCATTCAATAGCAGATAATTAGTGATAATTCTTAACTTAACTTAGTTTTTAAAATTACCTAAGTTGATAGTTACTTTTTTGCTTCAACTGTCATCATTTAAGTCATAATCACCTGAAACACTTACATACCTACAGCTATCAAAGTGCTCATGAATCTACCAAGTTATCTAACTTATGTATAGTATATTAGGTAAATTTATGTATAAGTTACTCAGAATTCACCATACTTTGATATATTTAGTAGATACTAAGAACACCGACTAATAAATAAATAACGAATGATAAAATCTTATCAATTTATAAAATAGGTCGCAAATTGGAATGATGTCATGTGTTATCATTTTAGGACCTCACCCACGACCGCTCCTAGGATTGTTTAGGCATCAAGTGCTCTGCTAAGTACTAGATTAGGGTTTATTCACTTCGGTACGTTTAACTCAGTCACATAAATGTTAACTTAAACTTAAGTAGGCGTCATATAAAATAAAGGTGCGTGCGATTTCTGATATTGATCGTACATAGCTTAGTTATTAAACAAGTGAAAATGTCATAGACCTTTACAGACCTTATACATACAAAACCAAGCTATGGAAAGCAATAAGGAATTACATTTCATTCGAGTTTAAATCAAAATTAAATTACATACTAGGCTGTTATAACCTTTACATAATGGAGGATGATCGGAGGCATCCCTTCCACTGAAACCCTGAAAAACTTCCAATGATTTTTTTTCCGAAAAACCTTTCCAATTCCGATTTTAATAATTCTTTTTTCAAATAGCCACATTCAATGGGAATATATAGGATATTTCTCACCCTGAAACCGACCGAAATCCCACGGGGCGTTGCTAGTCTACACTTCTACACTAATATTATAAAGAGGAAAACTTTGTTTGGTTGTAATGAATAGGCTCAAAAACTACTGGACCGTTTTTAAAAATTCTTTCACCATTCGAAAGCTACATTATCCACGAAAAACATAGGCTATTTTTCATCCCGAAATTCCCACAGGAATGGACACAACGCGGGTAAAACCGCTAATAAAAATACTAATATTATAAAGGGGTCCATATTGGCTCAACTAAAGTTCTTTACCCGAAATTGTTCTTCCTAACGATTTGTAATCCGAATGATCACTCTTCCTAAAATTTTTCATCCTAAAGTTTTCATTCATACTATTTGTAGTGCTACCGGCGATGTTCATAACACTCATGTTTCCGAAAATTGTAATTAATAATATCATTAATGTAAATATATTTAAACTCCTACTGTTTTTTATCATAACGCTTTAAAGGAAAAGGTTTGTTTTTAAACTATTTCTTGTGATTACAAAACGGTTCCCTATCCATTTGCATAAAAACTTTAGACATAATATAACATGGCATAATTTTGTTGTAGCGCTCGCCGGCCGCTGCCGCGGCACCGCTCGCTTCGCTCGCTCGGCTCGCGCGTAGTTGGTCACAGTTCTAACCTAACCTAACCTATAAAAAGAAATCTAAACAAAAAAGATATGACTTTGAATAATAGTTTATAAGAAACATGAGTGTTATGAACATCGCCGGTAGCACTACAAATAGTATGAATGAAAACTTTAGGATGAAAAATTTTAGGAAGAGTGATCATTCGGATTATGAACATTAGAGACAAAGTAGTTAGGAATTGTGATTGTTAGGATGAAAAATGTTAGGAAGAACATTTTCGGATTTCCAATTATCGGAGTTGAAAATTTAGGTGAACTTTGGCGCACCCATAAAGAGGTAAACTTTGAAAGTTTGTTTCTATGTTTGTATGTATGTTCGAGCTAATCTTGGGAGTTATCAGTCCTATTTGAATAATTCTTTTTGTAATAGGTAGCCACATTCAACGGGAAGGTTATAGGCTATTTTTCATCTCAAAATTCCCATGGGAACGGGCACAACGCGGGTAAAACCGCGGGGCGCTGCTATGATCATATAAATGTGCAATTAGCAACATGATACCAGTTCCAAAGTGTTCAGAGCTGATAGCGGACTTTAGCGGAGTCATTACTTTGCTGGCAATATTGATTAAATTTTAGTGATAGCGATTATCTTCGGGATACGATTAATCAATATCTGCTTTATTACAAAATGCTAAAATTAAGGTTGAAGATAATGCATTATTTATTACGTAAGAGTACTTACCTACTCCAACTAATGCACTAATCTCGCGAGAACTTGGGGGATAAATAAGTACCATCCGCTCTCAAACTAATTTTAGTCTTCCCATGTCAAAATTGTATGACTCCTTTTCTTCTGATTTTCATGACTTCCTTTAAAAACCTACTTGCCTCAGTCAAGCAAGCCCTCATAAATATCCTGAATCCCTCGCCTTACTACCGAGACTACTGTAGTGAGGCCTTTCTCATAACTTAATATAATACTAATAACTTCAGTTTTTACTTACTATCTATCTATAGATCTAATAAATTATTCATCGAGTTCAATGATATCTCAATGTCATATATTATCGGTTTCTTAGACGGTTTCGGTTTGATTATATTATACTTACATACTTTTTCATATTTGGATAATATTCTATGTGCATTCGGTAGAAATTAGAAATCGCTTGGAAGAAATCGATTACTGGGATCGAGCCTTAACATGCTCATATTCAGTTGAGAAAATTCAAGATACCTAAGCTAACCAAAGTAAATTCAAAAATCGCTTTCAATCTCAAGACAATTTAAATCGTAAACTGTATATCTATCGTATTAATCAATAGGTATTTATCAAGGTTAAACATAATTGGTCGTTATCAACAAAACCAAAAATATACGTACTCAGGTACCTCATGCACGATTAAAAACCTAACTTAAATTATTTGGAAAATAATACCATTTGTTGGGTAAAATAAGTATTCAACATTATTTTATATTTACTTGATTTATTTTCTTATTTCTTCTTATAATATAACTTGCAATATAACTTATTATTATTTCTTTGTATTTTTATAATATAACAAGTTAAAAACTAGTTGCTTCTTATAAAATAGTAATATTTTAGGCCCACTGTTCTACACGGTTTCGACTTTGACTAAATTTGACCTTTAGTTAGACTCAAAACCTTTAAAGGGCGGGGTAGTAAAGAATTATTACTAGTAAAACCATCATCCTCAAAAAAGGACTCCAAATCAATTCCCCCACTGATCTCCCGTCTGTATCTTATCGAAGGGCAGCATCATAGGGTCAGTAGGGGGCATGTTGACTGTCGCAGCGAGCACGGGGTATTTCTTACCCTCCTTCAGTAGTAATATCTTCACGATCGCCCTGTCACCCCCTTTGCCAGTGACGGGGCGAAATAACACGTCAGGGTTAATATTCTCGTCAAATACTTCCTCGATTTTGGTGGGGAATTTGAGTTTGCTGCCCGGAGCTAATAGGGGTACCTAAGGAGAAGGGAATGATATTAATATGAGGATCGTCGTCATGGTATCGGTCTACGCCTTAAATCTCTGTACACCGTACCTCGTCCATCGGCGATAATGGTTTTTATATAAATGTTACGTGTCACGTTGTTTGTCCGCGACGAACTCCTAAACTACTGAACCGATTTTAAATTTGATTTGCACACCGTGTGCAATTTGATCTAACTTGAAAGAAAGGATAGCTTACATCTCAATTTATAGTGATTAGGGTGGCCCCTTTATTTTGATATGGCAAAACAACATTGCCACGTCACGTATATATAAAATTACTTCCTATTGTCTCCGTAGGGTACGGGGAGGGAAGTAAATAGAACTTGGTTCTGGTACGGCGTGGTCTGCCCACTGTTCTTAACTAATTTAACCCAGCCACTATCAGTAAAACTAAATTGGTCACTACCTAGTCTCGAAGTTTCTAGACTGTGTGAGTATGCACAAGAGCTGTGTTATACTTGGTATGATTCATATGCCAAACGTATCATAGGATAGCTCTAGTGATGTGCTCCATCGTTTCATTAGATTGGCAATTTAACGTACCCTCCGAAACACGGTAGCGCTCAGATAGAAAACCACTATGGTATACGGCAAACTATAGGTCGATGGTGATGATGCCTTTTAAAATGTTGACATTCTGCAAATCTCATACCACAAATATACGCAATATTTTCTAATAATGGATAAACTAATGTTTGTTCAGATATAATTATGTCATGCATGACTAAACAGATTTAGACGAAATTTGACCCACAGCAAGTTTAGGAATAAGTTCGCAATGAATTAACATGTAAGGTACATTTATACAGAAATTTCGCTCAAAATGTTTAAAAAAGAAAAACCGGATCGTTTCTTATATAAGCATGATGATTAGGTAGATTAGATTAATTCGAAAATTTATTAAAAACTCAAAAGTAGAAAAACATACTTGTCTAGGCAATCAGTAGTTATTGACTGTAACAAACCCTTATCTTGGTTAGTCATCATAATTTACGTTTCTGACGCAAAATAAACATTTAAACAGTCACTTTTTATTGCATCATTATGGTGATGATAAGATAAGCAATGATTGTGCCAAAACGGAACTTATTGTGACAAAGTTCTATCTTAATCTCAAAAGTAGTTATATTTTGTACTTTGTCAAAGATTCGTTTCACTTAACATACCTTTATATACGGATTTGATACTTTATAGTTGATAGTGTGTACGTGGAATAGAATAGACAATCCGATGACCGCCTTATCAGTGGAGGTGTTCTCTATGATAAGGGTCACTCGGAAAACCGGACCCAACCCCTCCACCTGAAAAACAATAATATTTATCTACTGAAATATACCTTAATCAGATTTTAATTAAGTGAAGAGAAACATTGCCTGTTCTCAAGTAATTCATAGTACAATACAAATGACATTTAAAGTAGAATAAAAAAAAAATCATATCATATTCATAACCAGGACAAGCAGTATTTCCAGCATAACAATGTAGGGCATTATGCTACGTAGCTATGCTACGATTGCTATCCAGCAATCATATCAAATAGTGTCTCATAACTCTGGTGAACAGGCACCCTTATCTAGAAAGTCTAGAATGCTTTAATAAATAAATAAATACACCCGAACAAATTAGACCCGGCTATAAATAAATAAATAAATAAATATACCTGGACAAATTCACACACGGTTAATTAGACCCAAAGTAAGCTCTAAGCTTGTGTTATGGAATCTAACTCACTGATACTACTACATATACATACACAAATACTTTATAACAATATATAATTGACACCCAGACGTCGTCGCCAACAACTATGTCTGCACATATTGTTGACTCCGGGCGGGAATCGAACCCGCAACCCCCGACACAGTAAGCGCTCTCACTGCCACTGTGCCAACGGACTTGTCAATGCTATGATTGATATCCAGACGTCGTCGTCGCCAACAACTATGTCTGCACATATTGTTGATATAGGCGGGAATGGAACCCGCAACCCCGGGAATGGAACACAGTAACCGCTCTGACATGCCACTGTGCTAACGGGCTTGTCTTAACCTACCTCAGCCGTAAGCCTCATCGATTCCATATCCCCTGCGCCGACGCAGTTATCAGATTTGACGTGAGCTTCTAGCAAAGTTTTGGCGGCTGTCAAACGAAGGCGGTTCAGGTCGTATTGGAAGGCTTCGTGCATGGCTGAAAATTTAAAGATAAAAAAATACAAGTTATTTTTAACAACAATAATACTTGTACTTAATTATACTAAACATCTCCAAAGGGACTATAGAATTAAACCTGTTTCTTCTTGCAAACCTTTCAAAAATACCGTGCTTTGCCACCCATGGCTTCAAGAAGAATCAATTTAATACTAAAATATACTTTAATATTCCCTAAGAAGATACACTTTATTACTACTTTAGTGTTACCTAAGGGATTCTCCCTCTCCCGCACCGATTGTTCTAGAAACAGTTTCGATTTCTTCGGAATCAGCCACGGTTTCTGCTGCAAGGGCGCGCCGCTGGTGCCGTCCACGCTGGCGGTCGCGGCATTGAAGTCTGCGGTGCGCTTCAGTATTTTCAGCATTAGGTTACCGCCTAGGCAGAAAAGGGTTTCTTTTACTTACGTCTTTTAAACAATTGTGTAATACCGTCTATTAGGTCTTATTATTAAGACCTAGGAGACATATTAAGCGGTCTTCTAAAGGGCAGGAGGTGTGTTTAAATTGAGTCTCTACATCGTGAAGGCGTTCAGACATCTGCCACCAAACCTATATTACGGACGTTCATCAGTCATTTGCTGAAGGCTCACAAGTTATGGTCTAAAATATGTATTGACTTACTTCCAGTAACAATAATAAAGACGTGTTCCTCTTGTCCCAATTGTCCGAACTTCATCACCGATACCACATCTGAAATAAAAAATACATAATCTATATATATAAAAATGAAACCCGTTTTCCTTGGTCGCGGCATCACGCGTGAATGGCTGGACCGATTTCCACGGTTTTGCATTCGTTGGAAAGGTCTCGGGCTCCGTGAGGTTTATAGGGAATAAAAATCAAAATTCCCACGGGAACGGGGGCGCTGCGGGTGAAACCGCGGGGCACAGCTAGCATCTTAAAATTGCTGATCTACGTTTCGTATAGAAAGATTCTGAAAATAAATTCGCTCAACGTAATTATATGTAAGGGGTTCCAGTTTAGATTAACAAAAAGTTTCTCTTTCAAATCTAGCTTATATTATTGTTTGGTTCAAAAAGTTATCTAAACTAATATAATAAAGCTGAAAGTTTGCTTTTTTGGTGTATTTGAACGCACTTATCCCAGAAACTACCAATCCGATTTGTACAATGCTCTTTGTAATGGATAGCTATATTCAACGGGAAGGTTATAGCAGGTTTTTTCATTCCGAAATTCCCACGGGAACGGGTGAAATCATGAGGCACTGCTAGTTGATTCCCACGGGAACGGGTGAAATCGTGAGGCACTACTAGTCACTACATAGTATAAAACAAAGTCGCGTCTGTTTGTCTGTTTGTCTGTATGCTTAAATCTTTAAAATTACGCAACGGATTTTGATGCGGTTTTTGTAATAGGTAGAGTGATTCAAGAGGAAGGTTTTTATGTAAAAAAATTCTCGAAATTCCCACGGGAACGGGCACAACGCGGGTAAAACCGCGGGGCGCTGCTAGTCAATTATAATCTGAATAATACTTACCTCTCACAAAAATAGTATCCCTCAACGCCTTTCCGTCGTACAAGTGCAGATGCCCAGACGCCAAAGCCACTGCTGTCAAAGTTATACCTAGATGTGTCACCGGCACTAAGGTCAAGGCAACGGGCCTATGTTCTAGGTTCACTGTCCATTGTTTCTTGCCCTGAAGATATATTGAGTAGTGAGGGGACAATACTGGCTATTAGTATTAGGTTAAGTTTTGTTCTCATGGCAGGCAAAGGCCTAGTCCCGTTGAAGGTAGCAGATCAGAAGTGAGAAGGATTAGGTGTAATCGCCACCTTGAAAAATCTTTTGTAGAAAATGTAATACATAATATATGTAACTCGGAAGGCGGCCAGTTTAAAATGGGACTGGGCGGGACATCAGCCGTATGCCAGAACATTTTTGGGCGAAATCCGTCACCTTTTGGACTCCAAGCACAAAAAGACCCCTCGGAAGACCCCGCAAGCGTTGGCGGGACGATCTAGACCAACACAATAATAACTGGCCCACAATAGCTCAGGATAGAGATCAGTGGAAGGAGGGTAGGGAGGCCTTTGCCCTGCAGTGGGACATTTGTGGCTAATTAATAAAAAAAATATATAAAATATTGTGTGATGCTAATAGAGTTAGAGAGTTTACCTATAACGTAGTAATAAAACAAAGACAAAAGTGTTGTCCTTCCATTATGTGAGCTCTGCTGTTGGTTTAATAGAAATAATTAGTTAATAATTCTAGGTTTGTATGACTACATAAAATTATAAGCTTACTCATTTTTGTGAGAAAATGATTAAAAATCCTGTAAAAACCTACATGCTTTGTAGGTTATAATCTGAAGTAACACTTTTAAATACCTTCTTGGTGTAACAAGCGAGGGTGTTATCAGTGCAGATGACTATGACGCTGTTATCAGCCGTGACCACCTCGATCGCTATGATGTGCTCGTCAGTGGAGAACAAGATCCGACCCTCGTCCCACTCGCGTTTCAACAGACATACTGTCTTCTCTCTGAAATCGTTTGCTGTTTGTAAGTTCTGGAGACTAGGTTTGACTGTCGAGTATATAATGATTTGAGAAGAAGAATGATTTGGTAATCAGTAGTCTTAAAGTTAAAGGAACAAGGTCATGCTCAAAGCCATTGGTGATTAGATTATCCTATTCGGAAAAACTCTTAGAAACAATTAATAATGTTAATCTCATATTGACTCTTAGAACATCCGTGCAAGTGCTATGAACTGCTTATCAAAACAGGTGCGACTTATAAAGTTCTGTTTACGGTACTGAGAGCCTTTTCCCACTGGACTTGACAAAAAATGGAGTTCGACAAGTGTGAATAGTCTTTAAAAACAGTCGGGACGTCTCATTAATCCGGTGCGAAAGTCCACCAGTGGGAACAGGCTCTAAATCATTTTTTTAGACATACCTTGTTGCTATCGTAAGTCTGTAGTCGACGTTGTAGAGTCCAGTTGCTACTATTTGATGGGGGATTTTCTTTATCGTACAGGATTTTGCCTGAAGAAAGGAACGAGTGACATAATACCATGAGCTCTACGAGCGTAATATTCGTATAGTATATAGTAAACATGCTAACAGAAGAACATATCTGAGGTCATTAGGTCCAAATCTTCGACACCAGGGTTAGCAACTAACTTGCTTAACTACTTATTTACAATACTTTATCGGGATGAGATAATATTTTTCTGATGCCATTTTTTTAAAAATAAATTTGCATGTTATTATGCTGCTTGAATATAATGTTATATTAAACTAACCAGAGACAAAGGCGTAAACGTCTGCGGATCCAAAATAATGACTTCTCCATCCTCCGTGCCAACGACCAGCCCACTGACAGCATACTTATCAACAGAATTCATCTTCAACTTGGTGATGCATGATATCTCCGGGGCACTCCTCTCTGGGAGCTCCAGGGTTTGCTCCAGGTATTCCAGCTGTTCCTCCATGGGTAAAGAGATGAAGTGTCGTGATTGCGAGCTGAGGATTTTGTTCGGCACTGCTTTTATGGAATCGGTGATCGATGTGATGGCTTCTGGGTTGTGGTTAGATGGGTCCATTAGCTGTAGGAAGAGTAAAGTATATATATTACTAGCTGTGCCCCGCGGTTTCACCCGCAGCGCCCCCGTTCCCGTGGGAATTTTGGGATTTTTATTCCTTATGTTTCTTATATAAAAACCTTGTCCTGACAATATGGAACACATTGAAAAAAGAATCATCCAATTTGGTGCAGTCGTTCTGAAGTTATGCGCTTAGCAAGAGATTCAGCAATTCATTTTTATATTATAGATTAGGGCAATAAATCACTACATAGTATAAAATAAAGTCGTCTCTGTTTCGTGTCTGTTTGTCTGTTTGTCTGTATGCTTAAATCTTTAAAATTACGCAACGGATTTTGATGCGGTTTTTTGTAATAGGTAGAGTGATTCAAGAGGAAGGTTTTTATGTAAAAAAGTTCCCGAAATTCCCACGGGAACGGGCACAACGCTGGTAAAACCGCGGGGCGCTGCTAGTAAATTAATAAATAACTTTCAACATACTGGGACAAATCAACGCATCTATACTTATATAATCTACTCGTACACTAATATAGTAAAGCTGAAGAGTTAGGGCCTTATTAATAGACGCTTATTAACAAGATTTGAACCATCAAATGTTTTGTCCCTTTCCCACATATGCTATTTTGCAAAGAGCAAAAGAGACAAAACACTTTAAATCAGTGTTTATTTTAAATATCGTTTATGAAGGCATTAAGAAGGTCTTCGACACTATCAATCCAATTTGATTAATTATTTTTGTAATGGATACCTAGTCACATTCAACGGAAAGTTATAGGCTACTAGCTGCGCCCCGCGGTTTCACCCGCGTTGTACCCGTTCCCGCGGGAATTTCGGGATGAAAAATAGATGTTGTCCGATTCTCAGACCTATATGCCCGATATGCACACAAAATTTCATGACAATCGGTCGAGCCGTTTCAGAGGAGTTCAACCACGCACCCCGTGACACGAGAATGTTAGGTATATATTAGATTTTTCATCGCGAAATGGGCGCAACGCGGGTAAAACCACGGGGCGCTTACTTATAAGACAACTTACGAGTTTCCAAGCCTCTATTTCACACACATTAAGCTCAAAAGACGGTAGGTAGTACTTGTAGAACATCTTCATATTTCTGAACATGTAGATACAACAGCTGAAGGCTACAGCCACTATAGGAACCGCTCTTGGAACACAATCGCTAGTGTAAATAGCTTCCACTCCAAGAGGCAAGTCAGGGAGCAGTATATCAGATACTTGCATTGTTCCTTGGAACACCTAGAAAAATAATAAGAGAATCAGGTTTATTTTCAGAAAGGATATCACGTATTATTAGTCAACTGTGTCATAACATAATCGCCTGTGTATTTTATCATAGCAATATTCCCACGAGAATTGCTATTACCATTTTATAGGCGTTATAGTTTATTTTAGCCTCAATAATTTAATTTTACTAGATGACCAACGGCTGCAACATATAAATGACATACAAAAATACTAATAATATTTCAATATGAGTACCACATAAAGGCATTCACAGCATTCACTGAGAACAAACACAAAAAGTAAATATCATTTGTGTATATTTGACCTGGATAGGTCAGTCCTTATAGAGAAGTACTTACCCTCAGCACGGGGCCTTCTTCACCCTTCCCCAAGTCTCCAATAAGCAGTTTGAACTCTTTATCATTGTGAAGGTCTACTAAAACCAAGTTCGAAGGCAAAGTGTTGATCTCTATATCACCTGTGCCCACTTCCACGTCAAGCCAACGGCTCATACTAGTTAAATGCATTGCGACGTTATTGTTTATCTTTAAAGCATGTTAATATTAAAAATAAATTATTTATTTACATAGACTTTTCCACGATATCTTTTTGTTGTTTTGTTTACGGTCTCGTTGCCATGGTAACCACACTGACAGTTCTCAACCGCCATTATTAAATGTCAAATGTCATCAATTATCCACAGATATTTATGTCTGTTATATGCACTGACCTGTACTATAGTGTGACTATAGTACAGGTCAGTGGTTATATGAAAAGTCTATGGTAAGTTCAAGGTTTCATATTGTAGGTTTAGCAAAATAAGTTTACACCACAAAAAAGATATTTAAGTATCTTACAATTATTCTAAAAATATTGCCTAAATGGTATGAACTCCATCTACAAGAGCCTAGTTCTTAATTTTAAAAAAACATATTATTACCTACCAAATAAGAAGTTCACATAATCACCTATTTAAAAACAAAACCACAAAAATCGTTAGTCCTGTACGCAAATAAGAAACAGGATTCTATGCTGTCGGCATGAGTCATCGCGTGATAAGCTGCGTTTTCACTTTAGTCGCTTCATGGCCTTCATGTCATGATATCGATAACGAGTCAATATTTAAATATTATCACTACATAGTATAAAACAAAGTCGCTATTTTTGTCTGTTTGTTTGTCTGTTTGTCTGTATGCTTAAATCTTTAAAATTACGCAACGGATTTTGATGCGGTTTTTGTAATAGGTAGAGTGATTCAAGAGGAAGGTTTTTATGTAAAAAAATTCCCGAAATTCCCACAGGAACGGGCACAACGCGGGTAAAACCGCGGGGCGCTGCTAGTTACTAATAAAATTAAACTGAAGAGATTGTTTTTTTTTTGTTTGTTTGAACACGCTAATCTAACCACCAATCCGATTTGAATATTTCCTTTTTTAGGATAGCCACATTCAACGGGAAGATTATAGGCTATTTAGCATCCCGAAATCCCCACGGAAACAGGCACAACACCAAAAGTTTGCCTCATCGATTGGCAGCATGAGGGCCACATATCAGGGACTTGACAACACACATGATAAGAGATGGGACATGGTCTGTTTGTCAACGTCAAATTGGCCATTCTAGTATTCTCAATTCCGAACATAAGCCGTATTGTTCGGAACTGTTCTCTCTGTTATTCAATCAAAGAGCGAGCGAGCAAGTGTTCGCTAATGTTTCGAGTACTAAATGAAAACCCGGCTTTACTATTTCACCTGTTCTCCGAGTCGTTTGGCGAGTTCTTTCGCATCTTTTCTTCGCCTATGAGTGACTCACTCCCGCCACTTTATATGTTTTATTTGTTTTTGCAAATCAACTTTACTTCTTCATAAGTTGATTCCGATTTAAAGTTCGTTGACCTTGTTGTATAATGTTGATTCCTTACTAAGATTTTATACCCATTTATGGTTCTTCTATTGCTTTTTGTGAATTATGGTGACGATTATAAATGGCTCAATGGATAAATGAAAGTTATTAATTGTCTAAGTTTATTTTGTTTGTATTTTTCGACACTATTTTTATTTTTTTAGTTATATTTATAGCCTTTTCTGTCTAAGCATGCTCTTGAATTATAGCTAGACTCAATTTATCGACTTTAAAAATTAAGGGTGTCATAATTACAAAACGTTGCGTGATTTATCAGATACAAGCAGCGCCCCGCGGCTTTGCCCGCGTTGAGCCCGTTCCCGTAGGAATTTTCGAAAATCCTTTCTTAGTGTGCACTTACGTCACTTGAAGAACCTTCCTGCCAAATTTCATGTTTCTAGGTGTAGCGGTTGAGGCTGTGCGTTGATTATCAGCAGTCAGGACTTTGAATTTTATATATATACCTAGCCTAGATGATTGCTTAATAAATGCTCTCAATTTAACATAGCAACGTAGCACACTATAAGTCCAAGTTTAGCTAGGTTTGTTTACAAACAGTTTCTTATAATCAGTCCATACTAGATTCAGGTCATCAAGCCAGGCACGTGGACCCCAGACTTCACCCAGACAATGGAAAGTGACCTCAGTCTGTATTGTCTTCAGACCTTGACCCTCTTTGATTAAAACGCTATTTGCATTAACTGTGTCTAGTATTGATTGTTCTAACTTTTAAAGGAAACTGTTTGTTTCTTTTGTATACGTATGATGTATTCATTTTTCGCAGCTGTGGTTCAGAGGGCACGTTAAATTGTCCCGCTTGTTGCAATCGTTAGACCATGTCAGATGTCTTCGGTCTACAAATCTACGACATCGGATTTGGTCACTAGTGGAACATACTATTTTGTAGTCATACATTATGTTCTCACCGCCTTCATAAACAATCTATACTAATATTATAAAGCTGAAGAGTTTGTTTTGTTTGTTTGTTTGTTTGTTTAAACGCGCTAATCTCAGAAACTACTGAACCGATTTGAATAATTCTTTCACTGTTAGATAGTCTATTTATCGAGGAAGGCTATAGGCTACATTTTATCCCGGATTTCCCACGGGAACGGGCACAACGCGGGTAAAACCGCGGGGCGCTGCTAGTCTTTAAATAAAACACTGTTCTAAAGTGTTTTGTCTCTTTTGCTCTTTGGTAAATAGTGTACGCCAGAAAGGGACAAACAATTTGATAGCTAGATGTTTGTATAAGGCCCTTAGCAGCGCCTTGCGATTTTATCTACATACTTTTGCCGTAAGAAGCTTGTGAAATCTTATTAAATCTAGCTGTTTTAAAGAGAAACCGTATTCTAACTAATTTTGTAACAGATAACTTTATAGTACTCAAATATAAACATTCAAAGTATTCAGAAAGAGCTTCTGTTAAGCATCTCTCCCATAACTCACAGCCAAGTAGTAACTTAAGTATTGAGGGCATTGCCACTGGAACATAACATCTCAATTCAAAGAAGCCTGTGCAGACGAGGGACCTTAGTACATCGGACGTTTTTGCTCTACGAAATAGGAACTGTAACTGTATCGAACAACATTGAATTATGCAAGTACATATGCGTATGAGTTATTAGCCGCGCCCCGCGATGTTATCCGCGTTATACCCGTTCCCGCGAGAATTTCGGGATAAAATGTATCCCATATGTTGTTCTGATGTATAACCTATATTACTATAAAGTTTCCTCCAAATCCGTCCAGTAGTTTTTTCGTGAAAGAGTAACAAACATACTTACCATACATCCATCCTCACAAACTTTCGCATTTATAATATTAGTAGAATGTGTAAAAGCCACTCATTCAAAAATACCTTAGTCTCGCCAAGATACTTCTATTCTTACGTAGTAAGTATTTTTTGTCAAATAATGGACTCGATGGGTTAAAGTTAAAACTTGAAATTGGAACTTCTGTGTCGGTGTTTGTCCTCTGCAGAATTAAGTCCTTCGTTTGCGCTTTCGAAGTAATGGAAACAAAACAATGGCGTGCTTGATATAATTGTCAACTTGGGAAGTTCATTGTCGGACTCGGTGGAGCGCGATTCGACACGAATCCCACACAGCTGCAAGTTTTGAATTTTTTTTTATTTACTTTACAGCTTTGGCCAGCATAATGTTACAAATCGCTCACATTTGGGCTCTATTTATTTAAAAAAACATATATGTGGTCGAATTGTAACACCTCCGCCTATCTTGAAGTCGGATAACTAGTCACAAAAGTAATACATTTACAAAGTAAAGTAATAGCCTGTAATGTCCCATTGCTGGCCAATGGACATAAGGTAGACATACGTCACATGAGAGGATGTCACTGAAGATATCAGTAAGGAGCTCATATTTTTTAAATTCACTGTTTTAACTAAGTAAATTGTAATTACATAGTAGTGTATCCTTACATAGTATAAAATAAAGTCGTCTCTTTTTCGTGTCTGTCTGTATGCTTAAATCTTTAAAATTACGCAACGGATTTTGATGCGGTTTTTTGTAATAGGTAGAGTGATTCAAGAGGAAGGTTTTTATGTAAAAAAATTCCCGAAATTCCCACGGGAACGGGCACAACGCGGGTAAAACCGCGGGGCGCTGCTAGTTGTAATTAAATTGAAAACATGCTTTCCTTTACCCAGAAATTGAACCCATAACTATTGTTAGCAGGCGAATGCACAAACCGCTACACCACGATGGTATTATACTATAAATGGAATGCTTTCCCATAAAATTGCATTGTTCATAAAGTTTTTAGACTAATTGTTCACAGTTGGCCAGATCGGTAATCAGCTTGAAACTTTCAATTAGCACTTAACGGTTTAAATAAAGAGAAAAATGTTAATTCAATGTTTAACCGGTAAATAAGGCAGATGGCTAAGTACCTGAGTGTTTTTGTAAAAGCGTGTTAAGTTAGGTAATATCTATTAAAATAACTGTCTGAACAGTGAAACGGGCATTAGAGGCTGGTTATTTTATTGCGCTACGGTGACAATGTAGACTAGTACAAATATTTTTATTGCATAGTCCGAGATAATGTCCATTAAGGAAAATATTTGAGAAGTGTCTTTGTGTCCGAATTTTATAAACTTTTTAAGTTTTCTTAAGACTTACTTAAACAATAGAGTACTTAGGAGAAGATCTTAAACATTGATGACGCCTGAAATACTGCATAACTTGGTACAGTATGTAAAGAAAATAATAAGGTTTATTTACATTGAAACCAATATAAAATAACTACATTAGTACTTAATTACCAACTGAATAATGCTAATAACAGTACTTGCTGATTAATTTGTTTTTATCTAACTAATTAACGGTTTCTTTGGATGTTATTTTACATCTCGTCGGTCTAAAATCGTTAACAAGACAATAATGATGGCAAATTGGACCATGTATCCTTGGCCCCATTTTCACATGTTTGATCCTATCAGGGCTATTCCGTTAATGTTAGGAAGTTGAACTGTAATTGAAGTTAATTTATGAAAGATAATTGACCTTTTTGAATGTTATCTGTTTCAACTAAAATCAAGAGAAGATGGAGAACGTACCATAGGGAGCAATTTTTGCGATAATACATCGAAATAATACACGCGGCAGAGTGTGCAGCCATGTTTATAAAAAAAGAAGGCGAATTTGCCAAAAAGCTAGCACTTCTTCTTTCAACATCTTCTTTTCTTATTATTTGTTAAAACGGGAACTTACGTAAGTCTCCGTTTTAACAAATAATAATGACATCAATGTACGTTTCAATTAATCTTCTTTTCTTGTTTTTGAACTAGGCTCTCGTTTCAGATATTTATTTGTTTTTGATAAGATATGTAATTATACATATAACCGTATAGTCGGCGAATCCTAGACAAAGTCGGAAATCTGAAATGTGTGACCATCTGTTGAACTCGCTGGCTTGTAAACTTGCTCAATATCACCCCACGCGCTCAACTTTTTTAGGGCCAACACTGCGTTAAGCTTGTGCACGCGGCGGTTCACTTTTGTATGAAACCGCACGCGACGGGCGCAAACTACGGTTCAGTTTTGTATGAAGCCACACGCGGCGGGCGCAGGCCTCGGGCGCCCGCGACGGTTCACTTTTGCATAAACCCGCGGCGTGCGCACGCTTCACGCAGTGTCGGTCCTCACGACCCACCCTTGCTTCACAAATCAAAATTGTAAATAAATCATGCAGATGTAAATCATAAATCAAAATTGGCTGCAATATGTCTAACTAAAGAGTTTATTAAGTATTTTAACAACTTTCGATTCATTAACATATTTATAGGCTTTATTTTATTGGTAAACTTTGAAATTGTTTCTTATTAACACTTACAACTAATATATTTAATAAGCTTTATTGAATATTATTTATAGATTAGAAATTGAGTTAGGAATGTGATATTTTTGAAAGTTTACTATTAATATTTCTATTAGGTAGGTACTTTCTTCAGTAAGTATGTTTAAAGCAAGGGATTAGCCCTTTTTATGATCGCCTATCGACTTTATAGGATTTTAACACAGATTTGGTTATGACAAAACCAAGTCGGTGTCACACACAACTTTTATTTTACTTTTATTTTATTAACATAACAAGTCCCACATACCCCGCTGGCTGGGGATCGCACGATCGGGGATGAAACACATTATCTACCTTAAAAAGGCTAAAGGCCTTTACGCTTCGCCAATAATGCCTAACACTTTCAATTCATAAAGACGAACAGAACCTAACTTCAGCTAACTTATCAATACCCCCTCTTATAGATCAAAGACACCTAGACGTTCCTGATCGACTGCAATAGAGCGGCAAATTGATGCGCATGCGCCGGATGCGCGTCTACACTAATAGAATCGAGATTGATGGTTTTATTATCTTATCTACAACTTGCTGCGCCCCGCGGTTTTACCCGCGTTGTGTCCGTTTTCATAGGAATTCTGGGATGAAAAATTGCCTATAACCTTTATTTTGAATGTTAGGCTATCTATTACAAAAAAAATATTATTTTAGTTGTTGCACAACGCGGGTAAAACTGCTGCTAGTATTTTCATAGTCTTCAAATTATATGCATTGGCCTCTACCTCTGCCTCTACGCAGTATCCATTGCCAAGTTTTAGGTCAAGTTACAACTCCGATTCGCTTTAACACCGTTGACACGTTGAAGTTCCACCAATATTCGTGTACTTAAGTTCGTTCACCTCTCATGTTGTCATCTAGTTTGGAATTCTTTCAAACACAATATGAATTATTGATGATATTCTCATAAAACTCTTTGCTTTGGTTTTGGGCCTGCGCGTATGTATGAAACGTGATCGCGAAACACATTACACATTATCCACCTGTGCTGTGATTGCGGACAATTGAGATGTACTTTTACAAAGAGTAGGAGTAAGAGGAAAAGGTAGACGAAATGTTAGGTAAAAGATCTGTAAAAGGTACCGTTACTAAATGAAGATCTTTTTCAATGGAACATTATTTTTGTTGTATCTATGCCTTGTGACTATGCCCGCTGGATTCGACTGTCTATCAATTTTGACCCCAGATTTCAAGAACATTATAATACAGTTAATCTATACAGAATTATATATTCTACTTAGTTTGTGATCTTCAATCCGTCTCTACTATATCGCTTATTCAAAGTCATCAGGAAGTTTTGTAACCGTATTTAATAGCCTTCACTGACAGCCGAGATGAAATAATTATTAATTGTTTTTTAACTCTATTTTAATATTCGTTTTGTCATCATTGCAAGATAGCTTGATAAATGACTGTGAGAAACAATTACGTTGAAGCTAGATCTTGATGCAAACGATACATGAGTTTTGTCTTTCATATTTCAGACAGTTAATTATATGGCTAATTACTTAAGCCTACTTTTAATTACGTATTTTTTATTTGGTTACTAAATTATTCAGTTTGAAGGAGGTCAGTATTTGCATTATTATTATTCTACTTAATGAATATCAGACAGGGGTAAAGCTTCAGTAGTTTAATTATTTATATTGACCTATCACCTAGTGTTTTTTATTTTTACCCTTATAATAAGAGATCATACAAGGGCATTACCTAACTCCCGATACAAAAAATGGGTGATATAAGTTTGACATCAATATCTGTGTCTGTATGTTTGCGTGTGTGTGTGTGTGTGCGCCTGCCTGTTTCTTCATTTGAAGGCCAGTTTCGTTGCGGTAATTCTTAGTTTATGTTTGGTAAAAATAGGTCCAGTCGTTTTTAATAAGAGTTTTTTGTAAGTTTACATAATATTAGAGCAATGTAGAGCAATAATAAATGAAACGGGTCTGTATCGCGTTAGATAATTTAACGTATTTACTAAAATACGTACCCGACGTTTCGAGCGGATTACACCGCTCGTGGTCACGGGATAACTGATAATCGTGTGAGTTTAAAAAGTATAATGTAGAGCAATTTTGATTCCGTTGGGCACAGCATTTCTTTCAATTCTAATTATTCCGTAAGACATAAGTAAACCTAATATTACATACACTCAGTCGTGATGTTCCACACTTACCTTTCTCCATAACCATCTTCATGTTTTATTACTCTACATTAAAGATACATTTTATGACTCACTAATGATATTAACTAACGAGCGTTGTATTACCACAGGTATTACGTTAAACACTTCCAATTAGCAGAGTGGTCGGTACTTTTACTTCAATAAAGTGACACCACTCCTTGCATACCAGCCGCTCGCTGACGCGAAGGGAATCTGTTATTTTGAATTATTGTACGCGCTATAAATGGATAAATGATTAGATTAATAATGTTAGATTGATTGGAGTAAGGGCAGGTTGCTTCAATTTACGTTCACGGACTAGTAAAAGTTACAAAAATGTCCATGAAAAATCGTGGCTTTATGTTTCAGCCTCAACAACTGAACCGTTAGAATGCTTATACGAACTTACTAACTTTTATTACATACATCCTCACAAACTTTCGCAATTTATAATGTTGTGGGATTACATGCGTTCAATAAAGAAATAGTGTCATTATAAAAGCATTCCTCGTAAGACCTCTACGTGTCTCCAACAGCCTGCTAAAGTATGCGCGAGACCACTTGGACCTCGGTTCACAAACAACAGCTTACCTAACAATCCTGAGTGTGCTAGATACAGTACTTATCGTTTTATTTGGAAATATTTTAGGATTGATAATTTTTTTGCGAAAACATGTTTCATACTTTATAAATATGGCTCGGGTTTGAGATCGCCAAACCGAATGCGGTTTGGCGATCTCAAACCCGAGCCATATTTACGGCAAGCGTGGTGATTACGCCTAATCCTCCTCACTGTACTGATATCTTCAGTGAGATGAGAGGTCTTTGCCCAGCAGTGTGACATTACAGGCTTATACTTTTTGTATGAGTTAACGTAAAAAAAGATGTGTTATAAGTTTGTGATGTCTCAGTGAAAACTTTTTTTAAAGTCCGATAAAAAGCGAAGCAAAGCAACCTTTATTTCTTTCCCCTAAACAAATGGAGATGGACTGATTGTGATGCTTTTTTCTACCGGCGCCGCGGCGGCGTACTAGACTACAAATCAATAATTTAAATTTTAATATCTCGGTACTTAAACTACTTTTATTTTCACTATATGAACTGAACATGAACATTAATTCCTATCAAGTGTAGTAATTTTTTTAATTTCACTGTAAAATTCACTAAACACTAAAATTAATTTAATTCCTATCAAGTGTAGTAAAATATCCGCAACTGATAAGGTTTCTGCATGATTTCATTATGTGAACAGCGGATATGGTTATCTATGTAAGACAATGATTACAGAATTATAAATAAAGGATTTATGTCTGTTTGATTAACTTGTTGTTCACAGTTTATGTACTTTATTAAGAGCAATTATAAGAATTGAACTAAATCAGCTGCGAACAATTGCCGACAAGTAAAAGGCCTGAAACTGCGCTAAGCGGGTGCCCGGACGGGCAACCGTCACGAGCGGGCGCGCGCGCGGTTTCATACAAAAGTGCTACGTCGCGGGCGTCCGTCACACGGAGGCGGGCCCCGTCGTGCGGACGAACGCCCGGGCTTAAAACTTTTGTATGAAACCGCGCGGGCGCTTGCTTAACGCAGTTTCAGGCCTAAGCTACTTCACACGCTACTTTGTACTTGAAGCTTTCTTTAGAATTCGCCCAACATACCTTATAAATCCGCTCAATCGAAGTGACGTTATTCAAGAAGTTTTATAAGTTAATAAAAAACTTTTAATTGTACATTAAAATCAATATGCTATATTTAGAACTCGCAAAAACAATAATACGTCTGATGTAATTGAATATTACACTAGATTATATAACAGCTTTCACTGAAAACGATACCACCCTTCCATCGCAGAGCCTGTCAGAACTCTGTGCAAAAAATCGAAAGTACACAACAACGATTGCTTAAAATACGAAAGGTGTTAATTAGCACAACTGTCTATGTTAGATAGAACTTTGTCGCAGTAATGAGCGGAGCTGAGAGAGTGTATGGATGTTACATATTTAAAGGGACAGTGTTGAAGTTGTGATGTGAATGAACACGATGAATGGAGTCATCTTTGCAATGAGAAAGCTAATCGTTAAATTTTAATTAGTTTGGATACTCTTTTTGATTTACAAATAGGTAAGTATGTTGTTTATGCGATTTGCATGAAATCGAAATAGGTACTTTACTGTTACTATTAGCTCGTATCGTCCCACTGTTGGGCAAAGACCCCCCCCCCCCATTCCCGCCACTCTTCTCGATTAAGGGCGAATAAGGAATGTATGTATGGATGTATGTACATATGTATGTTTGTTACTCTTTCACGAAAAAACTAGTGGAAACTTTACATTCATGTAGGTTATAAATACATCAGAATAACACATGGAATACTTTTTATCCCGAAATTGCCTCCTTGAAACAGCCTCCGTGGTCTACTTACGATCCGGAGGTTCCGTGTTCGATTCCCGGTGGGGACAAAATCTCACAAAAATCTCTTTGTGAGACTGCCCTCAGTTTGGTTAGGGCATTGCAGGCTGAATCACCCGATTGCCCGAAAATTAAGATGATTCCATGCTTCGGAGGGCACGTTAAGCCGTCGGTCCCGGTTACTTTCTTCGGATAGTAGTCGTTACATGAGCCATGTCAGAGGCCTTTGGCGGCTCAATAACTCTGATACCAGGATTGGTCAGGTTGACCATCCACTCGATTAAGAAGATCCCGAAATTCCCGCGGGAACGGGTATAATGCGGATAACACCGCGGGCGCGGCCAGTTTTACATAATATTACTAAGGCAACTTATCCTGCGACCTACATACATAATATAACAACATTTTTATGCTATCGTACCATGTGGTGTCAGGGACGAAAACAAAAATAAACTCTGCAACAGGAGCCCCGCTTCCGTTATTGAATGAATCATTTCAAAACTAAAAGTTATATTGTTAGGTGTCTGTCCGACTTGAGAGGGCCTTTATTTTTAAATACAATGTCTGAACTTAGTTACTAACGGAAAGAAAGAATTTAAGTAGGTATCTATGCTTATGCAGATGGTTTCCGTATTATAGTTTGTTCAGGAAATTCCTGAAATATATGAGTATGTAATTAAGGTGAATTAGTTGGGAATTCTGATGATTGTAGACAAAAAAGCTCTGCGTTTAACATTAATCTCGTTTTCATTTAAACTTAACCCACTTTAATTTTAAAAACGCTTTATAAAATACTAAGCAGTGCAGATAAAATCTGACACGGAAAGTAAATGCACGCTTTAATAACCGGTGGACAAATATATCCCTCATTAGACCGCTCATTCGTATTAATCTCCATTTGTTGACATTTTGCACGAGACGTTGCCGGACCACATTCTATGGAATAACCTTGTCGATGTTACAATAAGCTACGGATGGTCTCGTAAGATGCGGCACTATCTGCGCCCTCGGTTTTACCCGCTTTATACCCGCTTGCGTCGGAATTTCGGGATAAACAATAGTCTATAAGCTATTTTACTATTAATTGAAACGTACGTTAATGTCATTATTATTTATTTAAACGGGAACTTACGAACGAGAGTGTGGGGAGAGACGCTGTCGCGAGCGCTTCACCCACCTCTTGATGAAGGTCACCGTATGTGACCGAAACGTGTCGAGGAACTCTCGACAGTAGTCTCCGTCGTACGTAAGTTCCCGTTTAAATAAATAATAAGTCTATATGCTACCTTTTGAATGTGGCTATCCATTACAAAAATAATTATTCAAATCGGACCAGTAGTTCCTGATATAAGCGCGTTCAAAAACAAAACGTGAAATCTTCAGCTTTATGATATTAGAATCGATTTATACATCTTTTCGAAAACACGTGCCGCTTTGCATCAGCTTTGATTAACTAACATGACCTCTTAATTAATATTTAAATTAGATATGTTTGTAAATGGCCGAATTGTTTATTCATAATTATGATTTTTCTCAACTCTGCGTGCTAAAATTGATTGATTGATTATTTAAAAAAAAAATTAAAGTCTGATGTCTATTTAAATTTATTGTGTCTGTACTTGTTTGTCTAAATGACACATTAATTG
Organism: Cyclophora albipunctata; assembly: GCA_963082685.1. Taxonomy (NCBI): domain Eukaryota; kingdom Metazoa; phylum Arthropoda; class Insecta; order Lepidoptera; family Geometridae; genus Cyclophora; species Cyclophora albipunctata. The sequence goes on along the minus strand of OY720117.1, from coordinate 1,240,579 downwards.
TGTCCCTCTATCCCATTGCCCGCAAACTCAAAACAGACGGCTTAAGCTCAAGTCCAACATTTGAAGAGTTCTAACAAACCCGTTAGCTCAGTAGCACAGTGGTTGCGGGTTTGATTCGCATCCCTTCTGCCATCCCTCTGCCACACTTGACGGATCTTCCGTCGCCGATCTTTCTCGACGGAACGCCGATACATATTATTGCATATAATTTTCGCTGCGACGGAACGACATATCTTCCGCGTAGTGTGCCCGCTATTTTTAATTTATATGCAAAAAATATGTATTGGCGTTCCCTCGCGGAAGATCGGCGACAGAAGATCCGTCAAGTGTGGCAGAGGCCAAAGGGGCTCTTTTGAACGTACCACCAACACTACTAACTGCATAACTATTTATCAAGTAACTCAAAACAAAATACCATACAAGTGCTAAATGCTTTCACAAATTGATTGATAGCTCAGGAACGAAGACTCATTCGTTTTATCATGTCCATTTCATTTGTACTTTCATTGTTGCATTATGTAATTGATATAGGCTTACAATCCCTACCAATATTACGTGAAAGTACGTAAGATTGTATGTTACATTCACATTACACGACGAAACATCAAAATGATTGAACCATTTTTATGAATGTTGACAGATTAAACCTTAAGTCGAGCCTTAAGATATAGGAAGGATACCTTTTATCAAAAAAATTTAAGTAAATAATTTCAAGTAAAGCTGCAGGAACAGCTAGTAACTTAGCTGGTCTAGGCGTAACGTTTCCGGCGAAGGAGGCAGCTTTCAAAATCATTGGAAATGTTGTTCTATTAAAATTCCATACAATGATATTTATTACGACTGTTGTACAAGGTCTTATCTTGTGAAGACGGTTGTAAAGCGAGATAAGTATTAGGTAAGTATTGAGCGAGCTTACAAGCGAAGTACAAACCTCTAAAGGCGAAACCTAAGTTTGAAGTATATGTGACTATCGCATTTTAATTACTTACCCGACTTAAAAAAAACGATGAGGCTGTCAATTAATTCGAATACATTATTTTATTGATCGCAGTGGTTTCATGTTCAACTGTACGAGGGAAAAGAATATGGTAGTTGAGGTAAAGTTTGGCTTGATTATATTTTCATTGGAGTAGAAACTTTCAATTTAGATGATAAATAAATACAGCCAAACCTGGATAAGTGAGAACTGGATAAGTGAGAAAACTCTATAAGTGAGGGTAATAGCCAGGACCCATCATTTTAAGCTCCCAAAACCTCTATTAGCGAGAAACAGAAACCTCTGTAAGAAATTAAGTTGCGAGTAAGAGCTGTAAGTTTTTCCCTCATAGACCTCCGTAAGTGAGACTGTAGATGTATATAGAGTTATTCACACCATGTGTAAGAGTAGGCACTTTAACCGTTATGATTGTAGCACTTAGAGATGCCCAAAATTCATGTCAAAATCACTCATTAAATCTGTACTAAGGAAGCATGTGTGATTTATGAGTACGGGTGCGAGTTATTTTGTCTAAAGATGTGTTTACATCACATGCTTATTGTAAAGTTGTTTGTTATTGCGATCTCGATCTTCAGATATAATCAAGTATGTATTCTGTATGGAGTTGTTTGGTCTGCGTGCACATGTTGGTGTAATTAACTTTTATTAAACAAGTGAATGCAACTCTTTGTGAACTAAAATACTCGTACACTCAAGTGTTGCTACTGTTTTTTAACTAACTTAGCTTTTAAGTTTGAATGAGGATGTTTTAATTTAGTTTTTAAAAATAGAATTGTTTTGTGGTTTGGTTAGATGTAGGTCAATTTAATTGACAAAACAAATTGAAGTTTCTCATTTATCAACTTCATTATAAATTCATTTATTATTTATTTTGGGTAGGTAAGTGGTCAATCCTGGTGTCGGTTGTAGACCGCCTAGAGGCCTCCGACATGGCCTAACGACTGAAACAACCGGGACCGAAATATGTATTCATTATGGGTGTATATGTATTTATTGTATCTATATTGACATTGTAAGTGTATAAAGGAGGAAAAAAAAGGATTCCGATAATTAAAAACCCCCTTTTTTAATACTGTTAGAACAGAAAACAGTGACAAAGGTCAAACCAAACTGTACATCAATCCGTAACCATTCATATAAAATCACTGAATAAAAATCAACATCAGATAAAATCTAAACTCTCGTTGTTTTCGAACTCGGATAACTCGTTTTAATCTGTTAGAAATCTTCCAAAGCAAAGCTTTTAAGCTATGTAAATATGTAATTTTATCTTAAGTTCACATACTTATGTATTGCGTGTTGGTGACGTAAGCACTTTCATTGTTTCACCTGTATTATCCGAAATGAGATAACACTCATTTGTCATTTTGCTGGGAACATTTTTGTTAACTTTCCAAGGCGAGTGTGTGATGTGCTTAAAGTTATTGTAGTTCTTTAGGCCCGGAACAGACTAGTGGCGAGAATGTCGAAAAACATTGAAGAGATAAACTTTTTCTTAATTTGATATTTTCCTGAAACAGTCTTATTTAATAAAAAGATATCAATTTAGTGCTTGCGCCAAGAATCTCGTGAGTATTATACCCGAGATTTTCTACGTTTCTTTCTCGGACTCTCGGCCTAGTCCATGAAAGGTAATAGACGAGAGAAGAGGCCGTCTCGCCACAAGTTTGTGCGGTCCATTAAATTTTAATTCATAATATTTTCCGTATTATTGTTTATTTAATTGCGTTATTATCAGCTTTCTTACCGCTATAGCTGTTATGTACTATTTCTTCAGTTACTTCTTGTTGCCATTATTTCTTATTACATAATCGTGAAGTGTCGTGTTGTGCTACTTATTGTGTGTATAGGGTGTACAAATAGAGCACACAGTATTTATGTTTTTGAAATAGCGTCGTTATGATATCTTTTTTATTGTAACTAGACCACGAAATAAGTAGGTACCAAAATGTATAGATCACATTCACATACTTTACGGCCTCCGACATGTACTATTGGTTGTGACAACCGGGACCGACAAGTTTAAATGCCCTTCGAAGCACGGCGTTACTGTGCTTCCAAGGGCACGTTAAATTGTCGACCCACTAAAACCATTGAAACACCGAGAAACCGAAGCATAGTTCACTTTCTACGGATAGTAGTCGTTACATGAGCCATGTTCGAGGCCCTTGGCGGCTCAATAACTCTGACACCAGGATTGGTCAGGTTGACCATCCACTCGATGAAGAAGACCGAGAAACCGATAATTAGACAAGCCTTACGAACTTCCAAAGCTACCATTTCAAGTAATATCCGTTTGTGCATACATACTGTGACAATATGTAAAATTATGCGTACTCGTATGTATATCCTTCAGCGAAAATGTGAAACTGCAGTCTGTACCCAACCAGTTAGTTAATAAATACCTGTTACGAGATATCGCGGCAGGACGGTGATTACTAATCATAAGCGAAGTTAAACAAGTAGTTTCACCCGACTCCGAGTGAGTCAACACGTCGTTATCTCATGCCAAACAATGGAGATAATTTGCGAAAGTGCTAACGGGTTTACATAACATTAAACTTTTATTTAAATAATGTTTTATTGTTTTTAATATAATCTTGTCATTGACCGGTTTTGTATACATTCCTTCCGGTGAAGAAATGTAGACTATTCAAACTAAATGCCGGAACACACCGGTAACAGCTGTGAGATCGTACTTACTAGCATGCTATGCTATCTGATATATGTATGTCAGATAGCATAGCATGCTATGGCGATTATGCATACTGACCAGACTTCATTTATAATGACCAAGTTACTTGGTCAAAGTAATAAATTAATCACTGACCAGCTATTATGCATAATAGCCGGACATAGTTGGTCAAAGTGATAAGTATGACCACAAATGTATATAAATATGAGCCCTTAGGTTCAACACTGCTCGCGGCGGTTCACTTTTGTATGACACCGTTCGCGACGGGCGCACGCGACGGTTCACTTTTGTATGGAGCCACACGGCGTGCGCACGCTTACGCAGTGTCGGCCCTTACTTTGCTTCGGTTAATTAATTTACTTTCGGCTTAGATGCCATCTAGGTACATATGTATCTGATAGTATACAATATACGTTGACTAGGTTTCCCTTTTACAAGTATTCGTATTCCCTTGTTTTTACCAACTTCAATTAATGTTGTCAATCAACAGTCAATAAATAACAGTATCGATAGTAAGTAGTTACCTAGTTGTGGTAACACCCTAAAAAGCTGATGCAACTGAACATCTCGCCAGGTTTCTAGGTCTTAAAGTGTTTTACTTGATCTGAGTGTAGGTTAGGTACCTCCTTATCTTAAACAAACCAATAAGGTTGATTCGGACATTTCAGCAATAACCAGCGCCAACCCGATAGTTTTAATTAAACATCTACGTAACATAACCAATAGGAGACTTCTTGACTCCTTTACCATATTTGAGAGTCATTACATTATCGTTTGCCGCAAGCAAGACGCGGTGACTACAACATAGTGTGAAAGGACGGCTTCACTAAGTCGAACAACTACCGTATGAAATGGATATCGGCTTCATTCGGTGATCACCAATCAATCATCAATCCGCAATCCTCAATCCGCAATCCGCAATCCGCAATCCGCAACTGCATCAATCCGCAATTGGCAAGATGTGAAGATATTCCTTCGTTGACCGAAGTAGTCCATCAAGGTCACTGATCACATTAGTGAACGCATTGTTACAACCATTACACCTCGAGGCGCAAGTATAAAGGTAGTTTAATCAATCATAAGTAAATGTCAGCCATGTCCCTGCCTACCATGATAGGCCATATTTAATAACACAACTCTAAAGTTTACACAGGGCTCATAATTTCTCATTATAACTCTTCTTTACTCCGTTTGTGACATCATACATTGTTTTTATCTACTCTGTAATAAGTAGGTACTTGGAGAAGCTATCAAATTCTAAACTAACGGCAAATACATCCACTGTTATTACTAGGAATGGCAACTGCAATAATTAAGCGTCAAGTTAAGATACGAGTGCCTAACATTGTAGTCAATTAATTGGTCAGTAAATTCCAGTGAATGTCCACGCCCGGGCTAAAGTATGATGAAGCACTTCTATTAAATTTGTGACTTGAATCTGTAGGTCCCAATGAGTCTAATAAGGGTCCTATCAAAAAAGGGTCATATAACCATAGGCTACCCTTTATATACCGCGAAGTGCTTCTTACACCTGATGATGAATGACATTTTCAGTTCATAGGTACTAAGGAAGGGAAATCCATATATACCGAAATTCCCACGGGAACGGGGTTAAACCTTACTCCTAACCAACGGCATTTCCGTTCAATTGGCCAACGAATCTCACAAGTCCCCCAACATATCATTTCTAGTTAATTTACGAGGTGTAGAAAACACACACCATTGTATGGCTCAATGTAATGAGTTATTGACTTCACGCCTCCGAAGGCTATTGCTTACTCAATCCTGCTATTTGCGAAAATTGTTTGCTGTCTCGGTTTACTTCAAGAGTTTTTATTTAACATGGATTTTTTTGCACCCGGATAAACCTCACCTGTTTAGGTAACAATATGTTATAAATATATGATATGAAGAAGAAGGTCGTTGATCTTTGTAAATGTGTAACTTTTATTATACAAGAAGTCCTAGGTCTTAGCTTAACAGTACTTACTCTTTAGTCAGAGCATGGACCCAAGACTTGGATGTTAAGAACATGTCAATGGAGACTTCTGGCTAGAACTGGGACAGCAAATACACTTTTAACACCCAAAGACTTTTGGATCGATTCTGAATATGGCCCAAAACAAAAAATCACGAAAAATTTTAAAAAATCAAACAATCGAAGGAGATATCTGTTTGGAGAAAACTTTTGCAGTAAAGTATTCTCACTTTAAGCATTTTATTACTTAGTACAGTTAGCACGGCTTTATTTGTTTATTTTCCGCAAATTATTACAGCAAATTGCCGAGTCAGTAATCCCAATCTCAAGCATTGATTAAGTTCATCGGCTCGACATCGTATTCGGTACAAATAACTGTCGGACGTCATGTACTTGCTAACTTATTTTGAATTAAACGTCTGTATTGGTTTTTCAATCTTTTGACCATGCCGGAGGACTTTGGGTGGATTAAGGCTTATCCTATATGAGGCGAGCACATTCTTCGATCGTGTGAATGACGTGACACTCGATTTGCTATGGGCAGATTATGAACTTACAAAAAATGAGTAAATCATTACTACGTATTATAAAACTAAATCCCCGGCCGCGTCTGTCTGTCTGTTCGCGATAAATTCAAATACTACTGCACGGATTTTGACGCGGTTTTTTAAATAGAATAGGGTGATTCAAGAGGTCAATGTTTATAAGGTATACAAATTCCCAAAATTCCCATGGGAACAGGCCAACGCGGGTAAAACCACGGGGCGCTTTCTAGTTGTATATGGTTGTACCAGTTCACAATCTGTTGACAGAGTTTATAATCGAACTATGTAGTTGGATTAAACGGGCGTTTACAATATAACGGTGAAATATACACGCCGCGCCGCCCGGCCACGCGCGCCGCGGAAACTCGTATGATACGCACGCCCAATGTAAGGTAGGCCTAAAACCTACTACATAATAACTGTCACCACTGGCCACTCGTAGGGCTTTGTTTTGAAGTAAAACAAACTTTACCACATTATTATATGTATTAAATTAATTACATTTGGTGTGCGCTTGCGCATGCGATGCATGTGAGGCCGCGCGAGACACGACCCATCACGTCATCAGGTATTTATGTTATTTATGTCTTTGTCTCGTACTTTACCGGGTTAATTGCGAATAGCTTCATTTTTACCTAAGTGAATGTGTTATTAGTTTAGTTAGTCATGTGTTTTACCCCCGGAAATCTTAGCATAGACAAATAAGTGTACTAGATAACTTTTTAGTAACAATTGTGATATGGATCTTTGACCCCCATTAGCAGAAAATTAAATTAATTTTCAAGGAAATTAACCCTTCCGAAAATTTAGTATCCTCTCCCAAAACTTTGCTACAACATGGCTTTGCTTAACAGTTGAAATAATTATAATGAATTAATAATTTTAAAGAAAATATCAAGCCAAAAATGTACAAAGGAAACAATTATTATTATCTACACCTAGCATACACTATTATCTTATCAGTACGATACGACACAATAATTCATTCCTTAGAACAAGTGAACCTGAAATCTAGAACATAACACGGCTACATTAAAGCAATAGCTAAATAGTTTTGAAGTTTATATGACCACGGTTCCTGTAAAGGAGCTATAACGTCAGATAAAAATGTAAAACAAAAACTAAGTGTACCCGTAAGCGTTGTTTCAATTCAAAAGTATGATTGAAACTTATTATGTACCTGGGTTCGCTTATACAAACGAAACCTATGGTTCCGAAGTTGTCATTCACAGTGTCCGTTCAAACTTCAGACTTCAGACGTGTTTAGTGTCAAAGCGGATCGGTTACGCAAATATTTCTCATCTGTATACATACAGCCTTCGGCCGAGCCCCGGAGCCTCCGGTCAGTCCAAGAGACGCGGGCGACGCGCGCGCATGCGCCACATTCCGGTAAACTAGTGAAGTGTAAACTGTGAACTGTGATTGAACCATCAACTCTTTATATGGATCGATAGAGAGATTGATTGCAATTTGTTCATTGTGTGTTGGATATACGTATTCTTCGAGTGAGTACAACTCTATTCACGACACTAAAGCATTTTTTTTAATAACCTTAAATGTCAAAGCTATTTGAATATGGAACCATATGCGATGGCAGAAACGGTCTACAAATAGGTCTTATCTACGTTTTATTACCGTTTTACAGTTAAAATTCTTTGTGAACGGTCATTAAAATTACTGAATGAGTAAAAAGCACATGTTTCCCGATTTGCCTTGCTTTATTTGATAGGATTGGGTGCGTATTTGTTTTTATTGATTACATATTTGTATTGTGATGTCAATGTCACGTTGACGTCTGTATCATAAAATGTCAAAAGGCGAAGATGTTTTTGTGTTTCTCAACACTAGATTTACAGCTTTGTAAATAAGATCGATATTATTTAAGCAGCAAGCAACAACTATAAATACACACAATACACAGCAACTATAATTAAACTATATTTGACGCATTTTAAAGCCTTTTTACCCAACAATGGTTTAACAAGATGCATATGACTTATAAAAAGTTAAGTAGTCATTAAACGTAGAACATACTGTTATTCGTTATTCCAAAGAAGTGGTTCAATAACCTTGATTTTAAAGATTTTTCAAAATATTATTCATGATATCGATTAAGTCTAGACTTTAGATATATAAATTATAATACAAATAATTTTGCATATTGTAATTCAAACTAAGGTTAAAATATCAAATATTTTACCATACTAATATTTTCGAAGTAGTTTCCGATATTTGTTCCTCTTACATAGATTAATCAGTTTTTTTTTTAATACCGCCATGTTTTTACATTAAACTTCAATATTTCTACTAAACTAAAAGTTGATCAAGTTTATATGCTTCTAAGGAATCGAAAGTTTTAAATGAAATAACCCATTTTTTTAAACTATCATAATGGTTTTATACAACGCAAACTTTTCATAGATAACTTGGTATCATTAAATATTGCTTAAAGCAAGAATAATATCCGTGATTATATGCTATAGGTAAGTTAACTAGTATAGGTAGCCACGTTCTATTTGTGCTACGTACCACACTTATTTCTTACTTATGGTATTGAAAACATCGCTGAAAGAAAGAGTTTCTCTATACGATAAAAGTAAGACTTGTACACTGTTTTCCATATCATTGGAGATTGAGACAGTTAGTTTATAATAGACAAAGTAATTATTTGTCTTTGCTTATTGTAGAGTTCCATAATTTAGTTAATTTCTGTTTATAGTTGGAATTCCATAACTATCATTATTAAAACCTTGAAAACCAGTTGAGACGCAACTTTGTAGCACATAGAGTATGGTTGATTATTATATTTATACAGGTGATTTCATACTGTTCTTCTGTAGTCTATAGGTCGAAGTAGTCTGTGGTTTTCTACATTTCTACCGATTAATTTCACAGAAAAATTTCCCATATTTGTTTTTTTTTCTACTTTACGTGACGATAAGGATTTATGCATGTGAAAGTGCGTGACTTGGCAGTAAATTTAATTTAAAAAATGTTTTGATAGATTATTTTCAATAAGTATTGCGTATTCTATTTTCAAATTATTAATTAAATATTTCTTCAAGCGTTGTAGATCAAAACCATAGATATTAGAATATTTTAAATCGTATTTTAAAATGGAGGTCGCGAAGAGGTTACATTATTATAATTTTATGGATTTGTGTGCAGTTGTTTTGAATATGTATGTGTCTCTGTGGGAATTGGCGCTAAATCAAGAGAATATCTGAGATATACAGCAATATGGCTAGATAATGACCAAGATGTTTAGTATAAGAACTGATAGTATCATTCGTACTCACTCATAAATCTTGGGTGTTCCTGGCGTAGTTTGAAAAATGGATACTAAAAACAACTTTCAGCATTGAGACTTCTTGGATGGATGGCCAAGTGTAACAAAAATTGTTCAATTGTTTTTTTATCTGCCCCATAGCACAACAAAGGTGACCTAGGATGGGTTATTTCAAATTTTGGTTATGGTAATACGTTCATTAAAAAGTTTACTTTTTTAAGTTCTTAAATGTGTGTTAACTGTTACAAAGTGATATATCTTAAATGACTGTATGTTGTAGTTATCCGGGCGGCAGTAGAAAGCCACGATTTTTCACTTTCTTACGTTTGTTGAGACTGACAATTTGTGCTAACGTTTAGTGGTGCGTCAGTGTAAGCTGAAGCAACCCGATCCAAGTGTGATAAATAAAGCTCTGCTGATTAATAGACAACTATCATTTAAAATATTTCAATCATCAGTAGATATGTAAACTACTCGTAATATTATAAAGAGGTAAAAAAAAATTGTTATGTTCGAGCTAATCTCGGGAATTACTACCAGTCCAATTTGAGTAATTCTTTTTTTAATGGCCACATTCAGCGGGAAGGTTAGGCTATTTTTCAACCAGAAATTCCCACGGGAACGGTCACCATGGGGGTAAAACCGCGTGGCGCTGCTAGTAATATTATAAAGAGGTAACATTTGTTTGTTTGTATATGTTCGAGCTAATCTCGGGAATTACTTACCAGTCCAATTTGAGTCATTCTTTTTGTAATGTCCACATTCAGCGTAGGTAGGCTATTCTTCAAGGTAGGCTATTCTTCAACCCGAAATTCCTACGGGAACGGACACACGCGGGTAAAACCGCGGGGCGCTGCTAGTTAATGATATTTTTGATGATATTTGATTATGGTTCATTTATTATACTAACTAGCAGCGCCCCGCGGTTCTACCCGCGTTGTGCCCGTTCCCGTGGGAATTTCGGGAATTTTTTTACATAAAAACCTTCCTCTTGAATCACTCTACCTATTACAAAAAACCGCATCAAAATCCGTTGCGTAATTTTAAAGATTTAAGCATACAGACAAACAGACAAACAGACACGAAACAGAGACGACTTTATTTTATACTATGTAGTGATACTTTATAATACTCGGTTATTCTATTTATATAAATCGACAAGTTATCTAAGAAGATTTAATTAAATTTAAACCACAGCTGCTCTACGGAAAGCACTTTAAAATGAAACTTCCTAATATTGGGAAATCATACGGAAAATCGTTTTCTCTAACAGAATAATGTTATAGCATACATTTGATGTAAGTCAGAGGGCTTGTCCGACCTACTGAACTCGTCAAATTAAGGTGGTATATTGTTATCTAACACCTACTTGATCGCAAGAAGTTCGAATGAGACGTTCACATACATACATACATTAAAAGGTTTTTTAAATATCGCACAAAGTTAAATGTTGCGTAATTTATTATTTATTAAATTACTTACTGTTTTGTGTTTTAAATGGTATTTTCTGTAATGGGTATTTTTTACATTAAGCTGAGGGTAATTCAGAAGGAAATTAATTTTCCATGCTACCGCCATGGTTCCAAAATGTTGCCGTTAGTTAGCGCGAAATTAGACTAAGTCGATCTCTTTATGCAACATCAGCTACGCAGACTACTAGACAAGATTAAATTAAAGAAAATATAAATAAAGTCCAAATTATAGCTGTCAACAAATGTCACTAAAACAGTTTATTGGACGTTAATTCATTTTTCAAATTAAAGTTTATTCAACATTTCCCCATTGACAGTTAATCGCTACCATAATACTTCATTAAAACAACTCTATAAGCTAGTAATACTTTACAGTCTAGGTCAAGAGCTAGGTAATTACTTGTACTTAGTGCTTCCCCATTTCACACTAAGTCTAGACCTTAATACGTCTTTCATCAAACTCTCAATGAATCATAAAATATTTACCATTGGATTCCAACAAATACGTCTAAGTAAAGTGAAAGACTGTTGCGTAACCCGTTTCAGTCATTAAAGCCGTCTGCAGATATTATTGTATGTTATAATAATTTTTAATTGTACTTCTCCGCACATCTAGTGTGTAATGTGCCTTAATTGCGTAATTATTCGAGTATTCTTGTGCATTCCTTTTGAATGGTTGGAGTACGGGGTTAACGGGTTAATATCAAGGTTATGTAATACTGTTAAACCTTTTAATAAGGGCCTGTGCAGAAATTAAGGAAAGTTGAATGCGGAATACTTCGTAATAGTAAAGAACTTACTTTATGGAACATTCTAAAAGGCATACATCTTAAATGTGAACATACTATAGACATGATAAGACAAGTCAGTATTAAGACTGTCTTTTGCTACGTGAAAACTTTTAAGACTTCTACATGTTCACAGGTTTTCATTAATCAAAAGTAGACTTAAGACTCGCTTGTTTTAGTCTATGTTCACCCTAACACATAAGTACCTATCTAATGTAATCTATATATAGTCTTTGTTTTGTTTTAATCGGTTCATAAATAAAAAAAGTTATATCAATCTAAAGAATCGCATCAGAGGTGGCTACGATGCGGAGGTGGGTGTGTGCTACGATGCGGAGGTGGGAATATGCTACGATGCGGAGGTGGGACTATGCTACGATGTGGAGGTGGCTACCATGCGGAGGTGGCTACCATGCGGAGGTGGCTACGATGTGGAGGTGGGGGGGTGTTTGCTACGATGCGGAGATTGATACGATAAAAAAATGTTTCAAACGATCTATCACGAAACTTAATGCGGCAGACTAAATTCCACGCGAGCGAAGCCGCGGGCAAAAGCTAGTCTACTATAAAGTGCCTACACCGTACCTACCTTCTCTTTATAATACTACTATTTAAACTATCACGATTCAACCCCATCAAGGTTAGTGCTTGTCCACGTTGAAAGCGCGGGCGCGGGCGCGGTGGAGGGCGCGGGAAACGTCGCGAGCTCGTGTTCACGTTAACCGCCAGGCGTTCGCGCGAATGTGACGTTTTGTCAGAGGTCGTAAACATATCAGGAAACATTATACTAAATGAAACGGGTCTGTATCGCGGTGAGTTCACACTAAATGTTGTCTATTCGTTAATAAGTGACAGGAGTAATTTTAAATATTTGTATATATAGACCTTCCGCTGTCACTCAATTTAGATCTCATTTAAGTAAACTATTATTAGAAAAATGTTATTATTCTGTCTCAGATTTCCTAAATGATTCCTGTTTATAGTTATTTCATAGTTGTTTGTATATTTTATAGTTGTTTATGGTTAGTTATGTTTATGTTTTTTATTTTTATATAATAATATTATTACATAATTAGTTACTTTATGTTTACGTTATAAGTTTCTTCTTTAAATTCGTATGCCAAAAGGCGGAATATGAGTTTTAAAAAAACAATGTAACCCGTATTCGAACAAATAAATAATTTTGATTTGATTTGATTTGATTCAGTCCTGATTTTAGTAATAAGTCCATGGGTTGAACTTACCTGACGTCGCGAGTAAATCGCGCGCGCCACCGCGCTAGTTTGACGTGAACACACACAAACGTCTCAAGCGTTTGAAATTGGAGCGAGCCAGTGGTCCGATTTTGCAAAGTTGGGACATAGGGCTTCAAAATCATTTTTTTGTATTCTTTGCATGGAAACAAACATTTTATGTTCCAATTGGAAAACTATCAGAAGAAGCTGCAGAGTCTAGAAACAAAGATTTCAGAAGGTACCGTGAAAGTCATTCACGTAAAATTAACCGGACTGCTTGTAATCAGGATATTATTAATAACTTGTTGATTAGTTCTGATCCCTATATATCAACAAAGAGGCATAAAATAATTCGTGTACATAAAATGCTTTCAGAAGACGCGAAAGCATTGCTATTACCTGATAGTTTTGATAAAGATGATGAGCAAGAAAACATTGAATTTATAAATGTAGAAACTATCATCGAAGGACAATGACAGGAAAATTTGATTTGTGTAATTTACTTTTTTTAAGTGCTTGTTTTTAAGTCTGTGTGAGTGGAATATGCCTCTTGGGGACACCACTTAAAAAAAAACGCACTTTATTCTCTACCTCTGGGGTGGTGTGGAAATGAGAATGAAAAGTGAAATTTCTCAAAAATCGGGGCAAATCGAGGGTTGGCATATAGCTTTTAATTTAGCACTAAAATAGTGTTATCCAAATCTGAAAACCATATTTTGAGACATTTTGAGACTTTCAAGATATTCGAAATAATGTGTTTTTTTCCATACAAAAAATAATTCAATGACGTATATCTCGAAAAATATAAGGTTTTATCAAAAATTACCATCTATAAAAACATCTTGTATTTAATAGCAAAACCCAAATATGCAATAAAAATATTAAAAATACGAAGTCAATTTTCGCGATTGCCTATGTCCACTACGAGCGATTTTCGGACCATTGTGGAGCGCGCCGCGCGCGCTAGTCGCTAGTTAGCTCGCTACTTTTTTTTTTTGTTTTATAATTTGGCATCACATGGTATGTATTTGCCAATGTCAAGTTAAGCTCGCTACTTACACCGCACTCGCGTTTTGAACGTGAACACTTGGATATCACTTCATATGTTTGATATTTCGTGACCGCGCCCGCCACCGCGCCCGCGAGTCAACGTGGGCAAGCACTTAGTGTTCTCTATATACTAACGTGCCCCGCGATTTCACCCACAGTGCACCTGTTCCCGTGGGAATTTCAGTATTTTTATTACTTGTTATCCTATTCTTGACAAAGATTAATAAAATAATCATTAAAATTGGTCCAACCATTCTCGAGTTATATTTAATGGTGTAACTATCACGACTTTGTTTTATATAGTCGTATAGATGTTATAGGCGATACACAGAGTTTTTTAAAAGTCTCGGTATCTCATTTAAAAAGTATTTATAAGTTCATTAAATAATAGCCAGTAGTATTATAAGCATCGTATTACATAACAATGGTACCTGTATCACTTTAATGAGCACTGAATACCTGGTCCAGGGGCGTGGTCGCGTTACCGCCGAGAGAAACCGATCGGTTTATGTTCTTTATATGATAACTAGCCGCGGCCTGCGGTGTAACCCGCGCTGTACCCGTTCCCGCGGGAATTTTGGGATAAAATGTATTCCATGTGTTATTCTGATGTATAACCTATATTACTGCAAAGTTTCATCGAAATCCGTTCAATAGTTTTTGCGTGAAAGAGTAACAAACATACATACGAAAATAAACTTTCGCATTTATAATATTAGTAGGATTGTGTCGTAAAAATAAAGCGACTCATTTACATTCAAAGGTGATGTGTCAAACAATGGCTAATAGTTTTGATAGATGTGTCAAAGTGTGATTAAACTGGCAACGATCGGTGAAATCTACTGTTTGTGTCAGATTGTGATTAAACGTTTATGATTTCTTATTTTAGCACTGAGTAAGCAAGGTCAGATTAGATTTATTCATTATTCATAACTAGTCATGAAATGTCTCAATAGTTATTGTTGTTTTGTACGTTATTAAGATAATAATCGAGCTATATGCGATGATTTGTGGATTACCTACAGTTACAATCACGGGACAGAAAGTAATGTCTAGGAAACTTGAATTCCTTTTTTGGTGATCTTCAGTAATTACAATATGATCAAGCTTTTAAAACGTTACAGTACGAGATAATCGAAATACGTTCAAACAAACAAGTACGTTAAAAAGCCTAATAGAGTAAAAACTTTAGTGGCAAGACAACCTAAGTATAAATAAAAGATAGATATCCAATCTTTTGCTATCCCACCACATCGCCTATCATATTACAAACGTAATCCTTCATATCATCTCACTATACTCTACTGCTGATTTACCTCACATTTCAATCTTCACACTGGATTCCATTCCAATCCGTTCGTTATCTATCGACATTCCGCATTTGGATATTCTCGTTGCACGCACAGATACTTCACTGCGCTTGCACACTCAATAATGTTCTAGAGAAAGATGGCATGCACTTACTTATGATGAAAGCTGCCGTTGAGTCCATGGACACAGTTAAGCAAAGGCATTCAGGACTGTCAAACTGGGAGTCCAAAACAAGGAGGTTGAACAGTTTACCATATTTTTTTTTAAATGCTGTTAACCGTTGTCGTTGCTCTACCTTTCCCCAATTTTGCTACCTTCTTATCAAGTGTCGAAGTATATTTACACGTGCCTTCTGATTATATCTCCATTAATTTTAAACGTATAAATCCAATAGGTTTTGCTGCAAGTAAGCAGTTTATTATGAGTAAAAGCGTCAGTTTTTACTAGCGATTTCTGATCGTACCCTCCCCCCCTTCTCCCCTCTTCTTATGTCTATCACTGTATCCACATTAAGATTCCAAAGACACGGTGCATTGTGTGCGAGAAGGATGCGGCCTTTGTGGTTTTCCTGATGTAATGTATTCTCTATCTATAGTGGTCTCTTTGATTGATATGTGTGGCGAATTTTCGGTTTTCACTGTCATCAATTCAAGGACTTATAATGTCGGTCTATGGAATGTTCATCGGTTTGTTGGTATGGTACGTTGAGTTGTTATGTTACTACTGATTACATGTTAGATTTAAAATACCTCGAGAAAAAATGGCTGGACCATTTTTTTATCTAAGAACTAACGCAAGGAAACTAGCTTTCAAATCAAAAACCACATCGAAATCCAGAGCTACAGTGCCAGCAGCGATGGCAACTAGTGAGTTTTTAGATTGCATTAGGTATTGAAATAAAACTTCGAATCGCCTTCGTTGATAAGATTGATTCGATTGAGGCGTAACTTTGAGAAATAAAACCAACTGAAGTATCTGGATATGCCTGCCCCACCTTCCATTAGGATATAAAAAAAACCATCAAAACCAAAGTTAAAAATAAGTATGATCTCTCATTTCGCTGTCCGATTAACATAACACAAGCCAAGTGGTTGGCAAGCGTAACTTGTGCAAACAAGTGAATGCAGAATGCTGCGTATTCAACTCACGCGCACAGTATTATGCGGGTTGGTGAACTTGAGGCTCTCAGAAGGCCTTTATCTTCACATCTGGAGGCTCACGGCATTGAAGTGCAGTCTTACATCTCGCCATTATGACATTGTACTTATGTCTTAGGTGACGGTAACCTTTTCTTACCATGACTGTACATTTTCTCTTCAGAAATTATGTTTTGCAAGGTATGAATGAAAGAAAGATCCAATTATTATAAAGTACAGTCTCATAGGTCTTATCGCTCGTACTCAGAGACGTCAAATACCTCCTTAATAGAAATTTAATGAGTGATTTTTGAAAATTACATCTATTACTTAAATGTCGATTTAAATTATGTCTCTGAGTGCGACAGTAAGTGACAAAACATTTGGAAATTATGATTTGCAAATTGTGTTTGTTTTTATTATAGAAAGATTTATCCATCTAGTTTATCCCAACAATTATCTCTAACTTTCCTTATAAGGCACAATAATCAATATAAACGTTTTTAATTCCTCAATAACCGATGTTTGTCAATAAATATAAAAGAAAGTAGTTCTGTTAGTATAGAAATATGTTGACAAATAAGTTTACAGTCGTTCCATACTTGGCGGACGAGTGATCTCTCAGGGCAAATTGAATCATAATTAATACGATAAATATGAGGAATTGTAGAAATTCTCTGTTTCGTGGGAAATGTGTGTCAATGACAATTATATTATGAAGCGATTAATCGGTCAATGGGTGAGAGAAAAAAATATTACGATTTTGATTTCTCAATTGATAACTTTACGGTCAGAAATATAAAATTGTTTTTCAGAAAAAAATCGTAAATAATCATCAAAAGTTGTATGTCAAAATTATGCTAAGACACTTTATATCTAAGTTTTTTCAATAAAAATCTACTCCTACTAAAACTGGCTAAGAAAAGCGAGTGTTGACATAAAAGGATGGCATTAGAAAGAGCAAAAGTGGTAAGAATTCCATTGACGTGAACCTCTCAAGTTTAAGAAAAAGAACTAATCATTATCACATAAAGGTAAACAAAAGACACGTTCATTAATTAGTAATCTTACTTCTTATTCAATTGAGCACAAAATTCCCACAGCTCAGAAGCTAAACAATAACAGCTGACATATTTCCTCCAATCGGATTGCGTAACCGGAACAGACGAATGCTATTGGCCGTTGAACACATCCAAACTTGGAACTGAATCACGTACGAATGAACGAAAAAAGTAAATGAACAAATGAACGATAGAAAAAATCAATCACATCTCTTTATCTTGTTACGACTGTTGAATAAATTGTTTGAAAATATTTACGTTCACTTTCAGTTGCGCAACTGATTGATTACTTTGCGCTGATAAAGTTTGATTTATTGATAAGGAATCTGTTCATCCTTTTTTAGTGTCTTGACGGAGACCAAAAGTGATGTGAAAAGTTCATTTTAAAGATCACCTTGATGGCTGTCAAAATGTGTAATGGTTGTCGGCTAATTCTACTTTCAGAATGTTTATCTTGAACTTAACTTAATCTCGATTATATCGATTACAATATCAATATCGATTTACAGTGATCGTAATCGGTTAAATATCCCTTCATCCTTTAGTATTGAATGAAGTTCCTTTTTATCCTAAAATTGCTGCCCAAACCTTGGCAGCTAATTAAAAGAAAATAAGCGGAGGCGCGTCGTTATACAAACTAAGAAATGTTCTACTAATCTTACATAACAATGGTGACATTGCTGATTCACTGGTCATCTACAAACTTACTAAATCTGCCAACGTCACAGTTACAACTACATGTGCAACCAATGACGTCACATCACCAATATGACCCACAAACTTTACGCTATCTCTTCTGATTCATACTATCATTTCCAAATCAACTTATAATCTATTTTGTACCGTATCTTAAGGCAAAAAGGTATAATTTGCAATGCTGTTTAAGTGTCCGGTTGTCCATTCACGAGAAAATATTAAATATTGATTCAATGAATCATTTCATTACGTTTGTTTTGATTACTATGCAATTCCGATTAAATTATGTTTAACACAACAATAATTAATATATTTTGCTTTACGCTAACCACGATTACAGACAAAACCTGAGACAGTAGTTAGTTATGCTAAACATGTGAAACAAAACATGATAACAATACAGACAGACAGACAGGCATAGGAGGTAACTAATAATAAGCGAAAGTTTTGAAACAAAGAACAATGCGACATATTGACGTCAAACATAGTATAAGTGTAGTAGTAGGCAATACAATTGGCATAAATACCCGTAATTTGCATGAGAACTTGAATACTATCGGATTTGTATCTATTAGTTCTAATTTTGAAGGAATCACGAAATACGAACCAAACCGGTTTTGATTTCGTACCAACTCTATTTTCAAACTGAAGAGTTTGAGGTCTGAGACTGGAGAGTTTGTTTGTTTGACAGTGCTTATCTCTGGCACTGGCAGTCAGATTTTAAAAAACCTTTACTTATAACCACAAACAATAGGAACGTTAAAATTACTTTTCAAAATTTCAATGAAGTACACCGTGGATAGAACCTCAAGACACTGCTAGTATTTTCATAATGTATCGCAAAAGTGCTCTACAGTTGCAGAATCATCCAAATTCTAATGCCTACTTATTCTGTCTATTGAAATTCCTGTAACTGTACTTTACTTATAAGTAAGTACGTCGTTACTCCCGCTAAGGAATCCATTTGATATGAGGGTACTTATAATCTATACTTTATCTATAAAGCTGAAGTTAGTTTGTTAAACGCGCGCGCGTTGAACGCGCGATTCGAATAATTATTTTTGTAATGAATAGCCACATTCATCGGGAAGGTTATAGGCTTTTTCATCCCAAATTCCTACGGGAACTGGCACAACGCGGGTAAAATCGCGGGGTACTGTAGTATATACCTAGAGACCTAAAACATTGAGATGCCTAAATCATTGAAATTAGAAATCATGGTACCTCTAGACTTCACCTATGTATAGCATCAGCTGAGAAGTCTCCTGTTTTGTTTTTTTATTCTTTATTTTATTATAATTGTGACAATAAATGATTATTATTTATTTGTTTATTTTAACTAATATTAAAATGTGGTAAAATTTTTAATTTTGTTTGTACGAGCTAATTTCTGGAATTACCAGTCTTTGAATAATTATTTTTGATAATTAGATTTTGAATAATTATTTTTGTAATTTAACGGGAAGGTTATAGGCTTATTTATCATCCCGAAATTATCATGGTAACGGGCACAACGCGGGTAAAACCGCGGGGAGCTGCTAGTTGAGCTATATTAGAACTTATTGGAACCTGTCACTCAAACTTAAATTACTCGCTCGCTCGCTACTTAGCCCTGTAGTAACATTTTGACCATAACTTTTTTCTTAAATCTCTGCCCCTCATCTTCCGTAATTAAATTATATGATCGACATAACACGCAACTACAATTAAATCTCTGTTAACATATTGTTTACAAATCAGAACATGGGAACCCAGAACTGTACTTAAAAGAAGCAGGTTAATTTGTCATGTTATTATACATAAGCACTACAAATTAAATCCTTATTACCTGCTAAAGTTTTAGCTTTGAATGTACTATTTTGCACAATAATATGGACATCAAACGATAAGTCCTTTCTAAGACAAACTAAACCTAAACATAATTTCCTAATTGCATCCAATTCGATTATGCCGTTCTAATCGATTAAATTCTTAATAGATGTATAAAATTAGTTAAAAAATTCCAATTACGGACGATTATAACATCGAATGAAAGTGAGATGTCAGTAAAACCTAGGAAGAGTCGCTAAGATGAAACAATCGTCTTCCCATCTCTAGTAAAACATCGATAATTTTAATAAATCGATTGTCTTCCGCCTCACTTCCTAGTCATTGTGTTGTAATCTCAATCACATACGGTTACCGATTGATTTCATTGTAATCGATTAGGCACAGTTTGGAGTGGTATCGATTTAACATGCGAACTCCAAAATATTCCCAATTTTTTCTTTCATAATAATAATATATTGTACCATATTGATTCCAGTTGTTTAATTTACCTAACTACACATAATTCATTATTTATTTTATTTTGTTTCAGAATATGACAACATTGGTCAACATCATCTAATTCATTAGGTATGCAACTAATATTTTGAATTTTAAAATAACTCTTTTAATTATTAGTGGTGTATCTGATTTTAGTTACTAATTGCAAATAAGAATACTATCATACAAATCCGTACTGGCTACTTACAAATCATTACAGATTTGCCTAATATGGAATTCTACCTTGATTACGTTATAATCTTATTCCTCTAATTTGGGGCAAATGTCACATCTTATAATGCCATGACTGTCATGTTTCATGAAAACATTATATTCTCTGCGGCAGAATTTAAAAATATATTCCATTGTTCCGTTTTAATTGTCTGTTATCCACATAAGTTTATCAAACTTATCTTACCTCCTTGGATGTTTTGAATCTACTTCTGTTTTTAAACCGGTTGGACAAGTTAGGATTTAAAATTAGATTTCAAATGAGGAACGGATTCGTCTGTCTGAACTGTTGTTAAGTGTTAGGAAAAAATGGTATTTAGGAAAACTAATTAACTAGATATGAACTTGATGGTTATGATAGAATAAATATGTAAATGTCGCTATCGAATTAATAGCGAGCTTACAATCTGCGAGCAGAAGTGTTTGCCACACAAACATATGCCTTAAGGATTCACCGGCCCCATGTTAAAGTTAGTAAAAAACAAAAACTTATCACTTGTAGGTGCAATATTAATTTTGGCCAGTTATTTTATGCACCTCCACTGTACCACAATACTCGGCTATTAATAAATATATTCAACACGATATTGCCATTTAAATTGGTTATGAAACTGTACGTGGCCTGACGACGTTGTTATATTTTTAAAGTGAAATTTTATTATTTTGTATTCAATTAATTATGCACTACTTGTGTCCGGAGTTACCGGACGAGTACTCAATGGGCGTTGCTTGAGATTCATTAATGTGTTGCGTCATTTTAAAGAATTTTATAATGTAATTTATTACCTATTAGGTATTTTATATTTTCAACGGCGTTGAACCCGTTTCCGAGACAATTTTCTTGTTTTCTCTACAAACAATAAAGTCATGTGAAAAAGAATCAACCGATTTAGTATTTCATATTAGTTATTTCATAGCTACACCCTAAAAGAAATTTGTTTTTAAATGATCTTTTACTATGAAGATTAACCATAAATATTTACTCTCTGGTTGGTCAGGTGTGTGAATATTTTTGGAGAAAGTGATATTTCGTTTTTAAACGCAATTAACGGTCAAGTGAGGCGTCATTAGGCGTTTGTTTCTTAAAACACGATGGTTGTGGTTGAGGACTTTCTCTTGTTTGAGTAATTAGCGTTGTTTTGGACTGCTTTCCTTAACTGCGATAATAAGTCTGCTTAACATGTCAAAGGGTCATTTTGGGTCACGCATAGGGGGCAGGCAACCCATAAATAAGTTAGAGAGCATATGCATACTTTCTGGTTTCTTAAGTCTTCTGTGACCACAGTTACTGTAAAGGGGCTGAAACGTCAGATGTAAAATAAAAGCGATGTGTATCAGTATAATATCGAAGTTTCAATTCAAAATGCATACTTTTTTATATGATATAGTGACTGTGGAGATTCATCCAAAACGACGGCGCATTTTCTATAGCTCTATAAGCACTACATCCGACCTCAACAGGGCTGCAGATGATGCAGTCACCCTGGCCAATTTCTGGGCTGGCTGGCAAAAAAAAAAAGTGCCAGTGACACGCAGGGAACATCATATAGTCAATTAAGTCTAAGCTATGTCATATCACAAAGTATAGTATACAAAATTGAGTATGTCTAAGTTATACCGTACCATAATCTATTCGTTTAGGTGCTACAATGCCGTAGACAAACTGTAGAGTGATGCGAAGTTAACCCAACCGAGTTGTGTCGTCCCCGGCCCTGGGTGCCCCGTACGTTGACTTCACTTTCCCTTCAACCAAACCACATAATATACCCTTTTACAGGTATCGACAGAGACTAGACATTTTACTTTGTTATTGATAGCCGGTTCAGGCTGGTTTTTATGATAGGCAGTATTTCTTTAAGAGTATGGTGTGGTACCACCCTGTTGGTCCAGGAAGAGAGTTAAGGCCAGTTTTGCTGATGGGAAAGTGTATTTGTTGTTGGGAATGTGTTTGTATATTTGTAACTGTATTTGGTGAGGTTTGGAATGGAAAGTGTGGTCAAGTTTTAAATTTGAAGTTTTTGCGCATGGAAGTCATGACCCTCTAGATCGCTTGATAGTCCTTAAAAGATCTTTTAGAATCTACACTAGACCGTTCCTTTTATTTAAGGAATTCCTTCCGGTAAGATCTCTAAATTAAAACAAACATCAACAAAAAGAACCAATGCTAAATCAAACTATGTACTAAGTTACACAACAACACTTAACAAAAGAATCCTAACTTAGATAACAAACCGCTTCAAACTATGTAGTTCCAAAAAACTATTGTAATCTAATTGACAAGTGCACATTACGTAGTCTATAAATAGAACAGGCGAATGCGTTTGTAATTTATTTCCTAACTAGAGTCAAATCTGTTGCCTAACGAATGCAAGAAGTAATTACACAAGTGACGTTTAATTACCATAACACTTTCGCTGTATCGTCCTTCTGACACGAAACTATGTACTAGCTAGCCTCTTCAGATTTATATCGAACTAGCTGTGCCCCGCGGTTTCACCCGCAGCGCTCCCGTTCCCGTGGGAATTTTGATTTTTATTCCCTATAAACCTCACGGAGCCCGAGACCTTTCCAACGAATGCAAAACCGTGGAAATCGGTCAGGCCATTCACGCGTGATGCCGCGACCAAGGAAAACGGGTTTCATTTTTATATATATAGATAGAATACGTGCCAAGTGAAGTAAACTGAAGTAGGTTAGTGGCCAATCCTGTCTAGAGTTTTTAAACCGCCTAAAGGCCTCTGAGACCCATATGGTAACTAAAAACCGAGATCGGTAACTTTACGTGCCCTCGGAAGCACGGTAGAGCTCATTTTAATTTGATAGAGTAGGTAGATTATCTCCTGGTTCGAAATGTTAAATTTCAAATATACAGGGTGAAACATGGGTCGTGAACAGAAATATATTTTTCTTACTGTCTAACTTTAGCTTAAACATGTGGACGATATGAGGGTCAGAAATATGTACACATTGTTTGTTAATTTGTTATTAAAATACTGCAATAGAAAAGTAAATTTCTGTTCACGACCCATGTTTCACCCTGTATTACTCAGACAAATTGCGCAAAACGTTCCATTATTACATGGAAAAATGACAATACTTGATCAGCTATGCGCGAAAACCGTCGGTTATGGCCCAGCCATGGTGTCAAATGTCCATCCATGATATCCGATCAAAACATCGATTGCAGACCATTCATAGTGATTCCTTACAACTGGAATCGATCTGGCTCGGAAGGTAATTCAACACTGATCGTTCCGTGTTCCCCTCATTGCGAGGGTTTCCTATAGTACTGAATACTAGTGTAATGTTACTTGAGTCACTCAAAGTAGCACTCGGGGCCAACAGTGACATTTCTATCTGAACGCTACCAAACTTGGGTACAGAAAGTATATTGTCCCACTGCTGTGCAAAGGTCTTTCATCTGCCTGAAGATATCAGCCAAGTTTAGGAAGGCGTTGTTAAATTGTCAGTCCTATTTGGATAAATCAATGGATCAGGTAAGGCCTTTAGGCGGTCTAAAATATGTGATTGGCCACAAACAAAGTTACTCACTACAATACTTTTGGTACCTACTCAAAAATATTTCCGAATATTAAAGCATTTGTAACAACGGAGGAGTTTATCAGCAGAATCGCGGAATAGGAGCTAGTTACTATACTCGCTTAATTGGACTAACAAGTCATAATATTATTTTTATAGCAAAAGGAAACTTATAATTGTATACCATTTAAATAACTTAGTTTTAACATAACAAAAACCGACCAAGTGCGAGTCGTACTCGCGCACGGACGGTTCCATACTTTAAAAAACGGCAAAAATTACATTTATTGTATGGGAGCCCCCCTTAATAATTGTTTTATTTTAATTTATTATATTTAAAGAGAACATAAAACTAAATATTCTGTGAATAGTTTAAGCGTTTACCTGTTTCCGTTATTAGTATCGAGCAAGAAACGGTAAAAAATCACGTTTGTTGTTATCGGAGCCTCCCTTGAATATTTGTTTTATTCTTAGTAATAGGGTCCCGTTTTTACCCTTTGGGTACGGAACCCTAAAAATTTAAACAAAGTTCGGGCGACAGCCTCTAATGAGATCATATTGAATCTCGAATAGTCAATACATAGAAGACAATGAACCAGATCCATACAAATGAAAGCATTTGTTTGAATTGATCTCTAAATCGCTGGGTAATCAATGTATAAACTTTTATTAATATTTATATAAACGAGACGGCCATTCATGACATGCGTTTGTAAAGGATTCAACATCATCGAGTGCGAGTTTGATAGATCGCGAGCGTCACAAATGTCAAATTCGTTCCGTCTAGGTGTCTGTGGTATCCTCTCAGATTTAGAGTGCCTTTCCATTAAAGCGAAGTGGAGATATGCGAAGCTCAATCAACCAATCTCAACGCATCACGAAAAGATTTTCATAAAGTCAATGCCTTGATTGACAAATTCAATGCAGACCCCATTGATCGCTCTAATACGCTCCGCACAGCTCCACTCCGGTTAAATTAAAAGGCTTTACTTTGTCTTCAGCACTCCAAAAAACATCACATTTTCCCCCTTCCTCTTCTTCTTTTCGAGTCGAGAATCTCGTGGCGAAAGGATCAGCGAATCTGCGTTACCGACTACACTGTCCCCGCAGATCCCCCAGGGCGCGCCGGACGCACACAGCCGGATGTGGTGCGTCACACGTGGAGGCTCCTTTCATGCACCCCCCTAAACTTGACCTAGTTTTTATCAAAGCTACACAATATGTGCAATATGTATTCAAAAATAGTAATTAATTTCTGTTTACCCAATAATTACACCGTGAAAGACAAATCGTATGCAAATAATACCATAGAGAATCCGATAATCACGACTCACGTGGAGGTTGTTTTTAATTAAATAATGTCTATGGTACAATAACATTCCACTGCTTTTGTTTTACGTTAACGCAACCTTGTGTTTAATTATTCTGTGTTGACACATCTTTTGAAAAGATTTCATTGATTAATTTGTGGGACCATGCCACTTTCATATTTATTGGTTTCAATTAAATTAAGATTCTTAATTTAGTGTGGCAAGGTTTTTAAAAAGTTGTCTATGTTTTTGGTTTTGTTATTTAGTCATCGTGTATTTATATTGCCATTTTTATATTATTTTATACTAGCAGCGTCCAAAGTCAAATATTCCCGCGGTTTTACCCGCGTTGTGCCCGTTCCCGTGGAAATTTCGGGAATTTTTGTATACATGTAAACATTCCTCTTGAATCACTCTATTTATTTTTTAAAAAACACGTCAAAACCTATGCAGTAGTATTTGAGTTTATTGCGAACAGACAGACGGACAGACGCGGCCGGGGACTTCGTATTATAATATGTAGTGAATTGATATTGCAACGCTATCTGTATGTCGTCTTTATCTCACTAAATTTTATTCAGAACAATGCTATTAAGATAACGAAGCACCTATTATATTCAATCGAAAAATACATAATATAAGTTTCATTACTCATTAATATACCTAATATAAATAATACTCATTAAAATTACCTATTTACCTAAATCTCTCAAACTATTAGTTCACACTTTAATTACCTACGTTGATACACAATCAAAAACCACATTTACCTAACAATTAATTACGCGTTACTTGTCTAATTCCATTACGTTAATATCAAAAGAAACGTTCACAAACCGCCTGTCACAGTAAATTGAGCCGTCAATAGGTAGCGTGAAGAAGTGGCCTACATACCTCAGTAATTCACGTGATATAGTGTATGGTTTGCAGGCATAATGTTATACGTGTAGATGGGATAGAGTTTTATGCAACACTCGATTACTTTGCATAGGTTTTCTGTAATCCTTATTTCAAAGCCCGTTGGTACAGTAGCACGTGAGAGCGCTTACTGTGTCGGAGATTGAGGGTTTGACTCCCGCCTGGAGTCAACAATTTGTGCAGACATAGTTGTTTGTGTATATGTAATAGTATCACTAGTATCAGTTATATTCCATAATACAAGCTGAGAGCAGGGTCCGAAAAAAACATGATTATTAAAAAGAACTTAAACTAACCCGTTGAATACGAAAATCGTCAGGATGATCATTTTATTTCGAAATTCTTACGAGAATTTGTAGAACAAGCAACTTGTATCACCAAGTCCGAGTCAGAACGTTATAATCGATTTCGTATTCTAATTTGATATCACAATTTAACATATGTAGTGTATTGAACCTCATTCTAAGAAGCAATTGAGTTTTGTTAGTGAGGTACCAGGCGTGCTTCTAGTAATTTCTATTCATATTTCCTACATCAACTTGAAGATTTAACTGTAGTTTAACTTAATTAGTGTCTAAAGGACCTACTACCTCTCCAAGTACAAGATAAGCCGCTTTTGATTCCATTCCAGAGCAATAAAAGGTCAAAACTAGAAATGCTTCGGGCCAGCAGCTTTTGGACAGCCCATATTAATAGAAGAGCCATCGGCTGAAGGCTGTCGGGGAGATCTCAATCTCCTCCGAATGCTTGAAATATGTATTTCCTAAGATATTTGAAGTAGGTAATCCTTTGTACTTTGTACAGATAGGTTCATTGAGATGAGGGCCCCAGTAGTGAGACATACTTACTTACTACTTAGGTATACTTGAGATATACTTTTATTCAATATTAGCATGTTAATCTCATCCAAATATTTCTTTACTTGTCATTTCAAATCATTAGTCAATTTCTTCAAAGTAAACAATATAAGTTAATCCTCTAATTAGGATAATATTTCTAATCCTACGACTATGCCCTAATTGTGCCATTGACTGCCAAAATGTACGAGCACAATGGCACCGTGGGAGTTTGTACTGTTTGGGTAGACTGACTAATTAGTCTATTGTGGCAGGATTAACAACCTGTTTATGTATCGTGGGAAAACTATAATAAGTTAGTTTAATGTCCTTTCTATCCCACTAAATATATCGACACTAGTTTTTTCGTTGTAGCTCCAAATTTTGGGTTAAATACTTTACATCCATACTTTACAATATGGAACATATTTCTGCTGTAAATGAATGCATGAATTATAAATATATCAAACTGTTGAGCGAGTTTACGAGTTTACAAGCCAATAAGTTGAAACTAAGCGTCACCGTCAAATTTCAAACTTTGTTTTTAAAATTCGAATTTTCGAATTCACTCAACATCTATGAAGGCATGGATTACCAAAATGGCTACCAAATCTGTTCCTGCAGTTGTAAATTACCTTCAACCGCTTAGTTTTCTTTACATAATCGTACTTGTTTGACGATAACTAATAAGTTATTAACTATTTACTCGGACTTGTTGTAGAGAAAACGTTCATTTTATGTTTTCCTGAATGGGTCGTGTTCTTGCATCTAATTTGTTCACTGCCGTCTTTCCTATTCGAATTAAATGTCAGCTTTTCATTCAAAATGCTTACTACATCTTACTCACATCTTGTGAGTAACATTTTATGTATTTCCTCCATTCACTACTGCATATCAATTTTATTTATTGACTTTCCTTCTTCCCTTTCTAACTCAAATATGATTCAATTAATAACGAAGATAGGAATAGGCCTAAAGTCGATATATTGTGAGCTCAACGTGTCTGTAGTTTCGAACTTTCAAAGCTAAACAGAATTACTAATCTCGATATTTTAGAGCTCTTTAAATTTAGGCGTTTTATGCCGGACGACTAAAGTACCGCAGCAAGACACCTTAAAACGCCTAAATTTAAGGTCCTATATAACTCCTCAGTCCGCGGTTTATTTCAATTTAATCATACCATCTCTATTTTATTTCATTGTGAGTATATTGTGAGTAAAATCTTAAACTCTTCAAAACCGTCCAAGGTTAGACCACCAGCCATATGCGACCAGCGTGCACGGTTTTCCGCCCACGGAGGTTGTTAACATTTTCATAAAGGCTTTGCAATTATCCAGGTAACCCTTTGGCGTCCGTTCACCCAATTACCGCGTCAGTTCATGACTGGGAACCACAATGTTGAAAGAACCACCAGACAACCGCATACCTAGAAGTATAATTCCGGCTATATGATTTAGTATCACTTCGACTGCGGAACCGACCGCACGCCCGTTGCTCTATTAACTCACCACCCGCAAAGCTTTTCTATAAATAAAAGCTTAATCAAGTGTTACGCGCATTATTATAAGAAAAAGTTCGATACTTTAGTGTTGTGCGATGTGATTTGATTGGATTGTCTCTCGGCAGGTATTGTGATTTTTTTGTTTTGATTTGTGTTTGGAATTTGAAAGTGATGCAGCGTATTGATATTTGAATACTAGTTTTACTTAGTAACTGTTAGTTATACTGTGTGTTTAATAATTGGTTTGGTATGAGTGTTTTAGGAATGTTGTTATGTTCTTCTTCTTCTCATCGAGTGGATGGTCAACCTGACCAATCCTGGTGTCAGAGTTATTGAGCCGCCAAAGGCCTCTGACACGGCTCATGTAACGACTACTATCCGTAGAAAGTAACCGGGACCGACGGCTTAACGTGCCCTCCGAAGCACGGGGTTGTTATGTTGGTATATAGAGACGAAATGTAGGTAAACTGCAGTGCTTTGGTAGAGCACTAAAGTACTATACTCTACCTAGGAAAATTACCATACTACAACTCGATAATCTGGGAATGTCAAAGCCTATATTGTAAGCACATACTAATCAATATAACAGAAACTGAATTATTTATTTCGGTCTAGATTCACCCATTGAATCTTTATTTTTTTCTTTCTATTATCGCATCACTATTTAATTTCTTTTAAATTGTAACCACACTGGTAATGTCAAATCACTGCATCAAATTGTGGGTTTCGGTATAGCACTACCTAGATATTTCTATGATTATTACACTCATAGTTACTGGTACCGCTGGAAAATCCTTTGTTAAAGCTATTTGCTGTCATTAAGTAAATTATATCTTATCTCTATTCAACCATTTTTACGTTCAAAATAACAACGTATACATACATAAGTATTCCTAGCATTCCATTGTTTAAAGTATCAACATGTTCAGGTAACTTTGTAGATAGGATCTAGTATTTGGGCAATGGACCCGTGGTTATATAATCAAACTAGCAGCGCCCCGCGGGTTTACCCGCGTTGTATCCATTTCCGGGGGAATTTCGGGATGAAAATAACCTATTAAATGTGGCTATTCTTTACAAAACTAATTATTCAAACAGGATGTTCAAACAAACAAACTCTTAAGCTTTATTATATTTATAATCAAATAATACCTATGTTATAAAAAAGACGGTTACAAATAAAAGCGAAGTATATTCGTAAACATAGTTTTAATTCTTAAACTTAAGGAACCAGTAACATCTCCATTTGTTTAATTCTTGTTCCACTTAGTTTATCAGGAATTTCCAAATGTTAATTTGTGAGTTAGTCTTTCTCTAGTTACTTAGGTGATTATTAGACTAATAGTATTTTAATTCATTTTAAATTGATATTTAGATGATTTGATTTTGTTTACATTGTATAATTACTTTATGTGATTAATTAGATTTCAACCTAGAGTCACGGGAAGGGCCTTGTTTGATAATAACAACATTTTTTTTTCAGTTACATCGGTTGTTAAGTTTTACGTCATGACGTTGTCATGACGTTGTCATGACGTTGTCATGATGTCATGACGTCGTCGTTAAACTTTATATTACTTTTACTAAATTGTTGCATTGTATTTATTATAAAACTGGTTCCAGGTACATTCAAATTAACTATACCTACTACCTATATACGGGTCGCTATGTCGCTAATTATTTTTAGAGGAAGAAAATGTAATTATAAAAACAACAATAGTTAAGGAAATCCTTTAAATATGCATGTACCTATAGAAACAGGAATATTATGTTCTTATTCCTGAGTCGTAATTGGTAATCGCAACATGAATTGGATTAAAATTGATGCCATGTTAACCTTCATTAATGGAGGACACGATAGAGTTTATTTAATAGGTAGAGAAGGTTAATACTCCTGTATTAGAAAGGGAGATACAGAAGTAGAGCTTCCGTAGCTAAGTAAAATTAAAGTACATTCGAAGTCAAAGTCAAATATTATTATTCAGCTTCGGCCCCAAACAGACTCTCTGTTTGGGGCCGAAGCTGAATAAGTCGAAACTCGAAATTTGAAATTTCAACGTAGTACCTGTCATTCGGAAGAACATAATATTAGCAGAAAAGATTGGCAAGAAATGTTATTTTTTAAAGTATATAATGCAATTTAAATACTTATAAGTATAAGTAACCACTGATATGTATACTACGAGTAGTGTAAACTAAAGCTTACAGTATTAATAAAATACGAGTATCTTCAGTTAGGTCAAAAAAATTGGAACTTTCAAATTGCGTAGGCCTCAAAATTGTTCGTACTGGACTTGCATGACCATAGGTATGAATCGGTACCAAGTATGATGATTTGTACGAATACTGGATGATAAACAGGAAAGACCTGATGTTATAGGAAAACTTTGTAAAGGTCTGACGTATTAAAAGTAGGTTAATTATGTATGTATAAGGATTTATTGGCTTATTAGACACTACGAGTAGTAGGTATTTGATGAAGTATTTTTTAAATATTTGACATCGTAAGTCATCATTAAAATGATCAAGGGCTTTATATTGTTAAATCCATGAAATTGATAGAACCCATAGACATCGAAACCTCTTCTATTCTATGATAGAACCACACTTTGCAGTGTTTGTATTGACAAGCCGGTTCGATTCCCGCCCGGAGTCAACAATATATGAAGACATATTTGTTGGCGACGACGTCTGAGTGTCAATTATATACATATTCGAAGTATTTGTGTTTAGAGCTTACTTTGGGTCTAATTAACCGTGTGTGAATTTGTCCGGTTATATTGAGCGATTTTATAAGGTGCGAGTCTGCGAGTTAGAACGTAAGCGCTATAGATTTCAAAATAATCGCTCGCTAGCATTCTATTTAACTCGGTGTTCGCTTATAAACTCATCCCATCATAAACAAAATCATCAATTTAAACGATGCCATAGATTTGTTAGAGTTCAAAAAGTAATG
Organism: Cyclophora albipunctata; assembly: GCA_963082685.1. Classification (NCBI taxonomy): domain Eukaryota; kingdom Metazoa; phylum Arthropoda; class Insecta; order Lepidoptera; family Geometridae; genus Cyclophora; species Cyclophora albipunctata. The sequence continues at coordinate 1,208,727 of OY720117.1, read as the reverse complement.
TTTAAGAAACGAAGGCTATTAAACAGAACAGTAACCTCGCATTACGACACGCAGTTGTCCTCAAATCAAATGGATCCCACATCGGTAATGGCACTTACAATTGGGTCATAGGCCGTTAGGAGGCTAATACTCGTAGATAAGCTTGAATGTCACGCTTAATGGAGTAGCACCTGGTACTAAAACATTAACCACATTATTCATAAACAATTTATAGGTAACTTACTTTTTAAACTCACACGATTTGCACTCATTATACTAAATGAAACGGGTCTGTACGATAAATTATCTAATGTGATACAGACCCGTTTCATTTACTATTATTTATAACTTCTTCTTTTTCTTTCTAGTGCAAAATAATTATTATATTTATATTTTCCCGGACCAGTAATTCACAAGCGAAAGGGCAGCGTCTGATACGTTCAGTAAATCCTCTTTAATTTATAACTAAAACACTGTTATAAAGTGGTTTGTCTCTTTTGCTCTTTGGAGAATAACTTATGTCAGAAAAGGATAGCTAAAATCCTGTTAATAAACGTATATATTTAGGCTCTTAGTATTAGGTTGAAATATTCACTGCTTGCTAGGCAAACACCTCTCACCTCCCAGAAGTTGTCAGTACAGATAAGCATAAATATCATAAACAATACATTAAGCATTTATACAAGTAGTTTTGAAGATAATAAGTAAGTAACCATAGGTTAGTTCCTCTAGTGGCCAACCCTGGTTTCGGATTTTTTAGACCGCCTAAAGGCCTCTGTTATGGTCTATTGATTGAAACCGACCACTACGACACATGACCGCCCTAAGGCTACTTACCTACTCGAACATACTTTATTATCTATCTAGTAATAAGAAACTACTCTGTCTCCTAATTTATTATTTAATCAACTTTTAAGATAGTCTCACCATATGAATATTACTTTTACTTTATCATAATGGAGAACAATGGAAGATATTGAATATCAATTGTAAATAATATCAGTTATCTAATCATTGAAAGTGATCGGGAGCTGTGTCTAATTTCATTATGTGTGTTTGTACAGTCAGTGCAAAAACGGCAAGTACCACTGAAGGCAAAGCACTCTTACTCACTGGACATTATTACGTATGTAACTACAAAGGAGATTATTTATCTTCAGGGAGAATTTTTAAGTTAGCATAGAAAATATAGGATAGGTTAGGTTATCTTCATTTTACAGCATTATTTTAGAATCTTTTTCATTGTTTTATTAGAACTGTACACTAATTCAAACAATACTAATAGTGAAAAATAACGATTAAACACTTGTTAAGTTTTGTTTTTGTGTTGCTTAAAAACTGAAAACACACAATAATTGTTTTCAAAAAAATATTTTAATGTTATTTTGTGTCATGGGATATCTACTCTTATGTGGTATGTAGTACAAAAAGTACCCTGACAGTACCAAGTAAACCGAGAAAGTCTACATTCTCAAGAGTAGATATTATTTTACAAATTGTCAGTTTACGTTCGAAATCTTTGTTCTACGAGTATCTGTATAGTAACGGCACTCGAGGTATCTCCGAGATTCACACGATGATTATGTTATTTACCTAGCAGCAACCTTTCTCGACAATTTATTTTTATTAATGGTTATTATTTATAATGGAGTCACGTATTGCTTTATTAGTTTTAGCTACGTGTGGCGGCTTGGGATTTCACTTTATGTGCTTAGTCCTTTTCACTTCATTTAGCAGTCAGCAATTCGAAATTCACATAAATATTGGATGATTTGGATATACAGGGCGACTTCAAATTGGTAATACAAAATCAAAGTTTTGCACACGTTTGCCCTAAACTAAGCACCTCCATTAGGTCTCATGCTTTTAAAATAACCAGAAGTATTTTTTTTGTTAATTTTAAATTATCCCAAAGATTATAATATATAATATAATATACCTGGACAAATTCACACACGGTTAATTAGACCCAAAGTAAGCTCTAAGCTTGTGTTATGGAATCTAACTCACTGATACTACTACATATATATACACAAATACTTTATAAGAATATATAATGAACACCCAGACGTTCGTCGCCAACAACTATGTCTTCACATATTGTTGACTCCGGGCGGGAATCGAACCCGCAACCCCCGACACAGTAAGCGCTCTCACTGCCACTGTGCCAACGGGCTTGTCTAAAGATTAGGTATTGAATGAGGGGTAAACACACTTCGGGACTGTAATTAAATATTTTATTAGAAAATTATCAATTATTAAAGACAGCTAATTTTAATTACAATACTTAGCATTAATGAAGCCAAAATCAAGTGTTTTGTATTACCAATTTGAAGTCACCCTGTATAAAGCGTTATATGTTAATGCATTTAAAAATGGGGTTTTTTGGAATTCTAACAAGAAATCATACTCAAGAAAAGATAATGTTCTATCTGAATTTATTCCAGTTTATAAACATTTGTATCCTCCCTAGATTCAATTGCTTATAAACACGTTCTGGGCAAATCACCCAGGACATAACTATAGGTATTTTTTTCTAAACTTGTCTTCATAGCTTCAATTCTATCATCACTGATCATTAATCATTGCCAATATTACCATCGAATAACGTTCTTCAGATGTTCAATGCGCATGCGTGACCAGTTTTTATACGAACACGAACGTAGCGAGATAACCGTGGATAGAATATATTAAGATCTATCGTTCTTTACTAAGTATACGAGTTACTATTTTGTCAGCCATTACAACGATTTACTGGAAACGTCTGTGCTTTGCTATTATTTCCATTACATGAGGAAAAACAGTGCAATGGTGCAGAGTACGATGCTGTTATAATAGACATTATTGAATAATGTTATGGTACAGAACACTGGGCAGGGCCTTCAAAAATCGAAGTTCTCAATTCAGTCAGTATCTATACGAATATGTATATGTACATATATCAAGCTGAAAAGTTTGATTGTCTAAGCTTGAACGCGCTAATCTCAGATATCCTATTTGAATAATTCTATTTGTAATGGATAGCCACATTCAACGGGAAGGTTATAAGTCTATTTTTCATCCCCTCGGGATCGGTCACAACGCGGGTAAAACCGCGGGGCGTTGCTAGTTTTATAATATAACTGAAAGTCCCATATGTATTAACTTTACTTAACATCTTAAATTTGATATTATGGCACTACACAACAGACGCAGTATACACTTTTTACTTTGCATCAGGCAATGCAAAATAGGAATACTGTTACTGTTACTGTTAGCCCGTAATGTCCCACTGCTGGGCAAAGGCCTCCCCCCATTCCCGCCACTCTTCTCGTTTTTGGGCCACCAATTGCCAGTCCCTCTTGTAGGCGTTCAGCTCGTCCCGCCACCGCCTGAATATAAAATGTTTATGATGATAAACGTACAATACAAATACGAAACCTGTATATGTGGTATGATGTCCGAGGGTATAATTAAACGAACTCAGTCGACTGTCTTTGTTTCACGTATGTAAATTGAACAAAGCAACTTAATTGAAACTTCAATAACCGAGTAAAAAGTGTTTTTTAAGTTTAAGCGAACACTACTTATTTTGAATAGAAACTGCGATTTCGCTGAAAATTTAACCTCATTTTGAATTGAAATTGAGACTATCTTTAGAAGACAGTCTTCTGTGAGCACGGTTCCTGTAAAGGGGCCGAAACGTCAGATAAAAATCTATACTAATATTATAAAGCTGAAGAGTTTGTTTGTTTGTTTAAACGCGCTAATCTCAGAAACTACTGAACCGATTTGAATAATTCTTTCACTGTTAGATAGTCTATTTATCGAGGAAGGCTATAGGCTACATTTTATCCCGGATTTCCTACGGGAACGGGCACAACGCGGGTAAAACCGCGGGGCGCTGCTAGTGTAAAATAAAAGCGAAGCGTATCCGTAAACGTAGTTTCAATTCAAAACAGAGTAACAATCCTTTATGCCACAGGTCTATCAATGAACGATTGAGTCACTTTAACTCCAAACAATGTTCGTAGGTTCGTTAGACAAAGCTATTACTTCATATAACGTAGAGTAATATAGAGTAATAATTGCGAGCGTTCGCGCGTGACTCTCACCGACCTTAATAACTAAGTTGCATTGCGTATGCGCATGTGTTAAGTTTTTTTTAAATCTTTTGACCGTGATGGTCTGTAGGAATCTATTCGTGGGTGTTCATTGTAGTGATGAAACGAGTTACGAGTTACGTTTCATAGAGAGTGCGTTGATTTATTACAAGATATTAGGAAGATTGAACGCTAATTTAGAACATCGTCTCAAGGCAAATAATATAACTTGTAAATCTTATTAAAGACTAGCAGTGCCTCGCAGGTTTACTCGTGTTGTGCCCGTTCCCGTGGGAATTTCAGGATGAAAAATAGCTTATAACCTTCCCGTTGAATGTGGCTATCCAGTACATAAAGAGTTATCCAAAACGGATTGGTAGTTTCTGAGAAAAGCGCGTTCAAACAAACAAACTCTTCAGCAACACCAAACTTGCCCAATGCGATCTCAAACCCGAGACATGTTTGAAAAGTAGGAAACATGTTTTCGCTCGACCCGGGAATTGAACCCGGTAACTCAGTGTTGGTAGGCGTGTGCACATACCTCTACGAAAGTTGATAAAACAATAAAAACAAAATATGTGTAAGTGGTCTTGTACGGTTGTACAATGACCACTACAATACAATTACCGAAGGTTAAGGTCCGGATTTCCTCCAAGTTCCTTAACTAACGAGTTCCTCGGAACGTTAATGGTGTTGTTAATTGTTAATTCCCATACACCGAAGGACAGTGATAACGTTAGATAACAGCCTATAAACGAGACACAATCAGCATTGTTTCGTGAACAATGCTGTGCAGTCTGCGTCAGGCTATTCATAGTTAGTTTGGGATATTGTAACAAATTGAAATATTTGTAAGTACTCGTATTATTGAGTACGACTAGTACAATTGATAAAGTAAGAAGATCGAGTAGGTCGAGGGCCAACCCTGGTGTCGGAGTTTTTAGACCGCCAAAGTTGCCATGACGTAACGATTGCAACTACCGGGACCGACAATTTAACGTGCCCTCCGAAGCACAGACAATACAATTGATTGAGACAAGTTAATCAAATAGGTATTAGCCTGTATGTACTCCAAGGCGAAGTCCTCTGATTTCACTGTAAATATAAGTACCAAGTTGATATTAATCTGCAAAAATTGATTCACTTAATTAAATCTCGGGTCCAGCTGAAAATCAGCGCTGTAGCTCCGGCTGCAGCATTACGCTGAGCTGGTAACCTTTTTGGTTAAGTTGTTAATTTGTACTTTTGTTTGTCCTATTTCTGTTGTGCTTTTTTAACCAAATAAATTTTATTTCATTTCATTTCAAATAGATATGTACATCCGTAATTTCTCAGACAGTTTCCTTCTATACTAATATAATATCTTTAAGCAGAGTGGAGACATGAAGTTATTAGTAAAGTGGGGATTAGGCATGAGTGTGCATACACGCTTACAAACTACGGGTTGGTGATCTCCAACAGCCTCCGTGATCTAGTGGTTTGAGCGCTCGGCTCACGATCCGGAGGTTCCGGGTTTGATTCCCGGAGGGGACAATGTCTCACAAAAATCTCTTTGTGAGACTGCTCTCAGTTTGGATAGGGCATTGCAGGCTGAATCACCTGATTGCCCGAAAAGTAAAATGATTCCGTGCTTTGGAGGGCACGTTAAGCCGTCGGTCCCGGTTACTTTCTACGGATAGTAGTCGTTACATGAGCCATGTCAGAGGCCTTTGGCGGCTCAATAACTCTGACATCAGGATTGGTCAGGTTGACCATCCACTCGATGAAGAAGAAGAAGATCTCCAACCTGAGCCATGTTTGATAAGTAAACTGGAAACTTACTTCAAACGTGTACTTCAAAAACATATTTCTCTAAAATTATTATCAATCTTAATTTTATTGTCTTAATTGTCTCTTCTAGACGTCAGTAATTCAGCAAGCTTGACATTTTATTCAATTACCAAAAATCTCATTCACCAAAGTGGTCAGCTATTAACTTTTCATTACATCACCATCAAGCATAATTATTACGAACACCAACCTAAATACTTATAATTGTATAAAATTAATGTATTTATTATACGTTATTAATGCTTTCGAGCTATTGTTTGACAATGAGCTGTATGAACCGTGTATGATGTATGTGTATGACAGTACACCTGTTTTAGCCTCGCACCCATACAAGTGAGACAATGGACGTTGTTCCTCACTCGTCATGTAATAGAAAACTAAGTAAGGCTTCAAAAAAGGTGCTTATTAAACATACAGGTACTTATTAAGGGTATGTATAGCATACTCTACTTTTTCAAAGATAACGATAATGACAGCAAAATAAGGTGGACTTTCCCAACTTATATCAAACTATTCCCGAGTCTTTTTTCTAAGCGAACACTACTACACTACGCTCTTATTTTACTTTTTTTTTCTGACGTTTCGGCTCCTTTACAGGAACCGTGGTCGCAGAAGAGTACGTCCTTCTGTGACCACGGTTCCTGTGTCCGTAAACGTACATAGTTTCGATTCAAAATTCCTGTCATTTAAATCAGTATTCTTCAGTGTGTTGCAGACTATTCCCAATCGTTGGAATGTGTCTTGTTTTCAAGAATTAAATCTGGTTTGTTACAGTCGCGATTAAAAAGAATTTTAACATTTATGATATGACATCCTACAAATATTATAGATGTGAAAGTTTGTGAGGATGGATGTATGGATGTATGTTTGTTACTCTTTCTCGCAAAAACTACTGAACGTATTTAGATGAAGCTTTACAGTAATATAGGTTATACATCAGAATAACATATGGGATACAATTTATACCGAAATTCCCGTGGGAACGGGTACAACCCGTTAAACCGCGGGGTGGGGCTAGTAATTTATAATTCCACTATTTAAAATTTTTAAGCTTTACTGCCATAACAAATACAACTTGTATATAATTTATGTAACAAATTGTTGAACCCCCAACAATGTAGTAACAATTTGTTTATTTACAAACACATCATTACATCCAATGATAAAATGAAGCGAATGATAAATATTTTTGTTAGCACTTCGATTAATCAAAATAATATCTTTCGGAAACGAGTTGTGATTGATCGACTGAATTGTAATCGAATCGAGTTTCATTGACAAACATTAAACATTCCACACTTTCTGAAGAGAAAGCTTTTATTATTATTTGACTAGCAGCGCCCCGCGGTTTTACCCGCGTTGTGCCCGTTCCCGTGGGAATTTCAGGAATTTTTTTACATAAAAACCTTCCTCTTGAATCACTCTACCTATTACAAAAAACCGCATCAAAATCCATTGCGTAATTTTAAAGATTTAAGCATACAGACAAACAGACACGAAACAGAGACGACTTTATTTTATACTATGTAGTGATTTGCATTTTGTATACGCCCTTTGGCGTAAAAAAATGGGTAGAGTAAAAGAAGTAAAGTTTAAGTAAAATAAGTAAATTACCCTGTAATGACCACTGCTGGGCAAAGTTCTCTCAACTCACTGAAGATATCAGTACAGGGAGGAGGATTCTTTCATTGTAATATCACCCAATAACACATAATTATATTACATTAAATGAAACAAAAACTTGGTTTATGAATTTAATTTCAATTTGACCATACTCACTATGCACTATCGTCTTATTTTATCCGGTCCTAATAATCAATATCTTTGGGCAAGCTAAGAACAGATGAATCATTATCATTTTTTCTATGTGAAATGGCAAAAAATGAATTTAAAGTTTGACATTAATTTACATGACATTAATAAGCAATGTCAAGCTTAACTTACATTGCCCATAGAGATTGATTATTAGGCGTGCGTGTCCGTTCAAAGGTACCACTGCTCATTTGTTTTACTTATCTTCTAAAGATCTCATACATCTTTCACGTTACTCCACGCTACATCTACTGCCTTTTTAAGAGTGTCAGTACAATGACCGTGCGTTTACGATTCATCAGGCAATCGTTCCGCTACCAGAGAAACAGTTATACAAACTGACCGACAAACAACTTCGCACCATCATGCATCTCAACAGGCTGTAAGAACACCTTTGTACCACAAATATAGGTTTCTATGTTACTAGTAAACGTACGGAATTAGCTACACTTTCGCAGCGCTTTGTCTTTCGTAAATTCTAGACTGATTTTGCGTGACACATTTGGTTAGGAATGTTTGGGTACAGTGACATTTTATTGACTGCGTGACGGATTTCGGTAGTTATTTGAAAACTTTCCTTTTCCAAAAAATGTTTTTGAAGTCTAGCTTGTGGTACATACTCGTATTTGCACAATATTGATTGAAATGTTATTGCGTGGTAGCAAACTTATCCTTGCATAATGTCCCGATTTTTTTAATAAAAAGCGTACGACCGTTTATTTAAAACGTACGGACGTAAGTAACAATTACTATCTTAACTAGGTAGTATTCTAAGCAGATATTAGTATTATATACTATCCAACGTTGACACAAAATCAATACTAATTACAAAGTTTCTCTTCGACAGACAAGTAAAGTGAGGAAGTAAAATAAACTAATTGCGAATAATGTTATATTTTTGCAACAATTACGTGTGGTAGTAGCAGTGGTACATAACTAAGTACTGCATATGATGATAATGTTCAGATGTGGTAGAAATCGATGCATCCTGCCTTCTAGATAACGCCCAGCGTCCGGCTACAAACACGCAACACTGATCAATACTTAAATATACATTTTCTATGGTAAATACTTATTAGATAACGCAGTAAAGAACAATTTCCATCACGTATTTAACTTTCTAGTTGCGCTTGCACATGTTTGTTACAAATACTAAATAGGTAATGTTGATCGAGTCGCACGTGCTCGCGTTGCGCCACTCCTGACAACTTTACGAACTTCCTAACGACCCTGGCTTCTATCATGTAGGAGTAGAGGTGAAATTTGCTTGATTTATAGCCATTGCGTCGATGGCAATAACCTCCCAAATGATGGCTCGCCAATGTTTTATTGTGTGCTGTAATCTGTATTGGGGACAAGCATTGTTTTACATTTCGCAGGTGTCTGCGCTGTTTGTTTAGCCAACTTTATTGAACTGTTATATGTGTGTTTTTTATTTATTTCGTAATATGGTAACACTTAATTATTAACGTATTTTATTAAGCACGTACAAAATACATCAAAGAGTTAATGTATAGTACAATAATAATATCGCGACTTACAGCTATAACACAAACTTGACTTCTTAATATCTACGTTGGACACAGATTCACAAACATTCTATCAAGTCTTTGACAAGAAGTTGAGTACATCATGTTATGTCAGCGGTAACATATTTGCCGGGAGCTAGTTTCCTTGGAAAGATTCATGGAGTGTATTAAAGGTACTCCGTTCTAAGATATTCCTGGAGGCTGCACAGAGGCACGCAGCTGCCTGGCGCCGGCCAGGTGTACGGAGACCATCCCAGGCAGTTCGTACTGAAAAATATATTTTAAAACATCTGTTAGAAACATGAAACCTGAACATAGCTTTCGGAAAGATTCTGCATTTATAGGGTCCCACATTTGCAAAATAATTCCTCTTGGGTTTTAAATATCTGCTGAAAACCGCAGCGGCCCCGTTCCCGTGGGAATTTCGCGATTTTTATTAAGTACTTATTACTACGATTCATTTTTATTTATATACATTTCTACAGTCCTACAATACCTGCAGGCAGTCCCCTCAGGTCGGGGCTCGCCGCGTCACTCGGACTCGCTATACCTATTATAATACACTAAAGTGACTTACACACAAGGAGTCCAGTAGAGCTCGTTCCGGGAGCACAGCGCGGCCCTCGCCGCCGACTCCGGCCCGCAGAGCTGCAGGCACTCGCTCACGCCGGGGAACGACGCCTCGCTCGAAGCCAGCCCTATTAATAGTATCACTGGAACACATCGATGAAATTGAATTGAATATAGAATACATAATGAAATAGTCCGTAATTAAAGAATATTGATGAAGTTATTATTAGTTTCTATTGTAGTATTGGTGTAGTAGGCGGTGAAGTAAATCTCCTTTAAATTGTGTTGACGTCTGCTCATATTTTAATAATTCACTTTTTGAACAGTGACTCAAGAGGCTAATCGTAGCTAGAAGGTGTTTACTGATTAAAACATCTCGATAAACTGAAGCGTAGCAAAAGGCGCTAGTAAAATATTTTATTAGGTACCTAGGAATGTAGCTAAGTATGTTCATATCAGGTATTTGTGGAATTTCACTTTTGAATTCGTTACGCATTATTAATAGTTTATTACAGAAGTTTAGTGCGGAAACAAGTGGAGTCACGGGACAAGCACAGTCTTATTGAGAGGCATGCGAGGGGATACAGATCCAACTCGTAGATGCCCTTTTTATTGTATTGTACCTTAATGTATTATGTATTAAACACTAGCTGTGCTTGCGGTTTCACCCGCATTTGTTCCGTTACTGCTTACCGTTCAAACCTGCCCTGGATTATGACAATTATTTCAAAACTTGAATCAACTAAATCGGCTCAGTCGTTCTCGAGTTTTAGCGAGACTAACGAACCACGATTTATTTTATGTATATACAGATTTAATATGGCGACTAAAAAATACTATTTATATAAGTTCTAAATACCTATATCTAACTAGACTATATCCACAAATATATTGTTTTTGCAATTTTCCTTATTTTTTGCAGTCATCTTGTTTTCAAAGCAAACAATTAATTTTATTAAATGCAAGTTTAATAATAAAATGGTAGTGATGCCAGTATCTTAGAATTATGACGTTTATTTGAGAATAAATATACCTGGTGAATTACCCATCATTCTTAGTAATAGAAGAATTTAATTAAACTAAAAAAGTTTCAGTTCAGGGCAAGGGCTACTGTTATTTATTAGACACAGCGAGGAAGCCGCTCTGAGTAAGTGTTTAAAGCATGATTAAATGCTTTTAGCCGTCGAATTCTAAGGACAAATTAATTTGCGATTCTTTTTTCATTTAACTTGCCGGCTCCAGTTTTTACACCCCCGATGATGCATAATAATAACTTATTCAAGCAAAAACTCAAAGAGGAAGAGGAAGGATTTGAGAACCCTTTTGATATTTGAAGCCGATTAAAAAGAAAATAAATAAGCGTAAAAGTATATTACCACATAACTGCTTCATTATAACGCACTACAATGCCACTAACTGATTACTATTTACTGCAGATTTTTCGCTTGTGAAACCTCTTATATACAATAACCAATTGGAATTGTAACGCATTAAAATCTTTTAATCTTTTAATAAAATATTAAACATAAAAATTGGAACTAATTTGATAAGAAACTCGTAATTTTTTGCTCAAGTATTTCAATAAACTATTAGTGAAATCGGTATGGATATGGACACATTCCAAGTGGGAGTGGAAATCAAATGCGAGTGTTGCGTATGTATGGACTTACTGTTTTTAATATAATTCTTTATATTTTTTATATCTCATATACTAACTTAATATAGCTATTGAGTTTATTTGAATGCGCTAATGTCTGGTACTACCGATCGGATTTGAAAATATATTTTTATATTTGACTAGCAGCGCCCCGCGGTTTTACCCGCGTTGTGCCCGTTCCCGTGGGAATGTCGGAAATTTTAAACATAATATAAACCTTCCTCTTGAATCACTCTATCTATTTTAAAAACCATGTCAAAATCCGTGCAGTAGTACCTATTTGAGTTTTTCGCGAGCAGACAGACAGGCAAACAGACGCGGCCGGGGATTTTGTTTTATACTCGTAATATGAAGTGATTGAAGAGGAATGTGATTGTAATGTGCACTTATTTCCGGAGTTGCAGCGGGTAAAACAACGTAGGTAAAATCGTTTGGTTTCCCCAAGGATCTGTTTTATCTTTTAGCTACTCATTCTAATTTTTAACCAGTTTTATCTTTAATGTTTTATGATGAGCGCAAACAACAGTGCGAATAAAAGTCCTTAGCTAAAATTTTGAATAACAAGATATTGAGTCCTTAACCAAAGTATTTCAATACTTCCAGTACCTACTTACTATTTTCATAACGTTACGGAACCCTAAGTAACACCTATTTTTAAATAGAACGGAACTAAATAATGAATCGGTTAATACTTTTTATAAATTATACCTAACAACTAAACAATATATTTTAATATCTTTAAGAGGTAAAGTTTCTAACTTTGTTTGTAGGGCCTAATCTCAGGAACTACAGGTCCAATTTTAATAATAATTATTGTAATGGATAGCCTCATTCAACGGGAAAGTTATATGCTATTTTTATCCCCAAATTCCCTCGGGAACGGGTACAACGAGGGTAAAACCGCGGGGCGCTGCTAGTTGCATATAATTGCGATTGGTGATGCATCAAGTGTGGCGCTAGTCTTAATGAACGCTTTAGCCTTTACGGTTTCCTAGGCGTTTGCTCAAGGTGCTTCAGGTCATACGCTTAATAGTAATAATCTGAAGTTGAACAGCAATCACTGGTAGTCGAACTAAAACCATTCGGCGTCGTTTCATATATGATACTTATATATACCTACAACTACATGAAGTATCAATGTTAGGTCCTCAAGATATAAAACAAAATGATACTTATACCTTCCTCAAGATATAAAACAATGTGATACTTATATCTATATATAGTTGAAATATCAATGTAAATATTAAAAATAAAACAAAGATAAATCCCGCCTACCTCACGTACAGCAGCGATGTATGTAGGTGTGTCGTGCGCATGTACAGTTTGCAAAATAATAACTGTTCTTACAGTGAAAGCCTCTCACGATTTGACCTATAGTCCTTTGTGATAAACACTTGCGAATCTTACTTTAATGTTCTTAGAACTCATTATAATACTAGTTGTGTGTGTTTAGGGTGGAATACGAGTACTAATAATCGAATCGAAAACAATTCTACTACTAAATACGCGATTTAAATCGATCGTTCCTCAATCATACATAATAATAATATACCCGGATAAATTCATAAATATTCTAATAGAAACATTTGGCAACAAAAAGTATCCTATCCTATAACGTACATATATATTGCAATTTGCACCGTGAGAGCGAGTCCCAACAATAACCAAACAAAACACCGCCCTACATTTGTAATAACATTGCACCAAACACATTACCAACATTATGATACCCATAGAAGTACTCGACATGTGCGTTACTCAACGGACAGACACTGGGTCGCGATATTATTGTTATACTCTCGCCTGACACACAACTAGGTCTGCCGATCGATATTAAAGTAGAACTATGATATAACACGTGCATAAAGCAATTTAAATGTAGAATTAACTGCTTTTATTTGTCAAAAACGTGCTCAGCCACAATAAATTTTATTCGAATAGGAAAAATCTCCGTAATGTTAAGTTACCTAACAGCTACGTGGATAATTTAGGTATGTGGCATTGATTGTATACGTTTATTATTCCAGATGGCGTAGAGAAGTGAACTGATATATCCAGCCCTGATGGAAGGTGAACCAATAACGAACCGCAGCTTCAAATCATCTGTCCACTTGAACGGAGGACATCGGCCTCACAGAACCATCAAAACATTGCTTAGTAACTTCATCCTCCCCGACATAGACATGGCTATCAAACAGAACCAAACAGACAAAACTGTCTACACAGTCCCTGTCAACTTGTCTCCTCCAAAAACAGATAGAGCGAAATCTATAAACGAAGCTAAACAAGCCTTTCTCAACTCAACTGTTAATCATTCCGGTGATAAACCTAAGAAAGAAGAAATGACCATTCATTACGCTCAGATAGCAGTCACGACTGGAAGTGAAGATATGAGGAGTACAGGCGGAGGGAAAGACAGAAAGCTCCCTTACCCCCCACATGTGAACCAAACGAAAACCATAAATAATATCAAACTCAAAGACTTCCCCCCAACGAGTGCGTCTTCAACCATAAAGAAGCGATTTGAACAACATCACAGAAAAGTTAGTTTCAAAACAAGAAACGCTTCAGCTACCTACAGACGACCGCCTATTCCTTCTAAAATGACAATATCCAGCACCAATGTGTCTGAACTGACCAAAAAGTTTAATAATCTCCAAAGTGAATCTCGCGACGGTATACCGATACCGACAAAACTTGTGAAAACTATTGGAGACTTGGCAACTGCGTCTCGCTGCTCTGCCAGCAATAGTTCTACGCCTTCCTCTACACTAAGCTCAAGTCCAAACATTAAGATTGTATTACGTCACAGAAGAGGCTCTAAGAAACGAAACAATAAGAAAAGATGCTCCAGTGTGGACTCTATTGATAAATTAATAGTAACAGATAACTCAAATACCAAAATAAGTGTCATAAGATCGAAATCCGATGGCACTAAGATCCCCAAATCTCCTAAGAAGCGCTTAAAATACCAAGACTCAAGTGAACAACAGAGTGGATCAGATTCTGTAGATGGAAGCCCAGCGAAGGAAAAAGTCGTTGAATCTAAAGTTGAAAAGAAACAGCCCGAAAGTATCAAAGTTAAAAATGTAATTAAAAAGTTTGAATATGAATCTGTAGTTCGAAATAATAGCACTTTAAAGAGACAACCTGATCGAAAAACAAGTACAATACCCGTAAAAGAAAAACCAAAGGTACCTGAAAAGAAATCATCATTAGTATTAACCAAAAACATTGTTGTTAAAGACGGTGTACCGAAAATAAAAACAATAAAACCAACTACAACTTCAATCACAATCGAACCTCAATCAAAAGTAGAAAGCAATAATCAAAACAATAACGAAGTCATAGTTAAGAAAGATCCAATTTATGATAGAAAGAAGTTCAAAACTAACTACATTCATACTGAAAAGCTAGCTCTAAAAGTTGTAGAAATCATTCCCGAAGATGTCAATGAAAGCAATAACTCAATAGACCCTACCGATCAGGCAGAAGAGGTAACAGAGTCGCCTTCCAAACTCGATGATTCAAATGAGACTAATCAAGTAAACTCAATTATTCCGAATGACTCATTCTTATGGCGCAGGAAAAACTCCATTCAAATATACATCGACCCTGAAAAACTTTCCTCAGATAATACTTATAGTTTTATGACTATGACTTCCGAAATTCAGGATAATGAACAGCAAATTGTAATTAGAGACGAATCTAAAGAATTCGAAAATAATGAATCTCAGGAAGAGAATGCAAAGAAAGAAAGGAACTCTGATTTTGAAACGAATTTAGTAGAAGCGTATAACAAAGAAGTTCTTGTTGGCTTTACAACAAAACCCCAAGTGGATGAAAACCCAGAAGAGAATGATTACGAACCTTTAGAACCGAAAGATGATAACCATGTTGTTATTATTCCTGTGAAACCCTTAGATCACTCATCCAAGGTCAACTGTCCTTTACCGGAAATACCAAAATGTTCAACTAAATCTGAAACATCTAGTTCAGCAAAGGAAAACATTTATCAAACTTTATTAGAAATGCGGTCACATCCAGAAGGCGATGAGAGCAGCTTACATAACTATGAACTTTGTGAAAATGTTCTGGAAGAAAGAACTCGAGGAGATGGAGATAGCGATGACGGGTACGAATACTGCAAGACTCCAATCAAACCTTACTGCGTTACATCCAGCTCAGGCATCCAAATAGCCGAGAACTACAAACCACCCAAGAACAATAACACTAACTACACTATTACTAAGTCTGTGAGCGGTGCATCAACTGGCAGCTATGAGAAAATAGGCTCAGAAAGGATTTACGAGAAAATCCCTTATAGATCACCGAAGTCAAAAGACAGTAGTCCTACATACAGCAGCCGACATTCCTTCGTATCGGACTACAATGATAATGAGAACATTTATGATACAATCAAGCAGAGCGATGGTGTATCATTGTCTCATTGCTACGAGAGTATTCCCAACAGTCCTAATACCGTAAAACTAAGGACCAATTTGAAAAAACAACTGAATAGTGCTCAGAAGCGGCTATCTTTCGACACAGTGTCGAATATCAGTCAGTCAACGGTGTCTAGTGAAGTGAAGACAAACAGTATCTATGGACAGAGGTCTGTGATCAGTTACAATGGACAAGAAATAGCTTTCCAAGTCCCCAGCAGTGAAACAAGTGTGAGTGATCGAAGCGACAGGAGTGACGACTGGGTCGACGTGTCTGATGAAGAGAAGACTTATGAACAGAAGATAATTATGTAAGTATCTCTAATAAAAATAAAAGGGTCAATCAATATCACCGTTATCACATAACGCCCCAATAAATTAGTTCTACGGAAATGCAATAACAGTTGCCAAAGAGATATGTAAACATTGTTATCACAACGATAAAACTATTTGCCGTTCGTTTAGTTGGGTGAAAGATGGTGAAAACGCCATACACTTGTTGTGTACCTTTAAATACGTTAGTATAATAGTTTAATAGTGAAGAATATTTAAATGGAGATATTAAATTGCAGCGTTCGGGAGAGAAGTCGAGGAAGAAAAAGCCCTATCAGTTGGTCGCAGAAAGTTAGACATCAGTGGCAGAAGTTGCCGCCACAGAAAACTGAAGACAAAGGTATATGTTTAATATTATAACTATAGGAATTTCATCTATAAATGTAAATACATCTTAGTTAAAAAATCATAAATCAAACTTCGCCGCAAGCGTAACCAATCTCTAGTTTTCAAGTTTAATTATACCAACGCCATCTCTTAGCAACACCGCGAACTATTACAACGTTTGACTTTTCCTTCTATAGATCTTTATAGATAGCGCTTATGTCAATTAGAATGTTTATTTTATTTTATTACAAACAATACACTTGTTTTATTAAGGTACTCTTTTCGTACAAGTTTCTTTACTTATAACAAGAATGTATTGAATCGTTATTGTAAAACACGTAAACCAAGCGCTCGTAGCATTACAACTAAAAGCCTTGTTATTTCACTTGCGCAAGCGCACGATTTTGCTGCAAATTGCGCAAATGGTGGCGACAGGCGTCCTACACTTGCATTCCATTTATAACAATAAAGATTTGTGATTTAATGGTGCTTACGAATATAATGCTTAATGCGGAGTTATCAGTATATTTAGATTATATTTATTACTAGCATCCTATTTGGGATATCATTTTTTTTAGAATCCTCCAAATTCCTGTATAATGTTAGTTGGACAAACATGGATTGATGACCGGATTAAAATACTAATATTGATGGAAATATAAATCGTCGATATATCGATTTGTGATTACAATCACGGAGAAATCAGAATCGGATAATTTTATACGAACCCCAACATTGGCAGCATATCACGTTTCACAGCAACCGTATAATATAATTATGCTTAGCAGTTAGCCAGTTAACGCAAGGCATGTTTTATTTTTCTTCTCACAAGTGAAACAAACGCACAAAGCCAGCGTTATTGCAATATGCAAAACAGAAGCATGAATTGGTGCAAAATGTTTGTTTATTGTAAGAGTTCAGAGACCTGCGCCCGCGCACCGTGTGGGAGTTTGTTAATCTCTACCGGATTCCTTTGAAGGCGCCAAACCTTAAACATAAAGCAGCACGTACTCACTGACTATGAAGCCTTATTTATTAATATTTGGAAGGAAATTCTTATGTTGCAGCATTCTTGAGTAATTTAGACGTTAAAGACGGTACTCCTTGCTGCTAAGGTTGACTATGGTTTGCGACGGTAGTCCTTGGAGTTCGTCTAGTTTAGTTGGTAGTCTATTGTTTATTGTCACCTACTTTACTCTATAGTTCCTAGCTTCGAGCTGCCTGTCTTTGATGATGAAGTCTCTTTCCGCTGTCTGTCCCAATGTATGCTTAGATCTTTAAAACTACGCAACGGAGTTTGACGCGGTTTTTTTAAATAGATGATTCAAGAGGAAGGTTTATATGTATAAAATTCCCGAAATTCCCACGGGAACGGGCACAACGCGGGTAAACCCGCGGGGCGCTGCTAGTTTAAAAATAAAACAAATACTTTTTAAATTGCCATTGAAAAAGGGCTTATTTTAAAAGTACAACAACCACTCTTTACCTACTTATCATATCATATCAATCAGAATTTGTAACAAAACCCCATGGGTCAAATTATAGAGTGAGTTATATTTAGCACTCGACCGAAACGTCAAGTTATTGATCTTAACAACGAGGTTAGGTTGCAATCGATCCGGCGGCGACGACCCACATTGATAGTGACCCGAACCAAACCTCACCTAAGCTAATGGCGAAGCCAACCCGACCAGTAAGACTGAGATACGCACTAAAGATAAAATTTCTAAGTCCAAGATAAATAGTCGTTTCTAAGACAAGTCTTAGCCGAAGCAATTGCTTAGCAGTGATCTAAGCATCATGATTTGATTAAATAAACGGTACTTAGAACGATTCTTCCGCTAAAAGTCATAGACAAATCTAAATTTCGATTTTGGATGACTTAGCACGTTCTAAGCTTGAGTTTGACGTCTTAATTAAGTAGTACTTTTGACTAATTCTTAGCAACGACTATTTATCTCGGCCTCAGTGTACCTTTTCACCAGAGCTATGCCTATGTTCTATGCTCTGCTGTTTGATATGTTTGTTATTATGAATCTGATCAATCATGGGATAGCATAGCTGTGGTGATTGAAATCTACGACTTTAGCGCTTGACTTGATAAAATATATATTTTAAAGCTGATACTCACTCAGCTGCTTACTTATTTTAATGGTAATAAATTGCTGCACACCAACCAATTCGGTTTCACTCGTGGAAGGTCAACATCTGATGCTGGGGTCAAACTACTAGAGAGTGTATTCGAGGCTTGGGAGGAGTTACGGGATGCCTTTGGGGTATTTTGTGACTTATCCAAAGCATTCGATTGTGTGCAGCATGCAATTCTCGTCAGGAAGCTATACCACTACGGTATAAGAGGCATTGCTTTGGATCTTCTCACTTCTTATCTAAGCGATAGGATTCAAAAAGTAGATGTCAACGGGAAAGTATCTCATGGGTCACCTGTAGCAATGGGGGTGCCACAGGGCTCTATTTTAGGCCCATTTCTGTTCCTTTTGTACATCAACGACTTACCTCATCTTATGAGGGATATCTGTGAGATAGTATTGTTTGCAGACGATACATCTTTAGTTTTTAAGGTTAACAGACGCCAGTCAGAAATTGACGATGTAAACAGTGCTCTTTCTAAGATATTACACTGGTTTAGTGCTAATAACCTGCTTTTAAATAATAGTAAAACTAAATGTGTCAGGTTCTTTACTAAGAACGTTCAACAAGAAAAAACCAGGGTTATGATGAACAATGAGGAACTTGAAGTGGTCAATCAGACTGTCTTTCTAGGCATTACATTAGATGCTAAGTTACAATGGGGCCCGCATATAGAAACGTTATCTGGTAGACTTAGCTCAGCAGCTTACGCTGTTAGAAAGATCCGTCAACTGACCGATGTTGACACCGCGCGTTTAGTGTATTTCAGCTACTTTCATAGCATTATGTCATACGGTCTACTGCTTTGGGGTAGTGCCGCTGACATAGATTCCATTTTTGTGCTCCAGAAACGGGCTATTCGAGCCATCTATATGATGGGTCCACGGGAATCACTGAGAAGCACATTCAAAGACACTAACATCCTAACATTACACTCACAATACATTTATGAAAACCTCATATATGTGCACAAAAATCCTAGTAAATTTAAGAAAAACAGTGATCTCCACCAAATTAATCTTAGGAATAAAAATAAGCTCGCTGTGCCCACTATTAGGCTCCATAAAGTGTCTCACTCCTTCGTAGGTCAATGTATACGTTTTTATAACAAACTACCAAACGACGTGGTAAGTCTTTCATTTATTAAATTCAAAAAGTTTATTAAGCATAGACTCAGCCAAAAGGCATATTACTCTATTTCAGAGTATATTCTAGACTCAGACGTTTGGAAATGAATTGCTCTATTATTTAAGGCTTAAAATTGTTAATACAATCATTAAAAAAAATGACAACCCCACTGAGTTTCTTGTTAGTTCTTCTCAGTAGGTGGCGCGATGTGAACTAACGTAAACTTAATTTTAAGCTGACGATTATAAATGATTGTAATGATCTGATGTAATAAAGACATTTTGAATTTGAATTTTGAATTTGAATTTAAAAAAATGTTTTCAGGACTAATTCACTGGCGGTTAATTAAGCCTAAACTAAGCTCTAAGCTTGTATTATGTAATCTAACTAACTGATACGACTATTCATAATGGACATACACAAATACTTCATTTATATGAATAGGTATGTTTTAATGTTAGAAAAGAATATTTTTTTGCGAGGCTATGCCGATATAAATGCCGATCACGCTCATCAAATACTTTTCCTGGTCGATGTCATTTAAATATGAGTTTTCGGTAAAAAATGCGTTATTTAAACGTTTTTCAACATATTTACAGTTAATTTACACTACAACAAAACAATTGTTAGTCAACAAAGAGATTAGTGATAGTTGCGCACGTAACTAGTGAAGCAGACTTCCTTATTGGGTGCGCAGGCGCAGTCAAGTCGTTAAGATCTACGCAGCAACCGTGACCATTGTGTACGATAGACTCCCACTTTTGCTTGCACAGACTAGGGACAAAAGTCCACGGAAGACAAAATTCCATGAAGCAGGGAAAAGTCTGCCTTTAGCCTGTAACGTTCTACAGCAGGGCAAAGCGTCTTCTCATCTCAATGAAGGTATCGGTACAGTGACGAGGTTTAGGCGTAATAACCAAGCTTGCCCAAGACATGTTGGTGGTGTCACCCCGAGCCATGATTGAACATGCTTTACGCGAGTAATTAAACCCGGGATCCCAGACTTAGTAGTGCGTATACCACCACCCGACGCGCAACATCTCTGAAAATTTTAATATTGTTTCAATAAAAAAAGGTACTTTTTTATATGAACTTTAAAAAGGATCTAATTTTCATGAGCAAAAAGTCCCTCGCATACTGACTCTAGTCTGCGCAGAACTTGACTGTGCTTGTGACTAATTTGTTGAAAATGTCTTCCTACCTTATCGGGCAGAATACTTTCATTCTAGATTTGAATATAATTAGACCATTACGCAATTACACTATTACGTTAAGATAACTATCATTAGCTGCCTTTATCTGAGGATTACCTCACAGCGGTATAATTAGCTGTAATATCTAGGTAGGTCATTTTATTGTAGTTCACCATTCAAAGTAATTTTAATAACAATTACTTGCAGTGATCCAGTGATTGATGATACACAAACTAATATATTTTAATGATCCATTAAAACATTGCATAATGATGTTTCTATAACTGTGTCTAGGTCAGATCGTCATTGATAAAAAATAAGATCGTTAAGACTCTCTTAATACTATCTGCTTTTGAGGTATAGTAATAGACAGATATCATTACCCATTGACCTCACAGGTCAGCTAGTTATACTTTGATGTGCTATGATGACGTTTGCAGCAGTGTTGGCGACTGAAAAAATGTCTATCAACTGCACAGAGTAGAGAAACTTATGTTACCTTCTAACCAGAGGTCAACAATTATAGGCTGCTTAATATATTGACCTCTGCTACTAAAATAATATACTATTAGTATATTATTTTAGTAGATTTTAGTATATATTACTTAAGATATAGAGCTTAGTTGACCACTGAAAAAATTCCACCACCTGTAAGGAGAAGAGATACTGTCCTTATCTATCCTTCTAACCAGATGTCAACGAGTATATTTCTCTTAATATTTGGTAATTGATTACACCTTATTCTCCTTTCTGCACTGATATCTTCTGTGAGATAAGAAGCCTTTGGCTAGCAGTGGAACATAATTGTACAATTCGGGAGTACGTCTTTGTATGATAGATTAAAAGTCACTGATAAATGCTTGATAATATGATTTAATTAATTGATTGATATAAAAGAAAATGATGGATTTGATGGAGTATGCGCGGTCCGATTGATGTGGCGGTAATTGCACTACTGACTAATATAATATGATAATTGCGTGAAACTGTCGACTAAGCTAAATGGACGGTGACGTGGTCGGGACCGTACATGCTCCAGGGCCAAAGATAACAATTTGGTAGTTAATGATGAAAATTGTTAGTGTACAAGATGATGAACAATCATATAGTTATGAATTTGTTAGTAATGCTGCGTTAGTGTTTATACAGAGTTGAACCTATCACTATTGTTGCCTGCAACGTAAAACGATCGCAGTACAGGCGATGACGACCGATTCACTTTTATTTGACTTTTACTATAAACACATTCTGCGTCCTTGCGCTCTGATTTTGTGGACGGTCCACTAACACTACACATAGCACTGCACTGACCTTGTCTTCGGAGAGGGGCAGCGGACTGTGGTCCTATTTCCACAGCCGGTGCTGCCCCGGACATACCTATTGCTACTGCTGCTGGTTGCTGTCGCTGCTGACTCCTACATCTCCGGTGGATGATGAAAGCTGCTGCTATTGTGATCAGGATACCGACGATAACGTACGATATGACGTAATGATGAACGTCGTGAGGCGACATATCGCTATACAAGGGTACGGTCTGCTTCATGGTATCGATCTGATTCTGTATGTCCCTCATCTGCTGGTCGTGGTCGCTGAATATCGGCTCAACGTTTGTGGGTGGTATTGGTATCGAAATAATATGATTGATAGGTGAGATCTGTGGAGTCAATATGCCAGGCTTGACATATAAATTGGTCATACCTTGCTTATGTGTGTAAACTGTGAAATGCTTCGATTTTACGGCACAGCCTTGATTTGTTGTAAATATCCCAGCGTTAGATAGGTTTAGCTGAATAATATCGACGTCACATAATAGCTTCATCGGACACGATGAACAGCAAAAATATAAATAGTGATTGATATTATGCAAATCAATCCACTGAGACTCACATCGGGTCCGAGTAGTCTTGCACTGTCTAGTGACTGGATCTCGGAGGCACAAATTTTGATCGTCCTTGATGTGATATACGGGAGAATTGAGTGAACATAACATAACGTCTGGTTCTTTATGAAGGCACGATTTGAAATCCATTTGAGTCATTAATAACATAGCATCTTTCTTTATATTGATAGCTAGGTAACTTGATACGGGTAACACATAAGTCATATTACTGTTGTTAATTGCTTGTGGAATTGAAATAACTTTATGAATCTCATAATAGAGAAGGCCAAAGGGTCAAAATATTACTATCAAATGCACGTACAATCCGAGCTTAGGTCATATATATTACACTAGTTTTTATTTCACTTCAATCCATGCAGTACTTCCGAAGTTATAACGACGAGAAGTTCAAGCCCTTTTTTGAATTTCCGAGATTAGGCGCGCTTACGCTATGACGTCACAACTCGACTCGGGCGCGGGCGGTCGGTCGGTCCGGTGAACTCCAGTAAACTTTGGTGCGTTATGGCGTCTCATTTCATATTGTTTTGATTGTCTTCGTATTCAAAATACCTATAGTTTGCTTATATTAAAAAAAAATAAAGTAAATTATCCTGTGTTTCGAAAAATTTGTTTGAAACGTGAAGTGTGTAGAATGGAAGGAGGTTTTTAAAAGGTCCGTCGGACAATCTTCCAAGAGTGGATAGTTTGATAGATGAAAAGGTTTACATTTACATCCTGAGTAAGCATTTCCTACTCTCGGGTAGGTATTTATTAGGAAATGTGTGTTTAATTTAGTAGGTACCTACCTATTATGGACGGCGATAAAAAATACTACCAGATACTCCCAATCTACATCTCGAGGTTTTCGATGATTATTTTACCTCTATGTTTTATTTGTACATAAGAAAATGTCACTATTTACCCATATACAGATGTAGGTAAGTTCTAGTAGGTAGGTATTTACGTAGTTATTACTTTTCTGAATAGATAAATAGGTAGGTAAGTACCTACCTGCCTATTAATATTAGTTTTATAATAAATAAACCAGATATTTTTTTTATTTTATCCAATGTCCGCTTTAGTTTGTTCATTCACAGTTGTTTTTTTTATAAAAATAAATAATACTTAGTTAAGAAATCAGTGGTGATCAACTTGCGGGCCGCAAATTTTTACTTTTTTATAGGGGTGTTGCAAGTTTGAACGCTAATGTGTCTGTCTACCTATGTCTGTCTGCGTGTCTGTCTGTAGTAACGTAGCATATTTTAAAGCGCGTGAACCGAATTCGATGCGTTTTTATTTTATTTCAATATTGTTTTTTAACAGTGGTTCATAGACATGTTTTGTCAAAATCGGTTAAGCCGTTCTAATAGTAAGTACATTAAAAACGTACGTTTTGAAGGTATTTTTTTTAATTCGTAGTGTTTTGTCAGGAAGAGAGAGCTACGGAGATGATGCCATAGGATATATACAGTTAAAAAGAGAGGGAGACGTATGTAGGGCTTATTGAATCCATCCTTTTTACTGCTGTCATCCACTTCTTCCTAATTTTTGGGTCCCCAGGCACATTAAAAAGGAGTTTATCTGGTGTTTTAACTGTCGAATTGAAGCACTGAGGCACAATACAGTATTTCGTCACTTTTTTTTCACTCATTTTTCCGCAGAAAACAGTTAAATTTTGATTTTTAATGCGAAGCGGCGTGCGTACGAGAGCGCTACTGCCAAATGAGTCGAGTTGTGACGTCATCGACCAGTGAGCGCCCGCCCGCGTTTTTAAAATCCCACGGTCGAAAATACGCACTTTGATCGTTAATATCTTAGCCATTTATTGAGATATGGAAAAAGTAAAAACACAGTTTTTCTTGTAATTTTGTATAGATTTATTTGGTGTGTAAAGTAAAAAATGTTGGCCTTCTCCATTGTCTCTGCTAACCAAAGGTAAGGTAACTTCCGATATCAAATAGTTTGAAGTCATACTCGCTTTGATTTTTAACAAGTGATAGGCGGTAGATAAGTTTGCTAGGTCGATTGGAAGTAACAAATCATTTGGTATTTGACTGGTAATTAATATGAGTTGCTGACGTAGTTGATCTGGAGTAAGTAAGTGAAGGTTTAATTGCCCATTGTATATATCTGCTATAGTGTCTACTAAGGTATTTTGAATGTCCTTTAATCGAAGTAATAAGTTGTTTGCAATTAATGCTGATAAAGCGAAGTCGGCGATAGCTGCGTTATTCGATAGTACACCTTGTACCGCGTTCTCTAAGGTTTGAAGCCTTTCATTGATTACCTTGTGATCTTTATTTATGATTTGCTCGGTCCGTTTCAATACGTTAAACTCCGCTTCCACTATCGATGTTTGATTTTTTAACAATAATGCAACGTGTGCTTGATTTTTCCTTATAATAGTAATATCTTGCTCGTATTTTTCGGCAAATTGGCTATCCAAAACTCCAAACAAGCTGTTAGCGATATTTCCAACACCATTGATTAGACCGCGGCGCTGCCGGGTAAGCTTCTTGTTTTGTAATATGTTATTATAGTGTTGCAGTTCGTTTAACCCATGTTCGAGTTGAGAAATGAAAGCTTGGCAATATGATTGTGTCTGTATCGGGTTGCATGCTTTTTGTAGATAGTCAATGTACTTAATTAATGCTCTCGTACCTTCCTTGTATGGGCCCATGTCGTAGTAGACAACGAGGCGCCACTCGTCTCTTATTACATTCATATTTGCCACCTTGTCAAAATACAAACCTTGTTGACTAGTTTGTATAGGTGTGATATTGTATGCACCTTCTGTACTGGTAATAAGAGTCATTATAAATAAAAGTAAGGAAAAGGCCATTTTAGCGAAACTGTAGTTAGTTTTTCGTGCTCTTGATTTTTCTTTTGGTTGACTGCTGTTTGATTCAGTTTTTTGTGCATTGATACTTAATTGCTGGTCTTCATTGCTTTTATCTGGGTTTGTAGGCAGAATGGAAAGTTTCACAATGGGACGCTTCATTATTCCGGTTTTAGTTTTTAGCGAAACAACTCTTACGTGTCCGTCACTGCCTGGGTGTAGTTGGACAACTCGACCTAATGCCCATTTGCCGGCAGGTAAGTTAGCATCATGGATTACGACAATGTCGTCCACTTTCAAATTGGTTCGTTCTTGTCGCCATTTGCTCCGAGATGAGAGCTGTGAAAGGTATTCACAACTCCATCTCTTCCAGATGCCTTCAAATATGTTACGTGTTAAATACCACCTTGTTCTCATATCTATCTCGGTGCTATAAAATGCTAAAGTTGGACCATTTGTTAAAAAGTGTGCTGGCGTAAGATAAGGTGGTTTGCTTTGGCCATCTCTTGAGATAAATCTATAAATCCATGATAGTGTATTGATCACCTTACTTAAAGAACTGTATTTGTACAGTAATTGATTAATTATGCTCTCTTGATTTGTTGCAACTGATACTATATTTATAGCCTTTCGCAATTCTTGATCAGTATTAAACTTCGTCTCATTGTGACATGATGCGTTGTACGAAGAAAGCCATGTGGGTCCGTCCCACCAAAGCTTATGATCTTTAAGTTGAGATGCTGTAAGACCTCTACTTGCACAATCAGCTGGGTTTTCGCTAGACTTGACATAACGCCAACACTCAGCTGGTATGACTTGCTTAATTTTACTGACTCTGTTTGAAACGAAAGTTTTCCATCTGTCTGGATCTCCATTAATCCATCCTAAAACTACCATAGAGTCGACCCAGCAATATATTTTGATGTCATAGCAGGGTAGGTTGTGCTTGATTTTGTCTATGAGTTGAGACAATAATAAGGCACCGCTCAATTCTAGTTTAGGTAACGATATTTGCTTGTTAAGTGGTACTAGTCTCGTTTTCCCGGCAATCATTGCTATAGATGTGTGTCCGCTTCTGGTTATCTTACAGTACACAACACACGCGTACGCCTTGCCAGACGCGTCTGAAAACCCATGGAGTTCAATCTGGTCATTTTCAGTAGATCCGATCCATCTGGGTAGTTTAAATTGCTTGGTTTTATTGATATCTGTGTTTAATTTTACCCATTGTTTATGTATGTTATCGGGTAACGGATCATCCCATTTTAAATCATTTTGCCAAACTTGTTGGAACAATAATTTCAATTTTGTTGTAATAGGAGATAACCAGCCTAGAGGATCGAATAACCGCGATATTTCTGATAAAAGTAATCGCTTAGTTGTAGTTTGTTTTGATAAATGTAGATCTAGAGAAAACGTAAACTCATCCGTTTTGGGGTTCCATCCCAGACCTAACGTTTTTGCTGAACAATCTGGTTGCTTGAAACTGTATTCCTCCTGCTTGGGGTCATGATTTGCTGCTCCTAAAATATTCGGATGATTTGATTTCCATTTCCGTAAATGAAAACCACCAGATTGCAATAATGATGTAATATATTTTATAATGAGTTTTGCTGATTCAACGGAATGTGATCCATAGACCAAATCATCGGTATATATTGATGTTTCTATGGCTTCTAGTGCCAAACTGCCTTCGTAATTTGACCTTTCATCTTTTGCTAATTGACGGAGAGTCATCATCGCAAGGAACGGCGCAGCCTTGGTACCATAAGTTACCGTAGTTAATTGATAATCTTGCAATGGTTCTTCGACTGAATCACGCCAAATTATCTTCTGATATTTTTGATCTTGCTGGGAAATACCGATTTGTCTGAAAAATTTCTCTATGTCAGACGTAAATGCTATCTTGTACTGTCTCCATTTGATGATAATACCTTGCAGATCTTGCTGTAGATTCGGCCCACCTTCCATTAAATCATTGAGGCTTTTACCGGAATCTGTTTTTGCTGATCCATTAAATACCGTGCGTAGTTTCGTTGTTTCTGATTGATCCCGTAACACGCCATGATGTGGTAAATAATAGCTTGGCGTCTCATTACCGACTGACTTTGTCATATGACCCAATGATAAATATTCGCGCATAAATTCTTTATATTTAATTGCGAAAGTTGGATTGTTATTGAATTTTCGTTCGAGCTGCCGAAATTGAGCAATGGCCATGGGTTTTGAAGAACCTAATTCTTCTTCAACGTCTCTTTTTAATGGTAGTCGAACTTCATACCTTCCATCTTCGCGGCGGATCGTAGTGCTCTGGTAGAAATCAAGTACCCTTTGATCAGTTGATGTTAATTCCGATCCTGATTCGATGTCTTCTATATTCCAAAACCGTTGTATGCTTGATATATCGTTTAAAACGACGTTGCATTGCAATGTTTGCTCGACATGCCCGCTCAAAATCCAGCCCAAGCGAGTCCGCTGAGCAATAGGTAGCTTAGGGCCTGTTCTACATATTCCATCTAATAGAATATCGCTGTATACATCGGCACCTAACAACAATTCCACTGGCTTGCTAGTATTGAAATCAGGGTCGGCTAACTGAATATCCCTTAAAAGGGGCCAATTGGGTTTAGGAAATGAGCAACTCGGCAAATTTTTGATCAATGATTTCATGATTAATGCTTCAGTGGTGAATGTAAAATCGCTATTCGTCGCTGCACAATGTAATGTAACAACTCCCTTACAATTGCTCTCCTTTTCTCCTATACCTGATACCACGCCGCGGCACATTCTTCTTGGAATACCTAGAGCTTGTACCGTTCGCTCAGATATAAGCGACGTTTGGGAGCCTTGATCTATTAACGCTCGAATATGATGATAGGATCCATCATATGCTTCGATGGTAACAATGGCAGTTGCTAGCAATATTTCTGGTACATCATTTTGTTGAGATACATGAGAAGTTCCATGTAGTTGCTCAGGATTACCCATGGTCGATCTTTTAGTTTGGTTTAACGCTTCACCCTTGTTATTAATGTTGGTTAAAAACGCGTTATGTAGAATAGTATTGTGTGCGGCATTGCAAATTTTGCATCGTTTCTCTGAAAAACACACCTTGTTGTTATGGTCATAAAGACAATTCTTACATATATTGTTATTAGTAATATACTGCCTTTTTGCTTGAGGTGACATTTCAATAAATTTTGTGCAACAATATAATGCATGACCTCGCACTGCACATACCGGACACATGATACCTGGTTTCATATTTTTATTGTTCAATGTGGACTGCTCAACTTTGTTATTCGATGCAAATGATTGTTTAAAATATGGTTTCTTGAATTGTTTTGCGTCTTGATAATTATGAGTAGTTTTATATCCTGGATTTTCTTGCCTTTTTCTTGCCGTTTCTAATGCTATAAACTTGCTTTCAAGAAAATCCAAAAATTCATGTAAAATAGGCAATTCTCTTGGCTGCTTAAGAGATGCTATGTACTCATTATGAGTGTCCGGGTCTAACTTTTGGGCTAATAGGTGCACTAGTAACGGATCCCATGTACTTATATCCAGACCTAAGTTCTTGATGGCATTTAGCGTCTCTAGTGATGTGTCATGTAATCTTTTGATATGAGTAAATGACACTTGATTAATGACAGGGATATTGATTAAAGTATTGATGTGAGAAGTGAATATGAGCTTTTTGTTGTTATACCTGTGATTCAAGATGTCCCAGCAGATACTATAGTTGTCTGAAGTAATCTGTAGATGCTGTACTAACCTCTCAGCTTCTCCCTTTATCTTACCTTTTAAAAATTGCATTTTTTGAGCTCCTGATAATGATGGATTTGTATGAATGGTCTCCGTAAAAAGATCCTTAAATGATGTCCACTGTTGAAAACACCCGTTGAAAGTCGGAAGCTCCATTTGTGGAGTGGATTTCTCTCGGTGACTTACCGACCACATTTTCTTATTTATGGTTTTTATGATTTTGTTGAAAGTTGCTTCATAATGATAGAACATTTGGTCGTATTCCTGATTGCGACCTTCAAGTTCACTATCTATTTCCAAATGGAGCGTGTCTATAGCTGACCAACGCGACTGTACGGTTCGTAACAGATGGTCAAACTCCCATTTTTCGGTTACCGTATCTAGCTCTATGTTAGTTACCGTACGCTGGAAAGCTCTGAAATTGCTTGCTTGTTTTCGGAGCATTTCATCGGTTTTGCTATCAATACCCTTAACAGTGTATGTTGCAGGCTGCATTATAACCTCACCTTGGTTGTTAGAGCCAGGTGTCGCCGGTCTCGATGTTGATGGCTCTGCGCCCAAATGTTGATGATGGTTCCCTGCCTCCCCAAAGAAAGTAGCTGGTTTCAGTAAAGGATTAGCAGGCTTACCTTCCCTTACTGGATAGTTTTTCAAGGCTGACACGATATGTTCATATCTTTCCTTGGTTTGCTCAAATTGCTTATTAGTAAAATAACAATGACTCCTGATACCATACCCACATAACGTTACATGATTATTTTCGAAATCCTTCCAATATTGCTGAAGGGTTTCCAATCGTCGCTTAATAGAGTCCGGCGTCTTGCGCTCGGCGCCGTCCTTCTTAAAGTTAGAGTAAAGTTGCTCAATAGCGGTAATCAATTGATGCTGGGTTTCAAGCAGATCCTCCATGATTGATAAAAGGCAAAGATCTTACTTGAAAATGCTGATGATGATCTCCAACAACTGTGATCCTGATAGCACAGTGGCAAACACGCCAGTTAACCTCACAACACGTGTCACTCGCGTGGCCCTGGTTTGCTCGAAGGACCAAAAAAGATGTACAATTCGGGAGTACGTCTTTGTATGATAGATTAAAAGTCACTGATAAATGCTTGATAATATGATTTAATTAATTGATTGATATAAAAGAAAATGATGGATTTGATGGAGTATGCGCGGTCCGATTGATGTGGCGGTAATTGCACTACTGACTAATATAATATGATAATTGCGTGAAACTGTCGACTAAGCTAAATGGACGGTGACGTGGTCGGGACCGTACAATAATTTTACTGATAACCATCAATCATTTTTACGTCCTAGTCAAATATTACACTTCCCATTGGGTAACGCAGGAAGCCTTCTGCCACGGTCTATTAGCTACATTTACTTTGAACTACTTCACACTGTATACAATATTCAGCGAGGAAGTCGCTTCTCGGTTGTGTTGGATCGATACTTCCTTATTTCGGTAGGAAGTGATCAATGTCCGATCGAAGTTTAATGGTCTTTGGTACAAGTGAATGTGGCTTAGTGTTGTAAGCCTTGATATGAGTTGATTTAATTCTAGTCTTATCCCATTTAAATTCAAATTTATTTATTTGCCATAATGCCATGCCATGCCATTTATTTAGTAAACCAACCAAATACTATTCTAATAAATTAGTTTGGGTCTAACTGACCGCGTATTAATTTGACCGGGTATGTTTATTATTCTTTATTTATTTATTACTTCTATACACCGAGATATTTAGCATTTTTTTCCAAACAAAACCTATTGAAACGACCTTTGTGGTAGTGGAATTTAAAATAATAATGATTTTCATATATCAATAATGATTCGCATGGCAACATTAACTGAACATACCTTCGCCTCTGATATTAGTAGTTTTTATTGTTTGCTTTGAGCAACCATTATCTTAATCTTCACACGACACGTCAAATAATTTATTCATCCAACCTTGACTCTACACATGAATGCAAGCTTATAAGTATTATAATCAGAACCACAATACTATGACCCCCCACCAAAAATACATTTCTTCAGTTAAGAGCGTATTCGACAGATCTTTTTAGACTGGGCAGATATGATCACTTGCAATCAGAGGTAATCAGAGGGCAAGCATTTTTCCGGATGATTGTGAAAAAATACTTACTTTGTATAGTTAGAGACAAATGTCTTTTGAAATAATTCGTCAGTAAGTACGTCTAATGTACCTACCTATTACATGCATACATTAAGAAATTTTTATTGCTTGAACACTTGATAAGAGTTTTTATAGAGACGCGTAACAGTAAATTGCAAACAAGGGAAACTCAGACATAACTCACAACAGTATTTAACAAAATAAAGACTAAATACTCAATAACAACTATTGAAGGTGAGGCACACTCAAACGATTTTATAAAGAATCTTAACACTGACTTGACACAAAGTATAATGAACTTCAAGTATACTAGAAATCATTTTCCATTGAACCTCGAAGTAACTGATGAAAGTAAAACCGAACACTTTCCCGATACTATTGTCAATGCAGTTGTACACGATCGTATTCTTCTTATAGCCGTAAGACACGACAACAAAGAACGAGTCAAATGCAACAAGAACTCGCACAAATATCACACGACTCAATGCGAATTGAAAAGTAAGTGGATTCATTGATCCGTGCAATTATATTCATTACATAGTTGTCGCAGCTAACAGGCACGATCAAACGTACAATAAAGTAAGAAAGAATTTGCCAAAACTGTGGACATTTTGGACATGTGTATTCTGAACAGTGAACAATATGTAGACTAGCGTATAATTATCGCTCATAACAACTTATTTCAAGTACATTTAGCTAAACCTTGTATATCCTAAACC
This sequence comes from Cyclophora albipunctata, assembly GCA_963082685.1. Lineage (NCBI taxonomy): Eukaryota > Metazoa > Arthropoda > Insecta > Lepidoptera > Geometridae > Cyclophora > Cyclophora albipunctata. The sequence continues at coordinate 1,176,345 of OY720117.1, read as the reverse complement.
ACTCTTAACCGTGGAAGGTTACAGTTTATTAACTTTATTATGAACCAATCAATTAATTACATCGAAGAGAATGCAACAATGTTCTAGAAGCATGCGTGTTAGGAACCGAAAACGAATCACGAAATTGTTATTAACAATTTACGGCTTACGAGTATTTAACGAAATACTTAAATTATAATTGTGGGAATATTTTTAGAATTCTCGCAACAAAGCATTGCCTTCCTTGTAGATTGTTATTGTGAAGAAACTAAAGGTATGTTTGCCTATTCGTGTGTGGTGTGGATGTGGTCAATGTATTGTCAGGGCTTCAGATAAACAGCGGAGACAATGATGTTTGAACAAACAAATCGTTGATAGACGGTGGAACTTTCGAGTGTGTTTGGATTTAATTTGTCGGTCTTCAAACTGTTACCTTTTATTATGTCCCAATAGGCTTCAAATATCTGCAACAGTGAAAAGAACCTCCCTCTCTGAAAGATCTCTCTGAAAGTTGTTAGTGCAATGGATTTATCAATGTAACAATGGACTATTGTTAATCTCATTTAATCAGATGCTTCAGAATTTGGTTTTTCACATGATAGAACACCCAAAAATGGCCAAAATGGACCAAAGGAACTCTTCAAAACTGGCACCTTTCGGTATCACGTTACTAAATTACAAATTGGTCTATCAAATCGAACGTGGGATCAATTTCAGACATGTCCTAGTTCACGTTACGTCACAATACACTTGAACGAGACCAGGCTACGGCATGCAATAAACGGTGTTTTTGGTCGATATGTCGGAATAGCATTGTTATCGATTCGCCATCGGTAGTGGCGTTTACTTGCGGCTTGATTTATGAATTGTTCATATCGCAGTGCTCCAAATTCCTAAAGTTAACAAAGCCAGGTATGATTTTAATGATGTCGATTATTCGTGGGTTTAGATTGTTAGCATTGTTATTAGTGGCGGATACCGTTGAATAATTTATTAAGTTTCTTTTTCAGTTCAACAGTTTTTTTAATAACACAATTGTTTGTCCATCTATATTGTTTGGCTCTTATTTGTTAAATTATTTCTTTGGCACTCTCAACGTCCATGACGTGACGTCTCTGACGCATAAATATGAAAATGGACGGTAAAGTAGGTAGATAAATCACAAAGTGACCATTATGGCAATTCTACTACACCTACACATTAAGTTGACAATGTTGACATTGTCGCTAAAGGCTCTCGCGGGAGAGGGACGGCGGCGCGCGGCGCAGGCGCAGCTCGTTTCGCGTGGCGGCGCGCGTCTACGCATGCGCGAGTTAGCCCTGCGCGAGCGCAACCGAGCGCACGCCTCGCGCAACACCGCGCGCGCCGCAGTGAAAGTGACTCGTGTTATTGACAACTATGTGGATATATGTTAGAGATTAATTACACGCCGGTATTGATGCTCACTCAACCATCAGATGTGTTTCCCAATAGCGTTGTTTCGTCCCTATCATTGTGTCGCAAGCTCTCGGCTGGCCGCGGCCCGCGGCCGCCGGCCGCAGCCACTACGCCCATAACAATCGACCACTTGTTACGAAAATTTCACGTCTAGAAAACCCTGAAATGCCTAATGAGCATTCGTGATATGTAAACTGTTCGATGCAATATATTTGCTTTCTAGTGTTTTAAGTCAATTTGCACATTATCTTTGGCCACGCTTCGCTTGTTTCCATATCAAGTTGTGTTTGTTAAATCTCGTTCTTTTAACATTTATTCATTCATTCCAGTCGTGTTGTCTACCTTGAATTTTGGTTGCTTGATATTTAGTTGCAATCCTTTCATTTGATACTAAATTCCGTCGATTATCGGATTCAATGCCAGTTTGATCATCATTCATGCATTCAGTAATAAACCATTTTCTTCCATGTTTACATCATAACTTGTTCGCTGTATTATTTCTGTAGACCCCAGTTTTCTAAATTATACCATATCGCGTAACCGAATACCGGTTTTAAACATGCCGCGTCTCTTAATGGCTCTTTTCACTTTTCTGTTAAACTTTTCGTGTGAGTTATAAGGTTTTGCATACGTTTATCTTTATTTTTACTCCTTAATCTTTACCATCTTTATTTCCATCGGTGTTTAAGCCGGAACTTTCAAGCAGGCCGGCTGCATTAGCTTCGTATTTGGTTCAAACGTTCATTCCATTCCAATGAATATCATTGTTTCAGTCTAGCATTACAAGTTGCAAGCCGAACTTCAAACCTGTTTCATTATGCTAACCACAAATACCAAATTGATATGCATTGCAACTGTTTCTCCACGTAGAGCATTAATTAAATCTATCGAGAACAGAATGAATACCTTTTTCTTACAGCACCTCGCAATTACAATAAGAAGGCGCTTGTAAATGGATAATTAGTTGATGTTTCGCGTTAATTGTTCTTTTAAAACCGGTAATTTCAATTTTCTGCATCGCAAAACATTAAAAAGCTACTATTGTTATCATGTTCTTGTGCGTTTTATGTAGAAAGTAATTCGTGATTATGTCTGTAGGATATCGTTCATTATCGTTGAACTTGATTGTAGAATCGAGTGTTGTGCGAGAGCTCATAGCATGCTCGTAGTCTCGCGGGTTCGGTCGTAACAGTTCTCCTTCCGCGGAACAGATTATGCGTCAGGCCGTCTCGTTGTTTCGCAACCTGCAATGCTCTGATTGCAACGCCATATATCCATTCAATCCACTCATTTGTTTTGCAACTGCACCATGAGCGTCAACAGATAACAAACACACCGCACTCACTGCTTTCTATTACATTTGTCCTCCACCGTATCGAATAACAATCAAACCAATCTAAGCATCAATTTTACACTGAATCAATTCCATTACAATCCAATATTCGCTTTGTTGACGTGATAAATATGAAGCCATTAGCAAGTCCAATGTCAACTGGACTTTAACAAATTATGATTATTCGGTTCTTTGCAATAATAATATCACTTCGTTTTAACATTGAAACTATGAAAAAACGGTCCGATCTCTCGCCAGCACGATGACTACAGCCAATGGTAGTCCTCCGGCACCAGTTGACCCTGAGCCGCCCGGCCGCACAGCCGCCGCGCTGCGACTCGTTTTAATATTTTTTCTCATTGACCGCTCAGCTGAGTCAGGAAAACATTAGCTCAATCTGTAACTTGACTCGATACAATCGACCCAACGCTTACCGATGAAGTAATGCTATTTGCTCTGGATGTAGGCGTCGTAATGTTGTGTTCCGTCCAAATACCAAGTGTGTGAACGTGCATAGTGGACCTTGTGTCAACAATAGTATCACTTATGACTTAGTGAAGTGATGAAGTGAGACGAGAGACGAGAGGATGAACAATGGTGTCGGAGCGGCCCCTGCCCGCCGCCGTCGGGCCCCCGGCGCCGCCGCTGCGGCCGCGGACTTTCCGCAGAAATTGCGGCGATCAAGGTGCATCACTTTGTATTGCTATTGTGACATTTTGCGTGCAGACCTGTCGCAACCGGACCGGTTATGTGTGACTATTTCGGCACGGCTTCTCATTAATTTATAACATTGAATATTCAATGCAAATACTTTAATGATTACAAAGTGCTGCAATGTCACTGTAACCTTTTCGGTTATTCTGCATCGTGGTAATGTCTCTAAAAATACGGACGTGGCCTTGATCGCTTCGATTTCTTGTTTTAGTATCCGTAACATCACCTTCGCATGTGTACCTCGACACGACCGTGAAGTCGCCTTACTATAGCCGAAACGATGAGGAGGCGAGGCGGACGTCCCGCAGGAGGACAGACGCGGATGGAAGCGTGGTGTTCGTACAGGTGTTGGAGCAGCGGTGCTGGCTCAGCATCAGGACAGTGCTGCGCGATGACGATATCGAAATACAGGATATCGCCGCTTACTTAGGTAATGACATCGAGTTAAACGAGTTGTGACCATGACTCGATACTGTAACTTATTAATAACGTAATCATACAAGGCACTCTTTTGTTGTCAGTTTTTACTGAAAAGAAAATGGCTCCAATTTAATACGAACACATGCCGCATGCATGACTCAACTTTGGCGAATAGATGTTTGTACGTTTGAACGACTGCAAGAGAATTCATAATAAAATAACTATAGGTATTCATAAAAGTTACACCATTTAACAAGAATTGAACAATTGTTAGATAAATAACAATTTCTGCCCTCTCTACATACCTAATACACTTTTACTCGCTTTCTAAGCACCGCTCAGTCGGTATACTATCGATACTCGATTATCCGGTTAAAAGTAATTGAGAAAAACACTTCGATTATTAAGTGAGATTTGATCGATATTTTAAATCGGCTGTTATTTTTATGAGGCGCATGTCGGAATAATATTTGTAAACTTAATAGGGATGGTAATGTAACGATAATTATTCATTTCTATCGAATGCGGTTTGAATATCGATACTGGTTATTAATTCGTACTTTATATCGACAGCTAAATTATATTTGAACGTGAAACTCGTCATACCTGTTTTGCGAATAGCATTTAACTATGATTGATTACAATATCGTTTATGATGTTTAGCATAAGAAATACTTCAATACGAGCAATGTGCAATGCAAATAGCTATTACTAAATAAAGTACATACTTAACTAACACAGATTTAGCTAAGTACTTAATTGCAGTGGCAAGTGGCAACTCGTAGCAAATATGCAAAAATACGGATCAAGGTGTCATGTTTTAAATCAGTTTGTAATAATAAAAAAAGTAAGTAAGTTCGGGCAGGTTAGTGACCAACCCTGGTGTCGATAGACCTCTAAAATTGGTCTATCAATTGAAACATCCGGGACCGACAATTTTACTTGCCCACACAAGCATGGTAGCGCTCAGATAGAAATGCCACTATCGGCCACAAACCCAAGTAGGGGCCGAGCTGCACGTTGCTAATTTGTTATTTGCTAATCACTACATAGTATAAAACAAAGTCGCTTTCCGCTGTCTGTCTGTCTGTCATTCCCTTAATATGCTTAGATCTTTAAAACTACGCAACGGATTTTGACGCGGTTATAGATAGAGTGATTAAAGAGGAACATTTATATGTATAAAAATTCTCGAAATTCCCACGGGAACGGGCACAGCGCGGGTAAAACCGCGGGGTGCTGCTAGTTTTTAATAATATAGAAATATAAGCAATTTTAAAAGTCGTAAGGGCCGGAATGAAACTAAAAATTAAATTATTTAGTTAGTATAACCTAACCACTAAGCTCTGTTATATATCCAGAAGATCACTTAGTCATCCAATTGTTTATCGATATAAGTCTAATAAATTGATCATGTAACGTACCCAACAATACGTAAATTGTTTGTTATTTCGCCATGTTCGTGATGTGTTGGATTACTCCACGCAGCTGCCGAACGGAGTCAGGTGGCATCGTTATGTAACGTAACCGCAGGGCCTTGACTCTACGCGGATCTTGCTTCATAGAACAATGCATCGGTTTGGGTTCATATGCTCACGGTTGTAATCAATATGTATTCACATAATTATATTCAGTTATGTATAGAAAAATACATGTATTTAATATTTATTTCATGTATTAATGTATGAAAAAAACTTTTATCTTTATCTCATTTCTCTTTTAAAGGGTAGAAATCTAAACAAATAAGGCCGATTTTCAACGACAGTGAATTCCTTCTGTAGAGGAAAAATATGTAGTGATTTCATTAAATTCTTATCTTACCAGGTTGTAAACCTTTCCTCTATGAAAGGAATTTTCTTTCGTTTGAAAAACGGTTGTCCACTTTAACTTATTACTTTTAAAGATAAAATATAAATAAATAAATTCACACAATTTTAATTAGACCCATATAAAACTAGTTGAATGATAAGCCAATAAACGGTCAATTTATGTATCATCAAACAAATTCATCAATGATGGACAGCAGGAATTTGTACAAAGGAGGCTTTCGCTTGGTAGGTCGCGAGGGTCAGATCTTGTCTCTTGAGAGATGAGACTTTGTGATAAAGATACGAGACTGTGGTGTATTGCTGAAGTAATAAAAAAACTATAAACCGCCAGACATACAACTGCATGAATACAAAGTATATAGGTATAATATCTTTAGATAACAGTTTCTGTCTTGTTGATAATATGAATGTCCTACGAGTATATACTGTACAAGAGGCCACCTTTGCTTCAGTTCGGGTGAAAGGGCCACCACCTGTTAGGAGTTGACTTTCTCAAAATTCTTTCACTTACATCGTGAAAGGAACCCCTGTACCAAATTTCAAGTTTCTAGGTACACTAGTTTCGACTGTGCGTTGATTTATAAGCCTTTTATGTATACCAGCAGTGCCCCATGCCACTAGCAGCGTTCCCGGAGGAATTTCGGAATGAATAATAGCCTATAACTTTGCCGTTGAATGTGGCTATTCAGTACAAAAAGAGTCATTCGACTACCAATCCGGGTAGTTTCTGAGATAAACGCGTCCAAACAAACAAACTCTTCCGTTTTATTATATTAGTACAGATACATTATCTTTGATGTATGCTCTCATAATATATACTCTCTCTCTCTCTAGCTCTACAATAAAAACTCCAGTAGAAACCTACAACCTAATTTGATAGTACCTATTTCCTTCAGAGATACGAGACGGAATTTCGCTTAGTTTCCGGTTTTACTACTTACTCTTAGCTTTCGCCTGTTTCTATTATTTGACCTATACCTACCTAATAGGGAGGTAAAGCTTGAAACTTTCAAAGTAGAGTGTAATTTGTAAGGAATGGTCCTCAACAATCTTTTTGTTAAGGAACATTTTAGATATCAAATGGTTTGTCACTTTCTGACATACGCAATTTTCCGAAGAGCAAAAGAGACAAAACACTTTATAACAGTGTTTTAGTTACAGAGGGTTTATTAAGAAGGCGGTACGGGTGTTACCAGACCAATCGATCGATCGTAGATCGATGGTAGAATAGGTTGGTAAACGTCGACCGGTAGTTTTTACCAGACCAATCAAAATCAATCGATCTTTGGTAGAACGGCTTAGACGACGCCGTAGCGCCGCCTCCCGCTGGCCGGGGTTAATCGATCAACGACCGAAGCCATGGATATACAATATTTCCTTTATGCGGTCTAAAATCTCCGACGCTAGGGTTGGCACTTGCCAAAGAACCAACTTAAAATTACTTAACCCTATAATCGCCGCGCTATTGTTGCAGAGTGCGAGAGCAGCGACTCGGGCCACCTGTATGAGTCGCTGGACCTGCGCCCGCCGCCGCACGACGACTCGGACTCCTTCGACAGCGACACCGACACCGACGACAATGATAAGGTGAGATCATTTGACAACATACACGCGAATCTAGGGTTAATATATACCATACAATATATATACCCGAACAATTTCACATACGGTTAATTAGACCCAAAGTAAGCTCTAAGCTTGTATTAAGGAATCTAGCTCACTGATACTACTACATATACAGTAAGCGCCCTCACTGCCTCTGTGTCAACGGGTTTGTCCTGTTAAGTGACTTCTTAGATCATAATTCATCTGACACTAAGTTCGTTATGTACTAAACCTTCCGTCTCCTGGCTTATAGGTGAGGGAAGGGTAAAGTCAAATCCTGAATCAGTGTCTACTTGTTTAGGGTTGCCGTAGCTTATTTCATCATAAAACAAGTATTGAACTTCATTTTTAAGTATAGAAAATATTGCTAAATACAAACAAATTAACGTGCGTAATTAAACAAATATTTTACTTCCTATTTCAGAGCTACGCCCCCACGCCTCCCACTCTACCCGCCTCCCGGCTCCCCACGCCGCCCAGCGGAGGGCAACACACGCTCACAAAGATAGCCAACGCCGCCCAAAAGAAGATGAAGCAGATCAAACGGAACCTCACCAAAAGATATACCGGTAAGCAGAAGAAAAAGTATTATCCTGTATCTAATGTTCCACTGCTGGGCAAAGGCCTCTCATCTCACCGAAGATATCGGAACGGTGAGGAGGATTAGGCATAATAACCACGCTTGCAAAATGCGGGTTGGTGATCTCAAGCCTGAGCCATGTTTGAAAAGTAGGAAACATGTTTTCGCTCGACCCGGGAATTGAACCCGGGACAGTTTTAGCAGGTCTTGGCAGGCGAGTACAAAAAAACAGTAAAAATAAAAAGTCATTCCGATACCGGGAATCGAACCCGAGCCTCCTGGGTGAGAGCCAGGTATCCTAGCCACTAGACCATATCGGATGCTGGTAGAGTAGCTGAAATTAGATATCTAAATTCGTAGTTTCAGTCACTAAAGATAAAATACATTTTATTTTATTTATTTTATAAAGATGATGATAATGATAAACTACCAAGATAAGAGACGTGATAATACAAAATATTTTCTTTACTTATAGTTGCAATGGACGGGAAGCCCTTTACCAAATCACCGCCGTCGCAAAACGGAACATACGACATCATACCAACAACGAAGAAGGTGCCAATCTACGCAAACTTAGAAAAGACAGAGGCTCAGCACTTGTACAGCAACATAAACTTCAACGAGACCGCTATAAAGAATGAAACCCCATTGAAAAATGGGAACTTTAAAGAAGACGTGAAGAGTGTTGGTACCGAGAAAAATTATAGCAACGGTGATCCTCCTCCGTTGCCTGATAAGCCTCTCTCGCTCGTACCTACGAGTCCAACCAGTGAGAGTAAGAAGGACAACAGCACGTTGTCAAGGAAGACGTACTTCTCATTCAAGTCGCGGTTCAGGCGGGCTACCTCCGTAGCTGTGGACATCAACGACGTGCCGAGCGCGCTCAAGACCACATCCACCTTCTACCTGACTGACTCCATGGATGGAGACAGCGGATTCAGCAACTGGTATGTACATGATAAGTCCTCTATCTAGTTAGTATAAGTTCAGAAAGTTGTATTTTAATGAACAATATAATAAAGGTACCTAAAGGTAGAAGGTTACCACTTAAAGTGACAGTGCTTCGAGTAGAAAATAATTTACTTATCTTGAAAACATCATGATTCGTTGGTCACATGAAGTTGATAACAGAACGGAGATTGTTAATAAAACAATTAAAAATAGTCATGAGTTTATTGATGCCCACAGATGTAATGTGACTTTGTCTTTTTATTTACTAGAAAAAAGCAAATTGCTGGAATTTTTCTGCTATCAATATCGATATCAGATGAAACAAAATAGATTACAATTCAAACGGATTTATTCCAAAACGAAGTCTATTATCTAATAAGGTTACAGTTTGTAATAAGTTTGTATTTATTCAGCAGCGACAACGGTCAGGCCGGGAGCTCGGAGACGCTGTCGCGGCGGCGCGACGGTAGGCGCCCGCGCTGGGCGGAGTCGTCGCCGTGCCTCGCGCTCGAGCGCCCGAGCGTGCCCCCGCCCCCGCCCCCGCACCCGCAACCCCCTCGCAACTCCCAGACAACCGACATTAGCGCTGTCAACGAAGGTACACGACGTCAACTGATTTACAACGTTTCTTATAATTGTCCCTGTATGAAACTGCCTTGAATTAACTTGGTTTGAGTAAATATAGAATTGTGTTCTTGGAGTGTAACTGTAGTATACTGCCAGTACCTACCCATAAATTAACCTCGGTTTGAATATCCTCTCCTTATTTACATTTTAAATTAGTTAATACATGTGCATAAATATGTACAGAAGGTTTTTCACTGAACAAGACACTGAAGACGGAGATGATGTGAATTGTGTAGCTAATTTGGAAGAAGCCATCCACGCTAACGTTTTATTCATTATGTCAACAGCTTTATCAGACTTCCAAATCATCATTCCTACTCTAAATAGGATCATCAAAGATTCTCCATCATTTAAAATGGCCTCTAAGGGAAATAACTGCAGATTTCTTACTTCAGCTAAAGCAATTTCAGTTGACGATCGTCGCGGTGTAAATATTGTGTGAATATACTTAAATCTTGAATACCGTAGTCATAAAGAGTCGTTGAAACGAAGACAGCGCTAACAGAGGTCAGTGCCTCCACTTGGAACAAAATCACTTTTGGTATCTATGTACCTACTTGTATAAACATTGAGTACAAATCTATAAACAGATTATTCCTATTGAAAAGTATTAGCAAGTAATCTCCCACTGATAATTCATGTGAAGCACATAATAATATTTTGGTATAGAGTAGTATGCAGAAGCAAATTTAAAACAATTTTATTTTTATTTTACAAAGATAACTTACGGACTAATAACATAGAATGAAATAGAAAAAAGAAATAGTTAACGAAATATTTAACAGCAAATATTTCAGTAAGTCATTTCATGAATGTGGATTGTTTTTAGATGATATATTTAAAGTATGCTAAATTGAAACTTTATCTAAAGCTAAGTCAAAGTCTTGCGACCAAAATTATATAATAAATCTAAGCTAATGGAAGTATAATACATAACTACTTAAACAATATGTATCCCGTAAAACATGGTTTAATAATATTCTTAAGTAACTAATGGTACAACTTTGTTGAAATACCATGAAAATTATAATGTATTCGCAAAAGATAAAGCCAGGAGTTATTTTGTCCAAGTGCAGGCTGCATGTTATCTTTAGTGTTCGTTCTTGTTTGTTAGCTGCACTGTCTTTGTTCTCACCTGCATCTCTGTTCTTCTGTTTTCGTCTTTCTGTTCTGTTCCGGTTTTCTTTGGGATATGTTAATGTTTTTGTCACTTTCATGTTTAATTAATATTAATATGTTTGAAGTTGATATTCTAGGGTATTTAGTACTGTTTCATAATTTATGTTTTCCTATTCATTGTTTGGTGAATGTAAGACCTAAACACTGTCATTCGTGGGTTCGCTTGTATCTATCTTTTAATTACAACCCTCATGCAAACTGAAGGGTGTTTCCAATTATTTATTTATATTAACATTTATATAGTCTTTAAGCTATCTTACCCCTAGTGACTTCTAAGTTACCTATTTGACCTTTAATTCACAATAATTAATGACGAAAACTTATTGCTTGCACAAGAACTCAAATATTTTTAGTAGCCTACCTAAATGGCAATGTTAATTAAAACATGTTTACAATTAGTAACTCCCACAGATTCGTTTTTGTTGCTACAGATACAATAACATTTACCTAATATTGCAAAAGGAATCAAAGTCACGTAATTATTTACATTTTAATATAAAAACGCAATTATTGTGGACATTTTATAGAAGTGGTCGTTGGAATAGATAATTATCGACAAAGAAGTAATTGCCTTCTGTGCAGACTTCTATGACGGTGATGTAATCTTGTACCCACCTACGACTGTACATTACACTGCAGGGGAGGATCGAGGATAGCGGAAGTCACTGGATTAAACAAACAAAGAAATTTATAAACAATGTAGATGAATTATTACAAAAAAGTTATTTATCAGACATCAAATGGAAAATGATAACAAAACAAGGATAAAAACAAACTGATTCAACTCCTTTACAACATGAGAAAATCTCAAAACTTTTCATAATTTATAGTGCATCTAAAGTGCTATTTTTTAAGTACAGTGATTCTTTATATTTCCCTTCTTGAATTTCCACGTCTTCTCGTGCCCCCAGTAGACCCTGAATCCACCTCTGTGCGCACACCCAATTACCCGCAGCCTCATACACAACACTAGTACTCAGTCAGTCAGCTCCGCGCATTCATTGTTAGTAGACGCCAACGCGTTGTAATGACACCCCTAACATCACCTAACTCCGTGTGTGTGCTAACTGGAACCTACCCCTCTACACTCAAGGGTTAAATGATGGGTCGTGAGTTGTTTTGTCGATTAATCGCATGAATAATAAACGCATGTCTAAAGTGGTACCTATATTCGTAGTTGTAACCTTTTTGTCCTCGGCAACCACAATTATTCTGCACAATAGAACCTATTACACATTGTTTGGAGTTTTTATAATAACACCTACTCGGATAACTGCATTTGATGTTGCAAGAGTTTTGTTTTTAACAGCATATCATCTATTGTTGCCAGTGTTATTAACTTGGAAGAGTTGTGGTAGAGTGTTGCGGACATTTTAGTCATTTTTTCAAAAACAAGTTTTTATCTTTTTGATAAAGTTATATTCGAATGTTCAGTCCGAGCAGTCAAATGCCTATACAAAGTATTCTTTGTGTTTATTGTAATAAGTAAATAAAGAAAGTAAATAATTCCTAACAAGTAGATACTAGAATTAAATGGCAGTTAACAGCTTCACTGACGAAGATAAATTAGTACCTCTGCTGTCGCTAATGATATCTTCACCGATGAAGTTTCAAAGCTGCACTTCGCCTGGAACACTAAAGCATTGTAAATAAAGTCGTGTGTATACTGTAAACAGAACTGAAGCGCCTGCTGCCGACGTTATCCAAGAAGGACAAGAGCCCGCGCGCGCGCACCTCCTGGTACGCGGACTGCGGCTCCGACGTCACGCAGCCTTCCAACGCTTCCTGGTGAGCAAACCTTTATAATACCTAACCTTAACAATCTTAACATGAAATAATTATATTGCAACCTTACATTTTTGTTTGAAATGTTGTAATTTATTGTGAGCTTGGTCTTGAAGGTACCTACGAATGTGATAGTGACTATAATGAAGGTAATTTACGTGTATGTTGGTTGCTAATTGTATTAGTTTTTTAATAGTCCAAGCAAGGACCATAGATAAGCAAACTAGGTCTTTTGGTTTTTCGATACTAAATGGAATGTTGTTTAGAATACAAATACGATTTCAGTAATAATTTAAAACAATAAGTACCTTGAGACCTTAAATACCGAAGACGCTGTTTTATTAAGTCAGTTAAAATACCTACAGTTATTCATTTAATCTTCAGATTACGCGTAAAAGAAAACAGGTTTTCCTGACTATTGATGCCTCTTGAGGAAACTAAAATGAATATAAATCGTCGCTTGAATGACAATCAAGGCACGACCAGTGTTATGTAATTTAAATTGCATTCATAATGGCACCTAAACACAGATGATTTTATGCATATTCATATACTGTGACTCTCTTAAGAGACATAAAATTGTTACGAAATAAATGTCTGTAATAAATATACATAATTCATTTTAAATGTTAAGTTATACGTCTATCTTCAAAGGCTGATGCAAAGATTACGGCGGCCTTTCATTGGAACACCGTCAAACCTTCAAACCTCTCTATAAATCTTCAGAGTTCGGTATAATACCAATACTTACCTACTTATTATAATTGTAGTCTTAATAGTTTTTTTTACTATTAATTGAAACGTACGTTAATGTCATTATTATTTATTTAAACGGGAACTTACGTACGACGGAGACTACTGTCGAGAGTTCCTCGACACGTTTCGGCCACATACGGTGGCCTTCATCAGGAGGTGGGTGAAGCGCTCGCGACAGCGTCTCTCCCCGCACTTAATAGTTTTTGTACTTGCATCAGATTTGGTACCTGATGTGGGCGTAAATTATTTAAGAGGAGGGGGTGAGAGAACCGTAAAAGGCTAGCTTAGGTCTTCACCTTGGATAGAGTCGTTTTTCCTATACAAATAGAAAACATTTTGGTCCTTAATTTTTTGTCTATAACGAATTTCAAAAATTGATTCAATCGAGAATTCTCTTAATATTATTTCTTATTATAGAGATGACCGTTTTGAATCCGTTTAGACCTACTCAAAAATGTGTCTATTTCTGCACCTTCATTCTTGAAATTATCACGAACGTACAGACAAACGCAGGGGACTTTTTATACTTCGTAAAGTTAATAAAAGACATTTGCAGTTATTTATTTTTATAGAAGTCACTTATAATTGTAAAGGCACAGTGATGTTGTCACTAAGATAACAGGAGAGATTTTAAAGTGAAACCCAGTTGCATCGCGCGGTCATGCAACGCTCGGCTCTCGCGATTCCGGTCCAATTGACATCCAGAGCCAGGGCTCAAGTATCGAACAGTCTGCACCTCGGTTCACAGGGGTCGATGACATTATCTGCACTCGTATATCAGACACTCCACTGATCATATTATGTGACAAGAGGTTGATTTAATAATATGAAAGGTTTTGAACTGATGTGCAATAAAGTATTTTTAGACGTTCTCTTCAAATGAATTTCAAAATATTGTTAGTAGTTTTATTAATGAGTTAGCAGATTATTTTGATTGAAACCTCTTCTTATTTTTCGTATCTGATCAACTTCGGTACATTATACGAGTACAATCGTGTCGCAAATGTTATAAACTACATAGTTATTATATTATACTAGCAGCGCCCCGCCGGGTTACCCGCGTTATGTCCATGGAAATGTTGGGATAAAAAATAGCCTCCCGTTAAATGTGGCTATTTATTTTAAAAATAATTATTCAAATCGGACTGGCAATTCCAGAGACTCGAATATACAAACAAACTTACAAATTCCTCTTAATAATATTAGTATAGAAGTATAGATTCCTAATTCCAATTTAAAATCTGATCAAGAAGACACTAAAGTAGTAAAATAGTTTCATTGAATAGGATTAGGAAAAATACACTTTTTTTGACGTTAGTACATATAATATAACTCAATGTTTTTTTGCGGTCAAGTTAAAAACGTAGGGCGGGATTGTGGTGAGCATTTGGAAGGAATTTTTATTTCCTTCTAACAGACACAGTAACATCTTCTGACATAAGTAACTATGACTAGGTCACCAGGAAAACACTATTTATGCAGTCCGTCATGTCACGAATGACTCAACGTAATTCATTCAGTGTACTGATTAGGTTATCAAAGCACGATTCGTGTTTATTTGATGTGGTCATTGATTCGCAACTATTCATGTCACTGGCGGCTTATCACAGAGAATAACAGACCAACGTGTGTATATTCAACCGTTAGTATTTAAGTGTGTGAAGTGCAAAAAAGTATTTTATTTTGTATAGCGGAATTTTTGAAACAATAAAATGCTCTCCCGACATACGAGGCAATTTTAATTGTATAATTTTTGTATGTATTTGTAATAATGCATGAGGGTTATTTGTCATTTGTAAACATTTGATTATTCCCTTTTTAGTAGTATTCGATAAATCGTGATTAATCAGTGTTTCAGTATGTTATTAATATTTCGTTTTTATAGATATAGATTGCTACAGAATACGCTTTTATTACTTTCCTTCTTTCCTTTAAATCTCCTAAGGTTATCTCCAGATAACTACGTAACTCAAGTTCTCTTATTCGAACGTATCTACCCACAAAATGCATCAACGGTTACCTACTCGCTGCGCGCGCGCCGATGACGTCTCACGTTATCCACCGCTGACTCACAAGCCTGTTTGCCCTACCACGCCGTTATTTGTGGCCCAAGTTGTGAGGATTTAGCATTTATTTTAGCCTTTTAGCTTAATGTAATCTTACGAAAGAAGACTTTATTCTGTATATTCTTGGCTACTCGCATATGTCCACGGGCGTATAGAGAAGTAGATTTCAGTTAAGTTCAGTTTTTTTATTATTAAAAATAAATTGTGCGGGAAATATTGATTAAACGATACGATATAATTTATGATGTCTGTCCAAAAATAGTTGATAATAAATATACCTTATAATATGGAAAGAATATTCAAAGGTATTCTGCATATATTTCTAGATTCTGTGCCGTGGGCCATCATCTGAAGACGCTCAATCTTACTACACCAAGTAACAAACTTCATGACGTTATCACTTGTACCACGCGTTAATTTCAAATCGGCCTCCTCGCCGCTCGCTCAGAAGGCCGTTGGAGCTCCACGATACAAGTTATTCAGTTTTTTCCCTTCATAGTTGAATTGCAATCAGTGCACTAGATAATAGATTTAATTACTTTATTGTGTGGTGTGATAGTGAGATAAGTGCGGAACTGGATTGAGTGTCGCTGGTATGTGGAACCGTTACTTTTAAACGAAGCTTTATCATTTTATGTGGTTGAAGTGTTATTATTATTGTTGACTGAATTTTTTTGTTATTTTTACTAACTTGTTTATGATAATTATAATATTAATAATAGATGTTAACGAATTATATTTGAAAGTTAATATGTATAGGTATAATATTTCTTGTGTATATTTTTATATCGTATTTTCATCACGTGGTATTTTTAAGGGTAGCTTCTGAACATCAATGGAAATAATCTTAACAATTAAATGGAATAAATTAAACATAACTAAACATATTTTGTGTTATTTATAGGGGAATTTCCATATACATGTTAGCACAAGAATCGATTTCTTTATAATGTAAAAATTACCTAAGCATGTAATTATAAGTAAAAGTACGACACGGTATTACCTTGACTAAAGGATTGTGCTAAATAAATAGCCTACTACTGTACAACACGAATGATCACTTAAAAGTATTTTGGTTTTAAGAGAATACATTATGTGTATTGTGTTTATATATGTACGTGTACTGTATGTATGTATGTGTATGTGTAAGGCCTAGTTTACATTAGGGGTTGTAAAGTCAAAAGGATTCTTTGCATGGTAGAGATATAGAGTAATTATTGTACTCTTTTAATTACTCTACTGAAGCAAAATATTCAAAATGTATAGAATTAGAAGATAGGTCTCTTCTAAACTCCTAACCTCTTGAATCCCAATATATAGCTATCTATTCTAGTCTCTGTGATTGGCACCAACTGGCTTAGGGGCTCAAGACTCTCTGCCTCATAGTTGAACTATGATGAATCCTAATCTCACCAGGTCCTGTCACTGTTTACACATGACACAGTCACTGTTCCCGCCCAAAAACTATACCTTTATTCGTGTCTATGGATCCGCTACTGAGTTTAGAACATCTTAAATCTATAGTTGTCTATTCTAATCTATGGATCCGCCAATGAGTTTACAACATCTGAAGGCTATAGCCGTCTAAGGCCTACACCAATACCCTTGATTGCAGGTACGCGGAGGCCGGTCTGTACCAGGCGGGCAACGTGTCCACATCGTCAGGAGCCTCCTCGGGCTCCCACTCCACCTCTCCGCTGCCGCACTCGCTCTTCACACACGAGCCGCTCTACCAGTTCTATAACGCAGCTAAGGTTGAGGTTGGTACCATAAAACATGGAACATTTAGGAACCTATTCATTATTCTTATCGACAGCATTTTAGCTACCAAATGGTTTGTCCCTTTCCGCTATTTTCCAAAGAGCAAAAGAGACAGAACACTTTCTTACTTAGCTAAGGAACGTTTTTCAATAAGGCGGTTAAAACTTAATGGTACCTTGAACGAACAGTTTTCCTCCAGTTCCAACTCAACTGACCGGATGCAATTTCCATAAGGATTAAGGCCTCCACCCATTACACCGTATCATACCATGACCGTGCTATGAACGTGTCAGGCAAAAAAGTATTCTTTGTATTGAAAAGTATGAGACTATGCTCACTAGACCGTTCCGTCACCAACCAACAACGTCGACTATTCTCACCTAATATTTTGCCGGTGCTGAAACGTTCATAGCACGGTCATGGTATGATACGGTGTAATGGGTAGAAACCTTTATAAGGATGAAGTTATCTATAGTAGAATTACCGAGTAAAGTGAAGAGATGATATTTCTGATTTCTGATCCGGACCGGACACATTGTATCAGTTTCTTCTGATCATGTCATTCATGAAGACAAATAGACCTATGGTATACTCGTACTTGCGACTTTGAAGTTATATTTTACGTACAACGCAACGAATCAAACTGTCCATAAGTTAAAGGTCATGGTGAAAGGAATCAGCATTTACGTTTGTAATTGAACTGTGATGTGTTCAAATTAGTTTTTCATTTGTCATAACCCATCATTCGGTAAACAATTCCAAAATAATATTAAGAATTTTAACTTCCATGAAAGAATAAACCGGGACAATAGGAATTTGAAGAGGAAAATAAACAAGTTAGTACGATATTGTTTGTATATTTACGTCACTCTTTGATTTCATTCAATAAAAGGAATTCTCCTAGTTATTCGTCAATATAAACTGAATCATTATTGTTTAGAGCTTGTTGTTTTTAATGTAAATTCTTACTCATGGTATTTCTTATGTCATTGTTTATACTATAGATTCTATAGAACAATAATCATAGTAAACATCTGAAAATGCATATTGGACTTACAACATACCAAACCAAAAGCATTCACATCCAGAAATGTTGCTAAAGATCTTTCAATTCTACCGTTTTTAGTCGTTACTGCGGTGTGCGTTTTGTACAAAAAATTACAGAACTATCGTGCGCCCCGACTGTACTCTACTATAGCGCGTAGCCGGACGTTTAAAAACTCTTAATTGAAAGATACCTAAGATAAATTAATTCCATTATTAGTTAATAACAGCAAAAAACAAAATGGAGTCCCCTCCATATATTCTCGTATAATGACTAAAGGTACTTAAATTACACACACTTATACATAACTATAGCACACCTACAGTACAAATACCTTGTCTAAATGTGCTATACTTACTTCAATCTTTACCGATTTAGCAGGAAGTTGTCAGTTTAATGACTTAAATTCACACACATGCTCTAAACAACTGGTATCAAAACTCAGCACTGTTTAAATAGTTCAATCTAATTGGCTGTAATTGCATTGGCCTTCTATAGAGTTTGACGTTTACTCCATTTGGGTAAAGGTTCTTTTACACTGGAGCATTTTTGTGGGGGTGTCTGATGATTGGAGGATGGATGGGGAACACCACCGATAGGATACATTGCTGTGCTAAGTCTGGTTTTATTTATAGATACTTAATTGCACACCGCATTAACAACAAATAACATTACAAAAGTTCTCTTCCAGACAACCTTTAGATACCAAAATTGCAGAGTAACGTAGCATAACTCTATTGTGAAGGCTCTCTTATAATTGTGTTATTACGTAGTGTTAAACAGATAGGTAATAAACAGGGATTTCAGACTTCAGACGTAACTTTGTTTTTTAATAAAACTGGTTCACAAGCAGTGAAAGTAGACTGCCTGTAAATCGGTTAACTTTTTTCATGTTACACAACTGCATAAAAGACAGACGTTGCGTTTAGCTCGAATCAGTTTATTTGGTAATACCAATACATCTTTGATCGATAGGAACTATTGCTTTATAATGATAGACTTAACTTGGAATTTTGGAGGTACAATATTACGACCAGCTCGTTGGGACAGTGGTAGGAGTCAACAAACTTAATAGACAGTTTATGACTGCGAGGTCTAGGTTTCAAAATACATATAATAGCAACTGAAACATCCGCTCAGATAGAAATGTCATTATCGGCCACCCATCGAAATAGGGGCCGAGCTGAACGTTGCTCATCAATCGTAAACAGTAAAGTTAGTAGGTAATTAAGTTTAGCCTATGTTTCACTAATGGGCAAAGGCCTCCTTCATCTCACCGAAGATATCATTATAGTAAAGCTTATTTATTTTATTTATTTAAGGACACATCAACAGTGTTGCATATTATACAATTAAATCTTGAGTAATAATTGTATGAAAGACTTGTTAATTGTATGTTCAGTCGGTGTGCCGGGAGACCGGTGACTCGGATTCGGAGTCGTACGAGCGCGCGGCGGCGGCGCCGGCGCGGCCTTCCGCCATGGCGCTGGTAGCGCCGCGCGGACCGGCGCGCACTCTCTGGTGCGAAGTACCCGAGGTGCTTAACTCGGCGGTGCTTAGTGAGTATAACATAGATTAAACGGGTCTGTATCGCGTTACGGAATATAACGGTTTTTTTTTTAAAACGTTCCCGCTCATGGACACGGGATGATTCTCTTGGTCTCAGGATAACTCTTTGAGTCATGCCGTGACCACAAGCGGTGTAATTCGCTCGAAAAGTCGGGAACGTATTTAAAAAAAATCCTATGTTATATTATGTAACGCGACACAGACCCGTTTCATTTCGTATAATGAGTGCAAATCGTGTGAGTTTAAATAGTAAGTATAACATAGAGTTATCATATTATGTAGTTGTTAACATCAGTAGAGTTCTTTTTCTTCTTCTTTCGTATCAATGGTCCAGTATTTAGTTAGCAGAACGGCAGCATTTGATACTTTCATTAAGTCTTCCTTGGTGCAGGTGGTAGGGCACAGAGGGCATCACAACAGGTGGGCCCATTTGATGGAAAAGTTATAGCTATTAGGTAACTCTACGGTCAGAGTATACTCAGGTGACTCTACCAGGAGCAGAACACGTTCTACGATGATAATGTGTATTATACATATATATTTAATACGTTATACGATGTTTAGTTTACTCCATCTTACACCCAACCACTAAACTAACATCATACGCTCCAGGTTCGCTAGTACCAGCCCAGAAACGACTGCAAGAGGCGAAGTTCGAGCTGCTGACGTCAGAGGCGTCGTACCTCAACTCGCTGAACGTGCTGGAGGCGCACTTCATCGCGCACCCCGCCTTCCGAGAGGCGCACATCATGCCCCGGGAGGACTGGAACACGCTGTTCTCTACTATATTACCAGGTATGAACACCTTCTGACTTAACATTATTTTCGACTGCAAAGATTGAAACTCTCTTGAATAGACTAATAATCACATAAGTTAACGATCATTTATTACTCTTTAACGATTTCTGCAAAGGGACCAGCGCGTAAAACCAATAAATGTAAGCAACTATTAAAGTATTTTTTATGGTTTCAATTTAAAACATGACCCCCAGGCGCTACCAGTCTTCGAAGGAGATTAAATTCTCGATTGTTTGAATCGTTTGACCATATTGGAGGCCTTTAGGCAATCCAAAAAATCCCGAAACCACAGTTGATTATTATTTAACCAAATCAAAACTTGCTGTAAGTAGTATTTAGCTTTCCTTTCACCATCTTAAAATAATTCCAGTGCGCAAATGCTCTCAACTGCTGATGAACGAGCTGGAGAAGTGCTGGCAGGAGAACATCCTGCTGACCGGCATCTGCGACATCGTGCGGCGGCACGCGGAGGAGCACTTCCACGTGTACGTGAAGTACTGCGAGAACCAGGTGCTCATGGTGAAGGCGCTGCAGCGGCTCCGGGAACAGCCGGCCTTCGCCGCCGCGCTCAAACGGTGAGGGGTTAGGAGTGAAGTCGTGTTGCTAAGATTCGTGTACATACTTGGTCAAGGTTGGGATAGGATACCTTTGCCATTGGGGATCAGCTAGACTTTTGTCCAAATACTTTTTGTTGGTTGGCAATTTTTTCGGGATGATCTCTAGAACTCCAGGGCCTCCAACTCTGTAGAACACCCGGTTTTCTAAAACGCCCTGGATCCCTAAAAGACATGTTCCAATTATGCATATCTGCCAATATTTTTCTAGGAAATGCTTTGAGCCATAATCTTCTTAAGAGCCATAATCATAATTTTTAACCGATTTCCAGTATGGAGAACCACCCAGCGTGCCAGTCACTGTCACTGCACTCGTTCCTGCTGCTGCCGATGCAGCGCGTGACGCGGCTGCCGCTGCTGCTGGACGCCGTGCTGCGGCACCTCGCGCCGCAGGACCCCGAGTACCAGGCCGCGGGCCACGCGCTCGCCACGCTCAATGATGTAACTATACATTCAACTTACTTTTTTACTTACTATCGTTTGTCGTTCCTGCTGATGCCGATGCACGCCAGAAACCTTCACTTCGCTGGAATGTGTCTGATGTCTGATGCTGAGATGCTGACATGTCTCGTGTACCCTCTTTAACGTACCGTATCTCTTCCAGTTCGTGTCCCAGTGCAACGAGGGCGCGCGCAACACGGAGCGCGTGGAGGAGATGTCCCGGCTGGCGCGCTGCATCGAGTTCCCGGCGCACATCCGCGCGCCGCCCGCGCTGGCGCCCGCCGCGCCGCGCCCCGCGCGCTACCTCGTGCGCTCCGGGGACCTGACGCAGCTCGTCTGGAAGACGGACGAGATCAAACTCACATTCGGCAAGAAGTTCCACAAAGTGCCCCTTTGCGTGTTCCTGTTCAATGATCATCTGGTCATTGCCAAGAAAAAGGGGTAAGTAACTATTCCGTAGCCAATCTCATGGTCAATATACAATGACTTTTAACTATGTATAAGACTTACTACTACGATGTGTAGTCCTTAGTCATTATAGTAGTATTATTTTATTCAAGACCGCAATCACAGACAGTACTGTAAATGATCAGTCTACGTAATTTCCTGACCCGCTTGCAGCTCCGGTCTATAGCCCAACTTCGATTGGTATCTTAATCTCATAATAATATTTTGTCCACAGCGAAGACCAGTACATAGCAGTAGACCACTGCCCGCGCTCGCTTCTAGAAGTATGCGGCAGCGACGGCGGCGCGGCTTCCGCGAAGCACGCACTCCTACTCACTCTACTAGAGAACCACGAAGGACGTACCGTGGAGCTTCTACTATCATGTCCTTCAGAAACTGATGCGTCGCGTTGGGCCGAAGCGTTGTCAGTAAGCGGCGCGGCCGACACAGGAGAAGCGGTCTACGCCGGTTGGGATTGTCCTCAAGTCTGCGCACTCTACGCTTACTCCCCCGCCCAACCTGACGAGTTACCCTTAGACGAAGGAGATGTGGTCAATGTGACAAGAAAGACTACTGAAGGCTGGTACTATGGAGAACGAACCCGAGATGGGGAGCAGGGCTGGTTCCCCGGCGCTTATACGGCCGAGATCGCTTCGGCGCATGTGCGAGCGAGAAATTTGAGACAACGGTACAGATTGCTCGCGCTTTCTGGGACTTACTTCGGGCAGAGAAAAAAGCTTTGACCGACTTATTAGGACGGCGATGCTAAGCGATTTTGTAGTCCATAGTAGAGGCACGTATAGACTTTGCAATGTAGTGTCAGTACAAAGTCACCTCAGTAATGCCTCAGTATTTTTTAACTAAAATAATTCTACCGAAATAACAGCTGAAACCTGGTGGAAAGATTAAAGAGGTCCTTACTCTATGACAGATTATAAACGACACCATGTTTGTTGAGTGTCTAAAATGGCTCTACGAATAATTCAAGCGACACCGATTTTGATTTAACATTCTTAAAGATATAACCCCCGATCAAGGTGATAAAGCGGCAAACGTTTACTACTTACTATCTTTTACCTTGAAAAGATTCACTTTTATACTTGTACACACTTCACAAAACTTTCTTGTCCACTAAATACATTCTAAGGATGTGTGAACACCAGTGTTGAGCACGCGTCACTCCGTCCAAACACTGCCTTATGTAGTAATTATCTTATATTTATAAGTAGTGTAAACCTAATCTCGAGCATTGTGCATTAAAACTATCATTACATGCACTTGTCTTTAAATTAAAATTATTAAACTATGCGCATGAGCATTTTTGTTGTTCGTTCATTCAAATGAATGAATGAATGACTCGGTACTTATAATCTATGGTGCTTTAGCGATGTGACTATAGTAGGCATTGTAATAAGCCTACCGTTTATCACAATCATTAACTTTTCCAATTAAAATGTACAGTTACGAATGAGATTCAAAAATGTATGAATTATTTTGTTTGTGTAGTTTAGTTTGGATATTTTCTAATTATATTTTCCTGTGTAAGTGATGACATTTACCCGCTAATAAACGCCTAGTCATGTAAAGCGGTTGGGTTATTGAAATATTATCATTTGTATTGTATTACATTCCTGTAAAGCTGAGTTTTCACTTCTGTTCTGAACAGTTCCTAACATATTGCTTGCTCGCTCTTTCATTGAATTAAAGAGCGAGCGCGCAAGAGTTGAGAAATGCTCCGAGCACTAAGTCAAAACGCGACTTAAGCCTTTAGTTAATAAACTAATGTTAAACATAATAATAAATCGTTAACAAATGAAATTATCGGCATGTATTGTATGTACTTAAATTATTATTTTGTAAATAATTTAAATAATCTTTTAGTTTTGACAATTTATTTTAAGACCATTATTCAAATATACAAATATACGTATACGTTTATTTTATTTTATTATTATGACCTTTTTCGAGCGTATAAATATTTTTTAATATAAAACAGTAATCAGTAACAGTAACCAAGCCAGATAACTATAATAAAACTTACTCGATGAATTAAGTACACTTTTATATTTCAATAAACACTTTAATGCTTATTTGGCACTTAATTACATTATTCTTACAACTATTCAAAAATCTTTCAACAAATACAACATCATCCAATTCGAGTTAGCAAATAAAAAATATAAAAATGCAAAATATTATAAAAAATATATTAAACTTTTAATCAGATCTCAATTTGTATAATCTCTGGTAAAATAAAAAAATACACGTAAAAGGAACAGTCGCGCTTTTGTAGTACAATTGAGCTGCTCTAAATGAGTTTAAAATAGATATAAAAATGTCTCATTTCATATAATTTGCGCGCTAAATTCAATCTCAAACAATGTTAAAATTTTACAAAATCGATACTTGCGATAGCGTAAAGATGCTTAAATATACAATATGTTTCAATACGAAAACTATTGAAAATAGATAAACAAAAATAAAGTTATTTTTTACATTATATAAATACATAGTATAAAAATGCAATAAGGAATGTATTAGGTTGTCCATATTCATTGATCATGGTAAAATTGTCCATGTGACATTGAAACAAAGATCTTAACTCTAACATCATAAGGTACACTTTCCAAACAACTTTTGCCTCAATCACATTTGTTATGCAGCGTGAATTTTTGACAAGTTAATTAGTTTTCCAGTAATTATTCGTTTTATTAGCTACCTTTCGCGATTGAAAAAATAGTTGGTTTAAAATTTCAGTAGTATGAAAAGCAATATTACAATATGTTCGATTAGTTTCAGACAATTGACCATAATTGATTCAAGTTTTAATGATAAGTTGTCAATATCATTCAATTATAAAAATATGTGCAACATGTTTTAATTAAATGTACAAATACTTGAAATATTAATTTCTAATGGTGTAATCTCATTTATTCACAAGTCCGATGTGTTATACAATGTACTTTATAAATTAAAATGTACAAACATGTATAAAAATAAAAATCACTCACTCTAAACACGATTGAGTTACGCATTCTAATGTGATTTAATGTTACATTATTATGCATAAAAAGGTTTTAAACGTACAAGCAAACTTTCGTACTGCACTGTAACATTCTATGGGTGACACCTGTCACCAAGTTCAGTTTAAACATGTTTTTTTTACTGATATGACAGCTGAGTCAAAGATAACCCATACCATGCTACAGTGAAATAATCTGCAGTCCTTTATTAACTAATCAAGTTGCACCATCCAATGTTTCTTATCTATGTAGTCAGTTCATGAAAATGTTAAGCAATTTAGTACTTTGTCAAATTATACAATTAGGATATTCTGAATCACATGTTACTAGTATAGTTTGAATACGATAAAGTTCTAAGTGTGCTCATAATTTTCGTGCATCAACTATATCATAGTCATCTTTTGTAAAGGCAATTAGTTACAGTGATATGTATGTACTATATTCTGGTCTTGGACGAGTTGTCCTTTACTTCAAACAGTTTTCTGACGAAGTATACTTGAAGAGTGCCTGTTGTGGCGATCGCCAGTATCTGGATTAGTGACCACCTGGAATAGAACATCACAAAATTAGCTTGGGTTTTTAACAATATAAAATATTCAAAGACAATGTGTATACTTTTTAATATTAGGTTTAAAGTAAATATGATTTGTGATAACTAACTCAAATATTGTGAAATAAAAAATAAAGACAAATTATTTTTTTAAATGATTAGAATATGTAAACATATATTCAGGAAGGACTTCATCATGAGATAAACCTTATTAGTTATATTAAGTTATCTGCAACTAATAATAATAACTTGTTTAAATGTTAATGTTAATCCAGGATGCTTTATGGGAAACTATTAATAATAAATTGACTTGTTATTTTCCTTCTTTGACTAAATCTATAATAACAAGAAGTTTTTATTATTCCTTGCATGAACAAATAAAAAATTATTCATTTCTTTCTAAGTACAAAATTACATAGCTAAGTAAATTATAAACTTAAAATAATACAAAGCAATTAGAGAAGGCTCAGCTTGTGCTGCTCAAAGTATGCTACTCTGGGCAGCACTGGTTTTCAACCAACCCCTTTTCACCCCTTGTTTTTTAAATAACAAAACCTAACTTGAATATTAAACTTACCTTAATATATAGGCATTATTGTCTTGCAACAGATTGTAGTCTCTGGACTCTCTCGCTCTTGAATGGTATTGGTATTGTAAAATGTCATTTATATTTCTTTCTACAAACTGAATTGAATTCTGGAAAAATGAAATAACATTAAAAAATTATTATAACAACAAAAAATAGAAATAAGATTTTTGTCTGTTGTACTTCAGTAAGTATTTACTCATTTTGGTTTCACTGGTTTTACCATTTGAATAAACAGATATTATGAAATGACACGGGTAAGAAAGAACAATAGTAGGTTTAATAATAGCTATTGTAATTTTCTTATTTGAATTTTATTTGGTAAAGGGTGACTCAACCATGAGACAATTTATATCATATCTTATTTACTTAACTTCATAATATCCCAATAACTCATCCCTGTCAAACATGGCTCGGGTCTGAGAACACCCATATTAGGCAAGCATGGTGATTATGCCCAATCCTCCTTACTTTACTGATATCGTCTGTGGATGAGAGGCCTTTGCCGACCAGTGGAACATTACAGGCTAATAATAAAATGTTTTTTCTTTACTTTTTATAAACTTATTTTATAGAGAATACTCACAGTAAAGTTCTTAATGTTCATATCCATTTCTTCTACTTCCTTCGCGAACTTCTCCCATTTATCATACCTCACGACAGACAGGTACAAGTTAACTAGTTTCCCTGCAAACCTGGAGAACTGGTTGTCGATGCACACTGCATAGTACCCTCCAGTAGAGGTCTGTTCCGCGTACTCCCCGGACTGGCGCCACTCGTACGGGTGCACTATCTGTCCGTTAGGATGCCGCACCGCGAATCCACACATTCCATCACCTCCTTTCAACACCTACAAACAACCAGCCATGATAGACAACTCATTCAATAGCTTGTTAAATATAATATAATATGGCATATTCCAATCTTTGATTGCCGAGTTATCGGTTCTATCGATATTGATCGTAAAATATCGCAATTAATTTCACAAACTTCCTAGTTTAATCAGGTTGATATGAAAGTTCGTAACTTTTACTTTTCTGCAAAGTGACTGAATTTGGTGGGTTTTAGATTTTAACTTATATTTTGGGTGTTTATTTGATAAAAGATTTATTATATTTGTAGAAATGTTAGTAAATAAGTTTAATTAATTACCTGATAACTTGCGTAAAATGTTGCACCAGGGTTCACGTATTGATAATAACAGTCTTCTTTGCCCGCGTCGATGTGCACTTTGTAGTCCATGGTGACTGCGGGCAGGTCTTCGTACCATGGTGCTGCGGAAGTCGAGAAAACATCGCCAGTCAGTGATAAAACCGTAAATATTGTTATCACTGGGAACAGTTGCCACGTCCGTAGTGCCATTTTTTATACGGCGGAATGAATTATCTACGAGCGATCATTGGTTGGTTGGTTGGTGGTAACGTCATTCGCCGGCATTCCAACGGGGACAGATGACGTGAAACTTACGTGGGACGTACCAAAACTCCGAATGTCAAAAGTGTAAATGTCAATATTGTCAACTATGACATATTATTCAATGCTAATCATCTGATCGAAATTCAGAGCAAATCAAAACATAACCTTAAAATCGTCATAACTTTTACGATAATAACATATTTTTATTTACTATTCCATGGAATAATCTTGTTTGATTATAGAATGAAAGCTAGATATTTAACGTTCTTTTCGTATATAGGAACCACTTTTAGGTAGGTTCCTTGCATACATTCTTATTTACTTTCAATAACTGGTGTTAATTTTTTTTTAAATCTTTTAGGTCTTCTGAAAAATTATGGCTCAAGGAAGGACGAAACTATATGGATCCTGAAAGTGTTCAAGGGATAATGGAGGCATCGTTAGTGAGGTTAAGATCACTGGTGTACCCAAATGTTGTACTGTCTAGCCGGTAAGTCACCATACTACATATTTTTAACATAGGTATATTACATTATATACTATTGAGTTTACATTATATGCTATGTATAAAAGTATACTAAATATTTATTATGGAAGCAAATCACAAGAATATGTGAAAAAATTATTTAATAATTCAAAAACATAAAACAATTGATATTTAGGACTGACTTCAATCTTTATTTCTCACGGTCATTTAAACAGCACAGATGGTGGTGTCCATGCCCTTAACTCCAGCGCACACTTTGACTTGGAGAGGTTTGGTGAAAAAATCTATGATCCTACCAATATTACATACTCTATGAACAAATACTTCTACTTCAACACAATTCCAATTTTTATTAAGAAGTGTTTGAGGGTCAATGACGACTTTCATGCAAGATTTAATGCTTGTGGAAGGATATACTTATATAGGTGAGAATATACTTTAGTCTTTTCAAACATTCACGATTTTTACACATTATTAACATATTACTATGGGTTTTTAAGAAGGTTGTTTTAGTAAGTAAAAACACTTAGTTTAATTTCCCGCCATTTCGAGTGGTTTGTACTCTGCAAAGTAAAGAGTGTGCGATGAAAAAACCCATAGTAATACATCTTATAATATAAAAATGAATCACAAAATGTGTTGGTAAGCGCATAACTTCAGAATGACTGCACCAAATTGGATGATTCTTTTTTTAATGTGTTCCTTATTGTCAGGACAAGGTTTTTATATAAGAAAAATGAGGAATAAAAATCTCAAAATTCCCACGGGAACGGGGGCGCTGCAGGTGAGACCGCGGGGCACAGCTAGTTAATAATAAAAATATTCTATATTTGCCAAAATTTCTGTGTAATGTCTTGTTAGAAATTTCCTTATTATGTATTTAATAAAACTACATTTCAGACTAGCAGTAATAAAGAAAGATGTCGAGATACCTGAAAGAGAGACTATTGCATCAGTAATTCCAATAGAAGAATGGAAGAGATGTCATTTTCTTAGGTAACAAATACTTTAAGATTAAATTACTTTCTTTATAACCATATTGCATTAACAAACTGCCTTAAAAACCAGTTTACTCTCCACTTCCCAATGAATGATATAAGTCATTTGAATTTTCCAGACTCCAAGATTTTGATATAGAAAGGTTTAAAGAAGGTGCCAAATATTTGGTTGGCCTCCACGACTTCACATCATTCAAGAAGTTCGACAAACTAAAACAAAACAAACATAATCGCAGATCTATTCAATCAATAGAAGTAAGGCCGGGGAGACCAATAGTCACCCCGT
Source organism: Cyclophora albipunctata (assembly GCA_963082685.1). NCBI lineage: Eukaryota > Metazoa > Arthropoda > Insecta > Lepidoptera > Geometridae > Cyclophora > Cyclophora albipunctata. The sequence continues at coordinate 1,147,063 of OY720117.1, read as the reverse complement.
ACACAGAGACGAAGGCGTCTATGTTTGATTATTGGGATATTGAGATAAAAGGACGAGCTTTTGTACATAATCAGGTAGATATGATTACTATGGTGGCAGTTGCTATTGTAATAAATAATATTATGTAGACAATATTTTTGGCCTAATGACGTTGAACTCGAAAATTCGAAAAATCTCCTTTTTTTCATAACATGATTTCGAGACCTTTGAGACAGGTACTTGTCTAGTTGGTGTCAGGAAGCTCTTAACAGAGCTGATTGGAAAAATAGGGGAAGGCCCAACATTGGGTTTATAATAATATGGAACTATAACAGTCAATCAATAACTTCCAGATCCGTCGCATGATCGGCGCACTCAACTCCGTAGCTATCGGAAAATTAAAACCCGAAGACATAAAGCTGATGCTCCAGATACCTTCCAAACACTCCTGGCACTCATTCATCCAGACCGGGCCTCCGGACGGACTCTACCTGTGCGACGTATTGTATAGGCCAGAGGACCTTGTGTACACCGCTGGAACAGTTAGTACGAATAGCGTGGTAGAGTTAGAGGATGATGATGAATAGACAGTAAAATAAGACAGTGTTAAGTGTGTAGTTAGTTAAAATCTAGTCTGTTATTGGTGTTGTTTTCAATTTAATTCTGAATGTAACTACTAGATAAGAGTCTAGAAGCAATCTCAAGCAGTTTTAAAATTTAAAATACAGATTTATCTCTAAAATGAGTTTCCTAGACGAACTTAAAAAGCAAAGAAACAAACTCAAAGAAACAGAGACATTGGTTACCAAAGCAGATGGGAGGAGATTCATAGAGAACAAAGACACTATTGTGCCCGCAGAGGGCAGCACTTACGGGTTTGTAGTCGACTCTAAACCTGACAACATCCCTGCACTAGTCACTGACTACCTTTACATCGGGTCCCAAGACTGTACTACGAAAAATGTACTCAAACAGTACAACATCAAACATGTACTAAGTCTTGGCATAGATGTCGAAACAACAGAAAAGTATGTACAGTGTCTAGATGTACCTGAGACTGAAATAAAACCCATTTTATCTGAAGCCCTCCCCTTCATTCGTGGTGCAGTTTGTGCTAAAGAGAATGTACTAGTTCACTGCAATGCAGGAGTGTCTAGAACTTCCGCAGTAGCAATTGCATATTTAATGCATTATGAGAATATGAGTTATGATGAAGCTTATGGTGTAGTGAAGGGGAAAAGAGAAGCAATACGACCTAATGATGGGTTTCAGAGGCAGTTAAAAAGTATGACTCCTGGAACATTACTATGACAATTTTATAACCAACACACTTTGGCTCTCTTGGTCTTGGTAGTATTCATCTAATCTGAAAAATTATCTATATAATGTGTCTTGTAAGAAAGAGAGAGAGAGTAGGTAGAGTAATAGGACATTCATTGTGAACCAATGGTATTAATATAATGAATAGATACTCTTTTAAAATGTGAGGACATACATTACAAAATAAATGGATTTGTACAGTGAATCAAATAGAATGTACTGGCTTTGTTATTATAGATTTAAGTATCTAGTTAGACTACTAATAATAAATAAATTCAATTATAATATCTGTACATTAATATACCAAATAAAACAGCCATATACAAACAAATAACTATATTTCCTTATTACTAAGGCAGTAAGTACAAGTCATGAGCTCGCGGAGTGTTCCGCGCTTCTATCCGATACGTTACAATAAGCATTAATAATATTAAGTACATACTATATTCATCAGTTAGCACCAAGTTCATAAAACTTAAAGGATTTGGAATATTACGATTAATCTTTAAAATAATCCACAAACTATACGAAATCAAATTATGGTGTGCTTCTGACTTTTATTGATAATCGTCTGTCACAAAATCCATATTATAATCTTCATAATTGACACTATTCCAAATCCTTTAAAAATACATAAAATATTTGTATGTCATTCATAATAACTACTTGTCTTATAAAACACGTAAAATAATATAGCAAAAACGTTACCATATATATTCGTAGAGTTGTTTATGACTCAATATCCTGTCATAAACAACCAATCTATGTAAGTACATACAATAATTTGAACACGATTCATTTGGTTTTAATTTCTTATGAACACCAAAGTTAGCAGAAGCAACTATTAATATTGTTTGAAATGCAGCAAAATGGCAAGTATCTATAAACATACATCAATGGAAGACTGTTATCATACGCTGGCATAAAGCCACTGTTAAATGATCAAAAAACACAACTAGAAAGTGTGCCTGCTCTTCTTTTGAATATTACTGAAATATCAGTACAAAAAGCTTAAGAAAACATTGATTTTCTTGAGTCTGACTACACAGTCTGACACAGGTTCCAATTTTTGCCATAAAGAAGTAAGTTTAAGCAATGCGTGCACAACGTCCAAAAACCTTCGTAAGTTGGCAGAACTACACAGAAATCATATATAATTTGATAAACGCTATAATTATTATCTTATATACCTAATGTCATTCCAAAACAACCACAGTTTCAATCAATTCTTAGGCCTATAAATTCATATCAAAATGCCAAAACAATTAATTTGAGAAAATAGACAATCAGACAACAGAATATGGGAATGTCTTTTTAAAATCACAAAATATTATTAAATTTCAAAATAACAAAATTTTGATCTAATTCCATTTTAATAACTTCGTTATTTTTTCTTTCATTTTGTATTTGTCATATATCCATAAACTATGAACTCAACGATATTATTTTGTACACCATAAACAACTTACATCTATGTTATTGAGTCACATCAAACAAACGACGACCAGCTATCAGTCTTCAACAATTTATAAAGAATCTCATTAAAACTATGATAATGCTTACAGTATTTAATAATTATGATAATAAATATCCGATATTCATGTTACTACTATGAAACATGTAAATTCAATTATTTGAATGCATCAATGAAAATCGCTCTCCTTTATACACTCAGGGCGTGTGAGCGAGATGCAAATATGTGTCTAGGTTTAATACAAAATAACTTTACTATCATCGGCATATGACTGAAAATGGCTTGAAGCCAGTCGCCGTTCAGTACCATCTTAAATGACTAAAGATTAGATGTATTTCTTCGCGCACCGCAGACTTAATAATTCCAAGTGATCGATTAAACAGCTCAGAATATATGAAAACTTTAAGAAACCTCACATGTTTTCTATATTATGCCACAGAAATATGAAAGTACTGATAACCGATAAGATATACGAGTTTAACTTTGAAAGTATATTTGGCAGATTACAAACGCTAAATCTAGATTAGTGCTAGAATAATTACACAATACAAAACTCTTGTAATAATGTTAGAACATGTAGCGGCGGTCAACCGCGCATCGGCTAACCGGACACTGCGTATAAGCCATAACATTACAGCAAAACGATTATATAACGCCTTAGACCTATAATAAAATGTAATATCTATAAAAAAATCTTCAAAACGGGATATTAATCAATCCACATGTAATGACAACCCATATACATAACAAAAACACTAGCAAAAGGACGGATGTAAAAAAAATCACTCAAAAACTTAAAACTACGCTGTATAAGGCAAAAACGTTGTACTTTAAGCGAATAAAATATACATCATACAAACATAACATTAAACAAAACTTATTTAGTTGTCCTTAGTGTAACTAGCTTGACATTTCTGTAAATATGTAGAGTTGGATATTTATTGATATTCATCTTACGTTCACTTGTTATCCAATAATTGACAGATATGTAGGTTTGATCCTACGCCTATACAACAATGCTAGCGTAGGTACGTCATTTGGCACGGACGGAGGTTTAGTATAAAAAAATATCAAAAGAAAATCTCGCGCAGTTTCCTAAACAAAACTATCACCGATTGTCTCGTTACCTTAATTTACCTAATCCTTATTTCATTTGTTTCAAACATCATAATTTAAGTACACGTAAGTACTTAAATATAATCCAATAGTACTTTTATAGGTGACAAAAATCACTTAATAAATTGCGAGTTTATTTTGAACTTATACATTGATATTTTGTACATGTATTTTCGAGTTACATTACATCATTCAGTATTTTGTGATAGTATTGTTGATCTTTGTATTATTGTTGATGTATGATCTTTATATGTATCCGCATTCCACACAGAACCGCGCGCAACGACGAGTAGTACTATGTATGGTATTGATACTTTAATGAACTCCTGTATGAGTGGGGTAGGGAGGTTGTATTCTGACCTCTGTCGGCTTGTTCTAGAAGCTCTTGAGCGTGAGCCCGCGCGCGGGCAGCGAGTTGGCCTTGGCGGGCGCGTCGCGCGCCTGCGAGTGCGCCACGGCGATGCTGAGGCACTGCACCCACTGCTCCGCGTCCTTGCCGTCCTTCGGCTTCAGGATCAGCGTCTGGTCGCCCGTGAAGATCTCGAACGCCTTGGGGATGTTGCGCGCGCCGCGGGACACCTTCACCGACCGGATCTGGTTGATGTCTATGCTCTCGCCGCCGCTCTGAAATGATGCGGTCATGTTAACTTAGATACATACTGTAGATATATGCTCATTAAAAAATATTTTGTCTGATGTGTTGCATACCTTGGAGTTACATGAGAGATGCGCGCCGGAGAGCGTGAAGTAGCGGGTGCGCCAGCGGCGGAAGAGGCGCCAGCGGCCCTTCTTCTCCTTGAGCTGGCCCTCGATGACGGGCTGCGAGTCGGAGAGGAAGCCGAGCGCGCGCTCGGGGTGCGTGCACAGGAAGCAGCCCCAGGCGGGCCGCGCGCCGCCGCCGCCGCCCGACACCTGGAACACGTCGAAGAAGCCGGCGGCGCGCAGCTCCGACAGCAGCATGTCCTGCTCCTTGAGCGCGGGGAACGCGCTCGTCACCAGCGTCAGGAACGTCTTGTTCTCGCACTTCAGGATGTCCCAGCAGTGCTTCAGGCTGGCCACCGTGGCGTCGCGCGACGACAGCGCGGCGGCGTGGCGCGCCTGCAGCGCCAGGAACATCAGGTGGATCCACACGCGCGGCAGGCGCGTGCGCAGCGACCAGCCGCCCGCCACGAACAGGCAGTGCGCGCCGCGCCGCCCGCACCCGAACGACAGCCGCGCCGCCTTCTTCGAGCGCCGCTCTGCAACCACACGCCGATACAGCCACCGGACCACCGCATCATGATCACTCGATTAACGTTAATTTACCTTCAATAGTACACTTGGCTGGAGGCGGCAATCGCAGCGACACGTTATCCATATACGCCTTGATTTTATCCAAATGCTTCTCACAGAAATGCTGCACCGTATCGCGCATCGGATACGGCTCGAACACGCTGATGCGATGAGTATCGGGCTGGTGGCCCCCGATGACCGTGACGCTGGTGTTGTTGCGGCGGGACGTGACCGTGACGTCGGCGGGCGCGGCGGGGTTGCGGCGTGACGTCACCGTCACGTCGGCGGGCGGTGACGTCACGACGGAGACGTGCCCGAGCGCCTCGGCCGACTTGCCGCCCGGCAGCGGGTTCACAGATATCGACTGGGACGGGCCCGACACCGACGCGTTCTGACTGGTGTTCTGAGGAGCATTACATAGTTGTACAACCTTCCTAACTTTTTGTATAGGGTGCGATACAGATACATATCGACGTTAAGAGTTACTCGTCGAATTCTGGCTGAAGAGAGATTAGACTAGATTTGTAAAGCATGGAGTCTGTCGTTTTTATTTCTACTCTTCACATAAAAGTAGAGATGGATGGCTTTAGAAGAGAAAAGCGAAGAAACCTTTGTCTTACTGGGCTACGACGCATGCTAAGTAAAAGTTGTGTCTTCTACAAAAGATAGAATAGATGCACAAAAAATACAACCTTTAGCTTGGCTGTTAGCTCTGAGCAATAGTGTGGTACCTGAGTATTGTTGGAGGGCAGTATGAGTATGTTGTGGTGGTGGCTCCTGGCGCGGCCGGCGCGGCCGCCCGCCGTCACCGTGACGCCGGCGCCGCTCGAGCTCGCCGGCTTGCCGTTTGACGCTGAAACAACTATATTTATATATATCTGAACCAGTCAAAATTACTCTGACTAATACTTCTTCTTTAAGTTTGACTGAGACTCATAATTACTTTTAATCAATCTGCTCAGTCAATACTGCTTTAGGTAGGGTAGCTGTAGTGTGTAAGGTTAGGTTAGTTAGTGTTATTCACAGTCAAAAGTAGTTTTGGGTAGTGAAGAGTTTTGAATACAATTTTTTTTTACTGCATTAACTAGTAAGTTAATAAATAAACTTGTCAATCCCACTCGTCGCCGCGAAAATACTTTATTCGTCAATAGTATAGTTAGAAGTTGACGAAACAACTTACTTGTACTGTTAGCGTTGGAGTTGGCGTTGGCGTTGTTATTCGGTTGCGAGTTGTTATTGATTTGTTGCGAGGAGGACAGTCTTGTCATGCTTTTGTGAAGCCCTCCTACAGATCCACCTAAAAAAAAACATTTAAAAAAAATCTTAGAGAGTTAAAAGTACGTAACTCTAAGGGCCGTACATAAGATGTTGAAGTGACTGATGCAGCGAATACGAATATTCGTATTAGCAGAATAACAATTAATTACAGAATATTCGTATTTACCGACTAATTAATGACCATGGGAATGGATTCAACGAGAACCAAGAAAATAATACAGCAATGTGACGAATAAAATATTTACCGGCAACATTAAGCCGTGTCATACTTCTATGCGAGTTAGGTCCGGGGTGCAGCCGTCCCGTGCTGCGCGAGTCACCCAACTTGACTCGCCGCGTGTACCCCGAGCCACTCGCCGAGCCGCTCGTCGAGCCACTCGCCGACGTCACGCTCGTCACGTTACTGGTCACGTTGCTCGTTACGTTACTGGGTGATGTTACGTTGGTAGTGACCGCGGCGAGTGTGCTCGACCCGTTGTTTTGTCCTCCGAGTTTCACTATGGTCACGCCGCCCGAAGTTCGGTTCACTTCGCCATGCGATATGGCTGCTTTTGGTCGACTGCTGGAAATTAAAACTGAGATTTATTTGAGGTCTTCAAGTATCTTATTAATATTGAAGTTTATTCAGCCCACGGTTGGACAAAGGTTCTGCTCTTTATTCCTTTTAAATCCTCGTTCTTAGTCCTTATCTCCTCGCCATTTCACCTGCAGCGCAACGTTTCCGCAAGAATTTTGGTATGAAAGGCAGCATATGTTTGTCGTGGTGTATGTTTTAACAAAAATTCTCTCAGAATGCATTTATAATATGACCGTAATATTGACAGTTATCTGTAGACACACGACACACAAAGTACCGTGACCGACCCCGAGTGGTCCCGCAGCGCGGCCAGCAGGCTGTCGGTGAAGAGCGCGGGGTAGGCGCTGCACAGCGCCGTGGCGTCGCGCAGCAGCGCCGCGCTCGCGCCGCCCGCCTTCAGGCGGCTCACTATCCATTCGAGCGCTTCTTGCGCTGCTTCCTGGAAAACCATTCAAGGTTTATAAGTATTTTTCATGAAATTAGCGACACCGTCTCGGTTGGATTGCTTGTGAATGAAACACTGTATCTTGCCATCATAACTATGATAGGTACTCATATACAATACATAACTAATCGAAGATAATCCTGTGCCCACCTTACTAGTATACCCATAGTGCGTCAATATATCGGCGACGGCGTGTCGCGCGGCGGGCGCGGCGTGCGGCGCGGCGCCGGCGCGGCGCAGCGCTGCGCTGGCTTCACGCACCACGCTGGCGCGACGACGACCGACACCGCTTACTACCTGCAACAACACGTATCAATACTCTTTAAGAACTCTGTAAATAATAATTCATAGAACATTTCGTCCTTGGAGGATGTATTCTTTGAACGAAATATATTATTCAATTTCTGCACTATTAGTTGGTGATAAGTGATAACATTATTAGACTTGACGAGATATCAAATAAATGCACAAAATTTTAATTTGAAATGTATCTGTTTCTGGCAGATATTGAGTTATTAGTAGGAACATGTTTCATCCAAACTGGTATCTCTTGATTTATATGTTGTCTATGAGACCTTCATAAATTCAAGTACATATATTTAAATATGTTTTGTCTTCAAAATATTTCTGCAACAAAACCAAACTAAACTATCTTTACCTGTAATATATCCAAGCACATGCACCCCGGATCGTTCTGTGGGGTGTTCCCGGGACACATGTAGGACAGCAGCTGCGGCACACAGTTCTTCAGTGCCTCGGGTCTCCTCACTGCTATCTGGTCAAGGAGCGCGAAGAGAGAGTTCTTCTCTACTTGCTCCGCGTGTGGGAGGAGGGACACCAGCGCGGTGGCGTGGCCTTCGAGAGGCTCAGGGGATACCTCGTACAGGTTCGTCAGGATACGGCAGAGAGGGTAGTTTCCTGCGGAGTAGTATGGTTGTGTGTAGACTTTTATAAGGTTTAATAGTCTTTATTAACTTCCGCACTTCGATAAGCTTTCGCTTATTAGTTGCAGTCTTAGAGTAGAGAAAAGTCAAAACATATAATTTATCATTATCATAACAGTGGATTATCTTGTAATAATTCTCAGCATAAAAAAAGTTAATAATAGCATGATATAGCTTGCTTTATGATATACATAATATGATTTTGGCAAAATACAAGTGAATGAGACACAATTATCCAATAACATATAAATTATATCAAAATGACAGCATCCCGCCGATTTACCCACGTTATGCCCGTTCCCGTGGGAATTCCGGGATGAAAAATAGACTATAACCTTCCTGTTGAATGTGGTTATCCATTACATATTTTGAGATAGTGTGTTCAAACAAACTAAAATATAATTCTGTATCTTTATTATATTAGTATAGACAGACTACTAGCTAACCTGACATAATAGAGTCCATAATAGTCTGTACATGCGGCTTGAGCAGCACCGCATGATGTATCGCCGCCAGCGACAAGTACCGCGCCATGTGTCGCGAGATCTCCCGGTTGCCCTTATGTAAGAACTGCACGGCTATCGGCAGGAACAACTCCATCACATTCTTGTTGCCATAGTTCTCTGTATCGGTTTGAAGAGGGAATGACACCTGGAAGAGATTAAGTGTGGTTTAGTTGTGAGGAAGGAATGTGCAACTTATACTGACCTATTACACACTATTTAATGGACATACTATTTAATGGTCTTATGGCCGACACACAAGTAACAAGTCATACTTAACTTGTCTAAAATGTGTAAAAACAGATCAGTAGGATCTCTATGTATTCTAGACAAGTACTAAAATGATATAAATATATAAGTATTACTACATAAGATGATATAGGTACATTACCTGAATACCAATACCATAAATCATAAGTATTGAGTGTTAATCTTATCTGGATCAAGAACTATGTCTAAACTCATTGAGTTAGTGTACACAATCAATAGTAACTCATATTGACTCAATGTTAATCAATTTATGAGCTTGTTTCATATGAAAATTCTATGCTTTAAAATATATTAAACTAGCAGTGCCCCACAGTTTTACCCGCGTTGTGCCCATTCCTGAGGGATTTTTTATACATACATAACCTTCGTCTTGAATCACTCTATCTGTAAAAAAACACCGCATCAAAATTTGTTGCGTAGTTTTAAAGATCTAAGCTAAGCATATATATGAACAGACAGTGGAACTTATTTATCTTATTTGATCAGAAAAAAAAACACTTTATGGATACACTCCATGTCTTACCAAAACAATACAAGCAATGATATCCGAAGCTATCTTGGCGTGAGGCGGATCATCATCTCTGAGGTGTCCGATCGGCATTAGGTTGTGATGCAGACAGGATTCAAGTAACGCCACCAGAGCCCCGCAGTACTTCTCCAAAGTCCCTGTCTCTTTGATACATGATGTCACTCGAGTAACACATATTTCTATCAATGCTTGGTCTCTGTCATTGCGGGAATAGTCCGCTCGGGAAGAAATGTCTGTGATTTGTTTTAGCTGAAAATATTTACAATATCATAATGAGTAAATTAAATCCTATTTTTTTAAAGTGGTTTCTATAAAAATAGACATAAAGATGTTAGATATAGTTATATGCATTTAACATATCTCTTTTACAAAATATTGATTTCCAATCTAATCTTAATACAAAACAAGGTGATAATGTCATCATGTTGCAATCCGACAATACAATCATTTATCTAGTAGGAGTGGCATCAATAACCTTTATTACATTTAAAATTCAAATTAGACATGTATGCATATTTTAGAATGTTAACACGTTCCCTGTCCCCATACAAACATGCAAAACTGACCCGACACGTCCAATAGGTTTTTTCTCATAATTGGGTTTTTTTATAGTCATAGTGTAGCCCTAGTAATAAAATAATTTAAAAAAAAAACGGGAAGTAGGTTTTAATTCCCTGAAACACATATGGTTCAGAGCGTGAGGAAGACATTTTTGCTTCTGCACGTTCATGAAACACATGTGGTTCAGAGAACTTTTTTTAGTTTTTCAAAAATATTTGTATGTGGCATTACTTTATTGTTCGTATTATAATATCGTAAAATGGGCCCTAAAAGAGATCAAGTAATTGCTCGACAGAAGGACAATATAACAGTCATGAAATGGAGAGACAAACGAGATGTTGCCATGATTTCTACATGCCATGACGCTAGTATGCAAGTGTCTTCGGGATATCAACCGAAATCGAAACCGAGAGCCGTACTCTATTACAATGAGCGAAAAAAGGGCATAGATATATCTGACCAGCTTTCTAGTTATTATGACCCTAAAAGAAAGTCTCTGGCATGGTATAAAAAGATAGCTTTAGACGTTTTGATCTGTGCATCAGTAACAAACGCTACGCTTTTGTACCAGAAACTACAGACGCAGCAAGAAATTATAAAAGAGTTCTTGCAATTGAACAATGCATCCGATGCGAGTGCAAATACATTGACTAATAGTCCAAGACCGTCTACTAGCTCGATCGCAAGTCAGCATTTTCTGACTAAAATTCCGTGGAAACAAGACAATAAAATTGTCAGAAAACGATGCCATGGATGCTACGAAAACTTGCGAAAAGACGGTACAAACTGGCAAATTGCTGCAAAAAAAGTAAAACGTGTAGATATTGAATGTTTGCCATGCAAAAAATCGTTTTGTTTATCCTGTTTCCAAAACAAACATAACATGTGGTAGTTCAAAATAAATTTGTAATTTCTTAAAAAAATAAAAATATTTTTCCGTATGTCCCGGCGATTTTATTTACCTTATGATCGTACCAGCACGTCCAATACAAAAACAATACAGTTCTAGCACGTCCAGTAGAATTATCCGCTTTAGAAGTTGTATGTGTCTCCTGACCCACATATGGCTCAGGAGCGTATTAGTGCTATTCAAGTACGCATTTTCTGAACCATATGTGGCTCAGTGGACAGTGAACGTGTTAAATCTAGAGCTTCAAAATATTTAGAAAGTTCTAACAGTGGATTTTAACAGAAAATAATGCTTTTAAAGTATATTGGTATAAACATCATCTAAGTAAACAGTAGAATTTTATGTGTAATATTATTAAGTGTAGGTATAAGATTATGGTAATGAATGTTAGCTATATAAAACAGGTTTCTGTTGAGATATGCTCCCAGAAAGATTTAATAATATTATCATTTTTGCAGTAGAATTGTAATAACTAAGGGAATATAGTTGTGGAAAAGAGGATTGTTTTGAAAGTTTTATGGATAATATTTACTTGAAGTAAAACTACACATGACCTATGAACTATGTGAAAGCCAAGTTATAACATAAAATCTTATCAACTTATTGAATATAAGCGTATAATTAATGTAAGAAAGTAATAACAAGGATTTATGTTACATACCACTTCATTTAGGTCATCAACAATCTCAGAGTCCGGTATTGCGAAGATATCGCCGGCCCGGGTCAGGTCTCGCTCGTTCAGTACGTGCTTCAATAGCTCGTGCATCTTGGTATTGTGCGAATACAGGGTTACATAGAACTCTCCTCGAACAACTCACGGAACTTGGTCGAGAACATCAACAACACAACACTCACACTGCACTGGCCAGTGATAGTGACCACATAACATCGTCCCGTTAGATTACAAGCTGTGGCTCGCGAACTTTCCTACGTTTAACTGGAATATGTGTTAGACATCTTGTATTTCTTTTCTATTACTCCAATTTAAGGGTTTCTATACAATGCACAAACGCAATCTCGAAACTAAGTTGTTTTTATAAATATTTTACGAAAACCAAAACTTGAACAACACTTCACTTGCTAAATTGTGTTATGTCAAAGAGTAGCAAAGAATATTTTTTGAGTAGGCAGAAAGGAGTCAAATATTTACTTACTCTATGATAAAGCTGAAGCCTGAAGCTGATTGATCATGTGCTGTAGCCCTAATTTTGACAACTGACTGACAGCCAGACTATCAGACACAGTGTGATTGTGTGACGTGACAGTGATTTACACTAACTAATGACATAATGACATACACAAACAAATATAACCTCACCAACCACTCCAACCAGATGTGTTTACAAAATAATTTTGTGATTTTATAATTTTAAATTTAAATCTAGTTTTAATATCAGTTGCTAAAATATGCCTGTACCGTGCAGAACAGGTTGTGGTAAAAATGCAGTACTTAAAGTAAGTAAAACTATTAATTTAAATTAAATATAAATATTTTTTTAAAATATGTACTTTGTTCATAACTTAATTTTACCATTATAGCGACCAAAAACTGGGGATACTTTATGCAAAGAGTGTTTCTATCAAGCCTTTGAGACTGAGATTCACTATACAATAACTAAAGCTGAGCTATTCAACCGAGGCGACTCTGTAGCTGTGGCTGCGTCTGGGGGCAAAGACTCCACGGTGCTCGCGCACGTCATGAAGACCCTAAATGAAAGATACGACTACGGCTTGAAATTGGTACTACTGTCTATAGACGAAGGTATAACCGGCTACAGAGACGATAGTTTAGAGACAGTGAAGCAAAATCGTGATGACTATGAGATGCCTTTGAAAATTTTATCATACAAAGACTTGTATGGCTGGACTATGGACGAGATTGTGGCGCAAATCGGGAGGAAGAACAACTGCACGTTTTGCGGCGTGTTCCGCCGTCAGGCTCTGGACAGAGGGGCCGCTATGCTGGGAGTGAAGTGTATAGCCACGGGACACAATGCTGATGATATTGCAGAGACAGTGCTCATGAATGTGCTTAGAGGTGATATTGCCAGGCTAAATAGATGCACGGCAATTTGTACTGTAAGTATTTATTAATATCTTAACCCATGCATACTATGCATGTATAAAGTTTTCTGAATGTTAACTCAAACTTTATCCTCACTATACCACTGATATTGTCTAAAGATTCTTCTATTTCTTCTTGTTGAGTCAAGATGGTTATTTTATTTTTTACACCAGAAATAGATCACACTGGAAATAGATACTGTTTTTTTTTACAATAAACACTTCCAACTTTTTGTTACAGGGTAGTGAGGGCACAATACCACGAGTGAAACCTCTGAAATACACCTATGAGAAGGAAATAGTGATGTATGCACATTACAAGAAGCTTGTATACTTCTCAACTGAGTGTGTGTTTGCTCCAAATGCTTACCGAGGGCACGCTCGAGCTTTGTTGAAAGATATGGAAAAGATCAGGCCGAGTTGCATTATGGATATTATTTACTCCGGTAATTGCATGAATGTAATCTTTAAGTATAGGGGACTATGCACATTCTTTCATTATAACTTAAAAGTACAACTTTTTGACAGTATCAAAACTATTCCAATTACATACTAGTACTAAATTAGTTAAGTAAGGTAAAGATTAGGTTAGGTTAGATGTGTTAAGATTACTACAATATTCACAAATGTGAAAAAAGAATAGGTATTTGAATAATAAGGGTAATGTCTCCAAATGTATGTGATACCATGCAGCAATTTGCTCAAACAAAAACTATTGTAAAATTACTAAAAGTATCTTTTCTATTCAAGGTGAAACAATGTCAATAAAAGAAGAAGTAAGTCTTCCATCACAGAGGATTTGTGTCAGATGCAAGTTCGTATCGTCACAAGAGGTCTGCAAGGCGTGCGTGCTTCTAGAAGGACTCAACAAAGGGTTGCCCAAATTAGGAATAGGGAAGAGCTCCAAAGCAAAACGCATGCTCGACGAATATAACGCCAAACAAAATGGTAATCTAGACAAAGCTATACAAGAACTAAATGATGACTCTATCTCAAACACACAAGGTTCAAAATCAAAAAGCAAGAAAGAGAAACAATGTAATGGCGAAAATTGCTGCTCGGGCAAATGTAATACTGAAAAGAAGGTAGATAACTCAAAAATAAACAGCTTGTTAGAACAATACGGGTTGGAAAACGGACATAATGAAACTAAGAGATCTGGAGATTCAACAAATGTTGGTGAATTATTAAATGGTGAGGATGATGAAGACGGATGTATGGGCAGTTGTGGTCAACTGGGAGCTATGAGCATAGGTTTCTGACATTCACTGTACAGTTATAGATTAATTTATATCATGTAAATATTAGGTAAGAGCAATAAAACCAATGTGCAAGTATTTACATTTCATGTACTAATTGTACTGCATTGTTAGCCACAGTTAAAAATATATAATATAATCTATTTATTATATCACATCACTTCACATTGTGGGAGTCATCTATTACAAACAAGTACAATAAAACAATGACAACCATCGACTGTTGTTCAGTTTTAATTAACTATTTTATAAAATTTACTTATTATAGCACTTTTTAATAATGAACATTACAATATAAATAAAACAGCTGAAGCTAGTGCTTTACAATTCTATCTAAAATATGTATTTAATTCATTTATTAAAGCGCACATTTCTAATTATCTTTTTAAAATCGTATTATCATACCTTGAGTCACAATACCAAACCAGTAACCTAATATAACAGACTTTTCGATAGTTTCAGTTACCATCGTTACAATTCTACTTATTCAACACTGCATTTCTCTAACTACAACATAATTTGCTTACTAATGTAAACTATTGCGCAATATTGACCTATGCTGCAACATATTCACAGTCGAACACAAAATCAGGCTGAAGATTGTTCAAAGATACACAAAATTAACGAACTATGACACGAATATCATAAGACACGAGTTCCATATTGCATTCGAACGAATTGTTTAAGTTCAGAATTATATTGCCTTTAATTTAAAGTTATCGAGGAATCGGGACTGTTGAGCTATGGACTGGACAGGCGATCGATGTAGGAACTCCTTGCCTCCTTGGGGTGTGAATACTGTGATCGTGTCGTGTGAAGGCACTACGTGATGAAGGCGGGCGCGCGCGACTGTATCCGCTCGCGGCACACGGGGCACGTGTCCACGATGTTGTCGGAGCAGTCCTCGCACAGGCACACGTGCCCGCACGGCAGCAGGATTATCTGGGACAAGGATACAAGTGGCAACTTTATAACTCCCGTATTCACAAATCTGTATTCACTACTCGCGCCCCGCGGTGTTACCCGCCTTGTACCCGATCCTCCGGGAATTTCGGGATAAAATGTATCCCATGTGTTATTCTGATGTTATTCTGATATAACCTATAATACTGTAAAGTTTTATTCAAATCCGTTCAGTAGTTTTTTTGTGAAAGAGTAACAAACATCATATTATATCCATCCTGACAAACTTTCGCAATAGTAGGACAAGTAGTTAGTAGGACTAACGCTAACATCTTATATGTGTGCGTTAGTGAATTCGAGCTGGAATGGAATGGAATTAATTTGTTTTCACCGGCAGGGACGTTCGTTTTATTTCAACTATATATGTAATGCCTGTCACAATGTCTTTTTAACATCGACTAAACTTAGGTTAGGTCAGTTTACCTAGGTTTTTCCCAGATATTAATTATTCTGGGTCCTTGAGTTCGCGTTTTATAGTCAGTCAGATTAAGATTACGATCGCCTACAAGTGGCCTTATTTTGTTTGGCCACTGCTTTTATGAATGTGACGCAATATTCACTGACCTTAGAGTTTACCTAGGTCAGTTAGCCTAGTTTATGTTAGGTCGGTAAGTCTAGCTTAGGCTAGGTCAGTTAGCCTAGCGTTAGGTTAGATCGGTTTAGTCAGCCGTTTATCGGTCATCGCTAAGCCGACGGAAATTATTAGTCATCACCTACCACGGAGATACATGCATCAAGGGTTGAACAATACACCGTGGTCACCGTGTTATATCTTTGGTGTTGCTAGACGCCCAGGATTGTCTGTAATACCAACCTCTTTAGGGTTTTCAGCACAAACCACGCAGAGCTGTACATCGGTGAGGTTCTTCTCGCGGGCGGTGGCGCGGCGCTCGCGGCGGCCGGCGGCGAGCTGCTTCTTGAGCGAGGCTTCGTGCGCGCGCCGCCGCCGCCGCCGCAGCAGCTTGTACACCGCGCGCGCGGACGCCGCCGCCGCCAGGCACCCGAACACCACCAGCATCATCCTGAGGGAAATACATTCACAGATCATTATCTCTACTACGCATAAGTTGATATGAAAGAAACAGAGTGTAGATCACTATATAATAACAATGTGTACTAGACATCAATACTCAAAACTACATCAACCTGTTGAGTATAATGTTGAATCATCTCACTGACTAGGTGATCCCGGATCGCCTATGCATCGCTCTACACTTCTTTTAGAATCGTGAGTTTTACCACGATGCATCTTGCCTAGTGCGCTCCGTGATTCAAAATCCTATATCATCAAGATAGAGTGGATCCTTTCCTTTCTGTGTGGACCCGGCCCATAGATTTGATAATAAAACACAACGTATCCATTCGAATAATAAAATATTTTCTGCGATACGAGTCACACTTTCTTCTCTAAAAAGATACATGCGTATCAATCATCTATGACCCTTAATTCCACAGTTGGACAAAAAACATGATCTTAACTAAGTCAAGATAGCCTTGCACTGAGATGGCCTCCTTTCAACAAAAAACCTTTCGAGATCTTATCACCGCCTTGAAAGTATCAATAAAAATACTTACACAAGTGTGGTAAACATTACAACTCAAAAGTTTTTTGATTTCACTTTTGGCAAGGTTGGCCAACAATTATAAAGTCATTTTGATTTTCACTATTTTTGGACATAGCAATGAGGCAAGTTCGAAACTTGCATGATGTTTCAAAATATATCACTGGCAATGGTACAAATGTACAATATTATCACGTATTTATATATGAATTCTGCCGCGCCGACCCGCGTCTTTAATGCACCGTCCACATTACGATAATGACTGGTTACATTTAAGAGGTTCATTGATTTTTTTGCCATTGAATATTAATAGAACGAGTTGATCATTCAAGAGGTCCACAACTGTATCTTTCGTGAAGTGTGAATTATTTAAAATGTGCATGTTTGTTTTTAGAGATTATTTAAAGTTATATTTAATATATAAAATTCTCGTGTCGCGGTGTTTGTAGTTAAACTCCTCCGAAACGGCTTGACCGATTCTCATGAAATTTTGTGTGCATATTATGAATGTCGGGTAGGTCTGAGAATAGGACAACGTCTATTTTTCATCTCCCTAAATATTAAGGGTAGTCCCTTGGTTTTTATAACGCAAAACAACGTTCGCTGGGTCAGCTAGTACTCTATAAGAACTTCTTAGTAATAATTACTGTAGCTGTACCTATAGTTATAGCAGTGAGTGATAGTCCGCCAGCCGCATTCATCATATTTAATTGATGTCACTAATACATACCATTATTGTAGATAGATGTAGTATCTAGATAAATTATATTCATATAGCAAGGCTGTTTTATTTTTATATATTCTCCGGCTTTTTTCATGCCGCTCGAATATTTATAGCTAAAAGCGGAAGTTTTAATATGCATTTGTTGATTTTAATTATCGTATTCAAACAATTTATTATCAAAAATAACTTATTGTAATATTGAATGCGCGAAATTTAACAAATAAAACACGCCACTTCAATAATGCAATAGGGAAATCATTATAAAAATTTGCATATGTTTCTTAGATTATACTCATCTTTATGACAAAGCATTTTGGGGCAAAGGCGTGTCCTCTCATCCATCGCACATATTAGGAGCGCTCGTGGCGTAGTTTTACTGAGTAACTAAGACTCGATGTTAGCGTTAGTTCATTGTGTTTGTTAAGCAATGCGTTGCTCGACCTCTACTTGGATGGGTGGCCGATAGTGGCATTTCTATCTGAGCGCTACCGTGCTTCGGAGGGCACGTTAAATTGTCGGTCCCGGTTGCTGCAATCGATAAACCATGTTGGAGGCCTTTAGGCGGGTTTTAGACTCCTTTAGACTCCGACACCAGGGTTGGCCACTGACCTGCTCAAATTTTCTTAGTAAAAAACTACCAGAACTGACCTCAACAAATCCCTGGAACTGGTGAGCCTCTTCAGCAGAGTGGACTTGGTGGCAGTGGTGAGGTAGAGCGGCAGTCCGTCCCGGGGCGGCTGTATCTTGAGCGCGCCGGAGCGCGTGCGGCTCAGCTCGCCGATGGCGGTGATGTAGGAGCCGTCTCGCAGCATCTCCTCCATCGTCTGCAGTCCTCGCTGGCGGACGCCGGAGAAGAAACCCCACACGTGGTCGATCACCCCGGGGGACATCGGCTCGAATTTGTCCGATATTACGTCCATGTCTGGCAAACAATATTATCACTGTTAGTCTGGTCTAGACTTGTTTTAAGAGCTAGTGGAGTTGTCTTTAACTACTGATGGCAATAAGTTGCCGCTTTTTTCGACCGGTAGAAATACTTTTAAATGTATACTCTATACTCTATACTAATCCTACTAATATTATAAATGCGAAAGTTTGTATGTATGGATGTATGGATGTATGGATGTATGGATGTTTGTTACTCTTTCACGCAAAAACTACTGAACGGATTTGGATGAAACTCTACAGTAATGTAGGTTATACATCAGAATAACACATGGGATATATTTTATCCCGAAATTCGAGCGGGAACGGGAACAAAGCGGGTAACACCGCGGGGCGCAGCTAGTACTTATATAAAGCTGAACAGTTTGATTTTTGTTTGAACGTACTGATCTCAGGAACTACCACTCTGATTCGAATAATTATTTTTGTCACGGCGCATTATAAAAAGATTTTGACAATGTCAATGCATTGTTTGACAATTTCAATGCGTTATGATTGGTGAAGCGGAATATAGATGTAGTTTACCGAGTAGTTCAGCGGCGAGCGCGTCCACCACTTCGATGCTGTAGTTGCCACTGGTGAGCACGAAGGGCGTGGAGTTGCACACCTCATGGATGGTGCGCGTCTGGTCCGACCAGAAGCCGGCCGACGTGCGCGCGATCACGTGCTCCTTTATTGTTAACCTGCCACAAGCATGCCATTAAAATGTGGCTAAGAAAATTTAGATTACGGATTCTGTGCGTTACGGATCCAGGAGAACTATGGAGCTCAGATCCATTCAAAGAGGTCCTGTAAGTAACATAAACCCTGGATCCATCATCCACTTGCACAGCGTCTTTAGCGGCGTGCACGCGGCGAGGTGACAGCGGTTATTTACAGTCAGTTAGCGTGCCTTAATACAAAACAGCCTCCGTGATCTTGTGGTTTGAGCGCCCGGCTCACGACCCGGGGGTTCCGGGTTCGATTCCCGGTGGGGGTATCTCACAAAAATCTCTTTGTGAGACTTTCCTTAGTTTGGTTAGGGCATTGCAGGCTGAATCACCTGATTGCTCGAAAAGTAAGATGATTCCGTGCTTCGGAGGGCACGTAAAACCGTCGGTCCCGGTTACTTTTTACGGATAGTAGTCGTTACTTGAGCCATGTCAGAGGCAATGGGCGGCTCAATAACACTGACACCAGGATTGGTCAGTTTGACCATCCACTCGATGAAGAAGAAGAGCGTGCCTTAATGGTCACATGTAGTCGGGGGATATTATGAGACCATGTCGAAAGGCTTTTGGAGCTCAAGACTCCAATACCAGCAACCGAATCGAACTTACATACTGCCATAGATAAGCTAAAATGTTTGTTTATTATTGTCCTAATTGTCTTAATATTTTTTATCATGCTGTGAAGTTTAGATGAGATCTTGACAGGAAAACAAAAACAAAAATATTAGAGCTATCTGGCACACCAAGGATAAATAATACATTTAATTGCTGTATAGATTGTACATGATAATATTATGATAAATAAACCAACGGATATGTTATTTATCCCACATTCTATTAAAATAGATTTAACTTTTAAAATATGTATGTTTATAATAATAAATTACATATTAACATAGTGTTAGCATAGTGTATCTCCATTTATATTGGGCTACTTTTGATCAATAAATTATTTGTTTTACAGATCAAATTTATTAAATTGTCAGACAAGAATATAAAAACTCCTGAAATCTATTTTTTTGCATGTGTCTTTTGGCATAATATACATATGTATATATACAAATCTATCTATATAAATAAAAATAAATTGCTGTTCGTTAGTCTGCTTAAAACTTGAGAACGGCTGAACCGATTTGGCTAATTTTGGTCTTGAAATATTCATGAAAATCCAGGGAAGGTTTAAAAGGTAGGCATTGACTAAATAAATGCGGGTGAAACCGCAGGGCACAGCTAGTAACAAAAATACAAATAACCAGTTTGAGTCTTAAATTAAATAAACATACTGACAATTAATTAATTCAGATATTCTACTATCAACATTCAGATCTCTTTTGGAAAATATATGTTGCAAATTAGACCTAGGTACCTAACAAGTTTATATGTAAAAAAGTACCTAGTATTTGAACAATAAACATATTATGGAACCATCAAGAATCAATCAGTTAAGTTAAATTCCATAATACAAGCTTAGAGCTTAGTTTGGGTCTAATTAACCGTGTGTGAATATGTCCTGGTGTATTTATTAATCTACTTACAATAAATACCTATAAGATAATATTGTTTGTCCCTCTTTTAAGCCTATTTATGGGTCTTTCTTCATCATCAATCAATATATCAGTGCAATAAGTATGATTTAAATTAAGTAAGTAAGCCTGTAATGACCCACTGCTGGCTGAGCAAAGCCTCTCATCTCTCCGAAGATCAGCCCAGTAAGGAGGGTAAAGTGTAAACATGCAAAACAAGATATTTTTATATATTTAAATTTGGATGGTTGTTAGTGTTTCATGATAGAGTGCTGTAATGTAATGATTCATACTTCTGAGAGAATGTTCAGATCATAACTTACCTCTGTATAACCCCTGTAACTGAGTTGTTGTAGTTGCTTGTGATGGGGTTACCGAGGGGCTTCACTAGCCCTCTGATCACTACATATGGAATAGTGTCGTTAGAGTATTTGTTGATCTCCTTCGGCAGCGAGTTGTCTATGTCCAGCACGGGGGCTGTCTAAAAACAATATTGTGGTACATAATGTATGCATTTTATTTCAAAATACATAATGCTTACAGTTATCGCTAGTTAATGGGTTTGTAAACCTTTACTAACATTCGGTATTATCAAAAAAGTTTGTTTACCTGTAAAGCATTCAATATGTGTTTACATTTACTCAGCTGTCTCACGCAAAACCCCAATATAAGCGAATCTATGCCGAGGACTATCGTCTCCCCGATTACTTCAGATAGGAAATCCATAGTTACGTATTATGTATCTACTAAATTAATGTTACATCTGAATTTATGGAAATTATTATCTGATTTTTCATTTCAATAATACAACTAAGTATTCATTTGAGAATTAAATTTACAATTTTCATACAAAAATCTTGAAAGCTAAGTTTTACAGAAGAAAATCAGAATAAAATTCTATCGACAAAATGACATAAACAGCTGACTGACACTTGACAGTGATGCCGACATTGTCAGATTGTCAGGGAGTGTATAGCAGACTGTCAGTTTGAAAAATTGTTCAAATCCGTTTCTCTGAAAAAATATTTTTATCGTAACATTTAAAATACATTTCCTACTAGTTTACATTTGTCCGAATATATTTTTTTATCAGATAAAACTTATAATATAAGACACGTCAGTCAGTTCAGGGCAGATTGCTAGGAGATGGATGGAAGCGACTCTCGCTTGGCTCGACTAATGAAGGAAATAAAAAAAAACATCTTATTAAGCTTTATTCTTAATCCATTTTGATACACTTTATGCCTAATTTCTTCTCCTACGAACTCTAGATATTCTCCAAGCATTGGGTTCTTCATATTTGTTGTAGAGTGGCTCCAATCGTTGGTTCTTCTTGAACTTGGATAGTTTCGTTGGGTCTGAGAACTTGAAGAATGCTGGAGCGAACTCTACTAGCCACTTAGGGTCTATGGTTGTTACTTCACGCATGTATTCCTTTGTGGTTTGGACAAGCTCGTGGTAGATTACCCTGAGAACAAAAAAGGAATATTACAACAGTAGTTAATTAATTTTACTTAGAAAACATTAATATAGAAATTATATTTTACCATTCTGGTTGTCTATTGAAGAGCGCGCTGGAAGGGTGTATGTATACAACTTGGCTGTCCACCAACGTGCGATATCCTTCTTGAGGGTCCTTTTTGGCGGCATTTCTGAAGAAACCGGAACATATCGTCTTCTGCACTCTTACAGAGTTCTTACCAGCCGATACAACGTCCAACTTGTGTCTAAAATTAAATAAAAAAGGTTATAAAAGGTTTAATATCAAAAGTCATAAGTCGGTAAAGTTTTGGAAACTATGAGAAAAACAAGACTATGTTCCCATAACTGAATTTATGAATTTTAAACTTAGGGCCGAAACTGCGTTAAGCGGGGTGCCAGAGTGGTTTCATACAAACATGAACCATCGCGTGCGGTTTCATACAAACGTGAAAGTTCGCGTGCGGTTTCATACAAACGTGAACCGTCGCTTAACGCAGTTCGGCCCTTATTTACAAAAAAATAACAAACCTGTCCATTATTCCCAACAATTGCTTCCTGACATCCTGAGCTCGTTTCAACGTCCTAATCTGTACAAAGTTCTCATAACACCACGCGTTTGAGAACTTATTGTTCCTCCAACTGTTGTACACCGCTAGGAGCGTCAAATGATCGCCTTCGGCTTGGTTGAACTTGGCTTTCTTTTGGTCGGCGAGCGCTTGCTTGTCCTTCGGCCGGTAGAACACGTTTTGAACGCTCAACATAGACACTATAGTCAGAATCTCGTCGGAACATTGTAAGGCTACAGACATGATGAGGATCTTTGACAAGTTCGGTTCCAGAGGGAATTCGGCCATCTGAAATACAAAATGATATTGTTGGTTATTGTTGATAGTCGAAAACTTTGGTATCTATGTATATTTGTCTCTTTCACGAAAAAACTACTGGACGAATTTGGATGAAACTTTACAGTAATATAGGTTGTACATCAGAATAACACATGGGATACATTTTATCCCGAAATTCCCGCAGGAACGGGTACACCGCGGGGCGCGGTTAGTGTTGTAAGTGCGTACTGACCCGGCGGCCGAGGCGCGTGAGCAGCCCCTCGGCGTCGAGCGCGGAGAGCGAGTGCAGCTGCTCCAGCGCCATGATGAGCGACTCCACGGGCGGCGCGTCCATGAAGTCGAAGTGCAGCAGGTCGTTGATGCCCATCGTCTTCAGCTGCAGCACCTGCACACACGTATGAGCAAGCATTAACATAGTTTCGTAACCTTTCTGGTTCAGAAGATTATGAAAAAAGTTATGTTAACCTCATCTAACCCATATAGGTTAATCCGCAAGCCGCCAAAGATAAAACTTCAATGTTAAAAACTAAATTTTTTAAAGTTTGTTGCCCCCCTGCTGGGCAAAGGTTTCTCATCTCAACACGGATATCATTGCTTTTAAAATCAAGAAATATATGTATAGCAGTGTTTGTATACGCACGGTGGTGGCGAGGTTGGTGCGCTGTATCTCGGGCACGGGCGTGGGCAGCATCTCGTCGCGGTAGGCGCGCTCGGTGTACAGCCGGTACGTCTTGCCGGGGCCCGTGCGCCCCGCTCGCCCCGCGCGTTGCTTCGCCGCCGCCTGTACGACATACTTATGTTTATATACGTAACTTCAATACTATGCTTACCAATTTGTATAAAAAGAATAACACTTAACATCTCGCGCGACATATAAAACGACGGAATGCGACAAGATATGAGACTTGAATAATAAAATAATCTGTATTATTGCATTTCCTCAGGTCTCTGTCACAATAACTTAGTGATTGTTGTCTTGTCGCTAAGCCAATGTATACTCTATTTCTTTTGGATTGGCACAAAATGTGGTTAAATGTCGTCAATTTTCCAGCCGAAGACGATTCCTTCTGAAGAGGAAAAAGGTTTAGAGATAGGGTAAACCTTTTTCCTCTTCAGGAGCAATCGTCTTCCACACAAAGTTCGTCCACAAAATCCAAAAGAAATAGATTTATATATTAAAAGGCAACTTAAACTCACCTGTGAAATAGGCGTGACCACCAACGAGTCCATCCCAGTCTTAGAATTGTACACCTTTTGCTTCACAAACCCTGGATCCACCACATAGTATATCCCGTCTATAGTGAGCGAGGTCTCGGCTATATTCGTAGCTATCACGACTTTCCGGGAGCCGGGCGGCGCGGGCTCGAATATACGGGTCTGCATTTCTGAAGGCAAAGCCGAATATACAGGCAAGATGATCAGTTCAGGCACGTCAGGGCCTAGAGACTTCATTCTCTCGTAAAGTATCTCACACGCCGTATCGATCTCTTCTTGACCGGTCAAAAACAAAAGAATATCGCCCGGCGGCTCTCTCAAATGGATCTGCATTACAGTGATCAGAGAAGCGTCTAAATAATCCGTTTCGGGTTCTTTAGTGTACAGCACTTCGACGGGGAAGGTTCGTCCGGGAATAGTGAAGATGGGTGCTTCGAAGAAGTATTGTGAGAACTTGACGGCGTCTAGCGTGGCCGAGGTGACGATCAGCTTGAGCTCCGGTCGTTTCTGGACGGCTTGCTTGAGAAGTCCGAAGAGCACGTCGGTGTGGATGGTGCGCTCGTGCGCCTCGTCCAGCATGATCACGGAGTACGACTTCAGGTCCAGGTCCATCAGGCACTCGCGGAGCAACATGCCGTCCGTCATGTATCTGGGTAGAGAAAGGAAACGATTACAAATATTTGTCTTAGGAACAAGTATTTTGGATCAGAGACTAGCTGTTCCTAAAAATTTAGTAGCTTGTTTAATGATGTTCAATATATTGTGTTTACTGTTACTATTTCGTAAATAAGTTGAACTTTTCAAGTGATTGTTTATCCCATGAATTTTTAATTTTACTTTTGTGGCGGTTTATCCTTGAAAGCGTAACAGAAAGACAGATTTTCCTCTATATAACATTCTAATTAAATACATGAATTGAAAAATATAATAATTATGAAAAAAACCTGTTATGAAAATATTCAAAATAAACAATATACTAACTTAATAACAGTCTCCGGGCTGGTACAGTCTTCAAACCGGATCGTATAGCCCACTTCCTGCCCGAGCCGGCACCCGAACTCCTCCGCCACGCGCTTCGCCACCGACATGGCGGCGACTCGCCGCGGCTGTGTGCACGCCACTTTGCCGCGAGCCGCGAGTCCACACTCGCAGAGGTACTGAGTGATCTGCGTAGTCTTACCGGAGCCCGTCTCGCCGATTACTATGAGGATCTGGTTATCAGCTATAGCCTGGACAGATAAATAGTAAATGAGTATTAAGAAAGAAAGAAAGAAGAAAGAAAAACATTTATTCAGACGATCACACAACAAGGAACAAAAAAAAAAAAAAACAAAGCAAAGACAGAAAGAAAACAACAGATATTACATATAGAACAATTACACGGACAGAACTACTGAATTAGTTTATAATGTCCCGCAGTTCGGCAAAGGCCTCTCACCTCATTGTGGATATATAGTGAGGAAGATTAGGCATTATTAATAAAACACATTATAGTCATCGTCATCTAATTGGAGTTGTTAAAATCGCCTTAATGTGTCCGATTTGATGAAACTGACAAATGAACGTGCCCTCCGAAGTATAGTAGCAATCCGATATAAATGCCATTAATTCCATTCTTCCAAGTATAATCGATGCTACAAGTTATCACTGAGTCAACAAACACAGTACAGTAAGTTACAATAAATAAGTTTTCACAAAATAATGGAAGTTATCTAAGCACTAACCTTAGTCAACTCATCTCTAAGCTTGTAAATAGGCAGCGACTGTCTCTGCTCCAACAGCGACAAATTAGTCTTCTTTCCAAACGAGGACTTCTTGCCTCCAATCACGTGTTTCTTCCACTCGGGCAGATCTTGGGGGGTGATCCCTGTGCCTCTCATATTGGCTGCTAACGCGCGACCGTCGGTCTCGGGGAGCGGATCTATCCAGTTTTTGTTAAGTCCCGTGGGAAGGCTTTCCATTTCCTGTTCGCGTTGGATCATCTTCTGTTCTCTACGTTCTTTGGCGAGAGCGGATTGCATCATGGCGGCTTGTGCGAGAGACCCGTCGGGATTCTTGACTATCCTTACGGGTGACAGGTCATGTAGCGCGCGCCCGTGCCCCTGCAGGAACGGAGGCTCGTCCTCGACCAGCTCGATTTCAATGTCCGCTTCTCCGTCCTCGTCTTTGGGTAACAGTCCAGTTTCTTCGTCGAAGTCAGGTAGCTCACTCTTATCTATGACACCAGATGATATCATCTGTGGAAGAAAACAAGTTTTGTTTTGATTTTAATAAGAGCTCTTCCATTTTAAGCGTTTTAAGTCGTTATCTTGGTACGCACCATAGTGTTACGCCACTGTCCACGCGTCTAGTACGATTTCGCTTCACAAACTTGGACGAATTCAAAGAGTGTTTAAATTAAAAGAGCTTTTGGCAACAATTTTTCCAATGTAGGTGATATCTATATCATCATATCATGACAAATTCCTAATAAAATCAAATGTCTAATTAGTAAATAAATTAAATCGTCTTACAAAATAATTTATTTTACTAAAAAAATATAAAAATCGAAAAATCAAAACTACACTAAGCAAAGAGAAAGTAGTGTATTGTGGTAGGTGTGGTGGTACCTGTTTGATCTCCCAGCGCTCGGGGCTGGAGATCCTGGTGACGCGCTTGCGGCTGGAGTCCTCGTCGGGGTCGATGGCGGCCGGCAGCCCCGCCAGCACCGCCGCCGCCGGCGCCGGCCGGTCCGGGTTGCGGCCCTCGCGCTCCGCCTGCGCACGGGAACACGAACACATCAACTATAACTACTAACAATAATATAATATACTGCAATGTCTCAGTGCCGTGCTGGGGAAAAGCCTTATCTCATAAAACATATAAGTAGATTTAAAAGTAATTATTTATAGCAAAGAAACTAAGATACAGAGAGTCCAAATACTTAATATTGCCCTAATTTTCGAATATTTCAATGAAGAATATGAAAGAAAGTTTGGTAATATTCTCACCTCCAAATGTGCATGCGAAGTGGGGTTCAAATCCTTGCCAGTGCTCTGACATACATCCTTCATGGTCAAGGACACTTTCTGACCTGTCATGGATATCACTTTCACCTGAAATAAATCAAATGGATAAGTAAAAGCCTGGATTATGTCAGTACAGAGCAAAAGCTTGGTAAAAGTAAGAAAGTTTGCTGGAAAAGTATCACTACAGTCAATAAATAAAGAAATTAACTATAAAATATAATGAAGAACCAAAAAGGATATCTGATGAATTTAATAACTATTTCAATAATGATTTAAATAATAATAATAATTCTAAGCCCTACACCAATAACATCAAGTACAGTAAATCAAATTCCATATTTCTCACACCAACTTCTACCTCTCATATACTAAAAATCATACAGTATCTTAAAAATACTAATAGTGTAGGATATGATGAAATCTCAACTAAAATGATTAAGAGCGTAGCAAATAGTGTAGCACCAGTTCTAACTCATATAATAAACTTAAGTTTAGAACAAGGCATATTTCCGGATAGACTTAAATTAACTATTATTAAACCAATATTTAAAAAAGGAGATAAAAAATGCCTTAGTAATTACCGTCCCATAGCACTCATACCTATCTTCTCTAAAATCATTGAAAGTGTTATTTACGAAAAATTATATGCATACCTTGAGGCCAATAACATATTTACAAATAGACAATATGGTTTTCGAAAAGGTAAATCTATAAATATGGCAATATACGAGTACCTAAAAAAAGTAATTTGGAATATGGATGATAGAAAATTAATTTTATCCCTATTTATGGATCTATCAAAGGCCTTTGATTATGTAAATCATAAAACCTTACTGAAAAAATTAAAAGCATACGGCATTAGAGGCAATGCATATAAATTAATTGAATCCTACTTAAGCAATAGAAGACAGGTCACACATATACATAAAATTGATACTAAAACGAATATAGATACTAATAACCCATCTGAGGAAAAAAATATAAACTGTGGTGTCCCACAGGGAAGTATTTTAGGACCACTATTATTTATAATTTATATAAATGATCTCCCTAATGTAATAAATCACTTTACGACTCTTTTTGTAGATGATATAACGATTTTATTTGAATTTAATGAT
This sequence comes from Cyclophora albipunctata, assembly GCA_963082685.1. Classification (NCBI taxonomy): domain Eukaryota; kingdom Metazoa; phylum Arthropoda; class Insecta; order Lepidoptera; family Geometridae; genus Cyclophora; species Cyclophora albipunctata. The sequence goes on along the minus strand of OY720117.1, from coordinate 1,118,467 downwards.
AATAATAATATTGAACACGAGATTAACAACACACTTATGAAAATAATAGACTGGATGACACAAAATGACTTAACTGTAAATTTAACTAAAACATACCTCATGAACTTTAAACAAAGAAACAATAATCCTTTAGATATTAATATAAATTACCTAGACCAAAAACTTTCCGAAATCCAATCAACAAAATTTTTAGGTCTCACAGTTGACAATAGACTTAATTGGAAACTTCATATCAATGATTTAGTGAAAAGAATTAATCAGTTTACATATGCACTACGCAACTTAAGTAAGGTCACCAATGTTAACACTATACTAGCAGCATACCATGGGTATGTTGCTTCTATTTTAAGATATGGCATTATATTCTGGGGCAACACTACAGATGCTCATGAAGCCTTGCTAGCACAAAAAAGATGTATAAGAGCAATGTTCGGAATGATGCCAATTGAATCTTGTAAACCATATTTTAAAAAGTATAACATACTAACAGTTCCCTCGCTATACATAAGTGAAGTTGCAAATTTCATAAAAAATAATTGTAGTTTATTTGAGTTTAATCCACCAGGAACAAGACGTGAGGGTACCATGAAAACTATTAATTACTGTAAAACGAACCTTAAAAGTAAATCTATTTATTGCATGGCACCTAGCATTTACAATAAGATTCCCCTTTTAATTAGAAATATATCTCAAATTCAAAAATTTAAGTCCGTCCTGAATAAATACCTTACTAGAAATACGTATTATGATATAAAAGATTTTTTAAATGATGTGTAGTATTTAGGTTATTGTTTAATGTTTAATATTTTAATATTTTATTAGTTTTACTTCAAGTTGTTACATTTGTTATTATTTTAAGTTGTTTGCTCACTTTATTTTTTATTTTTTGTTTTTGAGTTTATTTCCCATAAGTTTTGTATTACTTTATCTGTCAACTGTTCGTATACCTTTGAGGTGAAACATGGCTGTTCTCTACTACAATGATTACCACCTAAGAATGTACCCATGTTTATGAACAAATAAACAATTTGAATTTGAATTTGAATTTGAATTTGAAGAGTTGTAAATTAAAAATATTAAGTTGCTCCTTTATGGAATAAAATCTAAATCAATGAACAAATAACTTGTTAACAGTGAGTCAGAAAATGTTACAAAATATTGTGAAACATCACCATACCTTAACTTTATCTCCCCTGTTGACCACCTCGGCCACATTGGTGACTCTCCCCTCCGACCTCAGCTGTGAGATGTGCACCAACCCCTCCCACTTCTTACGAACACCCTCGATCATCACAAAACATCCAAATGGCACTATGTTCGCAACACGCCCATTGTATATCTGGAAATAATTTTAAATTAGTATTAAAATAGTGTAGTTTTTTTCTTACGTAACCTTGCTGTCCCACTGCTGGGTAAAGGTCTCCCCCAATTCCTTCCATGTATCCCTTTTTTTTATCAATGAATAATAAATAAGATAATAGATAGATAATAAATATTAAGACCTATATCTTACTTTAATAAGATTCTTTGCAAGGTATCAAGTCCAATAGTTAATGTCTAATATAAGTTTTTGGATAGGGAACACAAACAAACATGCATGGAAACTGCAGTAAACTATACTTTCACATGAACAGATAATACAGGTAGACTTCAGATTATAAAATATTCATAATGATGGTATTGTAACATTGTCCTACCTTGCCAGGCTCTGGGTCATCACTGATCTCAACATCAGGGCTTCTCTTCCGTTGCTTCCTCCCAAAATCCCTCCCTTTATCTTCCCTACTCCGTGAAGGTGATCTTTTATTGCGAGACCTCGACCTATGTCTAGATATCGACCTGTGACGTGACCTGGATCTCCTATGCCTGTCTTTAGACCTGGATCTTTGTCTATGGCGGCTTCTAGATCTTCTCCTCCTATCCCTACTGCGACTTCTCTTGTCTCTACTACGACTCCTGTGTCGACTTCTACTTCTTCTTTTTCTATCTCTAGAGCTATCTCTTTTATTAGTCCTACTATCTCTACGGTCCCTACTGCGACTCCTCTCTCTCTTCTTTACCCCTTCTTTTTTAGGAGATTCCTTTTTACTAGTGACATAAGACGGGGCTAGAGCTTCAAGCTCTGCCATTGCTTGGTCTACTACTTCATCATTGGTCTTAACTTTCTCTTCTTTAAATATGTCTTTCGCGGTTAGTCTCTTATTTTTTTTCTCGTCTTCGTCACTACTGGACTCGTCGGACGAAAATCGAGGCTTTTCGTTGGGAATGGCCAGCCCTGGAAACTTTGTAGCCAAAGGATTCTTGTTATCATCCTCGTCATCTTTTTTCTGCGACGCGCTGTTGACTGGTTTCATATGCTGTATGATTCGGAGCAAATTTGTCATGAAGGAGTCCGAAAACTCAGCTCCATTTTCAATCAATGCTTTCTTGAACGCGTCGAATGTTGGATGTTTGTCGGCCAAATCAATTATGAATTCGGCTGAAATAGAAAGGGGTCATAAGTAAGTTATTTAGGTATCTTAGTTTAGTAGTACAAAAATTCATTTTATAAACATAAACATATGAAGAAGATTTCCTAAAAAATTATAAAAGAACAGCACTTACCCAAATCTTTGTCGTTTAGGCCCAAATGATTGTCTAACTCTGTACATACTTTAGAAACAAGCGACAGATGTTCTAATTTAGCAACTTCATCCATTTTTGAATAAAATATTTATTTTTTGTAACTGTATTTTCAACAAATCACATTTCACTTTCCACTAAAATCAATCAACAAACAAACCAACAATGAAGTAATGAATGAACAAACCCAAATTGATATTCACAGCACAGATTCACAGTTCACGGTTCACAGATTGTATTGACCACAGTTATTGAATAAGTCGGTCTACTGCTGTCATGTCATACATCTGTGTCATACATGTCATAAATGAATGAGTTGTGAAATGTGAATGAGTCAAATAAATAAACTGACAGACATTGTATGCTTTCACAATCGATCGATTATAATTATTATCCGCAATAAAAATAGTTTTATGACTGATAGTGTGACATTACCATAAAGCCAATCCTTATCTGTTTCTTTGGTTGGGAATGTCACATTTAACAAACTTCAAAAAAGTCGATGACCGGCTGGCCCCGAGTGATAATTCTCGCGCGTCTCATTCCTCCTTTTTCTAGTTGTTGAATGTTGAATGAGCAGAAGGACGATTTTATAATTTTACTTTCTTTGATATTATCTGCTATAGGCAAGTGATATTTTGTGTTGTGTAATTCTGAACAGTATATTCATAATCAAACTCATGGAAAACAATACGGATCATCCTGATCAAAATAGTTACAGTCCGCTATCTGTGCAAGATGTAGACGTAGATTTTTTGCCAATTGTTTACGAAATCATTCGGAGGTATTTTTAGCATCATTTGAATAATATACTTTATTGTTTATGTTACAAAATATAATTTATTGTGTTCATTGAAATTTCCATTTGTCTGTTAGTGTCGAGAGGGATTTCCATGACACTTCAGCCAAGGCTCGGGAATCGCAAGAGTGCAGTCTAAAGGTGCTAGACCTACAAAAGAAACTTGAAATAGCTCGTGCGCAGGTTAGCTGAAATATGTTAATGTAAAAGTAGAAAGTATTAGCCCGTAATGTTCCACCCTGGCAAAGGCCTAGAAAGTATATATACTATCAATAAAGTTCATCCAGTTTTATTACATAATTTTCTACAAATTTAATTATTTTTGTATTTTTTATGCAGATAAAACGATTGCCTGGCATTGACTACAACAAACAAGACCAATTGAAACAGTTTGAAATACTGAGGACTCAGCTGAGACTCAAACGGGAGTTGTTGCAGAAGTATCGAAACATGTGCTCATTTGAAACTTCATTTAAGTGATTTTAATACTGTGAAGAGATGCCTCTCCGAGCCTTGCTCAGGTACCTGGCTAACAATGAACAGCTTGTTCAAAAGATTGCAGAGTCATACCCAGTGCGCAGAGCTGCCCAGCTAGCTGTATCCATGTTCTACCGAGGGAAAGAGAAACTCTCCGATGTTGACCCACAACAAGTCGGCAGACTGCTATCATTTTTACATAAATTCAGAAACAATCTTAGACAAGGAATTGATGATGTTAAAAGACAACTGAAAAAATAATGTATAAAAATAATGATTATTATAGGTTTACAATAGTCTACATTTATACAATAAATTAGTCATTTTGAACTAAATTTTTTATTTCGAAAAATCAAATCAATAAAAATATTCCTTTACTTAAACTATTTAGATCACAATCTTGGTAAATATCAAATACTGAAATATTGATATGGAAAACTGCAGCTAGCCTCACTAACATTATTGTATTATAAATGTCCAACATGTGCATTTACCATTATGGCATGATGTATATGTATAGGATTCATTGATATCGTAATATTTATTAAAATAGTGGAATTTTTCGAAAGCATTTGAAACATTTGGTACATGAGTGGACAACAAATTTTCTATAATATAGTAAATTTAAACTGCAGTAGATTTACCAACTACATACGACAAATGTCAAGTGATAATAAAAATGGGCAATGTACAGCTATGAAAGTCTAAATTAACATTTAAAGAGTCAAAAATATGTAACCTCAGAATGGTACTAATAGAGTACATACAAATATGAGGTATTTCTCTACTTATTATTATAAAATAGGCGTAACAATCCAATTGTACTTTTTCGATACCTAGCTGCTGTGATCGTATCAGATTATATTGCAACGGAGCTCGCTCGAGGGAGCGGTGAGATTTTAAATTCGTTGAATGCAGATAGAGATGTGCTCCCGGGGTCGTGTCGCGTCTAGTTGGCGGCGACGGGCTGGTCGGGGGGCTTCACGTGTCGGCGGCGCGGTCGCCGCGCGGCCGCCGCGCCGCCGCCGCCCCCGCCGGCCGCGGCGCCACGCTTGTCACCAGACACCTCGAATGGTGAATCCACTGCCGTCACGTCTTCTTCCGCCTGTTTATGAATCACAGTTTTTTAAGACAATAATTTGGAAGATACATAGTACCGGAAATGTGTGCTGTGATAACTCTTAGTGTAGGGCCACATCTGCGGAACGTACGGCGCCGAACTTTCCGCTCTATGTGTAGGGCCACATCTGCGGAACGTACGGCGCCGAACCTTCCGCTAAATACGCTCGTAGTATATTTCAAGTTATCTATGACACATCAGTACGCGGCGTAATTTCGACTGATGTGTCATAGAGCGGAAGGTTCGGCGCCGTACGTTCCGCAGATGTGGCGCTACACTATGACACATCAGTCGAAATTACGCCGCGTACTGATGTGTCATAGATAACTTGAAATACACTACAAGCGTATTTAGCGGTAGGTTCGGCGCCGTACGTTCCGCAGATGTGGCCCTACACTTAAATAGAACAAGTATACATTGTGCGTTTTAAAATGCGCGCATTCAGAAAAGTGTTACTAATAAAGTCACTGTTGATAAAGAATTCAGATTCAAGAACATTCCTTGTGAAGCGGAAAAGTATTAGTGATTTAATTTCATTCTTACTCCATCAGTGGACCCTTTACCTCAATGTAAAAAAAGAAAGAGAAAATTAACATTAAAATTTAAAGATGGTCGAAAAATCAGTCACACTGGTTTGAATTTTAACTGTCGTACGAAAAAATAGAATAGCATATACTAACCACAAGCTTATCCTGCTCCTGCTTGTCAGTGGCGGCGTTGTTCCGCGCGTTGTGCCTCGTGCTGTGCACGGCGCGCTGCGGCGGTTTCTGCACGCTGAACTCGGGCCGCAGCACGTTGCCCACCGCCTTGGTCCGGCCCTCGCGGAACACCATGCGCTGCCCCCGCTTCAAGTATTCCGGATGTTTGATGAAACGGAACCTCACTAGCGCCTTGTCGCCCGTGCGCAGGCAGTCACGTGACATGGACAGGATTGATGCAGTTTGACGAATGCTGCCACAGTGCACTGAAATTAACATTGTTTATTGGTATTGCAATTGGTCATCTTAACGTGCCTATGCTCAGAGAGAAAGGTTAAGAAGTAGCCAAGTTGCACGTATTTTAAAAGTGACAAGTTGCCTATTTAATTAATTTTCCCAATTTCTTTCCCGATGCAGTTAGACTGACAATAAATGATCTGATAAGTTTAGTAGAATTTATATAATTAATATTATATCATATTATATATTCTTTCTTTCTTATCGAGTGGATGGTCAACCTGACCAATCTTGGTGTCAGAGTTATTGAGCCGCCAAAGGCCTCTGACATGGCTCATATAACGACTACTGTCCGTAGAAAGTAACCGGGACCGACGATTAACGTGCCCTCCGAAGCACGGAATCATCTTACTTTTCGGGCAATCAGGGGATTCAGCCTGCAATGCCCTAACCAAACTGAGGACGGTCTCACAAAGTTATTTTTGTGAGATATCCCCACCGGGAATCGAACCCGAACCCTCCGGATCGTGAGCCGAGCGCTCAAACCACTAGACCACGGAGGCTGTTAAATTATATATTATAATTGATATAATATATATTATATCAATTCTACTTTAGTAGAATTAAGTTAAGTTTACTTAACGAAACTTATCTGATAAAAGGCTTTCGTCCCACAGTGGGATATAAAATGCTGTTGTTTTATTTAAAAAGAATTTATATTCCTCTTACGCAGTGACACCATGATTCCTATATGGGAGTTAGCTATACAACTGTACTATATTCGTATGAGTCCAACAGCGGTGGTATGGGTACTGACCCATGGCCTGGTAGCGCGAGGAGATGGTGGTGGGGTGGTGCAGCACGAGGATCTCGCCCTCGAACTGCCAGCACGCCTGCGGGTTCAGCGCCGGCGACACCATCACCATGCCCTTACGGATCTGCGACCGCTTGATCTGGGGGACAAATACAAATTACACTCATTCCCGTATATATTTATTTTTAAACAACTATGACAATTATTCTGAAAACGAGTTATGTTTCTAATTACAGGATATTTTACTAATCCGGTCTTTATCAATATATTCACGAGGAAGGTTTTGCGTTACGGTTAATTTTTTTCCCATATTCTATTATTTTTTTATTTCCTGGGTCTTTATTTAGTTAAAGCCTTATTGATTAACACTCTATGACTGTAGCACTGTCAAAGTGGTTTGTCTCCTTTGCACTTGGAAATAGCGTATGTCGGAAAGGGGCAAATCGTTTGACAGCTAATATGCTGCAAATAAGCGTTTATGAATAAGGCACTTAGGCTGTAAGCTATCAATACTGTGTGTGTGTGTGTGTGTGTGTGTGTGTGTGTGTGCGCGCGCGCGTGTTACCTTCTTGAGCGCGAAGCTGGCGGTCTGGCCCGTGCGCACCTCGGGCACGGGCATGCGCTTGCGGTGGATGCTCTTGACGGCGATGGGCGTGAAGCGGCCCAGCGGGTCGGGGCCCAGCAGCAGCGTGTCGTTGAGCCGGATGACGCCCGCCAGCGTCGTGCCCGACACCACCGTGCCCACGCCCTGCGCGCCATCACATTCACATCTTCACATCCACCATAACCGTTACACGTCATCTTTAATACTAAAACTACCCAAAACCAATAGTCTCTCACGAGCACGACGTCTGCGTGACGTTCATAAGCGAGTAATCGCAAGTATGATCAGCGATGTGGCTTTTGCACCAAGTTTTGTAAAACTTAGCTCACTGCTCTTTCGGTAAAATCGGTTCAGCAGTTTGTCGGGTATCGTATATCAGAATGACAGCGTTACTCTCACAATGACACTATTAGTAGGGAAGTGGTCGTATACTGACGGGCACGGAGTAGGTGTCGTCGATCTGGAACTCGGCCGGCTTGTCGTCGTGCGCCGGCATGCGCGTCTTCAGCAGGTTCAGGAACATCGTCAGCAGCTCCAGGTTCTCACCCGACACGTTCGACACTTGGAAGATGGGGCACAGTCTGCGACCACAACCATATATTATTAGTGTTGTGACAATGTATAAGGATTTTAGTACTTTCACATTATAATATCTCTATTGATATTTTTCTCGGCTGACAAATCATTCCACCATGATGACAAGACCAAATTATTGTCTTGTTATCGACACGAAGAAGAATTAAAAATTTAAAACTAACCTTTGTGAAACAAAATTAGTTGCGCTAACAATGACATCGTCTTTGCTCTTCACCATGACCGGCACCTTCCTGCAGCCCGAGGACTTGAGTATCCTGATGAGCAGCTTCAGGTTGTCCTGCAGCACGTTGGGCGGACACATGTCGATCTTGGTGACCACCACGAACACGGGCACTGACAGCGCCAGCGCCAGACCGAGGTGCTCTTTTGTCATGCCGACTATACCCGCGTTCGCTCCGATCTGACAAATAAACGGTGATTAAAATGGGTAAAATCATCATCTTAATAGCATAGGGCTTTGTGCTGCAATGAGATCTTAATCGCAATTACTTTATTTTTAACATTCCGAAGATTATTTCAGAGCAAAAGCTCTTTTATTTTAGGGCACGGCATTTGAAATAGCACGATAGATTCTGATGACACTGTTATAGGAAATATGTAGGTCAAATTTTCACCTAATATCTTCCTTTTCGCTGTGTCCACGAGCACACTCAACGACGGGATATTTCTTAATAATGTATTTCAAACAAATGAAATATCTGACACAAATCAAAAGACATATCTAACACCATGGATCAACATATACTATGTAAGAGAAGGTTCTTCAAAAGGTATAAGGTCTTATTCATAATATAATTTTAGTTATCAAATGGTTTGTCCCTTTCTGACATGCGCTATTTTCCAAAGAGCAAAAGAGACAAAACACTTTATAACAGTGTTCACCATGAGCATCCCGAAGTCGGGCGCGTGGCCCGTCATGCCGAACACGGTGGTCTTGAGGTAGCGCTCGTGGCCCGCCAGGTCGATGAAGGTGATCACCTTCGACGACTTCTCGCAGATCTTCACCCAGTCCAGCGTGCCGTGGTCCGGCTTGTTCACCACGTTACCTATACGAATACTCGTTTATGTTCAACAGAGTAGGACAGGTTATACAGTAGAAATTATGAAATTGTGTACTATTTGTACACCATTTTGTATTGTACACCTTTGCTCCAATAAGGTCATATTGTACAATACAGTGTACACTGTTTCATTGAAGAATTGATTGTATAATACAGTATTTAAATGAAGACCTAATAGTCCTTCTATTTTCTTAAAGTATATTAAAATCTGGTTCTCCTGTAAAAATATATATCTAGTGTTACTAAATATCATATTTAATTTGTTGCATACAGATGCCGATAAACGCACACAGATTTTTGTTTAATCTTTGTTTAAATAAAGTAACACAGGGTGTCCTACAAAACTATCAATAACATCATCGAATTTGAAATCCGACGGTTAATATATAGCATATGCCCAACGTGTAATGTTACTCTTCTTCTTCTTCTTCATAGAGTGGATGGTTAACCTGACCAACAAATCAAATGTTACTCTAATCATAAGTAATTACCCATATTATCAAATCCCAGTATATCGTTCCCGACGGAGCTGGTGCGGCCGCTCTCCATCTCGTGTTTGTGTCTGAAGAGCCTCTGTCGCGCGTATCCTCTTCCATTGTCGAGCTCGCCGTGCGTCAGGACACCCAGTAAAGTGGACTTGCCCGCGTCCACGTTGCCTACTACTGCCACCCTGTATACATAACAAGTGGTAGTGAGAAATGTTTTGCAATGTCGCCATTTTGATAGGAAGAATGCAAAATGCATGAAACAAGACTATGGGGTATCTATGCAGCTGACTCGCTCTCAGTTCCCTCTGTTCCTCAATCCTTAGTATTGCTACCCTGTTTATGCAACAAAGGGTTAGGGAGGATATAATTCAGTGATAACAAAGTGCGCAAAGGAACTCAAATATCCATATGAAATGCTAGCCGTCTCCGCGCGAATTTGCGATAAAAGGATGAATAACCTATATTACTGAAAATTTTCATACAAATTCGTTCAGTAGTTTTTGCGTGAAAGAGTAAAAAACATACATACATCCTCACAAACTTGTGCATTTATGATATTAGTAGCAAGTTATCAGGGAGCTGAAGAACATTGCACGTCCAAAATCCATCAAAATCGTACTTCTTCCACCAACAATAGGTTAAAAACACCCTTTCTGTTTGAACTAGTATGTATTACTTGTACAAACAAGACACAACCTTTTATTACAGTATCAGTTGAGTAAACAATATTACATGAATGACCTCCATTACATCTTTATAAAAAGCAAACTATAGTAATATTGACCTTGAAGTGTTTGAAGAACAAACATTTATCAAGTAACAAGTCAAGTAGGTTAGTTGCCAGAGTTTTTAGAGCATTTTTAAGGCTTTCGACACGATCTAACGATTGGAACAACCGGGCCCGACAGTTAAACGTGTACTACGATGTTCGGGAGCGCGCAGATATAAATACCACTATCGACTAAATAGTGCTGCTTAACAATAGCGATTAATTAATATAGCTTAGCTTACCTAATCTCCATGAAGTCGGTGATGTGCAGCGGCGCGCGCAGCAGGTACTGGCCCACGAGCCCGGCGCCCGCGTCCCAGCGCCGCAGCTCCACGCACGACACCTGCTCCGCCGACACCAGCGACTGCAGCGTCGCTACTGACGCGCTGTACTCTTCGGCGGAGAGACCGCGCCCGTCTACACAACGAAAAGTATTCTTTAACAATGAACTAATTAATGTATTTTATGTAACTTATACTATCCCACTGCTGGGCAAAGGTCTCCCCCAAATACCGATAAATGATAATGGATGTATAAAAAAATAATTTCCTGGTTCAGTAAAAGGGGGAAAGTCATAAAGCAGGGATATCTATAGTAATATATAATAGGTCAAATGTACATATATTAAAATAAAGTAAAGTACCTATTAGCCTCTGATATCCACAGATGGGCAAAAGTCATCTCGCCAAAGATTTAAGTACAATGAGGTAAAAAATATAAATGTGATGGGCATGTAAATTAGAATAGAAATCGAAAAAGTAATAACTATTTATTGGTACTAGATAAAGCTATATAATATTATAAAATATGCGTATGTGTATGTTTGTTACTACTGAATGGATTTTGTTGAAAGTTTAAAATACATCAGAATACTCATGGAATAATTTTTTCCCGATATTCCAGCATGCAAGGCGGGTACGACCGCGAGGCGCGACTAGTTTAATAATAAGGCTAAGTGGAGAGAGGTGGTAATACAGTATCGCAAATTATAGTATCGGGTAGTACAGGTAGACATAATATTGTGTATGTATGTATGTATCTATTGCGCCAAGAGAAAGTTCTATAATGCAGTGAATGCCCATAAACGAACTCGATTTACATAATATAGTGAAATGACCATTGTTAGAGATTGAGATAGTCAGTCAGTGCAGTTAGTAACAATGTTGTTTCATTTGTTTTACTTAGATAGAGGATAGAAAAAATCTCAGTCATATAGAAGGTTTATAAATGACTAGCTGCGCACCGCAGTTCCACCCGCGTACCTGTTCCCGCGGGAATTTCGAGATACAATGTATCCCATGTATTATTCTGATGTATTTATAACCTATATTACTTTAAAGTTTCATCCAAATCCGTTCAGTAGTGTTTGCGTGAAAGAGTAACAAACATACATATACATCCTTACAAACTTTCGCATTTATAATATTAGTAGGATAGGACTTTGCGGCAAAACAAGAGCGGTAATTATGCCTTATCGTCCTCAGTCTATTTATACTTCAACCAGCAACCTTACTTTGCCTTGAAGTGATACCATATAGGTTATTACTTAATTTTAGGAGAAATTAATGAATTATCATGAAAAATTATTCTAGTAACACATAGTAATCAATTCTTCTTATCATACCACTATCAATAATAGTTCATGTCCAATCTATGTTTATAAACTAGAATCGAAAGTAAAAGTATAACTGATTGCAGTAGATGAATGCACAGATAAGGAACTATTGATTAGGGACTGATAATTATGAAAGATACTTGAGGACTGTGATAAGAAGGACGTAGTAGCTATAATTTAATGCAAACAGTAAACATATTAAATTGTTATTCCTGTGAATACTTCCAACTATGTGCAACATCAGCATAACACTGTTTGTTGTATGGTATAAAGTCCTTTTAATTATTCTAACTATAACCATCCTCCTCGCTGTACTGATACCTTCAGTGAGGTGAGAGATGATCCCAGTAGTGGGAGATTACAGGCAAAGGTTGCCATACCTTCTCCCTGTCCTATGTCATAGATGATCTCTCCGTTGCCCGTCTTCAGGCGCTCCAGAAGTTGTTTCCGAAGCAGCTCATACTCATCAGCTGTGGGGCTCACCAGGATCATCTACAAGGCATTCAATTTCTTTTTAAATCATCCTTTAACCTTCTCCAGTATCTATGCCATTGCCAGTATTTTCATTTGATAAAATAACAGACAGAGACACATTTGGTACATTTGTAGTTTTCAAAATGAAAAAGATTCTAATAAGATTTATTAAAATATAAAAAATACTAGCAGCGCCCCGCGGTTTTACCCGCGTTGTGTCCATTCCTGTGGGAATTTCGGGATAAAAACGAGCCTATGTTACTCGTGGATAATGTAGCTTTCGAATGGTGAAGGAATTTTTTTAAATGGTCCAGTAGTTTTTGAGCCTATTCATTACAACCAAACAAAGTTTTCCTCTTTATAATATTAGTGTAGATTAACAACAATAAAAACATTTTTTTAATAGTTACTAGAAATAATTCAAATTCAAATCTTTATTGCTATATCACCATAGTAATAATTAGATGCAATTAATGTAATCTTAATTCCAATTATACAATCTTGTAAACAAAAACAGAGTATGCATGAATCATAACACAACAATTCTAGGAATTATGAAAATGTAAGCTATCTGATGCAAGAGGAGGGACCTGTTTTATAAAACAAGTACAAACAAAATAAAAGTTAATTGAATGATATTATAACATAAAAAGTTATTTTTTTAATGTAATACTGTTAAATGGTTTTTTTTTGTTACTAACTACTTAATAGTTTAATAATTTATGGATATTGCACAACAACTGATAAAGTCATATTAGTAGTAGGTATATAGCATTTAATCATAATACTAAAATAAGTTTGTTTTATGTACAGTTTTCACATTAGTACAAATATCAGTTTGTACTTTAATTGGATAGGTAATTCATTATTAAAGAATGAGATATATCGAGTATTTATACATATTATAAGTTTCTATTTTAATTTTGCGAGGGCACTTGGGTTGGCGCGTCTATGTACTTGTGAGTAAACAAAGCTTGTGTATTTACCTTGCCTCTGATGCTGGAGTAGTCGGTCTCGCTCTCCAAGGGGAGCTCGGCCTCCGCCCCCAGGTACGATTTCACCGGAGACTCTGGTACGCTGTCCATGTTCGGTACTTTCTTTTTAATTTACTGTAAATCGACCACCTCTGATCGCGGCTGTTACACCATTATGTCACAGCAGCACAACACAACTGGAAGCTCGCTCGCTCTGCGTTCAACGGTTCCTACTGTAATAATAAAATAATACCCTTCGTTCAGAAATAAAACAAAATATGTTGCAAAATTTAACAATGAAGAAATATATGACCATTTCGGATTTTCCATACGTTTGCTTTTATTTTCATTTTTCTTAGTGGAAACTATTTTTAATGAATGAATATACAAATGATAATGCAACGTATAGTAGAATACTGTCGGAAATAAATATTTACCTTTGGCGATTTATTGAAATGCAAGTAATCAAAAATAGATTTTTGCTACAACAGATGGATTTTGTGCCAACTTTTGACAAACAATTCACCAACTCACTCACCTCACAGTATCACAGACACAGAGTACTTTTTTTATATACGAAAATCACAGACCAGGAAACTAAACACAGTATCACACAGTACACACACAACTATAAAGGCTTGCCTTACGAGGTAGATAACAGTAGATAACTTGTCAGCTTGTCACTTGACGTTGATGTAAATGTATCATACCACCATGTGCCTCCGCGAAATTCATATTTTCAATGTTTATGTCAATGTTAATTGAGATGTAATGTCAAATGTCAATGTCATTATTTCATTAATTGATTCGTCTTGTTTCGTATTTCGAACTTTTCGAAGCGTATTTCATAATATTCTATTTCATTGTATGTGCATTGTATTTCATTTTCCTTGTTGTTTTGTTCATGGCATTGATTTTTTATTGTAATAATTTGTATTTTGTATAGATTTGAATAAACTGGTTGAAAAAAATAAGTAAATAACGTATGTGCGCATTATTTTGTGTCACACCCAACAATCTGTTGTAAAATAGATTTAAAGAATATGGTCCTATGGATATCGCTGTCTTTGAATAATCAATATGGGTGAACCCGGTTCTTCTGATTTTTCATGGAATAAGACGGTGATGGTGAAAACAGATGATCAATGGATTCTCAACGCTAAAGCTGAAAGTGAAGTCGTCCATACGGGGTCCCATAACACAACCGATATTTCCTTTGATTACTTTGACCCTACGAGTATTATGGTCAAATCTGAACAACTGGATAGATATGACTCGGAACTTCTAGCAGATCCACAAAATTACAGTGGACCCACCGGTTCTTCTTCTAAATCTTTAGACGAATCTGATAAGAGAGCTGAACGTCTCATTAAAATGGCTGCATATACAGCAAAAAGGTTGGCTAATGAGAAAGGAACCTCTGAAGAAAGGGATACAAGATTGAAGCGAATGTCGGAAAATGCGGCTGAGAGACTGGCGAATGAATCGGGTACACATAAAAGAGCTGAACGTCTTGCTAAAATGTCTGCATATGCAGCAAATAGGTTGGCTAATGAGAGTCCAGATAAAAGGGCAATTCGCTTAAGACGAATGTCTGAATATGCAGCTAAGCGATTAGCAAATGAATCTAGCATTCAGAGAGCTAATCGCCTGGCCCGGATGTCAGCCTATGCAGCTAATAGACTAGCCAAAGAATCTCCTGAACAGAGAAAGGAAAGGCTTGCAAGAATGTCTGCATATGCTGCTAAGCGACATGCAATGAAGAAAATGAACAGTACCAATACTTCAAACAATGAAAACAATATTATTGATCAATGATGTTGTTGCTTTTATTTTTATAACTATTTTCTCATATCTTTTATATTATTTCCACAATGTGCTATATCACAATAAATATCACTAATAATACATTTATCTTTTATTTCAGAGGGAATAATCTTATTTTAATTGCGAAAGTTTGTGAAGTTTGTGATATATTTATGTTGCTTTTTCATGCAACAATCTGAATGCGAAGCAAAACTATTAAAAATACAAATATTAAATTTTGATTAAATTGAACAGTAAAATATAGATCACAGTAAGATATGGTATATATTATATCCCAAAATAACTGCAGGAATGGGACAACATGGGTAAGGAGAGGCACTACTAGTAATAAATAATAACAAGTTTTATATAAAATTGTATTGATGTATCATTTTATATTATTGATTTTATAAGTTAAATGCACCAGAGAAAAATAAACATAAAATAACAGCCCACTTTATACAGTGGTTTGGTTAGTGCATGCCTGATGGAAAATGCGTCGGGTGTAATCAAGGTTGGCCAGAAACCACACACAGAAAATCAATTGAGTGAGTATGTTGATCAACCAACATGACAATATGTGGCATATTTTCCGACAGATAGGCACCAACCCTTATCCATACATTTCGAGAGTTTCTCTCCCAGGATGACAGTCCAAGCACTTAATTAATTAAGATTAATTAGCTAAACTTGAAAGAGATTCTATGGAATGTTCTTCAATACTACAAATCAAGGATATAATATATAATTGTAAAACTTAAACCTAAGTTTCGAAACACATGCCAATGAATTACATTCAGAAATTCAACATAAGAATACTCAAAAATAGGACGGACAATATACAAGTTTGATAAAAATCAAAATAGTCAATAAACCTTTTAAACAAATGGAAAATATAATATAGGTAACACTTACTTTTAGATTACATACTTTTATTTTCAGTTATATCTGAGACTCGTCAGGTCATACACATGTAGATTACAGTACCTTTAAAGCACTTACTACCTAATAATATACAATTTGATTATAATAATAATTTTATTAATTACCATTAATTACTTGAATATATTTCTATATACATGCACTACTAAGTATTTCATAGAATGCCGTAAATTACAGATCTAGCTGCGTTATATCAACTTATTGTCTAATAATTCTTATAATATGAGAACTTACATTAACATTGAACTTATATACGAATATAATAAAGCCGAAATGTATTTTTTAATCTGTTGAACAAGCTAATCTTTCAACTACCAGTTCGATTGGAATAATTATTTTTGGAGGATGAATGTGAGGCTACTTATATTCTGATAGTCCCACGGGAACGGATACAACTACGGGGCTCTGCTAGGACACAATAAAACGGAGGATGTTACTTTATTTGTAACCTTTTGACATGATAGGAGTGATAACACCAAGATATAAATCCTTTTTATCACATTCTATATAGCAAGTAAAAACATAATATAACACTAATAAAATGATAAACAAAATTGTTACTTAACTACAATAAAGTAGATTTATATGTATATATGTATATAGTTGCAAAGTAAATACATTATTTATCATCATATTTACAAATCATTGGACCTTTCACTATGTAGAAAACGATAAGAGAATTGTGTGATGTCAAAGTTGATTTCGGAATGACAATATTTAATGCCAAACTAAATATTATTTGAGTTTCGAGCCTTCTACCACAAGGTATAAAATGTAGCAGCCTTATGGCCGGTTCACATTATTCCAGTCCAGCAATCCAATCCAGTACTGGAATGCTACTGGAATAATGTGAACCGACACTGGAATGTACCCATTCCAGTGAGCATTCCAGTCCAGTGACTGGAGAGACCGTCAACTTTTCATTCCAGCTCACCTAATCCAGCGCCACTGGAATAGTGTAGACAGCCATTCCAGTTGCAATCCAGTGCTAGATTGAACGTTGAACAGTGAATACGAGTCAATTGTTTTGGGGACCAATCCAGCTACTCTTAAAAGACTGGAACAATGTAAACGATATGCTCCAGTCCAGCACTGGACTGGATTAGCTCGCTGGATCACTGGACTGAAATAATGTGAACCGGCCATTAAGCTATTTGTCCTTTGGATCGTAAAAGATGTCAAAAGTCATGATAGCAACACAAATATTCGGGACGGCATTAATCAGACGGCCGGCAAAACCGGGCCGAACAATGGTAGTGATTGCTTCGGGTTTCACCCGGCAAATACTGCCAAGTCGAGCCGACTGTGCCGGTCCAAACATGTGTGTAGCAGCGCTAAACGCACAGCTCCAGACCTACCCAATATTATAAGTACCTATAGGTAGTAGTGTAACCATAAGCTGCCCTGTTTATTACACGTATGAGATGTTAGCAAGCGGGGCGCGGCGCGCGGGCCAGCAGCTGGCGCGTGCTGGAGCCCGAGCTGTACGACTCGCCCGACGAGCGCACCGACGCGGCGGACAGTGGCGTACCTGGACATTATAATAACACTTATTGAACTATTATAATATGGTAAGTATGGTTTGAGTTTTGGATTTCCAGTGGGGTTTATGCGGTGATATATTGAGTGGTAGAAACAAAGCAGTGTAGTGGAGGTCAAACTCTGTGGGATCGCACTATATTAATAAACAAATAAAACTTTGATGTGTGGATTCATAGATAAATTGTTATGCTCAAGCAGACAAACCATAACACTTCTATTCTATAAAAAAATCGTCCCTACAGTTCAAACAAGTGAACACACAGTGCTTGTTTGCAGTCAGAGCGGAAAGTGAGGTTGCTGTGAATGTACCTTGTTTTCTCGAATATTACCTTGACCCTGGTGAGGGTAGATTATTTTCGTTTGCTTGAAGTTTAGAGCTTGGCCCTGGTTATAGTAGGTTTTATCAAAGGACACATGTTATATGGGAGGAGTCAGAAAATTTCAGGACTCCAGCGAGTGACACGGTTGTCATTAAGTGTCGGAGTGTGTGTGTGTGTATTGTGTGTAATATAATGCAAGCACACTACCGGGAGTCATACCAGGAAGCGACGTCACGTGGTGCGGCAGCGCCCAGCGCCCCGCCGGCACCTCGCTCACCGGCTCCTGCCAACACATATTACATTATGCGAACATTATACTCGACAATACTTAGGGTGGTCTGCAGAAGTATTCTTGATTATATTAAACGTCTAAATATGTTTATAAGACAAATGACTTTTGTTTTAAATAGTATTCTATTGAGTGCAAAACAAAGTACAATTTTCAATAGCTTTTATTTCTTAAATATTTTTAGGTACCTACTAAATAAATTTCAGAGAACTTGTGCAATCGGCCCTTGCAAAGATATAGCAATGCCACATTCACTTCCACTTCCACTAAACACTTCCTCGCTCGCTCTTATGGTCCAATGTTCACGGAGGAATATAGAAAATCGAAACGATGTCCTGGGTTGACAATCATGAAGTTTTAATTGCAGTTTTATAATTATTAACTTCTAAGCACGCTACTCCAAGTGTATAAGTGAAGAATAAGCGTCAGTGGGCTTAACTCGTCGAGAGAGGGAAGAAAGTGGTTAGTCACCGCTTGAAATAACCTAAACTAGTCCACCATTTCCATCTGAAGGTCGATGAATAATTTTATCTAGGTAAGTACTACCAAACTATTCAACACAAATATCGTATACTTAGTTGAGAGATCTATGGGTGATTACAAATTTCATGGCGGCTCTGAACATAGTTACGAGCGCAGCTACAGTTACCCGACGATACGATACGTACGATACCCAGAACCTCCATAATATAGGTGTCTGTACTACTTGTACCACTGTACTGTACTGTACCACTAACAAGTCACGCACATAAGTGTTCAAATTTCAAAGCACTAAACAGACAAATGAAACACATACCAGCTAAACTAAAACCACTAGCCAGCCACATATATAATAATAACAAGTCGAGGGTGAGAATGATTGCGGGTGCAAAAGAAACAGACAAAGCTCAACAAAACAACACAAAACGATCACAACACCACAGATTATTCAACAGTCACTAGCACAAAGGCTATCAGAGTGTGCAGTAACTACATTTTTCACTCTGCGTCTACGGTAGGGTGCCTCGGGTTAGGTACATTACACAGCTTCCATCAAGGGTGCGGAATCTTACCAATTAACAAACACACACAAAAAGTTAGCGCTGTATTACAACAGGTGAAAAGAATCGCACACAATCCATAGACGCCTGCTTACGGGAATTTGTGGTAGTTTCAAACGAATGCCGGATTAATAGGCGCGCGTCTATGCGTGTGCTATTGATCACCCGTTGTATGTTGGTGTGCGGATGGTCTATATACTGGCGGCGAGTGAGTGGGCGTGCCGCGTGACTCACGTGTGGCGCGGGCGGCGCGGGCGCGCAGTCGTCGGGCGGGAGGTAGTCGGAGTCGGCGGCGGGCGAGCACGCCGCGCCGGAGCCGCGCGCTGCCAACACAACCACTCAGCACACGCCACAATACTACACTCTTCACCCCTATCTATCACTCTCGCTATTGATTTGAGTCTAGGTACTTGTCCTTGGTCTGACTGACTGCCGTTCAACACACTAATACTAAACTATTTATTCCTATCTGGGATATGACGTTGTCACTAGTGATCTTTGTCTATGTGTGGAAGACTGATTTGTGACTCTAGGTCTACGACTTGGCCACTCAACACACATTACCAATTCATACCCCTCAGGCTGAAAACGACAACTTCCTAAAATGACAACTTCCTAAAACGACAACTTCCGAAAACGACAACTTTTTAGAATGACAACTTCCTAAAATGACAACTTCCGAAAACGACAACTTCCGAAAACGACAACTTTTTAGAATGTCTGAACTGGTCTACATGATTTTTTCAGTAGCAGCTCGTCTAATTAGCTATTGGTCTATATAACGTTCCGCGGGCTGAATGACCCCTTTCGATTTTTTGCGTGGGTGAGTCTTTCCACCTGTCTGGCCAACTGAGCCCGCGGGTTCAGTCGACCACTTTCTTCAGTAGGTTAGGGTTATTTTTTTTTTTACGTAACTGATACAAAAAAAAAATAACCCTAACCTACCGAATAGTAAGAAAATGTTTTTACGTACTATTCGGTAGGTTAGGGTTATTTTTTTTTTGTATCAGTTACGTATAAATTAGAAATTTTTGACATTTCACAACCGAAATTAGTCAGCCCCTTAGGTATTTTAGGAAGTTGTCATTTTAGGAAGTTGTCATTTTAGGAAGTTGTCATTTTAGGAAGTTGTCATTTTAGGAAGTTGTCGTTTTCGGAAGTTGTCGTTTTAGGAAGTTGTCATTTTAGGAAGTTGACGATTTTGGAATAGACGTTCTCGGAAGTTGTCGTTTTCGGAAGTTGTCATTTTAGGAAGTTGTCGTTCTCAGCCTGAGGGATTCATACTACTCTTTAGATTCCTATGGTTCTATGATGTTATCTATCTTGATACCTAGATTAACGGTGTTCTAAGAATATTGAAAATATACTCTCATACCTTCAACAATCACGATACATAGACTAACCATATTGTTCTCGATAACGGCCTAGCTAGGAGTGGGTTAAGGCTCAGATAAAATAATGAAACACATTTTTACATTCATTCATCTAAAGATAACTTCTAAATAAAACTGAAATTAACGTTGTTTTATCAACATGATTATACAGAGTTAAACAAAGTTTTTTTCCCTATTTTGAAACGAAACCTAACAAACACCCTTTCTCACCAAATTGCGGATTGTAGCTTATCTTATACAAACGCAATAATTCTCGAAAAAGCATTATGAAATGTATTATGCCTTTTGAATGAACTTCAATATTACAATATGAGGATATACTTAATTTTTTCGATATTATGTTGTGATTTCTCTACATTTGCAGAACAAATTCTATAAGAAATGTGTTAAATGTGTTGTTTGTGAATAAAACTACATTATGTATGTGTATAATTGTAGTATACTAATAGTATCAGTGCTTTGGCTTCCAATGTCGTCAATGAAATCAGTATCGGAATATAATATCTAATTTCATGTTAAACATAAACTATATTCTATTAATAGTGTAGTAGTTAGTAACTGTGTATGTGTGTGTAAGTATGTGTATTATACTGACAGTGTCGGTGTTCCGGCTCGTCGGTGTCAGTGTCGTCGATGTGTCGCAGTGTCGCCGCGCCCGGTGTCGACACCTGCCGACACAAATAATATAAATGTCTGGGAACTTGTTAAAACTTGTTACAGATGAAGGGAATTGGTTCGAGCAAGCTTTGACTTCGTTCGAGATAGAAACGGTGTATTTGGGCCTAAATGCAAACGAAGTTCAAAAAACTTCTAAAACTCACCCCATTGGTAGGGTGTGTGAGCAGCGGCGACAGTCGCTCGAGGTCGCTGTCGTGGTCGTGCTCCGCCTCGGGCTCCGCCCCCTCCGCCTCAGGCGCCGCTTCCGCTTCCGCCGCTAGCGCGGTCTCCAGCGGCAGGTTCAGGCTTAGGGACGACTGTAACAACAATGAACTTGTACAAGGAAATTGGTCGAGTCTGAGTAGGAATGAAATCTACGAAAATCATTTGTTAAAACTTGTACAAGGAAATTGGTCGAGTCTGAGTAGGAATGAAATCTACGAAAATCATTTGTTAAAAAAGTCACAGTAAAGTTGTTTCTGCCTTAAAGCGCTAGGGAAAAAATATAGCCAATAAACAAATAATTATTCTTCGAAGTTCTTTATTTGTGACCACAAGCATCGCGGAACCTCAGCCTACTTTTCTTCTTCATCTAGACTCACGGAAGAGCCCTCTTTAAAATTATGAAAGGGGGAGACAATTTGATTTTCCCCACACGTATGCTTTGTTTATGTATGTGTTACCTTGGCGAGCGGGTCGGGCGCGGGCGCGGAGTAGAGCAGCGGGCTGTGCGCCGCCTTCTCCTCCGCGCGCTTCGCCTGCTCCTCGCGCGCCAGCAGCACCGACATGCGGAACTGACAGCCACAACAACAACATCAAGTGGTTGGTTTTTAATTGCTATGAATGCAATCATATTATCAAGAAAATTGGGATTTTGTGTTGATTTTTATGTCTGGCGGATAATTGCAATAAAATCTTGGGATTCCTAGTCTACGCAAATAAATGTAATGGAACCAAAAGGACCAAAGTTTTCAAAGGCAGAGGCAATGCCGCCGTAGACAGGTCGAATGCTGCTGTCAATCGTTGACTGCTACAGTTGAAAATTTAACATTTGAGAGTAAAATGAATTCGGATCTCCATCGTGTGCACATGTGTACATTACCTCGGGCGTGACGGGGTGCGGCGGGCGCTTGTCGTCGTGTCGCTTGCGGCTGCCCGCGCTGCCGAGGCTGGTGGACGAGCTGCGCTCCAGGTTGCAGCGGTTCAGTATTTCAGCCGCCTGCAACACGCGGTCGACCATGAAAACCTCACACACTAGTCTAGTCGCTGGGTGTGTGTGTGTGTGTGTGTGTGTGTGTGTGTGTGTGTAAGTGTGTGTGTGTGTGTGTGTGTGTGTGTGTGTGTGTGTGTGTGTGTGTGTGTGTCTGCGAGGCGGTGTCGGTGTCGGGGCTGGCGATGGCGTGGTGCGGGGGCCCGTGTGTGTGTGTGTGTGTGTGTGTGGGTGTGTGTGTGTGTGTGTCTGCGAGGCGGTGTCGGTGTCGGGGCTGGCGATGGCGTGGTGCGGGGGCCCGTGTGTGTGTGTGTGTGTGTGTGTGTGTGTGTGTGTGTGTACCTGCGAGGCGGTGTCGGTGTCGGGGCTGGCGATGGCGGGGTGCGGGCGCGGCGCGGGCCCGTGCGGCCCGTTCAGCGCCTCCAGCAGCGACACGGGCTCGTAGCCCGCCGGGATGTTCTCCAGGCTGCCCTGCGGGGGAACACGCATATTCAACATACTTACTACCTTACCACATACTGGTTTCTTAAGTTTAAGCGAACACTACTCATTTTGAATATAAATACTACGTTAACGGATACACTTCGCTTTTAATTTACCACACCAGAAGTAGTAGACGTAGTCTTCTGCGAACACGGTTCCTGTATAGGGGCTGAAACATCAGATATTTTTTTTAAATAAAAGCGAAGTGTATCGTCGTAGTTTCAACCTTACCATAATGATAACCACTTCTGTACACCTAACATGCCACTAAGTATTTCCAATTTCCATGTCGTTGTTAATTGTTATAAAGGTAGGGAAACCGTAAAGAAACTTTCGGCACAAATTACGAAAAGTTTGAGTAAGGAAAACGTTTTACCGAGCCGCGACACGTGATCTTAGCTTTCCTATGACTGCGTTAAAACATTGTTCTAAAAGAGTTTACAATATTTTTTTCACAATGTTTAGCAACGAAGTGGGAATTTACATAGTGGCTTTCTTAAAACGGTCAGTATAGGCAAGTCTGGAACTGCAAGAGATTTGAAGCACTATTCTTAGCAACCATGTCATCGATTTTAGTCACAATAAAAACTTCTAAACAATACAAAGATACCGCTCATTTTGAGCTTTATGGACCGGTTCAAGTAAATGTCATACAGCAGAAAAATCTGTATTTTGAATCTCCATAATTGTCAGTAAATAGATTCGTAGCAAGGTCCCTGGAACTAGGTTCAGAGATGATTTAGAGATTCGTAGAAATATTCATTGTCAATTTGGAAAATCATTGTTGGCATGGCATTGGTTGAGATTCGTCCTACAATCGGAAATTCGTAGCAGTTGTTGGTCAGTTTGGAGTTTCGTACCCGGGTTTGTAGTCAATTAAGGGATTCGTAGCAGGAATCATATTTGTTTCGGAAACTCGTAGTTAGTATTCATGATCAGTTTGGAAATTCGTGCTCGAACTCAGCTACGATTTAGCTGCTACTTCCTTCTCTGGCGGTGATACATAGTATTTGTGAGATGTATGGTGAGTGAACTTACATCTGGCGGCGTGTTGGGCGGCAGCGTGTTGGGCGGCAGCGGCTGGGCGGGCGGCGCCACGAGCGGCGGCGCGGCGCGGCGCTGCAGCGCGCGCAGCTGCAGCAGCGCGCGGAACGGTGCGCGGCATATGGGGCAGTTGTTGGCCTGCAGTTATTTAGTTTATTTCAATCGCAGTCTTGGATTACATAATACAAGCAGCAGCAGTCAAGCTTAGTTAAGACTCACAAACAGTAATTACTATTTTATAGCCTGTAAAATACAACTACCGAGTTCTATGCTTAGAAACTCTACGCTTAGAAATAATCAGCACCATGTTTGCCTACTGCAGGTTACTGATTTCAATGTGTTCGAAAACTGAATTCCAAATCTAAACATTGAAGAACTTGCCATTGGGGCCCGTTGGCCCGACATTACGTTGTTAGTGTGATTTGCTACTGGGGGAAAGGGTGAACCTTTCGGATAAGTACTATGTCGGTTTGCCCTCCTATATAGTTATAAATAAAAAAATGTGATGTGTTACATGACAGTTGCACGGTACCTGGTAGCGCAGCGAGTCGGCGCAGGAGTTGCACAGGCACAGGTGGCGGCACGGCAGGATGAGCGTGTCGCGCACGTCGCACATGCAGATCACGCACTCCGACCCGCCCTCCTCCGTCTCCGAGTCCGAGCTCACCTGCACAAGTGTACTCAAAGGATAATCAACAGGAAAGTGATTAATTCACGACACACAAGAGTAGGGGTATTTTCGCGGCACGGGAGTTTTCACTTGCTTTTGTGAAGTGAAAAAGACGTAGTTATACGTTATTCCTCGGTTTCTCAACCGTGTTTAGTTTTTAGCATTATTTGAGATGAAATAAAATATGTATGTAAATACAGCGCTTCTTTTCATAATTATGGCATAGTATATATACAAGCAAACATTAGCGCATTCAAACAAACGGCTTTTCATATCCATTATATGTACAGTTTAAAAGTAAACTAATTTAAGTAAAATGTTCCATTAGGTCCAAATACTAAGTAAAGAGTATAAGTGATGTCAACGCACCTTAGTGTCCAAATTCTTGTTCTCGATGCCGTATATCTCCTGCAGCAGGTAGCACAGTCCGTCCACGAACAGCTTCTGTTTGAGCGCCTTTAGCACGTACGTGCCGTCCGAGTGACGCTCCACTATCGCTATGGTTGTGTGCGACTGTCTAATTTCTACGAGAAGATTTTGCATTTTGTACCTTTATTGTTGACAGGTAATAATGTTGACCACACTTAGAAACTTAGAAATATTCAAATAGAAAAACAATATTATATTATAATAAGTCGGAATCCTTGAGGCGGTCTAAAAACTCCGACAACAAAGTTGGTCACTGACCTACACGAACTTACCTACTTAAAAACAAGTCTTAGAGAATTTTTATATGATAAAGTATAATTGGCTAAGTACTAAAGTGAACAACAGTTTTATGGACTGACTGTTCGAAACAAAGTAAGGCAGTGATATAAAATAGAAAAACGCCTGAAAAGTCTGCATAAAACACCAAAACCTACCAATAACGACATAAATATTAAAGAGAGAACCTAGGTATATTGTCAAGTGTCTTACCCTCTTGCCCTTCGTCAACCATGCAGTAAATAGCAATAGGTATGATCTCCCGGTCGGCGTTGTAAACCAAGTCTTCTTCCGGATGTTTAGAAGGGTCAAACACATGAGATATCTGACAGAACTGTTGGTTCGCGCCTTTTTTATAGTGATAGGTTTGCGAGCTCATGGCGGGGTCGCGCGGGTAGTACCTACGGAAATTAAATATTTTTTTAAATATATCCGAAACAATGCAATATTTAAAAATACAATATATTTTCAATTGTTTAATGTGTCCATCCTTAATGAATAAATCATAAGGTTTTAATGGCGTTTTGGCCATTCCCATGGGAATTTCAGTTTAAAAAACGGGTTCGTATCGAAAGGACATTTAAGCAGAACGCCCTATTAGCAGATCGTCCTAAAAGCAAAACGGCATATTAGCGTAACGTCCTATAGTAGGACGTTTATAACAACATGACCTAGTAGCAAAACGGCCTAATATCAAAATGACACCTTAGCTGAATGGCCTAGTACAATTCAATACAAATTATATTTAAACAAATATAAATTCATGAACTTAAATCTTGAATACCAGGTTTTTCCTTAATACAAATATTACCTATTTGCAATCAATAATCATCGAATATAATTCTTTTTAAATGAGTCACTTTTTTCAAAAAATCAAATGCAGAAAATTTATTTTCTTGCAGCTTCTGCAATTCATTTTCAAATTTTGATTCGAAAATGAGTTGGTTCTTTCTGCGTGGCTCTCTTTTGAAAAGTGCTCGACGCAATCTAACCTCCTTTTTTTTACAAAAAAAAAATAACCCTAACCTACCGAATAGTACGTAAAAACAATTTTCTTACTATTCGGTAGGTTAGGGTTATTTTTTTTTTGTGAAGAAAATAGAAGGTTCTGGTTGTAAAAATGGAAAAAAAAGTTTTGTTTGATAACTGGTTATGAAACAGGGAAAAAAATCCATATTCATAACTGGTTATGAAATCTTGGTTATGAATGTGGATGAAGCCAACTAGGCTTTGTGTGTGCGCGTAAGTGCTCGGCCTTGAAAAAAAAAAATCATTTTCTTGTGTACATGACTGTCCATGTCGTTTTGATATTAGGCCGTTTTGCTACTAGGTCATGTTGCTAGTAGGACGTTATGCTAATATGCCGTTTTGCTTTTAGGACGATCTGCTAATAGGGCGTTCTGCTTAAATGTCCTTTCGATACGAAACCTAAAAAACCGCCTATAACTCATATTTTAAAAAAGAATTGGCCTTTTTCTCTTCACAATAAACATAAAATGCCACTTACACAATCCCAGAAGGTGTAACTTCCTCAGTACAGAAATAATGTATGGTTATGGCACATTTGACGTCACAATCAAATGTGAACTCTATATTATAATAAGTGCCCTTTCCGTTGCTTTCAACAGGCTTCAACACTCCATCTCCTATTTTATTGGATTCTACTAGTTTGCCAACTGGCTCAGGGCAGCGGACGAATCTGAGAGACTCTTTACGAATGTTTACAAGACTCTTGAGTGTTTTTGTTGGCTCATTTGATTGAGGTGGTGGATATGGAAACTGAAAAAATAATAATTATGCAATCATGCATTCTCTACATATAAAGGGATGATTGCACATTTTTAACTCCTTGTATAATTATGTTAACAAAAAGCAATTATAGTGCACAATGTACCTATAATAAAATATATACATCTACACTATAAACACAATATATAAAAATATAAATATAAACCAACTAGCCATGTCCCGCGGTTTAACCCGCGTTGTACCCGTTCCCACGGGAATTTCTGGATAAAATGTATCCCATATGTTATTCTGATGTATAACCTATATTACTGTAAAGAAACAGTAACAAACATACATCCATCCTCACAAACTTTCGAATTAATATTATCTGTAGGATGTATCTGACAATCACCTCTGCCTATTTGATTGAAAAAGTTTCTGAATAATAGTAGTTTCATAATTTCATTTGACATTATTAAGACATACGGGTTTATTTTGTACTTATGTTTCCTAAAAAAAATTTTGAAGGGGTACTCTGAATAAAAGAACTCACAGGTGTAGGACGGCTTCCAAGAAAGTTCAAATCAGCATTTTCACCAAACAGATAGGCTTCAGGCTGCGGAGTGTCGAACCGTTCCCCACCCATGATGAAATGACTCCCGAAATAATTACCTGGTTCAAGCAGAGAATTATGACATCAAAGAAAGATATCACAAACATTACAAATAACATGTAGATAAGTATAAATACGAGAGGCCATTGTAATTATTATTCAGCTCAATCAGAATTATTTCTTCACACAAATTATGAAAACAATGAAACATTATGTGAAACAAGAATAATTAACATGACTATGGGTAGACAATTTGTTCATGAATAAGTATATGACAAACTTTCCGCAATAGGCAACTGTTAATAAGGCATAACTTAGTACTGGTAAAGATCATTTTACGTCCACTTTCCAGGTAAAACAAGAACACCATTTTTTTTTTAAATAATTTTGGTCATCTATAGATGTTGATTGCTCTAGAATCAATATTCAAAGATCCATAGTCTTTAAAGAGGAACTGGATTGAAGTGAAAGATACATCAGCACAACATAAAGTGCATCAAATTATCTAAATTTTCTTACGACCTATGACTACGACATACATACCCGATCGGGGCGGATATTTGTACGCGTGATTGGAAACCACATCGGCCTCTTCGACACCAGCGTTTTGCCGACTAGTTAAAGCACCCATCTTGAAATTATACACGTAAAACGAACACAATCCCAGCTGTTTTCAACGTTCACTACAATCTAGAACAACTGGAACAAATTATTTCTTCAAATTTACGATTTTATTTTGACAACTGCTTAAATAAATTGTGATTTATTTGTTTTGTTTGTTTGACTTGACTTGACATTCTTGACGTCTGTGATTCTTGACAATCCTTCAAACCACCTTCAAACCTAGAACTTGTTTTGTGGTTTGACAATTGTCAGTTGACACTTGACACCACAGACCAGGAAGATGACACCACGTTCCTACGACTCCACTTGTGCTACCACAGACTAGGAACAAACAACCAATGTCACTAGTGATTTATTTTCGTCGATTCTGAGTTTAAGCTGAATTATCGACTGAGATGACTCAGTGTAGCAGATGTCCACACTTAATAAAATATAAGCTCATTTACCAAAATCTAAACACTGCAGACTCATTATTACCATTACTTAATGTCTTTAAAAGCTGATAAAGTCTCGAT
Source organism: Cyclophora albipunctata (assembly GCA_963082685.1). Taxonomy (NCBI): domain Eukaryota; kingdom Metazoa; phylum Arthropoda; class Insecta; order Lepidoptera; family Geometridae; genus Cyclophora; species Cyclophora albipunctata. Next base: position 1,089,536 of record OY720117.1, on the reverse strand, counting down.
TTAGCTTGGCTGTATTCCAATTCTGTGTTCCAATTCAGTCGAATTCTTACCGTTCCTTCGTTATACATATTTGAAAATTAATTTATGCCCGCCGAAACTTGAGTAACCTTAAGGTGCGCGGAGATCACCACAGTTTTAATACGCGAAATAGAAATTTGACTTTGACTTTGTATATTGCAATAAATTAAGTTCCAAAGGATAATCTGTGGAACGAAACGTCAAATTCTTTTTTACCTATCTGTCAACGTCATAATTCCAATTTCTTTTCGAGTTTGCGGTGTCGCTCTGTGAAGGTGCTTGTGCTTCATTTTTTAAATAAATCTGTAAAAATCTTGATTCACACGATATTATTGTATAGTGTTTCTTTTTCATTTAAGTCTGTGATTTAAACTAAGTTCTTTTTTTACCTTATTTCAGATCACAATGGGGCGCCGGCCAGCGAGATGGTAAATAATAACTTAACCGTCTTGTGCATATTTTATGTCCTATAACTTCCAATTATTAATTTGGTTATTATTATTTCAGCTACCGGTATTGTAAAAACAAACCTTATCCTAAATCCCGGTTTTGCCGTGGTGTGCCAGACCCGAAAATCCGTATTTTCGACTTGGGTAAGAAGAAGGCCTCCGTGGACGACTTCCCTCTATGTGTGCACTTGGTGTCCGACGAGTATGAACAGCTCAGCTCTGAGGCCCTCGAAGCGGGCCGTATTTGCTGCAACAAGTACCTCGTGAAGAACTGCGGTAAAGACCAGTTCCACATCCGCATCAGGTTGCATCCATTCCATGTCATCCGCATCAACAAAATGTTATCGTGCGCTGGAGCTGATAGGTGAGTTTACATTCTGGTCATGTTACTAGTTATCTTATCATTGATAATTGAGTGAGATGTTGTGGATTACTTACAAATGTGGCTGATGTGGTTTACCATTGCTAGGTTATGTTTAGTTTACCATTATAACTTGATCACTTCAATTTTAAGTTATAGTAATCTAGTAACTAATTATTATACTTCATTCTTACTTATATAATTTAACTAGCAGCGCCCCGCGGTTTTACCCGCGTTGTGCCCGTTCCCGTAGGAAATCCGGGATAAAATGTAGCCTATAGCCTTCCTCGATAAATAGACTAACAGTGAAATAATTATTCAAATCGGTTCAGTAGTTTCTGAGATTAGCGCGTTTAAACAAACAAACAAAACAAACTCTTCAGCTTTATAATATTAGTATAGATTTCCAATATTTTAAAACTGTAATGAATTATCTTGTTAACTAATGACTTGCAAATCCAATACAAATAAATGATTCATAGAGATGATTATTTGCAGGAAAACATGAAAGTCACTTTGAAAATAAATTTAATAATATAACTAGCTGCACCCTGCAGTTTTATCTGCGTTGTGCCCGTTCCTGTGGGAATTTAAGAACCTCTACCGATTTTGTGCAAACTTCACATAAACCACCTATTAAATAGTCCGAACAAAGCCTATACATTTTGTTTGGATAGGTGAGCCTGTTCTTAAGTTATAAAATTACAACGAAAAGTGGCATTGATTTTTTATATATAGAGATATCTATCATAACAAACCGTAGATTTGTTTATTCATTTACTCACATGCTTGAAGTCAGCAAGAGCCAAATACTAAAGAAGTGGTAAATGAATGTTTCTTATTGGTTTATTCTGTGTGCGTGACACCAGCAGGAAAAGTTGTGCTAGACAGATTTTAGTCTGATGAATAATTAGTGCGCTATCTCCTGTAAATGTGCGTGAAGTAAAAAATTTGTGCGAATTACCATTTCGGAAATAAACAGAAAAAACTAACCCTGCTGGTGTCACGCTGCTCCAGCAGGAAGATTTTTGAACTAATGATCGGAGGGGTAAGTGTTGTATATCAGCGGATAGCTTATATTGGTGCCTAATTGTGCGCAAAAAATGAAATTTGTGCGACTCATGGTTTTAGAGATATTGAGTTTCCTGCTGGAGTCACGTTTTGATAAAACCTGTATCTCGGAAACTATTGAGGGTACGACCTTGGTTTAAACATATTTATGTAGCTCTTAATTTGTGCGAATTTGTGAAAGAATAAAATTATCAAAAATATTTCCAGGATAAGAGTAATCATGAATCGTAGAAATCAGGAAAAAACCTCCTAGCGCGTTAATTAGAGTATTTAAAAGCCCACTAAAGATGGTTTTTAGGTCGCCTTGTTATTGCTAACAACATTCTTAATTTTCAGGAAGGTACATAAGCGCATTTTGAAATTATAACACTTTTACTGAAGTCGTATTGAAATTGACTTTGCAAGAAAACCACTCAACCAAAGATATGTAGGTATACATACAAAATTAGTGCGCATTTAGAATAACACAACCTGAAAATTTCAGCATCCTAGGTTTAGTATTTATCCAGATATAAACAAAAACAAAAATGGCCTTAATTACTAGGTAACCCAACCAATTTCAACAGTCGCAAAAAAGCGAGCGCTTCATACAAGCAATGACATACATAAATGGGCAGTCTTATACCGAATATTTTGTCGGACAATGGCGCTCACAATGCTTATCGAGGTTCAAGTGTATTAATTATTATTTCTTTCAATAATAATGGGAAGAAGTGGCGAAAGGCGAAATGGATAAAATTGGGGGAGACAAGATATTTGGCATATCTTGTAACATTCCATCCAATTCCCCTATAGTTGAATCCTCACTAAATTTCCACGGGATCTTACAAAGCAAGTACTCATGATCAAAATAATAATTATTCCAATCGGTAATACGTCTATTATGTAATCCCATAGCAGGCATAAAATACAAGAAAATAGTCCCCTACGAAATGTGATTATTATAAAATTATAAATATTATTATAAATATTATTATAAAATTATAAAAGTACATTAACCGTTGTCTGCGCGACTGTCCAAAATATTCGGTATAAGACTGCCCATTTATGTATGTCATTGCTTGTATGAAGCGCTCGCTTTTTTGCGACTGTTGAAATTGGTTGGGTTACCTAGTAATTAAGGCCATTTTTGTTTTTGTTTATATCTGGATAAATACTAAACCTAGGATGCTGAAATTTTCAGGTTGTGTTATTCTAAATGCGCACTAATTTTGTATGTATACCTACATATCTTTGGTTGAGTGGTTTTCTTGCAAAGTCAATTTCAATACGACTTCAGTAAAAGTGTTATAATTTCAAAATGCGCTTATGTACCTTCCTGAAAATTAAGAATGTTGTTAGCAATAACAAGGCGACCTAAAAACCATCTTTAGTGGGCTTTTAAATACTCTAATTAACGCGCTAGGAGGTTTTTTCCTGATTTCTACGATTCATGATTACTCTTATCCTGGAAATATTTTTGATAATTTTATTCTTTCACAAATTCGCACAAATTAAGAGCTACATAAATATGTTTAAACCAAGGTCGTACCCTCAATAGTTTCCGAGATACAGGTTTTATCAAAACGTGACTCCAGCAGGAAACTCAATATCTCTAAAACCATGAGTCGCACAAATTTCATTTTTTGCGCACAATTAGGCACCAATATAAGCTATCCGCTGATATACAACACTTACCCCTCCGATCATTAGTTCAAAAATCTTCCTGCTGGAGCAGCGTGACACCAGCAGGGTTAGTTTTTTCTGTTTATTTCCGAAATGGTAATTCGCACAAATTTTTTACTTCACGCACATTTACAGGAGATAGCGCACTAATTATTCATCAGACTAAAATCTGTCTAGCACAACTTTTCCTGCTGGTGTCACGCACACGTTTATTCTAAGCAGCTTTCATTTGGTCAACAGTAAAACATGATAAATTTCCCCTTATTTTTAATTATTCATTACTGGGGCCTAGAGTGCGCTTATTGAGTATACTTTGGTACCTTTAATTATGTACGTTATTTACAAAGTTAGTTAATAACTAGTAGTAGTAGCAGCTAGTAGCTAATTATTTGGGTGCTCATTGTTGTTTATTATCCGTTTCCAGGCTCCAGACTGGGATGCGTGGTGCCTTTGGCAAGCCCCAAGGTACTGTAGCCAGAGTGCGCATTGGACAGCCCATCATGTCAGTGCGTTCCAGTGACCGTTGGAAGCCTCAGGTCATTGAGGCACTCCGTCGTGCCAAGTTCAAGTTCCCCGGTCGCCAGAAGGTATGTTTGTTTTATAATTTTAATTTCGAGGTTATTTTAATTCTAATATGTGCAAGTTTATAGTAGAGAGCTACATAAACCATAGATTCAGTATAGATTTGATATTAAATTTGTATTGGGGATAAAAAGAAATAACAAAAATATTTTAATTTCCAGATCTATGTCTCCAAGAAATGGGGATTCACCAAATACGACCGTGAAGAGTACGAGAAGCTGCGTGATGACAATCGCTTCGCCTACGACGGGTGCAACGTCAAGTACCGTCCCGAGCACGGCCCCCTTGACGCATGGAGAAAGTTCCAAAATGAGCTCCTCAATGCCTAAATAACATCAATACATTTTTTTGAAAACAATATGTATTTCATTTAACATCTCTTAACACCTAGGTTTTAAAAAACGATTCTATAGATTTACATTTAGGAACTTTCTGCTTTTTCACTGGAGAGGTAGATCTTTTCCGTTTTGAACTGCTAGCTGGTGGTACTGAGCTGTGAGGTCTTCTATTTAACTCTCTGCTCAGTTTTTGTGCTTCATGGAAATCTGAATGTTCAGTTAATTTATCTAACGGCACTTTTTTCCCACATTCAGGGCAAGTTTCCATCAACTGATTGTTAGGTACTTTTACAAAAAAGTTAGTAATAGATATAATATTTTCTATTTTGCTATTTTCTGCAACAGGTTTCCTTTTTTTCTTATCTTCATTGATTGCTCTTGTCTTCTCCTTGATTTCGCTTCTAGTCTGTTCCCTTTCCTCATTCCTTAGGTTAAGAGCAAAATGATAGTCAGCATGCATCTCCACCATATCCACAGTGATATCTTTACCACATTCAGAACATTTTACCAGCTCTGTTTCCGCATTTACATTCTGTTGAATATTTTCAACAGAATGTAAAAGGGGCATATCATCAGATTTCTTTTCTATATTATTAAGAATAGTAGATTTACTAAGTAACTTCCTAATATCACTGATGCGATCAACTGCTGCTGGATCTTCTTCAAATAAAGCTATACTTGTATTAATTTCATTGTTTATTGTAGATCCTGAGTATTCTGTATCATTGCTGTTATCACCACAGTTGACAACTTCACAAATTGGTGTATTTGGCTTCGGCGGCGATTTGTTTGCCATGTTGTGTCTTGAAGATATTACTGAGGAATCAGACTCTATACTCTTTGAGTCATTATCTATTTTCTTACTTAGTAACTTGGCGAAAAATGACTCTTGTTTGTCTAAAGTAAATTCAACATTATTGTCTACTTTTTCTGCAGTGTCCACATTCTCCTTATTCTTCTCTGTAACTTGAAAGAATTTCTTCAAAATATATTCTTTACCATGGTCTTTAACTGCAATATCTTTATTTTCATTTGGCTTATCTACAGCTTTAGGTTTTTCTTTTGATGGGCCTGCTGCGAAATAGTCCTTAATCTTTTTAATTTTCTTAGTATCCGAGTGATCTTCAAACTTTCCTACACTAATTCCAAGAAATGTTATAGGTGATTTTAATTTTCTGTTGCTTTCTTCATCTGAAACCAAAGCCCAAATGAATCAGGAATGATAAAACAATAATAACTGTGAGACTTGTACTCAGCAGTAGGAAAGTACTTGTCTTTATACTTACTTTTAAGCTTTGCCCCTTCAGAGCTTTCTATTAAAAGTTCCAAAGCTTTGCTTGAGAACAAATCACCACAAAGCTCATCATCTGCACTGAAGTTGTATGATCTAGAGCTGCTCATGTCTCTACCGTCTGCCACCAGGGTGGAGTAACTGACCACCATTTGTTTAGGAGTTCTATTATTTTCTAGGGCATCTTTCTCAAGTCTATCTTCTATTTCATCCCCAAGATCTTTCAGCCATTTTCGCAAGCTTTCTAGGGTTGTGAGGGCAGCCTTCCCTCTTAACTGTTTGCAGCATCCAATGCTCTTAGGGTTGAATCTTGCTTGCACTGGTTCTGAGTCCACTCCTCTTGCTATATTGTATAGCCAAGTTCTGAAAAGGTAATAATAGTTTTATTGATGTTCTAAAACCATGAACCCTGTATGTATATTATTTTATATTATCTTAAGCGGGATTTACATTACGAAACTAGTGTCATGTATGATGATACTAGTTTCGTGAAACTAATTTCAGCACATGTGAAACTACTTTCGTTTAAATTATAGTGTCGTGAAATTATCAGTATCGCGGAGATAATGGCCCTGTCAATATCATAGCTATTGCTGCTGCTGTCTTTGAAATGCTGTCGCGACACTGGTTTCGCGTCGCATTTACATGATGAAACTAGTTGCATGACACTAATTTCACCTAAAAATCGCGCAGGGCACGAAACTCACTTGCATTCATGAAATTAATGCATGCATTACGAAAATATTAAATGACATGTGAAACTGTTGTTAAAACTAATGGCTTTACCCATTTTTCTCATCAAACTTGTTTTGTAGTTCCTTTTCTGAAAATGTCTGCAATTCAGCCATTTTGGTAATTTTCAGGACTTCACAGACTGTGTCCCCAAATTTTCCTCCTAAGTGTTTCACTTTTTTCAATGGTAATGTCCTAAAAACATTTATTATCTTAATTGCTATAGATGAGTTATTGTATAATTTATGTTAGGTTTCTAAATTGAAGTATACTTACTTGTAAAGGATATCTATGGAGTGTTTGGGTAATATTGTCTGCTTGTTGGGTTTGTTCATACCACAAACTAATTTAGCCAATATTTTATTTTGAGCTATGCCAGCTGAACATGTATAACCTGGAATCATACACAGTCAAACTCAGATGATATTTTAAGCTAGCTGGGATGACAACCAAAATTGTTATAACAAGGGTAACATTCAACATACCAGTTTCTTCCAACACAGCAGCCCTTATCTCACTAACAATGAGCGCTCCTACAAGTAATCTCTTCGCATGTTCATAATCAAAGTCTATTGATTCAGAGCCACAGTTGTGGACATCTGTTATGAACTCCTCCACACTGTCATAGCCAAGAGCATGGGTACTGGGAAGATGATCCGCAATAATTGTATTTACATTTGTACTTCTAAGCCTTTCTTGAACCTGAAAAATTGAGGTTAGCAATCAAATAAAGAACATTAAGTTTTAAAACTTATAATAATAGATATGCTTCAAACCACTTACTGGTACAGTTATGTCTAGATAGGCCTCATCAATGGATGCTCTTTCCAGTAGTGAAGTGTACCTCTGTAGAACCTTTGCTACATCTTTACCAGCATCCCTATATCTGAAACCAAGGCAAATCATTACTTAGTTAGTTTTAAGGTACAGTTTCAATGATCATTATCCTGAATATACAAAATATTTACTTGGTAATATCAGCTTTCCCTCTTAAGCATGGCACAGAAGGAAGCTGGATCTCAGGGCATTTGTCCTTAGCTTCGTCTCCTCTCATGTGTCGTGTTACACCCATAGCTCGTGCAACATAATTTACTGCTATGATCCTGAAAAATTGTCACGATAAATAACAATTCCTTAGAGTAATAGATGCAGCAATTTCAGTGTGAGACTTACCCACCACCTTTCCAAGGGTTGTATTGAACAACTGCAATCGGTTTTCCAGCCAGTTCAGGGTTTAACTTCTCTTCAACTTGGCAATAAAAACAATCCATGTCTATCAACACTACAACTCTGTTTTCTGTATCCATTGCTTTAATTATGTTGTTGTTGTTATTCAAACAATACCACACAAATTACCCTTCCCTTGCCTGTATCCAGCCTTGTTTGGTTAATTAATTAATTGATTTACTTATTTTGTACAATATTCGCGCTAATTTTCATTATTTTTGAACTCACATTTGTTTTGTTTGACTTTTCACCAGTGCTTTTCAAACATAACATTGATTTGACAGGCAACTGACAGATGACACAACAGCACATTCCAGCCGTTTACCACAGATTACCTTCAGTAGTTTCTTTGGTGTGAACCGAACGAACCCCGATTTTTACAGTTGCTCTTGGCCGGCATGGAGTCAGTCAGATTCTAACCAGAACCAGTGACTGAATCGAATCATTACCCAGACCAGAATCAGTTCAATTCTTGAACAGAAGAAATGCGAAAAATAATTTGAAAAACACGGAATTTATTAGAATCCCTGACCATAAGTTTTATTCCATTTAACATATTGACCTAAATCATCTTGAGACACACTGGGTTTCACTCGTTGTAATGCATTTTTAAAGTCTTCTGAACATACTGGACGCACCTGAAATTAAAAATAGGATTTCAATAAACGATTTCCAAGATCACACTGATTATGTGGTCGTAAAAAGAATTGCATTCATTGCATTGGCCTGATAAAATAGAACGAGCCCTCGAAACCGCTTCTTACCTTATTCCTATCAATGCTGACTATCTGTGACAACGGTACGGCTCGTATCGGCCCCATGGCTGCCTCCGAACACAGGGACTTCATATCGGCGCCCGAGTAGCCCTCAGTAAGACGAGCGACCTCCGCGATCTCGGTTGGAGATAAATCGTTGTTCTCGTTCTTGAGAAGATTGATAATTATCTGTTCACGGGCCTTTGAAATAAAAAATATTCAGTAAATTAATTTTAGACTTTAATACTTCTAGCATAAGGTCCACCTTAGATTAAACATTCAACTATGACAATAGTTCATAACTTGTTATGAATAAGTAGCGAAATAAAATAAAATCATATAAGTAACATACTTCTGTATCAGGCAAAGGAATATACAGCCGTTTCACTAGACGCCGCCGAGCAGCTTCGTCTAACTCGTGCGGTCGATTTGTGGCTCCGACTATGAGCAATCTGTCTTCTTCACCTGTTGAAAACAATTAACGCAAGATTACGATTCAGTTGTTTTTGTAACTAAGAATTTAAGATTTATTGTAAAAGTTCGTTATCTTTACTTGTATTTATGTTGGGAAGGTAATTCCCGATGAACAAACCTGTAGCAGCTCCATCAAACTGCACCAGGAACTCAGTCTTGATTCTCCTAGTAGCTTCATGTTCGGAGTCACTTCGCTGGGTCAGCAACGAATCTATTTCGTCTATAAATATTACCTGTAACATTTGAATGGCAATTACTATAGCATGCTGCGGTTTTACAATCAAGTTGAGCTATTTTGGTAAATCTATTTATCATAGAATAGATGAAAAATTAAAAGATCAAGATCAAGTGATCTATATAGTTTGTACTAGCTGCGCCCCGCGGTTTCACCCGCGTTGTACCCGTTCCCGCGGGAATTTCGGGTTGAAAAATAGATGTTGTCCAATTCTCAGGCCTACCCGATATGTACACAAAATTTTATAAGAATCGGTCGAGCCGTTTCAGAGGAGTTCAACCACGGTACCCGTTCCCGCGGGAATTTCGGGATGAAAAATAGATGTTGGCCGATTCTCAGACCTACTCAATATGCTCACAAAATTTCATGAGAATCGGTCAAGCCGTTTCGGAGGAGTATGGGAACGAACACTGTGACACGAGAATTTTATATATAAGATAAGATTATACATACCATATTATGATGCGTTTTGTATGTGGTGTTTAGTTACTCTATGGTATTTTAATATGTGATCTTACAGCAGGCTGATGGCACCTAGCGACGGCGAAGAGAGCGCGGACCATTTTCTCCCCATCACCAATCCACTTGGAAGTTAGAGAAGACGCCGATATACTGAAGAATGTAGCGTGACATTGCGCTGCTACGCATTTTCCTGTAATTCGAATGTTTGATTAGGTCAGATTTACACTATGGAAGAGTTTATAATATATTTTCCAATTGAAATAAAATTAAAGTAAGTTCCAATGTAAACCCACTCCACCAACATAAGTGATTGAATAGGCTTTTCATTTCATTTTGTGAACTTTACTTATAGTAAAGTATTGATATCTTCAGAGACATGAGATTGAACAGTGGGACATTTTAGGCTAATAATTACTAACTTATTTATAGAAGTTAATAGATGCTTATATAAAGTTCACAAAATATAGTAAGTGAAAGGACTAAAGTTGAATAAAATATAGTAACTGTATGGTTTACAACTAAATATCTATGTACCAATCAATGTTTTGCCAGTGCCAGGAGGTCCGAATAGAAGGATTCCTTTAGGAGGTCTCCGGAGTCCAGTGAATATATCAGGCCGGAGTAATGGCCACACAACAGCTTCCTGTATCACTGACTTGGCCATCTGCAGCCCTGCTATATCATCCCAAGCTGGAAAAGTATTAAAATAAATTTTAGTTAATCTATAGTGTCCTGTTTCCAAGCAAAGGTCTTACAATGATATTACTTTATTTATAAACCACACTAAGTTTTATTAGGTGACAAGGATTCCTTTGAAAGTTTTGAATATTTCAGATAAACAACAGTTAATATTTCAATAAATATTTGATTCATAAATATAGGTCCTCATGATCATACCAATAGGAGCTCCCTTATCAATAATTTCACTTTCAATCAATTCAATCATCTTTGGGTCCAACATTTTCAATCTTTCATCTGTTATTTCGGAGTCTGAAGTTTCCTGCTTCTCCCTGTTAAAGTAATTGTATTTGATGATTAAGTATTTTTTAGTAATGAAAATATCTGAGATGTATAATTTGAAGTGATAACTCAACATACTGTTGTGCTCCCATCATAGGTGAGATAAACTTGGCTTGAGCTTTCCTCGAAGTTCCTAAAGTTCTCCGGGCAGCTGGATTTGATGCCAATAATTGTTCTTTAGCTGTCTTAAAGGTAATCTTGGCTACATTACTCTTGTGAGCTTTTTCATCGTTAGTTTCCTCTCTAGAAGGTTCAAAGTCCATTTCCTCAAAATTTCTCATTGGTGCATTATTTTTGACAGTAGGTCTTGTGCGACTAAACTTGGGTTTAAACAACTTGCTAGATCTATCTTCTGCATTCCCTTTGTGGTTAAATCCTTCATTGCTGTTGGCTCTCTCAATTGGAAAGTTGTTCTTGTTCCCAAAACCACTTGTTTTAGTCTCATATGCATGGCCATAATTGGATCTTGAGTCTGCTAGTCCTAGGTCGCATTGACATTCATTTTTTTGCAAAAGTTCCTCTGAGGTGTGTTCAGAGTGAGTGCACTTAGAACATGTAGGCAAAGACTTTTCTAATAATGCAATAGGATCAATTTTGCTAAAATCAAATTAGGGTAATATACATTTCTGTCGTTTATATTTTGTAAAAAATAAAAAAGTGCTTCAAATGTTTAACATACCTTAATCGAGTTTTCCACTGCTTTGTCCGGCTTGTATCAACATTTTTGAGCAAGCTATTTACAGAAGAGGTAAGACCGTTATCGTTACTACTGATCGAGTTAGACCAAACTTCATTGAGTAAACTATTTGAAGTTATATTAGAAGAACTGAAATGTGGGACAGTAGAAAATTGTATAGTATATCAGTTAGGAATGTAATGTTTCACAAACAAGTAAAAACACTGCTCCATGTTAACAGAACACTCACAAACCTTTGTAACGAAACGTAATATTGTTTCAGAGAATAATGAATATTTGTATCCATAATATAAACATGAAAATATCCTTCCTTAGAGCTACTATTTAAATCACTTCATAAGGTGGAGTAAATATTTGTTTGCAGGTAGTAATAACAAGAACAAAGTAAACATACAGACAGCAGAGTTTAGTTAGCAAGACAGCCAGCCCAGCTGTTCTTGTTCCCGCCAAATAAATAAAAACCAACCCACCAACCACAATAAAAGCCACCCCACAGAGTCACCCTTTGCCCACAGATTATAACGACATATTATAAATCCATCATCCATCATCTTCGATCGAAGTCCATCATTGAATTAAAAAAAACCACAGAAAGGGATACATAAACAGCATAGAGTACAGACTACCAGAGATAATTATTGTCAATCATGTGTCAATTGTGGTGTCAATCCTTAGCCCCAAATTAGAGCGTTTCCACATTATCCGATCCGATATCGGTGTCGGACGCCGATCCGATATCGGGGTAAGTCAAATGTATGAAATAGGTTCCGATATCGGGCCGGACAATATGAAAGACAGGTACTTATTTCATACATTTTACTTAACCCCGATATCGGATCGGCGTCCGACACCGACACCGATATGGGATCGGATAATGTGAAAACACTCTAAGAGCGTTTTCACGGATAATGTGAAAACACTCTAAGAGCGTTTTCACGGATAATGTGAAAACGCTCTAAGAGCGTTTTCACATTTTCCGATCCGATATCGGTGTCGGACGCCGATCCGATATCGGGGTTAAGTAAAATGTATGAAATAAGTACCTGTCTTTCATATTGTCCGGCCCGATATCGGAACCTATTTCATACATTTGACTTACCCCGATATCGGATCGGCGTCCGACACCGATATCGGATCGGATAATGTGGAAACGCTCTTAGGCCCTGCCAAATTAAATCCATGGGCCCACCAAACCGGCCAAAATAGTCAAGGCAATCATAGACTAAACTTCTAAACATAAACGCGTCAAAATAAATTCCAATACGAGTTGTTTTGTGATGGTCTGAATTTAATGTTTCAGTCCTTTGAGTTTTTGAGAAAAATCTGAACAGAGTGTAAATAAACTTCCTGTAAGGAAACTAAATTAGTTGCCTTGACATAATAGTGAATTGTAGTATTATGAAGAATTAGTAAAGATGTTGAATAAGAGCCAGACAAGATGAGTACGATAAAACCTTCAATATACCATGAAAAACAAGTAAAAGAATTGTGCGCTTTACATGCGCTAAATAATTTATTCCAGGTATGTAATTATGTTTCCATATTTGTGAATATCTCGTAATTCAGCCGTGAAGGCCATTTAGCTTTGTTAGTTAAATTGGTTATGTTGGAAGATTGTTGATCTTTTCATTTAGTGAGTTTACATTATCTACTATTTCAGACTCGGGGCACCTTTTCAAAATCCGAATTGGATTCAATATGCAGTCGTTTGTCGCCAAATGTATGGATAAACCCACACAAGTCTTTATTAGGACTTGGGAACTATGATATCAATGTTATTATGGCAGCATTGCAGAAGAAAGGTTGTGAAGCTGTATGGTTTGATAAGAGAAAGTAAGTACATACACTGAACCTTGAACAATTGGCAAATAGTACATTTTCTATCTGGCAGAAATTTATGATAAAAACATATTTTTTATCAGAGATCCTGGCTGCTTAGATTTGTCAAATATCTGTGGGTTCATACTGAATGTCCCATCTGATTACAAACTGGGGTTTGTGATGTTGCCGCTGCGCCGCCGCCACTGGATCACAATTCGACAGATACAGGGCAACTTCTACAACCTCGACTCAAAGCTAGAAACCCCACAGTTAATAGGAAGAGTAAGTTTATTACACCCTTAAATAGCTAGAAAAATAATCAAATAATTATTTTTTTAAATGCTAAATATATTACAAACATATTTTATTAAGTTTTAAGTAATCTAGCATAGTTTTCATTTATTTCCAGAGTAGTGATCTGATAGCATATCTGAAGGAACAACTAGATAGCAAAGAAAAAGAACTATTTGTGGTGGTGAGTAAAGAGGTTGAGGAGAAACAGTTGTGGATGCATCAGTTCCATGTGCCAGACTACTCGGAGAGCCGGCAGCTCCCCATCCACTGCGAGAGCCCTGCAAACAGCATTGCCTCCTCCTACGACTACAGGAATAGAGACGCAGAGTGTCTTAACCTGATGGATGTGAGGGACTGCGTAGACTCTTCACTCCAATAACATTCAACAAATGTGATTTACAGCCATAACTTCTTCAGACTATTTGTGATCGCATAGCAATTTCATGTGTTCACATATTTCCACTATGTGTGTGTGTTTGTGTGTATTTTTATATGTGTATTCTCCTGTTTGTTAGATTTGTTTGTTTGGGTGAGTGATCAACAGTACTGTGTACTTAACAAATGGTTTGGTTCAAATTGTTTTGTTTCACACATTGTTTTGTTTTGCACTTGGCGGGAGGTGTAAGAGGTAGTGATTAATTTTCTCTAGTTTTAATACAACTGTGGCCTACTATGATTGTGAAGTATTTGTAAATGTTTGTTTGTACTGAGATAGTTTAATGATCTTGGCCTTGGCATGTTTATGGTAAATGAAATGAATAGGAGTATGACAATAGTAAGCGCTGATATTAATAATCTAGTAAGTGATTGCAATAATGTTATGTGATGTTGAGTCTACGCCAAATATTAACCAAACTGTTCAGTAGATGAATATTATGAGTAACATTTTAAACCAAATAAATAATTTATTGAATCATGCATTTGTAAGTCACTAACTACAACCTCAGTTTAGTTTGCACAAGTATTGGTGATATTTAGTTCTCTATCAATATTACACTGATCACTGATCAGTGATCGATCATAGATGTTAAATAATAGTGGTTAATATTATTGTTTTTGTTACCGTTTTGTTATATCATCACAATTTTTTATTTATCCTAAATCATTTATTGTTAAATATTTTTATTTATTTTATAATAGTTTTTTATGGATATATTTCAAAAACCGTTTGTGATATAAGTTTAATATGATTGTTTAAATTATTAAAATAATATTGTTTCACATAGTATAACCAATATTTATTCTGCCATTTCATTGAATATCAATTGTTTTTTAAGACTTTTTGGAGTAAATATAAATTATGTTCACATTCTGTAAACACTATTTTACTAAAAAAATAGTAAAATTTGACTGAAGTTTTGTATTTTATTTTACTACTTTAACATAACTGAAAATATAACCAGTGGCTCCGGTATCTGGCATAAACCATTACGCATCTAGGAATATACCTTTGGAGAATGGTTGCTTATATGAGTTTTATAGTCACTGCCAGTTTGTTAGCTAGACCAATTTTGCGTTTGCAAAACCAAAATTATCAGACCAGCGACCAAACGCTGACCGGCCACGGGTTGTATTTTCTACCGAGTGCCTTGCCTATGATTAACCGATCACTACGATTACTTAAGCGCCACTGACTCGAAACAAAAGACTGCAATGATAGAACCTCAGGATAGAACTTAGTAAATAAAACAATTGGTGTGTATTTAATTAAGTAACGATATTATTTTCTGCGTCGGAGGGCGTGCAGTTGTTGTTCTTGGAGATGATGAGGCGGTCGGGGTCCAGGTGCAGCTCCAGCATGATGGCGTAGATCTGTGCGCGCACCGGCGCCGGGATCTCGCGCTCGCGGCCCAGCACCCAGATGCGATCTGAGGATGCAACACGGATTTAAGTCAGCCAGCTCGGTGGACAACTCTTCTTACTTACCGTAAATATATTTGTCTGTAATATCCAGCAGGGCAAAGGGCATGTATGTAAATTAAAAACATGCTTTGCTCAACCCTAATCAAATTAAACCCGCACAGAGTCAACGATTAATTCCCGCCCAGAGTCAACAATATGTGATGGGTGTCTTAATTATACCTTAAGTTTAATTATACTAATTCGTGTTTATGTTTTTATGAATGACGCACCGGCATGAGCGAGAGTGAAGCTGGTGCAGGACCAGACGATGGCGAAGCGTCGGTAGTCGGTGAAGAGTACGTTGTAGAGTCCGGCGCCGGGCAGCAGCCGGCCGATGATGTACGGCATCCGGTTGTTCAGCTTGTAACGGAACGACGACGACCCGTTGTACGATGGGATGCCGATACCGTACGTCGTTGACGGACTGCCCGTCCTGGAACGATCCGATATTGTGAGAAATAAATGTAGGTAGCGAAGCATAACACAAAATATAATCTGTAATTTGTAATAACCTTCGCTACGCAATAATAGGCATATTTTTGAAAACTAAGGGTATAGGTACTCGACGCAGTGATTTATTTTATTAGGTACCATACTGCGTCGTAGTTATGACTTATACCTAAATACTTCTAGTACCTATCTATATATATAAAATTCAAAGTCCTGACTGACTGACTGATAATAATCAACGCACAGCCTCAACCGCTACACCTAGAAATATGAAATTTGGCAGGAAGGTTCTTCAAGTGACGTAAGTGCACACTAAGAAAGGATTTTCGAAAATTCCCACGGGAACAGGCTCAACGCGGGCAAAGCCGCAGTGCGCTGCTAGTACTAAATATAATAGCTACTGTATGCTGTTTGGCTGTAATTTTGTAGGTACTAACTAGTATTCTAACACTCCGATACTCAAACCAAATTAACTGCGTAGTGCTAAAATGTGGACTAATACGGTTGATTTTCCTGCCGAAGACAATTCCTTTTGACGATTCGTTCCATTCTTACCCCATCACTTAACCCTTTTCCTCAACAAAAGTAGTTGTTTTTGGTTGAAAAAACAGCCATACTCGTATATATTTTTTAATTTTGACTTTCGCAAGTCTTTTCGTAACTTCATATAGTTAGATAGTATTGCAAGATTGTATATAGAAGAGACATACCTAACCATTGATTCGCTAAGAAGCTAGATTCATAATTACCATTTATTAAGCGTGTTGACGGCAATTTTGAAGTGTCCGCGCTCGTTGAGCGTTACGTCGAGGCGCGTGCAGCTCGCCGACATCTCCACCAGGTAGAACGAGCGCTCCACCTCGAACCACGTGCCTGTCATCTGGGGAAATAGGGGGCGGTCTATTACAAGCCGATTTTATATTCCTACAGCACATCATTTTATTTGGGCTACTTGATCCCAAATAAAATTCTGTATTCCTTTCGGGTCGAACGAAAACATATGTTTCCTACTTGTCTAACATAAAATGGCTCGGGTATGAGATCATCAACCCGAATTTGGCAAGCGATGGTGATTATGCCTAATCCTCCTCACTGTACTGATATCTTCAGTGAGATGAGAAGCCTTTGCCTAGCAGTGGGACATTACAGGCTACTTTACTTATTTTTCCTGATCCTGAAGGTTTTTTCAAGGAAAACATGTTTTATGGAAGGACTATTCTTTCTGATGAACTTCGAGTAGAAACATCAGAATTGAAACCTTATTTTTTACGTCGGTTAAATATAAACCTTACTGAGATATTTGTTATCTACTTATTTGTAGTAGGTGCGCGTGTGGCGGGCTTCTTAAATTTCATTTAAAGCTACCGATTATAAGTGATTGTAATGAATCTGTTTATAAAAGGTTTTTATTTACTAGCCGTCGAAGAAGATTTGCAATAACAAGGAAGAGTAGATATCCTTCAATGTTCGTGTAATAAATGGCATTGTTATGTAAACAGTGGTCAGTGGTGACGCCTTTGCTTCTTGGCCTGTACCTTCTGCTGTATTAGGTTAGAAGGAACTGTGGAATGAAATGGCTTTCATGTCATACAAAATTATATGTCCCCACCGATTGATTTATAAAACTTTGCGCTTGTTTAGCGGTCAGTTGTTATTAGTTTGGTGACCTTACCCGTGTCCGTAGTACGCAAACTACTTTAATATTCTTATTTAATTCAATTCAATGCAAGTGAATATACGTACCGTCACCTGCTTAACTAAGTTCTTTTGTTGTTTAAAAGTTACTAAAAGGAGCTATTGGACCTTTGAATATCTAATTAAGGGTAATCTTCCACTATCCCTCAAGAAAACTGATGGACGTATTTTAATTAAAATAAATTCTAAAACAGGATCTCTGTCTCTGGAACGGATATCTCTACATCTCCCTCCTCTATATGGACCAACAGTTCTTCATCTAAATGTCTCTATATAATACAAGTACTTATGCGTTTACCTACAACCAAGGAACCTATATTGATACAATTAATATAAGTGCTGATAATCTAAAAGCTGTCCCTACTTTGATTTAATACACTATTGGGCTTGTAAATTTAATATTATTAATATTCAATGAAACGCAGTGCACAAATACAACTCTAGAATATACAGTAGCAGCAGTATCTAGAAAGTACTGTCACGTCACGTTGGACACACCTCCAACGAAAACAACACAAATAAATAGGTAAAATCGCTTTTTAATGGAATAGAGGCGTGTCCAATCTACGTGCTGGAAGTATTTTTAATTAATTCATCGAGTTAGGTACCTATATAAGTACCTACTTTTGATCCTCAGGTTTTAAGGTAGCAAGTTCGAGTTGATTAGAGGACAACCCTGATGGTTGAGTTTGTAGAATGCCTTAAGGCCTCCCACATGTTCTAACTATTGAAACAACGACCGACAACTCAACAATCAAGTTAATATTGTAACTGCGGAAGTTCATAGAATATCATTATCTTGATGATTTTTAGCTAGAAATGTAGGTACATAAAGGCAGCTAACATAACAGCTGTATCTGTATATTCTGCTCAATTATTTATGTAACATCATTAGCTACCATACCCGATGTTATCAAAGCACAAATTCCCACATTACTTAACACACATCACTTTGCGCTGTTGGATTCTATCACAATTTCTCATGACGAATGGATCGTTAGATAACTTCTGTGTCGAATCGATTAGGTATACTTATTGATACGTAATAAAAGCTGCCTTAAAAGGTAAAAAAGAGGATTATTCACACGTCATTAAATTACAATTATATAGTTCTTTAATGTAAGTATCGCTATTTATTTGTAATCTCTGGGTTGTTTACTAATAAACACTTATATTTATTAACACAAGATACGGCAAGTAGTGTTTATTAAAAAGTACTTCTGCTTGACCTTTTCGATAAAATTGATGGCTGGATACCGGAGATTGAATAAGGGACATCATTGAAGCGATCACTTATTGATTAACACTATTCCTATCATCGATTGCTTTTAAAAAATATATTTAATTCCGGTATTTCTGGAACTAAGTAGGTACCTACTATTCGTGAAATGATATGTTAATCAAATGCCGGGTTTTTTACTGACCTGATTTGGAATACCGTATATTCGTGACGTATTAAGTACCTTCATAAATGAAAAAAGAATCAGGAAGCTATGGACAAAGTAAAACAGCCGAGGAGTACATGGATTCCGACTTCTGGGAAAAGAAGTACTTAATGGAATCTTAAGTTCTCACATAGAACTTAGTACGCTCAAAATATGAGAATAAAATGAGCTAAGGTAAAGGTGTTTGTCCACCAGAACGTTATGATTCGTTTGGTATCTAGTTATGTTGCGATAATACAAAAGCATAAAATATAATAAAGCAACAACATAAAAGTGGTATTAGAAATACATACCTACTTAAGTTAAATTTATTTTCATTATCACATTTATTTTTGACATGCCTCAATCTAGTGCAACATTTATAACTTAGAACCTATTTAATGAATGTGTAGCTACCTAATGTCGTGGTGAAGACGCTCCATATGATAAATGAATGATTAACCAGTGGTGGTAAGGTATTGCCACCAAATAAAATGGTATATAAAATGAATACAATGATTACCTCTTTCGCATCGAAGTTCGGTAACGACGGGTATATCGGACACTTGCCCAGCCCCGTGCTGATCACAGATCTCAGAGCCACACTTAACATTACCATGTAACATAAACTCATTGCAGTCACTCTAAAGTCACCCATTATTCACTACACAACTTATTAAAAAATAATTTTAAAAAATGTTAATTGTTTTTAAACGAATTGACTAGTAACAAAGTAAGATTAGCGGTTTTTTTTTATAAAAACAATAATAAATTATACGTCGGTTTCCTTTAAAAGTGTAGTTAGTTATCACGCGGGTGTAGGTGTGTTGTAGCGTCCTGTCGGTATTGTGTGGTACGAGTGCTTGTTATGTAAACATTGTGGAGGGATCGCTCGCCCGCACCGCACCGTCGCGAACTGTTTCAATATACACTCCATTTTCATTTTACATACGCTCTGGGACGGGCGGAGTGACTCGGGCGATATTGGAAAGGATGTTATGAATGGCTTGTTAAAAAAAGACATGCCAAAGGCAAATCCATCAGATTAAAACAACTATAGAAAGAGTTGTTAAACTTTTGACCAAAGATAACATGTGCCGACTGCCTAGTATTTTTTATTATTTTTAGTCCGATATTAGTACGTTACACAAGTGCCCATTCGACCAATGTACACATAAATCTACATAAAAACTATTTAAAATAAAAACGGATTGGATCGGTGACATGCACAAGTCACCCCGGCGGCGGTGAGGTCACGCACGAACAATTAACTTAATTTAATTTATTTTGTACTGATGCCGACTCATTCGTAGAAAACAAACACAAACATTTTTATAACAATATAATCATCATTCTTACATTTGTAACATCATTATAATATTTACAAACAGTCATCATATTACTATTTATAACGAATCCCTATTTAACTAACATTTAACTAATATTCGCTCACTTATATCTATCACTATCATTGGATTATCAATTTATCACTCATTAGCTCACTGACAATAATATAATATATACCCGGACAAATTCACACAGAGTTAATAAGACCTAAAGTAAGCTCTAAGCTTGTATTATGAAATCTAACTCACTGAATATTAGAGCACCTAAAAAACTCCATGGTAGCTCTACTTGATCGTGAATCAAACACGATAACACACGATCACGATCGTGTAGAGGGCTTACTCGCCTATTCGTCTGGGTAATCGACGCGATCGTAACTTGTCGATTTTTTGGACACACGACATAGGGTATTCGTGTGATCCGCGAATGTGTGCATGCTTACACGATCAATCGTCACGTAGCGATTAGAGGCGATCACAGACGTTCATGCACTTCATAATCATCGGAGAATGTGAAGAAAAGGTATTAGTATTATGCGATTTGATTTTCCGGAGTGTAATCAGTGCTTTAAAATACTCTTCATTTGTTCGGTATTCGAGATTCCTTGACATCGTCTACTATATATTTTGGACGATTAAAGAATCGTATGACTAAGTACGTTGTTCTGTGCATAATTTACATAGATTAGATACTAAACTAATTAAAATACAAAACAAGTGTATTCATAACATAATCCATGTTACATTTTATAACTTTTTCCTTATCTTTTGGTCATGTTTTCACTAATTCATTAACCCCCGAATTACACACTATTTAAATATGAAGGTACTTATTTTATACATTTTGACAACTAAAAATATTGAATTGAGGGCTGCTTAATTCTAGTAGGTTTCAGTATTCAAGCATTAGACCATTACCTATAACCCCCGAACAATAAGTACCTACTATTTTACCATAAATTCACTCATATAAATAATATCAACCATTTCATATCCCTTCGGGGGATTCTGCCCCTTGAAACCGAGCCTCAGCGCTATATGAAGTAAGGTTCACATGTTCACCACTTAATATTAAGCGCGACGTCGTTCTTCTCGAGCGCGTGGTACGTGGTATGCAGCAGGGCGCGCGCCTTGTCCGAGTGCGCGCCGTGCAGCCACGAGTCGTACAGCTCGGCTACGAGCGCGCGGTGCGGCGCCGGCGGCAGCGTCGCGTACAGCGCCTGCAGCTGCGCCACCAGCGCGCGCCCCTCGCCCGCCATCGGACGCACCTGCGCGCCGCCGTTCAGGCAACCTGCCGCCAAATGGATCGTTCTTTGTTATCATATGGTGAAGTGGAAGAATGTAATGATTCGAGAGCAGTGATTGTTAATTTAAAGTCACATTTCTTGAAAACTGACTTAACGTAGCGTCATTCATAAGATAGCGGAACAGCTAAAACGGATTAAAAAATTGCAGAGTTGCGTATCTTATTTTTAAGCTATTGCATAGCTTCTATCGCGGGCCTTGAGCGCGGGGACCAAATCCAAAATTTCCGTAACGAAAAAACCTCACGCTTACCCGATCCGACGGGAAGGAGGTGTGGCTTGAAGGCCGTGCATCGTCTAACGTCGTTTCAGTTCGGCAGTCTTCGACACGGGCGTTGTGTGCGATTGTGCGTTGAGGGTGAGAGAGGGGGTGAGAGAGGGGGGTGAGAGAGGGGGTGAGAGAGGGGGGTGAGAGAGGGGGTGAGAGAGGGGGGTGAGAGAAGGTGGTGAGAGAGGGGGTGAGAGAGGGTGGTGAGAGAGGGTGGTGAGAGAGGGTGGTGAGAGAGGGTGGTGAGAGAGGGGTGAGAGAGGGGGGTGAGAGAGGGGGTGAGAGAGGGGGGTGAGAGAGGGGGGTGAGAGAGGGGGTGAGAGAGGGGGTTGAGAGAGGGGGGTGAGAGAGGGTGGTGAGAGAGGGTGGTGAGAGAGGGGGGTGAGTGAGGGGGTGAGAGAGGGGGGTGAGAGAGGGTGGTGAGAGAGGGGAGTGAGAGAGGGGGGTGAGAGAGGGGGGTGAGAGAGGGGGGTGAGAGAGGGTGGTGAGAGAGGGGTGAGAAAGTGGTGAGAGAGGGGGGTGAGAGAGGGGTGAGAGAGGGGGGGTGAGAGAGGGGGTGAGAGAGGGGGGTGAGAGAGGGGGGGTGAGAGAGGGTGGTGAGAGAGGGTGGTGAGAGAGGGTGGTGGGAGAGGGGGGTGAGAGAGGGGGTGAGAGAGGGGGGTGAGAGAGGGGGTGAGAGAGGGGGGTGAGAGAGGGTGGTGAGAGAGGGTGGTGAGAGAGGGGTGAGAGAGTGGTGAGAGAGGGGGGTGAGAGAGGGGTGTGAGAGAGGGTGGTGAGAGAGGGGGGTGAGAGAGGGTGAGAGAGGGGGGTGAGAGAGGGTGGTGAGAGAGGGGGTGAGAGAGGGGGGTGAGAGAGGGTGGTGAGAGAGGGTGGTGAGAGAGGGGGTGAGAGAGGGGGGTGAGAGAGGGGGGTGAGAGAGGGGATGAGAGAGGGGGGTGAGAGAGGGGGTGAGAGAGGGGGGTGAGAGAGGGGGTGAGAGAGGGGGTGAGAGAGGGCTGAGAGAGGGTGGTGAGAGAGGGGTGAGAGAGGGGGGTGAGAGAGGGGTGTGAGAGAGGGGGGTGAGAGAGGGTGAGAGAGGGGGGTGAGAGAGGGTGGTGAGAGAGGGGATGAGAGAGGGGGGTGAGAGAAGGTGGTGAGAGAGGGGGGTGAGAGAGGGTGGTGAGAGAGGGTGGTGAGAGAGGGGGGTGAGAGAGGAGGCGGGTGGGGTGAGAGAGAAGAGATATCAAATATATCAAATATAATTGCATAAGTTGATACAAAATGCTATGCAATAGCTTCACCGCGGCAGTCCCCGAGTGCCACACGTCTTTTTTTTTCTAGACAACCGCCATGGTCTCAATAAACTAAAATGAAAAGAAAGTTGGAAACATATCCCTAAAATAATTATGGAATTCTTCCCACGATTTCACTCGCATCACAATAGGCCCATTCCCATCGAAATTCAGGTGATGAGGACTAGCTCAAGTTTAACAAGTTTAAAAAGTTAGTCACCTGAAGGGCAAGCCATGACCTCTACGTAGTGGTAGGGCGACTTGCCGCGCTTCAGCTTCTGCACCAAGTTCTGGATGTTCCTGAAGCCGTTGGCGATCGCGAACCGCAACACTTCCTTGCCGTCCTTCTCTAACGTCACCTCTCTGAAGTCTGGGTTTCTACGCACGGGAAAGAGACGGAAATAACTATGGTGTCTGTTTCATCAGCATTGATCCTGTTGGTGTTATTTCAGGGCTTTTTATAAGTTTAAGTCGTGCCTGTATAAGTGTAAGTAGATAATAAGTGTAAAACGAACATTTTAGAACAGATTTATAGATTTCTTAAGCTTATAGATAAAAATATGCCATCATTAGGGCAAGGTCCTATTGAAGAATTCTGAATGTAAGTAAGTAAACTTGGGTATTCTTTTGCGGAGAATTAGTTTAAAGTTACACAACAGTTTTAAAGTTAAAGGTTTCTCAAGGATTATTGAGTAATCGATTTAACTACAATAAGAGTTCGCAATAAATTGACGTATTGTAAAGACAGACGGTGCGGTCAACAGGTCGTCTCGCGGTCAACTCTAGCCTTTAATATTACACAACCGAGTGAACCGACCCACTAGGTATTGTATTTAACAATCAACATTATCACTACATAGTATAAAACAAAGTCGCGTCTGTTTGTCTTCTGTTTGTCTGTATGTTTAAATCTTTAAAATTACGCAACGGATTTTGATGCGGTTTTTTGTAATAGGTAGAGTGATTCAAGAGGAAGGTTTTTATGTAAAAAAAATCCCAAAATTCCCACGGGAACGGGCACAACGCGGGTAAAACCGCGGGGCGCTGCTAGTTTACGTATAATCTACTATAAACTCACTTACGCGTAGTAAGTGAGTTCATCGTAAATTACGTATGAGTCTTCATGAGAAATTAGTCTACCAAATATGTCTGCTAGATTGAGATCATAATTCCTTTGCCTAAGATCATCGGAAAGCCTAAGATGCACGCCAAGGGGTAAGTTTTAGTTGTATCTATCTACCGATCATATTAAACGTAGCATAAAACTCTGGTCGAAAGGCGTTTTAACTATATGCTAAGTCCCTTTAAGTTGAGTTAATGTTCAGTCTAATTAGTAGGCGTGGTGGTCCCTGCGGTACCTCAGGTTCCTGTAGACGAGCGGCGCGTCTATGTCCCCGAACAGGTGGCGCGCGGCGTGCACGAACACGGAGTCGGCCCAGCCGCCCGCGCCCGCGCCGCGCTGGCGCGCCAGCCCGCCCGCCGCCCAGCGCCCCGCGCCGTCCAGCGCCGCCGCCGGCGCAGCGCTCAGGGACTGCTTGCCGTTGCTCAGCATTTGTTCGATTTCGACTGGGGAATAGATGGGCGTCATTAGTTGATAGTTTTCGCAATGCGCTAATCTCTCGATATAAATCAAATTAGAAAATATACAACAATCCAGGTACATACAGTTCGGGTAATATTCCAGGGTACTGCTAGAATAAACGTATTGTCCTTTAATCTGCTTAAAATATTACTTACTCGCAGTAATAACACAATCCACTTCGTGGCAGTTCAGCATATCATCGTAGAAGTCTTCCCTAGAGGCCTCCAGCTTCTTGTCGTAGCACGGCATGACGGTCACGTGGTAGACGGCCGCTGGCGCTGTCTCGTAGTGCCGCGACACTAGCTGCTTCACTAGCGCGCCCATAACCTGCTGCGGGGACTTGGCCGTCGATATGTACGGCAGAATGAAGTTGCCGTGCGTCTTTTCGGCATAGCATACCCAACCTGAGGGAATAAAGTAATTTAGACTACAGTGGTATGTAATTCACTACAATTATTTACGCAACTGTTATCAAACTTAAGTTTAGTTTCGGTTATTAGCCTATCATTTTGTAGTAGTTATATTAATACATATCAATAGCATTAGGAAACGCCAGCATTTTTTGCGAATATAGCGTCGAAGCTGCATAAGATATGGGATTATAAAACAAATATGTACACACCTGGACAGGCGCTGGCCAGCATCGGCAAGTGCTTGGCTTCTGGCTCATGCTGTTGGTCGCGGTATCGCTGCACAAACTCGTGCTGCGCTTCCGCCAGCGCCAGCTCCTCGGCTATCGTCATGTCCATCACCAGATCCGCTCCAAGGCTTTTGAAGTAACCTGTAAGGATAATAGTGAGATGCAGTGGAATAATTTCTACAGCTGAACAGATATTTTTTTGCATTGATTTATATTATATGAAAGTAAATTGACCTGTCTAGTAGCCCTACATGCCGGAACTACTGAACCAATATTGATTAAGCTTAGTATAGACATAAGAGATCCAGAAGAGGGACAGACTAGAACTACTATGACATTGTACACAGTAAGTTATAGGAGATATAATAAAATATAAATGAAGTCCATAAGAGTAGAGTAGAGATGATAAACAGGTGTATGGAGGTTTCTATTAAATTTACAGTAAATAGTGAGACTTTTGATAAGAATATTAAAGGATAATCTAAATTGCTGGGAAATATGGGAATACAAAATCATTAATTCTGAAGCTAACAATACTATTACAGTTTATTCAAAATACATGAAGGTACAATCACCTGATTGCCCGAAAAAGTAAGATGATTTCATGCTTCTGAAGGAAAGTTAAGTTTTATACTAGAATGGTACCTGATAGTTTAGAAGCAGCTTCTTCTGGAGTGAGGTCATATCGAGCTGCCAGTGACAGCACTGGTTGTGGTGACAGCGATATAACAATCAAACCTACATCCTTTGTTTCTCCTTTATTATTTGTGTATTTCCTCTCTGTAAATACCCTGTAGATATAAAGTAGCATTTTACAAAAAAAGTTAATATATTTCATATTATTCCCCAACTATTGTAATTCTTACCATCTAGAAATAAGCTCATTGTTATTACATAAATATATGATATAAATCCAGACATTATGAGATATATCGGTCATTATTTCGGTGAGTCAATACCCTATTTTTTTTTACGTAACCTCGCTGTCCCACTGCTGGGCAAAGGTCTCCCCCAATAGAATATAGAATCCGATAACATGTTAACAATTCTGTTTGACACACGAAGAAGTAATAGAGGTCAACAAAAGTCCATCATTTCGCGAAAAAATAGTGATAATGATACTTGGTTCATGTTCACAAAAAAGATTGGAACTAAAAGTATGAAACATGTAAGGTAACCAACCTGAGGAGTTCCTCCTGGCTCTGGCGGGTGACGAGCACGCTCTCCGCGGAGGTGATGCAGCCGCTGCACGCGAGGCAGTCCGCCAACGTGATCTCAACCTTCGCCAACTTCTGCTCCTTACCCGACGATATATCGAAGTATCCCTCCTCACCTATCTTGATCTTAGCACCTGTTTTGCTCTTTGCCTTCTCAATTTTAACTGGCTTTATACATTCCTAAAATAATATAGGCATATTCATTATTATTATTTTTTTTTTTTTTTATTTAACCTATATTGTCCCACGGCTGGGCAAAGGTCTCCCCCAAGCATCGCCAACCCTCCCTGTCCTTTGCGAGCACCGCTTTATGGCGATTAGATCGTCCCGCCAACGCTTCCTCGGTCGACCTCGACGTCGCCCTCCTTCAGGGACCCATTGAGATGTGATGTGGGCCCACTTTTCCGGGTTCATCCGACTCACGTGCCCAGCCCATTCCCACTTTAGCCGGGCGGTCATAATAAATATTCATTATTATTAAACAAATATTTATGTAAACAATCATAGCAAGGTTATGACGGAAATAATATGTACCTGTGATGGGGTAATAAAATCATCCAAGTCAGTCAATTGTAAGGCACCACTAAATCTAGATGCCATTTTACAATGATAACAAATATAATTAACAAATTATTAACTTCTGACAAACAATTTAAATTAAATTCCACTTCTCAGCAAGGTTGAGTTCTCACTTCACAATTCACAATGCTTCAATTGCTTCACATCACAACACAACAGACCAGGCACAACACAGCACAGACCAGGAAACAACACAGCTTCAAACTTCAAAACTTCAAAGCTTCAATCAATCACAATCACAGGCTTCAATGGCTTCACCACAGTTTAGTTTTTAGGTTTCCGAAGCCAAATGGCAACAAAACGGAACCCAGATTCGTCATGTCTGTCTATCTGTCCGTTCTTATGTCACATCCACTTTTTGCCGAAACTATATGACTTATTTTATATTCTCGAAACTTGGTAAGTAGATGTATTCTGTGCTGTGAACCACAAATAGATTTTCACACAAAAATAGAAAAAAAAACATTAAATCTTGGTGGTTCCCAGAATGAAAACTGGAACTAATTTTTTTTCATAACCCATACGTGTGGGCTATCCATGGTGAGGTCTTAAAAAATGTATGAGGTTTCTAATATAATTTTTTTCTAAATCGAATAGTTTACGCGAGATACACTTCCAAAAGTGGTATCTGTGTGTCCCTGTAACTTATACTCTAAAATAAGAGGCTGATAAAACTAAAAAAAATATGTCGTACATTGCAAACTTCCACTGAAAATTGGTTTGAACGAGATCTAGGAAGTAGTTTTTTTTTAATACGTGATATATCGTATACAGCATTTTACCTTTCATTCAATCAACTAAAATCTTCTAACCACAAGAAGAAGTTATATACTATAATGTTATTTGCTACTAGCAGCGTAGAGGTCAGTGGCTACTAGGGTAGGGAACGTGTAGGGAACCCTTTATGGGCGAGTCCGACACACACTTGGCCGCTTTTTTACTCTTTCTGTCAACTGTCAATCACAATTGTCGGTTGGCACCATGGGTTGGCACCTTGCTTCATTCTTGTTGGGGGACTCCACAGACAGGAAACAGATGGACGTCATATATCAGCGATGATAATTCGATCAAATGTGTTTCTAAACAATAGACATGACATTGATTGAGTAATATAATAATCTTTCGTGTCACTATCTAAGTATGTCATTGTCAAATTTGTCATTCTTCTCGCGTCTCGCAGCTCGCTAGCTATCTTGTCTTTCGTTGTTCATGGATTTTTCAGTGAATAGTATTTTTTATCCTCCAAATTAAAAATTTTACATAATTTTTGTGCCCTGTTTCGAAAATTCTCATACTCCAAATAATGTCTTGATATTGAACTTTTCGTTAAGCTCTGATATAATTAGTTTACGCCAAACCAGCCAACTTTTTACGACCAATTTTCGACAACAAATCACGACTCAGTGAATCTTGTGATGGAAATCCACATTAACGTTATAGTTAGAGGTAAAAAAATAGGCTTAGAGGGCTACAAATGAAATGAAGTAGTTGAGACAGTTGAGTGGAGGTGTGTTTACGAATTGTGAAGGGACTGGTTAGTCGTGGATCGACGGATTTTATATGCGCGTGACGGTGACATGAACACGAACAACAAGCGGCGCGGAGCTAGCGGTTCCAGTTGTTCTGTGCCTGGGGTGCCCGCGATCGTGAACGCGCCCACCGCCATGTCCGCCGACCTCGCCTCGCTCTTCGAGTGTCCCGTGTGCTTTGATTATGTACTACCACCGATCCTTCAGTGCCAGAGTGGGCACCTGGTGTGCTCCAGCTGCAGGCCCAAGCTCTCCTGCTGCCCCACCTGCCGCGGTCCTCTCGGCAACATACGCAACCTCGCCATGGAAAAAGTCGCAAGTAACGTCATGTTCCCTTGTAAACACTCCAACACAGGCTGCACTGTTACCCTCATACACACAGAGAAAGCAGACCATGAAGAATCATGTGAATTCAAACCTTATTCATGCCCCTGCCCGGGAGCCTCCTGTAAGTGGCAAGGAGGGCTGGACCAAGTGATGCCGCACCTGATGATGTCTCACAAGAGCATCACCACACTGCAAGGAGAAGACATTGTGTTCTTAGCCACTGACATCAACCTGCCTGGAGCAGTGGACTGGGTGATGATGCAGTCCTGCTTCAACCATCACTTCATGCTGGTGCTTGAGAAGCAGGAGAAGTTTGATGGTCATCAGCAATTCTTTGCCATAGTCCAGCTCATAGGGTCTCGAAAGGAAGCAGAGAACTTTGCATACAGACTGGAGCTGAATGGGCACCGGCGCAGGCTGACGTGGGAAGCCATGCCGCGCTCTATACATGAAGGAGTCTCATCTGCCATCTTGAACTCAGACTGTCTAGTGTTTGACACCTCACTGGCACAACTATTTGCCGACAATGGAAACCTCGGCATCAATGTCACAATATCTATTGCCTGATCAAATTAACTGCCTAATTTTGTTTGTCACTTTTTATTTGCTATAACATGATATTCTTAAGTAATTATCACTGTTTAGAAACTGAATTGACATTAATATGATTATGGAAACATTCAGCTAAATACTTACAGCTTAAATCATTTTGTGTTTGTAAATATGTGTTCATCTTAGTTTAAGTAGTGAAAGATAATTGAATCAAGTGAAATATGATGGTTCGCTTTAGGACTGCCTTGTGGAATGTAAAATGTAGATTACTTATAAAATATTTTTACCTATGACATCTTGAGGGAAATGTGATTATCTTATTCCAAAAAAAGAACAAATTATATTTATTTGTGTTAAGATTTAATTTATTGGGTTGTATTGAAACGAAAATGTTGAGTACAGTTTAAGATTGGTGAGGTCACAAATGTTTTAAAATATTTTACTTAATTGCTATCAGGTGATAATGATTTTTTCTGTCATCTAAGGTTGCTATTATACCCAATTACATAACGTAAGTTGCACTTTAAAACATGCATGACCTCTCATTGGAAATGTTAAAAATGACATTTTCAAGAATTCATTTGGAACAATCCAGTATCATCATGAACCAATTTCATCAACAGAACTCTGCTCTGATAATTGTTTCAGTGTTGTTGACTTATTTATTATTTAAGTATGTTACATAAAACTGGAATCATAAATATTAATTATTACTTGTGTTTATTGTATCTATTATTTTAATATTATTTTTTTCTAACATATTGTGTTTAGGACTTCTTGTTTTTTAATGTTATTGGCAACAAACAGTACCCTCAGCAACTGCTTTGTAAACCATATTAGATCCAGTTTCCAGAGTCACATTATGTAGCTATGGAAAAAATCATTAAAAAAGTTGTTTCAAAACTTACTTACTATTACATGTATTTATTTTAAACTTAAATATTTTAATTGTAGTGTAATTTTCAGATTTTATAATTCATGTTTATAGCATATAGGTAATGGTATCTATCTCCGAATATATAAATAATAATGTACCTTATACTAATTGTGTAAGATATGGTATGCAAAAGACATCCCATCTATATTACTGTCTGTCTATTTAATTGTGACAATATTATAAGCTAGATAATTTATATATGAATACCATACAAATAGACTGCCCAGTGAGGTGGTGAGCGCAACACTCCACACGGAAAAGAGCAAACCAAGACTCAGTGAGATGGCTACTCTGCTTGGCAATACATGAGTATAAGAGAGAGGCAGCTTAATATTTTTCTTTTTTATTTATATACATTATCTAACTCACAATTATTTCATTATAAAAGAACAGATGAGGGTATCTTCTTTCGTAAACCATATCTCTTACTGTATGTTTTTGTTAAGAACCACATGTTACTTAATTATAATTTAATTACATACTCTACTGGGTAGTGGACTCACACTGTACTATAACCTTTTTGTATGGTTGATTTGATTGGTTTAGTGCTTGCTGTTGTGCGGTGTGGCAGTAGCAAATTAAAATATTTTATTTGTAAGATAAACTGGTAAATGTCCAAGATTACTGGTTGAAATAAATTTTTGTAATGTACAGTAGCAATTGGTTTTATTATTCAAATTCTAATTATTTACTTGTTCATAAACCAACAAATATTATTAAACTACCGATTACATCTGTAGTGTTAATAAAAAATGGGTGCTAATTAAACAGGCTTCTTTTTAATATCATATTTCGCCCCCAAAAATGTATGTTGCCTTCTAAATTACTAAGTCAGCCACAATTAACGAGCATCTAAATAATACTATCTTAGCCACTAGAAGTAGTGGCCGAGTTAGTAATTTTGTGGCTAGACTTATAATTTCCCATAAAAAATTGGTTCATTCGTTCTGACAGGAAAACGGAGCATACCTACCATAAGCTTTTTACGATTAGTGTGATTACTAGTAAATTGTTCTCTGCGGTTTCAACCGCACGCAACATCCCCATTGCCGTCTTTCTTTCTGGGATTTTCCGTCTGGGTTAAAAAGTAGCAAATGTTCAAGTGAGTGGGAGTCCCACAGGGGAATCCATAAGGATTTGCTACTTAAGAACCTGCACAGGTTCTTTCTTTGTTTAGATTTAAAATCGACGAATATATAATATAGTTCTATTAAGTCTATTGGTTACTATTGCAATATAGGTAGTAACATTGCGTAGGTAATGGAGATCGATAAATAGATTTTTTGAAATTAAGAGTAGGTATGAGTTTTGGGTAAGAGGTTTTGTGTGCTTTGAGTGTGGCATAGAGTCGCACTGCACTACCCTCGTTTAGGCGACTGTGCCTCGCATTTGGGCTCCTGCAGGAGTTTGCAAAATATCAGTGGGCTAAAGAAAGAGGGAGGACTACAAAAGAGTGAGTACTACTGATCCATAGGGGAAGAGGGACTCGCGGGACTCACGCACGTCCGTGAGTAACAGTAACAGCGCAGACTAGCAGTAGCGAGTCTGAGACCTACTTACACGGATAAAGAATTATAGTTTAATCATTTGGGCTCTTTTCTGTTTGATGAGGCATAATCGGAGATAATAACATCCCACGGCAAGAACACACAATGTCATCGTATTTCATCGTAGTACATATGAAAAGGCCCTTGAACACTCGGTCATCTCATTCAGCTTCTTCGAGAAGTTGTTTCGATAGTGTCTCCTGTTTTTTTGCTTCCTCGATCATTTGATCTAGCCGTTTTGTCAATTCGCTTAGATTTCGATCAGTATCTTCATTCTTCTTCGATACCATTGAGTTATATGTACTACGTGACAAAGTTTTCTCTACTATGTTACGTAGTTCATAAGTGGCGTTGTTGGCCATTTCGAAGAGATCTGGTTGTGATCTTTTATCATCATCAGGAAGCTTCTTGGTGGTTTCTCCGGCTGCTAAAGCTGTGTAGAAGGACAATGGCACTATCAATAACAGGGCTTTCATCATGGAGGGAGGTTGATTGCTTTTAATTATTATCTATAGAGTAAGATTATCGGCCGATTGCACCAAAATTTAAGTTTTTTAACGAATTCAGGTATACGTTTTACGTTCATTTCATTTAAAAGTATCCGACAGTATCCGATCCTTCGATCAACAATACGATCGAAGCTAGCTAGTATTCTTTGTTTCTTGGTCTGTGGCATATCATGGTGATGTCATTCATGTAATTTTTCGTGGATTTGCGTTTTTTGCGTTAATGTCAAGTCAAGTCAATCAAATCAAACGTCAGGCAAAAAGCAAGTCAAAATAAATAAATAGACATTTTGTGTGTTTGTATCTCTGAAAGAAAAACTAGAAATAATAACACTAAGAATTGATTAGTTGCGAATTGGGTTAGGAGTTAGGTTTTTCTGTGGAAGAATATTTCTATCATCTCAATTAAATGAAAATTGTATAACATACATACTGATATCTTATTCGTTTAGCAGTACTACCTAATACCAATGTTTGGACTCAAATCAACAACTCCAATCATCGATTTGTCCTAAATGTCAAATCAGTTTTAGAACCTAAGAAGTTACGAAGTAAATATTGGATAAAAGAAAGCGACCTTGTGATGGAAATCCACATTAAAGTTGTAGCTAGAGGTAAAAAGTTGGGCTTAGAGGGCTACAAATGAAATGAAATAGTTGGTCAGTTGAGTGGAGGTGTGTTTACGAATTGTGAAGGGACTGGTTAGTCGTGGATCGACGGATTTCATATGCGCGTGACGGTGACATGAACACGAACAACAAGCGGCGCGGAGCTACCGGTTCCAGTTGTTCTGTGCCTGGGGTGCCCGCGATCGTTAACGCGCCCACCGCCATGTCCGCCGACCTCGCCTCGCTCTTCGAGTGTCCCGTGTGCTTTGATTATGTACTGCCACCGATCCTTCAGTGCCAGAGTGGGCACCTGGTGTGCTCCAGCTGCAGGCCCAAGCTCTCCTGCTGCCCCACCTGCCGCGGTCCTCTCGGCAACATACGCAACCTCGCCATGGAAAAAGTCGCAAGTAACGTCATGTTCCCTTGTAAACACTCCAACACGGGCTGCACTGTTACCCTCATACACACAGAGAAAGCAGACCATGAAGAATCATGTGAATTCAAACCTTATTCATGCCCCTGCCCGGGAGCCTCCTGCAAGTGGCAAGGAGGGCTGGACCAAGTGATGCCGCACCTGATGATGTCTCACAAGAGCATCACCACACTACAAGGAGAAGACATTGTGTTCTTAGCCACTGATATCAACCTGCCTGGAGCAGTGGACTGGGTGATGATGCAGTCCTGCTTCAACCATCACTTCATGCTGGTGCTTGAGAAGCAGGAGAAGTTTGATGGTCACCAGCAATTCTTTGCCATAGTCCAGCTCATAGGGTCTCGGAAGGAAGCAGAGAACTTTGCATACAGACTGGAGCTGAACGGGCACCGGCGCAGGCTGACGTGGGAGGCCATGCCGCGCTCTATACACGAAGGAGTCTCATCTGCCATCTTGAACTCGGACTGTCTAGTGTTTGACACCTCACTGGCACAACTATTTGCTGACAATGGAAACCTCGGTATCAATGTCACAATATCTATTGCCTGATCAAACTATTTATTATTTAAATATTTTTGGCATTTTTATTTGCTAAAATTAAATTCCAAATCATTTATTAGAGTTTAAACTGACATGCCTTAATTTTTTTTGTTCTATTTGTTATTCAGCCAAAAACGTATATTTTATCATTATTGTGTTTGTAAATATGTGTTCACCTTAGTTTAAGTAGTGGAAGATAATTGAATCAAGTGAAATATTATGATTCTTCGCTTTAGGGCTACCTTGTGGAATGTAAAACGTAGATTACTTATAAATATTTTAAACATGGTATCTTGGGGAAATGTGATTATCTTATTCCAAATGAAGAACAAATTGTAATTATTTGTGGTAAGATTTATTTTATTGATGTGTAAATGGACACTTCAGAACTATTGATAGATGTCACAGATGTTTCATTATTTAAATCAATGTTGAATAGACATGCACCATGCATATCTCAGAAATTTAAATAATGTGCTGTTAAATTATGTTCCACCATTAAAATGTTTATCTACACTAATGTTGTAACATTCTACTTATGTTTCCAATACTTGACTTATAATTACTACTGTTATAGCGCAGACAACAAAACACTCAATTTAAGCAATTTCACTTGATGGTATAATATCCACATCGATATCGTAAAATCTCATTATAACATCGCTCCTGATTGGCCCTGTGCGCGCAGCTGCGCTCTCATTGGTTAGATTTTAATGGCGGCAAGTTCACTGTGACAATACACGTACGCGTGAATTTAATGTTTCGCAATGTGTTTTGTTTTAAAATTTTGTTTGATTAATTGCATTAGCGAAGATAAAGTAGTGTATGCAACTGCATATAACACGGGTATTAAAACACGAGTGTGGTTGCATATACTACTATAATGCTTTCAGATTAACATTAACTTAACTTATGTTTGTACAACTGGCAGGCAGGAGGTTTGAAAATGACATTTTAATTAAATACTTGAGTGTTGTGTCATTATGATTTGAATGCAAAAATGTGAATGGAATAAATTAGTAAACATTGAGTAATTGCATTCTCTTTCTTTATACTAACTTTCCACTTATATGTTTAGTTATTAATTTTTATATGCTTACAATGAATTATGAAAAATGATCAAGATCCAAATAAAGCAAAATCTTAACATTGTTTCTATATTTGTTGTCTTTTATCTGTTCTTCTGATTGTTCATAAATGCTGCTCATGTTTAAAATAAACCCATGTATAATAAATACAATAGCACATTTTATTATATACAAACAAACAAACCAGTTTCATGATGGAATATAGTTCTAACAGCTACTGGACAAATACTGCACCACACTAGCATTCTATTGGAATTTGGAAATTATCTGGTGTTGTAAGGTAATAAAATCCAGATTTGTTTAAATAATAATAATAAATACTGGATAAATAAATTTTTATAAAGTAAAAACATAGTTTTTCTACAGTGTTTTGATTGTTTACTTATATATCTAATATTTATGTCCCTAATTTAATCTAGTCGTATCAATATTCGGACTGAAGGTGGGATGAAACAGGGTAAGTATGTCCAAGTGTCAATGCAACATCATATTAATATATATATTTTTGAAATAATTAAAAAATAAATGATAGTTCTGAAAAACTTGCAGGTGTAGTTGATGTTGAATCCCTTTTCCCTTTGGTCACTCACTATAGGCATCATGCCGAAGCGTCTGAGCTACCTTATCTGATTTCGATGAAATTGGCATGTAGATAGAATAGACCTTGGGAAAGGACGTAGGCCCCAAAGTCTTCTCGGGAACGAATATGCTACGGGTAAAGACGCAGGTACTGGTATACGAATAAAAAAGACGCAGTAACTTCGTTGTTTTGAGCTGTTTTTGATGAAACCAGACTATCTATCCTATTGCTGGGCAAAGTCTAAAGTTCTCCTAGGTCTATTCAAGCTGTTTCTTTACATAAAATATTGTGATCTCTTCTCAAGAGGTAACCTTGGAAGAATAACAATCAAAGTTTATAGGAAGCAGAACTCTAGGGAGGGCCCTAGACTAGATCGTGTGAGGGATTGGATGATGCACGAACACTATATTTTTTGTGTCTGTAGGGTAAAAAATAGTAGGTACAACTTTGAACCAATAGATGGCAGATTCTACTCCGTGGATGTCTACCGTCTACGTCAGGACATGTGGTCAGGACTTTATTTCAAATCATGGATTCAAATTGATTCAAATCAAACCATATTCAAACATAATTATTTAAACGGGTCTACGTAATATTATACCTACCTACCTACATCAAATTAGTGATGATTGTGTTACTGTCAATCTCCTTGATTTGAAGTTGGCAGTAATGTTTAAAGTATGTCAATGTCAATAGTTTCACAGTCTTCCTTTTTCTTTCAGCCCTACCCACTGGCCCTACCTGATAACCTCCCCTATTTCGCAAGTTGTTTGATTCTTTGATTCATTCATGATTTTTGTTTTTTCATTATATGCACAAAGTGATTACAAAGTAGGTACTCTGTGGTTTGATTGATTCGATTGATTCCTCAGGAATTCGGAAGTCGGAACTAATCTCATGGATTTTAATTTTTAATAATATTTTCATTTAAGTTGATTATGATTATTCTTTCTTTAATTTTATTATCAGCTTTTCAGTATCACAAGGCCCATTGATGAATCAAGAGTTTAACATTAGATAGAGTATGTATTGATTTGGCAATTCATACATTTAAATCAGCAGAATTGAATCATCGGTATCGTTTGACTGAATCTTTACGTACTTAGTTAATTCCGAAGCCATAATTCCTCATAATGGAGATGATACAGGTTCATTAGTAACATAATTTAGTACTTATAGGAATCAATTTTACTAAGATGGGCGAGTGCTATAAATGAAGAAAGATATTTTTCTTGGTGCATTTGAAATCGTCAACCAGACATTCTGAGTGAATGTGTCGGTGACATGAGCACAATCAAGAAGCGGCGTGGAGCTATTGGTGTCAGTTGTTCCGTGCTCGAAGTACCTGCCATCCTAAACGCGTCCATCGCTATGTCCTCTGATCTCGCCTCGCTCTTCGAGTGTCCCGTATGTTTTGATTATGTACTGCCACCGATCCTTCAGTGCCAGAGTGGGCACCTGGTGTGCTCCAGCTGCAGGCCCAAGCTCTCCTGCTGCCCCACCTGCCGCGGTCCTCTCGGCAACATACGCAACCTCGCCATGGAAAAAGTCGCAAGTAACGTCATGTTCCCTTGTAAACACTCCAACACGGGCTGCACTGTTACCCTCATACACACAGATAAAGCAGACCATGAAGAAGCATGTGAATACCGACCTTACTACTCATGCCCCTGCCCCGGAGCCTCCTGTAAGTGGCAAGGAGGGCTGGACCAAGTGATGCCGCATCTGATGATGTCTCACAAGAGCATCACCACACTGCAAGGAGAAGACATTGTGTTCTTAGCCACTGACATCAACCTGCCTGGAGCAGTGGACTGGGTGATGATGCAGTCCTGCTTCAACCATCACTTCATGCTGGTGCTTGAGAAGCAGGAGAAGTTTGATGGTCATCAGCAATTCTTTGCCATAGTCCAGCTCATAGGGTCGCGGAAGGAAGCAGAGAACTTTGCATACAGACTGGAGCTGAATGGGCACCGGCGCAGGCTGACGTGGGAGGCCATGCCACGCTCTATACACGAAGGAGTCTCATCTGCCATCTTGAACTCGGACTGTCTAGTGTTTGACACCTCGCTGGCACAACTGTTTGCTGACAATGGAAACCTCGGTATCAATGTCACAATATCTATTGCCTGATCAAACTTCTTTTTATTTAAATATTTTTGGCACTGTTCTTAAAGTATGTAAATAGATTCATAATTTATAATCAATGACCAAAAACTTTGATTGCCTAGCCAAATACATTTAGCCCATTTTAAAATGATTGAGTTTGTAAATAGCTAGTTATGCTAGTTATTCAACTTATGTACCAAAAATAATCAAGTGGAAAAGTATTGTGCACTTACTGCCATGTTGTGGAGACATTATATTTGAACAATATTTTACTTATCACCCAAACGAATTATAACCCAATCTATAGAAATAATGTATTGTGTTCATTTTATAACTCATGTACTCTTTAAGTTAATATACCTACATTATGAAAGAGATACACAAGACAATAGCTATATTTGAAAATCTGCCTCATTGAAATTAAGTTTTCTGTAAATGTATTAAATTTATAGTGCACTAATCAGGTGTTACTACATTAAGTTACTACATTGTAAATATTGCTTAATGATGATAGTAACAAAAATAAGATTAAGATACTACATTTTAAATATAGGTGATTTCAATCTGATCCGACCAAAATATTATAGTTTTGTTGTCAGCCTGCGTTTTATAATTTATGACTGATATTTAATATTATAGGCTATTATTGCATGTACATAGTTATGTATATAAATAGTATGATTAGTTCCTTATTTAATTGAACAGATTAATTTAGTGAAGGTAGTTTGTTAATTTGATATCTAGAACACATGACGCTGTGCCTAGACTGTCCCCCAATGGTTGTTTGTTGGTCACTGTTGCTGCCGTGCAGCTGAGGGGTGATATTCCTATTCACTGAATGAGTATTTGAAGATAAGCTCTCAAAAGCTTACAGAAACAAATAAAGTTTTATAAGAAAAAGTTAATTGTGTTTGATTGATGATAACTTTTTGATTAATATTTTACCAAAGATTGCCTTAATATGTCATAGGGTGTCACAGGTGCAGGACGGTACTTATTATTTATATTAGCGCCTTGGTGGTCTATATGTTTCCTACTTTTCAACCATGGCTTGGGTTTGAGATCACCAACCCGCATTAGGCAAGCGCGGTGATTACGCCTAATCTCCTCCTTTTACTGTACATCTTCAGTGAGATGATAGGTCTTTGCCCGGCAGTGACATATTACATTACAGGCTTAAGGCTTAGTATACATTTGTAGTATACGTAAATGGTACTTCTACCTCTGAATTTAAACCTAACTAATGCTACCAAGACCTTATTTTTGATCGAAAATTCCTTAAAAACTACCTTTGAGTTTGCTAAAGGAGTAAGTTTAGCTCATTAGTGTCAACTCAGCTCAACTAGACTTCATTGAGGAATTGAGGATCCATTAAAATGATGAACCTACTTATGTTAATTTTTTTTCTAGGAGTTAAAATTCAAACCTTCATTATTGATTTTTCAACCAAGACAACTTGTTTGTTCAATAGAGGAAAATGGAAAAAACCTCTCAACTATTTTCCTCTTCAGCTGGAAAATTAACCACATTTTACTTACAGTTCAAAATAAGTTAATTGACTAACTAGGTCTGGGTGTCAATTATACGTTAAGTTTTTGTGTGAGTAGGTATAATATAATAAAACGTAGGTATAATAAAACGCCACGGTGGTGTAGTGGTATGTGCGCTCGCCTGCCAAGACAGGTCCCGGGTTCAATTCCCGGGTCGGGCGAAAACATGTTTCCTACTTTTCAAACATGGCTCGAGTTTGAGATCACCAATCCGCATTTGGCAAGCGTGGTGATTATGCCTAATCCTCCTCACTGTACTGATAACATCAGTAAGATGAGAGGCCTTTGCCCAGCAGTGGGACACTATAGGCTAATACTTAGGTATAATATGATGATGATGATGATGATAATCTTTATTTACTAAAAAGCATTATGTACATTCTTTAAAAATTACATTTTCTAAGAATTGTATGGCGGTCTCTGCACGTATCAGATAGTTAGAATCCACAATCCAAACCTTTAGTTTAGGGTGGTTTAGGTCTAATTACAACCGTACAACAATTTATAACCGTGTGTGAATTTGTCCAGGTAATGTATACTATAAGTACCTACTATACTTTCCATTTAGCGTAGTTGAGTAGGGAGCTATCATAAAGGTACCTCTTTTCTTAAAAAAATTGAGTGTATGATAAAGATCACATAAAGATAAGATAGCACGCGACAGAATTGAATGAACTGAGTGTACAACACTGACCTCTACACTATATAGTAGAGGATGAGTAGAGGTACGTAGTACTAGTTATTATTCTGTGGTAGAGGTCAGTGGTGTACAACCACGTACAACTGTCGGATGGTGTTTGTTGCAGAAAATCAATCACAATCTTCCCGCCTTCGTCGGTTTCCACGACAACGCGCAAACAGTGGGGAGACATCCGTCGC
Organism: Cyclophora albipunctata; assembly: GCA_963082685.1. Taxonomy (NCBI): domain Eukaryota; kingdom Metazoa; phylum Arthropoda; class Insecta; order Lepidoptera; family Geometridae; genus Cyclophora; species Cyclophora albipunctata. Next base: position 1,049,181 of record OY720117.1, on the reverse strand, counting down.
GCCGGTCGGTCGCTTCACATCGCATCGTCTTTTGCTATCAGTTTTTGTGATTCCGTAATCTTAGTAGGAGTTCGCGATTCGTTTTTGAAACCTTAGCAACATGGCTGAGGAGGCTGCCGCCCCCGGTGTAGCGGTAGAGAAGATCGTGCACACGTACCCTCTCATAAGGGTGAGTAGAGACCTTCCCTACCTATAGATGAAAACCTGATGCCTGGTATAATTTTATTTGCGTTAGTAGAAGTAGATAGGTACCTATCGTATTTTAGGACTAGAATTTATTTAGGGAGGAATGTCGTGCAATGAAATAAATATGAAGCTTGCAGAAAGTAGCTGGTTAGTAAGTACCTATTGGGAATAACTACAACAATGGTATATCTAGTTCTAGTACATAGGTACTTTAAAGTACACGACGTACGTAAACAATTTATTTTTGTACCCATCAAATATATTGGTCAGTACCTACTTACTATTTATTTTCTATCCATCGACCAGGGCGAAAAGTGATGATATTTTCGAATATAAAATACCTAGTTAGGTAGTTGTGTCATTTAAGCACCAGGTTTTCTAATCTAATGTTTTTCTATATTGACTAAACAGTGAATCGCTAACATCAAAGACGTACACCTAGATCCTCTGTCTCTCATGCCAGTCCTATTGATAGACCCTCAGGATAGACCCTACGTCCTGTGAAACTGAAACTTGGTGTAATCTAGTTATAGAACTACTTATTCAATGAAACTTATTTTTGTAACACTATAAAAAGAAACTGATATTTTACTAAAATATCAGTTTCTTTGTCACCTAAAATGTCGGAGATCAACATGATTCACGGATATAGGATTTCGGCGATGGCATGGCTTCGAGAGCTGGTGATCGCGCTGTCCAGTGTAGCGCGACGGGCGACCACCGGAACCGCCGGGTGTCAGTTACCACTCATATGGGACTCTCCATCTATTTGACTGTGACTATCACACAATGCATGTGATTAAATTACCTATCTATAACTATTTTAGTACCTACAAAAAACGCAGTAACTACATAGTATCTTCTATGCATCTGTGCCCTTAAACCAGCCGCAGGTTAAGGTTCCTAAAGTTTTGGAAACTCGAGCTCGGTAGTTAGTGTAGCGATCTAAAATCTTACAGAATCTACCTACTTAAGTGGCCACGTAAACGGTTATTCCTTGATGTTTTGATTCTCTTTGCCATGAATCCGTTTGTTTTGGCAGGTGGATCCACGCCCACGCTCAACGCATTACTTATGTTATGATAACAATCTTCCATTCACATGAGTTTATAATTAATCATTTTTTCTAAATAAAACGTAGGACGTTACTTTATACTTATTTTTGAACACGTTACACGTAGATGTATCATTACAATTTACGATGATGGTATCGTCGATGTATAGTAAGCCGGAAGTATTCTGTTAACTCACTTAGGAATACTCGATAAGCGGGATGAAAATTTAGTGACATGATTTAAGGAAAACCAAATAATCCGCACTAAAAATATATTTAAACAGTGGTACCTGTTCCACAGCACTCGGACATGTCAGAAGAGATGAGGATTGAAGCTGTGGAGCTGTCGGTGACGGCGTGCGAGAAGTTCTCCGCCAACAACGAGCTGGCCGCGCGCATGGTCAAGGAGTCCATGGACAAGAAGTTCGGCCCCGCCTTCCATGTGGTGATCGGCGAGAGCTACGGCTTCGAGATCACCTACGAGTGCACCACCATCTGCTACTTGTACTTCGGAGGGAACCAGGCGATTTGCATCTGGAAGTGCTCTTAGTGAGCAACGACAAGCCAAACTTATTCTGTCCATTCTAGGGTAACTAATATGACTGGTAAGTGTTACTAGTGCGATGAGTTAGGTTGTCTGCTGAGGTTCAATATGTACTATTTTTTAGCCTTAGCGTATTTTGTAGCCTTGAGCGTGCCTAGCTCAGTAGCAAGTAGGTAAGTCCTAAGAACAATGCTACATTTCTTGTACTTACCTTCCAAATTGTAGGTATTTCCATTATTATGCTAATAGGGTCTCAATACGAGTATGCTTTTATTTTTGACAAGAAACTCTACATACTTACCTACTACATATTTTACATACAACTCCACAGGTAATTTGCATTTTCATAGAAAAACGATGTCGTTTACTTTTCCATATTGACTGGAACGGAATTTTAAGATAAGTAGTTCCATGTAAATGCGTATTACGAGTACGTTAGTAGTTAACATTTAGCATTGAAATATAATCATGTGAACTTTGGGCGCAGTAATTGCACCAATTTATTTGATACAATGGAAGTAACGCGCTATGGTTAGGAACCGATAATTTACCGTGCGAGCTCGTTGTTCAACCGCAGATGTAGGAGAATAATTACTTATTATTCGGTTTTTGTCGCAGTGTTCGTCACGGCCAACCTTTACTAATGTTGGGTACATTAAATACTACATAACATACCACTTTAAACAACACGGACAAACAAATACTGTGTTTAGAGGTCCGTTGAACATTTTAATTTGACTTAGTTAATAAACTGTATTTACGTTAGGTTATTTTTACGTACTTATGTTTATTTTAAACAGTTATATGATTTAAGTATTTCTGTCATCAATATATATTTTTACTATATTAACACTTATTAATAATCATTGTACGGAACCAATGACTTAAAATTGTTTATTTACAAATTATTGTTAATCGAGTTTTGTTCTCGTAACAACTTTGTAAAGTCATTATGATTTTTTACGTGTATATTATGACTGTCTTGTACCAGAAATGAATCATTGTAAAAAAATATATTACCTATCATGTTAGAAACAATCAAGTACAAAATATATTGTAAGGTCAGTGTTAATGTTATTGAAATAGCAGCAGAGTTTACTATAATTATATTCATATAATACTTAGAACGAACCATAAATCTAAAAGATACCGTCTAATGGAATTCTTTCGCTCACGGTTTACGTGGAATTTGTTATGAATTTTCCTGGCAATTTGGAGGAATTTCGGGATTAAATGTATCACATGTGTTATTCTAATGTATAACCTATATTACTGTAAAGTGTCATCCAAATCCGTTCTGTAGTTTTTTCGTAAAAGATTAATAAACATACATACATCTATACAGCCATCCTCACAAACTTTCGCATAAATAGGATAAGTAGAGTTAAGGATGCCTTCACACCAGAGATGTGTTTCTATGATTGTAGGATTTCAAACGTAGCATAGCGTAGATTTGGTGAAAATGAATCCTTCTTATTACTCTTTTAAATTAACAGTAAGTAATTTATTCAAGTCCATAATTAATTATATTTTAGTTCTGATGTGACATAGTTTCGCGTCAAGTCCGTGTGAAAATATATAATAAATTCTTTGTATTTTTAATATCCTATTGTGTTATTTCGACATATCCTCAGTAACTACTAGAATCTCAACGTCTGGCTAAAGTAGGTCAAAGTGTACATTTACAAAAAGTTACTTAATTTGAGTAAGATGAGAACAAAAACAGCTCATTACTTCCAAATAATATTTATTAATAATATTTTGATTATTTGTTAACATTAATTTGTTATATTGAATCCTGGTTTCACTGAATCGTACTATTCTATAAGACATCGATTTACGTATCTGTGTTACTAAACAATATCGATATAACATTGGAGTGTGCGTGTTTCAATACAATCTGAAGCTTAGGTTTGAAGTAGGGGTGCTGGGCGTCCACACTCGAGACAATGCCAACTCGAAGATCATTTAATTGTAAGCTATGATATGACAACGATACGACAAAGATGTATAATTTAATTTACTTGACATGTCTCTGTGTGAATACCTTAATTCATACAAACTGTAGATATAAAAATATTGACGTTAAAGTTCATCATCAAAGTGCAGGATTCATTCAAACACAACCGGAAACATTATTAATACAATAACTACGTCTTTTACATAAACATTGGCACATAAAGTGATCACATATAATACTCGACAGCTCACTCGTAACAAAGCTAAAGTTACAATAATAACTATTTTAAAATTCATCACCAACACGTGTCGTACGAAACAATCATATAAAATCTATACAAATGTGTCAATTTGTTTGTCTAAAATTTATGTATGTATATATTTTAGGCACATAATTTGTTATATAATTCAACGTGTACTGGGTACAGGAGCACTGGCATACTTGAAGCACCTTCGCGCGGTCATATTTACAGGGACATACTAGAACTGGTGAAGTCTGGCGACCGACTACAAATATGTAATTCCAAAATTCAAATTGAAAGTTAAAAATTATTTTACCACTTAATTTGGTAAAATAATTTTTAATAAAGAGCCTTTAGTCGTGTTACCGCCTAAATCGGTCGGTCACCTATCATAAAATTCTACTATTTCAATTAAACTTATATGAATCATACATATTTGTTTCCCATCCGTCCAATATGAAAGATCCACTTCAGTCCAGTTCAGCCAGTCACATCAAAACCCTCACCAGTACTAAGTATAACATAGCTATTCATTCTACTCGACTCGACTCGACTCGACTCGACTCGACTCGACTGATATTCTAAACAAATTAATACTAATTATTCAAACTAAACATATTTGAAATAAAGAACTATTGTTTGAAAAATAAAGTAAAATTAAAAGAACACATCATATGGAATGACAGTTTAGAAAGAAACTAATTTGTGACGGTTTCGTAATTAAAAGAAGTTAAAATGTAAAGAAAAATAAAGTAAGTTATTTACTAAATACTAACTCAAGGACTTTTTAAACTATAATATTGCGAAGGATATATTGAAAAGGAGTTGTGGATTTGCCGTTATACTGGTAATGTATCAGGGACTTAGAAAAATAATATTATCTGCTATTAAGTCTGTAAAGGGATAGACATAGTATGCACCAGATAAGTCTGCGCAATCAGTTTCAGTATAACATAACACATCATAACTTAACTACAAAGAGACGTGCAGAATTATGTGGTACATTCTACTTTTTATAAAATATAGCATTTAAAAGCTGCGTTTTACTCAGTGTTCTGAACAGTACCGAAAATATTACTTACTCGCTCTTTCATTTAATAAAAGAGCAAGGGAGCATATATTCGGAAATGTTCTTAACTAAGTGAAAACGTAGTTTAACATAATGTAAATATACGAACATCGTTTGAGGTGGTAATAAGAACACATCACTGGATCACGCCCTCAATCAATGGCACTTGTGAATGCAACAATCGCATAACATTTCAATAATAATGCACACTCGGTGACACTACCAATACCACTACCTCGTCTCGTATACTTATGTTAAAACGAGAACATTTATCGCGATACTTTTACAACGCGCGATCAACTATTACATTTTATATATGTATTACTATTAGTTAATGAGTGTTTCAATAAATTGCAAGATGTAGCTATGCGTCGATAATTAAAGCGCTTTTTATCGCTTATAGTAAAAGTATCGAGTTTGATGTGAACTTTATAGGAGGCTTATATCTCAAGACAGAGAGGCGAGAAAGTACTTCACTTACAGAGGTCGAAGTATAGCGAAAGGTCTTCAATAAAAGTGTTCTGTTCAAAATATGGATTTGTCCATTAAAAATCTTTATCGACGATGCATTTTATTGAGAATTTAGAAAGAGCTAACCAGAGACTAGTAAAAATTACTTTGTTTTTTTTTCTCTGGGAGTATTCTTTATGATTGGACGATAAGCAATAATTAAGAAGAGTAAGGGCGTATGGTATTGCTAAAACATGTTAAGAAGGTTCCCAAATCACACATACATATTTGGATTGTACAGTAAAGATTAAGTTTAAATACTTTGAACAAAGTATTGACAAAGCGCGTTATATTATTACTCAACAATCTAATATAATTGATAAAGTACACGTCCCGATTAAATACAGAACACAACGCAGCAACAAAACGTTGCTACAATCAATATAATAATTAATCTATGAACAATTAAACTTAAGGCAATATTAATTAGAATTCGATATTATACTTAACAACAAACATACCTACTTTAATTAAAATATTGAAGGAAGCGATCGATTATTCATCAGGTAAGTAAGGTACATGTAAAGCCCCAAATAATGTTACACTATACTAATATATATACTTTGTTTCATATACCCTTATAATAAATCTAATAAAATGTACAGTCAGATATACAAACAGCTGACGAGCATCAATTTTACAACTAACAACAAAGCAGACTAACTTCGAGACATCATATAACTCCTTTTAACACCCCGATTAATTATGAATATTCTTATACGATAAATATCTTTTATTTAGCTATTTTTTTATCTGACTGTACCTGAAATACTGAACAGAATTTTCCTAACCTAACAACACAGAGTATCTCCAAGCTAGATTTATAATTCTGGTTTGCAGACCCCCCGTATATCCTATTATAGACAGTCACAATCGATTATTAAACTTTCTTATTAAATAACTTCAAACCGGTTCGTTTATATAAAAATATTTTTATCGGGGCTATATTTTTGAAACTGGGATAATTTTTTCAGATCCTTTAATTAGGTATTTGTTGATAATAAAGGTTTGTGTTTCATATTCAAAATATATTTCGGTGCTGTTTAAATATTTTTGGGACATTTTTTTTAGAATTAATAAATTTCCTAACTAATAATAAAGTATATCAAAATCTAATATACATCCTCTGCGCTAAATGCACTTCTTCTTTAGATTAGGACCGAGAGACGCAGCTCGTCCTCTTCTTCTGCCGGTGTGGCGCGTTCTTACATGTGTTAGTTGTTGTTTTCACTTAGTGCTCTGAACAGTTCCGAACACATTGCTGGCTCGGTCTTTCATTCACTTAAAGACCACACAAGACACTTAAAGTTCAGAGCACCAGATAAAAACGCAGCTTCAGACGTACCTCTCCCAGCGCTGCGGTGTCGGTGAAGACGCGGTGTGGTGGGGTGTGTGCTAGCAGTCGGGGTGGAAGTGCGTGACGAGCAGCTTGGTGGCCTTGGCGAGGTCGTAGGCGGCGGCGCGGACCGCCTGCAGGTCGGCGGGGCGCGCGCTGGCCGCGCGCAGCGCCGCCTCGCCCGCGCGCAGCGACGCAACCGCGCTCTCCAGCGACGCGTCCGGGCTCGGCTGGGGGTGGGAAGGATCCTGACTTAACAGTGCCTGTGTATTGCATGCGCATCAAGGTCATTTGGATTTGCAAGCTTGTCTGATAGAAGGCTTGTCAATATATCGGCGGATTTGATTGGTTTTTCGTTTGAGTGACAGTTGACATTATACAGTTTGATTTTTTTAAAGTAGTAAAATGGATATGGTATGTTATGAATGTTTTTGTTCTGGGTAAAGGTGTGTACTGAGCACTAAGTGGACCTCAGCGTTACTTGTGCATATGAGTGTATAAGTGGTATGTACCTGAGTGAAGAGGTCGAGCAGATGGTCCATGGCGGCGCGCAGGTCGTCGACGTGGCGGTGCAGCGGCGCGGCGGCGCGCGCGGCGGCCCACAGCGCCGAGATGACGCGCGTCACCAGCTCCGCGCGCGCGCGCACCGCGCCGCCCACCGCGCCCGCCCCGTCCGCCCCGTCCGCCCCGTCCGCCCCGTCCGCGCCGCCCGACAGCGGCGACAGCTACGGGAAACGACTACTTCACAAATTGACCACACCTTCACAAGGATAGGACACCGATACTTATGTTATACACTGGGACCTTGGGAAAACGGACAAAATAACGTTATCGTGATCTGCGTGTATTAATTGCGCCATCTATTGAACCACGGGTGAAACGACCACGCGGAGCAGATAGATATAAATATAAGGTCTGAAACTAGCTTTTGGCTGGCCTCATCTCGACTTATTTTATTTATTTAATGACACATCAACACTGTTGCATATTATACATTTAAATCTAGAGTTACTAATACATTTCTGATATGAACATTTCTGATAAGTACATTTCTGATATGAACACCAATAACAGATGTGTACAGCATTCATAACAAGTAAACACAGAACAATTTCATAGGAAAACATTTAACAAGAATATTACAGTTAGTTAAAAAATTAAAAACTACTAAGGACGGAGTATTTTAAACAAGAATATTAAGTCGTGATAAAATCAAATATAAAGAAAATTACATATTACAGCTAGATAAAAAAACTAAAAACATATAGGACGAAGCATGAACAATATATGTAACATGTATTGTGGACGCGCAATCCAAGAAGACACATGCGACAAACTTCGCATCTAATCTTTTCGGTACTTATGGACTTTTTATAGCAATATCAAAAGAGCCTCAGTCGGTAGCGAAAATGCTATAATTTAGTAAAACATATAGATGGAGGATATGTTATATTGATTTTTATTAAAAATGGGACCCGCAATAGGACGTAGCGGTAACGTTCTCAAATATCGAAGATATTTTACCTGAACCACAGTACCAATTAAAAATGTTACTCTATCTACTTAGCTTCTGGTTGATATAAAGCCTGATATGCGTTAGCTATGCACTTACTACACTGCTACTTCATACACCGTCTACTAGATTTTGAACTACCTAAACTTATACCTAGTGCCGAATACTGAGACACATTTCTTACATTTTAGTTAAAATTTTTTAAAAGCATTTAATCAGTGTAATTATGTAAGTAAAATAACAGTTTGGATCTCGAATGAAGTGCTTAATTAAATGTAAGATTGTATTTCAATAATCGGACGAAAATAAATTAGTATGTATGATTAGTACCTGGTGTTTAGTTACGTGCCAGTTATTCTTTGGTCCCTCTCTAGGCTCAAACATACTGACCGGTCGCTGAGCGCTCTTCACCGCCGCCCTGAGCTCAGCGTCGTCTCGCGTCAGCTCGTCAGTCTCTAAACTGCGGCCGCGTTCTTGTATCTTAACACTTTCGAGCACATTACTAGCGCAACTATCGTTCATAGACAACTGCGACGCCATGCTGTCTTCGTCTATGCTGTTGGTCTTTAGCACGCTATTCTCTTTGGTCAGCTGTTCGACTATGGTCTGTAGGTTTTTGAGTTGATTTTTGAGCTCGTTGATGGTGGAGTCTTTAGTGTGGAGTTCTTTCTTGAGTGATTCTAGTTCGATTTCTGATTGGGGCGCGGGGGAGAGCGGGCGGCGCTCGGCGCTCGGCGAGTCGATGGACAGAGACAGGGATGACACGGGGTCGCTGGGGCGCGGGGCGGAGCTGCAGATCTGGAACACCACGTATAGTTATTACTAATAAATATATGACATTTATTTTCAGTGCACTAAATATGAATTTGCCAATCTGATCCCAATATCCCAGTCCGATAATTTTTTTGTTTATCGCAGATGAATGTCGATTTTTTTATAATATTTTTTTGCGGTTTTTTGGTTGAGAATATAAACATGCTCGTAAAAAGTCAGCAGTGTCATTCGAATTAAGGTAACAGGCATTTTGCAGGCAGTGCATACAGTTTAGACAGTTAGTTACAAATATAGTTTCTTTGACCGTACCTCTAAGTCTATAGGTGTCAGATGCGCATAATCTTCGTCGGACGCCACCGAGTCGTAGAGCGGCTCGTCGTCCGACATCTGAGAGAAGTGCTTCAGGTGATTCGCAGATAACAGCGGGTTCAGTGGACCTGTCACTGAAACAAGAGTTAAATGACAGTTTAGTAATAGAGATAGAGATAGCCAAGCTGGAACTTAGCCGCGTCTTCTTCCTGTTATCTTTCGATATCGCTGATTAATGGCATCGTTTGTCGGTATTTATTCTGCCGGCACAATGAATGTCACAGACGGCGAAGGGACATGATATAACAAAAAAAAAACATACAGTCGAATTGAGAACCTCCTCCTTTTTTGAAGTCGGTTAAAAATACTGTGAGTCGATTGGTGTTTAAATTTCGTTTTCCCTTGAATGAAAGACGTATGAATGATATGAGGTGTGGGGGTACCGCGGGGCTGCAGCGTGGCCATGTGGTGGCGGCGCGCGGCGTCGGCCAGCACGTCGCGCAGCAGCGCGCTGAGCTCGCCGGGCTCCAGGCGCGCCAGCTTCTGGCGGCCCTGGTTGAATATGAATGATATGAGGTGTGGGGGTACCGCGGGGCTGCAGCGTGGCCATGTGGTGGCGGCGCGCGGCGTCGGCCAGCACGTCGCGCAGCAGCGCGCTGAGCTCGCCGGGCTCCAGGCGCGCCAGCTTCTGGCGGCCCTGGTTGCGCGGCGCCGACAGCGCCGGGTTCACCGGCAGGAACGCCACGCCGCTGCGCGCCGCGCCGCCGCCCGCCCCGCCCGCCCCGCCCGCCGCGCACGACGTCTGCCACACTGACACACACACACACACACACACTTATTAAGGTCTTGTTCGAGTGGTTTCAAGGTGATTTGGAAGATCCATGTCAAGGGGGTAAAGGTGGTTGTCCTCTATCACTAAGGTGTTCTGATTAGTGCCACATGACAAACTCTTACCTGCTTCAGTTTCTCTCCGATCGACTTCATCATATATATCCATCACCAACTCTTCAAATAAGTGATTTGGCAGCTGAAAGAACAGTTATCGTTATATACGGGAAAGTTGTATAAAAAATATTAGACGAAATAATTTATTATCTTCTTGAAAAGAATGCCAACATTTTTTTAAATTTATTTATCACAGATGGCCCACAGAAAATAAATATCGTATTATTAAGTGAGTGACCAGCTGCAGTTTCCCCCGGGCCGCCTTGGCGACGTCGGTCATCTCGTGCGCGTCGTGGTCGGGCGGCACGCGGCAGCGCGCGGGCGGCGCGCCGGCGGCCGGCCGCGCGCCCGTCAGGTGCGCCACCAGCCGGTCCGTCGCCTCCGACACCAGCTCCAGCATGCGCGCGCTCAGCTGCATGTGGCCGCCTTGCCTGACCACACGGTACCACTGTTAGGCTACTCATACAATACTCGTTTTGATCATTGAAAGCATGAGATTAGCCTATTCATTGTACTTGTTCAACATCAAAATTATCAGTTTGGATAGGCAGAATACTGGTATTATTGCCACTCTTGGGGACCAATAACACAATTAAATAGGTGTAGGCTTTTACTGAATAATTCTTTCACCAAGATCTTAGATAAAGTAATAATTTTAACAATAAAAATATGATTATATCTTGCAACATAGATTCAGTTTCATCTATGCTACAATGACATAATAAGTGGGTATCATATTTCTAATTTGTCATCCATAACTGCACCTACCTAGTATTAGGTACCATATATGGTATCAGACAATTGATTAACATCATATTCAGACTAATTTTGTACATACAAGGACAGTTTTTGCGTAGGTAGCAGTTACAACATTTTTGTAATGAATGGTAATAAATATAAGATTTACAACCTACACAGAATTAGTACTTATATTAATGACATATTAAATGGTTTTGACCTAGTTTTGTTGTGAGGGAATGGATAGTAGAGAGTCCTATATACATGTCTGTTGTTCAGACACTACTACATCATTAGTTTCCAACCATTGGGGTCTGCAGAACTCTTAGTCTTCAAAGGTGTGAACTGGTTTTGATGGATTTACTTTTCCAGTGCGTTAAGATGTTGCATATTGTATGACTGGTGTATCAAGTAGGTGCGAGTACCTGGCGGCGACGGCGGGCGTGTGGCCGGCGAGGTCGCGCGCGGCGGCGTGCGCGCCCCACGCGACCAGCAGCTCCGCCTGCGCCGCCTGCCCCGCGCGGCACGCCACGTGCAGGCAACTCGTGCCCTTCTCCTACACACAATAATATACAAATTGCACTCTCAAGTCCCCAAGTCTCACAATCGCTGATAATCGGGAACTCATTCAGCGAACTGTACGCGAATTTCTTTTGATTTTAAAAAAGTTATTGATGGAACCGTTATAATTTAATTATACAGATTTCACCTTCTTTTTATATGGTGCCAACCAAATACTATATTAGTTAATTACCTGATTAAAATAGTTAGGGTCAGCTCCTTGTGCCAACAGCCTCATGGCAGTGTCTAGCGAGGCGCTTCGGACCGCGCTGTGGAGCTGTCGGCCCAGTTCGCTCGGGGGCTCGTCACGCCGCGCTCGCAACACGTACGCGAGGCGTAAATGTTTAGCTAATATAAACTCTGATTTTGTTGGACTGCAATAACCATTACACATTAGACTTCTCTATATTAGTATGATATAATGTCAGTTAAGTTTAATATAATCTTCCTTACTGTAAGGGGTCCTTGGGCTGTGGCTTTTTCCTCAAGTGTTTAGGTGCAGAAGTGTCCAATAAAGAGTGTTCCCATATACTGTTTACATTTTGTGCTGTGCATGCTTGGATCATCTGCAAAACACATTTTAGATTTTTACGAAGTCAAGTAATATTTTTTATTCTACTAAAATGGGTTTTCATTCTTATAGGTTCTGAACTTGGTTCTATCTAACATCAATTATACTTTCATTTGTAATATACAATTAAAACAACAAACTGTATATTATTGTGACTTGAAAGGAAAATAAACAAAGCAATTGTAATATGGGTAACAGGTAAATAAATACATATGAATCAGCAATCTCTCAATAACAATTATGTGTATACATACAGCAAGAAGTGAGGGGGGCCAAGAGCCCTGTCTCGTTGATTTAACATGTGAGATGTGTCGGCCCATACTCCTGTGAACACTGCAGCACTCCGCGCACAGCAAAATACCGCGGTTAATTGACGCCCATGACGGATCTACACCGATTAACATACATTTCAATGGGAGCATAACTCAGGAACAAATTAGTACACTTAACTAAATTAATGCCAGCCTAACATAAGTACCTACCTACAAAAATGTAATGATGTTTAGCCTAACAAGATGTACCCAAAATATTTTATTTATCAGAGATTGAATTATTCAGTTTATAAATAAATATTATAGTGAGATGTTATGAGAATATAAACAATTATTTTATGTATTTTATAAAAGAAAACCAAAGTTTAAATTACAGGATTTTATGTAAATGTGAGCACCTAGAAGTAGGCGCGCTATTCGCTAGGATTCTAAGAATAATCTGAGAATAGATACGGTTATTAAAACAGGAACAGTGGCTGACCTGATGCCCCGCAATCTGCGCACACTTCCACCACCGAACGATGCTTAGATCTGGATATAATCATTTTTGGTTAGCTACTGCTTAAAAACCTACAACTATCTAAAACCTTTGTACACTTTCGCAACAATTTTAAATACATATAAATAATTTTGCGATTTAAAAAATAATTTACAGACACAGACACTTGATTTGATACAAAAATAAATCACAATAAAATGTCAAATTCTAATCACAGAAGCAGAAGCTAATTTTATGTCAATCGCGTCAAACCATTGAGTTTGATTGAATATGTCAAACACAAACACACAACATCTGTCATAGATAATGATGCAGTAGTGAAGCCATTAGTCCATCTGAGAAAACGAATCGATCGACTTAACAAAATATTTTCTTTGTCTGTGCATATCATCGATATAGATCATTCACTCAATCTTCTATATATATATATATTGTATTGTCTATTGTTTTAGTACACGTCATTTGGTTGGATTGAATTTGGTTTTGGTTTCTCGATTTGTGAATATCCGAAATAAAAATGAAGTTATTATTAGTTTTAGGCCTAATTACGTGCCTTTCTGGTGCACTAGGAGAGAAAGAAACTTTAGTATTAGTCGACAATTTAAATATACGGGAAACTCATTCGCAATTCTTTAAATCTCTACAAGGTAACATGTTCGACGTTGGTTGAAAATGCCGGTTCATCTATCATCGATTATTCGTCTTTATTTAATTTTATGTTGCAGTATTATTAGTCTTAATGGTGCTTTTATTATCTTTTTGTTTAGATCCCTCATAATTATGTGCTTACAATCGATAAAATTGTTTATAGATCGAGGTTACAGCCTGACATTCAAGTTAGCCGACGACGCTAATCTCGTGTTATCAAAGTATGGAGAATATTTATACAAGAATCTTATCGTATTCGCCCCGTCGGTGCTGGAGTTCGGCGGCCAGGTGGACACGGAGGCGATCACAAAGTTCATCGACGACGGTGGTAACTTGCTGATGGCAGGCAACGCCGTCGCCGGCGACGTCTATAGAGAAATTGCTTCTGAATGTGGCTTTGAGGTACCGAGAAATAGTCTAATAACAATAATTTTATTTACTTTTTCAGTTTAATTAGGGATTATTTGGTTATTGGCTGGTATAAACATAGTACCTATATAAACATTTTATTTCCAACAGATGGATGAAGAATCAGCAGCAGTGATTGATCACTTTAACTATGATGTGTCTGATGATGGTGAACACACCAAGATTGTGGTCTCTCCCAAGAACCTGATCACTGCCCCGACCATTGTGGGCGAGTACAACACCCAGCCACTGCTGTTTGAAGGCACTGGACTTATCCTAGACAAGGATAACAGCCTGGTGCTGCCAATCCTGACTGCTGACTCAACAGCTTACAGTTATAACCCTAAGAGTCAGGTGAGCGAGCATTTGTAAGCTGTATATAAATATGATATTTATATTTCTATAATGAATATAGCTATGATTTGTGTCTTGTTGTTATTGAGTAAAGCAAATGGTGAGTATTTAATTACAATCAGTATTAAATACTGTTCTGTAGATTTAACATTAAAATCCATCATCATTCTTGGCAACTCAGAAATCAATTACCACATTATCTTATAAACATGTTCCATTATGTTCCAGGTGAAGGACTACCCACATGCTGTTGGTCGTAAAACAGTATTGATTGCAGCTCTGCAAGCAAGGAACAATGCTCGTATTGTATTCAGCGGATCACTGTTCTTCTTCTCTGATGAGGCTTTCAACTCTCCTGTTGCCAAGGTTCATGTAAGTGTAACTATTAATCTATACTGCTATAATAAAGAAGGCTGTCAAATTTATAATCTCAGGTTGTGGCCTATCAAAGCTTGGCACCTTGTAACACCATGCATTGTTGTTGCAAAGCCTTGCTTATCAATAAAAATATAGTTCATTATTATGCCCGTATTCTGTATGAAACATATTTCGATATTATTTTTCCAGGGTGACAAAGTAAAGGCTGATCTCTCAGGCAACAAGGCCCTAGCTGTTCACCTGAGCGAGTGGGCGTTCGGCGAGCGCGGCCGCCTGCGCGTGCGCCGCGTGCACCACCACCGCCAGGGCGAGAATGAAGCCTCCAACACTTACACTATTACTGACACTGTGGTGAGTAACAATGTAGACTTTGTTTCATTTATTTTTCTAAAAGAAACAACATCACACTATTTAGTGAGGAAGTAAGATTTGATTCTCCTAACCCTTTCTAGTAATATGTAATCATGTCACAAAAATAGTGATGTTGATGTTAGAAGTTTGATGTATAATGTTTGTGTTGACATTTGGGTGATTTGGGTTCTAGACTGTATCCTGGAATCTCTATAGACAAATGACTAGCCAATTTTAATTTTAAATCTTTATTTCTTGCCTAAAGGTATACAGAATCGAAATTGAAGAACTGAAGAAAGGTAAATGGCAGCCATTCGACGCCACTGATGTGCAGCTGGAGTTTGTGCGCATTGACCCCTTCATCCGCACCACACTGCAGAGGAAGCCCAATGGCGTGTATGAGGCGGTGTTCAAGGTGCCCGACGTGTGGGGCGTCTACCAGTTCAAGGTGGACTATGACAGGGTTGGATACACCAGGCTCTATCATTCCACTCAGGTAATTTGATTTTACATGATACAAAGTTATATAATACATGTTTGAACTTAGGTTAAAATTGGTTTAGCAGTTTTGTCATGAAAACTACTCACTTAGGCTTTGTTATAGAGAATGCACATTCTTTCTCATTCTTATTATCTCACATATATTATTATTAGCTCCCCAATCTAAAATAATTAATCAGTCTACAATATCCCCCTGTTGTTCATAGGCCTCTTAAAGTCACTGAAGATGTCAATATAAATTATGTTTCTTCCCCATGTCCCAGGTGTCCGTCCGCCCGCTGCAGCACACCCAGTACGAGCGGTTCATCCCCAGCGCATACCCGTACTACGTGAGCGCCTTCTCTATGATGATTGGCGTCTTCATCTTCTCCTTCGTGTTCCTCTACTACAAGGAAGACCAGCCAAAGTCTAAAGCTGAATAATTTATTTCATTATTTATCTATATTTTATGTTATGTTCTTCAAGTGTGCATTTACATGTAAATGTTAATTAACATTAAATAAATGTTTTATAGTGTAATGTGTTTTTCATCTTTCACCCTTTCTTATTTAGTGTAAAGACAAAGTGGCTTTTTTAGGTCATGCAAAAGATCTGAAAATGGTAGAAAAGTGGACATTCATATTCTTTTGGATCAATAGTTAAGATTTACAAATTAACATCTTAGTTTTTAATTTGTATCTGCTATTTATTATTAAAAAATAGAATGAGCCGCGAACAGGCATGTTAGAAATATATCTTCCTTGGTTTTGATTCAGATGAGACCACAGATATGACATTAGAGGTTCGAAAATGAACGCACCCTAATTAAAATGACATTAGTCGAGCGAGAACGCAGCTTTTTCAAAATGGCAATGGCATGCATGTCATACTGGCTTTTGTAAAAATAATTTTGATAAAATAGCATAATTTGACGATAAAATCACATAAACATAGTAAAATACGGTGTATAAATTTATTATAGTGCCAAGTAATTGCTCAATCAATAATAAATTAGGTGGTAAAGTGATACTATATGTGATTCGTGTAGGCAGTGAATTGGTGTCGCCGTATTTGTAAAGTTATTCTGTTAATTGTAACGCGAATAGTTCTAAACTGTGCTAATTAAGACGATTAATCATAAAGCCAGTGAATTATAATCGTCGGGTAGCTGCAGTGGGTGATGCAGTGATGTGTTTACATCTGTAACTGCCCCAGTAAGTACGACAGTAAATGATGTCATAGCAGTGACTACCAAAAAAAAATATGTTGGCTTTGTGCCCACCCATTTTCCTCTAGTTACAATTGAACACAGTTTTGGAATGATATCCATGCGGAAAAAGCGTAAAGAATCCTGTAGGTTATGACCGACCTGTTTGTATTCAACTTATGTTAATTAGTTTCCCTTTGGGTCAGAAGCTGTATGAACCAGTTTTGTTTACGATATTTTGGTGAAAACGAATTTGATACACTCATTTTAACTTTTATGGTAAGCTGCTCAGAAACTTTCCTTTTTTACTGACTCTTAAATGGTTAATTATTTGTTATTGTCCTATGGAAACAGAAGTAGGATAGATAACCTTGTCAAAACACAAATACTAAGCGGAGAGAGATAAGGCATGCCCTGTGAACACACAATACTTATTGATCTAATGTTTGTCTGTTGTCACACACAACTTTGTTATCATAACAACATAATTATCCCTCATCTCAATCCTTGACTTTTGTTATTATATAAAATACAAAGTTTTTGCAGTGCCATGTACAGTTTTAAGAATAATTTTACCAAGTGTTTTATTAAAAGATGTTCTTCGGTAAGTTTCCCAAATGGAACTTTTATTCAATTGTCCTTATTCATTACATTTAAAAGTTAATAAGTGGTCCTGTGATATATTTTTGATCTTATATTTTGATTTAACTACCAAGTTTCAAGATTTTCAAACTTTTATTCAACAATATAAGGAATAATATACATTTACTATACAAAAATAGAAAAAAATTGCACAATCCATGTGTCTATTTAGTTAGTTACTGCTTTCCTTCCTTCCTATCTATTTCTACCAATAAGAATAGGTGTCATAATTAGTTTAATTTACATTATAAAATTACTGAAATATAAAATTCATCGTATAAAATTAGTAACAATACAGTTACCTACTGGCATTATAAAATTATTTTCCTGTGACAATGGGTGTTGTGTGTTGTGTATGAAATACTACAGTGTCATGTTTAATTATTATTATAAAACAGTGTCCAAACATGGAATTCAACAAAGTAATGGGCTACAAAGGATATCAGTTCACTCATTAACATGTAATAACCAATTGATTAAATGATTTAAATGTACTTTTATTTGCCAGTGATTAATCAAATATATTTATTTAATGACTAGTCCATTGTTTGGTACAGGCTAGATGCTTGAACATAATTTATAGTAACCAAATCAACAACTCCTTATATTGTATCGAATTATATCTTCAGTGAGTAACAGACCCTTGCTCTTATTTAAATATATTATGTTATATTAATAAGTCATTAACTAATAAAAAATGTTTGCATTTTTCAGACATATGAAAGCATTGGAGATGGATGCGTCCCGGAGACAACGCACCCAAACCAGGGCCTCGGCGGAGGAGCAGGCCCTTGACCAGATAGCTAAAGAGGTCAGTGCTATATTTATTTATAACTTTAGGCAAATTTTATGCTATATATAATATTATATAGAGGTAAAGTAAAGTAATGAGGTAAAATTTGTAATTTTGTATGTTCGGGATAATCTCAGGAATGACCTGTCCGGTTCTGTCCGATTCGAATAGTTCTTTTTGTAGTGGATTACCACATTCAACAGAATGTTATATGCTATTTTTCATCCCGAAATTCCTACGGGAACGGGCACGACGCGGGTAAAACCGCTAGTCCTACTAATATTATAAATGCGAAAGTTTGTGAGGATGGATGTATGTATGGATGTATGTTTGTTGCTCTTTCACGCAAAAACTACTGAACGGATTTGGATGAAACTTTACAGTAATATAGGTTATACATCAGAATAACATATGGGATACATTTTTTCCCGAAATCCCTGCGGGAATGGGTACAACGCGGGTAACACCGCGGGGCGCAGCTAGTGTTATATATTTACAACTAAGATTATTTCGACATCATTATGTCTGCAAATTTTAGTTTTTCACAAATCCGCTAGAGGCGTGGCTGTTTAGATGTCTAACCGGTTCTTATGTTTTAAAGAATAAAAAATTGTTGCACTGGAAACCTTGATTTTAATTACCTACAATTTGAAAAGTTTATGTTTACATTAAAAATAATTATATGTCATTGTTACTGTTTTTCTTCATGTTATCTGATGAGTGAGAGAGCTACTGATTATTATTTCTCTCCTTAGTTAATAAAACATGCAATAACTATTTACATATTTGTTCAATATTTCAATTACCATACCATTACACTGAGTTGACTACTCACTCGCAATTATTATTTAATCACATCTATTAAAACAACTGCTTTCTCTGATACCATTAGGCTGACTACAGTCTGCCTAGATAATTACGTTTGTATCAATTATCTTTGATAAGATTGCCAATTATTATCAATTTTGCGATAACTAATTGCAAAACTCACATGCAATGTATTTTTAATAACTTGTAAAGTTCCTTGATTTTTTATATTTTGTTGTGTGTTGTTACAACACTACTTTTACTTCTTAATTCTGGCCCTAAACTCTGACTTATTTTTATCCCGAAATTCCCACGGGAAAGGTGCTATCATGATTTCTTATACCATAGATACATATGCATAAAAAATAATTAGATAATTATAATATCTTGTAAACTAACCTTCTTGAAGAAAGATGTGCCCAATTGACCGACAGATACAATGTGTCCGGACGCGCGCTCTCGTCCCCACTGAACAACGCGCAGTGGACAGAAATAATAACCATCATATACTAACTAATGGAAAATATCTAACGCAAATATGCACCCTTAATGTTCTAATGCCCGGGATACACGAGGCTAGTTTTTCAAGCCAGGATAGCAAGCTAGTTCTCTTCTAAACTGTCTTGGCTAGCTGACCTGGCTTGGAATATGCTAGTTCTGTTTACATGAGGCTATATTATTTTAAGCTAGTATTATTGCTGTGACCGAGGCAACCACACGTCCAAAATGAACTGCACGCGAAAAAAAAACACTATTCGACTGACACACTGAATTTTTGTCAGTTCTTGAGAATACGTTGCTCTTAAATTTTTAATTTTACTTTTTACCTCTTTTGTAGTCATATTAATATTCATAGTCTTTAATTCGCCGCACATTTTTTGTAGCGCTGAATCACGTTTAGACTTGTCTTTATAACTTGGAAGGGTGGCGTTCCACAGACATTCATGGTCACGGTACAGTTGTACGAACTTTAAATTAATCTCCGTACTTAGTTTGGGCATCTTAAAATCTTAAAAACACGTGTCGTGTAGAAAAACAAACAAAACGCGTGGTTACTGCTTACGAGTCAACTTTAAACTAGCTTCGCCGGCCACATGAAGCTAGTACACAAGCCAGGATAGTAAAATCAGTGGTGGGGGGCGCTACTAGCTTAAAAAATAGAACTCCATCCTATTAAAAACTGTCCTGGCTTGTCAACTAGCTTACTAGTTTACTAGCTTAGAAATGAAGCTAGTTTTGTCTACACGAAGCCAGAAGTACTAGCTTGCTAGCTTACTGACACTAGCTTGCTATCCTGGCTTGAAAAACTAGCCTCGTGTATCCCGGGCATAAAGAATAGTACCTATGTATCATACACATATGGAACATAATAGTAGTTTATGCAACGTCATATAAAGAAGGGTATTAAAACACGAGTGTGAGTTTATGAAACGAGCGCAGCGAGTTTCATAATAGTAACGAGTGTTTTAATACCCGTGTTATATGCAGTTGCATACACTACTTTATCTTCACTATTTAATGCAATTAATCAAACAAAATTTTAAAAACAAAACACATTGCGAAACGTTAAATTCACGCGTAGGTACGTGTATTGTCACAGTGAACTTGCCGCCATTAAAATCTAACCAATGAGAGCGCAGCTGCGCGTAGGGCCAATCAGGAGCGAGCGAGATCTTACCAAAGAGTTTTGTGTATGTAGTTTCGACGAAGTTTTCACGTATAACCCAACTGTTTTCAAAAGCCAGCCTAATATCAAAATTTTATACAACTAGTATGAGGATTTTGACATAAGGCTCGCCAGGTTAATTGGTCGCGTTATAATGATGTTATAATGATATATTATAATGATATTATAACATCATGTGCAATTGCTTAAATTGAGTGTTTTAGTTGTCTGCGCTATAACAGTAGTAATTATAAGTCAAGTATTGGAATCATAAGTAGAATGTTACAACATTAGTGTAGATAAAATAGGTAAAGGCATAGAAAAGTTTCATTTTCACTTTATGGCACTTCTTTATTCGCATCTTTAGAACCTACCTTTTGTTTATGAGTAGTCGGTTGGTCCTATGAGGCAACATAAATATGTATTCTAAGTACTGATATCCTTTATTTCAAAACAATACAGATAAAATCATACTCTTCTATTCATTATGATAGGTAATTCACGTAACATAGGGTCTTTTATTTAATATATGATCTTACATAATTTTAGTTCTAAAAAAATAATATTAAGCATAGGAAACTCTTTAAAATTGGTATAAAAGATGTTATGCTTTGTTTACACTATGCAATTTTCCACCTGGGGTCGGCGGTCGTAAATTAAGCCGTGATCGAAATAGACTTCCGCGTGCATGCACCTTTACTAATGAAAATGTCGCGTGCGCATCATTCTTATAACATTTAACATCTAGATTCAACTATAATTAGATCAATGAGTAACTAAGACTATTTTCGCACCTCTAATTTAAAATATAAGATAATCCTGCCTACTAATATGGGACACGTGAAAATGTATGAATAGTCTAATAAGCTTGTATTTCTGTTTGGGTTTGTTTGCTTATGTATGATTGGTTCCTAGCCAAATCACATGTACAATTACCTGCCGCAACTTTTTTTTACTTGCCCTGTATCTGTAATCCACTGAATGTCACGAGGCTTTTAGGATTCGTATGATCACGTTGTCACAATTGTGCACTAATTTAAGCCAATTAGAATTGTGTCTTACACTCATTCGATTATAGGCTTAATACGAAGTAGTGTGGGAATTTAATGGGATATTCATCGATGTATTGTTTCCCAGTATCCGCTATTATTTCATTTTACGTGTTAACTTAATGGCATTAACATGTTTCATATTTTTTATAGTGCGGGAGTCAAATGCCCCGAGTTAGAAATAGAGCAGTTAAATCCAATGCTCGCACTAAGTATTTTGAATGGTGAGATCCTGACGAGTCTGGTCGACTTGTTGTTCTTTGTGCGAGCTCAGCATTACTCAGTCTGCTACTTGGATAACTTGCTAACATTCA
This sequence comes from Cyclophora albipunctata, assembly GCA_963082685.1. Taxonomy (NCBI): domain Eukaryota; kingdom Metazoa; phylum Arthropoda; class Insecta; order Lepidoptera; family Geometridae; genus Cyclophora; species Cyclophora albipunctata. The sequence goes on along the minus strand of OY720117.1, from coordinate 1,027,002 downwards.
GATTTACTCTTGCTCTAAAAATAACAAGGAATTTGTTTGATAGCTTAGGATGAGGCTTATAAATAAGAAAGAAAATTATGTGTTAATTGCAGACTAGATTTGCTTGTGGGAAATGTCTTTTAAGACTAGCTCATCTTTGTTTCTTTGTTTTTATTAGACTAAGAGCACAAAAGATGACATGCCAATGACATTACTGTTAGATATCAATCACTGCTATGAGTCTTTCAACTATGTATATTCAACTTTCAACTATGTCTGCGTCGCTCGCTCCATGTAAGCGCCTCCGAATATGGTGCAAACGACTTGTATTAACCCGATTTGCGTCTCAATGTCTACGACACTATGTTTACGGATAAATATGTGAAGCTACAGTTATTTCATGGTACAGTTTATTCATCCTATTCTATTGACTGCGTTTGTGTTATAATGTTCAATTCAATTCAATTCATTTCAATTCAATTCAATGTAAAATGTAGGGACTACTAATCCGCAAACTTAAAATCGAAATATTTTTCTGTTATCAAATTACTATGTAGTGTTAATATAATGTTTGTAGGACGTACCAGGAGTCAGGACGTACAACAATACCCCATTAAAATATAAATTGATCGCAATATTCAATGTTCTACAGTTAGCCTGATTATAAATTGGCAATGCAGAAGGCTGCATTGCGTGCCAACACTCAGGGAATCAGGGTCAGAAATAGGTCGCGCTAACAGATGGTTTCACAAGGGTCGTTACCCCCGTCCAGGACGATCAATACTTGACCCACTTACTCCCGGGAACATACAACCTACCCTAACGTGGATGCCAAGGAACTGGAAAAAGCTGTTGCATAATTTATTTCGTTAAGTTTTTGAATACGCTATAGTTTTTCTCCCATCTAAATCCGGATTGACCCACTTTCTGCTCGATGGAGCTGTTATTTACCTTCCACATAAATAATTTCCGATTAAGATACGTTACGATACGCTTATCTTTAACTGCGGCCTTCCGCACGGGAAACTTAATAGCTCTTTCCTGTCATAATTATAATGTTTTTCAAAATGTTGTTTTAAACTAATTATTTTTGTATTTTGTAAGTTTTGCACATTATTCAAGTCTGAGGAAATGCCAATATTTCTTAAGACAGTAACTGCTTAATAAACAATGCAAATTACAATGTACCGACCGTTTCTATCGTCTAGTTGGTAAACATCAGAATTGATACTCCTATCATCCAATTATTTTAACAACTGTTTGCTTCGTTAGTTCAAGGTAAATTTCTAGACTGGTTTTCAGGCAAGACTAAACCTTATCTCGTTTTGGTAAGGCTGTGTTGATGATCCGGTAGGTTTTCGCTCGGAGCTTAGCATGCAGCCCTCGACTAGTGACGTCAATGGTCCACATCGATCTGTCTGCTACCTCGTCTCCGGCTTATGCAACACCGCCAAAGACTTGCGAAAACGTTTCCATATTGTTCTCGTAACATGTAGGTACATTATTATTACACCTCAGGGAACAGGGGTGGCTGAAAATCAGCGCTGCCCGGGGTGTCTCGCCCTGGGCAGCAAAAGCTGAGCCATCGCCTTTTGCTAAATGTAATGTAATTAAAATTGTGATTCTGTGTTAGATTTTAAAAAAAGCAATAAATGATTTTTTATTTTATTTTATTATACACTTCCATATCTCGTGTGTAATTCTAGTTTCTTATCTAGATTATATAGATATGCCTTTCTTTGTCTTTTACATTTGACTGGAATTCTATATTTAATCTAACCAAGGATGATCTACCTTAGATTACAACAGGTGCTTGTACTTGATCGTCGCTTGCATAATTCAATTTAAATATATAAGTTTATTTCAACAACAATTTTGTCTGGACACCCTTTAAGGAACCCCCTTTAACCTGTTTGTTTTGCATAGTTTTATGTTTTTCTCCATTGCTATCGGAACTAGCAGCCTGTATCTAGAATTATCTTGTGCTACGCCGACTGCATTTATTGATACAGTCTTCCTTACATCATTTCACCCCCTTTATCATATGTCTAGACAGCCACTTTTAACTGCATCCAATCCAATCACGCCTGTAATTGGGAAACAATTTTAGAGTTAACGTGGAAATAATCAAAATGAAGCAATAAATGTTCTAATTAAACTCTATTAAATTACGTCATGATTAATCACGAGCCTCTCTTAACGAATCTGTTTTAACGTCTTTAACATTGCAATTTTATTTTGGTATTCGTTTGTAAGTTGCGTTAGTTGGTTTTCTAAAAGTTCATTTTAATGAAGACCCCGCCACAGCCTTAGTATCTTTTGCAAGAATATAATTACTAGTGACTGTACCGATGTATTTTTTATACATCTGTCTGCTGGTGCATGCGGAGCGGGTACGTGCCTGACCTCGTTTAAACCGCGAGATTGCGTTAGCGGCGGTAATGAAAGCAAAACATTCTGTGCCTACGTCTAACATTTGGAAAAATTTGACGTGACCGAAACCATCTCCGCATATATTATAAAAACAAAGTACTCATTAACAGTCGAACATTATGTAGCGAGTGTTTCGTTACATGTGTATCTCAGAATCCTAGGGGTTGATTCGTTTGGGCGGGCGGCTGGAGGGGAGTCCTGGGCGGACGCGGAGGGGGGCTCCAGCGTCAACGACCGCCACTCGTCTGTCTGCGAGCGCGGGGGAACACCGTCCCATGCTGCACCCGCGGCCCCCGGCTGATTCACTCACATTTTTGGCCTTTTCCTTAACTCTATTGCTTTGTGCGGTCGTCTTTGTGCATTGACCTTCGGTTGGGTCGTATCGTGAGATTCGAAACGTGTACCGAGTGGCGCGGGCGTTAATACGACTTAGAAAATTGTGGACATCGGCGGAATATGCGACTGCATAATGCATGCATTCGTTGAGGTGTGAGTGCGGTTCTCGTTGGACGCGCGAGTGTGTTGAGGGTGCGACTGTAATGAAGACGAGAGGTCCGGTGAGCACGTGCTGTTAGTTAGTGTCACGTTGATGGATAATCCGTGGCGTCCGCTCGCCGGTTTCGGTGACACATTGTCGGTGTGAAAGTGTGAGACTGCATCGATCTAAAATAGACGTTTTTATTTATGAACAATGCGCTTCAGTGACACGAACACTTCCTAGTGTTGTGGTGTATTATTATTGTGACTTGAGAGTGATGATGGTGCGGCTCGGGCTGGCGATGGTGGTGGGCGTCGCGCCGGCGCTGGTGTCGTGGTGGCGCGGCGCGGGCCCGCAGCTGTCCTCGCAGCTCTGCCCTCAGCTGTCCCCGCTGAGCCCCGACAAGCCGTTCCGCGCGTGGCCCCCGCACCGCTCGCCCTCGCTGTCCGACTGCCTGGAGAGCAGCAGCGATGAGGACTCCGCGCGATCGATAGTCTGTCTGGTCAGACCTAAAGCTGTAAGTTCATCCCACGTCTACGTACATCAACCTTTTTTTTACGTACAACATCGATTTGATAATACTTTACATAATGTGTACTCCTCATTAAATTATTTAACAGCCAAATTACAAGTGTTTATTGAAATCATCGACAAATTCTAACCGGTTTGCAGTGAAAGCTGCGAATTTGTACGTAACAATGCCCACATATGTTGAAATATTGTCCTAAATTGCCATGTTATCACAACTCGATTGGCTAACGTTCGCATATATGTACGCGTTTTCGGTAAATTAATAGAAAATGAAATTCTTACTTCGTAACATGGAATAAATACATAAGAAATTACAAAAAAGTAAAACTACAAAGTATTTTAAGTTAAATTAATGTTAATTTAAGTAATTTCCGGGCCCGGCGCCTCACTTGCGAGACATGTCTGCCACGTGACTCACGCAGGACATTTCAATATCAACTATAAATAGCTCCAAACCGAACTCGTAAAGTGATCCCGATCGTCTCCATGATTTAGAGACCAATAACTGTTTGTATAACGATCCGTTTCTGGTAACCTGTTTGATCATGATGACACCCAGAGGAATGGACGTCGTTATGAATGAATACAAACTTCTCCCCTTAATTTTAAATGTTCAAACTTTGTTTAGTTTTACATATAAAGTTCTGAGATTACTAACAAAAGTTGAGAAACAACCTTACTCTACTTTGTAATCGATCATTACAAACTTTGCAACGAATTGCAAACAACCGATCATTTCAGCTAAGCGCTGCTACAAAGTATGGTTTGGGTACTTACATACAAGCGGCGGCTATTTCTTGTCCAAAACGAATTTCTAAGTCTTGGTAGAGTCACGCTCTGCTAACACTTGGACAAAAAGTATGCGTCTATTAAGAAACAACTCGGTGTATTTATAAATTAAAGATACGTAATGCTTTATTTATACAATAAGTTTTCAAAACATTTCGAGAAACATTACATAATTTATGCCGACGCACCCATTTATAATTAATATATAGATTCTATAGATCCATGAATCACGCGGTGATCCGTTTTGTAATCCTTATGTCGTTGCCGATGAATCTGTCGGCGTCGTTATTTATCTATAAACAAATGATATTGCATCGATCATTCACCTTTGCTATTACGAAAGCGTTGGCGTGCGGTGCTTGACGCATGCGTCGCGGTGCATCCCGCAAATGTCAAGATATTTACGTCCGCATGCGTCGCGTGCGCATGCCGCGTTCCGTTTGATTTCCAAACGGTTCGATACTCGCCCCCGATTGGTTTTTGCCGATCACTCGCTAGTCGTTATCTCCATGATCCGTGTCCACTGTCGCGTGCCGATACGATACCTCAATTAAAGTTCTTGCTCGCTACTTGAAGAATAATGCGTTAAACGCGTTATTCGTTCCAGATTTCATCCCGCTTCTTAGAACAAACAGAGTGATCCGTTCTAGTTGGACATTCAGAGGTATTTATTACGATTGCAGACACATAGTTTGTGAAAATAACCAAAAAATATTTGTGGAACTGTAAATGGTTTCTTAATTATTCATCCAGCTCGTAATCTACGCTGAACTCGTTATGGTTTTATTAATTAACATTCCATAAACGTGACGTACTGTAAACACTCTAATTTAAATACCTGCTTTGCTACAGTTACTTCAGAAATATGTTTTAAATTATGAGAAAGATTTATCTTATTCAGCTATCTTTTGCAACGATACAATTTCTACATTTTTCACTCATACAATAGTTCTTTCGCGTTCCTGTATGAGCTCTGCTAACAACATACCACTAACTCTGTAGTTATGACTGTACCTGCCACATTGTGTCCGAGACACAGCCGTGACGTCCTTGCCCCTTTGTTCAGGCTCGTTTCACTGGCCAAGTGGCCTCACCACTCAGGAATGGTCATCATTCCTTGACCACGACGCAGTAAGGATAACAAGTAGTACTAATGAGATGTTTGCGGTCACCCTGCTCGTGTCTAGTTTAAGCTATGTTTGTTATGTGCATGATTTAAATGTGGATTTCCATAGCTATGCGCTCACGTTGTTATCAACGCAAATACGTGTCCAATTTCCTTATGTTGGTTGATTTTGTCAAATGAAGAAAATCAACTCTCTAGGTGTATATTTTTGAGTTGTATTATGTTTTTATTAGTTTTTGGTCCAGGGGTTATTATTAATTTTTGAACGGTTCTACTTTATTCTTAATCGGCTTATAATATTTGCATACCCAACAATTAATATATATTAATTAATAACTCCAATAGTTTAAACAAGAGATTCTACTTTCATCGCTTTCTTTCCACTATACATTTTTAGAATGCCGACTAGAACTTTCTTTAGGCATCCTGTGCATCTGTAATGGTTATGGGCTTGTATGTTGGCGCTTATTTGGTCATGATCATCAAGGCAAGTCTTAGAAAGCAGTATAATTTGATAAACCTGTGAGAAATTATACAAATAAATTTTTATGATTATTTCAAGTAATATTACCAGCAGGGCTTGAAGAATACTTGGCTAAGCAAAGGTTTTGTCTTCGTTTTATCTCTTTTTTTCATATACTATACATATGTAGATATAGAGAAAGAGATATCTTTAGAGAAAAAAAGTATGTTCGTGCCGTTAGTGGCCAACCTGGTGTCGGAGTTTTAAACCGCCAAAAGGCCTCCGACTTGGTCTATCCGTTGGTTCGGAGTTTTCATAACTCATGTTACTTAACAACACTCTTGAATTATTATTGTAGCCTAATGACACATTGATAATAGTTGATGAAGACGTCTCTCAATACCAATTGTCTAAACTACAATAACTATAAATATAATCGCTTATTATTTACGTAACGTTAAACACAACATTGCTATTATGACTTTTTTCAATTGGGTAATAGATTAGCACATAAAACTAATGATTCTAGAAAGTTTATATGTTCTTGATGCCTTTTGATGGATGTGTGTATCTTAAAGTATAGATTCGATACATTATTAATTAAGATAAATAAAATCTATTACCTTTTTGTTCGCTCTTGGTCCCAGAACAGTTTTGGATTTAGGTAATTGCTAGCAGCGCCCCGCGGTTTTACCCACTTTGTGTTCTCCCGTGGGAATTTCGGGAATTTTTATACTTATATACCTTCCTCTTGAATCACTCTATATATTAAAAACACTGCATCAATATCCGTTGCGTAGTTTTAAAGATCTAAGCATATATAGGGGCAGAGAGACAGCGGAAAGCGACTTTGTTTTATACTATGTAATGATTTTGAGAAGTAAATTAATTTAAAATGCGATATCAATTAATATTATTAGTTTTATTTACCTACTGTTCCACAATAACATTCGTATCAGTATGTAACTGTGTCATAATGAGTTCGTGCTGATTTTTCAATGTCAATAGCTGTTTACATTGCAGTTTTATTTAATGTAACTGCTTACGAACTAGCAAAATATACGTTTGCACTATCATGTAATTCGATCTATTTATCAAAACCAATTAAAAACCATTAAAAAAAACGAATGTCCTAACTTATTACGTATTAGGCAGTTTTTTTCCAATAAATATTTGTATTTGTATCCTCAAAAATGTGTAATGGGTCCTACCCCTTACTATAACCCCATGTCTATGCCATCCACCCATCATCCACCTCATCAAGAATAAAGAAATTGATTGACAGGACATTTGACATTTACGTTATAGTGACATTCGTAGCGGCATCACGTTCCGTAGAACATGACCTGCGTGGATGCGTATGATTCACCTGCCTTGCCCAACACGACTGCGGGTTGCCGAATATAGTGTGAATGCTTCATTTCATATGTTTTATAATGTGTCAATTATCCTTGACTTGTGTGTAATTTCATCTAACTGTTCAAATCATCTTTCGTTTTAGCGGTTCAAACCTCTAAACCTAAAACTTTAATAATAACTTTTGCGTAGTTTTATTGGCCTTACGAAAATCGTAATGTTTCGAATGCACATCTATTGTCATTTCGTATTTTCGTAACCTTGCCGCAGATAGGCGACATTTTTGTTTTTTTATCTAAATGACAGCTCTTGGCCCCAATGCTTGTTGGGACAAGGATGAAGTTGAGCGAAAAAGTTGATGAATTGATAATAGGTTCAATGTTATATGAAAGGTAGAGTCAGTGTTAAGAAGTGCGTGTTAAGAAACTAAAAAATCGTGAGCAATGTCGATGAGTGGTAGTTAATTAGTAACTACTTAGTTGCATCGCGTATAACACACAATATCCTTATTGTATAAGAACGGCAAATGCATGTTCCGGCTCTGTTTCCACTTCCGAGTGCGATATCGTAGTGAACCAAGTACGTGGTAGTTGTGGTGCATGCAGCTATGCTAGAGCAGCGAGCTCGGACACACCAGCGCTGCGGCACTCGGCACTCGGTAGGGCTACGCCAGTCGCTCGCCGCGCACCTCGCAGGCAACCGCGTGTCGCACGCGCATCACACGCGCTACGTGAGCTCACTACCAAACACGATACCACACAAATATTTTCTCTTAAAATCCAACTAAATAAACAGTAAATACTTTTCTAGAATATTTTTTCACTTCATTGGATTCTTTTGTGGTTTAAAATACAAAATATTTATACAGTATAATTCGTTTTGAAATAAGTGGTATTTGTTTACCAAATACAAAGGCATATTGGTCAAGGAGGACGATTAAGTGGCAAATATCAGTGATAAGATATCAGTGTGACAATACTTTAATCACGATACGCTTCGAGTGCAGTACAGACGAACTGATACAATAGTGCAGAAATTGCGCCCTTCCGTTCCCTTTAAGAATCTGTCTAAAGCGGTATCAGTGCTAGTATCATAGACGAGCTCGTAGCTAAGCTTGTTGACAGTGCGGGATATTGTTTTAACAAATGAGGGAATTCGTAAACGGTTATCAGAACTTGTTTGGATTCCTCGAATAGTCGTCGCTAATACGCGCACATTACCGTGACGCTAATGATGGGCCATCGGTCAGAGAGTGCCACGCCGGACAACAGCGACGAGGAGAGCGGCGACGCCTTCACCGACGGGGACTTCGAGGACTCCGACGATGACACCCTCGTCGAGAGGAACGACCATTCCCCCGCCGCCGTCGCAGAGGCACGCAACGAAGACGTGCAGAACAAACTCACCAACGGCAGCTGCGCAGGCAATTCCACGCTGGAAACTAAAGTCAATGGACACACCAACAGCAGTGAAAATAATTCAAGTGATGTAGACAGTGGTAGCGGAACAGAAGCGAGGCGCGACTCTCACGGAGACCAGAACCCCTCGATTGTGGGCATCCTCGGAGATCAACACTGTCATGTAGGTATTCAAGCAACATTATATTTGACCATACACCATTTTTGGCTCGTTTGCTGAATCACTTGAACAAATAATGAGTCATTTGTTTGCATAAGACCTGTGGTAAATGGCTAATCCTTTCTCTCGTTAAGCAAAGTATACATCTTAACATTTTTTACGGTTATTTTGATACTTTTGCAAAATAGGGACAGCGTTATCATGCTGATTAATTAGTCCTATGGTTAATGAGGCACCCGAGGTCGCAAACATTATCTTATCTGTTAGATTCAAAGGTACATTTGGTGATGTCTAGAGGCCGCGTTTTCGTAAGTTGTCACAGGTGAACATTGTTTGATTTAGTCATCAGCCAATGTTCAGTATGCGGACAAGTGTTTCTAAGTAAAACGTGTACGTATTTTATAATAGACGATAATGTCGTGACTGTGATATTTGGAAGTGTTTCCGAAGGGCGGCGTGTGGCAATATATTGGGACAGTGTGGTCGGAGCGGCCTCGCGGGCTTATTGGAAGCATTAATGGCCTCTAGCGCCCTTATTATGGCATTTCCTGAGAACATCCTAGTCTTAGCCACTAGACTCGCCTTGCTCTATGTAAGTCACACCATTTGAAATTCAAATTACATTTCCTGCGTCGAAACCTTTTATCGGAATTTATATTGTTTGATATTAATAATAGCGATTATGTCAGCGAAGCTGTGCAAATGTCGGGTGTCTGTTGGCGTGTAATTCAGACGTAGCTTGTGACCTCATGCCGCATGTGCACATGTGTCCTTCAATTCAGTGGAAGCGCGTTCGATACGTTTCCAACGTCGAAATGTCCTCACTGAAAGTCACGACATAGGCATTTAAGTAATTTATTATTACTGACATTGGTCGCACGGCTTTACCCTATTTCATAAGTTCTGCAGTGAAAACATTCTAGGGCTTTTATTGTTTACCCATGTACTTATATGAAATATACAAACAGCCAGCCTGTTTATAATTTGATTACGTGTTAGATTACTCATGTATAAACAAACAAATATTTTGAATGTGACAGAAACTTCATAAAGACAACGTTTGTAAACTTAGCATAACACAACAATTGATGGGTTTATCTTATTGTTTATTTTAAAACGATAATGAAATGAGATCATTGCTCGGATCGGTGTCGTTGTTTCAGTTTACAATCGACTGAAACCGATTGTTTGTCACCATCGGGCGAGATTGTTCAAATATTTGGTGTGTTGTTTGTCGAGTGCCATTAGCGGTGCGATAATTAATCAAGTCGAAGAGTACACGTGTCCTCGCCACGACTAACGAGTGTTGCATCGAAAACAATGAGATCACGTCAAACAAGCTATAACACCTCCGGACGACACGAATGCTTCATCTCGTCCAAATGACAAATATTTGCTCCAGTCTTTCACACACAAATATTTTATACAATGTCGAGAAACAAGATTTTAATGTATGCACATATTTATTAACAACTTTGAATATCTGTTTTTAATTATGTGAAATTAGTTACATGTTAATCCATGTCATGTTTTGTTTGTGACTTACAAAGAAAGAGAATATTGGTGACAATTTGTTACAATTGTTAAGTACAGAATATTCTCGAATTGGACAATGGGCGAGTTGCCCTTTAAATATTATTCTAAATCAATGTCACACAAACAAATAATTCGACACTGTCGTATGATTTAAGTGCCTATTATCTCCCTTTAACTGGAACACTTGTGATTATCCTAAATATTAATATGTGCACACATCAGTAAGTGATTGAATATTCCATAAGCAAGTCTCATCGCGTTGGCCGCGTTTAGTAGGTGGGATCGTTTTCGTACCTCTTTCCTTGATATTTGTTTCCTATAATAACCGTCGTTCCTACATTCAAATTTAAATCATCTAGCTATATTACTACATTGTCTAGGAAGGTTTCATTAAACATAGACAGAATTTGTTTTTAATAGTTGTTAGACAGACCAATAACAAAATGTAATCATCGCATATATTTTATGCCTAAACGTAAACTCGTATCTTATCACAATGTAAAGCAGGTAAATGACGCTATAGTTTACCTGGTATAAGACGTTTAGTGGGAATTATGCTTTATAAACCTATTCTGGATTATCTATTAAATATCTTCATTAGATTATTTATTATAATGTAAATTGTCATCACTTTACCTCATTACTGTCATCGTATTCTAGTTTCAGACATTGTATTCTATTTCCTTTTTTGAATCCTTAAAGATCGTTATATTTTATCCCATGACCTTTAGTCTTCGGTGATCTCCCCGGCTAAGGTGATGTCATCAGGACGGCCTGACTCAACATTTGTAATTATTGTCCAAATTGAACAATAGTCTTGTCACCAAAGTCAATCTTGCTTCGGAGGACACGTTAAATTACCCATTTCGATTGTTTACTTTAGTTGGACCATGTCGCATGGTGTAAAAACCGAAAATTAACTAATACAATGGGATGATGATATTGACACCTAAATGAGATGGTAATAATGATTAAAACATCTCTGTCCTCTTCGATAAGTCTCTTCTATACGTTTGTTCATGCAGTAATTCCGACCGTTCGTATTGGATCGGTGTTAAATTGGAAACAATACCGTTTTATGTGGTTTTATCGCATATTTTCGTTATCAGTCGAGCGGTAACGGTAACTAATCAGTGCTCCGACTATTTCCATACACGCAACTGATACTAACAGAACTATAGTTCCTGCGTTCTGTGTATGCGACTTTAAATATGCGTAGATTATAATAATCAGTTCCTCCCACATCACACTGTTAATTTCGTCATATACCTTATGTAGTGGGAATACCATTCATATTATGGGTTTACTAAAATAATAAATAAATAAATAGCTTGATAGAAAGTTTCAAAATATGTAATAACTTTACATATTTTGAAACTTTCTATCAAGCTTATACAAACACAAACACTAGAATAAGATTACCATCATTATCATCATACATTCCGTAACCACAAGATTGTTTGCCAGTCAGTCACACAATCATTTTATGTGGTAGATGTATCCAGATAGCTGTGTGTAGGTGACCTCCACTTAAACATACATTATAATTATATTTTATTTACACACAATAATATATTAAAAACCACTTACATACATCACACATTCATATCCCAGTAACATAACATTCATAACACAAATAAATAATTTCTAACCAAATGTAAACAAACAATAATTCGGCAAGCAAACCCGCGCGATATGCGTTGTTCCGAATTTGTGCAAATCTTGCATTTAAGTTAATTGTGGAATGTGAAGCCACGCGGAGGCGCATCGCGCGCGCGCAGTCGATCACAGCGTATGCTACGAGAGACACATACAACTCGTTCTCACGCGCACTCGCGTTTTGCCCACGCGTGAACTGTTCACTTACTACTTTGATTAATTACATGATATGTATTATGTGCTACATTGATCCTGTCTTGCTATCCTTCTAAAAACTAAAATAGTGTGTGTTGTGTGTGGCTAATAAACTTTGGCAATTCATCTTTGTGGTTTAATTCAACCAATATTACCACGCACACCCCCTAAAACTGGTGACCCCGACGTGATCTGAGGAACACGGAAGACAAGGAGCAATTCGCAGCCTGGATGTCGGCGTCGAGTGGTTCAGATACCACCGGTAACGTAGACACGCGTCCACGACGCCACTCCAAAATCAAGATGGCGTCTCCCGTCGTGCCCGCTTTAACAGTTGCAAGTAATCCAGTGAGCATAAGAATACCACCTTTTTGGCCTGAAAAACCAGCAATTTGGTTCGCACAAGTAGAAGGACAGTTTGCAATCATGCGCGTGACAGACGAAGCAGCCAAATTCTACCACATTTTGGTTTCGCTCGACCGTCAGTATGCTGCTGAAATAGAGGACATCCTCACTGGTCCTCCCAATTACCAACGCCTCAAAGAGGAGTTAATCAAAAGGTTGTCTGCGTCGAGAGAAAATAAAGTCAAACAACTTTTGACCTACGAGCAGCTAGGTGATCGCAAGCCGTCACAATTCCTTCGGCATCTTCAACATCTCGCCGGTCCAGATATCCCTCAAGAATTTCTCCAAACAATCTGGACGAGCCGACTACCCGTTTCACTTCAGCCTATCGTTGCGTCACAGCCTACCCTGGGTCTTGACGCACTCGCTGAACTCGCTGACCGCGTCCATGACATCGCAGTGCCATCTCATCAAGTTGCTGCAACCTCAACGGTACCGTCATCATCAATAGCTGTTGAGGAGCTCACACGCCAGGTAGCTCAGCTGACGCGCCAGGTGAGCGCTTTAACTATCCAATCGCGACATCGACCTCGACCCACCGAGCGCCGCAGAGATGCGCAACGCAGCCGATCGACGTCACGACGTTCAGCGTCGAACTACCGCAAGTACCCAGTTTGTTGGTACCACTCACGGCATGGTTCCAAAGCTCGTCGGTGTATCCAGCCGTGCGACTACAACCAGGGAAACGAGAGAGGCAGTCAGTGATGGCGACTGATGATTGCCACAACCCCAGCTCAGGTCGCCTCTTCATCACGGATCGTGGTTCACAGATACAGTTTCTAATAGACACTGGAAGTGACATTTGTGTGTACCCGGTTTCAGCCCTTAAAAGGCAACTTTGTAAATCAACATATCAGCTCAGTGCTGCCAATGGTTCGACTATCGACACTTACGGCTACATGCAATTAAATTTGAATTTGGGTCTGCGGCGTGATTTTCCGTGGCGTTTTGTTGTTGCTGACGTCACAAAAGCAATCATAGGCGTAGATTTCCTTTCTCACTATCGTTTGGTTGTTGATGTTGGCCAACAGAAGCTTATCGATAGTCTAACCAATGTTAGCACTGTAGCTTGTTTAGATTTAAGCGACAATGCTGTTTTAAGTGTTAAGGTAGCTAGTTTTAATGGTGATACTGTGTATCATAAAATTTTGTCTAATTTCCCGGAAATTACACGTCCTTTTGGAACTCCTCAAATCGCAAAACACAATACACAACACCACATTCGCACCACACCAGGTCCACCTGTATCATGTTCTCCTCGCCGTCTCGCGCCTGATAAATTGAAGGTAGCTCGTCAAGAATTTGACGCTATGATTGCTAGCGGTATCGCACGTCCTTCTGACAGCCCTTGGGCATCACCTCTTCATCTCGTGTCTAAAAAAGATAATGGGTGGCGTCCATGCGGCGATTACCGCCAATTAAACGCTCGTACTATACCAGATCAGTATCCGATTCGTCATATACAGGATTTTTCGCAAAACCTGTCGGGTTGTACTGTATACTCGAGTATCGATTTAGTGAAAGCATATAATCAGATTAGTGTTAATAGGGCAGATATTCCGAAAACTGCAATAACAACACCCTTCGGATTGTTTGAATTTTTAGTCATGACATTTGGACTTCGTAACGCAAGTAAAACCTTTCAGAGATTTGTTGATGAGCTTACTCGTGGCTTAGACTTTTGCTGGCCTTACCAGGACGATTTTCTTGTGTTCAGCCGCACGCCACGTGAGCACGAAGAACACTTGCGTCAACTTTTTACGCGAATGAGAGAATTCGGTATATTAATCAATCCGGCCAAGTGTGTCTTCGGTGTGTCTAATATTCAATTTCTCGGCTACGAAATCTCTGAAAGCGGCACCAAACCTCTGGACAGCAAGGTAAAGGCAATGTCTGATTTCCCTCTACCAAAAACCGTCCGAGAACTCAGACGATTTTTGGGCATGGTAAATTTTTACAGGCGATTTTTACCCAACGCCGCTCAGATTCAAGCACCCCTGAATGCCTTACTGTCCGGATCGGTTAAGGCATCCGATCCGATTGTTATGACTAAAGAATCATCGCAAGCGTTCGAAAACTGCAAGAAGAGTCTGTGCAATGCAGCACTTTTAGCTCATCCTGATTCGCAAGCTAAATTAGGATTGGCCACTGACGCCTCAGACACGGCGATAGGTGGTGTCCTGCAACAGCTCAAGGATGGAGACTGGCAGCCATTAGCATTTTTCTCTCGCAAGTTAAGCCCGTCACAAACGAAATACTCTCCGTATGACCGTGAGCTCCTTGCCATTTACGAGAGTATAAAATACTTCCGCCATATGCTGGAAGCTACTCACTTCACTATCTATACTGACCACAAACCTCTTTGTTACGCATTCAGTGAACGTAAAAGTAACTGCTCACCACGTCAGTATAGACACCTTAATTTCATCTCGCAGTTCACCACCGATATCGTTTTTATTGCTGGTAAGGACAACGTGGTTGCCGACACACTATCACGCGTCGATGAACTGCAGGTACCAGTTGACCTTGAAGTGATGGCTGAGCTCCAAGGTTCAGATCCAGACCTTGCGGAACACCTCAAAGGTGACACTTCACTTCGCCTTACACAGACGAATATACCTGGGAGTCGTACCGTTCTGTACTGCGACGTCAGTACACCGACACCCAGACCTTTCGTCCCTAAACAACTTCGAATGCAAGTTTACAACAGTCTCCACTCCCTCAGCCACCCCGGTGCAAATGCTACCGCCAAACTCGTTGCACAACGTTTTGTTTGGCCACTGATGCGAAGGGACTGCCGAGAATGGGCTAAGTCATGTTTGGCATGCCAGCGCTCGAAGGTAACGAGACACGTTGCCTCACCTTTAGGTACGCACGATTTACCTTCAGCACGGTTCAAACATGTACATCTAGACCTAATCGGCCCACTACCATCATCCAATAATTATCGGTACTGCCTCACAGCCGTCGATCGCTTTACGCGATGGCCGGAAGCTGTGCCTATTACCGATATTTCCGCGGAAACAGTGGCCAAAACGTTTATTTCCTGTTGGGTGGCACGATATGGTTGTCCTACCGAGATCGTAACCGATCGAGGCGGACAATTCCAATCGGCACTGTTTCAACAGCTTTCTCAGTCCATCGGTTACGATCACCGTAGGACAACGAGTTATCATCCGCAATGCAACGGATTGGTGGAGCGTTTTCACAGGCAACTAAAAGCTGCAATTACCTGTCATGCAGACACCAAGTGGACCGAATCACTTCCACTTGTGTTGCTAGGCATTAGGAGTGCCTTTAAGGAAGACCTCCAGACTTCATCAGCTGAGTTGGTGTACGGTGAACCACTTCGTCTCCCTGGCGAATTCTTCGGTCACGATATTGCATACTACACCACCGACATCACCGATTTCGCGGCTCGGTTGAAGTCCTTTGCGGAAAATATTCGTCCGGTTCCCTCCCAACACCACTCAAATCGCAGAGCTTTCGTATTCCAAGATCTAGCTACATGCAGTCACGTATTCCTTAGGGAAGAAGTGATGCGTGGCTCATTCCAGCCTGCTTACACTGGTCCATACGAAGTGCTCAAAAGAAGGAGTAAAACATTTATTATTCGCGTTAGGAACAAAGATCTCACAGTAACTATAGACCGCCTTAAGCCAGCCTATATACTAGACGTTCGTGTACCCGTTCCTCGATCCTACACTGCAACTCCAGAACGTGTCCCTGTTCATCCACCGCAGGAAAAGACCGCGCTAACAACTACGCGTTCAGGTCGTACAGTACGGTTCCCTGACTTTTATCGCCCTTAGTCGGTCTCTGGAGGGGGATGATGTAGGTGACCTCCACTTAAACATACATTATAATTATATTTTATTTACACACAATAATATATTAAAAACCACTTACATACATCACACATTCATATCCCAGTAACATAACATTCATAACACAAATAAATAATTTCTAACCAAATGTAAACAAACAATAATTCGGCAAGCAAACCCGCGCGATATGCGTTGTTCCGAATTTGTGCAAATCTTGCATTTAAGTTAATTGTGGAATGTGAAGCCACGCGGAGGCGCATCGCGCGCGCGCAGTCGATCACAGCGTATGCTACGAGAGACACATACAACTCGTTCTCACGCGCACTCGCGTTTTGCCCACGCGTGAACTGTTCACTTACTACTTTGATTAATTACATGATATGTATTATGTGCTACATTGATCCTGTCTTGCTATCCTTCTAAAAACTAAAATAGTGTGTGTTGTGTGTGGCTAATAAACTTTGGCAATTCATCTTTGTGGTTTAATTCAACCAATATTACCACGCACACCCCCTAAACTGTGCAGTCATTTGATGGCGGGTGCATTGTCTATTCACGATGCGGCGATGTCGCGGTTTTCCCCTCGCCCGTATTAACGGTTTCCTCGTCACACTAACACAGCCCGCATCGTAGAGATGTGTGAAGATATGTGCACACGTGTACTGTACAATATTTAAATATTCATTGACACTAGTGACCATTCCGCACGGACATCATCATAAAAAAACTAACCTCATATAGATTAAATCTTGGTGTCGAAAGTTTCAGACACTGTAAGCCTAATTTAAAGTACCCATAATGCATAAGCCTCTGATAGAATTGCCACTATCGACCACCTAAACGCTGCAAAATTGCATAGCATTAAATACTTAACTACGCAGTACGCTTACAGCCAACAAATAACAAATCAACATCAGTGAAAAACAAAACACTTCTAGCTAAAGCTATTGAAGATTTTCAGAAAACTAAAATTTAAGCAAACTTTCGCGTTTATAAATTGTATGAAATAAAAATGAATATACAAATTGTAGACAAGTAAAGATTTGGTTTAACAACTTTCTTCTCATTACAGCCGCGGATGCGTGCCTAATCCTCATTTAGGGCTTGTCTTGACAGGAGTTATCCCTATCCCTGGCTATTAACTCAGGCGGACAAGCCCGACTCTCCCACGCGAGTTTACCCACTATTGTATTAGTATCTATTGCAATTAGCCGAGAGTGCATCATATTGTGATTGTTGAATGAATAGATTCGAGTAATTTAATGTGTCCGTTTTAATGCCCGTTTATTGCTTTCGTTATTGATGACTTCCTTGGCATACTGATAATTTGTATCGAATGGAAAACAATGTAGGTGTGTTTCTACTCATATGTTCGACTGTCTTAAGGTATTATCGGCTTATCAAAGTCAAAGTATGTCTTGGTTAATAAAAGTTTCGCAATAAAAAGCAATTATTTTATTAAACCAGGTAGTCTATCAATTACTCAAACGCGTCACTCTAATAAACTGTAATTGTTATTTGAAGCCGTTTTAATTACATTTCGATATGTTTTTAATGAAAACCGCTCGTCCTAGTTACATTCGATTAATTTAAACGCACCTTATCGATAGGTACCTACAGTTTAAACATAAAAGTATTAGCTTGTGCTTGACTACATGATAGTCACATAGTTCTTTGTCAATCGAATAAGTAAATAAATATAGATTAATATGTAGTTGTTTATGGTTATTGTAGTGTGGCAATGCAACAACAATTTGGCTCATTTGAACCTGCTCTGAACTATAGATAGATCTAAAACTCTTCAGATACCTCACTATTGTCCCAATCTTTTCTTAGCAGCAGCATTAATAACATCAAAACCAACCTGGCTTTTAATGCGAGTGTCTCATATAATTAATTCTCGATGAGGCCCGCCCACTTGCACTCGCTGCGTGGGGACTCGTTGCGAAATGTACTCATCACATTAATCTAGGCCCGTTACGTCGACGACACCTAATGAAATACGTGAACAGAGTGTGTTGAGCACGAGATGATGCGCGACAATATTGTCTTGAGAGGTTTCCTTTCAGTGTGGATTGACAGATCCATGATAAAAACGTGATGAGATGAGATACGAGAACTAGGACATAAATAAAAACGGTAGATAGTACCGGCAGCTATGCGATTGTTTATCAATAGGATTAAGTCAAGATACACATTTCCACTTAATCTTCACTTCAATATACATTAAGGAACTTTTAAATACCGTGCAGAAGCACATACGTTTGAGTACATGTATGCTGTAACACTGGTGTACAACATATTATCTAGATTAGGCCTTTCGAGATTTCGAGATGAAAAATTGCCTTCCCGTTGGATGTCACGGCTATCTATTGCAAAAATAATTATTAAAATCAGACTGGTAGTTACCGAGATTAGCTCGAACATAAAAACAAACTTACAAATTTTACCACTTTATAATATTAGTCAAGATATTATAAACGATGTTTGTTGTTTGCAGGCTGAACAGAGACTCGCGGCGCGACGAGCGGCGCGGGCGGAGGCGCGCGAGATCCGCATGCGAGAGCTCGAGAGACAACAGCGGGAACAGGAGGACCATGCCGACAAGGCGTATGATATGTATACAGGTGTGATTACACTCTTGTTAACAGTATATACTGTCACTAGACTTCATGTGCGATCTTGACGACTCTGTATCAGGATCGTGATCAGAAATGTTATCCGCCTTCCGGAACTGTTAATAGGTAGAGTGCCCGAAACAGTGTTGCTCTGTCGGACTGTCCGTTGCCTGAATATTGATTTTGCTTGCGTCAAACTACGCGACGAGCATTTGACTCGAGCCATACAGTCGAGCAGTGTTCTTGTTTCTAAACTGTCTTCTTCGACTATGTTATATATACTATACATGCTAGGTACCTGTTCTAACATGAGTACTACTAGTATACTTGCATACCGCTTATACTCTTTGTACCCACACACTGCGTGTAGCGCTCGGGGCGTAATTTGACCAAGGGATTTTGGTTCATTATGATTGTTAAGCAACGTGCAGCTCGGGTCCAACTTGGATGGGTCGGTCGATAGTGATATTTCTATCTGAGCGCACCGTGCTTCGGAGGGCACGTTAAGCAGCCATTCCCGGTGGTTTAAATCGTCAGACCATGTCGCAGGCCTTTAAGTGGTCTAAAAACTCCGACACCAGGGTTGGCCACTAACCTACTGGAAATGAATGAATGACTGTGTGCTCTAACTAATGTTGTGTGTATGGATGGTGTTGCAGAGTCAGTGGGTCGCCGCGGCGGCACGCGGCTGGCGTCGCTGGGGCCGGCCGCCGCGGCGCTGTCTCCGCGCCGCAGCTCCGAGGACTCCAACGACGACGCTTTCAATATTAAGGATTTGAGGGTGAGCTAATACTTACCACCTCTTTATATCTATTGCAGATCAATCCTTTCCGCCTTCCGAGGCCTTTCCGCGCTCTAAAAACTCCGACCTCAGGGTTGGCCATTGTGGAACTTATTCCATTCCAAGTTTAAAATTAATAATTTCGATTTTAAACCAAAGATGATCTCTTTTGTGGAATGTCAAATAGGAAAACTATCTTTTTTTGTGACGTTAAGAACTACAAAATAATGAAATTGAGTTCAGACAGATAGTGTTTTTACCTCTAAAGTCTAAAACCTGAATAATATTAGTATTTCTCTGCAACTTTTAAGAATTTACTTAAAACATCTAGTCATAATGTTCTTAATAATTTTATTTTAGTTTAGACCTTTATTTTAAAATAAGAACATAACTCTCTTAATTTAATCTAGTTTAAAACTGCAATAGGAATTAACTAATTCAATGTTCACAAATAACGCAGCACATAACTAGTTGCAGAGGAAACGGAGGAGTTTAAATAGTAGGTTACTTCTACAACGGATAGTTAGGTAAACGTTACGTCAGTTAATGTGTATCATTTACGATAACCAGAGTCGGCCGGCGTGGCTCCCGGACACAAACCACTGTCAACTAATGTGGTCTTACTTATAGTTTCATCTTTTACATTTACTTGGTTTATTGAAATGATTTGTGAATTGACTCAACATTTAGCAGAACGGCTTTAATGCGCTTTGCGCGAATAGATATCGGTAATGCAGATATAAGTGATGTCGTCGTAAAAGCAGAACGTGTCATCTCTACTATTCGACTCACCGCAATGGTAACCGTAAGCTATGGCCAGCTGTAATGCGCCTTACCGTACCTAGGATGTTTGATTGAGCCTTTACGAAAAATCTAGAACACGCAATCTACTCCGAATTTTAACCTTATCTATATGTCTACGGTTGTTTATATTATTAAGAGTTTTATAATTTCAATTTCGGCTGTATTGCAATCCAGCACGAACTCAAGAAAGTGTCACCTAAATAGTTATGTGATTGTAAATTGGAATGTATTATGATTCCAGCACGAGCTGAAGGAGGTGGAGGAGAAGTTCCGCAAGGCGATGATCCTGAACGCGCAGCTCGACAACGACAAGGCGGCGCTCGGCTACCAGCTCGAGCTGCTCAAGGACCGCCTCGAGGAGCTGCAGGAAGACCACGCGCAGCTGACCGTACGTACTACCGACAACCATCATTTAATGGAAGTTAAATCTCGTGGAGAGTTTTGCTACGTGACTGTAATCGCTAATTATGGAACTATAATAAAAAGAGCTGTTAATTTTACCCTTCCAAATGGAAAAAATACTACGATAAATGTTCCCATATAACCGTATAACATTGTGATTGCAGCGCGAGCACCGCGAGAAGTGCTCGTCGCTGGAGCGCACGCGGCGGTCGCTGGCGAGCGCGGAGCGCGAGGTGGAGCTGGGGCGCGCGGCGCTGCGCGCGCGCGGCGCCGCGGCCGAGCGCGCCGGGCTCGTGTTCGTGGAGGCGGGCGGCGCGGCGCCGGGCGCGCTCGTGCCGCCGCTGGCGCTCGTGTCCGCCGCCGCGCACCAGCTGCTCGCCGACGCCGGCGAGGGCACGCTCGGTACGCACACACATCATTCGAACCCTGCTGTATCGCTACACCACATTGTGATCGTCCTAGCTACACTTTTCTAGTGTAGTTATTCTAATGTATTGTGACCGAAAATTCACTCTCAATTAAATCGGGAAATTGACTTATTATTATAATCTAACCTAACCTAACCCTACCAAACTCACGTAGTATCTCCCCGCATAACACTTAACACGATTGATTGCAGACGTGCGATTAGAGAAGCTGGCGAGTTCGAAGCAGGCGCTGGAGTCGGAGGTGCGCAAGCTGAAGCTGCAGCTGAACGAGGAGCGCGCGGCGCGGCAGAACGGCGTCGCCAACCACCACGACGACGAGTACGAGAACGAGCGTATGTGTCCCGCGACTACATCCAGCTAGAGCTCTATCTACAGATTTTAACTTACATAAAAAGCTCACTTAGACCTACTAAAAACTGTAATTTAATCAAAATTATGATGATGGAGCTTATTTTATAGTAGATGAATTAGTACACTTATCGTTCATTCACTATTTGCATTGGAATGAAAATAACTTTGGAACTTCTAATACTCTCACACCTCTTGACAATAGTTGAGAGTGGGCAGATTTATTCGTTCACCCAGGTTTACCAAATCAATATCCGTGTATCGAAGTGTGGTACGTAACGATGGTTGTGTTGTGTCCCGTCAGTGGAGAGCGTGCGGCGCGCGGTGACGGAGGCGAAGGGGCGCGCGGCGCGCGCGGAGGCGGAGGCGGCGCTGCAGGCCGCCGCCGCCGCGCGCCTCGAGGCGCAGGTGGCGCGCTTCCGCGCCAAGGCCGACCTGCACGACGCCGCCGAGGAGCAGCTCAAGTCCGAGCGCCGCCGCCTGCAGAGAGAGGTACCGCACGCCCACACACACATTCACTCACTCAATCATTCACTCATTCACTCGTTCATCAATGTACGCAACGTAAACTACCCACAAGTAGGGTTGTAAAGCGGTAATATTACATTCGTAAACTTACGTAATATACCATATTTTAAGTAAAATACGAATAAATTACGGTAAATTACGGTAAAATTGGTAAACCTAACCACCACAGAAGCAAATAGAACAAAAGAAAAAGCTGTCAAAGTCAACGTCACACAGACGAGGGGTGCAGTTTGCAGACCAAAGGTTAATAAATAGCGTCTTATCTTATTCGTCCGTCAGTCTACCTATTACGGAACGGCAACAACGCAAAATGTTATTGCAAACTGCACTAATCGGCAACATCCTACGCAAAGCTATCAAAGTAAGCTATTTGCTTCTGTGGTGGTTAGCGTTACCAATTTTACCGTAATTTACCGTAATTTATTCGTATTTTACGAGCGTTTTCGGTAAAATTACGTAATTTTGCAACCCTACCCACAAGTGTACAGAGAAACGCATGTAACATGCCGTACACCCAACGTACACTGCAAGGCGCAAGTACGCAGAGAAACAGAGGTCGAATTATGTGTGAATAGAAAAACACGTTCACTAACTTATTCTCTCGCGCACACAACATGAAAAAATATATAGACACAAATTTCACTATACACTTCCCTTTGCTATGTGTCTAAGGTATCTGAGAAAGAAAGAGAAGAAACACCACCAACCCCATCCACCATCTGTCACACAGTGCCTCACTGCGCGAGTGCTTACATTCTTTCAGATGAATACCGGCCTGGATTTGTAAAGTCCTAACACCCTATTGAAGCGCCGTCTCCTCAATCGGTTTGAATGATTGTTACAATTCAAAATGTCACAATCACAACACAAGATGAAGTGTAAACATTTATTTTCCAGGATGTAGTTGACTTCTGGGCCGTTATCAATAATGGTGACAGCTAACGGTACCGTCCCTCATAGTAACGTGTGCTCCACCTCTGTTATGTACTCGTACCCATTAGTTACTCTTTGTATCCCGTATTCTGTATATACTATCAAAATGTAATAAAAACACGTTGTATAATGCTAACTTGTTAATCTATATGTTTAGCATACAAACTCCACGCCCAGCTCAATGTCCAAATAATTGTTTTAACTAAACGGTAAACTTGACATTAATTTGCATGTTTGCAAATCCTAATCGAATGTTAACAATATTTATTATAAAGACTCCCACTTACAGTGTACATTTATGACCTAAGAATGTTAACCTTATTTTATTGAGGAGCCACGCGGTTAGAACCGCATTTAATTCCTGTGGAAATTCCTAGATAAGAAGTATATTATGTCACTTAATATATTATGCTCTTCCTATTGAAATCGTTCGATCAGTTTACTAGTAAGAGTGTAACATAAACCGACTTACCCATAAACAGATTAGTGGGGACTCACACTAAATATAATTTAAATATTTCCAGGCCAGAGAAGCACTGAACCGAGTGGAGGAGTTGGAGACGGAAAACAGTCACCTCACGAAAAGACTGGATAAGCTGAAGAACGCCAAGTCAGCGCTCCTCAAGGACCTGTGACCACCTCACTGACAGACTGCTATGTATTTAAATATTATCAGCGTTTTTACACATTAAGCCTTCGAGCTTTTATAAACGTTTTAAGTCTGGCGAACTTAGCCGGTCCAGTCGAATCAATGATAGACACTCTATAAACGATCTGTTTATCTGCTTACTTCAAGAATGTGAATGAATATGGTGGAATTACCATTGACAAAAATAATCCTTCTAGAACTATAAAGTCTTTTAATTCGACTCGACGTGGCTGTCGACGCCAGGCTTTCTATTTTGACACGATACAGTCCGGGTTAAGAGAAATGCTACATCATAATATCTTCACATAATTTTCTGTCTTCTACAGAAAATCTTGAATGAAAATCCGCAATTAGTATTATACCAAGTCGCACTTATTAATATATTTTAACAAATCCTAATAAGCACTTACTTAATTTCCTTTATTAATCGCATGTGACGTACTTACAGTACTTACGAACGATCTTTTTTAATTCAATCATACTACACCGTACGGCGCATTCACTTCGCTAAAATTACATTTGACTTTATATGTAGCAATTAAACGCGATATTCATCATTGTGTTAACTTAAGCTGTAACAAGATTAACAGATAGTTACTATGTAAAAGAATATGTATATACTTTGAAGTCTCAATATGTTACATGCCTGTACCCGCAGTGCATTACTGGCTTCGTACCTAACGATTTAGGACCCCTGCGCTGTGTAATGCCTAGGCTTCACTACCGGCTAATTTCAACAAAATTATAGCGACATATTCTTCATTGGTAATAATTTGCCGCTAGTTTAGCCTAAAAATAATTAATTATTAAAATGTAAATATTATAACATTATTATTTCACATCCCAATGACATTAATTTAATGTAACTGACATGCAATATGTTTTTAATTTGTATAGTGAACGATTTTACTATTAATACTTTGTAAATTGATTATTATGAGTATTTCATTTTGTATAAATAACTAATTAAAATATTTTTAATTTGTAACTAAACTTTATTTATTGAAATATTGTGTAAAGATTGTTTTTATTAGCTTGCCGATTTCATTTTATTTGTACTTGCCATTCGTATCACAAATGATGTTAGATATTATTGTAAAGTTAAGACAAGATCAGGGCTTCTTCTTCTTCATCGACTGGATGGTCAACCCGACCAATCCGGGTGTCGGAGTTATTGAGCCGCCAAAGGCCTCTGACATGGCTCAATATCAGGGCAACATTGCTTGAGACCTGTTCTTATTGACATTGCAAGGTCTGGCCGGTCTACCCTTGTCTATGCTTCAATTAGATATGACCTACAATGATGGGATAAAATAAAAATTTTGCTCAAAATTCACATCCCATGAATATTGTGATATGATATCGATTGATTAACGTCCAGTTGCTGACACCGCTTTTGAGATATAACATTTTATTGAAGTTACCATTCTGTCTCAATAATGATTATATTTTGTTAGATTTAATATTAAAATACGAACGTGGTAAATGTGTATAAATGTTTTTTTTAATTGATTGTATATGAATAATTCGATATAATGTTTTTATAAGCTTAGTCATGCTCAGTTGACGACCCGTGCCATGGCGCACCAAAACGTTTTAGATAACAATAACTCGGTAGGTAATTGTTAAGTTTCATAGGTAATGTATTTCATTGACAAAAATGTGACACTAAATAGTTACTAATGATTAAAAAGTAGTGTCATGTAAACTATTGAAGTCGAGAATGTTTATATTACTTTGTAGTCGTATTATAAATTAATTGTCCAAGGCGAGCGATCTAGTTGACTATGTAGACCCGCTTGACGCCTACATGTGTATCTTACCTTGTCTGTGTAGGGTCCCTTATGAATGCTCGCTTAACTCGGCGGCAACACAAGTCTGGCACTAAAGTTGTCTCGCTGCATGTCGTTAGCTGAATATAGTCATGTATGAATGTGTTGTATTAACTCGACCGCGTATTTTATACAAATAGTTGACAAATGTAAATGTTCGGTAGGAACCATATCAAAATAATTAGAAAAAAAGTGTCGATCGACTGAATAGAATATAGTGCAATATTCGATAAAATTACCAAGTCCGTTAAAAAAAATATTTTATCTTGTTTGCATTTTTTATAAAATTCATTATTTATATAGCATTTCTGATTGGCATTTTATCATTAAAATGCGTTTATTCTTTTTATTGTATACGTTCATAATGTTTTTGTGTGTACACATTTACAAATACCTAACAATTTTAATCAAACTTACTGCCCTTTAACAAAATTGGAGTAATTGCGTTATGAATGAGTTATCACTACATAGTATAAAACAAAGTCGCTACTTTTGTCTGTTTGTTTGTCTGTATGCTTAAATCTTTAAAATTACGCAACGGATTTTGATGCGGTTTTTTGTAATAGGTAGAGTGATTCAAGAGGAAGGTTTTTATGTAAAAAAATTACCGAAATTCCCATGGGAACGGGCACAACGCGGGTAAAACCGCGGGGCGCTGCTAGTATAAACTAAATGGATGTAAAGAAAGACTCAGATCAGAGTACGTACGACGTAAGTCAGTCGAGTTGTAACTAGTTCTATGGATAATGATGAATGATGTATCTATTTTTGGTGCTGTATGTACAACTAATTTATTTTTGTTTTTGTAACTAGTAATTATTGTCTTTTATATGAATGAAGCGAACAGACTAAATTGTATAAATTTGGATATTTCAATAAATTCGCTCTATAATTATTTTTGTTTCATTTCAAGATAAACTGCAGTTTCTTTCCCTTACAAGCTTTCTTTTTCTCTAACATCCTTTTTTCCTGGGCATTTCAATGAATGTCTAAAAATAAACGAAATATTATGTATTCATTGGCTTTAGCAAAATTGTTGTATTATAGTTGGTCAATTTGTCGTCAGTAGAGACTGAGAGTAAAAGTTTATATATTCTAAACAAATTTGTAAATCGTATGTATCCACCTGTTTCAAATAGTTCAACTCCACTCGGTCGTAGTCACTTTTCCGATATGACATGCATACTGCGCTGCGTTGCGTCCTAGGAAAGCCCTACACCTCAACACCTTCCGTATTTAGCACCACAGACACGTCCATGCTGGGTGTAGGTAGACACTATTGATGCCGCCTTATCATCACACATGAAGTTAGTTACTCGACTGGACCATAGAGGAAATAATGACTATGTTTTAGACTGGACTACTTATTTCATTATAATGAGAATTGGTACATTATAATATTGAATTAAGAATAAATTCCACATTTAAAATAATCAGGTGCAAATGAAATGTCTTTTAATGTAAATGCTACTATTTATTATAACAAAATGAAAATATTTACAATGGAATTGTTTGGGGAAAAATAAAGTTAAGGATTACAAATAGATTTTGCTTTCATGATTCACTTATTTCTATGAGTCGAGCCCAAAGAGATGCACATAATAATCAACTAAACCCAAAATTAGTTAAATCATTTGTTTGCGACAATTACTTCTTATATCGGAAATAAACCTTTCACAATTTTCAGTAAGTTAAAATCAAATACTAAATCATCTAGTACTTTCTCTTTGAGCTCAATAATTCCTCTTACAACTATAACATTATCTATGGTACAGGGTGTTGGTTTGGTGTGAGCCCGCCGTGTTCGGGACTGTGCTTCTGTTTTTTCCTTTTCTTCTCCTTTTTCCGTTTCTTGCGTTCCTTGTCATCATCGTGACGCTTCTGCTTTTTATGTTTCTTTTCATAAGTGTCAGGATTAGAGGAATCTGTAATATTAGTAACAAAGGTAAAATATAAGTATTTTTTTATTGAAGTGAATTGGTGCACAATACTTGTATGCTGAAGGTTTATTCCTAGACAATAAAACTAAGTATTATCTATTTTATTTACTGCTGTATCTTTATAAACCTCAAAACTTTAGAACTTGTCAACCTAAATGTAAAAATCATAAGTTCTAGATTTATGACCAATAACTTTGTAATATATCAGGGTTTGAACACGATTGGAATTTACTATAAATGCAATTGGTAATACATTGCATGACGTTAACGAAAATATCAAACAACCATTACCTTGTAGAGGTGTCTCTTGTCCTGGAGGCGCTCCATCTTTGTGCTTGTGCTTCTTGTGTTTACTCTTGTGTCTCTTTGGTGGTGTGGAGCTCACATAGCGGTACTGCTCCGGCAACGGTCCAGGATGCAGGCGGAACCCTGCCAGCTGAGCACTGGTAAGAGGAAGTAGTTCTTTGCCACCAATCGGGCGCTTAGCAATCACTGAACCTAGCGTACTGTTGTCCTCTTGCCCAGGCCCATCAAGTATGCCTGGGAGATTTGGCAGAAAAGATGACAGAGATTCCTTCAACTTCTTTCCATTAAATTTACTATAAGAATGTTCTAAACCATAATATGCCATTAAATTTGTCGCACCAGTTAATTCACATTCTCCTGAAAAATGCAATTTATGGTATCAATATTAAATGTTATCAATACAGTAAAATGCAAAAACAACACTAAGATAACGTACCTGGCGGTTCTTTCATCAAATAAAATGGCCCTGTGTTCACAATAGATGGATTTTTACCAAGTGAGATAGTTGTTTTGAGAGTACCAGAAGAGTCTTGACGAGAGACTACTGGTGACCTCGCTCCCCGAGGTGAAGATTTGGGGGAGTAGGGTTCTACTTTCCTAAACTGCTCAGACATCATCTTGAATGAGCATTGTCTACTTCAAAAACATATAAATATAAATTATACAAACAGAAATTACGAAAAACTTAAAACTAGGTCCACTTCTCTTCGAGTAATTTTTGACAGAACAATTTTTTTGTTGTAAAAGCAACCGAAGAGAACAGAGTATATCAAAGACAAAAACCATAGAGCAAAATGTTTCATGGTGGGCTGAATTCGAAATTTTAGTCGATGTTTATGCTGAGTCGATTAAAATTGAAAATTAACGCAGTTGTTGTTGTAAATGATTTTATTTACGTCGTATTTAAAAAATCGAGTTTTTACCTTTTATAATAGAACATACTCATTTGCATAAAATTAATAAATTTGCTGAATAATATTGAAATGAGAACAAGTATCAACAGAAAACTAAAATTGACACTTATTCGTCTATGATGATAACACGTGTTGTCCCAGCCCAGCTATAATATTAAAAAAATTAAAGTATGACATTTAGTTAGTCTATGGGTCATGAATTAGCTTCTCGATGTGCTACAGTATTTTCTGATTGTATTTGGAAATAAACAGATAATTGTGGTTGATTTCGTTAAATTTCAGTGTCTATGAGTTACAAAAACCAATAAAAATGATAGTGAACAATGAATTAAGTGGTACAAACACTAAGCGATGCTTTTGATATCACGATTCCTCGCACTGTGAAGTGACGCCATTTTACGGGAATGATCAGCCCGCGGCTGTTTCATAGGCCTGATGTAAGGATTGCTCGTTCCAAACGGATGCATGGAAACGAATCTTTTTTCTTGTATTCGTACTGGACGTACGACTTCAGAGGTTTGTTCATTTCCTTCATGTAATTGTTTATTTATGTAATGAAAATTTCGAAATATTCCTCTTGTCTGAGCGTCTTTTGTTTAGTTCATATTTAGAGCACGTGTTTTTGATTTTACAGAAAACTATGGAAGATGGTAATAAAACCAATATAAGAGACGAAAAAATCTCTTCAGCGTCACTTGCAAACTTGTATGCTGAAAGACCCGCCAAATTGACTAGCAATGGACATGACTTCGGAGGGGAATCGTCGAGCCCGCCGATCGAAGCATTCGAACAACGCCGCCCCCATTCTGACGACGCCCACGATGACAAGAACAGAAAACGCATCAATCCACTCAGGATACACCTTGGAAAGAGGCCATTTGTTGACAATTCATTACAATATTACAATGCTAGTAAGAAAAAAAAACCTATTGTAAATAGAAATAGTGCTTCTAGTGCAACAATTGCTCCTCCCAGGGTGCCTAAATTGATACCGAAGCATAGTCAATTTCACAATGTTACATCACATAAAGACAGCAGTGTTTTGGACAACGAACAAGACAAACCTGTGCCTCGACTTGTGCCTAAAAGTCAGCTGATGCAGTTCAAAAAAGGAAAAGTAGAGAAAGGGTCTCAATTGAAGGAGTATGTTCAAAGCTTAGGTTTAAAGCCAATGGTGAAGTTCAAGTGTAGAAAATGTTGTTCAATGTCATTTAAAACATTGGCTATGTTGAAGGAGCATCAACTAGTTTGTAGAGCTCAGGCCAAGGAGCCCACCCTGAGTCCCGAAGCTGCGCCGAGTGTTGCCAATGACAGTAATACTGGGGGCCCTTCCCGGGTCACAAGAAAGGTGTACCTGTGCTCTGCGTGTGGCAAATATTATGAGAACTGGAACCTCTTCTTGCACATGCGAGAAGTACATAATAGACACATATGCTTATTTTGTTTAGGAATGTTTTCAAAGGCAGAAAAGCTTTCTTCACACTTGACTAACAAGCACAGTGTTAAAGAGTTTAACTATAATAGTAAGGAAGAGTTTTTCAATGTTTACAATGGAACCTTGTACCTGATGTGTTGTGTGTGTGATGAGATCTGTTGTGAGCAAGATGACTTTTTTAATCATGACTGTAATAATGTAAAGCCAAAACCAGTGCCTCTTCTTGTCAGTAAACATGCAGCAAAACCAAATAGTGTTAAAAATCAAACTCCAACTATTAACAGTGATTTATCATTAAATGGTTCTCCGAGTATACCTAAGCCAATAACTAAAACCTCTTTGGAAAAGAAAGACATTAAAGAAACTAGAATTGAAACTATGACATCACAAGCAGCAAAATCTGTAGTAGATAATAAACAAAATGAGTATAGTAAGTTAAGTAGTTGTCCAGACAATGTACTAGCTGGCAGTAAAGATATTGGAATTAATAATAGTAGTGTGGAGAGTAAGAAACCTGAAATCCCAGACATTAAACAAGCTCCAGTAACTCCACAATGGAATCCATATGCAGCTGAACCAGTTAAATCATGTGCGAATGGTGATGACACTATTGACCACTCCGATGAGAGTGATTCCCCAGTGTCAGACGATGCTAACATTTACAACAATGAAACTCCTCAAAGCAAAACTGAAGATATTTTAAGTCCGCCTGTAGAAAAGGAATGTGGTATTAAATTAAAGCTTAGCTTAAATAATGCAAACTCCCCAGTCATAATCAACTCCACTGTTGATCCTACTGTAGGGCAACAAAATGCTCACAAACCACCATCTCGCAACAGAAGACCTCCTAAAAGATACGAGAAGGATATGTCACTGGAGCCGGCCGTTCAAACGAAGACACCATCAATAAAAATGACTATTTGCGACAGAGCTGATAGCCCATTTGTGAAGACAACTATTTATGAAAATGACAAGGAAACAACAGTGAAGACAATACTAAATAACAATTTGGACACTGTTGTAAAAAGTCCTGAACTTAAACCTGAGAACACAATAAAAACAACAATATATGATAACAAACCAGAAAATGATGAAATCACTTTGAATAGAGTACCAAAGTTGACAGTGAGAGTACCCAAGGAACTACTGGATAAGGATTCATCCAGCGATGAGTCATCTGACAGTGATGTCAGTGACAAACTCACAGTAGATGAAAATGATGTAACTATCAAGCCACCTGAAGAGATAAAAGAGGTGCCTGAGGTAGAAATGACACCAGAAGAAATAAGCGAGCCAACTGCTGATGATACAGAAGTGGATGTGGAAGACCACCTGGATGTGGAAACAATACCACCTACCAGTGAACCTGAGGAAACTAAACTAGAACCCAAGACTGATTCACCAGAAGTAGATCCTGTTGCAGAAACAGCTCCCGAGGAGCCCACAGTTCCTTTAACAGAACTGTCTCTTGATAAACCATTAGATAAATATCCATTGAAAGATCTTTTGAGAGTATTTTTAACATCTACCGTTTATAATTGCATATATTGTAATCATGCTCGAAAAATAGCTGTGAATTGTGAGCAGCTTTCATTACACATGGTTGCTGAGCATCGTTTTACTGCAACTGTGGACAGTATTACTGCTGAAGAGTTAATGCCAGAAACAATCACAGCCAAGTTGAGGTCTGCAGCACCAGATTTAAGGTCTATTTACATAAACTTGGACTCCTATGACAGTGAAGAAAAATGTGACATTGTACCATTTGATCACACATTTGAATGTTTTCAGTGTTATTTTAAAACTTCTGTTCACAAAGATCTCTATTTACATAATCGTAAAATGCATCAAAAAACTATCTTATTGTGTGTAATGTGTAAATCCAATTTTTATAGTTATAGTGAATTATTGTGTCATTTATGCCCTGGAACGTATGATTCTGAGTATGAAATTAAGTTTAGATGTTGTTTTTGTAATGTAGATTCAATACCATCCCAGTTTAGACTGATGGTTCACCTACGGAAGATACACCACACTTGTGATGTTTGTTTAGAGTTCTGTCAAAACCAAGCACGGCTGTCAAATCATGTGTGGAAACATAAACTACACCATCTGTGTTACCGCTGCGGTATTGCTTATAGAAATAAGCCTGATATTACCAATCACTTATTTTGGAAACATGGCACTGAAAGTGTTTTATGCAAAAGATGTATGCAGAAAAAATGGCCTCATGTTTATCATTTCTGTTCTCCACCTGCTATATTTTTATGTGATGAATGTAATTTACAGTTTACCAAAGCTGTTTATTTGAAGGTTCATAAAAGATTTCATTCTGAAGAGTTTCCTCATATGTGCACTGAAGAAGGCTGTAGTGAAAAATTTGTATCCAAAAAATTACTTAACAAACATATGGAAGAACACATTAAGAAGTTGGCTTCTGAAGACTTGAATGATGAGCCTAAACACAAGGCTGAGCCTGTTGAACCTGTAACAGAACCAACAAAAGAGACTACAATACCTGTTATTGATTTGGTTGATGACAAACCTGCAGAAGAACCAACTTCATCCGAAGTCAAAACAGAAGAACCCCCTCAACAATCCAAGAAATCTAAGAAGAAGAAATTGAAGGCCAAGGATGCTTTATTATTAGACGTAAATCTCCCAGCCTTAAACCTCTCAGAAAGTGATAGCAGTGATGAATCGGATAGTGGTGCACCACCTCCAATGAAAGTTGAAAAGCCAGAGGAAGAAAGGGAGGTGAAAGAAGAACCAGTTAAAAATGAAGACAAGGAAAAGGTTGATATTAAAAATGAAATAGTGGAACCTAAAGCCCAAGAAAAAGTGGAACCTACAGAAGATGTTAAACCAGACGAAAAACAGGTCCTGGATATTTGGGATAACTTTAAAAAATACCAGGCTAAAGTCGAAAAACAAAAGACTCCTCCATTGGTGCCTATCAGAAAACATGTATGTGAGTCCGACCATGATTACTGTTTGGTACCCACAGATATAAATGGAGCTGACGATATGTTCAGTTTTGATAAAAAGAAAAACAAAAAATCTCCCAAAAAGCATGGAGCTGGTGATCTATCTTCCTCAAGTAGTAGTAGTAGTGATAGTGATTCAAGCTGCTCGTGTGGTTCTAATTGTAGCTGTTCATCTAGTAGTAGATCTTCGTCATCTAGCTCTTCAGACTCGGATTCATCTGATGAGTCAGGTAATGAAAAGAAGAAGGTAAAAAGAAACAAGAAAAGTCTCCCAAATAGAAGAATCAGTAATGGGTCTAATGTCGACGTCATGGGAATGTCTGAGACTCCAATATTAATCCCTGAGAAGGTTGAACCACCCATTGCCGAAACTGATCTCGAAACTGATGAAAGTGAAACAGATGAAGAATTCTATGACGAAAATCCACAGAGAATTGCTAATAAACTACACGAAGAGAAACGAAATCAATTAATGTTATTAGCATCCGTAGCGCCTTCTGAGGGTGGTTCCGTTTCAGGAGAAACAAGCCGACCGGCTACACCCGCTAAGGAAGAACCTGTTACAGAGGAGCCAGTTAAAGAAGAAGTAAAAGTAGAACTACCTGTTATAGAGAACAAGCCACCCAGTGTTAAGAAAAAGAGTAAAAAGAAGAAAAAGTCCAGAAATTCTAAGAAACATGCTCCAATCAAAATTAACATTCCTAAGGACGTAATAACTAAGCGCATAGATACAGTTGAGCCACAACCACCACTGCTGCCAAATAAAATAACCATATCACTACAATCAAACACAGTACAAATACCAGAAGTTCCTAAACCAGCCCCAATCCCGTCGACTGTCAATGTGTCTACTCCAAACACTTCTGCTGAAAACAAACGAGCTTCAAAGCGACGAAGAGTACCAAATAAATTCTATGGTTATTCAAGTGATGATGATACTGCACACACAACAACAACTACAACAACATTGACCGCATTAAGGCCGCAGCAACCTCCTAAACTTGAATGGAACAAGGATGATTTACCTTCACCAGCTACACATAAAGCTAAAAAGGAAATACCTTCGACTATTCTTACCAACAGGCTTTACAATTACACAGATTCTATAAGATTAACAGCGCCGCCATTACCTGACCCTGAACCGCCTAAAATATTAATGAATACGGAATCAATGGAATCGAGCGACTCTGATTCAAGTGAAGAGGGCAATTTAGAAATATACCAGCCCAGTAATCAACCGGCACCTATTCCGCCGCCAACGTATCTGAATTCAGGCACGTCTAGTCTACCCTACGCGTTCCAGAGGCCTGCTGTGCGGGAGGCTCGTGAGGGCGAGAGCGTCTACTGCTACTGCCGGTGCCCCTACGATGAGGTATCCGAAATGATAGCCTGCGACGCGGAGGGATGTCCCATAGAATGGTTTCATTTCGAATGCGTCGGTATCATGGTACCGCCTAAAGGCAAATGGTACTGCCCAGAGTGTAGGAAAAATCAAAGTTTTTCAGGTTACAGATAATTTGAATATTGGTAATATGTACATAAATTATTGTATTGTTATTCTGTATATAACTTATTGATTGTAGATATCTTAGGCTTTACCTGTATATCTGTAGGTAGTTTGTGTAAGATTCTTAGGTTATTAGGTCTGAAAAATGTATAATTGTTATTAAAAGTACATGTTATGCTTGAAACCGGCTGTGTAGCCAATTCTGTAACCTGGCAAAATGTTACTACCAACTGCAGCGGAAATATAAATCCGATTTTTGATACCAAGACGTTTTTCTTATTTTTCCCGCGATTAGTACATTATCATAATGGAGTCCGCACAACTTGTATCAATTATTTATTAATTACATAATTTAGCGCTTACTCATACTCATTTAAAAATACATAGCATTATTGTCTAAGAAAAGATTAAAGATTGGAAAGAGTTGGCCATGAACAGAGATAAATGGAAAGAATTGGGGGAGACCTTTGCCCAGCAGTGGGACAGCGAGGTTACGTAAAAAAAAAAATATTGTCTAGTTCTCCGGTAACAGTTTTGGCAGATTTGATTATGACTTCAGATACCGTATCCTGTCCATTATAAAAGAACCTAGATAAATAAAGGTCATCGCTCATTATCACACCACGTGACCTAAGCACCCGACCACAGTCTTAAGGATCACTCGTGTCACGTGATGTCTGTCTATCTGTTTCCATTGAAGTGATGCGGAGCCCGATATCAATCAAAGCGCATTGGCAACGTATTGCTATTGAAAGTAATATGAATGCTGTTCCTTCCATTTTACTCGTGCTGTAACGTACGGGCCAAATCGTTGCACGGTGGGTCAGGACGTAGGTATACGCTGGTCGCGGTTGGAAGTGGAAGCGCTGCCTCCTGTTTTCTTCGTCGGCGCATGGTGGAAAGAGGCGAAGGGCAGATGCATTATTTGTTCTTACTTGTCGCCAAATGTGGACCAATGTCATCTATTTTGTAGCCGAAGAAGATTGCTACTGAAGAGGAAAAAGGTTAAGTGATTTTATTTCATTCCTGATTTTATCTCTAACCTTTTTCCTCTTGAGGAGTTGTCGAGTTCATTGACAGGAAAATTGACGACATTGGTTCACATTTTGGGACAAGTAAGGAAATATTGAGTTTAGAATGAGTTTAGATAAGTACCTACAAAAATACTTGATTTGCGTGTTTTGTTTATGAACCGATTTCGAAAATTATTGCGTTACCTAAGTAGAGCGCCGGTAACAGTCCCATTTTAACCGATTTCAAAGGCAGTAGGCCTGTAAGTAAATAATTCGGAAATTCTAGTTCGAAATTATTATTTTAGCTTTTAAAGTTCAAAATAACTTGTTTCCGCTAACTGTGTTAACAAGCCGTTTCAATCCAATTCAATTCAATTTTTAGTTTGATGGCCTCTGATGACATTTCGTCGCAAATCCGATCCAATTCAATTAAATTTTTAATAATTATTTAATTTTTAAAACAATTAGGTTTTTTTAAATCTTGGTGACGCCTTTTCTTGCGAGATTTTATACAATATTACAGATTAATTGGTCAGTCACTGCCAAGTATGTCATTTTGTCAATAATTTTGTCATTGTTATTTATTTTCCATGTTAATTTTGGTAGACACGTTTGAATATAACGTCCATAGCACCTTATTCTACTCTTTGTCAACTGCAATAGCAAAGCAATAGTGTAGTAAATTATTGAAGTTTAATGTAGACATCACATATTTCAGTTTAATTTATTTTATTAATATGGACAAAACAGATTTGTTCTTTTTCAGATGTCCCTACGATGGGAAATGTACTAGTTTCAAATGCGGTAAGTATCACTTACCTAGTTATTCATTCATTTTATACATGTAGTTGTCAACAAAGTTAAAGTTTTAAGAGTACAATGAATGAAACGCAGCAGGTAGGTACTTATGCAAAAAATCTTTATTTAATGTAAGTACCTATTCGATGCTATATCTCAAGTACTAATTCGACTGGCAAGGCACTAACACAAAGTACGCTTCAACATAACAGAAAGCACCAGCTTACCAGGGCAGTTCAGAGCCATCATATTGTAAGAATTTGCCTGTGTCTTGTTCGCTTAGTTTTAAAATAGTGTTGAACATGCCTTCGATGCTGGTGTCGACATCGAGCGGTGCATTTTTCCCGCCCATGTCGGTCCTCACCCACCCAGGATGCATGCTCGCCACAAGTATGTGTTCTTTTTTCAAATCAACACTCATGGACTTGGTTGCTGCATTCAGTGCTGCCTGAAAATGTAAGTAGAGTAGGTATATGGTTATTACCTTTATTAGTTTAATTTAGTTTAGTACTTATCTGTATCACTAACCTACATGCATGTACTGTGCTGACGTAGGTTAGATTCGGTAGATGGATATCTACTTGTAACTTAGGAACAAGTTGCAGATATTTTATAAGGTAAAAATTAGTTACTACTTCCTTACTTTGGAACACCTGTAAGGATAGAATCCACCCTGATCGTTCTGCGCTATGGAGCCGAGTACTGAGCTTATATTGATAACTGCTGCTCGGTTTGCTCCCATCGGCTTGTCCTGGTTCGCTTCTGATGCTTGTTTTAACATCGGCAAGAGAGTCTGTTGGTATTCAATTACATCGTCAATTTAGGTACTGGAACGCATTTTGTCGTATTTTTTAAAACTAGCATCGCCCCGCGGTTTTACCCGCGCTGTGCCCCTTCCCGTGGGAATTTCGGGATTAAAAATAGCCTTTAACCTTCATGTTAAGTGTAGCTATCCATTACAAAAATAATTATTCAAATCGGATCAATGGGTAGTTTCAGGGATAAGCAAGAGCACACAAATATAAAATAAACTCTTCAGCTTCAGCTTTATCACTACATAGTATAAAATAAAGTCGTCTCTTTTTCGTGTCTGTCACACTGTTTGTCTGTCTGTATGCTTAAATCTTTAAAATTACGCAACGGATTTTGATGCGGTTTTTTGTACCTAATAGGTAGGTAGAGTGATTCAAGAGGAAGGTTTTTATGTAAAAAAATTCCCGAAATTCCCACGGGAACGGGCACAACGCGGGTAAAACCGCGGGGCGCTGCTAGTGTGTAATAAATTCAAAATAATTATTAGGATTCTTTCTTACCTTAGTGAGTATGATGGGTCCAACTGTATTAACAGTTAGGTTTTCCATTAATTGCTCAGCCTTTACGAGACCTAGTTTTGTGAATTTGGTCGAGATCCCAGCGTTGTTGATCAGTAAGTTGAGACCGTCAGCTCCAACTACATTCGCAATTTGCGAAGGCAATTGATCAAAACTTGCTGTATCCGACACATCTTCAAAAGGAAACATTATCGAGTTAGCATTATTGGCATTTTAATTTAATTTAATCAATGTTAATAGTAATTAACATACAGTTTTGTACCTACCCAGATTTATTAAAGTAATATTTTTGTTACTTTTTAATATCTGTTCAAGTTCCTGTGAACATGCAAAATAAATTATTAAATTGTGCATAAAACAAGTGTTTGAATTTCGCGGTTTTCGCTTTGCGGTCAATATAGTACCTACATTATCTACTCCTCCTCCAACAACAACCTCCGTGGTCTAGTGGTTTTAGCGCTCGGCTTACGATCCGGAGGTTCGGGTTTGATTCCCGGTGGGGATATCTCACAAAAATCCCTTTGTGAGACTGTCCTCAGTTTGGTTAGGGCATTGCAGGCTGAATCACCTGATTGCCCGAAAAGTAAGATGATTCCGTGCTTCGGAGGGCACGTTAAGCCGTCGGTCCCGGTTACTTTCTACGGATAGTAGTCGTTACATGAGCCATGTCAGAGGCTTTTGGCGGCTCAATAACTCTGACACCAGGCTTGGTCAGGTTGACCATCCACTCGATAAGAAGAAGAAGATTATCTACTCATAGCGCAAATTCCTTATTGATTCCGTTTGCTCTGCATTACGTATTGTAATACAGTAAACCGGTGTTAGTCGGGTCGTTTTTTATGTCAAAAATTAAATCCCTCTATGCAGAAACGGCTGGACCGATTTTTACCAATCATAGCTAAGAACCACCACAAATAAACTGGCTTTCAAATGATAAAACCGTATTGAAATCGGTCCATCCGTTTGATTGAGGGCTACGGTCTTGCTACGGTGCTTCAGATATACACGCACAAACACAAACATCGACGTCAAACTTATGATGCCCATCTTTTGTGTCGGGGGTTAAAATGAAACTGTTATTTTCATAACAAAGTATACTATTTACCAAAAGCTGTCCAAAATATCACTGTTGTAAATAAACTTAGAAAAAACAATACAAATTATAGGTACTTAGTCAACTAACAGGCCATCGCCGTTTATTGCCGAAAACGCAACTTTTTGTTGGTCTTAATAATAATTTTCTCACTTTAATAAAGATTATTAAATATTTTTAGGTTAATTAATATTAGGTAACTAAATAAAAATTGAGATTTTTTTTATATGAAAATATACATAAAAAATGTAACTCCTACGCAGAAACGGCTAAATCAATTTTTGCCAAACTTAGCTATGAACCACTACAAGAAATCGGTTCATTCGTTTGAGGGCTACAGAGTCACAAACAGACTCACACACATGCAGACATCGACGTAAAACTCGTAATGCCCCTCTTTTGCGTAGGGGATTAAAAATAACACTGTTATCTTCTTATCAAAGTCTGTACTTTTTAGAAATCATCTCCATCGCAACACAATGTTTGTCCCAAATAACACCAAAAGCCGTCCCAAATATCACCGCTGTAAATAAACTTAGAAAAGGCAATAAAAGTTATGCCTAATAAAATAAACTAACAGAGCATCGCAGTTTGTTCCTGAATAACATAACTTTTTGTTGGACTTAATAACATTTTGCTAACTTAAACAGTTCTTGGGCTATAGATGAAAGATTTATAACATTAAACAAAAACAACATCATTTTTAGGGTTCCGTAGCCAAATGGCAAAAACGGAACCCTTATAGATTCGTCATGTCTGTCTGTCTGTCTGTCCGTCCGTCTGTCCGTATGTCACAGCCTTTTTTCTCCGAAACTATAAGAGCTATGTTGTTGAAACTTAGTGTGTAGATGTATTCTGTGAACCGCATTAATATTTTCACACTAAAATAGAAAAAAAAAAATTTAGGGGGGTCTCCCATACTTAGAAATGAAAAAAATATTTTTTTTTTCATCAAACCCATACGTGTGGGGTATCTATGGATAGGTCTTCAAAAATGGTATTGAGGTTTCTAATATCATTTTTTTCTAAACTGAATAGTTTGCGCGAGAGACTCTTCCAAAGTGGTAAAATGTGTGTCCCCCCCCCTGTAACTTCTAAAATAAGAGAATGATAAAACTAAAAAAAATATATGATGTACATAACAATGTAATCTAACACCGAAAATTGGTTTGAACGAGGTCTAGTTAGTAGTTTTTTTTTTACGACATAAATCGTAAACCGCAAAAAAATACTGATTATTCATTCAATAACTCAAATGTAAATAAAAAAACAAGTACAACGAACTTCAAGAACTTCTTTATTATGTTACTCGCTGCTACGGAACCCTTCATGGGCGAGTCCGACTCGCACTTGGCCGCTTTTTGTTCATTGCGGATGGCAATATAGACTCAAATGTGAAATTGTCGCAACCGTCCTTCGATCAACAATTTAACCAACCATCGATAATTTCTAACGACGACGTCACTTCATCTTAGATGTGGGTCGTCGTCACGTTTTAGGCGGACGAAACGCAGCCGTTTCTACGACGATGAAAACGGTTTCACAAAACGGTCCTCGTCGCAACTGGTTTCATAACGAACGATACTTCAAAGACTAGTTTAGAAAAGAATATGCGTTTCGGTTGAGTCAAAAGGTTGCAGTCCGTTGCTGTGCCTTACAACTATTTAAATTTACATTTAATATTATAAAACTGCAAAGTTTGTTTGTTTGTTAAAACACGATAATTTCAGAAACTAACGGCTATATTAGAAAATGTATTATTGCATAATAAAGATACATTCAAGAGACAGGTTTAAGGCATAAAGTATCGACTGTATTTTATACACCGTAAGGTTTAAT
The DNA here is from genome assembly GCA_963082685.1 of Cyclophora albipunctata. Lineage (NCBI taxonomy): Eukaryota > Metazoa > Arthropoda > Insecta > Lepidoptera > Geometridae > Cyclophora > Cyclophora albipunctata. The sequence goes on along the minus strand of OY720117.1, from coordinate 986,161 downwards.
TTTGAATATCTTAAAACTATGACATGGCACGGAGCTAGATAGATGAATGTAGAAACGTCAACTCTGAGCCAAACCATAGCGCAAAACGAAACGAAACGAGCGGTATGGGTTGACAAGTCGCAACACATTCGTTTCGTTCGTTCATTTCACGTTTTCGTTTCGAAGACTGACTGGAGGTCTACTCTAATTCAACGAAAAACGAAATATCGATCGAAACTTCGCATGTTTCCTACTACAATTCGTTTTCGTTCCGAAGTTTCGTTCGAACGAAAATGTTTGACGTTTAAAATCTCTAAACCTACTCTAATTGATAAATGTTGCGAACGAAAATTTGAATTTGACAGATGATTGTTCGGAATTTTAACCTCAATTCGACGAAACCAAAAGTGTTATCTTTTGATTTTCGTTAGTCGATCGTTGGAATTGTTTGTGTGCATTTTGTCAGGAAATTTGTTTGAAATGGCCACAAGAATACTTTTAATAGAGGCTGCTCTATGTGAAGAGCGTTTAGAGCGTAGAAGAAGACGGCGCCGTCTGCGCAACCAACTCAATATAAGCCAAATTCCCGACTTAGAGTTTATAGGAAATTATAGACTCAGTCGGCAATTGTTTGAAGAGTTGTGCCAGGAAATAGTGCCTCTATTACCTCCGAAGGCAAGACGTCATGGAATCGACCCCACAGTAAAGGTATTGTACTTTTTTTATTTTTATTCTATTCATATCTATACTAATATTATAAAGCTGAAGAGTTCATATCTCTCACCTCACCCGCCTCCTCTCTCTCACCCCTCCCGCCTCCTCTCTCTCACCCCTCTCACCCCTCTCTCTCACCCCTCTCTCTCACCCCCCTCTCTCACCCCCCTCTCTCACCCTCTCTCACCCCCCTCTCTCACCACCCTCTCTCACCACCCTCTCTCACCACCCTCTCTCACCCCCCTCTCTCACCCCCTCTCTCACCCCCTCTCTCACCCCTCTCTCACCCCCTCTCTCACCACCCTCTCTCACCCCCTCTCTCGCCCCCCTCTCTCACCCCCTCTCTCGCCCCCCTCTCTCACCCCCCTCTCTCACTCCCCTCTCTCACCCCTCTCTCACCCCCCTCTCACCCCCCTCTCTCAACCCTCTCTCACCCCTCTCTCACCCCCCTCTCTCACCACCCTCTCTCACCACCCTCTCTCACCCCCTCTCTCACCCCCAACGCAACCCCTCTCTCACCCCCTCTCTCACCACCTTCTCTCACCCCCCTCTCACCCCCTCTCTCACCCCCCTCTCTCACCACCCTCTCTCACCCCCTCGCTCACCCCCAACGCACAATCGCACACAACGCCGTGTCGAAGAATGCCGAACTGAAACGGCGTTAGACGATGCACGGCCTTCAAAGCCACACCTCCTTCCTGTCGGATCGGGTAAGCCTGAGGTTTTTTCGTTACGGAATTTTTGGATTTGGTCCCCGCGCTCAAGGCCCGCGATAGAAGCTATGCAATAGCTTAAAAGTTACAAACATCTATTCACTAGCACAAAGTTTCATATTTACATTTTGTTTTAGGTGATTCTGGTTATGCTCAAAGAGAACATATGATGATACCTATAGATAATGCTGTTTCTTCAACAGCATTATCTATAGGTATCATAGATAATGCTGTTGAGGTATAGGTATCTCTCCTGAAGGAAGATATAACTCGATCCAAAAGCGTGCACGCTCCACCATAGAGCGCACATTTGGGATGTTAAAAGGTAGATGGAGATGTCTTTTGGCAGCTCGGGAACTGCATTACTGCCCTCAAATAGCCGGTAAAATTATAATAGCCTGCTGTGTTTTACATAATCTATGTATAAGAGGTGGTATTGATGTTCCCGAGTTGACAGATGAACTCCGAGCTGAAAGAAGCAGACAGGTTCCCGCTCAATCCGCTGCTACTTCAGCTCAAGCCCTACAGGCTGGTCGAAGGGCAAGAGCTGCATTAGTGCAACTGTTAGAAAGGAATAGGTAGGATTAACAACTTTATCATACATATTTCTAACTGTTGCACTAATGCCTATGTTAGTGACATTTATGAAATATTTTTTGTAGTTTCAAGTAGTATGTAAGGAATGCAAATAAAAGCTTATTTTTTTTAACTTATAATAATGTTTTATTTACTTAACTCTACCTAGAAACAAAATATTAAAAAGAAAGGCAACAATAATAGTAATTAATCTAATTTTATACAACAAAATAATCTTAATTTAATGGGTTAAATATGCTGTAATATGGGGATGCTGTCGATGGACCACCTCCAGTCGCTGAAGCCAACCTCCGAAAATCAGCAGCAGCTTTCTTGGCTCAATGCTTTCTATCAGCCCAAACCTGCAAATCATAAAATCATGAGATTTTTATGCCACTACATTATTATGTTATTAATTACATTATATAAAACTAAATACCTTTTGCCACTGCTTAATGGTCTTTGTGCAACCGCCCATTGAATTGAGTAAATTGCACAATTCTCCCCACAGCCTCTTTGCCTGGACATTTCCTTCGACACTCCTCAACCTCCCGCGGGCTAGATCCCTATGCTCGTCCAAGAAATTGAGAAGAGTGTCTATTTGCTCGGAAGTAGCGGAACCCGTATGTGGAGCCATTTCAAACTGAAAAGATTTATAAAAGAATATTCAAAAGAGGTGATTTTAGTGAATAAATACATAATTATAATAAATTTAATATATTATTTACTTACAAAGTTTTCAAATCCAAACTTGCGAACTAAACTAAAATGAAGACTGCATCAAAAAAACTCAAGTTGACAATTGACATGTTGATGTTATGATGTTACTATGGTTACTATGCATTGTTGGGATGAAATAGTACTCTTCAAATAAGTCGGTTATTAGTCCCGTTCATTCCAATCGTTCACGAAAATTGTCTATGAATCCGAAAATCGTCTGCGCGTCCGAAAAAGAAATAGAGTAGGGTAGTGAACGAAACTTCGTTTAAATTTCGTTCGTTTGCGAAGTTTCGTTTGAGAGAAACAGAGTAGACCTCCTGGTTTGACTTAAAACGCACAACCGTTTTGTTTTAGAACGCAAAACTGTTTTGTCGTCGCAGCATACAAAACGGTCTTTTAAAACGGTTGCTCGTCGCAACGCTCACGTCTACTTCATCTGTCAAGTCCGTCATGTCATGATACTCATGGTGACGTTATACTCCATGTTTTGTCTCTTTTCCTCATTGTATTAACGAACGAACGAAGCAAAAAGTAATACAAAAACCACTTCATCAGAGTTTGCGGCTAATAGTTGAGCTGTAACATCACAGTACCGCTGTGTTTTAATAAAATAGTTAACAATTGAATTAAGTCACGTAGATATTCTGTGAATTTGGAAGTATGGCACCGATCGGTAAGTTCTGTCTAATATAGCGTAATCTACGTACCTCAGATGTTCGTCGGCATGTCGCGATAATCTTCTGTGCTTTGTTATTTTTTGTAAGATATTTCACCATACCCAGTCCAAGTCCTCGGTTCGCCCCAGTGATTAATACAGACTTCATTCTGTGGAGTTAGTTGTGGTTTGCACGAAAAATCTTGAGAAACAACCCTTCTTTGCTGCACTCTTTTTTGTACAGTAGTGGGTTGCTCGAAAGTTGAGATAGTGTGAGTGGTGACTGTCAGTTAACGTCAAAATGACAATTTTGAGTAATATCTTGAGGATAAATAAGCTGATAAATCCTCTAAAACAAGTGGAAAATGTAGTAATTATAGCAAGAAGAACTGTAAACAGTAAGTGCCTATGCCGCAGCGGCCGCAGAGCTCATCCTTGACCAGACGGCCGCTAATCGCCTAACCTTAATTCCGTCCAAATTTATTCGTTGTAGCAGTGTACAAGACAACCTACTTATTTGTACTTTTCCCTAAGATTTTAGATATGTCTGGTTCTTTTTATTACCTATACTTAACTAGTATTCTATTAGTAATATAGTATGGTGAAATATTTTGCAATATTGGTGTTTTATATTGGAAAGTACTTAAAATTAATCCTCCACTATTTAGACCCTTCCAAGATTGGGAACAAACACTTTAAATTATTTTATTGATATTGTTACAAACAATTATCATACCTCGCATTATATTTATTTACGGTTGCCATTTGGTCACATCAGGTGACTGGTTGTGTTGTAGCCGTAAAAGCCAGTTGGTTGCGCCCATGGCACAGGCCCAGGAAGGTATGATGAATGTGCCAATCACCAAACAATATTCATTTGTAATAAAAAGCACATTGTTTCTCTCTCTTGTCACATTTATTATATTTTAGTGCACTGGTTAAGGGTAGTACATAAACCTGGGATACTGCCATCAGTTCTGATTCATAGTAAATAATGTAAGTTGTCTTGTCGTCTGTCACATCGTACACATAAAGGTGATGGTGTTCTGTGTCTGCTTGTTTTGTGTTGGTATGAAGTATGAACCATGTTGAAGATAAGTAACACTCCTTGTAGATGGAGCATATGATTATGACTTGGCGGTTATCGGTGGAGGGTCGGGCGGTCTCGCGTGTGCAAAGGAGGCCGTCAACCACGGTGCGCGCGTCGCCGTGCTCGACTACGTGACGCCCTCGCCACAGGGCTCCAAGTGGGGCCTTGGGGGCACATGTGTTAATGTTGGATGTATTCCCAAGAAACTGATGCACCAGGCTGCGTTACTTGGAGAGAGCATTCATGTGAGTATTTTCCTTTGATTATTATCATAAAAGTAATGAGAAATATGCTGTTTCTGTATATATTAACAATATTATATCCTCATTAATTACGTTTTCCTTGTTTGTACTACATGTTGATGATAAATTGTTAATGATTTAAATAAGCTTGTAACACAGTTATAACAATTTACCACTACATGCATACATATAGATTTGATAAACTTTGTATCATCTGGCTGCATTGCTTCCAGTCATTTATAATTATTTTGTGCTCGATGGTAATGATTGGTTTTGTTCTCTAGGGAATGGTAAGTGACCTGCCTTGCCCCGTCCCTGATTCCCTTCCTCGAGTATACCTACGTTAAAGAATTTACATAACAAGCTTTTTTTATACCCAATAAGTTTCTTTGAATCAGTTGATGCGGAATTAAGGTACAATCTTTACTTTTTTAGTTTTTTTTTTAGCAAATTTTGGTTGACTAAGTAAATGTTTTCTTATTTTTCTTAGTTTGTTTTGTAGAATCAATTTTAGACTACAGTAGAATATTATTTTGTATCTTTGCTTTAAATCTGTTAAGAAATTATTCTTTATGGATATGTATTGAGTAGTGAGCTATAGCCAAACATATAGTCTACTTGTGCTTTAGAAATCGTATTATTTGATGCAATAAGGTTTGTTTTGTATGTTTGTTTATTTTGCCGTTATTTGAATAGTTTGTTATCTCGGAAACGGTTATGGGTCGTTTTAACGTTCTCTCGCCTTACTTTACGTTCTCCAAACAATGGAGGTAGATTATTGTTGTTTATTCTCCGTATTTTATGCCGATACCTTTGTTTGTGTATAATATAATACCGAGTATATAGGAATTCATTATAATAATAGGTACAAGGTGGCAAAGATATTGAAAATGATTACCAATAACTTATTTTATTAGTTCGCCTGTGCACTTCATTTTATGATTGCAATAATAATACCTATTTGAATAAGTAAAAGTAATTAGCCTGTAATGTCCCAGCTGGGCAAAGGCCTCCCATCTCACTGAAGATATCAGTACAGTGAGTATTATTTTTAAAATTGTTAACCAACTCACAATGGTCGCATGGAAATCAATACTTGAAATATTCATACAATTTAAAATACAATTGTTTAAACAGTCAATAGTTTATTTTTAATCAACGAAAACATTAACATTATCATTAACTTCATAGCCATGCTGAATAGGTAGTTGTAATTACTTCTAGATCTTTATCTCCGTGTGACGTCATATAGGATGAATCGCTTTTTCCGATAAGTTCTGTTGACTATGCCTGTTAATTATAGTATGAAATAGTATTTATTTACTGTACATTACAACCGGCAATGGTTTCGTCATCAACTAATACTGAAGATCATGATTAGACAGATAAAGGATTCATGTAATGGAACGATAGTGGAGCATATCATATTGATAGTCAGGTACTTGAGAAGTCATATCGCGCGCACGCACCGCTGGTCTGAAGATTAATTATTTAAAGTTTGTACTTAAAACAAGGGCGAAGTTTCTATACCATACACGTACTTAGAAACTACGGGTGTATAAAGGTGTTTAGGGGGTCAGTATCCGTACCCCCCTATTACCAACGCACTATTAATAATTCCTATGAAAATTAAGTAACTTTTGCCTACTGAAGATACATCACCTACTAAAACACAGTAAAATTCAAAGCTACGCCCAAGTCTCCCATCTTACAGATAAGATTTAACAGTTCCTACAAAGTATTTATATGCATATTCATTCATACGCTTTACAGTTAAGATCGTAGTTTGTATAGAAACTTAAATAAATCCTTACTAATATTATAAATAACAGCCTCCGTGGTCTAGTGGTTTGAGCGCTCGACTCGCGATCCGAAGGTTCTGGGTTCGATTCCCGGTGGGGATATCTCACAAAAATCACTTTGTGAGACTGTCCTCAGTTTGGTTAGGGCATTGCAGGCTGAATCACCTGATTGCCCGAAAAGTAAGATGATTCCGTGCTTCGGAGGGCACGTTAAGCCGTCGGTCCCGGATAGCAGTCGTTGCATGAGCCATGTCAGAGGCCTTTGGCGGCTCAATAACTCTGACACCAGGATTGGTCAGGTTGGCCATCCACTCGATAAGAAGAAGAATATTATAAATGCGAAAGTAACTCTGTGTCTGTCTGTATGTTACGCTTTCACGCCAAAACTACTGAACCGATTTGAATGTTTGGTACACAGTTAGTCCAGAGCCTGAGAAAGGACAAAGGCTACTTTTTATCGCGAAATTCCTTTGGGAACGGGTACAACGCGGGAGCGCTGCTAGTTTATAATAAACGCTATAAATTCTCCAAGTATCGTGTGAATCGAGTCGATCTACTGTCGTACGCCGCCAGCGGCTTCCAAGGCCGAAGTCGCGGCCCTCGTTCATTATACGTAACATTAGTCATTCTGACTTGAATCAATAATTCTGTGTTAAACCTCAGATTACTTTATTGTTTTTATTTGATGAAATAGAGTCTAATTTTTAAGGCGGTTTTTAAGCGGTTGTCTAGACAAGGTATTTTAATTAATAAGCTAAGTGATTGTTGCACGCAGTGTAGCTAGTATTAGAGTATGAAGTTTTAAAATAATTGGGTTGTAAACTAAATGACTAATACAAAAACTATGTTATGTATGACGTCATGTTTTCTGTTTCTGGTAAAACAAAGTCTAATGGATTGTTTGTTACATAATGGATTTAAAGTATACTCTTCCAGAAAGGGAGATAACCTCGTAATTATGTCGTTAGATGAAAATAATAGAAAGAATTTCGATGAATGGCAAATATTTTTCTTTATAAGATAATTGTCTAGCCTTTAGTCCGTTTTCGTAATTTTAGTTTCGTAATTGGCTACGAAAGATGAATTATTTTTCACTGTTTCATAACTAATTGAATATCAAACAAGACTTAATTTTCTGTTTTAGTAATTGAGTTTCGTAATTAACTACGAAACAAGATTTTATTTACAGTTTTCGTACTGATATGCTAAGATTCTATAAAAAAAAAAAATCCTAACCTACCGAATTGCATGTATTTACGAGTACTTTGAGTATTTTCTTTGAGATTTAGAAGGGAATGAGTTTTTGTAATTAACTACGTACGAAGAAAAAATATTAGATTACGATAACAAATTCTTGTTTGATAATTAACTACGAAACAGCGAAAAATAATTATTCTTTAGTAGCCAATTACGAACCCGTAATTATGAAAGCAGACTATAGCTTGTCTAGAGATCTAGATCCTGCAGAGAGGCTATTACTTTGTTTTGTTTCTCGAAAGATCAACCAATTCGAACGTCTGTGAAGGAAATGCCCAGTCAGCCGTTAAATTAGGCACCTCGCCAGTCTAGAGTTTATCGCCGGATTGATAAACGTGCCACTCGATACAGACACAGTAATAACTATTACATATGATTTAATACCACATTTTGGAAATGTGTAGACAATGTTTAATGTTGATAAGATAAGAAAGACGTTCTTTTGTTGTAAATTAATATAATTTCGTTTATACCTTATACCTTCGTTACGTTCACTCTTTGCCCTGCAGTAGAGCATTACAGTCTGATACATTTCCCTTTTTATTTCGTATTGAATATTCGATGTTATATAAATCTAAACTTACCTATGAAAAGCAAGTCACAACTACGACTATTAATAAGTATTGCACAATGTTTGTTTATTTATAGATTTCGTCAAAACGAATGCAGTTGTGTTGTTAATAACGCCTACTTAAACTTACGTTGATATCTGTTAAAGACTTTAGTAATATAATGACCTTGTTGACGTAATAAAATCTTGATTGCTCTCGTCGGCTGTAACTCAAGCAAATCAACTCTACCTACTTATCAAAATGTTGTTTCCGTCATTTTCCTTATATGTACCAAAATTCCTGCGGACAAAACCAATCAATACTATACGTCAAAAGAATCCTTAGAATTAATAAAAACAAATATCGTCATTCTAGGCGTGAGTTCACTATATTTATTTTATTTTAATCTGCTCGAGCCTCGAACTTCCCGTTTACTAAGAGTACCTGCTAGTAAACAGTTGCAGCATTCAAAGAGTTCGACACTCATCCGTTACAGGAAGCCACAGCATACGGGTGGCAAGTGCCTTCCGCGGAGTCAGTCAAGATCGACTGGGGGGCGCTGACGCAGTCCGTCCAGAACCACATCAAATCAGTCAACTGGGTTACGAAAGTGGACCTTAGGGACAAGAAAATAGACTATATCAACGCGCTGGGAGAGTTCGTGGACCCCCACACGTTAGAGGCGACTATGAAGAATGGGAGTAAGAAGCGGTTGACCGCGAAGAACGTGGTGATTGCCGTGGGCGGTCGACCGCACTACCCGGACATTCCTGGAGCCATGGAGTACTGCATCAGTAGTGACGACATCTTCAGCCTCGGACACCCGCCCGGGAAGACGCTTGTCATCGGAGCTGGATGTATCCTTTACTTTATAATAATATACTCGTATCTTACTTTTTCTTCTTAGACTATAGAAGAACGTCTTTATCTGAGTTCATATAATTTAATTCTAATCAGAACGGGTTGAACCTTAAAGTTTATAAAGGAACACAACCGATGTGATTCATCCGTTAATTGGTTACGCTTAATCGATATATTATATCTTAGCGAGCGAGTAAACTAGAATAATGTAATTAGACTTCTTTCAATATTTTATTCCAAATGGTTCCATTTCGTTGCGCAGCGAAATGCGGTTAATAAGAATTTATCAACTCATTTAATGCTTTAACTGTAATTTTGCTGAAGTTAATAAAACATTTTCGTCTACTCATGACCGCTTTGTCTAATGACGTATCTATAACATTTTATCTCCTATTGAAATATAGGTGACTCTCCACAGTATGTTGTTCACTTATCACACGTTATATGAGTAATCTGTACGTGCTGATAAAGTTTATTAATTATTTAATCACATTCAGCACACGACCCTTTTCATATACTATTACTTTGGAACTCGCATGACTTGGTATGCTAATTTTGTGCCAGTCATAGAGAAAATAGCTTTGTCACTGTGTGTCATTCCATTGTTTTAATTGATGATAATTTTCCTATATGTATGTTGATGTTTATAATTATTATTAGTAGTACAATAAGTAGCTGGGTCAACTAACCAGAAATTATCAATCTACAAGTGTTTGTATTATCTCATTGTTGCAGACTTCCTCTCTGTAGGTATGCCTTGGTTGGATAAATAGAAAAATATTAAACATAACTTTTTTGGTGTATGAACGAATACTGGGCAATTTTTGTAACAAAATATTTCGGTCGGAATCAGTAACTGTAACGATTCACCATAATAATTTTAAACTTGCTAACGTACCAAAAAACCAAAGTTTAAATAAAGTATATCTAAATTTTTTCATCAGTTGTTGAAAATTACTTCATACAAATACCAACCAAAAAATCCTTAACTCTTGAACACAGACATCGGTCTAGAATGCGCCGGGTTCCTCAACTCCATGGGGTTTCCGAGCACAGTGCTGGTGCGGTCCGTCCCGCTGCGCGGCTTCGACCAGCAGATGGCCGCGGCCGTCGTCAACGAGATGGAGGAGCGCGGCGTGGTGTTCCACCACAAGTGCGTGCCGCTGTCTATCGAGAAACTAGAGTCCGGCAAGCTGAAGGCGCGCTGGGGGAACACCGAGACTAAGGCCCAGTGAGTATAGACGCTACTAGTTTGAAGATAGGTATTGTTTTTGTAGGAGAAAATTTTATGGGAGCGCGAACTGCAAGCGCTGTTGTGTTCGCGGTTCAGTCTACATCATCAGAACTGTTGAAAACAGTATTTCATTAAAATGGCATTTGCTCAACAGTGTGAGTTTACATCATCTCAAAAAATAAAGAAAATGCATTTAATTTAATTTTTGTTATGTTTATCTACTATATCTACTTCAATGTTTGAACGGCACCGTGTTGGTGTTTCAGGAGCGAGGACGAGTTCGACACGGTGCTGATGGCGACGGGCCGCTACGCGCTCACCAAGCAGCTCAACCTGCAGGCCGCCGGCGTCACCGTTAGTATTCATATGCTATTCGCAGGTGTTCCCCGCGGGTCAGCCACAAGTCCCGTGCCAATATTTCAGTGGTGGAGGGCTCGTAGCGTAGTTCAACTAAGCGATGTTAGGTCATTGCGATTGTTAAGCAACGTACAGCTCGGCCTCTACTAGGATGGGTGGCAGATAGTTCCATTTCTGTCTCAGCGCTGTGTGGCTGTGTGACGAAGGCCTTGATAAATCTCGGTCCCGGTTTATTCATTGACCATATTGGAAGTCTTTAGGTGGGCTATAAACTTCCACCACTAAGTTACTCAACATATGCTCAACAGCTATATACCACATGTACTGAACAATACTATATCCACCGCTCCCTTACACGTTCCAGTGCGTCAACTCGTCCGGCAAGATAGTGGCGGAGACGGAGCAGACGAACGTGGCGCACATCTACGCCGTGGGCGACGTGCTGGAGGGCCGGCCCGAGCTCACGCCCGTGGCCGTCCTGGCGGGCCGCCTGCTGGCGCGCCGCATGCTCGCGGCCGCGGCGCAGCACATGGACTACGACAACGTCGCCACCACCATCTTCACGCCGCTCGAGTACGGCTGCGTGGGCTTGAGCGAGGAGACTGCTATTGCTAGGTCAATACGTGTTTTCATAACTATTTGTCACTAACACATCTACAACTTCTTTTTTAAGCAACTTTTCCATAACTGTGGTGGCCTAACATTTTGAATATTTTTTTATTGGGTAATCTATCATATTTATTTTAAAAAACATTTCAATGCATGTACTGATATTTTGACCATTTGGTACTGGTATCCGCATGATATTAACGGGCTAACTGTCCATTGCAGGCACGGCGCGGACAACATCGAGGTGTACCACGCGTACTACAAGCCGACGGAGTTCTTCATCCCGCAGCGCAACATCAAGAACTGCTACCTGAAGGCCGTGGCGGCGGCCGAGGCGCCGCAGCGCATCCTCGGGCTGCACTTCGTGGGGCCCGTCGCCGGGGAGGTCATACAGGGCTTCGCCGCCGCTATCAAGTGAGTACAACGTACTCATTCAATCATAAATACTATGAACTACACTGTAAAATGCACGCAACAAACGCTTTTGGAAAAGGAATGTGGCGATTACGTTGAAAATAAGAGTGAGCGCCATAAAAGACGACATCAGCCTTACTTTATTAAAACTTACATTAGCTGGTCTGACAATCCTGACCTCTCTCAGCCTGTGCATTAATGGCTCACTTCGTAGTGTCATGGTTCATCCGCATCACCTCGATGTCGATCGTGTCTTGATTTTTTTTGGCCCTCGCTTTGTATTCTTCCTGGATAATATTTAATGAAGATTTTATGCATCAGAGATAAAGAGCTTTAATCAAATCCTCAGTTACAACGAAGCGGTTGTATTTGTCGTGGAACTCAACTTACGGAACACAGAACAGTCAGATCTTTATTTTCGTTCAGCTACTTTTAAACCGTCCCGTTTGACCAACGACTAATAATGAACTCTCCCCAGATGCGGCCTCACGATGGAACACCTGATGAACACCGTGGGCATCCACCCCACCGTGGCGGAGGAGTTCACTCGACTCAACATCACCAAGCGCTCCGGCAAGGACCCCAACCCCGCTAGCTGCTGCAGTTAAACAAACAACACACCGAGTTACACAACATAACACAAGACAATTATACTAATCATGTCGATTTTCAGTACTTCAATGATGTAGAATTTCTGGTTCTTAATTCCAGCATTGGAACTTTACAGGCTTATTGATACTTACTAGTTAATTAAATTATAGTAGTTCAAGGCGATTATCAGTGCTACTATGGCATAGAATTTATGGTTCTTAAGGTGTGTTTACCGAAGATGTATGCAGTCACATCCGCCATGGTTCGATTCCTTACTTTATTTATTGACACTTTCGCTGCATGCATAATCTTTGGGCGAAATACACCTTTCAACAGTGCATATATTAAACGCTCTGAACTCTGTTGTTGCGTATGAAGGAACTAGGGTTTTATACAAACAATTACATAGACTTCAGTTCGTTTAATATGTCCGCGAGATCTTACTTTTTTGATATCATTTTGTATAACGATTAATATCTTATTATTGTAGACAAATCTACGTCTTTGCGGTACTGAGTTTAACACTCGATTTACCGCAATAACTATAGTAACTCGCAGATAACCAATTATGCCGCGTATTTATGTGAAATAACGAATGGTACCCCTCAGTTTAACTGCTGATATTGCCAGTGACTTGTAATTACCAAAATCATTAAAAAAATCCTTTATTAAAATTATAAAATCATATTGTATAATTCCAAAATGTATTTAAAATCTATTTAGACGTTGTAGTTTTAAATTGAACAGGGATCCAAGCGATATTATCTTGTATCACAAACGTTATTTGTAAGATATCGGGCATTCAATGTCACCTCGGTGCTTCTCGTGAAACATTCTTGCCCAATTTGGTTATTATAATAAATGTTCACAATGAATGCGTCTTCTTGTCTCAAACTCAAACAACACAATATATTGCGAACAATATTGATTACCTTAATGATACAGTATTAGTATGTAGCCATTTGAATAACGAAATATTCTCTGTGAACACAACGCTCACATTCTATTGCAAATATTAATGTGATTTCATCTTTGAATATAGTGATATATTTTTAAAATTACTTTTGTTTCATTTACGTTCAACTACTGTTACTAGAGATATAAGCTCATTATTGATTATCATATAATACACAAGAATAACAAAGAAAGTTATATTGAACGGTGGAAGGGCTGCCTTATCCCTAAGAGTTGTTTCCAGACAGTCAAGTGTAAGCTACCTAAATGATAATATATGAATAAAAGCACAATATCATCAATTAAAGTATATTTCTTACATAGTATATCATCACAATGTTTACTTAATTCCTATTTAATAACTTCAATGAGTATAGTCACTTCATTTGTCTGTCTGAACTGTCGGTCGATCTCTACCGGTCTCTAAGATCGCCGTGCAGATCAAATGTAGATTGTGTCTATGTTAACAAATGTTTTGGCAGCTGGAAGACGATTTGTTGTACATTCATTTACATAGAAATAAGTCAAAGTTCGATCTCCTATCTTAAGGTAACATTTATTGGTTCGTGTAAATGGTATTATTCATTTACAATTCATTATACGAACCCGGCTACGTGGTGCAGTTTTACTACGTGAGCACAGCACACCCCTAGATTGCCTACTATAACGTCACAGTGATTATCTAACTTTATTTAAAACGAATGGCATTTAAATAGGCGCTAAAAAATAAGAATGTTTGTGTTATCTGTCCTAAAAGTATTAGGACCGAAGTCACGGACCGTCGTCGATTATTGTGAGCGGTCGAGAATGAGCATTGCAGTATGAGGTGAAATTACTGACCTCTATTATTTACACACTGGACTGGCTGTTACCATACAAATGACAGCTAATTTTGTGTGGCAATAGTGGTGGCAATTTGAAGCGCCCGTGCGAGTGTCCCGAGAACAAATTTTGACGTTCACTGCAAGCAAATAGTAACCCTATTTGCTTGCAGTAAACGTCAAAATTAATTTTAGTCACAGTCGACAATGTCAAAACTAATTTTAGTTCCGTGGACATTCGTATCTGCCTACAGTGGCCTACAGCGCCAAAATGGCGACACTCAAACAGGCACAAAATTAATATGACAACAGCCTGTCCAGTGTAAATAATAGAGGTCGGTCAGTGGGTGAAATGAATGAATGAATGAATGAGTACGAGGTCACGGGCCGTCGTTAGTGACGTAGGAGTTCATCTCGGGCGCGGGCGGGCACGCGAACCACACCTGCGCCACGGGCAGCGGGTAGTGCGGGTGCGCAGCCACCAGCTCGTTGTCGAACCGCCAGAACCGCGGCCCGCGGAAGAAGTACGTGTCTGTGAATACAACACTCAACATAAATGTAAAAGCTGCTTAAATAGATGCAGTGGTGGAAAAAGATTCAGGTTTTTCAAATACGGTTATGCGGTTTTATTTTAGACATTAGAAAGTCACATAATTAAAAAAAAAAGGAATGAGCTATTATTAACGAACCGACGGAGGGTAGTTTCAATTCGACTTGGAACGCCACCCTTCGCATCACAGCGGTAACTTCAGTGTCTTCAGTCTGCCCACGACCACAAGAGGTGCAATCATCTTGCAATCGTCGGGAAATCACAGTAAGTGTTTAATTTTTTTATTTATTTTACAAATTCACTGTCCAGTGTGTGTGCCTCATCCAGGTGGCCGGAGGATGACCCGGGTGTTCTTATCGTAGGTTCTTATGAAGACCCTGTTAATAAATAGATCAGTTACCTCCTTTCCAAATGAGAGCCGCGTCCACAGGGTACGGCAGGTCCCTCCAGGCCGACATCTCTTTAGGGTAACCTTTGTCCATGGTGTGTGTCTTCTCGTCATATCTGAAATGATTTCAATAAAATCCCTTTATAGGTTAATAGGTTCTAATTTTGATAATATGTACCTTCCTTGATTTAATGTGCCACTGATTTGACTTTTATTGCCAAGCACGCATATCAAAACCTGATCGGCCGTCTAGCACATAGCGTAAAAGAAGGCGAAAATACACGATACGATATGGTATAGTTTGTTAAGCTAGGGGGCTGCTAATTGATATAGGGACAGTTCACAGTAAATCCCACGAAATAAAATTATATTACACAAAAAACTCGCCGTCGCCGCTGTTACAATCTCATATAGGGGCCATTTGCTTGCAGTGTACCTACGTCAAAATTAGTTCTCGGGAAACTCGTAGGGGGGCGCTTCAAATTGCCACCACACCTTAGCTGTCATTTGTATGGTGCAGCCAGTCCATAAAGTACAGGTCAGTGGTAAATCCATATGTTACAGACTAGGATCAATTTTACAGAATCTGACAGAAACAAAACCTCCAAAGATCCCGGATAGGAACTCGAAGTTACCTCCAAAACCGGTCCTCGTCTATGAGATACGTCTTGTTGTTGTAGTTGGAGATGAAGACGGAGGTAACCTGCTCGAGTTGCGGCGAGTACTCCGACAAGTCGCCGCGCCGCACCAGCTGGAGCGACGGGCTGAACTGCCAGTACTCGCGCCCTAGCGGTGTTTTTATTATTATCAGTCTGTATGTCCCACCGGCAAAGGGCTCATCTCACCGACCATATGAAGATCAGAACAGTGAAGAGGATTAGGCGTAATCACCACACTTGCCTAATGCGGGTTGGTGATCTCAAACCTGAGATAATTTGAAAAGTAAGAAACATGTTTTCGCTCGACCTATAAATTGAATCTGAGACCTCAATACTGGCAGGCGAGCACACATACCACTATTCTACCGATGCGCCCGAGGGGCTAAGAAACAATACTAATAGATTAGTTAGAAGGAAGTAATCATCATAAAAAACGTTTCGTTTGGAAGATGCTTTGCTTTTAAGGGTGAAACCAGACGGGAATAAATTTTTTCGCCATCGAATTACGCCACAAAACACCCCTCTGTCTTCAGCCTAAAGGGTGTATATATAGATAATAGGGTGTGAAGTTTTACTTATACTTTGAACATTTATATTATACACAACATTCCTCCTAACTGTACTAATATCTTCAGTGAGACGAGAAGCCTTTGCCCAGCAGTGGGACATTACAGGCATTACTTTATTTTGAACATTAGACGGCGGTTTCCAATGTTAACCCGCTAACGGCGCTTACCTGAGAATATAAGCACGTGGCCGTCGGCGCGCTCGTAGACGGCGCGCACGGCGGCGACGCGCGCCGGCAGCCCGCGGAACACGTGCTGCACGCGCCGCGGCGAGCCCTCCGCCAACTCGTTGCGCGCGCGCAGCACCCACACCCACTGCACACGCACACGCATACAGATGAAGGCATTGCTGCCAGCTCTAAAAAATCTTTTTTCACAGAAATACCCAACCTTCACGTCCCTTGACCAACAGTGATGGAAAACCCATTTTACACAGCGAGCGCGCGCGGCCCGATTGCGGGTCGGGTGTATATTCCTTGCATTCCCTATTGTGTATGGTAGGTAGCAATATTGAAAGCTCGCACTCGACCCGCACCCAACCCGCAGCCCGCCCGCACCGAGCTAACGTTGGTACGTTTAGTACAGTACCGACCTCCTCCTCAAAGACGTAAATGTTCCCGTGTATGGTCTGCAGCGTGTCGTAGTTGGTGAGGCACAGGTCGGGCTCGTCCCACTCCTCGCTGTCGGCCTTCGTGAAGCGCGGCACGCTCGCCTCCGAGCTCGGGGCCTCTTCTAACTCGTCTGACTGCTCTTTTACTAGAAAACGCCATACATTTTCTTTTGGTATTATTCACGAAGTACTACGAAGGTTGGATCTATGATGGACCGTTCAAGTGTAAAGTAGAATGTAAGTTGCCTCCATTTATTTTAATTCAACTACGTCGATCCAACGGTCTAGGCGTGAAACAGTCAGTTTATTTCGTTTTGTAGTTTAACAAGAAATACAATATGAAAAAATGCTTCATTTGTATACAGAAAAACATAGAGCCTCTCTTTTTGAATTCGGGTAAGCCAGATGAAAAATGTATAGTATTCATACGCACAGTACAGTTCCTGCATGCCCAGTATATCGTCCATGTGCAGCCTGTCCACGGGCACCTGGTAGTACGGATACATGACAGAGGCCTTCACGTTGGAGTGCGACAGGCCCAGCGCGTGCCCGATCTCGTGCACGGCAACCGCGAAGAAGTCGGTGATGTCATCGTCTTCCTCGGAGGCGCTGTCGTCCACGTCGCCCCACACCTCGTCCTCGTCGAAGTGCATGGCTCCGTGCGGCGGAGGGAACGCGTGCGCTACCACCCGACCCGGCCCGTCAAATGGAAATCTGGGATATTTCGTTTCAAGTAAGAAGTTAGTTATGAAATGAACATTTTATTCTAGCTTTTTGGTCTCATGCATGCTTGAAGCAGGATAATCAAGGACATTTATAAGATAAGACCATTAGTTCTATTTAAAATAAAGAACTCGAATGATAAGGACGGTTGGCGATATTCTGGAGATCTTCGTCCAGCGGTGGAACATTATAGGATACTTCATACTTTCAATAACGCTTCATATACTGTGTGATGTTGGTTCATACCCGTCGCCGTGGTCTCCACTGGCGAAGTGCACAGTGATGTCCGCCTGTCCGTGGTCCAGGCGCGTGAACTGTAGCCCTCCGTGCGGCGCCCACACCGCTAGCCCTTCGCCCATCAGGGCTTCCACGCGGGACTTGGGTAACGTACTTGAACCGTTCAAGACCCTGCGGGAACGGTAAGATAACAATAGATACTGATTGGATATTATACCTCAAAAAATACCTCAGATCTTCAATCTCAATGTCTCAATGTCGAACATAGCTAAACCGATTTTGTTTCAGCGTAACAGACAGCAAGACTTGAGAGGATTTACCTTTACTGGTTCCGTACTGTTACTCACCTGTAAGTGATGCTCCTTTTGTTCCAACTTTGCTGGATGACGTACCTTCGACCTCTTCGCGATACTTTACCGAAGTCCTTCACACCGCAGCGTTTGCTCTTAAACAGCTACAAATAAGTTTCATATGAATGACTGAGATGAATTAAGTCGAAATAAACTTAGAAACCAACTTTAACTGCCACAAATATTTCCGTGAGCTTTACCTTTTTGGTGTCCTCGTCGATAACCCCGGTTTGCGAGAGCCCTGCAAACGCCTGCATTTTCTTAAGAGCCTCCGAAATGGATTGAGGTGTGTACGCGAAGTCGGCATCACCTTGCGCCTCTGGCAAGTAGCCATACTTTTGCAAAAACGACAACTGAACAAAAAGACACGTACTTTAGGTATTTCATAAAAATCTCGAACTAATATACCTACTGTACGCCTGACCTACATTTGATTATACATTAGGTACATATAAATAACATTTAAGCACACTTTTAACAAGAGATTAATATGTCTTGGGACTAACCTCATCTTGTGTAGGGTTCTTAAGCTCTAAGAAAATAGTCCTGGAGTGAACCACACTGGATCCGAGGAGGCACAGCAGACTGGCCACAAGTATCCCGGGCCCCATCGCGCAGCTCACTGAATACGCACACAGCGGGTATCAGGGATGGCCGACCTTTGACACCAGATTGCCAGTTGCCTATATACTATCGTAACAGGCGCGCGGGTTTCCTTAGTTATTTTAACAGAGAACCGAAAGTTCTCGTTAACTTTCTTTCCGAACTGCCGCGAGTTGTTATATACTCAATTACATTCAAACAGACGCCTTATTAATACCGCTACTATATACAATTATGAATCACGAGCTGCTGCCGCGATTGGTTAACGACCTTTGCCGGAAGATCTTAACTGCATCCCTTGTGCGCGAACTGATAATAAACTGCAGTTATAATGTAACAACTGACAATAATAACATCATAACATAATAATTTATCATTGTTTTTCCTTATTTTTTTGTAAATAATAGTGCTCGGGTTAGTTTTGTGCTAATAGAACCCCAAGTTATTATGTAATCTCTTTTTAATAAAAACATAAAAACTTTCTCAATAATATGATTAATCATTAATCCATGTCATTTCACCTATCAAAGTCTTGTGTGACATGTGGTCTCGTGAATGTTATCATAATAGCAAAATATAAATTTATTTACTATTATTTCGTGTTAAAATACAAGAAAAATGGATAAAATCCAATCCCTGCCGAACATCAGGGCGACTCAAGAAAGTGGGGGCGAAATGCGAAAGTTGTACAGTTTGTCCTTAACGCATATATCGAAAAACTCGGAATACTCAATGTACCATCACAAACCTTCGCCTTTTGTGAGTTTAAAATAGTTAAATGTACACAGTTCAAATACCTAAACTAAGGTCTGAGACAAGGGTCCTAAAGGGCATACTTATTTTTCATAGAACATCAGATGGTTGAACGGGTACAACCACGAAGCTGGCGTCGTCAACTTGAACGACAAGGGAAGCACTACCGCGTTCTACGGAGCCAGCAACTGTGGCATCCTTTACAACTGGACCACCAACCAGATGAGGATTCTACAGGGCCATGTGAGATCACAAATATTCCTTACATTATTAAAATGAGCTACGTCAGCCAATGAAACTTAGAACCTTTTTATATTCAAGCTACTATAATACAAGAATTTTATAATGTGTGTGACTCAAATAGTAAAGTTCTGTATATTTACAGTAGCTGAATGTAATGTTCCCAGCGTCACATGGTTTGCTTCGTCGCAGCCGACTCGCTGGGCAGGTGGCTCTTGACCGGCGACTCAGGCCCGGAGAATATAATCATAATCTGGGACAGCGAAGACTACTTCCCTCAAAAGACCCTCTTCTCACCGCATGGCACCGCTCACATTGCAAAGGTAGCCCTGAGCTCAGACGCCAGATATCTGCTGACGCTAGCGTACGAAAAGCAGGCGATGCTGTACTGGTGGATGTGGTCTTTCGGCCTCGACGTACCTCACGGTAAGATTAAAAAAACTTAATTTATTTTTTAACAGACCTACACACTATACTCGTATGTATAAGTTGCGATGAGGGACTAATATCTATGCATTATTCACAGCGAAGCTGGAAATCGATTTACCAAAAGACTCAGTAATAACAATGGGTTTTAATCCCATGAATACGACACAGTTCTTGCTCCTGACGAAACATTATGTTTGGATGGGCGCTTCAGGAGTTAGTAATATTTTTATTACCCAGACCAGACTGATAGTCCTAACCGGGTAGACATTGAAAGGTGAGCCAAAATATGGTAGGTTTTTACTTAGCGAGTTACATTAAGCGAGTGTTCATTGCAGAAAATATTCGTGATGGAAAGAGGGTTAATTAAAGAAACAGATGATTATGAACTCAAAATAAGGTGTATCGACACGAAACTACCGCCAGAACACGGAAAGTACACCTGTTTCACATTCGTGGGACCCTCGCAAGTGTTGGTGGGGACCAGTCGGGGCACGGTGGTGGTGTTTGGAGCCACCATGGAGTACCAACCGAAGGCACCGGACACCGACTATGAAGACATGAAGTTGGTGAAACCACTAAAGATAGAAAAGCATCATATCAACCAAATCCACTATGTTGATGGGTTAGTGTTGTTGTGATTCTAATTAAAGTAAGATTAATAAAGTACATAAAGCACCAGCAAGATATTTTGATCTAGGTTCGTAGTGACTGGTAACAGCGCAGGGGAGATTCATTTCTACGACGAACAGATGAGGCTGGTGTACTGGATCCACGAGTTCAAAGTGGACAGCGTCAAGTCGCTCAGCTTCAACATCTCACCCAGGAGTTACGAAATCATTGATCCTAAATGTGAGTTGTTATTAACATATCTACTTGTACTATAATCTTGTTGATGCGAGACCTAATGGTTATCGACTGCAATATCTTCATAGGTCCCAACATTGTGGAAACTATTAACATGCCCTCGTCCGTTATTATAATTGAGGCGAGCGCTAAATATACCTTGATAGTGTTCCAGTAATGGTATTTTGCAGGTGGTCAACAGTGTCTTTGTTGGGAGCAAGTGGAGACAAGTACAGATAGCAACGGAGTCAAGATACAGAAACTCATAAAGCGTAGACTGCCCTGTGACGCCACCACTGCTGGGAAACCTTTTGTCATAAGGGACTTCTTAATATGTGAGTACCATACTTCTCTAGAGATAGACGAATATCGATAATTCATTGCTATAACAACTTATTTACGTAAGTAGGAGTAAGTAAAGACTAATCGTTTCTTTTTTGTTGTAGGTTCAGAAAATGATGGTGTAAATTTTACAGACTTCGTAACTGAGAAGATACACGTTATTTTGGACAACAAAATGTCTCCTGCATTATCACTGACTGTTCACCCTCAAAAGTTACTACCATATAATTACTTTTTGATTGAAATATGTTTAACTAATTGGTTATAATCCTTGGCAGAAAAAAATACATCGCGCTGACACAACACCCATCAGACTAGCAACAAACTTCACATCGATATTCTGCTAAGTCTAAACTAGACAACCACGGACTATTTCAGTAACCGATGTAATTCAATCGATTACTGTACTTGGTTATTTGTTTCAGACCATTCGTGTGTATCGGGTACAAAAACGGCATCGTGGAGATGTTCAATTTCTTAGAACATAGGTTGTTCAAGAGACAGGATTTGCGAGATGCCTTCAAGATAGTCATTCCTCCTGACGGGGATTCTACTGATTGCAATTACAAGACTATCATTCCGAATCTCTCTGTCACTTATCTTAAATATTCCCCATCTGGTAGGTATCTATATTTCATACTCGGTATGAACCATTACCCCCATTTTTGAAGTATATACTTTGTTCTGACACACTGACAACAAACTAAGTAGCTAAAACCACACATTGAATCATTAAACAGTCGTCGTTATAAATCTGAATCTTGTAGACAGTCTTCCATAAGTCGTTGGATAGGCAATCGTTACTGCCAGGTACACAATTAAGTATTTAACTTTTAATGACATAATAAAGAAAAACTTAATATTTAATAATATTTTGTTTCAGGTCTACATTTGGCATGTGGCTTGAATACGGGAGGAATTGTATTCTTAGACCCCACAACAATTGAATTGGTCACACTGACCCCACTCAAAGACACCTCATCGGGTATTAAGGAAATCAACTTTAGTCCAGATTCATTAACCTTTGCTTTTTCTGTAAGGCATTTTAAGTACATCTTTTGGAGGTCTTTTAAATCCTTTTAAATGATTTATAACTGTGTCATTACAGGATTTCAACAGAACTGTCGGTGTTTATAAATACAACTGCAATGAATACGTATGGAATTTCATTGGAAAACACAGAGCTCACTACAAGGAAGTTACGTCTTTATTCTTTTTACCCCAAAAGAACGAGTCTGGAGATTACAAATTGATCTCTTTAGGAGCCGATAGGATAATGGTCGAGTACGATATCGGAAAAAGCGCAAATGAATCTTTGGAAATATTGAGTTTGGACAGAATCGAACAATCCGGTGTGCCTCTCGTCGGAATCGCGTGGCCGACACCTGAAGGGTTGAACGAAGAAGAACATAGGCTCGACTTGCCCACAATTTTGGTAGCAAACAGCGAGGTACATTATTGTTCTTATTTGATTTCACCTAATAATACCACCTAATAAATTGAAAAAGGAGTGAAGCAGGGCGACCCTCTCTCGCCGATCTTATTCACCTCAGTTCTCCAGGAAGTATTTAAGACTCTTTCTGTGGCTTGGGCATCAAAGGGAATAGTTGTCAACGGCAAACACCTTACAAATTTACGTTTCGCCGATGATATAGCAATATTTGCCTCTACACCACACGAACTTCAGGAGATGTTACAAGAATTGAGCACGGCATGTCTTGAGGTTGGACTCCAAATGAATCGGTCAAAGACAAAACTCATGTCAAACAGCACGAAACGTAGGGTCGAGGTAGACGGGCAGGTGATACAATATGTTGACGAGTATATTTACTTGGGCCAGTTAGCTAGCTTCGAAAACAGGCAGGACAAAGAGATCGGTCGCAGGATCGACAACGCCTGGAAGAGCTACTGGGCCATGAAGACGCACATGAAGGGTGACCTTCCTCTGTCACTTAAGCGTAAACTCGTCGACATGTGTATCCTGCCCGTCCTAACCTACGGTGCCCAGACATGGTCTTTGACGGAGTCACAGAAGTCCAAGCTCAAGATTTGCCAGAGGGCGATGGAACGCAGCATGCTCGGATTAAAGCGCGTTGACCGAGTACGCAACACCAAGCTGCGTTCCACTACCGGTATTGCAGACGGCGGTGACAAGACCGCCCGGCTAAAGTGGGAATGGGCTGGGCACGTGAGTCGGATGAACCCGGAAAAGTGGGCCCACATCACATCTCAATGGGTCCCCGAAGGAGGGCGACGCCGAGGTCGACCGAGGAAGCGTTGGCGGGACGATCTAATCGCCTTTAAAAGCGATTGGTGTGTGCTCGCAAAGGACAGGGAGGGTTGGCGATGCTTGGGGGAGACCTTTGCCCAGCAGTGGGACAATATAGGTTAAATAAAAAAAATAAAAAAAAACCACCTGCCTTATCTCAAATGTCTACTATATTATTCCAGTTCAAATATAAAATAATGAATTATTCAACGTCTATGACATTGGCGACAGTCCTTGGACCTAGATTTGAAACACCAGTCCATCAACTGCAGCTTATATCTATAAAGCAAAGGGCAAAGTATGCTCAATATATTTTATTTGCATCCAAAACGGTTATTGGTTTGCAAAAAATGCCGTTAGACGGCAATCCTTGGAAGCATGTGGGACTCCTTGGTCATCCAGAGAAGGTAATTAAACTATTAAAATACAATACGAATGAATTATCGGCAACTATTAACGATTTCTTATGAAAGCCAATCGAATTGCAGGTTCTTCAGATGTGTTTCCGCGAAGATTTCGGCTTTCTGTTCACTATCGGAGCTAAGGACTCTGTGATGTCTCAATGGGCGACTAATTACAGGTTAGTAACCATTTATTACCAGAACAAGTAAAATACTTCGCATCTCCATTAAATGAGATATCATAAGTCGAGTGACGACGATTCGCGAGGCAGTATGCTTGGGGCGTTGGATGAACGGTAACTCATATAGCGTTACCGTAAGTATTACTACTACTGCGGATAGCGACTTACTCGTATCTTCTAGAGTGGAACTCTGGAGGAAGGAAGAAAGTCGGCAAGTTTCGGTTTTGTAAAGCGTAGTATGTATCTGTCACAACACAAACTACCTATGTGAAGTTTGACAAATTAAATTTAACTTGTAGATCTGTGGAAACGACTTCTACACGAGGCGGGGGAGAACTCGACCCGTATTACTGTCTGATCGAAGACGGGCGTCCAGGCTGGCTGTTCCAGGAGATCAGAGATCTGTTCTATTACATCCAGATACTCTGCCAAGGAACATTTTCGCCTGCGATGAGGAGGGTTAAGGACTATATCCCCATCGATTCGTTGCCTGATCTGATGAGAGCGCTTGGATTCTTTCCATCGGAATACGACGTATGTTATCAGCTTAACTCAGGCTTACTGGTACTTAATCATATAAATACAAAAGTTCAAGAATCGAGATCAACAGACGATCGAAACCGCGAAAATAGATTACATAGGATCTAAAAACACTAATGATGAGCTTAACTTGTTTTTGTTTTTCAAAGATGGAAAATATAATAGTGGAAGCTAAATACAAGGTGTACCTCAAAAAGCCGGTGACAGAGATAGATTTTGAAGAATTCGTGAAGCTTTATTTGAATCACCGACCGGCTTTCGGGGACAATATCAAGAAGATACGGAGAGCCTTCATGAACCTGAGCTCTTTAGAGGAGGGCCAGCGTATCATTAACAGAGATGACTTGGTTACACTGTTTGAGGAGAATGGTGTGTTTACTGATATACTCGTATAATATGACGTACTTTATCATCACCTAGTATAAAAAATGTCGTTTTCCGCTGTCTGTCTGTCCATATGTATACTTAGATCTTTAAAACAACGCAACGGATTTTGAAGCCGATTTTTAATAGATTGAGTGATTGAGAGGAAGGTTTATATGTATAAAAATTCCCGAAATTGCTACGGGAACGGACACAATACAGGTAAAACCGCGGGCGCCGTTAGTAGAATATAATACAATCTTTATTTAAATCTGATACAGGGAACTATCTTAAAAACATGTTTTGGAATCAGACTCGCAGTGTTTACACACTTTGGTTGATCACTAATTTCTACTCAAATATTACAGGTGAATATTTCCCAAGAGAGCTGACATGGTACCTCCTCTCAATATTATCTGGACACAGTTTCGAGGACAGAGCAGGGATGGTTGATGACGACTTTTCATTTTTGCCAGAGGTGAGCATAACTCGGATGCGAAACAATATATACTATGCACTTTTGTTCAGTGCCGTGAGCACGGCTAGCGCGTTAGCATGAATACTAAACACTATGCTGTGAGCACGCCTCGCGCGTTCATTCTTCAATATTATGGCAGCATGACTGAGAACTATCGAAAAATAATTGCGGTATTGAAAGGGTTGTTTTTTTACTGCGAATATTTATCAGCATTCCTATTGGAATATATCGCCTTAATAACCCTGTGTACTCTTTATCATGATTCGTTAATTATACATAGTTCAATTTAGGTAGGAACAAGGGAACAGACGCAAATCTGTCTCCTTCAGCATTAGAGTTAGCTTTCGCATTGATAATATTTTTTTGGATTATAAGTACTTTCGCCTTTATGGTATTAGTTGGGATAAGTAGATCTTGCAAGATTAACATCTCTATGTTTTCCGTAGGACATTACGTATACTGAGTTTATAAATAATATACTGGGCATTCAAGATATGGACAATGTGTCTGATGCATCTGGGAAGTCGTCAGCCAGCGGGAGTCAAACATCACTAGCCATGGAAGAAAACACATGATTACTTGTTCTAACTCTGGTTTATTTTTACATTATATTCACATTAAATAAAATATTTTATCTCTTAGTTAGTTTATGTTGTACTAATTTATTAGCAATTCTTTCAAGTATAACTTAGGTTTTCAACAACCAGCATAGACCGTAGTCTCTAGCACATTCGTATTTAATGAACATAAAACAAGTGTTCAGCAAACTTGTTAAACTAAACTTATTATAAATTCTAATTAAGTCACATTCATATTTAAATTATATTTACAATTGAATCAATGAACTTAGCAATCATTACAATATTTAAAAATGCACACATTTTGGTCAGGTATCCTAGCTGGATACTGAAATATACACCCAACTCCACAGGTTCACAATGAACTTTATGGTACTAAAATATAATATAAATGCATTTACATGAAAAAAATATGTATTAATGTATCTTTCACACCGATGCGATACATACCAATGGGCCTGCTTTCTAATAGTATTGTCCATAGCACAGGCCTCAGACATTCAATATATAAAAAATAAATTAGAGGCTTACTTGCAATTGCCTCAGTCAGTTTTTAACCGCTTAGCCGGTGTGGTTGTGCCACTACTTTGTGAATTGGAATCTTCAGAGAAATGTGTTGATGTGAACTCGGTGGGGCCTTGAGAATCACTTACAGTTGAAAAACCTGAAACACAGTAAAAAATATATTGTAGCTCAAACCTTAAAAAACCAACTTATTTTGATTTTAATTTTATTTAAATTGTAAATTGTATTTAACTGGAAGAAGTTAAAAAGGACTTGATTTAAAATGATTTTGTTTCCATTACATACGCCAGTAAAGTATTTTATAACTTGATTAGGTATAACATAAAGGCTATTATCCCTTGCACTTTTCCAAAGAGCTTACATGTATTTGAGTCTTCGGCCATCCCGAAGTTTGAATTCGAAGAGTCGTGCATTTTCTTGGGTGTTAAAGTATTTTCTTTATTTTCCCTTTTCGCCGCGTGTTTCTTTTTCTGTTCACTTGAGGATATTGGAACCCATTTATAAATCTTCATAGTTGTCTCACCTATCGTAACCCATTTTTTTTCCCTGTACAAATATAAAGTTAATAATATAATTTATTACCATATAATCAAATATTAAGCATTAATATTTTAATCATAGTTTTAAAATTCGTAAACATTTCGAAACTTACCAATGGCGAACTTTTTCGACAGCTTGCATGACTCTTTTGATGTCATCTTTTACACGGTTTCTAGTTTCAGCACGTCCGGAACGAGACATTTTTAATTTTAGATAGATTTAATTATTGGTATTTACGTACTCTTTTAGTGATAAGGTTCTGTTTATTTATTTGTTATCTACGTTAGATTTTTTATTCACGGCGGCGTATTTACTTCGCTGGCTTTCATTGGCTTTCATTCCAAAATCCGCCATTGATAGATTGGATTGAACGTAATAGTGAATACGAACGAACTGGAACGAATGAATGAATTTCGAGTCTTTGGTCTGTGGTATGTGGTATCCACCAAAAAATTGCACTTTGGTGAGTGTGTACTTTGGTGGAAACCTGTGGTGGAAGCCATGGTGGAAACCTATCGATAGTGTAGTAAGTAAGACGTGCTCTATTTGGCAGAAAGTTTAAATTGTTTTCGGGCATGAGACAAAGTAAGAAAGAAAGTCCCAAGGGCCAAAGTAATCAGTTCACGCGCATCTATGGTTATCTGTTCCTATTTGACAATTCTTTAATTGACAGTTTGACAGATAGCTAACAACTTACTTAGGGCTCAGCGATGCGGTGAATGGCTGAATTGTTTAGTGATATAAATGTCATTGGTCTAAATTACTGTTCGTGGCCAATCAGATGTTATTAAAATAAATATCGAAAACATACTGAGCAAAATTTTCAAAAGGATTGCGAATCGAACGTGAAAGACAATTAGAAAATAAAAAAATAGTAAAAATTATTTGGTAGGTAATTTTCAGTGCCGAAAATATTATTTACTCTATCTAAAATGTTCTAAAACATAATTTGATTATTAGGTGAGTCATATTTAAGTTTGGTAAATAACACTATTGGCTTAATTGCTGAGGAAATGGTAATTGATTTATAAATAAAGTTTCGTATCATGTTGAATTTTTGACTTGATATATTTAGCGGCTGTCAGTTGTTTTACGTCTAATCTTACGTTACAAGAGTGTTTCTTCCACTGATAAAATATTAATTATACTAAATATACTTTAACGCTGCTTGGACCCCAGTGATGTACGTTAAATCCGATGATGCAACGAGATGATAAGGTGCAAGATATTTGCATTATACTGAAGCTTTTTCTGTGAATGTAATGCTTATTATGTTTATTTTATGTTATTTTGATCGCCTAGCTGTAGGACGCACTCTACCACCGTTATATGTTATGGGGGACCTAAACATAACCTAACCTTGACAACACTGGACCTAGCCTATTGATTTGTCCACTACACATAAAGTTCCATGTGTGAAAACTATTATGTTTAGGTCTTCAACTTGATGTTTCCTAGTCAATACAAAAGTTACTACTTAATAAAAATATGTGTCTCCAAATAAAACTTAATATTGCAATCCCTGAAGTGGTTAAACTAAGTGGTTGAATTAAAGTAATAAGTGCACTGCAAAACACCTAGGTTGCCTTTATTGTTCTGTTGCAGTTATACTCAAGTGCATGTTGTTGTAGAAGTGGTACAGTGACTATATTGTTGTCATTGTCCGCCATAAGGTTCACCTAACGACAAGCGTGCTTTCCTTCCCGTATGGCTGCGTATGTTAACCGTTCTATATCGATGATGGCCGGCGACGGGCCTCATAATGTTGCGATGCTGAACAATGGTGCCGTCCGTGTCAACATGTCCAATGTTGACTCCCCACTGCAGATATTTGTGAGGGCTAAGAAGAAGATCAATGACATATTTGTGGAGATTGATGATTATGTCAAAGATGCTGTCACTTTTATGCATGGTGAGTTAGTTTGCATTTGGAATTTGGAATATATTTTACCTAACATTTAATACTAACTGGGTAGACAATAAAGCAATATCAACAACAAATTATTAATTAATTCACACACATTTTATTGATGAGTGGACATTGTTGTCGAGGTCAAATGTTAGTCATGTTATTTAATATTTTATGTAACACATTCTCCCACCCTGTGTTAATATTATTTGCCTCCATAGTTGGCTTCATTCATACTGCTACAGTTTACTGTGTTATGTATTATTCTACTGCTCAATACCTTTAATCCTAAGGATTAGAGACTCATAAGTTCTCTTTGTACGGTCGGCCAAGAAAGTGGTCTACCACTTTTGACAAAAGTTTCTGCGAGATGTAACGATCGCTAAGGTTGACTTTTCTATGCACAATTATGATATGACGTTTAAAATTGACCTTGTTGTTTCATGACGTTCAAATGAATCTCAACCGTAGGGTGGTAGACCACATATTTGGCTGACCGTACATAATTGTTATGTCAGCATCTTTATTTACTTTATTTGACAATTAAATATAACTCATTCCTACATACAAAGAACCTTCAGTTCATTTGTATTACAGTGTTTATTTCATTGGTAAATTTGTATAATAACCTGTTGAACAAGCAATTGGCTGTCAAAAACATAAATTACATTTTCCAAAGCAAATGTTAGGGCAGATCTTAATCTGGCCTAACTTTTTCTTTAAAGGGATTACAACTCGTGTTGTATGGGATTGAGCCGGCAAGTGCTGATTTTCTGTTAACATGTTCATCATCATAAATTTAAGAGCTCGTCTCTTGTCGGTGAGTCCGATGCAGACTTCTCCATCTATTCCTATTCAGTGCAAGTTCCTTCACATCTCTATAAGACATGACAGACACTTTTTCCTTTAATCGGACTCATGTAACTGATTCTAGGCCTTCCCCTGCCTCGCTTTCCTTCAACTTTACCTTCCATGATATTATTAATGTATCTGTCATGTCGTATGAGATGTCCTATCATCTTCCCTCTCCTATTTTCTAATATCTCAAGTAATGTTCTACTCTCATGTTAACATGTTATATGACGAAAATACCTTTACACATGGAGACAGTTGAAGACCTCAGGCCCATTGCAATGCGGTAAACCCGCATCTAGTATCAGGCTCTGAAAACAATGTTCATTATATGATATTATAGCGGTATCGGGCGAGAATGGAGTGGCGACTGCCCAAGATGTGGCCAACGTCGAGAGCTACGTGTCGAAGGTCCAGGCCATACGGGAGGTCCTCAAGAGGGATCACATGAAGGTCGCCTTCTTTGGCAGGTTGGCTTACTTTTTTATAATTATTTACTTAGTAGCAGCGCCCCGCGGTTTTACCCACGTTGTGTCCGTTCCCGTGGCAATTTCGGAGATTTTTATACTTATAAACCTTACAATTGAATCACTCTAATCTACTATTTTTTTTTTATCAAAATCGGCAGCGTAGGAATATCTAAGCATACATAGGGACAGACAGACACAGACAGCGGAAAGTGACTTTGTTTTATACTATGTAGTGAAGAGAGCTAGCTTTGATTAGGAACTAGTATTTTGTCGATGAATTCTATATGACTACATTTAAATTACACTAGTTATGGTTTCAGAGCTAAATTGGTATTAAATGAATACAAAACAGATCGGCAAATTGTATAATCTACACATTGAAATGGTCCGACATATATCGCCAAATTATTAGGCAACAAATTTGCCGGAATGTTATCAATCTATCCTTGTGTCTCAGTTTATGTTACAATGAGAACAAAATCAATTAATTGTTACATGTAGTAAAAGTCACTTATCATCACGCACGATCAATGTCGGCGGCACGTGTTCATGTCTCTGTTCATAGCTTGATCGGACACCATGAATTAGTTGTTAACAGAGCAGAACAATCTTGGACATCAATGTTAATTGTAATCTCTATAATCTCTCAATTTAGTTGTACAATTAGTTCTTTTTACTGCTTTCTCCAGACAGCCAGTATGTATGTATTTATGAAATCAAAAAATTTAGGATGTAGTCAAGAATATATTGCGTTGTAATTGTTCTAAATTAAATTAGGGATGTGAAAGGGAGTGTAATATTAACGTTTTGCAATGTACTTAGAAAACAAAAAGTGTTATAATTTTACTGTAAATTGATTACAGAACGAGCAATGGCAAAAGTACTGTGATAAACGCCATGTTGCACGACAAGATACTGCCCTCCGGCATTGGGCACACCACCAACTGCTTCCTACAAGTCGAGGGGTCCGACACTGATGAGGCGTTTCTACGACACGACGGCTCCGAGGAAAAACTTAATGTGCAGGTAAATGCTACGATTTTTTGTGATATAAAATGACTTATTCAAAATATATTCTCTCTTTATATCAACTAGTGTAGTATTTCTTAGTTTTTGGAATGAAGCCCTTGTGTACTCGACAAGAGCTCGACAGATTGACACTACTGAATTATGAAAATAGTTATCTATCCTAGCAGAGCGGAAAAGCGGCAACGCGACGTTATGCTGAGCCCAGCGACATGTTGAAAATACCAAAATGTATTCAGTGGCAAATGGCTTAGGCTATCGCATAGATCAGTGTGTGGTGTACTAATGTTGAATGTCGGTGTGCATCGGCTCCAGTCGGTGTCGCAGCTGGGGCACGCGCTGTGCGCGTCGCGGCTGCAGGAGCGCGCGCTGGTGCACGTGTACTGGCCGCGCGAGCTGTGCGCGCTGCTGCGCGACGACGTGGTGCTGGTGGACAGTCCGGGCGTGGACGTGACGCCCAACCTGGACGAGTGGATCGACCAGTACTGCCTCGACGCCGACGTCTTCGTGCTCGTCGCCAACGCCGAGTCCACGCTCATGGTCACCGTGAGTACTCCACCCTACTCTCTTCTTTACATCATAAATACGATAGTGTCCATACACGGTATGCTGCCGATGAAATCGTCGTGAAGAATTGTAAAGCACCCCTTCATAGCTCACCTCTGATTCTGAATAATAATCCCCTCATTTTTGCATTTATGTTATTTCAGGAGAAGAACTTTTTCCACAAAGTATCAACGAAGATATCTCAACCGAATATATTTATATTAAACAACAGATGGGATGCCTCTGCTTCCGAACCCGAATATATGGAACAAGTAAGTTTACAGTGACACTTCCTCGTGACACTCATCACTCTCATTAACACTCACACCATCCACCACTCATCTGACAATCATGCCCACAAAAAGTGTTGTTCAGTCAGTATGCATTGTGTTGCCAGGTCCGCACGCAGCACGCCAATCGCTGCGTGGACTTCTTGTCCCGCGAGCTGCGCGTCTGCTCGCCCAAGGAGGCTGAGGAGCGCATCTTCTTCATCTCCGCTAAGGAGGCGTTACTCACGCGAATGAGGGAGAGAGAGAAACCTGTCTCATGTGAGTACATACAAAAAATACTGTAGTACCCTACCTTGCTTATATTTAAAGAATAATTTAGTTGTAAAAATCAAGTGATGTACCCAAAGATGAAAAAGGCACATGTTCTTAACTTCTGGAGGAAGTTGGTCGTCTACGTCGTGGCTCTATAATACGGATGTTGCCGTAAAAATCGTCTGTGGATACTTAGCTTAATGCGTAACATCAGCAAAAAGCAATGATCATTTAGCTGGAGTGTCGGCAGGACTAAATGAGTTTACTAATGTTTCTTCACTTTATAAAAATCCTCTATGAAATACTTTCGCGTGTCTGCAGCCCCGACACTAGCCGACGGACACCAGGTGCGGTACTTCGAGTTCGTGGACTTCGAGCGCAAGTTCGAGGAGTGCATCAGCCAGTCGGCCGTGCGCACCAAGTTCGCGCAGCACTCGCGCCGCGGCAAGAGCATCGCGCACGACGTCATGCAGGCGCTCGAACAGGTCACCGCACTTCTTATATAATTTCTCTTCATAGTCACGACATTCACAAAAGTAACTTCAAACGATTAGAGGCCAACCCAGAAGATTAACATGCAGGACAATCTCTTATATTATGTATTTCTTCTCATGTCGTAGATAGAAGAGAAAAACGAAAACCCGGGTTACCGAATTAACAGTACTTAGTCTTAAGGAGAATCTTAATAACCTTAATATTCTGCCGCAAAATGTTAAAATTCGGCCAATCATCAACCTGCCTAACCTAACATAATGTATTACAGGTGTACACAACAGCAACCGAACAAAAGGCAGCTAAAGTAGAAAAGCAACGTATCTTACACGAACAGCTGCAAGCGATCGAGGAGCAGCTCACCACCATCACGCGCCAGATGAAGGACAAGATCAACCGCATGGTCGAGAGTGTGGAGCACAAGGTAGTTATTAGTGATCTACGATCCAGAATCAAAATGCTGTAGGTTTTTAAAATTAGAATTGAATTCACATGCGATATAAAAACATGTTGAATTGGCCACCGTGGATTGCTAGCCTTAAAGGTCAAAAAGTATTTTAGTGACTAAATATGAAGAGTACCATGATGCATCATAGTCAGTAGCTACACCCTCTCCGCAGGTGTCTCTAACGCTGAGCCAAGAGATCCGGCGCCTGTCGGCGCTGGTAGACGAGTTCTCGTCTCCGTTCCGCGCCGAGCGCGCGGCGCTGGACGGGTACAAGCGCGCGCTGCACCGCCACGTGGAGGCGGGGCTCGGCAGCCGCCTCAAGCAGCGCCTCTCCACCGACATCGGCAACGAGATGGACGTCGCGCAGAAGGAGATGGCTGGTCGGTGCCTTCATATCATTCATATGTGTCACTTTTTGAACGGCTCTGACAGTTAAAGTAAGATAACCATACTATGGAGTTAAATCACAGAATTTTGTGCTGTTATCCGACGTCTTGTAATGATAAATCCAAAAAAATATGCTACATAATAATATTAAATAACACCGCCAAGAGAAAAGCCGCACTGGATACTGTGTACACGTTCCCAATGATTCCGGCACTATTCACTGTGTCCTAAAGGAACCGGATAAAAGTAAAAGTATGTTGGTGTGTGTCTGTGATAATATTTTATCTTGAGCCGCCCTAGCTGTAATAAAAACAAAAGTTAATGATTGGTATCCGGCAGACCGCATGTACAACATCCTGCCGCTGCACAAGCGCGGCGCGGCGGCGGCGTACATCGTGCCGCACCAGCAGCCGTTCGAGGTGCTGTACCGGCTCAACTGCGACAACCTGTGCGCCGACTTCCAGGAGGACCTCTCCTTCCGCTTCTCGTACGGCCTCACCGCCATCATCCAGCGCTTCCAGGGCAAGAACGCCAACCGCATCGCGCTCAACAACCCGCAGCGGTTCACGCAGGTATTCATAACGAACTTCACACTGGTAGGGGGAGCGTAGAAGCGACAGCATTACAAACATGAAATTCGCAGCTGTCGCTCCGAATATTATCGAACACTTGTGTCGCTTATCGACTGAATGAAAGAGCGCGCAAGTAACTATTCAAAACGGTTTAGAACACGTAGCTTCATAATGTGTATAAGAATCATGTTAACTGTGATGTGTTGGGCCGGCAGATGCCGGCGCCCCTGGGCGCGCCGGGCCCGGCGGAGGCGCGCGCGGGGCCGGCGGGCGGCGCGGCGGGCGCGCTGGCGCTGGGCCCGCTGTCGGCGGACGAGTGGAGCATGGTGTCCAAGTTCGCGCTCGGCGCGCTCACCTCGCAGGGCACCATGGGCGGCCTGCTGCTCTCCGGACTGGTAACTTATTTATTACTCATTTCAACATTTTTTAAAGGTAAATAACACCGGTATCATTTGGCCCAAACAAATTGAATGATCGAAACTGTTATTGCGTTGGATATTCATTGTCAATAGCTATGTCTTCGCTGTGTCGTTTATAACAATGTTTCCATTGGTTGTTTCAGCTGTTAAAGACAGTGGGGTGGCGGGTGGTGGCGGCGACGGGCTGCGTGTACGGCGCGCTGTACCTGTACGAGCGGCTGACGTGGACGCACAAGGCGCAGGAGCGCCTGTTCAAGCGGCAGTACGTCGCGCACGCCAGCAAGAAGCTGCGGCTCATCGTCGACCTCACCTCCGCCAACTGCAGCCACCAGGTCCAGCAGTACGTCCTCATCACTACTATTACACAAACTCTTTTATTTAGCTTAAAAACCTTTATGTAGGTTATCTTCGATAAATTAGTTAGAAATGCCACCTGTTCGAGAAACCTAAAATCTACTGAGCGGATTATCATGCCGTTATTAAAAATGATTCACTAGATCAGTTTTGGCTAAAGTAATTTAAATTTTCTTGGTTTTTGTGGTCATCCTTGTTCAAAAGCATGCGCCTGGGCCCTGTGTTCCGCAGAGAGCTGTCGACGATGTTCGCGCGCCTGTGCCGGCTGGTGGACGAGGCGACCACGGAGCTGGACGACGAGCTGTCGTCGCAGCGCCAGTGCATCGCGACGCTCGACTCGGCCTCCACGGCCGCCAAGAAGCTGCGCAACAAGGCCAACTACCTCAGCCACGAGCTCGACCTCTTCATAGACGCTTTCCTCAACCACAACTAGATACAACGTTCTTTGTAAGGTGGGTTACTGAGGCTCATTGCGTTGCGTTCGGTGACCACTTTATGTAACCGAATTGGGTGATTGACAATATAAACGAGCCATAACTTGAGGGCTATTGGACTTGAGGGCTATTGGCCAACTATAGAAACTACGAGACATCTCTGTGGATCGAGAACCTCATATTGATACTTTTTTCCAGTTGAAGGTACAACTATCCTCGAGTACTGCCGTTCATCGGTGTCGTCACGACGCTACGTACAAGCGTCTCTACAGGAAACCGCGTATGCATCCCACTAACTTGTCAACTATCTAACGAAAGCAACCGGCCCCGTAGTCATTACAAATATACGCTGTTCCCAACACAGACACTGTTATTAGTCAGTGTGGTACAACAGCTGTCGATTGGAATATAAGTACGCTGGGTGTTATTTATTTATATGTCGTGTGTATGTGATTGTTTTAGTTGTATTTCATATATTTAGCACGAGATTAACGACTATTCATTGACGTACCGAACAGTGAATGAAGTATTTAGAAGGTGTACTTGCAAAACTTGTTTCATAATTTATTATGTTGAAGAATTCGCTTTTTCAATGAACCTGTTTCTTTGCAAGTTTTTCTGTGATAGTAATCGATTAATTATCGTTTCGTTTGGGTATGTTTGGTCTCGTATTTCAAGCGGCGGTTTACTACAAATAAGTGAGGTTCGCAATACGTTTGAAACACACATTTTGCAGCGAACTAAACAAATTTAGATTAAATGCTTCTATCGCTTTGATAAGTTTAGTGTCATGTGAACTGTTGGTTCACACCAGAAACAGTTGCTACAGAGTTGCCCATGCCCAAACATTATTTGAGCTGAACCTAATGTTTATGTCAAAAGGCCAAAACAGACCAAAACAATATTGTCCTTGCAATTTTGTGCATTTTACCAACATTTTGTAATAAATTCAACAAGGTTCACGTGACCGCGTCGTTGTACAGGCGCGGTCCTAGTGTTTGTGTATAGATGTAATGTTAATATACCTCTAAATACATTGTAAATTATAACTTTGTTGTTGTTTTAACGTTATATTATCAATTTTAACGTGTTGTAAAATGAAATCACGCGTTAGACCACGGTCTTAAAACATTGTTATGACATTCATTGAATTTATTTTAGGTTTCGGTGGTTCCTTTTCCCTAAACATTTGTATAGCATATCGAATGTAACATAGAATGTTAGATACATCCAAATACATAGTAACAGTTATGTGACTAACAAAGTAATGATATCTGCGCATTTTTAGTTATTTTTACCTTCCTTTGCCCTGTAGGTGCTATCACTATCATGTATCATTAGTTTTAGGATTCTTAAACTGTTGTTTATTTATAATGTTTGTTTTATATTGTTTGGATAACATACGAGCTGCAATATACGTTAGTTTAGATGTTTTTCGTTGTCAATAACTATCGCGAGATTGACGGGAGAGTTGCTCATGATCCTTCACACATTAAGTTACCATTTTGCTTACCTGCTTTGTTATTATTTATTTTATTTATAAAAGTTAAACTTTTATAAAATTATTAGTTTTAGAAGAATCAATTCGTAAATTATCTTTTATAAATGCATATTTCGTTCAACACAATCACATTGTTTTAATGTCTTAGCTTATGTATGTTATCTGTTGATAAAAATATAAAATTGACAAAAGTAAAATATGTAATTACATTACTAGAAAATTTATAGTTTTTATATTATTATATGAAATTAGTGGTTACTAAAGATGGGATAAAATTATGAAAATATTATAAATTAATTTCAATAGCCCAGAAAATTAAAATTATATAACATGTAGGTGTGTCACAAACTAATGAACTTGAGGAAGGTAAACAGTGTCCAATTATCGCCTAGAAGCAGCCAGTACCGGGAGCCACGCAACCAATTGATATTAGATAGTTTTTGTTGTCTATTGTAATTAGTTATTGCATAATTAGGAGAATTTCTTATGTAAATAATTAAATAAAGGATTCCTTTATAAACATAATTTGTTTTTTATTTCATAACTAACATAGGTATAAGAGATCCATCAATTACTTAATAAATAACAGTACACTAACAACACTTATAAGAAAATATATAATTTATATCTAAATTCAGTCTTCCATTGCAAAGTAGTTGAATTTTTGGCTGATGCTGAAACAAAAATAGCAAAAATTGGAAACTCATTTTACGCTCGCTTTATTTAGAATGGTTAAGACGCTTTGTACGAAATAAGAAATGCACAAACAAGTTACAAGAAACAACAACTACAAGTATTAACTAGTATTGTGATCAACCCACCATGGCCACATCTCTCTTGAAGGCAGTCTTGTCGAACCTGACGGCTGCCCCGTCGGCCGTCATGCCGTAGTGCTGGCACACGTCGCGCGCCTCCCAGTCGCTCGCGACACTCAGCCACTCTCGCAAAGCGCTGCTTGGTACACTCAGGGTTTTACTTGTGTATGAGTGTGATAGCACCTCTATTGCGCGTCTGGAAGTTAGATATTTTATTAATACGCATTATGTTTTATCTTTAGGTAGTTTGAATATTTCAAAAGCAATTTGAAAGGTAGTCAACAAACATATACCTCTGTAATCGTGGTAGTTGCAAATACATAGCACAGTGCAGCAGAGGGCACAGTCCATCAGCAAGCTTCACAACTTGCACAAAGTTCCCCTTCATGTTTGCTAGTGCTATTTTATAAGATAGTTTCAGCGTAGGGTGCCTGGAAACAATACAAGTACTTATTAAGAATAGTCAGCCCATGAAAATATAAAGCATACTAAAAACCTTATAATTTCTATAACATTAACTAAATCAAAGATTCTTCTTCTTCTTCGTGTTGAAGAAGAAGAAGAACATAATATAGATTATGTTAATAATAATACATTTCCTAAGATGCTTTGTATTTTCTGTCACATTATTAAATTTGTATTAAAAGCGCAACAAGTTAAGTAGAATAATTAAACATGTGCATCGCCCCCTCATAATCCTATTTACATTGCACTAGAAGCATATTAGGGTTATATTGACAAGCCCATTGGCAGAGTGGCAGTGAGAGCGCTTACTGTCTCAGTCTCTGTCCTGCACGGAGTCAACCATATGTGAAGACATAGATTTTGGCGACAATGCCTGGGTGTCAATTATATATTATGTATAAAGTATTGGAACGAAGTTCCTTATGGCGCGTTGCGAAAGGGGGCTAGACGGAATTGGAATTGGTACATTTTTTAGGTCAGAGAGGGACAGACAGAGAAACTTGCGCATGCCAGAGAGAGACAGACAGAGAAACTTGCACACGCCAGAGAGAGACAGACAGAGAAACATGCGCGAGAGAGACAGACAGAGAAAAATGTGCACGCCAGAGAGAGACTCTCTCTCTCTATAGAAAGAAAGCTAGATATTTTCGTTTCGTCTTTCTATTTCGCATTGAACAGTGTGGTAACAATAAACAAACATCGTTCCATCCGGGTGTCCCTTGACACCTCTCAAGTTTTTTTGTGTATGTATATTAGTTAGATGCCATTTGGTTTGTTTGGGTTTTTTGTAGTTTGTGTCTAATTACCTGTGCGTGAATTTGTCCGAGTATATTATATATACATATTATTATCATATTATAACTATATTGGAAACTGTGCCCCTTACAAAAGCACTTCTTCAAAGAAGATATGTTAAGTAATTAAATAAAAACTCACCTTTTTAAATGACTGGACAAGTTGAGATATCTATACAGTGGATGGATATCATTCAAGTTACACAATATGTAGACACTCTCCATCATAGCTCTGTCATATCCTTCATCATTGAATTCTTTGACCAACAATCCTTTGAGCTTCTCTCCTAGTTCATCAATATTTTCTTTGGAGTCCCTGTCTAAGTAGTCACAACAACTAAGGAACCATTTCAAACATTCCAACAAGTACTTCTCATTCAAAACAGGGTCAAAGTATTGTAAAGGCACTCCAAATAATCTGCAACAAATAAACTAACAATAATATCTATAACAAATATTTTATTATAACTATTGAAGGCAGAATGTTATGTTGGTTCATTGTTTAAATTGTGTGACTGTTTGATTCTGTGACAAATGAAGAATATGTATATTTATTATCAAACTGAAGAATACCTTTTGGAAACATTCTATAATAAGACATTTCATAAAAATATTTTAAAATAATCTCTACGTGTGAAAATGTATGGACAGTGAATAAGTTGTATATTTGTTAAGAAGGAATTTTGCATGTATACTTACTTGTACTCAAAGAAGATGTAAAATCTTATCATTGGTTCCAAGAGTATTGCACTCTGTTTCGGGGACAGGCGCTGTATTGTGATGTCCTGTCTCACGGCCCTGAGGCGGTTGTTCACAAAGTCGTACACCACCGGTGAAGAGATGTCTGGCCTCGATAACACACTGTAAGTAAAAAAAATTACAATTTATGAAACATACTTTATAGTGAGTGACCTATAGTGATGGGCTTGTTGTTAGTTAAGTTTAATATGAATACTTTGTAACTTACTCGGACAACAAATATTTGACAGTCTCCACCAGCACGTGGTAGGGCCTCAGCAGTCTCGGCACAGCCATGTTGGAGTCGGCTGCCGACCGGCTGTAGCTCTTTACTAGCTTCTTCTCGTTACCCACCACTTCTAGAATATGTACCATTTTCTCTCTCACCCGTCTAAATAAATACATTCATAAATAACAGGATTATAACATAAATTTAGAGGCGAATAGTTTGAACTTGTACATTTTTATAGGATTAAAGAAACTTGTACTTACAATTTAAATTCTTCCTGGGGACACATAGATAGACAAGTTCCTTGAATAGCGTCACCATCTTTACTAATATTATTGTTATGGAAATAGGTAAAATAAGCCATTCTTTCGTTTACTGTGTTATTATCTGGTAAACTTTCAATCAAATCTTCTAATATATTTTTAGTAATTTTTATTTACTTGGCTTTGACGTTTTTTTTTTTTTTTTTTGTTTTATAATTTGGCATCACATGGTATGTATTTGCCAATGTCAAGTTAGGGAAACGTCATCGATTTATAATCGTATACGCGAGTAAATTTTACACTTAAATAAATAAATACATATATACGTATAACACTGGTATGTGGTCAGTGGTTTAATATGTATTTAATAAAAATTAAGTAAGAACGGAGTAAACTAAATTAATTAAATACTTAATTAATAAATTATTTAAATACCTACCTAGAATTTTATATTATTTTTACATATGAAATTAGAGATAATATTATAAACAAGAGCGTTACTATTATATAGAAGAGAATTAATGTTTGTGGGAAAAGGAATAGGGATGGATAGTAGGTCATTGTAAAAGGAGGCACGGTCAAATTTAGGGCATGAGAAGAATATGTGGTCCAAGTCCCCAAAGTCATGGCCACATTCACATTGAGGACTATCAATAATGTGAAACCTTGCAAGATGTGCAGGACATGTTGTATGTCCCAAACGCATTCGTATTAGAATTGTTGTGGTAATCTTGCTCAGTTTTATGAGTGCGAACCATGGTTTTCTAGTGAGCTGCGGTTGTATTGAAAAATAATTTTTACCTTTTGTTTGACTATTTTGAGCCCAAATTGTCTCCCAGGATTCCTGTAGATACAATTTGGGAAGAGCAGCTAAATCGTGTATATAATTTTTAAAGGGATGATGGTCTCCATACGCCACTGCCTCATTGGCAAGTTTATCAGCTTTTTCATTGCCTTTGATGCCACAATGACTGGGTATCCAGATAAATTTAATGGAATAATCATTATTTGAACACAAGAGTAATTTACGTCGAGCCTCGATGATTAACGGTAAGTGTGGCTTCGATTTAAAAGGATATCTGGAAAGAGCTTGCAGGCTACTTAAAGAATCACTTATTACTAGAGCATTCTTTAGTTTGGCAATTAGAATATATTCAATAGCTTTAACGATGCCAAGACATTCACCAGTAAAAACTGATGTTTCTTTGGGGCATTTAATTTTCTGCACAATATTGTATTGTGAATGATAAACGCCTACTCCTACGTGTTTATCTGAGGAATGTTTGGATGCATCTGTATAAATATGATGCCAATCTGGCCAATTCTCGTTTACTATAGAATTAAAATGTGCATTGGCGCTAGCGTCATCTTTGCTAATGTTTAAAGAGATGATATCAGGTTTGTGAATCAAACACTCGTATGGACAGTTAAAAATATCAAGTTTTGGTGATCGGTGTGTTGGTGCGTTTACAGCTTTATATTTATGATAACTTTTAAGTAGGCAAGGTAATGGCTTATGATTCCAATAATTAGATGATTGACGGATTTCATCTAGTTGCTGAAGTTTTGTAATTAATAGATTATTGCTGAATTGTAAATTTCTGTAAAACATACGATCTGATAAATATTGACGTCTCAAATAAAGTGGAGGGTCGCCACATTCCACACGTAATGCATTTAAAGGACTAGAT
This sequence comes from Cyclophora albipunctata, assembly GCA_963082685.1. Lineage (NCBI taxonomy): Eukaryota > Metazoa > Arthropoda > Insecta > Lepidoptera > Geometridae > Cyclophora > Cyclophora albipunctata. Next base: position 943,905 of record OY720117.1, on the reverse strand, counting down.
CTCATAGCACCTGAGATAATTCTCAGAGCCTTTGATTGTATGGCATCTAACTTCTTCAAACCACTAACGCTACAAGGCTCCAATAAGAAAGTACCATAATCAAGAATACTTCTTATAAGAGCATTGTAGAGAAGCTTTAAAGAAAAGGGATGAGCACCCCACCAAACCCCAGAAAGACATCTTAGGAGATTTAGACGCTTTTCGCATTTCGCAACAATAAAATCACAATGTGGTATGCCAGTTAATTTTGAATCTAAAAATACACCCAGATATTTCACTTGATTTTTAATCGGTATTATGTTTTCATCGTAATAAACTATTACTGGAGGAGGTATTCGTTGTCGTGTAAACAAGACTACTGAGCTTTTATCTACTGACAATTCTAAACCATTTTCATTCATCCAATGTTTAAAGTGATTCAAAGCATTGGTGAGTTGGGAACATAATATATCCACAGATGAACCAGCAATATATACTACAATATCGTCAACATATTTTAAAATGGTCGCTAGGCCAGGTATACATGTTTCAATGTCATATGTATAGATGTTAAATAATATTGAACTAAGTACCGATCCCTGTGGTATACCTTTCCATAACAGTCTTAATAAGCCACGTGCTTGGTCTAATTTTATTGATCTACCTGACAAGAGATTAAAGATAAACCTGATTAATATTTCTGGAACTTTGAGTGCAGTGAGTTTAAGTTTGAGAATGAGAAGGAGGACATTATCATAGGCAGATTGTAAATCTAAAAAAACTGCTAAAAGTGATTCATTTTTGGTGAATGCCAATCGTATGTCTGTTGTCAGTGTACCTATGTTATCTAATGTACTTTTTCCTTTGCGAAAACCGTACTGAGTTTCAGGCAGAACAGCATGATTTTCAATAAACCATTCAAGACGGTTTTTTACTAAATTCTCGGCAATTTTTGTAATTACAGAAGACAGGGCAATAGGGCGATATGATGATGCATTATTTGGTGGTTTTCCGGGTTTTAACAGGGGTAAGATAATCTGACATTTCCAAGAGTCGGGAACTATTCCTGTAGTCATAGCTCTATTAATTATGTCTAAGTATGATGAAAGAGAATTATCACTGAGATTTATTAGAAATGAGTATGGAATACCATCTTCTCCCGGAGCAGAGTCTTTTACTGCCGATAGAACACCCTTCAATTCTTGTATCGTGAACGGTGAATTTAATGTATACTGATCAATTATAGGTGGAGAAATACTATTAATAAAATGTGTCTGTTGAGGAACTGTGGCAGGAGCTAGACTATCTAAGAAATTATTATTTAAATGTGAAGGTAGGGGAGTAAAAGTTGTTTCGCTAATGCCGTTTCTAAATCTTCTGATATTACGCCAAACTATACTAGGGTTAATATCAGGAGAGATGGACAGGCAATAGCGACGCCAACCTTGGAATTTTTTCTGTTTTAGTAATTTAGCGGTCTCTTTCATTATATCCATTACAGAATTGAAATTTTCTTCAGTCATGTTCGTATTATAAATAAGTTCAGCACTTTTTCTTTTTTTTACTGCTTCAGAGCATTCTTTATCCCACCAAGGAGGAGAAGGAATGCCGTTAAATGTTGATTTTTGTGGGAATACTTCGTCAGCAGCATGTGTGAGAATTTTAATAAACGTATTCGAGTCTATAATATTTGATCTATTAAAGTAATCTAATAGTTTTTCGTCTACTTTTGATTTAAAACTCTCCCATAGATTACTATTGCTTATTTTATATTTCATACGCGGTTTTCGTAAAGGAATTGGAGATGCATTAATGATTGTTGAAGAAATTATTATTGGAAAATGATCACTGCCATGAGTTAATGGTAATACTTCCCATAATAAAGAAGAAGCCAGATTTGGTGTGCATATGGACAAATCAATTGCACTTAAGTTTTCAGAAGGAGCTGTACGTCTAGTAGGGACGCCCGAGTTCAAAACGCATAGGTTATGACTGTCTAATATATCTAATAACAAATCACCAGTATGTGACGTTATGGAACTACCCCATGATATGTGATGTGAATTAAAGTCTCCTAATAATAAAAAAGGCTTAGGAAGAAGGAGAAGAAGATTATTTATATGTTGAAATACTAAAGCGGAAGGAGAAGCTATATATATTGAAGCAACACATATGTTATTAATCTGTGCCGCTACTACGGAAAAATCATCATATTTGGGAAGTTGAAGGGTCGAGTAAGAGATGGTATTTCCGATGAGTAGGGCAGCTCCGCCGTACCCATCAGTTCTATCATCCCTTAAACATGAAAATCCGTGGATTTTAAAAGGAGAACCAGGCTTAAGCCAGGTCTCCGAAAGTGCTAATACACAGATTTTAAATTTCTTAATTATATATAAAATTTCATGCTTTTTATGGATTGCACTTCGGCAATTCCATTGTATTATTGAATGGAATGGTATCATTATTTATTGGGGATTTGTACATGTTTATAATAGGTGCAACGTTGGACGGTATGGTAATGTTATTCTGAGATAAGGTTTCAATAAGAATTTTTATTATATCAGCTGTTGACATGCTATTTGGGCTGTTAAGTTCATCGCTGAAGCCGCACCCGTCTTTTGGAGAGGGCATTTTAAAGTCATTAATTATTTTATTGTGTGCTATTTGGTCGTACCCTGTGTTTAAATTTGGGGCAGAGCGACGGTTGGTAAAAACAGTTTTTTTGTATGATATAGAAGTATTAGTCTGGCGTGGACTAGGTAAGTTTTGACGAGGGTGCACAGTTTTCGTAGGACTAGTATTTACAACGTCGGCGTATGATTTTGAAACGGGGGGATGTGATTTAGCAGCTTCACCGTAAGAAACATTGTTTTCTGCCATGTTTATTTTTATTTGCTTTTGTCTATGGTATTCGGGACATGATTTACTAATAGCTGTATGTGATCCTGAACACATACAGCAATGCAAGAATTCCTCGTCTACTTCGCAGGATTCACCTGTATGGCCTCCCCCACATCGATAGCAACGAGGCTTAGAGCGGCACTGTGTTTTGGTGTGTCCATATCGAGTGCAATTATAACATTGGATGGTCGGGTAATAGTAAATTTGGACAGGTAATGAGTTATAACAGATAAAAATACGATTTGGTAATACCTGACCATCGAATGTTATAATTGTATTTTGTGTCGGTGTCCATTTAGGATTACCATCTACTACTGTTTTGTAATTAATACGCCTAACCTTGATAATTTTCCCGCAGCCGTCGGGAACGGAGGTGTTTTCGATTATCTCTTCTGGTGTCCACTCTGAGGGTACACCGCGTACCACTCCCATTCGTGTTATATTAAATGATGGTATAAATGCTTTTAACTTGTTTGACTGTAATTTATTGTGCAATGTAAAATTATTGGCATCATTATAGTTACTAAATGCAAGTGATATCCTGTTTCTTCCTATTCTTTTTACTGAACCATTGATTATATTTTTAATATCATTACATTTCAAGAACTTGCCAAAGACAACAGGGTGGAGTGTGGAGCCATCATTTGGAGATATTTGCTCACGTTGAACATGAACAATAAATGGAGCAATATCATTTTTATCATATTTAGTTCTCGCAATGACCTGGGGACCTGGACTTACTTGAGTTGCTGAAGCAAGCTGACTGGATGTGGATGGGGTTTCTGGAATAGGAATGTTTATGGTATTACAAGTGTTATCACTATTATTCTCCTCATCTGTGCAGCTACAGCCGACAGTTTTGCCATCTACTGCTAACGCATGCTTCCTTTTTTTTTTATTGCAATGTTTGCAAATTTTGTTTTTCCTACCTCTCTTTAAGTTAGTTTTATGGGTCAGAGAACCATCCGTATCGCTTTCGTTTGATATTGTTACAAAATTGGATGCCGGGGGGGCCATGCCCCCCGGGTCCATCAAGTCGGGCGGCTCGTTCATAAATATATGTATTTAAAAACTTACCGATTGACGTATGTAAGTAATTATAGTAAATATATAAATATTAAGTGTGTAATATATGAAAATACAAAACCACTGAACACTAATTTAAACAAATTGCAATAAAATTAATTTAAATCAGAATTTAAAATCGACCGCCTATTTCGACGTTTCCCGCGCTTTTTTTTCGGCTTTGACGTTAGTTGAGGTTTGTTGATTCACGTTTGATTTGATTAAGAATTTTTATCTAATAGAACTTCAACTTCAAAAGTCCTCAGGTCAATTTCGTCAATGCCATTTTGACATTAATCTGACGGACCACAGACCTTATTTGGTAGTAAATAACTGATTACTGATAACGTGTTCTAACATCGACAATGTTCTATATCGAGGTGGTAATTATTATTCCATCGTTTCCTGGTCTGTGATTCCATCGTTCCGGACCAATACCATGAATACCATGTACCGAGTACCATATGGTACCATACCATACCATACCATGGGTACCAGTACCATGGTTAGTAATATGAGAACATTAGAGTTCTAATTTTATTGTTCTTTATATGTCCTAACGGTCATTTAAAAACCTAACACAATCGAAAATCGCTAAACAATCTATGTCTCCCCCCAAGAATTTGACCGAGGGAAATACTCCTATTTATCGGGGCAGAAATTCTCATCTCCACAGTTCATATCCATATAACTAAAATTGAAATAAAATATTATTTGAAATATTTAATTCAATATAACACATAATTCAGGATTGTGACGAGCACTATAATTTGATGATCTTTTCTTTTAATTCTTTGAGTTCCTTTAAGAACATCCATTTGTTACCAGCTGCAGAGGCCGGACTCGCCGGTCTCGAGACGACTCTGAGAAATATATTATTTATTTTATATACCTACACATATTATTTTTTATTGGTCAGCATAGGCAAGTTTAATACTACAACAGAGAGGTACGTAGATGTCACCGATATATAGTCAGTTAATAAAAACGTAAAACTTAAAGTTGATTAAAACTATAAAATTGTCGTGGTTTAATTTCTGAATTTTACTATTTATTCATTAACTAGCAGCGCCCCGCGGTTTTACCCGCGTTGTGCCCGTTCCCGTGGGAATTTCGGGAATTTTTTTACATAAAACCTTCCTCTTGAATCACTCTACCTATTACAAAAAACCGCATCAAAATCCGTTGCGTAATTTTAAAGATTTAAGCATACAGACAGACAAACAGACAGACAGACACGAAACAGAGACGACTTTATTTTATACTATGTAGTGATTTCGAGTAGGTCAGTGGCCACCTGGTCTCGGAGTTGTTTGACCCTAAAGGCCTCCCACATGGTCTGACGAGTGAAACAACCGGGACCGACTGCCCGTATCGTGCCCTCCGAAGTAGAAATGCCACTATCGGCCACCCATCCAAGTAAGGGGTCAAGCTGCATTTTACTATTGAAGTATGTATAACTTAACATTTTCTTGGGCTGACTATACCCACTATGTATGACTATATGGGCCGCCTTACTCGATATTGGCTCCTAACAGAGTTTGTATCCTTGGCCTGACGAACGGCGAGATCCCTTGGTTCTTGTGCTCCTCCTGCACCAGCACGACCTTAGCTTTCTTGTACTTGCAGACCTCCTTCAGAACTACATCGTACGGGAACGGGTACAGCTGCTCGATTCGACACATCGCGATCTGCTCTTTCAGTTTCTTCTCGACGAGTAATTCGTCTACAGTTATAGACACTTTCCCCGAACAGAATATCAACTTTTTTACACCGTCTGGCTTTTGACTGGCAGGCCCGGTGTCGGGTATTGCTCTGAAATAAAAGATTGAGGTGAATCTTTGTGAAAAAAAAACAGAAAATAGTCTGAACTTCTTCGAGAAAAGGACTTGGCGCAGACCAATCGATCTATTCAAGTGTTAGGAACAAAAGACGCATGTCTACAATATTACAAAAGAGAATTCCCTTAAATGTAGACTTGTTGTCGAGTTTGGACTTATTTGAGTAACAATTCCTCATTGTCATAAGTCTGTTCCACAAACACCGGAATTATTTTATCGAAATCTACAATGCTACTACAAACGAAATGAAATGTTACCTTTGGAACCTGGTGCCGGTGAGGAACTCTTCGAACTTGGACCGGTAGAAGGGATGCTTGAGGCCGACCTTGGGCGACATGAGGATGATGGGCTTGCGGAACGGCAGCGCGACCTGGCGCCGCATCAGGTGGAAGTACTGCGCCGGCGTCGTCACGTTCGCCACGATCCAGTTGCACGCCTGCAGCTGTTTCACTGGAAACAGTACAATATTTGATCATTGCACTTCTGAGAACAATACAGTGGCTAAACTTATGAATAAACGCGTAAGACCATTTTAGCTATGAAATGGTTTGTCACTTTCTGACAAACGCAAACAAAACACCCAAAACACTATAACAGTGAGTTACAGAGCGTTTATTTATACGGCGGAAGTAGTTTTCAAGATAGGTGTAAGATTTTTCCTCAACTCTTTAAAGGACTCATTTGCCCTCTTTAGACGGTGATTCTGCGACTGTAAAAGGGACTCTTACTCAATATCCCGCCACTGAAAAAAATAATAAAACTTATTAGTTTTTTTCAGTGGCCCAATGAGTACCCTAAATCACCAGGGTCCTCCTCAACCAAAATGACTCCCTCGATAAACCTCCTCTCCCTACACAATATCCTGGATTGTTTATTGATCATTCATTCATTTCCAGTAGGTCAGTGGCCAACCCTGGTGTCGGAGTTTTTAGACCGCCTAAAGGCCTCCGACATGGAACAACAAAATGAAACAACTGAGACCGACTGCTTAACGTGCCCTCCGAAGCACGGTAGCGTGAACATAGAAATGCCACTATCGGCCACCCATTCAAGTAGGGACCGAGCACTTCTGAGCCCTCGCGCCAGTGTGTGTGTGTGCGTGGACTCACGTTCCAGGTTCTTGTCGTCGAGGTCGGGCAGCAGGTCCTCGTCGTCGTCGCACTGCAGCAGGTAGCGCTCCGGCCGCGCCGACGAGTGCTCCGGGCCCTGCGCCACCACCCACCCGCTTAATATACTATTACCATGCCGCACCGCACCATTCATACGTTTCAATAACGAGAACCGTGTTCAAATTCAATCAATACTATTTGCCACAATTGTATCAGTTTTTGGTCAAGTGAGAAAGAGTCAAGACCGGTGTAAATCTTGACCTAGATCATGAGTCCTTGAAAACAGTTCGATCATCAACTAGACTTCCATTGTACACCGTACTCCATGGCCACATAATTCTGGCTGGATTGAATTGAACAATCCAGTCACTGGCAACTGTCCTAAACACCACACAAAACGCCACAAAAAAGACCAACTAAGTAGCTAAATAAGCAGCTAAGTATACTGACGCCGCCGTCGATCCCGTGCGGCAGCTGCACGACGAGCCCCGACTGGCACACCCACTTGCTCTCCCCGTTGCAGATGTAGGTGTCGAACACGGGCTGCGCCGTGTCGGCGAAGTCCCCGTACTGCGCCTCCCAGATGGTGACGAGGTGCGGGCTGGAGTACGAGTAGCCCACCTCGAACCCCAGCACGCCTGCGGACACCAGCAGCTCCCTCAGGGGCCGACCCGGGCGGCGGAGGTTTCACCCCGCCCGGCGCCCGCACTGTTACTCGCGTTGTACCCGTTCCCGCGGGAATTTCGGGATAAAATGTATCACTTGTTCTTCAAATCCGTCCAGTAGGTAGTTTTTTCGTGAAAGAGTAACAAACATATGTACATACATCCTCACAAACTTTCGCATTTACGAGTATAATAGTAGGATTTACGCTATCAGGTATAATTATTTTGAGGCTGACGAAACTAATGTGTCTTCTGCGGAGTGCATACTGACCGAACTCGGAGAGCGAGCTGTTGTGCAGCTCGTAGCGCGCCTGGTCGGCGTACAGCGTGTCCAGCACGCGGTACGTGGCGCCGTCCACTCCCTGGTGGTGGTACACGTGGTGCCTGCGGACACACACGCAGTTAGTACTCTATCGACCTTAAACCTAAACCTAAGAGGAGGTTGAAAATGGATTGGATAAACGGCCTTATTAGACCCAAAACAGAAAATTCATTACTTGATTGGATATAATATAGCGTCGGATTTCAAATACGCGTTGTATTAAAGTTATTATAAATGGCGTAGGGTAACGTCGCTACAAGAAGCTACAAGGATTGGCTCCGATGCTGATCCCGACCGGTGCGCCATGGTGCCCCGCTCCACGTCCTCGCCCGAGAAGCGCACGTGGATGCGGTCGCGCAGCAGCGAGCCGATGGCCAGCGCCTCGCCCATGGCCCAGTCGGCGATGCCCTCCTTCACCATCTTCTCGCGCGTCTGCAGGATGCGGTTCAGTCCCTTGTGCAGCTCGAACGCCCACGTCTCGGGCGGCGTCGAGAAGTGCTTCGCTATCGTGTTGATCGTCGCCATGCTTATGCCCGTCTCGGCGATCTGAGTTTGGAAAGTTATGGGTTGTTGTTAAAGTAATATTATCTTTGTATTAAAAAATTACGTGTTGTTTGACTGCAATGGCCTCTTAAACTACTAAACCGATTAAAAATTGTTAATTACACACCGTGGGCAATTTGACTAGTTTTACTAATATGAATATGAGTCAGTCATAGTTGGGAAACTGATACTATGAAGACAGCGATAACCAAACAAGTGGCATATTTACCTACTTCCGACCTAAGTGGCCCAAGCAGTAGGTTTCATTATTACTAAATGTTATAGAGTACGAGGAAGGAATAGCCCGTAATGTCGTCTCACTGAAGACATCAGTACAGTGAGGAGGATTAGGCGTAATCACCACGCTTGCCTACTGTGGGTCGGTGATCTTAAACCCGAGCCATGTTTGAAAAGTAGGAAACATGTGTTCGCTCGACCTGGGAATTGACACTAGACCACCATGCGTTATATAGTAGCAAAAGCATTGAATATGCTGCGTGTTGACCTTGGTAGGGTCCTGCGCCTCGAAGAAGCCGGTCCAGGGCGTGTCGACCCAGTCGAGGATGCTGAGCTTGGTGATCTTCTTGGCGAGCTCGAAGTGCTTGTTGAGCGTGTCCATGTACTCCTTCTCCCAGCGCTGGATGTCGGCGTCCGTCACCGAGCCCTCGGCCTTCAGCTGCGTCGCGTACAGCTTGTCCACTGCACGCGGACATTTCGGTTAAGGTTTGCTGAAGTTCTCTTCAAAGATACCTGTTAAATACTATCCTAACAGATATTTGTAACTAGCCGCGCCCTGCGGTGTTACCGGCGTTGTACCTACCCGTTCCCGTGGGAATTTCGGGATAAAATATATCAAGATACCATATATTATACCATGTGTTATTCTGATGTATATAACCTATACTACTGTAAGGTTTCATCCAAATCCGTCCAGTAGTTTTAAAAATAGCCACACTTCCATACAAATTTTCAACCCCTCTTTCAACCCCATTCCACCCTGATTTCGCAATAAAAAGCGGCCTATGTCCTTTATCGGGCTTTGGACTAACTGTGTACCAAATTTCATTCAAATCAGTTCAGTAGTTTTGTCGTGAAAGCGTGATAGACAGACAGAGTTACTTTCGCATTTTTAATATTAGTTAGGATGTTAGGTTGCGTTAGATACTAACCAAAGAGATATTTTTACTGTGAAGGTAACTTATAAATACTATAGTTTTACTGAGGCCGGCGGCAAGCATCTTGCAATCAAGCAATCTTCTAAAAGTTGCAGATGGACACGAGTTAAAATCAATCACTAGCAATAATGTCAACCATGATAGAGTTAGTTGCAGTTTAGGAGGTCTAAAAAAATACCGAATAGAGAACCACCGCTTTCGGTGTTTGAAGTCTGTTAAAAACTACATTTTCTGTCTTCTACTTGAAGTCAATGCGTTTACAAAAGTTGTTCCAAAGAGGTAACAACAAAATAGGTGACAATGAGACCAACCGGTGGGTATAGTCTTGATCTTCTTGTACATGAAGGGCTGCGTGAACATGGGCTCGTCCTCCTCCGAGTGGCCGTAGCGGCGGTAGCACACCAGGTCCAGCACGACGTCGCGCTTGAACTTGCAGCGGTACTCGATGGCGATCCGCGCCACCGTGGCCACCGCCTCCGCGTCGTCCGCGTTCACGTGCATCACCGGCGCGTCCGTCGCCTTCGCCACGTCTGAGGGGGCGCCCCAGCGTTACCCAACGGAATTTCGGGATAAAATGTATCCCATGTCTTATTCTGATGTATAATCTTATACTACTGTAAAGTTTCATCCAAATCTATTCAGTAGTTTTTGCGTGAAAGAGTAACAAGCATACATATTACATCTTCACAAACTTTCGCGTTGATAATATTAGCAGGATCACGGACCGATCACCAATTCCAAAAGGATCAATAATTACTTATAGAAAGCACTACAACTAATACATAAATCGATTTATTAAAGAATACCTTAAGTCGTTTGGTGAAGCCCTATGTCGAATAAAGACTAATAATATTTTCTTTTTTTTATATAACTTCCATTTTTAATTTGTATAAGTATGGCAATAAACGTCTTTTTATTTTATTTTGAAGTGATATGATAAATGTCAGCCTCACCAGAGCAATAGGGCGAGGACCTGGCGAAGCGCGGGTCGGTGGTGTAGCCGATCTGGTTGTTGGCCACGATGTGGATGGAGCCGTGCGTGTTGTAGGCCGGCAGGTTGCTGAGGTGCGCCGTCTCGTACACCACGCCCTGCCCCACGAACGCCGCGTCGCCGTGCATTATGATGGCCATCACCTGCTCGCACTCACTCTTGTTACATCAATAGAGGCAACGCTTTGCGATATATTCCACGGTTTTGAGTAGCCCTAGGCTTTCGTGAAGTTGAATAGCCCTAGGTTCAAGTTGTGTCTAAATAGAATAGCATTCGCAGCGGCATCTAGCTACGGCTGCGGCAGTGGGACATTATATGCTAATACTTTATTTACTTTATAGTAAAAACACCGTTCATTATCATGGCGAGTCAGTAGGTACTGTGTTCACCTTGTCCCCGTTGTTGTCCCCCTTCCAGAACTGCTCGGCTTTCGTCTTGCCGACGACGACGGGCGAGACCACCTCCAGATGTGAGGGGTTGGCGCTCATCGACACCTTGATGTACTTGTTGGTGCGCCGGATGAAGCGGTGGATGTACGTGCCTAAATGGTACTTCACGTCGCCCGACCCCTACGGATATACACATGGATAGAAAGGTCAGGGGGAATACGGTAAGAGCACGCTTGGAAGCAGTCAGAAGGGCGTTGCGCTGGTGCGCCCATGCAGCAGGAAAACATGGAACCTGCCTTTTTTCTGAACACAGGTCTGTGTTCAGAAAAAAGGTAACATTAGGTAATAAGTAGCCCTTAGACAAGACTACTGTAATGTACTGTTACATTTTGCACATTCTCATCTGCTTAAAATTATTTTATTATATTCTGATGGTTGTAAGCTACCTTTCAATAAGTATTCACGATAGCAAAAGATTTCATTTTAAGTTAAGTTTAGCTTTATAATACTAACAGGGTCCTTGGGCTCCAACGGTTGGAATTGAGCGAAGATTTCGTTCAGCTGTTTGCGACACACGTTGACCAACATGTTCAGTCGACCTGTTTTATAATTCATAAAAATTTATTTCTATTAATAAGTCTAAAATAAATATTTCTAGCCAGGAGTAAACATGAGCCTGAACTAGGAAGCAACCTGTGCTAATAATATCAAAGAAAGAAAGTTTGCGACGATGGATGTATGTTTGTTGCTCTTTCACGCAAAAACTACTAAACGGATTTGGATGAAACTTTACAGTAATTTAAGTTATCCATCAGAATAACACATGCGATACATTTTATCCCGGAATTCCCACGGGAACGGGCACACCGCGGGGCGCGGCTAGTACCTTTATAAATTCACTCACGGTTAATTAGACCCAAACTAAGCTCTCAGCTTGTAATATGGAATCTAACTAACTGATACTACTACTTATACATACACAAATGCGTTATAATACATTAACAACTATGTCTGCACATATTGTTGACTACAGGCGGGAATCGAACCCACAACTCTGAACACAGTAAATCAATCTTCAGAAGTTATCGTCTTCGGCTGGAAAATTGACGACTTTAGTCCACATTTTAAGACAAGTAAGAAAAAATAGAGTATCTTGTATGTATAAAAAAACTAGAATGCTCAGACGCCTAGTCGTCGCCCGTGGTAGCATGCTTGTCGTCACCTCTGTGCTGCATGCCGATGACGATGGACTGGACGCCCAGCTTGGTGCTGGTGTCGACGATCTCTTCCAGCATCGCGATCATGCTCTCACCTCCTTCCAGACCAAACCGCTTCTCCGCCGGCCATTTCGTCGCGAAGTACTTTTCTAGACTAGAGGATTATTATAGAGATTATAGGTAATATAAAATAAGTTTACATTATTGAAAGCAGATATCGTTCGATAGGTAATGTAGTTTAGGTTGGGAGCAAGTCTTTAGCACGCACATTATTTTTCGGAGCAATTGTCCTCTACAATAAAATCACTCTTGAAAGATTAATATCTGAAGCAAGCACAAAGTAAATTTCTTTCGGTTGCAAATATTATTGGCAGCACAAGTTTTATAAAACAGCTCTACTAAGCTCTAATGATGAACTCAATAATACTCTTTTGGTAGTTAATTATCGTCCATTGGTAGCAAGCACATGTTACACAGCGAATAACTTCGAAAACAAACGTCTTGAATAAAAAAAATTAATGTCTTATTGTTAATGTCTTAACTTACAAGACAGCCTTAGTGAGGCGTCTCATAATGAGCTGTTTCTCCTCCACCGTCTTGTTGAAGGCGGTGGGCGGCTCCAGCTTGGAGCGGATGAACGTGATGCCGTCCAGGTCGTACAGGTGCATGAACTCGGTGCCGATGGAGCGGCAGTACGCCCTCTCGAGCCGGGCGATTATTTCTCTGAACACCAAACATAAAAATGATAAAAAGTAGGTTAAAAAAACTCCGACACTATGATTAGCCACTAACCTACTCGTTAGTGGCTAATCATAGTGTCGGAGTTTTTAGACCGCCTAAAGGCCGCCGACATGGTCTAACGATTGCAACAATCGGAACCGATAATTTAACGTACCCTCCAAAGCACGGTAGCGCTCAGATAGAAATGCCACTATCGGCCACCCATCCAAGTAGAGGTCGAGCTACACGTTGCTTAACAATCGCAATAAGCTAACATCGCCAAGTGCCACAAGTGCTACCAAAATATATACTATACTAGCTGCGCCCAGCGGTTTCACCCGCTTTGTACCCATTCCCGCGGGAATTTCGGGATGAAAAATAGATGTTGGCCGATTCTCAGACCTACTCAAAATGCTCACAAAATTTCATGAGAATCGGTCAAGCCGTTTCGGAGGAGTACGGGAACGAAAACTGTGACACGAGAATTTTATATATTAGAAGAAGATAAACGCTATGTTCCTATGACTCATTTCTTTTTATTTGATCATAGCCACGAAGCTAGAACAAAGAGGAGTTGCCCTAAGCAACGTAGCACTGAGATTCAACTCGGTCCTGACGTTGTCATGGTGGGCGGAGCCACTTAGGCTCCGCCCACCTGAACGCTGTAGTATGCTATCAGCGTTCCTCAGGTGCACATGTGACGAGACTCGCAATAAAAGTGTGTTTTTTGCGTTTTTAACAAGAAAAGGATGAAGTGTTGTGTTTTACTATGTCAAAGTTACTCAGACAGACGTTCTGATAATATGAGTGGCATCTCATTTCATGTGTAAGTATTTTTTTCCCCAAATAAATATAAAAGTTCTAGAACATTCTCAGCTTTCAGCGTTAAAATTCTACTACTTGACACTAGATGGCGACACATTTCGGAAGAAAATACATAAGTTTACGTATAATTTTGCAGTATTATATTGTAATAATAATACGTAAATACTAAAAACTGTTATACACTTAGTCCTAAATACCTTTTAGTAGCTAAAACAGTACTTTTATAGTTTTTATTATTATATTATTAATGGGCCGCCATCTATCGTCACCTAGAATAACTATTTTAAACTTCAGAAATATCCAGGGCCGTACTCAGATTTTTGTAAAAATTTTACCAACTAATTTAATTAAAAGTAATTTTAATTATTTTTATATGTTCGTTTTAGATTTCCATCCGACGATAATTTAAAACAGCAATGGATTACAAAACTTAATAGACCGGATTGGACACCAACAAAATACACAAAAATTTGTTCTTGCCATTTCAATGATGTCTTATTATAGTAGTTTATGCAACTGTCATATAAAGAAGGGTGTACCCGTGTTATATGCAGTTGCATACACTACTTTATCTTCACTAATGCAATTAATCAAACAAAATTTTAAAAACAAAACACATTGCGAAACATTAAATTCACGCGTACGTGTATTGTCACAGTGAACTTGCCGCCATTAAAATCTAACCAATGAGAGCGCAGCTGCGCGCGCAGGGCCGCAGGGCGCGATATTATAATGAGATTTTACGATATCGATGTGGATATTATAACATCATGTGCAATTGCTTAAATTGAGTGTTTTAGTTGTCTGCGCTATAACTGTAGTAATTATAAGTCAAGTATTGGAAACATAAATAGAATGTCACAACATTAGTGTAGATAAAATAAATAAATAAGTACATTCATGTGTTATTCTGTATAATCTATATTACTGTAAAGTTTCATCCAAATCCGTCGCGTGGTTTTTACGTGAAAGAGCAACAAACATACACCCATACATCCATCCTCACAAAATTTCGCATAATATTATAGTAGGATGCAACAGTCTAGAAAGTGCATTTGACTCGCGTTTGTATCGATACAAATGCGCGTTGACGGCGCGTATAAAAAACGTCGTGTGCAAAGGCTCTTATTTTATTACAAGCTTTTATTTAGTTTCACCTGTCCCGATGTTTGTGTGAAATTAAATCTTGCAAGTTAAATTTGGTCCACTTCCCGGTTACCGATTGAGCTGAAATTTGCAACACATCTTTGGTTCTGATGACAATGCAATTAATTAGTTGTAGTCGGTATTGTTATTAATCTAAAATGGCCGCCCTAACAAAATGGCGGTGTACATTTTTGTCGTTATTTATATTCGTGATCGCGATTGCAAAAGAAAAAAATGTAACATGCTTTTATTTAACAAAAATTGGGTACGTGATAAAAACGCAAAGATTTAATACAAGGTGTAAAAGATACTTAGGTATCTAGATAATTAGGTATCTACGATATTATTGTGACGAAGACAAAGAAGCTTAATTTTTCGTTAAAGGTTGCAATGTCAGTGCATACATTTATTATCTTGTTTTAATTATTATTTTATTATTTTAGTTCATTTTATTAACAAATAATAAAAGATTGTTTTAAAAAAAAGTCTTTTCATTTGATTTATTTCCCTATAAAATTTTTTTGAAGCTGAATTTTGAGTTCTGAGTACGTCCCATCACATTAAGACTTTTGACACCTAGTGTGAAGTAGCTGAACTACGTAGTAACATCAACATCAACCTAAACTAGTAGTTTTGCTATTAGCCGATAGATGGAATATTGAGAAGTGGGCGGAGCTTAACACCACCTCAGTGCCCCCTCACCCCGCAAACTATCACGCGTCGTTTCATAGGGAAATTGAATTACCACACCTCCTCTTTGTTTTAGCTTCGTGATCATAGCCAACAAGCTATGTAAGTAAGCCTTAATTAAAAAACAACTTAAACTATCAATCCATATGTTTGGAGCTAAATGCCACAATCAGACACACAACATAGACAAGTATTTGTAATAAACTATATTAAAAGTAGAGTCAAGTAAGGTAACACTTACTTCAATGATAAGGTATTGTGGTAGTAGTTACCTGAGAGAAAGCTCCGTTTCATCGCCGCCAATGAAAGTAGTCTTGGGCAGCTTGAACTTCATGTCCATGTGTTTCTGTTCTGAAAACACAATTTTTTATTGTGCAGTAATATTCGGTCGGTTTAATTTTTTTATCCGTATTTTGACAAATTTGTGGTAAATTTTATAGATATGTTTGTTTGGCAGGCAAACCCGTCGATCTCCAGAAAGAGATGGACTTTTCTGGAAACTTAAGCTTTGGTCTGGTGATCATGACGCACAACGCTGCGGTATGCGGTATGCGTTGCCGGACACTCAATCATATGAAAAACGTCGTGAATGTTCTCTTGTTCCGTCGCAGTATGCGTTAGCGGCAAGGGGCCAGCGCGGTGAAGTGGGGAGGTGTACTGCCGCACAGCGCGGCGTCATTTTCGGTTCAACGCTGCGGTGTGCGGTGTGCGTCACGGGTCATTATGGACGTGCGGCGCATACCGCAGCGTTGTGCGTCATGATCACCAGACCACCTCTCCGCAGGGACGCCAAATGCTGCGTCGTGACGCTGCGTTGCGGCGCATACCGCAGCGTTGTGCGTCATGATCGCCAGACCAAAGCTTAAGGATGACTTATGTCCTAGGGACGTTCAATAAAATGGCACTACTATAAAATGTCTGTCTTTCAATCGTCCACCACTGTATTGACATAGACTATGTAGTATTCCCCATAGCTAAGGTCGAACAAAATATCAATTAGGAAATACGTGCGCGGTGAGTGACGAGCGCGTCCCCGCTGCCCTGCTGCCCCCGCTCCACGTCCTCCCCCCGCGCACCCTTTGGTGGCGCGAGAAACGCTTCTCAACATACACAGTAGGAGAGTGCTAAGTATACTCTATTTTTTCTTACTTGTCCCAAAATGTGGACCAATGTCGTCAATTTTCCAGCCGAAAATGACTATAGAGATAGGTAAGAATGAAATAAACCTTTTACCTCTTCAGGAGCAATCGTTTTCGGCTGGAAAATGTTGGGACAATTAAGAAAAAATAGAGAATAGATGACATTCCAAGTATACTAACTGAGTATTAGCGTGCCGGGCTCGCGCGCGACCACGCGGCAGTCGAGCCCCAGCGAGTCGTACGGCGTCGTGCTGAACTTGGGTATGAACCACGCCGGGAGCGTCAGCGCCAGCGGGTCCACCTTGGCGATCAGGTGCCCGCGAGCCTACACAGTTACACCACACTTAGCTGCTGTAGAGGGGAGTATAGTGCATAGCTCGACCCTTCCTTATCTTCTGGGGAATGCTCAAAATATGAAGAAATAAAGTAAAAAAAGTTTTTGGAGTGGCAAAACTTCTTTAAGAAAAAGGATTTAAAGTGAAATTAACTTCTTTTAGTGCGTTGGTGGGGTGTGTGTTTTTGTGTATTAAATGCTCAGCCTTATTCAATAGACGTAAACATAATGTATCGGTCGTTCGGGTGAAATCGGCTCGAGCATCATTATAGCGTTTATGCAAATTTTTTTTGCCCAATTTCTTCCCAGTCGTGTCTGTAAACGTCTCATGAGGTCTCGAACTGGACTGGACTCGAACCTGGTAGCTTCTGATGAGAGTTTGAACGGCGAGGTGTAACTCAAGCTTCTTTTTTTGCTCTCGGTCGGAGTCCCCTGATGCGCTTTCTTTGATCTCTAAAAAAAATGCGGACAGTTATAAAATAATTGTTTTTCTTGCATGCAATTATGGTTGAGTCCTTTTGTACCGGGTCAACAGTCTGCCGTATTCAAATTAAAATTATTTATTCGTTCATAACATGTGTACAATCTTAGATGGTAATCATTGTAAGATAGGTAGGTGTAGAAATGATCTGTAATTTGAACGACTTCATATGGGTTAGTTAGCTGTAGTTGTGAATGTACTCACTGACACTCTTCGGGGTGTTTTCATCTTGGAAGTCTTCGATCTTCAGGGTCGGACCACTCAAACTGTTGTAGAATCCATCCCAAGACTACAAAGAAAAATATGAACTAATTAATTATTTGTATAGCATTTGTTATTATATGCCTATACAAATAATTATGTTACCTATGGCAAGGATACCGACCACATAAACTACTTATTATTTATATACCTCGGCATAATGGAGTAACGGTCATTGCGAAAAATTCAAAATTCGATTACGCCTCTTCTATAATCAATAAAGTTAATTCGAATCGAGGACCCTTCAATAAAAAGGAAGTACTCACAGAATCAACTTTGCCACTCTTGGCCCAATCTAAGTACTGAGCTTCTAGGAAGTTCGCATTTGTGCCCGAGAGGAATGACTCCGCTTTTGAAGAGTAGGGAGAGATTGTAATCTTCGGCTGTAACCAGAAATATAGATTAATGTTATAGGAATGAGTAGCCATTGTACATGTTGTGAGTAACAATAGGGGCGTCAGAGTTTGCTGTACTCTATTTACCATCCTCCAATCATATCAATCGAAGCATAGCAGAGCCCTGGTGGAAAGACATGGCAGTGTCGAAGTGCCACTATATATATTTTCTTTTAAACATGAAATGTACACTTGTGACCCTTTAAAATAGATATACCTTAGCCAGTACTAAATCTTGTAAGTAAAAGAGGCTTACCGCTTCCGGTTGATTACAAACTTTGTGATTATAATAAGGCACCCATTGTACTGCCTTGAGTGTGTACCTGGCGCGAGCCAAATACATTACAGAATTAGCGGTTACTGAAACAAAATATGCGGGCGGTTAGTCCAAGTCGCTATCAGACTAGCTAAGCCTTCCGACAAGCTCTGATAAGTTTCATATTTTATATGGGAAAAATAACGTAAATAACGTAAAATACCTTTTTTACACCTTTTTTTTAATATTTATAAATTATTTTTTATAAATAATCATATAAAAAATAAATATAAACTCAATTAAAATGTTATAAAAATTTAAAAATGGTGGCGAATGACAATGTAATTTTTTGCAGGGAATGAAGTTTGTTTTTAAAAAGAATTTCAAATGAAAGTTTGAAGTCTAGAAGTCTTTGAGGAGATTCATTCAGTCATGGAATTATGAGTTATTGGGCTACGTTCGCACGAGTGCTCTGTTTACCGTTATGCTATGAGGCTGTTTTATTTTTTATTCTCTTTGTTATTTGAATTAGGCTAAAGCGCGCTCCACGTTCTCGGCAAAACTACACGAGACATAGCGAATACGAGAGTGTGGAGGACATATTCGGCAAGTCTCGCCTATGTTCGTGCAGTCTCCATCCCGTGTCGGTATTTTCTATCCGAATCAAAGGGCTCTCGTGTAGTTTTGCCGAAACACAAAACACTCCCTCCACATTCCCGCCGCGTCAGTCTGCTTGCAGGGAGCACGGTGAGCGCACGTTGATTTTGGTAAAGAGCGCACGCGTACGCACGATAGAACGAAAATGCCTTCTCGAATAAACGTATAATTGTAATAAGCCACAGCACATAATGCTGCAGCGACAGCTGTTTCCACGTCCATCTCGTTCGAGTACCGAGCGCACAAATGCGCGAGCGAGAATGTGGAGAGCTGCTCTCGTCTCGTCAATAGTTTTGGCGAGACCCGAGACAAAACCTCTCGTGGAGAATGTGGAGCGCGCTTTAGTTAGACCTAATATAGGTACCTACTATTATAATAGAATAAGAGGAAGGACAGGAGTAGGTCGCTGCAGGTCAAACCTGGAAAAGTGGGGCTACTCCACTAAGTCCGAGTGTGACTGCGGTGCCCCAGAACAGGACATGGTTCACCTCTTGTCCTGTCCCCTGTGCCCTTCCACCTGCACTAAAGAGGACTTACTGGACGTATCAGACGCTACCCTCTCTCTTGTGAATTACTGGTCCGGGAAAATATAAATACTGAAAATTATTTTGCGACATTGGCTTTTGGCCAAGAGTATGTAAGTCACATCATACCCCACACTGAAAATATTGCACTACAAACACAGTCCTAAGGCTATATTCATAAGAAAGATACATTAAACACTCACAATCGCCGAATTACACTGACAAGTTCCGACTCGCCGTTCTACCAGCGCTTGATGACCGGCGCAGGCGCAACTTTCTGTATACCGCCTTATATCGACAACTGGGATAGGCGGTTGCTTAGTTAATAACTAAGTAATCATACGGGAAACAATAGGTTCGTTAGATTAGCTTAGGATAGGTTAGTATTAAAAAACTCATTTTATAAATAAAAATATGCAATTTATTATATTATGTATCTATAGATATTATATTAAACATTTATGATCACCGATTACATCACAATGGTTTTAAAATGCGAACTAAAATGTTACGTACATACCCTGCTATGAAGGGTCGCAGGAACTTAAACTAATATATAATTGTTTCAACTCAGCAATGCCGTCGATGCCATTGATTGCTAAGCAAAGTATTTTGCAAAGATTACAGTATCTTTAAATAACTGCGCAGAGGTAACATTTCATTGAACAATTAACAAATATCTTTTGAGGTAATGGAAAACTCATTTTGATGGTATAAAAAGGTTCAAAGTAAAAACATATACAAAATGGTAGACTTCTAAATAAATAAAGATATAATAAGTTTACAGAAATGTTTCTTAATTTACTAAACATTTGTTCAATTACTTAAAATGTATATAAAATGATTTATTTAAAAAATGCTTATAAGTTATAAAATAATTCTTCATAAAAGAATGTACACGAATCAAATTCGTTGTCTTTTCAAAAATAGTATAGTTATACTCTTAATTCTAGTTTAACACAATGGTGAGCAATTCACTGTAAGCTGTTGCATTTAGCTATAAACAAAGTTGAGGAGATATCTATATCCACGCTCATAATTCCGTGCAGTTGTTTGAAGATTCCAGTGTGTTTTTGGAGAAGAAAAAGTGAAAATAGGAATCCCCGGGATGAAACGCACTTTCAACACTAATGACTAGTGTGTGGTAACATTATTTTAAGTTTTGACATTACCATTCGTCAGTTCACTGCATAGAAATATAAGTTGAACTATAGTGCGACTTAAGCCTAGCTTAAGAATACCTTATTCCAGACGGCTGTCTGTCCTCCGTGAGCTCAAAATCTATGACACGATATTGATAAAATATTCCGCCACAAAACATATTTATTACTAACTCTCACTTAGGTAATCTTGTACAGACTTAACAAGCTTATTTTAAGCTTAAGTCTTATACACAGCACAGTTCTTAGCTAGATTTCTTATATCAATAATGTCTATCCATTTAGGATTTTAACTGATCTTTAATGCTTTTCTTATAAGCAAATGCGGTTCATATTTCTACTTAGAAAGGCTGACATCGTAATTGTATTTCTTAGTTATCTATCTTAATGTAGGTAAGCTATAAGAATATATAATGTTTTACCTAATTTATCACTAGTTGGTCCGCACTGCCCTACCGCTTGTATTCCTCAGTTCAACTTCTTCGCTTTAGCTTTACCGCTCTTTTCTGCCTTGGGCTTTGAAGGGTAGATGACGAACAGCGCCAGCTGCGACCAGCACAGAACTAAAGCCACCGTGTTTTGTAACTGAAACAGGGAGACAAAATGTTTAACGACTTGTTTAAAAAATTAGATAACTAACTAATGGTCAAAGAACTTAGACAAGTTGATATTATTCTTATAAATATAGAATGTCAAAATATCAATAAATGAGACCCGTTGGCAAAGCGGTTTGGGAGAGCGCTTACTGTGTATGGGGTTGCGGGTGTGATTCCCGCCCGGAGTCAACAATATGTGCAGACATATATAGATAGCCCAGATAATGTAATCTATCATTATAAATAACTAGCAGCGCCCCGCGGTTTTACCCGCGTTGTGCCCGTTCCCGTGGGAATTTCGGGAATTTTTTTACATAAAAACCTTCCTCTTGAATCACTCTACCTATTACAAAAAACCGCATCAAAATCCGTTGCGTAATTTTAAAGATTTAAGCATACAGACAGACAAACAGTGTGACAGACACGAAAAAGAGACGACTTTATTTTATACTATGTAGTGATGGGTGAGTATACAATTTTATAGACAGGTTGCTAGGTCCTGAATCGCTGAGTGAACCAGCAAAGTCATGTAGACCTGGTATTGATTGGTGGAACATTTTATATTCAACTAACTAATCATGCACTATGCTATATCAAACTATAACAAAGGTTATCAGCCAACATAGAGGTATTTGTGATGGTAAGGGTTTAGAAAAAAAACACAAATTTTGAAGATGAAGAATGAAGACTTATTTTGAAGATGTCTTTCAGACTTGATTTGTAACTAAAATATGTATTTCTGATATTTATTATTAAAATTTTTGTCACATTTTGGTGAGTAACAACTAATCGGACATATAATACGCCGACTTAATTATAATCTCAAAACGTGAGAGCGGTATAGGGTTATCTCGATGCAGCAGATAACATTGATAGTAACCACGGACTAATGAGATAACGTAAACTGACCGATTATAAAGGTTTCTACCCATTACACCGTATCATACCATGACCGTGCTATGAACGTGTCAGCACCGGCAAAATATTAGGTGAGAATAGTCGACGTTGTTGGTTGGTGACGGAACGGGCTAGTGAGCATAGTCTCATACTTTTCAATAGAATGAATACTTTTTTGCCTGACACGTTCATAGCACGGTCATGGTACGAGTATGATACGGTGTAATGAGTGGAGGCCTTAAGTGATGACGTTTCTTAATAGCATTAATATTACAATGAAGTATTCTCTGGAGAGATAGGTTTGCTTGTTATAATTTTTCAGTATTTTAGTGCTCATGGCGTAAGTCATGTTAGTTCATTGGGATTGATAAGCTACGTGCAGCTCGACCCCTACTTGGATGGGTGGCAGAAAGTGGGATTTCTATCCCTGTCCCGGATGTTTCAATCGTTAAACCATGTCGGAGGCCTTTGGGCGGTCTAAAACTCCGACATCAGGGTTGGCCACTGACCTACTCGTACTTACTTACTTAGTGTTAACTGTCTTCTTCTTCTTCTCATCGAGTGGACGGTCACCCTGACCAATCCTGGTGTCAGAGTTATGGAGCCGCCAAAGGCCTCTGACATGGCTCAGTAACGACTACTATCCGTAGAAAGTAACCGGGACCGACAGCTTAACGTGCCCTCCGAAGCACGGAATCATCTTACTTTTCGGGCAATCAGGTGATTCAGCCTGCAATGCCCTAACCAAACTGAGGACAGTCTCACAAAGAGATTTTTGTGAGATATTGTCCCCACCGGGAATCGAACCCGGAACCTCCGGATCGTGAGCCGAGCGCTCAAACCACAAGACCACGGAGGCTGTTACTGTCACACTATATACCGGTGTAAAGTTGTCTATGGGCGACAAACTTCACACTATGGTAGTAGGTGATGGGGATAAGGTTCGATACTTAATAGGCGAAATAAGTTGACTTTCTGACTGCATGGGTAGCTTATTCGGGTACAATATCGCGTTCAGGCATCGCAGGGCATTCGCCGAGTTTACCCACCCCGCGACCCGAGGCATACAAACGTCGTCCATAAGGTTGACACATGCATTGCATGGCATGCTTCGGGAATGATTCGTCATCGCCTCAGAATGATGCGGTGTCCGCAACGGACGTATGCGGCGAACGCTCGCAGTGAGTACACGTCAAAAACTTCTGAGGCATGTGTGATGATCGACGGAGCATGCCTCAGGATTTCTTACACGATTACTTACAATGAGGAACTTGTTCCGGAGTATGATGCCGTAGAGCAGCCACATGAAGGTGACCATGGACCCACCGAGGATGATCGGGAACGGCATGCCTTCGGTGCTCTTGTTCTTTATTATTTTTTTCTGCAAATTAAATGACAAAACGTCATCACTAAGATCAAACTAATTATTTAATGCACCGATGTGACTTTTAAACGTCAATCGTTTCATTAAATATCAACTTACTTAATTACATAATGCTACATCAATTAAAGCAATTTATTTTTGAACATAACTTTAAGCGATTATAAAAAAAATATTTAACAGGCTATCAAGTTTTTACCATTTTGAGGCATTAACTATAGACTATAGACTTACCAATCCAAACAGAGGCGAGGCGATCAAATAGAACATGAACACTGTAATGATCGTCCCCAGTCTGGTCTCGACAAGCTCCGGGTCTTCATACTCCGCGTAGCCCAGAAAGGCAGCCGAAATAGCGCCGGTAAGTCCAAGCTGCGCCCAAACCTTCATCTTCTCTTGAGAGTAATTGAAGTAGATCATCAGGAAAATAATATTGAGACCGAGACCGAACAAGTTGACCCGAATCATGGCGTCGTCGCGAAGAATGAACCCGTATTTCAAATTGAGAACTCCCCTGTAAAAGGAATAACATATTAAATAATTCATTCTCCCTCTCTATGAACTCCCGTGGGAATTCAAGGGTAGAGCTAAAAAGTAACAACCCAATAAGTCTACTTTAATTATTTTTTAATTACAATTAAGACGTAATAAGGCCAATGTCTAATGCGATAAAAAATACTTAATCACGCTATGTCTATTCTGTTACGATGACTTGGTGAAATACATTGATAAATGTTGTGGCGACTATTGTTTCAAGATTGAACGAAGTAATGCATCTGAGCTGGTTCATTAATTAAATAGAACTCAACTAATTGATTCGCGAGACCTAAAACAGCTCAAGCCCAAGCCACCAACAGCTATTAAAAGAACAGTGGTAGATCCAGCAACAACCTGTTTATCTTGATAAATCCCTCTTCACCAGAGTCAATACCGATCCAAACCCAAATGCTGGATACTGGCGCCAGACTAATAACCCCTACACATTACACAAAACGTATTACATGGGAATAGTAGTAGGAAGTAATTAACTATTCTCATTTGTGAAACACATAGGCATAGAAACTCTCTTCGCTGCGCTAGTTGTATGGTGAAACACGTACATAACGATACCGCCGGCGAAGGGCAGTATCCCCACGCCCCTGGTGTGGCCCTGCTTCTTGATGTCCCAGCACAAGAACCCGCCCGAGCCCATCTGGCCGATGGTGACGATGGCCGCGATGGTGCCCACCAGCTCCTTGTAGGGCTGGAGGATATCCGCTAACAGCTCCAGCATTTTCTGGTGAAGGACATTTAAAAAAGCGTTAGTTAGTGATTCAGCATTGGCTTTTGAAGAAAATTTTGAGAATGTTCGTTAAAAAATGGCATCAACACGTATCAAGTCATAAATACTTAAAACACTGGGAGACAGTAGACATTGATCGCGTCACGTGGCCTACACTGGTGTCGTATCTCTGTAACCGCCTCAGATCAACTTTCGACATGGTTGATTGAAACAATAGGGACCGACAATTTAAAGAGCCACAAGGTGGTATTCATACAAATGCAACAAATCAGTCATCCAAGAAATAGATTTAAATGGTAAGTTTAGTTCTTCTGCAGAACCCCAAAACCAAACCTTGAGTACTGGAATTAATGAACAGCGCAAATGACGACTACTCGAGTCATGCCAGAATTTGTATAAGGTAATGTTAAATAATTTTAGCAATGTCAGATATAGATAAGAAAATGCTCAGTAGAATGACACGCCAAAAAAATAAAGAGAAAATGAAAGTAAGTGAATTAAAATATTCATTCGCCCATATACATATTATGTTTATCATTTACATGTAGGTAAATGTTTTAGCGCGTTCAAACGAGAAGATAATAGTCTAAAAAATGAAGGAAAAACGACGCACTAAGTCACTACTTCAAACTACTAATTACCCATTGTAACTACCGCACTACGTAACCGACGGCTTTCAACTATGTGATACATCTTCCTAAAAACTCAAGTCTGTTTCTATTTTTAGTTCACCTGTCAGATTGGAAGATAACACTATGGATTCCAATATCCAACATGGGTTGAACGAATAATAGCTATGGGTATATTGAAATAAATTTAAAATTCGCAGATAAATCGATCTCGTATGATATAGAACTAATTATAAATAGATACATATCTTTGTAGTAAAAGGGGAAAAGGATTTTGTCTTGCACCAAATACCAAATACCTATTTGATGGTCGGTACAGAGTTGAGTACCTATTCTAACTTAACTACTCATTTATTTTTTACTTTTGTGTACTTAACTAATCTATCATTACAAACAAGTCATTATTTAAATAAATAATGTACCTATGCAGGCACAGTTACAATGTTATCTTGTAATTATCAAGTATCGTCTCTGCGGCAACCTGTTTGGACCTAAATGTACTCGTATTTTTATTTAGGTACCTGCTATGGCTTTAGGTATTAGGGTCTTAGGGTTCGGAGTTTTTTATTACTACATTGACCCTATATTCGGTAAAAGGTCAATGTAGCCATGCCATACAAATTGCCCTTTAGAAGTTAAATATAAAATCGATATTCGAACTATGTATTACCATTATTTTACTGTAGTGCCTTGTTTGTTCTTAATAAATACACATATAATAGTAAATCATATGAATGTTAATAAAAATATAATAACATGTAGGTAACTATAACACATACCACTCGGCTGAAGGTCATTATGACCGATACCGCAAGCTATTTTAATAAAGGAATAACTAAACCGAGTTTAATTAACATACCTATTCAGGCAGCTATGAATAATCTTGGTAAGCAGGTATGCATAGTAGCAAATCAAAAACAACATAGGTACCTACGCAGCAAGACGACCCATCCCGACTATCATATTCAAATGTCTAATACATACTTACCTACCTACATGCATGATTTTCGAATTTGTAATTTGAAAAAAGGATTAAGAGTGTGCATTTTGATTTTTCGAGTGTAAGCAATTATGAGATGCATCGGATCCAAGGGGGCAAAGAAGCGAATGCTCCCAATCACCTGAGATATCCCATATCAATATTATACCTAGTCGTTAAATTTAAATTTATTTCGACAAAATCCTTTGTATATTATGGCGGGAACTAGTTATTAAGCTATATAAGCTATATTAAGCTATATTAGACAAACCGTGGCACTTTTTACATTAATATACGAAGACAGAGTCTTCTGTGACCACAGATTCTGTAAAGGGGCCGAAACGTGAGATTAAAATCTATACTAATCTATACTAATATTATAAAGCTGAAGAGTTTGTTTTGTTTGTTTGTTTGTTTGTTTAAACGCGCTAATCTCAGAAACTACTGAACCGATTTGAATAATTCTTTCACTGATAGATAGTCTATTTATCGAGGAAGGCTATAGGCTACATTTTATCCCGGATTTCCTACGGGAACGGGCACAACGCGGGTAAAACCGCGGGGCGCTGCTAGTGTAAAATAAAAGCAAAGTGCACCCGTAATCTAAAGATACAATTCAAAATTAGTAGTGGTCGCTTAAATCTAACAAACCAGATCATTTGCTAATTTCAATATGACCTAGAAACGAATTTACACAAATAGAACAAGTCATTGTGATTGTAGCTGGTAAACAAGATGCGATCAACTGTGTAGAAACAATCACTTCCTCGAGTTAAATTGCAACAAATGGTTGTTAAATGAGTCTAGTGCGTCACGCGCACACCCACCTCTCGTCGTACACACGAGCGTTACTATCATACAAACAAATTATTGAATGCTGCAAAAATAGCAAACATAGGTTTATTCTGATTTACCTGTTTTCTGAATTTTAGAGTCGGAAATTGGGAGTCTAAAAGCTTCGATTCGTTTAAATTAAATTGCAGTAAGTATATGTTATAATCACTATCACTACATAGTATAAAACAAAGTCGCGTCTGTTTGTCTTCTGTTTGTCTGTATTTAAAATTACGCAACGGATTTTGATGCGGTTTTTTGTAATAGGTAGAGTGAATCAAGAGGAAGGTTTTTATGTAAAAAAATCCCGAAATTCCCACGGGAACGGGCACAACGCGGGTAAAAATGCGGGGCGCTTCACTACATAGTATAAAACAAGTCGCGTCTGTTTGTCTGTATGCTTAAATCTTTAAAATTACGCAACGGATTTTGATGCGGTTTTTTGTAATAGGTAGAGTGACTCAAGAGGAAGGTTTTTATGTAAAAAAATCCCGAAATTCCCACGGGAACGGGCACAACGCGGGTAAAACCGCGGGGCGCTGCTAGTACACTTATAATATTCAATAGCTACGTAAGTAATAACTAGCAAGTACCGCAAATGTGTGCTCAACTGCTCAATACTTAAAAAATGCTTGATCATGAAAACTTTTTATTATAGGTAGGTACCTACCTATATCGCGTTTCTTTCGTCTATATATCTCCGATAATTTCAACATTTCATGACATTTATAATTAACTGCTGACTCAGTATTAATTTTAACACAGGGATGACTGGTCCTGATTATAAAAAACCTTATCTTATATTATTAAATAGATTTATAATTTTGTAGATTTAATATTGCATTATCCAACATGACTGTAACGAGACTTTCACAATGATTAAAACAGTTAAATCATTTGACAGGTGTAAGGTGTGAAGGCGTGAAGGTGATGTATACATATAAGAAACCAGTTTATACACTAATCATAACATTATTGTTTATTGCCAAGGCATAACAAATCTCCTACTTTTCCCTTTCTTCACTGTAACTTTTAGTGGGCACAGAGGCCTTTGTCAAACAGTGGGCCATTAACTTGGTTATTAAGCCAAGTCTATAACTAAGTATTTGCATTTTTTGATTACAAGGAAAGTATGGCAATTACACTTTATTAAATATTTTACTTTTAATTTGATGAAAACAAATTGTTTACAGACTATATCACAAGCAAAACCATAGGAAGCTAGTCCATAAAATGCAGTCACTATACATATTCTTTTGATAACATAATTATCACATTTGTAGTAAGTAGTTAATTATCTTATCAATATTTTACAAACTAATATCTCATACTGTATAATCAATTGCTAAGATTCTTGAACAACTTTGATAAACAAGTAATAAAAGCATATGCTAATAGCATATGCTTACCTAACCTACATTGATTTGACAACATAGTTATTAAAATAAATATTTTTCAAAAAAGTCATTTTAGCAAGGTGTTACTTTTGTTAGTAGGACACATTGTCAACGAAACCAAATGGGTAGGTATGCAAAATTTCGCGATTGTACCTGCACCTATCCTATGATCATTTCAGGTTAATATAGCTTTATGATATGAACATTTTTATTATGCTAGAAATAGTTCTTCTCACACAGAGGTCAATGTCTATTAGGATGCAACTTTATAGTAATTTTGGGCACTCATGGTGGAGGCGTAAAAAATTTTTGGTCATCTGCTAGCCTTAACTGAAGTAACATATATATATAACTAGCCGCGCCCCGCGGTGTTACCCGCGTTGTATCGGTTCCCGCGGGAATTTCCGGATAAAATGTATGCCATGTTTTCTGATGTTTAACCTATATTACTGTAAAGTTTCATCCAAATCCGTTCAGTAGTTTTTGCGTGAAAGAGCAACAAACATACATCCATACATCCATTCTCACAAACTTTCGAATATATAATATTATAGGATAGGATAGGATAGGATAGGACTAGAGGATAGGATAAAGCATAGTAGTATGTAGCTGGCCTTTGACCAGCAGAGGGACATTACAGGCTAACCCTAACCCTTTTTTAGTAGCATTTATTAAAGCATAGCAAAATTTGTTTTTTGTATTTGTTTTTTTTGTATTGGATAGCTACTATTGAAAGAATGTTAAGTATATGCTTTTTAATATCCTGAAATTCCTATAGGATCGGACACAATGCAGCAGGTAAAGCCTCAGAGTAAGTGAGGTAAGTAATCAAAATAAACTTTTGACTAGTTAGTTAATTCAAATTATGTATAAATATTGTATGCAGGCACAGTTATATTTTTACAAGTTGTATTATTATTGTAAAAGTAATATATGAATATTACTTTTACAATTACTATTGAGTATAATTATGATTATTTATTATGTTCTGATAAATAACTACATTTCAAAAGATGGCAAGATACTAAAGACTATTTTACACAGAAGTATGTAAGACTAATTCTTAATTTATGTTTGAGATACTTAGCTAATCTTCAATGTATAATATTATCTAGCTCAAATCGCGATTAGTAGAGTTAGTTACATTATGTAGGTACTTACGTTAAGTTTTTTTTGTTCTTGGTAAATGTCTTTTTTCTGAATAAATTAGGATTATATTTATGT
Source organism: Cyclophora albipunctata (assembly GCA_963082685.1). Taxonomy (NCBI): domain Eukaryota; kingdom Metazoa; phylum Arthropoda; class Insecta; order Lepidoptera; family Geometridae; genus Cyclophora; species Cyclophora albipunctata. Next base: position 913,901 of record OY720117.1, on the reverse strand, counting down.
TCTTATTTACTTAGAGGTCATTTAAATTTTGATATAAAAACATTTATTCAAACGTAAATAAATTGGTAATCATTTACTTCGAACGGAGTGTAGTAAAAATCTAGAGTACAGATATCATTTTATTTATAAGAACTTGTGTAATTAGGTATCTAAACATTATACTCACGTGGTTATGACTGCTGCTTTGAAACTTAAAAAAAAACAATTGTCAATACCAGCTAACGCAAAATTATATACCAAGATAAACTTGTAAAGTATGATTATTATTTAATTATATTCTTGTTCAAAAATATCGCCGACCAATCTAGTCACTCCACGGCTCGGCTCAGCAGCTCGGCTTTTAAAAAACACCACAGATATGAAAAGAAAAGAAATGATGTTATATGTCAATTTGACATTTGTCTATGTCATCATAATACTGCTGTCAAGTTGTTCGAAAGGAGATTTGCTTTCTGTGGCATGGCACCACAGAATAACATTATTCAAGAGAACAGAATGAGCCTATGAACGAGCCTATGAATCACTGAATGAACTAAACATTTTATGCGATTGATTTGATTTAAAATTGACATTTGTTGTTTGACGTTTAGTAATTTCCTTCGGCCTTCCTTCCCCTGAGGATTTTTCACAGTTTTTAAGATTTTACAGCAGTTCTATTTTAAGATAAATGACTGTTATCAGTTAATTAAATTAGTTGTGTTAATTTCACATGCTCAGTCATGCGTTTTACTAGCGGGCAGGGGAATTCGATATGATAACAGTTTGAAATATTGTGGGTCTATTCCAGGGGTTTACAGTCGCGATTGGTAATATGCAATGGAAATACATGGGTTGGAGAGGGCGATGGTTGTGGGCATTGTTGTTGATTACGCTGAGCACCCTGGTCGCCGCGCAGAAAATAGGAGACCCGTATAAAATACTGGGAATCCACCGTCGGGCTTCCTTGCTAGATATACGCAAAGCTTACAAGCAATTAGCTAAAGAATGGTAAGAATTCATGGGTTCTTGTTTATTATTATATTCATAATTCAATAAGTAAATAAGACATATCTATCCATATCTATCCTATCAATAAATAAATATGTAATATACTACTTCTTTGTGGTATTTTAAATATTTTAAATGTCTTATTGAAATGTCCTATTAACTACCATAAGAATACTAATGTATCTATTTAATAGCGATGTTAAGAAATCGTGCCTTAAAAACAAATCAATTTCTGAGCAAGGTACCTAGTTTGTTCTAAATTTCTAAATTCTAAATTTGTTCAGTTTGTTTATTAGAGACATTTTATTTTTATAAAAACAAATAATCAAAATTATACAAAGGATTATGATCTGTATAATTTATTTTAATTATTTAATTATTTGTTTATTCTAGGCATCCAGACAAAAATGAGGACCCCAATGCAGAGACTAGATTTGTTGAGATTAAGCAAGCCTATGAGCTGCTCTCAGATACGGAACGCCGGCAAGCTTACGACTCATACGGGATCACTAATGAAGATGAACACATGTACAAACCGAGGCACGATTACAGCCAATATGCTAGATTTAGGTAAGAAAATGTATTCTCAATTACTAACATTTAATTAAGTAAACTTTTCCATTGTTGTTATGTCCAAATCATGCAAGTTAAAAAAAAGAAATACCATTATAGCTATTGTACCTAAGTTATAATATATTTAAATAGCAGCGCCCCGCGGTTTTACCCGCGTTGTGCCCGTTCCCGTAGGAAATCCGGGATAAAATGTAGCCTATAGCCTTCCTCGATAAATAGACTATCTAACAGTGAAAGAATTATTCAAATCGGTTCAGTAGTTTCTGAGATTAGCGCGTTTAAACAAACAAACAAACAAAACAAACTCTTCAGCTTTATAATATTAGTATAGATGTTATAATTTTTTTGTGTATGGGTAAACAGCATGTCTGTCTTATTTTATTTCCTATATGCAGACAAAGGCTCCTGATCAAATTGTCATGTCCTAACATAATAGCATGCTTCCTTGACTTACCCTCACTATGCTCAATCTCCTAAATCAAATTCCTGGATCTATAGAAAAAGCAAAGTAGCCTGTAATGTCACACTTTAAGGCAAAGACCTCGCATCTCACTGAAGATATCAGTACAGTGAGGAGGATTAAACGTAATGAATGACCATGCTTGGCAAATGAGGGTTGGTGATCTCAAACCAGAGCCGTTTAAAAAGTACATTAATTAATTCCTGGATCTACCCTAGATATGTATTTTTTACCCATCTTTAATTAATGCAAATCTATTTCCTGTTCTAAAAGAATTTTCTTGTATGATGTTCAATGGAAATATTCGAATTCCTTACATTTTCCATAAACAACATGCATCGGAAATAGAATGCCAGAATCACTCCACTTGTTATTCACGGCTTGTGTATAGAGTAAACAAATTGAGTCACCTTTACAATGCAATATGAATGCAATACTGTATTGGTAATGATGCAAATATTTTCGGTAATTTAAATAGTGAGAAATAGAGAGTAAACAGATTAAAAAATAAAATTGATAGTATATTACTTTTTCGCTTTATTTACGATATTTTTTAATATCTCCGATAATTTTAAAAGATTTCCCTAAGCTAATGGCATATAAAAACTGTGCTACGCAAGGCTAGCCGCACGCGGATGCCGTATTTAAATGCCTTCCTGCGTGTTTGGGTACACTCACAACATCAGACGCCTTTACCCTACAATTTGCAGTTTAAACTGTTACATAGGCCCGGATTCCTCGGTCGCGTACCGTCAGTCGCGTAGCGCGCTGACCATCAGCGCCAATGAAAACATCCGTAGTGCGATACTGACCGCTCCACGGTACAGGCGTCTCCAAGTGGATTTGTTGTGGATTTGTGAAGCGGAGTTTGAATTTGGGATATTATTATGAACCCGTTTATAAATTGTTTAGTTGCTGCAGCATACTTACGCAAGCGGAGACGGCGTCAATATAGAAAAAAAAGATATCACATTCACCCAATTGTTGCCGATAGGGTGACGAATGGTGACGACTGTACGCGCGCGTGCCGACGGTCGGGAACAGAGTGAGGACGCTCATAGCGTTCTATAGCGCGTCAGTCGACCGACGAAAGCGGCGCTGACGAGCGAGACCGACGCGCGTCATCAGGGGTGCGTAGCAACTCGCGCGCCGCTGATTTCAGCTTTACAGTGTGGTGCTTCATAGAACACAACGTATATTCGTACGCGCGACCGACATCAGCGACAGAGGAATTCGGGCCATATTATCTTTGAAGTAGCCACAGCATCGTAAAATTGAGTAAACTGTAAAAGTCATTCAATGGGTATTCGCAGCAAGGTATATCAAATAAATATAAACAATGATCTTGCTGACGGTAATGATAGTTACGCGCGAAAAGACACGTGTCGTATACTCATTACGACTACAAGAATGACTCAAGGGAGCTTGTGAAATAAAACAACTACATTTTAATTTTAATCATACTCATCTTAAACAGAATGTTGCACTTGGAGGAAGTACCAAATAATTTGTTCTATTTTTTGTAGCAATGATCCCTTTGAAGAATTCTTTGGAACACACTTCCGCACTCAGGACCAAGATATTACACTGTTCCATAAACTGTCTGTTACCGCACGGTATGTATCAAATGCTACAATGACTAACATAAATATGTAATACATTACTTTATTGGGCAATTAATGTTTTGAATTGCCACTACTGAGGAATATTACCACTGCAAAAAGTTAGTCTGCTTGTTATCCATTCTATGGCTGAACTATTGAACGAAATTCGGTTGGGATGGTTGAATATGCGAAATAAGAAATACCAATATCCCTCCGGAAACAACCTGATTTAAGCACAGATTCCATGGGGAACAGCTAACCACTATCTAAACTATTTTCTTCCAGACATTTTGAAAACAACTTACTAGAGAAGAGTGTTCACACACCAGCCATCGTCCTGTTCTACACGGACTGGTGTTTCGACTGTGTTCGCTCTGCATCTGCCTGGAGACGGCTGGTGGACGCGCTGCAGCCGCTCGGCGTTACCATGGCGACCGTGCACGCGGGCCACGAGGCCAATCTGGCGAGAAGGGTCGGGATACACGGCGTGCCGTGTCTGACGCTACTGTTGGACAAACATGTCTACATTTATAAGGATAACTTGCAATCTTTGCCTAAGATTTTGGGTGAGTACATGTGGTCTTATTTGGTTTTTGTTGATAGTATTGGGTGGTTTATGAATAATCGTGGGAAGATTGGGAATCATCCAAGTGATGCAGACCCGGATAAATACTAATAAAATAATGCTGAAGGGTTGGTTATGCTGTTTGAACATGCTAATGTCTAGTGCCAATCACATTTGAAAATAATAATTTTGCGTAACCACATTGAATTTTTTTTTAACTACTTTGCAACTCAAAAATCGCACAGGAACTGGTATTACGCGGGTAAAACAAAGGCCCATCGCAGACGACAGACTATCCGTGACGCACTTTTTAGTCTGTGAAAATAGAACCTATGTAATTATATGCAGTAACGCACACGACGCGCAAAAATCCGCGACAATCCGCGACCGAATTTTTGTGCGCCGCAGACTCGATCGCACAAAAAGTCTGTCGTCTGCGATGGGCCAAAGGGTTGCTGTTGCTGCTGTACATGTATCCCTTTTCATCAGTTCACTTAACATATTTGTTGCAGAGTTCGTCCGCTGGAAGTTCCCGTACAAACTGGTGCGCAGTATATCAGACAGCAACGCCGAGACGTTCATCACCGACTTCGAGGACAATAAGGTGAAGGCGCTCATATTCGAGGAGCGCCAGACCATGCGCCTGCGGTACCTCATCACCGCCTTCCACTACAGAGAGACCGTCGCTTTTGGGTAAATCTAAATATACTTTATTCATTTATAATACACATAATAACTTCATATTGTGACAATTATCGCACTGTAATACCGAAATGAGCTGAACTTTTGCAATGATGTAAGATTAAAAAAAAATGTCTTGCGGCTTACTGGAATCGTTTTTTTGTGTAATCTTACTAATAATATAACTGTTGTTTTTTTTCTGGCTTTTTAAAAGTAATCAATCTGCATAATAGAAAAATCGCTCGGGAACAGCTAGTATGTGTAATACAGTGTTTAGCTACCTACTTCATTTGTACCAAACCTTATCTTTCTAGCTTCATCGACATGACGGCAGGCGACACGCACAACGTCACCTCATACTTCAAAGTGCAGCGCCACACCGACACCATGCTGCTGCTGAAGGAAGAGAGCACCGAGCCCGTGGCCACCGTCAGCACCACGGAGATACCGACGCAAACGCTCAGACAACTCATCGAGCCCAACCAGCTGTTGGTGCTGCCGCGTCTGTCTTCGCAGGTGAGCGTAGTCTTTGATATGGTGCTAAAATGGAATGTGACCTACTATGTAATGTGTCAAATTATTATAGTGACATCAATATTAGTCACCTATCTAAAAAGTGATCAAGGAGTTAGTGTTCTTAGTATCCGCATTGCAATGCGGGTATAACTTTGTTACGTTAACATAGTACTCCCTGTATTTAGAGTGTGACTAAGAGAGGAATGTGTCGTATGTGCAGAGCATGTTCGAGCGCGCGTGCCCGGCGGAGTGGTCGGGCGCGCGGCGGCGGCTGTGCTGCGTGCTGGTGGGCGCGGGCGGCGGCGCGGGCGCGGCGGCGCTGCGGCGGCGCGCGGCGGGCGAGCGCGGCCCGGTGCGCTACGCCTGGCTGCGCGCCGCGGCGCAGCCCGCGCTGCTGGCGGCGCTGCGGCCCGCGCCCGCGCTGTCGGCGCCGCGCCTGGTGCTGCTGTGGCGCCAGGACGCGGCGCGCCTGCACTACGAGTGGCTGGCGGAGCCGTGGGACGCGCACAACCGCAGCGCGCGCGCGCTGGACGCGCTGCTGGCGCGCCTGGCGCACGCGGCGCCGCGCCACTCGGCCGCCGCGCCGCCGCTGGTGGACGAGCTGGCGCCGCCGCCGCTGCGCCGCCTGGCCGAGTGGGCGGAGCGCGCGGCGCTGGCGCTGGCCTCGCACCACGCGCTCTCCGCCGCCTCCGTGCTCGCCACCGTCGCGCTCGTGCTCGCCGCCGGATACCTCATGGCCTACCTCATGTTAGTATCACTCTATCTCGTGTACCTAATCGCTATTACTATTTACTTTGACTCTACTTTTTAAATTGAAAATATCCTAATAATCTCTAAGACATGATGTCACCCTCACAGCCGCGTCGAAGAAGAAGCCGTGCAGCGTCAGAAGGAGGAGCGTCGCAAGCAGAACGGGCTGAACAAGAAGAACAACAACGAGCCGCAGTCCGAGCTGCGCCTGCACGAGCTGCGCGCCGAGAAGTACAACGGACTCGTCCGGTACACGATATATGCTTTAATTTTTCAGTCCATCATCACATCACATTTCCGCGTATATTACTTGCCCGTTCATTCAATCAGTAAAAGAGAGGGCGAGACTATATTTATTTCATAAATTTTAATTTATATATTAACTTCATAAATATTATTTATTGCGCCGAAATCTTTTATGATATATACATATTATTATCATAATGATGGTTGTTCATAGGTTACTTAAGCCCGGGTGTCGCACGATCGTGCTGCTGGTCGACATGCAGAGCCGCGTCATGTTGCTCTCAAAGTTCCATAAGATCGTGTGGCCTTATCGCAAGTGAGTACATCTCCTCATGCTATAACTGCGAGTCGGTCTAGATAGAAACTTACTATTAACAAAATGAACTGAGTGAGCACTGACCACTCATTTATAATACTAGAAAACGATTTATTGGACACTACAGTGATCCTGTCACATTAACTTACACTACAACATTAGCTTACATAAATTATGTTTAGACTGATATAATGTTCGTTTAGTTTATTAAGAACTATTCCTTTGCTTTATGAGAACCGCGTTACAAGTTGACAGCAAAATTTTATTAAAAAACTCCTCTAGTCTCCTCTATGTGCTGATATCTTAGTTGAGATGAGAGGCACAGCAGTGGGACGTTACATGCTACCCACAACTATTAAGTGGGTGGTACGGTTAAAAGAGCCTCTTTGGGGCCAAGACAGATAAAAAATATATGACTTTGACTTTGACTACAATGGTCTGGACTCTTTACAAGTAGACTTAATATAATTGAGTAGAAGTGAAGTAGTAACCCGTGGTGGGTGTGCAGGAACAAGACGCTGGTGTTCGCGTACCTGGTGGTGGAGCGGAACATCGGCTGGTTCGCGCGCGTGCTGCGCCTGTCGCTGGGCGGCGCCGAGCTGCGCCTCAACGCGCGCAACTGCGTCGGCACCGTGCTGGCGCTCAACCCGCACCGCAAGTACTTCTGCATCTACCACGCCAAGCACCCCGAGTGCGCCAAGCCGCACAAGGTAACCAATAACGGAATCACACGTTTAACTTACCTAGACACGCCGTAATGTTGTCTAACGTACACCTTTAGTCCTATTTTGCCGCTTCGACGTTGCCCGCATCCCGGCTACCTATTTTGACTTTTCCTAATTTTTGATAACATACGAGGCATCAAATGAATATTAGATAAAATGTGTCTAGTGTGTCGGCTTTGCTTCTTGAAATTCAAGTTTTTGATGTTGAGAGTGCGTTTTCTATTTAAAGATAGAGTAGGTAGATATTTTTACTATATAACGTACAGAATCAAATGCTGGCTCTCTAATTCTATGTCATAAATGTCTCCAATTAGCTCGTAGCCAAGGTCGATTCCCGTGATGTTATTGAACCCAAAGCTGGCAATCGTGATGTTAATATCGTTCGGGCGCTGATATACCCGTATCGTTGCAGCGCATGTCGCGCATGACGCGGTCGCTGGGCGGCGGCGCGGCCGACGCGGAGGCGGGCGCCTTCATCGGGTTCACCACCGAGCCCGACTCCTCCAACGACGAGGCCGACCCGCCCGTGCTGCTACAAGGTAACACTTATATTTCCTGTTTTATTCATACTAGCTGTTCTACGCAGTGTTGCCACCCGCAACCTAATAGGTAGTGCTTGTGAGTAAATTTCGTAGATCCCAAACATTTAGTCGAGCAGGGCAAAATATTGCTCTTTATAAAATGAATTATAGACTAACGGCACCCGTATATTTTTACGAATATTCTCTGATTTAAACCTTTTCCTGGCAAGAACGAACACAACAATTTAGGCCATTTTTATGCATAACTTCCACATACAATGCAGGCGAATCACTCTGTCTATAGGTGAAAGCCATATCCAATTAGAACGAAATAGGAATGGAAGAAAAACTAGTAACTTATTTAACCCCTGTTACTTCCCATTGTACAGAGAACCTTCTAGACGGGCTGGAGAACTGGTTGGACCGCCTGTTCGAGGGCAGCACGCACCGCTACTACATCAACTACTGGCCCGACATGACGGCCAAGTGAAACGCGCCGCTACATCCTTCTGACCATTACCACTCGTAAGAAACACGCTTCTTATAATCATGATAGCCTTATATAAGTAAGGTCCAGACGGCAACGCGTAATATAATGTTTAAACTAGCGTTTTCATTTAGTACTCCGACCGAATCTTTGTGGTTTGATGTTCACTCAAAATGTTCATTCAAAAAAAAAAACCCAGTCGACATTATAGCTGCTCGAGCGAGTTTTTACTTTCACTACACGATCGAACGATTGCCCTTTGAAGTTCAGAGTACTAAGTGAAAAAAACGGTAACGCAAAATATGTGTTTGAATGTCACATTTGTCATTATGATTACGATGTAAATACATAATTCGCGTTACCTTAAGAGCGTCTGGACTCGGCATAAAACGTTACTCATTATGTTAACTGTAATCCGAACCGTTCTTATTATACAGATAGTTCACGTTCAAGATGAGGTCCTCAATATACTTCATTTGTAATACTTTGACTAACAAATAAAAATATAATCTGTCATCTTTATAAGAAGTGTCATAATTAAGTCGGATGTGTCATAATTTAGCCATGACGTTTATTAATTTGCGAAATAAAGGTATGTTTTATTTAATTACAGAATCGTGAATTTGGGTTTCACAAACAATTTTTATTATAAATTCATATTCACGTTTTCTTAATATTATAAAATAACTTTTTTTATCTGATGTATGACAACAAACATGACCAAGTGAAGCTCTCTTCTTTTTAAATGATACCGATGAATACCGTGAATTAAAATTAAATTAAAATTATATGTAATTTTAATGATAGTTGTTTTTGTCCTTTTAAGAAAGATACTTGGCAGCGTTATCTGTACGGCAATAATGATGTGTTTGGAGCCAAATAGCTAAATTATTCAAATAAGATGTTATAGGTCCACAGCGTATGCGTGCCTTTGTACTCGAGCTATGGTATATCTAACGTAGAATACTTACGTTTATACTCTATTTTTTTCACCAATGCCATCAATTTTTAGTCGAAGACGAATTCTCAGGAAGAAAATAAGTTTAGAGATGGGGTAAGAATGAAATAAAATCATTAACCCTTTTTCCTCTTCAGGAGCAATCGTCTTCTGCTGGAAAATTGACGACAATAGTCCACATTTTGGGACAATTGAGAAAAAATAGAGAATACGTTTGATACGAGTGGTCGATACCTTCATAGATATATTATGTTCCTGTGTTCCGTTTGATATGAGTAGATACCATCATAGTTATGTTACGTTGCTATGCTAAGTTTCATATACATATATAATTAGTGGATAAACGTAGCATACAACTTTTCATTGCATAGCTCCAGTGGAAAGGCTTCCTTGGGCGGATAATAAACCTAAACGGAAGGTTATTATTTACTGTATCTTTTATCTGGCCAGGTGTTGCGCGGTATGCATGAACGTCATTGTATACGTCAGTCGAATATTACTAAAATGGTTGCAGTGGTCAATCTATCCGAAATGAATGAATGAAATCTGTCATTCACGAATAAAATACAAACACGGCTTTTGGGGTTCTAAAAATCATGCAGATACTTTCATACAATTATTTATTGTAAATTGTAATGCGTGGAATGCGCTCGCGCCGGGGCGGGTCGGGACGGATATTAAAAACACCTTAAGTATCGTTAGTGCATACCGTAGTTAATGAATATGAATTCAAGGAAGTAGCTAGTATATTAAAATGTTTTGTGGTTGTTTTAATGTTCTCTTCGACTACACAATATTGCAATATAGAGTCCACATTATTGTACAGCAATTGTTTTACATAATATAAAACTAACAATAGAACATATTGACACATTCATGTTGAAGGATGCTCCACTGAATGTCAATAGTGCAGGCTCTGTTCTATTTATTTGTAATCGCCAAGAAGAGCATTCGTTGAGTTATAGAGTTAACTGTTTATATTTCTATTAGATTAATATTGGTTGTTGAATTAACGGATTGAATTATAATGTTACAATACAATTTAATTGAAGCTTCAATCATGTAAGAAACATGTTATAGAACTACATATTTGGAGAACCCAGAATGTTAAATTTTAACCCAAGATTAAATTAAATTGTATTTCATTTTGAAATTAATCCTTTTAGAGAGAGAGATTACCGTTAAATCTTGGATTAACATTTTAACATTTGTTTGTAACTGGGTGTAAATTACAAGTGAATTTGGCCAAAACTTGTTTAGTGCCTGTCAATACGGGGTAGAGATTGTCCAAGCTGAAATGACACGCCCCACCTCCGCATTTACGCACACTAGCAAATTTTAAATATGGACGCAATACACATAAACATGCAATTATAATTGGTCGTTCAGTTGCCGTACTCGCCGTACTCGCTAAGAAGTGCAATTCTCGGATTTGTTGTCCAACTAGTTTAGTTGATCGTGAACGCGCGAGAGGAGAGGACGTCTTGTTTCATACAAAGTGACGGCGCTGCTCCATAGAGCGAGCGTTTTCGGATTTATCACCCGACTAGTCGGCCGACATGTGCACATAGAAATCAATAATTGGCGCTCCCACACAGATGAAGTGCCGCTATTAATATTTACACTCACACATCTAAATAAAGTAATTAAGTAGTGGGGCGCGTCATTTCAGCTTAGACAATCTCTACATAGGTGCGGGAAAAATAATCAAAGGTTAATTGGGGAGGCGAATTGTTTCCAACGTCTCGGTAGCGAACATAAGTTGCGTTCTTAATATTAGCACAGTGAACGCCACACTGGCGAGTATTATATATCCTTTCATTGGCCAATGAGCTTCGACCGAACGCGCGAACGTTAGCAACAGAGGAACTAGGCCATTAGCATTGAAAAATCAAACGTAACCTCTTGATCATAAAGTTATTTTTCCGGCATCACATGAACTGATCACGTCGGGTAAGTATTATATTTAGTGTTATTTAATATAGTATTGCGGAGTTAAGTTTTCAGTTCTATTAGTATTAATATCTACGGGACCGGAACACAAAAAAACAAATATATAAATAAAATAATAACCATCCGGTCTCGGTATGAATAAGGAACTATGAACAATATTCAAAATTTTCGGTATAATTATAATGTTAGTATACATTACGATTAGAATTGGTCACGGAAACTACACAATAACTAGAAGGTAGCAAACATGACAGTATTACGTCACTGCACCGTAAATAGACTTATGAAAATGTATTGACTTTTTCACTTTTGGAACTTTGTAAAATAAAACTTATTAACTATGTAAGCGGTGGTCTGAGTATTTACGGACAAATTATTGTCCGTAAATATGGGCTATGGGCGTCGCTAGGGATGGCCAGGAGCCCATATTGGGCACTCATTAGAAGCACATAAATCCTATATAAATGTGCAAGTTATACTCAGCCCTCCAGCAATGCTTTCATTATGACGCAAATAAAGGATAAGGTAATTTAAGTAGTCTACATACCGAAATAGCCGACGCAACGGGGACTTGCGCGGGACAGCTCAGGTTCTCACCCTTAACAAATACCAATCGTACCGCATTTTATTTGTTTGCTATCAAAATGTATAGGAATGTTATGTGGTGTACATGGTGTACCTATACACTTGGTCATGCCATATTAACATATATTGTGGTATTTAAAAGCGAACAGAATGCGAAATGATTGTCACTTGCCTAGAGGCTGTTCTCATTATATTAATTCCCTAGCACAACCGAGTAATTGACATAATATAATATGAACTGCGTGTACGCCCTGTTACGTCGGCTTCGATCTGTTGACTTAAAATATATAATGAATATAATACAAGTAAAAATATAACCGTGGGCCCATACTATAATGTGTATAAGTAAACTTGAGAAAGTTGATTTGTATTTCGTCTAAATGACTCTTACTCTCCCCCTATTTTGTCGTGGCCTTCGATAAAGTATTGTAACACGCTTCAGCACGTTATTTCTTATCATAGAGCCATTGCATTGATTGTTCTTACATGAACTTTGAATAACTGCTCTTATAACTACAGATTTTCAGTATTTCAGGGTCCAATACTGGTCCTGGGCTATAGCCAATCACAACATTGGCAATAGCCAATTGACCAATCACAACATTGTAATTGTCAAACTTCGCATTGACATTGTAAAAATCATTTCATAATGCTAATAATAAGGCTAATAATATACAAATTTTAGACCCTTGTCTCAAATCGTGTTCTTCAATCACTGCAATTGCTATAAATCTTTAAAATTATCTCGATAAGTTAGTGTATGCAACAATTTTATGTAAGAAAATACAATGTACTAGTCAAAGTGTATTACCAAAAGTTTCTTTTAGTGACATTTAGCTGTTTAGTATAGGACCTTCATTTTAATTTAATGATGCCATCTCACTGCCCTACATAAATGAAATAATAATTTAATTGTGCTTTTTAAAATAATACTGTAATGTCTATAAAAATTGCATTTTGAAAATAAAATGAAAAGACAAATATTAGAATTATGTTGACCCAGAAACTGCTTTATCAAGTTTTTGTAGTTAGAAAATTTTGTTTTGCTGTGTGGTTTATAATTTTTTGATGATTTGCCTTTGAAATCAGAATCCGTTGAAATAACATTATGTTTGTGTTGCTTTTTGTGATGTTACCACCAAATGGTGTTTGTATATGGGATGTTAGTTCTGCTTGCTGTCCATTTATCATAACATCAATTACCTATCTTTGTATAAATTATTTTTATTGTTAAGATTTCTTCTTTATCTAATTCCAGTATCAATTTGTACAATAAATTATTATTGAGATATTGTTATTACAGTCTTTTATTTCTTAGAGCAAAGGTTGAAATAAAAACACTAGTTTCATATAGTAATTAAATAATTATTTTTACAACAAAATTACAATATTTTCTAAACAAAAGGTCTACTTGAATCGATCTTGTGTTCAACATATTCAGCCGGAAATGCATTTAATGGATATGGTCATGATTAACACTGGAGCCCATATCTGAAACAGACAACTAATATTTTAGTATATTAGTATTTAAGTCTCACGACTGTGGAAAGAGATCTAGAAATAAAGATAAATTTTTACCTCTCGTAGATGACTACCCAAATCCTTATTTCTTTTTATCACCTGGTTTCTTATCATTTAAATCACCCTCACAATTGGCATATGCAATCCCCAGACCCGTTCCCATGCCTGCTATGATTGGCCATCGCCTTCTTTTAAAGAAGAGCACAGTCGAGAGTGCGCCCAGCAGAACACCTCCGCCTGAAATCGACAGTTACTTAGAATATTGTGATTAAGCTATGATGGGAGCTTACTTATCGTAGGTATGTATTGTACCATAACTAACATGTAATAAAGGCATAAAATAACAAAACAAGCTACCAAATCCATCTATCTTCTAATATTTACCTATTTTTATGATTCCATCGGTAAGACACATATCTAATTTCACTGCTGATGGATCTTCTTCCTTTTTTGGTGCCATTTTTATGAATAAAATGTATTCAAAACGAACTCTAGATTATATTGTTTTAACGAAAATTGGCAAACTATGTGTAGTTCGGCTTAAAAAAATTCATGAATACACTTTTACATAATACGATCGGCCGTCAGTGAAAAAATATAACCTGACCTCGCGGCGCTTCTATCTGACATTACTGACGTAGCTTGACACTGACAACTGATATTTTGATAATCTTCTTTTGTCAAAGTCAATTTAGATAAAAATGTTTTAAAGTCAATTTCATTGTGTGTGATGTGAATGTGGTGTGAATTTCATGAATTTCATTTCATACAAGTTCAAGTAGTTTCCTGGTCTGTGATACAAGTAATGTGATCAAATGTTATTTCATTTCTATTCAAACCGAAATATCAACTTTGGACGTAGACCTATCTATCACTATGGCGCTAAATATAATTTATAATCTTCCTTTTAAGCCATGTTTGGCGAAGCCACACAGGACTTGTGCGTTTCTTATTCCAAGACTAACAAGTACCAGCCCAGAAACGAAGTCTGCGCAAGATCCAAACCCTAGGACTATATCTTCAGACATGGTAGGACCTCCGGATCCTGTATCAAATTTAAGGAAAATTATATTCAAACAACCGATAAATGAGACGAAATTGGAAAAACAGTTCAGAGAATTAAGGGCAGAGGTCCAGGAATGGAACCAAAGATTTTGGACACAACATAACTCCAGATTTTTTCAGGTAAATATTGTTGTTTATGTAACAGAATACTTTGTGTTGGTTTTGAAAACCTAGTCATCATGACGAACTTAAAAAATTCTATAGTAAAAAAAAATATTTTAACTTCAGCAACATTATTAATTCGAAGGTAAAAGATATTAAGTTAATTTTTTTGTGTTGTTATCCAAATAATGTGACCCTAGATTAAAGAACATGAAAAGGCTATCTCAACTTTTTTTTATTCTAGGAACGTGAAGATTATTTGAAAAAACATCTCCCTGAGGGTAAACAAACCTTGAGTGCGGATGAGATGAGTGTTTTTTACAAGTCGTTTCTAGATAAGAACTGGAAGTCTCATATCACATACAACATTGAATGGTACAAGAAGAATATTAGGTTACTCGGTCTTGCTGTACAAGTGAAAGTGAGAAGACTATTAAGAATTAAAGATTAAATTATAGAAATAAAAAAAAATGGCATTTAATTGTAATAACATGGAGGAGAATCCTAAAATCAGTTATTATTAAGAGGGGTTGAGTTGAGAGTTAAATTATAATGCTTAGCTCAAATTATGTTTTATTCCAAAACCATATTAGGTACTCTGTTTTGAAGATCCAGGGTGCTACTATAATAAAACCTAAAGGGGTATGGGAGTTGGGAGCATGGGCATACTCGCCAGAGTTCTCAGCTCAGATAATGAACTAATGCAATTTACCCCCATAAGAATTAAATAAATTAACCTTTTTGCTCATCAGTACCTATTATTTTTTTTTTTTTTGTCTATGGTTACGTAAAAAAAAGAATATACCAAAAGCTTGACAAAGCTCATCAAAGATAGAAAATGAAATTATGTGAATTTGAGCAAACTAAAAAAATTATAGTGTGGAGAATGTGGATTTGTGGATGTATGAATGCATTGATTTGTAAGAATATAATTGTGTAAGAACTATGTATATTGCTGCAAAGTGGCTTATCAGTTTAGCCTTTCTTATGTGGTTAGCAATGTTTTTGATGGACAGTTTATATTTAAAACAAATCAAAAGAAACAAAGTTCACTTACTAGGTAAGTCAAGATAGTATGGATTATTTATAAATGAAAATGCAAGCTATTATCGACTTCAGTGATTCTGTCTGCTGAAGCTGTCCTGTCTGTAATGTACATTCATTTTACTTTGGAAAACATGTATCCAACTCTGACAATGAAAGAGGGACAATGAAAGAAAATTCTTCTTATGTTTTTCAGATGAATATGCACAAATACAAAAGTTTGAAAACAATTCTAAATCTGCACAACATAATGCAATACTGAAAAGAAATAAACAGTTCAGATTCATGAGGCACCACGAGGTGACTTCATTACACTTGATGATGTTCTTTGCTGGAGCATTTGCCGTATCTGTGTTGAATAAAAAAAAGGAAATCGTAATTTTTGCTAAATCTCGTATAGTTAACGCCGAGAATATAAATTATTTGAAAACACATCTGAATAAGTTCAAAACAACCGCCATAACCTTTGGTGTTGCCATAGCAAAAACAGTTGCCTATTATTGGGAGATATTAAAGGGCTATGTATCACTAGAATACCACAAAATCACGACTCATAAAAAACTCTCCCGAGGGCACGCTATTTACACTATGATAATAAACAGAATGAAACAACTGGGTGAAGAACGTAAAAATCTCGGCCATTTACTGATCGCTGCTATTCATGAAAACAAAAATATCCGAATGAAATACCAACTAGAAATGATGGCAAAAAATAGACTAGTACAACATATTGAAAGCACTCAACAGATAATGAAAGAAAACCGCTCTAAATATGTCAGCTTCCAGCAATTATACTTGGTAACACACCAAGAAAATAGCCTTCTAAAAAGCAAATTAATTAAACTAACTAATGAAAAGACAGAAGCCGAAAAATCTCTGATGACCTTAATGAACGAAATTTTTAATTCTATGAATATAAATCAATTGAAAGCCGACTGTAGCAAATTTTTAATTAGATCAAAAGAAAGTTTTGCGCAATGGGATGCCAAGGCTGAAATTGAAAAGTTTTACAGGACAACAGGTCAACGACCATCTAACAGCAACCACGGTAGAAAAACACTTCCCAATATGTATCCTTCGAATAACTCTAAACGATCTCTTTCTAGAAATACACGCATTACAGAAATCTTACAAGATGACTGCTTAATACCAACCATTAACGATGCTCCTAAACTAAAAGGCCTCCCTGGCGAATATGTTTGGACTGTAAAAGACAAAAATGGACTCATAGAGAAGCTCTATGAATACGATTATGCATCTGAATTTGATGATAGAGACACTATGAGAAGGATCAGGCAGTATTCAGTTTATTATGATAAAGACTGCTTTCTGGATTTGTCTAAGTAAGTACATTGTGGTAGTTAGTATGATAGTTTCTTAAAAAATATTTTTTGTTTGGTATTAGACAAGTTCAGATAACATACAATATCTTTTATCGTGATACATAATCAGTTTATGGCTATTACAGTGCGTTACCAAGAATTGATGAGGAAGCAGAATACGGTGGCATCAAATTAACGAGAAACAAGTTGGTTACTGGATCTGAAGCGTTCCAAAATTTCTTACAGTTAAATAACAGTATTTTACCTGGCAGGAAGTAAAAGAGTTTGTTATTTGATTTAAAGAATGTTTTGTAGAATTTTTATGGATTTTGAAATAAATTGCTATGATTTTTTTTATCGAACCTGTTTTTTGCATGTTTATTCTTTTAATTCTCGTATTTTAGGATGATTGAAATGGTCCATTCGTTTAGGAGCTACACACGGACACATCAAACATACAACACTCCCCATTTCTGCTCACTTTTGAAAATCATTTTTACGATTTACAATAATAGACGTAGGTAGATTATAACTTTAATCTGGCAACATTGGGAAGTTGTCACAGCATGCACAGCAGCGCAGCCAAGCCAGCACAGAAGCGTGTGTACCACCAGGCAGTTAGGCAGTACAGTACCCTATTAAAGTATTTTGTCATGTCGAGTTTGGCTGAATAAACAAATAAAGATTGTTGTCGTTATGTAGGTTATTTAAAATGAATGAATTGAGTAATGTAGATTTAAATTCAATTAATTGGAAGTCTATCAAGAGAGAGGGATTAGATCTCGAGTATGCTGTTGTTATACCAAAGAACATTGCTGCCAACTTGCTAAGGAAGTTGGATGAAACACTGGAATACTTTACTGGCGAATTGTCTACGATAAAGTAAGGATGACTTTCAGTATAAATTATCACATTAGATTTTGTATGTAGGTACTTTAGGAATGTATTGTCTTTTTTTTAGGGTTCCGTAGCCAAATGGCAAAAACGGAACCCTTATAGATTCGTCATGTCTGTCTGTCCGTCTGTCCGTATGTCACAGCCTTTTTTCTCCGAAACTATAAGAGCTATGTTGTTGAAACTTAGTGTGTAGATGTATTCTGTGAACCGCATTAATATTTTCACACTAAAATAGAAAAAAAAAAAAATTTAGGGGGGTCTCCCATACTTAGAAATGAAAAAAAAATTTTTTTTTTCATCAAACCCATACGTGTGGGGTATCTATGGATAGGTCTTCAAAAATGGTATTGAGGTTTCTAATATCATTTTTTTCTAAACTGAATAGTTTGCGCGAGAGACTCTTCCAAAGTGGTAAAATGTGTGTGTCCCCCCCTGTAACTTCTAAAATAAGAGAATGATAAAACTAAAAAAAATATATGATGTACATAACAATGTAATCTAACACCGAAAATTGGTTTGAACGAGGTCTAGTTAGTAGTTTTTTTTTTACGACATAAATCGTAAACCGCAAAAAAATACTGATTATTCATTCAATAACTCAAATGTAAATAAAAAAACATTTATTTCAAGAACTTCTTTATTATGTTACTCGCTGCTACGGAACCCTTCATGGGCGAGTCCGACTCGCACTTGGCCGCTTTTTGTTTATTATACGATAAAGTAAGGATGACTTTCAGTATAAATTATCACATTAGATTTTGTATGTACTTTAGGAATGTATTGTCTTTTTTGTTTATTATGGTGGTAATAATAGAGCTCTTAAGAAAATGTAGTAAGTATAAGGAGGTATTTATTTATCCAATTTCTTATTCATATTTATTATATCATCAAAACCAACTCCCAAGTAGTTATAGAATGGTGTACGGGCGATACTGATGTAATTGTGAGTGTTTTTAATAGGTTATTTTATGATAGAGACATTAGAGACTAGCAACACCGATCGAAGGAAGGTTACGTTTCAGGCCTATTATAATACCAGTACCATATAGTATAATACCAGTACCAGAATACCAGACTTACTAAAATTTAATAATTTTAGAGTGTTTGGTAAAGTGCACCCCTTGCCACGTCAACAAGTGGCTTACGGAGACCCCGGGATATCATATCGATATTCGGGCGTCACAGTCCCAGCGCTGCCGTGGCCAGAGCCAGTCCTATTTTTGCGAAATTTACTGTTTAAGTTGAAAGGAATTCAATATGACTTCGTTTTGGTGAATAAGTGAGTACTCATTTGTCTACCTTATCAGTAGGTACTTACGTTCATACTGTATTTTTACTGTAGGTACAGAATGTATGTACATATAGGTTCTAGTATTCGCTTCAATCGTGAGACCATGTCGGAGGCCTTTAGGCGGTCTAAAAACTCCGACACCAGGGTTGGCCACTAACCTACTGGAAATGAATAAATGAGTATTTGCTTAGTGGAATTGCTATTAAGTAGTATGATGTATAAGTATTTAGTCAATCTTTTATGCACCTACCTGCTAAATCGTATTTATTTAGATACAGAGATGGAAACGACCACATGGGAGAGCACAGGGACAATGAGCCGGAACTTGATCCAACATTTCCAATAGCATCGGTATCTCTAGGCCAGGAAAGAGACTTCGTTTTCAAACACAGAGACGCCAGAAAGACAGGGAAAGACAAAAAACAGATTCCGACCGGTAAGCTTTATTTCAAATCTTCATACTTATTAATAGTAACAGAGTCGTCAATGTTCCTCAACTTATAAAACATGTACCGAAGTAGCCTCGCTTCGTACGTAACTGTTTGCTTAGCCTTTGTGTTGGCATCCTCTTCCTGAAAGGGGCTCTCGATGACCGTACTCACTCGTCTACCGTATGTCTCGCAACCTTCAAGGAACTGAAGGCAATCCTTTATAGTGTTATCTTTGACGACGATCAAGTGCTTCGCTAAATTCTCGAGGAAAGATAAGAAACAACGTTTGGCGTAAAACCACGTATCAGTTCCCAATCTTTTGTTGAACGGCTCAAGAGACTTTATCACACGAGATATCCCAAATTCGTAATTCCCTTTTGCGCAATAAAGTGTACCGATGACTAGGTTCACTATACATAGATGATAGAACTTTTTATGGGGATCCTCAAAGATTTGATGCTCTTCTTCCTTTTCTATTTTGCGCATAATATCTTCAGCTTCTTCGTTCTGCGATGTCATTATATAAGAGACACAAATATTGGCTAACACGACTGCGCTTACATCTAGAATGTTGTCGTACTGTTTCTTAACTATAGGTTCGTAAAAACTAGCGGCTTCTTTATACTTGTTCTCCTGCATGAATAATACGTGAGCTACATTGAGACGCCACACGTCAGATTCGTTGCAAAACTCGACAGACTTTCTGAATATCTTTTCGACTTGTCCGTAGTTTTCCATATCCCAGTAAATCTTGGCCTGTGCCATCACGACTGGTATGTACCGTTCTAAAGCCTCTTCATATTCAACCACTGCTTTCTTAACTTGATCGTTGTCTCCCTGAGAACGACTCTCTTGTACGACCTTAGTCAATTTCCGCAACTGTTCAGCGTGCTTAGAAGCAATATCTTCATATTTTTGAAATGCTTCTTCAGGTGAAGTCTGGCTTGTTATAATGGAATCCAAAAAGTCATAAAGATACGGTGTCAAATACTTGTACGTGAACTGTGCGTTCTCAGCTAAAACATCCGCTGCTAAATCGTAATACTCAAACTTGCAGTATAAAAGTAGAAGATTGGCGAATGTTTCCGGCGGGAAAGGATCTTGTTGAAGTAAGAAATGTAGCTTTTCAAAGCCGTCGGTTGGTTTAACATCGATAGAAGTCAGTGCGATATTGTGTAAAGTGACAGCGTCTAATTCATGTTCATGCCTTGGGGGCATGTCGCTTAGTGCTTCTCTTGATGCTTCAATATTTTTCAATTGGTACTCAATAGCAGCCTTGAGATTAAACACTTCTGTGAGAGCTGTTTCGTGCAATGTCAAAGTGTTTCCAACTGACTTGACTTCCGACGTCTCGGCTTGCATTCCTACCGCTAACTCCGGATGATCACGAATACCCCTCTCAATTACTAAAGTAATGTGCTTTAACGCCTGCGGGTATTCTTTCAGTCTGAAGTAGCAAAGCGCGATATTGTAATGCAAATGTGCGTTGAAACCGATAACGTTGAGACTTCTACTAAACTTCTGCAGTGCGTCTTCGTACTGGTTCTCTTTGAACAACAAACATCCTAGGTTGATGTCTTTATCAGGGTCCTCCGGTGGGTAAGAATCAACGAGCCCCTTAGCAGTGATCGTGTCTTCTTCTCCATATTTGATTGCTGATTGTAGTTTCGTTACCTTCTTTTCAAGTTCGGGAGAAGTTATTTGCATTGTGACTTTGTATGCTTCATCAAACATGGATGCTTCATACAATGCTTGTGCAAAGTATAGTTTGTATTCAGGTATGTCGGGGTGCATGGCCGATAATTGTTCGTAGCAGTTTGCTGCCTCGACGAAGGCTTGAGTGCGAAAGTAGCAGTAGCCCAGCAATGAAAGTCCTGCTCGGTTAGGGTTGAAATTTATTGCGTCATTCAATGCTTTAATGGCTTCCTCGTATCTTGCATCTTTAATCTGTAGATAAAATATACGTTTAGTTTTGTCGGCTTTATATTGGGTTGCAACGACACTATCAACAATCGCTATCTTCCTATTTACTTGCTCCAATGTACCAATGTACTTATACGTACTTACTTATTTACTGGAACGTGGTTTTCTATACTTAGTTTATTTAATCACAAGTGCAGATAATGACTTGTAAGTTATACGTCGTTGACTGTGTGTACTAGGCTAGACACAAGTTAGCATTCATGATTGCATTGACTGATAGTACTTAGGTACTAATAATCTAACGCATGGATGTCCTTCTCAAATAGAAAATAGGTTATCTATTTGTGTTTGTCATATACAAGTTGTTTTGTTGTACCTGTGTTCTTTGTTTGATTATTATCATTAATTGGAGGCGTGCGGTTACTTTATTTAATAACTAGGATTTACTACTTAATTACCCACTCAGTAATAAGTAAATACTACCACTACATTCTACTGGCTAGTTATCTAGGTTAAAGTTGCGTGTTCCGTTTAGCTGCATTATGTGCACTATCTACCTCTCCATTATGAGTTGTCCTTTCGTTTGCGGTTATCACGAATATGTTAATATTATCATTCACTGACCTCTTAGAGGTCAGTGTTATCATTGCAAACCGTTAATCTAATCGTTGCTTCGTTTAACGAATTTTGAATTAATGTAAGTTTGCGTTAAAGATACCTAGGTAATAATCCTGCCTCACCTTAATTACCCGGCACCTATCTCCCTAGATAAGGTATATTTTTAATAAACAATGCTATCTATCGAAGATAGCATTATTTATTGAAAATATACTTATTTACCTATCGGTTAAGACCATTTGCAGTTCAAAATTGGTTTGATCTAGCCAGATTATGCAATATTTCTGATATCAAATGCGGAAATTAATCGGAATCTAATCGTTAAAGTAGGTACAGGGGTGTGCGTTAGTACCAATAACTCGATGACTCACCTATAGGATTTACCTTAATAAAAAAATAATATATTACCCGTACTTGGCATGATATAAGTAGGTATGTGCTTACTTACCATGCCATAAATGGTTTTTGTGTACTGCCCATCTTTTATTTGCATGTAGTCCATTTCAATTAAAAATATTTGAAAACAAATTAAATTTATTGCACACGGTATACTTGTTCTGTTTATGTTATGATACGAGTTGCTATGGTAACTATTTGTTATCAAATAATTTCTTGGAGGTAGTATTTTGTGCATCGCTGGCGTAGATCGCTGGTAACTATTCTGATGAGCCTAAGAGCGTTTCCACATTATCCGATCCGATATCGGTGTCGGACGCCGATCCGATATCGGGGTAAGTCAAATGTATGAAATATGTACCTGTCTTTCATATTGTCCGGCCCGATATCGGATATCGAAGCCGACACCGATATGCTGGCGGCACCATCGGACGCCCGTGAGCCATCGGACGATAATGTTTGTATGTGTGCTATACGTGTATCTAAATTGTCTCTGTGTGCGTAGAGCCCGATGCTAGTTTACTAGTTTGGTTGTCATAATTAAAAAACTTTCTAGGTGCGTTTTGTAGCTTGCTAAAAATAGTATAAAATGCTCCCTCTGAATATCTAGCTTCCACAATGGGATGTATCCAATACTGTCCGTGGACAGATCTTTTTTTGCGTCTCAAATATAATAGATACAGCAAATAAAGTTTTGTATTAAAGTCTGCCATGATGACCTGCACGCACTAAGCTATCGAGCAAATGGCCGTATCGGAACGATTTTATCGGAAATATGTGAAAATAGCACATGGTGTCTATCGGCTATCGGATGTCGGCTATCGGTGTCCGACACCGATATCGGATCGGATAATGTGGAAACGCTCTAAGAGCGTTTCCACATTATCCGATCCGATATCGGTGTCGGACGCCGATCCGATATCGGGGTAAGTCAAATGTATGAAATATGTTCCGATATCGGGCCGGACAATATGAAAGACAGGTACTTATTTCATACATTTTACTTAACCCCGATATCGGATCGGCGTCCGACACCGATATCGGATCGGATAATGTGAAAACGCTCTAAGAGCGGTTTCACATTATCCGATCCGATATCGGTATCGGACGCCGATCCGATATCGGGGTAAGTAAAATGTATGAAATATGTACCTGTCTTTCACATTGTCCGGCCCGATATCGGATATCGGAGCCGACACCGATATGTCGGCGGCACCATCGGACGCCCGTGAGCCATCGGACGATAATGTTTGCATGTGTGCTATACGTGTATCTAAATTGTCTCTGTGTGCGTAGAGCCCGATGCTAGTTTACTAGTTTGGTTGTTATAATTAAAAAACTTTCTAGGTGCGTTTTGTAGCTTGCTAAAAATATATATAAAATGCTCCCTCTGAATATCTAGCTTCCACAATGGGATGTATCCAATACTGTCTGTGGACAGATCTTTTTTTGCGTCTCAAATATAATAGATACAGCAAATAAAGTTTTCTATTATAGTCTGCCATGACGACCTGCACGCACTAAGCTATCGAGCAAATGGCCGTATCGGAACGATTTTATCGGAAATATGTGAAAATAGCACATGTGTCTATCGGCTATCGGATGTCGGCTATCGGTGTCCGACACCGATATCGGATCGGATAATGTGGAAACGCTCTAAGAGCGGTTTCACATTATCCGATCCGATATCGGTATCGGACGCCGATCCGATATCGGGGTAAGTAAAATGTATGAAATATGTACCTGTCTTTCACATTGTCCGGCCCGATATCGGATATCGGAGCCGACACCGATATGTCGGCGGCACCATCGGACGCCCGTGAGCCATCGGACGATAATGTTTGCATGTGTGCTATACGTGTATCTAAATTGTCTCTGTGTGCGTAGAGCCCGATGCTAGTTTACTAGTTTGGTTGTTATAATTAAAAAACTTTCTAGGTGCGTTTTGTAGCTTGCTAAAAATAGTATAAAATGCTCCCTCTGAATATCTAGCTTCCACAATGGGATGTATCCAATACTGTCTGTGGACAGATCTTTTTTTGCGTCTCAAATATAATAGATACAGCAAATAAAGTTTTCTATTATAGTCTGCCATGATGACCTGCCCGCACTAAGCTATCGAGCCAATGGCCGTATCGGAACGATTTTATCGGAAATATGTGAAAATAGCACTTTGTGTCTATCGGCTATCGGATATCGGCTATCGGCGTCCGACACCGATATCGGATCGGATAATGTGAAAACGCTCTAAGAGCGTTTTCACATTATCCGATCCGATATCGGTGTCGGACGCCGATCCGATATCGGGGTAAGTAAAATGTATGAAATATGTACCTGTCTTTCATATTGTCCGGCCCGATATCGGAACATATTTCATACATTTTACTTACCCCGATATCGGATCGGCGTCCGACACCGATATCGGATCGGATAATGTGGAAACGCTCTAAAGGTTAATCGAATATTCGGGTGAATAATACGAGTTGCAGCCCAATACGGTTTATCGAATAAATATTTACTTCTAATTCATTTTTTGTTTTTGCAGTTAAAATTGTGCTGGAAAATGGAAGCTTTTTATTTATGAACCCACCAACGAACGAATATTGGTACCACTCTTTACCAACACGGAAAAAAATAAAGGATGTTCGAATAAACTTCACTTTTAGAAAAATGCGAAGAATTAATTAAAGTAGAAGTAGGTACTATTACTTAAATAAATTTTTTTTTACATATTCTGTCTTTTACAACCTTCTATATAAATAATAAATCATGGATTTACTATACAAACTTGTAATTAATACCTAGGTATTTCAAACCTTTTTCATGTTTCAACCACACTGAATTTGTAGGAAAATTAAGTTAGGGAACAACTCGAAACACTTGAACCATGACTTGAACTGTGTGTCCATATATCTGTCAAATTAAAGAAATGTCACCCGTTGTCATTGTCAATCAAGTCTGTGTATAATTTATTTTGTTGTGTTGTTCATTGTTCTTCAGGAATCGGTGATTTGGTAAAAGTGCTAATATTATTTTTTCATTACTTTTGGTGATAAATGCACTCTATTTTAATGAAATCATTTGGTTAAATTGAAGGTA
The DNA here is from genome assembly GCA_963082685.1 of Cyclophora albipunctata. NCBI lineage: Eukaryota > Metazoa > Arthropoda > Insecta > Lepidoptera > Geometridae > Cyclophora > Cyclophora albipunctata. Next base: position 888,265 of record OY720117.1, on the reverse strand, counting down.
AGTTATTAGTCATTATTATATTAGTTATTTAAGTGTTGAAAGCAATATTATTATACGTAAATATCAAATCGTGTAACGACGATAATGCAGATAAAAGTCCTACTGATATAGATTCCTATACGTTTTCATGATAAGAAGCCTATATAACGGGGACATACCGTTCAACGGCCGCCGTTACCTCTAATACTGTATTGATATGAATACTATTGCGGTCCACATACTAGTTAGAAGTGTTGAAAATAATACACAATGGGCTGAAAAGTTTGTCGTTACATTTGTACCTGTTTTAGTGGAAATTGAAGTGTTTTTCATCAAATGACTATACTTGTACATTAATTCGGTTATTAAATTGCGTTAAGTGAACATAAATAATTACTGAACAAGTATTTCTTTGTTCTCAATATGAATTGTTCGAAGTAATTATTGCTCCAATGAAATTAGTGTTCGTTTTGGAATTTAAATTATTCTGATTTTTTGACAACAGTTTGGACTCAAAAACTAGAAAAATATCAGTAACATTTAGGTATTTTCTGTATTATATTTTGTGTTAATTGCTAAATTAAACATCCATCATGTGGTTTGGCCCGAACCTACAGAGATCGTACAAGTACATGATGTTTGCGTCCAAGATGCCCTCGCTGCGGATGGACCAGAGCGATCTCAAGTGTAAGAATGGTTGCGACTACTACGGCAACCCCCAATGGCAGGGGTACTGCTCCAAGTGTCACCGAGAGCTGATGCAGAAACAGAGGAGGGCTGGTAAGTTCACATTTTATTTTTCTCATAATTAAAATTAAAAAAAATTATGTATATATTTCTTTTTGAAAGAAAGATTTAAACAGTTAAACGGTTATTTAAATTTTAAAATAGTGATATGTCAGAATTTTATTTGAGCATGTTATAATATCTTTGGGTCTTTGTTACACTGAACTCAATTAAGGATGTACAAAGGAATTGATTTAATCATGACATTGACACACTGCCACAAAATAATTTTTAATTACATATTTTAATGAGATATGTTTTTCAAGGTATGCTCAGTAAACAATTAAAATACATATTTCATAATAACAAGATAGAAATCAAAGTGATCTTTATCTGTAGTTCAATGTTTTTGATATTTTTGAACTTCACCTTCCTGTGATTTATCAGTTAATTGATTAAATGTTAACAATAACTTGATAATAATCTGAAGGTTAACTGCAGTTGTTGTCATAAGATATAATGTTACAGGAATTATGTCACTTAATAATCTTTATGTTGTAAGGTGTGGTGACATGTTATTTAACTCATATGGTGTAATCATGTTGATAACTTTAGTTACACACCTAGTACCTAAAAATAATCATATACTAGCAGTAGCTCGCGGTTTTACACGCATTGTCCTTTGGGATTTTTGGCATGAAAACTCACATACCTTCCTTTAGAATTAATCTGTATGTTGGTGAAAACTGTATATAAATCATACTTTTTGAGAAAATTTATTATTTACAACTTTTGGGTACTTTGTTTTATAATATGTGTAGACAAACAAAGACGTTACACAAATTATCATCATGTTTTATGGTCCTAGATCCCAAAGTCAGACGCACTTCAATCCAATCTTTTTTATAGATCTTGTGTGTTTCAACAGTCGAAATCTTGATAATGCTCACAGAGAAAGCCACACTAACATCGGCAACCCTTCCCAAACCCGAACAGAGGAAGCCCAAGCCAGGCCCGGGGCTGATGCCCAGCTCCTCATTCTCAAGGTTCGAAGCCAAGAAGCAGAAGCAAAGCGAGTCTTTGAAGAAGACGAACCTTATGAAGTTCGGATCTGTTTTTGGAAAAAGGACATCAGGTATTAATTTACTATTACACTTTTAGATTTATTTTTTCAATCTTATCCAATTGAATAAAGAACATATGAGCTTGATAGGACATTACAATTATTACCAGTTTATATTGTTACTACCAGTTTACATTGTTAGTTAGCTATATGAAAAATAATTTTTGGTTGCACAAAAATACAAGTTAGTTGCAAGTAATTAGGAAAGTAATTAAAAGAAACAACTCATTTCTATTTATAACTTTTGATGATACTGGTCATCTATACTAATATTATAAAGCTGAAGAGTTTGTTTTGTTTGTTTGTTTGTTTGTTTGTTTGTTTGTTTGTTTGTTTAAACGCGCTAATCTCAGAAACTACTGAACCGATTTGAATAATTCTTCCACTGTTAGATAGTCTATTTATCGAGGAAGGCTATAAGCTACATTTTATCCCGAAATTCCCACGGGAACGGGCACAACGCGGGTAAAACCGCGGGGCGCTGCTAGTTAAAGATAATTTTAAAGTCATTAACATTACCAATCTTTAAAAAAAAACTTTATCAAATAAAAAGGTTTGTTATCTATTTCTTTCAAGATGACCACGAGATCCAAACAGAGAAACGTTCGAAATTCAAGATCCCGACTCAAGTGTTCGAAGGCATGAAGGCCGACTTCCGGATTCGATTTTCGAGACTGAACCCTCAGATCGACCGGGACGCGCGCGGGTTCGTTCACAAGTTCATCGGTGACGTCATAGAGAAGTCCAACGAGCTGACGGTCGATGAGTTATCGGAACGAGTGCAGACACTTTACCAGGTATATATGAGAGATACTTTGATATGTCATTTTCGGTATAACTTTTTGTTTGAAAAAGAGATCCATATAAACTGCATACATACTCGATTAACCCTCAGCTCTTGGAGAGTGAGCGGACGTAATTTGACCAATCAGAAAGCATTACCAAGATATTTCGAGTATTGTCATACAATGCCATTCATATCTGTTCCACTTAACTACGCTTACGTTGAAACGCGCCCTTACTTTTAACCTTGGTTCGCTTGTTTCATTTTAATGCATGAAATTTTTTATTATTATGAAATAGGTAGTTACATTTTAATAGTAGTTTATGCAACGTCATATAAAGAAGGGTATTAAAACACGAGTGTGAGTTTATGAAACGAGCGCAGCGAGTTTCATAATAGTAACTAGTGTTTTAATACCCGTGTTATATGCAGTTGCATACACTACTTTATCTTCACTATTTAATGCAATTAATCAAACAAAATTTTAAAAACAAAACACATTGCGAAACATTAAATTCACGCGTAGGTACGTGTATTGTCACAGTGAACTTGCCGCCATTAAAATCTAACCAATGAGAGCGCAGCTGCGCGTAGGGCCAATCAGGAGCGAGCGAGATCTTACCAAAGAGTTTTGTGTATGTAGTTTCGACGAAGTTTTCACGTATAACCCAACTATTTTAAAAAACCAGCATAATATCAAAATTTTATACAACTAGTATGATGATTTTGACATAAGGCTCGCCAGGTTAATTGGTCGCGTTATAATGATGTTATAATGTTAAATTATAATGATATTATAACATCATGTGCAATTGCTTAAATTGAGTGTTTTAGTTGTCTGCGCTATAACAGTAGTAATTATAAGTCAAGTATTGGAAACATAAGTAGAATGTTACAACATTAGTGTAGATAAAAATATTAAATTAATTAGTGTCAAATAAGAATTCATGTCATAAGCTATAATATTTTCCGACACATCGTATGTTTGTAGAACGGGTTATATCTATCCTTGGAGTTTCAAACTAAGCTTATTGAAATAATCAAGATCGTTATGCGTTTATCAGTCAAAACACACCTCAGCACGAAACCGAACACACTTCCGCGTTATATTTGTGTATTAGAATGATTGAAGATAAATAACGACATACATACATCAACTAGCAGTGCCCCGTGGTTTTCTCCGCATTGTACCCGTTCCCGTTTAACAGCCTTCGTGGTCTTGTGGTTTGAGCGCCCGGCTCACGACCCGGAGGTTCCGGGTTCGATTCCCGGTAGGGATATCTCACAAAAATCTCTTTGCGAGACTTTCCTCAGTTTGGTTAGGGCATTGCAGGCTGAATCACCTGATTGCTCGAAAGTAAGATGATTCCGTGCTTCGGAGGGCACGTTAAGCCGTCGGTCCCGGTTACTTTCTACGGATAGTAGTCGTTACATGAGCCATGTCAGAGGCCTTTGGCGGCTCAATAACTCTGACACCAGGATTGGATAGGTTGGCCATCCACTCGATGAAGAAGAAGACCCGTTCCCGTGGGAATTTCAGGATGAAAAGTAGCCTATAACCTTCGCGTTGAATGTGGCTATCCATTACAAAAAGAATTATTCAAATCGGACCAGTAGTTCCTTAGATTAGCGCGTTCAAACAAACAAACAAACAAAGCTTTATAATATTAGTATAGATAATAATTATTTATCATACATAACGAAGAAATAGTTTACTAGTCCCCTCGTGACCACGGTTTATGCACCTTTATACGTATGATCACAGAAGACTCTAAAGGAGATGTTCTTCAAAATGATATATTGTTGTGATGCAGAAATTCATGAAGTACATGGACACGACGCCGTACTTCGCGAACGTCGACTCGGACACCAAGGAGCGGCTCATGGACTTCGTGGAGAAACACGCCATGTCGTATTTACACGAGTGAGTGGCTTATGTTATTTAACCCCTATCATTATATATAAAAATTACGTGTCACGTACTCCTAGACTACTCAACCGATGTTAAATTTGATTTGTACACCGTGTGCAATTTGATCAAGTTTGAAAGATAGGATAGTTTACATCTCAATTTATAGTGATTAGAGTGGTCCAACCCTTAATGTTTATGTGGCAAAACAACGTTTGCCGGGTCAGTTAGTAAAATATATGGATATTTGTTCATTAACACCATTATTAAATGACGAATGTTTGACGTGTCTGTGTGTTGTGCCATCGTAGCTCCGAGACGAACGGAGCGATTTTATTTCAGCTTCTTGTTTGATAGGTACTTACATGTTGTTAGCTATTACCGTTCTACTTACGCCACAGGGCTCATTTGGATGTTTTTACTATCCTACTTCACTACATAGTATAAAACAAAGTCGCTATTTTTGTCTGTTTGTTTGTCTGTATGCAACGGATTTTGATGCGGTTTTTTGTAATAGGTGATTCAAGAGGAAGGTTTTTATGTAAAAAAATTCCCGAAATTCCCACGGGAACGGGCACAACGCGGGTAAAACCGCGGGGCGCTGCTAGTAATATTATAAATGCGAAAGTTTGTGAGGATGGCTGTATGTATGGATGTATGTTTGTTGCTCTTTCACGTTAAAACTACTGGACGGATTTGGATGTAACTTTACAGTAATATAGGTTATACATCAGAATAACACATGGGATAAATTTTATCCCGAAATTCCCGCGGGTACGGGCACAACGCGGGTAACACCGCTGGCTGCGGCTAGTACTGTATACTACTGAGTCAGGTAAACTATCCGTGTATCCGTTATCCGTTCTGATAACGTAACTCATTGTTGCCTTCCAGTCTGTCTGTAGTGTTTTCTAGACTGCCTATCATAGTTGAAAGTACTGAACTCGGCACGTTGGTCGCAGACTGCCGTCCGTGGTGTTCTCTCCGGCGGGCACGGAGGACGAGCGCCTGGACCGCGCCATGTCGGAGCGCATCCAGCAGCTGGGCTGGGTGTGCGAGGCGCGCCTGGACTGCCGGATCGACCGCAGCAGCCCGCGCTGCCGCCAGCTGCTCTACAAGGCCGCCACCGGTTAATACTACTTGTCAAAGATTATTATTCAGAAAGGACCCTAATTGAAAGGTGCCCAGTGATACTCGCGCCGTCAACACACTTGGACCCATATCAAACGATCCATTTTGGATCGTACGGTTTGTGATCCATAGTCCACGATCGGATCCGCTCATTCTTCAATTCGTTAATTCCTTCGGCGCCTGGTAAAGGCACCATTCGCAATGTGTGAGCGGAAAGTCGCAGAGCGCGGCCAAGTGGTCGCTATCGCTGAAAAATACTTATATGGTATAACTCTAACTGTGACGTTGTACTTCAAAGAAAATTGGGAATCGCAGTATGGAAAATAATTCCTCTATTGTAAAAGCGTTTTGAGATCAGATGATGAATTGCTATATTTCGTATTACGTGATAAAATGCTTAATTGCTTTGGTGCGTGCAGAGCTGCTGGGCATGGACTCTGCGCTGTCGCCGGGCGGCAAGCTGTCGCGCGCGCGGCGCGGCTGCCGCCTGCTGCTGGCGCTGGCGCCGCCGCCCGCCTCCGCCGACGACCTGCTGCCCGCGCTCATATTCACCGTCAGTACACTATACATACATTCAGTCTACATAAAAATAATCAAATAAGTAATCAATCTTCGCTAATGCTCAAATCTGCCATGCTGTCGCTATTCCAAAAACAATTTTGACAGGATTTTGACGCGAACCATGATGCACACTATGACAATGTGCATGCACACTTACCTCTACAAGAATCGTGAGATAAAATATCTATACCATATTATTATATATTATACCTACGAACCTAACAGTAGTGTATCACCACTGCGTCAATACCGGTTCAAACCCCGTTTGTTATTAGGTAAACTATAAAAGTCACCGATAACATGAGTATTACGGCGCAGGTACTGAAAGCGAACCCGCCGCGCCTCGTGAGCAACATCAACTTCGTGACGCGCTTCTGCAACGCGCAGCGCCTCATGACGGGCGAGGGCGGCTACTACTTCACTAATCTGGTAAAAATAACGTTATACTTATTGTAATCATATTTTAATATGTCTCCAAATGTGAGATGAAGTTCTTAACTCGGTTTTAATCCATCATTAAATGTTTGACTGCTGCAAAATGTTGATTGGTTGATAAGAGGGAGAAAGGGAGAGAGACGTAGAGATCTTCGTGGCTGTCTATAAACTGGCACCAGTGTTAGTCCCTAATCTGTACGATAAAACGAACAGCCCTACTAATATTATAAATGCGAAAGTTTGTGGGGATGGATGTATGTTTGTTACTCTTTCACGCAAAAACTACTGAACGGATTTGGATTAAATTTTACATCAAAATAACACATGGAATACATTTTATCCCGGCATTCCCGCGGGAACGGGTACAACGCGGGTGAAACCGCGGGTCGCGGCTAGTAGACCTCTATCTAATCAAGCCTTGCTTCAAATATTTTTATAAGTTTCATATATTAAATATTAAAAATATTAAAGTAGAAGTTCTACCGAAAATGTTATGAATGAAAAATTGTCTTATGTTTCAGTGTTGCGCAGTATCGTTCATTGAGAATCTGAACGCTGAGTCGTTGAATATGGACAAAAAGGAGTTCGATTGTTACATGGCGATGCCGGCGTCTATAGGAGGAAGCGCGTGGGTGAGTGTCTCATATATTTTAAACTAAAGTCATCACATTTTAACTACAAAACAACTCATTAAAAATAAAAATATGGATAACTCAATAATTTGACTAATAATCCTAAATGTATGTGATATTTGCAGGCAGTAGCGCTATCCCTGTGCGGGGCGGCGCGCGAGGCGGAGGAACAAACGGAACTCATCCAGAAACTGATGACGGAGGCCGACCAGCTCCACGAGCGGGCGGAGCAGTTCGCCGCCAATGCGCTTAGTTTTGAGGTTGGTCACCAGATGCTTATCTGTTTATGATCTCCGTCTCAGATTTGGTAAAAATGGTTGGTGTGACCAATCCAATAATGACAAGCTCTCACACTCTCACTGCTGCTACACAATTGGCTGATTTTAGTTGGAGACATCTGTGCAGTTGAATCTATGGATTAAACGGCTAAACTTGACATTATATTATATGACAAGATATTATAATATACTAAAATTATCTGATGTAACAAAATCAATTTATTAGGAAGTTAGTTCTATCCAGATATATAAATTAACTTCTAGATAAATGTTCACTGAACTATTGTAAACTAAACTAAACCATCACTAAATACGAATACATATTCTTCAATGAAAATATAATATTAATTCTGTTGTATACAGGAACAAATAAAGAAGAAAGTCCAAGACGTGTTATCCAAAACTCCGCTCGAAATCAAACCGAGACGTGAGTTGCCTCGCGTCGGGAAGTTACGGCAGATCAGCACCGCGCCACTGATCGACCTCGGCTCGTCCGTGGAATCACCCGCCCCGCCGGCAGACAGGCAGACTCGTGTTGCGGAACCACCCGAGATCCAACAAGAATCGCCAGACACCTCCGAGGAAAAAGAACCAAAGTTGAATATCCTAGGCTTCGAAGTCATAGAGAGAGATTCGCCCTCAAAATCACCTCAAAACGTCGACCCAACATGGGATTTGAAGCAAACTAACTCGTTGGAATTACTGACGCCGTCGCCGCTCGGGTTCACTCACTTCGATTCGAGGTCAATAGATGAACTAATGACCCCCGATGATTTCGGTTCGGATCACCTAGCTCCCGGCCTTAGTAACATAAACTACGATATAGATCTGTCAGATTTGAGCGCAGAAAACAGTCTGGCGGAAGACACGCCAAAGAAATCTAAAGATCCGTTCAGTCCAGACGGTTTGAAAAAGACATTCGACCCGTTCGCCCCACAAACATCTAAAGATTACAAAGTTTTAGAAAAGTTTGACGAGTTTAGCTTTGTAGATAGTAAGAGTAGACCGAGTGATCCGTTCGAGGTGGTTCATAGAGATCCGTTTAGTCCAGTCGACTTGAACAGTCAAAATGATCCATTCACTCCACAAAGAAATCAAACGAAAGTTGCACAGAATGACCCATTCACTCCACTAAGGAACGAAACAAAGGTCGTAAACGATCCGTTCGCTCCACAGATAAATCAATCACAGGTACAGAATGATCCGTTCAGTCCACAGAGAAATGAAAATGTCATTCAGAATGACATGTTTACGCCACAGAGAAGTGAAACTCAAGTGAATGAGATCGACCCGTTTTCTCCCAGGAATGAGTCGTCGATCCTAGATGATAGTGAATCCCCCACGGCGGCGTGCTTACTGCCCTCGCCGCTACAACCGCAGAACAGTGGGAAATCCGCCTAAACTATTAGTATAATCATCTAGTTGCTACTAACTATTTAAGCCAAATCGTATATATTAGGTTGGTGCTAGATTGTTTCAATGTTTATTTATTGTTATTTTATTAATTAATGTGTTTACGTTGATATTTAATTGTATTGTAATAAATTGGATTTTATTGCATGGTATTCTTTCATTCATAAATCGACTTCAGAAAAAGCAACTCCGCAGTCACATGTATCTTCTATTCTATTTTTCGCTTATTTTGGGTGGGTAGGTAGTTAAGTTACCTATAGGTCCATTAAACAATGGCTCCCTAATCACGATAAACAAACAACGCATAATATGTCAACACTGGGAATTACTACGATCATAATAATCACACGAATAATCATGATACAGATTAGATAACACGCCTCTGGGAATATCCACATTGACACGGTGATATTGGCAAACTACTTTAAAAAACGTTAATTTTTTTTTGTTTGAACGTACTGGAATTAGCAGATGGATTATTTTTGAAATTTGTATTGGATAGCCACACTTGAAATGCTACCCAAAATTCCCCCGGAACGGGCACTACGCGGGAAAACCGCGGGGCACTGTTAATTAGATACTAAAGTGACTAAATGCAAAATAACGCAACTGATCTACTTTTAAAAAAAGTTACTATCTTAACCATCATGGCCGACTATCAACTAATTAGGTTGGGAAAGAATGGAACGAAATCATTGAACAGATTTCCTCTACAGAAGGAATAATAGTCTGGTTGGAAAATCGGACTCATTTGTTTACATTTTAAGTCATAAAATAAATAGATCAAACATACTATTGAGTATTCTGTGCAGTCGTTAAAAATTAGGAAACAATCATGTTCACTTAGGCACACAAATAAACCTATACTAAATTCATTTACCTATAAATAAAATCAGTGAATCAGTGAGGTAAACTGATTGATACTTAGACAACAAGACCCCTTTGTATTCAGTAATCGAGTACTATTGGACGCACGCTATTTCTTAGAAGACGAATGTCGCGTGCGCAGCGCGGATCAGTGATGGCAAATACACGTACAATTTGAATTTCTCTCATTATCTTAGACTAGCAGCGCCCCGCGGTTTTACCCGCGTTGTGCTCGTTCCCGTAGGAAATCCGGGATAAAATGTAGCCTATAGCCTTCCTCGATAAATAGACTATCTAACAGTGAAAGAATTATTCAAATCGGTTCAGTAGTTTCTGAGATTAGCGCGTTTAAACAAACAAACAAACAAACAAACAAACAAACAAACAAACAAAACAAACTCTTCAGCTTTATAATATTAGTATAGATCACAATGTAGCGACAATTATTTACGTTTAGCTTTCGTTTACATTTTACACCATCTGTGCAAATTAGACAGTGTAACCTTGAATTTTGGGCATGTTGGAAACTACCTACAGACACACAGGAGCTATACTATATTGTGTGTGTATTTGTACATGCAACGGTATCAGTTAGCTAGATTTCATAGAACAAGCTCAGAGCTTGGCTTGGCTCAAACTCCCGTGTGTTAATTTGGCCTAGGATATACAGGGTGGAATCTTTCAATGTCAGCTAGGGAGTATTGTACGCTTGTATTTCTTTATTCCTTTAAATAGAAAGCTATCAATTTCTATAAAGATAACGTGTACCTAGGAATACTTATTTATTTTGTACGATAGAATCTTGCGACGTTTCTATCGGTTACGGATAAGATAAAATGTGATAAATGTCTCCAAAAAGTTTACATGGCTCTTAAAATGGACGAAGATAAATGTTCGAATTTCAAAATAATAAGGAATGCTGCAATAATAGGGTTTAGTTAGATTGTAGTTATCAGTTAGTTATTTGAAAAAAGTAGCTTTAATATATTCTTACAAGCGTTCCAAAAATAGCAATGTATGGCATGTGCTATGCTTATTAAAGACGTACAGGGTGTCCTACGACCTAGGCAGGGGTGGCTCCAGGATTATAATTTGGGGAACAGCTTGATCCTATTGGAAGTAGAGGATTTTGGTTTGGTGGATTTGGTTATCAAGGAAAATTTGTTTTTTTTTGGGAGAAATTAGATGATTATTTTGGGCCTCACTTATTAGTTAGTACTTTGTTACTGAACATTAGGGTCTTAAATACGTTCGCAATATTGCGCAACCCGCGTAAAAAGTAAACACAAGGTTCCGACATTACTGCGGTTCACAATTTATTTATCTTGGCCGTTTCGTTCGCGTATTTGCCGCGAAGTCACCGAAGAAAATCAAATTACTTTAGTCTATGGCCGCTATTGTTGTTGGCTTCACGCACGCATTGTTTGGACGCGCGCTTCGTTAACGCGGGAATAATAATTACTACCTACCTAGTTCGGTTTACCATTATATTAAACTGATTGGATTACGTATTAAAACGTCGTCAATTTTATTTATATGTTTTAAAGTGCAGTTTTGTGGTTTGTGTTTATTGGATTTATGTGAAAATTATTAGTACAAAGGGTAAGATTTTTGAATTCACTCAGTGGGTAGGTGTATGTTATATTTATTTCACTGACGGTAATGTGAATTATTTTGTATTTTATTTTATTTTTAGCCTATAAATTAATTATGTACTATTATCGGTGAATTATTCTCCCATATTTTATGATAATAATTTAAAGTAAGTTACCTTCATTTGATTAATTTAACCAAACGGAACAAATAACGTATTTTCCTCGAAACCATAAAATTTATCACGTTTGTATAAACTACGGCAAGTCTTATCAAGAGTATAATATCAGGCAATGTTTGTTCAGAACAAATAAAAACATCAGAAGTTATTCAAACTAAAATAACTACTCGTAGAAATAAGTACCGTTGACATGGAGCGAGTTTACAAGCTGCGAGTCGGCGAGTACAAAATACACAACATGTAAAATAAATAAAATAAATGGAGAATGACAGATTTACCATCGGTTCTACAAAATAAATGAATATGAATATGGTTCCGTCCCCAGAATGTATACAGTTGTGACATTATGTCTTTTGAAAGGTCTCAGTACCTACCTAGGTGCTTCAATATATTGTACGATACCATTGATGAGTATCGTACTAGCGGCTACTAACATGGTTTAGGCCCATCTCGTAGCCAGATTTGGTAGCTAGCTTCCAAATGGGAGAAATAATCCCGATTCGAAGCTGGCTACGAAATAGGAATTCGATTTAGGAAAAAGAACTAGTAAAAAAAAAAATAACCCTAACCTACCGAATAGATCGTTCCCATTTAGTAGCTAGCTACAAGATGGGAAAACACTTTTCTCATTTCGTAGCTAGCTACCAAATCTGGCTACGAGATGGGATGACTAGCAGTTCCTCGCGGTTTCCCGCGTTGCGTCCCGATCTCGGGAGAATGTTTTAAAGAGTACCTATAGGGTCATATGAGAATTAGGGACTATCTCCATAAATATCTCCAGAATTGGTTCAGTACTTTAGCCGTGAAAACGTAGGAAATAGAGAGACAGACTTACGCATTCATAGTAGGTACATATGTTTGTCAGAATTATATCTATATTTACATCGATGCAATGCAAAATAAATAATAATTTTATGTTTGCCTAATGATGACTTAGATGCGGACACAACATGATCTTGAATTTAAATGCACCTTTCAGGGCCACGTCTTTGTGTTTTAATGGGTTTTAGTAAATAGATGCTTATATTTACTAACTGCACCCGTGGTTTATCCGCTTTGATCCAGTTCGGACGGTTGACCTTTAAAGATCCGGTATCCGGCATTTTAATAAGGGGGGTATTAAAATACCCGAATAGAGGGGTGCTCTACGTTTGATGTTTATGTTTTTCAGTCAATCTGAGGTACCGCCTTCTAAGGTATCGGTAAATAACAAGAACAGACACGTCAATGTTTTGTTATAAAAAACAATAGAAGGCAAAAACACTTTCAAATTAATTATAAGTTTTATAACAGCACTTATCACCAACGAACGAAATGAATTCGTCAATATCAATTAGTTATCGATTGAATTTTATTAAAAACAAGTTAATGACTTACCTACAAAAGTGACGCTTTTAAAGCACCGTCGATATTGAGCGTGTTGTTGTTCACAAGCTGGAAACACTGTAATGCGAAGTTTGAAAGAAGCAAGAAGCCATTTATGGCTTTTACAAAGTACTACGAGTACCTACTAATAAAAATCTAAGTTAATATAGCTAACATTCGAGAACAAAATAAGCATTCAAGCATTTTAAGTTCAAATAAAAAAGGTACATAATTAATCTAACAAGTGTCTTCAGTTTTATAAAGTAAGTTCATATGGCCAACTCTGGCGTCGGAGTTATTAGACCCTCTAAAGGCTTTCGACATAATAAATGATATACCTGGACAAATTCACACACGGTTAATTAGACCCAAACTAAGCTCTAAGTTTGTATTATGGAATCTAACTAACTGATATAGTAATAATAAATATATAATTGACACCCAGACGTTGTCGCCAACAACTATGTCTTCAAATATTGTTGACTCCGGGTGGGAATCGAACCCGCAACCCCCGACACAGTAAGCGCTCTCACTGCCACTGTGCCAACGGGCTTGTCAACATAGTCTCACTTTAGCTTTTTTAGATTAGTTAGTAGATATTAACCGGTATATTATGCGGTACGTAAAGTACTGTAGTACCTATCCTAAAGGTGTCAGATTCGTTGTTTACATAGTACGATTATACTTATTGCTTCCTCGGTATTAGCATAATGACTAGTTAAACCCTACCTTTGTTGAGCTATACGGGACCTAATCTATTCGTAATGACCTGCTTTAAGGTACTGATTACTTGGACACGTATTCCTGTTAGGTTTTGATTTTTACAAACATAAGCGGTTGTTTTGGATCTAATTAGGCGTTTATATTGTTTTGTGACTCTTGTCGATAGAGATCCTTCTATTCTTTCCTACCAAGAGCTTAGCTCTTAAGTTTAATTAATGAAGGACTATGGTGAGGTACTATTTTAATAAGGTTGCCATTTAGAACATAGGCACATTACAAGATGTTCATATCTTGGTTGTGTACCTAAGTTGTATAGTATACAATTACAGACTTGATTCGGTCTACACTCTATAAACCAAAATACCTAAAATGAATTAAACAGAGCATACTTATCGACACAAATCGGGTATTTCCTATTATGTATACGAATTAATTTGATAAGCTTTAATATAAAATAATTGTAAGCTCAAAAAAATAATTCATTTCATGTTGAATTATTCATAAACATGTTATATTTACGGTTTCTGTTGGTTCATTATGCTTAGAACAATAACTTGGACTAAAAAAGTGTGGGAAATACTATGTAAGTTACTCAACCAAGTACTTTAAAGAATCATCTTCACCTTAACATCTAAATCATTAGCAATGCCATTAGTCTTTGAAAGGCCTCGAGGTTTTTTACAGTAATTACTCAAGCAAATCCGTGAAATATATATAGGTCATTTGTCAAGGATTTTTTACTATAAGAATATGTGTTTTTGTCGCAAATGATGAATGATTGTAACAACAATAAAATTAACTAAGTGCTATGATATTAAAAGAACTAAGTACGTACTCTTTTATTAGATATCCGCAGTGAATAATAGTTACTCGGAACGGAGTGATTGGTGCGGATATCGTGTGAACTCAAGTGTTTCATGAATGTTGGGACAAAATGTCGAATAGGTGAAAGATAACGTCTTACTCCGGAGTTGATATCTGATAAATTGATAAAGATCATATTGAGTCATCTATTCCCAAAAAAAAGGAAGATACCACCGAAAGATTGATTCAGTTGAAATATATAAAAATGGAAAGTCTATCGATAGCTGTTGTTTGTTTACTTCAAAAAAATTTATATACTTATCTTTTTGTTGATTAGGAAACCAGCCGATGTTACAAAGTACTTATACTTTAGACGTAATTAGAAATGCCCCGTTTCACCCATAGTTTTACCACGTGGGCATTTCGGTATAAAAACTAGCCTTAACTTTCTCTTCCACCTGAAAACTCTAATCCGACATTAGTTTAAATAAGCATAGTTAAATAATTATCAGAGTTTACTTAGCTTTAGTTACAATTATAATATTTCATGAATATTTATAAATCATAAAAACATATATGGTTAATAGGTGCAATAGTAGTTTATCTATATTTGGACTAAATTGTAAATGCATGTCGGAACAGCCCGTTGGTTTATGGCTATCCTTCTTATGTGTAAATCAAGTCTAGTGTGGGTGGAAGGTAAAACAAGGAAGAGTTGACGCATACGGGTCTAATACAGAAACTCCTTTTTTGAAGTTGGTAATAAAGGTTCATTCTGAACTATCTCAGCACTTGAACTAGTGTACTATGTGATCTTCTTCTTCTTCTTCTTCATCGAGTGGATGATCAACCTGACCAATCCTGGTGTCAGAGTTATTGAGCCGCCAAAGGCCTCTGCAATGGATCAAGTAACGACTACTATCCGTAGAAAGTAACCGGGACCGTCGGCTTAACGTGCCCTCCGATCCGAAGCACGGAATCATCTAAATGAAACATGAAATGAAACACTATTAAAACATTTGTGTACATTCTTCATCATATTCTCACAATATAGAGCGGTACCTTTGTTTAGAGTTTGTAGTTCACATGTGATAGTCCCAAGGGCCGGGTGATTGTACTAAGATAGGTTTATAATGTTATGTTCTATTCATTCATTTGGTTTATAACTCTTTTTACGTTATTCCCATGTATCTTGTACGTTTATATAGATAAAAAGGTGTAGCCAGTACGCTTGAGATACAGCCAGACACCAAGATAACAATGGTATGTGCACTTAAGTTGCTCTTTTAACAGTATTTATCTATTTCGTCTACTCAGAAAAACAGAGAGTACCAACTCCAGCGTGCCTTATGTAGTAAGCACTTACTTTCTTTTCCAAAATTCAGTAAAATGTTACTAGGAAATTACTATGACGAATGTTACACGTCAATGTTACCTAATGGTACCTCGTACCTAATACTGTAACATGTTCCGTGGTATCGTGAAACCTTTCCAACAATGTAATCACCAGCCTGATACCTCATTAAAATATTTATTTAACCGTTATCGCAGTCGTTACCAGCATATTTTATTAAACATTTTATGACTCAGATTTTCAGTGTTTATTTTATATCGAAAGATATAAATAATCATTTATATTAAGTATGATATGTACCTACCTACATAACGAGCTCGGGCTTAGCTCTAACATTGGTGTTTTCCTACGCTAAGGGTGGTCCAGATCCTAAAACTCACCTAATATACTTACGTTCATTTAAAATCGACATCTTGTTGGTTCCACCAAACGCTTACAAAAAAAAAGATTCAAATCGGTCCAGCCGTTTAGGAAGAGTTTAAATTTAAATTATTTTTGTAATAAATAGCCACATTGAACAGGAAGGTTATACACCAAATTCATCGCGAAATTCCCACGGGAACAGGCACAACGCGGGTAAAATTACGGGGCGCTGCTAGTTATATAATAATTTGACAAATTCCTAACAATTTATTTATTATTATTTAATATTATACTATGCTATTTCCCTATTTTATGTAATACGTCTATTATGCTTCCTGACTTCCTCAAATTATCAAAATCCATTATAAATTCAATGAAGTAGTTAATTCTCCACGTATTGGCATCCGGTGGTCAGTCTCGCGTGAGCCAACCGATAATTTCTCCCACATATAGGTAGCGAAATACTTTCATCTCTTTGATTCGAATACTTCATTACTAGCAACAGGAAATCTCCATCAGATCTAATAGACATATTCGTGGCAAGGTGAGGTTCATTCTTTTATAAAAACTGTAGGGATATTTATTCCTCATACATCAAAGATTAGCTATTTTTACCCGACTGCGGAGAGTAATGTGTTTATCAATATTCAGTCTATGAAGGTATGTTTGTTTCTTTGTGGTACTCTAGAGATCAAACGCAAGGGCCGATTTCGATGATGCTTATCGCTTTCGTATCGATTTGACTTAATCTTGCGAGGATGGTAGCAATATCCCTTCAAAATCGAGGCTATCTAAATTCACTATGGCGGCAACTAGACGAAAATGAAATGCGAAGAGTGTTAAATTAACGGCCGGGTATCATTGAACACTTGAAGATATTTATAACTTTTACATGTCTCTTTGCATTTTTAACAATCAATTTGAATTTTTCTTTAAAGGCCAGTGGGCGAATGTTGGGGAAAAGGCGGGGGCGGGCTACAATGTGGGCGATTTGAGCGTAAAACATTTTCAAATTAAAATCAAGTTAAAAATATATACTAACAATGTATAGTAAAATCCCTTGAAATCGTGATTCGTCATCGATTTGGCATCGTTAAGGTAGAGCGACTATAGTAAACTCGCTAAATCTGAAGGATGCCTTCACACATAAAACAAGAATTCATTCATATCGAGTAAGCTAGCCCTGATGTCGGAGTTTTTTAGACCGTCTAAAGGCCTCCGACATGTTCTAACGATTGGAACAAACTGGGACCGACTGCTTTACCGAACCGACCGAAGCAAGGTAGCGCTCAGATAGAATTGCCACTTTTGGCCACCCATCAAAGAATAATAACGTATAACATAATCACTTAATAGAGTAAATTGAATTGAAATTGAAGGCTTCAAATCGATTATTTGCTTTGAGCTGGACTATAACTGGACAGAAACTACGTTCACGGATACACTTCGCGTTTATTTTACATTTTTATCTGACGTTTCGGCCCCTTTACAGGAACCGTGGCCACACAAGAAACCAGTAAATAACTGAATAGTTCCAGAAGTTATATTAAGTACTTTAAAAATATTAAATTTGGACCCCTTTGATTCTAGTTTAACCTCTGTTTTATGGTGGGTTTAGATACCCTTACCATATTTAGGCATCACCACATTATAAACCGATGCGCGTTTTGTACTCACATACACATTTAATCTCAATCGAGCTTTAAGTTTCCCGTCGTGTTCTTCTTCTTGTGTTTGAGTTTTGTACAAAGCATTCATTATATTAGTTAATGATTAATTGATTATAAAGGGGTTTAAGAATGGCCAACGGCCCGGGCCGTTTCCACTAATTGTAGCCATTACGAACGTAGAAAAAATTGTCTAATATCTCCGGGCTCACTCTACAGCATTAGAAAATGATTTATTTCGGTATTTTCAGTATATGAATAACTTCATACGCTATTGATATTTATGAATTGTTTACGTTGGGTCTCGGTAATAACGGTAATTATAAATGTCTGTCGTTGGAGAGAGCTGGTGGACAGACAGTTTAAAGAACAAGCAGATAGAATTTATAAATATTAAGACAAGTCGTTCGGTGTTTTCTTTAAAATTAAGTGTTGTCTACTATAAAGCATTTCTAAGTTTAACGACGATGTTCTTTGTACATAGATATTTTCGGTTTGTAGAAAGTTATGTAATCTACCTAATTAATATTAAACCAGTGCCCGCTTTCCAGACAAATATTAATACTGAGTTGAGAATACCTATTTTTAAGTACTTAGTAAATGTATTTTTAAGTGCCTTAAGCATGGGGCGATTTCAGGAAATGCAGGTATATAAACGAAGTTTGAAAGACACAATTTTGCAAAATTTGTTCAATGGAAACGACAGTCAAGATATTTTTTCATATCACTGATAAAGTCTTATATACCAAAGTTACGTGCATTGTGAGGTTCAAATTACAGTTAATTATCACGCTTGTAACGTAACTTGATACGTAACCAATTTCAGTGCTTCCTTGTGAAGTATGGACGTCAACCTCGGCATCACGGCTAGTTGTGAAACAAAGCAACCGATTATGTTATAAAGGTAAAAATAACGCACCATTGTAACGATTGTCTAATAATTAAAGGAAGTTCTGTGAACTGAGTTTCTTACTTATAACTATTTTCCTGAAAATTACAATGGGTTTGCTTAATGGAAAATACTTACTAGTATGAGAATTTAGGAAAAGGTAGTAGGAACCTTAAGTCCTTAAGATTATAAAAATGAATAAAGTGGCACTTTACCTGTAGGTACGTAATTATATATCTAAGTACTGTTCATTAATAAGTAACCTACATAGGTAGAATGACTAGCTAAATATGTTTATATTGCTCCTCTAACACTAAATCAAATCGACTAATTTATATTTGCTTTATAAATTAAACTAGCAGCGCCCCGCGGTTTTACCCGTGTTGTGCCCGTTCCCGTGCGAATTTCGTGAATTTTTTTACATAAAAACCATCCTCTTGAATCACTCTACCTATTACAAAAAACCGCATCAAAATCCGTTGCGTAATTTTAAAGATTTAAGCATACAGACAAACAAACAGACAAAAGTAGCGACTTTGTTTTATACTATGTAGTGAAACTAGCAGCGCCCCGGGGTTTTACCCGCGTTGTGCCCGTTCCCGTGGGAATTTCGGGAATTTTTTTACATAAAAACCTTCCTCTTGAATCAATCTACCTATTACAAAAACCCGCATCAAAATCCGTTGCGTAATTTTAAAGATTTAAGCATACAGACAAACAAACAGACAAAAGTAGCGACTTTGTTTTATACTATGTAGTGAAATTAGCAGCGCCCCGCGGTTTTACCCGCGTTGTGCCCGTTCCCGTGGGAATTTCGGGAATTTTTTTACATAAAAACCTTCCTCTTGAATCACTCTACCTATTACAAAAAACCGCATCAAAATCCGTTGCGTAATTTTAAAGATTTAAGCATACAGACAAACAGACACGAAACAGAGACGACTTTATTTTATACTATGTAGTGATTAATATTAATATTATTATTATAACTTGCCTATACTTATATATTGTTTGCTAAACTATGGACCTGTTCTGAAATAAAGATTCATTTATTATTTATTTATTATTATTTTATTTTCTTGTGGTGGTAACACTTTTTATTGCAATTAGTTTTTCTGAGGTTTTGTTTCAATTTGTGGAGGCCACGAACGAATGGTTGCCGAACACAAAACACTGTGTTGGTATATTGAATCTTAAAATTTTATACAAAAAGTCTAGTTTGTATCGGCAGAACAACAGTAAGTAAGTACTTAGAGTGCCTTTCAATCAGAGCTATGTTCTTGTGCTACGTATCATATGAAAAGTATTTGCATTGTATTACTCTGAATATTAGTGAAAACTGCACGAAAGTCTTCTTAGTAGTTTTTGAATAAATCGATTACAATAATCAATTTTTTTTTGGATTGGCACAAAATGTGGACCAATGTCGTAATTTTTTCAGCCGAAGACGATTGCTCCTGAAGAGGAAAAAGGTTTAACGATTTTATTTCATTCTTATCCTATCTCTAAACCTTTTTCCTCTTCAGGAGCAATCGTCTTCGGCTGAAAAAATTACGACATTGGTCCACATTTTGTGCCAATCCAAAAAAAATAGAGTATACATACACACAGCTTTTCAGGACGTTGTTTTATAGTTTGTATAAATATCTAAAAACATATTATGAAAAAAGTGTGTAATATCCTCTCATAGAACTGTTATCACTGACTTATTTCCGAAACTCCTCAAAAGTATGGAGTCGCGTCGCGTGTAGTCTGACTCAAGGTTCATAATGACATTAGACGCGCCTCGGCCAAGCAGATAACGATACAAACGATTAGGTGCATTATAAATAACCTTAAAAAATGAACGAAAATCCAGTTAATATCAATCTTTCGTGTTTCCGTTATGAACCACAGCCAGCGCCTCCCATTAACGTACACTGAACCAATAAAACTGCGATAATATCGTACGATTTGTTTCCTTAACGTTTATTGTATTTTTTGTATAAAACAGAATACAATTAAACCGGTCGTAATTGTTACTAATTCGTAATTAACTGCTAGTCATTGGTGGGAAATCCGGGTTTTTTAATCTTATTTTTTATTTTTCTCTCTATTCGTGTGTTTTTGAACTTAGTAGGTATCTCCGTCATTTAGTAACATATAATATATGCTATGATATATTGTATGATATATTATCATTGTGGAGTATGATTTTTGTTTGTTTGAACGCGCTAATCTCGGAAACTACAATCTGATTTAAATAGTTCTTTACGAATCCACATTTACACATTCACTGCCACTATGATTTTCTTAATTCCTTCTGAGGTGCCACCAATATTATTTTGGACTCGCCAGGCGAGTCGCCGGCACTGCATACTAATTTAAATGGACTCGCTTAAATTATAAAACTAGTCATATATACGAGCCACAGTGTAAATGTTCATATTAGCGTTTATTTAGTATACGTTTTGGTTTTCAGTAGAAAATATGGACGTATTTTGGAAATATTGGCGAAAAACATTGACTCGCCAGGCGAGTCGCCGGCACATGAACGAAATTTAAGTCGACTCGCCAGGCGAGTCGTCGGCACTGAATGGGGGAGGGTTATAGGCTATTTTTATCCCGAAATTACCACCCGGTAAAATCAGGGACGCTAATATTTATTGTTAAGTAGTTCACAGAGAAATGCATCGAGGGAAAAACGTGATTGACAGAAAATCTCTCAATCTAAATCTTCTTTAAATAAATTTAAAAAAATATATTACTTACAATATAGAAAGTAATACAAATAATATAGTTTCTATCATTGTTCTATTTTCTACTTTCCTCGTTCTCTGTTGTCGCCATTCTATCTTTCTTATGGTCATCAAAATAAACTTTGCATTTACCTACTTTGTCCTACTATCAATCAAACAAAACAATACAGATAGGAAATACGTCAGATACGTCAAGTAGGTGTGATGTCACGAGGGTTTTTTTGGTGAATCACGGTTACTTTTTGAATTGACTGCGAGTAGCGTTAAATAAGCAGTTCTGGACCACTGGGTGTATGGTAAAGTAGAGCTCTGGTTTGGGAGGCTCCAGTATGGAGGTGGAGAGCAGGTTAGGATGGTTTTAGCCTGAATCGGGCGTGAAATTCAATGCAATATAATGTTATATAACATGTTTTGTATCTATTTGTGGAATTTGATAATTGCGTTGCGTTAATATCATGGTTGACTGAATTTGCATCGATTTAATAATGCTCCGGTTTTCTATCTAATATATACGGCATATAGGATGTCACCTTACATAATATGTATATAACAACATATTATGTTAGCCACTGGAGGGAGATAGTCGGCTAGTCTGGTTTTTGATACACACGTATAGAAGAATAAGTTTGTCGTTCTGATAAAACCACCGACAGCCTAGCGGCACACTACAGGGCTACGAACGATAGACAATAGAGCGACTGATACATTGCTCTAGAAACGGAACTTGTCGCTTATCACCGACAGTGAGAGGGCGACAAGCATGACATGTCACCCTCGTCCAGTACCTTCATAAGGGTGATGAGGGGTCATTAGTGTCATGTGATTAACGGTTATTAGTGACTGGTCAAAGTCAAAGTCAACGTCAAATATTTTTATTTCGTTTTGGCCCCAAAGATGGTCTTTTGAAGGTATCACCCATTAATTAGAACATCAGTGGTGATTTGGTAATTAAAGTCTGGAGATTAGGGGACATTAGGGATCAGTGATTAGATAACAAGGGACCGGTGGTTAGGTAATTAGGGACCGGTGATTAGCGCTCATTATTGATCGGTGATTAGGTAACTACGGACCGGTGATAAGGTCATTAGTGGCTGGTGATTAGGTAATTAGTGTCTGGGCATTAAAGGTTAGTGACCGGTGATCAAAGTCATTAGTGTCAGGTGATTAAAGGTCATTAGTGTCAGGTGATTAAAGGTCATTAGTGCCAGGTGGTTAGGTAATTAGTGACCCGTGATTAGGTAATTAGGGACCGGTGATTAGCGGTCATTAGGGGCCGGTGATTAGAAGTCATTCGTGACAGGTGATTAGCTGTTATTAGTGATCGGTGATTAGGTAATTAGTGTCTGATGAATAGGGGTGATTAGTGTCAGGTGATTAAAGTTCATTAGTGACCGGTGATAAGGTAATTAGTGTTAAGTGATTAGGTATTTAGACACCGGTGATAAGGTAATTAGTGTTAAGTGATTAGGTATTTAGACACTGGTGATAAGGTAATTAGTGTTAAGTGATTAGGTATTTAGACACTGGTGATAAGGTAATTAGTGTTAAGTGATTAGGTATTTAGACACCGGTGATAAGGTAATTAGTGTTAAGTGATTAGGTATTTAGACACCGGTGATAAGGTAATTAGTGTTAAGTGATTAGGTATTTAGACATTGGTGATAAGGTAATTTTAGTGTTAAGTGATTAGGTATTTAGACACTGGTGATAAGGTCATTAGTGGTTGGTGATTAGGGGTCATCAGTAACCTGGTGATTAGGGTTCTAAGTTTAAGTGACCACGTCTCATATTAGAAACTACGTTTACGGATACCCTTCGCTTTCATTTATTAAACCTGCTACAAAATAAATACAAGTCCTTTTTTTGGAAATTCAATATGTGAATTGTCAGAAAATGTACTGATGTGTTCAATGATTCAGTGATTCAACATGAGTGAATAGTGATTTATTGAATTGTGCCTATCTTATTGTTTAACGTAAATACGTAAGCCTGTAATGCCCCACTTTTAAAGGATATGAATAATATGAATATGAGTTGGAGAATAACGCAGGTTTGTGATTTCAGCCCCGGCTCGAGATTGAGATCATTTGAAAAAAGCCACTTTACGAAGACTTTACGAAACTTTATGAAAATCAACTTTCAACACTAAGGCAACAATGTCATCAATCATTTCATATTTTTATTATAAATGCGAAAGTGACTGTCTGTCTGTGACTGTAAGGTTGTCACTTCTAAAGCACTAAACAGATTTTGATGTATTTTACTTGACTTGGTGACAGACAAAGCCTTCTTTTATTCCCAGGAACGGGTACGTTATGGGTGAAACTATCGGGAGTAGGTAATTAAAAATTAAACAGGAATTAAGCTTTTTATACTCACTATACATTTCAAGGGAACCTACATTTTGAAATAGATATAATGTTTTCACCAATACACAATTCATTCGTCTAGACTTCACCATTATTTGTCTATCGCTCGTTATCACTTAGATTAATAAGATTATATAATTACGTAAGGTTCGCTTCTTCGTGATAGGTTTCCGTCGAGCTTCAGATGTCATTGGGCATGCTCATGCAAGGGCGCGGTCACTTTGGGCAGGGCTGCATCGACAAACAGCGGCCAATTTTATCGCCTATTTATTTGACTGACTTATGTTTACGACGCGGGTAGTTCGTTGTTTGTGTTAGTAGCGTTTGCTTTCTAAGTCCGTGGTACATGAGTAGTCCAACTAGGATAGTTATATTTTCTTTTTGACAATTGCTTTAAATTGTGTTGGTGAATTATTGGTTGTTACGTACCTATTTATAGCAAATAAATATTTCTTATATCAATTCATTTCATAGAAAATGGTTTAATGGTCCCTATCTCTAATTAGGAATTATTCATGATTAAATAAATCTTTATGCAATTTACCATACTCCATACCATTCAGAGTATGGTAAATTGCATATACATATTTGTAAACTGTATAACAATGTAAAATGTAGTATCCTTCTATATATTTGTTATATTAAACCCAGGAGATACTCCGTTTCTCGAAAGCTTGTAAACTCGCTCAATGTAAATAACATCTAGCTGTAATATTTAATCGATAGTTAGGCACATGCTCGAAGTTGAGAGCGTTGTTTAGTCACAGGAACCAACAGAGATATGGCACGTGCACTTGATCATTACTATGTACTTATTGTTAGATATCTAGTAAAGTAAGTGTTTGGAAACATATGTGACAGGTGACAGAAGTAGTCTCTCTATCAAATTCATCTCTGGAGACTGGAAAGTAGTTTATGTTGCTTACTCCTACAGTCCTTGCATTTGCCCTGCATTTGGACTTCTTTTTATTATTTCTCTATCTATTAAGTACTATACCTACACTTCATTATATAATATTGAACACAAGTATGTTAAGATATAATGTAAATAGAAGATGTAATCGCGTTTTCACAAAAGCCGTATCATTTGATGGCAGTTTGTTTGCCGATAACCGTACATTTATCGCGATGAAAGCACATGACGCTCAGCGATATCAGCATACGCATTTGTAATCAAATCATTAGATTCGGAGATTAACCTTTACAAATGATACTGCCACAGGCTAAGCTGCATATCTAGGTAACCGTGTCCACTGTGAAATGTTATGAAGACATAGGGAGGTAGCGAGCGGTGCGATACATGTAAATTGGTACGCTATGCGATGTATTGATCACCAACCCGCCGTCTCTTCGCGGGTAATTTATTACTTGCAGACAGTCAGTCAGTTTGTCAGTCAGTCAGACTAGTGTACAGTCAGGTCCTAGTGCTATGCGGAGCGCTGTCTGTGTCGGATCAGCATGCATGCAGGGACATACGAGAGCCCATCTAATTCATATAACCTTCGCGGTGAATATGGCTATTCATTACAAAAAGTATTATTTAAATCATTCTAGTAGTTCCAGAACTTTGCTCGAACATATACACAAAATTATAAATTAAAAACAAACATCTTCTCTCTTCTTAAATCTCTCCTCTTAAAAACAAACAAAAATAAGTATTTAAAATTATATTAGTATATGTATAAAGTATAACGTAGATGTATAACGTATAGATACGTAGCTTTGCATTGGTCTGGTGGAAATGCGTCCTTAGTGATGGAAGAAAGTAATGTGGACAAAATGGTGGGTCTCAACAGTCTGACTGATCGGCCGCGAACAAAACTGTCTTGAGTCAGTCTAACAGTTAAAATGTCTGTTGGATGTGTTGCCGGCCCACGCTTGTAATTCTCCAGGAGGGGATTTGATTTATTTAATATCTTTGGGTATTCAAAGTAATTAATGTCCTTCCAGTAGCATTAAAAAACAAAACACAGTACGCAAATAATTGGAAACATAAACTTTAATTATAGAGACAGACAATAAAAAAGGAGGTGTAATAAATATCGGCACATGGGCGTTGTTTAAGATATTCCGGGACTCATTAAACTATATTATAGGAATTCAGTGTGCGTGACGCGGGCAGATCATTTCCTTCGAGTAATTACTGCCATCACGCCAAACGATTAGCTTCTTACTCCCACGGCATCGGAATTCAGTCAATAAAGTGAGAAAATAAATGGAGATTCGCCTTATTCCAATTCTAATAGTATCTAAGTAGACAATCAAATATAGGATTACTAGCTGCGCCCCGCGGTTTCACCCGCGTTGTACCCGTTCCCGCGGGAATTTCGGGATGAAAAATAGACGTTGGCCGATTCTCAGACCTACTCAATATGCTCACAAAATTTCATGAGAATCGGTCGAGCCGTTTCGGAGGAGTACGCGAACGAACACTGTGACACGAGAATTTTATATATAAGATTAGTAAGAGTTGTTACTCACATGAGAGGAGTATTAAGGTGTATTTCCACGTGACATATGCTTTTCAATGTTGCTATATGTGTGGGTATAGAGAAATACTACTAACACTATGGTAGATACCAAAGTAAAGCATAGTTAAGGTGAAAAGACACCATAAACCCAAGGATATTAATAGGTAAATAACTTTCATTTTCTTTAAAATTCTCCAAGTCGCAGCTTGTACATTCTCTCAGTCTAACTAGGTGTTAGGTTTTCCCAACGTGTAATATGCGATTAGATTTTTAGTTTTCTGTTATAAAGTATCCTAGGTACGAACCTATAGCGTCAGAGAAACGTGGTGAAATATTTATAATAACTTCGTAATAATAAACTTTTGTATGTTAATCTTACACCGTATCTAATAGGTAATAATTACCAAATTGTATTTTTACAGATCATAAAAACTTGGAGCAAATCTAACATCATTGAATGGTGTAATCGTGGTCGAAAAATGCGTGGTCACAGTCGACAGGTTTCTTTATTAGTGATCACTTGACCTAGAGAAGGTGAGAGTTTTTGCTTAGTCGCGATCGTAACCTTGACATTTGAAGGGCAGTTATAGCGTTCATAGAAATTGTAGAATCTGGGTTGAATCCGGGGTTGAATCTGGGTTATATCTGATATAAGGCCGCAATACACACATGCAGTAATTTATGGGCTAGGTAACTGCAAGTTAACTGCGCCCAGTATAACACAAGCTTTATACATACAATGTATGCAAGCACGTGCTAAACCTGGCAAGCCATTATGCCAGCTACAGCATACTACAGCATCAGTATAGAGTACACTCAGTGCCTTCCGACCATCTCCTTCCTATAGCTGATGTGCAATCCTCCTATTGTGAATTCCATTTCGAGAACTATACCCAGAAATTATTATTTGACAGTAATATAAATTATTGTTTTTCCTGTTTGTAATGTTCAATGTAGGAATGTACATTATGTGTTCCTACACACCAATTACCTATACCTATTGGTGTTATTTCATCGCCACTTTTGCGTGTCTTTACGCAATGAACTGTTACACTCGTATTTGCGCTGATAACGCTTGCTAGCTTGACCACATCAACAGTTGTACTCGATTTCACATTGGCTTCTCTTTTACCGGCTGGTCCCACAAAAGTCACACAATCACATCGTATCTTTAATGACATTAAGTGGTCGATTGCTGTTCGTATCAACGCAATATTGGCGGCTAGATAAGATACGGCCCATTGATCACCCCACAGATCTAAATAACCATAACAATTGGAATAAAATAACGAAATGGTGTTATCTCTTCTTCCAGATGGCTCATATTCAAGAAAGCATTCCCTATGTAGTCTTAATAAAACTTGTATTGCTTTTGTTCGTGAACATATGTTGTATGGATACAACGTTAGCTGATAATGATTTTTTTAGATGTCCCATTGGATTCAAATTTGCTGAGGACAAGCAAAAAGACTTTAGAATCTGTTATCAGGAAAAGGGACCAGAGGCTTTTAATGATAAATTTAAGGATTGTGCTGGTAATAAATTCTCTTTGAAGTTGCATACAGCTTTAGGTATACCTAAATCCAAAAATGAAATATGGACTGACTACAAAGCGTGGTACCCTGGAGGGTTGTTCATGGACTTCTATAGCCGGAGTGGGGAAGTCTTGGACACATCTTACGAAGTTAGCCGTGATGCGAAATATGGTGACGACGAGAAGTTATGTGTCATCATAGATCCGGTGACCAACTTCACCGCGGTGCGGTGCGATGAGGAATATTACAGATACTGTTTCGTGGAACCTTTTGAAACCAATAAAAAGTATATGACTTCTGAAGGCTGTGAGGATGACTTTTGGAGGTATTGGAGTCCGAAGCCTGCGTGTTTGTTTCCATATAATAACTCACGGACCCCCTGGACGCGACTCGAAAGAAGTTGCGGGAGTAAAAATTCTAATATTCTAAACCAGGGATGGATTTACTCCAACCATCAATTACTGAAACAGCAGAAGGATGACTTCAGTGTTGTCTATCCTTTGGATGTCAAGTATGATAAGGACGACAACATTGTCCAATATAGAACATACGATGATCCTAATACGGTGAGCTAAATGATCTATACTAAGAATAGTGAGGTACCAATATTTATTCAATTATGTTTTGTCCTTAGGTCATGAGCCTCAGTTGTAATTTATGAATATATCCATCGTTCTTTATATTTGTTAATTAAATGATATGAATATATTTTGCCTTATATGTTCTAATCTCGGATTCCGAATCTATTATTGAAATCATCATGTTTATTACAGGTGGACACAACAGGAGTGGAGTTTATTCCCCCCACGAGTGACAAACAAACGCGAGGCGCAGTGAACAACACTAGATATTACTCTGCTTTGACATTTCTTGACAAATCATATACCTTTAACTCTTGGATATGTGAAAAGCCGGTGCATCTGAAGGACCTCGAAATGAAACTAGAGATCGACGAGTAAGTGGCCATAAGTAGTCAGTCCATGAACATGTTGAGCGTATCTTGTCACATTCAACTAAATCTCATTTGCATAGAGGTGTTTTATGAAGCTTCTAATGCTAAATTGCTTATCTATTATTATAGCTATATATTATTGCTTAACGTGGTTGAACTGTTCCTGCATACCTGTGACTCTATCCACAGTACTACTCGCGCGTATGTGCAAAGATCAAACATCCGCCGAGGATGTTATTAAACTAAATTAAATTACCACATTTAATTTATTTCTATATGCACTAATATTTCTAAATATAAATTTGAATCACTGACTTATTTATATAATTAATACTGAATGTTTCTGATATTTATGTAGGTGCGTGAAATAACTGAGATTTCAATATGCTTACAATGTAGCCGTAGCTCTGTTCAGCTCGGACTATTTATGGGTCAATTCATTCTAGAGTAGTCTTTAAATCTTGATACTTACTTTTTGACTCTGTGCTAGTCTGCTAGTATGTATTGACGCTCAATAGCTTTTGGCATTTCTACGTTGGGTACAGGGCTTCAAGTAAAATTATCAAATATTCCACCTAGTCATATCGGAAGCTAATATTACATTTGTCTATCATTTCAGTGACAACCGAATAATATTAAAAGTGAACGAATTGATTGATATTAAACATATATTTTGCTTCTACGATTCCAACTCGTATCATCTTAGTGAAGTTAAGAATGTGAGGAACGAGACCAAGACGCGGTTCGTGGTGTCGCCTGTAGGGCAGCCCGGCAACGGGTACTACTGGTGCACCCACGACGACACCACGCGCTTCACCAAAACCATTTCCAACGATGTACTGTACATGAGAGTCAAGGAAGACACCAGGAACCTGTACGCGGTCAAGATCACTATGGAGACCAAGTACAAGCTGCATGAGATCAGTAATCTCTTAGAAGAAATATCGGACTCCATTAAAGAGTACGTCAAGTACAGCGCCAGCTACCTGAAGCTGCATACGGGTCCAGACGATTACAATAACCGTACGATAATGGATTACAAAGCTACGGCGGCGAGGGAAAGTTTACCCAACATTGAAGTGACTGT
Organism: Cyclophora albipunctata; assembly: GCA_963082685.1. Classification (NCBI taxonomy): domain Eukaryota; kingdom Metazoa; phylum Arthropoda; class Insecta; order Lepidoptera; family Geometridae; genus Cyclophora; species Cyclophora albipunctata. The sequence goes on along the minus strand of OY720117.1, from coordinate 858,336 downwards.
ACGTTTGATTTACTATATAATATACATTACTTTAATACGACATTATCTTATTACAAACAAAGCAGGCACAGCACGCAATGATTAGTTTTCCGGTTCAGTTCATCCACAGTTCATCTTCATCCACAGTTCTCCAGTACATCATCATATACCTGGCTGGAATAAGATGTCCCGCCAATTTTCAATTTAATTTTAAAATCTTTATGGTGTTCACACAGACTTATGACTGTAGCTGCCAAAGCCACCGGCAATAATTTATCTTGTTATTTCTTGGATTGTGTGTATGGCTCCGCAGTCAGACTGATATATTTTTTTTCGCAACAGCGTATCTGCCGCCAACGTGGTGATTATGCCTTATTCTCTTCACTAAATACTGATGTCTTAAGTAAAATGAGAGGCCTTTGCCCAGCAGTTGCAGTTACAGACATCGCCAGCGCCAGGTGTGGACTACTGGCACACTGACTACGAGTAGGTCCTCCCCGAAACTTCACGTTTATAATCCTTTTTTTTCTGTATATCTACGGCTGGAGCTCACATTCGGCTCGGGCTTTCAATATGAGACCTTACCATTAACTCGATACCGTTACATGACCATTATTGCAGACTGCGTTGAGGCGCCTGTACTTGGACGCGCGGACGATGCTCCTGCAAGTGAAGCTGGAGCCCAACGACGAGCCGAGCGCGCAGCCCGGCAGGTGGGCCGCGCGCTCGTGGGGCGCCTTCTACGTGCAGTACATGCGCCCCGTCTACTACTGCCCCAGCACGCCCGACGGACGGGAACTGGTCATGGGTAAGTCATCGTACTAAAGTATGTTCGAGCAGTAGTGGCCAACCCTGGTGTCGGAGTTTTTAGACCACCTCAAGGCCGCCGACATGGTCTGACACAGAAATTACGCGACCGATTTACGCGACTCACAACTCACTTGACGCCCATCTGGTCTCCTTTCCAACAGGCCAACTCTACTATCGGAGATTTTAGACCGCCGAAAGGATTCCGCTCCGACATGATCTTACGATTGAAACAACTCTCCGAAGCACGGTAGCGCCACTGTCGGCCACCCATTGAGTTGCCTTAAGAATTTTGCGTTGGGGGGCACCCTGTATGGTTTAGATTCACACTAGCGTCATCTGTTCGATCGCGGGTGGAACCACCGCGCGGGACAGCTGTACTTTCGTTATCCTCTAAACAGTGTACTTTCGTTATCCTCTAAATATGATTTATATAGTTTTGGATTGGACAGTACAAGCGATAGCGATGCATTCTACAACACAAACGAATGTGATTTGTCAAATTGTCCGCCCGACCTTTGAACTAGTTTTGTTAATGGAATTAATTAGATCATGATTCATTGACGGTACGACACTGGGAAGAATTCTGTTCACCGCACACTCGCCGTGGACATCTTAATTAAGATGTTTTTAAATATAGAACGATTGTTGTAGAAGATTATTGTTCCTCGCTAGTAGGTATTTTGAGATGAAATCAGCTTATCGAAATCAGCTTACTGGTTTTGCCGTGAAAGCTTTAGACGGACAGATTTAATCACTATAAATTGAGATGTAAGCTGTCCTATCTTCGAAGTTGGATCAAATTTCACACGGTGTGCAAATCAAATTAAAAATCGAATCCATCGCGGACAAACAACGTGACACGTAATCTTCTCTTATATATAAAATTCTCGTGTCAGTGTTCGTTCCCGTACTCCTCCGAAACGGCTTGACCGATTCTCATGAAATTTTGTGAGCATATTGAGTAGGTCTGAGAATCGGCCAACATCTATTTTTCATCCCGAAATTCCCGCGGGAACGGGTACCGTGGTTGAACTCCTCTGACACGGCTCGACCGATTCTCATTAAATTTTGTGTGCATATCGGGTAGGTCTGAGAATCGGACAACATCAATTTTTCATTCCGAAATTCCCGCGGGAACGGGTACAACGTGGGTGAAACCGCGGGGCGCAGCTAGTTTTATATATAAAGATAAGACATTAAGTACAATATTAATGGAATGATTTCTACGTAACATTGCAGGTGAACGAGTCAAAGGTCCCAACTGTAAGCAGTTCAAATGCGAAGACGACTACATGAACGGCGTGTTTTTGTTGGAGACTTTACAAGACTCCTGCACTGTCACGGACACCACACCCGCCATCAACACCGTAAGTACATACAATTATATAACAATATAATACACCCGGACTAATTCACACACGGTTAACTAGACCCAAAGTAAGCTCTACGAGTAAGCTTGTATTATGGAATCTAACTCACTGATACTACTACATATGCATACACAAATACTTTATAAGAATATATAATTGACACCCAGACGTCGTCACCAACAACTATGTCTTCACATATTGTTATTCCCTACATACATGGTATATGTTGTTGGCAAATTAGTAGAGGCAGATTACGTATGCTCTAACCGTAAGCATTCGTCGCATATGCTCTTTGCGATAATATGGACGCATGAAATTACAGCCTTATGCTTGAGACATGTGTGATAACAATTATGGCATGCGACTCAATGACTGTAAGCATCTTTATATACTCGTAGCATGATACCCCCGAGCACAACTTAGCAGAAGGTAACAAGAATTGATACGATATTAAAAGTAAAAGTATAAATGTCCTGTAATGTCCCACTGCTGCCTCTCGTCTCATCGAAGATATCAGTACAGTGAGGAGGATAAGGCGTAATCACCATGCTTGCCTAATGCGGGTGATTTCAAACCCACATTTGAAAAGTAGGAAACATGTTATCGCCCGATCTGGGAATTGAACTCGGGACCTCAAATTTGGCAGGCAAGTGCTCATACCACTAGACCAAGCGAGTGCTCATACCACCGTGGGAATATTAATGTAATACTTGAATTTTAATTATTCCACCAATCAACGCACAGTGTTATCTTATCATGTCTTGTTGCTCTCTGTCGTGTTCGCTGTGCCAGGGAGACGACCACTTAACTCTAAAATGAAACAAGATTATCATCATATAACAATTAGAACATGACCAACTAACAAAATACATAACTAATATGAAGTTAACATTGTTATAAATGCTTAAACATGCAAACGCCTGATTCATTTGACATAATGTTACAACAATAAGCAATGCAATAAACTTTATTACACAATAAATTCTTTGTTCATCAGCAATAAATGAGGAACAATGACTGATTAGATGAAATAACGGATTCCTAACGTTGAGTAACGTAATACTAAATACTATTTAGTACTTACTCATCTTCTCATAACAAGAACATTAATAACATCACTATTTAATAATTTGTGCCCCAACAATACATTCACATACGGGCAGAGGTGACACCATCATTATGATAGTACTTACCAAGAAAATTCAAGTATTCGTACGAACGTTTGTCCAAGGTTTCCACCAAGCAAAACATGAAAAGGTTTCCGTCCCATAACATGACAATACTAAACAGTGATTAACATATAACACACTAACCTTGTAGACAGTAACCATATTGCGGGCCATCCATTCATCCGACTCGGATAGTTCCGAGGAAAGTGCGACCACGTCCGTGGATATGCCCCAGATGGTGGAGCTGCCGGTCGCCCCCGAGCCGCCCCCCGCCACCGCCTCGCCCCCCCCCAAGCCCACGCGGCCGCCCCCGACACCACCAGACACTACCGTCACTACAGAGGTCCCCACCACTCCGCCCAATCTACCAGTAAGTCCACTAGGGCTAGATGCATACCAAAGAAAAAAAAAATACACAATGTCTCCTTTCCTTCATAAATAATGTGAATGTCTTTCGACAAGAGTAGTGAAGATAAAACCTTTGTCTTGGTTCGCATCTATGCTCTGATGGTGATGGGATCTAATGTAGACAGTCTTGCTATCAAATGGGCGAGTTTATAATACTTAAATTTAGAAATGTATTCTTGCTCATCATCATCATCATCGTCTTCGAGCAGGTTATGGTCCACCCCGGGTGCTGGGGTTTTAAGACCACCTAAAGCCCTCCGACATGGTCTGACAATTGAAACAACCGGGACCGACTACTTAACGTGCCCTCCGAAGCACGGTAGCGCTCAGATAGAATGCCACTAACGACCACCCATCAAATTAGGGGCCGAGCTGCACGTTGCTTAACAATCGCAATGAACTAACATAGCTTAGTCACACTATGCCACGAGTACTACATAAATTTTATTTATTTTGCATTTAGCGCTATTGCTTGATTTAACTTATTTAAGTAACTGTTTGCTTTAAAAATGTTTCAATATATTCTTACTATGATTTGTTTTAATATTATGTGTGTTATGTGCTCTATATGACGTGAATAAATATACAAACTGAGACCTTCCCTACAGGGTGAGCTTTGGTAATTCATTAGCTTGTATTGTTAATCAGCCGTTGATTGATACATTAATATGATTATTTCTTCAACTATAGCCCGAAGCTGAATTGAATCACTTGTTAGATGAATTGGATTCGTTGGTCGACGGAACCCACAACGTCACGACCGACGATGTCCTAGCGGCCGTCAATCAGGTAAAGCTTCGCAATTTTAAATAACACAATGACTTTATAGGGTGACTTTAGGTAAAGGGTGTAGGGCTCATACGTTTAACAAAATAAGAATCTAAATTTGAAATAAGAGTCCCTACGCGGTGTTTTAGAAATTTCAACATCATTCATGTAAAAACGGAACTAACGGACGAAGGATAAACGTGTCAAGGAAAGCTGAACATTTCTTTCATAGTTTTAAATCGAAGTGGTTCGCGTCCCCCCGACGGGATTCTGACGGGATGTACCGTTCCAGCTGGATGCGTTCCTGAGCGTGAACGAGGAGACGGCGATCCCGAGCCGCATGCTGCACCTGCTGGACTCGCTGGGCGCCGCCGTGGAGCTGGAGGCGGCCGGCGCCGCCGCCGCCGCCGTGGCCGACAACCTGGCGCTCGTGGTGACGCGCGCCTCGCCCGCGCACCCCGTGCGGGGGCTGCGCATCGCCACGCGCGACACCGACCGCTTCTCCGAGGACGCCTTCCACATCATCTCCGGTAACACTCGCAACCTCTCTAGCTTATTCAGCGGAGAAATTACCATACAACTGCTGTACGTAGTATGGTTCTAGTGCGTAGTAGTCAGATCGTGGTATCGTATTCTTCCAGATGAAATCCTCGACGACCATCTGATGACGAACGCGACCGAGGTGCTGGTGCAGCTGCCGCAGTCGGTGGTGGAGTCGGACCGCCGCATCAGCTTCGTCGCGTTCCTCAACGACCGCGCCTTCCCCGACACGCCGACCGTCAACAGCAGAGTGGTCAGCATCAAGATCGAAAACGTCACTCACTTCTCGAGCGGCGAGGTGAGCGACTACTAGTTTTTTCTTTCGGATACCGGCGGAACTCCGAGGAGGAAGTCGACCGGCGATTCCGTCTCGAACTAGTGATAGACGCGGGGGTCCGCGGTCGTTCGCAGGAGATCTCGATCAGCCTGCAGCCGACGGCGGCGCCGGGCCGCAACGAGAGCCGGCGCTGCGCCTACTGGGCCTTCGACTCGTCGGGCGCGGGCGGCGCCTGGGCCGAGGCGGGCTGCCGGCTGCGGCGCGGCGCGGGCGGCGCGCTGGACGCGTGCCTGTGCGACCACCTCACGCACTTCGCCGAGGTGCTGGTGGCGCGCGCCGTGTTCTCGGAGCGCGACGAGGCGGCGCTGCGCCTGCTGTCCACGGCGGGCTGCGGCGCCTCCGCCGCGGGGCTGCTGCTCGTGGCGCTCACCGCCGCGCTGTTCCGCTCGTGGCGCCGCGACTTCAGCAACAAGGTGTGGCTGCAGCTCAGCCTCGCCGTGCTGGCCATGTGCGGCGCCTTCCTCGCCGTGCAGTTCGCCGACTTCGAGGGCTCGGAGCCGGCGTGCATGGCGACGGGCGTGCTGCTGCACTACGCCGTGCTGGCGTCCTTCTGCTGGATGGTGGTGGCGGCGGCCGTGGCGTACCAGCGGCTGGTGCGCGTGTTCGCGCGCGAGGCGCCGCACAAGCTGCTGCGCGCGGCCGCGTTCGCGTGGGGCGCGCCGGCGGCGCTGGTGGCGCTGCTGCTGGCCGCCGCCCCCGCGGCCTACCGCCGCCAGTTCGCGGAGGCGGCGCCCGCGGCCGCCTTCTGCTACCCGCGCGGCCTGGCGCTGTGGCTGGCGGTGTACGCGCCGGTGGCCGCCATGGTGCTGGTGAACTGGTCACTGTTCGCGCTCATCCTGCGCTCCGTGTTCTTCTCGGGCGAGCAGCTGTCGCGCCACACGGGCGACTCGCGCCGCAGCGAGGCGGTGCGCTGCGCCTCCGTCAGCTGCCTGCTCGTGTTCCTGTTCGGGCTGCCGTGGGTGTTCGGCCTGTTCGCGGCCAACGTGGTGGCGGCGTACTTCTTCACGATCCTGGCGACGTTCCAGGGGTTCGTGTTGTTCCTGTTCTTCGTGCTGGGCAACAAGAAGACGCGCGACCTGTGGCTCAACAAGCTGCGCATCAAGCAGACGCGCAAGGTGCCGGTGACGTCGTCCACCTTCACCAACCGCAGCACGTCGGCGCCGCGCTCGCTGGCGCCACAGTCTGCCAAGGCGGTGCGCGACGACGCTCGCTTCTCGTGACGCGCTCGCTTCTCGTGACGCGCTCGCTTCTCGTGACGCGCTCGCTTCTCGTGACGCGCTCGCTCGTCGCGACGTCACGACGCTCGCTCGTCGTCACGTCACGCGCCCCGCGCCTCGTTTCTAGTCTGTCTCCTATTTATTCCGTAGCTGTATTTCCCCTTATTTATTGACTAAAGCGTGTAAATACGACGACTATCGGAGACTGAGCCTGGCAGGCCTATAATGATACTATCTCTGAGATCAGTATTATCAGTTATAATCCTGGCATACTACCTATCATGTAAGTAAAGTTAATGTTAGATATTCGTAGTTAGTTATTTTTAGTAAATGTCTCGATTTTATTTCTCGACAGGATGTCTAGTCCGTTATTATATCCCCTATCGAATATATTAATAATCTTTCTATTATGTTCTATGAGATATGGATCATAACACCCCACTTCTAATTAAGGAAAAACTACTTACAAATAAAGTACGAATCATGCCAAAACTTGTATGTATAGTATAATATTATCGTATAGTTGTTACATTAGCCAATTCATGTCTAATAATTGGCAGTTTAAAAACTAAGCTTAAAATGTAATATCACTTTCTTGCTGTTTCGATATGTACAGAACAAAATAAATAGCGCATGGCTCACCTTTTGTTTCAATGAAAGCATTTATTATATTAAAAATAATAAAGTGTAAAAACAAATCAGATGGAAGTTTCAGTGAACCGTGAACACCCTTGTCCTTGTGATTCAAAGTAGATTAGATCGATAATGTTCTTTATTAACACTCGGATGAGCTCCGTGCCCGCCGAGAGTGTGCAGAGTGCACGCGCGCCGCCTCGCGATCACACCTCGACCGATAAGCAAAATTAATTAAAACCTCCGCCGCCGCGCCGGTTCAGGCCGACTCACACTGCATAAATAGCATCGTCACCATAGCAACGCCCTAGCAAACCCTACGCTCGATCAACCTGTTTGCGTCGCCATGACATTGATCTAGCCATTTCTGTGTTGACATCCCGTGAGAGTGCACAAACAACAATGTTCTGGGGAATCAGTCCGGCGCTGGACCTGCAGCAGGAGTACCTGAAGCATGGAGACGAGAACGCGTTCGAGTTGAACTTTTTGGTGATCGGAGGATGTGACGCGCGACATCTGCTGAAGACGCTGTCCCAGGCGCAGCGGCACGCGCGGCGCTACATGAACCTGTTCGTGGTGGACGGCTGCCCCGAGCTGGTGGCGCGCCAGCTGCTGCTGCTGTCGCTGGCGTTCGAGCGCACGGCGCGCTGCGGCTTGCTCGAGAAGACCAGGCGCTTCCTCGAGCTCTACGGGAACCTGCTCCTGCGCCCTTCCACCTCGCGCTACGTCATCGCCAAAGCCAAGCAGCTAGTGGGAATGATCACCAACCCCGAGTACATGAATTGCATGTTCCCGACCGTTTCCATCGAACAAATGAAATATAGGGAACGGGATTACATGGAGAATCTAATGAATTTCTGGACAACCGGGAATACGAATCAGTTCAACGCCTGCGAACTTTGGGAGCATCGGATTCGACAGAATCTCGGGGTGCGCTATGACAACAGAGCTGGAGTATACGACTGGGACTATCACATGCGGCTGAGGGAGCTTGCGAGCCAGATATGTTTTGTGGAATACAAGCATTTCAGAGAGCACGGTGTAGCCTTTACGTGGTTGGAGACCGAAGTGTGTCGCCCAAATGTGACCCTTGCAGCCGGCGTGTACCAGTGCGGGGACAGGTACTTACACAGGGGGTACTTGGGCGACATGGTCACCTCGCCGTACATATCGTTTGGGTTGGACTGCGAGGAACGAGACATGCTGAAATCCAATCACGGAGTGAACTTCAAACGCGCTACCGATGTCTCCGAGAGAAATGTTATGAGGATGCTGTACGAGCTCGAACACAGACAGAAGTTCGACGTCAACTCGTTGAATTTGGACAACGAGCAGAATCTCGGCATGGTGATCATGAGCGAGATCGACGCGAAGATATCCGAGACCGGGCCCGAGGCGCCCTTGCTGCTTCGCGAAGACAGGAATACCTATATTCCATGTGATTTTGGGAAAGTCCATTTCTTGTCTCTGTCTGCTTTGGATCATTTCCCTCACAAGCCGCAATTTCAAGGGTTATTCCACGGAGTGTTCGTCGGTCATAATGTGCTATCTCGTATTAAGCCCAGCGTATGGTCGATGGCTAGAGATGATGCAATCGTTCTGATGGAAACCAGAAAGTACTTGGTGGAACAGAAGAGAGACGATGTGAAGGCGTTTGGAGAGCAAATAATGCAAGCGGCCACTGCGGGTCAGTGCGAGAAAATAAAAGCTTTCGACCCACAGAAAGATGATTTTGCCCGGTTTATAATTAGAAGGAAAAGTGAGAGTGCCGATGTTGTTATTTAAAAATATAATTATAATGCTATCATACTTCTGAGCCTTGGACGAAGTACCTACATTAAATATCATGTCCTTTATTTGTTCATGTACCTATATGTTATTAGGTATTCATTTGATTTAGTATATTTCTCGATTTATTCAATTTATCTTTACAGTTATACCAATTAGCATTGCAGCATTATTTATTGAATTAAATATACTTAATTATATGTAGAATGTTTGTGTTTCAAATATATCTTATAGTAAATCTTGTGTACATTCAAATATAAAATAATTGTGGCACTATACCTTTCTTGTGTTTAGGACTCTTGGCTTCCCTTCAATCCCAGAATTTTAGTTCTGATGTGTTCCCATGATTGGAGAGACAAATGATAATTATAAAACATTAGTTAGGTTTAGACGAGCTTTATCAGAGGGGGCGGGAGGAAATTCATAGTATGGAGTCCCAAGGGATTGGTTTATGAAAAAAGAAAAAAAAATGACTAATTTTGTGGAAAAAATTAAACCAATTTTACAAAAAAAATCAAGTGTTTTGCCTGAAGTGGAGAGAAAGAGAAAGAAATTAAATAAATTAAAGAAAAATAAGAAGACGGAAATTAGATACATAATAAACAAGTAATTAAATAACTTTATTTTACTCTTTTATTGAGCCGAAGCTAATATCATTTAACCGATTCATTGCGGCACCCATTTTTAAAACTTTTCGCCGTGGCTGTGAACAAATTTTCTATGACACGACTGGCGTGTCAAGCGCCATAGAAGTTGATGGCACGCCTATTGTGCCATCAGCCATGTATATAAACCACATGTTTTTTCTTGCGTTTTCACGGTTTATCAGGTGTTTCAAACCTTTTGTGTTGTTTTAATTTTTAAACTTATTTCTACAAAAAAATATTCCGACTAAGGGTTTATTTATTTACAAAAAATAATTCGTGGGGAAGGTAACATTTGAGTGGGATATCTTGCTTATAATTTAAATAATTACAATTAATGGACAAGATTAGTTTGTAGCTCGTCATAGCTGTCGGAAGTGCATAAAATTAAATATTCAGATTGTTTGTTAAATTGACTGTCTTTGTATGATTTTTCAACATTTTGTTCAGACGATTGATATTAGGTATTTAATATATCTGTCTGCACGTTTCTAAAGAACCCCAGCTCTCTAGGCTTTGAACCAACAGGATAATAAGACGCTACGCACCTGACTTGCCTTCTGCGGTCTCGTGGAATGTCCAGTTTAGGTCCTTCCTTGGAATGCGCACGACACACCACACACACCACAGTTTAAGTCCTTCAGCGGCGCCGCTTTGATGTCGTATATAATGAAGAAGCTCGAATTTGCATAGGGAAAACGGATTTTATAGATTTTAAGATGAACCACCATTCGCCATGTTTTTTAACGTGTGCGGAAGTGGCGAGGTGTTGTTCCCGCCAGGCTGTCTGTGTTAACCAATGCGAGCGCTGCACGTCATAGAAAAAGACGTGCTCCCATTGGTTCAAATTCCAGGTCGGTGGAGCAGTTTAGAAACGTGCATTACGAAATACCGCGAAGACGGTACAGTCTTATTTTAGAATCGACACGAAAACGCAAATACATTCCGGAAACAGAAGACTATGACAATGATGAGACTCAATGTGAAAATGAAGAAGAAACGATGAATTATATTTTTGAACAAAATTCACAATCATACTCAGATGATGGAACTTTCAAGCCTCAAAAGAAGTTTAAGGACAGTGGTACATGCACAGAAATTGCTGATCAAAAAATTGATCAAGTGCCTTCCATATTTTTTCTCGTGTCATAAGCCATAAGTTAACACAATTGATGACACGCCTGTCGTGCCATCAGCAACGTTAAAAAATAATTCAATGTAAATTTAAAAAGGTTGACAACCCCTGCAACCTCGAAATTCACACAATATCCGGAAACTAATACAACAGACTAGATTTTCGTGGAAAAACTTGATAGTTTTGTCCTGGGCAGACCCTTCTAAAACTTAATTTGAGGCTGTTACAACCGATGAAAAAATGACACGCCTCTCGTGTCATAAGCCATAAGTTAAAACAATTGATGACACGCCTGTCGTGCCATCAGCAATGAATCGGTTAAACATTTATAAATTCAATCGTAAGTTTATTTTGAACTCCGAATATTACTAAATATCGATGACAACTAACAACACTAGAGTATCAATGAATTACCGACCCCTTCCCTTTCCTATTTGGCCTGTGTGTTTACGTGTAACCCCTCCCTCGAGCTTCTCCTCGCAGCTCCGGCAGAATTTACCTACAAAAATTAGACCAAATTGCTATCTAATCCCCTGTTCCCACCACCCGTAATCAACACAGAGTACAAAAAAATAAGGGAATGCTTTTTTGAATAGTTTGGCTATCTTTAGCCTATCTTTTTTTACAGCCTATATGTTGATGTTTTTTTAAATACGAGTTTTTGAATTATCATGCTTTAAAAGTTGTATTTTTTTAGTTTATATATTCTGAAATAATATTTGTATGCATAATATCAAAAGATAGGGACATTTTCCCCAGAAATATTAAAATCTTATCTTATTTTCATTTTCCAGATAGGAAACAGGGGATTACGTTTATATGGAAAAATCTCATGCGGATTCCGTCTTAGTAAAATAACCCTGTTGTCTACCCCTGAAGGGTTGTCCAAGGGAGACAGTGCAACGTATTGTTCATAAAGGTACTTGTAGAATATTAAATTAGATTGTTATTGCTCACATGCAAACTTTGGCTTTTTATACTAATATAGTGAAGCTGAAGAGTTGGTTTTGTCTGAACGCGATAGTCTCTGGAACTTTGATAGCTACCATAGAGAAGATGATTATATTTAGACAACTTTATCCCCCGATAAACGGTGAGTAGTGATCGGGTACGATGCGGGTGAAACTGCGGGGCGCTGCTGGGAGATAACATACAACATACAGACATAGGTAACGTACAGACGCGACGTGTACTCACCTCACTCCATCCATACGTCCTCTGTGCCGTCTCAATTTTAATAGGATCTGGTTGCAGGGATACTGGATAAACAAAACATAACAAAATTATAAAAAAATCAATAAAACCAGTCGTAAAATTTGTGTTCATCTATTTTTTCATTAATAATATGTTACATTCATTTAGTAAATCATATAGCAAATATATTTACAAGGACATAAACCAAACGGAAAATTACAACGTCTCAACGTGTTTTTTCGTTTAAAATTCGTATCTTTATAATACATAATATCACTTAAGTTTAACACCTCTAATCAGTAGTTCGGTAGTGTTCGCTTTGCTTACGAATTGTCGTAACGTGTGCCCAACAGCACAAACAGTAATTGAATCGTATTGTTGAGCAAATTATTCCTCATACTCTCACAATGTCACTACTTACATACGTATTTTCGAATTTAATTATATTGCTGTTAATTTCAATTCCATTTTTCTAATTTGATGGCTATTATGATATGATGAATGATGCGATGACCAATTATATTTTGTCAAAGTTTTTGAAAAATGGTGATGGAGTTAACAAGCTAAGTACTTCTATTTAATATTAAAACATTTTTGATTAGTGAGATGTTATATACTAAGTTACAATGGTGGAGTTACATGTTACATTATGTTTCAAGCACGGGGACGCCGAGTACCTACCTATATACTTACGACTTGGTTCTACTTTACGCCAAGGTCTCTCAGTAAAACACTACTTACATTATAATGAATCATTCTGGTTTGGCAGTGAAACACTAAATAGGTAGGTACGTTTCATTGAGCAGTACAATTAGACCACTAGTAGAGATATCCAAATACCTATTGACAAACTATGTATTGCCCAATACACTCAAGACGCAATAATGGGTGTTTACAAAAGTATTTCATATTGCTCGATTCAATACTCATTCGGATATCTTATATCTTTATTGTACTCGGGAGGCACTTAACTAAAGTTTTTAACTGATACGAAGGTATATAAATCAGCTTAGATACAACGTGAGGATGCAATCGTTAGTACATAGATATTACGAAATAGAAAGGAACGTACTTACAAGGAAAAACATGGATACTAAACCGAGAGAATGTTATCGATCGAGGCCTCAACTATTGAGGCCTAATTAATTTAATTTTAACGTTTGGCCTTACTAGTTTTGGCTTCAACACCAAGACAGAGAATGTTTCAACGCTAAAAGTTACGATAATTCGTATAAAGTACAGAGCACTACCGTGAGCAATGTCGGGGTCCGGCGTCGTTCTCAATTGACGTGTTAGGCCTACGCGTACAAACTAGATCTGCGCTTTCGAATCACCTACAAGCCGGTTCAGTTAACATCGTACCTGGCGATTGTGATGCCACATCGAATGTGCCAAAAATATCTCAAAGGTAACATGACGTTAACTAATAATATTATGTTACCTTCGGACATTCAAAATACTTTTACTTATTGTAGTCGCCTGGGTTTATTTAGCATTTAATGTGTTTATAAAGGATATTGTGCACATTGCTTTCTAACGAGGTACGGTTAACTCAATCGGGTTGTATGCCAGTACATGTTCGCACAGAAGTGTTTGGAAAGGATCGACGCGCGCACGCGACGCCTGCTGGACGGCGGTACTCGCTCCTCATTGACATATTAACACAACGATCATAACAACAAGTAACAGGGGTACTTAAACATTCAACACAATTGATTTTAGTTAGTAACTGTACGAGTCGAGAGTTACGAGTTACGAGTATGGCGGAGTCGGTCGCAGGGCAACTGTGGTCACCGGTGAGATGATATTGGGACGTTTGGATTTCAAGTTGCTTTAGTCATTTTTAACTTTATCAATCGACTTTTAAATAGAGAAGGTTCTTAATTCTTTTTTTGAAAGAGGTTTCTGCTACCAATATCAGTTCAATGTCCAAGTGACCGTCTAGTGTCGGAAGGGTGAGGGAGCGGCCCCGCGGCGACCCCGCGCGAGTACCGCGCCCAGCCACAGAGTATTGCAATCACATCTACCCTGTACGTGTTTTAGTATCTATTTATTAATGCTTACTTAACGTTAACAAATATCTATGAATGGGAACAGGGCGAATGGGCCTCACAGCGCCAGTGAACTTGCCTGAGTGACTGCGGTCGATACGCGGCCGCCTCGTTACATTATTTAATAATTAAGTTAACTGTAATTACCTACATGTTAGATTTGTGGCCGCGCCACCTAGCCTAGCGTAAACGCGATGAAACGATAACCTTTTAAATTGTCACAATAAAATAAACTTGAAAACTATAACATATCGATTTAACATACACCTCCACGTCAGTTATCGGCATAAATTCGTTTAAAAGTCAATAATTAATAGATATTCTGATAAAATCGAAATAACTTTTATTCACATTAAAGTTTTTAGAATATGTGTACGTTACGGGCTAATTAAGTATATCAAGTTATTGATGCACGGCGGTGCGAGATCACTGGAAACGTTCTATACATATTATAATTACATAACATTCATATACATACAATTACATAAATGCATTAAGAACATCGTAATGTGATTGACAAACAAAGGCCAGTTGATAGTACGAGTGGTTGGTAACGTAACGGCAAGAGTCGGTGGCACCACCCGAGGGCGTGGTGTCGTGTCGAGTGTCGTGTGTCGGGTGTCGAGTGTCGTGTGTCCGATGAAGGTGGGCGTATGTCGGAGAGGTGATGCGAGATGATGCGATAGTGTTACTCTCCGGGGACGGTTGCTAGTCGCCCATCTTCCGCAACTGACGCAGTTCATTCAATACATTGGGCAGAGACCGGTTCCATTCACACACTTATCAAATAAAACGTAATCTAGTTAAACATCAGCGATGTATAGGTGACGCCGAGCTCCCGGCGGCGCGCGGCGCGCGAGCACCGCCTCAACTAACACGTTACATTAAAGCTTCACTTACTATAACCTCAGCTCTGAATTTGTTAATCGCCTATCTAAATGCAAGCTACTTGAGCCTCGAGAGAGTGGAGTCCAACGGGCGCGAGCTCGACGTCTGGCAGTAACAGGACCTCGGCGCCGTACAACGTCACCTTACGCTACTCCATACAACGACCAGTCACTTACATTACTTTAGACATACACTCCGCCGCGCCCCCTGCCGGAGGCTCTCGAACAGATATAGAGTTATAAAGCGTATCGATTTAATGGAACTAATATAATTATGAATTATTTCAACGTAACAGACGCGTCCGGGAGCGGCCGCGGCGGCTACACACTTCACCGAATCGAGACTTACATTCAACAGTTTACTCTAAATCGTTCAAATACTATATAGTTCAGTCATATCGTTTATATAATGTGCATTTTAATACTCCATAGTTCGATAATATTTACAAGTCACCGATATCGCTAACGACAACTACGCGGGCCGGCCGACGCCGAGCGTCAAGCGTCGAGCGTCGAGCGTCGGGCGGGGCGCGTCGCGCTGACGCGGCGTCGGGCGCTCGGCGCGGCGGCGCGGGCGGGACTAGAGCTCCCGCCCGGAGCTACACAACGTGAAGACGTGTTCGGTTCTAACGGTTAAACTATTCGTTAACGTGATTACCCTAGCGGTGCATACAGAGTCGGGTCGGGACATCGATCAGTGTGGCGCGGTCAGTGCTTGTACTCGGGCGGCGCCGCGGCGCGCAGCGTGGCCTCGCTGCCCGACGAGTCGGCCGGCGACGGGAAGTACTCGCGCTGCGCCGCCGCCACCGTCTCTTCACTCGCCCACCTCGCTAACTGTCGTTGAGCTTGAATAAATTCATCACTAGAAAACGATAGAGAAGAGGAACGGAGAGGCGCGGCGATGGCTCGCGAGCGAGCGCCGCGCGGGGGCGGGCGGGGGCGGGCGGGCGGGGGCGGGCGGGGTGGGCGGGGCGGGCGGGGCGGGCGGGGGGCGTGCCAGGGGTGCAGCCTAGTGCACGTCAGTTCGAGGGGTCACATCTACGAGGTAGTGTTGGACATTGTATGCCGATCATGTCCACGATACTTGATTACAGTTTGGGTAATTAAGGTAAAGCAATATTCATCGATATAGAGTCAAAAGCACACTCGTATTGATAAAGCGTATTGATAAGGAAAGGGGAAGATTTAAGGGGTTAATGTAATCAGCCCATGATAGTGTTGAGCACTAGGACTTTATCATAATGTCTTCTTCTTAGTATCGAATGGTACAATAAATTGTGTTAGTCACGTACTCTACTAATGCTTTGCCCTCATGCCCCACCTTATTATGCTTAACATTTTCAGCCGCATTTATGACTTAAGATGCTGAAATGGAAGATGGTCCATCAAGGAGCCCGGTATAATGTAAGTGTACTGAACAATTTAGGGGCCAATTTTTTTTTTCATGGGCTGACAGGCTGAGAACTAGAGTGGGGGTATAATTTAGGTAGAGTGAGCGGGGCGCGGGGCGCGGGGCGCGGGGCGCGGGGCGCGGGGCGCGGGGGCTCACCTCTCGCTGTCGGGCGCGTCGCGCAGGCGCTCGGCGTCGGCCGTCTCGTAGAGCGCGTCGTCGTCGGGCAGGCGCGGGTGCGGCGCGGGGAACAGCGCGGGCGCCGCGTGGTGGCGCGCGCTGCCGCGGAACCGCCCGTACCCGAACCGCGCCTCCTCCTCGCCCGCGCCCGCCGCGCCCGCCACCGCGCCGATGCGGCCGCGACATCGCCTGCGCACAACGTGCAGCGTTACCGAACTAACACTTTGTAGGGCACTTTATTTTACAAACAAGTAGTATAAGTTTGTAAGTACATATGCAGATCCTTCAACAAGTGGCAACCGTAGAGAGAGATTAGAGAATATCGATTAAACTGTCGAAATGTTTAGAAATGTCTCGTGGATGCGATGACCACGACATTAAGCGTATAATATTTTTTTAAAGTGGCGAAGGAAATACCATTCTTAGGAAAGGCTCTAAGAATAGTAAACGGTACAACAAGTTAATCTAAGTGATTGAGTGCACGTACGGCGGCAGGTCGTTGGGCTCGATGCGGTAGTGGCGGTCGGCCTCGGTCTCGGACATGCGGATGTCCTCGGAGCCCGAGGGGCTCATGTGGCGGCTGGAGTGGTGCTCGAGCTGGCGGATGAGGTCCTCGAGGTTGCGGATGCGGATGGGCCCGCACGGCGGCGCCTCGTCCTCGTCGTCGTCGCGCGCGCGCCGCGCCTCCGCCTCGTGCAGCTTCTCCGCGCTCGGCGCGCGCTCGCGCTTGTACTCGTACTCCTACAACCACAGTTTACATTTTAACAATACGGCAATTAATCCGAGATAAAAAGACTTTAGTCTTTGACTGTGACCATAGTTCGGTTCCGTGTGATAGAAATGTAAAATTAAACCGAAAGCATAACCGAAAGAGTATACATAATATGTAGTTTAAATACAAAAAGATATAGTTTAAATAGAAAGAGCTAAATAGTTTTTCTCCTCAAACTTTGGAAGGGTTTAGTTGGCCCACCGCTTACTGTAGGTAAGACCTGCTCACTACCGATATATTTAATGAGCAAAACCTTTGTCAGCAGAATATAAGTTACTAATTTTATTGTTTAAACAAAACACCCCTAAAGTCTTCCAAACTGATCACCATGGCCAAGAATTAATGAAGTAATGTGTTCACCTGCAAGGCCCGCAGGTCCCCCGAGCCGCCGGCCGCGCCCGCGCTGGCGCGCTGCGCCGCCGCGGTCTTCAACGCCACGATTATATTCTCGTGGTAACCGTTTAGATCCTGGAATGTGCAAAACGACTATTTAATATCAAGTTCATTAAATGAAAATACCTTAATAGCGAAAACGTAATCGAAATAATTGACACCCAGACGTCGTCGCCAACAACTACATCTTCACATATTGTTGACTCCGGGCGGGAATCGAGCCCGCAACCCCTGACACAGCAAGCGCTCTCACTGCCACTGTGCCAAAGGGCTTAATTTTACGAACGCAAAAAAAAAACATCTTGACTCGAGAAGAACATATCACCGCTGGGACCAGCTGGTGTAATCCTATTGTCTTCAAATGGATGGTACCTTGAACTTGTACTCCATGTCGGCGACCGCGCCCGCCGGCTCCTGGCCGTCGGACTGCGAGCCCGCCTCCAGCTGCTCGGACTGCGAGTCCTCGGCCCACTTGTCCTTGCCCTCCACGGCGCCGTAGCCGTGCTTCTTCAGGATCCCCTTCTCCGGCAGCTTCGCCATCGAGTTGGGCGCCACGTCTATGAATGCGATGTCTTCTTCACCTGGAATTTAGTTCCAGTTGAAGAAGACATTGGTTTGTCTTTTTGTTTCTTCAATTTGTATTAATATTGTGTTGTGTTGTAGTATGTATGATGAGTAATGTAACATTATGACGTGATGAGTTATTTACTCAGTTGTGGGGTATAATATTTTGGTATTATGTAATATAACGACGTTAACAACATAATAGCCGTATGGCAGTGTCAGACTGTTGTGCGATTTAACGGGACTCTTAATTAAAATCAATGCTTAAAATATTGCAGATAAGTTTTTTGACATCTGTCACTCTTTTTGTACTTGAAAGTAATGGGTAACTCATGCGTACCTGAATGCGTAGGTTCATCCTCGCTTCCCGAATGTACTCGTTTCATTTGTTTATGATCCCTGAAATAGAGAAGTAGACATCATTATCCAGAAACCTATCAACTTTAAGAACATCAAACATCAGTTATCTCTGTGGAATACTTACGGATATCTGCTCGTGCCTCCAGCCCCAGCCATGTGGTTTCCATGCTTGAAGATCACTCGCTGGGAGTCTCCTCGGCTGCAACATCAACACGGAAGAATATTAGAAAATTACTCTTCAAAATGTTACCATCATGAGCCAAAGTAAATGGAGTATCTAAAATCTGAACTATACTTATGAGCAAATCATATTTATGAAATTAAGTATTTCATGTATTTGAGCTGAGCTGGATTCCAAGTATAAAGGAGGAAGCTCAGCGGTAATGGATCTATGATTAATCATATCATTGAACTAAACACACGTGATATCTATTATACTCGTCAACTAATCATAAAAGCGTGTCTCTGATAGTGTGGTGCAGGTCACGCGTCAAACTATCGGCTCGTCGAAAGCTCAGTGATAAACTAAACCGAGTGAGCACAAATAAGCGTGGGGTGGTTTCGCCAAGCTGACGACGTACCTCAGCAGGTTTCTGATCCGATAAAAAGAGGAAAGAAAATGTTATTAAACAAGAAAATTAAAGCTAACCTGTTGGAACAAAATTATAAGACACACATTAGCGAATACAATTGCTTTAAACTGAAAGGCAATTCACTTTCATCTGGAACCTGGAAAGGAAGGGGTGGAAGAGCAAGAACGACGGTTAAGGGAAGGAACACAAGGCAAAGACAGTTCTCAACATCCCCGATTTGATGCAAAGTAGTAAACTATACCTGAAGGTGTTGTTGAAGGAATGCATCTTGCCGCCGTCGATGGAGATGTCCTCCTGCGAGTTGTTGGACGTAGTGGACCCTCCCGCGAAGTTCTTCGCTATCGGCTTCTTCACGTAAGGAGGATCATACTTCCTCGACGTACTCTTTTTCCTGGAGCAGGCGTGGCGTGGGAACGCACACTCAGATCAATCGATTACGTTTACAATATCGAATCGAATGGGATCGAACAGAGATTCAGCAAAATTTAAAATCATATAGAACGAACGACGAGTTTCCATTCAAACGCTGTCGAAGGACATTCGACGTTGCTGGCTGTTGATGCGATTGGCTTATACTAATTACACTGGACAATATGTACACAATATGGAGTGAATTTAATTTACGTATTCACCGTTCGTTCTATCATCATGAATCAGATTAACTGCAAAGCACCAGGCTTTTGGATATTTAATACTTTCATCAAAATTATCAATTTGGAGTTCTTTTTGGACTTTTAACAATGTTTCGTTTCATTCCTCATGGGAATTTGATGTTGTATGAAAGTTAATTAAAAATTTGATCTTAGCTTAATGATACGGAGGTTCTTTCCAGTCATTTTAGACCAAAAATATCTAGAGAAATGCAAATGAAGCCGCGATACTTTCCTGAATAAACATCATCATATCAGTGTGATCGAAATGAATTTACTTGTTATTTGAATCAACAGCACTATTAAAGCGATCTAAATGATAAATGATACAATGGAAGTTTATCAGAAGAGAGAGATAAGGCGTCGCGTGGACGCCGACGGGTTACAGGCAGCACTGATTGAGATGAACTAGAAAGAACCTGATGTCTTAAATGTAACATTAGGCGTTGCTAACTAGAAGACAGCGGCTTTAAAGAGTTCGTGCATCGCACATTCGCTTCTCGTGCAAAAGTATAGTTTAGTGGTAGTGACATTGAGTGGTGACGGTAGTCGAGCGAGCTATATCTTCTCGTTTGTGTCGCTACGTACCTGATGAGCGAGTGACGCGGCGCGGCGCGGACCGGACGGTCATGATCAGTATTATATTACAGTGTATCGCATCGTATTCGTATCGAATCGGTATTACGTTAGTGAATCGCGGTCATGTCGAGGCGAGTTGTACGTGATGAAGATATAGTCGCGTCGGCATCGGCGGGGCGCGGTCGCATGCGCGGCCGCCCGCCGACGCTCCGACCAAAGAAAGGAAACGAAAACGAGTCACAGTTCACATAAGCCAATGCATACATCCAAGAGCCCAGAATCTTAAGGGTTTGAGTGGAGGTGTCTGGATACAACGAGGAAAGCCTTGTCGGCATGCAGCGAGGAGTCGGACGGCGAGGCCTCGGCCACACAGAACCACAGATCAAATGCAGGTGTGGCGCGCCGACACCGCGCCGACGCGCCACTCGCCAACTCTAGCTCTACCACCACAAACGAAACACCACATAAAAAATATAACGTCCAAAGAGGTATAATATATATAAAACAAAAACCAATCGCCGACGTAATAAAAACCAACAGAAACACCAACGCTAACGTCTAAAATAAACATACAAGTAATACGAAGGTGACGATTTAAATTTCTTCTTAAAGACTACCTTTGGTCTGTTTTCTGCTCACTAACCTTAGGCACAGGGAGAAGTTTTTGTGTACTACGACTGACCTGTAGCAGAGAGCGCTCAGGGCAAATACTATGAATACCCCCCCTACCACAGACATGAGCACCGCCACGAGGAACACCGTGTTCGAGCCGTGGTAGTTCTCTGCGCCCAAACAGAAGAGCCGAGTCAGCCGGTGAGGTCAGTCGCGGGCGAGTGACGTCACCGACGGGCGGCGGGGCGCGGCACGCGGGCGGCGCCGGCCGGGACAGCACGGGACAGCACGACAACCAGACAACACCCAGTTACCGGTTACCGGTCGTTACCTGAAGCAGTACGCCATCCACGCGAACCCCACGAACACCGAGAGCACGACCGCGAGCAACAATATCACCATGACCATCGTGCTCATCTTATTGCCCTCGTGCTCACCTGCAAGAGAGGGGTCCCGCGCGTTAGTGCGCGCCGGCGCCGCCCGCGCCCGCGCCGTCCGAGCAATGCCAACACCTCGAGCGGGCCTCGCCTCGCCGAGCTACGCTACCCTACCGCTCTAGCTGCAGTACTTACGTACACACGCTACACGACACTGTCGTACTACGAGTTATTAACATTACAATACAAGTACAGTACACTAAATGACTACTATTCAATTCGGATTCTGATAGCAGTGCTCGGATTGATATGGACAATAAAACACATGTTATATTAGGGGTTAATCAATAACATAAAATATACCTGAAAACACACAAAAACTTGTTAAACACATACATGTTAGTTTGGCAGGGCGTATCCATTGGTCAACTATCCCGATGGTGAAATATTATTATTGTATGAATGGAAAACACATCACCAGTTCGGCTTCCATACCGTTTGTAGCCGGAAGTGTATACTATGTGTCTCCTTGACTATGTGTTCATTTTCCTTTGATCGGGATGCAGTGCAATATTGGAGTCCTTTGTTTCATAAAAAGGTTAGGTTAGTTGGTAACAAGAGTTAGTACATGAGTGTAGCGAATTGTGGGGGTTTCCCAACAATTTATATGTAATGTTCTACATCAACCAATGTTATTACCCAATTAGATATTGCCAATGAAATAAAAATAGTTGTAATAATAAAGTTTTGTATAGGTTATAATTTTGTAATTTGTCACAAAGTATAAAATAAATGTATGGGTTTCGGTGCACACTGCAATTTTCATCGGATTATGACAATTACATAAGGTTACTGTACTGTGCTCGTGAGTCTGTGGTTGAATTACAGTGATATTGTGAAAGCCGTCATGAAATAAAGCAGTGCACATTTTGTTTCCACTGAAAGGAGTTTGGGGAAATATGATTAGTTTAAAGGTAAAGACAAAATGGAATCCAACGTTGCTGGATTCCAAATTATCATTTCCAATGGAAACTGGACTGCCAACAAATGAACTGCTCCATTCACCACAACACATAATGTATGTTAAGGTGGTACTGTAACTCTTCTATGCCATAAGCTCAGTGATTTCTTCAAAGGTTTTTGACAGCCTGCTTAAAAATACAGGTACCATTCTGAGTTGGGCAGCAGACAGCAACTGCGGTTCGCGAACTGGAGTATTGATGGATGTGATTTTATCAGACTTTTAGACGTTCGAAAAACTAACAACATTCAGCTATTAGTATAATGTCTTAGCATTCAGCAATCATCAAGTATCTCAGTCAAACAATTTGTTGGCAGTCTCCAAGTGAGTTCAACAATCCTAATAAGTTTCAATGAACCGGTATCGACTCACCATACGGTGTTTCCTTCTTAGTCATGTTGTAGGCGGCTTTGGTCGAGTTGTCGGGGGCGATAGGGGTGGGCGAGGGCGGCAGCGCGTCGGGCTGCGTGCAGTCCGGCCCTGTCCACCCGCGGTGGCACACGCACTTGTTCATATTTGAACATTCCTGCAATTAGACGACGGACGGTGTTAGGAAGTATTCAAAATAATAAAGACAATTAATACAAGGTTCAATTAGACCTAAGCTCTAAGCTTGTATTATGGAATCCTTACGCACTGATAGTATTACGTGTACATACATAAATAATAATATATACATTACAGGTTAATACACTGAAGATATCAGTACACCGAGGAAGATTAGTCGTAATCACCACGGTTACCACCAAGTAATGTTTGGAAAATAAATTGGACATATAGTTTGCTCGACTTGGAAATTGAACCCGGGACCCTTGTCAGGCGAATGCGTATGCCCACTAGCCACCAAGGCGTGGATTGGAGGAATCATAAAAACATCGTATAGGTTCCTAGTAGATACGTTTTAGGATCACCTAAACTGTGGAGGAGGTACAATCCTGGTGTAAATGTTTAAGTATCTTGACGAATCATACTGAAATCACATTCTAATTTCCTAACATTTTGCAGCGCAATAAGTCAACAAAACAGCGCTAAGTATATTTGAAAGGCATCTCGAGAAGCTATACACCTTGAGATTGCTCGGCAATCGTACCGGTTCAACGCTATTCCCTGAAATAGTTGAGAGCGGGGAACGTAAGAGGACTAACATAAAAGTCAAACAAATCGTCAGCGCTTGCGTCGACAAACATTCTAGAACTAATCTAGGCTGAAACCCCGACTCGAATCCATTTGAGACTTAGAACAAGTTTCAACGATATTACGGGAATTAATTTCGTAGTTGTGAATCGAATCGTATTACCTAACTGCCACAAATTGAACTAGGAAACTGAATTACTATTGCAACTCGATTCTGTATTGACGTGTGACGTAAACTCGACAATTGCATTCGATGATTGGCCATTTAGGATTTGGCTATTTACTTCTAATGTTCGATCGAATAGGATAAGATTATTACTACCTTAATAAACACAGTGTGTGTGGAATTACGTGCAGTTTACGATTATTAAATGCGGTGAAAGCTACAGATTGGAATCTCAGGTTGTGTCACGAACATTGTGCGGAAGTACGCCGAGTGGACGTCGTTACGATAATATAACTTTAAAATAATGCAACAATTCTTACAGTTATTTAAAGTAACAATTCGATTAGAATTAGTAAACGACTCGAATTTCAAAGTCTGACGATTTTTCTAATAAATTGGCGATTAAAAATCGTAAACCATTAGTAAACCGTACAATGTAGATCGAGTTAGGTACAAATTGATGAGCCCCAGTCTGAAATCAGTTCCATCTCCCCCGGCTAAGCTGGCAAGCACAAGTTTGATTTTATTAACAACAGAACAAGATTATTTAAGATACTGTGCCGGTATCTCTGAAATTAATCCCTTTTGTTAGGACTTAGCAAGTTGTTAGTTGCAGTTGGTCAATAGTTAGTTACGTCTTGATTTTAATTGGGTCTAATAGTATAAGATATGTTTATGGAAGTGTGTTTTTACGAGTACATAAGTAGTCTTTATATAATTTTCTTTAAGATGCTGCTCGTAGAAAGATTCTCGCTTAAAAAAGGAAGAATATAAATACGTTATTTACAAAAATATATTCGCAAACAATCCACATACGTACATTCAGACGTACACATAACTATTGCACGTATATTTTAAAACATAGCACGTGATAACACAATAACTCGAAACTTCCTAACAACTCAGAACTAACCGTCAAAATTACACTATCAAAATTTTGATAGTCGTCGACGGTCCCACCGCAAAACTCCGTAACTGTCATATACCCGGTACGTATTTGTTCGTATAGTTAGCGAGTTACCCGACAGATGTACAATTTAGGTGGATTAGGTGGAATGCAGTTTCTCGCTTATGCCAGTTTGTTAGTTCTAGTGGTGAAGTTAAGGAGCTGAAATGATTTAGGAAGCTAGTTTTACGAGTAGTTCAGGATTTAGTTAAGTATGGGACATGTGTGCGAGCCCGCGGCGCCTCCGGCTTCGGAACGAGCTCGTGATTAATGTGGCCTGCGGGCGGGACCCGGATTACTAATAGGGCGCTGCCCACTAAACTTGAGGATTAGTTATTTTCTATATAGCATATGTGGTTATTTAAGAGTTATACACAAATCTAGATGGTTTTCAGGCGTTTCTATTGTATCTGTATCTGCATTGATATGATTTCGTAAACTTTACTGTTCTACGGCTAAGTAAAGTTCTCCCCTCAACATCGCAACAATCCACGGTCTTAGCTGTTTCTCATAAACTGTTGTTATTTAAACTCTTTTGTAATGTTTTATCAAGTAAGATGGAACAAATAACATGAAAATACCCAAATCAATAGACAGTTACTCTCAAAGTCCCTAATATGTAATTCGAAGGTTTCCATTACTAGGTATCTAAATCTAGAGCGGGCGTCGTAGGTAAATCCGGAGCGAACAGCTCACTGTAACCAAATTGTAGCTGCGCGGCTCGGCCAACTCGATTTGCGACGCGACCGAGGGTTGGGCGCCCCTGTCGGCGCAGATTTAGTTACGGGCACTTCTGCCAGTTTAAACTTGCACTACGTGTCGCCACGTACCTAAGAGATGCTCACTGTGAAGGTGCATGCTTTGTATTTTCTTTACAACCCGTAAATGAAACATTGGTTAAAGAGAAATCCCAAAGCCTTTACTCGTTCGAGCTGCTTTCAAGTTGTCTTTTGTTTGTTTCTACATTTTTAAAAGCAATGGAGTTGTTAGATTGTTTGTAAATACACTTTCGGTGTAACATGTATAAATAAACTACTCTGCATTGTGTAGAAAGGTTAAAATTATGCACATACGCGTTTTGCTCTCGGACAGTGACGTCAATTAAAAGTAACCAGCCGTGCCTCCGCAGTAACCGTGGCATCTACATTGTTAGCAACACATTCTATTAATAATCAGCCGAGTAAGATGGTGTATAAACGAGGGAAGTTTCGGGGCTTGTTCCTTTGGATTTACTAGTTTCAGATCCGAGCTAATGATGAAAGTCCGCGGGCGATCCGCTTTATGTACCGGGAGGAAACCAGACAACGGGCCAAGCTTCTTCCAGCAAAATATACGGTTACTAGCAATGCTAATTAGGAATAACCTTGTTAAAT
This sequence comes from Cyclophora albipunctata, assembly GCA_963082685.1. Classification (NCBI taxonomy): domain Eukaryota; kingdom Metazoa; phylum Arthropoda; class Insecta; order Lepidoptera; family Geometridae; genus Cyclophora; species Cyclophora albipunctata. Next base: position 832,296 of record OY720117.1, on the reverse strand, counting down.
AAAGATCATCTTTTCTCAAATATTTCAGTCAGAAACCTCTTTTGTTAATCAATATCTGAATATTTTCGGATTACTGAAGTAAGCTTTCAGAGTAAAAAGTTTTGACCCTTTCACCAAACTTTGCAAGGAATATACTTTAACGGTCAATAATAAAACTCCTAAATAATTAATTCATCTGATACTCGAACATTTGAAACGTAATCCTTTTCGTACTGGGAACAATATCTGGAGTTGGAAAACAGGAATACCTATCTTTGTTTTCAACACTCTAATTAACGTTGGCCTCAAATCTTTTATATCACTCTACTGTTAGGCCCCCCATATGCTTGTATGCCAACATGAGGTACTTTTTAATGAGTAATTAAGTAATTCATTTTAAAATATTAATTAACTCAGTTCAGTAGAAATCAAATTTGGGTTTGTGTGTACAGGATCGCATTGGAAACTCATTACTATTCTCATTACGCGTCGGTTAAGTGTCGAATGGAACAGCCAGTGAGCAAATAAAGGCATTGTTAATGTACACCTTTATTGTAACAGTTATTGCGTTGTTTCGAGAGTACTCGTTAGGGGTGACACGAGGCCGCTAAATAAATGGCAGTTTATTTTAATTTATTGTATAGCCTCCAGTGCAACCTTTATGCTAGACATAATGACCGCAGTACGAGCATAATTCCAATAAAAATGTGTAATGCACCTCAAACTATTCGGTATTAAAACCTCCTTCTTGCTGCAATGCAGTCGAGTAAACAATACGTCGTGAAAACTTGGTAATAGATCCAAAAAGGTCCGTTATGAAGGAGGCATGTTGTAAAGTAAAAATTTAATAAAACTCGAGCGTCGTGCCACTCAAACTATTAAAAAGTGACTGCGCCACTTCCGACACTCAATTTAATAAAAACACCAAGCATTTCATACGCTCGGAACGCACGCTTCTGCTACAAACTTTGCTTGCAATATTTGCTTCGGAATTGAGACGACATCCCGGTCCCCTTTCTTGGGATTTCGACTCCATCGCAAACATACTTATGTTGTGAATTATGTTGTACCTGAGCATTCTAATCACTATTTAAATGTATAGTTTAACTACGAGTATTTAATTAAGATATAACAAAATATAAGGTACTCGTAGACAATTCCATAAACTACCGTGAACAAATTAGTTATTTATAACTAATAATTCAATCAATCCTCGTGAAAAAGATCAAAATCAGTCTTTACTTTAGTAAGTTTGTTTTTAGTCCATTGAGTGATAGTATGTTAGCACATTGTGACTCAATGATTCTCTGTCTGTCAGTCTGTCTCTGTGACAGTCGAAAAAGTCTACTAGAGGACTATTCATGGAACCTATCGACGAGTCCTAGAGAATAGAAACTATACGTCTAACAGATGACATGAATTTTAACAGACTTTACCGTTTGCCCCATAATATTTTGGCTGCCCAGACTAAGTGTAAAGGGTGCAAAGTGTAACTCACCCCCTTGCCAGAGCACTCGTTGTTGTTGTGGTCGGTGGGGCACTTGGCGTGGTCGAGGTACGGGTAGAGGGAGGTGCAGGTCTGGTTGACGCACACGAGGTTCTCGCCGCACGTCGTGCCGTCGCGCACCAGGCCCAGGGGAGCCAGCTCGGCGCTCTGCTTCGGGAGCCCTGTGGTGGCTCTGCAGGGAAGAGTGCACTCAATGATTAATAAATAAATAATGAACTTTCTTGATATTACTTCTTCTTCATCGAGTGGATGGTCAACCTGACCAATCCTGGTGTCTAGGAGTTATTGGACTGGAGTTATTGAGCCGCCAAAAGCCTCTGATATGACTCATGTAACGACTACTACCTATCCGTAGAAAGTAACCGGGACCGATGGCTTAACGTACCCTCCGAAGCACGGAATCATCTTACTTTTCGGGCAATCAGGTGATTCAGCCTGCAATGCCCTAACCAAACTGAGGATGCCCTAACCAAACTGAGGACAGTCTCACAAAGAAATTTTTGTGAGGTAATGTCCCCACCGGGAATCGAACCCGGAACCTCCGGATCGTGAGCCGAGCGCTCAAACTACAAGACCACGGAGGCTGTTAATACTACTGACCTATGACTAATGAGAACGTAACCGATTTATTATGTGTTATATTTACATGAGAAATGATAGATTCCGAAATATACTCGTCGATCTTAGCAGAGTAGTCAAGTATAGTTTGTTTTGTTTAAGTTTGTCGAATTAGTGTAAATCGATGTTAAACTTCATTAGCCTATTAGACATGGATGTTACCGTAACTAAATGAATTTTTTCTCGATAAAGGTGTACTCACTTGCACTCAAACTCCTCGCTCTTGATATTGATGACGGTCCGCGTGAAGTACTCGTCCAGGCCCGACACGATCGGGTACCGGTTCCCGTGCTGGCACTGCAGCGAGCCGCATCTCACGTTCCTACCAAACATTTATCAGATTTAGAACAGAAACACTCGATATATGTAAAACAATAAATATAAGTCGTACTCCAAACTAATTCAACACAAGAAAAGTTAATGCAAAAGACCCAATTAAGTTGCAAAAGTTTAATTAGACCGTCTAAGGAGTAAGCAAGTTTCGAGAGCACTTACTCCATTTCACACTTGATGTAGTTTCCCGCGCTGTCTTTGCCGCAGTGTCCTGTGACGGCTCCCTTGGAGTTGAATTCGTCGTAGCATTCTTTGTCGGCGCCGAGCGTGCCGGGGCCCCATATCATCTCGCACTGCAGGGTGAGCGTGGGGCACTGGCCCGCGAAGCAGTACCCCTTGCCGTCTGAACAGGGCTCCCCGTTCTTGCGGTGAGCGTCCGCGGGGCACAGGCCCGACAGCCCTGTGCACACCTCTTCGAGATCGCACTCGTTGGAGGCGTCTCTACATGTCACTCCTCTTTGTTTTAGCTACAAAACAATTTAATAGCATCAAGTGTATGATATGATACTGTAATCTTACATATGACAGATTCAGTTGGTTGATTTTTTGGCCTGAGCCCTCTGATTGAATTTCAGTTCAGTGAAGTTCAACTGTACGAGTAAACTCGACAGGAATGACAGGTATATAACTTCACTAGCATGTACGGTTAGCAACTGTATACGAATTACTTATCTTATAAATGTGAATTGGGTTACACTTAGTCCGTCGTATAAATATGAATAGTTGTCGTGGTTGGTTACCTGGCAGCGCTCGCAGCACTCCCCGAAGGCGCACTGCGCCTCCTTGGTGAGGCGGCAGGTGAAGGGGTCGCAGCACTGGTTGGACTGCTGGCACTCGGCGATCGTGCCGCAGTCGCACTCCTCGCCCTCGTCCAGCTTACCGTTCCCGCACTGTTGGTGCACCACCAACTGCGAACCAAATGTGTAACCCAAACATTAACATCATATCCAAGGAGAATGTAGTGATACATCGTCGGAAACAAAACGATCCCGTTACGTAACTCACTACCAAACTTCGGCAAAACAATTTTTGTTCTACGAGTTTCATGCGAAAAAATACTTCAGTTTATCGGATGCTCATCTAGTTACCTCCCGCTTTGCTCACGGAAAAGTTGAAAACTTTATTTCCCGCGCCGTCTATTTTTCTTCTGATTAAATTCATTGAGGGTTTCAGAGTACTTGGAACATGAAGGCTCTTATTGGCCTTTGTGGTCAGTTACCCAGAATGAACGCACATTCGGGAGAAAGTTTTACACCAAACTATGGTAAGCTACTTGCACGCGAAATAAAAAGGAATAGCTGCAAATATACGCAATAAATAACGCCGTTTGCCCGAATAAATAAAACAAATTCTTATTTTGTGGGAAAATGAACGATAACAAGAACGAGAGAGGAATCGATGGAGGCAAACAGAGGTTTCGATCAAAGCAGGCTGATAAAAGATGCATCAGAGCAACAAGGGGAACATAGGAGCGGCGCGGGGAGCGGGGCGCGGGGAGCGGGGCGCGGGGAGCGGGGCGCGGGGAGCGGGGTGCGGGGAGCGGGCGGGGACGCGCACTCGCACATATCATTTACATCGGGAATCACGCCGCAACACAGTGCGGGCGCGAGGAGCGCGACGTGACGTCACGATCATCTCGCCGATAAATATGTAAACGTTGAGAATCGAAGTGGGAGAACCAAGGAGCATTATCATTCGACGTTATGTAAATTTATTCCAATAAACCGTCCCGACTCTCGTTCCTGTTATTATATATTCGCAAACGAAGAGATAATTCCGCGAGCGGGCAGCCCGCATTACCATAACTTTTATTAAAGGAGTGGGCCTCAGAGGCGCGCGGAACAATACGCTCGAGCTCTGATTAATTTCCAACGTGAAAATCTGTTTTGCATTCGGATGAACCGCGGCGTGTTAATAAGGGAAGTGTGCTGATGCGACGCCGCGCCGGCTCACTCGCGACATAGCCCTAATATTTTATGTTAAAAACATCATATTTATTTTTCACAACCCTGCAGATAAACTCCCGTGGCATTCTCTGAATAACAGTGTCAAAACAGGTGCAGGCGTCGTCAGCATCAGAAAGTCAGATATGCAGAGAGTTGGTAACAAAGCTATATGTCGTGTAAACTTTCAATGTGATTTGCGAATCGTGTTTGGATTCAGAAACTTATCCATTTCGGGACTTGTTGATGCTAATAGAAGCGATGTTCCACTCCGCGGGGAGAGTGCAGATGGTACTCGTTTTCTACTTTGTTTTTCTAGTTAAAACTTTGCCTAAAAACTTTGATACATTTTATTATTATTCAATGTTTTAGCCGAGTAAGTATAACTCCCAAAATGTTTCAGTTATTCAATTTTAAAGTAAAATTTATTCAATTTTATAGTTGAGTTTAGTTGAGGTATTCTCTACAAATAGATTATTCTTGGAATCCTGTCTGGACCAATATACGTAGGTAACGTAAATAAAATTAGAGCACTTACAAAAGCAATTTAAAAATTCGTCGAAACTAAGCCATTACTGAAGTCTTAAATTAGTGTGCCATAACATAATCATAAAACACAGGGAAGTCAAACTTATAACAGTTTTTCCAACTGGGCTGAAGTTGGGGTTTGACTTGACGTTGCCATAACAAGGGGAAACTGGGAAAGTTGTACAATAATATTAAAGTGGGACCCTTCAGATAGAGGAGACGGGGCAAAGTTCAAGGTCTGCGCCCACTCAGCGCGAGATGTAATGGCGTGGAGTTGTCAGATATGATATATCAGGGTAGCAAGTACCTTCAGATGTAGAGAACATCTTTTTTTTTTCGGATTTATCTTTACCTGAATTTCAGATTTGAAGTTATCAAACAATGAAATGGTTAAGACGAAGTATTAGACAGTGATTGGTTGTCAATGATGAGTAAATTTTCTTTTCATGAGCTGCACTCGTACAGCAGATAACTTTAAACGCGGCTTCAGAATATGAATACGAATGAAATACGTTCCTTTTAGCAAGTATTCAGTAATTTCGGCATACACACCACGCACTTTCAAAAACAAGTTTATTACTCTAATGAAACCGATTAAAACGTCCTTACGATCGACTAGTGAGGTGAACCACTGAGTCGATCCACATGTGAAGTGATAACGTTACCTCATTTGGCTTGTTCAGGAGACAGAGGCCAGTTCCGAGCCGCAGCTCGTTCATGTAGTCATTCTTGGAGCAGTCGGAGAATTTGTAGGGCTGCACGTTGTCGGAGCCCACGATGGACTGCGCCATGATGCAGCCGTGCCAGTCGCGGCAGAAGCATTGGTCGCGGCCGTCGTCGTGTCCCATGCCTAGCAAAAGAAGTCAAGTTTTGAAGAATGCCATCGTTTTTTCTAAGATTATTTCTATTGAAATATTCTGTTGCTCAGGTCAGTTTAGTTCGGTTTTAGTGGGTATTACCCGCCTTATGGATGGTCCCTGTGATGGGGGACAGCGGTCGGGTCAAGCCCCATATACCCTGGTGTTTTACCCGAACACCGGGGATGCGTAAAAGCATTTACCAACTTTAAAAAAATATCAGTGTGTTTAGGGTGTGTTTAGAGCATACTGTGACGCTTAAACCCTAATATCAATGAGATTTTTTTTTCTCAATACATTTTTACTTACAATTTTACTAGAAAAGTACATATTCAAGGTAAAACATGAAATAAAAAACCCTTTCTGTAAGTACTTGACGAGGCCACCGATTCGGAATAGAACGAGCCGAGAAAAATCGACAAGAAAAACTAAATCGAAAGGTCTCGATAACCCTAATACCATATTGACTAACGAGCGTTAAGAAAATAAATTATATTGAACGAAAAACTATTCGGACAAAATTATTAGTTTAAGATTTTTTCATACCATTTCTCTAATCCGAATTAAAATTGGTTGGCTAAGGATGCCATTTCAGTTGATGTAGATGAAATCGACAATTTTTTATACATAAACTATTGAATAAGGAACTTTAGATTCCATTCCCAGCATCTTTTCCAGTGAAAGATTAAAAGAAAATCACGCGTCTGGAAAACTTTCTACCTTACCACAAAATACCTCATCCAATACTATTATTTTTTTAATCTAGGTCATGTCATATAATATTAGTATCTCACCCATGTTATGTCCAATCATATGAGCCATAGTGCCTGCGAGGAGGTGGGGCTCATAGGTATTGGTGTCCACTGAAATGCCGACAGACCTCTGCGAGCACATCGAGTCAGGCACCGATATGCCCGACTCACCCCCGGGGAACGTTAATCCACTGAAACAAAAAGTTCATACGTATTTACTTTAATGTATCAAGTTTAATGTATGCGAGAGCTAATTGATAACGATTTATGTCTGGTTCGGAACGCACTATTGTTTTCAGAGTATCGCACTATTGTTTTCAGAGCTCTCCATTTGAGAATATAGCGCACAGCGAGTTTCACACAACATCATAAATCATTATTGTATGTACGACGTTGTGTACGCTACGTATCTTATGCATAGGATGTTACGTTAGATTCAGATGTAACAATGTTTTTGAAACACGACTCCAGTGAAATTATCCAATTCGCTGAATATTCGATATATGGAAATAAAAGTTGTTGGGAAAATTACATTGCAACGAAACGCGCGGGTTGCAATGTGCGGATACTCGTATTTTATTCCCTTGTGCAATTTGCGGGCGTGGCTGGCAAATAATAATAATTGATGTTATTGCTATATTAGACATTAGACGAAGAGCTAGCGGCGCGATGACGCGGCGGAATATCCCCCGCTTCCTCTTATTAATGGTTGTTTTGAGGCAAATGAAACAACACAAAAAACTCTTGGCGTAAGTACTTTTTGCTGTTTATACTTTTCAGTTACAATGGCGCACGTTGTTATGTAAAGGGATCAGTTTAATTAATTATCTCCAGGGAAATTCACGCGAATATAAAACATGTAAACAATACGGTTGTAAATATACAAAGAAAATGCGAAACAATGGACAAAAAGGCGCGTGGCTTAGGACAATCAGATACGAGGAGTCGCCCATAAAAATTATAATATCCACCAGGCGAGGAGTCATTAGTTTGTCGTAAAGAGATTAAAACCATGTGCGGGGCGTGCGAGACCCTTCGGTAAATAAATGTGCACTTTACCCTGTTAGCGCCGAGTCTCTCGGGCCCTTTATGAATAAATAACATTAAACCGTCGACATTTTTAAGGTTAACTGTAGCCCTTGATAAAGGTTTAGGTTTAGTGGAGCAATCTTTCCGATACGACGCTTATTACTTACTAAAGTGTCATCTGACAGGCAAGGGTTAACTGATCGTTATTTAGGGGGGAAAATGAACTGATGAAAAATACATTTTAAAATGGGATATTGAATAAACTAACTTATTCAATATCCTCTGTGAAACTTATCTTGTACACTAATACTTCTTTTATTTATCATAATACTTTTAATTGTAAGTAAAATCTGCACTTAAAAGGCACTAAGCTAATAACCGATTAATTTGGATCCAAACTGTTTCCAAAGAATCCGCAACTTTCATCCGGTGCCTACATGATTGTAAATGTAGTTGCCCTAAGTTTCTCAAAGGTTTCGCGTAGGAGTCTTCGTAAACTATTTTTCAAAGCTATTCAAGTTCTACAATATAACTACTAGAAACTTTATAGCGTCATTATAGATTGTTACATTGTAAATGTGCTATAATTTATCAACGTTCTTACGGTCTCTACGTTAACAACGTGGATCAAAAAAAGATAAAAGAAAAAAAATGGTTCAACAATCAGTTTAGGATTGTCACTTCGAAAGCTACTGTAAAAGTTTATAAGAATTATAAAAGTCCCGATAACAATGATCGATTTTCTGAGTGACTTCTTCATAATCGAATATTGATCGTAACTCGAGAGAATTTGACAAACTCGATAACAAGTTTAGATAAAGTCGGAACTCGGCGAGTTATTGCACAGATCGCCAACTCCTACTCGATACCGAGACGAATATCGATTACAGGATATCCGAGATTATACGAGCATTAGTTCGCTTGATGGATAATCATTCGGAACTTTGTGAGGTATCGATTACTCGAGTGATGAATATGATAAAATGTTTATGGATATTCAACGACTTGAATTACATTGCTTATTTGGTGGACAAGTTTTGATTACTTTCAAAACATTTTTATTATAACTTCGTGAGATATGAGGGGCGCAAGTTGTAAGTAATATTAATTTACCTTTGAAATGTTCGGGAGGGACACAAACGTGATACTTTTTAAAATGTACGAGTTACGTTAAATGTGGTTTAATTACCTACCATTTGGGAATGTCTATTGAAGTATATTTACGAAAACAAATCCGTGAATCTGACAACACTTTAATAGAGATATAAAGTATACGAAATGAAGATGAAAGTGAAGTATGGAATAAAGTAATTTGCCTAAGGATGATTTGGTTAGTGACTTCAGTCCACATGTAACACAAACAGCGTCCCAAATGTTGGAATTGGATAAAATTCTTGTGTTTACTGACGAGACGGCCCGCCGCGTAGCCCGCCGCGGGGCCAGAGCTCGGGCCTCTGGACTGGACCTCTCTATTTAATTTGATAGTTATTACATTAGGTCGGTTTGTTTAAGGTGCCTCTATCAAACGTACGAACATACTAAACCTTTTCTATAAAACGTAAATTGATTATGACTAGAAATTACCCCTTGTACGCGCGGTGGCTTAATAGAATGCTACTGACCTAAATAACTTTGAAAACTATTGGAAATGGCTGGTGAGTTAATTTATTTATAGTTTTATACAAAAGGTAGTTAATATTTTATATAAAATGTATTTACGAACAAAAAAAAGATACAACATGCAATTGATAGCTGTAACTTATACAAAGGTTATTATTTTGTATTCATTAATTATTCATATTCATTATTTGCTAAGGTGGTTTCTGCTAACATTCTATCGCAATTACTTTGTAGGCAGGTACCCGTAATGCGTAAAAATATCACAAGGTGACTTTTTAGATCGAACAAAGCTTACCAATGTAGCATAGCATAGTCACAATACAATAAAAACCTTCGGAAAACATTCCTTAATAAGTATGTATTGTCACAAACGTATTGGCATCCCAAACATGTGATCAATCTCGTATCAGCCGTCGGAAGCTCGAAGCCTCCTTCGATTGCCGTCGAGTCAAGAATTATGACGTCACCATGTGAGGGGAGGAAACGATTATATTCCGGCAAATCGTAATTCGCGCAAATTATTCGCGATAATCGACAGATGTGATAAAGAATTATGACTCCGCGAACAGCCGATGGAAAGGGCGAGAGTGGGGTAAATTGATTTTCTAAAAGGTTTTTAAACGTTCAACTTGTGTAGGTCTATCATGCGACATATCGATGCTACAACCAGGACTTGAGCATGTTAAGAATACTAAGACCTTTATCATATCCACACCTTCTGTAAAATCGACTAAGATATCAATGATAGTGTTAAAATTCCATAACGTGGCAAAGTATCTAAAAGTGCTTAAAATTTCATAAGCTTACTGTAGCTTGTTCGTAAAAAGGTGTCTGTTTCCACATGTTGAACAAAATAAGGTTTGCATTAAGTAGATTTACATCTCTTTACATCGCTCAAACCGATTAAAAGCATATTAAGTGCACTCAACCCTAGTTGCAACTAAAAGCACGTTTCTAGACTGCGCCAGCATTTAAAGACCAAAACAGAGCTCGAACATTTAAGATGAATCTTCCCGGTCCGTTAATTTACAGTTATAATATTTCTCATTAGCAAAATGTAGTAGTCAGTTTCAAAAGTGTTCTGAGGAGATAAGAACAGCATTTAATCCCAATCTCGGGTTGATACAAGTTGTTTAGAACTCGCTACGGTCGGCGAGTCCCCGTCCAAAGCGAACGGGTATATACGGATTCAAGTATTCGCTGGTTCAACGTTCCTACTAAAATATTTGTATGAATTCAAATGCGACCGAGACGGCACACTCTGAATAAAATGTTTCAATGTAAAAATACATAGCATTAGAGTTTCGCTGAGACAGATTTCATTTTATAGTTTGTGCAACCTTAAGAGGTTTTTGATTCGATACTGGGCTTCGCTTTGATTATTTGCGGGGCTCTATACATTTTGATAGGTTTCAATATGTTTATTTATAGAGGTTTTTCTGGTTCGGAGTTTCATATGATTTTTCTCTTCGAGTGCACCATACTGTGTGGCGTGGCGTGGCGTAGCCAATCACGTAGTCATTGAAACTTGAATTTGAAATAGGTGGCCATTCTTCTGTTAAATTTACCTTAAGCCAATCTCGAAAGATCGACAATAGGGTTGGTCTCTAACCTAGTCCAACCGTACTTTAAATACTTCCTTAAACACTCACGTGAGCAACTGCGTGGTATCCTTGTCGATATTGAATATCTTCCTGGCGGCGTAGTCCCCGAACTTGTGTATGGCTCTCGTGATGTCCTGCTTGCGGTCGATTTCGGCCTGGTTGGAGCCCTGCCACGACTCGATGTACACCAGCGACACCCTCGTGTTCAACGTGCGGAAGTACTGCGACATATAAAGAAATGTAAGGATTGGAATTGAAGAATGAAGATGAAGAATGTTTATAGAATCGCGTGTTTCACTATTTATACTAATATGATAAAGCTGAAAAGTTAAATTTTTGGTTGTTTGTTTGCACGCGTTACTCTGAAACGAGGACAATGCGGGTAATACTTCGGAGTTAAAGAATATACAGATTTAGCACGATTTGGCCAGTATCACTTGCGTCAAACAGACAAATCTTAGGACTGAGAGGTGTAGTAGAGAGGAGTACGAGGAACATTATATGAAGAAGTGTGTCTAAAGATATCTCCACTGGTTATGACCGAGGCCGTTAGTCGATGTCCTAAAACTTGGATCGTCACTTCACATCGAGATTATTCGCTTGGACGACCTGGTAACTTATAAATACATAAGAATCTATGAATATATTACACTTCTGGATCTTATCCAGAATGTAAAATATGAAGTCGGTTTATAACAACCTAATAATCTGTCTGAAAGCATAGATTAGCTATCTCATTTTGATCTGTTGTTTTAGTCAACAAAATTTGGCATTTATAACAAATTAGGATCGGCTATTAGACTTCAAATTGTACTCAACCTAGTTACATTTAAATTACAACCTACTATCAGAAATAGCAGAAAGAATTTTCCACTTTGTGTCTATTATCCCCTCTTTGATTCCTCGGAGCAAAAACTATCCAATAATCCAATACAACGGATATAAAGCTCCAATAAATCACTAACGACTTTAAAACAATCTAATTGAGCAATATCCGAAGCGTTGGCGTTAACATTAATAGCAAAGTATGGCTTTAAAAGGCAAATTAGACCGCGCTTGGCCAATTTTCACTCTAACGAAATTACCCGTTGCCTCTCATGAGCAAATATTCACCATATAGTTGGGGCAAAAGGATTTAAAGTTTTATAGAAATAAAACCTTTTTGGCGGATTACTCATCCAAGAGTTTGGTAGTTAGCAGGGAATGAGAAAAGTCGAGAATACACTGGAGCAATACTTCTGACTGGCAACGGGATATTTCGACAATGTTGTAAAAGAAAAGTTATTACCATCCTGTTATACCCGCTGTTTGGGAAACTCAACTTCGTCTCTTAACTCTTAACCCACTGAAGTTATTAGTAGAGTGAGAAGATTCAGGCGTAATCATCACGCTTGTATGCTGCGAGCTGGTGATCTCAAACCTTAACCATGAGTTAATACTATTAGAGTCAGCACCAATGACATTCCCATAAAAACCTTTGACTGCTAAACAAGAGTCTTTTCGCCTCCCCCCCCCCCCCCCCCCCCAGGTATTTTACAACTCACAAACAAAATAAGTTATTTGAACTGTCCTAAGGGTAGTTTCATTACACTAGTCCCCCAAAAGTGTCATCCCTTGTTATTACATGCGTATAATTTTTGCTTTTTATCGGCATGGGGCAAGCTGTCGACTGTTTAATAGAGCACATGATACCACTGAAATGTTGAGGACCACAGAGTGGACGACGCCAATGTCCGCCATTTGTAAATGTAACTGGATCATTTTGTTGTTGTGTTGTTTTTATTTGACTATATTATTGGCATAAAGTTTTATTTAGCTTTGTTCATTATTATTGGGATATATATACTTTATAGATTTTTGTTAGTAGGTATATTGTGTATATGTTTTTAATAATGTTTACTTAACATTTGGTTTAGAAATTATCGTGTACAACGGGGATTATTAATATTATGATCCAGATTAGATATTTTCTAACTTAATAGATGCAAGGCCTGATTTGAATAATGTTTCAGTATTTAGGGGTACGTCAATGAGCGACTTGCATATTACACCCACAATCCCCATTCCGAACGCTTAGATTCTCTCTCTGTCACAATGAATTTAGAACGCCACTCACCAAATCAGCAATGTTGGCCACTTGTATAGCGTCATGGACGACCTCCGCCCTCGTGCTTCCATTCCGCTTGTCAAACATCGCCTTGTCTATGACCAACGCCGTCTCTATATACTTTGTGGTCTCTCTGACGTCACGCCGTCGTCGCACGTCCTGCCACCATCGCCAGTTCTTGTCCGATTTAGGATTTGGTTCACTGAAACAAAAGGAAGGCTTGAATAGTTAAAAGATACTTTTAAGGCAAGAGCAGACTATAGTTCAGTCAGTCTTAAGACTGTTGTTGGGTCTGTGAAAACTATGAAGGTACACTAGATACATCATGTCTTATGTATCACCTCGTCTCTCGAAGTGTCACAGGCTTTCATAGAGCAATAGGCAGTCAGTTTTAAAACTGATTTGGTTATAGTCTGTGCTCTGCTTTATTGTTATGGTAAGGTATACCCTCAAGGATTAGAGTATAATTAAGAAAAATGTGAAGGATTAAACAAAGGTAGAACAAAAATTTATGAAGGCCATAAGTTTTTATTTACGAACTCTAGGTAAATTGGGATTTTTAATGGAGCATTACTTTTTTAAATTGCCACTTTTTTAGTTTTATGAGACATAAAACCTTTAAACGAATACCTAGACCGAATGGAGTTAGAATGAGAATGTCTTCTCAACTTATCTAACTTTACGTGTGGTAGATACGTTGGAAGTGTTCTGAACACAGAGGAACACGCTGCGAACACAGTGTGGCAGACGGAAGCTCGCGATCTCTACTCAAACAGACGTCCACAACTTGTCCAAGTACCATCCTCGTTTTAAATATTCAATTATACTTCTCCTATCTGTAAGCGACAGCCGCGCACTGTTTTAAAACATAAAGGAACCATTTGTAGAGTAACAAAAAACCGTTTTAAAGCTATTAAATTTGGTGAAGTCTCTTTTCGTCGCTTAATCCCGAGATGGTTCGTAATCAAGGAAGTATCATTCGGTTTGAACATTGTGACCACATCTTTGCTTACAACATTAGCTCTTTAAATACTTACAACGATTGTATTGTGAGGGTAATGTGACGTGCATAATGTAATATTGTTTCTGAGTACCGGTGTTACTAAGATTATACGTTTTAATGACCGTGTTTTGAGAAATAATGCAGTAAAAGTGCTTGTAATTTTTTTTATATATGTTTTGACACATTATTAAATAATTTCTTAATAACTGTACGTTTCAGTGAGCAACAAACAATATTCTCTAATTTAAACTTGTACATCTAATCACCAAATGAACTCCATAACAAAGGTCCCTCAAATCAATCAAACCCACATTTACCCTAATTCTAAATTCAAGCACCGAATTCTTTTAAAGAAACAGAATTAAATCCTGCGAGCTATTATTCCGGGCATAATATGACAGGACCCAATGTCCCCGAGGAGCGCGTTACCTATCTCAACCGCGACAATACGTTCTATAGACAATCGAGTTTGGAAAAAGCGGACTTAGGGATAATTTTACCGGCGGAATTAATCCCTTTGAGATTATTTTCGTGCGGAGTAAGGGCGGGCTGGATTATTTCCCCGTTGGTAACGTAAAGGCGAGAGCAGAATAGAAATCTCTCACTAACACGCTCATTTCTTTTAGTCTTGATCTTAATAATTTATTGCTTCGTTTGTAGTGTTATCTTGATCAAAGAAGGAGATAAACTATGTTTAGAAACAGTTTCTCCTATTACGAATTATGAGTTACAAGTTTTGTAATATATCGACCAAATGGTATGTAAACTCAACAAAGTCAATAGTAGCGAAATCAGGTACAAGAGGCTTTTGGAATATTTACACTTATTGGTAAATTTCGTATCAGATCGTGGCGCAAGTGTGTACACTGCCGTAGGAAAATGCGGTCTGAAAATTCGGGTGGTTGGACCATCTGTCTTCGGCTTTAGGTGAGAGGAGGCGAGGGATTTGTCAAGAGGCAACGTTAATAAATGTACCGATAACATTCCAACACACCCTCGGAACAATTTTAATTGAAACAAGACTTCTTGGTTGATGACCGCTAATCAATCGGAGATTCGATTTTGTTTTTCTTTTAAATTAGGAACGGTGTTGTGATGACATTACATTTTAACAGACTTCAGAAAAGGAGGAGGTACATATACTATTTAATTTAATGTTATCGATACAATAATGACAGTATTAGTAGAAATTAAAACCATACCTTAAAATAATGAAATCGGCATAATCTCTCCATTAGCAGTTAACGTGAGTTTAATCTGTATTCATCAATTAAAACTAATCGCCCCGGCTAGATAGTCGTTTATTAACTTTTCAATACCAAATCATTTTATAAATGGCATTTACGAATGTCAATGGTATCATTAAAATTTCCCCAAGAGATATCAAAGTCAAATCAAGTGAATAGAAGAGCCCGGGTTTATCAAGTTAGCTGAATTCGTCCGATCGATTTTAAAATTTCACTAAAGGTCCTTAGAGTTGCGCCGCGTCGGAATTAAATCTCATCCGTATACTCGAATCAATTTAAAATTAATCGCCCGCCGTCTCTGTACCGGCATTATATTAAATTGGAAAAGTTTACGTCGATCAAAATTTAGAAAAGGATTTCAACTTACCGACGCCAAGCTAAACGTGTTTTAATCATAATATAACTCATTTAATCATACGTTAGTACATATAGGTAACTCAATGCATTTAATTATGTTGGTTGTCGGTCGCTGATGACCATTTTTTCCGTCTAGCCCCCTTTCGCAACGCGCGATAAGGAACTTCGTTCCAAAAAAAAAATGTACTGACTTCGAATGGAATTCGTCGACAGAATGTGTTTGAAAAACCCACAGAATATAATGTAACAGTAAACAATTGAATTACATACAATCATATAAATATTTTAAAATAAGAATTTGTTCTGGAACCTTTAAGAAGTTTAGTATGTAATGTCAAAACTTCTTTATTTAAAACCTCTTTTTATTTAAAAATACCGCTATCTGCATCTGCAAAGTGTGTCGTGGTATCCAGTAGGCCATGCCACATCTCACTTCCATCACTCATATTTCATGTCGTCCTCCCGCGGGCGGCAACGTTCCGTTCCGCAGGTTTTATACGAAACGACTTGAATTCATAGCATAGGTGGAGGTAACGTTTGTATGGCGGCCACGTACAACGGAACGTATTGTGGAATGGTTGCTCGGTGCATTGCGGCCGTATTATTAATTAGTTGGATGACTTGGAAGAAAGGATAACGGGCTATTTTATTTAATGGAAAAAGTAGAGGATACACAACAATTTTCCCATTTTTAATTCCTTTTCAGATGAAAGCAACTCCCATGGTACTTGAAAATGTTTTCCTGGTTATACTAGGTGGGCCAAAAGAAATCACCCTACTAGAAGATGCTCTCATTTTTGCAAATGGCCGCCAATGTCAAATCTGTTTTGACATTTGTGGACTAGACAGATGCAGAATACCAGTGAACAAGCCATGGAGCGATATACTCCCCAAGAACGCGGAATAATTGTGTCTATTTTTTTGCGTAACAATTCGTCTGTGGTGTTGGCGCAGCGCGAATTCCGTCGCCGATTCCCCGGCCGTCCGACACCGACTGCGCAAACACTGCGCCGTTTGGCCACCAACCTTGAAGAGTATGGGACCACACGAGACGTTGCCAAGAGTGGCCGGCCCCGGAGCGCCCGTTCTGCCGAGAATATCGCCGCTGTTGCCGAGGATGTCGAGCTGTCGCCGGAAACATCACATTTGCACTGGCACGCAGGATCGCCCGATTTAACCGTTTTAGATTTTTTTGTGGGGTTTTTTGAAGTCCCGTGTTTACGTGAACAAGCCCGAGACTCTGGAAGCCCTCAAGGACAACATTCGACACGAGTGCGAGAATCTGTCACCCGAAGTTCTCGCTGAAGTGATGAAAAATGGCATAAAACGAGCCCGTATGATAATCAATTGTGACGGCGCCCATTTAGCCGATATCATCTTCTCGACTTGACCAATACAATTCTAAAGGTTCAAATAAACATAATCAAAAAACAGAATCGAAGTTTTTCTTTTAGAAAAAAAAAGAGAGCCAAACAACATCGGATGACTTCTTTTGGCCCACCCTGTATGAGCAGGTGCTTTATAATCACGAGTAAAATATCCACTACATTTAAGAGATAAAGTAGAAATAACATACGTATAAACCACAACATGGGTGTGCAAATGCATTTTATGATATTTCGCGTCACGATTCATAAATTGCGGTATTTCACACGTGAGTCGGTGAGCCGGGCAGTGAACGAACTCATTGTGTAGTGATGTCAGGTGAGGACGTGCCTGCGCCCTTCGCACGGCCACTCCGACACTCCGACCTCACGACCTCTGCCGCGTAATCGTGTAGTGTAAACCCACCTTGAATCGTAACCAAATCCGTCGATAGCATAAAATCCTGTGCATTCCTTCGGGATCCCCACCCCCGAATATTAAGCGGGCGCCTTTTCATCAGTCCGCGCCAACAAATTGGGTGCGACTGAATGATTTATGAGGCATAAGTAGTGGGAATAAGGCTCACAATGGTCGGCGCACGAATCCTACAGTAATGCTCTCCGTTGTATCGTAAATATTGCGGCCTTTTTTCGAATAGTTATGCGATACCGATGTCACGGCAAATAGGTCAATAAGATAAGGTGAGTCGGCGGCATTGTTGTGACTACTCCGACCGAGGGTTATTATTTATTTATCAATTCAAGGGTTGCGGCGTGACTCTTTCACGGACGAACTCGACAGGAAATATAAAACCACAAGTCAGCTCTAACCTAGCCATAAACCGATCCTACTCAAAAATTAGTAGAACACAGTATAAACTGAAATAAACATTTCTGAACGTGATCAAACATTTGAAATGATAACGCTGCACTGTATAAACTCTAACAGATGCTAAACCGATTAGGCCACTAATACAAAATCAATTTGAAACCGGCTAAATTATTGACAAAGTAACAAAAGCGTTGGCTAACTATTGACATACAAATATCTGGTGATATTCCAGCTGGTCCTACTCGTATAATGCCGTATTTGTTTAGTGTTGTGTGAATCACGTTTCGCTTCGATTTGTAGTTCGCCATTGGTGGTAATATGGTGGAACGCAAATACGTACTTATTCGTCACACCTGTCTCGCGTGCATGTCCGTCCATAATTAATTCGAATTTCAAATTAACGAAGCAAATGGTGGCCAGTACGTTCTATAATTAATATAAAGAGGTTAAATATTGAGGCTTCATCACTATTTATACACTCCCTATTGTTGTCTATTCATGTCTATGTGTGTGTGTGTGTGTGTGTTCTATGTGATTATGGTTTATTATTGTTTATGCATGGACCTCATTACAATTAGTCCTGTTTTTATTGATTCACCTGTTTATTACAATAACATTAACCTTTTATTTTCAGTTGTGAAAAGGCAATTACAGTTTTCTAATTACGAGTAGAATGTATTCGCTAAAACTAACTGCATTCGTAAACTATGTTTCCTTTGTCGACTAACTTTAAAATTATTTCCAGTGAAATTTAAATAGAATTCATAATGAGACTACATTGTGTACTTTACCGGAATCGAGGGGAAGTTTTTAAAAATAATAAAATAAGAGATGAGTTAGAGAAAATGCACTTGCATTATTCACATCTTTCAAGAGAGAACTGTGTGCGCACTCTTGATAAATAATGGTGGATAAACTTAGTTTTTATTATTGCTCTTAGCGAGTCATGAAATGAGATGCGTTTTATTTTCGAGTGATTAATGTTTTATTTGGAGTTGGAATAGGAACGTGTTTAAGGAATACGTAATTCAACTGAGAGAGACTGAGAGAGTGACATTTTATTGTCTTCCACGCTACTGTGGTATCTAAGTAAATGTTGTATACTGGATGTAGTTATCCATAGATCCGGTTAGTTGCAATTTATGTATACTAGCTGTAACCCGCGGTTTCACCCGCAGCGCACCTGTTCCCGTGGATATTAAAGTAGTTATAAAAATGCCAAAATTCCCACGGGAACGGGCATGCGGCGGGTGAAACTGCGCTAACAATATAAGAAACTTTATGTACTAACCTGGTCCCAGGGTCGTCGCCGAGCGGTTGTTCCACGAACGACACGTGTTTTGTTCGCCTGCTCTTGCTGCGGTATTCGATCTTGTTCGCGCACCCTTTGTTCGCTTTGGTTCGCGCCTCGAATATCACGTGAGGGTGCTTCTGCTGAAACAAACGGGAGGGATCAACAACGAACAAGTTACGGAGTAGGTACTTACAAGTTCAAACGAGCATGAATATGTTTGGTGGAGTATTCAAACGGGAGAGATCAACAACGAACAATACGCAGCGAATATGTTTGAAGGAGAACGAACGTGCTCGAAAGGGCATTCGTCTGTAATTTAAGTTACAGATTCAGTTTTAAGTATTATGTTACAATACTGCGTGGCGAGCAGTTACCTATAATGTAACATTTTAAATTCAGCATTTATAGTTGTGAAGTGGGCTAGATTCTTTTTGCTACATATGGTAATATTTTTTAAAAGTTATACTACTAAAACTTTCACAACAACAAAATCGAGCGCTCCTCAATAATATTATTAATTATTATCATGATCTTGCATTTCTGTTATTTTTGGAATCGACCCAAAACGAATATTACATTCTTATCATCATAACGAGCCCCAAAACAAACCGGACCCCTCGGGCTCAAACAAAAACATCGATATTCAATTATAATGCCAATAATATTATAACAACAATTACGTCAGTCAATTATTCAGTAGCACTTATTGCGACGAGGGTAGGGTCGAGATTTATTTGTTAATTGGTGTGAGAGACTTAGGGTTGACCTAGACGCCCTTAGTACCTCTCTAAATGAGAGGATTGTGGCGTACTCCTGTGGGTTCACCGCCACTGTGCTCAACTTTACATACAAATTAGTCGGCGATATTATTTTATTCATAGAACGATTACTATCGGCACACTGTGGTTTCATCTAGGTATGTGTGAAAATTCAAATCTATCTAACGGTATAAGGGTCAGCCAATGCATGAGGAGATGGGGCCAGTTCATAAAGAGTATAAGAAAGTATAAGGAGACATTTTGACCCCAATTGCTTATTCCTTAAGGCGAAGCAAACTCTCCGATTATGTTGGTCATTGAGCTATTCAAGATGACGATGATAGTTATAATTTTTACAGGAATTCAAAAAGGTTAAATCACTTTAATATAACAATGTGTAATTCAAGTCGTAGAAAAGAAAACACCTAGTGCTTGTCCACGTTGAAAGCGCGGGCGCGGGCGCGGTGGAGGGCGCGGGAAACGTCGCGAGCTCGTGTTCACGTTAACCGCCAGGCGTTCGCGCGAATGTGACGTTTTGTCAGAGGTCGTAAACATATCAGGAAACATTATACTAAATGAAACGGGTCTGTATCGCGGTGAGTTCACACTAAATGTTGTCTATTCGTTAATAAGTGACAGGAGTAATTTTAAATATTTGTATATATAGACCTTCCGCTGTCACTCAATTTAGATCTCATTTAAGTAAACTATTATTAGAAAAATGTTATTATTCTGTCTCAGATTTCCTAAATGATTCCTGTTTATAGTTATTTCATAGTTGTTTGTATATTTTATAGTTGTTTATGGTTAGTTATGTTTATGTTTTTTATTTTTATATAATAATATTATTACATAATTAGTTACTTTATGTTTACGTTATAAGTTTCTTCTTTAAATTCGTATGCCAAAAGGCGGAATATGAGTTTTAAAAAAACAATGTAACCCGTATTCGAACAAATAAATAATTTTGATTTGATTTGATTTGATTCAGTCCTGATTTTAGTAATAAGTCCATGGGTTGAACTTACCTGACGTCGCGAGTAAATCGCGCGCGCCACCGCGCTAGTTTGACGTGAACACACACAAACGTCTCAAGCGTTTGAAATTGGAGCGAGCCAGTGGTCCGATTATGCAAAGTTGGGACATAGGGCTTCAAAATCATTTTTTTGTATTCTTTGCATGGAAACAAACATTTTATGTTCCAATTGGAAAACTATCAGAAGAAGCTGCAGAGTCTAGAAACAAAGATTTCAGAAGGTACCGTGAAAGTCATTCACGTAAAATTAACCGGACTGCTTGTAATCAGGATATTATTAATAACTTGTTGTTTAGTTCTGATCCCTATATATCAACAAAGAGGCATAAAATAATTCGTGTACATAAAATGCTTTCAGAAGACGCGAAAGCATTGCTATTACCTGATAGTTTTGATAAAGATGATGAGCAAGAAAACATTGAATTTATAAATGTAGAAACTATCATCGAAGGACAATGACAGGAAAATTTGATTTGTGTAATTTACTTTTTTTAAGTGCTTGTTTTTAAGTCTGTGTGAGTGGAATATGCCTCTTGGGGACACCACTTAAAAAAAAACGCACTTTATTCTCTACGTCTGGGGTGGTGTGGAAATGAGAATGAAAAGTGAAATTTCTCAAAAATCGGGGCAAATCGAGGGTTGGCATATAGTTTTTAATTTAGCACTAAAATAGTGTTATCCAAATCTGAAAACCATATTTTGAGACATTTTGAGACTTTCAAGATATTCGAAATAATGTGTTTTTTTCCATACAAAAAATAATTCAATGACGTATATCTCGAAAAATATAAGGTTTCATCAAAAATTACCATCTATAAAAACATCTTGTATTTAATAGCAAAACCCAAATATGCAATAAAAATATTAAAAATACGAAGTCAATTTTCGCGATTGCCTATGTCCACTACGAGCGATTTTCGGACCATTGTGGAGCGCGCCGCGCGCGCTATTCGCTAGTTAGCTCGCTACTTACACCGCACTCGCGTTTTGAACGTGAACACTTGGATATCACGTCATATGTTTGATATTTCGTGACCGCGCCCACCACCGCGCCCGCGAGTCAACGTGGGCAAGCACCTAGCCTAACATTAATAGGCCGAAAAATAACCATATTCTTAAGAAGCGAAGCAAACCATATATACGGGATTAACCTTATTTCACATTCAAAGAACACCCAATCAATTCGTGAAACTTGCGCAAACTTGTACTATTAGCGATCGCTTCAACTGACAGCCAGGGGTGGACTGGCTCAAAGGCAGCCAACCAGAAACGTCTTGTGATTTACTATCGTGATTTAAGCCAATGATATCACGGTATTTTTGTGATGTAATTCTCAGTTATATTTTACGGTGAATAACTATGAAGATCTTCTTCTTCTTCTCTATTCTTCTTCAATATAAGTAGAAGTAGAAGAAGAAGAGACTATGAAGATAATTTATAAAACATTGTTGGTTTAATCAAGTATAAGTTAAAGTCGGGCAAAAGAAACATTGGCGAAACAATGCATCGGTCGGTCTAAGTGAGCTTAGGATTAAAATACATCAGGAACGTAAAACAGTTGACCTATAAAAGATATCAATTACATACGTGCCACATTTTCTTAATATAATCTATTGAGGGCAAAGTACCTTTAACAAAATAGGGATGCGTCTCCCCTCCTGTTTCAAATAAGGTCAATCTTCAATATCACCCACATAATATCCCACTACCGATTACAACATCATTTTAAACCTAATAAAGTTCGATCGGTCCTAAATCTTAATCCGACCCTGCTCACCTTTCAGTTCTCAGCTCACGTTCTATGGAGCAGTCCTATTTTATTAGATCATTAAGCTTCACAACGTGTCCAGGGCCGGACTCCATCAATACACCATTCAATAGCCCTGTCCGACGGTATTGTTCGACTAAATTAAGTTGGAATCTTGTCAAGAGACTTGTGAGTCAATTATAATGGTCGCGGGATTGTGGGAATACATTCCTATTAACTAAAAGTATTCATATAGGTATATTAGGAGCGTTCGCGACGTATGTAGTTTGATTATACTTACCACGGCTGTTATGCAGCTCGGCCATTACTTAGATGGGTAGCCGATAAAGGTATTCCATTCCTATCCGAGCGCTTTGTGCTGCAAGGCATCTTAAAATGTTAGTCTCTGTTGTTACATCCGTTTGGTCATATTGAAGGTGGTAAAAACTCTCAACGGTCAGTTGGTTGCTTAATACGAACACTTTCTTAGTTAGTGTATAAATAGTTGATGTCTATACAGTGACAATACGTGTCATTATTATTCAATTAATGATTGTCTTTTTACGAACGCATACAACAATTTTTTATATAGATCCCTCCCAGTTAGTTGGTCACATTTGCTTCATGAAAATTCTATCCAATCATAAGTTCACAAATGTGACTACGACTAAGAATAAATACCTTTTTTGATTAAGAATTGTATGTCTTTTATAGAAAACCTTTTCAAAATAGGTTAAAATTGATTTACTTAGGTATGGCGCTCGACCATTGATAATTGAAAAAGGGTGAACAAGTTCACATTTCAAACATATTATAGGGACTCCTCTTAAAAGTGGAACATAAATTGAATTAGCGATCCAATCTCGCTGGCTGAAAGTGTTCACGCATTGAAAGCTGAAAGAACCTACATTTTATGTATAAAAGATTTCGCTTTGGTTAGGTTATACAGAGTATAACTACTTTAACAACTTATATATTTCTTTAAACGAGTTGTAACGATTTATTAAATAAAGCCCATAATAATATGAAAAGTAACATGTGTAACACATGTATTTGTTAAAAAAACACCGTCACACTCACACGAGGGCACGAAAACCTCCCTCGTTTAGAAGTTAAAAACGTTTCATTTTGGGTAAAATGTTTGCTGCTGATAAAAGACCTATTCTAATAAATATAAGCACAAATCCCGGTTTTAAAGCAATATATTCACGTTTATCTTGATAACAGCTGTATTTATAAATGCATCTTTCCGTTGAATTGTTGTGTGGTGGCGCCACTGTCGCAACATGGCCGACTCTAAATGAAAAATGGCGTCAATTTAGCGGGCAAACGCGGCTAAATTGGATATTTCTCACAGTCTAAACCTCCTGCGGGTTGTTCCCGATGTTTTTGCTTTAGTTTTGTTTTTATTTTGTGTACAGAGGCCGGTTTAGTTTGTATAACAAACAGAATACTTGTTTAGGCTCCAGTTCTGAAAGAATATAGAAAAACACGCGGTTAGCTGTCGATACTACTCTAATTGGCGTGCGAGTTGGTTCACAGCTGGCGCCAACAATGTAGGTACAAAAGTTAATGAGAGCCGAGCATTTTATCATTATTTAA
The DNA here is from genome assembly GCA_963082685.1 of Cyclophora albipunctata. Lineage (NCBI taxonomy): Eukaryota > Metazoa > Arthropoda > Insecta > Lepidoptera > Geometridae > Cyclophora > Cyclophora albipunctata. Next base: position 808,179 of record OY720117.1, on the reverse strand, counting down.
ATGAGGTTTCAATATTAAAATGTAATTAAAACGTGTCCACATCAGCACGAGTCGATTGGCCCCACCAGAGTTATTCGAGTGTACCAATTAGTGAACTTCTATAGACGTCACAACTTGTACTAATGAGAAAACTTTTGCGATCGTTCATACACCTCTGACATTAATGTTTTATCGAGATTTTTCTTATAAAATTGTACCTGTTGGTAATAAAACTACAATTTGTTCCTGGGAAACTGTGAGGTGTTTTTGTAACAAAACTATTTCCATGGTCTCGTTTAGTTTCGTCATTATTTTTAGCTTAATGAACAATAGTTTTTGTGCACATTTGGCGTGTTGCGTTGTTGGCAACTCGAATAACAAAATATACTGGCAATATTTAGGGCTTTTACTATCTAAAATGAGTATGAAAAATATTGACTTTTATTAATTAAATTACATTTAATAATCAAAAGACGTTGGTGGCTTAATTTTTAAATTATAAAATAACGCATAAATAATACGTTTTATAAATATAATAATTTATAAATACAAATCTATACTAATATTATAAAGCTGAAGAGTTTGTTTTGTTTGTTTGTTTGTTTGTTTGTTTAAACGCGCTAATCTCAGAAACTACTGAACCGATTTGAATAATTCTTTCACTGTTAGATAGTCTATTTATCTAGGAAGGCTATAGGCTACATTTTATCCCGAAATTCCCACGGGAACGGGCACAACGCGGGTAAAATTATTTTGACATGATGTCCAAACATAGAAGCCTCTTTAGGGCTTAAACTAAATAATAATATTTATCTTTGAACATGTCAAACACGAAAAAGAAAACGCTCTCGTTCAAAACCACATTTTTCACGTTAACTCACACCTTGCGGTAAGCAAATGGTCGCACAAATATTCAGAAAACTAAGAAAATGGATTATCGAAGCAAATCGCTGGCAAAGGCAATAAATAAGCCACAGGTGGGGTCGAAGCAAATGCATCCCTTAAATCTACTTCCTGCTAAATTACGTCTAGAGTGTATCTGGAGACAGGGTCCTATTAAGGACTTCGGTCTTGTATTGTTACTGTTCAAACACGCTATTTTCGAGCAAGAGTTAGAACAAGTAAACGTATTTGTTATATTTCTACGTTTCTCGAGACAAATTCTTTATTGGAAAGTATATACTTATGAATTTAGGAGTTTAAATATAGATAACCGTATTTTTTCAACTGCATATTTGAGAATAGTGTATAAATAATAGACAGGAACATACATTGAAATTAATTATAAACATTCGATCTCCCAACCGGGCGTATTTACTAACGATCCAATTCATTTAATCAAATGTATGGGTAATGTAAATTATGCATTCAATTGTTTACGAGTCCCAATAACTTACGGCGCAGGTAGAATCGCGTAATTATCGTAATTATAGAACATGAGTTATGGCCGTCGTAAAATAACAGATTAAACTGCAATTATTTACTTTTACAGACAATGCAATTACGCTTTGTCATACGAATGTGATTCCATAAAGAATATGCAAGCAATTAAGAAAATTTTGAAGTAATACGATTAATATTATAAATACGGAAGTTTGTGATGAAGGATGTATATATGTTTCTTACTCTTTTACGAAATAACTACTGGACTGATTTGGATAAATTAAATATAGGTTATACATCAGAATAACTCATGGGATACATTTTATCCCGCCGGGTCGGGTACAACGCGGGTAACACCCCGGGGTGCGACTAGTAAGTATAATAGATTCTTAGTTGTTCATTTTGCCCCCGCAAAAGTTAGTCCTGAATACATCCCTGTAGCCATGAGGTCCATTCCAATACCTTTCTACTTCACTTTTTTGTCGTAAACATATTGGGAGCACATAAATCGGAATGCTTTTAAGAAATGGTGCATTTTCTATTGTGTTGTTTTATTTTTCTTGTTTTAATGTTGCTACAAATCTGCAAGTTAGACGTCTTTATCTATGTGTTCACTAAATCTCGGCGACTTTATGTATTTAAGCGGGAATAAGTGCTGGCAACTCTTACCCGAGTTTAGAAGTATAATAAGATAAGTGGTTGTGAATTTATTTTCAAGCAAGTATTAGAGCTCTTAGTAATATTTAAATATTTCAACAGTACATTTTTTAACCACTTAAATGGTTGGAAATTACAATTTGGATGCCTATTACGTTTATCTATATTCTTACTAATATTATAGATGCGATAGTCTTTCCTTGTTATGTTTCCCTAAAACTCCAACGGGAATGGGTACAATGCCGGTGAACTTGCGGGAAGCAGCTAGTCATACTACTATTTTAAATTCAAAGATTTTTCGGGATGTATTGACAAGTCATTGATAGATCATTTATTCCTGAATCCCACAAAAACGAACGGATCTGTGTTTGGCTTAGAGATGGAAAGTCTGGAATAACACATAACAACATAAGTAGAACCGCGAGAACTACAACTATTTCTATATGTTGTGTTGTGATTGAATAGTACTAATGTAACAGTTCGTCTCCTGACCGCTGTTCATCACAGGGCACATGCGATTGGTCCTCGATTTAGTCACTGTCACGATGAAAAATTAGTGTCATTTGGAACGTGTTAGAGGACGACCCGGAACGCAGATATAGTTTATCATATATAAGTATATGGTGCTAGGGTATAATAAAGAAAGATTATTATTTGTTTCAAAATTAATGACTTGAGAAAAGCCTGAATTTAATTAATAAATAAATAAGATTAACAGCTATACATGTTTAACAACTTTGAACACTAGCTTGTAATTGTTCTTTCATCAGAAACTTGTAGTTTTACTTGGAAAACAATAAATGTCTTATTACGGGTCATGTTTCCGCCGAAGTTAGTATGATTGTAATAGTTCGTACCAAGACTACGACGTAGCACGCCTACGGCGTAGCACCGTAGTGTACATTGTTCGTGCCGTAGCAGTGTAGCCCGCCGCGTTAGCGTAGCAACTATAGCATTGAGGTGAAGTATCACAGTCAATGGCAGAAATAAACTAAGCAGACAATAAAGGTACAATAAAAAGTAATTGAGTTTTCCAATACAATGATTGGGTACCTAAATAACAATATCACGGTTCTATTTAAAAGCCGTATTAAACCCGTGTATCCATGACAGCGGGCGCCCAAACCCGTGAATTAGACATAATTTATTTCAGTTAGAGATATATAGCGACCGTTCACCGACTGGCGCCGAATGATTTTGAATAGTTTGAGATATTTCTCGCAATTTATCGTTTTGGGAACGAAATTTGCTTTATTCAGTCTGATTTTATATTGAATTATCTGGAATCTTCGTAACGTTATTTACCTGTGCTTGGTTATTTATTAGAAATCGTATATTTAATATCGACTTCTCGATAATGTGGGTAACTCAAACAGTACCTACAATACGAAACAATTCTGTGAACCAATTAATATTAACAAAAACATTATCATGACGTTATTGACCTTTATCAAAGCGTTCAATCCTGACGTGCTGTCTATGGATAGACGTTATTCAGAGACAGTGACCCAAATACACAAGAGGCTTAGAGTCACTCAACACCACATCAATCGGGCATCGAGCGATCCGAGCCTAAAATAAACGGGAGTCGTAAGACTGATCTGCATAAACTGGATGCTTCGGGGAAACAAAGTCGGGCTAGGACAACCAGTGCAGTGACTCGTGGGCTCGCTCCCCCCGCCGGGAACCTCCCCCCTCTAATTGGAACACAATCCCTGTTCAACGTACCAACCTGCGCGATGCAAATTAGTTTCGCCCCTGAAGTCGAGCGATCAGTGAATACAGAATATACCAAAATTCGGTAGAGAATTTGCATTCAATGTTAAGGTGCTCCTGAATACAAACAGGTATCGGGCCGATATTCAAAATAATAAGTAAGGCAGTTTATACCTGAATAGAATTATACTTGAATACGGCGGGTGCGGCCTAATGGGGAAACAGTTGAGGCGGGCTTCGGAGAGCTTCGGCGAGCTTCGTTGCTCGTTAGGATGTGGACGGAGCTTTAATTGTCTATTAAGTATTCTGTTTAATGTGGTAATTATTATATCTGTTGTTTAGGATTACTTGTTATAAATTATGCATTCCCATAGTCTAAGGTCTAATGGTCTGGCTAACAGTTCTCTAGTCACCGTCTTTATCTTTATAACGTCTTTATCTTACACAAAAACCAAAAAGTTCCACAGAATAAGTTCCGATTCCAATACAACGGTCGTTCCAAGAAACTTCAATGCGAGTACTCTATAACTAAACCAATTCTGGTTACAACCCGTTATAAAGTATATAGAGTGGAATGACAGGGAACTCCAAAATGCACACACCGCATTCAATAATCGCAGACTCAAAGTTACCATTAGAACAATTCCCGAGTACGTTTATTACCTGGTCGTGTGCAACCGCGTTAGTTTCCAACTTAGACGAACCGAAATTCACGAGTTTCAAAACCATTATAATGATCTCAGTTAGATGTTCCTGGAATTCGACCTTTAAAGATGGAAGTATAACCCGGGTTGCCTAGGTAAAGCAACTATTCTAAGTATTCGAATTATGAACTGTTCGCCTCTATGGAGATGACCTGCGGTATATTAAAACAGAGCTATAAATAGATAGGTACATGCCTAAACCTCTATCGAACATTGTTTCTTTTCTATTGTCTTGAGAATTAAACTTTAATCAAATCTCAATCTTCTGTTTATAAGGAACGTCTTATTTCAAATTCAAACTTTCTTTTATTTTAATTAAACCCGCAAACTTTAAACTTTCGTTCGTTTAGACAGAACTTTATGTTAACCAAAAAACAGCCACAGTGCAAGAAACAAGTTGGTACGCCAAGTTCGTATTCAATTGTTAGGCCAATAAGAGTTCCAAGTTATTCTGGTCGGTGGCGTTTAGCGCAAATTAGTTTAGTTTAGTGCAGTCCAACCGCTACTGGTAATGAACGTGAGATCAAACTTCGGCGAATGTTTTAAATAGGCACAGTTAAGTTTCATGTGCAGTAGCTTGAGTGGCCAACTCGGAAACTTTTATTAGTCAATTATGTTCGGTGTTTGTGGCGAATAGTACAATTATTAAAATGAGGGTTGGGGCTTAAATTAATTATTGATGTAATGGTTGCTATTAAATTTGATGACAAGAGATAACAAGATGACGTAATAATGTTGGCTTTGTTTCATCTTTTGTAGTAATGGGAGATGTATTGAGTTAATTAAGTTTCTGTGCATAAGTTGAGCTCTCATGCCGGGAAAGGAGTTGACTTCAATGAACTTGTTTCCCTCGACGGGGACGTTTTATTTACATTACTAACTATCAAAGTTAAGACTCGACTAATATGGCGAACTAGCGTACTGTAACTACATTAGACTGTGGCACATGAGTGTTGGTCAGTTAATCCGAGATGCATGCATGAACTGTTAGTGCAACTAAATAGATAGTCCTCGCTTAGTTTTTGTGTTTGCTCGTACCTGGATCCAGCGTTTATCTCATGAGGTAAGTTAACTTAACTAGTCGACTGGTCGGAATCTGAACCTAATTAGTATTTTAAATAAGTTTCAAACTCGAGTATCGTTAGCAATGTAGCGTTGTGCGTGTCAACGTGCATTTGTATCTGGTGTATATTAGTTGTGAGACCAATTCAAATAACTGCTTTTATGCAATATGGTGTTGAATTTAAGAACATCCAATTTAGTTGCTGCAATTTAACAATAATCGATTTCGCTGTCTAGTTAGTCAGTTTGAGTAAGTTAATTTTAGTGCCGTGAAATTCCGACAATACCCTATCACAGGTGATCTATATCGATTGCCTAGTCTCAGCAAGAAGTCGATCATGTTCAAGCACATGAAATGGTATTAAAACGACCAATTACCGTGCATCTGTCATCGTTTAATTAAATCATAATCGATATCGCGTTCAACGGAGCATTAGCCGGTTACACAACATAATTCCGAGCTAACAAGATAGACGTCAGTAAACCAAAACTTAATTACACGCAGCATGTGGTCCAACTACAACTACTAATTTAATAACGAATTAGCATTCGCCCGTGTCGATACCATCGCGTTACATATTAATTTTGTGATCTTTACGCGAGATATGAATTGAAAACGATTAGACTAATTGCACTCGACTATAAATCAAAATATGTAATCGATTTTGTGTCATATATATTTACACAAAAAGACATATAAATGACGACATTTTTTTATTTCCAGGACAAAGGGACTTCGAAGATCGAGACCTTAACAAAGGGACAAAAATATCTCAATAAGTTATAGTAACGAGGAGCGATATTGTAAAACACTGACCCCCGAGTACTGACAATGATGAATAGACTGTAGATATCGCAATTTTCAACCCTAAAATGCTGACATCAAATATCTCGTAGTAAAATGTCGAATGGCTATCGGTTTGATTAAAGTGCCGATTCAACCGTGTAGCGTACTACAAATTTATTTGATAGGTAATTTTCGAACCGTGTTTAACTTTTGTTTATGGTACGGCATTCATCGGTGACAAGTGATTCGGTTCGATGACAGGCCGCCTCCATTACTGGACCCGTCTTTTGATGAAATATTGAAACTATTTGGTATATTGAATCCATGTTAATTAATTGGCTCCATTTAAAATTTCAGATTTACAAATGACTACCAATAACACTATTTAGAAGTAACTTCAAAAAATGCCGCTGGCATTCCACTGGGGTCCATGAAGCCATTTAAGGGACTTTATAAACGTCAATCGTGTGTCGCAGTGAAGGGTTAATCCCGCGGGGCACAAAGACGTATTAAGGCTTATTCACACGTCCAAAATCTTGGTATAATAAATCACGTGGCGACAATGCGTACGTAAATCTGGCGGGCAAATATTTGCCCTGTGTAGACCGTTACTTATTCCCATTGCCCGCTCGCCGGTCGCCATTCCATTTGGTTCGGACATTTACTGTTTGCCAAATGTTTTTGGCGGATTGTAATTTAAATTCTTTAATTGTGTGCGTTTCAAATGAAGCTCTTTGTTTGACGGTTTATTTTGTTTTTCGTGTATTTAAACCATTAATTTTGATCTTAATGGAATTTTCATTGTGGATCAAATATTATGATTGCTGTAAAATAGATTTCCTGTCTGAAACTTTCAGTACACTAAAATATAAGCAGTTTTAAACTCCAGTAGCGATACAGGCGGTGCTTAAACATCTTCAAAACACAGAGTTTGTTATCTTTGTAAAGTCAACAGTATACCTGAAAGGTTACAATTTGCACATTACAACGGCAATGTCCAAAAGTTCCTTGTAAATATTTGTACAAAGACTCGAGGGATTAGGCGGAGGCACCCGTTTGTCAAAAGTTACCTCAATTCAACTTAAGACCTAGGATTTACACGTTTCATGATTTACGACAAGTAATTCGCGTTTTTACATTATAAAAGCGAGTTTGGAATATCTTTTCAGAATACATATTTCTGGCATTATATTCTTTAAGGATAAAATCCTTTTTATGTAAAAAGGTTTCTTTACAGTGAGAAGAAGGCTGTAGTAAATAAATGTCCTATTATTACAAAAGTTATAAAAGTTACAAATCAAAATAGATATAATAGAACAACAAACTATCTACTAGACGAACCATCAACTACAATGTCTATACGTAATCTGCCATAGCACATAGCCCTACATGTCAATCTAGCTGTCAAACACTGCTGTCAATGTGAACTACAAACGTATAAATCCAGTCCGAGGCTATTGATGCCACAAGACACATTGCTTCTCAAGATCACAGTCAATTCAGAGTACAGTGCCGACAATCATCGGATGATTTGAATTTAGACCCAACAGCTTCACGTTTGTTACTGTAGCCAATTGACAGTTAGTTTACTGTTATGTCAGTGATGTGTCAATGTCAAAATTGTAACTGTTGTTAGTATAAAGCCATAAAGGAATAAGTGAATTGCCAGAGATAAGATACATGGAAGGCAAACATAAATATGTACAAAGAGAAAAATATACGTTTTATAAAAAAATAAAAAAGAGAGCCTTGAAACTTTATTTCAAATAGAATAAAATACCGGCACAAAATTCAAAAAACGAACGTGTATCAAAGCATTCTAATCTGTATCCAATATCTGTAGCAGGCGTTCGCTGCGTCGCATTTGACATTGCAAAATTAAACGTGTCATGGGTCTGACGCTGCTCGCGTTACGTCACTGCATTTGCAGCGTGGCTTCGTTCATTTGCAGAGCGTCTGTGGGTTGAGTTGTCATCGTCAGGGGTTAGGATTATGAATCTGCTGCGTAATGAGCACTTTAAAGATGGTATTTCGCTTTTAGTAAATTCATTGCTCGTTAATGAGATATTTTGCAATTATGTACTGGATTGTAAAGGACAAAGAGCTGTTATGTGTTTGTAGAGATGTAGAAAATTTTAATTAGTTTTATGTTAACAAGTACTGTACTGATGAGACTTGCTGATGAGAGGCCTTTGCCAAGCAATTCGTTTATTTTATAGTATATTTTAGTACATAACAAAACGTAGGCAACAGTTCCTAACATTTTCCCGTCCTTCTGTCAGACGTCACGCAAACCAAAGAGTTAAAATGAAAATGGAATGTTGCGGTATCGTGTCACTTGCACCAATGTTTGGCTCAAGGCGGAATGCAGTACCGACAATGTGAAATATCGTCATTGTCACGCGGTGTCACAGCGTCACGCCAGCGATCGGGCTCCGGCGTCGAATGCGGTTTCAAATCGAATGAGAACGTTCCACGGAATGAGGGTAAACAATGGAATCGAACATGTTTCTGCTTGTTTTGAACATCCATCGAATGTCGAATTGTAAACGATACGCGAAATTATCAGAATGTTATATTGATGGACGGGCATTGTGTTAATTTGCATTTATTAGCACTTCACGTGGAAACATACATTGTAGTACTGCGGGTACTTTGACATACGACTAGCTAGAGTTATATCCATGACACGAGCGTAAGGTAACATAATATATTGTTATCTCGACTTAGAACTGATATAATAAAGGCTTGGTTCCGCTTTGTGTTGCTATTTGAAAAATGCGGCGTTGCCCGCGCAGGAGATCCTATATTTATTGAGGCATACTTCAAGTAAATGGGGCTCTTAGTGGGCCCCTTAGTGTTGGATGCCCTCTTCAATTGTTTATTACGCCCGCCCTCACCGATTGGTCAACTTTATTATGGTAATGGGGTGAAATTGTTTCTAAAAAGTTTGCGGTTGTTACAGTTTCGATGTTTATTTGTAACCGTGTTGTAAAGGGAACTCTATTATTTATGATCCAAAGTTCCATCAGAATTGGCGTTTAATTTAAGTTGTTAGTCGTAAACTAAGGTAATTTGCTGTGTTCCAAGAAGGATTCAGTACCTCCGTTTGTGTTTTGATTGTTACCCGTAAAAGTACATAACAAATTGTGTAACCTCTCCAAATAAACAAAAGAATGTAAATCAAAGTTTTGAATAATAAGTCAATAATTATTATTTTTTGAATTTACACATTCTAAATTTGAAAAAGAATCGTTCTAAAAAGTTAACGATAAAGATGAGGTTTTAATAAATCAACCGTGTATTAAAGGAGGCTGAATATAAGACGAAATGAGTCATTCACAACAGACTGAAGAAAATATCAAGACAGAGCCGTTCATACATGGAACATAGAGTACCATCTAGGTAATTGAGCAGCGTTTTGGTATCTTAACCACCGAAATATAACAATATTTGTGCGTCTCTATGGAATGATACCGGTTTTGTTAGCATTGGCGTGGGGAATAAGATGTATACTTAAAGCGATTATAACTAGGTATTATATTTTTAATCCTTGGATGGTTCTAATTTAATATAGTCTTTCTTTCTTCACACTTGCCTTTTTTGTCCAATGTGCATTGGAATCAATAAATTCATCAAACCATATTGGATAAAGAACTTGGATAAGTGGCATATAGCCTTAATTAAGGCGTTGTTGACAATGAGCAAGTTAACCGGATGATAAAACTCGCCGGGTTTTGATAGAAAGCGAGAAACTGACATTTTATTTTTTCTTTAGTATCCCCGCTCTGTCAGAATGTTCTCTTTCAAAGTTAGCTATGAACAATGACTAATGTAAATATTGCTTTCGGAAGTAATTCAGTGTATACAACGGCGCATACTTTTATGTATTCGGCTGTAATTCGCCTTCCTCTCTATACTTCATGCCATCGCATTAGAATGCTAATCTTGTGTTCTATTTGCCTCAACAAACTAGCGGCACTCTATGCGATACAACATAACAGTTTCAATTTTATTTTATATTAACATTTCGCTGACTCTGTTTCAGCTAGATAGAGAAATTATTGACGTATTTTCCGAGAAAAGGTAAAAGGAAAACTGATACTTATTGTTCCAGTTATAAGGTGTATTTTTCTACCATAGCTAGGTAAAGAAGAGGGATAAAGTGTGAGCAATATTGTCGCTTATTTAGCAGTTTTTAAAGACTGTTTTTGCGCAGAAAGAGTTGGCTGTAAACTTCTCAATTTTATCAACGACAAGTCTTTATTATCGGGTTAGTATTGTCATAGACAACGTTAGTGACGTAATCACATAGTAAAATTTTAGTGATGTTTGTAATAAGTTGAACAGATTTAAGGGGTTGGTAACATCGTGTTGCAGGACTTGCAGGATTTATGATTTATAGACTTAGATTTAATTATAAGAGGAAATCATTATAAAGGAAGATACTTAAAAGTCGGCTTATTCGAATAACTAAGTTAATATTGCTAAGTTATAAGCAGATGGTATGGTTGGTACATAACTTAGGTTAATTTCTACTTGAACTTAATAATTTTGAATGAATTAATACAACTAAACGTATGCGCGTACCTACTTAATCCATAAACAAAACACCATATAAACCTTTACTTGTCTAAATCTTACAAAAACTGACTATCCCCAATACTATACTGATAATCATGACCCTGCAAAAATGTAAGTTATTTACACCACTTGCAAGTAACAGCCTCCACTGAGGGCGTAAACACGGCAATAATTCCTAGCCGGGCCGGATTGAACCGGTTTCGACCGGGTCACGCCGGACCCAAGCACGTGTCACAATTGTTATTTATCACATTTACATTGAATTACTTTGTTTTGGCTAGTATTTAGGTAATACTATAATAAATTAAAAAAAATAACCCTAACCTACCGAATTGCATGTATTTACGAGAACTTTGAGTATTTTCTTTGAGATTTAGAAGGGAATATTGTGAATTGTGACTAAAAAGGCCAGTATCTCAAGTGGCCAGTACCTGAAGAACTCACTTTAATTCAACAGCTAGTAAAGGCTACAAACAAAAATTATGTCTTAATATACATTACTTTTTTAAACATTCGTATTTACACATTCGACGTCTGGGTATCGATGATGTAATCATATAAAGTATTTGTATATTTATGTGTAGTAATATCAGTGAGTTAAATTCCATAGTACAAGTTTAGTGCTTACTTTGTGTCTAATTAGCCGTGCATGAGTTTGTCCTGTAAGTTTTTTTATTATCAATGTTGTTAGTTAAGATTGGTACTTACGAAATTTGAATTAAGAGCAATATTATGCGTTATATTCCTTGTATTAAAACTTTATGCACAAATTATTTTAAAAATAGAATAACTCTTTTTAAAGCCAAGTACAAAAGGTAAAAAATTCACTGGAACAACTTTTTGAAAAGTGTAAAAAGTTTTTATTCAAATAGTTAAAAGGGTAACGGTTCACACGTTTCAGTAGTTACCTACAACGAAGAATTATTCTTTTGACTTATTTTAAAACTAGCAGCGCTCCGCGGTTTTACCCGCGTTTTACCCGTTCCCGTGGGAATTTCGGGAATTTTCATACATATAAACCTTCCTCTTAAATCACTATTTAAAAAATATATCTATTAAAAAACCGCATCTAAATCCGTTGCGTAGTTTTAAAGATCTAAGCATACACACGGACAGACAGAGAGCGGAAAGCGACTTTGTTTTATACTATGTAGTGATGTTCTGTTTAAGGTCGAGATTTATAAATAGAATTACATTTAAACCGGTCGGACGGTTATTTACTTTGTGTTTCGTCAGCAAACACGGCTTTATAACTCAAACCTGCTCAAACATTGGACAATTTTATATGAAAACTAAGTTAATAACTTTGTTTCTGTTTATACTTAGATACCTATAGGTATTTTGTTTGAACATGAACGTTTAATTTGTTATGACCTAACTTAGTTCATAAAAATATTGTTAGTAGATTATTAATTTCTGAAATTATTATTAGGTTCTCAATTTAGCTAGCTGTAAATATTTGCTTTAAAATTAATACTAGCAACAATATTTCCCTCTTCATTGTAGCTGTAAGTACAATGTTTACCCAAAGATACGAACGTTCAAACAAAAAGAAACGCTCATTAATAAATAAATCCATAATAACATCTCTACAAAATAAAAGACACAACAAAAAACATATTAAATCAAAAATTAAACACAAATACATTTATCATTACATTCATAAGGGACATACATACGAGCGTACCATTCACGCGCCTACCACAAATTGTACAAACAAATATATGCAAAAGAATACACCAGTTAGGTATATTTGGTACTTTGTAAAGGTGGGAGTACACGTATGTATCATTCGAGTCGGTAGCGGTGTTTAGCAAGGCCACCGCACGCATTAATTCAACCCCCTCCGGGAATTTATAGGGGAAATGAATCGGGTCTCCCGGCCAGATGTTATACACAGTACCGTATTTATGCATTTACTTATAGCTTTTTTGTAAGGGTTTTATTGAGATAAAATTCAAACGTAACAAACTGTGCCAAGTTTTTGTCGGCTTTTTGTGTTAATAGTATTTGGGTTAGAGTGATTGTTCTCTTGTGGGCACGCGGTGTTATAACACAATGGCGGGTTACATATTTATACATGGTTGTGTAGATGTTACCCATACCATAGTAATTTATCCATGTGTAAACTATGCTAATATTCTACTAATATTATAAATGCGAAAGTTAGTGAGGATGGATGTTTGTGATGGATGATGTATGTTTGTATGTATGTATGTACATAGTTATGTATGTATGTATGCATGCATGCATGTATGTATGTATGCATGTATGTATGCATGTATGTATGTAGCATGCATGTATGTATGTATATTTGTTACTCTTTAAACGATAAAAAACTACTGAAAGGATTTGGTGAAACTTTACAGTAACATAGGTTATACATCAGAATAACTCATGGGATACATTTTATCCCGAAATTCCCGCGGGAACGGATACAATGCAGGTAACACCGCGGGGCGCGGTTAGCTTCTTTTCAAACTCGAAAAACCGCGGTACGGTGCTAGTTTATGAATTATTTGATATTCTATCCAAAGATATACCTACGTATAATGATATGTTTGTTTTATGCTTCTGTTGATGTTATGTTCGAGGCAGAACCATTTCTTCGGTGAAAGTAAATCAAAGTCTGTTTGCGTTGAATTTTAATGAAAAGACGATTTAGAAAGTCATGTTGTTGGAAATCTTAAGGGTTACTTATTACTTAGTAATATTGTTCTTAATTCTGAATGTTTGTATTGGGGCTAATGGCGGAACTTTTAAGAAGTACCTAAATTATTATAATCTAACTTTGTTTTTATTTTCATGCCCTGGTTTGAAGTTTAGTACTTATGTCAAAACTGTACCAGCTCTGACCACTACACATTAACATAAGTCATGACAAGTAAAAGTATTAGCCTGTAAAGTGCCACCCCTGCTGGGCAAAGGCCTCTCGTCTCACCGAAGATATCAGTATAGTGTGGAAAATCTTCTCACAAACTCATCTACATAACTGACATCTACTGACATCTACATAAAAATTGTAACCAAACCACAGAACTCGGCAACAGAAACATAGTTCAGTTAAAGTAATTTGTGTCGGTCTGTCACGTCGTCCACTGGCAGAATAATTCATTATTTCATACATTATGCAGACGAGGCCGCGCGCGGACGCTAGTGGTGACTGATGGTCATGTTAATGTGTTATGAAGATGCGTGTGTTATGTTACGTTTACTGAGTATTCACTTGTTTATCTGTGTATGGATTTAGTGTGATATTTTAGGTGATTACAACGGCATGTACTGATGATTTTTTATCGTAATTTTTCTTAGGAAATTACCGGCAAAAATTTAATTTATTTTAAATCTAATTTTTAAGTCTAGGTTGTATAAAAGATAATTCATTTTTGCATAACAAATGTTTGTATAGACATTGCCATTACTTGTAAGAAGCTATTGTTTCTTTCTATACCTGTAGAGAATAATGATTTTCAATAAGATAATATCTTTTTTGGTTAGAAATAAAAACGATAACTTAACTTTTTTTATAACTTCAATTAAATAATACTTATCCATTTCACTACCGAAACTAATTATAAATTATTGTTTCGTTCCGTTATTTAGCAGATAAAGCTATAAATCGAGGTGATCGCTTCATTTACATTTTTTATCTATCCGTTAGACGAAACCCTAAAGTTTTTCTATCAAAAGACCGAAGTTTTTTTTATCGAACACCGACGGCCGTTCGTTTCGTATTATCTTGACGTATAAATCGTTTTGCGGAACCCTAAAAACGGATATAACCGATATCGCGACACAATTACTCGCCCACAGGAACTTCTCTAAAACATACGGGAAATGGGAATGAATTGTATTCGATTCTTTAGGTTATGTACGACAGAGTTTTGAATGGGGATCTTTATGATGTAGACTTAGTATTTTGGTATTTTCAAGATTGTAATATAATAATTATCTATTTCGATATCTCTGTATTGTATAGTCTTCTTTATACTAGTAGTATGTAATAAAGCTTTTTCCGCTTCGTTTGTTTGTCTGTGGTTGTCTTCAACAGACAGAGCGAATCAACAGGAAGGTATTTGTACCTCAGAATCATGAAAATAGAAGTAATGGTTGGAAGTCACCACGGTGCCTGTGTTACAACTCCCATTGATTTTATAACTACAGTATAAGGCATGTAAAAGGAGCAGTTACTTGCATACCAGAAGCCCACGTAGAGGGCATACATGCGACGTACAGGCATGCCAGTTAGCATATCCAGATTTCAGCAAGTAAGCGCGGTCTGGCAGGTCATGTGCCAGCTACAACCACGAGTATACACGTAAATTAAAGTTAATAATCTGTGAAGATTAACATTACAACCCGTAACCCACCTGTCGACAGAACTGTTTGGATTCCAAAGTTGTCGCATTTAGACAAACTCGTGATCACCGGTGACAGTTGCTGGCCCGGCCACCCGGCCCCGGCCACCCGGCCACGTGGCCGCCCGGCGCCCGGCCACCCGGCCACCCAGACGCCGCGACACCTCAGGCCCGGTGGCTCCTCGGACGTGAGCTAACGAGGCATCACTTAAAATTTTGATTTTAGGGCTACAACACCGTTTTTCGGACGTCCCCGAGTAAAGCAGTTTAATTTAATTACACCAAGTATTTTTTGGGCGCCGCGCGTTAGCACGTTTTTTAGATTAAGTTTTTTATTTTTGTTTTGTTTTTGTGCCATTATAATTGGTGACGTGTTTTTTTTTAATTTCTCAAGTTTGTTTGTCTTTCATTAGGCAGATGTCAAGTTTTTGGATTAAAGAACAAACAAAGCGGTCCAAGTAATCCAACATTATGGATTTCGAACACAATTTAAAAGGAATTAAAGTTTTACCGCGTTTCTGCCGCATTAGGTGTAATCACAGGGCGTGCCTCAAAACTGTACGTGACATGCCACAAATTTAACCTCACGCGTGTACAAGTACCTAATTCAAATCAAACGCTCACATCTCAGTGCCAAATCTAATTTCCCTGCCGGATTAAATGGCGTCGCGATTCCAGCGGATTGGATTAGCGTGAAGGTAAACATTCTGTGCGCTTACCTCACCTACGCTCGATACGTGCAGATCAAGCGACACTAACCCTCGCTTACACACGCGGTATCACACGAATATACTCGACGCTTAAATAAGCGATGTGTACGATGCGATACCTGAATACGCAAACACCTCACTACCTATAGTATTGTTTTTATATCGGGTACATATATTCGAGATAGTTTCGAGATTTGATACGTTCCCTGAGAGTCAAGTTAAAGTTATAGAACTTGAACTCGGTCTAATGTTTGTAAAACTGTCCTGGGAGGATGTTCGATATTGTTGCAAACTTGCATTCAATGTTTGATAGCATAATTTTTCTTTCGATTTACAAAATGGACACTTTTATTTCACGTAAACACCATTGATTCGCTACCTTATTTATTAGAATATGAACAAGAAAGCCTAATGAGTAACATGTACGAGACTCTCGTATGTTCAAAGAGTGCCTAGGAATGATTTCTTACGTCTAAATAAAATTATTTACTGGCTAGACTGAAACGAAGGAAGATATAGAATTGTAAATGGTAATATAATATAATTTGAAAGGCGTGGGTATCGGTGTACATGCTGTCGGTACCTCACCGCGTTCTCATTATCCAAAGTGCTGGCTTACAGAAACTCATCTGCTGACTTTTTTTTGTTTCAAAACCAATTTGTTTAATGCCTGAAACGGAGCGATTGGTTCAGGATATTTTACTAGACATTTACCAGGATTTGACAACTATTTCAAATATGGAAGCAAAGCTGATTGGGTTTTAGTTATGGCGCTTTTTATTTCATCCCTTCCAGTTTGAAAATGTTGCATATTTTTCGTCATTTTATTTTTGCTCGCTTAATTTTTTCTCTATATACGAGTATATCGGGCGAAAATTAACACTTAACACAATACTCAACGTTTCGGAACGTTATCGGTACCTTTTTGTTATGGATAAAACAACCACAAATTACAAATTCTACTAACAACTATAATAATGTCAACAAGCGGCACTAAAACAGAAGAGCACTTGACTAAGTGCAATTTTAATAAGCTAACACAAATTAATTAGCATAACGACCACTTAGCATTTCGTTCCCGATGTAATCGCGAGGAAAAAGGAAAAATTAATATAAAGAAAAATGATTCAATTCCAAATTTGAAAGCAAATAAAAGATGCAATGTGCCTCTCGTCTCATTAATCCTACCTCCATGGAGGATACACGTCAAAAAGGGGTTTGGGAACGAAAAAAAAAACTGTAAAACACGACGAAACTTCCGAAATGAAAAGTCAACTGAGTAAATTTGGAAAAATTGCTACGGGACCCTGGGATTATGTGGGCTCGTACAGCACTGAGGGGCTTCGCTTCTACCGAAGCTTTTAAACAGTCATGTGGAATTAAACTAAATGCCAAAAAGAAATCGTACTTCGTCGTCGTAGAAAAGTTCTTTTTACTTAAGTGCGCATTACTCTGCCGATAAGTGAATTCAATCATTCTTTTTTCAAAAAGTTTTAATTTAAAATTGGATGAATAATTTTTAGTAATTCATTGCTACTTGTAAAGGCACTTTCTAAAAGTTGGGTCCTACTTATTCTTAATTGCCTACGACCTTATGTTACCTATGTTCTTAATTGCCTACTTTAAGTTAGGTAATTAAGAACACAGGTTACGGAACAGGTACTTAAATAAAACATCCCCACAAAACGCTGAACGGTAAACATGACTCGTATTAAAATTACTTTTCATAGATGCTAACAAGACAAAAACAAAACAGAAAATATCAAGTTTCAAGGAAAATTCCGACAAAATCATATTACTTTAAAAAACTCTCAACAAACCCATTGAAATATGAAATATTAAATCTGTGTATCCGGTCAGAAACGGGTGAGCCCTTATTTGATTGCTGGAAACCCTCGCAAATTAAATTCCTCTAATACTTATACATAAAATATAAAGTATTTGCTCGAAAAGTATATTGATATCGAAAATAGACTTTTAAAACAAACGATTTGATTAATTTCTAAATTGAGGATTACTTTTAAGGAGTATTCTCGAGAATCCGTTAAACCATGATTTATGTTTCGTTTCGTTCATTCGAAAGCCGCAATTAGGAAAATAAGAGTTTTAACTGGGACTTTTTACGTTGGATCTATTTCTGTTAAATTGAAATTTCAGGTGACATGGCAACGAGCTAGTCATCTTCTTCTTCATCGAGTGGATGGTCAACCTGACCAATCCTGGTGTCAGAGTTATTGAGCCGCCAAAGGCCTTTGACATGGCTCATGTAACGACTACTATCCGTAGAAAGTAACCGGGACCGACGGCTTAACGTGCCCTCCGAAGCACGGAATCATCTTACTTTTCGAGCAATCAGGTGATTCAGCCTGCAATGCCCTAACCAAACTGAGGAAAGTCTCAGAAAGATTCTCTCCTCACAAGATTTTTGTGAGATATCCCCACCGGGAATCGAACCCGGAACCTCCGGGTCGTGAGCCGGGCGCTCAAACCACAAGACCACGGAGCTATATAGTCATAACGCCCGTATTCAAAATATACATTTATAAAACTCTGTTGAAGCAATATGTGTTGTGTATGTGCCTTGCTGTAAACATACTTCTTGTATTTTTCAACCAAGCGTTTAATAGAAATCGTCGCACACATCTGATTTTCAAGACATATTTTCATTCAAAGATTAATTGCAAGTACAAGCTCTAAAACTCGCTCAGTCCCAACGACGCTCAACAACCATCTAAATGATAAACCCAGAGAAATGATCACCTTCCAAAGTATCTCTACAATCAAGAGAGATAAAGTAAATTAAATTAAAACGTAAAGTTATTTGAATCAATCTGGTACAGTCGCTGGGATTCGCTTATCAAAGCCCACAAATCAACGCGGAACAAAGCCTAGGGACAATGCTTTATCTTCACAAAGAAAGTCTCGTTAGTTAAGAAACGAGTATCCAAGCTTCGGCCGACTTTGAAACTTCATTGAGCTTCTATATCGGGCGCTGATTGTTTCATGAAATAGTAGAGCTTCGCGGCTTTTCTCCCCATCTTCTATGTACATAAAGTAATAATATGTAAAGTATATATCTAAATTCTGTAGTTGTATAAATATAGGTATTACTAAGCTGAAAAAGTTTGCTTTTTATTTGTTTGTATGAATGAGCTCCTTCCTACTACCAGGCGAATTGTTTTTTTTATATGTATATGATTGTAGTGAGACAGGGCAAGGCTAATACTTTATGTTTATCTACATTGAAGAGGAAGGTCTTCAATAGGACTGTGCTAGTTAACTACTAGGCTCGCAGCTAGTAAACTACCTCGAGGATTCACCAATCACAGCACATTGAGATTGTCAATAACGCGTAGGAATTGTTAAAATCTTTTCGTAATGCATTATGATTGGTCAATTGAGCTCCCCTACGCTTCAATGAATACGCACCTAACTTTAAGGCCTCTAAAGTCACCGTAGGAGACTAGGGTTTTAGGATCAATGAGTAGTTATAAAATAACATTAGAAAAAATACTTTAAGTTCATAGTTAACTTGCACTTATACCACTCGCGTCTCCTAACTCTACTTATGAATAATAAGTTAATTTATGTTCGCTAAGTAATGTGCAACAGAAAAATTCCCTGCAAAAGTTACAGCACTTAAAATTCATTACATTAAATAACATTCCTGTGTGAAGACTTCGAAGCAGCGAGCATTTGAGAAACTTTATAAACATTTTAGAAACTAACAAATATTTGCATAAACATGTTGTTAGTAACTGTACCTTTTAGTTATTGTTTTGTTAGTGTTAATGTTTTATAATATCGTATCAGAAGTATATTAAATATGGGAGATTATACTGCAATTCCCACAGGAACGAGTGGGTTTTCAGAAAACCGCTCAGGAATGTCAGTGATATTTTCCTAGAAATTGAGTTTTCCTTTAAATTATGTTATCAAAAGATAAACAATTACGTTGTTCTAATCATTAACGAACAAACCGACCCTACTTTCATATTTATAATAGAAATACGGACTCCCACTCCCAGCGCAAGTAATCCAAAGTATATTAGTTGGGTCATCACTAATATTTGTTCTCTAGACCCCGTGACGTAATCTATTCAATAGAGATTACTGGGAGCCCGTGGATCATACACACTGTGTGCTATTCTGTGGTATAGTTCTCAATGTGGATAGCTTAGGAAATCTTGTTATATCAAGTTGATACATTTTGAAATCAGATTATTGTCAATTTTAATTACTGTAGCCATTTAAAAACCTTTTCAATTGATGCGTTTTAAGAACAGCTGCAGTCCTGCTGCAGTGCTGCAGATATGTCCTGCATTGTCACTGCGACTGCAGCTCAACTAAACTTTTCTTCTGTTCTCTCAACTCTTCTTGCTTAACCGCCTAAAGTGGAGGATTTTTTTTGTATTTTTACAAAAGAACCCATAGATAACCGTCGTTAACAGTAAACGTGTTAATAAGCTGTGTAACGACGAGCCAAATAGAAACCGGGTGTCTCTCACATCAAATTTCAAAGTTTGCCTTCATAAGTATCAAAATTTCAACCCTCAGCATCGTAATTGCTGCATCCACAATTTCCACATAACATGTCACATCAGAGAGTCATCTAACGAGCGCTTTTAATTAAAGAGTCATCGTCATAAAGGCATAACCAAATAATTACAATGAAGACATATCAAAAACTCCTTGCGTTTAATTTTAAGACGAGTTCGTCATCTCAGTTTTACGGTGTAATCTATACTGTCACGCCGTCCGTGACGTCACGCCCTCCAACCACCAATTACAGCCGGCGAATTTCGCGCGAAAAATAACACGCGTAATCAAAAGACGACGAAATGTGGCCACCATTTTGTGCGGAGATATTAATCACGGGAAATAATGGGAGCGTTCTGTCAGTATGATTTGCACTTTTGATGGTTTTAGGCTTTGGAAGTGCGGGATTGTGGCGTGACACGGTGCTTCTTTTTGTAAGTCGGTTATTGAAGGCCTTGGAGTGCCAATTTTATATTTTGTATGACATTGATAGTGAGACGAGCTTTTGCGGAGGTGACCTTGACCTATTAGAGATGCTATGTAGGCGACTCGCACATTAGCCTAATCCCGGATGTACATATCTACAGTTTGTCTTTAATGGCTTTATCGAAAACTTTGATACCTAACTCCAAAGTTTGAGCCAAATCAGGTAAAGCTGACTTACACAACGGCATCATTTACATTAATATATTTAATTTTGGTTTAGTCTGAGAACACATAAACTCCATTACCGGAGCCGGGCCAACTCCTTTAATTTATGCCCTTATTCTAAACAGTATTGGGTTGCTTGTGTACACAAATGAGATACGATTGTTTTGCAAAAATAATACGTTATTTTAAAGGTTTTACGAACACGTTAATGGTTTAAAACAGTATTTTCCGTGCAAAAGTAAATAATTGGTTCGTTAAAATTATTAAATTACCTTGTTCCCATAAAATAACACTGTGGAATTTCATATTTTGTACGGATAATGTTTGTAATTGGGTGTTGTTTTGATATAATTTTATAATAAGTGTGTAAGCGTTTGCGTAGAGAAACAGTGTAAATTATTTGTGGACTATTCGATATGATAATTGCAATTAATTAAATATACTTCATTGAATCCCTATTATAAATAAAAAAATATAGTTTAAAAAAACTAAAAAAACACGCTTTTATTTTGAACTAAAAACTAGAAAATAATTTTTCTCCTCAAATCAAAATTATAATAAAATTTAAGTTGTAACACAATGATTTAATTCAGAGTAAAAAGCGTGGGGTGCATTTTAATGTAGTTCATAACTATCCTCTCATAGATAGTTACCAATGATGATTGTAATATTTAAAAATATTAAGCACCCCACGCTTTTTTACTCTGAATTAAATCATTGTGTTACAACTTAAATTTTATTATAATTTTGATTTGAGGAGAAAAATTATTTTCTAGTTTTTAGTTCAATTTGCAATAAAAGCGTGTTTTTTTAGTTTTTTTAAACTATAATTTTATTTTTTATTTTTTAGTAAGCATAACATTATATGCAACTTTTCATCCCGTAATTCCCACGGGAACGGGCCCATCACGGGAAAACCACGGGACGCTGTTAGTGTCTAGTACCATTTAGTAAAATAAAACAGAACTCCCGTTCCGTCCCACAGCGAGCGCCCGTTGATGTCTTTTATATGAAGTAATAATTTTTTAGTAAATCTGGCAAATCCATTAAGGATAACGGGAAACTGTTATTAAATTATTGCATTGTCATCGGTCCTTGATACATATGCAAAGTTTCAAATTAATCAGACTTCTGGAAGTTGGTGAAAATGATGTTCAAAGATTTCATTACATACGTACATACATACATACAGGCCAAGCTAATAAAAGCGTGTTAAAAAGTAAAAATAAAAAGTCCAAGAGATGATTATCAATGCCATAGTTTCTTGCACGTTTTCGACAGTTACTTGGTTACACAAAATAGTAAAAATAGCTCAGTTAATAAAATGCCCGTGAAAAATAATAACGTTTATCGGAAGTGGTGATAGCGTGACGTCATATATAACACGTGTTCGTGTCACGTCGACAGGACACATTTGTCACGCTCCTCGTAATTTTGGAATGAAATATTATCTTACCTAGTACGAGTATAGTTAGACATGACATTTTTTTAAAAAGGCTCTTTGTTAGATAATCGATTGTTAACGATATATAGCGTTATGAAGGTATCATTTTGCGAATATAACATTATAATTCAGAATTAGAGTAAACTAATTAATTAAATTAGAATAAAAAAAAATCGTAGTAAACGATTAAAATGTATGTACAACTTTTCCCCCAAACATTTTGAAAATCATAGCAAATATAAACAAACAGTGTTCATAAAACATCAAAACAAAATTGGAATACAGAAACAGTTTTCAAACAAAATAAACTACCGAAATAACAAACACGAAACTAATTTCGCAAATAATATTCCGTCAGTTGCCCCTCGGCCCGTGATCCTCTTAATACCTAATCCCTTGGGACAAAAGACCCTCCACTGATACCAGCACAACGGACAGACACCGGCCACTGCATGATGCTGTCACATTGTGCATTTACGACCTCACAACAAAGGTTCAGTTTTCACATTTATACTCAGGACATTTAGTTTGGTTACGTGTTTCTGTAATTAAAACGTCTATAAAAAAAGCAATCTCTTTTAACAATTTCCTGAACTTTACCTGACTGAAGTTCTCATATCAAGCACTAGATAGAGTTACTCCAACTATGCACTAATGTAATGAGATCGGCAATTAAACGTACGAGGTATGCTGCATGAGAATACGTGTTCAAGAGAATGATTATTATGGCATGTTTAGAACTTCAGTACCTAGAGCTGTGCTTATGTTTTAAAGTTTAAACACGAGGAACAATTTCAGCTGTAGCAAAACAATATACATAAATATCAAACTGAATAATTCTTAAAATTGTAGCCATCTTTAAAACACGGTTCTGAATAAATAATTCATTCGCGTCAATGCCGAAGTGAGCCGAGTGACAACGCCTCCGCGTTTCATAAAACAATACCTACTCGATTTTCTGTGCAATTCAACGGGAAAAGCATTTCATTTTGTGAAAACGACTCAAATTTCCGTAGCTATCCGCCGGGTGGGTCGAGGCAGGCGCACCCGAATACACACTACCGAATAAGTATATAAAATCCACACATACACATAGTTTGCTAAACATCCGCTCATCTGAAACTTGGATCGGGCTGTCACGCCGGTTCGACTTCGAGCGTGATTAATGTTTAACGTCACGCCGTGTACTTCAGCCGTGTTAATGCCTAGTAATTGTGGTGGAAGTTGAACGATGAACGCATACAGTAGAAATTTTGACTTGTTTTAAAAGAATTTTTGCGTTAAGCTTATGAGGGTGTAATTTGTATGTGTCGTTGAAATGTGAGCTGCTATTTCCGTCACTTTATCTTCGCGGGTACTGCGATGTGTCTGAATACTTTACATTATCTCTTGAACAGTAAACGCGAACTGGTTCTTATCGTAGTGCCTACGCAGAGACACTTGAAACTTTGTATGAAAATCATTGCCAATATACATAATTTGTTTCTGTACAGTGTATAACTTGAAGAACGATATTATTATGATAAAGAGTAGCGCTCTTGGCGTAGTTTGACTTGGTAATATTAACTCTATCCGATTGTTAAGCAACGTGTAGCTCAATCCCAACTTGGATGAGGGGCCGATAATGGCATTTATATATGTGTATATGTATACTACGTTTTGAAATCATCAAACAAAATACAGACATAATTTATATGAAAATTAAGGAATTTACATCGTCCTTTAGCAAACATACATTCGGTACTGTCCTAAGTCCATCGCGGGACCTGTCACGTCGCCGGGACACTCGAGATTAACACACCTTTATCGTGTCACGCCGTGACACACCGCGGACTCCAGTCACGCTCGAGATACGCTAATTAAGCAGGTTTTAAATACGGGATTATGAAAAGGAACTGTTTATATATAATTTGTTTGTGACATATGACGCAACTTCCAAAGATCTAATCTCAAAAATTATCAATCCTAATTGAATACTATTTTGATTTGAATAATTAATAATAGCCACATTCAACGGCAAGGGTATAGGTTATTTTTTATCCTCAAAATTCCCAAAAAACGAGCTAAATGCGAGTAAAACTGCGTGGCGCTGCTAGTTCTAACCCATGAGACTTTCAAAAAGAAGAATTTCCAGCAATAGTTATTAAATCCACAAGAACACTACACTCCACTCGTAAACGGAAGTACACATTAAGCTGTGTTAATAAGTGTAATACGCTATAACTCGGTACGTGGTTTACGTTTAATTTATGTGTTTAAAACATGTAAATAAACAGCTTATAACGATACATTGTCGTTTCGGTTAGGGCGGTTTCCTACGGAGATGTAGAACCGGTTAAGTATGTTACTAAGTTACATTGTACTTTTCTTTTCGCTTGTGAATCAAATAAAGATACATCTTGTTTGTACCTTTACAGATTTACTTTGCGTTGTGAGTTAGGATGCGAGGTCGGTATCAGTCAATCATTTACTTTATTCGTTGAGTATTTTTTTATTTCATATATTGGGTAGTCAGTAATATACTTTGAATATCTACTTTTACCGCTTTATTAAAAAACGCGGTGTAACTAACACTGTTATACTGTGTTTTGTCTCTTTTGCTCTTCGGAAAATTGTGTATGTCAGAAAGTGACAAACCATTTGATAGCTAAACTGTTCTTAATACGCGTTTCTTAATATGGCCCCTATAGTATAGTAGGTATACAGGGTGAGTGAAACCAAATGCTAGAACTGATACAATGATAGGAAGTACTTTCAACCTCTTCCATGAGGCCTTAGTTTGATGGTTGATGGAATACTAAACTAGCGACTCGCCCTTGCTTCACTTCGGTCCGTTATATACATAAACGAACGTTAAGTAAATAAATATCAAAATGATAGTGAACACTGCATCAAAATGTTACGCCTTACCCACTGACCACAATATTACGTTATTTTGACAAACAATACATTATAGTCTGATCCAAAGTTAAATAAATATATGAAAACTGTGTATGTCTACTTACTAGCTTATTCATAAACGCTTTTTAACCAAAACACTGTAAAATTTGTTTTCGACTCTTTTGTTCTTCGGAAAATAGTGTATGTCGGAAAGGGACAAACCATTTGATAGCTCAAATTAGGTTTTTATGCGTTTATGAATATTAACCTTAAAGTTTGACATACATTATGGTCCTACTAATATTATAAATGCGAAAATTTGTGACGATAGATGTATCTACGGATTTATGTATGTATGTATCTTTATTACACTTTCACGAAAAAACAACTGGACGAATTTGGATGAAACTTTACAGTAATATAAGTTATACATCAAAATAATAAATTTTATCCCGAAATTCCCGCGGGAACGGGTACAACGCGGGTTTAAGACTAGTTTAACATAGAATAAAAGTTTTAGGCAACTTGTCGTATGTATATTTCGTATGTAAGGTAAAGGCCCTCAAATATTACAGCGTTTCGTGTAAGCTCACCTCTACGGTAATAATAGGGTTAGTATAATGGCCTATAAGATTACGCTTTCGTATTTACCTAAAGTTAATGGGAAAATTAAAATTTATTGTGTTTAGTTTCGTGTTTAGCTTTTTGAAGTTGTGTTTTTAAATTTTATAGGTTGTAAGAGGTAGTGTTGGTTGAAATTAAGAATGTTTTTTAATAAAATTAAACATTGTTATTTTACAACTAGAGCGTAGAATTTTACTTTTTTATGTTTATACGATAATCGTTTGAAGTTAGCATCATACCCTTGTGGTCAAGAGGCGATCGATTCTTTTAGTAGCCAATTCTTATTAACATAGAAAACATGTCTATCCCAATCTGCTATCCGTAATTGGCTGATATAGAAAAAGTAATTGAAAACAACCCAAAAATTTTGCACTCTCTACTACTCTCTTCATGACCTCTATTCTTCTTTTGACTTCTATTTATCACCGAAAAACAACATTAAAAAAACACTAGACAAAAATCCAATCGATTTTACGAACCTAATTAAAATACTCTACCACAACATCCAATTAGTCACAAGGGTGTACAATTTATAAGGGCAAGTACGCGTTTCAAGTGCGCATTAATCTAAAGACATCGCCAAGGAAAACAAAGGGGTCTTATCGCACCCTGTGACCCTTTGGGACAAAAGGCGACATCAACGCAGGGCAAGATTAATCGACAAGCCCTATGTATGATATTTCACCTGTTAATTTGTATATGTAATTGTTAAAACTTTGTTTATGGCATGATGGTGATAACTGAAGATATCAGAAGTATGAATTGATTTCATACTAATACTAGCAGCGGCTCGCGGTATTACCTGCCTTGCGCCTGTTCCCGAGAGGATTTTGGGATAAAAATAGCCTTTAATCTTCTTCTTGAATTTTCAATCGGACTTGTTATTCTCGATTTTGGCGTGCCAAATGTTCTCAACTAATAGTGCTCAACTAATAACATGTTATTAGTTGATTTTTGATTTAATGAACGTCTCTGCGAGCGGCAGTTAGTAAAACAACTCTCACCAGATATTCTTCTGTGCACTACAAATAAACGCGTTGAGAATAACACTAAAAAGATGTTTTAATTTCAACAAAAACAAACAAAGTAGTGGCCAAACCTAGTAATTACATTTTTGCAATTTAATTTAATTTTTAATTTAAATTGCTACATACATCACGCTTGTGCAAAACATTAACTTATTCAAAACTTAATTATAACTTTGATAACGCTGCGTCCAAACAGAAGGTTGTAAAAGTTATATTTTTCAGTAACAGCCGCTAATTGTTGGATAATTGCTTTAATTTCGAGGTGGCGAAACGTTAAGCCGGAGGAAAATATTACTTCAACTTTTAAATATTTTTTGTTATCCTCCGCTTAAAGGGGAAATTTATAAAGGGTTCTCAATTTTTTTCTCGTCCCATTATATCTAAGTTAAAGATAATTTAAAAATGTACCGCGGGAGGTGATCGGAATATTTATAGACGGTATTAATTGTTATAAAGTCTTTTATCGAATCGATTACATTTAATTGGTAATTTATGTTAATGGGTTTCGGTTTAGAAAGGCTTTCTTTAGAAACAGCGAGATTACAAGCGCGACTTACTCTTGCCAGACCTATTAAGTACGTAACTCAACCGGTGCAACCGACATGGTCTAACGATTGGAACAGCCGGGACCGACAATGTTGCCCCTCTTGCCCTCCGAAGCACGGCAGCACTCAGATAGAAATGCCACTACCGGCCACCCATTCAAGTCGGATCACATCTTGTTAAAGCTCACTCAATCTCAACGACAATGTGACGCTGTACATAAAGAACGAAAAAAGTTTTGTATGCTGAACTACAATGCTGAAATACATAGGAAACGACGCCACAACACACTTAGCACCAAACAGGTTTAACCGAAGCAAACACAACTTTCCAATTCAAATAGCAACAAAGTCATACATTGTTCGAGATTGCTTCCCAGTACTTCATGTTGTTCACACATTAACACTTCTTAAGTAATTATAACAAAGATTTTACATCAAAACTTTTACCTATAAAATGGTGGTTTCCATTGTGGAAACGACCTTTTACTCGTATAGCCAGGGAATGTACGAATCTTTGTTAGTGAAGTAAATACTGTGGAGATTTTGGAAAGCTTAGCGGAAAATATCTTTTCGGACGGATAGAGCGGAGGTTTTTCAGTTTGAATCCGATGCCATTGCATTTCTGGGCCAAAAGGATACGGGAAACAGTTTGTGATTGAAGTAAGGTTTGCGAGATATCCCTGGGCAAAGATCGCTGACAAGAGGAGACGCGTAATCACATCGCACGTAGTGTATAGGATGTTATAGTAAAGTGTTAGCCTGTAATGTTCCACTGCAAGGCACAATCCTCTCATCTCACTGAAGATGAGGTACAGCGAGGAGGATTAGTCGTAATCACCACGCCCTTAGGTCAGATTAAATAATGAAAAACTCCATAAAACTTCCATACCCAAAAAGATAACTCGAACTCCATACAAAATTCACTGAATTTCCAACAAAATTCATAACAATGATGGCAACGTGTTAACGAGCTCAAGAATACTATATTTTATCACGTCGTGGTTGTTGTTTGTATGTCATAATTATGGTTTAACGTCTTTATATAAAACGTTTATGCGGGCGGAGTTAATTAACAGTCAAGTTTAGGTTATGACCCCTTGTTGTGCTTATAAAATGCAGATTTATTACGCCAATGAATAAACTAAGATATAAAACTAATTATGGCCGCGTACATTAAAACGACTTGTCGTAAAATAGTTTTAAGTTCGTAGTTTTTACTTGATATTCTGCTAACAAGTTTGATATAAACGAGTTTCGATCATTCTTGTTACATGTCCCCTGCAAAATGGAGTTTATGAATAAAATTAATCGTTATAATTATGCGATGGATTTGCATAATTTATCAAGCTTATTCACAATTCCAAATTTAAATTCTCCTGGCTTAATAATGAGCGTAATTTTTGTTTTACTTTCACTTTAGTCATTAAACGTGATCACAGTCTAATTAACAACGAATTGGATGTTGTCGTGTAAACGACATTCAAATGAGTGAATTGGAGTTTGAGAATGAAATAAAAATTAAAAAATATGATCGAAGCCGGGATGGTTTAGGGTGTGGGGTTGGGGCCGGGTGCCCGGGGCGAGCGTAATTTTTATTACGGTTGTTGAGGGCTGTCATCTTTTTGTCCGCCCTGGGCGAATATTCGCCCAAAAATAGACTTGCAACTATTTTGTATCCCTAGGAGGTAATATATCAAAGTGACCATGGAATAAGAAAAAAACTGCTGCAAAAGTATAACCGACTCTAGAAGTATTGCACTGCTGGGAATATAATATTTGATGTAAGATCTTACATTTTTGATATATTTTGGCAAGCTCGACCACATACAACATTGTGTGTCTTCAGATAGAGTGATAGGTTTGGCTCAAGAGGAAATTCTTTGATATAAGTATATTAAGTGAATGGTTAGTGTAGCCTCCGATGATATTTCATAGGAAACTTTGCTTGATAAAAGTAGTATGAAGAATTCAGTGGTCGAATGATCGCATTCGATAGATGCGTGAAGTATCTTATAGATATAATGGGACTTGATATTCGAGCACCAAAACTAAAATGGGTTTCTGAACATATTTGACTTTTACGAAATAGGTTATGTTACAGAGGTTACGAAATAGCTTAGGTTATGTCATGGCGCCTGCGACTAACTAAAAAAAATCATTGAATATGTCATGATTTTAAAACATTATCGCTTACATTGTAATTTTTAGCTATTTAAAAATAAACAAAATCACTTTAAGCGGCCGATAGCCTACACCATGATAACCACAGCTTAGGCTTAAAATACAATTTCAATTACACCAATACACTACGCAAATTAATTAAATTATGCTAATATCTTTGTTAGAAAACCACAACGTGCTACTATTAGGTGTTATGTCAAATGTTGTTATATGAATTTATGCGCGAAGCTGTTATTATGCCAGGCTTAAGATACTCGATACTATTGGTGTAATTATAGATCGTGCTTCAGGTGAGACGGGGTGTAATCAAAGGAGTTTGTCGAGACTGATTATTTACTGTTAGGGCTCATTAATGATGCAATAATTATGCGTATATCTAAGAACCATTAGGATAGAGATAGTTGCTTAATTTAAATTGAAGTTGTATATTCCTCGTCTCGGTGGTCTAGTGGCATGAGCACTCGCCCGCCAAGATTGAGGTCACGGGTTAAATTCCCAGGTTGAGCGAAAACATGTTTCCTACTTTTTAAACATGGCTTGGGTTTGAGATCCAACCCGCAGTAGGCAAACGTGGTGATTACTCCTAAACTACCTCACAGTACTGATGATCTTCAGTGAGATGACAGACCTTTGACCAGCAGAGGGACGTTATCTCATATTTTACTTTTTTATACTCCACGAAATGGGCGTAGCAGGACAGATATTTTACAGGCTAAGGGATTATAATATTGTCCCCCTCCCAAATATGTATGACTCAACTTTGTATGAGTTATACTATGTATGAATTAGCCATGACACATACGCAAAGTAAATAAAAACCGTTCGAGATAGTATAATTAGATACCATGAATAGATATTGCTGTCGAAATAGAATAAAAACGTCGATTTAGTAAATGGTAATTTCATCTTCTTATTACGTTAAGGCAAATTTTGCCAAATAAAAACCTTTTTTTTTCAGGAGTTCCAAACAGTTACCACAAGGCTAAAACCGCACACCACTGCCAGCTGAACGCGTGTTCCAGTCGTCGAAACACAATGTTACAAAGTGAGTGAAATTGTACCTAAATATAAATTAAAATGTATCGCCCCTGACCGAGCGATCTCTTCCGTAACAGAAGTGTCATTGGATAATTGTAAACGCCGTTGTTTTGTAATCCAACTAGTAACATTATAAACTGCCGACAGATGGTTGTTAACTGAACAAACCATTTACAATATAACAATATTACAATTAATATTATATTGTAATTTATATTACAATATAACGAGTTTAGTTTCTGTTTAGTAATCTGTCAATAGCAAAACGTAAAAATGTGAACTTTCATCATAAAAGAAAAAATAAATAGCTCGCTGATTGGTCTAATTTCTTATGTCACGCGCAATCGCGTACAGGTCTTAAACTCTGTCAATAGTTTATAATATGACTAGTTGGATTATAAACTTCAGTTAATAGTACCGTGACATATGTATGACAACGGTCCAATAAACAGGTACGAGTATATCCTGAGTAAAACCATTGGTTAAAAAAAACATGCCACTGACCGAGAGATCGCCTCCGTAGAAGGGGTGAATGACGAAGGTCTCGTTCCCGATGTGGATGACCCCGGAGACCCCGTTGCAGGTGTGGAACGCGGCCGACGCGCCCGGGTAGTCCTTCACGGTACCGTGGTAGTAGCAGTGTTCGATCTCCTGTAGGCAAGAGGTGAGCATTATACTTACAGGTCAGTGTTATACTTAGAGGTCATTGTTATACTTAGAGGTCAGTGTTATACTTTTGACGTAATTTTTTAAACATTGCACATGTCAAAATCACTACTAATGAAGCATTTGTCGTCTCTGAGTACGGGCGTTAGATATGAGTGTACCCTTTTCAAATAAGTGTTCGAAAGAAACAAATATCTTCAATATTTATTGCGATGCCCTGATTTTACTATTAATTAAATATAGATAAATTAAATGACAACGCGTAATAGTGCTAGTAAACGTAGACATGGTTATTTTCTTTCAATGTATATTTATCAAGATAATAAGAATTACCGTTGAAAATAGAAACCTGAAATACCTCAAAAATCTAATTTGTTACCTACTTATATAAAACCATAATATCAATAACGTTTTTACTTATTCTATACAGAGCGATTTTTCCCATTGAGCTTGCCCATGGTAGAATATCACCCTGTATAGCCTTTTATCTATTCCTACTTAAATACTTTTAAAGAAAAATGTAATTCAATATAAAATCCTGTCTCAGCAAATTCATGCTTTGTGAGAACTCCTAATTTGTCATTCACAAGTATCGTGCTTCTGCTTTGGGGAGAAAAAGGAACACGCTACGTGTGGCTACGAAATGTGCGGCTCCACTTTGTAAGTTTTGCAGCGTACCTTTTTTAAATTATTCATGTCGCATACATTTAAGACGTTTTACTACAATTTATAAATTGAGTTCAGCGATTTTGGTAAAAGTAAAAGCACAAGAAAGCAATTTTACGTGCCCTCAGAAGCACGGTAGCGCTCAGATAGAAATGCCACTATCAAATCACCCATCTACGTAGGGACCAAACTGCACGTTGCTTAACAATCGTAATGAACATCGGTAAGTACTATTACGAATAGATTGTTAAGTAAAACTCTGATTTCATTCACGATTTTTGTATTTGATCTTTGAAATTTTAACTACTGATTATCAGTTAAAACTATGATAGTAAAAATTACCTACACAGTATTTACATTTTAAACCCGCTATGTTCATAGCTCCAGATTAAAAGCTCCGCTCGCAATTAGGCTGCGTACTTTTTTTCGTCTGTGGTGAATAGAACGAATGGAAGACCGGGTTGGTGGCAAGAAATCGAAGAAATTCCCATTCATTCGTTCGTTCTCTTAAAAGGGAATATGTCAAAGGATCTTTTTTGTATTACAGGCAGGTATTTCAATATATTTATTTATGAAATAGTCCCCAGAGTTTTTGTTTAATGTAATTATTATAATGATTCTTCTTCCTTTGAAGTTTTACGAGAAAATTGTTGGTAGGTAGAACATATATCTACTAAATATTTCGTTCCTTACTAATATACACTTAATGAGTTAATATTGATTCCAAATTAGTAATAAAGTGACGTGTAATTTTTATTTCCCTTTGAAGTAGATACCTACCGCAATAACAACGAACCCTGAAAAAGCCCTTTGAATGTAACAAAAACATCTTCAGAAAAGGTTAAGAAAAGTAATGGCAACATTTCTAAATGATTCCACTCTTTCTGTAAGCTAATTCCGCAACACAAATTGCCACAGCACAAAAAGCACTCATTGAGTCTCACTTTTGCTATGTCATCTCGCCCGCCATGATGGATCGCGTTCGCGCCAAAATTGTTGACACATAAATTACCGCCAAGAATTTTTGCGGTAACAATGTGCGAGACGCCGATTAATATAATATTTTTTGTTATTAAAATTCACGTTTAACGCGATTCGACTACAATTTTTCTTAGGGTATATTTTCTTCTGACATCTGAATAATTGAAATGTCTAACGCTAAAAAGGTTTTTGCTTTTAGGTTTTATCAAGTGGCAGTATATTTCTTTAGCGGTAACTCAAGTATACTCAGACAAAAGCTGGCTAAAGTATTTTAAGCTCTAAAGGAATACTTTACTAAACTTAGGTATCTAACATTTTACAAGTACCTATCGGTACCTGAAGGTTTATTGTAACGTTTCACTAAAAATGTTTCACTAAAACAGGTTGACGCCTGTTTTAGTGAAACATTTCAAATTCTCTTGGATCTCAAAAAGCCTATTTTGGTCATGATTGATGACGGGACCCTGGGGCTTTGAAGTACACTGGAGTGGTGTTAAACTACCAAGGAGTAAGTAACTCAAAGGTTATGTATAAAGCAGTAGGTATTCTATATTGTGTGAAGACTGTACAATGTTATTTACCACTTTAACATACGTACGACTCATGCTTAGAGATAACAGTTTTAGGAAACTAGGAAACTTTTGCAAGAAAATAATGATCGAAAAAAGATTTATATAAAGCTTTGGATTTATTATTTC
Source organism: Cyclophora albipunctata (assembly GCA_963082685.1). Classification (NCBI taxonomy): domain Eukaryota; kingdom Metazoa; phylum Arthropoda; class Insecta; order Lepidoptera; family Geometridae; genus Cyclophora; species Cyclophora albipunctata. Next base: position 774,298 of record OY720117.1, on the reverse strand, counting down.
TTCTTTTATTTTTTATTGATTCAATTTAATAAATAAAAACTAACAAAAATACACTGGTAATTATCTATGATCTATGACGAAAATAATTTGGCCTAAATTCAACCAGATTTAAGAGAGTATTGATGTGCCTTCGATATTTTAGTTAGTCTTACAGAATATTTAACTGAATACTTTTTGAAAATAACTTTGCATTTCATAACAATATGAACGAACTGAATTATTTATCTCATATTTCAGTGAAGAGCCGTTGCTTTCAAATATTTCCTAAGGGAATTCAATGTAGCTAAACAAAACAATGGAAATTAAGATTTATAACTGAAATATTTTTGGATATCATTAATGTTAATAACGTTTTGTATGAATAATTTATTTAATTTGGATTTTGAATAACAACATTAAAAAACAGCAAAGAAACGTGTAGTTAATACACACCGTGTACAATAGTTAATACACACATATGTAGTTAATACACACATATGTAGTTAATACACACCGTGTACAATAGTTAATACACACATATGTAGTTAATACACACATATGTAGTTAATACACACATATGTAGTTAATACACACATATGTAGTTAATACACACCGTGTACAATAGTTAATACACACATATGTAGTTAATACACACATATGTAGTTAATACACACCGTGTACAATAGTTGATACACACATATGTAGTTAATACACACCGTGTGTTAATACACACGTCTACACAAGGCAAGGCAATGTTCTATATAATGTTGTAACGTCTTGTGAGACGAATTTAAAACCATAAATCAAATGCAAATAGTAAAAGTTTCAGCAAGGAATCACTCAGCTTGTCTAACTTAGAAATATGAAGGTAATTTTACAGCGCTGTTTCATATGAAATTTGTAACGAGTGCAATACATTTCAGTGTGCGTCTGGGGCATAAATAATCGGCCTCCGTTATAGAGCAATTTGTCACGTCTAGCTTTTTATCTAGGTCTAACACTTGGGAATAGGCAGTCAGTAACAGTTGTATACAAAATAAATTGTTTTCTACCGGTTTTATGATGCGTACAGTTTAATTTATAGCGGTTGAAACGGGATTCTAATGTTTATTTTCGTTTCACAAACTAAAATGGCATCTATATAGGTTTCATCTATTCACGTTTCAAAGCGAAATGTAAAAATGAATACAAACGTAAAATCCCATTAAATTCCACAAAAAACGCTCCCGACGCGCACGGGCGTACATAAAACATGAAGTGGCACCCGAAGCGAAACACCCGCACATTTCGGGGAATGATTCTCAAAATCCGTCTGAATTAAGGTTAAATTATGTTCTATATTCCATCAAAGGCGATTAGAAGCCTCAATTCACATTAAATTCCGAAAATATTGAAGTACATCGCTTTGGTGATCCGAGCGTCAGGCATTCGTTCATCCGTGGCAAATTAAACAAGGTGGCAGGCTAAATTCAATCTAATCTAAACTTGCGTCAATCCAATTTGAATTTCCTTGCTCCCTTGGCCCGAGCCCCTGCCGCCATAGGTCCCTGGACAGGGACGCAATCAGGCACAAGGACTTGCCTCCGTTACGTAACTGAGGTGATGACGGCTATTGTTCTAACACGGGTCTAACGAGATAACAACTGTTTTATTTGGACTATAAGTATTATTGTTTGTCTTTTGACTTCTATCACTGACACGCCACGATAAATTGTCGGTGCCGGTTGTTTCAATCGTTAGAACATGTCGGAGACCTTTAGGCGGTCTAAAAACTCCGACACCAGGGTTGACCACTGACCTAACTGAACTTACTTTTAAATCAATGACAATATAAGAATGACCACTTATGTTATTAACCAGTAACCAAAACTACATAAAAATTGAAACTACAACCATCAAATTGTATAACCATGTATCTATAATAAATACTGTAACTAGAATCACTTTTTTCTGTAACAATTAATCATTTAACCGTGTCACGTGTTTCTGAATCCGCCCCCCGCGCCATGTTCCTATCCATGCAATTTATTTCGTTCTGAGAAGGTGTAGGCGCGTCAATCGGAGCCAGATTCGAGTAGGTACGCTTCAAAATAGCATAAACAAGGCTAGTTGTCGATACGTACATCGATAACTAGGGAGGGGAAGTAGATTGTCGCTGTATCGATAATTATGTATGTTCAGTCAAAATAAATGTTCGAATTGATGTTAAATTCATACACTAAATACTAAAATGGTAGCTACACGAGTATCATTACAATAAATTTAAACAATAGCCCGTGGCATACGGATGGACAGATTAGACATGGCCAAATAATAAGGGTTCCGTTTTTTGCCAATCAGTTACGCAACCCTTAAAATATTATATTGATGCCAAAGAACTGCAAATTTAACAAGACTACTATTTAACTTCATCAGACAAAATCATGTTACTAAATATTTCAACATCATTTATATGTTTAAGTCACATTAACACTGCATAGTATAAATCCGCTGTCTGTCCCTATGTATGCTTAGATCTTTAAAACTACGAAACGGATTTTGATGCGGTTTTTTTAAATAGATAAAGTGATTCAAGAGGAAGATTTATTTGTATAAAAAATCCCAAAATTCCCACGGGAACGGGCGTAAAACTGCGGGGCGCTGCTAGTCATTTATAAAACTAGACTTCATCTTTCATGCATCTCCTATATTATCTAGTATCTGAACTAGTGCCCCTAATCCTGACTAACGTCGGTTTTCTATTCTCCTGTGAAAACTTGCTGATTTATACCCCCTAGTTCTACTGCACTGTCGTATAAATTACGAAGATACGTGTTTAAGAATAACGCCTGACTTCTTGAAGGATATATGTAGTTTTAGTAAGACCTGGGATTAGTTTTGTTTTAATCTATTGAAAACAAAATTTCATCTATATATATAAAAGAAAGTCGTGTTAGTTATCAAAAAAAAAATTTTATTTCAGTATAAAAGTTTACAGTAATATGCTTAAGATACTAATGCTTAATAAAAAATTTTCACAAGCCTAAACTGAGTAAACCTCGTATCTTGGGATTTCATAGAATTGCATTTTGATATGTTGAGTTACACTATTTATTGAACGGCTGAACCGATTTGGCTGAAAATTGGTGGGGAGGTAGCTCAGAACTAGAAGACGGATATGGGATTTTTATGGGACTATTTATCCCGTATTTCCTACGAGAACGGGTGCGCTGTGGGTGAAACCGCGGGGCACAGCTAGTTTGTCATAAACAATTGTTCTCAAAGTAAGTAAGTTAGTGTAGGTGGTCGAAATTTTTAAACCGCCTAGACTTCCCACATAGTCTATCGACCTTTTTGCCATTATTTGATTAGGACTTCTAAAACTCTCTATCGTGGCCATCGACATTAAAAGAGGATTATTTCCCAATCACTATTAAATAAATAACGATATTTTCCCCAAAATAACGACGGATTATAATCTCAAACTTCTACCTTCGTCTCGTTACTAACCAATATAAGGTTATTGACCCAAATGTTTGACGTACCTTTCATCAAAATAAACTATAAAAATGTATATCAGCCGTAGGGTGATAGTGAGGTGGCCTTTGTCGATACAATTTTACGATCTTCTTAAGTATATCGTTATCTGCTAACGTTTGCATACAACCAGCCTATACCGGCTCTAAAATGTCAATTCATGGTAGGGTTGTGACCGGGTTACTTTATAAAAATGCTATTCAATTTTTATTCCATGTGACATTTTCTTCATCAATTTTGTGTTATGTGTTAATTCGTATTTTATGTAATTTGCTTTAATGTATGTTAGTAAAAAGTATGATGATTTCGTGCTTCGGAGGGCACGTTAAGCCGTCGGTCCCGGTTACTTTCTACGGATAGTAGTCGTTACTTGAGCCATGTCAGAGGTGTTTGGCGGCTCAATAACTCTGACACCAGGATTGGTCAGGTTGGCCATCCACTCGATGAAGAAGAAGAAGTAAAAAGTATACATGGTGTCCAATGGCTATGTAATATGAAGGTGGTACTTTAAGTTTTGAAGATCTTATCTTGTTAATGTTATTTAAATCTGTACTACTAGAATTTAAACAGAAAACATAATTATTTTAAGCAAATACACTATGTACAATATTCGTGGTTGTTTCCGTTGATCGCCGTGGGACACTGTATGCTCGAACATCAAACACATCTTGTTTGACTAGTCAATATATCAAGATACTACGCAACATAATGTAAACTGTATCCACAATTCCCAGTAATATTTCATCTCGATTCACATCAAACATCTAAATAAACAATTCATTCGTGGAACGTCAAAACATTGAAATGTTAAATTATTCATACATACCCTGTATGGCTGCGACCTCTGACATTAGTAGATAAAATATCACGCACAAATCCTTGCACTGAAATAGGAAGGAGACAGTGTAATCTTTTGCGAGGTAGCTATGTAAAGTGCGAGGTAGCTGTCACGGCGGGTGAAATCTTGAGTGATGGCAACCCTACGCGCCGGTCATCAGGCGGTGCGATAATACGACTACCTCCCAGGGAATCGAAGCTACATTGTTCGCGGAACGATATCGACTGCCGATAGATTTTTATCGATATTTTCGTCGTATCCCCTTCACTATTGTGTTTAACATTTATAACAGCGAAATGAGTTATTAAACTTTATTAACGATTTAAAAAGCGTTGGTAGTGTTGGATAAGAAAGTATAGCATTTGCTTGGAACCAATTTCATATTTAATTGGCGAATAGTTTATCCAATAATCGAATACAAAAGGAAGTAAGTAAAGTGGCAAAAACGCATTCGAAACCTGCACTCTGTTCCCAAACAGTCCTTCAACGAATAATCGTTTAAATCACATAACCACCAACACTCACTAACACTACCTACAATAAATCAAGCTCCGTTTGATATCCGCACGTATTTTCAGACGGAATCACAACATTCAGTCTGCAATTAAATGGTCTAACCTTTAGTCTAACTTAGCGCTCGGTTTAATTAAACTTCCTAGGATCAAACTAAATGCTTTCGGACGAAGATGAATCGATCCCGACGCGGCAGAGGCAGTCGGATTGAAACATCTAATAAGTTTTTTTAACTAAAGACTGACAACCTTACTAATAGTACATTTATCTTCAAGAAATTGAAATTGAAATTTAAAAAAAACAAAAATGTTTCATTAGTATATTTTTGTTTTTTTTTGAGGATAGAACTCGGTGTTTCATATAACAATGTTGACACGTAACATTCTCACTTTAATATGGAGTATAGCTAAAATTCTTTTAGTTAAACTGTTTAGATAATGTTTCAACTCTTAATGGTATGTACTAGCTTATAAAATAAGTCTTTTAGGACCCAACGATAACTGTGCCTAAGTATCATAAACTATCTAGACACGCGGCAGCGTGTCAAGCCAAGTTCAAGCAAAGGAACGGCTAGCCAGCGCCGAGTGTAATATTACACGAACCACTTGGTGCCACTTTTGACCCTTCTATAACTCAAAACCTATTTAACGTAAACACATGAAACTTCGTGTGTTTAATTATATCCATTAGGACATCTAGAAACCCAAATTTCATGAAGCTAGCTCAAACGGTTATAAAGATATGAACGTCAGAAAGTCGTAAATTTTAGTATTGACTGACTGACTGACATATAGTACCTAAACCTAACCTACTTCCAGATGACCTAGAAGGATGAAATTTGGAATCTAGCTCGGTAATTGTGTGTAAGCGTAAGAAAAAATCTAAAAATATAAAATAGTTAAAAAATAGGGGGGGTCCCCATACAAAAAATGTATTTTTTAATTGTAGCGTTGGAACCGTTACTAGCAGATATTTGAAACTATCCCAATATATGTATTATTATATTTGCTATTTAACTGCAATATAAACATAAAGTTAAGTAAAAGAAATAAGTGGTGTCCCCATTCAAAAAAACTTAAATTTCGCGCTAAACAACCGGCCAACAGTGTGTCGTCGGCGGCGCGCGGTAGGTACTTATGACGCGGTCGGTCCACCGTCGCCCCAGCCAATCAGCGTCACGCTCTGATGAATAGTACACAATTATAAGCGGTAGCGATTTGGTAAAAATTTAGCGAGTCGGTTGGTTTATACCTGCATGGTAGTAAAGCGATGTATTATTGTTACCGAAATAATGTATGTATTGACTAATTTAAGAATGCTGGTTGAACTCACTCGCGCCTTGCACTTGTACGCGGGGCAGCGCGCGGCTCATAAGCGCTATACGATACGATTTAAAATGCGAACGAACCAAAGTACCTATGCAGCGGAAACGCAAGAAAAAACAATAAATATCAATACCTAGTTTTCTTTACAAAAAGTAATGATATCCCACCAAAAACATAAATGTAAAAAAGGAGAGCCAAGTTCAATACAAAAATTATGCATGGCTATGGGCTTCGCTGCAAAAAGAATGGAGATCTAAATGAGGGCCAAGTTCTAGGCAATATTTTAATATGTATTTATAGGAACAAAATAACATTATGAACAAGTATTAAACTCTATTTCTTCTCTTTATTCGATACCTATGACAATTGCTGTTATTTAAAAATGTGAGATCTTATAGTGGGTTAGATTTAACTTGGCCAGTTTGTTGTTATATGTTGAATAACTTTATAAAATGACTGCTGTAATGAAAACTGGTCAAGTCAAATCTAACTCACTTTAAGATCTCACATTTTTAAATAACAGCAATTGTCATAGGTATCCAATAAAGAGAAGAAATAGAGTTTAATACTTGTTCATAATGTTATTTTGTTCCTATAAATACATATTAAAATATTGCCTAGAACTTGGCCCTCATTTAGATCTCCATTCTTTTTGCAGCGAAGCCCATAGCCATGCATAATTTTTGTATTGAACTTGGCTCTCCTTTTTTACATTTATGTTTTTGGTGGGATATTACTTATCTACCATAACTTTAACATTCCACAAGATCCCGCACAAAATAAATCCAAATACTTGACGCAAACTTCAATAAGAATTAATTAAAACTGTATAATATTTCAAATCCGTCCGAGAGTTTAGTGGATTTATTGAAAAACAATCGGCGGCGGATCTCGTTCATCTTAATCCGGAGCTGTCTTTCAGCGAACCTTCACCGACTCGATTAAACAATCTTTTCAACATTTAATTGTTCGTATGACTAATAGCCCGACCTCCTCATCAATAATGTCACCGAGCCCTCTCCGCACTCACTCCGACTCCGAGGTAAATTGATCCAAAATAATTTCACCCACCAAAACTGATTTACAGAGTTCTCAGCTAATTTCGTTTCACGGTTATTATATTGGCATTAACTATATAAAGAATGTCTTGTAATTAAAGTTCGTTCGAAATTAATTGGCGTCTCAGGCTGGCAACCCTTTACCTGTCAATATAATTGTAATTTGGTTGGTTGAGTTTATTAAATGTTTGTGGATTTGTTTACTTTGTTGTAGGAGGAACCGGAAATCGTTTGAGCAATAGACTTGTGCAAACATTTGTATAATGTTCAATATTAAAGCGGAAAGATCGTTGTGTAATTTCGAAATAAGTAATGAAATAACACAGGGTACATACTTGCTGTACAAAGTAAATAAGCGCCTGAAATACATTTTTAACAATTTGGTAACCAGAAAAAGAAAATTCATACAGCAATTTCAAATAAATATCAGAAACTTAACAAAGATCTATGTTTCAATATTGAATAAACAGAACACGGTCATCATATCCGTTAATAAAACCATCAGAGTATACAAAAATCTTTCATTAATATAACCGAGAACACACAAGCGGAGCAATCGAACAACGCTCTGCAGATTTAATAATTGAAAAGAGTACTTTTACTATCGGATGGAGCGTTATAATTGAAATTAAACAGTAGAGACTCAGTGTCGGTACACAGAGAGATCCTAACTTAATATTACTTGTAACTTGGCACTCTAGAATCTGCCACTTAACACTGGCCACTTTTAGAAAAAGAACGCCATACATTTGAATCTTGACAATTAAATCCCAAGAGGCACTTGTTCTGTCGCGTCCACTGATTTCGTCCGCGCGGAATATTTTTCTTTTTGGAAGCTTTACGAGGTTAAATGACCTCAGTGCGGTAGAGTGACGACGAAAATGGACGAAAAATGTGTAGTGGAGAGTTATGAGGTTTTCCAGCGACAATATTTTAAGCTGCGAGTAAAGGGTTGAGTTTTTCGTTTAGTACCGTTTGAAAATTCAGCGTTTAGAACGGATTTCCTTTTGAACTGAACTGCTTTTCCACACACTCAGCTTTAACGGCTATATATTTTCAATAACGTGTATTGTATTTGTAATTTTTAATTAGAAATAGAAGTGTGACTCCTATAAAACAAACCGCTAAATAAAAGGCGATCGTTTCGCTTTCTATTTGGTTTCCTACTGTCATGTAGACAATGAGACATTACCATACATTTTGACCGAACAAACAACCTGAATGTGAACGATTGCATCTTGTACCGAGCGACTACTCGTATAAGGTAATATTGAATGAAACAACCAAAAGATTTAGATATCTTCAAACATTTCTTCTACCTTAGAAAGGCTTTAAACCTCCCGCGTCCAAAACACTTAATGATTAACACATTTTAAATCATAGGAAGTGAAAACAGTTTCGTTTCACATGAACTCAACTACGCTCCAACTAGCTGTGCAATTAATATGAACTACACCGTTTTATCTTAAGTGTAGTTTTCTTTGAAACAATCTCTTGGTACTTCATCTTCAACTTACAACTGCTACTATTTAAAACTTTGTGTATAAATCCTTTGAAACAAGACTGCTTGCTTTATACCGCGCTCTCCAGGGACGGGGTTACTCGGTAGAGATATTTCGATGTTGATGCCAAAGATGTATAACTCTATTGAGGAATTGAGGTCGATAGTAAAATACTTAGTTAGTCTCAACAGTTATATTGAATTAAGCAAGCTACGGATACACTTTGCCTTTATTTTATATGACGTTTCGTAGTTTGATAGCGGGTTTAATTCAATGTTTGAAGTTAACGTTCAACATCCGACGTAGTAGTCATTAGTTCAGCGTTCTAATAATCATCTTTTACTTTATTTAGCTAATTGAATATGATATTGATTAAATGTCAGATAGATAACTAATTTTAGTGGAAACAAATCTATCCTGTTTAATTTTATTAAATCAATTCGAATTGACTGGTTAGACCGGATTGAGCAGCCAAGTCATGTAAAGTCCATTGTGACAGGGAATACACAACAATCAACCCTAGGAAATACCAATATGCAAAAAGTTATCAGCATTCATTGAAAGTAACATAATAGTCAGTTAGTTGCAGAAACCCATATCACCTTTAGTAACAGTTACATACGTCCTACCAATTCATCAACAATGCTTCCAATTTCACATCACAAAATGCAAAATCGAGATACACACAGACAACCAAAGTGGACAGCAAAGGCCGGAAAATTGGATGTATTTCGTAGAATTCAGTGCGTTCCGTCAAATGTGGAAGAATGTACGTATAGATGGAATCCCGTGCATGGCGCAGCGGACCGGTGGAATCGTCACGGCATGTGATCAGAGGGACAAAAGCCGTCGAATAGTTTACATCAGAAGCTGACAGGTATACATTGTTCGATATCGCGATAGTCAAAGTGTTGCGTCAAAATGTCTCTCGGTTTATGTAAAAGGTTATAAAATTGCCTTTCAGGATAGGTGTAATGTATTATATTAAAAGATTCCAGATTGACTATATTATAGAGTCTAACTAACTGAATAAATATACACAAATACTTTGAGAATTTAAAGTTGCCACCCAGACCTCGTCGCCAACAAATATGTCTGCATATATTGTTGATTTTGGGCGGGAATTGAACCTGCCACTCCCGACGCAGTAAGCACTTTCACATGCCACTGTGCCAACGGCCTTGTCCCACATAAGCAGATTCGATATTATAAAAGTTTAAGTATGACAAGGTTCTACAATATGCTATTTACAATGAAATAAACTTTAGCGAGCACCCTTACCGTTCTTATGTCACTCTCAGCTCCGTTTGCTAAGTACTGCGTCTGCTTCAAATTCGGTGCAAGAAGTTGCCTGAAACAATGCAAGAATGTTCGTTAGAATATTGTTTCATTCCTTTTTGCTGTTTTGTAACAACTTTGAAGAACATAACATTCGCGCTATATCTTTATAGCGCGAATGTTATGTTCTTCAAAGTTCAAGCGACCGGCCCGCGCCAGCACTGTGTGTGTCTTACTCTTGTAAGACACACACAGTGCTGGCGCGGGCCGGTCGCTGGTCGCGTGTCGTTGTATTCCTTATATTTGTATGAAAGCTTTCACACTGACCCACAACGGACTCGCACTCGAACTATGTGTGTCTTGCACTTAAATCATATAATTGATACGATTTTTCTCCAATTCCTTTGTCCTCTAACTTCTTTTTACTAACTATAGTCACTGTTTGGAAACACACAAAATCATTCAACAATTTAAAACATTTTTTACTTTTTATCATCGGTTTATATATATTTCATTTCTCAAATAACATTTTTAATATAGCTATTAACATTTGCGGTAACTACCTAGAAAGGATCTGTAGAATCAATAACATAGAAGATATTGTATTACGACCTAATTAATTCATCATAATCAAGCATTATGTCGATGTCGCTCATATGATAATAATCATTTAATAGAACACAAATTACGTAGAACACATGCTACGGCGTAGTCGCGTAGTCGTAGCAGCGTAGCACCTCGGAGCACTACGCCAGTTCACTGTTTATTACTTTAGTTGGCAAATGAGAAATGTTTGAATCAGAAGTTCCATTATTATATTTTTGATGTTTAATATTAATTATACGAAGCTAATTTTAACTTCAACTTGCATGGGAATTCTGAAACCAGAAACAGGTTATTATTATCAGGTTGTTATTATTTCTAAACCCGTTGTTTCATGTACATATAACATAGAGTAAGGATTTATTCAACATTTTTGCACGATGCTATTCGATAACATAAATAGGTAAAAAAGTTCAGGAATCTCCAAGAATGGTGTTTTTTAAATTTGCTAATTTTAAGATTATTTCCGTCTTGTCACGGCACTTATTTATGGATTTTTTAAGGAATTTAAGGTGCTTTGTAATACAGAATGTGTTCATCTACTTTCTAAGGACATTAACAGAAAGAGAGACAAGAAACTCTGCTAGTTATTTGACTCAAATACGAATATTTGAGTTGTTAATTTTTGATGCTTTTGGTTTACCTCAAATATCCTGTCTCAAATACACACACATAACGTAGCATAGTAATGTAGTCTATGGAATGGCACCCTTATTATTACGTTAGGTTGGTTACGCTTTGATATCATTATTTAAAATTGTTCCCATTAAGCCACACGCGGTATTAAGTAAAATGAAACATAATAATTCTTTTGTTCGTCACATTTAATACATCAATATAATACTGAACACACAGGCTGTGACACTGTATGGTACGTCACAAGACAATATACTATTGTATTCACCAACAATAGCCTTCAGTAATCGTGTTTGACGGATTTCACCAAACTTGAGGTCATTAATTGCTTTCAAACCCGTTGAATAAAATAATTCATTCAATATTCTATGTAGCTTTGTATTAACTTTGTATTTACTGCGTTTAAAATTGAAATAAAGTTGAAATTAAGTAATATCGTTATTTCGGTTAGTATCATTAAAAATGTAATATAAATAAATAATTGGAAACGACAACAGTATTGACGTAAAATGGATAAATGAATTTATTTGTAATATTTTACTAAATTAAATGTGCGTTTTAATAATCTGTACTATTTTAATATCACTGAAGAGTTTTTTTTTATGGGCGTAGCTAGTTTTATGATATAGGAAAGATACGATATGCGTGGTGCATGTCGTACTCAGTACAAGATGAGGATACTTGTATGAAAAATCTTCTAATTTCAAATATGAATCGCTTTAAGCAAAGATGTATCCGAACAAAGAACACATTATAATCTAAATTACAATTGTATTTGTCTCACAGATTGAACCTACAATGAAGTCTTTCATTCCGGAAAGGAAAAATAAGAATAAAAAAATGTATAAATCAATTCGCAAATCCATCCCACCGACCGACGCACTTCAAAGCCGACGTTTACCTTTACGAATATATTGGAAAAAATGAAAAATATCCATGAAAGGTGAACGGCAAAGGTTGCCTACAAATATAAATATAATATACGCGCAATGTATCGACAATAAAACCAGGAAGTGTTGTGAAATAAAACAAAGGCTGCGTAGAGGGTGTTTCGTAATTCAGTTGTCTTATCTGGACAGGGCTGTAAAGTATGAAATAATCTCAACAAAGGTTATAAAGGTAGTCTCAATATATATCAGTTTTATATGTAGTAAAACAATCCAAAATTCCTTGAACAATAGTTGCTTGGAATATAATGTAACGTTCTAAACGAAACGGAGGTAAAAAGATATATTCTCTGCAAATATAATAAAATCATATAACAATCTTTGCTCAATAAAGAGTAATGTGTTGGAGAATGTATTAGATATTACTATTTATAAGGATGTGTAAACTTTTGTTGCTTTTCTATACTATATTATATATAATAATATTATTATAAAGAGGTAAAGTTTCTAACTTTGTTTGTTTGTTTGTAAGAGCTAATCTCACAAACTACTAAACCGTTTGGAATAATTCTTTTTGTACTGGATAGCACATTAAAAGGGAAGGTTATGGGCTATTTTTCATCCCGAAATTCAAACAGAAACATTCTCAACGTGGGTAAAAGCATCTAGTTTTATATGTACTTGTATATTTTAGCGTAATGCACAACATTTAGAATACCTCTCGTAAGGTATGTTTTATGAAATACACGGATAGCTGCGATTTCGTCGTTCCAAAGTGTTCCTCCCCGCATCACCCCGTACGTAGTTTATTGCGCGGATGGCGACAATCAATTTTTCGACAGCATATTTTACGTGCATAAACAAAATTTACGACAATGTTCGGTCTCGTTCGGGCGATGTGGTTCCACCGACGGGTTATGAATCGAAAATAACATCTTTTTTTATTTCTCCATTCACTTGTCACAATTCAGAGTTATGTCATAGAAACAAAGTGAGTTATTCTTCTTAAAATATTCAAGTGTTTAGCAAAAAAATACGTTATTGTAAACGTGATAGAGATTCATTTATTTATAATGAGTGAAAATGATGTGAGTTTTATAAGTAAATTTTAATAGTTAGTAACTTTTGTTTTTACTAAACTTTTTCATTTAATTTATTTTTCTGCGATATAGGAAGATTTTTATTTTCCAAGTGTGTATGTATATTTCTGAAACTTTGTAACGTTAACGGTTCGATGACTATTAACATAAAGATACAAGACGGCCAGCAGGCTGCAAACTGCAGCAGCAGACAACACTGGCTAATAAGCATCTCTCTCATCCTGGTTCCTGTAAAGGAGCCAAAACGTCAGATAAAAATGTAAAATTAAAGCGAAATATATTCGTAAACGTAGCTTTAATTCAAAATAAGCATTTCTCTCGGACTCTCCACCACGGACCACCTCCACACCATTAACCAATTAATAGAAAAGCACCACGAATACAACATACCACTGTATATGGCATTCGTGGACTTTAGCAAGGCGTTCGACAGCATTTTTCACAAATTCATATTTCTCGCTCTTCAACAACAAAACATTCATCCAACCTACATTGACCTTCTCAAACTTATATATTTGAACAGCACGGCATCCATCAAATTACAATCTCCCGGTAAACCATTTCCAATAGAAAAGGGGGTCAAACAAGGTGACCCTCTATCTCCTAAACTTTTTACGGCCACACTAGAAGAGGTGTTCAGAAAGTTAGCGGCGGGCTGGCGAAATAGAGGCATTGTTGTCGGCGGAGTGAGGCTGACAAACCTTCGCTTCGCCGACGACATTGTCCTCTTTGCTAACACAGCCCAAGAATTACAGGCCATGCTCGAAGAACTGAGCAACGCAATCCTTGAGGTTGGATTACAGATGAACATGTCAAAGACCAAAGTCATGACAAACAGCTCAGCCTACCGTATCACGGTAAACGGCGAAGTGATGCACTATGTCCATGAATACATCTATCTCGGCCAATTAGTCTCCCTCCAGGCAGGCAGGCAAGATAAAGAAGTCGCGAGACGCACTGAGAGCGCCTGGAGGAGCTATTGGTCGATGAAAGAGATGATGAAGGGCAACCTTCCTATCGCGCTTAAGCGCAAGCTCATGGACATGTGCATCCTTCCCGTTCTCACTTATGGCTCACAGACTTGGTCTTTGACAAACATCCAGAAATCCAAACTCAAGGTTTGCCAGAGGGCGATGGAGCGCAGTATTCTTGGAGTTAAACGAATTGACCGCATCCGCAACACAATACTGCGCTCCCGAACAAAAATCGCTGATGCAGGTGAAAAGGCTGCTAAACTAAAATGGGATTGGGCTGGTCACGTCTGCCGCATGCCGGACACGCTGTGGGCCAAAATTTCCACTGTGTGGCGCCCGGAGACAGCGAGGCGAAGTCGCGGCAGACCGCGCAGGCGGTGGCGGGACGAGCTGGACGCCTACAAAAGGGACTGGCAACTGGTGGCCCAAAATCGAGAAAAGTGGCGGGAGTGGGGGGAGGCCTTTGCCCAGCAGTGGGACATTACGGGCTAACAGTAAGCATTTCTCTCTGTGAAATTCTTTTCAAGAGTGGCAACACAGTGGTTACGGCATCCAGCGACCGCAGGCTGCAGTATCAATTTCAAAGAGATTCATAGACCTGCAGTCTGCTGCTCTGCTGCTGTTTACGGTCAAACTTAGACTTCTACTTTTACCTGTATCTGTGTTGTAAGTTTATTTTTAATTGTGAGTGTTATCTACTCTTTGAATTCAAATATCATTTATTGCCGGAAGATACAATATCTCTTAAGTCAACTGAATGCTAATACAATCTAATACTATGATTGACTAAAATAAATAGTATGTTCGTTTTAGGTTATGCCTGGCAAGAGTTTTAGATGTAATTTGCATTTTGTGCCAAAATATTTTTGGATAAAGCTAATTCATAATGCATAAAACTAAGTTATTTACAAACCTAACCACTTATGGTTTAAACATTCAGCTGCCAGCACAAATAAATTAGTAAACCAACACCGCATATAAAACTGGAACCATTTTTATCCAAAAAATCTCGTTCATACATCACAATCTTTCTTAAAAGGTCACAAAGAACGAAATTTATGCGAAATACATAATTTTAGGGACATTTAAAAAAGTTGCCGGCGTTATTTCTCCACAACGAATGCGGCGAAACGGATTATGCTATAAATAAAAGTATGGAGGATCAGAAACAAAGGAATTGTCGAATTTATATTCACCCATTTGATAAATTGTGATTGCGGTATGGAAATATTTTGTTACATAATATCGGTCTGTTCTAATAACATTTGTATGTATCTATTTCTGATATCCAAAATCTATCTTCGATTTGGGATTGCTTCTATCATAGTTTGTTTCAACTTTGTTTAGGGCTAGCGCAGACTAGACAATCATAAGTCAAATTTTGGTCTCTGAAAACATATTGAAAATGAGTGAGACAGTTTTATAATATCTAAGTGTGAACTAAAACGTAACTTTAAAGACTACCTCGGTTCTATTGTGCACTCAGCTGAAGTGGTTTGTTAGACTACAATTACAAGAACTATTACATTTTTTATTTTAAAAAGAGGTCTACAAATCCCAAGTTAATTATGCACCATTATAAATGTGTGTTATGTGTAATAAATGTAATTTGCATAATAAAACGTAAAATCCTAATTAAGGCCCCGCGTCACGACTCGTGCGTCACACACGGCGCATAAATCAGGAGTACAGCTATTAGCGAAACAACAGGCTAACAAGTATTACCAGGCTTCACACGTGCGCTTAATATTGTAAGTTCACGGATTTTAAATTTGGAAGCCCCTGGATGTGGTGTGAGGATTAACAGTCGATGTGATTTTTAAAGTTTTACGTTTTGTGACACTACTTGTATAACATAATGATTGATATATGAATAACATAACTTTGTACCTACAATTGTATAAGCTTCCTTTAGTTTTCCAATGTTTATTAATAACTTGTCCACTAACTTGTACGTCAATATAAAACAACAATTTCTTCACATCAACTAAAGGTGTTAATTTATAAAGGAATTTGACAATGAAGGATCAGCGAAATGTAGTGAACAAACATCCTCACAACACCCTTCCCTCGCGCATTAAATAACATTACACTAATGAAAGGGAGACGCGGTGAAACAAACCCCGAATAACTTAACCTACTTACTCAACTTCATTAAGTCATATTTATACCACCATAACATATCATTAATAATCCTTTCGATACTGGTTCGTAATTCCCAATTGATATCCAAGTATCCGAACAAGGTTTCCTTAAGCCTGCAGGCGTCTTATCATTATTCAAAAGGCTACAAAACGCCTCGGAGGGTGAGGTCGCAAAAATCCCTCTCCTCCAAGGGTCACAGCCATCATTCTCATCAAGGGTATAGGATGTAAACGCACTCTCATTTACAATCATGAAATACGGAGCTCAAAATTGATGATTACAAAGTAGTGCTGTTACTAAAAGGGTTTTTTTTTGCTTATTTTATTGAGCAGATGAGGTAATAAATTAGAGGTAATAAATTATTCGCTGATGTTTTCAGCGCTTTATTTAAAAAAGAATCGCGAATAGAAAAATAGAGATTTTTTAACCATATAACTGTTCGAATGGTTTGGTCTATGTTGAAAAAAAATGTTTAAAAGTCAATACACATCTGCGCTGTGAATAGAGTGTCGGGTGGCCGGGGCTGCTGTGTGTAGTCACGCGCGCACTAAGCCCGATCATTAAAAGCCTGGTATTTCAGCTGGCGATAGCTTGATTATCATATTAAGCTGTGACCTCGGCACATTAGCACGGCACCCGACTCCGTATCTGTGCTCTCTAATCTTACCTACGGCTTTTACACCGAGTGGCGAAAGCGGAATGGTGACTTAAGGAATAAAGGCCGAGAGAAAGAATCGCCTTTTTATTCTTCAAATTTATGTCACCTATTAGAATAATATAGAAATATATTCTTTGTAATTTGCAGTTTGAAAGTATATTACGTCTTGGGAGAATTTAAAGTGTCGTTAAAACACAAAAGTACATTTGCAATTTGATGATTTTATAGAACTCATTCATTTATTTATTTCATTTCGAGTTGGTTAGTGGCCTACCCTGGTGCCGGAGTTTTTAGACCGCCTAAGGGCCTCCGACATGGTCTGACGATTGAAACGACTACTTAACGTTCCCTCCGAAGCACGGTACCGCTCAGACAGAAATGCCACTATCGGCCACCCATCCAAGTAGGGGCCGAGCTACCCGTTGCTTTACAATCGCAATGAACTAGCAACACATACAACGAATACTGTATAACTCACTGCTTGACAAAATGCCTTTCTCTCTTTGGTGATTCTTATTTATATATTTAATCTAACATTAATTTGGCATGTGAAAGCGTCAAGTTAATCTTGTACGGATGTATGATAATAGCCCGACTTAATTTATGTTTGAGGAAATCTTTATCTTTCCGGGAACACGAAATTAATGCTGATGGTTATGGTGTCCGAATAAGACTCTATTTCTTTCACTGCATTATGTCTGGGGTCCGCAGTGGGCTGATGAGGAAGTGTATTAACATAAGAAAAAAGAGGAATTAGAACAGTCAAGGAATAGGGACGATTAATAACGCTTAGCATTTTTCGAACTAAATTTTTCATGCAGTTTTACAATTCAGCTGATTTTGTAAACAGTCGGTAAGTCGGGTTAGTCCGTCTATCTCCAAAGTCTAATCAAATTCATCAAAATAAGCTTAGTGGTTTGAGTGTGAAAGCTGGACTGAGTTACTTCCACATTTACAATATTAAAAGGGTTGGCCACTAACGTACGTATTTTCTTACTTATTTTAATATAAAAAAAGAAAAAGTAGAGATAGGAAAGTTTTTAATGTTATTCCTAGAAACTGATGCGCAGCATATTTTCTAACTAAATGGAAATAATGCGAGAGTAACTAAGTATTTAATCGTTATGGGACAAAACTATTAGAAACAACTCACATTTAATAATAAATTCTTTTCCCGTTAACTGTCGCACTTAGAGTCGTAACTTAACGACACTAACACCACTAATCAACTTATTAACGTAATTTCATGCATTAAATGTCAAAAACCACTCATCACCCCCCGTACGACGTCTCCGAGTTAAGCCGTAAGCGTCTCAAAAGCAAATAAACCAAGCATCTTATTTCACCAATAACAAATGAAGATCTGATCTAAAGCACAGTACACACTCCACGACAGTTAACCGCGAAACATTTAACACATAAACATTGGTAATACGCGATTTAAAACCACAATGGTTGTATAGAGTCGTAAATCCGACGTTATGAGACGGGCCGACTGAACCAGCGGTTGCTTCCATTTACAACGAACATTTGTCTTTTTCTACCTTTAAATATAAATTTTTGGGTGTCCGAAGTTTAAGTGGTCGCAGGAATGTAGTAGGATAGTGATTTGTTGTGGGTGGGCTAGATTGTGTTTCTTTTTCATATTGAACTTTTGTGGTTTTGTGCAGTTCTTTGTGAGTTTTCAAAGATAAAATATTAAACTACTAAAAACACAATTATGAACATTGTTAGTAGAACTTTATATGTATATAAAAACAAAAATTAATAAATCAATCTCTTTAGTTTTATTATATTAGTATGGATTATTTATCTACACAGTGTCCTAGAAAGTAGTCTCAATGGAAAGCCAGAAATAGATAATACCTTGAGGTACCCGATCACCCCTACACATTTAGCGTGACTTAGCATATTTGTGAGGTATAAAATATGAACCCTCAATGTACATTATTTTTCCCTTGTCGATATAATTATACTTCGTTGAACATAAGCAGATATTTATCCCAAATTGAATGAAATTGATATTGAAATATGTGAAGGTTAATTCACCCAGTGGATGGAACAAATTGAATCAGCGAGGACGCTCGGCCAATCGATGGCTGTGACGCAGCGCACCGCAATTCAATTGCGTTACCGTTTTTTTACTGGACCAGTTATGAGCGTCGCGATGGCTTAGATTTAAACCATTTAAAACCATTTAAACCATTTATTTCTACACCACATAAAATACAACATGAAAAGAACCAATACTTATATACTATGGATTAAATACTAAAATATATGTAATTAAAACTAAGTACAGTGGCAGTGATGTAGAGGACAGACTCAGTGTACGCAATGGGGTTGTTACACCCCACAGCACTGGTTTTCAGTCTGCCCCATTTATTAGACACGCGTAAAAACTGTCGCTCATTTCATCGTGAATACATGTACATATATATTGGCTTTGGATATTGGCTGTTATTTATGACCATTTTGGTAAGATTCCTGTTATAAATAGTGTATCATCATCTTTATTGATACTCCGAGTATTATTCGAAAGAGATGCCAATGTTTGGATTAACACAGCCCCTGCACAATCTCAATTTAAAGGAACGTCTTTAGTAGTCAACAAAAAATGTACAATTATTACTCGGTTACGAAACAAAAGATAAATAATACACCCGGACAAGTTCACACGTGGTTAATTAAACCCAAACTAAGCTCTAAGCTTTTAATATGGAATCTAACTAACTGATACTACTACTTAGGTCACAAATACTTTATATGAATGTATAATCGAAACCCAGAAGTCGTGGCCAACAACTATGTTCACATATTGTGGACTCTGGGCGGGCCCTCACATGCCACTGTGCCAACATACATACACGCTTACAACAAGCACACAGATTTTTTTTACATCAGTGGTAAATAACAACTGGCATCATGTTCATACATTAAACCAAACATTCATGACCCGAACATTCATTGCATCACCCACTGATACCGTGATCAATACCTACGTTAGTGTTGTAATATTATTGAATATCATGCAATTCGTCATAATATATTATATAGGTCTATACGTGACTGGAGTGGAATATGGCATGACGATACTTATAAAAGACAATATTGATGTATTCAATGATATATTTTTATGTTTATATGTGTGTAATAACAGCGCCCACGGGTTCTCTCGCGTTGTACCCGTTACAAGAACTTCCGGGATAAAAAATAGTTAATGTGTTAATCCAGACTTTAATCTTTCTCTCTGCAAATTTTCGTTTCGATCCGATGAGTAGTTGAAGCGTGAAAGAGGAGCATACAAACATCGGCTCATTCATACATCCTCACATACTTTCGCATAATATTATTAGGCTATCATAATATACAGAAGGAAAATAGTAGCGCTTATGTCGTAGTTTGACTAAGCGATGTTAGTTCATTGCAATTGTTAAGCAACGTGCAGATCGACCCCTACTGCTACTGGTAGGGTGGCCGATAATGGTATTGATATCTGACCTACTCGAATCGAATCAATGAAGAAGGAAATTTTATGGAATTTTACATACAACTACGAATATTCTTTCGAATGATACTTGTCTTTACTATGGGTCCTCTAAGAGTATAAGTCTTAGCTGGCTCTAGTTATTTCATCTTGCAACTTTGTTCATGATATTGTTTTATTATAACCAACCAAAGTTGTTTTAAACGTAATGACTTGAATAATTAAAACAGGAAGTAACTATGATAACGTCGGTTTTACGATAATGTTAAAATTTTAAATGCGTACTTAATTATAGTGAGTAATAAAACTAATGAAAGGATTTCCTGGGGGAGACATTTTACTATGAAATAACTTTATTTGCAAATATTTTTATAACTTTGTTGTACCTTTCTACAAACAATGGAGATTCTTCATTTTCTTAACACAAAAAAGGAAAAAGACAACTGAACGGTACACTAAAAGGCATTCATCTCACTGAACATATCAGTACAGGTGGGGAGGATTAGGCGAAATGACTTGTTCATAACACATTGCAAGATTTATATGACTACGTTGAAGCTTCACTGCCCCGAAAGCTCAAACAGAATAAAATAAACAAACATATTCAGGAATAGTTTCACAAAACATTAAAAATACAGAGAAAAATATACATTTTTACACAAAACAGCTAATACGACATAAAAGATTTCCTCAAATGAATTTGTTGAACATTTCTGCTCGAAGAAATAGAGGTAGTGATATCAATAACTGTATCCACAATAAATGTGACCTCACGTGAACGACTCAGATCCTCTCGACTCACTGGATATGAAAGGACCCGTTACCATGGCAACCAGACTTTCATGCGCTATCTAACCGACTGCAAACAAGCACGTATTATTGTATTAGCACAGGAATATATCTTCAAACGTCGCGACTTTACTGATCGCAAATAAATCTTTTTATGTTCTCCCTTGAAGGGCGAAGTGGCAGGAGAGTGCTCGACTACGCAGTTTTGATAGGAACAATGTAAGTGGATTTTTTCTGCTAAAGCAATTTGCGTCATGTGTCTTTTGAACGTTTTTGTGTCAAGTATTGGGGTGTTCTGATGTCGTTAGGGTCGATTTTTGAATGCCATTATAGGGCGCAGTTGAAATGTTTTATTTCAAGCGTTCATAAGAAATCATAACAAGATTTAAAGATATGTTTGAAACTCCCGTTTGAAGTTATAAGTATCAATGTAAACGTTCTTATGTATTGTGCTTTACTACTCAAAATACTAAAGAAAGAGAACCGGGCACATCGACAGCCTAGACAAAAGAGCTTAAATAAACAAAGAATGAATTTTGTCACAAACAGAACGTATTTTCGACATTAATACTCAAAGAAGAAGGGAAAATAATATCGTCGTCGAAATAAAAACTCGCATTCTGCCATCAGATGCAAAGCACCAACAATAACAAACAAAATCTTAAACTAACAAACACAATGCACAAAATAATAAACAGACATTTACTACGTATAACGGAACGCAAGCGCTCAGCAAAAGAACCGGAGTGTTCTGTGTTCCACTAGGTTCGTTCTCCTCCATTTTAATAATGTTTACCGTACGCAAACTGGGCGAAAACTAAAAAGCGGGTTATGCGGAAAACGAAAACTTTGATGGAACAATCCGTGTTTGAATTTTTAGAATGGTAGAGTACCGTTGGTGAGTGTTCGTTAGGATTTTTAATCTATTTTTAATTTCTTTTTCGTGTCTCGAGTACTTTTAAGAGCTAGCGAGTAATGGGAACTATTGGTGACCGCACGCTCGCCGCCCCAACTTACGGACGCCTGCCATCGTTTGGTCATTTGTTTGCACGGCTTCTGGACAAATTGTTCGGAAACTCTGATTTTTGAACAGCAAACACAGACAGAATTTTCAGCAGTAAGAGCCATTTTTTCCTACAAATCTACTGCAGTTTCAAAATTACCTCGTTTATTATTGAAAATTCCGTCTGAAATCTTTTCAACGAATCCCAAACGAGATTTGAAGATGTTTTGTATTAAAATACAACAGCAAAAATAATCCGTCATCCGAATAACAAAGACAATTTCTCAGCCAAGAATCATCACAGCGGGTATTCTGTGTCTTAATTAATTTTGTCAGTGCTCTATCTGGGATATTCGGCTTTTTCCGATACCTGATTGTGATTTGTACTTGAAGTCAGTCCCAGGGTTGTTTGCAAGGATCGTTAATCACTTGTCGAGTGGGAGGGCGGGGCTCGAACTAAACACAGCCGACTAATTAATGTACGGGGTAACGCTTCGACTAAAACGCCTAGCTGGTTTTATTGCGGAGATAAATAATTTGATAAAGTATAATTTTGTATTGTTCGGGTTTGAAAGATTGAGGTTCTAGTATTACTGTTAACAGAATAAAAGTATTTGTGTATGTATATTTAGTAGTATCAGTTAATTAGATTCCATAACACAAGCTTAGAGCTTACTTTGGGTCTAATTAACCGTGTGTGAATTTGTCCAGGTAAAAAAAAATAAAATAAAATAGTATTTGTCTTTTATTTTTATTCACAACATCAAGTTCAATAATTTGTTTACCTTGTAGTTGCCTACCTAACTCATCTTTATATCTGTGACTAGTCGCGGTGCCATAATATTATGTGACACAATGAGATGGCATATGAAGAAGCCAAAATTCCTGGAAATAGTTATTACGAAACTACTAATCCTATTTACTTCAATAATACTTTTTGTAATAGATAGCCACATTCAACAGGGAAGTTATGGGTTATACAGATACAAGGCGGGTAAAAGCGCGGGGCGCTACTAGTATGAATTTATAATTGACACCCACACGTCGTCGCCAACAACTATGTCTGCACATATTGTAGACTCCGGGCGGGTGTCAACCCCGCAACCCCGACACAGTGAGCGCTTTCATATGCCTCTGTTCCAACGGGCTAGTCAAATACTGTATTAAGAATTTAGATTGCATTTATAATATTCTTATACTACCATATAATAAATACATTCAAAACTCTTCAAAGCAACGCTTCATTACTCAGATATTTTGCCTAACGTTTTCATTTAGTTAGGGAAATTCCAGGTGCTTTACAGAACTTACAGATAGATTCAGGGGAACAGACGGACTAATTTAATTAAGTAATAACACAATCTTCAAAGATATAGGTGGACCTTTTACCTAGTTGAAAACTTAGTCATTTTATGCTCTTTATTACATATGCTTCTTGTTGATAAGTGTACTTTAAATGTGTCCTTTTTAATGTGTTCTCAAATTGTTCAGGTAAAATAACCGAACATTCATCGAGTCTTTCACGTTCTATTAAACATAATTCACGAAGAAACATTGAGAATAGAATTGCGTTTCATTTCACGCAATTTACGAAATGTTGTAAAATGTTGGTTGTAAAACTTATTTTTCACGGGACCGTTCGGCGAAGTTGTTTAATAAAATAAAAAATAGTAATAAAAATGTTGGAATCACGCGATATATTTTCCTGGGATTTGCCGGCGACACGTTTAACTCGAGCACGTTTAATAATAGCCCCGGTGAGGTCTACACTTGTATTGTCACAGATTTATATTAACAAAATGTCTTTTTTTGAAATTCTGAAAATATTTCTTTGAAAAGGTGGAGAATTAAAACATAAATCTTATGAAATACACAAGAAATCTGTTATGTCATTGATGATATAAATTAATTGTTTTAATTATTAAAATTACTTTATACTGTTTTTTGTATTAAGAACTAACCATTTTTAAACCAGTTAAGAATAGCAGCATAACCTTTATGATTTGAAGAACCAAAAATATTAAGTATAGACAAATAAGGGAAAAAGGAAACAGTTAATAAAGTTGCCTCGACACTAATTAAATAAAAAATAAAATACAACTTAAATAATGCAGCAATAGGAGACATCTCAGCTGATGCTGTACGGATGCCGGATGGATGAGGTCTCGGTACAGCGCTGGTTTTTAGACGCTCCCTGCTCTGCTAGAGTTAACAAAAGCGGTAACAGTTACTAAAATACGATCTATGTGTAAACACCCATACACCAATCGCAGTGCATTACGAGTACGAAGAGATTCTGACACAATTTCAAACAGTTTTAGGCGTCTTCATTGGTCCATTGAGCTCCTGCACTGAGCACTGCACAACTAAGCTTCTGTATACGTATACGCAAGGTATACATATACCCTGAGCCTATAGCCAATATCGCTAATTCAAACATATATGTATACTACGCATACTAGTATGGACATTATGACAAATTCAAATCACCAATCAGAACAATGTCTCAATCACATTTCCGTCCAGTGTTATGAGAATTGTCACCAATCTACACGAGTCTCGTAATAACTGTAAAGGTATGTATGTACACACTACACATGCGGTGTCTTAGTTGTAACTTGTCACCGCTACATATTGGCTGGTTGACAACGAGAGCAAATTTACTTAGTCTTAACATACATTAACGTGTGTTGAAGACAACTCGCCTCATTATTTAGTTTGGTTTCGTAAGTAAATGGATTAGTTAGAGTGTGGACTAGGAGCTAAGGAAATGAGAGAGGACTCTATAACTTAAGACCAGGTTTAGGGCCTTGGGGTGTTCTGGAAACATGTCGATGTATCTAGATTGACTACATAGACAAGGTTGACTATTTATTTATTTAATTTATTACACTGCATTTACTTGATGCAAGGGAAAGGCTTTTTTATCCTCTTGATTTAAGAACTAATAAGAAAAGAAATTTTATGGCTGTATATCGACAAGGACTTGAAAAAGCAGGAGTGTTGCAAAACTTCCGGTTACATACGCGACAAATTGAAAAATGTCTTCTATTACTTATTTTTGAAGATAAATATTTCTATTCACCAATGATTACTTATTTGAAATATCGAGTCACCCGCCATCTTTAGCTACGATTACGTAAACACGTGCGATTCACGCCCAGTGGTTTGTAGGAGAGAAAAATAAGACAAAAATTGACACACGGAAGAATTCGGTGAGGCGCGAAATCAACAGTGCCCTGTGGATCCCTTCACATCTGAAGCCGGCTGAGGATTAGTGTAACAGCATTTGACGATTGAACGAAACTCGATCAGGCGAACTGATGGTGACGACGAAGCGACGAAAACCAATATCATATGGAACTTTTTTAAGTCACACAGTTTTTTTTTAGTTTTTATGTATAACTTTATTTTTAGCATGCATCTTTAGTTTGAAAGCAACTACTATATGAAAGAAAACCCCTAGTTGCTTCTTAGTAACTATGCAGTGCAAAGCAAAGTAGTTTGTAAAGTTAAACGTTTAAGGGTCTCAATGGTTAATACCAAATATTTAATGGTGAATATATTTTTCAAGGTGATAATATTAGAATTAGTGCAGATGTGAGTCAAGTGTTAGATAACCAACACCACGTAACGTATGTACAGCGCCTGGAGCCGCCACCATATCTGAATTATGAATGGTAAGAATCGATCCGAACACCTCCATTATTCAATGCCAGTCCCGAACCGATATCTGTAACGTTGCTGTAAAAAAATTGAATTCAGAACCGTTAATTTGACAAAGAGAAAAAAGTAAGTTAACCTTTTTTTGGTCTAGCTTTGTTCGAAGTTGTACCACTGGGATTTGAATTTTAAAACCGAACATATTTTAAGCACATCAAATAATTTTGGTCCCAATATCGTTACCTTTATGTAACTAGGTGGGTGTGTTATCTGCAGTGACTCAGGCTACATTCGAACAAGGGTTTTAAAAACGCTGATGTGTAGACTATGTTTGTTACTTTCTTAGTTTTATTTCATTGCTTTTTTAAAGTGCTATGAATAGTGCACGTCAGATGAGACCTTGATACCTGGCTTATTCTAGTTGATTTAAATGGAGTCAATTTGGTACATAAACGACATGAAGCCTCAGATCGCTGATAAATCGCTTCGTAAATATCTATTAGTTGTGAATAACAGCGGTTACCGCGCGATTGAATCGAGAGCGGATTAACCCTTCTTAACTGACAGATAAACTGGTTAACAAACAAATTATTCGGTTAATCATTAATTGGGCAATAATCGATACTATTAGTACAGCTATTAGTTTTACTGCTCGGAACGAGAATGCCCATTGTTACTAACGGCGCACCACGTGCACTAAGGGCGAATTTGTTAATAAAGAACATGAAATATAAGTTATTTTTTTTAAATATTTACTGCTTGCAGCCACAGTTGCTGCACCGTAAAACCCTTCTTAGAAATTATTCCCACTTGTCGGATATCGGATCCAGTATCGACGTTTTTATTATCTCCTGTTAGCGCCGATATAAAATCGGAATCGGACAAGTGTGTACAGCTTCATATAAAATCCGCTATTGGGACGTTCGATTAAAGTCCAGACCTAACAGCCGACAAGCAGAAACGGGTTGTTAGTTATCAATAAACGGACCCACTGAGTCGATTTTACATTTAAAAAATGAATTATATTCTCTGAATTTACGATCCCCTAAACGGAATATCGAATGAAAATTCTATCCGAAGTCTTCAAAGGATCTTTCAATGGGAATAAAAATTGTATAATGTTCCCGAGGTATATGAGTCCTTTGTGAGTCTGCGTTTGTTTGGCTCGAGCAAACCACGAAATGAGAATCGATCCATAGTAACGTAGGTATATGGGAGTAATGAATAACTAAAATTGCCGGCAATACGTTTGCTCTGGTTAGATTATTACTGATGATGCTACGAACAATAACCACAGCGTTGTTAACAAACGTATGGTGTGTACATTATTCATTAGTGATTGTAATTAATCTACGAGTATCTATCACAAATTGTGTTAATTATTAATTTCCTTCTACTAACAATCAAGGTTTTTCGCATCGAAAAAATACATTTTTCATCCCGAAATTCCTACGGAAACAGGCACCTCTCCATTGAGTGTGGCTATTACAAAAATAATTATTAAAATTTAATTAGGATTGGTAATTTCTGAGATAAGTGCGTTAAAACAAACAAAAACAAAAATCAAACTTTTTTTAATTTTTTTTTCAAACTCTTCACCTTCTTAACAAAGCCAAGTAGTGTCTCAAAACCTATATAACCGTTGTCAAACCCTATATTCCCGTTATGTCCTGTCTCACGGTACCCATTGCCCAGTGTTCGGTCGAACGTAACCAATGACCTATAAAATCAACGTCGACCACACGATTTAATTTTGCATCGAACGGCAGTGTGTGGTCGAATTAAAAGATCCTACCGTTTATTCACTCTTTGTGTAACCGAAACTTGTATGGGATTAATTTTAATTTACATGGCTTCCCACGTTATGTCGCATGAAAAAAAGGCTTAAAATTGTCAGGAAATTGACTGTAATAACGAAATGAGAACCATCTGAAACCATACTACTTTTGCATTATGGATCAAAAAATTATAAAAAAACAAATGACTATTGTGTTCCATTTGTTGTAGGTTAAAATACAATTTGGAATACAGCTATTGTTTTAAACATACATACCTATCAAATAAAACTAATTGTTTTATACAACCCGTGCTTAGTTATTAACCCCTCCTATGCCGGAACGCGGATCCAAGCCAGACACAATTGATTTTCTATTGTGTTTCTAATCCCGGCAAACAAAAGGATAAGTAATAAAATAGTTTCATTTTAGTCCAAGAAAAGTAATCACTCCCCCAGTGTGGGCACGTATACATGACACATTAATTCGCTTACTTCGCTTGAGTTACTAACACAACGAATTATAAGCGAAGGCCGTTATCACCGACACTGTACATAACAGGAATCTACTAATTAACTGTCATCCTACAAAGAATAGCGGTCCCAAGCCCATTACCCGGATATAATGAAACAAATAAAAGTATATTATGAACTTAATAAACATATTATGGACGACGCTACATCCGATAATATCGTTTAATAAACATACAATCGTTTTATAAACTCACTGAGCGTTAACTTAACTTTGTATCGTAAATATGGAGATAATTGGTAATTGAAAATGTTATATTTTTTTATTAAATTAATGCATTACATTGAAGTATTGCTACTTTAACTGCCCGTTAGGAACCGCCCGTGGTTCTATGTCTATCTTTTTCTAAGTTCTTCTTATCGAGTCATTGTGATTTTATTTAAGTATAATTTACTTTTATGGGGCCGCATCAGAATTTGGCCACCTCTATCGCACTTTATGTTAGGCATTTATCTATTTTGTCGAATTTTTTTGTAGTTTATTGAGCAGACCTGGTAACTGACTGGTAAGCGCTGGTAATCTAACTTGTAAGTGGTGGTAAACGATCGCAAGCTAATTTTCTTTTTATGTTCGGCCTATGGTTAGATCGCGAAACATAGAGGCCTGCCGTTATAAATACAATTTCCTAGCAAATGCTTCTTTCTATATCAACTCCAAGCTCAACGTAATTCAGTTACTGCCACTACCGCCACCTACCGCAAAAACAACGCATTAATATGCACTTATCATCGTAAACAAGTTGGTAAGCAGGCTCCATTAAGTCGGCTCCATAAATCACTATATTATTGTATATTGTATATTAATGATTGTACTGATGTTCGCAGGCTGATGGAGGCTGCCATTATTCAAAATGAGTGATCACATGTAAAATAATATTCGGATTCACAGTTCAGATGAAATGATGCGTTAAATATGTTATATTGATGACCGAGTGTTTTAATGCCAATTTTAGGGTTATATTGAAACTTTAATTTATGAGCGCGATAGATTTATAGTAAGTCGGTAATTTTATCAATTACTTTACTTTAAGGTATCTATACCTAGTGCCAAGTAATGTCTGCGAGCACTAATGGCTGCGATAAATACTGTAAAGGCGGGTACCGACCGACGTTACAAGGCGTAATGTAACGTGATATTCAGCAAGGGTTCGTGCAGTTAGTGCGGGGAAGCACAGCGCTCGCAGCGAGCAATGACGACGAACGAGAGGCTGTTTGCTGGGAAAAAGTCACTCGTTGCTTGCTCTGATTGTTACATTACACTTCGTAACGTCGGTCAGTACCTACCTTTAGAGTGCAATGTGCTGTGTTCGATTTTCAAAACATTCGCTAACTACCGTCGCCATCTCATGGAATCCCCGTAGATTACGTTGACACAAGCTGCATGAAACCTTCAACATTTTAAAGCATTCAAAGCAAACACTCAATTCATTGCCTAAAATACAGAGAAAAAACTTGTTAAAATCCATTGAAAACGCACACCTCTATTAACTTTCCTGCCGATAACACATAAAACAACTCACACCATTTTGTTTTGAAGTATTTTCGGCATATTTTCTTTGAACTACAAAGTGGCGTACTTCCTTCAGGTGCAAAAGTAATAAATAAATGTAAGAATAACTTACTTGGGAAAAATCAGCGAGCATGTGACTCCCGACCGGTGATAACATTTCACATCGTGTTATATTTATTATTTCCTTAACGTTACCAACTTTGGGAAATCCACTTGAGATCGAGTTATTATATATTTTTTGTGAGGGCAACACCCCGGGCGGAGTTGCCCCGGGCCGCGGATGAATTACATCCTATACCCCGACTGACGTTTTTAAGCTTCCCGGGAAAGGATATGAGAAAATGTTGAATAATTTATTGTTGATTACTTTGTATATTTAGTTTTCTTTTACGAGACGACGTAACCAGGCTGTTTGTCATTTTTTGCGAGCTTATGCTCCAGGTATTTCGTTATTTTGCCTGAAGTTAGTTTGGGATGGAGACTGGAGAGGTTGATGTCTCATACTGTTACCGTTTCAACTTAATAAGGTAATCAATTTACCGTTTCATAAAGGCTGTGTCGCTTTTTGAGAAGGATCATTCTTTACTACTGGCAGACGCAGTTTGCTTCAGCTTGAAGATTATTCTTGTTATTCTTAAATTCAATTATTTCTAAACATATCAAATTTCAAAAATGGAATATTAATTAATTAGAACGATTAATATTCGTTATTCGAACGAGACATTTATTGCCGTCTGTTCAAGACAAACAAAACTTGCTCACGGCTACACCCGACTAAATCTACTTTGGTGTTTCCAGTGAATAAATTCACATTCCCTAAGCAAAATATAATCCCTGTCTTGTTAGAGATAAGGAGTGGCATTAATTTGAATTCATCTCATTACTGAGTACCCGACGACCACTTGTTCTGAATATATTATGAACGCTGAGACAGACGAAAATGTTTTATTATTAAGGATTATCTATCTCAGCTTTTATGCGAGAGGTGAGCGAGTGCGACAGTGATGGATATACTTTTACTATATCCCGGCATTAAAATATTTTATTGCGGTGTTTTGATTCCGTCTGCAGATTAAGGTGATGATAGTGGATTACGTGTTTAATTTAATGAAATGTTAATGGAATATGACTTTTATTGTGATCGGTTTTTGGTTCTTCTTTCAAGCGTAACGTGGGACGTTTTACGACCTTTTGAGAATTGATTGAATTTTTCAATATATCTAACTTGAGATACGCTTGAATTAATGGCTTATTGACTTACCGAAGCAAAGGGAGGGGGTGAGGTCTAAATCCGATAGACTTGAGAATACATTTAGAAGCCGCATGATGAAAAAGTAAGAATCTATGTTTAACATTACGACCCGTTATTATGTAGACTATACAATTCGTAAAGTTCTTGTGCAAACACGAGTCATGTTTTTACCAATGTGTCAAGTCTATTAAAACATCCCTCTACATAAAATAAAAATGTAGCGATGTGAAGAATTTGCATATTTGAAAGCTTTGTCACCAAACGCTCGGATTAGAGTGTTATTCTTAAAACATTGTTTACATAAACGGCGTTTGTTTTGTCTTTATTATGCGGTATTGTTTTTCAATCAGCCCATGCCCTGCCGTTGAAGTGATGTCACAATATCGCCGGATAATAGGATGGGCATATGACTACAGCAATAAAAAATACCTAAAAATACTTATTGAATGTAATTTGAACTGTTCTCTATTTGGATGTGCCGATAGTAGCATTTCTACCTGA
Source organism: Cyclophora albipunctata (assembly GCA_963082685.1). NCBI lineage: Eukaryota > Metazoa > Arthropoda > Insecta > Lepidoptera > Geometridae > Cyclophora > Cyclophora albipunctata. Next base: position 742,776 of record OY720117.1, on the reverse strand, counting down.
GTGCTATTGCGATTCAGAGCACTTAAATTTTATGTTGTTAAAAATATGATTTTTTAAAGGCTATAAGAATTATGTTTATATGTTTATTTTTCAATAAAAAATAAACATATAAACATAATTCTTACTTCTTGCAAGTAAAATAGTTATAAGGGCCGACACTGCGTTAAGGGTGCGCACGCTGCGGTTCCATACAAAAGTGAACCGTCGCGTGCGTCCGTCGCGAGCGGTGTCATACAAAAGTGAACCGTCGCGTGCGCCCGTCGCGAGCGGTGTCATACAAAAGTGAACCATCGCGTGCGCCCGTCGCGAGCGGTGTCATACAAAAGTGAACCGTCGCGTGCGCCCGTCGCGAGCGGTGTCATACAAAAGTGAACCATCGCGTGCGCCCGTCGCGAGCGGTGTCATACAAAAGTGAACCGTCGCGTGCGCCCGTCGCGAGCGGTGTCATACAAAAGTGAACCGCCGCGTTCGCACGCTTAATGCAGTGTTGACCCTTGAAGTTAATAGCTTGCGAAAAGTTTTCCATAATTTTAATATATATCTTAAACCAACCTGCGTTAAAAGAACTGCTCCCAAAAGATATGCAAATAAAAACATAATTTAAAAACAATCCTTTTATCATTCAACAGCTAAAATTCCTACTTCAAAGCCGTTTTAATTCCCTAATATTCCGACGTCGCAACCATAATGAACTCTAACGGGACGTCATAAAAGCTATAAATCTTCCTATTCACAGATTACACGAATCCCACTTGCTAATTTATGCTTCGATTGAGCCCAATCAATCGGGAGTTAATTCCATTGTGTCCATACCTACGTTATACCCCTCTCCCTCCATCATTTTCCAATTCGGATCTCAAATTCTAAGCCGATTCCTTGCAAGCACTTAAATCGATGTCTCTCATCTAGATTATAGCGTGGTATTATTTACGAGTATTGTATATAACTTCAGTTATTTAGCATATAGACTAGATTTGACTTGATGGATTTCAAGTTATGAAATTGGTGTTATATTCTGGGAGTCGTTAGCTTTTATGACCGTTATATTTGATGAGAATGTTATCTGATACGCATTACTTGCAGTAACCACTATTACATAAAATCCAAACATAAAATCTAACTGCAAACCGAATTGGCTGCAATGCTACACATTTTTGAATAAAACTTTAAAATTGTCACATAAATCCGCCGTCAACTCATAATTTACACCGCAACACTTCCATTTCGCGTTTGTCGTGTCGGGTTGGCGACAACTTCATTAAAACCATCCATACAAACAAACGTACCATACTCTGTGGTAAACACGCGACGCTCTTTGTATGCCAATCAAATTTTTGTGTTCTAAAAAATATTTCGGCCACGGTTGTTGGTAGAACGCGGCGCGGACTCCTGGACTATTCTCTTTTGTTCGTTACTTTTCCGTTTTGCGCTTTGTATCGAGTTTTGTAAGGTTCATGATTAATGTTGCAAATTGCATATTTTTCCTGTAACATCGTGCAAAGGAGGCGGGCGCATTTTCGTGGAATCGTGGGGAATACACAGTGAAGTGAATTCTTTTTTCACAGTAAAAGACATTTAATTACATGTGTGATTAAGTCTTCTTCTTCTTGGGGTCAATGAATGTAAAGTTTAAAAATAGTTGGCCAGGAATGACGGCCTTACAGATCTGGGACGAACAGGGATTTGGCCAGCCCGGACAGGACAGCAGATGGGCCATGGTGTGCGGGCTGTCAAAAACGCATATACTCGGAATTTTAATTCGATTCCAGATTTGACATTAGCTACTGTCATTTTGTGAAATAATGATACCACATATAATAGTGTTAGTGTAGTGATACGAATATCTTATTTCATTGCGAATCGATATTTTGTATCCGAGATGTATCCGAGTTTTATAATAAATGTTACAGAAAGTGACAGCGATAGCGATGACGGCGACAATTTATAAAATAAATTATTACCATAATACCTACATCTATCTGTTTTATTTGTCATGTTCCTTCATGATCACATTTTTTAATTTATTTCACACACAATTATAAAAGAAAAATCTCAGATCGTTAATTAATCGTCAAAACTAAATTATCGGTTCAGAAATATTTAATTTCCTGATATACTTAGTTTACGAGAGTAAAATTATAAACGAGAAGAATCGATCCGGAAATATTCCATTTCCATATCGAATAATTTCGCAACGTCACTTTAGTACTTGTCATAATGTTGCAACACTGAAATTGTCAAAAATTCCGAGTATAGGTTACAGTTTATTTGATTAATGAGTATCCATTATATTATAACAGCGCCTATTTTTATCTAAGTGCGCAAAATATTGATGAAATGTTTCAATTTCATTCATTTTTAGTATTCAAAGTCCTGACTGACTCAACGCACAGCTTCAACCACTACACCTAGAAACATGAAATTTGGCAGGAAGGTTCTTCAAGTGACGTAAGTGCACACTAAGAAAGGATTTTCGAAAACTCCTACGGGAACGGGCTCAACGCAGGCAAAGCCGCGGGGCGCTGCTAGTTTAGAATAAAACCCTTATTACAAAAGCGTTTTCATTATAATCTCGATGTAAATTAAAATGAGACTATTCAAATTTCGTGTTGAACGCAGATCGAACCAATTTCAATTCAAATTGAAACAATAAAAGCTATTTTTCTAAATCACACAAAACAATTTATCTTGGTAAGAGTTCGATCTCCTTCGAAATGTCGTGAGCTAATTTAAACTTTATTTCTTTACAAGTCGAATGTATTCTGTCAATGGTAAATTGACAAATTGAATTCTATTATGATGCAATAATGTAATTGATACTGATTAGTTTTCGGATGGATGTGAGATTAACTGTCGTACTCAGAAACGTCAGTTAAAACAATAATTAACTAACTGATGTTATTTTAAATATATCATTTGCCAAAAATAACTCATTAAGCTCTAGGTACCATTTAGTGTCTCTTTCTACATCAATTATAGCGTCCTACTAATATTATAAATGCGAAAGTTGGTGAGGATGTATTTATGTTTGTGACTCTTTCACGCAAAAACTACTGAACGGATCTGGATGGCACTCTATAGGAATATATGCTGGGCATTTTTTAAAATCACTCTAATTGTTTTAATAACCTCGTAAATATATTTTCTCACTATCAATTAAGACCGAGAAACACCGTTAGTTTCACAATAAACGTATAATAGGTAAGTCATAAGACAATGGAGTCGAAATAATCTCAATGGTGATTGTTATTGTGTACATTATACATATACAGAGGGTACCGAATAAATAAGCTGATATTAATTTTATGTCTGCATTTTGGTTGTTTAATTTTTGTTCATAACAATATTTGTTTTAGAAATGTTTGCGGAGGCTTGTGTTAATTAAGAGCAAACATACTGATTGGCAAAAATAATTGAGAGTAGTTTGTTGTTTTGGTTTTAATTGGGCGTATTGTGCCGGCTGTAAAGTTTGCGTTAGTTATTTTTTAAGTTTATGTTTCACGTTCGTTTAATTAATATGGATCTCTGTCATCATTATTGTATATTTGGGGCGGATTTCACACAAGCTATTAAATATATATTTAGTACATAAGTTAAGAAAAGCCGTTTGTTCAGAATTTTATTTTATTTTGAAACAAATAGAACACAATATTCAACAAGCGTCTTTTGTTTAAACATAAAAAAACAGACGAGTAAAATTTTTTTTTTTACTTCGGCCTTCAATATTAAATTTACCCTTTGTTTTGTTTTGATTTCTACTAAGTTTTTGCAGCTAGAAATTGGCAAAGAATTTAAAGAATGAAACTTAATAAAGCTATTATTTAATCTAGAAAAGTGCAATCGAAGAGAGTTATTCAATATCTCGTGTAAAAAAGATTTTCACTTCAATCAATAACATCAAATAATATTTAGCCGTTATTTAAACGTGAAGGCTTAAATATAAATGGGTTGTAAGTAAATTAAAGTTGACAAATCGCATCTAAATTCCGAAACTTGTGTAATATTATAGCGGAATATAAATTTTGTGATCCCGGCAGTGGTGTTCAGTGTCTGAAGAAAATATCGGTTTTGAGATTCTTCCTCAGTGAACCTCAGTACACGATCTACCTCTCTCTAGATCTTTACCTCAGGAGAGACCTCAGACTCCTGTATGGAGTGACATGTGTAGCGCTCGTTTGACAAAATGATGTAAATTCATCGCAGTTTTTATTCAGTTACCTAACAGCGTTCATAACTACAAGAACAAAGAATTGATATGAAAGATTATGGCAAGTTTTTGGTTTTGGTTTAAATTCGATCATATTATAATTACGGTAACCCGCTTCAAAACAAATGAGTTTAAGATTACATTAAGAATTCAAAAATATTGGGTTATAAACAAGAAAAATGTGGCAACAATCCGTTCCCTACCCTTCGATATATCGAAAACAATATTCACATACTCAGAAAAGGTAAAACAATTTGCACTTTGAACCCAAACAAAATAGAATAAGTGTGCGAAGTCCGAATCGATGGAACCCTATCCAAGAACTTGGGAACATCGTCTCAAGTCATAAATGAAATAAAGATACGTTTACACTAGCAGGAGTGGCGAGTCAACTGAGCGTGCCTGTCAGCAATTTTATTTAGAACAACACAGCAATATTTTGTTGCAACTTTCTATTTATTCTTCGAGTTTTCTCCGATTCAGGAACAAAAGCAATAGTTTCCGTTTTCCAAAAGGTGTGTATTTTGTTATTGTTACTTAATTACATCACCTTAGATGAAAGTTGTTGCGTTATAACAGTTTTCTCCGGCAACATATATCTTATGTATCCTCACCCTAAGATAACAAGTACGGCTGATATCCAAAGTTCCAAACTGAAATAGCAGAAAGAGATGCACATACACGTTACACGAACGTCGAAAAAAGACGGAAAGCTTGTAAATTCCCTAGAACGTAATATTAAGATTGGAAAAATCATTCGTCGGGATTTTTCTTGCTAAGTTTTCTTTCTGTAATATGAAAAAGATGCGGTTTGATGAGTGTTCTTTAATATCTCTTTTTTGATTTATTGATGTTGGAATTTCGTCGCCTTTCGGATGGATAGAAGAAAGAAAGAAAGAAGAAAGAAAGAAAAACATTTATTCAGACGAATCACACAACAAGAAACGAAAAAACAAAAAAAAAACAAAGCAAAGACAGAAAAGAGAACAACAGATATTACATATAAAACAATTACACGGACAGAACTGCTGTGTGAGGTCTGAATAGGCCTCGTCTCAGCGTAATGCCGCCACGATCTTGTGACCCTGGCAGCGCTGATTTTCAGACGAGGCCCAGAGGTGCGCCACTATTAAAATCAAAATCAATACATATACCTACATATAAATACCTACATATAATAATAAATACCTCAATATACTACATACAAATACCCCAAAGTAATCCCATTACATATACATACATAAATACACAATGTAAACTAAACATTAAACCTTACAATCGTCATTCATTCATTCATCGTATCAAGCACCTAATCTGTGGTCATCTGTCACGCCATTCACCAATCACTCAGGTCGCTCACTCACTCGAATCGAATCATTCATATTTCATTTATCTGCGAGCGATTCATACCATCCATACATACATAACAAGCACGCAGCCATCCACCATCCACCTAACAAGAAACGAAGGAAAAATACCACGTGAAAGGTTATACTACTATTGAAACGACATACCTACATTAAGAATAGACATTCAGTATCTACGAACATTAAGAATCAACAAGCGTTGAGATTCTGCAAACATTAAGAGTGTTTCAAGTGTGAAAAAAGTGTGTATACGGTGTACCAGCGGCCACGACTGCCGATCGACCCCATGCACTCCGTGCCAGACCCAATGGTAAGTACGACAGTTCAATAAACTACAGACTACAGAATCTATCAGCTTAACTTCTGTAAGCTGAGTAATCGCTGTTTTATTGTACTTCGAAACGTCTGCAACGTTTTCAGGGCGCGACATGGCGGGTCGAGGGTGTTCCAGCATCTCGTGGCCGCATATCTGAAGGATCCCCGAAAAGCCATAGTGCGGTGCTTCGGTGTGACGAGGACGAACACGCCGGCACGCTCTGGGCGTTTCCTGCGCTCCTGGGCCCACGTCAACTTGCCGAGTAGGTACCGGGGAATCCCGTTACGTATCACACCGAACAAGAGAGTAGACAAATGAAGTTGCCGCCGCGCGTCCATCTTTAGCACGTTGTGCTCATTCAAAAAAGGAGTAACATGCGAGCGCGGCGGTATATTGAAGCAGTAGCGGGCGCAAGCATTCTGTACTCTCTGTATTAACTTGGCAGTTTTGATGCGGAGGCAGGGACCGTATACAGTGTCCCCGTAATTTAGCTTGGATAGGACAAGAGTCTCACACAACAGCTTACGCATTTCAACTGTGAGGTATTTCTTAAACCTATATAGAACTTTTAACCTAAAGAAGCAATTTTTGACACACTGTTCCACATGTTCTGAAAATGTCAGCTGACTATCCAGCACCAGACCAAGGTTTCTCGCTACGTTGACTCGCTCAATTCGTGTATTGTCGATGGTGATGTTTAGTGTTACATTTTGAAGTTTCTGTGTAATCATCTTTTTGGTGCCAAATAACATGAATTTAGTTTTAGATGGGTTGAGAAGTAGGCAATTTAATTTCGACCAATTACTTATCTCATGAAGGTCCGAGTTAATTGCAGCCACCGCATCCTCACTATCCTCAAGTGCAAATGAGAAGTAAAGTTGAACATCATCGGCATATATGTGATATTGACAGTGTGATATACTGGAAACCAAGTCGGCACTATAAAGTGCAAATAGGATTGGCCCGAGTATGGATCCTTGAGGTACACCACGTTTGACTTCCTGTGTAGTTGATTTCATGGTGGAACCGTCTGGCAGGGTTATTTCAACATACTGGGTCCGATTGTACAAATAGCTACAGAACCAGTCTATCGCACTGTCATTGAGCCCATAATATTTTAACTTAGCACATAGGAGCTCTATATTCAAACCATCGAAGGCCCTTGAAAAATCCAATAGAGTTAGAACACTCAGTTTATTCTGATCCATGGCATGAATCAGGTTGTCGACAACATCTGCCATTGCTGTGGTGGTGCTGTGTCCTTTTCGAAATCCAGATTGTACAGCGGGCAGAATATTGTGCACCTCTATGTACCTGGTGAGTTGGTTACAGACTACCCTCTCAAGTATCTTGGACAGACATGGCAGAAGGCTGATCGGTCTGTAGTCTTTCAGTGAGGAGGGGTCTTTGACCTTAGGCAGAGGACGGACAATGGCTGTCTTCCAGGCACTAGGGAAGGTACCGCTGGAAATGGATGCATTGACCGTGGATGTTATGGCCTTAAGAGACTGTGGGAGTGTAAGTGTCAGCATATCTAGACTAATTGAGTCACAACCCATGGCATTAGATTTTAATCTCTTAATTATTTGTAAGACCTCTGTTTCATTGGTTGTCTGCAGAGCGAAGGTATTGTCGGAGTTGTACTTGTTAATGGTGAAATATGCTAATTGATCTGCTGACACCACACCGTCCCCTGGCACATTGAGGAAGTGCTCATTTATATCATTCGGGTTTCTTAAATGCGGAGGTAGGTCAGTAGATTGCTTTTTATTGGGCAGTACAGTGGTTTTTAGTTTGTTCCACAATTTTTTGGGGTATTTAATGTTCTCATTAATATCCTTAGAGAAAAAGCATCTCCTCTCTGTTTCCAGGGCATCAATGACAAGCTTTTTCATTAGCTTATACTCTTTTTCCCTCCTTTTGTCAGACCTAGACTGCTTCCAATGATTATGACTCTCATCCCTAGCCCGAATCATTTGCCTTACGGTTGGAGTAATCCATGGCTGCGGTGGATGCCTGAACTTACGGGTTTTTAGGGGCGCGTGCCTGTCGAACAAAGAGAGCATCGTCTCTTGAAGAAAATTGACCATGGTGTCGACATCACCGCCCGCACGATCAATATCCGTCCAATCGATGCTATCTAGGTCGCGGGAGAAACTGTCATAATCCATACTTGCTAATGGCCGATACGTAACCCATTGAGGTGTGGATGGCTCTTTTTTTATCTTAAATTCTGCTACGACCATGGCGTGACCTCCGAGTTCTGGCTTGTGTATGACAGTCACTGCCCGCGTCCTCATGTCCGTACATATCACATCGATTAGCGTGCTGCTGCTGTTGGTGAAGTGGGTGGGCTCCGTGACCACCTGATTCAAGCTCATGCTACTGACAAACTGCGAGAGAAGGTCTGATGATGCACCGCTTGTGGCCGTTACGTTGATGTTGAAGTCACCGACCAGAATGACTCCGTTACAGTCCGAGAATGACGTCACCGAGTCGGTCAGTGCATCAAAGAACTCCAGTTTGTCTTGCCATGGAGGGCGGTACGCTGTCCCTATGGCGATGGTGGTGTTCTTGACCCTGACCTTAATCCACATCTGCTCGACTGTCGTCTTCGCAGGGTGTTCAGCTGCCTGTGCATGTAGGCCTCGTCGTATATAAAATCCTACGCCCCCTCCACGTCCACGCTTTATGCTCTCAGGCCTAGGGCTATGTATAAATCTGTAGCCGCTAACCCTAAACATGGTTACATCATCACCACTTCGGAGCCACGTCTCATTTACGGCCAGAATGTCAGGCTTTACCTCCGCAATCGCCACCGCCAACTCGTCAGCCTTGGTGTTAAGAGACCCAGCATTGTAAGTGCCGACTATTAAATTCTTAGAAGCAACCATGAGAGCTTGATAAAGTACACAGATTGAGCGCAGCTACTATGGTGAGACTCCCGTACCTATCCAAGCCGTAATTACAAGACCTTAAAGATAAATAATGACATGTAGGTTGATAAGGATGCACTTTAAAGTTCGAAAATATTGTAAATAATGTAAATAGATTTAGATATAAGTTGTTTGACAAATGTACATAAATAAACCTAGCATAGTATATAAATTCATAATGTAGATGGATAAACATAATATAGTATATAAATTCATAGTGTACATGGATAGTGATAGATAGATATATATAAAAACACAGAAATATAAAATATAACAACACGACACCCTTTGAGTTGTACCTCACACACCAGTTCTGATTATAGGAAAGAAACAACATAACAATTAAAAAAGGTAATAAAAAATGATTTTCAAAATGTCCAGTGTGCATTGCCGATGTTGACGTTTGGCTATCCGTTTCAGCTTCGCGATTATGTGGATTGCCGTTTGAGCCGCAAAGCAAGGTCGGTCTCAGAGCAGATCCGAAACGCCTGGGACCCTTCATTTTGGCGGATGAAGATACGGCCCTGCCTTGTCCACGCAAATCGCCAGTGGAGGGTCTTACACTCCTCCCTGACACGGTGGAAGAGCTGGCGGTTCCTCTTAGTGAGCCGCTCGTTTACGAAGACCCGGGGCGCGCCGCCGGAGTCGGGCGGGCCGCCGCGGCGCACACGCGCTGCCTGCAGCAGCTCGTCCCGCTTGGCGCGACGCGTCAGGCGCAGCACCAGACGGCGCGGGCGCCCGCTCTCAGCGGGGCGCGGCCCGACGCGCTCCGCGAACACAATGTCGGCCGCGTCCAGCGCCACGCCCAGCCGCGCCGCCAGCACCAGCGCCGCCTGCAGCGCACTCTCGCCCGGCGCCTCCGCCAGGTGGCCGACGTCCAGGTCCGCCAGCAGCGCGTCCTGCTCGCGCTCGTCCAGCTCGGCCCGCAGCCGCTCCACAACGCCCTCCAGCTCGCCCACCCGGCCGCCGTCCTGTGCGGGTTCCCGCCGCTCCAGCGCATCCAGCCGCAGCTCCACAGCGTCCACCCGCCGCTCCAACGCATCCACCCGCACTCCGATGCCAGCTATGTTATCGCGCAGCTCGGCCATCTCCCGACGGAACTCCCGCATCTCGGTCATGAACTCCGCGAGCTCACGGTGCATGGTAAGTATGGCAGCGCCCGGGGCGGGCTCCACGACGAGGGTACCTTGCGCCGATGGAGAACTGGCGCCCGCGGCGGCGGCGCGCGCGCGCGTGCGCGCCAGCGCGGTGGCGGCGGCGGCGGCGCCGTCGGAGGCGGCGGCGGCGTCGGAGGCGGCGGCGGCGTCAGAGGCGGCGGCGGCGTCGGAGGCGGCAGCGGCGGCGGCATGGGACTTGGATCGCACCGGAGTGTCGTCGTTGCATCGCCGCCTGGTAACGTTGGCGCAGGACGGGCACCTCAGGGCTTGCAGTTGGGCAGCTCCCAGGCCGTCGAGAGAAGTTATATTCAGGCACTGGCAGCAGTAGGCTGCCCTGCACGAGTTGCACGAAAGGCAGCGACTTTTGGAAGAGTTCGAGCACCCACTACACTTCATGATTGTTTTTGTTTTTGTTTTGTTTTTGGGAGAACAACAATAGCCGCTGGCAACACTATTACGCGAAACTCCTGTCAAAGTCGCTGTCACTTTGAACTGTCAGTCCAAGTCAAAGTGTTTGTTATTGTTATGGAATTGTGGGTAATAAATGTGATGGTGCCTAGTTGATATGTGGCTATAATTATATTTGTATATATAGTGCCGGGTGACTTAGCTGTTTTAAGTTGATTTTCTTCTAAAGTACAGCAGCTATTTCGGAAACAATAGTTTCGTGGATGCAGTGCACCGTCTGGAGAACTTTGGTGGTAATTTCACGCACTTTGGTCGCGGAATATATTAATTGATGTGATCTACTTAAAAGTTACGACCGGTGACGTTCAATGACGTGACTACCCTCTCTCATTATATATATATTTTATTTTGTCTGTTTGTTTATGTTTAGGATATATTTTATTTTGTCTGTTTGTTTATGTTATTGTATATGCATATATTTTTTTTACAAAATGTACTATGCCCAATTTGAGTAACATTCACGTTACATAACCATGTATACGTCACTGTAAAATTATAAACATCGATAATTTATAATCTACCTATCAATAACTCGAGAGATTGGAAATTGTCCAAAGTAACTGCAATCCAACTGATTATTTTTCATACAGTTTACAATCTTAATAGATATATTAAAAACTAACGATTTTGTAATCCTACGGTGACATATACATACAAACTTCACGCCGCCATATTAAAACCACAACAGCCTCAATAAACAAGTGACAATCGCTTCACATTGCCACTAGTCTATTCAAACAGAATCTTATGTCTAAGTACTTACGTATTAAGCTCAAGATCTAGCCTAAATTTGTGGTTGAAAGCTTTGATGAGAAGTGATGTACGATGAAAGTGTTTTCCAGTCTGAAACAAAAGAAAATGTTAAAATTAGAACAACAGTCACATTAAGGAGGCTGAGAGGCAATTGTGGGCTCTGCAGGAGGTCGCGACTTCACTTCCTTTCCAACCGACTTTATAAAACGGCGACTATTGAGAGTCGCCGTCTTATGGTTAGTATTTTAAACAGTTGGTCATCGTAACATACGTTCGTTAAAAGTTGACGAATTTTTACACTGCTAAATGAACGTTAGAAGCAAAGCGTTGTTTTATAACTTAAAATACATTCAATTTATTTGGACTTCTAGTAGAAAGCCACAATTTTTCATTTTCTTACGTCTGTTGAGACTGACATTTTACGTTAACGTTTAGTGGTACGTAAGAGTAAGCTGCAGTAAGCAGCCCTTACTATGTATATATCTGTATAGTCTAGGCACCAACATCAATATGGTATGGTACAACATGTTTTATATGGTACAACATGCATAGACATTTTTGTAGGTAAAATTTTCCGTATTGCCTCATCGGCCTTTGATCTTTATCGGATTTGACTTTGATTTGTATCCCAAGGGAGAGGGCGCTGTAAGAACCGGGATGAAATGTAACCTAAGTTTTACGTTCACTCCTGAACTATAATTTGATTTCTTTTTTAGTGGAAACGGGATATACGTGATGTGGTCCGGATAACATGGGAATATGGCTTTAAAGATTATAGGTTTAGGGTTCCGTACTTCAAGGGAAAACGAAACTGTTACAACTTGGTTTTTCATCTTTTTGTGAAAACGTAGAAGACAAACGTGGTGAATACGCCTAATTTTCCTCACTATACTGTTAGATTTTTATCACTTTATCAACCTTATAGGAATCAGATATACCTACAGCTGGTAAAAATATCTTTTCACTAGAGCTATGCTTATGTCGCATAACAATATTGGGTATCTATAAACATTGTCAATTGCATAACTTAGAAAATGCAGAAAAGCACCTTTACGGCTTTTTCTAATCAAGCGTTTTGTAAAAAAACAAAAGAAATTATATGCGCGGACGATTGCACACTTATGCAGCGCGTAGCCAGACGACTAAAAACGCGTTTATTGATTACATTGCAAGAAACTATTGCTATACAAATTGAATCAAATTATTTCTATGGGTAATCTACTTATACTCATAATATAAAGAGGAAGAATTTTCCTGCTTACTAAAATGTACGGTCACTACCCAACTAAACCTGGGAAATGAATGTAAGCGCGATCTACAAAATGTTCACACTAGCACAATCTATTGGATCCCGGGTGAAACCACCGCGCGGAACAGCTAGTTTTAAATACAGAATCAAAGACATTTTAATGACTTAAGTAACTGAATATCTCTTTCAATATCCGAAACAACAGAATCGGAATATGAATCGTATAATCGGGTGCGGGGCGTCATAACGACCGGAAGTACGTCACGGGTGTTACGTCCCGGGTGTGACGTCACGTACCGATATCAAGGGGATGTATCTTTAGACCATTAGCAGATTGTACTGTTTATTAGCAATGTAGATATTGGATATTTGTGAGTGATGAACGAGGTTGTAAAATCTGACATCTACATATTATATAATATGTTCTACTAGCCACGCACCGCGGTCTCATCCGCATTGTGCCCATTCACACGAGAATTTCAGAATAAAATGTATCTTATGTGTTATTCTGATGATGTTCCCTATATTACTGTAAAGTTTAAACCAAATCTGTTCAGTATTATTTGCGTGAAAGAGTAACAAACATACAGGATAGATGTAATCCTCAGAAAATTACTCATTTATAATATTAGTAGGGTATGTTGAGGTTTAGCTCATCTTTGGGTGGATGTATGTGTATGTAAATAAACCGTTCTCCGTACAAGAAATGTTATTTGTCTTAAAAATAAAAATTGGTATAAACAGAAACAAGCAAATATCGATAATATTTAGCTCTGCGGAATGTTCCAACAACCATATTCTTTTACCCACGGCTCGCCCACACTGTCGTTATATCAACATCATACAATAATAAGGTAACCTAATACACTTATCTATTTATAAATAACCCAGGTACAGTACCCGGTTGAAAAAACTACCCAGGGAGAGATCGAGCATTTTTAGTAAAAGATATACCTGTCGAGCGCGCATGACAGGATTACCGCCTTATTCACAAACGATAATTTAACTTAAACAGTGTAAAGTGTTTTTTCTCTTTCGCTCTTTGGCAAATAGCGTATGTCGGAAAGGGACAAACCATTTGGTAGCTAAAGTGCTGTTAATGATGGTTTTTGAATAAGGCCATTATCTAGTGTGTCGCAATAAGTCGGCTAAATTGAGTAGAATAGTAGTTAAACTAATCTATAGGTTTCCAACATGGTGGTGGATTAAAATATGCTTAATCTATAATTAAACGCCACCCTCTTAAACGCATTGCATTTGTATGACAAGCCCGTTGGCACAGTGGCAGTGAGAGTGATTCCCGCCCGGAGTCAACAATATGTGAAGACATATTTGTTGGCGACGTCTGGGTGTCAATTATATATTCTTATAAAATATTTGTGTATATGTATCATTATTAGTTAATTTATAATTAATTAATAGTATCATTATTATCAGTGAGTTAGATTCCATAACACAAGGTTAGAGCTTGAAGGAAAACTAAATAAAAACTACAAAGTGAAAAATTTCCTACCCATCTCCTAGTAATCGATGAGTAATGAATACTGCTATTTACTGTACATACCTGCCTTCCCGAAAATATTAGGAATTGGGTCATTCACAAGAAAAATAATTCTCGGAACCAATGAATCGAATCCAATATTTTGTTTGAGTTATAAAAACACATTCGAGGCCGAGCAGCTGAGGAGGGAAAGTAATTACTATGGGGTGGTTTATTCAATAAGTAGAGATGTGCTCGATAAGTAGAATAGATGGAGTGTGGGTAGTTTATAGATATCGAATTACTGGAACAGGTGAGGATGACACGGTGTAGTGACTGTAAGGGGTTTTGAGAAGAGAACACTGATTGAACATACTTAATGTTCAATCAATGTTCTCTTTTCAAAACTCACACTTATTAGTTCTTATAGTATAAGAACTATCTTATACTATAAGAGTTCTTGTACTATAAGAACTAATCACGTCACTCGCCTCCATCGTGATATTAAAGGTTATAGGGATGCCTAAATACCCTTTTAGTCTTATGTAGCTATCCGTTACAAAAATGATAATTCAAATCGGATTTGTGATTCCTGGGATTTCACTCAAACAAATGGAAAAACAAAATAAAAAACACCAGCTTCAGGCTTATTATATTGATATACATTCCGATGAATTCACCAACTCTTCCAACTCTTTTTGAAGTCATTTAATAGACGCAATTTCGTTTCAAATTTTAATGTCTCATTAACTTACGCTTATTAGTGTAAGAAGAGAGCCGTGAAAACAGGCAGATAGCGAGTGAAACCGCGAAGAGAAGCTAGTATTACATAATAACAAAGTAAATGTTTCCCCAGCACGGAGGTATGTCAAGTGGTTTACGAGAACACGGTTCTAATGAGTAATCTCTCCTAGTGGTTTCACAAAGAGACAAAAGGAGACACAATAGACTTTTTATTATCAAATATTCAAAGGAACCGCTTTGAAAATAATATTTTCTTGTATTTAACTAAGGGTTGTGAGTTAAGTATAGAATTTGGTGACTCATGTTAACGTTGAAGTATAAGGGCGTGTCCACATGTAACATAACCACACCACAACCACCCCACCTAGGTGGGCGTATGTTTCGTATTGAAAATGAATAGTACATTTTATAAGTACCACATCTTGCCGTCATTATCGACCACGTGAGTGATACTGAACACAGCGCAACCACCAGCGATATCGCGAACTTCTTTACCTGCAGAACGTAACCATATCGCAACTACTAACTAACACAAACACATTGACAACTTGTCGGTATCACAACGCAACTGCAAAAAGCTGCAGCAACACTATTCACATGCGACCACATTTTGTCGCTGCGATGTGGTGTGGTTGTGATACGTGTGGCTACACCCTAAGATCTTTTTATTTGTTTCTAATGGCTTCTGAGTAATGTTTTGAAGTCGAAAGGAGTTATTTGGGATAGAGTTTCATTGTTTTTTTTTATTTATATGGATTTGTTGTAGGAATCTGATACCTGCCATTATTTGGTCGGTGGAAGTTTAAAATTTGATTGTGGGGATTTTATGTTTTTTTAGTATCGGTTCCTAGAAATAAAGGTCTAAATGTAATACTCGTGCCTTCAATTCATAACTCAATATTTTGAAATTCCATTCCACAAACTATAAAATAAAAATAGAGGAACATCTTTTTTCGTACAAAAATTTTTATTCGATCAAAGCCCACTTTTTACGTGGAAATAAAAAAAAACACAGTTACTCGAAACTTGTGATGGTTGTAATAAAAATTGACAAAAACAAATTCTATGATTTTACTAGCTTTTGTTCTGTGACGGTGCACCCGCGATACCACTATGCAATTTTTAATAGCTTAATGTCATTGTATAAAACAAGTCGGTTATAACAAAAATCTATGAACTTTTTAGAAAGTATTACATTAACGTGGACCTTCCCTATGATGTATTCAGCCTGCCCTATGCACATTGTATTCAAAATACCTAAATTACTTAAGCAGTTGGTAAATCAACATTTGAAGTAGTCGCAGCAGGATAGGTATGATTATTCGGAGAAAAGTTATTTGCAGTGAGTTATGGCAAATGCGCATAAAAAATAACAATGATTTTGACAACACTACTGATAGTTACGCACACAAAAACACGTGACAAGTGTTCTTTATATATTTTACAACTACAAGTATGGTCCACGGCGCTCGACCAATGAAACTGCTCTACCAAAGTTATTTGTCCCCTTAAAAGCTGCTATTCCTATCCACAACCTATCTAGTTTACGTCACCATACTATCAGCCATGTTAACCCTATCACAGCCCAGCGATCCTATTATGACCCATACGCGTTCTCCGTTCATACCGCGCTCGGACAACGGTTATCTTACTAATTTAATAAACAATTAACAGAGACAATTAGGAACTTCGTCGGGTGTTTATTGAAAATTGATTTTTATCATATTCCGTAATGGATAATGTGGGTTGGTCATTAAATCTGTTTTGTTTGTGTATGGGTCTGTGGATGTTTGCGTTTGTTTCAGGCCTTGTTTTAAGAACGTGACATGTACAGTCAACGTCATTTATATATGTTAACACGTTTTCACCTTATGTCATTGTAATCAGATAAAAAGTGTCATAATATATTCGACGTCGTCTGTACTTATAAATAAGTATGTTATTAATACATGATATATTTACTGTATCTGATTTTGCATTTTAGGACATAAGTATTGCCAATAAATCATTGTAATAAGTAATAGGGACTGTTCCATAAATGATTTAGAACCTAAACTAAACTTTTTATACTCGTCTATGGAATTTGATTATAATTAATTGTACCGTATACAAGGGCACAATTCCTGCAACACCAAAACAACAACCAAGAAAAATGAGTACAAAAATGAATTTGAAAGTTATTCGATTAAAGCTTGCAATATGGAAGTATTGAAGATTGGCGGGACCGGCCCGTCAGCGGCACTCTCGCAAACTCGCTGACGTCAAATCGTTCCAACATCAAACGACGGCTACAAACTCACCGACAATACCTCAAAAGAAACTTCATATTGAACAATTTATTAAAGTTTGCATGAAACATTGAGCGCTCCTTATAAAGTTAAACTCAATTCGCTAACAGGTTTCCTGATAGTTTTACAGTTACCGTTGAAACAACGAATAAATTCCTATCAAAGTTTTGATGGTATAATCCTGCCTTTATGAGGGAGTGACGTCTTTATTAACCTGTTTAAGGGCGGGACAGACTGTTGTGATATGTTTAAATTATTCAGTTGAAATTAGCGCCATTATGCAACTCAGGTTCGGTCGGTTGTGTTACACCTTTCGCACTGTCTTTCCATAGTTTCAATTAATCGGTGTCGGGTGTCGGCTAAAAGGTTCAAAAATATCAGATTTGACCACAATCAAACTAAGATTGACCACTAACCTACACAAACTTTCTTACTTTAACACTTAATCGTCTTTTCGTCGACCATTCTAACTTACGACTATACCGGACGCATTTTCGTCACATGTGTACCAATCCTTATGGACAGCCTTTAATCTTCTTTATCTATCTGATTCAGTTAATGTGCAAATTGTTGATTAACTTGGCCGATACGTTAGCTCAATGGTCAGTTAACTCACTAACTAAGTTAGCAACTTAGGTTGTTAAGTTGCTTTACATAAATCTGTATTAACTATGAGAACGTTAAAGTATCTATGGTTTAATTAGATGGTCCATAGCACAAATAAATTCTCAAAGGCTTTACGTGTTTTAAGCAAATGAAATTGCCTCATGTGTGCACCCCTTCAGTATAGTTTAAGTTATGTTCACGCAGGGATTTTACCCAAGTAGCATTTTACTCCATTTAAGAGTACACATTTAGTTCCCAGGTGTACTTGAAGCATTATTACAGTTCACTCGTGATGTATAAGCTGCATTATGGCGATTAGTTACACCTATACCTGTCTAAGGGACTTATAGGAGTGAAGAGTTATACCTTTATACGATTGTTGGTGTTATAATACTCTAACAACTATCCTTTAGTCAGCCGTCTGAATAAGAGCATTATAGG
The DNA here is from genome assembly GCA_963082685.1 of Cyclophora albipunctata. NCBI lineage: Eukaryota > Metazoa > Arthropoda > Insecta > Lepidoptera > Geometridae > Cyclophora > Cyclophora albipunctata. The sequence goes on along the minus strand of OY720117.1, from coordinate 724,764 downwards.
AGGGTAGAGATACGGCAACCGCTGCTTAACGGCCTACTTTAAAGCTAGCATTTTAATAGCACACACGTGGTCATTTATAAAGCCAAAGGCTGTTATGTTACCTTGTTTTAGACTGTTATACAGCTAGTAGCTGTAGTAGGACTTGTTTGTGATCATTAAAATAACCTTTTTTTACTATCTGTACAGAAGTGTTTAAATGGTTCGCATGTGCACTGTAGGCTGTTAAAAGGACTATAATGTGTTGTTCAATAACATCAATAGCAGTTTATTAGTCCACAAGTACTATTAATATGCGTATTTCATTTCCACCATTTTGTTCTACGTAACCTAAAATATTTACCAAATAAATCTCCAAAATTATTATGATTTATCACAAAATACGTAGATAGAGCAATTGAGTTTTGGTTTCATGTTTTAATTAATTACCGTAGTATAATTATAATGCCAATATAATATCAAAAACTGAAAATTGTAGATTTCCTCTCAGCGAATTTTAAATGTTTTAAAATGAATATCGCGTTTTTACAGAAGCGCGTGAATATTTTAGCTGTAAATATGTATACATTTCACGATAAAGTTGCATTCCCATGGCATTAACATTATTAAGTATTGAAAACACGTACTTAATATTACGCGCATCCAATTGATGTCCGCCGGAGTTAATTATAGTTTCTTGATGGCACGCAGACATAAACCATCTAACGAGAATTATTAATAAAATATAGAATAAATTTAGGACAAACGTGAATTTTAGGTAGCACTGGAGTACTTCTGTCGGATTTTATAACTGTGAAGGCTGTGTATTTAGCCACTTGTTACTCTTTATTACACTCATGTATGTTGTATGGTTCACACTGCGTCCCATATAGTAGCGTAAGTCACCCTTAAGTCTGATGTTACTACTTAAACTGCTGATATAATGCTATTATACTACTAATGTACAGCCATAGTGAACTTAAGGCTGTCTAATTTGTGCCCAAACTGGTTCTATAAGAGCATTATAGCAAGCTATACAGTTCTTATACAGCTGACTTACACGGCTTGTGGAGCACATGTCGACGACTAGACATCTTATATAGAACCCCGAATGCTACTTGGGTAGTGAATAGCACGCAAGCTATAACACCCCAGAGTATTATAAGTTCGTAAAACGTTATATCTAACCGAAAGTTGATAATGGCTTGGATTTTGGGCGTTTCCTTATAGCTTGAGAAAAGCTCAGGCTTATACGTACTCGTATATTAACAATACTATACTCGTTATAACCAACTCAATATGAATATTGAATCTTCTATTTTGTCATAAAATCCGATCCGATATTATTTCATAAAACAATCAGTTAAACTTCACAATAAAGAAGATAATTTTTCCCTATCTACATAAAAAACATAGTCAAAGACTAATATTTTTATTCAGTTTTGGTTCCAAAGATACTTTTTTGATCGTACCATACGTCTCTCCTTCAATTGTGTAATAATAATCTCAGTCAGATTGAGTCTTCATCTATTTACCTGAACAGTCATGCCCCTATAAAATCTTTTAACCCTTTTAACGATATCCTGTATCTTTCACCTCTTATAGTATTCACACGCAAATAGGCCCGCGGAGATACGAAGGGTTCGCGTGATTTCCTGTGAAAAGTGTTAATACTCTCAGTTTGTGTCAAGAAAATTGTGTCGCAATCTTAGGGTTGAAAAGGCTACTTTGTAAAGCACGATTTAGTCAACATATCGATGCAATTGGTGGTTATTTATCGAAATGGTTAAGGGTTATTGGATGATTCGCACGAATTTGACTGGCACGAAAAGGAATACGTTAAAAAATAATTAACCACCTTTAAAATATAAAAATATTCTGTGTCGATGTCATCTCAATGAAGATAACAGTACAGTGAGGAGAATTCGGCAGAATCACTACGCTTGTCTAATGCGGGTTGGTGATCTTAAATCCGAGCCATGTTTGAAAAGGAAACATATAAAATATATATTGCGATCGTAGTACGGTATCACGATACTTTCATCGATTAAATTAAAACTTAAAGTGCTTACATTTATATCGAAACTACTTTCACATCCTCTATACACAAGTGGCAATCACATTTCGCTTCGCTTTTGTAAAAATGTACGGGAACATGTCACAACTATATTAATATGTTGATAGTAGCCTAGCGTATACGAAGCGCCACTCGTAGTGTCGGAGTTTTTAGACAGCTTTAAGACCGGCATTCGCATTTATAATGAATGCATTCGTGCAGAAGGGTAGATCAAGAATAGCTCTAAATTTGACTCCTCAATGACAACTTTACTGTGTAAAATCGGACTCCCTATTGATAACATGAAATAGGGATTTTACACTCGTTTATTCATTCCCACAATTGTCAGTTTTTAGAATAAAAATGTTTTATCTGGGAACGCTAACCGATTCGCTCAACGAAGTTGTGATTTGAATCGCCCACGTGGCTTAAGTTTAAATTATTATCGCCCACAACACAAAGTTAACATAACCCTTGTGTTGATAGGCGATGGAATTGCAGATACTATTTATAGCAATGTAATCACGCCTCCACTTCGATCAAATCCAACTTTATGATGAAACTAAAACAAAACCCCTCCACTACCAAACAATACAAATAGTTTAGTTAAGACAAGCACTTCAAATTTACGAATCGACTTCAATTACATAAACAAGATATTCAATTACATATACAATTAGCTTGGAACCGAAAGAACTTTAAAGAAATTCGACCATAAACCGATGTAGTAAGCCGAACGTACAGTAAACAAATATACACCTGGATTGAGAAACTAGATTTTGAAGTTAGTTAAGGCTTTTATATATTTCATCAACGTTATATAAACTAGGTATTTTAATTAGACCGCCAATATCTCGTAATATCCTTGAAATTGCCTCAAAACTGTTTCCTTTTTATGCAAATATGAGAGCCCTTATTTTTATGACACCAAAGTATTTATGAATAATAAGATTGAGGTTACACTGTTCTGATATGGTACGACAAGATACATGTGGGGCCGCCGGGGTTGGTTACGGCAACATTTTGGGTTCCTTGATTCATTGCCAGACCTTTTTCGCTAATTAAAAGATGGCGCAAGCCAGCTCACGCGGCCCTACCAACTTGAATTAACATTCGAGTAACAAATGACATTCGTTAGATTAATTAGCATTATTTTATTTTTCTGTTTCAACTAAGCGTATAATTTTTTTGTGTTTTAATGTACAAGATTCAACTAATTTGCATATTATGTTTTAGGAATCTGTTATACAAATCTGTTCTCTGAATTAGAATGATGTAGTTAAACCATAAACTTTGAATCAAACTTTCATAATGCTTTATTTGTCATCCAATATAGTGCTGGTATTATTTGTTCGTGAGCGTACAGTTATTAAAGTTAGACCTGCAACCATACCGTCAGCCAGCGGTAAGTACAATGGCCAACAAAATACTACTGAACCAACAACGCCGTGTGTTCAAGGAAGACAAACAGTAAATAGCTAAATCCCTATTTCGTGTTCAGTCAGCAACATCACAACACTTACGAGTAGGTAATATATCGCTAAGCGTAATGCCGGCCAACATAATGGCTTACTCATGTTATGTACACAAATAAGAAAAAAGTAGTGATATAAGAGAATAGAAACAGTTTATGGAAGTACAAATAGAAAAAAGAGGGGGCTGTTTAAGTGTTTTGCTGCATTCATTAGATGGGATAGGGAAAATGATTTTATGAAGTACACTTTCCTTGGAGGCTTCAGGAGGTCTAAGAGGAAAAATAAAGAAAACTCCAAGACAAGTTAAGAACAGAGCAATAATTAATAGTACGACAGTAATGTATTTCAAAAAAAGAACTCAAAGAATTAGACTAGAAAAAGGAAAACATTCTACCAACAATGGTACTTAAAACTTTTTTATCGGACGACCGATGGCGAGTGGTGTAGCTTTAAGGAAAACAAATAGAATTCCGTGTCTTAGATTTAAAAGTTTTTGGGGACACAATACAGAGAAAGTTCATTGTAACGATACATGCCTATAAAAAGTAGCTTCGACTCTTTCAGAAGCATGAAAAAGGTGTCATTTCATTTCATTCCATTTTCATCCCATCAATAAATCTTTGTTCTATAGGAAGTTTTTGGTTTGACACATCGGCCATATTTATTTGCTTTATGTAACAGCAACTTAGAAAAGTGTGGAAACTAAAGGTACTTTAAAAGCAATTCATCATAAACTGTACAGTCTTTGAAAGATACAATATCAAATTCCCATCAGGTGCAAAAAAGACAGTTACATTACGTTCCCGTCCTCTGATAATTTGTCGGTGTCATAAAGTAATAACTCACTATTGCAACTAAATTGCAATACCCTAAGGAACAATATATCATAACGTAATTCCATCGGTTGACGTTTCTGAAAACAATAAGCGGTTTCTCCACTTCCATTGTGCAGAGGTGCTACCTCCAAAATATAAAGTCTTTTAGGCAAAACGCAAAATGACCATCTTGGGCAAAATTTGGGGCCGTTAGCGGGCAGGCTCGTCTCTAGGGCCCTCGCATTTTTGTATTTCCCCACACTTTGCGTATAATTTTGATTGCTGGCCGGAATTTACTTAACTTTTTAACGGTAGCTTTATTAATTTGGCCGCCTCGTGGGCGCTGTAGATAATGTTGCGTTCTTTTATTAATTATACGTTTTTTGTTTTTTTCGTAACGACCGACTAATGGGTGTGATCTTGAGCTGCTTTGTGCCAGTGACCTTTTGTTTTTGTTTGTGCTTAATATGTTTCTTTTGTTGTGATTTACTGTAATTTTGAATTAGTTATTCACGTAATTGTTGACTTAAAATTAAATCATTTTTGTTGAGCAATTTTAACTATAAATAATTGGTGAGCAAAGTACTTTTTACTTTAATAAGAAATTCTATCAATATACAAAATGAAAAGGGACTGTATCGGGTTAGAATATATAACGTATTTATATCCCGTGACCACGAGTGTTGTAATCCACTCGAAGCGTCTGTACGTATTTTAATAAATACGTTATACATTCTAACGCGATACAGTCCCGTTCATTTCAGTGTAAATCGTGTAAGTTTAAAAAGCTAATTCCATCAATAGACAATGGATGATTTGATAAAATGATTGAATCAATCACCGTCTAACTAAAGAATCAACTCTCGCTCTGAGACGTCAATTAATTCGATAATTAACTTTCTAACGTTATTTTTCATACATTACAAGTACACGTCAAAATCTATTATTAACTCTTCCTAATAGTAATTACTGTTGACTCTGAGTGCGGCAGTAAAGATTCAATTTCGAAAAAGGAGATAACTCAAAGTAAGTAACAGTAAAAAGAGAAGTAAAAATCATTTACGTTTTAATAAAGCAGTTTGCCGGAACAAGGCTCCATTTACATCACCAGATACGTTCAATGGGTCGAAACTTGATTTATATTCATAAGTGAATTAAGAGAATTGTACGTTTTTATTAACAAAAAATGTCCGCTACGTTTTTATTAAATTCGATACCGGTAATTAAAAGAGTCCTTTTTGTTTCTATACTTTATGGGTGTATGTTATTGTTTTTTTTTATTAAAATTGTTTTTTTTTGTTTTCTATTTAAATATATAACTGGAGGGAAGTGGCCCAGGACAAAGGCATGGCATGGCAGGATGGAGGAGCGGCCTTTAGAGGCTCATAATCAATAATTATTTAATGAATAAATAGTTTAAATATTAATAGAACGATTAAAGACCTTCAGATTCTTTTACAATATATAAAAGACAGATATGGTCACTAACTTTATCCCTTTACATTGGTTTCTTAAGTTTAACTCTATATTTCCGTTTACTCATTCTTTGTAGCTTATTTCGTAGCCACCTACTGCTACAGCAAACCAGCTGGCTACGAAATCTAGCTACGAAACGTGACTAACCGCATCTTCTAATTCACCTTTAATATCTAACATAACCACTTTAATTAAACTTTTAAATTGTCAATTACAGCGCCATCTGGCCGCAACAGCGGTTAATCTATAACAACTAAAGGATTATTCACTTAATCCTCAGGGTTATGTTCCAGCGATAAATTTTAATATTACCGTCCGAGTAACGTTCAATGTTCGATTTATGATTTTTGGAACGTTTTTGGATTAACGAGCTTGTTATTGTTATCTGTTACACGGAATATTTATCGGTCAAATCCGAACCAGCGAACTGTAATGATGTTATTTGAATATCGCAATCCGGACTCTATACATAAGTCGCTATGGGCTTTTTGATATAAATCACAATATGGATTTATTTATTTGGTGCTAACTTTAGGTATTTTAGGTTTCGAAAATCACTAACCACCGTACTCAGATACGTCAAATGAATCCTTGGGGAGTTTTACGAGTGATTGCTATAAGAAATATAACAATTTAGTTACCTAATGATCATTGACATTTCTGAGTCTTCCTAAACATCTGGGCTCTTGTCGATGGCGTTCTTTCAGCTTTTCTCTATTTAATTAGCAGGACAGTAAACAATTTTTTTATTTCAGACAGTTCAAAAATGGTTTAAAAAGTAAAATAATATATGAGTAACATATTGAACATTAAAACCACTTGATAAACAACGTGAAATATAATATATTTCGGGGGAATTGGTGCGTTTCTTTGAACTGCACGCGCCCAATACCGCAATTTAATGAACATTTCATTTGGATTCATTTACCGGTGGTCGCGGTCACACATACGTACTATGATGATCATAATAAAATAATTTAACATATTAATTGAATATATTGGAAACGAGAGAGTTTGTTTGTCCGTTTGAAGGACGAGGAGAAGGAGAAAGAGAGGTCTCTTTCTCCTTCGATGGTCTAAAGATCATCCCTAGACTGTCAGAGATCTCTAGACTTATCCATCTAAAGGTATATCATGAGCTTTTTGCCCTCTCCTGACTTTTTGTACGTCCTCTCTAGCAAGCTCTAAAGAGAAAACATACAGACAGACAGTGATGTATCGGTCCAAGACACCTTTTATCATGCATCAGTACACTTTAAGATCACTTATACGATCGCTACGCTACGAATTACGCTACCAGCTACGATATGCGCTACGAGCTACGCGGTTCAAAACGCGTAGCCGATCGTCAGCGCTGCATTACGGCCGCCATTTATCATGCATACGCGCGATTAACCGTCAGTCAACGCGTCAGCAGTACACTGCTCCTGCACTATACACACCAAATGGTTTATGCGACGAAATTAACAGTCGTTATGGTCTTTATGGGAGCAATGTTTGGTTGGACGGTCATCTTGTTAATGAGCAATTTTGAGGCAATAACTGTGGTTTAGGAAATACTGCCGGAATGAGAGAGAATCTTTAAATTATTCATTAACGTCTAATTAACTCGAAATTACGTAATTTCTAAAAAAAATAAAATAAAAAAAACTACGTTTAAAAATCCGACTTCAAAACTAAAAAGCAAAAAATAACTCTATAATCATAATATGAGTTGGTAGTAATAATTATTAATTATACATATACTAGTTTTGTTATTTTTGGAGTCGGTGACAAAACTTTAAACGGGACCAATGGGAATGTCTACAGCATCGAACAAAAAAAGAATCATGTAAATCGGATGAGAAACCCCAGAGTAATCGGTGTACGTACATACTAAAACAAAAAAAAAATATTATACCGGCCGAATTGGGAACCTCCGCCTTCGGTGTTTGAAGTCGGTTAATAAGTGTGTTCTTTAAAACCTTTAAATTAACGTCCATTAAATCGGCACTTATCTGATTGACGTAATTTTTAATCCATTACACGTCAAAATCACTAATCAAATCTCAAAGGAAGCATATGACGTCTCTAGTTACGGGCGTTAATTAAATTATGGATGTATAAATAAATGAACCAACTCAACTATATAAGTACACTGTTAACATCGCCAAACTACGACGAACTCAGAACAAACTACCCAGTTTAATATATCGTAATTTTCCTAGAGATAAAGGCACCATTTAAAGTTTTAAGTTTTCACCTGTACATCTATATTGAAGGTTTAATAAGTACTAGGTTGTGTATTATTGAAGGCGAACTTTCCGAGGTGCAGCGTGGTATACTCAACTTGATATAATACATAGTAGTTTGTTTAGAACTATGGTTCGTTAGTAACAAATGTTTTTATTAGTTGCCCGTTAGCTCAGCTCGTGATTTTAATTGTTTGCGTTAGATCAAAACTTTACTCGTGTTTGAGTGTTTGTTAAATAGCAATGAACGAGCTTTGTTGGTAGCTGTGGATCTGTTCGCTGTTTATTTATTTAATATTAGCAGTGCCTCGCGGTTTTACTCGGGTTGTATCCATTCCTGTGGGAATTTTGGCATGAAAGTAAAGTCAAGTCACAAACCTTTCTCATGAATCACTCTGCTCTCGTAAAAAACCGCGTGAAAATCCTTTCAGTACTAGTTTTTGTTAAAATCAATTACATACAGACAGCTTAATTTGGGGACTTTCGTATCCTTTATCCTTTATAATATGTATAGATTTCCAGCAGTTTAGTTTCTGTACTTTGAAATAAATAAATAAATAAATAATAAATATACCCGGACAAATTCACACACGGTTAATTAGACCCAAAGTAAGCTCTAAGCTTGTGTTATGGAATCTTATTAACTGATACTACTACATATACATACACAAATACTTTATAAGGATATATAATTGACACCCAGACGTCGTCACCAACAACTATGTCTGCACATATTGTTGACTCCGGGCGGGAATCGAACCCGCAACCCCCGACACAGTAAGCGCTCTCACTGCCACTGTGCCAACGGGCTTGTCAAAAAGAGTTACAAACTAAATATCTGAAGGTAAGTTACAGCGAGAAACGCATTTAAATGACCTAAAAAGCTCGAGTTTGTAAGCTTCTTTATATGAAAGATATATATTAATAGTGTACCTTATTATACGTTGCAAGCACCGAGGCATCGGCTTCAATATTGAACAACCGAATTAAATGTATGCCATAAGTATGTAAATATTTAACACTCGTCTGCTTGAAACTCTCAGTGAAACTCAAACTTGCGTGAAAATTAACTTAAAAGGCACGTGAAGTTAAATAAAGAGGCAACACACTGCTTCATAACTTTCGGGTTCTTTATAAAAATAAAGTCTTTGTTAAATTAACTCCAACACACGCGGGAAAAACTTGCGCCTTTGTCTAAACTCCGCTACAAATTCCCTTTTCTTTATCATAACAAGTTTATTATTTCAATTCAGTTATTCACCTTATCAATCAGAGGGATGTGATTTGGTAATATAAGACTTATTGCTTGCGAAATAAAGTCGGTAGTGTTGTTAAGGTGTACAGTGTACACAGATGCGTCTGTACACGGGAGTCAGTGGAGCGTTCCTGTTGGACCAACTCGCTTCAGTGGCCGCGTTCTTATTGGAAAAATATAAGATAATAAAAACCTGTTCACATTATATGTTTTTACACTAGCGGAGGGACGTATCGAGTGGAAACGTTGTTATTTCGAGATGAATTCCCATGTTTGTTTATTAGAGTGTGTGTCATTGTAGTGCGGTTGCCTGCTTCTATTTATTGTTAATGGAGATGTTTTTGTTACGTTATGTTTTGTGGTTAGCAAAGGTTGCCGGGTGGTTAGGGGCGGATTACACAAGTATTCTGAATTTTACGTTTAATAAACAAATGATGTTCGTTTTAAAAAGTATTCTATTTGGTACAAAATAAAATAAAATTTTGATCGAACAGCTTTTATTTCTATAAAATATTTAGGTACTAAACCAGTTCAGAGTTCTCGTGCAAGGCTCCTTAGATCTCTGCTTTACTTTATCTGGTATTCCAACAAATATCCTGAACGTTTTAGAGTGAAAGGACGTTTTTGTCTCGCTTACGCCTTCATCGTATCCAATAAATGAAACTGTTGAGACGTGCATGTGGTAGAAATTGGATATGCAAATACAATACAATTCTTGCATCGCATAGACACATTATTATGTGTATGACAGATGCATTTTGCATAGCATGCATCTTATGTGACATGCCCTATTGCGGAATACACATGCTCGTATCTACTGTAGCGGTCGTGGTGTTGTTTGACTAAGCGATGTTAGTTCATTGCAATTGTTAAGCAACGTGCTACTGCCTACTTGGATGGGTGGCCGATAGTGGTATTTCTATCTTAGCACTACCGTGCTTTGGACGTCACGTCGTTGGCACGTCGGTCCCGGTCCTTTAGGGTTGGTCACTACCCTACTCGACAGAAAACTTGTTGACTTCGCCTCAACACTGTTTACTTGTAACCACAAATAAAGACAATGAATATTTCTTTTCATTTTGCTTTCTAAAGCGTCTCAACATATACTTTCAGTTCGTACTCGTTTTGCGAAGAATTTTTCAGCCGCCATTGTCTCGAATGTTTTGTGACAAAAAGAATGGAGGAAATGATATTTTCATTGTTTCTTTATTTCATTTCAATGTAAAAAACAGTTCCTGTATATTTTCATTCGGCAAAAATATATAAATTTTGCCTTCCGTCTCCGTTGAGATCAGTTTTCAGTCCAACATAATAAAGTCATATACTTTGCATACTCTAAAAAGGGTCCAATCCCAAAATAATCACGAATTCAACTATAAAAGTTCAATAAAAAGTTGTCAAGTAGTGTTTGCCGTCAAAAATGTCGAGTAGGTATCCTATACGGCCGAGAGCACACGAGCGACATTTGAAGTACGTCATAAAGGCGTGTTTACACTGTGTCCACACGGGTATGTTTGCAAAGGACCCGGTAAACATATTGCTCATAATCGGCAAACGACAACCGATTGAAAAAGGGTACTTACATATTTTTCACTTTGATTTACTTACTACAACTAGAAACAATGTAGCTAAAACTCCATTTATTTATCATCCAATAACAAGTCTTAGAAAAGGTAAGACTGGAACTGCCCACATGAAAGCAAAAAAACCGGATAAAAATAACAACCCAATCAAAACAGCAGTAAGGAGGCAAGTAAACAAAACCAATACTCGTGTTCCTCAGCAACATTTTCGTTCCGTTTAAACAAATCAAACACAAATAAGAATAACATTGAATTCGTCCGGATAACCGCGTAGGTTGATCCGGGTCGGGCGGTCCAGTGAGCACGCTGTCTTACGTAATTACTACCCGGGTCGGACCCCGTGGAGTCAATCCGAGTTTGTTCACAGTCTTGTTCGATTTAAATAGATTTGTTATAATAATAACATTTTTCGAATAATAGTGAGATTTAGGTCGTGTTACTTTCTCTGAACATATTTGTTTGTACGTGAACTGTGCAGCGAAAATAAACTTCAAACTAGATGTTTATTACAGTAAATTTTTTGACATTAGTTGAAAATAGTAATTCTACAAATATGTATACTTGTTAATACCATAATGGTTTTAGAAATCGGCACGAAAAACGCACGAACCTCCTCCTCGTTGTAAAGGCAGTTTAAAAACAATCCGCTCATATTCTTTGATTTGTATTTTGCTATAGCGAGAGAAGGAAGATAGGAATATGATACCTATGGGGTAATTTGCTGATATTTTGTGTATGACTACTTCAAAAACAGTTATCAAACAGCTATTTTAAGTGAATAAATAAAAAAAAGCGGTTTTAGTACAACTCTTTCAATGTCGAAAACCCATGCAGATGTAATTTATTTATATTTCTAGATAACTGATTACCTTTCAGTGTTATTTCCCATTCAAAACAAACACCCGTCCCAATCCAAAATAATAATTGATAGCCGAAAAATCAATATAAAACTACAACCCTGCAAAAAAGTACATACATCATTTATCGTGAAAACGCGAAACGGAAAGTGTATTCTATTGCCTCGTGTGTTGAGTTTGAAATAGGTTGGAGTTAGTATTTGATTCCATGGAAGTTGGTAGTGATTTAGCGTTGGCAGGATGGATGAAAAATTGTTTTGTACCGTCTACAAATCATTGGGTCGCCTCTAGTGAGGGACAATAATTTACTGTTAGCCCAATATTTATACTCTATTGATCGCAAATACTTCATCATTTTTAGTGCAATAAACGTCGTGAATTTAGGTATTATTTTGTTTGTTGTAAAATACTACGGGTTATGTGACTCTTTCATGATTGAATAATTCTAATAAAATTATTATCCGTTTTTATGTTATTGTTAAATTAATGGAGCAATTACTCTATTTCTTTTCACGCCAATCGCGAATGAACTAAATTAGAACGGCTTGTTTTAGATGTATTAAATTTTCGCAGTAAAAGATTTCGCTGTCACGTAGGTGTCCTTTAGTATTATGTATGCACAGATGTGTCAAGTGCTTGATCTTATGATCTTTTTGATTTTTTTAAATAATGAATGTGCTCTAATCCATATTTAGTGAATATAGATTATATTATATTACATCCTATCCTACTAATATTATAAATGCAAAAGTTTGTGAGGATGGGTGTATGTTTGTTACTCTTTCACGAAAAACTACTGGACAGATATGGATGAAAATTTACAGTAATATAGGTTATACATCAGAATAACACATGGGATACATCTTATCCCAAAAATCCTGCGGAAATGGGACAACGCGGGTAACGCCGCGGGGCGCGACTAGTACGAGTACTTCTAAAAGAAAATTTATTCCCAATCAAACGCACAAGACAACAATAGCAACCACTCAGTTAAAATAACTTAAAAAATAAAGCGTGTTCGATTAATTTTCATGTCATTGAGTCAACCTTTCGCTCGGTCGGGTAAACAACTCGCTTCACAGAAACTACCCTCATTACGGTGACCTGTATCGACTGGTTCACTATTCATAAGGTTCGCATTAACTTCCTAGTTAACGGAATAACTATCGGGGTTATCCGAACTGATATTGGCTTCGAGGTTTTTTGCACTTATTACTAATACTGTACATGTGCTTCAGACAGACGAAGACAGAAGTATTTCTGACTGTTATTTTTGACAAGCCCGTTGGCACAGTGGCAGTGACGCTCTCACTACCACTGTGCTTGTGCCACTTACTGTGTCGGGGGATGCGGGTTCGATTCCCGCCCGGAGTCAACAATATGTGCAGACATAGTTGTTGGCGACGACGTCTAAGTGTCAATTACATATATATTCTTATAAAGTATTTGTGTATGTATAAGTAGTAGTATCAGTTAATTAGATTCCATAATACAAGCTTGGAGCTTACTTTGGGTCTAATTAACCGTGTGTGAATCTGTCCAGGTATATTTATTTATTTATTTATGACTAGCAGCGCCCCGCGGTTTCACCCGCGTTGTACCCGTTCCCGCGGGAATTTCGGGATAAAAATAGATGTTGTCCGATTCTCAAGCTTACCCGATATGCTCACAAAATTTCATGAGAATCGGTCAAGCCGTTTCGGAGGAGTACGCGAACGAACACTGTGACACGAGAATTTTATATATAAGATTTCATGGGATGTAAGGGAAGCATTGTAATGAAATTCGGTATGAGTATGTTCGCCTTTTTAATGCTAAGTAAGTTCGAGTTGGCTTACCCTGGTGTCGGAGTTTTTAGACCGCCTAAAGGCCTCCGACATGATCTCTATGGTCTAATAGTCTAATGCTGAAATAACTAAAAGAGAATAGAAAAGCTCCAAATCCGAGGACAAGTACATTTTACTTTAACTGTATTAACTGTAAAAGTGCATTTTATTTATCCATCCCAGCACGATTACTTCCAGTTGATTTACATTTAAAAATGTTGATAGCAGTTTGAATGTGGTTTGTATACAGGGTCGAAACATAAGAATAATAAGAGTGCCTAATTCAGTGAACCAATCCTACTAATCCTACTAATATTATAAATGCGAAAGTTTGTGAGGATGGATGTATGGATGTATGTTTGTTGCTCTTTCACGCAAAAACTCCTGAACGGATTAGAATGAAACTTTACAGAAATATAGGTTATACATCAGAATAACATATGGCATATAGTTTATACCGAAATTCCCGCGGTAACGGGTACAATGCGGGTGAAACCGCGGGGCTCAACTAGTATAAGAATAACTTAATGATATTCTCCCTTGTATAAAGTATTCGGTACTCCAGACAAGTAGGTAATATTGATGAATGTCTAATCAACGAAAACATATGTCTGTCATAACGTAACATACTTAAACATAATACATATTCAAATTCGGTTTGCCTATTCATTTATTCTGTGAGCCTTACTGTAACTCAATTGAATTACATTAACATTCATCGGAGCAAATATTATCAATAATCTGTCTCCATAGGCCGAGCCTGTCTGAGGCATTGATTGGCCAAATTGTTGATGTACACGAACTTAGTACAAAATGAGGGGAACGTACTTCAGGCGCTCGGTTTTGTATAGATTTGTGAATAACAAGGTTATTGACAAGGTTGGTACAATGGAATGTATAGACGATGATTTAAATAGGGAGTAGGTTTCTTTGACTTGTTCAAATGGCATTACTAGTTAATCACTTTGTGCTATAATATCACTATAATGTCATTAAACTGCGGAATGAAGTAATTTAAAGCCACTTAATTATCATAAGACCTAACCAATAAATGTTAAACCTAGTTTCGTCAAGTCTAGTATAAATTCTCTACGAGGTGCTCTATGAAAATCTACAAAGTATGGTCACTAAAGTCAAGACGTCTCTTACACTTACGCACACTAAGGAGACTTCATAGGACAAATTTTCATAGAGCAAATCTTGAATAAAGATAAACTTGTCTATAATCTACGCTCTGTTTCAGAAAGTAATTTAGTTCCAATTTCAAGATTTATATCCAACGCCGTTATAAAGGAAAGCAATTTAAAAAACCTGAGACAGCTAAGTAGGTCCGGATCGCTAAAGCCCTCTAACTAGGTAATTTCCAAGGAGATGGGTGAAGCCCCCTGTGTCAATAAGGACCTGAGCTGGGGTGACAAAGCGACGCTAATTGGAAGCACCAGGAACTCTCGGTGGCCTGTCCCCGGCGGCCGCTGAATCAACTGTTTTAGACATCTCGCTATTGATTTCTGAATTTTACTCTTCCAAAATATGATACTTGAATTTCGGCAAAGTTTACTCGAAATTCAAATATTTTCCAAGAGTATCAGTGTACAATGACCGTGCTTTAGTGTTTACACAAGTGTTTTGTATATAAAATGTTAGCTTTATCTTATACTAGCAGCGCCCCGCGGTTTTACCCGCGTTGTGCCCGTTCCCGTGGGAATTTCGGGATTTTTTTTACATAAAAACCTTCCTCTTGAATCACTCTACCTATTACAAAAATCCGCATCAAAATCCGTTGCGTAATTTTAAAGATTTAAGCATACAGACAGACAAACAGTGTGACAGACACGAAAAAGAGACGACTTTATTTTATACTATGTAGTGATATAGAGCATTACGCATAATAATTAAATAAATAAATATACCTGGACAAATTCACACACGGTTAATTAGACCCAAAGTAAGCTCTAAGCTTGTGTTATGGAATCTAACTAACTGATACTACTACATATACATACACAAATACTTTATAAGAATATATAATTGACACCCAGACGTCGTCGCCAACAACTATGTCTGCACATATTGTTGACTCCGGGCGGGAATCGAACCCGCAACCCCCGACACAGTAAGCGCTCTCACTGCCACTGTGCCAACGGGCTTGTCGAATTGTTATAGTATTCATTGTGCTGGGAGTTCAATTCATGTTAACCGTGATGTCGGAGTTTCAAGGGTTGACGACATTAAAAAGTATAGTTATGCCATAAAAGTGAAGTAAAGTACTATATTTAGTCTGTAATTTCCCACTGCTAGGCAAAGGTCTTTCATCTCACTGAAGATATCAGTACAGTACTAATATCCATAAACATAAGTATGGGTCCGTCGAGTAAAGATGATTATTATAATAACAGTGCTTAGGTGTTTATGTTTCAGACACTTTGTGTTTACAAAAAAAACTATTTGTCAAAGCAATAAATTGACAATAACGAGGAAATAAGAAAGCTAATACTGCGGGACATTTCCTATCTATAATTTACGATGTCATCAATATTATTTCTGTTCAAACGGTTTTTCTATCACAAACCGAGTAAATACGATTGGAATATAATTGTTTGTTATATGCGTTGTGAACTTGAAAAATATTTACTTTGTTGTACGAAAACAGTTTATTTGTTGATTTATAAACAAATTGTATTAAAAATAAATACAGACGCGGCCATTTTGGAATTTGATTTGAGAACGTATCACCGTAGTGGCCAGTAACCGGCAAGATAAAATTTAAATACGGAACATCTTTTGTTAAATAATTAACCATGTCGCGCTGGTGTTCTGCAGTAGATTTAAATAATTATGTATGTAGGTCTGTGGCCCTTGGTCGACACGTGACGCCTTTGATTCAGAAGTACAAAGAGATATGTCTAAGTTTCCTCGTTTCACAACATTTCAAGTTGATGTCAGTTGTATTTTATGTGTTCACTTTGAAGAAAATATATTCCTGGCTTGGATTTTTATACTCAAAAGTAATAACTAATCTTTGCTGTAACCGACAAAATAATGTCAAAGTTTAATATTTAATTCAATTTTGACGGAATACTTCACACTTCGCATGGAACCGGCCAGTATCTAAAATCATGCTGCCAAGCCTCCAGTTTCCAGTCATTTATAAACCACGCTTTCAAATATGGAACCTTTTTTATTCGGTGGGGTGTTGTCGAGATAAAGCACCGTCCACACATAGATCACGCGGACAGGCGACGGCTAATACCGTCAATTACATGAACTAACGGAGCGAGTGGGAATGCCCGAGCTTCATTACACAACCGCTCCTGCCGCCCTGGCGTAATGCTCTAGAAAATGATGCTTGTTGACGATCTTCGACGTTTTGTATACGCGTTGTTTGACCACTATTTATGGCGTTTTTAAAACAAATACATTTCGAATGGATTGCTAACAGTCTCTTGAACTAATTGAAATATTATAGATAGCTAATTAGCAAGAATATCTTTGTTCATAAAAGTCGCATTACCCATAGACAAGTTATCTGCTACCTAAACGTGAAATTTTTCAATAATTGAAACACAATACAGCCATTCCTCCGAGGCATATCTTGTTCGTCACACTTTATTTGCATTTCTATTTGTGATTGTGGATTGTAATCAGAAATCGTTCGCAATCGGAGACAAGCATGCAATCTTACACCGCTCACCGACTCGTCTCGTTTGAACGCAACAATAGCTGTACTGCGACGGCGAAATGAACTGCCGCCATGCTGTCTCTTTGTTTGTGTTTTTTATTATTTATAGATTCTATTTTATGGGTTTCATCAGTTAGATGTTTCTGTTGGTGAAAGAAATTGGCCTCTATTCATCATAAGTCTAAACATCTTTGTTACACGGTAGACACTATCATTTTATTTGATATTTTTCCCTTGCATGGACAGCGACCACATCTGAATATACAGTGTGCTGATTGGCGGAAAATACGTTTTAAAATAACTCCGTAAAGATTTGAAGTGAATAAGACAAGTACTTGGAAATCTGTGGCAATTGTTTCGCATTTTCGCATACTCAATACATAAAGTTAAAAAAACAAGTAGAGTTACGTATCAATCCAACATGGCTGGTTTTGATTCCAATATCTGCAAAAATCCTTTGTAAAAGAACAATTGGGAACATTCTAAAATGCCAAAAAAATATATACAGACGAATTGGAAACCATCAGCTTGTGAAAGCCATCGATATACATTTTTACAATAGTTTTTTTCCTATTTGATAGTGTCTAAGATGGAGGCTTTTTAGTAGAGTAAACATTTAGTTCTAAGACTAGTTTAAATTATTATTTGTGATGATATTGCTGGAATGTTTGAATAATTAAATAAATAAAATTTTATATTTTCAACCTTGTTGATAACATTGTTTATGAGAAACTTCAAGAGCATTTACAGTGTTGAGGGTAGGGTTCAATTCCGTGACTACTTGGGTACGTATTCATAATATTGTTGATTCCGGACGGTAATAGAAATCTTACCTCCTTTCTACTATATCTAACCATCATCGCATCAAAAAATTCAACTATTTCTACGTCATCCATTCATTCGGATATATCTTGATATCGGAGTTTTAAGACCATCTAAAGGTCTCCAACATGATATAATGATTGCAAAACCGATTTTTTACGTAATTGTACTATTATGATATACCTAGACGATTCTCTTCCGATTCTCACACACACACATACATACAAATGTACACGTATTAAAGCACCCGATTCCTATGAGGCTACTCGACGCTGCTTCCATGATTGAATCCCATTGAATCCCCTGTTTCACTGGGAAAATAGCGTAAAGAAGAAATAATTACTACAGGGCTTCCCTTGATCCTATGTGAGTGTAATTAAGCTTCGGGAGGGAGGTCAAAGCATCATTTTCCTTCAGAACTAGGTAGGTGTGTTTTGTTTTAGAATACAATGAACACTAGCTGGGTGTGCAGCAGGAAAAATGATTCGCACTTTAGTATGTTGCTTTATTGAAACAATCACTACTTTATTTGGTAAATTATAAGTTTGTTTTTCAAATAGTAGGAGTATGCAGTACGTGAAAGCAGTAAACATTATATTTTTATATGAAATGTAGCCGTTTTAATAAGAATATGACGGGATATATTATTATAGCGGTTTTTGTTTATATTTATGGTCTATCCTTTGTATTAATTAATTATTTTTTTTGTTAAAAAGGTAGTTTTGTAAAAGGAAATTTTTGGAAAAACGTCATTCTTTGATTTTACATCTGTTTAAAATCGAATGTATCAACTCGAAATGAAACACATTATAAATAACATTTTGTTAAGACAAAGTGTTACTTTAAACCATAATTCACCGAGATTCCGAGTGTTCTGAAGATTCATAAGTAAAGTGGTAGCTGTGCTTGGGAATTTATTATCTTCTCACGTTGATTTACCGAAATGTTACCGTAAATTTGATTTATGAACCTGCACGGAAGAGGTAACGTTAACTAGGAAAGAGTAACGGGAGGGTACCGTTACTGGGACGGTGTTGTTGCGTTTTACACGCGATGCGTTATTTACAAAAGTGTATTTACATCACTATTAGCTTATAACCATTCAGGTATACTATACAATATGGTACTGAACGAAAAACAGAGCTCAGAACTGTTTGATAGGGGTTAAAAGAGAACATTGAAATGGTGTAAACAGAAATTACCTTATTCCGTTATTTACGAGTAGAAATCCTTCAGCCAGTGGTAGTGAAAGCTGATAATATTCTGGTCCAAATATACTTAAGCGACACCCAATTCATTATGTATCTATTTTTTTATATTTCATTATTCAGGTTGAAGATCTAATTAAAACTAAGTTTACAGATAAGTGCACTTCATTACACTACTCCGATGTGACGGTTCCAGTAAAGGAGACATAACGTCAGATAAAAATGTTAAATAAAAGCGGCGTGTATTCGTAAACGTAGTTTCAATTTTAGGGCTCCCACACAAAACTGCGATGCGATTTTCTGCGATACGAACTGAAATAGGTATATCTATCGCCATTACTACAATACAAAGAAAAGAGATGAATATATTAAATGAGAATCGCTAATTAATGGAACAGCATCGCAAGTTCCTGTGATGCGAATTCGCATCGCATCGCATCGCAGTTTTGTGTGGGAGCCCTTAATTGTGTAGTGTTCGGTTAAATCAAAGAAAAACAAATATTATTGAAAAATAAAGTGTACTTACTCTCGCTCGAGATCTCGTTCCTTGTTGATAGTCGTATCCCCGGCCCTGAAACAAACAAATGGTTAATAAATTGTTTAAATCACATATTAGATCAAATAAAAAATAGGTATTATGGCATTATAGAAACAATATTAGAAACAAATATTGATTAGACAAATTCACACATGGTTAGTTAGACCCAAACCAAGCTCTACACTTGTACTATTACAAATATGAATAAAACGTAATTCTTATATGGTTTGGTATTCCATCAACACGTTCTGACATTAATAAAATTTTACTGAAAACTTTGTATACCTACTATAAAATAATAATTACAATACTTTTTTTTAATTCAACTTATTTTGATACAGTTGGGCTACAACCGAGAGAATAAAAGTAAATCAAACCTATTGCCAGTGGAGGTAGCCCCTGGTTCTCAGTATCGAAATAAACGCAGTTGAATACCGAACCAAACCAATCAATACAATAGATAGATATAATACAGTTACAAAAACAATTGAATTGTTAATTAACATTTACCCCCGTCAGATAGTTAATACAACAACTAACCGGTAACCTAACCTAACCTAAATTCCCCAAAAACAACTAACCGGTCGTCATGACAACGGTTACGAAACTTCTAAAGTTCGTAACTAATCCACGTGTGACCGCCGACAATTTTCTTCATAATATTACTAACAACTAATGTATTTCAATTTAGGATTACACACAACTCCAAAGTTTACACGATGCGGTTACAACTTACGAGGGAATAATTAAATTTTAGACTATAATTAAGTAGTTAGTTCATAAGATTATATTAGGAAAGTTATCTGTACGGGTTGGCAGTGTGTAGGGCGAGGTAGGTAATTCCAATTAAAATTATGTTATTTTTTCGAAGTGGTTCAAGATTCTAAGCATATTTAAAACAACGAGTGCGGGGAGAGACGCTGTCGCGAGCGCTTCACCCACCTCCTGATGAAGGCCACCGTATGTGGCCGAAACGTGTCGAGGAACTCTCGACAGTAGTATCCGTCGTACGTAAGTTCCCGTTTAAATAAATAATAATGACATTAACGTACGTTTCAATTAATAGTAAAATATTTAAAACAGCTAAAAAGTAATTACCATACAGTATACAGTTTTTTTACTATTTTGAACTTTATACAAAAGCCAGAGAAGGTCCTTTAAAGATTGATGGCTTGTCGATAGGTATATCAATACTAATATAATAAAGCTGAAGAGTTCGTAAATCGCAATAATCTCAGAAAGTACCAATCCGATTTGAATAATTATTTTTGTAATATACAGCCACATTCAACGGGAAGGTTATATAGGCTACTAGCAGCGCCCCGCGGTTTTACACGCGTTGTGCCCGTTCCCGTGGGAATTTCGGGATATTTTTTACATAAAAACCTTCCTCTTGAATCAAATCACTCTACCTATTACAAAAAACCGCATCAAAATCCGTTGCGTAATTTTAAAGATTTAAGCATACAGACAGACAAACAGACACGACTTTATTTTATACTATGTAGTGATTTTTCATCCCGAAATTCACGCGGGAATTGTGAAACCGGCAGGTCCAGCTAGTTTTAACTAATATAAAATGTCACTGCAGCATCGACTTTTGACAAGGCTTGTTACAATAAACGCTGCGCGTTGATTGGTGGAATATTTTATGTTAGAGCTTCCCACCAATCAATGGTGACGGGACGGTTCGTTTTCACAGGAGAATACCTTACGGGAAACATGCTACTATAACTCTCTCTCTCTTTCTCTCTAAAAAAACTCTCACCTAAAAAACTGTCAATTTTTTAATTTAAACTTTACACAAAATATAAAAACACAAAAGCGTCCTTTAAGCGCAAACTGGGCACCAAAATGGTGTTAGATTTTGTTATCAAAACAGTTTTAAGCCACCTTAGTCTAAATTAGTTCATAAATATACACGTGCTTCAATTTTAGGAGAGTTTGCCTTCTAGTTTTACGATACTTAAGTATCAGTAGTAATACAATGGATATAAGGTAGGTATTTTACACTTAGCAGGCTTTTGTGAGGGTGTCATGGTGCAAGCGACTACGGATTTACAACCGTCACATTTATAAAAGTAAAGTATTAGCCAGTAATGTCCCACTGCTGCGCAAAGGCCTCTCATCTCACTGAATACATCAGTACAGTGAGGAGGATTGAGGCAAAACGCTTGCCAAATGCGGGTTGGTGATCTCAAACCCGAGCCATGTTTGGAACACATTTACAACTTTCAATATTTTCCTATACAAACTTTTTGCAAAAAGAACAAAAAAATAGCTCTAACATGCTCTAACGTGTGTAACACGATGGTAGTCATTACTCATCGCTATCACCTTTCATGGTAAGTACACTCCTTATTCGGTGCGTATGTAGTAACTAAACTCCTCAAAAAGAAGACAAATCCACAGCTGAATCATATGGCACCTCCACTCAACTAATTTGATAAAAAACTTCGTCCAAACTAAATCAGGGGTAACAAAAACACGGTCCGTCGCTTTCTGTGTGAAATTAGCAAATAACGTTTTGTATAAAAAGGAACGATTGTAAATCCATGGAAATTGTCTTGGGGGACACAATTTGTACGGGACGAAGAAGAAATGGTTGGGACAATTCATAAACTTAGAGAGAACGGAGGGGGAGTTATACAATAATACGAAAAATATGGAAAATGTATGGCAACGTTAGAATGTCCTAAGGTGTTGGTTAATGTAACTAAGTATCCATAGTGACTAAAATAAAAATGCGAAAGAGTTTGTATTTTGTTTGTTTGAAGACACTAATCATCGTAAAGGTAGTTTTATTTTGAAATTGTTTATGAGAAACGTTTTAAATAGAATGAAATTATTTAAATGTACATATTAAGATGATCTTTATTCGCTATCTTCTCCAGCTTGTACTGTTAACAAAAAAATCAACGCATTAGCGATCCAGACGTTAGGTAAACAAAATTAGTCGTCGGTAAACGAATCGCAGTCATGCCTTGTTTGTACAGACCATGTAATTATTTCTACCAAAGAATTTCAGATATGACAACGTAAAATATACAATTCTCTCCTCCGCTTCCCCCTCTTTTGAACGCAATCATGATTCCGTTTAGTTCAATGAATATTTAGAGATCTATTATATTTTTGTACAGATTTTTTGAGGAAATGTTTTTGTTGTCAGTACGAATCAACGATAAGTATGAAATCAAAAATGTATATTGTGCAAATGTGCGTTATATAAATGATGTGGCGCAAGACCACATTTGTTAGGTGGTTGTACGGAGCAGTTGGTATTCATTTTGCATTCTTACAAAATGTAAGGTAATTTTCAGTGATAGTGACACTTTGTAGTGGGAAACTAAATAGCAAAACTATTGCCTCTTAGTTGAGAGGTATAGGCAGGCCTCTTATTTAGTTCAAGAAGGCTAGTAGCTAGTAGTGTCGGGGAGTTCTTAGACCGCGTTCTTAGACCGAGTGGGTTAAATGCTACCACCGTGGTGTAACGGTGGGTTCCCATAGAAGCGGTGGGGAACCCGATTCGCGAATAACAGCGCATTGGGATTGTCAAACAACGCATTGACATTGTCAAAATCTTTTCGTAATGCATTGTGATCAGTTTATTCAGCTCCGTACAGCTCAGCAATGAAATAGATAAAAATAGGTTAAAGGTTAACGGGGTGATAGGATCAGATTTTTTTAAGTCATACAATTTGTTCATTATAAAGGGTTTTGGTTAACCTTTCAGCATCCAATTTCCACGTGAACCCGAGGACATACGAGCCACATTCCGTCCCCCACGGTTCACCACACAAAATATTCATTCGCAAAGCAATTTAACTTGCTTGGAAACTTGTACGAACTCTTAGAAGGCAGTTCGATCGACCCCGCACCTTTTGGAGGTATCAACGTAATTACGCAAACATCTACGGTTATCCGCAACTTTTGAAATATCTACTATTATTTTAAGCTAGGTTTGATTAAAATTTAGGTGTAGGGTCAAACCTTAAGTTTTGTGTCAGTACTTATGTTGCTTTAAGAAATAGATGTTGATATGTTTTTTTATATAAAGTTAGATGTTAGTGGCTAATTCTGGTGTCGGAATTTTTAGACTGTTTCTAAGTCTCCGACATCATCTAACGATTGAAACAACCGCGACCGACAACTTTACGTGCCCTCCAATGAACGATAGCGTTCCGATCTTCTTCTTATCGAGTGGATGGTCAACCTGACCAATCCTGGTGTCAGAGTTATTGAACCGCCAAAGGCCTCTGACATGGCTCATGTAACGACTACTATCCGTAGAGAGTAACCGGGACCGACAGCTTAACGTGCCCTCCAAAGCACGGAATCATCTTACTTTTCGGGTAATCAGGTGATTCAGCCTGCAAACTGAGGACGGTCTCACAAAGTGATTTTTGTGAGATATCCCCACCAGGAATCGAACCCGGAACCTCCGGATCGTAGGCCGAGCGCTCAAACCACTAGACCACGGAGGCTGTTAGAAAGCCTTCCGATAGAAATGCTACTATCGGCCATCCACCCATGTAGAGGCCGAGCTGCACGTTACTTAACAATAGCAATAAGTCAACATCACTTAGCTAAACTATGCCAAGAATTCATTATAAGTGGGTTAGGACCTCTTCAAAGATGTCAGTTAAAGCTCAATCCCAATACCAACCAATAACCAGTTTATAGTTCACTAAACAAAACAAAGTATCCGTCATCCGGCTCAGAGTCCCGCTCCAATCACTATTTACTCTACATTTCAGCGCATACATTATTCATTAGATTGTCTCCAAGATTATTATGTTAAGACCACTATTTCGTATGTAACGACCCTTTGACCAAAGAAAATAGACAAGACGAAGGACACAAGAGATCATTGCAAATACTGATATCTGTGAGCTCTTTACGAAGGACTTTCTACAAACATTTCACATATTCTGAGACATGTTTTCTCAAATAATATATGTTTACAGCTTTTATTATTGATCTATAGAGAAAAGGCGTGGTCCATTTGGAGACTATAAAGTTAGTTATGCGAGTAACTGAGTTTGAGTAGATTTTGTGGCTAACCCTTATCGGCGTGTCTAGAGATCTCGGAATTGAATCAATAGGGACTAACAATTCTTATCTATTCCATAATTTTAATACATATTTAATATCTTTAATCCAAGTGAATACTTTTATTGATGAACTTCTAGGTAAGTGAGCTACTTTAATATTCCTCTAAAGACCAGAAACTAAACGAGTTTCCTTTTATCTCATACATTAGCGACTTCAAGAAAGCAATCACAACGATATTAGATCAGATAGAAGCATTCGGTTTACGATTACTGCCTTCTCTTTCCCTTCAAAAGTTAGTATTCGCCATCTCGTTCTGGCTTTAACAAGAAACGATAGTTCGTTATTACTGCAATTCTTTGTGAACACTAATCTTTTGGGAAAGCAATTGTTTCCGTTTGAAGATGCGCATGTGCAATCAAAAGAATTTAACAAAGAGGAACATTGCACTAGTTTTCTTGAAGGTTTCAGTAGATACGTGCTTTATTTCTCCTTTCATCGCATTCAATATAATTGTAACAATCACTATCATTTATCTCCACTGCATTCACTAAATATTCCATCGTCACGCAATCTACAAATCAGCAAAATATGCTGATCATAGAACGGAAAAAATAACAAGAAGCAACCGCCGAAACAACATAATCTCAGATTTATTCAGATAACAACTGGAGAAGTGATAACATATAGAAAACAATGGCAGATTAAATACAAGTTAAAATGGCAAGGACAAAATGCGGGTGTCTTTGGAACATTCGGAAGTCGATCCTAAGTTGGCGTACTTTGAAAACTCGACGATGTAACAGAGGCCTACCAACTCCGTACCAAGTTTTCGAGTTGTTCTTAAATTGTGTTATAATTCTGTTCGAGGTGCGACTTGGTGAGTAAAGTTTCTATCAAAATTATAATTAGGTTGTCTTCAAAACACAATATTTAAATCTGACAATTCAGCGGTTAAATCTGTCGGTGTTGTTCTGCAACTTAATGGTCAAGGGTTTCGGTGGTCGGTCATGATTTAATTTGTGATAATGTTTTCGTTTATTTAAGTCAGATTCAGGTTCAGATTTAAATTGCGAATAAAGGTGTTACATTGTAAATGAAGTTTCTCTTTATCCTGTCTCATATGTGAGGTGAAGGTACTTAAATCTTAATAAAATGATGCAACATCGAAACAAAACTCTAAAATAAGTAGCTGACATGATTTCCTATTGTCATTATGTTACTGGTGTCGCCCGGGGCGGTTATCTTTGCGTCCCGTTTGAATTTCAAGATTAAAAGTTGGTACCCTTCTCATTAATGTCGCTTTAAATAAATACTAGCCGCTCCCGCGGTTTCACCTGCGTTGTACCTGTTTCCACGTGAATTTGGGGATAAAATGTATCCCATGTGATATTCTGATGTATGTATAACATATTACTGTAAAGTTTCATCTAAATCCGCCCTGTTTTTTTTCGTCAAAGAGTAACAAACATACATACATCCATCTTCACCAAACTTTCGCATTTATAACATAAGTAGGACTAACTTTTCCGTGCACTGGTTCCACGCGCGTTCCAATTGATAGCGTTAGTGTAATTTTTTTGTAGTTCAGGCTTACGTTATTTTCTCAGATTTAGTGAGGTAACGCCTATTTATTTTCAGATAAATATCTTCTTGTTTATAATATTAGTATAAGCGACCAGTATCTCAGAGATAAGCGCGTTTAAAGGCACCAGACTAACGGTTCAGCTTTATTATAGAAAAAGCTTTTCTTAAAGCAAACTCAGTGTTAAAATAGTCAAGACAAGTATTATTATAGTACTAGTGCAAGCAATATTTAGTGTACGGTTCCAATTACAGAGAACAGTGTTCGCGCTTCGCTCTGATTACGTGACTAATCATCCAACTACAATGTCTGACTAATTGCTACGGTTTAACCCATGATGCTGACAAGATTTTCCGGATAGATGACAGTGTTGTAGATCATCTATTTACTGTATAATTTTCTGTATAAAAGACTAGTCGCGCCCCGTGGTGTTACCCGCTTTTTACCCGTTCCCGCGGGATAAAATGTATCCCATGTGTGATTCTGATGTATAACATATATAACTGTAAAGTTGCATTTAAAGCCGTCCAGTAGCTTTTTCGTGAAAGAGTAACGACAATACATACGAGTACATACATCCTCACAAACTTTCGCATTAATAATGTTAATAGGATGTTACGTTCAAACGTTGTTGGCTGTGAGGTCTGGGTGTCAAAGATATAAATATGTATGTGTAAGAGTATCCGTCCGATTCCGTGGTACAAAAGAGCTAAGTTTGGTATATTTGAATTTATTGTGTAGAATTTTACTATCCTATACAAACATTATAAATAAGTACCAGAGTTTGTGAGGAATGATTTCTGGATATATGTTGTTTCTTTTCACCCAAGAACAACTGACAAGACGGGTACAACGCGGCTCAAACCGCGGGGCGCAGCTAGTACTGTGATAGGCCCCTTTAAACAAATCTTTCAGCGGTAAATATTAGTATCAATGAATAATTAAAGAGGTTACCTTCTGCGTATTGACCTCCCTGGTGGAGATGCCCATCTTCTCGTGGTGCCGCAGCTGCACGGGGTATATGATCTGGTAGTAGTGCGCGCCGATGTTGCGGACCAACTCCTGGTTCTGTCTGTATTCACGCAATAATCGCTCCACTTCACCTGGAAATAAGGTTCAATGTTACACTTTTGATAGTAAACAGCAAGGGCGGGTTGTTACAAATAGTTGACTATCGTAACATACGTTCGTTAAAAACTTCACTTTTTATGGTGTTAAATCTGTTAAATACAAAGCGTTGTTCCATAACCTGATAGTGTGTTATAGTAATTAGGTCTGTTGAGACTGACAGTTTTTGTTAAAGTTTTCATGTCCGTGAGGGTAAGATGAAGTAAAATCACAGGAGATTTACTGTGCAGTGACGACGAGGTGTTATGTTGTGCGTTGTGCGTGTTGTATTGTGTGTTACAAAACGAAGTTAATCCACTGCGTGATCAAATAAAACAAAACTTTACTTAATATTTAATGTTTACCTCTAAGTGTTCAAATAATTTCTACCTCTTTTACACCCTTGAAACAATACAAACAATTCCTCTAAAAAATATTATTGGAAAGACTTCTAGATAATCGAAAACAAACTTTGAACAGAACGTTTACTAATGAAACAGAAAAATAAATTTATGGCGCTTTAAATCAGGTTGCTTCTAAAAGTCTTTGTGTTAAAAATTGCATGTTTTCTAACTGCAATTGCAAGTTTAAGTATGTGAGACATAAAACGATGTTCGGAGAACGGCTTAAGACGTAAATCCTCGTTTAACGATGGTATTAAATCCGACAATGGACGTCTATATTGAAACTCATTTAGGTCATAAGAGCAGTTACAACGTAACTACTTACATGCGGATATTACTTTTAAAAGGATCGTATTATGGTTTAGAGATCCGTTGCATGAATAAGTATAACGTAAATTGTCGGCCCAGGTTGTTTCAAACGTTAGAAAATGTCAGAAGCATTGAGGCAGTCTAAAATCTCCCGACTGACATACATGCACTTAATTTGACTGTATAGATCAACTACCCAATATTATTTTTCCCCAATATTTTTATTCTCATTCGCGTTTATCCCCATTTTACTTTTTTTCTATACATTATTACAACCACTAGTTAATTTTCTCACACGATAAAATGAGGATATTCCCCCGTAATGTTAACCGATAACTATGGAACTAGTAAAAAAAATAATAACCCTAACCTACCGAATAGTAAGAAAATTGTTTTTACGTAACTGGTTACAAATCAGTATTTTCTTACTATTCGGTAGGCTAGGGTTTTTTTTTTTACTAGTTCCATAGTTATCGGTTAACATAACGGGGGAATATCCTCATTTTATCGTGTGAGAAAATTAACTAGTGGTTGTAATAATGTATAGAAAAAAGTAAAATGGGGATAAACGGAATGAGAATAAAAATATTGGGTAAAAATAATATTGGGTAGTTGATCTATACAGCCCTTAATTTGTAGTTAGTATAACAGTTGTAGCTTGCACCCAGAATAATTACATTGTTGTACATCCAATCATTTAAATACAACAGCCATTTTCAATTAAGCGAGATACAAGTTCCTTTGGTGGTAGCAACCCTAATTTCGGAGTTCTTAGACCGTTTATAAATAATATGCGTAGGCCACTCGTCGTACACTACTTAAATATAATTTTTTGAAATTAAACCTTGAACATATGACACAGGGCTTAAATTTCAATATTTGACATAGAGTCAAGTCGTCGTTGAGTTGTTATAATGTGCGCAGACCCTAAAGGTGTCGAACAGTCTAAACTCCGAAGCACGGTACCGCTCTAGTTGGATGGGTAACCACTTATCCAAGTAGTAGCCGAGTTAAATACTTAATTATCACAATAAGTTAACCTCACTTAGTCCAACTACGTGACGAGTGCTACGACTGAATAGAAAAAGAGTTATTCTAGTTACCTAATCTGTATGGCCTCACAGCTGAGCCAAGGTCTCCTTTTAGTATTCCAAGCAAGCCTACTTTATAGTTACAGATGGAGCCCTAACCTTGTGAAAGGAAAAACGTAACTCTTACAAACTTTAATAAAGACCCGAGTATATACGAGTAAGCCGGCCGTCCAGTAAACTTCCCGACACTAATACAAGCCTTTTTTATTCCACATCGCAAAAACATTTAATGAATAAATCTCGATCAACATTCTCCGTTTAAGAAGGCAATAAACCAAACTTTAAATAAAATCTTAAGGAAAAGGTGAGCGGCAAACTTCTTTGGACGATGCCTTAAAATTTTATCCGGTGTTTGGAACCTCCGGTTTTATGGGCATTGATCTAGCGTTCTCAATAAAGGGGACCGATAAAGGGAAACGCTGGTGCTCAGGTTCCTTTGAGTGCACCAGTGTGTCCAGAACTTTATGATTCATCTGCTGTTTAGATAACTGAGATGTCGGCGTTCACAGAGTGGCCATTTCAACCAAATGACTAGATAAGCCGGTATGAAATCGTTGATCGGTTTTATTGTAATGCTTGCCTTTGTTATGTCTACTTTGAAGTTGAAAACTTTTTGGAATATACATTGAAAAATTAGGGGTGTGTTACGGCCAAAGTGAACGACGGCACGGCGACAAAACACGAAATGATAGAGTAAGAGGACGTAATCAATATTAATTTTTAATCGACTGCAAAAATCGAGGATCTCAATTCGTTATTATCTATCCGAACAATCCCTTCAAAAATATCTATTAAAAATAACCAAAAACACATATCTGTGTGATAAACCTTTTTAAAGTTATTTCCGTAAGTAATTGTAACTCCTATGGCTCCCAACCTATACGAGGAAACTTTACCAATAACATACGGCATCGGATTGTTGGAGAGTAATTCAGCGTGGGTTGATATGTTTACTAATTAATATGTGTGATTGACGGGGAATAATGACGAGACAGCCGGATCGTGTTCCAAGTGATTGTAGACTATCGAAATTGAATATGACTTGTAATATCGGTAAGACCATCGAATGTGACTTGTAAGGGTGCGTTTACATTGAAGTGCAGCGGAGCTGTTCGGAGTTCAATTTACCAAACACTGCATGCATCACGAAAACAATTTTACAATGTCAATGCGCTTTTAGACAATCCCAATGCGCTGTGACCGGTAACTCGGACTCCACATCGCTCCCGCTCCGTTTCAATGGAAACACACCCTAAGATCAGTATATCACAATAAGATTTCAAATGCCTTTAAATTCGGCGAGTTACGAGGGTACGTTTTTAAGTTCGCGGAATGAGTAAGTAGGTCATTAATGAGGGTACTTACTCGAGTCATTACGAATTAAGCAACTCATTATTAGTATAAATACAAAGTTTTATCGTAATTAGGTCATTAGTCTTTGAACTATCGTCGACCAAACAAATCAATCGGGAACAAATTGAGAAATATGGAGAAAATCGAGTACCGCGCAGTTATAAAGTTCCTTACCAAGCAAGGAAAATCAGTTCAAACCATACTGGAAGAGATGTCTTCCGTTTACGGGGACTCTTGTCCAGGTAAAACCATGGTTTACAAGTGGCATACCCTCTTTAAGCAAGGGAGGGACTCACTTGAAGACGACCCACGGCCCGGCCGGCCGATCGAGGTGACCACTCCGGAAATCATTCAAAAAATCGAGAAATTAATACTGGAAGATGCCCGACTAAAAAAGAAACAGCTCGCAGAAATGGTAGGAGTATCAGACACAACTATTTTTAAAATTCTTCACGATCATCTTGGCATGACTAAAGTCAGCGCAAGATGGGTGCCGAGAATGCTCACTCCGCCTCAAAAACAACAGCGTGTGGAGTGTTCTCGCGCGTTTTTGGACCTCTGTAGCGAAGATGAAGATGGAGTATTGACTCGAATTATTACTGGGGACGAAACTTGGGTTCATCATTATGAACCTGAGTCTAAACAGGACTCTATGCAGTGGCACAAAAAAGGCACACCAGCACCCAAGAAGTTTAAGGTGTCACAGTCGGCTGGGAAAATCATGGCGACAGTCTTTTGGGACTCAGAAGGGATCCTATTGATCGATTACAAAGATAAAGGTGTCTCCATAACCGGAGAATACTATGCTTCAATCCTAGAGCGGTTAAAGGAAGCAGTCAAAGAAAAAAGAAGAGGAAAATTGACCAAAGGTGTCCTCCTTCTGCACGACAATGCGCCTGTTCACAAATGCCGGGTTGCGATGGCTGCCCTGCAGAAGGTGGGCTTCGAAATTTTGGCTCACCCACCCTACAGTCCTGACCTAGCTCCTAGCGATTATTACTTATTCCCAAACTTGAAAAAAAGTCTTCGTGGGAAGAAATTTTCAAGCGACGAAGAAGTAAAGGATGCAGTTTCGGCATATTTTGCAGACAAAGACAAAACATTTTTTTTCGAAGGTATACGCAAGTTAATTGAGAGATCGGAAAAATGTATAAGGGTAGCAGGAGAATATATTGAAAAGGAAAAATAAATTCATACTTTTATTTCCACTTCTTAACCCCCATTCCGCGAACTTAAAAACTCCCCCTCGTATTATAAGTACAGAATAGTTTCAGAAAAAGCACATTTTTACTGAAATTATACCGCATTTAAGAATATGTACGTAATTCAATTGTTAGCAATCCCCCTTTCCGCTAGTACCATGTCTTCCAGTCTTTCAAAAATCGCGTTAGTCAGAAATATTAATTCATGCATTGGGGCATGCCAGGATAAAAGCGACAGCGACTAGCATTTTGCTCTTACACTAATGTTTTTTTAACTTGCTAGTCGCCTCCGCTCGCCTGCACCGTGGTACGCTAACATACCATGCATAAATGTCCCTGTCTACAAATACATAAATAAATACAAATATATCAAGTATTAGGTACTTTTGTGCCTAATATTGATATTAAAAGTGAGAGGTCAAAAGTCTCTTTAAAACCGATAATAATCAGTTAATTACACCATATCAAACTATATTAATCTGCCCGGATCATAATTAATCGAATCAGGCAACTGTATAATAAAATTATAAATAATTTCACATAAATTATGAACTCGTGGAACGTTCAATTTAACTTAATTACTTTTCGAATTAACTCAACAAGATGGCTACCCGATACTATTTATAATTTTAATAATAGCTCTTTTGTTTATTTTTGTTTTGTTGTGACCTAAATGTTTCATGATCCGAATAAGTCGCCGCAGTTGCAAAAATATTTAACTAAATTCGAATTTCAAAAGATTACAATTAATTTTAATGTAAATTGTTACTTGAACTCCACAAAAGTAATTATGCCTAAAAGCCTTAATTTCCCGATGAACATTCTGAGAAAACACGTAATGCCCATCCTATTATCCAATAACAACTGAACCAAATAATTATATCACACAAATGTCTCCCCAGTGAGCATCAATACGAAGCAACATAGATTCAAAGATGGCCGCCACAGCGCAACAAACACGCTCCAGTTACGGTAGCACAATACCGGGGTAGTGTCCCAAATTGCGACCTGATACAAGTCTACCACCGACTTTACGCCCTGGTTGTTTACACTGTGCCTCAAACACTCGTGCTATGATGACTGTAGTTCCAATTTTAATATTCTACTTTTATAACCGACGCAAACGAATGTCCGCGGAAGGAAATCCGTGATAATGTTCTTAATTTCAATTTTGACGTCAATGTTATTTGTTACAGTTACGATGTATGTATGTACAATGTACATTGGTCTGCTCACAAAATTTCTCGTCTGCACAGGTACTGAAAATAATGTTTAATACATAGAATTTAAAATATATTTTTTCTTGGAATTCGTAATAACGAAACCAAGGATAATAAATTCCCACCACAGATAGGGTAAACAGTTTGGAATCATAATTTGAATTCGAGGAAGATTTTATGTAAATCAACGTGATTGGTTGAACGATTTTTGTTTTGCTTTGATCGGTTTACAACTTCCTGTGCGTAAAGTACTTAATTTTGGAATAATTTATCATTTGAATTTTTAAAACCTTTATTCTTTAACAAACATGAAGTTGAATCCGCTACCTAGCACAAAGACGGCGACCAAATGTGACAAAACATGATAAATACAGCGCGTTGATTGGTAGAAAACTCGAAGAAATATTTTAAAATCAACGCTCAGTATTTGTCATGTCATACCTTGTCATACTAGGTCGTAATCATATTTCTTTCTTGTGAGTAGAGTAAAAACTAAATCTATGACAACGTTGCAAACTAATACACTCTACGTAAAGATTTTTAGATACCTTCATTCAACGCAAACTATTAAATACCAAAGTTATATCTTAGTTTGCAGCCCTCAACTTGAAATGACTTAGATATCATAACCGATTGACGCAAGCTTGTGAATTATTAACTTGTTAAGTTATAACTTAGCGTTAAAGTTACTCTTGTTTGATGTAAATCATTAACACATACTAACGTGTACGTAGGAATATAAACTTTGTACCAACTTCACATCAAAGTGATATTTGACTTTGGATTTGAAACATTAATCACATTGATATAAGGTACAATTTGGAATTAAAAGTTGGGAATTGTGGTTTTATTCAATGTTCCGTGTATTGTGTTTAATTTTTGATCCGTTTCAAGGGTGTAGAATGTAAATGGAAATTATTATGTAATTGAATAGGCTCGCCAAATACATTTGTTTATGCAAACATGCTCGTTGGAATTGAATATTTTCACAGATGGTTAATCAACTTAATTTCCTGGTTTCATGCGAGCTTTCGAATGGCTGTAATTTAAGCTATTTAGAGAAAATAGTGAACTGAGCGCTTGTTATTTTTTCTTGTTCAAAAAATATTTATATTTTTTAAAGTACTTATGTTAGTGGTATATTGATCAGCTAGTATGTGATCAGCCAGGTGATGAAATTCACACTAAATCGAAATCAATTCAAATGTATAAGTAATGGTTTCTTAAGTTAAGCTAAGCGAATACTATTAATTTTGAATTGAAACTAAGTTTACTGATACACTTCGCTGACTATGACATAGTGACAACGGTTTCCAGAAGACTTCAGTAACCACGGTTCCTGCAAAGGAGCCGAAACGTCAGATAAAAATGTAAAATAAAAGCGAAGTGTATCTATAAACGTAGTTTTCGCCCTGCAGTGTTATCACTACATAGTATAAAACAAAGTCGCTACTTTTGTCTGTTTGTTTGTCTGTATGCTTAAATCTTTAAAATTATGCAACGGATTTTGATGCGGTTTTTTGTAATACTCGTAGGTAGAGGAAGGTTTATATGTATAAAAATTCCCGAAATTCCCACGGGAACGGGTACAACGCGGGTAAAACCGCGGGGCGCTGCTAGTTCTGATATACATATAACCTATATTACTGTAAAGTTTCATCCAAATTCGTAGAAATTTTGTTGTGAAAGAGTAACAAACATGCATACATACATCCTCACAAACTTTCGCCTTCATAATATTAGTAGGATGTTTACGACTTAATAAATTATTATGACTATATTATAGTCTGTGATGTGATCAGCTGTTTCATTCACTGGCACGACTGTTAAAGTGAACGCCTCCAGGAACCACAGCCCTAGCAACCCAATTAAGTGACTTAACCGAAGGCGACAACACGTAGTCTAACGTATAAAGCCGTTATTTGTAACGGGCCTTCTAATAAACGCTCGGTATTTATACAGCCGATATAAACGGGGGCTAATTGCTTACGTAATTGTGAAACTTTCACCGGTCCCTGTATAGTCCGAACGAATACTGTAAATATGGCCCTTTTGCATTAGACCCCGAACTAATCATCGACTTTAAGACCTCTAATTTTAAACAAACTGAACGTTTCAAAGGGTTTACTAATGTAAACGTTGTACAACTTTTTGAAGTTTTGTTTGTATTCAAGTAGAGCATTCAAATAAGCATTGGCATAGTGGCAGTGAGAGCGCTAACTGTGTCGGGGGTCCCAGAATCAACAATACGTGAAGACATAGTTGTTAGCAACGACATCTGGCTGCCAATGATATTCA
This sequence comes from Cyclophora albipunctata, assembly GCA_963082685.1. Classification (NCBI taxonomy): domain Eukaryota; kingdom Metazoa; phylum Arthropoda; class Insecta; order Lepidoptera; family Geometridae; genus Cyclophora; species Cyclophora albipunctata. The sequence goes on along the minus strand of OY720117.1, from coordinate 689,346 downwards.
TATAAAGTATGGTTGTATGTTATATGTTATATGTAATATGTAATGGTCAGTCAGTAAGATTCAATAATACAAGCTTAGAGCTTAGTTTAGATCTAATCAACCGTGAATTTGTCCGGGTACATATACTTATTTGAACATTAATCTATGAGTTGGTTGCATACTAATCATTTTAATCCAACATCAATTAAGGTCGAAATACAACGCCAGATAATCTAAATTAGCTTTGATTCATTACATTGGCATTTGTAGCGTTAAACAGCGTACATCGCTGCATTTGTATGAGTTACTAGCAGCGCCCCGCGGTTTTACCCGCGTTGTGCCCGTTCCCGTTGGAAATCCGGGATAAAATGTAGCCTATAGCCTTCCTCGATAAATAGACTATCTAACAGTGAAAGAATTATTCAAATCGGTTCAGTAGTTTCTGAGATTAGCGCGTTTAAACAAACAAACAAACAAACAAAACAAACTCTTCAGCTTTATAATATTAGTATAGATATCACCTGTGTTATGAACCCAGCCTTCGATGTGTGTCGTTATATAATAATCGTCGCCCCAGTACTGCGATAGTAATTAGTAATTTGATTCCGGCGCTGACTTGGTAAGCTTTTATTAAAGAGTAATTATGTTTTGTAATTCTACTAATATCTTGATTTGAAGATTGTGTAATTACTTTATTAATTCAAGTGGAAATTTTTTACCTTTTGGTTTGTTTATATTCTTATGTATACGGGTATAACTCCGTTTATTATGGACCGATTTTCGAAAATATTTTTTTTTAGATTGATTCCAAAATGCGCCTATGTTTTTATGTTTGTATTGCTATATACGGTTGATATAGGTTGAATAATGCTGGCTCATATTACATTCATTTAATAAATTGTTAATGAATAAATATAATTTGCCTTTTTACCTTTGATACACAGGTAACTCAATCACGATTCAGAATATGTACACCAAACAATTATAATAAACCCCGAGGTTGCAATTCATTTAAACATTATTCCATTCAATAAAGGCGGGAGCTCACAACTCAATTTGAATTCAAAGCAACGTTCGATGTAACCACAGAACATTAGCATTCTTCTTCAACTCCACAGCTAATAAACACAAATTAAAGAACTGTTTACACTGTATTAAAAACTAGGGGTTTACGAGCGACCTTCTAATCTCCGGATAATATTATTGTTTGACGTTTCGAGTGAGCAATAAACAGTTAAACCGTTCGTAAAACGCTGGGATTGGAACGGACGGGCTTGAGGTGCTTTGTAATGTAAGTGTGCGGTGCCACTATCAGAGAATTGTAAAACTAAAAGAGATTTACGAGTCTTCCCATGGTGAAGTAAACGGCTAGAGTGACGTTTGAAAAAAGAACGTGAAACAATCAACTCTTACAAAATGTAGGTGTTCTATTTTCAAAAATGATATTTGAAGTTGCTTTGCTATAATACCCCCGTTGTATGTCAGTGTGTCAGTGTCAATATTTTTGCACCAATATTAATTTATATTCGAACGTGATTACCAATTCAGAGTGCTATGTATTTTATAAACATTAGGCAATTTATGGAATAAATATTTGAAATACAGGGAAATAATATCCACAATATAAACGGTAATACACTAACAAACGTCACTCAATTATTCAAATTGGTTCAAACGTCACAGTTATATTTGATTTTCAATTGTTTCCAGAAACGTAATTTGGGATAGTAATAGAGCAAACATTTGTTGAAATGATTTAAGTACGATATATTTTTGGATTTATTCGGAATCAGTGTAAAAATCGTTTTATTATTCAAATTCGCTTTGAACAATAGCCTCGAGTGTTTTAATAACTCAACAAATATTATGGCCCGTGATTACGTCTGTCGAGTTCAAGTTAATTAAAGTCGTTCTATTATTTGGAATTAAGAAAATTTCTCTGAAGATTATTATAATATTAAAGTCGAGTGAATATAATAACATTAAGACCGTCATTTATTTGTTGGGGTCTTATTAAGATTAATTTAAAAAAGACATCGCACTATTTAAATTATAATGATACTAGCCGCGCCCCGCGGTGTTACCCGCTTTGTTCCCGTTCCCGCGGGAATTTCGGGATAAAATATATCCCATGTGTTATTCTGATGTATAACCTACATTACTGTAGAGTTTCATCCAAATCCGTTCAGTAGTTTTTGCGTGAAAGAGTAACAAACATCCATACATCCATACATCCATACATCCATACATACAAACTTTCGCATTTATAATATTAGTAGGATAAACAAAATCAGAAATTAACATGTTAAGGTAATTTACAAATGTTTTGATTTTATTACTATTTATTATAAACGATGTAATATCTTTTATGTCGAACTGAATGTAAGATAATAAGTTATGAAAAACGATTTGTATTAACAGGCATTTGCCAGTGTTCGTAGTCGCCAACGTTTTAACGAATGTATGTTCCGATAACAACCGTTTGATTACATTATTTAAAACGATTCGCGTTTTTACTATTAACACATGCTTAGACATATAAGCCTTAACCATCAACATTTCTTTAAACAAAACCGTTCTTTTACAACCCGCTGCCCGCTCCGCTAACGTCCCCGCTCGCAGCCCGCCCGCGCCCCACTCGCCCGAAGCATCGCACAGATGACGCGTGCATTATGCATGCCTCTGCATTTAGCGATAGACGACCGACAGAGCTGCCATCTGAATCACTAATCACGAACTATGAAATTTAGAGCAGCCTATGGTACAAAAAGTTAGATGGTTTTCATTAGCTTGAAATGAAGTACGGAATGTGTTTGTTTGAGGCTTTGAATTGTCGAAGTTAATTTAGGATTTCAATATCGTTGCTTAGAAAACAACATCGCGCCAGTTAAACTTTATGTGAAAAAAGTGATATTTTTTTTAATCTAATTAAAAAAATCGTAGTAAAAAGAAAACTGCAGTAGGCAAGCGTAGTGATTAAGCCTAATCCTCCTCACTATACTGATAACTTCAGTTGGATGAGAGGCCTTTAACCAGCAGTGAGACGTTACAAGCTAAAACAACTACTACTACATTTAATACGTTTGAACCGGAGACGCTCGAGTCAACCTGTGGAAGGAGAAATATGCCCCACCGCCACACTTCTTAGACCCTGCTGAAACCCTTCCCGCTGGTCATACTTTACCGTGGTCAGTGTGGAAAACACTAAACAGGCTAAGAACCCAAGTTGGTCGCTGTAGATCTAACTTGGGGAAGTGGGGCATGATAGACCCGTGTCAGACCCAGTGCGACTGCGGGGCGCCCGAACAGAATATGCAGCACGTCCTGACCTGCCCTTCGAACCCTGAAAGCTGCACATTGAGGGACCTCATGTGCGCCAATGATAAGGGCGTGGGGGCAGCGAAGCACTGGAGCGGGCTTATCTAAAAAGTTATTTTTTGTGCCATCGACACGAAGAAGAAGAAGAATACGTTTGAAATCACATGTGATTTATTTATTTAATTAAGGTAAACCAGTGAAAGATACACTAAAACTTATAAAGAATAAAACTTAGCATTAAACACCTAAAGCACTCTCTATAAACACATATGAGACTAAAGTATAATGTATAGTATAATGAAATAATATATAATGAAACGACTCAATGCATCAGTCAACAGTATCATATACGACTGGCTAATAATGGTTGTTCAATGGATGTACCATTACGAATGCGCCATATCATCAAACAAAGTATATCAAAGCGAATAATATTGATACCTGGAACTGAAGCTAACACCCCTTTCCTAGAACTAGAGTGATTGAATCCAACGACAGAAAATGATATTCGTAAATATTAAAGAGAATTATAATTTATTTATGTCCATACATGTTCGATTTTCATTCAAAGAAGCTTTATATGTACTTGTACATGAATTTACTAGGAATGGTTGTGAAATAATATTCACCGATTTTGATTTATAAATGATTAGGTTTTATCAGCATTCAGTTTTATTTAATTAAAATGGAGCTTAAGACTGTGTGCAATATCATTTCAATATTGTTCAGAGATTTGATCGGTTTTTAAGCATTAAATGTGCTTTTGTTAGTGTACTTCAGTATTTATACATACGACTAATGTATTTTCTATGTGAGAAACACAGAATAGTGTGAAACATTTTCAACTTAAATAAAAATCAAATGTTTGAAACAAATACTAATACAGAAAGTATGCTTTGTGTATTAGTATACTTTGTAAAAGTTTTAGGTTAAATAAAACTTATAACGAAAAGGGTTGCAAGTTTAAAAATTACCCAAAATATGATGCAAAATAAAAATATTAAGTCATCATCCCGCTTAAACGGAGATTGAACAATGCCCCGGTTTCAACTCTCAAGTTACACAAAAGAAAAAACTTGAACTTTGCTGACCCCAATAAAGTCACAATATTAATATAACTTTTGGGAACAAATAATGGCATAACTATTGTCAGTTCTTAATGGTTTCAAATAATAATGGAACATTATGCTTTCAAAAGAAAATGTCATTACCATCACAATTGATTTGTATGATAGGATTAGTTTACATGTTAATTTCATGGCAATGTATTATCGTAAATTGACAATGACGTAACAGTTTTGTTTGTTATCAAATAATATAGCCGTTGTTTATGAAACTATTTAAAAAACATGGATACATTAATGGTATGCTACGAGTATAATGGTTCTTTATAAGTTTGATGTCAATATCTGAATGTGTGTCTGTCTATAGCACCCACAGCTATTAAACGGATAGGCCAATTGCGATACAGTTTTTTTCATTAAAATGTTAACCAGTTTCCATGCGGTGGTTCTTTACTACGTTTTAATTAAGATACACCAACTTCAGGTAGGTAGTTTGCAGTCAGATTCTGAATGTGAAGTCATCAACGTAACGTTAAAAAAATCCATTGTCACATAACTTTGAACAAAAAGTTATATAATACAAACACGTTAATAAAAGGCATGTACAAAATAAGGTGTTTGTTAGAAGGGGTGTATTGTGAGGGTGCAGTACTTCATCTGAGAACAAAGTGGTCAAGGATGCGAGCGCTCTGCCCTTTGCTTTGTGCCTCCCGCCGTAATAGAGATGGCTGCCCATATACGAACATACAACACAGGTACGTTGAAATATGTTCGTGTAGTTATAATGAGCATATAATTATGTGGAAATTATGAGTACGATGTATAGAGTGTGTTCTATAGCTATGTGATGAAGGATGGTGACTAAGATGAAGAATGTAGTTTATTTAATTGTAAGTAAGCAAATTTGAATAGGTTAGTGGCCAACCTTGATGTCGCAGGTTTTTAGACCGCCTAAAGGCCTCGGACGAACTTGAAACGAACGGGACTGATAATTGTATTGTAAGAATATATTCAACTGGGTGTCACTGGGCTATAATATAAAGATATAGTAAATAATTTGAAACCCAACATTATACTTGAAAAAATCGGAAATATCAGTATATCTTGTATATTGGGTTCTTGGAAAACACTTACTATTAAGTAATAAGTAATCGTTTAAAGTTTTAACAATAATATCACTGCAAAAAATTATTTTGCTGAAGCAATAGGCACTGAAGGAAAATTTGAAAACAAATGAAACAAGAAAACTAAGTCCTCTATTAATTAAAAATGAGTAATCATGACCAAAACCTTTAACAAATTAATGAAGTCCCCAGCACTCTCACTGTGGCACCGTAATTAAATCTAAAATCTAGTCTAAAGGTATAAGCCCCAATCTAGTTTAAACATAAATTAATTTATGCCAAAATATAATGAACGAGTAATTCATTACAGCTAGCTTTAGTCGAGACGCCCGTTATATATGACGCAACACTTAGTAATATATGAGTTAGCAAACCTGAAGAGTTTTAAAACAAGAGCTGAATTAATCGAAAATAACAATTAATCCAATATCACTTATTATAAAACAAAATCTATGTGTACTTCCCATACAATTCTGAGTAGAAGGTTTATTAAAAACAGTGAAATGAAAATCATGCTGAAAGAAGGTGAATCTATGGTACTGTATTAGTTTAGCAATTTTTGCATTCAATTAACTGTTAGCCTCTGTCTACACCTATGTTGAGCTATTACTGTTTATACTGATCAATTATAGCCTCACTTGCATTGCACTGTATGGAATGTGCTAAAAACTTGCATCATATAAATAGCCCTTTCTTTAGTAATGAAATTATTAATCCTAAGATACTTCGTAGCACCACTACGCCGTAGCACCGTATTATCGTAGCGACGTAGTCCGTAGTGTTTGTATCACAGCCGTAGCAACTAAATCGCTGGGTGTTCAGATTTATTGATTTCGAGAGCGCTCCCCTAAGCTATTGAGATGCTAATGCTGACCCTGGTGAGGAATAAACAACCTTATAGCTATATTAATAAAGGCGGTGTATTAGTCACCGTGATGAAGCTTATATGTATGTTTTATTATGTATTTACCGCGTGACATGACAGGGACTCATTATAATTTAAGATGAGTATGTAAAAGCAGATTGTCATAATTAGCATATGAAAATATTTTTATTGGATATAACTTTGATCTCTACGTTGGCTTATTAACTCGTATTTACGGGTGTTAAGTCTGAGGATTATAAAAACCTGATAGCTTAAAGAAAGTTCATGCAACAGTCACAGACGCGTGTATGTATAGTCGTGTGAGCTGTACTCATATAAGTACAGAGAGTAGCGCAACGCGCGCAATCCGAGCGTAGGATTCAAAAGGCGTGAGGCGCAAGCATGCGTGGCGAACCCTTTCGAGGCTCTTATTTCGACGTTTTTGTACTATATCTCACCAGAATTGTACTTTCAAACTAAGTCTTTTATTAAATTGTTTGAACATTTCACCAACAACTGAAACGAGTACTTTTTACTGAGAAGGATAACGTGAAACGGGTTAGTTTGCTAAAAAGCGAAATCTTTTATTTGTCACTTGTGCTATACTATTTTGAAGTAATGCTTTACTAGATTTTGTTAAATTATGTGATTACACTATGGATATTTTATACATAACTGTAGTGCGGGGTAGTATATAAAACGTTTGGTTCAACGTGAAGGTGTTGTATTACAACAATATTTTAGATCTAGGGACCGCTTAACAGATGATTATAGTTCAACATCACTAAATTAGCTCTTACTAGTTCATATAGCAAGGTTATTCTAATGGCCCAATACACAAACGCCCCTCAAAGTATGCTGCTCTCAATTCAATACAAATTATTCACGAAATTGTCAAAATGCATTAAATTCCCACGTATTGCAGTAATTTTAAATAATTTGAAGCATTTTATCTTTGTAATTTCATAACTTCCCTTACCATGTCAAAATGTTTTGAATAAAGTTCCGACTTATTTCATTGGCTTAAGCTATCGGAGCATTTTAATAATTAAAAATACTCATAAGTTACATTACTTGCCTTTACCACAAAACAACCACTAGAGGCAGTTATTCAATAACCATACAAATTAAATACTGAATGAGCAATTTTAAAATCCATATTGAGGTGTATCGATCACAGGCGGAGTCACGTATTCGGCGCGTGGTCGCGTGTATAAATGGTGGAATTTACATGTCGAATGCATTCGCATGCAAATTCGGATACAAGACGCTCAATCGATTGTCATTATATCGAGATGCTGTATCGAGTTTTTAATATCAAGATATTGTTGGTAGATAGATGTTGTCAGTTTGTTCATCCGAGGACAAGTTAAGCCGGTTGTTTTCATCGTTAGATCAATTCGGGCCTTCCTAACTCCGGCACCAGGGTCGGGCACTCACCTTAATGACATAATTGATTTTTGTATTTGTTGATTAACATGAGTGTAAATTAAGTAGTAAATGAAGACTTCAAAGAATATTTTGATATCTGCTACCACAACTTCAACGGAATTACCTTTACTTTGAATACACCCTTTCTATAATTAAAGCAGCGTTTCAAAATCACGTTTGATGTCACCATTGTCAAAATTGTAAAGCACAGTCTGCACTAAACTCCCGCCCACGCTAGCCGCACCAGTGTGTACATTGCATTAGAATGCGACGCGATCCCGCATGTAAACGACTCCTTTGTGGACCTATCGTAAAGATAGGTCCACAAAGGAGTCCTACCTATCTTTTGTGAGACCTATAGATGCTCTGTGATACCTTTGGGTATTCAAATTATAACCAATTTTGTATCTGAATTACTATATTATTATAATGGCCATTGTCAGAATGACATTTCATAATATGCTGTATTGAATGAAAAGTAATTTTTTTATCACTTTTGAAAATCGGTGAATCCCAGAAAGGAAGGTTTGAAGGCACTTAAAACAAAAGAAGAAAGGAGAAGAATGGAAAAATGGTATGATACAGGTTAAGAAATAACCTGTCACTGTACAACCCTATCACTAAGTGCTTCTAGGATGCCGTAACTCACAGCCTTCTTTTAATAGTAAAACAAAAGACTAATCACAAAAAAGAACTATTTAAATAAATCACACGTACAACTGATAAAACTATACAAATTCTCGTCCATGTCTTCTTATCTCGCAGCCACAGACAAGCTCTGCACTATAAATCACAAACCACTTCAAACTCCCACTCCCTAAGGTTCCAAATATGATAGTATAATTTGTTCTTAACGTATTCGAGACCGAACCAATTTCAACTCGTTATGGCTAATCCAATTCGATTTTAGGGTTCAACAAATATGTAATACCTATCCTTTGGGATTATGTAGTTGGAGCCGTTGGTAGAACTAAACGAGGCAGTATCTAGCGTTTGATTGTTTGACTAGATTACATAGTTGTGGTGTTGTGTTTGACTGTTGTTTTGGGGTATTACGACATGTGAATGTTTACTTAATTTCATTTAAAGGACTTTTGTCAGTTATACTTTAAAACTATCAGGAGATACTCAATTCCAAATGTAAAAAACTTCTAGGTGTCAATATTTTTTTGCTGTTTGAATACTAAATGAAACATGAATGTATCACGTTAGAATATATTATAACGTGCATATGGCGGATCCCACCAGCCGTGGTCAAGGTATGATATCCCGTATCCGTTCGAAATATTTGGATACGTATTTTAATAAATACGTTATATATTGTAACGCGATACAGTTCCGTTTCATTAATACAAATTTTATGAGTTTTTAAATTATATTTACAAATCGTATTACTTAAACTCTAGGCTTCAACTACAACTACATTTACCATGTAGACTTACACATGGACTATGATAATATGATAGCCATTCAATACCAAATTTTTAAAATAATTTTCCTACTCCTACCACACTCCACACCACACATAATATCCATACTCACGCAAACAGTTCACTGTAAGTCAAAAACCCTTTCAAATAATCAAAATAAAACATAACTATTTAGAAAACAAACTAACACAAAACGTGCCTAGCCGGTTGAAGCCGGTTTAAACAAGTTCGAGTTAGTTTAGAAATCAAAACTGGTTACAGGGTATGCTTTGATGTGGCGACAGCGTTTCAGGTCTGTTGAATATATTGAGTGGATTACTCGAGTAACTATTTTAGATATTTTACTTTGTTTACTTAATTTGGAGCTGTTAGTGTTGATTCGATTTTAAGGTAATGCTCCCTTTGGAATGATATTAGTACTTATTTTTTCATGAAATTTGAAACGATGATTCGACAGCAAATTAGGTTTCTATAAGACTACTATGTAAGCTTATTACAGCTTAGCTCCTACACTGACTCATAAAAAAAAAATAGCTAGTCATTGTTTGGCGTCGTTGCATCGTGATGTCCTTATCGGCAAACAAAGATTTAAGCCAATCTTATTTCAAACCCTAACTTTGCAATTTATTTACGAAATATTATAAAAAAACTTTTAAATCACCCAAACACAGTTAACATAAACCAACATGAAATGGATTAGCGGTTTCACCTTCAAGTTTCTTAAAAGATCAACTCCATATTTAAAAACCGCAAATCTTTTTACAGAAATTTTATTTTTAATTTTTATAAATAAGAGTATATTAAGTAAAAAATGGCTTGAACATTTTTCTTTGAGTAAAACTCAGTAACTTCAACATCAGTAAGGTAAAGCAAAGAGAGGTAGGTAACGTTTACAAGATCAACTGCTTTCCATTCGTTTGTAAAACCTTTCACCTTTAACACATCCGACAGGTGCCAAGAAAATAAACTTTTTTCTTTGAAATTTAAAAAAATCATATTTTTAACATCTTCACTAACTTACACTGGTAAAGCGGAGGAAACTGATTTTGATTATGTACGTTCGTACAGTCTTGTATTCCTACTACGACTGTATAGAGTTTTGGCTAGTTTTTAAATTCAATACTTTCTTGAGTCTAAACTTTTTGAACCCGTGCCTGTATTTATGTAAACTTTCACAATATATTACTATTCGATTATTACGAAATATAACATATATATCTTCAGTAAGATGAGAGGCTTTTGCCCAGCAGTGGTATATTACAAGCTAACACTTTACTTGTTTTACTTTATGGTGGTTTACATGACATTATCCATTTTTTCCAATTAATGATAGTTCAAATTATCTAAGAGCAAAGCTGATTACCTATATCTCTGTAATTCATTATCCAGTGAAGACGTGAACATATTTCTCCGACAGATTCCCTAAGAGATATGTCAACTACTCAACCACATACAAAGATAGAACGCCTAGGTATCACAATAGATCCTCGTATCCATTTTTCTCTGACCCTAATATTAATATTTCTTTGCATGCACTATACTATAAGGTACTTTATACACAACAACAATAGAACGATACAAATGTGAGCCCAGCTTAATGCTCTCAAAGGGTTTTGTGTGTGTAGAATTGCCCTAGATTTTTATGTTTATAAAAAGCGGTCGCAATTGGTTTTTCCTTTGTAAGTTTGTTGGGTTTTGGTCCGTTTGTGGTCCGCTGATAGCGATGATGGAAATAATTTGATGTGATTATTGTACGGTGAACGATTTTACAAACATTGTGTTGGTGTTTATATGTTTTTGACGCGGAGGCTTGTGGCGTGAAGGATAGTGAAGCTTGGAGGTGTTTCCGAATAACTTTGACTAAGTGAGATTTAAGGGTGAAAGTGTAAGATAAGATATATTATTAATTTACTGTGAATTAATGAACTATATATATAACATGGTGTCCTACAAAAACGACTTGCAATGTTGAACGTACTTTATTTAACTGTATGCTGCAAATCAAAAGTGTGCAAAGCAAATGTACTGCAAAGTTATGAATGGTACTTTCATTTCGTGTCACATTAATACACTCTACCCAATTCCCTCCTTCCAACAAAATTGAAACTTAATAAACAAAAAACTTCATAAACTGCGTAAACGCCAACCGAATAACAATTTAAATAACAGTTACAACAGTTATCTGAGAGGACAAACGTTCGCAATAATAACTTACCTGCCGCAATAAAGAGTTGCTTAAAAATTCATAACAATTCCTGTGGGACGGTTATGGAACATCCCGCCAGTGATGGACGAGCCGTGCGTCCGGAGTCTTTCACGAACCAGCGCTTTGTACATTTTACTCGATATTATAACTGACGTTTAGTGCCTCCTCAAGTTATTAATGTTTCCAACTATGCAGCTTTAGAACTCAGAATACCACCTACATTTAACTGCCTAAGTTATTGTTATTTTTTAATGAAATTAGCTAAGAATATTGGCGGCGTTATAGTGAAGGCGATTGCGACGAGAACATTGTTTAACAAAAATGTTGAAATTATTTTTTTAAAACTCGCTATTCAACGTCACTCGTAGCTACTCGTAGCTCGTAGCCGTAGCTACGAAACTCGTAGCACATGAACCGTAGTCATTGCTCAAGGCCTACGCACATTGAGACGATATGGTAGACGATTATTTTAATTGTTTATCGTTCCTTAGGAGGTGAAACGTAGTAGATAAACGATAATATCAAAGCCTTTAACAATTATTCCTTTACCATGCCGTCTCAGTTTGCGTAGGCCATTTAATGTGTATAATTTACACTAATCGCGGTAAATAAAAATGTGCACTAACCACCACCCAACTCACCAACAGGACTTTCTTCATTCCAAAATGAGTCGTCTAATGTATAATCGGCTTCTGAAACAAACGAAACAAACATTGTTGGAAACTTGAATGTAATTAAGTATTAACCTACTGTGCTTCCCACCTCGCCAAAGGTATCTTATCTTACTAAATAGAGGTTGAAAATATACTTAAAAATAAAAGTTTTCTTCTAAAAAATAGTTAAAAAATTTGCACCTTTGATATATTTAGTAATTTTAAGTATGTTTTTTTCAGTTTATAATTTTACATTCAGATTGTTTGCCCGGTTCAGGATGATGACATGATGGGGATGGCGTGCCTTGTTTGTGCAAAAATACCTAAATAAATATAGATTTTTAAAAATCCTCTGAGATGAATAAAGCTAACAATTCAGGCAAAAAACTGATAAAAAAATTAATACAGTCTTTCAGGTCGTCGCTCGTAAAATACAAAGAAAAACTTAACCTTATATCTAATCTAGTTCTAGTTTAACAAACGTCAGTCTTATAACCATTTACATATTACAACCACCTTGGTTGTCAAACGCAACGCTAGTTGGTGTATCTACAAAACTTCCTAACGAGTCCAAATAACTTCATCGTGCGCCCTTTCTTTAAACGACAAAAAAATAGTTTTCCAAACTTGCGCAAACTCCATTCAAATCAATTCAACCGACGATGAATTAATCAAAAGCGTCTACAAAAAAGGGGGAAAAGCGAAAAAAAAAACAATAATTACCGGTAGTGACATTGCCACAATAAATTACACAATAGGGTTGTTCGCGATGGAATGACGGTTTTTTTACCCCATTCATCGCAGGGTGGGTACAGCCATTGTTATTGTAATTACCTCGTTACTCGGCAGTAGATTCGAAACAAAAGCCACTGAAAAATTTATGTGTGAAAGTGTATAAATTAAAACGTAATTATGTTTGATGGTCGAAGAGGGTAATTTTGGCGTGACTTTAATGGCGTCATGTATTAATTAGCGCGCATTATTAATATGTTCAGGGTAACTTTTCAAGATATTTTCCTTCATAATTTCATGTTTACTAAATCTTTATAAATTAGCTCTTTGTTCGTGGGTAATGTTGAGTTGTAATTGTAAAAAGTGTAATGTTTAAGCGGTGTTCACTGTTCTGTGTTATTAAGATCGTAACGTATATAACACATTATTTCGTTCAATATAAAGGGCAGCTCTTAAAACAATATGATACAGAAAATGTGACCATTAGGTTTTATAGCACAATAAGGGAGTGTGCTAGAGTCGACTGTACGAAATATTGCGGTACAAATAACGAGAGAGGCACCTTTTAAAATAAACTTTACGACGCAGTTCTTTAACTTTTTTGTTTACTTTTATCCGTTCTTCTTTTGTTTTCTTCGGTAGAGACATAAAGTGAATCTATTGCTCTCGAATAAAAACACGTTAACTGAAACGTTAAAAAGTTAACTTCTGTTGTGTTTGATTACTTGCGTACAAATCGACGAATCACTCCTAGCAATGACAATTGAGTACAGTAAGCTCATAAAAATGTTAAGTCACTTTAGAACTTTATCAGTTTACATTTGAAAATTATCATTGACTAGTTAGTAGACATTATTAAATGTGACAAGGGTTCTCAATATGCTCAATATGGACTGACTGTACAAGGCTCCTCTAATTTTGAGAGAGACTTTACTCCTAATACCATCGAGTTGGAGGAGTTAGAGGCCAATCTTGTTGGTTGAGTTTTTAGACCGCCTACCGCCTTATAGCCTCCCACAAGGTCTAACGAATGAAACAACCGAGACCAACAAAAAATAAAATTCTATAAAATAACTTACTCGTACTCACACGGGATTTTTCGCGAAACAAGTTTATAAAGCAAGTAAATTACTTACTCCTTATAAACCATTGGTATATTGCAGGTGTAGCTAATATTAATTAGGGGTTCGAGATTTGAATTTTAATTGATAGTTATCACAAAAGCCGAAGTCAATTAGTATCTAGTATATATGAGGGGTCGAGGACAGCCGCGCCGGAAATTCGCTCCCGCCATTAGTCGGAGGCATTGGAAGTGATTTAGGGCCTTGTATTGATGTTCAACTATAGCAGAACCTTGTACGGTGGTAAGTATTTGTTTTTTTTATTAAATAGTTACTTGAATGAGGTCTGCGATAAATAAAGTCGCATATGCATATGAATCTTGCCTTTATTCTACTTCGAGCGATTTTTTTAAACGCTTTTAATACTTGTGCAGATAAAACCATATGAAATGTTCATCAACATATAATATATGGAAAAAAGATTTATTATAAGTAAAGTAAAACGTAAACGCGGGTAAAACTTCAAGCGCTGGAATTTTTAAATATGTTTAGCCTCCAGTTTCGAATTTCAGACATGAGTCAAGACGATCAAATATTTAAATGATACTCACTGTTACGATACAGATAACTTCCAAACGTCAAACCTACGTGAATAAATAAAACGTATAATAAAAGGTAAGCAGTCATAAAACGTAATAAAATCGGACAGATGCGAGATGGTAACATGTAGAGAGGGTTCCGTTCTTTTCTTTAAATATCAACTTCTTACATATCGTCTCGACTTGACGGCCATCAGGCGGCGAGTAAGTATTAGCCCGTAATGTACCACTGCTGGGCAAAAGCCTCACAACTCTCCGAAGATATCAGTACAGTAAGGAGGATAAGGCATAATCACCACGCTTGATTATGCCTAATATAAATACGATAAGTTTGACGAATAATGCCGTTTTATTTTCTATGAACTGACCCCTAAAACGTGAACAGGTAACTCCCGCGAATAATGCTTCTAATTAAATACAAAAATAAAAAAGTCAACAATACCTTAACAAGTCGCAGAAGGAAATTCGATATTTTAATTTTTAGGGTCCAATATTTCGTCAAATTGGGTCAGACGTTATAAAAATTATATTTCCAAAAATCCTTTACAAAACAAATTCAGGAGGCATTGTTTTGGTAAATATCGCCGGGAGCTTTTGTTGAAATGTTTTTTTCTTTTGGGCGGAGTGTTTCTAATTAAAATTAATTGTGTTCGTTGAAGTTAATTGTAGCAAGAGCGAACGTTTCAGCATAAATTGGTGAATAAACGAAGAAGCCGGCCGGCCGCTAGTTTGTCCCCAATTTATATTACTTCCATGGTGTTACTGTTATGACGACATTAAGTGGAAACACCCATGTTTTAATAATGCCGCGACTCGCGCCTCCGCTCGCTGTTTCATTATTCAACTTATTATATTTGATTATTTTGACGTTTAATTTACAAAGTACTCGTAATAATTAAATGTTTTATGCAAACCGTATTTTATTATACTTTTTAAGCCTGTTTGGGTAAACGTGAGCTTCGTTCTAAAATAAGTACTTATTAAGTTATTATTAAGATATATCTTCTGAAATTGTTTTGAAGAAACATTTCGTTATAAGCTTTTTTATGTTCTGATCAAAACAAACGTGTGTTTTCAATGAGGAAACAAACAGTTATTTTAAGTCAAACATCATCGAACGATCATGTTCGCTTACTGTGAGTACAAGTGCTTTACCTAGAACGAAAGTTTTCTCGCTCAGTAATGTTCAGAACACTAAGAGTAAACGCAGCTTTAAGTATAATAAAAACAAAATAAAATAAAAATCTCCAGATATTTTCTCCTAAGCTGAAGTTATTTCAGACAATACGGTACCCATAAAATGCACGGAGGAGGAAATCAAATTCTTTTAATATTTCTCTATTTGCTGATATTTATTATTAATAGCTGCCTTTGATATCCGCATTTTTAAATTGCTATTGATATAAAATACCTATTGATAAATACGATATCTTCACATTTTTGATTAAGTATTCATTAATAGATGTTATTTATTTCCAATCTGGTCCGTTTGATTATTTTATTTAGCCATTGGACGCGATTCATTCATTCATATCGAGTAGGTCAGTGGCGAACCCTGGTGTCAGAGTTTTTAGACCGCATAAAGGCCTCTGACATGGTCAATTTGACCCGATAAAAAGAAGTAACTTAGGACTAGGAAATTGGACAATTTGAACACTGGACGGATGAACAGGACAACATGATAAATATACGTTTAGTTTTACCGCCTTCAACTCTGTGTGGAGTTAATTAGTGCAACAATATGCCACCCACACGTTACCAATAAAAGGCAGGTGTTGTCTAAAAGATTAAATAACTTTGCAATAATTGTTCAATTTACTTGATGGATATACTCGTATTTATTAAGATTACATTTATGCACAGATTTAAGAGATAAAAATACGCCCACACATATAAATATTTTAACACATAATAATTATGTAAAATATTAATAAAACAATATAAAAAGTAATTTGTAGAACTGCATTAAGTTACTGTATTTTACGTTTTATCCAACATTTACAATAGTAGTAGTTTTTAAAAATAAATCTACGGGAAAACTGAAAACTACACTACCTTTTTTTTTAACAATCAACGAACCCGTTAATGTATTCGTAAAACAAATAAATAATAAATAAATAAATACTTGGACAAATTCACACACGGTTAATTAGACCCAAAGTAAGCTCTAAGCTTGTGTTATGGAATCTAACTAACTGATACTACTACATATACATACACAAATACTTTATAAGAATATATAATTGTCACCCAGACGTCGTCGCCAACAACTATGTCTTCACATATTGTTGACTCCGGGCGGGGATCGAACACGCAACCCCTGACACAGTAAGCGCTCTCACTGCCACTGTGCCAACGGGCTTGTCAAACAATAAGCTATGCAAATAACAAAACCTGAATGCGGCATATAAAACGCACCCAAATTTGCCACATGCAATGTTCAAAGCACCCGCTACGCATACAGATGAGCATTGCATTTAGTGTGCAATTATACCACATCTAATGTGTATGTAATTCGATGTCAGTGGCTTGACAGCGGACTAACGAAATGTCGGCCCACTAATCTTGCATTTGTTATGTAATTACATGAATAGTGTTTGTTTGGGTACAGTTTCATTAACTGGATACATTGTTGTGTGTTAGGAGACTTTTTAATAAGGAAATGATTGTAGGATCTGTAAGTGATGATCTGTATTAAGTACGTAGCACTCGTAGTAACTTCACTTGGTCAAACAAATCTCATTGTGATTGTTAAGCAACGTGCAGCTCGACCCTTACTTGGATGGGTGGCAGATATTGGCATTTTCCATTTAGGCGACGTTTAGGCGTTTAGGCGGTCTTCAATCTCCAAAATCAGAGCTGGACACTGGCCTATCAGAACTTACTTTATTTATTTAGATATTACCTTAAACTTTGTGACCTTAGACGTTTTGGTCTTATTACAACGACGGTACGTATAAGAGTGAAGATCTATGTAGATATTAATGTACGTATTAGTTGAATGTAACAGTCTATATGTTAAAAAAGGACGCACATAATTTATTAAAAGTTTCATTTACAATGATAAAATTCACAAAAGGCCACAATGACCTGAATCCTGTTTTTTATTGTTCGAGGAAAAGTAATCTTTTAAAATATACAGTGATGGTAGCAATAACAATCACCATAATGGGGCACACAACCCCCAAGAAAACATTAATTTATCCCCAGGAACACTCCAATAATATTTTTGTAAGAAATACTGGACCATTTTGAATTCGAAAGCAAATTATGTTCTCAGAAACGCACGTTTTCATAACCCGCACAAGGTTATTCACAATTTTTATTACAACGTTATTGTATATTCTACACATGTTTTAATTTCCCACTGTTAACCCAAGGCAATCCCCTATTACAATTTCTCGATAAAAACTCGACCCGATTATTCAATCGAAGTATAAAAACAGATGTCGAATCTTCGACCCGCGCCGGGTACTCGACGACATTTCAAGTCAAATTGCGTACACCAATAAAATTCTGCCCCCGACGCAGCTCAAAGAAGTATCGTCTCAAAATCGAATTACCAGCCTTCCTGTAGTTATGTTGGGTTCGTTTTGTTGCTACTATTGTATCAATATTGGACATCGTAATTCGATTTCCGAACGGAGTCGGCTGTCAAGAAGCGATGAAGTTCACTGACAAATGGAGAGAAAATCTTCCAGTTGTAAAATTGTTGCTAACCCAATCTTATTATTCATAAGATAAATATGATTGAGCGAAAATCAACCATCCGTAGATCACATCATGTAGAAATGACAAAAAAATAGCTTGTATAATATTTTAACTGAAATATCGGACTAATTACAAGACCCTTTCAAAACTGTTAAACCGTTTGTGATGCTGCATAAATCTGCGAGCAACATTTTAGCAAATTACCGCTAACTACTTTTAGTACACCACAAAAACTAGGGGGTGATTAAATTTAGAACATGGCAGCGGATCACGGGGCGTGACCCGGCGTGACGTCACGTTTGTTATTTAATTAATAATTTAACACAGTTACACGACGACGGTAAATCGTAATTCGATTTTTGGCGTTATCCGAACGCTGGCCGATGTTGACACACGAACGTTTTTTCAGCGAAACACGAGCCATTTGCGAGGGTTAGCGTTTAATAGAAAGGCGTTTGGAAAATTGTCGGTTTGGAATTGTGTTTGCTTTCAGAAGATCTACTTAGAAATAATCCGTTTACATTCTGTCTTAACTAAATATGGTCCTAAAATAACATTAAACATTGGGCGGAAGCCATTAGATCTTAATTATAAAAAATAGGTTTATTCGTGAAATATTCGGCGGGTCAGATTTATAACGTGTTAAATAACCGATGATGCTGTCCCTCGTGTCGTATATTAACTCAGGTCTGATCGGCTTAACCCTATCGGTGTAGGTCACCTGTCAAAAATACCGTCCGTACATTTCCGAAGCTGTTCGATTGAAGCGCGTCGGACACAGGTAACAAATCACTGAAGGCGCCCCGCCCCTGCCCATGTCACCCCCCTCCCCTCTCTCATTTGCCACAGAATCGCGTCACGTCCGTAAAAGCCGTCGCGTAATTACAAAAACGTATTTGGATTTTGTTTTACGAGAGACGCGTGTGAGATGCGAGTTATGATTCCAACGCCTTCTAGAATTGTTTATGAGGTGTTTTTAAATTAAAATACAACAGTTTTTGTTCACTGCAATTAGCTATATTTTGCCTTTTTAAATCTGAATAAATACTGCAAATACAAATACTTTGTACATTGTTTGTTGCAAACGTTTTAATCTCAGAAACACGAATCGGTAGCAAAATGAAATCAGGACTAATACACAAAGGGAAACCAATCGTAGAACCGAAACTCGGCCATAAGTTTACAATCAAAATAAAATGAACAGTTAACACTTTACAAAGCTTAACCCCAAAAATGCTACCTCGAAACCGGTTGAAATTGCGCCGGTAAGCCCGGACGAACCGAGCAAACTTAGTAATTATGTCAGCAACCCGGCGCGGGAAGGGCGCTGCCCGGATATGAAATGACAAAAGACATACTGTGTATCTTTGTGTTATTTTTTCCTAATGGGTCAATTGTCAAAATACCCTTATTTAATCTACAATACCCTCATACGATGTTCACAAAATATTTGCGTATTCAAATGCTTGTATCTAATGTTGATGTTAGTAACTCAATCAGAGCTGAATCGTTGAACATATTTGGCTCCATGAGATATGGAATTTAGGTCACAAATGTAACGTATTCTGAATCAGCATATTGCTTAGATAGAGACAGAATAATCGAAAGGAGATATTGCATTCTATGTAAAACTTCGTGGTGTTAGACAAATCCCAATTCCAACAAAGTCACTGAAGATGATCTTCAGAATACGAGAGCAGTTTCTATAAAATATTGAAATTAATACGAAAGGTCCAGGAAATAGTAATGAAAATAAATTTCATTTCTATTACAATTTTACACCTGACTGGTAATAAAGGGAAGAGAATGTATCCTCCCAATTTAGATTGTAAGTGAACAACGTTAGGGAAATAATCTCCAATTTCAAAATCCATTTTTGTCGGCCAAATGACAAAAATCCGACCCAATAACTTAACATTATCATTTCAGTACAGAATAGGGCCGTGTGCTATTGAAGGCGATACCAAATCATTTTGAATCATATACCTATTACAATAAAGCATATTTTCTCTTGTACTATTATTTTCGGCGTTGTTATCATACAGATAGTGGTATATTGAAATAGGGGGATGATTCGAACGGTCGTAAGCAATTTCTAAATTGGATTTTGTCAGGGCAAGTCGGTACAAGTGGCTTGGCAGTAGGCTAAATGTGATGTTTCATTAAAACTTGGGAGCCTACTCCGAGCACTTTCCCTGTAGGTGCCTCGATGTCTTTATTCGATTGAATTTCTCGGGAATGTAATCTCGGGTCTGATTTTAGGTTTTCGAGAAAATGAGACTTCTGGAACATAATTCAGCTATGAGAGATTGCTTTTTGTGTGGGCGAGTGTACCTGAGCTCTACAAGTGATTATATTTCGGTACAAGACATAAAAATGATCATTTCTGGAATCAGATATGATACATATCTGAGACACAGAGGCGGTGATCAAGTCCAATTTAACTAACGACAGGCTTTTATTCTCAATTAGAATAAGGCTTTAATTTAACCGTAAAATACTAAGAATTCATTTCAACATTACTCTCTAAAATAGTCTCTGAAAATCCTTTCATCATTCTTAAAGAGAGACCTTGGCAATAAAACAATCACCTCAGCCCGTATATCAATAATAACCGTGAACCGTCTCCAGGGACGAAGGCACACGAACTCTATAAAAGCTAATCTCAAAAAGGTTTCTTTAATGAACAAAATGAGTTTTTTTCTCTGCTCTAATCGGATTGAAACTTGTAACGACTCCAATTATGCTGATTAGAAAGGCTCTAGAGCGAACCTTAATGTCAGTATTCAATTAATACTGTCATTTTGTGCGTGCGGTGGCTTTACGTTTATACCTTGATAGCGGTAACTGAGATTATTAAATACATGATACAGTCGACATTATATTCTTGTGTGCACATAATATGTTGTTACGAATTTCAACACTATTACAATGCCATAAAATGGAAATGTGTGAAATTTATATTATGACGTCACCTGTACCTAACGTGAAATGATGTTGCAAGGTACAATTAATAGAAATTGCCAAAACTGAATACAAATATTTGACTTTAACTTTGAAAAAATGAAGAATTGCCTTAATTACCATCCATCCATCTATCTAAGATCCTAGTTAAATTACTATCATCCTACTTCCTACTAATATTATAAATGCGAAAGTTTGTGCGGATGGATGTATGTTAGTTGCTCTTTCACCCAAAAAATATTGAACGGAATTATACATCAGAATAACGGGATACATTTTATCCCGAAATTCCCGCGGGAACGGGTACAACGTGGGGGCAACCGCGGGGCGCGGCTAGTCTTAAATAAATTCTATCGTGATGCAAACCAGGTGTATATCAAGGATCACGTTCAAGTGTCGAGCTGTCAGGAAGTCCACGCGAAATTTCCGTTATTTTGGGATGTACCCAAAATAATGGCATTTTCGTGTGGTTCGTTTAAGTTAAAATCATCCTCATTATTTTTTATAATGGCATTAAAATGATCAAACGGAATTTCACACAAATTAATTAGAACCAGAGTACCGTAACAATCAAAACGAACGTCTCAATCCAAAACACAACCAATTAAATGTCGAATGAAACATATTAATTAACTTTCGTAAATGTTATATTTCTTTTGTTTCCAGATTGTAAAATTAATTTTGTAAAGGACCCTTAAGATGCCGTAAGGTTAAGTCCCTAATTAATAATAAAATTTACTTTAAACATTTTTTCACTTAGCAAAATTTCAGTTGAATTTCTGGAGAAATGAGTTTCGGTGGGTTTTTTTTTTAATAGATAAATTGTAAAGTTTTGTAATGAAACTCTTTTCTTTGATCTTCTTTTAGCCGAAGCGTAAACTAATTATTTAACGTATTATGTTTTATATTAACAACGCTTTTATAATGGGCTCTGACACATGAGGGACATGTTGCCATTGTCAACTGCCGTCATAGACAAAAGTTGGCTGCTGGCTTAGGCCCATCGCAGACGACAGACTTTTTGTGCGATCGAGTCTGCGGCGCACAAAAATTCGGTCGCGGATTGTCGCGGATTTTTGCGCGTCGTGTGCGTTACTGCATATAATTACATAGGTTCTATTTTCACAGACTAAAAAGTGCGTCACGGATAGTCTGTCGTCTGTAATCTTGTAGTTGCATTGTGCCGCGTTATGTGAGCCCAGACTCAGAGACCAGACGAACGGCTGTCGCAAATCTCTAATGTTCACAGACCACAAATGCTGTTGATGCGTCAACGGACGCTACCAACACGTGTCACCGGCTGCACTTGACTCTGTCTTTAGCATCATGTATAAGAGCCCTTAAAATATTTCGTTCTTGAACTTGAAAACGAACTTATAAATGTTATATAAGATTAATAAAGTGACGGAGCTCAAAGTAATTTGTTCCCAAGATAAAATTCAATTAATATATCAACCGAAATATTTAATATCCTATCACGTTAAACAGAGATAAGCGACAAATTACGTAACCGACTCAAACAAATTAAGCATGTTTAAAGTGACAGAGTGGCATTTAAAAACCGGATAAAAGCAGCGGCGGTTGGTTGAAACCGGTTGTAGCCGGTAATCCGGGCCGGGTGGTTGAATTAAAAACTTGCATTTAATGACCGGATCCACTTATTTCTGGTTTAATGAGATGCAGTTTTGGCGCATTCTAATATTTCATAGATAGTAGCTCAAGTTCCAAAATAAAAAAGAAACGAATATATTTGATCATTTTGTGTTATATAAAACGAGCTAGGAACGAATGCATCCAGTCAATAACGCTTTTTGCGACGATCTCCCTGAAACGTATTGAAAACCATTTCGGTTTTTCGATATCCCAGACGGTTGAAATCCTTCCCGGGATTGCAGCGAGATCTGGTTGGAGCAGAACTAATACTATTTATTCTTCGATTTATAAAAGCGTTTGTTATTTGATTGTTTATATGCTCTCTTTTAAACTCTTTAAAAATGAACTGAAATAAATATAAATACATAAGTATTATAAAGAGTTAGTCTGTTATGTCCCACAGCTGGGCAAAGGCCTATGATCTCACTTAAGATCAGTACAATGAGGAGGAGGACCACGTGACTCAAAGTCAAACATTTTTTTTTTCATTTTTGCCCCTAAATTAGTTTTTTTTAACATACAACCACTACATGACGCTCCTATATATGAATAAGTTTTGTAGTGAAACGTAGCGCGTAGTGTGGTAGCGTTGGGATGGGCAGTTCCATTACGCAAGTAAGTATCTAAACTTTACAGATACTACAATAATAAGTGCGCAACCATAAAAAACGACATACCCAGTAATATTTTTCCTTATCGCGTAATGACCCGGGTCGAAGCCACGGCACAAGTTACCAAGTGAAGTTTCAAGATGAAGCAAATTGTGTGGCTAAGTAAGATACATCTTTGCAAAAGTTCCCTGTTAGTTGTTGCGTGAACAATGAAACAGTTCAACCGGATAATCATGAAATGATAACGAATACCGGAACGAAACCGGTTATAATTTAATAGACACGTTATTGTAGATAGCAAATAAAGTAGTTAAGAATGGTTTTGAACGGAGACATTTTATATATTCCACAATATCTATATATATAAAATTGAAAGTCCTGACTGACTGATAATCAACGCACAGCTTCAACCGCTACACCTAGAAACATGAAATTTGGCAGGAAGGTTCTTCAAGTGACGTAAGTGCACACTAAGAAAAGATTATCGAAAATTCCTACGGGAACGGGCTCAACGCGGGCAAAGCCGCGGGGCGGTGCTAGTTTTATATATGCATTGTCCTAAGAAACAATGCCAAAACAAGAACAAAAGAACGCTAAATAGTAACCGAAAGATACATAAATTAATATCAATCTAGTTTCATTTCATCATTACACTATTAACTCGTGTTCGTTCACTCCATGGTTCTCAATAGCATCACTATTTCAAAATATTTAGGCACACTTTGTTTAGGAAACTTTACTATTGGTAACAGCCGGTGGGCTCGATGTGTGTTGAGCTTAACGCCACGCTCTGCCTCGTATAATGACACTATACAAACAATATTTAAAACGAGGCATAATAATACAAAACAAACAATATAAATATTTATAAAAATATCTTGAAAATTCAAAATATCAAAACATATTTTATGTTTATCTATTAAAAAATCTGTCACTTTGTAACTTCCACACCATTACACATACATCAAGTAAAATCACTACATATGCATGAGGTAAAAAATATTTAGATATTTTCCCAAGATTTTACCTGTATTTATTGGAAAACCGACGCTAACCCGAAGGAATAGAGTCCATCAATATAATGTCGAGTTTCGGGCAGGAATTATGTCAGGGTGTCATCACAATAAGAAAAATGTCCATAACTTTTATGTAACACTATTGTTTTTTGATGAAAGGTACTCGTATGATAAATAATAAAAATACTTCGGAAACTTTATCCGTACAAACAATATTTCTTATACATATTATATATATACCCAGTAAATAAGTTAGGTAAGTAAGTAACTTGAAAATTTAAAGTTCTTCATTATTAGTAACGAAGCACAATATTTATGAACATGATAAACATTTCAAAATGTTATTAAACTTTAAACTAAGTATAAAATTATGAACTGCTTAACAGCTGGAATCGTATTTGATGCCAGACGTTTATATCAGAGCGACACCGTACATCAGACGAGACGTTAAACTATCGGTCCCGGGTGTTGCTATCGTTAGATCATGTCTGCAGATCTTAAGGTGGTACAAAAAGTCCACTAACGTATAAAATTAATTAAGTAAAAGTATTTTCACCAAGTCACCGAATTTGTCCCGTCTTAACTAGTTCCCTGGAATACTGCATTAATACAACGGTTATATTATTATTATCATAACATTATCTTCCGTCCATTACGGAGGCTCTAATTACAGTTATTGTACCACGTGGGGTGTACTCGAGAATAATCGTGTGAATGTGGTGTTATGACTACTTTGGACCGTTTTGGACGATGATATCTTCTTAACATAAGAAGTGTGTATGTTTTAAGTTTTTAGTGTGGCTACTTATTGTGATCAATTAAATATTAATGTTCAGGTCGGTGTTTACGACATTCTGCTTTTTAGATTCATACGTAAAATCCAGAATAACCACCAAAATATTCCCCCAGTAACTGCAAGTGGAACCGTGATCCGCCACAAGTGCTACTAATATTATAAATGCGAAAGTTTGTGAGGATGGATGTATGTTACTCTTTCACGAAAAACTACTAGACGTATTTGGATCAAACTACAGTAATATAGGTTATACATCAGAATAACAAAGGAATACATTTTATACCGAAATTCCCACGATATCGGGTACAATGCGAGTAGCACCGCAGGGTGCAGCTAGTATATTATAAAACCAATAGATACAATCCGTCTGATTTCATTCTTAACTCGTAACATTTTACGAGTGGTAAACTGTCGGGCGTGGTTTATACGACTTCTTTCATATTTCTGTTCTGGTGACGAGACGGTCGTAAACTTGCCAGAATAAAGCTTATATTTTGTTAACAAGATTGGTTCCTGATTTAGTTTTTGTTGGGCCGAGACGCACTGGGGTAGATTGCTTTGTTTATCTTTGGAAGGTAAAACATAATATTTGCGCTGTAAGATTCTTATGCGTTTGACGACCCACTTACCTGGTTCGGGAAAGAAAGGTAAACAACTACTGTAACTGATGCAGTACTTTTATTTCGCCAGCGTAGTTGTAATAAATATAGCCACGCGTCTCTGTGTGCGCACTGTCGGCAAGATTATTATTTATATTCATTCGATATAATAACTGCGAATAACCATCGTAATAACCCCGTACTAAAACCTCTATAAGACTTGGACTTGGAACTTGCACTGAACAGGAATGGATGGAGAAGTCTGCATCGGACTCACCGACAAGAGCCTTGCTCTTAAATTTATGATGATGATGACTAAAACCTGTTCTTCACCGACGAACTGATAACCAAGTTATCAAAATAAAAAACACAATAAAATAAGAAAATATATTGAGGCACTTAAAAAGAAGGCGTTTTCCTACAATAAATCTGTCTAAAACTAACTAGGTACAAGTTAGCTAACTTGGCTACCGTGAGGAACAAATACCAAAACATCTATAAAAATACCTATGGGAAAGCAAATCATGCTGTCAATCTATACGTGGAAATACCTAGTCAAGTCCAACCGTCTGAACTCAAATACGGCCCGGAGATTAAACTCTTCTTTACACTGCATATTTGAAAACCGTTTCGTAAACATTTTGTATACCAAACACGCAATTCCTAGTAAAATTCAGCATCAAGAGATTTCAAGCATCAGATTTTCATATAAATATTCCCGGTATAAACCTAAACGGGGCAAAATTGACAAAATCTCTCAACCAAGTAGAAGGAGGCTCAATCTCGTGCGCGATAAATTAGAACATTATGTTTTAAAAATCTACAAGGAATGAGGAAAAAATCTGCACCTTCATCTGGTGAGCTGAATAATTTGTAAGAAAAGGGGATTTATCAACAATTTGTATGCGATAACCGCTATCGAAGCCTTCGTAAATAACACCCCGAGTCCCGGGTCCCGCGGGATTCCTAAATAACTTGTGCGAGATACAAAAGCGTCCTTATATCGGGGGATTTAGTTAATATATGCGTCTCCTCGTATTTACCTTCGTTAAGCTGTCCGCAAATTGGTTGAGATAGGTACTCTTTTTTTCAAGAGGTGTCTAATGTAGCGTACTTTATTAATACAAAGGGTTGTGCACACTGTTCTAACCGAAAAAATGGCTTTGGCGTGCACGTTAAGATTGAACGAATGGTGAGTTAGCTCCCCTAGTGCTTTAAAAGATTAGCATTATCCCCATATCTTTATAATGCATACGTTTTGCTTATCATTTATTAACAAAATCGTGCACGTTTTGTTTCCAAACAACAAATTAGTTAATTCTCTTAAAATCATGAATATTGAATACTCTAACCACGCGCCATTCACACAGTACCTCCAACCACAAAAACCATCACAACAAAATTGCAACCCCACAGAACCAAGTGGTACAAAAACAATGTTTGTAAAACAAAAAAGATTGTACAAAAGGGAAAATTTCAAATTGATACCAAGGAGGTTGGCTTGCTTCCAGCGGTAGAGTGCGCTTTCGGCCTACATGCGAGCTGAAGATGTCGCGCAGAGGCCACTCGATAGTCTTTTGAAGGTTTCAGTATAGAACAGCATTATTTTCCTTTTGTTAATGATTCTATATGTTAGTGTGTGTTTAGAAATCGATGTAGTCACTTGAGTAAAGGCTTATGTTATGCTCACTATGAGTAAGGTATATTTAAATTTCGAATATGATTGTTGTGAGAATGCGGGAAGTTGGATATGACCCAATGAATGAAAGCCAACTAGTGTCTGTCATTTTTATTGAGTACTTCGGTCTTCGATCAACAATACACAACTAGATGTCGGGTCAGCGCAAAAAATACGTCTCGCTGAATAAGGAGTCTCATTTGAAAAGTGAGCTCTTATTTTATTAATAAGATTTGCTACTTTATTGCTAGGTGTCATGGTTGTAATTAGGTTGAACTTCGAACTGTTTTAATACTTTTGTTTCAGTTTGGTAGTAAACAAAACAAACTGTCACACGTCATCCACGCGGACAATATTTAGCTTTGATTTTGTACGTGACCCGATATCTAGTTGTGTATTGTTGATCGCAGACTTCGGTTATAAGTTGCTACGAAATGCCGGTGCGTGTTAAAACAATTTTTAAAATGTTCAGGTAATTACATATAAAAGGGGTTTCCGAAAAATTAGACCGGCAAATTAAACAGAAATCTCTTTAAGCCAGAGGCTCAAAATAATTCATAATTTAACTCTCCAAATAACTAAATTCAAACACATGTTAGTTTTTACACGGACGCAGCACATGTCGCCCAAAACTGTCTCTCATAAATTACTCGTAATTTTAAAACGTACCAAGCTCAGCCTTAAAGTTGGCGCTGAAATCTGAGCTTTACACCAAACTTTTAAGGTTCAAAACTGGTTGCAAAATCCGTCACTGCGACAGTACCAACACATGTCATCGTTGTGTGTGCGTTTATTAAACGAAATAAGTAAATGTCTTTCTCTGGGATTACTGAGCGGAGCTAACGAGGCTCATTAGTAGTGAGCAGCTAGTGTGCGCGCGGCCTTACATTCACGTTTTACTTTTTCACTTTTTTGGGCGTTCTATTGTGCTGTTTAAAAGGAGTAGTCAGTTGTTTGCATTAAGTTTATGCTCCAGCTAAGCGCTGTAATGCGGTCCAACTGGAAAAAAGGGGTTTAAAATATACGTATGATTTCCTTTTAGTCGTATAAGCACGCGGAAAAGCACATTAAATTTAAACTATTATTGTACACATTATCTTGTTAACATGGGGTTTATTCTTTATAGCTTAACTCGCAGCTGTTTTTAAGCTGCATCCGTTTTAAAAGTTAGGTTTCCGCTGGACCAATTTTTAACCACAATATTATTGGATTAATTTAGTATCAAAACTGACGTTTACAAAACGAAATTAGCACACCATCGAGTTCACGGTTCAAATTAATGTACAACAGAAAAACACACACAAATGGAGAATCTCCTTCGGTTTTTGAAGTCGGTTAAAAAGAGGAACAATTTAAGATAATAATTAAAGGTGGTTTATAAATCAGGAACAAGACCAAATCGTGTACAGATAACCTTGCCGATTTTCAAGAGTTTTATTCTGATTACTAAAAAGTCCCCTCGAACGGTCTCTTGTCCTTCTTGATGGATAAAAAGTCCCTCCGGACAGTCCCTCTTAAAAGGAAAATATCTGATATATATTTTCTATTTTAAAACCTTCAGAGCGATGACACTTCGATCCTCGCTGAGCACTCAAACGTGTTCAATTTCATCAAAATCCATTTGAAACGATTACCGATAGATACAGCACCTATCTGTAGTAAATACATAAAGTCGGGCATGCACTCGCCTACTTTAACTTTATTGTGATTAACAAAAACTTTACGCCTGAAAACCTACAATAATAATAAACGAGAGAAAACGAAGGTTTACTATTTATGTACGTTCGATTTTAAATTTAAAACTTGGAACATGTTTACTGAAATGTATTGAAAAAATATCATTATTTAATATTATTTTACAAAGGGTTATAAAATTTATTCCAAAATTGAAAAAAAAAACTTTTAGTTACGTTCCCCCCACTCAACGTATAAAAGAAATTCTTCACAAATAGGTACTTATTAATATCTTTTAAAATGCATTTAATTTTTATTTAAATAAAGTACATAAATATGGCCAAACTAGATTTATATTCGTAGCTCCCAAAAAAACATAGTTTACGTATCGATCAAATGTTTATCACGGCGTCTGTTCGTGAGTACTCAGCTTTACAATCATAAAAAATGTAACAGGGCTGAATCAAACTCTCATTATCCACTCACGTACCCATCAATCGCAGTTACGAACCGAATTTGAGCTCGTAAAATGTCTTCTGTTCAAACCTTCTTTCAATTTTATTTCCACAAGAACGGCTCTCAAATTACCGAATTTGATTTCATTCAGTTTAATTTTTTATTTATTAACTTAAAAAACACTCTATTTTTTATAACTCTGAGTGGAAGGACTTTATTTTTATACAACACATTTTATTACACTAATCATGCCGAAAATGAAGATGAATTTTCGAGAACTAGAACGAAAGAAAATAAAATTATATAGGTATGTCTCGTAATACAACTGTAAAAGAGAATAGGTTTATAAGAACCTCATTTGTATATGTTCTTGTTATTTTATCCTTTAAATGTGTTGTATTTATAACAACAATAATCGGCACCAGTTCATTTTAAACAAACAATTCTTCGTCGAATGAAAGCGATCCGAAAAGTTAGTGAAATTTCTACGACCTCTGTAACTCAATACATTCACATCCATCGGAATATTGTTCCCGTTTATTTTGTGTTTGATTTAGTGAAATTTTTAATTATAATACTAATCAACGTTAGGGTTAGTTTATTTGATTATTATGAACATAAAAAGTAAGTTATTACTTGCTTTATTAACTTTCTAACACGAAAAAACCCGTGTGAGTACGTTTAAACTATGTGTTCAAATCGTTACACGTTTAAAAAAGACTACTATGAACATATTTTGTTGCGATTTTCAAGTCTTATTTGTTAAAAGCAGTACAATATAACTACGTAGAGCATCTTTCTTGGAAATAAAGTTCGAGTAAGTGAATGGCTAGCTCTGGTGTATATGATTGTATCCGCCATGGCTCTACGATTGATATCACCCTCAGTAAAACGTCTTATCAAGCACGGTAGCGCTCTACAGAAATATCGCTATTGTCCACTCATACACGCACAGGCTTTATAGTAATTTTTTTTTATGATGCCTATTTGGTTTTTGCTTGTTATATAGTTACTAGCAGCGCCCCGCGGTTTTACCAGCGTTGTGACCGTTCCCGTGGGAATTTCGGGATTTTTTTTACATAAAAACCTTCCTCTTGAATCACTCTACCTATTACAAAAAACCGCATCAAAATCCGTTGCGTAATTTTAAAGATTTAAGCATACAGACAAACATACAAACAAACAGACAAAAATAGCGACTTTGTTTTATATGTACTATGTAGTGATGTAACATGTAGGTATAATAAACAATATCTTTCTAAGTTCATTGATATTCATTTGTTTATGTCTATTCTTCTAACGTATTCCTTGTAAGTGTCTAGTTGGTCATGGTCATACATACGGACGCCATTTTAAGTGGACTAATAAAAAGGACGATTCATAAATCACACGAGCATAATAAGTTGATAAGATAAGACTCAGATCTCAGCAGTCATCACGTTTGAGCGATGGGGAGATAATTGGCGTCCCGCCAGATATTGAAATAATTTTGTTATGCATATTACTACTTCCTGTATTCCGCGTTTTTTCACAATGTAACGTACTTCTGTGGACATTTAGGTATAAAAGATTTATGTTCTCTACCGCTTAGGCTTTGTCTCAACAAAATTTCATCAAAATCTGTTCAATGGTTTAGTTGTGAAGGCGTAACCGGAAAAGATGATATAGACAAGTAGAAAAAAGACAAGTGGGGCTAGTCTTCTTCTCTTTTACGTGTTTCAACTTCTTAATTATAGCTTAGCACAACGTCATTCAAATGTGACAGCACGTGATAAAATACTGTGTGTTGGTTGGTGGAATAATTAAAATTTGAATTGTTTCCCAATCAACACACACAGATATCATATTATCAAGTCTTGTCACATTTGAATTTTGGATGCGTCGTGCTTGAAGGATACTATATAACATACCATGAAGCAGTTTAAATAAAATAAAAACAAATGAAAAAATACGTTACAGTTCTTTCTCTCTCACACGTAGTGTATACGGTTGCTGACCTAAAAAAGATGAGGTATAAAGCATCGTTTTCACTGACTCAATTGAATAATGGCCGGTGGCTGGCTCTAAGCCAAAACTTTTGTCAACACTAAATGTACTGCAGCTCACGTTTATGTTACGTAAGTGTGTATCAGGTTTTGTGTTGATATTATTGAAAATATTGACTACTACACTCCTTTATTGCAGAATTCAATAAATATATTTCTTTGGAATGCGCTGCCAATATTTTGGTCATCATTTTTCACGGAACATTTCTGGTTGGAATCTTTTCTTGATTTTATGTAATTGCTACGTATTTCATAACACTTTGTTACCATTTTGACAAAAAAATCACATTGGTCCTGATAGTCGTATATTTTAATAAAACTTTACCCATATCTATGTAATGCTGAAGAAAATTAAGTAAAAGCAATAAGCAGAAGTGTTTTTTGTTTAATAGTTTACGCTTTTACTCGTATCTAGGACTTTCAGTTTTTCAGTTTACACCATATTCAATAGTAAGGTCATAGATCACATTACATCTCGGAATTCAATGAGTTCAAAGCGGGTAAAACCACGAAGCTCTGTTATATTTTATACAATACAATATCTTTAATCACCTCCGGGTTAAGAAAAAAACTAAAGCAATAAAAACACTTTAAAAAAACAGTTAGAGAAAATCCTTCAGAACCCACACAAAATTCAGAAAGGCATATAAGAAAGAGTCTTCATTTGAGCAAAAACCTATGGTTCAAAGAAGCGCTCTCACACATGTATGATGCGAGCTCAAGTACACAGTTCATGCAATTAATGGATTCTTCAGGGAGGTTCATCTAACTTAATTGCCCTATGGATGCAAGCCGTGTATACAGCGTACATTGCCGGTAATACAAGGCAAATTGCCGTGCATGTGCAAGGTTTAGCAGCAATCTAACCGTCTCTTGGCATTAGCGTCGTAAAGGCGACTTAGTTATTGTAACGGAGGAGATATCCCGGTTATCCTCTGATAATGCTGGTTTGTTGATGTTTAATGTGCTTGCTACTTTGTTTCTTCAATTACTTGCACTGCTTGAGAATTGCTTTAAGGATTAAAAGTGGCACTGTGAATACGACTTGCGCCACGTTACAGATTGTAACCCTCCGAACCTGATTGAAAACCATGTTTTTTTTATTCAAAATTAAACAATATTGGTATAACAATTACATAAATTCTCTGTAATCCTCTTAAAAACTATTAAACTATAGTGAAATAAAAAAATCAGTTTTCGGTTTCATTAACGTATTTTTGGAATACCATTCAATAACGTAAAATGATATCGATATTCAGTTTAACTTAATATCGTATATTTTTCAGAAAATTCGCTGCAAAATTTATTTATTGTAAAACTACGGCGGTTGTCCGAGCGCTTTTCGCTGGAGATAAGACTCCATTCTATCGGTTTCACAAACTTCTTGAAAATTCAAAATCCTTTGAATTTCGTCTTGAATTTCAAACTAGAGGTTCATTTTTAAACTGTATTTTTAAATCGCAACTTAATGACTTGAGTTTTCAAATACGATTACTCAGTTTTATTGCAAACTACTTCAATGACTTTATTAATTGCTTTCAATTTTATTGATGACGGTTATCATCGCATAAACTATTTTGAACTGAAAAACTATTTTAAATTATACTTTGTATGGACTAAAAAAAGATCATAAGATCCTGTAATCAATTTCTTTGTCTATTTATTTGGCTGATCATCAGCTGACCTTCGAATATACGCCACTCAAATTAAAATAGACTTAGTGTCATACATTTTTAGACTGTGTGACAAAAGTTTATTTTGAGAGAGTATTCGCACATAAATCATTATACAACAGTGTCCTATCTTAACAGATTATGAACTTACCTTACATAACAAATAAATTGACTTTCTACCTCAATATCGCCTTATCATATTAAAATAACCCGCCATCTTTAGAATATCTATCGATTATATGGCAACCCCAATCAGAATAATGTGGGCGAGTACCGCAGGCAATCTAACGAGCCCTGTAATCCTGTAACTGGCAACAATCAGACGTCGGACTACATTGAATGTTGCCATCAATGTGCTACGAATAATCGACTAGGTGGGACTTAATGCATTTAAATGTCCCACAGTATCGGGAAACTGTTTCTATTGAACACTTACTTTCCTTTATTTAGATAAAGTGGTGTTTGTGTTTAAGGATATTTTAAATTGGTTTTGGTAGAGCTGGGACTTGGATTTAAATATTCAAGATTAGATTTTTGTTGTAAGCTGCAATTAAGAGTTGTGATATATTAGTTTTGATATCATTAACCTATATCATACCATTGCTCCCACGGCTGGGCAAAGATAGAAACGAATAAAACTAAAAACTTAAATCGCCTTACAGAGAGACGTTGAATTGGCCCATAAGAGAAGGTAATGAGTGATTTCTGATATGTACGTATGAAAAAATCGTCAAAAACTGTGAATTAAAATGTAATCTCTAAGTACTCAAGAAACTTAAGTTAAGTTTAAAAAATAATAGTTAATTCGAACCCTGTTTTAATACTTAGGGTGCTTTCAAATTATGCGTTTCGTGTCGGACCGCTGCGGTGCCGAAGCCGTGCGTTTGTCGTATTGTGAACGTACGATCGTGTGTTTTCATACAAATCGAGCAGTGCGGCAACAGTGCGTACTAAAATTATTTCGCGGTACCGACGCCGCACTGTTGCCGCACTGCTCGATTTGTATGAAAACACACGATCGTACGTTCACAATACGACAAACGCACGGCTTCGGCACCGCAGCGGTCCGACACGAAACGCATAATTTGAAAGCACCCTTAAGATAACTATTAATAAAGCAATGAGCGAGACACGAGCCTTTATACGAATCTCACAAATTATCATACGGTCTACGTTATTCAAACATACAGTTATGGCGTAATAACATTAAGTCTTTCGTTTAATGCGGTCGCCGAACTCGTTTCAATCAACTTTACTCATATTGGTTTATACACTAGATTGTTCGCCGACTATAACTAATTAGGTGACAGATAGGATATTCTCTACAAATAACCCTATTACCGCCGAACCTTTCGTTTCATTTTGAGTAGGTTAGTAGCCAACCCTAGTGTAGGAGTCGAAGTCAAACCTAATGTTATTACGTCATAACATAACTATTTAATTCTAATCTTCTTAATCTTCTATGTCCTTCTGTATTCTTCTTTACCACTGGTCTCGTTTCAGTTATTTCGTTTTAGAATCCAAACGCTTTGCCCAACGACTTGGCAACGGTAAAGCGTAGGAATTCTAAAACAAAAACACTGGATTTAGCATCTTCTATGGACTTGGTTCGTCTTCATTCCATCTTGTATCTTCTTGAATAACGATATGGATTTAATCTTCTAGAATAACTACATATTATAATATTCTTAAGAGTAACTAACTTACCCGAGTAAGAAGCAATATGGTGATAAAATATTCGCTTACCTGTAAAAAGAAAACAATATTGTCACATAAATTGTTCTATTAACAAAAAAAATAACTGAATTGTCTACTAGCAGACATAATTGAGATGCCACGATGCAGTGACGACGGTGATCAGTATTTTTTAATTACACATTATAATAGTGTAAGTATTTAAACTCAAAAAAATTTATTAAGAGTTCTCCCGTTAAGCGTAATGCTACTGTATCTTAATATTATCTCCATGACATTGTAAATATTGATATGGATTGTAAAACGGATTTATGATTTAGATTTAATAAAAATCCCGCGATAGACGCCAACATAGCAAAGCTGCAAGTAAGAGCCAGTCTTACTGTCCTATAAAATTAACAGCTTCTTCCTACAGAATTCAATGTTTCTGGCATTCCACTTTAAGCTCTATCGTCTAGGGCCCAAGTTACGTTTTCCCTTGAGCTCACAAGAAGTGGTGCAAACGTAGCGACCACTCAAAGGCTTTGTACACAGCCGCATTCCTCAAGAGCCTTAATAAAGGAGGTAGAGCAAAGACGTAGTTCAGTTTCAGATATTTGATTTGTACCCTAAATGTACTAGAAATAAAGTATCAAGGAACGCAGCGGATAGAAGACAAATTCCAGCAATACTAAGTTTAAATTGTCAAAGGTAAAACCTTTTAGTACATATAATAAATAAAGTTAGTGAACAGATATTTTTCTACGATATTGCTTCGTTCGGGTTTCCATTTTTAACTTAAATAAACGTTTTGTGGAATTTTTCAGGTTTTATTAAAGCCAGTATCGGTTCCAATAAAATTACACGACCTTCAGAAAAATATCCAATATTTTTGAAAATCAAATACGTATATATATTGGTAGATAGAATTACCACATTTCATGTGAAATGGTCACAAAAATGTTGGATTACTTACAATGAAACGTCCACCAACGAACCGCAAACACAAAAGCAAAAAGTAATTACCGTAGAATAAAAAGTAATAAAAACCAAATCTTTTTTTAAGCTGAATCGAGAGCAAATATAATAACATGGCACGTGAAGAGAAATATTCAAATGACTACCGGAACAGATAGCAATTCTTGGCGCCCCAATATCGAAGATATGAATAAAGGTAAGTACGAAATCAAGAGACGGTTTGGGCATAGTAAAATCAGATGTGAAACGTCGTATTTTGGGTGTATCTCCAGATTAATATGGCGGAGGTGACTGTACCATATGGGAGAAAAGTGGAATAAAACGTCATGAACATAAATAACATAATATAAGCGCTGTAGAATTTTCTGCAGCCCGTATTAAGCACAAATAACTAGATATCTATTCAATAAATTGGTATTCTTATTTTTAATTAACTCTCAAAGCTCTCTCTTTCAAATACGTTCAGCTTTCCATCATGAATCTCAAACGCTACCGTTAACAGACAGTCATACTTTCATAATGTTTTGCACAACAAAACCAATACTCATTGGTAAAAAATGTCTAGATTAGCAACATAAAATGTAGAAGATTTAAAGCGTTCCCTCTGGTTAGTAATATTTCGTGTGCCTCAGGGCAGCGACAGAGGGCATCGGGAGCGAGTCGCCGGCCACGCTCGGCTGGGCTCAGGATTTAATCTCCTCTAAATTGCCTTGGACCGTCCCGGAGACACTCGGGTAGGCCGCACAAATATCAACCTGAGATTTTTTATCTACAATTTTAAAACTGGCTTTTTTCCTTATTACCTACACCGTGTTGAATATCACCGTCTTTTTGTTGAGAATACTTTTGAATTAAATATTTTTTTGCTGCAGTTTTATATTACAATTGTGATGAAGGTTGGGTCCTTTTTTAATGTATTATGTTGCGTTGAAACATGATTATTTTGAACGTAGTCGTTGTTGAAGATGAAAAATTGTATTTGTTCATGTCATGACAGCTTTAACAGTGTAAGAAATTGCAGTTCGCAGAAATGTATCTTACAAAGGCACATAAAAACGTGTAAAAGAAAGATATAATAAAACCAACTCGTACGAACACCTTAACTATCTAATCAAACTTCAACAGGAAATATTGCGCCGTTTCAAAGGCTATTAATGTCCATAATTTTATTTCCAACAGTTCGCTACATACACATTACGGAGTGAAGGCACGTAGCGCCCACCTTCTGGTTTCCTATATGAAGACCCAATTCTGGCTTATTATCTTACTTCATAATACTCGAGGTTGCTATCGATTCGACTCGGGTCGGCTAAGCAGCTGAGCACACTTTAGACGGTCATCAGACTGAATTGTTTCAGATAGACAAGTCTGTCTTTAGTCAATTGTATACGCATACTATAGTTTAGTCTTTAGACAAATCTGTATTTAGTAAATTCAACAACCATTTTTGGTACAAATGTATATATTTAACGAAGAAAAAAATTAGACAAAGACTAATGTGTGCGCCTTAATTTTTTAATACTAATCATTATCCTGGTATCAAAGTTTTTAGACCGTCTAAAAGTTTCCGACACGGTCTATCAATTGAATCAACTGGAACCGTAAATTTTTACGTACACTCTGAAGCACAGTACCGCTCAGATAAAAAATCTATGCGCCACCCATCCAAGTAGGGGCCGGACTGCATGTTGCTTAACGATCGCAATGACTAGATACACTAATTGACTGTCTAAGAACAGTACTCTGGACAGTTTAAATACAGTCTTGACAGTAGGCTGTTAAACGACCATCTGGTGTAGGTAACGCTCTGCTCTATACACGTCTGATAAGTGTGATTCTGTTGTGTACATCTGCGTTTGGGCTGAAGGGCCGCTTGTGGCGATGTACCGACATTAAGCGCGTTGGTTGTCAGAAACAAATGGCTCAGAACTAACGGCCGGTTATTCATGAATACAGCTCTAATTCAATTTCAGTCTCATTTAGTAATGGAGTTTCTTACGTCAGTAAAGTACCTTTTGGAATGCTTTAGTTTAAAAATTCGATTAACGGATGTGTCTAGCATATTTTATTAAAATATGAATGCAGTTTTACTGTCACGAAATTCGATGGCAACGATGGTTCCTAGGAAAATAACTGCGTAACTCTTATTTTCAGGCTATATTTAGTATAATTTTGGCATTTCTCTGCATACAAAATTGTATAACATGGAAATTCATATTTTATACGTAGATGAATAGAAAATAATGCATAACTGTGCCGAGAATAACGATTTTATGAATACTAAACGAACAAAGTTATACAAAATCTAGTATCGGTTTCAGTAGACAAAGATAATCTAATCTAAAACTAAAATCAAGGTTTAAGTTAGCAGCCGGTTGAAGTAAGTTCCAGCTTTCGTAAGCTTTCTGTGAATCACTAGAACCGCCAAACTCCGCGGAGTTCGGTTTACTTAATAGGTTTTATTGAAAACTAGCAGCGCCCCGTGGTTTTACCCGCGTTGTGCCCGTTCCCGTGGGAATTTCGGGAATTTTTTTACATAAAAACCTTCCTCTTGAATCACTCTACCTATTACAAAAAACCGCATCAAAATCCGTTGCGTAATTTTTAAGATTTAAGCATACAGACAGACAAACAGTGTGACACACACGAAAAAGAGACGACTTTATTTTATACTATGTAGTGATTGACGCTTAGTTAAGTTAACCGTTACAGCGACCGCCTGTTTTATACGAACATCTACTTGTGAGTTCCTAAAGTAGATTTCTGGATTTTTCTATTTCACTTCGCACGCGAAGTTAGGGAGAAGTTTCACGTTTGATTTTGTTTGCGAACTTAATAGACGGCCGGAGGTAATGTAGTATTTCACTGAAAAAAAGTCAATACAATTTCTCTTTGATCTGCCCGCTGATTTATGTCCGTTTGTATATCACAAACGTTATGTTTTAACGAGGGCTGGCGAATGGAAATATACATATTGTACTCACAATTTTTTGTCTTCGATTCTGTGAAAAGCGTTCGATTTTACTTTATCACGTTGTTTTTGTATTATTCAGAAATCCATTTTAAACAATATATTAATTGACGTTTCAATTTCGTAGAGAAACAATGGCGTATTGGTTAATTATAGAAATGTTCAGAATGTTTAATATCTAATTTCACTTTTCTTTTAAGAGTTATTTTTAAAAGGTAATTAATTGTAACATCTTTCGGTTAATAATCTAACATATAATATAACCTGACTACCTTAGGGTAGGGGTTAGGTTAGCCTAACCAACAGATCTAACCGATTTTGTTATAAATATAAAATGGCGGCTGGAAAACTAAAAACAAAAATTACATTTATTTGAAGTAAACAATATATAAGTATAAGTAAGTAATATATAAGTATATAAGTATAGTCTTTGTGATATTACGACTTACGAAAATGACCACATTTATTTCTGACCATGTCAACAAATATGATTTTGATGGGCAATTGTAAAGACACATACCTACTGAATATGCACCTATCTATAGTGTATTAACCTAAAGTCTTTGTGAAGGGACAACTTATGAATCTGACCACACTCTGACCATGTCTACAATTATGTTTTTATGGTCAATTGTGTAAAGAAATAGTACGATACTATTCCCACTGTTTCATCCCACGTTTTATTGCACAACTTTCAAGGCGCACTCTCGCATCCGTTGCTGAATGGAGTTGACCCCGTCGCAAACCGTTGATAATGCAGAGAGAATCATTTGCATCGACTCGACAGAGCAAGCTAAGCTGCTTACTATAATGTAAGCTGTAGTGAGATACGCGTTAGCATAACTTTGAGCAGCTCTCTGTAGCTCGCTTAGACGTTAGGAAATGTTTATCTCATATTTGTGAATGTTACTTAAGATGGTTGAAGCTTACCATGGAGAATGAACAAGTGGTTTTAATATTAACATAATTGAACTTTAGGTTGAAAGTTTAATTTTCCGTTTTTATTTACGTACAATATGCATTAAAACTGGAATGATAAGTATTGGCCTGTTGAATGAAAAGTTCTAGAATCGTATTAGAAATAAATCTTTTATATTTAGGAATTACCTACTTATATTCAAATAACGCATCTTTTGCAATGAGTCTTAATTGAAAACAAAAATGTGCTTAATTTTTTTCGTGAAATATCACACCACGCGTCCACTAGTAGGTATATGTAAAATCGATTTAGTTATATGTTACATAGAAAACTAATACGAGCTCGGTCAGACCAGCCGATGATGATCCCCACCCTAAAATCGCTGAATATGTACATGGTACATGTATCAGTGTCGTTAATTAATTTCCCATCACAATATTCATATAATATATGTAATAATAATATAATATAATATAATAATATAATATACCTGGACAAATTCACACACGGTTAATTAGACCCAAAGTAAGCTCTAAGCTTGTGTTATGGAATCTAACTCACTGATACTACTACATATATATACACAAATACTTTATAAGAATATATAATGAACACCCAGACGTCGTCGCCAACAACTATGTCTTCACATATTGTTGACTCCGGGCGGGAATCGAACCCGCAACCGTTAATAATCCGTTCACTTATTTCAGTTATTGTGTTCATCTTAAATAAACTTGTTCCCTAAATAACATTATTAGATTCATCTTATCAAATTACGTTCAATGCTAATGAATATCAAATTTTCATAAAGAAATACCGGGAGCCAGTTCAAATTATTATTATCAAGATTTTGTAATGAAGGTTACAGACGGAATCAACATTAACAACAAAACGCAATATTTATATTTCAGAGAATGTTATTTCAAAATGTACTAAATTTATTTGTATTTTATTTTCCTTCGGTGGGTTCCGACCATTACTCGTACAAATATTAGTTTTGTTGAAAGCCCATCGAGTTCAATGTTTGTATTTTTACGTGTTATGATGACATTATGTTTTATAGTCTCGAGTTGTTACATAATAAATGTTTATTGTTATTATATGTAGTTGACCCCTTGCGGCGAACCATGGAAGGTCAAGACAAGTTTCAGACATTCCAAAACAACGCAGCGTACGTTACTCTACATTGTGCGTTTATTCACAAAGCTTTTTTTATATTATTGTTTAGTACCACTTAGGTTTATCCAATTGAAAATGTAGTTTATTATGTTGTTATTTAACTATAAAAAACTAACAATTACCCTTACTAGTTGAGTTTATTCGACCTCTATTAAAAAGGTATAAAATACACATAAATGAAAATCATCACATAATGTTATTCCGAATACATTATGAGGAGCTTCAAAACACACAACATTTGAAGGTCAAACGTGACAAACTTAACAAAAACCTGTTCCTAAACACACTGCCAACAAATCACGGGAACACAAACTCGGGAACAAAATGGATTTTAATTAAATTCGTACGTATCTTGAAACGAAACAACTTTCCAGGAGCGCCGTATTCTCGCTCACTTTTCCAAAATTAATGAAAACTCGGCAAATGTCAAACGCAGTCCTAAAGAAGGTTACCCACAAAAACTGTCATAAATTACTCGACAGCACCTATTTGATTATATCCAGCACACATTTCAAACTGACAATGAAAAGGGACCTGAGAATTACCCAGAAAATTGAGAAAACCTCGTCTTAAAAAAGTTTTCAAAGACTTCCGATATCGGCCGGCGTAACTCCAAATTAGTTGTTACAAAAATGGTGTCAAAGGTGGTAGCAATAAAGTGCAATTTGGTGTGTTGAAAAATATGGAGTTGTGCATTATTGTGTTTTAAGGTTGTTGTTGCGAGTCGGCTCACGTTCTGCGCCATATTCAGGGGGCGTTTATTATTCAGTAGCTAAATGTAATAGACATGTTTAAGGGCATCTTTGAAACAAGAGGTTGCTTCTGACGTTTACTCCTTAAAATTCTACTTAAACAATTTTAATGCAAATTGCTGAAAAAAGGTTCCTTCGCAGGTAAGGAACTGACCAAATTATTTATTAAAACCTTCGTCGTTTATCGTATACTTTACAAAATCTTGGAATTAATGGATGGGGATATTTTTTTCCCATAGATTCTACTTTTAATTTGATTATCTCTGAAGGAAGGAAGGATGGAGACTAGTGAAATAACCCGAAAAAAATATAAATAATCGTATTCATACACAAACATGTTATGTGAAAAATTGCTTCAAAATAAATTGCTATTTTATAAATTATCAGACATGTCTTTTAATTTAGCTGTTAAAAATAGCTGAAACGTTATCAATATAACACAAAAAGTAAATTATTTCATAATGAACGAATTCCTACTAAATAATATGTTGTTTGTTCATTATGTTTAAATATCAATACAAATTCTCAACGGCGCAATGTCACAACAACTTTATTTCGGTAAGATATACACCATGCTATGTTTATTGTGACACATTCTTTAGTTCGTATATTCTTTATGAACAGAAACGTTAGA
Organism: Cyclophora albipunctata; assembly: GCA_963082685.1. Lineage (NCBI taxonomy): Eukaryota > Metazoa > Arthropoda > Insecta > Lepidoptera > Geometridae > Cyclophora > Cyclophora albipunctata. The sequence continues at coordinate 646,901 of OY720117.1, read as the reverse complement.
TATTTAGTAGATTGAACATATTATTATCTAAAAATAGACTATGCTGAGATTGATATTCAATCTGCTTCAATTGAACAGGCTCATAGACTTTTGAACAGATTAGTAAACAATACCTTCTTTTTGATATCAAGGACGTATGTATGTAAGTTAGACACAACGTTATTGGCGTAACGATAAGAGTGCGTACAATAAAACTAGAGACATGATTTACCTTCATTCAAAGGGTGAGACGGCGAGCAATAGTGATTAATAACTAAAAAGAGCAAATATTTGAAAAAATAACATGAAATTATAGTGAACTATTGAAATTCAAATGTTTTACTAGCTCCTAGACACCCTGTAAGTTGTTCGTAAAACAAGACTTGTCTTTGGACGGATTGGAAACATTCTATAAATTTTATAAGCGTCTAAATTTGTTCGCCCTTAATCTTAATCAGATGTCTGATGTTCCTTTTTTTAAGACGCTTACTCTTACTTCACTGTTATTCTTCGCTGCGTCTCTGCACTCTTGAAAGTAGGCAAAACACAGCCCCAGCTTAGTACATTTAGCGCTAGTTAATCATGAGCCTCATCAATATTAAGGAGCATCCAAAACGAGCGAGGAAAGCCGTGAAAATAGAAATATCTCAATTTATTCCCCGCCCTAAGGGAAAGAAATAATTTACCAAAATTTACCAACACTTCGTGGTTAATATTTTACGAAGAAATATATTTTGAAGATGGCCAGACCTTTTTGAATTAAAATGGAGGATACAGGGCATAAATAAGGAGAAAAACACTTGTAGTTTTCTCTGTAGGCACATATGGGATAAGAAATAGTGGGTCGGGGAGTTGGATCGGTAGGTGGCGGCGCGGACCTTCATTTGGCGATGCTTTAATAAACAACGTTCTAAATTGCGGACTTTTTGAAAATAGTGTTATATCAGCTCCAAATTGAAATAGTACGGTAAAAGGAAAGATATATTTATTACTCTACCAGCTTTTAGGCGGGACTCCAATCAAGAGATGAAAACAGATGAATATTTTTAACCCACTTCAAAAATTGAGCAGGTTTTTCAATTCGGTCATATAATTATATACCTTTTTCTGGTTGCTTTTTTATTTACTTGTTGGAAACAAAAGAATGTCGCGAATGAGCGATAAAACGTGAACCGTAGGAACTACTAAGTATTCAATGTGACTATCATAAAAAAAGCTTCTCGATAAATCATCGAGCCCGCCTCATTCATATAACGCAATAAATATAAATCGTAAAGTAACGTATTTACCGAGCAACCTCTAATTCTATATTATTACGATGTTCGGTATACATCGATGAGCCTGGTGATTTCCCAAGAGTTTCTCTAACGATTAGGAGAAGTGAATCGCATCCAATTTTTATCATCCACTTACGACGCTGTTAAGGCTTTTTTGGAAATTGCCGATCTAAAATTCTGAATGATGAGCCGCTGAGGACTGGGTAAGGTTAAGAGATAATGAGTACTCGCTAAGGGCTCATCGGTTAACTCATTCGGAGACCATGTTTGTGTCACCAGCCGGTGATATAGGTTTCAGTTACAAATTAAATTTACATCCAAATCGATATCCAATATAAAACGAATTTATTCGATACTTTGACTATTAAAATTTAATAAAAATTAAGTAAGTACTCTCATCTCATTGAAGATATCGGTACAGTGAGGGGGATTAGGCATAATTGCCTCGCTTTCCAATTAAAGTTGAATATTGTAAAAAACATAAACATAAACAAATATATTAAATCTCAAAAAGGGGTTTCTTTAAATGTATTTCTATTTCCACACTATATCGACATCTTTGTATTTGGCACGAGCTGAAATAGCAAATCTCAACTTCGGTAAAATACAAAGAGCAAAAAACCAGTATCTCAACTGACCAATCAGAAGTAACACATTCTCATTTCAAAAAGACGGTCTCGAACTGTGATTTCCCAAAGCGCAACTTCTCCACAATCACTTTCAACATACAAAGATCAAGGGAAATAATCTACGTTACTTATCTAGATGACCTCCTCATTTATGGAATGGAAACATTAAAGTTAAAAAATCTTTTTCAACATCCACAACTTTGTTGAAAGATAAAGAAAACTTTTGATTCTTGAACTTTAAATAAAATGTTTGGTAAGTATGTTCTCGAGAAATTTTTAAAGTAATGTAATGTCATTTTTCGTGTAGCGAGAAATTTTGAAGTAGGGTTTTATTTGACTAGCGTAATACATATTTTAAAGGTCACTCTTTTAGTAGTGATGAAAGTTTTCACTTTATTATCATTTTCATTTCCATTTGAGGTAAATCTTTTGAAGTAAATGATTCTAGCTCAGGTGGGTACTCAACTGTCCATGTTTCCGTTTTTTAATTAACTGTTACACCATCAAACGAGCCATCGACACGGCGGCACGCTCCATTCCACACAGTAATCACATCCAGCGCTCCCACGAGCCAAATCCAAAACATCGTCACGACCAATAAATCCAAACGATTTGTCAACGAAACGAAACGTATAAAACAATAAACTACGCGAACAGATTATAAACCGAATTTATAATGAATCCGAACTCAATTTTGGATCTGACATAGAGTGAAACCAATCGAAAGGTTTTCGAATGGAGCTGGTGAATCGTCCCGCAAATCGGATGGAAAGGAGATGGGATAGGCGTCGGGGCTCGCTGGCAAACCGCCAAAATGTATTACGTGCATACCACGTGACGGTACACTCATTCTAAATACACTTTAAGTATGTGCCGTACCTAGAGCTCATTTGGGACGCGGTGCGAAGTGGGAATTTCAAAAATTCTTTTCCGCATTTTTAATACGTGATGTTACTTGGTTTTTAATATTGTAAAGTGAGATTTATCTTGTAACAACGCTGTTTTGTTTAAAAATAAGAGTGTGATTACGAGCACAATTAATTTGTTGGTCAAAATGTTACATTTTTTACTAGACAGAAAATAATGTGGCGTTGTAGCGTATGCAAATGGATTTTGTGTTCTAGTTTCTGCCTTATGTTTCCTTCTAAGTTGGCCCTAAAACTGTGTCCTATTTCTAGTAGTATAGTTATTTTGAGGAAAAAAGGGTAAACTAACACGGAAGATTGTCCGCCGCGGGCGAACCGCGCGGAACCATCAACGCACAATGTTTACGCTCACGGCGACACCACCTTCGTAACTACCCGTATAGTAACGTCGCGTCGGCCGGCATTTTTTATTAAAAATTACTTATTACACAGATTGAAGAAAGTTTTTACTTTAAGTCTTATCGCTGAATTATGATATTAGTCCTTAATTTATCAAAAAATATACCCCTATGAGCAATTAGCAGTATTTTCTCCACCAAATCTTTCCATATAAACTTTAACACATAAACATTTGGAAAAAGAAACTGCCGAATTCGTCCAACTTATCCATGATTTTTTTGCTAAGCAACACATCAAGAGATTTAGCTAAATAAATACCAAGTTTATTCAAATTTAACGGAGTGATAACAATAACGAGTGAAACCGCGCGAAACAGCGAGTGAAAACAAACCCGAGTCATTAACAAAAACTCAGTACAATTAAAATCTTGTTTGAAACTCATTAGAACCGTGCCTTAATTCAAAGCCCAGATTAGAATGTAAACGTTTTCTGATTACGAATTAAAACAATATCACCTTTATTAATTGGTGGTAGAGTTCATTTTTGTTGTAATAGCAATGTTATGGCAACTTGGCTAAGCTTGCTGTTATTTTTAATTAGTTTGTAATTAATTTTATTTTATAATTTTTGGTACGATTTCAAACTTCTGTTTCAAAGTTGGTTAAATTATTTAATTTATTAATGTACCTACTAATGAATTACTTCAAATCGCAGTTCAATGTATTCAGACATTTAAAAGCTTTTCTCAAACAAACGATAATATTATTTGATTCAAATAATATGTTTAAATCTCATTAAAAACAAAACGTGCTCGAAAAACTTCATTTCGTACCTAACAAAAGGATCTTTCACACGCAAATTTTGCAAACAAAAAGTTGATTCGGTTTTAAAAGGAGTTTGTGTAAATATCGAAAGTTCTGGATTTCATTTCCTGCTCTCCGCTCCCCTCCTCCCCCGGGTTGGGTGAGAGGGGGGACTAACCTATAAAAGTATTAAACAGATAGTTAGGTTTATTAACCGTTTGACATTTAACTTTATTAACCAAAGTAATACGTAATAGGTAGAAAGAAATTAAATTTGGAATCTCAAAAAAAATATGTCCAACAAAAAGTTTGCTATTCTGGTAGAATTCTACAATAACTTATTGGTTATATTCGTATGAATGGCATATTAATATTTATATGGTACATTTTCAAACCGAACAAAATTAAGCGTATCTTCAAGAGTTAGCTTATAATAATCCTGAATAACCAAAAGGTAGCGATAAGGTACAGGTACACTTAAAACGGCCAACCGTCTAATATAAATTGCAAGTCAAATTAAGACCCCATCAAAGGCTTAACAAAAACTCTAGAATCACCACTTTCGTGCCGTAAATTTAAACCAGAGGCTGATCTTTGCGTTTTTTGTAGCTCATTATTGGACGTCCGTCGAATTCACGATTATCCCGGATTCCGGCGCCGGATACTGCACTCAGGGATACAGTAATCATCCACGGACTGCCACCTTCACGGAATAATATAACGATTAACGTTTTTCCGTTCACCGAGTAAGGATTCCACTTGAATTTCTAACGATATTTTCGAAGAAAAAGATTTATATACACAATTTTTGCTTTCAAATAGTATTTTTCCTATACTTTCTACCTATTTCTTTTTTAAGATACTGTTAAATTCATTTTTCATGTTGTTCATTAATTCAATCAACTTAAGTATTTCGTTTCATTTTGGCGACGTCATCGTGATAATAAAAACAAATAAAAGACCTTAACGCCATCAAAATATGACCCATTATCGTAAAAACAAATTATAGCAAAGACATATTTCACGCAACCCGTCGAATAAAAAGGCACACTCAAGTGAAAGAAGGTAATTCCGTAAAAGAAACCACGTGAAATGGCCGTATTATATTTATAACTGCTATCAAAACTGGCCGCAAGATCCTCAGGCGTTGAGAAATACAGTTTACTCGAAATATCTGTACTGTGAAAAATATTTCTACATAGTACAAGAGGCAGTGGTGCTAAGTGAAGATTGACTCGATCATCGTGGGGACCTACTACTTAAATATATTCCAAATTCAAACATGGAAAATAAGAATAAAATAAAACGAAAGAAACAAAGGAATAATATAATGTTATTTGGATTTCGAACACACTGCCAAAGAAATCCAGCCCTTTGCAAAACGAGATACAAAAACAGCATAAAATTATTGTTTAAAATATTAAAGCTGAAAATTTGAATTGGAGAAGTGCCAACTATATGCAATTATCGCCGATTGTACCGTAGTCAACCTGACAACTTGACAACCTCTTGAATGCAGGTTGTCATAGAATGAATTATTGATACGAATTTGTATACACCTCGCAACCTCCCGCATTCGTTCGTTAGGCCCGATTGATGGCAATTATAAAAATATCGATAGAATCTGATATTGTGAAACTGTATTGGTTATTCAACTGTATCTCGTTATTTTTTAGAATATTTATACAGGTTTAATGGTTTTTCCATTTACTTATTTGCTATTCAACCTCTGAATTTATAAAAATATCTATTGATTTACTGTGGTTGTGGGTATCTATTTTAACCGTTTCTAATATTCCTTTGGTTCGTTAAATATGTACAATATATTGAATGCAATTGCTACAAATGTGCCTACGAATGTGCTGAGCTTGCTACGAGCTCCGAGATTGCTTTGAAAGTGCTACGAGATTTCTACGGCATTGCTACAAATATGCTACGAGATTCTCCCATGATGGCGTCGGATCTCTGACTAATCAATACGAATCTAATCAAATAATTCAAATGGTAAATATAATTGAATGCACCGATAGAATAATCATGGTTATTAGGGGACTAATTGAGTGGTTCGGAATGCGGTTGGCAGTTCGCCAACTAGTCCAGTCTTTTCACTTTGTCAGGATTATACAGTGCCGTGATGTGGCCGTGTATTGATTATAGATTACCTTAGTTTAGTTTTGATGCAATTTACATAGTTTGGCCAACTTGTGAAGATATTTTGTATTGACTTTTAGTGATAAATTGTACCATGATGATTTGGTATTTAATTTAAAATTTTCGTGTTTGGGTAAATTTAGAAGTATAATAAAATAATACTAATTAAAACATATCTAAACTATTTTATTTACATAATTAACTGTCAATTAGGAATGGGGGGAGGCCTTTGCCCAACAATGGGACAACATAGGCTAACAGTAACAATAATAATTCACTCTCATTGAATTAAATAATTGGTTACGTAACGTTACTCACAAAACACGCATTCATTGTAACATGAAGATAATTTCCCAAAACCCAACCACGACGCTGAACATTAATCAAACCAACATAATAAGTTCTTATTCAACAAAAATCCAGTTCTTAGTCAAAAATAAGATCCACTTTCTACTTCATAATGGAATAATTTAAATTATAAACCTCTTTAAAGCACGAAGCTTTGTGGGCGCAATAAAACAAAATGAGAAAATAAAATCCATCTTGGTGAAAAGACGCTAATCCTGAGACTGTTATACCGTGAATATATAAAAATTGAAATTTGTATTCCTTCAGTACTACAACAGATGATATTTGTTGTCTTCCTTCTACTACAATGACGGTTTTGTATCTTCGATGTAACAGATATCATAAAGCTATCATAAAATGTATCAGGAATATAACTTTCGAACTTGAGAGTGTGTATTGTACCGATTCCTCAAACTTCTATGATTTAAACCATACACACAAGAAGTATGTAGTTACTTATATATCCATCCCAATTTAGGTATTTAACAGTTACTGATATTTTAAGTGAAACGAGAGGTCTTTACCTCCTTACCTCCTTACCTCTTTACCTCCGTGAGTATACCATAAAAGGCTAATACTTACTCAGGTAATTTTTACGCGATTTATATTCTAGGCATCTAGGCCTATATATGTAGGTATTAAATAGACTCTTCTGCATCATAAATTGATTTATATCTTTTATTTTGTAAATTGTTTATTTTTGATGTAGAAATAAATGGTTTAAAAAGCTATCATATCAAAAACAATATTCTTTTAAACAACGGTTTGTGTAAACATATGTTTTATGTAACCTACATTTTTATTACCGCTGTAGAAACCTAGAAGACCTTTTGTACCTTTTGTATTACAACGTACAATAAAATGAATTTCTTTTGATCCCCCACATCGTCTCAGCAAAATACATTTTGATGATATCTTGAAAAACTGGACGAGAGCTATAACAGTTTGTCAATGCTCATAAAAAGATGAAACCGCGTTTTTCCACAGCCCAAAGATTATTGGAGTTGTTAGTATGAAATATTTTAGTTATATTAAATGGATGGCGCAACTGGAATATTATCCGAATTTAATCCTTGTAATAACAAGAGGTTTTATTCGTTTCATAACGTGTTTGTTTCTGTTTAAGCTCATAAATCAGTGGATGTTTTATATTGAGATTTATTTTGCTACTAAGGTGATAAAAAAAAATAAGTGACTAAATTTTCGTCTGATTATTAGTAAAAATGGTCCATTATATCCAACTGCCTCTTATTCACTGTAAATTTACACGAAAATGATAAGGCCATACAAATTATTGCTAAGCGATAAATTGAACCATGATTGGTCTTAAGAAATTAATGTACAGATAAATGAAAATTTAATGAAAATGAAAAATTGAAAAATTTAAAATGAAAAATTAATGAACAGAGAATAATGAATAGAAATTATTATACAATTGCAACATTACCTCTTCCCATGACATATTACCCAGACACAACTGTAGGATACATTGCACTGGCAACATTAAACAAAATTAGGACGCGCTCACAAACTATCATTTATTATTTCAACACCTGTCAGGTCGTCCGGTAATTGCGTGTTTCAGCGAACATTATGCTTTAAAATTCATTATATTTCTCTTAAAATGGCCGTGAAATAAGTATAAAATATAACTCATTTGACGAACGTGTTTCACATTGTGATGTGACGATTTAGAGCACTAGCGACATTTGAAAATAACCTTCATATAAATTGAGCTGAAAAGGTAAATTCTGGGATATTATAGTCAAAACTTGAACCCGAAACATATTTGTTGCTTAAATTTTCACTTACTGTAGCATTAAAATACCAAGATTCACAACGTAACCTTAAAACGAACAAAAAAGCCGTACACCTATCCCCATTAAGGCAGGGCTAACCAATTCCGCAGTGAACATATATTAAATCCAAGTTCATTAAGCATTGAACAGGCAATAACAGGCTGAATTAAGCTCTCCTTCGCCAGGCTGCCCCTTAATGATGGTAATGAAGAAAAACGACCACCCCTTAAGTTCAGTGATAATGCGAATTAGTTTGTTTTAATGTGCCATTTTTTTCGTTGGAATAAGTATTATGTTCCTGTCCAGTTGTGTTACAGGGCGAGTAGTGATCTTACCTCCAACGTGATCTGGGTGAGTTATGAGTTAATTAGTTCTGTAGGTTTTGTGTTTGGGCGCTTGGGAATCAGCTGATTAGTTCTGAGAATTACGAGTATAATGTACTAGCAGCGCCTGGATTTAACGTTGTAACCGTTCTGTAAGGAAAATAAATTATAATTTTAAGCGGCTATACACAAAAAATAATTTTCAGATCCAATAGGTACTTCCAAAGTAGTGTGTTACAACTCTTTCTGAATTTTGTTGTGAAAGATTATGAATATTTATCTTTCAGCAATGTATGAGGCAAAATTGTAAATGAATGAGTACCAAAAAGCTTGTTATTTCTCTGTTATTCAATCATAATTTATGGAAATGATTAGACAGTGTTTCAAATGCTTATTCTTGTCAGTTATTCTATAAATAGTCTCATAAGTCAACCTCGCAGTACCAAACCCTATAACATCCACAAATCCTATAACATCGTTAGCAAAAACCACGTCAGAGTGGATAGACGTAACGTGTCCAGATTGACACGGGTGGACGTCAGTGGACCTCAGTGTTCCTTCAGAATTACGAGCGGGTTAGTGAGTCAATACTTACATAAGTATAAGAGGAATGTTCACTGAAGTATGACGCTTGGAGCGATCATAATTGCGGTTGTGGGGCTTAAATATAGCTTAGGCCACGTTCAGATTGTCTTTAAAAGCAACGAGTGACAGAGTTCAAACAGTAAGCGAGCGGTTCATACTCGCTTGCTCCCGCTAAAAATAAACAACTTCTAACCGCCCACGCTGTACTCAGAGACGTTCTATGATTCCTTACGAAAGGTTAATCAGTTATTTTGATCTGTAATGTACGGAAAATTCCCATAATTAGTTTATTATTGATTTTATTGGCGTCTCTTAGTAAGACACTCCGTCTTCATTCTATAAGAAAGTTGCAGCAAATGTTTTTCTTAATAACTTATACAGTCTACAGAATAAGAGTTCTTAACATCTTATTTCACAAACATTATTTAAAATACTAAAAGATCAAACTTCGGCTAAGGATACACTTCGCTATTATAATAAATTTCGTCTGACGGCCACTTTGCAGGAACCGCGGTCACAGGAGACGAGAGACGAAAGGTCAAGTGTATCCGTGAAATTAATTTTAATTCAATATTTTAATGTTAAAGGTCTTGGGTAAACTCTGGAATCAGGTATCTTAGGATATCTCGTATTCATTACACAGTGTTCCAATAAGTAGGTTGTTGGGTCCGTATTTAAACTGGACGTTCCAGTGGGGCTCGTGGCATAGTGTGACTAAGCGATGTTACTTCATTGCGATTGTTAAGCAACGTGCACGATGGATAGCCGATAGTGGCATTTCTACCTGAGCGTTACCGTGCTTCATTGCACGATCTACTCGTATTACAGTGACATAAACATAAAACCCTCTTTCTTGTATCTCAAGTAGCTACGACGTGTGTTCGTAAACACGCGAACTCTAACTTTTTAAGTAAACGGCAATCCATCAATTTCTTACTTTTCCTGAATTAATATTTCTTACAAAAAATATTTACTTTTTCATGAAATAATCTCAGTGCTTTAGGTTTTGTTTGCGATACATAAATCCTTTTTATGTCTCATTAACTGAATTTATGAAGGTTTTTAGGGAATACATTAATTTTAATGGGCTTTTTAGTGCTTAGCCAATTTTGATCAACATTACACTGCATTGTAAAGCGTTCATGTGATAGACATGGAAAATTGTTTATATCTAGAAGCGTATCGTAGTTTAACCCGCGTTGTGCCTGTTTGCGGGGGAGGAATAAGTAAGTAAAAAGTAAAAGTATAAGCCTGTAATGTCCCACTGCTGGGCTAAGGCCTCTCATTTCACTGAAGAATGTCAGTACAGTGAGGAGGATAAGGGATAAAGAATCTAAAAATTATTTTCAATCAAGACTGAGACAAAGTTTACACTCATTCTTAATATCTTAATAAAAGTAACTTTGTAAGAATCATTCCAAAAATTTGCAACCAAACGAAATGAAAAAATCTAAGTATACGTTGACCATCAACGTCTACTTGTCTACTGTTATAAATAAACAAATAAAAGCAAAACTAATAACTATTCCAACGAAGAATCTCATATAATTTACAGTATGAAAGCGAGTGTAAACAAAAATGTCATAGTGCAGTTACAATATGTTGGGAGATGTCTGAGCATGGGTTGACCTCATGTCAACGCCATTACGCGCTGACTCTGCGTCTGGCAGACCTTTGTTCATGGTCCCAACTGTAGGATGTAGCGGGGCTTCATTTAGAACAAGTAATCTTTGGTCAGTTAAACAGTGAAATAAACTATAATTGTATTTTTTTAAATTTTCGAACATAATTCGCTGTGATCGCCAACTCATATTTAAGCCTACTTCAAAAAAGGTGGAGGTTTCTCAGTTCAAACGTATTATAAATGCTTTTTACAGGTACTTGTTGATTAGTTAAAATATAAATTGAACTATGATTCTTGATTGATTACTTATTGAACGTGACTCGTGTGATTGTCTAGTTGCATCAGAGGTTGAGCTATTTAATTCGCTGTATTTCTTCTTGATTCTATCTTTACCCAGATTTATTTAGCGTAAAGTGCTAACAGCCATATTTATTACATAAAATATTAAGTACTCACATTTCTCATAAAAAAATTCAAACCTAATGTCGACAAGTCGTCAATTATTTCCGTATAAATTTTATCCACATTAAATTCTGAATATAAATAATAGCAAATCAAACTTTATAAATTACCTTAAAACATACAAACTCTCTAAAAATATCACTTACAAAATTGCTAAGTAACATACAAGTATATCTCAAACAAACCGTACGGAATGGAAACAAAATACACGGAGCAACAAAAATATTCAGTCACGTTTGAGTCTCCACATAGACCACAGCATAATAATATTTTATAGTTGTTTTTAGTATGATATAACTGTAGCTATAAACGAGCTCACACACACACACTGATGAAATAGTTAGCATATCATTTACTACAATACGCCCACAAGTTCGCAGTTCATCCGCACTTTATTAATAACATATTTTTGCTTTGTATCCGTTAACGAGGGAACTTTTCCTTTGTTCTATAGCGAAAGGTATTAAATTAATAAATATAATTTGTGCAATATTTGGTATTCATTTTTATTATGGGATTTTTTAATGAAATATCTCACAATTTTAGCCAATGACACAGGGTGACACTATATGCTGGAAAAAAGCAGATTTTTCCGTCCATACGTTTATACCAATAAAAACGCGAAACGAATTTTGGCTGGTTAGGTTTCATAGTTAACTACCGCACTCAGAGACGTCCTTTAAATGAAAACTTAACTAATTACTGTAATTTTTCATACATTAAGTGTTAAAATCACTCAATAAATCTTGAGTAATGCTAATGAAGCATTTGACGACTCTGAGTACGGACGTCAGCTGCCGAATCAATTTTGATAATTTTTGCTTGAGAGATAGGTTTAGATAAACAACATGTTTGAATCAGTAGTTAATACGTAACAACAGTTGACGGAAAGAGCTACATAACAAAGTGGATATATCTACAATTATTAAGTTCGTATAATTTTGATATAAAGTTGTACGGAACAGTTAAATTAATTTATAACGTTCAAACACCGATACTAAAGACGTGAAACAAAGTAAATTACACTCGTATATCATTTACTAAGTTCATTTATGCCTTCCCCAACTTCAGCCAGTATAAATGATAGCTGGAGTACTTGATTTAATAACTTTCAGTACATTTAGATATCATTTGCATAGAAAACTTGAAACACAAGTAATAAAGGTTTAATTAAGGCTTAGTAATTCGAATTCGAATTCGAAAATACAAAATCGAATATTAGCATCGCCAAGGCGACACAGTACGGTGAGAGGCAGAAGAGTAGTCCGAGGACTAATTGGAAGCTGAATATTCTCTTTAATAAAGCTATACCTTCTTCTAATTGTATCTCAACAATGAAATGCTTAAATCAAAAGTAAAACACGAGTACAAACACTTTTCTATCTCTAATTGGTTGAATTCAGAATCTTAATTAAATTAAGCCAATCACAGATCACTTCACAATCGTTAACGGAATAAAATTGAAAATGGAATTTCAACAACCGATCTCTCGCCTTTTCTTTGGCATTTTTTGCTTGCAAGATGGCGGAAGGGACGTTGGCAAAAGGACGCTCTCGGAGACATGTTTAAGGCAACAAAACTCACTCCAATTAAATCCCTCTTTACCTTCGGAGGGTACTATTAATTAAACGAGGTCCTCAGTCCTTCGGACGCTCGAGAGCCACCTCTTCTGGCTGCGGCACTCGCGATAATCGCCACCCAAAATTATTCTCTTTGATTGTCTATGAAATGTTCACGCTTTGATTCATAATTGCTCAGGATTACTGAAGATTACCGCGATGTTTGGATCAAAGGAGGTGTGCTGCGTTCGTCCATTGTCTTAGCTCGGATCAAACGCTCAGTTGACGGTGATTAAACTAAGAGGCAGATCATTGAATTTTATAAGTAACAGCGGGCGCAATATGATTCACTTGGATGTTCTGACTTCCTTTGTAGCTCCACTAAGATATCAACTGTTACTGGTGTTTTTACGAATGCCTGCGTCGAATTAGTGCTTCATTTGATGAAGTCCATTCACTTGCACATTGGATTGACTAGACTTAATTGGAATAACTCCCAAGGACCAGCATCTAATGTTGAAGTATCGATATCATTAAATAGCAGTTTCAATGTTGTGTATCTTAATACGAGTTGGCAGCTTCAATGATAGATAACGTATGAATATGGACGATGAACATAATTGCTGGGCGTCGTTGCATGAACGATGTATTATGCAGTATCGCAGATTAGCGCGGTGCATTGTACCGTATCATAAGAGCCTTAGCACCTAGGGCGCTTCACTAAGCGCATCGATAATAAATAAAAAAATATGACGACAAGCTTGCATACAACCATTCAATGGGTTTGTATTGACACAATAGAGTGTAGTAGCTCATTAAAACTAGCGTGCATCGTCGGCGGTCGCATCAGACGCCCACAAAGGCGGTATTCGCGTATTTATTCATAGAACCGGTGACGTGCACGACTGTACCACGCAGAGTTAAGTAGATACCAGATGTGGCATGCGATTAAATTGAGGATTACCTTGTTTGTTGTATTAATGCTGATCTGTTCATGTTGTGAGATTGGATTTTAATTGTTGTTAGTTTAACTATAGTTAGTGTTGTGTTCTCTCTTGATATTAAATTAATAGAAGACGAAATACCTAACAATGCATTAAAGTAAAATTAATAATTTCAAATTATTCAACTTGGACAGGGTATACATAAAAGTTTAATAATAAACGTGCAACCAAAATGGCATTGTTTGAGTGCTTGTCATATCTATTAATTAGTAAGCCAACAATAACTAGCCACACGTATGCTCACGTAGAAAAGTTTAATACCGAGTACAGTCACGTAGACCACCACCTCGCCAGGAAGCGGATGCCAACGTCCGCGCACTCTGAGCTTCCGCGAACTCTATCTGCTGCAAGTCCTTTTATGCATAACTGTACTTCTTTAATGTACTATTATTACAATATTTTGAATTAGTTTGAATATGGAAGTTTGTTTGTTAGAGTACAGTCGAGTACAATGTGTTTGGAATAAGTACAGGCAAATACATTGTTTTTAATTTCAATACATATTTATTATCTATCACAAGCTTTTACAATAAAACTAGCACGCATCTCCGTCTTTGTGGTTTATCTTTGATCTGTATTTAATGAAACAATGTTGCTCAGACACATAAACCTTAGAGTACATTATACAATTAGGGCATTAAACTAAGATGATGGATGGGATGTCACATTGTCACACGCTATAAACGTAGCTTTGATTGACGATTGTTAACATCTCGTATCATGTGGAGAATACAGTTAATAACAGGTAATATAAACCAGTCGCATGGTTAAAACCCTCTTTATATGATTCCAAGTTTGGATCAGAACTATGTCTAGCCGCGGGCCGTCTAACAAGTCCACTATCTCTGTTATTTCTGCTCAACCAAGAAATACGTGTATAACTATAAAGCGTAGTTTCAAAGCAACTTTGATACAAGTTGACGGAAGATTTTTCTATAAATAAATCATGGGGAGCCTTACTGAGTTGGAAGTAAGGACGTACAAAGTAACTACGTAGTTTGCGTAGTCTCGTAGTCGCCGCGGCTCGTAGCCGCGTAGCACGGCGTAGTCTCGTAGTCAGATAACTGTTACTACTCAACTTGTATATCAAATGAAGTTATTTTTAGATGCATATGAATTGTTCGAACTATACGCTTGAATAGGATTTTTTTTTGAACCACAATAAGACGTGTTCCAATTATAACTGGTCGAAAATCGTTAAAAAATACTCATTACTAATACATTTTATTTCTATCCTATTTGACAGGTATTTGACAAATTACCTAGAGGCTGAATATGTTTTAATGACAATGTTGTTAATAAGACAGTTACGGCAAAATAATCCAATACTTCATTTTCATGTCAACTATAAAAAATTAGAGTAAACCTTCAATTTTTCCGACACACAATGTTTATCAGTATAAAAGCTTGTGAAAATTCAATTACTGATTCAATAAAGTTGTCAAATATCAATACAGGGTGGCGCGTGGGTGGGCACACCCTGTATAGTAGGTGTTGTGGAATTTTTAAAGGAATTCTTCATGAGTAGCTCGTAAATGAAAGTTTCGAGGTACACTTCGGGACGGAGTCACGATTTGCTTGCGATTGGACACAACAAGTTTAACAAGCCAAAGTTTAGTTCACAGGCAACAATTTGTATGAAATGTATTGAATATTTTCGTGTTCACTGAACATGATTCTGTTATTTGACACTCGATAACAATGTAGGCAACGACGTGACGTGGGAAGCAAGCCTCCTACTCTATTGTTTCAGTTACCAGGTAAACAATGGTTTAGCAAATAAAAATATTCCATTAAATAATTATTATTCCAAGTAACAAAAATGGTATCAAATATTCCTTTTTAAATTTCCTTGACACGCTTATAGCAAGAACCCTTTGCAAAGAACAAACTCATTAAATCAAAAACAAAAAACGAAATACATTAAAAAAAGTACATAAATAAAGTAACTAAGTGGAACAACATCAAAGAAGTGAACTCGAATTGTCGCAAGTGTCAGTCCGGCGGCTTAATTGAGCTCCAAACTTGAGGGCCCCGGAAGTCCGGTCCTTAGGGCCCACGCGAGACCGGGGCCCTATAAAAAGGGCCCAACGCCACGATCTTGTTATCCTCCTGTGACGAGTTTTATTGAATCAAGGTGTTTCACCCAAATTCATATTAAGTTATGGAGATAAACCGATTCCGTAATATTCCGTGTGATGGATCTTATGAAATATGGGCTATAAAATAAATACCCGTTATTTGAGTAGCTTGGGAAGAGAATTGACTTGTATCCTGTTACATTTATCATAAAGTTTATATCAGTCAACCTCTTTAATATTACGACTTGAAAGATTCTTATACGCCTTTACTCTCTTTCATGTACAACTCAGGCGCGACGTAGTTGGTTAAAAAGTAACGGAACGGACAGTAAATTGTACACAAGAAGAGTCTAATACTTAAACCACTTATTACCATAACTTGAGCATTTCATAAACCACACCGCCATCCACTCCCAACTAATCTTGACTAATTCACAACACTCGAGCCAAATCCCTAACGAACAAAACATCTTTAGGCAAAAATTAATAAAAAAAGCTTTGAGAAAGTTCATAAAACAGTTTATACCTTTATTCGTAACTTAAGTGAGTCTGAGTGAGGGAAGTTATTCGCTAAAGCCCAACTTGGGCTAGCTAATAAAATACTAAACTAGGTGGTACCGTTGAGATTTTAAGTGCAACTGAATTCTTAATCTAGCAAGTTGGTTCTTCTAAATTTATAGTCCAACCAATTTAATGGTTTAAAGAAAACAAAGCTTTTCCAGTGTTTGTGTTAAGTGCATTGTTTTAAGGTAAACACTTTTGTGTATATCTGTAGTGTTTTAAAGTGTCTTCATTTATCTTTTACTTTGTTTGTCAGTCTTCTTTAACTTTTCTTCTTAAGTTTGAGTAAGCGAGTGTAAAGCGTTGTCCATGTTAAGCAACGTTTCCTGTGCTTTATTCTATCGTATTCTAAGTTAAACAGCTCATCAAATGGCAGTCTCAAAACTTCCTAAATGTATCACTAAACTATAGGTCAGAATAGCTTGTTAATAATTTAAATTACACATTAAATATACTTTATAATAGAAACATAATAATGACGATACAATGCTATGAATCACTCCAAATATTTTGTTTCTAATTATTTCGAATAACACTAGAACATTGTGCAATAACGAAACATACAGCACAATATAGTTTATTGTAACAATAATCACAACAATGTAACCAATTTGAATACATAATGCTATTAGGGTCTAGGATTATACTATGGTTCGGACGCGTATCAGGTTGAAGGGGATCTCGTGTGACCACAGCTTATTGTAATGTGGTTTTAATTTTAATATTTGGATAGAATATTGGTTTTATTCGAAATTGGAATGTGAATTATGAGCGTATGTGTTTTGCATTCGATATTAACTATTATGATGACATTTTATGTGTATTTATTTCGTTTAAATACACATAAGTACTTATTATATGAAATTTATTATAAGCAAGCTCAAGACCACAATGCAAGCTTTAGAGTTTTTGTCTAACAAACCGTGTTAAACGAAAGTTAACTGTGTATGTTTTTGTTTTTTGTTTAAAAATTGAAAATTTATTAAACTTGTCAATTTGCTTAACCCAAACAATGAAGTCCATGCCCCCACTCATTCAATAATTACTAATCACCAACTCCACAATCGATATCACCTAACACACAAAGTACATCGTACGGCGACGCATTTATTTCCTTCACCACATACATTTACATCAAGTAATTATCGTCTAAAAGCGTTAGACCGCCCATTATATTCCGCACAGGTTACCTATTAGGACATCTTGGACGCCGCAAGAACCGTCCGCACCCAATTTTGTGAAAGTGTCACTTACGATAACTCGACCTCCTAATGGGCCATCAACGCTGTTTAACTTCACCCTCCTTTTAGAGCCTATCGCAACCTAACCTTTGCAGACACCCACTTAGGCTGCTTGCTCAAACTTTTTTCAAATCCTGTTCATGGTCGAAAATCAAAGAATAACAAATAACATTGTAGACGGAATTCTCGACCAGGACTGGTAACTCCAAATGGAGAGCTTGTGATAGGTCAAAAATAAATGGATAAAAAAAATTAAAATTTTACAGAATTTTATAAGCTAAATAGAAAAAAAATTAGGTCATAAATAGAGATGAAATTGACAGATTCAGAAGAAGGTCTTTTATATAAAATTCTCATCAATGAAAGAACATCAGCGATAGACCACTGCATTGGGAAATATTAAGGCTAAAATTATATACAATTTAAGCCATAAGAGGTGAAGGGATTGTATCCGTTCCAATACCCTTGCTTTTCTAGGGGAAAATGTTAATCTGAGATTCATTATACTTTTCCTATTTCCCCTGTTATTCTATAGTGCTCACTGAAATAGTCACCATCCGTAAAGGTGACACTAAAACATTTTTTTATAGACACAGATGACATACTTGTCAACGAAACAATACGCTAAATGTCGCCCCAAACAATACGGTACAAATATACCTTTCGACAAACTTCCCAAAACGGTAAACATGACATATTTCACCCACTACCGAATCAAACACAGTGAAATCAACTTCATATCAAATAACTTCACATATGACACGTGTATATTATATCAGAAAGGAAACAAATGACTGATGTGCGCACATTCTGATGTTCAAAACAATGACTTATTACAAAGAGTAAAGGTAGTATTTAAGTTGTTCGGACTCGTATGTACAATTAACGCTTTTCTTTTGTTTTTGTTAATTTTACTTTAACTATTTTAAAACAACTTAAAACACTACCGAAGGTTCTCAATTATTGTGTATATTTTTTAAGTGTATTTAGCCCGTAAATTTTACAACGGATGCATAAAAAGTATACAAGTATAATAATAGTTATAAAAATACGGTGTAAATCCAGATGGTCGCTTTGAAAAGTTATATTTTACAGAAGGTGCAAAAGTCATATTCTTTATAAAGATTATATCTCTAGATCTTAAGAATTTATTATGAACGGGTGTTGGCTAGTGGCTACGGTTATTTTCCAGGTTCTCCAGTAAGTTCTTTAACACCATAAATCCCGAACGGCGAAGTTATGACCAAAGCTCGCGTTAAATAAAATCTCGTTAACTTTATCAACCTTAAAATAAAATGTGTATCCTTTTCAAAAACATATAAAATACATAGGATTGAAAAGAAAATAGAGAGAACGGTCTTTTAATTGTTTTTCTGGAATTGGATTGTTGCCAAAAACAAAGAAAATGCCTGTCGCACCACAGTACCGTATTGTTTGCAAAAAATAGTCTAGAAAACCTTTGAAAGAGATATTTTTCCATTAAAGCAATATCAAAGAATTATTAAAAATGAACAGAGTGCAGCTTCTTAATTTAAACTGAAACAAACATGGCGTCCAGTTTAAAAATAGAACACGGGTAATTAAAATAAAACCGAGCGAACTCCGATATTAAGTAACAATTTGACCGTAAAGAATCGTGTAATTACATCGGCCAATATAATTGGTTACCCATTGTATGAGTAAACCTTAATTATATGGAAAACCTTTGCCACAAAAACTTGGGCACTAAATGCAAAGTTATAAGCCGTTTAGCCTCTCGTTTCGTGTTAAAACAAGCAAAGTATTATTGACTATACGATAGTTACAAAACGTTAGTCACAAAACTACAAAAAGCAATTCATGAAATTCCTAAAACCGATAGCCATTCGAAATCGTTTAGCATTGGCTACAAATAAACGGCACTCAGTGTTGACAGCAACTAAAATATTAAACGGAAAATCAGACAAGCGGGAGATGCATACGTACACTGTAGTTACCCCGAGGACTGAGCCAGTTCCAATTCTAGATTGATTTTGAATTTATTGGCAAAACGCTCTAGCCGGGCTTTCATCTAAGATCGACGATTTATCTCGCGCTCTCTCCGACGGAAAATGGAATGGTACACAGCCCGCCATTTTGAATGTTTACGCGAAATGCGTCCGATATTTGAACTAGACGTTAATTTTCTGTTCGAGTAATTCTAATTTCAAATGAGATGACTTGCGTAGAGTGGAAAATGTTTAAAGGATTACGTAGACGTACAAGAGCAAATTTTTTGAAGAAATATACTTCTTGTAGGGGTGACTTTTAAGTTCTAACTAACAGACCTCAGCGGTTTCACCCGCGTTGTGCCCGTTCCCGTGGTAATTTCGGGATGAAAAATAGCCTATAACCTTCCCGTTGAAGGGAATCTATTTGAAAAATAATAATTCAAATCTGATTGGTAGCCCCTTAAGATGAAAAACCGTTCAAACAAACAAAATAAAAAACACTTCAGCTTTATTATATTAGTACTAGCCGCGCCCCGCGGTTTCACCCACGTTGTACCCGTTCCCGCGGGAATTTCGGGATAAAATGTATCCCATGTGTTATTAGGATGTGTAACCTATATTACTGTAAATTTTCATCCAAATCCATTCAGTAGTTTTTGCGTGAAAGAGCAACAAACATACATCCATACATCCATCCTCACAAACTTTTGCTTTTATAATATTAGTAGGATAGATTGCGCGGGCGTTATTCGATAGTTTACAAGATATATATTTGTATAAAGTAGTTTCTCATCAGCACTGGTTTTATTAAAGTACTAGCAGCGCCCCGCGGTTTTACCCGCGTTGTGCCCGTTCCCGTAGGAAATCCGGGATAAAATGTAGCCTATAGCCTTCCTCGATAAATAGACTATCTAACAGTGAAAGAATTATTCAAATCGGTTCAGTAGTTTCTGAGATTAGCGCGTTTAAACAAACAAACAAACAAACAAACAAAACAAACTCTTCAGCTTTATAATATTAGTATAGATTTAGATAAGTAATTTGCGTTCCAGTTTGTATATAAAATAGTTAACAGAATAAAAGGTGATGGAATGTGCGTCAACAAATTGAAAACTAGTGTAGATAATTGGTAGATTTGCCATCAATAAAAAAAATTATTCGGTTTTCCCAAAAAGTCTTATAAAAATATATCAGTAATAAGTTATTGTCCCAAAAAAATATAAACCTATAAAAGCACATACCCGTAATATTAAACGCTCCTGTATTTTGTTGCAGTATAAACGTACCTGAAACATGAATAATATTGAGATGTAAAAAATATGTTTTATTTCTGAAATGGGGTCAATAACAATTATCGGCGTTTTGCTACATTCCGTACTTAATTTGATTTACCACACTTGAATAGATATTATATATACGTAGGTATTTCATTAATTGAAGATATACGAGTAAATAGTATAAAAAACGTTGGAAACGAAAAAAGTTGGTTTTGTTTCATAACCTTACTTAATATACATAGTTACTCGTAGCTTGTACTATGTAACGTCTGTGTCTTCGTATTATTTTTTACTTCATTCATTTTTTGAATATTTAAAGCAGTTGTTCTTATCTCTAAAATCGGTCACATTGTTCTTAAGAAAAAACTTCGTAAGTCTTGTAGTTTCAGACTTGCCCATTCTTACAGATTTAAAAAGCGACCCTGTATATCTATACTAATATTATAAAGCTGAAGAGTTTGTTTTGTTTGTTTGTTTGTTTGTTTGTTTGTTTGTTTGTTTGTTTAAACGCGCTAATCTCAGAAACTACTGAACCGATTTGAATAATTCTTTCACTGTTAGATAGTCTATTTATCGAGGAAGGCTATAGGCTACATTTTATCCCGGATTTCCTACGGGAACAGGCACAACGCGGGTAAAACCGCGGGGCGCTGCTAGTTAAATATATGTATACCATACCTATGCTTATAATATCGTATCCGAATAACGCGAGTTAAACCTCCTTCAACATTTAATACCTTAAAATGTGGTTGCACAGTCAGTCTATAAGATATAGTGGCACCAAAGCATTGACAGAAATGTTTTCAAAGATCCACGATATATGAGAAGCGTCACTGAGATCTAGGTTACCTAGTCATCTCATATAATCTCATACATGCTCTCATACATGCTTCTCCTAATTTACTTATATTCCGAGAAGACGTCACTTCATAACAAGATATACCGAGAATGAAAACGTGTTTAGCGAAAGCTTTTAAAAAGTTTATGATAAACAAGTCTGAACTTGTAAAGTGTTTAGGTCAAAGCTTTTGTTAAGATAATTAACATTAACTTAACTTTTTAGGAAGTATTAGGATTAAAGTGGTGCTTGGTTCTCAAATATTAATTTACTGTCTGTTGTAGAGCATCAGTTATGCGTAGCACGTGTTTAATTATTACCTAAGAGTGTTTATTAAAAAATATTGAACAAATGTTTACAAATAATTTTAGTTAATGTTTTTGAATATTTTAGCCAATCAAAATCGGTTATTGATTATTTGTAAGCAACTAAATCTACAGAGCGTGCTCGTTCAATCTCTGCGCCAGCCTCTAATGGGCATGTATTGTATTTACAAATGTATGTTGTTTAAACGAGTGTTTAGGCTGTTAACACACAAATAATAATAAAAAATTTGATCTTCATTTCAGTATGATATCCTGTTAGATGATAAATGATGATAAATACATTATTTAAATTAATTGTACATACAAAGTGACGATATTATTGTAGTGTTGCCAATAGATCCCAATACTTTTTTTTTACTTTTAGCTAAAACAACACTCTATACTGTGAAAAGAAAAAACTAATTCAATAACCCACGCCCTACTTCACCGAGTACATATTCCTGCATACCTCGCCCGGTTGTGTGCATAGCTGGAGCATTCACAATATTTGGAGGCGTGTGAATGGAATAGCTGCGATGCCTGTAGTTAATTTATTATTTCAGTGAGCACTCGTGGCGTAGTTTGACTATACGACATTAGGTCATTGCGATAGTTAAGCAACGACCAGCTCGGCCCCTATTTGGATGGGTGACCAATATTGGCACTTCTATGTGAGCGATACCGCGCATCGGAGGGCACGTTAAATTACCGGTTCCGGTTGTTTTAATCGATTGAACAAGTCGGAAGCCTCCAACACTAGGGTTGGCCACTAACCTACATGAACTTATTTAATGAGAAAAATATCATAACTTATGATTCTCATTGTAACCAAGATTTAGATTGCATTGTTCATGTTTCTTTGTTTTATTCACCCTGTGGTTGAATTAAAATATTCAATCGCATACAATTTCAAAGAAATTAATATTTAAATCATAATCATTATCTTTAGATACTACTCTCCCCGCAGTGCGGGGAGAGACGCTGTCGCGAGCGCTTCACCCACCTCCTGATGAAGGCCACCGTATGTGGCCGAAACGTGTCGAGGAACTCTCGACAGTAGTATCCGTCGTACGTAAGTTCCCGTTTAAATAAGTAATAATGACAATAACGTACGTTTCAATTAATAGTAAAAAAAAAATATCTTTAGAATTTATTTCTATTAAACTTCAGCCACGGGACATTATAAGCTAATACTATTACTATGTCTACTGAAAGCAAGTTGAACCTCTTAATCAAGATATGGAATACCACGGCGCAGCGACGGTCACAATTACCAGACTTCGTGACTCGCCACCACCGTGGAATTCCATGTACAAGCGAGTAAAGTCAGAACACAGAGTATACATTTAGAAAACCACCTCAGACATGTTCTTAATAACATAATGAACGCATCTCCAATATTAATAAGTAGTAAGATACCGTTTTCAATATTTTAAAATCCTTCAATTAAAAAGTTCCATTAGCGTCGGTACCTGAACAGGTTACATAATAGTTATAATTCAAGTCACGTTCCCGATAAAACGAACAAATTTGAACTTTACGCGCCAGTGATAAGAACTACGGAGAAAGATAAGAAGAAACGTGAAAAATGGCAATTTTATTTAGCTTTAGTGGGAAAATTGGAGTGAAAAGGTTTATGGAATTTAGTCGCTACAAGAAACCATAATAGACCGATTAATTAAGGTTAAGAGCAAGGCTTTTAAAAGAGTCTTATTTTAAGATATCTAAAGCAACGTAAGAGCGGGCAGACGAGCGACTTTAGTCCCCTATATCGAAAAAACACTAAAGAGATCGATACAAAAAGTCCCAATATAAACTGTATCGGAAAGCCAGTAAATAAGTAAGTAAGGATAAGCCTGTAATGTCCCACAGTTGGGCAAAAGCCTCTCATCTCACCGAAGGTATCAGTACAGTGAGGAGGATAAGGCGTAATCACCTCGCTTGCCTAATGGGGGTTGGTGATCTTAAACCCGAACCATGTTTGAAAAGTGGGAAACATGTTTTCGCTCGACTTGGGTTAAAAAGATCACCGACGGTATAACAAAATATTTGTGAGAATATTGTCCTCCGTTTCTCGTTTGCGCAGACTAAATACGTAGCACAAGTTCAGAAAGTTCCAAGGCGGCCATTTCTGTGGTCAATCCAAAGTAGTGGCCGAGTGCACTATGCTTAATATTCGAGAAGAGAGCATTGCTCAGTCAAACTACTCTATGAGAGAAACTGTATGATTACCTAAACATATACGCATACTAACTGAATCATTATTTATCATAATTTTTAAAAGAGGTAAAAGCTAAACTAAATAGGCCGATTACCCATCAGACAATTACTTCTGTAGATGAAATATATTTTATGATTCCATTCTTAACCACCACTAAACCTTTTCGTTTTCAGCAAGAATTGTACTTGTAGGAAAATCGGCCTTATTATTTAAATTTTAACTCTTTTAAAATTTTAACTCTATGAGTGCTACTTATTATCTCACAGCACTTTCCACTTACTGCCTTAATGTTTACTTAATCATTGTCATACTAACCTAACCCCTACCCCATCTCTTTACTTTCTAACCTATTTACCACTTTACCTTGTACACTGTGCCAAAAGTTCCAAAACTTCAGTCCGAAGTTAGATCATCCCATCCCTAGCTCCGATGCTGATCCGTTAAAAACCAGTGTCAGATGCGATGTCACAGCACTAATCTGTCATGTAGTCTAGCGCTGGCTTATCCGGATTTTGTCCGGATTCCGGTAACACAGGACTAAGCTTAAAATGCAAGCTATAGGCATGTTTTATATTTTTTGTATCAAATTTTATTGGTTCGATTGTTGATTTCATGTCGTGTATAATTGGTACTTTAAGTTTTTTTTTTAAGTGAAAAGAATTTAACTACACAATGCTAAGATAAAGCTACGTCACATTGACACCGTATGGAAAGCTAACTGCGAGGAATCGCTGAGATCCCATTAAAACGAAGGTCATCCGTTGAAACGACTCAAACAACTACTACTTACAAAATAAAGACTAAAATTGCTCAGCACTCAAGCAGAAGAAGAAGGGCATTATGTTGTTTTAATTGTATTTAGTTGGTCTTAGTTCAGTCATTTGAATAAGTTTTGTTTTACGCTTTCTTAATACACTCCGACACGGGTTTTAATCTTACCTTTGTAGAGAGGAGTGTTTGATTCCAGTATTTTAAATAACGCACCTGTATTTGTTGTCTACATCTAAAACTTATTATTATTTATTTAATAGCAACGCCCGTGGTTTTCCTTTTGTTTCGCACCCAGTGGGAATTCGGGATAAACTTTTGCTTAAAGATCCTCTCTTCAATGTGGCTATGAAATACACTATTTGCAAAACTCTACGGATTTTAAAGAAGCGCGTTTAAACATAACAATAAAAAACAAACTCATAAGCTTTACAACACTAAGTATACAGGGTGACTGTTGTAGTTTTTTCATTATAAACCATTTGACGGAACTTCTATTAACAATACACAACTAGATCTTGGGTCGGCGCAACATAATTCGATTCGGCGTTTCGGTGAATAACAGCGCACTTGAAGCGTGAGCTCTTATTTTATTTAGTTAGATTTGCTACTTTATTGCTGTCATGGTTGTAATTATATTGAACTTAGAACTGTTTTAAAACTTTTGTCTCAGTTCGGTAGTAAACAAATGAAACTATACGAGTATAAGTATATATCCACGCGGACAGCATTAGCTTTGATTTTGTACCCGTTATCTAGTTGTGTATTGTTGACCGAAGAGACGGAATAATAACCTATCATAAATGTTATCAAAGATTTATTCATAGACAACCAACCATCAATTCAAAAACAGCTAATAATTATCGACAAATGCACTAATCCTCGGTTACCCGGGCCATGTTGGCGCCGTAATACGGCGTCGATATTACGGTCGGGCCAATATACGCACTGTATGGCAAAGGTAGCAATTTTGCCTTCCTAATACCGCCACCGCGGTATTACAACTATGCCCGATAATAATTATAGCCACCGGCGCCGGTCACAATGCAATTCAATTTTGTAAATTATCTCATTTTGTGGATTTGTTTTCGTTGCGTAGCGGTTAGTTTTAGTGTTTTGTAGGATTCAATAGATTATGTACTAATTCTATATTAGTATGAACTTAAAAAGTTTATACTGCTTCAAAATTTAGAGTCACATTATGTTAATGAATATAATATACTAGCAGCGCCCCGCGGTTTTACCCGCGTTGTGCCCGTTCCCGTAGGAAATCCGGGATAAAATGTAGCCTATAGCCTTCCTCGATAAATAGACTATCTAACAGTGAAAGAATTATTCAAATCGGTTCAGTAGTTTCTGAGATTAGCGCGTTTAAACAAACAAACAAACAAACAAACAAACAAACAAACAAACAAAACAAACTCTTCAGCTTTATAATATTAGTATAGATTCCCGTAGGAAATCCGGGATAAAATGTAGCCTATAGCCTTCCTCGATAAATAGACTATCTAACAGTGAAAGAATTATTCAAATCGGTTCAGTAGTTTCTGAGATTAGCGCGTTTAAACAAACAAACAAACAAACAAACAAACAAACAAACAAACAAAACAAACTCTTCAGCTTTATAATATTAGTATAGATATAGTTCTAGCTACAAATCAATGTATTCTAGCTAATCTATACTAATTTTATAAAGAGGAAGATATTTTCCAGCTGAACTAAATGTATGGGTGGCGACCCTACAAAATCTGGCATAATACGTGAAATAACGTAAGCGCGATCTACACAATTTTCACACTAGCCCCATCTATTGGATCACGGGTGGAACCACCGCGCGGAATACCTTGATATCAATAAAATATCTGCTCTTCAATTTTTATTAATAAAATTGAAAACAAATTCTTGGTTGAAACAAATATTCAAATAAAACCACTAACATTATTGCAAAAATTAAATGGCGCCATCGGAAGAAGCGGAAGTGTTCTATAAAGGGCGCAATGTAGTAAAGAAAGTATATCGTAAGTGCCACTTACCGATATCTGTGTTGAACTATGAGCACCCTTAATGAAAAGGGGTTATCTTATGGCCTTCGGAGACGAGGGCCTCTCCAGGTACGAATATCCGCCGCCTTTGTGAAGCCATTCGAACACTTTCACGTTTTAAGTGATTGCTTCCTTCATAAAAAGAGTTTCTTGCGGAAAGTGTAAGAATGCAGGGACAGTTATACGTAGGTTCTGACGTAGGTACAACGTGTGTTTGAATGTTTGTTTTTTGTATGGTAAGGTAAACTGCATTAGTTTACATTTTAATTCTTATAAGCCTTAACTTCGTTTTAATTGAGTAATTTTGCGAGTTAACGCCCGTACTGAAAGAAGTTAAGTGTTTTTTTTTTGTAGAGATTTAATGAGTGATTTTGACATGTAATGTTTGAATTTTTTTCTCAATTAGTTAAGAAATTAACGAATTAATGAACGTCTCCAGTACGGGTGTAAGAGTTTTCTATAGTTCTAATGACTTTGCTAACTTGTTAAATCTAAACGATATCAAGGGCGTGGATATACATACTTAATACCCACTGTTGCAATATTGTTCTGTGTTGAACAACCTCTACACATTCACAAAAATAAACTATTTGTCAAACGAACTCACATTCACACCTTAGAATTTTCTAATCCTATTCAAAAAATAAAAACCAAAGGAAACCTCTAAATACGAAAGACATTCAAGAAAATAAAAATTTCAAGACGCATATATACCGCTCAAAGTGGGCATGAGTCCCGTGAGTGTTGCGTCGAGAATAAAAATATTAGGTCTTAGAATAAATCCTAGGATGCCTAGGTCACGAATGCGGGTTCCAAGGTGGAACTTTCAGCATCGCAAATGAGGTGCTGAAGTGTCGGGTTCACAGAGAATTTAGGATGTCCTTTGTTAAACTTTTATCTTAATTTATTTAGGCCTTTGGTGTGGGAATTCTCCCAAGTTTAGTGTACAATGTCGGCTGGAAGTTAAATGAAAATAAAGCAACTACAGTTTACTAAGGAACGCCACCCGAGAGGATGTTCTAAGGAATTTGTTTTTAAAGAAATGGTATGCTCGATGTCCTTTTTCACTAAATTCTTTAGTAGCTTGAAACGTTTAGAAACTGTGTCTTCTTACAAAAATATTATTATTAAGAGATTTTTTCTAGTATCTTTTTCATTGGTATTTTTAAGTTTATCTTTCTCTACTCCGTGGTACTAAAATACTATTTACTACGATTATATAAGAGTAAAACGCGAAAAAATTCAAAAGCGTTAATTAAAACATAAATGGTTTTCCGTTGTAGCGATGTTTTCGTGAGGAGGCGGAATAAAGTGCGTGAGTTGCATATTTTTTCTCCCTTTCTTGTTTTTAATTTAGATTTTTGTGTTTTTTTACTTTAAAAAACAATTAAGGTTAATTACGGTCACCGCCCCGGGCACCGAGAGGTGCGAAGGGAATGTTTGTTTGTAGTAACTTCGCACTGTTTTTCTTTAAAATTTGACGTTTTGTTTGAAAAATATACTTGCTTTCTTGTTTCTTTCCTTTTTGAAGTAGGTTTATATTGTGAGTAATGAGTAACTTTTCTTTTTGCAGATTTTAAAAGATTTATGGACATAAGTTTTTTAATTCAGAGAATCGGCTTTAAATTTAATCTAGAATCGGCTTTAAACTTTGTTCTATTTAACTGCGCTATTTATCGTATTTTTACTTTTTAACCGACCTCAAAATAGGAAGATATTCTTATTCAATGTAACCATATAACTGTTTTTTATGGAAACATTTTAAGACGATTAGAGATTAGAATGAGGGTTATTCTAAGAAACACTTCTATAATACACTGTTTTAAGATTAAGTTAGGGTAGGTTTATACGTAAATTCTCAATAGGTAAACGCTTTATAGCCGTTACTGGCAACTTATCAATACTACCAACGACCAATTTAGTCTAACACTATAGATGTCTACCCCAAGTGTCCATAACAAACTACAAGAGAGCCCATAAAACAAAAAACGATCATCTCGTCGTTTGCTTACATTTCCCTGTAGACAAGTCTTTACCGTAATAGGTCTACTATAAAAATATCACCTCACGCCACGAAGGGCGTTGAGGGTGCAATTCTACCCGCTTGACGCCATATCGTCCCAAGAAAGCTTACATGAATAAATAAATCAGGATCAGTTTGGATATAAGTGATATTATACAAAAAAATAATATTATTTCTACCCACAATAAGAGCTGAACTGACTTCGTATCTCATGTCTGACGATTTGTTCGGATACACTTGTAATGTATTATTTTTTATTTGTGTCGAAAAGAAGTTTATATCTTTTAGGCTTTAACGGCCCGTTTAACGGATATCGTATGGTGTTTAACATTTGCGGTTTAAGTCATATGCAATTGCTATTCTGATTTATTTCACGAGCTCACCAGAACGATAGTAGTAGTTGTAATGAGTATAGATACGAGTCTTTGTGTGCGTAGGTATCAGTACCGTTGGCAAGATCATTGTTTATATTCATATGACGTACTTCACTGCGAGTACGGTCAGCCAAATATGTGGTCTACCACCCTACGGTTGAGATTCATTTGAACGTCATGAAACAACAAGGTCAATTTTAAACGTCATATCATAATTGTGCATAGAAAAGTCAACCTTAGCGATCGTTACATCTCGCAGAAACTTTTGTCAAAAGTGGTAGACCACTTTCTTGGCCGACCGTACCCGTCGAATGATTACTCTCCGTTTACTCAGACCTACCATGCTGTCGCTACTTCAAAGACAATTTTGACAGGATTTTGACGCTGGTCATGATGCACACTAGACAATGTGTATGTACGAATTACCTACACAAGCATGGTTCAAGGGTGCTCGTGAGACAAAATTACTATACTAGTGAGGTACTGTCGACGTCATATATTAGTTTACACAGTTTTAGAGTATTTATGCCATAAATTATGTACAAATATACTATGATGTCGACAGTACTTCATTCCAATGTATTCTTGCAAGTTTTTGACGGTATTTTGTTCAATTAGAACTTCAACAATAGCAACAATAGACAAAAGTGTTCAGTTTTTTCATGTGCATTTTTATATCCAGGTATTTTTGTTGATTGAAATAACTAGTAAATATTTTGTACCCACAGGTTTTGATAGCGCCCCGAGGGAAAAGATACATGATAGGACCCGATACCGACAAGCATACCACATTTGTTGCGAATAGTTCTAACAAATATAATATTTAAAAAATAAATATTGGTAAAAGGATTTTTTGAAAATACTCAAGTAATATAGTTCAACATACGAAACTTTTTACTTTTTTTCACGAAACTTATTATTATTCCACGAAATGACAAAATAGCATTTTAGGCAACCATGTACAATGTACATACAACTATACTACATATACAAATACAAGGTTGCAAATAGAAATGTACATTCAACTACAAGTACATACTACATATACAAATACAAGGTTGCAAATAGAAATAGAGGGCTAATATAATCGGAAAGCTTTCTGCGCTTTCCGATTCCGATCATTCCTTTACTTTTAATAATTAGAAAAAGTTGTTTTATTTGTTCCGTCTGCCTCATTGAAAGCACACTCCTACACTTGTAACTTGTACCACTACCGCGGAAACAAAGACAGTTATTAATGTTTGTGCCCATTGTCTTCAATTCTGACATCTGCCAGTGTTATCTGACACTTCATTCTTAAGGGAGCCAGTGGTGAGGTCTCAGCGCGTAGAGCTCTACCTGACTGGTCGGTGTTGTCTACTAAAATATAACGTTTTCTATTGTAAGAGTGGAGAGGCAAGATTCTTGGTAGAGTTTATTTTGTACAGTTTCTTTGTTTGATAAATTGTGTTGATTGACGATGGGAAATGAGTGGTTGAGACAAGTGATATTTAATTAAATATTGATTGTTTTAGAGGAAATATTTATCTGAATGTATATAGTGAGTAAATGATCTGATAATTTTACCCTGGACACACCCTCGTGTTCTTATCTGAAATGCTTCAGTAGATCGGCGATGAAACATCGCTAGATTAGTGAGCCATATAATACGGTATATACAATTATACAACCTTAAGAACTTCTGATGCCCTGGTACTTTCCAACAAAAACGTTGGATTTAGTAATTTAGGAAGTAAGAAAATGTAAAATCGTGGCTTTGTACTGACAGACCGAATAATTTTAACAGACTGTCATTTAAGTAATGAAACAACGAATTTTATTTAACAGCGTACATAATCGTGAACTTTTTAACTGACGTTTATGATAACCAACCGTTTGAAGCAACCCGCTTAATATATTTGCATAACATTTTTGACTTACTATAATGTCCTTCTTTCTTTGACTCGCGTATCCTAGCTCTACTTAATACCACAAGAAGCACTACCTAAACCTCATCCATAAAAGTCAATGGTTTGAAAAGGTATATAACTGCGTAACGTAAAAGTTACAGTAAATGATTGAGGATAACACAAGATCTAACATAACTCGTTACGTTACGATTTAACGTAAACGCAAGTCGCAGTAACAGCGGTAGGGTGACAATGTTAACGACGGGCTCGGGACAGGCCCGGACATTTTCAATGTAATTGTCGGGTGTGTGTAGTGACCATCTATAGTTAATTGCTTGGGATTTTTGGAACAGCTCCTTGTAATTTGGTGTTTAAAACTTCCGAGCTTTTAACCTATAACTTCGCTTTCGGTAAAGTTTGTACTGAGCAATGATAATTGTGACGGTTGGTTTTCATTATGTTTAATCAATATTATATTATATTTTAAACATAAAAAATTATAGCCCTTTCAAATCAAAATAAAACCTGAAAGACATGAAAAATCTTTGCTAAGCTAGTAAAGTATACGAAAACCGTAAAAAATATCCCTAAAAGCACATAAATCGTGGCCACTGTCCGGGACATCTCGGCTATTATACGTCCATTTTTACGAAACAGTTCGCATTTATGATGCACTAAAACGTATCCCGGTGGCTCCTTCTTTAGGAGACACTTTGTTTACTCCGGACTTTTAGTGGAATGGAGATAAATCTTTGTCAAACTACTTCAACTTGTTCTGTCGACGTGATGTCCAATTAGAGTTAAAAAGTTTAAGAACGAGACAGTAACTGCGGGCAAAACTTGCTTCTTCCAACGGGTGAATGGTTTTAAAAATTAAATAAACCAGCAGTGCTCCGAGGTTTCACCCGCGTGGTTTCCACTCTCGTGGAATTTATGAAATGAAAATATTTTTTGACATTCAAGTTAAAACGTGAAACACACAAGTGCATATCATATAGCCTAAAACGTGGCCGAAAATTAGCCAACTGTATGCTTTGCAACTGGGTACAGAAAATGCAATTGGCCAACTTAGGCGATACTGCTGATTTGCAATTACATTTTTAACTTCTAATATTGGCCAACTGCTGTCTTTTCTGCCTGAGCAGTCTTGCAGAGTCATATTTGTATAATAATGCCAATATTGATGTTATGCCGCTGTTGATCAACGTTGCTTGGCCCATCTGACCACAGACCGTTTTGGATCATGTCTGTTGTGGTCCAGGGATGTTTGTCTGCGATGTAACGAGCGGTGGTCGGTTCAATGTATCTCCTTGGCTTGAGTATTGGAACTGTTGACCGAATTAATAGTATTCGCTCCGGTAGCCGTTATGGAAATTAATAGAAGCGTACGTTATTGGGATTGTCGGACATGGTTTTGCTAATTATTCAGAACTGGTTATTCCGTGCGGTGGTTCCACCTGCGCCCAATAGATGGCGCTAGTGTAAACACTTTGTAGATCACGCTTACGTTACGTTAGAGGTCAGAATGATTCAAGATTTTTTTAGTTAAAATCATGGTCATGATACCATTTTCACAAGACTTTTGTTCCAGTAGATACTTCAAGTTGGGAACATTTTATAAGGTCACGGATTATATAATCATATCTTTAAACTCCAATTTATTTTATTTTTTAAAAGAGTTATGAAATACATACTATGTAACATCTTATGGATCATAGTAGCATTGTTTCATTTACTCGTAGCCAAACTAGTACATCCAACTCACCACAACAATGCGAAACCGGAATAACCTCTTCATTCTAAATTATACTTAAAACTGACGCAGTTAAAGTATATAATAGTTTAATAAAGACATTACCTATATGTGGTAGTCGACCCCGCGGATTGTTCAAATTGAGAAGTTCCCGACAAAACTTGGGGAAGATAGTTAAAAGTTTGACAAACGTGCGACGGCCTGCATCGCTGATAACAACTGTCTCAGATTTATTATCGCCAACTTAGTGACGTATTTAGATAGATTACCCGCTGGTTTTGAACGAGTTTCCGTAACTTTCTATCAATTTATTTATGGAATTGAATCTGGGAATTTGGTAAGCCTTTTGTCCGTCAAATAGAGGCCGTTGGAGGCTGCATTGAATAACCCGATAAATATATAATTGGATCAGTTTAGTGTTAAAACTGGTATTTAAAAACATCTCTAGTGATGATCGAGTCAGTGGCAAGGTGACAAGTTGTAAAGCTCACGGATTGTAGGACTCGCAAACAATAGATTTCAAGCAGTCGAGGATTTGGTGTTTGAGATAACATCATTAGATCGCGAATAGGGGTGCACTGTGAAGGTATCGTTCTAAATTCGAACAAAACCGGATCGATCATGATCGTGATTTCTCTGATTAATTACAGAATATTCCAGGGAATATTAAATTTTGTTCCTTATAAAACGTGAACACGAGAAACGGATTAACTAAATTCATGGAAGTCTTCATTATATACTGAAAAATGTTAAGAGTATTTTGATTTATTCTTTGAGTACTTATAATTTTATTAAGAAACACGTGTATCCAAAATAGGATCCTTATAATTAAACACCTCATTCAACTTGGAACGTTTAAAAATAAATACGGATTTTTTATGATTGTTAACTTTATAAGATGACCAAATGTAGAGCTTAGTTTGTTTCTAATTAGCCGTGTGTGAATTTATCCGGGCATATTTATTTAAATTACGCCTCGGTGGTCTAGTGGTATGTGCGCTCGCCTGCCAAGACTGAGGTCCCGGGTTCAATTCCCGGGTCGAGCGAAAACATGTTACCTACTTTTCAAACATGGCTCGAGTTTGAGATCACCAACCCGCATTTGGCAAGCGTGGTGATTATGCCTAATCCTCCTCACTGTACTGATAACTTCAGTGAGATGAGAGGCCTTTGCCCAGCAGTGGGACATTACAGGCTAATACTTACTTACTTTTTACTATACTGAGTTATATAGCATAGCAACTACATAGCAAGCACACGGTAGCGATCTTTTAATTTTAAGTTTTTTTAGTCGTTCTGCTACGTGCCACGGTGGTGCACAGTCTTCTGCGCGCAGGGACGTTCTTTTGTTTTTCATATGGGCCGATAGTTGCATTTCTATCTGAGCGCTACCGTGCTTCGGAGGGCACGTAAAATTATCGTCCCCAGTTTTTTCAATTGATAGACCATTAGACGACCTTTAGACGGTCTAACATCTCCAACACTTGGGTTGGCCACGGACATACTCTAACTTACTTACTTTAATAACCAATCTCGTTGTAATAATGATCTTAATTTTTTTTATCTAGCATCTCCGAAAGCAATTGATGAATGTTGCCATAATACATGTATCCAGGTAACGTCGTCTCGAGAGCATTGCACCTGGCAGACAATAAAGTAATGGACGCCCTACATTGCTCGCTACATCCTATCACTTGATTAATGGATAGGAGCCCGACACGCGATCGATACTATAATTTGAAATTGCCTCGAACAGATGCTCTGTCACGGCATCGTTCTACCTGTTGTTTTGTCTTGTCGTCTTGTTGGAAGATTTTATTGTTATAGCTACGTGAATTCGATACCGGTTGAGGGCGTATATAAGTATGAAATATTGCGTATTACTTACTTTATACGTATGTACTTTATATTGCTTGTTATGAACGTGTAATAGAGCAGTAAGACAACTAAAGAGTAAAACCCAATATCAATTCCACTTATTTTTCAACACGCGCCCCGAGCTCCATGTCAAACAATTTTGATAGTAAAATATGAATAGTTTTTGTTCAAAAAAAGCTTGTTCTAGGTATGGTTTAAATTTGTGCGCTTTCATAGTACAAAAAGAAAAAAAGTTATAACATTTGATAGGAGTGGTCTATACTCGTGACTCGGGTCGCAAAACAACAAAAAATATTTTCCTATTCGTCCAGCACCACGTAACATCAAAGCGAAATTTTAATTTCTGAATTCGAATGTTCTCAGTGTCCGGAATAAAAAAGCATAAATTTTGACTGCGAAGCCATAGATTTAAAAAGTTTTCACATTGATTTTTTTTATCAAGGAAAAAGGAATCCATTTTGGCATGCGAGGGCAGTCGGAGGCTGGCAGGAGGCCAGGCCAGCCGAGGTGTCTTGCGGCCGAGCGCACGCACCGCATTCATTACCCCACAAATGTTTTAAAGTTTTTATCGTTTTGTCGACACATTACCACGTGCTTAACAATGAAATACCGGCCTTTGTTACAACATACAATGCTTCCAAATATTCTTTAGTTTGTGTCTTTTTGTACGATTTCAATAGTGCCTTTATTTATCTAAGTTCACTTCAAAAGATGATCATTAACTACAAATCAATGAGTAACCTTAAGTAATTCCGGGGATCCTTTTATTCGGCTCTATCCCGTCTGAATAGACTCTCCGAGATGTTTCAAGGCGGTAATTATAAGATAATGAAAAACTTGAAGTATGTAAATGAGTTCTGCAAGACGGCCGACAGACAAAGACCTATTATTATCTACGTTTTGAGTCGAAACTCGGCCATTGTTTTAGGTACATTGATACCGGGAATAAGTAAAGTTATCTGTTGGACGAACCTCGAGTTAAAGGTGACAAAAGGTTTGGAGTTACTAAGTTATAGCTTTGGGAGGTTGATGACCGATCATCGTACCCGTAGTATTTTTACCCGCTTACTTAAAGCTAGTCTGCGCCGCCCTCAAGCGCTTAACGGCGATAAGCGCTGAGTGAGTCGGAATCTATCAGTGGAGTTTGGCTTTTATCGGTGCTGGTTTTGTACGTTGTACGCGCTACCAGCGCTGAACTATTCCGATGTGAAGCGCTGGTACGCCAGCGAAGACTACCTGCCCTCTTTCATAATGCGGATATTTTGAAAATACTTATTAATCTACTTAGAATACTTGTAGTTGAAACTTTAATTAGTTAAGTCAACAATGTAACAGAAAATGAGATAGCATACTTCAATTTTGCTTACCAATCTTAAATCCCATTACGAAAGTAGTTAATTTAAATTAAAAAGCATATTTTCTTTCCATTAGCAT
Organism: Cyclophora albipunctata; assembly: GCA_963082685.1. NCBI lineage: Eukaryota > Metazoa > Arthropoda > Insecta > Lepidoptera > Geometridae > Cyclophora > Cyclophora albipunctata. The sequence goes on along the minus strand of OY720117.1, from coordinate 610,438 downwards.
AAGCAGTTGCTCTGAAATACGTTTATTGGTACAATGTAAATATCAATTTAGTAGGTCGTGCGGTCCGAAGTTAGGTAAAATATAAAATATGTCTGGGAAAGGGATTTATTAGGGCGCGTTCGCACTGGAACAGCAATTTGCACCCTTATTTATGACGCGCCTGCACGAGGTACGACGGCTATTTTGATTTGTTACAACAATAAGGATTTCGTCTTACTTTTATTTTTTCGAACGATCTGTGTTCCCTTGCACCCCCCGCCCAGAATCAGAAGTTTAATAAGTTTGATGAGTCTGTGTGTCTGTCTGTGGCATAGTAGCACTGAAACGAATGGGCTGGATTGATTTTTTAATAGTTTAGAAAGTGCTTTCTAGAGTATTTTATGAGTTTAAAATATCCTTCTTCTATTTGTATTTATTAACAAACTAGCTGTGCCCCGCGGTTTCACCCGCAGTGCCCCCGTTCCCGTGGGAATTTTGAGATTTTTATTCCTTATTTTTCTTATATAAAAACCTCGTCCTGACAATAAGAAACACATTAAAAAAAGAATCATCCAATTTGGTGCAGTCGTTCTGAAGTTATGCGCTTAGCAACAGATTCAGCGATTCAATTTTATATTATAAATAAATAAATAAATATACCTGGACAAATTCACACACGGTTAATTAGACCCAAAGTAAGCTCTAAGCTTGTGTTATGGAATCTAACTCACTGATACTACTACATATACATACACAAATACTTTATAACAATATATAATTATAATTATATTATAGTTTGTATGAGTGTATCATGCATGAGTATGTTAAATATTCCCAACATGTCTTTTCAAATAATGAATAGACTTAAAACCTTTTTATTACCTTAGTTGCTAACCTCTTTGACCATTACTAAACTCCATTTCAAATCTCGAACACTGCAACACGTTACCTTCACATCAACGGCCATTATCTCAAATTCTCCAAACTTGCAACTGTATCATCAATCTAGAACGAGTTGAGCTAAACAACTAGATGAGAATGAATGAGAATGAACGAGAATGAATGTAGACTGCATCTATGTTCATTGAGAACCCCTTGATGTTCTCGTATAGATGTACAGTTGAAGCGTGTAGATTGATCGGTGTTGTATATAGATGTGCAGTGTACGTGTATTATGTTTTATTCGGTTTCTAGTTTAGAGGTTCTTCTGTTGGATAATTTGGTCTTTATCTGTTTGGGTGTTCCAGCGATTTGTTAGAGTCCATGCGCAATTTCATCGACGAGTGTGCATTTCACTCGTCGTCTTTTAGTTTCGTAGGTATTTAACGAAATATTGGTGATGATAGTTTTGAAGGCTAATTCGGTTCACACTTTCGGTCACAAATATGCAAAAAACAACAGATTGATCTTATAATACTTTCATATTTTTCCTTTTGATGCGCGCAGCCGAAGAAATGTCATTCATCTGCTACGGCATTTTTACCGCACCAGCATGCTGTTACTGCTCTAGACTCACCTGAGGAGGCGGCGAGCAGGCCGTGGTCGCGCAACAGCGCCAGCAGCAGCAGCACCGGCAGCAGCGGGCGGCGCCGCATGCCGCGCGACACCGCTGCGCCCGCGCCGCCTCGCCGCGACCACACGCGCGACCGCGACTCACCTGCGAAACAAAGGTTAATATTGTACAGTGTGAACATACCAATTAGCATAGATATAGGAGAGTTAAAGAGATATAAAATAGGATTTGAAAGCTCAAAAACGCCTCAAAAATCTCAAAATGCCACTATACTCGTATCAGGCACACATCTCTATAGTGAACGTCAATAAACATCGTTTTGTATTCGACAAGAGTAACCACAATAAGATTGAAAATTAACAAAACTGACACATGAAAATTAACAAAACATATTCTTTACATAAACTGCACTATAATTTTGAAAGATAGAGTAGAAGTCGTAATTTATTGCTCGTTGACCTTTAAAGGGTAAGGGATAATTGACTAGTTTTGTAGTCACTAGTTTGTAAGTTCAACAGCGTTCTTAATGATGACTATTGACTCCGCTGAGTCCCACAGAAACTGTTGACATCATAGTTAAAAAAGTAACAGAAACACCAACTAATCTAGGTTAAAAGCGTTAAAAGGTGAGAATTGGACACTTATTTCACTAAGTTTACCTACAATAAAGTTTAAGTACACCAAGTTTACTGTTTTCAAAGAAGGAATTGTGTCTCCTCCACTTGATATATGTAACAGCGTAACAACACTTTTGTTCTCAGAATATCGAACAACTCCCAAAAGAAACCGAACAAATCTGCGAATGAAATCTACTACTTAATGACATCTCAGCGGCCCTTGATAACGAAACAATCCCGCCTACATTAAAACACTGTTATATAAACTTTCCACTTAACACAGACGTTGAACAACAAGCGTTTTCGAGACAGCAAATACCACTTTCCTCTTCACAACAATGCAATCTTAGGAAATTGTCCTAAAACAATTACGTCACTGAAAAGGTTAAGTGAAACAGTGTCGCGGACTATCGAATTTTCTCTAAGGGAGTGAATACACTCACTAGATTTGTAAGTTATTGATCGACTTCAATTCTTTACAGTGTATATCTTGGAGAGCTAATCCGTTACACTCTACAGTGATTAACTTGATTTAGGAAGCGGTGAAAGATACAAATGTTATCTCAGAAGCTAACGCTACTTTATTCAATTGCATATTTTTAACAATAAACGAGTAAAGTGGAATAATATCTATTAACTAGCAGCACCCCGCAGTTTTACCCGCGTTGCCGTAGCGAAATTCGGAAAATATATACTATAATATAATATAATAAACTACAGGTAAGTTTCCCGTTAAATATTCCCAAAAAGAGTTATTCAAATCGGATTGGTTTAGTCTCTGAGATATGCGCCTTCACACGGACAAGAAATAGAACTCTTCAGCTTTATTATATTACTGAGATAGATGACCTAAGCGTCTATGAAATTGAGCTCCTTCACAAGCTTCAAACAACAATGCGAGAGTCAGCTTGAATTTCTCGCCCACTTGTTGTATCCTAAACTCGCTCGTAGCTTGCAAACCGACGCAATCTAAGCGATGCCTTATACAATGAAGAATTGATTCCTCCGGCAGGGGCCAATATGGGGGTGAAGGCAGCGCTCCGTGAGGAGAGTTGGCAATACAATAAGTCAGTTTATAGGACCCAGTGCGGATGAGAAACGACGCGATGGGTGCTGTAGATTACGGATTCGTTTTTTGTTTATCTTAGTTTTTTAGACGATAACGCCATAAGTCTTTCAACAGAAACTTCTGGATTTTAAAAAGGACCTTATGTTTAAAAAAGACCTTTCAACAAAACCTAAAATTAGAAAACAAACACACAAGGATTGCCATGTAGATCTATGTTGAAGAATACCTCGGTAACTATATCATAATCTTACTACAGAAAGATTTACCTATGGCATGAGGAAATAGTCATCTAGTGAAGAAAATCTGAAGTGATTGTATCATCAAATACCCAATTTAATCCACGAAATGTACCCTAAAGAGTACAATTCCGAAATATGTATATTTCCTATTAATCACACAAATTCAAAATGCACACTGACTCGGACGTCTGATAGTCGCGTGCACACCCGTAACCCTCTTAAACAGATACTACTAACAAAACTATCACTCCCTGATAAAAAGTTTGGTGAAATTGTTACTGTTTTTCCTCTAGGGACCTTTTGTTGTCATCGTTTGTTCCTCGTACGTACGCTGATATATTATGTATTACTGAAATAACCAGTTCGGGTAGCGAACATAATTTTTATGAACTTCATGTTCACTATGTGCATTTGTATCCATGCTGTATCCATGCTGTATATCCTACTAATATTATAAATGCGAAAGTTTGTATGTATGGATGTATGGATGTATGGATGTATGGATGTTTGTTACTCTTTCACGCAAAAACTACTGAACGGATTTGGATGAAACTCTACAGTAATGTAGGTTATACATCAGAATAACACATGGGATATATTTTATCCCGAAATTCCCGCGGGAACGGGAACAAAGCGGGTAACACCGCGGGGCGCGGCTAGTATTCGTATATATCTTACTCAATACTTAAAGAGGTAAATTTTATAAGTTTGTTTGTATGTTCGAGCTAATCTCGAGAATTGCCATACCGATTTGGATAATTAGCTATTTTTTCATACCGAAATTTCCACGGGAACGGGCCCAACGCGGGTAAAACTGCAGAGCACTGCTAGTATATGGATGTATAGATACATATGATTTGATCATTAGGGAACCATTGAAAAAGTTATTGATAAATATACTCACTGTTTGCTTTATTTTTCATCTAGAAAGAAACTAATAATACCACGACTCTCAAAGCAAAGCTCCTATCTTTATAAATTGCATTTATTTTAATTAATCCACAATTCCACTAAGTAAGAAGAAAATAAATTAAAACATCTATGAACTGAAAGGCAACACTACACCCCGTTACGCAAGCACCATTTCTTACGAGTATCATTCATATAATCTATCTCGTTGAGAAACTTTGCAAAAACACGATTCAGGTTATTCTGGTGAGATCAAGAACAACCTCAATAACGTCGTATCCTGTCTGTTGAATTAATCATATTATGTCTAGTGAGGAGTCACCGTTTGGGTGTAAATTGGTGTTATAACTGAGCTATGTCGAGATAATCAATTTATATGGAATTGGTTGGAACGAATCTTGTTAGACTTGCAGTTATTTTTATCCGTCTACCTACCTTACGTGTAATTATTATACGATTGTGTTATGGACGGTAATATGGGGATGTGAGGGGAGATAATTATGATACAAATATACATTTATAGCCATCTTATCGAATTGTGGACGAATTGAAAGCGAATCATCTATCAAATCTTGCATTGTAGTGGAACGATATATAAATATCGTAACTTTACTTTTAACAGGGAATACAGCTCTTACCATAAAAAATAAACCAAGCCCTCCCCAAATGATTGCTCTACTAATTCCCACATATGACAATAACATGTTTATAATGCCACATGAGTCGTAGTCGTCCACGAACGATATAAAAACTAGCATGGCGGCCATTCCACGAACCAAACTGTTCAAGTTTGGTAATAATACTTGAATATTACCTTGTCTTTTTCTCCTTTTGACTTTCAGATTCGATGTTATTAAGTAGGTCTCTAGCCTGAGGCCGCGTCTGTTTGTATTCTCAGGAATTTTATTATAATACAATTTAATGGAGACGCCACTTCTAAGAAATATAAATATTAAATTAAGACGCCGCCCGACGCGCCGTGTGGAGGAAAACTTGTTAGTTCACTTGAACTGTCACTATTCTTTTAGACAGGTCGCGGGAACAACTTACAAACACGTCTCTTTAGCTAGCTTGAAAAACTATCTAAGTTCTAATACTGACACTTTTATACTTACAAAATTTTGTCCTTAAGTGAACCTCTTCAGTGAATTTAGCGATTTTTATAGTACTATATAATAGACTACCTAATAAACAGTCTAACTAAGTTATTAAAACTGTTATCCTTGGTCTTTATATGGGGTAGTACATAATTAGAAACATTTAATTTTAGAGAAATGTCAGAATTATACAAAAGAAGGCCAGTAAAACTTTTGACTTTACGTCATTATATGATCAAAATATCTAAACTCTCATTTACCTAAGAGTATCTGACATAAATGACGATTAATCAACAATAAGTAAAGGTCCAATAATCTTAAGTGGTGAGTACCAAAAGATTACCGCGCTAAGTTTGGTGGCTAGCTAATGTACACAGGGCCGGCTAGTCCAAACACGGGCGCTGGCTGATGCCTCGCTTCCAGTTAGTTCTATTAGTTTGACTTGCCAACTGTGCGGGACTGCAGCGGTGGAATCAGTTCTGTCATCACATTATCGAAGTTGGTTAAGTGTTAAGTTTTTATGATAGAGGTAACTTCAGCGATTATTATTCATTCATTAATATCGAGTAGTAGGAGTAAGACAAAGCAATCATGTAACAGTTAAAACCATGATCCACAATATAAATAGATACTTTTACTTACTGTATCAAACAATTGTTGAGAACTAGTGTTAATAAACGTAAGATTAAGCACGTCAGTATTAAGCACAGCCCGCGTATAATAACTAAATAACATATTCCATATTTATTCACACACACATTCAACACAATTAGCAGTCTAAAATAAACAATAACCTTAGATTTATTAGTGTATCCTTTGTAAATAGTTGGGCGTCATGTCTCGCATACGTTTTGTACTGTGAAATTCAAGTATATTTAAATTAAATGTTTAGACTGTGATTTAGTGTGAAGAGCGAGAGCGATTTGTTATGTAAACAAATTACATTTTCAAAGTGTTTGATTTAATTTTCCATAATATTCCCTTCATCGTCGTTTTTGTCAATTTCACCAATACTCAAATGTGTTTTGATAATATAAATAAGTATAATCAAACAACGCTAAACTCGGTGATCAATCAATTTGGGGCTAGTTAACACTAACACTATTTAATATTTATTTCTATATAAAGATTTCATTGCTGCAAGATACTATCATATCCATCTCTCAGCCGCGAAAGTGGAGTACCGACAATAAAAAGGTAATTTCGTAACCCGCTATCATCCCCGCTCCGCCCATGAACACGACCGCCCCCAAGCCTCACATGTAGTAAATCAACAAGAGCTGCATCAACGAGTGCCGACGAGGAATTCGCGCAAAGTAATTAGAATGCAGTACCTTAGTTTGTGCCAACTACAATATAATTCAACGTTTCTTTGTGAAACCAAATCGTGAAACAGATGAAATTAGACCTTGAGCATACAACTATACAAGCGGTTTTCCATTTTCAGTTAAAAACATATGTATTCTCTTTAATAATGTCTACAAGCGGCTCGAGCGCTGAAAACTGTGACAGAGTTACCTTACCATTGCAATGAATATTTTATGTATGTGATGAAAATAATTTGTCAGTTTTCGCGGTGAAAATGTACCTATTTTTGTTAAATTATTACTTGTCGCTAATTAGCAAAATGAATTGTGTTGCAAATAAAACAATACAGAGCTTGAAATGTTACATTATTTGAACTGCATATACCTAAAAACATTAGACCTCGTATAGAGACAGGGCGGGGCGTTAAGCGGTGCGTCTGGCGTAGCATCATTCAATCAGTACCAGATAGAACAAACGACAGTCATCGCTATTTAGCACGTGAGCACGGTCAATCATATTATGAAAGCATTCATTAGTAGCTAATCATATGTAGCAGCCAAGTGGCAAGTGTAGCAAGTGGTAGCCAAGCTAAGCCATTAAACGCTGTAAGTTATTTGGAGTAGTTCAGCGGCCAACCCTGGTATCGGAGTTTTTAGCCCACATCAAGGCCTCCAAGGTCTGATGATTGCTATAACCGGGTCCGACAACTTAACTTGTTCTCCGGAGCACAGTAGAGCTCAGATAGAAATGCCAGTATGAACCACCCACCCAAGTAGCGCGTTGCTTTACAATCGGTATGAGATAACATCACACAGTCAAATTACGCCACGAGCGCTCCATAATTATAATATATCGTACGTTTTGCTAACCTCACGATTAAGTCTTATCTCATTATTTACATTTATAATTACTGATTTGACATGTTGACAGCCATCTAGAATCTGTAAAACAAACATTTTACAAAACAGGAATAAAACCTACCGATTTCATTACAAAATGTAAGCTAAATGTTCCTATCCAACTTGTTGACTTAACATCTCGGCTATTTTAATACCTCCTCCATATTGTTTGCTTTGATTGGAAGCCTTCGTTACGGATTTAATTGAAAACTTTAATTTGTATTCATAATATTGTGACGCTGAAACATTGTTACGAGTATAACTTATATTTTTGAGACAAACCAAAATACTTGCTCAAAATAAGGCGTGGTTTAAATTGTGTAAGTTTACCAAAAACGTGCGACAAGTTCCGTAGAACGTAGTAATTTTACATGAGAAGCTTGCAAAGCTTGCGTTTTCATAGAAAAGATGCGAAGCTCGATTTGACAATGACAGTGCATTGCGATTGTCAAACAACACATTGACATTGTCAAAATCGTAAAGCTTTGTGAGATGAGTTGAGATCCGCACAGCTCCGCTCCGCTATAATGGAACGCACCATAATGCAATGGCCCAAACGCAGCTTGTAAGTCACTCGTCCAATCTAAACAACACTTAACCGATGCTTGAATAATATTACTAGTACAATTAGTTCACGCCATCATTCAATTTATATCGAACACACAACTTGAAATCTTCTCAAATTTACACAAATTAAATTTATTTGCAAGTTCTCACTTTCCCGCACCTGAGTCGTTAATTAATCCGCGCAGACGTTTATTGATGGTGACCGCTTTTCGGAGATATGATAAATTATTTTATTACCATTATTAATATAGTACCGCTAGTTCTGCGGCCACTTCGATACAAACTATTCATCCTACTTCAATTATGCAATACGGAACAAGTGCCCCGTTCAATGGTTCTCCAACGATGATCGAGGGAAAATGTTTTGAATCTAACGTTGTTTTGTATAAGTTCTTACTTTTAACCCTTCTAATAAATCAATAACAAAATACGTGATTTGTAAGGTAGTGATGTGAATCCCTCTCCACATGTCTTCACTTGTCATATTAATCAAAACCGTAATTCCCATTCTGAATTCAAATATATTCCAATTTCAAAACAAACGTCAATCGGTGCGCACACACTCACGCACAACTAACGTGTCACTTACGTAAATTTAATATTCAACCCGAGGCCGCTCTCCTTCGGTAATAGAGTACAAAGCCTAAAGTGCAAATTCCGAATCTTAAGCTTGGAACTCAATACACGAATTCCTTACGAGAACAACACAGCAAGGGTTAATCCAACTGACTTCATTACCCGGTGACGATACCGAATAATTCCGCGTTTCACTGTATTTATTAACTAGTGATGGGAAACTTGCGAGACCGAACTTGCTCTTTGAAATTTTGCATAATTGAAACAAGACTTTTTGATTGAGTTGTTTGTTATGAGATCTGTTGAAACTACAAACTGTTGGCAACGAGATTGTTTGTTGTCTTGTTGTTTTTATGATTAATCATACATTGTCGTTTGAAAAACATAAAATAAATCAAAAGCATTGCAAATGATTCCCATTAGATATAGACAATCAAATATTTAATTAGATAAGTAATTTATTTCCAGTTGATTTTTTTTATGTTGAATTCAGAGCATCAGTTAGAAAGGCATGTAATCCCATCACTAAACACGAAACCGTTTGTGAATTATTTACTGTATCGCGTCTCACTTTGTAACTGAATATATGGCTTGTTCATGCGTCACACTGTTTGAGTTTTAATTAAACATATAGTAAGATAAACAACCGCAATACTTTGAAATGGTATCGCCGGGAGTACAAAAGTCCTTGAATAAAACATATTGAATGAATAGTGTATGTTGAACGCAGTAGTGTTGTATCGACTGGGTAATAGAAACAGTAATGAATAGCTAATAATTTAGTTAAATAATTGCAATAATCTGATTGTTTTAAATATGGAATCGTGCGAATATCCAATTAATCTTAGCATCCGGTTTATTAGATCGTTGAGATCTAACATCACTTTTGAAGCCGGTAAAAGAAAATAATATTAACTTTCATGCGAATGGAGTTGCAATATCCAATTTTTCAAAGTTTGAATCATGCGTATAATAATCGCAAAACATCTAGTCCGATCTGAAGTTGCACCATGGCGGCCCGCGACGGTACAGTCAAGTTCAACAACATTATGTACGAATTATATTTTTTATAATTAATTATTTCGACTATTGGGATTAGGTACATATTGTTCTAGATTCCTATCGAATAGTGCTAAAGTATATAGGTAAATACTTAATTAATAATCTTAAATAATAATCTTTTTAATACGCAATAACAAGTTTATATAACAAAAATATCGCGCGCGACTGTACTCAGTGGGTGGAGCTAGCGAACGTGACTACGACACACAGAGAACGAAAGCACACTAATGAAAATACGCTTTATGCTGTGATTTGTCAAGGGCGGTCACGTGGTATGTTCCCCGCCAGGGGGGCCCCGCTGATACCCATTTTTCACTTCTGCGCAGGTTTACGCCTCGTGTTCAGATCGGACTAGATGTTTTGCTATTATTATAGATATAACCGAAAATAAAATTGAACCATATATGGTTCAATTTTATTTTCGGTTTCGATTAAACCGGGCTTAGCCCATCACTACAGCTTAAATTGCAAAAAGGAAAACGTATGGAGTTTAAATATCTATAAGATACTCGTATTGTATTCATTCAATATACTTAGTTTATTTCAGACGGATTTCATTGAAGCTGTGTGAAGCTCAAGTGACCAATCACAATCCACAAAGAAGAAAAAAATTACAATGTCAATGCTGGTTTGACAATCCTAATGCGCTGTGATTAGTGAATCAGGCACCACACCGCTCCGCTACCCTGGAAACGCACCCTTATAGTTGAGAGATCGGCTTATAATTATGTAATAGTAGTTTATGCAACTGTCATATAAAGAAGGGTATCCGTGTTATATGCAGTTGCATACCTGGACAAATATATATATATACCTGGACAAATTCACACACGGTTAATTAGACCCAAAGTAAGCTCTAAGCTTGTGTTATGGAATCTAATTAACTGATACTACTACATATACATACACAAATACTCTATAAGAATATATAATTGACACCCAGACGTCGTCGCCAACAACTATGTCTTCACATATTGTTGACTCCGGACGGGAATCGAACCCGCAACCCCCGACACAGTAAACAGCTCACAGCACAGCTCTCACTGCCACTGTGCCAACGGGCTTGTCAATACACTACTTTATCTTCACTAATGCAATTAATCAAACAAAATTTTAAAAACAAAACACATTGCGAAACATTAAATTCACGCGTACGTGTATTGTCACAGTGAACTTGCCGCCATTAAAATCTAACCAATAAGAGCGCAGCTGCGCGCGCAGGGCCGCAGGGCGCGATGTTATAATGAGATTTTACGATATCGATGTGGATAATATAACATCATGTGCAATTGCTTAAATTGAGTGTTTTAGTTGTCTGCGCTATAACAGTAGTAATTATAAGTCAAGTATTGGAAACATAAGTAGAATGTTACAACATTAGTGTAGATAAATACTTTAATGGTTATTCGTTCGAATTGACTCAAACTGAAGTTTAAATTCATTGTGTTAATGGAATTTTCAGTATTAATAAAGTATACACTTGAGTGATTCGTTTCACTGGGTTACTCGTGATTAAACATTTATTACAGTTGCAAGTACTTTGAAATTATACTTCATTATTTTATTTAACCACAGTCTTTAAGATAACAAACTTATGCTGGAAACTTTCATATTTTCATCATGTACAGTCATGGTATTCATTCATTTTGAGTAGGCTAGTGGCCAAATAGTATCGGGAGTTTTTAGACCGCCTACAGGAAAAAGTATTAGCCCGTTATGCTTGACCTGTTATCTCACCGATTATATTAATACAGTGAGGAGGTTTGGGATCACCGCACTTGCCTTCATTCGTCGCACAAGCTAAACAAAAACTCTCACATAAACATACTTACCCATGTGATACTTACATAATGGCAGTGATACATACATGCGATACTCACATAAGGGCAGTATCTAAATAGTATTGGAACGCATGCACACCGCGACACGAAAAATATTTGCCAAATATCCGATCAGAAACGCTTTGTCCGAAATAGTTGGTGGGATTGTCGGATTTAATCCGGCCCGGCTAAATCCACGGAATCCGACCCGTGTCTGCGGCTAGTATCGATTGCGGCCCTACTACCAATCACTTTGACAAACTATTCATGAATTGCTGCCGAGGCAACTATATTTTATCTATTTGTATCACAATTTTTTTTAGTCTTAATTTTATAATTTAATTTTAGCGAAATGTATCCGTAAGCGTAATTTCAATTTCAATGAGAAGTTTTGCTCAAACCTTAGAGTCCATTTTGTCTTTGACTCTAATTGTGAACCTTGAGGTTATATTGTAGCTCTCAATTCCTATTTTAAATCACTAACCGCGCCGCGCGTACCCTTGTTGTCCCCGTTCCTGCAATTTCAAGATAAAATGTATCCCATGTGTTATTCTGACATATGACCTATATTACTATAAAGTTTAATATAAATCCGTTGAGTATTTTGCATGAAAGAGTAACAAACATACATCCATCCTCACAAATTTTCGCATTTATAATATTACTAGGATGTTGCAATGCGTACAATACTACTGATTCAATTTTGTAATGTGTTATTAATATAAAGAAATCACAGGGTTTTGTGGCAAAAAATATAGCGCAAAGTATTGATGGATTTAACCAATTTTATTAAACCAAAAAGTTCTATCTAATATTTGACACAAACATTTGCGTATGTATTTTAACCTAGTGCTTAATACCTTTATATTATCAAATTAATATGGAATCAAACTCGTACATTAAGTTAACGTTTATAAATATACATATACGAGTAGTCAGTTAATAATTACGTCAAAGGGCCACATAATCACTGTAATTAATGACCAATCAGCGACTGACTGACAATTACATGCCATGCTATATGTGTGTGTATGCATGTGTGTGAGTCCATGTTATCTAATCATCTGTACGTCACTAGGGATTAGTACGAATATACATATAGCCTAGAAGGGTGATATAGGTAAATATGTAAGTATTTAATTATATTTATGCCATGGCTTTGCCTTTAAGTCCTTACTTATATTATTTACAGTTACTTGCAGTTGCTGATGCATCTGTTACCATGGTTTCGGTATGAAATTCATATAACCTTCCTCTTCGATATGGTTTTCACAAACATATGATTTTTTCAAACCTCACTAGTCTCAATAACACGAAAATCAGTTTGTCTATTGCACTTTGATAGTTTATAAAAGTCAAGCATATGCTATTTTTCAATATCGCTTGTTTATAACTGACTATAATTTTCGTTAATACCACTAAATGGAACAAATAAATAAATGATGAACAAAATTCAATCAACAGTCACATCCGGCGCGAGCGAACAACAGCTCAAAATTCATCATCATGCAATCGAAGGATCGTTAATTAATAATAAATTGTAACCACAATTCGGAATTGATTTACTGTGAGTCCTTGCACTGTGCCAACCGTATCCAACCTATGACGAGGGTTCGGGATGAATTTGTCCCTATAGATTTCGGTATGCATATCTTTCAGAAAGCTTAGGTAATGATGATAAATATAGGAGCGGATTATTGGCGGGCGACAAAGACATCCGGAGTCCGGATAGTGGTGTTGTGTGGCCGGGTAGTTGGGGGTTAACGTTCCGTAAATAATAATGTAATGTGATATATTTCGGGTATATTGGGCAATGGGGGGCAAAGTGGTTTAAATCACGTGTGAACCGTTACCTGGGTGTAAGAACTGATTTCCTTCATCTCTATAGGGAGGAAATTGTTCATTGTAAGGTATTCATGCATATTGTACACGTATTATATATTTACGTTGTTTCTTGTTCAAAAAGCATATAAAATATGTTCTCCGAAGCTACGGTAAAGCTTTAAATCCCTTCCGTGGTGCTCAGTTCCCTTTATAATGTCCCTACCGAGTCACACTTTACAAATAAAACATAAATCAGTAAAAAACCGTCCTAAAACGTTATTCGCTGCTATAGAAAAAAGCTAAGGCGTAATTTGTTTTTACTTGAAAAACATTACTTACCTAACTTAAGCCATTAAGCAAACGAGGTTTTCTTACATTATCTTTAAATTAGGTTTAATAATACGTAGTGAGACCGAGCAAGCAGAATGCGGAAATACAGGAAATGGTACTCATAAAATGAAACATTTCGAGTTCATATTTTTAATATATTTTTAAAAGCACTTAGATCGTAGCTGCTACTCAAATTATTAAATATTCCAATTTCAAGGTAGCGATAGCTTTCAACGACGATCTCAATTAAAAAGACTTAAATATTTATCGCTCGGAAAATATTAAGTAAAGGAAAATTGGAATCGCTTTTTACTCTTCATTCTTTCTCGGAACATAACAAAAACATTAAAATATATGAGGAGCGCTGCGATAGTTCTTTACTTTTTTATATTATATTTATATTTATTTTTCTGTAAAATGTATAATGAAAGTTCTCTTTTCTTACAATGTTGCCATGGCGCTGTGAATTTAATTTTTAAAATAAAACAACGTAGAACATTTGTTATTTTTATTAATAATGTTGTGTTATATTTTCAAATAATCGCTAGTCACCGTTGCTATCACTGGACCATGACATCCTCATATTCGTAGTAATACCTCTCCACTTCAATAAAACACACCAAAAAGTCTCATTAAAAATAAGACCTCACGGGCCAAATATTAACACGGAAAATTTAACCACCTTCCGTGGAATCGATAAGCATTAAGCACGCAGTTTTCCCCCGGGGTATTGGGCCGCAAATATTAGGGGATTGGTATAAAAAATGTAATAATTTCCGTCGATGGTAGGTAACAAGTAAGCCGGCGGTCGCGGCGCGTGACCCGACATAAACACTGACTACTCGTCTCGAGCACGAGCCGACAGGGGTTCAATGTACAGGCGATGGCGGCACCAAATAAATACACACGGAAGGGCGCTGTGTACAAAAGTGTGGTGCGTTTACACCGCTTCCTGTGTCGTGGAAGGTGCGCTGTAGCTTTCCACGCGGCGGCACTGCCACTTGGTCATATGTATCAAAGTGTGAAAGTATCCAGTACGCATCCAAGGGGTGAAATACAGAATACTCCGCCAGTCTCTATGTGAGGATAAGCTCATAGAAGTTCAAACGATACATGTAGCAGTATCGCCACCTCTCGTAGTTTGTGTGGCGCGGCCGCGGGCGATGGGCCCAGTCATCTCAATCCGTGTTTGTAGGACGTCCCCTCCCCCACACCCCAACCCTGTCCTCCAGCGATTCAGTAATCAGTGCCCTCGAACTAACAGATAATCCCCCGTCCAGGATTACTCTACTACAAATACCAATTCCTGTCGAATTATAAATACGAGTATACTTAGGTGTTAATCGAATAAGATTTGAATTAGATTCGAACGTCAGTGTTGTCATTGGCGGAATCTGACTCCTATTCATTAAGGTCTGGTTTCAATCAATCATGGAGGTCACGTAGCCGTCGGGATTGAATCCATGACCTTTATATCAAAGCGAATACTTCAACTCGGTTACTATCAGAAAATATGAGCGCTGAAACCGAATGCATTACGGTTTGTTTTGTAAATATCCATATTTGTGTGAAAAGGAGTAATTTCTCGGTTCGGTGGAGAGTTCTGATTGGACAGTATTGGATTATTGCTATTGGTGGATTTTATTCTAGGTTTCTGTGTGCCCTGAAAAGTGATTTGAGTATATGCTTAAGTATTATGTTAGTTAATACTGCGCGGAGTTTGCGTAACTCTTTGTTGGCGTATCTTTCGGGTGGTAAGCCTACAGTAAGCCCAGCTTTGAAGTTTGGACGTGAAAGGGTGTCGTATAAATACTGAGTACAAATATTTTGAATCGTATACTTAAAGTGTTTAAGGTTTATATAACAAATAATTTTGCTGTTTCGGCGAAGACTGGTTACTGTAATTAATTAACTTATTTCTAAAAATGTGATATTATAAACTGAAATTTTAAATTCTACAAATCAGTGAAATCAATTCTAAATTATTAAACATTAAATCACCAAAATCTCTAATGAAAACTGCCATCAATTAATATTAGTTTCATTACCCAAAACATGAAACGTGCGAATCACCTACAACGCAAATCAAACTTTAACCTTGTTACAACAACGTTAAGCTTCATTTGAAAGCAATCATTCACGTTACGAGCATCTCATCAAACACATAGTTCCCATCACGTGTCTTCAAACAAGTTTAACGTGACCTAACTCAAACTACCCTTCAGAACATAAACTATCGAAAATATCCATTGTTTAATATTCATCGATTGGTTATACAATCAGCGGCGGGTCGGGTCGGGAGTGGAGCCGGCGATGGATTTAAAGACAAACGATGTGGTTTGCAACCATCGAACAAGTTATGGTATCTCATACGTCGTAGTCGTAGCGTCTGTAAGGGCTGTTACGAGTATCTGGAATAGATTAATGACTGTACTGGTTGTGAAGTAGATTCGGCAGCCACAAATGACGGTGTGCAGACTTGGTTAAATCATTAAAATTAAACTTTTTTGTATTGTTCGAAGGACCAGTAAAGTTGTGAAACAGTGAGTTATGCGATTTTTAACTATCACAGAAATTCATTTATTTACAAACATAAAATGCCGAAACTTTATCTACCCAATATTTATAACTGATGTAGCCGATAAGGACTAGATGTATTCGAGATCAAAACTTTTACGGTCGAGTTCCAAAGTTATAATTTACTACTAGTGCAGTGCTACGTAATAAAATAGTCAGCTTTTAAGCCGATTAAAATCAAAGATCGAATTAAACCGCGAGATGCACTACAATGCTCTTAGTCGTAGATCCGACTGCGGGGCTTCGCTTTTCATCTTAGACATGATTGCGCCTGTTCTGGATCCATCAGATGCACTCCGACTAATGTAAACAAGTTTTTCCCATTGTCAAAGGAATATCCCCCTTTATCCTCATAATAATAGAGTTTACATTACGCTGAAGCAGTTTGCTTTTCATTTGCCTATAATCGTGGCCTTTTCAAAAGATATTTTTTCATCTCTATGTTGGACAATATTAACATTTTTGGTCGCGTATTTTATGAATAGTTTTTTTGTTGAGATGTTCTGAGACTGCTTGCGATGATGCCTTTGTTGTTAAAAATATTTCTATATAATAAGCCCTCATTTCTATTAAATACGGTTTTGATGAGATAAGAGATCTATAAAAAGAACACTTATTAACTCAAAACGCTCTTGGCTCAAGCAATGTCAATGTTTTCACTCCGCTAAATATAAAACGGTATGATTTGACGTGTGAATGAAGATTGTAATGTAATTTCGTCGCGCGACTCTAATCGAGAGGATCGCAGGGTTTTCTATCACGCGTCGCAGGAGCCGGAGTCGAATTAACGCGATTCCAAATGAACCTATTAAATTTGCGAACGTGCTTCGAATTATTATGATATTCTGATTTCTCAGAGGCGCTGTATAACGTTCAGGGTAATGGCCGTTAGTTATCTGTTAGCTCTGAACTATTCGTAATCATAGAAGTAGTTTCATTAATTCAATTGTCGTGAATTAATACGAAAGCTTTATAATAATTGTCCGAGAAAACATAACATTTCTTATTCGATCTCAAGGATAGTGCCCAATAAAAATACTTTATGTAACTTCAGCAAACTTGTTATTTACAACCAATCTATGAAAAAAATAAGAAAATACTTTTCCTCATACAGACAGGCAACAGAAACAAATTGATATATACTAACTAACATTTTAACTCCTATATTTACAGCTGCGGAAATAGACAATATGTCAGTGGTCCACTCTCTCTTGACATTGTCTTGAGTGGCCCTGACCAGCGTAACATGAACTGCGGCCATATCTCAATCGGAATCGAACTTTGGATATATTTCTTTAAGTTGAATAGATCGGAGGGGTCCTCCACGCCCGGTCGGCTGTCAGGCCACTTGGATAGAATCCAAAGTGTTGGAAACGACACTGGTTACTGTGACATAACAGTTTTCGTAATACATAAGTAGTTCGTTCCTACGGTTCAACTTGGACCGTTTTAAGCTAGTTTCATTTCAACTGAGTTATCGACGGCAGTAAACTTTTTACACTGAGAACTACCCGCATTATCTGAATACTAAACGTATCAAAACGTGAACCATCTATTTACCAAGCATTTTACAGTCCCACCATCTTATCTGTTCAGTTGACAGCGTCGCTAGTGGAGAATTTGGTTTTGCCATAATATAAGAAATTCATCAAGAAACAAAGGTAATTAAAACATGTCTTGCAAGTCAGTCTATAGATATCATTAAAATTTAAGAAACTACAATATCAATCATATAAAGCCTAACTAAGAGAGAGATTCAATATGACGCGGCTGTAGTTCCCATTTTGCCCACCTGAACAGTTAAGTTGGTGGCACTGTACTAAGGTAAAATGATTTTTCTATATTATACAACGTTGGATAAAACATGTAGGTATGTTTCATATTAACGTGCTTACATTCATCTCAATTTATACTAAAGAGTACTAAAAGCTTTATTTTAGTAGCTGCAAATATAAAGTACATTATAATAATGTTACAAAGGTATATTATAATAAAAATTACGCCGCCCTTCACATACAAAAGGTCGTAATAAATCAAATTACTGTCGCTCGCGCCTTTTACCTTCCCTCGTATTAAATTAAACAGCCATGTAAAAGGATACCAGATTTTAATCTACTTTCCAAAAATATTATTATTGGAAATTAACCCTTACGCGGATGCCGCAGTGCAAGCTATGCTTAGCGTTTTTTTTAGAACATTGAAGTACCTTAAACTTATACTTGCTAACTATCTTCATCGAGGCCAACCTGACCAATCCTGGAGTCAGAGTTATAGAGCCGTCAAAGGCCTCTGACATGGCTCAAGTAACGACTACTATCCGTAGAAAGTAACCGGGACCGACGGCTTAACGTGCCCTCCGAAGCACGGAATCATCTTATTTTTCGAGCAATCAGGTGATTCAGCCTGCAATGCCCTAACCAAACTGAGGAAAGTCTCACAAAGAGATTTTTGTGAGATATCCCCACCGGGAATCGAACCCGGAACCTCCGGGTCGTGAGCCAGGCGCTCAAACCACAAGACCACGGAGGTCGTTAACTATGTTTGCTAACTATGTGTGTATAGTTTAGTGGCCAACTCATATGTCGGAGTCTTTAGACCGCCGAGATATAGAGGCCTCCGACATGGTCTGACGATTGATACAAGCGGGACTTTCTAAAATATATGAAATGCCGAGTACTGGTTTGTTAAATTTGAACATGAAACCACACTGTGACCACGGTCCCTGTAAGGATGGCGAAACGTCAGATAAAAGCGAAGTGTATTTGTAATCGTAGTTTCAAATGAAAATGAGTTTTGCATTTTAGGTTCATTACAAGTTAACATAACTATTTAAAGATGGCGAAACGTCAGATAAAAGCGAAGTGTATTTGTAATCGTAGTTTCAAATGAAAACGAGTTTTGCATTCATTACAAGTAAACATAACTATTTAAGCAAGCATAGGGTGAGCGGATTACTATTATTAATTGAAATTACACTTTATCACCAATAAATAAGTAACCTTATACGAGAACATATTCACGACAAGCGCTATATCGTAATACCGTATTGCAATTAAATTCTACATTCAAGATTGTAAGTTTTTTATTGAAATTCGAAAATAGAACGTAAACATAACATGATGAATCCAGTGAGTTGATTGGACGCGTGACTGCGGCGAATGAAATTACATTGGCATGTTTAGTTCACATATTTTTATCATGCAGTTCATTAAAAATGTATCTAATTACGTAGGTATATTTTTACAGAGTTTAAAATAGGAAATAACTTTCCATTCAGGTGTGTTGTTTTAATGCTCTGATACAAATCATGAATTGAATTTGAAAAAAAAATTATCTGTATATGTTTTTAACTTCTGCATTTCTTCTACGTAACCACAAAGTTGTTGTAACAACAATGAACCAAAAGCGAATAAAATACATTCATTCTCTTTAAACATAAGTTTCCATGTGAAAAAAGGTTCAATTTATAAAAGAGGCAGTAAAAAACTAAGATGATGCCTTTTTATATTTCCTCTCTCTAGTTTTTCCACGATACTTATTGCGACAAAGTTTTTGCTTTCATTAAGTAACTTGCGAAGGGTTTTTGTTAAAAAGGCAGTATCAGAATCAAAAAATAAAAGCTTGCATACATCCATGAAAGTATGTTAGTGAGTTAATATTCACAGTCTTCTTACAAAAACGTAAAATGGTGGCTACTATGGCCAATTTTCAACCAGAAACCTTCTACAGAACAAAAGGGGTAAACGATTTCTTTCCAATCCCCATTCCTTATAGAATCTCCTCTATAGAACGAAATATCTGCTGTATTGGTTTTTTCATTTTAGATCTCTTAAGAAGGAAAATATTGTACCTATAAATGTATCGTAAGTCAAAGGTTTCTCAATGACCTGATTATTAGAGAAATATTAAATTCTGTCTTGATATATTATAATAGTTCTGCTCCAGTATCTATTACTCCGAGGTATCCATTATCTTTATCTTCATATTAAGACACGCAGAAACCTCTCAGAGTAAATGTCAAGATTTTTCTCTTAAGAAATTGGACCTCTATATATTAGTCCTTATTGTAATCTGGGATTCGAAGTCAGCTTACGCAACAATAATTAGTAAAATGTTATTTGCAGTAAATCAACTTGAGCCGGCGATTGTTCGAAAACCATTTCTTTGTTGTTTCATGTACGATATAAATAGGCCACCGTACATGTTTTATGAATAGCAACTTAACCGACTTTAAATAAAGTGCGTTTAGAAATATAAAAAATCTAAGAGGTCTCCGCGGTTTTACCATTTTTTCTCGTTCGGGATGAAAAATAGCCTTTAACGTTTCTGTTGAATGAGACTACTCATTGCAAAAAGAATTATTCAAATTGGATTGGTAAATTCTGAGAAAAACGCATTCCGACAAATAAAAATGAAAGTCTTCGTTCGGCTTTATATATGAGTATAGATAACTGACGAAAGGGGGTTTAAAATACCCGTTTCTATCTCGCTCTTTCTATTTAAAACAAAAAGTGATGGAAAAGCAATTTGATGATTATGTTATACAATCGTAATAAAGCTGGGTATTATTACACACGATTGCCGTCGCCGCTACGGTGCTACGGCGTAGCATTGTAACACTAATCGCTACGGAGATTAGTGCGGGAGACACGGCTTTTGTTTGGAAATGCAATTTTAAATGGTTATTTTATTTAAACTGCCAATGTTCATTGTATTTTATATCCATTTTGAAACAAAGTAAGTGTTTTAGATCAAGGTTTTTTGATATCAATTGAAAGTTACCTATTTCAAACGTCAAAAAATTCAATCACAAAAGGAACACCCAACCTATATCAAAGAACACTTACATTTTTAAATAACTAAACTTTAATCAAAGAGTTTTGTTAAAAAATGAAACTTATTAAAATGTTGTGTTCAATAATTAAAAAGAGAATGAAACTTTCTTTAATTACAATTGAAAAACATCAAAGGGCCTAATTTTATTTTTTACACTCCATTATTCTCTGAAAGAATGGAAATTTTTCAACTTTAAGATGAATATTTTTCTGTTGGCTCTCGTTCTAAACGCCCATAATTATGTAACGTAGCGAGCTACGACGGCTACGACGTAGCACTAATTGCTACGCAACTCGTAGAGCCCGGTACGGTTACGGTAAAGAGCGTAGGTTAATTGCTACGTCGCTTTTCACGGTTCCCCGTATATGGCTAACGATAAATATTCTAACGATAAATATTTCGTTATGTCCTCAAACCTTGCTTCATTAAATTACGGTTCTGCGTACAGAAAAAAATAGTGTTGTCTATATTTTTATTGGAAATAGTTTTAGATTTTGTACAGATTCTTAAAACCTTATAGATCAATTAGTTAAATATATGAAACAACATGTACAAATAAAATAATATAAATGTCCCAGGGCAGGGCCAGGGCCTGACAGGAATAAGAACACCTATTTCACAAAGTCATAAATGTGATCATAACTCATATAAAACATGAAAAAACTTAATTTATATTTAAAAAGTTAAATATATTTTTATTTAAAACCAACATCCCTGATCTTGATTAGATTTATCATGAAAATTCTAGTTTTTTTTTTTTAATTTTCCAAAAAAATTTAACCTAAAACACTACCAACCAAACTCACCGATTGTCAGTAAAAAACCTGAGGGTGTGCATAGCAACAAATCATTGTTCACAATAAAAATTAGCAACAGTTAAAGTTATCACTTCTCACTGACAAGTAAGGGTGTATCCATAAGTTTGTGTGGGTATACTGAGTTCATGTCGCGCGGTCCCGGGAGTTCGCAAAGCGGCCCGCTCGCCACGCGACCCGCGAACGACTGCCGCGAACCAGCTGGGTTGCTACTGCTGCTTAGGAGCGGATTCTACCAATTTGGTAGTTTTTTGTATGTGGTGGAATTTTCTACCATAATTTTTTGGAACGTCCGGAATGTTCGTTTTGAAATATGGACGATTCAACAGTAATATATTCAATTTTAGATTTGAAAAATGCTGCCGAATTGAGCCGCATTTTTTACATTAAAAAAGAAACAATAACTTTGTTCGCTGGTAAAATAATAATAATGTAATGTGGAAAAAATGACTCATAATTTTTTCTAGGCTCTTTTCCGGACCCTAAACCCGCCTCTCCACCTGTACACCAATAACATCTAATTACGAACATGAAAAAGAAAGATTTCCATGTTAATGCGACCTCTTTGAATTCAATAAAGACCAAGTGGCTCTCATACAGCTAAAGAGAACATTTTTGAGTACATACAAATTAAATTCTGAACAAGTTAATTGTTCCCGGAATTGTGGGTAAATCGCAGGTTTTGGAGCGTGTATTTGTTGGCGGCAGGCGCATGCGCGGGGAGGCTGTCCCCCCCCCCCTCTGGGGCCCCACGCCCGCCCTGCCCGGGAGAGGCCCGCTCTCACAACTTACTTCGAGATACTCGCTCGTATACGTATCGCCTCTAAATGACACACTAACCATTATATTTGAACGTAATGCGATGGTACTGTTATCATTATTATATGTATGAAAATGTTGATAAATTCTTGGATAGTTTGTTCCAGAAAATAGAGGGTGTTTTAGTTTTCTGAATAGTAGAATGTTTTAAATTAATCATATAATATCACATAAAACTGAAAAATACGTTGCACTATCTACCAAAACTATTTATCAAACCAAGAAGTATTTAATTAGATTTAATAGAAAACCTTATTTTATTTACATTCTATTTTTAACTTATTGACACAGGTTATGCGACTTCATAAAAGTCGTCGTCAGCCAAACTCCTTTCTCAATAAACTCGCTAAAACACAAATTATTACACACCAACCAGGAGTTTATTAAAGTAACGGCGCCATCAAGTTCACCTCAACTTCCATAAACAATATCTGATTAGTCTGTTTACTTATTTACCATGGATAATGACTTTTTCTCCCCTCTATCATTTTTTACGGGGATCGGACAGAGGTGTCACTCCATCCTGTTTAAAAATAGGTCACTAGGCAGAATGCTTAGTTTTATAATTCAATTAAGTATAAACATTTATTTAATCTGATTATTTACTTTGTCATTTTCTTATATTTCTTTTAAATTTTTACTCATTCTAGTTATGGTTACGGATATTTTTGCTTTACAATTAATACTTTCCAAGAATCCAAAGTGAATGGATAGGTTGTTGTCTATCCAAATAATGCAATTGAGAACAGTTTTTTAAACATTCTTCTTCTTCTTCTTCTTGTCGAGCAGATAAGTGGCTAACCCTGGCCTCCGACATGGTCTGACGATTGAAACAACCGGGACCGACTGCTTAACGTGCCCTCCGAAGCACGGTAGCGCTCAGATAGTAATGCCATTATCGGCCACCCATCCAAGTAGGGGGCGAGCTGTACGTTGCTTAACAATCGCAATGAAGTGACATCGCATTTTAACATTTAAAGCCCTACTATAAAGACAATAATTCACAAAACAGACCTAACACAAGTAAACATAATTGACCACAAAATACACGTAACGTTACATAACGTTACACATTAAATAGTTAGAATCGAAGGTGTTGCAATTAAGTTTTTGTTCATTCATTTGGAAACAATCAAATGTGTTAATTAGGTCGAGGGGTCAGAATAGTCAAGCAAGACCCTTTGACCAACCAAACACAGATGATATTTAAAGTTATTGGCAACGGAAGGGTTAAAAACGTTCAAATACTTTAATTAGAACCTTGACAAATAACAAACTAGTGTTTCCGTTAGCGAAATGATAGTGAAATATATAATTGGCTTTCTATTCATGTTTTATATCGATTAATACTTTCTATCTTTTGATGTTGATTGTCCTTGATTATTATTAGTATTAATATGGTTTCTCTTACTATACTTTGACTAACTGCCACACTCAGAGACGTTCACTAAATTGACAATTAACTACTTGACGTATTTTTTCATACACCACATGTACAATCACTCATTAAATCTCTACGAAGAAAGCATTCGACGTCTCCGAGTACGGGGGTAAGCAGTTAGCATGTTATGCATGTATGTATATCAAGTAGCTTTACAGTTCTCCCTAAAGGTGATTATATTGTCATCATATCAGGCACGAGCCGCAGGCGGCGGGACAAACTTGACGCATACCAGACCCACTGAAGAGAAATGACCTAGAATAGGGACGCAAAGAAGGAGGAAAGGCCTTTGCCCACCAGTGGGATAAAAATAAATGTGAGTAGTTAGAATTATTCCTTCGGAATAACCCATTTCCAAACCATATATCCTTCAATCCCATTCCCTTCCACTTCTGCGGGTGCACATTGGTGGGCATGTTGTAGTCCCTGCAGTTATAATCCATTACATTAAAAATTTCCAAAGGGCCTCTACGTGTAGGATCCGTATCCCCTCGCATGCCTTTAAAAAAGACCGGGCTTGTCCCTTGACTCCAAGGAGAAACACTATATCGGTTTATATCCTCACAAAACTCGTATCTTTACCTACCTATGTTTAATTTTATCTATCCCAATGACTGCGATCTAAAATTACCATTATATTTAAAATTAGATCAACACGCCATGTCATTTGTATAATTGCCACAATCATAGCAATCCGCAAATCAAAGCACCGGCTCAATCGCTTTGATCTCTAATGTCGAAAGGTTACATTACCTCACGTGAATGTCACTGAATATTACAATTTGACTCGTTAATATTACTTTAAAGTAGAAAGTAAGTTAAGTACACTTAAGTTACACTTCTGTACACTTCTGTAAAGTTGCTAACAGATTTTCTTTGACTTTGTAACTTCAATTATGCAATTTTGTATTTTACAAGGAACCTGCAACTTAGTAACTTCAGTTACTGTGACCTTGTTTATAACACAGATGGGTCACAGTTTTACCAATAAATGATAAAGACATTACGTATGTTTGTAAAAAAACCAAGCAACTAGTAGTAAAGAATAGCACACACGAAAAGCCGTTACATTGAAACGTTCTTCAAACCAAACGAGTATCTCAAAAGCAATAAAATAAAACTCAATTATAAAACATGTATCACTTAGCCTCTTTTACTGTGGACCATAATATGACTTTGTAAGAGGAACATCCGTGCGAGGGGCACTCGTCTTCAATAACGCCAAACATCCATGTAAAATCAATTAAAACCTACTCTTTAGGCCCAATTCACGCGTAATAAAGGTAGTAAGTTAATAAATGTGGAAAAAGCCACTCCGATTCGCCGCTGGCAGGGTTGTCACGCGGTACATCTATCGAATCTCGCTCCGCAGTCCCGTTGGATGTTAATTGGGACTTTGTGCGCGAGCCTGACTGTTACACTTCGTATTAATGTGTTTTAAGTAGTTTTTGTGCACGTAAAAAGGATATTTAGGTTCGGAATATGTTATTTCAGAGTTAATGTTTATGTTTAACAACGTTTTAAAATGTATAATGACTTATTTGTTTTAGCTTGTGATTTTAATTAATACGGATTTTAAATATCGATGATTATATTAATTAAGATTGAGTATCAACCCTAAAGTGTAGAATCGAATACAGTAAAAGTGAGCACAGTAAATCAATTCGGGTGCACACAATAGAGTAACTTGTACCACTTACACTGTTCTATTGGTTCCACGCCGTGTAGCGAGGGCACATTGTGAAGTGCAGGTCACATGGTGACTATGAATTTTAAAATATACAGTAGCCCTAATTGAGTTGGAATAACAAATGCCTGTGTGATTGATGACGAATATTGATGATTATATAATATTAAAACTACTACATTTTAGTGGACGCATTGATTTCCTCGCCCATTACTTTATATATTTTTTATGAATTTCAACTAATATTTAAAAACAAACATTTACCAATTCAGCGCAGTCGTCCTGAATTTCAGCGAGGCTGACATGTATACATTTTATCAATTAAGAAGAAAAAGATTTGCACAATTTGTTTGTACGAAATAAAATGTTTCTAATGTTTAATCATAACTGAACTAATTCAAAAGCAGTCGCACAGACAGCGTACCACAAAAGCCGGTCGTATATTGTTTCAATTAACTTTATGCATGTTAGAAGAAAAAACAAAATTGCTTTCTCAAATAAGGCTTTAGGGGTTCAGAAACCATTTCATTACCATACTCTTCATGCTATCAAAGACCTTGAAGTACGTCCTACAAAAACCACTCCATATTAAGCAAAAATATAACAACATAACTATTTGTTAGTGCGTATTATGTACAATGTAGATGCTGATGTATGTATATATGTAGGTCGATGGAACTTGTCCCAAACTTAATCCTGCGTAATTTTGCCTTTTGATGAAAGGGATAATCTCATTTCTGAATCCTTGGACATGGCCGACGTCAGGATTAAAGGGGAAGCGATTGGACTTCCGGCCCGATACTAAGTTGTTTGCACCCGGCAAACTTTTTATTGGAGTTCGGGAATTTTAAAATTGCCAACGGTTATTTCAATTATTTAATAAGTTTAGAGGCTCAGCCCTTTTAATGTGCCTGTTCTACAAGTAAAAACATCTCTTTTATCTACGAACTTTTTAAAATAATAAAACATTTTCACCATGACCACACAAACCTAGGTATTTCATAGTTGGCAACAACATTAGTAACCATTGTTAGTCCAAATGTTTGACACTCAAATATGTGTTAACATTTTAAACATCCAAATGAAAGCGTTCACATGTTCAAGTTCTGCAGGATGACATAACTCGGTGGCATATAATAGATTGCCCGAATAGTGTGCAGGGCGCGACCGGCGGCGACGGAAATCGAATCGGCTACGTCTGGAGCTGGTGCCTGCGACAAATCGCATTCACAGGTAAACATGCCCCCGGCACCGCTTCGTAATTGGATAGAACGCTCACCATTTAGGTACATGTCAATTATTTATACTCAGATTGATTTTAAGAACCATTGCACGCTGGTATGTTGGATGTAGATTAGAAGATCAACGTCAAAATGATTCTTGTTTGACAAATGATGTTAGCTATATAAAATACTATACCGAGACAATAAGATATAATGACATAAAATATTCAGTTAAAAATACAAATAGAATGTACAAGCTAACAAGCTATTCACTTTCCAAAGTCTATTACTCAAGTGGATTGACCACCTGTGTCCCGACTGCAACCGATCGCTTCATAATTAGATATCGGACAGCAGCGGCACATAATATACTCCACCAAAATTGCCCCAAAGTTTAATATTCGCGCCAAACACACTCCCTTTACCACTTTAATCGAACTCATCTCGCATGATACAGAGTCATAGACAAAGTGACTGCACGGTCGGGGCGAGTGACGTCAGCGGGCTGACCGCGCAGTCATTCGCATGATTTGACGCGAAGTCATCCGGTAACAGTGGCCGGTGCAGCGCTGTCTCTCACCTACCTACACCCTTTGTTTCACGTCACCTACTCGTGAAATACATATTGGGAAATCAACACCTTCAACCAACTTAAAACAATAATACAAGTACGTACAAACTAATATTTTTCAAAGCGAAAGCTTTATAAAGTTTACCCTTTGTAAACTTTCAATCCTCGCATAGTTTATTAGCTAGTTAATCCCGGGGCGATGCGATAAAAAACAGTATTAACTTAGACACGTTCGAATAATGATTAAAAGGAAAGTTATTAAAGGTGTAATACCTCTTATCTGTCGTAGGTTAAACACTCGGTGATGTTTATGAAGGAACGTTCACACCTAGATTACCTGCAGGCTGCGATACCGCGCTCCCAGGGACAACACTAAGAAATTATACGATACTAGCAGCGCCCCGCGGTTTTACCCGCGTTGTGCCCGTTCCCGTAAGAAATCCGGGATAAAATGTAGCCTATAGCCTTCCTCGATAAATAGACTATCTAACAGTGAAAGAATTATTCAAATCGGTTCAGTAGTTTCTGAGATTAGCGCGTTTAAACAAACAAACAAACAAACAAACAAACAAAACAAACTCTTCAGCTTTATAATATTAGTATAGACTAGTGATGTATGCTTTCATTACACCTGTTCTTCATGGTTGTTTTTTAGGTAAATCGATATATTTTTAAACTTGTTATCTTATGGTGTCATTTTGTATCTAAGTTATGAAATAAATAACAGTTGCTTTAACATTTTATATTTATCAAATTGCTAATATTATGACCAGTTTCTAAATAGTTAAAATGGGATTTTCACATAAACAATTACTTAAAAAATTATAACGCCCACAAGCATATTGATACCCGAACTCCCAGCAGTACCTGAACCTACGCAAGTTTTGCTTGTTCAGGCGATACAATAATAGTAGTTTATGCAACGTCATATAAAGAAGGGTATTAAAACACGAGTGTGAGTTTATGAAACGAGCGCAGCGAGTTTCATAATAGTAACGAGTGTTTTAATACCCGTGTTATATGCAGTTGCATACACTACTTTATCTTCACTATTTAATGCAATTAATCAAACAAAATTTTAAAAACAAAACACATTGCGAAACATTAAATTCACGCGTAGGTACGTGTATTGTCACAGTGAACTTGCCGCCATTAAAATCTAACCAATGAGAGCGCAGCTGCGCGTAGGGCCAATCAGGAGCGAGCGAGATCTTACCAAAGAGTTTTGTGTATGTAGTTTCGACGAAGTTTTCACGTATAACCCAACTGTTTTCAAAAGCCAGCCTAATATCAAAATTTTATGCAACTAGTATGAGGATTTTGACATAAGGCTCGCCAGGTTAATTGGTCGCGTTATAATGAGGTTATAATGTTATATTATAATGATATTATAACATCATGTGCAATTGCTTAAATTGAGTGTTTTAGTTGTCTGCGCTATAACAGTAGTAATTATAAGTCAAGTATTGGAAACATAAGTAGAATGTTACAACATTAGTGTAGATAAACTCAATTATAAAAACAAAAAAAATTGCGAGATAGACTATATCAAACCAAGCCCATCCCTACCAGTGCAGTGCAACATGCGTACCAAGAGCTTCCGCCCACCGCAACCTTTGAACCATCGAGGTCACCCCATGGCCTTTACGTCACATGTATTATGGCATAATTTACAATGGCACAAGTGATTCTCTTCAAACCTACTGAATTTTGATGAAATTATATTATGTGTGTGCAGTGTGTGTGAGTGTACACAGAATGTAGGTTATGAATAGCCCTCCGCGTGCTGGGAGTCATATCATTTGAATGCTTGTTCTATCTGTGGACTCGTTTGAAATGAGAACTAGTATAGAGCTATTGTTTATGAATTAGCTTTTACAGTTATAGCGAGATGTATCCAAAAAATAAAAGTGCAACAACGTTATTCCATTCATCATACTGCATTCATCTTCTTCTTATATATAAAATTCTCGTGTCACAGTGTTCGTTCCCGTACTCCTCCGAAACGGCTTGACCGATTCTCATGAAATTTTGTGAGCATATTGAGTAGGTCTGAGAATCGGCCAACATCTATTTTTCATCCCGAAATTCCCGCGGGAACGGGTACCGTGGTTGAACTCCTCTGAAACGGCTCGACCGATTCTCATGAAATTTTGTGTACATATCGGGTAGGCTGAGAATCGGACAACATCTATTTTTCATCCCGAAATTCCCGCGGGAACGGGTACAAAGCGGGTGAAACCGCGGGGCGCAGCTAGTAATATATATTATATATTTTATCAGGGAATTCAGGATTATGTCAAATCTAGATTAACGATGCTTTTCAAAAAAGTCCTCCATGGTATCTGTATACCTGCTTGTCTGTTTGCAATAAACTCAAAAATTACTAAATTAACGTATTTGCTCGCAGTCTTCGTTTATTGACAAAGACATCGAAGAAGAACCATCAAAAATTCCACAGTTTAAACAAACATTCAAGTCATATTTAAAAAATGTCGCCAGTCACCCTCACACCACAGAATACTACTAGGAATTAATTAAGATAAGACGAAACTAAATCCAATTACCAGCGAGAGGCAATATTAAAGAGGAAGCAGTGATCACGCACAGGTCAGGCTACGTTTAAGCCTAGGGCACACGATATAGTCATCACCGAGTATCGTGTAATCTATCTTTACACGCAAACCCATCGTTTAAACCTGCCCTTATCAACAGATTTTTGGCTCGAATCTTGTTTATTGAGATAAGAGACTAGCGTAAAATGTTACAAGAAAATATTTCAAAAATCTCTCTTTTCATCGAATCTAGATCTAATAATATACTTATTAGTCTATTTTTATAGATATAGAGAGAGTGGAAACGTTAAGTGATCTCACTTATTTCTAAACTTTACAAGATATTGAAAAACTGATTACTGATCCCGAGTGCTTCAGGAGGCCTATCTAATGGTACCAATGAAAGTTAAAAATAACGTGTTCCCTATAATACATTTAGTATGGGATAACGGTATCCATATGATCGATTTTGGCAAAACCAAAAGAGATACAAAAAAACTTTTATAAGAAACTAGCTGTGCCCTGCGGTTTCACTCGCATTTATTCCGTCACTGCTTACCTTTTAAACCTTCCCTGGACTTTCATGAATATTTCAAGACCAAAATTAGCCAAATCGGTTCAGCCGTTCTCGAGTTTTAAGCAGACTAACGAACAGCAATTCATTTTTATTTACCTACTAGCTGTGCCCCGCGGTTTCACCCACAGCGCACCCGTTCCCATAGGAAATACAGGATAAATAGTAAACGGGATATCCTATATCCGTCTCCTGGTTCTAAGCTACCTCCCCACCAATTTTCAGCCAAATCGGTTCAGCCGTTCTCGAGTTATAAATAGTGTAACTAACACGACTTTCTTTTATATATATAGATATTATTATAATGGCCTTTAAATGTTTGGTCAAGTGCGATTCGGTACCGGAAAGTGCGATTTTAGTCAGTTTAGATTTTAGTGGACTTTAGTCAGTTTTATTATAAAACTGAGCATTTGAGTTTCATTTTATGTTTGGTTTAACGCTTTTATCTCTGGAATTATTAGACGGATTGGAAAAATACTTTTCAATAGAAAGTTTGTGTCGGTTTGTATGAGAAATTTAAGTAACCTAATAACAAATCAACTTCATTCTACCTAAATCTCCTATTATTCTTTCAATTTAGATCCAAAAATCTGTTTCAGCTTCCAATAATATTTTCACCTTCAGAGCTTACCCCAGTAATAAATGGCTGACCATAAAATTTGAAATTAAACATTTATAACGGCCATAAAGTACGCGTAAAGCCACTCAAACATTGATACCGAGGTGTGGACACTGGACTCCCTATCATTCATATTTGAATCACTTCATGAATGAGCCAACACTCTATGCATACATGTCATACATAGTACATATGTGTAGGGACATACGTAGATATCTGTATAGTTTGTATTGATTTAGAAGTACAGTAAAAGAGGCATTGACAAGCGGCTACATATTGTGTGTTTTGTCTTCATAATAGTTGCTTGTTGTCTCTGCACTGTGACAGCCCTCAAAGATAAGATACGAAAATAATATAAACGAGAATTGATAGCTCTAAAAACATGTTATTGTTAAAAGTATGTTAAAAGTACAAACACACATATTTTGATCTGTGTAACGAAGGCTTTAAAAGGCTTTAAAAAGTGTCGGATAGATTAAGTAAGATGTAAGGTAAATAATTATTAGCCTAGACTTTCATAATCCATTGCTTGACAAAAGCTACTAATCTCACTGAGGATATCAGTACAGTAGTCACTTTAAACAAAGTAAGTCTTGACACTAAAAACAAAATGCCATCGTCCCGACAGTACAAAATCGTTAACCAAAGTTACAACAACTAAACCCATTTCAAATCATGTAACATAAAGGCTGCAATACCAGTGACTTCTAAAAATAACAATATGTTGTCGAGGTTCCCACAATGGATACTGAACGTCAAACACAATAATATTTCAAGAAAGATTTCAAAAATCCCATTGCGCATGGACGTATTCAAAACGTACATGATGCATTGAGAATACGTGGTCGGGACGTTTCTCTAGTAAAAAAAGAATTTGCTTTTAGAAGTAGTGGGTTAACTTAGATAACATTTTGTGACAACGAGTACCCCCGCACCGGTTCGGTGTTTGCCCCCTTTTAAATATTACGAGTTGCGTGTTGGTGACTTTTAAAGAAGCAGTTTGATAGACCAGTGTAACGTACCTGGATGGGTGACCGAAGTGGCATATCTATCTGAGCGGTACCGTGCATCGGAGGGCACGTTAAATTGTCGCTCCCACTTGTACCGATCGTCAGACTATGTCGGAGGCCTTTAGGCGGTCTAAAGGCCTTTAGGCGGTCTGGCCACTGACCTACTCGAACTTACTTACTCGCTTGTGAACTCGCTCAGTATGAACGACGGAGTCCTGTTTGAAAACCCAAAAGGGCACAAACGCACAGGCCGAAGGACAGCTTGTTTGAGCCTAGCTAGTCATCTAGGTAAAACGAACGTTCGCGATTATTCACGACCGACCGCACTGTGCGTTGCCGCCTAGCTAGGTTGCTTAATAGTATTTGTCGTCATAGTATTTGTCGAGATTTGAATCCTTATTAAGCGACTAAAAATCTTAAGGATGAGGTTCTTAATACAAAGTAAGCAATGACTTGCTTTATTCACTTTCTATCGCAAAAAATCCCGTGTGACTACGTTAACTATGAGGTTCTTAATTCAACCATATCTTTGTTTTGTTTCCTATTTCGAATATTTATGTACATCCTATTCTATCTATGTACATTTACGGATATAAATAACCTCAGGAAGTCATTGTCAAGATGACCGAAACCTCAGAACTTGTAAGATCAAAGAACCTGTGATTCCTTTATAACCAGGTTTGTTTTCTTCATAAAGTAAATCCATTGACAACAAGAAACATCACCTTTCAGTATATTAGTAAATTAGGACGGTTTTCTTTACGAATACATACCTCTAGTCTATAGTCAACCCCAGACAATAGAAGTACTATCGGCAACACAATATTTTGTAAAATAATTATAATGATGTTGAAAAATTGTACAGAAATGTTGTATGTCAAAACTTTTATTTACTTATTATGATTTTTTTTCTATTAAATACTTACATGTTTTTTAAGATAAGTATCTGGTATATTATTTACCTTTCCTTATCAAATGTATTGAAACTATAATGACAGTAACCAATAACCGCTTACTTTACTTTTTCATCTAAGAGCAAGTTTTAAAAAAGCAACATTACATAAACTAGTAAATAGGATACCAGTATTTAATGTTCCTTGTGACAGTGAGTTTCGTCGGTGACTGTACTGTCAGTGCCGGAAGGCCCATTCGCCGGGGTATCTATCCGAGTACGTTGCCTAATAACGGTATCGATTGACGTCACATTGTCACTTCCTTTCAAAGGTATGGGTCAGATTGCAGCCTGTGATTGAACCCTGAAAACTGGGTCGATTTGGGGTCAACTCTATTAACGATGGACCAAGAACAAATTAATTATAATTAAAGAAGTTCAATTGAAATTATTGTACCTTTAAAGATAATGTTAATGAATTGAAAAAGTTTTGACAAGCTTAAGGTACGATAATCGATTCGCTGTGGGTGCAAGGGGTTAGCTAGATTAACGCTTATAAAATTAGTTTGAGGAGTTTTAGAAGAAATGGACGAATTATAAAATCGAACTGCCGCATTTGGAGACGTCCATTAAATCAACATTTAACTATTTGACGTAATTTTCCATGCATTACATGTTAAAATCACTCATTAAATCTCTACTAAGATAGCATTTCACGTCTTGTAGGTTAACCAACGCTTCACACCAAAAAATAATTCAAAATGATCTAAAGATTGAAAGTAAGTTTACAGATAATCAATTTGCTTTTGTTTTACATTTTTATCCGACGTGTCCGCTTAAACCTAAGAAACCAGTATAACTATCCAGACTAAAGATATTTTTAGACTTTGACTACTATCGTGAAACGGTGAAAAAGTATATTCCTCTAAATCGAACAGCAAGGCGAAGTGCTTCGTGTACTTTGTTCAAAAAGGTTGACCAAAAATCAGAACACAGCCAGTCAGTTTAATATTCTCAATATTTGGGAAAAGCGCGCGGCAGTCCTCGTCCGCGTGCGGCCCGCTCGACTGTGAACTCGCAAACATTTCAACCTTCATTAGGTGTTTGCTCTGCATATAAAAATCACGACGAATATGTCTAAGAAATAACGTAACATTAAAACGTTCCGAAACCACTGGAACGGAAAACGTTGTTTACAGTTTTTATTTACATAAATAACGTAATTTAATTTTGGTCGCATTTAAACTCAATTATTTACTGTATAAAGCTTTCAAATAAAAAACATTCCTACATTTATAATTTACAGACCATAATATGGTGGTATATTGCGAAACAATCGTGAGATATATTATATCTCACGATTGTTTCGCAAACAAAATATGAAACGAATTTACAAAAATAAAACGTCGTAACGAATTCCATTAAGAAATACAACAGTTTCACAAACAACAATATTTTAAGTAAAGTGAGGCGTTGTGGATATTAAGAGGGAAGGAGTCGGTATGCATTTTGTATTAAAACATCTGACCTGATTAAGGGTTAGGTTAAAACGCGGCACAGTCTAACAGAACACAGTTAAACACAACTTTTTGAAACATCTCCCCGTTAAGAAGGCGAGCGAACGCCGGCGAAATTCAAATACATTTTTGGGTTTCTGGCAAATTGTTGCGCCATTAAAGCTGGCTGTTTTCTTATTAAGTACTCACTGAGTACGCACATAGATATAATGAGAATAGCTTCTTTAGTAATTGGACGAGTCTTCTCCTCCGAATGAGCACGAATTGGCGTTATTGTAATTAGTTAAAAACCCAAGGTGAAGTTGGTGCCGCTCCACGGACTATTGTAATTAAAGTTACGGGATAATGCAAATAAAACAATAGTTAATAAATACGGGCTCCGAATAAAATTGATTCACGAGGGAATGTAATAATTACGTAAAAACAAGCAAACCTGAAATTAATGAAAGACCCGTTGTTTTACATTGAACGCAAAATCCCAATAGGATGGAGAAGTTTGTAACATTAATGTTTTACAAACTACATGCCTATAGTCGACACATGAACGACTCCGACAAGTAACATCGCCATACATGTTTAATGGAAAATAAACTGAAATACACGAACATTATTATTGTATTGAATGAATACTAATAATATTTTTGTAAAACTTGTTATTGTATGTTCTGGCTAATCTCGATTACTACCAGTCCAATTCAAATAATTATTTTTTTCATTTGAAACTATGTTTACGGGTACACTTCACTTTAATTTTACATTAATATCATACGTTTCGGCTTATTTACAGGAACCGTGGTCACAGAAGACACTGTCGAATAAATCTTTCAAACATCTCTAAAAAGGATTATTTTATAGTATAAGAATTCTTTACTGCCGTCACTTTAAGTATAAAAATAGCCGTACCGACTGCGTCCAACCAAGCACGTCCAAGGTTGAGACTGGCTAGGTCATTGACGGATATATCTAGAAGGACGATACCTTATTACAGTTTATTTACGTACTCTAGCCTACACCATAAAGGACAACATTAAAAGCACGGTGAGCTCCAGAAAATGTTGATCGCTTTAGTACTTTGTAAAATTATGAAATTAGAAAATTGTCATTGACTTGTTAGTAGGTATTATTGAAGTTTCAGTATGAAAAGGTTCTATGTATGCTCAACATTGGTTTGCTACAGTTTATTTACGTACTGCCTACATAAATAGGAACGGTAATTGAATATGTACAGTCGACGTCATATACGAATACACATTTTCAACTATGCCATTACAATTAGATGAAGGACCCACCAACAGAAGTT
Organism: Cyclophora albipunctata; assembly: GCA_963082685.1. Classification (NCBI taxonomy): domain Eukaryota; kingdom Metazoa; phylum Arthropoda; class Insecta; order Lepidoptera; family Geometridae; genus Cyclophora; species Cyclophora albipunctata. The sequence goes on along the minus strand of OY720117.1, from coordinate 574,193 downwards.
CACAATTCAACTGTCATTAAAATTAACAATATACTTTGACAAGCCCGTTAGCATAGTGGCAGTGAGAGCGCTTACTGTATCGGGGGTTGCTGGTTCGACTCCCACCCGGAGTCAACAATATGACGACATAGTCGTAGGCGACGACGTCTGGGAGTTAATTATATGTATATAAAATATTTGCGTATATATAGTAGTATGAGTGAGTTAGATTCCATAATACAAGGTCACTTTAGGTCTAATAAACCATGTATGAATTTGTCCAAGAATATATTATTATTATATTACATATATGATTTGTGAACTTTATAGAATTGACATCCACTGTACATAGATTACAGTTCGGAGAAACAATAATTTGTGTACCGTATAGTGTACACTGTGTTCTCAAGAAGTTTAGTTAATCGGTTTTGGCAAGTACAAGTAGATCCGACCTCTGGGACAAATAACGGGGCCTTGCTGAAGATAGATACAGCTGAATAAATTATAAGATGGTTAATAGGTGGCCGGTAACTTCGGCAATTGTCCGAGTTGGGAATCTTACGGCGACACCAACGTGGTTGATTGCTTTTATAATTGTACGTATATGACACATGCGTGACACCTAGATAATAGGTGGTGTACATATTTGGCACTTTGAGATGCTTTAGGCATTTACGTTGAGTTGGTTTACTAGCTGTGTGCTGATGAATCTATATACCAATGTGGGTGGCTCTTTTAATCGGTCAGTATGGGCCAATCTGAATCTCTATATACCTACGAAGATATTTTCTTAGGAAAGGTTGTAACTCAATCTTAAGGGAGTATTACATACAAAATGCCTTTTGCAATTCACCTTTAATAACTAAACTTATAATGATAAACTTACTTGTCAGTGATAGCATAGCTTGTGAGTTAGCGCATGACATGTATCTGGAAATAAAATAAAAAACACAAGTTTAGGAATGTGAGCTTTCATATAAAATAAAAACACATAGTTGGTACAGCAGTTTTTATATTAAACACAGTTACAAACAGTCATAAAGTAACCTCTATCCTTGTAGACTGCTTAGGCAGTCGATTCGCAATCCATTGGGTTATCTACTGTCAAAATGTATGGGAATGTGCCATGACAAGGTCATGTGGCTATAAATTTCTATCTATTTTGATTTGAGAATACCTTTATATACCTTTTTACATAACGAAGTACGTAACCCTTGTTCTAAAGAGAACACCAAAAAAACAAAACACGAACACAACCTTCAGCGCGCGACACAACCTCCCAAAGTTCAAAATCATCACATTTTGAGAACAGCTGATAAAAATGAACGCATAAATCCACATCAAGCCACTACATAACGTGAAATCACGTCTGGAGTGGGAAAACAATCCATCAGATGTTGGTCTCTCCAACGCTGCTCAAAACCGCACACACACAACAATGGCACACACCTACACACTTATACACACACACTGGTGCACCGTGATGTGACGTGACGAATGTTAATGTGTGCGGGTAAAGCCGCGGCTACAGCTGAGTTTCATTCTGCGCGACTTGTACGAATAATCTTTATTAGATCAGATTGTTGTGGACATGCTTTCGTTACAGATATTGTGTCATAAGGAATTGATGTGTCCCTGTATGAACTTAACACTAGACAAATATCTTAAGTAATTTATAGTTTTGGAATGAAATGTCAGTGAAGTTTCGTTTTATAACAGCACTAAATAATTCATAATATGCAGTTTAGAAAAAAAATCAACAACTTCATTCAAGTCATTCAGTCAAGTATCTTCTGCGAAAATGAAGAGCTTAATAGTAATTAGTAGAGTTATTAAAGTGACCATCATCATTTAGCTTGAACCTATGTTTAACCAACAACACCATACAGAACTATATAATATAGGGCATATTAACTTTTTTAAGGAAAAATATCTACGACGAAAAACGACAAATAAAACGCGCGACATTCTTCAAACACATCTCAAATATGACCGAGCCCCAACCGCTCTCCCTGCCGAGTTTTCTCTTGACCCACATCCAGTCGGGAAAAACTTGCAGATTATCGAATGTGGTGAAACTTTGCCAGGCCATAATAACGGGGAATGTTTTACAATTGGATTTTAAAGTGAACAACCCTACGAGTATGTGTACAAGGAAACATATAAGTATTCGAGTTATAATTGGTTTGACAGTACAATGTTGTTGGTTTTTTATGGTAAGAGATTTGAATATTTCAAGAGTATGTTTATTCTCTGCAGAGTGCATGGGTGTTAATCAAGTTGTTCCCGTCTCGTTTCAATAGTTAGCCTATGTATAAAAACTCCAATTAACCTAATCGAACACACTTAGGAGAGCAACTGCATTGAATACCACATAATTGGTTATTGTAAGTATCGTTAACAACTACGACTGTGAACATAGGTCTTAAAGATATCAAACAATAGTATTGCAGAAATAGACGGTTTTAGATGTATAGCATTATATGCCAAGCGTCATAATACCAACGCACACCTGAGAGTTACACTATAGGTACACTACACGTTTACCAATGTGCAAGTACCAAATAATGGTTGACCGCCATCTCCTCTGACTGTACTGACATTTGACATTTCCTTTAATCTGAATCCAATCGGAGCGGCCCACACCTCGCGCCAACTACAAACCTTAAATCGTATGAACAATCAGTAAAATCGTCAGAGAGCGAAATCAAGTGTTCTCGTTTCCGACATGAAAGGGCCGTCATAAAAAGTATTTTTGCAAACAAATCAAATCGCAAATAGGGGATGAAAAGAAAAGCTGCGCGGGGCGAGCGAAACCGCGCTATTTGATTACTCATATATCCAAATATTCGATATGACCGAGTTGTTAATTTTACACCCAGTTCCCATAGGAAGCCACTCAAATGGCTACTTTAAAATCTCTACTTTTACATGTTGTATTGCCAGTAAGAATTTAGAACAAAGAATTCTTCTATTGACTCAACTCATAAATTCAACCTAACCATACACGAAATACGACTCAAATTAACAACGAATCGTACTCGACTTCACGGTTACCTGCTGGACTATTAATTGTTTTTAAAAGAGAAAATATGATACCAAAGTGAACGGGTATTCTGATGACTGTGCTGCAGTTTTTAAACAACTTCCAGTGAATTAAACAATTTATTACGGGAACATTTTGCGCCGCTCGCTCCTTTTTCCAATACTCGGTATACATGCGTTGATAAATCGGGTGGAACCGTTCGGAGCGATAAGTCATGCGACTTATGCGCGCTTTATCATATTTGAATAAAAGAATATAACGTTTTATTGGAGTAAGAATCCATCGGGGCATAGTCGCGTGCCAATAAAAAAGTAATGTCTCCAAAAATCTGGCGTCAAGGAGAAGGGGCAAAGGAGGCCGGATAGTTTTACGGATTGCCGAATTTGTTTATGGTTCCGTACGGGGCCGGCAAGCGCGCGGAATGCCGCATTCAAAGGGGAGCTATTGTTTATTATTTCACCATATTCTGCACCGCAAACAATTCAAATATTGAAGATATTGCAATTTAACGGTCCAGATGGAATTTTTGCATTTATAATATCAGTTCAGACAACAAAGAATAGAAGACCTGCCAATACCAGGTACGAGTACATAATATTGAAACTGTATAAAAATATTGGAAATCATATCAATGCGTAATGAATTCGTCGAATTCACAACCAAGTATCTATACTTATATAATAAAGATGAAGAGTTTGTTTGTTTGAACGCACTAATCTCGGAAACTACCTATCGGATTTGAATAATTATTTTTGTAGTGGATAGCCACATTCAATGGAAAGGTTATAGGGTATTTTTCGTCCCGAATTTCCCACAGGAACGGGCACAACGCGGGTAAAACCGCGGGACGCTGCTCGTTTATTTATAAAACAACACAAGAGTAAAAAATATAAAAACAGATACTCCCACTACCCTGACACTTATTTCCTCCATTGTTTATATCTTAACCGCATGGTTATCGGCGCTCCAAATAAAATCCTAATTGACGTTGCTTCGTATTTTGACGTAATGAGCGTCATCGGCAGTAAATCTCCGAGTTTTACGGTCCTACAGGGCTACCGTACTAAATATGATATAGGGCATAAACCGGCGGTTGTTTTATACGGTTGATCCTCACGTCTTCACTTCTCGATCGAACCTTATTGCTATACTGTCGTATACGACGGGATCTCATAACCAATCGGTATTTTAACATGATTGAAACTGGAATTAAATCGAATCTTTTCTGTTGTAAATATTTGATTTGTTTACTTTTATGTGCTTTATGCTTTTAATAAATATGGATTGTTTTTTTTTTATTTGCCCCGCAGTGGCTTTTCAAGCTAATACTTTTTACTTTTTAAGTCAATATTTATTATAGTGATTGAGTTGATATGGTTGTGCAAATGTTAACATACGCCAATTTTGATTTCAAATACGCAGTAATAAAATTAATATCTTACTAGGAATTTAAACTATTTATTGAACGGCAATAGATAATATCAATCACACCATTCACTTTCACTTTAAACTTCGGCACTAGATCAGTCGATTCATTTCTTCTGTACTACTCATAGACATAGAAACCTTAAACTACTTATTGGGCCATTAACCCCAAATCCACACCCATCCCAAGTGTATTCAATAATGAACTCGCCATCAGATCAGCGCAACAATTGGTATAATCACAGCATCAGTAATATGGTCCCAGGGGCCGCGCTGTCTTCGCACATACATTATGACCCGCCGATTAGAGCCAGTTAACTCCACATATAATCAACATCCATAAGACAACTGAATTAACAATACTATTTACTTAACTAGATGCCGCTACTATGCAAATTGCCACCTCCTTTGTTTTCCCACCAAATGCGTTTTAAGATGCTGTTAGAAATTCATTTTAAGCTGCTTCTTAGTGTCTCGCTGTAGTAATTATGTTGTTAACATGATTATTTGTATGAAATGAAAACAGTTCGTAGCGGTGAAAATTGGTTGGTTATTTTTTTCACAAGAACATCCAAGGAAATCGAACTTTGTATAGTTAGATAGTTGAAGAGCCTAGATCCATTTCCACCAAAGTTTTGATGTCTGATGATTGGGTTTACCCCCGTACGTCGTCACGTCCGTCAAATCAAATCGACTATTACTAATTTACGTAATTTGTCAAAAAACCAAAACAAAGCTCTGGAAAAAGAAAGTACATATTTACTTACTAAAAACAATATCTTGCCGCGAAAAAATCCGTAGTACATTAAGTTATACATTAAAAAATTTGTCAAAAACATCTCCTAAGGAATCATCTCTATGTCTGATTACAGAGGTAAGAATCGTTCAACTATATAATCTATCCCACACATGTACACACTCATAACCGCAGCTAATACCATCCAGTCGTCAGGTACTAACTACTAAGCCTAACTACTAGTATATCTCCCGGGTCACGTGAAGAGGCAGGTGGCACCGCTGCATGCATTTAAATCGAATATTACAAAGTGGATGTATCCAGTATCCAGTTATAGCCATCTTGCGCCAGTTCTTTAGCTGCAAGAGTGTCGGCACGTGGGCCTAATGACAGGAGGTGAGAGATTGGAGATACGAGTTTCGTCTAGATTTTTTAATGTTATGACTAGTTAAATAAAGTTTTGTGCCGCGAAAATCTCTACAGTAATACGTTGACAGATTGTAGATAATATTTTCCCATAATATTAATGTTTTTTGGGCTGTTATTGCATTGAATGTGATTCTGTGATTCTCGTTCTTATGGTACTTTCCAGTTGCCTCCATATATAGAAAATAAACATCTTATAATTTAAAAAAATAGAATCCTCCGAAATGATCCGTTTTTTTAAGTTGATATAAAAATAAAAAACACATAACCAACAAGGAACATTAAACTCCGATTTCAATGCCAAACACACACACTTAATAACCTCCATCTTTTTGAGTCGTTGGTTAAAAAATAACCTAATCTAAAACTCATGTCAATCAAATCTTTACAGTCTAAAAGAGCTCATTATCAAAGTTATAAATGGTGATTTAACAAGTAGGTTACTTAAACAAGTGTGTAAAGTTTATAAAGGGCAGTTTACAGCGGGGCGGGCGGGTCGCGGCGCTTCCGGGGGCGCCGCCCGCCGAACCACTCGTAAACTTGAGTTTTAATCAACCGGTGTACCGCCAGCAAGTGATTATTGATCATTTGATTATCAAGTTAATGGACTGGTTTATACATTTATTAGTTTAATTACTCGGATTAGTAGCGGCGCGGATTTATTGACCGAACGTCAATTGTGTTTAATAGATATTGTTTGGTGCTGTCATTTTTATTTGATCGGATTTACATAAAGTTATCTTTATGAGATCACCTTTTAAATATAAAATCTTTGTTATGAAACACTTCAAAATCGAAGGAGGTTCTCTTTTCAACACGTCGATACATTTTATATTCCAATTATCTATCAACGCAACTAATGCCTACGTCTTCTATAAAACTTCCCAAAAACGTTATCCAATTTAAAACCGATTCAATTATCTTAATCTTGATTTAAAATAAGCGGAAGGTATTTGTATGCAGCTAGTACCGGCCGGACGACGGGCTGGGTGAGCACCTGAATTTTTATGAAACAAAAGAAACTTGCTCCGGGAATAATCTCGCATTATGTGGCGGCCATCTCGGATTATAATCTTAGGATGGAAATTAGTTGATCCGGTCCTCGTGACCTGGTTCGTATTATCATCTCTTTTAAGCCAGCGCAGACGTTAAGTGAGTCAGTTTGTAGACTGTCTTTTGGTCTTTAATATTTGTATTATCATCTTTTTATAAGAGCTCACGCAAAACTTAGGTCTTTAGACTGTGTACGGTTCTATGAAAACCTATGAAGGTGTCAAATATTAAGACAAGCAATGGATTTTACGAGTATGTCTGTCATCGGCTGTTTTCGTCGAAATTATTGTACCAGCAACTGTTACTAACTAAATAAAGTCACACTAGACTGCGTCAAACAAGGCAAGTCAGTCTAAGCTTTGTCTTAACTACAGTGTAATGGTCCCAACACTAAGCGTGACTCACAGCTTCACCCGTCCGGTTTGACAACGGTTATTCCAGTTTCGTAGTTAATCCCTTGACAATGCCTATTAGAACTGTAATACGCTTAACACACCATATGAAGAAACTACAATTACTGCCTTAAATAACTGTAATAGTTTGTACGTAGGCATAATAAGTAAATTAATGAATGAAGTAATGCAATGGTCTGTATTAATTAACAATTTTAATGCCGGTTTCTCAATTTAGGGCTTCGTACTTCGACCGATCAAAACTGAATTCTTGATTAACTTGAAATTGTTTTATTTATTTGTAAAAATGTAATCCCCATCCGAAGTTTTATCAAAATCAATTCACTAGGCTCATATAACACTCGTTGCCTACATAACCTATCAAATATTGATTAAAGAAACAATAAAATGTTGTACCTATACGAAAATATAGACGAAAAAGGAATCGAGAACAAGCATACGCATACGAACGGTAAACGCATAAATAAGTGATCAGTGAAACATCAAAAAGTGTTCGCATACAGCTCAATATACACAGTGATTGAGATTTGTAAAGGGGAATATTGAAAAGCTAAAAAAACGCGGCGTGTCATCTGAATGTAAAAAAATTGATTTGGGTTCCGCACGACCCTTACCTACGGAACGAGAATTGGGAAATTTCTTAATTTAGATACTTGAAATGTCAAAAGACACATACAGACGGAATCTCCAATAAAAATGTCAATGAGGAAAACGACGTAACTTTATTTTTAATATCAGAAATTGTTTTCTACATTTAATGCTTCCAATTTACGTCGTGTCAGGTGTAAAAACATTGAGCGCCTCGACCGCTCTGATTGGACGGTTGAAATCTATGCGACCAATTTGAACTAAATTAAAAGTAATTCTATCTCTTTTATCTGGATGCGATTAGATAAGGACGAGGACATTCTTAATTTACTTTTAGTTTAGGGTCAGCGCTCCCGAATTTAAACAAGTATTTGAAACTTTTTGGGATTTGGCCGAATTAAAATATATATTCATGAGTTTATGGCCTCTACGCCATACACGCCACAGCGAAGTAAAATTTGTCCTAATGGAGGTTTCCACTTGGTAAGTGATAATACAAAAGACTATTAAACATATTTATTCGAAATCGGAAAAATATCGGAAATTCAAACCTATAGTGCCTCATCATCCCCAACCATCTTCTAAGCTATAGTTACCTAATGCTATGGATAGAGCTGTAAAAGACCTAAAGGTCTACGAAATAATTCCATGAAACACTAAATAGTATTTATTTATTACCTGTTGTTATAACCAAAGTTGTTCGATATTCAATTCATCCTCGTCAATGTTGTTCAGTCTTACCTCACTACATCACTAGATACTCTGTACCATATCGATACACGTCTGTGTCTCGTTATCGAATAATTTCGCAAACAAATCGAGTTACATTAGTAATCCATTTTTAAACAAGTCTCCGTACATAACCGTACGTGCCGGTCGCACGTATTTATTGATTTATGTAAATACAATACGCGCCTCCACTGTTTACGTTACGGTATCGCACGCCGATGTATCGGGCTTGTTATGCCTTATTCACATTAGCAGATAGTTACGAACACGTTCCGGACTTTTATTCAACTTCACCTGTTACAGTGTGTTGAGAACTGGCTTGGCGGATTAGGTGTGTTGTTTCTGCACGATATTGTAGAGTATTCGTGCTTAGTCGTGCGTACTAGCTCTATCTAGTTATATCTTTGTGGCACTAATCTTATTTACTGAAAGGATTTTTATGGAATTGTCAACAACAGCTAAAATTCTACTCTTGTATTAGTCTTTTAGGTGTATAGGTGGTCCAAAACTCCAATGCCTGGATTGACCACTAACCCACTTGAACTTCCTTTTTTATCCTTTGTAATTTAGCATTTAATTGACTAACCGAAGCGAAGGTGGGTAGCGGTTTACGAGTTAAGAGTAGGTATATTTATTTGGTTAAAAATTAAGTGCACTGCATATTTATGTGCCCCATAGAATCAAAAACAACTCAACGAATGTTCATGCTGTTTTAAAAATAAAATACAGAGTGGTTGAGTTAGTTAGAGAGGTTGTAATAAAGTAATTTCTGTGCAATATCAATATCTGGGCTTGAAAGGTAATCTCAGTAATGACGTGCTGAGCTCAGTGGTGGCTGTCAGACCAACAACGGCTTAGAAACCAATAAGAGAAGCGACTCAGTGTTAATATGAAATGTCAGTCGCAATTGTAATCAAGGCAGAGCAACCACCAGTGTTAACCCTTAGGTGGTCTGACATTCTGGTTTTGGAATTGAACTAACCACAATTTCCGACTGCCTTACTCAGAGACGTCCATGTAATCGACATTAACTAATTGACGTCATTTTTCATACATTACATGTCAAAATCAATCATTAAATGTTTAATAAGGAAGCATCTGACGTCTCTAAGTACGGGCGTAAGTAAATAACTACACAAAATGTATAATAATTATTTATAATAGCAACACACGGTATCTCGCACTGAACTCGTTCCCGAAATAATTTCGAGATAAGTCTTTATTTTAACGAGATTTTTCAAAAAATCTCATACATATAAAATGTCATCAAATCGGTTATAATAGTCGCATTAGTAACTATATGATAACACTACATTATATCAGATGTTTCCTCGTACAAAATAGCGGGGTCACTTAATCAAAACTATACTCACGAGAGAAAAAACCAGCTTGTATAATTGTTCCCCATTACCTATAAAAAGTGAAGTCTCTATATGAACTAGGCTCCAACTATTTCCTTGCTACCAAACACCAAATCTGTTACAACATTAATAATAATGATAGTTACAATACCACTCTGTACTGTTGGTCTTCATCATCTACACAGAATAGCAGTGATAACACAAACATACGTCAAATATGTATCGCCAGCTGTCAAGGAACAATCACATCGTGTGTACACACCCTAACCATGCGTATCGTACCGCGGAATGTCTCTTATTAAGTACTCCATGTCATACAAAGCAACATACAGTCGAATTTTATTCGATAAAAACGTGATGCTCATCGTCTGTATGTACATTAAAAAGGTTGGAAAGGGCAATGGGGGCACGAATTGATAACTCATCTTTGTGTTTGTGTTACGCTGATTGTTTGCATACATATGGTTGGGAGATATCGTATTTTTATTTAGTTAATGAGCAGATAAAAGTAAAATATAATCCGGAGACAATGTTTGTAGCATCATAGAAATATTGAATTCTAGGTGATGGCAAATTGAGATATGGCTTTGATATGATTTCAGTCTGATTTTTAGCTCTCTTTTCATTCCATTTATACCATGGTTTTTTTATAAACTGAAGTCCGTATTGAGTTTAATGCTTGCTCCTATCAGTACCAACACATAAAACTTGCAACAAAGCACTCCTAGAAAATGCTTCAAGAAATACTACGTGGAATCAGTACAAGAATAGATTCCTAACTATATGCATAAATATGTAAAGCATCGTCTTGTAAAGGTCTCCTTTAGGTCAATGACCTTTTCCACTGAGGTTATCAGTACCTAGTATCTACATTGAAAAGAATTAGCCGTAATCACTACGTCAGGGTTCGTGTTAGCGATTTCAAGTCCAACTTGTATTTAGGTAAATGCCCTTAATTCCAAGCAAGGTCGAGTATTAGCAATAACCATTATGAAACAAAACCATATCAAACTTAAATAACCTTGTCACCCAGTAAAACACAAATTACATGAAAAATACTTTATACCTGCGTGATTAGAGTCCATTATATGTCGAGAGGGCGGAACACTTTAAGTGTGCGATTGTGTGTTATTGAGGAAACGCATTATATTAAACAAACTCCTTTTGATTCGACGGTTATGTCGCCGTGACATGCAACACTGTTGAATGAGCTAGCTTTGTACAATGAATTATTTGTAAATAAACAATTTAAGGTTCAAATAACTATACTATCCGAACTCTTATTTCAGTGAGTTTTTAGCCATAAACTAATTGAAACCTTCACGGTCTTATTAATAAAAAACGCTTACACTTTTTCCACCCAGCTTGCGCCGTATCAGTTAATCCTAGTTGTAGCGTTGTATTTAAATCGGTAATAAGAAACAGGTATTAGGATCGGATCAACAATACATTCGTTATGCCAAGATTTAAGTATGTGTTATGGCAATATTCATATTCAAGAACGAAAAAGAATGAACGAAATGACCATGTTAGACACAAATGACGGTGACAGTAATTGAACTTTGACATTTGGCATGAAGATCTCAGTCCAAATATGTATTTATTTTATCGATTGTATTTTTAGCAGAGAGGGAGTATAGATTTTACCTGAATGCATTTCTAAATTATTTAATGTTAGTACATTACCTCGTATAGATCAGAAAGAAAACCTGGGGAAAGAAAACCGCCTAGAAACGTCCGCTGTTTTCCAACCATCGTAGAAACAGAGAAAAACTATTCAGGTGTTTTAACTTAAACATACACACAAACGTAATTTATCTCTAAACAGGTATACCGGATAGATGTTTAAATCACAAAGGATAGTATCGATGCATTATTCATCGATGAGAAGCCGAGTTGGGAACTCTCGGATTATGATGAAAACTTTAATTTTGAACCACTCCCCCCTTCCGCACCCCCTCTTCCACCTTGACTTAATATGAATATAGAACCCAAAGGTATGACAGGGCACTACTTAAACTATTTTGTTTTCATCAGTATACGTGGGAATTCGTTTAAAGCCATGGAGATAACAAAGATACTTTGTTAGGCTTGCTACTTTTCCCAAATAAACGCATCAAAAACACAAAATAATAATATAGTGGAACGTGAGTAGAGGAACGTGATAAAGAGGAACTAACACACAGAGGCCGGAATTTCAATGGGTATCTAAAATTAATATTTGCTAAAGCTTTTCTCATTCAGAAGTTTGAAATAAGAACTCTTACACACACTCACACATACACACACTTAGTTGAAACTGCGTCAATATATACACCAATCTTCTGTTATCTTAATACAAAACATATCGGTAAGTATTTTATTTTTATCAAGATTCAAAAATATGTCACGTTATCTGTAACGTAAATATCCAAACACTTATTTTTATCGCACAGTCGGGTGTTTATCGTATTTTTAATAATGATGATTTTAGTAGCGTGTTCTATGTAATTATTTGTATGCATATAAAATCAAATCAAAGCAAGTAGAATTTTATACTTACAAAATACGAACAGTTATCCTACCAATCTTAACTTGGAGTTATGTAGTGAAAAGAATACGGTAGCAAGTTATATGTTGGACATCACTTTTTATAGCGCCTGTTGGTCGTTTCTAAAAAATATTATTAAAAAAAAATAACTATTCGTCTGTATTGTCGTCTCAAAGCCTCAAAGCAAAGGCATCTCATACCACTGAAGATATCGGTACCATGTGGAGAAATAGTTAATGCCATAATTAATAATTATTGACAGATTTTTTAAATACTATCTATTTAGTTGTTATCTTATAAAATACACACGCAAATGGGTAACTAATCAGAAGCAGTTTAACATTTTTGATAAATCAGAGATAATGGCGATAAAACGAAAAAACAATATTATTTTGAATCAAAGTACCTTTTCATATAAAATATGGAAGCGGTTTAATATTTATTTGTTAAAATTGTTGGTAGAAATTATATGAATCCATATAATATATAAACTATTATAACTTGAAGCACTTAACATTTTGATAAACTATCGGAAAATTAGCTTATCTAGGCCGAAGTAAACAATTATAAATTAGGTTACAAGTATATGAGTAACACACTTGCTACACTATATTACAGCATCATATGATCTCATATAGAACGGTATCTTTAACAAAACTTATCTCGATTTAACTCCATATGTCAACTGATAGCGTCACACAATTGATGGCCTGATAAGGTGATAACAGTCGAACATTAGTAGTTCACGAGTAGTCATGTACCGAGTCGCGCTGGTCGTCGGAGCGGCCAGCAACCTCGGCTACCAGGTGCTCAAGAGACTCCACAAAACATACCATGGAAAGATATACTTCACCACCGAGGACGAAAACGACGGCATCAACATCCTCAAGAACCTGAAGAAACCCACCAACGTGCACTACTTGCAAATGGACTTAACATTCACAAAGAGTATCGTCAAAGTGAGGCACCACATACAAGACTTGGACGAGAGAATCGACCTGATCATAAACGTCACGGACTACGTGCCCGAGAAGCACATCACGACTGCAGAGCGGGTGAGGAGAACGCTCAGCGTCAACTTTTACGGTTACATCAATTTTGGGAAGTTAGTGTACCCGTTACTCAATGAAGGAGGGAGAGTGGTCAACGTGTCGGGCCCGGCCGGTCTGCTCGCCACGATCGAGAACGAAAACATAAGGAAGAGGATCAGTGATAGCAGTTTGAACGAGGATGAACTAGTTGGCATTATGCAAGAGTATGAGAACGCAGCAAGGAACGGTGTTGAGAAGACCGAAGGGTGGGGCGTCAGTGTCAGCGCCGTGAGCAAGGTCGCTCTCAACGCGGTCACCTTCTTACAACACAGAGAATGGAGCGACAACGGTGTGGTCATCAACTGCGTGAACCCCGGTAACCTCTCTCATAAAGAAGCGAGGAAGACCTCAAAGGTTTTCGAAGAAGGAGCGAAAGCCATCCTGTACCTCGCGTTAGAAGCCCCGCTATCTCTCAAAGGGAACTTCGTATGGAGTAATTATTCGGTGATCGAGTGGAATTCCGACCCGTTCGTCGAAGTAACTACTGTCTGAACTGTTAATTTAATTTGTAAAACGCGTCATGTGTGAATTGATTGAAGTGAAACAGAGCAAATGTGATTACCAAATGTCTATTATTAATTCAACTAGTCATACATATTAATATGCGGTTTTATTTCGCTATTTAAGTTAATATTCCACTTGGGTATCATATTTCACTTTGAACATGGAAATTGTGTTTAAAGTAGTATTGTTCGAGGCGGCGAACCTCAAAGGTATACGTGAATTCGTAACCAATGTTTTCTACCATATCATATTTCCGTCGATACAGCAGCAACACGCCATCAAAAGCCACTTTCGTATTCTGTTATTCAATACATCTGTCGCAGGTTTGAGGAATCATTGATCATCCTTCGTGAATTTATCAGTATCGTGCCGCTGTCAAAAACAATCCCCTCACTAGAACGTCCTCAAATATTTTCAGTTGGCGTGCATTCACGTCTCAGAAACATACATTGCGCGCTTCCAACCGGATTTGTACACGCACACACCTAAATATACTTCGATGTATATAAAAGCAGATTTGTTGCGATCGTATCGTCGGGAAACTCGTAAAATACTGTTTACTATGTACAAAGGTCATACGATTGGGATAAAGAGGCGTATTTGGGATTTAAGTTTGAATTATTGAAGTTAGAATGGGATGTGAGTGGATTGAGTCACTTTGAGGTCAGCGCGGACATATAAATGATGAGCGGATACAAATAAGCGGCTGCGGACTTTGTTCAACATTTAATCAAAACGTATTTTAATCTATAGGAGGCAAAATACCTTCTCACTATACTTCTAGGCCTGAAGTATATTTTCTAGAAGGATTTTACGAGTCGAGTACATTTTAAAAGCAATTCAAATTAAAAGAATATTAGGCCTATACAATCACTCCTCTCCTAACAAACACTCAAGATTGTCACAACTAACGAGCTGATATATTACTCAGTACCTCACATTAACCGAACAAACCATAACAATACATCAAAATAATCATTACGGCGTAAAGTTGCCACCATCTTGGCGTCCTAATTATTTGGACCCACTATTAATGGGTCCTATTAACGCACTACATACTGGACATATTACCCTATAATGGTCGCAGGCTCTTCACCTAATATTACGTTTAATGACTTTAAAATGTTATTACCATTTAAACTACATTTTGGAAGTGCCTAGCAATTTTATAATCGTACCAGGAGTATAAATGTTGCTATTTTGTTATTATGTTTTAGACAAATATTGCCATACATCAACAATACTACGAGTATTTGTAAAAAACATTCATTAACCTTACTATAGCAATCATTCGACGTCTGTAAATGCTTCAGTTAATATCACAAAACAAACATTACTATATTAAAATACTTCTTCATTAAATACTCTTTTCATTAAAACAGAAAAACTAAAATCATTCAATTGACTCGTTCCGAGCAACAGCTCGAAACAAAAATATAGACTTAAGTCGTAAATGTAGCAACAACTTTTAAAACTTCAATTAATTAACTTCTCAATTGGAAAAAAGTAAGTTTAACGTTGAATTGAGAGTGCGAGATCGTATTAGAAGCTACAATGAGTAAACTATTTACGTTTCGTAGATAAAAGCTGGGAGCCGATTGTGGGCATTGATACCTCGACTGGGCGTTCGAAGGTACTTGTGTCTCATTATTGGTTTCAATGGGTTAGATGAGGATACTACGATTTAACTTAAAACATATACATATAGCACCGTTGACAATATGCGAGTTTACCAGCCGAGAACAGACAAACACAAAGTTTGAGAGACTTGCTTGTTGTAGCCAATTTAATCTCACTCGCCTTCTATTGATTTCGTCAGGTAACAACAGTCAGGTATAACTTGTAAATTACTTAATCTAAATGAGACCTTAACCAACTTATATGTTCAAAGTTCTTAAGATATTAAAAATCACAAAAACCATGTTTTGAATTAGCAAGCGGTCTTATTCAATGTTTAATTTGTTTCAAACAATTTGCCGGAGTTTCTTATACAGTACAAAAGTCGTGTCTTAATTTACTTTTTGTTATTATAATGGAATAGAGTTCGGTTTGTTGTCGGTCGGGCGGCAATGCCCGGCGCGGCTGGCATTGCCCGGCATTGCCACGAGAAACGAGTGCCGCTGACGCGTCATTACCGCGCCTTTGTGCAACGTTCCCAATGCAACTATGTTTTATATTTTGGAAATTACATTTTAAACACTTGATTAAAAGGGGTTGGCAATATTAAACCCACCTTTGTAACTGTGTTCTAAAATACATATAAATTAGATATAAACCAAAGACAGAAATTTACATACATAGTTCAATTTGTGAATGTAAAATGTATGCTTTGTTGTAGAATTTTGTCTGTAATGTTTAGATACGCTTTGTTGTATAACGGCAGAGTGAATAGCTTTCTGTAAAAGCTTTGTGAAGGAACAACGCCATGCGTCTAAAAAACGAGTGAAACAACACATGCGATATCCGATCGGTGCCTATTCTCTTCTCAAAGTGAGGTACCGCCATGTTTGCTTCGTCTTTTAATGTTTCAGTACAAAAACTATTGGAACTGAATGCCAAACTCAACAAGTACCGAGCGATAAACATTTTACAATAACTACTTACAACTACGGAGACTTCCAACTAGAGTGTTACGACATAATAAAAAGTTTCGTTAAAAACCTGCTTATCGGAGGCTATAAACGGGAAAGGTTGTTGCGTACTGTTCCGAACAATCCGATCGAATTAGAGCACAGCAGTTATGAAGAGTATGACGCACTCGTTTGAATTTAAAGCTTGAGTGTGTTTGTGCGTTTTTCTGATGATGATTAAGATTTGATTGTTTGAAGGATAACTAGATTAATAAAATATTAGCAGTGACAGACACTGAATAACTTTGGTCCTGTATTCTATGCCCTACCTTGCACTAAAAGGAGCTTCTTGAATATGTCGCACACTTTCCGCTTGCTAAATATTAAAAAACGTAAAGCGTAATTAAAACACATTTAAGCTCTTGTATTGTACTTGCACCTCGATAGGAAAGGCGACATAATGTACACTCGAAAGAAGTCTTAGGTTATTTTTGTGATGGTTCCAGTCTTGTCGATACGATTCTGTATATCCTCAATTCTAACAATGTCAGCCTAAAATCTCATACCAATTCAAAATCGATAGTCAAAGTAGGTGTATCCGAAAGTTTAAGAGGGCACGGGTCCGCCCGGGCGTGTTGTCAAAGCGCGCTTGTTATAAACTTCGTGCTGCACTCGTCTTCACTCGTTAACTTCACTCGGTAACACAAACATAAATTTGCGTACGAGACTTGTCTTCTTTGCTATTTCCAGTATATGTTTAATGTTTGAAGTGGTGTATGTTTGTCTTTACGGCAACGGATTCAGTTTCTCGGTTCACTGACTTTAAAATAACAAGTTTCAGTTACAGTTCCCGACTTTAATTTTTATAGATCCTTTATAGTTTATATTCTATTGCTATCCGTTAGAACGAGCTCTCTTTCTGGGTTAACGAAGTGAATGTCAGTGAGACACTGGCTATGAGTACATTAGAGTGAGTAACATAAAATATAATTATTGAAATCCTTAACTTATTGCTGAATAACTGCTAAAAGGAAAAATATGATGAGTGAGATCAACAAGATCAGCTAATATGAGTATGCCCAGAGAATGTTACTTTAGCGACACTGAACTTCAGCCACGCCCAGCGGCATCTATCAACTGACAAGTACATCAATTCTGATCCATAAAAATCACATATTATTAGAATGTACAAAATGGAATATCTCATTAATATCATGTGGAAATTTAATAAAATAGGTAACAGGAAAATTACGAGGTGTCACCGGCAGCGCCGCGTTGACGGAGGTCGCCGAATCTTATTTATTGACAGTGGGTACTTCCAATACCTACGAGGAGAGACGGTGTTTACCTGGTGGTGTGCTTACTAACTGTTGGCTATGTATTTGTAAGGTGTTCATGAGATAACTTTAAAGTTATGCCCAGAAATGTACCTTGTGTTGTACAATTGCTATGCTTGTAAGTTAAGGAGGCCCGGTTGTTTCAATCGTCAGACCATGTTGGAGAGACTTTTAGCCGGTCTAAAAACTCCGACACCAGCACGGGTAGCATGAACACTGGTAGACATATATCTCTATAGGGTTAAAACTTTTGTCTTGTCTACGGGTTATGGCGCGGTTGCGAGCACATAATGACAGGAAGCGAAAATCTCTACTGTATACAAAACTTTCGCTACGGAAGACATAGAAATATTGCCCTTTACAAATATATTATATTTTTAACATGGTCACACATGATTACCGATAAATTTTTTGAAGCACAACACCGTCACAACACTATTTCATTCATTCGCCATTCATTCATTTCAGTGCGTTTTTGTCTGTGGTTATTGTTTCTTGTTTTCGTTTTTGTTACAAAAATATTAAAATATAATAAAAGAGTCGAAGACAAGCTTTGTATGCACCTTGGAGGGTAGCCTACATATTTGTATACTTTGAAATGTCAAAGTCAAATTAGTCTCTGACGTAGACATAATATGGTCGTCATGCTCAAGGGCGTAGACATTTGTATACAAATGACGTACGCGACAAGACAAATCTATGTCGCGGTAGCTACTGTAGACAAAATCGCGATGACGTCAAACTTGCGCCATAGATGGTAGACATATTTGTATGTCTACTTGTCATGCTACCCGTGCAGGGTTGGCAACTATCCTACTCGAAATGAATGAATGAATGAATGAATGATGGTTGTTACATTCAACTATGGCTGTGTAACTTTACTATGGTACGTGTTACGATGAAGGTTATATTTAAAAACTAGCAGCGCCCCGCGGTTTTACCCGCGTTGTGTCCATTCCTGTGGGAATTTCGGGATGAAAAATAGCCTATGGTACTCGTGGATAATGTAGCTTTTGAATGGTGAAAGAAATTTTAAAAACGGTCCAGTAGTTTTTGAGCCTATTCATTACAACCAAACAAACAAAGTTTTCCTCTTTATAATATTAGTGTAGATGAATATAATAATTTTATGTATTGTAATAAAATATTGGCCATAAGCTATTTACACTCTAAGTTAATGTAGATGCGTGTCGTAGTTCTTCTTCTTCTTCATCGAGTGGATGGTCAACCTGACCAATCCTGGTGTCAATTATTGAGCCGTGTCGTAGTTGATATTACTACATGTACGGTACGGTTAAACTATACAGTATACACTATTATGGTAAACTAGCAGCGCCCCGCGGTTTTACCCGCGTTGTGCCCTTTCCTGTGAGAATTTCAGAAATTTTTATACATATAAACCGTCCTTTTGAATCACTCTATCTATTTAAAAAAAACGCTTTATAATCCATGCAGTAGTATTTGAGTTTCAGACAGACAGACGCGACCGGGGACTTGTTTTATAATAATTATGTTGTGATGATACACTGCCAAATGATATAAAGAATGTATTGATTGACCCAAACTTAACAACATCGATGAAATACACTGATTGGGAATTGAAAATAGTTCATAATTAATTGATTATAGTAGGTGAGCGAGTTTTTTATATATTTGAGTAATTGTGTCGCACGCTACATCTAAATGCTGACCTAAGCAACGTACGGCTATGTAAGTACCGTACACTACAAACAATACGACATTACTTTAGTTATTTATCAGAAAGGTACAACTCCCTTCTTGTTAGCAAAGATTTTAATTTTAATTACCGACACTGGAAAAGTCTGTTAACTTCTCGATTGTAAAGCTTCTAAGAGTTTGAGAAAGTTGCGTTGATAAACGACAAGATACGACAATAAATTTCGGACAACTTAGATGTTGTTAATGAATTCATTAAATTATATGGAGTCCCGCTTCGGCTCGCTCTCACTCAGCTCGGCTTTAACCTACTTTTGTATGTTTCCAGATTTACCAATAACTGTCGCAGTTCAAACTAAATAGTCGATTAAAATATTAATATAATTGGATTTTAAACGATTATTGAATTATGCTGAAAAACTTTTAGTGCATGTGGGAGAGGTTAAGAAGTTGATATTTGTCCTTCTGAAACCATTGATCAAGACAAACACAGACTATATGCGATATATAGGTTTTTTCTGAGTAACAGAGCCCTAAAACATGTCATAGTAAATTATTAAAGAGGGAAAGAGAGCTTAACAAAAAGAAGACTAAGAAAGTACAACCGCAAAGTTTAAATAATATTCAAGATATCACATACACCGGAGCCAACATCTCACAGAAACTGGTGCAATGTATGAAATTTTAACGGCTTTACACCATTCTAAGTTGAGGCCACAAAGTGCCTTAGGGGAATGAAAAATTCTGACCATCCGCAACAGTGGTAGTTTATGTAGTATTCAGTGAATGGACCAATCCACTAGCTCCCTCGAGTGCACGCTACCGGCACTCTGCCCAAGATGCATGTTGCCTCTCAGTCACAATCGCCCCACACTAACAGGCACATCAAATCTTTAAATGCATGTATTTGTAGACTAGTATGCAGTCATATGCTTCAGTTTGGAGTGTACTTTCTATTATGTAAACGTTTTTGTGAGGGATTGCAGTCTGGACTGACGTTACGTAGGTATCTGTGGGACTACCACACTTAGTCCTTATTTTCGATATCAACATAATTTAAATCGTACGGTAGCATTATTTTGAAGCAATACTCTTTCCCTCAAATAATTAAATTATTCAATATATTCTGGTCGATCGGTTAGTTGAAACCGATTTCGCTTTGATTTTGATTACACCTATTTAAAGCCTGTATCAATCATAGAGCTCGTTCAATTGGCCATTTAATAAATGTGTTAATAGAATGTAGTCAAAGTTTTAATATACATGATATATCTGAAGTCCTTCCCAGCGATCATTCAATATTGAATTAATTAAGAACTGTGCGCCGGACGGTTCCATTTATTAATATACGAAACTGATTACTTTGTTGCGGTTTTATCTTGAACTTATTAAATTATTATGCACATTGTTGCGTATTACTCGATTCCATATTTATATCCAAACTTAATTTATTTTCTCACTCGCAAAAGAAACTGGGTTTGTTCTCACGTCTAATTTTAGAACCGATTAGGAACTTTATTATGTGGTACAAATTCCAAATACATATTTCATTTCAATATCGTCTGACAAGTAGCATCCGTAAATGTATGATCATAGGCTACTTTTCTCCAAAAGTTCCCAAATAAAACTAAACGAAGCGAAGCGGGCGAGTGCTAGTATTTCATATTTTATAAACGTTTTGTCATTCTATTGAAAGCCCAGGTTGTCTGCGCTGAATACTGAATAGGTGCTAAATAAAGTCGAAGTAACAAAGACAATCGTCAACTACCTAAACAAATAAGTGCCACCACTCCAAGCATGGCTTCCGCATTCGCCGTCGAAATGCAGCATTATTCTACATTGCCAATAACCTAACACTCTCGAGCAGGTGTTGTATAAATTAATTTCAATATGAAAGCTCCGAGAGCTTACAAGAAAGCACACGAAGTAATAAATTACTGCGACACTTAATAGATGAACGTTATCTGCCGTACAAAGTTTCAAATAGAAAAACTTGCGTCGTTAGCAACCGCAACTTTACGAATAACTGTTGTTGTCTCATTCGCACAACATACGAGATGTCTAGTATGTAGAACAAGGTTTACGTGACTTATCTAGAAGGACTATGAGCTTAGAACATCTTGCATCTGGCAAGAGGAATTAGCCATAACAGAACCTAAAATATAAATTGCTATGTCATTTATTACTCGTTCGAAGCTTACGACTTATAAAAAATTTATGGCGCAATTTTTTTCACGAAAACTGTCTGGATATTAAAACTATAAACTTTAGTTCTAATAAAAATCTAATCATATCAATGAACTACACAAAACTCATGCAGAAATTCGGAAAACGTCATAAACTGAGGTTTAATATTTGGTAACTACGTGGATATTCTGAAGTGCCAGCATTTCATCCGTAACTGGCATAATCTGGCGTGCAGCCTGCGCTGTCACTCAATCACGGGCCTCCTGCGGGCCGCGCGTTACACCGACTCGTAACATACGAATGGCAAAGAGCAACTAACGATTGTCTGAAAGCTGTAAATCGAATGCGGCGTTGCGTCGCCGGCAATGCGCCGAGCAAAGTGAATTGTGAGTTACAACTCTATAGACATTCCTAAACGAAATTTGCGAGCAAAGCATTTTGCTGCAGTTCATTTGATCCGGCAAAGCCTCTTTCTTGCACTTTGCCGGCTTCTTTTAAATCGGTTAAATATTTAAACAATACTGCGCTGCGACATGACGCTAAGAACATAATTTAATACCAGAGAAACTTCGTACCTACTTACTTCAGCGATGCACAAAGTGCGGCGGAGCGTCAATAAAGTCCGAGGCCACGTCCGTTCATGAATAATATAACCGAATGCATGACACTATTTAAATTTAACCGAACAACTGTAACCAATAAACAGCTACAACTTTATTTTCTCCTAAAATATATTTCATAAGTTTAGTGTCGGTATTAAGAAAACGTTTCATATATTCCACGTTTATGTGCCTTGACACCGTTACGTGACAGTGTAAACGTGGCCGGGTAAATCGACCTCACCTTGAATAAAACACTCGAGTCCGCGGTGAAAAATAAAATGCAGAATGCATTCAGCAGGTGGCGCTACGTGCGGTAAATGAAAGAATACTGTCGTGTCTATCATTCACAAAATTTCAAGCCTCCATATACTCGTATAGTCCAATTAAAGAACAACTCAAAAGAGGGTATAGAGTGCGTGAGAGGGTACCTAAGCGATTTCTTCAGAAACGTATTCAACATACTAAAAGTCCTGACGTCTAGAAGGTGCGCCGGAGGCAGGGGGGGGGGGGGTGACAAAGGTCTCAATTTTAGGTTATTCGCGAATATCTCAAAAACGGTGCAATGTAGCGAAAAAAATTTATGATGAAATGAAAGCTTATAAAATTCTCTATAACTTTAAGTCTTCCATAGTTTAAACGTACTCACACGGGTTTTTTCGCGTTAGAAAGTTAATAAAGCAAGTAATAACTTACTTTTTATTTCCCGACGTTTCGAGGGGATTGCACCTCTCGTGGTCGCGGGTGAACTCTAATTAATTGTTTGGTTTGAGAGGTATCACCTTTCCGTGACACAGTTTATACTAGTATGGGAGGTGATGTCTCGATAACTAAACGAAATATAATGTAATTACATTTGAAATTAATAAATGAATTTGAATTTGAATTTGAATTAATTCTTCCACTTTTTCCATATTCCCAACCGTTATTGAACTACACGTTTCAGAAATGTAAAAATTACGGACCTCGGGCAGGTAACTATGGAGCCTGGCCCATGCTCAACAGTGACATGACCTATGTAATTTAAAAGGTCTTAAAATTGCCACTGGAGGTGCTGTGGAGCCTGGGCGGAATGCTCAACAGTGACATGACTTATGTCATTTGAAAGCTCTTACAAGTCACTTTTTAATAGTTATATCGAAATCGACGCCCAACTCGGTGTTTTCGACCACCGAAGAATCAACACTAGGTGTATGTGCAGTTAACCCTGATGGTATTGCTCAACAGTGACATAACTTATGTAATTTGAAAGCTCTTGAAGAGTTGTCCAAGTCACTCCTTGACATATATATCGAAATCTTTAAAAGCACATTTCATCACAAAGTCTGTGATGAAATGTGCTTTTAAATAAACATTTATACTGTAGGTAAACTAATATATTTGTTCAATTACTGGAAAGTATTTTTAGCTTCATGACTTAGTTTAATACTTCTTTTAAATGTTATGCTATTAAGGTTTTTATAATTTACTAAAAGTTGATACACAAAAATTAATATCAGATTAATACAAAATATTTTAAAGTTTTACTTTCTATCCTTTTTTAACCGATTTCAAACAAAGGAGGTTTTCAATCCGTTAGAATCAATTAAAAATCATACACTGTTCATCGTTATAGTCCAGTCTTAAATATTTTGTTATAAACTTAAAATTGTAAACACTGGCACTAGTGAAGAGAACGTATTAACATTTTACTTATAGTTCTATTTAATACTTAACTATTAAATAATTCCCGTCTAATATTCGTTTATCTACGGCAAGTTGTTAAATCGAGCATAGCGCGCCGTGTCATGAAGGTTCGTGATGTTATTTTACGTTCAAATATACACGTTCGCACGCTCGGCACGGTGTGAGGCGCGGCCATAAA
Source organism: Cyclophora albipunctata (assembly GCA_963082685.1). Taxonomy (NCBI): domain Eukaryota; kingdom Metazoa; phylum Arthropoda; class Insecta; order Lepidoptera; family Geometridae; genus Cyclophora; species Cyclophora albipunctata. The sequence goes on along the minus strand of OY720117.1, from coordinate 550,078 downwards.
TACCTTGCGAATGTTGCACGTGTTTTTGAATATTCGGTTTGTTTAGAAAACGCAATTTCTGTTTAGATTTTTTGTTTAGTGTTATATTTTGACTTAGCATAGAACTGTTCAACGAGAACTTTGCTTTACAGTGGGACATTTTAGAATAATTATAAAATAATGTCGTTGCGTTTAGGTGGTCTAAAAACTCCAACGCCAGGGCTGGCCACTAGCCTACTTGAGTTTGCTCTATAACATAAAAGTTATGGGTATTTTTGAATTATAAGTAAAAAGTAAGCTTACTTTTACTTCAAAAATAAAAGAAAGTTATCAAGCCTTTGGCCTGCAGCAGGTTCTCGTTGTAGGTTAGATTAAAACTTACTTTACTTTTATGAACCAACATTAGAGTAAATCGTTTTCCCAGGAAAAACTACCGCTAATGAAAGCTTCAAAACGTTTGCTTTGAACCGCATAAATGTTTATATTTAGTGTATGAAATTGCATGTAACTAAGTTATCTCTAACAAAATAAGATAAACTCTATAAAGACCAACTCGGAAACGAGTCATGAAAGGGTTGTCCGTTATATAAATATATAAGTAAAGTATTAGCCTGTAATATCCCACTGCTGGGCAAAGGGCTCATCTCACTGAAGATATCAGTACGATTAGGAGGATTAGGCATAATCGCCACGCTTGCCAAATGCGGTTTGGTGATCCCCGAGCCATGTTTGTTTTTGTTCATTATATAAAAATACAGAAGTATATTAATAAGATTATTATAAAACTCGACTGAATATTTGCCCTGCAGTGAGACATTTGTACAGGATAATATTTTTGGTATTCAATTAAAAATAAAGAATATAACAATAACCACCTTTTGTAAATCTGCACGTAACTTTAAGAGTTTGTTTTTATGTTTGTTTGAACGTTGTAACGTCAGAAAATACCAATTCGGTTTGAATAATTTATTATCCCATAAAGCTATTTTTATCCCATATTCTCCCAAATTTCGAAAGGGGCACAACGCGGGTAAAACCTCGGGGTGAAAAATCGAATGATGTCTAATTTAGCCAATGAATGAGAAATACGATTTAAATAATTATTTTGTTGCAAGAGGAAGGCAATTTTTATCCCGAAATTCCCACTGAAACACAACCTTTCTCAGTTTCATAATGAAATCATCTATATTTGACTATTCAAGTTTATAACGTCTCCACAGATGGCCACCAACGCTCGATAAAACTATTATAGTATTTTTAAGAGACGATAAAAGGAAGGAAGCAGAGAAATATTTAAGATGCGATAAAGTTAAGCTTTATTCTCAAAAACAGCTAAACTATAAGTTGACAATTTTTACTTGGGAATGTATAAAAATATATTTTAATACTTCCTTGAAATCCCGTTATAATGTACAAGAATAACAATATAAATAGCTGTTCAAAGTTGCATTAATATAAATAAATAGTGAGGACAAATTCACCTCTGGAGTGGGTCTTAACTCGCGATCTGGACTCGCAACCAACTGGCCTAGTTACTCTAAAAACGCAAATCCCAACAAAAACCAGGCCTCGTCTGTACACCGAGTTTCCACGGAGGCTTAAACTTGTACTTACTTGTTGGCGAATCTTCATGCACCCGCTCCCGGCCCCCGCGGAGCTAAATAAAGGGCTGAAGTTTTAATGGACGCGCCATCCGAGAAACTGAGAGTCATCTGATTGTTATTTTTACGGATTACGCCACGGTGTGATAGGGAGCCGCATCGGTATTTTGAGAGCGGCAAGTTAGCTATTTTAAGAGGCTCTGTCCTAACTTAGCACTGGATTAACATAAATTAGAGATGTTCGATCCTTATTTGGCCGTTAATTGTGTGTTTACTGGACGAGGCCTTTTTTATAATAGGAGAAGTGCGTTTATGCATCCCCGACCCTTCGAGGAAACGACCGGTATGGTTAAACGCATAGCTAAACTGGTCGTTAAATACATTTGATATGTATTTGAGACACTGCAAGAACACCTCCCCCTGGGAATAGCTTCCCTCCAAAAGCCACGGACGTGAGTTATGGACCGTTCAACGTCCTTTCCGATATCTGAACTGGCAGTCGGCAGTCAGGGCCTTCTGTGTCTAAATGGTTGATATGGCTATGATGCGCTCTAATAACTTCCCCGCTTCATCAAGCAGGATAATGGGCCTGTACCCTGCTGATTCGTCTTCTGGGCGCCCTTCCTTGCGAATCAGTACCAATCGACCTCTTTTCCATTGACGCGGGAAGCGGCCTTCTGTTAGACACCGGTCGAATAGGCGTCTCACACGGCGCTCGACGATCTCCAAAGCCAGAACCCATACTTTTCCCGAGATGCCGTCTGGCCCAGGCGCTGTGTTTTTACTTTTGAGTTTTTGCACTACGTCCGATGGCTGCGAAGGCGATGGCATCGTGAGAGGAACAAAAGTGTGCCCTGTCATGTCGGGTAACCCTCTACAACCCTTGGTAGGATGTGCGTTTGCAATATGCAGTCAAAAGTGGCGCCCAAGGGCGCAGTTTTTGCCTTGCCATCAAATATGGTCTGCCCCACGAGTCTCTATTAATTGAGACTAACAGTTTTTGCCAGGCTGATGCGTGAGCCTTCAAAATAGCCATCCCCAGGGCATTTACCGCTTGTCTGCAGGAGCTGTACAAGACGTCTCCAGTATCGGATTCCCGGTTTGCTGTTCTCCTCCATATCTGGAACATCCAACGTAGGAGCTCTGCAATTTCCGTCGGCCACCAGTAAACCTGCCGACGAGGTGGTTGAGCTTTTGCTCTCGGCATGGCGGCGTCCCAATGTTGGGACACCATACTGCAGCTCTGTCCGTGTCTACATTTTCGCGCACTATTGACTCTGGATTCCACGCGACTATTAAAGGTGCTACCTTGAGGTCCTCTTTATCCCATCCCTTGATAATCCAGCGAGGTAAGACATTTTGAGGGTCTTGCGTAGTACTGCTGGGGGGCTTAGTATTAGGGCATAGTATTGTAATGTGGAATGTGTGAGTTTGGCGACATTGTTTTTCATAGTAACACTCTTCTAAGCCTGGCCGCATACATACGTGCGGAATCTGAATTTGTTTTCCGCATTCGGAGACCTGAATGCATCAAATCTATAGAAAATACATTGACTGCCGCATACATTAGTTTTTTTCCGTGCGGAATAAATTCCGTACGTACCTTTCGAATGTGGACCCGTGCGTTCGGAATTGCTATACGGAAAAAACCTAATGACGTCATGCGTCAAGGCGCGTCAGCGCTGCCATACATTTGCTATGTACCGCTGCACACGTATGGAAATTTACGTGCAGAATTAAAAATAAATCAAAGCAAAGTCCCTACTGAACGTATTGGCAGTATACAATTCCTAATGCAAACAACGAACGTCTGCGCTAGAGCCACGGAATTCCGCATGCGGTAAACGAATGCGGAAAACGAATTCGGATCCGCACGTATGCGGCCAGGCTTATTGATTACAAAATGTCAAAATATAGCACAGACAAGAAATTATAGCCATGGATTTATGCTGCCATATCACTTGCCATATCCTTGCTTATAGCACAGAATTGTGTGTTTAGTATTTGACACTGTAATTCGCGGACATTTGACATTTTTGACACTTTTCTTGGTATTTTAGAACCTTGTTTCGTGGTCTGTGTTTAGAACATTCTTTGGAAGCTAGGAAAAATATTTTATACTAATTTTATACTTTTATGTTATCATTTACATCATAAAAACGGCATTATAGCCATGTAAATTACTTTTTTAAATTTACATACCCATATAATGAAAAATTTATTCAATAAAATCACTTTGTATATAACTTTAAACTATTTATGTGATTATACGTTTTGTCAATTCGAAGAATATCTTGATACCAAAAGTGACACCAAAGAATACCTTCGTATTGTCAATGGATCTCCAGCGAAACTAGGTGATGTTCCTTATCAGGTTCGTACCACCTTCAACTTGTTATTGCTTCGAGATATTAGGGTCTGACTGGTGTCGGAGTTTTTAGACCGCCTAAAGGCCTCCGACATGGTCTGTCGATTGATACAACCGGGATCGACAATTTAACGTTCCCTTGGAAGCACGGTAGTGCTCAAATAGAAATACCACTCTCAGCCACCCATCCAAGTCCAAGGGCCGAACAATCGCAATGAGTTAAGAGGGCCCTTCCCGGGCCGTCAATCTCCAACGCGAACATTATTGAAAAGCTTGTTGTTTCAACTAGCGCAATGTCAGAAAAAGAGGCACTGCGAAAAGAGTGAGCAAGTGCCTGAGCGCTCGTTTGGCATTCGATAACTTTCGTCGCTCACTCGGGGCGGCCGGCCGATGACGTTACGTACGATGCCATTCATAAGGCGACGATTACACGTAAAGTATTTACTGTGATCCGTCAATACAGTATTTATTGATGGATTTCAGTATTTACTGATGGATTAATACACCGGCCTACACGTACAGTATTTATTACGTCAGTATTGTGTCCGGTCTCCTGCTGTTTACACGTCTAAAATGGCCACAGAGCTGAAAATTAAAGGTTGCGTGGCTATTATTTTAGCACTTAGTTTAAATAAAAAGTCCAAGCGAAAGCGATGGGCAAAAAGGGAAAGGTACACACATTTGAATTTAATGGCAGAAATTAAATTACATGGTGAAATGGATGATTACGAGAATTATTTTCGAATGCCTGAACCCTGCTTTGAAGAACTTCTGACAATAGTAACACCTTTTTAAATCATAATCCGACGGATCATCATTACAGAATCAAGAAATCTAGAAATCCATCAATAAATACTGACATCCATCAATACATTAGGTTACACGTTCAGTAAATACCACGATACGTCATTATTTACTGATGGATCACAGTAAATACTTTACGTGTAATCGTCGCCTAATAATATCACAGTAAATCTAGATATCGTATAAGTCGCTATTTTTGTCTGTTTGTTTGTCTGTTTGTCTGTATGCTTAAATCTTTAAAATTACGCAACGGATTTTGATGCGGTTTTTTGTAATAGGTAGAGTGATTCAAGAGGAAGGTTTTTATGTAAAAAATTCCCGAAATTCCCACGGGAACGGGCACAACGCGGGTAAAACCACGGGGCGCTGCTAGTGATACATAAAAACAATGTTCAACATAATCAAACTTTGATTATGTCGAACATTGCGTTGCATTGCTCATTGCTCATTATTGCGTACAAATAAGTTCGCGAAAGCATACGTGTGGGATACTATGGAAATATATAAAAATCAATGCCACTTTTCGTTGTAATTTTATAACTCAGGAACGGGCTGACCCATCCAAACTAAATATTTAGGCTTTGTTCGGACTATTTAGTAGATGGTCTATGTGAAGTTTGCACAAAATCAGTCGAGCGGTTCTTAAATTCCCCCGGGAACGGGCACAACGCGGGTAAAACCACGGGGCGCAGCTAGTAAAATATATATCGTAGGCACAATACAAAGAACGAAGAAAGTTCTATACGAAGCGAGCTAGCGAGCGAGTGCGCCATTCATAGATAGACTCGCCCCCCGCATACCTCTTTCCGTCACTTGACAACAAGCAAGGGAGACCGCGATAACGTTGAACAAAATATAGTGTGCGGAATCTTCATAAAACATGTTCCAGGATATACGTGTTTTTTTAAAAACCTTGCATGTTTGTAAAATAAATGATTGTTATTTAAAATCTCCATTATATTTACGAGGTTTCTATTATAATATTTTCTTTAATTTTACAATTTATAAGTACAATATGACCGCCCAAAGTTTAGGTAAAATTTGTGCAAAAAGCCGGTTTTCGGAGGCTTATACTGAATTTGTTTCTAAAAATTTAGATTTTCTGTTACGATAGAAACCTAGATATAGTGCATAAGATACTTATTAGCTAAAAAGTTTCAAAGAAAGATCTATAACAACGCCGTAATCACGTAACAGCGTTTGTATGAAACGTAAGACGGGTTGGCCGCTCTTAACACTAGTCAGTCAAACTACGCCAAGACTGCTACAAATTCCTTCCGCAGAATAATATTTAGTTTTTTAATTCTATTATTTTCTACCTGTAAACCTTCTTCGTCTAGAGAAGGTAATTAAGTCCTCGGCCTTATTAGTTAAGTTTAGGTTTTAACTCTTTTAAAAAGATAACATGAAAGTTACCAAATCCAATATCTCCAACAACTTGATATTTGTAAACATTTTTAGGTGGCTTTCAAGATAAAAAAATCAAGATCCAGTAAAATATATACTACTTTTTGTGGTGGTGTCATTATAAGTGCAAAAAAGTTATTAACGGCTGCACATTGCTTTGAAAATAGAGGATTTCATTGGAGCGCTTGTTGTTCTAGTAGACGGTAATTTATTATCTATGTTACATAGTGATTAATCGGCGATTATACATTATGACCAGTAATAAGTTACACCAACACATCAAAATATTACATTTGTGCGTAGTCGCGCTAGTACAATGGTTTTTGTTTCATCGACATCGGGCCCGGATTTCCAAAGTAAAAGCGTAGTAAAGTTTCACCACTTTTTTATTTGCCTTCCTTCGCGAGCTACTGCGATGACGTCACGTTGCAAGCATCATAGCAGATTGCGAATGACGGACTATTTGTAGTGCGAGCTCGATAAGCGAGCTGTCAAACGAACTGAATGGATCGATTAAATTCTGTTCAGTCAGAGGCCTTTGGTGGCTCAATATCTCTGACACCAGGATTGGTCAGGTTGACCATCCACTTGATGAAGAAAAACGGGCTTGTCAAATTTTGATTGCTCGTTCGCTAAGGTTACGCTACAACAGAAGCGCGAGTTCGTCGCGATTCTCACGCTTGTGAAGACAGATCCTAACTGCTATTGTGCCGTTTACTAATTATTGTCCAAGTATTTACCATTTTCATAATATAATGTTTTGTATTATTCTAGGACTAAAAAACTAAAATAAATATAATTGTTTATTTGCAGGAGCGGAAATAAAAAATTAATAAAGCATACATTAGCTGTTGCTGGTAATTTAGATAACGAAGTAAAGCTTACAAAGGCCACACCCGGCCAATGGCGATCAATTAAAGCAGTTTATTATCCCACAAGCTATAAATTTCCCAAAAATGATATAGCTTATGCAGTACGTATTATTTATATTCTTCTTAAAAAGGGGTGAAAGACAATCTTTGGGCAAAGATTTACATTTTCCAAAGATGGGCTATCAAAATTAGTGTACAGTGATCATGTGTGAACCCCATATCTATATAATATATACATGTCGGCTGAACAGCGATATTTATCCCACTTCTGATATCGGGGAACAGCGATATGTATCCCACTTCTGATATCGGGGACATGTCACATCAGGATAAGCACGAGCATTATACGGTCAATACAACATCAGATATCTTAGGATTCCTAGGTCTTGATCTTGAAATAATAACTCACAGGACTTCATTACAATGACATTGCTTGTATTTTACACACGATCATCATGGATTACAGATTACAGTTAGGATACGTCTAGATTCAATTAATTGATGGAACCTAAACGACCTCCCTTCACCCCATAGTCGTCCTGTCCACGCCATAGAATATCTTTTCCTAATTCTATACTCGATTCGCAATACGATCGTAATGTCGTCAACACCTCATTCCTCCAATCTACGTTTCCAATCTAATCACCATCCAACCATCTCCATTTCTCTCATAAACTCCAATATATCCCATCTTTTCATATCATAGATTCACTCACTCACTGCCACAGACCACCAAACAAGCTCACATCCCTCTATCGAACAACTGTCATAGTGCGTAACACCACAGACTTAACATAGTCTATTCTCATACCACAGACTACACCACGAAGATAGAACTCACGTCACGGAATAACAACACTACAGATTCCATCAGTCAGCTGAATTTACAAACTACTCTTAAACTTCTATAGCTTGATTATACGTCCATCTCCGACATACATATATATAATGTGCTTTGTTCTATGACTGATGGATCAGTGCACAGCATCAAACGCTGATTGCAGTGGCTGAAACTGAGAAGGTGTGTACTTTGTATGACCTAGGCGTCCGATAAAAAAGGGATCTTCCGAAATTTTACCCTCAAACCGATGAATATGGGGAAAAAATTGTATCGGAAAATGTAGTCGAAAAGTTTTAAATTTTGAATAAACATTCTTTTAACGGAATTTATGGACTAGGTGTTTCGTATTTTATTGAAATGAATACCCTAAGTTACCCAAAGTTAATGAAGTGAATACCAATAAAAAATCTTACCAGATCCATCCGATTTATACACAATACACATCTGGAAAATGACAGGCAAGGCTAAATGCTAATGCTACGAGTTTAACACACAACATTAACTATAAATAATAAATAAATCGCAGGAACCTTAAACTTGGCACGACTTTGTCTAGATTTCATTACTTTTTAGAGATAAACAAGCAGCTCCATCGAGACTTGGCTAGTTTTTTACAGAATGTTTTTGATAGGATTTCACTTCTTTTTGTAGAAACACGGGCTTATTGATTTATTTTATTAGATTTTCTTATTTAACACAGTTTTTTAACATCAAATGAAGCGGCCCACCGGGTTGAATATTTTTTGTAAAGGCGGTATATGTCGATATCTAATAGTTTGGTTGGGCTTTTGTGTATTCTAATCAGGGTCACCAGGTACTCCAGATCTTCGATTATCCTAGTTTTTATAGTTTTCCCTTTATGTGGCCATTAAACCCTAACTCTGTACCAAATTTTAGCTCTCTAAGTTTATGGGAAGTACTAGTTCTATTTTGATGATCATGAGTGAGTGAGTGAGTGAGTGTCAAAATGCGAAACTTTGGTTTCGCTTAACTTCGGAACTAAATGGCCTACAGACTTGAAATTTTGGATTTTACGTATGTGATTATAGCTTACTGGATGACAAAAATTTCTACGTTCTCGTCTTATCCAGAGGTTCTCAAATAGGGCCCTGAAAATGCGGCGAAATGGTTCCAGTAAAGGATGGTACGGCAGTGTTTGCTTCGCATTCGACTTGGCGGGGGCACTGCCGTGCCCCCAGATACATCCATACATCCACCCTCACAAACTTTCACATTTATATATTATATTAGTTATCTAATATATAAATATGAATGCGCTTGTATAACTTGAGAAGAATATAATCTATTTTTTTATTACAGTTTTTAAAAAAAGAATTCAAGTTTAACACTTTCGTCAAACCCATACCATACGCATCTGTATTCATAGATTACTCATCGTCGTGCCTTGCATCTGGGTATGGGAGAACAGCGAACTCTTTCGTTGTAAGTACACTATCACACTTTATTGTCAATGAGTTTCTACGTGGCAGCGCGGGACAAGATGTTTCATGTAGTGGATCACAACTTAAGAAACACTATCCCCAATACATAGGTATAACATGACCATAATTTTGTCGACAGAAGAAGGAATTACTCTTGGAAATAAAAGAAATAAGGCTGATCTTTAGAAACATTTTGGATTCATTAAATTACGATTTTAGATGGTATGGAAACGGGTTTATTTCAAAGGCATCTGCCATAAAAAGTAGTAAACCAGTTAGAATGGCTCGCCCCGCCTTAAAATGAGCGTTGATGTTAGTGTTTCGGTGCTGTAAAGAAGTCGGCTGGGCTTTATCTGAATTGTAAGGCGTCATGTTCTTTAACCCTTCAGAGGACAGCTGAAGACAGCTGTGCCTTTAACAACTCCTCTCTAAAAGCAGCCGAGATCCAAGAGACCCGCAGAGCTGTTGGACTCTACTCTAAATAGTGAAGTCTCGACGCCAGTGACGAGGAATCAGACAGAAAATTTGCATTCAAATATGATTTTATTTTTCCAGCCCGATAGTCCCAAGTCGAGATCACCGTATTTGCAAGTGGCTTATTTGGATGTGTTGACAACTAGATCCTGCTCCAAAAAATTCCGTAAAAATATGCGGAAATTTGTCTGCACATCGAATCAATTTTCTGACACATCACAGGTATCTATATATCTGACCGTGGAACATTTTCCCTTCTCGACTGTAACATCAAATTTGCAGTTTTTCGTGCCGCTTAGAAGTAATTCTATTTTCTGTTGTCAGGGCGACTCTGGAGGTCCCCTTGTTTGCAAAGGAACCGGTGACCCAAAGGACCTCGGAGAAGGTATTCTAGTGGGCATCGTCAGTGGTGCCCATAGAAGAAAAGGCACTTTCTTCACCAGAGTCTCATCTCATAAAAAATTTATAGAAAGTGGAAACAATATAATCAGAGCTAGCGGTTGGACAAACTATATCTTTTATACATTTGTAATTTGCCTAGGCACCTGAAAGTCTACCAATAATGTCTACCTAACAGTCTACCAATAATGTCCACCTGAAATCTACCAATAATGTTATTATAACAAATTATGTTTCTTAAAAGGTTAAGAAATGTAAGTGATTGTGGGACAATGTAATAAAAAAAATCATTAATATTAATATCTAAGCTACTCCCCGTTGAAACCGAACTGCGAATGGTGGGAATTTTGTTAGTCAATGTCCGTTTCCAAGTTTTAATCTATGTGTTTGCAAAAATTTGTTAAAATTGGTTCACACGTTATACCGTGATCAAGAGGAATTAATTTATTTTTGAAAAATTAAATATTATGAATCAATAGGTACTATAATGATATCTATACATTAGTCGAACGCAATTATTTTAAACAGACTATATAATTATTACAATTACTGCTTGTATTTTGATTGCCTAGAAATGGTTTGGTTAGATATCCTGGATTTATGATGTTTTATATGAATTACTGTTTCCTTAAACACATTTTCTAAACGCCTTAAACTTAAAGAATTGGCCAGGCTTATTGATTACAAAATGTCAGAATATAGCACAGACAAGAACTTATAGCCATGGATTTATCCTGCCATATCCTTGCTTATAGCACAGAATTGTGTGTTTAGTATTTGACGCTGTTATTCACATTTGACATTTTTGACACTTTTCTTGGTACTTTAGAACATTCTTTGGAAGCTAGGAAAAAATATTTTATACTTTTATGTTATCATTTACATTATAAAAACGGCATTATAGCCATGTAAATTATTTTTTTTAATTTACATACCCATATAATGAAAAATTTATTCAATAAAATCACTTTGTACATAACTATACACTATTTATGTGATTATACGTTTTGTAAATTCAAAGAATATCGTGATACCAATAGTGACACCAAAGAATACCTTCGTATTGTTAATGGAACTCCAGCGAAACTAGGTGATGTTCCTTATCAGGTTCGTACCACCTTCAACTTGTTATTGCTTCGAGATATTAGGGTCTGACTGGTGTCGGAGTTTTTAGACCGCCTAAAGGCCTCCGACATGGTCTGTCGATTGATACAACCGGGATCGACAATTTAACGTTCCCTTGGAAGCACGGTAGTGCTCAAATAGAAATACCACTCTCAGCCACCCATCCAAGTCCAAGGGCCGAACAATCGCAATGAGTTAACACTAGTCAGTCAAACTACGCCAAGACTGCTACAAATTCCTTCCGTAGAATAATATTTAGTTTTTTAATTCTATTATTTTCTACCTGTAAACCTTCTTCGTCTAGAGAAGGTAATATCCTTGGCCTTATTAGTTAAGTTTAGGTTTTAACTCTTATAAAAAGATAACATGAAAGTTACCAAATCCAATATCTCCAACAACTTGATATTTGTAAACATTTTTAGGTGGCTTTCAAGCTGAAATCTAAAGGGGTATATAAAACTTTTTGTGGTGGTGTCATTATAAGTACAACCAAGTTATTATCGGCTGCACATTGCTTTGATAATAAAGGATTCAGTTGGAGCGCTTGTTGTTCTAGTAGACGGTAATTTATTATCTATGTTACATAGTGATTAATCGGCAATTATGCCTCGTATGACCAGTAATAAGTTACACCAACACATCAAAATATTACATTTGTGCGTAGTCGCGCTAGTAACAATGGTTTTTGTTTCATCGACATCGGGCCCGGATTTCCAAAGTAAAAGCGTAGTAAAGTTTCACCACTTTTTAATTTGCCTTCCTTCGCGAGCTACTGCGATGACGTCACGTTGCAAGCATCATGGCAGATTGCGAATGACGGACTATTTGTAGTGCGAGCTCGATAAGCGAGCTGTCAAACGAACTGAATGGATCGATTAAATTCTGTTACAAGTATTTTTGCACTCACGGCGATTTCATTACAAGTGACGTCGAAACGTAGGCGGCATAATCAAAATAAATAAATAAATAAATATACCCGGACAAATTCACTCACGGTTAATTAGACCAAACTAAGCTGTAAGTTCAAGTAACTGATACGACTACATACAAATACACAAATACTTTTTATAAGAATATATAATTCACACCCAGACGTCGTCGCCAACAACTATGTCTTCACATATTGTTGACTCCGGGCGGGAATCGAACCCGCAACCCCCGACACAGTAAGCGCTCTCTCTCCCACTGTGCCAACAGGCTTGTCAGAGGCCTTTGGTGGCTCAATATCTCTGACACCAGGATTGGTCAGGTTGACCATCCACTTGATGAAGAAAAACGGGCTTGTCAAATTTTGATTGCTCGTTCGCTAAGGTTACGCTACAACAGAAGCGCGAGTTCGTCGCGATCCTCACGCTTGTGAAGACGGACCCTAACTGCTATTGTGTCATTTACTAATTATTGTCCAAGTATTTACCATTTTCATAATATAATGTTTTGTATTATTCTAGGACTAAAAAACAAAAATAAATATAATTGTTTATTTGCAGGAGTGGAGACAAAAGAAAAATAAAGCGTACATTCGCTGTTGCTGCTAATTTAGATAACGAAGTAAAGCTTACAAAGGCCACACCCGGCCAATGGCGATTGCTTAAAGAAGTTTATTATCCCACAAGCTTTAAATTTCCCAAAAATGATATAGCTTATGCAGTACGTATTATTTATATTCTGCTTAAAAAGGGGTGAAAGACAATCTTTGGGCGAAGATTTACATTTTCCAAAGATGGGCTATCAAAATTAGTGTAAAGTGATCATGTGTGAACCCCATATCTATATATACATATATAATGTGCTTTGTTCTATGACTGATGGATCAGCGCACAGCATCAAACGCTGATCGCAGTGGCTGAAACTGAGAAGGTGTGTACTTTGCATGACCTAGGCGTCCGATAAGAATGGATCTTCCGAAATTTTACCCTCAAAGCGATGAATATGGGGACATAATTTGTATTGGAAAATGTAGTCGAAAAGTTTTAAATTTTGAATAAACATTCTTTTAACGGAATTTATGGACTAGGTGTTTCGTATTTTATTGAAATTAATACCCTAAGTTACCCAAAGTTAATGAAGTGAATACCAATAAAAAATCTTACCAGAACCATCCAATTTATACACAATACACATCTGGGAAATGACAGGCAAGGCAACGGTACGAGTGGCTCATTTGTGTGGGACAATTATGTTATACTAGCCGCGCGCCGCGGTGTTACCCGCGTTGGACCCATGTCGCAGAAATGTAATCCCATAATGTTATTCTGATGAACCTATATTACTGTAAAGTTTCATCCAAATCCGTAGTAGTTTTTGCGTCAAAGAGTAACAAATATACATACATCCATACATCCACCCTCACAAACTTTCGCATTTATAATATTAGTCTAATATATAAATATGAATGCGCTTGTTTAACTTGAGAAGAATATAATCTATTTTTTATTACAGTTTTTAAAACAAGAATTCCAGTTTAACAATTTCGTCAAACCCATACCATACGCATCTGTATTCAAAGATTACTCATCGCCTTGCCTTGTATCTGGGTATGGGAGAACAATAAAATCTTTCAAAGTAAGTACACTATCACACTTTATTGTCAATAAGTTTCTACGTGGCAGCGCGGGACAAGATGTTTCATGTAGTTGATCACGACTGAAGAAACACTATCCCCAATACATAGGTATAACAGGACCATAAATTTGTCTACAGAGGAAGAAATTACGCTTGGAAATAAAAGACATAAGGCTGATCTTTAGCAACATTTTGGATTCATTAAATTACGATTTTAGATGGAAACGGGTTTATTTCAAAGGCATCTGTCATTAAAAGTAGTAAACCAGTTAGAATGGCTCGCCCCGCCTTAAAATGAGCGTTGATGTTAGTGTTTCGGTGCTGTAAAGAAGTCGGCTGGGCTTTATCTGAATTGTACGGCGTCATGTTCTTTAACCCTTCAGAGGAGAGCTGAAGACAGCTGTGCCTTTAACAACTCCTCTCTAAAAGCAGCCGAGATCCAACAGTCCCGCAGAGCTGTTGAACTCTACTCTAAATAGTGAAGTCTCGACGCCAGTGACGAGGAATCAGACAGAAAATTTGCATTCAAAGATGATTTTATTTTTCCAGCCCGGTAGTGCCAAGTCGCAATCACCGTATTTGCAAGTGGCTTATTTGGGTGTGTTGAAAAATAAAGACTGCTCCCGAAAATTCCGTAAAAGTATGCGGAAATTTGTCTGCACATCGAATGAATTTTCTGACACATCAAAGGTATAATATATCTGAACGTGGAACATTTTCCCTCCTAAACTGTAACATCAAATTTGCAGCTTTTCGTGCAGCTTAGAAGTATGTAATTATATTTTCTGTTGTCAGGGTGACTCTGGAGGTCCCCTTGTTTGCAAAGGAACCGGTGACCCAAAGGACCTCGGAGAAGGTATTCTAGTGGGCATCGTCAGTGGTGCTAATAGAAGAAAAGGCACTTTCTTCACCAGAGTCTCATCTCATAAAAAATTTATAGAAAGTGGAAACAATATAATAAGAGCTAGCGGTTGGACAAACTATATCTTATATACATTTGTAATTTGTCTAGGTACCTGACAGTCTACCAATAATGTCTACCTAACAGTCTACCAATAATGTCTACCTGGCAGTCTACCAATAATGTCCACCTGAAAGTCTACCAATAAAGTTATTATAACAAATTATGTTTCATAAAAGGTTTAGAAATGCAAGTGATTGTGGGACAATGTAATAAAAAAAAATCATTTATATTAATATCTAAGCTACTCCCCGTTGAAACCGAACTGCGAATGGTGGGAATTTTGTTAGTCAATGTCCGTTTCCAAGTTTTAATCTATGTGTTTGCCAACATTTGTTAAAATTGTTTCACACGTTATACCGTGATCAAGAGGAATTAATTTATTTTTGAAAAATTAAATATTATGAATCAATAGGTACTATAATGATATCTATACATTAGTCGAACGCAATTATTTTAAACAGACTATATAATTATTACAATTACTGCTTGTATTTTGATTGCCTAGAAATGACTTATCGAATGATATTTGGTTAGATATCCTGGATTTATAATGTTTTATATGAATTACTGTTTCCTTAAACACATTTTCTAAACACCTTAAACTTAAAGAATTGGTTCATGTATATGGATCAGCGTTTGTACCATTTGATACTACCAGAACGATGGTGTCATTTGGACCAATGGTGTCATTTGGAAATTACTATTCCATTCGTCACTACAGACTATGGGGGATGCCCTGCAAATTATCATAAGTTAGGTATTGTTATGTAGTGAAAAAAAACTAACCTGACCCTTAAAGGTGACATTGAAGATTTTAATAATATAATATACAGATTTACAAAATAAATTATATTTTAAATTAGGTACATTTTACGCTTGAATTTTTATTAAAATCATCATCGGGGCGGTGTTTAACGGAGTGATTTCCAAATGTCACCAGCGGTAGTGTGTTTCTGGTGATATCGAGTGGAATGCCTGGTGCATCTGTGCATGAAAAGAAAAAAAACTTATCCCTTATGGGATCACTCTGGATCTATATTTGACATCATATTATATCACTGGACGAGGCCTGCCTAGTAAGCAGTAGCTCTGCTACTGCTCACGTTTCCTGATGAAATTCTACGGCTTCTTCATGCTTGAGTATTTTGATACGATCGAACACCATTTCAACAAATTAACAATAGGCCTATTACTACTGATGTTTAAAGAAATTCACTACATGTTTTACACCTAAATGATTTCTTTATCTACCTGCAATCATAACTGAAAATAACCATAGAGTGAAAAACATGCTTTAAAAAAATCGCAAGCTCAAAAGAGTCTCACCGCGCGCGTCGTCATTCATTAATTTACAAAACGTATGCAAAATGTAATAAAAAAGGGAATAAATCATTGAGCATGCATTATTCCCGGGCGGTCGCTGCTCGTCGCGATAAACCAGGACATGTGCTCTCATAACATTCACTAAAACGTTTGGAAACAACACGTAACATTACGGTTCATTTGGAAATTAAAACTTATTTTGTAAAAAAAATCTTTTCCTAATTACCTATATCAGAATTTTGGCACACAAGTCAGTGTTTATCCATTTTTACGACTGACAATAATTTTGCCTTCAACAACAAAAAATTACACCAATTATTCAAACTAAGAGCAACATACAATGACGATGATATCAATTTGTATTTCTAAGCTCACACACTTCACCAAGAATCGTACAATAATCGTAAGGGACATTCAATAGATTAATCACACGTCGATATAATTCCAAGTGTCCATAGACAATGTGGCTTAATCCTGGTACAGACACAATATACTCACAAGAAGACAATGAGCGGTCGCTCGATGGAATGAACGAATTATCGCGGTGTTGCTGGCCCGCTAGATACTGGCCGGTTGGAATTTAAAAAGAACTATTGTTCTATTAAAAAAAAAATTTTGTTCCTTTTCATGTTGTGAAACTTATAATTAAAATAGGTCGGTTGATATTTTCGAGTAACAAAACCGTAGCGTCGTAGCAGTGCTCGTAGCGTTCGTAGCACCAACTTAGTGAATGCACTCAAATATGACTTCATACCTAACAAAGTCGCCGCCGAATATTGTAAACATGTTTACATCCCAGTTCTGACATTATTTATACATTTCTGTTTGTTATTTGACAGTTTTACATTGCAATACACTGTTTAGTTTCATTTAAACTCGTGCTAGCTCTTTTTAAAGTTCGAATAGTAAAAGATTTCTTGACAAAATGTGCATAAAATCTTCTTATCTATATATATAAAAATGAAACCCGTTTTCCTTGGTCGCGGCATCACGCGTGAATGGCTGGACCGATTTCACTAATTCTTTTTTTGTTGTATTTGTTATTATTAGGAGAAGGTTCTTACGGAAAAAAATATTAAGAAAATCTCTCAGAAATATTGAAAAATATACATTTAATTTTGCATATTTCAAAAAACACGCGTAACGAATGTCAATGTCATTCACTAAGGTAGGCGGTACGAAGTTCGCCGGGTCAGCTAGTTGTAAATGTAAATTGTGTTAACGGCATTTAGTCACAGTTATGCATTATCAATGAAAGAAACCAATTAGTGTAATTAACTAACCCAAGTAGGTACACTAATTACTCATTAGACATTATTAATTCACACATTTCACTGTAATGAACTTGTGTAACAGTTGTAGAATTCATTAAACACATTAATATCTTAATTGGTGGATTAGTTAATGCAAGGTTAAGAAAATATAACAAACTTTTTACTTTTTCCTTGATCAAGAGAAATCTTAATCATTCCATTACTAACAAAACGTAAGCACTATTAACGTGTAAGAGGGTTTCAATTGAGCTGCGCCTTCGATCGGGGATCAGCAGCGGGCACGCTGCCATCCGGGGCTCAGCGCAATGAGCCGCGACGTGACGCGGCAACTCTCAGAGTCTTTGCTCAGCCTCAAAAATAGCTTACCCTTTGACCTATACAAAATAATATTTATTGTATTTTATAAAATATAATTTAACTGTACTCGCCGTTTCACCCGCTTTATACCCGTTTCCGCGGGAATTTCAGGGTCACAATAAAATGTATCCAGTGTCCTTGGGATTTAGATGTTACAGTTATCCCAGCTTTTAATCTTTTACTATGGCATATATAAACCCTCGAACTTCTTGGACCAAATACTTAGGATACCAACAGTAAACAAATCAATCGTACCACACGGTACCACGATCTTCAAAAGTTCACAATCACCTAATAAGCACTTGCTCCTCACTCTGACAATAAGATAATGTGTATTCGATTCAGTTTCAATTAAGTAGATGTTTATCTGGTGTTTGGTCATTAACTGTTGTGTATTATGTATGTGTGCAATTGCACACACTACTACACCTTATTAATACGTCAGTATGCTAATAACTGAAACGCCTCGGTGCACACACCTCTAGACCAAGAGGTATGAGCACTCGCCTGCCAAGCCTTAGGGCTCGGGTTCCTAGGTCGAGCGAAAACACGTTTCCTACTTTTCAAACATGGCTCGGGTTGGCGATATCTTCGGTGAGATGAGAGGCCCAGCAGTGGGACATTTCAGGGTAATACTTTACTTTACTTACTAACGCTAATAACAAGTAGTTTTACTAGAACTCTTCTCTTCTCTTCAATAATTTTCCAAAAATAACCACTCACACAAACTTTCCAATTGTTGGTTTGTTTGTTAGTCCAGGAAGATAACAGCAACTTGTTTAGTTCCATTCGGGTGGAATTCCACGTGTAAAGTCACGTATAAGTCAAAGTTAGGATATTATATAATATACATGGTGTAAAGATAGTTTGCGTAAGAAGTACCAAATTGTCGGTATTCTATGAGTAATTCGGAATACGGCTTAATATAATGGCCGGCTCAGAATATGTTTATGGTACTCGTAGGTATATTGAATTATACCGGAACAAGTTATTTAGAGTTTTAATCAGTGCAAATAGGACGACAAGATCAATAAATAATCACAAAAAATGATCAATTCATACTAATAAATAATTATGCATATTTAGATACACATTTTGTACATTACATTATTTTGTACATTAGGTACATATTTTGAAAAAAGGAAGTCCTTGTACGTTGCATGTAGGTAAGTCGCCACCCTTAATAAAGGAGTTTTTGGCACTGTTTCACACTAGCTGTGCCCCGCGATTTCACCCGCAGCGCCACAGTTCCCGTGGGAATTTGGGGATTTTTAAACTTTTAAGGCAATTAAAAAAAACTTTCTTTAAGGACCATCCTCGTACTTCAAGGAATATTATAAAAAATGAATTAGCGAAATCGGTTCAGCTGCTCTCGAGATTTGCACTTAGCATCATATTCAGCGATTCATTTTATAATTTTAGATTGTGCAATATTAAGGCAATACAAACCGCACACAAACATCCCCAAGCATGTGAAGGAAATTTCTGAAAACAAAGGTCATAGAACTGAATTCGTGATTATTCACATTTGTTGCAGGAAGCAGTACATGACGTCACATTAATCACAGCCCTCAGACAATAGGCCGTATTGTTACATAGAGGGCGCCTGTTTCATTTCAAAAGGTACCTACAGTCTACACACCTTAGAGTAGAGCGCGCGTAAGCGAGTATGATTGGTAAGCACAGTATGGCTGTGTTTGAGGATGGGCTTAACTACTTTTACTGAGTTTTTTGGCCAAGTAAACATTTGAATGTTCAAATTGCAAGTTGTTTGAAACATCAAAGATGTTTTACTTATAAACCATTATTACTTAAACATTTTTTTAAATAGCTATAAATTATATAGATACTTCTATTAAATAAGGTAATAATCTCAATCACGGACATCGCATTACAAAATTATCGACAGCATTTTAATGTTGTTTCCCCACAGTGTATAGAAGTTATCTGCCACCAAGCCATCAGAAACCCGCACCCTAGGTAGCTCCCAATAAAATACTGTAAGGCACCTCCAGTCGCCACGCACCTCACTTCATGTTGCTATTATACTATAATCTTATGTTTTCAAGCACCGCCGTTGGGATCCTAACTACACAACTTGGGTGCTTTAGCTTCGTTTAATAAAATTACATGCGAATACTTGCCCTTAATTGATGCGATTACTGTTCTTGTATACGCTGTTTGGAGGTCAAATAGTTTACTCAATAATTTGTAATGTAAATGTTCATTGCTTTATTAAGCGTTTAATTTAGAGCAAGATTTTATGTTCCATACGAGCGGAAGTCGAGTATGTTTTAATTTTCCATGTTCTATACATATACAGGTCTCGCACTAAATCAATATGAGCTAATTGAGTTGAATATCACATTATTTGTTGAGTGGCTCCATTACGCTCAAGACCAGAGGTTGTCATGACTTCCTGTAAGCGATGAAAAATAGATTGACGTATTTATAATATCAAAGGTAAAGTTGGGGCATCTCCGAGGAAGTCGACTCGTGATTGATCGCCTCAAAGATGCCAAATTGTGTTTACTCTCCTAAAACAAACTCATTTTGAACAATAATAAAATCCGTGTGTACCGCCGGCAATACGTTGTCCAACTTTAACAATTACGTCACCCGGAATTATATCTTCGCGCAAATAAGCCTCCGAACAACTGCAGACTTCCAAACGGTCCATCATTAGGCCCCGTCCACACAACTGGCGAAAGGTGACGAAAGTTGCCATTTAAATTCCAACAAACAGAGATCCTGCCACCAAACAACACCGTGCCGGGAGCAGTGCAAACTCGACCCTATTGCAACGGAGGTAAGGCGAGCGGGCGGCGGCGACAGCTGAGCGTTAGTCGGTCACAGTAACTTGTTTTAACCGCTACAATGAGGTGTTAAACACCGCCCGGGGCCGGCTGCCGTCGGATAAAACCGGATAATACCGGGTATAGGCGTAAACTGCTCGATGTATGTTCGAGTAAAGCTGCATTTTAAGCCGCGCTCTCGCGAGGAGGCGATAAACTCGGCATAACATACACTTCGCTGAATTTATAACAATTATGATACAATCGGGGCACCCGCTTAATGCCCAACCCGAAGTTAAACGCATATTGTAAACAAAACTATAGCCATCTCTTTCACTACAAGAGACACGGAAAAAGAAGGAAATAACATAGTAACTACGTCTTTAATGGCCCAAAAACACTGCAAAAGTTTTCTACTCCCGGAAAGTTATTTTTAATGTGGAGAAACAAAACGTTGAAGAAAAATATGAAGATTTATATTTGAAGTTTCAATTGGTTTCAGACAAATAAGAGATTAATTCTAAGTGTGTTCGTGTGTTGTTCTTTAGTTCAGTGACATCCATTACAGATCGAGACTGTGGGTGAATAGGAAGTCATAAAATAACGCTATCAATTAAGTTTTATAAACTAGATATTATTATACAACAATAGATTACTGACTGGGTTTCCAGAATCAATTGAAATATTATATGAAATCAAGGATGGTGCTTTAAATTGTGCTATAAATTATTTTTATTCTAACAGTACTTCAGGGCTTCAATGATTCACATTCGGCCCATCTAGCAAATCAATGATAACCTATTGATAAGACATGGTATGATAAAGCTGTGTTCATTGGTGGAAATCAGATCATTTGCAATCGTTCTGTTCAAGGGCAGGTGATCTTATTGTATCTAAGGGACTGGATGTCCAAAGAGAAATAAGAAACATAACCCATACAAAATTATCGCAAATATTATTAGTATAAGGGCAACTTTACCATCCTACTAATATTATAAGTTTGTGAAGATGTATGTATGTTTGTTGCTCTTTCACGCAAAAACTACTGAACGGATTTGGATGAAACTTTCCAGTTATATAGATTATAACACATGGGATACATTTTATCCCGAAATTCCCGCGGGAACAGGTAGAACGCGGGTGAAACCGCGGGGCGCAGCTGGTATAGAAATAAATGGCTAGTTGGCATTTAATTCGACTCGGGAAGTTCGGTTCATATACGTAAGTCGTGGAGTCTCCGCGAGGTTTGCAGACCAGACAGGGCATGAAACGCGTAACCTCCTCCGTTCGAATCGGTGTACTGTCAATAATTGATAATGGATGACGTCATTACGCTGCTGAGTGATTGATTGGATGTTCCGACTTCCCCATAACCCCCTTGTGGTATGGAACTACTTTGAATTTAGTTTACATGTCTCCCGGAACATGTTATTTCGTTTCGTCATACTTTGTTGCTCAATTTTTTTCCTTAATGACAGAAAAGCTGCAATGCTGTGTATTTTATAGTCTTATTTCGAGGAATGCCAAACCAAGACCATCCTTTGACATCAGACAAAATCAAATAAAACCTATTAAAACGTTTTCTTTATCCGTACCTGGATCCATATCACGAGGTCTCAACTCAATAAATAAATCTCTGATTCAACCGAAGGCAGGAGCCTCGGCCCGCGGGCATCACTACAAAAACATTTCAGGGCATACGGACGGACATACAAAGAATCAATCTATCAATGTCTAAGGCTTTTGTCCTGATGCCTGATTTAGTAACCTCCCCTCCCCCTCCGGGAAGGCTGTCAGCCAAATCTTGGACCAACAATGATGTAAGATAACATCGTGACAATTTTTTTTCCGGAAAAATCTTAAATGGGACATAGAGATAAGACACGTCTCTCGGTGTCATTTTTTATTGAGCTGTTGTTGCAAATGAGCGGTGAAATGGTTGATCAGACAAACCATTTTTGACGGCTTTTTAAATAAAAAGAGATAATTAATCTAAAAATTAATGTTTTCAAACTCACCGTCTTCAATAGCGCCTAAGCTAGACCTCATTAGACTGCCGCATTATTGTAAAAAATCTGAAAATAAAACGCTAAAGTTACATTACATTTTATAAGTCTTAATGTTAAAAGAATATATTTAATGTAGTGTGTGCAGTGTTAGTGTAAGGATGTTCACGGGTACAACAGAAAAAAACACAAAGATAGTGCAAGAGCTAATATGTTGGTCAAAAAATTCGCTCGCCGCCGTCGCTACACCGTAGCAAACATCTAAGTTGAATATGTAAGGGAGAACCAAACATTTAAAAAAAGAGTACATGACCCAAGGTTTTGGGGTCCTCAGGTACCCGAGCATAACAACCGGCGGGCCGCAAAGGTCGTCAAAAGTATAATTTCCACCGTTTAAGGACCACAATACACACTCTCCCACACTATTGAAACAGACAACAGAGACGTTTACGAGCCGCTTAATAAAACCAGTCAGTAACGACACTAAAAATTCATTTCATTGCTGTTTTAGTGAACGTAAAAATTTAGTTTTAGTGCCACCTCTTGACGTTCCGAGAACGAGATCGCGGAAGTTACGTCGGTGTCAGTTACTACCTACTAATATGTTATGATGAATTTACACCTCCGATATCTAGATAAATCTATTATTTTATAGATGTTTAGATTAAGTGATTACGAGTCCAAGCTGCGAGCCGAGGCAAGTAATAAAAGCAAACCTTACACATGCTAAATAACAGATTCACTTCCGCAATATAAATTACATGAGACGAGAATAGATTGCCTGAAGTGACTGATAGTAAAGGCAATTTAAAGGAAATGCAAAATTTGCTAGAATTATCGGATCGAGTTATATGTATGAACATATTTTTATTAGAAGTCCATTATTCACTAACCTAACAGCAAATAATGGCAAGCATAAAAGCAAGTTATGGCACTGACATGAATTGGACGAAGAAGTCTTATTGACGTCTGTAAAACGGGAGTACAGTATAGTAAAAAGGAAGTGACTCCACTGAAGCGTTGCGTTGCGTCGTCGCAACTTAGTAATGGAGCATTGCATAAAATATATGTGAAAAACGTCGCGCAACGCAACACACAAATGAAGCCTCAGACTTGCATTTACAGAACAATATGTACTTATAGTATTTAGGTCTCAGATCCTCCTAGTTCGGGCCATGATGAGCCACGTGGCATTCATGTAACGTCATTATCGCAATTTTTTACCGTAGTCGACCGGCACGTGACGTTGTGTGTCCTATCTTTATACCACGAATATTTTATAACGTTACATTGTGCTCCGAAAAAGAATGAATTGGATTTTTCAATATATTTTAACGGAAGCTATATGAAATGAAATTTCCGAGAATTTAATTCAGTTCCAGCGTCCAACGGTTGTTCAACAAATGTTGACATGGTGTTAATACATTTTTACCTTCAATGCTTCAGAAAATAACAACGATAAAAAGTGAACGCGATGCAGTTCTTTGCCAGGCTTATTACCAGTCACCATTCTGTTAAGATGTCCGACTTTCAACTTTCGGCTGGTTTTCTTGTATCATATATGATAATTACTTTCAATAGGAAGGTAACACACGGGCAAAACGGAGCGCTGCTAGTACTTAATATTCATTTATCTTATATAGTGGACCCAGTAATGCTACATTATCCAGCATTACTTAAGATGGGATCCGTTCTGAAGCTTGATGAAATATGCTTAATAGCTTTCATCAAATAATATGAAGAAAATAAGCCAGATACTGGACGTACTCGAAAATGATTTTATCGCTTTTTTAATATAATATAAAGAAACTATTAAATAAGTTATAACTAAAAAAGACAAATTATAATAAAAAGTAGATACATTCCTGATGAAGATAGATACTAGAACTCAGTCTTCCAGAATTAGGTATGTAGTGTACCAGTACATAAATATATCGAGTGTTTGGAGTGTATCAACGGCGCGCGGTACAATGGGGCGTTCAATCTAAGCCCGGCTATATTGTTTTCAGCTGCGACTAGCTGCCGCTTGATTGATCGTTTCCGTTACACAGACAAACATCGACCCAACAATAAATAGACGTGACATCCTACTTATTTAAAAATATACCCCGGTCAATTTAAACCAAAAAATGAGGGTGAGAGTGCATAAAGTCCCAACAAGCTGAAAATCAGGAAAATTGTTCAAAACATAATTATAAACAATGTGTAAAAGTTCCCCATCATTCCCGTGTATGGAAAATTTTTTATTCAAGGTCAAATGTCAAAAAAAAGTGTTTTTCGCGAATATCTGAAAAACGGTGCAATCTAGCAAAAAAAAGTGTATGATGAAATGAAAGCTTATAAAATTCTCTATAACTTTAATTCTATCCACTTTTTGCATATTCCAAACCGTTATTGAACTACACGCTCCAGAAATGTCAAAATTAAGGACCTCGGGCAGGTAACTATGGAGCCTGCGCCAATGCTCAACAGTGACATGACCCATGCCATTTGAAAGGTCTTGAAGAGTTGTACAAGTTACTCCTAGACAGTTATATCGAATTCGATGGCCAACTCGGTGTTTTCGACCACCGAAGAATTACCACTGGAGGTGCTGTGGAGCCTGGACGGTATGCTCAACAGTGACATGACTTACGCATTTGAAAGCTCTTACAAGTCACTTTTTGATAGTTATGTCGAAATCGACGCCAAACTCGGTGTTTTCGACCACCGAAGAAAAAACACTAGGTGTATGTGCAATAATGTGCAGTTGACCCTGATCGTATTGCTCAACAGTGACATGACTAATGTCATTTGAAAGCTCTTACAAGTCACTCCTTGACAGTTATATCGAAATTGACGACCAACTCGGTGTTTTCGACCACCGAAGTATCGACACTGATCGTATTGCTCAACAGTGACATGACACATATCATTTGAAAGCTCATAAAGAGTTGTATAAGTCACTCTTTAATAGTTATACCGAAATCGCCGTCCAACTTAGTGTTTTCGACCACCGAAGAATGGAGTTGGGCTATGCCATACCGAAGTGTCGACGCTGATGGTATTGCTCAACACTGACATGACCTATGTCATTTGAAAGCTCTTGAAGAGTTGTACAAGTCACTCTTTGACAGTTATATCGAAATCGACCGCCAACGCGGTGTTTTTGACCACCGAAGAATCGAAACTGGGTGTATGTGCAGTTGACCCTGATGGTATTGCTCAACAGTGACATAACTTATGTCATTTGAAAGCCCTTGAAGAGTTGTCCAAGTCACTCCTTGATAATCCGGTCAATTTAGACCAAAAAATGAGAGTGAAGTTATATATTTTTTTTTGTCAAATTGAAAACACCGAGTTAACCGTCGAATTCGATATAAATGTCTAGGAGTGACTTGGACAACTCTTCAAGGGCTTTCAAATGACATAAGTTATGTCACTGTTGAGCAATACCATCAGGGTCAACTGCACATACACCCAGTGTCGATTCTTCGGTGGTCGAAAACACCGCGTTGGCGGTCGATTTCGATATAACTGTCAAAGAGTGACTTGTACAACTCTTCAAGAGCTTTCAAATGACATAGGTCATGTCACTGTTGAGCAATACCATCAGGGTCAACTGCATATACACCCAGTGTCGATATTTCGATGGTCGAAAACACCGCGTTGGCGGTCGATTTCGATATAAGTGTCAAAGAGTGACTTGTACAACTCTTCAAGAGCTTTCAAATTACATAGGTCATGTCACTTTTGAGCATTAGCATCAGCGTCGATACTTCGGTATGGCATAGCCCAACTCCATTCTTCGGTGGTCGAAAACAGTAAGTTGGACGGCGATTTCGATATAACTATCAAAGAGTGACTTATACAACTCTTTATGAGCTTTCAAATGATATGTGTCATGTCACTGTTGAGCAATACGATCAGTGTCGATACTTCGGTGGTCGAAAACACCGAGTTGGTCGTCGATTTCGATATTACTGTCAAGGAGTGACTTGTAAGAGCTTTTAAATGACATTAGTCATGTCACTGTTGAGCAATACGATCAGGGTCAACTTCACATTATTGCACATACACCTAGTGTTTTTCCTTCGGTGGTCGAAAACACCGAGTTTGGCGTCAATTTCGACATAACTATCAAAAAGTGACTTGTAAGAGCTTTCAAATGCGTAAGTCATGTCACTGTTGAGCATACCGTCCAGGCTCCACAGCACCTCCAGTGGTAATTCTTCGGTGGTCGAAAACACCGAGTTGGCCATCGAATTCGATATAACTGTCTAGGAGTAACTTGTACAACTCTTCAAGACCTTTCAAATGACATAGGTCATGTCACTGTTGAGCATTGGGGCAGGCTCCATAGTTACCTGCCCGAGATCCTTAATTTTGACATTTCTGGAGCGTGTAGTTCAATAACGGTTTGGAATATGGAAAAATTGGATAGAATTAAAGTTATAGAGAATTTTATAAGCTTTCATTTCATCATACACTTTTTTTTGCTACATTGCACCGTTTTTCAGATATTCGCGAAAAACACTTTTTTTTGACATTTGACCTTGAATAAAAAAAATTCCATACACGGGAATGATGGGGAACTTTTACACATTGTTTATAATTATGTTTTCAACAATTTTCCTGATTTTCAGCTTGTTGGGACTTTATGCACTCTCGAATGTGTAAATTGTCCGGGGTAAATAAGCCAGTAATTGAGGAACTATTTTTGTTTGTAACAAAAGCAGCGCCCCGCGGTTTTACCCGCGTTGTGCCCGTTCCCGTGGGAATTTCGGGATTTTTTTTACATAAAAACCTTCCTCTTGTATCACTCTACCTATTACAAAAAACCGCATCAAAATCCGTTGCGTAATTTTAAAGATTTAAGCATACAGACAGACAAACAGACAGACACGAAAAAGAGGCGACTTTATTTTATACTATGTAGTGATAACGACTATTTATTATGAAAGTTAGGTTTAATAATGGGCCAGTTTGTGAATAATAAAAAGGTAATTTCAGACCCAAATCGTGCTTTCAAGAATCGTGTAAATTATAAAATTACTATCAATATGACTGCTTTATGAAGTGAAGACTATGTATCGATAAAATCTGATGTAGTTCCAGCTAACCAACGTTCAGCGCTTCTACAAAATATTATACTCTACAAAGCGCTACAGGCATAACAATAAATTTATAGGTGCAATATACGCGATCATTCATTTCATACCATATCACAATTGTACATTGTTTATCATGCATCGAACAGCATTTGGGCTCAAAATGTATCTCAATATTATTGAACAGTGAACATAATATAATAGATTTTCCAGAAGAGTGGAATGAGACATGCCTTTGCCCAACAATGGGACGACACGGGCTAACACACTATACCATATCCATGGGTTACAAGGTCTAGAACAGAAGATGCGCACACCGTCACGGCACATTTTATGTTTATGTAACAAATACAAAATCTATATTAATATTATAAAGCTGCAGAGTTTGTTTGTTTGTTTGAGCGCGCTAATTTCAGGAACTAATGGTCCGATTTGAAAAATTATTTTTGAAATGGATCGTCACATTCAACTGGAAGTTTAGGCTACTTTTCATCCTGAAATTTCCACGGGAACGGGTACAACGTGGGTAAAACCGCGGGGTGCTGCTAGCACATTGTAATTTAACATTGACTTTTCAAGAAAATTAGTAGGTACATAAACTTCTCAAAGGTAGTTCATTGTACTGACTTATACTGAACGAACTATTTCAAAAAGTATTATTTAATGAAGCTATTTATCCACGCACGAGCAGAACGAGAGAGATGTATACGGAGCCAATCGCTTGGACAGGATGGACACTCTGTCTCTTTCGTACAATCACGTAATTGGGTACGCCCGAGTCCACTCGGGCGTAAATGCCCTCTTCTGGGCATGGTCTTTGTGTTATTTAGGTTTTAGTTAGATACAATTTAGTTAAATATAGAACATTAAACCGCACGGCAACAAAGCTACGGCTGAATCACTGAGCATCACAAACATTTGTGGTTATTGGATGTGGTGTGCCGAGTTTGTGGGTTACTTTCAAAAATTAACGATGGATGTGCCATATTACCTTCCGAAATTCTATTTTACATCAATAATTTGTCCGAATATGTAATAACCATGTACAAGGAGTACATGGTTATTACATATTCGGTTTTTTTAATACTACCCTACTTTTTTAGTACTACCCAGTGCTCAATCATATTTGTTTTTATTAAATTCCAACTACAAACCATAATTCCAGATTTTCCACCCAAATCTTATATATAAACACTAAACAAATTAATAATTAAAAACAGAAACGACATCCAAACACTAAGCATTTTCCTAACTCTTAGTCAAAGTGCACGTCAAACAACAACAACGACAAAGTAACAAAGCCGAACTAAAATTAACACATGCAGTGTCAAAACGGTATCGGAAAAACAGCCTAAAATAGAGGCACAAAGGGAAATTGTCGCGTTACTGTTAAGGACACTTACTTTGAACTATATTTGGAACATTTTATACGAGGAACATTGACCGAAAGACACTTTCTCATGTGACATTTACTTGTAATAAAATAGTGAAGTTTAATAACATCTGAGATCACCAACCAGCATTTGGTAAGCGTGGTGATGCCTAATCCTCCTCACTGTACTGACATCTTCAGTGAGATGAGAGGTCTTTGCCCAGCAATGTCCCACTGCTTTTAGAACACGGGCAAAATGTCCCACTTGTCCCACACTAATGTCACAACATTAATGATTTAACTAACATTATACCTAACTACTTATTTATAAAAAGACATACTACTTATTTATTTTCAAGTTTATATTTTATAAGTTCAAGTTTTAACCTATTTCTATCCGAGCACTACTGAGCTACGGAGGGCACGTAAAATTGTCTCCTACTCCAGGGTTGGCCACTTACCTAATCGAAGTTACTTACTTTCTTACCTACAACGTCAATGCATGTCAGCGGAAACTCGCATGTGAAAAAACAGGGTGAGATATTTCCCGGTGTGTACTAGGCATTATAATATAAACCGGTTTTATATGGTCGCCTGACGACATCACTGTTCGAGACAAATACTTTTATATTTTGATTTACAGCCTTGTTTGTGCATCCCTCATTAAATTGTTTATTCTTTTGAGACGTGTGCGAGCACGATCCTAAGGAAATTACATTATCTATGTGTTTTAGCTTTACATCAGTACGGTTAGATCGGTATTAATAGTAGTTTATGCAACGTCATATAAAGAAGGGTATTAAAACACGAGTGTGAGTTTATGAAACGAGCGCAGCGAGTTTCATAATAGTAACGAGTGTTTTAATACCCGTGTTATATGCAGTTGCATACACTACTTTATCTTCACTATTTAATGCAATTAATCAAACAAAATTTTAAAAACAAAACACATTGCGAAACATTAAATTCACGCGTAGGTACGTGTATTGTCACAGTGAACTTGCCGCCATTAAAATCTAACCAATGAGAGCGCAGCTGCGCGTAGGGCCAATCAGGAGCGAGCGAGATCTTACCAAAGAGTTTTGTGTATGTAGTTTCGACGAAGTTTTCACGTATAACCCAACTATTTTAAAAAGCCAGCATAATATCAAAATTTTATACAACTAGTATGAGGATTTTGACATAAGGCTCGCCAGGTTAATTGGTCGCGTTATAATGATGTTATAATGTTAAATTATAATGATATTATAACATCATGTGCAATTGCTTAAATTGAGTGTTTTAGTTGCCTGCGCTATAACAGTAGTAATTATAAGTCAAGTATTGGAAACATAAGTAGAATGTTACAACATTAGTGTAGATAAAAGATTTTTTTAAATATGGAAGAGGTTCCTAATTCGAATATTTTTTTTGTTTGTAAAAAAGAATTTGTATAATATCCGTTGTTAATACATCGATTCCAAAAATGAATCCAGTATAAAAAGGTATGTTATAATGATCTAGTTATCAACCGATTCCACAGAAGATCGTAAGTATATGTTCAATTCGGATGACTAGTCACATGAAGTTCTAATTGTCAACTGGGTGCAAATTCGCGTGTAATCGAACCTCTACAATATGCCAAACTTTCAGGACTTCGTTCCAGTAACAAAACCACGTTGAATTATTAAAAAACTAAAAGTTATCCAAGTTACGAAATTGTAATACAAAGTGAATCCGGAGCCGGCGCCCGGCGCCCGGTGAACCTAGTTATCTAGGTTCCACTTGAATACTAAATTAGTTTAGCGCAGAATTAGGATTACTAAATTCACTACTTGCTAACTTGTGACTTATTCACTACGTTTCTTTGACGAACTAACTCATTTAGCTTTTTGCAAGTAAACGCTAAAAATAAACCGTTTACGTTTTGTGACCTTTCAAGAGAAAATGAACAGACAAAATACTCGCACGCTTTCAAGTATGTATAAAATAAAACATTATAACATAAATTCCGAGTAAAAGAACAAATTGATAATAAAATGTAATAATAAACCATAGCAACCAAAATTAAAGTATAATAATAATGGTATCCCCATAAAAACATACAGAAAACATTTTAATACAAAATAAATAAGAATAGTAATTACAGACTCATATTTTCCTCAATTTGATACCATCATATTCTGAGCGGCATTTTGAGAAAAAACCCTCATCTCTTTTATTTGCTAACGTATTTGAATATTTGTTAGGCAAGGCGGCAATATTGTATCTACCTCATATCGTGATATTAAACACGTACATACACACTTCTACGCGGCTTTATGTTCGAACAATATCCTCGGAAAGCGTACAAAACTAAAATCGTTTTGCATATAAGCAAATAGAATCAATTTTTCTCACAAAATTGTATTCTTCTGTAGCATGGCGACGGGAGGAATATAAAGCTGGTTTCAGACGTGTGACAAATCGGTGCTATCGGCTGCGATCGCCGCCGATAGAGACGGCCGAGATGCACTGCACTTTGTACCTGATAGATCAGCGTGCCTTCAAGATCCGACGGAGCGGAGCGAGCAACTTTTAAGGAGAAGTTTATCATAACGTATGATCAAGCCAAACCCTCGTTATTAACAAAAACTCGTTATTAACAAATATCATCTATACACACAATTACTCAGAAGTTCGCTTCACATGAAATAAGCGACTTCACTCTTAAATACATGACTCAAAATCTCGTGTACATAAAACATCTCCCTCAACCGTGGTACATAATCGTAACACATAACACCATGATTCATGGAGCAGCGCCTCCCGGGATCGTTTCACTCGAGGGACTTCACATCTCACTCCTGACATACCATCTTTGACATTAAGTTACATTTGGCGGCAACCTTTGACATTACAGCCGTCTCAAAATAACTTTGTTTTAAGAGTCTTTTTCGAGTGTGTGTTGTGGCTTAGATTTAAAACATGGACAGTAAGCATCGGCGACAACAGATTCTAGCGGATACTTACTGACTCGTCGGAAAAGGAAAAGTAAAAGGTGTTTGTTAAGCACATTTCGCCGTACCGTTTCCGTAGTACGAATCAAACACGTATTACTTCAAAGTAGACGTATACCAATTTATCTAGTTGTACATGCGTTTCAACACAATTAAACTATAGGATGGTAAATAATGAACGGTAAATTATATATGATAGGTATTAATGTAACTCAATTTATACCTATAATTACTACATTCATCATTATCTATTTCCAATTAAAACCAAATTAAAGCCTTTACAATACGAAGTTCTAGGAATATTGTATATGAATTCTGGATTTCCAATTACGTTTTTGAGAAATGAATTCAGTACCTGGTAAATGATTGTTGGACTTGTTTTACAACTAAAATTATGATTTCCAATGAGTTCCTCGTAAAGTATGACTACAATGAGAACGCTGGCGATCCACCATTATTTTACTTTCGTGAGTAAAACCGCAGGACGCTTCTAGTACTTTAAATTCAAAATGGCGTCAATATACGTATTAATATCGACATTATCTGTTCCAATTTTAGTGGTCATAAACGTCCACTAAGTTGCAATAGCATAATGGCAAAGTTATCACTCAATAAATTGAACTAGTACAATTATACACAATGTTGCTCTGAAACATATCTCGGTTCAATATTGGTTTGGGCACATCGTGTACGTGAGGTCCATCAACAACTCTGACCTTATGTTAGAGGACAAAGCCTAGGATTCGCCTAGTCATGCATGTCATGGTATAATCTATCGGACACGTTTTTTGTACTGCTTACTATTTTCGAAGGTAAATCAGGGCAGAATTCTTAGACTATTCTCAGAGCGTTGAATTAATGGTATAGTATAAAAACCAGCGAGTTACTTAGAGACGTACATTAAATCAACAATTAAATATTAGACGTGATTTTTCATTACGTACATGTCTAAATCGCCCATAATTTATTTACTAAGGAAGCATTTGACGTTTGTGAGTATGGGCGTTAGAATAAACAATATTCAAATTAATGTCACTTTACAATAAATTCTAACTTAAGCTTTAACATTGTGCTCGCTATCTATTTATACTGTACGCACTGGAGTCGTCACTGAAGTTAAAGCTCCCCATTACAAACTACTTCCTAAGAACGTACTTCAAAGAGAACGTAAATTAGTTGACGGAGATTGTCCACGGCTCTCACAGACTCACTAGTACTCGTAGTCACTTTGTTACCATACAATGATTTGGTAACAACAAACTTATGTATCGTACAACAAATTGCATCAATAACTAAGTATAGCGCTAGCGCTCGTGACGTAGTTTGAGTAAGTGATGTTAGCTGATTGCGATTGTTAAGCAACGTGCAGCTCAGCCCCTACTTGGATGGGTGGCCGTTAGTGGCATTTCTATCTGAGCGCTTACGTGTTTCGGATGGTACGTAAAATTGTTGGTCCCGTTTTTTCATCGATAGGTTATGTCGGAGGCCTTCAGGCTGTCTTTAAAGGGCTGAATGGCCATATTTTGATAACTAGGTGTAACTAATTGAGACTTTTCAAACAATGTTTACCTAATCAAATAAACCTAAAGATCAAAGTGCTACCTAATAAGGGCACTTTGATATCAACACTGCTGAAGTAACGTATCTTCAAACTTAACACACTTCAGAATCGTCTCAGCATCAACACTAATCGAATCAACACAATTAAAAAATAAAATCTTAAAAAGAACGTCATTTTATTTGCCACACATGTTTATTGCACTAAACGTGTTTCACAAAACATTCCGCCATTTCTCTTGGGGCTAACGATCACACAGATTTTAAACGCTAAAGGCTGCTGTATAGAGTTGATATTTCTGCGACAAGTGAGCCGGTTACTCGACAGTGATCGTTAAAAGACGAGTGCTGATATAAGGACGATCGTTGTTGAGATTTGTAACGGCGAACTCCCGACTTCGAATTGGTGATCATAATCTAAATTTATTCAACAATAAATAACACAAAATCTCCCACAATAGCGTATATCCCAAACTCTATTCCGACGCAATAAAGTTTAGAATAGATGGCGCGTGACACTTTTAAGAATCTCTGTATTTTATGAACTGTTCGAATGAGTCTAAATAAACTTTGAAGATATTTTTAAATTCTTTTAAGAGGATTGTATGTTATGAGTGCACTCGAGTAGTCATTCTATACGTTCGCAAGCAAGGCACGCATGTATGGAGTTACATTATTGTAGTACTCTTAAATAAATATTTAAAGCTCAAATATTTAAAAGACAAGACATTCTAAAGATCGTAAAATAAACGTTCAATTTCATACAAGTTTGCATTGTACATTATACGCAAAAGCACGAGTTGGTTAACCCCACAGCCGAGGGGTGATCCCTAACATCTATTAATTATGATAATCCAATACCCCGAGGCTCGCCACTCGTTCAAGTCCACTACTTAGTTATGTCAACTGAAGACACTTGCTATCACTTGCAGCCTTGCATCTATTATCTACTTACAACGCTTATCACCCGCCCGATTTAACATGACCTCCGTCTATAACAGACCGCCGAAGGATTACACACGAGATAGCTAGTTCTAGAGGTCTTTTTATGTTGGTGATTGGGAATGAGAGGTTTGGGACGGTGAAAGGGCAGTAGAAGGCTTCTGTTCATTTTGATGGCAGATTATGGTATTATGAATTGTTAGTTTAAAATTGAAATCGGGATTTGAAGTTCGAAAACCTGATAACCTTTTGTATAGAATACCAACCTTCATTTTTTACCTACAACCGTTATCTGCAATGAAATATTGAATCTACAAGAAAATTCAAAAAAGGAAATACAAATATCTGTAGCCCCGAGTAGTCTTCCTAATCTAAAAACTCGATGATTAATCACTACGAGTCACTTCTTAACGGAAAAGATAATATTTTCTTTTTCGCGATTAAAATATAAACAATATTTTGATAAATCATAGACGCAGTGTTTTCCTCAAAGGTATTGTTTTTGTTAATAAATTAGTTGGGGCGCGGGAGGGGTATTGAATTGCGCCTTCTTTTGTTTGATATTTATTAGACCTCCCGTTATTATTTCATAAATTCGATTTCCTGGTCGAACTGTTATAAAATGGAATTCGACATTCAATTTAAATAATTATCCGGGATTATCTTATTGGTTTTTCAAGAGGCATTACCAGTTTATGTATTTTCAATTATAAAATAATTTACATTATCAGAATCTCCGAGTTATATTATTATTATGTTCAGTTATGGTATACTAGAATACTATTAATATCTAAAATACTAGAACGAGAATGTCTAGTATTTTCTCGCCATTGTTTTAATTCCCATATCATACTAAGATGTTTGAACTGACAACTACTACAAAATAGATGCTAGGAAATTATTCAAACATTAATTCAGAAGGAAAATTCATTGGTTCCTAGTTCGCGTACCATAGTGCTACGCGGCTGCTACGTGCTACGAATAGAGCTACGAAATGACTACGAACACAAAAGTTTTCACGTCATAATGTTTTAATAGAACTGCAAAGGAAGTATTAAAACGATTTTATCCGCAGAATCTTCCAACTTTATCACAAGGGACGGAAGTATCTTGTATATAAATGTAAACAATAAGTAAAGTATTTAAAGAAATCTCTTTGAAGATACCAAACTCTTACGGAAGGTTCTTTAGCACAATAATAAGGTTAGGGAAGCACAAAATGCTCGCAAAGTTTATATTTTCTTTGTATCAAAAACTATACAAACAATAATAGTAATTTCAAACGAACGTGACCCCGATTCGAATAAACAGACCTTCAACACAAATGTTTCTATTTATACAACATTAAATCTGTTCTAGTACACTTTCCCTTCGGTCGGACGTTTTTAGAAAACGCCGGCTCATGCTAATTGTGTCCGGCGTGGCGGAAATATTTATTCAAAAAATAAACTGTTACCGGCTACATATTTTTAACTGGCCGAACATGTACACTCTCAATTTTTAATTGCGTATCAATTGTTGTAATTTTATTCATAGCTCTTTGTTTCCATTTAATTAAGTATCGTTTCAAGGATTATCTCATTATTGTGGCGACAATGCCCGACTACACCCAACAAGCAAACTAATCCTATAACGAAATATTATAAGTCTACTTCTGCTAATAATGTTCTTAATAAGGCTTTGGTGCAGACTGTGTATCTTATAATGGTATAAGATAAGATCTAATACACTCAAGAGCATTAGGATTTATATCTCAGTCTTATAGTCTGCTATATGATTACTTACAAAACAGTTACAGGACTTTTTTACTTATAATAGCATTTCACAAGAGTATATATTCTCAAGAGCATTTGTTTTTATTACTCAGTCTTATAGTTTACTAGTAGATTATCTTATAAACAACTAATAAGAATATGTAATTATGTATCCTATAAATGTCTTCAGAAAGATAAAATAGTCTTGAAATCTTATAGTAGCAGTTTGTAAGAAAAGAAGGTCTAATAACACTCTTAGCTAAGATAATTATGAGTTTGTCTCGTTACTGTCTTATTCAAGACTCTTTTAAATACAATAGTACTTTATTTAAGGACGTAATAAAATCAAATAACCGTATAAGCTACTTGATCAATCACATTATTAGTAAACATCAGCCATTTTGTTTGTAAGTAATAATTTGCTTATAATTGTCTTATAACATACTCAACGCAGAGTATTTGAATAAAATGGCGAATGATCGTAAAAATCGTCGAAATATTATTTTACAATAAATACTCTATGTGCTTGTTTTCGAAGCGCGTTGTAAAATTAACTAGATCTTGGCACACATTTACAATAAAAATGACTTCCCCGGCGTGTTCTCACTGTATTATCAATATTTTATCACGAGTTATTATGTTATGCAGTTACTAAAAGTTACATCTAATATTATAAAAAGAAGTACATTTTGAATATTTCGTTTTATCACCACACACCACAATAATCAAACACGCGAATCAATAAAAAAAACACTTTATAAAATTTACTTATAACTAATAACTAAGTATATTCCTAGAGCATTATAAACAAGATTGCTTTAGTAACATACTTATGTCAGATACTAATCAGAGTGTCTGTACTTCAAATTGTGTTGGCTCAGAACATTACAAAAGCAATTGCGCTTGCTCAAGTATACTATAGGGCTAACTGACGTTCCGTAAGTTGATTATAAGATAGTTATTAGGAAAGAAAGCTCCTATAACTGTACCCAAATCCAACATTGTAGTAAACTACAAGTATCTTACAAGCACAAGAAAAAATAGTATTGAAGAATACTTCAAGTACTATTTTTGCTCCTTGGGCAGACTTCAAAGACACGACTCAAAGCAAAAACCATAAGAGCTGTCAATCAATCCTGAAGTAAAGTATTAGCCTGTAATATCCCACAGCTGGGAAAGGCCCTCTCATCTCACCAAAGATATCAAAACAGTAAGGAGGATTAGGCGTTTAAAAAATGTATTGTTATATGGTGACCTTTGTTTTTATTTAATATCATCAATTTTGAATTTGAATTAGATTTTTTTATGAAATGGTTTATGATCCAAAAATAAATAAATCGTAGCCCAACCCTTGAGTCAAAACATTTAAAACACCCCAAAGATTACTAATACAGACAACAAAACAAAATAAACCTATACATAGTCATGCGACCTGAGTCCGGCCCTGTTGTATTCACCAGAATAGCTGACTGAGCGTCTGGCTCGAATACCCGGTAGAGATAAGACGGTCATTGTGGGCGGCCTGCGAGCCCAGTAGAACTTTAAGTTAGATTTAAAATTCATTCCTTTGTACGTTACTCAATAATAAACTTGTCTTAAAATATTAAATTAATTTTTAATTTTTAAAAAGTCGCCCCGAAGCTCCCAAAGTAAAACTGGCGCAGCCGGTAGGATACCGTGTAAACCGTGTTGCTTAGTGAAAAACTCCAAAAATCGGGTTTTGGGCAAATTGTGTTCGGTATCCTCGAACCAAAGAAAATAAGTTTTCCGGGACGGGCAAAAAGATATTAGTGAACTGCAGAGGAATCACCACTGGAGGATTATGGCTGGCTTGTGAGTAGTCCAAATTCACTATTCCTTTTCCATTCATATTCTATTCCTATTAAATTAACTAGATTGTAGAGGTTCAAAATCACCTCATAATTATTAGTTAACTTTTCAAGGTAATTGCACAGAAAATAGGCAATTATCTATAGCGTACATCGTGTACAATTTTATTTTAATAAGTTTCAACTAAATTAAGTTAAATTGTAAAATGACTCAACCACAATTGGTGTCAATTCCACAAGAAATTTCATCTATTATACCTAAGTTCGATGGAGATGAAAGGCTCCTAAATTTATATATTAAGAAGTGTGAATATGTTATAAGGTGTTATAGACGGGAAAACAATCCGGCGCAGGATTTATATGTGTTTCATGTAGTGTCGAGCAAATTAATTGGCAAAGCGGCCCACTTAATTAGTGAGCGCCCAGACATAGAATCCTGGACCGAATTAAAATCTGTATTAACCCAACATTTCGGAGATCCGCGTTCGGAAGAATGTATAGCCATCCAACTAGAGACATTAAAAATTAATACTAACGAATCTTATCTAGATTTCTGTAACAGAATTCAACAGGTTAAGAGCTCTTTATTGGCAAAAGTTAATTTAATCACCGATGATCACATTAGGAGAAGTAAAATCACTATTTACGACAATATGGCACTTAATGTATTTTTATATAATTTACCGGAAGATCTTATTCGTATAGTGAGACTTAAGGGTACTAACACACTGGAAGATGCCCTCAGGATTGTTCTAGAAGAAGTCAATTTTAAATTTCAATACGAGTCGCGCAATAGAATAATGAGACCTTTAATGAATAAAAACCCTTCACAGCCTTCAGCTATTACGAGTAACCCTTATGTAGAGAAGTTTGGTCTTAAACCATTCTTTACCACTAACTCACAACAAAATCAGGGTTTCAGATTTGGTATACCGAATCAAATACGCCCTCATGTTCAGCAACAGCCTAATCAACAATTCAAATTTGGAATGCAACATAATCAGTTTAGACCTCAAGGTTTTACTAATCAGCCTAAATTTGTGAACCAACAAGTTCCTCAAGGTTATAGACCTTCGTTTGGACAATCTTTTAGACCAAATGTCAACCCTCAGACTCAATTTAAATTCGGGATACCCCCAACACATCAGAATAAACCAAAGGTAGACACCGATGTTACTATGCGTACAGCATTACCAGTTCGAAATCAGGCTCACCATAACGAGTTACACGTAAACTCACCCTATGAGACGGATCAAGATTATTACGAGCAGGACGTAGTCATAGATGACTACCTGTATGACGGTAACGGTGGAGTACCGGAATACACACATGAGGTAAATAACGAGACAGTGGAAAATTTTTACCAGATAGCCTCGGATATAGATCGACCGAATTGATTAATTTAAATTGCGAAAATTTTGCAAAACTTCCGTACATTTACTTACCAGAAATCAACGCTAAGTTTATGATTGATACAGGCAGCTCTCGTTCCTTTATCAGCCCTAAAAAGGCGAATGAATATTATAACCAATATAAATTCCCAGCTCCATTTGAGGTAATAAGTACACATGCTCGAAGCTTACATAATGAGGCAATTTACACCCCACTTCCTGAAACATTTAAATCTATAGTTTCACACACATTTTATATTTACGAAGTAGACAAAGACTATGACGGACTTATAGGATCTGATCTATTATCACAACTTAACGCTA
This sequence comes from Cyclophora albipunctata, assembly GCA_963082685.1. NCBI lineage: Eukaryota > Metazoa > Arthropoda > Insecta > Lepidoptera > Geometridae > Cyclophora > Cyclophora albipunctata. Next base: position 510,248 of record OY720117.1, on the reverse strand, counting down.
GCATTGACATGAAAAATTTGATTTTAAAGACTTGCGATACTGAAATCCCTTTTGTGTATAATCCTCAAGTTACAATTAAATTAGAACCACGTACCGAGACTAAAGTTACTTTACCGACAAATCTTGCTAATGGTACTGGAATTATTAATTACCATATATTTGAACCTGGTGTTAGAATGCCTTCTGCACTTGTTAATTGTAAAAATGGTCATGCTGAAACATTTATACAAAACAGTTTAGAAACACCTGTTTGTTTTACAATAAACAAATTAGTTTCAGTTACTCCATACACACCTGATAAATGTGAAGTTAATGCTAATACGGTACCTGATAACGACCTTGACATCGATGACCATTTAATAGAAAACCTAGAGAAATTAAGACTTGAACACATGAACACTGAGGAAAATAAAGCAATCAGTGCCTTGTGTTACGAATTTAGAGACATTTTCTACTGCGATAAAATACCCTTATCTTTTACAAACAAAGTAAAGCACCATATTAGAACCAAAAACGAAGACCCAATCTATATACGACCTTACAGACAACCCCAGAAGATAAATGACGAAATTAATAGACAAGTTGACAAATTACTAAGTGAAAATGTTATCCAAGAGTCTTTTTCTCCTTGAAACTTTCCTGTACATCTTGTGCCAAAGAAGCTGGACGCTTCGGGAGAGAAAAAGTACAGAATGGTGATAGACTACAGACGTTTAAATGACTTGACTACCGATGACAAATACCCATTGCCGAATATATCAGACTTATTTGACCAATTAGGAAACGCTAATTATTTTAGCACAATAGATTTAGCAAGTGGCTACCATCAGATCGAAATTGACGAAACTGATAGGGAGAAAACCGCGTTTAGCACTCAAAAAGGGCATTTTGAATTTTTACGCATGCCGTTTGGCCTAAAAACGGCACCTGCCACCTTCCAGAGGGCCATGGATCGCATACTAATAGGGCTACATTGTTTAGTATACCTGGACGACATTATTATATTCTCTAAGAGTCTTCAGGAACACATAGAAAAACTACGTAAAATATTCGAAACACTCAGAAAAGTGAATCTAAAAGTACAGCTAGATAAATCCGAGTTTTTAAGAAAAGAAGTTCTATACTTAGGACACTCAATCACGCGTGATGGGCTAAAACCTAACAATGACAAGATAGATGCAGTCTTGAGATTTCCGCTTCCAAAAACCCAAACTGAGATTAAAAGTTTCCTCGGTTTAGTAGGGTACTATAGGAAATTTATCAAGGATTTCGCTAAACTCACACGACCTTTAACCGTTTGTCTAAAGAAAAACCATAAAGTAGTAATCAATAAAGAGTTTATAGAATCATTCGAAAAATGCAAAGAATTACTAACAAACGCACCCCTTTTACAATACCCAGATTTCGATAAGCCATTTATTCTGACAACCGATGCCTCCAATTATGCAATTGGCGCGGTATTATCACAAGGATCGGTAGGAAGTGATCGTCCTGTGGCATATGCGTCGCGAACACTTAACGATGCTGAAAGCAGGTATAGCGTTATTGAAAAAGAAGCACTCGCTATAATTTGGGCTATAAAACATTTCCGCCCGTATCTATATGGTAAAAAGTTCACAATTTACACCGACCATAGACCACTTTCATGGCTTCATTCATTCGAAGAACCCAATAGTAAGATCACGAGATGGCGATTAAGATTAGCGGAGTATAATTATGACGTTATTTATAAAAACGGACGTCAAAACACAAACGCCGATGCGTTGTCGAGGGTTAAGATCAATGCATTAAGAAAGGGAGCTAAAGATAATAGTTCAGTAAAAGTAAACGTAGATGAAAAAGACTTAGAATTACAAAGGCACTGTGAACAAATTACACAAGAAATAACTAAATTAGGTAAAAAGAAAGGAAAAACAAAGAATATATGCAAGTACTTATTCGAGATCATAAGAAAAGAACTAAATATCTTTACAAATATTTAACTGATAAAATGTTGCAATTAAAAGAAAATGTTCAAAATAAGCGCGGCGGTGAGACCGATTTTAATATTCAATTAGATGATGACATCTTTTATAGAGGAACGAATGTAAGAAGAGGTAAAGATAAACCTAGATATGATAAAGGTAAAGTTATAGGTGAAGTAGATAGAAATGTAGTGACAATAGCAACAAAGAATCGCGTATCTAGGATCCCCATTAAAGATGTTAAACGTCCTCCACAGAATCGACACAGTCCTGTGGCTGGTCCTAGCCGCAGCAAACCAGGCCCTTCAGCTGCACCCCCTTGAAGGAAATCCAGGTGTTTTGCCTATAAAGGAAGGAACAGCTGTTATAAGTTCTGAAAAATGAACAATTATCAAAAGATTAGATTTAAATTTAATTTGCGACGATATAAACATTAATATAGCTAGATTAAGTGACCTTAATAGAATTATAAGAGGTAATTCCGTTACAGATAATCAAATATTTTCTGACTATAAAATACAAACCGAATTTGTTATGAACTTAACTATAAATAAGATTAAACAAATAGTTCCTAGATATAGAACCAAAAGAGGTCTTGTCAACCCACTGGGTTCGATTATTAAACTTATTTCTGGAAACCTAGATAACGAAGATGCAATTAAATACGATAAGCTTATAGAAAATACTCAGTTAAAACAAGAATTTTTGAGTAAAAAACTGACCCTGGTCTCCGAAGTAGTTAAAAACTTATATACACCACACACAAAATTAGAGAAAATGTTATACAAATTGATCTTAGAATGAAAGAGTTTCAGAATGGTATAGATAAAGCAAAAGAAACAGAAAAGATTCATTATTTGAATAATATAATAATTAATGTGTATTCTATGATTTTACACAATTTTCAAATTATAATTATAAAGCTAAATGAAGTAGAAACAGCAATGTCATTCAGTAAGCTTGAAACTCTACACCACTCTATAATAAACTCTGATACCTTATTAATTTTACTAAAAGAAATTGAACTTACTGAAAGATTAATTTTCCCTGCTGAGCCTGAAAATCTTGTGAAAATTGAACAATATATTAATGTAAAATCTTTTATCAAAGAAAACCAGTTAACATTCGTAATGGAAATCCCATTAGTATGTAAAGAAACATATACTTACTATAAATTGTATCCTATCCCTATTATCCATGATCATATGACATACATTATCCTTCCTAAATATCCTTACCTCATAGTGAAAGGACTTATCTCCGAGCCGCTAGCCAAACCGTGCCAGCGAACAGATAACAACAATTTCGTCTGCTTCGAAGATTACCTTGATAAAATAAATGAAGATCCGTGCATCTCCGAATTGATGCAATTCGCCAAAAACATCTCTTCCTGTACGTTGATACCTGTCAAATACAAAGGTGTCCTTGTCCAGCGCTTACAAAATAATAAATGGATTGTATTTTCTGAAGGAAAGACAATAATTCGCAGTTTTTGTCAAAACGAAGTAAACCAAGAGATTATCCAAGGAACATACATCGTTACTACAGAAGATACATGTGAAGTGAAAATAGACAAATACTCACTAAAATCACGCCCTCATCGGACAACAAATTTGAACTACGAAAAACTGCCAACTGTAAACCTACCGCACATCAGCGAGATAAAGGCGGAACAGAGAAAACCAGTAGAATTAGAAGAAATGAATCTGGATAACATACAAGAAATAACGAATTCCGTAAAGTTCGATACCAATAGTGAAAGTGAAATAGTGAGAGTCAATAGTGTCAGTGTTTGGACCATTGGGTTATATTTTATTATAGCAGTTTTTGCAGGAGTTATGTTTTATATTAGATTAATAAAATTAGGTTATAAATGTAACTTTCGAAATTCTCCGAATCAGGTAAATTCGGATAATCTCGAATCTCAGGGGGGAGAAGTCATGCGACCTGAGTCCGGCCCTGTTGTATTCACCAGAATAGCTGACTGAGCGTCTGGCTCGAATACCCGGTAGAGATAAGACGGTCATTGTGGGCGGCCTGCGAGCCCAGTAGAACTTTAAGTTAGATTTAAAATTCATTCCTTTGTACGTTACTCAATAATAAACTTGTCTTAAAATATTAAATTAATTTTTAATTTTTAAAAAAGTCGCCCCGAAGCTCCCAAAGTAAAACTACATAAATATAAGCTGTAACAACTCATTTCATTAAAATATTAATGTACATAAAAACATTCATCCATTCTGAAATAGATACCGTTGAGAGGTATTACTATAAATCGCAAAGTACACAAGTTATTATAATATTTCGGAACGCGCCATTTTCGGACGTGAGGTAATAAGTGCTGCCAGTGTTTACAAAACCCGAATATTTATCCGGATGCGTACATAATTGACAATTATATCACAGGGTATCACCGAATTGACATAATAATTGTTTCTTTCCTCGTATCTACCTTGAGTGAGTCGTTTCTCCTATATCTTACAAATCATTAGATATTGTTAAACGTATTATTGTTAAACATTTTGATATTTGATTACGTTACTCGTGCAAATAAAGATCGAGTTAGATTTACAACTTAGATTTATAGATACATAAATCTTTTTTTATTAATCTCTATTTAACCATTTTATTCATCTCAAAATGTAGTTCCCACGCCCCGCACTAGGAATCAATCATCTTGTAATGGACGTAAATATTCATAACCAGAGCAATAAGAGTACAATCGAACCGAATAAGTATAACCCTTATCACGGCCCGCTCGAGCCGTCGCCATAATAAAAACCTAAAAATACAAGCTTATTTAGCGTATAACAATTCAATCCGACGTGTGACGACGCCATAAGCGATCAAAATAGAACTCTGCATTCACGTAACTGAGTTCATAATTGCACGGAGGTGGGTGCTCTAGTTCCGCGTGTGACGTCACGGCGCACGCCCCCGTGACGTCAGCGCGAACTTTTTAAATTTTATTTTTTTCTAAACGTGTCTGGCGATGGCGCGATGCGGTTTACAGCCGGATTGGCTGCGACATAACCTAGATATGCTCGATTTGAACCCGTCGCGGTATAGATGACATGACGATTGACAGCTCTCTTAATACTCCATGATGGATTTCAAGCGGATATTTTAAACGGTACAATAAAATGTTGACATTATTTTCACTGACCAGCTTTTGCTTTTAGTTTTAAACCGATATGTTTGGAAAACATATCAAATAAATATAACTGCTACTCGCAATATTTGCTCATAAAATATTCGTCGTTTATCGGTACCGTTGATTATTTTAGTTTTATCGTTATAACAAACAAACAAGCCCAAATTATAGTTATTCAAAAATGAAGCCACACAATTGCCCGATTCAAAATTAAATTAACATAAACATTGTTACCAAAACAGTATTCACTCGAATAACAGAGAACACGCGTGTAAGCTGATGCTGTACCAACAAACAACCATCCACCATGTTTCCTTTATAAACGTACGTCGTGATTATTATTAGTAATGGCCCCAGGTCGGAGCAACGTATTTTGTTTTACCTGCCTTCAAGATGGGGCGGTCGTTAGTATCTTAATACAAAATGTACTTACATTACCCCTTTGAGGAAAAGTATAAGACACCCGTAGACGCAGGAGGATGATAGGCAACAATAACGCCGCCCGTTTACTTCTGAATCATAAAATAGATACACTCCCCGTGATGATCCTCTTTACTTATTCTTTCATGTTCGCGTCGGTTTGTAATCGCCCTTCTTAGTGTAACGGTTTATAACATAGTTGGAAGGCCGGATATAAAGTTTAAGTGGCGTTCGCTCTTTGAATACTTACACGTGTGTGCTTCAAATGTCAGCCCGAAAACTATCCCTTCCCTTATTTGTAACCCCTTATTGCCCAACATCAAAATAATGGCGTAAGTATAATATACTGCGCCACTAGTACTGCTGGTTAACAGATCGCGAAAGAGATGTGTTTATTTCAGTAATTAACTCATAAAATATAGAGCACGCATATTGACCTGCCACACGAGCATACTATAAACAAATTAACCTTCCATAAAGATAAGTTAACAATCGTTAAATTGTACAATACTCCTTACAGCCGAGTAACGGCAGCACAGGTGTTTAATTAAATAATGAAACGCGATTTTATCGAGTAATCGTTATTAACATTTGTTGTAATAAAATGTAATGTTATAACGTTATTTATTTCGTTATTTATAATGACATTAATGGCGTCGTACTAATTTATATTGCTTGCTTTGATGTTAATATAAATTAAGTTAATTAATCTTGTGTCACTTGGCAATAGGACTCATTCAATGTTGGACGCTCTCACGGCTCCACTTTGATTCCAATTATTGACGGAGTAAGTGTTGCCCTGCCTCGGCTCTCCCCTGTAGTAATTACTTGGGAAACTACATAAAGATCAACTACCCAGTGAAACAGATCGGATATAAAAACGTGTAGATTGGATGTTATTTTTGTCAATATACGTAGCTCACTTAAATAAACAAAATCCACAATGAGTGAATGAAGCGATCTGTCAACAAGTCGTTCTGCTATCGAGGCCGGATTGAACGAGCGCAGTGTTCGTGAATGTTACTAGATTCCTCACGGTTTTACTATCGAGAGCTAGGTAAGGGATATTTTAGTGCGGCTTGGATTCTCAGCAGATTTGCATCGGGCCGGCGTGCCGCTTTATGTCGTTGCGGTTACGGCTTCACTTAACTGCTTTGAGTAACGCCTTCGATTGTGATCGAGAGCGCCGTTTCAGTGAATTATATGCTCTTTCGATTTTTATTGCAACAGCTTTATAGATTTGCATGATGGATGTCCTATGAAATCACTCAGCGTGGTATTTTGTTGATATTGTTACATAAACCTCTATTTCATAATGTAATTGTTTGAAATTAGAATATAACTCATTTAATACGACTGAAAACTCCTCGGTCCCAAACCCAAGAGGATATCGCTATTGATTTCTAATCAAAGATTCTGCTAAGCCAAAAAGTGTGTTTTCGTAAGACTTGACTTCGTCCCCCAAAGTTAACACGCCGCTTAGTCTACGCTGCTCTTCATCTAAGGCTATGTAACACCTCAAAACCCTAAACAACACAAGGGAATATACAAAATCAGATATTCTGTTAATATAACCATAGAAAAATATATTAGACGAGAATGAAACATGTAGCGACATCTATGATGATTGACATACATTAAATAATGAATATGATTTTTCTTTCAATCTTCATATTACAGATAATATCAGTAATGGATACATAAAATGCAACGTGTTCTTATCGTAACAAGTATGCTACGAATACGCGTTGAAGTCTTTTAGTGTTCGTAGCATTCGTAGCACACCGTAGCAAGTGATATTGTGGTGATATTCAATGGCGGTAATTGCCAGTAAAACTCACCTAAAGCCTCAAACTTTGTCAATATCGTCTTTAATTTCCAATTTCAACGCACTGCCCTCAAAATTAATTAAAATCTGTTTGCCTTACGAAATTCACAGCCAACACAATACCTTTCACCCTTATCTATAGGCCATCAATAACCTCGCATCTACCCTCGAGGCATCATCTCATTTCCTACCCCTAACCTAACTCACCTAGATACACGGCCCTATATTATATGTGACGTCTGAGATTTGTGTATAACAAGACACGTTATCTGAGATATAAGTACATGTGGATGGATGATAATCCCGGGCAGAGCGGTGGTGCCGGGGACCGGCGGGCGCCGGGCGCTGTGCGCCGGGTCCAGGCGTGAGCGCGCTACCCGGTGGTGAGTGTGGTGTCATTTCAGTGGTGCGAGTGAATGATGTGCGGAGTGCGGAGGTGGCGCATGTCATGTGTCATGTGGCACATGGCTACTGACCGAGAGCTGAGGGCGTCGGGCCGGGGTGTGTGAGGTGAGGGGGACACAGCACTATGCGGCGCGTCGAGCGTCGCGCGTCCACGGCTCGTGCAACATGGCCGTTGCGCTCTGGGCACGCAGCTATCGACCGGCCGGCCGCGCGCCGCCCAGCGACTGACGCGCGACAATTGCGCGCGCACGCACGCTCGCCGCCAACCGCTCCCGTGAGCGGGCGGACGCCCCGCGCGCCCCGCCGCCGCGCCTCGCCCTGGGCCCTGCGCCCCCTCTCCCTCCTACGCCGACACGACGACACAGCTCGAGCGGTACAACACACAAGCGAACACCCCGCCGCGCGCCCCGACAACTCGGTAAACACGTGACCTATCAAAACTGGTATACAGCCTGCGTATACCATACACTTTTCAAATGAAAATGGGGTGGAATCAAACTCGGGAACTAATAATGTCGTTCAATGGTTTTCAATAATTGTTGTAAACGTTATGTTCGTTCAATGTTTTTACTTAGCAGCACGGGTTCCAGGAAAGTTAGCAAAGTAAAATAGTAAAGGTACTTATTGCTTTTAAAATATAGACAATACACTGGGGACGCAATTTTCAAAATAAATAAGCATAATGCCTCCTGGTGTGCGTGAGGCGAGACACTCGTATCGCGTCCCGTGGACCGCGGCCCGCACGCTCGCGTGTGCTCTCGTATTTATTTTGGGCTGCGGGCGGAGCGCGAGCGTGCCCGTGGCGCGTCGCCATGGCAACGCGCCCCAGACGCTGCCTTAACCTCGCGGCCGCGCCCGGCACCACCTCCTCCTTGTACCAACTTCGCTGGACTTTTCAAAACGAAACGCCTAATGTCAAGTGGCCTGTCATTTCATTTGCAAATGCGGGTAGTTCGCCATGACTTATGTATGGACGCGATGCCGCTATACCCGAGAATAATTAATTCTGGTTTAATTATGTTAGTCATATCATACGTGTGAATATGAAGAATTACGTTGCTTTAGTTATACGGTTTTAACTCATACGCAAACTTGTTTTGATGGTAACTGGATGAGATTTAAATTAGGCGGTACCTACTAAGAAAACTATTATGGGTAAGTAATATTATTAGTGATTCTCCTCGGAGTCACAGGACAAGCCCGGTATTTTTGAGAGACATGCGAGGGGATACAGATCCAACTCGTAGAGGCCCTTTATTAGTGCTACTATTATTAGACTACCTCCCCATTCCCCAATACTCGTAAATATAATTTATTTTAGTAAGAATTAGCTAACTATCTACTTTGGAAATTTAAACGAATATAATTGAAGCAGTAAGGTTCAGAGCAAAAATATAAGACCTTAAAACATTAAATGGGAGATTTCCATCAATTAACCACTTCTATTTATCTTTTCTAGCGCAATCTACATTTCGCTTCATTACCGATAAAAGCACCTGCTTCTTTGTTCATAAAATTAACATACATTCTCAATTCATTGTGCCTCTATCTACATCGTAGAATAAATATTTGAATTAGGAAAACTTTACGTTTAAAATAATATGGTTCCGTGTTTTGTTTGCTTGCAATGTTAATAAATGGTATGATTTAGACGATATGTAAGGGTGCGTCCACATCTGGCGAATGCGCCGCGAATGTGCAGCTCGCCAGCCATGTGCGAGCTGCCCGCAAGCCGCGCGCGTGCAGTCACGGCAATGGTTTGGTGCACCTCTTTAGTGCAACTATTGCAAGGCTCGTAAAAGGCGCGCGCGCGGCCCGCGATCTGCGCGCGCTCAATTATCGCGCTTACAATTGCGCTTATTGGCTCAGTACTTTAGGCAGACGCGAGCCGCTAGCGCGCCGCCCGCGCGCTGATCGCATACGGCGCTTAGGTTGCAAGCGAACTGCGCGCGAGCGGCGCAAGAGCGGCGCACGAACAAAAATGCACGCGCGCAGCTCGCGGGCAGCTCACAAACGGTTCGCGACCTGCGCATTCGCGGCATATTCGTCAGATGTGGACGCACCCTTATGAGTAGGTTCGTGTTAGCATTAGGTATCTACACGTAGTCATAGTATAAAGAGAGGCTATAAACTATGACGTAGTTCTGTAAACAAATCTAGTGCATCAATAAATATTGAATAATTTTGATCCCGAAATAGTAGTTTATGCAACGTCATATAAAGAAGGGTATTAAAACACGAGTGTGAGTTTATGAAACGAGCGCAGCGAGTTTCATAATAGTAACGAGTGTTTTAATACCCGTGTTATATGCAGTTGCATACACTACTTTATCTTCACTATTTAATGCAATTAATCAAACAAAATTTTAAAAACAAAACACATTGCGAAACATTAAATTCACGCGTAGGTACGTGTATTGTCACAGTGAACTTGCCGCCATTAAAATCTAACCAATGAGAGCGCAGCTGCGCGTAGGGCCAATCAGGAGCGAGCGAGATCTTACCAAAGAGTTTTGTGTATGTAGTTTCGACGAAGTTTTCACGTATAACCCAACTATTTTAAAAAGCCAGCATAATATCAAAATTTTATACAACTAGTATGAGGATTTTGACATAAGGCTCGCCAGGTTAATTGGTCGCGTTATAATGATGTTATAATGTTAAATTATAATGATATTATAACATCATGTGCAATTGCTTAAATTGAGTGTTTTAGTTGTCTGCGCTATAACAGTAGTAATTATAAGTCAAGTATTGGAAACATAAGTAGAATGTTACAACATTAGTGTAGATAAACAATTTTATCTACACTAATGTTGTAACATTCTACTTATGTTTCCAATATAACCATCTGTATTTTCCATTATCATTATTTTAAGTATTTTTTTGAAGTTCAAGTTTTTTTCAATGTTAATTAATTTTTTTATTTTTGTGTCATTATTACTGTTAAATTACTTACTTTGTAACGTGCATATTCTAACTTATGGCTATACTTACATACACATCTACACATATACATACAGATACACTTACACATACACATACACACTAATAAAAGTTCACATGTTTCAATTTTATCTAAAATATGAATGATAATGATTTTATAAGTAACAATTTAGAGAAAATCTCTACTCTAACTCTTTCGTATGCACTCCTGAAGACTCCCTCAGATACATTGGACATAAAGATACACTAAACTTCCTTCATGTAAACATCCGTAGCATAAATCATAATTTCAATGAACTCATCACCTTAACTGAGAGAGTAAAAATTAATCTGGACATCATAGTACTTTCGGAATGTTGGCTTAGCAAAAGTCAGAATATACCACAATTACCTGGATTTGACTTTCACAAAACTTCCTTCACAAATCAAAATGACGGAGTAGTTGTATATGTAAGAAAAGGCCTTGATTGTAACATTATGTATCCCGATTTTCCAGAAGCTAATTGTCTCACTATTAAACTCCAAAATAAATTGGCTATACTAGCTATGTACCGCTCCCCGTCATATAGAAACACAAATCCTTTTTTGAACAATATTAACGATGCACTTAATGATCTGAAAGAGATGGAGTCGGTGTGCATAATCGGTGATATTAACATTAACATTTCACCAGGTGTCACTGATTCTATGGCCGATGATTATCTTAACCTTCTCGCCGCACATGGTATGCTGCCAGCACATACTCTCCCAACTCGTGGTACAAATTGTCTCGACCATGTAATGCTCCGTACTTCTCATAAAACTACTACTCTGGTTCTAGACACTCTTATCACTGATCACGCCCCAGTTCTTGTAAATCATCAAATTAAAACAAACACACTCAAAACTCCACATACTCTTCGTCATACTGACTTTACAGCTGTATCTGAGGAGCTCCGTAACTATGATTTCTCCAATATCTTCCGCGCCGATAATGTTGATTCTGCCACAGACCAATTGATAGACACTGTCTCTACTGTTATAAATAAATATACATCTACTAAAGTTGTCACCAGTAAAAAACGTATCCTAAAACCTTGGATCACTCCTGGTCTCTTAAGGTGCATTCGTCACAGAGACAAGCTTTACAGCAAATACAAAAAAAATACTGATAATGAACTACACAAATCAATATTTTTGAGGTACAAATTATTTTGTAATAAAATTCTAAAAAAGGTAAAGCTAGCGTTTGACCAATCCGTGGTTCACAAGGCCAAGCGCAACCCAAAGGCTACGTGGAAAGCCATCCAAGAGATAGCTAACATTAATAAAAAATCTTCTAAAGCTGCCCGACTATTAACGATCTGCAATAATAACCCAGTTCTCTCTATTAATGCCGTCAATAAATATTTTTCTAATATAGGACAAGAACTAGCTGATAAAAATCACCCTCAAACCGCTCCTCTTTCCTCAGTAAAATCAAAGTCCACTACCACACTGCCTCACTCGATGGTACTATATAGTACTTCGACCGAGGAAATACTAGATATAATATCTTCATTAAAAACCGAAAGCGTTACAGGCTGGGATGGTATTCCTACTAAACTTATAAAATCATTGCGAACCCTATTTGCTCCAATCTTGGAACATATATTTAACTTGGCGCTGTCCTCAGGAGTGTTTCCTAGTGCATTTAAAAAGGCACTGGTGCATCCGATCTTCAAAAATGGTGACAGTGCTAACGTCTCAAACTACCGTCCTATCTCAGTCTTAACCGTTCTGTCTAAAATATTAGAAAAGTTATTAAATGTCAGACTGTCTAAGTATCTTTCAGACAATAATATCCTCTCAAAAAATCAGTTTGGGTTTAGAAAAGGTGTTTCAACAGAAAATGCATTATTGCAATTAACTAATACAGTTGTCAAAAGTATTGAATATAAGGCTAAAATAATAGGTATTTTTCTAGATTTATCAAAAGCATTCGATACTGTTTGTATCCCCATTCTTATATCAAAACTAGAAAAAATTGGCATAAGAGGAATTGCATTAGACTTGTTTAAAAGTTACCTCATAAATCGGACACAACAAGTAGTGATTAATGAGCACCGAAGTAGATCTGCTGAAGTTAATTATGGCGTGCCTCAAGGCAGTGTTCTCGGCCCCACATTATTCCTGATTTATATTAATGACCTTTGCAATCTCTCCCTACCGCATTGTCAAATACAAACATATGCGGACGATACTGCCCTACTTGTAACTGGAAAGAACTGGTTGGAAACCCAGATCCATGCCGAACAAGCCTTACGTCATGTCATGACATGGCTGTCTCTTAACCGTCTCACCCTCAACTTATCTAAAACCAAATTCGTACCATTTTCACCCAGTATAAGGTCAAGCCCTCTGGACTCCTTCAAAATTACTGCACATAGCTGTCACCCTATAACAACAAACTCTTTTTGTTCCTGTACAAATATAGAACGAGCCTCGACCTTGAAATATCTAGGTGTAATCCTGGATACTACTATGTCCTGGAAAAATCACATTGAATACGTGGTATCTCAAACAAGAAAGCTGATCTACGTATTTAAAAATTTAAACAGGGTTCTGGACTTAGACACTTTAAGAACAGTGTACTTCGCGCTTGGACAGTCTATAATATCTTACTGCATTACATCCTGGGGTGGGGCTGCACAGAGCCACATGATTAAACTTGAAAGGGCCCAGCGAACGGTCCTGAAAGTTATTTGCAAAAAACCCCGTCTTTTCCCTACAACAGAACTGTATTCACTTAGCCATGTCCTCACTGTCAGGCAACTTTTTATTCTCCATACTGTACTTCTCAGACACTCACAAACACCATATGACTCAACTTTAACACAAACTAAAAGAAGATCTGACAAAGTCTGTAAAACTGAATCTCACCGGACCAGCTTGGCTAGTCGACACTTTAGTTTCATAAGCACTACACTATACAATAGACTGAATAAGCATCTAAATATTTATCCCCTAACTCGTTATCAAAGCAAAATTAAATGTCGCGAATGGCTTCTATCACTTGACTATGAAAATACTGAAAATCTCCTTAAAATTGTCATGTAACTACAAAATACACACACACACACACACACACACACACACACACACACACACACACACACACACGCGCACACACACGCACGCACGCACGCACTATTTCACCTATCCTATTTAGTATGCACAACATTGTTAACTATATTGTATAAGTAAAATTATTAAAATATGTATTAGTATTAGAATTTAGAATGTAAGTTACTGTATTGTACTTTGGTATTACTACTGGAGGAGGGCGTTGGTATACGCAACACAGCTCACATTATCGCGTATATCATCAATTCCAAAAGTTGTAAAAATGTATTTGTACCCAAATAAATAATTTTTAATTTTTTTAATTTTTAATACTTGACTTATAATTACTACTGTTATAGCGCAGGCAACTAAAACACTCAATTTAAGCAATTGCACATGATGTTATAATATCCACATCGATATCGTAAAATCTCATTATAACATAATTATAACGCGACCAATTAACCTGGCGAGCCTTATGTCAAAATCCTCATACTAGTTGTATAGAATTTTGATATTAGGCTGGCTTTTGAAAACAGTCGGGTTATACGTGAAAACTTCGTCGAAACTACATACACAAAACTCTTTGGTAAGATCTCGCTCGCTCCTGATTGGCCCTACGCGCAGCTGCGCTCTCATTGGTTAGATTTTAATGGCGGCAAGTTCACTGTGACAATACACGTACGCGTGAAAAACTATTGTCAGCTTTTACTCTTGTTGTTTGATTAATTGCATTAGTGAAGATAAAGTAGTGTATGCAACTGCATATAACACGGGTATTAAAACACTCGTTACTATTATGAAACTCGCTGCGCTCGTTTCATAAACTCACACTCGTGTTTTAATACCCTTCCTTATATGACAGTTGCATAAACTACTAATTCAAAAAGTAAAATAATATCGATTACCCTTGAAAACAGAAAAATACACACCTATGAGGGTAGATAAGTATATATTTTGAGCCCGCCCGAGAAAGGCGGTATTTTCTCACATTTTTTTTTTATTGTCAATGTCAACCACGACCAGGAAACAAAGCTTACTTTACCGCTTTTATCACAGATCACGAACACAGGTAGATCAGCGTAGCGAAAAAAAATCTAAATCTATGGGTAGATCCATGGATTTACTAGTTTGAATTTATAGTCCTTGGATAGATCTTCTTAGTCACAAAATAATTGTCAATGTCATACAATATCAACGTAGCAATAATATAATATGTCAAGTCAACAGAATGTCAAAGTCTCTGTTTCCTGGTCTGTGGTCAAAGTATAAAAATGATTATGTTTTGAGGTTATAATTAAAATTGGAAAATAAATTCCGCTATGTTTTGATTTATTTAACTAAACCAATAAATATAACCAGAAAATGGCTATGTTCAGAGCTAGTTTGCAAAGACTAGCTAATATTTTCAGTCCGAACCAAGGTAATTGTGTATTATAAATCTTTAGGTATCTCATATACGCCAGTTACCTTCTCAATTCAGTACCTTACTGGTTTCTTACCTTATTTTCAGGGATACTATCAAGATTTACATCAAGCTTAACATCTTCGGAAGGTAAAGAAGTTACACAAACAACAAAAGATGTGATTGCTACTTGTAACAAACTGGTTGAACAAAACGCCTCTCGTAACTTTGCTATAGTTCATTTACTGGGTAAACAATGGCGTGTGACCGATGGGGATCTCCTTGTAGTGGAAGGATACTGGCCGCCAACCATCGGAGACAAGATAAGACTAGACAAAGTGTTACTAGCTGGAAACAAAGACTTCTCACTGATTGGCCGTCCTCTAGTACAACCTGGTTTGGTTGATGTAACTGCCACAGTAATTTCTAAAGGCCTATCTCACACAAGAACACACTTCAAAAAGAAGAGGAGGAAGCAGTTCATGAGGATCAACTTCCAACGAGCACAACAAACAATGCTCAGAATCAATTCAGTTGAAATAGCTAATAAGATAAATGAAACACCCAAAAATGTATTCTAATAATGTTTATTTATAGTTAATAAATTAGATTTAGTTAAAACTTATTTCAACTGTTTTATTATAATTTTACATTATCACAGTATTCCTGAAACAATGATTTATGATCGTCTTTTAAAAATCTTTTCATGCCTCTGAATAAATAAAACATTTTGATATTTTCAAATAATTTAGATAAGGTTTTCAAGAATATTGTATAATCACCATCTTTTTTGTAAGTTGAAATAGATAATTGAAATTCTTTATATTGATCTACATGCAGTAAAACCTTAATTTCTTTTACAAAATCTACTAAAGAAGCTGGGGCTTCTTTGTGCACTATTTGTGATATGCTAAGTTTTGATTCTCCATTCAAATTTTCCTCAAAACCAAAAGGTTTAATCTTTAATTTCTTCCTCTTTGTTGCATTTATAACACTTATCTCTGTGTCTGAACTTCTCTTCAAAACCTTACTGTTGTAAGAAGTAGTTGTTTCCGCAACATGATTAGAACTATCTAAAGCACTAAACAGATCTTTACTTTCCTTGGGTTTGAATTCATTTACATAAGCTGACGACTTGGCATTTTTATAGAAATCCATTGAGAAGTCTGCATAAACTTCATTGGAGTTAGGATATTGAGTCACTGACTTCTTAGTTATAGTTTTAACCACTCTAGAGTTAGTTACTGGGAATGACACTCCACTTGAGTGCATTAAACTGCTTCCTACCTTTTCATTAGTCTCACTTGGTAATGCTGGTTTTAATTTAGGTGATGGTAAAGTACTTTGAGCAGTTTTGAAGAACCTGCATACTTCACTAACTGTCTCACCAAATTTATTGGAGACATTGATATGATCCCGCAGCCAAGCTGACAGTTGACCTTTGAGTTTTGGACTATTAAATCTGCTATCACACAATAATATCGCTCCATAATCATTCTGATGTCTTATTACCCTACCAATAGCTTGATTCACAGCTCTGGTGGCCTCTAAGGAATACCACTCATCACCAGATAAGTAATCTTTGTCCTTCAGTCTTAATTCTTCTAAATATTTCTTCTTTAAGATAATTCTAGGATCTTTCAGAGGTGGAAATGGTAGTCCAGTGATAATGACAGCTCTGCCATTCATATCAGCAAAATCTAACCCTTCTGATACCTTCCCCCGGCACACCGCCATGAAGCAAGCCCCTCTTGAACTAGGATCACTTATTTTACTATAAAAATCATGAATTATGCTATTGAATGTATCTTTTCTTTGAGGTTCCACAAATATAGGTTTAATGCTACAAATACTAGTCCATATCCCCTCAGACTGCCACATTTCCTGACATTTATTCATTATGGGGTATGAGGGAAAAAATACAAGCAAACCATCTGGTATAACTCTGCTGAAACTCAAAATAGTTCTGCCTAAAGAAGAAATGTATTTTGGGTTGTCTCTGTTCTGATAATTTGAGTTGAGCTGAACTCCATCAGGGCCTTGGCTTATTATTTTGACACATATCTGATTACTCTTGACTATGTGAGGATTTTCCAGCTGTACTCCTATTGGGATGCCCAGTTCTGATTTTAGTGGTTTCAGAGGTGCCAGAGTACCACTGGTTAATATAATGCTCCTAACATTCTGATCTATCAATTGTTTCATACCAAATCCAGGGCTGAAACACCAGTAGCTGATAACTCTTTCTGCTGTTTTAGAGTTAACTGTCTTCAAAGCACCCCATCCATCACTCTTCTTATTATTCTTCTTATCTTCAATGTGCACATGCACTTTGTAACATAATTTTACTCTTTCCTTATAAGCATGTGTAGTACCACTGAAAACCACATTGAGTAAGTCTACAATTTTCTGTAACCCCACCCCTTTTCTTTGAAATGGGGAAGCACTGGCCGTTGATAAGTACTGAATAAGATTCTCAATCAAAGTTATTACAGACATTTGATTATGATCCTTGATTTCAGCTTTAGAAAGGAGTTCGAATATGTAGCCTCCAGGGAAGGTGGAACCCTCAGAGCCTATTTGAATTTCATCGATGGCCTTTTCTAATGCCAGCATCATTTCTTTTAGAACACACAAGTCGTCGAGAGTGAAGTCTTTGGGCTGAGTGTTCTCTAAAGTGACATCCATATCTTCTGAAGCAGTTTCCCCAAATGACTTCATAACATAAGTGATTTCATCAATACACAGAGCCACATCAGTGGTTCTTATTTGCAAGGAAGCAGACTCCTCACACATCTTCTCCACATTATGTGCCTCATCTAATATGATGATATTATTTGTCAGCTCCACTCCGTTAGCTTTCCTTGATTTTGGATCCAACAAATAGTTGTATGGCATGAAGATTATGTCGGCATCTTGCTTTAGCTCTTTCGAGAGATAATAGGGACAACACTTGAGCTTCTTCCCCACAGTGACCAAGTCTTCTATATCTAATATCTCATCACCTTTCACAGCTCTATCATCTTTCTTAGATTCAACATTATTGTAGAAGTGACAAGTCCTAGATTTCACCTTCAGCTGGCACATGTGGACTTTGTTCATGTTATTAGTTTCTTTGGAGACTTCAGGGTGAATACACATCTGATCTCTGGAACCCAGAACAGTGGCTTTCACATGCCTGTAACTTGATCTCTTCAGCTCCTGCATGGCTTGAGTCAACTGGGAGTGTGTTCGGGAAGAATATATTATTTTAGGCATGCCCCAAGTCATATTGTCTTTGGATTTACCTGCTGAAGATTTTAAGTTTTCTTTTAGACTTCCGCTGAAGTTGCTGTGGTCTGAAAAGTTTCCGACTTGAGCGTTCATTTGAAGCTGAGCCTTCTTGACCAGGAGCCATGCTAGGGAAGAACATAGCAGGCTTAACGTCTTCCCAGTTCCCGTTGGGGACTCTAATAGAGCATTTGTGTTATTCTGAAGACTTTCTATGACTCTTTCCATGTATGCTTTTTGAACATCATACGGTTCAAACGGGAAGCTGACCGCTATACCTGATATCATTACATCTGGCATTTCGATTGTTGCAAATTTAACACCATATAGTGACTTTGTTTATCTAATTGTTGGTTTTGTTACAAATAACAGTAACATTTTATTTATTTTGCTTTGCTTTGATTTTAATTTCTTGTCAAACAAAATCAGACAGCTGGCTGTTAACATTTCGCGCCAAAAGAAAGTCGTACACAGACAGATCAGCTGATGTTGCTCACATGTGTTTGTCAACAGCTGACCTGACTTTGACTTTGACTGCCGTCTGCCTGCGACCTGCGAGCGAGCATTTCAGAAGTACATTAATAACCTCAACTTCATTCAATCAAAAATCAAAACAAAACATCCAATCAATACAAAACTCGAGGAAATAATCACTACTTTCGAAGTTCTATTGTGTTGTGTTTAATTCCGATACAGATTTCCAAAACAAATATTACAAACTGTGAATTTTTGGTATATAAATATGGTTTCGATATCCCAAGTGTACACTTCTGTCGCATGCAACAGAACGCCGGAAATATTAGACTGGAATGATGAAGGATATGTTTGTTTTGGTGCAAAAAATGCAGTCGTTGTGTATGATACAGTAAGTAAATTATCAACTTAACAATAAAACGAGGTCCCTTCATTATAATACAAATAAATTTTGATATCGCACATGTACACCTTGGCTAGAATAGAAAAATATTGAAACATCTGTCACAACCACCTCGTTCATAAAATATCTGTTTTTATTACTTCTTTAGAAGATTTTGATATAATTTTCCAGAATGCAAGAGGAAAAGACCCGTTAATAGTTCTAAGCCACCACAAGTCCTTAGTGAACTCAGTCAAATGGGTGCGAAAGCCGGATGGGAGGTGTGTTGAAATGGTGTCCTGCTCAGCAGACAAAACAGCGGCAGTGTGGACCCTCAAGGATGGCAAGTGGAAGGCGACAAGCTCCCTGGTGGGCCACAGCGATGGAATCACCTCAATATGTGGATTGTACAATGGAGACATTCTAAATGTGTACACAGGATCCATAGATTCAACTGTGAAAGTATGGGAAAGGATAAATGGTACTTATAGGAACTTAATATCATATTTATTATAATGGGTTGTATAATTAAAAGAACCTCTTACTTAAAACTTAATAAAAATTGAATAAAAGATAATCTTAAGGTTAATAAAGTTTTTATCTGTTAACTAACATAATAACTTCCCTCCACAGATATAACAATCCTGAAACAGACAATTCCTCTCAACTATGGCCTGTCCCTCACGCTCCACGCTCATATTCTGCCGTCTGTCAACCTGCCAGTACTGTTCTGTGCGCTGGACGATCATAAGATACACATGTTCATTGGAAATGACTACTATAGAGTTCACACTCTGGTGGGCCACGAAGACTGGGTTAGAGGGTTCGATGTTTTGAATGTTGGTAAGGATGGATGTACTGAAACTCTTAAAATGTTAATTATGTTTCCTTAATATCTATAATTGAACCATTAAAAATCTGCTCTATGTAAGTTGAATCTGAATCTAGTTCATTATATAAGTTTACCAGCAATGCCCTACCTACTTAAGTTGTGATAATTTCGGACTTAAAATGAGCCTTTCTAAGCCATCTTCGTAACTAAGCTTATTTTTCATCACAACTCCTGAATTCCCACAGGAATAGGAATTACGCGCGTTAAACTGCAACTCCTGGATAATACAAAAATAACTTATTCATACTTCCAGATAAATCCACAATCCTGTTAGCATCATCATCTCAGGACACATACATCAGGCTGTGGCGCATCCAGCGCCACGTGCCAGTCACCTCAAAGGAAATCAAAGTGGAAGAGAAAGTATTCCTGATTCATGGAGAAGAGTGGTCGGTGAAGCTGGATGCGGTGCTGGCGGGGCACGAGGGCTGGGTGTACGGAGTGCAGTGGCATCCATGCTATGGGGATGGAGGTGAGTAGTCTGGTTTAAACTGGGAATTTTATGTAGTGTGACATAACAGCCTATAAATAGGCAGAAAATTCTAAAAAAATGTTTAGGCTGCCTTATGATTTTCATTAACTTCCAGCTTCTAACCTATCATTGAGATATTATATAAGATATTATTACAAGAAGAAACACAACATATATTTTTTTACATCATAAAAGTATCAAAATAACTAAAAGATAATACTTGACATAGTTAATAGTCCAACGCTAAGCTCTCAAAAATGTTGCTCAACAGATGGAAACACCCCAGTATACCGTCTCCTATCATCCTCCCTGGACAAAACCCTCATCATTTGGGAGCCAGACACCGCTGGTGGTGCGTGGGTCGAACGGGTACGACTGGGGGAAGTGGGGGGGAGCGGGCTCGGCTTCTACGGGAGCAAGTTCGGGCCCAGAGGGGAGAGGGTGATGGCGCACGGGTACAATGGGAGCTTCCATATGTGGACGTTGGATAAGGTAAGGGCAGAATTATATAGTCTAGTATTATACTACTACTATTATGTAGTATCAATGTAGTATTTTTTAAAGGCGATTTGCTTACATTTGATAAACAGCGATGAGGATTCTTCTCGACCTATGGACAAAGATAAAGATAGTCATACAGAGATAGACACACATAGTCATCAATATAAAAATCCAAACCAGCTCCTTCCACCAAACAACCGAAACTATACCTTCCCAACAAGGATAAAGCCATCTTCTTCTTGTCGAGTCGGTTAGTGGCCAACCCTGGTGTCGGAGGTTGATCGCCTAAAGGCCTCCAATATAGTCCAACGATTGAAAAAACCGGGACCGACTGATTCAAGTGCCCTCCGAAGCAGGGTCAACAAGGAAAAACCCATAACATATACCTACCAAATTTTCTACCAGGATACCAACGCATGGCAGCCGAGCGTAGTCATCGGCGGTCATTTCGGCTCCGTGGAAGATGTGAAGTGGGAGCCGCGCGGCAAGTACCTCGCCTCCACCGCCGCCGACCAGACTACCCGAGTGCACGCGCCCTGGACTACTGACGATGGTAGTTTCTTTCACTTACTTCACAACTACAAAACGAAGTCTTCCCCTCTTCTGTCTGACTGTTCGACTTTTATTTTTTACTATGTTTTTATATCCGTGTGGTATAGTTGTATTCTGTAATTACCCACTGCTGGGCAAAGACCTCTAAACTCACTTAAGATATGAGTACATTCAAAGTATTTATCTATCCGAACTTCCCTCAGGCGTAACCGAGTGGCACGAGATATCGCGGCCGCAGGTGCACGGCTACGACCTGTGCTCGCTGGCGCTGGTGGCGCCCTCCGTGTTCGCGTCGGCCGCCGAGGAGAAGGTCATCCGCGTGTTCGTGGCGCCGCACAACTTCGTGCACAACTACAGGAACATCACCAAGAGTGTGCTCATGGAAGAGGACGGAGTTAAAGGTATTTATCTTACTAGTTTACACGTTGATAAAGCATCTTTTGTCAGTGAATTAGAAAAGGAACATGTAATAACCCCCCGACTATTTAATCGAATAACAACCATAGCGAAAACCACTTTCCAACAAAGTAATTCAACAAAAAGTTAAAGTCGATTCGGCCCAATCACCACGAACCCTCTTTTTGCGACGTTGTATGAAAAGCAAAAGAAAAGCATCAATGTCCTACTCCAGTAGGCCCGCCTACGAAAATATCACTTCTATCTTTGATCTTTTCATAAAAATAGAGAGATAGACGCATTTATCGAGGACAAAACTTTGTCTAGGTGTCCATCTTGAGCATATTAACTTAATTTCACATAGCATAATCCTTTAAAACGTTGACGGCATGATAGCTTTAACGTCAACCGTGTCAGGTCCGGAAGGCGCGTCGGTGCCGTCGCTCGGGCTCTCCAACAAGGCGGTGTTCAGCGCGGACGACGACACCGACACGGATGACGACAACGACGGATACTACGTGCCTGTCGACCTGAACGGTAAATGGTGGTTTTCTTTAGCTATATAAATTATTCTTGTAGTAAGCAATTTATTTAAACTGAAGTTTCCTTAAGATTGAAGTATGTCATTAGAGAATACGACAGAATACGTTCCTTAATATTCGTTCCATAATAATCGAATTAACCAATAGAATTTTTTGTTTGTTTATCCTCCTCACTGCACTGACATTTTCAGTGAGACGGGAGGCCTTTGCCCAGCAGTGGGACATTACAGGCTAATTACTTTACTTTTTGGAACGAAGTTACTTATCGCGGGTTAAGAAAGGGCCGGAAAATGGTAACGACATTTTTTAGGCCAGAAAGGGACAGACAGAGAAACTTGCGCACGCCAGAGAAAGACAGACAGAGAAACATGTGCGAGAGAGACAGACAGAGTCTCTCTGTCTCTCTCTCTCTCTCTCTCTTATAGAAAGCAAGCTAGATATTTTCGTTTCGTCTTTCTATTTCGCATTGAACAGTGTGGTGTCGCGACGATTATTTTTGTTGATAATAAATAAACTTCGTTCCATCCGGGTGTCCCTTGACACCTCTCAAGTTTTTTTTTAATCAAAATCATAGGGTTCTTTTTTTCAGAAATGTTATTATGCAGTTTATTAAGTATTGTCAACATTGTCCCCGCCCTAAGTAAAGTATTAACCTGTAATGACCCACTGCTGGGCAAAGGCCTCTCATCTCACTGAAGATATCAGTACAGCGAAGAGGATTAGGCATAATCACCACGCTTGCCAAAATGCGGGTTGGTGTTCTCAAACTCGGGCCATGTTTTCGCTCGACCCGGGATTTGAATCCGATACCCTAGTCTTGACAGGCGAGTGCACATACCACTTGACCACCGAGGCGTTCACCACCGCCGTAAGTCATATGGCTTCATTCCCAGAGCCGCCCACGGAGGAGACCCTGCTCCAGAACACGCTGTGGCCCGAGAGCCACAAGCTGTACGGGCACGGGTACGAGGTGGTCTCGCTGGCCGCCTCGCCCGACGCCGCGCTGCTCGCGTCCGCCTGCAAGTCCACCACCACCGAACACGCGGCGGTTATTATATGGTCAGTTTCCGTTAAGTGAAGGTTTAATGAAGCATTTTAGTTTATGTGAATACAAAAGTCCGTAGGAGAGGAGCAACGTTCAAAATAGCTACGAAATGCAGCCATGCCAGTGCATTTGACGTTTAGAAATGTTTACTACAAAGCTATTAGAAAGACTTCGTCAAAAAACCCTACCTACCTTCAGAGTTATTAAAACTTACTTTTCCCTCAACAGGGAAACAAAAACGTGGCAACAAATCCAGAAGCTTCAATCCCACTCTCTAACGGTAACGCAGATGGAATTCTCTCCAGACAGCATGCGATTACTGACCGTGTCGCGCGACCGCCGCTGGTCGCTGTTCTACCGCCGCGACGGGCACTTTGAACTGGAGTCGTGTACCGACAGGACGAATGGAGTGCACTCGAGGATCATATGGTGCTGCGCGTGGTCGCAGGATTCGGAGCTGTTCTGTACCGGCTCTAGAGATGGGAAGGTGTGTACTGATGTGGAATAAGTCAGTTTGGGAGTGTGCGGAGAACGGATGTATGTAACGTGTCTTCTCAGTAGGATGGTTTGTCCCTTTCTGACATACGCAATTTTACAAAGAGCAAAAGAGACAAACCTTTTTTGTAACCGTGTTTTAGTTAGAGCGTTTATGAATACGTCAGAATGTCTCGTAAGTTTACTTCTTTGCCTTGCTGGTGCAGTGATACGATCTTATTTTGGATTTTTTTACCTGACATATTTGAAATCTGCACTCTGGGTCAAGCTGGTTATTATTATGACAGATCACTGTATTATGGTCATTATAATTATATAATGCCTATTATTGCCCATCCTGTATAGGATAAACTGTCTTATTCCTTTAATTTTTTCCAGGTATGCATCTGGGCACAAACAGACATATTAACAGAAACAACACTACGCCAGTACGCGATATTCGGCAAACCTCTAGAGACCACTACATCTGTGACCTCGGTCGCGTTCGCGCCCATACTGTACGAGGGCTCTCGCATAGTGGCCGTTGGGTTTGAAAACGGAATCATTCAGATATACAGCTTCGATGGAATGTGGACTGGGATGATGGATTTAGATAAGAGGTTAGTCTTTTTTTAAGTTCCGCGGTTCGTTTACCATATAAGCTTATGCCTACGAGTTTATTTCAGTCGCAAAAGATTGTTTTAACAAGTAAAAAACTTTCATTTCGCGACGTTCCCAGTGGATTGAACCGCTGGTGCTCGTCTGCACGAGACTGAGTGTTTTCACTAAGTAAAATGATACTTGTACCGCGAAAAAACCCGTAGTAATACGCAAATAAGTGGTTGAACTTATTATTAATCCGAAACTTCAACAACTCATTTTATACGCATTTTATAAAATCTTTAAATGTGTGCCACTTTCAACGAGTTTCTATAGCCTTATCTTGTATTTTACTACCTATGATACCAGTGAAGACAATTAGCTTGTATCCCACTGCTGGGCAAAGACCTCTCATCTCACAGAAGACATTAGTAAAGTGACAAGGATTAGGCGTAATCACCAGTATATACCACAATTTAGTGTCATCAATCATCATTGAGTTAGAATCCTATAGTCACAAGTATTATTTTCCCCAGTGCCGGTCACCATCTATCAGTAAAGCGGTTAACATTCAAACCGGAATATGGAGATGACTCGGAAGATGAGGCGACGCTCGCGAGCTGCGGCGCCGACCACCTCGTCCGGATATACAGACTCAAATTCACACCAACAATCTACGACTAACTCGTATATACTCTACCAATACTGATGTTGAATAAATATTAGGCTATACACAGATATTAGGGTAAGCGAGTCTTGTCCAACTAATGTCGATATTATATGTTATTATTGTTATTAAAATAAAAAATATTAATAATATTCATTGTATTTTAAGTTTTTTTTATAGGTTACTTTTCAATATGAAATGAAATAAAATTTATTTGGTTAAAAAAAGTACAAATTAACAACTTAACCAAAAAGGTTACCAGCTCAGCGTAATGCTGCAGCCGGAGCTACAGCGCTATATAAATATAAATCTAATATTTAAAATTCTCGTCACAGTTTTCGTTGCCATACTCCTCCGAAACGGCTTGACCGATTCTCATGAAATTTTGTGAGCATATTGAGGTCTGAGAATCGGCCAACATCTATTTTTCATCCCGAAATTCCCGCGGGAACGGGTACCGTGGTTGAACTCCTCTGAAACGGCTCGACCGATTCTCATGAAATTTTGTGTAAATATCGGGTAGGCCTGAGAATCGGACAACATATATTTTTTATCCCGAAATTCCCGCGGGAACGGGTACAACGCGGGTGAAACCGCGGGGCGCAGCTAGTCTAATATAAATCTAGAATCCATAGTTATGTATTTTATCATTTGCAATAGATAATTCTAAAAACCATACCCGAATTAAAGCAAAATTATGATGAGTATAAGTGGTTTTTTTACCACTCATTCTTACTTATAGGAGTTGTAGGTGGATAATACAAAAAAATCCAAATTTGTGCTTTTAAAAAATGTTTATTTCTTTTTACATAACACGACACAGACAAAGCTCATACGCACTTGCGTGACCGTGGGTTTTAACCACAACATCCGGCTAGCCGCTTTTCCAAACACAACTGCGGCCAACCGCATTGCTGCCAGCCGCAATGGCATTTGAGCCCTTATACAAGCACATATTACGTATTGAGAGTATTCCTATTAACAATCGTAAATATACTTCCAAAAATATGTCTATTTTAAACTTTTAGTATAAAACTATACCAAATAACTATAAATCTTCTTAAAATGATCTAACTATATTGTAAATAAGCCGAAACTTTATCAAATAAAGCGCTGCAATATATTTAAAAAATAATAAGATTATTATAAATGGCAATGAACGGAAGTAATCAAGCTCACTAAAGCATTTAATAAATCGTTTTCGGTTTATATATAATAGCCGGGTCGACGCGGTATTTCTCTGTGATCTATGATCGAAGACTGGTTTTATCGGTTACGTTTTAAAAACATACTGTGGAGATCGAACCGGGGTGGATCGTCCAGTGTGGCCCCGGCTAATGAATACCATCTCATGGAATGTAGAGAATTCTTCGAATCCCATTATTTCTATTTTATACTTGGAAGACAAATTGCAACAAACTAAGCTATTACTTATAATAAAATATAATTATGACTAAATCTTGAGTAATCTCAATAAACTACACCTATGAGCTAAACCTGTACCTTAACGTTATTAAAACTTACATTGGTAACCTCTTTTGATATAAAATTTCGAAACAGTTTTCAATATATCTTTTGAAGACTGAGAAACATATTGGTCGAATTATTAATAAGGAAGGTATGTTTAAACTCTATTTTAATTATAGGTAATAAATCGTACCTCAAATAGATGTAAATGGTCACTTTCATGCCACGATACTCGTGTCGGAGCTTCACTCATACCACGATGTACCTGTTCTGCCTTTGAGGCCTAGTAAACAGGTGCTGTGGCAACATTTTATTCTCCAACATGCGAACATCGGCTAAAAATAAACGACCGTTGCAGTATGTACCAAAATTGCCAACACATGTGTTATTCATTATCTGTTAAATAATTTATCTTCGCATCTTGTACTGCATGTGTGCCACAAAATACACGGTATCAGAAAAAACCTAATTCAAACGATGGTAACACTCACACAAATCTATGAATTTAATATTAATTCGTTCTTAAAGTCTTTCTTTTTCTTCTTTTTATTGAACTTTTTGGCGATGTAGCAGAGAAGGTTCGGGGACTTCTTGATTGGTTTCTCGACGGACTCCAAGGCAGGTAGGGGGGTCGAAGGGACGGATGGTAGGGAGGCGGGGGACAATGTGACGGGTGACATCGCGACGGGCGGCGCGGTCACTGCCGGCGTCGGGACAGTCCACGGCACTGACGCCACTCCATTCTTCTTACTCTCCTTCCTTGGACTGGTGCTGTAAAAATAAATTGCATTGACATGCTTGCGGTATGTTTTGATAAACTCTGCTGTTGGATATTACTTGATTGCAAAACAAAAATTTAACATAAAGACAAAGCAAATTCTACAAGAGATTTCAAAGGCAATCCAACCGCTTCCGGTCCATAAGGACTTAATCCCAAAATGTCTAGCTAATCAATAGGACTGAATCTCATAATGCCGGAAATTGAATACGCATGAATCTTGTAACAACTGAAGGTCATTATGTATTTTTCTCAAAACGTTCTAGTTCTAAAATAGCTGAATCCCATAATGTCTGAATGTCATCTATCAAACAAAATCAAGTGGTCAATCAACCTACCTACATTGTGCATTGTGGCGGATCGTGGAGGAAGTAAAATAACCAAAAGTAAAAGAATAACAATTTACTTAACTCAAAATATGAATTTACATTCAATAAAAAAAAATATTAGCTTAGCGTTAAAATAAGGTATGTCGTTTTCTTCCTTATCAACCTTGAAATAAAATAAAAAATTAACTACCTAAGTCGTTTTTTTATCAACATTAATTTCATCAAAAAATCAAGAGGAGTTATGTCTCCGTTATTAAGCTGGGTCAGTTGCTTGGAGTACTGGTGATCAAAAAATTTATCCGATCTTCTTCTGGGAGCACCACTAAACAATGAATTGTTTATACGGGTTGTTTGATACATTGCTTCTTTTCTCAATATATAAATGAATCTCATCAAAGTTGGCTTATGCGGCATGCGGACGTTAAGCCGCCTGTGCCAGCCTTCCACAGTATTGTTGGTGCGATGTCTATCACGTGCAGTACTTATCATCGATGGACCCATTTTTATCCATTGTTTCTCCATATAACAGATGAACTTCGTCATTACGTTCGTCTCTGGGGCTATTTCTTTTATAGATTGCCAGGCTTCATCTATTTTGGTTACAGGCAATAATGGTAAATTTGCACACATTCGAACTACTTTGCGGCCTTCTGTGGTTGCGTTTACTGACTGATCTCTGGCTTTTTTCCACACGGCTCTGTTATAATGAAAGTAACAGCCAGATATATCACAATCAGGGTAAATTAATTTGCATGCATTAATTTGAGCAGTTTCAAAATCTGACTTATACTTACTAATTTGAATATGCATTTGGTCTCTTAAAAATGTGAATAGTCTTGTATAAGTATATTCCGTCTTGTTGGGCAGAAGTACAAAAATCACGGGCACAACATTGGTGGATTTGGTACACGTGCCAATATCGACGTGTAGAGTGAAAAGTTGAAAAAATGGTTTTGGCACCCTTTTAAAGGTTCCATCTCCAAAGTACATTAATTTATTAGGAGAACTTAGAAACCGTCTTGCAGATAAGGTCGCAAATACTACTATCCTCTCATCTTCTCCGTCGTCCATTACGAGAAAATCTTTGGCCAATATTGATGGTATCTTAACGTCTTTTAAGTATTCGAATTCTGTGTTGGTCTGCTGTAAATATGTATGTCTTGCACGGTATAATGAATTTTTCTTCTCTTCGTAAGAACACATCATAACACCCGGATTATTCTCCACAACTTTTGTTAAATTTTTCTCGAATATATTTTTTATAGGAGTCATGTTTTTACATGCGTCTTTTTTGCTATTGTAAATAACAAGGTCTCGAACATTCTGATCATAATGGGACCTGCAAATATGATCACTTTTTCTTATTATCACATCATTTGTAGAACTCAATGTCACAGATGCATTGCATTCTTTCCTATTTACACAACGCCACATAGATGAACCACTTATATTTTTATTCCCTAAAGAATATTTGTGTCCGTCGTATAATAGACACGGGTATCCTTTTTGGTTTTCAATAAATATTAATTCCATTATAAATGAATTATTGTATTTTCGTAAACAAAAAATTAATATTAAGTGACAATACTTGACATGCAAGGAGAATACTTACGTAGAGTATGTATCTAGACACGCGGCAGCGTGTCAAGCCAAGTTCAAGCAAAGGAACGGCTAGCCAGCGCCGAGTGTAATATTACACGAACCATTTGGTGCCACTTTTGACCCTTCTATAACTCAAAACCTATTTAACGTAAACACATGAAACTTCGTGTGTTTAATTATATCCATTAGGACATCTAGAAACCCAAATTTCATGAAGCTAGCTCAAACGGTTATAAAGATATGAACGTCAGAAAGTCGTAAATTTTAGTATTGACTGACTGACTGACATATAGTACCTAAACCTAACCTACTTCCAGATGACCTAGAAGGATGAAATTTGGAATCTAGCTCGGTAATTGTGTGTAAGCGTAAGAAAAAATCTAAAAATATAAAATAGTTAAAAAATAGGGGGGGTCCCCATACAAAAAATATATTTTTTAATTGTAGCGTTGGAACCGTTACTAGCAGATATTTGAAACTATCCCAATATATGTATTATTATATTTGCTATTTAACTGCAATATAAACGTAAAGTTAAATAAAAAAAATAAGTGGTGTCCCCATTCAAAAAAACTTAAATTTCGCGCTAAACAACCGGCCAAACGGTGTGTCGTCGGCGGCGCGCGGTAGGTACTTATGACGCGGTCGGTCCACCGTCGCCCCAGCCAATCAGCGTCACGCTCTGATGAATAGTACACAATTATAAGCGGTAGCGATTTGGTAAAAATTTAGCGAGTCGGTTGGTTTATACCTGCATGGTAGTAAAGCGATGTATTATTGTTACCGATATAATGTATGTATTGACTAATTTAAGAATGCTGGTTGAACTCGCTCGCGCCTTGCACTTGTACGCGGGGGCAGCGGCGCGGGGTACGCGCGGCTCACAAGCGCTATACGATACGATTTAAAATGCGAACGAACCAAAGTACCTATGCAGCGGAAACGCAAGAAAAAACAATAAATATCAATACCTAGTTTTCTTTACAAAAAGTAATGATATCCCACCAAAAACATAAATGTAAAAAAGGAGAGCCAAGTTCAATACAAAAATTATGCATGGCTATGGGCTTCGCTGCAAAAAGAATGGAGATCTAAATGAGGGCCAAGTTCTAGGCAATATCTCAATATGTATTTATAGGAACAAAATAACATTATGAACAAGTATTGAACTCTATTTCTTCTCTTTATTCGATACCTATGACAATTGCTGTTATTTAAAAATGTGAGATCTTATAGTGGGTTAGATTTAACTTGGCCAGTTTGTTGTTATATGTTGAATAACTTTATAAAATGACTGCTGTAATGAAAACTGGTCAAGTCAAATCTAACCCACTTTCAGATCTCACATTTTTAAATAACAGCAATTGTCATATGTATCGAATAAAGAGAAGAAATAGAGTTCAATACTTGTTCATAATGTTATTTTGTTCCTATAAATACATATTGAGATATTGCCTAGAACTTGGCCCTCATTTAGATCTCCATTCTTTTTGCAGCGAAGCCCATAGCCATGCATAATTTTTGTATTGAACTTGGCTCTCCTTTTTTACATTTATGTTTTTGGTGGGATATGGATACACTCAAAAGAGGTAAGATAACTCACATTTAAAATTTCAGGCATTACGGGACAAATTCTTTTTGAAATATAGGCATTTTAAATTTCAGGCATTACGGGACAAATTCGTTTTGAAATATAGGCTTGTTGGTATCAGTCATTGTGAGATTAAGTCGTTCCGATATCAGACATTTTGGGATTAAGTCCTTATGGACCGGAAGCATCCAACCGTACTAATATTTTAAATGTGAGTAAGTTTGTATGTTAAGTTTTTTTGTTATTTTTTTTTTGCGACAAACGGCTGAACTGAAATTGATGAATTTTGCATAGGAATTAGAAACGGACATTCAGGTTCGGTATATAACGAGGAAATTACCGCTGAAACCGCTACGTTGGCGACGAAACCGCGGGGAACGAATGCGTAAGCAATCCGACCAATACTCACATGACAGGTACATCCCGACCCGAATTGAGTGTGACCATCAACTTATCCCAGAAATCATACATGAGGTTGTCGAGATACAACATGAACACGTTGTCCAGGTGCCGCGGCAGGGTACATTTGCGGTACATTACAGGAATCAGCTTTCTTTGAGACTCTGCAATACAAGAAATTAGAGATTTACTTTAAAATTTAAGTAACACAATTTTCTACTCGGAATAAAACGACGCAACGGATTTTAATGCTGTTTTGACCGATAGGGAAAGGATTCTATACTTTATGTATGTTTAATTCGCAAATATCTTCGGGGACTTTTTACTTATTTATTCTCATAGCGAATCAAATGTAATACTGGACTAATACCACAATCGAATGTAAAGATGATATCAGCAAATTATAGACGCTGTACCAATACAAAACTGGTCAACCATGTCATGAGAAGTATACGCATAGTTTCGACCAATAACTTACTAATTTTGACGTTTACGGTTACACAGTTCCTTTATAGGGACCGAAACGTCAGATAAAAATGTAAAAATAAAAAGCGAAGCGTATCCGTTCAATTCAAAATGAGTAGTGTCTGCTCAAACCTAAGAAACCATTATAACTTACTAATATTATGAGCGTGAGCGTAATCCCTGTAGAATTCCAGATCTTTGTCGTTGAAGAAGTCCGGCGAGTAGACGGCGACGATGTAGCGGCACCTGTCCGTCATCAGCTTCACTATGGGCTTGTACATCGTCATGTGGCCGGGCAGCAGGTTCTCTTTCGTGCAGAACTGGGAAATACATGTTGGGATACAGAAACAATGAAGGTAATGTGGTCTTGTAATTAGTAACGTAAGTAATTGAAGAATCAAAACCAATTAATTTGCATAGTGAAAAATAATTTAACGTTTTTTTAGAAACTAAAAAATAGAAATGTTTAGTTTGTTAAGTCTTGTAAATATGCATTAAATTAATTCCTTCAATAACTAACGTCCAACATATTATCTACCTCAAACTCTGGCAGTCGTTGTTTCATTTCCAATATGAAGCCGGTGTCGGCAGGTGAATAAAGAATGTACGCATCATATTGATGCTTGTGATCGGGCCGGTCTTCAGACGTGATCAACTCCAGATCGTCGTCACTTGTGGAACTTGATACTGAATCTGCAAGAAACAAACAATCATTTAGCTTGGTTCGATTTTAGGTAATTGTAATAAGATTTTAGGTAAATTAAGGTTGCTATCAGATTGCTTCCATGCTACAAAAGATGTTAAGTAAATTGTATGTTATTTTTTAAATAAAATATGTTGGTTTTATTTTCTCACTATTTAAACCTTCCCTGGACTTCCACAAATATTTCGAGAACAAAATCGGCCAGATCAGTTCAGCCATTCTTATATATTAGCAAGACAAATGAACAGCAATTGATTTTTATTTATTTCTCACTTAACTAAACATACTACTAGGCAGTTACCTCACTTTTGATAATAAGCTATGTATTTAGGTAAACGCTGTATATCTACTTAGTTGTACAGGGAAATTCCCAAAACCCGAATTGATAAACAAAAAAACTTTGTTAGGTAACATTTTTTTTATTGATAAGAAATATTAAGTTAACAAGGGTCATACCTAACGTGACCATATTTTTTTTGGCTCAAAACGGGAGATCGATTTTATTCATTAATTAGCTGGTTAATTTATTTGTATTACACATTGAACGTGCGCGAGTACGACTCGAGCAGCAATTATTATTATCTTGGACCTCAAAGTCATTGTATTTTCGGCTTCATTCACCTATATGTTATATTTAAGCGAGCGCGGAACGCGATCGTGAATTATGCATGTATTACTTGGACCTTAAAGCGATTTTAGGTCCGACTTTACCTATTTATACTTACTGAATTATAATTGTACAAACGCGGAGCTGAGGCGAAATTTTTGGAGACGCTTATCGAGTGAAAACGGGTCATTTTTGCGTCCTGGGGCTATCTCTCGGGACACCGGGAAAAACAGCCGAAAAACGGGACTGTCCCGTTCAAAACGGGACTGTCCCGTTCAAAACGGGATGTATGGTCATGTTAGTCATACCCAAAAATTACCATTCTTGGTGCCATATATCAAATAACTGAATTGTGTTATTTTTAAAACTTATCTTTAAATAATATTATTGACCTTACAGACCTATAACTAAACAAATTAGGTATATATTGAAAATATTTAAGTACACATACCTATGTCTGTTTTATTATAGGTCAAAGTCACAAATACATTGACCTTCTATCTTTTCACAACATATTACTGAACATTATACACTCTGTTTTGTTTGATAAATGTAGTTAATAATAATTAATAAGTGTTTCCTTGTAGAACATATGGCTTATCCCTGTACCAAGTAACACATTTGTCCTCTAATATATCATTAACAAACTCAACAGACATGGATTGTAACTACTGGTAATGTTACTAATGCTATCTGGCTGTTAAAACAGTGAACAAAAGATTTTCCAGCTCAGAATTGAAATTTCGAAAAATCTGAAAATTGAAATTTCGTAATCAATTCTAAATTATGATCAGCAAACAGTAAAACATATTTGTATTTTTACCACAAATGCTTAATTATTGATATTTGATCAAAATACTACTATCATCTAATCAATTAAAATTATAGATCGGTATATGTAACTACAGTCTTCATTAATACTAGGTATTAATACCTAGGTCAGTGTTAGTAATAAATAACTAAAATTAAAATGTTATCTAAAAAAATACTAACTATTTAACAAGTCCTCTCTTCTCCAATGGTCTCTGAGATCTGCAATGACATCGTCGTAAACATCAAACCTGTCCAATGTTTGAAGGTGTTCTAGGAAGAGCCCTATCGTTGGGGCTTGGTCCCGACTCCACACATTAAGAACTCTTGTTATCTTATCGTAATCATCCTCAAAACTATTTACCACCTCAGATGAGATGTTTGCTAGAGCAGCAATTCCTCGCCAGTCCCTAAGAATAAATTGATTATTATCAATATGTCATAACATGACATAAACAGGGAGTATAGTTGTATAAAAAAATTTAATCATCATTCAGTTTTATATAGATAAGTAATAGTTTTCTTTTCTAAACTGGTAACCTAATTATATCTTCAGTATAAAAGATAGAGTAGGTGTTGTATACTTCGATATTTAATAAATTCTATGTTTAAAACATGTTTTTATGAAAACAATAATTTCGTTTTCGTGAAAGGAGTAATTCGTGGATATATGTGCTCAGTAGGAACTAAGAATGAGCTACTAACCTGGGTAACTTTCTCGGCGTTTCGACCTGAATAACTTTGATAGAATTCAACAAATCCGATAGTAATTTTCTCGTTGATGAAGGAAGATGTAACAACGAGAGTGACATAAAAGACTCGTCGATTTCCATTGTAACCTTACACATGCTTTCAGCAAAGTTTAACCAGATTATTTACATGTCACTCAATCACTTTTTGAGATCCAAAAATTCATTGTTAATGCGTATATTATGATTAAAATACGATTTTTTATTTTGTTTGTTCATTCACAAAAATCTCCACCATTTTGATTTGTTTGCTCGAATAAATTCGTTTTGACATTTGATTATTTTGACAGTAAAGGATCGCAAATAGGTGACGGATGCTAAAAAATTCTTTAAAGGTGGACAATTTTTTTAAGTCGGTTAATAATAAAACACAGGTATAATTTGAGACATTTTATTGTCATTCACGAGTGCATTCGCTATCTACACTACTCTCTACAGATACTCTGTTATGTACAAATCAAGTTATTTTCAATACATGAGAGTAATCGAATGAATAAAATTGGTAGTGTACCCCTAGCTACTAGCTCTACACCTGGTAATACTAAGTTATTATAAGAAGGAGCATTTGCATTTAGTTTTCTTTGTTATAATGAAAGTACACAAGGATATGTTATTTAATAGAATTACATACAATACAAATATAAGTACTATAGCAGACTATATAGACGTCGCGGTTTGGATCTGTATGAATGTATACCTGATATTTTCAGAAGATAGGCAAAAATAAATAGTAGGTACTGTGGAAGAGGTTCCTATAAAAACAGTAAAAAAACATAATTTTGTAAACAATACAATGATCCAATAAAAATAATATAATTAACAAAAATACACTTATATAAGACACTACTACTAGGTAAGCTCTTTTTAAATTGGAATGTAATTGAAGTTCTTAATATAATTAATAAATAAAATAATTTAGATGTATAATGGCAATACTGCGACAGCCTTAACTGGCAAGAATTGTAAGAATGTATATTGCCAGCAATACAAATATTTTAAAGATTGGACTCCTGACTTTATTACAATATTTAATATTACATTATGAACGTAGACAATTTTGTGCTTTAATCACAGCCAGGAGAATTATTTTTTCAATGATCAAGAAACAAGCTGTTATATTACTCAAAATTGATGAAAATAAATGTATTTTTCACCACAAATGTACTTTTCATTAAATAAAAATAATAAATTAATAAATTAGGCAAGAATGTTATCATATTCACTAAATAGGCAAGTGTTAATAGAATACTGAAACAATAAAATAACTCTTTAGCTTATAAAACCAATACTTGGATTTCTGAAGAAAGAATTTAATTTTTTTCATAGAAAAAATGCGTCTTACGCTTTCTTTCGCACAAACAAGTGTGAATTGATTCATATCTCCTTTTGTTAATAAATAATAACTATGTACAATGATATGATCATATCCGTCAACTAGCTAAGTAAATTCTAAAAGTTAAGTACCTACATAAGATTATAAACGTGCGGAAAACTGGCAACATTAATCGTTCGAGAATATATTATATGTTGACAGAGATATTAGAAATAGTCTTCACTTACATATTAGAGAGAGTGGACTTTAACACACGACACATAGCCTTTAATAACCTTTTGTCTTTTACTTGGTTTGATTCGGATGGATTCTATGAATTACATAGAATCCATGTTTTTCCATAGGCTATAATATTTTTATTTTATATTTCCGCATCAGTCTTAGACAGTGTATAAATTGTTCACTATTTTGAATAAATTCATCGTTTTTGTCGCTTTAGATATGATAAAATCGAATTTAGAATCATTAGTACGAATTTATTTTATCTTTTCTAATAAGACAATCATTAGTACTCGGATGTACAGTGAACTTCTATAACTGTAACTTAAGTAGTAAGATAAAGTTAAGTATGAGAGTTAAGTCTTTTTCATAAATAAATATTGACTTAAATACCTACTGTTATTTCCCTACTTATTCTAAGTATTAAAAAAAATAATTAGTTGGGACGAGAGCAAAATGTTATTGCCATTAAATAAAAAACATCCATGAATTCCAAATTCATAAATCACCGTTAAATCGTTCACTCTTTCCTTTCAGAAAGAGACGACGATACCTTACCTCCGAACGCCAGACAAGGACAGGACTAGAAAACTCGATTGTCACGATGACGGTGTCAGATGAAACGTCAAGTCAGTTTGACGTTTAATTCAATTGTGGGCGGCGCGTTTGCCTTGCATGTACCGCTCCCAGCGTTTCGCAGTATTTATCAATATTGGGTCGTCATCTAGGCCGGCTAGTAGATACAATTGGTTGACATGTGTAGCGTGGTAGTCCCACCGCGCTATGTTAGGACTCACGCCTAATGTAAAGTGTCTCAGGTCGTAGAAGCTCCCGCTTCCCGTATCGAACAATGGAAGCAGTGTTTTGAGTGACGTCATTCCGTCATCAAACATCTTCTTCGCCAACGATATGGAGTTCTCCCCCTCGATGATGTGGAGGTCGTAGAGTCCGAGGAGCGCGTATATGAAGCCGTTTAACACGAATAGTGGTGGTGTTGTTGGATATTCTTCGTACCTATAAAATAATAATACTCTCATTAGAAACTGAGTCGTCGGACCTTTATTATGATATTGTGCTAAGTTATGCAACAATCTAACTAGCATATAAGTAATATTTGTATGTACTGACCATACGTATCGGTCCATCCACATGGCCTTGACGCCACCGTGGCTGGTGGGCGTGTCGAGCAGCGCCAGCGCGCGCCGCGCCGCCGCCAGGTAGCGCGCCGCGCCCCAGCGCGCGTACGCGCGGACCAGCAGCGACATGCCGTGCCCTTGGCTCATGGCCGAGTACCTGTTCAAACAACACACTATCAATAACGTCGTGTCAGAATTTTTGGACAGCAGCCTAAAGACCTGTGACGGGTCTGATGATAGGACTACACTACTACTTTTTATTCTTTTATTTAAATAAGAATTGTTAAGATAACTCTTCATATGATTAGTGGCATGTATAGCATCGCCGCGAACCGATACCGGGCTATTCGGCGGAATAGAAAGAAACGCCTCTAATAATAAAAACATATGATTTCAGCTCGTTCCAAAACCCTAAATGTCCAAAACGATGGTGCATGCGTCCCATACCAGCCGGGCAGCAGGTCGGGCACCTGCGGCGCGACGCGGCGGCGCACGGGGATGGGCCAGCCGCCGCTGTCGCCGCGCTGCGCCGCCACCAGCCAGCGCGCCGCCGCCGCGAACATGGCCGTGTGCTCGCTCCACGACACCGTCACGTTGTCCAGCGCGCCCGTGCCCGTCAGGATTATGCTCGATATCTGGATATATGTCGAAACAATCGTTGACAGTTAATTAAGGTATTCAATTAAAAAAATATTCGAGAGCATTGTCGTGAAACTGAATAGCATCGCCGAATGAATAGCATGGGTCTGCCTTTCATAAACCTGGTTATTGACCCCAGTCATTAAAATTGGACATTTAAAAAACTTTTGCAAAACAATTTAAAGTCTACTTAAAAGATAGAGATCATATAATCTATGTAGTCGACTTCCTTACAAATAAAGTTGAATAAACTTTATCTGCTGTTTCAAAAGGTCTATAGAGATAGGCCTAGCAGCTAAGTCATTAGCAAAAATATTAGCTATCTCTTTGGTGGCTGTAAGTTGAATATTGGGTCAGTTGAGACGTGTTACCTTGAACTTGTTCCTGGGTGAGCGGCGCTTGGGCCGGTCGCGCAGCGCCCAGCCCTTCTGCATGTCGATGACGAGGTCGCGCGACACGCGCCGCCAGCGCGCCTCCGCGCCCACGCCGTGGTACACGTGCTCGTCCTGACAACACATACATACATTAACTAACAAGATAATATAGTTACCTCTATTAGAAACTTATACTGAAACTGACCAATTATTGAGAAAAGGTTATAATTTCTTACCAATTTTATTAACAATATCAGTATCTACAGACACACTATCAACTCAATTTGGAATCCCCAAATAGAATTGAGGATACCATATACCACACACAATCAAGTACTACTTGTTGACTCAAATAATAATGGGTCTTCATCACAGACATATATTTCAATCTATTGTCTGTGGTCTTCATTCTAAAGTTTAACTAAACTCTAAACTTTAAGTCATACAATTTGGTATGGAAATGGATTACTCACCTGAGCATATATCAGTTGATTATTAGCGACGTAATGCAAGTACACGGTCTCCTTCTTCTTATCCTTATTCTGCAGAACAACAGTGAACGACGAATTCGGCTTCATCAGTAGATCCACACTCAGCACGAAGTCCGTACTGATGTTTACTTTGATCCACACTTGACTGGCCACATTCTCTGACGTCGAAAATCGAATGACATTCGACTGACAGCTGCTGTCAAACTCGCGTGACATGTACGCGTCATTACTGACGATCCAGTTACCCAAGTTTTTCTCTCCATCGTCTATGATCCTTCTCTTTGGCTCCGACTCAGTTAAGTGCTTGCTATAATGTGCTAAGCCAAATTGAGCTATCTGTGTAGGATAGAAGAACCCTTTTGGCTCCCATTGGGTTGAAACGGGTACACCTTCAACTCCGCTGATGCATTTAACTCGATCTCTGACTTCTACGTTGTAGTTCTCGAAGGTGGTGAATGTGCCGTGAGGGTCGTACTTCTTCTTTGGATGGTACACTTTGCCGTAACTATGAGACCATTCGAACTTTTCCACGCCTTCTGTTGACGTTATTTTACCGTAGATCTGTAAAAGGTGATGCATATTTTAAATTCTTGGAAATTTGCTTCAATGACCTTTTATCCAATCAGGGATCATTCATAAGGTCGATTTTTTGAGGGTGATAAATAACTATAACTGGTGGTTACTACGTAAACTGGATACATTCCTGTGTACTTTATTATTTTATTTGTAGTTGATAGACTAAGGAATATATATTCTCTCTTCAGACATTCAAGTTTGTGCCTACTTGAACCTACAATCTACCATCGCTGAGTAAAATAAATTCAAGCTCATTATGTGATCAGTATTGTGTTCTCTCGAAGCCGGCCTGGATGGACCGTACACATACCTCAAAATATTTGTGCACGAGCGAGAAGGGCACGAACACCTCATCAGTGTCGCGGTCGCGGCGGCACCCCACGGAGTACTCGCCGTTGATCTCGCACTCGATGTCGTCGCCGCCGCGCTCCGACGTGCCGCCAGATAGCACTGAACCGACTAAAATCACATTTTGTTTAAGAATAAGATAAATGAATTGCCAATTAAAAGAGAAAAAATAAAATTTCAAGGCAAAAGGTTGCAATGCAACTCAGCTTTTGCTGTACGGGACGGATCCCGCACGGCGCTGGATTTCAGTTGCCTCCTGCTCCCTGCCCGCCTGTTCAATATGTTTCTTTAGTACAGGTATTGTAAACACTGATCTAGACGGGACTCCATCGTAAACTAAACATTTAGTCTATACCTCAACGTTTCGGTCGTGTCGCAACGGCAGCGCATTCACGACGGTACTCACGTCAGTACACCCTCATGAACACACAATACAATGTGTTCATTCATATTGTGATAGTTTAATTTTTAGTATAGGTAGTAAGATAAGAAGTTAGTTCCTGTAATGTCCCTAGCAAAGGTCTCTCCTAATATATCTTATTTGAAAGTTCTATACCAAAAGGAAAATTATGATACATTTGCTTAAAAAGTGGTCAGGGTGTGGCATCTATTCATCATATAAATCATATATATTATTTATTAGATTTTTGAATTATAAATAAACAAGAATAATACAACATTGAATGTGGAGTATATCATCTGTAATAGGCACAGTGACACATAACAGGAAAAAATATTTGAAATTATTCATCACCTAACTTATTTTTTTAATATGGTCTGTGTTGACCACAGGAATCCTTCGTAATAATACCTAACTGAAAACACAATTTTGCACTATAATCTGACTGGTCCTGCATTGATAAAAAGTAAAACCCAAAGGGTAATGATGTTTTAGAATGTTCAGACTATTTTTACTTTAGAACTAGCAGCGCCTCTCATTTTACCCATGCTGTGCGCATTCCCATGGACAAACATGGAACAATAGGTAAAACCTTCCTGCGGAATGTGGCTGTACAAAAATAATAATATTATAAAGCTGAAGAGTTTGTTTTGTTTGTTTGTTTGTTTGTTTGTTTAAACGCGCTAATCTCAGAAACTACTGAACCGATTTTAATAATTCTTTCACTGTTAGATAGTCTATTTATCGAGGAAGGCTATAGGCTACATTTTATCCCGGATTTCCTACGGGAACGGGCACAACGCGGGTAAAACCGCGGGGCGCTGCTAGTACAAAAATAATTATTCATATTGGACGAGTAGTTTAACTCTGCAGCTTTATTGTATAAGTATAGATTAATAGAAAAAATATATTGACAATGAAACAGGAGATATGTACCGGATTAATCAAAATCTTACTGTGTATACAATATCGAATGGTATACTGACTAGGTCTGCGCGAGAGGTCTCCGCAGTGCGCCCAGTACAGCATGATGAGCAGCGCGGCGGCGCACAGCGCACACAGCGCCATTCGCATGTTTACACGCAAGTGCATCACGCTTGATACCTGGAGGTAATATTAAACAAATATGTTAATGGACAATTTAACACAACAAATAATATATTATGACAATTTATTGCAATATTTCCAATTACCTAGTTTTTCAGTTGACATGATTACCACTAATAGGAACGTATAATGTTGAATGTCTATTAGTTTATGACAAATATTTATAGTTTAAAGCTACAAGGCAGCTAAACTAAGTCACCAAATTTTAGCAAAAATGTTAACAAGTAATTGTTAAATGTAATATGTAAATTATTAGCACTAAAATAAAGATGATGGGAAGTCCTGCTTTGCTTAGTTGTAATTATGACGACCATATCCTATTATAAACACTTTTAGAAATCCAAGTACCACTTACAAGTGACTCTAATTTCATAATAACAGAAGGAAACATTGTTGACACAGTAATCCAAACAGAATACATAAAGCTAATGTAAATACCAATACTGATCGAGTCTAAATATAGACGAAACACTTGTCAACTGGACCGCGCGGGGGCGGGATCATATACACAGCGTAGATATGCATATTTTATACATGAAAGACCGTAGAAAGACATCATAGGATAGTTGAACAAGACGATTAATCAAATTAGGAATTAATTAAAAAGAGAAAACACACAGCCGAAGCAAGTAAATATAAAAAAGATGCAATGCTTACTCGGTACACAGCTACAGAGGCGAAATTCCATCCGTCTTCGTCGCGTCTATTGTATTGAATTAAATGTGCTCCTCTCATAAGAACTAGTACAGTCACATTGCAACTACCAAGAAGAAATATTGAATAAAAAAATACGGTTATTTAACAGTTGTATGTTTATGTTATTAATTTATAAAAATAAGATTTAGTATTACAGACGCAAAACTCAATCAGCCAACCAAGTTTGATTTACAACAAACAATTTACAAGAAATGCAGGCTGCAGCTGTTTGATACTGACTGACTTTGACAATGACACTTTACACTTTACAATGTCAACGACATCTATCAACCTTTACGTGGAATAAACATCATAAAGTCTACAGATATACATGTAGCTCCTGCCCGCAATTTTAAAATAATGGAATGTATGTGTGTTATTTTTAAATTGATACTTCCCGCCGCTGTATCGACTTCAAATCAGTTGACATTGGGTATTTTTCGGGTCAGCGCTGACTTGTCTCGAAATTGAAGTCAGTTACTGACCCTGTCTAAACCCGCCATAAGTGTATAAATAATTTTATCAAAGTGGCCTGTAC
Organism: Cyclophora albipunctata; assembly: GCA_963082685.1. NCBI lineage: Eukaryota > Metazoa > Arthropoda > Insecta > Lepidoptera > Geometridae > Cyclophora > Cyclophora albipunctata. The sequence continues at coordinate 467,418 of OY720117.1, read as the reverse complement.
TTTTGGAATTTACATTATTTTCTCATAGTTTATTTCATGTTTTTTTTGAGACGCCAGACACTTTGCACCAACTTTGCACTGCGATGGGCGAACTACTATGATCAAGTGTCACCGATGCTGGAATAACGAAGTCAGCCGCTCACCGATGATACCGACGCGACGTGATGGTCACTGACGTACTTAGGTAAACGATAATTACGTAGGTACAATGATGGTCACCGATTGATTGATTGATCATCAATGAACGTCAATGTCAGTCACCGATGTTCACCGATGTCGGTCAAGCTATGTTATGCTACCATGTGAAGTGGTCACGTGACGAAATGTATTATATTATATTTCCACCAAGGATTTCCACATTTCGATTTTTCGATTCGATCGTTTATACATAATAATATATTCTTTTTAACCGACTTCCAAAAAAAAGGAGGAGGTTCTCAATTGGATGTTTGTATTTTTTTTATGTATGTTCGGGCATAACTCCGTCAAATAAAGACGGATTTGCAAATTTTTTTTTGTTTCTTTTTTCTCTTTTTTAATGTATGTTCGCGGATAACTTCTTTGTTTATGAACCGATTTTGTTGATTATAGTGCGTCTGTTAGTTTTTCTATGAAATATTTTATAACTCTACAATTTAGTGAAGGTTCGATCTGATGATGGAACCGTCTGATGATGGAGACGACGGATAGTTAGGGAATTCCTCAACGGTTTACTGCAGCTACCTTGTGTTTGGGCTTGATTAATATGTATTCATGATAACTTTACAGCTAGATTGGTTTGACTATCATTAGGGGTCTGATGATGAAGACCAGGGATGCCACTAAAAATCATAAAATAAAAAAAACTTTTTCAAAAATTTTACCGCTGTCAAAATCTCATAACTAAAAAGATATAAATTATAAATTCCTGACAAATTTTAAAGTTGAATCGATTGGAGTCGGTGCCACGAACTCCTTAGCCAAACTCCAGAGGCTCAAAAGTAAACAGATCTTCTTGAGGCACCGACTTTTTGATTCAACTTTAAAATTTGTCAGGAAGGAAGTCGACAAAATAGATAAATTATATCTTTTTAGTTACTAGATTTCGAAGGCGGTTAGATTTGCAACTAAGTATTGAACAGTTACCCGAATTTCGAAAAATATTCAAAAGGCTTCATTTAAGTAGATACTTTAAGAAATCGATCCACTAAAACGATTACGAACACAAGGATTAGTTGTGACCTATACTCGACTACGAGTCTGAAGTAGGGCTTCATTGTTAGCAACAAATAGATCTAGTTAAACATAATACGATTTGATTTTGCGCTCGCGTCAATCTGATTAAATACTATCCTATATCCTATTAATTAACTAGGAAGAAGTTAGGGACCGGCCGGAACAGCTAGAGACAGAAGAAACTGGAAGAGAGGGGAGGCCTTTACCGTGCAATGCGATGATACAGGCTGAAAATAAATATAGTAAACGTACTCACACGGGTTATTTCGCGTTAGAAAGTTAATAAAGCAAGTAAAAACTTTTTATTACCCGACGTTTCGAGAAGATTGCACCTCTCGTGGTCGCGGGTGCTTTCTAACGCGAAAAAACCCGTGTGAGTACGTTTACTATGTGTTCAAATCGTGTAAGTGAAAATAAATAAATAATTGGTGAAAGTTATTTTATATCATTTAAATTAAGATCGGGTGATAGAACTCGTAGATACTTTGGCATCCATCTGTACCTGAACAGTTGACGAAATTAATTCCATAGGTACACGTGGGTAGGTATCTGATACATATTGTTAGCTGATCTGATTGACCGACTGACTGAATAAGAGACAATATATAGAGCATAGCCTAACCTAAACCGTTGGTCCTAGGCATATTTCTCTTAGTAACCCTAAGAGGGTATTAAGAACGGATTTTCGTTAATTCCATCCCGAAGAGGATGAATGGGGTGAAACCGGCTGTGTGGTGATTCTTTGTTGTTGAGCTTATAAACACTAAATTAGGGACTTGAGTTTTTAATTTATTGAAGTAATAAATATGTATATATGTAGTTATAATTGTATAGAGGCTGGCTGGATTCCTGACCATCAGAGATACTTAGGATCTCACTACGCCATAATCTAACCTTACTATCTTTGATGGATACATATTATGTAGCATTAAATACATTAATGTACGTATTTAATTATTTATTTCGATTTTGAAATACAATGTACCTACCCACTTTGTGAAAATAAAACAAACTTAGATCTTCATTTAAAATTAGACGTAAAATGAGTTACAATTTACAATTAGATACAATTCCTTAGTTACAATTCCTTTATCTTTGTTACATTAAGTAGGTTTTATAAGGAAGCAGGCTAAATCTGTGCCAGATATAAATTGTCCAGGTCATTGATCGTGTTTGCCTTTATTTCACAGTTCGTTATTCAAGGTAGGTACATAGGTAGGCTCCTATTGTGGGTGCCGGGTATGTATACAGAGTGGAGTCTGCACGATATCTAATGTGCAGTAGGTACAGTTAGTTGAGTATGTATGTGGTGCGGGAACCGGGTCACTGTGCGCGCGGCGCCACGCAACTAGGTCATGGCGGATGCACTGGCGGGGTTGCCAGCCACGTCGCCGTGTCTTACACTCGTATATTTGATTGAAATATTGTATTGTTTATCAGCTTACAGATAAAGAGAAACATGTATTTTTGTTTCAGAAATAATTGGAAAACATCTTTAATAACAAAAGAGTCTTGGTTATTTATATTAGAGATTATAATTTGGTCCTTTATGTATAAACAATCTTGTAATGAGTCTAACTGAGATGATTGGTAATGCACAGGTGTTTCTAAATATAGGTTTAATGATTTCATAGCAATAATTATAAGAAAGAGTTAATACGATTCTCCCTCAGATGAGAGGAGCCATAATTGTCACAAGGGCAACCCAATCGTGTAGTGTTGTAGTGTGCGTGGTGGTGCGGGTGTGGTTTGGCGCATGCGCGTGTGGTGTTTGTGATCGATCGCCGCCCCCGCGTGCCGCGGCGCAGCGGCGCTCAAGTGGTCCGCGAGTGGCGACGCGAGTGCCGGGCTCGCCGTGACGGGCTCGCCGTGACGAGCTCGCCGTGACGATGGCGGCGTGAGCGCGCGCCGCCACCGGCCTCCGGCGGACATGCCGCCATGGCCAGAGAGGTAACCGCGACCACACCGACACCACCCAGCTCCGGCCCTGCCTCGCGCTCGGTGCCGCAGCGCCCGTCTCGCTCGCGCCAGTGTCCTGCGCCGCCCACGCCTCCCTCCCCCTCGCTCGCACCACTGCATCACCTCGCTGCACATGCAACCGACCGACCATCATCTCGGGATCATGCTGTTTGTTAATCGTCTCTTTCCAGTGTGTGAAATGAAACGGCTTTTTTACCTGTACCTGGTGGTACCTGATATTTTAAGGTGTATGGATTATAATGTCGTGGGTAATAAAGACATACTGATGCGGTTATCTATAATTACAGCCTATAAAATGTGATGGTAGTGGTAGGACGTTGGGGCACATGCGTAGCTCGTAGTGCTCCGTAGCGCTACGGGCTACACGGTGCGTAGCGCGTAGCGTTGCCCTAGTTCGTAGCCGCTCGTGATGTAGTGTTCGATCGATGCATCGTTGATGCAAATCTCGGCAGTATAAATAGAATTTAGTGAATTTCGTTTATTCCTAGCTCAATATTAAATTGAATATAGCGTGGAGTAACATGTTGCATATTTTATAACATAAAGAAATTAACCAAAGAGTGGTCCATTTTTCTAGCTAGTCAATTCAATGTGAAGGTGGAGGTAAAATTATATTGTAGGAGAATTGGTTCGGACTCAACCGCCTCCGCTCGGCGGAAGTGGAGGCTCCCTCAGACGCGAAATAGAATAGATATAAATACTTATCGGGCACATCGAGCTACCATTCAGAAGACACACCTAAATTGATATTCTGGCCAATGGGACTCCTCCGTGTATGTAATCAGAAATTTGAGTTTTATAACTAGGTAGGCGAATGAAAGATTTTTACTTTTGTACCTAATATGTATTTTCATACTGCATATATACCGCAACAAGAAGGTTAAACACCTATACTAATTATTTACATTACTGTTTAATACTGAATAAGCTGAATGTGTAGGTACAGATCATCAAATGATATCATGGCATCAAATGGAAATGGGCTGAGGTAACGTTTTAATTGTGTTTCCATATCAATTTCCTTTATTTTGTACTTTGTATATTATAATAGAATTATTCAAAAAACCCTCTGTTAGGTATGTTAATAATAATGTTTTAAAATTTATAAACAACTAGCTGTGCCCCGCGGTTTCACCCGCAGCGCCCCCGTTCCCGTGGGAATTTTGAGATTTTTATTCCCTATAAACTCACGGAGCCCGAAACCTTTTCAACGAGTGCAAAACCGTGGAAATCGGTTCGTGCGTTCTGGAGTTAAAGCGTCAGGGAGGAAAACCCGACTTATTTTTATATAGTAGACTACATAGTAATGAACATTTTCCAATCTCTCAGCTACCACGAACTAATCTAGTTTAAATGAAGAGTTTTTAATTAGGTGATTATTTAGTGGGAAGGGTCGTTATTCTCGGGTCCTTGCCGAGCTATAAATCGACGTGAACCAGGGTGATTACATTAACTTCGCGGCGAGACGGACCGCAGCCCGGACTAGTCTACTTAGGTGTATGATAATAAAAAGATAATGTTTTATGTTCGACTTGTTCATAATAATTACAGTCTAATTAATTATATCGAGTTCACTTAACTAAGTGAGATTGCGTTGTAACCTTTTACCGCCTAAAGGCCTTTGACATGATTCAATGATTTAAAGTACCGGCAATAATAATTTTAATAATCTGTGTAATAATAATTTTAATAATCGTATGGCTCTCAAAAAGATCGGGCTTGTCCCGTGACTCCGAGGAGAAACACTTTAATTATAATAAAATATGTATCTCGCATTCATAATTATGTACAATAGTTGTTTCTGTACAAAAAAAAACAATTATATCAGTCGCAAATGAGCTATTTTTACCTCGCAATGTGTAAAAGTTTATTCTAACTAGTCATTAAATCTTAAATTAAAGCAATCTACGACTGAATCTGCTACACTCCCAATCTAGGCCTTACAAATACAAAATTGGTTGACTGAGTGCTACGAGACCAATACGCTCATACTTACATTTATCAACAGTTCGAACTGAAAACCCTTCTTTTTACGAGTACATAATATGCAAAATCTGCTTATTTTTATTAAAGAATGTTTTTTATATGTTTGAAATTTTACACTGAACTAAAACCACCCGTACAGTAGATATCGGTACAATAAAGAAGAATTTACTATATTTTCCATAGAAAATACGAAACGCTTTACATTGAAATATAATTGTTTTATGGACAAAGCCCCCGTCTTGGAGTTAATAAGCAGATGTCCTTAAAACGAGCTGTATCTTGATAACAAACCTACTTTACATTGAATAGAATAATCTACATTCAAGCCGCGCTGAAAGAAAAGATCCTCCAAAATACAAATAGGAATAATAGCCAGAGTATATGGACCTAGATTTTAATTTACAGTGTAGGTCAATACTTACATTAATTCTAGTTTTTAAACGTTATCGAAAAACGGAAATTTTAAATTAATAAGATTTTGATTCTTACCACAGATTTCATCAATTACGTATGAGTATTTGTGTTTTGTACGAAATAAATAAAACAAGATGTGAGGGTAGTACGAGGGTACGATTGATGTATGAACTGCAACTGGCAATAATATCTGTTAAAATATCATTAAAGAAGTTAATGTCGCTTTACAAAAGCTATTTATTATCTCTATAATCTTTTAAATTTTAATCAAACCATCTCGGAATATTCTCATATCAATCAAAATTGGATTCTTGGTTGAATCTCATAATCCGGTTTAATTCGTTAGTTAAACATTAATCTGTGGCAGTGGCTCTGTGGGGATTTTTGTAAGATGATCTCTTTAAATGGACGTTATGGAAAACCGATATTACAATCAGTATTATCGACTCCCATTTGTCTTTCACGTTTACGTGGCATTTTATTTGAAAATGAAACTTAGGTGTATGAAGAGAGTATTTCAAGTGAATGCATTCAGATATTCCCTAAAATATGCGTGAAGAGTAGATGTTTAAATGAATACCTAAATGTTTTTTATTGTATTGGTAATCAGTAGAGAGTCAAGTCTCACTTCGATAAGTCCCGCTGCAAAGCAAATATCTTTCTCCTAATCGATCAGGTTATGTCAGAAGTGTTCATTCCGCTCACTATACAATTTTGATTTTCAATTCATTTCAAAGACAATGGATACTGATATTTATCAAACATTATAATTTATTAATTTCCGTCTTCATAAAGCTTTTGAACATTATACATTTTTTGTCAATCCCCTCTACTTATCACTTCTATTTTTCGTATATCTTGAACAATATCGGCTTAGATGAATGTTTCATTCAGGGCGTGCGTGCTCGCGCGTTCAACACGCATATCTTTAAGCGAGTAATTCCTCGAGATCCTCGGAGCCATCCAATAACCCTCATTGTAAAAACAAACGGTTCCGTTCTTCCTCTCCTCGCGTTCATTTGTCACCTCCCACTTGACGCCAAATAAAAATTAAGGTGCTTTATGATATTGTAATGAGACGTCAGAATACACATCTCGTACAGTCATAGTCTAATGTTATGGGTTGACGTACGTTCGTAGAGTAAGATTAAGATAAGTTCGATTACACTTTACACTAAATGGTTATAATGTGTTTGCTTGGACTGCACTTGCTATACCTTACATAGTATACTTTGTAAAATATTAACTATACACATAATTAAGCACTTTTATCTAAATAAATATCCCTAATCAGTATTGGAACAGTGCGCGGCTCACACTCATTACACATGTTTTCCACAACATAACGTGATCATTTCATTATACTATGACATTTAACAACGAGGGCCGACACGTTCAACTTTGAACTCTGTCGCTACATCATAAGGTCGCGGACGTATCGTGTTGTATTAACCCCCACGCTTGCCCACACATTGAGCGGGAAATGAGTAATAACAATGCATTAATTACTTACGTTTATTTAACTAATGATTAAACTTCCAAAAGAGTTTCTATTATTATCATCTAAATGAATGAAAATCATATGTCAAAGTAAAAATGTTTTTTTACTAAAAGTATACGTGATAATTCAGCAATTTCTGCACAAGCAAAACTTCTTTTGAATATAAATTCATTGAAGTGAGAACAGGCGTGAGATAAATCTCAGCACGCTCCGCAGCACATACTTCACAAGTTCGCTACGCCACGTAGGCTACGCGCCAGCACAAGTGCTACGAATGATCTACGCTTCGGTACTACAATGTAGCACACGCCTACAAACTTTCATGTACATAAAGAGTGTTAGTAACATTTTAAAGAAATGCTACACGTTTGATAATCGTTACAGAGAAAACAGAATCGTTAAGCAAAGAGAACGAAATCGTGTGAAAACGATTTAATCGGTTAAGTGAAATAACCTAGTCACTTTGAAATCCAGAGCAAGGGCATTACTTAGCACACCAGTTAATACATATTCATAGTTGATTACAAAATTTGACATGACAATAGTGACTTTTTTATTACTGTTATTACTCTACGGGTTAAAAATATTTACTTAAACATTATCAAATGAGTGAATCAAAAATAGGTTAAAAACTGACCTAATGGCAGGGATTTGTTATATCGTGTAATCGATTTGTTAGGAATGTACGGCAAGTGTGGTGGACACGGGGCCCACGAAGAGTGCATCACCGGCATCGGTAATATGAACATCTTACGGCATCAAGAGATTACGGGCTCGCGCTGCAGTGCGGGGACGGGCGGGGCGCGGGGGAAGCGGGCGGGGGCGCGCGACCCGGTCACGACTCGCGCCCGCCGCCCAGTGCGGCCGCGGCGCTCCGCCGGCGCGCACTGCGCCCCGCCTTCACACAACCTACACCTACACATACCTATCTGAACATACATTTTACACCGTAATATTCACATCATTTTTATTTTATCATAGTAAGTCATTTTATGCCATGATATCGAGTCGAAGGAAGAAGTGTAAATAGCAAGATGATAGTCGAAATACAAGAGGTACGTGGGTTTTATAGCTAAGTTATCGGAGGAAGCGAGTCGCGCGGCGGCCCGTGTCGCGCCTACTCCAACTTATAATGGCTTTTTTACGGTTCGATGTGCCGATACCGATCGTCAGCGAATATATTAGTTAGACGATCGGCGGAGCGCGGCGAGCGGTGTATTATGTTTGGATCTGAATCGATTCACTATGATACAGACAAATGTATACCAGTCGGTTCGAGTCAGTGACACCCTGTAGGTGACCCGCAGCGGAGAACTTGGTCGGACTCTATTCGAACTTGAAGAGTCCTAGTTGTGATTAAAGATCGTGCAGGGCGACGATGTCAGTGGGTCAACGCACAGTGCGTGCGGCGCGGGGGTGGGGGCGGGGCGCGAGGCGCGGGGCTGCGGGCGGAGGGGAGGGCACGGGCGTTGCACCGCTGCAGCCCGTGCACCCCCACTGCTACGGAGCCCGTAGACCTGCTACGTAGCCCCGTAGCCTCGTACTATTGATGACTTTGGTTGTAGTGTATGAAATCGTTCAACTCCGGTGACATAATGGTTGATATGTTATGTAAATGTATACAACAATGCGGTTCACGAATGAGTAGACATGGAAGCACGTAGAACTGGTGTATTTACGGATAACAAATGGTAAACAATTATTATATTTTTAATATTGATAACACATGACCTAGATCGTGAAGTGAAGTGCGTTGGTTACATGTGTGTCGTGTTGTGTATTACAGGAGGTACGAGGAAAGAGACCCTTCAAGATATGGGACAGTTCTCGGAACGTGAGGAAGGGCCTGGTGGTCACTAGCTTCGAGGAGCTCATACATAGAGGTCAGTGTAGATCACATAACATAATGTAATGTAGGACTACCTAATAGTATGATAAGTTGATCATTAATTCTTACATTAATATTATGATTTTGTTTTTTATATTGTTATTAATATTAAGTTTTCTTCTTCTTCGTTAAGACTATTTCTTTTGAGATTGGTAAATTGAAAACAATAGTTTTTTTTTCGAGTATTAAGTACTATATTGTAAGCGAAAAATTCAAGTAGTATATTTTTTTATTTATATACTGACTATAATGGTATTGAGTAACTATAATGGTCTTCTAAATAACTATAATGGTGTTGAGTTAACATTCATAGCATCGGTAAAATATAGTAATTTGCGATGAGTTACGATGATTTATTTAAATGAAATGACTATGTATGCGTCAGTTCATATTCGTATTAGCTTTTACTTAATTTGGATAGATTGATAAATATTAGCTTTTATCTAATTTGGATAGATTGGATTTACTATTTTATCACAGAACGTTTTAACCTGGTTTGTTTGATTGTAGCGGGTCACAATAGACTCGCGTATTATCCACTAAGCTGACGTAATCCAACATGTACCAGCGAGACGACTGAAACCGAATTATCTCATGTGAGGGAGGCGCCGCGGTACTTTAGCATCTCCCTGCTCTACCAACATAGAATCTTATAGTTCGTTTTATAACACTCTCCTATATCTTCGGAATGCATTAAACATGCAATTCCCAAATGGACACCTGCAAATACAACACGTTGCAAAATGCTCGATAAGTGTCTCGGTTTCGTATTGCTGCTACTTTTATTGAGATTAGTTTATCGAATAAACATGAAGCATAAATAATAGTGACAAAAACGTGTGTCTGTTGTCAGGCAAGGAGAAGTTATCGGTAGCGGCGGGCGAGCCGGTGCGGCTGGTGCTCGAGAGCGACGGCACCCAGGTCGAGGACGGCGAGTACTGGCGGACGTTGCCCCCCAACACCGTGCTGCTGCTGCTGCGCCAGGGAGAGCGATGGTACCCCACGGGCGTCGACGTCATCAAGGCCGGTCAGTACCCACACACGCCACTCTCACCACACAGGTGAGTCCGCGTGACCGCTCTCTCACCCTCGCCTTCTTCCTTCGTTTCCAGCAATATCAGCCATCCCGAAGATAGTGTGCGAGACTATTCACGCACTAGAACTTCACGATGAGACGCCTTCATGGAAAATCATGGACAACAAGGGGCGCGTCACGGTGGTGCTGCACTGGGACCAGCGGCCGGGCGCGTCGCCCGCTGCGCGCTCGCCCTCGCGCCAGGCCAAGCCCGACCGGCGGCCCTCGCTCGTCATCCAGACGTCGGTAGAGCGCGCGCAGCCGCCGCCGCCGCACATCACAGTAGTGAACCACGACGAGGCGGGCGCGGGCGCGGGCGTGGGCTCGCTGCGCGGCCGCTTGTCGCGCGCTGGCGGCTCGCTGGAGCACCCGCCGGGCGGCGTGCACGTGCACACGGTGGAGTGCCGCGCGGCCGGCGCCTCGCCCGCGCCCGCGCCGCTCGTGCGCGCGCCGCCCGACGAGTGCGACTTCCACTGCTGCGCGCTGCATGAGGAGGGCCGGCGCATCGCAGTGCACAAGAGCGTCGCCACCTCGCCCATCCAGGACGCGCAGCCGCGCGCCTCCCCGCAGGGCCGCCCCAAGGGTCACGTGCGCTTCCTTGACGCAGAGTCGGCGCGCCGCGGCGACCGCGACTCCTCCGAGAGCGAGACCGAGAACACGCTCGTCGAGGACGAGGCGGTCACCTCCGAGAAGTTCCTGTTGCTAATCGACCAACTGAGCGTCGACCAGAAGCGGCACCTCACCATCAAGGACATCGGCATCATCCTCGAGCGGCTTAGCTCCAAGATCCTGGACGTGGAGCGGCTCGACCGCGAGTCCGAGTCGGACGACTGCTACAACTGGACGATCAAGGCGACGATCCGGGGCGACGCGCTGCGCGAGCTCGGCGTCATCTACAACGGGAACTACTACGCGATCAGCGAGCACCCTGGCTACCGGGAGGAGAACGAGGAGGCCGGCGACGAGGGCGAGGAGGAAGAGGAAGAGGACCGGCTCTGATCGGGCCTGTGCGGCGCCGCCGTGCCAGCCGCCGCCGCCGCCGTGCGCACCGCGCTCTGCCGCATCGCCGCGCGCTGAGCGGCCGCGCCGCACTCGCCTGCCGCCCCCGCCGCCCCGCTCCACACACCTAAAGGTTTAATAAATAATAAATAGCGGTATTATTGTAAGTGAAAACTGACTTCCTCTCGATATTTAAGTGAATGATGAGTGTGAGTGCCGACGTCGCCGCTCGCAGTGCGACGTCGGAGCGCCGAATTGGACTGCAGCACCAATGTCTTATCGTCGATTTTGTCGTCAATGTTCTTAGGTAAATAATAAATTCCACGTATGTTGACGACGACCCCCGAGGCCGGCCTCCGGCGCCGGCTCGCGACACCTCGCCCGCCCCGCCCCGCCCCGCCCCGCCCCGCCCCGACTTCACCCAGTGTGTTAGTCCTGTCCATTTCGATTGAATCATTGATTGACGTTCAAGTTGGCCTAAGTAATGAGATCCCGGCGGGGCGGTGCCGCGGCTCGTCGTCAACAAACCGCTCGGTCGCGCCGCGCCCGCGCCCACGCCTCGCGCCGCGCGACATACAATAACCTATATAATTATTATGCATAGAATTCGTCGTAGTCTGAACTAGCCTGTCTGATACTTGTATTGTGGTATTCGACAGAGATGTTAAACTAATACGAACTGCGCACTCATATTTGATAAATCACTTTGTATTTATACTTAAAACAAATTGGAGAAGCCGTTGTGAAGGCAGTGTTGCCGTCGCACCCCGGAGGAGGGCCGAGCGGCCGCCGCCCGTGCCCTCCTGCGCGCGCGGCTGTACCTTGAGTTCAGAGAGAGCACATACATTATTATGATAGATAATATATTAATATTAAAATAACTCGAAGGTTAAAAGGTTGTAACTTGAATACGATGATACCGCGAGCGCCCGCGCCGCGTGTCTGGGTACCCTTTGGTAGTGCTAACATTGATTCATGTATCTACTAGCTCTATGGTAATGTAGTGTTATTGTAATAACGTTTTTAATTTTTGTATAGTACTGATATGGAGCGGATCACGCACTAATGTATAAAAGTTTAATAAGTTTTAACCTCTCCGGGGTTTCATAATTGTATAGTTACGTAAGGTGTAATAATACGACGACTATTATTATTAATAACTACGATGACGAGACGGTCATGTCCCGGCGCTAGCCCGCGCTGCCCCGCCGCGTCCCCGCCGTGCCCCCGTCGCGCCCCCACAACGCCCCCGCTCCGCCTCCGCGGTGAAGCGAGCCCTGAAACACAGGATCTAAGTCAGTCCAATCGGTGGTAATCCGTTGTAATGGGGTTGGACTCACATATACCACCTCTTCACTATTATACTTTTTATATGTAAGTTTCAAGTTTGGTCCGTATAATCATATTAACTATACCGTTTCATCTGTGGCTACACCAACAGCAGATGACATGTTAATCTATAACATACATTCTACTAGAGTCTATGGGCGTTGCGTAATTAGCAGAACAGATGGACAATTAGCGGATATTTTGATATAAAAATGTAAACCTAATAAAGGACGGTCTGATACATGACTTCATGTTTTGATATTGTGAGATATCTTTAAATTGTATGAAATTTCATTGAAATATTACATTTTCTCAATTGGAAAGAGTTGGAGTCAGGCACGAGAAATATCGGCGGTGGCGAGGGTCGCGGGGCCGGGGGACGCGCGGCCGCGACGGAGTCGGCCGGCGGCGACATGTAAACGATTGCTCATTAATTTATTTGAGAGATTGATTACGAATATTCGGTTGAGGTGGCCCTGCGCGCGCACCGCCGAGCCGCGGGACGCCACTAGTATCTATTTGTTAACGAGCTATGTACGTGTAGGGGATATTGACATTTTTGTACAGAACTAGTGAAAATTCCGTGTTAAACGATTGCGCTTTTCGAATGTATGAGACTTTGTCGCATTTTTGCGTAATGTTTGTGAGTCGAATGGCGAGCCCCGACTCGCGCGGTAATGTAACTTAGTTAATTTTATTAATGAAAATGGGTCGTGAAACAGTTTTCTTTATCTATAAGATTTGTATTGAGTAGTTAATTTAACCTTCAATTTGTAAGTTTGGCGTTCGTTTGTACAGCTAATTTGATTCTATGGAGTTACAGTCAGTTACGCACATTATATTATAATATCTAGTTGAATACGTTCCGTTTTAATATTTTTATGTGTATAGGAGTATTGATGGAATAAAATTGTATAAATAACGGTTTGTGAGAGGTCGGTTACGGTTCAATGGACGGTGGGCGGAGGGAGACATGCACACGCCATTAGACTTCGGGCTACGGGCTACGGCTCCGGGCCGCTACGGGCGCTACGAGTTTGCTCCTCTTTACGGGGCGCGCGCGAGTCCTCACCTCGTGGATATGATTCAAGTACCGCGTAGCACTAAACAATACTAAAATTAATATCGCAATGCGTGTGTCTCCAACCGCCCGCCTTGGTATACAATAATAACGTTGCACTGCCCAGTAAGACATACGTTGTATATGTCTAACTATTTGTAATTCCTGTATCGTGTTAGTAATTGTAAACAACATTTTTGTTTATCAATTTGATTGTTATAATGATATGTTATGTATGAATATTTTGTCCGTGTATTTAGTTGTTAAATGATGAATTGTTGTAAATAGTTCCATATGAAACAATACATAACAGCACTTGTTGCCTCGTGTCGCACTTAGGTTCACGACTGAAGTTAATGTTCGCGGACGCCGCCGTCGTGCGTCCTCTATGGGGATGGAGTCGCGCCTCCTCGATCTCGTATCGACTCCACCTCAGCGCGCCACACTATACTATACTCAATATAATATCATTATACACTTATTTATACCGCAGTATTCACTAACTGCTGTCAACAGGGAGTCAGGGAGTCACTCTATATAAACTGAACAACATTGAAAGATAACCTATCCAAAAACTGACCCCATTCCCATTTATATAGACAACTCAATTATATAACACTTATATACATTACTTCTACATAAAATTAGATAATAAAGTGTGTAAACTGTTTTTGGATATTTTCGTTTTTTATAGACTGTTCCTTAGTGAGGCCGAGTGTTTAGGTTGTGGACTTGACGCCGCCAGCTGTGGCCTCGGCCGAGGTACATACGTAAATATTAAATGTTAGATGAGACACAACACATTGTATAGGAATTAGGGGCGCAACGGTTCATTTTAATGTGCCAAATATGTTTGTTTTATAACAAGTGCTCCGGCGCGGCGGGGCGGGCGCGTAGTCGCCGCCCCCGCGTGGAGCGGTTGCTCTTCAAGTGCCAATTCTTGCCAAAATCATAAGCGCTGTACTTTTGTTTTAGTTATGCGTGATACCCCTACTTCGAGTTCTGTTGCGAGGTACGGTGAAGACGATCTGTCGCTCGGGTACAGTCGGAGTAGAACTCGGAGTAGACCACCGTCCTCTAGGACGGCGTCCCACCGAATGTACTAAACCTATTTAATCCAAGATTTATTTTTCTATTCGGACCTTCTCCACGACTGAGGCAGTACAGGTTTTTGTTTAGTTTAACTAACGTATCCGACAAACTTCACTGCCACTAATTTAAAAATAAAATATTGGAAACGATGTACCTACTGGGCGTTTTTATTTGAATCCTGACTTTGTACATCCAAGCAACGCCGCTTTTCCACTGAGCGCTTTGAGCAACTACTCCTATGCTCGTCGGTGAATGAAGACACCTGTCGCGAGTGATTTTTCTTTTTTTCCATTTGTTTAATTTATTTTCTGTTGAGCGAACATCTGACCATTTGCTATGAAATTTATTCTGAGCAAATGTGGCTCAAAACACTAAGTGGAATCGCGGCTTGTAATACTAGCCTCGTGCTTATGAAGCCCTATGAGGTCTACAGGCCCATATTAAATCAACAAGAAGTAAGTATTATGCATTGCCAAACTTTATTTAAATCGTAATAAAATAGAATAAATGACAGTAACAAAAAAGTCATCCAATTATTTCGAACCAATTATTTAATTAAATGCTTGCATTTAGTACACATTGATTTATTTCAGTGCACTCATTTGAACGCTTTCTAAAACTATTAAGACAAGCCCGTAGGCACAGCGGTAGTGAGAGCGCTTACTGTGTCGGGGGTTGCGGGCTCGATTCCCGCCTGGAGTCAACAATATGTGAAGCCATAGTTGTTAGTGACGACGTCTGGGTGTCAATTATACATATATTCTTATAAAGTAGTTATTTGTGTATGTATATGTAGTAGTATCAGTAAGTTAGATTCCATAACACAAGGTTAGAGCTTACTTTGGGCCGTGTGTCAATTTGTCCGGGTATATTATACTAAGCGCGCCTTGTGGTTTTACCCGCGTTATACCTGTTCCCGTAGGAATTTCAGGATGAAAAATAGCCTATAACCTTCCCGTTGAATCTGGCTATTTATTACAGCGAGAATTACTCAAATCGGACGGGTAGTTCCTAAGATTAGCGCGTTCGATCAAACAAATAAACTCTGCAGCTTTAACATCTACACTAATATTTTGATTTTTATTTAATAGGTAAAGTTTATTCTCCTAAAAATCTATACCAATACTAGCAGTGCCCCGCGGTTTAACCCGCGTTGTGCCCGTTCCCGTAGGAATTTCGGGATGAAAAATAGCCTATAGCATCCCTCGATAAGTGGACTATCCAACACTGAAAGAATTGGATTGAATCGGACCAGTAGTTCCTGAGATTAGCGCATTCAAACAAACAAACAAACAAACTCTGCAGCTTTATAATATGAGTACCTATAGATTATATTATATTGTTAACACCAATTAAGTAAAACCAAACGTTTCGAATTATAATATACAGCCACGGTAAATTTAATACGTCCTTGTAGGTAAGTGGCGCGGTTTACAGGTATAATATCTACGCGGCTGTGACCCACTCGCAGGTAAGAATCTAGCCGACCGTGGCAATTTCGTCTGATTGGCAGTTTCAATTGACTGCGCCTCGCGGGGCGGTCAAACAACCCCACTGGGGAGTCAATAAACTTAGGTCCATATCGACACCTCTTTCAAAACTTGCACTCCTTTATAGATATTCAGTCAGGAAAGTTATTAAATATTAAGCTTCTACTTTTATACCTAATATTTCATGATATTTGATATCTCTAGACTAGACAAATGTGGAGAGTGGTGGGACATTTTAATAACAGGATATAGGCATCGTCATCTTGTATTTACTGTATTTACTGTTTATTAGCCTAAGTTCAAATTATTACTATTTATATGAGCACTTTTGTAATATTCATTATGTGTATTAGGCATTTTTATGAAATAAAAATATTTGTATTTGTAAATATTTGAACTTTAGGTGCTAGCTCTGATGTCTATATAATATTAACAGTCTTAAGGCAAAATTATATGAAGCTGTTTCTGTGTGTAAGCTTGAAGGTGGTCGGTGGCGGCTACAATTCTTGGCACAATCTCCTGCTAAGTGATCGCTACGAGTAGGAACCGGTGGTGTCACCGAAACGCGAATGGAAGTCACATACACGTTAGCGGTGATTTTACACAAACCGTGTTAAAACCACGTTAAGTTTTTCCCCCGATTCCGATTACTGATGTTTGTAGCGCTACTGCAGGAGCCCTATTACACGAATACATTAGGGTCACTACCTAAACCCCGCTAGGGTTCTCAACCCTGAGGGTCAAATTCCCTCATGAAATTAATATAAAAACAATTACAAAAATATTTTTTTAAAATAAATAGGTGTATATTTTTTTTGTAAATATTTTCCGTATGATCACAATATGTTTAGTAGGTACGTCCGATCAGGGGTGTCCGCAGTTCTCGAGTCGCAACTTGGCTCGCCTCTCCGCCCCCTTCATCTTGTCGAGCACGGCCTGCATCTGCGGCCACGCCTCGTACCGCTGGTTGATGGTCACTATCTTGTGTATCGAAGGGTAGTTCAGGTCCATTATGCGTGATATGTTTGCGCGACTGTGCGTTGTGTACACGCAGTCCACCTTCGAAAGTAAACGAAAAACATATTAAACTACGTCCAAGTATTAAATGAAAAATATATGCAACATAGTACATTAAATAGCAATCTGTATGATAATTACCTTATTTCTAAATGACCAAAGAATAATCATGACCGTACAGCCAAAGCCGATGAGCGTGGAGACAACTAGAGGGATGATCTCCCAGTAGACGCTCATGGCGTAGCCGAGCTTCAGTCTGTCGGGGAACGGCACATCGTACTGCGACGCCGGGATGAACGACTTGCGCGCGTGCAGCGTCGACGTTACTGGCACTCGCAATAGTCGAATCGCTTTGAAACGATTCGCATGCTGCAGCAATTTAGATAGCATTAGTATTAACGAAATATAACATCAGTTGTATTAGCAAAAATATTTAATTTTAATTTAAAATAATTCATAAAAAACATTCACGATGATTGGCACCTGTCATCATGAGATCCGTAGATGAGGAATAAAACCTTATAGTAAGTAGATCGGACTATTATCAACTTTGGCTATGGATGTGAAGCCATGGATTAACCATAGCCTTAACTCAAGGACTTTACATTAAATCTTCTATTAAGTTTGTATAAAAACAATATGCCTTAAATTCATAGAATAGGGGCGTGCAAGGGTGATTTGGCCCTAACTTATAACGTGAGAAGTAACGCAATAGTGGTACTCAGCACTGAGATACAAATTTGCTCATGCTGCAGCCGTTGCAGTTTTTTACACCACCCTAAATGAACACATGTCCACCGTAAACCATGTCCCTAAATACTGGGGTACGAAGTATGTTATTCAGACCTTCGGACTGAGCCTTCAAGCTAGATTAATATACCTACTTATTTAAAAAGTTTTAAACAAACATACAAAACCTTTTCATAAAAAAAAATATAAAAATGAAGTCAGTTAAAGTGAAATAACATTCAAACGTTTTCAATTTAATTTTCCATCATAAAATTATCAATAAGCGTAATAATATATTTTGGTTTATACTTATTTAGGTCATTTTGCTTTACAAGTCAAAATGGAAATTGTTAAAGGTGTAATTAAGACTACGATTAAATAATATTTAAATTTTCTGGTTAATAAAGGTAATTAATTATGCAGTTAGAGACCGTCGCCACGAGCAAAAGAATCGGGGCGACATTATCGTCGTGCCACGTATTTCTATACACTCTATGACCGTGTGTCCACTGGCAATTTTAGGGCGGGGATGCGATGAGTGGCTGAATGCGAGCCGAGACTTACTCGACAATACGTATCTCGGCCCCAGAGACGTATTGTCGAGTAAGAAACATGGCTTCGTAGCGAGAGCGCCACGCCACAAACTATTCCATGCGCGTCAGTTCTGCCGTGGAAACGCCGTTGCTTGTCGTGCATACGGCGATGCCGTTAGCCTCGCTACAATACGTTGGCGGAATAATCGCGTGACTGACGGTAAAAGTGAGAGTCGGTCGTGATTCGCTGGCGCAGATGGTCACGTTTGATAGATTCGGCTTTTCATAGGGGGCTCATTCTGTGGCTGTTATAACTGCTATTTATATAAAAAAAGCAGGCACCTTATGGTCCAAAATGTACTACGGGATAACACTGTTTGACCGCATTGTTCCGTTTACGTGGAGTCATGATATTTGAGTCTCAAAGTCTATTGCTCCTCAAATGTATCTATCATTTCGTTATTAAAGCTAAGACAAAGAAGGCGAATAATATGTACCTGGACTTTAATTATTTCCAATCTCCAATCTCTTTTTGTCATTGAATATATGTATTAATGTATTGTTTCAGACGTTGCGAGTTAAAGGTTGGTGATGACCATAAGGACTCCGCGACGCCGCATCTCTCCCCGCACTAAGCGAAGATACCGGGCCATTAAACAATTCTTCAGGAAAGCTCTAAGTAATTTAATTACCATTATTATATCTATACGTGTACGTTTACTATTATTAAGTCATTTGGTTTGGACGAAGGAGGTAATATTTGAAATCAACCAGCCAATTTTAAAATAATATGTCTAAACTATGTGTGCAGGACTGTAAAAGGAACATTTACTGTTGCTGGAGTTGCGGGGAAATGAGGGAATCGAAAGCCCGTTGGCACAGTGGCAGTGAGAGCGCTTACTGTGTCGGGGTTGCGGGTTCGATTCCCGCCCGGAGTCAACAATATGTGAAGACATAGTTGTAGGCGACGACGTCTGGGTGTCAATTATATATTCTTAATTATTAAAGTATTTTTGTATGTATATGTAGTAGTTAGTATCAGTTAGTTAGATTCCATATTACAAGCTTAGTATGGGTCTAATTAACCGTGAGTGAATTTGTCCGGGTATATTTATTTATTTTATTTTATTTATTTAAAGCTTTGTGAAATTTACAATAGTTTCACGGCTGCGTGTCGGCAGCGCTCCTGGGCACTAAATTTCACTGGGCGAACTGTGTACTGCTCACTAAGTGACGTTACTAATATTACGAGCGAACTGCTTACAAAGTTCAAATTATGCTCTCATCTTATACTACTTAAGTAGATACATGGTTGGGCGGCATCTGAGCATATAAGCGTCGCCCTGCACACTATGTGATTAAATATCAATCGGACTAAATTATGCAAATTTTGTGGAATGTAAAAATAATGAAAATAATTTCATTTTCAGGTAGCGTTTCTCAACCTGATATCAACGTGCTAAATTCCAGTAGAACAGACGACGTGCAAGACCTTAAACACAAAATTATAGGATTAGAACAACAGCTGAGTGAAGTGAGCCGGCACTGCCGCGACATCATCTCGAGCTCGCGGCGCGGATCGCAGTCGCACTTCTCGTACGAGCCCCGCTCCGTGGACAACCTCTCCGAGCGGCACCTCACTGATGTCGAACTCATCTACAAGACATCCGGCACTCTATACAACCGCTCAGAAGCGAACGGTTCAACACCATCTGAAAACAATGAATCTAACATAATTTATCCTACAAATAGAATCGACACGAAAAAAAAGAGCACGGAGAACACGACAGTGAATAACACAGACATGGCATCGAACCATCACCACAAGATCACGAAGCCATTCTGTCTTACCATTGGATCGCACTCTGCCAGCAGTGTGCTGACCGATGAATGCTATGTGGAGAAAGTGAGACGATGTCGAAACAATCAGAGAACAACTCGACACTGCATACGTGACGATGACGTCACCAATGAAGATCAGATGCAAAGGGCTAACTTAGAAAACTTTGAACGTTATTACCATGAGATCCCTAAGAGACATAAGGTTAATAAAAATCAGATTAACAAGAATGTAGACCAAGATTTCATAGCTGACATAATAAAAAAACAATATAGACCTCTGAAAATGTTCGGAAAGCGGGATTCCGACTTAAGTCAAGTATCGGCGCCAATTTGCCGAGATCACGAGCTCACTGCGAATGTCCAAGACGATTGGGAGCTTTGCTCTAGTTGTTACGGAAGCCAGCATCATGCAAGAGTATATCATGACCATCACAATGAACGCAGCGATGCCAAGAGCATATGTGACACGAGACTTTATAGTTGTCAAAAACATCCAAACATCAAACGAATTCAAATCCGTAAAAAATATGACGATACTGAGCTCTACGATTTGGTTCCTGTCAAAGAAAAATCAAGTCCAAAATCCAGGAGGAAGTTTGTGCAGGATAATGATATGTACTGTAATTATTACAAGGAAGTACCTCCATCACCAAAAACTCACAGACCGCGCCTCAATTTAAAAGCTCAGTATTATTCAGAAGCTGAAGAACATGGTTATTTTAAAGGAGAGGTTAGGAAACGTACTCCAAAAATTTATAAAAAGAAAATAGTACAGGACGGCTTTGACAGTGACACTCATTCAGAATTAGTCTCACGATCTCAAATTAGTACAAACGGGAAATCACAGATACTGCGTATTGCAAAAGTGTGTAACCAAATAAAAGAAGAAGTGGCAGCAACGAGCAACCACATGATTAACTATCCTGCGTTGACCAGTCAACCAAACGATACTAATTCAATAAACAAAACGCAGGAACCTGACTCATCATTAGATAAAACAGACAAAGCTCTTTGTGAAATCAAAGATATATTACAGTCGTTTTTACAGGAGATTAAAAAGGAAGCTTCCTCTCATAGTGACAAATCTGACATAAGCCCTAATATAATCGAGGACAATTTAAATAAATATGTACAAAGTTCTCCGCCGGTAAATACACTTACACCGATGAATATTTCTTTACCGGTGAATACAACATTATCAGTGAATACACCTTCACCGGTGACTACACCTTTACCGGTGACTACACCTTTACCGGTAAATTCGATTCTATCAGCAAATTCATCTCTACCAGTGAATACACCTTTAGGGGCGAACAGTTTCAATTACAATATGCCACCTTGTCCCGTCCCGCAAACCCCGTACATGCCATCATTTGCGGCAAATGCTTGTTGCTATCCGATGCTTCCTATATATCCTCTGATGGCAAATGGGTGCGCAGTTTCCTCTTCGAGTCACACATGCACTTGTTCTAATCGCCCAGAGCTTGATCCAAGCAATGATCCATCCATAAATGCAAATAAAGTCAATGACGCACTTGTTTCGGATACCGATGAGTTGATAAAAGAAATCTATAAGTTTGTAGCACAAAGTCCTACTTTTACCAGAAGCCAAGATGATAAAACCGCACAGCAAGACATCGATGAGCATAAGTTAACATCTAGAAGTGCAGGTGGTAGCACCCAATTTCGAAGGCTCGATGCCAACGTTGGCACCCCTGATTTAAAATGTCACTCCAAAAGCTGCGACGCTATTGGGCCTAGAATGGTTTCAAATTCATTTTGTAGCGGCACGAGTTTCTCCGAAACTGGACTTGAAACTTTCAACTTGGACTCCACAGAAAGTCCATCTACTAATACTACAACTACTACAACTACTACAACTACTAACACCAGCGCTACTACTACGCAGTCTGCGACAACGCACGAGGAATATTCAGCGGAAAATGTTAGTAGAAAGTGTACTTACGTCCTAAAGTAATAGACCGCACAGCATACATCAAACAGGCAGAGTTAGGCAATTAATACACTGCATCGCGGCCAAATTTAAACTTTTAATTTAAACATCATATGCAAAAATCTCAATTTATACAGAAATCACGCCTTAACTCACTGCCGACGCGTCTCTAGTTTTGATTTTGATTTTATTTTTTTGTTTGAACGCGGCTATCTGCAGAACTACCAAGCCAATTCGAATAATTAGTTTTGCATTGGGTAGCTACTTTCATAAAAAAGGTTTTATCCCGAAATTGCCACGGGAAATTCCCGCGGGTACAACGCGAGTCGAGTCTCTGACTTATGAAGTATGATTATCTATTACTCTGATTATAAAATTAATGTGTACGTATTTCAGGTGCAGCAAATGAGGAAAAACAAGCTAACTAATATGCTGAAATCTTTTTCATTGTTTAAAAAGAGGAAAAAAGACATTATCGAGGAATTGAGCGAGACTGGTAGCATCAATAATGATCTCGTTAATGATTCTGGAAATCATATGCAGCAAAACTTCACCAACTACCCCATGTACGGTCAGGATTACTATGCACCACCGTCGCCGCCGCCCCATCCGCCGCCGACGCAGTACATGTCCGTGAGCGCACGCTCGGAGCGCAGCCCGCCCTACAACCCGGCGATGCACGAGCTTGTACCTCCGGCCTCCGCCCCCGACCATTACCAGAGCACCGACCTGCCACGACAGAGCTCGGAGCCCTATTATCCCAGACACCAGCCGACGGCACCGCCATACATCCCTCCCCCCTACCCACAATACAATCCGATGCCACATCCCCAACCCCCCTTTTGTCTCAAGGAGATAGAGGTGAAGAGCACAGGGACACAGAGCGAAAAGAAAATATCGTTCTTCCAGAAAATAAAGAAAACTGCACCACCAGCTAAAAATATAAACAATAAAGCCCCAATTACGATTTCGACGCAAACCCAACAAGGAAAAAACAAAACTTCTATATTCTCTAATTGGAAGAGTTTGCAAGGCAATTCGTTAGTGGATACCGACCCTTTGAGCTACTCTTATAATACCCAGAAGAAGCTAGCTGAGGGTGATACGAAACTAAGAAATTCTCTTCTGAATAAAATGCTTCGCAACAAAAATCCATTTTCGCCAAAAAACTTGCTAGTCAAGACATTATTAGGAAAAGAAAACAAGAGGGATCAGTTGCCGCTTTATTTTAAACCAAGGATGTTCTAGTATAGTCGTGTCTTCTTTGTCAGTGAGTGTTGATAAACAGTTCGAAATTGTAAGTTTTGAAAGTGTCCTTTTAAGAAATTATTGAAAACGTGATTTGTTTGTTTTATTGGCTTCGGCCGCCGACGAAACCATGCTACGTAACCGGTTACGTGAGAAGAATTGTTTTTCTTGCTACGAAACCAGTTACGTACAAAGAGGTTTTTTTCTTCCTACGAAACTGGTTTCGTAGAAAGATTTTTTTTCAATAAGCTTCTACTGCTTCCGGTCCATGTGTCGTCCGGACATAACAGGAACACAAAAAAAAACCCTTACCTACCGAACAGTAAGAAAATTGTTTTTACGTAACTGGTTACAGATCAGTATTTTCTTACTATTCGGTAGGTTAGGGTTATTTTTTTTTTAGAACAAACGTTCACGGAATAGACAAGAGATAAGATCCACAAATGCAAAGATGTGTCACAAACAGGTTTCGTAGCAAGAAAAATAATTCTTCCCACGTAACTGGTTACGTAGCATTGGTTTCGTAGGCGATCGTACGTAACCAGTTTCGTAGGAAGAAAAAAACTTCTTTGTACGTAACTGGTTTCGTAGCAAGAAAAACAATTCTTCTCACGTAACCGGTTACGTAGCATGGTTTCGTCGGCGGCCGAAGGGATTTTATTCAGTACCCTCCTATTAATAACGTACATGTTCTGAGCGTAGATGTTAGGTTCAATTAGACTTCTAGATTATGTAGTAGTTAGAACCTAAAAGTTGGGTCTACTCATGGTTTACTCGTATTGTCGGTGTATGTTTGTTTATGGAATACTGGCTCTTCCAGTCCACGCAGGCACCGCCGATAAAGGTGGAACACTGACCTCTACTATATGGAATAATAATAATTCCAACTCAGTTGGAATAATTGGAATCTAATTGTTAAGTAGGAATCACGGAATAATCTATAATATAAGAACCGGCCAAGTGCGAGTGGGACTTGCGCACGGAGGGTTCCGCACTTTAACAAGTTTCTACCTGTTTTCGTTATTACTATTTGATTTCAAATAAACGGCGAAATCCTGTTTTATTGTATGGGAATTATTTATTTTTTATTTTATTTTAATAAAATTATATTTAACGGGCGGACAGCGAAGTCTCAGTAATAGGGTCCCGTTTTTACCCTTAGGGTACGGAACCCTAAAAATGAATCGCTGAATGTGTCACTAAGCGCATAACATCATGACGACTGCACCAAATTAGATAATTCTTTTTTGTATGTTCTCCTCATTGCCAGGACAGGGTTTTTAGATAAGAAAAATATGTAATAAAAGTTATGTCTGTAAGGATTGAATAGCCACATCAGATTTTTGAAATCTGATCTCAACATTATTGAGCAGCAATGTGAAAAATAGCTTCCGGTCCATAAGAACTTAATCCCAAAATGTCTAGCTAATCAATAGGACTGAATCTCATAATGCCGGAAATTGAATACGCATGCATCTTGTAACAACTGAAGGTCATTATGTATTTTTCTCAAAACGTTCTAGTTCTAAAATAGCTGAATCCCGTAATGTCTGAATGTCATCTATCAAACAATAAAATAACCAAAAGTAAAAGTCCAGTTCTATTGAGTGTCGTCCGGACATAACAGGAACACAAAAAAAAAATAACCCTAACCTACCGAACAGTAAGAAAATTCTTTTTACGTAACTGGTTACAGATCAGTATTTTCTTACTATTCGGTAGGTTAGGGTTATTTTTTTTTTCAGGCATTACGGGACATATTCGTTTTGAAATATAGACATTAAAAATTTCAGGCGATTCGGGACAAATTCGTTTTGAAATATAGGCTTGTTGGTATCAGTCATTGTGAGATTAAGTCGTACCGATATCAGACATTTTGGGATTAAGTTCTTATGGACCGGAAGCGAAAAATATGCAATAAATAGAACTTGTTATAATATTGCAAAAGTGGCTTCTCAATCTAAACGTCCGGATTGAGGAACCACCTGGAGCTCGTTGCGGCCTGGCCACGGGGATCGGCGGTGCCAACGGCGAAGCGGCGGGCGAAGCGACCATTCGCGCGGCACCGTTTGCAGGCCACTCCCGTTCGCCGCCGCGACCAGTAAGGAAGTCGAACAGCGAAATTTCTTTATCGAAATTAAGTATATCAAACCTCGAAATTATATTATTAGATATTGCTTAGAAAGTAATAGTTTTTTGGTTCAAGACCTAATATTTGGAAGAGATTGTGGAGTACATGATTTGAATAAGAATCGGGGTATAGATAGAGAATTACACAAGAAGTACGAGAAAAACAGAATATAATATTCAGAAATGCTGTGGATGGCCACACTTCCAAATTGCTGGTCTAGCTAGTAATTCAGCAATAAAAGTCTTGGTGCTCATTTTTCGCGGCAAAAATAACCAAACTTGTTTGATCACTATACTGTAACCGAATGAGGCTACTTCCATTCTATTCCATGTGTAATTGAATATATAAAACCACTGTATACTTTAAAACATAATATATTTACACACACATTTTAGTACATGAACATAACAGACTTTCCATTTAATTTAACATAAAGATATATCTATACTAATATTATAATGCTGAAGAGTTTGTTTTGTTTGTTTGTTTAAACGCGCTAATCTCAGAAACTACTGAACCGATTTGAATAATTCTTTTACTGTTAGATAGTCTATTTATCGAGGAAGGCTATAGGCTACATTTTATTCCGGATTTCCTACGGGAACGGGCACAACGCGGGTAAAACCGCGGGGCGCTGCTAGTAAACTTATAATAGTAACGAGTGTTTTAATACCCGTGTTATATGCAGTTGCATACACTACTTTATCTTCACTAATACAATTAATCAAACAACAAGAGTAAAAGCTGAAAATAGTTTATTTATTTTCGTTTTTGTTTTCGAAACTTTCACCATGATTGTACTGTCGTCTACGTTAGAGACTTCATCGAACTGGATGTTGTATAGCTCTTGCCTTCGGCATGCCCCCATAATGCCGAAGATTAGTGCAACCTGTAACAATAAAAGATATAATAAGCTTGATGTACATAGCCTAGGCAAAAACTATGATTTATGAAGTAGTAAAGTGTAGGTACCTACTACCAAATTTATACACAAAGCGCTTAAACGGAGTGTCTAGATAACTTGCATGTGTAGTACGTAAGTACTAGGTAGATTAAATAACAGAACTAAAATACACTTACCTTTTCAAAAAGATACAAAATATCTGGTGAATCTTCCAGGAACATCTTTATTTGACCTGATGTAAACGTCAAGGATAAACGATATCGGATCGGCGTCCGACACCGATATCGGATCGGATAATGTGAAAACGCTCTAACAATACTATTCGCCACGACTGTCGCCCGACTCCGTGGCTTGCACCGGATCGTCCAGCCTTTGTTTTGGTCGCCCACCGCGCCGCAAATCGGCCGCGGCTGCAGATATATTTAGCAAAGACGTCTGCTAAATATATCTGCACAATTCAGCAATGTTTATAGGTATTTTCTAAAATAAAAATACTTTTAAATGCGTTTTTTCAACTTTAGTCATACGTCTTTGGTTAAGTTTAAGTTCATTAGGTTCTTCATCCTTTCAACTTACGTCACAAATATCTCTGACGTACTCT
The DNA here is from genome assembly GCA_963082685.1 of Cyclophora albipunctata. NCBI lineage: Eukaryota > Metazoa > Arthropoda > Insecta > Lepidoptera > Geometridae > Cyclophora > Cyclophora albipunctata. Next base: position 440,430 of record OY720117.1, on the reverse strand, counting down.
GATTTTCATTCACAGCTTCAACTTCAAAAAAATCTTGTGTTAAAATTGCCGATGAAATTTTGACCCACATTTTTGTTTAAGATTATTCAATTTTTAAAGATGAAATTCTCTGTGTTTGAATATTAGTCGAGAGTTTGGTGCAACAATCAGACTGAAGACAGAAGGTGCTGTTGGCGGTTCGTTGTTTCTGTCCACTGCTTGTATCTTGGAAATATGAGTACTGATATATTGTACTCGAGGCGTAAGCACAAACACAAACACAAGTCCAGGAAGGTGAGCATGCAGGTGAAGAGCACCGAGTGCGAGCCGGTGATGAGCTCGGCGCGCTCCACACAGACTAGCTACAGTCCCAAGACACACAACCTCTGGACCAGCCTCTACAGCAAATACGTAGGCGACGCCGACCAAGACTGCTACTACGAATATAATAAATATGATGGAAAAAGAAAGAAAAGTCTCGTCAAAAAACTATTCTACAAGAGGAATCCTTTCTCGTCGAGAAACTTGATAATCCGAACTCTGTTGGGTGAACACGAATCAAGCTATGGTAATCCACCCAAGAATCTATTCTCCACTCGTTTGCTGCTGTAATATGTTAGTGTTGTGAATCCTCATCGTACGTTAATGTCAATTAATTGTTTGTTTTTTTTAAATTTTGTTTGAACAAAATTGTATAAGTTGACCATACTGTTTTTTATTTACACAAACAATTCAGATATCAAATCCATAAAAACAAGTGTCTCTGTAAGCTCATGTCCAACCTCGCGTCGGAGTTTTAAGACAACCAAACAGCCTCTCCGTCTCTAGCGTCTCCTCGGTCTAGTAAACAATAATAAGTTCTCAAAGTGTGCTACACTTAGTTGGCATGGCGCAACTAAGGTCCAAATTGGCATACTTATCTTTCAATAACAAATTACTGTTAATCTAATTGCCATTGTAGTGTTTCTCCTTGTCACGGGACAAGCCCGGTCTTTTTGAGAGGCATGCGATGGCACACAGTTCTAACTGGTAGAGGCCTTTGGAGAGTTTAATGTAATGGATTTCGACTACAACATATCCAGGAATGTGACCTGCAGAAGTATTACTATTGTAGGAAATGAACGAAACAAAACTGGACTATGAAAACAAAGTTTGGATGGAATGCCCTGTCTCAGATAGTTTAACGTTGTTTAAGATCTATAGTTGTTGACCTGCGGGTGAGAACCAAGCTCCCGGCACCGCCATTGGCCTCTTCCAAGGGCGCCACGAGTTCGGAATATTTGAAAACCGATAGCATTCCTTCATCAAAAAACCAATAAACTATTAATTAAAACGTACGTTAAGTTCATTATTATTTGTTCAAACGGGAACTTGCGTACGACAGAGGTTACTGTTTCAACACGTTTCGGAATTCGGACACATCCGGTGACCTTCATCAGGAGATGGGTATTTCATTAATACTACTGGCCGCTTAGCACAGAACAATCAAGTACATAAACTAACGTCAATTACGACATTAACAAAGACTTCAGACTTCAGAATTCGGATAAATGAGCTTTTTATAACAAACATCATTTTAAAAATACAGGACAATAAACTTTTGGCCGGCACAACATGAAATTATTCGTGGTGAACAGCTCAATGAGGCCGAGACCATTCCATACGTAGTCTCAGCTCCGTGGCTAACTATAATAACTAAGGTATGCTCAGGGTAAGTGACTTAATAATAACAACGACGGACGCGTCGCGGTGAGGACGGTGGTCTCCTCACAAGTCCCTTGTTTTTGTCGAGTTTCCACCTTGGGCCACTCTAGCGGAGGACCCGCTCCGGCAGTGAATGTCTTTTTCATTAAGTGGCCAGCTTCCAAATAAATAAATAAAAATTAAATAAATTGGAAGGAAAATTCCTTTTTCCTTATAAAGCTACTTTTATCCCGAATTTCCCACGGGAACGGACACAATGCGGGTATATAAATGGGGGGCGGCTAGTGTTTACATTAGTTTATTTTAATTGTTTTAGTATAATAATGGATATTATATTATGTCGTAATAATACTACAAGTGGACATGATAAAACTTCTTCTTGTAGAAAACGATTTAAAGGCCTCAAAAATTTCTTAAAGGGAGCGTTCAATTTAAGTAAGTAAGTACTATTTGTAAAATATTGAGTCGTTATAAATACTTGCTCTAATAAATACATAATTTTTCAGGCGGCTCTACAACTTCACGTACTGAAGTCAAAGTAATATCCTGTATACCGATAGACGTCACGGATTTGCAGCAAAAAATAATGGAGCTCGAGGAACAGTTGAAGGACTCCTCGACGAAGAAGGCTAAGGAGAGCAGCTCGGGGTCGAAGTCTTCAAACAGCAGGGGTGAAGGGGGCGCCAACAACGCCAAAGTAGGGTATGCGTTGGAATTCTCCACCACGAGGTACTCTGGGATGGCGCACTCCGGGATAGGGAAATTAGGTATGGATTCCGCCCGGGGGCCCGTGCCCCCGCTCCCATCCTCGACCAGCAAGTCTGGCAAGGCCCGTAAATCCGGTAAGTTCATCAAATCCAGCAAGCAGCAGCAGTTTCAGCCGCAGCATCTCCTACAACCTGATGTCAATACGACCTTTACCTGCTTGCCCGCCTCGGTCATCACGACCGCCATCAAAGATGGAGAAGACCCCAGCCGCCTCATATCTGACCATAACGCTGTCTGTGGTGGTGTGTCTTACGGCCAGTGCCCTCTATCCGGTAGAATAATGTCCAAAGGTCGCTCCACGCTCGAAAAAGATTTTTTGTACTTTAACAACACGGAAACGAAGAATAATAGAAAAATGGTCAAAGAATATTCTAAAAGATTTTTCTCGAAAAAGAGAGAAGTAAAAAGACCCAGTCCTGCAATTTACTTCGCTCACACTGAATTTCAGAATCCATTTAACACGCACAGTTTACAAACAGGTCATAGGAGAAAGAAGCACAAGCCCGAGGACCCCTACTTGGATCAGGTCGTGTATAAACAGTACATTGCTTCGTTGGCGGGCAAGCACGCCTCTAGCACGAGCGGGTTCTCGACGCCCGTCTGCAGAGACAACGCCGCCGCGGCCAAGGCCCCGTACATCAACGAGTCAGACCTGTGCTCTTGCTGTCGCGGCCCATTCCACAACATTGACCGCCACCTTACCGCTGCACCTCACCGGCCCCAAAACAATTTTTGTCAAGAGGCCTATTATGATTCTAGAGTCTATGACGTGATTCCTGTAAGGGAAAAGCCATTTAAAGTGAAAGAAGATCATATTAAGAAAAAAGAACATAAAATGAATGTTAACCGCTGGGCTACATCACTCCAAGTGCAGCCTAAAGTGCGACCCGTCACCGTTAACTATCATACTGCAACACATTACAAAAATAATCGAACGAAATCTTATCAAGTAAAGAAAAATAACAGAGAAATCGTTTTAGGAGAAATGGCTGCCATGAAACCGCTGACAGTGTGCTCTCCCACTAATTCTACAACTAGTACCCAATCTTTCAAAATTTGCACCGTCGACGTAGGCAATATTTATTCAAAAAAATGTAACAGAAATCCAAAACACAACTTAATAGCCCCACATGAAAAAAATGATGCATCTTGTTCTTCTGCAGCAGTGTACATGAACAACTCAGGGTGCCAGACAAGAATAGACAATGTTACTCAAATTGAGAAAAAAGAAGAACCGATTGCGAGGCGACAGCGCCAACGAGCCGAGCCGAGCAAGGAACAAAGCAAAACTGTAGCGACACTTAATCAGATAAAAAGTATTCTTCAGTCAGTACTCAACGAAGTGAAAACAAATACTACTTTAATCAGTAATAAAAATACAGATCCAAAAACTAAAGATGCTACTGTTCAGAATAGTTATTCTCAAAGTCACTTATTGGAAGGATCACATTTACTTCAAAGTTTTACGTACAGCCCGTACGAAATGGATTCGTACTTGGCGTCGTGTTCGCGACAGATGGCTACTAACCACCACTACTACCAGAGCACCATGCAGGTGAACCCGAACCATTTGCAGCCATACCCGCTGTACATGCACCCGTCCCCGGTGGTGTGCTTGGCATGCCGGCAGCCGCCGCCGCCGGCGCCGCCTCCGCCGCCCACGTCGCCCCCGCCGTCCTCGCAGCCCCGGCAGCTCACACAGCTCCCTCAGCCCACTCAGCGCGCACCACCTATGCCCGGCGACTCCGAGCACGACCGCCAGTCCGCCCGCATCAAACACACCCACAAACTCATCAAAGACATCTACAATACCATCAACACCAGAGAGAGTAACCAACGATACGGCGCAACCGGTAACTTATCAAGCTTACATCCATCATCAGGATTAAATAACGAAACTACCATTACCATGAACTGTGTATCAGAAATATTCAAAAATCCAAACACGATAGAAACTTCTTGCACTAAAAATACTAATACTGAAAGTTTTAATATGACTAATGACTTCAGTCCTAGAACACAAGTAAAAAACGTTAAAATCGGAAATATAACGCATGACCGTACTGTAGCTTCTAGTATTCAAGAACCAGAAACTGATGATAAAAACGAATTTGTGAAAGAATCAGTAGAAGACATCGAAGAGGAGAAAAGTGAAATGGCCAGCTCGGAATCTTCTGCGGAGGAGGAAGACCTCGCGCGCGCGCCGCAGGTGAGCACGGCACACAGACACCCCTCACAGTCGTCCCATAAACAAACTGAATCATCTTCATCGAGTATATTACATAAAAAGACAGCCCTAATGTTTCCACATTTTGTTACAGAAAAAAAAGAAAGGTTTCTTGGCGAAAGTGATGAAACTGTTCCAGCCGAAGGAACCCCGTCGACCCGAGAGTGATGACAACTATACGGAGAGCGATTCGGACGATTACCTAACAATATGCAGCCAGACGGATGAGCCTCTGAGGGGCCTCAAACCGATGATCAAGTTTGAGTGCATGCCCAGAGCGGCCCTTGTCAAGAAGCCGAAACAAAGCGCATCGAAGGCCCACAGGCCGCCCTACATGGAGCAGGAGTTCAGGAGAGGATGGGACGAGCACCTCATGTTTCGTGGAAAAGATGTTAACTACTCGGCAGATGCTTCCAAAAGGTCGAGCAAGAAGTGTCTTACTAACAACGCATAGAGGCTCGGAACGTGGCGAACGACGCGCAGAACGCCCCGCATTACCGGCTCGAATCACAACACAGACATAGACTGCCCTAATGTTTCCACATTTTGTTACAGAAATAATAGGAAATAACATAATGGTGGAACAGTGTCCGAATAACTACAAAAAGTTTCTTTAGAGCTACCGAGTCCTTCACGGGCGAGTTGGACCCGCTCTTGGTTGGTTTTTATTTTTATATTATTAATGTAAGTACAAAAGAATGATAAAATTTTGTGAATATTATCGAGAAATAGAATATTGGCGAGACTTGAACTCGTGTCCGAGAAGTCGGGAGATCTAGAACCACTATGATAACTTCAATAATTACGTGAGGTCAAGCTTATTGTAAAGTACTCGTAGCATTCCTTGGTGTCATCGTAGTAGTAAAGGGGTAATTTGTCCACCTCCGGTCATTTGTGTTAAGTTCATTAAGTTCTTGATCCTTGCAACTTACGTCACGTCAAATATCTCTGACGTACTCTGATTTCCATTCACATCTTTAACTACAAAAAAATCTTGTGTTAAAATTTTGAAATGCGAAACAAAAATAAATAAATTAAATAAAAATAAAAATCAATTTATTGCCACATAAACGAATAAACATTAGTACAATACAGAAAAAAAAATCTATAAACTAATAACATTTGAAGAAAATAGGCAAAAGGTAAGGGGCTCAGCTGTGTGTTGTGCGGACAGTCTGCACAGGGTGTGTGTGCGTGCGTGTGTGTGTGTCTGTGTCTGTGTGTGTGTGTGTGTGTGTGAGGGTGTGTGCGCACGTGTGCATGTATGCTCATTGATACGTGCAAGAATTGATATGAAAAGGTTATTTTATGATATAAAGCAATTATAATTAGAAAAATAGTTTAAGTAGAAAGTGTGTCCATTTATATAGAATGCCTCAAATTTTCAGCAGCAAGCCTGTTTATATTTTAATTTAAAAGTTTCTACACTCATCTTATGCCTAAGAGGCCTTATTAAGACTAATTTAGATATCAGATGGTTTGTCACTTTCTGACATGCGCAAATTTCCGAAGAGCAAAAGAGACAAAACACAGTGTAACGGAGAGATCGTTCCATATGCTTGGTGCTGCAAACTTGAAGCATCCCCTGTACCGCACGGATGAGTACGCAGGGAAAGTAAGCATGTGAATGTTATTGGAACGACGGCTTCTCACAGAAATGTCCCTAACCCACGTTAACTTTTCGAACAAATACTCTGGCTGATTCGTCCATATCACTTTCTGGGTAAGACATACATAATGCAGTTCCAGTCGAGCTCTCATATTCAGAATACCTTTTCGGTTTAAGAAGGGGTAATGTATTCCCTTTTAGGCACCTTAAAAAACCGGACGCAGGCATTCTGGACACGCTGTATAGCTCTCTGGGTACTAGCATTAATTCGGGGACCAAACACTACAATTGAAATGGGTACTTTACCCATAGCTCAGTTAAGTGAAGACGCACGTATTCTGTTATATAATCCCTATTCTCTATATATAAAAATCAATGCCACTTTTCGTTGTAATTTTATAACTCAAGAACGCGCTCACCTATCCAAACCAAATGTTTAAGCTTTGTTCAGACTATTTAGTAGATGGTTTATGTGAAGTTTACAGAAAATTGGTCTAGTGGTTCTTAAATTCCCACGGGAACAGTTACAACGCGGGTAAAACCGCGGGGTGCAGCTAGTTTTATATAATGTGTTGAGTTTGAAAAAGGCGGTTCTGATTTTGTTGTTTACATGCTCAGTATACTTCTGTTATAAGTCTATTAAAATACCTAAATTTCGTGCAGTTGTAACATTAGCTATTTGCAGTGTTATTAATTTTTACTCTTGGTTCACACTCTAGTACATTCTGTATTTGAGATTTAGTGCCTAACACAATCATTTGCGATTTCAGTGGATTAAGAGCTTAAGCGTTATTTTACCAGGAATAGAGTCTTTCTAAGTCGTCATTAATTTTATGAATAGTATTTGTCGTTTCTTTGGCCTCAAATAAGTAATAGACCTGGGTGTCATCAGCATACAGATGGTATTTGCCAGATTTGAAGCATGATGAGAAGTCCGCAGTGAAAATGGAGAAGAGGAGTGGACTCAGCACCGACCCTTGCGGCACACCTCTTTCTACAGGTTTAACTGTGGAGTATTTTACGTTACCATCCGCTCCATCCAATAATACACATTGTTTCCTACCACTAAGAAAAGATTGAACCCAAAGACAAGCTTCAGATGAGAAACCATACTGTTTTAATTTACTGATAATCAATTTGGAAGGTAAACAATCAAATGCTCGCGAATAATCGAACAATATTATTATGCTGATTAGTTTTTTATCCGAGGCTCCAGTCAGATCGTCACTAATGTGTAGCAAAGCTGTTTCAGTACCAAAGCCTCTACGGAATCCTGATTGGCACTTGGGTATACTATTATTTTTGTCAACAAAGAATGTAATTTGGTCTGAAACTAAAACTGGTAATATTGAAATGGGGCGAAGATCTTTGAAATCGTTTACGTGATTATTCTTTGGAATAGGTTTAATTACAGCCGTTTTCCAATTGGTGGGAAAGGTGTTTGTGGTGATAGATTTGTTTACTATATGTGTTACAATGAGAAGCATTTCATCTAGAGTGAGAAGTATCATATCTTTTGTTAGACCGTCATGACCTGAAGCCTTTGTTTTAATGCTGTTTAATATGTGTAAAATTTATGTTTCAGTGACGGGTTTAAAACTAAATTTGTCTTGGCCAGCAAAAGATTGGTTATCATTTTCTAGTGTTAGCTCTAAATGTTTTTCATTATATGGCGGTACATCTAAAAAGTGGTCATTGATTGTTTCAGGGTCGTTTAAGTGATTGGGAATATTATGTGTTTGTGGAGATGTATGGAGACTAGAGTTCTTAATGTGTTGCCATAGTCCATTTGTTTCCATGACAAGCCCGTTGGCACAGTGGCAGTGAGAGCGCTTACTGTGTCGGGGGTTGCGGGTTCGATTCCCGCCCGGAGTCAACAATATGTGAAGACATAGTTGTTGGCGACGACGTCTGGGTGTCAATTATATATTCTTATAAAGTATTTGTATATGTAGTAGTATCAGTTAGTTAGATTCCATATTACAAGCTTAGAGCTTAGTTTGGGTCTAATTAACCGTGAGTGAATTTGTCCAGGTATATTTATATTTATTTATTTATTTATTTATATTTGGTTTTTAGGGTTCCGTACCCAAAGGGTAAAAACGGGACATTAGTGGGCGAAGATTCTAGTCGCGTTGGCGCGACAAAAACATCGTGTTCATAGGCGATGTTCTTGTCTACATTAGGAGGGCGAAGATTAGTGTCGAGTTGACGCGATGCATCGTGCCGGGTTGTGTTGTTCAGTTCCCAACTGTGCGGCCGAGACGTAGGCGGTAAGGAAATCATTCACGTTTCATACATTTTTGGGCCAGAACAAAAAATAGTATATTCGGATAGAATACACAATTACCAACATTTTTTACTATGACGTCCAATCTGTACGCACAATAGTGACGACGTAATATAATATTTTTAAAAAAAATTGCCGATATCTAACCTGATACGGAACCAATAATGTTCGACTGAGGAGTCAATTCAAATCAAAAGAGAGACCCATTGACAGTTATATCGAAATCGAAGGCCAACTCGGTGTTTTTGTCCACCGAAGAATTACCACTAAAAGTGCTGTGGAGCCTGGGCGAAATGCTCAATAGTGACATGGTCTATGTCATTTGAAAGGTCTTGAATAGTTGTAAAAGTCAGTCGTTGACAGTTACATCGAAATCGACGGCCAACTCGATGTTTTCTACCACGGAAAAAGTGACCCTTGAAACGCAATTATTCAGTGATCGAAAGCACCTAGTTCGCCGTCGATTTCGATATAACCGTCAAGCAGTGACGTAGAGCATTCCGCCCAGGCTACACAGCACCTTCAGGGCTAATTCTTCGGTGGTCGAAAACACCGAGTTGGCCGTCGATTTCGATATCTAGACACGCGGCAGCGTGTCAAGCCAAGTTCAAGCAAAGGAACTGCTTCTTATTCTTCTTCTTCTTATCGAGTCAATATGGTTATTTATTTTTTATTTTATTTGTCGGAGCGTGGCATCAGTGGCGCCACACCAGATAGCGGATTATAACGTCACTACATTATTTTTAGTCTGTAGAAGTTTAAGAGTAGTTTGTAAATTCAGTTGACTGATGGAATCGGTAGTGTTGTTATTCCGTGACGTGAGTTCTACCTTCGTGGTGTAGTCTGTGGTATGAGAATAGACTATGTTAAGTCTGTGGTGTTACGCACTGTGACAGATGACAGTTGTTCGATAGAGGGATGTGAGCTGGTTTGGTAGTCTGTGGCAGTGAGTGAGTGGGGGAGTCTATGATAAGTAAAGATGGCGTACATTAGCCTGGAGGGAACATTAGACGTGAGGGGACGAATGGAGATGGTTGGATGGCGATTACATTGGAACGTAGATTGGAGGAAGGATGGGTTGACGACATCACGATCGTATTGCGAATCGAGTATAGGATTAGGAAAAGATTCTATGGCGTGGACAGGACGACTATGGGGTGTAGGGAGGTCGTTTAGGTTCCATCAATTAATTGAATCTAGACGTATCCTAACTATAATGTGTAATCCATGATGATCGTGTGTAAAATACAAACAATGTCATTGTAACGAAGTCCTGTGAGTTATTATTTCAAGATCAAGACCTAAGAATCCTAAGATATCTGATGTGACATTTCCCCGACATCAGAAGTGGATAAATATCGCTGTTCAGCCGACATCAGAAGTGGGATCAAGATCGCTATTGCCCACCGAGCGTTCAGCAGAGAATGATCAAGATCGCTATTGCCCACCGTGCATCTAGCAGAGAATGATAAAGATCGCTATTGCCCACTGTGCTGAATATCATATCGCCATGGATTGTGTTCAAGATCAACCACGGAGCTAGGCTTATGATAAGATGAAAGAATATTGAGAGCTGCAAGCTGAGCTCGTTAGTGCATGTTATCGACGACGACGGCGACGACGACGGTGACAACGACGACGAGGAGATTGCACTGACCTGTACTATAGTGCGAGATTGAAATTCATGTACCTTCCCCTGGATTATGAAGCTCGTAGTATTCGGAGATATGGCTGAATCATCATTCCGCCAAAAGCGCTACTGTCATCCGCCAAAAGCGCTACTGTCATGCGCTTTACGTAATGTTTATTTTGCAATTGGTTATAAAACTTGGAATGTTCTGTGAGTATAGTTAGTTAGTTTTCTACTCTATTGTGGAGTTAAGAAGGTAATTATGAGCTTCCGAAAGAGTCAAGTGTAATCTTGTACGTAATGTGATATGTTCTAATATGTTTTCTTATTTTCATGTTGGTTCAATGCTGGTAATTATTGTGAGCATTGATAAACCTCGTCCAGGGAAGAACGTGGTTCTCTTCTCAATCCTGTTACCTGAGGAATATGGGGGATTGCGGTAATGATTGGCATGAATTGGCGTATTGAAGTATCTTAGTTGGGAAATATCCGGTGAGCTATTTTGTGATATTTGAGTCAGTTAACATTGAGAGTTTTGTAGTGAATCTTCGTACCACTTGATAAAGTAGAAAGCTTATTAAAAGTATTCTGGATGTTTATCCCGTTGTAAAATATGAGAGTATGAGTAAGGGTTTCTACGAGTATGTGACTATGTGACTTATTGAGTTCAATGTTCGAACTCGGCGATGATCGTGGTCTGGATTGACCGTACTGTGGAGTGGTCTGCTGAGACCGTGTGTTGTTGAGCAATGTGATTGCTCGTCGGCTGGTTGCCGTGACTAGACGTGACTAGACAAGCTTACTGTTACTTACTCATGGCTCATATTGAAATGTGCATTTGAGATTAATAGTCTATTGAAGTTAAAGTTGAAAATGACGTGGTACCTAGTATTCATGTGTTACATAGCATTGAAGTTTCCCGATTGATAATAATTTTAATTAACTTTTGATTGAAATCAAGAATTTTAAGGAAGAACAAGCTTCTTAATAGTCAGGTTGACCGAGCGAGTGCAAATTACTGTGGCCGCGAGGTTTAGAGGAAAACGAGTACACAATATAGTGTCATTGACTGGTATAGGAAAATGCCTGAAGGGCAAGTACCCATTGTTAGTGATTCTGAGCCTTGTGAGGATGAACTGTAGTCACTTTTGACTGTGTGGTAACTAGTTGTGCGTGTCCTCTTGAGTCTGGGTGGTCACGGGGATGATCACGGGTGGTCACTGGGATGACCACAGGAGCGGCTGATCACAGGGATGATCAGGGCTAGGCGTGATCACTGGGATGATCACGGGAGTGGCTGATCACAGGGATGATCAGGGCTATGGGTGATCACTGGGATGATCACGAGAGTGACTGATCACAGGGATGATCAGGGTCATGGGTGATCACTGGGATGATCACGAGAGTGACTGATCACAGGGATGATCAGGTCATGGGTGATCACTGGGATGATCACGGCCAGTCACAGGGATGACTGCGTATTAGGGCTACGGGGATAGCCGGACAATAGAGACACACACACTTGACTTTTACTTTGATTTGAGATTAATTTAATTTTAATGGGTATTTGCGCCTGACGATGTTCTAGTTCTAATGTTTAGATAAGCAATGTGATTATGAATATTGAGATAGTTAAATTTGTTCATTGGAAAAGAATAATAGTTTGAGCTTTACTAAGTCTTTCGTTGAAGTAGTTAATTAGGTCAGGAGTGACCGAACGATGGTGATCGGTACACGTTGAAAGCTTTGAACTCTAAACGTACTTACAAGTATGCACACGATAGATTACGAAAGATGCCAGTAAGTCATGTACCAGTCGAAGTTGATGTTAATAGTGATCCTGATGAGGATAAGTAAACTTGTTTTGGTGGAAACTCGAGTAAGGGCTCTATCGGCCGTATTGTGTTGGACCGTACCAGAGGTTGTCGTGTAGCCGTAGCTCAGTAGAAATCGGTGTCTACATTGTAGTCCGTGAGTACGCGGTAGCAGGCAACTCTGGCGGAGGTCGGGTTCTGGAGGAACCATTGAGTCCAGGAGTAGACTCGGCGGCTGTGAGAGCAATTGCGATTGCTGGACGGCTCGAGAGCCGTGGTGATAGAGGGACTTACTAGAGTGAAGTTTCGATTTGTGTGGTTAATTAAATTGTGTTAATTTGTTGTTACAAGCGATAGTGGTACATGGCTCTGGTTGATATTTTTTATGGCTCTGGTTGATATTGATCGTGTTAGGAAGATGCCTGTGGGGCGGGTAACAGCTGACTCAGACGAAGGTGGAGACAGTGAGGTTGATTAAGTTGTTGATTGTTACTGGTTTTATGTCGGTGGGTCAGTCTGAGACCGCACCAGAGTGCCGTAGCTGTAGCCCGTTAGAAATCGGTGTCTACTACTTGTAGTAGTCCGTGGGTAGGCAGTAGGCGGTAGCTCTGGGTAGTGTGGTCGGGTCTTGCCTGGTAGCGAAGACCGTAGAGTCATGGGACGACTCGGCATTCCGAAATGGAAGTGCATAAAGGGCAAATGCGTTTGCTAAATCTTGTGTTGTGACCACGAATAAAGCTCAGTAGTAAATCAATTGTGTTTAAATTGTTGGTTGTGTGTGAATAATGAACCAGAGTCTGTCACTGTTACTGGCCCCAGGGTTTTGGTAGATGAAACGTTATCATAATTTACTTTGTGATTTCTTACGCTATCTGATCATATTATTAATCTGAATTTGAGTTGTTAGTAATCATAGTTAGTTATTTGAAAGAAAAACTATACAGTTACGAAGTTTCTTTATTTGAGCTGTTTGTAGAAATATGATTGGTCAGAAGTGGCCGAGGCGAACAAATACTCTCGTTGGTTATTTCTGTGCAGGTTAGCCAACACACGAGGACGTGTGCTAGCAGGATGGCCGTGTCGGAGCGTGGCATCAGTGGCGCCACACCAGATAGCGGATTATAACGTCACTACATTATTTTTAGTCTGTAGAAGTTTAAGAGTAGTTTGTAAATTCAGTTGACTGATGGAATCGGTAGTGTTGTTATTCCGTGACGTGAGTTCTACCTTCGTGGTGTAGTCTGTGGTATGAGAATAGACTATGTTAAGTCTGTGGTGTTACGCACTGTGACAGATGACAGTTGTTCGATAGAGGGATGTGAGCTGGTTTGGTAGTCTGTGGCAGTGAGTGAGTGGGGGAGTCTATGATAAGTAAAGATGGCGTACATTAGCCTGGAGGGAACATTAGACGTGAGGGGACGAATGGAGATGGTTGGATGGCGATTACATTGGAACGTAGATTGGAGGAAGGATGGGTTGACGACATCACGATCGTATTGCGAATCGAGTATAGGATTAGGAAAAGATTCTATGGCGTGGACAGGACGACTATGGGGTGTAGGGAGGTCGTTTAGGTTCCATCAATTAATTGAATCTAGACGTATCCTAACTATAATGTGTAATCCATGATGATCGTGTGTAAAATACAAACAATGTCATTGTAACTAGGGCGTGCAAACCCGGTTTCCGGTTTTGCTGAAAACCGGAAAACCGGACACAAATTTAACATTTTTCAAAACCGGCTTTGAGAGTCAAAACCGGAGTTAACTCCGGTTTTCCCGTTAATTAATTAAATTTTTATTTAAATCCACTTTTTTCGAACGCACTCAAGAAATATGTAATTCTGAGTCATCGGATATATCCAAATGCAACCTATACCACAGAATAAATATGTTACTTCGTAACAGATACCTTACTCACTCGTTTTCACCAATCAATTTTGATCCTTATGCCCTTGGAAATAAGGTTCCGAACGCTCTGCTCGCTGTTAGCGAGGAGCCATGTATGAAAGCGGAGGGCAGCGCGGTGTGCATCTCACAGAAGCCTACAATTATTTGATGTGTGTACTACCAACAAGTGTTGAGAGTGAGAGGGCCTTTTCGAGTGCTGGGTACTTTTGTAACAAAATAAGAAGTACCCTGTCTGATAAAATGTTAGATGCACTACTGTTCTTAAGAACTCATTATCAAGAACAAAGATCTCTCGGAAAAAAATGATTATTTTTATTTAAATATGTATACTGTATACAGTTGATTTGATCTCGTTTTATAGCCAAACATGAATACTCTAATAATGTTGTTAATACGTTCGTAATTATTATTTATTAAGTCAAGATTCAAGAAATCTTATTAAGATGATGACTGTATTTTGTGTGTTTAAAATTTGTGGTTGTGTTTAGTATTTAAAGATTATAACTATATTTGTATGTTTAAAAAATATTATTCTTGATTCTTACTTGTTGTTGATTTGATCTCAGTTAGTTAAATTAAAGTTTATATTATTTTAAGTTGATGTTAACTAAACAATTCATGTGGTCTACTTACTAAGTAGGCATAAATGGTTGATTAAAAACAGGTATATCATAAAATTTGTTTTATTTGTAGGTTTTGTAAGTATCTAAGAATATTGTTTTCTTTTTCAAAATCTACTATGTAAAAAAATATAAAAATGTTGCCAAAACCGGGGCTAACACCGGTTTCCGGTTTTGGGCCCTCAAAACCGAAATTCAAAACCGGTTTTAAAAACCTTCCGGTTTTGCACGCCCTAATTGTAACGAAGTCCTGTGAGTTATTATTTCAAGATCAAGACCTAAGAATCCTAAGATATCTGATGTGACATTTCCCCGACATCAGAAGTGGATAAATATCGCTGTTCAGCCGACATATTTATATGTGCCCGGACCAGTATTTGGCCACCTCTATCGCACTGTTATTGGCTTTCCATAAATCCTCCATAGTGCAGGACATGGGGCAGTTAGGGCATTGTAGTAGGTGTTGCATTTTCTGGATGGCGCCACATTCACAATTTCTGTTCTCTGAGAAACCCCACTTGACACGGTTTTCGTGGCATCTCCCAACACCAGTTCGGAGTCTATTTAAAGACATCCAAACCGTCCAGGGGAGATCACCACCCGGAGGGAGCTTCTCAGAGAGCGGAGAGAGATGAGATGCAGGAGGGAACTTCTTTTTCCAGAACTTCCAACCTAGCTTTTGGAGCAAGCCTCTCACTTAGGCTAGGCTGTCTAAGGAAGCTGTGACGGCTCCCCAGGCGCGACGGCGGTGGAGACAGATTGTAGAGGGGATGCCTGCTGTCCCGCATCTGTTTATGTTTCTCCACAGAGCAAGCGATTTCCCGTCGGACACTAGGTGGAGCTATACCGGTTAGAGAATAGATGTGCGGAAGGGGAGTCGGTCCCCTGCCGAATAGCATAACGCTAAGCTGCTGGTACGGAGGACCTTCGGCGATGCTCCCCAGCGGGTAGATGTGAGACGGCGCAGAATATTATTCCTGGAACTTTTCTTTCCTTTTCCTTTTTCATTCCTGGACTTTGGACTTCAGTTTCAGGCAGTTTTCCCTATATGTCAGTGGACGGTCCAAAGTGACGCCGAGATATTTTGGTGTTGTGTTATGCTTAATTTCTACGCCATCCCACATGATCTTCAGTACCCGGTTAGCCTCTTGATTGCGTACGTGGAAAGCACAGGACCCTGTTTTTGATGGGTTTGGCTTTAGCGAGTTTATTTTGTAATATTGTGTTAGGTTTTGGAGTGAGTTCGATAGATTTGCTTCTACTTCCTCGAAGGTTTTTGCCTGTGAGGTGAGTGCCAGATCATCAGCATAAATGAAACGGTGCGTCAGAGGGTGGTGGTTGGTCGTTTGTATATACATATGTTAAACAGAATAGGTGCAAGGACACTGCCCTGTGGTAGGCCATTCTTTTGATTTCGCCATCTACTCTTATGTTTATGTAAGTGTAGGGCCACATCTGCGGAACGTACGGCGCCGAACCTTCCGCTCTATGACACATCAGTCGAAATTACGCCGCGTACTGATGTGTCATAGATAACTTGAAATACACTACGAGCGTATTTAGCGGAAGGTTCGGCGCCGTACGTTCCGCAGATGTGGCCCTACACTAAGAAGACTTGGAAACGCCGGTTACGTAGCATTTCGCCAAGGACTTTGACAAAGAGTTGGTCTTTGGTTAGGATGAGTACTATTTTTAAGAGAAAGTTTATGTTGACAGTATCTTAGGCTGCACTAAGGTCAATAAAAGCCGCCCCAGTTACCAGACCTCTCTCATAACCATCCTCCATGTGTTGTGTTAGGTTGAGTACTTGCGCGGAACAGGATTTGCCGGGGCGAAAACCTGCTTGTTCTGGGATTAACTGAGGGTCAATCAATGAGGTAAGGCGGTTTAAGAGCATGCGTTCAAATAATTTATATGTATGACAGAGTAAAGCAATCGGACGGAAGTGTTTTGGGTCGTCAGGTGACTTCCCTGGCTTGAGTAGTGCTGTGATTTTTGACTCGCTACTTTTTTGGTATTTTCGAAGAGTTAATGCAAGTATTGAACATAGCTAGTAACCAGGCTGTAGCTTTTTTGCCAAGATGTTTCAGCTGTTCCACGGACATGTCGTCGATACCAGCGGCTTTCCCGTTTTTAAGCTGTTTTATGCAGGGTTTGATGTCGGCTAGTGTGAAACGTTTACTAATTGGTTGGCAACTGTCAATAGCTGGATTACTGGGGGGTTTGGGTAGAGAAATTTTATGTGTTGATTTGCCATTTAAGAGAAGTTGGTGGGCTACCTGGTTGGCAGTCACTGGACCTGGCTGTAAGGCTGCTGGTGGGTCACTTGTCAATTTGCGGAGAGTTCCCCAAGCTTTTTTACTGTTGTGCGCCATATCCACATACTCTACGAGTTGAATCCAGTTATCTTGACGGTTTTTTGCTATGTGGGTGATGACTTCTTCCCCGAGTGAACTTGTGGTGGTAGAAAAGGGGTCTTTGGAGAAAGAGGATGCATACTTATATAGTAGTTTAGCGGAGTTATGGTCAAGGCCTGGGATATATGCTGTGCTGCATCCACGTGGAATACATTGCCGTGATACCACCCTTATCACTTCGACAAATTTGTCGTAGTTTTCAGGGATTGAGGGTAGATCTTGCAGTTGTTCGTCCACTTTTGCAGCATATTGGTCCCAATTAGCCTTTTTCAAGTTAAACCGTCGCTGAAACGGCACTTCATTTGACTTGATGACGGCCTGTACCGTACACATTATCGGTCTATGCTGAGATCTGGGTATGGGTTTGCAGGTAGACTTAACAGTGTTAGAGGCTATGTCTGAACTAGCAAAGATGAGGTCCAGGTTGTAGCCGCGTTTCCACCGTCCGCTATTGAAGGAAGCCGGGAGTTTAGGGTTGTGGATTAATTCCAAGTCATTTGCTTCAGCCCAAGCCTCAACCGACTCCACACTGTCATCTGTACCAATATATCCCCATGTGGTGCTGTGACTATTGAAATCTCTTAACACTATTTTGGTGTTGTGTTTTGTGAATTCGGGTGTACATTTAAAGTCAAAGGTTTCCCCGGGAGGGCTATATACTGAGGTGATAGACCAGGAACCGATATCTATTGAGAGGATTTCCGTATGATTTGGAGACAAGAGGGTAGATGCTGATTCTATGAATAAGTCAGGTCTCGCAAATATTGCGCTGCCGTGTTTGGGATCAAGAATTTGTGCAATAAGGGACATGCCGGGTATTTGAGGTCTTGTAGCCGCCAGGTCTCTATGCGTTTCTTGAACGCATAGGACATGGCACCGGGTTTGTTGACATAAGTTGGATAGGAGGTCAGCTTTTGTTTTGGAAAATCCTTCGATGTTTATTGAGATGCCTGTGAAGGCTGGTTTTAAGTTTTTTATTGTTTGGCGCTGAAAAGTGCCTTTTTTGTTGATTTGGCTCTGAAAAGAGCCGTTTGTTATTAACTATATTGTGGTGAAAGGATCAGCGAATCTGCGTTACCGACTGCACTGTCCTCGCAGACTCCCCAGGGCGCGCCGGACGTACAGGATTTTTTAGTACGTCACACGTGGAGGCTCCTTTCGTGCACCCCACACGTGGAGGCTCCTTTCGTGCACCCCCAAGGTGCAAGGAACTGCTAGCCAGCGCCGAGTGTAATATTACACGAACCACTTGGTGCCACTTCTGACCCTTCTATAACTCAAAACCTATTTAACGTATACCTAACTGTCAATGGGTTTCTCTCTTTTGACTCTTAAGTCGAACATTATTGGTTCCGTATCAGGTTAGGTAAAATGAATGATGTCCTTTAGTGCTAAATGAATGCCTAGAGCGCAACGGTTTACATTATGGCGGTTTTTTTTTAAAATAAATTCCCAAACAATTTATTTTAATATGTAATAAACTTCTTACTTCTTAGGTACTTTTTTAAAAATCAATTGTTTAAATGTGAACTTTCTTTTGAGACATTATAAGACTTATATAAGGCCGCCCGTGAAGAATAAAGGATCAGATTAGTAAAAAAAATTTAACATCAGACATTCTTGAGCGCGACAGATTAAGGTAGGGTGACTTAATTACATGCTAAAAAGTGTATATTCTACTAATCTGACAATTTGAGAGCGACGTAAAGAAATCGGAGGGCAGCAAAGTAATAAAAAAAAGTCGTCTCGACATTCTCGAGCGCAGCTAATTTTTTATTTTTTTGAAGTCAATAATATAAGGATAACGAAAAATATATAATTTGGCGATTTTCGTAAGCTGAAATAACAATAATTCGTCGATAAAGTTTGATGCGTGCAGCTGAGTGATGCCTATATTTCCCTTGAAGCGTTTCTATTCCATTCTCAACCAATTTCTAAGACCTGTCCAGTGCAATATATATTTGCAAGATGCTGGGGTCTATAAGATTGACTGTGACTGTGGACTCTCGTATATCGGTCAAATGAAGCGGAGTGATGGCACCAGGATTAATATTGCCGACTTCAAACACCAACGTAACTTGAAATCAGCAGCATGTGACCACACTTTGGACAAGCACAACCATTACTTGAGATTTGACAAACCCCAAATCTTGGCTCGAGAACACCGATATGGGCCTAGATTGATCAGGGAAGCTATTGAAACTTAAAAAAAACACCCTAATTTCAATAGAGAAGATGGCGACACTGTTAGCTATTTTTGCGCAAATCGTAACGTTCCTTGAGCTCCTTCTTGTATAGCCATAACAGCCTGGCCACGGGACATTCGCCGCTGCGAATATTCGCGCGGTGCGAACGGCGAAGCGGCTAGCGACTGAAATAAACGCATAGCAATGCGACCGGCGAATTGTACCGAGCGAATCGCGCGGGGCGACTTGCGGCGCGGCGGGCGAGTAAAACAAATGTGTGCATCGCTACGGGCGCAAGTTGAGCGGCAGTCGCGGCGAAGTAGTGCACTAATCAAATGAGTTTAGTTGTCGCCATGGGTTGTTGCTGATAAAGACATTTCGCTGTCACTTCCTTACTGGTCGCGGCGGCGAACGCGACTGCCCGTGGCCTGCAAACGGTGCCGCG
Source organism: Cyclophora albipunctata (assembly GCA_963082685.1). Taxonomy (NCBI): domain Eukaryota; kingdom Metazoa; phylum Arthropoda; class Insecta; order Lepidoptera; family Geometridae; genus Cyclophora; species Cyclophora albipunctata. The sequence continues at coordinate 420,831 of OY720117.1, read as the reverse complement.
CTTGGATCAACAATACACAACTAGATTTCGGGTCGGCGCAAATAATACGTCTATGCACATAACGCCTCATTTGAAAAGTGAGCCACTATTTTATTTAGTTCCCTCGAACCACAGCCATTGTAAACACGTGTCACAATGCCGCAATGTTTATTCAAAAGTTGCAAAAATATTGGCCGGAAAAACAATTTAACGGCCGGAGTGTCTTACTTTCAGTAAGTACATGTAGAATAAGTTATATTTTAAGCTTTAAACTAATAAATAATATCAAATTTTGAAAAAAATATACTGATTTGAAGTCACCGCTACAAATGTTTGGCCAACGTTGGCGCAAATTTTGTGAAACAGAACAGCAGAAACATGGAGTAGATTTGTTTTGTAGTAATAATTTATTTGTTACCAAAACTTTAAAATTGCTTACTACTACTTTTGTGACTATCATCCAGTCGGGGCAGACATAAAACTAGACTGAAATAGAAAAAAATCCGGGGGGCGATTTATTTTTTTTATGTCGTGGGGGGGTCGTGGGGGGGGGTGGTTGGACTTATAAATCTCGATTTTCTAACTAATCCCGGTGGAGGATTCGCCGCCATCTTGTTTTAAGTTCATTTTTTTAGTTTTTCTGAAATAACTCGTTAATTTTCAATTTTAGAGCAAAAATGACAGTCTCCAAAGTTGTTGGAAATTTAATTTCTCACAAGTTTGGTCATTATCATTTATACGCTAGGATCAATATTTGCAGAGTTATACTACCAAGTTTATCAAAAAAATCGTAATGAAAACAAGTATGTATACTATCAAACATAGATAGCCCAAAACATAAATAATTTTAAGTAAACTTTTACGTGCATATTACAAATTATTTAAGTGTTCAACACGAATCCATTCCATCTGTAGTTCTTCAAAAAGAAACGAAACGAAAGGAAGGTAAACACGGGAATAAAATACTTTATTTGTAGGTCGTTAAGGTTGATTTCACACTAAATGTTGTCTTTTCGTTTCTAAGTGACAGGAGTAATTTATTGCATATGATATTTTGAAGACTTGCTACTTTATTGCTAGGTGTCATGGTTCTAATTAGGTTGAACTTCGAACTGTTTTAAGACTTTTTTGTCAGTTCGGTAGTAAACAAAATAAGCTGTCACACGTCATTCACGCGGACAGTATTTAGCTTTGATTTTGTACGGGACCCGATATCTAGTTGTGTATTGTGGATCGAAGGTGCCGCGCGAATGGTCGCCTCGCCCGCCGCTTCGCCGTTCGCGCGGCCGATCTCCGTCGCCAGGCCGTAACACCTCAGTCTTCCGTGACCACGGTTCCTGTAAAGGGGCCGAAACGTCAGATAAAAAATATATAAAATAAAAGCTAAGCGTATCTTTAATAAATTTCAATTTAAAATACTTACCGATTACTCAAACAAAGCTCTTTTTAATAGTTCCCTCATATTTAAATAAAATATAATTATGTAAACAAAAGTTCATCAATAATATGCATTGCGAAATTTGCGAAATATCAAAACTTGGCAAAACTATACTGTTGTACAATTCAACTTTCAAAGATTCACTACTGTTTCGTTATTTTATTTTGTAATGGCAACTGTGCGAGTAAGACCATGGACAAACTGGACTGCGGACTTCAAAAGTCGTCCACGACAAGGAAGTCATAGAGAACCCTGCATCCTTTTCTAATTAGGGTGATCAGTTGGGTTTATAAAAACGGTCAATAAACAAAAACTAATCCCATATAACATTTCTCACTATCTAGTTCATAATTGGGTTCATTTCTAAGTATATCAAAAGTCTCAGTAATAGGGTTCCGTGTTTGAATATATCTTAAATCCATGTACCTACTGGCCGCTAAACACAGAATAACCAAGTATATAAACAAACGTCAATTACGACATAAACAAAGGTTTCAGAATTCAGATAAATGAACTATTTGTAACAAACATCATTTGAAAAATACATCAAACATCAAAATAAACTTTTGGCCGGCACAACATGAAATTATTCGTGGTGAACAGCTCAATGAGGCCGAGACCATTCCATACGTAGTCTCAGCTCCGTGGCTAACTATAATAACTAAGGTATGCTCAGGGTAAGTGACTTAATAATAACAACGACGGACGCGTCGCGGTGAGGACGGTGGTCTCCTCACAAGTCCCTTGTTTTTGCCGAGTTTCCACCTTGGGCCACTCTAGCGGAGGACCCGCTCCGGCAGTGAATGTCTTTTTCATTAAGTGGCCAAAGCTTCCAAATAAGTAAATAAAAATCAGATCAATTGACCTACATATCTTGAAATTACCAAACGTTTCTTACTGAGTACGATTTCGGTTATGCTATAATTTATTAAACCTGAAGAGTGCTGATTTGTTTTTTGAACTTGCTCAGGTCTGAACTACCATCCCGATTGGGATAATTATTTCTTGGAAAGCCACATTCAAAAGGAAGGTAGGCAACTTTTTATCTCGATATTCTAACTGCGGCGGACGGCTAGTGTTTACTTAATCTTATTTTGATTGTTGTAGTATAATAATGGCTGTATGTCCTAATAATCCATATGGATGTGATTACTCTTCTAAAGTACGATTTAAAGGCCTCGAGTCTTTTTTAAAGAGAGCTGCTTTTAATTTAGGTAAGTAAGTAGTATTTGTAAAATATTGAGTCGTTAAAAATACTTGCTCTCATAAATACATAATATTTCAGGCAATACGCTTTCACGTACTGAAGTCAAAATAATATCCTGTATACCGATAGACGTCACGGATTTGCAGCAAAAAATAATACAGCTCGAGCAACAGGTGAAGGAAGTGTCGAAGAATAATAAGAGCAAGTCGGCGACGAAGACCTCCAGCAGTCGGATGGGAGTGGGCGCCAACACCACCATGGTGGGATCCTCCGGGTTGGGGTCCGCCGTGGCGTACTCCGGGTACTCCGGGATAGGGCAATACGGAAAAGGGCTAACCGGGAAAGGACAATCCGGAATGGAGTCCCCCGAGGGGTACCAAGGGCCCGTGCCCCCGCTCATCTACCCTCCTCCGGACTCATCCTCCACCAGCAAGTCTGGCAAGTACGAAACGTCCGGTAAGTCCGGCAAGTTCTTCAAATCCGGCAAGAAGCAGCAGCAGCAGCAGTATCTTCTAAAACCTGGCGATACGACCTACGCCTGCTTGCCCGCCTCGGTCATCACGACCGCCATCAAAGATGGAGAAGACCCCAGCCGCCTCATATCTGACCATAACGCTGTCTGTGGTGGTGTGTCCTACGGTCAGTGCCCTCTATCCGGTAGAATAATGTCCAAAGGCCGCTCCACGCTCGAAAAAGATTTTTTGAACTTTAACAATACGGAAACGAAGAATAATAGAAAAATGGTCAAAGAATATTCTAAAAGATTTTTCTCGAAAAAGAAAGAAGTAAAAAGACCCAGTCCTGCAATTTACTTCGCTCACACTGAATTTCAGAATCCATTTAACACGCACAGTTTACAAACAGGTCATAGGAGAAAGAAGCACAAGCCCGAGGACCCCTACTTGGATCAGGTCGTGTATAAACAGTACATTGCTTCGTTGGCGGGCAAGCACGCCTCTAGCACGAGCGGGTTCTCGACGCCCGTCTGCAGAGACACCGCCGCCGCAGCCAAGGCCCCGTACATGAACGAGTCAGACCTGTGCTCTTGCTGTCGCGGCCCATTCCACAACATTGACCGCCACCTTACCGCTGCACCTCACCGGCCCCAAAACAAATTTTGTCAAGAGGCCTATTATGATTCTAGACTCTATGACGTGGTTCCTGTAAGGGAAAAGCCATTTAAAGTAAAAGAAGATCATATTAAGAAAAAAGAACATAAAATGAATGTTAACCGCTGGGCTACATCACTCCAAGTGCAGCCCAAAGTGCGACCCGTCACCGTCAACTATCATACTGCAACACATTACAAAAATAATCGAACGAAATCTTATCAAGTAAAGAAAAATAACAGAGAAACCGGTTTACGAAAAATGGCTGCCATGAAACCGCTGACAGTGTGCTCTCCAACTAATTCTACAACTAGTACCCAATCTTTCAAAATTTGCACCGTCGACGTCAGCAATATTTATTCAAAAAAACGTAAGAGATATCCCAAACACAAGGTAATAGCGGCACGTAAAAAAAATGATGCATTTTGTTCTTCTGTACCAATGTACATGAACAACTCAGGGTGTCAGACAAGAACAGACAATGTTACTCAAATTGAGAAAAAAGAAGAACCGATTGCGACGCGACTGCGCCAACGAGCCGAGCCGAGCAAGGAGGCTGCTTCGGAACAAGACAAAACTGTCGCAACGCTTAATCAGATAAAAAGTATTCTTCAGTCAGTACTCACCGAAGTGAAAACAAATACTACTTTAATCAGTAATAAAAATACAGATCCAAAAACTAAAGATGCTACTGTTCAGAATAGTTATTCTCAAAGTCACTTATTGGAAGGATCACATTTACTTCATAGTTTTACGTACAGCCCGTACGAAATGGATTCTTACTTGGCTTCGTGTGCGCCACAGATGGCTACTAACCACCAGTTGTACTACCAGAGCACCATGCAGGCGAACCCGAACCATTTGCAGCCATACCCGCTGTACATGCACCCGTCCCCGGTGGTGTGCGCGGCGTGCCGGCAGCCGCTTCCGCCGCCTCCACCGCCCGCGCCGCCCCCGCCACCCTCGCAGCCCCGGCAGCTCACACAGCTCCCTCGGCCCACTCAGCCCGCACCACCTATCCCCGGCGACTCCGAGCATGACCGCCAGTCCGCCCGCATCAAACACACCCACAAACTCATCAAAGACATCTACAATACCATCAACACCAGAGAGAGCAACCAACGGTACGGCGCAACCGGTAACTTATCAAGCTTACATCCATCGTCAGGATTAAATAACGAAACTACCATTACCATGAACGATATATCAGAAATATTCAAAAATCCAAACACGATAGAAACTTCTTGCACTCAAAATACTAATACTGAAAGTTTTAATACGTCTAATGACTTCAGTCCTAGAACACAAGTAAAAAACGTTAAAATCGGAAATATAACGCATGACCGTACTGTAGCTTCTAGTATTCAAGAATCAGAAACTGATGAAAAAAACGAATTTGTGAAAGAATCAGAAGAAGAAAGCGATGAAGAGAAAAGTGAAATGGCCAGCTCGGAATCTTCTGCGGAGGAGAAAGACATCGCGCGCGCGCCGCAGGTGAGCGCGGCACACAGACACCCCTCACAGTCGACCCATAAACAAACTGATTCATCTTCATCGAGTATATTACATAAAAAGACAGCCCTAATGTTTCCACATTTTGTTACAGAAAAATAAGAAAGGTTTCTTGGCGAAAGTGATGAAACTGTTCCAGCCGAAGGAACCCCGTCGACCCGAGAGTGATGGCATCTATACGCAGAGCAATTCGGACAATTACCTAACAATATGCAGCCAGACGGATGAGCCTCTGAGGGGCCTCAAACCGACGATCAAGTTTGAGTGCATGCCCAAAGCGGCCCTTGTCAAGAAGCCGAAACAAAGCGCATCGAAGGCCCACAGGCCGCCCTACATGGAGCAGGAGTTCAGGAGAGGATGGGACGAGCACCTCATGTTTCGTGGGAAAGATGTTAACTACTCGGCAGATGCTTCCAAAGGGTTGAGCAACAAGTCGCGTTACTACCAAGGCATAGAGGCTCGGAACGTGGTGTACGAGCCGCGGCGGCCCTCTCCGCAGCGCGCTCGGGGGAGCGTACAGCGGGGGCCGGGGCGCCCGCCCTCGCCCCCGCCCCCGCGGGCCGCCGGCCGTGCCGCCACCAATCACAACACCGGCATCGACACTAAAAGAGTCGCCGCCAAAGGACTGTCTTGGCTTAAGAAACATAAAATGAATGTAAAGTGTGGAGAGCAATGGAAAAAGATATTATTAGAAGGATAACGCGTTTTGGTATTGTAATATTTGTAATGTCCTGTGCAAAGTTAGTGTCCAATCACAATTGCTAATATTATTGTGTTGTTTTTTATTAAATTATTAAAAGGAAAAACTGGATTCTCAAATAAAGTTTTATTATATGGAAAACTTAAAGTATTTTTTAACGATGACATTTTTTTTTTTAATGCAGAGTAGGAGCAAGTTTTTCATACATAGTTTTAAAAGTCTGCATAAATAAAACATTATTTTATTTCTGGCGCTAAAATGGAAGCAACGTAAAAGCAGCAACACCACATGTTCGTATAAAAATAATAAATTATTGTAATGCTTGATTCAATATTAATTAACAAATAAGCGTACCTAAGTCCATTACTTATCACGTCAACTTGAGGTTAAACTTCTCGTACTGCCCTAACTGGGAGTATCTCAGATCTTCGATTACGAAGCTGTAACAGATTATTCAAAGTATTATTAGTTCAGTAGTAAGCTGGTACCTAAACTCTATTTTTTGTTTACGAGTCTTAAAATGTGGCTTAATGTCGTCAATTTTCGAAGACGATGACACCCGAAAATAATAAAAAATGAGATAGGGTAAGGGTGGAAAATAATTACGAAACCTATTTCCTCTTCAGTAATCGTCTTCGGCTGGAAAATTGACGACATTAGTCCACATTTAAAGACTCGTAATAAAAAATTGATAATAGTGGCTCGTGATCTACATCACAGAATGGATTTGAGAGCTTCATCAAAAAAGGGGTGTGTTGTATAAAAAGCCAAATAATTAATGTTATTTTTCAGATTTCACATTTAAACGTCTAAACCGATTTTGACGACTTTCAGCATGGGAAAGCATTAGAATTTAAAGACGAACATGGGATATTTTTATCCTTGGAATTCCTACAGGTATTTTGAGTAATTACCTATAAAACAACAGCGGCAGCGGGGCAGTGGCAAAATGCCATAGCGCGTGGGCATCCCACACGTGGGCTAGGGGCGGGAAGTCGAGCAGCTCGAGCGTGAGCGCGCCTCCCGAGCCCGCCGTGAACAGCGCGAGTGCACGCGCGCCGCGTCGCCCGCGCGCCCACCCCGCCACAGACCACCACAGCCATAGGACTGAGCCGAGCACTCCTGTAAACGTACAGGTTAACAAAGTATTTAAATTAGCCATTTGACAAGCCCGTTGGCACAGTGGCAGTGAGAGCGCTTACTGTGTCGGGGGTTGCGGGTTCAATCCCCGCCCGGAGTCAACAATATGTGAAGACATAGTTGTTGGCGACGACGTCTGGGTGTCAATTAGCTTACTTTGGGTCTAATTAACCGTGTGTGAATTTGTCCAAGTATTTATTTATTATTTAGCCGGTAATGTCTTACCGTTAGGGCAAAGGTCTCATCTCACCGAAGATATATAGGTATAGGTAAACTCATTTCAAAAAGATAAACTCATTTGAGAACTTGAGAAAGATAAATAAAAGTAGTACCTACACTTTTTCACACAACATCGTGCAGAATATTTATGATCTCTTTGCACACAACAGACTTATCCAAGAGGGGGCGAAGGTTGGGTGGGTAAGGTCTCAGTGTGTAGTGGGGGACCAACAGACCCATCCAACAACTCCTACCATAACGTCCACGAGACCTTGCTGTGCCCGTGCTTCACGGGTCGTGTTCCCCGAGCAATGCTGGTGGCTAAAAGGGCACTGCACTTCTTTCCACACCCCGAAGTGCTGCCAGTAGCCGACTATGGAAGGTAACACGGGTCAGTTGTGGGGAATCGTCCACCTGCGGTAGGGACTTACACAATTGAGCGCTGTACGCGGGGATGAAGGAGTCCTGGTTACTGAGTCGGTGGAGTCACCCCGGCAACACGCGCCTTTGGTCCTGATTTCAAGCTGAACAGTAATCCCCGCAGCTAGCAACCAACCCAACCATGTCGAAAAACAACAGAAACAAAGGGCAGGAAGCTACCTCGAGCCGCGACCTTCTCGAGCAGCCGGTGCGACGGGTCATGGGCAGGTAACTCACAGGCCAACGGGCCAGTCAGGCGAGGCGAGCGGCGAGGGTGCAAACCCAAACCCGCAAACCAAGCCAATGGATATGTCCGGAGAACAGGGCGGCACCCCGAAACCCGTAGGGAGCAGTACCCGAGCTCTGTCGGGCCAACCTAAGGCAAAAGCGGGCGGCCAAGGTGCAAACCTGAAACCCAGCCCACAGGTATGTCCGGCAGCCAGGGGAAGAAACCCGAATGCAAACTGACGCTGGAGGACGGCAGGGCCATAACCGAGGAGAAGTCCAAGGAGATACTGGAGGCACTAACGGACTTCGTCTTGATTAAACTATTAGGAGCCGAGGGTAGATCTGCCGACTATAACGGCAGGCCAACCTACGTGGGGGGTGCACTCCGCATCTGGTGTGGTACGCAGGAGGCTGATTAATCGGTCTCAGTCTTCAGCCTACTTTGCCGGATGGGAGTAGGATCCTCATCAGAAAGGCCTTCGATATGGAAGGGTGGATCTGCTGTGGCCTGCTAATACCCTTACTTGTGGAGAAGGACACACTGGTGAAAACATTAAGATTCATCGGAGCTCAGAAAGAACACGCCCTGGTAGACCTCTGGCACCTCAGGTCCGTAACGTGGCATTCTTCTAACACCTTCATGGTGTTCGACGCCTCGGAGAGTGTCGCTCAAGGGATTCAGGCCCGCCAGAGGAAGTTTTTGGTAGAGAAGAATTCTCTATCAATTCGGGCGGCATATACATCAAGTTCCTGAGCGCCCGAGGACGTTTTGGCGTGACCATTCTGGCGAAAATACCATCAGGAACTTCACTAACACAAGAGTCTCCGGAGGGCACCGATGACGAGGAGACCACATGCGACACACAGAGGAGGCGGAGAGGCGGTTACGGGAGGCGACCTCAGACGTCGACCTACTGGATCTCAGCGCTGGCCCTCTGCGACGGCACATCGGAGGCACCATCAGCTGGTAACCCCTCCTCTGCATAACTGCGCCGTCATTCAAACCAACCTCCACCACAGCATCACAGTGTCGGCTCAACTTCGTAAATGGCTGGAGGGTAACAAGACAGCCATTGCCTTGCCCAGGAGCCGTGGCTAAGGAATAGCACCATACGAGGTTTCCCGAACAAGGGAGGTAAGTTACATCATGATACAGTAAATGATGCAAGATCTTGCATCTTTACCACAGACAACATACACACACATATAGCTAATGGAATTCTGTTCCAGAGAATTGTGTGCAGTAAAAATAGAACAACCGGAATCGGACCTCACGGGGCTGGTCCTTGCCTCGGTATACATGCCGGAGCAAGTCGAACCACCACCCCATGAGATGACGAGACTGGTAGTAGGAACAGACAGCAACGCCCACCATCAACTGTGGTGAATGCCGCAACACAACAATAGAGGTAACAAACTTGTTGAATACCTATTTTCCACCTTACTAGAAATTGTAAACACCGGGGCGAAACCGACCTTCGTAAACAAAAGGAGTAGCACCATCATTGACCTAACCCTTACCACACAAGAAGCCCACGCCATGATAAACTCATGGCATGTCTCTGACGAGGTCAACTGTTCGGACCACAGATGGATAAGCTTCAAACTTAAGGTAAGCACCTAACCTAACCAAACCAAAAGTTAGAATACTCACAGCGGCACTAACGGGCCACGGTAACATAATAAACACCTATTCAACTTAGGTCTTACAGACAGCCCCCTGTGCAGAGCTTGCCTCTGCGCAGATGAGATGGCACATCTCGTGATCCTGGAGTGTGCAGTGGTAGAACCGGAACGCACACCTGGGAAAACCAGCCGACCTGCAGGAAGCAGCGAGCTACAGCAAGGGCCTCGTCAAGTCCCTGTTCACACCAACGTACGCAAAATTGGCGCATCAAGGACGCCTAATTGCGGAAGAAATGGACAACAGTAACAGTAACAGACGTATCCAACAATCTCAAAACGATTAGATATCCTAATCCTCCTACGTTATCAAACAATCTCAAACCTGCAACATCGAAGAAATTGAGAATGCGCGAGCTAATTTGTATTTTACTATTAATTGAAACATACGTTAATGTCATTATTAAGCTAATTTGTACCTGAAATTGTACCCGAAATAATGGAGCTCACATATAGATGCAAACAAGAAATGTTGTATGAGAACAAGGCTGAATCATAAGAATATAAACTCACCAAACACCACATTCACTTTCATGTTGTAGTCGTAATTAATGGCACCAGAGTACAAGTACTTCACATGTGTTACGAAGTAGAATAAAGGCACTGTCAGTATTAAGGCTGTTAATTTTCTGCGCTTTTGAAATATTCTAGAAAATGGACAAATAAACTGTTTAAACATTATTATTCTCATATTTTAAAAGAAATTAAAGGAAAATAAGTAAATAAAACAAAAATACCTGACTACTGCAGCAACAAAAAGCCCCATGACCATAGATAAAGCACAGGCATAGTCCATAAACTCTGTAAATGGCTTGTCTCTGGCATGGAATATTGAGGACCAGACCCATGCATTCATGCATACCTGAAAATAAAAGTATTTCTAAATTTATACCATGGCTAGACAACTGAAACCATGTAATCAAACATCTTATAAACTCTATTAAAATTACTTGAATCTAGAGTTAGTAGGTACTTTTCGATAAATCATTATTAATTAGTTAGTGAGTGAGTTACTCAGTGCTTATACGAGTACATGTATAGAGACTAATAAAAATACAAATGGTAATTGCCAAAAACGGTCCCGCTTCTTCCAAAGTTGATGGAATCAAAACTATACTACTTACAAAAGCAAACAAATGCCAGAACAGTACTAAGGGTGAGCTCCTGACAGTAAACTCACGGCATATCTTCATGTACATGTGTGCATTGGCAGCAAGGTTGAGTAGTGAAGAAAACACAGACGCTGGCTCTTGCATGCCTAGGAACTTCACGAATGGCCACTACAACATCAAGTTTTTTTAAAGATGTTTATTTTTGAGAACATATCATATACAAATCATGGATTCAATCCACAATCATTGATAAGTTCAGTAAGGTCTTTCCTGTTACAGTGGTATCTTTCTTGTACACCAATACTTCACTATTTTATAAATTAAAAATGGAACATACCTTTCCATAAAACTTGGGTGTCTCAGCACCATTCTCTTGGAACACCTTGACAGTCTTCCACATGCAATGATACTCGCACTCGTCAGGACAACTCCATAGCAATACTTTAGACCAAATATCTTGCTGCAGTACTGCGTTATCAATGAACCCTCCATCTGGGAAGTTTTGACAGCTTTAAGGAGTATTGGAATTAAATTACATAAAGTATTCTAACATAAAAAGAACGGACTACACCTACCTTTTGAGCAATTATGTTGCGTACAAATTCTCAAACACTTTTGATAAAATGGAGATCTGTCGCCATCGCTTCCAGATATTATTGCGATCTTAATACAGAGTAATACCAATAAAGTTATCTTTATATTCATATTTTTCTTAATTTACTAAAATTAATCTCTTCACTGTAAAGCGTTTGTTTACATATTTTATCGTAAGGGAGGGGGGGACGGACGAAGCGGTAAGCGGTTGGTTATCATTTTATCAATGTCAACTTAATGTCAACGTCAATATAGCATATTTTGGCCAATAGAATTTGTGATTCCTCAGTCGTTATTGGGTTATTACTATAATATTTCAATTTCATTGTTTTTACTTTTTATCAAAATCAGCTGTTTTGTTTTGACATTGACAGTACCATGCGAAATGAATGTAGTTAATTTCAGTCATTCATTTATATTCATTCATGTTCATTTATTTTCAATTTCTTTGAATTATTAGGGAAATACCTTCGATCAACAAGGGAAATACTAAATAGATAGCGTTGTATTATTGTATGATACTTAACCTAAAAGTACTAATAACATTAATGAAAGATAAGTGCACGTTTTCGACCGAAACATGGTTTTTATTTTACGTACACTATTTGCTAAAGAGCTGAAAAAGCCACGGAACTATCTTCGGTCTAAGTTCATTGATTCAGTGAGACTACATATCAAAGGAGGGACCGGTGGAACGGGACTCCCTAAGTTTGGAGGACTAGGAGGACAAGGCGGCTGCGTCTACTGCATCGGGAGAGAAAATGCTAACCTCAGATCAGTTATGGGCAAGTTCCGTGGTAAAACTATCAACGCCGGGCACGGGGAAGACAGTAGAAAAACTAAAATTGTAGGAGCACCGGGAGCTGACGTCAAACTAGAAGTCCCGCTTGGTGTTACCGTTTATTCTGAAGAGGGAAAAGTTCTTGGCTCGATCGACAAAGAAGACGAAATTGTTTTATTGGCCAGGGGTGGTCCTGGAGGTACTCCACAAAACCAATTCCTCGGTCATTATGGACAAACACACCATATCAGATTAGATCTGAAATTAATTGCAGATGTCGGCCTGGTGGGCTTTCCGAACGCTGGCAAAAGCTCCCTACTGAAGGCTATATCGAGAGCTAAGCCTAGAATAGCAAACTATCCATTTACTACTATCAAACCTAATAAAGGTGTTATGGTTTTTGAGGACAAGCGTCACATTTCTATTGCTGATCTCCCTGGCCTCATAGAAGGGGCACACATAAATGTAGGATTAGGGCACAAATTTTTAAAACATGTAGAAAGAACGAAACTCTTGCTGTTCATTGCTGATGTTAAAGGCTTTCAATTAAGTCCTCAATACCCCATGAGGTCTTGCTTGGAAACAGTTCTACTACTTAACAAAGAACTGGAGTTATACGACCCCGAGCTTTTAGAAAAGCCAGCAATTCTGGCCATCAATAAAATGGACTTAGATGGATCACAAGAAACATTTCAAAAAATTAAGGAATCATTTCAAAATATTGATGCTGTTATTCAAAAACTGCCTGAAGATATAAGGCCAGAGAAAGTGATTACTTTTGAGGATATCATTGGAATCTCAGCTTTGAAAAGTGGAGAGACAGTAGACCGGCTAAAGGAACTCATAAGAAAGAGGCTGGATGACTATGCAGATGAAAACAACCCAGAACTTGTGAAACCTGAACAATTGTTTAGAAGAAGTAGAGCTGCAATCACTGAGAGAGGACCTAAAGTCACTTAGTTATTTGAACTGGGGGTCCATTTCAACTTTGATTCTCAATTGGTAGATGGTAGAATAATCTGGCACATTTTGCTCCCAGCAGTATACCATGTGTCTACTATTTTATAGATACAATGAGACACAACTTATTTACAAAATGGCCCCCAGTATTTTACTAGTTTTGAAGGTATTATAAACAAGTATGTTGCATCTAATTGTTAAAGTACTGTGATAACTCATACATAAAATAAAACAATGAAAATACATAATATTACTTTTATTAATTAAAACATATGAAAGCTCATTAACTGCCTTACCTAAACTGTCCTTACAACATAAAATATATTTTATAATAATATATCATACATAACACATTGCAAACCAATTTTATCACAGATCCAAACTCTGTCCAATGTGGAAAATCAAATAATAAAAATACCATACAAAATGTTGCTTGTGTTACATTCAAACTATTGGCTCCCGTCTACAATAATACAAATATATAATGGACAGGGTCTACTTTGTCTTAGTTGGTATTCAAGTTGAAATATATATGAAAGTAATACATTATTAACTAACCATTCCAGAAATTGACAAATATTAAACACTACTAATAACAAAAAATGGTGCCACATAATTAACATTCATTAATAATTCTGATTAAATATTATCATAAAGTAGAAAAATCATACATACACTTTTAATAAAAACTTCCCGATTTATAAAAATGTCCTAAATGAATATCCCCAAATGAACTTATAGACAAATATCGTTGTCTTAAATAAAATAATAGGTAGTAAAGGATTCCAACAGATAATCTTACATCTACGATTTCAGTATCATAATGTTAAAATAATAATGGCGCATCTATTGGAATAGTGTTACAGCGATATGTAAAGTTCAAAATATTTATATGTTCCTACTCCACATGCCACTTCTGCACTGATAACTTCAGTGAAATAATGGTACATGCTGTTAAATTACATTAATATTGTAAAATCATTGTTAAACTTCAAGCACAGCATATTAAATTATGCATAAGTATATAAGCGCCCTTATAACAAATGTGTTAAAACATGAAATCTATTATTTCAATAAGCATATACCGCAAGAAAGACTAGAAACAGGCTTATATACTAAATAACTGGATATAATTTTATTAAAAATCTCCTACAATTAAAGCTTTAAGGGCTGACGGTGTTAAAAAGTCTACATGAAATACCTACATACGTGAAATATGGAAACATACAAGTAAATATATTAACCAAATAAGTACATGAAGTTATTTTTCCCCATAAGAACTAGAATGAAACAGAAAACGTGGAATCACACTTACAATCCCATAACAAAATTTCCATTTATATTTTGAAAAATTAGTTATGTCAATGTTGAAATTGTTAAATAGCACTAAAATATACCCTTTATTTAATAAGTTGTTATTCAATGAGCATTATTATTATGGCAAATATCCAGTCGATAAAAAAGGCGATACAGTTGTCTGATAAATTGAAGCAATTTGAATATCACATTACATACCTACAGACTATTCTAGAGAAAGCTTCACATCCAAAAGATACAGTTTTCAAACAGATACAAAGGGGCTCATACTCGATTACGTTAATAGTTCGCGTGTCCCAAGGAATCCTTCAAAGGAACCGCATTTCCAAGTCGCATCGATTGATTCAGTGTAAAGAATTTCAACGATTGAAATGGAATATCGACGGGGAAGTGCGAACAACTCCTAACTTACATTTTTTACGAAAACGACTTTTGAATGCAGTTCGATAGAGAATGAATTTGCGCGTCTACTGATATATGAATTAAGTTGAAATTCGCAAAATTGACGTAGCTAGGCATCGAAGAAACATCTCTTAAGTTAAGGTCCAACATAACCTGATTAATTTTGGCAGGAAATATATTCTAACTTACAAATGGAAACATCTCGTAACTTCATTTAAAATAAAACTTTGAGCTAATATCTCCTATCTTCATACGCAAGTACTGTGTTCCCACTCTAGAGCGAGACAAAAACGGTGCGTCTCTCGCAGTGTGAAAGGGACACCGGCTTACGTGCGCGACGTCTCGTCACTAAGTGCTATGTTTTTAATCTATTTGCAGCGTTTTTGATTGTTTTTGAGTAAATAATAGTCAATTACTATGTAAATTGTGCTGGACGACAAATATTTTACTTGGATTCAACAACCTGCCTCATAAAGTTTTTTTTTACGTAACCTCGCTGTTCCCCTGCTGGGCAAAGGTCTCCCCCAATTCTTTCCATTTATCTATTTCCATAGCCAACTCCTTCCAATCCTTATTAAAATCGCCCAGCTCTTTCCGCCATCGAGTCGGAGGCCAACCTGGGGGCCTGGGGGCATCCTGGAATTCCCATTCCGTTGCAATCTTTGCCCATCTGTCCGGGTGTATCCTGCTTACGTGACCAGCTCAATTCCATTTGAGCTTGGCAGCTGTAATTCCCACGTCTGCAACGCCTGTCATGGAACGCAGCATGGTGTTTCTGACGCGGTCTTGTCTCTTGATACCTACAATGCTGCGTTCCATTGCTCTTTGACTAACCTTGAGTCGGGTCTTCTGTGCTTTGGTAAGTGACCATGTTTGCGCACCGTAGGTGAGGATGGGCAAGATGCACATGTCAATGAGTTTGCGCTTCAGAGAGATTGGCAAATCTCTCTATTTAGAGCTTCACGAAGCCAACCAGCCAAAAATCCGTTTAGTTCATCTCGCCATCTCCTTTTTGGTCTGCCGCGGCATCGCCTCTTTGGGTCTGGGTCCCATAAAGTGGCGATTTTTGCCCAAGACTCATCAGGCCTGCGACAGACATGTCCAGCCTCGTTCCATTTTAGCTCAGCAGACTTGCGACCTACATCGGCGACTTTTGTGCGGGAGCGCAGTTCGGTGTTTCGGACTCTGTCCGTCAGCTTGACACCCAAGATGCTGCGCTCCATCGCCCGTTGGCAAACCTTGAGACTGGACTTCTGCGAATCTGTCAATGACCAAGTTTGTGCACCATATGAGCACAGGAAGTATACACATGTCCATTAGTTTTCGCTTAATCGACATTAGAAGGCGTCCCTTCAGGAGTTCCGCTAGGGCCCAATAGCTCAATAGTTGTCTATGCGACGAGCAATTTCTGCATCTTGCCTGTTGCCGAAAGATGCTAACTGGCCCAAGTAAATGTACTCATTGACATAGCTTACTATTAAACTAACATAACATAGATTATTATCTATAAATAATTAGATAAGATAATAGTTTAATAATTGTAATAAAAAATTACATTATACTTTTAACAAAAAATCTTAGTCATGTTTTCGAGTTTATTAAGTAGTGAGTTAAAATAGTACTTAACTGTTAAATTTTTAAAGTACATAATTTAAGTTTGTAAACGGAGAGACTGAAATAGATTATGCATATTATTATTTATATAGAGAGTCTTAAGAGTCCTTAGTTATCATTAGAGTCATTAAAGAGATTTTTATTTTTTTATGCCGCTTTCTCATTTTGTTCTCGTTGATTTAGTTTTAGAAGTGGGACTGTTTTTATTTAAGCTTATCTTTGATTTTTTAAAGGATGTTTCATCAATAAATGTTACAGTAATTATAGGATTATAGTTTCAAACACTACAATAAAAATTTCTCGGAGTTATAACAGTGTTTCATTTTGGAAATACCTCCTATCTTAACCGATATAGTGACGATGATGTTGATATTAGAAAGCCAATAACT
This sequence comes from Cyclophora albipunctata, assembly GCA_963082685.1. Taxonomy (NCBI): domain Eukaryota; kingdom Metazoa; phylum Arthropoda; class Insecta; order Lepidoptera; family Geometridae; genus Cyclophora; species Cyclophora albipunctata. The sequence goes on along the minus strand of OY720117.1, from coordinate 404,027 downwards.
CCTATCTTCAAAAAAATCGCCTAGTTTGAATATTTGGTCTATTTTTAGTAATTTTTAGATTCCTTTGTTACATTATTACCTAATATGATTGAAAACTTCAACGAGAAATGATAATTTTAAATGATTTCTGTTACTTTTTTGAAGTATGGAAAATACTCCTATCTTCAAAATTTCAGCCACACGAGCTTGGTGATACCTCCTATCTTACATTATCTCGCCAAATACTTATTCCAAACAAATTTTAATTATTACATTACATTACATTCCATTTAAGTATAAAATTGCCATTTACACATTTTTTCTTAAACATCTGGGAAAAATAAAAAACGGTTTTTTTCGCCTCCTGTAAAATTTGGTTTTTGTAAGTTAGGAGTTGTTCGCACTTCCCCGTCGATATTAGATTTGTGGTGTGTAGTCGATACAAGCTGCATGTAGTCTCAGTCGTCATACCGCTCGGCGGCCTCCGTGGCGGTCTCTGCGGGCGGCGGCGAGCCCGCGCGCTGCTCCGCGGCCCCCGCGGCCCCCGCTGCCTCAGCCGCGGGTTCATCTGTACTCGCCCCCGCTGCCACCGTAGCACCTAACAAAAAAATATTTATAAATGGCTCCAAAATTAGTGATATTACGGGAATATATTAGAGATATTACGGGAGGTCCGTATATGATTTTGAAAAGCGATTGACATTACACCTCCGACTCCGAAATCTGGTTCCGATGGAATAACAACCTCGGATGCAGTTCATAACATCACTAAATGTAGTCTCGGGTACTGTTAATTCGGTTGTACTAGTTACGGACCGTTGGTGGGGTTGAGCCTGTTGTCGGCGAGCGGGCGCTGCTTCTTGGCGGCGGGGTCGTCGCGCGCATCCTCCACCTGCGCCGGGCACTCCAGGTGCACCAAGTGGAACACCTGCAAACACACCAACACACCTTAACACCTCTACTCCTACTCTTTGTGTTAACTAATCCCCGCGCTATCAGCCGTTCCGTAACCTTTCCCGTGACAAATTTAATTATGTCCGTCCTGAAGGTCTAATCTGTATTCAAAAATTCAACTCAATCGCATTTATTTTAAGTAAAGGGATAGTGAAGTAGATGAACCTTACCTCATTAACCGAATTGTTGGTGCCCACGATTCGAATGATGGATACGGGTCTGGGCGTGAAATATATCACCTGCCACGACCTATAAAGAAGTAACATATGAAAGAGAAACCAAAGTAAATATCCTGAAGGAAATATATTGCAATAGCTAATTTAACTTGTTACTATATTAGTAGTTTGTATACATTAACTAGGTATATTTATATTTGTGAATTATGTAATGAACAGCTATGTTACCTGCAGTGATCCCTAGTCCGGTCGCAGACCATTTCCCAATCCCAATAGTTCAAGGAGGTCTCGACGTAGTAGGAGTAGTGCCTGTAGTCGCAGTCCCAGAGCAGCAGGCGCAGCGAGGCCAGCAGGTAGGGCTGCGCGAGCTGCACCACGATGGCGCCGGAGCCGAGCTGGTGGCACGTGTAGCCCTGCTCCCAGTCGTAGTGCTCCGTGTCCCCGTTGAGCAGCGCGTTGCGGCTGCGGCTGATGCCCTCGATCACCACGGCGCTCAGCTCCACCGTGGCCACGTTGTGCAGCGGCCGCACCAGCCCGCCGCTCAGCGGCGGCACGCGCGCAGTGTGCAGCGCCTCCAGCGCCACGGCATGGAATACCTGACGCGTGCCGCACATTTCGAACATTATTTTATTCAACTAACTAATCAAATAAAAAGTCTAGATAAAGTACTATCAAGAGTCAATGATGAGATATAATGATGCCACTTCTGTTGCATATGCTTGGAACGTCAGTTCCAAGTGAAAATAACCAAAATAAGGTGTAATTTCGAGTAATCTAAATGTTGGCATGTGCCCGTATATTATACAGAAGACACAGGATGTAATGTTGCATACTTTGTCGTATTACTGTCAGCCCCCGGCCCTGACATTGTTTGGTCTGAAAAACTCAACTGAAGTATCAATAGTATACCTTATTAACGGTGTTGCTAGTGCCGACCAGCTTGATGTACTGCACGACGCGCGGCTCGAAGTACAGGTTCTGCCACGAGCGGCAGAAGTAGTTGCTGTGGTCGATGACGCGCACCCAGTCCTTCTGATCCACCGACACTTCTATGTAGTACGCGTACGACCTGCGGGCACATGATACTTTATAAAACAGAGGTTCGTTTTTTGTCATTTGTCGGTATTTTTCAACTCCTATGGAGAACTTTTATCACACTTGCGCCGCGGAAGGACGGCGCGCCACCCGTCGCCCACTCTTGCCGCTTGAGCGCGGCGGTGCTAGTCGAGTACCGGAACATTAGATAAGCGATGATCGATGATGACCTTTCAAAGCTCGAAAACGCTCAGTTGCCCTGCCCTATCAGCGTTTCATCTAACTAGAGATCGAGTCACACAGAAACGGTCAGCTGTTTAATCCTGTCGGCTTCGAATCCAAGTAGAGAGCGAGTCGGTCGTGGTGGTGGTGGTGGTGGCGAGGAGTACCTATTGTCGCGGTCCCAGAGCAGCAGGCGCAGGTGGTTGATGATGGTGGTGGTGGCGAGGAGTACCTGTTGTCGCGGTCCCAGAGCAGCAGGCGCAGGTGGTTGATGATGGTGGTGGTGGCGAGGAGTACCTGTTGTCGCGGTCCCAGAGCAGCAGGCGCAGGTGGTTGATGATGGTGGTGGTGGCGAGGAGTACCTGTTGTCGGGGTCCCAGAGCAGCAGGCGCAGGTGGTTGATGATGGTGGTGGTGGCGAGGAGTACCTGTTGTCGCGGTCCCAGAGCAGCAGGCGCAGGTGGTTGATGATGGTGGTGGCGGCGAGGAGTACCTGTTGTCGCGGTCCCAGAGCAGCAGGCGCAGGTGGTTGATGATGGTGGTGGCGGCGAGGAGTACCTGTTGTCGCGGTCCCAGAGCAGCAGGCGCAGGTGGTTGATGATGGTGGTGGCGGCGAGGAGTACCTGTTGTCGCGGTCCCAGAGCAGCAGGCGCAGGTGGTTGATGATGGTGGTGGCGGCGAGGAGTACCTGTTGTCGCGGTCCCAGAGCAGCAGGCGCAGGTGGTTGATGATGGTGGTGGCGGCGAGGAGTACCTGTTGTCGCGGTCCCAGAGCAGCAGGCGCAGGTGGTTGATGATGGTGGTGGCGGCGAGGAGTACCTGTTGTCGCGGTCCCAGAGCAGCAGGCGCAGGTGGTTGATGATGGTGGTGGCGGCGAGGAGTACCTGTTGTCGCGGTCCCAGAGCAGCAGGCGCAGGTGGTTGATGATGGTGGTGGCGGCGAGGAGTACCTGTTGTCGCGGTCCCAGAGCAGCAGGCGCAGGTGGTTGATGATGGTGGTGGCGGCGAGGAGTACCTGTTGTCGCGGTCCCAGAGCAGCAGGCGCAGGTGGTTGATGATGGTGGTGGCGGCGAGGAGTACCTGTTGTCGCGGTCCCAGAGCAGCAGGCGCAGGTGGTTGATGATGGTGGTGGCGGCGAGGAGTACCTGTTGTCGCGGTCCCAGAGCAGCAGGCGCAGGTGGTTGATGATGGTGGTGGCGGCGAGGAGTACCTGTTGTCGCGGTCCCAGAGCAGCAGGCGCAGGTGGTTGATGATGGTGGTGGCGGCGAGGAGTACCTGTTGTCGCGGTCCCAGAGCAGCAGGCGCAGGTGGTTGATGATGGTGGTGGCGGCGAGGAGTACCTGTTGTCGCGGTCCCAGAGCAGCAGGCGCAGGTGGTTGATGATGGTGGTGGCGGCGAGGAGTACCTGTTGTCGCGGTCCCAGAGCAGCAGGCGCAGGTGGTTGATGATGGTGGTGGCGGCGAGGAGTACCTGTTGTCGCGGTCCCAGAGCAGCAGGCGCAGGTGGTTGATGATGGTGGTGGCGGCGAGGAGTACCTGTTGTCGCGGTCCCAGAGCAGCAGGCGCAGGTGGTTGATGATGGTGGTGGCGGCGAGGAGTACCTGTTGTCGCGGTCCCAGAGCAGCAGGCGCAGGTGGTTGATGATGGTGGTGGCGGCGAGGAGTACCTGTTGTCGCGGTCCCAGAGCAGCAGGCGCAGGTGGTTGATGATGGTGGTGGCGGCGAGGAGTACCTGTTGTCGCGGTCCCAGAGCAGCAGGCGCAGGTGGTTGATGATGGTGGTGGCGGCGAGGCGCACGAGGATGCCCTGGTTGTCGGCCGCGTCGCTGATGGTGTGGCGCGTGTAGCCGCGCTCCATGTCGTACGTGTCCGTGTCGCCGTCCAGCAGCGCCGACCGCATGTCGCCCGAGATCACGCGCGCGCCGCGCTTCGGCGTCGCCACGTTCTCTTCAGGGACTGACACAGACAGGTTCCATTTAATAAAGTTGCCGCTTGATTAATTTCACTCTAAAAGCTAGAGATTAATTCAAGACATTAGACAACTATACACACAGAACAATATGCACAAATATTAGTATCATAGGTAGACTAGACAATGATATTGGACTAATTGGATTGGAATACCACCATTACAACTGGTCGATTAACCGCGCCTCGACCACGATCACTATAAACTATACTGCTATTACTATAACACCTTGTAAATACCCTTGTACCCATGTTTATTGAACAATAAATTGAATTGAATTGAATAAAACGTTCGGTAGATGAGCATTGCACAGTATAATTTCTTTACAACATTATCTGAGCTTAGGCAGTGGTCCCACCGCGGGAAAGAAAACGACTAACTATCGACGATTTTCTCTCTCAAGAAACGCACAAGAAATGTACATTCCGTGTAAACGAAAGAGATGCATATATAAAAAGTTGCTCGCTGACAATTCCAACTGCTGGCGACGACTAGCTTTACTAGTTTTGTCGCCGAGCAACGAGCTTAGCTCAGCTCAGCGATACTTGTTCGGCGATGCTCACTCGCATGATCATTTCTTTACAGTGCGGCATTGAAAATAGACAGTAGCAGGTTTGCACAGGACTGACCGACCGCTGGCGAGGAGCGCGAGTAATCGCTCGTCGCACTTGCACACTCGCTTACAGCCCGGCGATAAAACTATCGAAACTACACACTCGCTTCCCGCTGATCGCCAACTCGTTTATAGTTTCTAGTTCTACTCGTTTCTCGTTCATCGTCGAGAGTGGGACCACTGCCTTAAGTTGAGTATAAGCGTGATCTGATCGTATCTGACACAATATCCAAGATCATACTCACTGAGCAACCCGCGGTGCCTCAGGTCGGTGCTCTTGGTCTGCGTCTTCTCCTGGATGGCGTCGAGCAGCATGTCGGGCGTGACGAGCGCGAACGGACGCACCACGGTCAGCAGCTCTTCCAGGCTCATCAGTGTCAGACGGACGCACTTTAGGATCTTCTCCTAGAATGGGAGCAATTTCATGATTCATTTCGAGTAAGCTAATGTCCAACCTGTCGAATAAATATAAGAGAACAAATAAATGTATCCTATTAATCTAAAACTTTAGTTCATCGCGAAAGTTTAGACACATGGGCTCAGAGAACTTTGCTTTTTGTCTACTTAAAAAACCTGAGGTTCACAACTTATTATAAAATTCTAATTATACAGTAACATCGTGTCTACTCACCACCTGAGCCTGGCCGCTCTCCGACTTAACCCAGACCTGGTTGGCATTGAACCAGTTGCACACCGCCTTGAATATGTCTACTTCGGGCGCGAAGAACGAGTCGCGCTCCAGTAGACCTTGCAAGGCTTCCTACAGTATCAAGGATAATACATATAAGTAAATATATGACCCTTTGTCAAGCCAAGTACGATCGCGGAGCAGACAGGACTTATTAGACAGGATCTATTTGTCTCTATCACTAGTACACAATATTATTACTGTCTCTCTCCCAATGAGTTAGCGGCCGGTGAAACGGGGATTTGTTTACTAATTAAAGAGAAATAGAGCAAAGCTAAATACGAGTTCTTCCTGCTATGGGACTGTATGTACATTAGTATGCTAGGCATGTATTATATTTCTTACCACTGACAGCTGCAGAAATGAGTCATGTTGAAGGACTTCTGTAGCATTCCTATCTAAGAAGTTGTAGCAGTAGTCCATTAGGGCATCCAAACCATAAAGTCTGTAACAATATATTTAATAAAAGTAAATTTAAAAATGTGGTTAAGATACAGTCAACCAAAATACAATCTCGTGATATCAAATGTGGTTTTAAACAAACACTTAAATCATCTATTTAAAGAATAATGTCATATATTTTTTCGGACAGGATTGTCAACTGCATATTCCTGGCGGCCTGGCGTATTACGGTGCTGGTTTTAGTTGGTATTTGCGCCTCCTTGCTGGGAACTGGAAGCTGGGATGCATAAACGCATTTCCCACCTTCATAAAAAGAATGTGGGCACTTTAACGCTGTCTAAAGAATTGAACTAGTGTTAACTCTGTACCTAGCAGCATCAAGGACCGCGCAGACATTCCTCAATGCTAACACTTGACGCAAGTAGTCCGATATGGCGGTCTCCAGCTCTTGGAAGTTGAACTGGTGTGCCAGGCCCAGCATGTCCAGGACCGTGTCTTCACGCAGCATGGAGAGACCCATGTGACCTTGGGATAAAATGGGAGGTCATCAACAGAGGTCAACAGAGGTCAACAGACGTCAGAGGTCATACTCTTCTGTTGTAGTGCATAGGATAACATTTTCCTCCGACTTTACAACAAATTTTGTTTATTGGAATTAATTAAATAAATTAATGTTCCCTGTTTGTAAATTATATTAATCTTTAGAGACCTTTGCTTCAGAAAAAAATAATGTCACTGGAAATATGAGTATAGTGAGGAAGATGAGAGGTGTGCACCCTTAAAGACTACAATATATAAATAAATTTAAGAGTTACCTGAGTAAACATAGCGAAGCAAAGCTTTGAAAGCTTGCAACGGAGCTTGGAGTTCAACTTCAGCCTGAAACAATCAAAAAACGTATAAATATTTTAATTAAAATTAAAATACAATTATAACAAAATATCTTTATATACATAATTCTACTGTATGTGTGCATGTCACTGAACTCCTCCTAAACGGCTGGACCAATTTGAATGAATTTATTTGTATGCGTGGCACCCTGGATGGTTTAGATTCACACTAGCGGCATCTATTGGGTCGCGGGTGGAACCACCGCATGGGACAGCTAGTATGAATACAATAATAAATTAAGTAAAGAAATATTGGCAGCTGTGATATTGCAAAAGGTTTCATTTAAAATCTTAATGTACCTGACTAGCCTCCCTCATGCCTCCATAAAGCAGAGCCCTGAAGTAATCACTGCTAGCGGCGAGGATAACTTTATGGGCGGGGATCCTCTGCCCCTCCACCACGAGGGTGACATCAGAGTACTCCGAGGATAGGCACAACGAACCTATGTGCTCGGAGAGGTGACCTGTACATAATGATAGTTCCTCAATAAATATAAATCAAAAACATGTCAAGAAAATCAAAAATATCTGACAAGAAATATATTTATGTATTGTGATTGTAAACATACTTATGTGCTCAATGTCGCCGATTCTGGAGCTCGGAGTGTTATTAACAGATATGTACTGGTGCTGACTGCTCATCTTCCACCATTGACAACCATTCAATGGAAATCTAGAAAATTATATCACATATTTAGACAGACAAAAAGTGATAAGGTATAGGGACATTAGTGGTTTGTGCTAGGTTTTAAATTAGTGGTAGTTCCAACATAGATAAACCTTCCTTTCTATTAGTTCTGTATGCATTTAGTATATACCCATTAAATCTATATTATTTATTTAGTATATACTAATAAAATACTGACTGACTCATGCATAAGAAAACTTCAGTACATATTAATTCATTTCTAGGCGGTATAAAAACTCGTACCCTACGGTTAGTCACTAATCAATTTGAATTTAGTTACTTTATATATCTTATATGATAATCAGAAAAAACATAAAGTTTATTTAGATCATACATTGACCAACTATTACCAAGTACACAAACCTGCTTATTGCAAACCTGCGTATGCGAGTTGTGCGCTATTGTTGCGTGTTTTAGAACATAGTCAAACTGAAATTTACACTATAAACTAAATGTGTAGTGTATAATGCAGGAAAATGTAGTGTTTTACGAAATTATGATTGTACAATATCCGTAGGTCACAAAAAACTACGTACGCAGTAGCGAAGTTAGCCGCTTTTACTGACAATAAATGTGATTATCAAGCATTATACCAATATATTTATAATTATGATGTCCACAAACCTACGTTCCAGTTAACGGTAGTTCAATTAGCTCAATAATTATGGGGATTTATTATAAAAAACTTTAATGTTTTGCAATGCGATTATTTAAAACAACAAAGTCAACAAACTCGATTGAATGAATGACAAATCTGCTTGTTCATTCAAGCTATTGCATGACAATCGTAGATGACAGAAGTGACAGACAGAAGATGACCTAATAAATCCATCGATGACATTCATTAGGCCCAAAATATAACAGACTAAAAAGCAATTTGCAAGATCGAATTGAACCTTCAAACCCTTCGATCAACACTATTGTTGATCGAAGTTCAAACCACTTCAATTCAATTTCTCAACTCATCCAATTAATGGTGTATACATACTACATACACATGCTAAAGCCTTGTCCAGAAAGGGCGAATTTGCCGCGAAACGTTTCGCGCGAAATTATTCGCGCGTTAGTGAGATACTAGACACCAATACATCGCAACCACAAGCATCGCGCGAACTCAAAATACTCGCGTAAATCGCGTGCCATAGTTTGTTCTAGAAAAACGATAAATAGGTATTTGGGTTGACCACATAGAATTCAAAAAACATACAACGGAAACGGTAATAGTAGTAGTGAGTGACATATCCGTTTCCTTTGTGTGATGTATTTATTTGCGTACAACTCGTATTAGTAATTTATTATTTTTATTGCAAAATGGTTAAATAAGACCATATTGAAGTTTTACATGTATATTTAACTCATAACTGTTAGCGTAGTAAGCAAGCTAATGGATTTCCTATATAAAAAAATCATTAAGTACTCTAAAATATATGTATTAATCACAATATATTGGTTTAACGTCAATATTTTTAAACCAATAGACGCTACTCGAACCTTGATGTAAAATTTCCTTCGTTCAAGTTATAAATTAAATAATAATATTTCGTAGAATATTTCTTCTAAAGTTTATTAAAAGTTTAATCTTGACTTTGATTTTTCTTTTCCTTGCTGAATAATCATGTGCGGGGCGCGAAAGCTTCGTCATGGGAATCCTTTTTTTTTATTGGTGGATAATTTCGGTAGTACCAACCTAAAATAATTCGTAATAATTTGGCAATGTTGTCAGTTTTATTACCAGTTAGTTGTACTGGGCAAGTAAATATCGTCGTCGTATCGGTCCAAAATTATTTTTCTTGTGGGATTTCAAGCACATTCACGATGTTAAAATACTATCAAAATAATGCACGAATACGCATTGTATAAGGTAAATATTATTGCTGCTCAGTTAACTTCATAAATAGTGTTTCCTGAACTTTTTATTTTATGGTTGTGATTTTGTAAAAGTAGCTGCACAAATTGATATGAAGTGCAAATTCGCAAAAGAAAATTCTAATTATCCAAATTTAAGACACTTCATATATCTATGCAGTGATACGGTTAAGTTGTCACGAATTTATTAGAAATATTTTTACTCGCAAACTTATTATGTCTAAAAATATGTATATCATTACGAGGCAATGTTGCGTTGATGTTTTCACGATGTTATATTTTATTTTTAAATGCATTGCAGGACTTCAATTATGTATTGCAAAAGATAACCGCGTGTATGTAATGTACTCGCCAATATAATATTCGTATTCAAGAAATGGATAAACAGCAGTGCAATTCACTTCAAAACTTTGATGGATCTAAATCGGAAATATTGAAAAAAAGATTATTGAAGTCTGTGAACACATCTGTAACTAATAATTCTCAACAGAGCAGCGCACATAATAATGCGTTGTTGAATACATTACGTGTAAGTGGAAACTACTGGCCAATTACATTTTTTATGAGATAAGTTACAAGGCCTTGACCTGACTAATATTATTTTTGTTTCAGGCTCCAATATCAAGCAGCATGATTGTGTCCTCGGTGCAGGCGCCCCAGAACTCTATGTCCATTACTCACAATTTAGTTACTCAGTCTATAACCCCTGTTAAAATTCACACAAACAATTCGCCCTACCCACTTCAGTTGTCAACTGTGCATGTCCCGGTGCAGATCCCAGGCTCTACCTCAAATATAAATGTCCCCGTGCAGTTGTCTGGACCGACCAGCACAGTTCCATTACAACTTGCTCCCGTAAGTTTGCCCTTACAAGTCTCTGGCACAACTACCGTTCCTGTCCAGCTCTCAGCTGGAGAGACAATAAATGTACCATTACAAATCCCAGGTAGTCAAAATATCCAATTGACAGGGCCCTTGTTGCAAAATAATAATCAGGCATTGGGTTCTATTATTCATGTACATATGGGTTCAAATTCAAGAGCGACTAGTATTGACGGAAGTGCAGACCTGACTGTGTCTAATCCTCCACAGCTTCAGATTTCCGACACCTCTGGGGTTCAAATGAAGATGAATAACTCTACACCTGTGTCTCAAGTCCAAGTTGGTCCCAACCAGACCGTTGTTCAGATTCCGAGTTCTACCAACAACTCAATTCAGCTTCGCGGAGTGAACCGGCCCATGCCTCATGTTGTCTATATACAGACACAATCGGGACTCAAACCTGTCACCAACACAGAGGTCATCAGCCAAGCCAGTACAAGTGGAAACCCCCCGCAAATCATTGTAAGGAGGCCTGTAAGTTTTTAATACCTTAATGACCCAATTCTGTACTTGGTTAACCTTACTTTTGTTTACTTTTTACTGTTGATTTATCTTCATTAGGGTGACAAAGTTGAAAATAATAACTGGTGACAGAATTGGTGTGAACATTTATTTAATTGCAATTTAATTAGTTTCAAATTTATTCCCATATTAGTGCCCATTGATTTATGGTGTAATTAATTAAAGTTTAGCTGTATAAGAAACACAGTGTGTCATATATTAGTATTTATAAATATAGTTTATGTCTATAACAAGGTGTCTAATATTAGGTGTTTATTTATTCCTATCTCATAATAATGTGAAAATCATTTATTACAGGTTACAAGCAATTCAAACCTACATTTATTATCAAATGTGAATAACAAACCTAATATAGCTCCTAAAGTTCCTGTACCAAATAAGTCTTCCATATTAGCGCCGGTGAATGCCAGTCAACCAATCGTCATCCAGAAACCTAAGCCAAGTGACAAGGTGGTGGTACCGGTAAGCATCGCCCCTGGTGCCCCCAACAAACAAGCCATTGCCTACCTCGGTTCAGTTAAAAAACCAAACACTAAAAATATATCGGAAAATCAATCCATCCTCATATCTAACAACCAGTCCTCCACTCCAAATAACAATAAACTGTTTGTCACCCCCATGAACATGCCAAAGATTCAGAACACTAAGTTCATCTTGCCTGTCACCCTGCCGGCCACGATGGCGTCAAAGGGGCCTATAATAAACTTGCAGATAGCCAATGGACAGATACAGAATGACCCCCAGGGCAACATCACAGTGATGAGGGACACTGGCCCACTAGAGCCCAGCGAGGTGCCGCCGCTGCAGCCGCTCGGAAAGGTCTTGCAAGCTATCAATGGAAAGGACTCCCCACAGGGTACTCAGATTGACAAACCATTCACCATATCTATCCCTGGGTCCCGAGCTGAGCCGACTGGAGAGCAAGGGGAATACACCCTGTCTATACCAGAGACTAATGCATCCATGAATGATGATATCTATACTGTTTCTATAGAAGATGATGAAGGTGGTCACGCCCAGGAGAAATCATTTACATTAGCTATACCAGAAAAATCTAAAAGCTTACTTAATAAAAATATAATAGATAGAATGGATGCGCCAACCCAGGTGATCGCCGCACCCGCTATACTGCGACGGTCCAATTCCGATAACAGTGAACGAAAAACAGCGAATGCGAACTTGAAGAGGCGTATCTCATTGTGCACCGACAATTTATCCAATAAAAATATTAAATTAACTTTAGCAAAGCGCAACATAGATAAAATAAATGAATTAGACGGCGAAATCAACGACGATCATCGCGTGCCTTCACTTTTCTGTGATGAAAAGTTAGATAAAGATCTGGAAACTAAAAATGTCGGCGATTCCGATAACGAAGAGTACAAAGTCAAGAAAGCCAGTGTTAGAGCTGAAGGCAATAATGGTGCCGTTTACTACTGCATAGAAAATTACGAAAGTAACTCCAATCGAGTTAAATCTGAGAGTGAAACATCTGAGGATGATCCTCCAGGGTTGCTGTGGACCAATGGCATAGCAACACTACAAGGCAGTATGCTGCAGTTCCAAACTAATGAATTCGGCCTCATCGACCTGATCGATAGCGCAGATGCGGAGGAAATGATCAACAGGAATATAAAGTATCAAACGCCCCTAAAACAGAGAATCGATCGGAACAGTCGCGACAAGAAACCCACCTCCCCGGAGGACTTGTACCGGTGCGACGGGTGCGGCTGCCACGGCATGGCCGCCGAGTTCATCACGCCCAACTTCTGCAGCTCCACGTGCCAGAGTCTAGTGGAGAAACAACTAGCGAAAAGGAGAGACAGGGAGAGAGCGGAGCTTATGAAGAAACGAAACAGAATCAAAAAACTTTTAATGAGAAAACAACCAGAATCAGAGGTGACTTCAGACAATAAAGATAACTACGATTCCGTATCCATTGATAACTTGTCCGAGACGAGCGCCGTGAAAATAAATGACGACACCACAATTGAGAACGAGAAGTATCCTTGGATGTGCGGGAAGAACGGTTTCTCATGGATGCGGTACCTAGAGGTTTGCAAAGCGAGGGCGGCTCCTGGGAAGGTGTTCAAGAACCCGTTCCCGTACACTCGCAACGGGTTCCGCGTGGGGATGCGCATGGAGGCGATCGACCCGCAGCACCCGGCGCTGTTCTGCGTGGTGTCGGTGGCGGAGGTGCAGGGCTTCCGCATGCGCCTGCACTTCGACGAGTACCCCGACATGTACGACTACTGGGTGAACGCTGACAGCGTGGACATCTTCCCACCCGGCTGGTGCGAGAAAAACGGCCGCACGCTGCAGCCGCCCGCCAACTTCAATGCGGCCACCTTCTCCTGGCCGCTCTACTTAAAACAGAAGCGAGCCGTCGCCGCGCCCAGGCAACTCTTCGCACATGTCACTACTACGGTAATTATGGATTTTAATTTGAATCTAATAATAACACATATAAGAGTAAGTGGCCTGTTCTCCTCATGGTCACATAGGCTTCAACATTGAGGAGAATAGCATTACCTTGCCTAATTAAATAATAAATCAAGATATTAAAACGTACAAACAATTGTTTAGGTGTTCAAGCCGAACTGCTTCCGCGTGGGCATGAAGCTAGAAGCGGAGGACCGCAAGCACGACCTGATCTGCGTGGCGACGGTGGCCGACATGCTGGACAACCGGCTGCGCATCAACTTCGACAGCTGGGACGAGATGTACGACTACTGGGTCGAGCCCAACTCGCCCCTCATACACCCTGTCGGATGGGCCGAGAAGGCTAACCTACCTCTCACACCGCCAAACTGTGAGTTATTTCACTTTCATGTCTTAAATGTGGTATTTTATAACATGCAATGCAATTAACTTTTGGAACGAAGTTCCTTATCGCGCGTTGCGAAAGGGGGCTAGATGGAAAAAATGGTAACGACATTTTTTAGGCCAGAGCGGGACAGACAGAGTAACTTGCGCACGCCAGAAAGAGACAGATACAGAAACATGCGCGGCGCGCATGTTTCTCTGTCTGTCTCTCTCTGGCGTGCACATGTTTCTCTGTCTGTCTGTCTCTCTCTCTCTCTTATAGAAAGCAAGCTAGATATTTTCGTTTCGTCTTCCTATTTCGCATTGAACAGTGTGGTGTCGCGACGATTATTTTTGTTGATAATAAAATAAATAAACTTCATTCCATCCGGGTGTCCCTTGACACCTCTCAAGTTTTTTTTTACATATGGTTGGTTACCAATATTACTGCCATTTATAAACCGGATCCGAATTGTGACTCATATAACTTTATAGTAATCCTTATATGTTTTTTCAAGTGCTTTCTTATAAAACACTAGCCGCGCCCCGCGTTGTACCCGTTCCCGCGGGAATTTCGCGAAAATAGTAGCCTAAGTTACTCCTCGTTTCATCAGTTATCTGCTAGTGAAAGTCCCGCCAAAATCGGTCCAGCCATTTCAATGATTAGCCGGAACAGACAGACAAAAATTTAAAAAAATGTTGTTTTGGTATATGCATCGTGTGTATAACTATACTCTATTTTTTTAATTAAAAACAAATATTTAAAAAATGGAGTGCATATACATATACTCAGTAAAAAGCGGTTACCTTAATATTACAAACAGACACTTCAATTTTATTTATTTATTTGTATGTATGTATCATCACTACATAGTATAAAACAAAGTGGCGTCTGTTTGTCTTCTGTTTGTCTGTATGCTTAAATCATTAAAATTACGCAACGGATTTTGTTGCGGTTTTTGTAATAGGTAGAGTGATTCGAGAGGAAGGTTTTTATGTAAAAAAAAATCCGAAATTCCCACGGGAACGGGCACAACGCGGGTAAAACCGCGGGGCGCTGCTATTGTATAGATAAAACACAACTTTTAGTCAATTATTTTTTTTCATATTATTTACAACTCAAAGTAAAGGACACTACAAAGATAGACCTCTGGTATTGACTGATCAAATTACTGACCCCTATTTCTTGTACATGTACAAGGATATTGATATTTTATTAATTTTGATAAAAGTTTCGTATTTAAATAAATACACGAAGACTGTGTGTGTTAAAACCAAGCGCACAAGGATAAACAAGCTGATGACATTGTTAATCTACATCATAATTAGTCACACCATTATATTTGGTAGTATTGTTGTATTTGGCTCAGCCACACGTTATATGGATATAAAACTGTGTTCTTGGTTTCATACAAGTGTTTTGTTTAGTAAGTAGAAGAATTTCCATGTTTTGTTGTACTTAAATGCATCAGAAGTATAATTTTGTTGGTAACTGTTATCTTTAATTCATACTTTCTTAATATCTTGATCCATAACCTTGAAAATAATAACAATCTGGTTAATACAACTTGTAATACTTGTACACAGTTTACAAGGACCCAGACACGTTTTCGTGGGAGAATTACTTGTCGGAAACGAACTCTGTGGCGGCGCCGCCGCGCGCGTTCAAAACACGACTACCGCAGGGGTTCAAGCCTGGCATGAAACTGGAAGTCGTCGATAAAAGGGTTTGTTGGTTTATGTTCTTTGTACAGATTATTCTTCACTTCGATGGCATAAAGAAGAATTTATATGAGTCTCCGCCAGTGCATAGCCACCCCTATGCCCTTGTGCATATTTATTTAACCCATACTAATGTTATAAATAAATAAGTATGCCTTTCTGTTTGTAAAACTTTCAAGATCAAACCGCTAAAGGAATTTTAAATTTTGACAGGGGATATGACCTATGTCAAAACAGCCAGCTAATAAATAAGCTAGTTAAATAATTAAATACTGGCCTTTGGAACTAAATTTATAGGTACCGATATTAATAAATTTATAAGTACCGATATTGATAAATTTATAGGTACCGTTCCTAATCCGTGTGGCGACGATCAGCGCAGTGCGCGGGCACCAGGTGCGCGTGGCCTTCGACGGCTGGCCCGACGAGCTGGCCTACTGGCTGGACGACGACTCGCCCGCCCTGCACCCCGTCGGCTGGTGCCTCAAGACGGGACACCCGCTCGAGCCGCCGCTCAGTACGTACTCACACCTGATTATACTCGTTCTAATATAGTATCTAGTATGACAGTTGTCATTTTAAAACAATGTCGATCAAGTAAATAATTATTTTATTGTAATGACTGTTGTCGCTGGCACGAGTAGGACATTTTTAATATAAAAACCTGGCAATCTAAAGATTTCACATTGAGCGAGTGCGTGCCGTGGCAACACTCGAGGATTGTGTTCCAACGTGGCATGTGTTTCCAGCGGAGGAGGAGCTGAGCGTGGCGGGTCCGTGCGGCGTGGGCGGGTGCCGCGGGCTGGGCTCGGCGCTGGGCGGCGCGCACAAGGAGCACGGCGCCGCCGCCGCCTGCCCCTACAGCCGGCCGCGCCGCGCCGCGCGCGCGCGCCTCGACCGCACCGCCTCGCCCACGCACCGGGACCGCAGGTACCACTCACACAAGGAGCACGGCGCCGCCGCCGCCTGCCCCTACAGCCGGCCGCGCCGCGCCGCGCGCGCGCGCCTCGACCGCACCGCCTCGCCCACGCACCGGGACCGCAGGTACCACTCACACAAGGAGCACGGCGCCGCCGCCGCCTGCCCCTACAGCCGGCCGCGCCGCGCCGCGCGCGCGCGCCTCGACCGCACCGCCTCGCCCACGCACCGGGACCGCAGGTACCACTCACACAAGGAGCACGGCGCCGCCGCCGCCTGCCCCTACAGCCGGCCGCGCCGCGCCGCGCGCGCGCGCCTCGACCGCACCGCCTCGCCCACGCACCGGGACCGCAGGTACCACTCACACAAGGAGCACGGCGCCGCCGCCGCCTGCCCCTACAGCCGGCCGCGCCGCGCCGCGCGCGCGCGCCTCGACCGCACCGCCTCGCCCACGCACCGGGACCGCAGGTACCACTCACACAAGGAGCACGGCGCCGCCGCCGCCTGCCCCTACAGCCGGCCGCGCCGCGCCGCGCGCGCGCGCCTCGACCGCACCGCCTCGCCCACGCACCGGGACCGCAGGTACCACTCACACAAGGAGCACGGCGCCGCCGCCGCCTGCCCCTACAGCCGGCCGCGCCGCGCCGCGCGCGCGCGCCTCGACCGCACCGCCTCGCCCACGCACCGGGACCGCAGGTACCACTCACACAAGGAGCACGGCGCCGCCGCCGCCTGCCCCTACAGCCGGCCGCGCCGCGCCGCGCGCGCGCGCCTCGACCGCACCGCCTCGCCCACGCACCGGGACCGCAGGTACCACTCACACAAGGAGCACGGCGCCGCCGCCGCCTGCCCCTACAGCCGGCCGCGCCGCGCCGCGCGCGCGCGCCTCGACCGCACCGCCTCGCCCACGCACCGGGACCGCAGGTACCACTCACACAAGGAGCACGGCGCCGCCGCCGCCTGCCCCTACAGCCGGCCGCGCCGCGCCGCGCGCGCGCGCCTCGACCGCACCGCCTCGCCCACGCACCGGGACCGCAGGTACCACTCACACAAGGAGCACGGCGCCGCCGCCGCCTGCCCCTACAGCCGGCCGCGCCGCGCCGCGCGCGCGCGCCTCGACCGCACCGCCTCGCCCACGCACCGGGACCGCAGGTACCACTCACACAAGGAGCACGGCGCCGCCGCCGCCTGCCCCTACAGCCGGCCGCGCCGCGCCGCGCGCGCGCGCCTCGACCGCACCGCCTCGCCCACGCACCGGGACCGCAGGTACCACTCACACAAGGAGCACGGCGCCGCCGCCGCCTGCCCCTACAGCCGGCCGCGCCGCGCCGCGCGCGCGCGCCTCGACCGCACCGCCTCGCCCACGCACCGGGACCGCAGGTACCACTCACACAAGGAGCACGGCGCCGCCGCCGCCTGCCCCTACAGCCGGCCGCGCCGCGCCGCGCGCGCGCGCCTCGACCGCACCGCCTCGCCCACGCACCGGGACCGCAGGTACCACTCACACAAGGAGCACGGCGCCGCCGCCGCCCGCCTCTACAGCCGCCCGCGCCACGCCGCGTATTTTGAGTTTTACGAAATTAAATTGAAATTGACCGCGAAAAAGGCCAAGACTGTCATGCCATCTTGAATGACGTCACACCTTGCCGAACAGCCGTGTATTGTATGAAAGTCTATTGTGTTTTTTAATAAATAATGAATTCCTCGTATTATAAATACTGTATAGTGCCCCAATGTAAAAGTACAACGAAAAAAACGCAAGACAAATTATTCATATACGTTCCAAACAAAAATGCAGGTTCCAGGTTTGTTAACATGAATTGCCAAAAAATTTGGAAATCTACTCTAAAACGTAGTTTTATCCGAGGTGTGACGTCACGCTTCTCAGATTGGTGTTTAATGTGACGTGATTAAACGCCTCATTTTGTCGATTTTATTTTCCAAAAATATTATTAATCTTTTATTATTTTTATAGCAAAGTTGATTATTTCTTCACTAATTATCATGGTTAATCATTAGAAACTAAAAGCCATCCGATTCATTCTTAGTGGAAACAAGCCTATTATATCAGCGACTTGCCGTCAGCTTTAAAAAATAATCTTTTCTACTTTTACTTACTCACATTTTAATATGCACTGTATTTTACAGAGTGATCCCAAAACCTATAAAACCGCCTTCTGGTGTAAGCACGACTTCTGGTGAAGTAGTCAGGTAAAATATGCAAATTGGTAACTTTATACTACCCGTTTGTGTAGCTAATTGTATTAATATTAACTCATTCATTATTGCGTTTACAGGACGCGCGGCAGACCACCAAAGCACAAGCGAGTCGAACAAGTAACTAGGATCAATGTATGTTTGAATACTTAGGGTTAAGGGTTATATATTTTTCCTTATCGGGTTATAATATCGGGTTATTATTCAGGTATCGGACGAGGAGTCGGTGTCGAGCGGCGGCGGCAAGGTGTGGCGCGGCTCGGGCGCCGAGGACTCGGCCAGCCCGCCGCCGCGCTACGACGTCATGCAGCACGTCGCGCGCCTCGGCCTGCCGCCCGACCCCACGCTCTGGAACGAGGTACACACATCGTCTTTACATACACATATACTTTTACCTAATACCCTACTTCCAAACTAGCATTATCCAATTCTAATTTAGCATTATCCAATTCTAATTTAGCATTATCTTCACCTATTAAAGAGTATGTTTTATCTAGATGTAGGATACATCATTCTTATTTTAATGTGAATACGGCACTTGACACTAGCAGCAACGCACGCGTTTTAGAGTAAGAAGTATTGATATATGTAGTTGTGGTAATGGTTGACCGTTGTGATGACAGGAGGAGGCGGCGCGCGTGGCGGGCGCGGTGGCGGGCGCGGGCGCGGGCGCGCGCGTGCGCGGCGCGGGGCTGCGCGGCGCCGAGCTGGTGATGTGCTCGCGCGAGGAGCTGGTGAGCGGCGCGCGCCTGCGCCTGGGCCCGGCCGTGAAGCTGTACCACGCCGTGCGCCAGCTGCGCCGCGCCGCCGCCGCGCCGCGCTGACGCCGGCCCGGGCCCGCCGCCCGCGCCCTGCTCGTCACCTTCGCCTCCGTCCTAGCCTGAGCTCCGTCCTTTGCTAGGCTCGGCCTCAACCGTACTTTGTTTAAAATGTAGTTACCTTTTTTGCCAGTGTTTTGTCCAATCCAAGGAATTGCTTTACGTTAATTTGTGGTTTAGTTTTGAACTTTTGTGCGCGATTTACGACGGTAAACCCGCATATAAACTAGTGAAAGTGAACTTTCCTTCGCCGTGATCTGTAGGCGGGAGTGTGAACGTTTTACACAAACGAAAACTTCTATAATATTTATGGTTACAGTGTTTAATTTGGCCTTCATTAAAAGTTGTAAATAAATTGACAATGAAGGAAATATGATTACAAGCAGTTAATTTAAAATTCAAAATTAGCACAAAATGGATTAATCATGAATCATGCTTTAACTGTGAGGTTGTGATGTTAGCGATCTATTTTGTGTGTTTTATAAACACAATAGTATAGTTGGGACAAACATCATGATGTATGAAATCAGTATTTATACATGAACACTTTATTTTATGTTAGCGTGAGGGAATCACTCTTTTATTTTACACATTATGTAATTTTAATTAGTTGATAGATTTTACAATAATATATTTGTTTGAGTTAGTTTGTAAGGTTTCCCATTGATGCTTCTTCAGATGCATTTAGGGAATTAGTGCAATGTTACTTTTTTTAGGTCATTAGTTTCAAATGGTTCAGTCTTAATATAGATTATGTGAAAATTATATTATTTACAGGTACATAAACTAGATGTACTAACTAAACCATGTCATAAACTTTAATTTTCAATTAAGTTTTTTATTATATTTTAAGTTATGGATTTTGAATAGCAACAAAATGAAACTGATAGCAACATTTTCCTAATAATAATAGAGTAAAATATTAATGAATAGAGATAATAATGAATAGAGTAAAATATTTTTATCATAATTTAAGTTTGTTCTTTAGGTAAGAACTCTGTTATTATAGTGTGTTCTTGTGCATTTTGTAGAACAAGTGAAAAATGTAAAATATTTTGTTATCATCTGTATGTAATAAAGAGGCCACTAATGTATTAAAGTGGTTGTGTTGTACATAATGTTAAGTACCTACTGTAACTTTTTACATGGCTATTACAATTGGATATATTATGTGCCATTTTACTGGCAAAAATCTTCTCAAATGTTGGTCATTAAAATAAATCTTGTCAAAAAATCTATCTCTTTTTAAAACTGAAAGCTATGTCCAGCTGTGAACAACACAAGGTTAGAAGAATAATAAATCTAATCCAGGATGGGTGACGTCTAGTCGCGAGAGTCGCTCTCGATTTCGCATAAAATCCGATTTTTAGCACGTATAGTATAAGTTTTACTATGATCTGCGAAGCAAGCAAACCCAAAGAAATATATTTAACAGTTTGGTGTTTTCACATACGGGGCGAGCATCCCGCCCCGCAGCCTGGAGAGGAAGGACTCCGCGGACGCGGTACAACATATCTGTTTAAAACTGCGCTAGTCATAAAACCTTAACTGATGAAAAGGTTGAATTTAAATATATGTTTTGGTCCATCTTGGTCAGAAATTTCTCTGACTGACTATTCTTTTGTAAGAGGTCCAGTGGTGGTCTACTTACGACCGCATTACGATACGACTCCAACCAATCCAAGCCAATACGCAAACCAGCTTGGAAAGATCTGTGGTTTTGGCAACAGACAATCAAAGCGAGCGAAGCAAACCAAAATTATACAGATTCAATAGTCGTTCATTTATTTCAAAATAAATGTTTGGTCAATCTGTGCTGTGTTCCACCCAAATGTCAGAATACCTGCCACCTGGACAGACCGTAACTAAAGATGCCACTCTCTGATTCGTGTTCTGTCTGTGGTCTGGTCTGTATCTCTGTTTCCTGGTCTGTCTGTGCAGCACAGACCAGGATGTTCATGTGTTCTGTCTGTCTGTGATCTGTGAGTCTGTGGTTTCCATTCATTGTTTGTTGAATTGAAGATTGAAGTGCTGCGTGAATTTTTTTCAGATAGTAAATTTGTTCTTATTTCTCTCTCGATTTAAGAACATAATTCCTCAAATATAGACATGGCTCTTTATTGCGCAAGTAAGTTATCATATCAATACCTCCTATGTAATAAGTATTTATAAAAATGCCGCGCGAAGCAGCCGGGGTGTTATACGAACTATATAGATATACTAGAATATTTCGTCAACGCGTCGCATTATTAGTATTGCACCTCGTAATAAAACTGGTACATGCTCTATAAAATATAATTGTGTCATTTCAAATATATTGCCGTAAACGTACAAATTATAACCTTAAATTACTAGTTGCCAATATGTTTTACAGTATCGAACGAAGTTCCGGAGCTCCCTGTAGTGTCTCCGGCTTCAGGCGCCGTCTTCGAGAAACGAGTTATTGAGAAATATATAATAGAAAATGGAGTGGACCCTATCAATGGCAAGGAACTGCGCATTGAGGATCTTATTGAGATCAAAAGTGAGTAGTTCAAACTACAGCAGTCTTAACAATAAATTTTACACACTAGCTAGATCATATAACTTTAGAGCTGTGCGTTTGTTGGGGAAACCGATACAGGCTTTTCCATTTGTTCCTATTAGAACTCCAGATACATAATCAAAATATTTTCTGTCTGTGCAGCACCGCCAATAGTGAAACCAAAGCCACCAAGTGCCACTTCAATCCCGGCAACTCTCAAAAGCATGCAGGATGAGTGGGATGCACTGATGCTCCATGCATTTACTCAAAGGCAGCAATTGCAGACAGCACGACAGGTAGGATTCACAGAATTAGTAAGAAAGGTCTCATTGTTCACAGTCATCACACTTTAGACATTTATTTACAGGTACATTAGGACCAAATAAATACTTGCATTGCGAAATATGTGAATGTAAGAGAAAAATATATTAGGTATATTACTAAAATTTACATTTATTAGGGAAACATACTTGAATATAACATTTATAAGTTATTTAGAATAAGAAAATTCTGTAGTGGTTAGAGTGAAGTAAAGCTTTCTCGAGTCTTATCATTGTAAGGAAAACTAACCAACTGAGGTTATTGTGGCACTAAAGGATATTTGGTGTCACATTCAAATATAGAGGTTACATCATGGTTATATAAATTACATTACAGTGGTAAGTAAAATACTAAAATTAGAATGATTTTAAATGACAAATCTCCCCGATATAATTTAAAAAGTTAAGAAATTACATCACAATTCTTACCCTGGCTCATTCTCTCTCTATCATTAAAACGATTTTAAATGGTTTTGTTTATGGTTTAGAATAGTTTTATATTTCAGATAACCATTATAAATGTTGGTTTGTTGGATTGAAATATAATTAAAATGAATACCTATTTATGATAAAAGCTTGGCAATATGCATATTTTTATGTTGATAGGAATTGAGTCATGCCCTCTACCAACACGACGCGGCGTGCCGTGTGATAGCGCGTCTCACGAAGGAGGTGACGGCGGCGCGAGAAGCCCTCGCCACATTGAAACCACAGGCTGGTATTGCAGCACCACAGCCTACGCACCAGGTACATTCTTTTGTTTTGTTTCATACAGGCTTAGATGGTTGCCTCATTATGAAAAGGTTTAAAACCTATGACACCCATCTTTTGTAGTTATTTTACTATGTTTTATGAATTGTTTTGTATATTAGGAGACTGCAGCGGCGGTTGGCGGCGGTGCGGCGCCGGTGGGCATGTCAGCCGAGGTAGTGTCGCGACTGCAGGAGCGCGCCACCGCGCTCACGCAGGAGCGCAAGCGCCGCGGCAGAACGGTGCCAGAGGGACTGCTGTCGCACGAACAGATCCGGGACTTCGTCACACTTGCTTCACATCCGGTAACTACACATACTTATATAAGGCAAAAAAGCCTAAAGGTCCTTCCATCTTTCCCAACCCCTCCAAAGACGTAATGTTAGACCTAGTGGGAAGCTAAGTGAGGCTTAGGCTTCAATTGCCACGTGCTTCGAGTCCCTGAGGGTTTTATATCCGTCCCTTTATAAATTCCCAGATTCCCCAGTCCAGAGATTTCTCGTAAACACAACTTAATATTTCTGTCATCACGGCATATCCACTTACGACTTTGCAGGGTCTCCATTCGGCGAGTGTCCCTGGTATCCTGTCATTGGACATCAACCCGTCGGACCACAGCAAGCTGCTGACGGGCGGCAACGACCGCAACGCCACCGTGTTCAACAAGGACACGGAGCAGGTGGTCGCCATCCTCAAGGGACACACCAAGAAGGTGACGCGCGTCATCTACCACCCCGACGAGGACACCGTCATCACCGCGTCACCCGATCACACTATACGCGTGTGGAATGTGCCCACGTTAGTACATTTCTACCTAAATACCTAAAGGTTCATTGTTGCATGTGTTAAAGTGTTGGCTTCGTTTATTGACAGGTCTCAAACGACAGTGATCCTGCGGTCGCACGACGGCCCCGTGACGGGTCTGTCGCTGCACCCGACCGGCGACTACGTGCTGTCCACCTCCACCGACCAGCACTGGGCCTTCTCGGACATCCGCACCGGAGCGCTGCTCACCAAGGTGTCGGACTTCTCCGGCGTGTCGCTCACCACCGCGCAGTTCCATCCCGACGGCCTTATCTTCGGAACGGGTACCGAAAACTCGCAAGTGAAGATCTGGGACTTGAAGGAGCAAAGCAATGTGGCCAACTTCCCGGGGCACGTGGGACCCGTGACGTCGATATCGTTCTCCGAGAACGGGTACTACCTGGCGACGGCGGCCGAGGACGCGTGCGTCAAACTGTGGGACTTGCGCAAGTTGAAGAACTTCAAGACTATTCAGTTAGACGAGGGGTACGCTATCAAAGAGCTGTGCTTCGACCAGAGCGGCACGTACCTGTGCGTGGGCGGCACGGACGTGCGCGTGTACCTGTGCCGCCAGTGGCAGGAGCTCAAGGTGTTCAACGACCACACGGCGGCCGCCACCGGCGTGCGCTTCGGCAAGAACGCGCACTACATCGCCTCCACCAGCATGGACCGGACGCTCAAACTGTACGGCCTCGAGTAACAACACACACATTCATAGTCGGACAAATACGAGACAAGTTCTTGCATACATTTATTTGTTCTTTCATATATAATTTTTCACATCTTTAAAAATTATCACCAGTAACATACACACATAACTTTCATGCTGAGCTATATTTATATTAAGAAATTAATGTAAAGAAATAAGTTTATTATTATTTTACGTACTTTTTGTTAGGAAATAAGTGGTGTTTCTTTGTCTTTATTATGTAAGTTCTTGACTGTTTCAAAGATAGGAACTTGGTAAAGTTATTATTAGGAAAAGTTTAAATAATATTGTAGGTATAAGTGTTGCGTGCAAGTGTAAAATTGTATGAATGAGTTGCGAAGAAATATTGAATTTCTTTATAAATAAATGATATGAAAAAATGCCCTCCATTGTTTATTTATTTATTGTGATGCTTAAAACTACGTTATAGGTATTGAAAACACAGTGATTGCTTTTATGTTTATTTTTTCAAATTTACATTAAAACAAACCCTTCCATCGAGTGATTACTTGCCGAATATAATATATACAATTTGTCTTTACAAGAATATAACGAATATAATAATAGTTTCTAATCTTAAAACAATAATTTACATAATTATCATTTGCCTCGATACTGAAGTCGCAATCCAGCTAAGAGTGAGCAGATATCCTGTCAAACAATTTAGTGGTTCAATCCAATAATTCTCCGACAATTCAGTACTTTTCATACTACACCTACCCCAAAGAACCAACTAATTATTTAAAAAATCAATTGAAACGAATAGCCCACCAAATATTTAAAAAAACTATACTTATTACACCATCTATCCCTCGAAGGCTACCTCTCAAAGTCATCGCCATTAATTGTACCCTAATTTAAACGAAGCAAAAATAAACCATTGTTTATAAAATGGACAATGTTTGATGAAACCTAACCTACATAATAAAGTAATAATAAAATGTAATTTAAGTAATCAACGAAACAGGACCTTAAAACCTATATTCCTATGATCCTATGCTCCCAGTCGCCTCCGCGGGGATTGCCACCGGAGGCAAAAGGAAATAAAAATTCGTAGACGCCACCAGCGGTGACTGGAAATTCATTGCCCTCTCTTGTGAAGAATAAGATAATCATTAGCAAGAATGCTTAAAAAAAAAAGTTTCTGGCGCTTCGCCGGCCACTGCCGCGGCATGCTCGGTGGCGGCTGGGAATTTTTAATTCCATTTGCTTCCGGTGGCAATCCCCGCGGAGGCGACTGGGAAGGGGCCCTAACGATCTATTATATTATCAAGTGATATAACGTTACGACGAATTTATAATTTATTTAAATGCATCTAACTAACGACGTATCTCGCCCGCGTCTCAAATTGAGCGTCCAGTGAACTTAAAATCTGAATTTGAACAAACGGATCGCGGCAGAATAATAATGGTGATACAAATGTGATTTGCGAGCTCGCATTTCTTCAAATTCCATTATGGACTAATGTGTTCATTGTGTATCTTTCAGTTCCAGATTAGTGGACGCATAGCTTTCGACCACTGTTCCACTACAATATAAATTTCTCTATGAAGTGAAGCACGCAGATATCGCAGTGGAACAGTGCCATTAATGTTATATTCACACGTATGAGCAGGCGCTATTATAAACTGTTTTCGAGATATATTTTAACACATTACTGTAAATATTCAGGTGTTACTTTAAATTTGCTTAAACAATACTAGATAAAAGATTATCATCGTTCAATGTACAGCTACACAGCATAATAATATTATCAGATATACGACGCACAACAAGTAGCGATAAATAATGATTTTGCTACACGCAACTTTTCATAACAACTAACAATTGGGTATAATAATATTGATGGTGAGTAGTCACCTATGACATGGCAAACACCTTTATAAAACACGCAATAATTTTAGTTTTACTTGTGATACAAATGTCAGCACACCCTTCACATCCATAACAATATTTAATGCATGTGAAAGATACTTATCCGTCACGATGTTAGTATAGCTAGCTATATTACATAATTAATTACTTTTTAATTTAAATAAACCACTTATTTCGTTTAATACTAACAAAAAACTGAAGTGATTAAATTTGAATATCCCGAAATTCTCATGGGAAGGGGCACGACGCTGGTAAACCCGCGGGGCACGGCTAGTACATTATGATAAAATTCACAAAGCTACCATACACTTATTTCATCTACGCTGGCACATGTATCAAATTAAAACTTTTCTATACTTAAAACACACCATGAGTAGGATGTCACTATTACTATACACTACTTTGTATGTACACTCCAATTTCTTCGACACATTCTTGTGTGCACTCTTCACTGTCTGCTATTCAAATACACATGCCAGTGCTTGTGTGTTGTCTTCCTTAGGACAAGCTTAATTTTATTAGTTCATACATTTATATTGAAAGCCAGCACACGGTTGAAGAAAACGACTTAACGCTAGGAACCACACAACGTGTGAGTAAAAGACTGCGTACACACATAGGTAAATATACACTTAACCTAAGGGTATTCTAATAATTCATAAAACCTGCTATATTGCCGGTAAGACCTACAAATACCATTTGATAATTTTAGTCAATATTTTTAGCCTAGTGCATTACTGGAGAATGTGTACCAATATACCCTACACACATATAGAAATTCCTTTTTTATGTATTGTATTTTTAAATAGTGATTATGTTTGGTGCTTATTTCATGAATTTGAATGCAATACAAATGTGTCAGTTTTGATTGTATATTGGGGAGTAATTCGACCTGCAGATTTAGATTTAGATTCCTATCATGACTGCTGCCTCACTCAATTAATTTTCGCTTATTTCAAGAACAGCTGCATTGGCTTCGTATTAACAACCTTCATCAGAGCATATATTTACTATAATTTGGAGATTTGAATAATAATTTGGATTCTATTAAGGTAGGTTAGATAACATTCGATGACATTTTGAAAACATCTATGTGACAATTTGAACAATGTTATGTGTATTAAGAGCTCTGAACAAACCAACACAACAATAGTATAAGCTTAAAGCTTAGTTTTGGGGGTGATCAACTATGTGTGAATTTTCCAGAGTACTTATTTTATTTATAATGCCAACATTTCACCAACAAGAATAGGAGCTGACACACATTTATTCAACATTAATATAAGCCCTTCAAGTAAGCACAGTGTATACAGAGCCGGCTTGAGTGCATAAGGCTTAAGGCTTACATTCAGCAAGTAAGCGGCGGTGTGGCCGCGGCGTGCGCCGTATCGCATGTACAGAGGCCTAGAGCAGCGCCGCCGAGTACGCGACGGGGTTCGAGACCGCGCGCGCGAGCCGCACGCCCGCCGCCACCTCCATGCCGGGTCAGGCGAATATCAACCATATCACAAACAAAATAGCTACCCACAGGAATATCTTGGACAGGAACTGCTCCTCTTCGTACTGAGCCGTGCCGCGCGGCGCTGAAACACATACACTCAGATCAACCCCTTGTCACAACGGGTTTATGACAATGATACATGGTCACTGTTATATCAAGGGTTGGAAAAACATCGGAGATTATTTGAACCTCTTTAAGTACCCTTGGCTACGCCCAAAGAACTGTTATATTTTTGCCTTTTGGGGGACTTCAGTTTAACTTTGGATCACTTGTATTCATGCCTGCAATACCAACCTGCAGCAGGGCGCGGATCACCAAAGTTGAATGAAGATGTGAAGACTCCAAACGGAAAAGCACCAATTCCGAAAGACATGTGGAATCCCTCCCCAAACCCGAACCCGGGGAACCCGCTGTTGTTGTCGGGTTCTGTGCGCTGTCCAGCAGGCCTGGGAGGCACCTGCACCAACAGCAATAAAGGTGTTAGCAATATAAAGCCCCAAAAAATAAACATAAACTTCCAAGGAGCACTGAACCCTACCTAAAACAGCAGCCATATAATAAAACCATTTCTTAAGTTAATAATTATGAATACACAGTTTCCATAAATACAGTATTCTTTAGAATTGAGAGAGTTGACTGAAACGGATTTGGAGCACACCTTAAGTGGTGTGGAGACACCACTCACTTTTTGTATTCAAGTTGTGTTAGTTTCTATGAACCACATTTTTTTATTATCCTTTCCACAGCAGGGATCTCAATAAAAAAGACAGGGTCTTTTACCTGCTTCAGATGGAGATTAGAGAATCACACAATTTGAATTGTTTTATTACTTGTGCTATTATGTTATACACATACCAGTATGTCTCCATTGTCTAATACAGCTTGGGTAACAACATTATGTGTTCAAATCACTGAAGTTTTAAGACTTCCATTGTACAGTTTCGTTCAGAGGACCCTGAAGGTAGACATATCTAAAGGACTAACAGTTACTCTGTGACATGTAAGACAACACATTCGAACAATACTCTTCACAACCAGTAGTGCTCAACTGACCTTATTTCTGGGGTCTTCTTGTTTAGTGTTGCCTCTACCATAGAGGGGAATTACTTTGTCACGGCTGATGGCAGCCTTGCAGACGGGGCACACCTGACGACTGGGTCTTGTCTCCAGCCATTGATGTAGACATGGCCAACTGTGTTACCAAAAAGATACAAAATACTTGTTGATGATACAAAATATTGAAATTTTATGTTGATTCACATCTATACTAATATTATAAAGCTGAAGAGTTTGTTTTGTTTGTTTAAACGCGCTAATCTCGGAAACTACTGAACCGATTTGAATAATTCTTTCACTGTTAGATAGTCTATTTATCGAGGAAGGCTATAGGCTACATTTTATCCCGGATTTCCTACGGGAACGGGCACAACGCGGGTAAAACCGCGGGGCGCTGCTAGTTTTAAAATATTCTTCAGGAAGGTATTATAGATTAATTGCTTACATGAAATCTCATTTCTTAGATGTGAGGAAAATATCAGTCAATTTGTGCAACTTTCATGTACATATCTAATATTCAATCCAAAAACGAGATGGGAACCGTGTAAACATGAGTGTGTTATGGTAGTATGCCCATTGTTTCAGTCCCCCAAGAACAATTAGGTACTTACTATCTGAATATTCAACTATTTGTAATATTTACAATGTTATCAATGCATATGATGTTAGCACAGTACCAGAAGAGGTGTCCACACATGCTGACGACGGCGTCGCGCGCGGTGTCCAGGCAGATGTTGCACTCCAACATCCTCTCATCATGTTTGTCCTCCTCGCCGCCAGCGTCCCCGCCAGGTGCAGAAGTGCTCGCCCGAGCTTCACTCGTTTCCGCCATACTGTATCTTACTATTTACTCCGTAGCCCACTCAACAATTTCAACACAAAAAAACTTGCACTAAATCTTATCGCAATCACTACCAGTGACGTCCTAGCGACTCGAATATGTATGACACGACAATCAATCCTACTCCAGACTAACACTGTCTAACAAATCACTTGTTAATTTTCACATTTAGATTAGAAAAGACGATCTATATTTTAATAAAATCACAATAGCGATCCAGTTTTCTATTGAAATCACCGATTTACACAGAAAAATAAATAAATCCGATCCCCCAATCCCGTGGTTTTTTGGTTTTTATTTTTTGGGTGATCTGTGTTGGTGTGGGTGGACCACCACAGACCACGAACCACTTACATACAAACCATTGACTTTTTCAATTCATTCAACCGTCACAGATTGCTATAATTTATATATTTTTCCGTTTGTAATTCCCTTTATTATACATCTGGCAAGCATTTATTTATTCGTTCAATTCAATCAATGTTGCTATGTTTTTTGAAAACAGTATATTTCTTTTCTTTCACTCACTTCAACTCACTTGGATTTGTGAATTTTGTGATCATTTGTGAATGTGAAAGGACGTATTTATTCACTTTCGTGTATTAAACGTGTGGATTCTTGTTTATTTATCAATATCTTGGAATAGGCACAGTAAATTTCGTATCCGTGTGTCATATATCGGATCAATGACTGTATTCTCGATGGAAATATGTTGAAAAACAATTGTGACGTCACAGACCCTATCAGCTGAGGAGTAAGGTAAATCGTAGAAGAGGTCGTGTTGTGGTATTAAGAGATTCAAGATGGGTGGCGCCGTGAGCTCGGGGCGCGACAACAATGAGTTGATCGACAACCTGATGGGCGGCGGCTACATCCGCACCCGCAGCGTGGAACGGGTGTTCAGGGTGCTGGACCGCGCGGAGTACATGGTGCCCGAGAGCAGGGACCAGGCCTACAAGGACCTCGCCTGGAGGAACGGCTTGTTACACCTGTCAGCGCCTTGCATATATAGGTAACTAAGCATTTTATTATCATGACA
This sequence comes from Cyclophora albipunctata, assembly GCA_963082685.1. Classification (NCBI taxonomy): domain Eukaryota; kingdom Metazoa; phylum Arthropoda; class Insecta; order Lepidoptera; family Geometridae; genus Cyclophora; species Cyclophora albipunctata. Next base: position 373,247 of record OY720117.1, on the reverse strand, counting down.
AATTGTGGGCTCTTTTTTATGTCACAGATGTCTTCAAGACATCATAATTATTGTTTACTGGTTGCTACGCCCAACAGAACAAAAAACCATTATAAAAAAATATGATAAACGATTTCTTTACAGTGAAGTAATGGAGGCTTTAGAGTTGAAACCTGGTTTATCATTTTTGAACCTGGGTTCCGGGACCGGCTACCTCAGCACCCTGGCAGGGCTGATTCTCGGGTCGGCGGGGATCAGCCACGGGGTGGAGTGCTACCCTGCAGTCATTGAGTATGCCAACAGGAAGCTGAGCCAGTTCATTGAGAACTCAGTCACTCTCGATGAATATGACTTTTGTATGCCAAAATATTTCTTAGGTATGTTGTTTTCTTACTAGGTATTTTATAGAATGCATAAATGTCTTCATTTTATATTTATTCAATCAAATTGTTCTCCTGATACTGTTTGTTAGAAGTAAGAAAAATCTTCAATTAAATAAAAATTTCCTACTAAGTCCAGCTTTTATCTGTTTAGGGAATGCCCTAGCTCTTGCCCCGCTGCAGACACCCTATGACCGTGTTTACTGCGGAGCCGGAGTGCTGCCTAAATACGACACCTACTTCAAACAACTGGTCAAGGTATACTACTTATATAAATATTTAAACACATAATTCTTCAGTATATTTTTCTACATCTGTTCATTGATTCCATATAATAAATGTTAATGTGGTATATATATTGTATTGTATGTAGGTGGGCGGCGTGCTGGTGATGCCACTGGGCGACACGCTGGTGCAGATGCGACGCGTGTCGCAGGACTCGTGGACCACGCGCAACCTTCTCAACGTGTCCTTTGCGCTACTGCGTATGCCTTCCGAGGAGATACTCGCTGATCCGCTCAAACTTGGTAAGATGTCACTTGTATCTAAGTGTTGGTCAAAGTTTTATAAACATTCTATTATAACCTGATGTTGGGCCATGTTGCTGCAGACGAGCAGGCGCCGGTTTCGCTGCAGGTGCTGTCGCGCGCGGTGATCCGCAGCAGCATGCGCGCCGGCCTGCTGCGCCGCCATCCCGAGCTGCGCGAGCCGCCGCCGCGGCCGCCGCCCGCGCCGCGCCCGCGCCCCCGCCGCATCTGCATCCCGCTCGACAACGAGAGCGACGTCGGTCAGTACACTTCTACCTTACCCACCATTTACTAGGAATTATATCTATTTTTTAAATATTTGCTATATTCGGTAGAGGGCCTCAACGAGCTGCACGACCTGGACCCCACAAACGGAGCGAACGAGATGAACGCGCTCCTGAGCCTGGTGCTGAACATGGGGCAGAACCGTGTCGCGGGCTCGCTCCGGCTCGACTCCATCGACGACTTCGACACGCAGGCCTCCAGCGACGAGGAGGAAGCCGACGGCGAGGGCGACGACGAGGCAGAGGGTGACGCGCCCGGGGGCAGGGGGGGCGAGGGTGCCGCGGGCAGCGGGGGCGAGGGCGCCGCGCGCGGGGGCGGCGCGGGACAGGGAAGTGCGGGTGAGGGGGGCGAGGGCGACAGCGTGGGCGATGGAGAGTCGCGCGCCGCGCCGCGCGCGCGGCCGCCGCGCGAGCTGCCCGGGCCCTCGGAGCCGTCGTCGGAGCCGCCGTCGCCGGACGCGGGCCACAAGAAGTACTCGCCCGAGATGGAGGTGTACTTCGAGGACAACCACGACTCGGAGTCGGAGCACGTGGACCTGGAGTGGGTGGACGAGGAGGTGACGTCGGAGTCGGAGGACGAGGGCCCGCGCGCCGACACCAAGCGGCAGAAGCTGGACAGCGGCATCGGCGAGGGCACGGCGTCCAGCCACGACACGCCCGACCCGGAGCCGCGCAGCGACGACTCCGACGTGCCGCCCTCCGCTTCCGCCTCCGCCTCAGCCTCCGCTTCCGCCTCCGCCTCCGCTTCCGCCTCCGCCTCCGCCGAATCTGGCGAGTCGGCAGACTCTGCGGAGGACGCCAACGGCTCTCCGCCCGGAGGTAAGACGGTTTCATTCGCTATTGACATATCCTTGTTATTAAAGTGTTTTAATGTCGATCTCGCCATGTGAGTATTGTTAGTAAGCGTTGTGTGGGCAGCAGGGCGCAAGCGGCGGCACGAGTCGGGCGGCAGCGCGGGCGGCGCGCAGTGCGCGGGCTGCGCGGGCGGCCGGCGGCGGCGCGTGCGGCGCGGCCGCGACGCGCGCCGCGTGCGCCTGTCCGTCGTGATGAAGCGCGGCGTCAAGGAGCTGCCGCTGCCCTACGCGCTCAAGAAGTACGTCAACCTGGGCCGCTGCTTCGAGTTCTAAGCGCTCCCTCGACCGCGCCACTGCGGGAAGGGGAGAGAGCCCTCCTACTTACGTCGTCTCGGATAATGGCCGTGACTATCTCCCGTCGAAAGTTCCCATTGTAAAGTTTTGTATTCTCTTGGACATGACATTGTTCCCGTAGTATATTATGACGTATATTGTAAGGTTTACACATTTTAATGATTATCGTTATCTAGGGGCCGAAAGAAAGAGACTTGAAGTGCCATTTACGTATGGAAGATGAGTTTATTCATACTACAGTGAGTCCGTGATGTTATGATATGTTCCACATTGAGTTCAAAGAAAACATCGGTATCGTTATACTGCAGGAGAGAATCTCCGCACGCTTCGACCCCGTCGATTGAATCTTGTGTGCTTTACCAACTGCCTTGGAGGAGTTTCCTTGACACATAAATGACAGAAACTCCGACATCCAGTTCCTTGAAATGTTTTCATTTTATCTCAAAATTAATTTCTTAATACATGAATAAAAGAATGTGATGTTGTTGTATATATTAGTTAGTACATATTATAGTATGATCATCAGACTTAGTTTGTCATAAATTGTTAATTTTGAAATGTATTGAGAGATGTTATTTATATTGATTTTTATATATTATGCGAATCGTAAATTATAACGTTGAATAATTATAAATATGTATAATACTGATCCCAATTTATTTATATTATCGGTTGATTCTAAGGAGTATCAGTGTTGTTCACTTGTAGAATATTTTCTTAAAGTTTGGTGGTGAGTTTTTCGACAATAACATGAGCCATGAAACAATTTGCTAGTATTGTTTTGCGTTATTGCGATGCATGAATTGCGTATCTGTATTAATAGTCCATCTAATCTCTATTCATATCGACTGGTGAGATGTTTGATGTTCTCTCAAAATCTCAAATTCGCTCAAACTGTTCTAAGTTTACTAAACATGCAACCGTGCCGTGAGGAGTTGAACCCATGAAATTAGTTAAAAGTTAAATCTGTATGTGATAGTATGAGCCTGTAAGGCGATTACGTTTCCGTACGTGAAGAGGATTAGGGTATTTTTCAAACCGAAAGTCCTCAGGGACTCTTGAGTCGTCAATTTCTCGGTTTTGCCAGGAGTGCACATACCAAGACATTAGTACTTATCCACAAATAAAATGCTTATAGCATGAGTTGAATCTATACCCTGCTGGGTCTCATCGGTATTTGTGTTCCGTTTCGGGGAGGATAGGGCGTTTAATTAAGACTGCCAAGAGTGCCGCGTTACCGTTTCAAATTATTCGATTTATATTTGTTAGTGTGGCGGGTCGTTGATTTCGTGCTATGTTCAGAACGAGCGGTCAACGTGGCACAGTTATTAGGACTAGGGTCGGTGAAGGATTTTAGCAATTTTGGGGTAATGTTTGGAGTATATTCTAGTCTCAATCGGTTCCATTGTTGTCAGATTGGTTACATTATTTGCAGGCATTTATTTTGCCATGTTGAGTTCAAAGTTGACGAGCATTTGCGACTTCACGGCTGTAGAGGCACATCTGGATGGTGAATACGACGTGTTAATCCCTAGTTATTCAGTTTATAAGTAAATGTTCGTTTGTATGTGATGTGGTGTATCGCTATGTATAAATTGATCCAAGGTTGCTAGTCCGACACAGGGCATGTTCACACGTGGCCTCGGCGCGCTACATCATACGTGGTGATGAATTCATCACTATCTATCTAGCTGTAATCACTCTAATAATCTTAGGATAGGACTTAGGTAAGTCTTCGACATCTATTTTAGTAGTATTTTGCATAATATTGTAAGTCGTGCGTGCGCACACGCGGCCCGATGTGAACACGGCCTTACGTGTTGTGTTAAGGAATTTATAATGATAATTATAAGGTCTGATTGATGTAAATAATACTGTCATATTGTTTTATTTTTGTTGCAAGTATGTAATTAATAATATATGATTTTAATTGATTATCAAAATGAACGATGTTTCAGTTATACTTTTGAATTAAAAAAACCACCCCTTCGTTTTTTATTATGTTTATTATAATATATTATTAAATCTATTGCAATATGAATACTTAAAATAAACATAGGTAGATAGTTCTAGCGTCGTATTCCTGGAAGTAGAGTCCACGCGGCCCCGCGGCGCGACAACGAACTCCTACCGAGCCTCCATAGTGAGTGATCTGCCGCTCACGCGTCCGACACGGACGTCGCGGACGTCGCGGACGATCAATACCTAAACGGTGGGTGCGCACTATTTACATGTTTACAGATCCTAAGCGTATGTTACACTTATAGTATGATTGATGAGAGTCGGGTGGGAGGCGGTGCGGGCGCGCGGTCAGCACCAGCGCGCGTCGCGCATGTCGGGGTACAGGTGGTCGGGCGCGGGCGCGCGGCGCGGCGGGCGCGGCGTGGGGCGCGCGGCGCGCTCGGCCGCGTGCGTGCGCTTCACGGGCCGCTTGCCCGCCTCGGGCTCGGGGCGCGCCTCCTCGCCCGCCAGCGAGTGCGCACTGCGCGCGCGGTGCAGCGACAGGCGCAGCGGCTTGCGCGGCGGCGCCGGCCGCTCGTCGTGCTTGCGGTAGTGCGCGAGGCGCGAGCACGTCTCGGAGCCGTAGTCGCGCGCGCCCTCCGCGCCCGGGAAGTCGGAGCACTCCGACTCCAGCTCCGAGGACTTGGCGCTGCGCGAGTGCGACTTGGAGGAGCGCCGGCTGGACTTGTGCGCGCTCTCCAACGGCTTGCCGTCGATGCGCCGGTGCGCCGCGAGCTCCGCCGCCAGGTGCACCTCCTCGACGCTCTCGTTCTTCTTCATCTTCCGGAGCCGCTGCGACCTCTTGAGCTGCTCGATGATGGAGAGCGTCTTCCGTTCGGCCCAGTTGGTCTTCTTGATGCTCTCCTCGATCCGGTCGGCGGACTTGTTGAGGTGTCCGGCGTCGGGGGCGGAGTACGCCGCCTTGAGGTCGAGCTCGTAGTAGTCGTCGCGCGCGCGCGCCAGCCGCTCCGTGTTGAGGCGCTGCTTCTCCATGTGCCGCTGGTTGCGCTCGATCATGCGGATAGCGGCGTCAGTCTCGGCGTGGTAGTCGTTGGCGGCGTGGATGCAGTGGTGCGAGAGCGAGTGGCGCATGCGCGTGGCGCGGGGCTCGAGGCTGTGCGAGGAGTGCGAGCGCAACGGCGCTGGCGCGGGCGAGCCGCGAGGCGAGGCGGCGGCGCGCGACGAGGCGCCGCTGGCGTTGGATCGCGGCCGCATCAGCGGCAGGTTGGCCTCGGCAGCGTCCAGCCCCGGCAGCTTGGCCACCAGCGCCGTGATGTCGGGTCCCTTCTGGAACACCTGCACCTCGGACTTGCCCCCCGCGCCGCCCGCGCGCCCCGCCGGCTCCGTGCTGATGTTGATGTTGGTCACGTTCTGCCTGCTCTTGTTCACTGTTATGCAGCTCTCGTTGCTACTAACTGGTTGAAGCTGAAAGATAAACGATTCGGTGATGACATGCTATCAAACAAAATACGAAAGAAAGTGTATGATGTTGCGCACAAATTACCTGGTTATGCCTGGTCAGCAGCTCGGCCACCTGCTCCTCGAGGTACGAGATGCGGTGCGTGAGTCGCGTGTTATCGCAGCGGAGTCCCTCCTTGGCCTTCTCTGCGTCGTCGGCCGCCACGCGGAGAGCGCCCAGCTCCGCCCGCAGGGAACACGCTTCATTCTGTTAATTATGGATGTTTCTTTAGTAGGTGTAGACATACTTAGAGATATATTTGTTGAAACAATAGTTTATTTCCACTTCCAGAAATAGGTATGGATGTGTACCACTACAAATGTGTTTATTACTTGTGTGACGGCGGCAGCGGGTTCGGGTCGGTGCGGGCGCAGCACAACGAGGCGCGCGGGCCCGGCGGCGGCCGCGCGCGCGGCCTCCTCGGGGCTGCGGCACGAGATCACCAGCGTGCCGTTCAGCTCCACCACTCTACGGAGGAAACATCTCTTATGTTTCTTTACCTATTCATTGGTACAACTATATTGTAGGCAACTTGCTTTACTTTCTACTTAATACATCCTTAGTTAGAAACACAAAGTGTAGTAGAGTAGACAATTCCGACGATGGGATGGTGATTTTTGCTGTATAGGTTAGTGTTTACTAGTGTTGGACCACCTTAAAACCTACATTTGATCTAAAAACATGGTTCACATTTATTAATAGGTTCCTATCTAGGTAATCTTCGCACCCACATACCTAACTGCATTATATTACACACGGGCTCGGTACCTCTCTCTCTCTTCCTGGCTATGTGTCCCACATGGTGGTGGGGTCAGCCTTCCTTATTTTTCTCCTCCACTTCGCTCTTTCGTTGACGTCGTCATTGGAAATCTTGCACTCAGCCATATCCTTGGACACTACATCCGTCCACCTTGTCTTGGGTCTGCCTCTGGATCTTCGACCGGGGATGGAGAGTTGTAGCGCCAGGTTCCCCACGTAGTCCAGCGGTCTTCTCTTCACGTGGCCATACCACCTCAGCCTACTCTCTTGCAGCTTGTCGGCGATGTCGCGAACGCCCAGACTGCCTCGCACGTACTCGTTGCGGATCTTGTCGAGCCTGGTGACACCGCACATCCACCTCAGCATCTTCATCTCGGCCACTTGGATGGCATGGACGTTCTTCTCAGTGACCGCCCACGTCTCACTGCCGTACATCAGGACTGGTCTGATAATGGTTTTGTAAATCAAACCTTTCAGTTTGACCGGCATCTTTTTGTCGCATGTCACTCCAGTTACTTCTCGCCATTTTAGCCACGCTGCAGCTATGCGGTGCTGAATGTTAGGTTCCACATTCCCAGAATTGTGCAACATACTTCCCAGATACTTGTATTCGTCGCACCTTGTGACTATTTGTCCTTCGATGGAAATTGGACTATTGTTACTGGGATCTGGGTCTTTAAAAGTCAGGAACTGGGTTTTTGCAACACTCAGCACTAGGCCACCGGTATGTAACTGTTGTTTCCAGGACAAGAGTGCATCTTCCAACTCAGAGCGGCTCTCCGTGCAGATGGCTACATCGTCAGCGTATATGAACGTCCATGCTGCTTTGTTCTGCGCGCTCTCAGTGAGTGAATCCAAAACCAAGCAAAACAAGAAGGGGCTTAGGACAGATCCTTGGTGTACGCCTTCTGTGACCGCTATTGGTTTTGTTTCCCCCACTACCGTCCGAACCATCGATCTGGCGCCCTTATACATGTCGGCAATGATGTTAATGTAATGTTCGGGGACGTTCTTCTTGCGAAGGCTCCACCATATCGTGTTCCATGGAACACGATCGAATGCCTTTTCCATGTCTAGAAAAGCGACGTACAGTGATCGGTTTTTAGCGCGATACTCTTCAGCAATGATGTTGAGGGCGAACATCGGATCCGTGGTCGATAAGCCAGGTACGAAGCCATAGTGATTCTTCGACAGAGAGCACTCCGACCGTAATCGGCTATCAATCACCCTCTCGTAGAGTTTCATTGTATAGCTTAACAGTTTGATGGCGCGATAGTTGCTGCATTCGTACTTGCTCCCTTTCCCCTTGTATATCGGAACTATAGTGCTCAGCCTCCACGCCTCTGGCATTTTGGAGGAGGACAACATACAGTTGAATAGGTTGACAAGCAGTTCGATGCCCTGCTCACGCAAACATTTCCAGGCTTCTATAGGAATCCCATCGGGACCAATGGCTTTCTTATTAGACATCTTTTCTAATGCTTTCTTTACTTCATTTGGCTGTATTGGTAGAATGAGTCCTGTGTTGGCTTCCATTTCTGGAAGCTGTGTTTGAGATGGTTGGGGATTAAAAAGTTGTGTATAATATTGATGCCAGGTTTCTATTACATCTTTATCTTTATATAATAAGTCGCCATTTTGGTTTTTGATGGTTTTACATCGAGCTGGATCCTTGCTATTTCGACTACGCTGTTTAGCTAGCTTGTAAATCTGCTTTTGGCCTTCTTTTGTATGTAATGTGTTATATAGGTCTTTTTGGGATTCAGAGCGCTCTATAGCTATTATTTTCTTGGTTTCTTTCTTAATTATCTTATATGCTTGTTTATCTTCTGTGGTTTGAGTTGTTTGCCAGGTTTTAAAAGCTGTTTTCTTCCTCTGTATTGCGTTCTGTACCCGTTCAGTCCACCACCATGTTTCTCTGTCAGTCTGCTTTCCTCCTTTAGTGCGACCAAGGGTGTTGTTTGCAGCTGTCATGATGGACTTGCGTAGGTTTTCCCAAATAGAGTCAATGTCTGAATTAAAGTCGATCTGTAAATTGGCTAGTTGTTCCCGAAACTTGGAGATATTCTCGCCTTTGAGATTCCACCACTTAGTGATTTCAGGAGTTGGAGTTGGTTTATCTTTGGCTATTTTTCTGAATTTCATATCCATTACAACAATGCGGTGTTGGGGAGCTACGCATTCTCCTGGAATTACTTTACAGTTTGTTACTCGGCTAATGTGAACTCTGTTTACAAGAATGTAGTCAATTTGGGAGTTGGTGTTGCCGCTCTTGTACGTAATTATATGCTCTGACTTTTTGGCAAAAAATGAGTTGGCTATAGCCAGATCAAACGCTGCAGCAGTCGAGAGGATGACTTTGCCAGCATCGTTAAGTGTGCCATACGCGTGACCTCCATGCACTCTTTGAAAAGCGATGTTTGCTTCACCGATGTGGCCGTTCAGGTCACCTCCCACCAGGGTGGTTTCATTTGTAGGTATTGACTGTAAAGCGGTTTCTAATGTAGTCCAGAAATTGTCTTTTTCGAGTTGGCTGCAACCTACTTGGGGTGCGTATGCGGAAAAGATGTTGAGGATTTCTCCTTCTACTAAAACTTTTAACGTTATGAGTCTGTCATTTATGCGATTAACCTCTAATATGTTATCTAGATGGTTTTGTTTGACTGCTATTGCAACGCCATTTCTTCCATGTTTTGCGCCTACGTACATGAGTTTATAGCCCTCTCCGATGTTACGGGCTTTAGATCCAGTCCAGCGAGTCTCTTGAAGACAGATAAAATCGACGTTTCTACGTTGGCAAAGTGAGGCAAGTTCCTTCGTCTTTCCTGTTAGAGTTCCTATGTTCAATGTAGCGAAGCGGACCTTAAGGTTACAATGTGGGACTAGCGTCGTTAGCCGAGCCCGTCCGTGACTCGGTAGCCCTAGCCCACTTGTCGCAGAGGTAGGGCGATGTGTCTGCGCGTCGTTTCGCGGCGACGCCCTATCCGTTATCCTCGATGCTTTGTGTAACCTTCCCATATCTTTTCAATAAATTTGGCGTTTGGGGTTTATTTATCCAGTGCCGATTGCCATCTGACGCACAAAAACCTTCTCGTTTGAGATAGGGAAACCCTTGGATGTAAGGTGTTGTATCCAATGTGTTGATACCTGGGTATACCGCCAGAGTCCCGGTTTTGTGTAGAAATTTGTGAAGTGTATTTGCATGTATGTGTGATTGTGTGTAGTGAGGGGTGTCGGAGTGTGTGTTCTATAGTGTAGGAGTGTATGTAAAGTACCCTGTCCCACCCCTGGCCTTAGTCGCCTCTTACGACACCCTGGGCCCTGGGGAGGTGCTATTCTAATCCGACACCCCACGGAAGATACGGGCTCGGTACCAATTGATGATAAGCGTGCAGTGAATGTAAGGAAAATGAAACGTGTTCGATCAACGAACTCCTTAAGTCTGTTTTCAGTGAATCTATGAATTTCAAAATGTGTCGTTGATCACGCACCGTTACGATTGTTCCATGAAGTGGCTTTCATTGTGTTCTCCTTACTTGGGGGTGGCGTGTCGGCGCTGATCCGAGATTCAGTTACAATTATGTCATTTTAGAAATCAACTTATCAAACTACCTACTTAAGAATATAGAATACTTCCGCATAGGCATTTGTAGGTACCTACATATGTACATGGCACAATTGGTACATACCTAAATCTACTCACATAGTAGTTTGTGGTTTGCAGTAAAACATCAGCAATACCATATAATGTTGGTCTATCTATAGCAATACATAGAATTTGGACACTCGAGAGTGTTCCGTGATCAAGCCAGATATTCGAAGCGAGAGCACAACGACCTCCGCCTCCTAACAAGGTTTCCTCAGCGATGGTGAACCGCTCACAACCGCACGCTAATCCCCTCCAAATCGACGTTAACTACATAAGATTCCTGCCTCTGTTACTGCGCTCATTTTGATTCACCTCTTGACTGCTTTAATGAACGCCTTGAAACTTCGTTGTTTGTGCTCTACATTACACGCGCATTTGAGATAGATTGGTAGGTATATTTATTTGCAGATTATTTGTGGTTATAGCATGAGAGCAGTCGAAGGATTTACAAACCAATTACATACCACTTATCCACCATATTACTAACATTGTTCACATACATTTTAGACAGTCTCAAGGCTTTTAATAGTGCGTTCTATTTCAAACTACCTAGTAAAATAATACTTTTAGGTTTTACTACAAACTCATGTGTTATCTAATTATCTTCCCTGATGAGCCAGAATTCGTATATATTTGTATAACGTTCATAGTGTCGTGTGTCAACCTATGTAAAACTATTGTTCTAATATTGACAATCAGAGGGTAGTATAAATTCAATTTGAATCTTCTACCCTCATAGTATAGCGATAACTTATTATATTCAGCCTGCCCGCGACCACGAGTAGTTCTATTCACTCAAAACGCCGGAAAATTAAAATAAGTGTTTTTATTTGATTACTTAATCATCAAATGCGAAAATATTCGTTATTACTTACGAGTATACGTTAATAATGTACACGTAGACGTAGTTATATATGAATAATGTACCATAGGTAGTTTCTTAACACTGTATAGTGTATAGTACCTGTATATTCTCTATGTGTAAAGTGGTTTAATATGTAAAGTGTGCGTGATATTGTGGTGATACGGACCTGTCTCCTGGGCGGAGCGCCGCATGGTCGGCCCAGTCGACCGCCAGGCCGGGCCCGCGCGCCGCCGCGCCCCACGACCCCTCGCGTGGCTCGCAGCACACCAGCACGCCGCTGCCGCCGCACTCGCTCACCGCACTGAAACAATACCACATTGGATTATACTACTCAATAGTCAACAAAGCAGTTCAACTAGCATTGACCATCGGAGCGAAGCTGAGTGTAGTAATGTAATGTGTAACATATCACTGAGATAGCACTCCTCAGTAGTAGGGTGCCTTTTTTTCAGTTCTCTTGCCTTCACTAAAAATATCAGTGGTATCAGTACATACAGTAACAAGAAAAAACACGAGTAAGGATATAATAAAAATTGTCATCAGCAATAGCCATCTATTCACGCCTGTTCTTACGTATCATATTATCTCTATCACTATCACTACATAGTATAAAACAAAGTCGCTTTCCGCTGTCTGTCCCTGTCTGTATGCTTAGATAGATCTTTAAAACTACACAACGGAATTTGATGCAGTTTTTTAAATAGATAGAGTGATTCAAGAGGAAGGTTAATATATATATAAATTCCCGATATTCTCACGGGAACAGGCATAACGCGGGTAAAACTGCGGAGCGCTGTTAGTCTTTTATAAAATAGGTAGCTATAAACTATTGTATTGCATACAGCCACTAAAGATAATAATTATTATTACATACCCAGACTACCATAAACTACTCCACATCCATACATAAACCAAACAGTCTCCTCGGACATGTTACTGATAAATACTCGGTAAGACTATTCCACCGAGCTATTAACAGTCGGTTAGTACACAGCTAAGGAGAGGCACATAAATGTAGTACAATCATGATTAGATCCGCGGACGTAATGTACAGTCGCGGCGAGAGGGGCAGACGTTTTTATGTCTCCATTAAGAGGATTAGAATGTGTTCCGCGGAACTGGATGCAGCCAGCCCGGCGCGCGGGAGCCAGCGCTTCACTTACATCTTATTTAGTGGTCACTATTTTATGTGACGTTACTTCTAATTAGAATTTATTGGAAATGATAAATAGAAAACGGAAATAAATCGGGCCGCAGGTTTCAATCAATGATTAGTGTTTAAACTTACGTTGGTAGGTATGTTGTTTATAATATATTAAATTCCTGGAATCTTTGGATACACTAGCGGCTAGACTGAGTTTCGTTTCAGAGCCAACTCTGTTGAATGTGTTGTTTACATATAATAATATTCTAACATACTTTTTAAACTAGTTTATATGTATATTATAGTTAAACATCGCCACGTTTAGTTATGGAAAGGCAATAAAGGCGAGGCGTGGGAGCAGTGTCCGGCGGCGTGACCTCGGCCGTGACTCCCGCGTCGCTTCCTCGCGCATCTGCATCGCGCAGCACCATCACGACCCGACCTGCACCCACATGACCACGGACCATTTCATATCACACAGACATGACCTAGGCCTGTGCATGATACAAGCGTTCTTGGTCGATGTTTATATGATCGTTATCTAGCCGATGTGAAATTTGTTACATTATATAACTAACAACAAACTATTTATACTAAATGAAACGGGACTATATATATCGCGTTAGAATATATCACGTGTTTATTAAAATGCGTACCTGACGTTTCGAGCGGATTACACTACTCGTGGTCACGGGATGACTGCTTAAGTATTTTAAAAAGTTTTATTTAACTCTGTAAACTTATGACGATGGACTCGCTCAGTGTCGATAACGAAAGAATTCGGCTCAGCCTAACTGAAGACATCAACGCGCTCGCCTAACAAAGTACACATTTCTAATATGTAATAGGAAATTTTAAACCACTTCATATTGTTTTTATTTGTTGCTACTCAGTTTTCAATGGATATTTGAATAAGCAATATGTAGTCATTATCCCCTAATACCCCTAATACCTTATACTTAAACTTCTTCATATTCTGAAGCAATATGATTGCTATTGCGTTATGGTTTTACACTAGACCAGCCTAACGTGCACTATAAGTACCTGCTCTGGCCAGGTCTCGTACATTCCCAGGGTCAACACCTACACAGCGGCGCGGGCGGATCATACTATTGCCCTTTGTTAGGGCTCCGCAGCACGAACCCGTCGGGCTGCTTTCTACCCGTCCCGACACCCGACACCCAGACCTAGACGTACCTAATGACTGATTGTACTCTGCTGATATTCCTATTATGGTTACCTTGTTTCACAACAAAAGTTTTCAAAGAAAATTTCTCAAAAGAAATGAAACAAAAACAGTTCACACTTATGAATGATATTGATAAGAATAAGTATAATTTTAAACATGAGTTGTATGTTTGATATATACAACATTTACAAAAAAGTATAATGAACACATAGTTCCCGTGACATGTATCTTCTACATGTATGTAAACACAAGGTATGCCCTTAGTACTTTAATTTCCCACGCTAATAGTACTCAGTGCACTGAAGCGCGCCGAGTGGCGGGAGAATTGAGCTTGTTACGAATGTTACGGAGCAAAAACATAACCACGACATGCGGCGTCTTGAGGCAGCGGGCTCTACTGGTGATGCGTTAAGAACCCGTTCAATATGTATCAATCCGTAATAATTGCCCTCATACATAGGTTAATAGATTAATTGCTCCCTTTATAGCGAGTAAATAGTTTCGTTTGCATTTGTTTTCTATTTATGATTTTGATATGGTTTGATTGGATCGGTAATTAGGATCACGTCAAGTGTTCGTATTTGTGAAAGTTATTCATGGAAAGTAAGCAACTGAGATAAGAGCCTTCTACTTTCCGTGTCATGCGGGCTCGATTTCCGCGCCGAGTCAACTATGTTTATAGGTATCTTAGTTCGTTGGCTTGTTAAGTAAAGGCTTAGTTCATCTGGAAGGTCCGAGTCACAACAATGGGTCGAGGAGCTGGATGATGAACGCCCGCCTGAAAACCCGATCACCTGCAGCGATCAATCACTATTATTGTGACGGTGTGCTTATATGCCCATTCTGTACGAGGACCATCACAAGAGTTTAGTTGCATAAACCACAAGCATACGAAAATCGTGCTGAGTAAGAGTTCCGTCGCCAAGATCGATAACGGTCGAAATTTTTGATATATTCTGCAAAGATTACATTGTTGTTATAACGATTGGCCATGTGAATCATTATTTAGTTGTGTGTTAACGTTTTTGTGTTCAAAGTGTCATTACACGGCGGTCAGTGGTCAGGTTACGGGCACTTGATGTGGTTTCACGGCGTTAATGCGACCATGATGAGCGGCCACAGCGGCCGACACGCGACGTCGCTGATGAGATAATGATCCTGAGAGTTACACCCTCGGATTATTTCTCACTGCTTCTTTTGTGGAAACTTAACTTGTTATTAAGTAGTGGTTTTATAGTGTTTACAACTGAAGACAAGTATAGAAAGGTACCTTATTATAGTGCATCATTATATACTTATTTTAATGCATAATTAAATTACTAATTTTAGTTCGACAAAAAATTTAACCAAGGAAAGACTTACTTATAAGCTAGTTAAATATTTAGTAAACTCTGTAAACCACAAACATCCCAAATTTTAGAAAACCATACTTTTCGATACAGTGATGTCATGTGTGTGACTTAACGAACGAAAGCAAAAGTAATTACAACTTCTAAGAAGAAAATTAAAGAGAAACCACGACATTATGTTTTCTTGGATAAAATTAGATATTTAATGACACAGTGATTTAGTTTTTCTGTATCGAGATTATCGAGTGGGGGTCGCGATCCGTCGCTACGTAATGAGGCGATGACGAGCGTGGTGTGTCTAATTGAGCCGGGTGCGCCGACACCGCCGCCGCTGCCGCTTGGGATCACCAACCACTTTCTCTGAAACTTACTTTTACTTACATTCATCATCGCACCCAACTCCAACCACTGAACTATTGGTACTCCGTAAAGTAAGGTTCCCACGAATTTGTGAAACCAAAAGTAAAATAAAACCACTCATACCGAAATACCTATTCTATTTAACATAACAATGTAATTACTTAATCTCGTGAAACAAGATAATGTTTTATGATTACATTTAATTCGTTATTTGTGAACGAAATAAAATTTTACACATATTTTATTAACTAATTGTTGGTAACTTATATCTCAGGAAAGATTTTTATTTTATTATCGTAATTAATCTTGTATAGAACTGTCTCTGTAAGTTGCAGTTCGCTCGATCAATTCGTTTCTATCTAGATTCTAGAAGCTCATTTTTTAGTTTACGCAATAGTTATTTATTTCAACTAATTAACACTTTCGCCTTTTGTAGTATTTCAGAAATTTTGTTTCCCAATGCGTTTCTTGTACCTAAATATTTAGCCATAGAGAAACGATAATTTCATAATGAGCTAAAGAGTACTTCCTGTGGCGTGGTCCATTTAAACACGTTAACTTAATTTGTATCCGGGTTTTTATGTCACTTCCTGTTTTCTATAAACTGGTTGCGAGAATCCGTTTATCATCGCCTCTTCTTAATGCGTGTGAGATGGCGCGGAGTATAACAAAAAGTGGTTTTGAGGTATTCTAGTAAAACAGAGTTCGTACGTCCGTATTTATATAAGTTCGTATACGTCCATGTTTCCAAAGACCTAAGTAGGCATGACAATTTTATATTTGGTTTGACTTAATCCTAGGAAAAGTTAACATCGCTTCAAACTTTTCAAACTTGCTAAACAGCTGCTGTTTATGGTTATAAACATCGCGAACTGAATACCAAGTTCGTAGCAAGTTATCCGTCGAGATTATCTATATTCCAAAGACGTGCTTCTGCCCATTGCTGGCTGAAAAAGACGTTGAATTAAACATATCTGTAGTTCAGGGGACATGTACTTTGTCAAGGGGAATACATTCGCAAAAAAATGACTCCCTGAAAGGAAACGAATGACATGTTGGCACAGCAGATACGTGCAAATTGTTGTGGAAATGCGGATATTTTCATATTTAGGGTCTGTGTTGTTGATTGAAATAAACAGAGGATGTAAACACGGAGTGAATTAGGTCACGATCACAGGCGCGGCGACCGCACCGCCCCGCCGCAGCCACCACACGCCGTCCGTGAGAAACCGATACTAATATCAATTTACTTAAATAAATTACTTCTTTGTTTTGCCGTCGAGTTTCATCGTGACACCCCGACACGTCGCAATCTCAACCATATCTAGTAATTACGTGTCCTTCGTTTCTTTAATTCATATTATTTATATTAATTATGCTTATTGTTTATATTAATTATACTTTAATTTATATTAATTATGGCAGTGATTGTGTGCGCGCGGCCGTCATTGCGCACGCGCGATTCTTATCTCTCACACTTTTCTCGAAGTGATTTCGACGTTCTCATGGTGCGGACGGGTCATTCGCGGGCGTGTGCAATCAAACTGCACAAATTGGCGGCTTACGATCGAAGGTGTTACATTTAGAACCAAACCATGATATTAACATGCAAATTGTTAGCTAGGAGGTGCTCTCTCCTATTGAGTTTCGGTTTAGTGAGTTTGGTGCGGAGAGATTTTTCCCAGCGATACGTAGAATGTTGTAGAAAGTGTGCCATCCCGCCGGGCGCCCGCCCCTCGCAACAATGGCCAGTGTCGTAATAATCGTAACAATTACCGTATTTGCGCGCACTATCCGCGGTCTCTGCGGCTTTCCGCTTAAATTATTTGTCTGAGATGTGTCGACACGTCCCTCTTGCAGACATGCGCGTCTCTAATCCGTAAATAAAACTAATTGTGAACATTTTGTCTAATTGCTGGCTTCTTAAATTGTTTCTCACGATAACGACCGCTAAATGTGGAAATACTTAATGCTTTCAATGTTAACTCACAATTATTTATTGTGCGCTCGATTAGATTTGTATTAGTTCAGCAGGATGAAACCTTTCTTATTTTTTAACGACTCAGAAATGCTTGACTTAAAACAACAAACAACAAATTCTTGCTATGACGCAATATTTCCGATATTTTATGGAATACCTAAAGGTTGTCAATGTCAAAAAAAATGTGTATGACGGTCTAGTTTTGTCTTTAGTTTGGAGTTACTCGAAGGGTCATCGTATCACTCAAGCCCGGCTTGTCTGCATGAAGCACAGATTCCACGGAAGCGATACATCAGTATTAGTATTTACCGGAAAGCTGGTGAGAATTGAACTTTATGAAAGTCTGTGTGAGTTTCCGTCGCTAACGAGTTCCACGTCGATGACTATTAGACAGCTAATAATTATGAGTGTTTTCATTGAGATTATCTCTAATGGCGGCTCCACATTAGTGCCGTGAATTCACGCGCGATTTCTCACCGTGAATTCACTGAACGAATCCATGCCCTCCCCATTCACGAGATGCTCACAATAGTTCGAAGGAGGAGGCGCGAACCCTTTGTCGCGGGACACAATACCGACTCTGATCGGGGAACAGGCGTGAACGTGCGTGAACCCCGCGAAAACGGTCCACATTCACGTTCGCGCTTGTTCACGGAGCTTCACGGCACTAATGTGGAGCCGCCATAATTTACTGCAGGAGAAAATATGAGTTTCTGTACCTACTTCTATGCATTGCAAATCTTGATAATTTACTGTAGTCTATAGATAAAGTTCGTAGTCACACAGTTTTTTCACGATATACTTTTCACGAACCATCAGAAATCCTGGGGCCACAGTTAAGACCGTTCATTTGTCAACATTTGATCAAGTATGTCGAAGTGTGTCCAATAAGTACCTGTATATAGTGTATCAGTAAGAAGGTACCTGTAGAGCGAGTGCTGGTGCTGGCTGGCCTGGTCGATGAGCTGCGCCAGCGCGCGCGCCTGCTCGCCCAGCGTCAGTAGCTCCAGCTCCTCGCGGCCGAGCTTGTACTGCAGCTCCGCCTGCTGGATGCGGCTGTCGATGTTGCTGCACAAAATATAAATTACGTAAAACACATTGTAATCGGTTAGAACCAGTATTTAAGTTGTGGTATGATTGATATTGGAAGGAAGTTAACAGAAAAATTTGAAGACTATAAAAATGTTAAGCTGTAGGAATAGCGAGACTGTAAGAGAGCAAGAGTATTGATGATTGTATCTCGTTAGACAGAACGGAGAACTTTTTCTCTTTGATTCCAGTCACAAAAACTCTCTCCGTGTTGCGTGTGTATTTTTAGTTGACAGTAGGGGTTGCACTTCTTATTTGTTGTCCGAATTCTTGTGACGTCATACTTTCGCCTATTTGAACTCTCTGCTATGCCCTAGCAATGTCTGTATGTAATGTACAGTAAGGTATGTTCCTTACTCGGTGACGTGCGTCTTGTCGAGGCGTCGCCGCAGGTCGAGGATGTTGTTGCGGCGCGCGTCCAGGTCGTGGCGCACGGCGGCGGCGCGCTCCTCCAGCGCGCGCCTCTCCTCCGCCGACAGCGGCGCGCACTCGCCGCTCGCCTCGCCCCCCGCCCCGCCGCACCCGCCGCCCGACGCCTGCACCGCCAGTCGCGCCGCGCTCAGCGACGCACTCAGCTGCTTCTTTAGACTACAACAAAATATACCCATCTAAGGCCCTACGAACATTAGACATATCGTAGTCATTATTTACGTAAAGCTCGTACGTTTTCGTAAAAGTCGTAACTTAAAAGAGCTATGTTAATTAATTGTAAATGTTAATGTTCAACGTGGCTGCTTCTTCTAAGAGTGGCTGATTTTATCTAAGCTACACTATACTTACACAGTACATGAGACATTATACATTTACACTTAGTTTATGTCTACCGGGCTCTACATACTCAGTCTCTACTTACTTCTGTATGAGAGTATCCTTGTCGGTGAGCGCGGTGCGCAGCGCGTCCAGCTCCCGGGAGGCGTCCCGCGGGCCCGCGCTGCGCCGCCGCGACCCCGCCAGTGACACCTCTATACTCGCCATCTACGGCAAATCAGAATTCGTAACTTTTATATATAGGTAGGTGTCGTAATATGGAGTAAAAACATTCGCATGATTTACGTAGAGTTGTATACAAATTATTACCACCGATAAATATTCAATGTCAGGGAAATAAATAACGATTAATTAATTTATCTTGTCGCGATGTTATCGAGCGTCAGTTTTATAAGGAGAGTAAAAACCGCCGCTAATGACAGGATCGCGGGATCGCGCGAGTGTCAGCAGCTGATTTATGACGCCGCGTAGCGCGGGCCTGCAGCGGTGAGCGCGCATGTAGCCGCTGAATAATTAGGACGACACCGACAAGACATCACTCAAAACTTTACATTGTACGATGATTTAACCAATAGAAGAGCCATGTGAAAACAAAAAAGTAAGTTACTTGAGAGCAGCTAACGAGATGGGCTATTTTCTTGAAGGTGGGTTTCATCGTGCAACTACCTTTTTTACTTATTTATTACTTTACTTATTATACGTAATACCTGTCTTTACTTATTAAATAACTCTGAATTAATTAAACTAATATCGCGACAATACCGACTGACTTTATGGGTAAAACATAAAAGCGCTACCTTACTTATATTTAAATACATAAATCGCATTTATGCGGACGTTAAAAGTGTAGCGTGTAAACGGAATCATTAATTTAAACCAAGCACTAGTATCATGGAGGGATTAAAATTGTTTCATACATGTTTTAACATTTTAATTAAACCGGTGTCATTATTGGCCGTGGTATGAAACCTTCCGACTTTACCATTATTTTTAATTAGATCCTTGTAACATAACATACGATATTGATGTAATATATTATGCTTATGCATAATCATTTTTATATTGATATCTGCTTAGTACTTCGGAACATTTAGCAAAAGCTGTTTCAGTTGAATCTCTGACCGATAAGAAGGAAACGAAGCGATATCATTATTCTGCATTTACAACTTCATTGTACGTGAGTGCGCAATCCTGCGCCGGCGCAGATATTGGAATGATTAAGATCGAACGGCTTCATTGCGCATTGGGAACAAGTGAGGTGCGTGCGAAAAGGGCGCCACATTACGGTACCGGGACAATAGTGGGAACACCCGGCCAGGAGATAACTAGAGGAGATAATTGACGTTCAGTATTGAACACTCATATACGTGAAGACTGACTGAGACTAAAAATAATTAATAGGTACATGGTACATGGTATGATACTAGGTTGTAATGTTTACTTGTAATAAAAGAGCGATTTTACACTTTGTTATTACATCACAGATACTAACCCAGTAATAATTTGATAAATCCAAGTTCTCACAATGAGAGTACAGCTTCAAGATGATCAGATAGCAGAGAGTTTCTCGCACTGCGGTTTATAAATAAACCAGAGACTATCGGTCATCTAGAGATCTCCGCCGAGATACGAGCATGTGGTACACAGAGATATCATTCGTGAATTAATCTATGGTTACTGGGGAAATCAAGTATTAATTTCAATTTGAAGGAGTTAAGGCAGGCTTTCAATATTTATAAGTTTGTTGGATACATATTGGGAGGTATTCATGTAAATCGGGATTTATAAATCAAAAGAGTCCACGGGCTATTTTATCCTGTCTTGCCAAGGCAATAGCGAAGATAGGATACGCATATATCCTTTGAGTAGATTAGGTGCTGCCATTAACTACTTTTAGTTACAAACATTTCTTTGTCAGTTATTCTGATGCAAGAAGTACGTTCGTACTGAAGGTCAGGGCGAGGCGGTGTGGAACGGACCGTGGTGGAAGGAAGCGGCCGCCGCCGGGTCGGCGGTCGCGGGACCTCGCTTCCTGCTGGCCTGACTAATGTACCACCTTATAGTTACAACCACCCACTTGTCGTATTTAACGACCTGTGATACTACATACTACAACGAATTCCATGTTCGGTTCTCTAATGCTGAATGAAGAAAAAAAACACGCTAAAGTATTTTCTAAGTAAGAATGCACACTTATTTTAATACACCTATCTAGTATGACTGCTTTTTAATGAATGATTATTAGCGTTAATATCGATAATACTCGTAATAAACCGAGGCTGCGTGTCAACAAATTGCTTTATAATTGGTCTAATGTCGATATAATTCTCCAAATAACACTTACACCTTGCTACGAGTTATTTGATCATACTTGATCGCTGTTCAAATAAAACAAACAATTCGCCTAGTGTTTATCATCGAGAGATATCATAGAGAGAGATATCATCGAGCTGCTATAATATTGTTTGGTTAATAAAATGAAACAGCTGGCAATGGGAATCGAACTCAGGCGCAGTTTATTTACATTTTTTACTGTAGGGATATATGTACATAATAGTAAAAAATGCTCTTCTTCAGTATACAAACCGTAAAGCTTGTGTAACTATTTGTCCATAACTATTAAGTAAGTCTACAAACAACTCGCAATTCAATTGATACAAAACATAATGCCACGGTCCGATATCGGATGATCGCGATTGTAAATTGCAAGCGTTGATTGTGGGCTGACTGCGGCGAGGTACTTGCCTCGTGTTTTATAGGGAGACTGGACTAGACCTATAGCTCCAGACCCTATAGATACCGTATAGGGATGTTTAACAAAAAGTCTATAATACAATAAAGCTGAAGTTTGTTTTTGTATCATTTTTTGTTTATTTGAATGCACAAATCTCAAAAACTGTCAATCCGAATTCAATAATTATTTTTGTAATGGATAGCCACATTTAAAGGGAAGGTTATAGGCTGTAGGTTATAGGCCCAAAAATCTCACGAGAACGGTCACAACGCGGGAAAAGGGGGCGGTGCTAGTATAGATGTAAAGCGTGAAGTGTGCTACCATCTCTATCCCGATGTGACGGGCGTTCTGATAGTAGGCCAACAATGAATCAATGTGTACATTATCGGCCTTTTTAATTATGACTGATTCGTAGCAAATTGCCGTAGTCACTGATTGATTTGTAGCAGATAGTCATAATGATTGATTCGTAGCAGATAGTCATAATGATTGATTCGTGGCAAACTGTCGTAATTATTGATTTGTGTAAAACATGGTCATTTCGTTCAATCTTTGATCATTGTTGCAGTAGGTAATCTATACTAATATTATAAAGCTGAAGAGTTTGTTTTGTTTGTTTGTTTGTTTGTTTGTTTGTTTGTTTGTTTGTTTAAACGCGCTAATCTCAGAAACTACTGAACCGATTTGAATAATTCTTTCACTGTTAGATAGTCTATTTATCGAGGAAGGCTATAGGCTACATTTTATCCCGGATTTCCTACGGGAACGGGCACAACGCGGGTAAAACCGCGGGGCGCTGCTAGTCATATTATACTTAAGACTTGGCCAAACCAACGCGTTCAGCTCGCGTCCGCAGTGGCGTGCGCGGTGGCGGTCAGTTGTTGTGTACGAACTTGTAGCGACGTGTTCACATCGATGCGTCCTCTGATTGGTCGCGGCGTCCGATGCAGCGTCTGCACGCGGCGGTGGCGATCAGATCGGGCTTGTTACGTTAGGACGCTGCACGCAGCTATTTGTATATAGAGAGCATTGTAGTCAATGACGTGATGCCAGCCTGGTGAACGCAAGAACAAACGCGACGGTGTATACAACTTTTGCACGCGCAGTATCGCCACCGCGCACGCCACCGCGGACGCGAGCTGAACGCGTTGGTTTGGCCAAGCCTTTAACTATTATACTTTAATGATCTTAGTAAATTTCGAATAGTATGTACCTGAAACTTGAAATTTAAAATGAGTTCGCATAAACAAATAATTATTCGTGTAAATTTCGCCTCGACTTATCTTCATGACTTACCTACTTGTATTCGTATGCGATCTATTTGTTTTTATGGCTTCTTAAATGTCTTCCTGTCAGTGTGTTTAATTAATACAACTAATTATATAACAAAATGTTTATAAGGGTCAATATTAATTTTCATTTACTTGGGCATTCTTATAGCTGTAACCTAATACATATTTATTACCCAAAATACATGATGCATGTCAAAATCGGCGAAAGTCATATACAATTACGTGTATAATAAAGCTGTGGGTGCTGTATTTAATGTGTCGTTATGACTTCCTTATTGGTGTCATTGTATGTATAAGTGATTTTACGAGACAATGTTGTTAGACATAGGAGCGTGCGGTGAGCACGCGCGTTGAAGTCTTTTGTATGGGAGATGCCGGGACGGGCCGCGCTGTGTGGCGCTTTGTGATGTGAATGGAGCTCAATGGTCATTATACCATTGAATAGCAAACATTGTTTACTTTGACTATGTTAGATGCATATTGACATATGACTCATCTCATTTTAAATATTATTGGATTACACACGGATTACAATAATCCCATTGTATTCGTAATAAACTGTCCCATTCATTCGCATTATGATTGATGTATGAGAAAACAAATGAAGTGAACATTTTAAATTACCCAATGAAACCTTTGTTTTAACAACGGAAACGGAAGAGGTCTGTGTAAATACAAATAACAATTAAAAAGCAATTGAATAAAAATTAAATTAAATGGAAAAAAATATAAACAATACGTGTGTGGACGAGTTTTGTTGCAAGAAGAAAAAGTTGATAACAATGGTGACATTTACGTAATGTTATGTAATGGATATGTTTGTTTCCGCGTATTGTGAGGATATGTGATGTGATGTGGTGTGGTGAAGGAGAGGAGCACGTGGTGGGTCACTGACCTTGGCCTCCAGGGTCTCGAGGTTGACGACCCCGCCGCCGGCCGGCTCCAGCGTTTGCTGCAAACATAAACAATATTACCATGTGATGTGGAGCGCCGACCCGCGACCCGCGCACACGATCCGCACCGACCCGCGACCCGCGTTCACGACCCGCGCCGACCCGCGACCCGCGCACACGACCCGCGCACACGACCTGCGCACACGACCCGCGCCGCACACACGCCCCGCGTCCTACTGAACCGGCCTATCTTTTAGAGCGCAACAAGCGCGCCGCTGCCACTAATTTCACGTTACGATTACCGCAATTAACACATAAAGATATAATTGTCGAGCTAGCGGGACACAATCCGCCACAAAAACGTCTCAAACAGACTTTCCATCGCATCTCTACTTTCCAAATTCTTTATAACAAATACATTATTGCGATTTACTCTAACGAACTGAATTCATTATAAAAAGAGATGTATTAAGCAAAATAACCAATATTTTCTTTCCTCGATTTTAGAAATAAATCAATTAAAACCAATTAAATAGAAACTTTTACAAGAAATTGGTGTTAAAACGGTACTCGTTTTTATAACAATGATTATGCTAATGAAGGACTGACATGCACTCGATCATCGCGTATTGATATTACATATCATTACCATAACATATTACGAGCGCAATAATGAACGCGGTCGTTTACACTCGTCATATTGATATTTATTAGCGTTTTTCTACGAACACGCACTTTTATTGAGAGAGTGAGATAATCAAATGATTCGATACAACATGTCAACTTAATGCTCAAAGTATTGATTACTATTTAATATACAAACCTGTTATACAAATATATTGAACAATCTGTAATTATTCTTTACCAAGTAAAAACTATGAAGTAGAAAAAAGCTGAATAAAAACTAGGAAACTAAAACCAATTTCCACCGGAAGGAAATGATTTGAGTTGCTAAAGTTGAACATTTACTGCTGTAGATGGAAACTGCGGAACCTGGCCACCAATTAACATTCCGAATCGGCGACCAGACGCACTTCAAACGTTCCTTATGTTGCAACATTGAAATATAACAGACGGACCGGAGGCAGCATTAAAGCGAGTTAAACACTTTTTATCTGTTTTTGTTAACGCTCTACCATTCAATACTCTCATTAGCACAAATTCCATCAGATGTTTTGCAAAGCAAACATTTCTATTGGTGGACAAAAACTTTGATATAGCGCATTTTGATAAATGCTTTCAAGAAATGAAATGGAGAAGGATGCCGTCATCTCGCGCGCATCTGGAGCGGAACTATTGGAAACTCTTCCACTTGTTTCCTTCACTTATTGCAGCCTATCAACAGCAAGCCGTACACCATAACACATTTAAATAACCACCTGTACCCACGTATGTATCTCAATCATTTTGCGTTTTGGGGCTTTCATAATGTTAATGGAAATACAGCGTGCGGTACATAATCGAACTCCATATTTCCATTCCAGATCAATATCTTCATTGTGGTCGTAAAAGTTAAACATATAAAAACAAGTTGTATCCATAAAAAAGTTTCAGTTAATAAAGTGATGAGAGATATTTCAAACACTCGTCGAAAATACCTACTCTTATAGAATAAATATAAATAGGTAGGTATTTCAAATAGGTACTTAAAAAACTACATTTGTTTGCAAAATCTATTACTGAAATGACTTGCAAAATGCATGAGCTGCAATGAATGATCATTGTGATATAAACTTGACACGATTGCCGACAATAGGCGGTGGGTGCAATTAGACGCGGGCGCAGCCTCCTACAGGTCGCGGCAGTGACTCAGCGTGCGATGGTTGCTATTACAACGTGTCAACTACTACTTATATTATAACTTATACTACTTTTACTTAATTACTTTTTGGCAACTTTGTGTGTTGGTTTTAAAGTTTAGATCCATCTTTATGTTCCTAGTCCGACCTTCAAGGTGGTCTCGAGCGATCGAACAGTAAGCGTCGTTTTATGCGTATTTATCTGAGAATTTTGTTACATGATCGGTCGATAGAGTACTAAACATGTGAATTTTAAGTCCCACTATTGTAAGGTAAATTCAAATCCAGGTTTATTTCTGAACTCCAATAACGTTTCGCGCATACATTTTACAGCCTACACAGGTGGTCTGTAAGGCTCTGATGTGCCAATTGAATTTAAAGTTATGTACAAACTCGTTCCATGTTAAATGCTACTTGACTTGAGCTTAACTTGACTACGAGTACAAAGCTTGACTGAGGGAACATCAAGTAACATTTTTGTTTGTTACTTTCCACAGAGTTGTCGAGTCAGTGTAATATATTACACATTAAGTTAGTGTTAAGTGTTTTATTTATGAGCATTGAATTCAGTGAATTTCTTTGGAGATTAATGTTAGTTTATTGCCACTACATTTTAAACCTTTTAATGGTAAAACATACATGGTTTTTACATGTGGGTCCATATACGGTTAGAGTAATAAAGGAAATACAGTTACAGTGCCTTCATCAACGGTGTTAAAGGTGATTACGCCACGAAATTACCTTCACAATTAAGATACATTATCATTATATGTATGTAAATCACGAATATTGTTTGCTAATTGATCCATACATTAGAACTATATACTGGGTTTTATAATCTATGTTAATACCCGCCTTGGGAATGAATGACATACATAGTTATTATGTCGCAATACGCGGTGGCAGTAAGAACTCTAATTGTGTAACAATCGATAATTCCCATAGTGATTGATTAACCTCCGTAATAAATTATTTTTCCTAGCTACTTATTACATACTGGTATTGTTCCACAGTTTCCACTCACTTTTATCTCGCTTTTTATATGCAATGAACTATCCAAAAATAACCCAGCAGTTCACGGTACTAATATAAATTTTTTGTGGACTCTGTAACGTATTTTTTTAACTCTTAATTGAAAAGTACGTTAATTTCATTATTATCTGTTAACACGGGAGCTTACGTATGACGGAGGACCTTAGTGATTAAAATTGACTTACCGACTCAGAGGAACGTTGAAAAGTAACCGACGTCGTAGGTAAGTCGCCGTGGTAACAAATATTAATATAAACTTTGTTTTATGTAGGTAGATATTTATAGCGAAACACTATTGTTATAAACTACACGACTGTAAACTCAATTACTGTGTCCAACACCGCGATGATCCTCTATCATTACAATACGCTCGTTGGTACACGTATTGTTCGCGGGTAGCGCCCGGCGCGGCCGCGGGGCCCACGCGCGTGTACACAACACAATACACCGTCTACAGCTATACCAGATACTTTGTACTACAGAACAACACTTTATTGCCATAAGCCTCATTACACAACAACGGGGATACCATAGCCGTATTGTGGGCCTCTATTTTATTTATGTTAGGTTTGGTAACTTCGGTTGTTTATTGTTTCAATATTATACATAGTTCAATCAACTAACTAAGGAAACAAGAACTTTAGTTCGATGATCTCTAAAGTCCGTCTAAATAAATACAATAACGCCACAAAATAACGCACACGATCGTCAGGAGTCCGCCGTTTTTTAAGAACCGTCCTTCTTTGATCCTTGCGCAAGCAACTAGAAGAAGCATTTATTGGGTGTATATAGATACTATACTGTGCTACTTACGAGGGAGGCTGAACGCTGCTGTTTGGAGAGGTCATGGTGACTCCTCGTGCGATCCTCGCCGGCGTCCGAGAACTGACCCGACTTGCGGCTGAGGAACAGATAGAGCTTGTCAATATATCAACATAAAACTAATGATGAAGCTTAAGAAATTATAGGTTATTGGTTGGTAGCGATAATCCGTAGTAGTGACTGACACAGTCCAAGGATATAGGATGCATCGAATGCGAGTTAAATCATGAGCTACTGAGAAGTACACGAAAGAACCCTGTTCTTAATTTCGCATCGCGTTTTTCATAGCGTTCATGTGATTAAGTTTCGTAATAAAGATAAAAAGCTCGCGAATAGTCAAGATCAATTTGGCAGGTGCTATCTCAATGACAACAGAGATCGGTGACAGTGTAAGATGATCCGCGACCTCCGCGCGGCGGCCGGGTTACACGCGACGACGCCCTGTCACCCGCGGCTACTGTTACTGCAGCTCCTACACAACAGATTACGTCACTAACCCGAATGGCGAACGAAGAAAGATTAGGAAGTTTGAGCATAGAACACATCAAAGATGTGAAGAAGGCACTATTAGTACAGTCTATCCACTCAACCAGTTTTTACGATTGAAAGACATTAAGCCCGCCTGCAGACATTAACATCCTATATCGAAATTATAAAATCGCATCCTAACGAGTCGCCACCTTTGCCTTCTATCGACGTGCTCGTAAAACTCTCCGATAGGCTCCAATATAGTCTGTTTTATCGACTACAAGACCACAAACAGAACGGGATCGCAATAAATGTGTTCATTCACATTAATAGTGATTTGAGTGCAAATTGTTCCTCGCAGTTGCAACGGATCAAGGGCACTTCACTGCCTGGAGGAGGTTAACGACCTCACTATGATACTTCGATAAAATGAACTAAGTGTTTTATTAAAATAACTTAGAATTCGAATGCATTCGAAAAGAAGATTCGTCATCCGTAACCTAAAATGAGCCTAAGATGAGCGAATATTCAGCCGCCAAACCAGATCTTTACAGTTTGTTCTAATTTCTCTTTAGCCAACTAAAGTGATGTGCAATAACTAAGAATAAGGGTGTGTTGTTAATTATAAATGTTACGATAAGTACCTGGTAAGTTTCCGATGTCCGCGCCGGCCGCCGCTGATCATGGAGAGCGTGCTCATCACCGCTGACATGACGCCGACTTACGCCGACCATCGGCGCTGCAACAAACAATATACTCGTAAAATACTGAGAAATTATTAGGTAGTATCAGTACTAAGTGTACTTATACTAGGCGCTTTAGCAGTAAATCTAGAAGCATAGCTACTTAGATACGTATACTACAGCTCAAAGCTCATCTGATTTTATTGTAGAAGTTTCTATGTCTATGGTCCAAATATACGCGTACAATGGACGATATCTCAGATTAAACTTGTGAGTTAGACTTTTTGTCGACGATAAGTTTTTTGCTCGTATCCCGTTGAGATTTCTATCAATGAATTATATTATTGTTATTTGTATTGACAGTGAGTCATTGGCGCCAAAACTGGTTTCAAATCAATATTTTAACATAAAACGCGACATTATTTATTCAGCGACCAAACGTAACCAATCTGTAATTGAACAATAGATAATTCGGACACTTCGAATCCTATAAATAAATGTCTTATGTAAATTATTACAAGTATCTACTCAGATAAAACATACATTTTCTACAAATATCTACCAATGTCTCGACAAGATAAATGCTACTTAAGCTATATTTCATGAAACATTCTTAATTTATACCGAAATTAAATGTGTAGTACGTAAGTAAGTAGTGTCCCGCTGGTAGCTAAATGGAGAATAACCACTTCTGTCCGCTTTTTGCGCATCTCATATTAATTTCTAATACTACTTGACCATTTATATTCATCCACTATATTCTAAATACCGCGCTTCGGAGGACACGATAAATTATCGGTCCCGGTTATTTCAATCGTCAGGCCATGTCGGAGGCCTTTAGGCGGTCAAAAACTCCGACACCAGGTTTGACCACTAACCTCCTTGAAATGAATGAACGAATGAATTCTAAATACCTGCAATATTTGCTTAGTATCTTAACAACGTAGTTATAAAAACCATACTAAACACATAACTACTTATTTGAAGGACTAAACAATAATTTGAATGACCTAGATAATTTGGTGATCTTGTGCATTAACATTCTTACAGGTTTTAAGTATCGTTAGCACATTCCACCCATTGAATAGAGTAGATACACAGAAGGCTCTTCCCAGTCTATGTTAAATATGCGATTATGTATTTATACTTGAATGCCGTATAATCTATTTAAGCTTCAACTGCGCTTTAAATGAGTTAAATCCTTGTCGTACATTGTCGTTTACATATTTCCCCGTTGACAAACAGACCATAAATTACATAAAGCTGTCAGGAGAAGCGTGTGAGGTTGTTTTTTGCCGGCGGTTCTTATCCGAGGTGTTGAACAGGACTGGTCTAGACAAATTTGTATGTACAGCGAGCTCGCCTGAATTTGAAGTATTTGAAGCGCTGTGCTTTTTAGCATTGTAGGTTTTTGTCGTTTTTATTGTAATTTAAAAGGATCGTTTTGTTATTGTTTAATTGACATAGCGTTTTATTGTCTTGTTTGGTATTATGTATAATGGTCATTAAGTATGTGCGATTCGTTTTGTGGTTGTATAGAAATTTACATCTGTATGGATGTAAAGTTTATACATACGAAAGGTAATTTAAACAATTTTGAGAAGATTACATACGGAATGATAATGCACGTAATAATTATGTGTTGCGTAAGTTGCGTTGCGTGTGCTCCGTTATCCGCGGCGGGGCTGCGGGCTGCCCGTTACCGGCCGCGGCGCGAGCTGCGCTGATTGCAGGACTCTACCGGCCCTAACTGCTGCAATTACCCGACTAACTACACTGTTCCAATACTCTACAGCAACTTCAAAAACATTTACAATATCTTTCGAATAACGCTATAAAATACGGCTGTTTTATACTGCCTACATCTCTAGAACTCTTTACCCACAAGTTAAGAACATGCACTTATTAACATTTTCTCCGCAACGATATAATTCAACTATCAATCAATGCCGTCTGAACCGTTTCCATCCTTTCAGACTAATCCATAAATCGATTATGTAACCGGAGTGTTCGCGGCGAGGGTGTGTTCATAATGGGACGCAAGTCAGCCGCGTCATCTGCGGACAATCGCGGAGGTTGATGGATCGCCCTCGGTGTAATTACACCGTCGCGTCCGTCGCCGGCAAACTTCTATATCTATTTAATACGTAATGGACTAATAGCCCTCGCTCGAGATAAACACGTGGGAACATTACCAGCGGTTGACGTAACGACGCCAACTGTCAGGCACATTGCACTTTACGGCGGACCTAATTAAGACTCTTGACGTTTAGTTACATTTTTAACAATAATTTAGAGATACATACAATGTCTTACTCAATTATAAGAAACGTTGTTAGTAACGATTACACCACTGTTGCTGAAGTGAGTATTTATAACATTGTAGTAAAAATATTCTCAAATGATAGTTGTCATTGGAAATCAATTTCATGTTTGTGTATAGAATCCAACATCCCAGTAAGGTAGCAACTCCGTTCAATATGGAAATGTGCCCATAACTCACCAGCGTTTATCATATTCGTCTACGCGAATAATATTAAGTCACAAGACATTACAAGACAGGCGCACAAAACACAACTTGGCTATGAACATATCCTTATATAATTAAAGTTTTTATTTATTTCATATCTTTAAGGCCAATAAAACGTAAACTTTACATTTAATGTACATTTGATGGATAATAAACATGTTATCAGAAAATCTTTGTTTCATCTCAAATAGTTTTTTATTATTGATTTTTAAAATGTTTACAAGCTTGTAAAACTTGTTATATACTCGTACCTTATTCTCATTGGCCTGTTGAGATGCCCAAATTGTTGCAAAGCTTGAATTACATGAATTATAACGTATGTGAGACTTTTTTGCACAATGGCCACCGCCTTCGCGAGTTGTAATGGAGAGGAGAAGCCCCAGCGGTCTATTGACACAGTCACGCGACCGCAGCCACCGCATCCTCGCTGAACTTGAGACGCCTCCGAAGGACCGAGAATCACCGACACTACTTTCCGATAAAACAATACTCCTGGGATTTATGTGCTCAATTACGGTTATATTAACAACTTCTTTTGTTTGCAACCCTACCAAACTATTTGTTGATAGAGGATCGAAAATTTTTCGCAATACATTTAAAGCTCATCTAAGTAGCCATTCACGAAATAAGACGTTGCTAAAACTATAAGTCAGAGGCGCGGTCAAGGTTGCTTTCGCGGGAGGCGCTGTATCGCAATTTGTTTAATGATCCATGGTATTTGGAGTTTTACTCATACCTATTTCGGCACACTATTTCTTAGCATCTAATTGGAAGAAACGACCAAACTTAGCTACCTGATTGAAGTAATTTCGTTGACAACCCTTATTAGTGTAATTCGTCCGGTTATTGGCTGTTTCGTCGGCCTATCTACTATCATACTTTCGCGAGAGAGACTCTGAGGCTAAGGACTCACGAAGCGGTTTTCACCCGTGCCCGCCGCGGTTGCGGGCCCGCAGCCTTTGTAGAATACAGATATTTATGTAAAAAATTAAAGCACATTTCACGACGCGTTTTACGCCCGCGGCGTGTGCGATTGTTTGCGGGTCCCGCTGCTCCAGCGGTCATCTTGTACCGGCGGGCGCGGGTCGCGGTCCCGCAGCCGCAGCGGGTTGCACCCGCGCGTTCTGCGGTCGGTTGCCGGGCGACCGCGCGTGGACAGCGGGGGGCGGGGGGGGGGGAGGGGGGGAGGGAGGTTAGAAATCCGACGCCATTTTGCAGTGACTTGTTATTACTCGTTCTTTAAGTCATTAATAAGAGTAACAAATAATCCATAACGATCTCTTTCCGCAATCAGTGGATGTATCCAGAATCTTTTAGGCCTTATTTTTTTAATTCTTCTGTGAAGGAAGTATAACGCAACAGCTCGTTTCTGGTGTGTGTCCATGACGGTCTGGAACTCAACTGATCGTTTAACCGCCCGTCTTGCAACCGCCCGTCTTGCGATTATCAACCGCCAAGTTTGCGGGCGATAATCGCAACCGCGACGGCTGCGTAACCGCACAAAACTCCGGTCTCGTGAGTTTTGAAAATAAAACTCCATTCCGCCACCGCGGCGGGCACGGGTGAAAACCGCTTCGTGAGTCCTTACTCATAAAGAGAGGTAAAAACGTTTGGTGTCATCGCCAGTCAGATGTATGGCGCATGGCAAATTGTAATGGAACAATTTGGCGGTATCTGCGATGTTGGTCCGCGGACGAGGCGGGAACCGGTCCGAAATCGTTTTTCTCTCTTTGCGTTTAAATGCAAAAGACGTAGTAACTATTAAACAAACTGTAACTAAAGGTCGGGGAAAGTCGACAATTTAGTTACTTTTATAAAAATACATCAAGTGTCGTTGAGGCTTCTTATTCCAACAGCTCTATAGTTTGGAACACCGCTTCTGTGCGGTGAGGGCTCCGGGTCAAAGTTTTAGGCAGCTGACTATTGAATCTCCGCTAAGAGATTTTATGCGATCCTATTGGTTAATATTTCCCCGCGCCGAAGCCTCGCCCTGCTCAATGGCCTGGCAGTCTAATCACCCCTGAAATAAAATGTAATCTTGGTATTTTTAGAGTGTGACATATAATACAATGTCACCAAAATTTAAATAAAATTGCTTTCCCAGCAGGTGATCGTCACCGTTATATCATTACGGCCTAGTCTGCGTCGCCCCGCACGTAACCATAGTTACGAACGTAATGGCTTCGCGAGTGCGAGCGGAATTCCTTCGACGCGCAGTTTTTTTCAACCGCCCGAATTTATTTCGTTTAACAAAAAAGTTGTTATGGAATTCCAACGAATTTCAAGCGATTCGCGGTGAGGTAAATTGCAAGCCTAAACAAAGTTTATTGAAAGGCGGAACTGGTGTGTGCTGTGTGTCGGCGCGGGCACAAAGGGACCCCACAAACAAAACTAAGTAATTAGCAGTAAGATCTGTGTGTGTGTGTGCCAAGTGAGTCTGATATGTTTACATTACTCGAGTTAGTATTGCATTGAGTGTCACCACTCTGTTTCCTGTTCTTCAATCAATACGTTATAGAAATTATTTGATTTTATGTATCAAACGTAGCGTACTGCCTAATGCCTATAACCATATCTAAATAATAGGTGCTATACAGGATTTGATCATAAGTTAAGAAAACAATAGCGCCGCGAGCGACTTTAACTTTGACTAGGAATGTATTTTAAATACGGGTTGGAAGAGTTGCACTTGTTATTAATGCGAGGTGTAGGGCAGGACAGGTGCGCGGCCAGCGGAGCGGAGCGGGGCGGCGCGCCGAGGGCCGGAGGGCAGCAACCACTCTCACACACCACCAGAAATACACCGCATAATTGATCCGTTACGCTGTTTAAACACCACTTATAGTATGTCTGACAATATCGCGACTGATAGAAAACTTTCGCATAAGCGAATATTCATGTTTTAGTTAATTATACATATATGCAGCCGTAAAGTCACTTCAAGTTTAAGCCAATAAGGCTATGGGTTCGTAACTGGCACTTAATACTCTGATGAGCACCGCGAGTTAGGGAATTATATGTTTACTAGCAGCGCCCCGCGGTTTTACCCGCGTTGTGCCCGTTCCCGTGGGAATTTCGGGAATTTTTTTAAATAAAAACCTTCCTCTTGAATTACTCTACCTATTACAAAAAACCGCATCAAAATCCGTTGCGTAATTTTAAAGATTTAAGCATACAGACAAACAGACAAACGACAAACAGACACGACTTTGTTTTATACTATGTAATGATTATTGCAGTCCTTAGGCCTGCTGATACCCTATACAACTCAAGATAACTTTTACCGCTATTAGCTGTAAAGGTTCTCTCCTGTGATAGTCGAAGTGAAATCAAGTGATCTACCGCGCTGGCTGCATTGTTCACAATCAGTGATCATCCGCTCGGCTGAACGAGGCGCGCTAACAATCGCAATTATTGTTTAGACAGGTGGCCGCCACTTCCGGCCATCTCACTAAATCACACTTAAACACAAAATACCTACTTATAAGTACATCATCTCATCATTCATTTCATCAATATTCTGATTTAATCACAAAGGTATACTACATACTTCATTAATTACCTCATGCGTTATGTTGGTTTTAGATACGGAAGAGCGAAGCACTTACAGCGTAACTTCTCTATTTCGTGGTTGTAGACATACTTCATCATCGGATCAAATTTTGTCTACAAGTGATTTCATATCGACTACGCTCAAGTAAAATAGATAACCAATTTACAGAACATGATCAAATATTACATACATAAGTAAGTACTGTATGTACATACTCATTGTGTAAAGCAACACTGCAATGTAAGTCAAAGAGTGTTTTCTTGCGAACATCCGATACAGCCTAATAGGTGCGTCACATCTCATAAGAATTAAGAACTCATTAAAGCCTCATTAAAGCCTGGAGCACTCCCGAGCGGAACATCGTCGCAAAAAATGATTCGCGATGCGATCTTATGGACGTGATCTCATAAAACTCAAAATGAAACATTACTCTATTATTTTACACAGTGTCTACGAATAATTGCATTTTTTCTCGATAATCCTATTATTTTTTTTATACTTTAATGTGCTAAAAATCATTTCATTGGTACCTACATAATTCCGTAGTTGCTGTAGAGTAGACAGCTAGTTTTGCAACTTCAATAAGTAAATCAAGCCACTGCGACAAAAAATGAAATTGCCCATAGCATGGTACACGTATTTTGCATTTACTCGTTACATTAAAGTTTATTAATATAAACTCTTTTAAATGATTGTTTTGTCTAAAAGATCTTATGTATTCTCACTATTAAGGTTTCTACCCATTACACCGTATCATATCATGACCGTGCTATGAACGTGTCAGACAAAAAAGTATTCTTTGTATTGAAAAGTATGAGACTATGCTCACTAGACCGTTCCGTCACCAACCAACAACGTCGACTATTCTCGATGAGAAATTTTGCCGGTGCTGAAACGTTCATAGCACGGTCATGGTATGATATGGTGTAATGGGTAGAAACCTTTATTCTTACTTATTATTGATGAAGAATACTTATTAAATTCCTGAAGCTCTTTGACATTGAAATGAAATTTTACAGCAATAAATCATAATGATATGCTGTACAAATGATAATATAATGACACATTGTTTACAACATTGAGTAAACATTACTTATTGGTCCAGGTGGCTCCTGACGGCACAAGTCATTTGCAACTCACAGTCTTATGGAACCAGTTGCCGAGCTATCACGACGATAAACTATTTAAATATCGCCATAATAACACCCATATAATGTGTGTAATTAACTGAATACTCAGAACAAGTTTATAGAAATAAGGATATCGTCTTTTATAATATTATTTTTTAAAGATTTCCATATTAACCGCTATGATTTATAGAACGGGAATTCAGCTTAAAGTTGGAAGTTAAGCCTCATAAATAAAACAAAGAAAGCGATTGACATACTTAAATGCTATAAATTGAAATTTGTCGTTTTTAACGGTTGCTTAAATATGGTGTTAAGTAAGGTAACACAACACTTTCTCGTATTAAATAACATCGGCACCCCTGATCCCACCGAATGATTTGTCGCAAATAAATGATTAAACATCAAAGAATCATGTTACGTCATGCCCCCGTTCAGAATTAGAATATATTAAAATGTATAAAGAAATTGTAAAGAGTATTCCCTTTCGTAAAGTTCAATCCCCCCGTTTTGTACGAAATAGATAAATGAGATTTTTACTCATTGTGGAGCGGGCGGGCCCCTGCGCCTGCGCCGCGCCGCGGCCGCCATTGTGAACCGGTTCCGAAACATTCAAATATAAACAAGTGATGTTCTAATTCAACCGACTTTCTGAGAAGCGAATGTTTAGGCGCGGGGACGTTTATGTGCAAACATCTGAATCACAGGGGTAGCTGCGCGTTTATGACGGGGCACTGAATGATAACATTAAACAAAGTGCGAATATAAAAGGCTGAGAAATCAGTTGAAGTTATTGTAATTACATAAGTACCGTTAAATAAATACCAGTCTATCAAAGTTTCCTTGCAGCATGCAACGGTATATGATTACTATAAGTTTCTATAATACTTATATCATTAAAAATAGCGAGGCCTAATAAGGATAAAATAAATATGTAAGGAGAGAGCGAGTGGCTCGTAAATATAGCCATTTGTATGGGATTTATAGGAGAACGGTTATGGTAGAGACGCCGGCGGAATTCATTTAGATCAGCTCGCCGCCGCGCCGCGGGACTCGTGAGAGATATTACTCTATTAGTGTTTACTTATTTACCAGCCGACTGAAACTAGAACAAAGTAACGTTCAGATAACATTACGCAAAACTTCTCTATCTGTTTCATAGACTCGAAGAAAATCCAACATTACAACATACAAATAAAGCATTGTTGAAATATATCTTGGTACTTATTAAATTTGTAAAATTAGCTGCATAGGATCGCATCACATCAATATTGTTACTCATCCTGTCAACCGCTCCTCACTCACTTCCCTTGTTATTGTTTGATGTCGTGGCCCGACTCCACCGAAATCCGATTGTAAGCCAACACAATAAAAGCCGTTACGTGTGTTGCCCGCGTTGCGTCGCGTCGTCGTGATGCACTCATTGTTCAAGTGGCTCTACCCTCATCGACCCCCGACAATAGTCACCCTTGATTTACGAATACACAACTATAGATCTATCAATGAAGTGGAAAATGATTGGTCCAAGTTATAAACAGTTCGTAAGAGAAAGGTTTATTTGATTAAGCAAATGAGATTTATTTCCCTTCCTGAACCGCAAAGGAATACTAAATATGAAAGCCAGGATGGATTTGCACTATGCCTGCCTTACCCATAGGATTATATGGAATAAGAAACCGGAATACTTATTTACAAAACTAACATGGGTTAAGGATATTACCAACCGAAGTCGCCGCTCCCACACCGAGAACTTACTCAAGGTCCCTCCACACTCCACTACACGATACCGAGGATGCTTCAAGTACACAGCAGCTAGTATTTGGAATAACCTACCTCCACCCCTCAGGAAAAAAGTAAGCGCAATACAATTTAAAACAAAGTTTAAAAATGCATTGCTCAAGAGACAACTGGCTGCTGAGACCCTGATGCATTCGCAGTGGAAGTTCTTGCCGCTTATAAAATATTTTTAATAAACCTTATTTATTTATTTAAATGCCTCACTAAATAGTTTATTATATATGAAATTTAGTAACACAATAATGTAACGAGCATACCACACACACACGCACGCACTCACACACACACACACACACACACACACACACACACACACACACACACACACACACACACACACACACACACACACACACACACACACACACACACACATGTACATAGACGTAAACGTGCAATTTATAATCTACCCAAAGGCTAGACAACCCCCTCCCAAATCCCACATCTCAGGGAGCTAGGAAGAACTGAAAACCAGCGTTGTGTGGACTCAGTGTCCGCACAACTCAAGCTGAGTTCTTTTCCTTTTGCCTACTTAGTTAATAAGTTTTTTATTTTTTCTTTAATTTTTAATTATTTTCTTTTTTTTATATAACTACCATTTCTAATTTGTATTGATTTATAAGTATGGCAATAAACGACTTTTTTTTTTTATTTGTACCGTACGGTATTCTTCGTAGCACCGAAAATAAAAATAATATTTTGGCATCACTAATGCTTTTAATTGTGATATATATGTAAGTATATTATGATCTATATTTCCTTCCCACATATTCAATCGCTAGTATGTCTGCATCAGCTATCCAAATCGCTTCCTCTCTTACAATAGCCAGTAACCAAAACGTAGATAATAAATGTAGCGCAACAATATGTTATGCTACAGTTTATTTGCACCAAAGTTGTAAACGTCAATTTGATGCGATTGTCGAGAGGAGCGATCTATTGTGCGCGCGTGGTTTGTACTATTAAAGCACAATGTTTGATGTTTGATGGCCGCGCTTTAATATCTCCTATTGTTGAATCTAACTGTTATAAAAATATTATTTCGGGCTCCCAAAGGGGTAGTTATAGCACATATGTATCTACTGGAATCATTCAACACGAGTAAAATATGGCTTTGTTCAATTACGGCTGTCAATGATTATTTATAGACAATAAATAATGTAAAATGAAGTCATACCGATAGGAAGGAATATTGACTGAAATGTCTATATTTTCGACGAAATCCAGACACAATAGTACCTACGACGATTATATACCAAGTTATTAAGCAACACAAAGAGGTCAAAGGTCTCAGACAATCAACGACATTCTTTCATTAACACGGCGATCCCTCTTGTTTCCCGCCATTGTTTCTTTCAACTGCGCTACTCATTGATTTACTTCAATGCTTGTTATAATCAAACTGAAAGATAACAACGGGAAACGACCAACGAAAGGACGGGTTGAAGAATCGGCGCCAGTCAGCTGTGGTGACGGTTATTTAGTTAATTATGAGTAGCAGATGGCAATCCTAATCAAGTCTCAAACAATTCTTGATTGAGATTCCAAATTGTCGCTCTAATGAATAATAACAAATATTTACATTATAATTTCACAATAAGTAGAAACGGTTAAGTTCTACAATAATTAACTGACTTTTAGACGAAATATTAAAAACCAATACAATAACAAGTGGGTCAACATCATAGTATTAAATATCAGATCATTGAACGCATGGCTAACGTTTCAATCAGCTTTCAAATAATACCCGCGATCACGCCTGACCGTTTCATCTCGAGAGCGCATGCGCATCCCGCCGGAAGGGAAGCTTTCTCCCTCTCATTTTCTTTTTTATATCATTGCTCATTGCATTTCAAGAGAGAAAGAGACAGATATATTTTTAACATTCAGATTGAAACCGGGATAGAGTTAATTACTGATGGATCAAAAAGGCAGGCAGGGAAGGTTTTGAATGCATTCCCTGTTGGGGTTCAGTTTTTTCTTAACAAAAGATATTTGATATTTGGCTTGATTTTTATTCGAATACGTTTTGTTAATTGGGGATTAGGCATTGTTGAGTTGGAATGTGGTGTATTGTGTATAGCTTAAATATTTGTAAAGCCAGTTAAAATATTACCGTATAATGATTTAATAATATTTTACATATATGTCTCCGCCCGTAAAACTGAATATAAAAACTATTATTTAAATTAGACTCTCTGAAATTAAACAATTGTTGTCCGAGGCGAGGTTTACGTCGCACAGGACAAGAAGCGAAGTCATACTCGTCAGTACGAAAGACATCAACGCGCACGCGATGTCAACACACTACTACAATGTACTTGTGTACAACTTGAGACCGAAACAATGAGACATTGAGACAACAATTCTTCAAATATTTACTCGTAATTTAACATTAACAAAACTCGCAACAAAAACAGACATCAAGATAAACTTTCCTCGACAATTTATTGAGTTCATGAATCTTAGAAATTGTTGTAAAAACGCAATATTCATTTTGTTTTCAATGGAATTAAAAGGTAATTAACGTATGTTAGAGCGAACAATCGGTGGCGTACAATAGAGGTTCAGAAACGCCAAACATTCTCACAGTGGTGTAAAAAGCGAGGAGCACTCCGTGTGTGACGGGCCTA
This sequence comes from Cyclophora albipunctata, assembly GCA_963082685.1. Lineage (NCBI taxonomy): Eukaryota > Metazoa > Arthropoda > Insecta > Lepidoptera > Geometridae > Cyclophora > Cyclophora albipunctata. The sequence goes on along the minus strand of OY720117.1, from coordinate 332,953 downwards.
AATAACGAATGTACGTTAATTGTTGTGTTTTACAACGATAACTGTGATTTGTAATCACTCGGATAACGGAACATGCATGTACGAAATGTATCGACTTGTTTTTTGTTTGTTGATTATCTTAATAGATAACCATACACATAGAAAGTTCAGATAGAAAGTCAGTTTGGAGTTCAATTATACTCCGTTAGGCATGTACATACTTCAAACATATTCATGACAAAGACGTAATGAGAACCTCCTTCTTATTTGAAGTTGGTTAGAAGAGTTATGTGGAAGTAACTTAATTTGATTTGGACTAATTGAATATAATGTGCGGTCCTCGGATGTCACCGGTGAGTCCGCATACTCTCACACTGGCCCGCGCCGCGCTGTGACGCGCGTTTTTGCGGGCGGCGAGACGCATCGCTGCACGTGGACCCGGCGTAATTTATAACGACAACGATACTCACTAATGGACTCTAAGAGAGTTACCGAAAGGCTCATCAAGCTCAAATCGATAATTACACAAACAAAAAGTATTAATTAATTACATACAGTAGGGGTCTTAAAAATTTATACAGTTCTTATAATTCCCAAAAAAATATTTGAAACTACAGTCTTAAGTCTGAATAATAAAGTTATGCTATTCAGTGTTAAGCACGTTATCTAGCCATTTAAACTGAGTAGACACAAAGTAAACAGCGCGCGCGTTCTCCAAACACAAAGATTATGATCTCGACGGTGCAATGTTTGTAGAGATGTTTGACAAGATCACACTTCACAAACGACTCTCAACAAACTATAAAGGAGTCCGAGTGTTTGATAACACTTCACGCCACTCTCCGTGAGGTGTTTTATTAATACAGTACGTAGTAAAGATAGTCTTTTGTTAAATATCATAATACTGCACTAGCAGTGCTAAACTAGGTCTATTTAGTGCATTTGTTATAACAGCGGATACGAAAAATATACAAATTGAAGTGCCATAGGCACTCGATTAAATCTATATACCAACCACGAAATCTGTAATTAAAAAATCAATAACTTCCTTAATTTGTCGTCGTTATAGATACCTATTCAAGATAAGATGTCAGGCGAACTATCATGTATGTGGTTTGCGAACGCGGCACGTTAATTACTTACTTTCTTAATGTCGTCCTCCTTGGATGCGAGTAGTTAATTAATCGTCTGCCTGTATTCACCGAGCATGGCGGCCGCGGCGCATGGCGCGCGAGCAGCGTAATGGACTGCTCGTGTCCACCGCACTTTCCCTCGCATTTACATACATCTACTTATCTCGCATCTCTTCAATTACTGCCTCGCACCGGATTTATTTATATACAAAGATGTTATCGCCGGTGTTACAACGCGGGTACCTCCGCGCCCGACGCGGCGGCGGCGGCGTGGGCGTCCTCGCTCCCTCCGCGCTTGGTATGCGAAAACTATTCTTTGTCTGCGCCTATTATCTATTCCAAAGTCATAATCAATCTTGGTCGCTACCACAGTAGTTCAATAAGCACCTAATCTAATATTTATAACGGTATTTTCAACACGTAATAAATCCTAATTCAATAAATCCGATCGCCGCACGTCATCGCTCTAGCTAGGATAAGGCTTCTAAACTAGTACTTAACGGATTTCATCATCGGCTAAACAGTTTCTCAAAGATTTACTAGTTGTACTTATCCACTAATAAAGTGTGTAATGAAGGCGATACTAAAACATATTTTATGACTTTTAACTTATTATACTAGATTATACTGCGAATAAGAGCTATATCTCGTTATATCTCGTAAGGATCATTCCATTTATCATGTTTTAAGGAAACATCGAGTAGTATGAGCATTTATTACCGTAGGTATATACCTGTTATACTAGGTATCTAATATTTAGTACATACATGCTACAGTCATCATAAATTAAAGCGTCGTAATAAATTGATATTGACTCTGGTAACATTACACACGGCGCGGGAGTCACCGAGAACTCCTGCATTCCTATTAATATCTTTGACAGGTAATTATATTATCAGCTAATTCATAATTTATATAATCTACCCCAGCTATAATCACTATAACAACTTATATTACTCATACGATTATGGGCGACATCCTGCGCTGCTTCTTACGAGTAGTCTTAAGCTTATTACAGGACATTAAAAATATAACTTAAATGCGAAGTTTAAATATTTTTTTGCGATATACATACGCCTCTTCAATTTTTGTTTTAGTCATTTTAACGACCTAACACATTAGACGAACGTCGAAAGAATTTGGACGTCATCGACGAATAGTTATCTGCTTAATTAAAGACACGCAAACTTACCAATTCCAATAATTAAGAGATAATCCTTTTTATAGCTCTACACCTACAAGCGACACTCACACATTCACATTTTATATCACAAGAACAGGACACAGTTACAATTTTAAGCGAAAAATATTTTAGTGTGAACTTAATCGTAATGTTGAAGTTTTCGGATAGTTTACCGGGCCCGGTTACACGCGTGACTCGTCCGCGGGCCGCGAGCTGACTGCGGCTCGCGAGCGCGCCCGGCGCCCGAGCCCCGAGGCGGCACAACGGCCGAGGATGCTCCCCAAACATACTCCAACCAGAAATTAGTAGTGGTTATCGTAATGGGCCTCATTTCGCGCCGACCGCTGCAGCCCTCGGACCCGAGGTCATTATCAAGCACGCACACACGGAATTTATGGTTTGATTTTGGTGCTCTGTATTTTGTAGAGGTAAATGTATCTAAATATTACCTACTCTCAATATCAATTTAGAATATATCTGGAGGCCAATAAGAACTTTAAAAACCTTTTTAAATCTTATTTCTTCATAATTTGAATAATAATATAGATCTTCCTATGTTGCGGTTAACAATATTTTACGTGAAATCAAACACATAGGTAGGTTGTGATCACTGTGCGTGAAATTGGATCAACAGAACACCTCGAAATAAATATAGAACTTCACTAAACTAATCGATATATTTATACCAGCAGAACCATAACTCGAAACTGGACTGCTTTAGGAAGCTTTCAAATAGTAATTATACTTAAGTATTATTTACCGTAATACATAAGCTCATAACTCATTGACAGATAAATTGAATCGTTGTTACCAGCAATTACTTCACATTATCACGGCCATCAATGTTTCCGTTACCCAACCGAGCCGAACGCTCGACCTCTTCCTTTCCTAAGAGCGCATGATAGGTCAGCCTGTGAATAAAGGCTCCAATCATAGAGCCCTTGGGAATTACGTAATCAATTCAAAGTGAATAACTTTACCTAATCTGATTAAAAGTTTGGATAAATCGATTTCATAATCAATATAAAGCAATTTATACCTATTAGGTAAAATACGCTGTTGAATGTAATGATTCGTTTTCCAACTGCGGATTTGCACATCGAGGTGTCAATAGTTCGGACAGCCCGACAGACGCACGCTACCTGTGTTCACACACTCATTACCAAACTAGATCGGACGGAGACTAATCAAGCATTAACTGCCTTGTTAATAAGCCTACAAGTAAAAATAGCGAAGTAATTGGGCGACCATTTTCAGACAGAAAGTTGCTATGTGTAGCAAAGTATGTACGATTCGCGTGGTGTTTGTTGTACTATGTTGCTCTTTTAGGAAACTCGTACTAATAAAGTATGAGTTTCATAAAATATTATGTGTGAGTATCATATAATTCATAAACACTCTATAACTACAACACTGTTTAAAAGTGTTTTGCCTCTGTTGCTCTTTGGATAATAGCGTATGTTGGAAAGGGACAAACCATCACTACATAGTATAAAATAAAGTCGTCTCTTTTTCGTGTCTGTCTGTTTGTCTGTCTGTATGCTTAAATCTTTAAAATTACGCAACGGATTTTGATGCGGTTTTGTAATAGGTACAGTGATTCAAGAGGAAGGTTTTTATGTAAAAAAATTCCCGAAATTCCCACGGGAACGGGCACAACGCGGGTAAAACCGCGGGGCGCTGCTACTTATTCATAAACGCTTCTTATCTAACAGCACTCTAGCTATCAAATGGTTTGTCCCTTCCCGACATACGCCATTTAACTAAGAGCTAGAGACAAAACCCTTTAAATCAGTGTTTAAACGTTTACGAATAAGGTGGTAAGGCCGAAAGTATTGAAGTTACTGTGTCTGTTCGTTTTACCTTTGGTAGTTCATACCGACTACCGCACCTCTAGTTACGCTCATACACTCACACACCAACATACCTGCATCCTTCCATGTGCACGTAGAATGAATGCCATCTTAGCATTACAAAGAAGAATCCTCATTAGATACCATTTCTATCTAATCATGGCAAGTCAATGTCGCGGTGTCTTTAATGCCCATATATGTTTTGGCTCCACTTCAAATGGTATGCACATACGACATGAGAGAGAATTGTTTTGTCTACACAATCACAGCTAATCCTACTAATATTATAAATGCGAAAGTTTGTCAGGATTTGGATGACATTTTATAATAATAGGTAACACATCAGAAATCAGAATAAAACATGGGACCCATTTTATCCCGCATTCCCGCGGGAACTATTAGGTAATTGTCGTTTATATATATATTTGTTGATACGTTCGAGTACGCTCATATTTTTTTGTAAATATGCTCGAGTCTGAGTGGTCACTTGTGTAAAACTAATCAGCTAATCATACAACCTACCTCACAATAATGAATGAGATCAATGAATATTAATGTTTGTAACAACTCGCTAAGTTCTCGCTCGTCACACTCCCATTGCGCGCACGCAGCAATAAGTACGTCCTAAATAAACCTAACTTGTCTATCTAGTTACCTAGACTTGGTCTAGATTTTTTGCCTCGAGCGCGCTCAATGTCTAGTTGATTAAATCATGTAATGCACTAAGTGTTGTTTTAGTGCAATTGTCGGTGAAACCGTCGCGTGCGCAGCCCGAGCCGGCGCCATGTTACATTTTTCATTCTATTGAATTGATTTTTTGTTTCGCCACAAAAACGTTACTTTTAATTAAGTTTTTAGTTGGGAAGCTTGACGGAAGCAGAACTAATGTTACTCTGATATGATTCAATGTTTTGGTATTTTTGTGAATAGGTATTAGGTTATTATAAGGTATTATTTTCAATTGAAACTACGTTAATGCTGGGGCCACACATACGTTTATCGTCAATGCCCATTATCGCGATAATTTATGGCATTTCTCGTAAGTGTGGCCCGGGCATAACGGGTACGCATCGCTTTTGTTTTACATTGTTATCTGACGTTGCGGCCCCTTTGCTTACAGGAACCGTGGTCACAGAAGACTGGCGGTTCCCGTGAGTGTAAGTGTATCCGTAAACAATCAAAATGAGGAGTGTTCGCCTAAACCTAAGAAACCAGTATAAAGGTATTATTTATCTTATCTTGTAGTTGTAGAAATATGTATTTAGATACTTTAACTACCTCTCCATGTCGTCTATCATAAAGTCATAGATAATTAAACACATACATTTCTGAACTCAACAAACAGATAGATTTCGCCCATAATCTTTGCAATTTTGTAGTTTTCCTCTATTAGTATTAATAATATTATTTGAGTATGATGCAGTTAAGAGCCCGTGAAATGACAGGTGGTTCGTAGCCGCGCCGTGATCTTAACGGGCTGACTCGCGCATCGTCACGCTCCGTGACTCCAAATATCATATTCTTGGTACTTTACGGTCACTGCATATGTATTAATTGGAACGAATTTAATGTTTTCAGCAACTAAGTAAATACCACTACACAGTATCAGACATACCGATCTACATTTACACCCGTATATTTCTTGTTAAAACGTAAAATATACCCGTATTATTGAGATGTACTGTTAGTAAGTTTTGGTTAGGTTAGGTTAGAAAACTATTAATCAAAACTATTAATTAAAATTCAGCATATACATAACCATTAGTTTTAAGGTGAACCTAAACCATAACTTTTCATCTAAATGTTCCCACAAGACATCTTAATTTAGATCAACAGAATGCAGCAGCAGAGTGCAGTTGCTAGCTATAGATAGATAGGCAGGTAGAACTGGCTAGGTAGATACGTAGAACTCGCTCTATGGGTAGAACTTCACTAAAAGTATAAAATAACTGTTTTAAGTTATATGTACTAAGATTTATTTATGTAGTTTAAAGTCCTAACATGTTCCTAGTACTTTTCCTCTTTCTCTCGTCATACTTATCGTCGTCCTTCTCCTGTTTAACTTCCTCTTTAATTTCATAGTACCTCTTATAAGTCTTTCTGTGGTCTTTTTCAAAGTGGTATCGTTCTCTATGGCCTCTATCAGAAAGGTTCTGGTCTTTATGTTCTCTATCAGAGTGATCCTTTTCTCTATGGGTTTTATCAGAGTAGTCCCGTTCTCTATGCGCTCTTTCAGAGTGGTCCCGCTCTCTTTGCCCTCTATCGGAGTAGTCTCGTTCTTTATGCCCTCTATCAGAGTGATCTCGGTCTCTATGCCCTCTATCAGAGCGATCTCGGTCTCTATGCCTTCTATTAGAGTGGTCTCGTTCTCTAAGGTACTTATCCTTGTGTTCGCGTCTCCCTCTTTCATCAGATGAACGCCGATCTTTGTCCGGACTTCTATGTTTGCCACTATGTCTGTATTTTTCGTGACTCTTGTGCTTATCGCAGTGTCTGTCCCTTTCTCTAGTACCGTCGTACTCTCTCGGCTCTTGTTTTATCTCCCTATCATATCCTCTGTATCTCTCGTTACTATGTTTTTCCTTGTCTCTCTTACGCCTTTCGTCATCATTTTGTCTTTCTCTATTACCATGACAATCATCTTGCCTTTCAGGTTCAGGAGTAATTCTTTCTTGTTTTATCACAATCTGTGGTACAAGGTCGGCAATATTTTCAGCATTCAATGAGACATAAGATCTTGCATAATTTTCAGATCCATATTCCGTTTTTATGACTATACCTTGAGATTTTCCATAAAGTTCCATCTGAAAACAAACAGAATTTGACTTTAGTTTTTGGAATCCTTTGTTTATGGTACACTGGGAAAATTGGGTAAGTTACTGTTAGCGAACAAATAATACCATAACAAGTCAAGTTTCATAATAACACAAGCACGCGTCCACTCTCGTGGCTAACTTCTGCGTCGCCATAAAGTTCGTTTTATGTTTACCTGCGTCTTGATGACGTCTCTGAGCGCGAGCGAGTACTTGTCGGTCGCCTTGTTGGCGGTGCGGTACCGCACGCGGCGCCGCTTCATGTCACGCAGCTCCGACAGGATCTCCATGCGGGACTTGGCGCCAGTTGCCGGGGTGTTACTGTTGCTGTTAACAATTAACTTTTTAAAGATACATGAAGTATTTGAAAAAAATATAAATAAATGATAGCCCACATTCAAGAGGAATGTTTAGATACCACAGTGAGCATGGAACTTTGTGTTTGTTTAACAGTATGATTATGCAGGCTGCTGCTATTTACATATATATAAGCAATCAATAAGCAGACATTTATTCTATTAAGTGAATGAATAAAAGGTTTATTTCAGACCAAAACTAATTTCTTTCACTATTAATGATCCTCGTAGTCTAGCCAGAATAACAAGGAAGTAAGTGTATAATTATTATACAGTACAAAAACAATGATTATTACCCAACAAGCACCAGATCAGTGAGGTCATGACAACTTGGTGCTCTGTTGACCACTGCGTTATGTATGGCTCGACGCTCCTCCGCTGAGTATGCCTGTTGGAGTCGCTCTACAGTCAAAGGCTCAGGGCCAGCATTGTCTTCATTGGGAGCTGTTAATATTGTGGTTAGGAAGAGTATATGATGTTTAGACAAAGCAAATTTTAGACATTATTCATCCATTTCCAATATCACGTAATATAATCGAAGCATGCTTTGTGGAGATACCACAACATAATACAATACTAGGAGGCATTGTAAGCATATCCTAATTATTGAGTAAACATCATCTATTATGTAAAGGATACAATCAATGCAACACTAAACAGGTAAGTCTGCAATTTATAAACTGCAAGAAAAATAATCACATAGTAGGTATACACATTGAAATAATGTTTAATAATCGTCATATTTTGATATAGAATTAATGTTAATTTTACCTCTTTTGAATGCATGGTGCCTTAAAGAAGTTTTTAATATCCCAGCTATTTCATTTTTACCTAAAAAGAGAAGGAAATTTTATTGTATAGTCTTTTTATATTAATATTGTCTGCACATGCCAACATGTAAATTAATATATGTAGTACTGAAATCTTACTAAGTTTAACAAGTGTGTCCGCATCAGGATCCACAGGCTCTGGTAGTAGTATATCATCCTTGCTGTAACCATGTTGAGACAGGTAACACTTGTATTCATGAACATGCTTCTCAGCTGCAGGTATTCTATGGTGTCTATCGAAGCTACATACCTCCAGAGGCACTTTCTAGAAAGTGAGTAAAAATGCATTACGTCTCTACGGCTACATGTAATACTCTGAGTTTAAATACAGACTTTATGACTTTATTATAAATTTAAAAGTTAGTTTTTCTATCCGTCACAGTTGAAGATGCAGACCGAGTGCCGTGAATTTCCAATAGGAGAGGATATGTCAGTAAATATGTAATTCACAGAAATTATGAAAGAAATTTTATAATGTTTACAAACGCCTAACCTCTAAAACTTTCTTCCGATCCCAATGTAAGTTTTGTAACAGCAAAGTAGTTTCATTTTCAACACCGTTAATGTATTCTTTTAAAGCTGCTAATTCTTGGAATCTATCCATTGTGAACAATGCACTATACAGATATATTAAATTAATGTTAAAAATTATAAACAATCAACATTACAAAAACTCATCACCACAGACTGCTGCCACGAGCTGCCACACACACACAGACCTGCTGCCACAGCAGACACAGATCACTGGATCACAGATCTCAATTCAATTCATTTTAATTTTAGTTTGAAGTCTGAAAGAAAACGAACAACCATAGATTAAAACCTTTGTTTCCTGGTCTGTGATTAAAACCAAAACCACAAATTAACCCATTTAGACCTACCGTACCACATAGGGTACAGTAAGTTTAAAAAAATATAATTCGTTGCTAATATTTTTTTTTAAAGTTTAACTTGTTATTAGTTAACTTGATTTGTTAGCTTTATGTAAAAAAATATAAAACATAGTTTTTACTAGTAATTTTGAAAATACTTGTGAATATATGGAGCTGGGTCGAGAAAAAATAATTGCAATGTTTTCGAGAAGGTAAGTACAGAATTATTTCTGGTAAATAATATTATTTATTAGTTATATCCTAAAGTTTATAATATAGTCAATACTATAACAACTAAAAATGATCGGTAAATACAGTTTTGTAAGAATTATACAGTTTGAAAGTAGGTGTACCATATACGGTACAGTAGGCCTATACGACATCTAAAATCACTAGTATTTCATACATTTGAAAAATACTTGGTTAGTGACATATTTTGTAAAATTTGGAGTTATTTAAATGGAATTTGGTATGTATAAGGTTATTACTTTTTTACATAATATTCGCTGTTAATTACCCTGCAATTCCCACGGGAAACTAATATCTTGGGTACTGTATTTTGCTAAAATTATTATTACATTCATATACCTATTTGTATTCTAGGTCTTTGACTCTGCACGATATTGCAACAAACTTTGAAGATGAAGACGAGTACCAGTAGTCATGAGCAAGAATATAATATTTTCGTACTGCCACCTGCAACTGCTAATGCCGATCAGACCGATGAAGATTTATAGGTGGACCAGGCAAGATTAGAGGCATGTACCACTTTTTGCCCTGAATGCATATTCGTAATGAATACTTTGGTGGTAAGTCTTGCCTATTTCACCCATAAATCTTGGATTCTTTTTGTAAGGGCTCTTCAGATCCACAAGCTACGTCCTCATAAACCTCTGGATCTCCTGAACCTCTAGCCACTTCAGCTGGTGCTCGAAGCAAACAAAGAGGCAAATTATGGATTTCCACGCGATTTCCATCGTTTGCATTGACATGTCTGAGCAAATTGCGTGGCTGCTGTGCGGAGATACTGGTGGGAAGATGGATTTGCAAATTGTTCTATGTCTTATTATACATATATCCGAAATAAAATGAACCATTGCCAAAAATCGGGTCCTATTCGTCCACCATCAATAGCATCTGATCATCTGATGACGAAGAACACCACGATACTGAGCAAGGAAAACGGATGAGATGTGGACAATGTCATAAACTATGCCTGACAAAATGTGCCAAGTGCGAAATATGTATCCAAATAAAATGTTTTATTATGTATTATACAAAAACTGAATAAAATTAATTGCTAAAAATATCGAACTTTTTGTATGCATATAGTCCTACCGTACCACATAGGGTACGGCCCCCCTACGACCCTCCTTTTATTACAGATTTTTTTTAATGTGATTTTTCTGATCATAAGACTCCTATTGATAGATATCAGCAATAAAAACACAACATTTTAACAAAAATAGTTTCCGGTCTAAATGGGTTAAAACCTTAAAATGACAGTGACAGTAATGATTGCGTGAGTGATTATTTTGATAGAGAAGCACACAAGCAAGAGCCAAGAACAAGAGCTACTTGACAAAGACGTTTACGTTTTAGACTCAATGATATCCACAGAATATAACAGTCGCTTTTGAGAAAAATTAAACAAATCTTTGACATCAAAAAAATCAAGACAATCAAAAAACAGATTTGTGTTAATCGAAAACTGGCCGTACACTACGAATTTCTTTCAAATGAATTCAATTAAATATTAGTGGCTTGACTTGCTATCTTTAATAATAATAATATACCCGGACAAATTTACACACCGATAATTGGACCCAAAGTAAGCTATAATATAAGCTTGTGATATGGATTAAACATTTCGTCGCAATCTAACTCAATGTAACTCAATCTTTTGTCAAGCTTTTGACATTATTACAAGATAAATTAATGTCAATGTCAACTTGACAGTTTAAGTTACCTGTCCTAACTCCATACGACTAAACTGTCAGTCTATTGTGAATTTGAGTCCCAGTGCTGTAAGACGTGTGAGGTGTGCTTTTTAACAAAAATTGTTCTGAATGTCCGGGGAAAATGGCAGATTCCGAGGTAAATACATTATATATAAATGCCAGCATCATATGAAAGTACAGTGTGATATACTTCCTTTCATTCCACCGGCAGGTTTTAAAGAAATTAAAAGACATACCCTACAAAATCCAGACCGCAAGTATGAAGGGAAGACGTGAGGTTGTAAAAGAAATTTGCGAGGTCGTGTCCACTCCAGGTAATTATCAATTGTTAGGTAAGATCAATTTACAGAGTAGTGTGATATATATGCCGCGGCGGGTGTAGCTGGGTGGTGTTCTACAGGTTGATATAGGTTGTGTTTGATGTTGGTGTATTGATCGCGGCCGGGCGAGATTCGCTCTCATTCGCTTGCACTCGGGATGCACCGTCGAGAGCAGGATGCAAGCTGAAACTGGGATGAGGTGGGCTGTACACCTCTCCTCTCACATTGATTTATTACCCCCCTAGCACCCCTGGAACGAGCCCCAGACAACCTAGATATTATTCAGCTATAATAGTTATGTTCTATCAATCTACTGATGTTAACATTTTTCATGGATTCTCTTTATTAAAGTTAATACTATAGGAGTAAATAGATGTTTATATTGCTCTTGAAAATGATAACAAAACAATGTTGTTTTCATTTCTCATATAATGTGTTTAGGCTCTATTATAAACCCATATGGGTACTGTAAGTTATGATTTCAGTTTCGTTTCATTCTAATAAGATTGTTAATAATCTTTTTTATAAAGTATTAGCTGGTATCTGCAATATTAGTAAATAAATTATAATGTATTGCAGATATGTATGTATTATAGACGAAAAAAGGTATTGAAAAAAACAAAACTGTACTGCAAATAAAATATTTATTAGAGCTGATTCAGTCTCCTTGACTTAGCTTGTATCTATACTAATATAATAAAGCTAAGGAGTTGGTTTCTTTCTTTATTTGAATGTACTGATCTCTGGAATGACGACTGAGATTAAATTTTTTTTGTATATGACAGCCACAATCAAAAGGAACATTAGAGGCATCCTTCAATCTCCAAATTCCCACTTGAATGTGTACTGCGCAAGTAAAACCGCAAGGCGCTACTAGTATTTGTATAGGTATAGGTGCAGGGAGATGAAATGGATGTCTAATAAAATAATGTACTAATTAAACAATGGAGATTATATAAAAGAATGCTTGGTAACATTATAAGCAGTGAATGGATCACATGAGCTAATATAACCCATCTATAAAGAGACGAAAGTTTTTATACCTAATTCAATAAGAAAAATGCACTTTTTCATATAATGTCAATTTTTGTATCGAATTCAATAAGAAAAATGCCTTCTTCATTATTTTGTTTCTAAGAAATTCATTCATTAGTGATCACAGATCAACTTGTAAAACATAATATCTAAATGTAATGTGCTAGCAGCTAGTGTCTGCCGTGTTTGGCTATGTATACTGGTTGATATTATGAAGGGTATGGGCGGCCATTGCTACACCAATACAAGTATACATATACATGTGTACGCGTCTAGTCGCTCGACACGCACACGCTGAAGGGTTCTCTCGTCCTCTGCGCTAGTACACAAAGCGAACGTAAAACCAAAGAAATTTCGAATAGTTGTGAGAGGTTGTTGTTCAATAAAGTTTACACTGTACAAAGTAACATTGTACAAAATTATTACGATTCTGTTAACAGTGGTGGTTATTGGGAACGGACCTACCGCCCGGGGTCACGCGTTTGTGCGCGCGGTCACGCGCATCGTTAATTCCCCATTTTTCCAAACTGAATTGACAAAAAGAAAAAAAATATGAATGCCTTTCTAATGAATCTAATAAAATAAAGTAATACTAATGCATTTGGGCAAGCAAAACCCGCTTTGTAGGTATGGGCTTATTAAGTTAAGAAAAAGAACTGGTGAGACTGGAGCCGTGTTTAATTTACTCATTTATTATAAACACTATTCATAAATATTGTGGATCTTCTACACAATCGCCTATCATGCACGATAACACGCAACCACAATCATTTGGCTTTCTCGTTTAAAATTCGTCATGAGCTTCTATGATCGTCTGCGTGAACCCTGCGATCGGTAACTTTCAGTCGGTTTTCGGGCACGCCTCATGCCGCTTGCATTGCATGATAAATGAGGCGATGAGAGACGAGGTTCGAAGTGAAGAAGAGGCTTCATTTTAATCGGTGATACATGAAGCCATTTTTAAATATTAAAAAATATTACCATTATTAAATAAAGTTGACGTAAACTCGCCGCGCACCAGTAAACGTTAACACAAATCAGTTTTAAAATACGTAAGAAAATGAAAACCGGCCAAGTGCGAGCCGGACTCGCGCACAGAGGTTTCCGTACTTTAAAAAACGGCAATAATTAATTGTATTTAAAGAGAACATCAAACTAAATATTCTAATAGTTTAAGCGTCTACCTGTCGTCGTTATTAGTATCGAGCAAGAAACGGTAAAAAATCACGGTTGTTGTATGGGAGCCCCCTTAAATATTTGTTTGTTTTATTTTTAGTATTTGTTGTTATAGCGGCAAAAGAAATACATCATCTGTGAAAAATTAAAACTGTCTAGCTATCACCGTTCTTGAGATACAGCCTGGTGACAGCCGGCGTACGGACGGACGGACGGACAGCGAAGTCTCAGTAATAGGGTCCCGTTTTTACCCTTTGTGTACGAAACTCTACTAAAATCGTGCCTTAGTGGATCCAAATAACTTTATCAGACTGTAATTTAAGTTATGAAACAACGCCTGGTTTATCAAAATTGAACAGCGTAAAAAATCGTGATTTTTAAGCTATTGCATAGCTTTTATCGCGGATTTTCAGCGCGGCGACCGAATTAAGAAATTCCGTAACGAAAATAAAACCTAACATAACACTCCGCCTAGCATGTAGCTCGGCCGAGAGATAAGAATGGCGAACGAAGCATGGCGGCGACTAGGTATCGGCCTGTGTTGCCAGTATAATGGCAGGTTTTACTTGATATACGGATACACGGATAAACGGATATACGGATAACCAACCGTTTGAAACAATCCACCCTTATCCTGAAATCTGATAACACTGAAAATCCAATATTTCTACTCTAGTCTACTATTTTTTTAAATATAAGTATCCGATAAAAGTTAAAATAAAAGTGTATCCTTGAATGTAGTTTGAACCCAACAATGCCCACGTATGACCAAGGTATATCGGAGGGCGCGGTGCGGTTCGTGTGCCGGCTGCTGCCGCCCACGCTGCACCGCTACCGCGACAACCGCTCGCAGGCGCTGCTCAAGGCGCTGCTGGCGCACCTCGCCGCCGAGCACCGGGACTGGACGCTCGCCTCGCTCACGCCCATCCTGCTCGACATCTCGCACCACTTGAACAACTTGGCGGCCACGTAATTATGACTATATTTATTGCTTTTTATGAATTATTAAGATTATGTTTTACGTAGAAACAGGCGCGTCATAACCTATTCTTGAAGGAATATCCCGTTTTTTCCTAATCCGATATTCCGAATTCGCTGTGGAAATAAACAGCAACTTAGGGCATCTTAACATTTTTTTTTGAAAATTCGTTCAAGAACTTCGCCTTGAAACTATCAAACATACTGACACAAATTTTTATATGGGTGTATTATAATACTTGGAGTATTATATTTATGATGGACTATTATAATGCTTCGATTACATAACGTAAACTCATTTTAGTAAAAGCACCAGCCAAAGCGCGCTGTACATCCTGCGCTGGTCGACGCTGGTGATCGAGACGACGCTGAAGGCCACCGAGGAGGACGGCGTCGACTACAAGACCGTGGTGCTCACGCAGGCGCACCTGCTGGCCGCCGTCACCGCCCTCGGGGACCAGCGCCGCAACAACAAGGCCTATTCCATTGTGAGGACTGAACGGAACCAGAGATTGTACCTGGTTTACATTTTAAAACGACACGCATTATTGTTACACGTCATCATTATTGCTATAATAAAGCATTTGTGTACTCTCATGTCATTACATCGACTTGCCTCTGCAGGTTTGATAAAAAATACCGTAAATAATCAGTATTCAACTTCAGTATTCGACTTCTATATTTGCTCATGAATTACCTATTTTTAAAAATAAAACTTGATAACTGGTGAGCTGTAGAGCGTCTGATACAAGTGTTATAGAATCTGTTGGCACATGCAAGTTACTATCAGGCAAACAAATTCGACCCGACAAAACAAAACAAAAAAGTTATAGATTGCGAGTAACTGTACTAAAGCTACTCAACCGGTCAATTAGCAGTATGTAAACCAGGTAAAAGTCAAGTCGTGGGCAACGGCATCTCAAACTGGGTCCGTATTCCAGCTGCATACACAATGGAGCGCGCTGAGCGAGCAGAAGCTGGGCAAGTGGCTGGAGGTGCTGGTGGCGCAGCCGGCGGACTCGGGCCCGCACCTCAGCGTCATGTTCTCCGCGCTGTGCCGGCACCTGAAGCACGCCGGCGCGCAGGACACCATCGACAAACACAAGGTATGCTGGTGTCGATGTCTCTCGGGCGAGACTATCGCGAACGAATTTAGCCAAATTGAAACTCTTAGATGGCATTGTACGGCATCTCGGTCCTAAAACTACATCGATCGCATTACATACTATTGACCCACTGACGTTTTTTTTACTAGTTCTTGAAATACAAGACTATATTAATTCCAGAGCAAAATGCTGGAGAGTTTCACAAAGAGCTTGATAAGCGTGAAGACACGTCCTAACTCGATGTACATCTCCGGCTGCACTGAGCTGCTCCAGCTGGTGTCGGGTGAAGAGGCGACGGGCGCGCTGCTGCCGGCGCTGCACAAGGCCATGCTGCGCAGCCCCGAGACCGTCATCGAGGCGGTGGGCGAGGTGTTCGCGCGTCTGCACGTGCCGCTCGACGGACTCGCGCTCGACATCGGAAAGAGCTTAATAGGTGCTACACATACCCACTGTTGACAGCAATCAAATACAATTAAATTTTTACTTGGAAATATGGGATATCGGAAACCAGAAATACTGAAAAGCTATGTTAGGAAACGTCTACTTTTTATAATTGGTAAAATATTCATAATGAAAGTTTTAACTGAGATTAGTTGTGTCCATATCCAACTTCTCAGAATAAGGCGTGGGTATCTGTTATCACAGTTTCTCTGTAACTCTTTGATTTTAGACTTCTCAATCACAGTAAAGTAGCCTGTTGGTTGACACTGCAGGACAAAAAAAACTTGAGAGGTGTCAAGGGACACCCGGATGGAACGAAGTTAATTTATTATCATCAAAAATAATCGTCGCGACACCACAATGTTCAATGCGAGAGAGAGAGACAGACAGACAGAGAAACATGCGCACGCCAGAGAGAGACAGACATAGAAACATGCGCGCACATGTTTCTCTGTCTGTCTCTCTCTGGCGTGCGCAAGTTTCTCTGTCTGTCCCTCTCTGGCCTAAAAAATGTCGTTACCATTTTTTCCGTCTAGCGTTGCGAAAGGGGTTCGCAACGCGCGATAAGGAACTTCGTTCCAAAAACGGTTGTCATTTGAGTGCAGTAAAAGTATGTGTCCCCGACCGCCCCCGCAGCGAACGTGCACTCGCGCGACGCGTGGACGCGCGCGGCGGCGGGCGGCGCGCTGGGCGCGCTGGCGCGGCGCGTGACGGCGGCGGCGCCGGCGCAGGCGCTGCTCAGCCACGCCTTCGCCGAGTACGCCGGCGCCGGCCTCACCAACAGCGAGGACAAGATCGCCGTGCTCGACGTTAGTTTACATCGTATTGTTGAGCTTCATCTGTATTGCTTTGAAATATCTAGCAATACATATTTTAGTGTGGGTCACAATGTCGAACATACATATTTGACTATCTGCAGGCGGTGGGTACACTGAGCGCGTTAGGCGCAGCGTCGGGCGACGGTCGCGCCGCGCTGTGGGCGGGCGCGTGCGGCGGCGTGCGGCGCGTGCTGGCCAGCGAGTCGCACGAGCGCACGCTGTGCCGCGCGCTGCACGCGCTGCACGCCTGGCTGCACACGCAGGATCGAGTGCCCGACGACGTCATCGACTTGTTCAAGGTCTCTTATCTATCCTTTGTCTATATTATTATGTGTCGTACTTGTGCCTGTACATTGGTAACACTGTTATTATATTACAGAAGAATATATCGAGCAAGACGGCGACGCCGGCGGTGCGGTGCGCGTACACTCGCGTGCTGTGCGCGCGCGCCTCGCCGGCGCAGGAGGCGGTGCTGCGGCCGCTGCTGCAGCCGGCCGTGGATCGAGCCGCTGCACAACCCACACAGGTAGGCCTGTAATAATATCTAGGCTAGGGAAAAAATATTTTGATTTTGTCAATTCTTACTTTTGCTATTTGAATAGGATAATGAGTGAGATGTTTCCAGGCGGCGGTGGTGAGCGAAGGCATAGCGGCGCTGGTGGGGCTGGCGCGCGCGGCGGGCGCGCCGCCCGCCGCGCTGGGCGCCGTGCTGCACCACAAGACGCTGGCCGCGCTGCCCGACGAAGGTGAGCCCCGCCCGGCGCCGCGCACTGCCCGGCGCCGCGCGAGTACATGGCCCCGTCTCCTCAGTCCTGATCCAGGTGGCGCTGCTGTGCCGCATCTCCCTGGAGAAGTTCCCGAGCACGGCGGCGGACACGTCGTCGCCGGTGTACCGCGCCTTCATCGTGACGCTGCTGTCGCCGGCGGCGGGCGTGCGCGGCGCGGCGGCGGACGAGGCGCGCGCGCTGCTGGCGGCGCCGGCGCGCGCGCGCGTGGCGGCCGCGCTGCTCCACCGGCTCAACGAGCTGCTGGACGACGGCAAGCTGGCGCCCGCGCGCGACCGCTCGCCGCCCGACGACCGGCCCGCCGACCTCACCGGCAAGATGATCCTCGACTGCGTGCAGGCGCTGTGCTCCTATACCGGTCACTACTACATTACTAATTCAACGAACAATTGCTAATTATCCGTACGTATAAATTAAAAATAATGTGTGTGTGCGTGTGCAGAATACTCGCAGAGCGAGTTGGAGGAGCTGTGCCTGGTGTCGCTGCGCGCGTGCCACCACCCGCTGGCGGCGCGCGTGGCGCCGCGCGCGTGGCGCCGCCTGCTGGCGCGCCTGCGCGTCGACGCGCCGCAGCTGCTGCGGAGACACGCCGCGCGCCTCACCGACGAGTACGTCACGCGCTACACGCACACGGAGGTACCTACACCCATACTACTCTTACTAAACATAGTGAAATCATATATCGAAATGTCATTTGTCATTTGTACAAAATATAAAATGTTAAACCTTCTTGGTGAGTATAATAGTGAGGTGTGTGTGTGTGTGTGTGTGTGCAGACGATGTTCAACGCGCTGGTGACGCTGGTGGGCGTGGGCGGCGGCGCGGGCGCGGGCAGCGCGCTGGGCGGCGCGGCGCTGCGCGCGGGCCTGGCCGCGCTGCAGCTCGCGCCGCTGGCCGCCGTCACGCGCGACGTGTACTTTACCTACCTCACGCCCGACGGCGAGCTCTACGACAAGTCCGTCGTGCCCGGGTAACTACGCGAGCCCCATCCCTGGTCGTCGCTCGTGACTTCGTTCCTTGCGACGTTATATTCAGTTGGCTACGGTCGTGTCCTTAGGAACGACGACAGCTCGGAGATGAACATGAAGCGCGAGAGCAAGGCGTACAGCTACAAGGAGCAGCAGGAGGAGCTGCAGCTGCGGCGCGAGCTGGAGGAGAAGCGGCGCCAGGAGGGCAAGGTCAAGGAGGTGCAGCTCACGGCCAAGCAGAAGGACGCCATCAAGGCGCAGCTCGCCAAAGAGAGCGAGATCCGCCAGCGGCTCGCCGAGGTGACCTCCCCTTTCATGTGAACCTTTTATATAATAAGGTTCTTTATTATTCTGCGCTATTTATGTTCCAATATTGGGCAAAGATCACTCCTCCTTCCTTCCATGCATCCCTGTCCTAGGCTTCTTCCTACCAGTTGGTCTGATATTCGTCAAGATCGGCTCTTGTTTTGGCTCACATGCGTAGATAAGATTGTAAGGTGTGTCGTGCGCAGCTGTCGGCGGTGGTGGAGCGCGCGGCGGGGCTGGTGGGCGGCGCGGCGCGCGGCTGCGGGCGCGCGCTGGGCGCGGGCGCGCGCGACGCCGTGGGCGCGCTGCTGGCGGCGGCGCGCTGCCCGCTGGCGGCGCCGCGCCTGGTGCCCCTGTTCCTGGCGCTGCGGCCCGCGCTGCTGCCCGCGCACGCGGCGCTGGGCGACGAGCTGGCGCGCGTGACGCTGCGCCTGCACGAGCCGGCCTGCGACCTGCCCGCCGCCTGGCCCGCGCCGCCGCTCGAGGCGGCCGTGGCGCGCCTGCTGCAGCGCCTGCACCACCACACGGTGCAGCGCCGCCGCGACAACCACGACCAGCCCGCGCCCAACGACCACTTCACCGGGCCCGGGTTCTGCTACGTCTTCCCGTTACTTAAAAAAGGTCTGCATCTTTTTTTGGGGTTAATCTCTCATTTTTCTTACTGGTATTTAATTGTGTATCGATGTGCTAGGTCTGTGCCTGGTGGACGAGGCGACGACGCTGCAGGGGCTGGCGGTGCTGGCGCACCACGCGCGGCTGCGGCCCGCGTCCTCGCACGACTGGGCGCTGCAGCCGGCGCTGTTCCCCATCGACCACATGTTCCGGCTGCTCATCGACCTCATCAGCAGCACGCGCGGGCGCGTGCAGACGGCGAGCGCGGCGGCGCTGCTGGACACGGCGGAGTGCGCGGCGCGCGGCGGCGTCACGCGCGAGGACGTGGCGTGCCTGCTGGCGGGCCTGCAGGACCCGGGCGAGGCCGTGCGCGACGCGGCGCTGCGCGCGCTGCTGTGCCTGCGCGAGCGCCTGCCGCCGCTGTACGCCGACCCCGAGTTCGCGCTAACGCTCGGCAAGCGGCTGCTGGTGGCCACGTTCGACCAGGCGGAGGACAACCGCGCCGTGGCGGCGCAGCTGTGGGAGGCGGCGGGCGAGGCGCGCGCGCTGGCCGAGCGCGGCGAGCTGGTGGAGGCGCTGCTGCAGGAGATCCAGCACCCGTGCGAGGCGGTGCAGCGCGCCGCCGCCGCCGCGCTGGCCGAGCTGCTGCGCCGCCAGCCGCCGGCGCTGGAGGCGGTGCTGGCGCGCCTGCAGGAGGTGTACGAGGAGCACCTGCCGCTGATCCCGGCGCGCGTGGACTCGTTCGGCCACCAGATCGAGGGCAGCGTGGACGGCTGGGGCGCGCGGCGCGGCGTGGCGCTGGCGCTGGCGGCGCTGGGCCCGCAGCTGTCGGCGGCGGGCGTGGCGGAGGTGGTGCGCTTCTTCGTGCGGCGCGCGCTGGCGGACCGCGAGCCGCGCGTGCGCGCCGACATGCTGGACGCCGCCATGGGCGTGGTGGAGCGGCACGGCGCCGCCACGGTGGGCAGCCTGCTGCCCGTGTTCGAGGAGTTCCTGGACAAGACGCCCAAGTCGGGCGGGTTCGACGCCGTGCGCCAGTCCGTGGTGCTGCTGGTGGGCTCGCTGGCGCGCCACCTGGCGCCGCACGACGCGCGCATCAAGCCCATCGCGCTGCGCCTGGTGGCGGCGCTGTCCACGCCCAGCCAGCAGGTGCAGGAGGCCGTCTCCAACTGCCTGCCGCACCTCGTCACCTCGCCCGCGCTCGAGCCCGAGATCCCCGCCATCGTCAACCGCCTCATGAAGCAGCTCCTCACCGCCGAGAAGTACGGCGACAGGAAGGTACCCACCTCGTCCTAATTATAGAAAGCCCATTATACATTGGCCCTCACTCATTCCCTATTATTCGTTGATAGGGTGCTGCGTACGGCATCGCCGGGATCATCAAAGGTCTCGGCATCCTCTCTCTGAAGCAACTCGACGTCATGGGGAAACTGACTGAAGCCATTCAAGACAAAAAGAACTACAAATACAGAGAAGGTCTAAGTTGTTTACGAACCCAGTTATGTTTACTATGTGTCGTTGAATACGAGGTATTTAAAATGTATGTGTCGTGTCGCAGGCGCGTTGTTCGGGTTCGAGATGCTGTGCCACAAGCTGGGCCGGCTGTTCGAGCCGTACGTGGTGCACGTGCTGCCGCACCTGCTGACGTGCTTCGGCGACAGCTCGCAGTACGTGCGCAGCGCCGCCGACGACTCCGCCAAGCTCATCATGAGCCGCCTGTCGGCGCACGGCGTCAAGCTGGTGCTGCCCGCGCTGCTGCACGCGCTCAACGACGACAACTGGCGGACCAAAGCCGGTCAGTACCCTGCAGTACCTTCGCCGTATGCGGCCGCAGTCGCGTAATGCCCGGGCCACACATACGAGAAATGCCATTAATTATATAGATAATGGACTTATACCGTAGGTGTAGACACGACTATACGTGAAAATTTGACAATAGCATTAACAATGCCGTATGGCGTAGGCGATAGCTCGAGTGGCGGTACATCAAAGAGATTATTTAAGAATTAATGCGATGAAGCGGCCACACTACGTATTGTCAGTGTGCGTCGAGAGCGCAACGGGTTCGGACGTATTTGTTTTTTACGACGGATTTGCCTCAAAATCGCACGTTTTTGTCTATACGTACTATGGCGACAGAGTGGAGTAACGACAAAGTAATTACTTTTCTTGAGATTCTGCAAACATGGTCTCTTATAAATTTACACTCAATAAAGTCAAATAATATAAATTTACACTCATGAAATATAGAGCTCAGTCGAATTGAAGTAAATTAAATGATCTATTCCGATCTAATACCAAAAACTAATACCATTTGGTATTACTTTATTTCCGAATTTATTTTTCATTCCCAACGAGTACCACGTTAAAAAATGTATTCCTAACGAATACCAAAACATTAGTTGTAAGTACAGTCAGCTAAAAAAAATAACCCTAACCTACCGAATTACTTACTATTCGGTAGGTTAGGGTAATTATTTTTTTACTAGTTCCATAGTTATTGGTTAACATTAATTAACATTGTGAGAAAATTAACTAGTGGTTGTAATAACTGCAAATTTCTTCTATTTGATTGTTTATAAATAGGTAGGTAATATTGTAATTATGTTGGACTTGGAATGGTAACAGTAAATTATGTGATATCTGTTAAATTTCTACAAATGTCTAATTAGAGGAAAAGAACCTTTTGTGAGTTATATGTATATCAAACCATAATATTGATAAAACATTAACTGAAATCATAACTCAAAGCATTGTAATTTTACTGAACCTGACTGTACTTTATTCCTTCAAACTTATTTTGGTATTGGTTTACAATAGGGTACTCGTTGGGAATGGAAAATAAGTTCAGAAAAAAAGTAATACCAAGTGGTAATAGTTTTTGGTATTAGATCGGAATAGATCAATTCAATGCCGTTTTATTGCCAATTTATGAGCATTGACATTGACAGTTTAAGTGTAGCCACCCACTTTAATACATAAAAAAATATTGCATTAATATTGAGATAATGGGCATTGACATTAAGCGTAAGTGTGGCCCCAGCATAAGTAACGGGCGGTGCGTGTGCAGGGTCCATCGAGCTGCTGGGGTCGATGGCGTTCTGCGCGCCGAAGCAGCTGTCGTCGTGCCTGCCGTCGATCGTGCCGAAGCTGATCGAGGTGCTGAGCGACTCGCACCTGCGCGTGCAGGAGGCGGGCGCGGAGGCGCTGGGCGTGATCGGGTCGGTGATCCGCAACCCCGAGATCCAGGCCATCGTGCCCGTGCTGCTGGAGGCGCTGCGCGACCCGTCGGCGCGCACCTCGGCCTGCCTGCAGACGCTGCTCGACACCAAGTTCGTGCACTTCATCGACGCGCCCTCGCTGGCGCTCATCATGCCCGTGGTGGAGCGCGCCTTCCTCGACCGCAGCACGGAGACGCGCAAGATGGCGGCGCAGATCATCGGCAACATGTACTCGCTGACGGACCAGAAGGACCTGACGCCCTACCTGCCCAACATCATCCCGGGGCTGAAGAGCTCGCTGCTGGACCCGGTGCCCGAGGTGCGCTCGGTGTCGGCGCGCGCGCTCGGCGCCATGGTCAAGGGGCTGGGCGAGGCGTCGTTCGAGGAGCTGCTGCCGTGGCTCATGCAGACGCTGACGTCGGAGTCGAGCAGCGTGGACCGGTCGGGCGCGGCGCAGGGCCTGGCCGAGGTGGTGGCGGGGCTGGGCGTCACCAAGCTGCACAAGATCATGCCCGACATCATCGCCACGGCCGAGCGCGCCGACATCGCGGCGCACGTCAAGGACGGCTACATCATGATGTTCATCTACATGCCGGGCTGCTTCACGGACGAGTTCACGCCCTACATCGGGCAGATCATCAACCCCATCCTCAAGGCGCTGGCGGACGAGAACGAGTACGTGCGCGACACGGCGCTGCGCGCGGGCCAGCGCATCGTCAACCTGTACGCCGAGTCGGCCATCACGCTGCTGCTGCCCGAGCTGGAGCGCGGCCTCTTCGACGAGAACTGGCGCATCCGCTTCAGCTCGGTGCAGCTGCTGGGCGACCTGCTGTACCGCATCTCCGGCGTGTCCGGCAAGATGAGCACCGAGACGGCCTCCGAGGACGACAACTTCGGCACCGAGCACTCGCACAAGGCCATCATGGCGGCGCTGGGCCCCGAGCGCCGCAACCGCGTGCTGGCCGGCCTCTACATGGGCCGCAGCGACGTGGCGCTCATGGTGCGCCAGGCCGCGCTGCACGTCTGGAAGGTACGCCAGCTCGCGCCGCCGCTGCGGCCCGGAACCGTACTCACTCGTGTGTTTACAGGTGGTGGTCACCAACACGCCCAAGACCCTGCGGGAGATACTCCCCACTCTGTTCGGCCTGCTGCTGGGATGCCTCGCGTCCACCAGCTACGACAAGAGACAGGTGGCCGCGCGCACCCTCGGGGACCTCGTGCGCAAGGTGAGGGGAGAGGGAGCGGGAGGGGGCGGGCCGCGGGTCGCGGGGGATGTAATGTGTGGGTGTGTGTGCAGCTGGGGGAGCGCGTGCTGCCGGAGATCGTGCCGATCCTGGAGCGCGGGCTGACGTCGGAGCGGTCGGACCAGCGGCAGGGCGTGTGCATCGGGCTGGGCGAGATCCTCGCGTCCACGTCGCGCGACGCCGTGCTGAGCTTCGCCGAGGGGCTGGTGCCCACGGTGCGCACGGCGCTGTGCGACCCGCTGCCCGAGGTGCGCCAGGCCGCCGCCAAGACGTTCGACGCGCTGCACCAGACCGTGGGCAACAAGGCGCTCGACGACATCCTGCCGCCCATGCTGGACCGGCTGCGCGACGAGGACCCCGAGCGCGCCGACGCCGCGCTCGACGGCCTCAAGCAGATCATGTCGCTCAAGTCGCGCGCCGTGCTGCCGTACCTCGTGCCCGTGCTGACGGGCGCGGGCGGCGCGCTGGGCGTGGACACGCGCGCGCTGTCGGCGCTGGCGGCGGCGGCGGGCGGCGCGCTGGGCCGCCACCTGCCGCGCGTGCTGCCCGCGCTGCTGGCGGCGCTGGAGGCGGCCCGCGGCACGCCGGCGCACGCGCGCGAGCTGGAGCACTGCCGCGACGCGCTGCTGCCCGTCAGCGAGCCGCCGTCCGTGCGCTGCGTCGTGGACACGCTGCTGGACGCCGTGCGCGCCGCGCCGCCGCCGCGCCGCCACGCCGCCGCCGCGCTGCTGTGCGCCTACGTGTCGCACACGCGCGCCGACCTGTCGCCGCACGTGCCGCAGCTGCTGCGCGGCCTGCTGCTGCTGCTCAACGAGCCCGACACCGACGTGCTCCTCATGGCCTGGGAGGCGCTGCAGGTACCTTATCACACTCTCACATATTAAATTCGAAATTTGTGCCTACTTAACTATCGTACTAAATGAGACGAGGTCGCAGGTGTTCACGAAGGCGCTGGAGCCGGAGCAGCTGATCGCGCACGTGTCGGACGTGCGGCAGGCGCTGCGCTACGTCGCCGCCGACCTCAAGGGCGAGCTGCTGCCAGGATTCTGTCTTCCTAAGGTAACCGTGGCGAATACCATTATCGTTTACGACACGAAATATTCGCATATTTAGGAAACATATTAATCTTATCTTGTCTGACAGGGTATTGCCCCGATCCTGCCGCTATTCCGCGAGTCGATCCTGAACGGGCTGCCCGAAGACAAAGAAAACGCGGCGCTGATGTTGGGCGAGGTGATCAAGCTGACGTCGGCAGCGGCGCTGCAGCCGTCCGTGGTGCACGTGACGGGCCCGCTCATCCGCATCCTCGGCGACCGGTTCAACGCCAGCGTGAAGGCCGCCGTGCTGGACACGCTGGCCGCGCTGCTCGCCAAGGTGGGCGTGATGCTGAAGCAGTTCCTGCCGCAGCTGCAGACCACGTTCCTGAAGGCGCTCATGGACCAGAACCGCGCCGTGCGGCTGCGCGCCGGCACCGCGCTGGCGCAGCTGGTGCTGATCCACACGCGCGCCGACCCGCTGTTCGTGGACGTGCACAACGGCGTCAAGGCGGCCGAGGAGCAGGCCATCCGCGAGACGTGCGTGCAGGCGCTGCGCCACGCGCTGGCGGCCGGCGGCCACAAGATGTCGGGCCCGCTGGCGCTCGCCATCCTCGCCACGCTGAGCGCGCCCGCGCTGCTGGCGCACGCGGACGACACGCTGCGCGGCGCGGCGGCGGGCTGCCTGGGCGCGCTGCTGCACTGCCTGCCGCCGCCGCACGCCGACGCGGCGCTGCAGCACCACGTGCTGGCGCCGGCGCCCGACGACCCGCTGCTGCAGCACGGCCGCTCCACCGCGCTCGTCGTCGCGCTCAAGGAGACGCCCGACGCTCTCTACAGAGACACTTTCCACGATAAGGTTCACTTTTTCTTACCGAATCTATAAATTTTCTTATCAATTCGTACCGAATTCTATCGCTCCTCTTGATTTTTCTCATCTGAACCACCTTTTACTATCGCCCTGTACAGATTGAGAAGGCGCTGCTGAGCTACCTCACCAACGACAGGATACCGATCGTGTGCAACGGCATCCGCGGTATCGGCTACCTGATGCGACACTTGCTACTGACTGACCGGCCCGTGCCGCCCGCGCTGCTCTCACAGTTCGCCAGGGTGAGTACTATCTGCCCAAAGACAACTTTACCAACCGGAGTGTAAGTAAACGTACGGTACATGTCATGGACGGGTCGATGTGTGTGCAGAGCATGAACCACAGCAGCAACGAGGTGAAGCAGCTGATGGCGCGCGCGTCGTCGCTGGCGGCGCGCGAGGCGGCGCCGGCGGGCGGCGGCGCGGACGTGCTGCGCGCGCTGCTGCCGGCGCTCGTCAACGGCACCAAGGAGAAGAACACCTACGTGCGCGCCAACTCCGAGCTCGCGCTGCGCGCCGTGCTGCGCCTGCCCGACGACGAGCACGCGCAGGTAGCCGCCGCGCCGCTTATACTTCAAATAACAACACATGACAAACACAAACACACACCATGCATATAATGGCACTTAGCTCATAGCTTACAAAAAAGTAAATCATAGAAAAACTTTAAATGAAAAGTATTTATTGAATTGTTGCCTAGAATAGTGTGATTCATTTGCGGTGTTATCTTATCGTATTCAGATGATCTCTAACTGATACCAATAAGATTATCAAATAATACCTAGTCCTTAAACTGTCTTGCAAAATTAAACATGATAAATTATACTATCAAATATCACTTAATTAGAGTATTTTATATCACACAAGCAGCGCCCCACGGTTTTATACTCATTGACCCTGTTCCAGTGGGATTTTCGGGATGAAAAATAGCATAAAACCTTCCCATTGAATGTGGCTATCCATTACAATAACAATCAAGATTCTGAAATTAGCATGTTCAAACAAACAAACTCTTGAGCTTTATCATAATATTAGTATATTTAGATTTGTTAATTCCTTGTATTTGTTTGTGCGTGTATTGTATGGTACTTACCGTGTTGCGTGCGGCAGCTGTGCGGCGCGCTGCTGGAGGCGGGCGCGCGCGAGGCGCTGGCGGACGTGGTGGCGCGCGTGCTGCGCCGCGGGCTCGCCGACACCAAGGATGAGGACCTCGACTGCACGCTGCTCACCTGAGCTGCGCGCGCCTCCCACACCACCACCCACTTATACATTATTCATTAATTATATTATAATACTTTATACAACTACTACTGTATTTTAATATTGCTAAAATAAATGTAATATAGACAAATAAAACTCATTAATTTAGGGTAGTATCACATTTATTACTGAATCTTATACCTCTAATACCCATGAATATTTGTAAAAATGCGTATACATTTGTTTACATATTTATTTTTAATCTCAGTTTCTATTGTTCTATTCGAAGTATCCATTTTCGACAACCTTCACCTTTTATTGGAATGTTTATTTATGCTTAAGTTGATAGAACTACTTGTTACAAATCATGCTTGGCATTTTTGGTAAATCCTTTGTTCTGCAAGAGCTCGTTGCATTCCTGGCGCGAGAGCTGGGACAGGTTGGAACGTTCGAGCTCCTTGTCGCTCTCGCCGAGCAATATCAGCTCCGGCACTGCTCCCGTGATGAATTTAACCTCCACGCGGTCGTAGAACGGAGCATCTTGCATAACGAACGCCTTTACTTCAGGTAAACGATTCAAAGAACATCCTCTGCAAGTCTGGAATAGTGGAAATACATGAAACATACTAATAAGGAAGTACTTCCTGATAATAAGGGGCGTAAGTACTAAACATGTACCAAATGACTTGTTTATACCTCGATTCTTGCCGATACGATGTCCCCTACGTCGTATGCTACTGATGCGGCTAAAATTAAACAGAAGACAAAGATGGACTTCATTTTTAATTGATTATTTTGGGAACTAAGAGGGTTTTCTTTGAAAACTTATAGACGTATTTAGTCTCCGAAAATATGTTTCTATTGCTCTGCTAACTCTGACCAGAAAATTTTGAACTGTCAAATAGAATGGAATAAGATGGGACCCACAGAGTACTTTTTTTATATATGAAATAGAGGTATATCTCAGCGATCAAAATGGGAAACGTCAAATGACGCCCTCTGGACGCAGGTTTTGTTACCAATGCCAGCTTACGTAGCGCGCGCACACATACAAGCATACCCACACATGCGTACTCGTATACGTTGCTTACTCCTTAGACTACATTATTTTCAAGGTATTTTTAATCGCTTTTCTACTGGTGAATTACTTAATCAGTAGAAAAGCGAAAAGTAATTCACATTATTATACAATAAAACAATGTAATTATTAATTTTCAATATAATTATTTATTTCTTTCTTTTCAAACACTTTTTATTAAGTTTTACAGCCTTAATTTTAAATAAATCAGTGTTGTCATCACACTCTCTCTTATTTATTAAAATATTATTAATATCTTTACAATAATTATAAATAAAAAATCTGCAGGATATTTTTATTAAAAAATCAATTAGGTAGGTAATTGTTTGCTGTGTACTGGGCATTTTATAAAAGAAAAATCTACAGCTATAAATATTATTGTTGTTATTAGGTTCCTTAGATAGTTTTGGGCTAAATTTTCTTTTAATATTATATAATTTATATCCTGCAGATTAGAGATACAATTTAAGAGAGAGTCGCTGGGACTGCTGGGATATTTGAGGGCTGATTCCCACCACCACCCCTCGCACACCGCATCGGTTCCAAGGACACTAATCAACAGAGCCCTGAGATTATGTGATCCCGAATACGTGGACGCCGAGCTCTCTCATGTGCGGGGAGTGCTAGAGAGAAACGGTTACAGCTAGAGACACAGTCTACGGATTGCAAATACGTCGTGCCGCACCCGGGAGCCCACAGCAGATAGGGCGCTGATGTACCTGCCTTACATAAGGGGTGTTACTGACAAAATCGGACATATGATGCGGCGGAAATTCAACATCAAGACCATCTTTCGTCCAGCTACACAGTTAAGGCAGCTACTTCGTTCGCCGAAGGATAGGGAACCGTTGGGGGTCCCCGGAGTTTACAAGATACCCTGCGATTGTGGGAAGTGCTATATAGGTGAGACAAAGCGGAATGTGGCTACGAGGCTTACTGAACACATTCGAGCGCTGAAGAATGTTGACATCAACCGTTCAGCGGTGGCGGAACACGCTATAGCTTCGGACACGACTCATTTCATTAGGTTTGACCAGACGAGGATCTTAGCCCGGGAAAAACGGTACGTCACCCGAAAGATTCGCGAGGCCATTGAAATAAGTCGTTGTCCGAACTTTAATCGAGATAGTGGATGGATGCTGCCTGCTGAGCGCTTCACCCACCTCCTGATGAAGGCCACCGTATGTGGCCGAAACGTGTCGAGGAACTCTCGACAGTAGTCTCCGTCGTACGTAAGTTCCCGTTTAAATAAATAATAATGACATTAACGTACGTTTCAATTAATAGTAAAATCAACGGACTTAGGTGGAATATGCACTTTTAGACGATAACAAACAATAACAAACAATACAGACACGAAGCGCAATCGCAAACCGGCGGCCAAGTTTTGTTATAAAAATAAAATATAATTTAAATAATTTCCGTTTAAAAAAAGTACTCCGTGGTTTTGACTGTTTGGTTTGACATTCATTCAGTGTTGCCAACTTGGATTTCAAAAAATCAGTAGACCAGGTTTCGAAAATGCGTAGAATTAGCAAAACTTGTTTATGAAAAGTTAGTAGATCTACGTACTTTTTTTTATAATAAAATGTAATGAAGAGCTAAGTGTAGGCAAAACTTAATAAAACGAATGTTTTTGAATATAATTTATTATCCGACTCCTTAACGGGTAACATTCCGCCTCGTAACCGATGAGCGGAATCGTTAGCATTTTTCACGCCATCTTGTGTAACTAACTGAAAAACTTAACCACAAATTGTTAATACTGCCATCTGTTTGGGGGTTTCCTAAAGATAACATAAATATAATGTAACTAAATTAAACTGTCAGTTTGATGTATAAGTCGGCAATACATTTGGTGTTCAACTTTATTTTGGATATTTATAGGAGAATGATTACCAGTTTGCTACTTCTAAGATTGTCAAGCCTGATGGGACCACTGACCTCTACTATACTCATTGACACTGATGGATCTCAAGTAAATTGTCATTATACACATAGACAAAAATATATTAACCGTCATTGTCATTCACTTACAAAAATCAACAATATATTTATACTAGCCGCGCCCCACGGTGTTACCCGCGTTGTATCGGTTCCCACGGGTATTTCGGGATAAAATATATCCCATGTGTTATTCTGAGGTATAACCTATATTACTGTAAAGTTTAATCCAAATCCGTTCAGTAGTTATTGCGTGAAAGAGCAACAAACATACATCCATACATACATCCATCCTCACAAACTTTCGCATTTATAATATTATATAGTAGGAAGTAGGTTAATAGGATGTCCCAAATAACACCCCTTGCTGGGTTATATTTGCTGTTTTTTATGAAATGCCTGCACATTTTTCTACAATTCGCTAGGTGTTGATAGTCACAACACAAGCGATGCCATTATTACATTGAAATCTAGCAATCATACACACAACCCTGAGACACAACCATTGACGGTATATTACATTTTCTATTTCAAAAATGTCCTTTAAAACACCGGTTTACTGTACCAAGTCCAGTTAATACTCCGGCCAATTTAGACATTCGAGGCTACATAAAGTCCCAACAAGCTGAAAATCAGGAAAATTGTTCAAAACATAATTATGAACAATGTGTAAAAGTTCCCCATCATTCCCGTGTATGGAATTTTTTTTATTCACGGTCAAAGGTAAAAAATAAGTGTTTTTCGCGATTTTCAGCAAAACGGTAAGATTTATCATAAAAATTCTTGAGAAAAAATTAAAGCTTATAAAATTCTCTATAACTTTAATTCTATCCACTTTTTCCATATTCCAAACCGTTATTGAACTACACGCTCCAGAAATGTAAAAATTAAGGACCTCGGGCAGGTAACTATGGAGCCTGCCCCAATGCTCAACAGTGACATGACCTATGTCATTTGAAAGGTCTTGAAGAGTTGTACAAGTTACTCCTAGACAGTTATATCGATTTCGACGGCCAACTCGGTGTTTTCGACCACCGAAGAATTACCACTGGAGGTGCTGTGGAGCCTGGGCGGAATGCTCAACAGTGACATGACATATGTCATTTGAAAGCTCTTACAAGTCACTTTTTGATAGTTATATCGAAATCGACGCCAAACTCGGTGTTTTCGACCACCGAAGAATAAACACTAGGTGTATGTGCAGTTGACCCTGATCGTATTGCTCAACAGTGACATGACTGATGTCATTTGAAAGCTCTTACAAGTCACTCCTTGACAGTTATATCGAAATCGACGGCCAACTCGGTGTTTTCGACCACCGAAGTATCGACACTGATCGTATTGCTCAACAGTGACATGACACATATCATTTGAAAGCTCATAATAGTAGTTTATGCAACGTCATATAAAGAAGGGTATTAAAACACGAGTGTGAGTTTATGAAACGAGCGCAGCTAGTTTCATAATAGTAACGAGTGTTTTAATACCCGTGTTATATGATATGCAACTGCATATCATATAACATAAGTGCATAAGATAAAGTAGTGTATGCAACTGCATACACTACTTTATCTTCACTATTTAATGCAATTAATCAAACAAAATTTTAAAAACAAAACACATTGCGAAACATTAAATTCACGCGTAGGTACGTGTATTGTCACAGTGAACTTGCCGCCATTAAAATCTAACCAATGAGAGCGCAGCTGCGCGTAGGGCCAATCAGGAGCGAGCGAGATCTTACCAAAGAGTTTTGTGTATGCAGTTTCGACGAAGTTTTCACGTATAACCCAACTATTTTCAAAAGCCAGCCTAATATCAAAATTTTATACAACTAGTATGAGGATTTTGACATAAGGCTCGCCAGGTTAATTGGTCGCGTTATAATGATGTTATAATGTTAAATTATAATGATATTATAACATCATGTGCAATTGCTTAAATTGAGTGTTTTAGTTGTCTGTGCTATAACAGTAGTAATTATAAGTCAAGTATTGGAATCATAAGTAGAATGTTACAACATTAGTGTAGATAAAGAGTTTTATAAGTCACTCTTTGATAGTTATATCGAAATCGCCGTCCAACTTAGTGTTTTCGACCACCGAAGAATGGAGTTGGGCTATGCTATACCGAAGTATCGACGCTGATCCTAATGCTCAACAGTGACATGACCTATGTCATTTAAAAGCTCCTGAAAAGTTGTACAAGTCACTCTTTGACAGTTATATCGAAATCGACCGCCAACGCGGTGTTTTCGACCACCGAAGATCGACACTGGGTGTATGTCAGTGGTGTATGTGCAGTTGACCCTGATGGTATTGCTCAACAGTGACATAACTTATTTCATTTGAAAGCTCTTGGAGAGTTGTCCAAGTCACTCCTTGACATGTATATCGAAATTGACGGCCAACTTGGTGTTTACTTTTCTCTATCTACGATCCAGTGTAATCATATTATTATCGTATTTTGGTCTGTGGTATTTTGGTATTGGTTTGTAATTGGTGTGGTATTGTGGTAATAATTGGGCTTTTGAAAAAAAATTTTTTTTTGATAAATGGAAAGATTATATTATATTAGTTTTATAACAAAACTATTTTTATTTTATTTTTTTCGCAATAATTCAAAAGTTATTTCAAAATAAAAATTAATTTTTGAATCCAGTAGGTACCGAAAACACTCGGACAACTCTCGAACAAACCCGAGCGGCGTGTGACGTCATAATGTATAGCCCCATTCGGTTACACGTTTAATAGCCGTAAACGCTGTACGTACTTATGGTTAAATAGTTATACATTATCACGTCACAACCACGGTGACCAGACCAATTATGGCGCGTTTATAGTCACGTGATTTTTATTCAATTTTTAATTGTTTATAATTAATTGAAAAAATATTTTTTTTAAGTTTTTTGCATTAAATATCAATATTATTAATAATAAAGTTTTAAAATACATAAAAAAAAACATTTTTTTTTTTCAAAAGCCCAATTGGTTGGTTGGTGGTCTTTGGCTTTGGTGTGGCTTTGGTGCACAGCTTTGGTAGCCTGTGTCAGCTTCGAGTGCTAGGCGAGCACAATAGTGATCATAAAGCTATCTCTTTCTTTTGTTCGAAAATCTAAGCAGGACAACACGATTCAGGGGCGAGGTGAATGGTGATTGGTGGGTGAAACCACAGAGTAAACACAAGAGTGAACATGCAAAAGTACTCACACAGTCAGAGTGAGTGTATTTATTGTATTATACGTCATCCATCTTGATGTTTTCACTTCAATTCAATCAATCTGTTTTCCCGGCATTTTGTTTTGTCGAACAAAAAGATTTTACGTTGGCAAAAATTGCAAATTGGTCGAAAAGCTTCATTGTAATTTTGTTCAAAATAGTTATAAACCTAATTCCAGTGTTTGATTCATGTGTGTTTCAAGTAATATTGGTTCCAGAGGCTACAATTTCAATTATATTTGTGTCTTAAACAATGCTTAAACAATGCAATATTTCAAGACAATATTAATATAGAAGCGCTTGATAGTCATCGGAAATGCACCAAATGAAGGAAGTATTTGTAAGTACAATCACAATTACAATTAAGAAGGTTAATTACGTGACGACAAGTTCCTATTTCAGTATATTGTGAATTCCATGTTGAATGTCGTTTACTTTGTACTTTGTGGTTATATACAGAGTACAGTCACGTGCAATGAAATGTATACACGGGCAGATTTTCAAATAAATGTCCACTCTAAACATTTCAAAAACATATAGGCACTTAACAATTCATACTATATACCCACCCGAGTTTCTCACAATAATGTATGTACATACACTTTAGAAACTGTAGCAGTTTTGACTATTTTGACAAATGGGTATTCATTTCAATGACTGACTTTGATAGTTTAGATTTTTTTTTTGTTTTTATTGTGAAGGACAGAATGAGTAATAACCATAGAGATATAGAGAGATACCAACCTATGCGCTGAGCATGAAACCTAGTGTCCCCATTAGACATTTACAAAATAAAAACAATACCAATACTTCGCGTTGAGTGTGTGTCACGCACGCATAATTTTTTTTTGAAATAATATCGTTTACCTTCATATTTATTATTGTAATTCATAGTGGATACTTATTTCTGCATGTGATCGTGTATACAAATATCTGAAAACCTGTGTACATATTTTTGATAAACTCGGGTGGGTATATAGTATGAATTGCTAAAAGATTTCGAAGGTATCTTTTCCCGCACTTATAAACGCACGTTGTAGTATCCATATCTGCTCAGTTAGGGAAACTCGCCTAAGGATAGCAAATTGGGTAAAAGCACAAGATTACCGAACCCTTGAACTTTTATTAGGGATAAACAGATAAGCATACACACACACACGCACACACGCGCTCGCACACGCGCACACACACACACACACACACACACACACACACACACGCACACACACACACACACACACACACACACACACACACACACACACACACACACACACACACACATATTGGAAGTCCACCAGCACCTTAGCAAATTTTTATTATATTAATTTTTTTGTTTTTTGTCTCGTAAAGCGACCCTTTGTCTATAATGTTAGCAATTAGCACGTAGTAAATAGTTTTAAGTTAACTAAGGAGATTTCCTACGACACAGGCTCAGCCTAGTGTAGGGATCGAAACGCCATGGAAGGTACTAATACAAATTGTTTACTATGTGAATAAACTATTTTGATTTTGATTTTTGAATTGTTAAGTGGCTATATGTTTTTGAAATTTTCAGAGTGGACATTTATTTAAAAATCTGCCCGCGTATACATTTCATTGCACATGACTGTACAATAATTTAAACAAAGCTTTAGTTGAAGCTACAAACATGAGTTACCTTCTATCCAAGAAATAAAATAATGTGAACGTCAAAAATATCAATGTGATGCCTATTCACCTCCATTCTGATGCTTGTAGAATACCAGAACATTGTCAAATATGCAAGAGATGAAACCTAATCACAATCGAGGAGACGGTAAATACAACCATTTAGGGTCGATTTCGTCGAGCAGGAAATAACCACAACAAATCAAAAGTTAGACCAAACAAGCAAATTGCCTTCTAGAGACAAAGTTAAGTTATTGTTCACTCAGTGTACTTGAGAATTGTTATTATAATGCATAGCATAGCTATTAAATAATTTTAGCATTTTATAATTTTATCTGCTATCTGAGATTGTCAGTAGTTCTGTTACTGTAAATAGCCATAGGCCATAGGTAAAATGTACATATGCAAACTGTTAATTAAACAATTTAAAATTGTGAGTGCTGTATTATTTTTTAGTTATAAGCTGCATTGCCTTTTAACAAGGTTTAGCACGGGAGGGCTAAGAATGTGTATACAAAAGTTGTTTGCTTGTGTGAGTGAGATTTGTTTGCGTGTGTGGGTGAAGTAAGACGGGTGACAGGCATCTCCCTCGGCTGCCCCCAAATCAATGGCCGCCTATCGTGTCACTCTGAATGTATGGAGTTGTCGGTCTATCTTTGTTTCCTGGTCTGTGGTAGTCTTGCTTGCTTGACATGACATGACATTGCTTGTGAGTTGTGAATCTTGTGAAGTTGTGTGTGATTGCTTGTTTTGATTCTTGTTGTAACTTGATTAATGTTCTTACGTTGAGATAAATAAATAAATAAATTATCAACTTTTATTAAAACTAAATATGGAATTAGAACATCGAAAGGCGATTCAAAGCAATTATGTGTCTTTGGTGGAGACCACCGACCTGGATGCCATGGTGACTGCTCTGTATGAGAAGGGAATTTTCTCAGAACAAATGATAGAACCTTACAGAGTGAGTATCATTCAACTAATGTTAGTTATACAAAGCGTGTTACTTGAACTCATACTTATACAATATGGTGATAAATATCCTATATTACTGAACAAAGTGGCTATGTTTTGAATCTTCCTGGTACTTTTTCAAATTGGGTTACCGCACACAATTCATGATAATGGTATCTAAGATAACACTCGAAACATTGGTGACTCATTCAATAAAGTGCATGGATTACTTAAGTTGTTGACATTACAGGAAACAATAGTTAGTCAGCGAAAACGTAAAGAGATGTTATACCGAGACATAACGCGGCGAGGTCCACATGCATTCGACAAGTTGCTGGAGGTGTTGTCGGAGCTGGGCTACTGGGACCTGGTGCGGGAGCTGGACCCCAACAGCAGCTTACGACTCCGCTCGCACCGACATCCAGTACCACTGCACACAAGCAAGTACAATTCTCTAATATTATTAAGCTGCAGAGTTTGTTTGTTTGTTTGAACGCACTAATCTCAGGAACTACTGGATGGATTTGAATAATTCTTTTTGTAATGAATAGCCACATTCAACGGGAAGGATATATGCTATTGTTCGTCCCAAAATCCCCACAGGAATGGGCACAATGCAGTTAAATCGCGGGGCGTGCTAGTAAATATATAAATAACTAGTTGTCACTAGTGTGAATCCAGGGTTCCACCCAAACGCATACAAAAAATACATTCAAATTGGTCCAGCTGTTAAGGAGGAGTTCAGTGCCATATACACATACAATAGAATTATTAATATAAAGATAGAGTCCTCACTTTATTGCAGTATTAATTGGTAGTTGTGCCAATATTATAATTTATTACATAACAAATGTTTTATAGTCGTATATAATTATTGTATATTGTCCATTATCAGAACCAATATCAAGATCAGCTGAAGAGAAGTCATTTGTGAGCATCAGCAATAGGAAGCACAGGAACAATACGGAGCAGGATGCATCCAAAGTATCCTCATGTGAGTACATTTTGTAGTTTCTTCTAGTATTTTTAATTGATGCCTTATCCTTCTCACTGTTCTGTGTCTCCAATGAGCTCAGACACCTGTTGTGGTCCTATACAAACTTATATTATACTTTTACTTTTATATTTATTTTATATTTTATATTATATATACATATTTGTTTACTGAGGAACTTAAGGAAAAAATTAATCACTAAAACCAATCTTATAAATGAAAAATCTTATGAAAAAACATCAGTATAAAAGTGGTTAAATAATTTAGTTTGTGCACTTAATAAAACCAAGTATTTATAGCTATAAATGTATGTGTGTGTAAAATAATAAGCTTTCTGGTTCGTTGGGTGATAAATTTAACTGATCAAGGGAATGTTAATCTCCATCTGTGATACATAGCACTACAGCTGACTTTTACAATGTCAGTAAGGAATGCCTTTACCCCCTGTGTCTGATGATAATGAATGTCCACAGCCAGTGCAACTACGTCCAACAATTCCACAGTTACCAACATGTCACCAACAAACATTAACAACAATGAGAACCCAGTGCCATTTGTTGTCAAGAAGTCCACCAAGTTTGTGGAGAATGACGAGACCAAAGGTTTGTGCACTATAATTACTAGTAATATTAGCAACAAGTTTGGGAGGAGGGATTGGTCTCTGATGCATACAGTAAAATGGCTTGTTGAATCAAGTACATTTACAATACTATTTAGTGTATAACCTAGATAACATAAGTAACTTTTAACTTACCATTTCTATAGTGCAAAGTGCTGCTTGTGAATAAATCATACTAATATTATAAATGTGAAAGTTACTCTATGACACAAAAACTACTGAACGGATTTGGATGAAACTTTACAGTAATATAAGTGATACATCAGTATGAAACAAACACATGGGATAAATTTTATCCCGAAATTCCCGCGGAAACGGGTCCAACGTGGGTGAAACCGCGGGCGCGGTTAATATAGTAAAATATTCATGGAAGTAAGCTAACGTCACAATTAAGTCAATTTTTTCCTCACTTGTCTTGTTAACAATTTTGTCATGTATTTTTATATAAATAGCGTGGGTGTGGTATTATGTGAGAGGTTAATATTTGATGAAGTAACTATGTGTTCGTTTCATGAGTCATCACCATTTCAAATATGGTCACAGGAATATCAAAATATGTATGACCTTGTCTATGTATATTGTTATGAGGTGTATGTAATATTCTTATACAAAATGTAACCACTTTATAATCCTTTTTTTGATAAATCATTTAATATTTTGTTGTAGCCATTTTTGGTTCCATATAAATCTCATACATTCGAGTATTAATTTATGGTGAATGTGTGCAGACTTGCGGCTGTACAGCACGCGCGGCTCGAAGCGCGGCATCCTGGTGGTGCTGAGCTACGTGACCTTCAAGGACAACATCGAGACGTTCCGCAGCGGCGTCGACGTCGACTGCGACAACCTCAAGCACCTATTCCTCGAGATCGGCTTCCGGGTGGTCTCCTACCGGGACCTTACCTTGATGGTCAGTTTCATGTTTCAATCATATTTTTAAGACTTCAAGAAATATTCTCTATTGTACTACGGGCCGTAACGAGCCCCATTTCCATGGGGTTATTATTAAAATGTGTTCTTCAAGGAAGATTTCAGAATAAGTCAAACATTGCAAAAAGTGCCCTAATAAATGGTGAATTAAGTTATATAAGTTGAATGTGTGTGTATGTTTGCAGCAAACGATGTCGACGCTGGGCTCGCTGGGGCAGGTGCTGGCGGGCTACGAGTGCGTGTTCGTGGTGGTGTCGTCGCACGGGTACGAGCGCGCGCACTCCTCCGACAACGACGTGCGCTGCCACGACGGCAAGCTCATCTCGCTCTACGCCATCATCGACTACTTCAACAACAGACACCTGCCGCAGCTCGCGCACGTGCCTAAAGTCTTCGTCTTTCAGATATGCAGGTACATTATATATCCTAACACTCGTTCAATGCCTCTGCGCGTTCTTATGATAACTTAACCATGCTATGAGAACTCCTCGCGCGTTCATACGTTAATGCATGGTGGCATAATTGAGTACTATTAGAAAATTTGACACTTAATAATTAAAGTCTATTTTATACGAAGCAGAGAATAGATGCGGGATGAATTGGAAGTGTCCGTCTGCACTAGAACTTTCTGTGAAACGCGCAGTTTTTACTTAGACCGCGCCCTGTCACTTTAGCTTTACACCCGCCTTGCAATATTTATATAGTTATTAATGTTAATCGTATCGTATGTTGCAGAGGTGGTAACGAAGACTACGTGTGGTCGGGCGACAACCGCGCGCCGCCGCCGCTGGAGATGCCGGCGGAGCACGACGGCGCGCCGCTGCCGCCCGCCGCGCCCGCCTCGCCCTCCGCGCCGCGCTCGCCCGACCACAGCTCGCTCTACTCCAACATACTCATCGCGCACTCCACGCTGCCAGGTAACGAAAACACGTGTCAATCACAACCATAATTATCCTACCAATAATCTCCTTCAATCTTTATTTATAGGAGACTCCCCTTTGATTTTGTAAAGTGACACCGTCACACTATGTAGTTCGTGAGGTGCTGTGTCAAACTGGGACAAAAGTTATTAATACTCTCCAAATACAAAATACGTCACTATCAAAAAGTGAGCGCGTAATAATTTGGGGCAGGGTGTATGTGTATTGTGTACATACTCGTACTGTTGATGTGGCGCAGGGTTCGTGTCGCACCGCGACAAGACGCAGGGCTCGTGGTTCGTGCAGGCGCTGTGCCGCGTGTTCGCGGCGCGCGCGCACGACACGCACGTGGACAAGCTGTTCACGCTGGTGGACCAGGAGCTGCAGGACCGCTTCCGCATCCAGACCTCGTCCATCGACCGCTGGGGCTTCAACCGCCGCCTCTACCTGCACCCCGGCCTCTTCGACGCTACGCCCGCGCCTGCGCCCTGACCACTGCCTCTACCTCCACCTATCTTACTATAATTATGACGAGTGAAACAACGATCATTTATGAATAAAACTTGACTTGCAATATTGTGAGAGGAAGTTGTGAAGATAAAAGACAGTGCAGTGAGTCTCACGTTGTTTTGTAAGTGTTTATTCACGCTAAGCAGTCGTCGGGCCAACGCAAAATAATGCCGCAGGCAGGACAGAGTATCGTGGGATCTAGCTACGAAAACTTATGTTCGTGGTGGCATTTATTATATTATAGGGTAATCAAATCAAATCTGTGATAATGGTTCTATACTAATCAGCTCCTTCTTGGGACTCGCGTAGTATTTTTGTCCTACGCGCGTAAGCGTACAATGACGTAATCGAATATTTGTTACTATTATAGGGATAAGCAATACAATCGTTTTATGAAATCAAACAATAATCATATTTTGTATTACACAATCAATTTTTTTTTGTTTTAAGCATTTGGTGAAATTCCGCGACGTGTGTGGTGCATTCTTCCATCTTTGTATTTGCTCATATTTTATTAGATATTAAGAGTACTTTTATAAATATATTTTTAATATGGAAATAATTAAAATAATATTAATGCACATAACTTTATTATTTCATGTATAATATTTTTATACAAAAATAGATATTTGCAGATAGTATAAAAAGGTTAAATTGAATACAGTTATATAAACAGATATAGTGTAGTATTATACTGAATCTGTATTTATTGATTTGTGCGCACTAAACACGTACGTAACAAGATGTAAGTGAATTTAGTTAAAATGTTGCAAATTTTATAAACGCACCAAATATTGAAAGTATGAAAAGGAGTATTAACTCAATCTAGAAATACATACTTTCAAAAGAATACCGAATCGTATACTAAAAAGCGAAGAAAAATCGCAATTCGCAATATAAATCGCGATCTACGATGTCGATATCCGTATCGGTTGCGTTTTGTTCATATTAGTAGTGTCGCGAGGTGCGCCGCGGCGCGCCCTACCGGTCGGTGACGGGTACCAGCGCCGCCAGCCGGCCGAGGTCGAGCCACGAGCGCTCGTGGCGGCCGCGCGGCTCCCGCGCCGCCCGCTCGCCGCCCGCGCGCGCGCCGCGCCGCGCCCAGTCCACGTACTCCGTGACGCGCTCGAGCCAGCGCTGTGTGGGGTCGAGCAGCGAGCTGCGGTACACCCAGTTGAGCAGCGCCGTGCCGTCCCAGCGCGGCTCCGGCCGCCGCTCCGCCTCGCCGGGCGCGCGCGCCGCCGCCGCCCGCTCCAGGTGCTGCATCCACCGGGAGCAACATCGGATAGTGTCGGCGGCCGCGACCTCGTCGGCGAGCAAGTCGATCACTACGTCCACAGTGGCGTTGTTGAGGAACAGAGGAGCGGAGGCGAGCGGCGCGGGCGCGGAGAGGGGCGCGGGCGCGGCGGCGCGCGGCGCACACGCCAGCGCCAGCAGCAGCGCGGAGGCGAGCAGCGCGCCGCACACGGCCAGGTGCGCCAGCAGCGCGGCGCCGCACGCGCGCAGCACGGCGCCGCCCACCGCCTCGTCGCACGTCGCCGCCAGGTCCGAGTATGTGAAGAATCCTCTCGTCTGCGCTTG
The DNA here is from genome assembly GCA_963082685.1 of Cyclophora albipunctata. NCBI lineage: Eukaryota > Metazoa > Arthropoda > Insecta > Lepidoptera > Geometridae > Cyclophora > Cyclophora albipunctata. The sequence goes on along the minus strand of OY720117.1, from coordinate 291,464 downwards.
TTTCATCGCCACTTGCCGCTCGAGTCGCGCCAGCCCTGCCTCGAACGATTCTTCGCTCACGAAAATGTTCCAGTCCTGTAGATATAACATAGTATATAACAACACAATGTTATTTTCATATTAAAATTGGAATGAATATCAATTTCAGATCATATTAAAAAATTGGTTCACTTACTATAGCGCTAAGGAATTCTATTTCCAGTCTTTTGAGCTGTTTCAGATCGAGGCCACCGGAAGTAGCCCATTCTGAGCAAATCACTTCATCGTCTTCACCATCATCTTGAAGAAACTTATTGCTTACCATCTATAAAATATATGTTAATATGAGATTGGTAAACAATACTTGTATAATGGGTTGTGTTATGATATAATATGCAGCATGTTGTACCTGATGATACATGTACATGATGATATAATAGCAGACCGCGTCAGAAACACCATGCTACGTTCCACAACCGGTGTTGCAGAAGTGGCGATTAAAGCTGCCAAGCTGAAATGGGACTCGGCAGGTCATGTCTCCAGAATGCATCCGGATCGATGGGCTAGGATCTCCACAGAATGGGAGTTCCAAAATGGTCGGAGACCTCGCGGTAGACCCCCCACGAGGTGGCGGAAGGAACTGAAGGACTTCGACAAAGAGTGGAAAGAAGTGGCAAAAGATAGATCCAGGTGGAAAGAATTGGGTGAGACCTTTGCCCAGCAGTGGGACACAACAGGTTAAATAAAAAAAAATTAAAAACATGATGTACCAGTGTCACTAGGAAGAGGTCCTGTGGGTTGGCATCGGCAAGGTAATGCGGGTTGCACGCGTGCAGGCGCTCCAGATAGAGGATGGCGAGTACGAGCGCGCACGGCGACACGCACGCCGAGCGGGCGATGCCGGCCGCCGCGTCCGCGTGCAGCCGCCGCAATGACCGCCCGCGCTGCGCCTCCGACCACACTTCACATGAGATTTCTGCCACATACCATAATAAATTATGTTACTACAATACAAACTGCAAGAACATATGATTTTTGGTGTGCGTGACACCAGCAGGAAAAGTTGTGCTAGACAGATTTTAGTCTGATGAATAATTAGTGCGCTATCTCCTGTAAATGTGCGTGAAGTAAAAAATTTGTGCGAATTACCATTTCGGAAATAAACAGAAAAAACTAATCCTGCTGGTGTCACGCTGCTCCAGCAGGAAGATTTTTGAACTAATGATCGGAGGGGTAAGTGTTGTATATCAGCGGATAGCTTATATTGGTGCCTAATTGTGCGCAAAAAATGAAATTTGTGCGACTCATGGTTTTAGAGATATTGAGTTTCCTGCTGGAGTCACGTTTTGATAAAACCTGTATCTCGGAAACTATTGAGGGTACGACCTTGGTTTAAACATATTTATGTAGCTCTTAATTTGTGCGAATTTGTGAAAGAATAAAATTATCAAAAATATTTCCAGGATAAGAGTAATCATGAATCGTAGAAATCAGGAAAAAACCTCCTAGCGCGTTAATTAGAGTATTTAAAAGCCCACTAAAGATGGTTTTTAGGTCGCCTTGTTATTGCTAACAACATTCTTAATTTTCAGGAAGGTACATAAGCGCATTTTGAAATTATAACACTTTTACTGAAATCGTATTTAAATTGACTTTGCAAGAAAACCACTCAACCAAAGATATGTAGGTATACATACAAAATTAGTGCGCATTTAGAATAACACAACCTGAAAATTTCAGCATCCTAGGTTTAGTATTTATCCAGATATAAACAAAAACAAAAATGGCCTTAATTACTAGGTAACCCAACCAATTTCAACAGTCGCAAAAAAGCGAGCGCTTCATACAAGCAATTACATACATAAATGGGCAGTCTTATACCGAATATTTTGGACAGTCGCGCAGACAACGGTTAATGTACTTTTTATAATTTTATAATAATATTTATAATTTTATAATAATCACATTTCGTCGGGGACTATTTTCTTGTATTTTATGCCTGCTATGGGATTACATAATAGACGTATTACCGATTGGAATAATTATTATATTGATCATGAGTACTTGCTTTGTAAGATCCCGTGGAAATTTGGTGAGGATTCAACTAAAGGGGAATTGGATGGAATGTTACAAGATATGCCAAATATCTTGTCTCCCCCAATTCTATCCATTTCGCCTTTCGCCACTTCTTCCCATTATTATTGAAAGAAATAATAATTATTACACTTGAACCTCGATAAGCATTGTGAGCGCCATTGTCCGACAAAATATTCGGTATAAGACTGCCCATTTATGTATGTAATTGCTTGTATGAAGCGCTCGCTTTTTTGCGACTGTTGAAATTGGTTGGGTTACCTAGTAATTAAGGCCATTTTTGTTTTTGTTTATATCTGGATAAATACTAAACCTAGGATGCTGAAATTTTCAGGTTGTGTTATTCTAAATGCGCACTAATTTTGTATGTATACCTACATATCTTTGGTTGAGTGGTTTTCTTGCAAAGTCAATTTAAATACGATTTCAGTAAAAGTGTTATAATTTCAAAATGCGCTTATGTACCTTCCTGAAAATTAAGAATGTTGTTAGCAATAACAAGGCGACCTAAAAACCATCTTTAGTGGGCTTTTAAATACTCTAATTAACGCGCTAGGAGGTTTTTTCCTGATTTCTACGATTCATGATTACTCTTATCCTGGAAATATTTTTGATAATTTTATTCTTTCACAAATTCGCACAAATTAAGAGCTACATAAATATGTTTAAACCAAGGTCGTACCCTCAATAGTTTCCGAGATACAGGTTTTATCAAAACGTGACTCCAGCAGGAAACTCAATATCTCTAAAACCATGAGTCGCACAAATTTCATTTTTTGCGCACAATTAGGCACCAATATAAGCTATCCGCTGATATACAACACTTACCCCTCCGATCATTAGTTCAAAAATCTTCCTGCTGGAGCAGCGTGACACCAGCAGGATTAGTTTTTTCTGTTTATTTCCGAAATGGTAATTCGCACAAATTTTTTACTTCACGCACATTTACAGGAGATAGCGCACTAATTATTCATCAGACTAAAATCTGTCTAGCACAACTTTTCCTGCTGGTGTCACGCACACGATTTTTGGACTGGTTTTTCCGAGAGGCATTTGTTTGGGATATGAATCCAACTTGTTATTATTGTTTCTCCATACCATCATAAACGGATCTTGTCTTGTTGAGAAACTTGGAAGGGCTTTCATTAATCAATTCATATTATTATTTTGATTTTCATCATGGAATGTTCCATGGCTGGGCCAAAGCCTTTATTATTTTTCCATATATTTGACCAACACACAATATAAATAATGAATTATTTATAGGCTATTAATTTAGATGTTTACCGGTAACAGGCAGGCTGAGACAAGGCAAGTTCGGCAGTTGTCCGTAATACAAGGTCTTAGTGATGCGCTTCAAGAATTCTTTATGGTCTCCCATGCTCTATATGCAAGTAAAATAAATTAGTGTTATCGTCAAACTTTCCAAAAACACAGTAGACACAAACATTATTAGCCATAATAATATCAAACTAGGTAGACATGATGCGATAATTGGTCGTGCTTGACGTCATACACGAACAGTAGATAATATATTATTAAGTTACTATGATGTCACGATCACATGCACTTTGTTTTACTGCATGTATTAATAGTAAATCATGGAAAGGGTGCTGTGCAGCAGGTGGTCCTGATGTATAATCTAATGTTTATAATATAATCTGATTAGAAATTAGTTTTGATCACGTTATTGCCACGACACGGAGTGACCTCCTTGCTTTGCATACCTTGATCTTTGTCCGTGATCCTTCCTTCTTACGCTTTGAAACACTGGACATGATACCGGTTTTACTTTATAAGAAATCAACTAATTTTAGGATTAGCTTCGTATGTTATTGTACCAAATAGAAAATCTACAAATCTAAACAACGAAAGAGTAGGCGCGACGGCTGACGGGACGGACCACAGATCACAGACCACCAGACCACTAAACCAAACCACAGACCAGGAAACAAAAAACAGAAAGACGTGTTGCGGGGAGGGGGAAATAAGGGAGCCAGAGGGAAAGGGAGGGAGGGTTGACAACTTGACATTTTAATTGTTGAGGTGGTTGTCAAAGAAGTCAGTACATAAGTGTCAAATATAGATTCAATCAAGTCCGAATCACAGACCACGAAACAAGGTCCGAATTTATTTCAAAACAAGATATTAAATCCAAGGATTTTATTAAATCCATGCTTCAAAAACTAGAATTTGAACTTGCTTTGAATCCATCCAACTGACTCAAGAAGTCAAGACCTCTTGAAAAAATCCATGCTCAAGATATATTTAGCAAGCTATTTCGTATGTCAAGCGTCACTGTCACTGTCAGAATAAATGATGATCGACCGCAATTTCTCTTGCTTTGCTCGCTTCGCTCGTTCGTTACTCCTTCTGCGCTACTCTGTGGCTACTCTCGTCTCGCTCGCGCGCGGCGCGGCCGGCGGCTCGATCGCTTTCACAGATCGCTTTTCTTTGCTTTTCTTGCCGTGACGGATCGAACTGTTTGTACCTACCTATGTGTTTTGTGCGAATTTTCTGTGTAAAGAAATTAAAAATGAATGTTTATTCGTAAAAAGTTTTTGCAAAGTATTGATAAAATAATGTAAATATAACGACAAAATACGCGGACCTCTATGTAGTTTGAAACTTGTTTGATTGGTATCGATTTCTTTTATTTAGCACCCTCACGGTTTCGATTATTGTATAAATAATTAATAATTGATGTAGTTTGTTATTTGGTACAAGTGAGAGGACAAGTGTGATAATGTGTACATCACTATGAAAACTAAAAGCTTCCTCCTATTCTCGACTTCGGTCTTCGCTATCAGTATATTCCTGATAGTGTACCACTCGCAGCCCCCGCAGTCTATTCAAAATATTGTCACACAGACGCACCAACATATAAAGGACTTTCAGGTATGTAATAGGAATTATTCATTTCTAGTGTCCGTTATTGTAGCAACTGATAAGTTGGTCTCCATGTTCGGTTTAAAATATCTTTTGGAAATACATGACAATAAATAAAACACGATACAGATAGAATACATAATCATCTATTTGTGTCTGGTAAACTCTGTCAGTTTCACTGGTAGCTGAAGTAACTTAAAACCATGTAGACTAAAAATCCCCACAAAAATGTGTCAAATGGAAGTTTCATCTATGCAGAATTCATGAATACACCAGATTCTATTAATATTAGAATAACTGTAACATTAAAAATATGATTATGTGAATGTGTGTAGGCGTCTGTGTCGGTGCAGGAGAACCTGCGCGATGTGTCGTCGCAGCACCTGGTGGAGGAGGAGCGGTACTCGAAGCTGCTGGGGCTGGCGGGCGCCGAGCGCTGGCACAACACCACGCTGCCGGTGCTGGTGACGTACGCGCGCGGCGACAAGCACGCGCACCCCGTCGCCTTCGTGCGCGACGCCAACGCGCGTCTCCCCTACACCGTGCTAGTCTACAACCTCGGACTGAAACCAGCCTCGTTGGCCATTGTAAGACATTGTCAATTTTCAACACAATCTATTTAACGAAAACTTAGCCCTCACCACTGACCTAGTTGCCTCCGACATGATTAGCAATTGAAGCTGTTGGGCTGTCAATGTCCCCGAAGCATGGTAGCATGCAGATAGAAATGAGATAAAAAGTATAGTAAAATGATACGTGCAATCAGATAGTTAGCCCATATAACCTACCATCAGCTTTTTATACATCATTAGAATAAAATAATAATAAAATTAGGGTCATCTATATTGTTGTTAGTATTAAATACAGAGTGAAGTGAGTGAAGTGAAAAGCTTCAATCACATTATCTTCATATTTTTCATTTTAGTTGAATAAAACTATTAATAATAGGTATAAATTATTAATAGGTGTCAAACTACTGCAACTCTTCGAAGTGTGCTATCATCGATTTTGATTTGGAGGTGTTCCCTTCGCACGTTAGCGATGAGAGCATTCACGCCTTCCGGCCACTCATCATACAGGTAACTATTTAAATACTGATTTCATTCAATTCTTTTCTTGTAAATATTGTACACCAATTTATATTTATTCAATGAACTTGTAACTACTTGTAGGATTTAAATATTTATATTGTTAATTTGTATTGATTAATATTTAAGTAATTTAATATTGAGGCAGTTCAATTCATCCTTGATGTAACATACTTATTGTCTTCCATTTTAAAATATGGTTGTTGAGCCATTGTTCTCTATAGCTCATAAGAACAATTTAAATATTCAGAACCTATTTATGGTTGAACATGTTCAAATTATAATTTTATTGGGGTCCAGAATCATTTCCTTCAGAGACTTTTTAACCTGTATTGTATAAGTGACATGTTTGCAATACTTCTGACCTTATAAGTCCTTGAATGTTGTGCGTAACATTTGGCACTCACTGATAAATGTATGGTGTAGCTACTTATTTATTTTTGTTGCATTAACTCATTAAACTGTTTGGTATTTACTTGTTGGTTACTTTATTGTAGGAGTGTGAGTCAGTTTATTCTATGAACTTCACTTTTGACCCATCAACTAAGTTGAACTCTTGACCAGTCAATTAATTATAATCGAGACTAAATGACTGAACTCTACCCTGATAGTGGCACAGTGGCGGGGGTCACATCTGATGTGAATCAATACAATCACTCATTGATTGAGTTCTCGGATGCGAAACAATCAATTTGTTTAATTAGCGCGTCATAAATTTATATATATTTGCAGTCGACGCCATTTATCTGTAAAAACGTTTCACCTTATGCCATTGTAATAAGGCAAAAAGTGTATTCATGGCACCGACTGTACCTACCTGCATTCTACTTTTTATCAATTGGATGAACTGTTTGCACCCTAACCTGTGCCTTAACAGTACTCAGTTCTATGAGTATCTATTTAGCAACTATTTTAATCATGGCTGTGTTATCAGTACAGGTGTGTAGGGTAGATAAGATTACGCGTTTGCCGTTTGTAGCGGTGGCCTTTGATGAGTCAGCTCATAGTTCATATCAGTGCAGTGATAAATATTATTTTATTCCTTATTTGTTTGTGTTAAAGCATCGATCGAAACCGATCGTTCGAGTCGAAGCATTATAAAATTGATGTTCATTATGATTCAATAATATTATAAAACAACGTTTTCATAACGCGCTATCTATTCGCAGTAAACTTATAAAGCGGAATTTCTATTGGAGCGAGGAAGAGGCGGAGAAAACCCGCAGGGCGTTGCTTGTTAAAATAATTATTGTAGTGTTAGCTTAGTTTGCTTGGTTAATAATGGCTTCACATAACATAATTATATAAGTATACGCCCCGCGGTTTTACCTGCGTTGTGTCCGTTCCCGTGGGAATTTCGGGAATTTTTTTACATAAAAACCTTCCTCTTGAATCACTCTACCTATTACAAAAAACCGCATCAAAATCCGTTGCGTAATTTTAAAGATTTAAGCATACAGACAGACAAACAGTGTGACAGACACGCAAAAGAGACGACTTTATTTTATACTAGCAGCGCCCCGCGGTTTTACCTGCGTTGTGCCCGTTCCCGTGGGAATTTCGGGAATTTTTTTACATAAAAACCTTCCTCTTGAATCACTCTACCTATTACAAAAAACCGCATCAAAATCCGTTGCGTAATTTTAAAGATTTAAGCATACAGACAGACAAACAGTGTGACAGACACGAAAAAGCGACGACTTTATTTTATACTATGTAGTGACTATGTAGTGATAATGTACATAAGAAATCACATCAGCGAACTTGCGACATTCTTATCTTAATATCAGATGCAATGAGTTTTATCAGTAATTGTAAGAATCACGAGTTATTATCGTTTCGTGCTATTGAATCATGCAAACATAATACTTACCAGTGACTAATAAATCGATCAGTAAGCGTGGTCACACTATCGATATCAATTTGTCAATCCTATGTGCTATACGTGCGTACGTTTGGTCCATTCATATAACAATAATGATGGTAGGTACTCTATAATATTATCCTAGCTACATATATAATACTAGCTGCGCCCCGCGGTGTAACCCGCGTTGTATCGGTTCCCGCGGGAATTTCGAGATAAAATGTATTCCATGTTTTATTCTGATGTATACCCTATATTACTGTAAAGTTTCATCCAAATCCGTTCAGTAGTATATGCGTGAAAGAGCAACAAACATACATCCATACATTCATCCATACATACATCCATCCTCACAAACTTTCGCATTTATAATATTAGTAGGGTAGGATATATTTTTCTATGACAAGCCCGTTGGCACAGTGGCAGTGAGAGCGCTTACTGTGTCGGGGGTTGCGGGTTCGATTCCCACCCGTAGTCAACAATATGTGAAGATATAGTTGTTGGCGACGACGTCTGGGTGTCAATTATATATTCTTATAAAGTATTTGTGTATGTATATGTAGTAGTATCATGCAGTTAGTTAGATTCCATATTACAAGCTTAGAGCTTAGTTTGGGTCTAATTAACCGTGAGTGAATTTGTCCTGGTATATTTATTTATGTAGACTGGATCTTATATTAGTGCGATAATGGTGCTACTCGTCAATTGATTGACTGGAATGTAGCGGTCGCGGCCCCATTCCGTGATGTATTGTCGTCTACCACGACACGACGCTTGCTCTACTTTGAACGCCTCCCTATTGAAAGCATATATCCTAATACCTACCTACGTATAGTATACCAACGTATACAGGAATAAAGCTCTGAGTTAATGTGTACTATAGATTGTAAACATGTTTGAAGTATACTAAAGTATTATGAGGTCATTATTAAATTAATGTTCTTACGAGATTATCTAAATATTTGTTCGCCTAAATGTGTATAGTACATCCATTAATCATAAATGTTTAATGCTGTGAGCTGGGATGCCGGCGTTATTAAACTAGAATTTCTCGCCGTCTGCGATCTAGCCAAGATGTATTTAGCTTTACCTTACGTCAGGGGCACAGCGCGGGATGACGTATCATTTATATGAATGGCACGGTGAATATGTGAGTTGACGATGTGTGGGGTGTGTTGCAGCACGCGCTGAGCCGGGTGGGCGGCGTGATCTTCTGCGAGTCGTGGCAGCGGTGGACGGGCGGCGCGGCGGCGCTGGGCGGCGCGTGGGCGCGCGCGGCCGCGTCGCGCGGCGGCGTGCTGGCGTGGCCGCGCCGCGCCGCCGTCACGTCGCTGACGCACCCGCGCATGTTCCACTACCTGCACGCGTCCATCGACGACTTCCTGTTCGTGCAGATGGTGGACGTGACGCGGCTCATCGTGGCCGCCACGCCCGCCTCCGCCGAGCTGATGCGGCCGTGGATCCAGTGCGCGCTCACGCTGGACTGTATCATGCCGCTGGGCGCGCAGTCGGGCGGCTGCCGGTTCGACAAGAAGCCGCAGTACCGGTACTCGGGCTGCCACGAGCAGGACGCCTCGGCGCTCAGCATCATCCTCGGGCTGCGCTCCGGCTTCGAGGAGTCGCAGTACGCGGCGCGCGGCCGCCACTGGACGCGCGTGTCGGACGCCGCCGCGCGCAACGACTCCGACCCGCTGCCCGCGTGAGCCGCCGCTGCCCCGGCGTTCCACATCCCATCACGTACTCATTGCAGTGCTGGACTCGCTCTTCAAACCAGAAGTATCCAGTTCGCGAACTATGGTCATCGAGGCCTCTGCTTTGAAGCTGCAGTTATTTTATTATTTGCATTTGCGTTGTACACACCACATATTGCCCAATTTCTGTGATAACTTAAAATTATGTGTTTTTCAAGAACCAAATTGTATGAGAGTCTAATGCAAATGTTATGGGTTCGGTAATTGAAATTATGTTTCTTTTTATAAAATAATTGCAATAAGGGCTCTCGTTTGAGGAGTTGCGTATATCTACAGAGCATAATGTAAATTAAGTACCTGCACTGAACATTGATTACAAATATTATTTTAAAGTTTATATACAAGCTAATCGATATTTTTTTCTCGATTAGAAATAAGTAGATATGTTGTAAAATTATACATAATAATAACCTACATGTAAGTACTAGCTAGGACAAGGACATCTATTTACAACATGGACCCTTGTCTATTCTTATAATTCAATAATATTGTAAAGTTATTGATTGTGTATGGAGAGCAGCCGCTGGGAAGAGTAAAGATGTACGGTACATAGAGTACGAGGACAGGGCAGCGCGGCCCTCGACGCGCGCTGGTTGTGATTGTATCAGGCGGCGGGAGTACATTATGGTATAGTCGTGATGGACTTGTGATATGCAGAGTGTTGCGCCGCGCCGCCCGCGCCGCCCGCCCGCTCCGGTACGCGCTGCAATAACACTGCAACGTGTACAATAAGCGCAACACACTTTTGTAAACGTTATATACCCTTTATACATGATGTTAGACGATCCATCACATAATTGCCATAATTTTAAAGTCTGGCGAGTGAGCCGGCGCTGGCTCGCCGCAGAGGAACGCTCCACCAGATATTATTGTTTTCAGAGGTCACCTATTCGCCAGGTTAGAGACATTGTGTAACCGACGTTTTCAAAATGTAATTAGTGATTAAGGCTGAGTTGCGACGAGCGGAGAGCGGGCTCGTCGCTCGCGGCGTATGGATCTCAAAGTAACGTAGGCTAGCATGTAATGACCAAAAAACTGTACTATATGTTTACGCTTGCATTTCAGCTCTTTACCAAGTGTGTGCTCTACTTGTAGTATTAGACTTATCATCTGTTCAATTATTTATCATTCCGAACATTTAGATTTAAATATAAGGCGTGCTACACACGTGTTTGTAGGCTTTATTGGCGCAATAATAAGTGTGAACACCAAATTGTAATTAGATGTTGTTGAGTTAGCGGGAGCGCGCCCGCACGCGTGTGTAGCCGCAGCCGCGCGTGCGTTCACCACAGTATTTATAGGCATCTAGTCGTTCAATTACCAAATAGGATTAGATATTTGTTTGTCCGCGCGCGAACATTTCTTAAGCATATTAAAAGTGGTGATTTGTCATGTCTTGTTGTATCTATAATACGACAGTTTTGTTAATGAATAAAATTCGAAAAATTATTTGTATCATCATTACATTATTATAATGGTGTAAAAAAAACAAAATTTGTTATTTGTGATAGTGATTTTATTGGATGCTGTGAAAGTTATTGTATCAAGTAATTCATTACCCTGTGAAAGATGACAGCTTAATGTTATGTGATTATCACAGTGATGGTAAATTATTAGTTTTTTCTTAATCACTATCTTAATGTGTATTTATTTCGGTAGTCTTCCTTGTGTTTTGTATTTTATTTGTTTCGTTAAGTCTTGATTATACTTTGTTCACTCTTGTCTTACACCACATGAAAAGTACAAACTGAGTGCTGCAAACAATTGTTTATGTTTTACAAAATCAGTGTAGTGACCAAGGGCGTCGCCAGCCGATGGCGCAGGGGGGGGCAAGTTGACTTTACCTACTACAATTCATACTTTTCTCATTCTCTATAAATGAGAAAAGTAGGTATGAATTGTAGGTAAAGTCGACAGCACATGAAGCTTTTCACTTGTACTACGAGCCTTACATCTACAGCGATTGTAATAACAACAGTATCTTAGTACTGTATACATATATATTCTGTGACAGTACAGAGTCCAATGTGTAAAGCTATACGAGCACGAGCTCTTGACTATGCAATAAAAACTTGTAAATAAGTTATAATAACATTTATTAGAAAAATAGAATAAAAAGGAGTTTGAATTTCAATAAGTGTACAGCGTATTTTTTTAAAAATTAATATTATAGTGGTCGTTGTTTGTTTATATTAGGTTAATTAAAACATAATTTTCGGGGATTCATTCATTCATTCTCCTGAGGCTGCTAAACGATCCGGTTAGTTTCGCTATGCTCGATTCCCGCTATGCACTGATCATAAAATACCTACCAAAAAGTGCCGCTTTGCTCGGAATTTCTCAGTGCTACCTTTAACAATGGAAGGTACAATTCGATAGAAAAGTGTTTCTAAAGTATACTCTTAAAGCTAGCCTGGGACTGCATAGTTTGAGGAAAATTGTTTTGGTAAATAAAAATGTAATTTAAATTTAAGAATTGCGTATATTTCGATTAAAAATATAAAAACGCTATGAAACATAAATCAATTCAAAATCATGAGATTAAAACTAGCCAAGAAAATATATATTTTCAGATTCCAAAGTTACACTTCCACTGCATTTAAGATCACTTATTTTATTTACACATTGCCAGACAACAGTTCTTTTATTTTGTCTTACAAAATGGTAATTGTGTCCGGTTAAAACAGGGTCTTTCCACCACGTCTACTATCAATTATTGTATAATTTTTAACCGGACCACGGGAAGAACTTGCGTCCGACATGATTGCAGACGTACTAACGAACTAACCTAATTACGCTTATCAGTAAAAAAAAGATGCACCAAAACCGCAATCCTACTGTCTCTTTCTATTCAAGGATAAAAGTTAACACACAGGTACAAATTCCCGGAAGAGGTAACCCAAAAAACTCGTTGTTTTGGTGTTGACGGTTTAAGCTATGTGTTGATTAACACGAATACTGTTTATTAGTTATAGTTAGTGAAACTAGTAAGAGAGTATTTATTTCAATTTTTATTTATTTAAACATAAGCATTTTCCTTTCGACAGTCCAAGAATCTGATTCCGTGCATAGCGGCACTTTTTGTTAGGTATTTTATGATCAGTGCATAGCGGGAATCGAGCATAGCGAAACTAACCGAAACGATCGCTCTACCGTACACATCGTGCATGGAAGAGCGATCCAAATTTTGAACCCTTTTTCCGTGTCGGGAAAGAAGGTTTTTGCTTCTTTTAGGATATCAACAACGGTTTGATCTGTTGAGTATGGTTAATTATGCCAGAATTGCTGCCAAAGCTCGACTTCAATTTTTATGTTTGGTAAATTATAAAACTGAGCGATAGTTTCACAAGTTTCTGTGAGATTTTGGCTTATTTATTCAAGGCTTGAACTTCAAGCAAATCAACTCAAAGACTTAGGACTTTGGTTGCATTATATTTGGCAACTTTTTTTGAATCTCTAGGGGGGGGCAGCTGCCCCTCCCTGCCCCCCCTTGGCGACGCCCTTGGTAGTGACATCAATGATGGTGCTCTGTGTTGAATTTTTTATTTGGTCTAAGACCACTGTATGTACCTATCATGTTAAACATAAACTTAATTTTACAGGTCGCGATAGCGTTGTACAAATATTTTAGTTTAAAATTGATTTATGTAAAGAGCACAAAGTAATATTAGTTATTTAGTACCCAACAGTTTTATACAAATGTATCGTGTAATTTATTGTGGATGTTACGTTACGATTGCGATTGTAAACACATGGCTATTTATTTTCAAATACCCACTGGAATCGTCTATGGTACGTATATGGTGTAGAACACGGTGTCTGTCTATTAGTTTTTAATTAAGGCCCAATGTCTACGAACGGGCGGCGTATCTTCGTAGACGCGTATTCGTCGAGGTACGCTAGTTGCGTGCGTTTTTACTTAGTGGTCCGAGAAATTGCGGAAACCACTCTTAACTGAATAAAAGAGCGGGCAAGCAATGTGCTAAGAACTATTCACCTCTAAGTAATAAATAATGCAGCTGCAAGCGTGCACCAAGCTTGTAATTACGTATACGCGTACGTAAGGATACGCCGCTTATTGATGTACTATTCAATAATTTAGTTGCCTGAAATGTACTTAAATACTCTATAGATCAATTTAATAACAGTAATTAATATATTTATTTTGTACATATTGTAATATTAATACAAAAAGTAATAGCCATCCCTTAATACAACCTACGTAAGCACATATTTATGACGTAGAACATATTTATTATTATTAATTATCGATGACGTTACGCAGCTGAAGTTATATTCATGGTTATAACTATACACATTGACAAGTGACAATTATTTATTAAATGATACTATTTCCAAATTATTTGATTATTAACATATTTTTTTAAACTTACACGATTTGCACTCATACTAAATGAAACGGGTCAGTCATTCCGTGACCACGAGTGGTGTAATTCGCTCGACGTCGGGTACGTATTTTAGTAGAATACGTTAAATTATCTAACGCGATACCGTTTCATTTAATATAATATTTGATTGTTTATTTTATGAGATCTGTAAGAAGGCTATGGATAAATAAAACGTCGGAATAAATTGAACTAATTCTATATTAATAATCACAAGTCGTCATAAAATTTAAATACACACAAAACAGTTTGTTCAACAGTCGTAGATTAGTAAACAGATAACATTAACTCACATTTGAAGTCGCACGTTTTTAAACATTAACCTATACAAAGAGTACAATATTATATCTTCGTCAAAAGAATTAAAAATAAATTATCAAAGAAGTATATCGAATAAAAAATATGGGAAAACCATCAATAGTTTCACTTACAAATTAAATTCCCGATTGTGAGTAAAGACAGGAAACAAATATAAATGTATAGCAGCTTTGTACTAAATATTACCATTTTTCGAACTAAAGTTCACTGTGCATTGACTAGACGTAACGTTTTGTGCTTTCAACATTTCAACTAGCTAACAATTTCCATTAATTTATCCATAAAATATCATATTTTATTTACTACATTAGTCTTACATAGTATAGTGCCATTCGAAGTGAAATACCAATAAATACTGCAACAGAATAGAACTTAACAATCTTTTGTGTTTCACAATATGAACATTTTTAAATATCTACATAAGCTCTATCATAATGTTTTATTATATTTCTTTTGAAGAGAGCTACTTTGGCAAGATTTGTTAAATATTCGGGTTTATGCGGCTTTGTGTAGATATTGTGATAAGTACATAGAAACTAGACAACAGTCGAGTTGGCCATATTTATACATAAATATCTAATTAATAATATATTTTATTCTAACATGAGATTTTATAGAATGAAGATTTGTTTAACAAATATTAGATGTTTGCTAAATGTACATTGTGTAATCAAATCAACTGTGTGCAGTTATCAAAGTAAATATACTTAATAAAGCGTACAATGTCACACAATAGTGTGCTATCTGATAATAATATTGTTCTGTAGGTTCAGTAGCCCACTGATGTATTTGTACATTAATGAACAGGAACCTCAAGCATATAATATCAACGAACATACAACCGAGTTCAACAATTCAACAGTTTTAAGTAATCAAATATAGCTTTAAATATATAGAGACTATAGATTATGAGCTAAGTACCACAGCAAAGTAACTATCTAGCTAAGAGTTACATAGAGTATAGTATCGCTTACGGCAGGGCTCGGGTCGATATGTGGAGGCGGCGGGCGGCGGCAGGCGGTTACTTGGGACTGGGACTGGTGCTGGTTGCGCCGGGCTTCTTCTCGTCGTCCTTGAAGAGCAGCGGCGTCATGCCCAGGAAGCAGCCCAGCGTGATGCCTAGCACGCGGCCCTGCGACATCCGGTTCAATCAATTATGTAGAAAAATCCCTTGGGCCAGTGTGAACTGGTGTTAGTGTGGGACTGGCGTAGGTGTGGCATAAATAAAAAAATGTCCTTACGATGTTCGCATACCGGCGGCTGACCGGCATGTCGAGCTGCACGGGCGCGAGCGCGGGCGCGCCGAGCCCCAGCATCGCCGCCGCGCGCTCTACGTAGTACGAGGAGCCGATGCCGATAACGTCGCTGAACGTGTTGCCCAGCGCCGCCGCCGCCATCGTCGACAGCGTGATGTACGCGCTCATGCTGCTCTCGATGCTGTCGCCCTGCATGTCCACATTGGTAACAATTTAATGCTAACAAGTCATTAAGTGAGTAATTTGAAATGTCATTTTTGTTGTTATTATTATAATTAATTTGGCTGTCTATATAAGGTTATTACATATATATATTAATTTGTAAAGCTGAAGAATTTTTGTTTATTTTAATGCTAATCTCACGAACTACCAGTCCAATTTTAATAATTCTTTTTGCATTGGATAACCACATTTAAGAGGAAGGATATATCACCTTGAATTTCCATGGAAACAGGCACAATAAGAACCTTATTTTTTTAAGTTGCTTACAAAGTGAACTAAGGTTGGTCTTGTAGACAGGTAAACATTATTGTATGTAGATGATTAATTAACTTTTACTTAAGAAGTTTATATCAAAGAGAACTAATTGATAACATCAGTACTATAGGTAGTAAAGTAGTTTAACAAATAATTGTAAACAATAAAAATATTGGTTTCTTAAGTTTGAGTTAACACTACTCATTTTATTTTATCTCAGATAAAAATGAAAAAATTAAAGCAGTGTATCGTAAACGTAGTTTCAATTCAAAATAAAAAGATTGTTGAAGTGTCTGGTATCAGTAGCACATGCTTGCCTTGCACCACACGAGGACAAGACATATCTAATATCAATCAGACATCTAATCTGCAGGGTGATGATTTACACTCACAGCAATAATCATGATAAAGTTGTCCAGGAACCCGAAGCCAATGAATGGCACAGAGTTGGCGAATGATACTGAAATCAAAAATGGACATAAATAAATGAGCAATACTAAAGATATAAGTCGGAATTCCGTATTTCTTTTGAGAATTAAGGAAAACAATATTAAGTTTTATAACAATTTGGCATGAAGTATGAGTTTATGCATCTATAATTAAATTAGTTTGCTTTTAGTCATATCTACATTTCTAATAATACAATGCTGATATTTACTTACAATGTATTAGCTCTTTAGTTGTAGGTTTTGGAACTGTGGCAGCTGAAATAAGAGAAATACATACATATTAAATGTAAATGTTAAGTTATTTAACTAACATACGACATACATTTTGTATCTCAGCTCAGTAGTAGTTGAAACCACCAACCACAAGTTCAGCATAAAAAGTGTGATATAAATACAGCATTACTCAAAACAGAGTCAATGACATCACCTTGTTTACACTGACTATAACTGGATTGCACTAGTTACTTGTATTCAGGTTCTCACTCACCATACTTCTTCTTGAGCCAGTCCTCAGGCACTGGGCAGTAAGTCCCTGTGGGATCAACATCGCCCAGTGTTGGGACCTTGCTGGGTCTTCCCAGCTTACTCCTCCATCGTTGACCAGCTAATTTATCTACAATTATAACATTAATAAAACTCTCAGTTTAACCTAATGATGTCAGGTGACTGATGACCTTATCAAGTTAAAATAAAGCAAACGCTTACCTTCAAATTCCTCTTTGATTCTGTTGGATTCGTATTCCTGTAACGCATTGATTAACATTTTTCTCTCATCATCATTGAGATGCAGCACCAGCTCCGTGGCATGCACTTTTGTCATGGGGGCTGTGGGCTGTGTTGATTCTTCGAAATCCTTGGACGTTGGTCCCAATCCCAATTTCCTCAATTGAATAGTTACAGGGGTAAAACTTTTATATTTCAAACCACTCAAATTAGCACTATTTCGAACTTGTAATTTCGTCACATTTGTATGACAACATAAACTACTTTTATATTGTTTTACGCTACAAAGGCGTTTAATAAATTGTGTAGCTTTCATTTTGCCTTAAAATATAGTAAAAACTCTGTAGCTCTATTGAAATATTTATAAATTAGACAATCTATCAAAATATAATCTATTTTCAAGACGTACGTTCCGTTTTCCTTTATAAACATTCTTCTGAATGCTTCTGCTGAATTTATTCCTGACAGTGACAGTTTTATTCAAACTGATGTAAAAATATTTTCAAATTCTATAATGTACGTGTAACGAAACGTGATTTGCATTATCAACTCAGTCCACGGTTGTCAATATCAAAGTCACTATGCTGTCACTGTCACTCAAGTCAGCAAGCAGTCAGCTGGTGTCAGTTTGTCATTTCAGGCCCTAAGGATGGGCAAGACAGGTAAATATTATATCAGTATATATATATATATCAATAATTTTGATAATGAAATAATAATGCATTCGTCTGCCAAGTCTCAGTTTACGGGTTCAATTCCCAGGTCGAGCGAAAACCTGTTTCTTACTTTTGGCTTAGCGTATTGGGCAAGCATGGTGATTACGCCATTCTCCTCACTGTTTTGATATTTTCAGTACGATGCGAGGCCTTTGCCTAGCACTGGGACATCACAATTTAATACATTCCATTAAACGTGAAATAAACGTAAAACTGATTTTAAAATATGCCAAGCCAAGTGTTCCCTCAGGATGTTTGCATTACCTATACTTCATATTCATATTCATTTATTTAACTTTAATACAATTTTTTACGGCGGCTAAACGAAGAAAAAACAAAGGGACAGGGTTAGTTAACTCCATAAACAGGGTGGGTTTTATGAATTGGGTGACTCATTTAAATCAATTCAATTCAATACAATTTTTGGTATGATGGCCTCTGCTAACATTTCCTCATTTAAATTAAGTCAGTTTGTCGACAAAAATTATGATTTTTGAAAGTTATATCTTCCTAGTTTCTAATTATTAAGTTTTATATAATTTTTCAGTCATTTAAATATATCGAATTTAAATTTTGAAAATATGGAACAACTCGTGTATATATAATATCGATATTTAAATTTATCGACTACTTGCACAACCCTATGTCACTATGTCTGTCAGTGAGACATTTCGATTCGATGTTGGTAGGTCTTTAGTTTCCTGGTCTGTGTTGGTAGGTATCTGTTCCCGATTAAAGTAAATAACATCGTAAAATTCTAAAAAAATATATTTTTTCCTTATTTTATTCAATGTGTAAGTATGTAAGAGCGTATTGCTTCTAATATAGTTTTAAGTTTTTATCATCCAGGAATGCAATTTGTAAAAGTCAGTGATAAATTAGGTGATGACACTTATTTGGTGATTGTGTTTGTTTTAGGCCAGTGTACTACCGAAAGGTGTGATACCGTGTTTAATAGTGTAAAGTAAAGGCCATCATGCACGATGTTGGAAGGACTGGTGGCTTGGGTTTTGAACAATTACCTCGGGAAATATGTGGAGAACTTGAACACAGACCAGCTGAGTGTAGCACTACTCTCAGGTGAGTGTAATAAATAATACTGGACCATGTGCCATGGGTACTGCAATGTTTAGGTGGCTCTAAGAACATTTACATACAAATTAAATAGTGTAATAATACTTTCTGTTGATTAATATTGTATGACAAATAAATATACTATGTTTAGAAAATAAAATACTGTAAATTATTATTAGGGGTAGAAGTATTCGATTTTCAGCTCTATGTTTGATTACCTAATATCCTGTTTTACTGGGTATGTAAACAAATGCCTGATGTTTGCATTTACACTATGTATGTATTTTAAGAATGTTTTCATGTTGTTATATGATAAACAGGATTTGCTTGTTATACTTCTTGTTTCATAACAACCATTACAACCAGCAGAGTTCATTCTTCTCTGCTGATGTTGTGCCGAATGGGTGGTACATTCAAAAGAGCCTCTATGGAGCCAAAACTGAACATACATAACTTTCACTTTTTCATTATTTTTATTTAAAACCTTGATGCTTTTAGGAAAAGTGGAACTAGAGAATCTTCCTCTAAAGAAAGATGCTCTGCGCCACCTCGGCTTACCTGTCGAGATCAAAGCGGGGTTCATCGGCAAGATTCAGCTGCAGGTCCCCGTGCGGCTCATCCGATCAGCGCCCTGGCTCATAGCTATAGACAAGCTATACCTGGTGGCCGCGCCAGTCAATTTGGATGAGGTTGAGGAATTTATTAACCAGAATAATTATAAAATTATTGTTTTGGAAGTTAATTTATTTTGTCCAACAATTGAATATAATACAGACCTGCACAATTTAAATGATGGTTATCTTATACTTACATGGACTTTGCATTATTTTAATTTAGTATCAACTTAATCTGAATTATTTTAGGAATAAGGAAAGCCATTGTATCTTGTGTTATCAGCTCAATACATTATATTACAACATGGCATTATCCGCCTTGGACATGCTGTCAATAATCTAGAGATAACAAAACTCTGACACAACTATGTAATAATAGATTATTTGTATTATTTAAATTGTATGTTTACACTGTGACTCATGTCGCTGAGATTACCTCCATTATGCATCCATTCATGGATTTTGCTTTTATTACTGTTTTATTTTTATCTATGTAATTACAATAAAGCTTTTTTGAGAAAAAAGTTAAACTTAAAGAGTTTTTGTTTGTTGCTTTGAATACGCTAATATTTATATAGATCCAATTGGTTCTATCCTTTTGGCATGAAAGTGTGTCAGACAGACAGACCGAGTTACTTTCACATTCATAATATTGGTTAGGATTTTATTACTGGAACTTATTATTTTCGTACATACTCACTAAAGATAATGTTTGTTCATGTATGATGTACTCTATACAGACATGTGGTGAATGTTGTTGGCTGAACGTTGTGTGTGGCTCGCAGTGGGACGCGGCGGCGGAGGCGGTGTTCGCGCACGAGCGCAAGCTGGCGGTGCTGGACGCGCTGGAGGCGCAGTGGCGCGCGGAGCTGGAGGCCGCCGCCGCCGCCTCCTACTACGCCACCTCCTACTCCTCGTGGCTCAGCTACGGCACCGGCGTGCTCGCCAACATCGTCGAGAACCTGCAGGTGGAATTTTAACTTATTTTATCTACACTAATGTTGTAACATTCTACTTATGTTTCCAATACTTGACTTATAATTACTACTGTTATAGCGCAGACAACTAAAACACTCAATTTAAGCAATTGCACATGATGTTATAATATCCACATCGATATCGTAAAATCTCATTATAACATCGCGCCCTGCGGCCCTGCGCGCGCAGCTGCGCTCTCATTGGTTAGATTTTAATGGCGGCAAGTTCACTGTGACAATACACATACGCGTGAATTTAATGTTTCGCAATGTGTTTTGTTTTTAAAATTTTGTTTGATTAATTGCATTAGTGAAGATAAAGTAGTGTATGCAACTGCATATAACACGGGTATTAAAACACTCGTTACTATTATGAATTCATTATATGACAGTTGCATAAACTACTATTATTGCACAAAACGAAATACAACCCGAAATGTATTATGATCAACGTGTTCCCCCGTGCAGCTGACGCTGAGCGACGTGCACATCCGCTACGAGGACGCGGTGACGTGCGCGCCGCGCGCGTTCGCGTGCGGGCTGACGCTGCAGTCGCTGACGGGCGAGTCGTGCGACGCGCAGTGGCGGCCCGGCTTCACGCTGCAGGAGCCGGCCGGCTGCTCCTTCAAGCTGCTGGAGCTGCACCAGCTGGCGCTCTACTGGGACCCCATGAACGTGCCTACCGGCATGCTCGCGCACTGCCAGATACCCGAGCTCACGGTGCGTATACTCCTTAACTTATTGCCACAAAGTTTTTAATAACCCGCTGTGTCTCTCTGCTGGAAAGGTCTCTGGCAGCTAGTCTTCAATGTCCAAGGCCACTAGTGATTTGGTTAGCTTCTCTTTTGTTAAGAAGTTTTACATAGATGTTATGATTGTGTGGGCAGGCGCGCATGCGCACGGACAGCGGCGACCCGCACCAGTTCGTGCTGCCGGCGGCGGCGGCGCGCGCGCGCGTGCGGCGCGAGCTCTCGGAGCTGCCGCTGCGCTCGCGCGCGCGCCCGCGCCTCACCGCGCACCTGGCGCTCGACTGCGTGCAGCTCACGCTCACTTCGGTAACTACACTACTACTTAGGGCTCCCGCACACGGGCTACCGGCCGCAACCACAAACACGTGGCCGCCACACGCTACAAGCCACACGCTACAGGAAAGAAGCCGGTGGCCGCGTTTTGTGGCTGTGGCCGGTGGCCCGTGTGCGGCGACACTTAACTATACATGGATGATTTGACATGCTTGTTGGCTCTCCAAAAGATAACTATCTCTTGGTTAGCTTTTAGAACGTCACCTCCATCAATACTCTGCTAAACTAATGACATGTTTTTAAAGTAAAGAAACTGATATTATTTCGCCTCCTTAAGAAAGGATTAAAAAAATGGGACTATTCCGCAAGTACACTATTTCTCATAGCGGCCTCCTCTTTTAGTTTTTGAAAACAAAAAAAAAAGAAGGTAGGGTTGAAAATTCAGTACTCTAAAGGGGCTCCTAGACGGGCCATATTTTCACGAAAATGTGTGGCTGCAATAGTGTGGCCGGCATCATCAGCCATCATTTACGGCCAGACTCTGCAACACTTTGCAATATTTTTAGCATATCCCGGATATGTTGTCACATATTTTTAGTATGGCCGATGAATGTTTAGGGTCTCGGCAATATGGCCGGAGAGTTCGCTTCGCAATCGAAAATACTGCAATATTTCTCAGCCACTTTTATTGTTGTCTCGCTTTACGGCATAAGTGCGTCCCTTTTTCATGCTACGTAAAGTTTGTCGCGATTCGTTTTTTCTCGGAAATGTTCGTTTTTGTCTTACTACTTCACTCGCACTCAGTCAGTACCCATGGAAACATCGTCAAACGGGTAGTTTGACATTTGACATTGATAAATAAAGTATGCGATTTATTTGATACCTACACCATGGAATTAGTAAGTACTACCGGTAGTACTTACTAATTCCATGACCTACACGTAATTTAATAATACCATGGAATTAGTAAGTTGTACGGTAGTACTTACTAATTCCATGAATAATACAGTAATTCATAGACACATCGGCACCATTCGGGTGTTATCGTTGTTCCGAGTTTTGCCGATAGGAAAGGAGTATTCACTACATCTTTATGTGGCCCATGTAAAGACAAAATATTGAGCCATATACTGCATCAGAAATATTGCCGAGATAAACATTTTCCAGCCATATGCTGCATTAAAATGTTTTTAGTATTGCCGGGATATAGTTGGCAATTTTGTGGCCACATATTTCATCAAAAGTATGGCCCGTCTGGGAGGGGCTTAACAATCCGAAAATGCCCAGTATCTCGGTTAAAGTGACATTATCCAGCCATACCACTAACACAAGTGAGTGCGCAGCGGCAGTACGGCGAGGCGGTGGGGTGCGCGCTGGGGCTGCAGCGCACGGCGCGGCTGCGGGCCGTGCGCGCGCGCCGCCCGCCGCACGCCGTGCGCCACCACGCGCGCGACTGGTGGCTGTACGCGCTGCACGCGCACATGCCGCACATATCATGTAACTATACGCACTACTACTTCTATTCATACATATATTTTAATGAAACTATTTTTCTATATTATTTTACATCTATACTAATATTATAAAGCTGAAGAGTTTGTTTTGTTTGTTTGTTTGTTTGTTTGTTTGTTTGTTTGTTTGTTTAAACGCGCTAATCTCAGAAACTACTGAACCGATTTGAATAATTCTTTCACTATTAGATAGTCTATTTATCGAGGAAGGCTATAGGCTACATTTTATCCCGGATTTCCTACGGGAACGGGCACAACGCGGGTAAAACCGCGGGGCGCTGCTAGTGAGATATAAATTAACGGAAAATCTATTTAATTGAATGCGTTTTATTGGCGCACTTATAGTTCCGTTTTCACACATATTCGGTTTGACTGTAAAATTGAGAACGAGTTCATCAACTCAACTGTTAATTATTTAAATATAATATTCAAAGCAGAGACCGGGAAACAGATTCAATATTATAAAGCTGAAGAGTTTGTTTTGTTTGTTTGTTTGTTTGTTTGTTTGTTTGTTTGTTTGTTTAAACGCGCTAATCTCAGAAACTACTGAACCGATTTGAATAATTCTTTCACTATTAGATAGTCTATTTATCGAGGAAGGCTATAGGCTACATTTTATCCCGGATTTCCTACGGGAACGGGCACAACGCGGGTAAAACCGCGGGGCGCTGCTAGTTATGTATATTCATGTCCCCGAGTGGTTCAAATGTTATGATCATTCTGTAAACAGATTTAGAAATTAGAGATTTATTTATTAGAGTAAAACTGAAACGTGACTATGTTGCGTATGAAGTGTGTAATTCTGATTACTATTTGGCTCGCCAGTTATTGTACTCGTATATATCTGTAATCTGAAATATTGAGCGCATCTAAGAAAGTTCCATTTTTGAAAAGAGCATACAAGTGCGATATAAATGTATGTACGCTTGCGAGAGGTATTGTTACGGCGGGTGTGGCGCAGGGACGGAGCCGCGGCCCACGTGGGAGTCGTGCCGCGCGGCGGCGCGCGCGTCGCGGTGCTACGTGGCGACGTGCGCGTGGGCGCTGCGCCGGCCCGCCGCCACGCTGCCGCCCGAGCGCCAGGCGCTCAAGGACGACTTCGAGTGGCGCACGCCGCTGCACGTGCTCAAGCCGCTCCGCGAGGTCTCCGTCGCTCCGCACGACCACGACCACTAGTTTACTGCACCTGACTACTTTCAAAGGCTACCCTACAAGTTTAAAGTCCCCCTTCCTATACCGGGCCAGCCGCCTCCTATGTCTTATAGAAAAATATTACAATCGTGTTGTGAAATAAGTGCCTTGGTATTGCTTATGTCCTGCCCCATGTAATACGTATATCGATGATTTCAATCGCAGGTGGCGATGCGACAAGTACCAAAGTCTGATCCGGTGACGACAAATGAACGTGCGTCGTCGGGGCGCAGCATGCTAGTGCACTGGTTCCCGCAGTGGTGGGGCTGGTACGGGGGCCAGGACCCCGCGCCCGACGGGGAGCCCGGGGCCCCGGCCGGCCCCGGGACCCCGCCCGGCCCCGCGCCCGCCCCCGCCCTCGAGGAGGAGATCCTCGACGTCATCGCCGACTCGCTCGAGGACAACACGCTGCTCAAGCGCGACACCGTGTTCGCCAAGTGTGAGTTCGTGCTCGACCGCGGCTCGCTCGTGCTCAGCATGGACAATGAGGATAATAAAAAGTGGGTTTCGAATATCGGGAGGAGGGTAGGGTGAGTAGGTGGTGACGAATGTGTGACGTGTGTGTGCAGGGCGGGCGAGGGCGGGCAGGTGGAGCTGCAGTGGAGCGCGCTGCGGCTGGGCGTGGAGTCGCGGCCGCGCGGCGGCTCGCACGCGCTGCACGTGTCGCTGGGCACGCTGAGCCTGCACGACCGCGTCACGCGCGACACGCTGTTCCCCGTCGTGCTGGCGCCGCACGGGCTCATCCGCGAGGGGCTCGGCGCCGCGCCGCCCCGCGCGCGCGCCCCCCCCGCCGCCGCCCCCGCCCCCGCCGTCGCCGCTCCCGATGCCGAGCCACTCTTCCAACTCGTTTATGAAAAGAAGCCCTTCGGTCTCAACTGCGACTACAAGTGAGTCAGTTACGTTACTGGGGTGAGTCGGTCCGCCGGGCCGGCAGCGGTGTGTGTTGACGCGCGGGGTGTGTCCGCAGGCTGTGGGTGAAGTCGGAGTCGCTGGAGGTGGTGTACAACGCGGGCGTGGCGGCGTGGGCGCAGCAGTTCGTGTTCCAGCCCTGGGGCGAGTGGCGCGCGCTGCACGCGCTGCACCACGTGCGCGCCAGCACGCGAGCGCGCCTGCGCACGCACTGGGCGCGCATGCTGCGCGCGCGGGCGGGCGAGCGGCGCGCCGTGGTGCAGCTGGAGCTGGACGTGTCGGCGCCGCAGATCCTGGTGGCGGACACGCTGTCGTCGCGCGAGGCCGCCGTGTTGCTGGTGGACTTCGGGCGGCTGCGGCTGGGCAACGTGTCGCGCGCGCCGGGCTCGGGCGGCGCGTCGCCCGCCTCCGACTCGGAGCGCTTCCTGACGCCGTGCTCCACGCCGCCCGGCAGCCTGCTGTCGCCCGGCTCGCCCGCGCCCGCGGCCGCCGCGCTGGACGCGCGGGACCTGCACGAGCGCCTCTACGACCGCTACACGGTGGAGCTGAGCGAGCTGCAGGTGCTGGTGGGGCGCGTGCGCGACAACTGGCAGTACGCGCACACCAAGCCCACGTCGGCGCTGCACCTGCTGGACCGCTTCAGCATCTCGCTGCAGGCGGAGCGGCGCGTGGTGCACACGGCCGACCCGCAGTACCCGACCGCCACGCTGTGCGGCTCGCTGCCCGCGCTCGTCGTGCACCTCAGCGAGCAGAAGCTGCTCGCCGTGCGCGCCGTGCTGGCGCACCTGCCGCCCGTGGAGCCGGACCCGTGAGTACCGCCGCGCCGCGCCGCCGCGCCCCGCGCCCCGCGCCGCCCCCGCGCCTCACGACTTGTGTCTCACAGGGAGCGGGAGAGCGTCGAGCGCGACGCGGTGGACGGCGGCGACGACGAGCCGAGCACGATGTCGGACACGGAGCGCTCCGAGGGCTCCGGCGGCGGCTCCACGCACATCATGGGCCAGTTCGGCATCGAGCAGCTGTCGCTGGAGGTGCAGTCGCGCGGCCGCAGCATCGCCGAGGTGCAGGTGTGCGGCGTGCGCTGCACGGCGTGCTGGCGGCCGCAGGACGCGTCGCTGTCGCTGTCCGTGCACTCGCTGCTGCTCGTGGACGCGCTGCAGACCTACGGGCCGGACTTCGAGCTGCTGGTCGCCAGCCACAAGCACGTCGGGTGAGTGTCCGTCCCGCGCCCCCGCGCCCCCGCGCCCCGGCCCGTCCCCGCCTGCCGGCTACTGGTCCGTGTGCCCGCAGCATGGACACGTCGTCGGGCAGCATCCTGGGCTCGGAGCCGACGTCGCCGGCGGCGCCGCAGTCCCCGCCGTGGCCCGCGTCGCCGGGCGCGCGCTCGCCCCGCGCCGGCTCGCCGCCGCCCGCGCCGCACGCGCTGCACCGCGCGGCGGCGCTGGGCGCGCTGGGCCCGCCGCGCCGCGCCGCCGCCGCGCCGTGGCCCGCCGGCCTCGTCGACTCGGAGGCGCTCATCGCCGTCGAGCTGTACCTCGTGCGCGGCGACTGCGACTCCGAGGACCTGCGCATCGCCAACATACTCTTCAACAACCTCGACATCATAGGTGATCACCACATATAACACGACGCGACTTAACGACTCCGCCGTTCAAACGTGAGCAGTATTTTTAGAAGTGTGTGACGTGTGTCGCAGCCAACCAGGAGACGATAGTGGAGCTGATCGGGTTCACGCAGCGCGTGCTGGGCGGCGCGCCCGCGACCCCGCCCGCCGCCGCGCCCGCGCCGCGCGCCGAGCACCAGCACCCACACGAGCACGAGCACGAGCATGAACACGATCATGAAGACGATACACTTATTGAGGTATGACGGCTACCTTTTTTTCATTACTAAATGTCAAATTAATTTAAATTCATAGTTAGAATCACTAATAGCAGAAAGTGGCGGGATGGATATAATATTATAATGATGTAAGTGATTGTATGTGAGTACAGCGGGAGACGCGCACGGAGATCACGTTCGACTTCCACCGGCTGGGCGTGCTGCTGCTGCGCGCCGCCGTGGAGGACGGGGCCGTGGTGGCGCGCAAGATCGCCACCGCCACGCTCGCCGAGGCCCGGATACAGGCCACCGTGGGTGAGTGGGCGGGGCGGCGCGGGGCGGCGCGGGGCGGCGCGGGGCGGCGCACTGACGGGCGTGTGTTGCAGCGCGCGGCGGCGTGCAGGCGGCCGGCTCGCTGGGCGGCGTGCAGGTGGTGTCGCTGTGCGAGCGCGGCGGGCCGCACACGCGCGTGCTGAGCGCCGGCCTGCACGAGCGGCACGAGCACGAGCGCGCGCTCACCTTCACCATCCGGCGGCAGCTGGAGGCGGGCGAGGCGGCGCGCCTGGACGTGGTGGTGGCGGTGGAGGTGGCCAGCGTGTGGTACACGCACTCGCCCGCGCTGCTGGCCGAGCTGCGCTCGTGCCTGGACGAGTTCAAGCAGTACCTGGCCAACCTGGCGCGCTCCATCCGCGCCGCCGCCGCCGACATGGCGCTGGGGCTGGTGCAGCGCGAGCCGCCGGCCGAGTCGCCGCGCCGCCGCCCGGGCGCCGGCGCCGCGCCCGAGCCGCCCGCGCCGCCGCTGCGCCTCAGCGTCAGCGTGGAGCTGCAGTCCCCGGTGGTGGTGGTGCCGCGCGCGCCGCGCTCGCCGCACGTGCTGCTGGCGCACCTCGGCCGCATGTCGCTCTCCAACCGGCCCGGCGCGCCGCAGGACACCGTCTACCGCGTGCGCGTCCGCGACGTTTCGCTCGTCACCGTGAGTCCCGCTCTCACAACAACCATTTTGCTTTAACGACACTTTCTAAAAAAAACAGACTGAATTGAGAACCTCCTCCTTCTGTGTTTGAAGACGGTTAAGAAAATAGTCAACTAAAACCTTCACAGTGAAGGTTTTATATATTTAAAAGGATGACAATTTTGGTGGAGAAAATAATAGGATATTGACAAAATTAATAAATGTAAAAAATATATAATAGTCTCCCGATGTAGACTTGCTTAGGTATATTTTGTTTAGTGCCATTTTGTCGTCCGATTTGGTGTGACGGTTATCGTTGTTCGTCAGCTGGACGTGTCGGCGGCGCTGCGCGAGTACCGGCTGGCGGCGGAGACGCTGCCGCTGGTGTACTGCGCGGCGGACGGCACGCCCGTGCTGCACGACACGGCGCTGCAGTTCAGCGTGGAGTGCAGCGCGGCCGCGGCGCGCGTGCACTGCGCCGTCAGCGGCTGCGTGGTGGGCGCGCTGCAGGTGAGCGCGCGCCGCGACCAGTACGAGCAGCTGCTGGACACGCTGCGCTGGCTGGCGGCGGGCGCGGGCGGGGCCGAGGCGCGGCCCGCGCCCGCCGCCGCGGCGCCGCTGGAGCCCGCCGTGCCCGTGCTGCGCCTGGACCCGTGCGTGCGCGCCGCCGTGCTGGCCGTGGCGCCGCCCGCGCCCGCGCCCGCGCCGCCGCCGCCGCCGCTGGCCGTGTCGTTCGAGCTGCCCGTGTTCTCGGTGCAGCTGCGCGCCGACCTGGGCGAGGGCGAGCGCAGCCTGGTGGAGCTGTCGTTCCGCGAGTTCTCGCTGCGCTACCGGCGCGAGGACGAGCTGGAGACCACGCTGCAGGTGTCGCTGCACTCCATCACCATGGAGGACCTGACGCAGCCGCCCGACTCGCGCCACCGCCTGCTCATGGTGTCGCACACGCCGCAGGTGCCCCCCAAGGCGGTGTTCGTCTCCAAATCCTGCCCCGACTTCCTCACCGAGCACGCCGCCGCGCTCACGCCCGCCACCAACCTCTCCAACTCTTTGCCGGACTACCTCAACGTCGCTCATGTAAGTTTTACGAAACGTGTTAAATTCCTGCACCTGTAACCCAACTTGGTTTTGACATGTAATTTACCTATGTGTTATTATTTTGTTTAGAAAACTAAACGTGAAAAACGTCAAGACAGTCAGTGCGGTCCGACACCGCCGTGTTCGCCCGAGTGCGGGGCAGCGGGGGAGGAGACGGGGGGCGCGGGCAGCGGGGGCGAGGGGGGCGGAGACACCGGGGGCGACGACAACCTCGTGTGGGTGTGCGTCACCACGCGCGCGCCGCACCACCCGCGCCTGCACGACACCTACGACCAGGTATTACACAGACTCCATACAGTAAATAGAATCCGAGACGGGCAACGCACAGGGTGGCGCCTAACCGGGGCTTATCGACAGGTGACCAGGCTGACCAAAGTGGAGTTCAACCGGCTGAACCTGGTGCTGAGCGTGGACAGCTGGGTGACGGTGCTGGACTTCTTCGGGGCGGGCGGCGGGGCGGAGGGCGCGGGCGCGGGCGGGGCGCGCGCGGCGGCGGCGCGCGGCGGCGCCGGCGCGTCGCAGACGGAGATGTCGATCCGCGCGCTCAGCGTGGTGGTGGTGGGCGCGCGCGGCGAGGTGTGCGGCGCGCGGCTGGCGCGCCTGGCGGTGACGGCGCGCGCGGAGGCGGGCGGCGCGCGCGCGCTGCGCGGCCGCCTGGGCGCGCTGCTGCTGTCGGACCTGACGCCGCACGCGCCGCTGTGGCGGCGGCCGCTGGCGTCGCACTCGTCGCCGGCGCTGTCGTTCCGGCACGCGCGCCTGGCGCCCGCGGCGGCGCAGGCCGCCGGCCACGACTCGCAGCTGGAGCTGGAGCTGGGCCGCCTGGAGTACGTGCACACCAAGCGCTTCGTGCACGAGCTGCAGACCTTCGCGCGCGAGTTCAGCCTGCTGCAGCGCGTCATCGCGCAAGCGCGACTCAAGGTATCGCCACGGAATACAATTATGTTAATGTCGTTACAACTTTTCGTCTTAATTTTTTCCGTCTAGCCCCCTTTCGCAACGCGCGATAAGGAACTTCGTTCCAATATTTTAAATAGTCTATTACCTAACTAACTAACCTAACAAGTACAATTATTGGAAACTACAATAAAATGTACATGAACAATGTGACAATGTTGATGGGTTATGTTATGAGTGTGTATGCACGTCAGGTGTCGCGCGGCGCGTCGGGCAGCGCGCCGGCGGCGCGCATGCGCCTGTCGCTGCGGTGCGCGGCGCCGCTGATCGTGCTGCCCGTGTCGGGGCGCAGCCCCAGCGCGCTGGCGCTGCAGCTGGCGCGCCTGACGCTGGACAACGCGTTCGAGCGCGCGGGCGCGGCCGGCACCGTGAGCTCGCGCGCCGACGGCGCCGCGCCGCCCGAGCTGCTGGACGTGCGCTCCGTGCGCCTGGAGTCGCTGGCGCTGCACAGCGCGAGCGCGGGCGCGCCCGGCCGCCCGCTGCGCCTGGGCGCGCCGCTGCTGCCCGCGCCCGCCAGCCTCGCGCTGCGGCTCGAGTACAACATGTCGGCGTCGCACAACGTGCCCGACGTCACGGTGCAGGGCGCGCTCAGCACGCTGGAGCTGGCGCTGGACCCGGCGCAGTACCGGCTGGTGCGCGGCGTGCTGGCGCACAACCTGGGCGAGCCGCTGGACGAGCCGCCCGCCGCGCCCGCGCCGGCGCCCGCCCCCGTCTGGACCACCAGCTCGCTCAAGCTGGAGCTGCACGACGTGCGCGTGCGCCTCGTGCCCGACACGGGCGGCTCGCTCGCCTGCATCAACTTCATCAAATCGCGGCTCGTGCTCGACACCTACTCCGATCTCGGCCAGGATATCGACCTCGTCTCGCAGGTGACGCCATCCTATACCTGGCTTACGTCATGTATTTTTTGGTAACATCAAGAAAATTGGTGTACAGAGTGTTCGTTTTTAAATGATCCTTGCATTGCGGGTTCCATTTTACGTCTGCTATTTTATATTCCATTCATGTAGAAGACCGAATAAAATTGAGTAACGTCGTGCAGGAGATCCTGGTGAGCGACACGCGGTTCGAGTCGTCGCCGGCGAACCGGCGCGGCAACGTGTTCTCGCACATCGTGCAGCCCATGGCGGAGCAGCGGCACAGCGTGCAGGCGGAGGTGCACGCGCGGCGGCGCGGCGGCGCGGCCGCCTACACCGTGCTGCTCAACAACATGCGCCTCATGGCCGTGCTGGACTGGTGGGAGCGCGCCGTGCACTTCGTGGGCGCGGCACCGCTGGCGGCCGGCCCGGCGCGCGCGCCGCCGCCGCCGCCCGCGCCCGCGCCGCTCACCGACCTCAAGCTCAACATCACCGACTCGCAGCTCGTGCTGCTCGAGGACCCCGCGCTCTGGGACACCAACGCCGTCATCCTCCGGGTAACCGCGACCCGCACGCATCCAATACTGATTGTCGTTGTATTGCCATTTTAAAAATACTTTATTTTTATTTCGCCAATTAAACCTGCAGGCAAGGGTGTGTAAAAATATCGTTTGTTGTCCGTGCAGAGCACGACGGTGCTGACGTACCGGTCGGGCGCGGCGCGGCCCGTGTCGTGCTCGCTGTCGGGGCTGGAGGCGTGGTCGTGCGTGCTGGGGCTGGAGCACGACACGCAGCTGCCCATCCTCGAGCCCGCCGCGCTGCACATCGTGCTCGACACCAACCGCAACCTCCAGGTATATACAGTGGCGTTCATATAATTAAGAACGCTGATATAAAAGGAAGATATTTTCAAACTATGACGTAAAACTAATTGCATGCAATGTTCTTTATTTCTTTCGGTATCGTAAAACTTTTCCATAATACCACTGTATTCTTTGATACACATGATTAGCTAAAAATAAATAGACAAAAATTTTAGGCTACTACTAAACATAGTACATATTCCTATTAACTGGCTGGTCACGTAATTAAGAAATAAATAGTTTATACCTTTATTCAAATTTAAATAGAGAACACTCTGTCGATTTGTGGTTGTAAGTTACTGTTTGTATAATTTAGGCGCCAATTAGTGCTGTAAACACTGACCTCTATATATAAATAAAATAATAAATAAAACCCGAAACCCGTATCCCGAGAACTAATTCTGACGTTCACTGCAAGCAAATAGGGTACCATAGTCGACATAGGTCATAACTAATTTTAGTTCCATGGAGATTATGGAATAGATGGAGAGGTCTGCATCGGACTCACCGATAAGAGCCTTGCTTTTAAATTTATGATGATGGAGATTCGTATCTGCCTACAGTGGCCTACAGCGCCAAAATGGCGACACTCAAATAGGCACTAAATTATTATGACTGCAGCCAGTCCAGTGTATATAGAGGTCAGTGGCTATAAAAGATTAAAAGTGATTGCTTCTTATAAAAAAACAATGAGAAATATAATAGTTGCGATAAATCCACATGGGAAGTAATAATAAAACTTCGCCAGAAGAATTGGTCTTATATAAAATTTAAAAAAACTACGTTTAAAAAAACCGACTTCGAAACTAAAAAGCAAAAAATAACTATCACCATAATATGAGTCCTACTAAGGTAGTAATAATTATTAATTATAATACTATACAGTATTTCAAAATCCCAGATTTCTTTTGTAAACAAAGTTATGTCAAGATTTGTCACTGTCAATGTAGGAGGTCAGATGTATCGAACCTTCGGGTAATTTCATTTAAAAATAATAATATTATTAATTTATAAAAAATATTTAATATTTCTGTATGAACTTTTAAGGCTTGTTTTTATTATTTACTACAACAAGAAAACATATTTTATTCGAAATTAGGACATTAAAAACACTGCAAGTACATTACATCAATTTATTCACTATCCGAAGAGATATTCAGTTCAGATTCTGCATCTGAGTCATTCGCATTTATAATAAAACTATCAGTATTAGTCTTTTTAAAACTTACACGATTTGAACACATAGTTTAAACGTACTCACACGGGTTTT
The DNA here is from genome assembly GCA_963082685.1 of Cyclophora albipunctata. Taxonomy (NCBI): domain Eukaryota; kingdom Metazoa; phylum Arthropoda; class Insecta; order Lepidoptera; family Geometridae; genus Cyclophora; species Cyclophora albipunctata. The sequence goes on along the minus strand of OY720117.1, from coordinate 258,347 downwards.
TTCGTGTTAGAAAGTTAATAAAGCAAGTAATAACTTACTTTTTATTTCCCGACGTTTCGAGGGGATTGCACCTCTCGTGGTCGCGGGTGAACTGAGGACATTGGAGTTACCGCTGTGATGGGAGGGTAGGCGTTCCAAGTGTTGGAAGTACCCTCGAATGGTCAATGTTAGAGTCTAACGGTGCGTTCACATTAGACTGACACACAACACTGACAGTATCCTGGCACTTGGTCTTTTGAGCACGTTTCGAACACTTATAAGTTATTACCGGATTCCGCCCACGACCACGAGTGGTGCAATCCCCTCGAAACGTCGGGAAATAAAAAGTAAGTTATTACTTGCTTTATTAACTTTCTAACACGAAAAAACCCGTGTGAGTACGTTTAAACTAAACTATCAGTAACTTAAAAATATTTTTCATGAGCTATGTTTTATCATAAAAATACCTTAGACAAAATTTTACATCATAAAATTATCTGCAAAAAATGTATTCATACTTTTTTCCCACGAGCCACTTTTTTGAGATATAACGATTCAAAAAGTTGTAAAAGTTGTAAAGGTCAATTATGACTAACGTGTGCATATTAATGCTCACGTTTCCACGCCACCTATGAGGTAGTGTACTTAGCGCTTTTTTGGAGTCCGAAATACGAACCACGAATAAAATAAATAAAATAAACGAACGAATAAATAAAAACAAAAACAGAATCACGTAAATCGGATGAGAAACCTCAGAGTAATCGGCATCCATACTAAAACAAAAAAATATATACCGGCCGAATTGAGAACCTCCGCCTTCGGTTTTTGAAGTCGGTTAAAAAAGATAGCCGACCATCTACAATGTTCAAAAACGATGGTTTTCCACGCTGAAAAGCATTTTGCTACATATCAAACTACGTCGAATGTTCCACGTGTACCTAGACAGAAAAAAACAACTCCTCGAGATGACCGAAACATCGTTCGTATGGCGAAACAAAATCCGTTTAAAGGGTCCAATGAGTTGAGAAAAGAATATTTTGGTGAAAACTACCCTTCAGCAATCTCAAGCACGCACTGTTCGAAGACGTTTGGTAGAAGAAAAATTGCACGGTAGGATAGCAAGAAAGGTACCCATGTTGAAACTTTGCCACAGGCAAGCCCGGCTTGCATTTGCGAGAAAATATGAAAACTGGACTGTGCGTCAGTGGAAAAATTTACTTTTTTCTGACGAGACAAAAAATAAACAGAGTATGTTCTGATGGAAAACGATATGTACGACGTCCCCTAAATACAGCATTCGACCCTAAGTGCACGAAAGTAACATTAAAGCACGGTGGTGGAAATGAGAAAATTTGGGGGTGCTTTTCTGGACATGGTGTTGGACCTGTAAAGTTGATAGAAGGCAACATGGATCAATTCCAATACAAACATACTGGAAGCTCAGAATACAGAATAACCAGAACCCGTGAGCGCGCATAATACTGTAGCTACTCAAACTAGCCTTAAATAGTGTAGTTTGATGCGCAACCGATCAGTCACTTTGTGACCGTCGGAACGCGCTAACGTGTTTTACCCGTGACCAATTTCACGAAACTATGCCGTCTTGTGTCATTCCTACCTGTAAAAATGCAGTGGGTCTGAAAAAGAAACAGGATGGGATCACATTTCACGTGTAAGTATCGCATTTAGGTATCGTCTTATTTAAATATTTAATTATTTTCTCAGATTTCAATTGTCATAGAGAGTGATGCGTCAATCTATGCTAGTGTTGCCAATATAAGAGTTTTGATTTACCCTTCTTTTTATTACCTTTTGAGGGCTTTAATTCGTTGTAGAATATTAATAAGTAATATAATAAAAAATAACCAACTTGAAAAAAGAAAGTATAAAGCGTAAGTGCGGCTCCTATGTACCTAACCTAACAATCCTATTAAATAGTAAGTATGTTAGTCTATAGGATTTCTAAACAAATTTTTGGTGTGCGTGTGAGGTAGAAGGGGAGAGGGGGAGCGGGTATAAAATTATGTTTCTATATTAGCCATCTTAGATAGTGAAAAATTGTAATTGGCCCTAAGTTATTATTCTTTTTTTATGTAACTCTTGTACCTAGCTGTAAGTTTTCCGAATACTTTAAAATAAAATAAAATAAAATAAAAATATATAATTTTTCCATCACCCGATAAAAGTGTGCAAACATCCACCTTAACACCGTGTTTTATTTAATATACCTATCTATTTCTTGAGATAATCAGGTAGGTACATAGTTATAAAGAAAAGGACAATTTTTATTCTATTATCATATTACCTCCGAATCTCCCAAAATTTACCCCAAAAATGGGCAAATAATGCGAGAGCTAACAACACTACGCGAGGGACTTTGTTCTGTTTTTGGACACAGCGTGTAGCTTGTAAATACATTTGAATGCTACATCTAGTACTTTCTATAATCTAAGACTGGAAGAAACAATGTTACCTGATGCTGAAGACGTTCTACTAATCAGTTTCTGTCTTAGACTGGCCGGTTGGAGTGTAGCAAAGGGTGTGCAGTGTTATAAAGCCGATTGGGACTTTATTATTTTATATTATTTTTTACCTGAATTGGAGTTATTTTGATTTGTTTGCATAGAAATGAATAAAATAAAACATTTTTACTCTATTCATATTTTCTCAAAGAGCCGTGATTTTGCTTTAAAACAGCAATATATAGGCGGCCAGATCTTTCTTTTATTATAGTTTCGTATAGATCTGGATTCAATAAATATTTATTACTCTATTCATTTTTTTTCCGATTAGTAGTTTCCCTAGAAATGGGAAATGAAGTTTTCATTGTTGATTATCACGGAAACTATTGATCTGAGAATAAAACATATTCCAATGAAATATGTTTAGTTTCACTACAAATGAGCAATGAAGTTTTCATTCTTGATTATCTTTGTAAATATTGATCTGACAAAAAAAATTATCCATATGAAAAGTGTTTATTTCTATCCATTCTATGCATAAAAAATAAAAAACATGGACCTTAATGTAACAATCGACAACCGTAGGTTAGGTTAGGTTAAGTTTATATCAGGCCCGAAGGGCCAAAATAAGGCGGAAATAGGAGCTCCGCGCAGCGCAGCTCCGTCGACACTATTATGGCACAAACTGGAACTTCAAAAGAGTAATTTTATAGAAAAAAATCATTTTCGACGAAAGAATTTTCTGAAGACGAAAAATTTTCTGTCTCGGTCTCGGTAATAATATCCTGACATTATTGGTCATCCATTATTTGTTGAGTTGTATTAAACTTTGACTCAATAATGTTTTATTTTCAATTTTTTTAAATATTTGTATAAAATCTGAAGCAGCACCCTAGGCAAAAAATTATAACAGTAATTGAGTCGCTCACCTGCCTCGCGGTTGCAGATCTCGACGTCGACGCTGGACCTGCGTCTCTCGTACCACGACATGCGCATGTTCGCCGCCATCTTGCACTCGCTGCCCGCGCAGGCGAGGGCCGCGCTATCAGGTAACTCACACTTAATTGGATATCATTCATATCCATCATTATTTCTTTAAATCCATTCATATATATTGATAGTCAAAGTAGTGTCAATAATAAAAAACTACCGCGGACAGTCATAGTCTCGTCATGATTGAAAGTTTTTTTAGTCAAAGTTGGGTGAGAAAAAAACAGGTTACTTAAAACGGTAAGGGTCCCGGACATGAATCAAAATTGGTTGTCTGTAAAAAAAAATAGTGATGTGGTTGTTATCCAGGGCGGCCCGTGTCGGCGGAGGAGGACGCGCCGGCCAACCGCGTGCACATGCGCGCCGCGCGCTGCGTGCTGCCGCCCGCCTGGGCGCGGCCGCCGCCCGCGCCGCGCGCCGCGCCGCCGCCGCCGCCGCCCGTCACCGCCGTACAGGTACAGGTACAGGTACTATACAACCGCGTGCACATGCGCGCCGCGCGCTGCGTGCTGCCGCCCGCCTGGGCGCGGCCGCCGCCCGCGCCGCGCGCCGCGCCGCCGCCGCCGCCGCCCGTCACCGCCGTACAGGTACAGGTACAGGTACTATACAACCGCGTGCACATGCGCGCCGCGCGCTGCGTGCTGCCGCCCGCCGCGACACCACACTGTTCAATGCGAAATAGAAAGACGAAACGAAAAGACGAAACGAAATAATATATAAATAGAAAAAGTCATAATATGATGTGGTTTTAAATTCTATGGTTAAGGTTTACTGTCGTGTGTGTCTTATTGACATGTGTTGAGAACATATTGCGTGTGTTCAGGTGACGGCGGAGTGCATCACCCTGTGCGTGATTGACGACTGCCTCGACTCGGACGTGCCGCTGCTCGAGGTCACGCTCGCCGACCTGCAGCTCGAACAGGTACATACACCAACATTTACTTGATTGTGTATCAATATGTCACTCTAATAATAATTGTTGTCGGTCAGGACCTTCGTAAAGTGGAGGAGTCGTTCAGCGACCCGGTGCTGGTGTCGACGCCGAGCGGCGCGGCGGGCGCGGCGGGCGGCGCGGGCGCGGGCGCGGGCGCGGGCGCGGGCGCGGGCGCGGGCCGGCTGGCGGCGCAGCTCAGCATCGACTACTACAACCGGCCGCTGTCGGGCTGGGAGCCGGCCGTGGAGCCGTGGCGCTTCGCCGCCGCCTGGGAGCACTCGGCCGCGGGCGAGCTGGCGCCGGGCCGCGCGCAGCTCACGCTCGAGTCGGACCAGGTGCTGGACACCAACGTGACGTCGGCGCTCATCGAGCTGGGCACGCTGGTGCGCGCCAACTGGGCCGCCGACTACTACGGCGCGCCGCCGCGCAGCCCCAAGGGCAGCCCGCCGGGCGCGCGCCGCCGCTCGCCCTTCGTGCCGTACGCGCTGCGCAACCACACCGGCCAGCGGCTGTGGTTCACCACGCTGCTCAGCACGGCCGACGAGCCGGCGCGCGCCGCCGCCGCCGCCGACGACGGCTGGCAGCTGGTGCGGCCGGCGCACACGGAGCCCTTCTCGTTCGGGCGGCGCTCGGCCCGCGCGCGCGCGCGCCGCCCCGCGCTGCACCAGCTGGCGCTGCGCCTGGAGCCCTGGCTGCCGCCCGACCCGGTGTGCGTGGACCGCGTGGGCGTCTACTTCCGGAACCTCGTGCACTCGGTAGGTGCGGCCGGCGCCCCGCCCGCCCCGCCCGCCCCGCCCGCCGCCGCTGACCGAGTGTCGTGTTGCAGAAGTCCGGCGCGGAGGCGCGGCTGGTGTTCGAGGTGTCGCTGGAAGGCTCGGCGCGCAAGCTGGTGACGGTGCGCTCGGCGCTGCGGCTAGTCAACCTGCTGCCGCACCCGGTCGAGGTGCGCGTTGACAACTACTCCGCTGGTAAGCGCCGCCGGTACCGCGCTTGACGAATGTAGGCCTGTAGCGATACCGCGACCAGTAGTGAGCCTCCTGTGTGTGGCAGTGCACGTGCAGCTGGCGCGCGCGTGGCGGCGTTCGTGCGACGCGTGGCAGCGGGCGCGCGCCACCCGCGCGGCCACCGCGCTTCCGCCGTCCCCCACCAACTCGCTGTTCCTCAACTGCGGTACCTTCCTTTCCTTTAATTTCCTAATCCGTAGCATAGTATAATTATTTCCATTCCTGCTTGTGTTGTTAATCGTCTTATATTATTATTGGAACGAAGTTCCTTATTGCGGGTTACGAAAGGGGGCTAGCCGGAAAATGGTAACGAAATTTTTTAGGCCAGTAAGGGACACACAGAGAAACTTGCGCACGCCAGAGAGAGACAGACAGAGAAACATGCGCGAGATAGACAGACAGAGAAACTTACGCACGCCAGAAAGAGACAGACAGAGACAATGCGCGAGAGAGACAGACAGAGAAACATGTGCACGCCAGAGAGAGACAGACAGAGAAACATGCGCGGCATGTTTCTCTGTCTGTCTCTCTCTGGCGTGCGCAAGTTTCTATGTCTGTCTCTCTCTCTCTCTTATAGAAAGCAAGCTAGATATTTTCGTTTCGTCTTTCTATTTTGCATTGAACAGTGTGGTGTCGCGACGATTATTTTTGTTGATAATAAATAAACTTCGTTCCATCCGGGTGTCCCTTAACACCTCTCAAGTTTTTTTTTCCTTTATTGGTTTATCAAACTGGATATTATACTTATGATAATTGTTAAAAAATAATAAGTTTAAAATAAAAGAGAAATGTGTAAATCCTTTTAGAAATAAACAAAGCGCTTTAAGCTAATTTACAAACTAAAAAACATAAAATAAACTTAATGAAATTAAAAACAAAGGTAGATTTCTAGACGTAAAAAAATCAATGAGATAAAAAAAAAATTGAGAGGTGTCAAGGGACACCCGGATGGAACGAAGTTTATTTATTATCAACAAAAATAATCGTCGCGACACTTTAGGGGGTGTGCGTGGTAATATTGGTTGAATTAAACCACAAAGATGAATTGCCAAAGTTTATTAGCCACACACAACACACACTATTTTAGTTTTTAGAAGGATAGCAAGACAGGATCAATGTAGCACATAATACATATCATGTAATTAATCAAAGTAGTAAGTGAACAGTTCACGCGTGGGCAAAACGCGAGTGCGCGTGAGAACGAGTTGTATGTGTCTCTCGTAGCATACGCTGTGATCGACTGCGCGCGCGCGATGCGCCTCCGCGTGGCTTCACATTCCACAATTAACTTAAATGCAAGATTTGCACAAATTCGGAACAACGCATATCGCGCGGGTTTGCTTGCCGAATTATTGTTTGTTTACATTTGGTTAGAAATTATTTATTTGTGTTATGAATGTTATGTTACTGGGATATGAATGTGTGATGTATGTAAGTGGTTTTTAATATATTATTGTGTGTAAATAAAATATAATTATAATGTATGTTTAAGTGGAGGTCACCTACATCATCCCCCTCCAGAGACCGACTAAGGGCGATAAAAGTCAGGGAACCGTACTGTACGACCTGAACGCGTAGTTGTTAGCGCGGTCTTTTCCTGCGGTGGATGAACAGGGACACGTTCTGGAGTTGCAGTGTAGGATCGAGGAACGGGTACACGAACGTCTAGTATATAAGCTGGCTTAAGGCGGTCTATAGTTACTGTGAGATCTTTGTTTCTAACGCGAATAATAAATGTTTTACTCCTTCTTTTGAGCACTTCGTATGGACCAGTGTAAGCAGGCTGGAATGAGCCACGCATCACTTCTTCCCTAAGGAATACGTGACTGCATGTAGCTAGATCTTGGAATACGAAAGCTCTGCGATTTGAGTGGTGTTGGGAGGGAACCGGACGAATATTTTCCGCAAAGGACTTCAACCGAGCCGCGAAATCGGTGATGTCGGTGGTGTAGTACGCAATATCGTGACCGAAGAATTCGCCAGGGAGACGAAGTGGTTCACCGTACACCAACTCAGCTGATGAAGTCTGGAGGTCTTCCTTAAAGGCACTCCTAATGCCTAGCAACACAAGTGGAAGTGATTCGGTCCACTTGGTGTCTGCATGACAGGTAATTGCAGCTTTTAGTTGCCTGTGAAAACGCTCCACCAATCCGTTGCATTGCGGATGATAACTCGTTGTCCTACGGTGATCGTAACCGATGGACTGAGAAAGCTGTTGAAACAGTGCCGATTGGAATTGTCCGCCTCGATCGGTTACGATCTCGGTAGGACAACCATATCGTGCCACCCAACAGGAAATAAACGTTTTGGCCACTGTTTCCGCGGAAATATCGGTAATAGGCACAGCTTCCGGCCATCGCGTAAAGCGATCGACGGCTGTGAGGCAGTACCGATAATTATTGGATGATGGTAGTGGGCCGATTAGGTCTAGATGTACATGTTTGAACCGTGCTGAAGGTAAATCGTGCGTACCTAAAGGTGAGGCAACGTGTCTCGTTACCTTCGAGCGCTGGCATGCCAAACATGACTTAGCCCATTCTCGGCAGTCCCTTCGCATCAGTGGCCAAACAAAACGTTGTGCAACGAGTTTGGCGGTAGCATTTGCACCGGGGTGGCTGAGGGAGTGGAGACTGTTGTAAACTTGCATTCGAAGTTGTTTAGGGACGAAAGGTCTGGGTGTCGGTGTACTGACGTCGCAGTACAGAACGGTACGACTCCCAGGTATATTCGTCTGTGTAAGGCGAAGTGAAGTGTCACCTTTGAGGTGTTCCGCAAGGTCTGGATCTGAACCTTGGAGCTCAGCCATCACTTCAAGGTCAACTGGTACCTGCAGTTCATCGACGCGTGATAGTGTGTCGGCAACCACGTTGTCCTTACCAGCAATAAAAACGATATCGGTGGTGAACTGCGAGATGAAATTAAGGTGTCTATACTGACGTGGTGAGCAGTTACTTTTACGTTCACTGAATGCGTAACAAAGAGGTTTGTGGTCAGTATAGATAGTGAAGTGAGTAGCTTCCAGCATATGGCGGAAGTATTTTATACTCTCGTAAATGGCAAGGAGCTCACGGTCATACGGAGAGTATTTCGTTTGTGACGGGCTTAACTTGCGAGAGAAAAATGCTAATGGCTGCCAGTCTCCATCCTTGAGCTGTTGCAGGACACCACCTATCGCCGTGTCTGAGGCGTCAGTGGCCAATCCTAATTTAGCTTGCGAATCAGGATGAGCTAAAAGTGCTGCATTGCACAGACTCTTCTTGCAGTTTTCGAACGCTTGCGATGATTCTTTAGTCATAACAATCGGATCGGATGCCTTAACCGATCCGGACAGTAAGGCATTCAGGGGTGCTTGAATCTGAGCGGCGTTGGGTAAAAATCGTCTGTAAAAATTTACCATGCCCAAAAATCGTCTGAGTTCTCGGACGGTTTTTGGTAGAGGGAAATCAGACATTGCCTTTACCTTGCTGTCCAGAGGTTTGGTGCCGCTTTCAGATATTTCGTAGCCGAGAAATTGAATATTAGACACACCGAAGACACACTTGGCCGGATTGATTAATATACCGAATTCTCTCATTCGCGTAAAAAGTTGACGCAAGTGTTCTTCGTGCTCACGTGGCGTGCGGCTGAACACAAGAAAATCGTCCTGGTAAGGCCAGCAAAAGTCTAAGCCACGAGTAAGCTCATCAACAAATCTCTGAAAGGTTTTACTTGCGTTACGAAGTCCAAATGTCATGACTAAAAATTCAAACAATCCGAAGGGTGTTGTTATTGCAGTTTTCGGAATATCTGCCCTATTAACACTAATCTGATTATATGCTTTCACTAAATCGATACTCGAGTATACAGTACAACCCGACAGGTTTTGCGAAAAATCCTGTATATGACGAATCGGATACTGATCTGGTATAGTACGAGCGTTTAATTGGCGGTAATCGCCGCATGGACGCCACCCATTATCTTTTTTAGTCACGAGATGAAGAGGTGATGCCCAAGGGCTGTCAGAAGGACGTGCGATACCGCTAGCAATCATAGCGTCAAATTCTTGACGAGCTACCTTCAATTTATCAGGCGCGAGACGGCGAGGAGAACATGATACAGGTGGACCTGGTGTGGTGCGAATGTGGTGTTGTGTATTGTGTTTTGCGATTTGAGGAGTTCCAAAAGGACGTGTAATTTCCGGGAAATTAGACAAAATTTTATGATACACAGTATCACCATTAAAACTAGCTACCTTAACACTTAAAACAGCATTGTCGCTTAAATCTAAACAAGCTACAGTGCTAACATTGGTTAGACTATCGATAAGCTTCTGTTGGCCAACATCAACAACCAAACGATAGTGAGAAAGGAAATCTACGCCTATGATTGCTTTTGTGACGTCAGCAACAACAAAACGCCACGGAAAATCACGCCGCAGACCCAAATTCAAATTTAATTGCATGTAGCCGTAAGTGTCGATAGTCGAACCATTGGCAGCACTGAGCTGATATGTTGATTTACAAAGTTGCCTTTTAAGGGCTGAAACCGGGTACACACAAATGTCACTTCCAGTGTCTATTAGAAACTGTATCTGTGAACCACGATCCGTGATGAAGAGGCGACCTGAGCTGGGGTTGTGGCAATCATCAGTCGCCATCACTGACTGCCTCTCTCGTTTCCCTGGTTGTAGTCGCACGGCTGCATACACCGACGAGCTTTGGAACCATGCCGTGAGTGGTACCAACAAACTGGGTACTTGCGGTAGTTCGACGCTGAACGTCGTGACGTCGATCGGCTGCGTTGCGCATCTCTGCGGCGCTCGGTGGGTCGAGGTCGATGTCGCGATTGGATAGTTAAAGCGCTCACCTGGCGCGTCAGCTGAGCTACCTGGCGTGTGAGCTCCTCAACAGCTATTGATGATGACGGTACCGTTGAGGTTGCAGCAACTTGATGAGATGGCACTGCGATGTCATGGACGCGGTCAGCGAGTTCAGCGAGTGCGTCAAGACCCAGGGTAGGCTGTGACGCAACGATAGGCTGAAGTGAAACGGGTAGTCGGCTCGTCCAGATTGTTTGGAGAAATTCTTGAGGGATATCTGGACCGGCGAGATGTTGAAGATGCCGAAGGAATTGTGACGGCTTGCGATCACCTAGCTGCTCGTAGGTCAAAAGTTGTTTGACTTTATTTTCTCTCGACGCAGACAACCTTTTGATTAACTCCTCTTTGAGGCGTTGGTAATTGGGAGGACCAGTGAGGATGTCCTCTATTTCAGCAGCATACTGACGGTCGAGCGAAGCCAAAATGTGGTAGAATTTGGCTGCTTCGTCTGTCACGCGCATGATTGCAAACTGTCCTTCTACTTGTGCGAACCAAATTGCTGGTTTTTCAGGCCAAAAAGGTGGTATTCTTATGCTCACTGGATTACTTGCAACTGTTAAAGCGGGCACGACGGGAGACGCCATCTTGATTTTGGAGTGGCGTCGTGGACGCGTGTCCACGTTACCGGTGGTATCTGAACCACTCGACGCCGACATCCAGGCTGCGAATTGCTCCTTGTCTTCCGTGTTCCTCAGTTTGTTCCGGGGTCACCAGTTTTAGGGGGTGTGCGTGGTAATATTGGTTGAATTAAACCACAAAGATGAATTGCCAAAGTTTATTAGCCACACACAACACACACTATTTTAGTTTTTAGAAGGATAGCAAGACAGGATCAATGTAGCACATAATACATATCATGTAATTAATCAAAGTAGTAAGTGAACAGTTCACGCGTGGGCAAAACGCGAGTGCGCGTGAGAACGAGTTGTATGTGTCTCTCGTAGCATACGCTGTGATCGACTGCGCGCGCGCGATGCGCCTCCGCGTGGCTTCACATTCCACAATTAACTTAAATGCAAGATTTGCACAAATTCGGAACAACGCATATCGCGCGGGTTTGCTTGCCGAATTATTGTTTGTTTACATTTGGTTAGAAATTATTTATTTGTGTTATGAATGTTATGTTACTGGGATATGAATGTGTGATGTATGTAAGTGGTTTTTAATATATTATTGTGTGTAAATAAAATATAATTATAATGTATGTTTAAGTGGAGGTCACCTACACACCACACTGTTCAATGCGAAATAGAAAGACGAAACGAAAATATCTAGCTGGCTTTCTATAAGAGAGAGAGAGAGAGAGACAGACAGAGAAACATGTGCACGCCAGAGAGAGGCAGACAGAGAAACATGCGCGAGCGCAAGTTTCTCTGTCTGTCTCTCTGGCTTGCGCTAGTTTCTCTGTCTGTCCCTCTCTGGCCTAAAAAATGTCGTAACCATTTTTTCCGTCTAGCCCCCTTTCGCAACGCGCGATAAGGAACTTCGTTCCATTAATAAAAAGGTAAAATTACTTAGACATTTGGTACAGATACTGCTTAATAGAATTAACTTCACTGAAAATGTGGAACTCTTGACAGATATTATTGTAGGAGGTGCACATACGACGGAGTGGGGAGTGCTAACCGTAATGTGTACGACAGTGAGGGAGGTTGCATGTTTTCCGGTGTTGTATTCGAGATCCTGGGCGCGGGACAGCTCATTCGATTCTACTGAGAAAGTCAAGAACTTCAATTCTACCTCTAATAACTTTATGGAGGAGTAAGATATCGGCTGCGTTGCGTCTGGATTCGAGCGTGTTTAATTTAAAGTGATGGAGTGTGGAGTCATAAGGAGGCTGGGACATTATTTGCATACGACAGATGATATAGAAATAGGTTTTGTAGTTTTTGGAGACGTTTTAAATATTGTTATTATAAGATGGATTCCAAATAGGACTACAGTAATCCAATATAGGTCGTACGTAGCTGTTGAATAATAAAATAGGTATTTATAAATTCGTCGAAGTAGATATCTAGAGTAGAGGCGATGTGGTACTTGTATGTGTGCGATACAGTGAAGTGGATGCGTTGCAGGTCCGTGGCGCGCGGAGAGCGGCGCGGGCGCGGGCGCGGGCGTGGTGGTGGGCGCGGGCGAGGCGTGGGCGGCGCCGGTGGCGGAGCGCGCGGGGGCGCTGCGCGCGCGCGTGCTGGCGGGCGGCGGCGCGGCGTCGCTGCCGGCGCTGCTGGAGTGGCGCGCGGGCCGCGCGCTGCTGCACTGCGAGTGCCGCGCGCCGCCCGACCTGGTGTACCGCTTCTGCTGCAGCGTGGTGCGCGAGCGCTTCCCGCCCGACCGCGGCGAGCCGGTGCCGGGCCACACGCTCACGCTGGTGCCGGCGCTGCGCCTGGAGAACCTGCTGCCGCTCGAGCTGCACTACCGCATCAACACGCCGCGCACGCCGCTGCTCGGCACCGCCGCGCCCGGCGACACGCAACCATTCCATCAGGTATCGGACATATTTTAGAAACTCTGTTTTCACTGATTTTTAGGGTAGCGTACACAAAAAACTAATTGCAACAATCATGTTATGCACTCATCCTGTATCGTCCATGAAATATGATTTGTATATGAAAATAATGTGTTGTATTTTAACCTGTTCATCGATTGTACTTGGTTTCCTAGGTATAAATCTAACGACACACTATTGGTTGTTATTTTGAATGTGTCCGGACAGGTAAACGTGGAAGAGAGTGTAGAGCTGAACATAAAGCTGGAAGGGTTCGGGTGGTCGACGCCGGTGAGCGTGGGCGGCGCGTCGCAGCCCGGCTCGTTCAGCGCGCGCCTCAAGCTGCGCGACACGCGCGGCCGCCGCCTGTACCTGACCGCGCGGGTGGCGGCCTCCAACACGGAGGCCGTCAAGGTGTCGGTGTCGGCTGCCTACTGGCTGGTGAACCGCACGGGGCTGCCGCTGGTGTTCCGCGCCGAGGGCGGCGCCGCCGAGGCGGCGGGCCAGTTCGCGGAGCACGAGGTGGCGCGCTGCGTGGCGCCGCTGCTGTTCTCCTTCGCCGAGACGGACGGCGGGCCCACGCTCTCCGCGCGCCTCGGACACGACGTGCCCGGCACGCCCGAGGTCAGTCTTCTACTCGGTGACATACGAGTAGTATGGACTTGATTTGATAATCTCTCTATAGTGACGATGAGCCGTATTCCTTTAGTGGTGTTCCCCGTTCGGGCTGGGCGTGGGCGTGGGCGTGAAGAAGCTGGAGGTGCGCGGCGAGGGCGAGGGCCAGGAGCGTGTGTACGCGATCGGCGTGAGCGTGCGCGCCGGCCGCGCGCGCTACCGCCACACCAACATCGTGACCTTCACGCCGCGCTACCAGCTGCACAACAACACTTCCTACGACCTGCAGTTCGCCCAGAAGTGCTGCGCCACCACGCTGGTGAGTAGCGGGCGGGCGGGGCGGGCGGGCGGCGGGCGCGGGCTGACGGGCGGCGTGTTGCAGAACGACCCCGGGTGCGCGGCGTGGCACGTGACGGCGGTGGCGGGCTGCTGGCTGCCGTGGCACTGGGCGCGCTGGGAGCGCGAGCAGCTGGTGTGCGTGCGCGTGGTGGCGGGCGGCGCGGCGCGCACGCACTGGTCGGGCGGGTTCCGCGCGGAGGCGGCGCGCGCGCTGACGCTGGCGTGCCGCGCGCTGGACGCGGGCTACGTGTTCGTGCGCGTGGAGGTGGCGGCGCAGGGCGCGGCGCTGCTGGTGGTGCTGACGGACGCGGCGGGCGCGCCGCCGCCGCTGGCGCTGCACAACTACTCGGCCGTGGCGGTGATGTTCCACCAGGTGGGCTGCCCCGAGGAGGCGGTGGTGGGCGCGCACGCGCGCGCGCGCTGGGCGCTGCCCGAGCCCGAGGGCGCGCCGGCGCTGGCGCTGCGCGCGCCCGGCGGCCCGCGCACCACGCTCGACCTCACGGCGCTCGGCACCACGCACTACCTGTTCTACCAGAACTTCATCTACGTCGCCTTCACCGCCACCAACACCTCCAACAGGTAACCCTCCCCATACACCATCTTCTGCAATCGTCGCCTACACACAGATTTAATTTTCAATTTTGGAACGAAGTTCCTTATCGCGCGTTGCGAAAGGGGGCTAGACGGAAAAAATGGTAACGACACTTTTTAGGCCAGAGAGGGACAGACAGAGAAACATGCGCGAGAGAGACAGACAGAAAAACATGCGCGGCGCGCATGTTTCTTTGTCTGTCTGTCTCTCTCTCTTATAGAAAGCAAGCTAGATATTTTCGTTTCGTCTTTCTATTTCGCATTGAACAGTGTGGTGTCGCGACGATTATTTTTGTTGATAATATAAACTTCGTTCCATCCGGGTGTCCCTTGACACCTCTCAAGTTTTTTTTTCTGTATCGGCTTATTAAACTGGATTATGTCACTTATATTTTTTTATTTTTTTTTTTTAAATATTTTTTTATGTTAATTGTAATAATTTAACATAATAAGCTTAAAATAAATAAACAATGTGTAAATAAACATAGCATGCAACTAAAACGATGAGATCAAAAATGTTCAAAGATGAATGACGCCCGTTCGTTCTCGTTGTACAGGGAGGGAGAAGAGGACAACGTGCTGGTGCTGGAGGTGCCGCTCGGCTCCACGCGGGTCATCCTCGCGCGGAAGAAGTACGGGGACAGGTTAGTAAGAGCAGTATACTGGTTTGCTGGTTATTTTCGTTAGTTATCGGTTAGTCGGCTGCTATGTAAGACGGTGTTGGAGCTTGTAAGTATTAAAGTGTCGTCGTCAGGTGTCAGCTGTGGCGGCGCGGGCCCAACGAGCAGCTGATCCACGAGGGCAGCTCGGTGCCGCAGCCGAGCGACGCGCTGGCGGACGGCAGCGTGTCGCCGCACGCCATGGTGCTGGACATCGAGGACGCGGCGCCGCGGCCCGGCCGCGCCGCGCCGCTCGTGCTGCGCCGCGCCGACCCGCGCCGCGCCTCCACGCAGGCGTGGCGCCTGCGCGCCGGCCGCATGCAGTGCGCGCACAGCAACCTGTGCGTGCAGCCCGCCGGCCAGGCGCTGCTGGCGCTGGCGGCCGGCGCGCGCGCCGTGCTGGCGCTGCCGGCGCGCGCGGCGCAGCAGCCGCCGCCGCCGGAGCAGGCCGTGGCGTGGCACTGGCTGCGGCCCGGCTCGGGCCGCCTGGCCGTGGCGCTGACGGCCGCGGGGCCCACGCGGCTGGTGACGGTGCGCGAGGCGGGCGCGGGCGGCGCGCTGGAGCCCGACTCGGACGAGGAGGAGGGCGGCGGCGCGCGGCGCGAGTGGGCGCTGCGCCTGCGCCTGCACGCGCTGTCCGTGTCGCTGGTGGAGCGCGCGGAGCTGGTGCACGCGCTGTTCTCGGGCGTGGCGCTGGAGCTGGCGGTGGCGCCCACGCACGTGGCGGCGGCGCTGGCCGTGCGCGACGTGCAGTGGGACAACCAGCTGGCGGGCACGCCGTCGCCCGTGCTGCTGTACTGCGCGCCGGGCGGCGCCGGGCCCGCGCTGCACGCGGCGCTGGAGGTGCAGCGCGCCGCGTCGCGCCGCTACAACGCGTACTTCTTCAAGCACCTGGTGGTGGCGCTGCGGCCGCTGTGCGTGCGCCTGGAGGAGCGCCTGATCCTGCAGCTGTGGGCGTGGCTGTGGCCGGAGAGCGGCGACGCGCGCGAGCAGCCGGACGAGGCCGAGTTCGAGACGCGGCGCATGCTGGACGAGCTCACGGCGCTGCACAGCACCAGATACTACTTCGCGCTCATCAAGATCATGCCCAGCCAGGTCGGTTAACACTAAAGCATTGCATACATGACAAGCGTTACCTTACATACTGCTTTTTATTGTATTGTGTTTTGTTGCAATCAATAATAATAATTTTTATATTTTTTTCTTTTTTAACGCCTTTAAGCGATCAGTGAACGATCGAGTCCGTCAGGTTCGTGTTACGCACGTAGCGCTAGCACTCTGGTTTTCTTGTCACTTTATTAAATCGTATAAAATCCTAAAACGGCAGATGTATGTGTGATATGCAGATCCGGCTATCGATGTGCACGGCCAACAAGCTGGAGGGCTCGCTGGCGGCGCTGAAGCGGCGACTGGGGCTGACGCTCATCAAGTTTGAGGACGCGGCCGTGGAGCTGGAGCCCTTCGTGCGCACGCACGTGTTCGACACGGCCACCATCCTCACGCGCCAGCTCGTGCAGCACTTCAAGGACGTGAGTAGCGCTTCCGATCCCTCGGCCCCTGTCGTCTGGACGTGTGCATGTGTTTGACTGCGGAGTCCGGTTGCAGGAACTCAAGTGGCAGGCGGCCAAGATCCTCGGCTCCGTGGACTTCCTGGGCAACCCGCTGGGGTTCGTGGCAGACGTGTCGGAGGGCGTGTCGGGGCTGCTGCTCGAGGGCAACGTGGGCGCGCTGCTCAAGAACGTGACGCACGGCATCTCCAACTCCGCGGCCAAGGTGAGCGAGTCGCTGGGCGACGGGCTGGAGCGCGTCGTGGGCGACGAGGCGCACGAGGAGACGCGGCGCCGCATCCGCAGCGCGCAGGGCGGCCACCTGGCCGCCGGGCTGCGCGGGCTCGGCCTGGGGCTGCTGGGCGGCGTCACCTCGCTCGTCAAGCACAGCTACGAGGGCGCGGCGCAGGAGGGGCTGGGCGGCTTCCTGGCCGGCGTCGGCAAGGGGCTCGTCGGCACCGTCACCAAGCCCGTCATCGGCGTGCTGGACCTGGCGGCCGAGACGGCCAGCGCGCTGCGCGACACGTCGCGCCGCGCCGACCGCTGGGTGCCGGCGCGCGCGCGCGAGCCGCGCGGCGCCGCGCCCGCGCTGCTGCCGCGCTACTGCCCCGAGCGCGCGCGCGCCGCGCAGCTGCTGCTGGCGCTCAACGGGCACGACCACTCGGAGCGGCTGCTGGCGTGGGGCACGGTGCGCGACACGCCGCACGACATCCGCGTGCTGCTCTCGGACCGCTGCCTGCGCATGTTCACGTGCAAGCACGGCGCGCCGCAGGTGCTGATGGAGACGCCGCTCGGCAACCTGGCGGCGTGCACGGCGGTGCGCGTGGGCGACGCGCACTTCGTGGAGCTGAGCGTGCGCGGCGCGCAGCACGCGGCGCTGCGGCGGCCGCGCGTGCAGTGCGACGACGCGCGCCTGGCGCACTGGCTGGCGCGCCACGCGCAGCTGGCGCGCGCGCTGCACCACGAGCACCAGCACACGCTGCTGCCCGCCACCGACCCGCCCGACCTCTAGCCGCACACACCCCGTCTTCAATACTATACATATTCATAATGTTTAAGGACCTATTTAGATTTTGTATGAATATTACGTTCGAACTGATTGACCGAATGCTCTTCGCGCCCCTAACTTCGCCCTCCTATTTGTATATGTCGGTAGGTGTGAGTGAAGTGGTGAGGTCGGCCGTTGTGATACCCGTACCTAATAGTCATTAGGTGGAGTGATGTAACCGATGAGTGACCGCTTGTGCGGCGGCAGCGCTGACTGCAGCTTACTTTACATTACGTATTTAACAAATTATAAACTTTAAATATGTATTAATATTATAATACTTTGAATTGGCCTGATGACATAAATATGTATGAAAATATTACATATATTGTCGATTCCCAAATAGATCGGGATCCTGTATCTGGCAAAAAAAAATATTGTTCTGTACTGAGGTGTGTTGTCCCTTTGATAAAAGCATATTAAAGTAATTATTGTGATGTTTATTTGAGAACAATTTATTTATATTTAGGATAGAATTGTTGACGCTCGCAATTGTTTACTTAATTGTAATATGAAGATATGTAAAGTGTTTTGAATGATAGATTACAATATCTGTATGGTCAGCAACATAATTGTAAAACGTGTATTGTTGGTATTGTATTTAATATGATACTGTGACGTAAAATTAGTTATTATGATATTGTGATTGGTGTATGTTCGTTTCCTACTCTCGTTGCTGATCGTTGAGATGCGGGCTAATCTAATATTATGATGGTATCGACACATCGCACTATGCTCGAACGCGTATTAAAGTAATTCTATTACCGAGTTAATACTACTCCTCAGGATATCAGACTTATAGCTACTATTTAATTATAATATCATCGTATGTATGTTTGTGAATAACTATAATATATAATGTTATTTTTTTATGAATAATGTTTTAGATTCGTGTTGACTTAGGCTGTGATATTGACGAGAGCCGCTATGAGCAGCTGCGTAGACCATCACAGACAAATTACTTTACTTAACTTGTTATTTATATTTCTATGTTAGTTAATTTCCAGCCAGGATACTAATTTCTCTAATATTGATGTTACATTGAATGGTGTGCACAATTATTGTGGCCGACTACTGCAACGAAACATAATTTTGTCGCAGGATGAGACTTAGCATAATAAACACCAAGTACAGTATCAAAGTAATAAATAACCATTCTCTTAGCTAAAACAATTTTGAGCAAACCTATGCAACTATTGATCGTTTTACTTATATCTGACAATGATTAAATAAAACGTAATTCGTATTACTTTGATTTAATTGATTATAGAATATAAAAGTTCGTTTTAATGTTTAATGTAACGCTTGGCACCAAAGTGTTTGTTAATATTTATTTATTTATTGTTCGTCGGGAATCGTTCGCGGAACTGAACTGAACTCCTCTGTATGGACTTGAACGATGTTTTGAAATAAGTTACATGGCAATAAAGGTATCGTTTAATATAACACCAGTTTTATTTCCTAATCTAATACGCACAACAATTAAGAACATAACTAAAATCTGAGATACTTTGTTTGTACATGTTTCTTTTTATCCGACTGGTCTCAAAAAAATGTCATTTTTACGACGTCGATACATTTAATTTATTTACAGACTAGCAGCGCCCCGCGGTTTTACCCGCGTTGTGCCCGTTCCCGTGGGAATTTCGGGATTTTTTTACATAAAAACCTTCCTCTTGAATCACTCTACCTATTACAAAAAACCGCATCAAAATCCGTTGCGTAATTTTAAAGATTTAAGCATAAAGACAGACAAACAGTGTGACAGACACGAAAAAGAGACGACTTTATTTTATACTATGTAGTGATAAGTTATTGCGACTACAAATTAAGTTCTTATTTGTATAAAAATATTCCACAGTTTATTTAGCAAAGACATCGTTCCACTGAACCTGATTGATAAACGGCTAATCGGAGCGACGGAGTAGTGCTCCGAACACAAGTTGTTATGAATCTGCGCGCCACACTAGTTGACGCCGACGACTGTGTTCGTGAATTATAGTTTAGTTTAGGCAGTCGGTGGGCATATTTTTATGACTATAGCTTACACATAGAAAGGATTTCAACTTTACAAAGCCACTGCTGGGCAGAGGCCTCTCGTTTCCCCGAAGATATTAGTATAACATTTCATACCCCTTGCCTCATTATCAGCGTTCGGCCATAATTCAAATTAACCTGATGAAGCCCCTGATGATACGAGGCCAGATTTTCATTTACAGCTGTTTTCTTGTTTTATGTTGAAATATTTCACAATATTCAATATAATATCTACACTTATATATAAGGAATGATACAGGCTTGCAGTAACAGTAACTGTGCTTAACCTCCCTCTGTGATTTCGGTTGATATAAACGCCTCGTTTGGAGCTTCACGATATTGGTCAAAGATACAAGATTAATGAGCACTCTAAAGATATCAGAGTTCTTACGAACCTCTCATTTTAAAATCCATATTACTAGATAAGTGATCCATAGTAATGGTCATAAGTTTTTGATTTGAATACTATAGATACCTACTAGGTATTTACCCGACTGCACGCCCTTTCTAATTTATGTATTGTACCTAATGTTTTCAAGGCTAAACAGACTGTCAAATGGTTCAAGACCGAGATGAACTTTTATACCAAAATTCCTGTCTTGAAAAATAGTACCTATGTATGAGATGTAGCTGCATTCAAAGATTAATCTGTGACGGTCGGGGGGTAATCTCAACAACCTATGCAATAAGTAAGTAGTACGTACTAAAATAGAGTACCGAGGTACCTAATGTTTTGAATGTAGATGTAAGTAATGTAACCACACATTTTAGAGTTTAATTATGATGAAATGTCTTATCAGTAAAGCAGTGTTTGTGGGAGACAACTGTAAAAATGGAAAGGTTAACTTCTTGGTTAGCGTCGTTCTCGAACTAATTGTGGGGATATATAATACTACGACGTTGACGCAAAGCGATAGTAAGCCGTGGAGAGGATCATGTAACGAGTGGAAATAAAGAGAATATCATAATATGAATGTGGTGTTGTTGTGTGCGGCGGTGTGCTGGATGGCGGAGGTGACCTTGGCCAGAACGTGAGTAAAAGTGTGGCTTATTATTACCACGGCGGACGGCGAGCTTGGTGACGCTCAGTCAGCTGTGGAGGGCGGGAGGGTTCGCGCGCCTCGCTGTCACATCGACAAAAAAACACGTCTGTTGTTTACTGTTTGTTCTAACTAATGAATTTCTTAATTTTTTGATTTGCGGGAAAACCTATTGTATTGTATTTATACAATTGTTTCCTTGTTGGATAATATCTCAAACTAACAACCAATTTAAAAATCTACATACATCAATTACAGGCGAATATATAACGAGGGCAGATCACTTGAAAGTAATATTCGATATGTTGTTGCTCTGTCCACAGCATGGAGACGGTAGATTTCAATGAAGTCCCGATCACCGAGAAGGAGTTCCACGTGCCGCCTCTCGAGGAGGTCGTCGACGGTGAGTCGCCACCATCAATATATATTTTGTCAACTTGTTTTTTAATGACTAGGTACCGGTCACCTCATCACTACAATATTTAAAGTGCTGAGTTTATGGTCAGCAGTTGATTTTCTGATGGTACAGCCAGCAACAAAAGTCGTTTAATGAATTCGATGACATTTTCATCAATATCACAGTAGCAATAGTATGATTGTCTTAGTCTTAGATAATTATAATCACAACCAAATTTTTCTGTACTTTCTCTGATAAGATCTGTTAGTAAATTATGTATGTTACTTTTGGATGTGCCAGTAGTTTAATTGCAATACTAACATTATTTTTTTCCCACGGTACAGTTCTATCCCGCGGGCTGGCCGACAATTTTGAGAGCGTCAGCGTCTCGGTGGAGGACTGCCCCGACCTCACGAAAGAGCCCTTTAACATCGCCACCAAAGGTTTGAATTTACAGCTTACACTCGTAGCATGTCTAGCTAGTTCGTAAACAGAGTATCTATAGTACAGTATGTAACCAACCGGTAGAACCCAGTTTTGTTGAGTTCACGTTGATAATTAACACTTTCCAAAACTATTTTCTGTACTAACTACATACCAAATAGATATTATGTAGTACTACCATTGAGTTATAATTGCATATGTGCCGACTATACGTTAGTTCGTAAATAAATGCGAAATTTTTGAGGGTGTATGTAATGTACATATGTTTGTTATTCTTTCTCGTAACTTTACATTAATGTATGGTATACATCAGAATAATACATGGATACATTTTATCCCGAAATTCTCCCAGGAACGGGTACAACGCGGGTAACACCGCGGGGCGCGGCTAGTATATTATATTTCAGTTGTTTCTATCAGATACGAAAACACACGTTCCTATGTACACGATGTACCTGTTACAGTAATTATTAACTAGGTGCTTAAAAATAACACTTAAATCTAGCTACATAAGTATGTAGTATGAATAGGCCACAATACTCGTAACTATAAATCAGTGTTACATGAACACGAGTCTCTCGAGATATTGGAGTAGTTATCAATTGTGGGGCGATGTTATCTGCTTCTGAACTTGTGTTGCCACAAGATAGCTCTGATTGGATTGTTTTGTAATTATTGTGTGATACTAGTGGTACCCCGTGGCTACACCGTGACTTTATAGAAACGAAGAAATAGGGACTCGTAGATACCGTTATATACTTATACACCAAAAAAATTGATACACTTAAGCACTCATACAAAGTTAAGTACTTATTACGTTTAAATTTGGTATGCGTTTATTGTAATACAAACAGACGTTATCTGGTGGTCTTGAACTTGTGTTGGCACTGATAGCTGTAATTGGTTGGATTTTTGTGAACATTTTATATTAAATTAAACAATAACTACTGTAAGCTACTTTGCCACTGCCTCGATTACTTTAACAAATATGGCACTGATTCAGTCCGCAAAAGATTGAAGTAACTAACGTACCAATCTTTTGGGGACGATGTAGGCTCGGATTATGTTGAAATGAAAATTAGAAGCATTTAATAGCAGATTAGTATTGATACTTTTTGTGAAGTAAAAGGAACCTTACATTTACCCCATAACTCGTATACCTACGATAAGATGACGTGTACTCTACGATATGTAAGGCATACACTAGACTAATATGCTCTTATACCTGAGATAATTAATATACAGTACTGAAAGGTATACTCGTACTAGACTGGCCCTTATTGTATACCTTGATAAGTTGATCCTAAGTGAGGTTTGTCGGGCGACTTCGCCTTACTTTATTTATTTTAGGAAAACTTACGAGCTAGTTTAAATATGTATAGGTAAATATGCAAAATGAAGGTCAATTACTAGTGTATAGTATGTACTTAGTTTAGAGTAATAGAGTGTGTGCTACCCGCAGGCCTGTCGGGTGACGTGAAGCTGATCGAGCTGGGCGGGCCGCCGTACCTGGTGCCGCTGGTGCAGCGCGACAAGGTGTACGACCTCGTGCGCCTGCTCAAGTTCCTGAAGCGCGACCGCGCCTACATCGGCGGCGCCGGCGCCGGGCCCTGGCCCTACTGCGGCGTCAACTGCGAGGTAACCCCGCGCTTCATACGAGACCACTTTTACGTGGAATTCAAACTGAAAAGAGCATAAATTACTTCGTGAAAAAAGGGGATATTTTTTGTTACATTAATACCAGCAAATTAAATGATGATGTATCTAATGAAGATATATTGTTATTTTATAAAGATTGCAATCTGAGTTCGGCCGCAAATCGAAACCACAGCTGAAATAATGAAATATTTATTTGCTAATCTGTCTCCGGCCGAATCCGGAATGCTACTTTAAAACCATATTTATTCACAATAACTCGTACCTACATTATAGCACGTTTAACATTAAATTGATGCAAGTGTAAGAGTGCTTCGTTATTTTATTGAAATAAATATAACATCGATGTCAACATGTTCCGTAGGGTATAATCAACATGCGCGTGGACGATGGCGTGGTGACGCAAGGCACGCGCATCGTGACGGTGCAGCCGGTGGGCGCGGCCAAGGGCGCCAGCGGGTTCCAGCAGGAGCTGCTGCCCGCCAACGAGACGCGCTCCTCGCTGCTCGGGAACTGTCTGCTCACCGACGGAGCGCCCGGGAAGGTAACACCACCATGCTTATGATACTACCACTGTTTCTAACACAATACATAAATAATACTTTAGTAGCAGAAATGTAGAACACTTTCGAGCGCACCACAATACCTGTTCCAAGTACTTGATATTTATTGCTTTGAGATACAATAAATATACACAACACTCAGATAAATGTCTTTATAATGTATTTAGTATTGCTGCAAACATTATGAACGTACTACCACCGACCACGGGCTTTACCCACTCAGAATAACATCACTTCCTGAACTACCCTCCACTTTTATTATATCTGATAATCCTAATATTGTCTGCTTACATTAACTGAATACAAAATTATTGCTTTACAGGTGATCAAGGTGGTAGCCAAAAACAGGACGGGACCTTCCAACTTCATCACGTCCATCAGGGAGACACTTAAAAACTATTACGGCGACAAGGTTGTGGGTACGTACAAACATATTATACTATACGGAGACGAACACAACATAGAATTAAAATAACTTTACCATAATCATACTGCCTGTTCTGTATTAGTATGTACAAATAAAATACAAACTGAAATGGTGTGTTCACTTTGAGTCATTGAATCAATGTACTTACTGGCTCTCTACTCTCATTTGACTAAATATGTATGTTACATAATAATGATTGCGCTTTGTTTATGTATTTTTTAACCGACTTCAAACACCGAAGGCGGAGGTTCTCAATTCGGTCGGTATATTATTATTTTTTCTTTCTTGTATTATACTTTTTACTTGTCATACTGAACCGGATTGTCTGTATAGGGTCCACATACTCCCTTAATTAAATAATTTATTTAAGGTCACTTAACAATTCGTATTTAATTAATAAGTAGTATGTATGTACGAATTACTTAATTCTGAAACAAATTACTCACCTGTGATTTCTGTGAACCAACCAAACCCTTGTTCCCGCCATGGGTTCCCGCTAATACCACAGACCTCGAACCACCCCCGAACCAAGCTTATACTTTTTTCTTCCTTCCTTACACCACAGGTAACAATTCCCGCCATTTTCCTTTTTTCATATCGCACCTCTGCCATAGATTATTTTTTATAGGTATTTTTCACCCTTTTGTTTAAGAATTTCAAACGGGGTAATATTAATGTTTTTTTTGTGTTATGTTATTAAATAAATAAACTGTCTAATCAATATTTATATCACTTTTTCACCTGAAACCCTGTAACTCGTTTGCAGGCTTGGGCGGTACGTTCTTACTGCGCTCAGGCAAGGCCAAGTTCCACGTGATGCCGGACTTCTCCAAGACGCCGCTGACGAGCGACGAAGACGTGGACTCATGGCTGCACTACTTCGAGGTCACCGCGCCGCTCGTGCACCTCGGCACGCTCGTCACCGGCGACTTGGTAACAACTACTCGTATACACTACACATGAATATTAGAAACGAGACCTTCAAGCAATGTAAAAGTTCTGACATTAAGTTTAAGCCCATTTATTAATTGGAAATTATCATTCTGTATTCTGTATCATAAATATTGCAAACACGAATTAATCACAACTACTTAAATAAAATCAGATCATAAAATATGAATCGTCTCCATTGGTATTCCCAGGAGCTGGACCTGCGCGTGCAGCACTTCCACGGGTTCAGCGCGCACGGGTCGGGCGGGCACTACCACTGCGACACGACGCCGGCGGCGGCGCACTACGAGGGCTACTTCGTGCCCGCGCGCGCCGTGCTGCGCGTCGACCCGCCCGCCGCCACGCACCAGCTGGGCCGCGACTGAGCGGTCCTACACCCCGCATGGACCGGTGCGATGCGCTACCCCTTCAACTATCCTAAGACCATTAACCATTGGCACACCAGAAATTGTTTACGCTCAGTCCGTACATACATACTGATCATACATTTATCTTCACTAATGTTGTAACATTCTACTTATGTTTCCAATACTTGACTTATAATTACTACTGTTATAGCGCAGACAAAACACTCAATTTAAGCAATTTTACATGATGGTATAATATCCACATCGATATCGTAAAATCTCATTATAACATCGCGCGCTCGCTCCTGATTGGCCCTGCACGAGCTGCGCTCTCATTGGTTAGATTTTAATGGCGGCAAGTTCACTGTGACAATACACGTACGCGTGAAAAACTATTGTCAGCTTTTACTCTTGTTGTTTGATTAATTGCATTAGTGAAGATAAATTAATTACACCCGGTTGTGAAAAAAACTATAATGATATCGCATTGCCAAATATTGAACTGAACTATGTTTAAGCTATTGCTATTATTAATAAAAGACGTAACAAATATTTGAATGTTTATTTCTTGGAGAAAATATTACATTTTGTTCATTAACATTTACCTATTTAACATAACATTATGTATTTACAAGGAGCACAGTTTGACTGTGTGTTGGCGGCGGCAAGGCGTAGTGAACACCATTTCATTATACTGTCAGTTCATGTGAAGTATACAAATCACAATATTCACAATAGATACATTAAGTCTACCTACATTACATCGTTGGGCATCGAGAGGACACCATGGTTGTGCCTCACCAACAAGTGATTCGGTTGCCGGCAACAAATTGGTTGCGCAACCAAGCAGATACCACGTGCGTGAGGCACCCTCCATACAACTGTATGACGGCCCTTATAGATTTTCGATGACGTATCTTACGTCATATTGACAAACAACCAAGAGATCAAGTCGGAATCGATTAGTTTAATCTAATTAATTACACAATATATTACACCCGTAGGTAGTAAATAACTAATAATTTTAAATATACAGGGAGGTTATTTTAAAACGGTCAGTATGGGTAAATTTGAAACTATAAGATACGAAAATAATTTCTTAGCAACTTTACCTTAGATTTTAGTGACAATAAAAACGCATTCATTAATTTTTTAAAAAACGCTTGCTTCGAATAAAATGTGGAAAAATAACACCCTGTATTTTTACTTTACCAATATATAAGGGTAATTGTAACGATCCATTTTTTGCTAACTGAGCCGATTAAATTAAAGGTCATCGAAATATGTACGAATGTTTTTTTGGAAATTCATGTTATTTTTCTTATTTCATCCAATTTTTCAATTTTTCGAAAAAAATTGACGCAGTTTTTCTTTTTTCTAAAATCGGTGACATGGTTTCTAAGATAAAATCTTCGTAACTTGTAGTTTCAGACTTGCCCCTAGTCACCGATTTAAAAAAGCCACTCTGTATTTTTTTTAACCATGCAAATGAAGGCAATTGGTTAAATATCTTTACAAAAATTTACGTGTTTACGTTTTATTTAGTATAATTGAACGAATCGAAGAGAATGTAATATTAGATAAGTTATGTACATTCATTTGCATAGTAATTAGTCAATGGCAAGAAAATAGCGAATAAAATATCTAAAGACCTGTTTGTTACATACACAAATAGAAATGACCCAGCGGGCGCTGAGCCCCCAGCACTGGGGAAGCAGCCGCGGGGAGCGAGTCGGTTCAGGGTTTACATTCATATAAAAATATGTCACTATATTATAATTTAAAACAAACTGCTTTTGTTTTAATAGTATTTGGTTAAACTGAATAAAAATAACTTTGTCATGCAAGTATAGCAATACTTCTCAACAATACAATACCGATATGAACCCTAAGCGATACACAGCCCGCGTTCAACTACACTTATATATTTACAGTTAATTTAGACTCGCGTCATGCAGGATGTCACGGGTTTACACACACACATCGAACACTCCACTCTCGGTATACATCTATGTC
Source organism: Cyclophora albipunctata (assembly GCA_963082685.1). Lineage (NCBI taxonomy): Eukaryota > Metazoa > Arthropoda > Insecta > Lepidoptera > Geometridae > Cyclophora > Cyclophora albipunctata. Next base: position 230,958 of record OY720117.1, on the reverse strand, counting down.
GTATGACATGAAGAGAGCGGTAATGCGAGGCATGCGTCGCGACCTCTCCAAAGTACAACGAAAAATAGGTATACTTGAACAATTTACAACAGTCAGTCGGATACGGCAAAGATGGCGGAATATAGAAAACTGGAGGACGACCGAATCGTTGTGTGGAGGAGCGGCTCGGCTCACGAGCGGAAGATGCGCACCGCGCGCACCACGTAGGCGCGGCACAGCGGGCACTCGGGCAGGCGGCGCGCGCACGCGGCGCACGCCACCACGTGCCCGCACTCCAGCAGCACGCAGTCCAGCGGCGCCGCCATGCAGATGCGGCACGTGTCGGCGGCGGCGTCGCGCGCGCGCCACAGCCGCGCCGCCAGCGCCACCAGCTCGCCGCGCTCCACGCAGCCGCGGTACGCCACGCAGCCGCGCACCAGCAGCGCCTTCAGCTGGCGCACGCTCAGCGCCTCCAGCTCCGCCTCGCTGGCGATGTCCTCGAGGCGCACGTCCAGCTCGCGGCCGCCGTCCTCGGGCAGGCTGGCCGGCTCGCCGCGCGCCGCGCCCGGCCGCAGCTCCAGCTCCGACGCGGAGCGCGCGCTCAGCGGCGAGCCCGACGCCGCGTCCGCGGACGGGCGGCAGGCCGCCGGCCACGCGGCGCGCGGCGGCGCGGCGGCCGCGGCGGGCGGCGGCGAGATGTCGGCGGGCGGCGGCGCTGCGGGCGGCGGCCGCGGCTCCGGCCTCGGCCCGGTGGCACCGCCCGCCGAGCACTCCGGCGAACTCATTAGCACCTCGGAATCTAAATTTTCAACAAACATATTATGATAATGAAGTTTGGGTCGATGTCGATATCCCATTACAATTATGATATTATGTAAGAAATGAAGGGTACCATTGGGCAGTGGGTCGGCGGGTCGCATTACGAACTCCCAGCCGGCGTCGTCCAGGTCCTCAATCTCGAAGCAGTCGGCGGTTTCTACCGGAGTGCCGTCGGTCGGGGACTGCGCGGGCGACGGAGCCGCCGCCGGCACCGGCACGAAGATGTCGCGCTGACCACCTGATAGCAATACCCGACTCATTATATTTAGTGCTTTTCAAGAACTACTGTAAAAGTGACTCTTGCAAAGCGCAATGGTCAAACCTGGAGTGGTTGTAAACCGTTCTGGCCGCGCGGGCTGCGGCGCCGCGCCGCCCGGTGGAGGTTGCACATTGTTGTAGTTGAAGCACCCACCACCTGGAATGAGGACTTTTGATTACACACAACAATTATTATGCTAATCTTTGTGTATTTCTTTGCGAAAAATTATCATATTCAGCATTATTTAAAATGGATGTTCATGAAAATTTTCAATTGTATATTTTTATAATTGTCAGGTTATGACCAGTACATGAGGGCGGAGGCTGCGGCGGGGGCTGCGCCTGCGGCGGCGGGGCGGTGCGGATGTCGAAAGCGGAGTTGATGAACTCGTTGATGTTGTTGGTGATGCCTTTCAGGGAACTGAACGCGCCGGCGCCGCGCGCGCCGCCGCGCCGCCGGTACGACGCGCTGTTTACGTGCGACACACACAGGCTCACTAGCTCCTCCTTCTCTGAAATATCACATGATAAAAATACAATAAGTAATCAGGAGAACTCTACACACATGCTTATTCAGATAATAGCAAATTTATATATGTATGCTAAACCTATAATTTAGATTAAATCAAGACTCACATCCCTTAAAAATATGCTTAAACTAGCAAAGGTCTTGCTTGTCTGTATTGGCGACTTTATGACTGACTCAATGTTAATCTAGTGCTCTCCACATACATTGCAAAATGTTTTACACATAATACATTTATTATCAATCAAGGTCATTTTTAATCAATGATAAATTTTAACATCTTCACACAATAACTCTTGCACTATGATGAATAATCATATAATTTCAATTTGTTATTAATAAAATCAGATTATAATATTAACAATTTTATTTACCCACAAACAAGAAAATATGAAATATTTTAAGTAGGTATTTAAATACTTTTATTTATTAAATAGATAGATAGGTGATAGTGGCCGAACTAACCGAAGTGACAGAAAGTTGGGTGATGTGTCATATGGTAAATAGTAAACATTATGACTGCATTGAAGAGAGACTGTGTGTAACCACAGAGTGGTGTTGTGGTCAGATATGGATAATAGCAGTATGTTGTAGTTGTGTGTGGTGTGGTCGACATACCGACACAGCCCCTGGTGGAGACGTTCTGTCGCTGCAGGAAGCACTGCAGGTCCCGCACCTTGAGGTTGGCGATGTTCTGCCGCGTGAGCGGGCGCGTCGAGAGCAGCCGACAGGGCGCGCACATCGTGCCGCCGCCGCGCCGCAGGCACCCGCTGCAGTACAACCGGTCGCACTCGCTGCACACACGCTTCCTCTTGAACACGCTAAACTGAATCGCACAGCTTTCGCAAGGCATTTTGCACTATTCTGTTGCCTAATGCTGCTTTGTTTTACCCTTCACCACGCACCTATCACACAGTATCACAGCACACGACGTAAACGCCGCTGCTGTCGTTATTTATTAAATACATTTTATACTGATATCAATACGCTCCACAAATTTGAATAGGTAGATGTAAAAATGACTAGTTTCGATTATTATGGCGATTTTTTTGGTTGATTGTCTATTTTTTCGATACAAACAAAACATAAATGGATGGAATGGACTGGATGATTTTGGAAGATATTTATTTTGACATATTTGGCATCATAATAAACCCGACAGTGACAGTGACATTAAAAACATCAGAAGCAAGGTGTCAAAATTTTTCTATAAGTACACGTGATGCACTACATGACATACCTCCAAGGCGAATCAATTTTACCCCTCCAACCTTCGATCAACAATCCATTCTATCTATTGTTGATCGAAGCCTCCAACAAAAAAGAGAACAGTTCTCAACCCGCCTGCTGATTTCTTTTTCTTAGAGAAGTCGGGACACCGCTGTTTCTTAGAGAAGGAATCGATATGAATTTCGCTAAGTGGGGTACACCGGGTACACTTTGAATCTGTTTCCCGGTCTCTGCTTTGAATATTATATTTAAATAATTAACAGTTGAGTTGATGAACTCGTTCTCAATTTTACAGTCAAACCGAATATGTGTGAAAACGGAACTATAAGTGCGCCAATAAAACGCATTCAATTAAATAGATTTTCCGTTAATTTATATCTCACTAGCAGCGCCCCGCGGTTTTACCCGCGTTGTGCCCGTTCCCGTAGGAAATCCGGGATAAAATGTAGCCTATAGCCTTCCTCGATAAATAGACTATCTAATAGTGAAAGAATTATTCAAATCGGTTCAGTAGTTTCTGAGATTAGCGCGTTTAAACAAACAAACAAACAAACAAACAAACAAACAAACAAACAAAACAAACTCTTCAGCTTTATAATATTGAATCTGTTTCCCGGTCTCTGCTTTGAATATTATATTTAAATAATTAACAGTTGAGTTGATGAACTCGTTCTCAATTTTACAGTCAAACCGAATATGTGTGAAAACGGAACTATAAGTGCGCCAATAAAACGCATTCAATTAAATAGATTTTCCGTTAATTTATATCTCACTAGCAGCGCCCCGCGGTTTTACCCGCGTTGTGCCCGTTCCCGTAGGAAATCCGGGATAAAATGTAGCCTATAGCCTTCCTCGATAAATAGACTATCTAATAGTGAAAGAATTATTCAAATCGGTTCAGTAGTTTCTGAGATTAGCGCGTTTAAACAAACAAACAAACAAACAAACAAACAAACAAACAAACAAAACAAACTCTTCAGCTTTATAATATTAGTATAGATTATAATAAACTAGCAGCGCCCCGCGGTTTTACCCGCGTTGTGCCCGTTCCCGTGGGAAATCCGGGATAAAATGTAGCCTATAGCCTTCCTCGATAAATAGACTATCTAACAGTGAAAGAATTATTCAAATCGGTTCAGTAGTTTCTGAGATTAGCGCGTTTAAACAAACAAACAAACAAACAAACAAACAAACAAACAAACAAAACAAACTCTTCAGCTTTATAATATTAGTATAGATGACCTTCAAAACCTTGCTATTGTATAAAAACAATATTGTTTGGAAAAAGTAGGTAAGCATTGGTACCTATAAAATAATTTACTGTAATCTTATTTTATTTCGAAAAAATCTAGCTTTGCTAAACGTATATTGATTCAAACATTTTCATTGAGATCATTTGAGTTTCAATACATCAAACTCAATGATTCGTACATAGTATTTTTTTATTGATAAACGACAAAAGATGATTTTCATTCCGTATAACAATTTAAAAACTTGCTGGGGCTTAAACTGGAAAAGCAGTACAGTTTCCAGTATCAAAGGTCGCTTTGTAATCGCGAGTGCATCAAATGCACCACGGTCGATCGCCCGTGCGGGCGCCCGGGCAGGGGGCTGGGGCTGCACTCTCACGAGTCACGCAGCTGCCTCTTTCCGCGTTTTCTGGAATGTTCCCGTGCTCTTGCTTGACGACCCGGATTCCTTGCCATTTGCAAAATGATACACCTCATCGTATGTGAGAAGAGAACTACTTTTTGCATTGTATTGAATGTTTATTGCAATGTAATGCAGTGAGATTATGAATTGGTTACTAATAAATTGATATAAGTATACCTATTGACTAGACTACCTATTTACTCCAGCCCAGGATCTAAAGCCTATTATTTTTTAAGAAGGCAATAACTACCTGTGAGATCACAATACGTACCTACATACCTACCTAACTATTATTATCATTTCTGAAGCTGGTCATAAAATGATTATAATTATTGTTACAAAAATAAATCAATTGGTGAGGTACTACCGAAATTTCGAGCCTGCTGCCACTGCTGAGGTGTCCGAGTGGTTAAGGAGTTGGACTTGAAATCCAATGGGTTCTACCCGCGCAGGTTCGAATCCTGTCCTCAGCGATTCTTTTACTTTTTTGTGGAATTGTATTTTTTTTGTACTGAGAATGAATAAGTACATTTTATTTGACACTATTTTACAAGTTATCACATTATTATGTTACACCATAAGTGAGTGTTTTCTCATGTATCACAAGAAATGCGCAAGGTCACATTATCAACAAATAAAATATTTTGAGAGTTTAGTGCCTAGCCTAATGGCTGAGTCACAGAAGTGAACAGGAAAACACGAGGAAAAAATACATGATGCTGAGTGACTGTAGTCTTCTCCGAATAGGTCAAATGAATTTGGGGCACAGGTCATATTATTATCATTAGTTCCTTGAAGTGTATTTATGAGCAATATCCGTCGAGAAATAACTGAAACTTTTTTCAAATCTAATCACATCTGAATTCTGAACCCACAAGAGTTTGGAGAGTTATTTCAAATGCATCAACAAGTATGAGTGTTCTAAAACATTTCTCAAATAAGGTACATTTCTCGTCCAGCTCGACTTAATCTCTAAGTTCTTGGTCGTAAGGTGTATTTTAGCAAAGTGGAATATAGTTGAGAAGCAGTCGTGAAGGTCCCCGGCCGGGAGTGGGCCAACTCCTCGAGAGGTGTCCTCAGCGGCTCTGACTTGTTTGTTATTAATTTTCACATTACTCGCCCTTTATTTATGCAGAGAGGACAAACGATATTTAATTTGAAATGTAAGATGCTAGGGATATAATCAACGAACATAATGATTTCACATATGTATACGCTTTTCATTCAACTGTTACTCCGCGATGTCATAATGAATATCTTTTGTTGTTGCTATAATTATTTTGTCAGGCGTTGCATTCAGGAAACAAGACTTTACCATTATCAGTTTGCACGATATGATTATTTTGTGGAGTAATTGTTAAAACAAAAAACAAATGTCTGGGAAGATCACGAATTTGGTATGATTGCAGGGCAAAGTCCTATCGATCCCGATGTTACGATTATGCGATGCGAATTGAACAGAAAATAATATACCTATTAATTACCTACGAAACAGTAGAAGTTCAAATTATACTTGTTTAGTTATAACATTCTTGTATTTGATTTAAATGTCCTAGTAACTGCCTCCTACACCTTATAATTACCAGGTTAGGCAGCATCTGACTTGACATTATTTGTAACATCAATTTCAAATAATAAAATTAAATAAATCAGCGATATATCAACCACGTCATTGAAACGAATTACATTTTTAGTCTAACAAGCTATTGAATGGGTATTCCCCGCGTTTAAGGGTTCCGTAGTAACATTGCGTTACCCTTGTTATCTATATGAACACCCGGATGTCTGCTCTGCGCGTAGGGTGCGGGTCGAGGTTATAATAAGCAGCACTGCCTAGGAGCAGTAAAGGAAAAGATAGCGAACTACCCATTGACGCATAACCCTCAAGATTTTAACTACATACAATCAGGTGAATCTGACATTACAATATTACTTATTTCAATTTCGAGACTTTGCGTTAGGCTTACTTAAAGTTGTGACTTCTGAGACGACATAAACATTTTGAAGGGACTATCGGGTGTTATCGGACTAGGTAATTATGATATTGGATGAAAACTAGAGCCAGAAGGACAAGTACATTATTATGAGTACCCTTGATTCTATTTAAACTCAAAAATATCAAGACCTCATGAAACAGTACTACTGATTATTTTACTGTACGGAACCTCCGGTACGAGTAGGTATGTGAGTCCGATTCAGAATTCACTTGTTTTTAAATTGCTTTCGCTCGGGTGCGAAGTAAATCGGTCACTAATTAAGTGTAATTGACATGACAAAATAGAATAGTAGGTAAATAAATATTATAATATGTTTGATATACATTTTGTTCCTTTATAATTACATAAAGACTATTTAATCTCCTGATGGTCATTAAACATGCCATCTATATTGTTTGTTTGTTTGTTTGTTTGTATGTTCGAGGTAATCTCAGCAATTATCAGTCCGATTTGAATAATTCTTTTTGTAATAAATAGCCAAATTCAACGGGAAGGTTATAGGCTATTTTTCATCCCGAAATTCCCACGGGAACGGGTACAACGCGGGTAAAACCGCGGGGCGCTGCTAGTAATATATACATTTTAAGATTCCTCGAAAATGAGTTGGGACCAAACCGTCTTAGAACAGATTGACTTTGTAATTAAGATGATGAGTATTGTTGTTGTGTCCAAATATGTATACAAGTGCAAGTGGTGCGAGGCACGGGGCGGGCGGCGCGCTGGGCGGGCGGCATCGATCGAGGAGCGGCAGCTGCGCCCTGCTGGGCCGTACGGGCCACGGCACGCGTGACTATACGAGAAGAGCCTCGGGATCATACTAATCATCAATCAAAAATCATTAACCGCATTGAGAACCTCCGTTGTTAGTTTAGAATAGGGCGGAAGTTGTGTCTTAGGTCGATTTTCGCAACACGCAAAAACAGTTCGACTTACTGTTATTACATACAGGAGGTAATTTTTACCGACCCAAATGTTTGAGTAATGGTTATGAGTTTGAATCTGCGATTGGGCGCCATGAAATTGGTTCGCGATCGGATTGCGAGCGGTTCCAATAAAAAGTGGAGCCCATCGCGTGTGATTGGGTAGGGGTCCACGTAATGGTTGTTAACTAACGGTCCCGGGCCGGCCGCTGTCGCCGGCGCGCCGCCGGCACCTCGGCACACCACCAGACGAGGATAAAGCCTACATACATTCATTCTTACCCTAAATACATTCCTATTAGGAATATTCATATTTTTTTAATGGTTTGTTTAAAAGAAGCCTTCATAAAACTTAGTTACTTCCAAAAAAGCTTTTTGATCTTATTTTCGTCGGCAATAAAGTACTTTATCTACACTAATGTTGTAACATTCTACTTATGTTTCCAATACTTGACTTATAATTACTACTGTTATAGCGCAGGCAACTAAAACACTCAATTTAAGCAATTGCACATGATGTTATAATATCATTATAATTTAACATTATAACATCATTATAACGCGACCAATTAACCTGGCGAGCCTTATGTCAAAATCCTCATACTAGTTGTATAAAATTTTGATATTAGGCTGGCTTTTGAAAATAGTTGGGTTATACGTGAAAACTTCGTCGAAACTACATACACAAAACTCTTTGGTAAGATCTCGCTCGCTCCTGATTGGCCCTACGCGCAGCTGCGCTCTCATTGGTTAGATTTTAATGGCGGCAAGTTCACTGTGACAATACACGTACCTACGCGTGAATTTAATGTTTCGCAATGTGTTTTGTTTTTAAAATTTTGTTTGATTAATTGCATTAAATAGTGAAGATAAAGTAGTGTATGCAACTGCATATAACACGGGTATTAAAACACTCGTTACTATTATGAAACTCGCTGCGCTCGTTTCATAAACTCACACTCGTGTTTTAATACCCTTCTTTATATGACGTTGCATAAACTACTATTATCTACACTAATGTTGTAACATTCTACTTATGATTCCAATACTTGACTTATAATTACTACTGTTATGGCACAGACAACTAAAACACTCAATTTAAGCAATTGCACATGATGTTATAATATCATTATAATATAACATTATAACATCATTATAACGCGACCAATTAACCTGGCGAGCCTTTTGTCAAAATCCTCATACTAGTTGCATAAAATTTTGATATTAGGCTGGCTTTTGAAAACAGTTGGGTTATACGTGAAAACTTCGTCGAAACTACATGACATACACAAAACTCTTTGGTAAGATCTCGCTCGCTCCTGATTGGCCCTACGCGCAGCTGCGCTCTCATTGGTTAGATTTTAATGGCGGCAAGTTCACTGTGACAATACACGTAGGGTGAACGTACCAATCCCAAACCAGTTAAGGACAAATTTGAGTTTAAAATGCTCATATCTGCTAAAATATAGCTCTGACGTAGAAATGTTATTACATGAAGTTGTTTATTATTATTAAAGCTGCAATAATGATAAATTATATGAATCCAACTATTATAGTTTTTTATTAATTCCTTGAAGAATACAAAAAACGGGAAATTGCCTAAGTCTGACCAGCGTGCTCCAATAAATTACCATTTTTTGGACCAATGGTTGACCACTTAAAAATCAGCGAAAAAGGTAGAAATAAAACAATAGTTATACTCAAATTGACATAAATTTTTAATGGCACGGTTATGGCTACCGGTGGCCCAGTCTCCTGGTACATTTCGCACTATTTCAAGTGGAATCCTTTCGTAGGGGTAAATGATAAGGACGGGCAAAACTTTTCCTGATGCTGTAAAAGTTCCCAGGACAGTGATGCTTTCCTTTTCCTTGTCTTTTATTTCGTATAAATTAGACATTCCTTTAGGACCCAGCGCCAAACCTGACGTAGGACATACATTGAAACCAGATTCATCAGCATTTATTATTCTGTCAGGATCATCAAGTATATCTTCGGCATTTTCACTTCTTAAGTATTTTCTTAAATCAGAGTGCCATTTTCTTAGGCTTTCTTCTGTAACCCGGCTTCGCGCTGAGTTTATAGATTCAGCATGTCGCTGCGTTACATCGGGATGTCTTTTTAGAAAGCAGGTAAACCATTTTCGTCCAGGTTTCCCATCTGTAAAAGGATTATTCCGCCCATCCTCCTGTATTATTTTGCTAACTGCTTCCAACAAACGATCCTTTGTTAAGGTTGTTAATTCCCTTTCTAGCATTAGCGTTAATCCATCTAGTCAATAACAACTCTTCATTGGGGCTCATGATAGTTGGTGGACCCATTTTCCGCGGCACAGGATGTCTCATTTTCAGTTTGTTAATAACGGTCGAGTGAGGAATATTATATTTACGACATGTTTCCCTAAGTTTCGCGCCTTTATTAATATCATCAAGACACTTCAAAAGGTCTTCCTCGGAGTAATTGAAAAATTTTTTTTTTGGTGGCATTTTTAGTCTAAAACAAAGAGATACAACAATGAAACTCAAATTTGGTCGTCTTTAGGAACACAACTGTGTACCAAAAGCAAACCAGTGGTCAATTACTGGATAACACTTCGCAAAACGATTATAATGATATGAATGAAGTTCTAAACTGTGAAACAAGAACATCCCTATGAAAAAAAACATAAAAAAAGAAACGACCATAGATTACCAATAGCAAACCAGCTGGTCAACAATTGGACGTCATTACAAGGCGTATTCCAGTAGTTAACCAGCTTGAAATCTACTTCTTATTGGCATAATTTATTTAAAATAATAGTTCACAGCACTCAAATAAACACTTAATTTTCTAAATAATTTAATTTTGTTTATGTATCTATGAAATAATAGGTGATTTTTAAAGATTTAGCTTACCATGTCAACGTGCACTTCTAGTTGTGATGGCGGCTCGAAGGCAAGTGAACGAGAGTAACGAGACACGTGTGTTTCAAATAGAGCAAGGTAGCAATATCTTTTGTTCACTCGCTCAAAATGTATGCTAGGAAGCTAGGTAACAGTCTAGACAACATTACAACATAATTCAAGTTATCAAAAAAGCCCGCGATTCCTTATTTTATCGATTTTAACATGCTAGTGGTCAACCATTGGTGCCTGGTTTGGGACTGGTACACCCACCCTACCTACGCGTGAATTTAATGTTTCGCAATGTGTTTTGTTTTGAAAATTTTGTTTGATTAATTGCATTAAATAGTGAAGATAAAGTAGTGTATGCAACTGCATATAACACGGGTATTAAAACACTCGTTACTATTATGAAACTCGCTGCGCTCGTTTCATAAACTCACACTCGTGTTTTAATACCCTTCTTTATATGACGTTGCATAAACTACTATTATAATTTGTAAAAAGAAGGCTATTGACGACTTTTGAGCTGGACTGGGCTTAGTGAAGGTAAATTCAAATCGTACGTTAAAGACGTTTTATTGACTAAAGCATACTATAGCGTTACTGATTACATTGAGGACAAATATGTCTGGAGTCAAATTCCTGCACCAGCAACACAACCTGATTTTGACATGTAATCTTACTTATTAGTATTAAATTGTATTATACCCTGACTTAAAAAAAAAAAAAATAACCAGCAGAGTTTCTTGCCCATTCTTCTCTGCTGATGTTCTTCCGAATGGGTGGTACGACCAAAAGAGCCTCTATGGGGCCAAAACTAAATAAAAATATTTGACTTTGACTTTGACTTTGACTTTGACTTTTACGTTTGTATTTCTTTAATATGAGTTGTACTTTATACTTCCTTGCCATTGTCTCAAGAGAGCGCGGTAAAAGAAAGCATCTTAAGTCGTGTGGCGCGTGTCAGTGTATCCGGCGACCAGCCGCGGCCGGCGCCGGCGCCGATACCACGTGACCTTAATTTTAGCTAATTAACTTGTGATCCAATTTATTTCTGAGGTGCGTAAAGAATCTGTTTATCATATAAACCGGATTGAGGGCACTCGGAATTCAATATAAATTGACATGATGAAACTTTCTCGGTTAACTTTTCTGATTCCTTTCTGTCCCGAAGTCTGTCATATTTGATTTCCGCATGCTGACTCGAGTCGATGCTGAGTATTTATTATTATTTATTCGTGACGATTGCTGATCTGAATTTTCTCTCTCCAGAGCTAAATTAGTGGATGTTTCGAATCCTTAGATGAAGATAGGGAATATTATTTGCTCAGAAAAGGCGCATTTTGGTGTTGGTAGAGATTCTTCGCCATATGCTTCTAAATGGATTCAACTAAGTTGTTGATAACAATCTCATTTCCTCCGTAGTGCGTCAGAGGGCGGCAAGGTTGGGGGAGGGGCAGGGCGGAAGACGAGGACAATATCCAATATACGTTCTGCCCTCAAGGGCCTTCCCTCAACTAATGGACGGAATTGACAAACCAATTACAAATGAATAAATACTGCTTTGAAAGAGGAAATTATTAGTTATTTGTATTAATACGTGCCAATTTAATTATAAGTAAGTATATGAGGTAAGCTACCCAACTAGACGTGCACGTCACTGAGCCGATGATGATGTCGAAATACAACTGAATGGGAACTCTCTGACTGAGTTCAACTATTAGATGACAATTTAAACATTTATCATTCTGAAAGTAATGATACGACGTGTGTTACTCAAGATGAATGTCAGGCGTAGGGGGGAGGGGAGGGGGGTGAGACAACACGAGTGCATCCTCCCATTGTTGGCACAACATCTCCACAACAAGCCATTGTTGGCGTAGGAATTATCTAACTCATCACAATGCCTAAAAATATTTCAATAATGCGCTATTTGTTTGCTATTTTTATTGGCTAAATGTAAAAAAAAATGATAAATATTCATAGTAGCTCGTGCTAGTAAGAATATTTTAAACAATAAAACGACTTCAAAATTATGTATTTATAAATATAGATCTTATTCAAGGTTTACTCCCCTACTTTATAGATTTGAATGTTACAAAAAAAGAGAGTAGGTAGTCACCTAGTTTCTTTATAGGGATTTATTGCTCTATGAAAAGTAAGAAAAATGTTTGATTAACATTCTATTGAAACGTATGCAGTGTGCAGGCGCGTGCCGGAGGGGCTGAATCATCAATCACAGTTGCATCACGCCACGCATCGCACTCAGCTGTTGGGCTAGGTGCTTACACGCTGAAATGTCCTAAGTATTACTAGGTAACGCTGAGCTAGATTGTGTTTGTTTTCGATACTTTTATTGAATTAAAACTATTCGTTTTTATTATGTCGCACATCATTTATTTGCATTAAGTAATATTTTATATTACGAGTATATGTCATGTCCGGGAGTGCTAGCAACTAGGTATAGTTCTGACTGAAAATAACTCATATTCATTGTTTGAAAATGTCAAGTCTAAGTAAATAACAGAGCGCCCTTGAGTTTTAACGATTCCTCAGAGAACCAAACGTCACCGACGGAATTGTATGAGACTGTTTGAGGTCGTCCTTTAGGTTTGGTCCATGGTGGTCGGTCCGATAGATCACTAGTCTCTATTGTTTTATTCCAACAGTGAAATAGTGCCTTGTTACCGTGGAGCAGTACCTACCTCTTAATAGGATTAATATGTTTACACTTACGTAGGTATCTTTAAGATGTGAGTACTGCCGGCCTAATTATGTAGTTCCGATATTCATCGAAATCGGTTCAGCAGCTATTGTTGCTATTGCAACTGTGAAAGCGTAAAGTTTTTAGAACATTAACCATATTAATTAAGACCTGGACATCACCAGCAATGTAATTATTTAAATATACATATGCATTCCATATTAATTCTACAACTAATGTACATATATGAAATGCGAAACTTTGAGAAATATGTACCTTTCTTCGCATGGATGAATATAAAGTATCTCTATCAATATGTTTGATCCACGGTGTATAAACAACAAAAACACTAAGTAGAAAAAACTGAATTCACCACAATAGGATTAGAATCTTTTAAAGAATTGAAACTTTTATGAACGCGTATCCAAGTAACGCAGACACGAGCCGTTCCTCTTCCCACGCAGTGTCCGGTCCGCCGCACCGTACCCCCGCGGGAACTCTTTCAACACTTTCAGCCTTCGATCAACAATTGTTGATCGAAGCTTTCAGCAAACCTCTCGTTACGGATCCCTTATGAAGCGAATTTTCAGTGCGTTTACGTCAAACATTCAGAATAATCCAGTAATATCTGAGAGGATGGACGTCCATGACACCAAGAGCACAGTATCATAAGGACGTAAGATATTTATAGTCGAGGATTCAGAAATCAATGAGGGCATTTTTCCCGAAAATACTTTTCTATCAATAGCTCCCTTGATTGCGGCCTATATGCTATATGTACGATTTTATTGGCTGTTTTCTTATCTGAAAATAATTAACTGAGAGGCCTTAAGTCGGCGTAATTGTCGTGAGGTCCACGTTGTCTTTTACACATTATAAAGTTACAATTAAGTATTAACATTAACTGGTTCTTAGTAGCAGCTAAGTACTGTATAAAATCCACAGGAATATTTGCCAACCCACTGAAAAACTGAAAACAAGCAGTGAGTAGTACGAGTACAATCAGTGTCAGGTGTTACGTGAAGAGGCAGTGACATAAGAGGCCGACGACCCGCTAATTAGCCAACGAGTGCAGTATGTGGCGCGTGTGATCGGAATTTGTTACATTTCAAAGTGACCACAAACGCTGTGCTCACTAATAAATTCAGGTATCAACGTCATTAGAATACGTACGGGCGTTCCGATGAACCGAACCACACACACTCTCCGGTCGACCTGCGCAGGCATGCCTGTACAGTTACGCATCTCCTGTGCACCGTAGCGTGTATGGCCTACATTAAACGTAACTTTAAACATCGAACTCAGGTTTGTTAGCTATGTGATTATCCGTGACTTCGTAAGCATGTTGTCAATATCATTAAATGTACTTAAATAATATATCGTTTCGTTTTGCAATACAAAACAAAGCAAGTTGAAATACAAAATTATTTTAAGTATTTATCAGTTGTATAGCTCTTCTATGTGATGTTTCAGACTGAACATTCAATTATACTAAATCACGGTATCTATTTAGCTCGTGCTCGTTTATGGTCGCCCAAACTGAGGCTCCCGTTTGTGTATGCACATCACTGGCCCGGGTCATCCGTCCGTACATTTCTCGTCCAATTGCCCGTTCTGGCGGAAACCCGGGGAAAATCCTCGCCGCGCCCTCCTCACACGACTTTATGACGCACTTGTCGATGGAAATATGAAAAAAAAGTTTCAGACTTTCAGGCGACAACAGTAATATACCCAAAGGAACTAGTTGCAGTGCGCTGTATTTGTGCGAACTGAGGTGAAACTTTGCGCGAGTTAAGTGATTGTAATTCTTAATAATGCTGCTCAAACCGCCTTTTATGCAGTTCCTATACAAAATAATTAAAGACCTGAAAAAACTGATTTCAAGTTATATATATGATCAGAGTGAGTAAATAGGTAAGTAAGTAGGTAAATAAAATATTTTGTAGAATATATAGTTGGCCTTGTAGACTTGGAGGCGGCGCGCGGAGATGTTCCGTGTTGGAACAAAGATCGGATCTGCGTCGATTAACATTGAAACAGACGTGAAAGCAACGGCCGGTAGACTCGTGCTAACAGCTAGTTTCATAATAATAAATCGCAAAATCGCTACGGATTACTAGTAAAGCACCATTCTGTATTACGGTAAACAATCCTCTGTTTATGTAAATGGGGCGAAAGACGCAGGTCGACTAAAATACATTAGCTAACTCATTACACAGGGAGCCCTGTTTTTGGAAGGCTGTCTCAACAAAATGTGAAAAGGGGGCAAATTGCAATTCATCGAAAGGGGTGCAAAATCGTCAAAGCTTCGTTAAAAATCGCGGGCTTTTGTTTGTTTAAACATTTTGGTGGAAACGTTCCGTTCTTATTCAGCGAGATTAGTTAGCAAATATATCCTCTGTTTCGACGCGGTGTGCACCGTGACTCGTGAGCGGACTCACAATGGCGCGCCACGCTTCATTAGGGCGAGTGTTCCTCCTTCTCACGACAATGCCTCGATCGGACACAGTCACAGGCCCTTCCTGTTTGCCTTACTTACGCCACTACCTCGTACTACGAAGTCAATTAGTCATCAATTCTAATCCTTCATACCATTAAGGCATCGTTCCCATTGAGCGAGCTTACAAGCTGCAACTTGGCCAATTGTATGTCATAATGTTTGTGTAACATGTGTGACTTGTTCGTGGATTTTGAATTCGCTTAATGGAATCGACACTTAACTCCATCTTGTTTACGTTGAACCTAAGTTTAGTTGGTACTTTGAGATAACTAATCTTTGTTTCATAAATACAGTGAGAGTAAGATAGCGAGTAAGATAATGAAGCAATAATACTTGTTAATTACAGCACTTTATGTCCCATTCGAATCAATGAGTTAGCACCTAGAGTAAGTAGGTTAGGACATAATTGCAGCCATTCTCATTGACAATACTTAATAACAATTAACGACTATGACTTATCACGTTCGCATTTTTAGATTAAATCTGCGACACTGTCATATCTTTTGTTTCTAGCTAATGAATTCTTTCAGAATTAAAGTCCTTTCTATTTCTGCATGGAATATTATGTATATCTTCTGTCTTATTACAATAAAATTGAGTCCTTTCCAGTGTCTTACTGAATTTTTAGAGTTCTCTATCAAGTACAGAAAGTCTGGTATAGTAGAGGATATTTGTTAGGTCTAGTATGGTATAATTGGAACCCTATCGTTATGTGATGAATGAAGTAAGCAGCTGAAGGGCAGCGGCAGCGGTCGCCGCGGCTCAGTGGGCGTCACACGCGGCTGCGCCGGCGCATCGCTGCAGCAGTGACATTGACTTCTTCTTGTACACCGCCAATTTGACGCTAGCTGTCCGGAGAGTAACTACTCATTATAGTGTTAAATAATTTTTGTATAAACTAAACATGTAAAAAGATCGGCAATTGTGATTGAAATGTATGCCACATGTTAGTTATTGAAAGTTTTACAATGTTGTTTTGTGGAGGTTTCTTGATCATAGGTGAGGTGATGTGTTGTGTGCGATGCAGCGGGGTTTCGGTGTCGATGCATGCAGGCGCGATGTCGTGCAACTGTGGGTGCAGCGGGCGGGGCGCGGCGGGGCGGGCGGGGCGGCGGCGCGGCGCGCGCCCTCGCGCCGGCACTCGCGCTCCGGCCCCGGCACCGCGACCACGGCATGGCGCGCCCCGCCACTCGGCACTAGACACGCGACACCCGCAACACGCGCACACTCCGCCGCGCCACAACACCACAAACATTATGTACCGGTGAGTCTTTACTTTACTTACATCCACACCTCGTCCCTACAGCTGCGAGCACCCGGTCGTGCCCACCCCTCACAGGCATTATCTTTTCTTGTACAATGCCGTTAATATTCGTGCTCTACGCGAAAATATTGCGCACGTTAATTGACATCAGGTGTTTTACGTTGACTCTGCGCTGTGCAAACACCGCAGAGCCGATGCCGACTTGAATGAGAGGTCGCCGAATACAATAATTATAAAGGCTTCCGATATTGTGATTCAACGTCGTTCTCTCACTGCACTGACTCACTGCCGATTTGTTGAATCTCCAATTTTCACCGGAGATCCTTGAATATTGAATTTATTATGCGCTATCGGTCCAGGGTTAGCGGCGTATTAATTTGTGTGTATTGTTCCTCGACGAGCTCGGTTCGTAGTTTCGCCTTGAGTGATCCTGTCATCCGCTTTGTTTATCCTGTAGCAATGACTTATCGATTGTCTACTCGAAGCACGTTTGATTTAACGAGTGTATCATGCCCGAGGCATGTGCAGCGTCGGAACGTGAGAGAAGTCCATGGCTAGAGCCCAGCGCGTGCTGACAAGGAGGCTCGCGGCCGCGGCGCGGCGTGTCCCAGCAGCAGACCAGGGTCAGCCTACGACACGTCGCACTAGGATTTCGATATCTGACGCAATTCTTCTAAATTTTTTTGCATAACATTTCAAAACGCAACCTGTTGTATCATAGATGCAAAAAGAAGGTATCCGAGTGCGGGAGTCAGGCCGGTTATCCTTGGAGATGCGCCAGAAATAGATTATCGTGGGGTTGTAGCTAGGCGCAGGCTCTCACGCGGCCAGCACCTGCCTGACTCCGGCCGCGGGTCATTCGCTCTTCGATCAACTATCTCTACAATGTAGGTGAGGAGGGCGCCGTGTGCCAGGCTGCTCACGGCCGCACCACACCATTGTATGCAGATCGCCGGTGTCAAACATCATAGCTATGTATTTATAATAATAGTGATATCTAGAGACCGAGCGTCCATAGCGTAGCTGTTGCAATTAAAACCACTGAATTATCGATGCAGGAGTAACGCGAGGCGCGTGGCGAATATTAAAGTTTCGTACTCGAATGCGGATACTTGCGCAACATAATTGTCGGTGCGCGTCGTGAATCGCGAATAATCCATGTTAATACATCGGTTGGTGGAGAGGTGTGCTGTGTTGCAAGCGTGCGTCTCGCGGCGCATGGCGTGCCGCCCGCGCCGCCGCGCCGCGCGGCGCATCGCAAGCAGGCTCGTCCGGCGCGGGCGCATGGCAACTGCATCGGACACCGGCGCCGGCAGTCGCATCATAACGACAATTACTGCATTTACATACGAGTCAACTTCGCTTGAATAGATTAACTGTCCGCAAGCAAACCTGATACCGCCATCTCCTGTCTAATCCATCACATTCTGAACTTGTTCGCCGCGCTCGCCTTGTCTGTATACCGTTTTAATTTCAAAAGAATATTAGGAATTTAAAAAAAATATGCCCGAGAAGCTTGCGGAGGATAATAGACCTGCGGATGACCAAGTTAGTTTTGGATGTTATCATGTTAGCAAATTGTCGTTTTGAGGACGGACTCAATTCGCTCCTCATTTGTGCCAGCTACCCAATTAATCAGTAACCGCACTGCAGGAGTAGTTTTGGCGACTCAAACAGATTCTGAACTGTTCCTGTTAATTCATCGCGTCACGCGTCTATTTAACGGGTTCGTTTAGATTACTCTCGTAACTACCTTCTATCATGCAAATTATAATCTGTAGCATCACGCGAATCACATTTCCTTGTATTATTGCTGTAAAGGGCGTCTCACCCGGCTGTCGATAATGGGCGCCCAACTCGGCACAATTACGTCGGGACAATATTACCACATATTACTGCGGCTTTTCTTTTCACTTTGAAATAAATATTGTGATTTAGTCCCGGCCGGGAGTTGTAAAGGTTGTCGATGGTGTCCGCGCCGCGCCGCGCCCCGCCACCTTCGGGTGGATGTTATTGTTCGTAGACGACTCTTGTGTTCGAGGTTTACCTACAAAGAAAATTGATCACGGCTTTAGGATTTTTGTTCCAGTTACGGACAGGCTCATTAGAATACAGACAGTGCGAATATTGGATATTAACAATATATGTTGTAGGCATTGTTAAGTAATAACAGCGTAACGTAATATTTGTATCGGAATCAATAAATGCACATTTAAAATTCGAATTTACATTCTTAAATTATTTTTTCATTCACAACAAAAGATGAGAATTATGTAATACGTTATTATTTTCGAAATACTCATTGTAAGAATTGCTTCAATTACTTGAAAAAAAAAATAACTCAATATTTGAGGTTGTCTTTGCATATTTCGCGTTAACAGATAGTTTCCCCGAATAAGTGTGAGTAAGGAATGTGGTGCGAGTATTTTCGCAACAACGCCCAGTGGTCGTGCCTATTGACGTGGCCGGGTGACCCGCATCGAGGTCGCGGCGCGGTGGCGGCTCATCAAGTCATCACTCTCGCGTCCTCGCTCGCTAATATTAATAATAGTGAAAGTGTGTTATTTCTCGAGCAAATCAAATTAGAGCAACGATTCGTTGTGATGCTCGCGAGAGATTAGATGGAGGGGCGAGCGTTCCGCTGAGGCGAGTGCGAGTACCCCTTCTATAGTGTAGTTTAGGTCGCGCGCTGGGTGAAGGAATTGTAATGTTTAAAGACACATCGGAAGGAAGGGCGAAGTCGCGGGCAACAGGTGCTACACCGCACCGTCCAGTCGGAGACAAGTCTGGACTCATCGGTAGGAAGTGAAAGTAAGTCGAATTGCATCAGGCCGCGACCAAACGGTTAGTTTTTACGTTCAGCCTCAGTTTAGTAATCCGACGCAAATGTGCCCGTAATGTAATACTATTGTTGCTATTAAACAACTATGCATATAATGCTGTGTTGCCAATATTAACGTTTTATAGCTACACCTCCATTATATTGCACAGAACCCGCGGTGTCTCCAGCCTGACTATGTGTTTGTGTACTTTCTGATATTCCTTATGTAATGTGCATGGAATTCAGTATCGTAGTTACTGTCAGTTAGCCGCAGTCGCCCGAACACGAGCCATTTGTTTATCAACTACAATTGAACAATAGAAAAGAAAATGCCTTAATTATTCAAGGATGGTAATTGCCGATATAATATTCACAGTTCATTTGATAAATCCTCGACTTTCCACCGACACCCGGCTAGAATAGCGAATCTATTGTTTTAATGAATGCCCCGCCACGTGCGCCGCGCGTCGCGCTCCGTCCATACCAACACAACGCGCACATACCTATCTATATACTTTACATACACATAATAACTACGCCTGAGAATGTTTTGTTCGTGTATAATTTGCTAAGACATGTGTTTTTGCGATGAAACCTCGGAAATGATTGCCTGTTGTCGGTGGTCGATAGAATGCTCATCAAATTGTGATAAACTTGACGAGTCCTTGCATTCCGATCGGATGCTTGTCTTGTCATTATTAGGGTATTAACTGCGCATTCATAAACACGTTGCCTACACTGATAAACATAAGCAATTGCTGGTAACCATTAGTTGCATATCGAGGCACTCGTCGTAGTATATTGATCCTGCAGCGCTGCTTGTCGACATAACGTATGAAACACTATAACATTTCAGTTTATATTTTACAGTTTAAATAATACGGCGATTGGTTTGATACTTTCCATTCTATGGAGCTATTTACTATTTGACTGGAGCTGCTAGAATCGTTGATATAATAATTTTATTATATGACATTATTATTGTATAGAACCTGGAGATAATTTAAAATTATTATGAACTTTCTCCGACCAATAGGTAGCTTACAAATCTGTAATGTATGGAAAGCTTTCAAGCTTTTGAAAAAGGAACTAGCCATCGGCCTGAGCAGTTGAATTTCACCTCCTTTTGAGATTGGATTGGCTTCATAAACAAATAATGAGATGCGACAATGGAACAACAATTTTGTTAGACTTTACGTATTTTTTTATTTTGTTAGGAAGGGACGAGCGGGACAAAGCGTTCGATCATTAGGCATCACTCACCGGGGCCGCGCGCCCGGCCGCCCGGCCGCCCGGGAGGACTCGTATTGGGGAAAGTTTCAAACAAACATTATCTCTTCTGCGACGGGCGGGGAGCTCCCATTGTTGCCCGAGCGTTCAATATAAAAACAAGCTTTTCATATATAGTTTGCCGATTTATTAATATCAGGCATATTTCAGAAATCTTCGTACAAATTTTCATTTTTTTAATTAGTCAGAGTAATGCTAATATGACATTGTTAGAAACATAACAATATTTATTGTTATATGTATTATAAAAAAAAACAAATTACTTCGGTCCAGTGCGGTACAATAGTTTTCTAAATATATCAGCCATAGTACAATGGTGCGAGATGCCGGATCCAGCGTCACGGATATACCAATTTGGATGCGAATTGTTTCAATGAATTTACGACATGTTTGAGATGGCTCGTATTCGTAACTTCTAAAATTAAACTTCATTAAAATACGCGAGGCTTTGAGCACGTACGGCACATACCTCGTCCGCTCGAGATACGACCGCGGTCATGACAATAATGCGCTGTGACTCGACGCGCTGATAACGTCGTGGAGCCTCCGGATCTAGTCCATCAAAGTCTCCCAAACACACGTATTGCTACGTTGAATATTTGTTTCACTCATAATATCGTCATTTGTTGTAATACACTTTACTGAAACCAAGCTGAAGCGCTGGATGAAGCAACCCGGCTTGCCGTAAGACCTACTACAATAAATAATTGTGCTAATTGCTTCTACACCGAACTGCATACATTTGAATTCTAATTATTATTATTATGAAATATAATTATGAACTATACTATTTTTTGGTAATCTGTCTTCTAGTTGTCTATGGCCATCATGACGACAAAAACCGCTTTATTTCCAAACAATACAACAAACAAATATCGTCAGACATGTATTAGGGAATTTCATACAACAGTATTTCTATAGTATGATAGTCTGTGTCTGTGCTCCAAAAGAAAGCTACTGTTTCTAACGGTAATATGTAAATGATAGATCGAATGGTAATATAAATATTGTTATTAATGATGAATGTTATTATCATTGTGCGAGTTGTGTGATCCTGGGTGCTCGAGTTGCGGCCGCCGCGACACGTGCCCCGCACAATGGATCCCCATCACAATCGATACACTACGGCAGGGCAGTTGACACTCGCACTGTTTCATACTTCAGCAGTGCAGCGCGAGGGTTTGCATCCAGAGCATTATTATTTCTATTGTATGCACATAATAGCACTCCACACTTTCTTCACAGTACTGACCGATATACAGTTTTTCTATAAAATTGTTGCGCTATCGTGTTTTTGTATCCATCTAAAATGATGCGCAAAATATGGCAAAATACTGAATAATATACCATTCAAATGATTACTAAACAGTGAAATACAAAGCAGAGATTGAACGTAGCCTTCAAGCGTCGGTGTGGTAGCGATTTGTTATTGTAACAACAATGTGACGTCACTGAACATATTTCACGTATTTATTTATTGGTCATAGTTCGTTAGTGCTGCTCCGCCATTAGTCGGGCTCCGACCGCGGCGTCTTGGTTTGCCGACTTCTTTCAGCATTGTCTTGTTTGTGTTGAATTCGCAGCTCTAGATGCAACAAGATACTGACAAACCGGTTTATCTGTTCTGTACATATATTAATATTTAAAGTATCGCATTTTTGTCGAAACATTGAAGAGTTATCAGGGCCTGTGTGTCATTGATAGGAGCATGTCCGTCAGTGGTCGCTGCAGAATGCGGTATTATCGAGCTCCGTTACTTGGTGACGGCCATACTCTGAACTCTATAATCTGCGGCCATTTGTATTGTTAGAGCATGTGCAATGAATCGTATCGACGTATCTAATCGGTCCGCGAAGTAGCGGTGAACGAGTTAACCATTAGGGTGCAGGTCCGAGTTGAAATGCAGACTGCAACCGCAGCCGTATACGAAAACGACCACTGCACCACCAACGGTCGCGAGCCGCCTTCGGCTGCAGTCTGCAGCCCAACCCAGACTATCTTAGTCATCAAGCCACCAAAGCCATATTATCCAGTAGCTAATTGAGTATTTCAAGCAAAATCTAGTTAAAACGTAACATACTCAGTAATTACTGCGTACATTATGAAATAAGTTATATTATTACATGAACAAAACATAATTTGCATAATAATTGTTCATCTGATTACACAACGCGGCTTAAATTGCATTCTTCTCTTGAATCGAGCTTATCGCAGACCGAGTAGACGTTCGGCACTCGATTTATTTTCAAATTTGAGGTTTTCAGATAAAATCTAATAATTTTCAGTTTTTAAATGTGACTCCACGAACCAAAATGTTTTATTATAATACTTTATAAGTAATTCTCTTGAAAAATGTATTCTTCTATCCCACGAAATAGAGATCCTTACGCAGTAAGTGCTTCGCTCTTCCTAGTTCTGTCCAGCAGCTTGTCAGAAAGTTCTACATTTTTCTTAATTTGAAGAAAATCATTTGACCTAGTTGTGAACTGAACAAGTTACAAAAGAAACATTAATAAACGTCCGTTGATTAAAAGTCGGAGCTTAGCAACTTGAACTTGAAAGCTAAGCCCCTTGAGCTTTGGAAGTCTTTGAAGCGAAGTCTCTTATTTAGAGCTTTTTACACCTTACGCTTTAATTAGAAGTGTCTTGCTATTACGAAGGAATGGCGGACCGTTGTGTGCCAGACGAATTTATTTATTAGTAGCTGTTGTAAAGCTTCTATGATAAATATTGTAAACTAGCAGCGCCCCGCGGTTTTACCCGCGTTGTGCCCGTTCCCGTGGGAATTTCGGGATAAAATGTAGCCTATAGCCTTCCTCGATAAATAGACTATCTAACAGTGAAAGAATTATTCAAATCGGTTCAGTAGTTTCTGAGATTAGCGCGTTTAAACAAACAAACAAACAAACAAACATACAAACAAACAAAACAAACTCTTCAGCTTTATAATATTATTAGTATTAGTATATTAGTATAGATTGTAAATGAACATACATATTGGTTTCTTGGTATTTTTTATTATTTAAATAAAACCTTGCATATTAGAATATTTTTCATCATATGACGTACGATAGTCGACCAGCCCAAAGCTGACGGCAGCTGTTGGTGAAAATTAATTAACGTGATATCGAATGAGCACAATAATTGATACACGTGCGGGACGCTCGGCTCGGGAAGTGCTTAAATTATATTTTTAATCTGTTCCAATCGAGTGTCGGACGGCGCAGCTTGCACTGAAGAGCACCACACTAGAAACATGTATTTTTAATTTTATTTCAAGTGCACTTCAATACTTTAAAGCATTTGACCGAGAGATTTTCTGGAGTGGCTATTCATGATAGTTATTTCGATGTCTAATTATCTTAAAACAGTTTTGACTTGGTGTAGTTTTAAGTCAAATGAATCTATGTGATTGAAGTGTGACCGCTCGACCGGCAGGAAACGTCTCGGTAAAACTATGATAAATGTTAGACGAATACAAAACTCCCCATTTGTCAATAGGTTACAAAACGCATACGAACATTGTTTCCACAACACGGCGGTATTTTATAACTCCAGTGTATACAACTCGCCAATTACAAGTGCGCAATTGTTTGCAAGATCACCGCGACGGTGTAGCGGTCACCACTACACCATCTACACTTGAGGAGCGCGGGTTCGATGTAGTGTTTGTACTCTCGTTTAAATATCACAATTTAGGCCGTCAAACAACAATGACACCAGGGACGCTAGCATATAGGATAACAACTTTTCAAATCGATAAAATGACTTCCAATCTTCCAATGAGACTTTCTGCGTAGGTGCCGCTTTTATATACAGAAAAGAATTTTCAAAATATATTACAATGACCAAATACCATACGTTAGTAAAGTTTGCGTTTGAATGACCCGAGTCGCACCTCATAAACTCGCTCGAGTATCACCAGCAGCACCATGAACGCGACCGCTAGCGTCACAGTGATGCGGTGCTCGCGGGCACGGTCGCGGGTGCCGCCGCTGACCCCGCGACCCACTTGCCGTGCCTGAACACACAGCGCCCCACCGCACGGTAGTGTGGTGTGACACTACTCACTTTGTATTTGTTTACTTTATACCAACTTATTGGGACTATTCTGAAAATTTGAACGTTTCTTTTATAAACGATTTGTTGTTTGCTGCTCGTAATATACTAAAACGGAAGAGTGGGTTTGCTTGAACGTGTAAAACTATAATTGTTGTATTTGATAGTCAGATAAGGGGAAGGTTCATTTTTAATCTGTCTTTGGTACAACGGCGCGGTTAAAACCGTGAGACGTTTCAAGTTAAGGAATAAACCGGATGTTATAAAGTAACGGTTAACGGAAGTTCAATACCAGAGCATTCAGTAGTCTTACAGAAAATGAGGAGTTAACTATAAAATATAACTGCTAAGGTAAACATATTGCAATGCAGGCGCAGTATTCATTAATCAATTAGATTATTACTAAGTGTCAATGTTTTATAAAATTTATTGGAAAATATAATAAAGTCACGAGTATGAGTCAGTACACTGAAAACAACACAGTTAATGAGTTAGAACAATGTAATAGTAGTTGTTATTGGGTGCGATAGCCGTTATCACGCCTTTGACACAATCACAGACGCGCCTCACTCGACTGACAGCTCGGCGAGGAAAAACAAAGGTTTTCTTTTGTTTTCCATCACTCGCATCTCATGGGATACATAATTGTAATTTTCTTTCAGTTTTGATTGAACCTTCCATAAAATAGGACTTAATTATATAGTTGTGTTGCTTTGATTTACTTCTGTCAACTCAATTGGTAGTTGTATGTTTTATATATTTTATGAGACATTGGGTTTTTTCTAAGTATTAATTCCAGTCATGAATTGAACACGTTAGTATCAAGTATCAATCATGATACATAGTGAAAGATGATCGATATTCCTGGCCTTTTTTTACTTGCGAATCTAAATCGAGTTCAACGAAAGTTGATCAATTAACACACATAGAGGTGAGCGAATAAATAATATAAAACAGTGTGTAGGTAATTATTGTTCAGAACGGGGGCGCGAGTAACTGACAGATGGAGGACGCTGCATCAATCACGCTGTACCGTAATGTGGCTGATAACTAATGCACCGGCACCGTTATCGTTCAAACAATAATTGGAATGTATTCCTTGTACCTGTCGGAATAAGGCTTTTCGTGAATCCGGACGCCGCGCCGCGGGCCGTTTGATTGACGGACGCGCGGGTGAAAGTGTACGGGACTTTCGCGCGTCGCGTCTCTCTCGCACGCTCACACTCGAGTTCGACTATCAAATATGGGCTCTTTATTTATTAAATACACATCCTTGGATAAATTAACATCGGACGCTTTTTATATGGATGGATTAAAAAAAAACATTGACGCCCACAGCCGGACACTTAAAATGTTAAGGAACTATCGTAATATCTTAGAGTAGTCAATTTGCATTTAATGAATTTTACGAATCGGCACTTTATTCGCTAATTTCTTCCTACTCGCTGTTTAAAGAGTCGAAAGGCTAAATGGGCTCCGGGGTCCGATAGATGCGTATAAGACAATGAGTATAATAATTAGTGTGTTGGTGTCGGTCTGTATGTTTGGTCTAGTGGTTAGCTCGTCGGCGCGGCGCGTCGGTGGCATTGGCCTTCATGCCGCGCTCCAGACAATAGTTCTAATGTTATAAACCTTATAACTCGCGACGTTCAGTTGTTTTCTTTACACTCGTAACCAGATTAGTTTACAAGGAAATTGTTTAAATTTTGTGGAAAATTCCAGCGAAATTAAAGGCCTGATTGGTTTGAAACAGCTTCTTTTTGGTTGATACTTTCCTCAGGAAGATATGCTACAGAATGCCTGAGGCTTATCTTTGTGAGAGATGAAGAGATATGAAAAATTCATTGTTTTCTGTAATCGCTAATACTTCATTTTTACGAAACAAATTGAGCTCAGATACAAATGTGCATCGAGTATTTGGTTCATGTAGTCGTAACATACTGGTACTGCATGTCTAGATTAGAACTCTCGCCCATTAATGCCATTTAAATATTTGCGTATATTTTTATCAGTCGAAGGATGATTCATAGAATAGTATTTTTAGTACAAACAGAATAAATTATGTAAATGACACGTCAAGCTGTCGCGAGGAGCCTCTAGCCTAATAAGTGGGTCATGTTTGAGAGAAGCTTCCGGCAGCCTGAGTGGCAGATTCACTGCAAGCCAGCCTTGTTTAAACTGTGTTTATTTGGCACTATTCCATAGGGATGATAATACTTTCCCTGTATACATTGTATCAGTACAATGTGCTACATTTGTGACTGCTACCGAGTTCACGCATAAAGTTCCGCGATCGATACCGTATCGTGGTAAATATTGTTATATCTAGGCGGGTACGTGCGGCGGCTCGTTCCTGGAGGTGTAACGAACCGGTCACATTATATTTGGCAATTGATCGTCTGCGGCGCGCGTGCCGAGCCTGCCGATACCGCTCGCTCGAGCTGCACTACTGTTACGCAACCCAGGTGTACTCCACTCATTGTATTCATACGATACTCTACTCCATAGTTGTAGCAATTCATTATCTCTTAGTACCTTTTGTACCTATAGTTAAAATATTTACTTTCTACGTCTTATACCGTCCTATGATTAGGACTTGCCCCTTAACCCTTATCCGAGCAGTGCTCCAGGCCGCAGCCCCTCGTTTCGCCACACGTTATATAACTAGACGCAATAGTACGCAAGTGTCGGCGGCTGTTTCCCATAAAGTTTAACATTCAAACAATACTCGTTTGGGCAATAACGCCGAGGACACCACCTTATGGATTCTCTGGTCGTCTGCCGAAGGTCGGGCCGGTGCCGTGTTTGGTTTCTAATTCGTGTCTGTATGTGTTTTCCTATTCCGTGGCTGGGGAATACCTGTCGATCAGTATGCGGGCGAGGAGCTAATGACTCACTGTTAATGAGCACCGCGATCATCTCGACCATATCTGTCGCCCCGCGTCTCCGGCCCGCCGCCGCCGCCGCCGCCGCCGCCGCCGCGCCGCGCCGCCGCACCAACGCGTCAATCAACACTTAGATATAGTCTATCTGTCCCCAAAAGTGGTCGTGTCTCCGTGTCTCCGGCGCGTTAGTGCTTTCTTGACAGTGAGGAAAGTGATAGAGGTCGGAACATCACATGTCACTGGATTGAAGTATTGATAAATGAAGATGGATTCGCGAAGGTTTGTTTTTACGAAGCTTTTAGACAAATATATTTGTTATTCTACTTGTTGTTTGTTGCGCTGTAGAGGAGCTTAAGATATATAAATAGTGAAATAATGAAATTTACTAAAACGGAAACATCGTAGAGCTGTCATTGGTATATGTTTTATTTGAATTAAGAACAATTGATATATGAATAGTAATTCTCAATGATACAGTTTCATATCAATTAAAACACATGTAAGTACAGTTCGAGTCCATATTTGTGATTTATCAATGGTTCGGTTCAGGTGTCAGTACGTGTGATGGAACACCTTACAATACATGCGGCGGTCGCGCGAGGATGCGCCGTGCATTGTTCAATAGATTCGCGGAACGAGCGCCGGGTCTAGTGTTCCTAGAACACTGTGTTTGTTGGCACCACAGTTGACAGTGTACATTAAGAGAACACACTCATCTATTCAAAGAGTATAATTACCCATTTCGCCTGGAAACCCAATAACTGTCCATCAAGTTGAGGAATGTGGCGGCATGCTCCCAAGTTATATAACAATCAAATGGTTCGCCGGTCGTAATCGCAGCGCCCTCCGATACGCAACCTTTGATTAATTACCGAGCGGTCGCGGGCAAGGCCACGGCGGCCGCCACTCGACACCAGCATTACATGAAAACGAAAGCGTTCATATATTTATGACTCGCTCAAGAATTCAAAGCTATCCACATTCAAATATGCAAAACACGGGTAGGGTTGTCAACGCGCGAGCCCGGCCCGGGGCGCGCCCGCTTTGTTGGGCTCTGTTTCACTTCTCTGTTGTTTGTGTAGCGAGAGAAGGGTCGCGCCAAGTTTACAGAACTTTATTTAGGAGGAATTTAAAATGAGATGCTTCAAGTTAAGTATTTTAAAACTATGGTTTTGTTATGCCCCCTGGATCCAGCAAACGGAGAACATCTTCTGTTTTATGCTATTTTAGGGCTAGCCTTGCAATAAACCTAATACTTGCAAAATATCTTAACAGTCATTCTGTTGTAAAATGTATCAAAGATACATAGAATGCTTGGTATGCTTGGTCTCAAAGCTCAACTTACCTAGTAAGTTGTGCAGGACTCAATACTGTAATTACAATGCGCGGCGCGGCGTGTGCCAGCCCTGAGCGTGTCGCGTGAGTCGGCGACTGTCCCTATTGTTTCAATTCAAAGCATAAAATCTGACTTTGACATTTCCTTGCCTTCCTTCCTTTGTGGCTTTGTTCGCCGACTAATGGCTGCTCTAGAAAAGGCCTATTGCTCTGCAATAATACTTCAATGAAGTCTCGCTTCCAACAAGGCTGCGTCATGTCACATACGAGCTGTTTGTTTTCAGGATAACAAAACAAAATGTCAACTTCAACGTTTATTTTTATATTTTCTTAGATTCTGGAAGTTTACAGTTGGTTATTCTGATTTTAGAACAAATTAGTGATGGTTGCCAGGTCGGAAAAATAACTCTTATAGGTACTTGTATGCTTAGATATACCTGTCCTTTACTTAAATGTAAATCTGGATCGTATTTCTGTGACAAAGAAATATCCTTTGATGTCCGATCAAAGTTATGCGAAAACGAACAGAGCAAACAAAGACTATCACACGGAATAAGGATCTTGTTACACACACATGCACAGAGAAGTCTTCTGGTGAACTGTTAAAGATGGCGTGCTTTTCTATATTAACACAAAATACTTACATCACTTAAGTTCACTTTTATAATTAAAACAAACCTTTGTAATATTAATATTCGAACAATAACAATGAAATGAAACTACTCATACTGTAATAAGCCCATTGATAAAATATTTGAATTAAAACACATTTATAATTAACATGCGGATATTGAAGTGCGCCGCTATCAAACAACGTGGGAATTAATTAATGCGTTAGTTTGTTATTGCTTAAAATTAATTAATGCTTAATTACTATTTAACACTTAATTGTTTGTAAATCATTACAAGAGGCTTAAAGGCGATTAGTTTATGTGTAGAGTAAAAAAGCTTATGCTGACTCGAGAATATCGGGAATACAAAAATATCGAGAGACAATTGTAAAATCATGAAACAATGCAATATAATCTGTATTACGGAAGACGACGGCACTGACCACCTACATATAGTCCTGTTCGAGAAGAAAATAGTTAAGAAAGCTCGCGTGAAGTTCATAGTTATAGCGCAATGAAGTGGAGTGAGCTATGGACGGCTAGTGCGGTTCATGAGGGCGATCACGTTATATCGGGGATGGGGCCCGCGGGGGCGTTTCATCATACTTGCCAATACTTAGATGAATTGACTCAACACATCTTCCTTTACCTTTCATTCTAACATACCTACTTTTCTGTCTGTATAATGTTCTTTAGTTTGCATGTAATAAAGCAGTTGCGAACTTTTAACGATTCTCCATTACATCGATTTACGCATCCATTACTTCACTCGGTTACGACAAAAAACAAAAGTCAAGTAGAAATATGCGCCTGCTCTATTCCTTTTTTGTTCGACTGAGATAATAAGATAAAAAGTAGAATGCGAGTGGTTCTGCGGCGGGCGGCTAATATTCCCGGTACATTGTAGAGATGTTACAATTACACAGATATGCAGGCTGCGGTCAATGACAAGCCAACGCCCGCGCCGCGCCGGGCCCGGCCGGCCCGCCGGACCCGCTCTATGTTACTACATATTACCGAGCCTGTGGGGCCGGCTTTTTATTCTACACGAGCCTTGTGCTTCAAATAGTTTGCAAATGACGTTCGTTAATATAAATACTAGTCGATTGTATACTCACACTGAAAGATCCATCTTTCATTGAAGTTATATGTGCAGTAGAGTGACACGAAAAATTCAAATTAAGTATTACCCCAGTTTGTCATAAAACCATAGGTTTAACTAAGTCACGCTAAGCTAAGCACTTAGTAACAGGTGTCGACATCTAGAGCTACATCTAGAGTCGGTTACAGACAGGCAGACGATCTCACGAGCTGATAGTCGGGAGCACGATGGATGAGGTCCCCGCTACGCATTGCTTGTAATAACGTGATGTAGAGCTTTTACGACGTAGTCAATAATAATGGTGCTCATTATAGCCACTTTTACGTCCCCTTCTCATATTCATAAAGGTAAGGGAGTTTGATATATTTTCTATATACCTAGTAATAAATAGAGCCTTTCCCTAATTGATATCTACATTATGCTTACTGTATACCTAATGAATGATATTGACTGTTTCACATTGGATTTACACACTCGTTTAGTTTTGCACTGAAATTAATAAGTGAGTTACAATAAAAGTAACAATGCTACCGGAAGTAGTTCACATAGGGTAGAGTCAGGAGCAAACGTCATTGTCAGGCGACGTCGGCGGCCTACAGAGCTGACGTCAAACCGTTCGGTCACACAAACACACTCGTTTCATGAACATATAAACTATTTCATGCTATAAATCACTCGAGCTAACAAGTGACGTACCACGATACGTGTAAATTAATTTATATAAGGCAAATTGTGTTAACGCAACACCTGACTCAACATGTGTATAAATTGTATAATAATTTACTTTTACTCATTAAATTATTAAATGAATACGTTATTTATTTTTTATTTTGTAACAATACTGTAATGGAGCTTGGAATACATATAAAATAATTTAGCTGTACGTACACGTGAGTGTTTGTGTGTGACAAACAAACATTGATCACAAACGATGTTAGTACATATTAGAGTTAATATTTGTGTTGCTCGAGTCGCGAGGGCTTTGTGACCATTCGATCCCTTCGAGGATTTGTCAAACGTGTTTTACGATCCTTCTTACATGTTATATCTTATTCTATGAATCTATTTCAACAGTCATCATGCCTGCTACCCTCCGTCACACGAGTACAATGAGTAACACTAACACCTGTCAACTGTTATTCGTTACGTCACATTGCGGTAGAGCCTCGTTAAACGCGCTCCTATTTTGGAAATCATGCCAAAAATATGTCGTATTAGCTCGGCGAGTGCACTCGGGCTGCGGGCAGGCTTAGCCGGGCAGTTGCCAAACTGGAAGCGGCCCGCGGAGCCCCGGCGGCGTACGTTGACCCAATAATCACACGTATAAAAACAAAATCACAACAAAACAAAACTAGCGGTTTTGGCGCCAACTGTCAAAAAAAGAAAGCAAATGGCGGCGCCTCCGTCCGATTTTTTATTTTTGATAGCATTGTCAGAGTTGATTAAATATTTGACGGTTTAATGTCGAATTATTTGTTTTTGTTTATCTTGTATTAACTTCTTTTTACTTTGGTTTGGTGTTCGATATTTTGTATTTATCCAGAGGGACGGCTTGGTTAGAATGACATCTCAATCCTGCGCCATCTCCGGTAGGCACTAATGTGTCCGTTATGTTTCGTATTTCCGATGACGCCGATACGTGCGTGATAGCATATTTGCTGTTATATCATTTTCGTATCCGGTTGTCATTTAGTTTCGATCTGCGAGTGGCATGGGTATGTCAATATGACAGGCTGATGTAATAATTATGAATAATTACTTACTTTAATGACATGATTGAGTGCAATATCGGAGCAACGAACTATATAAATTTTATGACGGTGCATTTTATAACTACCTTCTCCAGTAGCCATTTAGTTATAGCTTTTTAAAGCAAAATCCGATTTCCAGCTTCATTTAATTTTTTTATTGTTAGGAATAGGATGAAGTCTGTTTATAAGCAACGGATGTATGTATAATACCAAACATAAAGAACGCACGAATTGAGAACCCCTTCCTCATTTGTAAGGAGTAGGTACGTTAAAAATAGTACAACGGCCCCGGGACCTATTGCGAAATGTAATGAGAATGTATCAATTGTGGGCGTGGGCTGGGTCCGTTGGAACGTCCCGAAGACCACTTTCACACGGAAGGAGACATCTTACTCTGAGTGATGGAACACCCGCCATTATCCTATTGAGAGCAGACGCCGAGATTGAAAAATGAGTGCGAGCGTCCCCTCCCGCGTGCGACCACCGCAGCGCTAAGCAACTACTTGACTCTTATCGCGTTTTCTTTATGCTGTTTTCTATAATATACGAGTATCTATTTAAATATAAATTATCAGGTAAACTAAAGACTAGACTAGATCAACGCGAAGTGATTTGAGTTAATTCTTACCCGGCCACCCGACCACCATCCAATTACTAAGCCTTTATCCTCTATGGAAGATTTATCTCTTTTGTCTTCACCATATTACTCGACATTTTAACTTTTGTAAGACGCAATAGAGTGCACATCACAATGTCATCAAATTAAGCGACAATTTGCCTTTTATAACCCGAGCTTTTAACAGGGACATGGGAGTGAATCGAGTTAAAGTTAAACATAATTTAATCTTGTTCAGGAGCGGAGGAACGTAATGAATAGGCTATGAGAGCCGCGCACATTTGCAAGTCTCCGCTACGTACGGGTACGTTTACACTGTACATACCGAACACGATACATAATGTATCGCTCTATGTGTACCTACTTACGAACGAGTTCGTAACAACAGACGAGCAGGGTCTTTGATTAATATCTTGTTACAATATAGTCCCATGTATAAGATACCTATCGCCTAGTATTTTTTAACAAATATTGGCAAGGATACAGGCGATTTTGTAGATGCGACACAAACACATACATGACATTGAGACTGGGGTTGTTTTTCAAAGGAATCAAAATGAACGACCCCGGCAGTACTCTGACCCCGCGCCTGTGTCTAAACAATTTGTGTTTCATGGCTTCTTATTCATAGTTTAAAATGGTTGGTAGACCTTAAATAAAACATAAAGTATCTGCCGCAATATGACTATATTGCGGTAATAAAGTTAGCTATCTAGAGGAGACATTACTGTAATTCGGTTTAAAGTGATTCATGTTCGACGTGTTCGAGGTCGATACAAAACTTGAATAGATAAATCTATTTAAACATTTAAACAGAGTAATTGACTTGTTGTGAACGAAACGGTACAAAGAAATGGGCAAGTTACAGACTAATTAACAAAAATAGACTACACGTCAGATTACCTTCTTCCCGAGCGGATCTAAAACGTCTACAAAACAGATTTCGGATACTTACATGAAGTAACATCAATAAACTAATAAAATAAATTGAATCGACTACGACAGCATTATTTTGAGAATCAAAATTATCGTTTTTTTATTAAAATATGGGTTTTCCTTATACGCAAACAGTTTTTATTGTTTAATAAATTGTGGTCGTCTAAGGTAATCGATTTCGGTTATCGTCTTATAGTCCAATTAAAGATCAACTCAAAGGAGGGTATAGAGTGCGTGAGAGGGTTCCTAAGCGATTTCTTCAGAAACGTATTCAGGGTGCTCAGGGAAAAAACATACTAAAAGTCCTGACGTCTAGGAGGTGAGCCCGATGGGGGTGACAAAGGTCTCAATTTTAGGTTATTCGCGAATATCTAAAAAACGGTGCAATGTAGCAAAAAAAAAGTATGAAATGAAATGAAAGCTTATAAAATTCTCTATAACTTTAATTCTATCCACTTTTTCCACATTCCCGTTATTGAACTACACGCACCAGAAATGTAAAAATTAAGTAGCTCGGGCAGGTAACTATGGAGCCTGGCCCAATGCTCAACAGTGACATGACCTATGTCATTTGAAAGGTCTTAAAGAGTTGTACAAGTTACTCCTTGACAGTTATATCGAAATCGTTTTCGACCAACGAAGGTGTTTAATGGTCTGTATATTTTGGTTAGTCTATTATTGAAGACATTAATTTGGGCTAAAAGGCTCACGATCGGGGTCACCTGATAACGTCTTGTCAATCTATCTTTATTAGTTTTACTGAAAGTGCTTCTAAGTACAAATTGTATTCTGTACTATCTGTAGGTAATATTGCAAAATATCGGAATAAGCACTTAAGGTTATTACATCCTGCATTTATAAAATAGAGTTTGCTCTACATAATAGTCAAGAGTAAGCAATAGTACAAATAACTAATATGCTGACTAATAGATTATTGAAGCCACCTATTATGTGGTGATATGGTGTGATGTCTATTGTGCGAGATTGCTGAGTGAGCAATCGCGTGGTGAGGTGAGCGACCTCATGCGCCGTAGTGACGTCTGCATGTTGGCGACCTGCAGCCGTGTCTGGTCACTCTGCCCTCGCGCCTGATATAAGGTATACCTCCCCAGTGAGTCACTCAGTGCGTGCCTCCACTCAGCCACTTCTAGTCACTGTATGTCCGTGTAGGCGTACCGCGTGTGCCACTATAGTATTTAATAGAAATATTATTCCATGTGAGTGAAATATTTTCTTTCGATCATCATAAACTGAAGTGCATTTGAAAAAATAATTTGAATGTTGGTTTTTGAGTGCGGGAGTTTAACCGATGGGTGTTCTTGTTGCAGGTGTATAGGCGGCATGTCGTCGCCGAGGCGCCACACAGCGCTGCTCGCTGTCACTCAGCTATTAGCATTCACGTATGCGGGTGAGTACTTACCTTTATTCAGTGTTTACTTACATTTGACAATCATCAAGAATTTGTAGGAAATTGAATTATCGTTATCAGGAACATGTAAATGTTGTTACTGGCGCGACGTGTCCCCGGTATGTAAGGTAATTAATTACTCCTCTATTAGGAAAAGCCTGATCTCTCGCAATCTCTCGCACGATTATTAGATGTATTCGTCGCTGGAAAACGAGATCAATCGCGTATTTCCCAATGAGCACTCCATTTTCCTGGTCTTACATTATCATCAGTTTACCGGTAAACTACATTAATTATTAATATGTCACATTTATTAATGATATTCAGAATGTTCCCCTCATGAGTAGTACGACACGCGCTCGATGTACCTAATTTGACGAAATCAGGTTTGTGACACGTGCCACCCGGCCGGCGAATGTATTACAATGTCTGTTTATTCTATTTAATAACCTCGTTGATTTGGCAACTCGATCTTTGTGAAAGTTTTCTATGAATCGTTGTCAGCCAGCGGAAAGAAGCCACCGTTTTCGCCCGTGGTGTGTTTACTCCAGTAATTAGAGCCGCCCGCCGCGCCGTCATCGCGTCACGGCGAGCACGATTCACACGAACTTTAGCTATTCGTCGGACGACCTTTCATAGGAATGCTGTAATGAGACCTAAAAATAATAATATTTTAGCTAAAATTCTTGAGTCCCACAAAATAATTTTATAACTCTTTATACGAAACGAATGATTAAGATGTCGTAAATAATCAAATTTAATTGCCGTATTAAAATAGAACGACCGATTTAATGTTTTTTAAATGACGGTGAATTTGCTTTTTGTATGCCTTTTTTGTGTAAACATGTTTTGTTTTTATATAAGTTCGTGCATGTTCTTCCAATTATTTAAACAATTAATATATGCACGTGTTTGTTAGTACTATGTCGACGTCGTCAGATGATCAAAATGGTACATTAGTAAGAGAGCGGGCTCCCAGCGCGGCGCGGGTGACTCACGGGTCCAGATACCTGAAGGTCGGAGTCATTAGGTGACGTCACGGTCACGTGGCCCACCGACTGTTTGCATTAACACATTCCTGACATTCATAACTTTTGGCATCCTCATAACGGTCTCTCGGAATTCCTTTAGCGTCTTTACACTTTATATGGAGTTCATTTATTAAGTAACTTTTGGATGTTGTTGAGTGCATATGCGGTACAATGGGTTACACGAACCATCCCGAGCTTTTTGTTTATACAATACACAGCTCTGTCTGTCTCTGAACAGTCGTTCGGTGGTAATTCTTAAGTGAGAACATCCTTCTTGTAATGTAACGACATCTCGCGAGTGAATCACACCTAGATGTCCTAGCCGGACGCAGTGAGATGAGTATTCTGCTCACGTACGGTCTCTGAGATGAGAACCTTCCATCGACACAAGGCCGCCATTGACATGCGTTCCCCTAACCGATGAGAAAACGAATTGACTCATTTTTACTTGGAAAACTATTCTGATGATAACTTACAACTACAACACAAAGTACAAAAGTTATTTACTGTTCGAAAGAGGTTTTAGTTAATTTGTAAAATAGTTTCCTCTGTGCCTCTGTCTTTTGTTTTTTTTTAAATGGAGGATAGGTATTAGATAGGTTTTTTGGTAGTAGTTTGTAGTATTGCACGAAGCACAGTTGTTAAACATAATCCAGCCGTGCGCCTCACGCGCGCAAGCACTGACAATTACGTAAAAGAGTTGATTTAATAATTGCAAACGACCAACGCTGGTCACAGGTTCAAGGGTCAAAGAAATAACTAAGTCTTGCGACTTGTGGGCATGATTTGCATTCCATTAGAAGAGAACACGCAAGATATAACTATATATATAACCAAACGTAAACAAACTCAAACATAATATGTCCTCGTGAGCGGCTGGAATAATTCAGCTCTTGATATAAATATTTTTTGGGCAATTCCCCGGAATCGGCCAAATACGTAAAATATTCAAATAGAGAACATAACTCGATCCTAGGGCTCCCTTGACAGATCGTTATCGAAAAATTATTCAAAACTCGAAACCTGCGCCATGAAGTTATCCCAACACTGTTTCAAAATACGAGCACTAATACAGTAATGTTATGGAGATGAGGTGCTTCAGAATTGCATCTTTCGTTTATACTTATTGTGGTGGTTATCTTTCTAAGTAATGTTTGTTAATGGTTGAACTTTTCTGGTTTTTCCGAGCATAAAACAGTGTTATTATTACATAAGGTATGTATCGAGTATGTATAGTGTGGTGGCAGTGAGTCACGCGCGGAATGCCGTCGTACCGGCCGCCGCGCCGCCGCCGCGCCGCGCCGCCGCGGCCGCCGCGCAGCCTCCTCGCGGGCACTGATTTCACCCCAATTACACACTCTCGCGGCGTGCACATCGATTCGAGATGATTGATTGATCGTCCGGGCGGCCGCTGTTATCAGATCGTTAACATTACTTACGTGTGCAGCTCCGACGTGATTCCATTTCATACCTATAAGAAGCTGATTGTGTCGGTCATCTCGAGGAGAAATTAGTGTGATCGACAGGCCTGACCTGAAACCTTCACTCTGGTGCTACACAGTTTCGCGCCGCGCACTCTACAAAATGAAAGTACTAATACGATACAATTAGTATCAAAATAGGCCATTGTCATGTCGTCGATTAATAATAAACATTGTTCGCTTTGTGTACCGCCTGCGCCGGCGAGGAGACACACTCATTGTGGTACCTCTACAATAGAGCCGTTTAGGTCTTATTGATTGTTATTAACTTTCACTATTAACCGACTCCTATCAATACTATGGAAAGTATCAATCAAACTATGTGTATACAAGTTCCAAAGTGTATCTATACTAGTTGTATACTAATTGCCATTATTTTCTGACACAAGAAGTAAAGATTATAAAAAGGTTTTGAAGTTATTTTGCTTCCATAAAACCGGCAACTGTACGTCAATATTAAAGGTTTTAAAATATAAATATATAAATATAACTATAGAAGAGCCATAATTAAAACCTAGTTCATGATTCGGATCCCACTGAACGGAACTGATTGAAGGAAAGCAAAAAAGGGCGCGCGGTGTATCGATCGGAGCGCGCCCGTGACGTGACACAAGGCGACGGATCCTGGCGCGGCGCCTGCACGGCTGCGACCTGTACACCGCTGGCCGGGCCCCGACACTACCCACCACGACCCGCAGGCGACCAGCAATGCACAACGCGATTGTATTTCCCACATAATCACAGAAAACTAGGTTACGGATTACGGAATAATGCCACCAATTTTTATTGTATCTTCGAGCAATTTCGGGAAAATGGAAACTACAATGTAGTTTGTAGGTGAATACTAAATGAGGCTCGTTTCATTATAGTTACGTTGAAATGTAGCTTGTTCTTATAAAATGACTGAACATAACTTTACGCAATGTAAATTGAGTTTTGAAAACTATTCAGTGAGAATAGATTCCGATTTCCTTGGACAAGTTTCAGGAGATATTGGTTTAGGGAGGAACCAATTCTGAGCCGCTAGTTTCAGAAGGTCAGTTTTTAAAAAGTTCTATTCTGAAAACGTTTTACAATATCAAATCAATGCGAAGACATTGAGCGAGTTCACTGCTTATCGATGAGGGTCCGTGGACTGCGGGAGTCGCTTTACTTTGTTTATAAAAATAACTAAGCTGGCTCTGTCAACGACGATTTACGTAACTATATCATTTAAATGAAAAACCTTGAGTGAGTCCCATCCTGCGCAGTGCAGCGGCAGTAGTTGGAACTGAAACGGTACGCTGATGTGGGCGGTAATGAAGTCACGACTCGTCGGATTAGAATGGGCCTCCTGTCGGCGCGGGGCCAATTAGCTCGGCGTTAGTATGCTGCGGGGGCACCTGGCTCGGCAGCCGACACTGCTGCCAAATACTAAGCATCGCTGCATTGGACTGGATGATCATATGCATCCTTGTCCGTTGCCGTTATTGTTCAATGAATATGATTAAGTTGTGCAATGGGTGATTAAATCTCGCGAAAGTTAGGAAAGTTTGACGATGTATGAGAAAACTTTACCTAGCAGTGGTAAAACTATCTCGACTCGAGACAAAAAGAATTGCTTTAAAAAAGATTTTATTGTATATTATTCTCACTGAAATTAATGTATAATTTGTCTATCAGCAGTTTTTTCCCGAATATTGAAAAATCGGCCCCTTTATTTCCCGCACATCGTTTGGTGAATTTTAGCGAGATGAGACATTTTTAACCCCATAGGGGGCTATGAAAGATAATAGCCGCCGCAGCTCCGTGCCTGTCATTCACACGAATTGAGCGTTACGCGCGGAGCATTCCAAAGAATTACCCTGCATTTAGGGGGGGGGGGTGAAATATGAGCTGGTTTTACATTTTTCCGCAATTGAAAACAAAGGACATGGGACTGTAGGCCGCGGGTGACGTGTGGGACTCACCGGCCATTATTTGTGTGCGGGTATTATCGTGTTCTATGAGCTTTTGTGAGGTTACTACCCTTGAGTGATGAATAGCTAATTTATTGTACTTGGTTAATATTTCAAACAAATGAGGTGAATAACAAAGTGTTGTTCTTTATAAAACGTTATTAGAACACAATGGGCAGTAAACGTGATATAGTTTAAGAGTCGTCGTCGCAACACGCCTCGAACTCGCTCGTTCTGTGTTATGGGACTCTTTATCTCTTGACCTATTTGTTTGAATGACTTAAGTGTGCCCAGCCTGCATTACTTTGTTTTAGCTGTTGCATAATAATATGCTACTGTTCTTTAGTTAGCTTCAGATTGTATCTACTACTTTTATCTAAACTACAATGTTTAAATAAACTAATATATTTTAAATCGTCGATATGCGTTCTTGTGTCACAGTAATAGACAACAAACTCTTTGAAAATAGAACTAGAGCTTACAAGAGAAACAAAAACTATTACCGAGATTGAAAAGGGTTCACGTGTAGCGCAGGCTTAATTGAAGCAGCCCGGCTCAAACCGGCTATATCCGGGTGAAACCGGTTTATAAAGCTCGCCGGCAGCGCGAAATGAAACCGGGCGGTGGAAGACCCTCCGGCTTATTGGACTCGCTATACAGATATATTTATGTACTTTTCTTTTTGACACTGCTCCTATTGTACGGTTCCTTTACAAAACTTTATCCGGTTTTAATT
This sequence comes from Cyclophora albipunctata, assembly GCA_963082685.1. Taxonomy (NCBI): domain Eukaryota; kingdom Metazoa; phylum Arthropoda; class Insecta; order Lepidoptera; family Geometridae; genus Cyclophora; species Cyclophora albipunctata. Next base: position 190,224 of record OY720117.1, on the reverse strand, counting down.
CTGCTACAATAACTATATAGTATCTAGTATCATATTGAGATTTGGAAGCGGTACCAATGTTTTTGCACTGATTAATGCGTAGGAAGCTATCGGGAAGGCGGCGTGTTCCCGGCCGCCCTACTTAGAGGTCGCCGCCCGCCCTTGCAGGCCGAGGGGGAGGTCGCGGGTGGTTGCCCTCGCGGAGCCACTCGCACTTTCATTACAACTTGACACTGAAACACTGCCGACGTGTGAACCACCGACCATTAAATATGCACGCGAGGTTTTCGTACCCTACACTATAATTATTTAATCAGGTGAAGCCATCTCAATGACTTGCGGTTTCAATTAATACGCTGATCCGGAGGAACAAAAACCGGGTGTTCCGTCTCATCACGCCTTGAACCGGATAATATTACCTTCATAATAATACTGGTCGTTATATCAACCGGCTTAATGACCACGGTTGATGGACCGTTAAAAGCCAATTGTTATTTTCGTTGGGACAATTTGAACATTATTAGGACCATTAACCGGTTGGAAGGTAATTTCAGCGAGCATTCGTGCAAATCTATTGGTAAATCTTGACTATTCATATATTTAACTAATAGCACTGGCTTTACCTGTTTCCGTCGGCATTTCCGGACTATCAGTAAATATGAAAAATTATCTACTCTTGTATGTATCTGTTTTGATAAGATGTTTTAAATACCAAGTAAGAGTTAATCCAAGAAGGATTATGTGATTACTGATTAGAGTGTGAAACAAACGAAAAATCAACGTGTACGTCTTTTTATTTAAATCATTGAAAGCTGTCTACGTTATTAGGTTTAATTTAAGGTCCAATTATGAATTGTTAAAACTTGTCCAAACAAGTTAAAAGTAACTTTGTTTTAACTGCGTAACGCCTGTGAGTTACGAGTATATTTGGATACATCGAAGTTTGAACAACGAACATACAAACTTATGTATTCAGGCGCTGTCAACGACTACCATTGATGTCGTTCCGAGACTCGACTTACTTAACATTAATATTGAATTCTCGAACGGAAGTTGAAGTACTATTAACGAATCAAGCAATTAGAGGCATTTACATAATTAGTTGAATGCTCAGATCTAGAAATGGAAGTGTCATTTATGCTTAAAACAAAACATTAAGTCAAACAGTTCTCACGAAACACTAATCTCCGTAAACAGAACAAGCAAATATTATTTATTAATATTTCGTGACGTCACATCAGCGTCCGCGTCGCGTCGCTCGTTAACCAGACGTCGGTATCGAACGATTTGTTTCGATTAGAGTTCGCAATGACCCGATATTTATTGTATTGCGTATTTTATTTAATATTAATAACTGCCGTTGTTAAAGTAACAACCTTTCGCTTTAGTATTGTTTCAGATTAATAATTGGTTAATAGTAGTTTATGCAACGTCATATAAAGAAGGGTATTAAAACACGAGTGTGAGTTTATGAAACGAGCGCAGCGAGTTTCATAATAGTAACGAGTGTTTTAATACCCGTGTTATATGCAGTTGCATACACTACTTTATCTTCACTATTTAATGCAATTAATCAAACAAAATTTTAAAAACAAAACACATTGCGAAACATTAAATTCACGCGTAGGTACGTGTATTGTCACAGTGAACTTGCCGCCATTAAAATCTAACCAATGAGAGCGCAGCTGCGCGTAGGGCCAATCAGGAGCGAGCGAGATCTTACCAAAGAGTTTTGTGTATGTAGTTTCGACGAAGTTTTCACGTATAACCCAACTGTTTTCAAAAGCCAGCCTAATATCAAAATTTTATGCAACTAGTATGAGGATTTTGACATAAGGCTCGCCAGGTTAATTGGTCGCGTTATAATGATGTTATAATGTTATATTATAATGATATTATAACATCATGTGCAATTGCTTAAATTGAGTGTTTTAGTTGTCTGTGCTATAACAGTAGTAATTATAAGTCAAGTATTGGAAACATAAGTAGAATGTTACAACATTAGTGTAGATAAAGATTATTAGTTGTGTCATTTTCAATTGTTTTATAATGTTCATTGATCATTTGTCAAGAAGTTGATTATTTACGGTATATATTTGGACCTTGGGTCACAGTAGGTATTTGTGTTTACTTACCAACCTGTCTCCCAAATGCATTTATGTTTGATAAGTGACTCTTTTTGATAGTGAGTTTTTTTGAGAATTGCACTTTATTTCAATTTAAGCATTATTTGTGTGAAATTTGAAGGGAAAGGAATAGGAAGCCGACGTCCAGTTATATAAGGAAATGTTGTTTTCGAGTGTTTATGCTAGGCGGGCTGAACTGGAAATAAGCGACGCTGATTTATTTGATTTAATGACATTTTTATTTTATGTTTCCAGGTCCCCTTGGCCCTATAACAAATATTACCAGCGCTGACCTCGGAGTTAAAGAAGGTATACAAACTTCCTTCATTAAATTATAATTTCTGGTATTTAATATTTTAAGCGCGGTCATGTATTAAGACCGTAAAAGCGTATACCTTAATTCCTTACGTGCCCACCATTGAAAGACTTCAACCAGATCTATGCTATATATAGCACGTTTGGTATTATCGGTGGATATCAATTGCGCATAAATATGTAAGTTAACCCATTGCGTTCCGACCCAGGGAGCTGTGCAGTGGGCGATGTGGTGTACCTGGTGGGCGACGAGTTCCCGGGGTCGAGCGCGTGCGAGCGCTGCGCGTGCACCGCGCGCGGCGTGCAATGCGCGCCGCTGCAGTGCGAGCCGCGCCCCGGCTGCAAGGCGCTGCACCGACCCGACCAATGCTGCCCTACTTACCAGTGTGGTAAGCAGATGTTTGTCTTGGTTTATTGAGAAGCTCGGCTCTTGTTGTGGAAATTCTTGAGTCGAAAAACAGGGGCGATCACGGTCACATATCATCTAGGCTATGTCCTAGGTAGACAGTGTTAGAAAATGGTTGCAGGTATCAAATATTCATGAATTTCAAACTGCCAAATGTTACTGCCGCTTTTTAGATATTCGATTCTCCCTGCTGGCAATCGATTTGCTAACATGTTATGTAAATATTTCCAGAATGCGAGCAGGAAGGGCGGGTGTACGGCAACGGCGAGAAGCTGGTGGACCCGCAGGACCCGTGCCGCGTGTGCTACTGCCAGGGCGGCGAGGTGGTGTGCCGCCGCATCGCGTGCTTCCTGCGCGACGACTGCACGCCGCGCCTCGTGCCCGGCCGCTGCTGCCCCGAGTACGACAACTGCCCGCTCAGAGGTATCATACTGCGTGTTCTCATATTTTTTCTGTATTTACCATACCATCTATTAAATATCAGATGTCTATGAATGTGTTGCATTCAGATTATAACTGAACTTTATTTAACTTTAACTTAACTTTTAGATTTATTGGAACGAAGTTCCTTATCGGGGCTAGACGGAAAAAATGGTAACGACATTTTTCAGACACAGAAACATGCGCGGCGCGCATGTTTCTCTGTCTGTCTCTCTCTGGCGTGCACATGTTTCTCTGTCTGTCTCTCTCTCTCTTATAGAAAGCAAGCTAGATATTTTCGTTTCGTCTTTCTATTTCGCATTGAACAGTGTGGTGTCGCGACGATTATTTTTGTTGATAATAAATAAACTTCGTTCCATCCGGGTGTCCCCTGACACCTCTCAAGTTTTTATTGTTACTAATGGACTTCTTCTAAAAATTTAGTTATATTGAAATATTCTGTTACAGGTGTCACAGCCCTCCCGGGCATGACGCCCTCGTCCCCGGCCTCGACCGCCGAACTCCTCGGGATCAGCGCCGCCCAGCCCACGATCAAAGAGGTCAAGAACCAAGAGATCACCATCAAAGAGATCACCCCCGTCTCCGAGATCCCCATCATCACCGACGTGAAGATTAAGGAGATCCTTCCTTCACCCAGCATCGAGGTCGCCGAGTACTCCTCATCCAAGTCGCCATTGATTCCGCGAGAAGCTACTTCGGAGAAACCATCAAATGTTGAACCGGAGCCAACTAAAATATCCTCAACAGCGGCAAGTTCCCCAGAAGTACCTTCGGTTATCGAGGTACATCCGTCGGAGACCGTGGCTCCCGAAATAATCAAATCAACCGACGAAAACAAAGCGGTGGATGACGCTCCGCCCTCGAAGATAAGCTTGTCGACACAAGATTCTATCAACAGCGAGATATATCCGTCAAACGTACCGATGGTAGCGACGACTGCCCCCGTGGTGTCCTCTTCGGAGGCGACTAGCACGACGAAGGCTCCTATGATCGAGGAGGAGGATCCGTCGCTGTTCGACCACAACCCGGCGTTCCCGCCGCTGCCCGATGACCTGAGTGTGCTGAGCAACCACGGCGACGAGATCGTGCCGGAGCCCTCCGCCGACCCCGACCGCGGCCCCGCCGACACAGCCACCCCCGAGGTGCTCGCCGCCAGTTTCTCCCCTTCGACCGAACATTCCACTGTGAAAGATATCTCGACAACCACTCACAACTTTAACACGGAGTCATCCATCCAGACAACTGAAAAATCAATCGACACCACATTTGAATCGACTACACAAAAACCAGAGACTACAACCTCCAATGTACCAAGTCGTAAAGAAATTCCTGTTATTAATCTCAGATCCGCCATCCCCACTGAGCTTTTGAATCCTTCTCCGGAAATAACTACCACGGAAGCGAGCCCAAACGAAGCATTAAAAGACAACGTGGTCACCACCACCACGGAACGTATGCCAGATGAAACTACTCAAGAAAATGTCAAAAGCGTCGAATTAGATTTATCCACCACCTATTCTGATGAAGACATTTATGTAAGTACGAAATCAGCTACAGAAAAAATTCTGACAACAACCGAAAAGGCAACTACGACACAGAGTACGCAGTACAATTCAGAGTACACGGCGCAGGATCAAACCACAAGTTCAATAGCAAAGTCTAACGTTCCGACTGAAGTGACGTCACAGACCGAGCTGAGTTCTTTACCGATTGAAACCAGCGATCAAAACCCCCATGATGCTTCAGAGAAATCACTGAAAGAGTCCATGGATGTGTCAACGATGGACCCGTTGACGACCATCGACAGGATATCGTCTCCCAGTTCCGAGGTCATCACCGTTTCCAAAACATCCGAAAACGGTGCGAGTGACAACCTCGAGACGACGGAGTTCGTTCTCACCTCACTCGGATCTTCGGAGAGCTCTACCGATGCGGTGGAATTGATCAAGATTGCCGGAGACAGCGTCGAGACAAGCAATCACGCGGCAATCATAGATAACACCGACAAGAACAAGTACGCTCTCAGAGATTTCATCAAATTGGTGAGTGACGTGGCGTCCATCAACGACAAGCAGGCGGCGGAGGCGACTGCGGCGCCGCGCGCCACGGCCGGCATCTCCGACTCGGAGGAGCTGATCCCCGTCAACGCCGGGTACAAGAGTAAAGCTAATTACAACCAGAACTCCATCACGGAGATCCCGTACAAGATCAAGAGCCCCTCGCCCGCCAACAAGCAGAGGGTCGTCGAGATCGAGGACGACGAGGAGCCGGCCGTCACCGACTCGCTGCCGCCCAACGACAAGACGGAGCCGACGACGCGGCGCCCGATCATCGACAACGTGTCCGACGACAACATGCCGGACGCCAAGACCGACAAGAAGGATATAGAGATAATAACTCAGTCATATGTGCCAACTATGGTTAAGAAACCGTCTAAAGTAATGTTGAAGGAGGATCGGTCGGCGGACGTGCCGCTGGAGGACGCGCCCGCCGTGGCCGCCGCGGCTGCCACGTCCGCGTCGGCGGAGAGCGGCGCCGAGGGGGGCGAGGCGACGACGGGCGCGGGCTCGCTCGAGACCGCCACCGACTCGCCGGCCACCGACGCGCCCGCCGACCAGTGAGCCGCCTCGCTCACGCACGAGGAACCTCACCTATCAGCATTTTCTAGTAAATAAGTTTCGTTCTTGAAACTGTAAGTTAACGTAGAGACTATTAGGTTATAGAATTATACAGTCCCCGCGGAAGAGGCCGGCCGGCGACCGGCTCCGATATGATTTACTCTACTAGACCAGAGACTGGTCGAATTTATTATGTGTATTAGCTGGACAAATTATTTATAATTAGTGTTAGGGGAGCGAAAGGGCGCGACGCGCGTCGAACGCGATGTGTCAAATTATGAAGCGAAATTAGAGTAGTAGTTTGTGTTAGCGTTTAAGTTATTTATTTGCTTAGTGAGAGAGTCGAGTAGATTTGTGGTTAGGTAAGCAACCGAGCTAGTCAGGTGCGCGCCGCGCCGGCCGGGCCCACCAGCCAGGCCCGCCACCGACTTTGGTACAAACGAATTTGATACGATTTATAGTCGACCTTATGAACCTTTTAATATTAGATCTAGATTAGATGATCGATATGATCGCACGTATCGATTTATTTATTGCACGTAGTGGCGATGGAATGTATAGCGAGGGCGGAGTCCGCGGCAGGTGGCTCAAGTTAGGTAAGTGTCCGTTTGTATACGTCCGGGACGTGCGGCGCGCCCGGTCCCAGCGGTCCGTGCGTCCGTCCGGCCCGTTCGTTCGTTCAGTCGACAGTCTGCGGTTACTTTATGTTCAGGTGCTGCTTCTTGCTCCGGAAGACTGTCTCTTTTCCCGGGCAATAAGCGCATGTGCTCACTGTATTATTTAATTTTATTGTTTTTTACAAATAAAAGAAATTTAGACTGATCAACGTGTTTCATTATTGCCTGCATATAAAATACTATCCACCTTAAGGAAGAAAAAAGCTATAGTCTATATTGAAGAGTTCGCACCCTAGCTCACTATACTACTGACCTCTCTCCAGGTACCAATACAAACTAGGCTTAGTACCGAAAGGTATCGTAACTATCATCATCAAATTTAAAGTAAGTGAACGCTACGTAACAGCGCACATCGCTGGAGCCGGCCGCCGTACATGGCGGTCCTAGATGTTGACTGGAAGGTCGCCTCCATTTGCGGCCCGATTGACCCACATTGCGGCACTGTCACTTCGCATCCACTGTTCAATGTCGTTGATGAAAATTGAAGGGTACTCCTACTACATCGACACCTGTACTTCATTACTCTAAGGAGTTAAAGTAAACAAAAAATATTTCTACTGACGACAACTACTATTCATTTATCCTTCGGAGGAAGGAATTGTCTTTAGTGGGAAATCTCTATTGTTTATTTGTATTGAAGTATGTAGTTACTGTGCTTATATCTCTGATCCCACAGTCGTGGTAAGTAAGTAACGTATTCATAAAACAGTGTATCAAATGATCAATTAAAGATCTTAGTAACAAGCATTTCCTAAGCTCGGAGTGGCCAGCAATAAAGTGCTTGAAGTGAGTGCATGTTGTAACACTCATCGCAGCGGTCTCTCCGCGCCTCTCAGGTCTGTTGTCTATTGCGAGAGGCCCGCGGTTCGACCGCATATAATTACGTGAACTTTACAACCATCCGATACTTAGAGACGATATGCCATGGCTGTTTACTTCGATTAGTTATAAGTGTAAATTGTGAAGATAGGTATGAAATATAAAACTGAGAATCTGGATAGGTTAAGGAGGTATACAAGACAAGTGCTACAATCAAGCGATGGCGCCTATTTTTAATGAAGAACATTTAGTACCTACAGTATGAGAGCTGCTGTTCAGTATTCTTTTTAATTTACTAGTCACCATTGCATTGTGCCATCCCCTACATATTTAAATATCTGTTTAATATAAAATAGATAAAACTTAATGATATCAACTAAGGGGTTGAGAGGTTGCTCCAGCTTACGCTCACGCACCAGTAAGCGTAAAAACAAAAATACTTGACGTAAGAAAAATCGTCGCTCCCTACTGGCTGCTCAAATAGATGTAAGACTGTCATTATAGCTATAAAACAACGCTTTGTACTTAAAAGCGTAAAAATCGTGAACTTTTTAACGAACGTATGTTACGATAACCAACCGTTTGATACATTCATGTCGCTCGTCACTGGACGGTGAGTAGTGCTCACATAGCCTTTTACATGTAGCGTTAGTAAAAGCAGTTTTAGACAAGAGCTAACAATTATCAGACTTTCAGAGGCACTCAGTGGTTGAGCAACAGTGGCGCCGTGTTGCGTCCTCCGACCTGACGCACCCGCCTGCAACATCATCACCATCACGACGTATAAGTTTATGACATTGGGAATATTAATAATATGTTAAGAATACGCAACTTATATAAAGTTTGTTAATTAGTTCTATTTCATCGGGCCTTTGTATTTTACATCTATATTAATAGAAAGTTGTTTGTTGTTTGTTTGTTTGTACGCGCTTTCTCAGACACTCACAATCCGATTTGAATACTTATTGTTATGATGGATAGCCACATTCAACGGAAAGGTTATAGGCTTTTTTTCATCCCAAAATGCTGACGGGATCGGGCACAATGTGGGTGAAACCGCGAGCGCTGCTACTTTCATAAATATTAATGAAATGGCGTATTAATGAAATGGTGACGGCGATTCGTCACATATAACATTCGCATAATTTGATTGGAGCATATATTGTATTGTTAATCTTTTTGTTTTCTATGTCCTATTTGATTGATAGGCTTATTAAGTACCTAAAGTAACATTAAAAAAGTTGATAATATGTGGCAATATAAATGACTGATATTCGTCGTCTAATCGTCTACCTATGAAACTAGAAAAAAAAGTTGCGCATCTTTTTGTAAAGCAACAAATAATCATCATATCACATCACGACTTGGGAAAACGCTCACGTAACACACTCACTCGAACAAACCGCTTCGCCTTTGAATCCCCGAGCAAATAATAAATATTAAAAACAATAATATTTACTCGTTGTTTTGTCAGCGAGCTTTCGTAAGCTCTCGTTGAAGAGCTTTTCGGGATTTTTTGAGATGTTTGTCTCCTTTGAAGGAACAACCGAGCTCGAGTCGAGAGCTTCGTGCCAGATGTCGAGGTAGACGGAAGACGAACTCGTCGTATCATTATGAATGTAAGTACAATTATGAAATAAAGGAAACAAGAGGGATTGATATAATTGCATTTCATTGTTATATCATAGCCTTTCTAGTTTTAACAAGGTTGAAGGTATTTCACTGTATTATCTTATAAAAAATTAAAGAATCGAACTCTTATAAAAATAATACTTAATTGAATATACATTCTTCTGTATCTACTCTGACAGAGCTAGTTTATTAATCAACCACTCAATATGTTAAATAGTGTAATAAGTTGTGTTACCAGAGAGCGCTCTGGTGACTTAATTTATGGGATGATAAAACGAACCGTCAAGATACAATCAAATATTCTCGCGGCTACAGCTTAGTATAACACATCCTCTTATTTTACAAGTCGGTTGTAATAATTACGAAACTAACAAGAAATAAAATCGTCCCGACTAATATTCAGATTTGAAAGTAAGTCTGTCACGTTTTTAAGATTTAACTAAATTACCAGCAGAATACTTGTCAGTGGAATAATCTTAGTGGATGTACTCTCGATGACATTATTAGAAATGAAAGTAAAACTACATGCGATATTTATTTCTTGGACGTAGACATTTATATAATTAGTTAAGTTATTTAGTTATACATACATTGGTCTGTCAAGTTGTACTATTCCTATTCTCCATCTATTGGGAAATAAGTAGAACTCAGAGAACCATTTCTGAAGGAATTTTGGGATATGACCCATGTGGGATCAGCTTTTAGTTATTTCCATAGCACATTTTATCTGTTTTTGCGGGTTAACCTCAGAAGTAAACAGACAGACAGCTAATTATACTTTTGCATTTGTAATACTCGTATTAAGTATGTTAAATGTGCCCCCACGACAAAATAGGTCTAACTGGTCTAACTGAATAATATAATCAAAGTTATTCTACGCCGAGTCTACGTCGGGCGCAATATCATTAACAATGGTTGGCTCTGTGATCACATGTAACCACCAGTTAATACATAATTATGTAACGCATACATGAATCTAAATGAAAACGTCACATGGTATGGATGTGCAATCATTTGCACATAATCCGCGCTGTTTCAACAGTGGAGTATTGTTTTAGATCATTTTAGCTTAAAGACGAAGCTTATGAAAGAGATAAGCTGGGGGATACAACTGTTTATCTTTGTGGAGTTTAGTAACTTGTTACATTGACTTTACTTTGCTGTCTTCCGAAATCTTTGAGAACTATAATACTTGCGTACGTTTGTAAGAAAATATATCTTACAACAATTATAAGTCTGACGTAAAGATAGAGTAATAAATAAGCATTTAAATTATAATGTGATGCTTCTCAAGGCGGTTAGCACATCGTTGTGAGCGCTTGCAGTATTTAGCTGAGTTTTGTGCGCGTTTGAAAAGTAACTTTCATTGTGCTCCTGCGGTGACGTAACGCGGATGTGTATCGATATATTATTGATTGTGAGTGGATTTTTTGCGACGTCCGACACTTGGCTGCGGATTTAATCCTCTCCATACAGAGGCCATGGACTTAGCGGACGAGTCATAGCTTTAATTCGAAGCATCGTTAAACATGCAACTCTTCTTGCATAAATAAGTGCACCGTTGATGTACCGTAACGTATAATTATTCAAGTTATGACAGATGTTAGATACAGCTTCACCGAAAAGATGATATAAACTGGAAGACGCCTGCGCTATAGCGGTTGAAGTGGCCAGAGAAGAAGGAAGATGTTGATGAATACGGACGATAAGGAGTGGTCATTGTAATACATGAATATTTAAAAATCAACATTTACAATGTTTTTAAGAACGCATAACATACGCGATTATATTTTCAAGAATCATAGGTTTGTTTGAGCATGTGGCGATAGTTCTATGGTGAGTGTTTGACCACCATGGTCGCTGTATTAGTGGCCCCGCGGTGCGCAGGACAGTTGCGCAGGCGCTTCCTCGCAGTGAAAGTGCGCGCGGAGGGGCGCGCTTTAAGAGGCGAGTCGCGGCGCGCGCGCATCACTGCTGCCCCACGCTACAGGTGAGCCCACACCCCACCCGTGGGACACACGCCCGTGCTTTATATAACAGTGGCTAGAACATTCCAAGTCAAGTGATAAGATTAAACGTTTGAGTGAACTTGTTTTGCTTGAAGTTATTTCGTTGTTGTGTGTTAGTTCGATTTTAATCATCTATATTTTGTCAACATTACCTTCAAAGCCTTCTTAAGGTATCATTTAGATGGAGCAAGTTTACAATTTGCCTGTCGTGGTGTTCAAATGAACACAAGCGGGCGAGCCATCCTATTGAGCGCGCTGACTCCCATCTCGTAAACTCGCCCAATCTGAACGAACGCCTAAAGATCTCGTAAGTGTAGTGTACCTAACATTGGTGCTACGTTTCAGGTCAGAAATTCCTTGTATACCATGATGAAGGCTGTCTTGTGCTTGCTGGTGGTGGTGGCGGCGGCGACCGCGGCGCCGCAGCGCGAGGGCGCGGCCTACACCAAGGAGGCCATCAAGCAGGCGCAGAACACACGGCTCATCCCGCACGATGCTGTCATACAGAAGGTACTCGTTTAACATGACATTACTTTCATGGAATTACGTGGAATCCGTGTACCAGATAATGACCAAAGTTGAATAACTCCAAATATTAGTCAAACTTCATACGTTATTTCAAAGTATGTTAGTAGTAGTAACGGTTTTTTAAAGTTCGGCCAAAGAGGACCACATGTGACGTACTATTTGTTTTTGTATGTTATAGAAACGGTAACTTAAGAAAAAAATGGGAAATGAGTATGTGTAGGTTTTTGGTTAAATTCCGAATTCAAGTTATCATTATCATGTATCTGGTATATCAGTTAATCTGCTCGTCCGGTGACCATGTGATGACGAGTGCACTCGTTACTGCGCGTTACTTATTTAGAGACATGCAGAAGTGAATGTGCACTAACGTCACGTAAGTGCACTTAGCACTACCCTAAGCTAAGTGACAGCACCTTTTATCATACTTTTACAATCTCAGTTAGCACGTTAAACATTTCTTTTTCTATTCACTTACACATGTAGTCCGTTATTATAGTAATTTTGAATTCTTGATGTTGCTTCGATTGAAATAGCGATAATTTTCAATTGAATGCCAGTCAAGTTATTCTTGAACCTCAGACAAATGATTAAAATGACTGTAACATCTGTCTTCATTTACTTAAAGCTTTGTTCTCTTAACCAGGTTCAGGAAGGTATCGAGCTGGCGGCGTACGAGTCGATCCCCGGCAACCAAAGGATCGACCTGTTCGAGATCCTCGGCGACCACGTGCCCTCGGAGGTCATCAACAACCTACAGGGCCAGATCGACCACGTCGGCCGCCACTAGGCCGCACTGCACTTAGTTAGACCTTAGATTTAGACCACGAATACTCAGTCAGGCGTCGCCCGCCGCCCGTCGGCGGCCGACGCTCACTGCTCAGAGCTGAATACCTAATTTATTGTTAATTCGATCCCAGTCCGAGCCAGTGAATGTGATATTGTGAAACATCTTTTTGTACCTTTGTAATATAAGTAATGTCATGACAATAAATTGCTCGTGTCCAACATACTTGTTTTGTTTTACGTAACCCATAGGGCAGCCGGAGACGCGATTGTGAACCTTGCGTCGGTTACATAAGGACCGATATCTCGTGCCGTAACCGTATGACATAATAGTTAAATCTGTCCAATATGTATTGCTTTCATCCGAATATATTAACGATATGTGGTTTCTAATTGGATTATCGGAACGTGTTTTGGAAGCGAGTATTTGAAGTTCGTTGGTCAATGGAACTTGATTTCTCTTTAATTTTGGACGAAAAACTTGTAACACTGTTATTGGGAATTACATGTAAAAGAAGAACATTAATTTTAACGAGAAGAGATCGTAACCTGCGGTATCGAACGACATTTGTGTGAGCCGACCGGTCGGCGTGGAGTCGGGTCCCTCGCCGGCGGTGTGGGGTGGACGCGGCGGATATTTGGCAAATAGGCGAGAATCAACATCGTGATGAGGTCGATACACTCCGATGGACAAACACGTGGGCGCCGAATAAATACCATACAGACAATATTAACATGTTAACATTTAATACTCGTATGTATCTTAGGCAATATAAACTTAGTAACATTGTAAAATTCAATACGAAAACTGCGCTAATTAAGTTATATTTCCTTTAGTACTTTTTGTTTACTAGTAAGGAAATTATAGACGGACAGATAATATGGGAAAGGGAAGAAAGGATAACTTAGACTGTGGGGCGGCTCACCTTGTACCACCAGAAATATTTGTCTTACCAACGATGCCATTGTAATTCAATTGCGAAATCACACAATTAATAAAACAAAGAGCCTCCTTGATGCGAGGTGTTGCTGTAACACTCGGCCGTGGACTTATAATCAATATAATCGGCGCGTGAGCACATCAATGTTACACATTATTAACCGCAAAGCTTTTCTTGAGAAATACTTGACTAAGCTTGAAACATAACATGAGTGACGTAGCTCACGAGTTGATAGCACGCGACTCGGACTCGACTCGAACACTCGCATCTTGTAAACTTGCTTTATCCCAACATCTTAAAGGTTTAGAAATCTTTAGTTCATTTGAACTTATTTCTCTTCTGAGCAAAAAAGGATATAAATTATTGCAGTAGTACCCAATCGTAAGCACGGAACTTATTAAGTATAATTCCTCATTCCTGTCCAGGATATCCTATCGGTCATTAAGTCATTTCATTACAGATACCTAACCTGAACCTATAATAGGTGCGAATTTATGATTCATATATCTGTTACGGCTAATACCCGAAGTGCGGCTACACCTAGTTCTAACCGGCTAAAACTAGGTGTAGCCGCACTTCGGGTATTAGCCGTATGTCATTTTAATGAAAAGAGAGAGTTTAAACATGAAAAAAAAAATAACCCTAACCTACCGAATTACTTACTATTCGGTAGGTTAGGGTTATTTTTTTTTCATGTTTAAACTCTCTCTTTTCATTAAAATGACATATATATGCACCTAGTTCTAACCGGCTAAAACTAGGTGTAGCCGCACTTCGGGTATTAGCCGTAACATATCAAAAAACATTACGTACGGTTAGTCTAATGATACTACTTTCCAAGCTAGGACAACCGACGAGCGGTCAGAAACCCAACATATTTTATAACAAGACTATGAAAAGCAACTTTTTTTATTACGACTATGAATATAATTAATTATTGCCTATTATTTTATTTTATCTTTATTTTATGTATAATTTTGATATGGGTCTTTTTTATTCTTTAGAGACAAAAAGTTTAAATTAAGATCATACAAGTGGCGCAACCTAGCGGGCAAGTTGCATCGCAACAAAGTAACGAGTGAATGTGTCAGTTGAAAAGACTTCTGAGGAGTGAAAGCCTTCGTATGTTGACGTCTTGTTGGCATCTTGAAGTAGATGGCGCCACTGCGCCACATATAGTGTTTATAAAGTTTACTACGTATTGAATGGAATCTTTGCTCTCTGATGCATAACGTACAGATCTTGTTGATAAACAAAAGAATAGACGCACTATTAAGGAACTTTACCATCTAATCTTTAAAATGCTGCTGTACTCGGTTTAATAGTAACTGATTCAATTAATATGCAATTAAGCCTTTTTCGTAGGCCTTTTTGCCCAAATCCAGGCTTTCAGTAGTACATTACAGTTGCAATATAATAAGAATAGTTGAATAAAGTTCGCATATCTTTATGCTAAAGTTATAGAGTTTTCATTCCAAAATCAGATATTTCATCTTATAATTTCAAAGTCAAATTAGAAGTGCATAAAGTAATGTCCACCCTGAGTCCATATCGGTTAGAACAAAATGTGAAATCGTTTTCACATCCGCCATCCGGCCGCGGATCTAGGTTGGTGGTATATTCCTTCCTTTAATTACGATATTTATTTCAATATAGTCTGGTTTTTGCCGGGAATTACAAGCAATCAAACACTTACGAGTATCGAGCGCGGCGGAATGCGCGCTAGGCGGGCGGCGCGCGGGGCGTGCGGCGGCGGCGGCGGCGGCGGCGCGCGGCGGCGCGCTCAAAGACACTTAATTGCCTGTAATTGCGGCTCGCATCCGTGCAAACACCCCGTTACTACCACAGCATACAACAATGCGTACTTACACTCGTTTCTCAGGACTTTACAATGATTTCTCTCTATTAGTGGATTTTATTATAGTGTTCCATGATTTACGACCTTCAGGCTTACATTTGTTGCCTTTACATCTTTTGAGTGTCTACATGGTACGAAATGTTAGTGCGTTTATGTATCTCAGGTATTGCAGTGAGGAGTAGCTACTCAATTGTTTTGTTACAGAACTTACAGAATACAAAAACAAAACAGAAATCTTAAAATATTTTTCAGATGAACCGCCTTATTATTCTGCTGACGGTACAGGTAATAGAATTAACACGGTGCCATCAGTCACTTATCTCGCGCATTAACGCGACGGAATTAGTTCTGTTTAACGTCAATTATGCGCCGACATCGTGTGGTTGTAACGTATGAAATGCCCGCGTTTTTAGCGCGGGTTTTTTTATTAGAGGGATGCGACGCGGCCGCGGCGGGTCTCGGAAATAACGGGCCGCGCGGTGTGCGCCGGCCCTTACGGCGCGCCCGACCTCTGATTATACAAAAACTATTGTTCTATATGCGACGCTCGGAGCGGGAGAGCACCGCCTGTGGCACCGCCGTACTACACGAATACAAATAATACACTTACTCATTTTATTGACTATCGGCGTTTACTGATATTGTGCTATTAAATTTTATTTTACTGTAACGGTTTTTTATCGTTCATTTTAAATCACATTTTATTGTTTTTGTAATGTCGTATAGGTAAATATGTATGCACTCGTATGTATATCTAATGATCGACTTTTTACTGTACATAACTTCTGTAACATGTATGACAAGATTGAGTACACGTCCATGGATTATCCCACTGCACACTACTGCAACTGTTCTCGTAAACGCAGATAACGACCCGCATCAATAAACGGCGGTTTCTACTTACGAACCTCGTTACAAAGTTGTTCCTAATACACACCTGCATGACGTAAATCATATCTGCAATATATGCTGGTATTAACTATTGTCTATAGTCAGGTGTCTATACCATTCAATTAATCAAATCAATCAGCTGTGTAAATATGCACCACACCGGTGTGTACCATGAAGCGCAATTGCTCTAAAACTCTTTAAACATTACATTAACTAAAGTAGGTAGTTTAACTAAGCTAAGTCTAACTAACCGCGTGTGAATTAGTCCTGTACATGTATGTATTAGTATATATATTTTAATTCAATAGAACCATAAATGTGTCATTTTAAAACTAAAATCAATTAAAGTTACTCATTTGTCACTTCAAGCCTCAGAGAGAAGTCCGGTGATAAGTTCACTGCCATTGTGAACTTTAGCACTTAAAGGTTAAGCACATAGAGCGGGGTACGACATCGAATGATGAACAAAGTAAGGAAAAGTGCAATGTAAGTGTTGTTCTCATTGTGATGGGGGTGGCGGAGTGCGAAGAAGGCTTTTATAGGGATAAAGAGTCGGCCGACTTTTTTATTAATGGACTAACACGAAGGTAGAGCTAGAGAAGATGAACACTGGCCAAATATTGTCGGGGAATATTTGTTTATGTTTATTGATTTGTTGGATAAATGGAGAGTGATCAAAAAGGCAATATATTTAGAAACTTGTGGCATTATATACTTTGTCCTAACATTGGCCCTGTAACTTGGCCTGGCCTAGTGTGTGCATCGGGCATGAGATGTGAGCTGGTGTGGGCAGCGTGTGGTGTAGACGGCTGCGGTCAGCGGAGCCGCCGCGTCAGTGCAGCGCGAACCGCCGCGCGCGCAGCACGCTATGTCACCCGTGCTCCTCGTGCTCGTCGTGCTCGCCGCGCGCTCAGGTACTCCATGCAAATCCACCGGTCAACGACCCCAGTGATATATGCCAACAATATTACCGCACATTTTTATTACCTTCTTAACTTCTCAACCGGCCTAATTTATATCTGCGCCTGCGACGCGACGTCGTAATTCAATATTCATATTTTATATTACGATTAGGTTTTATCTGCACTAGATTTTAGCGATTGTGGTCGTAAAAAAATCGAGTACATTTGGTATGAATGAAATTGCTAAAATTTATTAAAGTACCTAATCGTAAAAACCTGATCCTAGCTACTTCAACTGGTAAGTTATTGCATTGTATTTTTATAGGAAGCGGAAAAAATAGTCACATAACAGTTTTTGTATGAGAATCTTATGTTTATAATATTCAAATCGTTAGTTAATTCTGTTTGGATTTTGCAAAAAAAAAAAAAATTATTAATAACTTAAGTTAGGCTCTTAACATTTTCAATTACTTACAATAAGGTGCAAGCACATACATAGTTTAGTAATTAGAAAGGCTAGTTGGCTCATACGATTAAAAGTTAACAGTCCGTAAAATAATTAGAAACTAAACACTTAAACTGACACTCAATATTTTTTTATAAATCAATGCCAATTTCCAATGTAAATCTCATTAATTTATCAAATAGCGTATTGTAGCAGCTCGAAGCGATAACTCCGTACAAAAGAGTTCAACGCGCGCGCCGTGTGTGTGCGCTCGCACTGCGCCCGCGCGATATCGATCGGATTAGATAATGAATTATATCATACTAGCAGCGCCCCGCGGTTTTACCCGCGTTGTGCCCGTTCCTGTGGGAATTTCGGGATTTTTTTTACATAAAAACCTTCCTCTTGAATCACTCTACCTATTACAAAAAACCGCATCAAAATCCGTTGCGTAATTTTAAAGATTTAAGCATACAGACAGACAAACAGACAGGCACGAAAAAGAGACGACTTTATTTTATACTATGTAGTGATCATCAGCTAATTTAGATTTAATAGAGCTGGGTGTCCCTGCCTGCGGCCCGATTATTGAACTTTATAGACCAACAATTTAATAAAAAAGAGACATAATAAGTAAGTTTTACGTCTTGTATCTTAACATTACAAACGGGCCCCTGGAGTCCGAGCTTAAGTCATTCCACGGGGTATAATAATAAAAGAAAGATTGTATAAAATCCAAAGTTTTATAGTGAGACGAAATAAAGAGGATTGATATAATTCCAGCTCGTTGCTATCCTCGGTCCCGGTCTCGGTCCTCGGCACTGATAACTTCAGTGATGGGCGGCCTCTACTTGCCCGTAGGAGCCTATCCTAACAATTTATATAAATATCTATTATTTATGTGCAACAATAATGAGCTGTAAACAATTAATTAGAGTAAGTGTTTGAGCGTTACAGTTAAAGTGTTGTCTTACAGTGGCCCGCACTCGGCCGCGAGTCACGGCCGCTCGTCATTATTTAGAAAACTTGAGTACTTTTTGTTTTGTTGAACCTAGTGTGTTACTGGACCGCGGAGTTCAGCGAAAGTTCTTACACGCCTTTGTTTCACATAATGATTGATAATTACTCTCACAGAAAGGACAATGGTTTCAATCTCTAGACACGTTACCATGTCCTTATTTTTCTCGAACATTTTGTCCAAACATATCCATTAAGGATATTAATAAGATCATTGAACTCGGCTGATGGTCACTTTATGGTAATCATAAGCCGACATCCTATAATTGACATTTACGTAAACGATCCATAATTAATTTGGTTTTATCCGCGCCTCTAGTTTCCTTGCCCGACTGCGCCGAGCAGGTATCTGCTATAAATTTTGTCAATAAGCCTTTCCGATGTCTTTCCCATATTTCGTACGTCTTGAGTCCATATTATGCAAATGTGAACACTGAACCGCTATGACAAAACAAACACACACACGTGAGGCACTTGTCCCGCTTGATTTACACTTTAGCTCTTTGGAATAAAAGTGATATTTGAATATCTGATAGTAATGCTGGGTGTTCTTCACCTTCGATTTGTGTCTCTAACAATGAATGAACCTAGTTTTCGATTACTCTGTAACTACCATTTTGCAACTGGTAAATGATGAGATGACAATCAGTTTGTAAAGCACTTGAGAACTTTGAGTTTCGAAACGGACACGATTTTCTCCGACAATGGTTAATGTGAGTCTATTATTAAAATGAACACATGAAGTTTTATTTTATTTTATTGGAGCGAAACATTTAAAAAGCGCGAGAGAGCGCTTGATCTTTAGGTCGTAGTCGTATCGTAGTCCGTTGGCAGCAATTTGTGGCCACTTATCCTGAAGCTCTGAAGGAGCATCGGGTGTATAATGAGTAGTTGTGACATTACCCGTCAAGTGCCGCGTGTGACGACTCGGCGCAGATCGGCTCAGATTCCGCCGTGTTATTGACCTTGTAATCGATACCACTTCGCATCTCGGCCATTTTCCCACTGTCTTCGTTTACTTACATTATGATAATTTTCATATTTATCGATATTTTCTTTGAGACGTTATACGTGATACGATACAATTCTAGTCAAGTTAGATAATGGTGTGAATTTTTGATATGGCGATCTTTCTTTTCCTGTTATTATAGAAATAACTGGAAACTGTAAAAGTGGTGAAGTAATAATTATAATGGTACATATATAAACATGGCGCGAGGTTCCCAACGCGGCGCATGCGCATGGGAACTTCCATTGTTCTCCTGACTACAGTTAGGGCTCGCGCTGGACATGGAAGTGATGCTCCGTGCTCGGCACGCTCAGGGCTGCCCCTCCCTGATCGTACGAGCACACTCTATTTTTTTATGCTTAACGCCAGACGCTCAGAACCCTCTGTCCCTAGATATAGGCCGCACTTTATTTTATTATAGAACCTCAACTATGAAAATGATTCATTGACATTGTGTAGTCGAAATATAATAGAACCAACAAAATTTGCTCGTAGATGAATAATGCTTGTGACGCGTTCTATCATGTCTCCAGTATCAACCCTAGCGCGGTGAGCTGGCGCGCGGCCGACGTGGAATATCTTGATTAACATTGTGTCTATGCTAATTTATACGATTCGTAAAAAATCTGCGATTTTCTGAATTTCAACAGAAGTTCCTTGTCCTATGGTGGTCTATAAACTTAATCACCTTATTTTGTGAACGGTTAACACAGGTAGCCGAGAACTTATAAGCGTGAAATTATAATCTTAATTCACGGAAGCTCCTTACACCCTTTATGATGATTATTCTCGCAGAAGTTTAAACTAACTCCTTTAATGGTAACTCTCGTGTTGATCGATGCGCCTTGTAAGGAGCGGGCCATAAACTAAGTATTTCATTCGATACGTCATTTCGTGGTCTCCATAACACGTAGACCGCCATAACGGACACCATGTGTCTGACAGTATGGTTTTACACGGGGCCGCATTATAAAATTAAAAATCTTCAAAATATCGTCCGTGGTTTTTATTTCAAATATTGCCAGGAAATTACTCAAAAATAATAGGCGACTTACGGAAACAGCGATAAACATAATATTTTCTGAGATATCAAACGGCAGACACCAGTGTCCGTCGCAGCTTGTGGGAGCGTCCAACCGACTTTCCGTACGCAGGGGCCGCGCGGGTCACACTGTGCTGTGCGGGTCATACTGTGCGCGGGTCACACAAAAAATGATTATGTAAAAATATCATGGGCTTAATTCATTTTTCACAATTGGTATGTTTTTACGTAAATAAATAAATAAATAAATCTACTTGCTACATCATTTTTGGAATGTAACCTGTTGAAAAGCCCATAAATTCTAAGTCTTCTCGAATATTTGTGGGCCAAGTGGCCTGGTTGTTCTGTGGGGCCGCGCGGGTCACTTGCTATAGTAAAAATAGTCGAAACGCTGTCCGTCGGCCGGCTAGAGGATTCTGAATCGATCGAGGGCGTGCGGGCACATGGTGTCCGACGCGGCGCCATGGACCCGACATATTGACGGTCACATGGTGTCCGCCGTGGCCCACTGAGTTAAACAGGTTTTTTTTCTGGCGGTCAACGTGATAAACTACGAGTTATCGTCAGACGATTCAAATTAAATTCGAAGGGAGAGTATTATTTATGTTTATTCATTATGTGCAGTTTAACTGCGGTTAATTATATAATTGTAATGTCTGTAATAAAGCGAGTCACATAACCGCCGCGCGGCCGGTGTTCTGTCTACTGGCGGACGGCCAGGGGTATTAATCGGGGCAAATTAATGCCGACATTTGATGATTTTTGTAAAACTTTCGTCCGCTCTCTGTGGGAAAGTGAACATTAGCCATTACACTCTGCATTAACACAGTGAGAGGCAAACGTTCCGGAACGAGGAGTGAACATACTTTCTTTGTTTACCTGATAAGTTCACCTCAGACACTTCTCATACGGGCTCGTTACTACTGAATGATAAATTCATTCACTATACCACATAATGAATGAATATTAAGGTTGGTGCCATAAAGCAGCGGTGGCGACAAAACTATTGAGAATTATGGTGTAAGGAGGTTGTGTTAAATATCCTTAAAAATCAAAACTTCGTTAGTTCCTGTTAAACCAAAAAGTAGATGCAAGTCAACTATTACATTACAACCGAATATTATTACATTCGATTATAACTCAGATAATTGAAAATAACGCCTCAGAGGTCTAGTGGCATGTGCACTCGCCTGCCAAGACTGAGGTTTCGGGTTCAATACCCGGGTCGAGCGAAAACATGTTTCCTACTTTTCAAACATGGCTCGGGTTTCAGATCACCAAGCCACATTAGGCAAGCGTGGTGATTACGCCTAATCTTCCTCACTGCACTGATATTTTCAGTGAGATGAGAGGCCTTTGCCCAGCAGTGGGACATTACAGGCTTATTCTTTATATATAATTGAAAATATGAAAATTACGAGATCGAGTCTCCATAGACACTAACAAAATAACAAAATCTGCGTGCAGAGGCAGGCTCATCTAGCGCATGCAAATGTTGAGCACTTTACTACCTTGTCACATTTAAATGAATATTAAATTGTCATTGTCCAGATATCATGTAACAAGGTCCTAAATTAGGCTCAGCCCACCAGTCACTATATGCTGCCTCTCTAGTTAGGGCAGGAGCTAGGATATTCTGTTATCACAACTAAAACCATCGCCATCAGATTGCACTGCCAATGACTGCCAAGTGCCTACACTAATGACGGCCCTGTGCCTGTTTCATCAACAACTATCGCCTCTGTTTGTGGCCCGTGAAATATTTGATAATCAGAGTTAATGACAAACTGACGCAAACTTTTACCGTAACAATTGGACTAGCGCATGCATACGGAAGCGCGACGTTTGGTTATATTACTTATTGTTATACGTTGTTATAAAGGGCCTGCCTTACACTAAACACATTAACTCCGATCAAAATATTTATTTACTTGGATTATTTAGTCAGATTAGATTTAGTTAGCAAGTGTATTATCATAGATAAAGATATTTCCTTACTCAGAAATAATTTAAATACTGAACACAATATTGTGCGCTCTTTTTCCCGGTTGTGCGATCCCAAATGTTCCCACAATGGCGGTGATTTTTGGGCCGGTCCCGCGAGCCAGGCACCACCGCACCACAACCGCACCGCGCGCACCCGAGTGGTCTTTGGTTCCCCGAGTTCAATACTCCGATTATAATCAAACTCACGACTTCATTAAGAGATATAATCAACATTTTTTTGCCCGAAATCAGTTTAGCAGGAAGACAAACTTGACTTATAAATACTGTTATTAAGAATGAATACTAGCATTGCATAAAATATAATGGGTTTATTCTGAAGTAACATTGTAATGACATCTATTTGTGTAACGAGAGCGGTGTGAGAGCGGTCTCTGCGAGCTCTTGATGAGACGGGAGTATTGTTAGCCAGGAGTATCAACCTCATGAAAATTAATATATTTCCTTACTGCAGCAGATTACCGACATAAAATATAAAATTAAAGTTCTTGAGAAGTTTTTACAGCAATTAACAACATATTACGTCTGTAATTAGTAATTACTTACATTAATTACATTCAGCATTATCATTATATTGTAAAAAAATAACAACTCGAAACATTCATTGCTGGCATTGCTAGTGATCATAAAACCAATAGTTTCGTACTAAATACCGCGGCGGTCCTCAACTACACGTCTGTCTCGTTTGTGTTTCAATGAAACGTTTTCGCATGGCGGGCGCAGGCCCCGCATTTATAATTGAACTTGCGATTTCGTTCGAGTTGCGAGCCTGTGGTAGCGCGCTGCGCGACTCATCTCGGGAGGCTCAATTTGGCCGGAACCGGTTCCTGAGTAACTGAGTGGATTGTTTGATGAGTAATAAAGAACCCGGCCGGCCGGGAGTGTGTTTTTGCTTCGGGAATGCATTTGCAAAACTTGACTCTGTTCTATTACATCACGCACCTAATGTGAACCTTGATGCACATTTTCTCGTTCCATTTGTCAGAGGATATCATTATCACAATTATTAATTGTATGATTTTATCCTTACTTTACCTTAATATTGTTTTGAATATGATGTGCGGTCATAGGCGATACTTACTATTACCCTGTAATCTAATAAATAAAAATAAATCTTATGATTTCAGATTTAGTTCTGTCAGCAATTTTTGAAAATGGAGTGAAGAACAGTTTCAAGACTGTAGGTAGGTAACCCTTTAAGGTATTAATGCTTGTACAGACAGATATATTTTGTCCATCTGTCCACTGAACACATTATTGTGAAAATCTAATGGCTTGGGTTTGTGATCCAGCAGTAGGCAGGCACGCGTGCTGAATCCACCTAAACCTCGGTTATTTTTTTAAGTATCTTCAGAAAGCTGAGAGGCCTTTTCCCTACATTGGGAATGAGATAGTCTAATTCTTAAGCCCATTCGGCTCCTTAAGAAATCCATAGTACTCCATAGTGTCCATAGTGCAAATCATGAATGTATTCATGAGTGTGCGTTGTCATAACGATGCTGTGTTCTGTGCAGGCGGCGCTGCTGCCGGCGCAGGCAGCGTGCTCCCCTCGGGCTGCCTGTACGAAGGCGCGTGGTTCCGCAACGGCGCGTCTGTCCCGACGGGCGAGGCGTGCCTGCGCTGCGCGTGCGGCGCCGGCGCGCTGTCGTGCCGCCGCCGTGCCTGCGCGCCGCTGCCCGACCCGCCGCCACCGCGCTGCCACGTGCTGCACCGCAGAGGCACCTGCTGTCCGGAGCTACACTGTCCAGGTAACAAAACACTCGGTCACCAATTGTTCCACCACCGTCTTCTTCAGCCGTGTCACATTGCTGGGCACGAGCCTTCATTTCTATGCCTACACGAGTATATTATATTTCTACAGTCGAAATTATCTCGCTATCATCATTTGGATCTCTAAGATCACGTCATCAGGCGTTCGGCAAGCGTCCGTGTACTAAAGGACTCTTTTAGTGCGCATAGGATTTAAAGTATCTTTACGAAGCTTACTCTGCTCTCGATTATCATCGAGACAAATCTAAACCAGGTGGAAATATGGTTCAATTTCAGATGGCGTAATCTCGATGGAACACAGTGCATCGGCAAGATTCGAGAATGATGACGTTGACTCTAATTCTTTCAACCACGGTAAGCATCTATTGAGCATTGCGCAGTATACTTTGTAGGAGTATCTTAAGTGGTTATACTCGTACATATTATCTTTTCTTGTAGGAGTATAAGTAAGTATGTTATGTTGTAACATGTGCATTGTTGAATTGCAGGTGTATTTCCCGCGTGCGTGGAAGGTGGCACGGTGTACGCGGCTGGGTCCGCCATGCGGTCCTCGGTGGCGTGCGAGCAGTGCTTCTGCCTCGGGGGCGCGCGGCGCTGCGTGCGGCCCACCTGCCTGCCGCCGCCGCCCGGCTGCAAGCCGCGCCCCGCCCCGGGCGCCTGCTGTCCGCAGCGCTACTACTGCGAACATCGAACGACTAAACCGCCAGAAGATCAACATCCTCACGGTAACGTTACATACAATACTTCGTAATGTAATGTTCTGGGAGACTAGGAGGCTGGGTTTCGCCAGCCTCCCAGTCTGATGTCCAGATCTCTATCCTTTCGGATAGACATCTATTCGAGAGAATAAATGTGTAGCAACTTATTTATAACAAAAAATCTAAACATAAACAAATTTAATTTCAATTTCAGATTGCAAAATCGATGGAAAATGGATTGTGGAAGGTGAAAAAGTGACGTCAGCCGAGCGCACCATGAACTGCACCCAGTGTTTCTGCCTGCGCGGCGCCGTGCAGTGCCAGCCGCTGTCGTGCGCGCCCCCGCTGCTCGGCTGCAAGCCGCTGCTGCGGCCTGGCGAGTGCTGCGCGCATCAGTACGCGTGCGAGAGGAATGCGCAAGGTAACATATAGCCAAATCATCTCACAACATCATGCCGAAGAAAAAAATGAGTGCTAAGTTTGAATATTTGTTTACAGTTCCTACAGAATCCCGATTAGTATCACTATCGAATACCGCCCACACATCAGCCAGAAACAACAACCAAATTCCTAAGTCCAGTAGTACAGACACAACCAACACCAAAACTACACTGGCAAGCATCTATGATGTAAAGAACACTCAAACCACTGCAGGCAAAAACCACCTCGTCAGTAAAACAAAAGTTAAAAGAAAAACTGAGGATCCTCCGCCGGAAGAGTTTGCTAAAGTGAACAAGACTACAACAATTGACTCAGCCTCAAAGTCAACAAAACAGCCTACAACAAAACAATCTACGACCACAAAAGCACCTACAACAAATACACAACCCACTTCAACTAAACAAGCTTCGATAACAAAACAGGCTACGTCAAAAAAACAGCTCCCGACAACAATAAAGGTTACCACGACAACCGAGGCTTCGACGACGGAAAGGACTACGGAAGTAACGTCGACGGAACAGCCTGAAGGATCGGTCAGGATCATGATCAATGGGACAATCAACTGTACTGCTGAGCTATCGTCCACTACATTGCCCCTTAATATAAGTCAAAATGACACCGAGAGAATTAAGATGGAATCATTACCTAGAATACCTCTAATTGATGTTGACCATTTAGAAGATCACACATTTGCTGCTAACGAAATCATCACAGACAGGACAATCAACGGGAATTTTGATGACAATGAATCCTTTGTCATAAACGTGACCAGCTCTCTGATGACCAACACAAGCAAACCGTCGACGAAGCCTCCTCCTCCTGTCATGACTAAAATTTCAGTACCTACTGCATCACAAGATAATATCGCAGGAGCTGTGAATAGTTCAAAAAAGACTAAAGGAGATTATGATTATGATTACACACAGCCAACATTGCCACCATCTTTGCCTAATTTGAAGTAAGTAGAACAAATCTAATCATTATTATTTGTAAAAAATTAACTCTCTTAAACTCTTCGCTAATTATTTTTCAGAATTATCCCATTTGTCGCCGCCGATGCTGTGGTTGACGATGAACAGAAAGAGTCTCTCACGTACCCAATGCTTGAAAGAGAAGACAAATTCCCAGTATACTACCCGACAGCCGATAGTAAGAACACAGCGTACAGTGCTAACAGAAGGGAGGACTCCTACCACCCGACCCAGTACCCTGTCTTTATTACTGATAAAGTGGAGCACGAGTATCCGTCCATGGCGCAGGACATAGATTTGACAAGTACTGGGTATTCGAATGTCCAGCCGGAGCTCGGCACGGCCATGAACGAGTACACAGTCTCCGCCAGTCTTCGCAATCAGATCACTGATACAAATAAAGTTATGACACAGTCACCGCCAGTGTCGACTACGTTTAAGTTAGAAACTCCATCTGTTAATTTGTTTTCACCACCGATGGAAACTGAAGGTAAATCAATGAATACAAAGTTTCGTTGTATTTTAAAACTCCGCGACGTGTTTGCGTCGCGGAGTGTATATGTATGTATGTATATGCGTGGGTGTAATCGAGGAAAAAAATATTGGTGTTTTTTTAAAGTGGTTTTGAGAGTTGTTGCATACCATACTTATGATTAATAGATGATGATACCTCTCTCTCGCTTATATATAACTTAAGAGCTGGGCTCTTGTCAATGGAGTCTTATCGATGAGCTGGAGGCAATTTGGCAATTTTTATTACATTGAAATAATATTAACTGTCTTCATTATTTATTTTTCCAGGAGGCTTTGTCCCCAAAGGCCCCAATCTGATTGACGAGTTCTACGCCTCATTCTCCAGTACTCCTGCAGGGCCTGTTATTCCACATCTTACTACATCAATGCAGCTGGATGTTGGAAAAGGTGAATGTTTTATGTTTTAATGTATTAATAGAATGATCGCTACTATGTTTATTGTAAGCAATGCTAAAGTGAGACACAACAGTCATGCCCAATGTGGGATAATATCCAATTGTGTGTTACGTCTCCAGGCGAATGTGTGTTAAGCGACGGTCGGCGCATCCCTGAGGGTGCCACCGTGGCCGTGTCGTGTTCGGAGTGCTCGTGCGCGTGGGGCGCGCTGCGCTGCGCGCCGCGCGCGTGCCCCGCGCCTCCCGGCTGCACGCGTCGCCCCGCCTCCGCCGGGACCGCAGATCTGTGCTGCGGGGACCTACTCTGTGATGACGGTGCGTACATCATACATATTTACCGAGGTAGTGTCGCTCACTGCGGAGTTGGGGAACATCCTGATTGTGAACAACACTGTCGTACCCCTGTTTAGCAAATCAATTAATGAAACCTATTCCTAGATCCTGCAGCCGTTCTTTCCGGCCAGATTTCAAATTTTTTTGTAAATAAAAAGTATTTGTGCAGCAAATATGTAAAATCTCTACATAACTAATGTTATGTTGACTGAATGTTAGGTTGACTGGAAAAAATGTCTGTGTATTGCAAAGTAAAATCAAACACGTTGTATTTCTACTTGCAGAAAACAAAACAACTCCAGAACCGGTGACAATACCTAAGAAGGAAATTACTACAAGCTCTATAGACATTAAATCATCTCACAACCATACAATAAATAAAATTGCAGATTCCACTGATAAAATGACTGTTCAAATCGACGTGCCAGTTATGAAACAAAATAAAACTCAATTAACAATGGAATCAAGTAGTAAAACAACAACTGATAGTAAGAAAAAAGATGACAGAATAACAAGCCCGACAACTAATACTGATAGACCGACGACAGAAGTGCCGACCACTGCGACCGCCGCGGCACCCGTCAGGGAGCATGAACACAACCACTCCCTAGAGTACGAAGACGACGAGGAGGACGACAGTTTCTCCTTCGGCAGCGTCCTGAAGCTACTGCTCAGTGACAACTACGACACTACCACAACAGCTCCTAAAAGAATAGCCACTACAAAAATACTGCCCCCAGTCAGAACCACCACAACGACCAGAAGGCCCCGGCCGCAGCCACCGCCCGCCGCCCCCAAGCCCTCAATAGCACCATTCGTACCCCTCCCCCCGTACATGCCTCCCAAGATATCTCACAACCCAATCAACAGGATAGATCACCTCGTCCTCGGTGAATCGACTGCTATCAAGAAAACTACTCCTAAGCCAGTTACAACGACATTCAGACCTGTCACAACCAGTAGACCGACTACTCGAGTAACGAAACCTGCGGAAGTCAGTATAGACGAGAAGTATACGACGCAAGAGGGGCCGAGACCCCCCGGGCCGCCTAGTTTACCCGGCGTGGGGGGTCTGCTGAAACTGGCCGGGTGTAATATCTACGGGAGGATGTACAGGGTGGGGCGCATCATCACGGAGCTGTCGACGCCGTGTCAGGAGTGCTGGTGCACGGAGTTCGGCGTCCAGTGCAAGCAGCTCAAGTGTTGACAACACGGACACAAGTATTATTCTGGTAGGAACTGTAACTGTAGGACCCTGCGGTAGGACCTCAAGATGTTCCAAATAGTAATGTAATCCATCAGCGAGCGATATGTATTTGAGAGCAAACAACGTATAGTTCGGGTAAAACAGAGCTCGTGTAAATTGCACTCCAAGTATTTCGGTTCAAATTGCAGTAGGTAAACTCAAAGGGAAGTGATTTGATCTCAGATACGCGCATCGTAGAGACCAGTATTTAACATTATTTATTACATTTTGATACATTTCCTTGTGTAAAGATTTTGAATGTGCATTTCGACGATTTAAGTACTTTTAAGTAAGATGATAGCCTCAGTTAATATTATGATTAGTATTATTTAGATTAATGGTTTAATAGAAATAAAATTAAAATACCTTAACAACTACTGATTATTTTGTTATCCTTGACTAGGGTGAAAATCAAACACCAGACATTAATTTGTTAATGTTTTATAGTCTCTGTTTGAAACAGCGGACACAAACACTACTAATAGTTATCCATTATTTGGCCATCTGGTATTCTAGACGAGGCCATATCCTTACCGGTACCCTTAATGACTAGATCACATCAACATAACACAAATCCATAACTCAAGATCACGTGAGAGTATCACATTATATTCTTATTCTCCTTATTTTAAACGAATGCTCTTAACATGAACTACAATAATTTTATAATTACACTTACAACCTTACTTGTGAAAATGCTCCCGAAGACTTCATACACAATTATGTTACGCTAGCCTTCTATACAAACCGCTTTACTTCAATAACGTTTTAAAATTAGAATGTCACTTACTAACTTAGTATATTTATAGATTAAAGAACACAATACGACAATAATGTGTTTCCAAGAACATGTTTACAAGTAAGGTATTCTATATCACAAGCGTTTCAACAGAGTTTTGATGCAAAACAAATTAATAAAGCGATTTCATAGAAATCAGAGCGCGCGTGCCGTCGTCCTCGCGGGCAATGATATGATTTACAGTACATTAGGTATTTAGGTATCAACGTGAACATTGAAATAAGAGGTATGGGCGATATCATAATATTTGCATTCATTATTAAAATGCTGAGTTTTGAATAAACTCAGTTTATTTATAATTAAATATCGGCGATGATTGCATAATGAACATTGGGGAAACCGATTTATTTTTAGACCGTTACTAATTGTATAATAAGTTTAGTTTGTAACCTACATACAAGTTCACAAAACATAGATCCGAAGTAATGTTAGTAATATGAAAATATTTGGTCACTTAAGTCCATCGTTGCGGTCAGTCGAATTTGTACTAAATGTAAGAGAGTAAATTTCGTCAAAAGTTAACCTTAACTCCGAACGGACGGACTTTCAGAATTGCACTTGACTAGTACTCATCACCACTGAGCCATCCCTCCCGACTGCGTCAGTCGATCGCCAGTCAGAAGTTATATCTGAGGCCACTGTCGCGACGGATCGGTCGGTCGGTCAGTACGGTATCCCGAGCGACTTGTAGCAGGCCCTCTTGATCTGCTCGCGCAGCTCGAGGATGCCTTTCTGCTTCCGCTGCAGGATCTTCATGTCCAGCAGCTGCAGGCAGGTCTCGGGTCAGGTGCCGTCGCGCTCCGACCACGCGTAGTGCACGCCCGCCAGCGCCGCGCCCGCCACCAGCGCCACCACCGACACCACGCGGGCCGCTATTATAGCCGGCTTCTTCTCGTTTTCACCTGGAGATAACAGATAGTTGTTAGTGTCAAAGTCTGAGATGGACATGTCTGACTATATACGGCCAATAGACTATTTATTATTATCGGTTATCTCAAATAGTAGATGTCTCCGGTACGAATGTCAAACCTGATCTGCTATCTGTGATTGCTGCCAGTGGAGATTTATAAGGTTATGGACGTCATAGCATTGGGCCCTATAGGATTTATTTGGACCCGCCACGCGCCGTTAGTTGAGCTACGAGTATCTCTTACCTTTAAATACTATAAAAGCGAGCGGCACGCCCACGGCGGCGCCCAGCGCGTGCGCGGACCACGCCACGTGGTCGCCGACGCTCTCCCCGCGCAGCAGCGCCCAGCACCCCTCCGACGCGCCCAGCACCACCACGCTCAGCGGCCGGAACCACCACAGAGGGATGTGCCCGAACCTGGACCAATACAACCACTATTATTAATACAGTTTAAGATACTCGTACTGTACAAATATAAACGGACCGTTTCGGAGGTGTTGAGGCTGTCTACAAACTGCGGCACCAGGGTTAGCTACTTACCTACTCGAATTTGGTCGTGTAAACAGATACTCGAAAGGTATATGGGTTACCTGAGGCAAACGTTGGGCAGGTGTGCGGTCAGCAACGCGTACACGGCGGCGCTAGCGCCCACCACGCGCACGTCCGGCTGGAAGGCCCCCGCGCCCAGCGCGCCGCCCACCACGCCGCCCGCCCACAGCACCACCACTCGCCACCACCCCTGCTCGCGCTCCAGTCTCCACCCCACCTGTTACCACAAAATACCGATACATTAGCGTAATGTTACAATATTATTTACTGGTGCCACCGAAACTAAACCGCAAGTGTGTCAATATTCAGTGCGAACCCTACCTATGTTGGTAATTTGTAATATCAGTGTTTAAAAATTTACAAGATTATAACTTGAAAGAATAAGTTACCGCGAGTCCGACGAGGCAGTTGAGGGCGAGGTGCGAGGTGGTGGCGTGCGCCAGCCCGTAGGTGAGCAGGCGCCACGGCTGCAGCCGCCACGAGCCCGGCGACCACTCCAGCGACTCGCGATGCTCCCGCGACACGAACAGGTGGATACACACCTAGTCAACAAACATAACACTATTACTTATCAAAAAGAACAATAAACAGAAAAATCTGCGTAGCATTGGTTTTCCTATCCCCATAGCGTCAACCGGTGCTGGAAGTCGGCACCTAACTGGTTATCGCTGAATTTGTTCGAGTTATTTTTAGTGCTTATCGCTTAATATCATTTGGGAACCTATACAATATCTGTCAGAACAGATGGTACGCCTGACAGGAACATCGGCGTGAGACGACAGATATACTTACAATAACGATAATCATGGTGAGAATGAAGTAGGGCGGCTTCAATACTTCGATGAGCTTCTCCTTGCGCTTTTGGAACTTGGTCTTGTTAAAGGCGCCGGGGTCGGCGGCGTGCAACGGGTACTTGGTGTGGACGCCGAGCGTGACGCCGGCCTGCAGCGACTTGGCGGGCGGCAGCAGGCGGCGGCTCTCGCCGGGGCTGCGCTCGGGCTCCTCGTGCTCCAGCCAGGCGCGCGCCGGCGCCGCGCCCGCGGGCATCACGCGCCGCCCGCCCCCCGCACCGCACTCCTCCGCCTCGGGCGCCATGCCGTCTCTGTGCCGGAGCCGTCTCCGCCCGGGACCCGGTAGCCGGCCGACTCGCTCACGCGCGCATCACACCCGTGCGGTCGCCTGCAGACCACCACACATAATGATCACAACATCCTCAATCACGGCATTTAAACACAATTTTAGGGAAACCCTAAAATGATTATTAAAGGACAATCCGTAACAATATCAACTAATTAGTTTGCGGTCGCGGGAGACACGAGTATATCGCCGCTCCGACATCCCATTAAAGTTAATAAATCACATTTGTCTATTAATAGCGACCGGAAAATGTTCTTATGCAATACATAATACTCATCTCATTATATTTATAACGTAACTGAGTGGCACATGCCAGATATCAGCATGTACATAAGTATTATTTACCTTGAAACAAAGAAACGTAAAATAAATATTAAAGGACTCCGAAAATATTTATGAAAAAACTAAACAGCACGTGGCTGAAGCTGCTGATGAAACTGTGGAAACAGTATATTGAAGACTTGGACCGTGGCATGTGACCACATGTACTGGTGTGACGGTGGGGACGCAGGACAACTACAAGCACTCGCTCTCGGTACGGGGACATCGGCACGTGTATCCCACGAAATGTACATAATGCATAGTTATTGTTTACTATTAGAATAGACCTATTAGTAAGGCTATAAATAACTATAAATAAACTAGCTAGCTGTCTTCTCCTTACACAACTGTGATGAGTTTCCTTATTCATTTTAATATAAGGTAGATTTATTGCAATATTCTTTTTATTTTAAGTACTAGGTATCACGCGATTTTATCCGCATCATTTGTAGGCATTGCGTTCTAATGTTACATGATTACTCAATGTTTGTAGGCAGCTTCGTGGTACGAAATGTATTATGTTAGTTAGTACCTAATAGGTAAATAAAACCAACCCACCCATTGAATAACTTATCTTGCGATTACAGGACTTACAAGTATTTTATGTACTTACTTACTAGTATGGTTTCAATGTCGATTGATAAATATACATTTAAATATAAAAAACACATCACACGAACTCGTGCATTGATTCTGGTGTATCCACACATTCCCCTGGCTTCGCCGTTGGTTGACAGTCTGCCTTGCCGCTGACGTTGCCGCTCCGTGTAAGCTTCAAAAGCATACAAAAGTCTCGCTAAGCCGGCAATATGTGGGGATGCACCATTAGTACAATATGTCTCATGATCATTTATGTCTTATGTCAGAATTTTCCCAAAACTGTCTCTATTTGACATTGATATGGCATTGATGTTAAATGAGATTATTTATGTTTATAAGTCTCTTTACTTAACCATACTTTATGGAAGGAGATTAAAATAAAAAGTTATTGATATCTATGGCGAAGCAAAGAGCCTTTTATGCTGTGTTCAAACGGACTGAGATAGTACTCGTATTACATTATTTACATACCTATATAAACAAGTACATAGGTATATGATTTGTAAATAATGCGCACAGCATATGCCTATCGTAGATACATATCACATACAAATATGATTTTGTATGACTGATATGTATCTATTTGCGCTATGAAACTTGTGAATATATAAATAATTAAAATCAAATACGATATAAAACTTATGGATTCAAAGGCCGTGCACGTCTATTTCAGGGCATGTCTCACTTGTCTAAGAGTTGTCAGCCGCTGACGGTCCGCGGACGGCTTGGCTGACCTTCGGACGTCCATTGTGCTGGAGGACATCTGATTAGGACAACATTGAGCACTTGACTGCGTCGTCATCGGTATTCGCTTATCAGTGATCGGGTATCGTGATTACTGATTCGTATTGTGTTGATAAGTATTTGTTAAGACTTGCCAGAGGCGAAGGACTATTGGGGCATGAAGGTACTCTTTTAAGTTGTTGTAGTGACTATTTCTTGTAAACAAATGCTAGCTGTTAATATTAACACGATCGAGCATAAACCAAACCCAAATCGGATCAATAACACTATGGCACGATGGAGCTGGGGCTTGTTTTCGGCAGAAGGGGTTTCGGTTCAAGTGTACCGCGTAAAGTGGAATTAGGATCTTTTTGAATTATGAATCTGAATTAATGGTTGGTTTTATTTATAGATTGTAAAACCGAGATGTATTATTGAGTGTTTTTACTGCTCCTGCTACTTTACATAATGAGCCATCTCAACCGGTGCATCAAGTTTAGGCGATGTTTTGTTATTATAGGAACATATTTATTAATAAGCCTGAACAAATCGTATAATATTAAATAAAGCCGAGTAGCCGCGAGCACTCACCCGAGGAGATAAAGCCCCCGCCGCGCGCCGGACCTAGGCGCAGACCGCACGGAATACCTACACCTAACACCACAAATTACTTACACATGACACATTACTCGGTTTCAAACGAGTTAGGTATGTTCTAATTATAGAGCACTGTTAGTTTTAATATCACTCGAATTAAGGAACTACCACTGGTTTTTAGGTACCGTACACCAACAATATTTTCGTGACTTTTTTTATCCGATTGTTTTCAAATTAATATTTTGATTGCCTACCTACTGCCTAACAAACAAAATGAAACAATCTGACACTAAAATACACCTTACTTAGTTCAGTGTATACTCTTCACAAGCTAGTTGATGAATGAGATTTCTCTGTGTCCTCCGCCGCTGCCGTCATGTCGCTACCTGCCATGTAGTCACCACCTGCCTTGCGCCCGCGCACCCTAAGGCGGGAGGCACACAGTGACACAACTTTAATACCACGAAGAAGCGAAGGAACTGTCTATGTACTACAGTCCCAAATACAATCTATCAGGGGATTTAATAGGCTTCCTAACAATATGATGTGTGGGCTACCATGCTTCGGAGGGCACGTTAAGCAGTCGGTCCCGGTAGTTCCTATCGTTAAACCATGTCGGAGACCTTGGCGGTTTAAAAACTACAACATCAGGGTTGGCCACTAAACGACTCGAAAATAATGGATGAATGAAAGCATGTGGTAATAATTGCTTTGTGATTGTCTACCTATAGTTACATATTAGTTTGTGAAATTATTAATTTTATAATAGGTACCTATTAAATTATAAACCAGACCAACAAATATCAGTAACTTAACTATACCTCTTATTTACGTTCACAAGCCCACAGTGGAAATAAAATGAAAAAAATATTGTACTCTTGATAAGTAAAAAAAACGTTGCTTGTTCTTGGTGTGTAATCTGCCTTATTGTAGAAAAACGCACGTCTTATAAAATGTGAACATCTGTTGCAATACATCTGGACATTCTGCGGATTCCTCCTTCCATTGTACTCGCGGCGTGCTCACTGAGCAACAAAACAATACCGAAACGACTGTGATTGTTTATCGATACTACCTGTGACGCAGAGTACATAAACGTAATAGGTTTACAAAACAAACATTCTGTATCTGTACATATTACGAGTATAACACAAAGTTCTAAAAAACTAGCTGTCTGTAATTGATTTTCTCAAGAACTACTGAACTGCTTTTCATGTGGTTTCTACCTCTATGTAGAGTGTTCAAGGGGAAGATTTGTGACTTACATTTCATGCCAAAATTCCCACAGGAACGGATACAGCGTGGATAAAACTGACTAGTTACTAATAAAATGCTTTTTACGAGTGTATACGAGACTCAATACTTATAAAGAGAAGAAAGAGGCCTTTGCCCTGTTGAGCGACAGCAATGGATATTAACAAATAGAGTTTGAAATAACTTCAAAATGTGATGCTATTTTTGTACTTTCCTTGTGCATACTGTACTGTACAATATACATACACGAAAAGTTATGCGGTTTACCTTAATTTATCCAATATCTGAAATACCTTTCATATTAAATTATCAGAAGGGCTAAGTTACAAGAGTTAACTAAGTTACAAGTTACACGAGTAGACTCTAGACTTGGATGTCAATAGAGCAGCTAAATAAAGAAGCACGCAGTAATTACTTTCTAAGATAAATCTGGTCCTACTATTTATAGACCTCATTAAATGAATTTACGTCGGCGTATGACACTAATAAATAGGAGTCTTTCCTGAAATTCAATCAATGAGTTCTCCGAATTAATATCCAATTTATTGCATTCGTCGAACAGATGTTATGTTGTGGTCGTTGAGGAAAACGTCCGCCATGGACGCAGGACGCGGGGATTCACAAGAATTAACAGATAACCAGTATCCCGTCTTGTTTATTTTATTTCAAACCTTTACATGACGAAAATGGTAAATCCTAGTAAGTAACCCAAATATTGCGATACCAAAGCTACCACTTGCTGATAGAATGGTCCAGTTGTTCACATGATTTGGTTTGTGTGAGTTGTTTTATTTTACGAGCGTCCCTGAGTCATACTTGTAGTTATCTAATAGGTACTAATAGGTATTATAAAGAGGTAAAATTTGTAGGTTTTTTTGTTTTTATGTTCGAGTTAATCTCGGAAATTACCCGTTCTTATTATAATTTCCGATTCTATTCTTCTTGTAATAGATAGCCACATTCAACGGGAAGGTTATAGGCTATTTTTCATGCCTAAACTCCCACGGGAACGGAGACAACGCCCGGTAAAACCGCGGAGCGCTCCTAGTAGTGAATATAGACACACGAGTCTTTGTGAAACGTCAGCAGGATTATTGTTTATATTCTTCTTCTACCATGCTGCCTCGAATTCAAAGTCAATTTTGACAGGATTTTGATGAGTACCATAATGCACACTGAGTCAATGTGAACATACAATTACCTACGACTAACTTTCCCCATCTTGTTTACGCCTTACCGCACACTGAAATTGGCGGAATTGCGACGAAATGCAAGCAGAAGCCATCAAACTAAAAATTGAATTGAATTCTACAATTACCTATTAGTTCAGTCGGGGTAGACATAAAACTAGCCTGAAATAGAAAAAAATCCGGGGAGCGATTTTTTTTTAAACGCCGGGGTGGGTGGTTGGGATTATAAGGGTGAAGACACATATATCAGCATCGAATCGCATTTTGTAGTACAAAAACGCAATATTATATGGAGATGCGTCCGCATCAATTCACCCTTCCGCATCGATTCAGCTTCAGCATTAAATGCGTATAAGTGTAGCTTTCCATTTAACATACTTAAGAATGCTTATTCATGATAAAGCATGAGGACGGCTGCTTAAGACGTGAAAGTAGATGCTTGCGAATGAGAATACTTGATTACGACGTGTGAGACATAACGCTTGCGATTGATAAAGGCTGCTTAAGCGTGAGCCGGGAAGCTTGCGAATAAGAAAGCACGCTTAAGCATGGTATTCACAGAGTGCGGGCGGACGACCGCGTCATTATCTTATCACAACGTGTCCATCTAGCGAAGTGCACTAGTTTGTGCACTAGTTTGCGATCGCATGCTTTAGCGGATGAAAGCATGCTAAATGATACTTCAGCTTTAAAAACGTGCGTTAGCTCCCTTTAGCGCCTGAACACATGTAACAGCATACTTTAACTTCCGATGCGTATAGTGTTTCCAAAATCATCCAGCTAAATGCGATTCGATGCTGATATATGTGTCTTCACCCTTAATCTCGATTTTCGAACTAATCCCGGTAGAGGGTTCGCCGCCATCTGGTTTTAAAGTTCAATTTTTTCGTTTTTCTGAAATAACTCGTTAATTTTCAACTTTAGAGCAAAAATGGTCCTATCCAAAGTTGTTGGAAATTTAATTTTCCACAATTTTGGCCATTATCATTTTTACGCTAGGATCAATATTTGCAGAGTTATACTACCAAGTTTATCGAAAAAATTAAATTTCCAACAACTTTGGATAGGACCATTTTTGCTCTAAAGTTGAAAATTAAAGAGTTATTTCAGAAAAACGAAAAAATTTAACTTTAAAACAAGATGGCGGCGAACCCTCTACCGGGATTAGTTTGAAAATCGAGATTTATACACCCAACCAACCCCCCCCCCGAAGTTTAAAAAAAAAATCGCTCCCCGGAATTTTTTCTATTTAAATGTCTGCCCCGAC
This sequence comes from Cyclophora albipunctata, assembly GCA_963082685.1. NCBI lineage: Eukaryota > Metazoa > Arthropoda > Insecta > Lepidoptera > Geometridae > Cyclophora > Cyclophora albipunctata. The sequence goes on along the minus strand of OY720117.1, from coordinate 152,047 downwards.
TGCGCTATATAGGTACAAGTAGGTATGAGTAGGGGCGCTCAACCCACGGAAGAGCGAAGCACTTACTGACACTTTTTTATTTCGTGGCTCAACCTATACAAGTATTTTCATCACTAGCCGCGTACCCACCTAGCGCAGAGGCTCGCGAGCCATGGCTCGCGAGCCAGCCTCATTAGTTTTGTTCAATTTACACGAGGCCGCCTCGCGAGGTAGGCTGAGCCATCATAAGTCGTGTATATTCAGCTGCAGCTATTTTCCTAGCTTCGCGCGCGAGCCAAAACATAACCGTACCCACCTAACACACAGCGCTCACCGAGGCACCTTTGAGCGCGTCAAGTTTACCGACAACAGATGGCTCGGGGCCGAGCCGTGCTCAGCCGAGCAAACGCGCGCCCGAGGCAGCCCGAGGCACGTCCACACCAGCCGAGCATTTGGCTCGCGAGGCTGCCGCGCGAGCGCTGTGCGCTAGGTGGGTACGGTTATGTTTTGGCTCGCGCGCGAAGCTAGGAAAATAGCTGCAGCTGATTAAACACGAGTTATGATGGCTCAGCCTGCCTCGCGAGGCGGCCTCGTGTAAATTGAACAAAACTACTGAGGCTGGCTCGCGAGCCATGGCTCGCGAGCCTGTGCGCTAGGTGGGTACGCGGCTACTTAGGTGTTTACTGTCATTTTGCACGGTAATAGACCTTGCTTTTTGTAACTTATTTTATATTCAAGATTACACATACACACACATAAGATTACACACACCTTAAAAATATATAATAATAAATACGGCACAAAACATAATATTTTCATTAATTTAAATAAATTAACAACGCTTTATCGATGTAGAGTGGGCCATGAACGTGTAATAGGTATGTAAGTAAGTAAGGTAAATAAATGGAACAATAACTAGCGCCCTTTGTCGATAGCGGGTGACCCCGAACATTTGACAGCAAATAAAGATTACATATCATTGTGGGAGGTTTATTGAAAGTGACACGATCACAATGCCGGCTCACCTGTGGAGTGGAGCCGAATTGAAAGGGGGTTGACGTACACTGTGGTGGACATCCTCGTTATCAGTGAGGGGTTTTAGAGGGTTGTGAGGCGCATCGGCCGCTCCGCCGGGTCAACAACCTTGCCGACGTAACTGATCAACATCTTATTTTGCCAACTTCATAGGTATTTCGTCGACTTGTTTTTATAGAAACATCATTTAATTTCAACCCACACAAATTGTTTTATGGAAATCCTAATGGATCGAATGTTCGATTAAACTATTTCGTTAATATTTTTAGCTCGATATATTAAACAATCCTTTATGCTTTCAGTGCAGTTCATGTTGCGCGTTAATACTTACCTTTAACCCAGTAGGACGGACGGGGCGGATTGCCTGCGCACACTTACACTTCTTTATTTCGTGGTACTGACAATAAAGCCTGTATCACAGTGTTCGTGTTTTGAAAAGCGGATTATTTATACAACTGTCCTTACTTATAAAAGTGTATTTAACTTAGAAAGATGTATGTACATTGTGTACACGCATATACGCACAGATTTATTAATAATAGTTTACACAAACGCTTATATAATATTATGTACGAGTTATTCCATCTACAAAAGTTATAGGAAATCAATGAGTAAACTTATTTTTATATCACCTCCAATACGTTTTAGTAACCTCATTGACGTTAAACTAATAACCAGCAAGTGGACAAAATAAACAGAAGCTCGCGCAGGAGGCAAGGTCGGCCGTGTGCAGCAAGTGTGGAGCAGGTCGCGGCTCCCGGTTGTTTACGTTGAGAAGGGGCACAGCGGCCGGAGCTATTTGTGGTCGTGATGGCAAGTTGGGTTGTCGTAAACCTATATCGGATTATGAAATGCCCTGGTTATTGCTAAGTATATTTACGACTTAAGCTCTTAAATTGTTTACTTAATGGTTCGTTCCGCTTTGTATCTTCATCATTTATTTATATCGAGTAGGTGCAGTGGTCATTTCGAGGAGTGGCTAACCCTTGTGTCAGCGTTGTAAGACCGCCTAAAGGCCTCTGACATGGTCTGACGATTGAAACCAGGACCCACTGCTTGTGACAGACAAATATCTCCAATGATACTTACTTAAAAAATATCGCTTAAGAGCTTAATTTTAGTGGTATTACCACTTTATGACCACTTAGTTCTTTAGTAGTATCTGTTGTCAATCGAGAGACAAAATGAAGCAAGCGTCATAATAATTACACCGAGAATCTGCAACTACGACTAACTACTCACTTACTTAGGTATTTATTTCATCAAATCATTGCCGATAACATCAGCTACACTCAGCAGTAGCACATAGGTAGTAAGGTAAATGTATATGAATAAGGTAAACGTTATTTAATTGTTATGTACCTAATTACAGTTCGTTACTCCGATCATTACCACAAATCTGATACACTCCTTGATAGGTCCGATTGATATGCTCAATGATTAAGAAGTAGGTACCTAAGTACCTATAACGAGGCATGGTATTTGAAATACCGACAAAATATCGCAAACTATGTTACGTGAACGTAACCGGGGGTTGTTGGAGGCCAATGACCTAAATATAAAGGTAACTGTCCTGTGAACACCGACCTTATTTCAGCCGTGACATTTGTGTGCACTGAAAATCAGAGAATGAATTCGCTTGGTGCTGTTTTTACAAAATATTCTGCGCACATGATAAATCTGATAGTATTTCGGAACGAGTGTGAAATCGTGTAATATAAAAAATACTGAATTCATGAGTACACTTAACGTCGGCTCTCGCATTCCAAGGTTCCAGCAAATTGTGTAACATTGTTAATTGTTCTAATTATACATACTCGAAACTACACGCGAGGAATATTGTTGACGTCGTTAAGTATCTACGAATATATTCGAGAGATATCAGATTACATTCATGTCTTAAGTGCCGGTACACTGGAGGCCCCGTTCCCGTGGGAATGCGGAGATTAAAACCCCATGTTCGATCATCGACAAGTTTCATACAATTCAGTCCCAAAATTGCCAATTGTGTACATTAAAAATATTTTTTAACAAAAAACAAGCATATGTGTTTAGGAATTTTATTGTACATTATTATTGCCATTACATAAGGACCTGAACTTTAAATTGATAAATTAGAGGTTGGTAAAGCTAACCTATCTCCATGCCTTAAATTAAGATGTTTGGTATAACAATCTTTAGATTTAGAAAATATTTACAGGAAAATGCGAATGCTCGTATTTATTTGTAAAAAATAAAATAATATTTAGTTATAATTACCAATAATATCTGTACTGATATCTTCAGTGAGATGAGAGGCCTTTGCCCAACAGTGGGACATTACAGGCTCATACTTTACTTTTTACCAATAAATAAATAAAAACATGTATATTTATTGTAGTTCTACGACGTAAGTACCTAACTACCTAGGTATTATATGAGTTAATATTTTAAAATATCCAAAGACACAGGAACATTACAAAATGTGATTTATTTTCAAATGCATACTATCCCTAATTCTTGCAAGTAGTAGCCTTAGGGAAAACCGCAAGTAAAGTCAATCAAATCAAATAAATATTCGTAAGCATTTTACCTTGTTTTGTCTATAGTAAGCACTGGATCACACCATTCTCATGAGACACTTTGACTTAACACTTTGAAATCAGGTGGAAACAATAAGCAACAATTTAACACAAACACTTTGAATTCGCGTTCTTTTACACAAGAGTACGAGATTCTCAATCGTTCGAGTTTGTAGAGTAAGCCCAGAGTTTGGTTTGAGCCTGGTTACTACAAAGTCACATTCGCGTATATTTTTATTTTCGTGAACAGCTTGTGCATGTAAACGCCGCGGCGGCGAGACGCGCACTCATCAATCGACGTTATCTATAGACTGTGGCTGATATAATTAGGATTCCCTGACGAGTTTTTGTACACACACACTCAAACACTCACTTAACTAGAGTGCGACATAAAGTAATACGTTTTAAAGCGGAATGTTGGGACGGAACTAAAAAATTGTATTGTTAACGTTTGATGTTCATTTGTTTTACTATTTGAATGCAGAACAAAAGAAAAAAAACAAATGGTTTGACTTCTTTGCTTCGAATAAAAGCCAAGTTATGTTTAATGAAACTCAGGATACAAAATCAATATCCTTTCGCAGTCTTCAGGCCATCTAATTTGTACCACATTTCAAGAAAAGTTCTTAGTGCATCGTTGAAAGAGTCAATGCTTTTCTTAATTAACGAAGTGTAACTCTCCTTACAAAAACGTTTGATTACCTTTCCACAAAAAATCTCAGTGATTGAAGATCGAAATTAACATATTGGAGTGGACTCTGAATAGCTGTTCCGTGCGAGCTCTTGCTATCGGCCGCGGGTTATCAACGCCGATAACACCGCGCGGATTACAGGATAACACGCACAAAGAAAGCCAGTGATTGCTGCAACACACTACTTGTCACTTCCATTGAGTTGCGCGTGTGGCTCACGCTATTTGTCTTGTTATATTTTAAAATTATTCATCATGCTCTATGAAGCCTGCACCATCGCATCATCGTTGTTTATACGAAAGTTGCGAGACTTGTTATTTTACCTATAAAGGTAAAATAACGTAAATATAAGTTTACGTTACCTAACCAGTGTGCTACACGTCTCATTAAATAAAAATAGGTTCTTCACTATAACTGTACGCATGAAAACAAACATGAACCCTTCAAAAAAGGAAATAAACCACTACCTTCTGGGTGTGTTTAATTTTTGATTACAATTCCTAACAGCTTTCATGATTTGTAGTCACGGAAGGTCAAAATAAATTATTATTCACGCTTTTTAGTCAAATAGGATTTATACATGAGTTATAACTATTTCCAGCTTTGAGTATTACATATTTCAAGTATTACTTCACACGCACTATCACCTGCTTCTATGAGTCTGACGTCTGTGTAACCTCACCTAATAAAAAGGCTAGGCAGAACAATGTCTATATTTAACTGAAGCTCGTTTTTATAACATTTGGCTAACAATGTGGTGTAATTTTGTTTTATACTAGACCATAATGGGATCCGTGTATGACCTGGTCATACAGGGTGTAATTTAATTAGCGTCTTAGTAAGTTTGGTTAGCAGAGTTATAGGCTCGAGTTTTTGTTTGGTCTGAGTGCGATTATGGATAAATAGCTTGGTCTGACGTCTATCCGATAGATTCATAACACTCGTGATGATGGGCCGATTACAACCGCGGCTCTCCTTGGGATGCCACAAGGAATATTAAATTTTATTGCTCCAACTTCACAGTTTATTTTTGTTACTTCCTCGTTGTTGCTGAGCCGTCGTTGTATAATTTGTTTGCGACTTTTGTCTGAAGTGAGAGTTTCAGTTCTATTTTTGGAGTTGTTTGACATTGACCTTTTGTGTCTTTGTTCGCGCGGCATCTCGTTTGTGTCGTTATTTTGTACTAGCTGCGCCCTGCGGTTTCACCCACGTTGTACCCGTTCCCGCGGGAATTTTTGGATAAAATGTATCCCATGTGTTATTCTGATGTGTAACCTATATTACTGTAAAGTTTCATCCAAATCCATTCAGTAGTTTTTGCGTGAAAGAGCAACAAACATACATACATCCATACATCCATCCATACATACATCCATCCTCACAAACTTTCGCATTTATGTATAATATTAGTAGGAAGTAGGATAGAACTGTCACACTCAAGTCACACTTTAGTTTTAGTTTTGATATTGTCATAAAGTAACATAAAAAAAAACAAAACAATAAACACTGACATACACAGTACACATGTCGCTCTGCAAAGCTTGACTTTATAAGCTAATCCACTTAACAAACACGTAAAGCAGATTACCGAACAAGTAATAAATAAAGCTCGTAAGCTGGAGTACCTCGGTCGCGCCCGCCCTGCTCCGCGCGCCGCGGCGCACACATTGTTAACAACACTGACGTATCACTCACTACACGGTTACTATTCGATAACACACGCCTCGTTATCACTACCGCGCCCTCGCCGCTCCCTTAACAACCTCTTGGCGATGCACTTGATGAAAATAATTAATTGTTTACAAATATCGGTTGGGCGGGCGGCGGCGCGCTGCGGGCGGGCGCGCGGAGTGACGCGGGGTCAACGTACGCGGTGTTGCCGCGCGTTGTCATGGCTACAATGCAGTTTTACATAGAGTACCGAATGTTTTGGGGGTGTAGACGGGATGCAGGAGACAGAAGGCTGTATTGGAAAATATGTCCGAATTATACTTACTTTATAAAACTATCGCTCAATTGTGAAGCACTTCTCTTTCTCTTTCTCCTTCGTCTTTGAACAATGTTAAGAACACTGTGCTGTGTTTAAAAAACTTTATTTGTATTTCGGATTAAGCTGGTTTATAAATAAAAAATCCAAAATCTTAACCAGTGCCTTACGGTCGTCTAGTCTGTTGGTTGCGTACTCTTTGGCTGCAGCGCGTGTCGGTCAAGGCTGTTGGAAAATGTCTTTGACTTTCTTCTCCGACACACATCCGACACTCTACTTCTGGAAATTCTCTTCATTCAATGTTAGTATGTCACTCATATAATTGTGCTTCCGCAAGCAGTCTTTGAGTAATGTCCACAAGAGAACGGAGAGTAGGTTTGTTACTCAGGTTTGTTATAATAACAGAGAGATGAACAATCCGAAAATAAGGGCAATTTACTAAGTATATTCAGTAGGTGTCCTAAGTAACTAATAATATAAGCTACTATTTCCTATACCTAAGGTAATTGTTAGGAAATATATGTACATAAACCTTTTGTACTTGATTTGTTTATCAAGTTGAAATAAATTATATGAAATTCGTTACCTACATACTCTGGTATTGTATTGAATAATTGGATACAATGAACCTACACTGGGTTTCCCGTAATATACCATGTGCTAACATAGAACCTTGTGAGCCGACGATATGGAAACAATATCTCGTGGCAAAATAAATATTCGTAGTGTAGGTACCTGTGGTAGTAAAAGGGGTTTACTCCCAACGGCCACCACTAAAACGGCCACCAGTGGTGGCCGTTAGAACAGTGCATTACTTTTTGTCCCAACGGCCATCAGTGGCGGACGTTGGAACATTCCAAATAATATTTGTCTCAACGGCCACCACTAAATTGCCACCACTGGGGGTCGTTAGGATTAATATTATTTATTGGTTTAGTCCGTTTTCGCAATTGCGGTTTCACAATTGACTGCGAAAGAAGAATTATTTTTCTCTGTTTCGTAATTAACTGTCAACCAAGATTTTTTTGGCTTTTTTGGCAATCGAACATTATTTCTTCTTTCGCAGTTAATTACTAAAAATATCTCCGTTTTCTTTTTTCACAATTAACTGCGAAACAAGAATTAGTCACACTATGTCATTTTAATCAAAAGAGAGAGTTAAACATGAAAAAAAAAAACCCTAACCTACCGTATTACTTACTATTCGGTAGGTTAGGGTTATTTTTTTTTTACTAGTTCCATAGTTATCGGTTAACATTACGGGGGATTATGAGATCCAACGTTCTGGGAAAGTCAACATTTCGGGATTTCAACATTTTAGGAATTCAACCTTGTGGTCCTAAAGCATATTTATCGTTCCGTTTTTGAAGTAACGAAACTTGATTGTGAAAACAGAAAATAAATTCTTGTTTGAAAGTTAATTACGAAACAGTGAAAAATAATTCTTCTTTCGCAGCCAATTTGAAACTTGATTGTGAAAACAGAAAATAAATCCTTGTTTGAAAGTTAATTACGAAACAGTGAAAATAAATATTATTTTTAATGTCCCAACGTCCGCCACTGATGGCCGTTGGGACAAAAAATAATGCACTGTTCTAACGGCCACCACTGGTGGCCGTTTTAGTGGTGGCCGTTGGGAGTAAACCGTAAAAGGCGTAGCAAACAAACCTATTTAGTATTAGTTGTATTTAGGAAATAAAAAGTTCGTAGCATTTTGGTAGACCTATAGATCGTTTGACCCAAAGTACACCTGACCCAAAAGGGTCATCTGACTTAAAAATTGTTAGACCTAGTGATCACCTGGCCGGATCATCTGACCTAAAGATCATTTGATCCAAAGATTAACTGAACCAAAAGGATCATTTGAACTTAAAGGTGGTTAGGTATTACCATAAAAATAATACAATAGAATCTTTTTAAAGTTATGTTATGTCCAATTTTTTTATTCAACATCACCCAATACACATTTGCATGGAAGACCGCGCTTACTATTTTACACTTCTCTATTGCCTGCACATATTTTTAAGGGTCTCTTTATCTATGGCATGTTTAACGCCATCTCTCGTGGAACAACAATACTGGAACTAAAACGTTTCAACCGACTCACGAAGCTCACAAGCCCCGCGCCAAACGACGCGCTATACGTAGTGAACAAGTTACAGAGGAATTTCAACAGGTGGCGTTAGTAGTGTTTTGCTGGGATATTACATTACTTTAACCGGCAAATGAAGGGGTATGATTTGATCGGTTTGTTTCTTTACATAGGAGAAGTAATGATTCTTGGTTACATATAATTTTAGGTATTTTTTAATATGTAAACATCGTTTCGTATCTTCTACAAGTAAAAAAAAATTGGCAGGTGAGACATTTGAACTAATTTGAAGTTATAAATAGGTACTTTAAACAAAATAACTTTAGTGGACCCCACCACTATCCAACCTGAGTATACTCGTACTACCTATTTAAATTAAGATTTCTGTTTGCTAAAAATAAAAACGTAACCTTTTGATTAAAATAAAGCTTCTAAAAGTTCTAGACCCGCGTGAATTGGGTAATGGCTCGGCTGGAGAAATGAAGTATGCTTCATTATAATCAGGGGAACATTAGAGCTCAATTAAATCTGGTTTCGAAGTAATTATCATCAAGCCCATGCCGTGGGGGCGTGCGCTCACGCCCACGGTCGCCTAACTGAAGGGATCGCGAACTTTCGCGAAAATCTGAATGTATTGACTATAAATCGGTATTAGAAGGCGTTTAAGCTATTTTCTCCTTTTATTGATTGCCGTCATAAAATGCTACATGTAGTTTTAACGTGATAAGCGTGTTCTGATTAGATCTTTGTATTTGAAAAAGTCATACCACTTTGAAGGTAAATCACTCCTGTTTATTTGCAATAATTGAAAATTAAGTTCCAGTTGAGTGTTACATTATGTTACACCTATTTTAAATGAGTGGGTAGGTAAAAGGTATAGTAAACTACAAAAGTTGATGAACACATCGCAAAACAATGTTTAGAGCACTTGAAGATTCCATAAATAAGTGTTGTGATAAGACTAAAATAAGCTTATATTATATTATCATTAGTACCTAATACCACAGATATTTGGAAACGTTTAATAAGTTCTTCGAAATCCTTAATATTCTCGGTAAGAGTAAGCCTAGTAAAACTATTACTTATAGTATTTTTTTAGGCAATCGTTTCGCAGAAAATACGGACTCTATACCTACTTCATGATAAGACCGATATTGGTGAACTCATGAATTATAATTGTTAATGATGTACCAACCTTTATGAATACTTATGAGCGAGTGCCGTAATGAGCTGCTCCATCACGCCGAGCGTGCCCGGTGTCCCAATGCGATCGGCCTCCGATACCGGATCCGTCAGGGGGGCCCGACCAGTGGTGATGGATCGCCAGACCTTAGCCGGTAAAGGGCAGAATTTGAAGGAGTGTAATTATGGATCATAACATTTTATTATCCACCGACAAAGAGAGGAGTTATGAGTTTGAGGTCTCGGTGACATCTGTAGGTGCTAAACGAATGAACTGATTGATAAGAAAAGAGTGAAATAAAGGAACGAGGAGTGTTCTTACATAATTTAATCCAATGTTTGGGTTTATTAAATATTAAACGTTTAAAAAAAAGATTGGCACACTTGACTAGGCACACTTGGGATTAAGGAGATTGGTAGTTCGATCATTATAGTGCGCCCATGCCTTTCATCAACTCTCCACTGGATACGGACTCCGAGATCCACATCAAAGAATTAGGTACCTAATCATTGACATTAACAGTACCCCATTCATCTCAGGTAATAAATAGCGTTCATAAACAAACGGAAGGCTCTGTATAACTAACTTAAACGTAACTTAAACGGTTAGTTATAAAGTGGAGTCGGTGACGGCAAGTCAATTGACTAAATAACCTAAGCAAAGAGACGGCCCCGCCCGCGCCCGCGCCCCTCGCCGCGCGGTGATTGCCTATTAAACGGCTATTATTTGGCCATTACCGACTCGCCGATACTCGACTGACTCAAGCATCCACTCACAGGAACACGCTCAACTTGGGAACTTTGCATTAACTATCTAACTAGCTGCTACGTGAACATCATTACTATTAACCTTTCCGCCATCAGAAGTGTTATATGTGGCAATTTATATCGACCTTTCAAACTCAACGATATTTTATGTAAGAGTTAGGAGCTAACTGTAATCTTGTAATCTTTAACTCGGGTCTCCAGCGATTTAAATGTCATGTGTATTTCTACCTTTTCTTCCAGACAGGTAATGGGCGGTTGACGATGTTTTCCAAATTTTCAAGATGAATATTCAATTCTTTCATACAAATATCAAATGCTGTTGGTCATAATTCCATAAAGTTCCATAATACATCCTTTGATCCTGCGCTGTGTTTCGCTAATGACTAATAACTGCAGCTAACAATCCTCGGCAGCACACAGAGCGCCACAAATCTGATTAGCATTTATTAGAACCGAACGAACATCGGAGAGAAACCGCAGCGCTCCGTGCTGTACCGGTGGGCACCACTACGTTATTACACAACCGACTGTTCATTCAAACTAACTACCCACTAACACCCCAATATATCCTTGCGGCGTGAAGAGGTAAATCCGAAACCACAATTGACTAACGTTAGATATTTTATTTTGGGTGAGACAAATAATTAATACTTTATCACTAGTTACAAATTTGGTACAGCGGATGTTATGAATTCCGTAGATTACAAGTAGTCCATCGAAAAGTTACATTTGGGGTTGCGTTTTTTAGAGGACGCAATTTTATTTTTTTGATGTGTAGGGGGGGTCAGTGTAAAGCTAAAAACAAGTTTGTGGGGTCGCCACCCTTGTCCCACGGCCGCCATCTTGAAAATAGGGGTTGAAATGGTTTTTACGATATATCTCCTAAACTATTAATTTTTTTTTAAAACATTGTTAACAGTTTTGTTGCAAATTAAATTCTCTACAACTTTGGTCCAGTAACTTTTTGTCGTAGAACTATAAATAAAAAAGTTATAAGCGAAAATGTTCAGAAATTCGAAAAGTAAAAATAAAAGACTTAAGGGACATTACAGCTGCTACTGATCGTAATACCGATCTATCGAAGGTCGTAGTTCGATTAGGTGGGTTCCATTTGCTCATAATATGTCGTTCATAGGTGCGATTGGATATATCATGTCTGGTAGTGGACTCGAGGATATCTTCAAATTAATTTATGCTGAGAACTGTGTACAGCACATAATGTCTGGACATGCTTATGGTAGGGCTGTACGTGCTCATTTATAGTACTATTATCATCCAGAAAATCTCGTTCTTCTTCTGTAAATTCTATTGAATCCATAACTATTTTTGTTACTGATAAATGCACTAGCAAATAAGCACATACAGCCCTACCATAAGCATGTACAGCCCTACCATAAGCATGACATTATGTGCTGTACACAGTTCTCAGCATAACTTAATTTGAAGATATCCTCGAGTCCACTACCAGACATGATATATCCAATCGCACCTATGAACGACATATTATGAGCAAATGGAACCCACCTAATCGAACTACGACCTTCGATAGATCGGTATTAGGATCAGCAGCAGCTGTAATGTCCCTTATGTCTTTTATTTTTACTTTTCGAATTTCTGAACATTTTCGCTTATAACTTTTTTATTTATAGTTCTACGACAAAAAGTTACTGGACCAAAGTCGTAGAGAATTTAATTTGCAACAAAACTGTTAACAATGTTTTTAAAAAAAATTAATAGTTTAAGAGATATATCGTAAAAACCATTTCAACCCCTATTTTCAAGATGGCGGCCGTGGGACAAGGGTGGCGACCCCACAAACTTGTTTTTAGCTTTACACTGATCCCCCCTACACATCAAAAAAATAAAATTGCGTCCTCTAAAAAACGCAAGGTTAGGCCTAAAAAATGTAACATTTCGATGGACTAAAGGAAAATTACAAGAGTCGTGTCGACACTACTTACGACTCTCATTAATAAAGCGCGCCCACGATTGTAATAATGATTAAGGAAAACTTTTTCAAATAATATTTGGCTTAGATATTCTGTTGCCCGTGTCGACATTTATTATATGCTCCCTCTTAATGAATAAGATACCATATTTCGCAGTCCTAATATTAGTTTAATGTATTCTCTGTTCCGTTACATTTCTAGAGTAATGTTCAAAATGTTGAATATTATTGTACATGTCTATTGATGTCGGACTGCCGACGGACGAGGCGGGAAACTGGAACAACTTATGAAAGTAAAATACATATTTTTATTATTGAAACATAACGCGTGTATTATCTTTTTAACGATCGCCAACAGAGACGGCTGACAATGAATGAATGTGTTTGAAACATTAAGAAATGGCGCGAGATCAAACACTGGCACATGAAAGACGAGATTAGTACTACATTGTGGAAACATCTCGTTTATACACTTTTAGTTTTACTCGGAAATTATGCGAACCATTTGTATGACGCGAGGCGATGAGATACGAGGAAGACGAACAATAAATGATCCGATAACATTTTATGAAAATATTAAGTTTGGTTTGTCGCGCACGTGTTTACTTTTAAGATGTATTCAAGACTAGCAGCGCCCCGCGGTTTTACCCGCGTTGTGCCCGTTCCCGTGGGAATTTCGGGATAAAATGTAGCCTATAGCCTTCCTCGATAAATAGACTATCTAACAGTGAAAGAATTATTCAAATCGGTTCAGTAGTTTCTGAGATTAGCGCGTTTAAACAAACAAACAAACAAACAAACAAAACAAACTCTTCAGCTTTATAATATTAGTATAGATGTTTTAGCTGATGGTATTTATTTAATGTTCTAAATGACTTCAGGCTCCTTTAAGTAGTATATTTTTTCGCAGAATTGGCAATACTTTCAGTAATTCCCGAGTACCTTTTATGGCAAGGAAACAGTTGAAAGCAGCCGGAATTTAACATGTAAAGTTATATTATAGTATATCTACTGATATTATGTAGTTTCACCTGCCGGTCGATGTATTCATGAGAAAATAAATTGTAATACTCGAGTCACGCATGAAATAATGAATATATCTCAATTATGCTATAAGTTAGGATTAACTAGATAGCGTATATAACTCGTGATGATACACAGACAAACACGCTATGTTCAGTTAAATGAACATTGAACATATTATGTTTAGAGATGTAGTACTTACATTTTAGTCATGCATGTGTAGGATGGTTATTTGTTTCATTGGCTATTCAAAAAAAGTTATCATAAGAAAAGCTATGAATATGAAAAACCTATTTACATAAACATAGAGAGAAATAACAAAAAGTATGTACCAGAATACGAGGTAAAATAAATAAGTATATTATTTCCCTGGGTTCCTATTTTACGGCGTTACTGCAGAACAAATATTTCTGATATTCTTTCGATATATCTAAGCTCCTACAAGCTTATGAAGGAAAACAAAAAGTTCTTTGTCTATAAGAATTACGCAAAAACTTTTTGATCACAAATCGTATTTGGATGTCTAACTTTGTAGGAAAACGACCTTTTTACAAAGTTGTGCCACTTAATTGATAACGCATCTACTGAGATATTGTCGGTTCTAATATCATGTTTTGCGAATACTCGTATGTTCCCTGCAGAAAGTAAAGACCTACTAAACGATTCCTCATATTTTTAGCAAAATTTAAAATCACTATCAATTGACAAGTCTTAGGGGATTGCCACAGGTTAGTGATGATGACGACAACTAGCGATGTTTTTAAAAATAACAATTTATTAAAATTGTCAGAGCATTAAACTTATATTTTTTATTCAATTTACTAGCTGCAGTCTCAACTGAGTGATACGAGTACCTTCAATAATGATAAAGTAAGTAAGAAAAAGAAAAAGCAAGTATCTACTACTACGCACTATAATACTCTGCGGAAAATGACACATTAAAATTACAGTGAACAATCAACTATCAGCCACGTGTTGACGAGCGAGCTCTCGATGGCCGCGACTCAGGAGACACTCTATAGGGCACACCACATTTCGGCCATAATGAGGAAAACCTACCTAAATATATCACAGTTTATCGGATATATGTACATATGTTGTAACCAAACAAACAGTATTCGTTATCTTAGAAAAACTATCTTTCATACACTACAGCAGGGGTGAGTTCAACCCCCACGTTGCTTTCTAGTGTGTCTTTTATTATATTCCATTACCAGTAAGCTGACCCAGTTGTTTCAATTATTAGACCATATAGGTGGCCTTTAAGTGATCTTTAAAAGCCAATGTCAAGGTTGATCGGACCAATACGAAATGGACGAATGTACCACTAAAATGCAAAGATACGAGTTATTCGGTTCAATGTCATAATTACCTCTGAACCGTTACCTCTCGTGCTTCGGAGGGCACGTTAAGCCGTCGGTCCCGGTTACTTTCTACGGATAGTAGTCGTTACATGAGCCCAGAGGCCTTTGGCGGCTCAATAACTCTGACACCAGGATTAGCCAGGTTGACCATCCACTCGATGAACAAGAAGACCTCTGAACCGTCCGCACCTTGAGGGTTATGACAATAAACTGTAATATCCTGCTTAATATTATAAATGCGAAAGTTTGTGGTGTATGTATGGATGTATGTTTGATACTCTTTAACGCAAAAACTACGAAACGGATTTGGATAAAACTTTACAGTAATATTAGTTTATACATCAGAATAATATATGGAATACATTTTATCCCGACATTCTCGCGGGAACGTGGCACAATGCGGGTGAAACCGCAGGGCGCGGCTAGTTTGATAATAACGTTTAAAGGGGTCTAAAAGAAGATCGTTGATTTACTTGAACAAATTACTATCCATTCCTATCAGTGAGGTTTGTATGATACTGAGGTAGGTATTCCAATGTTACACTAATACATGAATCCACTGCTCAGCGACTGAAACAATATTGATCACTAGCAGCGCCCCGCGGCTTCACCGGATATGGCGGTACAAATAGCCTATAACCTTCCCGTTGAATATGGCTATGTGATGTGAGTAATTGATGAAACCGGATCGGTAGTTTCTGAGATTAGCGCGTTCAAACAAACAAGCTCTTCAGCTGTATTATATTACTATAGAATTAAACGTGATCTACCTTCGTGACGTCATCGGTGTTACGCGGGCAGCTCTGAAATAACACCCGCTACCGCGAATATTTAGCGGACGTAAAGTTAATTCAGAGTAAGTCCTATTTACGTTATAAATAAGATTTGATTCAATTATTTACATTGTAGCGTAGTTTACACTTGCCATTCCCGAGGCGCGTGGCTCGCGGCCAAACTGGATATCGACGCGGATTCTAAAATACCAATGCATTTTTAAAGGTAGTTCTCATCTGAAAATTGTTTCTTTATTAAAAGAGTTGAAAAGTAAAGGATTTTTTATGTTCGCGTTTCTTTTTGTGTATGAAATCGGTTCTTAGAACTCAACCAAGTAGATACACTATTAAGTCTTCCGGAGGCTCGGGCGTGGTTTGTGTGCGACTGTTCTAGTCTCCCGGGAACTATTCGGGTAATGTTAGAGGTCCCGCGGTCGCAGTATGTGCTGCCGCTATACAAACTATCATTCAATCTATCTAAAATCAACTAAAACATGAAACAAAGATAGAATTTCGCAAGAAACATTTACAGTAAACAGCCGACTACATTAACATATAAAAATAAACACAAATAAATGCGGTGTCTGTTTGTTGATGTGTTGCTCAACGTTATTCAATAACTGCGAGTGAAGCAGATGGGCTCGTATAAATATCCGACCGATTCGGGATCGACGAGAGATGTGTCATGAATCGATTCACACTTTATGCGGACGGATTTGTTTTAAAAATTGAGAGTTATAATAACATGAGTGATGTTATACAGGATAATAAAATTCTCCTATTATGGGAAGTAAACCAGCGGCATGTCATCACAATAAACGTCCTCCATACCTCTGCTATGTTTGCGTCGGGTTCCCCAAACAGTTCGTTTCATCTCCGAGTCCGTTTGATTGCCACATTAAGAACAAGGATATTATTTGCTATCTGTTCCAGATAGATCGTCATCCGAGTCTCGCGTCCCACTGTAATATTACGCTGACCTTTAAAAGGTAATAAAACGCTCTTCGGCGAAACCCCAGGCAGTAAATGCGGGGATTACATTTCAAAGCCCACACCCCACACGTGGGCACTCTTCCTCGCTTTATTAATACACGTGTTTCCACAACGCGCCGGATGTTGGTCTAATCAAACTATTCTAATCAATGATATTTGCGATCTTCAACTGTTAATCGTCATTACCTCGGTGCGGCCAATATAAAGTTATAGTTTATCGTAACGGACTTGTAGTAGTAATAAATCACGGCGAGTCGTAAGTTCATCAATAAAAAGCCCGTAATGTCCGAATGTACGTCGCGGGGTCGGGGTGGGGGTGCCGCGGGCGCGGGGCGGAGTATCGTTTATAACATTATCTAGTTTACGGTCCACTTGATTATCTTATAAACAATGAATACGGCTTCTGTTTGTTTATCTTGCGTCGAGATGAAAGGAGCGGGCGCGCGGCGTCGACTCGCGGCTCGCGCCGAGCGACGCTACATTGTTCATGGTTATTCTGGAATTATATCCTGCGCTCTCATTTTGTTTAACCTAATTTGCTAAGTTTCACTAATTCTTAGATTAATGAAGTATTTTAAAATGTAGCAAAATACTTTGGTAAAGGAAATATAATCACAGGCCGTATTATTATTGGTGCCGATTATTAGACATCAGACTAATGAAGGTACACAATAAAGTCTGTAAGTATCTACTTGACTTTAAGACAGGTTTTTAACTATCTATGCATTAAGATCAAAATCCGTGTGTTACGTGGTATGATTCACGGGAAATGAAAGTAAAACCCGACGAGTGACGCAAAGAATCGCCGGACGTAGTGAACTAAACTAGGTAATTAGGCCCAAAAGTGAGAGCTGCACCAAACTGCCGCACTCCCGTACCAAACTACCAATACTTAGTTATTTAGTTTCTCCATAATACTGCTACTTGCAACATGATAAGCGTTTTTTAAGTGTTTCTCTTTCGTTTCTGTTCAGGAAAATAGCTCTTCACTAACTCGAAATAAAGTGGGTTATATTATGTTCTAAGAAGTAATTAACATTTGGTAAAACTACACAGTATTGTATTACGTCGCGGCACGCCGGCATTAATTGGTCGGTACACTTAAGGACATTTTTGAATGGAATATTCGACTAATAGAATGAACTTATTTCTTCAGTTGAAGGTTTCATACAAGTATAGAAAATACTATTTGTAATCGGCGCCAACAAGTGGCTTTTGTATTTTGGGTGTTGTACTGGCGTGACAATTACCCGCTTTACATAATATTTTGTCGCAGTAGAGTCTATACTACAAAGATTTAACGGTCAACTGATAATGTAGGTAGAAGGTACTGTTGGTAACTTTAAGTATAGAGAATATTTGTCTATTAGTCTTGCTAAGGGCACTTTCGTAGTAATATTAAATTGTTGTGCTCTTATTTGTTTCAAACTTTGCTGCCAACTTGTTCTGCGTTGATTTCCGTTATTGGTGGACAACACTAATGTTATAAATTGCGCTCACTTAAATGTTAATATCGAACTTTTCCAATATAGTGGTGTTGCGTGGTCAATATAAGTTATGAGTCGCATCAATCCAATCTCGCGAGATATCGATGCAGTGTGTGCGCTCGTGAAGGCATTTCAATTAATTTTATGACGCGTTGTTCAGCCGCCGCCCGCCGCCCGCGCCGCCCGCCCGCACCTGCATTCCGCCCAGCGCGAACACTCCATACTGCCTTAAAAATACTTTTTACTTCAACAGGTTTGTTTAGTAAGGACCTGAACTGGGTTCGGTGATTAAAGGTATTTGTTTTTTTATATGTTTGATTCTTATATCTACATATTTGTTATACCTATTTGTGACTTGAATATCATACCCAGCGATTATCATTACTATTTAAATACAAAGTACCCTTTGACTAACGCCTCACATACTCGTATTACCTTGTCACACACTTGTCGGCACGACTCTACAATAAATATGACTATAATGAACGAGCGGCTCGCGTACAGTTATGTAGAGAACGTAATAACTCTTTGTCCGCGCGGCACCACACTGCTGTACGCTCCCAGCGCGCGGCCTGCACCGGCTCCTCAGATAACATTACACCAATAAATACATACCTATTTTATTAATATCGTCGTAAGTTGCCGCATTGTTTGTTTCCAGTTAAAGATAACGACGATATTTGTTATATTTATCCATATATTGATTAATTAGTAGGTAGGTATGTACCCAACTTTAGTGGTGAATACTCAATAGTTGAGTCCATTATTTCTGTATGTGCTCCTGTGGTAGGTATTTAAAACTTAAGGATGCATAAGTGGTGGACACCGCCCATTGCCTCGTTTACTTCTAATACTTGCATGGCTCCGCCGACCCGGCCGGTTATTGCAAGTAATTCCCGAGAACCGCGCGCTCTCCGCATCAATGTAGACAACCTTGCAATCAAGTAATTGTTGCAGTTCACAGTTCAATGCGTGCATCAATCTAGATTTATGAGCAAATACTAATAAACTAATCAATATCTATGTACCGATGGTTGCACTCCGGCCTCCGTCCAACATGGAGCTCACGGACCGAGTCTCTTGTAGACACTATACACGTCTACACTATCCTATCCATACTGTTTGATTCAGTCATACATGTTATAATAATATATTTTTTCTGAATATTTCCTTTATATTTTACCTATATTATCTATGGCTAAAAGGAATTATAATAGGTATATTTGCTATGACCCTACTCTATCTAACTCTACTCCCAATACTATATCAAGCACTGAGGCTTCCGCTGAAACTATAACCTCTTAGTAAGGATTGCAGGCCACACTACGCTCTGTAGGTTGTAGTAGACTATCCAAAATATGCATCATATCACTTGAACAATTAGTGCAGTGTCGACACTGCCGGCATCGTATAAACTGTGATGTAATCTGTGCCCGGGGCGGCTTTCAATAGCGCGTGTAACGTGATTGATCGCCGGCGGTTAATCCGATGTTCCATGCGTTGCTTGATTGCCACATGGATTGTATTGAAATTAGACAATTGTCCGCCTAAATGGAGTTACGATGTTAATTAACGTACAACGCATGCAATCTATTTGAGTAACACTATTTGAATAAAAAGTAATCAGAAAGTTTATTCATTTTTAATTGCAATAAAAGTATTAATGAACAGTGAAGGAATACAAGAGAACAATAAATACCCAATAAATAATTGGGTTGCTGTCAAATCCTTTTTAATATTGCCTCGCAATATTTTTATTCGTAAGGGTGTTATATATCTCCCCCAATATTTATGGACAAGCCAATTTGCATGTTAACGATTAAAGATGGCAAGAGGAGCCTCGTGACGTCACATTACTGTAATTTATTGAAATACGTTCCTCGTAAATCAAGACATATGTGTTAATTACTTTTTAATGGGTTCGAGTGTGTGCGTGAGTTGATGTATTCAAGCTCTGCTAGTGATTACTTCTAATTATAACTTGCTTTGAGTTACTCCGGCGACACAACAACTTACAACTGATGGAGTCTGAGGCCTTGTACTCATTTGTTGACTCCAGCGAACGTCAGGAATCGCAAGCAAAATCAGAGGCGAAATTCATTTACTATTGTTCTGTCAAACATGCTATATGAAGCAAGCAGCGTACGCTACGTATTCCTCCGGTGGCACCGCGGCAATCAATTTGTAAGTCGCAGTGTCCCGAGCAGGAAGTGCAGTATAAATAGCCCGCGGCTAGTGGCGAGTGTTTACACGTATTGTGCATTGATTCGACGCCATCTTGATACTTTAATAAGATTTATGTTGCGCTCTCTGTCCGTTTATTACAATTTTATAGACTTGAACACTTATTATAAAGTATAATATATATGCCTGTTATTTATTATAAGTAAAAAGTGTGTGGAGACTTATTATTGCTTCGTATAGACTGTACAACGTTTAAAATGTTTGATTTTTAAATTAAATGAAAGCCATATTTTAAATAGCGGACACAGCTGTAATACTCGTACCCAATTAATTAAAGTTATTAACTGACCTGTCATTTAAGAATGTAAGTTATGAATATAGTATCGGTATTCGATAATAATGTATGAATCTAAATCGAATGCATGGCGTAGTTCTCACGGGAAGCCCGGTTGTGGCCCGGTCGCTTGTCAACTTTATAAATAACAGACACTTGTGATGAACACGTAATGTCATTTGTAGTCTGCGGGCGCGTTGTTATGAAAATCAAGCATTAAACGTTTATGATTGTAACGTATGGTGTGGTGCGGCAAAACTGCATTTCCTTATTGAGAGTGCAAATAGAATTATTAACTCTTAACCCGAACCACTTACTAATACAAACACGAGCCATCTGTGTGAGACAATGTGTGAGAATACGTTTCGTCATGAAGCACTTACACGTTATCGTTATATAATGTACCTGAGTACTTCTAGTTGTAACACGAGTTCGATAGTTAAAAGTGGTTGGTAAAGACGAAGGAAAACTTAGCTGTATAAACAACAACCATGATTTTATCAAATACTTCAAATACCTTTCATTCTGGCTTATACTATTGACTTTTCTTATTACTGTCAACCACCTCATCACTAGAGTTCCAATGCACCTTCACCACCTTGGCCACCTTGGTGCAGAACCAGAGGAACATGACGACCAGCGCCACGGCGTCCAGGTACAGCTGCTGGAAGACCGAGAGCTGCACGGCGGGGGAGGCGAGGTGCCGCGCGCCGTGGCGCAGCACCACCTGGATCCAGTACACCAGCTCGTCCTGGGGTGGAGTCAACTGGTCTTGGAAGATAGCAGACGCTGCTCTTGATCTGTTTTGGTACCTGATAGATTGAACATTCAGTCAATTAAGTTGACAGTGGTCTGTGAGAGTGATTTCTGTGTGGAGCCTAGGGGTTGTGTGCAGACACTTTGGCATCGTCGTGTGAGTGTAAACTATAATATATTCATATAAAGTCTCTATTGTATGTATATTATAAAGTATCAATTAGTTAAATTTCATAGTTAGTTCCATAGCAATTAATTCCAAGTATGTGAATTAGTCGTGTAATAATGTGATGGTTTTGAATCATAGTAATCCCGAGCATTTTACCTGTCGTTCCCAAGAACTATCTGAATGGCCTGATACAGCACGTAGGGCATGTTGTCGTCCAGCGCGACGCGCACGCCGCGCCCGCGCGCCGCCGCCAGGTCCACGTTGATGAACTGGTCCCCGAACGCCGGCACCCCGACGATGGGCACCCCGAAGTACGTGGCCTCCATCACAGAGAGCAGGCCGCCGTGCGTGATGAAGAGAACTGTGTTTATGTGGTCTGAAATATTGCAATACTTAGTAATATTTATAATCCTTCTCACTGCACTGATACTATCAGTGAAAAAAGAAGCATATGCCCAGGAGTGGGCCATAACAGGTCATAACATAACAGGCTATAACTTTTTATTAATAATATTTAATAAATTCCTATTTCGTGAGTAATCCTTCAAAAATACTTACTAAGTACACTGGTCTGCGAAACCCATTTGACGATATGGACATTCTTAGGAACACCTTGTAGAGGCTCCTCAAGTTTCCATATGACCGTCTGCTTTAGTTCTCCGAATATACGCAGCAGCAGTCGCTTGGTGTGCTCCGACAAATCCGTGGCATGAATCATGGTGCCCATACTGAAGAGGATTACACCGTTTTCCGATTCATCGAGCAGTTGTTGCATTTTCTGATGGGATCAAATAACATGTAAACTGGATTACATTAAATATGTTCATATGAAAACATAACTTAACATCATAAAATTCCATAATGTAAAAAGGAAATGGTAATAACTAGTCCATACTTTAGAAAGAGGCTTCATGGTGAGATGGTGTCCCCCGACGTACTTGGCGTTGCTGGGCAGCGCGAGCGTCTGCCCCACCAGCGGGTGCGAGTTGACAAGCATCAGCGACGCGTTGTACACGAGGCTCTCGTAGTCCAGCAGCGGCCGGTCCTTCAGCACCAGCGCTCTGAGGTATGCTTCCTTGTAGATCGAAGCCTCCACGTTATACGTTGTGTAGCTTTAAATATATGGAAAAAGAGTAGTACAAGGTGTGTTTGATTTGTTAAGCTGTTTATTTATACAGTATAGCCGCTGGCCCAGTGTCAGCCGCGGTGTGAGATGCAACAATTTTACTAAAACTGTTAAAGGTCTGGTAGCTGTCCGTGTGTCGATGGCCACAAATGAAAAGATGATTCTTCATATTACTTACTAATACCACGCTGTAAGCTGCACCCGACTAAACAGCCGCTCAAGCCGATCCCTCAAGCCCTGGCCTAGAGACCAGCCCGAGGCGTGCGGCTCGACGCTGAACGCAGGGTTCGTGTGACTGTCCATCAGGTGCAGGTTCAACCAAGAGGCGTCCACTGTGCTGTACCAGATCAAGGGGCAGTTGTACACTAAGGCAAGACTGTAAATCAAAACAGATGGATTTAGAACAGATGGCCACGGACCCGGGCCATGGATATTTAGAATTCTATGAGTTACTCTATCTTCAAATTCCACTTACGGAGCTAGAAGACCACTATAGAACCACTCGGCTACAACCAATTCGAAGGTGGACTCAGGGTCTTGTAGCAGCTGCTGCACGGCTTCATGCTGCAGTAGCCGGCGAGCGAAGACTGAGGCGACGTGCAGCACGTCGCGTGGCGGCCGAGGGTTGCGAGCTATCTCGTATATACTCGGCTTTGCCATGCCTTGGAAATACATCGAGAGAACTCATTAAGCATACATCAGTGCAAGTATTATAAGTAATAATAAACATGTCCAAAAATTATGGCAAAATGTCAGCGGCAACTCGCCTGGCGGTAGATCCATGAGAGAAGACACATTGACCTTGTTGAGATTGTCATTATGAGATAAACTGCTTGTCGGGGCTATGTATGTCACCTGTAACAAGTTTCAAAGAAAAACAATGGTTTTAGCAAAACATACACAAAAGTATGTATTATGGTAAACGTAACATGATGTTAATAGCTTGTGAGCCGTTGTGTTCATCACCTGATGGCCTGCATTGACGAGGGCCCTGACGAGCGAGTCCCCCAGGGCCGCGTGGCTCGGGCTGGGCACCGGGAACACGACCAGCACCCGACTGCCGGCGCACGCGCACACCAGCGCGCACCACACCGCACCACTCAACACATGCCACATCTCACACACTACTGACACCTCGGAGTCCTCGTGGGACACCTTATCAACGATAACGTCTTGATTGATGTCACTTTCGACTTATTTATATAAGGTGATTCTGAGATGATAAGGCGCTTTATTGCCAGTTTTATAACGTTATCGTAATCTTGAATGGATCTGAAATTGCAACTGCTTTGTTTTCATTTATCAGTTTGATACTAGTTGCTTATGTTAAAGGTGACATTTAATGGTAATCCATCATAACAGTATCAGTTTATTGAATGATTACCGATAATACATCCTTTAAACATCCTTTGTGCGCAGAGTTTAGTCTGATAGTTATACTGTGGTTTAGTTGTAAAGAGACTATTACGAGCAATCTGCCGCACCACAATAGGGTCGCCACCTGGTACAGACAGACCCATCGCTGTTGTTATTTCACTTAATGAATAATCATTTATTTGATATTAGGTTTATTCAATGTCCCTCCAGGGCTCGGAGAGAGGCTCTGACGTCAGAGATAACTTACTCTATAAGTACCCAAGCGCTTATTGTTTGTGAACATTACACAACGCGAACACATTACGTGATAAGCCCTTGCCGTTTCTACCCTTGTCTCCAATATGAATGTTTAGCCCGTAAGCCTCCCCGATCGGGTAACGGATGAAATCTAAAAATATTCGTATATCTCTTAACAACATTGTATAAATCTGAACGATCCCATTAGCGGGGCTGAGTGCGGTACAATGAGGCTTAGGGCTCACCGACCGAATAATACCGGCGCGGCGGGTAATTGAGTCGCGTGTTCACCGGCCTAGCAGCCGCTTGTTACAATAACGACGGGCCGTACCGTAACACACAAAATAATAAAACATGCTTTTATCATCCCTCGGGGGTTGAGGTCCCTCTTGTAGTTTCTGTCTGAAGTATATCTCGTGTTCCAAACATGGTCAGTTATGATAGGTGATAGTCATTTATTATTACGGCATTTATTTTGTTTGGCCACGGTCTGCTGTCCATCAGTGTCTGACGATAACGATGTCTCGGCCGCCCGATCACTCGCTCATGGCCCCATCAGGCAGGCATTGGAACATGAATGAATACCGAAACGAATCCTCAAACGTTTAATAAGTGCTCACACTACTACAATAGAGGTAATTTCTAATTACAGTAACGCAAAGTTCTGATAACCGAATTACAATGTCACGTAGAATGTGGTCATAAGATCAAATATTCATTAAGGACGACTCCCTTTTTAGGTAATTACAAACAGCGAGCGGGACGAATAGTAAAGATACGCGAGGCGAAGCAAATAGCAAATTTAAAAAAGAACACAAAATTAAGAGCCGGTGCCCGATGTCTTTAAAAAAAAACGCAAGTCATCGTTGACTCCGCGCTGGGGCTCCTCCGTTAGGCTGACTAATCTAGGTTAAAACAAATGAGCTTGAAAGAGCTTTTAATAAAAACTGTCAGATCCACTGAGGTGTTATTCGAATTATAATATTGTCATGTATTGCTGACCCTTCATAAAGCCCGGTCCGCACCTCGGCCCGTCGTTCGGCGCGATGTATCGCCCCGTCTCCCGCCATTACACGCGTAATCTGTGAAACTCATCCTAATTGCGTTGGCTTCACTCCACAAACTCCAACCAAAATTAACCCAAATAAGTTTAACTTGTTAACTCCACTTGTTGATTTTAATTACTTTTTGGGTAATTGCGTTTTGAAACGGCGTTGTTAAACAACGCGTTAAATCTTTTTTTGCGTTGAACATGCATGATAACAAGATATATTAAACTGCACAAAACTTGGCAATCAAATCTCTTTCAACAAAAGAAACGCATCAAGGTATTTCTGATATTAATAACAAATGTCTCTCAAAATTGCGGTAAAATGTAAATAACCAGTACATTGGGTGAGGTGGTGAGTTCGAGATGTCGCGGAGGTTGCGGGGGCAACGCTCTGCGACGCGGGAGACGGCGTCACTGGGCGCGGGTGCGGGCGCGGGCACTGGTTCGTCTGAGCAGGCCCGCGAGCGTGGTGACTGCCCTTGGCCGCCTGTCACACCCGAGATGACTTCACGCTCTGACTGCTGGCCGAGCTCCGCTCAGCCGACCGCGCTTCGCAGCCAATTTGATACCAAAACCGGAAAATTTGGGTCGCAGCTGTTTGAACCACAAACGCGAGGTGACGACGGACGGATGAGCTACCGAGTTAATTGAGTGCTGCGTCTTTGTCTCAGGGTACAGTTGTCAGTACTTGCACATGGCGCTCACGTCGTTTGTGTACATTATGCGTGTTTATAACCATTTGAAGAACTCTTCAATCAGACACTTTAGTGGTGTTGTGCAACAAAAAAATTAATCGAGTCTAGTCCATTATTCACATCGCTGGGAGGAGGTCCGCTCTGCCTCGGATTCCTCGGGCGTGTTCAAACGGTATTAGTATAATTCTCGAATCATTTAATGTCCTCCACGTGGAGCATTACTCCGATTCAATTCGATTAAAGCTTAAATCAAAACAAACAGAACTGTAAACATGTCTGTCTGTATGTACTTGTGAGGCCGCTGACGTCATCAGGGAAACCGGTAGAACAACAATGTGGATCGCTTTGATCTGGAGCTGTCCATTGTGTGGCTTACGAGAACGCGAGCCGCGCGCAGGAGCCTCGGTCATCATAATCATCATGTTTCAAATAACTACGCCGGAGTGCGTCGGCTCTGACGTGCAACTTATACTTTATAACACTAAGGGAATTTATAGTGATCGCGATTTAGAACAGATTTAAATACTGCTGGAGGAATAAATATATTCCAGCTCGACGATAAACACGTGCGAGCTGGGTTACCGTGTGTACGAATACGAGTTTAGATATAATACTAGTTTTATTCATATTTCAAAACTAGCGAGTATCGTATCAAAGATAATGATCTTGTTCACCTCAAAGAGATAACTGTTGCCTACGCAGAGCATCTCTATAAAAGAGTCAATAAAGTCAATTGAGTGTGTCTCGGGAGCGCGGTGTTGCGCCGTTAATCAGGAAACATTGGAGCGCGCGTGGCGCTGGCGCGGCGCTAGGGCTCACCTCGCCGCGTCAACAGATACCACATCATTCGACTCCATACTCCATGTTTACAAGAAAAATACAAAAACAACTAATACGTTTCATGGAAAATATCTTGTTTTGGATATTTAATAGATAATAGCGTCGATATTACACTAAATTAAAGAATATTGTAGTAATTACTGCGCGATGGCTTTTAGTGTGGCGATAATGTAGCGCATGATTATTATACGTGTTCATAAATCTGCTTATTTTAATGTGTTCCAGTTTTAACAGCGGTTTGTAAAATAATTTGAAGCTTTAGAAAACAAATTACTATGTGATGCGGACACGATATTATAAATAAACGATTTAGTTTATACTATTTACTATAAATAACGGTAACATAGATCCGGTGGGTATTTCTGAAATAATCTAAAAGCTTTTTAAGTCGCGAGCTTTTACCGAAGTAGTGATGGGCAGGCCCGGCGTCCCGTCGCGTCCCGTGTCCCGTCGACCGTCGTTACGGCTCGAATTAGCCTCTCACCGTCCCGCACATTCTCTCACGTCCCTCTACCTACATTTACATGCACTATTTGTGTACCTATTAACTTACTACACGTCAAGTAGAAAGGAAACTATTATAATACTAGAGGTTTACCCTCACTGTCCCCGTTCCTGTCGAAAATTTGGAAATAAAATTAACCTATGTTTGACTTCGTGTCAATTTTCCTTGAACCCCTATAAAGTCTTTAATAACAGACAGACTTTTGCATTTACAAAATTAGCATGGATCAGATGAAACTATCTAATAGTATACATAATGTAGCAACTTACAATTAGAGCCCATAAACTTCACACAAATCACCTCTATAAAACTGTACGTGACTGTACTCGGCGAGAGTACTCGTATAGCACAGAGCTCCGTGAAACAAACAAAGGCCTAGCAAAATTATCTATTCACATTCATCTTTGAAGATAGGTACTTTGTTACCGCAAAGCTCGTTTATGTTCATTTAATTATTAATTAATAATGGCGGCGTGTGGTGCCCAGGGTCGCGGGTCAAGGAGACCAGCCCGGGCTGTCGGCGGGACACGTCAGGGGACACGCGCCTACAGCCAATTAATTAGGGGATATACATGAGGTCTTTTTCTCTGAGGTCCTTCACTACTATTCCTACAAACAAACCGGCTCCAGTCAGCACCTGTAGGTACCTTACGTCCGCGGCCCGCAGCCCGCAGGCGCTGATTGATCCGTGAAATTGACTCGTTTTTATTCCACACTTTTAATGACTTTCCCTTTGTAGCCTCCATCGGAAACTTTGATCAACGATACGTTTCATTTCATACAAACGATTTCAGGGAAATGCCGCGATGTTAGAAAAGTAATCTTGTTCCTATTTTCATGTACGAAATACGTTCTTACCGGTGGTATCATAACTTAGGATTACTTTAACTTTAAAGATCGTTAAGAAACTCTCTTGTTGACCATAATATGCTTTCACATTGAGTGTTATTCCGTAGAGCAAATTAAACATACGTTATGACAAGTTAACTCGGAGCAAACAATCGACTTGATGTTTGTTTGTTAAAGTTTCTGTTGTGAATAATGACAGCGCGAGACGCGGCTCGTTATGACGGAGCACTTTGACTTGGTTCATATAAACATTTTCGGTTAATTACGGGCTTCTGAGTCGCAGTTAAACTGAAGGTAAACGTTACATCTATTAACTATTCGTATGATTGTTGGGAAATTTAATACAAACATACCGAAATATGGAAGATAAATGTCTCGGAACCTATGATTCTCAACTCTATCCTGTCTAGAGAGCCGTGTCTTGTTAGTGATCTGTGTACTATTGCATTGAACAGTAGTTTCACTAGTCACTACTCTACTGAGTCTATCTCTCATCTAATACAAATAAAATTATGGAGAGTTTGACAAATAGACTGGTGTCCGCTCGTGTAAATTAAATCATATTAGGTATCCAATGAATATAATACAAGGCACTCAATAATTTCAAAGAAAAGCGGGGGCACATTAAAACTGAATTATGGACATTAGCAGTACTTGTTATTCAAATGTGATTCACGGTACAGTAATGCCAAATAGTGCTCTCGAATAATAACCGCGTCTTTGAACGATCACAGACAAACAGTGCGCCAATAATACCACAGACAATCGCTCTGGGAAGGTTCATCGAGTGTGATCATCGAAAATTAATTTAATACGATCGACATTGCCAATTGAGATATACATCATTCATTTCTTGGCTAACTAAAATAATTTTAATATTTTTAGTATTCCCACTTTTCCATATACATATCTTAAATGCATATAAATCGATTTACATTCAAATAAAACGCCTAAGTATTTGCTAGGTGTGTTATTAATGACCACTGTACAAGTCTAATGTTGTATTATGGCTCGGGGAACGTTGTTATAATTATTTATAAATTAATTTCAATAATACAACCAGATCTGTGTATTAGCGGTCCAGTCACACGCGACGGACCTAACACTGCAAGGAACGCCTAATGGACCGCAGGGGTGAACTAGGAAAAACTACAAATATAAGTACTTTCAGACCATTTTTAATTTTAGCTGTTGAAGTATGTCCCTTTTTTTCAAAAGTTCCAGCTATAAATATGATTTTCATTATTAATTTAACCGGCTATGTTCAATGTGTCGACATACTTACTTACTTACTTAAATACTTGGTATTATCAACATTCTAAACCCTTTGAGGTCTGATACTAAATGAATTCCCAAGAATGTCCTGATGAAATTCTTGGTTTGGAGTCCGGCCCTGGCGTGTCCGCATTACACTCGCACTCGCAGCACGGCCGGCTCGTCCGCGGGCATGTGAGCTCACTCGCCCGCCCGCCGCCCGCCGCCCGCCGCCCGCCACGTGCACAGGTTTATGTTTATTACACGGAGGAGTGAATGTTTTATGTAATAGCGACAATTTGAGAGACAGCCTGTCATTAGTGCTCTGGGCTGACTGGATGTCTCATGCCGGGCGGGTGGTTTAATAAGTTAGCTCGAGTCGGTTAGTGGCCGAAGTAAAATTACAGTTATCGCTTATTAGTTTGTCACAAAATAATACACTTCGAGACTGATGTTTTTAAAATATCAATTATGATAATTATCGAGTCCGATCATCTCTCAGCAAACGAACCTTTCACTGAATTTTTTACTGTAACTTCTAAGAAGCTCCTAAAAATTCCACCAAGAAATATCGCAGTTTAATACGAAACTTATAATGACATAAGGCAGATATTAGACTCTGCACTACATGAATAGTGTATGTATCATAATTTAAACGTGATGAACTCAAAGCTATTCAACAGATTTTCATAAGTCATAAATTCAACGGACGTTGATTTTCTTGAGTTATTCAATATGTTTATGTGCTTTATGTAAGTCTAGTCACAATCACGGGCACGCCCAGCCGCCCAGCCCCATTATATTTTAAACTATAATGCTCATTTTACAGTCCGGCGCTACACATTTGTGAACAACAATATTTGTGGAGGAGACTCAGAACCATTTAACTCAGTATTCACCATCGTTTGACGTTTATCTTTGCAAATATTTTGATGTCTAATGTAAACTATTTACACGTGTTTTTGTATACAAAGTTCTCGTCCAATTACTAAACTTCGAGAAACCGACATGGCTGTATCAAAAATTGAAAGACACGTGAAGGGAGGCCCTCGCCGCCCGCGCTCCAACTTATCATTGAATTACAAAGTGCCCGTAATGCGATTTAAAATAGCTCGATGCTTGAAACCTGATTTTCCTCCTCTATCATAAAATATTCACATCATAGTTGGATCGTATCTCGCGGCGACACGTCGAACTTAATGGCGGCTTTTGAACTTAACACTTAGCTTGCGGTGCCCTATACGAGTCGGAGTACCTCCTCGGCGCTTTCACATAGAGTGTTCGCAAACAGATGCGCCGCTCACTCGCTCGCGCAGCCGGGCCAGTCATATTGTTCATATGTTAGAAACCAAGGAATGCTATTCAACCGGAGTTTATTTAGCAATAAACTAAGTTTTACTTATGATCAAAATATATGCCAGTGCCTGCACCTTGCTGTTTATTTAATTATGAAAAACAACACGAGGATAAAGGTTTCACTTTAAGTATTTATCACTATAATATTGTGCCAAAAGATGTAGAAATGCCGCTAATAGTGTTTCGGACAAATAGCGAATATTCGGTTACGCTCTCGGGAGAATAACCGAATATAATACATATTATAACCTGTGGTCTCCCCTCTGCTTACTCTCCTGGTCCTGCGTCGAAGGCGGAAACACTCGCGGTCCATATAGGGCCCACTATTGACAGTCGCTGCCGGCACCGTTACTCCGCCTGATTGAACTCGCTGTAGTCATCGATGGATGCCGATTGCTGATAAATGCGCGCAGCTTGCAAATATTATTGAGACCTTACTTATTTAAAGATACAAATTGGTTTGCATAGTGGTTTGGAATAGGACTTACTGTGAAGGACATTAAGTTATTGGAGTAGAATATAAAAGCTAAGTTCGTGTATGAATTTGTCCGTGTAAAGTTATTCTTCAAGTCAAAAGCAGGTGGCATTACGTATATCTTATCTCATAGATAAGGTGAGCAGTTTCTTTGACATTCCCAGGAGCCATCAATGAAACATTTTTATTATCATTTTGATCGGCCGCTCCGTCGCGTTTTATAGCAGTGTTCTGTCAAAGGTTTTCGCAATTAAAATGAATTGCCAGTAGACTAGCTCCAAAAATTAAAAAATACATTTCAGGTAGTACGAAACCGTATTTTATCTGGATAAAAATAACTTGGGAGTTCTTTGTGCACCGCCGCGTTGTACGCACGGCGTTTACGACCTCGCAGGATGCTCTCTATTAAAACGAATAAAGTTAATTTAATTCTTGAATGGCGCCGAATGGAATGCTTTCTGCAGTTTACTGCTAATGTACTTCTTGAACATTTCATTTATTTCACTTTTGACTATAAAATAAAATGACCTTCGAACAATACCTCGTATATGAGTGGGAATGAACCGACGAAGATGTTACACAATCACATCCAACAGTTAAAACAATATTTACAAAATATATTTACTGATATTTGTTGTTATTCGCTCAGTTCTTCTTCTTCCTCACTTAATTGAGACATCTTCCTGAGTAAGGGTACGATTAACAAACGAATAAAACATTTCACAGGACAGCGGCGGTTTGAAGATCATTGATTTGAAAGATCCTCCTATATTGGAGTCCTCTTGTAATTGGATGTCTGACTTATGTCTATGACGACTATAACATTACACCTACATCATGTAATAATGTAATCATTTGAATAAACAGTCCTAAACTAAAATAGCATTAAATAAGCAACTATTTAATACTCAACCATCAATTGTATTTAAAGATTGGCTACTACCGTTAACTTAACGGTTAAACAGCTTTGTCTTATGAATATACAAAGATCAAGATCCCGACGCAGTACTTACAGGATAATTACTAGCATTCCCTAGAAGAGGTATAAAAACAGCCGTGAGACGGGATCGGCTATCCGGTATGGCTAACGACGTGAAGAGCGTCATTACTTGTATCGGCGCTCCCACGAGTCGGCGGAGGCTCGGAGGAACGAGTGGTGCGGGCTTCCTATTGAGCCTTTAATGGAGCCCCCGAGCTATGTGCCACAGGACGACCAGGGGTATTCTGGATACTAGATTTTTTCTACTGTGGTGAATACCGTAGAATGTCGTATTAGAAGGAAAATGACGAAACGTTTTCTATTTAGTTAAATTATCACGATCTATGCATATATAATCAATATCTTTCAGCATGACTGCCTATGTAGTTGAATATTTTTAGCTATAGGGAAAAGGTAGTGTATTCGCCAATAATTGGATTTTATATAAGGTAAGGAAAAACAATATGCGAATTGAACCATAACTAATACTGAAAATGTCTACTTTTTTTGGTAGATCACTGCTATAGAGGCAACAAACATTCAATATAATATTAGTTCAAAAATAAACTCCATGTGATCAGAATTGGCTCCGTCAGTTATCGCGGCGCTCGGTTCATAAGACTGCCTCCGTCGGCTCCCCCGATGCACTCCTTCCCGGTTTTTGCTCCAGTCATACTTGATCAGCCTCCACGGCCAATGGCTCCACATTACACGGGATCTGATTTAAATAGCTAATAATTGCACCGTGATCACCATGTAGGCACATCAGGCACGCAGGTAACGGTGTCTCCTCCCTATTAGCAAGCAAATAGAAAGAAAAATAAAAAAGCTCTTCCTTATTTCCATTAAATTAAACTTGTAAATTGAGTATTCAAGCATATTTTCCGTGATATATACGTCTGTTTTTTCTTTATTCCCCTTTATAAATACATACTAGTTGATCAAACGGCGCTGCGACTCAACTTTATCTAACTTGTAATGATGTTCTGAACATTGCGAGTGTGTCATCATTTCGGATCATTGACGTGAACTTTATACATTGGTTCTGAAAGTATTCAGAGGCGTTACTTGTTCAGATCACACATAACTATTAAGTATCCAAGAAGTAAATATAAATGAATTTACGCGTTAATTAATCCTCGACAAAGCTACAAGATAGGAATGTGTAAGAGACCAACTACTCACCGATGTCTCTTAAGGTCAGTACTCACATACGGTATTACTCGATAGTTTTACTCGAAGTCGAGTAAAAATCAACGTGTGGACCGCAAAACTCACAGCTCGAAGGCTCGCACCGAGCCGGCTCGATGGAATTAAATGAAAGTAATTTCCTTCGAACCTACTCGAAGCGAGCCGTCAATCTTGACTCGAACGTGTGTACGTGACTGCGAGTGGCGCGAGGCGATTGCAGTCTGGTATTGTTTATCGTGATTGAAACACGTGTTTTTAGAGAAATGGATTTGCGAGTTTATTCCAAACGCGTTTTTTACGTTTTTTCTTTTCATTTTCTTTGATTTTCTTATAAAGAACTGTGAGACTTGATAAATACAGCCACCGTCTCCTTTGTTGCACAGACATCCTTTGGCTCGAACGGTTCGGTGAATACTGAACGGCGCGCCTCACTCGATAGATCAATGCTCAATGTGTGGACGAAAGCCCATGCCATGAGTTTTACTCGACAGTTTAGCTCGATCGAGTAATACCGTATGTGAGTACTGACCTTTAGAAACACGGCAGACAACAAGGCTATTCGTTGCGACGCGAAAAAAGCGTAGGTGTGCGTAATCATTGTTCCTGGTCCTTGTTCCACGAAACGGACGGACGTATCCTTGTTTCCATGCCCTTTTCAGGGCAAAATAAAAGCCTAAAACCTCTTTTATTCAAGCACACTGCTATTGGGTACCAAAAACTAAAAACAACAACAAAAAGTATACTGAAACAATGTCGCAGGGGGCATTGAGCGCAGGTACTCGTAAGTAGTGAACGCGTGGTGCAGCCGTTCAACTAACGGGCGTCGGCACTCACCTGCGACCACTTGAGATAACGGGCGCGCAACCTGTCGCCGGGCCGCCCCGGCTCACTCCCGTGCACCTAGGAGGCTAGTCCAGACAACGGGGCACATCGGATGAGTATATACATCATCCTCGGTAATATTGGCCTCGTCGTCAGTGGAAACATATTGCATAGGTAAACTACTGACGCGTAGCTTCTACGTGTATTTCTGCTCTTTTTTAGGTAGAGTCGTAGGTACTGATTTTAAATCAGAATCCATTCCTTTATCTACCAACTATTATCCCATCTGCCCCGTGGAACGGGCAGAAGTGACTGAGGTGGATGGGAGAGGACTGCGGTTGGCATGGCTCAGTGATTTATATCGCTTGTTGAGAGCAAGTTGCAGCGATTAACATCTACAAACGAGTGTCTCACCTCACATCTCTAGAGAGCTAAAGAACTCTGGGAGAACTAACAGAATGCTACCGTCGCCGCTGGCGGGAGAAACGGTCAGTGAGCCACATTATAAGCACCACTTATCGGTAATAGTAGTTTATGCAACGTCATATAAAGAAGGGTATTAAAACACGAGTGTGAGTTTATGAAACGAGCGCAGCGAGTTTCATAATAGTAACGAGTGTTTTAATACCCGTGTTATATGCAGTTGCATACACTACTTTATCTTCACTATTTAATGCAATTAATCAAACAAAATTTTAAAAACAAAACACATTGCGAAACATTAAATTCACGCGTAGGTACGTGTATTGTCACAGTGAACTTGCCGCCATTAAAATCTAACCAATGAGAGCGCAGCTGCGCGTAGGGCCAATCAGGAGCGAGCGAGATCTTACCAAAGAGTTTTGTGTATGTAGTTTCGACGAAGTTTTCACGTATAACCCAACTGTTTTCAAAAGCCAGCCTAATATCAAAATTTTATGCAACTAGTATGAGGATTTTGACATAAGGCTCGCCAGGTTAATTGGTCGCGTTATAATGATGTTATAATGTTATATTATAATAATATTATAACATCATGTGCAATTGCTTAAATTGAGTGTTTTAGTTGTCTGTGCTATAACAGTAGTAATTATAAGTCAAGTATTGGAATCTTAAGTAGAATGTTACAACATTAGTGTAGATAAAAATACATGTAAAACATATTCTATATTGGCTCTCCTCAATTGTACGAGTACTTAGCGCTAATACGTTTCTTAGAAGTTTGTTTCAATAAAAGCGTTTATAGTTTTAATTCGTTGACATAATTCGGACCCACGATCTTGGCCTAAGATACAAGTTTGATTATACGAGCGCTAAATATTACTTGTATAAGTTGAACATAACTATAAGTTGCATAGATGTAAGCCGCTAGAGATGTGTACGTATGGACAAGGTATGCAAGTGGGCCGCCAGCCAGGGAAAGTGGGATGAAGCCAGCTGTACCTGGGTGTCCCGGACTGCTCCGACTCGGCGGTCATTCATTCGGATAATTTGCGAACTCGCAGATTTATGCGGCTTCATCGGCTTCCTTCATTACTCTCCGCCAATTGAAAACTAGATGAAATTCAAAAGATTCGTAATGAGACGGAGGCCCCAATTATATGTAATCTCGGATAATTTAATTCTCGTCTGAAAGGCGAGCCCGGACCGCCGCGAGTGCCTTGTTACTGTTGTTACTCATTAGTGCTCTCTTGCTAACTGGTGGCATGTTAATCGATTTGTTATCTTCAGTCTCTATAGAGGCTTATTATTTTTCTGTTTTCCACTTAGTAACAGTCTTCTTCATGATAACGAGATAATATTTTCCTGGTTCAATTCCCGAGAGCGACAGATATTTGTGGGGATCTCGCCTCTTATATACCTAATATCTAGTTGTGGTGTGCGTATTAATATGGGGCTCCTCCCGCGTGGCTTGTTCTAATGGGTAATGAGAGCTATGTTATAATGTTTATTTGAATTTAATTATGACTGATATTTGCATTCCAATTGCCATCGCGGATTGTTCCTAGAGGAGAAAAGCGTAGTACGGCAAAACTATAAACTTATTTCTTAAAATTTGTTCCATTGAACTGTCAAATTGCAAGGTCTTGCGGTCGGAGCTGAGCCTCGCCCTTGTGCAGTAAGCCTGCACTCGGCACCAAATGACAATAACATCCGGCGACACGGCGACGCGGCGCGCATCGCGAGCATCGAGGAAGGAAGAGATGCGCAGGAGCAGGAGGCGCCGCGCGGCGTGCAGCAGATGAGTGATGCGGCGCGTGAGGTGGGATTACATGTTTACCGCCAGTATTCATAATTAAGTACTACGTGCTCCTTATACTAACAACAAATTTAATATCATACAAAAACAACACTTCTGAGAAATATCAAAATCGACCTGCAACTCCTACGCAGTTATAATAAAGTCAAGTACAAACGTAATTCATGATCATAAATAAAAATATATTAAAAATCCAATAAAATATAAAATAAATCGATTCGTATACAATTTAATAACAGATATTCCAG
The DNA here is from genome assembly GCA_963082685.1 of Cyclophora albipunctata. NCBI lineage: Eukaryota > Metazoa > Arthropoda > Insecta > Lepidoptera > Geometridae > Cyclophora > Cyclophora albipunctata. Next base: position 115,476 of record OY720117.1, on the reverse strand, counting down.
CGATGTGCGCGGCGAGTGGCGACAACTCCGTGACAAATGGCCGCCGGCCGAGGCTGCGACACACGGCCGACAGAAATACTCGCCAGTAAATATAACGAGCGGTGGAGCGGTGTGGAGCGACCTGCGGGAAACGCGGAAAGTATTTATCATTACGGCTCGAAATACAGTCGCACGCCACCCGAGGTCGCGCTACTATGTGTAGGGACTTACTATTCTGAACTAGATACGTACGAAGACATAATAAAAAACACCTTCACACCAATATCAAGAATGCCAAGGTGGAATAGTATAGCATAGTGAGAAAACCACGACCACAAAAGATAAAGTACTAATACGTCTAAGATTGGTCCAAGAGATTGCACATTAACTGTCAGATTTTAAAAGCTCAAGTACTGGAAAAACTCCTCAAAATATAAAATCAAAAATAGAAATATCGTGTTGAAATTCAATTAAAAAAGTGTCATATAGCCAAATAAAAGTTTATTGTATCGATCGTTCGAAGCATCGCAAATAGGCCTCAAATACATTTTCTACTGAATCGCTAATAGTGTTGACACCTAGACCAGGATTCAGCTATTGAATATTCAAGTGACGGCACGTGGAGAGCCCTGTTGGCTTCTCGCCAGACTGGCGCAACAATGGCGCTCGTTGGATGCCAATCTGCACTTTGCGGCCACGACCAGGATCTGGTCACGTGGGCTGATAACGCACCAACATGTACTCACTACTGAACTTTCTGTTTGGACCGGTTAACAAACACTTTTTTAGTCATTATTTTATGTGCATCAGTTGGTAACGTTTTGTATGATCTAACACTTCAGTGATATCAACGGAAGAGTTATTAATTTCCATTATCACATGAAGCGTCGTCCCGGTGCCGTCGCCGAGGCGGTGACGTGTGTTCTCGGCGCCCCGCGCGCCCTCAGGGGCCGGCCGCGAGTGTGTCGTCATTACGAGAGTTTCCCTAAACTTCGTAATTCGTTAAAGCCACATTAATCTAAACAAATGTGTTTGTCAAAGTTTAACGTCGTGATAAATCGCCACAGATCTCAGTAACCTAATTCTGTAAACACATTATTAACTAACGAGAATTTGGACGGTAAATGTTATTAGTTTATTAGATTATATTTCCTGAAGTTGCAAGTCATACAACGTAATGACGCCGGCGGCGCTGATTCGATCGTTCCCATCAGTATATTTAGCTGATGTGTAATGCGTAAAAATATTGATGGGTTAAAAGCTAAAGGGGTCAATATCCAATCAATACGCAACCTATATAGCGGCGCGGCGCTGGCGGTGGCGGCGCCGGCGCAGCGCTGACGCATGCGGCCGACACTCGCTGAACCGCGATAAGCCCCAACTTTAGCGTTATCGAAGCTATTTGCCCATTAGCATGACACACGCGACTGATTTACGGCCCAAGATTGCACTCCAACAAGGGCTCTCGAGATCAACACGCATTACTGGCGATGCTCTAATGTACCGACGACGGCTCCAGAACTAGATCGCAGGAAGTGCAATGAGTAATCCTTTACTTGTAGGTATGTTAATTACTGTTTCATAGTTATTCTAAGACACGAAGTAGTACCGGGAAGTGGTGAGGCGGCATCAATAGTGACCAGCCAACAGACATCCGCTCGGCCCCATTGATTGACAGCAGATCAACGTGTCATCTGCACTCACTCTGGTTTATATAACATTTCGACACAATGAGGTTATTGAGCCAAGTATGAAGTTACGATTCAATTTCGGTACAACGGAAGCAAGTCGAACTACGTTATGTTCATGTCTAACTCGTGTTCAGGCGTGGGGATGATGCCTCCCGTCAACTCATCACTGTACATGTAGTAATAACCCGTGAGTGCAGTGCGATAAGCCTCTGCCCACCACAATTTAAACCTTCTCATACGGAAGCCCGGCCCGATCCAGCTGACACGAACCTCCGACTGATCGATACTAGAGCGGATGTTTCTAAAAGTGGCCGTAAAGTTCCGCAGAGTGGAGCTGAGTACTAATCAGATAATAACTTTTTGTGATTCGAAAGTTGTTCTAATGATAATGACACTCCAATGTGCTATAATACATTTTTGTCTAGTATTGGTTATTGGAGACTGGCTTTATTTTTTGTGTATTATTTGTCACTGTTATACCCAAAAATATATACATATGTAGGATAAAAACTTTTTAAATTGCTACATGCTACGCATTGACACTAGGCATGAGGCAGACACTAGGCATGGCGGTAAAGTTATAGTTGACTGACATGTCTCATCACAAATCCGCCCCATACTTTTCATAAAAATGGGTAAAACTCAACCACTGTTATTCAACTGTTAATGTTATGATGATGATAAGATGGATGCTAAGATATTGAATAGGAGGACGTTTGTCCTTTTTTAAGTCGACATTTTAATAATATTCATTCATTTATATTCGGGCACAAAAAGCTATCAGAGGTGTTATATGAGTTAATTCAATCCCACATTCTGCTCGCGAGCCTCCAGCCCGGCCTGTGCCCGCCGCTCAATATTTCAGAGCCTAACATTTAACTCGCTTCCGAAATACCGCACTCGACCTCACACGAATCATGCCTCGGCTCATGACTTCAAATAAATCTCTTGCGGTTTCAATATGATTAAAATAACACACATAATTCAGTTTACTGTTGAAATGTTGTATTCGGAGACAACATTTAATTAAATCTTTTAAGAAGCCAGAATGAAGTCAACTTGAATGGAAAAATTCACTTCAAACTAACGGCTTAAAACAATCTTATGAAAACTTTATCCCAACTACAACTCTCGATTTCATCATAACATCAGATAGATCTGTTCAATAAAGAATCTTTGTTTAATGTTCAGTGAGGCCTAGTGTTGACGGCTGCGCGCTCTCCGCACGCTCTCCGCGGGCTAACTGTGTGCTCACCGGAATGGGGTCAACCGTCCGATCAACACTTGAACCAAACAATTTAACGAGAAAAACATATTGAGGCTTGTAAAATATCACTTGCCGCTAAATATACCACATAGACGCGCCCGCGCCCGGCGCCGCCCGCCCCAGATCCGCCCGCGGGGCTGACCCGAATTGTGAAATAACTAGGATTATTACGGAGCCTCGTGCTGGTGGGAATACCTCGCAAGCTACCGTACATATTATTATGATAATCTGCTACGAACAGTTGAAACGAATGTGTTGTAGTCATTATTTTGTACAACATTGTACGCCCTATTTGAGTTAATAATAATTCAGGCAAACACGTCGCTTAAAGTGTGACTATAAAACAGTTTATGTATGCAAATAGACGGTAAGTTGAATATTGTGCCTCGAGTACTGGGTTAATCGGGGTCTGGCTCGCCGACTCCGGCCCAATCAGCCCTCCGCGCCGCCGCGCGCCGCCCGGCCGGTTGAGACGACTCTCTGTCAATATTTTGCTAACAAATGTGGTTTCAAATGAGCCTCTCACACAAAAGAATTGTTATTTGGAGTTGATGTTTTTGTAATCCACGTATAAACGTGAAACAGGCCGAAACATTTGGGAACACTTTCAGTATTCTCTTATTGAAATATACTCCACTCAATAAAATGAAACTTTGGGAAGACGTGTTCCTGAATATTTGAATAACTTTTTTATTAGTTTAGAGAATTGTCCACGTCGCGGAGCACAACTCCCGAGTGTAGTTACACGGGACGTTAACTACCTGTCACCTCCGGGACACCATCAAACCGAAGCGCGCATGTGTTTCCGAGCCGCACACATGCACACCGCCGGTGAACACTAACCCTAAAACATTGTTATGGCTTCGCCGGAACTCTGCTAATTATTCGAAGCTGTAACTCGCCGGAGACGTTCGTCGGAACTTTTCCAATAACTGCGTAAAGCCCATACAAGTGATTGTTCGCTAATCCCAATGGCCGCGGATTACCGCAAGTGGCTCGCTGGCGGCTCGTCGCACTTAGTACACCTACATGTAACAACATGCCGCGTCTGTGCGTAGGGACTGCTGCTCGTCACTCACAACATGTTAATACCTCACATCCGATAAGGATCGATATGATCCGCCTTACGTGATTTCATAAGATACTTTTCCCATACTTAGAGTAAAGCCGCAAATTCAATATGAATTATTAAAATTGTTTCCCTCTAACTTTTATCGTTATAGTCACAAGGTTCGCACAATTTGTTGGTAACTTCATAAGTGTAATCGCTTTTATTGGTGAATATGCGTAATAAAAGTAAAGCCTCCTGCCGAGGCCTCGCGGCGGACTCATCCTGGTTCCGGAAGGGTTTCTTCGCCGTCGCTCGCTCAGACGCATAGAACGTCGAGTGAGAGTTATATTTCTGGGTATTTACCTAATAATAGTTTCCGTCCCGAACCTTTAATGAGCGTGATGTATCAATAGCGGGTAATGAAAGGCGAGAGGTCGCCTGTCAATGTTTCATTGTGTTTATTAATGGCGTCTCTTCAGCCAGGGGCTGTCATTACGAGCGGCTAAGAGAAGAGCGGCAAGGTCGCGGGACAAAGCGCTCGTTATCTCAGGATTACACCAATAAGATACAAGGAAGTGCCGCCCGCGACTCGCGACACTACTCGGGAAATTTAATAAAAACGGGACGCACGGCGCAAAAAATAATTCGCTCCCTAATAAATTCTGTATCACAGATAGACGCTTAACAATATTTTCGCTGTCGCAGAAAACATTTGTTAAATAATACAAAAAGCGTCCCAAAAATGCAAGGGATTTCAGCACTCCCATAGAGATAACGATGTGCTGCAATACGGAACAACGCCCCGAGTTTATCAGCGCTCGCGAGTTCACAACCACCGCGCACCAGGGGGCTTTGTTTTTCCTGGTAAAATATTAAGTTTAGTCTAATGTTTCTGGAAAAAAATGGGATACCATTATTTCTCAATGGAATAAAATTTTGTAATACATATTAGGAGGATTAGTTCAAGTCTATTGTTAGAACTGACACTTACTAGAATATTTAAAAATAAGAACAAAAGCCATATTCAAATCGCAGGCGGATTCCATTGAATAGTATTGTAAAACTAAATAAGGTACAGATGGCTAGAAATCCTTTAACGGTATTTTATATTGAGTTTGTTTTCTAAAGAGGGTACAATCCGTACGTTACGGCCCTTTGTTGCGGAGCAATAAAATACAGCTTTTATGAATCAAACAAGTTGTACATCTAGCGCTGTATCTGGACCACAGCGCTTCACATCCCCGCTTAATAGCTTTGCTCTGAAATTTAAAGCGTTTCAGAAAATTTACGACCATCTCAAGCGCTCCGAGTGTGTTGCGATACCAAGGCTGCGACCGTAATCCTGCGTCTGCACTTTTTAATGGTTTTGTTAATTTGCGAATTGGCTTCACTCTTTATACTTGGTCTTTATTTCAATTATTTGCAAGATTGAATATCCCCGTGCTTTATGTCCTTGTTTGCTATAGCTTACATTAATGTGTAGTTTATTGTTCGTCCCTCAATATTACGTTTCTAATTACCGGAGTGCAGTAAATCTGGCGCAGATTATTCATAGAGCTGCAGATTTAATGTTAAATTAGTATGAGGAGCGCGCCGGGCGGTCTGCGCGATCGATAGCACACTCGCGGGATTCAATAATACCTTAGATTTAGAATAACACCTAGTCAATACGGAAAGTAAACTGTAAAAGACATCTTGTTATTTTTTACAGGTTTTGGCTTTCACACCCAAGGTTAAACTCTATACACACTATTTGAATGAATAACAGTAATTATTGAAATGTTAATTAGTTACAAATAGTCTGAATTGGCTCCGCTGTTCGGTTTGTTTGCAGTTCGCGCGCCTCGTGGAACAGGCTGGAAAATAAACAGGAGCGGAGTCTTGCGAACTATTACGGAATAGCCAACAACCCGACTTGGATTTAAGACCCGGACATGTTGGAACTCCTTGTTCACGTGTCTACGGTTTGAAGGTTGTGGGGTGTAATGCTTTTGCGGCAGTTATTTATTGTTATGATATTGGGCAGTGTGGTCGCGAGTAACAAAGCTCTAGGGCTTGGTGCTTATATGAAAAAGCTGACATGTCATATCTGTCGGACGTGTCATTGTTGTTGACTAAAAGATTATGAGGATTTCAACAGCTTCCACGACTATCCGAGCACCGCAATCTTAGAATAAGTATGTACTTTACAACATGTTACTCTTCAAGAAACTTCGCCTTAAACAAACAAACTTGTTGGTTATTCGTGTATAACAAAACTTGAAACTTCTCATTGTGTGCTTGCTATTAATATTCTATTCTAAATCGTCCAATCTGGAAAGTCCTACTTTCCAAGACACTTTATTGGAAACTCATTGAAATTCCTCAGCCATTTACGTTACATGACCTAATAAAATGTTATAATGAACATTTTTATTAAATTCCCTTTTTTACAAACAAGTACTTCTCGCCAACAGACGTTGACCGGAGGAATATTATAACATTTCTTAGAATAAGGAACCAACCGAGGTAATCCTAATTGAACTTCATTTAGTATGTAATTTCACTCAGCCACGGGGAGAGCCGCACGGAATAAAATATGCAGATAAGTACCTATTAAGTAAGCTGAAAAGAAGTCGGACCTGAAGATTAAAAACGTGGTGTTTGGTTAAATATGCGGCTATATCGTAGGACTTAAACAAACAGTGTAAGTAAAGGTAATCATACATTATTTTTATTCATAATTTTATTACCACATGTATTGGTACATTTCAAGCCGTAGTCTTACCGAAAACGGGGTGAAGAGCAAAGACATTTTAATTTTCATGATTATGAATGTAAATTGTGCAAATTGGTGAAGTGTCTGATACCGGAGCGATGTGCCCTAATTGAACACAGTTAGTGCGAGTACTCACATCGTGGATGTATTGTTTTTATCCGTTTACGAGCGCTTGTCAGACGCCATGTTTGTTTCATTAATGTGACATCACTTAATGGTATTTTTGACTCCGGGCTCAGGTTTTGGATATAAAAGTATTTGGTGAAAGCTTTTCCTTCACGGTTGGATTAAGGGTTTTACATTAAATATAAAAGCTTTTTATATCACTGAATATTATATTACGTTGCGGCTACTTATCTACCAGACAAACATGACGGGAAACAAACATGGCTCGCTTCGGATCCGAAGTGCGGCGGACAAATACCTAACAAATAAAATAACCGCTAGTTAGTAGTTAGTACAATGTGATGTCGACCGCTCGCGCTGGCTGGCGACCTGTCAGAGTATTCATTACATCATTTCCAACAATCATATTACAGTCGACTCTCGTTAATTCGAAACTTGAGGGACTCTTCAAATAGGTATTACGAATTATCGAATGTTTGAAATATCAAATGGTTCGTGTATGTTGATACAAGTTTGAACTTGTCGCTCTTTCTCTCTGCAACTTTGAATTGTCGAGTGTTGGACGCCGATGAGTTCGAATTAACGCGTCGTTTTATTATATACAAGTTTGAACTTGTTGTAACAAGTTTGAACTTGTCGCTCTTTCTCTCTGCAACTTTGAATTGTCGAGTGTTGGACGCCGATGAGTTCGAATTAACGCGTCGTTTTATTATATAGCAATGATTTTTTCGTTCGAATTACCAAGTGCATAAAAATGTATTGATTTAGTTCGAAATATAAAGAGATTTTGTAGGGAACTCGTGATAACTTTGAATTATAGAGAGGTTCTAATTATCGCAGGTTGGAATTAACGAGAGTCGACTGTATTATCTTTGCTCTAACCGAGTATGGAAATTAAATTTAAACTAAACCACTTAATTTCAATAAAGCTTTGTAAATAACATTAACATTCCATCGCTGTTGGGAGCGCAAGCCGGAAGGACTGCAGTTGTCATGTAACGTTATAATATAACATGCAAATGAAGATACCTACTAGATACCGGTACGGGTAACGGCACCGGTCGTTTGAATAAGTATCGAGGGCTGAAGAAATGCAGCACGCACCAGTGGCCCCCTCCGGCTCCAGTGAAACCTGACCCGGCCTAGTCAAGTAGTCACTGATCATATTGATGCAGGAAATAGGTCCTCTTCGGAATCACGAACACGAGCCCGGTCTTGAGAGTACACGTTATTAACACCTTGAAGCCTATTATATCCGTTTAAATTATTATTTAAGCTCGAAGTGTCCCTTTGTTGGGCAAAAACCTCCTCTCATTTGCTCCACTCCGAACACCAAGATCTTTATTCCATAGCTTAATTAGTTTGGTCAAAAACTTAGTAGATTTCGTTTGCCAGCGATACGTTTAAAGAGGCCTGTTTGGACCCAACTCTAATGAAATGAAATAATTGATAATAGTAGTTTATGCAACTGACATATAATGAAGGGTATTAAAACACGAGTGTGAGTTTATGAAACGAGCGCAGCGAGTTTCATAATAGTAACGAGTGTTTTAATACCCGTGTTATATGCAGTTGCATACACTACTTTATCTTCACTAATACAATTAATCAAACAACAAGAGTAAAAGCTGAAAATAGTTTATTTATTTTCGAAACTTTCACCATGATTGTATTGTCGTCTACGTTAGCGACTTCATCGAACTGGATTTTGTATAGCTCTTGCCTTCGGCAAGCCCCCATTATGCCGAAGATTAGTGCAACCTGTAACAATAAACGATATAATAAGCTTGATGTACATAGCCAAGGCAAAAACTATGATTTATGAAGTAGTAAAGTGTAGGTACTCGTACCTACTACCAAATTTATACACAAAGCGCTTAAACGGAGTGTCTAGATAACTTGCATGTGTAGTACGTAAGTACTAGGTAGATTAAATAACAGAACTAAAATACACTTACCTTTTCAAAAAGATACAAAATATCTGGTGAATCTTCCAGGAACATCTTTATTTGACCTGTTGTAAACGTCAAGGACTTTTTTTCCTTGTGTCCTTCTGAACTGCGTTTCAGGAACGCTATGACTTTTGAATACTTCGTGATATCAATATTGTTGTAGATACTCAGTGTGGACTTGAGCATAGAATATTTAGCCCACATAGAAGATGGCTTGAATTTGTCGGAGAGGTCTTTGAGATACGCAAGAATGACATTTTCAGAAAATGATGTAGTTTTCTTTTCGATCTTCCATGCCAAAAAATTATTATATTCTTTTTCATATAATTTTCTAGATTTTTCTGGCAAAAGATTGTGAGTTACTTTTGTTGCCAATTCTAGAATATCCGGAGGCGTACAAATATCATCGTCGCTATCCATTTTTAACTTTTAATTTGTATTTTAAAAACAAAACAAATTGCGAAACATTAAATTCACGCGTAGGTACGTGTATTGTCACAGTGAACTTGCCGCCATTAAAATCTAACCAATGAGAGCGCAGCTGCGCGTAGGGCCAATCAGGAGCGAGCGAGATCTTACCAAAGAGTTTTGTGTATGTAGTTTCGACGAAGTTTTCACGTATAACCCAACTGTTTTCAAAAGCCAGCCTAATATCAAAATTTTATACAACTTGTATGAGGATTTTGACATAAGGCTCGCCAGGTTAATTGGTCGCGTTATAATGATGATAAAAAGAGATTTTACGGTATCGATTTGGATATTATACCATCATGTGAAATTGCTTAAATTGAGTGTTTTGTTGTCTGCGCTATAACAGTAGTAATTATAAGTCAAGTATTGGAAACATAAGTAGAATGTTACAACATTAGTGTAGATAAAATATATTATGACTGTTTTGTATTCGCCCCCTCGAGATGACGTAATATAAATGTGATGATTTTATATTCCCAGACCACCCACGGTACATAATATTATCTTCTGCAGAATGTGAAGATAATTCATGAGGTAGTGCTGGCTGTGGACCTCACGCGAGTCAGTCATGCGCCGCGTATATGTACATAATGATCCATACATGTACATCCACAATCTACCTATACTCGTACATGCGAGTACTCAGCGGTGACTTGTTAAACAAATTACATGCACACTTGATGCTTCCTATAACGTCCGTAGTATAGTATACAGTACAGTTGTTTTCTAAATAAAAGAAACTTAATTTATACTTGAGACATAATGTTAACCTGACTTTCCAGAAAAAATACTCGTAGTCCAGGTAAAGTTAAGAGTTTTTATTAATTATCTTCAACAGAAATGAAAACTTAAGCTGGAAGGCACACTAAAATTATTCTAGCACATTGTTAAAATACTGCTAATGTATATTATTTATTAAGACTAAGTAGTGGCTGGGCCGTCCGCGCGCCGCCCGCGCGCCGACCGGGACCTGCGTCTGACTCGAATAACTTAACTTTATCTAGACAAACACTGAGACCTAAATATCTTGCCATACAATATGTTAATTATCTTGTAAAAGGAATACCTTTGGGGATTGAAATGAACAGATATCAGATTTTTCATATTAACCGAATATTTCGATTTTTTTATATGAAAAATCTATATTTTTCAGTTACTTAAAATAGAAGATTTTAACAACCAAATGATAGTATACTTTATTTTTTCTTGATTGTCCCAAAATGTGGATCAATGTCGTCAATTTTCCAGCAAAAGACGATTGTTCCTGAGAGGAAAAAGGTTTATTGAGTTCATTTCACTCTTACCCTACCTCTAAACCTTTTCCTCTTCAGGATAGTCGTCTGCATCGAATAATCAAGAAAAAAAATAGAGTATACTTACTATTAGACTCGTAAGTACGAGTAATACTGACTGGTATCGTTCGCGCCGGGAAGTGGGTGCCGACAAAGGTATCAGTCTGCAAAGTTGGGTCTTGCGGCCGACACAGATGGACAAGTTGCCAATGACACGAAGTAACGTAACTAGCTGTTTGAGCCGCCATTGAGTATCAAACAGTAATCATTGCTTATAACATGTTTAACTGAATGGTGGCTTGGTCCTAAATGAACTAAATAAATACATTTTGAATAGAATTGAAACAAAACTAATTTAGAGTCTTAATTAAGAGGTAAATGTCATTAACATTTCTCTTCTTCCTAACATTGATAACAAATAAATTCGAACGTAATAAGTAAATTCAACGAACGTACTCAGCGATATTAAAGTACGCGAGACTCTCTAAAAGTCCTCGTTATTACCACTGCATCATTTCTCAAGCGCTGCACTGAACATTATCCCCGGCCCATACATGATCCAACATTCATCTCCACTCATTTACAGCCTTCTTATAACGGCCAGTACTAAACAACTGATGTTGCGTCACTTATGAAACCCAACGTATGATCATTCATAATCACGCTACAATGCGTCGGTATGTAGTATCAGTTTACTGCCAGTAACTTCGAGATGAAGCCTGATTATTATGAACACGCAACATGGCTCATGTTGTTTACAGTTTAGTAAAGTCACAAATTCTAACTAAGTATATGAGACCAGTCGGGGCGAGGTGCCGAGACACCATCTTTTACTTATCTTTACTATTTATGTCTCTTTTTAAATGTCTTTGGTAGCGCTCGCGGCGCAGTTTGACTAAGCGATGTTAGTTCATTGCGATTGTTAAGCAACGTGCAGCTCGCCCCCTACTTGGATGGGTGGCCGATAGAGGCATTCTATCTGAGCGCTACCGTGCTTCGGAGGGCACGTTGAATTGTTGGTCCCGGTTGTTTCAGTCGTTAGACCATGTCGTCGCCTTTAGGCGGGCTATAAACTCCGACCCCAGGGTTGGCCACTGACCGACTCGCACTTACTTACTTAATGTTTTGGGGTACAATGCACGCGGCACGCCCATATGCCGCTATCGATCAAATAAGTAGTCAGAAGTACTTTAGTTATATTAATTATATTTTACTTCCACTTCAACTCAATACATTTCTTAGGGTCCGTTCACACAGACCGGCTCGGAGAGGAGAGCAGATTCTTATCACGTTGAAAACAGAGTTTTTAGTATTTGTATTAAGGTTTATTTTTGCATGTGCACTGCTTTTGTGATTAAGAATGCTTGAAGGCGCTTGGTGTGAAATAATAAGAGGAGCTTACCGGCTCCGATCGCATGCTCTTTAATGCTCGCACAGCCGATCGGTTCCGATTGCGTGCTCTTTCTTGCTCGCGCAGCCGATCGGCTCCGATTGCATGCTCTTTAACGCTCGCACAGCCGATCGGTTCCGATTGCGTGCTCTTTCTCGCTCGCGCAGCCGATCGGCTCCGATTGCGTGCTGGATCGGAAGACTGGTACTGCCTTTGTAGTGTACCCATCCGGCTCCGAGCACATCCGAACGGCTCCGAGCGCATCCGACCGGCTGCGAGCGCATCCGACCGGCTGCGAGCGTATCCGACCGGCTGCGAGCGATTCCGACCGGCTGCGAGCGCATCCAACCGGCTCCGAGCGCATCCGCTTTCAGGTCGCTTCCAGCCGGTCTATGTGAAATAGTTGGCGGCTCCGCTCCGACCAACTCCAAGCGCATACGATCCGGTCTGTGTGAAAAGAAAAATGCGCGCCGATGCTCTCCGAGCCGGTCTGTGTGAACGGACCCTTATACTGACTAAACATTTTCTCTAAACCTAAAATAAAGGCTGTCAGCCTTCAAAGAAAAACTAACATTTTCTTTATTTAAAAAACAACACCCACAAAGGTTATAAATGACTTAATCCACAGATGTCATAAATACAGAGATGTGGCAAGGAGGCGTGGCGCTTGCGAACGCATCTAGCCGCAAAGCGGCTTGTTGCCAGTTTCGGCCATTAGTCGAATGCCAACTTGCGACGTCTTCACTGCTCGTGATTTTTTACAAAATGCCGCGTTGTACAGTGGTTGTTTGCAAAAATAACACCTCTATTGTGAATTATACGAAAGATGGCATCTCATTTCACACGTAAGTATAAAAATATGATTGTTTTTCTTATTAAATTCATTAAAACATTACTTCGTGATACTAGAAACACGATAAAGTACCAAAAGCAATTATTTTCATTAGGAACTAAAACCATTGTTTGCTTAATACACATCGATCAATGAATCGCCTGGTCTAATAGCGCAATGGAAAAGTGTTTTACTGATACTCTCACTCACACGATAGTTTCGTGAAGCGGGTGCTGCAACACTGGTTCCAATTAATGAAATCAGGGACATAGAGGTCGAAGTACGAATTTCAATCTGATTTTTTGTAATTAAGGTCTTTGAGTGATTCTAAGCCTATTTTATAGAATACGTTTTTTTGAAATACCTGCCCGTTTCCGAGAAAAAAAATGTTAAGTTTTTTTTTGTATGGAGAAAAATCGTTTTCTTTATTTATTTCATAAACGGGCAGAGACGTTAAAACCAAACCTTAAAGGGATTAAAGAACACATAATTCCTTGCATTTTGTTCGAAATCATCTACTCCATATCTCTGCCCGTTTAAAAACGGCAGGCGTTCCAATTTTTTTTTTTCTTTTGTGGTTTTTTTGGTTTAAATACGCTTGAATGAATACTTAAATAGCAATATTGTAATACTAGTACTTCATTCCATCGATACAAAATGGAATTGTAATATTAATAGCTTAGGTAATTTTATACCTACATACCTGCTATGTTACTTTTTTACCTGGGTATTGTTTTGCGTAGAGGCTTTTGCAAGGCCGAATATGTTTTATTGTTCACGTTACCTGGATAAGATAAGAAAAGAGGGCACTTACAGGTTACAGGTAATCAGGTAACTTACCTGATTAGTTGTTTTCAAAACGGAGTCACTCGTTCCTCGGATCCTAAAGTATCAACACGTACCTACACGCTCTTTACCATTAATATGTCTCAGTTTAAATCAAATTTGGATATATATGTGCTACTGAAATCAAGTGGAAATATCAAAAACAGTGATATATTGTGCACTACGTTTTTAAATCAAATAAACGTTGAAGTTTCTGCTGAAGATCTTAGAATTCTAAAACAGTTCACAAGAACATATGTTGCAAATTTACACAAGAGATGGTTGCAAGCAAATAGATGTCAATCTAATTTTTTCACCAAGAACACCATATTTGATGTCAATATTTGCGAAAGAGAATTTGGATGTCTCAAGCAATGGAAGCCAGTCCGCAGTCAGATGCTGCTACAAATACTCCACAGAAAGCCATCTGAGACCCACCAGAGGATCTATCAAACAAGCATAAAAGAAGGTGCCTTTCATCTCTTAAAAACCACTCCGAAAAAGAATTACTGTCTGCATTATTAGATAGATTGAAAGACAATTAGATTGACATCTATTTGCTTGCAACCATCTCTTGTGTAAATTTGCAACATATGTTCTTGTGAACTGTTTTAGAATTCTAAGATCTTCAGCAGAAACTTCAAAGTTTATTTGATTTAAAAACGTAGTGCACAATATATCACTGTTTTTGATATTTCCACTTGATTTCAGTAGCACATATATATCCAAATTTGATTTAAACTGAGACATATTAATGGTAAAGAGCGTGTAGGTACGTGTTGATACTTTAGGATCCGAGGAACGAGTGACTCCGTTTTGAAAACAACTAATCAGGTAAGTTACCTGATTACCTGTAACCTGTAAGTGCCCTCTTTTCTTATCTTATCCAGGTAACGTGAACAATAAAACATATTCGGCCTTGCAAAAGCCTCTACGCAAAACAATACCCAGGTAAAAAAGTAACATAGCAGGTATGTAGGTATAAAATTACTTAAGCTATTAATATTACAATTCCATTTTGTATCGATGGAATGAAGTACTAGTATTACAATATTGCTATTTAAGTATTCATTCAAGCGTATTTAAACCAAAAAAACCACAAAAGAAAAAAAAAATTTGGAACGCCTGCCGTTTTTAAACGGGCAGAGATATGGAGTAGATGATTTCGAACAAAATGCAAGGAATTATGTGTTCTTTAATCCCTTTAAGGTTTGGTTTTAACGTCTCTGCCCGTTTATGAAATAAATAAAGAAAACGATTTTTCTCCATACAAAAAAAAACTTAACATTTTTTTTCTCGGAAACGGGCAGGTATTTCAAAAAAACGTATTCTATAAAATAGGCTTAGAATCACTCAAAGACCTTAATTACAAAAAAATAGATTGAAATTCGTACTTTGACCTCTATGTCCCTGATTTCATTAATTGGAACCAGTGTCCATTGTTAGGTAGATAATTAGAGATGTGATGTCACTTTTGAGGTTGTCGATATTTTATATCGATCCTACTTAGTTCGAATGATTACACAAGGGAACAAAATTAGACTTTTTTTGCTGCATGGAACTTTATAGCTGTTGTTTACTAATGTGAGGTAAAAATGATATAATTAATTATTGAAAACACAATTCATTACTATTTCTTGATTACTCGACTTATTATTATTATTGAATCAAGTATGGGTTTTTAATTTATTGCGGTACTCTTACACATGTATCATTGATATCATCATCATCATTCACACCTTTTTAATATTTTAGCTATCCGAAGGATCCAAAAAGAAAAGAAAAGTGGATAAATGCAACAGGAAAAGGTCCAAACTGGTTTCCCACAAAAAATAACACGATATGTTCGTCTCACTTTGAGCCTAAGTGCTTTCAACCATTGAAGAAAGTTCGTCGGCTCTGAATTTCATCGATACTATTTTTTCTACGATTCAAATTCAAATTCAAATTCAAATCAATTACCTCTTCACATCACTAGTTGCGATGTGTGTTTATTGTCTGTAGCTACAGGTAGAAGCCCCGCCCCCTGTATGCATGTGTTCTATTACTGAGTTTATTAGTGTTGCTGTAAGTTTCTTTGTGTGCGGGAGAAATATGAGCTCGTGTGCCGTTCTTATAGTTTTTGCTTTTGTGTTAGTGAATTAAGTGGGGAGAACACGGCGACATCTGAACACGAATACATTTGTTTACAAAGCATATCTCCTGTATTTATGACATCTGTGACTTAATCAAACCTTCGTGGCACGCCACAATGTCTAGAAATACATAGAGAGCGAGAGAGACATAACTTTGGAAGATAAATAGGAGACACGAAACATTCTGTACCCATGTTTTTTGAACAATAAATTGAATTGAATTAAATTCTTGGCGAGCACCTTATCCTGTAGATGTGAAACCAAATGTTCTTATCATGGTTCTTATAGAGGTATTTACACCATTTGACGTATAAAGATATTAATGCGGTCCTCTCGCGACGTAATCCAAACAAACCGGATGGCGCGCGCCTTGATCCCGTAATCCCTCAGGAATGCTCCACGCACCTGACGCACCTCGGTACAGCCCTCCCGGGAGGACTACCGCTTCAAACGCTTTCCTATTACAAGTTTTATTGTTTTGTTACTAACTAACTACGCTAAAACTTCATAACTCTCTCATCTAATGACTTACGTACGGTACGTACACTAATGTATTATCATTATCAGATACTATAAAATAACTAATGTATGTATAATTACACTTGATGGCATTCACCATTGTTGACTTACAATCGGATCTCTTATAAAATACGTTCCCAATAAAACCTTATAATTCCAAAGAGGTCTTTCACCGAGACTACAACGACTGTTCTTAAACCAAGGATTCCCGAGTAATGAGTTTTTTATTGAAATCGTATAAAAGAAAACGCAAGTCATTTGTCTTGTTCTATCAACTGATAGGTTGAATTTTTATTATAGCGCAGTTATAGTCGGTGCAGACGAGGGACTTCAATCCGACGTATTTTTAGTAACTGTATTGAATAACGACCACGTGCAGTGGAAACAATGACTTAATAGATCCTTATAGGTCCCGAGTGACGCTAGGCAGGGTGAGAATGCAAGTGATACCGAGGTTGTGTTTGCTGGTCATCTGGATATAATAAAATGGTAAGCTAAAAACTAATTAAAGTTTGAGATTTTTCATACAAATAGTCCTATAAATTCTTGCAGTATCCTGCCTCATGTCATGTCGTTGATAAGACTGACAGCCCGCGCCGGGAGGAGCGGTCGCGTGCCGCAGCCGCACACCTGCCACCACGTTATTTATAAAGGTTTGTTTACACTCGCCGGAGTGAGCGGTCCGAACTGTGAGGTATCATTTGCTGATACGCGTAACAAAGCACGTCAGACCACCTGTCGATAGAAATGTTTATCTACGAACTGTTCTTGCGGGTGCATTCGGGTTGTATTCATTTCTGTAGTCTGTGTAATTTCAGGATTAAATGTGACTTGGTTTTGAACATAGGTCTCTAATTGTCGGTTGTTTCAAATGGTTGGCTATCGGAACATACATACGTTTAAATGACGATTTTTCATTTTTCTACTTACGTCTGTTGAAACTGACGTTTTGTATTAACGTTAACTGGTGCGTAATCGTAAGCTGAAGTAACCCGGCCTCCGAGATGAAACACCGGTTTAGCATAAAGCAACAGGCAGCTCAGACCAACATGATGTCAAATTTTTCATAATAATAAGTCCCAGTTCCATTACTTATTATGGGATATTTTCGACTTTCTTCGATCTCAATATTACTCTAGAGTATTTCATTATTTATTCTCCGTCTCCATTATTATTTATCTCAAAAAAGATCTATTATTCTAAATCTATTTTACTGAATTAATTCATCAGTTAACAAAATATGTTATTTAAAACCAATACTAGGAATGCGTAAATTTCGTTACACAAAATACTCGCCCCTGTTATCAAAGGTATTCAGCTGTCGTTGGAGTGAGTGATATCAGCGGAGCGAGGAGACGTAAGTGATATCTGCTTCAATTTAGTATAATACGTCGTAAAGTAGATGTAGCGCGAGGTGCGGAGGATGTGTGTCGAGCGGCAAGCCGTGTCTAATGCAACCGCCGCGCCCGCCGCGCCCGCCGCGCCGCCTGCGGCCGCGGTTTCACCGGGAGTACGGCACACTGCGTGGCTTACATGTGAATACCTTGAATACTTCGTAAAACGAAGACTATCATATAAAAATCTAAAATCTAAAACTAGTCATATCGGCGTCATCCGCATTGAATCCGAATCTGCGAAAATGTGAGGGTAAGGTTTGTACCGAACCGGAGTAACGGATTCAATGCAGATAAACCTGCGGGGCACGGCTAGTTAGTACATATATGAATGAAAACACTAAATAAATAAATAAAATAAATAAATATGAATGTTAATGGATAAGTTACGTTTAGTAAAAGGTGTAGTGCCGCCGGCCCGCGCGCCGCGCCGCGACCAGCGACCCGCGCCGCGCAGCGACCCGCGGCCCGCGACCCGCGCACGCACCACACAATGCCCCTTCTCACGCTCGCAGACCCACTGACACACTGAACTGACACCGCTCGGGCAACCTTATCTCACACTTTTTATGTTCCTCCTATTGTTACGACTCACTAACTTGTCGATACGATAAACAAACATATTATGCACTTATCAACAGTTCCGTGTTTATTTCTGTTGTTGTTATCGTTGTTACGCACGTCCTGGTGAGCGCCTGTTAGTGCATCAAACTGTTGTGTTGCTTTTATTATGAATAGCGGACAATCGAACACACAATAGAGCCAGCACTGTTAGCAACCGGTTCCGGTCAGTTGCTCTCGCGAAACAACCTTTACCAAGTATACATATGGATGTACTATGTTTCATAAATCACAGACGCAATTGGGTCTGATTACAATAATAATTTGTCTTGTACTACCATTTAAGACAAAAACGGTATTAAAGGTAGTCATTATTCGCCATGAACTGCATAATTCATCACATAAGCGGGTTTGCAATGAAATATGTCCGCCGAGGAGATTACACGTCCATGTAGAGCGGTGCCAGGGTGAGCCACGGAGGTTGCGCGACCTGCGCGCGCTGGCGGCGGTCCTCACTCGCAGGGGCCACTGATGAACCTAGCGAGGCTTTCCCCGTTCCTCGCCACCGCATACACTAGGTCTCCGTCGGTTCCACTCACCAACTCGCGCAACCAAACGAAGGTCTCGGGATACATTAAGTACAATCAAACTTTTACTTCGTTATACAAACTTTGGCTATTCACATCGAAATCTTATCGCCATCACGAATTGTAATGTAAACTGAAATCTCGTTATTTATATTTTATACAAATGGCTCGATCGTAACTGTGTTATGATCGCAGTTAAGATATTAACTTTAATAATACAGCGGGCCGCTCGGCTCGGCTGCGGAGAGCGTGCTCGAACTACGTCCGTTCGCTTCGAGTATGACGAGATCGTTAGCTTCACTACGGCACTACATTAAAGTTATATAATTATACTTTGATCGGGCTCCAGCGGAGAAGGAAATAAATTATACGACGTTTGTAACGCTTACGACCGATACAAGATAAATAACTTCATCGGAGAGTGAATCTGTTTCCAAACAAAAATCATTAATGTAAATTGTTATCATATCGGGAGCTATCAGCGGAGCGGCGCGGGCCCGCGCGGCCGCCGCCCGCCGCCGCCCGCCGCCGGCGCCATTAGCACATTCTTCCCCTGGAATGTCAGATTAGAAGTGTTCAACTAAACGATGTTCGGAATCGACCCTCCTGACAAACGATTATTTCTATTGCATTCCTTACATATTTTAGTTCACCAATTTTCTCATCGGATTTACTAACATTTCAAGACATTGATTACTTAAAAAGGAAAATCCTCGCACTTCTCGTGAAAACATTAACTTCATACTTTTGGTATCTTGAAAACAGAGTACCGTTACTCCATGACAGTTAAGTAAATAAGTAATGACGGAGTGGAAGAGCGCGGTGTTGAATGAAAGTCGCGCCGGCGGGCCCTCGCGCTCACCCCTCACCACTTTCACTGCCGTTTCCACGACACTGTGTGCGCCCGCGCCCTGTGTCCACACCACGCCACTCCATTACTGCTTATATAGTTGTTCAAGCAACAATACTACGATATAACTTACAAATACAAATAACATTCCATTCATCTATTGAGGCCAGTGTTTGCCCAACATGTTAATATTTAAGTTTGGATCGACAAATATGTACTAGGTGAGGTTAATTTAAACTATTCAACGAGTGCATCCACTGACGACTCGCCCCGGCCCGGTCCCCAGGTCGAGCGCACCGCGCCGCCTGCTGCTCCTCCGGCCATGACCCCGTTCAGATAAGAGGCAAGCATTCCTCCGTTAAGATGACTAATGCCACACATGACCCCGTTGTTTTGGCAACATCGCCCACTCGGTTACATCACCGATGCCTTTATTACTTCATAAAGCAAGCTCTATGACGATCATTAATTGTGATAGAATGAGTTACAGTTACGAAGCGCGAGTGTCAGCGGGCCAAGTTCGCGCGGAGTCGCGGAGTCACGGAGCCGTGGGGTGGCCGACAGAGCGCGTCACGCGACGCCGGCTGTTGACATCGCGCCGTCGCTCTCAGAGACAACCGTTCAACTTGTAGCACGACTAAAAATATATCGGAAATATTCGTCTGCCTTTCCTTTGATGTTACATTAATAGGTACTTTAATAAAATGTAGGACACTTAATCTTAAATTAAACAATAACAATACTCAGAATTGGTTTAACACTTAATATTCAATTATCAGTTTGATTGAGTTTCGAACAATATTGATGGATAAGTGTACTCGGAGTGATTACAGACTGGTCCCGAGTTGGCGAGTGTCTCATCGTCTGTTGGTTGTCAATACTCCATCGTGGTGGCCTGCGCCTGCCGCCGCCCTTGTCCGAACTCAAGATATTTAGAATGAAAGGATATTTACATAACACTAAAGATGATAGGGGCTGCTGTCGAAACTTTCCCGGGGACGGAGAGGACAACAACACTTGTTGAAGTTAAAGTATAAACTATATATAAACTTGTTTAAGTCTTAATTGTAGCGAACAGTTTGCAAATATGTAGGTACATAGTCACGAAAAGTAACGAATAGTTGCAAATAGTTACGAATGGTTGCAGCCGCAGTTATCATAGAGATGAGGACCTTCAGCTCGAGGCCACATGAATGATGGCATGACTGACTGTTCGTTAAATAACACCACTTGATTACACGTCGGTACTCGTTATGTAATAACCGCGACTTCAAGTTTTGCAATCAACAAAGACTTATTTATTAATGTAAGTATTATAACATTATGTAATATGTTTTAAAAGGTACGGTTGAACCCCTTTTACAAAAAAATGTCTTGCTCTAATAAAGATTTTAGTAATTTATAGTTGTAAAAGTCCAATAGGCTTTAAATAGAACAAAAATAGAGGCAATAAATATCGTTTGAAAAGTAAAATGAATTCTTGTAATCTGTAAACAATGCTCAATTGGCAACACATGGAAACATAGTAACACGATAACATGCGTGTTAGTGTGTGTGTGCGACTTTGTGCGGGGGCGGCGTGACGTCACGGGTCAAGGTCGTCGTGCGCCCCGTGACGTCACCACACAACAATCACTACATTAGACACAGACACACGTGCTTCGGGTACGCTACACATACTAACACAGAACAATCAATTGAATAACATTATTGTTACGTGGAACTTGTATTGTATTTCGGCTATCCTTGAATTCTAAAAACCGTTAAAAATCGCAATACTGCTGTTGCTTCGTTTGTCATACATCGAGTTTGATGTGAGTAAGTCGAAAATATAATACACTAGCAGCGTCCCGCGGTTTTATTTTATTTTATTTACCAGCGTTGTACCCGTTCCCGCGGGAATTACGGGATTAAATGTATCCCACGTTTTATTTTGAAGTTTTATCTAAATCTGTTCAGTAGTTTTTGGGTGAAATAGTAACAAACATACATTTATTTATAATATTATAATATGGTCCTCAGTTTAGTTTAGCCGCTGTTAAACCTTCACGCCCGCGCGTTTTCTAGGACCACCTATGTTTCATTAGCCAACTTAAATAAGGAAGTGGTTCTTAATTCAGTTGGCATCATAACAGACCATAAATACTCGTAATTTATAATACCTATAAGCATAGCTGATGAATTGATGACTTGGATATTCGTATACAAATAAGTTCAAACATCAGAAGATATTATGTCGTAGAGCACTAATATGCTCCAACGAGCTGCTCCGCCCGCCCCCGCCCCTCGACTGGCGGTGATGTTACATAGTTATCTGCGCCACTGCAATTGTGTAAGCTTTCCAGACTTAGTCCAACATTCATTTGCGATGTGACATAAAAACTAAAGTTTAGAGCTTAAGTTTTCAAGTCAGTTTCATGCTTCGATAGTTAACTAACAGAGGGTAATACAATAGGTTTATTAGTCGACCCGTTCCACCGAAATAATATCAATTACTTAATTACGTTTTAGTTCTCAGGAATGTTCCGCATCATTTGTCGGGAGTGCGACTGATTCCGAGTTTAATTCCGCAAATGGCCGCCAGAGGAAAAACAATAAACGTTAATGTAACCGATAAACGACAGTTTCCGCTTGAAATTACGTTCGCAGCGCACTCGCTACGAACTGGAGTTAGAGCCGCCATCATTATTGTAGGTAGTTGGATGAGTACTGTGATATCCATTACAGCAAGAAAATATTGAAAAATATTTTATTAGTCAGGGATTATTGAAAGACGATTAATTACTTTGATGAATGAAATGTAATCTGTAGAGTCCGGGTGGATAAAAAAGGACTTATCATCTGGAAGGACCCCCGCCCCGCCCCGCCGCCACCCCCGCTGCCGCTAGTCAAATACCCGAATTCATTAACTTACATTTTAATACCGACTCTTAATTAGAGTTTTATTAGATCACTGTTTCCACTTGAAAAACAATATTCCAACTGTTCGGACAACTCCCGACATCAATTCGGTGTCCTATTTTACTTTTACCTTCGCCGGATTTACCTAAAAAAAGGTGTATCCAATTTTATCCGGTTTTATCTCGCCCTAAATTAATGTATTTTCGCTGTATGTTTACCTTTAACTAGAGTAATTAATATTCTATTATCCTGGCAAACGGTTCGAGCGAGCTTCAAATAAGGCGAAGGTTAAATATAAATAGAGAACAGAAAACTCGCTCGTCGTTATACCAGTATGTATCACATCACATTGATCAGCGGCGCGATGGCGCGATAGCTTCTTGGAAATCGATCGAAACCGCCGATACATTAAAAGGCTTTTAGCGTTCAGCTGAATAAATGAATGAGTTTCGTTCCTCATCTAATTGATAACGGATAATGCGGCGGCGGCGCGCGGCTAATTGTAGGAAAGACGAGACAAGCGGGGTCAGGGAGTTACGGAGGATTGTGTCTCAGACATCGGGACAAGCGAAGAGATAGTTCAAATAACAGTGCGGAGCCTCGGGAGGCCGCGGGCGTGCAAACAAGTGCCGCGCGGTGACGTCTCGGCGCCTGCATCCTTGACGCGGCGGGAGGCTCAGGACTACCCATTCGTACTCAAACATGGCTGAACAAACTCCACAACGTTTTGATAGTCCGTTGCAAACATTTGTGAGGGCCCTATATAATATTGGTGCTTCATAAATCCTGCAGAAACTTCACGAACGAACAGTAAATAGCGAAGCGTAGAATATCATACCGTTGCTATTTCCGAGTACTTGAGACTTGATACGAGTTCTTGAATTGGAAGGATGACGGGTCGATTTCTTGAAGTAATTATAACATCTGTTTCAAATGTTCTTAAGAATGTAGATTAGTGATTGTTTTTCAATTATCGATTTCCCACCTCCGTTAAGTAACGAAAGTATTTCCCATTAATGAGAACAATGAGTTAAAGTATTTCCTCGTACGCGTCGAGTTACGTTCTATTCGAGAGCGGCACTGGAGCGCGATGTTCCGGACCACAGGAGGTTTCATTTGTATCGCAATGTCTTTGAGGCAATCGTTCCATTGTGCTCCAATCCTTCCGATTCGTTCTTACACACAACAATACGATCAAACGGTGGTTTAATATTTATCGGGCGCACGTCGAGACCTCGAAGGATTGATTAAAAGTTGAATAAAACAGATGTGCGGAGTGAAGCCGCGGAGTGGCGTCCATCACGGTGTTTACGCGCTGACGAGTACCAGTCCCACCGCAACAGATACAGAAAACAACTCTGTTTGTAATGTATTTCAATCTAATACCTGGCCATTAGTACACATCGCTCTTCCACGAAATAACCACGCGAAAGAATTAGTGAGTCGGCCCGCGTGGCGTGATACACCTGTATTCCAGACGACCGGGTCACATCTCTGTTTTTGCACAAAGTTATAAAAATGCGAAAGTCTGTCTGTCTGTTACGCTTTGATGCTTTATCCGCTAAGACGATGCTTACGCTTCACTTTGGGGTTGGTGAAGCTCGGAGATCATATGTGAGCCACTTCTTTCAGAAAGTCTTTTGGGAACGAATACTGCGCAGGAATACCCGCCGACTGCTACTAGTATGCAATAATATCAAAATAATTTAATGTTGATAACATGTTACCCATATTAAGCTCATCGCACATGGTTTCTCGAGATTGTGTAGAATTCTCTGTTCACTGAATATTATTCCCACTTGTGTAGGTCCCGGGATCACAGGGGCCATTTATTACTCAATTAACAGAATAACACGAATAAGATTTTCCTTACACATCTTTACCTTTTTCATCACCCGGAGGTGTTTGAGTAAAACAAACATTTTATTTGAATTAATTTGTGTAATGTTTTGATTGGATCTCTCATAATATAAACAAGTGGTTTCGTCGGGCGGTGAGCCGGCGAGTGCTCGCCGCAATTAAACACATGTCCCGAAATTAAGTGTATTTTTGTTATGGCTACACATTTTATTTACGCGTACTTAAATCGTTGCGGTTGAACGTGAGCGGTAATACACGTAGTACTATTTAGTAATCTGTGGTAATACGTAGTTACACCGGTGTTCCTACATGCTTGTATAACAACTCATTTGAAAACCTGAGTTGAAAACCATTCCCCCTCACAGTTACGAGTCAGGCGGATCATGTTCAACAAGTCTTATTAGGTATCCACCCGCTAACTGACATCGAGATTCATTTACAACAGTCACATTGGCACAAGCCATGCACAAGCTCCATTTTTGTTTTTGCAAATGATTTTACGAATATTTCCGAACACATACTTGTTGTATTTAATATAAAAAGATGCTAATTCAACAACATGCGTGTCAGAGTGCAGACGCGTTCCCCCCCCCCCCCCCCCCTCCGCTCGCTCGGGTGATCTGCGCCGCCATTAACGGGCCCCATAAATTATCATATCAATCAGAATCATAAAATATCGACACGTAAGATGTTTGCATCTCGGTGGTAATGGATGATTGATTTGTTTATGACCGGCTCGGGTAATAGCATCAAGTACTCACGTAGCCTATGCGTGTACTTAACCAGTTACTAGGGTTAGCGCTAGGTGCAATCGTATCTTTTGTGTTCCATTGTATTACTTAAAGAAGACTTGATAATTTCATCAGAACTTATTTTAATAAGAAAAGTTTCGAAGGGAACCTTATATCGTCAGCCCGGATGTTTCAGATCAGCAGACCGTGACGAAGGCTTGTAGGCTGTTTAAGGTTAAAAACTCCGATACCAGAGTGACTAATCCACTCTAGTTTCCTTTTTTGCCTAATCCACATTATAAAGTATTGGGCTGGTAATGATGATGCTAATGGTTATGGCCATGTCTGTCTGCTGCCGAGTGTGTAGTAGTATTAAAATCACAGAGTTTGTTTTGAAATGTTTTCAGATTCGTTATTAATATGATTGATCGAAAACTAAGAACGTCGAAGTGGACCATCTCGAGGGTTCTCACGGGTCGCGCGAGGGCCCGGAGCCCGCGGCGGGCGCGTGCGGCGGAGGCCCGGGCAGGGGTCCTCCCCGGGCCACGCGCCCGCCCGGGTGCCGCTCGTACTGACGCCAAGCGCCGGGAACATAACGTGCTACGATTATTATATGCTCACTTTTGATCATAATGATAGTGTTATTTTCATACTTCTACTTATCTACTTCGACAAGAAATTACATTAATCTATCTTATCTCTTAAATTTCTTTCTTTCTTTATCGGGACTCATTTTAATCTTTACCTTTTCTATATTTTTTGTTAAAGCTACCTCAGTTTCTGGAAAGTGGGTTCCCGAATACCACTTTTACCTGTTGCAAAACTTAGAGACAACCAAGCCGGACACTGATTGCGGGTCCTCAGTACCACTCAACCAGGCCCAGGCAGCGAAGACTAGGCGGAGCGCGGTGTAGGCAGAACACTTTAGCAATCTTTAGCAATTCTTCAGAACACTTTAGCAATATCCGAACTCTAAACACAATTCATCAAACTTTGATAATACAAATATTTTGCCAATAATCGATGTTTGTAAACATATTTTAGTGAAACATAAATATTGCATGAAAGTTTTGTCGAAACAGTTCGGGGGGTGCGCCGGGCGCAGGAAGCGGGAACAAGCATCTGCATATAAAGTAGTCGTGAATGATTAAAAGGTCCCGCGGGCGGCCCGGCCCCTCGCGGTTCATACTATTACAGTATGTTTATTAGGTGCAGCGATTGTCGGCCGGCCCTTGACGAACCACGGCGCAGGGAGGGCGCGCGGTGCAGGCGTGGGCCCCCGGGAGCGCCCCCTCTGAGCCGCCAATTTCGATTCATTACACATTTAATAAAACCCTGATTTCACTCGATTACGGACAATACATTATTAATCAACATTACATTCCCCTCCAATGACATTGTTTGCGCCGCGGCCCCGTCAGTTTTAGCGTCAATAAGCCGCCATGTTTCAGGGTTTTCTCCGCAGCTACAAATTATGACGGAGGAAGTTCAACACAAAAACAGACTTCTTTTAAAGTCGGTGAATACTTTTTGTTGAAAGCAACTTGTAATGAGAAGTATCAATATTTTGATGCTCGTTGTTATTTTACTGTCAAACCGTGCCTAGCGATGTGCTTGTTATTCTTGTGCTGATAACTAAATGTATGAATATTGTTGTCTATGAATATATACTCGTATAATATGCATATATCCATTCAAATAATCCTTTTTAATGCTCCTGAAATCGGAAAATTTGATTTAATCTATAATATAAAAATGAATCGCTGAATCTGTTGCTAAGCGCATAACTTCAGAACGACTGCAGCAAATTGGATGATTCTTTTTTTAATATGTTCCTTATTGTCAGGACAAGGTTTTTATATAAGAAAAATAAGGAATAAAAATCTCAAAATTCCCACCAGAACGGGGGCGCTGCGGGTGAAACCGCGGGGCACAGCTAGTTATATAATAAAATAATATATAAAGCAACTTAAAACGTAATAATTATTTTCGAAATCAGGTAAAAAGTTTTTACGACCCTCAATGTTACAATGATCTACATATGTTCTATTTTTTTTTAAACTAATGCTTCATGTCTTATTATGAGTACGTACTATGAGATAGACACAAGGCACTTGAACTATTAGCTTCAGCAGTCTTGACGCAGATTATGTGCTCGATATTCGTGAAACGGTTTGGGTAATGTAAATGAGGCTTAAGTTAATAAAAGCCCCGCGGCGCTCGGTCGGTTGTCAATATCAATTTGTTTTACGCACACATCTGATGTTACGATATTAGTGGATACGAGTAGTTGGCACTGTTTAGATGGTGTTTTCTATAATATTTATCTCTATTAAAATAAGGAAGGATGATACACAACGTAGACAAAATCCCACATATCAACTGAAACACGAGCCCTTAAAAATCATCTATATTTACAAAATCTCCGCACTCATACCCCTCCCTAAGACCCTTTTGTGTAACGATCGATCATTTGAGATACAATAGGATAGGATTACGTTCCGACATCAGCGCGCTAATACACGGTCTGGGTCCGAGCTCGTGGGGTTGCACGTGCACCCCTGCGATTCTCTGCGCGTTACTAAATCGATCGGCGACACTTAACATTCACTTTAACTAATCCCACATCTGCATGTGGACCGACTCAGAGATATTCTCTCACGAACACAAGTCGAATAGAAACCACGTATAGGTGGGGCACTACTCGTGTCTGTCAGAATATGTAGATACATTCAATAATATACGAGTACGCACTTATTAGAGGTATTCGTAATATGCCACGATAAAACTGTATTGTGGTTTATTTCGATACATTTCTACAACAAACATAACAGTAATGAGATGTTATATTTTATTATGAAAATAATATATTAAAAATATTACCTTTAAAAACCCAAATATTACCTTTCAGCGTAAATCCCCCATTATTTAAGGTATCTTCAATATATTAGAGGTACGTTCCCATTAAATTGCATAGACGTGGGGTGGGACAAGTTGTATAAAGAGAAGTCAATGTATTGAAATAAATATGAAGTGAAGAAAGGTTGATTGAAAGAAGAAGCAGTGTTGGATGAGATCTGAGTACATTGATTGGGTCCCGGGAGGCGCGAGTGCAGGCGCAGACACAAAGGGCGGCGGCCGACACTCGACACCAGTAATGGACCTCGGAGAGCCGGCTCGATTCCCGCCAATTACCACACAAAGCGACTCGCTAACTCATTTAGCGGGAACGGCGAGCTTTCTACGAGCTTCGTGGAAAGCTAGGAGAAACCGCTCACCGAGTGACCGCTCAGACGCCGCCAGTTACCGATACCTACATGCACCGTATACACAGCCGACAACCATGGATGCTACCAATTAACTTTGATTTGCTTAGCTCGGTACAGTGTTGTATGATGTAAGTTTGTGATTTTATTTCCCGCAAAAAATAATTATAGGTATTGAGATTACCTTTGCCCAGCCGTGGGACGGTTAAGAAAAATGTTACTTTATTTAACTGTGCCCGATTTTCTTGCCGATCGATGTAGCTACAACAGCCTTAAAATAAAATTCAGCTAAAGTTCCAGAACATTTTTTACAAACAATGTTGGGAAACTACGAGATACATGGAATGAGTCCCCGAAGTGGCCGCGCCCCGCCGCTCCGCCGAATATTTCAGGAGAAAAAGCTTCAAGTTGTGACATTCCGTTCCCGTAAGATGTCGTATTGTCGTCGGGTCCCGCGGGTCGGACTTGTTGTTGTTGCGAGATCCGGGGCGAAGAGTTTGATATTTGATACTTCTGAGAATGATAACAGGTGGACGGAATCGACCACCCCTTGACCTCAAGTTTATTTGGAATAAATTATTTAAGTTAGTACAAAGTACACAAATTAGTATTAAGCTCTAACGACTCACACACATAACACCAATAGTACCCCTATTGGGGTTGCGATACAAGTATTATTTGCTTGTATCATTTCCTATGAAATATGTGTAGTATGATCACAATTCAAATTCAATATACGAAGTCCATCTGGTCGCTACGGAACCACTTCGCATGCAACTCGGCATGTCGAGAAAGCATACAGAGGAAACAATATAATCCCAAGAGCGAGGCCTCGCCGTGACACTCGAGTGCTCCGTGTGCGCCGCGAGGTGAGGCCGTAGAAAGCTGCACTTGCGGTAAATAGTAAACGAGCTGAGATACTCAATACCGCACCGTCAGATTTACCCTACAGAGAGCTTTCACCCTCCCCTCCCTCACAGACCCCCCCCCCTCCATCTTAGTAGTAAGACACATCACAAATAATGGTCCTGATTTCTGAATCAAACGCGGCTGCACTTAGAAAGCTTAATACACTTTCATTCAAAGGCCAGATTCCGGATTTTATTAATTTAATCTTGATACGTGATGATTTATGTTGCTCCGAGTTCAATTTAATTGACTACCATTTGATACACGATTTGTATAAAGGAGAAGTATAATTTTATGAAATACTGTGTCAGTTACAGATACGATAAAGTGAAACGTATTCAATTAATATTTACAAACTGAGATCACATGGCCGATCAACCGGTGTACGTTGGACGGTGAAAGTATCGAGTGGTGTAATTGTTATGGTAATGTAAGTAACGTAACGGCAACAATGGTGGTTGAGTAACGAGCTCCTGCGACGAGTGGACTCGTGGTGCGTGCAGCCGCCGCGCCGCGCCGCCGCCTACCCACGCGCGCATGCCCGCCCTCCGCAGTCATACTGTGACTCGCATGCACTTTTAATTAATTACTGATCTAGACAAACGAATGAATGAAAATTTAAGGAAATGAATCTCAAGAAGACGGTACCTAGTAAGAAACTATCTGAAAATAACGAAGTCAAAACACTTCGTTATATTTACCGATTTCCATTTTGTCAATTTTTCTTGCCTTCTACCACACTAAAGGTAAGTACATATATAAAAACTGTGCTGTGTGTGTAATGTGCAACCAAATAAATAGCATTTATCTAACACTTTTATGAGTTTTACCATTTGATTGCAAAACATCGCGCAATGATTAAAGTGTCTTAACTAATGAGTAATGATCGCACACCGACGCGTCGTTATTACAAATACAACTCACAATCAAAGTTAAACTTTACGTAATGAACTTTAGACAAATGCTGTTGAAGCGTAGGAGTGTCGGTGTGTCGGCCCGCTCACCACGCGGTGTATTGTGATCGCGAGTGCCACGTTACGCGACGAGCGCTAATTGCGGAAGCGTCAGACGCCCGCGGCGGCCGCTGACCGCCGCCCCAGATGTCAAGTTCACTAATGTGCTCCGACGAACTGCCTTCAGCGACATTCCACATCACGAGGAAGGCGCGCCCCTAATGTGGACGAGACTTTATGACCAAGGAGACAAATCATTCTGAATACCATTATGTTCTTTATTTGATTCCCTTGCGAGTCTAAAAACGTATGCTAATGTTATCTTATCGTCGACTCCGGTATACTCCAAGAGTTGTTTGTGGCAACATGTGATTGTTCTTAATGTAGGTGAAGCGTTTATTTACAAGCACATAAAACATGATGTGCTATCAAATCAAGTAGTATGAGTAAATATTTCTTTTTGCATAAATCGTGTTTAGGTCGTGTTCCGGGGAGGTGGGGAGAGGCTCTGTGTGGATGTACTCGTAGAAGTGAGGCTGAGAGTTAGGTACGAGTGAGTGTACGCGCCCTTTCTCCAATTATTGTTTTATGTGTGTCTCGTGTTCGCCGTTAAATCGATCGGTTTATGAGCCGCTATTAACCATTCTTTACTGCCTCTATATTGAAATAATACGGAACGCTAGTTGATACGATCACTTCCGTCCTTCAATTCCACTTTCATAACCAGGCTTTAGTACCTCGAACGGTACGTGCGCACTAGCATCTATTTAGTAAATAAACAAACTCATGAAATAGGTACTGCGGAAAAACGTATACATATTTATTTGTTCGTTAACTCATCTGATGAAGTCACCAAATGAATCTGGTATCGCTTTCCGGTACTACAAGCATTGAAGGACAGCACAAATTAACAGCATTCAGTTAGCATACATAATTAAAATACAAATACATATTGGTTTATTGGAAATTTCCGCTCGGATATTGCAACCGCAGCAGAAAATTGTTTATCAGAATATTTGATAGGAAGGAAAAGAAAGACCATTTAATTACAAATATGCTCCTGACCAAAGTAAATAGTAAACCGCAAACACTTAACAAGCGGAGTTGTCATTGCCGATATCAATTCAGTTTCCACATAAATAAACCATTTAGCCGCCATTAAGTGATTCATCAGAGTACAAATAACAAACGGAGCGGCCGGGGGGGGGGGGGGGGGGGGGAACACAGCACTCTCCTTTATGCCAGCTGTTAAAGTTTTACGAGCACAGCTGATGGAGCGGCGCACGACCAGCGACTCGCGGTCGTAACCGACAACTTCTTGCTATCGGCTTTCCCTCATTTGATAGTTCTCAGTTTATAACGCCTGACCTGTAGAGTTCATAACTCAAGTCTGTTGGGGTGAATAGATAACTAAAGTAAATACCGACATAATAAGCGATCTACCCATCTCTTCCAATAATGAATGATATCAGAGAAGTATGCCCACTCTACCTATGTCAACTGTTCTAACCAGGCTATTCCTAGCCTATATGTAGATTGTAAGTACACAAAGAGGACAATGCTCGAGCTTTTAGTTTACGAATGTATCATTATTAGTTGATCGAGTGCGCTCGGAGCTGGTCGCGAGACTGCGCCTCAGGGTCGCGCGCCGGAAGGCTGCTCCATTTACCGGCCACAATGCACTCGTACGTGCACTTGCATACTTGTGTGCGGAGAAGGCATTGCTCTGCCTATGTAATACGACCATTTTTCATCGCGTTTGCTAGGATTCCCAGTTTATCCTGCGCTGTCCTACCAGTGCCCCGCAAGATGTGTTCAATCATCAAGTGCAATCTTACATGCACAATGCACATGACATCTATTGCTCTGAAGAATAATGATTAATAAAAGTTGGCGATAAAACAGAGCCATAGTCAAGTAGTGTCATCATAATGGTAAGAGATGCACTGAGTTGCGAGGAGTGCACTGCTGACGGCAGGCCATGTGTCCCGGGCGGGCGCACTTGATACTCACACATTGCGATGTACTGACAACCACTGTATTAACTGTGTGAAGTGTTGTATTAACACGATGACGTCATCAATCTTGTTCCCAGAGCACTCGCAGATATTGTCATCAGTCTAGACTGCAGTAATAAATGATAGGAAATTAAACAGTTGTGAACCAGCCGACCGCTTAATAAAAAGTAATGCGAGGCGAGCGCGAGCCGCGCGGTAGGATCACGCTCTCGTAAAACACATAAATATGCTAGTTTTATAACCCGCGAGTGTTCCTAATGTAATAACTAGTCGTAATGGCGAACCGATTTCACAGAAACGTACTTTGATGCGAATGGAAAATCAAAGTTGCGGGAATTGAGAAGTAAACAAAACGAAATATGTATTTTAAGAAATATCTGGAAGCACGATCCGCGGCGCGTCTCGGGGGACCGCGGACAGATCTCCGGGAGCCGGAGTACAAGTTGTGGAATATTTACAAAGATTTTCTTGTACTTAGTAAATAAAATTCAATGCCTTTGAAAGGAAAATTGCGTTCAATATTTGTGAACCTTCTGAAATAAATAATGTATGTATCGATTTAATGCCCAAAAAGATAACGTGAAGGTATCTGTAAACTATTTGCACCAGAGCGTAACATAACGTATAATGAACCTTGTACATTATTAATATACAATAATATAATGTACCCGGACAACTTCACAGACGGTTAATTAGACCCAAACTAAGCTTGTATTATGGAATCTAACTGATACTACTACATAAACATACACAAATACTTTATAAAATCTATATTTGACACCCAGACGTCGTCGCCAACTACTACGTCTTCACATATTGTTGACTCCGGGCGGGAATCGAACCCGCAACCCCATTGGTAGGTACGCCTATGTTCTGCAACTAAACTGCAGTCTATTATAGCAAGTTTAGAGTAAAGCGGCCATTCAGGAAGCGGCGACAGTCGAGATAGACCCTGGAACGTGCGGCTCGCCGACCTCCCCCTCCCCCTCGGCCCGGACGGAGCCACTCTACATGTGTGGAGCGGTGGCGCACTGCGCTCTGTACTGCACTACAAACAATGTACACTCGAGTGCAACTCACATTTCAATGTATTATTGTGAATAGTACAGAAGTACCCCAGATGAAAGCTATGCCATAGTTGTTCACCCACAGGTGGTTTATAGTTGAGAACTGAATTCTCTCACACTTCGACGACCAACGAATACCCTCTAAAATGACACCATAGTATAATGACCACCATGAATAAAAATAAATGTAAATATGATTAAAGGACGCGCGAGTGCGTCAGCGCGTCTTGAGTTATGCCCACTTGATCATCACTAATGTCGTTCCGCGCGAAACGCAATAAACATAATAACAGCTCTCATTTAACGTCAAGTGCTTATCACATTCACAATTCATCATTTGTATTCTTTATAAATATCGCGAGGTTGTTGACTGAGCGATCGCTCAGACAACACGGTACATACTCGTATACATACGTGTATCGGTCGGAGGCGTCGGAGCCCACCTACTTGTGCTTTGTATTGTACGAGTGTTGTATGGGACTACTTTCTTCTGTATAATTTGATTGCCAATCAGTATCTGATGTAACTTAACTACTTTGTATATTAGTTGATGTACTTGACTAGAGGTTTTAGATAATGTTTTAAGAATGAGCTAGATAGATAGACCTGACAAGCGGATTTTCAACGGCCACCGACCGCCGGTTGCCAAAATATATGAAGGGCTTATATTTTTCAAAGGGTTAGATATGTTAACGAATCTATCAAAAGAAAATTACGAACGAAATATATACTTTGTTGACCTTGATTCAATACTTAAATAATAACCTCTCATGGTCCTAACATTGATGTTCAATCGTAGTTCTACAGATGCTTATCAAAGGACGTAATGATTTACGTGAATCTAGAAACAACTATAATTTTCGACGTATAAAATGAAAATCGCATCCAGTATTCATTGTGTGAGCGGGTGTACGGGGCCTGGCTGACGCGCGCTTCCGAGTCCTAGTGCAGGGCGGGGGTGGGGGCGGGCGGCTGTCGCAGGACACCTGCATCCGTAGGCTTGTCCGGTGCCATTGTGCAGCCACTACACTGCGCGCAGCGGCGCTATGATATAGCACACTAGTTATATAAATAATTATGATCATTATGTCATTCATTGTTGATTGATGAATGCAATATTAAAATGTTATACCCAACGTGATTTAAATAAAACCATGAGCATTTTTTGAGATTGCTTAATTTACATGAGTACCATATTACCCCTAATATCGTATTTAATTAAGACTGACTGATCGATTGCTCTACCAACTTCCTGCCATAGCAACAAGTTTGTGGACTTTGTTAATGTATCAATTTGAGCGATAAGTTCTAAAGAGATAAGATGAATGTAGATGACGTCAATCGTGGTCAAGGTACGTCGAGTGTGAACAATGGCCCGCAAGGCTAGTGTGTCCGAGTTTGGGCACATTGGGCCGGTAAGGACGCCCACCGTTCAACTCCGCGCAATTTATTCATGGACTTCTCAATTGCTTTTGTTTAACAAGCTACTAAATCAAAGTTCCAAATTAGGACATTTCCCGGTGTCGGCCGCGCGCCAGACGCGGTGTCTGACACTAGTGACAGCTGCCGTGACGTCACGCACACCGACACCAACTCCGAATCGCTGGTGACTAAATAATAGAGCCGTTGAAAACTAATTATAGAGCAATCTCTATAATTAGTTTTCATTCGTTTTATAGTCCACAACATTAACATAACGACACAGGTTTATGACGCGTTTGTATTCTAAATTTTATTAATATTTCACGTTACGTCACGTTCACGTTTCCAATGATAATTTTAAAGCAATTATCATCAAATAAATTGAAGTAACCTATTATTATTGGCATTTATGTACCTGTATTCTGGCCACAGGACCCAGCCACGCCAATCCTAAGAGTTGAAACGCTAGCAACACTCTGTCGTCGTGACTAATGATATGTTGTTGGCGTAAATTTTCCGCCGCATTAGAAGACAGATTCTAAATAAAGAACACAAAAGTTATTAATGAACACAGTGTTAGTGTGTGCGTTATTAATAACTGTCAAAACAAACGCGCCCGCGTCCCGCGGCTCGCGGCGCGCGGCGGCGCGGCGGCGCGGCGGCGTCTCCCAGGTGGAGTGTAATCGGCGCTATAAATAATATTATAATCAGGAGTCCCGCTTGCGTAGCGTGTTATATTGCCACAAACACGCCATAAACGTTCATCTCGGAATATTGCCACATACGACACGACACTCGATATACAAGTTTTACGCCGGCCGTTAACGACCCATAATTATTTTTTACGCGTTATGTTTTATTGAGAGTCATTATGTATTTATGTTATTTACCAGTCATTTGATATTGTGTGAACATATTCGTGTGAGAGATGCTTCGCCGCGGTGCGGTATTCGTAAATTATGATGTGGATAGAATGCGAGCTCGCCCACGCACCGCTCGCGACAATCGCCTTCTCGGTATTTAGGATCGACTTCATAATTTCTCTACCTTGTTCGCTTAAACAAACTTCATGTTGACTCCCACGGCCAGACATATCGGAACATGTATTACGTAGGAGTTGAATTTACTGGATGAGCCCTGCCGCGTGGTCCGAGGAAGTGGGACCGGCCGTCCTGCCCGCCGCGGGCCGCGCCGCGCCGCTGCTCGCCCGCCACATTCACTGACATCATAATTATTGACATCGTAACATCCGGCCCGTTTCGAAGAAAACACAAGTGCTTAAACATATTATTTCCCTCGACGACTTTATCTTTCCTTCGACTTGTGTTCATGAATGAGATAACACGGAACATGATATACTAATAATGAATGATGTTGTTAGTTAGTTATCAGTTGGTTGTCGTTCGGAATATCTCATTTCTCGCGAACAACGACGGGCGACGTGGTCGGCACACGTGTATCAAGGGCGGGTCGACGATAAACCCTGATGCAGACGACCGTGTCTCATTCACAGACGGCGAGCCGCAACCTTGCGTCGCAACACTGTCTTATAATTGGAATGAGTTTTAAATAAAACAGAAATGCCGATATCAAAGGATTTGCTCGAAATAGCGCGTTAATAATAGTGTAGCAAATGAGTCGCGGCGGAATGTGCCGCGGAGTCACAGTATACATCGTTATACTGTGGCGGAGTGCTCCTGCGGTCGCGCCCGGCGCCCGGCGACCTGCCAATATTACCTACTACCTCACTACCTGTCAATTTTATGCCTTGTGATGTTTTATGACAAGGAACTTCTCAGGTGCCATATAATGTAGAGCGAGTAAAAGCCGGTTTGTGTGTCATAGGAAATACCGTATACGAAACTGTCTGTAACTGAACATAAGTTATTCTGTCGTTTGATGTAGGAACGTATTGTATGCGGCGTTTGACCTACAAACAAAAACACGTAAAAATACGAAATAGCGTGCATTAACGTGCCGCGGTGGCAATAAGGCTGCGACGTGCCGAGGCCGCGCCGCCACCAGGATCTACATTTGTCACTCACTCACCACCGTCTCGTCCCAATAAAGTATGTTAAGGCATCGACTACACTATGAAGATTTCTTGTAGAGTAGGACATAGGGTCCTCCACCACTTGCAAGGTTTGAAATGTATGATTTGAAGCCATAATATCCTAACAACAAATGTGCCATAGGTAAGTAGAGTCAACATAATATATTACGCTCTAACTACAAACTCTATTTGCCATGTTGTAATTTGAAGGTTTCTTACAATAACAGCTATCCGATCAGAGACATGATTTATTGTCTAATAGCTTTGTGTAATACCTTAATAATAGACGGCAGTTACAGCCGCTGAGATTACGTGATGGACGTGATTCAATCAGTCGAGTAGAGTGCGCGGAATCCGAGCGATCCGCAATGAAACAAATCTTTAACATTGAGAGCATCCTTGGCCGGGGCGTTTGTTTCGTTTAGCGCCATTAAAACGGTTGTAAAGCGTGGTTTAGAAGGGACGCGCTGCCCCAGATGTGTCCCGTCCTCCCGAGTCTCCCGTCGCGTCGTCCCGAGGAGCACACAGAGCTCCACGAGCCTGCGCCAGCCTCCAGACCCACTTCCACTCCTCATTGTTCACATCTGTGGTATCTGTCCTAGTCCGTGTAATAACTCCGCGTCATTAGGCACGTATGTCCAGTTTAATGTGCTCAGATAAATCGCTATTCTTTTTTTTATTACCCTTGTGAAGTGTCCGCGGCCGGGTGCACCGCATGACTCTGCGGCGACGGCTGCGACGCGAGACGCTATAACTTATAACTCGTGCCCAATTATTACACGAATTGGCACCCGGCCGCAGTATATCTCACAAATATTACATTAACATGCAATTCATTACAATTTATATTTAATAAATAAATATTGTTACGTTATTCAGACTGTATATATTGTGTAGTTTTATTTAAAGAGAAAATACAATTATTTCGTTACGAATTGGAAAACTGTTGCGCCATACTTCGATGAGTCACTGGTACATCGAAATAGTTCTTAAAATCCTTTATTATTGAAAGTGTAGTGAGACAATAGCGGAGCGTTGGTGGATGAGATATTATCCGCGGTTGCTTTACATTCCCCCCTCGTTCTGTTATCGCCGCCCGCCCCGGCACCCCGCGCCCGCGCCCCCCTCTACTCTTAACGTAATAATGACTTACGACTATTATCTCATCATATTGTTTAGTTATTTTCATGCCTATAGCCGCCTCTATCCCGGCTAAAAAACATTAAAAAAATACACAAATATGTGATATTACTTTGAACAAAGAAATGTTAACTGCGTGCCAAACTAAAGATCACGACAAATGAATCAATAATGTTGTTTTATTTCAGCTACAAAATTATACTAGATTACACTTGTATTGTTTTCCTTATCTCTGTTCTATCATATGTATTATTATACCATGAATCATGGGTCACGGTGGTATTGTCACGATAGTGTATCTGTTCAATACAGGAAACAAACTTCTAGAAAGCTTAACCTACCTGTTGTTTGCGTGTCATTGCCACTAAATAGACCCAGACCAGAATGTAGCCAGGAGCCTGCATCATCAGTAGGTCTGATGATTGAGGTCGGCGGTAGTACATCTAACAGGGCGGAGAGAGCAGGTCCACAAACACACCATTGTTTGTGATATTCTTCGCACTAGGCGCCCTCAAATGTTTTGTCAATGTATGCACAAGTATTCGCCAGTTTCATAAAGTTTAACCTTCATCGGTGGAAGACGAGATCTGTTCAGTCAGGGCGTTCTCTGTGGCCCAGCCCCGACACCCTACCTAAAGGAACTTATTCGACCGTTTTATTTGATTGTGCACTTTTCCTGGCGGTTAGCCACGCACTCGGCTAAGGAAAATGAAATACAAATAACAACATTATGGGAACACGTTGAGCAAGTGTGTTCATCTGATAGTTAATTAATGTGGCTCGTTGATGTCTTTTCTATGAAAACCTACCCTAATTGGTATAGTATCATTAATGTCAACAACTAACAAGTATACTTTATTTAATAACCTGTTCCTCACAACTAATGACATGTATCAGCAGTTGGAGGAAGTGTTCGTTACAGAATGTTAATTTCCTTTAATTTGAGGCACGCGGTGCGAGCATCGCGGCCGTCGCGTCGCTCAACATCGGTCTCCAAACAAATGGTCGCGTGGATATATTTACGCGGCGAGCTCGTTAGTGGCGCCCCGAACATAATATAATTATGTGTGTAATATAGTGGAGTCGCTCGCGGATGAGCGAGGTGACGAGAGACGCGTGCGAGCGACCCACTTCCCCGACCACACACTGTTCCACTCGCTCCTGACACGTAACCCTCGTAAACAACACATCACATTTCAGATCTATCGCTTCGCAAATAACAATAACCATTTCCCATCATTTGAATCTAATTTTCATTAGTTAATTTGAGTAATTACCTCTAATATCAAAGTCGTTATAGCCAAGTTAAATATTTAGTCGTTGATAAGGATTGCGCAGTAACTAATGTTTTATTAATAACGATGGTCAACATTACTAGCGGCTCCCGGTATCCGCATTGTGTGTCCACTACACTAAACAATACCGTGTAAACACCATGTTAATAACATACCATCACATGTATTGGTATTACATATTGCGTATTATATGAGTGTATTGTACTAGTATACCTACAATATCCAACACGGCTCTAATCATCTTCTTGGCGTATTACAAATGAAAATTTATGTAATGCGTTCAATAAACTTAAGGACCTTAGCTGTCTACAAAAGTCTTTAAACATTATTAGATACACATCCCAAGACTGCTTGTAACCTCGTGTGGTGTACCATTATTTCTGAAATGTGTAATGGGTTGTCAGGTGAAGGTGACCGACCCGAGCTATGCCCGTCGAGTGCCATCCGGTGTGGAGTGGGATCCGCCGCGGGACGGAGTGCTCCAATAACGGCCCGCGGTCAGGAGATCGTACAGTCGGCCCAAGTCAATGTTAAGCATACTTTGGAACTCGTCATATTCAAACATCTATAATCAATGCCAGTCATCGATATCAGTGATAATAAGAATTAAAATAATTGTATATATGATTATTTCTAAATTGCTCAACATTTTCATGTAATGACTGTACTTCTAGACTGGTTCCAGACGTACCTCTCAGTCGGGGACGAGCCGGAAATTGCATCTATTCGCTGTTGGCGTGCGCCGACCCTACTAGACTCGCACACCTATTACAGTGCCAACTTAGCCAACATTCGCGTGACACGTACTGACTGCAGGTATTGCATGCTACTTACTTGCAACTTGAAGAATAGACTTTAGAATTTTAGATTACATTTACCGAAGCAACGACTTGTTCAACGATTAGTGAATTGAAAAGGAAAAGTATCACGTGACATGAGGAAAATGATACCAAAAAGTTACCTTTAAATAACGTGAAGTTTAATTAGCGAGTCGCGGCGGACTCGCCGAGTAACATGAGCCCCGGCGTCTGGTGGCCACGGGACGCACCAGCTGCTCCCACTAGTTACGACCAGTTCATATATGTACTATGCTAACTGCGAGACACATCATACACACACAGGTTAACTAGTCATAATGAGACGCCGCAGTTCTACGACCTTATTCGAATAAAGATAGAGTCGACTATCGTGAATAATTTCCGTCCGCCGACTTTACGATGCAAATGATTCAGTGTAGCGACACTTCAAAGGTAAATGCTGAAATTGATCTGAAGTGGAGTAGCGACGGCGACGGATCACTCGGTAACGTTGAATGTGATAGGTCGTAGTTGCTTATTACGATAGATACTCGTGTATATTTAGATTCTTATTAATCAAATCTCAATTAATATTATTTTAAAGTTTATATTATCCCACTTCCATATATCTCTTTTTTCATTTCATAGTATGTTTTCCTCCTAGATTGATCAGTTTTTCATACTTCCTTAAAGTCTTATTATTATATTAAATATCGTGTTTCTTTCGCTTGTTTTTATGTACCTTTATAGCAGTATTTATCTGGGTAGACTCGTCGCCGCACGTGTTCGGTGAAACAACTAAACGATGACTTCACACTATTGAGTAAGATTGAGTTACTCTACCTCTGTGCTCTACCTACATACACTACACGCTACTTTGCACTTATTGCGACTGGTCCAGGTCCTGTGCAGCCGAACCATTCAGTGGATGCTACTCACAACAGCTCTTCTCGTGACTGTCGGTTCAGGGTACCTGTGAGTGAGTGATGGCAGCGCGCACCATTTCGTAGCGGGGTCAATGTTCGCATTGTTCGCACTCGCCGGTGTCAGCCGCGCAGCACGCCGCAACACGCACCTTGATCTTGATTACAATACATTGTACTTGCTCTCCATCATACTTACAGACAACCAACTATTTCATATTAATATATAGCCTACCTATCTATCTACCATCTACTTATGGCAACAGTAACTCGAAAAATATAACTTTCAGCCGTTTGTTGACTTTGGTCTCGAGGAACTCGATATCCTTCAGATATTCTCGTGAGTCCCTTCTTGCCTAAACTAATATTATGAGGGAATGTATCGAAATCACAAAGTTTTTCTTCCGCTAGGTGTTCCAATCTGAAGAGGCTCTATAATTTGAAGAGTGACGATAGCTTTAAGTGTAGCTTAATTTGAGAACCATATAGATGAGACTTCTTTGTTTGGTCCGTTGGAACAGATGGAACAGATAAATGAAAGTAGTAGTCACCGAGTTTGAGTAAGTGACATAGTTTAGTCTGACACCTATAATTCTTATACATAGATAGTAAAGTAGCACAACAGTTTAGAACTGAAGATAGTGTTGAGTCCTCGACGCAATCATCAAGTGAGGTCGCCGACCCCGCGCTCCTGCGTTGACATTCATGTGACGTGCACATCGTACTTTCGTTTTCACCGCATTTTGTTCAGCAACCGATCGACCCCATCATTGCACCCACTTATACTGATTCCCTTACGGGTGCCCTTTGCTTTACACTTCATCCCCTTATACGACCTTTGATTGACGCGCTGACCCACTTACCCATGTAATCAAAACATAACTTTCGTTTCTTTCCGATTACGATGCTATTTCATCATGCAACGACACATTGCATCGTCACACGGTGTTTGTTGAGTCATCGCCTCGTATTCTGCTGAGAATGCTAATTCCGTCAATAGGACAAGTTGACAGTTCCGTTATTACCAGTTGCCAAGATTTAACGCAAAAGAAAGAAGATAAATGGATAGCTGCACTTGTGAATGTAACGTGAGATATGTGCGGAAGACATTCGCAAACAGTTGCCAAATGGAACGAGTGTCTCGCGGAGTCGGAGACGAGACAAATAATTATTTTAGAAAGGAGAGCTGGGAGCAAGTGCTTCGCGAGACGGGCGCCGGCCCGAGATCTGCCCCGCGCCGCGCCGGGTGACTGACCTACCGCAACGAGCTGCGCCCGCGCCGCCGCGCCACTGCATCACTCGTGCGGCTCGTGCCTCAGTTCACCACTGCGCCTCGTGCTCCCACGGAGCTCAGTACCACAACTCCCAGAATCTCCGATCATTAATCACGGTCTGCTTTCAAATTACTTTTTATTATAATATTTTTCTGTCGACATCCGCTCCCCGTACATCATGTGGCTGTGAACTTGAAACGCGCGATACATATATCCCACTTTATATTTCGAGGGTATTATTTATGTCGCAGTCTAAAATACCGGCGCGACCTTGGCTGCGGTGATCGGACTTCACAAAAAACATGTTACTGCTACTCGAAATCTTACTGAAATAAAAATAGACGATAAAGTTCCTGTGAAGCGAAACATTAAATAAATACGATACAAATTGTTCGATGGAAGCTTGTATAGGGTTAGTGAGGGGGGGGGTCTGCGGTAAGGAAACGCGATAAGAAAACGGAGGAATACGGTACCAGGGCAGTGAGGCTCAGCGTCACAGCGCGTGACGGACGAAGCCTCGGGGGAGCCGCCGGGGAGCGGGGCACGGGCCGGGAGGCGCACGTCGCCGCCACCGCCCTCACTGAGGAGCTGCGCGGCCACCGTCTGACGCCAGTCATCGGTACTCAACATTCATACATTCTTCAAAATTCAACTAAACTACCCAAGTTGTATCATTGGTAGATGTATCAAAATTATATATATATTTTTTTAATACCTGGACAAATTCACACGCGGTTAATTAGACCCAAAGTAAGCTCTAAGCTTGTGTTATGGAATCTAATTAACTGATACTACTACATATACATACACAAATACTT
Organism: Cyclophora albipunctata; assembly: GCA_963082685.1. NCBI lineage: Eukaryota > Metazoa > Arthropoda > Insecta > Lepidoptera > Geometridae > Cyclophora > Cyclophora albipunctata. The sequence continues at coordinate 72,369 of OY720117.1, read as the reverse complement.
TATAAGAATATATAATTGACACCCAGACGTCGTCGCCAACAACTATGTCTGCACATATTGTTGACTCCGGGCGGGAATCGAACCCGCAACCCCCGACACAGTAAGCGCTCTCACTGCCACTGTGCCAACGGGCTTGTCGAAATAGGATTTGCTCATTGCTCCTCACGATTGAGTTGACATAACCCTTTGTAGTTAACGAGCTTCTGTGCTGAAGGTGCAGGTACCTCGTTATTACTCACCTTATTATACGAGCCTCAAAGGCCCATTCCTTCCATTCAGCTCTGTCAAGAGCCTCCTGACACAAACCGGACAAGTACCCGTCAAGCTCGGTCGTCATCTCCGTTTTGGTTGGGCGTCGTTTCTCCTGCCAGTGTCTGGGTTCCACATTGAGGCAATTTTAGCACAAGACTACGGCATCCATACATACCCAGCTCCATTTAAGTCCAGCAGCTTTCAGGCCTACGTCGGCGATTTTTGTGCGAAAGCGCAGTTTGGTTTTTCAAATTCTGTCCTTTAACTTGGCACCAAGGGTACTGCGCTTCATCGCTCTTTGGCAAACCTTGAGACTGGACTTCTGAGAATCATATCAATTCTTCTGAGGAGGATAAACGGAAAGACAGATACGCACTGGAGTCCCAAGAAAAACACTGTGAGACAGTTATAGGTAACTAGGAGGTACAGGGACCATGAATAATATAAGAGGTGCGAGAGGTCCCGCGCGGCGTGACAGTGACGTGACGCGCCCCGCCCGCCCCGCCCGCCCCGCCGCCACGCGGAACACTCGCCAACTTTCACCTAAATATTATATTACCAACAATTAACATTTTGCTACTTCCATTATCAAATTGAAAACAACAAATCAAACAAAAAGTTAATTATATTGAAGCCGACGTTCGCGAGGAAATGAACAGTTAAATATTTATGAGCGGGAGATCGCGGCGGACAGGCGTAATTTAATTAATTAATCTTATTAGAGATGAATCTCGAGACAGGAAGGCCCTCGTTTACGGTCGCTCTGATTGTACCTAGATTGAACCCGATGACGTGGAGATGCTGGCTCAACGAATCGTTGATTTTGCTTACGGTGGGACACGAGTCCCCGGCACCAGCTGTCCCGCGCTCGGTGGCCTCCTCGCGGATTTTCTGTTGTCTCTCTTCTGTTATCTTCATTATCCTCACCCGGTTCATGTTATGTAACATCCACTTTCTATCAAAATCAGTAAACCCACTTCACCTACTTTAAATAATAATTAAGTTTACACAGACAACATTGAACAAACGGGAACACGTTTCGGATGATAAAATTAGACATAACACAATGGAGCCGATAACATTCCGGCGCGATACGACTCGCATTCCTCGAGACGCGTTCAGCTCGGCTGCCTCTGGCTACTGATTGTGATTATCCTGATTCATCGATTTTAATCTATGTTAAATGTATAACTATTGTAAAATGGTAGATAGCACCAGTATACAATTGTAGTTCAGTCGCATACATAAAACTCAAACAACTCCGATGCGAGTCCTTTAACCTTGTTGACGGGCTGTAACAAAGTTTTCAGAGCAGCAGATATGGACACTATTTATTTAGTATATTTGTAATTGCAAAAGAGTACCTATATTTCTGAACTGTTATTGATTTGAATAATACTTTGTCATTTAAATATAATATTTCTAAATAAGTAAATAATTAAAGCTTTGGCGCTTAATATTGATGTATTCGAAGGTATAGTGAATCCAAGTCTGATATCCCTCACATCACAGACGCAGACCGCGCTGACAAATATTTGTGGAAGGCCTGCGAACTGTTGACAAAACAGAGTCGGAGCCTCACACGTAATGGATCCCATCGGAACGCGGCTCGCCGGCATAGGGGCGCGGCGGAGTGCAGCGTGACGCGACGAGTAACGTGCTGTCGAACGTTCACCACGAACTGATACATTATGTGCTACCTCTCTGTGCACCCGCACCAATGGAAACATTAATACTTAGATGAATTACATGTGTCGTTACGGGCTCTACGGTTGATCTGAACCACATGAAGAGTCATGAAGAATGAAGCCGTCGAGTTGGTGTGGTGGAGAGCTGCGTGGGAGGCCGACGCCGCCAACACGAATAAATTATTCCGCCGATAGATTGAATTTACATTTGCCAACTAAATACGAAATAAATCGCTCACAATGTGTCACTCGCCGGAATAGTCACCATTCAAGTCGTTTTATTCCATGTAAATCACTAGTGGTTTAAATTCAAATACTTGACTATGACTTGACTATAGAACAACCTTTATGTTTATAAATTGGATGAATAACGCTGAGAATGGAGTTTTCTATTTAGAGTGTTATCTGTAATTTCAATAAAAAAAACTATATTTTTCACTACAATAAAAATAATCTGCGCAAAATAGATTTCTTATTCATGTTATTAAAATAAGAAACGAATACATAATACATTAATTATCAATTCTTGAAGTGGAAGGCCACATGCGAGTCTCTTTATTAATGAAGAGGACTTCTCAACCTCGGCCCTTCGCATCGCATCGCTCGCCGATCATTGTCGTTCAAAAAAGGCAAACTCCAGAACATATGGACCTCCGATAATGAGAACACTTCTTTACTTGACTTTTTAGACTTGAGTAAAACACTCTGTAGTGGGCATTATGGTCGTGGCCTCCTCGTGCCTGTGTCGAATGTTCTATTTCTGAACAATAGGCTCTCGCCGGAGGCTCGAAATGCACTCGTAGTTATCTCGCGGCTCGCGGTTCGCCGCGGGTCGTCTACAACAAATCATATCGTAGCGGTAAAACCTTTATATTTAACTCAACTATAATAGTAGAAAGATTAGTTCTAGCTCTCGTTTAATAGATTTACAATGAATAGCCCCGGCCCATGCAGACAGAGCATACAGTCGGACAAACAGTGCGTGTGTTGTGAACCGACGAGACACGATACCGTTGATTAGCGCAGCCGGTTCCGGGAGCGCGCCTGCGTCTGCTAAGTTTGGTGTTAGTTACCATTGGTAGGGATGTTATGTCGGACTAACTCACAAGTAATGTTCAGAAAAACAAAATACTTATTTTATAAATTATGTGGTAAAGTGTATCGAGTGGTTATAAAAATCATAATCGTTCGAAAGTAAATATTATACAGCAATTAGGCTAAGGGCCGAGGACAATAACACATAATATATAAAAATACGAGATGAACAAATAATCCACCATTTCCCCTCTCAGTACACAAGTCATTGCAACAACAGTGGTACAGTTCCCGCGGTGCCACGTCACTAGCGGCGCGTGCGCGTGTAACCCGACACCCAGGATGTGAACACATGCGCGAGCCACATCCACCAACAAATAGGACGCACCAGCGCTGGGCCCGCGCTGGGCCCGCGCCGCACTCGCCCGACCACTCGCGCTCTCAGACACCAGTCATTTAAAATCGAACACGCCACGATTTCCGCAATTTTCCGAGAATAACGGTGACATTAGACGCGGATCAACCGCAATACTATAAAACTGTACCCAAGAACATTATCTCTTGCTTAAAGTACATATTATATGTTAGTTTATACGTCCTCGTACCTTATCGCGGCTTGATTAAAGTTATTTGTGTATTCTCTTGAGATTTGTCTTAGTACCATTCTCCGATCATAAATTACTAAATATTTTATATAGGAAACTTTTCTAGCTAATTATAGGTCCGACGAATGCAAATATTTAGTGTACTATGTAGGTATCGTGTGATCCATCATGTTTATAGTTTCATGGGAAAGGTTTCAGAGTTGGTACAGTTGCCGTGAAATGCGTAATTTATATACTCAGCCATTCTCTTTAAAACATACATAATGAATTGTCTAGAGAACTAGCGATGTTGGGGAACGCTGTCAGGCCATCGACAGCAAGTGAGAGAACAAAACTGATTGAGGCATTAAAGAAGATTAAAAGCATTGAGCTGAAGGTAAAAACGATAACTGGTCGACATATGGACTCGACTTCGATATATTAAACCCGTAGACAATAAGGTGTCACTATTTTACAAAGACAGCCAGGCGGCGGCGGCCCTAGCGATCGCGGCAGTCTGGGGCTCCTGATGATGTCGGTGCGTGACCGTTGCGTACTCACGACCGGCGCCGCGCACGTCCACTACTTGCACTTTCTTATTATACAACCTATAGTTAACTTTAAATAAACCCAACAACACATCTCGTCCAACAACGACAAGGATGGCGTGCCTCGCGCCCCGCCCCGCGCCCGCCTGCACTTGGACTTCAATAATGCGCCGCTCTACCCGCCGCGAACAACAAAGGAACATTAAGGCGAAGTTTGGCGAAGTTTTTAGACCGCCTAAAGGCCTCCGACAAGGTCTAACTAGTGAAACACAATCCCCGGCGAATGATGAACTTATAAGTAAACAACAACATTGTACCAGTTGTTAATGATTTTATGCCATTAGTTACCTTAATGGTGATTAACTAAGGTAAGTTGGTTTTTAGTTTTTACATCATCAGGTACTGTTGCTAATGATATGAGTTTATTCGTAGACATCAGGTAACTCCCAAGCCAAAGGTGCACGATGTAGCTCGATAAAGAGACAATATGCTATAACTTCGGCATGTGGTCTGGGACATTCATTTAATCCATAGGAGAACGTGTTTTCATGATATTATATTATACGTATACATATAAATTATACTCGTATGTATTATAGTATCGTGCGATAATACGGTGTAAGTGACGTGTTGTAGGAGTGAATGATGCGTCTATCAGAGTGCCATCAATCAGCGTGACTTTGGGGGTGAGGGCAGCGGGCTGCGGCCGACGTGACACCGAGACACGGTCGAGTGCAGCGGAATATCGACAGGACAAATAAACAGACAACGAGTAAAATAATTACTTTTAGGGACAATTTATACATAGTGTTGCAGTCGATGGTACAGAGAGCAACGCGGCGGCAGGTTTCACACTAAAAAAATAGTGCACCTAATCAATAATCGTCTCTGGTGCCTCTGATGACCACAAAATAGTACAAAATATTTCATCAACCAGCTTACAGAGAGCCTGCTGAAGTTTTGGTAAATATCACATCGTATTCATTGCATTCAACATTTCTTAAAAACCTAATCGTCTCAATTGAGGTGTAACGTCCCGAGCGTCATTCGGGGACCGTGCCCGGGAGCGCAACATGAAACAAACAATGAGCAATATTGTTATGTAGTTACACGAGTTGCACAAACGTATCGAGTTCACTCGAGGGGTGTGCTGCACTCGGCAAACAAGGGCGCGGACCCGGATATTTGCATGTTTAATGTGCGCATAATGATACCGCCGCCATTTCCACTACACACTGAAATCAAGAATTTCCTCGTAAACAACCCCTAAATTCGTATAATATTCCATTCGCTCCTGGTTAATGTGTTGGTTAGGTAATAGAGCTTGAGTCAGGAGAGCCTCCTGCCGGGCTCTATGGCCGGCGCAAGTGGGACCTCTGCGTAATGTCTGACGTCGAGTGAAGATTCTTTTGATCAATACTTGATTCACATGTTAATAATAATATGAATACCTAGTCGAAACAGTGAATAAAAATGGGGTCAGGGAAGTGAATACTCTACTTGTGTCTCCTATAAAGTAGATTAACATCAATAGGTACTCTATAATTGAATAAACGAATGTTCGGAATGCGATGAAGTGGTTGGACAACTTTTGAAAGTCGCTCAGTGGCTCCGCGCGACACCGGTTTACTGCGAGCTGCCTCGCGCCGCCTCGCGCTCGCTGCTGCGCCCGGTGCCGGCCACTGGGTCACTGGACACACGCACTGGCCTCTTGATACATCAGCTTCATCACTTCCACTCATCCGTGTGTGAGGGATGAGGGTGCATCGGGTTTCGGTCGGCGAGGGAGGGGCGCCCTAATTAGGGACTTCCTAATTGCTACTCCGACTTCATTAATAGATCTCATTACAATGCGCACTGGGTTGCTGCGTGCTCCTCTAACGGGGGGATGCATTTAAACGAAATAGTCGGATTTATAATGATAGTATATATATAGTAATATGAACATTACCTACGAGTAAGTAAGATTTAAGCATACAAAAACTCAGAAGCGCTACATTAACGCTAATAAAAACAAATGCTTTCGAGAAACTGTCGTTCAAGGTAGTTGATATTCAAAGTGCAATCCGTTAGTTAGACAATGGCCGCGGCCGCCACGTACTGAGTGAGACGCAAGCATGACGTGTGTGCGCAAACCACTCATAATAGTTACCACACCGCGGGGATGGGCGGCCTTGACTACTGTGAATAGCGTTTACTACTTAAATGGCTAGTTGAGTATCAGTTTTTCAAGTGCCAATGTGAACACTGAGATATGTTCAGACAGCGTGCTGTCGTATAACATTGTCTGAGGTCATCAGTACAGTACCTACCTGGATCACACCGCGTTCAGCTTATTGCTTTGCCACTTTTGTGTGAATCATTTCACGACCCATTCGATTCGCAAAGATTCATGTGATTCATATCATAACAGTATTGTTACCATTATCACTTTATTGTAGAATACTTATGATACAATGGGTAGAAGCTCACCCTTTGTCCTCGAGACAATTATCATTAATCATACAATCTATTTAATGCATATTATAACTTTTAGTTCATACTTCGTCAGTACTAAATTGCTACATAATTTACCTAAAATGAATGAACCTAATCAACAAAATTACTATTATGATAGGGTAAAAATACCGCAGGTTATCCTATAGATATATTACCTAATTCATAAAACAATGATCTTTATTATGTTTACGGTAGTATAGTGACATATACATCCATCGAGAACCTGTGATAATATTGATCAAACTATACTCGTAGATGAAGATAAGGAAGTGCGATGATTGTAAATCAATTCTAGTCACGTACTTATCTTATCCCGTCCGTGGTTTAATATTTCCAAGCGTTTCGTAAGGCTTGGCTTAGTAAACCATCTTTATCTGCTAATGAGATTTACTACATCATTAGTTACTCGTAAATTCTGGTGCAAGACGACCAGAAACGCTTAAATGAAAAGCCCGACAAAGATACCAAGGGGTCGGGAAGTAGTGAGGACTGAATTTTGACCAGATTCACTTATTTTCTCGCAATGTACAACTTTCTCTGAAACGAATTTATAATTAAATACATTGTATTGACTTCGGGCGAGTTATTCCAAACGCTTGGTTATGGTATGGTAACATACGTTAGTCAAAAAATTCACAAGTTTGTTGATTTTGAGACGCCGTTAAATGTCAAATAAGCATTATTTCATAACTTAAATGGCATTCGGGCATTCAGTAGAAAGTCACGATTTTTCATTTTCTTCCGCATGTTGAGACTGACATTTTGTGTTAACAACTTAGGTGTGGTGCGCGTAAGCAGAAGCAACCCGCTTATAATAACTACGCAAACATCTATATTTCCCAGTTCACCAAACCTCAGTCCTTACTAGAACTACACATTATTACTCTTCGTACATTGAACAATAAACATTCGCGACTTTTGAGTATCGTGGCGATACACATGCATGGTGGCCCTGCTAACTGACCAGCCCTCTAAGGAATATTGTCATGGGTGCACCTCTTTGGTGTCAAGGACGACTCCCATCGGTTATATTAGTTTTCGCTCATTGTAAATGTCTGCGCACACGCTTCCCGCGGCCGGGGAGCGCTTATCCTATCTAGACATAAGAGGCCGCGCGCGTGCCTCGCACACGACGTCACTTGATTAGCGCGGGGAGTCACTCTGCCGTACACGTAGTACTATTTAGTAATCTGTGACTCTGCATTTACGAACATCGCTAACGTTCTTTGTTCCTGATTGTCATAGGCACTGCCACCGAACGAACGGTTTCTATTTACTACTTCCAATGTAAACGTACCTCTTATTCTGAGTAATTCGCACAAGAACGTAGAAATGAACAAATTGGTGTCGGGTGTAGGAGTTCCTTGAAAGATATCAAGTGACATTGAATATTTTTACCGCGGGTACCGGTGAACGGAGTGGTAAAACACTTCGCTTAGAGGCTGCGTGTGCAATATATCACAGCACGTAATATTTTAATCATTCAAGGTAAACCCTCGGTATAACTACGTACACAAAAAGAGTGTTCTATTGTCATAGTCAGATGTGATGGTGTCCGGATTATTTAAAAAAGTAAACTATAAACATAAAGTCCAGAGTGATTAATGAAGAGTCTTCTTCTTCGTAAATATTATGATTTGATACGTTCATAAGTGTACAGTTCTGTACTTAATTATAAACTGGCTTCAATTGTTTGCTGTGAAGTTTTACGACAGCTGGGTGAAATTGGCGGAACAGTAGGACTGTGTTATCGGAATCACTCGCGGCTAATTATAGCTTGGAGCAGCGCGTTATCACCTCCTCGGCGGCACTTGGTCCTGCCCCTCCCCGCACCTCGCAGGATGCATCATGTTAAATATTTACTTTTACTTACATTTATGTCGATATTTAAGAGAATGCACCTATAATCCAACTATTGAGGATTGCTTGCCTGGCCGTGGTAAGGAGGTATGTGCGCTTACGCAGCACCTTACATTATCTTTTCCTTTTTACTGTATAACATCTGCGTGCCAAAAAAAAGATTGAGTTTCAAGTGAATGAACCCTGTCGTGATTGACGTTTCTATCTGCTAAGTGAGTATTAAATTCAAATTACAATGGTGCTGTTTGTTGCGTAATATCTTCAAATGTGTTGTAGCACCTATTACGGTGGTGATCGCGTGAGCGGTGGCAAGAGGGGTGATGTAATGACTTCTCGGGCGGTCGTCCGCGGACATCCCGCGCCCGCGCCGCGCATGTGGCGCAATCACACACTGCCCTCAATATGAACGCTATTCGAAACTTCACATAGTATTCACAGAAATGCAGTGACGAGTTGTTTTTAATCTATATTATTGTTTTGTATAAATTCATTTCATCAGCTAAATTGTTCCTCATAGTATTTAACGACGATGACTTGCAAATATGAAGTGTAGGTACCTACTAACATTGGATAATTGAAATGGTGCTCAGTTGTCACACTGCTTACATTTTTATATGATCGTACATTTATCGTATAACTAGCAGCGGCCCGCGGTTATACACGCGTTGTACCCGTTCCCGTATGAATTTCAGGATGAAAGTAGCCTATAACCCTCCCGTTGAATGTGGCTATCCATTACAAAAAGAAATTTTCAAATCGGACTTCGTGATTCGGAATTCGTGATGTTTACATATTGGATGTGATAGCTTTGTTAGGATAGATGAGTGGGCTTAGGCGGCGAGTGGCGAGGAGCGAGCAGCGAGCCGCTGGTAACGAGCCGTCCCATTAGAGCGGGCGACGACCTCCGCCCAGCAGCGAGCCGCGCCAGCCATACGCATCCCAATCAACAGGTTTATTGATGGCTCTTCAACTTTACTAAATAGGCATTTTTTTTTAAATCTATCTTAATACTCCCAGTGACTGTTGGTACTTATATCGTCACGAGACTTCCACTCTTGCGAACAAATCGTTGGTGTGTTCTCACATTCCGTGTGAAGAAACGTTTACAAAACACGATGGTGGTGATTCCATAACAATTAGTGATGTGCACTGCGCGGAGTATGCGTATACAGAATAGATCACATCAATATTAGGTAGAAAAACAATGTTATCTATCAAAACAAGTGACGGTACCTAAAATAAGTCCAACATCAATTAGGTATCCAATAACAGCGAGTGATCGGCTCTGCAGCATTATGCGGTTTAGTCCATATTCACTTGACCATCGCAGCTATTTATGGTCGAGCGAGGCCTTGGGGTGACATTTACGGTGTTCACTGCGGTCCACAGTGCGGCGGCATTCCTGCGTCGCCGCGACCTCCGCGCGGGACTCACGCGCGACGGCCCTGTTTCATTCACCTCACTTATACGAGTACCTATCGCGTATTGGTGAATTTAATAAATGATTGACTCTGGTCAGGTCCTACAACAGGTGTGATCCCTTGAAGTGATCTGATCGATATGCCAATGCGAGTTGTTTTATCAATAAAGGGTTCTCTACACCTTCCCCGATGATCGTTATACATACATATGATCGTCTGTTATCGCCTCCAACAAGTTCATCGTGAGGCATTCACTCGTTCCGATCTAGCGAATCCCCGCCGTATGACGCCGAATGATGCCTGTGTGAATAACCCACGGAAGACCGAAGCACTTACTGCTATTACGTGGAATAACCCACGAAATAGAGATCCTTACACAGTCAGCCTATAAATAACGGGTCGCGTATCTGTATGATCGATAATCGTCCGTGGGTAGAGGAGCCATAAAAAATAATAATATCGTACTGGAAATGATGTGCGAGAGTAGTAAATGTGAATGATATCCTCGGACAAAGGAGTCGTTGAAGCGGCCGGGCGGACGCACTCGCGCCGCTCCGCCCCGCGCGAGAAAGTTGCCTCCCGCTCCCGCGCCCGGCGAACCTCGCCGGCCTTGCCGCGGCACTCCGCGCTCCGCGCTCCGCGTGCATTTCAATACACCACTATAGGCACATTACTTAACCCTACCTTGGGCGTTGCTTTCAGACCCGGTGTATCTTTGCTGGAATACCCTTAATAAAGCTTATATATTATAGACTACCTATATTATGTTATATTGATTTCCTTTATTTTATTTCAGAGAATCAAGTCAATGAATAAGTGCCTATTTAAAAATAGTTGATAAAGTTTTGTTTAGTACTTAGATCATTAGTGAAGCCGCGGGTGGCTGTATCCTACAGAGTATACCAGCGGTCGTGCGCGGTGTATCCTCGCGGCCACAGGCCTCGCGCCGCGCAACGTTGGCTCAAACAAAAGACATCAACGCGCGATCTTCCCAAATGAAATACTCAAATAAGGTTTATAGGATTTTATTTTTAACAGCCAATGTAACAGGGCAAGAGATTCCGATAATCACCATTGTTTGAATCGTTTTCGATATATTCTTAAGGGTATACACATACACTATACACAGGACACCAGGACGCCACCCGTACTCCCGGCCGGCGTCACGTCACGTTTTTACACATTTCACAGTTCACTCATCGCACTCGTCAATACAAATACAAAAATAATACTGTATCATAATAAATTACGGTCCGTCAAGTGTTCGCAAATCATAATTCGCACATATTGATTGTCTATCGTGTGTTGCAGGCGGTGGTTCAGCACACGGTCTCCATGGGCAGCCTGGCGGGCGCGGCGGGAGCGGCGGGCGCGGGTGCGGGCGCGGCGGCGGGCGGCGCCTGCGTGGTGTGCGTGAGCGACTCGCCGCACGAGGGCAGGTGCGTGGACGAGTGCGTGGCGCGCGCGCCGGCCGCGTCCCGCGCGCCGCGCCGCCAGCACGCCGCCGCGCCCCGCTTCAGGGCGGCCCAGGCGTGCGGCTGGCACCCCACCACCAGGAAGATGAACACTCCCTGCAGCGCGTTCAGCAGGTCCGTCGCGTACCACATGTAGTCGGGCCCGCCGGCCGCCCACGACAGCACGTCCGCACCCCACGTCACGCCCATCACCACCACTAACTTGGCGCAGACGCGCCCCAGCGCAGCCCTGTGGACACGACACACAAACATATACTATGGTCCACCACTCGGTGCAGGACATCGGGCCCTCGGCGTGCCGGGGACGGTCGCTCACCTCTCCGAGGTGGACTTGACCTCGTCGCGGCGCCACAGGCCGCAGGTGAGCTGGCGCGTGGTGGAGATGAAGAGCGCCAGGTTCACTAGCAGCAGCACGCCCACGGGCCCGAAGAAGTAAACCAGGATCTCCATATCGCCGTAGAACCAGCAGCGCTGCACGGCGAAGCGCGGGCGCAGGAAGGCGGCGGCGGCGTCCGCGGGTAGCGCGTCCAGCAGCGCCGCCGCGCCCGCCACCACCAGCGGCCCACCCCACGCATACACCATGTACACGCGCAGCCGCCACGCCTCTTGCCCGCGCTCCAGGCTCGTCGGACGGAAGTCCCTGGGACCATCATATTATCAACATCACGAACATACTAACATGACAAAATTACCTACGCATAATTAGATTCTATTCGTCTCGTCCGTTACAAAATGAGTGATGTGACCACGAAGTGATGTGCGGCATGTCACACTACGTGAGCGAACCTACTCCACGCCACGGTTAAAATTTCATCCAACGTATGCACTTTTAGGGTGAACTAAGTAGAACATTAGAAATGAATATCTATGTAAAAGTAATGTTGAGCTTACCGGAAAGTCCACCAGATGTTAAAACACATCGTGTTCAGCCAAAAGAACGCGGAGAGAAACAGGAAATGCATGCAGACAGCTGCCGGTACATGGAACAAACGATGGAAGGTTACGGTCGGGCGATCAGCATCAGCTGTTAGCATTGCACAACAACTGAGAGAGAAACTCACCGAGAGCGCGGCAGAGCGTCGGCGGCACCTGGTCTCCGGCGAGCTGTGTGGCGGCGAGCAGCACGTCGCCCAGCATCAGCGCCGCCACGTAGTGGGTCTGGCAGCGCCAGTGCAGCGCGTGGTGTGCCGCCGGTAGCGCGAACCCGGCGGCCAGAGTGGCGGCGAGGAAGGCCGCGCCCACCGCCAGCCCCGCGCCGTACAGCACGTGCCGCGCCGCCTGCACCGGCCGCGCGCCCGCAGCCTCACACGCCAGCACGCGCGCGCCCTCCTCGCCGCGCACCGCCTCCGCGCACCACGCGCCCGCGCCCAGCCGCGCGCCGCCCAGCGCCAGCGCGCCGCCCTCCAGCAGCGCGCCCTGCGCCACGCCACCCGCCACCGCGTACCGCGATCCGCCCGCGCACGCTGGCCACCCGAACCCCAGCCCCAGCGAGCTACCGTTCAGCAGCGCGCGCAGCTCTACTAGTACCCGCTGCGCGTGCGCCGCGTCCTCCACGCACTGCGCCCCGTCGTACACGCGCCCCTCCGCGCAGCACTTGGACGGCGGCCGCACCGCCGCATCCTCGGCGCACACGAGCGCGCCCCCGATGTCTGCGCAGTACCGGCTTGTCGGCAACGGTGTCTTCGAGCTACGCAGCAGCAGCGACGCGTTGTTGGCAAGCAGCGCGAACGGTGCCGCGTGCTCCGGCAGCACGCGCAGCTCGGCACACGACGGCAGCGCGCCCGCTGCGATGTGCCAGTGCGCCGGCAGCGTGCCGCGCTTCAAGAACGTGTTCCGGACCGGCGCATACACTAGCGGTGCGAACGGCGGCGCGTCCGGCGCCGGGCGGCACGAGGCGGCGGCCGCCTCTGCGCCGAGCGCCGCCGCCGCCAGCGCCTCCACGGCCAGCTGCTGCCCGGCGGGACAGCAAAGCGGTACGGACAGGTCGGGCGGCCGCGCGCCCAACGCACTCCACGCGCACAACACTACCACGTACACGGCAGCCAACATCTTCGTGGCTTCTTCACCTGGACCTTGCGTTCATCCCTCCGCCCGTCAATCAAACGACTTTTAACTTAATCCGTCTTTACTCGACCTGATAGAAGCCCGCGCACTCACAATAATTGCATGTAATACCGGTCGTACTATAATACATTATTCGTAAGTGAAAGCGTAGTGTACGTTCGGTGGCAAGTCAACAAACAACACTTAGTATCGCACGTGGTGTATGTGTAGCTAGCGCGGTGGTGCGTGCTCCCTGCGCGACCGACTCCATGTGACTGTCTGCCGGAGCGGGTCGGCCGCGGCGGCAAGCGACCGGCGCGCGGGACGCCGCCCCCCGCCGCTGCACGCCTGCAGCCGGCGCGCGGCGCGTCCACCGCTCCGAGCCAACCACCGAGCAGCGAGCCGACCTCCACTCCTCGCGGAACCCATCCGGCGCGGTCACTGAACGACCTCGGAAGGACGTATTCGGCGACATTGTTATTGTTGACGTGAACTTTAACATCGCGTTCGGTCTTAGCCGTGTTACTAATTTATGTTTAATATATAAGGGATTAGACCGATGTTGATATCTAGTACAAACGAAGTGTAACTTTGTGAACAGGGTAACTTTGTGTAACGTTGTGGTCTGAATGGGTCTAACAACATCATTCAATAGTTTATGATAAGTACAATTGATATGTATATTCGATATTCAATTAGATAGATATTTCATATTTATAATTGTCTTTTTATTTATTTTATCAGAGCCTGTGACCTCACCTACCTTTTAAATCTGCAGAACCAGATTTTTGATAACTTGTGAATGAATCCTGACGAAACCTTTTTATAACAAAATTATATAGAGAATCCGAGTGTTCAGTATGTTGTGGTAAGTATACATACAGGGTGGACTTTACAAAACCTTAGGTGTCCCCACGTTAATTATACCTTAACCGTATAAGTTTCAGCCTTGCCTTTGATTAAAGTAAAATATTTTAATTTAATCAAAGAGCCTTGCCCATACTGACCGATCAAAAAAAACACCGTGTAGGTACTTATACTACTGATAAGAAGTATTTATAACCTGAAGCTTTATCATTGCATAAACCCGCAAAATACTAATGAACTGATTTGGATTGACCAACGCGAAGATTAGTACCTCCTTATCAGCCCTGCCACTCTACATCAGAACACTGAGCTACATCGCCACACTACAACTAGGTACTTTGTGTTTATCCTTCCGTAACCACGCAAATCCCATCTCCATCATGATACACGAAAAATAAAATAAATCTAACTACAAACGTACTAGGTATAGAAAAGAATCAATACTATTCCATTTTGTTGTCACATTTTTTTAATATGATGATGATAAATTAGCAAATAATATTATGTTAGTTATTTTACTCCCAATAGGGCATTTTCAATTCAATACAACCATTTGATTACGGAATATAAAACTGAAATATAAAATGCAGAAGAAAATAAAATATAGTCAACAGAGATGATAACGCTCCCTTCCTTTCTTTACTGCCGATATCTTCACTGAGACGTGAGACGTGACATGTCTGTAATAAAAATTAAGTAAAATATTAGCCTGTAATGTCGCACTGCTGGGCAACGGCGTCTCATCTCATCTCCCGGTACAGTGAAGATATCACCACGCCTGCCTAGTGCGGATTGGTGATCTATATACCCAAGTAAAGGCAAGAAACATAGGTAGGTACTGTATAATCAATGTGAAATATTTAGAAATATGACTGACCAATCTGGATAAAGAACCGACATAGAGACCGACACTGTACGTACAGCACGTGTATTGCTCATCACTACTCATCAGTTGTAGCAATATGTTATAAGCTAATAAGCGACATCTGTTACAATCTGTACAAATCATTATTGAAGTTCATAGTAATCACGCAATAACGGATTTATTTGAACTCTAATACGATAGATGGCGCTAAACTAAAACTAATGCATTTATGTAACATCGCATCCTAGAGGTTGATCAAATGCTAATTTGTAAGTTGCTTTAGTACATTCAGCATTCTGAGCAGTATGTTGCTTACCGTAATGACAATTAAACATTTATATATTTTGACTGTCTCAAATCGCTAGGCCATGTCAGTTGCCTATAGGCGTTTTAAAAACTCTGGACCAACGGCTGGCCACTAACCAAAACTAAACTTACTTTATCGTTCAAACCTATTTAAGACTAGCTCCTAGTCCTAGTGGAATGCATCCTAGTCACTAGGATGTATGACCACTGCGGCTAAGATACAAACATCCTAACTAATATTATAAATGCGAAAGTAACTAACTGTCTATCTGTCTGTTACGCTTTCATACCAAAACTACGGAACCGATTTAAATTAAATTTGGTACACAGTTAGTCCAGAGCCTGAGAAAGGATATAGGCTACTTTTTATCGCGAAAACAGGGTTGAAAGGGGTTGACATAAAAAGGGGATGAAACGTTTTATGGGAGTGTGGTATTTTTAAAACTACTGGACGGATTTGGATGAAACTTGCCAGTAGTATAGGCTATACATCAGAATAACACATGGGATACATTTTATCCCGAAATTCCCGCGGCAACAGGCATAACGCGGGTAAAACCGCGGAACTCTGCTAGTATAATTTAAAGAACAATAGTTTTGTCTTATCGCTCTTCTATCTTTTATCACTTCTCTTCATATAGAAATTAAGATATATTAGTTATGTCTTTACAGGAAATAAAAATCAAGACAATACCTTTGTCTTAGGATGTATGTTAGCGCAGCAGGAGGGGAAAACAAATAAAATCAAATAAGGGATTGGATTTAGTATATAATAATATAGTAGGTGTGTGTGTGTGTTTGTGTGCGTAGTGGCTAAGGCGGTCTGTTGTGGGGCGGCGGCGCGGGCACGAGGTCGTGGTCGAGCGGCGGCAGGCGGTCGTCGTAGCGCGGCGGGTTGGCCCACGGGTCGTAGCCCAGCACCGACAGCATGGGCGCCAGCTCGGCCATGTCGGCGCGCACGTCGGCCGGCAGCGCGCCCACCCACTTGTCGAGCGCGTCGCGGTTCACGGGCCGCACCACCTGGTCCGACGAGCGCTCCACGTTGGACAGCGCCACGCCGTGCGGCTGGTTGATGTACTGCTCGTGGTGCAGCACCGCCTCCGTCCAGCGCAGCCCCAGGAACGCCAGCACCTCGCGCAGCGTGTCGCGCGGCCGCAGCACCAGCGCCTCGTACCGCACCATCAGGCACCGCTGCGGGCCCAGCATCTTGCACTCGCGGAACATCACTTCCACCGCGTGGTTCCACTTGGTCAGGCACTGCCGGTAACTGGACAGGTCGAACCCGGTGATGGTCACCTTGCGCGTGATCATTGAGTGCACTGTGGCACGCCCGTCGCGCACCATGAACACGAACTTGGCGTTCGGAAACAGCTCCAGCACGTACGTGCCCATCTTCAGCATCAGCGGGTCCTTGTTGCAGAGCCGCGGCGCCGGCTCGCCGTGCCGCACGATCACCTGTGCACACACACCACGCCTCTTTACAAGTCTCAAACGATACAGCTCATTAATCATCTTTCATCTTTACAATACTTTCAGTACTCAATTCAAAATTACACCTACAAACCATAATGCAAGTATATACCGTATGCCGATAACTAACGACACATACCTACAATGCAACAACAATCGACATAAATAAAACACGCCATAAATTGCCATCGTTTTTACTGAAGTGCTTTCGATACGTGGTTGAGTACCTACTCAGTAGCAACAGCGGCGAGTACCTAACCTACCTGTGCGGCGATTATGTCGCAATTCAACCATAAAATTACAATATGTACCTGCAATGTTACGCCTAAAAATATCGCCCCCGACTTAGGTTATGCGCATTTGTTTATCTTCACTGGCGATATGGACCAATAACATTCATACTTGTAATGCCTACGTGATAAACTGAAATTGAATGACCCCACAACTCGCGAAATAACAGTGATCGGAACAATATCAACCTTGGGTCAGAGTAAATATTGATTAATCTGTTCCAACAAAGAGTAGGTAGCGTATATCGTGTAGCATGTTGTGCCAACCTCGAGACAGAAGGCGGCGATGGCGTTGTCGACGACGTCCTTGGAGACGCCGGCCTGCTCGAGGCGCACGCTCTCCTTCTGGCTGCGCGCCCAGTGCTGGCGCATCATGAGGATGCGCGGCACGACGCGCGTCTCCTGGCCGCAGCGCACGTCGGGGTGCGCGTCCAGCATGGCGCGCATCAGCGTGGTGCCGGAGCGCGGCACGCCGCCGATGAAGATGAGCGGCAGCTCGCGGCCCGCCACCGCGGCGCCCGCCTCGCGCCGCCGCGCCGCCGACAGCGGCTCGCCGCGCAGCGCCCACACCACCACCACCAGCGCCGCCGCCGCCGCGCCCGCGCGCACCCGCCACCCACCGCCGCGCCACATCACCAACACCACTCTGCCGGTGATACACCACTCATCACCAACCACCAAAACAAGTACCGTGTGACGACTACCAAACACCAATTAAGGAATTATCATTTTTCTCGCATGGTACTCCATGTACGACTATGGTTCCCTACTAGTAATTACATATATACATAAAAGTTTACTGGAGAATCTATCTATATTGCTATAAACTTGAAAGATTTTCTGGGTGGGAGAATGGTTGAGCCATTCACTCATCTCTTCCTAAAAACTGCCAAAACACGATTTGAAGTAGGGTTGTCAATTCAGAGGGTAAAAATTTCGCTGTTCCACTTTGGGATCTGATGGATTTTATTGGCGTATCAAATCTCTGATTCGTAGTATCTGTAATTATATTAGAAATATCAATTAATGTAAGGACAAAACACGGTTTTTCAGGAGAGCCAAAACACGATTTTCTTATATACCTATTTTTTTTTATGTCTGCTCAATTTCTCTG
Organism: Cyclophora albipunctata; assembly: GCA_963082685.1. NCBI lineage: Eukaryota > Metazoa > Arthropoda > Insecta > Lepidoptera > Geometridae > Cyclophora > Cyclophora albipunctata. The sequence continues at coordinate 54,052 of OY720117.1, read as the reverse complement.
CTCAATAAAACAATATTTAGTTGTCCCTTGCGTTACTAATTAGTAGTATAGATAAATTAGTAACACATTAATTAGTAAAAGTAAGCAGCAAGAAGTAGATTAGAAAACTATACGTAATTGTACTGTAAAGGGCTTCTACAGTATTGCAAATTAATGTAACTTTAAATTATTTAGTGAAACTGATGACTGTTTCATCAATGGTATTGACGTTATAAAACCAATTGTATATACATGGTGGGTAATTATTGTCTTATTATGGAAATAAGTGTTTTATGATGTGGTTGACATTACATGGGCGAAACACCGTTGTGCGTTTCTCCCTGATATTGGCAGTCAAAGTAATTAATCTCGATGATTACCACTACTGCGTCTTACTGCCCGTACTCAGAAACGTCAATTAAATCGAAATTAACTAATGGCCGAAGTATTCATAGATAAAATGACAAGAATCTGTCATAACCTCTGATTAGTAATCATCTGTCTCCGAGTATGGTCAAACTTCTCCCATAACATAAGCTAAATGTAATGTTTTCTGCATTGATGTTTTTTCTATCACTGCATCTACAATTACAACTCACTAATAAATTAAAAAAAGGCTTTATTGTACTACCTTAACTAACATTATTGGAATAAAAATGAGTATATACAGTTAGTTTACACTTGCTACTAACTTGCAGTTACCCCGTGACCAATTTGTCCACATAGGACATAAATTAATGAGTATATACAGTTAGTTTACACTTGCTACTAACTTGCAGTTACCCCGTGACCAATTTGTCCACATAGGACATAAATTAATGAGTATATACAGTTAGTTTACACTTGCTACTAACTTGCAGTTACCCCGTGACCAATTTGTCCACATAGGACATAAATTAATATGTATATACAGTTAGTTTACACTTGCTACTAACTTGCAGTTACCCCGTGACCAATTTGTCCACATAGGACATAAATTAATAAGTATATACAGTTAGTTTACACTTGCTACTAACTTGCAGTTACCCCGTGACCAATTTGTCCACGTAGGACATAAATTACTAAATATAACCATTTAAAAGGCTTTTCACAAGATTCTATAAGACTTTATTATGTGTTATTTAAAAGATACTATCGTCATGTTTAGGGTTCTGTAGCCAAATGGCAAAAACGGAATCCTTATAGATTCGTCATGTCTGTCTGTATGTCTGTCCGTCCGTATGCCACAATGATTTTTTTCCGAAATTGTAAGACCTATACTGTTGCTGTTGACACTTGTTTAATAGATGTATTCTGTGAACCGAATTAAGATTTTTACACAAAAATAGAATAAAAAAACAATAAATTTTGGTGGTTCCCATACTGAAAACTTAACTTAAAAAAACCGCAATTTACCTTTCATTCAATCAACTCAAATCTTCTAACTAAAAGAAGAAGTTTTATATTATGACATTACTGCGACGGAACTCTTCATGGGCGAGTCCGACTCGCACTTGGCCGCGTTGCATGAAATCTGTATGTTTTCTTTAAAGTAAGGGACATTGTTCTGAAAATTTACTGATTGAGATTTATGGTAAGGGACACAAGTAAAGGTGTAAATTATTTTATCTACACTAATGTTGTAACATTCTACTTATGTTTCCAATACTTGACTTATAATTACTACTGTTATAGCGCAGGCAACTAAAACACTCAATTTAAGCAATTGCACATCGACGGGGAAGTGCGAACAACTCCTAACTTACATTTTTTACGAAAACGACTTTTGAATGCAGTTCGATAGAGAATGAATTTGCGCGTCTACTGATATATGAATTAAGTTGAAATTCGCAAAATTGACGTAGCTAGGCATCGAAGAAACATCTCTTAAGTTAAGGTCCAACATAACCTGATTAATTTTGGCAGGAAATATATTCTAACTTACAAATGGAAACATCTCGTAACTTCATTTAAAATAAAACTTTGAGCTAATATCTCCTATCTTCATACGCAAGTACAGTGTTCCCGCTCTAGAGCGAGACAAAAACGTTGCGTCTCTCGCAGTGTGAAAGGGACACCGGCTTACGTGCGCGACGTCTCGTCACTAAGTGCTGTTTTTTAATCTATTTGCAGCGTTTTTGATTGTTTTTGAGTAAATAATAGTCAATTACTATGTAAATTGTGCTGGACGACAAATATTTTACTTGGATTCAACAACCTGCCTCATAAAGTTTTTTTTTTACGTAACCTCGTTGTTCCCCTGCTGGGAAAAGGTCTCCCCCAATTCTTTCCATTTATCTCTTTCCATAGCCAACTCCTTCCAATTCTTATTAAAATCGCCCAGCTCTTTCCGCCATCGAGTCGGAAGCCAACCTGGGGGCCTGGGGGCATCCTGGAATTCCCATTCCGTTGCAATCTTTGCCCATCTGTCCGGGTGTATCCTGCTTACGTGACCAGCTCAATTCCATTTGAGCTTGGCAGCTGTAATTCCCACGTCTGCAACGCCTGTCATGGAACGCAGCATGGTGTTTCTGACGCGGTCTTGTCTCTTAATACCTACAATGCTGCGTTCCATTGCTCTTTGACTAACCTTGAGTCGGGTCTTCTGTGCTTTGGTAAGTGACCATGTTTGCACACCGTAGGTGAGGATGGGCAAGATGCACATGTCAATGAGTTTGCGCATCAGAGAGATTGGCAAATCTCTCTATTTAGAGCTTCACGACGCCAACCAGCCAAAAATCCGTTTAGTTCATCTCGCCATCTCCTTTTTGGTCTGCCGCGGCATCGCCTCTTTGGGTCTGGGTCCCATAAAGTGGCGATTTTTGCCCAAGACTCATCAGGCCTGCGACAGACATGTCCAGCCCAGTTCCATTTTAGCTCAGCAGACTTGCGACCTACATCGGCGACTTTTGTGCGGGAGCGCAGTTCGGTGTTTCGGACTCTGTCCGTCAGCTTGACACCCAAGATGCTGCGCTCCATCGCCCGTTGGCAAACCTTGAGAATGGACTTCTGCGAATCTGTCAATGACCAAGTTTGTGCACCGTATGTGAGCACAGGAAGTATGCACATGTCCATTAGTTTTCGCTTAAGCGACATTGGAAGGCATCCCTTCAGGAGTTCCGCTAGGGCCCAATAGCTCAATAGTTGTCTATGCGACGAGCAATTTCTGCATCTTGCCTGTTGCCGAAAGATGCTAACTGGCCCTAGTAAATGTACTCATTGACATAGCTTACTGTTAAACTATTATCTATAAATAATAAGATAATAGTTTAATAATTGTAATAAAAAATTACATTATACTTTTAACAAAAAATCTTAGTCATGTTTTCGATATTCTTAACAGAAAGTTTATTAAGTAGTGGGTTAAAATAGTACTTAACTGTTAAATTTTTAAAGTACATAATTTAAGTTTGTAAACAGAGAGACTGAAATAGATTATGTACCTATAATATTATTATTTATATAGAGAGTCTTAAGAGTCCTTAGTTATCATTAGAGTCATTAAAGAGATTTTTATTTTTTTATGCCGCTTTCTCATTTTGTTCTCGTTGATTTAGTTTTAGAAGTGGGACTGGTTTTATTTAAGCTTATCTTTGATTTTTTAAAGGATGTTTTATCAATAAATGTTACAGTAATTATAGGATTATAGTTTCAAACACTACAATAAAAATTGCGATGGATAAACATTGATTTCTCAGAGTTATAACAGTGTTTCATTTTGAAAATACCTCCTATCTTAACCGATATAGTGACGATGATTTTGATATTAGAAAGCCAATAACTCCTATCTACAAAAAAATCGCCTAGTTTGAATATTTGGTCTATTTTTAGTAATTTTTAGATTCCTTTGTTATATTATTACCTAATATGATTGAAAACATCAACGAGAAATGATAATTTTAAATGATTTCTGTTACTTTTTTGAAGTATGGAAAATACTCCTATCTTCAAAATTTCAGCCACACGAGCTTGGTGATACCTCCTATCTTACATTATCTCGCCAAATACTTATTCCAAACAAATTTTGATTATTACCTCACATGCGGGTCCATTTAAGTATAAAATTGCCATTTACACATTTTTTCTTAAACATCTGGGAAAAATAAAAAACGGTTTTTTTCGCCTCCTGTAAAATTTGGTTTTTGTAAGTTAGGAGTTGTTCGCACTTCCCCGTCGACATGATGTTATAATATCATTATAATTTAACATTATAACATCATTATAACGCGACCAATTAACCTGGCGAGCCATAAGTCAAAATCCTCATACTAGTTGTATAAAATTTTGATATTAGGCTGGCTTTTGAAAATAGTTGGGTTATACGTGAAAACTTCGTCGAAACTACATACACAAAACTCTTTGGTAAGATCTCGCTCGCTCCTGATTGGCCCTACGCGCAGCTGCGCTCTCATTGGTTAGATTTTAATGGCGGCAAGTTCACTGTGACAATACACGTACCTACGCGTGAATTTAATGTTTCGCAATGTGTTTTGTTTTTAAAATTTTGTTTGATTAATTGCATGAAATAGTGAAGATAAAGTAGTATATGCAACTGCATATAACACGGGTATTAAAACACTCGTTACTATTATGAAACTCGCTGCGCTCGTTTCATAAACTCACACTCGTGTTTTAATACCCTTCTTTATATGACGTTGCATAAACTACTATTACTGTTTTACTGAAGTTATATTTTACAGAAAAAAAAAATTTTGGTCAAATATAATTTTAGTTGGTCCACATATGTGTCATGTAAGGGTATTTTTTTTGAGATGGAGAAATTCTAATAAAAAAAATCGATAGAGCGGTATCCATAGTGAATCCAATGATATACAACTCATTTTCGCCATAATGTCCCTTACATCAATTGATATTTCTGGTATCCAATATATTAACATAACAGATCCTCAACTTTGTTACTATATATTACATGTTTTGTGTTTAATCATAAGAAAAGTGAACACCTATTGCAGATTATTGATATTGGTCAGAATGTGGAATGGAATAAGTCAATACAACATCACCAGAGGTTTGTTTACAGTTTGTCTCATAAAAGAAGAAAAATATATTAAACAATATTGATTACTGTTATGCATGCTACCTTATAATGTGATAAATTAAATGTATCATTAAGTTATAAATTAAATGTATACTATCATAATAAAGTCAATGTGCTTGTTTTCAAATGCCCTCATCCCTGAATGTAGCAGTTCGTATTAAGAAATGTTATTTGGATAGAAGAATTTTATCAGAAACTGCTTAACAACTATATACCATCCTTCACACTTCTCATATGATAACTATTTAACATTTATAATATGTATTAGTAGGAGGAAGTAGGAACTGAGCTATGCGTCTGAGGATAAACTTACTTATTAATACTTCTTTAGAGCAAGGTAGTGGATCCTGAAACAATTAACATACGTCAATTATTTATGCTGTTAATCAATGGTCAAGGTGTGATGCGGAGTGTGGAGGGCACCACACTTTGGATTTGTATAGCACTACCTGCAGACACTCCTATTCTTGTCATGATACAATCAGAAACATGAATTACTTCACAAATGTTACAAGTGATACTCTGGATACTTGTTGTTCCATACAAGAACTATGTATTTCAGATGATGTATTAAATTCAATGTTATTGTCATTACAGAGGCCTTAAAACAAAAACTTATTTGAAATTAAATAAAAATATAGAAATAAGAAGCTAATGCCACAATACATATACCTATATTTAGAAATATGAAGCTATAATACCAATGAGAGATACCAACATGTTATTGGAAACTATTTTCCTAACTGGACTCTCATATTGTCAATTCGTCATACAGAAGTAAGTTTGTTTATTTGACTGAATAATACAAAAATATCTAGTGAGACCTTGTTCTGCTGCGGCACAGTATAGTTATTTTATAGCTGAACCCTTCTGTCTGCACCCTCAGCCAGCGAGTGAGAATCCATTACAATAAAATTCACAAGATATTGAGTAATAGACAATGTGTCATTCTTTTAAATACTTATGTAAACATTAGGTGATATGGAGCATATTAATGAGTAATTAATAAATGTTACTGTACTTAGGAGTTGGTACAAAACAGAAACTAAAATAAAACCTAATATATAATATATATATATATAACTTACCGGCGTAAATCACGAAGTGCTGGCATTTAATTTCTCCCATGCCAACATTGCCAACGCATCTATTTACATTAAAATTATAATTGTTAACAAGTACGTACGAACGACGCTCTCGATTCCGCGATTGATTTACTTTGGATATTTTTTTTCAGCTTCGTCTCCGATAAACGCCTTCGTAATATGATATATTTTACGATCGCCGCAAACTAAATCAACAATGTTGGAAATATGTATGTATATTTTTTAATAATTTATTTCAACTTTTAAATACTACAATCTTCAGCGTTTTAGTACTTAAATTATTTGCCTCGTAAATTGTTTATTTGTCGAAAAATTGATTGATACTGAAACGGATATTTGACAAAACTGAGATCTTTTTGAAAGAGCTTGAGATTTGAGCTTCAGAAAGAAACATCTGAAATTCTGATTTGGAATGAAAAATACAGATATTTTTACAAAAAATGACGGACTTGACTGTTGGTTGACTCTTAATTGTCAGTTAGGATTCCAGAATGTCAAAAGTCATTGTCACTTAAGCAAAGCAAAGACCGACTAATCCTCTATCCATGGATTTATATCAAATCTATTATGTGGCTTGCGGAGAAAGGTTTTTTTAGATTTCAGCACTGACCTCTATTTTTTACACATTTTTTACAAATATGACCTCTATTAATTACAAATAATAGAGGTCAGTGAGGTTTCAGTTAAAGAGTTAATAGATTTATATTTATTAAATTTAAGAAGTTTATTATGCATAGACTCTGTCCAAAGGCGTATTACTTTATTTCAGAGTATGTTCTAGACTCAGGCGTTTGGAAATGAATTGCTTGTAGAATTGCTCTATTATTTAAACCTTAAAATTGAATTTTAAGGTTTATAAAAATGACAACCCCTCAGAGTTTCTTGTTAATTCTTCTCAGTAGGTGGCGCGATGCAAACTAACTTATACCTAATTTTAAGCCCACGATTACAAAATGATTAAAGTTAGCACTAAAGGAGTGGAGCCTGGGCAAAGTGGAAAAAGTGGATGGAATTAAAGTTATAGAGAATTGTATATTAATAAGCTTTCATTTCATCATACACTTTTTTTTCTACATTGCACCGTTTTTGAGATATTCGCGAATAACAAAATTGAGACCTTTGTCACCTTTATGTGACCTTTATGTCACCTTTGTGACCTTTGTTACCATTATGTTTCTATATTAGCCATCTCAAATTTTAGCTTCCCTGCTGATGAGGAAAGGAAAGCGGTGTGGACAAAAATAATATCCACCTTAACACCGTGTTTTATTTAATATACCTATCTATTTCTTGAGATAATCAGGTAGGTACATAGTTATATAGAAAAGGACAATTTTTATTCTATTATCATATTACCTCCAAAACTCCCAAAATTTACCCCAAAAATGGGCAAATAATGCGAGAGCTAACAACACTACGCCAGGGACTTTGTTCTGTTTTTGGCACTGTTTTTGGACACAGCGTGTAGCTTGTAAATACATTTGAATGCTACTTCTGGTTCTTCTGTATTCTGAGCTGAATACGTTTCTGAAGAAATCGCATAAGTAACCCTCTCACGCACTCTATAACTACTTTATTGATTGGACTAGGATCGCCGATGTCTTTTAATTTGAAGGGAGTCTTCAATCTTCACTTCCTTCCAAGCTTCTTCACTAGTTCAGTAACGTCCATCTCCATCGAGTTTGAATGTCAGGTCAGTCAGTCAGTCAAATCAAACAAAGCAAGCACCACAGCAGTAAGCACTGCACTGCAATCAAGCAAGTCAAGCAACTCAAGCAAGCAAGTCAAGTCAGACAGAGAAAGAAAAGTCCTGTTTGTGATTCGTGTTAATAAATTGTGAATAAAATAGTTTTAGCCCGTAAATATGTATACTATTGACTTTGTTCTGTCGTAACAAGTGATTTACAATACAAATGACAAAAAGATTTATCTCCGCTAAGAAGCTTTTACTAGATTTATTGACAAATTGAAATTTTCGTTTGTTGTAATTTCAATATGGCGCCGGACTACAAATTTCTCATTGTTTACCTATGCGGCGGCTTGGGCGAATTGAATTTTTTTTTTCTGCATTTATATATATGTTGATAAATTTAAAGTGTCAAAATGATCATTTAATTATGTACTGTACAATTTAGACTGATTGGTAACTAGTTTAGTGATATAAGTCAATGGTAGTTTTTGAAATTAATTCATATTTATTTTTAAATGATCTATGAAGTGATAACTGTGTAGTGGTGAATTTATCTTTGAGTGGCATCTTCATAAATATTAGTGAAGTGATTGTTGTTTCGCAATGTCACAACATGAGCGGTCGAGATGAACCCACCGCGCCTCCTGTGTCTGGAATATCCTTACCTCCAATGGTAAGCCCTTACTTTACTGTGATGTCTCGTGCAAATATCTATACTGCTGGTGCTCTTATCTCCTCCACTTCGTAAGGATATTATCCTTATACCTGCCTGTTCTCTTACGAGTAGATTGTAGTTGAAGCATGTTGTTTTATGTCACACCAGGATGTGCATATGATGTTTAGATTTGTAGTCACACATAATAAGATATAAATAAATAAATACATAAATTCACACACTGTTGATTAGACCCAAACTATGTTCTATGCTTGTATTATGGAATCTAATTAACTGATACTAACTACATATAGGTATATATATTCAAATAATAAATATATACACTCAAATAGCGCTTGTGGTGTAGTTGGACTAAGCGATGTCATCATTACGATTGTTAAGCAACATGCAGCTCGATCCCTACTTGGATGGGTGGCCGATAGTGTTATTCTATCTGAGCTCTACCAAGCGTCACGTTAAAGTGTTGGTCCCGGTTGTTTCAATCGTTAGACCGTGTCGGACGTCTCAAAACTCCGACACCTACTTGAACTTACTTAACTTCCTTACTCAAACACTTTATAATTATTATATACTTTATATGTAATTGACATACAGACATTGGTGCCAATAACTGTGTGCACATATTGTTCACTCCCCGCAGGAATGGAACCTGCAACCCCCGACACAGTAAGCACTCTCACTGCCACAAATAAAAAAAAAACAAAAACAAAATCTTCATTAGTATAGATTAGTCATTATCATCATGGACACAACCTGACTAGTTGATTCACTATTTGTTAAAATATTAAGCTTCGTGAGAAACACTGATTTTTACTCTTCTTCATACACACTCTTGATACTTTCAGTTGTTTCGGTTAAATCTATAGTAATATTATAAAGAGATAATTTTTTAAGTTTGTTTGTTTGTATGTTCGAACTAATCTCGGGAATTATCTGTCAGATTTGAATAATTCTTCAGGAAGGTTATAGGCTATTTTTCATCCCGAAATTCCCATGAGAACGGGCACTAATCCAATGTTTTCATCTGGGGGCACGGCAGTGCCCCTGCCAAGTCGAGCGCGAAGCAAACACTGCTGTACCATCCTTTACTGGAACCATTTCGCCGCATTTTCATGACCCTATTTGAGAACCTCTGAATAAGACCAGAACGTAGATATTTTCGTCATCCAGTTAGCTATAATCACATACTTAAAATCCAAAATTTAAAGTCTGTAGGTCATTTAGTTCCAAAGTTAAGCAAAAGCAAAGTTTAGAATTTATGAAACTCACTCACTCACTCATGATCATCAAAATAGAACTAGTACTTCCATAAACTCAGAGAGCTGAAATTTGGTACAGAGTTAGGGTTTAATGGCCACATAAAGGGAAAACTATAAAAACTAGGATAATCAAAGATCTGGAGTACCTAGTGACCCTGATTAGAAAATACAAAAATGAAATAAAACACTACTCTTAAAATGAAAAAAAAAACTGTGTCAAATAAGGAAATCTAATAAAATAAATCAATGAGCCCTCGTTTCTACCAAAAGAAGTGAAATCCCATCAAAAACAATCTGTAAAAAACTACCCAAGTCTCGATGGAGCTGCTGGTTTATTTCTAAAAAGTAATGAAATCTAGACAAAGTCTTGCCAAGTCTAAGGTTCCTTACTGCGATTTTTTTATTATTATTTATAGTTAATGTTGTGTGACTGAATGTTTTTGATGGGATTTCACTTCTTTTTGTAGAAACACTGGCTTATTGATTTATTTTATTAGATTTTCTTTTTTGACACAGTTTTTTAATATCAAATGAAGCGGCCCACCAGGTTGAATATTTTTTGTAAAGGAGGTACCTATATATCGATATCTATAGTTTGGTTGGGCTATGGTGTTTTCTAATCAGGGTCACCAGGCACTCCAGATCTTCAATTATCCCAGTTTTTATAGTTTTCCCTTTATTTGGCCATTAAACCCTAAATCTGTACCAAATTTCAGCTCTCTAAATTTATGGGAAGTACTAGTTCTATTTTGATGATCATGAGTGAGTGAGTGTCATAAATACGAAACTTTGGTTTAATCTAATCTAATCCAGAGGTTCTCAAATAGGGCCCTGAAAATGCGGCGAAATGGTTCCAGTAAAGGATGGTACGGCAGTGTTTGCTTCGCGCTCAACTTGGCGGGGGCAATACCGTGCCCCCAGATCTAAATCTGTCCAGTAGTTTTTTCGTGAAACAAACATACATACATACATACATACATACATACATACATACATACATCCATCCATCCATCCATCCATCCATACATACATCCATCTTCATAAACTTACGCGTTTAGGATTCGTACCTTCCTCTTGTCTGTGTCTTTGATGGACCTTCTAGGTTTTATCATAGAATAATTAATTAATACAAGTCAAAAATTAAACAAAAAAAACTTTTGATTGAAATTCACACCTATACCATAAAACTTGAACCTTATTTATACCAAAGACAAGTTCACTTTATAAACTACAAAGACTTTTTTGATATCTCCATACTCTAATTAAATATTACTTAACAGACAAACCCATTGTGATCCTGACTTAAAAATCTATACTAATTAATATTATAAAGCTGAAGAGTTTGTTTTGTTTGTTTGTTTGTTTGTTTGTTTGTTTAAACGCGCTAATCTCAGAAACTACTGAACCGATTTGAATAATTCTTTCACTGTTAGATAGTCTATTTATCGAGGAAGGCTATAGGCTACATTTTAACCCGGATTTCCTACGGGAACGGGCACAACGCGGGTAAAACCGCAGGGCGCTGCTAGTCTTACATAAGTGCATTTGTCTATAGTTGGCAGGGGAGCATGGTGTGTAGGTATGCAGGTTTTCTTGAAATTTTGCAAAGCTTCCCCAACTAGACCCCAAATGCTATTCTACCATTTTGTCATTAGCATCTGAAGTTTAATAAAGCTAACCAGTATAAGCCAAACAGGCACAACTATAACGTCTTGATGTAATTTTTGGATGTTTGTGTACTAGCTTTTACCCGCGACTTCGTCCATGTATAAGTCGATAATGGTAATTTTTTAATGTTTTGTGGCATGCTGATCTCTGAAACTACTGGGCTATCAAATTTCAAGTTTCGAGGTACAGTAGCTTTCCCTGTGCGTTGACATATAAAACAGTTGGTCTGTCAGGTTTGCCTTTTATATATATAGGTAAATGGATGCCTTAAAAATGGTGTGTAATGTGTTGTTATTATTGTTGGAGGGTGTGGTGTCTGGCGGGGCGGTCGTCAACGCGGTGAATGGAGGCGGCGGCGGCGGCGGCGCAGGCGATGAGCCGCCGCGCAAGCGTGCCAAGGTGGCCGGCGAGGACGCGGCGGCGCTGCGACGGCTCATCATCGAGTGCGAGCTGGTGCGGCTGCGCACGCTGCGGGACCACTTCACCGACCACCTCAGCGAGCTGTACTTCCTGCAGGCCGGCGGCAACATGATGGACTACGGCGTATGGCGCAAACGACCTCCCGCCCCGCAGCTGGTGGCGTTCCTGGAGGCGCGGCGGCCGGCGGCGGTATCGGCGGCGCCGCCCTCGCCGCCGCCCGCGCCGCCGCCCGCCGACGAGATGGTGGAGAAGGCCAAGCAGGAGGCGTACGTGGCGCGGCGCGTGGCCGAGCTGGCGCGCGCCGGCCTGTGGGCCGAGCGCCGCCTGCCGCGCGTCATGGACCCGCCGCGCCCCAAGACGCACTGGGACTATCTGCTCGAGGAGATGGCCTGGCTCGCGCAGGACTTTGCGCACGAGCGCAAATGGAAGAAGCAAGCTGCAAAGAAGGTATCGTCCTTTTAATTTTGTTCATAATAGTCGCTTCATTGTTTGCTTAATTTAACTATACATTTTCTGCCTTATTCATAAAGGTTGTTTAACTATAGTTAAATAGTGTTTTGTCTCTTTCGCTCTTCGGAAAATGGCGTTAAGGTCTTGGCCCACTTATACGACTTCGCTCCAACACCGCCCTGAACTAAGGCGACAGCTAGCTGGCACCCAGCAGTCGACGCGCAGACCGCTTGCAACGCGTGGTAAACGAGGCGTCCACAACACCGAGCAGTCTGACAGCGGTAAGCTCGTTGTCAGCGAGCTTTCTGCTAATTAATATTGCCAATGTAAATATATCTTATGAGCAATACTTTAAGCCCTTGTTTGAATTATATATTTTTTGGGAGTGCAGTTGTATAAGTGGGCTAAGACCTTAAGTCGGAAAGGGACTAACCATTTGATAGCTAAATTTCTGTTAATGAGTAAGGCCCTATATATTTTACTTCTCTTTAACATCACTCAAATTAAAATTGCAGTGTGCTCGGGCAGTGCAAAAGTATTTTCAAGATAAAGCAATGGCGGCCCAGAAGGCAGAAAAAGCTCAAGAAATGCAATTGAGAAAGATAGCCGCATTTGCTGCTAAGGAGATACGCACCTTTTGGTCTAATGTCGAAAAGGTAATGAAAAATACAGATTAACAAAAGATTACATTAAATACAGATAATATTCATTTTGTAATTCATGTTTCAGTTGGTGGAATGGAAGCGGGTAAGGCGAGTAGAGAGGGCGCGGAAAGAGGCCCTCGACGAGCAGCTGAGCTACATCGTGGACCGCACGGAGCAGTACTCGCGCCAGCTGGCGGCCGGGCTGGGCGCGCCCGACACGCCGCCCTCCGACGAGGAGTTCACGCCGCGCGACCGCTCCGACGACGACGAGGAGACCATCGAGGAGCAGGAGCGCGCCGCGCCGCGCGGGCTCGCCGACCACCGCGCCGAGCTGGACGCGCTGCGCCGCGACTCGCGCACCGAGCTGGCCGCCCTGCTGCCGCCCGGCTACCGCCACGACTACAGCCCCGACGAGGACTCGGCCGACGACGAGACCACCATCGCGGAGCAGGAGCGCACCGACAGCCGCCACGACCACGACGCCGAGCTGGCGCAGCTGCGTGCCGACGCCGACCTCGACCTTGACGAGTTGCGCCGTCGATACGCCGCCTCGCCCGCCTCAGCGTCCGCCTCCGCCACCGCTTCGTCGCCTTGTCCCGAGGACAACGAAGACGACGACGACGGTATCGAGGAAGAGGAGGAAGAGGAGGACGCGGCCTCGAGCTGCTCCTCGACGTCGGAAGCGCTCGAGACGCTGGTGGAGAGCGGCGCGGAGGGTGGGGGCGCGGCGGGCGGGGGCGGGGGCGGCGCGGGCGACACGGAGCAGCGCGTGGAGCAGGCGGCCACGCTGGCGGCGTCGCTGCAACCGACCGGCACGACGCTGTCGGAGACGGCGGTGGGCACGCCGGTGCCGGCGCTGCTGCGGCACGCGCTGCGCGAGTACCAGCACGTGGGTCTGCACTGGCTGGCCACCATGTACGCGCGCGGCCTCAACGGCATCCTGGCGGACGAGATGGGGCTGGGCAAGACGGTGCAGACCATCGCGCTGCTGGCGCACCTGGCGCTGGAGCGCGGCGACTGGGGCCCGCACCTGGTCGTGGCGCCCACCTCCGTCGTGCTCAACTGGGAGATGGAGTTCAAGAAGTGGTGTCCCGCCTTCAAGATACTCACCTACTACGGCACCATCAAGGAGCGCAAGATGAAGCGCGTCGGCTGGACCAAAGCCAACTCCTTCCATGTGTGCATCACCTCTTACAAACTGGTCGTTCAGGATCACCAAAGTTTTAGAAGAAAACGATGGAAATATCTTGTTTTAGATGAAGCGCAAAATATTAAAAATTTCAAATCACAAAGGTGGCAATTACTTTTGAATTTTCAAACTGAGAGGTGAGTCGAATCAAACAAATATCTCAATTCAATCTTAATATGTATAGAATGTAAAGATTTTGTTGTGATGTATGTATGATAGTAATGTTTTCGTTTTGTTCAGGCGGTTACTCTTGACCGGCACTCCATTACAAAACAGTCTTCTGGAGCTGTGGTCCTTGATGCACTTTCTGATGCCGGATGTGTTCGCGTCGCACTCGGAGTTCCGAGAGTGGTTCGGCGAGGTGACAGACATCGCGGAGGGCGCGCAGCGCTACAACGACGCGCTGGTGCGGCGCCTGCACGCCGTGCTGCGCCCCTTCCTGCTGCGCCGGCTCAAGGCCGACGTCGAGCGCCAGATGCCCAGCAAGTACGAGCACGTGCTGCTCTGCCGCCTCTCCAAGCGGCAACGCTTCCTCTACGATGACTTCATGTCCCGGGCCAAGTGAGTACCCCTCCTCCGCCGCCCCCGCCCCGCTCACCTCGCGACCGCTACGACCGCTTGCCTCTGCGCAGGACCAAGGAGACGCTGGCCTCGGGCAACCTGCTCAGCGTCATCAATGTGCTGATGCAGCTCCGTAAGGTGTGCAACCACCCGGATCTGTTCGAGCCGCGGCCCGTGTCGTCGCCGCTGCAGCTGGAGGCGCTGACGCTGCGTGTCCCAGCGCTCGTGCTGGACGCGGGCGTGCAGCGCCGCGCCGCCGCCGCCGCTCGGCTCGGCGGCGCGCTGGCCGCGCTCGAGGCGGCCGGTGCTGGCGCCTTCGCCGCGCACCGCGCGCGCCACCTCGCACCGCCGCGCCGCCTGCTGGAGGAGCTGGCGCCGCCGCGCGCCGCGCCGCGCCCTCCGCCCGCTTCGCTGCGGCTGCACCTGCGGCTGGTGGCGCGCGCCGCGCCGGCCGCCGCGCCGCCGCGCGTCGCCCCCGCGCCGGCCGCCGCTCGCGCCGCGCCTCCGCCGCCCGCAACCGCGCTGTCGCCGGCCGCAGCGCGGCTGGAGGCGCGGCGGCGCGCCACGCTCCGTCGGCTAGCGGCATGTAATGAACGTCGCTGCTGGCGGCTGCCGCTGTACGGCGCCGACTTGCTCTCCGCGGTCACCGCTTACCATCCCCCTTTACCTCCGAAAAGCCTAGATGACTTGCTCCAAGAACTTCACGACATTATTGACAAGTAAGGGATATATTTTGTTTCGACGATAGCAGTGAGTGACCCTTACCATCACCATTTTAAAAGTTGTGAGAAATACACCAACTTGGTACTAAACATTTTGAATTCAAACTGCACCTTTGAACGTTAAATGGCTTTCTGGCATAACTGTAAGCAACTCCTCCTTAATGTAATCGTGCGGTGGTCGGCAGGTTCACGGTGTGCTGGGTGGGCTGCGTGGCGCCGAGCGCGCGGCTGGCGGCGGGCGCGGGCGCGGGCGCGTGGCGCGCCGCCGCCGCGCGCGCCGAGCGGCTCGCCGCGCCGCCCGCCGCGCGCCTGCTGGCCGCGCTGCACGCGCCCGCCGCGCGTCAGGCCGTGGCCTTCCCGCACCCCTCGCTGCTGCAGTACGACTGTGGCAAACTGCAGACGCTGGCGGCGCTGCTGCGGCGGCTCAAGGCGGGCGCGCATCGCGTGCTCATTTTCACGCAGATGACCCGCGTGCTGGACGTGCTCGAGGCGTTCCTCTCGATGCACGGACACGCGTACCTGCGGCTGGACGGCGCGACGCGCGTCGACCGCCGCCAGCCGCTCGTCGACCGGTTCAACGCGGACCCGCGCGTGTTCGCGTTCATCCTGTCGACGCGCAGCGGCGGCGTGGGCCTCAACCTGACGGGCGCCGACTCGGTCGTGTTCTACGACTCGGACTGGAACCCGACGATGGACGCGCAGGCGCAGGACCGCTGTCACCGCATCGGGCAGACGCGCGACGTGCACGTGTACCGGCTCGTCACCGCCAACACCGTCGAGGAGAATATTCTGCGCAAGGCGGAGCAGAAACGCGCGCTCGGCCACCTCGCGATCGAGGACGGCCACTTCACCACGTCGTACCTGCGCGGGGTGAGTACTCCCCTCCCCCTCCCCCTCCCCGGCCCGCCCGGCCCGACTGACCGGCCTCGTGTCCGCAGGCCAGCATCCAGGAGCTGTTCGGCGCGGGCGCGGCGCGCGCGTGCGGCGGCGGCGCGGCCGAGCTGGAGGGCGCGCTGGCGGCCGCCGAGGACGAGGCGGACGCGGCGGCGGCGGCGGCCGCGCGCTCCGAGGGCCGCGCCGACCTGCAGGAGTTCGACGAGTCCGTGCCGCTGCCGCCCGACGAGCCGCCGCCGCGCGACGACCTCGCCGTGCTCATGGACCAGGTACCCCCACACACACGATACTTCACGATTGTTGCTATATTATATATACTTATCTATTCGAGGCTATTTTTTACCCTTAAATTCCCTCGGGAACGGGCACAACGCGAGTAAAATCGCGGGGCGCTGCTAGTATTTAATAAACAAATATAGGATTAAAAAAGTCTAAGAAACTGTTGTCGCCACGCGCGCTGCATAAACTTTTCACACTCGTGTCTGTTGCAGCTGAGCCCCATCGAGAAGTACGCGATGCGGCTGGTGGAGAGCAGCTCGGCGGAGGCGGCGGCGCCGGGCGGCGCGGCGCGGCGCGCGGGCGAGGCGCGCGCGCGGCGCCGCAGCCCGGCGCCGGCGCCGCGCCTGACGTACGCGGGCGCGCGCGGCCAGGTGCGAGCGGGCCGGCGCGCGTCGCCGCCGTCGCCGCCGCGCCGCACGCGCTCGCAGGGCACGGTGCACATCAACCTGTGGACGCTGGACGACGCGGCGCCGGCGCCGGCGCGCGCCGACTGGCGCCCCGCCATACCCTCCGCCGCTAACGATAACAATAAATGATTTCGATACTAGTCCGTGCGTTTATATTCCTGACGTTCGTCGTTTTGGTGACGCCGCCCTCGCCCGTGAATGCTTGCGTGTCGCCGCGTTCTCCCTCCGCGCACCAAAACGCGAACGTCAGGGATGTCGGGCGAGCAAGCATTTACGAGCGAGGGCGCGGCCGGCCCCCACTCGCAAACACGCTCACGTTAACCGGAAACGATTATTTGACCGTGTTTCGATCGATACTCACGGGGTAATTTCCAAAGTGACATAATTGGCCAAAAATACGGTTCTAGTTATTCTGGATGCAATATACGTATTGAACACACTCACTTCCGAAATTACCCTACACTTGTGACATTTAAGTCTCGCTCTACATGGGGCTTGGTACCCCGTTTAAAGTAGGAAATGATGAATATAACTTCTGTTTTTTGCAGTATATTTAAAATGGGAAATATGTATCCAATTGATAACATGACGACTTCTACAGTTGCTTTTTCCAAAGTATGCATTTCAAATATGTATGTCATTTCGATTTTAGAAATAGTCACCTAAGAATATAGAGTGCGACTTAAAATTCACAGAGTATAGTTGAAAGACTACGTGAAGTAGACTATCTACGTTAACACAAGCCAATGGTAGAAAGCGGTCTAACTAAATGAGAAATGAGACGCAGATCATCGACATAAACGGATATCAGCAGCGAATACGAATACGCATTTGCAAAATAACAGCAAATTACCGAATGTGCTGGCGAGCGCTAGTTTGCGGCGTCATTTGAATAGGGTATTTCACCGTTTTATTATTCTATCTATTAACTCAACTTTTTATCTCGTGCCAGAAACTAAAATCCGTTTTTAAATATCGCTATTATTTCCAGAGTTACAGGCTGTCAAAGTTGCTGATTAAACAGAGACAGCACTACTAGTTCTGTGACGTCACGAGCTTGTAGCGCCGTAGACGTTGCATGCAAAAAATCTTATCGTGAGAAAGGGACAGGAGAGAATCTTTCATAGCTTATAATTTCTTTCTTTATTAATCCATTTTGATTCTGATTTCAGTTTTGATCATAATTTTACTTATTTTACTAAATTCATCTCTCAAATTGTACACTTTTAATATCAGTGAAATACCCTATTAGCAATGTTAACTCGATTGTTCAACAACGTGTGTCGCTTCCACTACTTGGATAAGTGGACATATTATCCGGCGTTATCCTTTTAAATATTACGGCGTTATACGTCTCAAAGCTTCCGGTCCATAAGGACTTAATCCCAAAATGTCTGATATCGGTACGACTTAATCTCACAATGACTGATACCAACAAGCCTATATTTCAAAACGAATTTGTCCCGAATCGCCTGAAATTTTTAATGTCTATATTTCAAAACGAATTTGTCCCGTAATGCCTGAAAAAAAAAAAACCCTAACCTACCGAATAGTCAGAAAATACTGATCTGTAACCAGTTACGTAAAAACAATTTTCTTACTGTTCGGTAGGTTAGGGTTATTTTTTTTTTTGTGTTCCTGTTATGTCCGGACGATACTCAATAGAACTGGACTTTTACTTTTGGTTATTTTATTGTTTGATAGATCTATGACATTCAGACATTATGGGATTCAGCAATTTTAGAACTAGAACGTTTTGAGAAAAATACATAATGACCTTCAGTTGTTACAAGATTCATGCGTATTCAATTTCCGGCATTATGAGATTCAGTCCTATTGATTAGCTAGACATTTTGGGATTAAGTCCTTATGGACCGGAAGCGTCTCAAATCACACCAAAAATAAACCAAAATCTAATAAATACCAATTTGTTGCTTCACTATTGTTCATTAACTTTTGGAAACAAGAGATTAATTTGTTTCACAATAAGTGCATATGTTCTGCCGGCTACTGAATCAATACTCTAAAAAATAGACCACGATCCGCACGTAAAATACTAATAGTGAATGGCTGATAAGTATGCACGATTTCTTGCTATGGGCTCCAAATCGTATGGGCTCGGTCGTAAGTTCTGAATTTATAGTTGTTGTGGAAAACAGGAATCTCACCTCTACAGCGTAAAGCACATGCACACAGAATACCGTGCATTATAATCCGTTTCAGAAAAGGCCTGGATTGTGACTAAACACTAAAAAGACTAAAGGACGCCTAAAGGGTTAAAAGATGCCGAGTGATACGTACTAGCAGTAGTACCATGTGTTGAATACTTCCTATTAATATTGAAAATGCGAAAGTTAGTCAGGATGTATGTATGTTACTCTTTCACCTACTCGACGGATTTGGATTAAACAACAATAATATAGATGTTAAATATAAGACTAGCCGCGTCCCGCGGTGTTACCCGCGTTGTACCCGTTCCCGCGAGAATTTCGGGATAAAATGTATCCCATGTGTTATTCTGATGTATAACCTATATTACTGTAAAGTTTCATCCACATCCGTCCAGTAGTTTTTTTTAGCGTGAAAGGTAAGAAAGATACATACGCATTTATAAAACTAAAATCGCTCTAGTCTTTCTCTAGTTATAAATGATGTAACTAACACGACTTTCTTTTATATTAGACTAGCAGCGCCCCGCGGTTTTACCCGCGTTGTGCCCGTTCCCGTAGGAATTTCGGGAATATTTATACTTATAAACCTTCCTCTTGAATCACTCTATCTATTAAAAAAACTGCATCAAAATCCGTTGCGTAGATCTAAGCAAATAATAACTTGCAATGTCAATGATGTGATTATCTTCCATCGAATTCCAAAACCTTTTTACTATAATAAAATAGTTTAATATTTAACTTGACAACATTTTTTAGCACATAGTAATTATGGAAAGAAAGTTTTGTGAGATACTACCGGCAGAAACGCTGGTCATCTTGATTCGTTGCATTTGTTACAATACGTTGCGATCTGGCCAATCCAACGTTCGGACTCCGCGACACGTGCATTACGTTGTGAAGATGGGATTACCAATACTCATAAGTAAACAACAAATAATTAGTGCGATTCTTTCTATATTTCAATTTGAATACACATGTTGAATTGGGTATTCATCACCAGACGCGATCGGGTTAGATCACAGATCCCAAAATTAAAGAAAGATGTGAAAAGGGGGCGGGGCCGGTGTCGCAGCAATATGCGCAAATACGGAAAACGAGTCGAAATATTATGTGTGATTAGTTTACAATGCTTGCATAGTACTCAAGATTATTCGAACGTTGAGTTCTGATACCGTAATGGATTCGCAGCCTAGTTGCGAACGAATACTCGCACTGAATGCGATGTATGCGTGACACGCACTTTTTTGTGTGAGTACATGTCTAATGGGGACACGAGGTTTCGTGCTCAGCGCGTAGTTTGGCATCTCTATATCTCTGGGTTAGATTATCAATGATCCCTTCTCGTTCACTAATACACGGTGTATTCGTCAATCTAATGGAGAATTGTGTTGCAGGTGTGGGTGAGCGCCGACGGCGACGAGACGATGCCGGTGAGTGTCTGAGTGAGACCGCGACGGACGCGAGGCCGCCGCCCGACACGCGCTAATGATAACATTACTCCGGCAGACGTGGGGCCCGCCCACGCCGCCCGCCGGCGACGGCGACGTGTACTGCGAGACGTGGGCGCGCGCGCTGTACCGGCCCGGCGCCGCGCCCGACGCGCTGCTGCCGCCGCCCGCGCGCCGCTCGCCGCGCCCGCGCGCCGCGCCGCGCGCCGCCCGCCCGCCGCGCGCGCACGGCGCGCCGCTCTCGCTGTTCGAGCGGGCGGGCCGCGCGCGCGCCCGCGCCCGCGCGCCGCCGCCCGCGCCGCCGCACCCGCCGCCCGCGCCCGACTGGACGCCGGCCGAGGACGCGGCGCTGCGGCGCGCGCTGCGCCTGCAGCGCCTGCCCGCCGACCCGCCCGCCGCGCTCGCGCCCAACTGGGAGTGGGCCTGCGACCTGGTGGCGGACACGGCGCGGGCGTACCGCTCGCCGCGCGCCTGCCGCGACCGCCACGACGCGCTGGCCGACCCCGAGCGCGCGCGCCGCCGCCACCGCCGCCCGGCCGCGCCGCGCCGCCGCCCCGACGCCAGCCCGCCGCGCCCGCCGCTGCACCGGCTCGAGGCGGTGCGCGAGGCGGGCGAGCGCCGCCGCGCCGCGCCGCGCCGCCGCCCCGACGACGCGCCGCCGCGCAACCCCAAGCACGCGGCGCTGCTCGCCGACCACGGCGTGGAGTACGACGCGCCGCCCTCGCCCATGGAGGTGGCGGCGCGGCGCGCCGAGCGCATCGCGCGCGAGAAGCTGAAGGCCGCGGCGCCGGCGCACGCCGCGCCGCCGGCCGCGCCGCCCGCGCCGCCGCCGCCGCAGCCGCGCCTGGTGGTGGCGGCGCGCCCGCGCCCCGCGCCGCAGCCGCCCACCGCTCAGCTGTTGTATCGCCAACAGACGTTTCCCACGCGACATCTCAAAATCTTACAGGCGACGACGACGCACCCTTCGGTTAGTACCGGTCGAGGGTAATAATCTACAAGCCGCTTAAGAGGGCCCTTCCTGGGCCGTCTATCGCCAACGCGAACATTATTGAAAAGCTTGTTGTTTCTTCTAGCGCAATGTTAGAAAAAGAGGCATTGCGAAAAGAGCGTTATAGCGCCTGAGCGCTCGTTTGGCATTCGAAAACTTTCGTCGCTCACTCACGATATATAAATTCAAATTCAAATTTATTAATTTAATACCTACTGGAAACTAATCTAAACTGTGATATCGTCTAGTACACGCGCCTCACTAGCTCGCTACTACCGATACTCGCTACTCGCTTCACGCGCGCATAGCTATCTGTTCCAATATTATAAAGAGGTACTTAAAGTTTCTAACTTTGTTTGTAATTTGTTTGTTTGAATTCTTTCGCCTATAGGTAAAATACACTTTAGATACGGACATAGGCGAGGTTTTTTTTATAGGGATCCGTATTGAAATTAAAATAATGTAACCCAAAAGGTATGACAAACATGCCTACAAAAATTGGTTATTGGCGTGCGCTGCTAAATCTATTGATACACATAAACAATGTTCGACATAGTCAAACTTTGATTATGTCGAACATTGCGTTGCATTGCGACATTGGACTCATTATTGCGTACAAATAAGTTCGCGAGAGCATACGTGTGGGTGATACTATGGAAATATATAAAAATCAATACCACTTTTCGTTGTAATTTTATAACTCAGGAACGGGCTGACCTTTCCAAACGAAATATTTAGGCTTTGTTCGGACTATTTAGTAGATGGTTTATGTAAAGTTTGCACAAAATCGGTCGAGCGGTTCTTAAATTCCCCCGGGAACGGGCACAACGCGGGTAAAACCGCGGGGCGCAGCTAGTAAAATATATATCGTAGGCACAATACAAAGAACGAAGAACGTAGCGAGCGACCGAACTAGCGAGCTAGCGAGCGGGTGCGCCATTCATAGATAGACTCGTCCCCCACATACCTCTTTCCGCCACTTGAGAACAAGCAAGGGAGACCGCGATAAAGTTGAACAAAAAATAGTGTGCGGAATCTTCATAAAACTTGTTCCAGGATATACGTGTTTTTCAGTTAACCTGGCATGTTTGTAAAATAAATGTTTGTTATTTAAAATATCCATTATATTTGCGAGGTTTCTATCGTAATATTTTCTTTACTTTTACAATTTATAAGTACAATATGACCGCCCAAAGTTCAGGTAAAATTTGTGCAAAAAAGCCGGTTTTTGGAGGCTTATACTGAATTTGTTTCTAAAAATTTAGATTTTTTGTTTCGATAGAAACCTAGATATAGTGCATAAGATACTTATTAGCTAAAAAGTTTCAAAGAAAGATCTATTACAACGCCGTAATCACGTAACAGCGTTTGTATGAAAAGTAAGACGGGTTGACCGCTCTTACGGATCTAACCACATTTATCGACGCGGAATCGGCTAAGGCCGGTCAAAAAAGCCTTTATCTACACTAATGTTGACTTATAATTACTACTGTAATAGCACAGACAACTAAAACACTCAATTTAAGCAATTGCACATGATGTTATAATATCATTATAATTTAACATTATAACATCATTATAACGCGACCAATTAACCTGGCGAGCCTTATGTCAAAATCCTCATACTAGTTGTATAAAATTTTGATATTAGGCTGGCTTTTGAAAATAGTTGGGTTATACGTGAAAACTTCGTCGAAACTACATACACAAAACTCTTTGGTAAGATCTCGCTCGCTCCTGATTGGCCCTACGCGCAGCTGCGCTCTCATTGGTTAGATTTTAATGGCGCCAAGTTCACTGTGACAATACACGTACCTACGCGTGAATTTAATGTTTCGCAATGTGTTTTGTTTTTAAAATTTTGTTTGATTAATTGCATTAAATAGTGAAGATAAAGTAGTGTATGCAACTGCATATAACACGGGTATTAAAACACTCGTTACTATTATGAAACTCGCTGCGCTCGTTTCATAAACTCACACTCGTGTTTTAATTTAATACCCTTCTTTATATGACGTTGCATAAACTACTATTATGTCTACGAAATAAGGGTGTAACTAATACCATTCGCATCGGCTCGACGCGACGCGACGCCGGCCGACGGCGCAACGAGCCTTTGTCGATTAGTTGATCGCTTCCGTACGGCGTTGAGTTCTGCGGACTGTTGCCGAACAGCGCCGGAGACGGTCGAACGGCGTTAAACGGCAGTTGACACGAGCGAAGCGCGTTCACTCGTTGGCCTCGCGCGGTTTACCAGCGTGTGTAGGCCGGGTGTCAGGTGGCTCTATGTCCTCAAGCCGATGATTTTATAAACTTTAACTCTAGCGAACGCCACTGTACGACTACCAGAATCGCCAATAGTGACATAAGCTTGACGAGTGTTTCTGTCGCAGAGCTCTGCGGCCGGCGGCAGCGCGGCGGGCGCGAGCGGCGAGGCGGGCGCGGGCGGCGGCGGCGGCGGCGGCGGCGGCGCGCTGCGCAAGCTGCAGCTGCAGCAGCTAGCGCTGCGGCGCGCGCCCGGCGCGGCCGCGGCGCCGCACGTGCTGGTGGCGCACCTGGCGCCGCCGCCGCCGCGCCCGCCCGACTCCAGACAATAAACCACTCTAATGCTATACGAGCCTTTTAATTTACTGACCTCTTTTTTTAGCGAATCAGTATTATAGAAAATCATCTTTAATAATAATACCAACAGTTTGGCATCTTACTATAATCCTACTATCCTACTTCCTACTAATATTATAAATGCGAAAGTTTGTGAGGATGGATGTATGGATGTATGTTTGTTGCTCTTTCACGCAAAAACCACTGAATGGATTTGGACCAATAATCGCCTGTTCCCCATATTCCTACTGGTAGGGAAGAAAGGGATTTTTCTCCACATTTGGCTACTAGGAGACATACTTTTCCACGTATCTCTACTGATAAAATAATTCAGGAAATTGGCATCATCACATTAACCGATTCATTGCGGCACCCATTTTTTAAAACTTTTCGCCGTGGCTGTGAACAAATTTTCTATGACACGACTGGCGTGTCAAGCGCCATAGAAGTTGATGGCACGCCTATTGTGCCATCAGCCATGTATATAAACCACATGTTTTTTCTTGCGTTTTCACGGTTTATCAGGTGTTTCAAACCTTTTGTGTTGTTTTAATTTTTAAACTTATTTCTACAAAAAAATATTCCGACTTAGGGTTTATTTATTTACAAAAAATAATTCGTGGGGAAGGTAACATTTGAGTGGGATATCTTGCTTATAATTTAAATAATTACAATTAATGGAC
The DNA here is from genome assembly GCA_963082685.1 of Cyclophora albipunctata. NCBI lineage: Eukaryota > Metazoa > Arthropoda > Insecta > Lepidoptera > Geometridae > Cyclophora > Cyclophora albipunctata. Next base: position 29,179 of record OY720117.1, on the reverse strand, counting down.
AAGATTAGTTTGTAGCTCGTCATAGCTGTCGGAAGTGCATAAAATTAAATATTCAGATTGTTTGTTAAATTGACTGTCTTTGTATGATTTTTCAACATTTTGTTCAGACGATTGATATTAGGTATTTAATATATCTGTCTGCACGTTTCTAAAGAACCCCAGCTCTCTAGGCTTTGAACCAACAGGATAATAAGACGCTACGCACCTGACTTGCCTTCTGCGGTCTCGTGGAATGTCCAGTTTAGATCCTTCCTTGGAATGCGCACGACACACCACACACACCACAGTTTAAGTCCTTCAGCGGCGCCGCTTTGATGACGTATATAATGAAGAAGCTCGAATTTGCATAGGGAATACGAATTTTATAGATTTTAACATGAACCACCATTCGCCATTTTTTTTAACGTGTGCGGAAGTGGCGAGGTGTTGTTCTCCCGCCAGGCTGTCTGTGTTAACCAATGCGAGCGCTGCACGTCATAGAAAAAGACGTGCTCCCATTGATTCAAATTCCAGGTCGGTGGAGCAGTTTAGAAACGTGCATTACGAAATACCGCGAAGACGGTACAGTCTTATTTTAGAATCGACACGAAAACGCAAATACATTCCGGAAACAGAAGACTATGACAATGATGAGACTCAATGTGAAAATGAAGAAGAAACGATGAATTATATTTTTGAACAAAATTCAAAATCATACTCAGATGATGGAACTTTCAAGCCTCAAAAGAAGTTTGAGGACAGTGGTACATGCACAGAAATTGCTGATCAAAAAATTTATCAAGTGCCTTCCATATTTTTTCTCGTGTCTTATGCCATAAGTTAACACAATTGATGACACGCCTGTCGTGCCATCAGCAACGTTAAAAAATAATTCAATGTAAATTTAAAAAGGTTGACAACCCCTGCAACCTCGAAATTCACACAATATCCGGAAACTAATATAACAGACTAGATTTTCGTGGAAAAACTTGATAGTTTTGTCCTGGGCAGACCCTTCTAAAACTTAATTTGAGGCTGTTACAACCGATGAAAAAATGACACGCCTCTCGTGTCATAAGCCATAAGTTAAAACAATTGATGACACGCCTGTCGTGCCATCAGCAATGAATCGGTTAATAAATCATAATTTAAAAAATAACTATCCTACCTGGGTACTTCGGATACCCAGTGGGTTAAGGTATTTTTTCTCATTTTTTATTTTGAGTATCTTAGTAGCAAAATGTGGAAAATAATGCTTTTTTCCCTATCGGTAGGGATATGCGGAACAGGCGCCAATTATCGTTTTTTTCTTCTTACATAATCAAACGATGAAAAATTCTCTTCTTTTCATTTTCCGTCGTTCAAATCCTCAACATCCAAAACGATACGTTATGTATGTCTAGTGGCAATTGGTTTGTGAAACACTGCAGGTCTCGTACGCGTAGCGACTTAACTATACGCTTACAACCCGTATGCGAAGGGGCTAACTATCACCCCTTTGGCAGTAATTTAACTTGACATTTAATTGTTAACAAAATCTATCTTGAATGCAGGAATCACGCATTATACACGTACAAATCATCTTCGACCTCGCTATTTAGTAGAAAAATTACTTAAAATCTTTTACAAACGGTTTATTCACACGCTATCACAATGCTTTCTGAGATGCAACACGGATTCGTAAAAAAACAGATCAACAATAACAAAGTTAGCATATAAAAACTATCTTTGCCAAACGTAGCCAAGTTGATTCGGTTTACACAGACTTCGCCAAAGCGTTTGATAGATTGTGTCACCGTATCCTATGCGCCAAATTACAGTCTTATGGAATTCATGGAAGTCTCTACCGTTGGATTTGTTATCTTGACAATAGGTCTGAATTAGTAACCTTAAAAGGCTTCATTTCAAGCCCTGTATTCATTACCTCTGGGGTACCGCAGGGCTCTAAATTGGGCCCTCTCCTCTTCGTTATCTTCATTAACGACCTGGTCCAGCGATTGTCTTGTCCCTGTTTATTGTATGCTGATGACTTGAAAATCTTTAAGGAAGTGTTAACGACCGCTGACAGTGACTTTAATACAGAAGGACCTTAAAGCCACGTATTCACTGAGCAACAATTGTTTATAAACTCTGTTTCAGAAACAAAATCTACGTGTTTCTGAAACAAATGATTTTGTATCAGAAACATATCATTTTGTTTCTGTAAACACTATGTGTTTATCGGATGTTTCGGTGCTCCCCACTTGCGGCGGAGAACACAGAAACAAATCAGTTGCGCAACAGGTGTATGCGAGTGTGGACACGTCTTACATATGTTTATAAACATGGCTGTAGTGTGGGACGACGAAACTATCTTTAAATTGATAGAACTGTTTGAGAAAAAACGAATATTATGGGATTGCTCGACAAAGGTATAAATGGTCCAACATTTTGCAAAAGATATTCAAAATCTGATTTTGACATTCGTAACTAGAAAGTTTATAAATGATGATGATGCGTAAATCGCTTAGTAGGTACTTACGTCTTGTCTTCTTAGCAAGTAGTTCCTGACCCACCATCTTTTTCTTTTTTTTTTACTAGAAATGGACTTATGCAAAAAAATTTAGGCACCACATAACAACACTACTTCCTCGGGCGACATGACCTAAGCAACTGACTGTGTGGACGGCAGAGTTTCCGAAACATTGTTCCTGGAAACATTTACGTGATGTTTCAGAAACTGTGTATCCGAAACATTGTTGCTCAGTGAATACATGGCTAAATACATTGGCTGTCTGGTGTAAAGATAACCGTATGTCTTTAAATATTGACAAATGCACAATCTCCTTCACTAACAAGTTTCACAAAATTTCCTACGACTATACCATTGAAGGCAAAACACTCAACCAGCGTACGGTCGTTAAGGATCTAGGCATTCTTTTTGATGACAAACTTTCATTTCGTGACCATTACCAAAATATCACTGCCAAAGCAAGTCGACTTTTAGGATTTATTCTAAGATCGACAAAAGGTTTAAAAAAATCAAAATGCCTGTTGTAGGTACTTGTTTAAATCGCTTGTCAGAAGTGTTCTTGAATACGGCAGTGTCATAAGGTCTCCTAATTACGAGGTTCACAGCAACAATATTGAAAGGGTGCAACGTAATTGTCTTAGGTTGCTGTGCTACCGGCTCTCACTCACCTGGACGTACAAGCATGAGTTATAGACCTAGAGCCCGTGAACCCCAGACCTTCGTTATTTTATAAAAGCTGAAAGTTTGTCAGCGCATGCTCCCAACACAGGTAAGAACGATGGACTAATAATGAAGTTTGGGTTACCGTGGCTTTGGCAGGTAAACGGTACTAAAGGTGTGTAAAATACCGATCTAAATTCATCAAATAATAAAGTGTGATTTTTGTGACATGACATATGTCATTTGAAAGCTCTTGAAGAGTTGTACAAGTCACCCTTTGACGGTGATATCGAAATCGACGGCCAACTTGGTGTTTCGACCATTGAAGATTGGAGTTGACCTATGCTATGGACGCTGATCCTAATGCTCAACAGTGACATGACCTATGTCATTTGAAAGCTCTTGACAAGTTGTACAAGTCACCCTTTGACGGTGACATCGACATCGACGGCCAACTTGGTGTTTTCGACCACCGAAGATTGGAGTTGGCCTATGCCATGGACGCTGATCCTAATGCTCAACAGTGACATGACCTATGTCATTTGAAAGCTCTTGAGGAGTTGTACAAGTCACCCTTTGACGGTGATATCGAAATCGATGGCCAACTTGGTGTTTTCGACCATTGACCTTTAGTACCGTTTACCTGCCAAAGCCACGATAACCCAAACTTCATAATAGTCCATCGTTCTTACCTGTGTTGGGAGCATGCGCTGACAAACTTTCAGCTTTTATAAAATAACGAAGGTCTGGGGTTCACGGGCTCTTGGTCCATTATGAGGAGAGGCTCAGTAAATTTAAGGTTCAATCCTTGAAAATCCGGCGACGTTATTTTGATTTCATTCAATTTTATAAAATCATTCATTCTGTTGTCGATTCACCGGATTTATTAGGTATCTCAAATATCTTTTAATACTAGATATAGAACACGAGATCAAAATAAATGCAATGTCTTCATATTACAGACCTACAGATATAATATTTCGTATTACAATCCCCTAATTAGAATGGCCCGTCAATATAAGAAGCGAATCGCGCATATGTAGAGTCATACATATCATGTCATTATAAGTAGGTAATAAGGTAAATGAATGTAAAATCAAATGTATTTGCAGTAGCAATAAAACTAGTGGGTTAGGTATCGTATCAATTGGAGAGTATTCCGGTGTGTTGTGTCGGCGCATGGAAGGGTCTGCAGGCGGCGAGCAGGCGCGCCAGCGAGCGGCACACGTCGTCCAGCGTGAGCAGCAGCGGCGCGGCAGCCGCGCGGGCGCCGCCCAGCGTCTGCCCAGCGAACACCAGCAGCGGCTGCAGGCCCGCGTTGAACACCAGCGCCAGCGCCGGCTTCAGCCCGTAGTCGGAGGCGGCGTGCGCCAGCCCGGCCGCCGCGTCGCGCGCCACGTGCAGCGCGCAGCGCAGCGCCAGCAGCGCGCCCTGCAGCGGCGCGCCCGCCGCCAGCCGCAGCGCCGCGCCCGCTTCGGCCGCCGCGCGCCGCGCCGCCGCCGCCGCGCGCGCCGCCCCGCGCTCTACGCGCCCACCGCCCGCTCCACCGCTGCCGCCGCTCAGTGCTAGCGCGCTGCCGACGCGCTCGAACCGATACACCTCGACGCGCGTCGCTTCCGCGCCCCCGCATCCGCTGACAACCGTTACTTTACATTCCACGATGCCTCACCAGTCACCACATCACCCGACACAGTATTGTATGCACTTACGCAAATGAAGTATCCAAGGAGGGCTCTACCTGCGGAGCCTCGACGGCGGCCGCGTCGCCAGCGCCGCCGCACTGCGGCTGTAACCATTATTTATTGTCCTTCATTCGTTACAACTAAGGGAGATACAATTTCAAGATCATGTTCTGAGCGAACATTCCTACGAATGTGCGGTAAATCAAAACACTGGCTCGAGGTAATGTTCGCTTAATGATGATCGTCCGAGAACAATCATTTGCAATTGCCATCAATAGTCCGGGATTTAGCCCTTCAAGGGCCTCTGGCATTGGTTCGGTACAGTGATGATCATGAGTATCGGTCGCCGAATTTATTACATAGCGGCTCCCTTCGGCCATTGAACTCAAAGAAACGTAAGAACACGTCAGACTTACACAAGGCTTGGCGGGGGGCGCGGGCGCGGCGAGTGGCGCGCGGCGCTGGCGCTCCACCACCACCTGTGAAACGACGCGCGTGAGAGAGAGAGACAGGGAAAGGACCCCCTCCTTTCCCTGTCTCTCTCTCTCACGCGCAAGGGGGTAGGGGCTCACCTGCAGGCACGAGCCGCTGCGCTCACCCGACGCCGCCGACGACGCCGAACCATCTGCAATACAATTACTTTACTAACTTTGCACCATTTACTGTACTAACTCGTTAACAGCCTCCGTGGTCTTGTGGTTTGAGCGCTCGGCTCACGATCCGGAGGTTCTGGGTTCGATTCCCGGTGGGGACAATATCTCACAAAAATCTCTTTGTGAGACTGCCGTCAGTTTGGTAAGGGCGTTGCAGGCTGAATCACCTGATTGCCCGAAAAGTAAGACGATTCCGTGATTCGGAGGGCACGTTTAGCCGTCGGTCCCGGTTACTTTCTACGGATAGTAGTCGTTACATGCCATGCCAGAGGCCTTTGGCGGCTCAATAACTCTGACACCAGGATTGGTCAGGTTGACCATCCACTCGATGAAGAAGAAGACTCGTTAGCAGGTTATTATGTGAGCCCTATTAACCAAATAGGTACCGCTACAATACTGATAAGCTGCGCGTCCATTGGGTGGGGCAACCAAAATGTGCAGTGCAAATTGAGTGGAATGGGAACCGGTTACAGCTCTCGACTAGGAGCAGTGTACTCACCGTCCGCGAGGCGCGCGGGCTCGCCCTCCTTGGGCTCGCCGCGGTTCGCCGAGGAGCTCGTCACGTTCGGCTCCTGCTTGTTGGAGAATGTCGCCATCTCCTCTTATACTTATCGTGATTCCTCGTCTCTTAGATATGCAGTATTTGGGACAACTTAGGTTTGTTAATATTGTCCTATTGGAACGAATCATAAGTAATTAATATTAGTCCTCAAAATAGTATTTATTTATACTTAGTAATAAATTAAAACCCAGAAGTAGGTATATTGTATGTATAATTATTATAGATCCTGTTTTACTATATTTCAATAAATAATCAGAGATCCAACTTGAGTTTATAGCTTAATTTCATTTTTTTTGAAAGACGTCGTACGCATAGAGGAAATAACTAATCACTACGTTTTATATAGTAAGACGTATGACTTCTAGCACGACCCTTCGAGTTTGAATAGACACGTTCCATGGGCACGTTATAAATCTACGTTATAAATCAATTATAAACGTAGACGGATTATAAATGAGTCCTTGGGCATGACCAAACTGAAGTCTGAAGCCGTCACTTGATCAAATAGTCATTAAATAAGTGACAATGACAAAATATGATGTATCATGGATTGCATGGATTGTATTAAATTTAAATAAAAACAGTTTCACTAAGAAAGATATATATAAATAGACCACCTATATTAAGAGCGTTTTCACATTATCTGATCCGATATCGGTGTCGGACGCCGATCCGATATCGGGGTTAAGTAAAATGTATGAAATAAGTACCTGTCTTTCATATTGTCCGGCCCGATCTCGGAACATATTTCATACATTTGACTTACCCCGATATCGGATCGGCGTCCGACACCGATATCGGATCGGATAATGTGGAAACGCTCTAACTTATTAATTTCCAAATCTCGACCAATGTATGAAAACACCGAGTTGGCCGTCGATTTCGATATAAATGTCAAGGAGTGACTTGGACAAAAGCATTCAAATAGTGCAGTCATTTAAGCTTAAATTAGGTAAGAATTACGGAATTCGAGATACCCAGCTGTAAGTCTGTAAATACTTGTATATTGACACCCTAAAAGTTGTCTCAAAACCTACCGATGGTAGGGTGTACGCAACTATTACATTTCAAGGTCAAATGTCAAAAAAAAGTGTTTTTCGCGAATATCTGAAAAACGGTGCAATGTAGCAAAAAAAAGTGTACGATGAAATGAAAGCTTATAAAATTCTCTATAACTTTAATTCTATCCACTTTTTCCATATTCCAAACCGTTATTGATCTACACGCTCCAGAAATGTAAAAATTAAGGACCTCGGGCAGGTAACTATGGAGCCTGTCCCAATGCTCAACAGTGACATGACTCATGTAATTTGAAAGGTCTTGAAGAGTTGTATAAGTTACTCCTAGACAGTTATATCGAATTCGATGGCCAACTCGGTGTTTTCGACCACCGAAGAATTACCACTGGAGGTGCTGTGGAGCCTGGACGGAATGCTCAACAGTGACATGACTTACGCATTTGAAAGCTCTTACAAGTCACTTTTTGATGGTTATGTCGAAATCGACGCCAAACTCGGTGTTTTCGACCACCGAAGAAAAAACACTAGGTGTATGTGCACTAATGTGCAGTTGACCCTGATCGTATTGCTCAACAGTGACATTACTAATGTCATTTGAAAGCTCTTACAAGTCACTCCTTGACAGTTATATCGAAATCGACGGCCAACTCGGTGTTTTCGACCACCGAAGTATCGACACTGATCGTATTGCTCGACAGTGACATGACACATATCATTTGAAAGCTCATAAAGAGTTTTATAAGTCACTCTTTGATAATTATATCGAAATCGCCGTCCAACTTAGTGTTTTCGACCACGGAAGAATGGAGTTGGGCTATGCTATACCGAAGTATCGACCCTGATCCTAATGCTCAACAGTGACATGACCTATGTCATTTGAAAGCTCTTGAAGAGTTGTACGAGTCACTCTTTGACAGTTATATCGAAATCGACCGCCAACGCGGTGTTTTCGACCACCGAAGAATCGACACTGGGTGTATGTGCAGTTGACCCTGATGGTATTGCTCAACAGTGACATAACTTATGTCATTTGAAAGCCCTTGAAGATTTGTCCAAGTCACTCCTTGACATTTATATAAAAAAATATATATATAACTTCACTCTCATTTTTTGGTCTAAATTGACCGGATTATCAAGGAGTGACTTGGACAACTCTTCAAGGGCTTTCAAATGACATAAGTTATGTCACTGTTGAGCAATACCATCAGGGTCAACTGCACATACACCCAGTGTCGATTCTTCGGTGGTCGAAAACACCGCGTTGGCGGTCGATTTCGATATAACTGTCAAAGAGTGACTCGTACAACTCTTCAAGAGCTTTCAAATGACATAGGTCATGTCACTGTTGAGCATTAGGATCAGGGTCGATACTTCGGTATAGCATAGCCCAACTCCATTCTTCCGTGGTCGAAAACACTAAGTTGGACGGCGATTTCGATATAACTATCAAAGAGTGACTTATAAAACTCTTTATGAGCTTTTAAATGATATGTGTCATGTTACTGTTGAGCAATACGATCAGTATCGATACTTCGGTGGTCGAAAACACCGAGTTGGCCGTCGATTTCGATATAACTGTCAAGGAGTGACTTGTAAGAGCTTTCAAATGACATTACTCATGTCACTGTTGAGCAATACCATCAGGGTCAACTGCACATTAGTGCACATACACCTATTGTTTTTTCTTCGGTGGTCGAAAACACCGAGTTTGGCGTCGATTTCGACATAACTATCAAAAAGTGACTTGTAAGAGCTTTCAAATGCGTAAGTCATGTCACTGTTGAGCATTCCGTCCAGGCTCCACAGCACCTCCAGTGGTAATTCTTCGGTGGTCGAAAACACCGAGTTGGCCATCGAATTCGATATAACTGTCTTGGAGTAACTTGTACAACTCTTCAAGACCTTTCAAATGACATGAGTCATGTCACTGTTGAGCATTGGGGCAGGCTCCATAGTTACCTGCCCGAGGTCCTTAATTTTTACATTTCTGGAGCGTGTAGATCAATAACGATTTGGAATATGGAAAAAATGGATAGAATTAAAGTTATAGAGAATTTTATAAGCTTTCATTTCATCGTACACTTTTTTTTGCTACATTGCACCGTTTTTCAGATATTCGCGAAAAACACTTTTTTTTGACATTTGACCTTGAAATTTAATAGTTGCGTACACTCTACCATCGGTAGGTTTTGAGACAACTTTTAGGGTGTCAATATACAAGTATTTACAGACTTACAGCTGGGTATCTCGAATTCCGAAGTGAACTTACTATAATGACTGGAGTAAAATGACATAAGTTATGTTACTGTTGAGCAATACCATCAAGGTCAACTGCACATACACCCAGTGTCGATTCTTCGGTGGTCGAAAACACAGCGTTGGCGGTCAATTTCGATATAGGTAGTATGTAGCTGTCAAAGAGTGACTTGTACAACTCTTTAAGACCTTTCAAATGACATAGGTCATGTCACTGTTGAGCATTGGGCCAGGCTCCATAGTTACCTGCCCGAGGTCCTTAATTTTTACATTTCTGGAGCGTGTAGTTCAATAACGGTTGGGAATATGGAAAAAGTGGATAGAATTAAAGTTATAAGTAGAGAATTTTATAAGCTTTCATTTCATCATCCATTTTTTTGAGTACTTTGTCACCCCCCCTCCCTCCGGCTCACCTCCTAGACGTCAGGACTATTAGTATGTTTTTTCCCTGAGCACCCTGAATACGTTTCTGAAGAAATCGCTTAGGTACCCTCTCACGCACTCTATACCCTCCTTTGAGTTGTTCTTGAATTGGACTAATCTACAAATGTAACGGTCATCACTCGCAGAAGTGCTCCGCCAGTGCATAGTACATCGCTTATTAGTCGTTTATAGTACGTAGGGAATTAAACCGTCTATATGCCCGAACATACATAAAAAAGTACAAACATCCGAATTGAGAACCTCCTCCTTTTTTGGAAGTCGTTAAAAAAACTAATCGATTTCCAAATCTAACTAAATTGGCCAAACCTACAGAGGCGGGCAGAGAGGAACGGGCACAACGCGGGTAAAACCGCGGGGCGCTGCTAGTACTTAAATATAACTCAATGGCTCATAATAATTAGTAGGTACTTTGGTACGTTGTTATTGTTCCCTACTCTACTGCGGTGGGTCAAATCGCTCCGGGATCCGGGAGCGATTTCTATTTGATCGGACGGGATATACCCCGAGATTATCATACTTCTGCGAGGGTAAAACCGCCAGGCGTTTTAGTAGATAATAATTCATAGAAATAATAAAGATAATAATTCATAAAAAGTATTATTTTATTTATAATGATCCAGTGAGGTCAGCCTGACCCACAGCTGACCACACTCGGATCTGTCAGCCGCAGTCCACCCCCCATCCCGCCACTCGCCAGTAGTCGTCAGTCAGAGTTCACTGTTCAGTTCACTGTTCAGACGTCAGTTCAGTACTGGCCGCGCTGGCGCCCGCGACGCACGCGCACCGCTTTTAATTACACTTAATACCAAGTTTTGATTAGTAAAACCAAACAGTTTTGTATAATTCGTAAACACTTCTATAAGTTTCGAACTATGGATGTCCTTACTATTGAGTTAAATCAATTACATGTCTGTGTATTATAAAAGTTAATCAAAAAGCTGTAAAACTTTGAATAACATACTTTACTTTAGTGCTAGTAGGTAGTTAGTCACATCGACTAGGTGCTTATTTTTGTTGCGGGTTTTCCTGATACGTATGACCCACACACATGTGCGATATCGTGTACTAGTATTACGTACTTGCATACCTAATACCTACCTAGTTTTATAACATGTCAGTTATTTCCCGTGTTTCGAGGAGATTATAGGTAAGTAGTTATTTAGTACATACTCTCCGTCCATGAGGAAGTTCGAGTAGGTAGTGTGTGTAGTGACCAATTCTTGTGTCGGACATGTAAACAACCAATCACCATCAATTTACCGTCGGGCGGAAGCATAGTTGGGTGAGATAGAAATACTACTATCAGCCCCCTCCAAGTAGTGGCCGAGCTGCAAACGTTCCCTTACTACTACCTACAGGTAGGTGTAGGTAAGATTATAAGATAAATAGAGATAGAAAAAGAAGCCTTCGACATGGTCTAACGATTGAAACAACCGGGACCGACAATTTAACGTGCCCTCCGATTAACGGAGGAGAGCTGAGTACGGGTATTATGTAACTATAGTTACTGGCCGTGGACTTGATGACAGAGGACAGAGGCGTTATGATATGATAGCGTGTTGTGTAGTGCGGCGGCGGCACGATGCAGGGCGCGGCGCCCGTGTGGTGGCGAGTGCTGCTGGCGGCCGCGGCGTGCAGCGCGCTCGCCCCGCGCCCCCAGTGCCCGCAGCCTCCCTGTGAGCTTCGCTTCAACGGAATGTCTAATAAGGAATATCAATTTCAAGTTGAAGGTACCTATTTAATGTTATAATATGTACTAAGTGCTTAAATTACCTAGTAGGGCACAGTCTCTCACGCACTCCTTTATATTGTACAAATGAAATACGAACAGTTATTTAATTTAATTATTAAAGTAATGGTCATCCGTCAGCAGCTTCATTGAATATAATTATCTCTTACTTACATAGGTACATCTTATTCTCCCTAACAATGATTTCAAACAGATGATTTCAAACAGTTTAAATTAGATCATAGATCTAATTTAAACATCTTGAACAATTATTTATGATTCCAGATTCGAATATCCACATAGAATTTATAGACAGTAAATATTTGCGTATCACCTGTGAGGGTAACGTGACCCTGGAGAGCGAGGTGTTCCCGCGGTTCAACACCCGAATTCGCGTGAAATGGATCCAAATTGAAGAGTGTGCGACGCCGCGCGCGTCGTACGCGGCGGCGCTGGACGCGCTCAACGTGAGCGTGAGCTCCAGCAGCAAGCTGTCGCTGGTGGAGGCGCGCGGCGCGCCGCCCTGCGCCGCGCACCTGGCCGGCTGGCCGCGCCTGGAGACGCTGCTCCTGGCCCGCGGGCCCGCGCCCTGCGCCGCGCTGCTTGCGCCGCTCGCCGCGCTGCGCACGCTCCGCACCGACGCCACGCCGCTGCCCTCGGACTTGTTCCACTCCATCAACGCCTCGTCGCTCGAGGTGCTATATCTGACCCACTCGCGCCTGCCGGCGCTAGCCTCAGGGGACTTGCCCAGGCTGCGCTCGCTCTACATAAAGGACAAAAATCACACTGTTAGCCTGGAAGGTGACGTCTGGCCGACGCTCACACATCTCACCCTAGACCCGGCTCCCGAAGAGCCAAATATAGCTCGTTTTCCAGCACTCCAGTCACTAACAATGATTAATTGGAAACAAGAAGAGCCCGAGGCCTGGAGTAATTGTTCACAACTCGTAAACTTGACGCTGCAAATTACTACGATGCGAACATTGAAAGCGGGGTGGTTGGCTGCGTGTCCGCTTCTTAAATTGGTGTTCATAAATTATGCTAGGAACATTTCCACGCTGCCCAATGGTTTCCTTGCGAACGCAGCGGCACTGCGGCACCTGAAGTTGTCCTGGACTAGTTTGCAGCAGGTGCCGGAGGATCTCCTGGAGGGCGCACCGTACCTGTTCCGCCTGGACCTGTCGTACAACCGGCTGCGCGAGCTGCCGCCGAGTGGCATGTTCGCGCGCAGCGAGGCGCTACGCGAGCTGAGCCTCCGCGGCAACGACCTCACGCACGAGGTGCTGGGCGCACTCTCCGGCCTCGAGCAGCTGCGCTTTCTCGAGCTCTCGAACAACAAGCGCCTCGGCGACTGCTGCGCTGGCGGCGAAAGAGATGGCTTAATCGGTAACTAAACTAATCATTCCACAAGCTCTTTACATTTTACTATTGAAACGTACTCGTATATTAATATGTCATTATTATTTGTTAAAACTTGTTGTGGTTGTTGAGGTGGGAGTTGCACACGAGTGGGCTGAGAGAGAGCCTTTACGGGAATTGTCCGTGCTCCCGGAGTCCGTTATATTCTGAGGCCGAACGCAAAACGAACTCACGGTGTCTTCACTAACTCTGTTTGTGACTCCGAAAATAGCTGAAGGCACGGTTTCTAGGCCGCAGGTAGCATCTATCCACTATCTCTACTAATAACCCAAGAGCCCGTGAGCCTGGTCATTCCGATTTTCACTAACTAAAGCAATGTTTGTAATAAATATAAATATATGTAATAAAGAGTATTGAATTTGCATCATGCGCTGTAGTAAAAAAAAACACTAAAAAGTATATATAAATTCCATATGTACAGTGACACCGAATAACTCGCCACTGAAGGAATTGAAGCAGTTGACCTATCTAGGCCTCTCAAACACCAGCGTGACCAAGATCTGCCGCGACTGGCGCGAGAGCATGCGGCAGCTGCAGCGCCTCGAGTTGAGCCACACGCAGGTGTCCCGGCTGTCGGTGAGTACCGAGCGCTCTCATCCGTGCGTCCCTACACCTCATCGACCGTACTGTACTGACGGCGTCCGTTTCACGTTTAGTTCAGAGACACGCAGCTGAGCCGCGACGTGGAGGGCGCAGTTGTGAACCTGATGCACGCGCCGGTCACTCAGCTGGAATATGACTACGAAGACGTGCAAGCGTTGAAAAGCGCGCAGTCGGTGGAGCCGGCGCGCGGTGCCTTGTGGCTGGACGGCGAGCCGCGTCTGCAGTGTGACTGCACCGCGTACTGGGCGGGCGTCGCGCTGCACGACGTGCCGCTGCACGCCAACATCAACGGGCTCGTGTGCAGCGACGGGCGGCCGCTGCGGAACGTGTCCGTGGACTCGCTGCAGTGCGCCGCGCCCGAGCTGTGCGCGCGCGCGCCGCCCGCCTGCCGCTGCTCGTGGCGCGAGCGGCCGCACGGCAGGCTCGTCACCCTGCGCTGCCAGGGCTCCAACATCACCGAGGTGCCGCGCCTCGCCGCCCTCGGCCCCGATGCCGACGTAGACCTCTTACTCGCCCACAACAATATCACCAGCCTCGCTCTCCATCACATCCCTTCAAAGATCAGAGTGAGCTATTATTTTAATGTGTTTCTTTTAACCGCATACGGCGACGAAATACTTACCGCCGCACTCACAGACGTCAAATGATTACCTACTCTGGGGAGGTTCGCGAGCGATTTTTGTCGTCTAATATGCGAAACGATAATTAATGTCTCGGAGTCCGGCCGTAAAACGTATTAAAACTGTTAAAAAGAACAGTTATTGGCGTGTGCTGCTAAAACTATTGATACATAAAAATATTTGAATATGCCTACAATATAGTCCGCGAGGCATTTGTCTGACTATAAGATTATAGTTATGACACAATTACCGTTTTAATTAAAATTTTCAATTGAAATAAGTATATTTTGAAGTGTATTATATGAAATGTCCCTACAATATATTTCAATTACGTCGGACTTCACTGATGCAGTCACGGAAAAGCGATGCACTTATATTACACACTTCTATATTTCGTGGATGCAGTGCTCGGGCCGGAGAGCGGGGGCATTTACGTTACCATGGCTATCAATATAATCTATAGAGCGCGCTTTCTTTTATCCCGAATTTACCACATGAAGTCTTGATTAACCGAAGCGAAGCGAGGGCGAGTCTCTAGTAAATTAATAATTTGCAGACGTTAGACCTGCGGAACAACTCCATTAGGAGTGTGGAGGAGGAGGTGTCCAGAGCGTTGGGGAAGGTGTCGACGGTGTTGATGGAGGGCAACCCGCTGCAGTGCGCGTGCGACGGACGCACCCGCGCCCTGGCAGCGGCGTTGCACGGGCGCGGCGCCGCGGCGTGTCGCGACCGCACCGCGCTTGAGCAGGCCGTGGCTCGCTGCCCCGGCGGCGGCGGCACCACGCCGCTGGTGGCGGTGGGCCTGGGCGCAGCGGCGGCGGCCGCGCTCGGGATAGGTGCGCTGTGCTCGCGGCGGCTGGTGGGCGTCGTGAAGCGGGCACTGCGGCGCGCGGGCGCGGCGCCGCGGCCCTATGACGCGTTCGTAACGTTTGCGGGGTCGGAGTGGGCGCCGGACGCGGCGGTGGCGCTGGAGGTGACGCGGTGTCTGGAGGGAAGCGTGTGGCCGCGTCGCGTGCACGTGCAGGAGCGCGACTGGGTGGCGGGGTGCGGCGTGGCGGAGGCGGTGGGCGAGGGCGTGGGCGCGGCGCGGCGCACGCTGGCGGTGGTGTCGGCGCAGTGGGTACGCCGCTGGCCGGAGCTGCGAGCCGCTTACGAGCCGGCGCTGCGCGACGAGCGGCTGCTGCTGGTGGTGGTGGAGGCGGGCGCGCTGGCGGCGGCGCCGGAGCTGCGCCAGTACGCGGCGGCGCACCCGGAGCGCGTGCTCCCGTGGGCGGCGGGCGCGGAGGCGCGCCTGCTGAGGGCGGTGCCGCCGCCGCGCCTCGCCCGCGCGCCGCCCCGCGCTCCCCCGGCGCTGCAGAAGAGCTCGGCTGGCGCCGCGTAGTCACGCCGCACCTCTCCCTCCTTCCTAGTCTAATTAATACCATTATAAAACCCTGACCATTGTATTAGTTGTAATTGTACAAATGTATAAAACATGTTAGTTGTAAGGTTATGTAAAGTAGATGTAAGGTATATTTTATTGTGCTCGGTTTGAGAGGTATCACCATTCCGTGACACAGTGAACACTAGTATGTATGGGTGGTGATGACTCAATAACTGGGACAAATATATATTAGCTACCTATGTAACTTCATTGGATAATAAATATATTGAATTGAATTTGTTGAAAAATGTAAGCGACATCTAGCAGTACAGCTAGTACTCTAGTTGCAAATACTAGGGAATATTTATCATTCACCCCAAACGGTTGATCTTAATAAATGATTCCAAGATTGTAGTTTATTATTACACGTAGTGTAGGCCTGTCTAACCGATAACAACTCATAATTTAAAGTAAGCAGACTGTGAAACACTGACTTGCTGCTCATGCTGGGGCCAACGGGCTACGTCTATCATCGCGATAAATATTGCGTATCACGATAAATATAATGACGGATGAACGTAGCGTGGTGGTTTACCTTTACCCGAATTCTTCCCCACATTAAATCTTGATTGTGTATATACTCGCACGAGACACGCAATAATTTATCCCGAATTTCCCACTTGAAATTTTGATTGTGTATATTCTCGCGGGAGACACGCAATGTTTTATCCCCATTTTCCTACATGAAATATTGATTACCTACCTACCCGAAGCGAAGCGAGGTCGGGTCGCTAGTTTGTATATATGTATATAAAAGATAATAAATCTTAAATATAATGTATTCGTTAATTGCTATGTCCTGGGAACTGTAGAAAGTTAGCACAAATGCTAAACATAGTGATCGTTTACCTTTATTGCCTTAATTGAAATTAGGTATTTTTAGAAATGTATCTATTAAACGCTAGATGGCGCTACAATTATTAAAGTTTTGTTCTAAGATTTCTTCGGAACAGTAGAACCGTTTTAAATGGGACTCTCATTGCTTGAATGCTTATTATAAAAGTTATAAAATGACCAAATTTTATACCGATACACCTCATAGAAGAAATGTATTCAGATAAAGCTGCCGGCAAATCACATATTAAGCAATATTTTCACAAAATCTAAATAAAACCAAATAAAATGATAACAGATGCATATAAACATTCAAAATAATGTAGGCTGATGATAATTCAAATTATCCAACAAAAAAAATTGGTAAAAATATAAAATTCCAAACCTTATATAAAATCCGAGGTCTCTTCCTCAAGTTAAAACACTGGGCGGGCATGGGAGGGGGCGCGTTCATTTTGCGAGCTAGAGCATCCTGAGTGGTATCATTGGATGCGCCTTTAAAAGTACTCCCCAGGGATAAAATAAAAAACAGGGATGCCGATAGAAAAATCTGAAATGAAACCAGAAAAACCATAAAAATACGTGTATTTTTAAGGTTTTCATGCAATATTTAAAAACTTAAGTGATAAACAATTTAATTTTCTTTTAATGTACACTCGCGTGCAAGTAAATCGACTCAAGCCTCAAGTGCGCACAAAAAGTCACACAACTTAAAAACTACTTATTTTACCTCTATATTATGTTTTACATATTTGTAGCCTAGTAATTAGGCTTTATTTCAGTTATTTAAATAAACACCTAAAGACAAGTCTTGTCTTTAGGATGCAACTGACCGCAACCTCCGGTAAACTGCTCTGCGCTCTATACACAACTTGCGTGACACAACCCCCTTTAATTGTTTTTTCTTATCAGTCGCTCATTAGACGTTGACCTGAACACATCTCTGCAAATTGAAGCCGTTATTTGAAGAAAATTATGGACACTACACCCGAAGAAGCCGCTCAAGTCGTTGCCCTGTTGCAAGAAGGGTTGAACCAGCGAGAAGTCGCTCGTCGTTTGAATATGAGTCAGTCTGGTGTCTCGAGAGTGTACAGAAGGTTTCAAGAGACTGGTGCCTTTACTCGGAGGCCTAATACCAGCCGACGCCGGTGCACCTCGGAGCGTGACGACCGGTTTTTGGTCTCGACCTCTCTTCGAAATCGACACCTTACCGGTGTAGATGTGCAGCAGGAGCTACGTCAAGTTCGCGGGGTGACTGTCAGTTAATGGACAGTTAGAAGAAGGTTGAAGGAAGCTAACCTTACTCCGAAACGACCCGCTACAGGCCCGAAGTTGACCACAGCTCACCGTCAAGCACGCCTTCGCTTTGCTCGAGAACACTTAGATTGGAGCATAGAGCAATGGCAGTCAGTCCTGTTCACAGATGAGATGAGGATGTGTCTCCATGGCAGCGACAGGAGAGGTCGGGTGTACCGTACCGTATATGAAACATGAACAGTAGCCTAACCTAGTCAAAGCCTAACTAAGCCTAACTGAGCCTAACTGAGCCTAACTGATCCTAAATAAGCCTAACTTAGCCTAACTAAGCCTGACCTAATCAGGTAGAGACCTAACTGGGAACCATAACGCGGCGGAAACTAACTATGGCCAACCTAGCCTATTTCAGCCTAACTTAGCCTCACCTAATCAGGCCAAATCCTAAGGCCAACCTTACGCGGCGAATCCTCACTTTGGGCAACATGACGCAGCGAAAACTAATTTTGGCCAACTTAACGGGAAAAACCTAACTATAAAACCTAAAAATGAATAAACCTAACCTAGCCTAACTGAGCCTAACTAAGCCTAACCTAGCCTACCTTAGCCTAACCTAATCAGGCAATGACCTTTTTTTTTTTTTTTTTTTTTTTTTAACGATGGGGAAATGCATTTACGCATCCCCGGCCGTGATATGGGGCACGGCCGGGGTATGTGGGGCTCAACCCGGTGGACAAGCTCCCCCCGCTGCCGGGGCTCATCGCATCCACCGCAGTTACTACCCACTAAAACCACCACCGGTCTCCGTCATCGCCTGCGTGGGGCGGTGCAGGATCACTTACGTATTTCACTGCAGACCGCCCCGGCGAGTACCTCAAGACAGGGCGCCCCGGAAGACAAGGGCGCCCTCAGGCCAGTGTGCCATGGGAGAGGGGGCCCCCAGACCCCCCCTCGGCGACACTAGGGCGGGGGAAGGAGGTGCGCGTAGCGCCTCCGTCTGGCCCCTCGCCTGCCGCGCCGAAGCGGGTCGGAGGAAGTCGCCTCCCGAGCCCGCTCCGCGGCCTCCTTCTGCGACATGACCGACTCGCAGAAAGAGACCATGGCCTCCCACGACCTCTCGCTGTCGAGCATCGACTCAATGACGCTCGACAGCGACAGGTCTCCTCCGACGTGCGCCGACAGGGTGTGCCTTTGAGGGCCCCATGCGGCGCACTCCTCCAAGGTGTGACGCGCCGTGTCCACTGGCGCGTCGCACTCGTGGCAGGCCGGGTTCGACTCCCGACCCGCAATCTGGTGCAGGTACTTTCCGAAGCAACCGTGCCCGGAAAGCACCTGCACCAGCCGGAACGTTAGGGTCCCCCAACGTCTCGACATCCACCGGGAAAGGTGAGGACGGATCGCCTCCACCGTTTCCCGGCCCGCGACCGGGGATCCCAGGTCCTCCCCCCAGCGTCGGATCCAGACCGGGGCGCCGTACAGAGCCATACTCCGGACTATTCCGGAGTACAGTCGTCTGCAGGCCGATCCCGGTCCCCCCACATTGGGAAGCAGTCTGCCGAGGGCGGCAGCCGCTGAAATCAGCTTCGGGGCCATCTGAGTAAAGTGGGCCCCGAAGTTCCATCGCCCGTCCAGGGTGAGGCCCAGGTACCTCATCTGGGCCCTCACCGGCACCTCCACCCCCTGCACATTGATGTGTGCACCCCGGGGCGGTCCTCTACGCGGTCCATGGAAAAGGATCGCATCCGTCTTGGGCAGGGAAACCCTCAGGCCCAGCTGAGCGATCCTGTCCATCACCATGGAGACCACGATGGCGGCCAGACGCGCCGCTTCCCCAAAGGACGCACCCCGTGCGGTGACGAAGGTGTCATCGGCGAAGGCGGTCAGCTTCGTCCCGGGGGGGACCGGCCCTCGAAGGAGCCAGTCGTATCCAATGTTCCACAGGATGGGGCCCAGCACTGACCCCTGTGGAACACCGCACCCCATTCGCCGCACGTAGAGCCGCCCGTCGCTGCCCTCCCATACCACACCCCGATCCAGGAGGTACGCGGCTATGAGCCTCCGTAGGTATAGAGGCACTCCGTGATACCGGAGTGCCTCCATAATCGTCTCGAAGGGGATACTGTTGAAGGCGTTCGCCACGTCTATCGAGGTCCCCACAACAACATCCCCTTCGTCCACCGCCTCCTTACTGTCCTCCCTCAGGGAGGTCAAAGCGTCCAGGGTGGATCGCCCCGCCCTAAATCCGTACTGGGCATCCGACAATGGGGGCCCCACCGACTCCAGGTGATGGACGAGACGGGCCGCAATCACCCTCTCCAGCATCTTGCCCATCTCGTCCAGCAAGACAATTGGTCTGTAAGCCGAAGGGGAATCGAGCGGACGATCCCCACCCTACGGCAGCAGGCACTACCGCCCCACCTTCCACAGTTGCGGGAACTCTCCGCGGACGATGCACGCATCGAAGAGCTCCCGCAGCTGGACACCCAGGTGCTTCAAGGCGAGCGCCAGAACTCGCCCCGGGATGCCGTCGGGCCCCGGAGCCGTATTTCGTCCTCGGAGACGGTCCAGGGCCATCTCCATATCCCCCTCTGTGACGAGAGCGGGAGTGGCCTCTGTTACGGCCTCTGGGAGCGGAGGGTCCATCACCGGGGGCGTGTGCCCCGGCGGATCAGGGAACAATCCGCTCAACACCCTCTCGACAAGATCCGGCGGCAGGGTCTCCGTAAGAGGGGCGCCCCGTGTGCGCAGTTTGTTGCGTGCGGCCCGGAACGGGCCCCCACGGATCCCTATCGAGGTCCGCCAGGAAATCAGGCAATGACCTACCTAGGCAACATCAAGGCGAAACCTAACTATGGAAAACCTAACCTAACCCAACCTAACTGAGCCTGTCATAGCCTAACCTAATGAAGCCTAGACCTAACTGTGGGCAACATGAGGCAGCAACTAAGCCTAACCTAATCAGGCCAAAACCTAAGGCCTTTTCTAAACCAGACAACATTTTGAAGTACATGTTGGTGTTTGTTTTGCTCGGTGACTAATTTTAATCTCATTTTTTTTTAATATATATTTTGGCTGTTTTATGATACCAAGTGCGATTAATATGTTAGATCAATGTAATCTCCAAACGGAATAGTAAAAACATGAAGCCTAACAGTGGTATTTTGTGCATCTGTGATATGTTAAAAAAGTTGAACGACGCCGATGGCCGCCATTTTGGCCTCCGCTAGCACACTTTTGAGCCGAATTAAAGAGCTGTAAGTACATTATTTTGTATGGGCAGGTGTATGGTTTTATGTTTTATCCTAATCTATTTAAAATAAACATTGTAATTTAAAATAAAAACCATATGCCATCGATTTAATTTTTGAGATATTATCGTCTAAACACAAGTCGTGCTCGAAAACGAGAGCTATATTTGTGTTCAGCGACTCGTAATTCTACACCGTAGTTGAATACTAATAATCAAAATACATAAATAAACAGCTTCATTCATATTTAACATAATAAACATAACATTTGATAGTGTTTTAGTTACAAATTGAGTCACAATTAATGTTTTTGTGAAAACCGAGCCGCGCGGAGCGGTGCCGCGCTATGTCTAGGCACATCGGGACAACATAGGCAGAAAAAAAAAAAAAAAAAAAAAAAAAAAAAAAAGTGGGCCTGGGGCAAGCGAGCGGATAGGCTAGGTTAGGCTTAGTTAGGCTCAGTTAGGCTAGGTTAAGTTTATTCTTTTTTTTAGGTTAGGTTAGGTTAGGTTTTCCATAGTTAGGTTTCTCCGTGATGTTGCCTAGTTAGGTCATTTCCTGATAGGTCTTTCCGGTTAGGTTGGCTAAAGTTTGTTTTCGCTGCCTCATGTTGCCCACAGTTAGGTCTAGGCTTCATTAGGTTAGGCTATGACAGGCTCAGTTAGGTTGGGTTAGGTTAGGTTTTCCATAGTTAGGTTTCGCCTTGATGTTGCCTAGGTAGGTCATTGCCTGATTAGGTTAGGCTAAGGTAGGCTAGGTTAGGTTAGGTTAGGTTAGGTTAGGTTAGGTTAGGTTAGGTTAGGTTAGGTTAGGTTAGGTTAGGTTAGGTTAGGTTAGGTTAGGTTAGGTTAGGTTAGGTTAGGTTAGGTTAGGTTAGGTTAGGTTAGGTTAGGTTAGGTTAGGTTAGGTTAGGTTAGGTTAGGTTAGGTTAGGTTAGGTTAGGTTAGGTTAGGTTAGGTTAGGTTAG
This sequence comes from Cyclophora albipunctata, assembly GCA_963082685.1. Taxonomy (NCBI): domain Eukaryota; kingdom Metazoa; phylum Arthropoda; class Insecta; order Lepidoptera; family Geometridae; genus Cyclophora; species Cyclophora albipunctata. The sequence continues at coordinate 7,315 of OY720117.1, read as the reverse complement.
GTTAGGTTAGGTTAGGTTAGGTTAGGTTAGGTTAGGTTAGGTTAGGTTAGGTTAGGTTAGGTTAGGTTAGGTTAGGTTAGGTTAGGTTAGGTTAGGTTAGGTTAGGTTAGGTTAGGTTAGGTTAGGTTAGGTTAGGTTAGGTTAGGTTAGGTTAGGTTAGGTTAGGTTAGGTTAGGTTAGGTTAGGTTAGGTTAGGTTAGGTTAGGTTAGGTTAGGTTAGGTTAGGTTAGGTTAGGTTAGGTTAGGTTAGGTTAGGTTAGGTTAGGTTAGGTTAGGTTAGGTTAGGTTAGGTTAGGTTAGGTTAGGTTAGGTTAGGTTAGGTTAGGTTAGGTTAGGTTAGGTTAGGTTAGGTTAGGTTAGGTTAGGTTAGGTTAGGTTAGGTTAGGTTAGGTTAGGTTAGGTTAGGTTAGGTTAGGTTAGGTTAGGTTAGGTTAGGTTAGGTTAGGTTAGGTTAGGTTAGGTTAGGTTAGGTTAGGTTAGGTTAGGTTAGGTTAGGTTAGGTTAGGTTAGGTTAGGTTAGGTTAGGTTAGGTTAGGTTAGGTTAGGTTAGGTTAGGTTAGGTTAGGTTAGGTTAGGTTAGGTTAGGTTAGGTTAGGTTAGGTTAGGTTAGGTTAGGTTAGGTTAGGTTAGGTTAGGTTAGGTTAGGTTAGGTTAGGTTAGGTTAGGTTAGGTTAGGTTAGGTTAGGTTAGGTTAGGTTAGGTTAGGTTAGGTTAGGTTAGGTTAGGTTAGGTTAGGTTAGGTTAGGTTAGGTTAGGTTAGGTTAGGTTAGGTTAGGTTAGGTTAGGTTAGGTTAGGTTAGGTTAGGTTAGGTTAGGTTAGGTTAGGTTAGGTTAGGTTAGGTTAGGTTAGGTTAGGTTAGGTTAGGTTAGGTTAGGTTAGGTTAGGTTAGGTTAGGTTAGGTTAGGTTAGGTTAGGTTAGGTTAGGTTAGGTTAGGTTAGGTTAGGTTAGGTTAGGTTAGGTTAGGTTAGGTTAGGTTAGGTTAGGTTAGGTTAGGTTAGGTTAGGTTAGGTTAGGTTAGGTTAGGTTAGGTTAGGTTAGGTTAGGTTAGGTTAGGTTAGGTTAGGTTAGGTTAGGTTAGGTTAGGTTAGGTTAGGTTAGGTTAGGTTAGGTTAGGTTAGGTTAGGTTAGGTTAGGTTAGGTTAGGTTAGGTTAGGTTAGGTTAGGTTAGGTTAGGTTAGGTTAGGTTAGGTTAGGTTAGGTTAGGTTAGGTTAGGTTAGGTTAGGTTAGGTTAGGTTAGGTTAGGTTAGGTTAGGTTAGGTTAGGTTAGGTTAGGTTAGGTTAGGTTAGGTTAGGTTAGGTTAGGTTAGGTTAGGTTAGGTTAGGTTAGGTTAGGTTAGGTTAGGTTAGGTTAGGTTAGGTTAGGTTAGGTTAGGTTAGGTTAGGTTAGGTTAGGTTAGGTTAGGTTAGGTTAGGTTAGGTTAGGTTAGGTTAGGTTAGGTTAGGTTAGGTTAGGTTAGGTTAGGTTAGGTTAGGTTAGGTTAGGTTAGGTTAGGTTAGGTTAGGTTAGGTTAGGTTAGGTTAGGTTAGGTTAGGTTAGGTTAGGTTAGGTTAGGTTAGGTTAGGTTAGGTTAGGTTAGGTTAGGTTAGGTTAGGTTAGGTTAGGTTAGGTTAGGTTAGGTTAGGTTAGGTTAGGTTAGGTTAGGTTAGGTTAGGTTAGGTTAGGTTAGGTTAGGTTAGGTTAGGTTAGGTTAGGTTAGGTTAGGTTAGGTTAGGTTAGGTTAGGTTAGGTTAGGTTAGGTTAGGTTAGGTTAGGTTAGGTTAGGTTAGGTTAGGTTAGGTTAGGTTAGGTTAGGTTAGGTTAGGTTAGGTTAGGTTAGGTTAGGTTAGGTTAGGTTAGGTTAGGTTAGGTTAGGTTAGGTTAGGTTAGGTTAGGTTAGGTTAGGTTAGGTTAGGTTAGGTTAGGTTAGGTTAGGTTAGGTTAGGTTAGGTTAGGTTAGGTTAGGTTAGGTTAGGTTAGGTTAGGTTAGGTTAGGTTAGGTTAGGTTAGGTTAGGTTAGGTTAGGTTAGGTTAGGTTAGGTTAGGTTAGGTTAGGTTAGGTTAGGTTAGGTTAGGTTAGGTTAGGTTAGGTTAGGTTAGGTTAGGTTAGGTTAGGTTAGGTTAGGTTAGGTTAGGTTAGGTTAGGTTAGGTTAGGTTAGGTTAGGTTAGGTTAGGTTAGGTTAGGTTAGGTTAGGTTAGGTTAGGTTAGGTTAGGTTAGGTTAGGTTAGGTTAGGTTAGGTTAGGTTAGGTTAGGTTAGGTTAGGTTAGGTTAGGTTAGGTTAGGTTAGGTTAGGTTAGGTTAGGTTAGGTTAGGTTAGGTTAGGTTAGGTTAGGTTAGGTTAGGTTAGGTTAGGTTAGGTTAGGTTAGGTTAGGTTAGGTTAGGTTAGGTTAGGTTAGGTTAGGTTAGGTTAGGTTAGGTTAGGTTAGGTTAGGTTAGGTTAGGTTAGGTTAGGTTAGGTTAGGTTAGGTTAGGTTAGGTTAGGTTAGGTTAGGTTAGGTTAGGTTAGGTTAGGTTAGGTTAGGTTAGGTTAGGTTAGGTTAGGTTAGGTTAGGTTAGGTTAGGTTAGGTTAGGTTAGGTTAGGTTAGGTTAGGTTAGGTTAGGTTAGGTTAGGTTAGGTTAGGTTAGGTTAGGTTAGGTTAGGTTAGGTTAGGTTAGGTTAGGTTAGGTTAGGTTAGGTTAGGTTAGGTTAGGTTAGGTTAGGTTAGGTTAGGTTAGGTTAGGTTAGGTTAGGTTAGGTTAGGTTAGGTTAGGTTAGGTTAGGTTAGGTTAGGTTAGGTTAGGTTAGGTTAGGTTAGGTTAGGTTAGGTTAGGTTAGGTTAGGTTAGGTTAGGTTAGGTTAGGTTAGGTTAGGTTAGGTTAGGTTAGGTTAGGTTAGGTTAGGTTAGGTTAGGTTAGGTTAGGTTAGGTTAGGTTAGGTTAGGTTAGGTTAGGTTAGGTTAGGTTAGGTTAGGTTAGGTTAGGTTAGGTTAGGTTAGGTTAGGTTAGGTTAGGTTAGGTTAGGTTAGGTTAGGTTAGGTTAGGTTAGGTTAGGTTAGGTTAGGTTAGGTTAGGTTAGGTTAGGTTAGGTTAGGTTAGGTTAGGTTAGGTTAGGTTAGGTTAGGTTAGGTTAGGTTAGGTTAGGTTAGGTTAGGTTAGGTTAGGTTAGGTTAGGTTAGGTTAGGTTAGGTTAGGTTAGGTTAGGTTAGGTTAGGTTAGGTTAGGTTAGGTTAGGTTAGGTTAGGTTAGGTTAGGTTAGGTTAGGTTAGGTTAGGTTAGGTTAGGTTAGGTTAGGTTAGGTTAGGTTAGGTTAGGTTAGGTTAGGTTAGGTTAGGTTAGGTTAGGTTAGGTTAGGTTAGGTTAGGTTAGGTTAGGTTAGGTTAGGTTAGGTTAGGTTAGGTTAGGTTAGGTTAGGTTAGGTTAGGTTAGGTTAGGTTAGGTTAGGTTAGGTTAGGTTAGGTTAGGTTAGGTTAGGTTAGGTTAGGTTAGGTTAGGTTAGGTTAGGTTAGGTTAGGTTAGGTTAGGTTAGGTTAGGTTAGGTTAGGTTAGGTTAGGTTAGGTTAGGTTAGGTTAGGTTAGGTTAGGTTAGGTTAGGTTAGGTTAGGTTAGGTTAGGTTAGGTTAGGTTAGGTTAGGTTAGGTTAGGTTAGGTTAGGTTAGGTTAGGTTAGGTTAGGTTAGGTTAGGTTAGGTTAGGTTAGGTTAGGTTAGGTTAGGTTAGGTTAGGTTAGGTTAGGTTAGGTTAGGTTAGGTTAGGTTAGGTTAGGTTAGGTTAGGTTAGGTTAGGTTAGGTTAGGTTAGGTTAGGTTAGGTTAGGTTAGGTTAGGTTAGGTTAGGTTAGGTTAGGTTAGGTTAGGTTAGGTTAGGTTAGGTTAGGTTAGGTTAGGTTAGGTTAGGTTAGGTTAGGTTAGGTTAGGTTAGGTTAGGTTAGGTTAGGTTAGGTTAGGTTAGGTTAGGTTAGGTTAGGTTAGGTTAGGTTAGGTTAGGTTAGGTTAGGTTAGGTTAGGTTAGGTTAGGTTAGGTTAGGTTAGGTTAGGTTAGGTTAGGTTAGGTTAGGTTAGGTTAGGTTAGGTTAGGTTAGGTTAGGTTAGGTTAGGTTAGGTTAGGTTAGGTTAGGTTAGGTTAGGTTAGGTTAGGTTAGGTTAGGTTAGGTTAGGTTAGGTTAGGTTAGGTTAGGTTAGGTTAGGTTAGGTTAGGTTAGGTTAGGTTAGGTTAGGTTAGGTTAGGTTAGGTTAGGTTAGGTTAGGTTAGGTTAGGTTAGGTTAGGTTAGGTTAGGTTAGGTTAGGTTAGGTTAGGTTAGGTTAGGTTAGGTTAGGTTAGGTTAGGTTAGGTTAGGTTAGGTTAGGTTAGGTTAGGTTAGGTTAGGTTAGGTTAGGTTAGGTTAGGTTAGGTTAGGTTAGGTTAGGTTAGGTTAGGTTAGGTTAGGTTAGGTTAGGTTAGGTTAGGTTAGGTTAGGTTAGGTTAGGTTAGGTTAGGTTAGGTTAGGTTAGGTTAGGTTAGGTTAGGTTAGGTTAGGTTAGGTTAGGTTAGGTTAGGTTAGGTTAGGTTAGGTTAGGTTAGGTTAGGTTAGGTTAGGTTAGGTTAGGTTAGGTTAGGTTAGGTTAGGTTAGGTTAGGTTAGGTTAGGTTAGGTTAGGTTAGGTTAGGTTAGGTTAGGTTAGGTTAGGTTAGGTTAGGTTAGGTTAGGTTAGGTTAGGTTAGGTTAGGTTAGGTTAGGTTAGGTTAGGTTAGGTTAGGTTAGGTTAGGTTAGGTTAGGTTAGGTTAGGTTAGGTTAGGTTAGGTTAGGTTAGGTTAGGTTAGGTTAGGTTAGGTTAGGTTAGGTTAGGTTAGGTTAGGTTAGGTTAGGTTAGGTTAGGTTAGGTTAGGTTAGGTTAGGTTAGGTTAGGTTAGGTTAGGTTAGGTTAGGTTAGGTTAGGTTAGGTTAGGTTAGGTTAGGTTAGGTTAGGTTAGGTTAGGTTAGGTTAGGTTAGGTTAGGTTAGGTTAGGTTAGGTTAGGTTAGGTTAGGTTAGGTTAGGTTAGGTTAGGTTAGGTTAGGTTAGGTTAGGTTAGGTTAGGTTAGGTTAGGTTAGGTTAGGTTAGGTTAGGTTAGGTTAGGTTAGGTTAGGTTAGGTTAGGTTAGGTTAGGTTAGGTTAGGTTAGGTTAGGTTAGGTTAGGTTAGGTTAGGTTAGGTTAGGTTAGGTTAGGTTAGGTTAGGTTAGGTTAGGTTAGGTTAGGTTAGGTTAGGTTAGGTTAGGTTAGGTTAGGTTAGGTTAGGTTAGGTTAGGTTAGGTTAGGTTAGGTTAGGTTAGGTTAGGTTAGGTTAGGTTAGGTTAGGTTAGGTTAGGTTAGGTTAGGTTAGGTTAGGTTAGGTTAGGTTAGGTTAGGTTAGGTTAGGTTAGGTTAGGTTAGGTTAGGTTAGGTTAGGTTAGGTTAGGTTAGGTTAGGTTAGGTTAGGTTAGGTTAGGTTAGGTTAGGTTAGGTTAGGTTAGGTTAGGTTAGGTTAGGTTAGGTTAGGTTAGGTTAGGTTAGGTTAGGTTAGGTTAGGTTAGGTTAGGTTAGGTTAGGTTAGGTTAGGTTAGGTTAGGTTAGGTTAGGTTAGGTTAGGTTAGGTTAGGTTAGGTTAGGTTAGGTTAGGTTAGGTTAGGTTAGGTTAGGTTAGGTTAGGTTAGGTTAGGTTAGGTTAGGTTAGGTTAGGTTAGGTTAGGTTAGGTTAGGTTAGGTTAGGTTAGGTTAGGTTAGGTTAGGTTAGGTTAGGTTAGGTTAGGTTAGGTTAGGTTAGGTTAGGTTAGGTTAGGTTAGGTTAGGTTAGGTTAGGTTAGGTTAGGTTAGGTTAGGTTAGGTTAGGTTAGGTTAGGTTAGGTTAGGTTAGGTTAGGTTAGGTTAGGTTAGGTTAGGTTAGGTTAGGTTAGGTTAGGTTAGGTTAGGTTAGGTTAGGTTAGGTTAGGTTAGGTTAGGTTAGGTTAGGTTAGGTTAGGTTAGGTTAGGTTAGGTTAGGTTAGGTTAGGTTAGGTTAGGTTAGGTTAGGTTAGGTTAGGTTAGGTTAGGTTAGGTTAGGTTAGGTTAGGTTAGGTTAGGTTAGGTTAGGTTAGGTAGGTTAGGTTAGGTTAGGTTAGGTTAGGTTAGGTTAGGTTAGGTTAGGTTAGGTTAGGTTAGGTTAGGTTAGGTTAGGTTAGGTTAGGTTAGGTTAGGTTAGGTTAGGTTAGGTTAGGTTAGGTTAGGTTAGGTTAGGTTAGGTTAGGTTAGGTTAGGTTAGGTTAGGTTAGGTTAGGTTAGGTTAGGTTAGGTTAGGTTAGGTTAGGTTAGGTTAGGTTAGGTTAGGTTAGGTTAGGTTAGGTTAGGTTAGGTTAGGTTAGGTTAGGTTAGGTTAGGTTAGGTTAGGTTAGGTTAGGTTAGGTTAGGTTAGGTTAGGTTAGGTTAGGTTAGGTTAGGTTAGGTTAGGTTAGGTTAGGTTAGGTTAGGTTAGGTTAGGTTAGGTTAGGTTAGGTTAGGTTAGGTTAGGTTAGGTTAGGTTAGGTTAGGTTAGGTTAGGTTAGGTTAGGTTAGGTTAGGTTAGGTTAGGTTAGGTTAGGTTAGGTTAGGTTAGGTTAGGTTAGGTTAGGTTAGGTTAGGTTAGGTTAGGTTAGGTTAGGTTAGGTTAGGTTAGGTTAGGTTAGGTTAGGTTAGGTTAGGTTAGGTTAGGTTAGGTTAGGTTAGGTTAGGTTAGGTTAGTTAGGTTAGGTTAGGTTAGGTTAGGTTAGGTTAGGTTAGGTTAGGTTAGGTTAGGTTAGGTTAGGTTAGGTTAGGTTAGGTTAGGTTAGGTTAGGTTAGGTTAGGTTAGGTTAGGTTAGGTTAGGTTAGGTTAGGTTAGGTTAGGTTAGTTAGGTTAGGTTAGGTTAGGTTAGGTTAGGTTAGGTTAGGTTAGGTTAGGTTAGGTTAGGTTAGGTTAGGTTAGGTTAGGTTAGGTTAGGTTAGGTTACGGTTAGGTTAGGTTAGGTTAGGTTATGTTAGGTTAGGTTAGGTTAGGTTAGGTTAGGTTAGGTTAGGTTAGGTTAGGTTAGGTTAGGTTAGGTTAGGTTAGGTTAGGTTAGGTTAGGTTAGGTTAGGTTAGGTTAGGTTAGGTTCGGTTAGGTTAGGTTAGGTTAGGTTAGTTTAGGTAGGATAGGTTAGGTTAGGTTAGGTTTGTAGGTAGGTTAGTTCGGTTAGGTTAGAGGTTAGGTTAGGTTAGTAGTTAATGGATCGGTACTGTTCGGTAGGTTAGGTTAGGTGTAGGTTAGGTTAGGTTAGGTTTAGGTTAGGTTAGGTTAGGTTAGCGTTAGGTTCGGTTCGGATAGGTATGTAGTTAGGTTAGGTTAGGTTTAGGTTAGGTTAGGTTAGGTTAGGTTAGGTTAGGTTAGG